>CM028130.1:53637500-63637500 GCA_016271365.2 Neoceratodus forsteri
ATGAATTTGTCTGCTGTGGTATTTCTGCTGTGAGTTCCAGAAAAGCTTTGACAAAGTGCTCTAAAGAGCGAAGGTATACAATTTCTGTACTAAAACTGAGAACCTGATGTTGAACTGATGCACTAAATTAAGTATTGATCTGCCTCTGAATAATTTTTCTGGAGAATTGAGAATAAATGTGGAACTTTGGAAAGAGGCTACATGTGTCAAGCTACTTGATTTGCCCACATAAACCTGCGCCCTACCACATTTGGTGTTAGAAGTGATATCCTGATGTACCATGTTGATGTTGGCGTTGGGGTGAAGCAGATCCTGATATACCCTGGGAAGTCCTGCATGGTTGATGTTCGTGGCCTGTACAAAAGCCTGGTGGGCTAGTGCATCTGAAGAGATATTTTAACATATGTTGCTGCTGTGTTGAAAGGAACAATACCAGTATATTTAAAGAGACATTGCTATAGGTTTGAAGAGCTGTTTCAATGATGGAATTTATGAAGCAAGAAACAGATGGTCCAGTCATGTCTGAACAAGCCAATCAGAACTGTGATCTTCAGAAAGTGTTAAGATGGCTATATGAGCATTGGATGGAGGCGAAGAATCGCTGTAAGAGTGCTGAATTGCGGTATTATGACCTTTTGAGATGTCTGGCAGTACCTACTGAACAGAATGCTGTCATGGAGCCTGTTGGAGAGGAGACAGAGACACTATTTAAAGAAAGTCTGACAGGTAATGAACTTCCTAATTTACCTGAGTTTGAGGGATTATACTGGTTGGAAGATAGGAGTCAAGTTTTTAATAAGTCCCCTGGTGAGACTGTTCAGGACATTGGGGTGAAGACAGAGGATGATCATACTCCATGTTTTGAATGTTGTGAATTGCCTGTTGAAGGGGAAAAGTGTTTTCCAAGTAAGTCCCCAAACGAGACTATTTTGGACTATGGGGTGAAGTCAACAGTTATAAGTGAGAAAATGCAATCTACTGGAGAGACATTTAATATATCTTGTCATGTACCCAAAGATGATTTATGGTCAGTTAAATGGGATGTGTTGCAGGCAGGGGATCCTGAAATTTTACATCTCAGTAAATATGCTAAGTCACAAAATGAAGATGTAGGTGTGAATGGGAAGTTATGGTGGTATGAGAGGAAAAATGACATATTATACCACATGAAACCAAACCCCCGTACTAATAAAGTAGATTCAAGGGTGGTAATACCTTGCAAGTATAGGACGTGGGTTCTTAAAGAAATTTGTAGAAAGAAAGGGTATCTAGATTATGGGGAAGTATTAAAATGTTTAGTACCATATTTTCACTGGCCTGGGATGTATTGTCAGGTGGCAGCGTATGTATGGGAAATGTAGGAAACATGTGAGGATATATGGAAGTGTGTAACCCAAAGGGCTGATAAGCACAATAGGTGCTGCCCTGGAGAAAAGGGAATTCTTCCTATAAGAATAAGGATGCTAGATGTGTTAGGTGGTAAATGTTTATCAAAACATTACATGGGAAAGTGTGAGAATAGTTATGAGAGGAATTTAGGTAAATATATGAGACAAGGTATTATTACTTCTTGATGTAAAGTAATGTTTGTGGGGCCATTTCTGGGCTAGAATAATCTAATTGGAAAACTGAATTGATGGGATATGTTAACTGTTCCTGTATGAATTACTTCTGTATAAATCCATATAGTTCTTTAGGCAGTATG
The DNA here is from genome assembly GCA_016271365.2 of Neoceratodus forsteri. Lineage (NCBI taxonomy): Eukaryota > Metazoa > Chordata > Ceratodontiformes > Ceratodontidae > Neoceratodus > Neoceratodus forsteri. Next base: position 53,639,206 of record CM028130.1, read on the forward strand.
TTATAGACTTTGAAGTAGTGGTCTGTAAAACAAACCTCAGGGTATGACACTGTTGAAATCAACAAAAAAAAAAAAAAAAAAAAAAGAAAAGTTCAAGTCATAAGGGACCCTAGGTGGAGTTTAGGTGTGGGTAGGGCTAGAGCTCCACAGGTTGTTTTGCTTAATAGGTGATAATGGCAGTATTAGGACAACCAGACTATTGGTTGCCCTCTTAGGGGAGGAATGTCACAGGGTGCTCCTGTGAAGGGTTTAGAGCCCCGAGTTGTTATATATAAAAATAGGAGGGAACCTACAAGCTATGTTGAATTTTGGTCTGAAGGTGCTGTCTATGTACTTATAGTTTTCAGTTAGGCTGTCAGTTTGAAGTCTGGCAGCTGCTAATTTCATTAAAACAAAAGACAGCATCTGTTTAGTAATAGTGTTAAAAAAAATGTAATGAATAAAAATCAAAATCAAACGAAGGGATAGTTGTTAGATTAATAAAAATATTTCATGACACTTTCTCTGGGTGGAGAAACTGAAGTGTAGAGCTTTTGTGAAAACATGCTTAAATTCAATCTCTTGCCCAGGGTCAGTCGTCATGCTGAGAGTCCAGTCGGCATCATGAATTGCCGGTAAAATTACTGTGTGAGGGTATGCACCTTTGATTGGGTATTTTTTCCTTGTGATGTAGCCTTGCAGTCTTTCAAGCTACGATGTCAGGTTTAAAATGGTGTGGAGAATTATCTGGTTCTCCTTAATATTCTCCGTTATGTTCTTTATTCTTAAAATGTATTTAAATATGCTGTCCGGGTGTTAAATTGCTTTAGGGCTTTAGCGCAACAGTAAGTAAACAAGCGGCTTCCTGCTCGACTGTAAGAGAGTCATGAAGGCATTTAGCCTTCTAGTGGTGTTTAAATTTCATGTTTCCTTGAAAATCAATGAGAATGTTCTACTGCCTCCAGAGTTGAGGTAGGCTGTTTGTGGGTGGTTTTGGGACTTTAGTAGAGCGAGAGGATTTTGTATTACGGGTGATTTTGTAAGCCCAGGGTTTCATTTAACTTTGGCTCTGGTTGATTCGCTTAATATGAGTCAGCTGTCTCATTAGTCTCACATTTATTTGCTGAAAGTATCGCACTAAAAGGGTCAGGAGACTTTGGGGGCCTTTTCGTGTGCTCTTCTCTCATGGCTAATAGCTATTTTGAGCCACTTGTTATTCTCTGGGTGTGTGCCTCTTGGTGTTTAATATAATTTTGTAGCATCTGTATTCTAATTTAAATACAGTGGAAACATCCAATGGTTCAGTTTAAAAGTGTTATATTTTAGCCATAAGCCAGTGCCAGATTGAATGCCTTTAAATCAGTGTTATATTGGCTCTCTGTATAAAAGGGTTTTTGTTATATATTTCTGAGCTTTTTCCCGATGGTGCAATTGTAAGCACTATCACAAAGATATTTACTTTTAAAACCTTCTTTAAAAACGGATTATTCCAACAAAGCACAATTGTTTTGAACTTCACTAACCTTTTTGAGTTAGAGTGGGAGGTTTGAAGTGATTCCAGACTCTTTCTGGAACAAGGGTGTTTGCAGTGGTAATGGAGTCCTGAGTTCGAGTCCTGGCTCCTCCTCCTTCTTCTAAGAGCCATCCGACCTCATTTCCTATCCTTTTATCAGGTATAGGAAGGGGAGGTGCTATAATTTTCAGAAATAATGTTTAAATCACTATTAAAAGAGTTTAAACTGCTGGTAGCATAATAAATGTTTTGCTTTGGTAATTTAAAGGGCAGTGCGTATATAAATAAAATAAATACTTGGCAAATAAAGATTTAAAGTTTAAATTAAAATATTGGGGAGGAGTTGAATGATCACATGACCCTTTTGGGATATAAATTTAGACTCTTTGGATTAGAGTCAAGTTTTGTTTGAGATCAAGGAGAGTGCAAGGTCATTCTGCTTGCTGTGGGTCTGAGCTATGCCTGGAAGCTGTTTTTCAAAGTGCTCTATGGAGTCATAATGCTCTGTGCTATCTACTGCTCTGAAAGGAAGATTTATAATGCCAGATGAATTTGTCTGCTGGCGGTATTTCTGCTGTGAGTTCCAGAAAAGCTTTGACAAAGTGCTCTAAAGAGCGAAGGTATACAATTTCTGTACTAAAACTGAGAACCTGATGTTGAACTGATGCACTAAATTAAGTATTGATCTGCCTCTGAATAATTTTCTGGAGAATTGAGAATAAATGTGGAACTTTGGAAAGAGGCTACATGTGTCAAGCTACTTGATTTGCCCACATAAACCTGCGCCCTACCACACACACCAATGCTGATTTGATGTTTGGGGCAAGCACTTTATACCCAGAAACTATCAGACCAAAATTCAAATTGGTGTGGTTGCAGTGTGATGAGTAAAAATCAGCCAAAACATGTGAAAAAAGTGACTTTTTCAGTTTTTTCAGTATTCACAGTATAAAATCCACAAATCTGATTGAAACGAAACTTGGTCATATAAAAGATCTTCCCCACGGGACAAGGCATATCAAATGTCATGCAAATTCATTGAATGGTTGCAAAGTTATTAAAGTACAACATTTTTTATTTATTTATTTTTTTATTTATTTAAGAATCAGTTTACAACCTTTGAGCCAGAGGCTCGTTTACAAAGGTACTTCGGCACATAAAGACATAATTGCGTTTCAGTTACATAGCAAAGATTTGCCAAAAATCAGTAGGCATTCACCAGAGGTGCCACGTCACATTGTGGTCAGACAGATACAATTGGGTACAGGGTACATGTAATCGATAGCAGGTATTAAACAAGTTGGTATCAAGTGAGCAATTCTGGTAGATAAACATTGAAACAGCTGGCACTGGCCAGGTTAAACCTAGGCATGGTGGACATGGAAGTGGTGTAGGGGATGGTTGGGTGGAGAGCTGCCCGGGGGGCATTGTCAGGAGAGAAATAAAGAGGTGGAGGCTATGTTCAGAGACATTTGAAGTTTAACATTAAACTGCCTACTCAACCCTAACTATAATGGCACTACCATGCCACTATAATATATATTAATTGCAAATAACTTCATTAATGCATTAGTTAGGGTTGAAGAAACAAAAGTAGGGAGATGAGGCATTAGGGTGTCCAACCCTAACACCCTCCAACCCCCACCCTTACCACCCCAGCCCCACCCTCCACACACCAACAGGCATTGTGGTGTGCCTTGACCCTAACTCTCACTCCATTCCATGTGTAAGGAAGCAGCAATGGTACAGTATAGATGAACTGGGTGAGAGCTAAGCCCAACAACCCCAAGACACACGCCAATACCTGTTGGTGTGTGGAAGGTGGGTGAGGGGAGGAGGTGGGGTGGAAGGATTTGGGTTGTAGGTATTAAGGTTGGAAACACTAATGCCTCATTTTCCTACTTTTGTTGCTTCATCCCTTACTGATGCATTATTTAAGTTTTTTGCTATGAATTTCCTTACTTTTTGAGAAAGTGTAATCTTTCCCTTATATGTTTGTGGGAGCCTTGGGCCCTCTGAGCCCTGCACTCCCATCAGTCTATAGTGTCTTCTGCTAGTACAGGGGCCTCCATCATGTTGGAGCTCAGGGCCCTCTGGGCCCAGTGTTCCTATGTAATCATAAGAGTATGGACATTGAAATCAACTGTCATTTCTCTGTTGGAGCACAGGACTCAGAGCGCCCTGTACTCCAATCACGATTGCATCATTCCATAATGGTATCCATTTGTGAGGCCCTGTGCTCCCATCTATGCATAAGTGTAAAGACATTGTCATGATCTATCATCTCCTACTGCTGCATAATGGAGGGCTCTGCACACCCAGTACCACATAGTGGTATCCATATGTGGGAGCACATGGCCCTCTGAGCCCTGCACTCCCATCTACTTTTAATTGTAGAGACACAGTGCAGGTCTAGAGACATTCCAAGTAACCCTTGTGCTTCAAATGGTGCAATATCTTAGTAACCATAGGAATATTGGAAAAAAAATCCACTGCAGTTGTAATCATGGACTGGTAACCTGCATCATTGCTTAGTAGGCCAAAAGGTGTGCTAAGCTGTGTTTAGCAAAAAAATCCTTATCTTGAACCATTTTTGAGATATAGGTGCCAAAACATACTGGGCCAGATATTCAAAAGGGTTGCGCAATGCTCAATAGGGTTGCACCTGCGCAAGTCCAAACTTGCTCCATTCTGCAATATTCAGCAGGAGGCAGTTGCACCACAGAAAACATGCTGAGCAACAGCGCATTGCAAATGAATGCATGCTGAACTGGAGGGGGAGGAACCATGCATAAACTGCACATCCCGATATTCAGCCGGGCTGTGCAGAGTTGTGCAGGCGCAACCCCCAACCTGCGCCTGCACAGCTTTGAGCCAAAAAAAAAGGCTCAAGTCGAGGGCCACCCACAGGTGAGCTGCTGCATTGCAGGGCACAACACAGCAGCTGCCACCTGTGGCTGGCCCCCAACCCACTCCCTGTGCCCCCCCTGCAGCCCGATCATGGGCGAAAGAGTGAAAATCCCCACCACTTCCCCACTGGCCTGATCGCTGGCAACAGCAGAAATGTTTCCCCACCAGCCCAACCGCGAGCTGCGTTAGTTTCAAAACAACCCCCTCATACATCCCTGGTGGTCCATTGGACCACGCATGATCATCGCGGGCTGTATCACTTTAAAATACAACCCTCTCTCCTCCCAAACATTGACCGAAACTCCCGTTCGGGGGATATAAGCAGTAACCCCCTAACATAGCCCTGGTGGTCCAGTGGACCAAACTCCGACGTGGGATGTATGCAGTAAATACCCCCAACACATCCCTGGTGCCTAGTATCCCCACCCCACCACCCATGAAGCCCCACCACGCTCCCCGGCAGCTGCTGGCGGGAGCATCCACCCGCCTGCTGCCCTGCCGCCGACTGTCTGGCGCATCAATCATTCACAAAACTGGACTGTCTTGTACGGTATGGGCTGCACGCCTATTGGCTCTTGCTCTGCATAATGGGTGTGAAGCTCCACCGGGCAGCCAGTCGGGCGGGTGGCGGACGCAGGTGGGTGGATGCTGCCACCCGCTGGCTGCCGGGGAGCAGGGTGGTGGGGCTTCATGGGTGGGTGGGCTGGGGGACACTGGGCACCAGGGATGTGTTGGGGGGGTATTTACTGCATACATCCCACGAACCAGAGTTTCAGTCCACTGGACCACCAGGGCTATGTTCGGGAGGAGAAGGGGTTGTATTTTAAAGTGATTCAGCCCGCGATCAAGCTTCTTGGTCCACTGGACCACCAGGGATGTATTGGGGGGGTTGTTTTTAAACTAATGCAGCCCGCGATTGGGCTGCAGGGGGTGTCTGTCCCCGACTGCTGCTGCCTGGCAGGGTGCCAGGCGCAAGTCCTCAGGGATCGGTGCACCTACATGCTTATGGCATGCAAATGGGGCCATAATCAGATGCAAATGGCCCCCCCGTGCCTTGCATGAATTATGGCCCCATTTGCATGTCACTTTTTGAATATTGGGATTTTGCACATGGCACAATGGTACTTGCGCAACCATAAGTTGAATGCTCCATTCTGACAACTTGCAGTGGCGCAAGTTCCACTGCGCCATGCACAGTGGCTGTGGCTGGGGGGTGATATTCAAAGGAGTTGCTCAATAGTGCAACTCCTTTGAATATCGCCCCGGCCACACCCCTGCACAACTATTTTGCGCAGTGCAAGGGCTTGCGCCTCAGAATGGCACAGTTTGAATATCCAGCCCACTGTGACTGCCACAATGTTATCCTATGGGAAATCAGTGTTGGGTAAGTTTACTTTTTCTATTACTTTCTATTATGTTTGGAAACTTGTTCCAGGAAGCTCTGTGCAGTCACTAGAAAGGATGGATAAGTACTAGAAAAAGTAATACATCTTACAATTATAGTTACTTGTTTCTTTTTATACAAAAACAATACAAAAATAATAAATAACTATAAAAAATTACATTTTTTTGAAAGCAATATGTTAGTTACTAGTTACTTTCAAGTAAATATGATCAGTTACAGTTACGTATTTCTTTTATATAAAACTACATAAGTAATTGTAACTGTAAGGTGTATTACATTTTCCAGTATGTCTCCATCCTTGCTAGTGACTGCACAGAGCTTTCTGAAACAAGTTCCCAAAAGTAATAGAAAGCAATAGAAAAAGTAACTTGCCCAGCACTGTGGGAAATTTCTAAACTTCAAAATGTTATTAGTATGGAAGCAATGTATATTGCATCTCCAAACTAGCAATAGTCACATCTGTGGGGAAAACCATTTCTACTCTGAAAATTTCAGCCCAAAAGTACTATTTATTTACAGTGAATTGACAAAGAAACAATAAATTTTAAAAATCTTTTTTGCAAGGTGTCAAAATCCCTTTGTGCATTGCAAACAGCTCACAAAAAAGGGTTACCAGCAGGGCCATCTGGTCCCACAATTCCAAATCCCTTTTCGTGATACAACAAGGGATTTTGACGCCTCATGAAAAAGGAATTGGCTTTTGAAAAGAGATTTTGACAGATCATGAAAAGGGATTTCAGTTGTCAGACCAGATGGCCCAGCAGGAAATCCCTTTCTGTGAGACAAAATTCCCTTTTTGTGAGTTGTCAAAATTCCATTTCGCATTACAAAAAGGATCAGAAGTGACTAATGAAAAGGGTAATGTAAAATAAAAAAAAATGATCTGAGGCCACAGTAAAGTAAACAAAAGGCACAGAAGTATAAAGGACATCCACATGAGCAAAGTACATACTTGGATGTCTGCAGAAGACATCCCTGAGTAAAGTTATAATGTTTTGTTTGGGCTGAAAAACTGAAAAAAAAGATGGCAGCTTGCGCAAAGGGAATTATTTTCTCATGAAAACGGATTTAATGAATTCCTTTTTGTGAACTGTCAAAATCCCTTTTTGTGAGGCCTAAATCCCTTTTCACACTGTGCAGCTATATAAAAGGCTGAACTGAGCATGCTCAGAACCCGACATTTCAAAACTGAATAACTTTAGAATGGATTAATATTGTTTTCATCAACCCAATGCTGGTGTGTTCTTTGGGTCAAACTCATGTTACCCTGAAAATTTCAGATCACAATTTCAAATGGTGTGGTCACAGTGTGATGAGGACCAAACAGGCAAAAAAAATGCAACTTTTACAGTTTTTTCGCTATTTGCCACACAGATTTTGCATATCCGATTGAAACAAAACTTCTTATGTCAAGAGATCTACCTCGTAGGACAGTGTATACCAAATTTTGTGCAACTCTGTTGAATGGTTGCAAAGATATTAATCCCATCAGCTCCTACTTGCATACTGTGTGACCCCTAGCAAGTCACTTAACTTCCTTCTGTTCCCAGGTTGCACCTGGAAACACGATCTGGCTTAGTATGCCTTTCCTGGTTAAACAATTTCCCCTTTGCACTATTAAAGTGCAAAATTTGAGGTTTAACATTAAACTGCCTACTCAACCCTAACTATAGTGGCGCTACTATATATGTATATGCATATATATATATATATATATATGTGTGTGTGTGTGTATATATATATATATATGTATATATATATATATATACACATATATATATTCATTGCAAAAAACTATTTTAATGCTACAGTTAGGGTAGCTTCCACAATGAAGGAGACATGGAAATTTGGCATTCACTCCCCCCCAGCACACATACACACACACATATATACAAGCAGGGGACAGGCCAAGGCAACACAACCAATCAGAAATAGTCACCATCAGGTAAGAGAAAGTACATGCAGCTCTGTGAACATACCACAAGAGCCATCTATCAGCATGGTTCAGCAACTGTATGACTTGTGCTGCCATCCCAGTGTCTTGAGGGGTACACCCAAATGCTGTGCCTAGTGTTTTTTTGGGTGGTGGATTATTTCATTAGGAACTTGAAATCTTGCAGGGTAGAAACTTATGTGTAGTTTTGGTCAAGGAGCAGAAAAAGTAATGGGAGGGGGCTAAGTTGGGCTGTGGCCACAATCTATGGGTTTTGATATTCAAATTTGTACTTATAGTTTAATAATAATATATACACACCATCTTCACTGTTAGAGTGTGATTAACTGAATTTCATTGCGATGAAAATACATACATTTTAATGGAAAACCAATTTTATTTTACTTGTTTCTGAAAAACTGTAAGCGCTATCATGAAACTAGCAATGGTTTAATGACAATACATACTGTAGGTTGATGTTGCAACACTACCGTTAATTTCACAAAAGTGACTGTACTTCTGAGGTGCTGATATATGAATGAAAACCAAAATGGAGTCAATCCTGAGATAGCTGCCTATTCCACTCTTCTTTTTGGTTGATTTGAAAGATGCAAATTTAAAGTTTTTTTGTAACAATATTCAAAACTTTTTTGAAACTTTTTTTTATAGAAAATCAATGTTATTTTTTCATGCTTTCGAGAAACTGAATGCAGTGTCACAAAACTATTAATGGCTGCATTACAATGCTAGGCATTGGTGCTGCACCAGTACATATACTTTTGCAGAAGTGGTTGTAGCTTCATAACAGTCACATGTAGTTTTGCGAAACTGGGAGTAGTTTCACGGTAATAACATATGAATGAACAGTTGAACCTCAAAAACAGTGCCAATTTCACAAAGCCACTCATAGTTTCTTAAAACTATCAGTTATTTTAATGACTCCATATTTATCGATAGGGAAATTCTGAATACAGACATTCCAATTAAACCTTATAACATTTATTTGCAATATCTCAGTAAGCTTTGGGACTTCATTAAAAATTCCTTCAGACATGACCCAGTCAGCTCCGCACATGCTTGATACACCTACTCATATAGTAACCAGCAATATGTGTCTGTACTTAGAGGTAGGTGGGAGCGTAAGGACCTTTGGGTCCTGCAGCCACACCTACCCATAAGTACAGGCACATAGCATAGGCCTGCAGACATTAAAATGAACCCTTGTAACCATTATTTGCCAATATGTCATTAACCATAGCATGTTTGGGAAAAATGTAATCGTACTTCTATACATGACCCAGCCACCTCCACACATGCTTGCTACAACAAAATGTATTGCAACCTGCAACATGCCTCTCTACTTTTGGGTAGGTGGGAGCGCAGGGCTCAAACCTACCTATAATCACAGATACATAGCGTAGGCCAAAAAATACTCAAATTAACTCTTGTGACAGTTTTTTTCTATACAACTGTGGATATGTTAACAGAAATATGTATCCACATGTCTGTGCAGACAACTTTGAGTACACTTGATGAAGTGTCCTGTCCACTATGTTTACACAGCATTTGGGTGTACCTCTCAAGACAATGGGATGACAGCAGAAGTCATACAATTGCTGAACCATGATGATGGATGGCTTTTGTGGTATGTTCACAGAGGTGTGCATATTTGCTCTTACCTGATGGTGACTATTTCTCATTGGTTGTGTTGCCTTGGCCTGTCTCCTGCTAGTATATGTGTGTGTGTGTGTTGGGTGGGGGGAATACAGAGTTAGGGTAGCAAACTCTAACACCAAATTTCCACATTTTGTGGCTGTGAAAGCAACCCTAATTGTTGCATTAACAGAGTTTTTTTGCAATGAATTTCCTTACTTTTTAAGACGATAGACTTATACATGATTCAAGGGTTATGTTGCAAGTCATGTTGTTGAGATGAACCTCTAAGTAAATGTAGTGTGACATAAATTACCAGATTTGCTATCAGTTCTGACTTTGTTGCAGCAAAAAAAAAGCGACATATAGACCCACACTACATGGTGAGAACACTTGCTGTTTTCTTAAACCTTTCTTTTGTTAAGTACAGCTACCTGTGATACAGCAAATATGTTAATGATTCCTGGCAACAGGTCAATTAAATTTGGTTCCATGTCATTTCAGTTAAACAATTACAGCAAGTATAGTTTGAGCTACTCAATTACAGCAAATGAAATAAGTCCTAGGGGCGGGTAAGAGGACGTAAGCTGTTGGTTAACTAGGATCTGCAGCTTATCTGTTAGGTAGGAAAATGGGCAGACTGGGTGGGCCAAGCAGTCCTTATCTGCCGTAAAATTCTATGTTTCTATGTTTCTAAGAGAGAAACCACACTTCAGTGACTCACTTTACAGCTATTTTGCTAATGGCCACCACATCCCCCCATTTCTATTATTCTAACACCATGCCACACTTTGATAGCCATGATCACAGAATGTGTGCTGTAGCTCAATAGGTGCAGTTGCTGTAGTTTGGCAGTCACTCATGTTGTAGTCATTCAAATTGGGTAGCCCAAATTGAGTAACCCCCTGCCCTCAATTAACTCCACCAGCTCTGCACTTCAAAACTACCTCTCTCCCAACTGTTCCTGATACAATACACCCAAATGTCACTTCTTTTCCCTTTCCCCAGAACTCCTTAGAACCTTCTCCTCCCCTTCCTACTCTTATTATGTCCTTATAAACTTCCCTTCTTCCCACTCCTCCTACCCTTAATGAGACTTCAGCCCTTCCTCCAAACCCCACCCCTCTCATCATATGCTAGTCCTCTCAGTCCCCTTGCAGGGTTCACAGCATCCCGAAGCGGTACCCCAGGTACTAGATTCTCCCCATTCCCCCTATTCCTCTCTATACACTCATTCCATCTGCACCTCCTCCCTCACAGGTGCCATAGTCTGCATCTATCCTGGAGGGAGCCAGGATTCTAGGTGATAGGTTTAAATGCTTCATTGACAATTATTTAAACTAGCCAAGGGTGGAGGCACTGAAAAGGAGAAGGGTAATCCTAGCCCCCCAAAAAATCAGGTTAGTTAGTGAGGTAAACACCAAGATAGAGCAGTCAATAGGGATAAGGGCTGGGGTAAATGGAGAAAAAGACAAAGGCAGTAAGGACAGAGATGGGGCAAAAAGAAATAAAGCCAGAAAGAAATGGAGGGTAATGAGTACCAATGCCCATAGTCTAGGTAAAAAGCTCTTTGAAATGGTGGCCTTGTTGGAAGAGGAATGCCTGGATATCATGGCAGTCACAGAAACATGGTACACAGAGAACCATGGCTGAGATGTCAACATACCAGGGTACGCAATCTACAAGAGGGACAGGGAGAGAAGAAGAGGAGGAGGAGGAGTACCTCTCTATATAAGGGAAGGGATCAAATCATTTGAACTAAAGGGTAAACAGGGAGGAGAGGAGGCACTGTGGATCACCCTGGAGACTGGAAATAGCTCCACAATCTGCACAGGGGTTGTATACAGACCCCATCTCAGGGGGAGGAAATGGACAAGGAAATGATAGAAGGCACCCTTGGGATGGCAGAGAAAGGTGAGATATTGCTGAAGGGGGACCTGAATATGCCAGATGTCAACTGGAACACCTTTGCTGCAGCCACATAGAAGAGCAGGGTCATTCTCGATGCCCCACAGGGGGCATGCCTCAGAGAGCTAGCTTTGGAACCCACTCAGGAGGAAGCAATCTTAGACCTGGTATTCTCAAATGGGGATGGAGAGAGGATCTCTGATCTTGAAGTGGGTAGCCATCTGGGGAAAAGTGACCACCAAACAGTGTGGTTCATGATAAACTGAGCTGTAGAGTCAAGCTACACAAAAATGAAGGTACTGGACTTCAGGGGGCTGATTTTGTCAAAATGGGAGAGTTCCTCAGAAAAGCACTAGCAAACAGGCAAGAAGGAAGGGGTGGAGAAACAATGGGGAAACATCAAAACTGCCATCACAGAGGCAACACCAACAAGCCTTTGTGTGAAGCAAATAAACAAATCAAAATAAAAGAAAAAAACACTATGGTTCTCAAAAGAAATGGCAGGTAAGATAAGGGAGAAAAAGATAGCATTCAGGAAGTATAAGAAAACACAGAAGAAGCAGGACAGAGAACTGTACCAGTTAAAGCAGAAGGAAGTGGGGAAGGCTGTCAGAATAGCAGAGGCCCAAACTGAGGAAAAGATAGCCAACTCAGTTAAGAAGTGGGATAAAATCTGTTATACGTACATTAGGGAGCAAAGAAAGATGAAGGCAGGAATACTGAGGCTAAATAAAAAGGAAGGTGGTTGGGCAGAGAGTGATAGTGAAAAAGCAGGAATACTGAATGAATAATTCTGCTTGGTATTCACAAGGGAAAAGCAGGAGGAGAGACCTGATCCAGTCAATAGAAGCACTCAGGATAGGGGGGTTGATATTAGTTCTTTCACAGAAGAAAGGATGCTGAAAAAACTCTTAAAACTGAAGGTGGATAAAGCAATGGGGCCTGATGCGATTTATTTTTTTTATTTTAGTCTTTGGTAACTGGGTAAGGCCCACTAGACACAAGTGCCTGTTTTCAGGGGTGACCTGGGAGCACTGGGCAGTTAAGTGACTTGCTCAGAGTCAAACAGTATGCAAGTGGAGGTTGTGAGAATCAAACTCAGGTCTGGTCTGCTGGATGTATCACGCTCATTCACACCTCATTCCTCTACCCTTGATTCACCCCAGAATTCTAAAAGAACTAAGGGAAGAACTAGTAACACCACTGACTATCCTTTTTAATAAATCATGGGAGGATGGTGTGATACCTGAGGACTGGAGAAGGGCAGATGTGATTCCCCTTCACAAAAGTGGGAGCAAGACAGAGGCAGAAAACTACATACATGTCAGTTTGACCTCAGTGGTAGGGAAAATAATGGAATCATTTCTGAAGGAAAGAATTGTTGAGTACCTAGAGGTCAGTGGGGCACAGGACCCAAGGCAGCATAGATTCACAGCAGGAAGGTCATGTCAAACAAATCTAATTGATTTCTTTGACTGGGTGACCAAAGTAGTAGACCAGGGAGGGGTTGTGGACATGGCCTACCTAGACTTTAGCAAGACATTTGACATAGTCCCGCACAAAAGATTAATAAACAAATTTGACAGCCTGGGAGTGAGTTCCAGGGTGGTAACCTGGGTAAAACAGTGGCTGGACAACAGGACACAGTGGATAATAGCAAATGGAGTCTACAGTGATAAAAGGAGGGTTACTAGTGGGATACCGCAGGGTTCAGTACTGGGGCTGGTCCTTTTTAATGTCTTTATAAGTGACATTGCGGAGGGCCTGGAGGGGAAGATATGTCTCTTTGCAGATGACATAACGATTTGCAACAGGGTTGATACACAAGGTAGGGTGGAAAAGATAAAAAGGGACTTGACAAGGTTGGAGGAATGGTCAAATGTTTGGCAGCTTAGATTCAACGCAAAGAAGTGCAAAGTAATGCATCTGGGAAACAAAATCCCAGGGCAAGAGTACACAATTGGTGGTGAGATACTGACAACAGCAAAAATGGAAAGGGACCTGGGGTAGTCATATCAGATGGTCTAAAGATGGGCCAGCAATGTGAGAAGGCAGTAAGGAGGGATGGGGGATTTTGGGATGCATAGGGAGAGGCATCACCAGTAGAAAACAGGAAGTTGTTTGCCCTATGTACAGACAGTTAGTAAGACTACATCTGGAGTACTGTGTACAGTTCTGGAGACCCCATCTCCACAAAGAGGTAGACAGTGTGGAGGTTGTCCAGAGGAGGGCAACCAAAATGGTGCAGGGTCTGCACCAGAAGACATATGAAGAAAGACTAAAGGAGCTTAAAATGTATAGCCTTCTAGAATGGAAGGAGAGGGAGGGCATGATAACTATATATATTTCATAACTATAAAGAACGCACTAACCCTGTGACACAACTAAAGTGTTATCTAAGTGCTTCTACAAACCTGAACCCAACTCCCTGCTGCTACAGCCACTAGTCTAGCTCTCTCCTATTACCCTGATCAAGACTTGAACCTGGTACTCTATGCACTTCAGGCACATACACTACCACCACACCATAGCAGCAACTAGACTCAGAGGTGATCTCACTACTATCTCCCTCTTCGTCCTAGTCCCCCATTCTTTCCTCACTTCAGCTCCACCAGCCTTCCCAACTATGCACATGCATCCCTGCTCGTCAGTCTATCTCTTCTCCTCCTCCTCCCTTGCCTCTACATACCCTAGTGTCCCTATTAACCCTCAGCCTCACTACTCCAGTGTTCCTACCTACCCTCCTGTCCTCCCTCCTCCTTTACCACTGCTCCTACCCTCCCTCCTCCTCCACACATCCCATATGCTCCTTCCACCTCACCCCTTCCAGACATCACCTGTCCTCCCCCTACAGCCCCCTTGCACTTCTGATCACTCAGGCCTTCTCTGCCTGTGCTACCCTACCCACCCCTTGTGCAACCAAACCCCATTCCTTATTCTATCGCTCCCGGCGTAAACTCTCCATCTGCCTCCCTCTGACCAGAGCACTTCTCCTCCTTCTGCTCCTAACAGGGAACATACACCCAAACCCAGGCCCTGCCCCCTCCCATCCACCCACTCAGCCCACTGGTCTTCGAGTAGCCTCCATGAACATATGCAGCCCGCTGAAGAAATTTGATGCCCTACAGTGCTGGGCCATGGCTCACCAACCAGACATCATAGCCCTGGTTGAAACCTGGCTGTCCAAATCAACTCCTGACTCATTTGTCTCCCTCCCAGGCTATACCATATACCGGGAGGACCGAGTAGGCAAATGAGGGGGAGGCTGTGCAATCTACACCAGGGACACAATACCTGGACATGCACTCCCACCCCTACCTCTAAATGGGGCCCAGGCCCTTACCTCAGACTCACCCCAGACCCCTCTAGGAGCCCTCTCTATCTCACCACAGCCTACGTTCCCCAAAGAACCAGCACCCACTCCTGATATCTTTAACAGACTACCTAGCCACCTCCACCATAAGGCAGAACAAGTCCTAGTGGGGACCTTAATGTAAATTGGCTCCAGCACCTCCTCATCCACCACCAGAGACTCATTTCTGCCCAAGATCTGACACAACTCGTCATCCAGCCCACGAGACTTAACCCTAAGAGTGGTACCAGCACCCTGCTGGATGTTATTATAACTAACCGACCCCATAAAATCCAAAACATCCAGGTCCTCCCAGACTCCCTGAGTGACCACTCCCCTATCCTATTCCACTGGGTAGCCCCCAATCCCAAGCCCAAAGCCCAGACCACCCTCTGCAGGCGCCTCCGCCCTGGTGGGCTGAAGAAACTTAAGGCACTCCTCACCCAGATAGACTGGTCCCCCATTCAGCAGGCAACCAACATTGATACTGCCCTCACCTTTTTCACTCACACCTTCAACATGGCCTGTGATCTCTTTGCACCCTTAACCAAAACCCGGTCCAAAAAACAGAACGCACCCTGGGTTAGCCCAGCCCTCCTACAATTACTTAGAAACTGGGATAACCTCTGCACCTTGCCACTGAAACAGGTCATCTGTCTGATAGGCAAGCATACAATGCAGCCCAAAATAAATGCTCATGGGCCATCAGGAAGCCAAGGCAGACCATTACCAGGCCTCCTTACCTCCTCCTGGGGCTCAGCCCGGACCTTCTGGGATAATATTAAGCAACCTCAATGGTAAAGCTTGCCCCTGCCCCATCCCAGCTCACTAGAAATGGCACAACTTCCACCGAGCCTGCCACCATAGCTAACTGGTTCAACACCACTTTCACTGACCTTAGCTCAGTCCTCCCTAGTAATTTCTTTGACCCTCCCCTCAGCCAAACTCCCCCTGTCCTCCAGCACCCCAGCTTCCTCCTGTGAAAGATTTCCACCCAGGAAGCCAGACCCATCCTAATCAAAGCTCTCAATGGCAACAATCCCGGCAGTGACTCACTGGACCCCAGCATCCTCAGGCTGGTGCTAGATGAAGTCCTTGCACCTCTCACAAGCCTAATTAACCAGTCACTCTGCCTGGGACAATTCCCCACAGCTTGAAACAGCCATTATCACACCTATTCATAAAGAGGCGACAGGTCATGACCAACAACTACCGCCAATCTCCATCCTCCCTCCCTCTCTAAAGCCCTGGAGAAAGTGGTGGCCATTCAAATCACTGATTATCTGGCTAAGCATAACATCTTATGCCCAGAGCAACATGGCTTCCGTATGGTCACAGTACCAGCACTGCCCTTATTGAATTCTCCAACTTTCTACATTCCTCCTTGATACCAGCTCCTAGCTGGTGCAGTGTTCATTGACCTCTCAAAGGCTTTCGACACTGTCTCCCATCCACTGCTGCTGAATGCACTCTGCCTCACTGGTCTCGGCTGGCCCACATGGTGGTGTGCTAGCTATCTTGACACTCGATCCCAGTGTGTCAAGATTAATAGCACACTCCATACCGTCCCATTCTCTGGGTCCCCAAGGCTCCATCCTGGGCCCCTTCTCTTCTCGCTGTATCTGAACACCCTGCCCAGTGCATGCTCTGGCAAAATTCTGCTGTATGCAGACGATGCTGTCCTTTTGCCACCCACCGTAATCCCATCTCCCTACAGGACTCCCTACAGCAGTCTTTCAACAGTGCCGAGGCTTGGTTTAAGGAACGAGACTCGCCATCAATCTTAAGAAAACCAAAACTATGCTCTTTTCACACCCCAAAACAAAGCTAGCAACCACCACTCTATATCCTTCCAAGCACCAACCAACCACTGGAACAAGTCTGCTCCTACAAATACCTTGGGGTTACCTTCGATTCAGCCCTCACATTTCACAACCACATCGACGCCCTAACATCCGCCACCAACACACGGCTTGGCATCCTATTCCACCATAAAACCTGCCTTCCACCAAATGCTCTCCGGCTAGCTGTTACATCGTCCGTTCTGTCCCTTGTAGACTATGGTCTACCAGTATACGGTGCTGCCGACACCACTGCACTCAACAAAATTCACCTAACCCTGAATAAAGCGTGCAGATTGATTACTGGTGCCCCCAGGCTCACACACACCTGTCAGCTATATGTCGATGCTAACCTGCTTACCCTGGATGAACGGCTCCGATACCAGACCTGTCTCCTCACCAAAAAAACCCTACTCGGGCTCTCCCCCCCTGGGGTAACGGCATCCATCCACCAGAGCCCTCCCACCATTGCAACACGGTCTTCCTACAAGACCACTCTAAAGGTCCCCAGAACGAGAACCAGCCATGGCCAGAGGTCCTTCAGCTATAGAGCCCCAACCTGGTTTAACTCTCTCCCTGCCACCATCACCAATGCCATCACCATCTCCACATTCAAAACCGCACTTCAGAACCACATCTTCAGCACTCATAACTGCTCCTGTCTCTGAACATAGCCTCCACCTCTTTCTCTTGACAATGCCCCACGGGCAGCTCTCCACCCAACCATCCCCTCCACCACTTCCCTGTACACCATGCCTAGGTTTAACCTGGCCAGTGCCAGCTGTTTCAATGTTTATCTACCAGAATGCTCACTTGATACCAACTTGTGTAATACCTGTTATCAATTACATGTACCCTGTACCCAATTGTATTTGTCTGACCAATTAATGACGGGCACCTCTGGTGAAGCCTATTGATTTTTGCAAATCTTGCAGTCAACCAAATGTATGTCTTTATGTGATGAAGTACTTTGGAAACGAGCCTCTGGCTCAAAGGTTGTAAACTGATTCTTAAATAAATAAATAAATAAATAAAAAAAACTTTCAAATACCTCAAGGGAATCAGCAAAGTCCAAGAGGGTAGCATCTTTCAAAAAAAGTGATGTACGAGAACAAGGGGACACAATTTGAAGATAGAGAGGTGATGGCTCAGTGGTAATGTGAGGAAGTATCTCTTCACAGAGAGGGTTGTAGATGCATGGAACAGCCTTCCTGAGGAGGTCAAAGAGTCAAAAACAGTGGTGGAATTCAAGAATGCATGGGACAGATATAAGGCAATTCTAGTGGGGGGTAGGAGGAAGTAGGCTGTTGGTTAACTAGGATCTGCTGCTTATCCATTAGGTAGGGAAATGGGCACATTAGGTGGGCCAAGCGGTCCTAATCTGCCGTCAAATTCTATGTTTCTATGTTTTTCACTCTCTTACCCTCCTTTGTCCCTGTCTCTGCTACCTTCCCCTACCGCTACTTAATCCTATGCCCTCACTCTTAAATTAAATTTATTACACTACACAAACTCCCCCCCTCATTCTTTTGCTAATCCCTACTCTAGCAATGCACCTAAATGTAACAAGCACTGGAATATGCATTTGTATTTAATATCAATGTAACAATCTCTGCACATTCACATGTCTTGAAAATGTTTGCAATGTGGTTCTATGTAACTTGAATGTTTGTTTTTAGTGAGAGCATGCAAATTCCTGCTCTATCCCTCCTACTTAATGTAACAAGTACTATATTGATCATATGTCTGTATTTTAATGTAGAAATATATGTACATTCAATGTCCTTGCAAAATGTTGCAAATTTAACTTATGTAACTTGTATCATTGTAGTTAGTGAGTGTATGCATGTATGTCTTATTTCATGCCCCCATTGCTCCCTTCCCCAGGTCATACTGGGAGATGAGCAATGTGCTGGTCAGTGTGCATTCCTGGTGAAACATTTTAAGAAATAAATAAATAAATAAGTTACCCCAAATTACGTGATATCTTAAAGTCCATGTGAATTTCATAGCTTTATAAATCTCACAAATGCATGCCAGTGAGCCACATAGTGTAGACATGCCAGTACTACATCAATATAGCTTGTGTTGATTTATATAACTATATTAAATGTACTAATAAATACAGTTATACATATTGATACACTTAGACACAGTGTATAATATGTGCCACTGACATATATTTTTATTACTTTTAAAATGTTACTGTACCTTGCATGCATAGCAGACACCTTTAATTTTTTAATCAACTAATTATATTGACACTATACAGTTTTTTCCTCTGACTGTATTACCACCCATACTGAACTGATTGTTACCAATACCTTTGTGCACATAACATATGATTTGTGCATCCTTTGATATACTCTTTTTACAATTATACTTGCATGTTGTGTTTACAATAGCACCTAATAACTTGAGTCAAGTTACCCAGTAATACTTTTGCTGTCATAGTACACATACAGTACAGCACACATGAAACATCTATAGCTGTAACATTATATAGAAAAAATATAAGACAGAGAAAAGTAAGTTATTTAAAAAATGTATTAATTAAAATGCCAATTGGTTATATAAAAGGGCCAAATTAGAAAAACTTAGCCTCACAACTCAATTTTCAATCTGGCTAAGCAAACATGCTTTATATTAACATTTACAATATGTGGCTGAGTGAGTCAATATTCCTGGAGTGGCCAAAAACCAGATGCTGATAGAAAATCAATATATAAGTAAACAACCAGCAACACAATTTCGAAACATGTTGAAACTGTAAACTAACACAATCTAATGTATTATTCTATACTGCATCTGAAAAAAATTCCTCACTCGACCCCTTAATAAAGGTAAACAGTAAAAAATCAGGAACATGTATTGAATTGATATCAAGGTCGGTGTCTGATTTACATTGATGAGTCTGATCAATGTTGAAAAATACAATTCAGAATATGAAATAATTATTGAAATACATTAACAATTTTCCAGAAATATAAAAGATTACACCTTGTCATAGAACAGAGAACTTTTAACAGATAACTTATATATGTGACTAGCTATTAATGATCTTCATAATACTCAACAAGTTACAGTATTACTCTGATGTGACTAAGTACAACTCACAGTCCCTTTCTACATGGCATATGTTGTAAGTCTCACTCAAAGGGTTAAGTGCATGTTCGTTTGTTTCCCTTTTTATATCAGGTATATCCTGTGCTCCTCTGCCCTGTCGGCAGTGTTGAGTTTGCACACAGCTACGTATGTGTATTAATTTATTTTCTGAAAATAAAAAGCTTCAACAACATTATACTCAATAGGTAAAACAATGCACATCTTATAAAAATTACAGTTATTAAGACTGTGAAACAACTAACGATGAAAAATCTAAAAGCAACCGTTTAAATGTGTTTTGTTCTAACTGTGACTTTTACATTACTACATATCTATAGAAACACTTAATTTATTGCCCTTATGAACAGTTTGTTGCATAAATAATGCTTCCTCTATAGCACTGATACAGACAGATTTCTATTCATTTTAATAAAGAAGTAACAGTGGTTACAGTAAGTGTCATTTACTTATATAGCATTATATATACATAGAAACTTATATGCTATACATACTTACAAATATACAATCGGTGAACTTAATATATACATATCCACATGACATTTTTCAAAATTTTATTGCAAGACAGCATGTATCAGGTTATGTCAGAGTAGTGCAGTTTTGCCATAATGAATTCAAGTCAATAGTCAAAGTGTTACTCATTGCACACAGAATACAGGTAAGACTCAGTTGTGTGCTTACTCTGCACAATGCCAGACAAGATTTTGTGATATTAAGACATTTAGAAAAAGTCTGTAATGATAGATGTGTAGCAACAAAATGGTAGCACTTCTCCAATCGTAACCTATTCAAATAAGTTGTACTATGTCAGGCATGAGGGTATCCAGTGATATGGGCACCTTAAAATTGAGCTACTCAATTTCAGTGACTGTATGTACAGCGATTGTGGAAGGAGAGCAACTATGGAAATTGTGAGGGTAGAAGGGCAAGAACGGTGACTGCAGGATACAGCGCTGGTACGAAGGACATCACAGGAAGCAAGATATGGTAGGCAATTTAGGGAGGCAGTGCCAAGATGGCCATGTGGGCTTGTGGAGGCAGTGTGTGCCTCCAGTATGGAAGGACCTGGGTTTATGCGCTACTGTTTTGGGGTAGGGAATGTTTGGGTGTTGTTTTTTTTTGGTCGAAGTTAGCTCCTTACCCTACTGTCAGGCCCCCCTCCCAAGAGTTGATTATTTTTAGATCAGGGTGCTGGGGCACAGGGGACACAGCCACCTACATAGAACATAGGACAATGTATGTTGGTATGGGCGCCAATATTGTATTCAGCATAGTGCACGGTTGCCATTTGTGTTTTTGACATTGTGCACTCACCCATAGGTGCGGCGCTGTTATGCATCCACTGTTATGACATGGAACCAGGCATGAGATGTTAAACATCTATGACATAGGCCTCACATATGTCAAGCATGTATCAGTAACAGAATTAATGATGGCCCCTAGGACTCTATATTTTATACATAAACACATAATGGTGTTGTGACCAATCACAAGCCATGCGGTGACAGGAACGATACAGCCACAAAAGCAACTGGGTATTTGTACACTTCAGCTATATGTCAAATGATAGATATGCTATTGCTATGAGTAGTCCACATCGAAAATAAGTGCGATATATCGAGTGGTTATGTACAGTCTGCACTGTTCTCAGTCTGCTTAAACCATAGTCATTGCATAAATCATTAACACACCAATTTTAGTTGTAAAAAATCATAACACCATCTCTGTGTGACAAATTTCTTAACCATCTGTATTCAACAAAGTAACACAAGTTATGAAACACACCATAAGCAAAGATTGTCTGTGATAGTGATTAGTACACTGTGTTGAAGACATATATGTCACATACACTGCGCTTACTCATCTGCTCGATGAAGATCTTTGTAGTTCTTCAGAACTTACATAAGCATCTTTCAGTTTTTGAAGTAGTCTCTGATTAAAAGTGTTCATGTAGTCATTACACTCCACCAATCATTGCTGTGCCTCAGCCAAATGACATAATGCCCAGAATGTACAGATGGTCCATGGTGAAAAATCACAGCTTTGGTATCAAATGTAGCACCCTTGAACTGTACTCTGCTAGCTGTGAAATCACTTATAGGTGTGTCTGCTCTTAGTCCTTGTGAGTCAAATCTCTGTAACACAAGGACAAGCTACTGAGAAGAGGTTCTAAGTCAGACTGTGTACATTCTCTTCCACAGCGAGTGCACCTTCAACCACATTGTGCATTCTGAAGAAGCTCTTTGAACTTGAAGTGACTGGGGAATATACAAAAATATCCAGAGCTTATCCTCTGTTACTTCTCTGTGTGAGCGACCACAAGACAAACAAGTGTACTTCATCACATAGGTGACTGTGAAGTATTGGTGCATAAGAATGTTGTCAGAATCCAAACTATTTATGATGGCTATCATAAACTGTGTCACATCTTGTTGGATGTTGTCTGCAAATGTTCTATGGCCATCATCACCTAGAATTACCTGCAAAAGCGTAAGCAACTGGATTCTGTTGTCATGTGCTGCATTATCATCCACAATTTGCTTCAATGACTTTAGCAGTGGCGTTTCATGTGAAGCACTGATAGTTTTAACAAAGTGGGGTGTATGGATTAATGCTTGCATAGTTGAATTAGGATAGCAGTTTATTCCAGTGCTGTCATCAAGCGATGGGACAACAGTTAACACAAGTGACTTCTTTGGTGGAGGAGAGTCTGTGTTTCTGTATGAAAAGGGCTTCTCCTTAGTACTGTCTGAATTCCATGTACATATACAGTACTTGCTAGCTTTCTCTTTATTGTGCCACTAGCTGCTATTGTAACTTTGCACTGCACCACAAGCATGGTAGTGGAATGAGAGGCATGTCTGTGTGGTAGAGAGTACATAACCTATTGTACTTTGCAATACATCACTTGTCAGCATTGTTTTTTTTTTGTGGTGACGTACTAAAGATGTACAAGCCAACCAAAGTGTGAACATGTGACAATGCAGCATAGCTCAAGCCAACTTCGAAGATGCCAGAGCCTATGTCAACTATAGCCGAGTCCAAACTTAAACCTTGTGATTTATGTATGGAAACAGCATATGAAACACATACTGGAAACTGCTTCTTTGTTACATATATGGCCTTCACCACCTGGAACTTTACAGTAGTTCATTGAATTGACAGTGACTCTTCAGTGCTGTCAAACTTGACAACAAGTGCCTCTATGAATGTCTTCTGCACATTGTACAGAAATTCAATGATATGCAACATTCACCATTAACCATGCCACATTCAACATCAAGGTCGTGATGCAACATAATGCATGCACTCTTAGAGACTGTCAGAACAGCATCTAGACCAACTACATGGGATACATCTAACTTCAGTTCATTAAGTCATTTAGTAAACTTAGCTACTTGCTGACAGCTTAAGCAAACGCCATCTACAGTGTCAACTGCATGCAAAGTGATGATTTCTTCACTGTCTCTGGAACATAATGGTACTGAATTTGACACATTGCTTAAGTTGTGGCATGAGACACACAATTTGTGTACTATCAGAGTACACTTCACTGAACACATCACATGCAGCTTCCATAGATGTACTGTCAGCACTGATTTTACATGTGTTCAACAGAGAAAGATTGTCTGGTGTCATATTACCAGTACGATCCTGATCCAACAATGCCTAATGGGCCATGTCTCCGCTCTGTTGCATGTTTTCATGCAACTCGATATATGTGAAGAACTCCCAGAGGTTCAAACCTCCAATGCACTCTGTAGTCTTCTTAGATTGCTAAACACTCAGTGCTGTAAAGACATGTTCACCATTAATGGGTGCAAGTTGGGTGCTTCTACCATACCAAGGTAAACGAGAAGCTGCTTTCCATTCAGTTTCTTTTTCAGCTGACTTAGATCCTTGCTGCCACAACAACCATGTTGCATGGCACGTTACAATTCAGTTATCAGTACAGTAGAATCATTTATAGGAAGAGGAGCTCCAAGAGTTCCCTCTCTTTCAGGATCAATGTTCTCCTGAGAATTGACTGGAGTATCCTCCTCAAGCTGTTTGTTAGCTTGCCCAAGCTGCTCCTTATCTAGCACCAACCTCCGAATATATGTTTTGGAGTGTTCTGTTTTGAAGGTCTCATATGTCAGGTAGAACTGTTCCTCATATGTATCACAGTCTCCTTTCAGTGTGTTCTCCTCCTTCCATGGCTTGAACAGGAACAGAAGAGCAAAGTAATAATTCTCTTTGTTGTCAGTAGTGGACAGACTCAACTTACAATTGTCAGTCAGCTATGGTTTCTGTCTCTTTGCAAGACAACCATCAATCCCTCTGACCTAGTAAATATCTTGTGTGGTATCAGGTACTACATCAGTCTTGTAATTGTACCTTTTAGCAATTTAGAACAGACACATGTCCATGTCATTGTGCCTATTGGGATAGTATGTGTCAATGAGATTGGTCTTCAAGAAATTCCTTGAAGAAGAGTGGTTCAAAGCCAGTTCCTAAATCTCAGCATGAGACTTCAACACACGCTTCAGTTTCTCTTTGCAGCTCACATTGAGAAACCGTACAGCACCAGATTTTGTAGGACATCTGGAGTGGCTGCTGGGTGAAGGAACAGTGGATGGCCACATCGGAGCTGTGCTGGGAGAAGGAGCATTAGGCAGCTGCATTAGAGCTGTGCTGGGAGAAGGACTTGTGGGCTGCCACATCAGTGCTGTTGCTGGGTGGAAGAGTGGTGGGCAGCTGCATCGGAGGTCACCAGGACACAGGAGGATTTTCAGAGGTTCTGTGCCACCAGCCAGTCAGGACTGGTACTGCTGCTGAAGCAAGGGGAGCTTCAGCCAATCAGGGCCAGTAGCACGAGATTTGATTTGTGGCCAGACCTTAAAAAGCTGTTTGGATGGGTCGTGACTCCAGGTCTCACAGGACATTTGGAGCTGCGCTGGGTGAAGAAGCAGTGAACAGTGCATCAGAGTAGTGCTGGGAGAAGGAGTGGAGGGTGGTCACATCGTGCTGTTGCTGGGTGAAAGAGCAGCGGCCGGCCACATTGGAGGTCACTAGGATACAGAAGGATTTTCTGCCCACCCACCCTCCTCAGTCCCAACCACTATTAAATGCAAGAGGTGGGAGGAGCTTGCAGACTGATGGCTTATGGCTGGCCCAAAGGATCTGTACTGCACTCCACACAAAAGGGGTAGTCACTGGTGGCTCGAGAAGATTGTGCTGCAAGTTCTTTTACACCTTAGAGTCTTATTGATTTTTAAAACCTACAACTCTTAACTTTCAAACTTGCTGCTCGTAGATCATCCTCTGCAAATTGCCTGTGTTGGTTTATGCTGGTTTTCGTTTTTTTCCCCCTTGCTGCAAATTGTATCTGAAACTGTTTAAATTGCCTACTTCAGTTTGCCTGGGCTGGTAAAGGTGGCTTTTTCTTTTCTTTTTAAAGTGCCTTCTGCAGATTGCCTGGTTTGGTAAAGGGAGCTCTCTTTTCTTTTTTTTCTATACTACATATGGGTTGAGCCTGTCAGGGCTAATTTGCCATATTGTTTTGTTTTCTGCAGGGATGTGGACTTACTGCTGCTAAGGCAGAAGGTATGGTGTTTGAGCCTTTTATTATTGCAGGGATGGAGGCTTGTTGATGCTAAGGCTAGGGTCATGGTGTTCCTTCTTCTTTCAGGGATGGGGATTTTTAATTTGCTGTGTAGGGGAGCTTGAGTCTAAATACGTGTCCTGTTTAGGGTCTGGATGACATTTTGGGTTCCTAAGGAGACAAAAGTGTAGCCAGTCTAGCAGCACATTTCTACTCCTTGACTGGTCTTGGTTGCTCTTTTAATATAGTTGGGTAGTGGGGTAGGCAGTGCACCTGGTGAATCGGGGCAAGATGGCTGAAAGCAGTTGGGGTAGAGTGGGGGATATTGGTATAGGACTGGGGAGGAGCATTATGGGGTGGCTGGCAGTGGTGGCTGAGCTGTGTTGGGTCATGATCAGAAAGGGGGGTGGTCTTCCAGGTACAGGATGGGGGGAGAATACACTGAGGGGTTGCAACGGTTGTGGAGCTACAATGGCCATGAGTGCCCTGTGGAGACTAGGGCACTGTCCTATTTGTGCTAGGTTATTGGGACTGGAGGTGGAGTTGCACAGACTCTGGTGTTCCCTGGACAGTTGGGTGAAGAGTATGAATGCAAGGGCAGGAAGCCATGAATCTAGGCTTGAGGGAATGGAAAATGTGGAGGTTGAAGAATGGGGGGCCAACAGTGCTCATGCTAGAGCAGACCAGCCATGGGGGCAGGCATGGGAGTAGGGGGACAGGGGACAGAGCAGGGGGATTCAGTGCAGTGGAGACCAGAGGGTGGGGGACACAGGCAGAGGAAGGGTGGCTGCTAATGTGGGTGTAGTATGATGGAGAGCCAACATATTTATTTATTTGTTTTTGTTAACCAGGTAAGCACACTAGACAACGAGTGCCTATTTTCAGGTGCGACCCGGCAGATTACAGTACAGAGAAACAATAGTACATATACAGGATGACATACAGGCCCACAACTACAAGTAGGCCAGAATGGAGTACAGTACACTGCACATTGAATAGACAAAGAACGATCTCACTCACACACAGGTGGGGCCAGGGAAACAGCATAAGGAAATAGTACATGTACCAATCAACAAACTAGAATACAACTACAGGCTCAAAAGTAAAAGTTCATATTGAAGCGGTAGGTGGGGAGGGGTTGGTAGCAAGATTAGCAGTGGGCAGTATAGGGCTAGAACCAGGGAGAACCACTAAGGCAGAGGCGAGCATGGCAGCAGGGGTGAACTGACCAATCCAGTGACAGGCCCCAGTAGGCAGGTCTGGAGATGGCTCGGGGACCCCTCAGGAGCCCTGAGGGAGGGAGAAAGAAAAGGGGAGGGGATCAAGACAGCGTAGTGGGGGGGAAGAGGGGGCACACCGGAGGGGATGGTGGGGCTGGGAACTGCTAGAGGTCAGGGTGGCAACGGGAGCATATAAGTGCAAGGGAGTAGAAGAGGTTGGGGCTGAGCCCTACGAGGTGGAAGAGGTGATGGGCAGCCAGAGGTGACAGCTACATGTTTCCACAAGAGCAGGTGGAGGCTCCTTTCAGGAATTTCCAGAGGGACTTTTTGAAGCCAGAATGTGAAGGGGCAGCATGAACGGGAGAAGGAATGGAGTTCCAAAATCTGGGGGCGAAGGCAGAGAAGACCTGATCCCCGGCAAGGGAGCGGGTCCTGTGGACTTTGCAGGCAATAGTTGAGCTGGGCCTAAGCCGATAGGCCGGAGTGCAGGGTAGTAAGGTGAGGGCAAGTGCAGGGGCGCAAACAGTACGGATAATGTTGTCTACCATGCTACCAAAGACAAAGGCTCAGTGTTTGTAAGGGGGAAGCCACTCCAGATGGGCATAGAGGGCACACCGATGTGTAAGAAACATAGAAACATAGACTTTGACGGCAGATAAGGACCGCTAGGCCCATCTAGTCTGCCCATTTCCCTACCTACAGGATAGGCCGCAGATCCTAGTTAACCAACAGCCTATTTCTTCCTACCCCTACAAAATTGCCTTATGTCTGTCCCATGCATTCTTGAATTCTCCCACAGTTTTAGACCCCACAACCTCCTCAGGAAGGCTGTTCCATGCATCCACTACCCTCTGTGGAAATAATACTTCTCACATTGCCCTGAACCCTCCTTCTATCTTTAAATTGTGTCCCCTTGTTCTTGCACGCTCTTTTCTGAAAGATGCTGCCTCTTGGACTTTGTTGATTCCACTGAGGTACTTAAAAGTTTCTATCATGTCCCCTCTCCCTTCTTTCCTCAAGGGTATACATATTAAGCTCCTAAGTTTCTCCTCATACAGCTTCTCTTGCAGACCCTGCACCATTTTAGTTGCCCTCCTCTGGACTGCCTCTATCCTGTCTATGCCCTTCCGGAGATGGGGTCTCCAGAACTGGACACAGTACTCAGATGGGGTCTCACCAACTGTCTGTACAGAGGGATAACAACTTCCTGTTTTCTGCTGATGATGCCTCTCCTATACATCCCAGTATACCCCAGCCTCCTACTGCCTTCTCACATTGCTTGCTAACCTTAAGGTCATCTGATATGATTACCCCAAGTTCCCTTCCTTTTGTTGTTGTTACTACCTCCCACCCATTGTATTCTTTCCTGGGTTCTTGTTTCCAGGTGCATTATTTTCCACTTCTTTGCATTGAATCCTAGCAGCCCTACTTCTGACCATTCCTCCAACCTTGCCAAATCCCTTTTTCATCCTTTCCACGCCTCCTTGTGTATCAACCCTGTTGCAGATCTTTGTGTCATCTGCAAAATGGCATACCTTTCCTTCCAGTCCCTCTGCAATGTCACTGATGAAGACATTAAAAGGACTGGACCCAATACTGAACCCCTGCGGTACACCACTAGTAACCCCTTTCTTCAGAGTGGACTCCATTTACAATTACCTTCTGTGTCCTGTTGTCCAGCCAATGTTTTACTTAGGCTACCACCCTGGGACTCACTCCCAGGCTGGTTAATTTGACTATTAATCTTTGTGTGGGACTGTGTCAAATGCCTTGCTAAAGTCTAGGTAGGCCATGTCCACAGCCCCTCCCTGGTCTACTACTTTGGTCACCCAGTCAAAGAAATCTATTAGATTCACCTGACATGACCTTCCCACTGTGAACCCATGCTGCCTTGGGTCCTGTGCTCCACTGGCCTCTAGGTACTCAACTATTCTTTCCTTCAGAAGTGACTCCATCACTTTCCCTACCACAGAGGTCAGACTGACAGGTCTGTAGTTTCCTGCCTCTGTCTTGGTCCCACTTTTGTGAAGGGAATCACATCCGCCTTCCTCCAGTCCTCGTGTACCACACCATCCTCCCATGATTTATTAAAAAGAGTAGCCAGTGGTTTCACTAGTTCCTCCCTTAATTCTTTTAGAATTTGGGGGAATTCCATCAGGACCCATTGCTTTGTCCACCTTCAGTTTTAGGAGTTCTTGCAGAACCCTTTCTTCTGTGAAAGGACTGGGATCGATCCCCTATCAAGAGTGCTTCTGTTAATTGGATTAGGCACTTCCTCCTCCTCTTTGTGAATACTGAGCAGAAATATTCATTCAGTATTCCTGCTTTTCACTGTCCCTTCTGCCCACCCACCGCTCATTCTATTCAGCCTCACTATCCCTCCTTTGTCTTTCTACGCTGATGTACCTATAAAGGTTTTATCCCTTCTTAACTGAGTTGGCTATCTTTTCCTCAGTTTGGGCCTTTGCTATTCTGACTTCTCTCCCTGCTTCCTTCTGTCTTAACTGGTACAGCTCTCTGTCCTGCTCCTTCTGTGTTTCCTTATACTTCCGGATTGCTATCTTTTTCTTCCTGACTTTCACAGCGACCTCTTTTGAGAACCATAGTGGCTTTTTCTTTCATTTTGATTTGTTTATTTGCTTCACACAAAGGCTTGTTGCCTGTGTGATGGCAGTTTTGATAATTCCCCATTGTTGCTCCACTAAGGCAATGGGCCAAGAGGGCAAAGCGACAGACATTGTTATATGCTGTGTCCCATTTTGCTAAGGAGGCATTTGGGACAGGCTCGAACCCGACAAGCCCATAACAGAGTGTAGGTAGGAGGATCCCCCTGGCTATGGTGAGCCGAGCAGCAGGAGTGAGGCAGTCCTTGGCCCAGCAGACTAGGCCAAGCTTACAGTTTGAGGCCTTGCAAATGTTTCGGATATGCTCAGTGAAATCAAGCTGGGGGTCAAGGGTCACTCCTAGGTATCTGGCAGAATTCAAGACAGGCAGGAGAGAGCTTTTCCCCACATTTATGGTGACGGGGAGGGGCAAGAAGCAATTTTAGCCGCCGACCCGAATACCATGACATGTGTTTCGTCAAGATTAATGGTAAGCTTACATCCAAAGAGCCAGCCTTGGATCTGCCCAAAATCAGAATTGAGTTGGGAGTTGATGGTAGCGGGGTTCCGGGTGCTAGATAGTAATACCAGATCATCCGCATATAGAGTAGTAGACCCGAAGGTCGTGACTGAGGGGATTTCATTTACATAGAGGCAGAACAGAATGGGCCCAAGAAAAGACCCTTAGGGTACTCCACATTTAACTGGGGAGAGGCCCGAGAGGGCACGGTTAAAACAGGAGTACTGTTGTCTCCCCTCAAGGTAGCTGTTGAACCAGTCAAGCGCTTGGGGGGAGAAGCCTTGCCCAAGTAGGGTGGAGAGAAGGAGATTATGGTCAACTCGGTCGAAGGTTTTAGAGAGGTCGACAAAGATGGCCCCAGTCAGTTTTCCTGCATCGGTGGCAGCTCTAACCTGGGAGGTGACCATGGCGAGAGTGGTGGAGGTGCTATGCCCCTTCCTGAAGCCCTGCTGGGCAGGGAAGAGAACTGCATACTCCTGCAGGCAATGGGAGATTTGGCCAGCTACAGTTTTCTCAAGTACCTTGCTGATAGCTGGGAGTATAGCAATGGGGTGGTTTTAATTTAATTCCTTGGTGTCTCCATGCTTAAGCTTAAGCATGGGGACCCCAAGGAACCGGGACAACCTTAGCCACCTTCTGTATCTCAGATACAATTCCAGAGGTGAGGGAAGAGTTAAAAATGTGGGTAATCGGCCGAGTGAGGTAGGGCACCCCTAGACTCAGGAGCTTAGGTTCTAGGAGATCAAAACCCACCTCCGAATGGTGAGACAGCCTGGCTAGGAGAGTTAGAGTTTCTCTGGCCAAGACTTGTCCTCAGGTAAAAAGGAGGCCAAGAGGAGGGGGGAAGGACCTGAGGATCCATGGAGGGGGAGGGAAGGTGGGGGGGGTCGGCAGTTCAGAGAACAGACGGTTGAACGCTGAGGCGATTGTCATGGGATTGTTGCAGTTGACCCCCTCTAAGTTCATGTCAAAATCCGAGTGCTTAGTGGACACACCCACCAAGCTTTTGATGTTTTTCCAGAAACTCCGGGGGTTGTACGCTGAATTGAGCAAAGCAGATTTACAGAACTCACTCTTGGTGGTGCGTATGGCGGCCTTACAAGAGTGCCTCTGTCATCGATATTCAAGGTGATCTCGTGGGTCACCAGAAATTTTGTATCTGATCCAGCACTTGTCTCTCTGTTTCATGAGAGCAAGTAGTCCACCGTGCAGCCACTTGGTGACAGTGCCCCTAACCCTTCTTTTAGTGAGGGGAGCATGCTTATCCTGCTGGGGGATGAGAATCGATAGGAAGTGGTCTAATGCAATGGTAGGGTCACTGGAGCTAAATACCCTGGCCCAGTCAGTACGACGTACGTCGTTCAAGTAGTCATCAGGGATAAGTTTGGAATAATCCCTGACCTGAATCAATCTACTGGGAATTTTTGGGATTGTGGATCCCCATATGCAGTAGATGGGTGAGTGGTTGGAGATCATGTCCAGGAGAGTACCAGATTGCAGGATTTTATCCGGACGGTTGCTCAGTAACCAGTCAATTAGCGAGCCCTTGTCCCCCTGGGTGGAGATACGAGTGGGTCCGGAGATGGTCTGACAAAGGGCAAGGCTGGAAAGAAGTGGCTCAAATAGCTTGATATTCGGCCCCAACCAGTTGAGGTTGAGATCCCCCAGGATAAGGACCTCATTAGACCCCACAGTGCCCTTTAAGTGGTCAAGCAGAAAGGAGAGTCCAGGAAAGCCGCCCTTGGAAGGGTTATAGGCACAGACCAGGTGCACCTTTTTGGAGTTACCGAGAAGCAAAAGGGAGTGAATGAATTCACAACCAGTGGGGTTTGGCTGGGATAGGGATAGCAGGGATACATTTAGGTGCCCCCTGAAGTACAAGAGTACTCCCCCCACGTTTGTTTCCAGCCCTGTCCCGCCTGATTAGGCTGTAACCTGGAATGGCACATGCGGAGTCAGGAGTGCCAGGCTTCAGCCAAGTTTCTGAGAGTCCCAGGATATCAGGCTCATACAGGGACACCTAGGCAGTCAGTTCCACTAGGTTGTGTAGGATACTGCAGATATTTAAATGTGCTATTTTTATACTCTTTTTCAGCAGCCAGGCAGGGGCTGCTTGTGGCAGTGGGGGGCTGGGTGCCCAGCGAGAAGGGTGAGGAGACCGCAGCATGGAAGGAGCCATGGTCTGGCATGACTAAGCTGCAGGATAACTCAGGCTTGAGAGCAGTTCACAGAGACCAAATGACTGTTTGACAGTTGGAAGCCTAGTGGACACCAAGGAGCAGTGTCCAGTGAACCTGGGTATGAGAAGAGGGTCCTGCCAGGGTCCCGGGGGAACTCCCGAGAAAAGGGAGTCAAGGGAGGCTATGTACAGGGGCTGGGGTGGACACTTTGACAGAGGTCAGGGACAGTTCGGGCAAGAGAAGTGTACCCTATGTAGGCACACTGAGATCCCAATTCCTTATAGGACAATCAACAGTAAACAGGGAGGGGGGCCTGGCTCCCAATATTGCAAGAATGAGGTGAGGTGAGGAGAGAATGCCTAGGTGCCACTCAGAGGGGAGGCTTGCAGGATCACACTAAGAGGGAGAGAGAGAGAGAAAGAGAGAGGGGAAGGAGAATAGCCCTGTAGTGGAAGGCAGCTATAGCCTGCAAATAGTAAACAGGGCTGATAGGATAAATCTGAGCACGTGATGGCAGCTACAGCTATATATACACTGCTCCACCAAGGGTGGTGGTGGGGGCAGTGGGGCAGCCGGTGAAGCGGGTGGGGCTAGCGCTAGCACTCTTAAAGGTGAGGGCAGCGTGGAGTGAGACAAAGGCGGCATGGCAACTTCACCACGACATCGGTGGAAGACAGCAGGCAAACACAATCGGGCACCACCGGTAAGCACAGCCGCTTTGTTGGAGATTGATAGTCTTTGAGAAAAGCGAGTCAGAACCAGCTCTCTTACGGTAGGTAAAACCATCAAAACTGTAGTTACCTGCAGCATCCCACGGTAGGAGACCACCTCGGGGGGTGGGGGAGTAGCAGCAGCAACCCGGTAAGCTGATTCCACGAGGCCCTGTGAAAAGAAGAAATGAGAGCAGGGTGAGCACGCCTTAAATATCCAGGGGAGCAGGAAGGGTGGGGGCAGTTGGCCACAGACAGTACAAGATAGGGTATGGCGGGGGGGGGAGGGAAGGCCAGCTGCGATACCGACTGCTCCAAGGGGCTGGGGGGGCTGAGGGAGAAAAGTTAGGATTTAGACTCTACAAGCAAATTATGGTCAGGCTGGCTACATACCCTCCGACTGAGCAGGCAAGCAAGCCAGGACAGAACAAAAGCAACTGGTCCTCATAAACATTCAGTATTATCTAGCGGACATTTCTCATTCAATTGCAGTGGGCAGACAACATTATAGCAGGTAGAAGGCAGGTGGAAAAATAAATAAATTACCAATCAGCACATGTGTTACTCATTCAAATTGCAGTGGGCAAACAGAAAGCAGGTAAAGGGCAAAATAAATAAAGTAAAAGGCAAAATAAATAAACCTATCAGCACATGTGTGGCGGTAGAAATAAAGGAGATTAATTAAGGTCACAGTCCTTGTTCGCTAGCCCTCTTCACACACTAGCACTCTTAAAGGTGAGGGCAGCATGGGGCAGCGTGGAGTGAGACAAAGGTGGTGTGGCAACTTCACTGCAACATCGGAGGAAAACAGCAGGCAAACACAATCGGGCACCACCAGTAAGCACAGCTGCTTTGTTGGAGATTGACAGTCTTTGAGAAAAGCGAGTCAGAACCACCTCCCTTACGACAGGTAAAACCATCAAAACTGTAGTTACATGCAGCAGCCCACGGTAGGAGACTGCCTCTGGGGGTGGGGAGGAGCAGCAGTGGTGACCCGGTAAGCCGATTCCACGAGGCCCTGCAGCAGCCCACGGTAGGAGACCACCTCGGGGGTGGGGAGCAGCAGTGGTGACCGTGTTTATTCCATGAGGCCCTGCAGCAGCCCACGGTAGAGACTGCTCGGGGTGGGACAGCAGCAGGACCCGCAAGCCGATTCCACAAGGTCCTGCAGCAGCCATGGTAGGAGACCGCCTGGGGTGGGGGGAGCAGCAGTGGTGACCCGGTAAGCTGATTCCATGAGGCCCTGTGAAAAGACTGCTAGAGCTGGCCATCTCTGGGAGCAGATCAGGGGAATAGGTTCTGGGGGATTGTGTGGGGGGGGCAGGGCTGAGGATGGCAAAAAGTGGGAGGTTCAGACAGCTGGGCAACTAGACCTTATAGGTCCATAGCAAGGGGACTTGACTCACAGGAAGGGATCTCTGGACTGCAGACAATAGAACGGATTCTGGTCTCAAACAGGAATTCACCATTGGGGGACATCAAGGAGGAGATGACCGCAGAGGATGAGGGGAGGACGAGGTGAGAGCAGTCAGCAATACAGGAGGGGGTGAAGCAGTCAGCATTGGAAGGAAGGTTAATGATGAGAATAGAGAGGAAGGGGTGGGAAGATATCCCTGGGACTATAGAGGGAGTCAAAGTTATCACTAGAGGAAGCTCTAGGGGTTAGGGGTACCAGGAAAAGAAAGAAAGATGAAGAGGTGGTAAAGAGTGAGCATAATGCCCAGTGGGGGAAGGAGACAGCAGGCACCCAGTCCAGGATGGAATAGTGAACAGCGCAAGGAGGGAATGAAAGATGTGGAGGTGATAAGGATGGAGCATAATGCCCAGGGGAGAAGGACACAACAGACACCCAGTCCAGGGGGGAATAGTGAACAGGGCAAGGAGGGAGTAGTAGCAGGAGCACCTGTGTATAGGATGGAGGGGCCACAAGTGCAGGGTATAGCTAATGAGTTAACACCAGGTGGCGCCAAATAGGGTGGTGACTTTGTTGGGAAAAGGGCAGGAAGGAGAGAACCAAATAAGAGGGAGTATGGAAGTCAGGGGGAAGAGAATTTGAGGGTGGGCCAGAGGAAAGGATGTAGTATCAAGGGGGGACAGATGGTGGAGGGGTGGGGTCTAGGGACAAGGAGAATGTTTTGGTGCTCCTTTTAGGGAACTCCATGATAAGGGGTATTAAGTGGGAAGGGGTGGGAGGGGGAAAGAGCAGTGTAGTTAGGGTCAGGAGTATATCTGGCCTGGCTGTGCACAAGGAAAAGCACTTAGTATATGCCTTGGTGAAAGACTCCAGGGGGTCCCCTGACATCTTATTGCATCAGGGCACAAATGACATAGAGGGCAACAGTGTGCTTGACATCCAGGCTAGGTTCTGGGAGCTAGTCTGGGTGTGTCAGGCTGTGGGGTGCATGGTCCCCTTTTCTGTGCTCCTACCAGTGCCTAGAGCCAGTGTGGGTAACAAACAGAAAATCAGTGAAGTTAATGAATGGCTTAGATCATGATGTGAGGCCAGTGGGTATGGGTTGGTGGGGGGCTGGGGTACAACTTGGGAGGACAAGGAGCTGTTTGCTAGGAATAGGCTCCACTTGAATCTGGGTGGGAAAGAGGTTTTAAAGCTAAAACCGTCAGAATTCATCAAGTCTAGGTGGGGTTTATACTTGAGAGGGGCAGTTGGGGCTGGAGGCCAAGGTGCGACCTCCCCCCCCAGAGGTAGACAGGGGTACCTAGCAGGGCTGCCTGACTGTGAGAAAGGGTGCGGGGATAGGAAGTCAGCAGGAGGTTTGTGGGCCGAGGGGGCAGGGGATGCCGGGGGGGGTGGAGGGTGGTCCTGATGAATGCCAGGAGCATGGTCAATAAGATGCTTGAGCTGCAGGCTCTGCTAAGTGAAGGAATGTGGACTTGGTGACAGTTACTGAAACATGGGCCACATCTCTGTATGACTGGGACCTAAATCTGGAAGGGTACTTTCTGGTCAGGAAGGACAGAACTGTGGGCAGGGGAGGTGGGATAGTATTCGTCATTAGGAATGACATAGATGTATGGAGGGTGGAGAGGGCTGTGGGGAAAATTGAGGCAGTATGGGTTACCTTGCAGGCAGAGGGAGGTAAGAAGATGAAGTTGGAGGTGGTGTATAGGCTTCCCTTACAGGGGGACAATGTGGAGGAAGGCCTGGTGGAGAATCTCAGAGAGCAATGTGGGCAGGGAGAGGGAAGAACGGTGGTGCAGTGGGACTGTAATTTACCGGGAACTGATTGGGGAACTATGTCATCCTCATTGACCAAGGAGCAGTGCCTGCTGGAAATTTTCCAGGATGTAATCCTGTCCCAGCTGGTGGCTGATCCAACAAGGGATGGTCGCATCCAGGATGTGGTTCTATTAGACTGCAACCTGGTTGGGAATCTAGAGATCAGGGACCTTCTGGCAGGTGGTGATCATGCCACAGTCTGGTTTTCCCTGAAACTTGGAGGGTGAAGCAAATAGCACCAAAACAGTAGTAATTGACTTTATGGACACAGACTTTAAGGGTATGAATGGGTTACTCAGGGGACACTTAGAGGGAATCATTCCAGGCATGGACACTGACAGCACATGGGAAGTTATTAAAAGAGGGCTCCTGGAACTACCAAGGCCTGCACCAAGGTTAGGCAAAAGTCTGGGGGAGCCAGAAAACTGAGCTGGTGGACCAGGGAGGTCAAGGAAGTGGTGAGGGAGAAGAGGGTGGCATACAGATGATACAAGCGAATGTATGGGGTTAAGGACAAGAAGAGTTTGATAACTTATCTAAAAGGGTGACCATGGAGGTGAAGGTGGCCAAGGTGAGAGCAGACCAGACATTGGCTCAGGGGATCAGGGGAGGTGACAAAAGTTTGTTTAGGTATATCAGGTAAAGGAGGAAAGTGAAAGGGCAGATTAGTAGGCTGAGAGCAGGGAGTGAGTGGACTGAAGAGGCCAAGGAGCAAGCTGAGGTTCTTAATGATTATTTTGCCTCGATCTATACTAGAGACAATGGTGGGTCAGCACCTTACAGAGGGAGGGAGGTCAGAAATGAAGAAGGGGAGACTCTAAATGGGGGGAATCAGCTTAAAGGAAGGGGAGAAGTAACAGATGGAGAAATTCCTGTTGATAGGGTTTGGGATGCCCTTAGGTCCCTAAAAACAGATAAGGATCTGGGTCTAGATGGCCTGCATCCCTGGGTGCTAAAGGTAATGGCGGATGTGCCGGCTGCTCCCCTGGTGGACCTTTTAACTCCTCCCTATGGACAGGGTGGGTGCCTCAGAGTTGGAGGTTGGCCAACGTTGTGCCCATCCACAAAGGAGGTCTATGAAATGACCCAGGCAATTACAGGCCTGTCAGTCTGACGTCCATGGTGGGTAAAATGATGGAGGTCATATTGAAGGAGAGGTTGGATGAGTTTCTGGGAGCTGGGGGCCTTTCAGATGATCACCAACATGGCTTAGTGCATGGCAGATCATGTCAGACTCACCTTGTGGAGTTCTATGATTGGGTGATAAAGGCATTGGACAGTGGCAGAGCCATGGATGTCCTCTTTTTAGACTTCAGCAAAGCATTTTATTTAGTGTCACATCCTGTGCTGATGTATAAATTGGAGGAATTGGGAGTGGTGAGGAGGATGCTTTGGTGGATTGAAAACTGGATAACCAGGCAGTTGCAGAGGGTGGTGGTGGGGGAGTGGTCTCATCTCCTAGGAGGGTCATCAATGGAGTACCACAGGGGTTGGTGCCGGGTCCACTCTTGTTTAACGCTTACATCTGTGACATCAGACAGAGTAGCAGGAGCATCTTTGCTGATGACTCAGAGATGGGGTTGATGGATGTGGTGGAGGGCAGAAGAGCCCTACAAGAGAACCTGGAGACCCTTGATGGGTGGTCTTGCAAATGGAGACTGAAATTCAATGCTAAGAAGAGTAGGGTTCTTCACTTGGGGCTTAGAAATGCATCTCAAGAATACTTTCTGGAAGGGGAGAAGCTGCAGGTTTCAAATGGGGAGAAGGACCTGGGGATGGTGGTGGATGTCAAAATGAACAATTCTGAA
Source organism: Neoceratodus forsteri (assembly GCA_016271365.2). NCBI lineage: Eukaryota > Metazoa > Chordata > Ceratodontiformes > Ceratodontidae > Neoceratodus > Neoceratodus forsteri. The sequence goes on from CM028130.1 coordinate 53,676,686, forward strand.
CAGTGCAGGAGGGCGGTGGCCAAAGCAAATAAAATGCTTGGGTGGATTACAAGAGGGATAACTTTCAGGAAGCAGGAGGTGATTCTTCCTCTGTACAACTATCTCGTTAGACTGCACCATAAATACTATGTGCAGTTTTGGCAACTGCACTTGATAAGGGACATTACACACTTTGAAAGGGTCTGGAGGAGAGCTATCAGGATGATACAGGGGATGGGGAAAAAGATCTATGAGGAAAGACTAAAAAAGCTCACCTTGTACTCCCTGGAGGAGAGGAGAGACAGACGGAATATGATTGAGGTCTTTAAATATCTAAAGGGGGTAAATAGGGTGCACCCTGATAGGATTTTCCAGCTGATGGAGATAGGGGCCACCGGGGGGCATCACTTGAGGCTGGTGGGAGGGAGGGAGGATCAGGGCTGAGACACAGAGACACTATTTTACAGAGAGTGTGGTGGAGCCTTATATGTGTTTCCAGTGGATTTGGTGGAACTGAAAACTGTGTAGGGCTTCAAAAAGAGCTGGGACAGACATGGGGGAGGATTAAACTGAGCAATACCAGACCAGGACATTCACCTCAGATGGGAATGAAGTGAGGGGAGAGCAACAGATGTTGCATCTACCAGGTACTGATCCCCGAACAGACTTGATAGACCTTTGGGCCTACTCAGTTGGCATCTTAGTATTTTAGTGTACTACATTTGCCATTCAAGTGTCTGCCGATCAAACGATTGCTAGCTTCATATGCTCCACACTCCCTATGAGACAGCGTCTTCAATCCCAGTGACCACAGCTGTGAGGTCAATGAACGGCTGTAAGTAACAATATCCTCCTAAAGCTCCTGCAAACATGTTTGCTCATATTTCATGATCTATGAAATGATGTACCAAACAAGAGCCAAAGAGCTGTCAGCGATAAACCGCACATCAATGTTTGCCTGTGACATCAGGAAAAATGTGAGGTTGTAATCATTAATATGCACCTCATTCTTCTGTATGGGTAGCTCATAAACCCTTTTAATGGACTTTGCCTTGAGGTGATGACACATTGCTGAAAATAAGTCATTCCTGTGTCCTTGCCTGCAGACACACCTAGAGAAACCAAAACAACACCTGGTATACCACTCAGTACAACCTTGACTGGAAGGCGACAATACTTTCCACAATGTTGTTGCTGGAACTTTTTCACCAGCTTCCATAGTGTAGGACTGTTATATTTGTCAGGGATTTGACAAGTTACATAACACTAAATAAAGTTCAGAATCTCAGCATCATCATTCTCACCAATATGAAGAACCTCCTTGATCTACAGCAACATATGGCTATGAGGTGCACCTCGTGCCTGGTATTCCATCCTCCAAAAGTAGTGCTCAACTAAGCCAAGAGGTGGATTGTCCTTTGACAAAATGAATGTGAAGATGTCATGGAAACACTGGTGAAAATGTTGGGACACAGATACTGAATCAAGTGAGCACATCTTGCCATGAGTCATTGATGAAATCCCATCAACGTCAGTATTGGCCCAATTTAATAGTTTGATAAGCTCATCCCAGCTGTACTCTGCACAGCACAGAGTTACAAACCATGTTGCTGCATCATACTTTCACAGCATAGGCATGACCTCAGAGTGTCTACGATACCAGTATTCTTTAGTACCATGAAGATTCAAGAGGCTAGAGCTCAAATTTACCTGCTATGTTTCATCCTTCTCTTTCGATATCTGAAGAAACTCTATTGCTGTGATTCCATGCAGTGGAGTAGTCAGCCATGGAGTATGAGCAATGGATGCAGAAAGGATGCTAAGCTCACTCTCCCATAGCAGGTGGAACAAATATTGAATGTTCCTGCAGTATTTGCCATCCTTATTCAGCAGTCTCGATGTCCTGTACTCAGCACCTGGCACACATACTTCATGTGGATCTAAATGACCTCCTGTACCTCCACTGGGATAAATCTGGAAAACACTGTGTTTCCAGTGTTTGTTTCCAGATATTTACACTAATTCCCTCATCTGGTGCAGGTCTATGTTATCACTGATTGGGTCCCTGCCATGTAGAGGATGAATTGTGTACTGTTCATACATATTTTCATTAGCACTAAGATCGACCATCTCGATCATTGGCTTTTTAAAGTCTGTCACTCCAAACTGAGCAGTCATGTCACACAGTTCATCAACATCCAGGTCTGCATAGAAAGGATTGTTGCTCTTCATATATGACAAAGCATTTCTCACTTTCTCAAGACTGACAACTATTTGCCAGATAACTATTGACTTAGTAGGGACTCCATTTACAAGAATGACTATACTGTTGTCATTTGATATTGCCTCCACATTCTCTTTCAGAGGCAGTGATAAATTCATCACAGATCCTTTTAGAGATTTCACATGCTCTTTCTGGGGTACATTCCATGTCCTTGTATTCAAATGCAGAATAGTCTGAAAAGGTTCCATTGTTTGAATGAGAATGCGCTGAAACATATTCAAAGTACCAATCTCAGCAGGTGTCATATCAGCCTCCATATTGTTCAACACAGACCTAGGTGGCAGTGTGTTATGTTTCACCTTTCTAAAACTGTAATGACATGATGACTATTGTGTCTAGGTCAAAGTCATGCTGTAGCAGTGGGTAAGTCAACAGTCATGCCCACATCTCATTAAAAGACTCTGTCTTTTCCAGATCAATCATAACAGTTTGTTTTCTGTAAAGTAGTTTATGACATGAGAAATAGAGTCAAATTTCTCTCTCTTCTTTGCCAGTTCAAACTAGGCAATGGGTTTCCCAAAGGTTTTAATGATCTCTGCTTCCCTGAGAGAGAGAGAGAGAGAGACACTGCACAATTCAGTGGTGGAAGTATCATCAGAGACTGCATCAGAACCCTTGCTAGTACATTGTACATCTCTGATGATAGCCATTGCACCTCTCATATCACCTGCTTGCAACAACTCATTAAACTGTTCATAAGATGACACTGCTTTCCTTACATTGCAGATTCAGCGTACACATTTTCACATTGCAGAATTTTGCACAGCCACCATACGCAGATGATGGAACACACTATTGCACACATTACTGTCCAAGCATACTAAAGTATGACCCAGCAGTCCAAAATGTGGATGAATGTCACAGTGGTCAATGCTCTGGAACAACTTGTGCCTCTGTGTTTCTTTAGTCACAGCAAACACATTAACAAATCCAACAATAGTATCAAAGGATGCTTGCCTGACATTGCATGAGTCATCACATGGCTATGACAGAGCAGTGCTTATATGATGTTCATCAAATAATTCAGCATCATCTTCTGACACCTACTTCCTTACTGTCACAGACACTGTGAACATTGTGAACTTTACCACCTTCACCCATGGGAAGAGTAATGTCTTTGTTATGAACATGATATGACTTCTCCCAGAAAAATGCCACAGAATACTGCTTGTGTAGGCATTGTCCTTTGAAAATACAGGAAAAGTTATCTCCATTCAGATTTGCAACTGTTTGCAATATCATCTGTACAGGCTTGACAACAATGCAGCAATTTTCAATCAGTTGCAGCATTTGTCTCCACAAATGTGCAAGTACTGCAAGTGCCATGTTCACAAATGTGTGAACATGGGGACGTAATTTCATTAAGGCAAGTTGACTGTTCAGTTTCTTGCCTTCACATCTCATTATGGCAATAATTATCTGATCAATTTTGTCCATTGATGCCAAGTTATGGAAATACTGCAATTTACTGAGATGGCCAGTGACAACAAAAGTAAGCTTCTGTTTCTGTGCTTGGTTTTTATGACCTAACCCTTCAACAGCTTTCCTGTGCTGCTTCCCATCTGAATCATGTCACACACTAATGCATCTTTCTGTTGCTAATCTGCAACTAGTGGTGAGTGAAGTGGGCTCAATATGCTCTGCCAAGTGATTCGCAGAGCAAAGGCGGATTCGCAGACTGCTTTACAATGCGAAGCGGAGTTCTTTGCATTATGATGAGGGATGCGAAGTCCTTTGAAAACTATGACTTTGTGTTACTCCGCCTCCCCAGACCACTACTTCACCAAATTTAAGGGAAGTATTGAGGACAATGCACTTCACCTCACTTCACCTTATTTTTGAGCTCCGATGGCAAATTTTGCAGTGATTCATGGGATTTCAGGTCACATGGGCTCTATACTAATCTTTACCGCTTCAGTTTGGGGTAGTACTTATAAGAATGAGTAGGAGACAGTGTGCTCTAATAGCTGTCTGTGATTGAAATCTTCTAAAATCTGTTAAAAAAGCATTTTTGCTTTTTTGGGGGGGCTCCAACTTTAGTTCTTCGATTGTAGGAAACCCTCCTGTGCTCATATCATCGAGCATTTTTGTTTTTGTCTGGATTTTGAATGCTAATTTACAACACTGAGTGTGTGTAGTTAAAGATAGTGAAAGTGTGCTTTGAGGGAGGAGCGTATCTGTGGTGTAGGTAGATTTGAGTTGGAGAAATAGTGATTTCTTTGTATTTTGGTTATATTTTTGTTATATAACTGTGTTAATGTACACACAGTAATATTGTCAGTAATAGTTGACATTTTCTTGCTGTTTGTTGTGTTGATCTGGTGTAGCAGTTCATAATTTCACATTGTTTACAGTACAATACATGGCATAGTACTGAACTTTTGCATTTGCTACGCATTATTCATTCAGCATTGTAGACAAACTGGTGTGTGTGTGTGTGTGTGCGCGCGCGCAGTGCTACATGACATCAAATAATGAATCTTTTATTGTGCCACAGAGTAGTGTAATTGCAGGCACAGCAGTGTGAACCTGCTATCCACTGCAGCTGCCTGATTTTGTACTACGAATGTGGTATCTGTTCTTTGTGTTGCGGATTGTACTGTCATAAAAATCTGCACTGCAATCAGTGCTCCCTCCCCACATCCATGTGCAAAAGGAATTTTTGCAAGATTGGATTGTTTTTGTGACCTCATCAGCAACACTGGTTACTGAAGTTGTTTACATTGTGTGACAGACTAGTCTCTTATCTGTTGTTGAAGCTACAGTTGTTTTTTTGGCTCCACATCCAGCATCCCCCCAATCAGAGACTGAACATATCAAAATCTGAATTTGGTTATAATATTCTGGTTGATCCCCAAAAATGCCTGCAAAGAGAAGTGCAAGCAAGGCTGTTTCTCGCCATGGAAATGCTGGCAGTAAGATAGTCTGGGGGTGTTGTAGTAGTACGCAGACGCAGAAGTGCATTGCTGATGTGAGGAAAGGTTTTTCTCCTACAATGTTTTTTTACAGCCCAATCAGTAGCTTAACTCATAGCTGGAGGAGATTATGTTTTCCCAGCCAGTGGTGTTAGTGTTACTGATGTTAGTGGTGGTAGTAGTATTAGTATTGTTGCATCAGGTTCTAATTCTGACCAGTGTACCATATTACAAAAATATTGAGTGTGAAGCAGTGCAAGTGAGTGGCAGCATAGATGATGTCATACTTCCCAGTAACATCCCAGTAACTGAACCTGAGGATTCAGATAATCATGTCAATGACCGCATACAATGTGATATTCTGTCCACCATGGCAGTTAATGTCATGCATTTTCCATGCAGTGATTCACAGTGAGGTGAAAACATATCAGGTGATGGTGGTGTAGATGCATATGATGAATGTGATGATGATGATGATGATTTTGCTGTTGTTGCAACATGCAGTCCACATGCTAGCATCCAAGCAGAAGATGTGGATGTGTGTGACATCGGTGAAAATGATGATGATGTAATTGACCCCAGTTGGGAACCGGAGAAAAAGAAATTCAAAGTGGCTGTGTCTGAGTCTGCAGGAACCCCCCGTAAAAACTTGTGATGTACCGGTTTTAGTTGATAATGATGACCCAGTAATAAATATGATTGGCAGTCGTGGGTCAGTTGTAGTCCAGGTGTGCAGTGCCCGAAACATCTTGTGCCGGCCCCACCACTTCAGTGCTTAAAATAATGGACTTAAATAAGCCACATCATGGACATGTTAAAAGTGAAGCATCACAATCATTTTGTTTGGGATTTTTTTGTTCAAGATGCAAATGATGAGTCAGTTGCAATCTGCCAGGTTTGCCATGTGCGTGTGAGTCGAGGTAAAAGGAGGAGCCATCTGGGCACAGGAGAACAGCATACATATCTTAAGAATAGGCACTCGGCACTGTGGACCCAGCACAAGCTGGCAGCTAATCCCTCAGTGGGGCGTTCACCCTCATCACCAGCAACAATAGCGAGCATGTTATCCCCCTCTGTGACTGTTAAGTCCAGTAGTAAATTAAACGTGTGCAGTAGTGAGGCAATAAAAGCAGAGAATTACTACAGGCATAATGAGGTAGAGGACCATAATGACTTTGAAATGTTGTCCAGTGCTGGTGAGAGTAGCAGTTTTTGTGGTGGTGGTGGTGATGGCGAATGCAGTATATCTAGTGCAAGTGATTCATCAACCCTGGTTGGCAAATTTGGCAAAATAACTGCATTTCTGGGATTGTCATCATCACCTGTGCAACCGTCTTCATCAAATGTCCATACTCCACCCCCTGCCAATGCCATTAGTCACAGAACACAACCATTTGTGATCACAAGCCGTGTAAAACGTTTGTCAGCCCATGTTACTGAGTGTTTTTGCCCATAAGCTGAAGTACCCCCCCGAATCATACAGTGTCACGTGAACTCAATGCTGCTGTAGTGGAAATGCTGGCAATTGATCTTTTGCCCTTCTCCTTTGTGGAGAATTCTGGGTTCCAGCAGTTTGCTGCACGTGTCTGTCCAAAATGGAAAGTCCCATCCAGAACATACTTTTCAACCCGTGCTGTTGCTGAGTTGTTCCACACTATGTCCAACTCAGTAAGACATGCCCTTCAACATTCCTCCTCTCCATTCATCCATTTAAGTATGGATATGTGGACAAGTGGCAAAACAGCAGGGATTTCATATTTGTGTATACCTGCACACTGGGCGCAGGTGCTGGGGGTTGTTTGTGATGTTGGTAGTGTGAATAATAAGTGCAATAAGGTGGATTGTCGTGGTAGCAATCTTCCAGGAATTCGACAGCATACAACAATTGCTATGCTCAGTGTGACGTGTTCACACACTGGTGAGAAAATGTTGGAGGTGGTACTGACTGAAATTGACCGATGGCTAAGCCATCTGTCCCTGAGAGCTGGGTTCATAGCAAGTGACAATGGGTCAAATGTGGTGAAATGCCTCACGAATGGTGTTTTTTTTTCTGTGTTCCATGCATAGCCCACTGTTTAAATATTGTGGTGCAGCAGTTTCTGCAGCACCCTGATGAAAAGGAAATGCTGACCATTGTACGATGTATCTATTCTCACTTTTCAAGATCTGGAAAGGCCCGTGACCAACTGCGGCAGTTACAGATACAAAACAGCCTGCCTCAGCACCGCATGAAGCTGGAAGTTGTCACCAAATGGAACTCTACTTTATACATGGCAGAGAGGTTGTATGAGCACTACAAAGCCATCTCAGAATATCTTGTGATGCACACTAGTCATGACAGTTCCGGGCCCTCCATGTCTGTGACAACTGAACAGTGGCACCTCATGGGCTCTGTTATAACAATTTTGCGGCCTTTGGAACATGCCACACAGGGAGTGAGTGGTGAGTCTGCTTCCATTAGTCAATCAATTCCACTGCTGTGGGTGCTGAGGCAGATATTGGTGAATGTACAGCATAGCCTTGATGTTGTCGGCGACGGTAGTAGCAGTATGTTGCTGCAACACATGCTGACAGTATTCGACCAGAATCATCACGTTGTGAGCATTCAGTGTAGTGACAACTTTTTCATAGCAACAATGCTGTACCCATGATACATACGTGGAATTGCATCAGTACTGGAGGGATGGCCTGAACAGGTAAAAAATATCAGTGGTCAACTAGTGCACTTGGTTCATGGGGCACAGAAGTCACATGCCAAGGTCAGCAAACCTCAGCAGCGTAATCTGGCTGAAGGTGTACCTGGAGGACCATCAAGCATATCCTGCAAGGGGAACGGGACTGCAGTTCCAGGCGGTCTGTCATCCAAAGTGACTGGTGTCAACCTACGTTGAGAAGCTTTGTCCCAAGTGGGTATTTGTGAAATAAATGATTCGGGAGAACAGGATGATGCATCAACAACTGGACTTAGTGCAGCACAGAGAATGGTTGAGTCATATTTGTCTGAAAACAGGCATCTGACAATAACTGAAGATCCTCTTTAGTACTGGAGTGGAAAGGTCAATGAATGACCAGAGATGACTGCAGTGGCACTGAAGTACCTCACCTGCCCACCCTCCAGTGTAAATGTTGAGAAGGTATTCAGCTCAGCAGGTACAATAATCAGGGATCATCGGACAATCCTGTCATTCATTAAAATGAATGAGAGGCACAAACCAGCACAGACTGCAACCTCAGTATTCATACCCCGGCCTAGTCATGGTGGCTTAAGCGATGTGGAAATGGACAATCCTGGCAGCACTGGCAGTGGCTGCCTGAAGCAGCACACCACTGATGTAGATGACAACACAATGGAGAAAGAATTTCCCAGTGGTCAGATTTCAGACATAGATGCCTGGGAGGGCAGCTTTATTTATGAGGATGCTGATGTAGTTAATGTTGACAGGTTTTAACTGAAGTTGTTAAGAGGTGGTGTGCCACCCCTGACCACCACCACCAGGACTGCTGTTAGGCACTGCCACCACTGAGCCTAAGTCTGTCCACACCCCAGACCACCACCACAGGGACTGCTGTTAGCCACTGCCACCACTGAGTCTGAGTATGTCCACCCCATACCACCACCTCCGGGACTGCTGTTAGCCACTGCCACCACTGAGCCTGAGTCTGTCTGCCCTCTGGACCACCACCACTGGGACTGCTGTTAGCCACTGCCACCACTGAGCCTGAGTCTGTCCACTGTCTGGACCACCAACACTGGGACTGCTGTTAGCCACTGCCACCACTGAGCCTGAGTCTGTCCACACCCCAGACCACCACCACAGGGACTGCTGTTAGCCACTGCCACCATTGAGTCTGAGTCTGTGTGTCCCATGGATGACCACCACTGGGACTGCTGTTAGCCACTGCCACCACTGAGCCTGAGTATGTCCACCTCCTGAACCACAACCTCCGGGACTGGTGTTAGCCACTACCACCACTGAGCCTGAGTCTGTCTGCTCCCTGGACTGCCACCACTGGGATTGCTGTTAGCCACTGCCACCACTGAGCCTGAGTCTGTCTGGACCACCACATCCAACAGCAAGAGACACAAAGCTTCTTAATATTTAAACCATAAAGTGAGTATGTGTACTCATGTTTGTAATACTGCTTCACTTTCTCTAGTTGTATGTTTTGTTTTCTGTAGCTTTTTCAGAGCCGCAATGGTAAAACACATATGGTCCACTCATTCTGTTTCTTTTACAGATTAACAAAAAAAGTCTCCTTCGCTAAAACTCAGTGGGAATGGTGCTGCAGCTGTACCGTACAGAAAGGAACTGATGGACTATCCATGTGAAGTCCATTCTAGTAAGTATGAAGATTTTATTTAATCCATTTCATTGTTATGGAAAGACTGAAGCAAATATTTGACACAGCTTGTGTTAGTTGAGAAGATGTGGTTTCAATGTAACTTGACTTTTTTTTTTTTCCATTAACATTTTATTTATTTTAAGCAGAGATTAATCCAAAGAGAACAAATGATGAGTAAACATGCATACAGATTATAAGGTTCTCGTTACAGGCAAAGTGAATGTTACTCTGCCAAACTCCCCCAAAACACCTACAAAACAAAAACAATACTCCCAGAAACATCCCCTCACCCCCCTGTCTTTTACTTTCTACTCCATCCGAGGCACTAGGAAATAAGTTTTAACAAATAAAGAAAGAAACCGTGTGAGATCAAAATTAGCCTAAATAACAAGCATAAAACAAGGACCAAATCCTGTCAAACAGGGGCAATTAATTGTGCAGGGTAGCTATCATTCTTTCAGTTCTCAAAAGCCAGAAGCTCTGCTAGCTATTCGGAATAAGAGAGATGCATCTTATCCTTCCAATGGCGAAGGACCAACTTTTTGACTATAACAGAAATCAAGGCCATATAATATTTCCTATTCCTGATCGGAAAGCCGCATTTCCCCAACAGACAGACTTCGGTCTAAACATCTCATCCAGACCTAATAGGGGATCTAATTTATTTTTAATCTCCTGCCATAGTGGAGCAACTTTGGGACATTCCCAAAAAATATGTAAGAGGTTCCCAGCATCACCCTGACATCTAAAGCATGTGGGATCCCTTAGCAGGTCCAAATCCCTTTAACTTCTGGGGGGAATAATAAATATTGTGCAATACCTTACATTGTATGAGCCTCAATTGATCATGTCGAATATACTTGTGGCATACATGCCATATCCCCGACCAGTCTAGAACAATATTAGGGAATACATCAGCCCAATAAGAACATGGGGCAAAGTTTACTGGCTATGCCCAGTGAAATAAGACAGAATAAATCTTGGAGATCGTATGAGGGATTCCTATCAGTGGGCGTATATTAGTCAAGAACAAAATCTGGGAAGACTGCTCAACCCTCCCTCCAAACTTCTGAAGCAATACATGCCTAAGCTGATAGACCTTGAAAATATCCTTAGAGGTTAAATTGAGTCTATTTATCATTGTGAGAGCCAGAATTAAATCACCTTCCACACTAAAAAAATCCTTGAGGGAGCAGTCCTCCGGTATTTTCAACCACCCTGATTTGATGGTATTATTATCAATCAAAAACCGTGGGTTCCCCCCCATACCGGTTGTTCTCAATCTTTGACATGCTTGTACTTGAGAAACCCACAAAGCTGATTATGGGCTCTCACCGCCAGCCCTATAGGGGATCGTTTCAACAAGGAGGGAAGCGTTTTGGGTGTCAGATAAAAAAGGGCTACAGGATTGATAGCACATTTCTTAATAAGAGCTATTTCAAATTTGACCCACAAAGGAACATAATCCGATGTGGACAAGGAGTCCTCACCTAAAGCCCACCTTCCATACTTACTCAATTGGGCCGACCAGAAATAGAGACCAAAATGGGGTAGTCTTAGTCCACCAACAGGTTTAGGGGCCGCTAGTTTATGGTAGGCCATTCTGGACTTTTTATGATTCCAAACAAAATCAGCAATCATGACGTGGAGTTTTTTAAACCAGGACGTAGGAAGGAAAATATCCAACCTACTCAACGGGTAAAAGAGTCTCGGAAATATGTTCATTTTAATTATATTTATCCTCCCCCAAAGAGATAATGGGAGTTTAACCCACCTTTTGAGGTCTAGGTCAATAGTATGAACCAGGGAGTCTAAATTTAACTGGTGCATACGAGTAGTACTCCTTGTCAAAAGAAGACCCAAATATTTAAGACATTCAGGACTCCACTCCAACCCTAATCTTGCTATTTCCATTTGAATATCCTGTTATTAAGGGAAACCACCGTTTTGTCCTGATTAAGCTTATAATTTGCTACCAAACTAAAATGGTTAATTAGGTTTAACAGGCTCGGAATAGATCTGGCCGGCCTCGAAACATATACCAGAAGGTCATCTGCATATGCAGTGACTTTGATTGGTAGTCCCAGTATCTTAATCCCCTCTATCTCATTAGCCTGAACAATTTTCCTGATCAACGGCTCCAAATATAGATTAAATAACAAGAGGGATAAAGGACATCCCTGCCTTGTACCAACATAAAGCTGAAACGGAGAGGAGATAGCTCCATTACAAGTGACCCTGGCGGAAGGATTAGAATAGAGCGCCTTAAGCCAATCCATAAATCTATCCGGGAAACCAAACCTTTTCATAGTCTCAAACAGGAAACCCCAATAAACCCTATCAAAGGCCTTCTCGGCGTCCAAGGAGACCAAAGCCATCGGGAGATTGGTCTCTTCGGAAGCCAAGAAGACGTGTGCCAATGTCCTAAAATGGTCGACCGAGGATCTGCCCTTCATAAACCCCACCTGCTCGCTACCTATTAATTTAGGTAATATTCTGTTAATACGATCCGCTAGTAGCTTGGCTAGTATTTTTAAATCACAGTTCAACAATGAAATAGGCCTATAACTAGCCGGACCAGTGGCAGGTCTATTGGGTTTAAGGATTAAGACTATAAGCGCCTCCGAAAATAGTCTATCTGTCTCCCGTCCAGAGAGAATGTATCGAAATAACCTGAGAAGGAAAGGAGCTACCTGGGAGGAAAACTTCTTATAGAAATTGGACGAGAACCCATCAGGACCCGGTGTTTTATCTGAGGATAAATTCCTAATAGCAAGTTCTATTTCATCTTGAGTTATATCAGCAATGAGAAAATTCCTGTCAGCCTCATCCAATACAGGAAGGTCTAGCCCTTCCAGAAAGGACAAAATCATAAGGTTGGTGGGTGGGGTCTCCATCTTTTTATACAGATTCGCGAAATATTGATGGAAATCTGCACCATTTCATCCGGAGCAGTCTTGACACAACCATCCTCTTTTGATAGTATCCCTTCAATCAAACGAGAGGACTCGAATTGTGTAATGCGCCTAGCCAATAATTTCCCGGACTTTTCCCCTTGGTCAACATAGTTGGCTCTAGTTTTGATTAATGCTAACTCTGCCTGTTCCCCCAATAACCTATGATAGGCATCCTTCACCTTAATTAATTCCTCAATGTCCTCGTCCCGTGCATAAGTTGAAATGTTGGATTCCAATGCTTTAACACGTGCTAATAACTCGGTCCATAAGTATTTTCCTTTTCCTTTTCCTTTTAACCGCTATAGTAATTAGGACCCCCCTTAAATAGGCCTTGAGTGCTCCCCAAAAAATATCCGGATGGACATTGTCGTCCAGATTATTTAAGGTAAATTCATCAATCTGCTCGGATATAAATTTAGTCAATTTAGGTATCCTTAGAATCTGATTATTAACTTTCCACCTATTCCCTTTCTTTATAAGGGATGGAAAGGAGATAGTTACAGCTACTGCCGAATGATCGGAAATAGGACTGGGTATAATGTTCGAACCCAGCACTCCACCAAGAAGAGACCGGGAAAGAAATATATAATCTAACCGAGATGAGGTCCCATGAACGGAGGAAGTGAAAGTGTACTCCCTAGATTCTGGGTGGAGAACCCTCCAGATATCAGCTAATCCCAATTGATCGAGCAAATCTTTCATTGCTCGGGAGGCAGGAGTGTAATATACATGTGGCCTAGCAGATCTATCCATCAAGGGATCCAGAATTAAATTGAAGTCTCCACCCAGAACCATCGGGAGACAGTTAAAAGGCAAAAGAGCCTTTAATAGGTCCACAAAAAAGTCCTGAGTATCCACGCTAGCCATATATCGAACCCAACAGGATTTTCAATATTTTGCAACTTCCTTTTACTAATACATATCTGCCTTCATGATCTTGGACCACTCGTATAGGGCTGAACGGGATTGACCTATGTATTAATAACATAACACCTCGACTCTGTGTGTTGCCCTGAGATGCAAAGACCTCACCAATTTGTAACCTCCTCATGGCACCCGCCTCCAACTGCATTAGGTGCGTTTCTTGCAGAAACACAATTTTAGCCTTAACAGCTTCTATATGTTTCAGCATCTTATACTGCTTCTCCTTAAGCCGTGCCCCCTTGACATTCCAAGTCAGAAAATTGACAAATATATCAGTCCCCATTCGGACCTATAGTAACCAAACTAGAACGGAAATCCCTTGTTGCCTTGAGAATGGAAAAGCTAATATGACCAAATGCCCCGGTATTCAAGTGCCCATAGTGCCTCAAAAATAAAAATAGAAATCCCCCCATAAACCCCCAAATAACATAGTCCTATATAACAATTCCCCAAAAAAATCATAAAATCCGCCCACCCCCAGCCCCCCAAACAATTCACATTTTCATGGTCCATGATCACAGGACACACAACTCATTCCCCTATATCCCACCCCGCCATTCCCGACCCGATGTAAATAACCAGCCACTAATATTGAGGGAACAGCTGCAATATATCAATACAAACAGATTGGCTTTACCCGCATCAACCCCAAATTCCAAAACTTGAACGTTCCCCCTCAACCCCATACATATATTAATAAAAAAGAGAAAAGGCCGGGGGAGCAGTTATTTAAACACTGAACGTTAGCCCTACGGCCTAAACAATGTTATAGCATAACAGCATATGTGGCCAGCATCAAAACACATATCCTACAAGGAAAAGACCCCCCCCCAAGAAAACAACCTTCATTACAAATGTCCAGAACTAATTAAATAAGAGACTGTTTGTTTTCCCAGAAAAATTGTAATATGCAGCACACTGGCACTCCCTCATAGCCAGTACCTTCCTTAAATGAAAGACCCCAATGTCCCAACCTAAAAAATAAAGATTAGAGGGGTCGAAAACCTAATCCAGAGACAGTCAGCCTGAGTAAAGTTGAAGTGCATTGTCATCCGCCCTGCAGTGCCATAAAAGGGCATAACGAGAAACGTCCAGGGCGGGTAACCCTCAAAAAACCAGCATTCCAGAAAACATATATGCATAAAAGGGTATATTGCAATAGAAATTAAACATCTAGTCCCAAGAGTAAAATTCACAGTCTCCTAGGAGTTGATCCCAGAAAGTCCTTCATCGCTTCTGTAAATTCAAGGAATCTTGAACAATGCAGGGAAGGCCGCTTGCAATGCCTCAGTCGCCAGGTCCAGGGATTCAAATGATTTCCATTTGTCACGAATGTTAACCTGAAGTTTCGCAGGGTAAATCATTCGAAACTTAATCTCGGCAGCTACCAATTTCTTGACCAGAGGATGAAAGGCTGATCTTCTCTGTCTCACAGAAAACGGTAAATCCTGCACCACTCTGAATTTAACCCCTTCCCAATACAGCTCCTTGTTATCTCTGGCCTTGGCCATGAAAAACTGACGTTCCTGATAATTCAGGAATCGAAATATAAAAGTTCTAGGTGGCCCGTTGGGGGGGGGAGGTGGGCGTAGGGCTCGATGTGCCCTTTCAATAACATAAGACGAACCAAATGGTGTGGGCCCAGCCACATTTTCCACAAACTTCTGGGTAAATTTAACAGCGTCCGTGCCCTCAGCCTTTTCAGGTAACCCAATGACTACCACGTTGTTACGGCGGCTTCTGCCTTCCAAATCCTCGAGCTTTAACTCCAGCTTGTTAACTTTGCGATTTAACATAACCAGCTCCGAGTCCATCTTCTCCTTGCACCCTTCCAATGATTTAATTCGAACTGCATTATCAGTGGCCTTGCGGTTTAAATCCTCAAGTGCAGATGTAAGGCTTCTAATCTCGTTAGCCATATCCTTCACAGTACTTTGAAATGGGCAAATTCCTCCAGGAACCTGGCCAAGGTAAGAGGTTCCTCCATCAGACAAGACTCCCCGGGGCTCTGGACTGACTGCAAAGCCGAGGCCTTTGATTTCTGGCGGCCTTTTCAGGAGTCGCCGGGGGCGTATGTTTGGGAGGCATTTTTTTCATTTCTGCCTCCATAAGACTAATCTCCCTATGATTTCGCATTGTTATAGTGCAGGAAAAACGTTCAGGTGATTCCGGCTGGGGAAAAATAAAAAGAATCGCGATCGGGAGAGCGGAGCTCGAGGAGAACACAGCCGCTACGCGCTCTGCGTCACGTGACTCCCCTCAATGTAACTTGACTTGAGCTTCAGAACCAGGGAGGGACAAATAACAATTGAGTTGTAAGAAGTTATTCATTTATTTTTCAGTAAACTTCCAGATGCTTTGTTGTTCTGTCAAAGTGGTCTTATCCAAAAAAGTTCTTCAACATCAGGCACCCCCCTCCCCTGGGCTTGGGCACGCATGCAACACACAGAAGTTGTTTCATATATGACCATGACTATTATAAACAACAATCAGACTCCAGAAGGATGCAGATGAAATCTGTGAAGAAGTAACAAAATAAGAAACCATTACAGACAAACCTGCAAATATGATTCCTCCCAACCCCCCCCCAAAGAAAATACCTACCTTCATGTGCTTGTGTTAAAGAAGGAATTCCAGGTTGCCAAAAGTAGAAAAGTCAATATTATTGGGTCATCCATTAACACCAAGATAAATGTGAAAAATGAAAAAGAATGGATGAAATCCACTTTCAATACATTTATTATAAAAAAAAATTTATTATTAAAGTTTCTTCACACAATCAAACAAAAGCAACAGTTTTGTGATTAAACCACTTCATCAGGCCACTGTGTTGCTAAAATAAAAACATAAAAAACATTTTTTTTACATATTGGTATTAATTACCAGATGAAGAAAAGACCATTTGCGCTTACAATGAATTATAATATGCTAGAAGGTACTGTATACATTTATATCATCTCAACAGTTACTATGATGTCAAAAAATATATAATTGGCTAATGTTTATATTAATCATTGCTAATAGATAATGAATATTTCATTTTGGAATATACAACTTCATGCTGATTAATGCACTATAACCATGACAAGTACATTAGTATGTAAGTATGAATGTTTACCTTAAATGGATAATGCTTATTTGCCAATTAAAGCCTGAAGTCCTAATTTAACGATGCGTGGAAATTAATTCTCTCTAAAGAAAGAAAATTCACTAATATGTTTTCATTGCCATTTATGAAATAAATATATCTTGCTTACTATTAATTTAAGTAGAGTAGCATTAATATACGCACTAAGGGCCAGATATTCAAAACTTTGCCCTGGGGCTAAATTAGCACTGCCCGGTGGGCAAACTGTGCCCAGAGCAAAAACATAGCTATATTCAAAATGAATAGCCAGGTGCAAAACCAGCTGAATATAGCAAAGGAAGGAAGCCGGGCAAACAGGCCCAGGAGTGAAGGGCAAACATTGCCCAGGATTAAGACAGCACTGAATATAGCAGAGAAGACAGCACTGAATATAGCAATCAGACTGAGGCAGTGCAAACACCCACAGAAACAAAGTGTCAGAGGTGTCAGCAGCTGTCCAGGAACACAGGAAAGCAAAACAGCCCAGCCAGACACAACTGCAGTACTAGTGAAAGGAATGGAATAACCTGGAACCACAAGTGAAATCAGAATACCACAGAACACTGTCAAATCCCAAGTCCACTCCAAAAAGACACAGGACACAGGAATGTCAAGCATAATAAAGTATAATGCAAAAAAGGGAACAGTTAAGGCACAAAGGCAACATGAACATATATACAGAAAAACAAATCAAAACATAGCAGAACACTGTTCATAAAAATGGGGTGCAAGAAAAACATAATGAAAGGGAAAAGGCCAGGTGTAACAAAGGGATTGAAAACAATGGGGAAAACAACAGTAACAGTGCAAACAGGCAAATGTTAAATATAGCAACAGAACAATGGGGTAAGAATGTGGTTGGGAGAGGGATGTGGAAATAGGAAGCAATGGAGGGGAACAGGATGGCAGATACAGGGGCTAGGGACACTGGGCCAGGGACAGGAAGCAGGCTAATGGAAAAAGTATGCAGGGGTTAGGTGCGGGCAGGCGCTGGCAGGCATTCATCCAGGATGGCCACAACACGCCTTGTCTCAGAAATCAATACAGCTTGCTGTTCGATTAGGGTACGCTGTTGCTGCACCAGCCTCCTTAACAGCTCCTCCGTGCCTTCACCCTCTTCTGGACGGGTGGCCCACAGTGATGACCGACATGGACCTACAGGAGAAAGGGGGACCACATCAGGGCATGACAATGACACAAAGGCACCATGTACCACCACACGGTGGACAGCATGCCCCAACAACCATGCCCATGTGCTAGTATGTAACAAACCACAACACACACTAACATGTGCCTGCAGGACAAGGTGGTACATAACAGGCAGCATGCAACACCCCAATGTACATGGACATGCATGGATGTATGCTGAGAAACCCAACAACGTGGAGGCCAGCCAGCACAGTGGCATGCAGACTGTAACAGTGCAAACAGACAGCCACCCCCAGAGATGTGAACGACAAGTGGACACTGAATGAGATGCACATGGGATGACACATGGTGGGACATGCTGCCCACGGTCACATAGCTATGTTACACAATACAGATGACACCAACTGGAGAAGGTTCCACAGCCCCAACCACGTGTGTAACCACACATGCCTTTCATGTACACCCCCAACAGTGGTCCACCCTCACTGCTGCCCTCCACAAGAACTGTAGACACCCAGCCAAACTGCCACCCATGATGCCATAACACAGCAGCTGTACAAATGATGACAGGAAACCCTGAACAGGTGGGTGGGTGACTGACATAAGTGTGCAACAGTGACAAATGACACAGATAGAGACTCGACATGGACCACAGAGACCCAATGACCACAGAGGACAACGACACTAGCATCAGAACAGTAGGGACTGCAAGACAGGTAACCAAGCAGTACACAACCAGGGGAAGTGCCAATGCCCAGCCACACCACTTGCTGCAACAGAAGGGTGAGAGGCCCACAGTGGTGTAGAGAATGGTACAGTACCGTGACACCACCCATGCAAGAAGACACACACATGTGAAACACAGACACTGGGCATGGTCCACCAGTGGCACTGCAGTGGTAGGCCAAAGGCATGCACAGGACAGTGTCACCCTGGTGGTCAAGGCATGGCGAGGCACACACACACCTGTGGGAGCAGCATCTGCCATAGGGGCTGACAACCAGCACACCATGCTACCACAGAACAACTCCTGCAGCACACCTGCATAACATGTGCACAAACACCATGCACTACAGAGACGGAGGGACAGCATCCTCTTGGGGACTATGGCCCCCACATCAAAGTATGAGTCCACAGGCAGGGGTGTAACCAGGAAGGCCACAACTGCACACCATGTGGACACACTGACACCCCCTCCCCACTGTTAGGTTGGGCTACCCCACCCCAGAGTGTAGCCTGAAAACATACCAACATACACCATGACTGTGTCAGTTGCCGCCAGTGGCCTTCAAGATACAATTCATGAAAGACAAGACACCCACATACAAGACCACGACCTGTACAGTTGTAATGGCCATGGGATGCACAGACAGTCATAGTGAACAGTCCCCCTAGCGTACACCACAATGAATGAAACACAGAAACGTACTACATTGCCGTTGTTAGGTGTCAGAGATTAAGTAAGCAGTTCAATGCCCATTGGCCAACTCCTCACCAGACATCAAACTGCCCACCATTGAGTGCTTGGAGGATGCCTGCCAACACACATGCCACAACAGGCACACATGCAATGTACAGCCACACAGAGCCATGAGGCACCACAGTCCCAAAGGACCCCTCCCACACAGCCCCCTGCATGTCCACCACTGAGGTCAGACAGAGACACACTATAACATACCCATGTCCATGCCACCATGACAGTACACTGCCAGGGAAATGCTTGCACCACATGACACAGTATTCCCCTGCACACCATGGTGTGCATAGCCCTGGAATGTACTCACAACATGTCCTGCACAGATACTGACATGTTATACATGGTACTGTAAATGACACATGCCATGAGAGGTGGAGTACACTGTTGCCATGGCAGACAGGCCAACATCAGCAGCAGCAACAGGTGGCACGACAGGCCAACCCCAGTAATCCCCCACCCCCAGGCATGACGACTGTCCCACAGCCATGCAGAGACATGTATCATCCCTCCACAATGGTGGGCATAACAGCAACATGATGCACATGGCAGTACAAGGCTGCTATCAGTACACACAGCAAGCCATGTCTCAGGTCTTGCAGCAGCAGGCAAGGCAATGGAGGAAAAGGGGACAACGGAAATGCACACAGCCATCCCACATGTGGCCTGGATTACCTAGCCAACTGGGCCATGATACCCGACACAGCACTGTAGTGCAGGGGTGTAGGCAGACATTCACATGTTTTACACACAATCCCCAACAGCCACACTCCCCTTACAAAAACTGTACTCAGCAATTCCAGATGGTACACCACTTCCAAAAGGGTATGCTGCCTGTCAGATGATTCCCCTACTCTCTAATGAGGTTATACATGTATCAGTCTCCTACACAACAGCATTTCAAACAGGGCCACACCCCAGTGGCCTACAGTGACCCAAAATGTCTGGTGTACCTAGGAACAGTTGACAGACATGTACTATACCAAAGTGTACACAATGTGTACAGTGCGATGCCTGGATACACACACTTGCTCAACTGCCTGCCCTGTAAAGTCAGACACATAGTGGAAAAGCATAAATCACACAGTACTCACGCAAAACACCCCTGTCACCATCACTGCTCTCCGCTGCGTGCTGTGCCATCAGAGGCACCCTGCGCCTGTCGGTTGACGGCCCCTGTCCGGCCTGTGTCACGTCCCTCCTGTCTGTGGTGTGTCCTCGTCGCTCTGCAGTGAGAAGAGGGTACAGCAGCATTACTACAATATCAGCCACCACGGTATGCTAAAGACCACCCTGTACCCCAGTGGTGTAGCACAACACATGCAACAGTGACATACGAGTGCAGTGCACCACCAAAGCCATGCCAAGCATGACACGGGTCAGTGCACACCATCTACCCCTGTCCCACACAGTACACATTGAAATGGATTGGTGGACTCCATGAGCAACATGTGTAGCTCAGCAACACACATGCACATAAGCACACCACGGAACACACCGCCCCACCACCCATGCCAGCAGTGGTGCTACAGTCATCACTTACCTGGCACAGGCACAGTCCCCTCACGAACCATGGCCCTGCAGCGTTCAAGCAGTGGTCGCTGCCTGCGCCTGATGTCGATGTAACGATGGCGGCACTTTTCACCATCACGTGGAATACCTGTGATGGCACTTAGTCGATGAGCAATGGAAGCCCAGACCTGCGTACAGGGCAAGTTGCCCTCCCGCACAGGTCCAAATAGGTGGCAATGGTGCCTCTCCGTCAACTGCACCGGGTTGGCCGTCACAGCCTCATCCCACCGCCTGTCATGGCCCACCACTGCCCTTTGCCTACGTCTCACAGACATTGGTGCTGTGGAAGGGGGAAAATAACCACATTAAACAGTTAAAGAACGACTGTGCATACACCCTGACACCCCCTAGAACTGAAGTCTAGCGCCGCACTGACATATGCCGTAGTGCCGCGCTAACAGGAAGTGTTTGCAATGTGCATGCGTGACCTCTACCATGACCCTGGGCTGATATACAGTGCATGCGTATGACAGGGTGATACCGCAGACAAGGGGAACCATAAGCATGTGTACTGCACATAACGCGGCGCTGACCCTCAAATAGCTCTGCGCTGGCCTTTGCCCAGCACTGCTGTGCTAGCGCAGGGCTATTCAGAGCCATATTCAATGGCCATATGCAAATGAGGGTACTAGTGTATGCATGGGGCAAACCGTGTGATTAGCATATCATTATGCGCTCATTTACATGACTAACAGGCAGGATTGCCTGGCTGGGCTATAAAAGGGCAAGCAGTGCACCACCAGTGTTGTGTTGTGGAACTGCGGTGGGAATACAGCAGTGTACAACATGGAAAGAGATATGCAACAGGGGGATGGGCAGCGAGAGCCAGGTATGTATCAAGGGTGTAGACAGGCATACTCAGTGTACACATTTGTGTCCAGTTTTGTTGAGTGCTTGTCACAAACCATAGGCCACTCTGTTAATATTATCATTCTAATCTGTAGTATTTGGGTTAGTGTTGGCCACTGAGGAGTGTGTGATGCATGTATGACCTCTTAGAGAGTAGAGGAATCATCTGACAACAATCTGACTTGTTTGGAAGGGGGTGACATTTGGAAAGGATGTGTACATTTTGTAATGGGGGAACAGTTGGAGACTGTGTATAAAATGGATATTTCTGGCTACGCTCCTGGTATGTATGACCACCATGGGACCACAAACGTCCACTGCATTGTGCACATACCCCCTGCAGTTAACTGTGCCATGTGCCAATGCATGCACATTGTGTCTGCAAGCCAGGTGCACTGGTGCTGTACCATGACAGTGCACCGTCTTGTCTCCCTGGATGTGTGGTGTGATGGCCTGTGCCCCCTCCAGGGCATACACAGTGTACCAGCAATGTGCGCTCCCATGTGGCATGGTGTCCTGACATTACTAGCGCACTTGTCCTCGCATACTCAGTGATGCTGAAATGGGCCACAATACAGTCATGGGGAGTTCATGGCAGACACAAGCCACAGCAGTGCACATGTGTATACACCACTCCAGACACAGGACAGACAGTGGCAATGTGGGCATGTGCACTGTACAGGCACATGCAGTGATCTGATATGTCCATGTGGCCTGTACCACTGTAGGGGATGATATCGTGATGTCCACTGTGTGATGCACTGCAGCACTGACACAGCCACTGACACCTGTCCCCTCTTGATTATCCCATAGCTGTGCAGGCCCAACAGGAGCGCATTCGTGCACATAAATTCTCCCAAGATGAGCTGAACACCCTTGCACATGAGGTGAAAGAAAGAGAAGACGTGTTACGCACACACAGGGCCACAAATGCTGTTGTGCGGCAGGCTTGGGAGGAGGTGACTGCAGCTGTGAATGCGGATGGGGGCCATGGGAGATCAACTGAGGCAGTCCGGAAACATTGGAATGACCTCCTGCGGCGTGCAAAGGAAGAGGAGGCACACCGCCACAGTGACAGAACCAGGACTGGTGGTGGTCCGCCGGAACACCAGCAGCATGTGGAGGAGCCACACATGGTGGTGGTGGCGTCGACACTGCGGATGGTGGCAGTGACAGGTGTGCCAGGTGGTGGTTGCGAGACGACCCTCGCACTTCCAAGGCCAGGTCTGTATTCACATGTGTAACCCCTGTATGTGGTGCAGGCAAAGGTGCACAGTCCTGCTTTTGGTGTCCTGCACAGAGTGCACTGTATCCTGCCGAAATGATGCCTGGCATGGCCAAGGTCACTGTGGGGTGGGTGGGTGTGCATGTTGTCACAGGCTTGTGTGAGGTGGGTGCCTGTTCTGAGGGCTGCATGATGTGGTGGTGGTGGTGGTACTGGTGGTGGTGTTTTGCCACAGTGTCCATGGATGGGTGACTGACCCTGTCCCTATTCTCTCCACAGCACTCTCGGACAGGCCTGCACCACCACAGCATGATCCACAGATGTCCAGCCAGGTTCCCGAGGTCGCGGAGGTGTTTGACGACGATCGGCCATCAACATCTGGACTGTGTCAATCTCAGGGCCGCATGGACCCAATGCATGTTGGGCATACCCATGGACAGGGCTTGCAACTGCCTGGGGAGGGGGGGTCACACCTCACTAGGGGTGTTAGGGTACAGTAGGCACCTGGATGTTGCACCAACTGAGACTGATGGGGTGGAAGAGGTACTGCTGGTCACTGTCACCAGTGCGGATGACAGTGATGTCTCCAGATATTCACAGCAGCTGGCTATTCCTGTGCCAGGGGATGCAGGGGTGGGGCTTGCTGAAGGCCATGGAACAGGTCAGGGTGGTTCCGTAGGTGTCAGCAGTGTGGCTGTGGCAGAACACACGGTGGTGGGTGGTGTTGGTGGTGTTGCAGGACAGCAGGGTGTGCATTGTCAGACACATGCTGGGGTTACAGTCCATATGGTGCCACAGACCACTGCCACTTGTAGTCAGCAGCCAGATGTAGCAGTTGGTGCATTGCCACAGGCACCACTGCCAGCTGCTGCTGGGGGTCCTGTGCCTCTGGTACACGAAGGCCATGGTGCCCGGCCACTCCTGCAGGCTGCTGTCACCTCACAGCAGGAGGCCCGTCTGGACCTGCATGCCATGCGGTGTGAGTTGCGACATGAGCTGGGTCAGATATGGGAGGCAATAACAGTGGGCTTTCACGTGCTGAGCAGCAGGCAGAGGACAGGTTTGGCCGCCTGGTGGGTACCATAGACCGTGGCTTCTCTGGGTTGACTGCTGCAGTGGTGGCAATTGGTAATGTCATGCATGGTGTACCTTTTGGTCACCAGCATGTGTTTGTTGGCCATGGTGCAGATGGCAGAGGGGCACACAGGCAGGCACACTGTGGGTGCTGGGCTGCCACTGGTACCAGTTCCGATCCATCACGCACTCCGCCTGCAACCCAGCGGCACCGTGGCCGTCCATCCACCCTGTCTGCCTCCACCAACCCCTGGGGGCACAGAAGGTCAACCATGCCTGCCTCACCTTCCACTTCAGCTGTGTCCTCTGCACAGAGCACCCCAGGGTCCATAACCCCTGGTACGGGTGCACGCCGCATGCGTGGGTGTCGTCACCGGTGATGCCAACAGGCTGTCTGCTGTACTCTGCATGCATCCCCCTCATGCATGAGCAGATGCGCACACACACACACACACACACACACACACACACACACACTCCCACCAACACAGTTGCCCCCCTTACCCTCACAACACACATCACACCTCCCCACCATGATTACACCGTTTGTGTGTATCCCCCCCCCACATATGTGCTGCACAATCACAGACTCACACCACATGCACACACTATTTGTGTATTACACTGGGTTTGTTTGCTGATGTGATTGTTGTTTTCACTGCTATCTTAGTCTGTGCACATTAAATTGCTAATCACTTGTACTCTTTCAGGTTGTTGTGCAGTCTGTACTTATCTTCTGGTCTGTTGCAATGTCCTGATGATGTTGTCCCGGTGCTGTATGGCCCTGCGTGCCATGTGAGGGTCCCTCCTCTCGAGTTGCTCCACTATCCCCCTGACCACTGGTTCTGGCTCACTGTCAGACTGTCCCTCAGGTTCAGATGCCTGTATCCCACGGTTCATTGCCATGTTGTGCAGCATACAACAGGCTAGGAAGATACGGCATACCTTCTGAGGTGTATATTGTAGGGCACCGCCTGATGTGTCCAGGCATCTGAATCGCATCTTCAAGATGCCAAACACCCTCTCTATGATGTTCCTTGTTCTGGCATGTGCCTCATTGTACAGCTCCTTGGCCACTGTGGCCAGTCGGAGTACTGGTGTGAGCAGCCAGGGTCTCAGGGGATAGGCACTGTCCCCTGTCAAAACATATATACCTGTTAGTGCTGTACTGCGGTCTGCCAGCTGCTGTCCTGCACCTCTCTGTGGCCCTCCCACACCCCTTCCCTGGCCTGCAATGCCTGCCCCCATCCATGCTGTTGTGTGTTTGCCTTGTCTGCTACAACTCACCGACTAGTTGCCCACTGGGTATCCTGCCCTCCTCAAAGGTCTGGCACAGCTGAGACTGGTGCCAGATGAAGGCGTCGTGGGCACTGCCAGGGTACTGTGCATAGACATTGCTGATGCACCCCGCAGCATCGCACACCACCTGGCAGTCGATGGAGTGGTACCCCTTCCTGTTTACATACACGTCACTGCCATTGCCAGGTGGTGCACGGATGGGGACATGGGTGCTGTCAATGGCACCCAGTACAGATGGTAGATGTGCAACTTGATGGAACTGCTGCGTTGTTTCTCTGCACTCTGCTGCTGTGCTGGGGAATACTATGAATTCCCCTACATGTGGCAGGAGAGCCACTAGGAACTGGGTCAGGAGGCGTGAGGTGGCAGACTGCGTTACCCAATGGTGTCCCCTGTTGGTCGTTGGAACATCCCTGTGGCAAGGAAGCACATCGCTGCTGTCACCTTCTCCTCCACTGTCATGGCATGACTGCATCTGGTGTTTGGCTCCAGCTGCTCATGCAGGAGTTCACAGAGCTGCCTCAACATTCCCCTGTTCATCTGGTACCGGCCAATGATGTGGTCATCAGGCAGGGTCTCGAAGGAGACCCTGGGCCGGTACAGCCTGTTTGCAGCATACCGTCTCCTTGGCCTGCATTGTGGCCCATGTTGTGCCTGCTCCCTCTCCTCCTCCTCCTCCACTACAGCTGCCATCAATGGCAGGATCACTGCTACTGGCACTGCACACATTCCCACTTCCTGTGCTGGTCCCTCCTCCTCTGTGTTTTTCCCTGTGTTTAGACCAGCCTTTTATAGGCAGTAACTAGCGCCGCGCTAGGGGCTGCGATATGTATCCTAGCACGGCGCTGGACCTTGAATATCCTGCGACATCTCTAGGCGCCCCCCACCCCTCCTTTTGCCCTTGCATACATTACTGTTTGCCAGCGCTTAATGCAGTTTGCCTACGCTATTTGGCCTTTTGAATATAGCAGACCCGCGTTAATCCCGCGCTAACGGTTTTTGCCCAGCGCAAAACTTTGAATATCTGGCCCTAAATGTTTTAACAGGTAATTAATTGATTAAGAATATAGGTGTATCTCAATCAGCTCACTGCTATGAATGTAGTGATGTCATTTATCTTAATGCTCCAATAATTAGACACTCATCTCGACGCTTTAAAAATAATAGATTCAAAAATATTACTTAAAAGGAACTTTCTTTGAATGCTAGATGTGGCTTTACTCAATTCTATACACTGTTATCAAATAAACAATGTTATGCATACCGAAACTGTTCTGGTATCTTTATCAAACTCAAATTACATTAATATATTCCACTGTGATTTCCGTTTCAAAATATATTGGCCCAGATATTCAAAAGGGTTGCGCCATGCGCCATAGAGTTGCACCTGCACAAGTCAGAAAATGCGCCATTCTGCGATGTTTAGTAGGAGGCAGTTTCACCCCCCAAATCACGCTGAGCAATAGTGCAATGATAATTAATGTATGCACAACTGAAGGGGGAGGAACCTTGCATAAATGGTGCAGTGCGATATTCAACAACATGCGCCATGTGCTACAGGGGAGCAAGCAGAAGTTGTGCCATAGCGGAAATGAGCCAAAATAAAAAGGAACAAGGAAGAGGTGCAAGAACACTACAGGGAAGGCACATGTTGCTGAACTATAGCCAGCCAAGCAGGCAACACACATGCACACATGGCAGGACAGAAAAAGGGCACCTGGAACCCACAGGCTCAGGGAAGGTATGGGGAGCCACAGCCACAGTGCAGAAGGGGGAAGTGCCACAAAGCACTGAGGCCAGCACAGTTAGGTTTTCCCGGTGCAGGGGAAGTAGCAGCCAGGACAGTGGGGGGAACAAAGAAACAGCTGCCAGGGGTGGTGAACACATAGCCAGGGACATGGCCAGTACCACCACCCAGATGGAGGCAGTAATGATGGGGGTGAGAATGCGGGCAGCAGGGGGGCATGGCCTTGGAAGGGCCCATCGGCAGCATGCCCCAACAGGCAGTAATGAGCCCGCACCAGCTTCGAGCTGTACAGTGATACTGAGATCATGGGCCGGTACTGCCTGAATCGGGCAATTCTGAGGCTGCTCTGTGAGCTGTGCAATGATGTGATGCAGGCACCCAGACGACGGAGCCATGCTCTGTCAGTGGAGACTAAAGTGACAGCTTGCATATGCTTGCTTGCAAGGTTACCTTCCAGAGTCCAACACGGGACACCACAGGCATAACCCAGTCAGCTGTGTCACACCACTTCACCCAATTCCTCAGCATACTGCTGCCACATGCTGCGTAGTACATCCATTTCCCCAGCACACCAGCGGAGTGCACAGCAAACATACAGGAGTTCCACAGGGTAGCACATATGCCTGGCATGCTAGGGGCAATAGACTACACCCATGTGGCCATCTGCACACCACCTGGCCCCGAGGGGGCTGCATACATTAATCACAAGGGCTATGACAGCATCAACTGCCAGGTGGTGTGCGATGCCAAAAGGTGCATAATCAATGTCTGTGCCACGCACCCTGGGGGAGCACATGATGCCTTCATCTGGCACCAGTCAGCACTGTGCCACAGATTCGAGAGTGGGGACATCCCCACTGGCCACTTAGAGGGTGAATATGCAAACCACATAGACAAAATTAGGGCTTGGGAGGGGCATGGTCAGAGGTAACATGGGTAGTGGCCTACTTGGCCAGGGCAGGGAGATGCTGATCACCAATCTAACCCCCACCCTCTACACACAGGTGACAGTGGATACCCACTATGTCCCTGGCTGGTCACACCATACCGGCGGCCTGTGACCCTATCGCAGCAATGCTACAGTGAGGCACATGCCACCACACGTAATGTCATTGAGTGGGTGTTTGGTATGCCGAAGGTACGTTTCCATTGCCTGGACACCTCCAGCGGTGCCCTACAGTACAGCCCCTCAAAGGCCTGTGGGCTATTCCTGGCCTGTTGCATCCTGCTTAACATGGCCAATGAATGTGGGATAGCCATACAGGTTGAAGAGGGGGACAGTTATGGGGACGATGAGGATGCCAGTGACAATGGTGATGGGCAGCCCCCCCTTGGGTGACGGGACCCCCCCGACTGCTCTGGCTGGCACAGCTGCACCAGGACACCATCACAGAGGAGTACTTCAGCCAACCCAGGTAAGTCATGGTGACATGTGCAACCACCAGTGGCAAAGGCACAACCCACAAACACGCACGGACACACAGGGGTGCATGCCATCAAGGGAAGTGGCCAGGCATGGAACCACATACACCGCCAGGGATGGGTGAGGTCTAACATGACACGCGGACAGACACACACTCACACACACAACTCACCAGACATGCACAAAGGGTAGGAAGCACACCGACCCAGAATGCCACCCCTAGCCACACACATGTCCACAGACCACCACTCCCACTGCCTGCCATTGTGCGTGTGTCAGATGCTGGGCACCATTGCACACTGGCGTACAGCGCAATGCAGGCATCATCATGCACACGCAACTGCGGACAGCAGCCGGGAGGGTGTGCAGATGGACTGTGTGTGTGTGTGTGTAGGGACAGGTACCTACCCGTTCATTTCCCGCTGAAAGACACAATGCACACAGGGCAGCATCAGACAGTAGCCACGCTAGGAGACAGGTCAGTAACATGCCACAGTGCCCGGGCCACCACAGATGCATTGGTGGCCCCACTGAGACCCACCAGCAGTGACAGGCTGACCACTGGCCTCATGGGGTGGCACAGATGGTCCCCAAGGGGTTCCACTGCATGAACGTGACTGTGCTCGTGCAGGGGTCTGCAGCACACCGAACATGCCTACGCCAGGCATGCTCGGGATGCCCACATCTGAACCCGGTGTCGACAAGGATGGTGTTGCACGACGCCGGGATTGGGGGTGGACATTGCACTGCGCAGTGTCGGCGATGCATAGTCAAATAACTGTGTGCTCTCAGTGGCCATGGCAGCTGTGATTGTATGTGTCAGCCTGTCAATGGCAGCAGTCACATCCTCTTGCATCCGGTCCATCCTTGCCAGGAGCAGAGCGGTTTCTTTGCTGCAATGCTCCTCTGTCTGCTGCCGAGCCACACTCAATGCATCCACTGCCGTCACAAGCTTCATCTGCTGATTGACTGATGCTTGCAGTATGTGGGTGTGCTCATCCAGGAGGTCATCTGCCTGATCAGCATGCTGCCCCTTAGGGTGTTTGTGACCCTGATGCTCATCACCCCTTGAGGGAGAGCACTGCACACCAGGGTCAGGCCTGGGCATGTCCACAGGCGGTGCACTGATGCAACCCCCTAACACTACTCCCAAGCCAGTTGGCCGACTGCTGATGCTGCCCCTCTGGCTGCCACTCCCCAGGGCTCAATGGTGCTGCCACAGTGGCTGCAACAGTCCCATTGTCCTGTACACACACCAGTTCTGCCCCACCGGTGCTGACAGGCACATACTGGGACTGTGATGACATGCAGGCCTCCACGGTGGCACCACACACAGCCATGGCCACGATGTTACCTGCTGTGTGGCCATCCTGTGGCACACATGTGTCACTGCACATGACATTAGTGACATCATCATCGGTGAGGGACCTAGCACCAGCCCAAGTCCCAGCATGCTGGCATCCATGGACACTGGCATGCTGGGCCTCCTCCACACCTGCTCCAATAACATCAGTCTGGATGTCCAGGTGGGCCCATTGTCACCTTGAGCCATGTATTCCTGTGGAGGTGGATGGGCCCTGCTCCATCTCCATCTGACCAGCCTCAGTGGAGAAGCCCACCACTGTTGACCCATGCAGATGCTCAGGAGCTGTAAGGGAAAACAAAGTCACATTACTGCATGTGACCTACTCTGTCCCCCCCAATAAACAGACCATGACCTGCCATGCAGTGACGGGCTACCACCCATCTGGAATCCACCACCTGGAGCACCCTGAATGGCACAACACTGCATGCTGCCAGCAACCCTCTCCTCCTATGGGGCCAGGGGTAGCACCTCCGGCTGTCCCCCACCTATCGCAGACCGTGCTGCCCTGATGGCAGCCACCTTCTCCTTAATCCTCCTCCTGTCTGTGCCTATCTTCTTCTTGCACTCCTGCACAGAGCACTGGTGGCTGCCATGCGGGTTTACAGCACATGCCACCTCCTCCCATGCAGCAGCATGGGCCTGTGGTGTTTCCTGGCATCCTCTGAGAAGCGGCTCCTGGTCTAGGTAGGCCTCGAACAGGGAATCCGTCTCGGCCTTCATGAAATTTGGCCTCCTCCTCCTCCCACAACTCTGTTCCTCTTCCTCCACAACTTGCTTGGTCATGATTCAGCCTGTGAGAATGACAGGTGTAACCTGTGACTGTGCAGTCCCATGCATGTTCCAAAATCCACAGTCCACACTCCCAAACAGCATGCAACTCACCAATAGACTGCAATAACTAACTATGGCTAGTGCAGCCCAATGTCACACTCTTATAGTGCAAACCATGCAAATGAGGTGACACGCATCTTTAAGTGGATGCAAATGCAGTGACTGTGCCATTGAATGGCTGATTACTGATTTGCATATAACGGCTGAATATCGCACTGTTGTGCTTGGCCATTGTGTTGAACGTGCCAAGCCAAGGGCGCAGTTCTGTGACATGTGCAGTACACACCTAACTGTGTATGCCTGGGTTGATGACGCAGGTGCCTGCTGCACTGCTGATGTGCTGTGCAAGGGAGGCAATGCAGGGCATGGCCACTGTTCCAGTGATGCTACAGCACTGTTCACCTATATGGCGCTGTGGCACTGGGGCATCGTAGGCGCACTGGGGCAACAGCATGGTAGGCCACTGCAGGAGGTGGTACACAGGCACCCAATCACGCTAGATGCATTGGGTTCCAATCGTACTCTGGCTGTCCATGTGCCAGAGACCCTTGACCCTGTGCCCGACCTTTGCCCCCTAGGCACCATGCATCAGGCATGGGTGCACCACTATTACGCTGTTCAGTGACAGCGTGATAGGGAATAGCAGCGCTGTACCACGCAGCATCTGGACGTGGTGGAACTGTGCTGCAGAGTGTCATTTTGACTTAACTGAGCAGTAGAGATGGCACGGAGGAGAGCTGTACAGTGGAGCCAGGACAGCTGGCAAACCTGGTTGCAACTGTGGAGCCACATGTTGGCCCACTATTTGGTGAGGCACCCCTGGACAGGGCCAGGAGTCAGGTGTGTGGCAGGAGGTGGCCGACACCCTAGAGGAGGCCACCGGTATGGGGTGGATGGCAGAGAAGTGCCACCACTGATATGGGGACCTGAGGTGGAGGGACCCAGACCTGCTTGCCCGCCTGCAGGCACGTGCCAGGAGGGGCATGGTGCCACAGCCAGGTAGGTGCAACATCCACATACTTTTATCTTCCATACGGGTATCACGGTTGCATGTGTCCAACATGTGGGGGGGCGTCCGGTGTTGGCTGTGGTGGTGGTGGTGTTATCAGGGTGTGGTGTGGGTGGGTCTGGCTGTGTGGGATTGCACACACATGGGGGTGGGAGGACTTTGCTACAGGATTGTACTGATGTTCCCTTTCTCTATGTTTGCACCTTAGGCCCAGATGAGCACAGGCTGGTGAGGGAGAGGAGGTGCCAGCAGGAGGACCATCAGGCCGGGAGGGGTGAAGGTCCGCAGAGGCACAGGGACCAGCCTGATGATGGTGAGTGCCTTACATCCATGATTACTATTGCATGCTGTGTAACAGGGTGGGACATGGCCACCATCCATTGACACCACTGCCATGCACACAACTTGTTACAGTCAGCACTGTCCAGTGGCATTGCCTGTCTGGGAGTGCGTCAAAAGTGGTCCATGCGTGCACCGGGCACATGGCTGTGCCACTGTCTTCACACCGCATAGCTAAGTTACTGTACAGCCACGGTGGTGCTGTGCAGGACATGGGTGGTGGGCGTGTGCAGTGGTCCACATGGCTGTGGGTGCCTGGGTAGGCAGGTCTTGTGGACACGGTCACTGTGGGTGGTCGCACACCATCACAGGGGCGTGGCACATGGCTGTATGCCATGCACAATGGGTTTTCTGCAGGGGACTGGACAGTCTCAGGTTTTGACTCTGCTCCCTTGTCCCTAGGTGGACGATGCTAGATGGCCCTGGAATGAGCAATACAGGAAATCCTGCAGCTGGCATGGGTGTCCCTGGTGGCCTTGCAGAGGTTGGAGAGACATGGGGTCTGGAGAAGGAGAATCTGGAGGTGCCACAGGAATGCAGAGTAGGGCAGGGCAGGGAATAGGCCATCCATGAACCCCTGACAACCATACCCCCTGGACCCACCCTCACACCCCTTCTTCCCTCTCCCATTTCTACACGCCTGTACCATGCCCAACCCCACCTGGTTTGTGGCCCTTCCCCCCTTATATATATTTGTAAATATGTTACATAGTTGCTATATTTTAATACATACATTTTGTTTTAACAACTGTGGTGGCCTCTGTTTTGCAGCGGCCTACAGGTGCTCAGCTGCAGTGGTGTGCATGGCATCTGGGGTGGTGCAGAGGTGAACCGCCTATGGTGTGGGCAGGGGGGATCAGTCACTCTCTGTGGTTTGTGTGTTGTACTCTGTGCACTGGATGCCTGTGTGCAGTGGTCCATGGGGCCTGCACCGTGTGCATGGCACCCCTGTCAGACTGACCATGGCCTGTGCAGCTGGCACCCTTCCATGTCTGTGATATGCACCGTCTGCTGGCATGTCAGTGGTAGCTGCTGTGGCCAGTGTTGGGATGGGATGTGTCCTTGGGAGGGTGTGCATGGTGCTATACCACTGGAGGTGGGGTCCGGGGCATGCCCTGTCACATGTGGGGTACCTCATGTGCTGACATATGGTCAGTCTCTCAGCTGTACCTCGGCGGGGGACATGCAGAGCAGCACTGTGTATGCATCTGTTGCACCACTGTCTGCTGCCGCCCACTGCAGGGTGTCCATGGTGGGGCTGTCTTGCATGGCTCCATGGTGCACAGTGCTGTATTGTCACAGTGGGGTGGTGGCATGCATGGTGTGTCCTGCACTGTTGGGTGCTACTCCTGGGCAGGGGGTATGGGGATCATGATGCAGGGTGTGCTCTGCATTTGTGGGATGGTGTGGTATGGGGTGGTCGGCCATCCTTGTGTGCTGATCACAGCATGCCAGGGGGTGTGATGGGGTACCATGGCCCGGCTGTGGGTTGGTTGCTGATCTCCATGGGCCAGTGGTTATTCCAGCCCTCCCCCAGTTGAGCAGTGCATGGGGTGTGGGGGGACAATGTCTGTTCTGCTGTGTGTTCCTCTGCCCATCTGTGACATGGGTGTTGGGCCCCTGCATCCCTGGTTGTACTGTTGCACTGCTGCCCTGCTGCTGGGGGGTGTCTCTGGTTGTGCTATGGTGCATCTGGACTGCTCAGCTGAACATCCCTTGTTGCACTATGGCAAATCAGATATGCTCAGCTTCACCTCCCTAGTTGCACTATGGCGCAGGTGGTGTGATATTCAGTCGTCAGCCGTAGGCACATCTTGGCCTGCGCATTTTTTGAATATCGCGCTTCTTGTGCATGGGCGCAATGGACTTACACTTGCTCCTGCTGTTGTGCACGTTTTGGGTGCAGTTTGAATATCTGGGCCATAGTCTCAATTCTAAAAAAGGACCTTTTTTAATAATGGTGGAGCGAGGTACATAGCATGCCAGTCATACCTTTCAGGGTAAGCATTTAGTATATCCTTCTATCAGCATGACATTTTGAATCATGTAAAAAGAATTAATGATGTTGCAATTCTTTTGTTTTAAGAGCGCTGAGATGCTGTATTTAGAAAATTGGATACTCGAGGACATTTCATTTGGAAGTTATGCTAATGCTAGTAAGCTGCTCTTTTCATTATGAGCTCCTATTTCATACGTTGAGGCTTTTTAATATATTTGGCATAACTTTTTTCAAAGAAAATCATTATTTCTTGCATACATGCTTTCCCTTTGTTACTTTTTAATTTTTGGAATTGAGACTATATATTTAGAAATGGACATCACAGCGGAAGATATTATAGTAATTCGAGTTTGATAAAGATACCAGAACAGAGGTCACGTTATGCAGTGTGACTGAAGGCAGCTTTCTCCAGGGCTCCCATCCTCCACCTGCTAAATTTACTACTTTTATTGAAATATCGCTATTATTTCATCGCATAGCGACCCTAAAGGCTTCCTGATCGTCTCCAGCCTCTTTGTGCTGATTTTTGGGTTGCTCTAAAGATTTTATAGCGATCTGCAGCGATGGAATCCGACATGAAGACAGCTAGTGTGAAACACACCCCTCCAACAACGCCTGAGAAAGCATCCAAAAAGGCTAGAAATGCTAACTTGGGTCAATCAGTTAAACAAACAGCTTCTGCCACATCAAGTGCTTTATTAACTGAAGATCGTTTCCTTCAAGAAATGGTACCCTTCAGAGAAACACTTCAGGAGATATCAAGTGAAATTAAGTCCATTAGAAGTGATTTCACGGACTTATCAAGGAAAGTGGGGGACCTAGAAATAAAATCTACCTCGCTGGAACGTTGGAGAAACAAAACAGACCCAGAGATTATTAAGTTAAAACAGCAACTACAGAAACTACAGGCCAAAACTGAAGATCTGGAAGGAAGGAGCAGGAGGAATAACGTCCTCATTTTGGTGCTACCAGAATCCGAAGAAGGGGGTGACACTATAAGATTTGTCCAGCAATTTTCAACAAAGCTGTTGGCCCCTCACCTATAAACCAGCAGTACCATATTGAGAGGGCACACAGATCGCTGAGGCCTAAACCCCCAACGAGCTCTCCCCCCAGACCACTCATTATTAAGTTCCTAAGCTACATTGAACGCCAACATGTACTAGCTAAAGTTAAAGAACTGGAATCGGTGCAGTGGAACCATGTCAAATTGAGGATCACCCAAGACCTCCCGTATGAGGTCAGACAAAAGAGAGCAACATACCACCCAATCGTCAAGAAGTTAATTGCGGCTGACAAGAGGTTTAGGATGATCTACCAGGCGAAACTCCTGGTCTCCCTGGATGGCAACTGGCAAGCTTATGAGGATCCCGACCAAGCCCTAGCTGATTTATCAAAGAAACTCCCAAATCTGTTCAAAGGGGACTGATATGTATTAATGGACCTTTTGCTGTCAGGTGTACTATTTTGTTAACTCCAGTTTTGATCCGAACTTAAACGCACCCTTATACTGCCTTTTCTTTAATTAAAATGTAGTAGTTTCTAGTAGAGGCTTACCTGGGCCTTGTTGGAGATCGACGGGCTCCGGGTAGTGGGTATGAGGAGGCTGGGGTAGGCTGCGAGGCCTGCTAGGCCTGTGATTTAGTAGTTCCATGCTCGCTCGTCTCGTCCATTGGGCGGGAACGTGAAGGAAGGTACAGGTTTCCGGGGGACTCACTAGCAGTCGGACCGTTTCGGTCCGTCCCTGCTGTTTCCGACCTGCGCTTCCTCTACTGCAATTTCCGGTAGATGGCGCCTATGCCCTGCTGTAGATTCCGCTCCGGTTAACCAGTCTCCACATTTAATGCCTTCCTTCAGGTACTGACCCCACTTTTATTTATTTGTTTCTTCTTTTATTTATTTGTTTCCGCATTATTGTTAGTTGTTATGGGCGAAGGGTTGGATATAGTAGGGCTATTTAACCTTGTTTGATGAATCGTTATATGTCGTCAGGAGTATTACTGAAGGCTTTAAGTAGACGGCTGTTTAGATAATTGTAGGTGGGGAGGCCGGGAAGGGGAGTTAAACTTCGGGATCTTGCCTCACGACTGTGATTGGGGTATTTGGGTACCGTGGTTAATCCATGCTATAAGGTATAGCTGTCCCAGTAAAGGGCCCAGTAGTACTCATGAGGGGTCCCTCAATTCAGACCACGTTTATGTCTCTAAAGTGTCAAAGGTCTTACCATGGTACCGGGAAGGGGAGAACCTGAAACGAAGGTTTAAATGTTTGGTTCTTTGGTCTTGTTTGTTGTTGGGGTTGGTTGTATATAGTTTTTTGGGTTTGGCGGGATGGGGGGCATGGGTGGGATAGGGACCGGGTGGGTAGACTCTGTACTCTTCATTCTGTTTGTATTTTGGCTGATGACCTTCCTTATGTGTTGTTTAACTTTACCAATATACACTTTATTTCTTTCCAAAACTGCCTATCCACCGCAGAAAGAGAATGTCTGGGAGGTCAAAGCTGTTCTCTTGGAAGGGGGGGTGGAAGATGTCACCACCAACCAGCCTGTTAGACCGTGCCAGGGGTGTTTCTTGATCATGAATATTTCGCCTACTGACATTAATGGCGTTAAATCACGTTAAAATTGCTACTTGGAACATCGGGGTATGAGGGAGACATCTAAAAGGGGCCAAATTCTTTTAAATTGTTCCTTAGCAGGGGTGGATATCCTTCTCCTACAGGAAACTCATGTCGCTGTTTCAGAAGCCAAACTGTTACGGTCTAAAGGTTTCTCACAGGTTTTTGTGTTGGGTCGGGCTACCAGTAGCAAAGGGGCTGCTATTATGATCAGACGTAGTGTACCTTTCATACTGAAGAAATATATTCAGGATACAGATGGCAGATATGTATTTGTTCAAGGAATGCTTTATAACACTGAGGTTGTTTTAGGATCTATATATGGCCCTGTCGGGGGTGACTCCGACTTTTTGATGGGTTTAACTGACAAACTGAGTGCTTTCTTACCAACAAACTTTATTCTGGGAGGGGACTGGAACATTGCACCTTCGCAGCTACTGGACAGGACCTTTAAAGTCATGAAAACCCCATTGCCTGCCCAACTAGCGCTAACAGATTTATGCTCGTTGCTGGGTTTGGAAGATCCCTGGAGACTCTTGAACCCTTCTACTAGGAGCTACACCTCTTACTCTCCAACCCATGACTCCTGGTCAAGGATAGATTACATTCTAGTGAGCACCAACCTTTTAGCTAACATTTCCTCTACTGGTATTGAACCCATTGTTATCTCTGATCACGCTATAACATGAATTAAACTTGCTCCGGGACCTCCCGGACAACGAGATACCTCATGGAAGCTCAATAATCAGATTCTAAAGGACGAACAGCTTATCTCACTTTTCAAATCTCTGATTCTATCCTTTCTAGAAATTAATCAGAACTCTGTGTCCAGATACGATTTAGTGTGGTGCTCACTGAAATGTTTTCTCAGGGGTGAATTCATAAAAGAATCATCCAGACGGAAAAAGTTGAGAGTGGAGAAAATTAATTCCTTGGCTAATCAAATTAAGTTAGCTGAGGAGAAGCTCTCTACTTTGAATTCCCAAAGCGTCTTAGAGAATCTGTACAAGCTTAAGGATGAATACGAGGACTTGATTAGGGAAAAAACAGAATATACCATTTTGAAGTCCAAAACGAAATACCTTGATCAGGGGGAAAAACCTGGTAGATTATTGGCCCTTAGACTTAAGGAGGTGGAGAGTTCTAGATTGATTCCCGGCATAAGAACAAGGGATGGATCCATCAAAACAAACCCTAGAGATATTGCCGAAGTTTTTGATGCCTTTTATAGGGACCTTTATGGGACGAAAATTCCCTCATCTTTACTCTCAGGAATAATAGATTTCCTGGAGAATACCCTTCTCCCTAAACTTCACACCGCTCAATGTGAGGTCCTATCAGCCCCCATTACCCTAGAGGAGGTAGAGGATGCTATCCAAAATCTCACCCTAGACAAAGCCCCTGGCCCAGATGGCCTTTCCCCAAACTTCTATAAATCCTTCTGTAAAGAATTAGCTCCTGCTTTACTTAATTTGTTTAATTACATCCTTACTTCCGGACCATTGGATCCTTCTTTGTTAGAAGCAATCATAATTTTAATACCTAAACTAAATAAGCCGGCCCTAAACCCAGCCAATTATAGGCCAATTTCGTTGCTAAATTATGACATCAAAATTTTGACTAAGATCCTCTCATTGCGGATCAAACAAGTTTGGCAACCACTTCTGAGTGTGGAACAGGTAGGCTTTGTCCAGGGGAGATCAGCATCAGATCATATGAGGACCCTCGCACACATTTTTCATTTAGCCCAGGATTCTCAATCTCCTATGGCACTGGTTGCCTTGGATGCCGAAAAAGCCTTCGACTGTGTCAGTTGGGAGTTTTTGTGGGCTACCTTAGATAGGATGGGCTTTCCGGTACAATTCATTCAGTGGGTCAAGGCGATTTATGGCTCCCCTTCAGCAAAGGTTTATTGCAGTGGGGTGTTCTCTTCCAGGTTTCCCTTGCATTCGGGCACCCGCCAGGGTTGTCCATTATCACCGTATCTATTTAACCTCTATCTGGAGCCCCTATTAGCGCACATCAAATCTTCACCTGATATTACAGGATGATTCATTGCCCAACAAATGCTGAGCATATCGGTATTTGCGGATGACATCCTTCTCCACCTCACCAACCCATGTAGGTCTCTTCGGGAGGTCCTGAAGATTGTCAATCAATTTGGTGAAGTTTCCAATTACAGATTGTACTTGACCAAATCCTGAAATTTTTCCGCTTAACTCACTCTTGTTCCATGCCGATGTAACCCAATTTGGAATGAAATGGGCCCCAGATCATCTTAAATATTTGGGCATCTATTTAGCCCGTGATATAGACATGATAAAAAAACTTAATTTAGAGGATTTGGTGGACAAAATACAGAGTGATCTTAACAGATGGGAGAGCCTCCCCTTATCTATAGGTGGAAGAATTATCATAATTAAGATGAATATACTCCCACGTATTTTTTACCCTTTGAGCCTTTTAAATATATGGCTGCCCAAATCCTTTTTCCAAAAGGTCCACTCATCCTTAACCAAATTCATTTGGAGAGGCAAACAACCAAGGAGATCCTTTTTCAAACTGTGTGTGTCTAAGGAAAACGGAGGCCTTCGTTTACCCAACTTCGAATTTTACTATTGGGCCAGTCACTTAGTAAAAAAATGGGCAAATGGCTCTGTCCTCCTAATGACTGCTATATGTCTAAATGGATGAAGCTTGAGCTCGTACTTCTGAAGGAACACAACACAGATCCTCAATCCATTTTTTATTGCAACTTCTCAGCCTTACCGGCTCAAATAGGTAATACAGTGATAGGTACTTCAGTAAAGGTTTTTAACCAATACTGTGCCTCGGTTAGAATACAACATTCCAAAGACCCAGCCAAACCGCTGATTCTCAACCCTAACATTAGGATTGGATCTCAATGGCTGCTCCCGCCATGGCTGCCGCAGATCCGAGACTGTATTGTGGATGACTTCTATATACAGGACTCGCTTGGCTCCTCTGGGGACCTGTTGACAAAATTTAATATCCCCCCCACAGAATATTTTTAAGGTATATCAACTGAGACACCTTATAGCCAAGGCTTTTGGATTGGTGAGGACCACCTCCAATATTAGACCTTTCCTGGACCAGCTTAAGATTCATGTAACTAAACCCCATAGTATAGCCAGGCTTTATGCTCAGCTTTTACTCATCAAAGCCCCAGAGGCTTTAATTGGTTCCAAGGTGTGGACATCAATGATTTCTGGGTCCTCTATATCCTGGAGTTAGGTGTGGACAGATATGTATAGATTCCTCACCTTGGATAGGAACAGACTTACACAATTTTACATAATTAATAATATGTATTATACACCGTTGAAACTAGCTAATTTGGGAGGTCCAGTTCTGCTAAATGTACCAGATGCGGTGAGGCCCAGGGTAGTATTTTGCATGTATTCTGGGTCTGTGAGAAGGTTGCCCCCTTGTGGAAGAGTATTTGTAACAGTATGGACCCACTTTTGTGATTGGAGGAATTATTTACACCCGAAATCTGTATACTAGGTATTTATTCCAGCATCAAGATTAAAGAAAAAAAATACCATATGGCCCTAATTTCAATTGCTGTTAAAATATTTAGTGCTCCTTCACTGGTTAGATCAATTGGAGATCTCTTACCAGGAGTGGGTGGCAGAAATGTCTCAATGTTTTAAAATTGAAAAATTAATAGCCAGTTCCAGGCATGCTATACCGACTTTCCACAAAAAGTGGGGTAAACTGTATGCCTTGTACCGCCACTAAGCCTCCCCTTGGGGTCCCCTGTGGTCCCTTTCCCTTTCATTCTATTCTATCCCTCTTTTGGGTTAAAGTCTGTCTTAGATATGATTTAAACGAGAATTTCCAATTGTTTTTTTTTTCTGCCCCAGGGCACTAGTTGATTTTATTCAGGGGTATCTTCTAGTGGTGGTGACATCTTCCGGGGGGGGGTTTGGCGGGTGGGATTATATGAGGTTTTGTATTGATGTTTTTTTTTTATTTGTTTCTTTTGCTTACTATGTCACTTGTTACCAACTGTAATTTCGATCCCTGTATGTTTCCTTTGTTCTGTAAAACGAATAAACTGAGAATTTAAAAAAAAAAAAGATAGCAGAACAGTTTCGGTATGCATAATATGGTTTATTTGATAACAGTGTATAGAATTGTGTAAAGCCACATCTAGCATTCAAAGAAAGTTCCTTTTAAGTAATGTTATTTTTGAATCTATTATTTTTAAAGTCCCAAGATGAGCGTCTAATTATTGGAACATTAATATAAATGACATCACTACATTCATAGCGGTAAGCTGATTGAGATACACCTATATTCTTAATCAATGAATTACCTGTTAAAACATTTAGTGGGATATATTAATGCTACTCTACTTAAATTAATAGTAAGCAAGATATATTTATTTCATAAATGGCAATGAAAGCATATTATTGAATTTTCTCTCTTTAGGGTGATTTAATTTCCACGTATCGTTAAATTAGGACTTAAGGCTTTAATTGGCAAATAAGCATTATCCATTTAAGGTAAAAATTCATACTTATATACTAATGGACTTGTCATGATTATTGTACATTAATTAGTATGAAGCTGTACATTCCAAAATGAAATATTCATTATCTATTAGCAATGATTAATATAAACATTAGCCAATTATATATTTTTTGACATCATAGTAACTGTTGAGATGATATAAATGTATACAGCACCTTCTAGCATATTATAATTCGTTGTAAGCGCAAATGGTCTTTTTTCATCTGGTAATTAATACCAATATGTAACAACAATTTTTTTTATGTTTTTATTTTAGAAACTCAGTGGCCTGATGAAGTGGTTTAACCATGGAACCGTTGCCTTCATTTGATTGTGTGAAGAAATGTTAATAATATTTTGTTTTACAATAAATGTATTGAAAGTGGATTTCATCCATTCTTTTTCATTTTTCAAATTTACCTTCATGTGCTTGAGAGTTATCCATTTCCAATTTCAATGCAAAAAATTCTCATTAAGCACTGGAATGTGCAGACCGACAGTTTCTGTGACCTGTGATGTAGAACAATACCATGAGTACATATCCATGTCAGCCCCACTTCTCACCTACAAAATACACAAACATATATCTATATCTACCAAATATATATATATATATATATATACACACACATATATATATATATATATATATATATATATATATATATATATATATATATATATATATATATATATACTCACCAAGACTACTATTAGTGTACAGCCAAAGGGCACCCTTCAATCCAGGTGAGATGATTACATTGCATTTGCTCAAGTTGCCTCACAGAACACATTGGACCAGCAACAGGATCGAGGAAAGGAGGGAGAGGGGAGACATGATAGAAACTTTCAAGTACCTCAAGGGAATCAACAAAGTCCAAGAGGGTAGCATCTTTCAAAAAAAGAGGTGTGCAAGAACAAGGGGGGCACAATTTGAAGATAGAAGGGGGGCGGCTCAGAGGTAATTTAAGGAAGTATTTTTTCACAGAGAGGGTTGTGGATATATGGAACGACCTTCCAGAGGAGGTTGTGGAGTCAAAAACAGTGGTGGAATTCAAGCATGCATGGGACAGTCATAAGGCAATTCTAGGGGGTGGGGGTAGGAAGAAGTAGGCTGCTGGTTAACTAGGACCTGCAGCTTATCCATCAGGTAGGGAAATGGGCAGACTGGGTGGGCCAAGCGGTCCTTATCTGCCGTCAAATTCTATGTTTCTATGTTAGGATGCTCACAGTCATCATTTTATACTGGGGGTCTTTGTATGTGTTGAAACAGTCTTATTTCACTGTGTTACCAGTTGTCAATTTTCTGCACACAAGAAGGATGCATTTTGGGCCTGCAGAAAAATCTGGGGACTCTGTGCCACCACCGCAAGCATAACTGAGTGCGCCATTAATTCTGGGGGACTTTGTATGTGCTGAAACACTCCCATTTCAGTGTGTAACCACTTGTCAATTTTATGCACACAAGGAGGATGCATTTTGGGCCTGCAGAAAAAATCTGGGACTCTGTGCCACCACTGCGCACATGGCTGAGTGTGCCATTAATTCATGGGGGACTTTGTATGTGCTCAAACACTCATATTTCACTGTGTTACCACTTTTCAATTTTCTGCACAAAAGGAGGATGCATTTTGGGCCTGCAGATAATATCTGGGACTCTATGCCACCACTGCTCGCATGGCTGAGTGCGCCATTAATTCTGGGGGACTTTTATGTGCTGAAACACTCCCATTTCACTGTGTTTACACTTGTCAATTTTCTGCACACAAGGAGGATGCATTTTGGGCCTGCAGAAAAAATCCTGGACTCTGTGCCACCACTGCATGCATGACTGAGTGCACCATTAATTCTGGGCGACTTTCTATGTGCTGAAACACTCCTATTTCACTGTGTTACCACTTGTCAATTTTCTGCACACAAGTAGGATGCATTTTGGGCCTGCAGAAAAAATCTGGGGACTCTGTGCCACTTGTGTGTGCTGCGTGATTGTTGTGAACTCATGATGTCATACTGACATTATCAATTAAAGCAGCATTGCAAGAATGTTGTGACAATTTTGAACTGTATTTTTTAAGCTTCTTTATACTGTATTGCCACAGCCACTAGTTACCTCTGGGTCATGACTTGAATGATACACTTCTTTTCACAATTTATTTCTGCTTTACTTAGTTGACTACTTTTTTTCATGTATGAAAAAAAAATGAGGACTCCTTCCAATATTGTTCTGTCCAGGTTGGTATTTATTTGCAGCTGCTTTTCCATATTGTTCCATGGTGTCATAAAACACTGCCTGCTGCATAACTGTCAATTAACAACAAATGTGATATATAACAACTAACTCATGTGATGGAGAAAAGCAGAGGAAAACAATGATAAAGGCCCGGTCAGCATCAATTTAAAAGGAATGCTCCTTTCATTATTTCATACATGAAAAAAGGTTGTACAGTAGACTCAACTACTGCAAATTCTCATATCATGCGTCAGTCAGGATGTAAGTAAAGGAAGTTGTAACATAGCATTAAAAAATATAGCTCAGAGTTCTCAACAGATCATTGCACTGCTGATTTACAGAGATTCCCGACATTACATAGTTATGGTGATGCACATAATCTAATATGTGAAGGCTTCACTCCCACTGGAATATCTCTTGCTCCACAGAGTACAATATATTTCTGTAAAAACCACCCATAATTTCATTACAGTGTGTCACGTGACAGAGGAATTACCATTCAGAAAAGCCGCCCACATTCTGCCCCCCTTTCTCAGCAACATTAAGACATGATTCCAGGGGGAGCACAGGTACATGCTCCACTATAGTGAATATCTGGCAGCTATTCCAATGTTTCGTTATGTTATAAGGTTCACTTTGTGGTGAAATGTGGGAATGTTTCCACTAATGAGGCTCTTCTTATTTGTAACGTGCCCACATGTTTCACCACAAACTGACCATTATAAGATAAAGAAACATTCAGAAAGCTGCCAGGTAGTCGGATATTCACTGTAATGGAGCACGCACCTGTGATCTCCCTAGCATCATGTCCTAACATTGCTGAGAAGGGAGGCAGAATGTGGGTGGCTTTTCAGAACAGGAATTCCTCCATCACGTGACACACTGTAATGAAATTATGGGCAATTTTCACAGAAATGTATTGCACCATGTGGCACAAAATAGATTCCCCTGGAAGGGAAAATGTGTATTATTAAACAGCAACAAAGAAAAACCACACAGAAACAGTACAAGGCAGTAGTGGGGTGGGGGTGTCCAGAAAACAATCCCTTACTGTGGCCATGGGATGCCATGGTGGTCCAGCAG
Organism: Neoceratodus forsteri; assembly: GCA_016271365.2. Taxonomy (NCBI): domain Eukaryota; kingdom Metazoa; phylum Chordata; order Ceratodontiformes; family Ceratodontidae; genus Neoceratodus; species Neoceratodus forsteri. Next base: position 53,721,046 of record CM028130.1, read on the forward strand.
CAGGTTCAGCATTGTAACTATTTACTGCTGCTGTTCTTGTATTGTGTTGACCTGCTGCTGCAAAGCACCAACCCTCTGATTATTCTCTTCTAGAGCCATCCACACCAGGGTGAGGTTGGCCTCTGTTACAGGGACTTTAGTAGGGTGCACTGCAGGTGGAACTCCAGGTAGTGGGGGTGGTAGTGGGGAGTGTGGAGCAGATTCTGTATTGGCTCTCCTCCTGCTGCAGTGGTGACTGACAGGCACAACTGCAACCCCAGCAGCACCGTCGGCCACTACCACAAAAAGACCAGCAGGTGGATGCCTGGCCCCTTCCAAGGCAGCCTGCCACTCTGCCTTGTGGTAATGAGCATGTGGGCGAGCTGGCCACTGTTTCCCAAATTTGTCACCTGGGGGCCACAGCGCACCAACACACCACACAGATGGCACACCATGACTGTGCTGTCTCCCCCCACAGAGTTAATCTCCCACACTAGGGAGCTGTGGGGGTACCAGACATAGTCCCTCGCACCACCTAGATTTTCTAGGTGCACCTCTTGTGGCTGTGGAGGTGGTGGAGGGAATGCTGCTGGAGCCCCTACAGCTGCTACCAGTGGTAGTGGCAGAGAAGGTAGATGTACAGCTGCCACCAGTGGCACTGGTGCTGCTGCTGCTGCTGCTTCCACATTGGGGGAAGCAACACCCAGGAGTCGGGAGCAGTCCAGCATGACACGATTGCCTCCACATGTCTGCACTCCTCTCCTTTGACCGCACCCATGGGCCAGCGACTCTCCTTCTCCAGGGTCCATCCTACCTTCACAATGACACAAGTCTCTGGGGCCGACACACACACAGCCACACACTGACACTGACACACACACACAAAAAACAAAACAAAACTTATAAAAAAAAATTTACTAACAAAAAAAAATCACAACACAGTACAAAAACTAAATAAAGATATAGCTTTTAAAAAAGCTGTTGGTTTTCCTTACTCAACACGGCAATCAAGCAGTTTCAGTCACTACTACTCTCCTCTACACAAAGCCTTGTCCCTCTATAAATGCAAAGGAGAAAATGAAACTGCTTCTCTGACTCACTTCCTTCCTGCCTGGCTAAAGCATGTGACTTACAGTACTGTAAGCCATGTGATATGTGGGGGGTTGCTTATTTACTTCTCACTTTGCCTTACTTCATGTTAAGGCATAATGGCAACACAAAGTAATAATAATAACATGAAGGGAGCACTTTGCAGTGCCCACTTCTCGTGCTCTGCCAATGCGAATAGGCCACTTCATGTTCACTGCACCAGTGGATTAAAAATTTGCTGCATCTCTATCTGCAACTAAGTTAGGGAGGTATCTTTTTACTATATGACAGCCTTTTCTTCTGTAGTGAACACACAGTGTTCTGCTGTTATGTATCATGATTTGTTTTGTTTTTTGTAGACTTATGCAATACTGCACTACTATGATACCTATTCTGCCTACGAATACTGGACCATCTTGTCTTACTTGGCAATTTTTCTAAGTAATTTCTACAGCAAATAGTCACAAAAGCTAAGCCTCAGTATCAGACACCTAAAAAAGAAACAAAGAAAGAAAAATCAGAATTATGTGAAAGAGCCATATACATTTTGCATTAAGTAACTAGTATTTGAATAAGTGACAAATCTACTTAATATCATACTGCCTAAAAATTTTTTGCTTTAGAGAAGTCTCGCACTGAGCCAGTGGAGCTTCTGGCAACCAAAGAAGCCACTATCACAAAACAAGTTGAGCACACTCCACTTTTCATTACAAAGACACCATCAGTATGTCAAAAAATTACATATTTACTATTAAAATGCACATAAACACCTGACGTGTTTTGGATCAGGTACGATCCTTTTTTAAAGGATAACCACATAGATCTGAACACCATTTAAATAGCGCACTACAATGAGACATCACAATGATGTTGATAAGAACATTTCAAATTCATTGGTGAATTAAACCACATGATCACACTTCTATACTTCTACCAAATACAATAAATAAATCTTAAAACAAAAGTACAAGGCCCAGATATTCAGAAATGTGCCAAAGGCCGGCGCAAGTCCGGCACATCACAAATACGATGTGTTGTGGCACAACAGGAGCCATATTCAGAGGTTGTGCTGGCCACACAGTTGCACCATGGCACACCAGGCTTGCACTATGGTGCAACAAGAGTTGTGCAATGATGCAAATACAGTAGAAAATGGTGCAGAAGGAGAAGCTCCAGCAACTGTGGGAGCATAGCAGCACAGCAACAGAGGGAGGCACACCACAGAGAAGAGACTCAGGGACAGAGCCAGGGAAGCACTGTGACAAGCCACAGGAGGCCACCACCTGCAGGGCACAGCAGAATGCACACAGGTACCCAGACCCACCCAGAATACAACAATGGCACATATAGTAGGTAATAGGAGGTGCCAATGGCCAATGGAGGGCCACCAAGGGACCCCCCCACAGGCTGCAGGCCATGCCCCCCGCACACCCAGACCAGAACAGACAAGCACACATACACACACCACACAGGCACACAGGCGGCCCTCACTGTAGGTTTGGAATGCACCGGGAGCCACATAGCATGGCAGACCACATGGGACAGTCAGCACAATGCCAAGCAGGGGCCCCAACACAGCGTGTGGCCAGTACCCGACCAAAGACCATGGCCTTGTGCCATCACCACACATACACCCATCACACACCTCTGATAGCCACCCCATGGGCACCCCAAGGCACAGCCACCAACCAAGGGGAGGGACACACCACAGCACACAGTAGTGAACCACAGAAGCACAACATGCACCCCAAAATATGCATACCACATGGACAGGCACTGGGCCACTGCAGCATGGCTCCTCAAACCACCTGCAAAGGAGACACTGACACAGGCAGGAAAGTCAATATAGATATATTCCAAATAATCTATGTTCTGCAACAAGGGGGTGGGAAAGGGTAGGAAAGTGAGGGAAGGGGACAGGGAACAGGGACTGTACAGTGGGATGGGGGACTGTAGGGGGAGGTACAGCAGGGGAAACAGGGGAATGCTGGGGCCCATTCACCAATGGCCACAGCCTGCCAACCCCTGGCACCCTCACCCCCTCCTATTTTGCAGAAGCATGCAACAAACTTGCAGTACAGCCTCCATCATTGTTGATGTGATGAGATTCAGCTGCTGGAGCAGCCTGCAGTACACGGGCCTCCATCTGCAATGCTCGACACCTATGACAAAGGACAGGATAGGTGATCTGTGCAATGTCTCAAGGAATCATGCCCACCCTCATTGTGCAATGGGCAGTGGGAACACACCCCCTGGAGGTCCCATACCAGCCACCAGCAGTGGAGTGGGCAAATGCCTGCCAGCAACGTGGCACACCACAACAGTGCACAGAGGTTGTCCCCACTGCACAATGGCCACCCAACTGAACAATGACAGTCATATGGCACAGTTTACTGACAGCACCACAGCAATGTCAGTGGCAGCCAGGTGCACTTCTACCCTACCAACAGCTGGCGCACGTGTCCAATGGATGGGCCACAGTGGCAAGCACCATACACAGTGTGACACACACAGCTGCCATGGCACATGGCACAAGTGGCCAAACCTGTTCCCATGACCCCGCCACCCCCATGTAATGTGTGAAGGACCATGACAGTGCCTATCTTCCCTCCATGGCCCCAATGGAGCTGGAGCCACCCCTGCACCACCTCTTTAGCCCATTGCGGCCTGCTGTCCCATAGCTGCTGCTACCATCACCGCCACCCTCTAGAAATTCTCAGGACCTGGGAATGGAACACAGACAGGTACACATCAGTAAACCTCCACAGCCATTGCCTATCACCTCCACCCCCTGTGCACAGGGTGAGCCCCTACCCGACATGTCCAGAATAGCTTCATCACAATGCAAACAGTGGCTGGCAGTGTGCACCACTTTGCAGGGCATGCCAAGCAGTCTAGGCAACAAAACAGTAAAGAATTAGGGCACACATGCAATATGTGCCTACTCACCTGGCAGTGACACAGCCCCACACCTGTCATGCACCGCAAGCCTCCTCAGGCATGCTAGATCCCTCCTCACAAGGTCACAATATCTGTGGCAGCACTGCTTCCCAGCCTGGCCACCCCACCCTGCTGCTGGAGTGTGGCAGCAATCCCCTGCCACACTGTGATGCTGGGCTGCAGCAGGGGAAAATGGCCAAATAGTTGGGGGGCATGGTGCTGGACACAAGCAACCAGGTTGACCAGCTCAACCTGTGTCCAGTTGTTTAGTCACGTTGCCCTTCACTGCGCCATGCTGCGAGATGAAGCCGGTGAACAAAATGGCAGCAGTAAGTACACATGGCCACATGTGCCAGGTGCACGATGCTAGGGAACATGTGCTAAGTCTGCCCATCATGCAGTCTCATAGATGCATGGCATGGGCATGGCTAGGCAGGGTCACCAGATGAGGGGGTGATCCAGGGGTCACAGTGCGCACATGCACAATAGCAGACCTGGTGCATTATGTGCCAAGCCCCCATCACACAGTCAGCACACAGTGTGCAATTGACACCATGATACCATTCAACACACGCGCACCATGGACCTGCGCACTGTGCATGTGTATGCATTGGGCTGTGACTTGCTCTGGAGCAATCTCATTACGCATGGATCAAAATTGTGATATTCAGACATCACATGCAAATTAGCTCATCAGCCAATTCATGGTGCACTGGAGGCATTAGCATTTCATTACCATTGTGCCAAAGCTTATTTGCATGTGTTGCGTTATATAAGCACCACAGAACAGCACAGGCCATGGACCAGTATTGCATCCTTTAGGGGTAAGTTGCAAATGCCACTACAGCTCACTGGGAGCTGCCAGCACAGCAGGGTGGGATGGAACAGGGTGATGCTGCCACTGACACACTATGCTGTCTATGTCCACAGGAAGCAACATGTCTAAACGTGAGGAGAATGAGGAGCTTGGGCCTGCTCGCAAGTGCAGGCCCAATTTCACAAAGGTGGACACAGAGGCCCTGTTTGATGCCTACCTTGACAGGAAGCACCTGTTGAGTGGTGCCACAGGCACACCATAGGCCAGGGCTGGGGCCTGGGAGGAGGTGGCGGCACGCGTCAACCAGCAGGGCAACCACCAGTAGTCAGCGTAGGAGTGCAGGAAGAAGGTGGGCATGGACAAGAGACACATCAAGGAGCAGGTGGCAGCCATCCATGCGGTCTGGAATGCTACCAGAGCTGGGCCTGCAGATGCACCACCACTTACAGCACAGGAGGAGTTGGTGGCAGCCACCATGCAATGCAGCATGGTGGAAGATGTGACTGGTGGCAGATTCCAGACAGGTGGCAGCCCATCACTGCATGGTAAGTATGTCAGCTACACACAGTTGGGGCGTAGACGGTGTGTACATGGCCATGCTGGCATGCATGCAGCCGGCATGCCTGTCATGTGCATGTGTGTGCACCCACACACATGCCATGCTGCAGGGCACATGCAGTGGCAGTGTGGAGGGGCACATGTGGGTAATGCATGACTAACATGCCCCTTTTTCTCTTGCAGCACCAGCACACCTCCATGCAGATGATGGGGTGTCAGCGGCGGCAGCAGCCGTGGCCACTAGACCAGCTGAAGAGGACCAGCCTTCCACCTCAATGGGCATCCGGGGGCCTGACAGGCTGCTACTCACCACCACTATGCAGGTGGATGTCCTGGACCTGGGCTCGGATGAGTCCCTGGATGTGTTCTTGCAGTATGCCTGCCTTAGTGTCCTGTTATCAGAGACACAGATTGGGGCAGGGTCTGACACCGAAGATGACATAATGCTTATCCTGGATAGCATGGCCACCTTTGTGAGGGAGATGCCCCTGCTGGCCACCGACACAGGCAGCACACCCAGTGCTCTACCAGTGATGGAACAGCTGCCTGCTACCACTGCTGGCACAGCAGTGTGTACTGCCCTGGCAGTGCCCTGCAGTAGAGGTGGTGTGGCTGCGCAGACACTGGGTGGTGTGCAGCAGCTGGATGGGCACTAGCAGCAGGCAGCAGGTGCCACCAGGCAGCTGGACACAGGGTCTGCCACCTGTGCACCTGCTATACCCAATCCCACTGCAGACTCCACTGTGCAGCCTCCACCAGAGAGGAGAGCTGTGTAGCATGGCCGGTCACTACATAGGGATCAGTGTCCAGCCTGGGAGCCCTAGGATGCTGACCCACTGGCTGAGCACTCCCATATGCTGTGGGCATCTGTTCAGCAATATGTGCTGCTCACCACTGGGGTGCATGCACTACATGTGGATGTGCACCAGTTAGCCGAGCAGCAGGAGAGGGGCACTGTGCTGATTTTGGCAGGGATGCAGCACATGCAGGAGGCCACAGCTGCATCCCTGGATCACATTGCCACTGCAATCTTGGATTGCTTTGTGCTGCTGGTTGCCACTGGTGTGGCTGGGCACAGATGACCCCCCCACATGTGCTGTCCATCCTGTGTACATGGCATTGGGTGACCCCTGCGCAGTTGATGTTGGGCACTGATGTCAGCATCCCAGACAAACCTAGACCTGGGCTGTTCGGGCACCTTGACACCCCAAGCGAACATGGTCACGGTCCCATGGTTCCACCCCTGGGGGGCTGTTGCACACACCCCTATGGCTGTTGCACAGCCTGTGGCTGGTGAATAGCCCAGGCATGGCTGCCCCTGTGGCTGTGGTGGCCATGGTTCCATACAGCAGACTTGATGTGTGGGCCACCCCGCCTGCAGTCTGCAGCTGCTGCCCAGTGTGCACATGGGCAGTGTGTGAGTGTGCCCTCCACTGGTGTGGCACCTGTATGTCACACCACACGCTGCCTGTGTGCATAATTGCCTGGCTTCTGGGCCATGTGGCATGGGCATGATGATGGCAGTCTTGCACCGGTTGTGCCTGTGCAGTGGTGCAATGCATCTGATCCATGTCACATACCCACACCTGTGCGTGTGGGTGCATATACATGTGTGTGGGGGGTGAGTGTTGCTGTGTGGTTGTGTGTGGCTGTGTGCCTCTGCACCCCTACCCCTGCTTCACACCTATGTATCTGCAATGCCGTGCACACCCCTGCATGTGTGCTGTACCTGTTTGTGCTGCCCATGCATGTGTATCGCACCTCCTACCTGCTTGCACCATAGTGCTCCAGTGCAATGGTGTCCCGATGTCATCTCACCTGCTGTAGCTGCCAGGGATCCCTCCACCCAGGGGGTGGCTGTCCACCTCCCTCCAGCCCATTGCCTCCATCGTCCCCACTACTGTCAGCCTCATTACCCTCCACAGCTATCCCATGGCCAGTGGCCTGTTGTGCAGTATGTAGCAGGCCAGGAATAGCCCACAGGCTTTTGAAGGGCTGTACTGTAGGGCACCACCTGACCTGTCTAGGCAACAGAATCATGCTTTCAGCATGCCAAAGACTCATTCAATGATGTTGCATGTGCTGGCGTGTGCCTCATTGTAGTGCTCCTCTGCTAGGGATCATGGGCACTGGTAGGAGGTGAGCAGCCAGGGTTGCAGTGGATAGGCACTGTCCCCTGTGTGAATAATAACATGGTTAGCCCTCTGCAATTCTATGCTGTGCCACTTGCCTTTCTGTGGCACCCACGCCAGCATGCACACTCCGTCCTCCCCCATCCCAAGGTTTGCTCTGCCCATCACCCCTTGACCATGCCAGACTCACCCACTAGGTCGCCTTTGGGAATGTCCCCACATTCAAACCTGTGGCACAGCTCATAGCTGTGCCAGATGAATGCATCATGTGCACTCTCAGGGTGTGTGGCACAGACATTGGTTATGCTCCCCGTGGCATTGCACACCACCTGGCAGTTGTCACTCAGGCTCCCCTTCCTGTTGATGTACGCCACATCCTCGGGGCCAGGTGGCATGTGGATGCCCACTTGGGTGCAGTCAATGGTCTCAATCATGACAGGCATTTGTGCTATGCTTTGGAAGTCCAGCATGGTTGCTGTACACTCCGTCTGTGTGCTGGGGAAATGGATGTATTCCGACGCACGTGGCAGCTGAGCATTGAGGACCTGTGTGAGGAGGTGGGACGTGGCCAACTGGGTTATGCCTGTGGTGTCCCCTGTTGGTCTCTGGAAGGCGCCCGTGGTGAGCAGGCACATGACGGCTGTCACCTTCATCTCCATGGACATGGTGTGGTTCTGTCTGGTGGTTGTCTGCATCTCCTCACTACACAGCTCCCAGGGCTGCCTCAGAATGGCTCTGTTCAGGTGGTACCAGCCCACAATCTCCATGTCACTGTATTGCTCGAAGGTGATGCAGGCACAGTACCACCTGTATCGAGCATGCCATTGATGGGTTCTTCCACTGCCATGTTGCTGTTCCTCCTGCCCCCTCTTACCCCTCATATGGCCTCTATTATGAAGGGCACAGTATCCATGGCCCTTGCTGTCTAATTTCACCCTGGGTGGTTGGCTACTGCTGGCTGTGTGCCACCATGGTGCACTGCCTGGCAGTGTGTCTGTCTGGCTCTCACACTCTCTCTCTGCCCCATTTCTCGCTTCACTGCCACCTCTGTCCCTCTCCCTCTGTATCTGCCTTGGTCTGTCTGTTTATCTCTTCTTTCTTTCTTTCTTTCTTTCTTTCTTTCTTTCTTTCTTTCTTTCTTCCTTCCTCTCGGTCTCTCTCTCTCTGTCTCTCACTCCCTTTTGCCTGGCGCAAGTGCTGTCTGTGTGCTTGCACCCTGTTTTTGTAGAAACAAGACTGCACAGCGCAACCTTGATTTGCTCTGCACTTGCGCCATGGTTTCACTGTTGAATATCCTACTGTGCTGGATATTCATGGGAATGCCCCCTGCACTTTCACCTGCATTCATTATAGTTGCACATTGGTGCAATGAGATTTGTGCTGTGCACTGGCTCACACTGAATATGGATCCTTGGCGCAAGTCTGCAATTGCACCGGTGCAACCCAGTTGCGCCTCGTGCAACTGCTTTGAATATCCAGGCCCAAATGTATAGACCCTTGATCTTATATCCCCAAGTTTAGTATTATATATATATATATATATATATATATATATATATATATATATACACACACATATATATATATATATATATATATATATATAACACACACATATATATATATGTGTGTGTGTTTGTGTGTGTATATATATACATATATGTATGTATATATATACACACATACACTTATATAAATTACACATTTTCAACAATTATAAAACATAACAGGAAGGGTTTATTTACATTGGAAACAGGAATGAAGAGAGACAAAAAACAGGAATATTGGAGGGATGAAGATGGGGAGAGGGAAGAAGGGGAAGGGGAAGGGAAGAAAAAAGGAGGAAGGAAAAAAGGGAAATAGGGGAGTAAATGAAGATAAAGAAATACTACAGCAAAACTTTTTATATTAATTCTGATACTGCCATATGTTAGAATTCATTTGCATATCCATTTCATTTTCTTTTTCTAAGATATGGTCCAAGGCCCAGATCAAGGTTTAGACCAGGGGGGCTTTGTTCACTACCAATGGTACAATCCAAACAAGCATTTGTCAATGCCGAATGTTGCTTGCTTCTATGTGCTGTTTAGGTATTTGAAAGTCATTGGAGTGCAAATATTGAAAATTTGCGAACTTACGAGCGGGCGTAGAAACTGCTCAACGCACACTCGTAAAACAGTCATTGTTAGGAAATTTGTCATGAAATGTTCAACATAGCCATTTTAAGACCTCTGGTCATGAACAGTGTCAGTGTGATTTTGTTAATGTGTCCCATACATTGAGTTTGCACACCGACTGCGCCATTGTGCGCTACATGGGTGGAAACACGTTTTGGGCAGGATGTGAAAAATGACAGCTGTACTGCTCATGAGGATGTGTGGTAAAATGGCAATCTTGAAAATCTGGAGTGAAAATATTGAAAAATTGTGAATTTACTAGCCTGCGTAGGAACTGCGCAACGCACGCTCGTAAAACAGTCATTTTTAGGAATTTTTTCACCAAATTTTCAACATAGCCATTTTAAGACCTCTGCTCATGAACAGTGTCACTGTGATTTTCTTAATTTGTCCGTACATTGATTTCGCACACCGACCGCGCCATTCTGCACTACACGGCGGAACATTTTGGGTGAGATGAGAAATGACAGCTGTACTACTCATAAGAAGGTGTAAATGCAATGTTGAAAAATCTGGAGGAAAATACTGAAATTTCACGAAACTTACGAGCCTGTAGAACTGCAACGATCGCCAGAAACAGTCATTTTTGGAATTTTGACCAGATTTTCAACATGGCTTTTTGGGACCCCTTCTCATGAATGATGTCACTGTCATGGCAGTATTCAGGCCTGAAGGGTGATTTCGCAGTCATTGCACAGTCACTGCGCGAAATCACCCTTCGAGCCCGAATAACGCCATGACAGTGACATCGTTCATGAGAAGGGGTCCTAAAAACCCCATGTTGAAAATTTGCTGCAAAAATTCCCAAAAATGCCTGAAATATGTAATAAAGTTGAACCCCTCCTATCTAGCCCATTATACAGCTTACCGGCATTTCCTCAGTTCGCGGTCAGCTTTGAAGAGTGCAGATGTGTTCCCGGTCCACCGAAGATCATCGCGCCGGAGTCCAGAGGGGGCATGGGTGGGGGTGTGGGGAGGCTGGGTGCACAGTGGGCGGGTGGCGGAGGGGGGGCTTGGGGAGACGCTGGGCCGAGGGACCGCTTTTGTTTTACAGGGTTAAACAAAAAAAGACTTTGTGGGACCGCTTGCCATGCTGGGGTGGGCTCCAGAATGGCACCAGCTATGGGGCTGTTCAGCCGATGGGGATTAGGCACCCCGCCGGCCAACAAGAGATTGCCAGTGCTGGGGTGGCTCCCAGCGTGGCACCAGCTATGGGGGATGACAGCAGCTCAGCCGGCGGGGATTGGGCACCCCATCGGCTACACAGGACGTGCGGGGATGCGCATGCCTGCGTGTGTGAGGGGGGAGCTACGCTTATCGGTGCTCACTGAAGCATAGCTCCCCTTTCAACTGTGAGGTTACTGCATTTTTGAGCGTCACAGATAGCCCAAAATGCATTGGCTTACGGGGCCGTGACTCTGCCAGCTCACTGCCTGAATTGGAGAAGGAGTGACACACCTCCGAAACTCCGATGATGGCACTATGTTTCTTGCACATGCGTGCAAGCAACATAAAAATTCTGTTTATTTATTACTTTATCATTAAAGTTACCACCTCTGGTGGGGCAAACAACCCTTTCTATACCCTGGAATTTAAAAGAATGTTGCCAGTCATTTGAGGTCTGTACAATATGTTTTGCTGTTGCATATGTTATATCGCCTCATTGTGTGGCACGGCAATATTCACCCACTCTGGTTTTTAAGCACCTAGTTGTTTTGCCCACATAGAAAGCTTGACAAGAGCAGCTTGCCAGATATATTACCCCCATGGTGTCACAAGTAATTGTCAGTCTTATTTCATACTCTTTTGTAGCATTACTGCCTTGTGAATCTTTTCCCACTAATAATGTTTTTACAATTGATACATGTCTTGCACTGTACACAGCCATTTATTCCATGATTTAACCATGTTTTATTTTGTTTTGGTTCAGAGTAATGGCTGTGCACTAAAATATCTTTAAGTGCTCTAGACTTTTTATAGGCTATTCTAGGTGGTTGTGCAGCCAGTTCTTTTAAACTTAGATCACTAACCACAACTGACCATTGTTGTTTGATTATATGTTCAAAATCATAAGCCTGGCTAGAAAAAGTAGTTGCAAAATTTTAATGTTTAGGTGTTATCCCATCATGTATCTTAACCTGTAGAAAATGTTCCCTATCTTGAGTAGTTGCATATTCTCTGGCCTCCCATAAGTTTCTTTAGCTATAGCTCATTTCTTTAAACCTCTGGGTCATATAATTCATACTGGCAAACACAGCTGATTCTGTACTGCAATTTCTTCTGGCCCTCAAGTACTATCCTTTTGGTATATTGGAAGCAGTATGTTTAGGATGACAGCTTGATGCTAGAAGAATTGTGTTACCATCTGTTGGTTTTCTATACTTACGTGTGTGTATACTTCCATCTGCTGCTTTATTGATGTTAAGGTCCAGAAAGTTCACACTTTCTTTATCTACTGTGTAGGCAAACCTTACGTAACTGTTGGTTTCATGTAAATAATCAATAAAATGCTGCAATTCTGTTTCATCTCTCTGCCAGACCAAGAATATACCATCAAGCAATGTGAGAGGACAGCAAGGAGGGCTGGGGGGATACTCGGACGCATAGGGACAGGCATCACCAGTAGAAAACAGGAAGTTATTATCCCTCTGTACAGACAGTTGGTGAGACCCCATCTGGAGTACTGCGTGCAGTTCTGGAGACCTAATCTCCGCAAGGACATAGACAGGATGGAGGCTGTCCAGAGGAGGGTAACTAAAATGGTGCAGGGTCTGCACCAGAAGACATATGAAGAGAGACTTAAGAAGTTGAATATGTATAGCCTCGAGGAAAGGAGGGAGGGGGGGACATGATAGAAACTTTCAAGTATCTCAAGGGAATCAACAAAGTCCAAGAGGGTGGCATCTTTCAAAAAAGAGGTGTGCAAGAACAAGGGGGCACAATTTGAAGATAGAAGGGGGGGTGCTCAGAGGTAATTTAAGGAAGTATTTTTTCACAGAGATGGTTGTGGATACATGGAGCGGCCTTCTGGAGGAGGTTGTGGAGTCAAAAACAGTGGTGGAATTCAAGCATGCATGGGACAGTCATAAGGCAATTCTAGGGGTTGGGGGTAGGAAGAAGTAGGCTGCTGGTTAACTAGGATCTGCAGCTTATCCAATAGGTAGGAAAATGGGCAGACTGGGTCCAAGCGGTCCTTATCTGCTGTCAAAATCTATGTTTCTATGTTTCTAATAAAGCATCTGAAGTATAACACTTTGGAGATGAGACCATTTATAACCCACCAAGGTGGCCCATAGTCAGTGGATTGGGCTCCATAACTGAGCCACTTTCACAATTTGTTGATTACCATCTATGACCTTTTGTTCAGAATCTATCCACATGCTTAAAAGATATTAAAGATGTACTAAATATGCTAAAAGATGTTAATTTGCCAGAAAATGCCCTTTTGGTAACGCTTGATATAGAGGCACTATATACACATATTCCACATGAGGGTGCCTTGGACACAGCAGCCCAGTTTTTGAATTTGAGACCAAGCATAGTAAATCCCACCAACTGAGTTTGCCCTAAAGCTTTTGGAATTTTTTCTAAAATGCAATGTATTTGTGTTTAACAAATGTACATTTTTATAAAGAAAAGGAACAGCTATGTGGGTGAATGTGTGCCCACAATAGCCAATCTATATGTTGGGGCCTGGGAAAATCAATATGTGTTGAATCAGGTATAAAATCAAATTTTCTCCAGTGTGTTACACAGTACTTCAAATGCTTTACTGATGATATATTCTTGGTCTGGCAGGGAGATGAAACACAAGTGCAGCAATTTATTGATTAATTACATGGAAACAACAGTAACTTAAGGTTTATCTATACAGTAGATAAAGAAAGGGTGAACTTTCTGGACCTTAACATCAGTAAAGCAGCAGATGGAACTATATACACAAGTTTGTAAAGAAAACCAACAGATGGCAACACAATTCTTCTGGCATCAAGCTGTTATCCTAGGCATACTGTGTCCAATATATCAAAAGGACAGTACTTAAGGGCTAGACGAAATTGTAGTACTGAATCAGTTATGGTTGCCAGCATGAATGAAATGACCCATAGATTTAAAGAAAGTGGTTACAGCCAAAGAAACTTACAGGAGGCTGGAGAATATGCAACTATTCAAGATAGGGGACATCTTCTACAGGATCGATACATGATGGGACAACATCTAAATGCTACAATTTTGTAACTACTTTTTCTAGCCAGGCTTATGATTTTGAATGTATAATCAAACAATACTGGCCAGTTTTGGCTAGTGATCCAAATTTAAAAGCACTGGCTGCACAACCACCTAGAATGGCCTTTAAAAAGTCTAGAACACTTAAAGATATTTTAGTGCACAGCCATTACTCTGAACCAAAATAAAATAAAACATGGTTAAATCAAGGAATAAATGGTGGTGTACAGTGCAAAAGATGTATCAATTGTAAAATCATTACTAGTGGGAACAAACTCACAACAGTAATGCTGCAAAGGAGTATGAAATAAGACTGACAATTACTTGTGATACCATGGGGATAATATATCTAGCAAGCTGCTCTTGTCAAGCTTTCTACATGAGCAAAAAAACTAGGTGAATAAAAACCAGAGTGGGTGAACACTACCATGCCATACAATGAGGCAATATAACATATGCAACAGCAAAACATATCATACAGACCTTAGATGACTGGCAACATTATTTTAAATTCCAGGGTACAGAAAGTATTGTTTGCCCCACCAGAGGTGGTAACTTTAATGATATGGTATTAAATAAAGAGAATTTTTAGATTGTAACATTGGCAGTGATAAAAAAAAACAGTCTAAACCTTGGTCTGGATCTTGGAATATATCCTAGAAAAAGAAAATGAAATGGATAAACAAATGAATGTTATGATATGGGAGTATCAGAATTAATATAAATAGTTTTGCTGAGGAATTTTTCCATCTTTTACTTCCCCATTTCCTTTTTTTCATTCCCCCCTTCCCCTCCCCATCTTCATCCCTCCTATATCCTTGTTTTAGTCCCTCTTCCTCCTTGTTTCCAATATAAATAAAACCCTTCCTGTTGTTGTTTAATAATTTTTGAAAATGTGTAATTGCTATACATGTGTCTGTGTGTGTGTGTGTGTATATATATATATATATATATATGTATGTGTGTGTGTGTGTGTGTGTGTGTGTATAATACTAAACTGGGAATATGAGATCAAGGGTCTATACATTTGTACTTTTGTTTAAAGATGTATTTACTGAATTTGGTAGAAGTATAGAAGTGTGATCAAGTGGTTGAATTCACCAATGAATTTGAAATTTTCTTATCAACGTCATTGTGATGTCACATTGTAGTGTACTATTTAAATGATGTTCAGATCTATGTGATTAGCCTTTGAAACAGGATTGTACCTGATCTGAAATGTGTCAGACATTTATTTGCTTTTTAATAATAAATATGTAATGTTTTAACATACTGACAGTGACCTTATAATGAGAGATGGTATGTGCTTATTTTTTTTTTTGCAATAGTGCCTAAAAATTCTGTAGTGGTCCCACATAACTTTTATGAATGTTATTTTTTTTTTTGTTTTCTTTTCTTTTTCATACATATTTCATACTTTTTCATGTTTTTTTATTAGCATTACACACAATAGTTTTGTGGAAGTCACAGTAGTTGTGTGGTTCATCAATCCAGTTCCATGACTGTTTTGCAACTCTACACAGGTGTTTTGCGAAACTCACAATACTTGAGCAGTTCAATCATTCTATTTTATGCCTGTTTTTGTGATACTACTAAGTAGTTTCTCGAAACTACTATAACAACAGCTTTGTGAGATCATAGCTACTTTCGAGACACTCCAAATCACATATATAGAGAAGTCATGAAGCTGTCAGTTTCTTTCATGAAACTCTCAGTTGTTTTGCAAAACTCCTAATACTTTTGAGCATATCAAATTCATTTACTTTTGCTGTTTCATACAAGTACAGTAATCTCGTGAAACAACAACTACTTTTGAGATATCCCACTAAATTTATGTAACAGTTTCATGAAAGTACCCCATAGTCCTGCGAAACAACAGCTGATCACAAACTCCCCTACCCAACCAACAATAACACTGTTGTACAGTCTCAACGGTAAAGGATAGCTTCACAAAACTACAAATATAAAAAATAGCAGGACAAGAGGACACAGCATGAGATCAGAGGGAGGCTGATTAAGGGGTAATGTGAGGAAGTTCTTTTTCACAGAAAAGGTGGTGGATGCATGGAATAGCCCACCTCAGGAAGTGGTGGATATGAATACATTGTATGGCTTCAAACAGGCATGGGATAGGCATAAGGGAGCAATACAGATGATTATGAATAGATAGGTCATTGACAGAGCAAAGTCCAATGGCACATTCATAAGGTAGAAAAAGAAATGGGCAGATTGGATGGGCCTTGTGGTCCTTATCTGCCATCAACGTCTATGTTTCTATGTAAATAGTTTGGCACGTGGTATGATGTTTTACATTTACTTCCCATGATACAATTAAACCAGGAGGTGGCTCAAATTGACTAGAAAAACAGCAGCAACTTCATACTAGAGCAAAAACATTCAAGATTAGGACAATATGATAATCTGTATCACTCATAACATGAAATACATATACTTGATAATCAATTAGTGGCAATACAAGAAAATAATCCATTAAGCTCAGTAATGTCGCCAAGTTTTTTTCTTTAAAAAAATGCCCATATAACGTTTCTGACCAATCAGAACACAGCTAGTCCTGAGTGACATATTTGTTAACAACCAGGATGCAGTGAACCCGAGTGACACATTTGCACGACAAATAGAAGTTAATCAGTAAAATATGAAACATCCAACCACAGAACAAGTTAAGGGAAAAAGAAGGACATATCTGTCATCTTTAAAAAAAAAACTGAGACCACACAGTAATAGCAGTTAGTACATCATCTAAAAAAACTTGGTTTTAAACATATTAGTTTTCGGCCTTTCTTAACAAAAATAGGTTCATCAAAAATGTTTTTCTAAGCTCTATTACACAGCCTAAAAGCCAAAAAATTAGGTACAGTGTAAACAGCAAATATCATCAATGAAAGTCAGAGATAGAAGTCCTTACCACCATTAAACCAGTGCAAAAGGGAGGGAAAGTGAAGTAAGTACATCTATATGAAGCAAGTTTACAACCAATCACAGTCTGAGTTCTGGTGTATGCTTTCAAAACAGCCTATTTCACATCTTATGATTCCCACCAAAACACAAGACTGTTATGTCTATGTTACAGCCAATTACAAGTTACTACATAGCATCTGTAAAATGTAATATTTTAATTGGCTCACACAGACCCCATGCTGCCAATTAAGCATTTATAAGCCCCCTGTTGCTACCTGGCTGTGAAACATCATGCTGTAACAGGGAATAGTGCTGAGATTCCTAGTCAGACCTGAAAAGCTACTGAGAGACTAAGATACACAGGCTGACCTGAACAGCTACTTGACACTTTCTCATTTTTTTTTAAAGCAAAGAATGTTCAGGAAACTGCAGATGCACTGTATGGATTGTCGGCAGCAGTTTAATTCATAGAGATGGTGAATTTGCTTGAGTAAGTCACTTTGGTAGTGATTTGCAGCTGTCAAACTGCAGAATTAAGTGGTTTGGTAAAGGATGCATGAAATAGAAGCAGCTCATGCCAATTATTCACTGACTTCTGAGCACCCACACTGTGCCAGACATATTGTTTATTCATCTTGGAGGAAATTTTTTTTTTTACTTTATTAATTTGTATCTTAGATTACATTACATTTGAGCCTATTGCTCAGTTACAAAGGTTCCACATCAAAGTACAACAGATAATGGCAAAATTACAATTAGAGATACACAAAAAAATTTAAAAAAATGAAAATAGAGGAGGAGGGGAAGGGAGGAGGAACAAGGAGAGGGAAGAGTGGAAAGAAATGAAGAGAGGGGAGCAGGTCAGGCAGAAGAGAGGAAGGAGAGGTGAGAAGAAGGAGGAGGAGCAGGAGAGGGGAGAAGGAGAAGATGAAGGAGGCAGGCAGTGAGTAAGGCATGGGCAGTGGCAAGGAATCCATGCCAGGGCAAAGCAAATGGGGGTCTGAATAATGAAAGGAGAAAGAGGGGAAGGGGGAAAGGGAAAATAGAGACTAGCAGTGGCATTAACAATGTCTATAGGTGATGAGATAATGGCACAGTTTGGATTTAAAAGGGCCTAATTTTAGCTCTGAGACAATAACTGATGGGAGGGCATTGAGCCAGGTAGGAGCTCTGAAGCAGAAAGAGCACTGGGCAAGGGAGGTGCAACAAAGAGGGATGAGGTTGGATTGCTTGGCTGCATTTCAGGTTCGGTGTGAGAGAGGAAGGCTGCAGCATCACTTGGACAGCTGGAGGGTTGAGGTTAAGGCAGGTCTTTTTTGCGAGGAGGCAGGTTTGGTACATGATCCTTCCCATAAGATGGTAGCCAGACAGTCGGGACATAGAGATCACTCATGTGTGTACATTTGTGTGCACCAATTACAGCCGACATCAGTTATTAAGAGCCACTCTGAAATGACTAAAAGTGGTGTCAGAGGTGGCCCCATAGATAACAAGTCAATAATGGATAGGATACAGCATGTCACCACATTGCGTAAAGCCTCTGGGGTAAGACGATAAAGGACCCCAATCCTAGAGTTGATCACTTTAGAGATGAGTTCGATATGAAGATGGTATGAAAGTGAGCAATCTAAGGTAACACCTAGGTATTTAAAGTCACAGACTTGGTCAAGCGGGAGGCTTTGTGTGTTGTAGATTGTAAGTATGGCAGATCGAGACTTATTTTGGGTGCCAGAGAATAGCATGACCTTGTTTTTTTATAATTCATTTGAAGTTTATGTTGGAGGAACCAGGTCTCGACTGAGGAAAAGTTGGATTGCAGGTTAGGAATGAGTGGGAGTAGATCAGCATGGGAAGAGAAAATTATTGCATCATCAGTGTAGAGGAGCAAATGGTTATTGCAGGCCTTAGGGAGGTTATTGACAAATAGACTAAATTAGAGAAGACCTAGGATAGAGTCTTGAGGGGCTCCAGACTGAACAGAAAGGGTGTGTGATAGTGAGTCAAATATCTTAACACACTGTGACAGGCCATCAAGGTAGCTGCCAAACCATTTGATGACCGCAGAGGAGAGGCTGAGGGTGGGCAGGGAGTTGAGTAGGAGCTGGTCGTTGGCAGTATCAAATGCTTTAGTCAGGTTGATATAAATGGCACCAAGTAAATGACTGTGGTCCAGCACCTTGTGGATGTTATTGGTGTATTCAAGGAGGGCAGTGGTTGTGCTGTGTGTTTTGCAGAACCAGTGTTGCTGAGGGCATTGGATGCTGTATTTTTCCAGGTATTCCGAGAGTTGGTCACACACAATGTGTTCTATTGCTTTGGAGAGTGGAGGGAGGATTGATATAGAGCAGTCGTTGGAAAGTTGGGACCTGTCACTACTTTTGTGTTCAGGTGTCAAGATGGCAGCTTTCTCCAGCTCCGTGGCACCGAGTGAAGGAGTTCATGTGGCATGCTGGCAACCTGGGTTTGTGCCCCGAGCCTGAGTACCAGGAGCGGAGACTGGCAAGGGAGGGACTCTATAAGCATCCATTGGATGCTTCCCTCCCAAGGGGAGTGGGATTTGCCTGAGGACCTGCGGGCGGATTGGTGGTGAGCTTGGGGACATGCTGCCTTGACACACCCATGGCACACCCCAACCCCCAGAATACCCTGTGTGCTTATGCAAGACTGAGAACTGCAGTAGTTGGGGCACAGAAAATGGAAACTATGCCCCATTACAACCGGATGGCTAGCACCTTGGACCCTGCCACCCAAAGTCCCGGAGCCAGCCTGGATCCAGCCCAGCAGCACCTGGGATGCGAAGTTGGCTGTAAGGCTATTCCCTCCCGGAAGAGAGGGACCCTTCCCACATAGGGATATGCTGGGCTACCCAAGGTAAGCTGCAATTGGGGCTGGGAGTAGGTGGCAGCAGGTCGGAGGGAGGCAGGAAGGCTCCAAAGGACTGGCCAGTCAGGTTGTGTGGGAGGCACAAATATAAAAAAAAAATGACAGCTTTCCAAAGATGAGGGAACTGTTCAAGAGTGATAGATAGGTAAAACATTTTAGTGAGATGTAGCAGAACTACATCTAACGAGAGGCGGTGGAGTTTTAGGTCATGGGAGTCACCACTAATTCTGCTTTTGCCAAGAACCTTAGGAAGATATCACCTGGCTATTGCAATGGAAGCACTCCTGAAGTAGAAAGGTTGTGTATTAGGGGAATGGGTGGCATTGACACTGTTCTTAGGGGGTCAGAGGCAGAGAAAAGTTGTAAGGAAGTAACATTCAGGTCCGTGAATGCAGAATTAAAGGCATCTGTTATTTGGTAATGCCTTGTATGATGGATCCATTAACTTCAATCACTGAGGGAGGTGTTTTGCTTGGTTTGTCAATAAGTTCCTTTATGCTATTCTAGAAGTTCAGCTGCTACCCCAGGAGCTGGAAAGCTCACTTTTGAAGCAATTTTGTTTGGCTCTGTGTATCTAATGTGGCCACATGTTTCTGGCGATTCTGTAATGTTGCATATTAGCCAGGGATCTGGTAGTCTGTACCCTATGCCAGAGGTGGTCCCTGTGTGATAACAAGGAAAGCAGAGTGGAGATGGCCCAGGGGTTCATGGTGCAACAGAGTTTACACTTTTAAAATAGGTCATACAGATCACAAGTGGAGATAAACTGTGAGAAGTAGCTGAGTGCATCATCAATGTTTTTGGAAGAGTCTAGGCAGGATCAATCACAGTGGGCAAGGAAGGCAAGAAATTGATCAAGTTTACCATTTTTCCATGCAGGCTGATATATGATTTTAGGCTGTGATTTATGGGACTTATTAGAAATGGAAATATAGAATTTGATGGCAGATAAGGACTAATTGGACCAGCCAGTCTGCCCATTTCCCTACCTAATGGATAAGCTGCAGATCCTAGTTAACCAGCAGCCTACTTCCTCCTACCCTCTACTAGAATTGCTTTATGTCTGTCCCATGCATTTTTGAATTCCTCCACTATTTTTGACTCCATGACCTCCTCAGGAAAGCCATTCCATGCATCCAAAAACCTCTCTGAGAAAAAAATATTTCCTGACATTACCTTCGAGCCATCCCCCCGTATCTTCAAATTGTGCCCCTTTGTTCTTGCATATCTCTTTTTCTGAAAGATGCTACCCTCTTCGACTTTGTTGATTCCCTTGAGGTACTTTAAAGTTTCTATCATGTCCTCCCTCTCCCTCCTTTCCTCGAGGGTATGCATATTAAGCTGTCTTAGTCTCTCGTCATATGGTTCAGACCCAGCACCATTTTAGTTGCCCTCCTCTGGACAGCCTCCATCCTATGTCCTTGCAGACATGGAATCTCCAGAACTGCATGCAATACTCCAGATGGGATCTCACCAACTGTCTGTACAGAGGGATAACAACTTCCTGTTTTCTAGTGGTGATGCCTCTCCCTGTGCATCCCAGTATCCACTCAGCCCTCCTTATTGCCTTCTCACATTGCTTGCTCACTTTTAGGTCATCTGATATGACTACCCCAGGTCCCTTTCCATTTTTGTTGTTAATACTCCCCCCCCCATTGTATACTCTTCCTTTGAAACATAGAAACATAGACTTTGATGGCAGATAAGGACCACTTGGCCCACCCAGTCTGCCCATTTTCCTACCTACTGGTTAAGCTGCAGATTCTAGTTAACCAACAGTCTACTTCCTGCAACCCCGAACTATAATTGCCTTGTGTCTGTCCCATGCATGTTTGAATTCACCCACTGTTTTAGACCCAACAACCTCCTCAGGAAGGCTGTTCCATGTATCCACCACTCTCTCTGTGAAAAAAAATTTCCTCACATTACCCCTGAGCCGTCCCCCCTCTATCTTTAAATTGTGCCCCCTTGTTCTTACACATCTCTTTTTCTGAAAGCTGCTACCCTCCTGGACTTTGTTGATTCTATTGAGGTACTTGAACATTTCTATCATGTCCCCCCTGTCCCTCCTTTCATCAAGAGTATGCATATTAAGCTCTCTCAGTCTCTCTACATATGGCTTCTGTTGCAGACCCTGCACCATTTTATTTGCCCTCCTCTGGACTGCTTCCATCCTGTCTATGTCCTTGCATAGATAAGGTCTCCAAAACTGCACGCAGTACTCCAGATGGGGTCTCACCAACTGTCTGTACAGAGGGATAACAACTTCCCTTTTTCTACTTGTGATGCCCATTCCTATGCATCCCATGCATTCCTATGCATTCCTTTGCATTTTAGTTTCCCAGGTGCATTACTTTGCACTTCTTTCCATTGAATCTAAGCTGCCATACATTTGACCACTCCTCCAGCCT
Organism: Neoceratodus forsteri; assembly: GCA_016271365.2. Taxonomy (NCBI): domain Eukaryota; kingdom Metazoa; phylum Chordata; order Ceratodontiformes; family Ceratodontidae; genus Neoceratodus; species Neoceratodus forsteri. The sequence goes on from CM028130.1 coordinate 53,743,175, forward strand.
TGCCAAGTCCCTTCTCATCCTTTCCACCCCATCTTTTGTATCAGCCCTGTTGCAGATCTTTGTGTCATCTGCAAAAAGGCATACGTTTCCTTCCAGTCCCTCTGCAATGTCACTTATAAAGACATTAAAGAGGACCGTTTCCAGAACTAAACCCTGTGGTGCCCCACTAGTAATTCCCCTTTCTTAAGAGTGGGCTCTGTTTATTATTACCCTCTGCGTCCTGTTGTCCAGCCAATTTTTTACCCAAGCTACCACCTTGGGACCCACTCTCAGGCTGGCTAACTTGTTTATTAATCTTTTGTGCGGGACTGTGTCAAATGCTTTGCTAAAGTCTAGGAAGGCCATGTCCACAGCCCCTCTCTGGTCTTCTACTTTGGTCACCCAGTCAAAGAAATCTATTAGATTCATCAGACACAACCTTCCCACTGTGAATCCATGCTGCCTCAGGTCCTGTGCCCTGCTGGCCTCTAGGTACTCAATAATTCTTTCTTTCAGAAGTGATTTCATAATTTTTTCTACCACTGAGGTCAACCTAACAGGTCTGTAGTTCCCTGCTTCTGCCTCTGTCTTGATCCCACTTTTGTGAAGTAGAATCACATCCATCCTGCTCCAGTCCTCACGTACTACCCCATCATCCCATGATTTGTTAAAGAGAGAAGTCAGTGGTGTCACTAGTTCCCCACTTAATTCTTTTAGAGTTCTGGGGTGAATCTGTCAGGCCCCATTGCCTTGTCTACCTTCAGTTTTAGGAGTTCTTTTGGAACTCTTTTTCTGTGAATGAACTGGTATTAACCCCACTTTCTGCAGTGTTTCTGTTGTTCGGTTTAGGTACCTCCCCCTAATCTTCTTTTGTGAATTCTGAGCAGAAATATTTGTTCAGTATCCCTACTTTTTCACTGTCACCCTCTGCCCACATTCCCTCCCCTATATTAAGCCTCAGTATCCCTCCCTTGGTCTTTCTTTGCTCCTTAATGTACCTATAAAAGTTTGTATCCCCCTGCTTAATAGATTTGGCTATCTTTTCCTCAGTTTGGCCCTTTGCAGTTCTGACTGCCTTCCCTTCCTCCTTCTGTTTTAACTGATATAGTTCTATGTCTTGCTCCTTCTGTGTTTCCTTATATTTCCTGAATGCTATCCTTTTCTCCTTAACCTTTCCTGCCACCTCTTTTTAGAATCATAGTGTTTTTTTCCTTCTTTTTGTTTTCTTGATTTGCTTTACACAAATGCTTGTTGCCTCTGTAATGCCAGTTTTGATTTCCCCCAACTGTTCTTCCACCCCTCCTTCTTGCCTGTTTGCTAGTGCTTTTCTGAGGCACTTTCCCATTTTGCCAAAGTCAGCCCTCCTAAAGTCCATCACATTTGCATTTGTATGGCTTGACTCCACAGCTGTGTTTATTGTGAACTGCACTATTTGGTGGTCACTTTTTCCAAGATGGCTACCCACTTCTAAATCTGAGATCCTCTCTTCATCCCCATTTGAGAGTACCAGGTCTAAGACTGCTCCTTCCTGAGTGGATTTGAACACTAGCTGTCTGAGGTATGACCCCTGTAGGGCATCAAGAATGACCCTGCTCTTGGATGCAACTGCAGTAATGGTGTTCCAGTTAACATCTGGAAGGTCCCCCATGAACAATAGCTCTCCTTTTTCTGGCAGTATAAGGATTCCTTCTATAATTTCCTTGTCCATTGTTTCCCCTTGAGAAGGGAGGGGCGTAAACAAGCCCTGTGCAGATTGTGATGCCATTTCCTGTCTCGAGGGTGACCCACAGTACCTCCTCCCCTTCCTGTTTACTGTTTAGTTCTGTTGCTTTGATTCCTTACCTTATGTAGAGAGCTACTCCTCCTCCTCTTTTACCCTCCCTGTCATGCCTAATATATACCCTTATGTAACTAATTACTTTGCTACCCAATGTATACCAGGTTTGTTCCATGTACATCTGTATTATGTCTGTGCATTTCTGTATATTGTAACCAATGTCCTGTGCTCTCCCGGGTCATGACTGAAAATAGGCCGGTCTGTTGCCTAGTGCACTTAACAGGTTACCAAAAGCTAATAAATAAATAAATCCTGTAGACTGTGTACTTTGGTATGTTGACATCCCAGTCATGGTTCTATGTGTACCATCTGTGACTGCCTCAATATCCAGGCATCCCTCTTCCATCAAGGCTACTAGTTCAGGGAGCTTGTTATCCAGACTAAGGGCAATGGTACTCATCACCCTTCTTTATTTGATGGCCTTACCCCTTTTAGGCCCATCCCTGTCCTTACTGCCTTTTTCTGGATTTACCTCTGTCCTGCTCCCTATCAACGTCTCTACCTTTGTGTCTGCTTCACTAACTACCCTGTTTTGTGGGGAGGGGCTGGGATTTCCCTGCTTCACTTCAGTGCCTCCCCCCTTAGCTAGTTTAAATGCTTGTCAATGAAGCATTTAAACCTATCACCTAGGATCCTGGTTCTCCTCCCAGACAGAAGCAGACCATTGTGCCAGTATAGGCCAGTATCCCTCCAGGTGGATCCCCAGTCCCCAATAAAGTCAAATCATTGAGCTCTGCACTGGTTTTTCAGCCAGTCATTGAATCCCATGCTACAGAGTACCCTAGCCTCACCAATACCATAGACAGACAGCACTTCCAGTAATGTTACCATGCATGCTACTTGTAGAAGACCCCGCCCAACTCCACAAACTCCTGCTGCTCTTCTCTGATCCCATTCCCAGCCAGGTCATTTGTTCCGTGGTGGACAATGACATCCTACTGCCTCCCCATGCAGCTGCTCTCATGATCCTGATGATTCTCTTCCTGTCCCTCCAAGCCATGGTGTTGGGCAGGCACAATACCTCCCTCTCCCCTCCCTCCCCCAGTTCTACTCCCTAATGATTGAGTCTCTGACAAGGAGTTGTTTCTTTCCTCTGTGGGGTCCTGTGACACCCTTCTGTGGGTCTTCTTTGTGGAGGTTCCCAGCATCCTCCTTTGTCTCCACTGTGGGTGCCTCCATAGAGTAACCATGCTTTGCCAGAATGGTGAATGAATTGTGGTGAGGCACAACTGGAGGGATGCACCTCTGTTCCACCACCCTCACCTTCCCTGAGCTTACCATGATCTAACCACTGCTCTTTCTTGGCAACCTCTGAGGCAGTGCTGGAGGGGGGTGGGCAGAGGGTGATGGTGAAAAGGCAGAGATACTAAACAAATATTTGTGCTCAGTATTTACAAATGAAGAGGGGGAGGTACTTAAACAAACAATAGAAACACTCTGGATACAGAAGTTGATACCAGACCATTTACAGAAGAAAGGGTTTTGAAAGAAATCTTAAAACTGAAGGTGAACAAAGTAATGGGGCCTGATGGGATTCATCCCAGAATTCTAAAAGAACTAAGGGTAGAATTAGTGACACCACTGACTACACTCTTTAACAAATGAAGGGAGGATGGGGTGGTACCTGAGGACTGGAGGAGGGCAGATGTGATTCCCCTTCACAAAAGTGGGAGCAGGGCAGAAGCAGAAAACTACAGACCTGTTAGTTTAACCTCAGTGATAGGGAAAATGATGGAATCACTTCTGAAGGAAAGAATTATCAAGTACCTAGAGGCCAGAGGGGCACAGGACCCAAGGCAGCATGGATTCACAGCAGAAAGGTCATGCCAGATGAATCTAATAGATTTCTTTTACTGGGTGACCAAAGTAGTAGATCAGGGAGGGGCTGTGGACATGGCCTACCTAGACTTTAGCAAGGCATTTGACACAGTCCCACACAAAAGATTAATATACAAGTTAGCCAGCCTGGGAGTGGGTCACAAGATGATTGCCTGGGTAAAGAATTGGCTGGAAAATAGGACACAGAGGGTACTAGTAAATGGAGTCCACTCTGAAGAAAGGGGGGTTGCTAGTGGGGTACCACAGGGTTCAGTATTAGGACCAGTCCTCTTCAATGTCTTTATAGGCAACATTGCAGAAGACTGAAAGGAAAAGTATGTCTCTTTGCAGATGACACAAAGATTTGCAACAGAGTTGATGCACAAGGTGGGGTGGAAAGGATGAGAAAGGACTTGGCAAGGTTAGAGAAATGGTGAAATGTATGGCAGCTTAGATTCAATGCTAGGAAGTGCAAGGTAATGCACCTCAGAAACAAAAACCAAGGGGAAGAGTACACAATGGGGGGTGAGATACTAACAACAACAAAAATGGAAAGGGACATGGGGTAGTCATATCAGATGACTTAAGGGTGGGCAAGCAGTGTGAGAGGGCAGTAAGGAGGGCTGGGGGGATACTGGGATGCATAGGGAGAGGCATCATCAGTAGAAAACAGGAAGTTGTTATCCCTCTGCACAGACAGCTGGTGAGATCCCATCTGGAATAGTGTGTGCAGTTCTGGAGACCCAATCTCCACAAGGACATAGACAAGATGGAAGCTGTCCAGAGGAGGGCAACTAAAATGGTGCAGGGTCTGCACCAGAAGACATATGGAGAGAAACTAAAGGAGCTTAATATGTATAGCCTCAAGGAAAGGAGGGAGAGGGGGGACATGATAGAAACTTTCAAGTACCTCAAGGGAATCAACAAAGTTCAAGAGGATAGCATCTTTCAAAAAAAGAGGTGTGGAAGAACAAAGGGGCACAATTTGAAGATGGGGTGGCTCAGAGGTAATGTAAGGAAGTCTTTTTTCACAGAGAGGGTTGTGGATGCATGGAATGGCCTTCCTGAGGAGGTTGTGGTGTCAAAAACAGTGGTTGAATTCAAGCATGCATGGGACAGTCATAAGGCAATTCTAGGGGGTGGGAGTTGAAAGAAGTAGGCTGCTTGTTATCTAGGATCTGAAGCTTATCCATTAGGTAGGGAAATGGGAAGAGTGGGTGGACCAAGTGGTCCTTATCTGCCATCAAATTCTATGTTTCTATGTTTCTCTGGGTGGGGGAGGAGGTTTCCCAAATCCTCACCAGGTCAGCATGGAGACGGGCAACCTCCTCCCTCAGACAAGAGATGTGCCTGCAAATAGGGCAGCAACTCATCCTCCAGAATGTCTCCCAGAAGACTGCCTCTCCACAACCAGTGCATTGCCCCACTCCCCACATGTCAGTCACCCTTCTTGTTTAAATTTTTTTTTAGTTTTTGCAAGCATGTAAGGGCGTTTACCCCTTAGTCAGTGTGCTGTGCTGTTAAGGGTGTGAACAGGTGTATGTCATTTGTGCATTTGGGGAAGTGATGTCAGAACCCCTGATATAAAGGAAATAATGTGCTTGGGGTGGGTGGGATGAAGGGAAGGGTGGGTGGAAGTAGGAGCATGCCTTCCAGAAGCGATCACCTACAACTCTGACCCACCACCACGGTGAGTGCCTTCCTTCCTTTCAGGCACCTATTTCACAGCATTTAAGTAACAGGTCTAGTCACAAATGACTGCAAATTTTCTCCCAGCTAATTTCTTCCCTGGCAAAAAAAAATTACACTAAGTAAAGTCAGCCCCAAAAACAGAGAATCAAAACATTGACTTCTACTTACTTACACAGGCCCCCAAAATTAAGAATTCAATTCAGTGTGCTCTATTAAATCACCTCCTTACCTTAAGGAAGCTGGTGGCTGCTCTTTGTCTCAGCTACAGCAGGCTTAGTGACAGAGAATGGGTGAATGATCACTGAGTGATTCAGAAAGGACATAGGTGCTGGTGATTCTGTTAGGGTGGGTGATCGGTATCCAATATAGGAGGGAGTTGTTTCCAGTCCTTTAATTGAACCTAGTGGGTTTGGATGCCATCTCAGTGAGACCTCTGGATGCAAGGGTATCTTTTCAGGCTTTGGCATCATGGGCATACCAACTGATACTGAAGTCACCAAGGACTACCATCTCTGAGTGATGGGGAATGTGGTTATGGTAATCAACTATCATTTTAAGACCAGCAGATTGATCACAAGGTGGGATATAGACAGACAAAACAGTTAGAGTTTTTCCCTGTTTTCCCAAGAATAATTTAATAATGAGATCTTGGGAGTTATGGGCAGTGCTTGCAAGAGGGAGAACTTGACTTTTGAGGGTATCTTTGATGTAGATTGTACAACCCCGTCCTCTTTCACCAAGCTGGTCTAGTCTAAACAGGACATAACATGGGAGAGAGACCTCAGAATCAGGGACTTTAGGTGAGAGCCAAGTTTCACTGAGGGCAAGAACATCAGGAGACTGAAACTTGACCCAGATGAGCAAATCATTGAGTTTGGGCATTAAATTGCAGATGTTAATAGAAGCCAAAGTGTGGTCGCTATGTTTAACATTAGAGTAATGAGGATGCAGAAGGGAACCAGGGTTAGGGTGAATATTGTCGAATAGAAAAAGGAGAAGTAAGACAGCTCTACTAATATAGTGATTGAGCACCTTAGAAAGGAATCATTTGCTCTGAGGTAATGCAATTGACTTCTGGGTGTGGGTATAAAAGGATAGGGTGAGTAGGGGGAACAAACAAGGGGAGGGGAGGCAGGGTATGTGGAAGGAGGGAGGTATGGCAAGACTGGTTAAAGTGAGAATTACATTGAGAGGTGGTGTGCAATGTGAGACATAACCAACAGAGAGGAAGGGGACTGAAGGTGAAAGTGGGGAGAGGAGGGAACAGGGAGGAAGAGAGAGGAGGAGGAAATGGTAAAGAGATGAACAGATGATGTGTGTTGACATAGCTGAGCTATGGGGAGCAGGTACAGGAGGGAGGTGAGATGGGGAGGAGAGGGTGGGAGGAAGACGGTGGAAGGTAGGAGTGACAAAAGGGTATGATGAAACTAGAAGGCTGTGGTGGCAAAATAATTAGTGACACAGCCTTAGGTGAAGAAGGTCAGAAGTTCAAAACCAGGGAGGAGCACGATACTGGTGAAAGGGGAAAACAGAGGGGTAAGGGGGAAAGGAGAAGATCAAAGAAAAAGGAGGAAGTGGGTGTAGTCAGAGAGTAGCACAAAAGTAGGACACAGGGGAGCATAACAGTGACTCCTAGTGATAGAAATGAGAATGTTAGAGGAGGCAGGGAAAATTACAGCAGGAAAAGGATGGGTGCACAGCAGTGACACCAGTTGGACAGCTAGAAATATCCTGCAAATGGAGAAGTGGGGAGATTGAGTCTAGCATGGAGGTCACGTGACAGAGGTGGAACTATAAATTAGAGGACTGATTGGGGGTGGGAGGGGCAGTTGACGCATAGCAAAAGGTGGATAGATTTAGTAGCTGAAACTAAACTGGACCTGTCTTCACTGACAGAGAAGTTGCCTGCTTGTAAAATAATTTACTCAGACATTACAGCGTGAATGACCTGGCGAGCAGATCAATACATGTATTTGCTTGACGGAGCCAGGAAAAAAAGACAAACATCCTCATTTCTGCATTTTTACACAATCTGGGAATGCATACCATTTGTCACCCTGAAATTAAGTATTTTAAATTTTGTCTGTATTTACCAGATGGTGTGCATTTCTTAGATGCTGGCAATTGCCTATTCCTGGGGAACATTTGAGATGGCATCCACAAGGTGAACAAAACGCCTCTTTTAAGAACTAAATATTCTTGGTAAAAAAAATAGAATAACACACCATAAACACAAACACACACACACATGCACAAAACTGCACACATTTTGCTAATACAATGAATGACATAATTGTTTATCAATAATCAGACAGTTACATCAGTTAGCATAGGAATGAGTGAACAGATATGGTGGGTGAGTGTGTATGTATGTGTCTCTCTGTTTATGCGTTTTAGTGAATATATGTCTGCATGTGTCAGAATGAGACATTGTAAACTCAGAATCCAGCATCTGCTATATGGTGGGGGGCATTCCTTAATTAGTACTATGCAACATCCCAGTATTGAAGCCTATCTATAATGGGTATCAGGCCGGCATAAAGGGGTAGAGGCGCCAAAGGGTGTTGAGACAGACAGATATTCAGGAAAGGACTGTAATCACTCTTAGTCAGTAAATTGGCTCTAAATGTAACAGTTTAAACAAATAAATAAATAAATAGGTACAGGTCCAGTTGAGCTCTTGCTGTAGCCACTGGATCCAGTACCTGGTGTCTGTGCCTGTGGGGGGTGGGGTATCACTGGTACTATTCAAAGTCCCAGAGTTTAAGCCTACCTCTGGTTAGTATCAGGAAGTTATAGCAGTAATAACTAGGAGTCCAGTTTACATGAGCTTGTAAGCTTCGGTTCCAGTACCTGGTGTATGGTGTGCATCAGTGAGGACTCCTTCAGTAGTACCGTACAAGGCCCAGGGTTAAAACCTATGTCTGGTTAGAATCAAAGACATGTAGCGGAAGAGGTGGGGTGGGGCGAACATTCCATCGTTGGTGCCGTACAAGGTCTCAGGTATAAAACATATGTCTTGTAGTCATAACAGAAACATATCCATAATAGGAAGGGATTCACTTGGGCATTCCATGTGACCTCAGGACCCAGTACCTGATGTTTGGCTGGGGTGACATTCAGTGACTCAGACCATGCATGGTCCCAGTGTTGTAACATACATCTGGTTGGTATCTGACAGATATAATGGCAATGTTTAGTGGTTCAGTTGAACTGTGGCTGTGACCTAACTATTCAGTGCCTGATACTTATGGGATGGGAGGGTTTCCCTGATTGACTCTGACCAAAGTCACAGTGTTCTAACATATGTGTGGTTGGTATCAGTGAGGTGTAACAGTAATGTTCAGGAGTTAAGTTCAGCTCTGCCTGTGACCTTGGGATCCAGTGCCTTGTGTTTTGGGGAGGATGGGGGTTTTCACTGACTGTGACCATGCAAGATCTCAGTGCTGTAACAAATGTGTGGTTCATATCAGGGAGGTGTAACAGTAATGTTTAGGGGTTCCGTTGTTCTGTGGCTGTGACCTCAGGATCCAGTGCCTGGTGTTTGGGAGAGGGAAGACATTGCCTAACTGAGACCATGCATAGTCCCAGTGTTGTAACATATGACTGGTTGGTATCTAGCAGATATAGTGGCAATGTCTAGTGATTCAGTTGAACTGAGGAAAGAGTAAGGATTGCAAACAGTTAAGGGGCCAGAAATAAGACATGATTGGAGTGGTGCAGTGCAGTGGCTGTGGAGCAGCAGTCTTCCGGGAGATGTTCTGGAGGATGTGGTGTTGTCCCATCTGCAGGCACCTCTCTGGGCTGAGGGGAGGAGGTTGCTCATCTCCAGGCTGAGTTTGCCAGGATTTGTGGGACCTCCTCTTCCATCCAGGGACCACCAGTGCCACTGCCGTTGCCTCAGAGGTTGCCAAGAAAGAGGAGCGGTTGGACCACAGTGGGCTCAGGGAGGGTGAGGGTGGTGAAACAGAAGCACATCCCTCCAGTTGTACCTCTCCACAATTCCTATGCCATTCTGGCAAAGTGTGGTTCCTCTAAGGAGGCACCTACAGTGGAGATCAAGGAGGATGCTGGGAACCTCCACAAAGGAGACCCACAGGAGGGTGGCAGGGGACCCTGCAGGGGAAGGAAACAACTCCTGGTGGGGGACTCCATTGTTAGGAAGGTAGAACTGGGCAAGGAAGGGGAGAGGGAGGTAAGGTGCCTGCCTGGCGCCATGGCTTGGAGGGACAGGGACGAATCCTCAGGATTGCCAGAGCAGCTGCACAGGGGAGGGAGCTGGATGTCATTGTCCACCTAGGGACAAATGACCTGGCTAAGAATGGGATTAGAGAAGTGCAGGAAGAGTTTGTGGAATTGAGGAGGGGCCTTAGTCAAGTAGCACACCTGGTAACCTGCCGAAGTGCTCGCATCTATGGCATAGGAGGCCATGGTGTTCCGTACCATGGGATTCAATCAGTGGTTGAAAAACTGGTGTGAGCTCAGGGATTTGGCTTCATTGGGGACTGGGGGTCCACCTGGAGTGATGCAAGCCTATACTGGCATGATGGGCTGCATCTTGCCGGGAGGGGAACCAGGATCCTAGGTGATAGGTTTAAATGCTTCATTGGCAAGCTTTTAAACTAGCCAAGGGGGGAGGCACTGGAAAGGAGCAGGAAAATCCTAGCCCCCCCCAAACAATCACGATAGTAAGTGTGGCAAACACCAACAAGGAGGTGTCGATAGGGAGAAGGGCAGGGGTAAATGGAGAAAGTGACAAAGGCAAGAATGACAGGCATGGGGCAAAAGGGGGTAAGGCCATCAGGAAATGGAGGGTAATGAGTACCAATGCCCGAAGTCTGGGCAACAAGCTCCCTGAGCTGGTGGCCTTAATGGAAGAGGGATGCCTGGATATAAGTAGCAGTCACAGAAACATAGTACAAGATAACCATGACTGGGATGTTAACATACCAGGGTACATAACCACAGGAGAGACAGTCAGGGAGAAGAGGGGAGGAGTAGCTCTCTATGTAAGGAAGGGATAAAAGCAACTGAACAAAGAGCAAACAGGAGGAGAGGAGGCACTGTGGGTCACCTTGGAGACTGGAAAGGGCACCACAATCCGCACAGGGTTATGTACAGACCCCATGTCAGGGGAAGGAATGGACAAGGATATGATGGAAGGCATTCTTAGAATGGCAGAGAAGGAGATACTGTTGATGGGAGACCTGAATATGCCAGATGTTAACTGGAGAACATTTACTGCAGCCACATCCAAGAGCAGGGCCATTCTTGACGCCCTACAGGTGGCAGGCATTAGACAGCTAGTTTCGGAACCCACTCGTGAGGGAGCAATCTTAGACCTCGTACTCTCAAACGGGGGCAGTGAGAGGATCTCAGATCTAGAAGTGGGTTGCCATCTGGGGACAAGTGACCATCAAACAGTGTGGTTCACGCTAAACTCAGCTACAGAGTCAAGCCATACAAAAGTGAGGGTACTGGACTTTAGGAGGGCTGACTTTGGCAAGATGGGAGAGTGCCTCAGAAAAGCACTAGCAAACAGGCTAGAAGGAGGTGTGGAGCAACAATGGGGAATTATCAAAACTGCCATCACAGAGGCAACAAGCCTTTGTGTGAATCAAATAAACAAATCAAAATGAAAGAAAAAGCCACTATGGTTCTCAAGAGAGGTGGCTGTGAAAGTCAGGAAGAAAAAGATAGCATTCCGGAAGTATAAGGAAACACAGAAGGAGCAGGACAGACAGCTGTACCAGTTAAGGCAGAAAGAAGCAGGAAGGGAAGTCAGAATAGCAAAGGCCCAAACTGAGGAAAAGATAGCCAACTCAGTTAAGAAGGGGGATAAAATCTTTTATAGGTACATCACGAGTAGAAAGACAAAGGAGGGATAGTGAGGCTGAATAGAATGAACAGTGGGTGGGCAGAGGGGGACAGTGAAAAAGCAGGAATACTGAACGAATATTTCTGCTCAGTATTCACAAAGAGATGGGGAAAGTGCCTAATCCAATTAACAGAAGCACTCTTGATAGGAGGTCGATCCAGTCCTTTCACAGAAGAAAGAGTTCTGCAAGAACTCCTAAAACTGAAGGTGGACAAAGCAATGGGTCCTGATGGAATTCACCCCAGAATTCTAAAAGAATTAAGGAAGGAACTAGTGAAACCACTGGCTACTCTTTTAATAAATCATGGGAGGATGGTGTGGTACCGAGGACTGGAGGAAGGCAGATGTGATTCCCTTCACAAAAGTGGGACCAAGACAGAGGCAGGGAAACCACAGACCTGTCAGTCTGACCTCTGTGGTAGGGAAAGTGATGGAGTCACTTCTGAAGGAAAGAATAGTTAAGTACCTAGGGGTCAGTGGAGCACAGGATCCAAGGCAGCATGGGTTCTGGCGGGGAAGGTCATGTCAGACAATTTAATAGATTTCTTTGACTGGGTGACAAAGTAGTAGACCAGGGAGGGGCTGTGGACATGGCCTACCTAGACTTTAGCAAGGCATTTGACACAGTCCCACACAAAAGATTATTAGTCAAATTAAACCAGCCTGGGAGTGGGTCCCAGGGTGGTAGCCTGGGTAAAGCATTGGCTGGACAACAGGACACAGAAGGTAATTGTAAATGAAGTCCACTCTGAAGAAAGGGCGGTTACTAGTGGGGTACCGCAGGGTTCAGTATTGGGTCCAGTCCTTTTTAATGTCTTCATCAGTGACATTGCAGAGGGACTGGAAGGAAAAGTATGCCTTTTTGCAGATGACACAAAGATCTGCAACAGGGTTGATACACAAGGAGGCGTGGAAAGGATGAAAAGGGACTTGGCAAGGTTGGAGGAATGGTCAGACGTATGGCAGCTAGGATTCAATGCAAAATAGTGCAAAATAATGCACCTGGGAAACAAGAACCCAGGGGAAGAATACACAATGAGTGGGGAGGTAGTAACAACAACAAAACAGGAAAGGGACCTGGGGGTAATCATATCAGATGACCTTAAGGTTAGCAAGCAATGTGAGAAGGCAGTAGGGAGGGCCGGGGGTATACTGGGATGTATAGGGAGAGGCATCAGCAGCAGAAAACAGGAAGTTGTTATCCCTCTGTACAGACAGTTGGTGAGACCCCATCTGGAATACTGTGACCAGTCCTGGAGACCCCATCTCCGCAAGGACATAGACAGGATAGAGGCAGTCCAGAGGAGTGCAACTAAAATGGTGCAGGGTCTGCAAGAGAAGCCATATGAGGAGAGACTAAAGTAGCTTAATATGTATACCCTTGAGGTAAGAAGGGAGAGGGGGGACATGATAGAAACTTTCAAGTACCTCAAGGGAATCAACAAAGTCCAAGAGGGTAGCATCTTTCAGAAAAAGAGACTTGCAAGAACAAGGGGACACTATTTAAAGATAGAAGGAGGGCGGTTCAGGGGCAATGTGAGGAAGTACTATTTCACAGAGAGGGTAGTGGATGCATGGAACAGCCTTCCCGAGGAGGTTGTGGGGTCTAAAACTGTGGGAGAATTCAAGAATGCATGGGACAGACATAAGGCAATTCTTGTGGGGGGCAGGAAGATATAGGCTGTTGGTTAACTAGGATCTGCGGCCTATCCTGTAGGTAGGGAAATGGGCAGACTAGATGGGCTTAGCGGTCCTTATCTGCCGTCAAAGTCTATGTTTCTATGTTTCTGTGGCTGTGACTGCAAGATTCAGTGCCTGCTATGTGTGGGGGGTTCCCTGACTGAGACTGAGCAAGGTCACAGTGTTCTAACTTATGTGTGGTTGGTATCGGTGAGGTGTAACAGTAATGTTTAGGAGTTCAGTTCGGCTCTGCCTGTGACCTCGGGATCCAGTGCCTTGTTTTTTTGGGGGGTTGATGGCATTCTCTGACTGTGACCTTGGAAGGTCTCTGTGCTGTAACATATGTGTGGTTCATATCAGGGAGGTGTAACAGTAATGTTTGGGAGTTCACTTGTTCTGTGGCTGTGACCTCAGGATCCAGTGCCTGGTGTTTGAGAGGGGTGGGCATTCCATGACTGAGGCTGTACCAAGTCCCAGTGTTGTAACATATGTGTGATTGATATCAAGCAATTGTAATAGTGATGTGTAGAGGTTCATTTGGGCTGTGTCTCTGAGCTCATGATCCAGTGCCTGGTGGTTTGAAGGGGGGAGCATTCCCTTACTGTGACTGTGCAAGGTCACAGTGTTCTAACATATGTGTGGTTGGTATCAGAGAGATGCAACAGTAATATTTAGGAGTCAGTTGAGCTGTGGCTGTGACCTCACGATCCCGTGGCTAGAATTTGGGGGAGGGGGCATTCTCTTACTGGGACAATGCAAATTGTCAGTATTGTAACCTATGTGTGATTGTATCAGTGAGGTGTAATGGTAATGTTTACAGTTTCACTCAGGCTGTGTCTGTCACCTCAGGATCCAGTGCTTGGTGTTTTGGAGTGGAAGCGTGGGCATTCTCTGACTGAGACCATCCAAGCTCCAAGTGTTTTAACATATGTGTGTTTGTTATCAGAGAGGTGTAATGTCAACATTTAGGGATGCAGTCAGGCTCTGGCTGTAGCCTCTGGATCCAGTGCCTGCTGTGTGTGTGGGGGGGGGGCATCACTGGCACTATTCAAAGTCCCAAAGTTAAACCCTAACTCTGGTTGGTGTCAGGAAGATCTAGCAGTAATGAGTAGGAGTCCAATTGAACTGTGCCTGTAAGATCAGGAACCAGCATCTGCTGTATGGCATGGGAGAAAGGGGACTGCTTCAGTGCTACTGTACAAGCTCCCAGGGTTAAAACGTATCTCTGGTTAGTATTATGGCTGTATAGCAGGAATCACTAGCGACCTATTTGTGCTCTGCCTATCAGGTCAGGATCCAGCGCATCCCATGGGGTGGGGGGGACATTCCATCATTGTTACCTTACAAGGTCCCAAAGATAAAACATATTTGATTGGCATCATGGAAACATATCCATAATAGATAGTACTGCAGTTGAGATCTGTCTCTAACCTCAGGTTCCAGCGTCTGCTATGTCTGTGTGTATGGGGAGAAGGGGGCATCACTGTCACTGTTCAAAGTCACAGTATTGAAATATTACCTTGGTTAATACCAGGTAGATAGACCAGCAATGGCTAGGAGTATAGTTGATCTCTTTCTGTAACTTCAGCACTCAGCAATTTTGCTTGTGGTACCATGCAAGGTCCCAGAGTTAAACATATATCTGCCATCAATGTTGTATATGAGCAACAGATAGATGTCATCAGAGTTCTGTCTGTGATGTCATTCCCTCAGTATTAACATGCTATGCAATATTATGTTTTTATTATTTTTCCCATCGTAGGATTTGGTTTGGACTGATGAAGAGGTGCCTCTGCTGCTAGAGGCTGTGGGGAAAACTGGAGACCTGAGGCTGCTCATGAGAGCTACAAATGCAGAGCTAACACAGACATGGAAGGGAGTGGCCAGGTATCTGAGAAAGAAGAAGCATTTGGCCAATAAAAACAGAAAAATGTGCAAAAGAAAGTGGAAATTGCTCAGGCAAAGGTTCTACAAACTTAAAGAAACAAAAACATTACTATAAGGGACAACATCCTGTACAACATGGCCTATGCATTCTGTAAACAAGCTGGAAAGCCACAGTTTGCAGAAAGAGTGGTGGACTGTAAGTAACTAAATTTAACCAAAAATGTTATCAAACTCTTGTCCACTTTATATTAACCATAGAGATGTTCATTCGCACATTCAGGTTGAGATAATCACAGGGGGCTCCATGTAATATGGCCAATACTCAACATACAATACTTGATGTATTAGTATTGTATATGTGTGTGTGTGTGTGTGTGTGTGGGGGGGGGTTACAGTAAATTAATTTTCCCTGTCTGGCAACATGCAAACCCACAGCCTTGAATGACAGTCTAGGTCTCTTCTCAGCATATGTAACTTTCATAACATTTGTGTATGCATGCATATTATGGTGTGGAAGGCAGAGTTACACTGTAAAACAAGTCAGTGTCTACCAGCATAACACATTCCAGGCTTCAATCAGATCTGTATTACTTATTTGGGATATATAGCTGTAATGGTTGTATTATTTGAGATTACCAGTGTGGGAAAGCACTGCTTGTAACTGCAGTACACTATGCCATAACAATGACAATCACAGGGTAACTGAAGACATATAAACTTCCATTCATGCAAGAAGATAAGCTCTCATAATTCAACAGTCTGCACATTGTTGTCAGCTAAGTGTTATACTAACAGTCAGTACTGAAATTCAGCAGTGACTCTTATTTATTTATTTATTAGCATTTGGTAACCGGGTAAGTGCGCTAGGCAACAGACCTGCCTATTTTCAGGCACGACCCGGGAGAGCACAGGACATTGGTTACAATATGCAGAAATGCACAGACATAATATAGGTGTACAGGAGCAAAACAAGATATACATTGGGCAGCACAGTAATAGTTACATAAGGGTACATTTTAGGCATAGATCATAATAAGGATGTAAAATAAAGCAATTAGGGTAACCATAAGACAGCTGAGGACAGTAAAGACATCAAGGTTCATAGCCACCTAGACAAGCATATTGCATGGGAGAACATTAGTGTAGTACTCAGGGTCAGACCCGACAGCCTGCAGCGGGACAAAGCAAATTAAGAGCATTTGCATTGGCCAGAGGCTAGAAGGTGGGTGAACAGTGAGTTTTTGAATTCTCAATGGGAGGCTGAAGTTTTCACCATAAGGGGGAGTGAGTTCCAGAATTTGGGAGCAAAATGGCCAAATGCCTGTTCACCCATTTCTGTCGTGCAAGGTCTAGTGGAGAGCATGGGGACAGAGGAAGACCTGAGGGTACGGGTGTGTGAGGCAGGAGTCAGGAGGTTGGCAAGATAGACAGGGCAGGGAGGTCTAGACAGGGAGTTCATAAAGCAGCCCAGGGAGTAGGCTTGAATATCCTTAGGTGACAGCCAATTTATGCCAGCGTAAAGGAGACAATGATGGGTAAGGCGTGGGGCAGTTAAAGCCAGAATCTACAGATATTTGTTGTAGACAGTGTCCCATTTGTGGAGTGTAGCAGAGTTTGCAGCAAAGAGGAGGGCAGAGCATATTGGAGCTGGGGTAAGAGAATACCTCTCGCAACAGAAAGTCTAGCGGAAGGAGTGAGGGAGTGGCGCACGTGATAAGCTCCACCAATTTTAGCATTGACGGCACGGCACACCATATTGACATGTTGAGACAGGTCAAGTGTGGGATCCAAAGTGACCCCAAGGTACTTGAACAACTCAGTGTTTAAGATGAGGGAGCCATCAAGGCATTGAACCCAGAGCCTGTTCGCAGGGGCAGACAGTTTCTTAGAGGATCCGAAAAGCATAGCACAGGTTTTTTCTAGGTTCAGGACTTGGTGGTTGCTAGAGAGCCAGGTCTGCAGGAATTGGAAGTCATTAGTGAGAGTGGAGTTGATGGCAGCAATCGATTTTGACCCAGAGTAGAGAACAAGGTCATCTGCGTACATAAGAGTGCAGCTATGCTGGGACATGGTGGGAATATCATTTAGGAAGAGGGAGAAAAGTAGAGGTCCAAGAGTGGATCCCTGGGGAACTCCGCAGGAGATGTTTAGGGGGGAGGAAAGGGCCTTGTGAAATGCTACTGCCTGAGTCCAATTGTCAAGATAGCTATGGAACCAGGAGAGGGCTTGGTCAGATGCTCCAATGGATTGGAGTTTCTTTAGCATGAGAGGATAGTGTACCATGTCGAAGGCTTTAGAAAGGTCGATAAAGCGGCCCCAGTGGTGGGCCACGGTCCATAATATTTCTGATGTCATTTGTAAGTTGTGTAAGTGCAGAGGGTGGTACTGTGACGGGCGGAAACCATGTTGGCATGGGGTTTGAAGATTAAACATGTCAAGGTGAGCAGCAAGCTGGCGGGTGGACTATTTTTTCAAGCAGCTTACTGAGAGTGGGCAGAAGAGATATAAGGCAGTAGTTGGACATGAGTTTGACATCACCCTTTTTGTGTATAGGGATGGTTCTGGCAGTTTTCCAGGTGGATGGGACAGTAGACGTACGAATCGAGAGGTTAAAAAACCAGGTGATAGGTCTGGTCAGCCAAGGTGCATACTGCTTAAGTATACAAGGATGGATGCCCTCAGGCCCTTGACCACCGCGTGCTGGAAGGGAGTTAAGTAGCTTGCGAACTTCAAGGTATGTGGTTGGAGTCAGAATGAAGGGAGGGGGTGGGAGGAGGCGAGTGAGGAAAGATGGACAGTTAGGTTGTGGGCTAGTTAGAGTAGCGACTGGTGGAGAAGAAAAAGGGCATTGAAGGTGTTGGCAATGGTGTCATGGTTGGTCAGTGAACACCTTGAATGTTCATGTCAGCTAGATTCTGTTGCTTATCGTTGCGAGAATGTCCTTAATTTTGGACCAGTACCTGCGCGGATTTGTAGAGGATGTTATTATTAGGTTCCTATAGTAGGTGCTTTTGGCAATACGAATTTGTCTTTTGCAGTTGTTACGTAATGCACGATCTAAGAGTGTAACACCTGCTGCCCATACTTTGTGGCTGTTCTACAGCTTTTTTTTTGGGGGGGGGGGCATTCTATAGTTGAGTCTGTAGAGCTGTAGTTCTGACCTCATTCTCATGGTGTAATTCTTATACCGTAATGCACACCTTTGCCAGTTTCTGTCTTATAAAGCCTATTAAAAAGGAGTTCATAGGCAACTGCTTGTACCAGATAAAGAAGATGCCATATAAGAGAGATCACAAACACAATACTATGTGTGTGAGTAAACAAGGTAAGGCATATTTAAATCAATGCATAATGTATAAATAAGTAGGTAGTCATACACATACTTAAATCTAAAGAAATGCATTATGAAAGTATAGTTACAGAAAATATGGCTACCACTGGTTAAGTATTAGTTTGTTGGCAAGTGAGACATTGGTAAGACAGTTAAAATGTCTGAAATAATAACATAGTCTAAACAGAGAAAAAAAGAGCAAAACAACTTGTAACAGCAGGTGTTAGGTGATATAATATCATGATCCCACTTACATACTTTCCATCTTTATTATAATAGCGCTATGTACAGTAATGAGATATTTGTAATTAGCCTAATTTTCTTTCTAAATCTCAGTGCACAAGTTCATACATTGTATCTACTTTTTCATCATGTGTTGCAGAGCCCACAGGGGCATACCTCTCAACTGTCCCTGATTTTCAGGGACGTCCCTGATTTTGCCTCAAAATTTTACTCTATCCCTCCTAAAAATTGTGTTTCTGTGACCTAACAGCAGGGGTTGTAAACACAAAATAATGTCAAACATTAAAGTTACAGACTTGTTCTTCCTTAGAAAATGTATTTTACACTAAGCCCTTTATTCTGCCAGCTTCCTGAGTGGATAACACCAGTTTTGAAAATGTGTCCCTGATTTTGGTCCTTTGTCCCTGATTTTTTTAAGCCTTGTCCCTGATTTACGAGGCAGGAGGTTGAGAGGTATGCACAGGGGAAGCAGAAGCTTCTCACCTTCAAACGTTTACTCCAGAAGTACCATCAAAAGTGGATTTTGTACACAAAGAGGGAGCAAGCGTTGCTGGTATGTTCATCATATTTTCAAATACATCAAACACCACACTGTTTCAGATGTAAGTTTGCACTTATTTTTACTTTGCATAACACACAAAACAAGCATTTGTCAAAGCTGAATGTTTGCTTGCTGGCATTGGCAGTGGTAGTGTAGAAGTTACAGAGCTGCGTAATAGGAATGGCAGTGAAGTATTGAACTGAAGCCAACCCCAACACCAGCCTGCAGAGAGTGACAGGCATTGGGGTGTGCCTTTGGGTAGTCAGGCATAACGGCCACGCCATTTCACCACACCCCACCCTGCAGACACTGACAAGTGTCACAGTATTCCTTAGGGTCTTTGGCCCTTATGCGCACCCCATTCCATTAGAAAATACGGTGAGATGGGTGCGATATAGGAGAATGGGGTGAACTTTGGGGCTGAAGAGTCCAAGGCATACCTCGATGCCTCTCACTGGCTGCAGGGTGTGGAATGGTATGAGCATTACGGGCAAGAATCCCAAGTCACACCCCTGATGCCTGTCATTCTCTACAGGGTTGGGCGTTATGGTTGGAAAACCTAATACCGCAGGCATTCGTTGGTATTTTCACTCCAAATTTTCAACATGTTTTTTTTGTGACCCCACCTCATGAACGGGGGAATATCAGTTTGGTAGCTGAAAGCTGCTTATGCACAGTGACTACGGCATTTAGCACCACAGGTGCAAAAACATTCCGAACAGGAGGTAAAAAATGACAGCTGTACTGTTCATGGGGAGGTGTAAAAAATGGCAATGTTGCAAATCAGCAGTAAAAATATTAAAAAAACTGGTGAAGTCACGAGCATACATTGAAACTGTGCAACGCACACCCGTAATATAATTAGGTTGGGGATTTTTTACAGCAGATTGTCAACTCAGGCATTTTGGTGCCTCCAATCATGAACAGTGTCACTATGATTTTCTTTATTTGTCCCAAACAATGATTTCCCACAGCGAACAAGCATCTCTGTGCTGAAAGTGTGAAAACACACTTCAGCCATGTTGTGAAAAATGACAGCTGTACTGTTCATAAGGAAGTGTGGAAAAATGCCATTGGTGAAAATCTGGACTGAAAATATTACAGTCATGAACTTACAAGGGTGCATGGAAACTGCGCAGTGCTCACTCGTAACACAGTCATTTTATGGACTTCTGTCACCAAATTTTCAACATAGCCATTTTAAGACCTCTGCTCATGAACAGTGTAACTGTGATTTTCTTAATCTGTCCCAAACATTGCTTTGGCACACCAACAGCACCATTGTGCGCTACATGTGCGAAAACACATTTTGGGCGACATATGAAAAATGGCAGCTTTACTGTTCATAAGGAAGTGTGATAAAATGGCAATGTTGAAAATCTGGAGTGAAAATATTAAATTTGCAAACTTACGAGCATGCTTAGGAACTGCGCAACGCACGCTCATAAAACAGTAATTTTTAGGAATTTTTTCACCAAATTTTCAACATAGCCATTTTAAGACCTCTGCTCATGAACATTGTCACTGTGATTTTCTTAATTTTTCCCATACATTGATTTCACACACCGACTGCGCCATTGTGCGCTACATGGGCGGAAACACGTTTTGGGTGAGATGTGAAAAATGACAGCTGTACTACTCATAAGAAGGCGTGGTAAAATGACAGTGTTGAAAATCTGGAGTGAAAATATTTAAAATTCATGAACTTACGAGCGTGCGTAGGAACTGCGCAATGCATGCTCGTAAAACAGTCATTTTTTGGAATTTTTCCACTAAATTTTCAAAATAGGCTTCTTGAGAGCCCACCTTATGAGCACTGGCAGTGTCATTTCATTAATCAGTCCTGAAAGGTGATTGTGCGCAGTGACTGCAAAATCACCCTTCGGGTCCAAATAACGCCATGACAGTGACAGCATTCATGAGAAGGGGTCCCAAAAACCCCATGTTGAAAATCTGGTGCAAAAATTCCAAAAAATGCCTGAGATATGCAACAAAGTTGAAAAAACCCATCTATCCCATCATACAGCTTACCGGCATTTCCTCAGTTCGCGGTCGGCTTTGAAGAGTGCAGACGTGTTCCCGTCCACTGAAGATCATCGCGCCAGACTCGGAGGTAAGTATGGGGTGGGTGGGGGTGTGGGGAGGCAGGGTGCACAGTTGGTGGAGTGCGGGATGGGGAGCAGGGAGACTGTGGGACCGTTTTTCTTTGCAGGTTTTTTTTTACATGGCCAAGTGGGACGTTTGCCATGCTGGGGTGGGCTTCCAGCATGGCACAAGGAAAAACTGGTTGAGGGCCTGGATCCAATGGGGGATTGGGCACCCCCGTCGGCCATAGCAACTTTTGCCATGCTGGGGTGGGCTCTCAGCGTGGCACCCTGTACTCGGGGGGAGGACAGTGGAGCCGACGGGGGATTGGGCACCCCATCGGCTATACCATGAGTTGCCATGCTGGGGTGGGCACCCAGCATGGCATGGGGAAGGCTTTGGGGGGAGCGCAGCACAGCCGACGGGGTATGGGGCACCCCCATTGGCTATACAGTGTGTGCGTGGGGGAGTGCACAGTATGCGTGCATGTGTGTGTGTGTGTGTAGGGGGAGTGCGCATGAGTAGGTGATATCTGATCGCTGCTCACTGAAGCGTAGCTCCCCCTTTCAACTGTACGCCACTGCATTTTGGAGCTGTTATAGACAGCTCCAGCATGCATTGGCGGACTGGGGCCGCGCCTGCCAACACACTAACTGAATTGGAAGAGGGGGTGACACACCTCTGAAAACTCGGATGATGGCAATATGTTTCTTGCACATGCATGCAAGCAAACATAAAAAGGAAAAGATAAGAATCACTGTCAGCAGTTACAAAGTAAGTAACACTGTCTTTGTAGACTATGAGAATTTCTATAGTCATAAATCTTCGGAAAGAAAAAGAACATCTTTAATAGCTGCCCCGATTAAATACTAATCATATAATGTGCTATGCTAATTGACTGCCATACCTTATTACAGTAATGAACTGGATTACAGGACAGCCTAAACACCATTCAGTGACACAAAGCTGGCGCCAGTGTCAAAAATACACATTTGCATACATTTTTGTTGTAATGTCTTGTTTAGAGAGTTGTAGGAATTGTTCAGCCAAAAAATATAAATCCTCATATTATTCAGCAAACACTATATCACGGATTGTACATGTAGACAATATGACATGCAAGTCCATACAATAAAACACAGCAGAAACCAGCATAGTGACACAATTCACTGCATGACACCAAAAACAATAGATTGACTTGTTTAATAAATAATAGTTCACTGCAGTATCTGTATCTTTTTTTTCTATATAAAAAAAGTATTTTTTTTCAATGCTTTTGTGGAAATACACATAGTATCGTGATCATATGCATGGTTTCTCAGTAATGCAATTAATTCATGCTGCAACACCTTCCCTAATTTCCCAAATCTGTCCATAGTTTCACGGCAGCCACATGTAAAATAAATTACAAAATAAAGTTCATCTTAAGATGACTGTCTTTTCCAGTCATCTGATCGGTTGATTTAAATGATACAAATTTGCAAAGTTATTGATTGTTGCATGACAATACCATGAACTTATGCTGAAACACCACAGATAGATTTGTGAAAGTAGACATAGTTTTGCGAAGTTATCTATGGTTGTGAGACAATACAATAACTTGATGTCGCAACACCACACATATACGTATGAAACTTACCACAGCTTTGCAATAGTCACATATGGATGAATCACAAAACGGAGTTCATCCTAAGATGGCTGTCTTTTCCAGTCATCTGATTGTTTGATTTAAATGATAAAAAGTCACAAAGTCATCTGTGGGTTCGTCACAATGCAATAATCTGATTTCATAAAACCACACATAGTTTTGCAAAAGAAGCCATAGTTTTGCAGCAGTCACATATAAATGAATCAGAAAATGGAGTAGATCCTAAGATGGCTGCATTCTCCAGTCCTCGGATTGGTTAATTTAAATGAAACAAATTCACAAAGTTATCTATGGCTGCGTAACAATGAAATTAATTTATGTCGCGGCATCACACAGTTTCACAAAAATAGCAGTAGTATTGTGGTACTTACACATGAATGATTCACAAAATGGAGTTGATGATAAGATGGTTGACTTTTCCATTCCTCTGATTGGCTAATTTAAATGATACAAATCTGTGAATATATATTTATGGTTTCACGACAATACAGTATTGTAATGTTGCGACACAACAGATACTTTCACGAAAATAGTTGTAGTTTCACAATAGTAATATCTGAAAGAATAACAAAATGGACTCAATCCTGAAATGGTTGGCTTTTGAAGTCCTGTAGTAAGTATTTTGAAAAGATGCCAGTTTAAAGCAGCAGTGCAATGAAAATGGGTTAAAATTTGACCCCACCTTTTTTTTTTCCTAATAGATGCCAGATATCTTCCAGTTTATTTTGGTGGTGAAATTGTCAGTTTTCATTATCATTTAAGAACTTTATGAACATTTTAAAGTAATTATTTATCCAGAAAAAAAAAAGGTTGCCTCATCTTTGCATAGAAATAATACTGAGGACCTAAGGAGGATAAGAGTCCAGATGAAAATGCAAATGTTCAGTACCCAGCATGGGAAGCATCCAGAAAACTCAAATCAACAGTTCTGCCAATATTTTTTTATAACCATAGCAGAAAATTAGCTTTTGGAAATAACTTTTTTTGTTGCACTACTGCTTTAAAATACTTTCTATTGATAATTGAATTCAATAAAGATGCACAACAGAGTCTATATGTTGTTTAAGCAATAAGTCACAACAGGGTGTTGTTTTTTTGTGATTTAACCACACCTTGTGTGATGTGTCATAAGGTGCACCTGACAAACTTAATCACACAAGAAGAGTCTAAATCACCTAATAACTCATTCTGTAGAGTGCCTATTCATGATAGTACAACAGACCCATGTATAAAATACATTAATAAAGTGTTTAATAATACTTTTTATAAATGGCATTCCTCAGCCATGGGACATATTTTGACAAATATACTATTTGCCAGCAGATTAGGCCTTACAATCTATCGAGTCTGCTCGAACCTTAGATCCTTAGTTGGGTGCCGAGGCCCTCCCATCCCTTGTGCTCCAGAAACCCCTATCATCCATCCCCACCGCCCTGGGACAGGCCATCATCTGATACATCCACTTTCTGTGTCTGTCCCACCCTCTCTTGAAGCCATCCACTGTGGAACTCTGAACCAGCTCGCCAAGCAGTGCATTCCAAGGGTCCACCACCCTCTCAGTGAAAAACCTCCTCCTCTTTTCCCCCCTCACCCTTCCACCTTCCAACTTCAAACCATGCCCTCTGGTGATACCTCCCTGCTTTAGTCTAAAGATCCCATCCATGTTTATTCTATTTATTCCCTTGAGGTACTTGAAGACCTCAATCATGTCCCCCGTCTCTCCTCTCCTCCAATGAAAACAGGCAGAGCTCCTCAAGTCTGTCCTCATACGTCAAATCCCCTAGCCCTCGTATCATCTTAGTTGCCCTCCTCTGTACCCTCTCCAGGAGCTGTATGTCCCTCTTCAAGTGTGGTCTCCAGTACTGTACACAGTACTCAAGGTGTGGTCTAACCAGTCCATTGTACGGTGGCAGAATCACTTCCTTTATATATAATATGATTATAGAATTTTAGAAAATGGGCTTTTTATTTCCTGGCATCTGATTGGCTTGTACCCCTGCCAGGGGGGTACATTAACTTTCAATAAATGCCCAGGAAATAAAAAGTACCAGCCTGTCATGCCCCCTCACCCACTGAAGAATCAGAGTGCCCACCCTGCTCCCTAACTGGCTAAAAGCCCCTCATTTGAATTTCAAATGCCGCCATGTTTCTCTCTCGCTTGACGAGAGATACTGTCCCCTCAATGCTAGCTTCTGACTACAGGCAGTTAACTACTTCTGACTACAGGCACATAATCTCAGCTGGATTACCTTTACAACTACTTTGTTTAAGTCTAAAGCAACACATTAAAAACATGCAGGAATTGGCTTGACAACCACCACTGGGCAGTGCAGTATTTAAGAAAGCAGCACGTGCCTACAGAGCGGACTGCTCCCCTGTGGCCATCCCATCACCTAATGTTGAAACATGAATGTAAGTGGCACAGAATCAGAAGAAGCGCATTAAAAGTGCAAAAAATGCAGGCAGACGTCAGTTGTCTTTCCTGAAAACCATCAGCACAGACACGGTCACTCGTTCATCTCTGCCCCCCCAGCATATTTTCCGTAAAACAAAAAATTAATTAAATACAATCCAATACACTGAAAAACAAGCAGGAAAGGTAAAGAAAGCCATAAATCCAATTAGCTTTACAACTGGTGCTGTGGATGCAGTGCGGTATTTAAGTGCACAGTATGTGCCTAAGAAGTGAACGGCTCCCCTGTGGCCATCCCAGTCACCTAATGGTGAAATGCGACTATAAACTAGCACAAGATGACAAGAACAAAAGAGGCACATTAAAAGTGTAGGCATCAAGTTACAGTACCTTACAAAGCAACACATTAAAAACATGCAGCAAGGGGAAAAAAAAGCTGTCAGCCCAATTGGCTTGACAACTGCCACTGGGCAGTGCAGTATTTAAGAGAGCAGCATGTGCCTACAGAGCGAACGACTCCCCTGTGGCCATCCCATCACCTGATGGTGAAACATGACTGTAAGTGGCACAGAAACAGAAGAAGCACATTGAAAGTGCAAAAAATGCAGGCAGAGGTCAGTTAACTGTCTTTCCTGAAAACTGTCAGCACAGACACGGTCACTGGTTCATCTCTGTGCTAGTGTAGCGCTACTGTCCCATTCACCACAGCACACTTCAAGCTTTTATAATAAAAGAGAAACTGAGTATTACATTAGGAGAGCTACAGCATGAGAACAGTAACCTACACTGTACAGAGGGGTTGAGGAACTGCACACAACCAAGACTGAAAAATCACAATGCCATCTATTGGCAAATGTCAATACATGGACTATTTTACTTCAAGAAACCCCTGAAAATCATTTATATTATTTTTTTTCTATTTTCTTGCCAATTTATTTTTCTCACATAGAAATGCCACAGCTAGCCCATTTTCTAAGTGCAATAATACCCTCCAGGGTGGGCTATATTGGGAAATACCAGACCTTCCAGGGCTATAAGGCCTGCGCCCTGCTGGCGTGGTCTCATTATGCCCCTGGGCGGTCCGGTATTTCCCAATACCGCCCACCCTGTCGGGTATTATTGCTTACTTAACACACCATAGTATAATCGGAGATGTAACTACAGGTTGTATAATGAATCATGAGGTGCAACTGACTGACTTAACTACACATTACATGGATAATCCCCCTAATAAACCATACCCTGGAATGCCTTACTGCAATTCTACAATCTACCAATTTGTTAAATACATTTTAAATATGTCTAAGTATATTTTTGTAAATGGCACTCATTAGCTGTGGGTTATTGCAAGATATACTCACTGTCATGTGATGTGTTTTGACCAATGAGATTACAGCATTTTCTCATCACATAAAAAAATATAATCACTGTGTAATGTATGACATCTATATACAAGTCACTGTTTCTTTTTCACCTTTTTTTTTTTTTTTGCAATTAACATTTTATTAAGCATTTCCACAATACAATTGCGGGAACAAAGTCAAGGTAAACCATGAAATATACATAGCTTCATATGATCAACAGTCAGGATACCATATAGCAAAGAAAAGAAACTTTTTCACCTTTTCAGGTAACAGCAACATCTAACAGCAACACATTTGTCAGAGCCTTGATGCACTAATGCAGTTTATGAATGAATTAATTAATTTATTGAAACAATAAGTTAAAAGTGTTAAAATCACAAATATCTTTTTGGAAAGAAATAATAAATCAAATCAAGAATTGCATCTGTGCATCAAGGAGCTGACAAATGTGATAAGACAAAGACATCTGGCAAGAGAAAGATGTCCAGCAAGACCTGTCACTACCCCTCAAGCAGATAACCCTCTACACATGGTTCAATCATGGACTCCTCCTCTATGGCAAACAGATTTTTCTTATCAATGCTGGAGTAACTTCCACTTTCTTTACTAACATGTCCTGCCACCCCCTTCCTATTCTCATGAGCAGCCCAACCCCCATAACCACACCACAGAGGCACCTCTTCAGTCATAATTTCTTGTATAAAAATCATATATTAAGAAAAATGTCACATTGTTCTCAATTTTCTTTAGTTGTTTCATCATGCTCTATTTTTCTATCGTATAAACAAAATGTATATAATTATACAATGGGGTATGACAATCCTGTACTCTCATTGGTTAAAACACATCACATGACTGTGGTATATGCTGCAATAACCCACACTCTGTTGTGCCTTATTGCTTATGCTTAACTAACCTACAAGAAAATATAGTAACATTTTTATTTATTAAATTTGTATATCAAATATCAATACCTGTCTAGATTTCTGTGTGTGGAGTGTGGGGCAGGGGATGAAGTAATTGGAAGTTCAATTAAGCAATTAGGCACAACAGGGGGTGTGTTATGGTGGGATAATAGCCCGCATCAGATGGGTTGAAGCACAAGGTGTAGCTGAGTGTTTCCATCACCAAGAAGGGCCATTAGCCCACCATAATGCATCAAGTGGACTGCCTTATTGCAAGTATGAAAGTGGTCCCTTTTAGAAAATTGGATGTATTTTTTAAACATATTTTATTGTGCTACTTTCAGCTGGGCCATTATGCTGGGATAATGGTCCAGCTAATAGTACCTGTTAGCCAATCAGGAGCCAGCATTCTTTCTACTCATTTCATACTTTTACATATCAAACATAATTGCATATGTGCCTTTAAATCACACATACTCTTAGGCATCACATGTGAGTAATTTCTAACAATTAATTAACAACATCAACAGGTTTTTACTGCCCATAAAAGACAGCTGACACAGTGTGTATATATATATATATATATATAGATGTATATATATATACATATATGTTAATGTAAGTTTTATATAAAAAGAATGTCAATAGAAAATACATAACAGTATAAACAAATTCTTGGTAACAACTGCTAAAAACATATAATTTTTTTATTTTAAAGACTCATTTCACTATAAATATATACAGTATATATATATATATATATACTGTATATATATATATATATATATATATATATATATATGCCTCAACCTAAGGTACAGATTGCTGAGCTCATGGCCACTGGCCAGAATCCCCATTGGCTGCCAAATCCTCTCCTGGCTCCTGGTTGGCTGTTTCCCTCTGTGCATGTGCAGCGATTGGTGGATTGCAAATCCAACCGCAGCCGTGGAGCCAGGGCTTTTCACTGGTACATTTTTGGGCATGGTTTTTGCTCAAGGGGATGGTTTTTCATCCCTCCCCCACCCCCACGACTATTTAAATACACCTGAGAGCCACCTGCAAACCCCTGTCCTCTCCCGATTGGCCATTCCTCCTCTTAAACACCCCTTCTTCTTCTAGGGTCCCTATCCTTAAAGTGCCCCACTCTCTGTCACCTCTTGCAGAGACCTGCCAACCTTTCCCACTGCACCCATCTTTCCTGTTCACGTCACCCATAATGAAACCACCTTACCTCCCTCTACTTGGGGCCTCTCTGCTGGGTATGCTGTTCCTAGCTGACTTCACTACTTCAGTATTAGCCTTTGACCAATTACACCTATGACATTTCAATTAAGACTACTACCCTCCCAGCCCTCCACCTACTCCAGCTGGGTGGAAGTCGACCACCACTGGGGCCCTCACCCATGACATCCTCTTTAACCTCCAATGATGCCAACTGTCATCCTGGCTCCTAACTTTCCCTTCTCCCCTCCCCTGCCCATGGCCCTTGTGCACCTACCTACTCCTACTCTCCTTGCTCCTACTTGCAGGTGACATTGAGACAAACCCTGGCCCTGTGCAAGCTGCACTCACACCTAACGACCCCATTTGGGCCAGCGCACCTGGACTAAAACTTGCACATATGAAGATTTGCAGTCTTCCTGCTAAATTTCCTGAAGTCAAGCCTATGCTCCCTCTACAACTGCCATGTACTGTGTCTCATAGAGACCTGGCTAAAGCTGCATCACCCGGACTCCATGGTCCAGCTAACTGGCTACTTCCTTCTTCGCGATGACTGGCCGGGCTAAAGAAAGGGTGATGGCACTGCAATTTTCATACATAAGTCAATTATTGCTAAACTCATCCTGACCTCTGATGACAACTCCCTTTGTGGTTTGCTTATCACCAAAGTTACTCCTGGGTCAACAAAAAAACTGTTTCTGAGGTACTGTTACAACACCCCAAATAGTGGAATTGAAGGTCTTCAGAACCTCCTCACTGGTTATGGCTCATTCTCTCCTCCTAGAGATTCTGTCCTTTTTGGTGACTTTTTTTTTTTTTTATTTTATTGAAATTTAGGATTACAAAGACTGTACCTTTGAGCAGGAACTGCTCATTTACAAAGATTCCTAGTTGAGGACATGGAAGGTAAACATAGATACAAAGGTCAACATAATTACTCATAGTTACACAATAAGAAGAAGCAAGAGGTTGAGGCTCAGTTCAGTTAATTACAGCTCCTCAAAATGAGCCAATAATTAGGTAGAATGAGACAACATCCAATGGCAACCTTTGAAATAAGCGCTGCTGGTGAGAGGGAAGAGAAGGTGGGGTAGGCAGGCTGGAAGGCCATTGTTGAAGGGTAGGAGGTGATGGTTGGAGAGCATATGGGAAGGGTGGTGGGGGATAATTGTCAGTAAGTGCCGGGGGGGTGAGGAAGGGGAGTAGGGGAGAGGGGGTGAGCAGGGTGAGACAGGAGAAGGAGGGCATGGCAAGGTGAGGTTGCTGACTTGAGTAAAGTAAAGTGCAGTGAGCGTAGGGCTCCAGATTAGGTGAAACAGTCACAATGACTAGTTGAAATGAGGTGTAGTCAGAGTTGTCCTTTAAAAGGGCTAAGAGCAGCAGTTGTAAGTGTTTCTTTGTTGAGAGTATTGTACCACTGTGGAGCTCTGTGAGCAAAAGCCCTCTGGCCCATTGTAGTATGGCATCTGGGGACCAGAAAGGTTTGTTGTTGTGAATTTCTAGTTTGCTGGGTGCTGTGGTGGTCAATCAAGGAACTTTTCAACATCTGGGGGCATGATCCCAAGGAGGACATTTCTGGCTAAGAGGCAGGTTTGATACTGGATCAGGCTGAGGAGAGGAAACCATCTTGCTGAAACATACAGGTCACAAGTGTATGTAAGTTGGTCAGCCCCCATTAGAAGCCTGCATACTTTGTTGAGTGCAAAGGTAATTCTGTAGAGGGCAGAAGCAGAGGCAGAGCCATAGATTGCTAGTCTATAATCAATGACAGAGGTGACAGAGCTGTTGATAGCCAGCTGGAGTGTGTCAGGAGTCATACAGTGTTTGTGCCTGTAGAGAAGGTCTATACAGATATTGGTGGCTTTGGCAACATAATCAAAGTGTCAGTGGTAGAAGAGGGAACTCTCCAATGTAATGCCTTGTTATTTAAATTCAGGAACGTGTTGAAGTATGGTCCCCGTTTGGCTTTTGATAATGAGGTTAAGAGATTTGTACTTGCTCCTAGCATTATAGAAAGTCATTGCCTTTGTTTTGCTGTAGATCAGAACCAGTTTATGTGTCTTGAGCCATTCTTCAATGCACATGAATTCATGCTGTATTTGATTCTCAAGGAGATCCACATCTTGGTAGCTGGTGAACATGACTGTGTCGTCGTCGTAGAGTAGTAATTTCTGTTGGAAGACACTGGGGAGGTCATTCAGTAAGAAGCTAAAGAGTAGTGGTCCCAGGTTGGACTGCTGTGGGACCCCCAAGAGGACCGTTTTTTCTTCTGAGGTGACACCGGCAATCCCAACTGACTAGACCCTCCCACCAAGGTAACTTGAGATCTAGAGCAGCACTTCTTTGGACAGCCCAATGTTTGACAGCTGATTGAGTAGGAGTGCATGGTTGACAGTATCAAAGGCTTTTGTAAGGTCAATGAATACTGCACTCACACAGTTTCCTTGATCAAGAGTTGTGTGGATGAATCCCGTGAGTTCTAAAAGTGCAGTGGTGGTGTTGTGCCCTTTTCAAAAACCATGCTACTTGGGACATTGGATGTCATATTTTTCCAGATACTTGACTAGCTGGTCTGATGCAATGCGCTCCAGGGCTTTAGACAATGGAGGGAGGATGGAGATAGGTCTGTAGTTGGAGTGCAGTGATTTATCTCCACTTTTATGTATCAGTGTGATGGTAGCCTACTTCCAGCAAGATGGGAACTGGGACATCCTTAGTGATAGATTGAAGATCTTTGTCAGGGGTAAAAGGATTTCTTCAAGGACCAGCGCTAATAACTGCAGGTCAAGGGAGTTGCCACTGTAACCTGTGTTGCAGATGGCCTTCCAAATGTAGGTTATGGCTAAGTGCACTGGGATCTCCTTGAAGTAGAATTTTGGGCAAAGTGTAGAAGTGAAGCAGTGTCAGGAGGATTACTATCGGACGGGGCATCGAAGAAGTCAGATGAGAGGACTGTATCCAAATTGGAGAAAGCATTGTTGAAAGTATTGGTGATTGTGTACAGGTCAGATGTTGGTGTTCCATTTATGTTAAGCATGGTGGGTGGTGTTTTAGGATCCTTGCCTGTAAGGTCTTTCAAGTTGCTCCAGAATTTTTTTCCATCACCCCAGGAGTTGGAGAGAGCATCTTTGTAGTATTTGCTTTTGGTACTCCAAATTGCCTGCATGTACTCATTTCTGGCAGTTTTATATTTATGAATATCCCCTTGTATGGATGTTGTACTGTCACAGTGTCAGAGATGGTCCTTTTGTTTGAGTAAAGAGATTAGTTTGTGGGTTATCCAAGGGTTAGCTCCTCCCTTGACCTTCCACTTTTTTACTGGTGCAAAGATATTGCAGGCCGCAGTGAAGTGACTGATGAAAAGGTCAAGGGCTTGGTTAACCTCTTTGGAAGA
The DNA here is from genome assembly GCA_016271365.2 of Neoceratodus forsteri. NCBI lineage: Eukaryota > Metazoa > Chordata > Ceratodontiformes > Ceratodontidae > Neoceratodus > Neoceratodus forsteri. The sequence continues at coordinate 53,775,091 of CM028130.1, forward strand.
GTCAATTAGCATCCAGTCCAGGAGGCTTAAATGTGGTTTTAGTAGCCCAAGAGGCCCCTGTTTTAACACCCTGGAGTGTATTATTTTAGGAGGGGGCTTAATGAATTTGTCCAGGTACAGGTAGCAGGTGAGTGGTCACTGATTGCATCAGGGAGCACTGAGACTTTGGAAATTCATTCAGGGTGATTAGAAAGGACCTGGTCCAGAAATATGTGTGACCTGGTCCTATAGTTGCATCTGGTGGAGGTGGAAATAAGCTGGGTGAGGTTCTGTGCCGTGACGGCATCCTCATAGGTGCTGGCCTCCGGCAAGAACCAATTTATGTTGAAGTCACCGAGTACTATGATTTCAAAGTTATGGTGCATTCCCCTTAGGTTTTTCATGATGCTAACAATTCCATTGGCATGGTCCTTAGGAGATAGGTAAATGGAGGCTATGGTGAGCTCCTTGTTGTGCACCCCGAGTAGAACTTTGATAGCGAGAACCTGCGAGGGGGATTTAGGGTTTGAGAAAGGAATAACATGACCTAGATAGGAGTCCTTCAGATTTGATGGCACAGCCCCCTCCTCATTTAGCAACCCTGTCCTGCCTGAATATAGTATAACCAGGGATGGTGACTGCAGCATCTAGTATCTTAGGATTAAGCCATGTTTCGACAACAGAGAGGACATCAGGGTTATGTTGCTATACCCAGATTTGCAGAATGTCAAGTTTGTTGAGGAGGCTACAGACATTGACTGAGGCCAATATGAGGGACTCCTCCCACCTTTTCGGGGCATGGGAGGGTCTGTCCAGTAGGTCCCGGGTTGGGATGAACATTACCAGATAACATAAGTAGCATTAGTAATATCCTGAGAAGGTATGCTTTAAACATTTTGCAGACACGTTTTGTTGTAGGGCATCTAGACCTCTTGGCATTGCTGGTCCGCAGTTGCCCAGTGAAATTGCAGAGCACAATAAATATTGCAATGCTCTCAGGGGTACCACGTGATTGAAAATACAGAAGGTAGCCAAGGTGCCAGATTGGGGTGCAGTGGAGCAAGGTACAGATAGTATGGGTCCCAGTGGTCATGCCATGCATGTAGTGCAAGGAATTTAATGGCACATCATGGTGAGAATTATGGTTGCTAGTTTATTCAGGTATAGTGGGGCAGTGCAACATCATCACTCCCACTATTATCAGCTGAAAAGACAGCTTAGCAAAAGTCATGGTTAAGCTGCTGAGGGTGTTACAGCAGTGTAGAGGAGAATGGTTGTTGAAATAGATCTTCGCTTATATTTCTTATGTCTAGTATGACCAGCACAGACAGGTGGGTGCGACTTATAGCAGAGAAGGCTAGGCCAATTGGGAGATGGAGCACTGAGGAGGGAGGGGCAAAAGTGTATTTAATGGTGGCCTCGAAGGGGGTGTGGCGGAGAAAAAAGCAAGCAATATTGTGGACAGAAATAGCAAAATCGTGTACAGAAAGTCAAAATAAAGCTCAGTTTTCCTCAGCTTAGAGAGCTGCTTGTAAGTGCTCCAATAGGAAGGGAGAAGGAGCAGGCAGACCAAATCTCGGTCCACCCAGAAGAATACCACACAAATCAGAGAGCAGCTCAGGGCTTTCGGCCACCTGGCAGTTTTCGTACTCGTACATGTAGTGGGGAATCTGGCTAGGAGAACCAGGAGGTCGGGCAGAGTGGCTCCTGTGAGTCGGGGCAGCGGCCAAGGTGGCTGCCGTAGAGCACCGCTGGTCACAGGAGATCCTCGGAGCAGGCACAGACCCCTGGAAGAAAGCAAAGAGGGAAACAGTAATTAGAAGGGAATTTCTACAGCAGACAAGAAGGGGAGAAGGGCTGATGGCAGGCTGATGGGGGGGCGGGGGTTGAAAATGAATACAAAAGAATGACCTAGAAAGGTAATGGGAGGGTTGGGGGAGGACAAAGAGTGTTAAGGAGCATAGTCATATAGAATGGAATGGAAGGGTAGAATGCTTAACTTCAACGTTAACTGGCTCAGCCCTCATGATCCTGACTATGCTAACCACCTAAAACAACTAAACCTGGTGCAAATCATTAATCTCCCCACTTGCGTTAACCATCTCACCTCCAACCTCACCCTCCTGGACTGGGTGATTACTAACAGCACTGACAAGATCACCCACACGGGCACACTGTCTGACTCCTTGAGTGACCACTCTCCCACATTCAGCATATAGTCTTCTAAGGCCCACCACCCTCCCCCAAAGTACCTATCCATCCACAACTTTATCCACCCCAATATGCCATGCCTTACTGAGGATCTCAGTGCAATAAACTGGCAGGACCTCTATGCTATCTCTGACATATCACATGCCACCACCTATTTCACCAGTACTCTACTGGCCATCCAAGACTGCCACTTTCCCAGCAACACTTGGCGCATCAAAGGTGGATGCAAATATTGGGTAACCAAAGAGCGCTTGACCCTCATGAAGGCTCATGATAGCAAGTGGGCTGCATACAAACAGGCCTCCTCCCTAGACTTCTGGAATGAGTATCACCACCTGCAAAATTAATGTAAACACTCCACCAGGTCATTAAATCATGACTACTGCCTAGGGCTACAGAGAAAAAGTATTGGTAATCCCAGACATTTCTGGGACACCATTGGATCCCTCTTAAATCCCCCCACCCATAGTAGCAACATTCATTTGCACTCCTCTGGCCTACTTACTGACCCCCTTGAAGTTGCAAATGCGCTAAACACCAAATTTACTGACCTATCTGTCCTACTCAGCAAGCTACCACTTTACCTCCATAAACCTCAAGCTACCCACATCACCCCACCACTCTCCCACCCTGCCCCCTCCACTCAGAACAAATTACACCCTGCCCATCCCACCACCCGGTCCTCTAGTGCCCTCTCTAATGCGTCCCCACTCAGCCCCCCTTTAACTTCAAGTCTATAACCCCTAAGGTGACCTACAATATGTTAAAGAGACTACCTAATCGGGGTAGCCCAGGCTCAGAAGGCCTCTCCCCAGTTTTCTTGAATCTTGCTGCCCCAATGATCTCCAAACCACTTACCTTTTTCTTCAACCTTGCTCTGGCTAACTCCATTATGCCTGCTTCCTGGAAATCCACCAGAGTAGTCCCCATCTTTAAGTTTGGGACCCCCACTCCTCTGACAACTACATGCCCATATCTGTCCTTTCCCACCAAAGCACTCCTTGAAAGGGTCATACATGTCCAATTTACTGACCACCTATCCAACCTCAATCTCCTATGCAGTCAACAGCATGGCTTCTGCAAGCATCACAGCACTGCAACTGCCCTTGCCAAACTCACAGACCACATTCTCACAAATATGGATCGAGGGCGTGCCACTGGTGATGTTTTCATAGACTTGTCGAAAGCCTTCGACATGGTCAATCACTCTCTCTTTCTCTCCAAAATATCATCCTTTGGCTGCTCTACTGAAACCACAGACTGGTTCCAGAGCTACCTCATGGAGCGCTCCCAATCAGTGTGTATTGGCACCACCACCTCCACTCTCTTATCTGTCTCCATGGGCATCCCCAAGGGATCCATCCTGACCCCCTTACTGTTCTCCATATTTGTTAACTCCCTTCCCACTGACTGCCTCACCAGTAGCTCACTGTTCTATGCCAATGATTTTGTCATTTTCCACAGTAACCAATCCCTCTCCCATATATCCACTGGTTCTCGTCCAACCTCCTGCTAATCAATGCAAAAAAAAAACAAAGACCATGCTGTTTGGCTCTAAATCTTACCTAGCCAAAACATGCTAATGGTGTTTTTCGCATCCACCCTCCCCTATGGCCCTGCCCTCAAGAATGTTTCTTTTTTTAAGGACCTAGAGGTTCTGCTTGACCCATAGCTCACTTATATTGATCACATAAACAGTATTGTTAGTAGAAAAAATCCGAAACTGGGTGCCGCCTACCACCTAAAGTCTTACCTGACCTACGAGGCTCATCTTGCCATAGTCACTGGAAACCTACTCCCTATCTTTGACTATTGCTCTCCCATTTAGCCCAGTGTCTTGACCACCCTCCAGGCTATGCTCATGGTTGCCTACAATAGTGCCTGCCATTTTTCCCAGTCCGCTCCCTACACCACTCACCACTATGACCTATACTGCTCATTAGGCTGGCTCCTCTTGCAAGGGTGATTTGACTATACCCTTGGTTGCGTTGTGGATTCCACCACCAGATCTGGCAATGGCTCTCCCCTTGCCACCCTCTTCAATTCCAAAGCACCCACCAGGAACCGATGCTCCTTTTCATTGTCCTCCCTCCAGGTACCCACAACCCTCACAGGTATGGACATGACAGCTCTATCTAGTGTGGCCCCTTCCTTGTGGAATGGTCTGCCCACCCCTAGTAGAGTAACAGACACTCACCAAATGTTCAAATGCAACCTCAAATCCTAGCTCCTGGACAAATACAGCTGTTACTGCCCCTCCCACTAGCACTCATCTTGTCTGAAATGCACCTCTAGGCACTTCTCACTCTCCCTACATCCCCACCTCCCTTTGTCCAACCACACACTCTGACTCTTTTATCTTTATCCTTTCCCAGTTTTCTCCCTCTGCAACCTCTACCCGAGTTCCTCACTGTCTGCTTACATAGAAACATAGAATTTGACGGCAGATAAGGACCGCTTGGCCCACCCAGTCTGCCCATTTTCCTACCTAATGGATAAGCTGCAGATCCTAGTTAACCAGCAGCCTACTTCTATCTGCCCCCACCCCCTAGAATTGCCTTATGACTGTCCCATGCATGCTTGAATTCTACCATAGTCATTTGGAATCAAATTATTTACTTACTTGTTCACTTCAATTATGCTACCTGTCTGTATCTTATAGTAACTTAAGTTTACTTCTACCTGTACTGTACTGTATTTCTGGGTATGCTACCAGTGAATACTACTATATTGTATTAATTACATGTACATTTTTTGTATTGTTTATTATTACCTATAATGTCTATGTACTTTGTTGCCACTAGCTGTCCCGGGTCATGCCTGAAAACGGTCCCCAGTATCAGTGCACTTACCCGGTTACCAAAGAATGAATAAATAAATATATTTTATTGAATAAAAAATAAAATAGTCTCATTCATTTTCATTAAAAAAGTCTTCTTTTTCTACAAATGTCCGTATTGGTTAAAAAAAGAGTTTCATTTTCAACAAAAAGTCATATATGTCTATAATGGCCCTTATTGGATAAAAAAAATAAAGTGCTCTCTTCCATTTGCAACCCTCCCACCAAAAAATATTACACAATATCATCATCACTATGCTGGGACGCAGCTCTTGCTGTTTTTCAGGGCAACCAAAGTGGCTGAATTCCTTGCTGCCCTGGAAGCTACTGCGACAGGGTGGAACAGGACACGGATGTCTCGAGCCGCGGTGATGGTGGTGCCTATCAACTCCTCCCCTGGCTATTCCTGCATCCCATCTCCTGATGTTCCTGGAGTAGTAACTGGCTTCTGGTCCTGAGACTGTCACCAAAACTCAAACTCCTGTCTGCAAAATCAAGCTCTTCCCTCTTAAACTCCAACTCTTCCTTCCTCAACTCAATGTCCTGCCTCATCAACTCATTCTGCATCTTGATTTCCACAGATAATATTTGGACAATCTCAACATGCACCTTGCCGTGTCACTCATTGTCTAAGACTCTGTACAAAGCATAAGAAAAGAGATTAGAATTAATTAGTGCAGTCAAGCAATAACATGGTGCACAAATAAATATTCTTATTAATAATATAATAATAATAGAATAGTTAAAGTCTCACAAAACTCTACATAACGTAAGCAGTAAGACATAACGATGTATGCATTAGATCATTCGCCTACAGGGCTCCCTCTGGATGAAATCTTTCAACAGTGATATCTTTGATGAATCTAAGCTGGGCTCATTCAAATCCAAACTTCAGTCGCTGCTCTTTACAGCTAGCACCTGTGACTGTCTCCCTTAACCATGTTTTCCCAAACCTCGACCTTAGCATTCAACCTCTTTCATAGTAACTTAACACTCTTGCCTCATACACCTACCCCTTGCATCCCCCTACCCCCCTCCACCCTTCCTCCCCCTCCCCTTGCCCCACCTTTTCTCACATCCTCCACTCCCACCTCCCTCTGTTACTCTTCCCAGACCACCCTCCCACATCCCTTCCTACACCCGGTGCGCCGTTTGTCTTGACAAAGCCTGCTGGCCAGTATCAATGTACTGTACGCCTTTTCCTGTGCCTGAAACTGATTAGCATAATGTGTCTCTGTTGTTTTACATTGACTAACCGCTATGATTTTGTGTCCATTATGATTTTTGTACTTCCTAGTTATGCTTTATTGTACCGTACATTACTGTTGTGGTTAATCTGTTGTCCTTTCTACTGACGTGGAACCTTTGTAAAAGAGCTCATTGCTCAAAGTTATATGTAATCCAAGACTTAAAGAAATAAATATATTAATAGTCTTTAATATATACTGACAATTTGGGGCACCTTTTTTTGTGTTTGACCAGCTACACATTAAACTACTATTCTGATAACATTCATCATAATGTTTACATCTTCAGTGCACTGTAAACATTTAACCTAGTTACAGAGTGCCTTATATTCATGCTGTGAACATCAGCAATACAGGGCATTTGTTGAACATGTACTAATTTCTCTCTACAACTCATAAGTAATTAGAACCAGTACTTATACATACAACCCCTAGTATGTCATCTGTAAATCATACAATTTAACATTGTTTCCCCATACCTCCCTGTATGAAAACTTACCCAGTGCATTACTATGGTAGTGACACCAGTGGACTACTGGTTTGCTTACACCCTTTCAACATACATTCATATAGCAATCACAAGACAAATACAATATGAATCAGTGAAAGAAACTATAAAGGACTCTTCATTGTATTTATTTTTTTATTTATTTGTTTGAGTTTTGGTGATGGGTAAGTCCATTGAGACAATACAATCCCTTTTTCAGGGTCAACCCGATTTCTTGCTAAAATAGCAGAGAGACAATTGCAAGAATACATTGGTACAAAATACAATGGCAGATAAGGAGATATGGCAAGTACAATGGCAGACATTGAGGTACAGCATAAACAATGGCAAACAATATAAAGATACAGCATACAGGTATTTACAAAAATTAGTCAAACAAGGAATAACTACTTCAAAAACAATCAACATTTCAAATGCATATACAATAAACTTAGAGTAGCAACTAAGAGCTAAAGGAAGAAGGGGAGGGGGAAGAGGAGGAGACGAAGGGGAGGAGACAGACAATGAGGAAGAAGGGGATGCAGGGCAGAACACATGGATGTAGAGCAGAACGCATAGATGTTCATTTGACAAAATTATGCATTTATTCACACAGTCACATAAAGGAGACATTGGAAATAACTGTTAGGTGCACAAACCAAAACCTACTTTCAACCTTCTTCAATTTGTTAAGTAGTAGTATTTGTGAAAGAACTGGCAGTCTTGCAAAAGTACCTCTCCAGTTACAGTTTCCCAATGAATTCCTATGTTACTAATGCAAAACCACAATTTTGCAAAATCAACAGTACTTTCTCAATACCCCAATTTCATCAGTATGTGATTTTTTTTAAAATAAAGTCTCACAAAACTCTACATAATGTAAGCAATAAGACACAACAATGTGTGCGTCAGATAAGTCAAATGCACAGCTACAGATTGTACTGAGAAACAAGGCCGCAGGTCGAGTGCATGCAGTCACTTAGCCATGTATTAGACATGTCTAACACACATACCTAGAATGACTTATTACGGGAATAAAATGGGTCTCTGTATTCTAAACTGACTTTCTAGATTTACCCATGTGTTAAACACTTTCAATTCAAGCCTAACAACCAATCAGATTGTGTAAATCCTTTGGCCATTTTATAATGTAAAGTTAACAACTTCACCTATTCATGACACTTACCAAGTAGTGTTCCTATTTACCAAACACCAAATATTTTATCACATTAAAAATGATTAACATATAACTTTTAGGGAACTACACACTACTTATAATACATATACCACCAAAGTGGAATGCATTGATTGAGATATATGAAATAAATTAGTAGTATGATAGACAGTGAAGCAAAGTAATATTGGTAAAACTAACACACAATAGCAGATATCCGACAAATACAATGGCATGCTTAAGGGAAAGATTTTCAAGCAAAGCTACACTTAGAATGACAACAACATACACTACTTATGTGCAAGCTACTACGTCCACAACTCAACATGCTTAGCATTTACATAAATCATGCCACTAGCTACAAAAAGCAGTGTTATATGTTTAATGTTCAGACATTAACACACTTCAGTAGTACTATACCAAAAGAATGGTATCTTGGCACAACAAGTGTAGTAGATGTGTACACCTGTGAAGTAAATGTATATCAAAAATGTAAATTGTGTCACACGTTACACCTTCTCCAGCAACATGTCCAATTAATGAGAACAAATTGTTTCATCTGTGTTTTAAATTGAACCGTCATTACACAAAACCTGCTAAATGCAAAAAATCAGTTCCACAAAACACATATGCAACTTATTATATCTGAAATTTACATACTTAAATACAACAATAATAACTTACATTGTTGGCCGGACTGAGAGGTCTGATTGACCAGATGAGGTGCATCTGTTAGACACATAAAAAAAATATGCCATTATGTCACAGCATGACATACTGTAGATTGACATATCAAAAGTAAGAATATTTCTTATATACACCCAACAGGAGTGTAACCTGAAACAATTACAAGATGAAAAAGAAATCTTATGTAGTCACAACACTTATAAATAATTATCATAAAATATTATTGTTAGTCTTGTCACAATAGATATTTTTAAAGTTACTATCATCAGACTCATGTTATCTTTCATATTATTGTGAAAATACATGCATGTTCGTGAAATTATCAGTAGTTTAAAGAAAACACAAGGATTAATGCAGCAATCGTATCTATACTTTTGCAAAAGCAACCATAGTTGTCCGACAGTCATACATATTTTCGTGAAAGTGGGTTGAGTTTTTTGAAAATCACCTTTGAATGAACAATAGAAAGTTGAAACCATTACCAATTTCATGAACCTAATCACAATTTCATGAATGTTCCAGTTATTTTAAGCATTCCATATTTACTCATAGTGAAACTATGTACAGATGCTCTCCAATTAACCCTTTTAAAATATATTTTCAGTATCTCAGCAACCTTATATACTTTATTATGTCACTTGCATGCATGCACAAGAAACATGTTGTGGCAGCTTGCTGCAGAAGCAGGTTGTGGAGGTACGGCACTGTTGTGGCCAGTGCACCCACTGCCTTTTGAGGCTTGGCCCACTTTTCCCAATGACGTAGCACACTGCTGCTGACACTAGTTCAGCCAGCATGCTACCACCTTGAAACATTTTAGCCGCTGCAATCAGGGGCCTCCTCGTCATTGCAGCATCAGACATTCCACTGCAATATGGGAGCAACCAGTCATTGCAGGGAGGTACCTTGCATGCCCTGACCCAGTTTCCAGATGAGAAGCCCAGTTCCCATTGGCATAATGTCCCCACACCCAAGTTTCTGCAGTATTTCGAGGGCATGCCCAACCCCCCTTGGCATCATGCCCCCCCCCTTCTTTGCCGATGGGGCATCCAATCCCTGTCGGCTTCAGTCCCCCCTTCCCAGTTGAATTTGCCTATGAGGGAGCTCACTCCCCATTGGCATAATGTCTCCTCCCAATTTGTTGTCAGCCGAGGGGGGGTGCCTAATCCCACTCAGCTCTCCGCCCCCTCAGTATGTGCCAACGGAGGTGCAAATTCCCCCACCGGCTACAGCCCTACCCCAAAACCACTCAGGTGGCATGCTGGGAGCCCACCCCAGCATGCCAAATGTCCCCCCCAAAAACAACAGTCCAGCAATATTTTTTTTTAACCCTGTAAACCAGAAAATGGTCACTCATTGACTTCGTGGCCCTGCCCCAACCCACACCCACCCTCTGCTCACCCTGCCTCCCCACACACACCCCTTACCCCATACTTACCTCCTGAGCCCAGCCCGACAATCTTCGGTAGACCGGGAACACATCTGCACTCTTCAAAGCCGACCACGCACTGAAGAAATGCCGGTAAGCTGTATAATGGCATAAATAGGTTTTTTTTTTACTTTGGTGCATATCACAGGCATTTTGGGGAATTTTGGCACCAAATTTTCAACATGGGGTTATTGGGACCCCCTCCTTATGAATTCAGTCACTGTCATGGCGTTATTCAGTCTCAAAAAGTGATTTTGCGGTCACTGCGTGGAATCACCTTTTAAGACTGAGTAACGAAACGACAGTGCCACTGTTCGTGAGGGGGTCTCTTTAAAAGCCTATGTTGCAAATTTGGTGAAAAAAATCCAAAAAATGACTGTTTTATGAGCGTGGGTTGCGCAGCTGCTACGCACGCTCGTAACATTGTGAATTTGCAATATTTTCACTCCAGATTTTTAACAATGGCATTTTTTCTCACCTCATTATGAACAGTACAGCTGTCATTTTATATTTCCTGGCCAAAATGTGTTTTTGCACTTCCAGCACAGAATAGCATGGTTGCTGTGGGAAATCAGTGTTCAGGATCCTAACATGCCTATGTTGAAAATTTTGTGATGAAAGTCCATAAAATGACTGTGTTACAAGCGTGCATTGAAGCAGTTTCCACATACCCCTGTAACTTCGCAAATTTGTAATATTTTCAAGCCAGATTTTCAACACTGGCATTTTTTCACACCTCCTTATGAACAGTACAGCTGTCATTTTTCACATCCTGGCCAAAATGTGTTTTTGTGCTTCCAGCACAGAATAGAACAGTTGTTTTGGGAAATCAGTGTTTGGGACAGAATAAGATCGAGCGAGTGAGAGAGGGGGGAGTCAGAGTGCTCAACTGAGCTCTGTCAGGACTGCTGCAGATTTCTTTGTGGGCAGAAAAAGGCACCAATGCTGGCAGGAGCCCAGTACAAAACGACAGTCTGCAGCGCTGGGAAAAACAGAGAGAGCGAGTGAGGGAGGGGGAGCGAGCAAGCTCAACAGAGCTCTGTCGGGACTGCTGCAGTTTTTTTGTGGGCAGAAAAAGGCGTCGGTGCAGGTAGGGGCCCAGTACAAAAGGGCAGCCTGCAGCGGCAGGAGAAACAGAATGAGCGCGTGAGAGAGGGGGAGTGAGCCAGCTCAGTAGAGCTCTGTTGGGACTGCTGCTGATTTCTTTGTGGGCAGAAAAAGGTGCCAATGCAGGCAGGAGCCCAGTACACAAGGGCAGCCTGCAGCGCCAGGAGAAACGGAACAAGCGAGTGAGAGAGGGGAAGTGAATGATGTGCTCAACGGAACTCTGTCGGGACTGCTGCAGATTTCTTTGTGGGCAGTAAAAGGTGCTAATGGAGGCAGAAGCCCAGTACAAAAGGGCAGCCTGCAGCATCGGGTGAAATAGAATGAGCAAGTGAGACACGGGGAGTGAGTGAGCTCAATGGAACTCTGCCGGAACTTTAGAGTTGCTCACCCTCCCACCCAGGGTCCTCTGTGGTCCTGTATTACAGCAGGGTCTCTGGAGTGGAGACAAAGCAATGATTGGATACTTTTAGGATTGCTGTAATAATACAGATTTAGTTGTTCTGTTTATTTCTCTAACTGAGCTGAGTAATACTTGGAGTACAATAGGATTTCTAACTGGGCTAAGTGAAACTATATCAGAGCTGAGAACAAAAAGTATGGTAGCTGAGGTGTGAAAAATGGACAAGGAGGCTTTAGGATTGTTACAGTAATACAGTATCTAATGGATAAGATTTGAGACTGAATGAACCCGGTTGGCAAGGGGGCAGTAGGGGGACTAGTGTGGGGGACAGGAATTTGAGTAAACAGCGGCCTAACAGTTGTAGTAGGATACAGAACCTGGGAGTAAGTGCCCTCAACATAAGATGGGGCCAAAATGGAGCAGGTGCCACATGTCAGTAGGGCGGGTATCTTTGGAAGGGTGATGGGGTGTACAGGGTGTGGGTCCGCCATGATCCTGGACTGGGCTTTGAGGATGGGGGGAGTATATGTGGCTAAGCGTCAATACATGCCCGCACTCCACAAAGGGGAGAAAAGTGGAAAATGGCTACGGTCAGACAGCATGAGCTTCCGACCCCCACTGTCCTCCCCGAATGGTGCCTTCTCAACCAGATCCTGCTCTGCCGAGTCGAGCTGGGAAGCTCTTCACCACCCTGCCATGGGGGGTGTAATCTGTGGAGGTGAGCAGGTCAGCCTGATGTCAGGGGCAGGCCTGGGGTGAGGGGGCAGTCGGGATGACCAAGCCGAATGTAGCCCGGGGAGAAAATATGTACAGTACAAAAAAAAGGCAGGATTAGTGGGATATAACTCTACTAAGGTGGATTTAAACTAGTGGGGGTGGCCAAAAGACTGAGATTGGTAGAAAGGTCCAGACAAGGGAGCTTAATTAGCTCACCGCCCTAGATGTAGGTTAAGGCGGAGGCATAGTAACCCTGGAAGGGGGCGGGCACAGTGGTTTGAGTGTAATACAGAAGGCATCACCACCTTGTAAGAATGAGGAGGAGAAAGGGTGCTGACTACAGGGAGGAGGGACACAGGCCAAGAAGAAGAGTGAGAAGAAGGAGGGGTAGGGGCGGAAAGTGGTCTAACTAAATGGATAGATAACTGGTTACAGGGAAGGGTGCAAAGGGTGGTGGTGGTACGGAAGCTCTTGGCACCCAGAGCTTTGACAAGCAAGGTGCCGCAGGGCTCAGTGCTTGGCCCGGTGCTATTTGGTTCTTTATCTCTGATACAGCAAACGGAGTGGGAAGCAGGGTTAGTCTGTTCACACATTATACCAGATCAAAAGCAAATAGTTATGTTAGCAAAGCCCCCCCACACACACACACACGCACACTCCTCGAAAAGCTGCTTAAAAGCCTGCAACTCATTCAAATCAGTTCTATTTTCTTACTTACTTGGGGTTCAATGCTAACAAGTGTAAAATCAAGTACCTATGGCATAGGAACCCTGATGCTGAGAATAGGATAGGGTGGAGGTATTAATACTCACTAATCATGAAAGGGTCCTAGAGGTTATTATATCAGAGGACCTCAAGCTGGCAGTGCAGTGTGACAAGGCTATGGGCAGGGCAAATTGGATTCTGGGGTGCATGAGGAGTGGCATCTCAAGTAGGAGGAGGAGGGCTGTTGTGCTGCCATTGTAACACTCCCTGGTATATCCCCAGCTGGAATACTGTGTCCAGTTTTAGAGTCCACACTTCAGAAAGGACATAAGGTGGAGGTTTTCCAGAGGAGGGCAACTAAAATGATTCAGAATTTTCATAGGAATTCCTACAAGGAAAGGCTGAAGAATCTCAACATGTACACTCTAGAAGAGAGGAGGGCAAGAGGTGGCATGATCAAGACCTACAAAGTACCTCACAGGGGTAAAGAGGGTACAGTTGGGAGTTTCCTTCAAAAGATGATGAGTACCCAAACCAAGGGACATATAATGAAGCTGGTGGGGGGGGGGGATTCAGAATAGATGTGAAGAAATATTTATTTACTGAAAGGGTGGTAGGTACCTTGAACAGACTGCCAGGAGAAGTGGTGGAAGCTAAAATGGAAGGGGGCATGAAGCATGCATGGGATAAACATAGAGGTATATTAGAAAAGGGGGAAAAAAGGGGGTCAATTGAGATCACTAGGACAGTGGGAGTGGAGTAGGTTCAAATTCACGGCAGGAAAAATCCATTAAGCAAGCTCATTCACAAGGAAGTCCTGATGGACACAGGCAGAATAAGACATGCAGTAACATATACAGGCAAGAGTTACAAGTAGGTAGAGAACACTTGGGCAGACTGGGTGGGCTGAGAGGTCCTTTTCTGCTGACAAATTTTATGTTTCTATGGCATCATGTGTTCATTCAGGTGCAGTGTTTATTTAAAGTTGGGTCTACCATCCATCCAGATGTAAGGTACAGTAAATTACTGAATTAGATGCAGTCCACTTACAGTACAATAAACAGAACCCCAGTGCTTCAAGAAGCCTTTACTCCTCATAAGGCTGCTTAAAGAGCTGGGTTCTATCTGCAGTGTCCACACCAGTAGGCTGATCTTAAAATCAACGCAGCATCTGAATGAATACTTGATTCTTGCTCATTCCATTTCTTCTCCACTTTGAAACCTGCTTGTCCCAAGTTAGTTTTGGGCTGGCAGCACCTTGCCTGTGTTAGAAGATGACCAATAAGTGGCACTGTACGATGTCAGACTTCACAGACTGTGAAGGCAGCAGCTCACCCACCATCTTGGCAAGAAGAAGGCTGCAGCTGTAGCCACTGATGACATTTGGGGTGTGGGGATGTGGGGGGTACCAAAGGGGACAGACATGAGATAAAATCATAATAAAAATTGTGAGACCTTCACCAGCTTTCCAAAATGCTTACCAGTAAAAGAACACTCTATGAAGTTTTTCAAATGGCAACACAATCTGGTGAGCCCTCTGCCTGCCATCTGACACAGGCATCAACCAGCATATAATTGCCTAAAGAAGGCAGTGTGGTCATGTGGTTACTGGAATACTGGAGATTACAGATTTATAAGAACAAAAGAATATTACACAGAAGCTGGCACGTGTGTCTATAGCAGCTGTCTCCTGCTTCTCAGTAATTATACTTACACCCTTGAGGTACTTGAATGTTTCCATTACATCCCCTATTTCCCTCTTCTCTTCCAGTGAGTACATATTGAGGTCCCTTAATTTCTCCTCATAAGTCTTGTGTTGCAAACTCTGTACCATCTCATTTGCCCTTCTCTGGACCATCTCCAGGCTATTAATATGCTTACAAAGGTGCGACCTCCAGAACTGCACACACTAATCCATGTGAAGCCTGAACATGGTTTTATATAATGGCATCACTACCTCCCTCCTTATGATGGTGATATCCCTGCCTATGCACCCCAGCATGTCACTGGCCTCCCAGCTGCCTTACCACTTTGATATTTTCAGGTCATCTGAAATAAGAACCCCCAGGTCCCTTTCCTTCTTTGTTACTGTCTGCAACTCCCCCCACCCCCCATCCTGTATCTTTCCCTAAGGTTTGTGTGTACCAGGTGCATAATTTTGCACTTTTTTTAATTATACTTCAGTTGCCAGTCCTCAGACCATTTTTCAAGTTCACCATGTCCCTCCTCATTTTCTCCACCCCCTCTGGGGTATCCACTGTGCTACAGATCTTGGTGTCATCTGCAAACAGGCACACATTTCCCTTCAGCCCATCTGCAATGTCACTAATGAAGACATTGAACAGGACTGGCCCCAGGATCTATCTCTGCAGCACGCAACTCATCACCCCCTCTCCCCAGACTGCACTCCATTTATCACTAATCTCTGTCTCCTGTCTGTAAGCCAGTTTCTAATGCAGTTTACCACCCTTTCCCCCATGCCCAGCCTACTCAGCTAGTTTATCAGCCTCCTATGTGGGACGGTGTCAAAGGCTTTGCTTACATCAAGGTAAGCATTGTCCACTGCCCCACCATGATTTACTTCCTTTGTCACCCAGTCAAAGAGATCAACCAGATTTGTCTGACATGACCTCCTCACTATGAATCCATGATGCCTATGGTCCTGGGCTCCAATGGCTTCTAGATGCCCCATTATCCTTTCTTTAAGCAATTTCTCCATGATCTTCCCCACTACTGAGGTGAGGCTGACAGGCCTATAGTTCCCTGCCTTATCCCTACTGCTGGATTTGTATATAGGGACCACATGTGCCCTCATCCAATTCTCTGGTACCACCCCGGTGTTGAATGACTTGTGAACATGGCTCCAGAGGTACTGCTATCTCCCTTCACAGTTCTTTTAATATCCTTGTGTGTATGTTATCTGGTCCCATCGCTTTGTCCACCTTCAATTTAGTCACCTTCTGCAGGATTCTTCTGCCTGTGAATGGACTATTGCCCACCTCTTCATGCCTTTACAAGTGCTGTACTGCTGTGGCCCTTGCCCCACCCCCTCTTCTGTTAATACTTAACAGACAGACACAGTGGATGACTTGGTGGGGGAGGCGGGGCACATGACAATTCTTAGGCATGGTACTTTCACTTCCATATACCTAAACAGCACATATAAGCAAGCAACATTCGGCATTGACAAATGCTTGTTATAAGTACTTTTGATACATGACCTAGCCACCTCCAAACATACTAGATACACCCAATCTTATTTAACCTGCTGAAGACGGTCCAGAGGAGGGCTACAAAGATGAAAGCTGGTCAGCAGAATAAGGCATATGAGGAGAGGTGGAGGGCACTGAACATGTACTCCCTGGAAGACAGGAGAGAGAGAAGGGACATGATTGGGACATTCAAGTACCTGAAAGGGATAAATAAGATTGATAAGGAGAGTCTCTTTAAGTGAGTGGCAACCATAACATGAGGGAGCACAGTCTTAAGATGGAGAGTGGGAGGATTAGGAGGGAGGTCAGGAAGCACTTCTTCACAGAGAGAGTGGTGGACAATTGGAATGCACTGCCAAAAGAGGTAATCTCATTGAAGAAAGTGGACAACTTTAAGAAAGGCTGGAACAGGTATAGGGGGAGGGTAAGGGTCATGGGTAGGGAGGATGGGAGGAGTGGACTGAGGAGGCAGGGACAGTAGCTCAAGCTGTGGACCATGCAACATGAGCAGACTTGATAGGCAAAATGTCCTTCTTCTGCTGGCTTCTTCATATGTTTGCATGTTCATATATACTAATCTGTGATATGTACATGCACTCCCACCTACCCATAAGTACAGTGCTCTTTTTATATGCAGGGTACTCACCGACATATACCAGTATCTCAGTAAGCTTACCATCTTTGGAGAAAACTTCATTCACACTTGTATACACAACCCGCCCACCTCTGCATGTACTTGCTTCAACAAGACATACATTAACCTGCACCATGACTCTCTACTCTAGAATAGGTGCCAGTGCATGTGCTTTTGGCAATTTACTATCACTTCTGAGTGCTCAGAGCTTCCATAACTTGACCATACCTTTACCACTCATGCATTATGTTCCTGACACTTAACACTTCAGGTACAATTGCATAGTTAGAGTCAAAACTCATTGATATTATATAGAAGTACGATACTAAGAAACTGCTACTACTTCTGATGTATGCAAAACAATATCTATAGGATTATTAAACAATTTATTCTCTAGAAAAACAAAAATTATTTTTTTCCTGCCTTACTCACATAACACAGTAGTACAGCCATATCAACTAACAGCATGAAATGCAGACATTCATACTCTATATGTACACTACTTACTATCACAGGTACTGTATACATAAACCTTACATTACAATCTCAATAAATGCATGGTATAAAAATCAACACATAACAGCTACCCTGTACTAAACTGTAATGCCATATAATTAACACCCATTATTTCGCAATTTCATGCACTATGTATACATTAAACTTATGTTCACCAGCAGCCAGCTGACTGCCCTGGGTTGTAGGAATGGCTGATGCACCCAGATGTGGAGCCCCAGCCACTACCCATCAGTGCTTTACAGCCCACTTTACACTGGCCTTTATGGGTTGAAGAGGAACACCCAAACAGCTGGGTGCACTGGAAGAGGAGGTGCCTGATGGACCTGGCTTCCCACACCACCATCACCCTGTTGCTGTTCTTCAGCTATATGGAAAGGAGACAGAAAAAGACATATAAGACACAGAAATTAATATCAATTTATAATAAATTGATCATATTCACAATTTCTGTTCAGAAAATCTTTCTCATTGACACAACTATGATGAATATCTATGGAAACCAGAAAAAGTATTAAGATATTTTACAAATAACACTTTTAGTTAAATCACACTATTCCCTACAAATTACATACTTGACTTGTAATTGCAATAATTTAAAGTAGATAATTAGATAACTGAAACAACAATCACACAACCTATTGCAGAAAATCACAAGGTTACTGTTGAAATACTGTGAATAATGAACTGAACCCCTAAATGTTACTGTTATACCTCCCTGATACCAAACACGCATATGTTAGAACATTGGGACCTTGCAAGGTCTCAGTCAGGAAATGCGTCCATCACTCCCAAACACCAGGCACTGGATCACAAGGTCAGAGGCACAGCCCAACTAAATCCCTAAACATTACTGTGACACCTCCCTGATACCAACCTCACATATGTTAGAACACTGTGTGCTTGAACAGTCTCAGTCAGGGAATGTCCCCCCCCCCACCAACATCAGGCACTGTATCCTGAGGTGACAGCCACAGCTCAACTAAACCCCTAAACATTACCATTACACCTCCCTGATACCAGCACACATATCTTATAAAACTGTGACCTTGCATGGTATCAGTCAGTAAATGCCCCCCAAAAAAAACACCAGGCACTGGATCCTGAAGTCACAAGAACATCCAAATTAAACCCTAAAATTACTGCTACACTACCCTGATACCAACCACACATATATTAGAAGTAGGACCTTGCACGGTCTCACTGACTGAATGCCCCTCCCCCCCACCAATACACCAGCCACTGGATGCTGAGGTGAGAGGCACAGCCCAACTGAACCATTAAAGATTACCATTACACATCCCTGATAGAAACCACACATATGTTTTAACAGTGTGACTTTGCACACAGTCTCAGTCAGTGAATGCCCCCACCCCCACAAACCAGTCACTGGATCCTGAGGTCAGAGACACAGCCCAACTAAACTCCTAAACATTACCATTAAACTACCCTGATACCATACACACATATATTAGAACACCAGGACCTTGGGACTGGGGGAGGGGGCATTCAGTCAGTGAGACTATCTAAAGTCCTGGTCTTCTAATATAGTGTATTGGTAATGTTTTGGGGTTTAGTTCAGATGTTCTTGTGGCCTCAGGATTCAGTGCCTGTTGTTTTTTTGGGGGGGGGGCATTCACTGACTGATGCTATCCTAGGTATCAGGGTAGTGTAACGGTAATGTTTAGGGGTTTATTTGCAGTGTTCCTGTAACCTTGGGATGCAGTGTATATTGTTTGGGGAGGGGGGCATTCACTGACTGATTCCATGCAAGGTCACGGTGTTGTAACATGATCAGCAGAGCAGCCAAGCACAATGTGGCCACACCTGCTAGATCAGCCAAGGTTGGTCCAAGGTGCTTGGAGCATAGAAACCAACACACAGCACAGGCAGGCATGAGTCAGGCAACAGACACAGTTTTCTGCAGACAACACAGTGTGTCCTGAATGAGAGGAAAATGCCTGGTGCAGCAGCCAGACTGATGCTCAGGATCATCATGGAAATGTGGAGGTGGTGCCATGCCCGACGGCAACACTGACTAGCAGCATGGCAACAACAAGCTGCACAACAACAGCAAGCGGTGGTATACAGGCACTACACACCCCGAGTGTACTGTACAAGAACCTCACACCTGGACCTCAGTAAGGAACAGTGCCTGGTCCAATACCATTTGTCGAAGGCAGTCATGTCTACACTCTGCAATGTCCTGAGGCCGCAGCTGACAGATCAGACCCAGAGAAGCAACCCCATAGCAGTTGAGGTGAAGATCAATGCAGCGGTACGGTTCCTAGCCACTGGAACCTTCCAAACACCAACCGGAGACACGTTAGGCATCTGCCAGTCATCCGTATCAAAATGCAAATGGCGGGTGGTGGAGGCACTCCTATGCCACATAAGGGACTATTTATGCTACCCACAGGATGCCCATGAACAGCATGCCATGCAGCAGGGCTTCTTTAACATTGCTCAGCTGCCCCATGTGCTTGGTTCAACTGACTGCACCTACATCAGCATCAAGGCATCCACAGTGGATGAGAAGGTGTATGTCAACCACATGGGTGTCATGCTGCTAACTGTGATATTGATCTAAATGCTCCATCACTGGTTAATTTATCTGAAGACTTGCCTGGTTTTCAGTTCATTTGTATTAATTCCTTTCAAGTATTAAGATTATTACATCAATTACCCAATAGGTATGGTGATTGTGGTAATGGGTTGGATATAAGGTTTGTTAATTTGGTTGCACCTTTTATTGCAGAACCTCTTTGTTCTTTATTTATGTTTGTCAACTGGAAGTTTTCCTACTTCTTGGAAGGTTGCAAGGGTGGTGCCTATTTTGAAAAAGGCTGGAGCAGATATAGTGGATGATTATCGGCCCATTTCAATACTGAATCCCTTAAGTAAAATGTTAGAAAAGTTGGTGGTTAAACATTTGAGTGATTTTTTGGAACTAAAGGGTTTACATTGTTTGGAGCCGCTTGGGTTTAGGGAGGGAAGGGGTACGGGTGCAGCTTTGGTCAGGTTCACGAACACCGTCCTCTGTGGTTGTGATAGAGGTTGTTTTACAGGGGCTGTGTTTGTGGACCTGACCCGGGCTTTTGATTTAATAAATCATAATTTGCTTTGTTCTAAGCTTGAAAGTTTGGGTTTTTCTACTTTGGTTGTCTCTCTTTTCTTAAGTGCTTTTTAAAGGGACAATCTCAACAAGTGTTTATTGAGACTTCATTATGTAATCTACGGTTAAAACCCAGAGGTGTTCCACAGGGATCCATTTTGGGTCCCCCTGTTATTTTCAATATTTATAAATCAAATTCCTTCGATATTTTCAGCTAGTCATTGTCTTCTCTATGCAAATGGCTTGATTTTATATAACCAGAATCAGAATATTGAGTTAGTAAATATTGGTTTACAAAATGATTCTGATAAACTTGGTCTTTGGTTGTTAAATAATAAATTATTTTGAATGTAAAAAAGACCAAGTGCATGGTATTTGGGAGTGCTCCTCGTCTAAAGTTAAATCCGTGTTTACATATACTTGACAAATGTGGTGATTTAATTGAACAGGTTACCATATTCAAGTATTTAAGAGTTCTTTTGGATCCTTGTTTGGGATTCTTGCCACAGGTAAAGGCTGTTAGTAGGACTATAAACTAAAAATTGGGCATGTTATATAAATTTAAGGCATATTTGTCATTGGAATCTCATAGAACAATTACAATTGGAACTTTGTTGCCTCATTTTGATTTTGTTTCCTCCTTATATTATGGTTTGGGTATATGGGAGGGGAGGGTCTTGAGTGTAGTTTATAATAATATTTGTCGATTTGTTCTTGATGCTCCATGAATGACACGTCACTGTGTCTTATATTCTTCTTTGGGTTGGCTATCTCCCAGATTAAAGTTTGCCTGTGCACTTGGTAATTTGATACATCACGCTATTTATGCTAGAAATACTTCCTCTTTATCTGATCTGGTAAATATCAGGGATTCTCAGGTCAATTTGCGTTCAAATCATGGAACTGTTCTGAGGGCTACAGTTGAAAGGAGAAAATCTGGTTTTCGATCATTCTCGTCATCAGCTGCTAATTTATGGAATGATAAGCCCTCTTCCC
Organism: Neoceratodus forsteri; assembly: GCA_016271365.2. Lineage (NCBI taxonomy): Eukaryota > Metazoa > Chordata > Ceratodontiformes > Ceratodontidae > Neoceratodus > Neoceratodus forsteri. The sequence goes on from CM028130.1 coordinate 53,796,543, forward strand.
TTAGATGTATTTCTTCAGTTATGGGTTTTAAGGTTAAATTTAAATGTTATTTATTATCCATTGATTTATGTAATTGTTAGCAAAATGTTTTGGTTTTTTTAGTCTAATGTTTGTTGTATATTACTGTTGACCTGTTTTTCGGGTCGGACCTGAAAAAGGGCTTTGCCCAGTGTCCCAACCCGGTAAACAAATTTAAAATAAAAATAAAAAAACATGCAGGTGGTATGTGACAGCCAAAACAGAATACTCAACATATTGGCGAAATACCCTGGATTGTCACATGTTGCATTCATCTTCAGGCACTGCGGAATTGCAGAGACCCTTAAACAAGGAGAGATAACAGATTGCTGGCTGATAGGTGAGTGCAGGTACAGTACAGATGCACATGTACCACACCACACCCACAAGATCCCTGCACCACAACATGATGGCTGGGTCCCGCACACCAGCCATGGGTCAAGGTCAGAGCAGTGCATATGGAACACAGCATGATCGTTGGTGACACGGGGTACATAGTAGAACACATATGGCAGCCAATGTCACAGATGCACTGGCAGTAATACACACAGATGCATGCAGGTAGTGGCCAAGAGAGTATGCACACAGGTCCACATGCCCCACGATGACCAGCATATGGGCTTTGGGTGGCACAACTCACAGGGTGGCCATCACGGGCACACTCTGCACCATTCAGGGGCATGCCATGACTGAGCTGCAGAGCACCGCACATGTTGTGTGTGTGCTGCTGCTGAGCTGCCAGTGTGACACAGACACAACAGACACATAAACACAGATTGTGGCATGCCCCATATGGGAGCACACACACATGACACAGGACACATGCCATGGACAATATGGGACAGACAGCCATGTTGGTGTGAACAGCCGATTATGCTGGAACCCACAGCACACATACATCCACACACATTGTGGTGCAAGGGCTGTACATAACCACACTGCCATGTGGTGCAAGGATGCAGTGCCTGCAGCATACTGCACACCACAGAAGAGTTATAGGCGGCATATGGCACAGGGGCACAGACACATGGGTGGGCCTGCAGGTAGTCGGAACCTAGGAAACATGCAACGGCCACACAGGCCAGCACACAAGTGACTGTATGGTGCACATGCGCAGCAGCACATGATGCCACTATTCATGCATTGCCGGATCACACAGACCATGCAGACACACAGGTCTGCCACTCAGCATACCCCGCGCATGCTAACTGTAACATATGTCTCCACAGGTGACAGTGTAAATACACTCCTTCCCTGGCTGATGACACTCTACAAAGGTACCTGCCACCAAATGCGAAACACGATACAGTGAGGCCCATGCTGTAACGTTCTCAGTGATAGAGAGCACATTTGGACTACTGAAGATGCTTTTGTGATGCCTAGACCAGTCAGGTGGTTCACTGCAGTTCAGCCCAGCCATGGTGTGCAAGATATTCATAGTCTGCTGCATACTTCACAATGTAGCCATTGAGCAGCACATACAGCTGCCTGAGGAGGACAGTGACATGGAAGGCAGCAATGAAGGTCTGGCACCAGATGACAATGCAGTGGATGATGCTGATGGCAACATTGCAGTGGTGTGTGGCAATGCAGCAACACAGGTAGCAGCTGGATGCCAGGCAAGGGATATGCTTGTCAGGAACCACTTTGAGTGACCCTGTGACAGATATTGACACCAGCATGCAACCTGTTAGTGACATCTGTAGCACGGTGATAACACAGTGAACTGTCTCACTGTTGTACCCTGCACAGTCTGCATGGACAGGGTAAATAGCAGGCATCCAGATGGAGGACAACCAGCCAATGCCCATCCCAGAGGCATCGCAAAGTGACATGTTGCTACCTGGGAAGGTGGCTACATTGCAGCCCTGTGCTCATTTATCACCATGTCTGCAGTGTCACAGCTTTGCCTAGGTAGCTGAACATGAATGCAGAATCCACTGCAATGCATGTAGGGACATAGACCACGGGACTATACTGTAATAGTACAGCGTGATATGTACCAGAGGTCCGGTGCCGCTCCGCTACCCAGCACCGCAGGAATGACCCCTGCATCACACACAAGATGCACACCGCATACACCATTACAATGCTGCAGTGCTGTTGTAGGCCTGGCCCATCCATGCCACCAGTACAGCAGCTGCCATCATGACCTACTGGTGCCACTGTATAATGTGGTCCCAATGCCCTAAGATCCCGCCATACTGCGGCAATGTGGGCCACCATTCTATGCTACAGTGGCAAGGTCCCAAGCCCCATGTGTCAACAGTGGTGATGCTACCACACAGTGATGCACATGTGGCATTTACCACACCCCTGTGAGGCACATGCACAGGATACAAACACAGTTGTGAAAGAGGAGTGGCAATAGCAGCAAGGTGACGCAGAGGCAGGCACAGTGACACAGTTGTGTCAGAACCAATGGGATGGGCATGCTATTGATGCATCTGCAGATGGACATGTGTTAGTGCATCATACACGCAGGACCACACACCACTGGAACTCACCTCCCTCGGTACACAGTATCGGTGCCCACATCACTGAGTGTGAAGCACCACCCTGCTTGGTAGCCAGCCCCATCCTCAAGCACAATCGCACACACCTACCGCCCTGTACTGCTGTGACAGGAACCCCACAGAATTGCAGCATGTACACTGCGACATGCGTCAAAGCCCCAAAGTGACCCAGAGGAGATGCAATAAATGACAGTGCACATCAGTCCCCACCACAGGCAGTGCGAATCAGCCACATCAGTGTCAGTGTAGGCCCACAGCTGTGCACAGGTGCAAGTAGGGCCTGTGAACATCTGAGCCCTGCCTGACTGTGCTGTACAGCACCACCACATGCCAGACACTAGTACCATGGCAGCACACATTGGGCTGTGTTTATGTCTGACCACACTCTGGTTACACCCGTGGCTGCCTGCCATTGCTGAGAGGCATTGCTTCCACAGAGCTGCTGGGTGTTCTACAGTGCACAGAGCACACCCCAGGTGCAGCAGAGGTGCAGCTACATCACAGGATGGCCAACAAACATATAAGATGGCCAAACTTCACAGATGCTGAGACTGTGCTCCTGGCCAGCTGTGTCCAGACATGGGCATGGGTAATTATGCCCCCAGGTGTCTCACAGCATATGCTCAAGGAGCGGGACAGGGTGTGGCGTATCATTGACAATTGTCTAGAGGCCCTGTCAGGTATGCCATTCACGATATGCCAGCTGAAGCACAAAATGAATGATATGGGACTGTGAGATCCAGGGATCCTGAAGCGCCTAAGAGACCAGGCAAGGGAGGCAGACATTACCATGTGTGGTGGACATCACAGACAGACCGGTGAGTATGGCATGGGTGGCATGCATGCACAGCCACCACTGCATGTGCATACAGCATTTACTGTTCCCACAAATGCAGCACCGGGAGTCTCCACCGAGGGCGGAGGATCGGACGTTGATGGCAACAGGGACAGTGATGGAGGCCGTGATGCACAAGATGATGCAGCACAAGGTAGGTGTATACTCTGCACGTGTACCACATAGGACTGTAGCCACACATACAACCCACCATGTGTGCAACATGGTGTGGGTATGGTCCCACATGTTGTATAACAGCACATGCATCCCTGCATGTCCCTTGTGCATGCACATGGTGGCACAGAGCATGCATGCCTCTGTACCAAACAGACATGCGTGGGACACCTGTACTACAGAGGGGCCTGCTGTAGTGTGCATATCCATATGTGCCTGTGCCATGTGTGCCATGCAGTACCAGTGCCATAGTACTAATAATGCTTGTGGCCAATACAGGCACATCACAGTGAGCCATGGTGGACACACCATGCCTTTGTGCTGGCCAACGTGTACATTGCACACAGTGGGCTATGTCCCATTATGTTGTTTTAGGGGAAGGCACAGAGAACCATGCACGTGAGTACCTGAAAGCCCTGCAGGAGGCCATGTCCAAGCTGAAGTGAAAGGAGGCATGCCGGTATGCAGAATGGACCCTACTGATGAAGCAGAACAGGGATAATAATCAATCAATCAATCAATCAATCAATCACTTTATTTAACCAGGCAATAATGATTCTTAGAACACTATAGCACATGAGAGGCCTGGGGCAGGTATGGCTACAGACAATCAGGGGGCTGCTCAGACAACACAGAGGGACATGGGGTTGCATGCACAGGCGCCATCCCATGCTGGTGTGCCACCACCCATGCTGCCAGCTAATGGTACTGCTGCACCTTCCACACATGTGCAGTCCTATGTGTTACAGCCCTGGATACGGGTGCCTGTACCCATTCATGTGCTGTGCCAGGGGTTGCAGGCATGGCTGTCTCCATGGGTCCACCGCAGGATGATGGCAACATGCAGTACTTTGTTGGAATACTTCGCAGGCAGATGAGGGATGTTGCCATGAAGCCAGCTGCCCTACAGGACTCAGTACAGGCTGTTCTTGGGACCATAGACAGGTATTGTACATAGCAATAGGCAGTTCCTTTGCACACATGGGTACCGCAGGTGTTGGCCACCACTGAACATGTACTGCAGCCTGGTGTAGAAGTGTAGTTAGCATACACAGGTATTGTGTGCTTGGATATCAGCCTGTTGCATGCCTTGACAGCTAGCCTTGTTATGTACTGTGTGCATATAGCCATGTAGGTATGTTGTTCCTGATGTTTTTTGTGCCCATGTTATGCTTTTTGTGATGTGTGATAGGTCAATAAACATATAATTTTCCTGTTATGTGATGGTGTGCTGTGTAGTCTGTGATCACATGGATATATGCTATGCCGCATGCTCAGTATGCAGATCAGCTGGGCCAATGATGCGCGGGTGGGATGGATATAGGATGTATGTCACATTGGCTATTAATATGTCAGTAGGTGCTACCCATAGTGACATTGGAATGCTCAGTGTAGGTTTGTCAGTGGTGTGCAGTGTGGTTCACCCATGCACTGGGTATGTGGTGAGTGGCATGCAGGAGAGGAAACCCCCCCAGCGGAGGAAACCTCTGGGACCCATGGCCAGTGCACTGCCTGTCCTCCAGGCTCCTTGTGCCGGCATGAGAGAATGCATGGTTGGCAATGTGCTGCACATCTGGGGCTGAGCATGGCCTGCATGCCGTCATGGTGGGATGGTGGCCCCTCATGTACATACATGCTGAGCATGTAGGCATCATGCAGCAGCGCATGTCATCCATGTGTTCTGGTGATGTGCTCCCCCACCACCGCGTGCTGCATGGGGGGGGTGTACTATGTAGAGTAATGGATGTTGCCTCTGTGTACGGCTGGCAAAATGCCATGTGACATGCCTCAGACATACCTAATATGCACCGGCCATGCTACGGCAGACAGTGTATGGCAGTATGCATGACTGTGTGTGTACCTGGGTGCCTGTGCATGTCTCAATTTGTGTGGGTCCTGTGTGCAGGTCATGGCATGGCATGACCTGATGTGTATCCACCACAGTTGTGGCAGCACCTGAATGCCCCACTGCATCCTTTGCCTGGGGCTGCCAGGTGTTGCGATCATTGAGGAGTCCTCTTCCTGGGGAGTGCCTGCTGTTGTTCGCTAGGCCCATGGCCTACAGCATCCTGTTGTACCTGTCCCATGCTTGATCTAAGTCCGCTAACATTGGTGGTGGTGGTGTCCTCCAGCTTCCTCTTCCACCCACAGTGTCTGCATGCCAGTTGCACAGGCACAGTGGTGGGGGCATGGGACATATCCTGTGGTCCACCATCCACCACATGTGGAGTACCATCATCAGCTGCAGCCATGCTGGCACTGCTCCCCATGCAGTGTTCCATGTGTGCAGCAGGGTCCAGTGATGGCACGCTCCACGTATCCGTCCGCTCAGTGGTGGACCGCTCACCATCTACTGTGTGTTCATCTGCTGGTGCTGCTGTGTGGGCTGTGCCCACTGGGGTGCATTCACACATTGGGCCTTGTCTCCCTGGTGATGTTTGCAGCTGTGCAGTGTCACCCCACATACCTGTGCATTCACCACCTATGGTGTACTGGAATCCACCGGTTCCGCCTCATGTAGGGTCCCCTGTCTGTGTCATGGGAGTAGTATCACCATCTGTGCCTGTCGTGCACAGTGCAGCCTGTTGTACATTGACTGTCCCCTGTAGCAAGTACGTAAGGTGCTCACGCATCTATACCATGCCCCATGACATGTTGCTGACTGCCTTTTCCACCCCCCTGGCAGTGGCACTGCAAGTTGGAAGTTGCTGTGTGACAGTGTCCTGCATTGGCATTTGGATATCTACTGGGGGTTGATATGGCACTGTGTGTTCCAGCATGTGTATGTTGTCCCTTGTGTCCATATCTATTGCAATGGAAACTGGCATCCATGCTGCAACTGTCCCATATGTGTCATCCAACAGTGCCATGTCTGGGACCTGCATGCCTGCAGGTGGGACTGTGTAAGCTTGCATGTTGTACATGGGCCCACTGTTTACAGGTGCGGCCCATGCATGCATGCAGTCTGCTGTGCAGGTCTGTGCTGCTGTGGCTGTATGGATGAACATAGCTGCCATGGGCAGTGGTTGTTATAGACATCTGTGTCTGTGTGGCCTGCATCAGCTGACTGTGTGCATGCATGTGCACATGTTGCTGTGCTCCATGGACTGGACGTGTGCCGCTGATGTAATGGCATGCATTGCCTCTGCTGCTGTGTGCTCCTGTGTGGCCTGTGGGTCCCATTGTGGCAGGGATGGTGTATGTGCAGTACTGGGCATCCTTGTGCCACTGGTCACTGTGTATGCCATGGTCTTGGTTGCGACATGGTCCATGTGCGCCACCGGTGTAGGTGTTGGCCTTTGTGCCTGTTGACATGTCCATCCCACTGCATGCCTGCCTGTCATGCATCACCCAGGCTATGTCATGTAGGGTATTGGCCACTGTTGTTGTGGCCTGTCTCTGTGCCTGCTGCAACTTCACCATTTCTCATTGCTGATCAGTGCTGCGCTCCATCATTGATGCCATGTGCTCCAGTGAGGATGCCTGCTGCTGACTACAGGACAATACACCATTCTTCATGGTGGATAGCTCCATGTAGCACCCCTGTGTACTCCAGCTGGCCTCCACCATGATGTCCTGCATGGTGCCAACACCCTCCACTATGGTTGCCAGGTGTTTGTCTGTTTGGGTGTTCCATACCTCTATCGCATTACGTAGGTCCCGAAGGTGTGATGCGATTGAGGACTCCAACTGTATGACCTCCTGGCAGTACAGCCCGAGGTCATGGTCCAATGATGGTGATGTTGTTTCTGTCCCATCTGGCAGTTGCAGTGTGGCTACATGTTGCATGGGTGATGTGGGGCTGCTGCTGCACCTTGCATGTCATCCGCAGCTCACTGAATCACTGCTGCTATAGTTCAGCTCGGTATTGCTGTGCATATTCTGTGCACTGCTGTGCACACTGGCAGTGGGGCTTGCTACAACAGCCATGCATGTTGACTCACTGTCTATCCATATGTCTTCCTGTACACCATCCCCTGTCATGCCATTGGACCCAGTGTCAGTGTTGCTTTGGGCCACCACGTCATGCTGCTCCTGCCATTCCTGTTGCTGTTGGTGGTCTGCAGAGCATGTGCTGATCCTGCTCCCACTGCTGCTGTTGTCCTCACCACATCCACTACTGCTACTATTGGTGCTGATGCTGTCACTGTCCATGTTGCTGCCTTCCGCATGCCCACCTGCAGGAGAGGGGGACAGCATTACATGTCTGTGTGCTCACAGGTGCACGCGTTAGTGCCCTGTGTATTGTGTCCTACATACCCACCCATATATGTCTGTACATGTCTGAACAGTATTATTGTTCATCACAGCCTTGTTCAGTCATCACGTGTACATTGGATCAGAGGCATGCCACATATGTACGTGGTTGTGTCCTCAGTGGTGCCTGTGTCTGCCATGCAGCCTATGGACACATGCAGTCGGAAATCATCTGGCTATGTGTGTGTGGTTGTCACATGATTTGTCCTGCTATCCTGTTGCCCCACTGCTCATTGTGCCCCTTCACATGCATGTTGTTGTGGTGGTGTGTGCCATGATGCCCTCCACTGCCATTTGCACAGCCCTCCATGTTGCGTGTTCACCAGTGTGGTGCACTCAAAAACCATGCATGCATATGTGATGTTGTGGCCGATGGGGTCTGTCCCATACCCCTTGTGTCTGTTACTGCACATGGCATCCCATCCCTGCACACCTTGCACTGTATGCTACAGCCTATAGAAGTCTAGGTTGGTGTGCCCCTCCATTTTGCTCAGACTCATGTATGCTGCCACCTGCTGTTCAGGTCCCGTCAGGGTCATCAGCTGTGTTGGTCCTCCACCTGTGCCACTGGTACACCGCCTGTTGTGTGTCAGTTTCTCCTTGATGCCCCACCTAACTTAATTGTAGCACTTCTGCAGTGCCCGTATACTGCATCTCACAGGACCCACGGCATTGACATCTGTGGCTACCAACTCCCACACCAGTCTCCACCTGTGCTGCATGTCCTTGTCACCTCCCCGAGACAGCAGCAGCATACGTTATTCCTCCACCTCCTCCATTAGAACCTGTGTTTTGGTTCTAGTGAAGTTCTGCTTCCTACTATGGGCTGGTGGTAGGCGGGACCGTGCCCATTGTCCTACATTCCCTGTGTTGCTCCCTTCCACTCCTGCTCTGCTTTCTGCATCTGATGCACTGCTAGCAGCTACAGGGCTTCTTCTGGCTTGCCCAGCTCCACGGCTGCCACCTGCCACCTGTGCATCCCTCTCCTGGTTTCCTCTTGGACTCACATACTCTGTTCCCACCCTGACCTGTGCTGTGTGTCTAGTCCTGCTTCCTGCTGCATGGGCATCACACCCAGATCCATCAGTGGTACTGTCCTCCTGTTCCCTCTGTGGCCTGCACTCTGTGTGTGCTCCTTGGGCATGTGGCTGTGTTCTCCTTCTCCTGTCTGCAGACTGGCCAGCCCTGCCATCTTGTTCTGTGGCTCCAGCTACCTTTGCCCTCTGTGCCCTGCACTCTGTGGAACCACTTTCTGGGTTGGCCCATCTTCTCTGTGTGGCAGCCGTGAGGTCTGCTTCACTGCCCACATCCATAGCTGATGCATTGTCTGCCCTCTGAGCCTTGTGCTCTGTGGTAACCCTACCCAGCACCACACATCTTCTCTGTCTGGCTGTTGGGGGTCAGCCTCACTATCTCCAGCTATGCCTGCACCATCCTGTGCCCTGCTCTTTGGTTTTGCCATTCCATTTGACCTGTGCCCTCTGTGTCTACCATGATGTCCATCACTGACACCATGCTCCAGTGTGGGTTGTACACTATGGTCTGCTTTGATCACATATGTCCCCATTTGTCCTTGCCAGCTGTGCACTGTTGCAGGGTTGTTCCCCTCCTCCATCCCGCCATTGTCCTCAACTCTTCTTCTCCTGCCACCCTCTGTGGCCCTGGGATCCTTCCATCCCTCCCTTACTCCGGTCCTTTGCTGCATGGCTTCCACCCTGCTGCGACATTCTGGGAGTCCGACTTCCTGACTGATGCAGCCAACGACCGTCATAGCCCAATGCGTCATTCTTATGGGGTGGGCTGCTAGCTGCATCCTTGCAAGAGACTTTGCTGCTTTTTTGCTACTTCTTGGAAATTCTATGTGCAGGCACATGGATGCAGCATTCCTTGATGCTGGCATCACCTTTGCCGCATACACTGTCATTTCCAACCTTGGTTGGAAAATCCTGCCCCAGGACCTTGCACGGTCTCAGTGACTGAATGCCTCCCTAGCTAAAACACCAGGCACTGCATGTTGAGGTGACAGGCACAGCCCAATTGAACAACAAAACACTAACATTACACCTTCCTGATACCAACCACACATTGGTTAGAACACTGACACCTTGCACAGTCTTAGTCAGGTAAACACTCCCCAAATACTAGGCCCTGCATCCTGCACTCAAAAGTGCAATACATTTGAACCCCTAAACAGTACCGTCACACCTCCCTAACACCAAAAACGACTATGTTATAACACTGTGACCTTGCATGGTGTCAGTTAGGTAATGCTTCCAACCCCGCCCCCCAGAGCACCAGCCACTGGATCCTGAGGTCACTGGCAAAGCCCAAGTAAACCATTAAACATTACTTTATGCCTATCTGATACCAACTACACATACATTACAACACCAGGGCCTTGCACAGTCTCAGTCATGAAATGCGCCCACCCCCCAAACACCAGGCACTGGATCCTGAGGTCACAGGCATAGCCCAACTAAATCCCTAAACATTACCATTACAACTCTCTGATACCAACCACGCATATGTTAGAACACGGTGACCTTGCACAGTCTCAGTCAGGGAATGCCACAGCCCAACTGAACCCCTGAACGTTACCATTACACCTCCCTGATACCAACCACACATATGCTATAAAACTGTCACCGTGCACGGTCCCAGTCAGTGAATTCCCCCCACCACCAGGCACTGGATCCTGAGGTCACAGGCAGAGCCCAACTAAACCCCTAAACATTACTGATAGACCTCCCTGATACCAGCCACACATATGTTATAAGACCATGACCTTGCACGGTCTCAGTCAGTGAATGCCACACCCCCAAACAACATGCACTGGATCTCAACGTCACAAGAACAGCCCAATGAAACCCTTAAATGTTACCATCAGTGTAGAGGAATAGCACAGGAGTGCCCTGTTAACAGTGTCTTGCTATGTATCAACATAACATACAACAACATGTGAGACATGCAAATATACATACCAGATGTTTTTGCTGTTGGTCCTGCAGCTCCAGACACTGTGTCACTAGGTGGTACAGTCTGCCCTTCTTCTGCTTCCTCATCATCACTGGAGGTGGCTGAGTCTAATTTCATATAAAAACAAGTGGATGAAGGGGAACAGGAAGGGGGTAAGAGTTGGAACATATATTAGCTATATGACATACAGATCCTAATAATAAGAACATAGGCAGCATTAGATTGCAAAACCACATCACTAGAATCTAATTTCTTCTAACAAATCAAACTTTCGATCCCCCACAACAAATAATCTATCAATGCTTTTTAAAGTTTATGTTTCTCATATATATATATATATATATATATATATACACATTACCGCACTAACAAAACTGTCACAAAGGTAATTTAGATAACAGAAAAAAGAAATATAATATTACTATGTAAACAACACACTATGTAACATCTCGTAATTCATATCACTTTTACATATTGTGTCAACGGAAATAGTATGCTAAACCAAATAATATTTACAAGTAAGCTAAAACTTTAATACCTATCCCAAACAATTTTTTGAGACATTTCAGACACTCTTAAGAACTCATACAACTTAAAATGAAAATATTTCATATTATATTCTCTACTTACCACCTAGTGTGCGTTCGCCAAGCATCGGCTTCCTGGCCACCTTCCATAATTTTAGGGCATGACCGTACCACCCCTTCTTGACATCTGTCACTGTTCCCCTCTTATGCAATTTGTGGAAACGCTGTTGCAGGAGCTTCCACTTTTTGGCTGATTGACTTAAAAACAGCTTGGGTCCCCATGCTGTTCTATGGCCTTGACCAAGAGCTGTGCCCCAGCGTAGTCCCACACTTTTGGGCATCTGTAGCGAAAAAAAGAGAATAAAAAAAAAATCTGTTGTCCTTTCTTCTGATATCATCTTTACCTTTAACTATGACAAAACAATCTACCACACAACTACTTATCAGCACACCTTCAGAAAAGCGCCCCCTACTCCTAACTTAAACAGTACACATGGTTGGCGGTTCAAGTCATCTGGACCACAAACCCCAACCCTCCAAGAAGCATACATGAATAACACACCAAGATCCTGTAGTCCCAATCACAAAAACATTTTTTATTTTCTATTAATTAGCAAATAAAACATTGTTTTCTTTCTTAGTGTCTCCTGTTTTCCTTGTAGTACTTTTGTGAAGCAACCCATAGTTTCACGAAGCTATCCACAGTTTCGCAAAAACACAGTCAGTCTTGCGAAAGCAGAATACAGTACACAGCATCACACTGTTAGTAGTTTTGCAAGGCAGCATAGCACTTTCTCGGTCATACAACAGCTATCCACATTTGCCCATAATTGTATATAATAACAATGGCTCAAAACCATTGGTTGATGCCACGAAATTATCTGTACTTTCCAGATACAACAAATAAGTACTTCATTAAAACATATAAAAAATATATCTCAGACACTGCAGCGAAAAGCAACAATGCATAACTCACATTACTCATACACTACATTGATACTATTGTAAAGACACATAGTTCTAAAGCATAGCTTTTTTAACCAACCTGTGCAGTACAGACAGTTTTCCATTTCTTCATAGTGTCCCGAAATCACCAATATTTTTTCGAAACACCATTTTATTTATAAAAAATAAAGCATGGTATTCTTAGATTGTGAACCACATAACATTACTAAACTGGCAAAAACACTAACTAAATAATAACTAAAGATTGCAATAGATTCTACTTACTTGTGTTCTGCAGTGCAGCTTGCATAGACATCACAAAATGGAGTCCATCATAAGATGGCTACCTTTTCCAGTCTTCTGATTCATTGATTCAAAAGATGCAAATTTTAAGTATTTTCTTAGTGATAGTCAACATTTTTTCATAGTTTGACAATATATACATGCAGTGTTGCCTGTTTCAGTGAGACCAACTGAATATACTTGTGTAAAAAACAAATATTTTAATATTAAAAATTATTTTTTTTCTTACTTTCACGAAACTATGCATGTGATCATGAAACTATTAGTTGTTTTGCAGCAATACATGGATTGATGTCACAACACTACTGTATGGTTTTGTGAAACTGACCGTTGTTTTGCGGTGCTCAGTTCTAAGATGTTTGCCTTTTCCAGACTTCTCATTGGCTGACTCGAGAAATGCCACATATGGTTCTGTAAAAGAACTCTCATTTTCGCGACATTAACACATATGTTCACAAAAGTGCCCATAGTTTTGCATGCAATCATATACCAATTCACAGTGAAAAGATGAAACAACCACTAATTTCGTGAACCTACTGTTTGGTTTCATGAAACTGGCCACTGTTTTGCGGTACTCAATCCTGATGTTTGCCTTTTCCAGACTTCTCATTGGTTAATTCGAAAGATGCCACATATGGTTCCGTTAAAGAACTACTTTTGTGACACTAACACATAGGTTCTTGAAAGTACCCATAGTTTTATGGCAATCACGTACCAATGAACAGTGGAAAGGAGAAATCACCACCAATTTTGCGAACCTACTGTATAGTTTCGCAAAACTGACCATTATTTCTCGGTACTCAATATTGCTGTTTGCTTTCCAGACTTCTCATTAGTTGGCTTGAAAGATTCCACATATGGTTCTGTTAAAGAACTCTAACTTTCATGACACCAACACATAGGTTCACGAAAGTACCTGTAGGTTTGCATTAATCACTTATCAATGGGCAGTGGAATGGTGAAACCACCACCAATTTCACAAACCTTCTCTAAATTTCATGAAACTATCAGTTTATTTAAACCATTTCATACATACTGTACATAGACACAGTCCAAGTAACCCTTCATAGAAACATAGAAGTTGACAGCAGATAAGGACTGCAAGGCCTATCCAGTCTGCCCATTCTTTTTCTACCTTATAAATGTACCTTCAATCTTTGCTCTGTCAATGGCCTATCTATTCATACGCATCTGTATTGCTCCCTTATACCTATCTTGTGCCTGTTTGAAGCCCTGCACTGTATTCATATCCACCACTTCCTGAGGTAGGCCAGTCCATGCATCCACCACTCTTTCTGTGAAAAAGAACGTCCTCACATTACCCCTTAATCGGCCTCCCTCTAATCCCATGATGTGTCCTCTTGTCCTGCTATTTTTCTTATATTGAAACATGTTAGACTCTTTTACCTTGTTAATGCCCTTAATGTGTTTGAATGTTTTGATCATATCACATCTCATATCTCCCTACTTTGCTCTAGGGTATACATATTGAGCTCCATTAATCTGTCCTCATATATTTTCTGATGCAGTCCCTGCACCATTTTGGTTGCCCTTCTCTGGACTGCCTCAATTTGGTTAATATCCTTGTGAAGGTGTGGCCTCCAGTACTGAACACAGTATACTAGATGGGGCCTAACCAGTATCTTGTAAAGAGGGATTATTACCTACCTCCTCTGACTTGTGATACCCGTACTAATACATCCCAATATTCCCCTAGCCCTACCTACTATTTTAGTGGTCTGCTTGGATGATTTCAGGTCATCAGCGATGATGATGCCCAAGTCTCTTTCTTCCCTTGTGACTGCCAGCAACTCCCCTCCCAGCCTATAGATGGCTTCACAGTTTCTCTTCCCTATGCACATGATCTTGCACTTCTTTGCATTAAACCCCAGTTGCCACTCTTTGGACAAGTTTTGCTAGTTTATCCAGATCTCTTCTCATTCTGCCCACCCCATCTGGATCATCTACTCTGTTGCAGATCTTGGTGTCATCTGCAAACAGACAAACCTTACCCTCCAGTCCATCTGCAATGTCATTGATGAAAATATTGAAGAGGACTGGCCCCAGGACTGATCCCTGAGGTACCCCACTTGTGACTTGCATCTCTTCTGACTGTATACTGTTTACCATCATTCTCTGTTTTCTGCCTGTCAACCAGTTTGCCACCCAGTTGACCAACTTCTGACCCACCCTGAGCCTACCCAGCTTATTAATCAATCTTCTATGTGGAACAGTATTGAAAGCTTTACTGAAGTCAAGGTAGGCGACATCAACTGCTCCCCCTTGGTCCACCACTTTGGTTACCTAGTCAAAGAACTCTATGAGATTAGTTTGATAGGACCTTCCTTTTGTAAACTCATGCTGTCTTGGATCCTGTGCTCCTATGTTTTCCAGGTGTTGCACTATCCTTTCCTTAAGAAGTGCCTCCATAATCTTGCCCACTACTGAGGTAAGACTGACTGGTCTGTAGCTCGCTGCCTCCTCCCTGCTACCACTCTTGTGGAGCTGGATCACATGAGCCCTTCTCCAGTCTTCTGGGACTTCTTCTGTGCTCAGAGACTCACTAAACTGTTCTGATAATGGCTCTGCAAGTTCCACCCTTAGCTCCTTTAGTACCCTTGGATGTATGGCATCAGGTCCCATTGCTTTGTCCACCCTGAGCTTATCAAGCTCTTGTAGGACCCTTTCTTTTGTGAAGGGACTAGTGCACACCTCCCTTCCTCCCCCCCCCGTGTCCACGGTGCTGAGCTGTGGGCCCTGCTCTACCTTCTCTTCAGTAAATACTGAGCAGAAGAACTATTTAGGATAGATGCTTTTATATGGTCCTCCTCCTTCTCCTTATCTCCTTTGATCTTAGCAATACCCCTTCTGGACTTTCTCCTTTCACTAATGTATCTATAGACAGTCTTGTCACCTTCTTTTACTATTTTTGCTAGTATTTCCTTGGTTTGGGCCTTTGCCTGCCTTACTGCCTTCCCTTAGGGAAGTTTGGTATGCCTCCCTGTCTTCATCTCGCTGTGTTCATTTATTTTTCCTGAAGGCCGGCCTTTTGGCTCTGACCTTCTCTGCTACTGTTTTTGAGAACCAAAGTGGTTTCCTTCTTCTTTTGCACTTTCTTTTCTCTCTAACACAATGGGAGGTTGCTTCAAGTTACATCTATGCACAATATCTCATCAACCTTAGGGACCTGATAATAAAATCCCTTCATATATGACATAGCCACCTCCACACATGCTTGGTATATCAATCGTACAATAACCTACAATATGTGACTGTAATTATTGATAGGTGCAAGCAGGCCTTGCATGCCCACCTGCCCATAAGAACACACACAAAGCATACTCCTGTATACGCTAAAATTAACCCTTCTAACTGTTATGCACCAAAATGCCACTAGCCATAGCATCCTTGGGCCACACGCTATCACCTACACATAATCACAAACACACAGCACAAGCAAACAGGCATTCCAAGCAACGCACATAACATTATTTTGAAAGCTCTAACTAGCCATAGCTACAAAGGCAGCAGCACAGGCCCTCTCCACCCTGTGCTTCCAGTCACCCATAAATGTAAAGGCATAACATGGGAGTACACAACCCTCCCAGTTTTGCATAATGCAGCCCATTGGTGGGAGCACAGTTCCTCTGGGCCCTGCACTCCCACCCAACCATTACTGTAGGCAAATAGCACAGGACACCTAGTGTTCCCAGTTTATCATTAATAGTATGCAAGGATGACAGTGTGGGCCCTCTGGGCCCTGCGCTCCCACCTAAACATTTGTGAAATTGTATGTGGTACAATGAAACTAACATTTGTTTCACATCAACACATGAGCTGATGCCCCAATACTATACATAGTTTTGTGAAAGTAACTGTACTTTCGCGGTACTCAATCCTGGCATACCTAATCGTACACTAACCTGCAATACGAGTCTATAGTAATGGGTAGGTGGAAGTGCAGAGCCCTTAGAGCCCTGCACTTCCACCTACCCATAACTACAAACACAAAGCATGGTCCTGCACACACTCAAATTAACCTTGCAACCGTTATGTGCCAATATGTCATTAACCATAGCATCCTCGGGCCCTTTGTTCCCACCTACACATAACCACAAACACAAAGCATAAACAGGCATTCCAAGCAACCCTCATAACTTTATTTGGGAATATCTCACTAACCATACCTGCAAAGGTGGGAGCACAGGCCCTCGGGCCCTGCACTTTCAACCACAGATAAATGTAAAGGTATAGCACAGGAATACACTGCCCTCCCAGTTTTGCATATTGCAATCCATTGGTGGGAGGGCAGGCCCTCTGGGCTCTGTGCTCCCACCCACCCATGAGTGTACACACATAGCATAACAGGCCCCAGTGCTCCCAGTTTACCATTAATAGTATATCCAGCAGTGGGAGTGTAGGCTCTCCAGGCCCTGTGCTCCCACCTAAAGAATTCCATAAAAACATACCACAAGCAACCAGGTATTCCAAACAACCCTCATAGTGCTCCAAGTACTATATAATCACATGCCCCCCCACTCCCATTTTTGCAAAAAAACTCTGTTAATGCATCGGTTAGGGTTGATTTCACACTGACAATAGTCTGGAAATTCAATGTTAGGGTTATCAACCCTACCACTACACACACACACCCACCATTCACAGACCAACAGATGCTGGGGTGTGCCTTGGGGTCATTGGGCCTAACTCTTACCCCATATGTAAACAAGATGAGATGGTAGAGTATAGTAGAATGGGATGAGAGTTAGACCCAATGAGCCCAAGGCACACCCTGATGTCTGCTGGTGTGTGGAGGGTGGGGGGTGGGAGTAGGATGGTAGGGTTGATAACCCTAATGTCGAATTCCCAGCTTTTGACTCTTTATTAAGAACCCTAACTGATGCATTTACATAGCTTTTTGCAATTTGTATTTATTTATTTATTTATTTAAGAGTTTCACTAGGAAGGGCACACTGAACAACAAGTTGCTCATCTCATGGTGCGTCCTGGGGGAAGGGGGAATTGAGAGACATACAATAAATCATACAAACCAAAAACAGTATACAGTGCAAAGGCAGTTAAGACATACAATAATCATAGACAACAACAACAACAACAAATCATAAGCAGCAATCAACATTATACAGTGCCAATATACGTGGTAACATAGTGGTAAAAAATATTTACAACAGTAACAGGTATATAAAAAGGACAATTCGTATACATGATCATCAGGACATTTCTGAGAGCTGAAAGTCCACCAATGCAATAGTAGAATAGCTATTAATTACAGCACTTAAGGTACAACATGGAGTGTTCAGTTGCAGTTACAGTTCACAGAGAGGTAATTGTGTAAGGCTGAGGAGATAGATGATAGGAAGAAGACAGGTGAATCTGGTGGAGGAGGGAGTTCCACAGTTTAAGGAAATAATATGAGAAAGCTGCCTGGTTAACAGTTGTAGTACCTAAGTGAATGGGCAGGTGGGGGGGGATTATTAGTGTAGAGCTGAGATAAGAAGGGAAGGATCCAACCCAAAATTTGGAGATGAGTTTCACACAGTGGTGGAGATGTCTGTTCTCAAGAGATGGAAAAGCCAAGGTATGGTAGAGGTGACAGTGGTGGGTGAGGGTTGGAGCATCAAGTGCAAAATGGCAGAAGGAGTTAAAGAGTTTATCCAGTCTGGCTAGGGAGGTCTTAGGTGTGGCACAGTAGACTACGTCACAGTAGTTGAAGATGGGGAGGATCATCTTCTGGACAAGTTCACGCCTAGCCGGAAGAGGGAGGCAGTTCCGGTTCCTATATAGAGCACCTAGCTTGGGGCATAGCTTTTTTTAAGAAGACATCCACATGACCAGAGAAGAGAAGATAAGGTGTTGGTCAAACCACATCCTCAGTTATCTGAATGAGGAGGTGTCCTCAAGGACCATACAGTTAAGGGTATGGAAAATGGGTAGAGAGTGGAGCCTAGAGAGTCTCTGCCTGGTGCTAAAGGTCATTGAGACAGTCTTCTTAGGAGTGAGGAATAGCTGACGTGTTCTAAATCAATGCTGAACGTTGTTGAAGTTGTTCTGAAGTCTGTTTGCTACATCGGTGGGAGATTTACTGAAAGTGTAAAGGACCATGTTGTCTGCATATATGTAAATAGAGGAAGATATGCAGACAGATGGCAAGTCATTGAGGAAGATGGAGAAGAGTAAGGGACCCAACACTGATCCCTGTGTGACCCCAGTGTCAATGAGCAGGGGATATGGAATCCACTATTCTAACTAACTGGGTTCGACCAACAAGATAGGCCTGGAACCAATTAATGGCAGAGGTAGCAAAACCTGCAGTGGAGAGGAAGTGAAACAGAAGGGGGTGGGAGATTGTTGAAAGCCTTGGCAATGTTGAAAAATATGGCAGATGTAATTTGACTGCTGTCCATCCTAGTGAGGATGGAGTCAGTAAGTCTAATCAGAGAGATGGTGGTAGAGTGTTTTTTATGAAAGCCAGATTGGAAGGAAGTAAAAAAGTTAGAGTAGGAGAGAAAGGCAGAGAGTTGGATAAGGATAAGGTGGTCTTGCAGCTTAGCAAGGGTAGGAATTAGGAATATAGGGCAGTAGTTTCCAGGGGAGGATGGATCACTGCCTTTAGGGAGGGGAGAACAACAATGTGTTTTAGGACAGAGGAGATGGCTTCCAGTGTAAATAAACAAGTTGAGTAGCTCCGTCAGAGGGCAGAGATAGCCATAGTGGAAAGATAGAGCAGCTTGGGGTCCAGCCCATCAGGCAAGCTGCCTTTACATGAGTTTAGGGCAAGCAGGGCCTCCAGGGTGTTAGAGGGGGGTATTCTAGTGAATGAGACGTGATGGGGCTGTGGGTAGGAGGGTGGTGAGTTAGGGGGGCTCAGAGAGAGCAGTAAGGAGGATAAGAGAGCGGAAGCACAGGAGGTGAAATAAGAATTAAATTTAGAGGCCACACTCATGTGATAGGTAATGAGAGTGTTGTTTATAGTGAGAAGGAGCATAGGAAAATAGGAGGGTGGGGAGAAGAGTGAGTAAATGACTTTCCAAAATTTAGAAGGGTTATTTACATAAATATATATTTAATTGAAAGGTTGAGGTGAAGTATTCAGCTTTAACCAAGCGAGTGGCTTTGGTACATTTGTTGCGAAGCTGGCTATAGTTGTTATAATCTTTGAGGAGCTTGGAGATTTTGTGTTGTTTCCAAGCATGGTCCCTTGCTTTTTGGCAAGCTGTAAGCTCAGGTGTGCTCCAAGGGAAGTGGTTTCCAAGGATTCTAACTCTGCATAGAGGGGCATGCCGGTTCCAAACTTTGAGAAATGTATTTTTGAATTAGTCTGCAGCTTCATTGATTGTGCTCACTGAGGTTATATAGGATTAATTAGTACTCAATAGGTTGAGTAGGAGCATCCCTAGATGCAAGGCATTGTTTGAGCAAGTTTCCAGGGTTTTGTGGGGAACTTTGTTACAGTGGATTCTGCGCACTATATGCAGTCACTCAGAGCATCTGATAACACTCCAAATTTGATGACTCTGTGTGGGTAGAAAGTGAGAGCCCAGTCGATTAAGGAGTGGTTGCTTGTTTTCTGGTTCATCCTAGTTGGTGTGACGATAAGTTGGGTTCGATTTTGGGCGACAATGTAGTTTTTTATTTTATGTTGTGAAGGGGATTACCAGTTTAGGTGAAAATTGCCCATGGTATAGACTTTGCCTAAGGAGGTGTGGGATATGAGAGAGGAGATTATGTCGCTGACCAGAGAGGGGTTTAGGCCTGCCTGGCAGTAGGCCCCTGTGATAAAGATAGTGACAGAGAATGGGAGAGATAGTTGTAGGATGAGCAGTTCATGCACTTCGGGGACAGAGGCAGAGTAAATGGTAGAGAACTGTATGGCCGAGGAGATGTAGATTGCCATGCCACCTCCCCTTCCAGACCGGTCTTGGCATGTTATAGAAAAGTTTGGGATGGCGAGTGGGGAGTCACCTGTTTTATTATTTAGCCAAGTTTCAGACAGAATAATTACATCAAGACCTAATGAAGCAACCAACGGCTGGAGGAGGTCAATTTGGGGGAGGAGACTGCATATGTTTAGGTGCAGAGTTTGTAGGCCTCAGGGCAGGGCAGAGGGATGTGGTAGTGGGGCTATAGGGGTAGCTGGTGAGGACGCCATGCTGTTTAAGGAGTAGGGCTCAAGGTCTGGATTTATGTCACCAGATGATAGGAGCAGTAGATCAATGATTGGGTGGTGGAATTTAGCACTTTTAAATCAGACTATCATAGGGGCACGATTTGAAGTCAGGGGGGAGGCTGTTAGATTGGGGAAGAAAGCTAATGATATGCACAAGTGTACAATAAAGAGAGACAGACAAGAAAGAAGCATGGGTCGAATAAGGTAATGGTTCCAAATAAGAGTAGGGAAGAAGAAGGAGGGAGCGGCATTGTTATGGACTAAGTTGAGAAATGTGGGAGGATGGGGGGAGAGCTGGTGACGGGAAGGGGGCAAGGTAAGAGTGACGAAAGGGAAAGTAAATGCAATGAGGAAGGTTAGAAGAAATCTGAGGGGGAACTTGGTGAGAAGGGAACAGCCACAAGGAGAAACAGAAGCAGCACCAGAGGTGCCAGACCAGCAGTATTTAATTAGTAAACTGCAGTAGAAAGACTTTGTGCCAAGTAATCGGGCAGTGGACTTAAACCTTGCCTAGCCCAAGTAGACAAGCGATTAAAGACTGGCTAGATATCAGTTGTGCTCCTTGCCATGTACTAGTGGTATTTAAGCAGGGCACTGGGGATGCAGCTCTGAAACATTTTTGCTAAAAGAAGCTAGATCAGTCTAACAAACTACTAGGATGCTAGGAGACAAGCAAACCCTTGTGGGTTTACAGTATAAGTTGCAGATTGTAAACTGGGGACTTGGTGCACAGCACATGGTAGTCACCTGACCACTCATGGCTATATAAGAAATTGCCCAAATAGGGTGGAAGGGTGGGGATCTGACGCTCAGTGCCGGTGGGGAACTAGCAGAAACAGCAGCAGGCAGAAGCAGTGGGGCAGCCAGCGGATGACTGAAGCCTCTGGACCGCTGTCAAGATGGAACACCCTGTTCAGGGGCAAAGCTTAGCAGAAGCAGTAGCAGACCAAAGTGGTGGGACAGCTGGTGGATGGTTGAACCCACTGGGCCACTGGCAAGATGCAGTGCCATCTTCAGGGGCAAAGCTTAGCAGAATCAGCAGTGGGCCAAAGCGGTGGGGCAGCCGGTTGAAACTGCGGGCCGTTAGCAGGTTAAAGCACCCTGTTCAGCAAAAAACTCAGTTAATGCCTCAGTTAACGTTGATTGTACGGCAACAAACATTTAGAAATTCAATGTTAGGGTTCCGACCCCTACCACCCCATCCCACCTCCCACCCTCCACACACCAACAGTCATTGGGGTGTGTCATGGGGCTGTCAGGCACAACTCTCACCCCATTCCATGTGTAAACCAGCTGACATGGTACAGTGTAGGAGAATGAGGTGACAGGCCTGATGACCCCATGGAAAACCCAAATGACTGTTGGTTTGTGGGGGGTGTGGGTGGGGTGGTGCGGTTGGGAACCCTAACATCGAATTTGCAGACATCTGTTGCTGCACTATCAATGCTAACTGATGCATTAACGAAGTTTTTGCAATAAATTTTATTTATTTTTGAGATAGTATAACAGTATAATTATTTTACTGTGGGAGAGCATCCAGTCCCACAAGGTTATGCATGTGCATAGAATAAATTCAACAGACACACGTAACTGGGCATTTTCATGATTTTTCCCCCCAATTTTCAACATGACCTTTTGGGATCCACAATTCATGAACAATGACACTGTCATTTTGTTAATCTGTCTTGAAAGTTAAGTTTGCACAGTGATCACACCATTCTGCACCACAGCTCCGAAAACTTTTTGGGTAGGATATGAAAAATGTCAGCTGTATACTGTTCGTGAGTAGGTGTGAAAAATGGTAATGTTGAAAATCTGGATGAAAAATATGAAAAACTGATGAAGTTATGAGTGTGCGTAACAAACTGCACAACGCACGATTGCAACATGGCCATTTTTGGAATTTTTTAACCAAATTTTCAACATGAGGTTTTTGAGACCTCCCCCATGAACTCTGTCACTGTGATTTCATTAATCCATCCTGAAGGTTGATTTCACACAGTGACCGTGCCATTCTGCGCCACAGGTGTGAAAACACATTTCAGACAGGATGGCAATTTTGAAAATATGGACTGAAAATATTAAAAACTGGTGAAGTTATGAGCATGTGTCAAAACTGTGCATCGCACACTTGTTACGTGGTCATTTTTGGGAATTTTTGCGCCAAATTTTCAACAAGGGCTTTTTGAGACCCCATCTCATGAACACTGGCAGAGTCATTTTGTTAATCGGTCCTGATAGGTGATTCCATGCAGTGACCACAAAATCACTTTTCGGGTCTGATTAATGAGATGACAGTGAGTGTTCATGAGATGGGGTACCAAAAACCCCATGCTGAAAATTTGGTGCAAAAATCTCAAAAAATGACAGAGATATCAACATAAGTTCAAAACCCCATTGACAGTCATTATACAGCATTTACCTTTGATTCTGCAGTTTGTGGTTCGGCTTTGAAGAGTGCAGATGTGTCCTGGTCCAGAGAAGAAGACGGAGCCTGACCTCTGAAGGCAAGTATGGGGTGGGAGTATGTGGGGAGGTGGATACGCAGAGAGAGGGTGGGGATGGGTGAGGGGGACGTGGGAAGATGACGAGGGACCATTTTCTTATTTCCAGGAATAAAAAAAATAGACATTGTGGCATGGTTTTCTTTTTCACAGGTGTATATGCAGGTACTGTGGATTATCATTACACAGCTATGCTGACACGGGGATTGAACACCATGATGTCGGCAAAAATATGTAATAAAACAATGGGCTGGGGATGGAGGGAACCAGCAATAGATGGTGGAGGGTAGGACAGCACACAGAGGAAGGGAGCAGGAAGCTTCAACTACATTTCTGGACTGGGCACCAGCAACGGAAGGTGGAGGGTGGGACAGCAGACAGAGGGATGGAGCGGGAGGGCTGTATATGTAAAATAAAGTATATCAATTTATACATGCCTTGGCCCCCTTGGAGGAACATAAAGGATAACACATCCTTCATTTAGGTAAACACCAACAGGTGTTTACCTAAACGGGGGGCTGAGGAACACGATCCTGCCATTATTTCCTAAAACAAATGGTCAGAAAAGGTTTTTGTGAAATGAATGTAGCAAGTTTGCAAAGGTTTAGCAAAGAAAGTTTCGCAAATTTATGAAAGTGTCACAAATTTATGAAAGTTTTGCAAGCTTACTTTAACAAATTTGTGACACTTCTAATGCCTGAAATGCAAAAAACATATTTCCAGACATTATTTTTAAAATGTAAGGGCAGGATCATGTTCCTTGGCCTCTGATTAGGTAAACACAGCTATTGGTGTTTACCTAGGGGCACTAACTTTTAAATTACAGCTGTTTTACTCCGCAGCTAACTGAAAACAAGATGGCGGTGGCACAACAGCACAGAGGGCACTTGTAATGGTAAAATGTGCTGTTTGAGACTACCAGGAGCTTTTGAGAGGCACATATATTTTTTCCCATTCATTATAATGTGAAAATTAAAAGTTTAATACCTTTTGAATGGATACATATTTTTTCACCAAATCTTCAAAAGGCACATTAGTAACACAGACTGCATCTTCCTGAAGATTTCAGACCAAATGGACAAATCATTTGGGCTGTAGCCCTGAGCAAATAACTGCACAAAAAAACTGTTTTTGCATGTTATTTGGTGTTCTGCTGCTCCACAACTGCTCATCCTACCATAACGCAACTTGCCAAATCAAGAGATCTATGGTACTACACTGTGCATGCAAACTTTCAAGTAAATTCATCACAAGGTGGCAAAGTTATAAAAGTACAAAATGTTGGGTTTAACATAGCATAGCCGGGCAGTCCTAACTATTGCTGCATGGTAGTGCAGCTATATTGTGCCAGTATAATTAGGGTTGCCAGGTCACTTCTATGTTAAACCCCAAATTTTGAACTTTAATAACTTTGGCACCATACAACATAGTTGATTGAAAATTTGCATGCATGGTCTGGTACCATAGATCTCTGGATCTGGCAAGCTGCAATACAGTTGACAGAGCAGCTGCGGAACTGCAGAGTGCCCCAAAACACAAAAGAATGGTGATTTTGCGCATTTCTTTGATCGTGGCTACATCCCGCATGATTTGTCCATTTGGTCTGAAATGTGCTGGGAAGATGCAGTCTGGGTCATTGATGTGCCTTTCGAAGATCTGGTGAAAAAATATTAAACCATTCAAAAGTTATTCAAAAAACAAATTTCCTATTACAGTCAATGGGAAAAAAATACATGTGCCTCTTGAAAGCTGCTGCCACTGCATTTTACTGTAGCAAAGGCCCTTTTTCTGTTGTGTGGTGGCTATCTTGTTTTCAATTATCGAGAGAGAAAAATGACTGGTGTTTAAATTTGAGACCCCCAGGCAAACACTGACTGTAGTGATTACCTAGCCAGGTCATGAGGATCACGGCACTATCTTTTTAAGGGGGGGAAACACACCCTCCCAGAAATGCCTTTTTAAAGATTGGACCCCCCCCCCATAGTATAGCAAATTGCAACAGAAAAGTCATGAAAGTGTCATGCCTATTTTTGTGAAACTGTCTCAATTTGCCACAGTACTTTGCCCCCCAAAAACAATTCTTTGCCATCCCACTGCACCAAAACGGTTAGGGATTTTAGCCTGAAATTTGCAGGGGGCAAGCCCTGATCCCTCAGATGTGCCTTTTGGTGGTTTGATCCCAAAACATTCAATGAGCCCATAGTTATAGTGCTCCAAAATTGAGAAATTTCCTATAAGGTTAACATTGAGGCACCCGTGGAGACTTGCAGCACCCGTATGTTGGAAACAGTGCAAGATATGGATTTTTTGTTCTCCACAGCTTAGTTTACTAGCTAAGCATGCATGGTGGTTTCAATGTCATGAATACCACTGCAGTGGAATTTTTTTTTTATAGTTACTATGGTTACTGAGATATTGCCAAATACATGTTGCAAGGGTTCCTTCTGAGTACCATGGGGCTGCTATATGGCTCCATACTTAAGTTTAAGTGGGGGCGCAGGGCCCAGAGGAGCCCATTCTCCCATATACGCATACCATTATGAAAAAATGGGCAGCAAGAGGGGAGCACAGGGCCCAGAAGTCTCACACTCCCACTATCACGTACCAGTTACTAGTTAGATTACACTTTCTCAAAAAGAAGGGAAACTCACTGCAAAAAAACTATGTTAATGCATCAGTTAGGGTTGATAGCACAGTGACAAAAGTACAGAAAAGGGTTAGGGTTACCCTCCACCACCCTAGCCCACCCCCCACCCTCCACTCATCAACAGACATCGGGGTGTGCCATGGGGACATAAGACCTAACTCTCACCCCATTCTCCTCTGCTGTAGCATGTCATCTTGTTTACATAGAAACATAAGACTTTGATGGCAGATAAGGACCGCTTGGCCCATCTAGTCTGCCCAATTCCCTACCTACAGGATAGGCCACAGATCCTAGTTAACCAACAGCCTATTTCTTCCTACCCCCCACAAGAATTGCCTTATGTCTGTCCCATGCATTCTTGAATTCTCCCACAGTTTTAGACCCCACAACCTCCTCGGGAAGGCTGTTCCATGCATCCACTACCCTCTCTGTGAAATAATACTACCTCACATTGTCCCTGAACCACCCCCACTCTATCTTTAAATTGTGTCCCCTTGTTCTTGCATGTCTCTTTTTCTGAAAGATGCTACCCTCTTGGACTTTGTTGATTCCACTGAGGTACTAAAGTTTCTATCATGCCCCCCCCCCTCCCTTCTTTCCTCAAGGGTATACATATTAAGCTCCTTTAGTCTCTCCTCCATCGGCTTCTCTTGCATACCCTGCACCATTTTACTTGCCCCCTCTGGACTGCCTCTATCCTATCTATGTCCTTGCAGAGATAGGGTCTCCAGAACTGGACACAGTAACTCAGATGGGGTCTCACCAACTGTCTGTACAGAGGGATAACAACTTCCTGTTTTCTGCTGCTGATGCCTCTCCCTATGCATCCCAGTATACCCCAGCCCTTCCTACTGCCTTCTACATTGCTTGCCAACCTTAAGGTCATCTGATATGATTACCCCCAGGTCCCTTTCATTTTTTGTTGTTGTTACTACCTATCCCCAACCCCCCATTGTGTATTCTTCCCCTGGGTTCTTGTTTCCCAGGTGCATTATTTTGCACTTCTTTGCATTGAATCCTAGCTGCCATACTTTTGACCATTCCTCCAACCTTGCCAAGTCCCTTCTCATCCTTTCCACACCTCCTTGTATATCAACCATGCTGCAGATCTTTGTGTCATCTGCAAAGAGGCATACTTTTCCTTCCAGTCCCTCTGCAATGTCACTTATGAAGACATTAAAAAGGACTGGACCCAATACTGAACCCTGCAGTACCCCAGTAGTAACCCCTCTTTTTTCAGATTGGACTCCATTTACAATTACCTTCTGTGTCCTGTTGTCCAGAAACATAGAAACTATGTTTACATGATCTGCTGAGAGTGAGGGCACTGTAATGTCAATGGTGACTGGTGAGTGTACAGTAAATTGTATTATCAGCACCGGCAGGGGAGTAGACAAGTCTTTGCTCTTACTTCTCACCTCTCTCTCTCACTCGCCTATAAACTGGGAAATTCAAGCAGCACCGTGTCATAATAGGACTTGTTTTAAAATGTTAATGGGGGATTTGAACTTTACAATTTGCCCTTTCAAAATAGAGTTTCATGAACCATACAACTGGCAAAATTGAACAGAAGCTATGGCGCTGTGTGTTTCTGTGTAATTCAACATGATCTAAATCTCTCTTTCTCTCACACACTCGTACTCAGTGCCCACATTAAAAAAAAGAAAACATAAGACATGCTTTTCTTCCCAGGAAAATTAGGATGCTTCTGTCTTGAGAGAGTCTTTTCTGTCAGCTGCTCTTCTGCCACATGCAATCGACATCAGTCCTTGAATGACATTATTGTCACTACTAGGACCTACTGTGAGAAAAAAAAAAACATTGGCTCCAGGGTTCATCTAGAGGTTTTAAATGTGTAAATATAACATTTGATGATAAAAATGTGACAAGACACAATGTTGCATTTTTTTTTATCTTCAGTTTATTTTTTCCCGTTCAGCAACTGACCTGCCATTTTAATCCAGCTGCCGCTCCACTCCCCCTGACGACCATGGACACACATCTTCCGGGCCAGCTGGCATATGCAGCTGTGCCCACAAGAGGGACCCCCCTCGGTCCCCGCGCCAGGGCAGGATCCAATACCGGCCACGGAATCTGCACCCACAAACCCTGGCAGGGTCAGGGAGTGTGGCCATCAAGCTGCCGCGGACAGTGCTGCATTTTCCTCCTCTTTCTTGTCCCATGAGTGTAGACATGCAATGACATATAGCACTAATGTGCTGACATCCACTGCACTCCTACCTTCTTTACACCATCTCTGACAGTGCCTCCGGGCATCCCCAGGAGCCACTGCAGAGCAGTAAAGACGCACAGCCCACACCAAGATAGAAGAGCAGTCCTTCGGCTGCTCAATCCTATCCTTCCCCTGCCAACCCCTGACAGCCTGGGCTTGCATCCAAACCTGTGTCGCCAGTGTTACGTGAGGTGTGGTGTCCACGCCTCAACCCCCAGTGCCACCAGGCTGGCTCAATGTTACAATGTTTTAACATGTTTCTTTATTAAGTGATCATATCAAATATCAGAGTTATGATTTAAAAAAATCATAGCATTGCCATTGATCTTTCTCGTTGCCCAGTCACTTCTACTGTATGTTAAACCCAAGATTTTGCACTTTAATAACCTTGCAACTGTATGACGGATTTGCCTGAAATTGTGCAAGAGCAGTCAGGTACCATAGATCTCTGGATCTGGTAAGTTATATTCCAGTCAGATATGTGGTTGCGGAGCTGCATAGCACCACAAAACATGCAATAAAGCACATTTTGGCTATTTCTTTGCTCAGGGCTACAGCCCAGATGGTTTTCCCGTCAGCTTTGAAATTGTCCGGGAATATGCAGTCTGGTCACTGATGTGCCTTTTAAAGAGTTGATGAAAAAATATTAATTTGTTCAAAAGTTATTCAAATGTAAAGTGTCCCACTCTAGTCAGTGGGAAAAAATAGCTGTGCCTCTCAAAACCTGCCACCAGTACATTTTACTGTCTCAAATGCCCTCAGTAGTATCATGCCACTACCATCTTGTTTTCGGTTAGTGAGGCAGAAAAAATTGCTGTAATTCCAAAAATAGTGCCCCTTGGTAAACACCAACAGTTGTGTTTACGTAATAGGTGGCAGAGGAAGATGGCCTTGCTGTTAGATTTTAAAAATAATGGCCAGGTTTTTACATTTCGGCCATTAAAAGTGTCAACAATTTGCGAAAGTCTATTTGCAAAACGTTTGCAAAATTGCGAAAGATCGCAACATTTGCGAAGTTTGATTGTGAAACTTTCGCAAATTTGCCACACTATTTCAACATGCCCCCTGTGAAAAGGTCAAAACCTTTTCTGGCCATTATTTTTCAAAGCTAATGTCAAGATCATGTTCCTCGGCCCCCCTTTAGGTAAACACCTGTTAGTGTTTATCCATTTAAAGGATGTTTTATTTTTTAAGTGCCTCCATGGGGGCCGAGGCATGTATATGTTTCCATTTTTTCCTTTTTTGAAATACTCTACAGCCCTCCTGCTCTCTTGCTCTGTGTGCTGTCCCACCCTCCACCCTCCATTGCCAGTGCCCTGTCCCCAATTAAACAAAAGCCCTTCCGCTCAATCCCTCTATGCACTGTCCCACCCTCCAAACTCCATTGCCAGTGACCCTGTTCCCAATTATACAAAAGCATTCCCACTCCATCCCTCTATGCATTGTCCAACCCTCCACCCTCCATTGCTGGTGCCCATCCCCAATTAAACAAAAGCCCTCCTGCTCTCTCCCTCTGTGTGCTGTCCCACCTTCCACCCTCCCTTGCCAGTTCCTATGTCCCCAATGTTGCAGAAGCCCCCCGCTCCATCTCTCTGTTAATATCCCACCTTCCGCCCTCCATTGCCAGTTCCCCCCAACCTAAGCCCATTGTTATAATATATATTTTCTTTGCTGACATCGGGGTGCCCAATCCTTGTGTCAGCAATGCATAGTTTGGTAACCCCCCATATCCAGTTCTCACGGACATTGTGGAGCCCATTTCCAGTGTTTGGAATGCTATTTATTTAAACACCTGTTAAAAAAACAACTGTCCCACAACTTTTTTTTTTTGATCCTAGAAAGAAGAAAATGGTCCCTTGTCGTCACCCTCCATACCACTTCCCCATCCCCACCCTCCTCCCACTCACCCACCTCCACATACCCCTTACCCCATACTTACCTCCGGAGGTCAGGCACTTTCATCTTCCTGGACTCTGACAAGTCTGCACTCTTTAAAGCTGAACTGCAAACTGAGGAATCAAGGTAAGCCCTGTTTGTGGCATTTTGAATTGACATTGATATCTTTGCCACTTTGTAACATTTTTGCCCCAAATTTTCAACATGGGCTTTTGGGGACTCCACCTCATGAACACTGTAACTGTCATCTCATTATTCAGACCCAAAAGGTGATTTTATGGTCCCAGTGTGGAATCACCTTTTGGGGCAGATTAACAAAATGACAGTGCCAGTGTTCATGAGGTGGGGTCTCAAAAAGCCCATTTTGAAAATTTGGTGCACAAATTCAAACAAATGACAGCGTTATGAGCATACGTTGTGCAATTTCCACGCATGCTCATAACTTCACTAATTCTTTAGTCCAAATTTTCAACACTGCCATTTTTTCACACCTCCTCATGGAAAGTACAGCTTTAATTTTTCAAATCCTGCCTGAAATGAGTTTTTGCGTCTGTGGCACAGAATGGCATGGTTGCTGTACAAAATCAACTTTTGGGACAGAGTAATAAAATCATAGTACCAGTGTACATAGGGAGAGGTCCCGAAAAGCCCATGTTGAAAATTTGGTTAAAAAATTCCCAAAAATGGCCACATTACAAGCGTGCATTGTGCAGTTTTTACACACGCTCGTAATTTTTCATATTTTTCCTCCAGATTTTCAACATTACCATTTTTCACACCTCTTCATGTACAGTATACAGCTGTCATTTTTTACATCTGCCCAAATCATGTTTTTGCACCTGTGGTGCAGAGTGGAGCAGTCTCTATGCAAACTCAACGTTCGGGACAGAGTAACGAAATGAAATTGCCATTGTTCACGAGGTGGGGTCCTCAAAATGCCATGTTGAAAACTGGGTGAAAAAATTCCTGAAAATGCCAGAGCTACATGTGTCTGTTGAATTTATGCTATGCACACACATAACTTTGCGGGATTGGAGTGCAGGTTCTGAAAGATCCTGCTCTCCCACAGTAAAATAATGATACTGTTATACTATCTCAAAAAGAAGGGAAATCCACTGCAAACAAACTCCATTAATGCATAAGTTAGGGTTGATAGTACAGTGATAAAAGTCTGGAAATTCGGTATTAGGGTTACCGATCCTAACACCCCACCCCCACCCTCCACACACCAATAGGCGTTGGGGTGTGCCTTGAGGTTGTGGGGCCTAACTCTCACCCCATTCTCCAGTACTGTACCATGTCAGCTTGGTTACACATGGAATGGGGTGAGAGTTAGGACTTATGACCCTAAGGTACACCCTGATGCCTGTTGGTGTGTAGAGGGTGGGGGTGGGATGGTAGGGTTGGTAACCCTAGCACATTTCACCCTAGCTGATGTATTAACAGAGTTTTTTTGCAATGAATATGTAAGGAAAAAGACACAACAAGGTGCGGTTTATGGCCTAGTAAGAGCAACTCCAAGGTGCTTAATGAGGTATGAGGTGCTTGCGATGAGAGCCTTTATCACCTGGGAAGTGCACTTATCAGGCCATAAAACCACACCTTGGAGTGTCTTATTCTTCTCATAAAATAGGTTCCCCAGTAAAACAATTAAATAAAAAATTCACATAAAAAGTGCACATAAAAAGAGTAAAAAAATATGATAATCATGGAAAAATCAAAAAAGTAGTCATTGTCAGTCAATATATTGTCGTGGCTGTGGTGTCTGTCTGTTCCCCTCCTCTATCTCACACACACACGCACACATACAGGCGCACACACACACACACACACACACACACACACACACACCTCCAGATATGCTTTTGGTTTTTTATTTTAATCCTCTTGTGAAAGAGCCAACGGAGAAGTGGTTAATCGGGGCTGGTGAGCTACTGGAAAAGTCAGTAAATGTTTTTTTTGTGAGAGGAGTCGGAGTGTGCGTGTCCTTCAGCAGCAGCGGCTGGTTGACTGCTCACTTTGCCATAACGCAGAAACCTGGAATGTTACAAAAACAAATCCTCATCTCAAAGAGCCAGTAGAGGAGTGGGTCTGGTAAACCACTGCAGAAGCAAATAAATGCCCAGCGAGTTTTTTTTGGGAGAGCAGGAGCAAAGGTGTCCCTCACTAGGCGTCATATTTAGCGCGTTTCCGATTGTTCATTCCCACTGGTGGTTTCGGCTCGTCGCTGCACCTTTAGATGTTCTGCAGTTTATTTTATAAACAATTTTGTTATTTTACATGAGCTGAGGAGCCTGAGTGAGTTTCTACTATGATTTAAAAGCACCATGCTGGTGGCATGCACTGAATGCTTGAGCAGGGACAGCTTTCTCAACAAAGAGGTGACAGTTTTTCTTTTAAATGAGGGAAAAAATATTTTGTCCTTGGTTCTGTTAGTAGGATGTGTGCAGTAAGACACAGTGTGTTACAAGAGGTGGCAGATGTGGTGGAGGTGGGGAGCTCCAGCTCAACTATAAAGTTATGAGTAGGCAGTCAGGCAGGGAGTTGCTTGTTCCTGGCATTAACAGCTTCAGCTAGAATTGAAAAAAGCTCTGTGGTAGGCATGTACAGTAGTGCTCTTCTTTATTTTCTGTATTTAGGGCCTTCTGTGTCTGCCTGTCCTCCCTCCCCTTTCTTCCCCCTCTTTACCCCCAATTTTTATGCCTTCCACTAGCCAGCCTCCAGTTCACAAAGGATGGCAGGTCTTCCCCCCATCTATCGGGGTCTCTCCTTCCTCCATCCCACAATACAATTCTCTATCCTACTGTTAAACATATGGTTCCCCATCCCAGACTGATGAATCCCATCACCTCTGTAAAATTCATCATCTCTCTCTCTTCAGTTCCCCTCCTAATCACCATCCCCTCAATACTTAAAAAAATGCCCCACCATTTGATTCATTCTCCTCATGGCTCTCTTGACAGCCCATTGGCTGTGGGCATACTTCCAAGCCAGTCTGGGGGCAATGTCCAACCATACTAAGGTGATCCCAGGACACCATTGTCTTTATTTTTGTAATGTCATGCTTAATTTCATAGAAAATGTCCAGCCATTTCCTGGATCCAATGTCATTCCCAGCCATGTGAATGATTAACATATCCAGCTCCGGCTGTGTCTCCCTCATGTCCTTAGAGTCCATAGCAGCTGTGCCCATCTCATGCCTCTGATTCATCTGAATCTTAGTTTACACTGTCTGGGATCTTGGTACAGTTTCTAGACCCCCAGTCTCCTTGCTGCTATCCTCTCCGTTCAGAATATGAATGAGTGCCCCACAAATCCAAATCTCTAAGCTCCTCTTTTTCCCTGTTGATGACAAAACAATCATGAAAATGAATCCTGCTCCTATCCCCCCCAGATTCCTCTCCCACATTCTCTATCTTTTTTATATATATACTTACACCTGAGAAAGAGGAAGAGAAACACCAGAAAAATATAAATCATGTAAAGGTATCACATATCTTATATGACAGCTGGAGGCCCAGCGGACGAGTGCCATCCAGTCCACCTGCAACCCCCCTTTAAATGCAGCTACTGAAGCTGCCCCAATACAGAAAGAGTGCAAAGAAAGCTTTTTGAGATCTTCTCCTAGAAGTGTGATGCCCTTCTTTAATTCAGCAACCCTTTGTATACATAGAAACACATAGAAACATAGACTTTGACTGCAGATAAGGACCACTTGGCCCACCCAGTCTGCCCATTTCCCTACCTACTGGATAAGCTGCAGATTCTAGTTAACCAACAGCCTATTTCCTGCAACCCCCCACTATAATTGCCTTATGTCTGTCCCATGCATGTTTGAATTCCTCCACTGTTTTAGACCCCACAACCTCTACAGGAAGGCGGTTCCATGCGTCCACCACTCTCTCCGTGAAAATAATTTCCTCACATTACCCTCTGAGCCGCTCCTCTAACTTTAAATTGTGTCCCTTGTTCTTACACATCTCTTTTTCTGAAAGATGCTACCCTCCTGGACTTTGTTGATTCCCTTGAGGTACTTAAAGTTTCTATCATGTCCCCCGTCCCTCCTTTCATCAAGGGTATACATATTAAACTCTCTCAGTCTCTCTTCATATGGTTTCTGATGTAGACCCTGCACCATTTTAGTTGCCCTCCTCTGGACTGCTTCCATCCTGTCTATGTCCTTGCGAGATGAGGTCTCCAAAACTGCACGCAGTACTCCAGATGGGGTCTCACCAACTGTCTGTATAGAGGATAACCACTTCCTTTTTCTACTTGTGATGCCTCCCTATGCATCCCAGTATCCCCCTGGCTTTCTCTACTGACTTCTCATATTGCATACCGACCTTTAGGTCATCTGATATGACTACACCCAGATCCCTTTCCATTATTGTTGTTGTTAGTTCCTCCCCTGCTATTGTGTACTCTTCTCCTGGATTTTTATTTCCTAGGTGCATTACTTTGCACTTCTTTGCATTGAATCTAAGTTGCCATATGTCTGACCATTCCTCCAACCTTGCCAAGCCCTTCTCATCTTTTCACTCCCCTTGTGTATCAACTCTGTTACAGATCTTTGTGTCATCCGCAAAGAGGCATACCTTTCCTTCCAGACCCTCTGCAATGTCACCTATAAAGACGTTAAAGAGGACTGGACCCAGTACTGAGCCCTGAGGTACTCCACTAGTAACCCCCCTTTCTTCAGAATGTGTTCCATTCACTATTACCTTCTGTGTCCTGTTGTGCAGTCAGTTTTCTACTCAGGCTACCACCCTGGGACCCAGTCCCAGGCTGGCTAACTGATTATTAATCTTTTGTGTGAGACTGTGTCAAATGCCTTGCTAAAGTCTAGGTAGGCCATATCCACAGCCCCTCCTGGTCTATTACTTTGGCCACCCAGTCAAAGAAATCGATTAGATTTGTCTGACATGACCTTCCTGCTGTGAATCTATGCTGCTTTGGGTCCAGTGCCCCTTGGCCTCTAGGTACTCAACAATTCTTTCTTTCAAGTGATTCCATCATTTTCCCCACCACTGAGGTCAAACTAACAGGTCTGTAGTTTCTTGCTTCTGCCTTGCTCCCATTTTTGTGAAGGGGAATCACATCTGCCCTCCTCCAGTCCTCAGGTACCACCCCATCTTCCCATGATTTGTTAAAAA
This sequence comes from Neoceratodus forsteri, assembly GCA_016271365.2. Taxonomy (NCBI): domain Eukaryota; kingdom Metazoa; phylum Chordata; order Ceratodontiformes; family Ceratodontidae; genus Neoceratodus; species Neoceratodus forsteri. Next base: position 53,831,715 of record CM028130.1, read on the forward strand.
GTGTGGTTAGTGGTGTCACTAGGTCCTCCCTTAGCTCTTTTAGGATTCTAGAGTGAATCCCATCAGGCCCCATTGCTTTGTCCACCTTGAGTTTTAGAAGTTCTTTCAGTACTCTTTCTTCTTTAAATGGACTGGTATCAACCCCGCTATCCAGAGTGCTTCTACTGTTTGGTTTAGGTAACTCCTCCTCTTCTTCTTTTGTGAATACTGAGCAAAAGTATTCATTCATTATCTCTGCCTTTTCACTGTCTCCCTCTGCCCACCTCTCCTCTCCTTTATTAATCTTCCCTATCCCTCCCTTAACCTTTCTATGCTCCCTAATGTACCTATAAAAGGTTTTATCCCCCTTCTTAACTGAGTTGGCTATCCTTTCCTCGGTTTGGGCCTTTGCTTTTCTGACTGCCTTCCCCACTTCTTTCTGCTTTAAATGATACAGTTCCCTGTCATGCTCTGTCTGTGATTCCTTATACTTTTTGAATGCAGCCTTTTTCTCCTTAACCTTCCCTGACACTTCTTTGAGAGCCATAGTGTTTTTTGTTCCGCTTTTGTTTTCTTTATTTGTTTCACACAAAGGCTTGTTGCCTCCATGATGGCAGTTTTGATTTTTCTCCATTGTTCTTCCACCCTCCTTTCTGGCCATTTGCTAATGCATTCCTCAGGTATTCACCCATTTTGCCAAAGTCAGCCCTTCTAAAGTCCAGTATCCTTGTATTTGTATGGCTTGTCTCCATGGTTGTGTTTATTGTGAAGCACACTGTGCAGTGGTCGCTTGTTCCCAGGTGTCTACTGACTTCTAAGTTTGTGATCCTCTCTCCATTTGAGAGTACCAGGTCTAATATTGCTCCCTTGACTGCTTTCCTGTCCCCATGTTTAAACAAGAAACCGGTCCTCTTCCCTTGCACTATGACGTATGCCCACAGTGCTTGAATCTGGCAAATGTTCACATTCTGATGTTGTCTCAGTACTACCTTGGTCCCCTGCCATGTCTGATCCATCTTTGATCTTCTACTCAGTAGATCTATAATTCCCTTGCCCCAGGTCATGTCTTCCCAATGTAAGCTCCTTAAACTGTCTCCCTTGCCATACCCCACTACCTCGTTTAATCAAAAAATCCCATGCTACATCACTGAATATATAATGGTAAATAGTATGGATTCATCCTTTGATCTGCAGACCCGGGGCATCACTTTCACCAAGCCCTCTAGCACTGCTTCAGAAATCCACCTTCTGGTATCGCCTACCCTCCCTTTGATCCTTAGCTACCCTTGGATCATCCTACATACCAGCATGCTTTTTGTGAGATTGTAGCACCCTTTAATGGTGTAAATTCAGCTGATGGCAGACAGATGCACCCCCACTGTTGGATGAGCTATCCCTTTCTGCCACCTATGTACAACAAATTTGCCATCTCGATCTTCTGTTACTGTCCCACTTACCTCCATCTTTTGTCCCTCTCTGAAAGACTGAAAAACTCGCCAGGACTCTTCATATGCCTTTACAGTCCTTGGCTCCCTCCAGTCAATTTCCCAAAAGAACGATGAAACTGGCATCATTTGCACATCTGGCCTCAGAGCGATGGCCTGGAATCTGTCCAGCTACAGACAGGAGAGGCTATCAGCTATATCATTCTGTGCCCCCTCAATGTGCCTAGCCTTAAATTACATGTTCAGTCTAAGTCCCTGTAACACCAGCTGATGTAAAACTCTCATGACTGTCTTGGACATGGCTCTCCTTTTGTTCAGCACCTCTACTACTGAGCTATTGTCACACCAGAAGGTAACTTTCTGGTTCATTAATTCCTCTCCCCAGAGCAGTGTGCTGACCCATATAGACAAAATCTCTAGCAGGGTGATGTCCTTAGACAGACCTGCTGCTTTCCAGTCTTCCAGCCATGCCTCCAAAACCATGTTCTCCTAAAGTAAGCCCCCATGCCTAATCCCCAGCCCCATCCATGTACAATTCTAGATCTGTATTAAACACCCATTCATCCTGTCAGAAGGCCTTACCAGTAAAATCTTTCAAGAAATTCTGCCATATATCTAAATTGGCCATGGTTCCCTTAGATATCACAACCCAATGATGCAGCTTCATAGCCCCCTTTGTCACCCTGGCCAGTCACCATGTCAATGCCCGCCTGGGTCCTGTCAGCATACAAATGAAATTTAAATGCCCCATCAGTTGTTGTACTTGTCATAACTGGATCCACCTTTTTTATTACTGGCTTGCAGCAGTTGTCCCAGTCTCTCTACTTTTTTGCTTGTCAGGTGGAAGAGCTCTGATTCCACATCTATTTCTATGCCCAGGAAATCTATGATCTAGCTGGGCCCTTCTCTTTTGTCAAGGACTTGAGAAACCCCCAGGTCCTGGCAAATCTTTTGGAAACATGCCAACATAAGCCTGGTCTCCACTTTCCCTTTACCTATCAGTAGAAAATCATCTAGATAGTGAATGACTGATTTATGCCCATATCTGTGCTGGCAAACCCATTGGAGCCAACTGCTAAATAACTCAAATGTTACACAGGCAATGGAACAACCCTTGGGCGTATCCTTATCAAAGTGATAATCATCCCCTACCTTAAAGCCCAGTAAGACTCAGTCTGTGGGGTGAACCAGTAGCAGCCTGTATGCCACTTCGGTATCTGTCTTCACCAACCATGCCCCCCAGGTTGTCCTGATCAGCTGCACCACCTACTCAAAGGTGGCATATGTAACCTTATGGTCTTCTTCTGTGATGTAGTCATTCACTGATTCACCCTCGAAGAAGGATAAATGGTGTATCACCTGGAACTCTTCCAGTTGTTTCTTCAGGACCAGTCCAAATGGGGACATTCTAAGGTTCTCTAATGGGGCCTCCTTGAATGTTCCTTCCACCCTCCCAACTGTTATCTCCTTTTTTATGTTGGTTTGTGCATGCGCAGCCAACATATTGTGGTAGTAGTAGACTTGGAGGCTCGGTCACTGTTGGGCGAATGCAGGGCACTCATCAGTAGGTGCGTCCCTCATTTCTCAATAAGCCTGCATGCTGGCACCACATCATGCATACATAATGTGGTGAGCACATCTAAGGAAAGGTCCATTGCAATGAGAGCAAAGCTTGTCATACACAGCAGACCTCCCGACGTGCTTTTCCTGGTGAAAACATTTTCACATGGCGTCACACTGCCTGCCATAATGAAGACTTTGGGGGTGCCCAATCCCTCTGTTGGCATGCCCTGCCCTAATGTATGTGCCAACGGGGCAGCCCACTCCCTGTCAACATAATGCACCCCCCCATTTGTTATGTGCCGAGGGGGGTGCCCAATCTGCCTCGGCTCTTGCCCCCCCACTTTTGTTGTGTGCTGATGGGGGGTGCCCAATCCCCCATCAGCTACAGCATCCCCCACAAACACTTAGGTGGCATGCTGGGAGCCCACCCCAGCATGCCAAATCCCCATTAAGATAAAAACCACCCTGCAATGATTTTTTTGAAAGAAGAAAATGGTCCCTCGTGGTCTCCTTGACCCCTCCCACAACCCGCACCCACTCTCGGTGCACCATGCCTCCCCAAACCCCCCTCACCCCAAACTTAACTCTGGAGTCTGGTGCGATGATCTTCGGTGGGCTATGAAAAGGTCTGCACTCTTCAAAGCCGACGGCGAACTGAAGAAATGGCGGTAAGCTGTATAATGGCATAAATAGGTTTTTTTTTTCAACTTTGGTGCATAGCTCGGGCATTTTTTGCACCAAACATTCAACATGGGGTTATTGGGACCCCTCCTCATCACTTCAGTCACTGTCATGATGTTATTCTGTCCTGAAAAGTCATTCTGCGGTCACTGCGTGGAATCACCTTTTATTTATTTTATTTATTTATTCTAGGATTACAAGTACCTTTGAGCCAAGGCTCTTTTTCAAAGGTTCCATGTGAGAAATAACAAACAACAAGGAAGCAACAGTGAAATAACAGTAAACAATTCATGTACAACAGTGCTATTGAAAGGGGTCAATATTTGGAAGAGTAAGTTGTAGAGGAGGAGAAGTGAAGGTAGTTAACAGAGGCAGCTATAGTAAAATGGTGAACACAGCTAGGACGCATGTGCCTACAAGGAATGGGTGGGGTTAGGCACCCAGGGGTGGCAGAGAAACAGGGATGAGAGGAGAGGGGGAGGATGAAGATGCAGCCGGAGGCATGTGTAGAAAAATAAATGAGAAGGAGTGATGGAAGAGAAGAAGGGGGCAGGGTAGGGGGACCGTTTTGGGACTGAGTAACAAAATGACAGTGCCACTGTTCATGAGGGGGCTCTCAAAAAGCCTATGTTGCAAATTTGGTGAAAAAATTCCCCCAAATGGCTGTTTTATGAGCGTGCATTGTGCTATTTCCATGCACACTTGTAACTTCGTGAATTTGTAATATTTTCACTCCAGATTTTCAAAATTGTCATTTTTCCACGCCTCCTGATGAACAGTTCAGCTGTAATTTTACATATCCTGGCTGAAAGGTGTTTTCGCACATCCGGAGCAGAATAGCGTGGTCACTGTGCTAAATCAGTTTCTGGGACAGTTTGAGAAAATGACGCTGACACTGTTCATGAGCAGAAGTCCTAAAATGCCTATGTTGAAAATTTGGTGCCAAAAGTCCATAAAATTACTATGTTTCAAGCATGCGTTGTACAATTTTCACACACCCTTTGTAACTTCACAAATTTGCAATATTTTCATGCCAGATTTCAACACTGGCATTTTTTCACACCTCCTTATCAACAGTACAGCTGTCATGTTTCATAGTCTGCCCAAAATGTGTTTCTGCAGCTGTGGCACACAATGGTGTGGTCGCTGTGGGAAATCAACTTTTGAGACAGATTAACAAAGTCACAGCACTACTGTTCATGAGGGGAGGTCCCAAAATACCTATGCTGAAAATGTGGTTAAAAAACTCCCAAAAATAATTGGGTTATGGACTTGTGTTAAGCAGTTTCTATGCATGCTCATGACTTCACAAATTGTTCATATTTTCACTCCAGATTTTCAATGTTGCCATTTTTTATGCCTCCTCATGAACAATACAGTTGTCATTTTCCACATCCTGCCTAAATTGTGTTTTCATCCCTGTGTTGCCAAGTGGCATAGCCACTGTGCAAAATCATCTTTCAGTTAACAAACAGATTGTGCCACTCTTCATGAGTTGGTGTCACAAAAAGCCCATGTTGAAAATTTGGAGTGAAAATACCAACACACGCCTACAGTATCAGGGTTTCCAACTGTAGCACCCCACCCTGTAGAGACTGACAGGCATCAGAGGTGTGACTTGGGATCATCAGCTGTAATGCTCATGCCATTCCACCCCCACCCCCACCCTGCAGCCAGTGACAGGCATCGTGGTGTGCCTTGCAGTGATCAGCCACAAAGTTCACTCCATTCTCCTATACTGCACCCACCTCAGTGTATTTTCTTATGGAGTGGGGCAAGTATAATGCCCAAAGACCCCAAAGCGCACCACGACACTTGTCAGTGTCTACAGGGTTAGGTGAGGTAAAATGGCATCAGCATTATAGCTGATGACCCAAAGGCATGCCCCAGTGCCTGTCAGTCTCTGCAGGGTGGGGATAGGGTTGGCATCACTTCAGAACTTCACTGCCATCCCTATTATGCATGTCTAGCTCCTGCACTACCAATGCCATTGCCATTGAGACAACATTTGGCATTGACAAATGCTTGTTATTTTTTGTTCCAATACCTCCTCTTTCCCTTTAACAGATCCCAAATTCTCTGCTGTCCTACCTATCTGAGGCCCTTCAAAGTGCAATTTGAAACTCTCCCTGAAACCGTCTACCAGTTTTTGGGTTGCTTACCTATCAGGGTATCCTTTTCACCAGTGATCCAAAATTTCCACTTTAATGGGGTTTACCACCATACAATAACTTGTGATAACTGCATTATTGCTGTTGTCTGTGTACTCTTTACTGACTGAAACCCTATCCTCCCCTGTACCCCCTCCACATGTGCTCTCTACCCCATTGCTGACCCTGATATTCCATCTGACCCCCCAAAAGGGCTGGTTGGTTCGAGTGCTGACAGCTTCCCCATTATTAGTATTGAACCCATTTGCTCTGCATTTTGAGGCTGGGTGGTTGCCCCCACACTTCCAGCAGACATGCTTAAAATGGCACTGAGGCCATGAGCAAAAAGCCCTATTATAGCTCCAGCAACATTCCTGTACCAAGCCCTGATTATTTTCTCCCTCTCTCTTGTTGATCCCAGTCTCCATCGGGCAATTCAGCCACAAATTCGATTGCCATGTATCCAGTCTAACATCTTTTGAAAAATAAATGCATGTCTGGCATGGCCTTTCAGCCAATAAGAATGCATTATTTTTCAAGACCATTTTCTAATAAAAGAGAAGCTCTGTCCCAGGGAGGAAGCATTAAGGCAAGTTCTGCTTTTGGAGACTTTTGTACATTTCGGAGCCAAGAAGTGCACAGTGCAGATCTCTGCATTAGGAAGTTTAAATAAATACCTCTGTTTTCGGAAGGTGACAGATATCATAGTATCATCATAGTATCATAGTAATGCATCAGCAGAAAAGGACAATTCTGGCCCATCTAGTCTGCCCATCTCCCTTCTCTCATACTTATCACTGGTGCACAAGGAATCTGTCCTTTGTCCTCTATTCCATGCTCTCTTGAATCTATCCACCGTTTCGACACCTTCCACTTCCTCAGATAAACTGTTCCATGGTTCAACCACCCTCTCACTGAAATAACACACCCTTACATTGCCTTTTAAATCTCCTTCCTTCCAATCTTAAAATATGACCTCTTGTTTTAACTCTGAATTCCTTTTAAATAGACTTCCTTCCCTCACTTTTTGTATTCCTTTCATGTACTTGAATGTCTCTACCATGTCTCCTCTTTCTCTTCTAATCTCCAGTGGATACAGACTTAATTCTCTCAATCTGGTCTTATATGATTTTCTCTGCATACCCTGTACCATCTTTGTTGCCCTTCTCTGAACTTTTGCCATTACATCTATGTCCTTCCTTAAATGAGGCCTCCAGAACTGTACCCAGTATTCCAGGTATGGTCTAACCATGGTCTTATATAACAGCATCATCACCTCCCTCTTCCTACTAGTTATGCCCCTTCCTATGCAAGCCATCATTCTGTTAGCTTTATTTATTTATTAGCTTTTGGTAACCGGGTAAGTGCGCTAGGCAACAATCCTGCCTATTTTCAGGCACGACCCGGGAAGGTTTTTGCCAACTGCCTTACTACATTGGTCACTTACCCTTAGATTGTTTGATATTACTCCCCAGATAATATTCCTGTTCTGTTTGCTTTATCTGCTCTTCCCCCCAGTGAGTACTTGACTAGTCAATTTTTAAGTCCTATGTGCATCATCGCACACTTCTTTGTGTTGAATTTTAGCTGCCATGTTTCTGACCATTTCTCTAGTATACTCAAATCCCTCATCATGGCTTCAACCCTTTTTCAATGTGAATCCTAGTCCATAACTTTGGATCATCTGCAAACAGACACATTTTCCCTTCAATTCCCTCTGATATATCATTAATATATACGTTAAAAAGGATTGGACCTAGTACATACCCTTCAGGAACACCACTGTGACCATCATTACCCCAGAATGTACACCATTTGCCATCATTCTCTGACATCTATCCTTCAGCCAGTTTTCCACCCATCTAGTTATTTTCTATCCTACCCCCAGGCTCTCTATCTTATTTACCAGCCTATGGTGAGGGAAAGAGTCAAAGACCTTACTGAAGTCTAGGTAGGCAACATCAACTGCCCCCCCTTGATCAACTACCTTCACTATCCCATCAAAAAAATTTGTCTGGCAAGATCTCCCAATAGTGAATCTATGTCACTTTTCGTCTAATAGTTTGTTGAAATGATAGTTTTTTAGTTTGTAATTTGTTCTCCTGTTCTGCTAACTGATCCCTACCTGGATCAGGCCCTCTAGTCCTGTAACCAATCTTTTCCGAGTCTTACCTCACTCCTGAAATCCTCTGCAACAGGATCTGGTAGAGGTTCTCAGTCACTGCAGTGGGATTTGTGTAGGACTGGGCCATCATTCTGTCATGATCTGGGGTTATAACCTGTCTTTCTTCCATGGTGCCATATGCACGCAGTGATGCAATGTGCATGCTCTGCCACCATCAAGTTTTCCCCTATGCCAGGTATGGGAACCCTGCCCCCGCAGTCCCACTCTGCTGCCACCCAGATTTCTTTAGGTGGTAGATGATCAGTGGGACATGCAGCCCCCTTACCTGAGGAAGGAGAGCTGTCTAAGCGATGGTCATTCCTCCCTCCCTCCCTCCCCTAGCCAGCCATCAAGCAACCTGAGTCAATTCCAGAACCAGGGTCATCTGCATTGCAAGTGGTATCTTTACTGCCATGTTACTAGGCTGGATAGAGATTCTTGCATTGGAAATGTTAAATAAATATATCTGAGCTAGGAAAAGGACAGAGAGGATTCCTGCATTTGAAATGTTGAATGAATATATATATGTACCAGTAAGGGACAGGGGGGATTCCTGTATTATGAAGGATAACTGGCCCTCAATGAACTGGGAAGCATGCAGAGAGAATTCCTGCATTAGGAAGGTTAAATGAATATCTTTGAGCCAGGAAGGGGACAGAGAAGATTTCTGTTTAGGAAGGTTAAATCAACATCTCTGAGCGTAGAAAGATTAGTACTGACTTTCTTTTCCTGGCTGTGGTGCTGTAGTCCATGTATCGCCTTTAACTGAAGATTGTTTCTAGAATTACTCAGAAGCACTACAGTGTTAGTACTAACACTGCTGAAGCAGAGACATCAGCACAGGTGATCAAAGAACCTGCAGCATGAAGGAACTGAATAGATAATGGAGCGGTGTATTGGGAGAATACCATTAACATTAACATTTTAAAGAGCAATATGTAAAAGGAAAATGACAGATTGATTGCGAAATGCTAAACTGAGTGGAAGAGAACTTCTGAAAGAAAGAAGAAGAATGAAGCACATTCCTTTTAAATGAGTACAGTATCTCTGAGCCAGAAAAGGGGAAAGATGATTCCTGCATTAGGAAGTTTAAATCAATATATCTAAACCTAGGAAGAATAGCAATGATTTGTTATGGGGCTGAATGTGGGACTGCAGTCTGGGTGCTGGTTTGGGAAGATTTTAGGCTGCAAGCAGAGAGTCCTCTGAATTCCAAAGGGTTAGAGCATAACTGAATACACTGTACTGTACTTTTGGGATCAGGTGTTCAATAGGGATTCGACTACAGTAGGACCCATAGGAAGGAGTATTGAGCCAGCAGCCACAATAGGCTGTCTTACAAAATCAGGGCTTAGAAAAAACATGTTGTATATGGTAAAGCTGAATGTCTGTAATTCCTGTAAACATGTACATATCCTGCACAATAAAGCTTCTTATACACCTGAACCAAAATGTTTTTTGCAGTCTGTCTGACATCCCGTAGCCAATGCCTAGCCTATTTACAGACTTATGAATTTGTTAGTTTGTCCTGTACTTAGCCCCACCACCACCACCATCATCAAAATGTCTGAGAATGTTTCCAAATTTCACAATGGTTTCAAGTTTTTACTACGTACCATTGTAGAAGTGATAGTTTAATGTTTACATAAAGTTGCACTACCCTAGATAAAGGATAATTGGCTTAGGTGTAGTAGTTTGAGAACAGAACTGTTTGAAACAGGAGATCCAACATTTGAGTCCCAGCAAAGCCATCACTTCCATGTCTTTATGCAAGACACCTGACCATACTTTACTTCAGACCTCCAAAATGTAAAATTGTAAATATACATATGGTACTAGCACGGTATGAGTAAGGAACATTAATTCCATAATGCTATGGATACTGGTGTTATGAACATTGGTGTATCAATAGTTTCAATCAGTTATGGTATTCAGCCTAGGGAAATTTAAACAAGCATAGCAACACAGTAACATAGTAATTTAAGTTTAGAACGGACTCTAGGTCCATCATAGCCACTCCTCCTGCTGTGGAAACACATTGGACTTGAAAGGTGCTCCCATTTTAATACTAAAAATGTTAACAAGAAATGTTTAAACAAAACCTTTAAACCTTGCAATGTGTCTTCCCCCATCACCTTCAGTCTTTACCTATAGAGAGTCTTTCATATTTCTCCCTCGCTCTCTGAAGTTGTCATTCTCTGGTATAGTGCTAGGATCTGACATATTATTTTGGTTGACTCCCTCCATCCTATTTCTCCAGCCTAAAAGCACCATTTCTCACAAGAAGTGCCCTTCTTGACCCTAATATGTTATTTACTTGGGGGGGGGGCTATCATAGTCCAGTTAGTCAGTCTGCTTAGTGTCATCAATGCCACAAGATCTTGACTCTACCCTCCCTCTTAGATGCACTGCTCCTGTCAGATGACAGTCTTTTTATTATGAACAGTGTGCTGCAGGTTACAAAAGGGAGACGGGCTGGGTTTGGAACTTGACTATTATAGCCCTCCACCCTCCAATCATGAAATGAGGATCAGAAGGCTACTTGGGATAAATAGTCCATAGGGACTGGGGGTAAAGGTTAGGCTAGGGAGGGAAAATCACTAATGATGCTACATTACCACAGCCAGAACATGTGAAGGGGAGGCTTTAGCATTGCACTGCCCATATCAGCCCCTCACTTTTCCAGGAATACAGCAAAGATAACAACATATTGTCAGTGTTACAACAAAAATTGCAAAAAATTTAAGGAGCCACTTTCTTTGATGCAGCACTCAGTTTGCAGTGTAGCAACTTAGGGTATTTGACATTCTAACATCAACAGCAACATTCAGCCCCATCAAGCCCTCTCCTGCATCATCTAGCACCCCTTTACTATGTGCCTGCAGATTGGATCCTGGTTCCAGGTGGATCTTTCTTGTGGAGTATTTCCCCAGAGCACTAATGAAAGTTTGCTGGCAACTCTAGTCATGACCTTTTCCTTCACAGTCAAGCACAGAGGCAAATAGAACCATTTTCCTGTGACATTGATTTTTTTTCCTTATCTAAAAATTACAAACGGAAGGGAGAGAAAGGTCATATTACAGTAAATGTCAGAATGTTGTTAATGTTTCAAAGGTAAAAGATGGAGATACCATCAAGGCCTGTAAGTTTTGATAGAACTTAAAGACACACTAGGGAATGTCTCTTTGTTAGCTAAAGAGCTCTGCATTCATCTTTTGCATTCACAGTGGTCTATCATTTAAATAATAAAAAAAATAGTATCTGTAAAATGCTGTTGGGTATTTGTGTCTTGTTGTTTCCGTATAGAATTATGGAAGAGCAGTTCAGCATCAGCTGTGATCTTCTGTATAGATGTGGGATTTCATCTCCAGTGGTACATGGAACATATGATGGCTGTGTACCCATGGCTTCAGATGTTACATCCTTATGTTATTTTATTTTGAATAACAGCATGACAGGATAACCTCATTTTGGTGGAAAAGGTACTTTCCAAGAGGATTGTGGTGGACATTTTCAGCAGTTATGCACACATACAATAAGTGTGAACTAAAATATTTTATAAAATGTGGTGCAAAACTCCTGTAACCTTATCTGTCAAGAGGTATCTCATGGCCATGAATTACTTTCTTAGGACCATCAACCTATCCAAAACTACACATTTTTTTTATTAAAGACTTTAAGCAATTTATTTTTTGTTTCTGTTTTTTTTTTCTTGACTTACTTTTTATTATTTTTGGCAACTACTAGTAACAAAAGATCAACAGAATCATTATATTAAAATAATGAAACATTCACTGGCAAAGCTGGCAATGTATTTTTGTAGGGAACTTTGAATATGTTTGTAGATTATTTGCAATAATAAAGTATCCTTTCAATAAAATATTACATGTTGAATTGAAATATGTGATTTTTCACAATTTGCAAGCTTTTGTTACAGTTTAGTAGATGATATTTTCTTCCTTAACAGATTTTACTTGTGAAGAAGGTCCCTTTAAGCTTAATGAGAACTGACACACAAGGGGACAAAGTCTCCAGTTGGAGGGGGAGGTTTAGAAGAGAAGCTAGGAGGCACTTCTTCACGGAGAGGGTGGTGGCAGGTTGGAATATGTTTCTGGAGGAGTTGGCTTAGATGAAAACAGTAGGCAGTTTCAGGAGATGCTATGATACATTTAAGGGGAACATAAGGGTCAAGGGAGAGGAGGTAGGCAGGGAATGGTGGATTAAAGAGAGGGAGCAGGATCAGTAGCTTAGGCTAAGGACTCTGCAGTATGAGCAGACTAGTCAGATGTGATGACCTTATTCTGCTGGATTCATTGTATGTTCATATGTAAGAAGAAAACAGAAGTCAATTAATATTTAAAACAATTGCAAAATCATTCAGATAGGCAACAATATTACAATTGTTGTAATTGGGTCTCAGCCCCCAGGTCTCATCTGGACTCGAGCATGTTGCTCAGTATGCCTTCCTGGTAAAAACTCATAAATAAATAAATAAATAAAAATATAACAGGCACAACTCATTGCTAAAGAAGTATGTGTTTCCAAAATATAGAAAAATATTAATAGTTTCTCAGTGAAATACATTGGGCTCCAAAGTGGTTGTGAGTTTTTAACATCATAGTACTAGAATTCCTTCAAACTGTTTTTACTAGCAGTTTGAAAAGTAAAGGTGAAAACCCACTTGTTTCACTGAAAAAGTATTTTATTATAAAAATATTGATTTATTTCATTTCATTTTGATAACTGGGTAGGCCCACTGGAACCAGAGATCCCTTTTTCAGGGACGACCCAGAATTAGTTAGATGTAGGTAGCGCAAATATCATAACAAGTGGTACAGAAGGAGAATACAGTTGAAAGGTAAATTCATAACAGCGACAATCAATAAACAGTTGTTATTTACAGCAGGTTACATTCATAGAGTAGAAGCAAGCAGGGCTGAGCAACTTAATAGGGTAGGGCAAGAGTAAACATTTGGGGAAGTTGAGTACAGTAGATGGTTAGGGAGCAAGTGCTAGAATTACATGCAACAACTAGCAGGTACATTGGTGCTGCACATAGAGGTGTGTTTTTAGACCCTTGCAAAAAGTGGCTACGGAACCAATTTAGTGTAGATCATCTGGTAGGGTATTCCAGAGTGTAGTGGCTGAATGCACAAAGGATTTACTTCCAAGTGTAGTTCTTGTCCTGGTTACCACAACTAATGTCTTCACAGAAGTGCAGAGTGTTCTGCAGATGCGTTTGGGGATGCTGATGCCTTCAAGGCTTTTGGGAGCTGATCCATTCATTAGTTTGTATACTACAGTTAGTAGAGGGTACTGGACCCTACTAAGCAGTGAGGGCCAGTTTAAGGAGGCCAACACGTTGCAGTGATGTGTCCTTGGAAGGGATATTGCAGCGAAACATCCTATTTTTCAGTATAGCAGCTCCAGCCTATTAGCTTCAGTTTTTCCTATGGCCCGGAGGATGGGGCGGCATAAGTAAGTTTAGGCAGTAGGATACTTTTTGCAATTGCAAGTCTAGAGTCAGGGGTGAGTTGTTTGTTTAGCTGAAATAGGAAACCCAGTTTCTGGTGGATAGTGTGAGTTGTATGGTCCACCTGGGCCTTGAACATGATGCCTTGGTTGAGTATTACCCTAAGGTTTATGACCGAATCCACTACCTGGATCTTACTCCCCACTGACATAGTGTTAGGGAGCAGGTGGCTTCTATCAGTACCAAGATGTCTGGGGCCAAACAAGATAGCTTTGGTATTTCTGACATTTAGTACCAGACTATTTGCCAGTAACCATTGTTCCAGGCATAGGAAGTCCTGGTTCAGCTGGGTTCTGAGCACCGGGGATCTCCAGAGCTCTTATAGAGAACAGCATCATCTGCATATAGTAAGAGCTGGTGGCTCCCACAGTTGTTGCCAAGATCATTAATGAGTACTGAAAATAGAAGGGATCCTAAGATTGAGCCCTGGGGTACACCATCTGAGATAGACAGCCGAGGAGAAGAGACACCTCTCCATCTGATGACTTGGGTTCTGTTTAATTTAATTTTATTTCGTTTTAAGAAGTAATCAGAATTACAACCCTTTGAGTCAGGGACTCGTTTACAAAGGCTCCTCAACAGGAAGACAAATGTTGGATAGGTAGTGGGTGAACCATGATAATGAGTGCACATTGAGTCCAAGGTTTGTAAGCTTTTTGATGAGTAGCTCATGATTAACCAGGTCAAAAGCCTTGGTTAAGGCTAAGAAGATTGTCCCAGTGGGGGTACCATTGTCCAGCTCCTGTAGTAGACTAGCAGTAAATCTGAATAATGCAGTGTCAGTGTCATGGCTGTGTGTGAACCCGTACTGCTGAGTGGAAATACAGTTGTGCATTTCCAGGTAGTCCTTTGACTGATTGTACATTAGTCTTTTTTGCACCTTGGCCAGAATACAGAAAAGAGAGATGGACCTGTAGTTTTCTATTGGTTCCCCTGGGACCACCTTTGTGGATAGGAACTACTATCGCCTCTTCCCATTTTCTTGGGATTTGACCTGCCAGGAAAGATTTGTTGACTAACATTGTGATTGGAGATTCTCTGGCATGGGTTGCTGCCTTCAGTAGTCTAGGCTCCAGCATGCCAGCGCCCATGGAGCCACTTGATTTTATTTTTCTGAGCAGAGATAGTACTTCACTCTTGGTAACTCGTTGGTGAAATTTTGGGGGCAGGGGGCCAGATTTCGTAGGTCTGGAGGAGGGAGAGGTGGGTGGTTGGACCCATTTTTGTATTTTCTAGGTTTGTGAAGTTTTGGTTGAAGGCATTGGCAGCCATCTGGGGGTAATTGAGTGTCTGGCCATCATGAGTGATCGGGCCATTTGTGAAGCAGGAACCTCCATTGATAAGGATGTTTACCTGGGCCCAAAATTTCTTGGGATCAGCCAGAGTTTGCTGTTGTAGGTATCTGATGTATTGAAGTTTGGCAGCTTTAGTGCACTTCTTGCAAGAATTTTGGAGCTCCCTGAATCTGACCCAGTCTGCCTGCTAGCTATACTTGTTATACTGACCCCAAGCCTTATCTCTCTGCACCACTAGTTTCTTTAGATGTGGAGTTATCCACTTGCAGCATTGACCCTTGACCCTGAGCTTCTTAACTAGGGTGTGTTTGTTGGCGATAGACAGAAAAAAGTTTACAAAATATTTAAATGCAGCATCCACACTGGGGAATGAGTAGATACAGTAGGAGTCCAGTCAATTTCCTCGAAGGAGGCCTGGAAGGATTCAGATGAGTAGTTTGAGAAGTCACAAGCTGCAAACATTCTGTGAGGCACTTTAGGGAGGCTATTCTTTCATGTGCAAAAAACTGGAGAGTGGTCACTATAGGCATCTGAAAATATGCCTGCAACTTTTATCTTGTCAGGATGGGACACAAGGACCCAATCAAGAATGGAGTGGTTGCCAGTTTTGCAGAAATTATTTATTACCACAGTAAAACACAATAAATAAAAGTGAATTATCTAGTTATTAGAAGTGAACACATTCATTGAAAATGTTGCTTTTAGTGTCTATATTATAATTGGGGTAAAATTCTTCAAGTTATGTGATCATGAGGAATATACAGTATGTACTTCTTAGGGGTAAATGTACTCTGCTATACCTCATACTGAGAATCCACATGAGGCACACATATGTAACCTGCAGGAATCCCATAGCTAACTAAATCTGATGAGGTTGCCCATTGGCATCTCAGTTCCCTGACACCATGCTTTTTTTTTTATCATGTCATGATTTTTCCGCCTTGCTGTGGCAACTTAATGGTGGGGGCATCCAGCCACCACCCCTGCCCACTGGGAGAGCACCAAGCTCACTCGCATGATGGGGGATCCAGCACGGTCATTGCCAGTCTGCCACAGGGCTTCCCCATACTCTGTTCAGCCGGCCTGGCCTTGGACCCCCCAGTACAATTCCATGAGAGTCCTTCAGGTGAGGCAGGGCATGGCTATCAGGCTGCATGGTCGCACCCAGCCATTTTTCCTCCATTAAGGTCCCCTGATGGAGTGTGGGAATGCAATGACATCCATACACTGATGTGCAGACATCCACCACACTCCCCCTCTGCTAACGCCTGTATCTGCAGTACCCCCAGGCATCCCCAGAGGCTGACGCAGTGCAGTGTGCTTCACCAGCCCACCCCAGGACTAGGAGAGCTGTCTGTGGATGCTCAATCCTAGTCCTCCCCTGCTGACCCCCAACAACCTGGGCTCATTCCCAAACTCTGGTCTCCAGAGTGGTGCAATGTATGGCGTCCAGTGCCTCAACCCTCAGCACCACCAGGCCAGCCTTCCGGCCACCATGCTTTTAAATTTTGCTATGCAATTTTATTTTATTTTACAATTTATGGAATTTAATGCCTACTGATATTTATTCTGAGTTTTGGTTGTGTTTATTTGTTTATTTTGTTTGTACAGTGCCCAGAGCCTCTGGGATTGGGTGTCTTTTTATATAAAAAATTGCCTTGCCTTACCTTGCCACCTCAGTGGTTAAGGCTGGAGTGCTCATGCAGCCATGTGATCAGGAGTATGTGAGGATGAGGGGTCTGGTGTGCTATATATTTAGTCAGATGTTTAATGGAAGTTCAAAGGAGTGACACCTGTGCCAAAGCTAAGAGCCAATATGGCTATGGCAAGCTTGAAGAAGCTCCAGTAATGAGCACCATGAGCACTGCTGAATGCCATCCCACATAAACCATGCAAGGAAACCTTCAGCACTGACAAATGCTTGCTTTTTTTATCTTTGCATGGCTTCCAGCAGTCTAACTGGGATGAAGGCATAACCTCTGATTGTACACTACAATCACTAAACATTTTAGTATAATTCATCTTGCTCTGTGCTGTATATTAAATTTAATCCAGTCTATAGTTTTAATTTCTAACATGACCACTCTTACCCCTTGTACAAACCTGTCATAATAGTAAAATAACTTAATCACTGTTTTAACTAATAGCATCTTCAGTAATAGTAGTAGCGAGTCTTCAGTAGCGAGTCCAAATCTATGATCTGAAGTATAGAAATGTAGTGATACGAACAAATGAACATACAAAAATGCCACCAGATACAGGTCAATTGGTCTATTTTGTCTGTGAACTATTTTGTCTGCTCAGTCATGCAGTATACAGGTTAGACTCCTGCTGCTGCCCCTCACCCCTTGCTTCCTTCTCTTCCCCCCTCAACTTCCAACAGACTAGTATCTTGCCCTTAACCCTGTCCCACCCCCTTTTGAAGCTCTCCACTGTTTTAAGAGATACCATTTCCTCAGGAAGTGTGTTCCACCTCCCTACCACCCTCTCCATGAAGTAATGTCTCCTCTCTCCTACAACTACCCCCAGCAACTTCAGGCTGTGCCCCCTATTAATTCTGTTTCCCTTTAATCAAAACATACCCACTGTACTAACCCTGTTGTTGCCCTTTAAGTACTCGAGGGTTTTGATCATATCACCCCTCTCCCGTCTCTCCTCCAATGAGTACATGTTGAGATCACACATCCTATCCTCATAGGGTGATCTGAAATGTGTCATAGAAAACATGACAGTAAAATGTGGTACATCAGATTTATGGTACAACAGAAAATATTACTCTGCAGTCTTATATTTGCAAATGTATTACCTGGCTTGAGATAAATGAATCAACTGCTTCAAATCCTACCAGAGCCACTTACATGTGATGACCCAGGAGCATTTGGGTTAGATCAAGGCTGCTTTCATCATGTTCATGGCTATTTTTCAAAATAGAATCTATGCACACATATGTTTTTTTTAATCTTAGTTGAATACATTTTGCTGTAGAATGTATGTCCATTTCACTGTTGCAGCAAGGTTAAAGTGGTTCCAAGGAGATACATTATGTAAACTGACAGTAAATGTAAGCAGAGGGAATAACATAACAGAATGTAAAGGATACTTAAGCTCTATTCTTGTGCCTGAAATTCCAGTTAAAATGGATCCCAGAGTGAAGCAGAATAGACAGTGTTCAATTACAGAATGTGCCTCCTTAGCATGGAATCAGTTTAACCTTGCTGCAACAGGCAAATGGATGCACATTGATAACATTGTGTTAGTACTGACATTTGGAGCTGCATAGCATAGCAGAGCATTCATTTATCAAACAGGGCTTATACACCTATAAATGGATACTTATTTTGGACCAGTAATAGAAAACAAACAAAAAAAATATTCTTGTCATTAAACCCTCTGCATGACTGGTTTTGTAATTCTAATTAATTTTTGAACTAGATAACTTAGACATGTGGGAGTATCGAGAGCAGTAGACAGTAGAAATTCCTACATGATGACTCCCAGCTTCAAGGCTGGGATTCGGGGGGGGTCCAGGTCTACTTCTTACATTGCTCTGACTCCCGCATAGAACACATGTGCCTAATTAGCCACATGTGTCTGGATCAGTATTCAGTCAAAGTAAGGAGATAATGAGCTAACCCCTAGGCTGCTGAAAGAACTGGAATTAATCTATTTGACTTGAGCTGGACAAATTATCATTGTGCAGCCCTGCAAATGTTAAATGACAGCAACTTCAAAAGTTATTTTTTGTTTATATATTGAGAAGTTGGAAAGCACAGTAGCATCCCCCTTGCCTTTAAGGCAGAGCAGCCAATAGCACAAATCAGAGGGGGAGCACCCTATTTTGCAGTTACACTGAAAACTCCTCAAAGATGTGTTCCACAGAAACACCTTTTTTCAAGTGAGAGCAGGACAGCTGTAGGCTCCACCCACACCCATAAAAAGGAGGTCCACTCTCTCATTCCTCTCATGCTGCCTGTGTTTCTAGTGACATTTCAGAGAAGGTTTTCCCCCCAAACTCTGTTTCTGCTTCACTCCTGGGGAACTCTCTCCAGCATTCTCTGACTTCTGAGCTCTACCTCCCATCCAAGACTCTCACTCCTCTCCCCTCACTCCAACCAACACAGCACCTGGATATGAACCCCCCTAGGGAGAGGCAGCCCTATCCATCCAGAGTGCTCTATCTTATAGTGTAGAGTGTTTGTCTTTGCAAGTCAGGGCCAGAGAGGAGAGGGCCTGATGTTGGGAGTGTGGTCCGGAGGCAGAGCTGCCTTTGTTTATCCCCAGTAGTGGGGATTGTTCTTGCTAACCCCCAGGAGTGCAGACATGCATTGACATTCAGTGCAACACAGGCATGCTCCCGCACCCACTTACGGGGCTTCTGCCAATGCTCCCTTCTCCTTGTATTCTTTCCATGTCATGCTGCAGCTGCCAGCCTCTGCCAGGGGCTGCTATAGCTTCATGGAGTAGAAGCCTCCTTCCCCAGGAGAGGAGAGCAGTCCTCCAGATGCTCAATCCTCTCCTTCCCCCTGCTGACTCCCAGCACCCTAGTCCATTTCTGAACCCAGGTCACCAGTGTGGTGTGAGGTGTGGTGTCCAGTGCCTCAACCCTCAGTGCCACCAGGCCAGCTCCACTTCAGTGAAGTTGTGAAAGGTATTGGAATATATCCAATTATTGTTTGCATCATGGGGTGAAACTACAGCTGTGTTTGGATTTTGTCTTCTGGATTCTGCCAAGATTACTTCTGCAAACATGAGCTGCCTTTTTAGCATGAGATTGCTATTTGCGTTATACTTTTCTCATCATCTATCAAGCAAGATGTACTGGACCCCCATTTGGATGCTAACGAAATGCTAAAAATCTTTGTATGTTTGCCACTGCAAAATCAGGAGAACACATACTGCCTTTAATGTTGTGTAACAGTGTTCCACTAGTTGGGTAACCAAGTTCTATGCATGATAGTGCTGCTATTTAAACCCATCATACCATCATCCTCACCAAGAATTGAAATGCACAATATATGTTTTACTGTTTACCTGCAGTCTAAACTGCTTTTAGATGGTTTATTGATATTTGTTATGGGTCTCTCCTGTGGACATCCTTGGCAGCTGCCAGAGAAAATGCCAGGATACTTGACTCACTGCCTCTTGGGTCTTATGCTTGCTTTTCAGTTAGAGCAGTGCCTATTTGTTCTAGTCCTCATGTGCGAGAATAGATGACTTAGGTGTTAAAGGTTTATGCCTAGGTGGGCAGGAGCCATCCTTACATATGCATGCAGACATGGTGAAGTTACATAGCCCCCATTTCTATTAATTTGACAAATACATCTAACTCAGTTACTTGCTGTGGCTGTTGGACTCTGCTCAATAGCTCTCAGGAACCCATAGACCCAAGGTGCACACCATGTCATTAGTTGTACCATGGGATGTAAGGAGAGAGATCCAGACTGTTTATCAAAATGCCTCTTTGCATATGCAGCCAAGGAAGTGGACTTGGGTGAGTGACCTTAGTATAACATAGTCCAAATATTTCTGTTGGGGCTGGTAGAATGGTTGACCTCAATGTAGAAAAGAAAAAGTATCTGGAGACCAGCCACTCAGTTCATCATAAGAAATGTAATCATATTGCATTATTTTCTTAGAACACAATGATCCGCTAGGTACACCCAATGATTCACCCAACACTGGGCTTGCTCAGGGGCTGAGGATCTTGTGTTCCTAAACTAATTCTTTCATTATTGGCATTAGAATGATAAGGATTACATTTTCTGTTAGTTTCTAGCCTCTGATTATAACTTTTTTAACTGAAACAAGTTACAGCCACTTGCAGTCTGTGCTTAGTTTCATTTTAGACTGCCCAGGGATGCCATTTCAAACTTCACTTCACTCTTCGATTTCTAGCATTACAATGCTCATTTCTTGCCTAAGCTGAATAGCGTGTGGTGCAGTTTCAATTCAAATGTGTCTTGCATATAGAAACATAAGAACATAGGAATATGCCAGTAGAAGAAGGCCATATGGTCCACAAATCTTGCCACTGTGGGCTTTCTGTACAATTGTTTATAGTGGGTCCCACCCCCTCCACTTTAATGCCTTTTTTTTTCAGTTTTTATTCAGAAGAAAACATGCAAGCAATAACAACAACAGAAAAATCAGTCACGGATACAGTTATGACAGTTCTCTTTTTTATACTTTAAAGAGCTACTGGCACCTCAAAGAAAACTTAAAAAAACATAATAATTTGGTACAATTTTGTTTGCATTCCATTTATATTTTATATATTTCTCCTCCCAATAATTTATTACTAAGATAATGTGTATAAATATATGATTGTAGTCCCTAGCAATTTATTTTGAGTTAATCTGCCTCTACAGCTTACTCCCTACCTTAAGTCATAATACTCTGTTGTGACATCACAGTCTGTTGCTGTGGGAGTAACTGTGAGGTCTCAAGCACTGCTCTATGACTTCAGGTATAGAGAAAGCAGCACAACTAGATGAACTCTGCAGGAGAAAAGATCCTGTTTTCAAGCAAATGACCTCACTACTAAATAATGGGGAGGAGGAATACAGAACTAATGAGAAATATAAGCTGGACAGTGCATAAATATTATGTTTTGTTAAAGTTGCCCTGAATGTGTCACCAGTTCTTTAAGAAACTTGTGTATTGCACTGTCTAATACAGAGGTTCTTACCTTAATCAGAAAAAAGGGAAAACTCTGTGAGATAAAAAAACATTAGAAAATGGGCTTTTTATTTGCTGGCATCTGACTGGTTAGTAACCTTGCCAGAGGGGGTACATTAACTTTCAATAGATGTCCAGGAAACAAAAGGTACCAGCCTACAGTGCCCCTTTACCCTCTGAAGTATTTGAGTGCCCACCTTGTTCCCTAATTGGCCAAAACACCAAATCTGTATTTCAAATCTGCAGCATTTTTCCCCTCGGTTAGCAAGAGCCCCCAATTCAGTCTTTACCCAGATATATACCCGGTAGTAAATGTAAGAATGACAAGAAAAAATCGCAGCAGTATAAAAAGAAACAAAAACAACTTTCTGTTTTCCTTTCTTTTTCACTTGGTGATGGAGCGATTCATCAAGCATCCCAGTTCCTGGGTACAGCTTTCTAGACTAGTATGCCCACAATCTCTGGACCCCATCTAGTAAACAAACAGAAACAACAACAAACTCCTCATTTATACACTGAAACAGCCCCTTCAAAAGATATAGACAGTACCTAACATGTTTGTAGCTCCTCTGGTTCCTCATCTCCGTGGAGAGGCTACATCGATCCATGGAATGGCACTCATCTTCACAATCCCAGTCCTCAGAGCAGGCAGCAAGGACCTGGAATCAGGAAAACAATAAAAAAAAGAAAAGAAAACAGTAAGAACAGAGTCCCGGTTAGAAAAGACAGTGAGGACTGGGAAACGGTAAAAAAAAACTAAAAAAAAAACTAAGTTAAACCAACAGTGAAAATCCCAGTCACCGCAAGCAGCAGAGATTGGAAAGCACTTCTTACAATTGCATCTCTTTCTGTCTAGTTTCCCTGCTTGTCCGAATGCACAGCTAGGTCTTACCACAACTTTTCTGGTTCCAGACCACACCTGGCATTTCCTCCAACATTTTGTAGCAATAGTAAACAAAAACAAAAAAGAAAAGAATGTCACCTAAAGGAAACTAAAATTTAAGAAAGACCACTGCATCCATTTACCCTCATCAATTCATTTTTTTCTGGGTCTGACACTAAGGTCACTTTACCATAAGAAACAGAAACTTTTGTTTGGGGCAAACCTTCAATGTATTAATAAAATATTAAAGGAAACCCTTGTATATATGGGGGGATGGAACAGATTTGTAACCATGGCAGCTTGATCCCTAATAAAACTACAGGGGCTTCTTTAGTACAATCGTTCTCCCCCTAAAAATACAGGTTCCTAATACAGGCAGAGGAACTGTTTTATAACAGTACAAATAGAACTAACTCTTAACATCTAAACATAAAAAATACTATTTTTCTAAAACACACAAAATTCAGTTGTCCATTTTCTGAGTGCAATAATACACTCCAGGGTGGGCGATATTAGGAAATACTGGATCTTCCAGTGGCTATGAGGCCCTCTGCCTGTGGTGTCGGGTATAATTATGCCCCTGGGTAGTCCAGTATTTCCCAATACTGCTCACCCTGTCTGGTACTATTGCTTACATAATTAATGTATGCACCAATAGAACTTTACATATTAACACTTTGAGTAATAATTAGCAATGCATGTGGTTAGTGTTTAAATAATAAATAACTGAATAGCGCAGATTGTCCCACTTAATCTGGAGCCTGTGAAGTATATAGGAAGGGATTCCATATTGCATGAAATCTGTCCATATTTTAGTTTGTTAAATGGGTCAGCCTCATATTCTGACAGCATAAGCAGGGAGTTCTGCTACTCTGCTAGGGTTGGGGGTGGAGTCAGTTCTCCATCTCAGCAAAACTTGACATTTAGCTTCCAAAGTTGCTGGAAGCAGAGAAAGCAGATTGACCTTTGGGATAGTTAGGGTTGTTGGCATCCACCCAGGACTCAGAAGAATGGGCAGGCTGCAATGTTGCCCAGTGACCCATTCATAGAACTGTATAATCTGATTCCATGAGGTTGTGAGTTATGGACAAGACCACAATAAGTGGATTAGAGTTGCTATCTGTTGGTGGCACCTTCAGCAGGTATCTGTGGGCCCATGGTTAATTTTTTTGGGTTGTGCTGGTGTACAGTACCACTGCTGGAGGATTTGTTTTCTGCATTGATTGGTAGCGTATGTCACTAAAGCCTGCACATGGTATTTTAATTAAGAACTCCCAGGCTTCTGTTGGGATAGAGGTTTGTAGCTCAGTTTCTCAGCTTAGTCTGCATTTTTGCAATGTTGGGATATGATAGCTGAAGATAAAGTTAAATAGTTTGCCTCCAATCCTCCGAGTGATTTTTAACCAATTGTCCAGCAGGGATGGTATGGATGCTGCCTCCTCTAATGTTGCTTGGTCATGGCTTTCCCAGATTGCTGTCCTCAGCTGAAGGATGTGCCATAAACTGGCCCGGGGAAGGGATAATCTGGCATATAGATTTGCACCACCAGACTGTGGGTATACTAAGTGAGTCATGGTGTATATTCCTTTGGATTACCATGATTCCCAATACTGGGGATGGCTGTTGCTGATCATGAGAGGATTATGCTACAGTGGTGCTCCTTTTCCTAAATGGTGGAATTTCAACTTGTAATTTTTTGTGAGCATTTGTCATGTCAGCCTGGAGAACTGGACAGTTGGAGATAAATAAAGTGGGGGACAGGTTAGTCAAAAACAATCTTACTCTGAACATAGAGAAGTGTAAAATTATGCACATGGAGAGAAAAAAATTAGGGGCAAATTACTACTTGTATGGAAAACAGATTACAGTTTCACAAATGAATAAGGACTTGGATGTACTGGTGACTAACAACCTATTTGCATCTGAACAATGTAAAACAGTAGTGACTGGAGCAAACAGGATTTTGGGCTGCATTCATAAAAACATTAAAAGTAGAGATATGAATGTGATGTTCCCACTGTATTCATCACTGGTCTGACCACATTTGGAATATTGCATCCAGTTTTGGGTTCCCCACAAAATTGGCGATATTAAACTGATTGAGCAAGTCCAGAGAAGGGGTACAAAGAATATTACCTAATTAAAGAACATGAACTATAGTGACAGATTGAAATGGCTTGGATTAAATAGTCTCAAGTACAAAAGGCTTAGAGGAGATTTATGTCTGTTGTATAGAGCTGTTAACATTGCCAATCTTTGGGAATCTATAGGCTTAACTAGGAATACAGCTAGAAGTAGCAGGTTCCATCAATATCAATTAACAGGGGAATTCTTTAGAACAAAAATAAGGGAAGGGCGGCAGTCAGAGAGTCATTACAATATGGAGAAAACTACCTAACAAGGTAGTTACTTGTGTAATGATTGACTGCTTCAAAATATCCTTGGTTGCTTTCATGGGTAGCTGGAAATATGCCTTTTTAGAATAAATGTAGTTGAGTCCTCATAGCCCATAGGCTTACAACTCATATCCTTCCATGATTCCATGAGATGACTGACATCTCTATTAAGTTTTTGAGCCCAGGGAGAGCGAAGGTCCAAACCTTGCACTAGCTGCAAACATATTGGTTTCACTAATTCAGTACTTCCCAGTCAGTGCCAATTTTGACTTAAGCTATCTACCTCTTGGTATGCCCTCAACCAGGGTGGTGACCACTGCCCCTCCTCCTCCTTTCAACCTGGTTCTCTCAACTTCTGGAGGCTCAAGATGGGCTTTTACCTTTCCCATAAGAATAATGCAAAGAGTTTTTCAATGCATTAGAATTTAGTTATTGGGATGGGGATAGATAGGCTATTTATCAGGAATACAATCTTGGGGGAAAGCCATCATGTTATAGCAGTTATTTTGCCACCAAATGTGAAGTGGTGTTTTTTCCATCCAAAAAGATCTGCCTCCGAGACTAGCAGTGGGGTAAGGTTAAGATCAACTAAGTCTTTTGAAGTAAGCTATATACCTAGGTATTTAAGTTTGTGCTGCTGCCAGTGGAGACCCAGATTGCTTATGGAGAACTCTTTTGTAATTGTATTCAGAGGAAGGACATATGTCTGAGCCCAATTAAATCTGAGCCCATATAAAGAATTTAAAGTTGTTTAAAACTGACAGAGAGGTTGACAGGAACACTTCAGGGTTGGAAAGGGTTAAGAGAAGATACTCCACGAATGCCAGTGTTTTGACCTTCGTCCTCCCACATTTAATGCCTATAACTTCTGGAGATTGATGGAGTTTGTAGAGGAGGGGCTCCATTGCAATGAGAAATTACAAGGCTGATAGAGGACACCCCTTGTCTGGTACCCCTCATAAGGTCAACTGGAGTTGAGATATGGCCATTGGTAATGATGCTTGCCTTATGTGTGGAGTATAATGTTATAACCCATGAGATGTAATTGGGACCTATGCCCATCACAACCTTTACTTGGAATAAATAGTCCCCCTCTACAGAATAAAAGGTCTTTTCTGTCTCTATGCTGGCCAATATATCAGGCAATTGGCTTTGGGAGACCACACAAACCCCATGCATTGTTGTCCTAATGTTGTCCATTGCCATTCTTCTTAAGGCAAAGCACATTTGGTGGTGATCAATTAGGGAGGCGATTAGGGAGCACGTGCTAGCAGCCATAATTTTGCTTAGCAACTTAACATCTATATTAAATAGGGAGATCGGTCAGTAATTTAAACCAATTGTGGGTGCCTGTCAGGTTTATGAAGGAGGGCAATCAGTGCCTCACTCACTGTGTGTGGCAACATTCCCTTTGCAAAGGCTTCCTTAAATGTGTTCAGCAGAGGTTTGTCTACCCAAGTCTGAAATGCTTTATAGAATTCCATTGATAAACCATCCAGCCCTGATGTTTTCCTTTTGGAGAGGGCTTTGGTGGCCATCTGCAGGTCAGTGGGGGTGATTGGGGCATCTAGATTGCTTGCTTGTGTGGTGGAACATTTGAGGAGTTGAAGACCGTTTAGAAACATCTGTAGATCAGGCTGGCAGTCACCCCTTTGAGATGAGTAAAGGGCAGAGTAGTAGTCAGTAAATGCCGCTGCTATATCTGCAGGGGTTGTGGCAATCTTATCTGATGGGAGGCACAGCAAGGTGATGTATTCGATCTTTTGCTGGACACTAGCCCAGTAAGCCAGAGGTCATCCAGCCTTCTCAGCAGATTCTCAGAATTTGTGGGAGGTCCTCAGTACTGCCTTCTGAGCGGCAGTATAGGTTATAGAATGTATTTTGTATCTTCCTGTAGTTGCTGTAGTTCTCTTTATAGCTGAGGAGAATGGTTGGGGAGGGTGTTGTACTCCTTTTCCTTTGATTTAAGAGCTTGCTTTAACTCAGATAGCTCTTTAATCCACTGTTTTTTGTTATAACCTGCATAACCAATTAGTTGCCCCTAATGTAGGCCTTAGAGGTATCCCAAAATATTACTTGGGAGACCACTGAGGAGTCATTACTGGAAAAAACATATCTATTTCCTTGGAGAGCCATGCAGGGAATTCTTTACACAAGAATAAAAAGCTGTCCATCCACCGGCAGGAGATGTTAAGAGATGCAGGCCCTATTGAGAAGGTGACACTGGTGCAAGCATGATATAGTATGGCTATCAGACATATAGATGCCTGTTGCACATCCTGCAGGGTCTGGTTGTAAACCAGAAAATTTCAAGGTGACTACTCATAAGTGGGCCTATGCAAGAACCAAAGGCCGCAGTTCTGCAGTGTGCAACAGCCATGCATAATGATATATGATTGTATGCCATGCATGGCATGGCAAATTGGCATGCACAAAGAGCATGTAGCACCATGCAAACAGGCCAGATGTTTAGCTATGCACTGATCACAGTATGGGTGCACCTGGGGCAAGGCTGTGTAGCGGCAGGCACGTAGCACAGTATGCACATGCACAACGTGCACTATATCACCCAAGTGCGTGAGCCAGCATGAACAGCACTGCACGATATGTAGGACAGACATAAACATCAGGTACATAACACAGTCACATAAGGTACAGCAAGTAATGCCCATAATAAAAGATCCGACAGGCACAGGACAGGTCAGGTTCCATAGCCAGGATACACAACATTAAGCAGGACACAGGGTGCCACCAGCCAGGATGACTAGTGCTGGACATGACATAGGCTGGCACCAGCTTATCAGCAGAACATATAGCACAACATATAGTATAAGATATAGACAGACACCACTGTTATCTGAAGACCACAGTATCCCAAATTACCTATTGGAACACACCGGAGAGCACCACAGAGCCTCATTGAAGGCCATGTGGTATAGTGCAGACAGAGGTGCCAAAACCCATTTGCAAGGGGTGGCAGTAGCCCCCTTAGCCATTATCATATAAAGTACCCTTGTAATGCAGAGAAGGTCAGATGGACTGCACCCATGTCATGCAATGTTATCCCCAAATCCCTCAGTCCCCATGTCTCGGACACATGGGTGTACTACAGATGCATATGCACTGCAACATGTGTATGGCATATACGG
This sequence comes from Neoceratodus forsteri, assembly GCA_016271365.2. NCBI lineage: Eukaryota > Metazoa > Chordata > Ceratodontiformes > Ceratodontidae > Neoceratodus > Neoceratodus forsteri. The sequence continues at coordinate 53,859,631 of CM028130.1, forward strand.
TAAAGTAACATAGGGAATTGCAATTCCAGAGGACAGCAGAACATCTGACATCCAATATAATGGGGCAGGACATGTAGCAAAGACCAAAATGGTGTTCCAGGCTTTAAAAACCAAAGCAGAGCAGTGTTAATACTGGTAGGAACCCTCCCATAGATCAGGGACTGGGCTGCCAACACAAGGAATACAAACCATACCCAGACACAGAACGGAAGCAGTGCAGCTAGCTGATACACATGCCTCCAACAATGGATGGCCACAGTGAAAAAGCATGTCCTGAGCTCCAGCCTGACTGTATGGAACACCAATGTGTGACACAGACTGGTATACAGAAGAGCTATATGGGACACACACAGGGACAGAGGATGCCCTGTGGCATACCCAGTCATGGACCCAAAAAGAAGTTACAGGTAGGAGGGCTGCTTTCAGAGGGGTAAAAATCAGTTTCCTACTGCCCCCTCCCCATCTCCATGGACCTATACAGTGGCAACACGCCAATGCCTGGAATAAGGATGACACCAGTGTGTATAGCCAAAATAACTTTATTGTAAACATGCACACAAAAGCCCAATGGGCAGATCTATCCCCTGCACACTGCAATGCTCCCCCCATCTGTACCACCACTGAAGAAGCATCAGCCATTACAGCAACCTATTATACCATTGTAAAAGAGGACAAAGAGGACAGGCATGAGTAGTCTGGACAAGGCAGTCCTACATTGTACACAGCCTGCACACACATTCCCCACATACAACATCATTACATACCTTGGATAGCTCCTTGATTGCCTGCAGCTCCCCCACTTTGTCCTTGAAATATGCATCCTGGGACCTCACAAACCAGGAGAAGAAATGAGGTACAAACATCGCACACGTCTCCCCTGGGCCGCAACCACCAATACTGCCCTGTCTTGCTGCTCTACATGCTGCAGCACAAAACTTTCAGATTGCCAATGGTAGTCCTGCAGAGATATTAGGAGAGAGACCACATTACTGACTCAGCACCATAGCATGGAGACATACACAGAGAATAACAGATGATCAAGGCCACTGATTTATGGTAATTAAAACAATTAAATTCAGTTTTCAAGACTTAAGATTCCGGAATTTCACTGGTGATTGTTACTGTAGTTTCTGGATTTTACCAGGATTCTGTTATCATTCTTTTAGTATGTGCACAAATAATCAGAATTAAAGAAGGCTTAATATACAGAGCATTAAATAAAACAAATGAAAACAGTACAGGAAGGAATGAAAGGAAAAACACACTTTTTTATAGATTTACTGATCTGATAGAAATTGCCAGATTCCATGAAATCTTCGCTTTTACAGGTTTTAGGCAGCCCTATGTCCAGAATTTTACCGGATTTTCCGGTAAAAAACGAAAAACAGTGGCCTTGCAGATGATTCACCACAGATGCCCCAGAACACAGGGTTACCTGAGCAACACAGACACAAGTCTGCCACTATAGGGTGTGCAGTATGGTAAAGGGGCACAAAGCATGGTTGCTACAGTAGGACAGCACCTCAGAGACATGGAAAGGACTGTAGCAGACAGGTATATGTTATGTAGTGCCACTTACTTCAGACAGCACCATCACCAGTCACAGTTCCCTCTGTCCAGATGATCCTGGTACGCTGTGGTGGATACCCTCCACAGTTTGCAGGGTACACCCCATGGCATCCCACCTCCGGAGTGGTCCCTGTCCTGCCTATCTGTGCAGGTGACTCTGCCATTTCTGATACCTGTAGTTTGTGATGCCTCTTAAAGCAGCAGTGCATTAATCTGGAGAAAATCTTGACCTATACTTTTTTTTTTACTTTTTATTTATACTTTTGTATATTACAGCACAGTATCCTTTCAAGACAGCAATACAACTTAATGCATATTCGAGTAACTATACTAATATATGTGGTTGCACCTTTATTTATTTACTTATTTAACAGTATCAGAATTACAATCCTTTGAGTCAGAGACTCATTTACAAAGGCTCCACGTTAAGCTGAGTAAATAGGTTACAAGACAAACATTAAATGTTGAGCAAAGTTACATAACAACAGTATCTATAAAACAACCCACAGGGAATAATCAGTAGGTAGTAAGCAGGACAGGAGTTCCTTGTCCAACAGAGGGTGGGAGAGAGCAGAGGACAGTGAGAGGGGAGGAGGCGGAGGATAGGCAGGAAGGGGTCCCTTATCTGAGAGAAAGGTGGGAAGGGACATCAAGATGGCGAGGTCATGAGGAGGGGATGGGTTCTGGAGGCTGGAACACATTAGTGGCAGTTGCAGGTACGAGATGTGAGGAGATGTTCCTGAAAGAGGGTCTTGAAGTGACTGAGTTTGTTCTTGGAGGTGACAAGGTTGGGAAGAGAGTTCAGCTAAGAGGGAGCACTGTAGCAGAAGGAGCACTGTCCAAGCACTGTTCTGAAATGTGGAACTCAGAGGGAGGGTTTGGAGGAGCTACGGGTAGCTACAGTCATGGGAGATGGTTGTAGGAGGGAGGATAAGCCAGGCGAGGCAAGGCCACAGATAATTTTTCTTGCAAACAGGCAGGTCTGGTACTTTAGCCTGTCATCAAAGTTGAGCTAGGTAGTGAGATTGTAGAGAGTGCAGGTGTCAGTAAGTCTGTTACAATCAGAAATTAGTTGGCAGGCTTTATTCAAAGAGTCCCTAAATTCTATGTAGAGTAGTGTTATCAGCAGACCCATAGATTATGATTCCATAGTCTATGAGGGACAGGACGGAGAAGGAGACAGTAAGCTGGAGGGCCTCAGGGGAGACAGTTTTGGTGACGGTAAAGCTGACCAATCCTAGTATTAACAGTAGCGCTGAGGAGGTGAATTTGCTTATGGAAGGTGAAAGTAGGGTCAAGGGTGATCCCAAGGTATTTGAAGTTATTGACCTGCTCAAGTTGGTGGAGATGATTGGTATGAATTAGAAGGGGGTACCTCTGAGCTTACTTTGATAGTGGGAGAATAGCATGACCTTGTTTTTTTTTGTGGTTTAGTACCAACCTGTGATTAGAGAACCAGGTCTCCTCCCTATGGAAGGAATCCTGTAGAAACAATTGAAGGAAAGTGGGGTTAGTGTGAGAGGAGAAGAGGACGTTGTCATCAGCATACATGAGGATTTTCTCAGGGCAGGCCTTGGGGAGGGTATTAACAAAAAGGCTGAACAGAATGGGCCCCAGGATGGATCCCTGGGGAACCCCTGAGCAGACAGAGAGGCAGTTAGAGAGAGTGACATTTATTTTGACATGCTATGACCTAGAGGGAGATAGTCCTCAAACCAGGTAGTGACTACAAGTGAGAGGCCTAGCTGGGAGATGGCTGATAGGAGAAAGTGTGGTTAACAGTGTTGAATGCTTTCAACAGGTCAATGAAGACTGAATCAACCAGATGTTTATTGTCAAGGGCAGTGTGGACATAACTGGTGAGCTCTAGAAGGGTTGTGGAGGTGCTGTAGCCTCTCCAGAAACCATGTTGTTTGCCACAGAGAAGGTCATATTTGTCGAGATATTCTGTGAGCTAATCCAGATGACTTTTTTCTAAGGCATTAGAGAGTGGGGGAAGGATAGAGATTGGGCGGTAGTTCCAAGGGGAGGTGAGGGTGCCACTTTTGTGGATAGGGGTGATAACAGCCATCTTGCAGACTGAGGGGAACTTATCAAGTCAGAGGGAGCAGTTTAGGATACTGGTGAGGGGGGAGAGGACCACATCCAGGACCAAGTGAAGTAGTTTGATGTCCAGGATATCATTACTGTGATAAGTACCACTAAGGGCTTTGAGGAGGTAAGGTTTTGCCTTGTAAGTTAGGAAATAGAAGGGCAGGTGAAGGTTGTTTTTTGTTACAACCTTAGAGGGAAATCAGAGACTGTAGTTAGACAGCACTACAGACTACAGTTTATAATAATGTTTAAACCATAATTGAGCTTTAAGGCAGCTAATGGGCTGGGTTCCATCTTAAAGAGTAGATATACATCACAAACAGTGTAACATACTCCAACAATGATGAGCTGCACCAGAACCCCTCAATATACCTTAACCAGGTAGTCTCTTCAAACAAGAAAATGTAGTAGCTCCCATCTATATACTTCGAAGATGATGTGGATAAAACCCTCTCTACACGTGGTTACACCCAGAACTCACATACTTGAGGCATATTATGGCTAATATAAATAGCTAATTAATCATAAACATAAAATTGTGCAGGGAAAAGCCATCACTAGGCACAACAGACACCATAAAGAGGGATATACAATTAGAGAAAAAAAAATATGTATGTCACAAGTGATGTCACTCTTCATACTAAATTCCAGCACACCAAACAACAGCCATAGAAAGTTTGCTATCTTAAACCTCCGTTGTATTTCAGAATCCGTGGAAATTGATCTTCCTGCCTTCAATAGAGTCAACCAGGAGTAGTATCAGTACTTACAGTTCATGAGTCTGACTCTTGACCCTCTGCCATAGCCCCAGGACCTTCCCTTGCAATTTTAATAAGTAAAGCATTCAAATCATTCAGATCCCCAAAGAGAGAGGTATATCTCGCATACTGGACATAAAGCTTTGCAGAATATATAGTGCTGAAAGGGATATTAAGATCCCAGAGTTTCCGCTTGTTGCTATTGAAGCTCTTTTGCCTTTGATGCATCTAATAGCAGAGATCAGGAAAAAAAAGAATTTTCCACCTATCCATCTCAACCTCCTTAGTAAGACATGCTGCTTTCAGTAAAAGATCCAATTGAGACAGTGAGCCAGTTTTTAACAAGTTGCATGGGTTTCGTTGGCGGCTCTCTTCCAAGGGGTAATCCAGTAACACTTAGCCACCTAAAGCTGCTGACCCAAGCTCGGAAGTCCCAAGGCCTCTCCCATCCATTCCACAATTGTCTTGACCAGGGGCTTCCCTTCAAACCCCTCTCTGAGCCCATTAATATGGACATTGGTTTCCTGTAACAAATTTTCTGCGTGCTCCAATCGAGAGTGGATGAGTTGATGTTCTTTAACAAGCCCTACAGAGACAGAGAGGGGCTTGCCTGCATTACTTGTCACCTCTGTGATCTATGCAACCTGGGATTCCACCTTTTGCTCTATCATCTGGAGTTGGTTAGCAAATGAATCAAACTTGGCATTTAGCGACTCCAATGATTTGTGTATTTGATACATGGTCTGATTCATAGTCTGTAGGATTACTGTCTGCTTGGTGTCATCGGGACCATCTGCGGCTGTCTTCCCCATCTTCTCCTTGTGAGATTGCTTTGGCTTGAAAAAGTCCTGGGAGCAGTCTGCAGCAGATTTTGGATCTCCCATTGCTGGATTTAAGTAAAACTTGGACAGGCTCACCACTATGTTCACTGCAATGCCAAGAGAAAATTTAAGTACAAATGGAGCTCACAAACTCTAGTTTTTAAAAGAGTTATTAAAGTTTTAAATGGGAGCTGATCTATCACATGTCTGGAGGCCCAGGCTGCTAGCTCGGCCCCTGACCTATACTTTTTTATGCTATTTTAGATTTCCACTTACCTCCTGACTACTACAATACTCTTCTTTCCACAATTTGAGTTTGCTTCAGTACTTTTTTCACATTTGAAATAATGAAAGGAGCGTTCCTTTTAATATGGCTTGAACCAGGTTTTCATCAGTATTCACAGCTGTTTTTGAACACTTATTGTTCCATACAGTCAGGGAGCACTGTATGGTTTAGGATAGTTCATTTTAGTTACAACAGAAGTCAAGTGATATTTAAACAACTGATGGACAAAAACAGCTGAGAATACTGGCGAAGATCTGATATGATCCATATTAAAAGGATAGCTCCTTTTATAATTTCAAACATAAAAAAAGTACCAAAGCAAACTTAAATTGTGGACAGAAGGGTATCATACAAGTCAGGAGGTAAGGGGCAATCTAAAATATCACAAAAAAGTTTAGGTCAAAATTTTCACCAGATTCATGCACTGCTGCTTTAATATATATAAAAAAAGGAAAAAGGTGCACACTGGAATACTAGCAGTGCTACTGTTTAGGCTGACAACCAATGTTCAGTTCTCAGCTAGTAAAGCAACACTCATGGAAGCCAGAGTATTATTAAATCTTTGATATTTTTATTGTGACCAAAGTCCTGGATAGAGTCATTCTTCAGTGCTTCGAACCCATAACAGGGTCTTCCTCAGGTGTGAATTTGAGGAAACCGTTACAACACCATCACATTTACACAGTGAATATTAATCAATTAAAATAATTACTTGCATTCTTTTACAACAAAACATGAAGAGTGTGATTAAAAAGGAACACAGGTAGTTGCAATTCATTGTACACAGTTTTAGTCAACAATTGAACTAATAAGGTTAAAACCTTAAATTAAATGTGTTTCTGCAAATAAATACATTATTTAATTATGAAGCTCATGTTCACAAATGGTGACTTAATTCATAGGAAAGTTGCTTTTATAAAATGTTATCTATATTTTTAGAACATTAGAGAACTCTTAAATGTATAAAGAGTTCAGAATATAAGTGGAAATGAAAGTCCCACAGTACACTTTTGAAGGATGTTCAAATCTTATTTATAAGTTTTAGAATAACAGAAAGGCAATACAAGATAAAGCTACAGGGAGAATGCATGAAGCCAAATTTATTTTTGTGTTTAAAAAATGTAGCTGGGGATGGGGAAGGGGAAAGTGTTTGGGCCTGCTAGAAAGTACATTTTAGGTAGTTAAATTGACCACAGGCTCAGGGAGGTCAATCCAAGAGAAGTGTTGGGGGGGGGTGGTTTAGAAAGAAAAGCATTTGTACTTTTTCTATCCAGTGTTCACATTACTTGGCGTAAACAGCCAAAGTAGGCTAATAGCCCATTGAATTGTCTCCCACACCATGTGGGTTTATGTTTCAGACAATCTCTTGAGGAGAAGGTCATGTAGTTTTTTATTCTTAAAACTTTCAAATGTTGGTGTCTCCACAATTGCACTAGATAGTGAGTTCCAATATCTGATTGATCTTAATGTATAAAAGTTGTGTCTCTTGACTGTATTAACCTTTGGTATAATCAGCTGTCTATTATGAGATCTAAGATTATTGTATCTACTACTGTATTATAATTTAACCTGCATCGTTTCATAAGCTTATTGTTTTCCAAAATTTTATACAATAACATGATATCATATTTTCTTCTTTTTATGTACTACTTTACACAGTTCAGTTTTCAATACAAATGCATATTGAGAGAATTCTCAAGGGGCTCCAAAAAGCAGGAATAGAAAGGAAGAAGTCAGGCCAAGTCAAGCTGGATCCATATCATCGAGGAACAAATTCACCCCTAGTTCAAAGTTTGCTTGAACATGTTCTGTGCTCAGTGAGCTGCAATTAATGTAGCTCTCTACTTAAGCATGTATCAGATGTGGTGTCCTAAGAAATTCTTAATTATATATGATCACAGAGACCTGAAAACAAGAGAATAATAGAGACAGTCAGAGATACATGTTTTCAGCTTTCTAGATTTCACAGATATGGTGTAAAATCTGCTTCATCATTAAGACCATCAGTTATAGCTGTTCCCAACGTCACTATCCATTTGGTTTCCCTTTGAGATGGTATTTCAACCCTGCCACCGCCTCTGCGATTTCTTTGCACATGTTCTAAGATGGTAAATCTCAGGCTGTCAGGTTTCCCACTGTGTTTAAAAGCAGAATGCACATCAATAGCATTACTTAAATTGCCATTTATAATAGCCCTGACATGCTCCTGAATGCATTGTTTTACAGGTCTAGATGTCATACCTATATAATAACAACTACAAGGTTACCAAAACATATATACTACAAAAAGCGTGGTACAGGTCAAAAAGTCAACATTCAAATGTCTTGCCATCTTTAACAAATGTTTTGCCTATATTACAGTAGTATTTTGGCAAATATTGCATCTGCCACTGCAAAACAGGCCCTTTGGTTTATTTTGTAACCAACCACTACCCACAGACCTTTTACTTGTGGAGCTGAAGGGGCTATATGTGAGTCTATCCCGTACGTTTCTACCCTTAGAGAAAGTGATTCTAGGTTTCTCAGAAATGTTTTTAGTATGGGATCAGATAACAATGTTGGCCAAAATGTATGTACTAACCCCCCTACCTGTCCTGAGAGTGGGTTAAATTCTGTCAAAAATTTTATCACATCTCTGCCACTGTTATCTTAATTTCAGAGAAATACAGTATCATAGAAATCTCACTACTGAAGAATATGTGGCACTGGGGGAACTAGAAGGGCAGAAAGGAGTGTTTTTAAAAACAAATCTAACAAAGGGGGAATATAGTACTGGTGAAAGAATATATTTATGTGGAAAAATGCATGGAATTGCTATCTGACACCAACAGTAATCTAAAATTAAGGAATGACCGCACTAATAGGTTTTTAGGAGAACTGTGTGACTTTTTAGAGATGTCAGAAATGTGGTTGGTTAAGTAAGAATAAAACATGGTTTATTAAAACAGATTATCCAATCATACCAACTTTTCACATCTTGCCCAAAATTCATTAAAATAAGAACAATCCCACAGGCAGACCAATAGTGGCAGGCATTGGCATGAGGTCATCTAGTCACATGCCAAAACAGCGTGGCATTACCCCACACTGTTAAAACAGTGACCAAAGAAAAAAACAAGAAAAAAACATTTTCTTTGTGGTCTCCACCCCCTGCATCCCTCATTATAGGGGGCTGTGCCTCCCAAATACCCCCCTACTAAAATAACCTCCTCCGGGGGATGCAACTTAGGGAGAGGGTGAAAGTCGGGCAGGGAGCAGCACAACACAATAAAAAATTTAATTAACTGACCTGATCTGGGACTGGGAATGAAACCCCAGTCCACAGCCACTCATCTGTCCTGCAGTGCTGATGGCTCTACTCTCTGAGCCAGAGCAGCTGCTCAGTGGATGCCCTTCTGGCAGAGATCTTACCCTCTGCAGAAGAGCTCTCCCGGAGACAGCTACAGGGTTACCACTATCTCTACATGGTATCATGTGATGCGGCATTATATACCCTGTAGCTGTTCTTGCACACACTGTTCCCTTTGCACGGTTTTGCCCTGTGGCATAGTATCTGTGAGATATTCACTCAGTAGGGCAGGTATTGGCTCATTACAACACAACCTTTGCATTTTCCTTGACAGCTTCCTTTGCCCACATGTCCCCAACATAAAGTCTTATATTTGAGACAGAATAAATCAATCAATCAATCAATCAATCTTTGTTTTATCAGGCAAAAACACCATTGAGTAAAACTCATTTCTAAGGTGGACCTGGACAATGGAAAAGTGGCAATACAATAATAGTACAATAAATTATGCATTGTATGGACCCAATGAACAAGTTAAAGGACAAGATTTGGTATGTTAACTATTGTTGGCTAGCAATAGATGTTAGCAGCCTATATACATGTATCTGCCAGGATCTTGGGATACAAGAAATAGATAGTTTCCTTCAAAAACAAACTGATATCTCCCACAATATTTGTAAATTATGCCATAATGTTTGCATTGACTCATGACTATTTCCTTCTTAACAAAGATTTTTTTATACAAACATGTGTCACTGCAATGAGGGCAACATTTGCCCCATCATACACAAATTTGTTTATGGTACACTTTGAAAACCTGTACATCTATGATAGTTCAAAAAACAAATTTCAGAGCCAGATTACTATCTGGCTCAGATTTATTGATGATATAATTGTCATCCAGTCAGGGGACATGGAAACAATTGATGAATGTATGGATTAATTTGCAGGAAATTATCTGTGGTTAAAATTCAGGTATGAAGAAAATAAAAAAGAAATTTCTTTTTTAGGACTGAAATTGATAGGAAAACCAGGTGAATGCATAGAAACTTCAGGATACCAAAAATAAATAGCAGGAAACGCCATTCTGCATGCTAAAAGTGCACACCAAAGAAAACGTATCACATCCATCACATATGGGGATGGGGAACTTGTCAGATTAAAAAGAAACAACTCTGCAGGGGAGGAATTTCAAAGCCAGGTACAAGCCTTAAAGCAGAGACTGATGAAAAGAGGGTATTCTGAGGACATTTGAAAAGAAGCTTTTTCAAAAGTATGTAAGCTAAAGAGATCTGACCTTTTGACCCCCAAAAATAGGAACATCAGAAATGAAGATAACAGTGGCAAAGATGTGATAACATTTGTGACAGAATTTAACCCACTCTTAGGATAGGTAGGGGGGTTAGTACATACATTTTGGTCAATATTGCTATCTGATCCAATACTAAAAGAAAACATTTCTGAGAAACCTAGAATCACTTTCTCTAAGGGTACAAACTTACTGGATAGACTCACACATAGTCACTTCATCTCCACAAGTAAAAATCCTGCAGGTAGTGGTTGATTACAAAATAAACTAAAGGCCCGTTTCACTGTAGCAGATGCAATATTTGCCAATATGCTACTGCAATATAGGCACATTTGTGAAAGCAGGCAAGACATATGAAATTTTTAACTTTTTGACCTGTACCACGCTTTTTGTAATATATACGTTTTGGTGACCTTGTAGTTCTTTTTATATAGGTATGACATCTAGACCTGTAAAACAATGCATTCAGGAGCATGTCAGGGCTATTATAAATGGCAATTTAAGTAATGCTATTGATGTGCATTCTGCTTTTAAACACAGTGGGAAACCTGACAGCCTGAGATTTACCATCTTAGAACATGTGCAAAGAAATCGCAGAGGAGGTGACAGGGTAGAAATACCATCCCAAAGGGAAACCAAATGGATAGTGAAGTTGGGAACAGCTATAACTGATGGTCTTAATGATGAAGCAGATTTTAACACCATATCAGTGAAATTTAGAAAACTCAAAACATGTATCTCTGACTCTCTCTATTATTCTCTTTTTTCAGGTCTCTGTGCTTTCAGACACCACATCCGATACATGCTTAAGTAGAGAGCTACATTAATTGCAGCCCACTGAGCACAGAACATGTTCAAGCAAACTTTGAACTAAGGACGAATTTGTTCCTCAATGATATGGATCCAGCTTGACTTGGCCTGACTTCTTCCTTTCTATTCCAGGTTTTTGGAACCCCTTGAGAATACTCTTTAACATGTATTTGTATGATGTACTTAAAATGTAAAGCCGCACCTGGAGTACTGTGTGCAGATCTGGTGCCCGTACCTAAGAAATACATTACATTTCTGGAGGTGGTGCAATGCAGGGCAACAAAGATGATCCATGGTCAAAGGAACTTATCATACAAGAGCAGACTGAGGGAACTGAACATATACTTACCAGAGGAGAGGAGGAACAGGGTGGAAATGATAGAAACCTTGAAGTACATGAAAGACATAAACAAGAATGGGACTGAGGGGCTTTTCAAAGTAATTGATGGGAGGGAAACTAGAGGCCATGCTATGAGATTGGAGGGGTAAGTTTAGTAGGGAGATGAGAAGACACTTTTTTACAGAAAGGGTAGTGGCCAAGTGGAACACTTTACCAGTGGACATGGTATCCTGTGGAACACCGAGCTGCTTCAAAACAGGCTGGGACAGTGTAAGAAGAAGGGTTACGGGAGGGAAGGGCAGATGTTGAGTAGGGCAGCTAGCTTCGAAACTGAGCAGACTTGCTAGACCTATAGGCCTTTATCTGCGTAATAATTTTGCATGTTCATATATGTTCTTATTTGTATTGAAAACTGAACTGTGTAAATTATTACATAAAAAGAAGAAAATCTGATATAATGTGAACATTGGGTAGAAAAATTACAAATTTTTTCCTTTCAAAATCCTACACACACACACACACTTCTCTTGGATTGACCTCCCTGAGCCTGTGGTCAATTTCACTAGGCCTAAAATGTGCTTTCAAGTAGGCCCAAACACTCCCCCCCTTCCACAGCTATATCCTTTAAACAGAAAAATAAATTTGACTTTGTGCGTTCGTCCTGTAGCTTTATCTTGCATAGCCTTTCTATTTTTCTAAAACTTGTAAATAAGATTTGAACATCCTTCAAAAGCGTACTGCGGGCCTTTCATTTCCACTTATATTCTGAACTCTTTATACATTTAAAAGTTCTATAATGTTCTAAAAATATAGATAACATTTTATAAAAGCAACCTTCCTATGATTTAAGTCACCATTTGTGAACATGAGCTTCATAATCAAATAAGTATAATCAAAGGTATTTATTTGCAGAAACACATTTAACTTAAGGTTATTAACCTTATTAGTTCAATTGGTGACTGAAGATGTGTACAATGAATTTCAACTACCTGTGTTCGTTTTTAACCACACTCTTCACATTTTGTTGTAAAAGAATGCACTTGATGTTAATTGATTAATATCCACTGTTCAAGTTAGTTTATTGTCATTCAGTTACAAATCTTTACAACATTAAAACATTTAAAACTTTACAATGCATCAGCAAGGCATTAAAAACTGTTCTGTATACTAAAATGTGTCTTCCTGAAATATGTCCAAATTATAAAATATAGGACGTGCAATACATCCTGGAAACACAATCTGTAAGAAAAGAAATCATTATAATTGGCATTTTCCTGGGTACTTGTTATTAGATTCCAGTACATACTCATCCTAAATCATCTCACATCAACAAAGATATAAAAGAACAAAAATGTTCCCAGAATTTAGCAGAGGCATATTTCCATGTAGCATATAAGGGGCCAGATTTTCAAAACTTTGCCCTGGGGCTAAATTAGCACTGCCTGGCATGCTAAATTAGCCCACACCCAATAGCCCACTATATTCAAAAAGGAAAACACCAGTGCTAAACCTGCTGAATATAGCATGCTAAGGAAGCTGGGCAAACTGGGCTGGGAGTGCAGTGCAAACATAGCCCAGGAATAAGACAGCTCTGAATATAGCAACCAGGAAGTGCGAACCACAACAGCATTCCAGTTCACAGCAACATGAAGGAAGGTAGAGGTGAACTAGGTGGCCAATATATGTGCTAGCAAATGAGTGGAGTCAGTGAAGCTGCAAGCAGCAGTGCATGTGAAATTACATTGTGCAAAAATGTACAATATTTTCAAAACATTTGCATGGCACAAACACATTTCTGCAGCTTTAGTGTGGAGCTAAACAGTTTGCCTGGTGCAATCACATTTGCCTGGGGCAAAATTTTGCTATATTCAAACGTGACATGCAAATGAACCTACTTAAGCAGTCTGTGGGCAAACATCCAGATTAGCATCTCATTATGACCTGATTTGCATGTAGTTTGCCCAGTGCTATTGCAGGGACCCACAGCTCCACCTGTAGGTCAGTGTGGAAGTATAGGGTCTGGCTGGGTCTGCCCACATCTCCACCTGTTGGTCAGTCTGGGAGTGCATGGTGGTAGCTGCAGGCTAAATTTGTATAGTACAGCATAGCATATTGTGCCCCAGTGGACTACACAGCACAGGCACAGGTGGTAGTGCTGCATGCAATTATAAAACTGTAGTACATGCTACAGTGCATAGCAGACACTACAGAAGCAAGGGAGCCAGTAGCGTGAGCCGTGTGTTTACTGAGGAGTTGCGGTCAGTACACATAGTACTACTGCCACACAGGGGTCCACAGGATGTGCTCTAGACTACTGATGAATGTTACCCCAATGGAAGGTGAACAGGAGAAAGAAAGGGCTATGAGGCATGCCCCAGGATCTCTAGATTCAGGCCACAGCTGAATGTTGGAAAACTACGGGATACACATGGCATGAAATGGTTCTGACTGGACCATGTAATGATCACTGAGATGTGCAACTTGCTCCGGCCACAGCTGGCACTAAAAACATGGAGGTCAGGAGCAGTGTCAGTGAAAATGAAGGTGATGTGTGCCCTGTCATACTATGCCACAGGGTCATTCCAGAGGTTTGCTGGGGATATTACTGGTGTCAGCCAGTCATCCATGTCCAGGGCCCTCCGCCAGATCACAGAAGCTCTACTTCTGCTTGTACATGAGCACATATCATTCTTTGCTACCACAGCTGAGATCCATACCACAAAGGAGGCATTTCTTGTCATGCATGGTATGCCCAATATATCATGGGTGGTAGAATGTACCCATGTTGTAATCCTAGCACTGGCCATGGATGATGGGGCATACAGGAACAGAAAGGTTTCCACAGCATCAACTACCAGACTGTCTGTGATGCAGGTGAAATCCTCACAGCTGAGTGTGGCAAGTACCCTGGGTCCATTCAAGACTTCTACATATTCAATATGTCCAGGCTGTGTGCCCATCTCATGGCACATGGTGGTGTCAATGGATGGCTGCTGGCTTAGTATAAATATGAAGTAGGTGTGACACAGATGGGCACAACACAACAGTATGCTAACATGTCTGTTCTTTGCCCATTGCCTAGATGACAGTGGATACCCACTATAGCCATATCTGATGATGCCGATCCTGGCATCAAACAGAAGAGAGGAGGTGATATACAATGAGACTCACAGGAAGACCTGTGGCAAGATAAAGAGGATTATCGGTGTGCTGAAGATGAGGTTCTGGTGTCTGGATCACACCAGTGGCATGATGATGCTGGACCCTGGGAAGGCATGCAGAGTGATTATTGCATGTGCCATGCTGCATAATATGGACATGCACAAACAGTTGTCACTGCCACACAGACAGGGTGATGTACCATAAGGCGATGAGAAGGAGGATGACCTACAGTGCTGTGATCCTGAGACACTGTCCAAGCATCTGGCATGCTTTGCCCTTGTGTGGGGTGAATTCTGTAGGTAAAAGGGACACCACCATGGCACAGTGATGAGTCTGGTACATTCTAAGTGTCCATTGAGGGTCTCTGTGTCCATTTTTGTGGCTGTTCTGCATTACTATATGTGTCCATGTTTGTGGCGGGTTAGTCACTTGTGGTTGTTCAGCGTCTTTGTGTGTGCAGCTGTGATAATCTACTGGTGTAGTCTGGCAAGGGTTGGACATGGTACGGGGGGCCCACCAGCACAGGAGCCTACATGTAAGATCAATAGGGAATGTCCCAGGGTGACACACTTATATCTGTGGTTCATGGCACGATGATACACTGGCTGTGGGTTACCATCCCTTGTTGATTGATGGTACATTTACATTATAACTGTATGTATACTACTAGTGTCCAAGAGCATCAACAACGGCTAGGTACGTCAGAGTGGGCGATGACATGGAATATCCAGGTACCCTGGCAGGCCAGTTTGGGTCTGTGTCTGTTGTGTCCTTTGTGGTGGTGCCATCCTACCATGGCCATGGCTAACTTTAAACTAGCCTTCATTTTGTCGAGGTGTGCAAATGGGCATGTACCCAGGTGCCTTATCTTGGCAGTTGCCTTTTTCCGCTGTGCAGCTGTGTGCATTCATGGCTGTGCATTCATCACTTGCTGTGGATGTCAATCCATGGGTACCCCTGGGACCCCTTTGTGATGGGTTCTTGGTGGCTGCCACCTTCCATGTGTGACATGTATTCGGGCAAGAGAAGAGACATAAAAAACAGATGTACCTTAATGGTTTGATTGTCAAGTAGAGTTTATTCACACACTATAGGTCCTCATCACAAGCCTAATGTTTTGCCCCTTTTGGGCTTCTTCAGGGAAGAGGAGCTACAGTTAAAACAATATAAATATAAAAATAACAATAAATATGTGCAACAGTATTTCATTCAGTATTTCTCTTCAGCATACACATAGTAATACAGGGAGGAATCAATTCTATGTCCCTCATTTAAATATACACTACAATAAATTGCAAAGGTTACCTCAAGATATTAAACACAGTTGAACATAATCAGAATAGAAAGTTTATGTTTCAGCAAAATTCAGAGCTTCAACTATGTCCAACCCATATCATATAACAACATAGTCACACTATGCCTGCATTAGGTACTTTGCAATTTAAACATTTTCCATGTTAAAACATGCAGTTCTCCGGGGGTGCAGGCCAATGTATGAGGGGAATCAATTGCTGTTTCAGTATAATTCAAGACAGATAAATAGTCAATGTATTCCATGAACTTTCATTGTTACCACTATTCTTAATGGTTAGGCTACAGTCAGAAGACTTAAAGTGGGCTCAATTCCTCCTATTTTCAATCATACCATACATAAAACAAGTACAAAGTGTGCTTTCATATAGGTATCCGGGTCTCAGCATCAGCATCAAACCAAGGCACCTATTTAGGCTATAATGTTCAAGTGAAATCCACAGTATAACATTTAACACATTCAGACCTTTTCATAGTTATATTACCTAGATAGAAAACAATCTATTTTGAAAAGTACTTACAGTCTTTTAAGACAGTAGTTCCAATTGAATATGTATCCCAGGTAAAAATACAGAATACCAGTTTTATATAGAACAGTCTATACTCAGATCTGTTTGCCAATTACCACAAATTATAATATTTGTAAGTGCCTAGGTATGCATAAACTCAAATTGTACCTACTGTATATACAATGACCATGTAACTAATTGTGTAATATTTTATAGTTAATAAAAACATTAAATGAAATTATACATGTTATCAGAAAATGAGTGTTTTAGGAAACTTTCCCATACCTCTTGTTTGTCAAGTATACCATATTATGTTCATCTCATTGGTTGGAGCACACTTATCAAGGGAAATACATGTCCTTGCTCCTTATATGAATTAAAACAGATACATTAGAAGTAAGCAATAAGACATGATGGGGTGTGCGTTGAACAGACATTATTGCACGCCCAGGGGTATAATGATGGCTGAGTGCCTTCAGGCCCTGGAAGTGTGTGTTTGTATACAGCATGTAGAATTTCCAACAGTAGGGCATGCAACTGTGCAATGGCTTTACAGCTTCTGAATGCACTTTTATCCTTTTGTGTATAGGCCCCTGACTGGAAGTTGAAGACTGTCATCACGGTGGAGGCTTCTTCATGGATCAACCTGTTTGACTTCTTTTGCCAGAGCATGTAATGCTATCCTGGCTTTAGTAGAGTAAGGAGTGCCATCAGACACAGTCTAACAGGGGTCCCAGAGTACAATAAAGCCATCCCCTCTCACTAAATGATCCCCAGGTTCTTGCATTATGGCAATTTTTGGGCTTGCTCTGGGAAGAAGGAGGATGAGTCTTGATTAGGCGCATAGACCTTGCCTAGTAGAAGGGTCTGTGAGCTGTAATTGAACTTATTTTATTGTTTTCATAAATGCAATAAGAAAAACATAACAACATATAACAATACAAAGGAAGCACACTCCTTCATCAACACATACAACATAGTGAACTGGTCAATACTTAAAACAGAAAACATACATTACATCATGTTAGTACAATAGTTCTCAGACTTTGTCACAGTGAGCCTCCCCAGATCCTTGGAAAAGATTTTCAGCCTCCCCCAAAAACTGAAATAATCTTGGGCCTCCCCAAAGAAAAATAACATGCTGTACTTTACGCAGTACACCATGAATAAATTGTAACCCCTTTGAGTACTTGGCTCACATTCAGTTCTTTGTCTTATACTGACTTGGAACTTTTGAAAAAGAGCTCCTGTGCTCAAAGGTGTTATCTGAATAACAAATAAATAAAATAATCGAATATTATTATTCAGCTTATTGTAACCCCCTGCCCCACAGGCCAACCTACTTGTGCCACTGTTTTCATTCTTGAATCATTGTTACCCCTTGTTGCAGTACCTTCATGGGTCAAACTGTTTTCTCTGTTTTCTCTCTATATGAAATAACCTTCCAATATACTTTTCCCCTTCCCCTCCTTCCCCTGCTGCTAAGCAACTTCTCAGGGATTACTTTGCGCCTTCCTGCTATTGCTTTTAGCTCTTCTATGCTCAGCCCTTGTATTTGGACAGTTCTGCCATCAGTTTACAAACTTGATCAATTACCACCACTCATTATTTACTGTTCATATTTATTTTGCTCTATTGCTCATTGTATATTTCTTGATTGTTTTGCAGTTACCTTTTGAAATATATTCACTCCCTACCCTTCCCCGGGTACACCTGAAATGAGCCATGGCTCATTCACCGTCTCTTGTCACCTATTAGTAAATAAATACATAAAATTCACCTACTATTATCCTCTTTCAGTTTGCTTCATCTTATCACACAAAATATATAAAATCCAAGATTTAAATACAGTACTTTTTCAGACTTGCTTGAGCCTCCCCTCGAACAGGTTGGGGCCTCCCCAGGGAGGCTGGCCTCACCATTTGAGAACCCCTGTGTTAGTACAAACAAGGGACATACATCATAGGTTAAAAAATAGGAAATAAGCTGTGGTTACAAGGATAAAGGAACACAGAATAAATATCCGAACATCAGAAAGAAGTCCAAATTCTGGATCAGGTTTGCTGCTGTGCAAGGTGGCTAACCCACAGCGAACATTGCAGTTGCAAGTGAAATTATATAAGGTATTAAAATCAAACAGCACAAAACCTAAACACAAGCTCTTATTTTTACTTCTTTGTAAGTTCATGACTGTTGGTTAGATAGTTAGCTGAGACCAGTAGAACTAATTATACTGCTGTAAGACTTAATCATCTTTTTTACATTGCTCTTGAACTTCATTTCAAAATTCATTGGGACATACACTTATTTTGTCTGGAAAAGTAACTCAGACTGAGGGTATCCCAGTTTTATCTTTTCACTTCACCTTTTCAAATTCCCCCTGCTCCTGTCCGCTTCTCATAAACTGCACTCTATTGGAATGCATGCCTCTTGTGAATAACTTGTATAATTGACTGCCAACCTCAGGCCACTAAGGGTTTCACTCAAACTGCCTTCACTATAGGTGTCACCCTGCCCTTAAGTCACCATTTCTGTCACTTAAATTCTACTCTTATAAGGGACAATCCATCTCTGATTAACAGAGGTTTCTTACAAGGCATACATAAGGTTCTGTCTTGCATGCCCAAGGTCACTTCTGGTGGTATCAGGATTACTACCCACTGTAATCGTCCTCTCCTATCTCTCATGTAACATACCACCTGGATACCCTGGGTCCTACAGCCATGAAGAATTCTTCTTTGTCTTCTCCAACCTTATACCAACTAGAACCTTGCTCCCTTCTCCTAACCTGTCCCTCCATATAACTCATCTTTCCAAATTAGGGCATTTCCTTCTCTACCACCCCCCTAGCATGCCCAAATACCTCAAGCGCAATTACAGATTCTACAAAGAAGTTTGGGTGATGCTTCTGCACTTATGCTTATCAGGAGACATATAATCTAACCCTGGCCCCCCCTTGGAATGCCATGTCCACAGTTGACTCCTCATGGTTCTCCACTAAGGGCATGAAAATTGCCCACATGAATATCAGAAGTTTACCAGCAAACTTTCCTAAACTTGAACCCTGGATAGCCCACTACTGTCCGGACATACTTGGACTAACTGAAACATGGCTCAGGCCAGAGATGCCTGATTCCATGTACAAAATACCTGGCTACGGCTTGTCCAGATCCGATCACCCCACCAAACAAAAGGGTGGAGGAGTTGCCCTTTATTATAAAGAGCATCTCAATGTCTCAGTACTCCAGTCTTGAATAACAAATCACTGTGAAGCTCTGCATATGGTTCTATAACTAGGGGGTGATAAAAGGCTAAATCTGATCTGTGCCTACAATCCTCCAAAGGGGGCTCTCCCTGGCTTAAATGCACTCTTGGATTATCTGGCCACTCTAAAGGGTAGATCTGAAGTCATTCTAATGGGAGACTTCAACCTAGACCTATCAGGGAGTCACACCGGTACATATACTGAAGCTCTCGCCCGACTTAACCTCGCTCAACTTATCTCTAGCTCTACACGCATCTCTTCCAACTCGGAGCACCAATCTCTCCTGGACTGGATGGCTACAAATAAAGCAAATAAAATAATTGCTGCAGGGACCTTTTCGGATTCTATTAGTGATCACCTGCCTACTTTCTGTATCTGGAATGGCCACTGCCCTCAGCCCCCCAAGAATCATTCAATTTCGGGTTTTGCCAAACTAAACCAAACTGCACTTCTTGAGGATATTAATAATATAGACTGGTCTCCCATCTATCACACTGATGATGTAAACACTGCACTTGAATACCTAATGTCTCAGCTTCTTGCCCTTCAGGATCTGCACATCCCTCTGAAAAAAGGCATCTCAGGGGCTCCCCTAATAAATGGCTAAATAAAGACCTCCTTTGAGCCACCGTAAAAAGAGACAAGGCCTGGACCTTGGCAAAGAAGACTGGGTTAACTATAGACATTTGAGAAATGCCTGCAAAAAAGATATTCGGAAGGCAAAAAGGAGCTATTGCCTTAAGCTTCTCCAATCTTCAGCAGGTGATACCAGGAGTTTTTGGAACCACAACAAAAATTTCATTGGGCAAAGGCCCAAGACGGCCATTACCGACATGACACCGAATGACGCAAACTGTATTAAGTTACCTACTATTGCTAATGCTCTTAATGCACAATTCTTGGGTCTCTCCGAATACACTGAGAAATTCAACCAACCTCTTTCACCTCCTCCTGAGGTGCAACTTTCATATGAAACCCCTTTTCAACTCACATTAGTCTCCTCCACCGAAGTGCTGCATCTCCTCAAATCAGTATCCCCTTATGGATCTGCTGGTCCGGATGGGCTACTGCCAAGCTTCCTGAAGCAAGCAGCCCCTGCCCTTGCTGTTCCTATTGCAAGAATCTTTAATCTTTCCATAATAACCCAAATGGTACCAACATTGTGGAAAACCACTCGCATTGTCCCTGTTCACAAAAAAGGGGATACCAAAAATATGTCAAACTACAGACCAATTGCCATTCTCTCTACCATAAATAAACTTCTCGAGAAAGCCATCGCTACTCAGGTCAAAAATGACCTGCACCTTCACAACCTTATATCCCCTACCCAGCATGGATTCCGAACAGGACACAGCACCACAACTGCACTACTTCAGCTGACAAATGCAGTCCTTACAGCAATGGATAACAGCCTGCTCACTGGGGCCACACTTATCAATCTCACAAAGACATTTGACCTTGTGAATCACTCTCTGCTACTTTCCAAACTGTCCCGCCTTGGCTTTGACTTGTTGACCATCTCCTGGTTTGATAGCTACCTCTCAGAGAGGTTGCAATTTGTCCAAATTGAATCTGCCATCTCAAATCTTTCCCCTACATCTGTTGGAGTCCCCCAAGGATCTATTCTTGGCCCACTACTTTTCCCACTTTTCATTAACAACTTGCCCTCCCTTCCCTGCTCCTCCTCATTGATCCTTTATGCTGATGACTTGGTGCTTCTCTCCAGTGGTAAAGATCCCTTATCAGTAAGAGCACATCTTCAAGCAGACTTCAACTGCTTGCAGGAGTGGTTACTACAGAATAGGCTCCTAATGAATGCTAAGAAAACCATAACTATGCTTTTTGGCCCCCCATCAAGAATCAGATCTCTTACTCCAGACTTATTGATACATTCTCTAGATGACTCCCTTCTTGAATTCGTTACCTCCTTCATGTATCTAGGAGTCACTCTCGACCCATCCCTTGACTTTAACCTCCACATTGCAACTACATGTAAGACAGTTTACTCAAAACTTGGTCTTGCCTTTAAAATTAGGTCCTCCCTCAATGATGCTGCCTGGCTTGCTATTGCACAAGGATTTCTCCTCCCTGCTCTGACATATTGCTCTCAGGTTTACCTTAAAGCTAGCAAAGGAGCACTTCAGAAATGGAGCACCTGCTATAACAGTATATGCAGATTTGCTCTCTCTGCTCACAGACTTACCCATCATTGCCTGCTCTACTCGAAACTAAATTGGCTCTCCTCAAACTCACTCAGACACTATTCTGTGGGCTGTACAATTGATAATATGATCAGAATGGGTTCCCCTAAATACCTTGCCGAACTATTAACTCAACCCTCCCAAGCACACCTCCTCAGGGCATCTGCTCAAACCCAACTTGAAATTCCCAGATAGCTCACAAAAAAAGGAGAATGATCCTTCGCCATATCTGCCCCCTGCTCCTGGAACTCCATTTCCTCCCACATCAACCTCTCCAAATCCCACAAGGCTTTTAAACTGGGTCTTCAGACACACCTATTAGAATCCGACTGCTGCTCTTGTGCTGTAACTTGAGTCTCTCTCTCCTAGCATTTTCTCCTCCCTATGGCACTTATTGATTTTCTGCAGGTCTCCAAA
Source organism: Neoceratodus forsteri (assembly GCA_016271365.2). Classification (NCBI taxonomy): domain Eukaryota; kingdom Metazoa; phylum Chordata; order Ceratodontiformes; family Ceratodontidae; genus Neoceratodus; species Neoceratodus forsteri. The sequence goes on from CM028130.1 coordinate 53,881,772, forward strand.
ATTTGAAAGTTTCCCACACCCAGCAGAAATCATATTGTTATAATGCTACTTCATTTAAGTTTTGTTTGCTGTTTGTCATTTCAGTTTAGTCATTGATGTATCATCAGACGAAAATATTTAATGTAATGTTATCTGTTTCCCTTTGTCATCACTGATAATGACTGTACCTGGCTGTATACTGTTCAAATGTTTGTTCTCACCTCATGCTGTGTCATGAAATACTCTTAAATGTTGACTCTGGTCTACCTGTCTGTACTCTTCCAGGTCGTGCCTGAATATAGGCAACATTGTTGTCTGGTGTACTTACCCGGTAAACAAAAACAAAATAAATAATACAACTTCAAGTATTATTATGGTTAGAACAAGCATTTGTGAATGCTGAATGTTTACATACTAACATACTAACATACTAAAATGCCAGCAGAATAGGCCTAATGGTCTTTCGTGTCTGCTCGTTTGGTCAGCCCCCACCCTGGGTGCTGACCTTGCTGTCCCCCTCGCCTTCTCTGGCTTCTCCCTTCCCAGTTCTGGATAGTCTTGCTGCATTGGATTTTGCTTCCAGAACCCTTCCCCTGTACCTGTCCCACCCCCTCTTGAACCCCTCCACTGTCTCTGCCTCCACCAGCCCCCTAGGCAGTGCATTCCATGGCTCCACCACCCTCTCAGTGAAGTAGCACCTCCTCCTTTCTTCCCTGAATCTTCCCCTCCAGCTTCCACCCATGCCTTCTAGTGGCCCCTCCTCCTTCCTTCGAAGCACCCTGACTGTTCCTTCCCTATTTACCCTCTTCATGTACCTGAAGCCCTCTATCAAGTCCCCAGGTCCCTTTCTCTTCCAATGTGTACATATTTAGCTCTGGAGCCTCTCCTCATAGGTCCTGTCCCTCAAGCCCCAAATCATTTTGGTTGCCCTCCTCTGGACCTTCTCCAGGAGGTTAATGTCCCTCTTTAAGTGTGGCCTCCCAAAACTGCACGCAGTACTCAAGGTGCAGCCTCACCAAGCAGTTATACAGAGGAAGTATCACTTCCCTCCTTCTGGAGGTGATCCCCCTAGCGATGCATCCCAGCATCCTGTTGGCCTTGGCTGCTGCCCTCCTACAAGTCTCAGAGTTGTTCATCTTGACATCCACCACCACCCCCAGGTCCCTCTCAGCCATCGAGACTTGCAGCATTCCCCCCCATGGTGTACACTTGGCCTGGGTTTCTGGCCCCCAGGTGGAGTACCTTGCATTTCCCTGCATTGAACCTCAGCTTCCACTTTCTAGACCATCTTTCCAGAGCCTCCAGGTCCCCCTGTAGGGCCACCCTCCCCTTCTTCCCATCCACCACCACCCCCAGTTTCGAGTCATCCACAAAGAGACTCATCTCACTCCTGATTCCTGTCCTTATGTCAGAGACATAGGCGTTGAACAGAAGGGGCCCAAGGACTGATCCCTGTGGGACCCCACTAATGACCCTCCTTGGGGATGAGACTATCCTGCCAACTATGACCCTCTGGGTCCGGTCCTGGAGCCAATTGCCTATCCATCTGATCATCTAGTTCCCCACCTCCATTTCTCCCAGTTTATCCAACAGGTCCACGTGAGGAACAGAGTCAAATGCCTTGCTGAAGTCTAGAAAGAGGACGTCCACTGGTCTACCCAGGTCCAAGGCACTAGTCACCTAGTCATAGAACTCCACCAGGTTTGTCTGACATGATTTCCCTGGGATGAATCCATGCTGTCTATTGTCCAGGCACCCTGACTTATCCAGGTCCCCCCCAGCCTCTCCTTGACAATGCCCTACATCACCTTGCCGACCACCGATGTCAGGCTGACAGGCCTGTAGTTCCCTGCCACCTCCCTTGATCACCCCTTGTGGATAGGCACTATATGCGCCACCTTACAGTCTTGGGGCACCCACCCTCTCCTCAGAGAGATGGTGAAAAGCTCCGCCAGGGGTTTCGCCAGGACATCCGCAAGTTCCTTCAGCACTCTGGGATGTAATTTATCCGGTCCCAGTGCTTTCTCCATCTTAAGGGAGCTGAGGGCTTCCCTCACTCTCTCTGCTGTGATTTCCACTTCCAGTACCTCTTCTCCCTGCTTAGCCCTCCCCTCACCTGCCAGTGATGCCTCCCCCTCTTTGCTTACTGGCATTGGCATTGGTAGTGTAGGAGTTACAGAGCTGCATAATAGGAATGGCAGTGAAGTATTGAACTGAAGCCAACCCCATCACCACCCTGCAGATAGTGACAGGCATTGGGGGTGCCTTTGGGTCATCAGGCATAACGGCCATGCCATTTCACCACACCCTACCGTGCAGATACTGACAAGTGTCAAGGTGTGCCTTGGGGTCTTTATCCCTTATGCGCACCCCATTCCATCAGGAAATATTGTGAGATGGGTGCGGTATAGGAGAATGGGGTGAACTTTGGGGCTGAAGAGTCCAAAGCACACCTCGATGCCTCTCAGTTGCTGCAGGGTGTGGGTGGGGGTGGAATGGTATTAGCATTGCAGGTGACAATCCCAAGTCACAGCCCTGATGCCTTTCATTCTCTAGCGGGTGGGGTGTTATGGTCGGAAACCCTAACACCTCAGGCATTCATTGGTATTTTCACTCCAAATTTTCAACATGGGTTTTTTGTGACCCCCACCTCATGAACAGTGGCAATATCAGTTTGTTAGCCGAAAGCTGCTTTTTGCACAGCGACTATGGCATTTGTCACCACAGGTGCAAAAACACATTCTGAACAGGATGTGAAAAATGACAGCTGTACTGTTCATGGGGAGGTGTAAAAAATGGCAATGTTGAAAATCTGCAGTGAAAATATTAAAAAAACTGGTGAAGTCACTAGCGTGCGTAGAAACTGTGCAACGTGCACCCATAATGTAATTAGTTTGGGAATTGTTTACAGCAGATTGTCAACACAGGCATTTTGGGACCTCCTGTCATGAATAGTGTCACTGTGATTTTCTTTATCTGTCCCGAACAATGATTTCCCACAGCGACCAGGCATTTCTGTGCTGAAAGTGTGAAAACACATTTCGGCCATGTTGTGAAAAATGACAACTGTACTGTTCATAAGGAAGTGTGGAAAAATGCCACTGGTGAAAATCTGGACTGAAAATATTACAAATTCATAAACTTATATGGGTGCGTGGAAACTGCACAATGCTCACTCATAATACAGTCATTTTTAGGAATTCTTTCACCAGATTTTCAAAAGAGCCATTTTAGGACCTCTGCTCATGAACAGTGTCACTGTGATTTTCTTAATGTGTCCCATACATTGATTTCACACACCGACTGTGCCATTGTGAGCTACATGGGCGGAAACATGTTTTGGTCGAGATGTGAAAAATGACAGCTGTATTGCACATAAGGAGGTGTGGTAAAATGGTAATGTTGAAAATCTGGAGTGAAAATATTGAAAATTCGTGAACTTACAAGCGTGCGTAGGAACAGCGCAGCGCATGCTCGTAAAATAGTAATTTTTGAGAATTTTTTCACCAAATTTTTAACATAGCCATTTTAACACCTCTGCTCATGAACAGTGTCACTGTGATTCTCTTAATGTGTCCCAAACATTGATTTCGCACACCGACTGCGCCATTGTGCGCTACATGCTCAGAAACACATTTTGGGTGAGATGTGAAAAATGACAGCTGTACTACTCATAAGGAAGTATGGTCAAATGGCAATTTTGAAAATCCGGAGTGAAAATATTGAAAATGTGCGAACTTATGAGCGTGCGCAGGAACAGTGCAACACACACTCGTAAAACAGTCATTTTTAGGAATTTTTATACCAAATTTTCAACATAGACTTTTTGAGAGCCCATCTTATGAACACTGGCACTGTCATTTCATTAATCGGTCCTAAAAGGTGATTTCACACAGTGACCGCAAAATCACCCTTCGGGCCCAATTAACACCATGAAAGTGATAGAATTCATGAGGAGGGGTCCCAAAAACCCGATGTTGAAAATTTGGTAAAAAAATTCCAAAAAATGCCTGAGATATGCAGCAAAGTTGAAAAAACCCTATTCATTACATTATACAGCTTACCGGCATTTCCTCAGTTCATGGTCGGCTTTGAAGAGTGCAAACGTGTTCCTGGTCCACCGAAGAACGTCGCGCCGAGCTCCGGAGGTAAGTATGGAATGAGGTGGGGGTGTGGGGAGGCAGGGTGCACAGTGGGTGGGCACGGGTGGGAGAGGGGGTGAAGACAGCAGAGAGGGAAGGTTTTTCTTTCAGGTTTTTTATTTGGAATACAGGACATTTGCCATGCTGGATGGGCTCCCAGCATGGTAGCTGGAAACTGTTGGGGAACAGTAGAGCTGATGGGGATTGGGCACCCCATCAGCCACTCAGAACTGTGGGGGAACAGTAGAGCTGACGGAGGATTGGGCACCCCATCAACCATACAGTGTGTGTGTGGGGGAGGTAGGAGCGCATGAGCACACAATGTGCGTGCACGCGTGTGTGTGTGTGGGAAGGGGGAGCACTGCTCACTCAAGCAGTGCTCTCCCTTTTAACTGTACGGCACTGCATTTTGGATCATTGCACTATGTTTCTTGCACATGCGTGCAAGCAAACATAAATAGCAGGGGATGGTAATAGAAAGTGGAATATCCATACAAGGACTGTAGTGTGCAACAGTTCAATAAACAATTAGCCTTTAACAGGGGATTAGAAACCTATCTGTTCCAATAGGCTTTTATTGATTGATTCAGAAATGCAGTTGAATGTTTTTTATTATGATTTTATAATATGTGCTTTATGGTATGATTAACTGTATGGTTGTACTGTTACTATCACTGTACAGCACTCAGAATCTTATGAATTGAGCGCTTAATAAATAAAATATCTATCTATCTAATCAGTATAACTTCATGTACATCATGGACAGTACAACATGATGAATAGAGATGCAGCAAATTTAAATTTCGCCGGTGAAGTTTTCCGCTATGCAGAGTGCCCATTTTAAACCCTCACTTCACCACTTCACATTGTAATTATGACTTTGTGTTGTGCACTCCACCTTATTCTGCTTTAAGGTGGAGTGAGAATTCACAGGCAGCCCACACACATCACATGGCTTACAGAGTGTAGATCACATGCTTCAGGCAGGCAAGCAGGAGGTTACAGGCAAAAACACTCTCTAACGTGGGCTGACTTACATGTTTTGCACAGGGTATGACAATGACAAATGACTCAGCTCTGCAAATGGCCGGGGGTGGGGTGTGGATGTGTGATGAAGAGGGGTGCACAAGTGACAAGTCCACAAATGGAGTTATTTTCCCCATTTGTCATACAGGGGTTGATGTACCACTTGTACTAGACATATTGCATTGTCCGCCACCACTGCTACTCTGACCACCACTTGACAAGATTTCTAAATCATAATCCTCCCCCTCATCATGCTTGTAGTAATCCTCTGGTGTTATTTCATCTCTACTGCAAACATTGCTACTTGGTCTTACACTCATGGAAGGGGATAACATGCTCAATAAGGTTGATGGTGAGGATGAACGCCCCACTATGGCATTAGCTGCCATCTGGTGCCAGGTCCACAGTGCCATGTGCCTGTTCTAAAGATGTTCATGCTGGGCTCTCATGCCCAGATGACTCCCTTTTTATCTTCACACACACACACACACAGCAAAACTGACAGATTGCAGCTGACTCATCATTTGCATCTTGGACAAACAAAATCCAAACACGGGATTGTGATCCCCTTCTTTTAACATGTCCCTGATGCTGCTTATTGGACTCCATTTTTTAAAACCCCTGAAATGGGGGGTGAGCTACATGATTTTTCAGGCTGGACACACTTGGACTCCTACTGACCACCAGGACTACCTATGATTATTACTGGGTCATCATCATTATCATCAACATCAACAGGAGCAGCTAAACCACAACATTTTTATATACTAATATATACTAAAATGCCAGCAGAATAGGCCTAAAGGTCTTTTGTGTCTGCTCGTTTGGTCAGCCCCCACCCTGGGTGCTGACCTTGCTGTTCCCCTCGCCTTCTCTGGCTTCTCCTTTCCCAGTTCCAGATATTCTTGCTGCATTGGATTTTGCTTCCAGAACCCTTCCCCTGTACCTGTCCCACCCCCTTTTGAACCCCTCCACTGTCTCTGCCTCCACCAGCCCCCTAGGCAGTGCATTCCATGCATTTTGAGGAGAGGAGATTTAACTCCAACAGACCTGGACACAGCCACCTTCACTTTCTTTTTCTCTGGTTCCCAACAGGGGTCACTTACATCATTATCATATTCATCAACATCATCCGCATCCACATTTTTAGTTTGGATGCTGCCATGTGGAAAACATGTTCCAACCATTGCATCATCATCATCATCACTTGATATCGTTGCACCACACTTTGAATCATTGGATGGCAAAGGCATGACCTCAACAGCGCTGGAAGAAATGTGACATTGAGAGTTATCGTTGCCAGGATCAGAATCATGTTCAGCTACCACAGGGATGTTAATGGGGAGTTTGACATTATCTACACTGTCAGTAACAGCTTTAGACTTAACTATATTTTTTGAAACTGTTAACTCGTCAGAAGTGGAACTTGAGGCCGCAATACTCATGCAAGCCAAAACTGCACTAACATCACCAGCTGGGACAACATCATCTCCTCCAACTATAAGAGAAGCTACAGATTATGCTGTAAAAACATTGATGGAGAAATCCCTTTACTGACATCAGCTATACACTTCTGTGTACTACCATGCCCACAGACAATCTTGCCACTGGCAGCAGTGCCATAGCCAGAAACAGCATTGCTTGCACGTCTCTTTGCAGGCGTTTTGGGGGATCACCAAGAAAATTCTAAGCAAATTTAGATTTCTGAACTTTCAGTCTGGGCCAGTGGGTGTGAATCCCCCACCCCCAAAAAAAAAAACAGCTGTTGCTTGCAGATGTAGATTGGACACAAAACAGATGCAAAGGCACAGACAAATTAAGATTACACTGCTCAATCAGGAAGAAATGCAGACACAAAGTCACAAGAACACCTTAACCAGTGCTCACAAGTCACAATCCAATCTGGAAAGAATACCTTTTGCCTGTTGGCCGGGGTGGGTGGGTTGGGGGTGCAGTACTGCAATAACAGTCCAAACCAAGATACCACAAAATAGTACAAAATCATGCAGGTGTGGTGAAAGCAGGTTCACACTGCATGCAATTATTTGTAGACAATAAAGTGTGTCTGATTTGATGACACGATCACAGACGCCAAGACAGTCACAATAACACTACACTACAAGTAATGCATAGCAAATTTAAAACTTCAGCAATATAGCCAAATATTTTAAACAAACTGAAATTATGCACTGCTGCACCACAACAATCAGCAAAAAAAAATGTAAACTACTGAAAATATTACTGTGTGCACATCAACACAATTATAGAAGAAAAATATAACCAAAACAGAAAGACTGCCTTTTTCTCCCAGTTTTAACCTACCTCCACAACAGATACGCCCCTCCCCCAAAGCACACTTCAAGTGTCTGTCAGTACACAGACTGAATGTTCTAAATTAACATTCAAAATCCACACAAACAATAAACACTAGATGATATGAGCACAGAAGAGTTTCCTACAATCGATGTATTACATTTTGAGCAAAACAAAAAATGGCTCAAAAATATTTTTTTAACAACATTTACAGGATTTGAATCGCAGAGCTCTGAGAGGAAACTGTCTCCATCTTCCACTACACACATACTATACAGAACTGAGGCTGTGCAGAACAATCTAGAGCCCACGTGACCTGGAATCCCATGAATCACTGCAAAATTCACCTTGGAGCTCAATAACAAGGCTAAGTGATGCGAAATACATTGATTTATATGTACTTCGCATTAAAATTGGTGCAGAAGTGGTTGGGGGAAGATGGAGTAATGTAAGGTCATTGTTATCAATGGACTTTGCATTCCTCATTATGACATGAAGTACTCCACTTCACATTGCTGATTACTCATCGGATTCCATATTACTCCATGAATTGCTTCAAGGAGTGAATTATGGCCACTTCGACCACCTCTAATGATAAGCAAATTAGAAGTTCACTGGTTTCCTATTAAGATCCTGACTGGAAAGAAAAGGTAGTAAAAAAGCATCAATATGTTGGTGCTGTTATACACCTATTAGTCAATTCATTATGGGAAATAACCTAGTGCGTGTGAAAGAAAAGGACAAGAATATAAGTCCATTGTTGCATTTTATAATAATAAGGGGAGGATTTATATTTATATATAATTATTCTATTTACATAAATACTTACTAATAATATTGGTTAGAATCATAGATATTAGTGTACCCCAAAATCCAGGTGAAAACATTCTAACTGATAGTTACGAACTTACAAAGAAATGAAAATAAGGGCTCATGTTTATCTTTTGTTCTGATTGATTTTAATACCTTATGTAATTTCACTTGTAATTTTACTTTTTTGCACTATTTATTCTGAATGTCAACATGAGTATAAATTTTAGGATATAGCTTTTAATTTGTATAGTAATGTCACAAGTGGACTGAGTCACTAAAGACACAAGGTACAGTATATAAGGTGTATTCAACTGAAGGCCATCAGATCTGCCTCCTGATGAAGACCCAGATTAGAGTCGAAGCACCAGGCAAGATTTTGGTTGACATATCCCTGATGCCACAATAAAAATTTAATAAGGTCTTTGACTCCGAAGATGTTTTTTTCTGCTTGAGTGCTGTGATCTGCATTAGAATAACTATATGATTATAACAACCATCTGTTGGGGCTCATGAAGAGACACATGACATTAATTGCTGCTGTTGCAAAACTAATCAACTTGCATCACTGGATAGATATCATGATCTCAACATGGGCAGAGTGGTTACAGGAGACGTTAAATGCCTTTGATGTAGAAAAGGCAATAGCCAGCTTTTATCAATCTTTATGCACCTATAGGTCCCGCTGGGAAATTTTGCATATGTTATTACTTATTCAGCATTAAGTGGGGCCATTTATTTCTTAGCAGGCATCATATTTTTACTCCCTTAAAGAGATATCTCCATTTCATGGAATTCCCCATTGTTTGGGAACACTTCCAGGTGTCCTGTCTGGGTTTTGGGGATTCGGTGGGGATAAGACATGGGAACAGTTCTTGTTTGTTTGTTTGTATTGCGTATTTTCTGTTGTGTTTTACTATTGTGTTTTATATTTGTTATCTTGTAGTTGTTGATTGTTGGAAACTCAATAAAGTATATTTAATTAAAAAATAAGTTTGCCCCTCCAGCCATCTTCTGTTGTTGATTCATGGTCCTTGCTGCATGCTCTTAGGACCAGAAGTGACCTTGCATGCTATATTTTTTAAGAGTGTACTCTGTTATGGCTTCTGGCCATTCTTCCATGGTGTGTCCCAGTACTACTGATTCATGAAACACCTTGCCTTTTCCAAGGAGTTATTACGCATACATTTGTTTTTGCTTTTTGTTTTGCTGTTAGTAGTGTCCCTCATTGCTGCTTCCTGCTATTCTGGTTTGCCATTTTCCCAGTCATTGCTCTGATGACTGGGGTGCATGTGTTTCATCGGGCAGGCGGTCAATGCCATTGAGCAAGAGGTGGGAAAGAAAGACATTTTTTAAACTTATAAAAGTTGCTGGACAGTGCTTTGGATTGGGAACCAGACAGAACATGAATGATTCCTGCAGGAAAAAAAAAACAATTGATAACTTTGAGATGTTAACAGGCTGGCACTGGTACTTTTTCATACCTGGGTATTATGCTGAGGTAAATGTATGGGTGCCAGTCTGCCACAGCCAATCAGAAGCCAGGATTGTCCCTACCCATTTTATAAAACAGATGTTTGAGCTGGTGAAAAAAATTAGATCTAAAAGGAATGCCATCAAATGGGAGGGAGGTGCAGAATAAGGGAAAACATTAGATATTATTAGAAAATGGCATAGAAGATTCTGGCTTCTAATTGGCCAGTTCCCCACCCAGAGTCCTGGTATATCTGACAGTAGAGCCTGGCAGTTAACAAGTGCCAGACCCTTTACCCACTCACAAATCATTGTGCCCAGTCTGATTTTTCATTGGCTGAGAGCACCTGATTGAATTACAAATATTCACCATTTTTTTCTTTCGCTTAGCGAGAGCTACTAGTGTTAGCATGAGTGATCACTATAGATTTTGCTTACTTTGCCAGTCTGAATAAATCTAATCAGTACCTCAGAAATGTGTTTTCCAGCAGATTGCTGGCTGTAATGATGTCCTCTGTCCCCTATCCTGATCGCACACAGGACATACTTTGCCCCCCAACAAAAAATACACTTAGCGGTCTGCTGCCTTGTCCTGTCTCTTCATTCATACTGTGTACAGGGATAAAGTCATCTGACCATCCATGAGGTGATGGTTCCCATTTCCCACGAAGTGATGGTTCTCATTTCCTGTGTGCAATTGGAAAGTAGAGGAGTGAATAGTGGGACATCTTCATCACGGTATGGTTCCTGTTTCTCAAGAAATGATGGTTCTTGTGTCCTGAGTGCAATCAAGACATTAGCAACAGCCCTAGTGGGACATCATCATCGCAGGCAGCGATCAGCTTTCAAACACATTTTGGAGGTACAGATTAATTTAAGTTGGCAGACTATTGAAGTATGATGTTAGCACTTGCACTAGCGGCAATAGCTCATTTAAAAAAATACACTTAGTGGTCTGCTGCCTCAACCCATCTCTTCATACTGTGCTACCTACAAGGAGACAAATCATTTGAATATGCACGAGGTGATGCTTCTGATAACAGCTGCAACTTCTGAACCATCACAGCAATGATCAAACTAAAAACAAGGGGGAAAAAAATTTGCTACCATGAATCCATACAGTACAACAAAAGCTGCGTGTGTGTGTGTGTGTGTGTGTGTGTAACCATGACAGCCAACTCAAGGCAGAGGAACTATTTTTTAACAAAATAATAAAATGCTTAATACAGTTTTACATTTGAGCATACAACTATTTATTGTCCTTCAGTCATGCACACAACAGTTGCCCATTTTCTAAGCCCAATAATACCCTCCAGGTTGGGTGATATTGTGCTATAGCGGACCTTCCATATGCTATAAGGCTTTCTGCCTGCAGCGTCTGGCCTCATTACACCCCTGGGCAGTCTGGTATAGCACAATACCGCCCACCCTGTTGGGCATTATTGCTTATTTACTTAACCCAGAAGGAGAGTAATATGTGTAATACCTGACCTTGTGGGCTATAGAAAAAGTCAGGTTTTCAAAGCAGAACTAAACAGATTCCTTAGGGACAGTAGCATTGAGTGTAACACAGCCTGAGTTGGGGCAACTTTCTGGCCATTAAACTTATTTAGTTGTTTAACCAGGTATAGCACACTAAGCTGAAAGCTTTTTTACAGGAGCAACCTGGAAACTTAGATGGGTGTCCATATTTAAAATAGGTATACTCACTGTTATGCAGTAGGTGGGGTGGACAAGATGGTCCCTAAGTCTGTACTTCCCTTCTGTCATCACAATAGCAAGTTGCTACAATATATCGGCCCCAGAAGAATAAAAAGAAAAGGATGAGAAACTCATCTATGTGCTTTTATTGATGTTTTCTGCTTTTAAGATAAACATTTTATAAATGAGGATGACGGTTGTATGGAAGGTTTTCAGTTATTGCATGGTATTTCTCTTTAGGTGTGTATAAAGAAAATGTAATCTTTTGATATAGATAAAAGTATGGCTGTTTTCTTAGAAATTCTTTTCATTAGCAATGAAGATATGTTGGGCATGAAATGTAGTTTTCCTTTCAACAGTCTCTAATTTGATCTTTAAAGCAGAAGCATTTTATGCAGTTCAACTCTGTTTTTTTCTGTATAGTGCTTTTCATGCAAAAGCATTTTAAAATATGTTACTGTTTTACAGTGACAATATAATAAATGGCAGTACTTGAAACTGTTTTAATCAAAATGATGGCAAATTATTAATGCTGCTTTTTTTATTAGAATCCTTTTTATTGAAAATGAAAATTTTACAACATATGCTAGCAAATAGCCAATGGTGTTCATGAATAGCTATTGAATTGTAACATGAATAGACCATAATAACAGCGTAGCTCAGGCAACATTGGAAGCAGTGTAATGTAAGCAGCCAACTACAGTAGAAAACACAATTTAGAGACAGTCAGTATCCAACAATAAACTATCCTGGTCTAGACAAGTAACTTGTCTGTAACTAGTACTGATTCAGGGTGATTCAGAGGAAATGAGAAGAAGAATTGCTTCATTGAAAGGGTGGTGGGCAAGTGGAACACCCTACCTGAGTAAGTGGTGGGGGGTGAAACAATCACGGGATTTAAGAATGTATGGGATAAACATAAGGGAATCCCAGAAGTCAAGGGTAAAGGGCAACAGATTTCTAGAAAAACTTGAAGTGATGTTATGAGCGCAAATGGGCAGACTGAGTGGGCCATAGGCCCTTATCTGCCAGCAGAATCTATGTATCTATCTATACCAATGCAAATATGGAGAGGGAATTCAGGTTGGATGTATTTGCTATATCCTGCTCCATCCCTAACTAAAGTTGGCTTAAAGAGGTGAAAAGAGAGAGAAAGTTGAGACAGCAAGAAGGATTTACTCCTCTGGATGGGCACTTGCAGGAGGACTACGCTGGTGAAGTAGGGGTGCAGAACAGAGGCGGGAGGAGAAGAAGGGTGTTTCATTTCTTACAGTATCACTCCATCTTACCTGTTGTCTTAAAAGACTGCATTTTAAAGACTGCTAGCCCCAACTATTGACATGCTTATAAAAGGAGTAAACGATAACAGTGCAAATACAATTGCTAATGATTTTAATAGAGTTCTCCGACTTGTTGGCCCTCAACTCATTGTTTGTTGCCCCTGACTTACAAGATGAATCTGACCCCACCCACACTACCCCCACACCTCTACCTTAAATCTGTATACGTGGGTGAAAATGGCAGACTCCTGACCAGCTCCCCCCATTTTCCTAGTGCTAGTCATAACAACATGGAGTCTGAACCTGTCCATTTGAATGCCCCATTCCTTGCCAATCTCCCATATCTTCAACATGTCATTGACAATTGGAATTGTTCTTGACCTATGGAAAATTGCTAGAGTTGTCCTAGTATACAAGCAAGGAGATCTGAAATGTCTTGAAAACTAACATCCCATAGCTATACTGTCTGCTATCAGCAAACATCTAGAGACAGTTGTGGCATCTTAATTACCAGAATACCTCCATAAATATAATCTGCTATCCCTGGTGCAGCATGGCTTTCGAAAGGAATATAGTACCTCTACTGCCCTTGCTAAAGTTACGTCAGACATAAGGGTCACCACAGATTGCAGTAAGCTGACAGAAGCTGTCTTTGTAGATCTCTCCAATGCTTTTGATTTGGTTGATAATAAACTCCTTTGCTCTAAAGTATGCTCACTTGGAATGTCACCCCCTGGTCTTGCTTGGTTTGCAAATTATCTGTAGGGAAGAGAGCAATTAGTCAGATTTAATAGGATGCTCTCAGTGCTTACTCCTGTTAAGGATGCTGTCCCACAGGATCCATCCTGGGAACCATCCTAGTTTCTTTATTTATAAATGGCTTACTCTTCATTCTAGCAGTTTACCTATGCAGAATTAACAACACTGTTATCGAAGTTTGGCATAGCGAGAGCCACAATGTTGACAGGCAAAATTTCACCTGTCAGACATTGTGTGTGTTCATTTTTATTGGGGGCTGCACCCTCGAACCCCCCATAAAGGGGGCTGCACCTCTACACCTCCGTTCTATAGATATTTAACTCTGAGTCAGAGTTGATTTGAAGGGGAAGGGGGAAAAGCACAGCGAAAGGGCAACATTTTTCCCTCCAGTCCCTCACAGCGACAATCTTGAAATGTGTTTAGATTGCCACTGTGAGGGATTTTGCCATGCAGGTTTCGATGTGTGGTTGGCACTTCCATTCTTGCCCACAATACACCCATCCTCTGTGCTGATGACCTGGTGTTACTAACTAGTTCCCAAGATATCAAAGTCATTAACTCACAACTAAAGGCCAGTTCTTGCCAAATACAATTTTGGCTCAAGCTAAATAAACTAGTCCTTAATCTCAAGAAAAGACAGGCAATGCTTTCTGGCTCTCAGGCCAAAATCAGAACTTTTTCTGAACCCTTGTATATCTCAAGTGTTGATGACTCCTCTGTGATTACTGCTGACTCTTTCATACTGTATGTCTGGAAGTCACTCTTGATCTTCAGCTTCATCTCTCCCTGCATATGCATAATGTATGTAAGGCAGTTAGTGGCAGGTTGGGCCTGACCTATAGGGCTAAGCACATCCCCACACCAGCTTCACATCTTGCCCTGGCTAGAGGAGTGCTCTTCTCCCCCCTTAGTTATGGGCTTCTTACTTTTACTCATTCTGCTAAGTCCACTTTTTCAAAGTAGGATGTAGCTTATAATAATAGATGTCAGTTTTCTCTGTCACTTGTCTCACACATTATGGTGCACTCTCTAACAAATTAGAGTGGTTGTCTGCAGGGAATTATCAAATCTTTGCCATGAGCTGGTTTAATGATAAAGTTGTCAGAACTGCCACCCCTCCTGTCTTGGTGGAGCAATTAAGGACTGTTAATTCTATCTACCTCCTCAGGTCTAACAATACATCTCTGTTATCCATTCCAAAAACCTGAACAACTGTGGGGGACCAGGCTTTTGTTGTCTGTGCACTTATGATATGGACATTTTTCCCAGTACCTAATTGTAGTGCCACCTTCCATTATATTTTTATAAGGTCCTTATGAGAGCATCTGAAATCTAACTCTGTCTTTATTTGCACTTAAGTCCTAGTATCTCCCTCCTCTAAATGAAGGGTGGACTCCACTGCTTAACCTTGGTCTGTTCAGGTACATACTTTGGTATATTTGTGCCTTATTTATATGATGTTTTAAATAACAGAGATTGTTAATGGCTGCCTTAGCCTATATACTGTTATCTTTTTCACTGCTAAAGCTTGCCTTGTCTGTAAATCTTTGTAACCCTTCACGGTTGTACCTGAAAATAGGTATGTATTTGTCTAGTGTGATTACCTGGTCAATAAATGCTAAATAAATACAATAAATAAAGACAGTAGAGTGCCAGGTGAGCAGGAAGGTGATGCTCTTCTGCCTCCAATTCATAAGTATCTAGCATTTGACTTCCATAAGAAGTGTGAGAAGCCAACATTGGTGGGGTCTGGGTAAATCTACTCTCTGAGAGGTGATCCCAAGGACTGTTAGAGCAGATCATAGTGAGATAGGATAGTGCAGGATTCTAGGGCAAGCAGAAAAGATGCCCTATCACATTTGGGGGGCCATTCCCATAAAGTATGCAGAAGGCCTACTTCTGATTGGGAGCAACAAGAACACTGGGAATAAGATAGAAGACCCATATCCGTCAGATTTTCTAGGGTTCTATGCCATCTATCCTGGATTTTCACTTGAATTATCCTACTTTTAGTGTAAATGTAGGCCTGATGTGCTGAGGTGATACACAACTCTCATCGGGCCACTGGTATGGGGTGCCCCAAGTCTCGCTTCCATTTCTGCCGACTGGAGTCAAGGACAGGATTTTGCACAACCCTGATCATGGTATGGGTTTTCCCACCATTTCTCAAGAGGTGGAGGAGTCATTTGATTTCTGTAGCAATAGCTAAGATTTGTGGGGAGTCAGAGGTTTGTCAATGGCCTGTGTGGCTGCCCTTAGCTGCTGATACCTCCAACAGTCAGTGTGTGAACTCCTGGCTTTTTCCTGGTTTTGCTGGAAGGAGAAAAATTTGGCAGTGTCCAGGATGTAGGTGTAGGCAGGCATACTCCAAGCACTCCATGGTGTGCAATTTTATTTAAGGGTGTAGCAAATAGGCTCTGAACTGCTTCCTTTTTCAATGAAAACTAGCAAAGAAAATACTGAACCTTTCTGTAATTTTATTGATAGGAGTCAAAACTAGAAGGACTGGTCACTAATACTCTCTTTGCGTCCCAAGGACAATACAACTTTACAGGCTCTGGGCTGGTATGTGGGTGTCTTAGGGAACAATGCATGACATTTGTATTTGCCCATGCATGGCAACAACCACTGTCATGAGATACAAAAGTTGTATTTATTGTGCCAAATGAGGCAACAAACACGGACCTGGTGTACATTTGTATATTGTCTGGCTACACCCCGTGGGGTTGGGGGTGGAGTAGCTCACCCTAACAAGGGTGGGGGGGGTAGCAGTGAGTCTACTTGGTGTGCAGATCTGAAATCCCTGGCTACACCCCCGGCCCAGGATACAGATGTCTGCTAGACTGCTGATGCCATTCTCTTCCCAGTCTTTGCACTGGAAAGATTAGCTTCCGACCAGAATACTTGGAGTCTGCCAGATGTAAGTGTGTGGTCTAGGGAGAGGGCTAGAAGCTTAGGGAACAAAGGAGAGTGCCAAACACTTGTTTCAGGAGTGGTTGATTAAAATGTGATGTGTGAGGGAAATTCCTGAGGGGTTTCAGCCTAGCAAGATTCTGAGACAAGACACTGCGGTGGCAGCAGCTTCAAGGTGCACCCATGGTGAATCAACTATGGGAGGAGAAAGCCACTTGTATGCTTATGACATATAGCATGCTAAGGCAGAACCCTTGAACCAATGTAGTGGTAGTTTTCCTCTACTCCAATGAGCATGCATGTTAACCCTGCTCAGCCTTAGAGGTTTGCCTTCCAACAGTAGGTGACTGATAAGCCATTCCACCTTATGAACACTTTATCTGGGATGCTGAGAGGTGGGTTCCCAAAAACATATGGAAACTTGTTCAGGCAAATATACATATAGACTTTATCTTACTACCAAGAGATAGACTGAGCTTGAGCCAGTGCCTGATCTCTTGCTCGAGGTCTGTAAGAGGGAGACAGATGTTTACATGTACAAAGTGTGTTCACTTACAGTAGTAATGACCAAGATCCCCAAATATTTGAAACTGTTCTCCACCCATCTCACCATGGACCCTGGCAGCAGCTGCTATCACAATTTCTGATTCAAAGGGGATAGTGTAGTTTTACTGAGGTTAACATGTATAGTGTCAGTGGCTCAGTAGGTAGCACACTTGCCTCTGAGGCTAGGAGATCAGAGGACTGTGGGTTCAGTTCCCACATCTGGCACTTGGGTTAATATCCCAGTACTGACACTGTAGTGCAGCATGAGAGGGGCGCTGCACTTCTGAGGTGCCATCTTTTGGATGAGACATTAAACTGAGGTCCCATCTGCCTGGATTGGTAGTAGTTCAGGTGGATGTTAAAGATCCCATGGCACTTATTGAAAAGAGTAGGGGAATTTTTTATTATAATCACATCAAAAACAAAATTAAAATAAACCGTGTTAAGTCACACAAGAAATTACAAATCAAATAGTGAACAAAATCAAATAAGTATTACATTCATACATTCATCAGATCAGAATAACAAGAACTATATATTCCCCACTAAAAGAGTAGGGGAAGTTTTTATCATAATAACCTCAAAATTTATCACAACAGTGTTAAATTACACTAAAGACAATACAAATCAAAATATCAATAAAACACAAATCATACTCTAGTAATTTAAACTTAACATAACTAAGGGTAAAGAAAAATAATCAGTATTAACTCATACTTCAATCATATGTACTCCTATCTCCTTACTTTACTTTACTAATCTTCCCATTCCCCTTCTGCATAATCTCAACTCTTTTGTAACATTAAGTCATGTCCCGCATCCTTAATTTATTTATATTTAATAAAATAAGTCAATCATTTCCACCAATTGTTTACCTGCTTGGTGGATGCAAATCCAATATCTGTCAGATATACTCTCTCTAAGGCCCCTCTAACCAGACAACTTACTATGTCAACGGGCATTTGTTTCTGATATAGTACTCATTGACATCGAGCCTGCCATAAATAATATATTAATGCACAGCAAAAGATATGTAAAGTCCCTATGTAATACTTTGTCTTTAAGTGAGCAAATTGACCGAAAACCAAAGTGTCATAATCTAAATTACCTAACCACTTCATTTTCCACCATACAGCTAGGAATTTCCAAAGAGACTTGGCATAAGTACAGTCAAAGAAAAAATGTTCTGTTGTTTCCTCTTTATTAATACAAAGTAAATAAGGACAATTTCTTTCGGATCGAGCCTTATATTTTGCATTGCCTCTCACCCCAATCCTCCCATATAAAGACAACCATATAAGTTCCCACATATATGTTGGTAACCTAGGATTATTTAACCTCTGGAGCACCAGTTTAATTCCTTGTGTTGGACAATTCTTGAAGGCAGGTTCATTTGGGTACAACTGCAACATTACCTTGTTGTATAATATTTTCCCTGTACATTCCCTTACTAATTGCGCCAATAGCTTCCATTTAAATAATTTTCTGACAATGGGTAAAAAAAGACTAGGGATAAATAAAGTGGGAACAGGTTTAGGGGGATCTATCAACCAAGCCGTAAACTACCTATACAATACATTATGAAGTAAATTCCCTTCATTCATAGGTGACGAATCCCATCCACCCTTTAGATTTGAAGCAATAAATAATGTTGAAAAAAGAATAATCGGATCAACCATACCCAAACCCCCATTCTGTTTTGATAAATATGTGTACTGATGTTTAATGGGATTAAGCCTATTTCCCCACACCATCTGGAAAAACAAACTATATAATCTAGTTTCTAATTTGATAGGGATCAGAAATATGTGAGTGATGTACAATAACATCGGCAGGATGAATTTTTTGAGAACTACAACCCTCTGTAATTTGGGCAATTTCCAATGTTTCCATATATTGATTTTACTTTCAACAGAATGCAATCCTTTCTCCCAATTCAAATTAGGTAAATTCTGAGCCCCATACCACAAACCCAAAATCTTAATTGGTTCGGAAGAGATATGCAGACCCTGTAAAATTAAAGGATCTGGAAATTGTACACCTATAAATAATCCCTTGCTTTTAGAGGGTTTGAGCTGTGAATTGGAAATCCTGGAATATATCTCCATCAAGTCTAGAAATATTGTTACTTGATGAAAGTGCATATAAAACAAACACAAATCATCAGCATAAGCCTGAACCCTTACTTCCTGTAACAAAGGGTGGGGGCCGTAATCCCATCCCATAATGAATTTTGTGATAAATACTGAATTAACACATCTATTGTATAAACATAAAATAATGGGCTGAGTGGACAGCCCTGATGTACCCCTGTTGGAATGTGAAACCCTTCTCCTATTACAGTTTGAATCATAGGATGAGTGATATTATCTTCATACGTCGCTTTAATCCAATCTATAAACCATTGCGGTACCCCATAGTGATTTAACACCAA
Source organism: Neoceratodus forsteri (assembly GCA_016271365.2). Classification (NCBI taxonomy): domain Eukaryota; kingdom Metazoa; phylum Chordata; order Ceratodontiformes; family Ceratodontidae; genus Neoceratodus; species Neoceratodus forsteri. The sequence goes on from CM028130.1 coordinate 53,901,148, forward strand.
AATTAAAAATGGATGGTACACTCTGTCGAATGCTTTTTTATGGTCAACAGACACAATACAGCCAGACAATTTATATATGTATTGATATATTCGATCCAATCTCTAATAATCCTGTGTGCCTGAAATATATTTTTCCCTTGTAAACCACAAGATTGATTGGGAGATAGAACATCAATTGCTACTTTTTTTAACCTGGTTTCAAAATACTTGTTAACAGCTTGTAATCCGAATTCAATAATGTAATTGGTCTCCAATTCTCTAATGAGTATCTATCTCCAGATTTAAATAAAAAAATTAATAGACCCTCAGAAAACCACAATGGGAATTCTGCTGAATCTAGAAAAAAATTATAAACTAATTCCAAACATGTTGCGAAAGATTCTGGAAAGACTTTATACAATTCCATTGTCAACCCATCTACCCCAGCTGAGGTTTCAGATTTTAACTGCTTAATTGCTGTAAAAATTTATTTTTTAGCAATAGGTAAAACAATAGACCCCCCCCCTCCCATTTCTAGGTTGCCCAGGTCTATCCAATTGTGCCAAAAACTGTTCTATAATCGGAATACTAGGTGGATTCTCAGGCTCATGGGCAGTAAAAAGCTATTTAATCATTTGTTGTAGTTTTTTAGGTGCTGTGAAAATACTACCTTCATTATCTTTAAGTGTATCAATTGTAGTATTCACTTTATATTTTTTAAAGGCTTTATAACGGTCTCCAACAGGACATTTTTTATCACCATATTTGAATAATGCTTGAAGAGTATCTGCTCTATTATACTGCCACTCTTTGAGTTGTTGCTTTAGTTGCATAATATATATCAAATTATCTACTTTTGAAGTATTTGCAAGTGAAATTAAATCATATAGACAAGACATTGTCGTAACTTAAGATAGTGTAGAAACTTCTCGTTACCCCTTGTTTTTCCTATATTTTAAAAAAATTTACCAAAATCTTGTTTTGAATCTAACCACCACTCCCCTAAATTATCATATAGAAAAGCCACGGACAATCTTGCCTTTAATAATACTTTAAATTTATCTCTAACCTTGGGACAATGTAATAATAATGCATTTAGTTTCCATCTGGCCCTCATCTGTGATGGTAACTTATGAGGCCCAATTTTACATTGCAAGAGCAGATGGTCTGAAAATGAAACTGGAACCGTAAAAAATTCAAATGACAAAGAATCTGATAGAGACATATAGGCCCGGATATTCAAAAGGGTTGCACCATGCGCAATAGGGTTGCACATGCGCAAGTCCAAAAGTGCGCCATTTTGCGATATTCAGCAGGAGGCAGTTGCGCCACCGAAAACATGCTGAGCAACAGCGCAATGCAAAGGAAGGCATGTGCAACCAACGTGGGTGGAGCCATGCATAAAGAGCTCAATGCGAAATTGAAAGACTTGCGCATTGCGCAATAGTGGAACTGCCGGAAATTGCACTCTAGCGGAAATGAGCCAAAATAAAAAGGCTCAAGGAAGCGGCACAAGAACGCTACAAGGATGCCAGGGGTAGAGAGAGAGAGAGAGAGAGAGAGAGACAGACAGACAGACAGACAGTGACAGGCTAGGGCAGGCAAGGCAAGCGTGGGCCATAGGCTGCAGAGGCCAGTGGGGGGTGCCCAGTGCAGTGGAAGTAGCAGGCAGGACAGCGGGGGTAACACAGCAACACCAGCCAGGCGGGGTCAGAAGCCAGGGAGATGGACAGTGCCAGCTTCCACATGGAAGCTGTAATGAGGGGGGTGAGAATGCAAGCTGCAGGGGCACGAGGCCATGGAAGGGCCCGTCGGCGGTACGCCCCCAACAGGCAGTACCGTGCCCGCATCAGCTATGAGCTGTACACAGATGTAGAGATCGTGGGCTGGTACCACCTGAATAGGGCAATACTGAGGCAGCTCTGTGAGCTGTGCAGTGATGTGATGCAGGCACCCTCACGACGGAGTCACGCTCTGTCAGTGGAGACCAAGGTGACAGCCTGCATGTGCCTGCTCACCATGGGCACCTTCCAGAGGCTGACAGGGGACACCACAGGCATCACACAGTCGGCCACGTCACGCATCCTCACCCAATTCCTCAGCGCACTGCTGCCACATGCTGCAGAGCACATCCATTTCCCCAGCACCGCGGCAGAGCGTACAGCAAACATGCAGGAGTTCCACAGGGTAGCACGTATGCCTGGCATGCTAGGGGCCATAGACTGCACCCATGTGGCCATTCACATGCCACCTGGCCCCGATGGGGCTGCATATAGGAACAGAAAGGGCTTCTCCAGTGTCAACTGCCAGGTGGTGTGTGTGATGCCACTGGGCATGTAATCAATGTCTGTGCCACACACCCTGGTGGAGCACATGATGCCTTCATATGGTATCAGTCCGCACTGTGCCATCGATTCGAGAGTAGGGACATCCCCACAGGCCATCTAGTGGGTGAGTACGCATGTATGGAATGCAAACTCGGGGCAAGGGTGGGAATGCCACAGGTGCCATGGTAGTGGCACACAGGGATATGGGCAATATGGACCTGAACATGATACTGATCTCCACTATCTCCACACAGGTGACAGCAGATACCCTCTCCGTCCCTGGCTGCTCACACCGTACCGGCGCCCCATGACCCCATCGCAGCAACTCTATAATGAGGCACATGCTTCCACACGCAACATCATAGAGTGGGTGTTTGGGATGCTCAAGGCATGCTTCCGATGCCTAGACACCTCTGGCGGTGCCCTACAGTACAGCCCCCAAAAGGCCTGTGGGATATTCCTGGCCTGTTGCATCCTGCACAACATGGCCAAAGACTGTGGGATAGCCCTACAGGTTGAAGAGGGGGACAGCGATGGGGACGCCAGTGGCGCCAGTGTTGATGGTGATGAGCAGCCCCCCCTAGGACGGCGGGACCCCCGACTGATCCGGCAGGCCCAGCTGCACTGGGACACCATCACAGAGGAGTACTATGCACAACACAGGTAAGTCAAGGGGACTTGTGCAACCAACACTGTCCATGCGCAAACCACAGGCACATAGGGTAACACACCAGGGGTGCATGATGGCCAGGGGAGTGGAAGGGTCCAGGCATACAAACATACCATCAGGGAGGGGTGAACACTCATATGGACACACACACACCAGGCACAGAGCGTACATGGGCAGATGCACAGCACAGCAGAACCGACATTGCTAACACACAGAACCACCGACCACCCCCACCACCTGTACTGTCCAAGCACGCAGGTCAGATGCTGGGCACCCTTGCACCTTGGTGTACGGTACAATGCAGGCATCATCATGCACATGCACCTGTGGACAGCAGTTGGGAGGGTGTGCAGGTGGTCCGTGTGTCGGCATGTTGAGCAGAGCACCCAACAGTGCACTGCACACCATGACACACATTGCACACAGGGCAGCACCAGACAGGGCCCGCACTGGGAGACAGGTCAGTCATGTAGCACTGTCCCACGGCCACTGCGGATGCGTGGGTGGCCCCATCGTGACCCAACAGCCCTGGCAGGCTGAGCAGGGGCCACATGGGGTGGCACTGTTGGACCACCAGGGGTCCCACTGCGCAAATGTGACCTTGCCCACACAGGGGTCTGCAGCATGCCGAACAAACCTGCACCAGGGGTGCTCGGGATGCCCACAGCAGAACCCGGCATCGACAGGCCTGGTGTCGCACGATGCCGGGAACGGGGAGTGGAGAGTGAACTGTGTGGGGTGTGTGGTACAGGGGCACCTGATTGTGTGCCCAATGCGTCCACGACAGAGACCACTGCCTAGGTCAGCCTGTCAATGGCGGCAGTCACATCCGTCTGCATATGAACCAGCTCTGCACGGTCCAGAGCACACTCCCTGCTGTGCTGCTCCACAGCCACAGACAGTGCCTCCACGGACATTGCAACCCGCCTCTGCTGCTGTACTGATTCCTGCAGCAGGCGGGTGTGCTCATCCAATGGGTACTGTGCCCCAACAGCATCCTGTCCCCCAGGGTGTGGAAGGTCCTGATGCACAACACCCCTTGAGGGTGGGCGCTGTTCACCAGGACCAGGAATGGGCGGATCAAAGGGCGGTGGACATGTGCCACTGTTTGACACTGTACCCCCAGACCTGGTGGGTGACTGCTGCTGCTGCCCCTCCAACCGCTGTGCCCCAGGGTCCACTCATTCCACTGCTGTGGCCGCAACAGTGCCAGACACCTGCACAGCCACCGGTGCTGCCCCACCGGTGCTGACAGGCACAGCCTGGGACTGTGCCAACACGCTGGTACACAAGTTGGAACCAGAAAGGCCCAGGGGCATGTGCTGGCCTGCTGTGTGTCCGTCATGGGACACACACATATCACTGCCCATTGCAGTCCTTGAATCATCAATGGTGCAGGTACGGCAAGCCACATGTCACAGCGGCTGGCATGCTTGCATGCCAGACTGCTGAGACACAGGCTGTGCACCCCACACCTGAATCACCTACACCAGAGTTGGTGGCCAGCATGCATGCTGCTGCAGTGCATGCTGGCTGGGACAGAGGTGGATGGACCCCTCCATGTCCGTAGGTCATCACTGCCTGGACCATCACCACCATCTCCTGAAGACAAACAGGATCTGTAACAGAAAGAGAGTACATGTGAGTGCATGTGAACAACCTTCCCCCAACACCACCACTCATGTCATACTTGCAGTGATGGGCTTCCACCTGTCTGTAATCCACCTCCTGGTACCATAATAGCGCCTCCGCTGCATTTATGCAGCCAGTCTGTCTCAGCCAGGGTCAGCTCCAACACCGTGGCTGGCCTCCCCAGTGCCAGCACATGCCGCCTGAAGGCTGCCACCTTCTCCTTCACCCTCCCGCGTCTGTCCCCATCTTCTTCTTGCATTCCTGCACAGAGCGCTGGTGGCTTCCATGCAGGTTCACGGCCTGAGCTATCCCCTCCCATGCAGCTGCATGGGACTGAGGGGTGCCCCGCCGTCCACCCAGTAGTGGCTCCTCCTCCAGGTAGGCCTGGAAGAGGGCCTCTGTCTCTGCTGGGGTAAAGTTGGGCCTCCCACGCCCACCATCCTCACCCTCACCTTGTCTCTGCTTGGTCATGGTGATCTGTATGGGGGAAGTGACACCTGTCACTGTGCAGTCTACAGCATTTTCCCATGACCGCTGTCCAGAACATCACACAGCATGCAACTCACTCTCACCTGCAGTCCTGAATCTGGCCAGCAGCCCAATGTCGCACATTTATAGTGCAATGCATGCAAATTAGGAGTGGAGCAACTATAATGAGATGCAAATCGCACCACTGCGCCTTTGAATGGCTGATCAGATGATTTGCATGTGTCGGCTGAATATCGCGCAGTTGCGCTTTGCACAATACGGTTAAGCCGGCTGAGCCAATGGCGCAGATCTGTGACTGTGTGGTACACTGCATTGCGCATGCCCAGATAGCTTATGCAGGCATCTGCCGCGCTGCTGACGTGCTGTGCGTGATTGGTAATTCAGGCCATGGCCACCATTGTGCCAGTGGCGCTACAGCACTGGGCACTATATGGCGCTGTGGCACTTCTGCGCAATTGTCCACTGTGGTACTGGTACGCAGGTGGTCAGTCGTGGAGGATGCGTATACGTCAGATGGCGCTGTGCATGGCCTTGCATCATTGCCCATGTCCTGGTGTCTGACCTTTGCCCCCTGGCGCTGTTCGGCTGTCATGTGTACGGCCCTATTGTGCTGTCTGGTGACAGCGCTATGTGAACTGACGGCGCTGTTCGAACAGCACGATTGGAACCTATGGTGGTCTATTGTGCAACATCTCCACGTGGGGTTCGCAGAGTGGGCGCCATATTGCCTGCTGTAAAGTTGGTAGCATGGCACACAGGAGGGCAGTGCAATGGAGCCCGTGGAAGTGGCCAACTTGGTGGCCCTGGTGGAGCCCCACATGGGGCACTGTATGGTGAGGTGCCCTCACCATAGCTAGGACCCAGGTCTGGCAGCAAGTGGCCAGTGACCTGGTGGGGGTCACTGGGCGGTGCCGGTCAGCCGAGCAGTGCCGGCACCAGTACAGTGACCTCTGCAGGAGGGATCCTGAGCTTCATGGGTGGCTACGGTCACGTTCCAGGAGGGGCGTGGTGCCTAGGCCAGGTGGGTGTACCGTCTATGCACCTGTATTCTCTGTAGGGGTGTGAGTGTGTTTTGTGGATGTGCATAGGTGATGGCTCTGACATGGTTGGCTGTGTCAGTGTGTGCAGGCGTGAGATGCATGGGGCTGGCTGTGTGGGCAGGCACTCTCACTGGGGCAGGGGGCAGTCTGCTTTGGAATCACACTGATGTTTTTCTCAACACTTGTCTCCCACAGGACGGGCGGAGAGGATGCAGGCACGGGGTGAGGAGAGCCATGCCAGGGCCCCGGTGCTGGTCAGTGGTGCTGTGGGTGGTGTGCCCCAGCAGCAGCAGCAGCAGCAGCAGTGGCAGACACAGCTGCTTGAGGAGTGTGAGTATCATTACTTCATGGATGCTATTGCATGCTGGGGGGGGCATGACCACCAGCCATGCACAACACAACCATGCATGACACAGGTGACATTCATCACTGTCCAGTGTCACAGCACGTCTGTGTATGCGTCACTGGTGGTCCATGCATGCACTGGGCACATGGTTGTTGGACTGGCATCGCACCACGCTGCTACGCCACTTGACAGCCTTGTTTGTGCTGTGATGTACATGGCCAGTGTGTGTGTGCAGTGGTGCACATAGCTGGTGCTGCCTGGTTGGGCGGCCGTGCATGGTCACTGTGGGTGGGTGCATACTATCACAGGTGCGGGGCACTAGGCTTTATGCCTTGCAGGATGGGTGGTGTTCAGGGTTTTGGACAGTCACAGCCATTGACTGTGTTCCCTTTTCCTAGGTCTCAGCATCCTAAGAAGGATGGAGAGTGCCCTTCAGCGGATTACACGTGTGTCAATTGCAACACATGGGATCCTGACCGACATTTACCGCCATGGGATCCGGAGACGGCGGAGGGGACAGCTACGGCGGCAGGCAGCGGCAGACCAGCCTGCCAGGCCATGATTGTGCTTCCCCTTCCCACTTCATAAATCCCTCCCACCCTGCCTTCCCTCTCCCAGTTGTTCACCCCTACCCCTTACCCACCCCTACCTTGTACCCCACCCCTTGTCTTGTACATGACTGTATATAGTTGTTCTTGTTCTTGTTGTTGTATTTTATTGTTTCTACAAATATATATATTTTGTTATGAATACTGTGGTGGTCTCTGATTTGCAGCTGGCTATGGTTGCTCAGTTGCAGTGGTGTGCATGCCATCTGGGGTGGTATGGTCCTGGGTGTGTGTGTGTGTGTGTGTGTGTGTGTGTGCATGGGGAGGTGTCTCCAGTGTGGCAGTGTCTTTCTGTTGGTCTTGCCATCTGCTGCCACCCACTGCTGGGTGCACAGGGTGGGTCTGGCCTGTATGATTCTCTGCTACACGGGGCTAACGTGTGCCGGGTGGGATGCATGTTGTTTCCTGCAGTGCCAGTCACTGCACATGGCTGCTGTCTTGGGGTCATGGTGCAGGTTTGCTTAGCGTGGCGGGGGCTGATGTGCACTGTGGTTGTCATCCCTCTGTGTGGCAGTCTCAGCCTGCCAGTGGTTGTGCTGGGCGCATGGCCCTGCTGTGCTTTGTTGGCTTGTCCCCAGGGGCCAGTGGATCATCCGTCCCACCCACTGATGCTGTGCTTGGGGTGTGCAGGTGTCTGTTGGTTCTGCAGTGTGTTCCTGTGCCCATGTGTGGCATGGCTGCAGTGGGCCCCAGCCTGCCTCCTGGATGTACAGTTCCATTGCTCTGCGGGGGGGGTCTGCTTGCGCTATGGCACCTCTGGACTGCTCAGCTGGGCTGCCCTGGCTGCGCTATGGCGCAACCTTTCTGCTCAGCTTCCCCTTCCTGGTTGCTCTACGGCGCAGTTTGTGCGATATTCAGACGTTGGCTGCTTGTGCACTTTGTTCTGCTCCATGTTTGAATATCGCGTCTGTTGCGCATATGCGCAATTGATTTGTGCTTGCTCCTGCTGTTGCGCACATTTTGGGCGCAGTTTGAATATCCGGGCCATAGTCTATAGTAGATGTATATTTTTTTTATAAGTAAATTTTACCCCTCCCTGTTGCCGACTACTACCATTAACAAGACCAGATGCTTTTATTAACTGTTCCAATGCATTGGAGTCACAATACACCTTTTTTTTCTTTTCTCCCCCAAGTGTGTCCTTCCTAGATTTATTTTTAAGCTCACAATTAAAGTCACCACATAAAAAACTTTTATGTGAAGTGAATAAATATGGTTTTATTAATTGAAAAAGTGTTATCTGTTCTGTTTTGATTTGTGAACAATAGACGTTAATGAATCTACATGTCAGGGATTTCCAAACCCCATCAAGAATCATTAATCTACCTGGAACAATGTCCATTAACTTAATTAAAGAAAAATTAAATGAATTAAACAGAAAGCCTATGCCATCAGCTGTTTCCTGGCCAAACGACCAGTAGGAAGGCCCCCAGCACCATTCTCTTTGAAAAAGCCTAGTTTGTTCCAAAGAATACATCCAGGTTTCTTGTAATAAACAAATATCCAAAGCTTGAAAGTGAATGTAATCATAAATTACCATCCTTCTTTTGAAATTCAAAAGACTATGGACATTCATAGAACCAATGTTAAATGCCATTTAGGTAAAAAAAAAAACATTCATCCATCTTTTTTCCGCCTTTTTTTCTTTTTCCCTTTATATCCTTCATGTATCCTTAAGGGAGATGGAGGGTTATCTTGTAAGGGTTGTGAATCTAAATCCTGACCATCCATCTCTGACTCACCCCAGGAAGTAGCTAAAACCGAAAAAGGGTTATTTGATTCCATCCCAACTGGGCTAGGCCCCATAGTAGATTTTGTGTTCCGGGAAGACCTTCTTACCGGAACCATAATCAAGGGTCTTGACACCTCATTGCTTCCTGTCTCTTCCTGTACAACAACTCCTCCTTGAATCTCCTCGGCATTCGACCGAGGCAGCTCGTCTACAACCTTATTTTGTCCTATGTCTTTGACTATATGTCTATCTTGAGTTTCATGGTCTGGTACCACCTCTTTAACAGGTGCAACAAAGTTCGTTACTTTATCTTGTGCTTCCTGTATCAATAATTCAGGACTGCCAATGGATGCTTTATTCCTTGCCGCCTATTCACGCTCCGCAAAAACGTGCCCAATCCTATCACATAAATCACACTTTGTGGAATTAGCACACTGAAAAACCCCATGGCCTACTTCTCAGCAATTGTCACAACGGGGTTTATCACAAGAGCTTGACAAATATGTTCTAGTCCCGCATCTATAACAAGCTCTAGGCTGGCCTGCATGGAAACACACTCCTCTGTCCCTCACCAGAAAAAAGGAGTTAGGGATATGCTCAATCCCTTTGTCTGTTTGCTGGAGTTTAACTTTGAATTTCCAACCCCTGGTCCAAAACTGCTCCGAATCAAGAATAGCCTCCAGGGGACTTAAAACTTCACATTTTTGACCTAACCAGTATGAAATGTCATCCACGTGGACACCTTCATTCCGAAACATCACAGTTACAAACTTAATTAAAGGTTTCGTCAAAGGAATAACAAAAAAAGGTGTCCACATGGGTGAGAATTTCACCTGGCTATATCTTTCCCAAAAAAGATCAAGTGCATATGCTGATCGAAAGCTAACATCAAAATTATCCTCACCTGATATGTTAATGCAAGCAAACACTTCCTTGGGTGAGAAGTGCAATGAATCTTTTAATAAACATTTACCCACCCCCTGTCTGGTCAAACTTCCATTCCTCCTTTATACCTTATATGCACAGCATTCGTACGAGGGGCTGCCTCTTTTTTAGTTCTAGAAAATAACTCAGACATAAGAGGTTTTTCCATATTTTGAGTTTGTTCCCTGTTCACCCCTGGCTGTACCTCCTCTACCAGAGGGACAGGACCAGAACTAGGTTCATCAAGGACAGAGTCCTGCTGTTCTGCCATCATCACAGTTCCACCTCCCCCCCTTCAGACATAACAACTGGTAAAGGCACATTTGGTTTTCACCCGGGCTCATTCTGAGAAAAGTTAAGTTTAGGATCCCAGTCTGGTGTTGGGTGCCATGACCCTTTATTTAATGTCCAACCAGCCTCTTGTAACACTTTCTCCAGTGACCAATTTTCTGCTATTGGAGCCTGCAGCACAGAATTCTGCCCCATCATTAGTTTTACATGCTTTTTTACCTGTGATGGCTCATTCATATGATTCTCTACAGGTACCTCTAGATTCCTTTTCGCAAACAGCACAGCCGCTTGCTTGTCTTTCCCGTCATCTCCGATTTTCTCATGTACTGGTACAGACTGTGTAGAAAACAAAAACTCTGAAACTCGATCCTGCTGGTATGGGTCCATTTGACAGATAAAGGGCTGTTCGTTTACTCCACATTGATCCATTCCCTGAAAAACGAAACCTGCCACTTTTGTGAGTGCAACTGGCAGCCCCAAGGACTCAGCATTACCCAATGCCTTCCGGTGTACATCCGGGTTACCTTCAGCTGCCTTGGAAACCAGTGCGATGCTTTCCTTCATTATAGTATGTTTTAAAGGTAAAAAGCCCTTCTGTTGCAACTGTCCCAGCTCGTCATTCTTCAGAATGTCATCTGTATGTGAAGTATCTGCCTCTCCACGACTTTCACCATTCGGTATCACATATTCATTGCTCACCGCGATAACCACTACTGAACTCTCCAGTGTCTCTGAAACAAATTCAATGTTCCCATCTAGATCAACCAGTTTCTCTGCTTCCAGTGCTGAAATTTCCTGTAAAACTCTATCTTTCTCCATTTGTAGAGCGCTGAGCTTCTCTTGTAGTGTTAGTTTAAGCGGTGGAATATTTTTAACAGTATCTGGACTAGTATAAACACATTCACCAGATGACTCCATTATAGATGAAAAAACCTCATTGTTGCTTTGCTCAGGAATTTGTGCAGACTGCACCCGTTCTGGCCATTCCAGCCATTCTTTCATCTGTACTTCCATCTGAAAAATACTGTCTCCGACCTCCTCTGCTGCTTCAGTCCTCGCTCAAGTCTGACTACGACTGACCAGACTTGCTGTTGTTGCTAGCCCCCTACTGCCAGCAATGCAGTAGGGGAATTTCCCCGCTGTCCAGGCCAAATTTCCCTCATTCACTAAAAATACCACCAACAGCTTAATCTGGTTCAAGGTCAGTCGGCATTCATCTGTATCCCCTTCTCCTGGGTCTTGCCTGAAAATAGTGCACTTTCCCGGTGAACAAAAAATAAATAAAAAAAAATAAAACATTGCACAATGGAAGGGCTGTAAAATTGGATAGAACCCTGAGTGCATGTGTGAGTGTCTGGTTGGACTGCATCAGTGTGAGGAGGAAATCATCTGTGTAGGTATATATGAGGTAGTCAGACACATGAACTGTGATCCCTTGGATGATGGGGATGCTATCAGTTTCTTGATTAGGTAGTACAAGGCCAGTGGAAAGAGGAAAGGGATGGGGCAACACTGCTTCATGCCTCTGTGTAGCTTTGAGGGGGATATTATCTGGTTAGTAAGAACCACTGCTGAGAGGGCACAATATAGGGTACAAATTCAGCTTATGAAGTACTGTCTGAGCCACACATTGACAATATATCATGGAGGTATTCCCACTCAATGGAGTCGAAAGCTTTATGAAAGTCTATGGTTACTGCCACCATGAGAAGGTCTGAAGATGAGGAGTGGAGCTTTACGTTGAGGGGTATCTGCAAACTGTCAGAACCAGAATTCCTCTTCCTCAATCCAGCTTAGATGAGGTGAATTAATCAGGAAAATACACTCTTTTGCTGAAATAGTGCTTTGACCAAGACTTTTGAATCAGTGGATGTAAGAGAGATAGGACAGAGGTTTGCTCTGTCTGGGGTGCTGTCAAACCATTTGGGAAGAAGGGTTATTATGGCTTCCCCCATAAAACTGGGGAGGGCTTCTTTGACCTGGGCTTCCCTCAGTGTGGAGAGTAAAGGGTGAATTATCACATCTGGCATCAGCTGGTACAGGTCAAAAGTGAAGCCATCCTTGCCCAGAATCTTCTCCCTTGATTAAGGATAGGATGACCTTGCACAGCTTTTTCTCAGTAAGGGGCTTGTCCAGTTCATCTTTTAAGTGTGAAGAGAATATGGGGATGGGAGTGGATCCTAAAAAGTCAAAGATCTGAGACACAGAGTAACCAGCAGTCCATGAGGTGTACAGCTGCTCATAATATTGGTGCATACTGAGGTTTATCTCAGCAGGGATTGAAAGTGAGATGGTGGAAGTGATAAATGAAGGAATGCAAGTTAGAAATGGCTTCAAGGTTTTGGGACAAGTTAGTCAGAATACTGGGGAGGAAAGAGAGGAAGTGGAGGGTCAGGGAGAGATGGGAGTGAGAGGTGAGAGACAGGCAGTAGTTATCGAACATTCAATTATAAAATATACAGATCAATATATTTCTAGGAATGATAAGAAAAATAGGATGGTAAGTAGCTTTTCTGGTGCAGGAATTTTGGATTTGGTTGACATGACTGATAATATCTTTAAGGAAGCTGATGAAAGGCCAGTGACTGTAATTCATGTAGCATAAATTATATAGCAAAGAAAACACTGCCAGAGATGCAGAAAGATTATAAAAATTTGGCTGAAAAATTAGAGATGAAAAGCAGTGAGACATTGATATCAGAACTATTACCTGAGCTGAAGGTGTCAATATATAAACACAAGAGGATAGCTCTAACTATTAAATGGTTGTCGAAATGGGCAGGCAAAAAGAGATATACGTTTATCAGACATTGGAAAATATTTAGTAATAGAAAAGATTTGTATTGCAAGGGTGGACTTAACCTAAACTTCAGGGACAGCAGGATTTTAGGAATGAGACTGAAAAATGAAATTGAAATTAGTTTAAGCTAAAAGGAAGGGGGACAAACAAAAGGGATGTGAATAAAATAAAGGAAAGTAAAGGAAAGAAAATTAAGGAAAGTAAAAACCCTAAAAACCATGTTTTCCAATGCCAGTCTGAACAAAGTAAGAAAACCTGAAATGGAAATTTTGATGAGGGAGGGGTTGGATATGGTAGGGATTGTTGAAACTTGGTGGAAAGATGAAAACAGTTGGTCTCAGAATATTCCAGGTTACAAATTGATTAGTAAGAATAGGAATGAAGGGGGGGGGTGGCTCTTTTTGTTCGAGAGGACCTGGGGATTAGGAGAATGGAGGAAATGGGGGAGTCGGGGAAAGTAGAAATAGTAACCATTGAATTATTAGGAGTAAAAGGTAAAACGGGTATTATTTCCATGTTTTACAGAGCACCAGACAGAGGTAATAGAGACAGAAGAATTCATAGCTTATGTGGGTAGGATAGCAGAAGAAAATGATGTGGTCTTAATGGGAGATTTAAAAATGCCAGAAATAAGATGGGGTGCAAATCAGAGAGGAAATAATATTTCAAATAGAATTCAAGAAGAACTCCTGGGAGTAGGGATTATACAATGTATACAAGAAGCAACTAAGGGAGACAATATACTGGATGTCATCCTTACAAATAGAAATGAAATTATTAGGAATGTTAAAATTAATCCTCAAGTAGGGATGAGTGACCATAATGCAATTTCATTTGAGTTGAACTGGGAAATGGAGTTAGTAAAGGGCAATACTGTTCAATATTTGTATAAGAAGGGGAAGTATGGTGCCATAAGAGAGGAATTAAGGAATATACTAATTGGGGCCATATGATGGGTAGGAATAAATTTGAACATACATGGCAATATTTTTTAAGAGTAATAAATAAGGTAAAGGAAAACATATTCCAAAGAGAAAAATATATAATAGCAAGGGTAAAAGGCCTCCATGGTTAACAATTAAAATAATTAGACTCTCCAGGAAAAAGAAAGGTTACTTTAGGAGGGTAAGGAAGGATGGAGCAATGATAAATAAGGAAAGGTATAAAAAGGTGTTAAGAAGCTTAAAGGAGAAATAAGAAAAACAAAAAAACAACTTGAAATAAGACTGGCTTTGAATAAAAATAAAAAATGCTTTTATGCTTATGAGAACAGGCAGAGGGTAGAAGTAATATGGTGGGGCCTTTAGTGGTTGATGGGAGGGTGATATCTGAACCATTGGAGATGGCAGAGGAATTTGCCAAATGTTTTGGTACTGTTTATAAGAAACAAAACAATAGGCAGGAAAGTAGATTGGGAAGTACTGGAGACCTTGATGTAAAGAAGATAATAACGGAGGAAAGAATTATGCAGAGGATTATGAGGTTAAAAGGGGACAAAGCAGCAGGACTTGATGAGATCCATCCATTTATGATAAAGAAGCTGAGACATGAACTGGTGCCTATTATTACCTTGCTGGGGCAAAGGTAACTCACTGAGGGTGTGGTTCCTGATGAATGGAGGAGGGCATATGTTGTGCCCATATACAAGAGGGGTAAAAGGGATCAGGTGACAAATTATAGACCAGTGAGTTTGACATCGGTGGTGGGAAAGATAATTGAAGGAGTAATAGGTGATGAAATAAAGGATATAATCAGTAAAAGAGGAATAAGAGATCAGTTTCAGCATGGATTTGCGGAGGGAAGGTTGTGTGAAACAAATCTTATAACCTTTTATGAAAATATACATAGATGGGAGGATGAAGGAAAGAGTGTGGATGTGGTGCTGCTTTATTTTAGTAGAGCATTTGACACTGTCCCACATAATAAGATTGTGGAAAAAATGAGTAAGTATGGGAAAAATACTAGTATTATAACATGGGTGGAACAGTGGTTAACAAACAGAAAACAACAGGTTAGAATAAGAGTATTATTATCACAACCCCAAGCGGTAGGGAGTGGTGTTCCGCAGGGGTCTGTGTTGGGACCCCTATTGTTTTGATTATTTATATCGGATCTGGGAATAGATGGTGAAAATAGGTTGGTGAAATTTGCAGATGATGTGAAAATTGGAGGGATTGCTGACTCTTTCTACGATAGATTAACATTTGGGAGAGACAAAGTGCTAGAGTGGGCAGAGGGAAATGGAATGAGATTCAGTGAGGATAAATGTGTCTTAATGCACTTGGGAAGGAATAATATTCACCAAACTTATGACATGAAGGGTATAAAATTAAAGGTCTCTACTTGTGAGAAGAATTTGGGGGTATACATCCAGAATGATTTAAAGAATAACGTACAGTGTAGGAATTTATCAAATAGAGCAATGTATGTGGTAAGTAGTATTAGAATAAATTTTCAGTCTAGGAGTGGTGAGGTACTGGTGCCATTGTTTAGGACCTTGGTCAGGCCCCTATTGGACTACTGTTCCACGGTATGGAGTCGTCATTTAATGGGAGATGTTAGAATGATGGAAAGGCCACAGCGGACTTACACAAAAATGAATGAAGGGAGTAAAGAGTTGGATTATGAAAGAAGACTAAAGAAGTTGGGACTGTGGACCCTGAAAGATAGAAAAAGTAGAGCGGATATGTTATGTCTCTATAGAATCCTAAAAGATGAAAGTAGAAGAAAAGAGATGAGAATAGAATTTAAAGATCATATATATCAGATGAGAAGGAGTAATAGGAAACTAAGGGAGACAAAATGTAGGATGGTTATAAGAAAGTATAGTTTTAAAAATAGAGCAATTAGAATGTGGAATAAATTACCACAGGAGGTAGAGGAAGCAGAAACTGTTGAGGTCTTCAAGGTTCGGGTAGATCAGTACCTAAATGATGTTGGTAACTTAGGTTGCTGCCACTGAATTGTGGGGAAAGTTTACATGTGCTATGCCTTTATGACTTTCCTGTATTCCAGTATGAAATTCCAGTATGAAGCAGAGCCAGTTGTCTTAGAGCCATCTGCTCTGTGGAGCACATGTATTCTTGAGTCTACCTGCTGCTTGCAGCATCTGTAGGCCAAGAGTGATTCATCTTGTTTCCAGTTTCACAGAAATTATGTTTGGAATGCAGAAAGTGCCACTCCACTTGTCAGTGTAACAAAGTATTTATACGGTACCTCGTGCCCGTAATGAAGGCAATGGGGGGGCTCTGGGAGCAAGGTCATTCTTGAGTTCAGACTCCAGCTGTGCCAGGGTGTCCTTGAGAGTTTTGATCTCTTCCTTGCTCTCTTTCTTTTAGGCTGAGGAGAAATCAATTTTGCGTCTTTGCAGATAGGCCTTAAATGCTTCCTAAACCTGCCTTTTCTGCTATGTCTGTGTTGTTAGTTTCAAAGTAGAACGTTACCTCCTTTTGGATACATTCTACAAACATGAGGTCAGCTATCAGCCGTGGGTTTCATCCCCAGTGTGGTACCACAGTAACTGCTCCTGGTGACTGGAAGAAGAAGGCTACTGGTGTCTGGTCAGAGATGATGATATTCCATATGCCTGGGACAGATATGCCTGGGATGGCAGCCATAGCCACCAGACAAAAATCAATGCAACCATGGGTGTCATGAATGGAGGAGTAAAAACAATAGTTCCTGCCACTGGGGTTTGCACTCAACCAGACATCCACTAGACTCTATTCAGTAATTGTCAGAACAATAGGCTGGAATATCAATTTCTTGCTATGGGCACTGAGCCAAGCCTATAGCCCCATGCATTAAAATTTGCATGAATCATAGAAACAATGTAAGACCAGATCAAATCTTATTTTACAACCTATTGCATGCAGTTCTAGATAATGGCAAAAAACTTTTTTGTCACACCTCCTGTAGTATATAAGAAAATAGATTATGTTTGTCCCTGTACAATTTAACTAATCACTAATAATCTGCATAGAAATAAAGCATTGTAAACATAATGAAAAGTAATGTAAATATGAACAAAAGTTTCAGAAAATAAACAAAACAACAAAGAAAAACCAGCAAAATTTAAAAGCAATGAATAACATCAGCTGCTGTACACCATGCCTTCAGCAATGGGGCCTGATGGAATTCACCCCAGAATTCTAGAAGAATTAAGGGGAGAACTAGTGACACCACTGACTACCCCAAATCATGGGATAATGGTGTGGTACCTGAAGACTGGAGGAAGTTGGATGTGATTCCCTTTCACAAAAGTGGGAGCAAGACAGAGGCAGGATACTACAGACCTGTCAGTTTGACCTCTGTGGTAGGGAAAGTGATGGAATCACTTCTGAAGGAAAAAATTGTTGAGTACCTAGAGGCCAGTGGGGCACAGGACCCAAGGCAGCATGGTTTCACAGTAGAAAGGTCATGTCAGATGAATCTAATTGATTGCTTTGACTGGGTGACCAAAGTAGTAGACCAGGGAGGGTCTGTGGACACGTCCTACCTGGACTTTAGCTAGACATTTGCCACAGTCCCATACAAAAGATTAATAATCAAATTAACCAGCCTGGGAGTGGTTACCAGGGTGATAACCAGGGTAAAACATTGGCTGGACAACAGGACACAGGAGGTAATTGTAAATGGAGTCTACTCTGAAGAAAGAGTGGTTACTAGTGGTGTACCGCAGGGTTCAATACTGGGTGCAGTCCTTTTTAATGTCTTTATAAGTGACATTGCAGAGGAACTGGAAGGAATAGTATACCTCTTTGCAGATGATACAAAGATCTGCAAGAAGATTGATATACAAGGAGGTGTAGAAAGGATGAGAAGGGACTTTGCAAGGTTGGAAGAATGGTCAGGAGTATGGCAGCTTGGATTCAATGCAAAGAAGTGCAAAATAATGCACCTGGGAAGCAACAACCCAGAGGAAGATTACACAATGAGGGGAGGTAGTAACAACAACAAAAATGGAAAGGGACCTGGGGGTAATCATATCAGATGACCTTAAGGTTAGCAAGCAATGTGAGAAGGCAGTAGGGAGGGCTGGAGATACTGGGATGCATAGGGAGAGGCATCACCAGCAGAAAACAGGAAGTTGTTATCCCTCTGTACAGACAGTTGGTGAGACTCCATCTGGAGTGCTGCATCCAGTTCTGGAGACCTCATCTCCACAAGGACATAGACAGGATGGAGGCAGTCCACAGGAGGGCAACTAAAATGGTGCAGGGTCTGCAAGAGAAGCCATATGAGGAGAGACTAAAGGAGCTTAAAATGTATATCCTTGAGGAAAGGAGTGGGGGACATGATAGAAACTTTGAAGTACCTCAGTGGAATCAACAAAGTCCAAGAGAGTAGCATCTATCAGAAAAAAAGATGTGCAAGAATAAGGGAACACAATTTGAAGATAGAGGGGGGATGGCTCAGGGGCAATGTGAGGAAGTATTTTTTCACAGAGAGGGTGAGGACACATGGAACAGCCTTCCTGAGGAGGTTGTGGAGTCTAAAACTGTAGGAGAATTCAAGAATGCATGGGAGAGACATAAGGCAGTTCTTGTGGGGGTAGGAAGCAATAGGCTGTTGGTTAACTAGAATCTGCAGCTTATCCTGCAGGTAGGGTAACGGGCAGACTAGGTGGACCAAGCAGTCCTTATCTGCTGTCAAAATCTATGTTTTTATGTTTTTGTATATAGCATTACTTTCTTGCATAAGAACTTGCAAACTCTTTACGTTGGTGTCTGGGATTATATTTCTGTGTAGAACTTGTTTTAATACCTTATAGCATGTGAAATGTTTATATCTTTTAGAATGAGCATAAGCTTTCCATATACTCAAGCTTCTGTATGTAAGAAATTATTCTCCTTGTGCAGCCTCCTGGCTAAGCCCAATTAGAATATAATAAACAATTATTAAAATGGGTCTGGTGCGATCTCCCAACTCCAGATTTATTGACAGTCATTAGCCCATATTCAAGTTCCTGACCAGTACTGTCTCCCAATGTTCATCTTGCCGCTCGATCAGTTTCCTGACCTGAACATACAGACAGCAATGAGAAACAGCACACAAGCTGTTGCAGCAGCTACTAAGAGAATGAAACATACAGTCAGCAATTTAAGCAGCACACAAGCTATTGCAGCTACTACTAAAAAAAAAGAAACATCTGGGCAGCAATTTTTAAGCAGCACACAAGCTATTGCAGCTACTCTGTACTTACAGTAATAGAAACGCTCACATCGACTTAGCAATTAGGGGTCACAACGCTTGGCTCGGCTCCAGAATAATATTGTCAATTATCAGGTGCTCTGTACTTAGAGGAACTCGGGAAGCTGCAACTCTGTACTTAAGTTATCAGGAAACTACAACTTACAGTGAGTATGCTCGCAACAGTCACCATGGAAATCACCCCAGTCACCATGGAAATGCTCAGCTCTGGCAGCAATTTTTAAGCAGCACGCAAGCTATTGCAGTGACTAATAAAAAAATAAACATACGGGCAGCAATTTTAAGCAGTTGTTTTTCGAAGCAAACAAGCAAACTTGCTAAAAATGTCAAAATTAAATGTGTAACTCACCATTCTTGAAGTGCAGCAGCTTGTTACTTATGATTCAGTTCAGCTGATCCAAAAGAGGCTGAAAAGATTAGCAAGCCTGTCTTATACTACTGCATTAAATTTGTGATCAAAAACTAACAGCTGTAACACAGAAGCATATTTCGAACTACTAGGTACTGTGTTCCACTGTGTTCCACGGGCTATGAAAACCAGCTTTATTGTTTAATTATAAAACCATGTTGTGGGCAATGCCACAGATGAAGTCCTTTGCCGAACAATTATCTTTGTCACGTATGATGTTGCCAATTTTCTCTTCACCGACAGCATATTTCTTCTTAAGAGGGGCCCAGGGGAGACCATGCACAATTTTCTCCATTGTGTATTCAGTGTTTTGATGTTCATTTCTCAGCTACCACACAAATCTTCCAATGCCAACATGGGATGCTCTTATTAATGTTGTGAGCTGTCTCTGCAAGGCCTCCACATTATTTTGGGTTCTTGGCAATCGGAAAAGAGTTTGGTCATCAACAGACCATGGTTCAGGGGGGAACAGAAGAGGGCTACTGATGGTGGTGTCATTCCACATCCGCCTCCTCACACAGCCAAGAATATAATTTTCATTAAACCATTCTGTTATTTGTGAACAGCAATCAGGCAAATCACTCTTTATATCTGTAAATGTTGGCAGAATATCAGCAGGTGGCAGGAAAGCAAGTGCTTGTAATTGCCACAGGAGCAGGCTAAAATCAGAGTCAGAACCATATTTAGCAGACAGTCCCATGCTTTGTATTTTTCTCCAAATGATCTGTCCGAAGTGAAATAGGCACCTCTTGTTGATTGCATTTGGGAACTCTGTCTTAGAAGCATTTATTGCAGCTTGCTCAAAGTCGGTTAAGATAAAGTGGGGTTCAAGTCATTATGTTCATCAGCAATGTCCTGGAGGTCCTGAAACAGATGTGTATAACATTCTTGAGAGTTCAGCAACATTAGTGCATACACCAGAGGAACAACTTGGCTGGTGCTGAATCCCTGACCAGTGCATGAACCGAATGGAGTTGCCTGAAAAGGGAGGGTACAGTCCAGAATGTCCCAACCATTAGCCACAGTTCTGCTGTAGACAGCTTCAGCATGTCTGCTCTGGTGGTGAAAATTACGATTCTGTTCTCGCCCAAACAGAGTCTTTAAAAATAGCTCACCATTTAAAAATGTAATTGAGTAACGCACGGAGAGCTCATCCAGAGATCATGGCTCTGGGGGCATATTTTCTCTCCTTGCTCACTTGATTACCTGCTGCAGAGCGGGGCGGGATGGCATATTATGCCGTACCTCACTGGAGACATTTGCATATTCAGTTTGAATAATCTGAGTAGGACAATCGTTTGTTGTCGCTGCACGCTGTTTTACTCCAGCAACTGCCTCTGCAGCTGGCCCTTCATTAGCATCTGGCAAATGTGTATGTTCATTTTCAATTCTCAGCTGGTGTTCTCCCCCAATCTTGACTGTGCTTGCCCTACTAAGGCAGCCAGACTTGCATTTCTGGCAGCACCAGTAATAAAGATCCCCCCGATTCTTCTCTTTCATGTACATGTAGCCATTAATGCACAGCATGTCGTGGCCCCTTTGTGAGGGAACAATTTTGCAGGGCCGGACCATAGAAGCTGCCATTACTGACCGTAGTGGTATTCTAGCAGCTACTATCAGTAACAGCAGCTGACATACTTTATAATTGATAGGATGCGCAATGACAGTTGCCTGGTAGAAGATGGCATCAGCAGCGACTGTGCATAGAATGATGGAAAGCTGACACTATTTAGAATCGATAGGATGTGTAATGACAGTTGCCTGGTTAGGGATGGCATCAGCAGTGGCTGCGCACAGCCGAGTATTTCCATGGTGACTGGGGTGAGAAAACTCAATGTAAGTTGTAGTTCCCTGATTACTGTAAGTACAGAGTTCTAGCTGCCTAAGTTCCTCTAAGTACAGAGCACCTTATATCTGGAGAATATTATTCTCAAGCCATGCCGAGCACTGTAACCCCTAATCGCTAAGTTGGTGTAAGTGTTTCCATCACTGTAAGTACAGGCTTGTGTACTGCTTAAAATTGTTGACCGTATGTTTCATCTTCATAGTAGCTGCTGCAACAACTTGTGTGCTGTTTCTAATTGCTGACCATATGTTTCATTTTCTTAATAACTGCTGCAACAGCGTGTGTGCTGTTTCTAATTGCTGACTGTATGTTTCTTGTGCTTCAGCTGCTTAACAATTGCTGTTGGGAAAATGTCGATTGGTAAGACAAACCATGTGCAGGTGAGAGATACAGGCAGTTGAATTTGGGAAAGTAACAGTCGGTCAGTTGACATTCAGGCGATCATAAGGATCCCATTAAAATAATACTGAGACATCTGGTTAGCTGTGTATTCTGTTTTTTTAACCTTATTTCAGAATATTGGTAAGAATCATTTTTTCCTGAATAGTATAGTTCTTTTAGTGACTGGATCCTGTTGCTGTTTCTGTTTTTACTTTTGTCTCCCATTTGAACCCAGGACTTTGGACCCATTTGTTGTAAACACAGCACTGCAAACTTGCTTCTGGCTGATTTACATCAATAGGCAGTCTCTGTCCTTTTTCTGGTTTTTGGAGGTAATTTCAAAACATCACTTAACATTCAAAATGTCTTTTTCACACAGAGAAATATTTACTGCACCAGGATTTGGAAGATTCAGGGGTGAAAAGTTATTTTTCCTTGTGGCTGGCTTTACTGCAATTTTTGTTTCCTATCAGGCTCAAACCTCTGGCTCTTGACCTCAGCACCTCTGGTATAAACACAGCAATGAAGGCTTGGTTCCTTGCTGGTTCAGACATCACTCAACAGACTTGGCTCTTGTCTTTAGATGTTGGCAGGAATCTCAAAACAGAATATTGGCAGGTCCACAGGCACATATCCTTCTTACATACAGTATAGGCAAGAACTGGGTTGAATCTTTCAGTGTTTGGCTTTATTACCTTCTGTCAGAGCATTGTCCTGAAATCATTTCCTGCAAATTTTATCAACTTTGATTGGATTCTGCAAATGCTGTATGGGGTGGGTCTCCACCCCTACCAAGGACATCTTCCCCTGGTAACTTGCCAACCTTAAGTCCAAAATTAATTTTTCTTTTAAATTTTGAATGTAACATCATATAATCTTCAAGAAAACATTTTTGAATTTACCTTATTGAAAGCAGTCTTTTGAGATGCCTCTCATGTTTGTAGGACAAGTATTCCCTTGATAAGTTAATATTGACTATAACTTAAAATTTTAGCAAGGTCTTAAAAACAAAGGGATACTTCTGTTTTTCATGTTTTTAGCTTTAGAAAAAGGTAGGGTTCTTCCAGACAACTCTTTAGAAAGTTCATAAAGCATGGAAATCCATTGCAAAGAGCTGTCTCTGTCTGTGAGCACTGGACCATGTCAACATGCTTTTTGCAATGGTTGGAGATGTCTTTCATTCTGTGTACACTTTTCTGCCACCATGCACTCATCCTAAAGTCATATCTTTGGATTTGTTCTGACACCAGCTTCAATTTAAGATCAAACACCATTTTTTAACTCTTGTAGTTTTGGCACAATATTTTTTTTTGTAAATAACAATGGGGCCTATGCTCCAACAGGTGGAAAATATGCACCAAAGGCATGCATCCCACCCACAGAGCTCTGCACCTGTGGACAGGTGCACACCAGTAGCATTCATGACTGCCAGTCACCTGTCTGTGGCCTCAGGCCCCAGCACGTGGGAATGCACAGGTTAATGCGGGGTGCCTATGTGCAGAGCTGCACACCCAGGCAGGAATCCAGGTGGATGCCTGTCCTGGAGAATCAGTGGATCACATACATGGTGGGGGTGCATTGGCTGCACTTCTCCGTGGATGTCCGCACAGCCGGCAGCCATGGAGGTGATAGGTGGGATGTGCTGCCGGCCATGATTTGCACCAAACAGATGGGGTGGTATGGGTGTCAGGGGCATTGGCATGAGGGTGTGTATTGGGGGAAGGGATCACACTGCCTCCACACCAGTGGGGAGAGGGTACAAGAGGCAGGCAGGTGGTGTGTTTCAGGGGGTCTACAGTCCAGGGTCTGGTGCCCCCGTGTATGTCTGGGGGTGGCATGCATGGGGAGGTGTGGTTCATGGCTGGATGCAGTTGTGGGTGGCCCCAGGTGGCCTGTCCCTGCACTGATATTGTGTCTCAGTGTTGAGGGAAGGAGATGCAGGGTGCATAGTGGGCTTAAGGCAAGGTTCTCCCTGGCATAACCCATGTCTGCCTCCACACCCCTGTGGCCAGCACTATGCATCATTGTATATCATGCTTATTGTGGGCACGCTCCAACCCACCTCCTGCATGTTGCGATCTGTGCAGGTGGGGGATTGACTGCGGTGGGGCTGCATGCCCACATTGTGCATTGTGCGCAGGGTGCACAAAGGGTGTGGGGACTAAGCACCAGGGTGCATGCCACTTAGCCACACTGCACATTCAAGCATGGGGCCAATGCTTATAAAGTTGCTGCAGTCATGAAACTGAGTCATTTAATAGATTAACAGGCCTTCTATCAGTTGACATAATTTGGTGCTTGCAGCATTTAAAACAGCTTTGCAAAACATAAAAGTTATTTTCAATGATAAAAACATGTAGAACTAAGTCATGCCTTTTTTTCCTTGAAGACAGTAGCTTTTGGAGTAAGGCACTAAAGCTATAACTCTTGTTAAAATGTCAGCAAGGCACATGGTTACCAGGCAATGTTATCAAAGAAGTTCTTCCTGTGCAGCTAGTTGAGGTGCCAGAAGATACTGTTCTTTAATATTGCCTTAATGAGGCCAGTTTAAGGTATCTTCCAGAGTCATAGATGCTATGTCCCCTTAAGTTTAATTTAAGCAGAATGAAGAGGAAATAAGTTGTTTTTTCCCTGCAGTCTTACTTCTTGCTTAGAGAACTTCTGCAGACAGCAATTTAAAACAGTTGTCTCTGTATTATACCCCAATTACCCTAATTAATAATAAAGCATCTATAAAGAATGTAAAATATTAATTAAAATAATTCAAAATAATAATATTATAATAAAATATTTTTTCAATAACTAGGATTTGATCTTACATTGTCAGACTCTGGAGTACTGCACACAATTTGGGGTGGCTATCAGGGTGTACTTTGAATATGATTGGGATCATATTGGAAGGGAGACTGAATCCCCCTCCACACTAAGAGAGGGTAACCTTGTTCCTTTTGCAGGTCAGCAGTGACTTTTCAGAGGTGGGAAAGAAATCAGAGTTATCCTCATTGGGGGTGTAGACATTGGCCACAATGATGTTTCTGCCCATGAAAGCCAAGTGAGCCACCACTCATCTCCAACTGGGGTTTGATAAGGACTTTGCTATATTCCAGTTAAGTGCCCTGTTAACTGGAATCATAACTCCTTTTGATTTGCTTGATAAACAGCTGTGCACCATTTGTCCCACCCACCCACCCCTTGCTGAGCCAGTGATCTGTCTTCCCAATGAGGTGCATTTTCTGAAGGAGTGCCACATCCATCCAGAGAGATTTAAGGTATTGCAGAGCTTATTCGCAGCTCATTCACAGTGTTCTACTCTAACCTCTAGACTATATTACTAGCCCCAGCTTTAATTCTTTTAACAGGATAACTCAGGTATTTGGCATTTCTGGATAGCAACATCAGCAGGGATTCTGCCCTGTAGCATCATAGATAGAAAGGGCCAAGTTGAGCAGTAGGGGTACGCTTCAGGGTGATACTAATAACAACTTAGGGAGCACAAAATCCTAGGAATAGGGAGTATAATAGGGAGGTTAAATCACTCGATGTCCCCCATGGGGAGAGGTAGGATAGGGATAGTAGAGTATCCTCCCTGAGTATGAAGTCTAATGGCAATATGTCACTCTCAGGAAGACCTTATGATGTTCATAACAATCAATAAAAAACAGTTAATAACTGACAGTTAATACTTCAACCAACAAACTAGTACTGTATGCTGAAATGAAGAAAGGGTTAAAACAGACAAACAATAAAAACTGAAGTCAAATCTGTGGGTATGCTAAGTGTTCAACAGCCTAGCAGTCCATGGATAAGAATGTGTTCACAACAACATGACTAGCCAAGAAATGGGTGACCTACTGCCTACCAGGAAAGAGAAGAAAAATATCTTCTATGCCCTAGAAACAGAGGCACTAGATAGTGAAGTGATGGAAAATTACTGTGCTTTCAGCCCTGACCCTATAGTTAGATATATGCAGTAACAGCTAGTAACCTGTACTGTGGCCATGTCCAACACATGTAAGCCTACTGTGATAGCACCTGGGTAGAAGCCAGCAATGTAGGTAATGAAAACAGCAGCCCATCTGCTCAAGCCAGGCAGCTGCCCCAGCGGGAGAGAACCACAGCTCCCATCAGGGAGATGCAGGTAAAGGTGGCCAAGAGGTGATGGTGACACCCAGGGGAGCAGTGTTCCCCTCTGGGAATCATTTAAGACAGAGATGTGCAGTATTAAATGCAGTATCCCCTCACTGCCTGCCCCCACCAAATAAGTGGGACTTGGATATGCTGGGGACAAGAAAGTGGGGCTGTCCAGTTGTAGGAGGTGTACAGTCGCTGGAGACAAAAATGCAATTTGATTAGAAAGGCACCACCCAAAAGGGTCTGGTAAGTGAGAATGGGAGAAAAGACCGGAGATCTCCAGCACAGCACATAGTACATTGTGAGGGCATAATAGGGAAATAGATAGCTGTAAATAGAGGGTTTGGCCTTCCTCTCCCCAGTTGGAATCGATCTGAGCTAGTGAGCGAGCCATATAAAAGCAGTTAGCACCATACACTTTTGTTTCCTACAGAGCCCACATGATTACGTTAAGACTCAGATGGGTTTGTTTGATCAGCAAGTATGTGGTAATAAGTAAAGTTCCCCTCTCCCTACACATTGTCCATGAAGATATTAATAACACTATTTAACATGTCCAGAAGTCCCAGAGGTTCAGTCTGTTGAGAGTAAACCAATACTACTGTGAACTAAAAGCAACTCTGATCAAATGACTAACAATATAATACAGATCAGAAAAAGAAAATAATTGGGTTTCATAGACAGCCTTTGTTAGAAACTGTATCCTAAATCACTTTATTGTTCAGGGGAGGAAGAAGAGGGAATGATGTTACCACTATCAGCAAACAGGGAGATTCAAATGGCCATAGATAAATTACAGAGAGAAATCAGAGAGTGTAAGCACTGGAAGGTTAAAACAGCTGTATTTGTTAGTCAGTAAAAAATGTCATCATATGACTTTCCAACAAAATGTATTACTGACTTTTTTAGATGAATCCTCAGTGTTTTGGAAAAAAAATGTCTTGGATCAGATTTTGGAATATTTAGACAAATATAAAATTTACCAGAATTGCAGCATGGATTCAGAGCCAACCATAATATGGAGATTGCCTTTGTGAGGTTCACAAACTTTATTTAGATAGGACTATTGATGAAGGACTTTACACTGGCTCTGTGTTTGTGGACCTCACCAAGGCATTCAATGTCATGTGTCATAATGTACTCCTCAATACATTGTCCGATATTCATTTTTCAGGGGAAGTATTTAACTGGATTAGGAATTACTTGTATAATAGGTCACACAAAGAAATTATTGAGGGACAACATTCTGAAGTTTGTTTTATTAAATGAGTACAGCAAAGTTCTATGTTAAGCCCTTTATTATTCACACTTTTTGTCAATTCACTACGTGAGACATGTATGCACACTGAGCTGATCCTTCATTCTGATGATGCAACCTTCATGGCTTGCAAAGATAACAGTCCTTCAGTACTTTTTGACATACTTCAGAGTGTTTTAGAAGGCTGAATTCTTGGTTTACTTCATGTGGCTTAGTTCTTAATGTCAAAAAAACAAAGTCTATGGTATTCTCTGGCATTAGAAAGGCAACAAGCCTATAGTGCTGCACTCATAGATACATAAATACATAGACAGTGTCGGCAGATAAGGGCCTATGGCCAACCCAGTCTGCCCATTTGAGCTTGTAAGTTCAGTTTATGTTTTCCTAGAAGTCTGTTGCCCCTTACCCCTGACCTCCAGAATTCCTTTATGTCTATCCCATGCATTCTTAAATCCCATGATTGTTTCAGCCCCCACCACTCCCTCTGGCAGGGTGTTCCACTTGTCCACCACCCATTCTGTGAAGAAATTCTTCCTCATGTTTCCTCTGAATCATCCTCCCTCCAACTTCATCCCATGCCCTCTAGTCCTGGTACATATTTTTCGCTTAAAAATAGTGAATTCCTGCACCCTGTTCCTTCCTGTGAGATACTTGTATGTCTCTATCATATCCCCTCTCTCCCTCCTCTCCTCCAGGGGAGTACATGTTCAGTTCCTTCAACCTGTCTTCATAGGACTTGTGATGCAATCCATGCACCATCTTTGTTGCCCTCCTCTGAACCTTCTCTACCCTGTCTATGTCCTTACGTAGGTATGGTCTCCAGAACTGTACACTGTACTCCAGGTGGGACCTCACTAGTGTTTTGTATAGCGGAATTATGACCTCCCTTTTCCTGCTGGTGATGCCCCTGCCTATACATCCCAGCATCCTATTTGCTTTACCTGCTGCCTTGTCACACTGTTTCCCTACCTTGAGGTCATCAAAGATGATAACCTCAAGATCTCTTTCCTATTTGGTGCATGCTATATCCTCACCCCCCAACTGATATATAGTACCAGGGTTTTTTGTGCCCCATATGCATTATCTTGCACTTCTTTGCATTGAATTTCAACTGCCAAACCCCTGACCATTCATCAAGTTTCTGCAGGTCCCTTATCATTCTGTCTACACCCTCTGGTGTGTCTACTCTGTTACAGAGCTTTGTGTCATCAGCGAACAGTGAAATTCTGCCTTCTAGGTCCTGCGCAATGTCACTGATGACGATGTTGAATAAGACCGGTCCCAGCACTGATACCTGTGGTACCCCACTGGTCACTCTTCCTCTGTGGAGTGACAGCCATTTACCACCACCCTCTGTGTCCTGCCACCCAGCCAGTTACCTACCCACCACACTACTGTCCTGCCTACACCCATATTCCCCAGTTTGTGTAGTAGTCTTCTATGTGGCACAGTGTCAAGGCCTTGCTGAAGTCCAGATAGGCCATGTCCACTGCCCTCCCCTGATCCACCTCCCTAGTCACCCAGTCAAAATTCAACGAGGTTGGTCTGACATGACCTCCCCTGGTGAACATCCATGCTGCCTTGGGTCCCGTAGTCCATTGACAACTAGATGTTCCACCAATCTCTCCTTCAGTAGTACTTCCATGATCTTCCCACTACCGAGGTGAGGCTGACTGGTCTGTAGTTCCCTGCTTCCTCTTTGTTCCCGCTTTTGTATAAGGGACTACATCTACCAATCCTCCAGTCTTTGGGTACCTCCCTGTTTCCAGTGATCAGCTAAAAGGATAGCCAGAGGTTCAGCCACCACCTCTCTTAGTTCTTTAAGGACCCTGGGGTGCACCCCATCTGGCCCCATTGCTTTATCAACTCTTATTACTTCCAGTTCCTTCAGGACCCTTTCTGTATGTAAAGGGACTTGTGTCCATTTCTGCACCATTCTCACCCTTGTACTCCTTCAGACCCATTACCCTCCTCTTCCTCAGTAAAGACTGAGCAGAAATACCTGTTCAATATGTCAGCTTTACTGTTGTCATCCTCCACCAGCTCCCATCCTCCCCCTTCAGTCTCACTATCCCTCCCTTTGTCTTTCTTTTCTCACTTATGTACCTGTAAAAGGTTTTGTCCCCTCTACCCACTGATTTTGCAATGTGTTCTTCTGTCTGAGCTTTAGCTTCCCTTACTAACCTCCCTGCCTCTCTTTGCTTCTCCTGGTACTTCTCCCTATCTCCTTCTGCCTGTGTCTTTTTGTATTGCCTGAATGCAATCTTTTTGGCTTTCACTTTCTTTGCTACCTCTTTGGAAAACCATAATGGTCTCCTCTTCCTTTTCCTCTTGCTAACCTGCTTAATACATAATTCTGTTCTTGTAATCCCCATTTTAAATACTGCCCACTGTTCCTCAACCCCTGATTCAATAAATGTACCTGGGCTATCTGCAAGGCAAAATCAGACTACTACAAATCTATTCTGCCCAAATTGGACTCTCTCCACAATGCCTTCTGCTGTTTTGCTACAGATTCTCCAACTCGCACCCACTGCTGCTCCTTCTATTCCTCCCTATCAATTCTCACAGTCTCCACACATCGCCTGATTCACTGTACTTCCCTCATCTCTAAATATTGGTTTGCGTCCATCACCTCCGACTTATCCCATCTCAACCCCCACCCCCTCCTCCTATTTCTTGTGCTCCAGGGACTCACTCACTTTCTCCATTACCCACCCACATTCTTCAGGTAGAAAATCTGCTTTCTCATACCATTTTCCCTTTCTCATACCACTTTCCCTCCTTCTGGAATCAGCTATACTCCTCTATCCCTCTCTCTCCCACTGTTTCTTCCCTTTCCTTTCTAAGTGTTGACAGAGTGAAGAGACTATGGGGAGATGAGGGAATGTGATCAGATGAGACAGGTAGGTGGAGCACAGCCTCAAAAAAGCTGAAAGGCAATAAGTACTATTTTGTATAGGCGGCTAAATTGGATTGGCAGGCAGTGGTGTCTGTCGCTGTTGGGGATGTCGGTCGAGTAGATGTCGGAGCGCTATAGGTAAACCAACTTATTCAGATCATAGTTCTTTAGAAAGAAGGGGGCTTAAGCCCTTTTCACAATGCATCTCCTGGGGTAGGATAATGAGAGTTTTCAGGAATCATCCCAGCAATTTGGATTATCTGCAACAGAGTATTTTCATTACTTCCAAGTCAGGCATTTTATCACCTCAGAGAACCAATTGACCAAACTGACAAGACCCAACAACCCCATACAGGACTTTTGTCTTTTGGGGAGTCTCCCTTTCAACACATTTCCAGTATCTTTCAGAAGTACACACAGTTTTTCAATGCAAAGATTCACCCTCCCCAACACACACAATAGAAGGCGTGAGGCTCAAATGGGAACAGGAAAGCAACACTCAGAGTCTGTCAGTATTATGGATCAAATCAATGCAAAAGGGGTGTAAGGTTACCTCCTCCCCCTGTGGCCAAACATTTTATTGGTGGGTGCTTGAGCAATATTTTCATGCCCCCAATATAATGAAATATTTCAATGCAGCTAGAGATGATAGCTGTTGGTGACATTGTTGGGGCAAGGCACACATTACCACATTTTCTGGGACTGTCTTAAAATACAGAGTTACTTGGATCAGGTCGAAGGGATTATACAGCAGGTTATTAACATTACTTTCCCTAGGTCCTTCTTGGCTTTGCTCTTGGGCATCTTGCTCAGACTGTCTAGTAGTAATCAATCATTTCTACAACCATGGACATAACATTACTCTGATTGTCAGATGTCTCTCCCCAGGTGCACACAGACATACAGAATGTTAAGAATATCAGAGACATGGAGGGACTCACAGTGGACTTGCAACTCTGAACAGAGAAATTCTTGAGCTTTTGATGCCCACTAGATAATTATATCAATGCATTCTCTACTCTGTAAAAGACATTGGGAATGATGACTCTCAAAAGGCTGGCACAAGTTGCGCCAAATGCCATTATGCCAGGGACCCTGCACCTGATTCTGTATCGGGCATGGTCCTCAAGGCTAAGTCCCACAACTTGTGCCAACCCTACCGGAAGGCCAAACAGAAGGCATACCTGAAGGGGTGTGGCTGCAAGACTGTGGCATTGATTGTGGAAGGGTGGAAGTGCCCCCTCCATGTCCCAATCCCCACTGTGCAATGTTGAAAAGCCCTAAATGGCTATTGGACCCTCCCAAGCCCTGAACCCCAAGTACTGCATAAGGTGCATTGCAGGATTATTGGAGCCCCCAAGCCCCAGACCTTGAGTATTTCTAAAGAATCACCACAGGGCTAGCGGAACCCTCAAGCCCCGATCCTCAATCCCATATATAATGTCTTGTCAGCCATAAAACTATTACAAAAAAAAGTCCCACATCCCTGTTAGCCCTGGTAGTCTAGTGGACCCCCAACCCACCACTCAACAGTGCCAGATCACCCCACTCCCCCGACCCATACCGAGCCAGTGACTGGTACACCCACCTGTCACCACTGTGGCCAGCTGCCGACTGAGCTCTGCTATGAGCACGTACTGTACATATTACGCACTCAGTGAATAACAGCAGCTGTCATTCACTGAGCTCGTACTAGTTACAGTACTCACTAATAGTGGAACTTAGTTGTCAGCTGGACTTGGTAGTGAGAGGAGGGCTGTGTCATTCACTGGCTGGGTATGGGTTAGAGGGGAGTGGGGTGGTCTGGCGCTGCTGGGTGGGGGTCCACTAGACTACCAGGGTTAATGGGGATGTAGGAATGTTTTTTATTGTATTAGTTTTACTGCCTACAAAACATTGTAATGGGGATCTGGGCTTGGGGGGGGGGTCTGATAGCCCTGCAGGGCTTCTTATGTAATATAAAGGGTTCTGAGTTTGAGGGTCCACTAATCCTGTGGGACGTCTCATGCAATACTCAGGGTTCAGGGCTTCGGGATGTTCGATAGCCATGTGGGACTTGTTCTATACTTGGGGATTGGGACTTGAAGGGACCTGAGGGCTTTACAAGTATTTGTTACAGGAGATCAGGGCTGTGGGGGGAGGGCTGCCTGCCTATGGGGAATCCATTGGGGGCACACTGGTGCAACTCCCAGTGGAAGCAAAGTACATTTATACCAGGTCATAGCTGGCAGTATAGCCTAGAGGTTAGAGGAATGAGGTGTGAACAAGCTTGATACATCCAGCAGACCAGACCCGAGTTTGATTCTCACAACCTCCACTTGCATACTGTGTGACTCTGAGCAAGTCGCTTAACTGCCCAGTGCTCCCATGTCGCCCCTGGAAACAGGCACTTGTGCCTATTGGGTCTTGCCCAGTTATCAAAGACTAAAATAAATAAATAAAATAAACTTTGATGGATGTATCCCAGGGGTTGTTACAGAATGCCAAATTATACGATGTATCAGCCGCCCTTACAAAATAGTGCACAGCTGCTGCAGTAAACTGCCTTGTGCCATGTTGCAGTGGGGTTTATGGTGCAAAGAGTGGTGTAACCCTTCCAGACTCATGCATGTCACAACTCATGATGAAAAGTGCTTCTTACATCATTCCCGTTGGCACAAGTCACTTTGCGTCATGCGTAACCTTTGTGGAATTGGCCCCCGTATTTATAATACTTGGACTTAGACTTTTCTTTAGTAAATCGAATTCCCTTCCTTGGAGAGTTATACCCCCATATTAATCTGTTTCTTCTTTATCCTCCCTCAAGCTCCCCTAACCTCCTAGCATGCCACTCTACAAGTAACACCAAACCCATATGAACTAGCACATCCCAAACTCAACTGGGTGTTGCTCTTTTGTTATATGTTTACTGTACTTTTTATTGTTTGCCAAGCATGGTCATTATAAACCCTACCCTTATGACTCTTAAAGGCTATGAAGGAAGATCATTTGTATTGCATTGGATTTGATAGTGACTGAATTGAATGTTATGAGAGTCACTGTTTTTGCTCTGAATAAAACAGTAATAAAAAAAAAGAAAAGAAAAGTAAGCCTGTTTTAGAAAATGTTTCATTGTTTTTTAACTTATAGTACATTACTGCAAAAATCCTGAGCTGTATTTTCATAAGGGTTACTGGCCACCATTGGCACTAGCATAGCAAGTTGGTTCAATCAAGGAATCAAACATCTCTAGCTTCAGGAGTTCAATGTTTAAAGGCTCACATTTTTTTTCAGTTAAAGTTTGCTGTTGAAACATAGGAACATAGAAGGTGATGGCAGATAAAGACCACGAGGCCCATCCAGTCTGCCCATTTCTTTTTCTACCTTATAAATGTACCATTGTCCTTTCCTCTGTCAATGGCCTATCTTTTCATACGCATCTGCATTGCTCCTTTATGCCTATCCCATGCCTGTTTGAAGCCCTGCACTGTATTCATATCCATCACTTCCTGAGGTAGGCCACTCCATGCATCCACCACCCTTTCTGTGAAAAAGAACTTCCTCACATTACCTCTTAATTGACCTCCCTCTAATCTCATGCTGTGTCCTCCTGTCCTGCTATTTTTCTAATATTGAAACATGTTAGACTCTTTCAGCTTTTTAATGCCCTTAAGGTGTTTGAATGTTTTGATCATATCACCTCTCTCCCTCCTTTGCTCTAGGGTATACATACTGAGCTCTGCTAATCTGTCCTCATATGTTTTCTGATGCAGTCCTTGCACCATTTTGGTTGCCCTTCTCTGGACTGCCTCAATTTGGTTAATGTCCT
Source organism: Neoceratodus forsteri (assembly GCA_016271365.2). Lineage (NCBI taxonomy): Eukaryota > Metazoa > Chordata > Ceratodontiformes > Ceratodontidae > Neoceratodus > Neoceratodus forsteri. The sequence goes on from CM028130.1 coordinate 53,934,934, forward strand.
TATGAAACAGTGGCCTCCAGTACTGCACGCAGTACTCCAGATGGGGCCTAACCAGTGTCTTGTAAAGAGGGATTATTACCTTCCTCTTCTGACTTGTGATACCCCTACTAATACACCCTAACATCCCCCTAGCCTTACGTACTGCTTTAGTGGTCTGCTTGGATGATTTCTGCTCATCAGTGATGAAGATGCTCAAGTCTCTTTCTTCCCTTGTGACTGCCAGCAACTCCCTTCCCAGCCTATAGGTGGCTCATGGTTTCTCTTCCCTATGTGCATGATACATACTAACATACTAACATATTAACATACTAAAATGCCAGCAGAATAGGCCTAACGGTCTTTCGCATCTGCTCATTTGGTCAGCCCCCACCCTCGGAGCTGACCTTGCTGCCCCCCTCGCCTTCTCTGGCTTCTCCCTTCCCAGTTTTGCTTCCAGAACCCTTCCCCTGTACCTGTCCCAGCCCCTCTTGAACCCCTCCACCGTCTCTGCCTCCACCAGCCCCCTAGGCAGCACATTCCATGGCTCGACTGCCCTCTCAGTGAAGTAGCACCTCCTCCTTTCTCCCCTGAGTCTTCCCCCCTCCAGCTTCCACCCATGCCCTCTAGTGGACCCCTCCTCCTTCCTTCGAAGCACCCTGACTGTTCCTCCCCTATTTACTGTCTTCATGTACCTGAAGACCTCTATCATGTCCCCCCAGTCCCTTCTCTCTTCCAATGTGTACATATTTAGCTCTTCGAGCCTCTCCTCATAGGTCCTGTCCCCCAAGACCCAAATCATTTTGGTTGCCCTCCTCTGGACCCTCTCCAGGAGTTTAATGTCCCTCTTTATGTGTGGCCTCCAAAACTGCATGCAGTACTCGAGGTGCGGCCTCACTAAGCAGTTATACAGAGGAGTATCACTTCCCTCCTTCTGGGTGATCCCCTAGTGATGCATCCCAGCATCCTGTTGGCCTTGGCTGCTGCCCTCCTACAAGTCTCCGAGTTGTTCATCTTGACATCCACCACCACCCCAGGTCCCTCTCAGCCATCGAGACTTGTAGCATTTTCCCCCAGGGTGTACACTTGGCCCGGGTTTCTGGCCCCCAGGTGCAGTACCTTGCATTTCCCTGCATTGAACCTCAGCTTCCACTTTCTAGACCATCTTTCCAGAGCCTCCAGGTCCCCCTGTAGGGCCATCTTCCCCATCTCCCCATCCACCACCACCGTCCCCAGTTTTGAGTCATCCGCAAAGCGACTCATCTCACTCCTGATACCTGTCCTTATGTCAGAGATGTAGGCGTTGAACAGGAGGGGCCCAAGGAATGATCCCTGTGGGACCCGACTGATGACCCCCCTTGTGGATGATACTATCCCGCCAACTACGACCCTCTGGGTCCAGTCCTGGAGCCAATTGCCTATCCATCTGATTATCTGGTTCCCCAAACCCATTTCTCCCAGCTTATCCAACAGGCCCACATGAGGTACAGAGTCAAATGCCTTGCTGAAGTCTAGAAAGAGGATGTCCACTGGTCTACCCAGGTCCAAGGCATTCGTCACCCAGTCATAGAACTCCACAAGGTTTGTCTGACATGATTTCCCTGGGATGAATCCATGCTGTCTATTGTCCAGGCACCTGACTTTTCCAGGTCCCCCCTAGACTCTCCTTGACAATGGCCTCCATCACCTTGCCCACCACCGATGTCAGACTGACAGACCTGTAGTTCCCTGCCACCTCCCTCAATCCCCCCTTGTGGATAGGCACTATATGCACCACCTTCCAGTCCTGGGGCACCCACCCTGTCCTCAGAGAGATGGTGAAAAGCTCCGCCAGGGGTTTCGCCAGGACATCCGCAAGTTCCTTCAGCACTCTGGGATGTAATTTATCCAGCTCCGGTGCTTTCTCTGTCTTAAGGGACCTGAGGGCTTCCCTAATTCTCTCTGCTGCTATTTCCACTTCGGCTACCTTTTCTCCTTGCTTAGCCTTCCCCCCTCCTACCAGTGATGCCTGCCCCTCTCCCCAGACCCGCCGATCGGTAAGGGTCCTCCCCTCCTCAGTATCAATGTCTCCTCCCATGTATGATGCAGCACCCCAATTTTCCTTGGTGAAAACTGAGGTGAAATACTCATTTAGTACCACAGCCGCTGAGGTGAAATACTCATTTAGTACCACAGCCTGCTCCCCCGGGTCTTGTGCTCATCTTTTCCCTGTTTTAATCCTGCTAATCTGCCCCTTCACCCTTCGTCTTTCCCCAATGTATCTAAAGAACCCCTTGTTCCCGCTCCTAATTTCCCTGCCAGATTCTGCTCCTTCCTTGCCTTAGCCGCCCTCACCACCCTAGTGGCCCTTCTAGCCATCAGCTCATACTCCCCTCGATCCCTTTCACTCCTTGAGCACTTGAATTACCTATAGGCTGCCTTCTTTCCTCGCACCACCTCCTGGACCTCCCTGGTCCACCAGCAGGGTTTTCGGGCCCTACCGCATTTTCATCTTATTCTTGCACGGGTGCTGGTAGCATCCTGCACCCCTCTCTTGATGATTTCCCACCTACTATCAGCGTCCATGTCTGACACAATCCCATCCAAATGCTCCTTAAGGATCCTTCCAATTTCCACAAAATCCGCCCCCCTGAAGTCAGTTACCTCCGTCTTTGTGCAGCCTTCTACCCCTCCTAGGTTCAGGCAGAACCAGATTGTGGCATGGTCATTCTCCGCCAATGGGTCCCTTACCTCCAGGCCCCCAATCTGGGCACTGTCTGCCAGCACCACATCCAGTACCCACGCCTCCCTGGTCAGTTCCCCCACCTGCTGAGTTAGGAACGAGTCTTGAAAGACATCCAACAACCTCAGTTCCCTGGTCACCGAGGATGTCATAGTCTCCCAGTCTGTTCCTGGCATGTTTAAGTTCCCCAACACAACCACCCTTCCCCTGCCCAGTCTGCAGTGTCTCCCAACATCTGCCACCAGACTCTCCTCCAGCTCCTCCGCCAGTGCAGGGGTCTATACACCACTCTATTTTACTCTCTCCCCCGTTATCAAGGTGACCCAAATCACCTCTACGGTTCCCTCCACCTCCTCTACTCCCCCTATGCCAATGCAGTTTTTGACTATCATTGCTACCCCTCCTCCCCTTGATCTTGCACTTCTTTGCATTAAACCCCAGTTGCCACTTTTTGGACCATTTTGCTAGTTTATCCAAATCTCTTCTTATTCTGTCCACCCCATCTGGATCATCTCCTCTGTTGCAGATCTTGGTGTCATCTGCAAACAGACAAACCTTACCCTCCAGTCCATCTGCAATGTCACTGATGAAGATATTGAAGAGGACTGGCCCCAGGACTGATCCCTAAGGTACCCCACTTGTGACTTGCATCTTTTCTGACTGTATACCATTTACCACCACTTTCTGTTTTCTGCCCATCAACCAATTTGTCACCCAGTTGACCAACTTCTCACTCACTCCGAGCCTTCCCAGCTTATTAATCAATCTTGTATGTGGAACAGTATCGAAAGCTTTGCTGAAGTCAAGGTAGGCAACATCTACTGCTCCCCCTTGGTCCACCACTCTGGTTACCCAGTCAAAGAAATCTATGAGATTAGTGTGACAGGACCTTCCTTTTGTAAACCCATGCTGTCTTGGATCCTGTGCTCCTATGGATTCCAAGTGTTTCACTATCCTTCCTTAAGGAGTGCTTCATAATCTTGCCCACTAATGAGGTAAGACTGACTTGTCTGTAGTTCCCTGCCTCCTCCTTGCTATCACTCTTGTGGAGCAGGATCACATGAGCCCTTTTCAAGTCTTCTTGGACCGCTCCTGTGCTCGGAGACTCACTAAACAGTTCTGCTAATGGTTCTGGTAGTTCCACCCTTAGCTCCTTTAGTACCCTGCGATGTATGCTATCAGGTCCTATTGCCTTGTCCACCCTGAGCTTAGTTAGCTCTTGTAGGATCCTTTCTTTTGTGAAGGGACTTGTGCACACCTCCCTCACCCCCCCATCCATGGTGCTGAGTTGTGGACCCTGCCCTACCTTCTCTTCAGTAAATACTGAGCAGAGTATCTATTTAGGATAGATGCTTTTACATGGTCCTCCTCCTCACATGCCCCCTTATCTCTTTTGATCTTAGCAATACCCCCCTGGACATTCTCCTTTCACTAATGTATTGTCACCTTATTTTACTGGCTGTGCTAGTGTTTCCTTATTTTGGGCCTTTGCCTGCCTTACTGCCTTCCCTGCTTTTCTTAGGGATTTTTGGTATGCCTCCCTATCTTCATCCCACTGTGTTCCCTTATATTTCCTGAAGGCTAGTCTTTTGGCTCTGACCTTTTCTGCAACTGTTTTTGAGAACCAAAGTGGTTTCCTTCTTCTTTTGCCCTTCCTTTTCTCTCTAACACACTAGGATGTTGCTTCAAGTATTGCATCCTTCATGCTTGCCCACTTCGCCTGTACCCCCTCACCTGTATTTCTTTTTGCCAGGCTAGCTTAACTCTCTTGGCCATCTTATCAAAGTCAGCTCCTCTGAAGTCCCATATTTTTGCCTTGGAATGGGATGATTTACTTGTAGTGGCCAAATTGAACCATACCATGTGATGGTCATTATTCCCCAGGTGATCTTCTACCTGGAGATCTGTGATCCTTTCCCTGTTAGTCAGTACTAGATCTAGGATAGCCCTGTCTCTTGTGGGTTGTTGTACCAGTTGTTTGAGGCCTTCCCCTTGCAGGGAATCCACCAGGTGTCTAGTTCTGGCAGATGTTCCTGCGGGTATTGACCAATCTGTATCTGGCATGTTGAAGTCTTCCATTATTAGAACCTCCTCTTTAGCTGTTATGTTTTGTATATCTTCTAACAGTAATGTGTATATGTCCTCCCCCTGGTCTGGGAACCTGTATACAATCTCTGTTCTTATGGATGTCCCATTTTCTGTTTCCAGGGTGACCCACAGTGCTTCTGGCTCCCTATGTGTATTCTGAATTTCTGTAGCTTTTATATTTTCATTGACATACAGGGCCACTCTACCACCCCTTTTTGCACCTCGGGCTCTTCTGAACAGTGCATAGCCAGATACTGAAGTCTCCTAAGTGTGGTTACTGGTAAGCCACATCTCGTTAATTGCTACTATATCCAGTTTAGCCTCTGTCATTATTGCCTGCGGGTCTCGGGTCTTGTTTCCAAGACTGCGAGCATTTGTGTATATAATTTTCCATTGGCCAGATTTCAGTGTGTTAGTTGTTGGGTGAGGTCTAGCATTTCTCTTGTGTGTCATAGGGGAGCTGGACCTTTTTCCTTACCTGGTGATGCAAATGAACTGCAAACATGCTGAACTCCTGTTTGACTGCTAGCTGATGGGGAGGGGTGTTCTTCCCATTCGATGCATGGTGTGCTGCACCCCTCTCCCCATTTGCTAGTTTAAAATTCTTCAAAGACATCAAACTTCTGCCCCAATGCACTGACTCCCTCCTTAGTCAGATGCAGTCCATCAAATTTAATGAAGTTTCGCTCCCAAAACTGTTGCCAGTTCCCTACAAATTTGAGTCCTTTTTCCTGGCAGCAGCCCTTGAGCCACATGTTTAACTCCCAATCTGCCCTTCCCTGACCTTCCTTCCATCTGTCCCCCTCTCCCAGACTGGCAGGATCTCAGAGAAGGAAATGCCAGATGAAATGGATGATAGTTTGTCACCCAGCCTGGTCAGGTGTTCCTTGGTCCCCACAACTGACCGGTAGGCAAGATCATCAGTCCCTATGTTTACCAGGATGTCAATGTTTTCTCCTGCTTACTGTGAGATTTTTGCAATGCAGCCAGTGTCTCTCCACCTTGATGTACCTAGGAGACATCTGACCATTAACCCTGGCCAGTGGTAGTATCAACTCCCTGTATCATGGAGTCTCCTATGATCAGAAGTTTTTTTGGATTTCCTTTTTGCTTTTTTTGTTTTGGTTCCTGTTTTGGGTGAGTTTTGTTGTGCTAGCTCCTGTACTGCAGTGTCCTGCTATGCAGTGTCCTCTGCCCCTTTGATTTTGGCAATAGAGGCAGATACCTATTTGTAGTTTTTATATGGTTTATGGAGGTAATATATTGGAAAGCACCGCGTGATAAGGCACCCGATTTGCCCCATCTAACCACCTTCCAACCTCCTGGACCAACTGCCTTCTGTGGTTGAGGTGCTTCTGTTGGATGTTGATGAAATGGCAGGTGGTTCTTATACTATATTTCCTCTTGCATATGAAATTGGAGGTGCACAATCTCTGCCCATGCTACCTGGAGCTGAGTCCTAAGATTTCCAATGGCCCAAAATGTAGGACAGTGTCCTAAATCCTATAAAACTCCCCTTCTTAAAAGTGTTCTGTAGTACCTGCAGTTATTGATATCCATTCCAGATAAGTTTCTAGGTTTATAACCTGGTCAGAGTAATTAGAAGGAAGAAAATGAAATAAAAAGTTTGATTTTGTGTTTTGTTTGTTTGTTTTTGTATAATATTTTTAACAAGTTAAATTACTAGTGCCCCTGTAAATGAGGTCACTGTGTGGATACCCCACTGATCTGCCCCTTCCTGCTTTGCCACAAGAAATGTCATGACTGTGCTACCCTATAAAAGGAGTGTAGTGTGGGGTGGTTGAGGATGGGGGTGGGTGGCTGGGCCCGTCCCCTGCCGAAAAAGAAGAACCACTGACGAAAGAAACAAGGAGGTAAGAGCTGAAACAATCAGTCAGCAACAAATGCAGTAACCCTGAAAGCTTATCCTAATGAAAGATACATCTGTAAAACCTGTAAAGCACCACCTGTAATAATTTCACAGAAGATATACCCTGTAAGAAACACTTTGCTACAGAGAAAAATAAAGCAATAACAGAAGATATACCTTTCAAAAGACAATTTGAATCAGAAGATTACAGCAGTAATCTGTTAACACACACCTGTAGGCAAATCTTGTAATAATGCAGCAGAAGGTATACCCAGCAACAACAATTTGAATCAGAGAAAAATAAAGCAATAAAATGTTAGCAACAAACAGTAACAATCCCTGTGAGTACAAAATAAAAATAACAACACACAGCAAATCTGTCTAGCCAAAAGAAGTCTTAATCATTTCCCTTGCTCTTGTAAGGTGCTTTGCTCTGTCCTTTCAAGCAACCTAGAAGGAAAGAGCTCAGATGAAGCTAGGTGCATTGGCCAGCAAACCTAGTCTTCTACCTTCAAAAAAAGCATATATAAAATGATGTGCTTGTGTACAAAATATCCAAGAGCTGCACACATAAGTCTATCATTTATCATTGCAAAATAACACAGTGTTCAGCAGGAGAGAAAAATTAGCGTTACTTACTGAATACCCATGGTCAAAGTATACAGAACCTTAGGGAGAATGGTTAGGTGGTCTATTTTGGGTCCTTATGAGCATCATATTTAAGAGCTGACTGCTGAATAGGTGTTCTGCATTTTCTTGACCAAACAACCCTCTCCTGCCTGAAAACAGAATATGGATCCACTAAGCAACAAGGCCAACAAAACATTGTGACATTTAAGAAAAATCTTCATGAAATTAACTGTCCCTTTCTTGATCAGGTCTAGGACATTGCACCCTTTTGTGGTGCATAGAATTCATGCGAGAAAGGGGCATAGGGATGAGCCATTACCTTCTCTGGGTTTAGCAATGGTTATATAAGGGTTCCAGCAATTATAATACTTTGGTATGGTGTTGGATACCAGATAAGAGGTTCGGTCCAAGGAAGCTATAACTGTAAGAGAATTAAGTAGTTTGGTGATGGATGGTGGGGACAACTACAGTTCTTCATATGCATAAAGGTTCACATTTGACACAAGTGCCTGAAACAAAAGAAATTGACATGAATGGCACCTTTTGGCAAATGATGCGGCAATCTAGATTTTCAAATGCAGGCCTCATCAAAATCATGAGGCCTTGCATCTAGCAGATTTGCACTACCCCTACACCAGATGTGGTAGTGCACAAGGTTATAAGGGGCCTTGCACCACAGGGTGCTGCAGCATCCCCCTAAAATGGGATTCTGAAAGCCCCACTGTGGGTGTAGGTCCCAACTGTCATTAGAATAGCTATGAGCTGGTCTAATAGCCTTTGTGCAATGGGTTAGGGCTCTGCCAGTGGGGGGCATTGGAAACCCCAGATATCACCTGATATGATTTATTTATTTTATTTATTTATTACTAGGATTACAAATACCTTTGTACCAGAGGTTCTTTTACCAAGGTTCTGCATCAGTAGAGGGTGCAAACCAAAAAAGTCATGAAATACAATACAGGTTAAGGAGGTAAGCACAGTAGGGAAATACAACCAAAATTTGGGGGTTAAAATAGCAGCACAGAGTCAGTGACAAAATAACGATGAACAATTAATAATAAACAAGAGCATGTAAAGTATAACACAGGCATCAAATAAGCCATCCTAGGGGTGTGGGGAAAGGAGTGAGGGGAGGGCAATAATGAGGGGGGTAAGACAGTCAAGGATTTGACATTGTTGTATGCACTAATGAACAGTTAAAAAACAGAAAAAGTAAGTGTTAGGTGGTCTAGGAGGGAGAGTAACAAGAGGCCATGTGCTAAGAGGGGGTAGAGGCTGGAGGGTAGGGTAGCAGTGAGGATACTAGCTAGTGTGTGACATGGGGAGGGAGGGGTTATAGAGTGGGGAAGAGGTAGGAGGGGATGGAAGAGGAGAGAAAAAAATGAGTTAGCTTGGTAGGAGGGAGATGCATGGGAGGGGTAGAGGGGGATGGTGTGAGGAAGGAGGAGGGTAGGTTAGGTGTCTAGGCAGAGCAGTCACAGCTGCTAAGGCTAGAGAGCTGCTGGTGAAGTTTACATTTGAATGGACCAATGCCCTGTATGTACCCTTCTGGTCTGTGTGCCAACCCTACCTGTGGCAATGTGCTAAGGTGCAAAATGCAGTGGTGCCCAGGATGGCCAGAGAGCATGGCAGTGGCAGTGTCACTGGACTGGTAGACCTGATGAGTAAGTCCCCTGCTGGACTGCAACCTGCACTGGTCTGATTGCTCTGGTAGGTCCCATGGAACCATGCTGCAGCCCTACTCACATACTGGCACTAGCACTCCAGCTCTGTGGGTGTTATAATGATCATCACTCATTATGCATGCCATGGAGCAGTGTCCACAACAGTACAGGATGGTGGGGGGACCACTGCTTTCACTATCTTGTGGCCATACCTTCCTGTACCATGCAGTCAGTACTGCCAGCACAGCCTACCATCTGCCTCTGGACATGTTTTACTCACCTGCAGTGTCCTCTGGCATCTGTCAGTGATATATTCCAGCACACATGGATGTGTGCCTTGGGTGCATGCACGCCATGACAGTGTGTGTGCCCATCCTGTATCACCACGCTGATGGTGTGGCCAGGAGCAGTCTGCAGGTGTCAGCACATGTTGCAAGCTGTCAGGGAATTTACTTGGTAGGTCTGCCAGTACAGGTTCATGGACATTACACTGTCACTGCCATGCTCTCTGGCCATCCTGGGCAACACTGCATTCTTCACCTTAGCACATTGCCACAGTTAGGGTTGCCACACAGTCCAATAGGGCACATAAAGGGTACCATGTCCACATACTGGGTGGTATCTGAGGTTTCCAATCTCTACCCAGCATTCATGACCCAAGGTGGCTTTCCAGTGGGTGGGAGGAGATCATAGTACCCTCCAGCAAACACCTCCAGAGCAGCACTTGTTTGGCACTCCATCCAGCCTGCTGCAACTCTGGGAAGGTTGGCACTAGGACCCCTTCTGTACAAATATCTGGTGCAGGAGCCCTGGTGCATTGAGAGTTTGACTAAGGCATGAATTTGACACAAATTGCACTGAACTAGGGGTCCCCTGAAAAAAAAAAGCCCCAGGTGTTCAATTCTTGCAGAGTATGGTGAAATTTTGGTTCAAAAACATGGACTCTTGATTGAATTTGTTTGTCTTGGTTTGCATTCAGTAGTAAAGATCACTCAAACAAGTTAAATAGTGAACCACAGTCCACAAGTGAAACAATTAACTGGACAGTGCGAATGACAGCTTCACTTTTGTGTCAGACTTAGTTCAACACCACAGAAGAGTGAGAGAGGTCACTCTCCCATTTGTTATTGGGCTGATAGGTAGCTTAGGCAGAGCATTCAAGAGAACTTAACTAGATCAGCTAGAAAAAGTTTTCAAAAGCCAAAATGTTCACTTAATTTCTTCAGCAACTAGCACAAAATAAGCTTACAATAGAAGTACGGTTGCAGGGGATATGTCTTGCTTATTTCACAGATGGAAAAGCAAGAGACAAAAAATACTTTTTGGCTGAGCAGAGACTGAAAGCAAACAGGCCTGTGGGACCATTACTTTGCATGGAGTAGGAACTGGTAAGGAGGGTGTGTGCTTCAGTAGTGGTCAGCAGCAGCAAGGGAATTAGGTGGTAGCAGTCGGTCAATATCCAATTGCACAAAACCATGTATTTGATATTACAAGAAGAACAAGGGGTCAGACTACACTGCAGTATTTTTGGCAATGGATGCATTTTTTTTCAGTATAAGCAGGGCGTAGTACAGATACCCTGAGGACTTGTGACAGGGTAGAATAGGACCCTGTCCCATTTGTTATGGAGAATTATGCAGGAATCTGTTCTGTTCTTTCCTTTTCTGTCTCTTGTCTGTCTGGTTGTGCAACCAAATTTTTCTTTGAGACCTAGGACTTGATCACCCCAACAGTCTTGCAATTCTTTGCCTCTCACTGTCTCTCAGTCTTCACTTGCTGTTCTGTCTTTTTCCCCCTTGCATATCTGCTGGTATAAAAATATATGCAAATCATTATGTGGAAATGTAATTGATATTGGGATACCTTTGTTTAGAAATTATGTAGTATAAATGTTGAATTGTATATAATTATAGTTTGAGATGATTGCAAGAAGCTATTGAGAATTCAAGGGGTTAACCCAAGAGCAGTTTTTAAGCCCTTTTTCAGAAGCTGTGGAGAAGGGGCCTCAGTTCTGGGACATTGTGTTCTTGCTGCACCTGCCTGAAACTTTCAAGAACATTTTAGGAAAAAAACAGGATACTTGTTAAGGAGGAGGTTGCAAAGAGTTATAAGAGAAAGCTGCAATGTTTGTGGAGACACACAGAGATTGAAGGAAAACTCAGATGGATCTTCTCTGTTTATTCTGCTTTTGTAAATAATTATTCTGAATAATTTTATGTTTTTATGTTACTGCTAGTACTAATAAAAACCTCTTTGTGAATTCTACAACTGCTCCTGTTTTTTCCTATGCTTCCTGACCTGTGCCTCAACAATAGATGGTGTCAGCCTAAGTGGGATTTATGCTGTGCATACTCTAAGCCAGAAGTTTTGTGCATGGGTACTGGACCTAGTACCAGGGAAACATAGATAAAGGTATGGATTCTGAAACAGCAAGTCCAGGAGTGGTTACCAGGAGAACTGCAACTAAACTAGTAGAGACAGAAGTTCAAGCTGAGATTGTACAGCCGGCACAAGTTATGGAAAAAGAACAGGCAGTGAGAGAACCTGAAAGCCTGATGGACTTTTTCAAATGGTGGGCTATACAACAAAAAGATACAGAAAAGCAGAGAAGAGAAGAGAAGAGATGCAGCAACATGAGCAACAAAAAAAAGGAGAGATGCAGTGACAGGAGCAGCGCTGGCTAGATGCCTTGCAAGCTATCAACTCAGAAGGATCTGGCATTGGTCCAGCAGAGCAACAAGGTACAAGCAACATAAAAGACATTAAACTTACAAAGATGTGTCCCTCAGATGATATTGAGGCATATCTGACAACTTTTGAAAGAGTTGCCACAGCCTGCCAATGGTCAAAAGCAGCAAAGGACAATCAGACTGGTACCCTACCTGACAGGTAAAGAACAACTTGCCAACAGCAGTATGGACACTGCACAGTCAGAAAACTATGACCTTATGAAAAAAGAAATCCTGAAAAGTATGACATCTCAGGAGAGACCTACAGGCAAAGATTTCAATCCCTGAAGTACAAATCATTCAACAATCATCAAGAAGCCTTCATTAGACTCAGATAACACCTTATAAAATAGCTCCAACCAGAGAGCAAAACAGTCCCACAGATCATCGACACATGCAATGGAGCAATTCATCAACATCCTGCAAACAGATGTGCAGCTTTGGGTAAAGGAACACCAACCAGAAAGTGGGGAAAAGGCTGTTTCTTTGGCCAAGGACTACCAAATGGCCAGACAGATGCCACAGCAGCGAGGTAATTGCCAAGCACGGGTAAGACCCTCTTTTTCCCATTTAAACTCAAAGTCTGATAAAAACTCTGGTGGGGCTGACAAATCTTCCCACAAAAACTTTACTTGTTATAATTCTAACAAGCCAGACCATATTGCAAGAGACTGCCATAGTAAGGAGTGTGGCACTGAAGCAGATTTGTCCTTAGCAAATTGGGGCAAGTACTTAACAGATGTAAAGGTGGGGTATAAGATTGTAATAGGACTCATTGATTCAGGAAGCAGACAGACCATAGTGCATGTTGAAGTGCTGGGAAAACACTGTGCAAAAGGACCAGGTACTGGTGTCATCTGCATCCATGGGGATACTCGATATAATCCCACCACCCAAGTGACTGACCATTAAGGGTGTGCCACACCAAATGAAAGTGGGGGTAGTACCTAAGTTACCTGTACCTGAGATTATTTGAAATGACTGTCCAGGATTTACTGAGTTAATCTCAGAGGAACTAAACCCTGCAGTTTCAGCAGCAATTGTAACAATAACTTAAGCAAAGAAAATCTCAAATGGTGGGGACACCTTTCCATTCAGTGACTTTGATTCATACTTGTTTGAGAACAGCTCCCAGATCCAGAAGTCCAAGAAAGAAAGATGATGCCTGAAGAAACAGTGGCAACAAAAGGCTGATGGACATAAGGGGTTAACATATGAAAATGTGGAAACTAAACTGCTCACTGATTGTGATTTTCTTTCAGAACAAGCTAATGCTGTTGCTCTACAGGGTTATTTTAAGCAGCTGGGGGTGAAACCAAAACAGAGATGAACCAATGTTTAAAAAATGTAATGGGTTACTGTACAGAGTTTGGGTTAAACCTCAGACACAGGAACAGACAGAACAATAGGTTGTATCACAGAAGTATAGAACAGAGTTGTTACAGATAGCATATGATAGTCCTGTGGCTGGTCACTGAGGGAGGGATCGCACCCTTGCCAGATTGCTGTATAGATTTTACTGGCCTGGAATTCATGAAGATGTTGCTACCTATTGTAATTCCTGTGCTGAGGGCCAGAAAGTAGCCCCAGTAACTAGAAAAGACAAGGTGCCCCTGGGGCCCCTACCCTTGATAGATGTGCCTTTTGAGAGAATTGCAATGGATATGGTTGGTCCTTTAGACAAAAGTAAAAAGGGTAATAGATGTATTTTGCTAGCATGCAACTATTCTATTCGATACCCAGAAGCAGTTCCAATGCATACTGTCACAGTTTTAAAAGTGGCAGCAGAACTTGCCAAAATTTTCAGCAGAGTAGGCATCCCTAAAGAAATCATTATTGATCAGGATAATAATTTTGGTGCTTCATTACTTAAGGAGCTGTACAGACTACTAGGTACCACTGCCATAAAAATATCCCCTTATCACCCTCAGACAGATGGTTTTGTTGATCATTTTAATCAAACCCTAAAATGCATGTTAAAAAGGTTTATAGAAAGGGAAGGGAAAGATTGAGACCAAAACTTACCTTACCTGCTTTATGCTTGCATAGAGGAGCCACAGGCATCAACAGGTTTTTTACCATTTGAAATGCTGTATGGTAGACAACTGAAAGGGCCACTAGCTGTGATAAAAGAAACGTGGGCAGATAACCCCACTCAGAAACAAATTATAACATCTTATATGTGTGCCCTAAAGAAGAAGCTGGCAAAATATGTTGAAATTGCCCATAGTAATTAGGAAGATGCCCCAAACCAGCATAATGAATATTATGACCATGAGGTAAAAGAAAAAGTTTTTTAGCCAGGTGAAATGGTTTTGCTACTGTTACCCACAACAGATAATAAACTGCTAATGAAGTAGCAACGGCTTTATAGAGTGCTTAAACGTACTGGCACCATTAACTACAAGACTTGAGACCCCTGACAGGAAAAATCCTACTAAGATATACCATGCTAACCTCCTCAAGAAATGGATAAAAAAATGCCAAAAGCTGCTTTGCTAATTTTACCAGAAACTGATAAAGAAGATATTAATGTAGCTTATAATAGACTGGAACAAACTGTAACTGCTGATGCTGTAAAGGTGAATGTTTCCTGAACCTGCAAACAAACTGCAGAAATCTGTAACTTGCTAAAGACATTTAACAATACTTTTACCACAGTACTGGGCCAAGCAAAAGGGGTTGAGCACGTAATACTGACAAAGAATGCTTGCCCTATTAGGCAAAAGATATACTGGTTAGAAGAACAGTTAAGAGCTGATGTGGTTAAGGAAATACAAAAAAATGAAAGAACTTGATATCATGGAAGAGTCGAGGAGTGCTTGGTCATCTCCAATGGTAATTGTAAACAAAAAAGAAGGGAGTGTTAGAATCTGCCTTCATTTTAGGAAATTTAATCAAGTGTCAGAATTTGACAATTATTCTATGCCCAGAATAGATAACTTGGTGGACAGAGTGGGAAGTTCAAAGTATATCAGTACCCTCAATCTCACCAAGGGTTACTGTCAAATCCCTTTAGCTAAAGAATTCAGAGACAAAACTGCATTTGCCACTCCTGTTGGAGTCTATCAGTTCGCCACCATGCCATTTGGTTTACATGGTATGCCAGCTACATTCCAGCAGTACATAGATGTAATTTTATCATCTCACATTGGTTATTGTGCTGCATACCTGGATGATGTTGTGGTATACAGTCCAGACTGGAAAAGCCACCTGGAACACCTACAAGCAGTTATCCAAGCTATCAAAAATGCAGGTCTGACTATTAATCCTACCAAATGTGCATTGGGCAAGCAGGAAACCAGATATTTGGGCTATGTGTTGGGAAATGGAGAAGTTAAGCCAGACATTTCTAAAATGGAAGCTGTAGCTAACAGCCCTGTCTCAAAACCAAGTAACATGTCCGGTCATTTTTAGGGCTGGCTGGTTATTATTGGATATTTGACCCCAGCTTTACAGAGTTAGCTACTCCCCTGAATGAACTTACAAAAAATGGTACCTAAATAATGTGAAATGATCCCTAGAGTGTGATGAAGTTTTCTGCACCATTAAGGCTGCATTATGTTTGGCCTCTGTTTTAAGAAGCCTTGACTTTGAGAAACACTTTCTGTTATATAGTGATGCATCAGAGGTAGGCCTAGGTGCAGTCTTGAGTCAGCATATAGATGAGAATAAACATTCTATTCTTTACATAAGTAAGAAATTGTACTACTGAAAGAAAATATTCTCCACCATTGAAATAGAATGTCTAGCAGCAAAGTGGGCAATGGAGTCCCATAAATTTTATTTGCTAGGAACTGACTTAGTACTTATAATAGATCACAATCCTCTCTGGTGGTTTAACCAAATGAAAGATACAAATTCCAGAATCACAAGGTGGTACATGGCATTACAGACATTTAAATTCAAGGTGATACACAAACTGGGTAAAGAGAATAGCAATGCTGACTTTCTGTCAAGATATGAATCAGAAAGTGATGGTTCTGAAGGTTGAAAAACAAATGTATGAGTTTATACTTTACTGTTTGATGTACTGTTATAGAAAAAAGGATGCTGCACATGTGCATAATTTCTGAAAGTTAGAAGCTAATGTTGGTAGAGAATAAAAAAAAAGTTTTGGAAACCTGTTTGATAAAACAGGTTCCCTCTTAAGGAGGTGTGTATGTGACAGGGTTGAATAGGACCCTGTCCCAGTTGTTATAGAGAGTTTGAATGCAGGGATCTGTTCTGTTCTTTCCTTTCCTGTCTCTTGTCTGTCTATTAGCACAATCAAATTTTTCTGTGAGACCTAGGACTTGATCACCTCGACAGTCTCACAATTCTTTTCCTCTCACTGTCTCGCAGTCTTCATTTGCTGTTCTGTCTTTTCCCCCTTGCATATCTACTGGTATAAAAATATATGCAAATCATTATGTGGAAATGTAATTGATATTGGGATCCCTTTGTTTAAAAATTATATAGTGTTACTGTTGAAATGTATATAATTATAGTTTGAGATGATTACAAAAAGCTATTGGGAACTCAAGGGGGTTAACCTGAGATTAGTTTTAAGCCCTTTTTCAGAAGCTGTGGAGAAGGAGGTTCATTTCTGGGACACTGTGTTCTTGCTACACCTGCCTGAGGCTTGCAAGAACATTTTAGAAAAAAAACAGGATGATTGTTAAGGAGGGGGTTACAAAGACTTGTAAGAGAGAGCTGCAGTGTTTTGTGAGACATACAAAGATTGTAGGAAAACTCAGATAGATCTTCTCTGTTTATTCTGCCTTTGTAAATAGTTATTCTGAACATATTTAGTTTTTTATGTTACTGCTAGTACTAATAAACACTTTTTGCAAATTCTACAACTACTCCTGGTTTTTCCTATGCTTCCTGACCTTTGCCTTGACAACAGGACTGACAAGGGAGTTACTAGGCAGTGGGCAGCAAGTGGATATATTTTGGCATCCTGACACTACCCATGTGCCCACAAAAAAATGGCTTTTCTTTTTTGAGCAAGAACCATAAAAGGGACTACTGCCTTTTTCCATGACTGCAAATTTTTAAGATTAATCTGTGTGCATAATCTTGCAGATTTCTCTGCAGATTCTTTATGCTCCCTACATCCTGGGGACTCTCCTGTAGCACTGAGCATACACCTCCCTGATCTGTGTTAGTATAGTGTGAGCCAGGCAATGGGCAACAATTTGGTATTAGCTGACAGCCTGCTAGTGCTAGACTGCTGCTATTTGGACCTTTTGTGTCATCTTATCAAAAATAAAAATAATCAAACACATTTTCTTTTTTCAGTCTTACCACTGTCAACTTCCTGATGATCCTCTGCACAGTAGTGTTATATATGTCCTACTGAGCTATGCTAGTGTGGTGAGATCTGGGCATTGTGCTCCATGTGGGTGTCAGCTCTCAGTCTGCCAGTGCACATCTGTTGCTCATTGCCACTTTTGTGGAAACCTATCAAAAATAAAAAACAAATGCAAACAACATATTTATTTTCCTTAAAGTCTTCATACTAACAACATTTTTAGAGTTCCTCCTGTGGTCTTGTGGATGTCATCTTGAGCTGTACTAGTATAGTGTGATCTGGGTGGCAGGCAGTAAGTCAGTGTCAGTTGGCAGTGTGCGGTGCTCAGATGCTCCTAGTTGGCACTTTTGTGGCATCAACAATATACATTTTAGTAAAATTAAACTAAAAAAAAATACAAAAACAAGTAATTTCCTGCTTAAGGCAATGGAGTGGCAGAGAGGGCAAGGGGATTGGGTGCATGGTGGTAACATCCAGAATCAGCAAAAAAAAAAAAAGAAAACACTTCAAGTGTCACTAACTGCACTGTAACTGTGTCACTACACTGTAACTGCAGTTGTCATGTCTGAAGAAATAGTTACATATGCAACTACTACTGTCTCCCTGTTGGCACTAACCAATTCATTCTGACAAATGTAACTACATGTGTAATAACTGTTGCAAAATGTAAAAACAAATTTATTGTACAACCTCATTTGGCATTATTACATTTGTTTTTGACAAGTGTAACTACATATGAAGAAAGTATGATAATTACAATAAACTGTAAGGTGACAGATAACCAACTTATGACTTCAGTGTAACTGATAGTTAACTACAATATGCTTACATTTATCAGCTGGCAATACTGTAGTTATGATGTACGTTCTCCTTCAGAAATCATTCCCTTATGAACTAACTGCTTATTAAACATGAAATCTAATATTATTGATTGATATTTAACTACATTGTTTACTTATAGAGAAAATTCTTTCATTTACACAATTACTTACTGGCTTTGTAACAGTGCTGCAGTTATTAAGAAATGTACAGTTTCTGTGGCATTGTTTGCAGAATTAATGGGTATCTATAATGTATTTGCAAGGTAAGTGCACGGGAACTGTCACTTAAACTGCCTTTCCTTCACTGTCTCTCTACTTTGAGTTTGGTTATGTTATCAGTCCTTAATCCTGGAAGACCTATCTGCCCTTAAGATGAATTAAGGAATGCTTAGCCCATGCATTTCTATGTGTCTTGAACATATTTGATTCTGTATTTACATGTTCATCTAATAAACAAGTTTTATGATTGTATTGTTCTCTATTTTCCTTTCCCTATATTTGTTGAATTCATTGTTTTGCATTACAAATTTGAAGCACTTCCTATGTGTTCTCTATTTGTTGTCTTCAACATGAGTTGTTGTGTAATTGCTGTTTTCAATATGATTTATGTAGTGTGTCATGTGTCATGCAACATCTGCTGACTAATGTAATAAAATATCTCTGGTTGCTACCTGACATGGTACTCGTGTACCTATATTATGACTACTGTGATCTACCTATTACCAAGCATGTCCCACCAGTGAATGCCTGTAACACTAGTTGCTTTTTTAATCTGAGCTTTATGTATTGTACTGTTTGTTTGCTGTGATGTATTGCTCTCTTGATGAGGTGCCTTTTCTAAATGAATCTATGACTCAAAGGTCTGTAAACTGATGATCTAATACATAAATAAATAAATACATTGTTTTGTGCTATTAGCACTGATGTAAGCTGACCTTGGCAATTGTATGTGTAATGTAAGTATGTCACTCTCTTCCTCGCATTTGGATTATTGGATTATTGCAACTCCCTTTACTTTGGGCTTCCAGAGGTTGATATCCACCGCTTGCAGCAGGTGCAGAACTCCGCAGCCCGGTTGTTAATGGGGATTCTTCGTTCCTCCCACATTACACCAATGCTGCAGGAACTGCACTGGCTGCCGGTTCAGTGGCGGATCACCTTTAAAGTCAGTTTACTGACTTATAAAGCCCTACATAGCTTGGGCCCCGACTACCTGAAAGAGCTTCTGGTTCCTTACCTCCTGGAGTGACCGCTCCGCTCGTCCAACGAGGGATTGCTGGAGATTCCAAGGGTAGTTTTAAAATCTTCTGGGGCCCGAGCTTTTGTGTTCATGGCACCGACCCTCTGGATTTCTCTACCCTGTTGGATTAGAGAGTGCATGACTGTGGGGGGCTTTAAACAAGCACTGAAGTCTTTTTTATGGAATAAGGCATATGGGGATGGTGTCAACATGGATTGATTGAACTTGTTTTAGCTATTTTATCATGATGTTTTACTGTGAATTTATTTTAAATATGTACTGTGCCTTGATTTTGAAAGGTGCATTTTAAATAAAGATTATTATTATTATTATTCCACTTTCCCCAAGGATGCACCAGGAGATAAGCAACGTGTTCAGTGTGCCTTCCTGGTGAAACTTTTCAATAAATAAATTAATTAATTAATTAAAGTGGTAGTGGCACCAAAACAGGCAGACTGGAAAATCATGTATAATTTAAGAAGTAATCGGTTGTAATTTTATATTTTTGAAGTCAGTTCTACCTTTATTATTTTTGAAGCAGTTTTCTTTTTCCTTTTGCTCATTAGAAAGTCTTCCATGTGATAATAGTGTATTAGATGTGTGAAATAGATCTCAGCCTGTCACCTGACATATCTATCTCTGTTCCTCTCACTACATCATCAGCATTGTGCTCTCACTAACAATGACAGCACAGGTGACTGACCAGGCAGCTATCCAGTGGCTGTTTCTAAGCAGCAGTGATGTCACAGTCAATGAGGTCACAATGCCGGTGATGTAGTGGGGAAAGAGATACATATGTCAACTGCCAGCAGAGTGCTGTCCCACTCATCACACCTACTAGCTTTATATAAACAATCTTCTAATTATATAAAGGAATGAAAAAAGCACCTCAGATACTAAAAGTAGTGTCTGACTTTTTTAAAAACTAATGTTAGTTTTAGGCAGTACAATAGCCCTTTAAAAGAAATAAGGCTGGTGTTCAATATACGTAAATTTATCAACTGTCAGTGTTTTGTGGGTGATGACCTACTTTCATACTGGGATATCAGTCACTCAGAACTTATTGCTGAATACAAATTCAGGTTAATACTATTAATTGATATGCAATTACATTGTTTAAATATACAGCAAAAATAATTTAGTTATACAATCATGGTGGTCAGACTTTTGAAAAAGGACATCATTAATCAAGGAACTGACTCTGGCAAGTGAGGTAAAGGCTCCTCCCTTATCAGGGAAGGAATGTTATCCAAGGTTGAGGATGAGAAGGTGTCCAGAGATATTAATTGTGCCCAGTTGGATGCAGTGTCCTGTTGACCTTTCTGAACTGCATGCTCTGAGTCAGAGGGGGAATCCTGGACTCCACCTGCTTGTTATTATTACAGGAGGTGCAAAATTACTCTACTACTGTGGTGTGTAGTCTGGCATTTCACATCTTATACTTGGGGGCTCAAGACTAGAGATGCAGAGAATTTAAATTTTGCTGGTGAAGTGCCTGCGTAGTGGGCATTTCACGTTGTCACTCCACTACGTGGACTGGCCAGTGTGAAAGGCTCAAGTCACCTTGTCACTATGACTTTACATTGTCATTCCTCCTTAATGCGAAGTAAGGCAAAGTGACAACAATATCGGCAACCCCCACACATCACATGGCTTACAGTACTGTAAGTCACATGCTTAAGCCAGGCAGGAAGGAAGTGACTTATGCAATCAGATAATTTCACTTTCTCCCGCTCAAAGAGAGAGAGAGAGGAGTCAGTTTGTTCTAGTGGGAGAGAGAGAGAGAGAGAGAGAGAAAGATTATTTTATGATAAAAGTAAAACCCCAACAGCTTTTTTGAAAGCTATTTTGTTGACTGTTTAGTGTTTTTTGTACTCTTGTTGTAGACAGTTAATTTTTTCTTTCTGTGATTTCTTTGTTTTTTCTTATATAAGTTTTTGTTTGTCTGTGTGTGTGTGTGTGTCTGACTGTGTATGTGTGTACCTGTGTTGTGTGTGTGAGTGCTTCGTTGACTATCTTGACTCGTGATCATTGCGCGGACAGAGGGAAGGAGAGAGGGCATGTCTGGGACCATGCCAGGGGCAGTGGAACTGCATCCATGTGGCAGCATGGTTGGCAGGGGAGGAGTGCACACCAATAGCGGGGGGCATGGCCGAGTGCTGTTGGACCATTGTAAAATCTTGGGTCCCCCCCCCAGAAGCAGTAGCACCACTACCATGAAGTCCACCATAACCAGCAGCAGCAGCAGCAGCTCCAGCAGTACTGCATCCACAGCAGGATGCACTGGAGGTAGATAGCCACCATGTCCAGGCTGCTAGTGCATCTGGCCCTCCTGTGCCTGGTCCCCCCCCCGCAGCTCCACAGTTTGGGAGTTTTTTGACTGTGTTGTGGGGACAGCATCCTGGTACATTGCCACATCTGTGGAGTAGAGGTGCACCATGGTCCCCGAGGAATGCACCTGGGGACTGGGAGCCAGTGCACCCACATGATAAATCACCACAAGGTGTAGTGGCATGCTGCCACAGAATGGGCCAGACCTCCACCTGCTGGCCCTTCTGTGGCAGTGGCAGAGGGTGCTGCTGTGGGTCACTGCAGCAGCAAGTGGAGGGCCACAGCAGCAGCTGCTCTAGCACCACCCCCACCACCACCACCAGCTCTACCATCACCAGTGGACCCCACAGTGCATGTTACTCATGCTGACCTTGCTGTGTTATGGTCTGTGGTGGAAGAAAATAGTGAGATGGTGAGTGCTGTCTGGCAGCAGTTGGTGCACATAGAGTGACACCAGCTGTAGATTGTGTCAATGCTTCATCTGCTGCAGGACAATCAGGGGATCCCACATTAGCTTTTTTTTCAAGACACCCCCCCACACTGTGTTATACTTAAAATCCAAGTTAAGAATGTGTACCCTCCCTGACATATTTCCAGTACCTCAGTAATGTTTACTTTCTGATTTGGAGTGGTTGTGGAAAAGCAGTACTGAGCAGTGCAAGTATAATGTGCTAAACTGCATGCATGCACTGTGCAGTCAGTGTTCTTTCCTGTGTGTGCAGACCAGACACTGTCCAGCTTCGTGCAAACATATATATGGTGTGACTTGTTGCAGTATGTAAAGAATAAAGATAAGAATATATAATGTATATTTTATTGGTAGCATCATCATCAGTGGACAAAGTGATATGACTTTTTTTCAGAGGTCTCTGGCCAGATTGCACCTTAGTCACATTCACACAGTGCACACATGACCGTTAGGAGATCATATAGCAACCAAAAATACTGCTTTTCAACAAATCGTACCCAACATACATGAAGTATTGGTGATGGTGGGCACCCAAAATATTTTATGGATAGTGTACAGACACATAAAGTCAGAAAATATATAAGGTCCAGTTCATTCATTGCCAAATGCCAACACACTGTGCTACCACAGTTCTTATTTTCATTTTTTGTTCTGGAATAAATGATGTATTTCTAGTTTAGAGTGGCAGTGGCAGTTTTTTAGCAAGTTGATATACACCATAACACAACACAGTGTCAGTGGTTGCAGAGTGTGGTGGCGGTGGACTGCAGGACCTGTTATATATTCAAACTTTAAAATGTCTGTATACCATAGCATATTTCTGGGTGCTTCAGCAATATTTAATGTCTGTTGGGTATGGTTTGTTGAAAAGCATTATTATTTTGTGCTATTATCTCTGCAAAGTCATGTGTGCACTATGAGTGACTGAGATGCACAGTGGTCCAAGACTTTGGAAAAAATATCATATCACTTAATTCGCTGCTGCTGCTGATGGTACCAATAAAATACACATTATATATTCTTATCTTTATTGTTTACATACTGCAACAAGTCACACCATATATATGTTTCCACGAAATTGGATAGTGTCTGGTCTGTACACACAGGAAATAACACTGACTGCACACATGCAGTTTAGCACAGTATACTTGCACTGCTCAGTCATGCTTTTTTTTTTTGAACTCACTATTCATTCTCCTCCTCTCCCCCCAGCTCTGGTCTCCTCAGGATCACCTAGGAGTCATCCCTCTGAGGTTCGCCTCACCTGATTGACCCTCTTTCACCTATGTAGCCTCAGTTTACCCTCCAGGTGGGGATAGGGTGGGCCCCAACACCCTGAACCTCTTTATCTTGTTGGTTGGGAAGGTGCCAGGAGGGCAGCTGCAAATTGAGGGCAAGCTCAGGTGATCCATCTCCGCCAGAGCTGGAAGGACTTTTTCCTCCTGTACTAGGGAGTGGCTAGTGCCCTGATGTTAAGGCATTGCCACTGATCTCTGCCATTCCTGACCCATTTTTCTATGCTCTGGCACACTTGCTATGCCTCTGGCCTCTGCCTGCCAGCCAAACACCATGCAGGAACTCCCCTCCCTCCTGGAAGAGGAGAGTTGTCCTCTGGATGCTTGATCCTCTCCCTCCCCTGCCAACCCCTGACAACCCAGGCTCAATCCCGAACCCAGGTATCTGGCGTGGTGTGAGGTGTGGTGTCCAGTGCCTCAACCCTCAGTGCCACAGGGCTGGGCTGCTCAGTCCTGCTTTTGGACAAACACTTCACGACAGAAAATAAACATTATTGAGGCTCCAAAAATATTTATTTTTTGAAATAGACATTAATTTATAATTTATGACATTATGTGCTCACCCACAGTCACCAGAATGTTTGTGCATCTCCAAAATGCAACTGTCTTGTGTCCAGAAAATTCCCCAGTGTTGATGAAGTGAAATGAGAGTGTTGCACCAAATGCAAAGTGTCCCAGAATTAATGGTGCACTCAGTCATGCATGCAGCACTCACACACAGTCCCCAGAAGTATTGTGCATCCCCAAAATGCAACTGTCTTGTGTCCAGAAAATTCCCCAGTGCTGGTGAAGTGAAATGGGAGTGTTACAAGAAATGCTGCTGCTGTTGTAATTACATGCTGCTGTGTATTGACCTTACTGTGATGATGATGTGAATAAGATGATGCCCAGTGTGTTGCCAAACCGTATGAAGGATGGATAACATGAATGACCATTCAGTGTACTGGGTCCATCACAAATGATGACATTGAGAGAACTGTTGGTTGCCCAAAGTGTGCTGTGATCACCTCAACAAGAAGGGTGTCCTTTGTGTGTACACTAATAGTAGTCTTGGTGAATTGATATATACATATATCTATTTTCTTGGGGGGGTTGACATAAATATACATGTACTCATTGTATTGTTTTCTTTCACAGGTCACATACTGTTGGTGTGCGCATTCCCATGCTTGAGAAATTATGGTGTTGGAATTGGAAATAGAATATTCTCAAGCCAATGAAGCTAAGTATTTTTTGAGAGTGGGGGGGATTATCATATTTGCAAATAGGTCTCATTAATGGTTTATTGTTTGGTTACTTCTTCACAGA
The DNA here is from genome assembly GCA_016271365.2 of Neoceratodus forsteri. Taxonomy (NCBI): domain Eukaryota; kingdom Metazoa; phylum Chordata; order Ceratodontiformes; family Ceratodontidae; genus Neoceratodus; species Neoceratodus forsteri. The sequence goes on from CM028130.1 coordinate 53,959,376, forward strand.
TACTTTTCTGCATCCTTCTCCAGTCCAGCAAAGATGGTCATAGTCATCATCAATTCATACAACTTCTACTTGTTGAATGTCTGCCAGCCAGCCGGAGGGGGGGGGTATGATGTTGAAGTCCTTTGGATAAGGCAACTATGGCACAACAAAGCATCTGGAAGTTTCCTAAAAAAAGAAATGAAGGACTTATTACAACTTGATTGCAGCAGAAACACATTATGTTTAAGCCATGGCTGTTCCATCACAGGATATGGATTAACACAGTTATCAAGCTGTGAAACCACAAGAACACCAAATTATCAGATCACAATTAAATTTAGTACCAGGCTATAAGAAATACACTGTGTCAGTGTCTCTGCATCTTAACTCAAGTTACATTTTAAAACCAAATCTTGTCAAGTCATACTACCTGGGTCAAACTTTTTTCAACACAGGCATGGCTGCTGCCGCAAACTTGGAATACAGTGCATGAACCATGATGTGTTGGGCAAATATTTTGGGACATACATGTCACCTACTTTACGAATCATCAGTCAGATTTTTTTCACGCTTATGAAAAAAAAGGAACAGATTAAATAAAATTTATATACTTACCAGTATGGAAATGGATATCCCATAGGTTGCTGTACACAGTAATGCTGTACCGTTGATACAGACCATCATCGAAGAAGAGTCATTTTTTAACCTGTAAAAAAACAAAATAAGTTGACTGCATTTGTTTGACCATTGCAGCTTGGAGAAGCAACAGGAAACAAAACACACAGCTATAGGAAGTTGAATAGCATGAAAAACATTAGTACACATACTCACTATAGTATTCATAGTAAGAAGCCTTGTGCCTGTGGCTGATGAACGTGGTCTCCTGTTTGACTTCCTCTGCCTTGGCATGGTCAAGACATGTAATTGAAAACATCATCAGAATGATGGTGGTGGTGGGTGGTGGTGATCATAAATTAGGCAGATGATGACCTTCCCTCTCACATCTTCCTGCATCTGGTGGTAGTTGTGGTGGCTAACAGCAGTCTTATGGTGGTGGTCCAGGGGGCACACTGTGACATTCCCTATGATGACAGTGGCTAACAACCATTTCATGATGGTGGTCCAGGGGGGCACATGGTGACATTCCCTATGGTAACAGTGGCTAACAGTGGTTTCATGGTGGTGGTCCAGGGGGGCACACAGTGACATTCCCTATGGTGGCAGTGGCTAACTGCAGTCTTATGGTGGTGGTACAGGGGCCAGGATATATTGTGCTCTGTGTTACAAATGTGACATAACAGTGACATATGGAATTTGAGTCAGTCTGAGTGGGACACTAATTTTACTTTATCAAAAAGAAAACATGAATCATGATACAACAAATGTGACAGCTTTTTTACCACTTAAGTTAAAACCTGCCAATAGTAACCTCATCATCATCCTGATAAAGAAAGCTGCCCTCACAGTCATCGATGTCTGAATTCTGACCACTGGGAATTCTTTTTCCATTATGTCATCATCTACATCAGTGGTAGGCCATTTCATGCTGCCACTGCCAGTGCCATCTAGATGGTCCATTTCTACATCAGCAAAACCATGACTAGGCTGGGTTATGAATACTGAGGTTGCAGTCTGAGCTGGTATGTGCCTCTCATTCATTTTTATGAATGCCAGCAAACTGACATTTGCAGGAGAGAGGTTTGTACAATGATCCCGAACTATTGCACCTGCTAAGCTGAATACCCTCTTGACACTTACAGTGGAGGGTGGGCATGTCAGGTACTTCAGTGCCACTGCTGTCAGCTCTGGCCATTCACTGACCTTTCCACTGCAGTAAAAACGAGGATCATCAGTTATTGACAGATGACCATTTTCAGCCAAATATGACTCAACCATTCACTGTGCTGCAATACTTCCAGTGGTTGCTGAGTTATCCTGTTCTCCAGAATCATTTTTGTCACAAATCCACACTTGGGACAAAGCCTCCCAAAGTGGGTTAACATCAATTGGTTTTGATGACAGACCACCTTGAAATTCAGTTTCCTTTCCCTTACAGGAGGATATGCTTGATACTACTCCAGGTTCACCTTCAGCCTGATTATGCTGCTGAGGTTTGCTGACCTTCGCATGTGACGTCTGTGCCCCATGAACCAAGCGCACCAGTTGCCTACTGAAATTTTTTACCTGTTCAGGCCCGCCCTCCGGTACGGAGGCAATTCCATGTTTGTATCGTGGGTCCAGCATTGTTGCTGTTGCAAAGTTGTCACTACGCTGAATGCTCAAAATGTGACAATTCTGGTTGAATACTGTCGGCATGTGTTTCAGCAACACACTGCTAGCATTGTCTCCGGCAACATCAAGGCTATGCTGTACATTCACCAATGTCTGCCTCAGGACCTGCAGCAGTGGAATTGATTGGGTAATGGAGGCAGACTCACCACTCACTGCCTGTGTGGCATGTTCAAAAGGCTTCAAAATTGTTATTACAGAGTCCATGAGGCGCCACTGTTCAGTCGTCATAGACATGAAGGCCCTGGAACTGTCATCACTAGTGTACATGACAAGATAGAAACACAGAAAAATAGAATTTGACAGCAGATAAGGACCGCTTGGCCCACCCAGTCTGCCCATTTCCCTGCTTACTGGATAAGCTGCAGATCCTAGTTAATCAGTAGCCTACTTCTTCCTACCCCAACCCCCTAGAATTGCCTTATGACTGTCCCATGCATGCTTGAATTCCACCACTGTTTTTGACTCCACGAACTCCTCCGAAGCCGTTCCATGCATCCACAACCTCTCTGTGAAAAAATACTTCCAGTAATTACCTCTGAGCTACCCCATCTTCAAATTGTGTCCTTGTTCTTGCACACTCTTTTTGAAAGATGCTACCCTTTGGACTTTGTTGATTCCCTTGAGGTACTTGAAAGCTTCTATCATCCCTCCTCTCCTCCTTTCCTTGAGGCTATACATATTAAGCTCCTAAGTCTCTCTTCATATGTCTTCCGGTGCAGACCCTGCACCATTTTAGTTGCCCTCCTCTGGACAGCTTCCATCCTGTCTATGTCTTCTGAAGACTGGGTCTCCAGAACTGCATGCAGTGCTCCAGATGGGGTCTGACCAGCTATCTGTACAGAGGGATAATAACTTCCTGTTTTCTACTGGTGATGCCTCTCCCTATGCATCCCAGTATCCCCCCAGCCCTCCTTGCTGCCCTCTCACATTGCTTGCCTGCCTTTAGGTCATCTGATATGACTACTCCCAGGTCCCTTTCCATTTTTGTTGTTGTTAGTATCTCACCCCCATTGTGCACTCTTCCCCTGGATTTTTGTTTCCCAGGTGCATAGATATTCTGAGATGGCTTTGTATTGTTCATACAACCTATCTGCCATGTATAAAGTGGAATTCCACTGGGTGACAACTTCCAACTTCAAGCGGTTCTGCAGGAGGCAGTTTCGGATCTGCAACTGCCGAAGTTGGTCACTGGCCTTTGCAGAGTGTGAAAATTGAGAACAGATATGGTGTGCAGCTGTCAGCAATTCCTTTATATCAGGGTGATGGGGAGCCAAAGGAAGTTCAGGAAGAGTTTAGGAAACTGGGGAGGGGTCTCAAGCAAGTAGCTACTTCTGTCACTTTCTCAGAAGTACTACCTGTGAGAGGCAACGGAGAGCATAGGAGTGCATGCACCAGGAACTTTAACTCATGGTTGAAGAACTGGTGCTGTGAGGAAGGGTTTGGATTCATTGGTGACTGGGGACCCACCAGGAGGGATGGAGGTTTGTTCAAGCCTGACGGCCTGCATCCATCCTGGAGGGGAATCCAAGCACTCAATGATAAGTTTAAATGCTACTTTGACAAGCATTTAAACTAGCAAAGGGGGGTGGAAGGCCAGCAAGGAGGGTACCTACTTGCTCAGCCCCCACAGCTAGCAGTGGAATGAGTGAACCAGAGGAGTGGCTATCTCTGCAAAGCAGTGTGCAAAAGATGGAGATTAGTGCCCAAGAGGTGGATTAGCAGAAAAGGGGCAAAATTCAGCAGAAGGGCAGACAGCAAGGAGAACCAGGAATAAGTGACAACCAAGGAAGGGGCTGGAGTAGAACAGTGAAACAGTCTAGGGGGGTCAAATCATGGAAAGCCATATGTGCAAATGCCAGGAGCCTTAGCAACAAGATGGAAGATCTGGAGGCTGTCATGGTACAGTTAGACCTGGACATTGTGGCCATCACTGAAACCTGGTGTAATGATAACCATGACTGGGAGATGGCCATACCTGGCTACAACATATTCAGAAGAGACAGAGCAGGCAGGAAGGAGGAGGAGTGGCACTGTATGTGAAAAATGACATAAGGGCCACAGAGATCCAGGAGGAACAAAATGGGGAGAGATACTGTGGGTTAAGCTGGAAAGGAAAATGGGACAGCCATCTGCACAGGTGTGGGTCTATAGGACCACCAGCCCAGGAGGAAGAAACAGACAGGGAGTTGATGCTAGCCATCCAAAGGATGGCAGACAAGGTGAGGTAGTACTGGTTGAGACTTCAATATTCCAGACGTGGACTGGAGCATCCCAGCAGCAGCATCAACTAGGAGCAGATTTATCCTGGACTCCTTCAGGATGCCTTCCTCAAGCAACTGGTCATGGAACCAACTCGGCAGAAGGCAATACTGGACCTTGTGCTCACAAACAGGGACAGCGTGATGGGGGTAACGTTGGGGGAGCACCTGGAAAACAGTGACCACAAGTCATTGTGGTTTGAAATCACAGAAAGAGCAGAACCAAACCACACAAAAACACGTATCCTGGATTTTAGGGGGGCAGACTTTGGGAAAATGGGGAGATACTTGAAAGAGGCATTAAGGGGAATGGGACAGGAATCAATGGTTGAGGAACAGTGGGCAGTATTTAAAATGGGGATTACAAGAACAACAGAATTATGCATTAAGCAGGTTAGCAAGATGAAAAGGAAGAGGAGACCATTATGGTTTTCCAAAGAGGTAGCAAAGAAAGTGAAAGCCAAAAAGATTGCATGCAGACAATACAAAAAGACACAGGCAGAAGGGGATAGGGAGAAGTACCAGGAGAAGCAAAGGGAGGCAGGGAGGTCAGTAAGGGAAGCCAAAGCTCAGACAGAAGAACACATTGCAAAATCAGTGGGTAGAGGGACAAAACCTTTACAGGTACATAAGTGAAAAAAAGAAAGACAAAGGAGGGATAGTGAGACTGAAGGGGAGGATGAGGGGCCGTGGAGGATGACAACAGTAAAGCTGACATATTGAACAGGTATTTCTGCTCAGCTTTACTGAGGAAGAGGAGGTAACGGGTCTGAAGGGAGTACAAGGGTGAGAATGGTGCAGAAATGGACACAAGTCCCTTTACACGAGAAAGGGTCCTGAAGGAACTGGAAGTAATAAGAGTTGATAAAGCAATGGTGCCGGATGGGGTGCACCCCAGAGTCCTTAAAGAACTAAGAGAGGTGGTGGCTGAACCTCTGGCTATCCTGTTTAGCCGATCACTGGAAAAAGGGGAGGTACCCAAAGACTGGAGGACAGCAGATGTAGTCCCCTTATACAAAAGTGGAAACAAAGAGGAAGCAGGGAACTACAGACCAGTCAGCCTCACCTCGGTAGTGGGGAAGATCATGGAAGCACTACTGAAGGAGAGATTGGTGGAACATCTGGTTGTCAATGGACTACAGGACCCAAGGCAGCATGGTTTCACCAGGGGGAGGTCATGTCAGGCCAACCTGCTTGAATTTTTTGACTGGGTGACTAGGGAGGTGGATCAGGGGAGGGCAGTGGACATGGCCTATCTGGACTTCAGCAAGGCCTTTGACACTGTGCCACATAGAAGACTATTACACAAACTGGGGAATATGGATGTGGGCAGGACAGTAGTGCAGTGGGAAGGTAACTGGCTGGGTGGCAGGACACAGAGGGTAGTGGTAAATGGCTGTCACTCCACAGAGGGAAGAGTGACCAGTGGGGTACCACAGGGATCAGTGCTGGGACCAGTCCTATTCAACATCTTCATCAGTGACATTGCGCAGGACCTAGAAGGCAGAATTTCACTGTTTGCTGATGACACAAAGCTCTGTAACAGAGTAGATACACCAGAAGGTGTAGACAGAATGAGAAGCGACCTGCAGAAACTTGAAGAATGGTCAGGGGTTTGGCAGTTGAAATTCAATGCAAAGAAGTGCAAGATAATGCATATGGGGCACAAAAACCCTGGCACAATATATCAGTTGGGGGGTGAGGATATAGCATGCACCAAGCAGGAAAGGGATCTTGGGGTTGTCTTCTCTGATGGCCTCAAGGTAGGGAAACAATGTGACAAGGCAGCAGGTAAAGCAAATAGGATGCTGGGATGTATAGGCAGGAGCATCACCAGCAGGAAAAGGAGGTCATAATTCCGCTATACAAGACACTAGTGAGGCCCCACCTGGAGTACAGTGTACAGTTCTGGAGACCATACCTACGTAAGGACATAGACAGGGTAGAGAAGGTTCAGAGGAGGGCAACAAAGATGGTGCATGGATTGCATCACAAGTCCTATGAAGACAGGTTGAAGGAACTGAACATGTACTTCCTGGAGGAGAGGAGGGAGAGAGGGGATATGATAGAGACATACAAGTATCTTACAGGGAGGAACAGGGTGCAGGAAAACACTATTTTTAAGCGGAAAAGATGTACCAGGACTAGAGGGCATGGGATGAAGTTGGAGGGAGGGCGATTCAGAGGAAACATGAGAAAGAATTTCTTCACAGAATGGGTGGTGGACAAGTGGAACGTCCTGCCAGAGGAAGTGGTGGGGGCTGAAACAATCATGGGATTTAAGAATGCATGGGATAGACATAAAGGAATTCTGGAGGTCAGGGGTAAGGGGCAACAGACTTCTAGGAAAACAAACTGAACTTACAAGCTCAAATGGGCAGACTGGGTGGGCCATAGGCCCTTATCTGCCGACACTGTCTATGTATATCCTGCACCACAAGATTTAAACAGTGGGCCATGCATAGAAACCGAACAAAGCCACCATTCATGATGCATTTAACCACATTTGACCCATTGTCACTTGCTGTGAACCCAGCTCTCAGGGACAGGGGGTTCAGCCACTTGTCAATTTCAGTCAGTACCAAGTCCAGCATGTTATCTTTTTTTTTATTTACTGTTCTTTTTTGTCTGCTTGCCAGCATCAGTAATTTCGGCCCGGTCACGGTCCCCGCTGTCTTCTACTCCCATATGAGCCGCTACTCCCCATTGCCCTCTTGGCTTGCCCCCCAGGGTGGGGCCATGGCACCGATTAAAGTGCCATGGACTTTGGTCAGGTCAGAAAGTAGGCCTGGGAATGCATGAAGGAGTGTCGAGGGGGTGTCATGAGGATGCTGGCAGCAGTGGTTTTTTTGCCCTTTTTTTGGTGAGTGGGGACATGCAATGATGTCCCACGTCCACTCTACCCCCTAGAATGTCCAGATGCTGGCTGTCATGATACTCCCAACCTCTGCCAGGAGTCCCTTGAACACCAGACATTCTCCCCACCTTCCCCCTGGAGAAGGAGAGCCATCCGAGGATGCTCCATCCCTCTCCCCCAGGCTGTCCCTCTGACGACCCTGGCCCATTCCCGAACCTGGGTCGCCGGCACTGCAAGCGGAAATCCAACCGCTGCACTGATGGGCCAGCCCCAAGTCCAGCATGTTTTCATCAGTGTGTGAACAGGTCACATTGCGCATAGCAATCTTTGCATGCTGTTAAATTCCTGGAAGATTGCTACCACGACGCTCCACCTTACTACACTGATTATTCACACTACCAACAGCACAAACAACACCCGGCACCTGTGCCCAATGTGCAGTTATACACAAATATGAACTTCCCACTGTTTTGCCAATTATCCACATATCCATGCTTAACTGAATGAATGGAGAGAAGGAATGCTAAAGGGCATGTCTTGCAGAGTTGGACACAGTACGGTACAACTCAGAGACAGCACAGGTGGAAAAGTATGTCTTGGTTAGGACTTTCCATTTTGGACAGGCATGAGCTGCAAACCACCAGAACCCAGAATTCTCCATGAAGAGGAAGGGCAAATGACAAATTGCCAGCATTTCAGCTACAGCCACACTAAGTTCACTTGACACTGTATGATTGGGTGGGTACTTCAGCTTATACACAAAAACACTCTAATGTGGACTGACTTAAACGTTTTACATGGGGTTTGATGACAAATGGTTCTGCCCTGTGAATGGCATTGGCAGGGGGTGGACTGTCGACATGTGATGAAGACGGTTCCACGGGGGATGAAAAATCCACAAATTAAGTTATTTTTCCAGATTTACAAACAGGGGTTGATGTACCACTTGCACTAGACACACTGCCTTGACCACCACCACCACCACTGCTACTCTCACTACCACTGGACAAGATTTCAAAATCATTATGCTCCTCCACCTCATCATGCCAGTACTAATGTTCTGCTGTTATTTCATTGCTACTGCACACATTTAATTTCCTACATGATCTTACAGTCATGGAAGGAAATAACATGCTCATTATGGTTGATGATGAGGGTGAATGCCCCACTGTGGTATTAGCTGCATTCCTGTGCTAGGTCCACTGTGCTATGTGCCTGTTCTTAAGATGTGCATGCTGTCCTCCAGTGCCCAGATGGCTCCCCTTGTTACCTCGCCTCACATGTGCATGGCAAACCTGGCAGATTGCAACTGACACATCATTTGCATCTTGCACAAAAAGGTCCCAAACAAGGGATTGTGATCCCCTACTGTTAACATGTCCCTGATGCTGCTTATTAGACTACGTTTTTTTTAAGCCCTGAAGTGGGGGTTGTGCTACATGATTTCTCAGGCCGGACACACTTGGACTGCAACTCACCACTACGACTACTTATAATTATTACTGGGTTATCATCATCATCATCGTCATCAACTGAAACTGGTGGTAAATCAAAACTTTTTATGGAGGGGGGGTTAATGCAAATAGACCCAGACACAGCTACTTTGAACTTTTTTTTCTCTGGTTCCCAACAGGGGTCACTAACATCATCATCATATTCATCAGCATTATCCACATCTTCTGCTTGGATGCTGCTGGCATGTGGACTGCATGTTGCAACCACAGCAACATCAGCATCATCAGATTCATCATCAACACCACCACCATCACCTGATATTTTTTCACCACACTGTGCATCATTGCATGGCAAATGCATGACTGAACCACAGTGGAAGAAATGTGACATTGTGTGTTATCTTAGCCATGGTAATCAGAAGCCTCATGTTCAGTTACCAATGGGATTGGGATGTTACTGGGGAGTGTGACATCATCTACACTGTCACTCACTGGCATTGCTTTACACTCAACTATATTTTTGGACATGGTCAACTGGTCAGAAGTGGAACTTGACGCAGCAATACTCAAGCCACCAGCAACTGCACTGACACCACCAGCTAGGACAACATTATCTCTTCCACCTATGATTGAAGCTTCTGTACTGTAAAAAACATTGAAGGAGAAATACCTTTCCTCACATCAGCAATGCACTTCTGTGACTACATACTACCACGCCCACAGACAATCTTACCACTGGCAGCAGTGCCAAAGTGAGAAACAGCTTTGCTTGCATGTCTGTTTGTGGGCATTTTGGGAGATCAACAAGAATATTCCAAACAAATTTAGATTTTGGAATGTTCACTCTGGGCCCCTGGATGTGAAGCCAAAAAAACAACAACTGTGGCTTCAACAAGAGATGCAGATGCAAAATCACAATAAGTTCAACAACACCTTAACTAACCAGTGGTGCTCAAGTCACAGTCCAATGTGGAAAAGAATACCTTTTGCTGGTTGGGGGGAGCACTGTGACTGCAGATTACAGTAGCAGTACAAAAATCAAGATACCACAATGGCAGTACAAAATCATGCAGGTGCAGAGGATAGCAAGTTTATACTGCTGAAATTACACTGTGGAAAAATAAAAGGTGTATTATTTGATGATACACACGGTGCACACACACACACACACACACACACACACTTTGTCTAAGCTAAGTGAAAACTTCAGTAATATACCACGTATTTTAAACAACATGAAATTATGCACTGCTGCACCAGGGCCCCAACACAATCAGCAAGAGAATGTCAACACTTACTGAAAATATTACTGTGTGTACATTAACATAGTTATACAAGAAAAATATAACCAAAAAAACAAAGAACTCCCTATTTCTCCAACTTAAATCTACCTAAACCACAAATACGCCCCTCCCCAAAGCACACTTCCACTGTCTGTCAGTACACAGACTGAATGTTGTACATTAACATTAAAAATTCACACACAGACAATAAACACTCGATGATATGAGCACACGAGGGTTTCCTACAATTGATGCACTAAAGTTTGGCCAAACAAAATTGCTCAAAAGGCCTTTTTAACAGATTTTAGAGGGTTTGAATCACAGAGAGCTCTCAGAGCAAACTGTCTCCTACAGCTGCTTACACACGCTACCCTGAATGGAGGCTCTGCAGAACAATCTAGAGAATGTATGACCTGCAGTTCTATGAATCACTGCAAAATTCACATTTGGAGCTCACCAACAAGGCAAAGTGATGTGAAGTACATTGATTTCAGTGTACTTCGCCTTAAAATTAGTGGAGTAGTGCTTTGGGGAAGGCAGAATAACGTGAAGTAATTTCTTTCAGTGGACTTCGCGTTCCGCATTATGATGCAAAGTACACCACTTCACATTGCAGAGTACTTTGCGGATTCCACCTTACTCCACGAATTACTTCATTGAGCGAATTGGGTCCACTTCGCCCACTTCTACTCGAGACCTAGTGTCCTTTGCAGTTGTTTCAGCCTGAATGGTGGCAGACAGCATGAAGCAAAATTTTGAGGTTCTGACTTAAGGCTCTGAAAAGCAGGTATGGAGATACAAGTGGAGTCCTTAATGGCTATTCCTGATGCAGATGCTCATAGCCCCACAGAAACTCCTTACAGATCCAGAGAGGTCCTTGCAGAGAACTAAGATAAAAATAGACTCAGTGTTGCTGCTGGTAAAGCAGTATGGTGATTGGCAGTCCTGCTCGATGAAGAATGTTACATCAGTAAGAATATGACAAAAACTGGAACAGCTGATGTTTGCAGTCCTAGAACTGTGCTCTCAGTAGCCATAGGAGAATTTCTACAGCTACAGCAGGAGGTGCTAAGGAAGAAATCATGACAGAATGCCCCAAAAATTGCAACTGCACCCTATTAGCATATGCACAGCTGGAAGCAACATGGCCACAACTCCATTGAGTGCACACCTGGCTGTGAGCAACATGGACACCATGCTAATAGTGGAAGCGTAGCCATTCTTATAATGGCCACCTTACATCTGACAATCAGAAAAAAACACTGCCTTCTCTAAAAGGTGCTACCACTAATGCATGGACCTAGCAGCAGGGGCCTACCCCCAAAGAATCACCAGATCTTGATGGTGACCAGACTGTGAGGCACCCCTTTCCCTCCAGCACAGATAATTGTCCAGCACCTACCAATATCAAGTGGAGAGTTGTTCCTCCTGGTACCAAGCTGGAGGGGCTATGGCAGAAAATCCCAGGCTGCAGCCCTGGACTTCTCTGACAGCAACTCACACAGCACTCCAAGTTGAATGGAGGTCCTGATGTCTTCTGATGCTGGGGATTGTGTAGGAATGACAACAAATCCTGAAAAAGTAAAGTAATAAGGAAAAATTAATCCCTGTGAGGCAGGGAGATATCTCCTGCTTAAAGGACAGATTGAAAAGATTGTAGGTTATGGGATAAGGGGTGTGTCCTCATACTTGTTGTTTTTTCACTATATTTTAAGTATCATTTCCTATCTACCTACCTTGCAAATGCAAGTTAGATAGGCATTACCTGTGGAAACAATGCCACAGAAGCTGAACATTTCTTAATAACTGCATTGTTGTTACAAAGACAATTACTAATTATGTAAGTAATAATTTTATTGTATAAGCATACAATGCAGTTGCGTGTTGATTAGCAATATTAGATTGCATGTGTATTAAGTGACAAGTTCGTGAGAAACTGATGTCCCAGTGTGAAAGTACATCACACATACAGCATTAAGAGTTGATAAATGTAAGTGTATGATAGTTACCCACAGTTACATTGTAGTTATACCTTAGTTACACTTCTTTCTTACATTTTAAGTATCAGTTCCTGTGTTCTTACCTCACAAATTTTTTATTATTATTTATTTATTTATCGGTTCAGATTACAACTTTTGAGTTCACAACTCTTTTACAAAGGTTCCACATCATACATTGAACAAAGGTTAACAGAGACAGGTTAACAGTCATAGACAGAAGTATACAGCAGGAGCAACAAGTAATCATTAAACATACATTATGAGAATATAATGTGCAAAAACATATCCATTCAAACAATAACTTTCAACAATAGTCAAGGTACAGTTTATCATTCTACCTGTCTCAAAAGGTGCTGCCAGAGTTGGCATTGTCTTTTTAGCCTAGGAGGAGGGAGCAGTGGGGGTAGAGAAAGGGGTAGTTTGAGGAAAGGAGACATAGGCCAAGGGGGAGATAGTGGTTGCGGTGAGGAGAGGGGATATGGGGGAGAGAGAGAGATAGAGGAGGAGGGAGAGAGAGAGAGGGGGAGAGAGAGAGAGATACAGGAAGAGAGAGAGAGAGAGAGAGACAGAGGAAGAGAGGATGGGAGAGCACAAGAATAGAAGGGAAGGTGGAGGCTGGGGTGAGTGGGTGGGATAGAGAGAGAGGGAAATGGAATAGAGAGAGTGGGGGAGTGTGTGAAAGTTGTAGTGTGTGGGAATGGGGAGGTGGGAATGTGTAGTGTAGTGGAAAAGCCTAAGTAGAGTAGAGAGTAGGGAGGAAAGGAGCAGCCTATAGTAACTAGTATTAGTGTTTTGAGTACTAGGCTTGGGTGATATATACCAGTGTCCTGGATTAACTCAGGGAGGAGGTTCTGGAGAACACTGAATGGTTCATTTTTTCTTGGTAGGCATTCACAAGAATTGCTACCGACAAGGAACTGGCTTAGTTCAGCTTTAAAGATCCTTCAGCTAGCCATGTTTTGCATTGCCACAGGTAAAGTGGGGCTCAGTATGAGAAGGATCTCTGTCCCTATGCAGTTCATTGGAATGGGACACTAAGCTTGTTTTGCTCCTTTTCTCTGGTGCTATAGAGGAGTTTGCTTGAGGGTAGTAGGTTGGATATGCAGTTTGGGGTGGGGGGGGTAATCACCAAGCATTGCCTTTCTTCCCAGTAGATATGTTTGGAATTTTATCCTATTCCTGAGTGTCAGTAGATGACACTGTTTGTACAGTGCACAAGTGTGCATGAGCTGATCTGTGCCTAGCACAAGTCTGCAAGCCTTATTCAGGGTAGTTTCAACTCTTTTTAAGGCTGTATCAGTAGAGGTTCCATAAACCACCAGGCTGTAGACTATGACAGAGAGCACAGTGCTAGAGACCGCTGTCCTTAAGGCATTAGGTGTGAGACTCTTCTGGTGCTTATACTAGATGCCCAGTTTTGTGTTGGTTGCCTTGACCACTGAATCGATGTGCAGTCCAAAGGAGAGTGTGTTGTCGACCGTGACACCAAGGTACTTAAAGGAGTGTGCCAGTTCCAATGGTTCCACTTTGTTACTGCTGATTGATAAGGAGGAGTACCTACTTTTTAATTGAGGGCTGAAGAGCAGCATTATTTTAGTTTTTTATTATAGTTCAGGAGCAGCTTTTTATTGCTAATCCATTTTTCTATTGAGTGGAAGGCAGCCTGCAGCTCGGTTTGTAGGGGAATTATTTTTGGGTGGCTGCATAGGATCACCGCATCATCAGCATATAGAATCTTTTTATATGTGCAGGTCTCTGGAAGGGCATTCAGGAACAGGCTGAATAATAAGGGGCCAAGGATGGACCCCTGGGGAACTCCCATCAACATGGTTTTGGGTTGTGAAATTGCCTGGCCTAGTTTTACCCTTTGCGTCCTGAAAGACAGGTAGTCCTTGAACCATTGTAAGGCATTTGGGGCAAGTCCAAGGGAATGTAGTTGTTTTAGCAGGAGCAAGTGGTTGACTGTATCAAAGGCCTTGGTAAGGTCTATAAAGACAGAGCAAACCATCCTACCCTCATCCATGGCCTTGTGAACATAATCCATGATGTCAATCAGCACTGTTGTGGTAATGTGATTCTTCCTGAATCCATGTTGTTGTGGAGACTGCAATTGGTATTTTGGATGTACTCTGTGATTTGATCGGCCACTATCCTCTTGAGTGCTTTTGAGAGTGGTGACAGTATGGAGATGGGCCTGTAGTTCGCTAAGCTGGTCCTGTCCCCGTTCTTGTAGACAGGTGTTACAAGCGCCTGTTTCCAGTGGGCTAGGAATCTGAGAGAGAGAGAGAGAGACAGATTTATTAAATATTTTGGAGATGGGCACAATGAGTACATCAATAGCAATTGCCACCAGTTCCATGTCCAAGGAGTCGCTACCAACTCATGTTTTACCTAGTACTTTTGTTACATATCCCAGCATCTCTCTCACCATTACACGTTTAAAGTAGAAATTTGGGTGCTGAGTCTTAGGGATTTCACCACCTGAGTCTAGGTTGTTAGGATTTAGGTAGTCTGCCGGTAGTACTGAGCTTATACCTGAAAAGGCCAGATTGAACTCTTCTGCTATTGTGATCAGATCCCAATACTGGAGCCCTTGGTATTGAGCAGCTGGGTATGCTTTTTTTTTCTCTTTGCCTAGAAGGTCATCTAGGTTCTTCCAGAACCGCTTTCCATCCCCCCAATTTCTTTCCAGTTGCTTCCTGTAGAAATTGGCTTTTGTACTCCTGATGAGATGCACACATTTGTTCCTGGCTGCCCTGTAGTTTTGGAGGTCACTGACCACTCCAGAGGATTGTGCTCTGGCCCAGAGATTGTCACTTCTCTCATGCGATCCAGTAATTCACTAGTTACCAATCTATTATTGTACCCTCAAGCTTTTCTTTTTTTCATAGAAGCATATTTGTCACACAGTAGTGCTCAAGTGACACTAGCACCCTAGGTGCAGCCCATACCACCACCACCGACAGGAGGCTGGCACATCCAATGTGACTGGGTATGCAGCAGGGGGGACATTGTTCACACAATGGGGGATTAGTGCATCCGGCCCCTCGCCCACTAATGTGGTGACCAGACTACAGCAGGACATCAATGATGTTCAGCTCTGGTTTCACTCAAATCAGCTTTTCTCAACACTAAGAAAACTGTCTCCTTAACCATCAGCACAAGGCAGAGACTTTCTCAGTTCCTCTCCGTCCCCACATTCAACACCCTGGATGGGACTTCCCTGGAATCCTGCACCTCCGTTAGATATCTATGGGTCAGACTCGACCAGCACCTTGACTTTTCTGCACATATCGATGCCATCCACAAAAAGCATCACCCCGAGTTAGGTGCCCTATGGTTACATCCCACTGCCGGCTCGCTGTGCAATTGTGCATAAAATAATTTTCCCTGTTTTTGACTAGTGTGACATAATCTACAGTGCCGCTACCAAGTCCACCCTAGCTAGACTGAACCCCCCTCTTCCACTCCTTCTGTTGCTTCACCCTTGACTGTCCTCCCACCACCCATCACTGTGTCCTCTTCCAAACACTGGACCTCCCCTCACTTCAGGATCGGAGACAATCCCACTGCACCAGGATCATGGCTAAGTTCTGGGCCCGGTCCTTGCCACCCTACCTCGCCTCAGTACTAACAGTCCAGATCCCTCCCGTGTACTCACTCAGGAAATATGACTCATGTCTCTTGTCTGTTCCACACATGTCCGTCACCGCAGGCCAGGCAGCCTTTAAATTTTGCATGCCTAAACAGTGGAACTCCCTCCCCAAAGTCATTTGGCACGCTCCCTCACCCAGCACCTCAACTCCCTCCTCAAAGAACACCTCTCCTCTACCTGCACAGGCGACTAAGATGTGTTTTAGCACTAGGGCTGAGCTTCTCCTTATTGTGACTGCTAATATGTGATGTAATACGAACCTATATGGTTTGTGCCTCGCACAACTACCTACCGTACTGTACTGTATCTGTCTGTTTTGCCTGCTTGTTTACTATTCATTGTATTCTACATGCATTCTCCCCAGTCCGTGTCCCCCAGAACATATCAGGAATTGAGCAGTAGTCTGCTCAACGTGCCTTCCTGGTAAAACTTTTAAATAAATAAATGGTGTGACCCACTCACAGTCATGGCCCTGTGGGGTACTGACTCCTCTGAGAAATAGGCCATGGCAAGGGAAGCAGCATCTGACTGCCATGTGCCAGTGTGTGTGGTATGGTGGGTGTCCTGGGTGTCTGTCTGATCACACTGCAGGGTGTGGCCTGATACCGAGGTGTCTGCCTTGGGGTGACACTCCTTCCACTAGAATGGCCAGTGCTGTGGCCAGTACCTTCTCTTCCAGAGACCATGTCTGCAGACTGCAGCAGTGTGGTGGCCACCCCAGCAGAGCCAGCTACAAGTGACTGTTCCAGTCTCCTGAATATGGCATCCAAGCCAGCCAGCAGGGACCGCACCAGTCAATCTAAGGTTGCTTTGTGCTCTGCTTGGTGATCTTCTGCAGGCCGCTCATGGTCCTGCAGCATGTGGTGCATGTGGCCCACCTCAGCCCGCAGGCCCTCATAGGCCCCCCCCACTGCAGACTGCAGCAGCCTGTTGGATGCCTCCTGCTGCTGGTCTGGATTATCACAGAGGATGGGATCAATCTGCACCCTGGCCCATTTTGTGGGCTAGGGTTGCACTGAGGTTTGTGCTGCACCAGGAGTCTGGGTCTGGGGCAGTACAGTGGTGGCAGAAGCAGGGGATTGGCTTGTGATGACAAGTTGGTGGATAGGAGGTGGGTATAGGTCTGGGGTGGTGGCCAGACTGGGGATATTTGTCTGGGGCAGTACAACAGTGGCTGGGTCAGGGGCATTGGACAGGGTGGTACAATGATAGATATTCTGGGGAGAGAAGGTGGCTGGGCCCCATCGGCAGGGGAGCTAGATGGGACAGGCAACTCTTCTGGGTCTGAGGTGAACCTGAAAATTTTCTCTCTCTTCCAGTCTTCTAGCGGTTAGGATTCCTGGTTTTTACCCAGGCGGCCTGGGTTTGACTCCCGGTATGGGAAAGACAGCAGCTTTTCCCAGGTCATTCCTGAAAATAAGCATAATACTTGTCTAATGTACTTACCCGGTAAACAAAAGCTAAATAAATAAATAAATAAAAAGTTTTCATCCTCATTGTCCAACTCCAGGTGGGCTCCAGCAGGGGCTGGCCTCAAAGGCAGCAGCCATCTTGATGTTCCTGGACATTCCTCCTCTACTGTGGCTAACACCATTGACTAGGCTGTTGAGAGAAGAGTGAGATATTGCTATATAAAGCACATACCTGTGGGCTGACCATGGAAGAATACAGGTCCAATACACTGTTTATAGTCTCACACACACACACACACACACACACACACACACACACTGCCCATGCAGTGCAGGGTCCATATGCCCTAGTGCTGTACCTGTCACACTTCTCCCATCACTAGTGATCATACAGTATACAACACCCATGTGGCACAGTAGGGGATTTCAACACAGACATCCATACCACCAGGTTGCCTGGAGAACACCATGTGGTCTACATCCGTTGTGTAACACATCCAACAGGTACACTGTTATTGACAGCACATGCAACTATGATGACCCAGGTGTGTGTTGTACTGAGGCCCATGCAGGATGCATGTATAGGGCTTCAGTAGGATGTGTACAAAGAACACCGATCTGTGTAGTACATCCTGTGCCTCACCTCTGTGGGCCATGTCACAATAGCATGCCCCCCCCCCCACAAACATGAAAACCCCAACACCACTGCTGCTGTGCACACATAAGCTGAAAGTGATGAGGCTAACATGGTCACTCACATGGCTGTGCTGGTCCAACTTGGCTTTCATAGTCACCTCTCAAGATACCACTTATTTTCATGAGCTGCATGGTACCAGCCAGGAGTTTTTCTGCAAGAGCTAGGGGCTCTACAATCCTGGAGTCACTACCTGTGGCCTGGAAGTTTGCCCACACCCTGGCTATGATCTTGTTAGTTTTTCTCTTAGGTCAGTTGCCCTCTTTTTGACCTCTTCCCATATTCGGCCTCTTCTTCCTAAAGCATTATCTGATCCCAGGCCTGCCATACCTCGGAACTAGCCCCCCTTTTTCTGACAATCAGGTCCTCCATGGCCACTTATGCACGGGCTAGGGCAAACACTTTGTCCTCCCAGAAGCACCACTTTCTTTGTCAGTCTTTCTCCATTATGATAGCTGTTGGAAATGAGTAGGACAGACACCATACTGTATTGTATACATACAGCAGATGCACAGAACACAGGTACAGTGTCATGCAGGTCCCAGTGCCCCTTGGCCAGAACATGTACCTGTCCCCACATGGAAGCATTCAACACACAGTAAGCTGCCTGACTATCACTGCCTTGGCCATGTACAGATACAATGAAAGTACAGTCATAATACAGCATAAACATAGTACTATGATCACCCCTGTCCCTATGGTTGGCCATTTCACAATGCACTACCCTCTAGCCACCTGCAGTACCTCTGTGGAATCCACGTGGTGCTCTTTACTTCTTTTATTTGCTCCAGGCACAGGCACATTTAGGTATGCAAATGACTATATACATTCCAGTAACGACATTCAAATGTGGATTTAGTGCACAGACTGTGAGATTAACTCATTTACATATACTGTTTGAATATTGCAGCCTTGCCCCAAGTGCCATCATCCTTACACTAATGCTACATTCTGTGATGGAGATATTAAGTCACACGTCATCCATGACATTATAATACTGTGTGGACATGTGTGATATGATGCTGCACTATGGTGTTGTGCATGTGCAGCATGCTACTGACCATGCGCACTATGTGTACATGCATATTAGTGCCCTCTGCATGCTGCCTGCCACTCCCTATCCAGTTAGTGCAGTAAAGATGCTGAAATGTGCATCCTAATAACCAACCTACTCAGTAGAGCCAATACAGTACTGACAGCAGCTGGGGGCAAGGAACAGGTGCTCAGCAGTAAGGATGGCAGACAGACAATTTGAGTCAGAAGGGTGAGGCAGCAGGACACCAGGTCTGGCCAACCTGGTTGATCTGGTGGTCACAAGTGAGAAGCTGAGGTTGGGTGGAGGGGGGTGAAGCTGTAGACAGACCAAGGTGTGATGTGTGGGCATTTTTGGGGTGGTGCCTGGACTGCATGATGGCATTACCTGTAAGTGTGACTAGTGCAGCCCCAGATACAGGAACCTGTCATGGAGTGAGTCTCAGAGCCTTCAGCAGGTTAAGGCCCTGGTGGAGAATAGCACTGTGTCATGCCTATGTGAGTACAGTGAGCAGAATGTATGGTGTTTAGTGTGCAGTACTACTGTAGTGTTCAGAGACTGCTTTGTTACTTTGTCTATGCCTCCAGGGCAATGTACCTATGTTTACCTGTTGAGTACATTAGTTCCTATGGAATCATTTTATGTATTGTGTTACAGTATATGGCCTGCTCCTGTAGATGCCCAATTAAACTGTTGTAATTGTATGACTTTTGTACCCCATTGTATGAGATCTGAGGCTACATGCATCCTACTACATAATATGATGTTTATGTGGCATGTACTGTAGCTGACATGTATGGGTATCTTGGTGAAGAAAGCCAGACATGGGCACCAAATGGGCATTTTGTACACAGTGCTAGGTCAAAGTTACAACACTGGTATGTAACATGGAGGCTGTGCCCAGTCTGTTGTCACACCAGTCTGTGTGATGTGCCATGGTTGTGCATACCAGTAAGATGTACGTGTGACTCCACAGTCTTGTCCATCCCCACCATGCACATGTGGCTACAGTGACACAGTACTAGTATATAGGCATGTGTACTGTTTAGGGTTCACGGTAATGTGTCATGGGTTCAGCAGTAGGCTATTAATCATATTTCACCTTTATCCATCTCCACAGAAACATGACCTAGCCAGAGTCAGTCAGGTCTGGACTCAAGAGACAGGGCTGGCAGGATACCAGATCGCAGGAGAGGGGGTGCACAGCCATGAACATGGAAGGCAGGAGACTGGGTAGGCTGATCAGTCCTCAGCCACATGTATATAAGTAACCTGCATTGTGTATTTCACTGTCTGGGTTGCAAGTCTACACTGTGCTGCATGTTTCTGCTGTAGGAGAGAGAGATGTCCATTTGTTTCTGAACAGGTTGCATGCATGCCTATGGGGCTATCACTTAGGTGGCTGTGGTTCAGGACACTCACCTGGCCCTTTGGGCACTGTCCAACCAGTGATACAGTGGTGCGTCAGGGGCTGTGCCATCTACTGGCTTGATCATTACTGACTGGCAGCTGCCCTGTGTGTACTATGCTGTGCTTTGACATGCATTACACCATGCTGTGGCATATGTCCTGTGCTACAGACTTGGTTCACCAGGGTGGTGATAGTAATGCACTTTGCCCTGTGTGGTACTCCTGTCATTGTCTGTTATATCTGTTGTGTCACATGGTCAGGCCTAGGTATGCATATCTGGTGGTGGTACTAGGCATGGGACACTCTTGTACTGGTATACCCCAGTGGCATGTCATGTGAGGCATGCAGTACCCATGGCAGTCTGCCTGCATTGATGTAATCTCTGGTGCCATCTGCACTGGGTGGAAGGCCAATGCATTTTCTAGAGATGTAATCTAATATTTTAGTATATGTTCCTAGAATAATATAATACTAGGTACATGTACAAGAGTAGTTGTATATGTCTAACCGTGTGCATGTTTTCCTGCTTTTGTAATTTGTGTATTGCAACAATATTTATAATGTATGTTAACCAGTCCTTTGTAACTAGTTGTAATTCTGAAAATTTTAATAAAAACAAATTGAAAACTAGAAATGGCCTTATGTGGCATGGGGTCAATGGGTAGCACACCACCACAATGATAATATAACAGCGAACACCACCACAGTGACAAAACTCGCCAGGTCACTGTGGTGGTCTGCTGCCTGCTGACACAGAGATTCCTGGTGTTGCGCCCCCACCCCGAACAAACTCAGACTCAGAGTTGGTTAATTAGAGATGGGGGGTGTGGGGGGGGCACAGCCCCTGCGTGGGTTGTACAGGGGTAAAGCCCCCCTTCCACAAAAAAACACACCTTCCCAATGGGAACACTGCCGACAGTCGATGTCGGGGGTTTCAAGTCGACAACGATGTTGGCATTGTATTGTCATGGAACCAGATCACTGGGAGGTGTGATCATTGATGGGCAATAAATGTACCTTGCCATGTCTTTGTTTGATGTACTGCTGCATAGTTGGTAGTGTCTACCCAATACAGTGATTTTTCACAGTGTGACCATCCCATGATACATGAGTGGTGTCATGCAGGTATATTACACCACTGGGTTATCTCAGGGTTGATGACCTGCAAAGGCTCTGTATGGGAGGACACCTATACTTAGGGTGGAACCAGCATCTGCTGGGATGGAGGGTACCTCTCCACTTGGCTCTGCATCTCACATATGTGTTTTGGTGCCTGCAGTACAATGTATCAGGCCTCATTTATGTACCACACCACTGTACTCATGTGTTACCCTGCCTGCTGCACACACTGCTGCATGACAATCCTGTCCATATCCAGCTCTACTGTGTATACTGTGTGTGGGTACACCTGGGCATCCCCCCCTTGCTGCTGATCAAGATGGCTCATGAATGTCCATTGTCCTGCACACCTGTGTTGGCCCATGTGCTGGATGCTTGGTCTTCAGTGCACTAGGTGTCAGGGTGTAAGTCATATCCATTTGGGCTTTTACACTCCCTATCACACTCTGTCTTGGTGCTGCTGTTGCATGTGCTATGTTTCCACATCTGGCATGCCTTCTGGTTTCGTATGTCCCTTGTACAGCTCAGTCATGCCCTGTTGCAGCATGGCACACTCACTGTATGGCAATCCTCTACTGTTCCGGTACTCAGTGCTGTCTCTGATATACCACACACATTCCATTGTGGCTGTTTGACTATGTCCACCTATGTGTGGCATGGTATCCCATATATTGGCTGGTTTTATTTCTGTTATGCTTGTCAGGCCACTCCTGTGTCTCTTGTTATCTTCTAAACTCATATCTTTATAATTATTCCATAAAGACACCAACATAAGGAATGTCTGTCTTGAAAAAAACATTAATTTGACACAGTTTCAAGTTTTGTAAGGTCATTTTTAACCTACAACAAATTATTTGTTTAAACATTCTCTTTATTCTATGACAATAAATATTTACATTTTTAGTGAAGGAGGCAAAAAATTGCAGATTTCATATACAAAATTATAGTTACTCGATATTACTTTGTTGTACAAACCTTGCCAGACTTTCTTGTGATAACTGAGACATGGCTCAAGACCACCACAATGGACAGGGAAGTTAACCTACCTAACTATCAGCTTTTCAGAGCTGATCGCCAAACAAGGGGAGGTGGAGTAGCCATATATGTAAAAGCTGGTTTAGTTGTATCCTGTACTGCTGCAACATCTATGCCCAAGGAATTTGAGTGTCTATCTCTAAAAGTCTCTCTCCCCAATACAGCAGTTTTCCATTTAATTGATGCTACAGAGCCCCTCTGGTGAACACAAGCTCTTATCCCACCTGGGAAACCTGGTCAAGTCCTGTACTGAAGAAGTCATTATCATAGGGACCTGAATTTCAACTGGCTCACCCAGGCAGCTACACCTCTGGTATCATTCTGTGACACCTATGGGCTCACACAGTTAATTAATGAACCAACAATACTAAATGCAAGGAATAGTAGTAACAGTACTCTACTTGACATCATGCTAGTGAGTAAACCACATCTATTCACACATGCTGGAGTGTTCCCAAGCATAAGTGACCACTGCCCCATCGCAGGGGTAAGATCCAGCAGCATTAAAACAGATCCTGCAAAATTCCTCATGAGGAGATCCAAGAAAACATCAATATTGAAGGATATCTGCATGATCTAGCCTACTCTCCACACTGGCAAAAGTTCTATCTTGCACATTCTGTAGAAAAAGCTCAGCAGGTACTAAATAGCATTATATTAAATGCACTTAACACCCATGCCCCAATCTCTAGTATCCAAATAAAAAACAAATCCTGTCGCTGGTTTTCAGCTGACCTCAAAGCTGCACTGCTGGAGAGGGATAAACTTTGAAAAGTAACAAGAAAAACTAAGAATATCATGGACTGGATGATCTTTAGGAAAGCCAGGAATAAATGCACTAGGAAAGTTAGGGATGCAAAGGCTGCCTACTACCTGGCCCAGCTCGATTCCTACTTCCATAATACTGCTAGATTTTGGGGCACCATCAAGGGTATGATGGGCCAGGATGTTAACTACCCCCTTCCAACCCATTTACACAGTAACTATGGCCCCATTACTGGCACATTGGAAATCCTGGATGCATTCAACAACCACTTCACAACAGCTGGCCTTGCCTTTGACTCCTCCCCAGCTAACCTATTAAGGGATCATTTAAGCTCCCACTATACTGGTGAACAAAGAGTTGACTCCTCCTTTAGCTTCGAACCTATACTGTTGAAACAAGTTGAGGATCTATTATGGCATCTAGATACCAAAAAGTGCAGGAGCAGATCTTGGACCCATTCTTTCTAAAGATTGCGTGGTCATGTGCTTGCAGTCCCCCTAACTCACCTCTTTAACCTTTCCCTAAACTCTGGCTCTATTCCCACGCAGTGGAAGACAGCCCAAGTGGTCCCCCTTCTAAAATCAGGGGACCCTATGGATCTTAATAACTACAGGCCCATTTCCATCCTACCTGTGTTATCCAAGATGCTGGAGAAATTAGTGAGTTTTCAGTTAAGGGAATATCTGGACAATGCTAATCTATTAAATCCTGCTCAATCTGGATTTAGGGCCAAACATAGCACTATCACTGCATTAGCCAAGGTCACCAATGATTGGCAAACCGAACTGGATAAAAAGAACAATGTCTGTGCAGTATTCCTGGACCTGAGCAAAGCATTCGACACTGTGGACCATGAACTGCTACTCTCATCCCTACACTCCATTGGCCTAGATCCATCCCCTCCTTAAGTGGTTCAGATGCTACCTCTCCGGTAGATCACAGCAGGTAAAAGCTGAAGATGACCTCTCCCATTAAGACCACTGTCAAGAGGAGTCCCCAAGGCTCTATTCTGGGTCCTATCCTTTTGCCATTTATATAAATAAAATTGATTCAACCCTTACCAAGTCCTCAGTACATCTCTTTGCTGATGACACTGTACTGTATGTCAGCAACCCTTCACCTAAAGTTGCTCATGAAATCCTACAAGCAGAATTCTCCTGTTACAACATCAGCTTCTCAAGAAAAAGCTTCTGCTAAATGCAAAGAAACCAAAGCAATGATGTTCACAACCCAAAACTCCACCAACACATCCTCTTCAATCAGTCTCCCCCAGATATGCACTATACTTGGAGAAAATCTGAGTATGTTGAAAATTTCAAATACCTAGGTGTGTGGATTGACAACAGACTTGACTTTACTCAGTATCTAGAACAACTGCTGAAAAAGCTTCACCTAAGGCTTGGCCTCCTCTACAGATTAAAACCCTTCCTTAATAGAGATTCAAAGATGAGATTAGTCCAGGCCATCTTTCTATCAGTCATTGACTATGCAGACTTCCTCTATAGTCACTGCCCCACTCCTACCTTCAAAAGTTGGATACCTTATACCATAGAGCAATAAGGTTCATTACAGACCTGCCATATAATACTCACCATTGTTCTCTCCATGATGCAGTTGGATGGGTTTCCCTTCATGTCAGGAGGAGCAGAAATGCAGCTCTATGGATCTACAGATCTTTATCAAAAAAACTCCCAAGATATATCCTGGACTGCTTCAACCTGACCACTCCCAGCTCCTATGCCCTAAGAAGCAACAATATCATCCTGCTCAAATTGCCCAAAGTCAAAACCAAAATAGGGAGGGCAGCAATCAGCTATTCCCTAGCCATAGCATGGAACACCCTACAAAAATCCTTAAAACTGTCCATTATCATTCCATTTACATCCTTCAAGCAGCACTGTACAGCCTTCTTCACAGAGAAATGCAGTTGCTACCACTAGAGATAGAATAGTCGTCCCACAAAACCATATTCCAATCACATATGGCATATTCCTTCCAGCCAGACACTGCCAGTATATGGTACCCAATATTCCCTTCACCATCCTTGTACTCATTATGTGAGTGACTGTCATGGCCCTCATTGTGATATATATGTACTGTATATATTGTAGATGTTAGTTTAACTTTCTCTTGCCAAGCTTTAACATGTGAATTCTCTGTATATTATTGTGTTATAAATAACATTTTATTTTTTCTGTATGTATAACTGTCTCATAAGTATGTGATGTAATTGCTGTGAACCAACTCGAACTTTGACCTTATCAGGTCTATCTTGTAAATAAGCCTTGCTCAATGATGATCGCCTGAATAAATAAAGATTTGATTGATTGATTAATTGTACAAGGCAGAAGGAGGTACTAGACCCATCATGACTGCCCCCACACCATGTGGGGGAAATTAACCTTCATTACTAAAAAGGAATGCATCTAATTCAACCTTAAATTTGTGGAAGTCTGTAATATCAGCTAGAGTCTGGGGTAGTGTATTTCATAATTTTCATGCACGTGTTGTAAAGAAGCAGTTTCTTTTGTTAGTGAATGTCCATTGGATATGTAATTGTTTATTGTGAGACCTTAAGTAAGTAGGTTTAGGAGCGGGTATAATATTACATTCATTTATTAAATGTTGGTTATGTAGGACGTTAAATAACATCACTTATACAATAGCAGTGAAAAGACTGCAATCTGATTGTCTGACTGGCATGATTTACCTGTTGTAAAACCTGGCATGACCAACAGAAAAACGTGTCAGTCAGCTGCATGTACTGTACAAGGCCACTCTTTAAAAATCAATCTGAGCCCCTGAACACCAAAGAAGAAAAAAATGCTATAGTGTATCCCCGCTAAGTCGCTGGTAAACTGAGATGCAAACCCACAAAGTTCAAAATGAACTGTAGCTTCCATTTAACAGATCCTGAAGAG
The DNA here is from genome assembly GCA_016271365.2 of Neoceratodus forsteri. Lineage (NCBI taxonomy): Eukaryota > Metazoa > Chordata > Ceratodontiformes > Ceratodontidae > Neoceratodus > Neoceratodus forsteri. The sequence goes on from CM028130.1 coordinate 53,985,545, forward strand.
CTGTACGCCTACTTTGAATAGCAAAGAAACACTTATCTGTAATTTGACTAGATCTCTGCAGTCTGTCCCCTGTGTCACCCTCCCCCACCCGCACTCAAGTCTTCTACATCCCCACACAAAAGCTCCCTCATGCATGACTGGATGTTTTGTTATGGGGGAAAAAAAGTTGCTCACTCTTTCAGTTTCCCACCCACTGTGCACTGACAGAAAGTAAAGCACAGACACACAGACTTAACTTTACTCACTGTTGTCACGCTGCCTTTGCCACTCCCTGTAGCTCCCGTTTGTATGAAAAAAAATTGCAGCTCACTTCCCCATTTCAAAGATCAAGTGTAAAGAATTTAAAAAAGGTAACTCATTAGATGGTGCTAACAGCCAATCTGTCTGCCTTCTCTCCTCCGTTCACATGACACCCTCCTACTGCTTCTCTGCAGAACTGAAACAAACACTACTGCACATGCGTATCCCAGGACTATTTTTTTCTGTTGCAGCAAAAAATGACATTAAAAAATGGAAAATACAAAAATAACTATTTTTCTTTATTTTTTTACATCATAAAAGGGGGACATTGTATAATCGCAATATATCCCTCCAGGATGTGGGTGATGCTGGGATTTACCCCCTTCTGATGTGGTTTACTCACCCTTCCTGCAGCCTCGTGACTGAATCCCACCAGGTATGGGTAAGTACCAGCATAACCCACACCCTATTGTGGTATATTGCTTAAGAGATCCCCTATATCTCTACCTGTTTGCAGATCATAGAGATTCAGTGCACAAAGTCTATCAGGATATGAATGTCCTCTCAGCCTGGGCACTAATCTAGTTACCCCTCCTGGAAAGCTATTCTGTGTGGTTCCACGGTACTGCAGTCATGTTCACAGCGTTGGTTCTCCACTGCACCTCCCTTCCAAGGACCTCACAACCCCTCCTCCCTCCTCCCTCCTGTGGAGGCACTATTTTTTCCTGCCCGTCACTTCCTGTTTCAGCAATAAATCTGTTTATTATAAATCTTCCGTGTTCAGGAGTTGTTTTTGGTTTTTTTAGACAAATGATAGCAAAGAATAAATGCATCTTTTGTACCTTTCATCTGATATACAGTAAATTGATAAAATCCAGCACAGATGTGCTGCTCTGGGTGCCTAATCTGATCTGAGAAGTAAAAAATCTTCCCTTGGTGTACACACACACATGCACACACACACACCCACCCATTACCACAGTATGCATAGTAGTAGAGCATGTCCAAAAAATAATTGTCAGTACACTTCAAAAGTAAACATACTTTTTAGAGGAACAGTAAAACTGTGTCATAAGAAGTCTGAACCTGTTAGTGGCACTCTGCAGTCAGTGAGGTGCATATCTGTGTCTGCCAAAACAAGGAAATGGGGTGTTTTTTGGTTTGCTGGCAAAGGCACCTAGCTTCACCTGAGCTCTTTTCTTCTAAGTTTGCTTGTAAGGACAGTGCAAGGAACAACATTATCAGAGCAAGGAAAAAAAGTAAGGCTTCTTTTGGCTAGATAGATTTACTGTGTGTTACTATTTTTTGCTTAAATTTTACTGCTTTATTGTTTTCTGATTCAAAGTGCTGTTGCTGGGTATACTTTCTGCTGCATTTTTACCAGGTGTGCCTACAGGCTTGTTACTGTTTTGTGCTTACAGATTACTGCTGTAGTCTTCTCTGATTCAAATTGTTTTTGCAGGATATATCTTATGTGAAACTGTTACAGGTGGTGCTTATAGGTCTTACAGTTCTATCTATCATTATGTTAAGCTTTCAGGGCTAATTACAGAAGCACAAATGAGATACAGACCGAGGGATAGTTACTGCATTTGTTGTTGGTTGAATGCTTCTGCTCTTACATTCTTGTTTCTTTCATCTGTGGTTCTTCATTTTCTGCAGAGGTATTGCCCAACCACACACCCCTATCCCCAACCACTCCCTGCTACACTCCTTTTATAGAGTAGCACATATGTGCCATTTCCTGTAGCAAAGTAGGAAGAGGAGGATCAGAGGGGTATCCACATAGTGACTTCACTTACAGGGGCACAACTAATTTAACTTGTTGTAAAAAGTTATACAAAAATAAACAAACAAAACATGTATCCTTCTAATTACTCGGACCAGGCAAACTTGGCAACTCAACTGGAATGGATATTATTAACTGCAGGTGCTGTGGGACACTTTTCAAAAGGGCAGTTATACAGGATTTAGGATGCTGTCCTATATGCTGGACCATCAGATATCTAAGGGCTCAGCTCTGGACAGCATGGACAGAGGTTGAGCACCTCAAATTTCATAGTCTGTAGGATATATATATATTACAAGAACCACCCGCCATTTCCCCAACATCCAACAGAAGCACCTCAACCGCAGAGGGTAATTGGTCCAGGAGGTTGGCAGGTGGTTAGGAGGGGCAAATCGGGTGCCCCATCACTCATTGCTCACCAACATATCACCTCCAAAAACCATATAAAAACTACAAACAGATATCTGCCTTTATCTCTGAAATCAAACAAAGGGTCAGAGGATGCTGCAGAGCAGGACACTGCAGCACAAGAACTAGTGCAACAAAACTCATCCAAAACAGGGATCAAAACAAAAAAAGCAAAAAGGAAATAAAACACTTCTGATCATAGGAAAACTATGATTCAGGAGTTGATACTACCTCCAAATAAGGGTTATGGTCAGATGTCTCCCAGGTACATCAGGGTGGAGAGACACTGACTGCATTGCAAAAATCTTACAGGAAGTAGGAGAAAACATTGACATCCTGGTACACATAGGGACTAACAATCTCACCTTATGGTCAGTTGTGGGTACCAAAGAACACCTGACCAGGCTGGGAGACAAACTGTCATACATTTCATCCAGCATCTCCTTCTCTGAGATCATGCTGGTCTGAGAGAGGTGGGCAGTCAGATGGAAGGTCAGAGGGGGGGGGAAATGGAAGCTAAACATTTGGCTCAAGGGCTGGTGCCAGGAAAAAGGAGACAACTTTTTAGGTAACTGGCAACAGTTTTAGGAGTAAAAGTTCTTTAAATTTGATGTACTACATTTTATTAAGGAGGGAGTCAGTGCATTGAGGCAGAAGTTTAATGTCTTTGCAGAATATTTAACCTAGCAAATGGGGAGAGGGGTGCGGCACCCGATACATTGAACAGGAAGAACACCCCTCCCCTCTCAGCTAGTGATCAAACAGGAGTTCAGCATGTTTGTAGTTCATTTGCATCACCAGGTAAGGAAAAAGGTCTGGCTCCCCATATGACATGCAGGGGAAAAGCTGGACCTCACCCCACAACTAACCTACCAAAATCTGACCAATGGAAAATCATGTACACAAATGCCCACAGTCAGGGAAACAAGATGCCAGACCTGGAGGCAACAATGACAGAAGATAAACTGGATATAGCAACCATTAGCGAGACATGGTTTACCAGTAACCACACTTGGGAGACTTCAGTACCCAGCTATGTACTGTTCAGAAGACAGTGAGATGCAAAAAGGAGAGGGGGGTTGGCCCTTTATGTCAAAGAAAAGATCAAAGCAACAGAAATTCAGAATACACATAAGGAGTCAGAACTGTGGGTCACCCTGGAAACAGGAAATGGGACAGCCATACAAACTGGGGTTGCCTACAGTCCTCCAAAGCAGGGGAGGGGGGATAGACACATTACTGTTATAAGATATACAAAACATGACAGCTAAAAGGGAAGTTCTGATAATGGGAGACTTCGACATGCCAGATACAGACTGGTCAATACCAGCAGGAACATCTGCCAGAACTAGACACATAGTGGATTCCCTGCAAGGGGGCACCCCAAACAAATTGGTACAACAACACATAAGAGACAGGGCTATCCTATATCTAGTACTGACTAATGGGGAAAGGATCACAGATCTCCAGGTAGAAGGTCACCTGGGGGACAGTGACCATCACATGGTATGGTTCAATTTGGCCACTAGAACTAAATCATCCCATTCCAAGGCAAAAATATGGGACTTCAGAGGAGCTGATTTTGATAAGATGGTCAACAGAGTTAAGTGATCCCTGGCAAGAAGAAATACAGATGAGGGGGTACAGAAAATGAGCAAGCATTAAGGATGCAATACTTGAAGCAACATTCTATTGTGTTAGGGAGAAAGGCAAGAGCAAAAGAAGAAGGAAACCACTTTGATTCTAAAAAACAGTAGCAGAAAAGATCAGAGCCAAAAGGTTTGCCTTTAGGAAATATAAGGCAATGCAGCAGGACAAAAATAGGGAAGCATACCAAACTTTCCTAAGGGAAGCAGGGAAGGCAGGAAAGCAGGCTAGGCCCAAACCGAGGAAACACTAGAACAAAAAGTAAAAGAAGGGGACAAGACATTCTATAGATACAATAGTGAAAGGATAAAGTCCAGATGCGGTATGGCTAAGATCAAAGGGAATAAAGGGGAGTGTGTGGAGGAGGACCAAGAAAAAACATCTATCTTAAATAGATACTTCTGCTCAGTATTTAATGAGGAGAAGGGAGGGCAAGACCCACAGCTCAGCACCATGGACACGGGGAAGGGGAGGAGTGCACAAGTCCATTCACAAAAGAAAGGGTGCAACAAGAGCTAGCTAAGCTCAGGGTGGACAAGGCAATAGGACCTGATGGCATACATCCCAGGGTACTAAAGGTGTTAAGGGAGGAACTAGCAGAGCCATTAGCAGAACTGTTCAGTGAGTTTCTGAGCATAGGAGAGGTCCCAGAAGGGTAAGGGCTCATGTGATTCCACTCCAAAAGAGTGGGAGCAGGGAGGAGGCAGAGAACTATAGACCAGTCAGTCTTACCTCAGTAGTGGGCAAGATTATGGAGGCATTCCTTAAGGAAAGGATAGTGCAACACCTGGAATCCATAGGAGCACAGGATCCAAGACAGCATGGGTTTACAACAGGAAGGTCCTGTCAAATTAATCTCATAGATTTCTTTGACTGGATAACCAGAGTGGTGGACTAAGGGGGTGCAGTTGATGTCACCTACCTTGACTTCAGCAAAGATTTCGATACTGTTTCACATAGAAGAGTGATTAATAAGCTGGGGAGGCTTGGGGTGAGTCAGAAGTTGGTCAACTGGGTGGCATACTGGTTGGTGGGTAGAAAACAGAGAGAGGTGGTAAACATTATACAGTGAGATGAGATGCAATTCAAAGTGGGGTGCCTCAGGGATCAGTCCTGGGACCAGTCCTCTTCAATATCTTTTTCACTGACATTGCAGATGGACTGGAGGGTAAGATTTGCCTGTTTGCAGATGACACCAAGATCAGCAACAGAGTAGATAATCCAGGTAGGGTGGGCAGAATGAGAAGTGATCTGGAAAAACTGGCAAAATCATCTGAAGAGTGGCAACTGGTGTTTAACGTAAAGAAGTGCAAGATGATGAACATAGGGAAGAGAAACCCTAAAGCTACATACAGCAGTAGCCACAGACATTGCCAGCTATTTCATGAAATTTCTATAGAGTTTCTCACATCTGCCCCAATTGTGGAAATGCAGAAAGCAGGAGATTGCTCTAGAAATATTACAGAAATTTCAGGAAATAACTGGCAATGTTTCTGGTGGGTGGAAGGGAAGTATCTGGCAATCACGAGGGAAGAAAGAGACTTGGGCATCATCATCACAGATGACCTGAAATCATCCAAGTAGACCACTAAAGCAGCAGAAAAGGCTAGAGTGATGTTGGGGTGTATTAGTAGGGGTATCACAAGTCATAAGATGGCGTCAATAATCCCTCTTTGCAAGATACTGGTTAGGCTCCATCTGGAGTAATGCATGCAATAATGGAGGTCACATCTGCACAAGGAAATTAACAAAATAGTGGCAGTTTAGACTAGGGCAACCAAAATGGTGCAGGGACTGCATCAGAAAGCATATGAGGACAGATTAATGGCGCTCAATATGTATTCCCTAGAGCAAAGGAGGGAGAGAGGTGATATGATCAAAACATTCTTAAGGGCATTAACAAGGTGAAAGATTCTAACTTACTTCAGTATAAGTAAAATAGCAGAACAAGAGGACACATCATGAGATTAGAGGGATTCCGATTAAGGGGTAATGTGAGGAAGTTCTTTTTCACAGAAAGAGTGGTGAATGCATGGAATGGCCTACTGTACCTCAGGAAGTGGTGGATATGAATACAGTGCAAGGCTTCAAACAGGCATGGAATAGGCTTAAGGGAGCAACACAGATGAGTATGAATAAATAGGCCATTGACAGAGTAAAGGCTTATGGCACATTCATAAAGTTGAAAAAATGGTCAGACTGGAAGGGCCTTGCAGTCCTTATCTGCCATCAGCTTCTGTGTTTCTGTGTTTTATAGGCAGATCACTGACTCTTATCTCCTTGTTCCACATTGACTAGGTATTAGTTTCACATTAAGGCATGCCAACTGATAAGTGCTGTTTGTCCATTAGGGGTGGGGTTTTGGGGGCTGCTGACAAATGTCTCTCCTCCCCCACTGCTTCCTGACTGGCTTTGCATCTTCTTTAACTAAGGTGAGTGGCAAAGAAGCTAGCATGTTTTTTTTTTAATCATTATTTAGTGCCCTTACTTAATAAGCAAGACAGAGAAGCCAGCTACTCTGTTTACTTAGCCAGCAGCATATGTTCTCTGTCCTGCTTTTTAACCCTTGACTGCCAACAAAGTTACAACATGCTAGCACTGTGGACAGATACATCAGATAGTAGTGCTGTAAGGGTTAATGTCTGGTCATCTTCTGTAATGTAATGTTTCTGATAAACTGATGGGGAATGGTGGTAATGTCAATTTCAGTTGCTGACGATTTGGTGGGTGCAAGGATGGTGCTGCAGAGCAGTGCTGTTTTGTACCGTATGTCTTAGACTAAGTGGAGTTAACAGCAAAATTTAGAGGTGAGGGGAACATAGTAGTTGAAAAGTCTGTCATGCTGTGCATTGCTGCTTGCTGGAGAGTCTGGGTAAAATATTTTCTGTTGTCGTTCAGCTCTGCAGGGGTGTGTGTGTGTGTGGGGGGGGGGGTCCAGCACAATTTTATTAAAATGAAAAAGCTGCTTCTGAGCTTTCTCTTCTTTTGTTGCTTGTGGAGGAGGGATCAGACATCAAGATGACTCATGATGTGATTGTGATCAGTGAAAAATACATAATTCGTGTCCTTTATATCAAGATCATGCTGGCTGATGCTGTGTTGTAGTGTGTATTCGCACTACACACACTACTGCCCAGCATCAGAATGAGCCAGCACGTTGATTATTTTTATGAACGGTTAATTTTATTATAATGTATGGTAAGTGCATATTAACCACCATAATCAGCAGTTACACAGCTTTGTTATGCATTGTTTAGAATTTTAAAAGTTGTTAACCACACTCCGGAACTTCCAAACAATGGCATAACAAAAAAGAATGCACCAGAGTTCCATAATTCTCACATAGAATGCAAACAGTGTTTTTTGACCATACACTATAAAGATGATGGTTGAGGATCAAGACAACCACGCTGAATCACTGTAAGCTGTTAGACTCAGTAAACCTCTCGAGCCAGCGCCTCGAGGTTTACCATGTTGCCCTAGCAACCACTCGAGGTGATTACAGCATGGTTATCACCTGATACCCAGCCATTATCCTCTATTTCATTGTTCCCAATCACATCATAACTAATCTTGCTGCCCCATCCCCCCAAAAGCAACAACAGAAGGATTCCATCATGTCAGAGAGCAATTTTAGTTATTTTAATTGAATTACACCTGGATCCCCCCCACCACTACCACCACACACACACTCACACACACAGATCACTCCTCCATTCCACTGTTGGGCTTGATCAGACCAGATGGAACCTCAGCCAGGCAGCTGGATGGGATGGCAAGGAAGATACATAAGTGTCACTGTCAGTAGCCCATATTAAACAGGTGGCGCATGCTGGCAGACCTAGTGGGTACTCTGTCATTCACATCTGCATGGACAGAAGACCACAGTGCCAGTGAGCAGCTGAAAGAAAACCAGGGCTGTGGAGTTCCTCTATTATGTTATGGGCAAGTTAAATAAAAAACCATCAGGACTATGGAGACCCACTACTGTGGGCAGCTGAAAGGAAAAAGCTCATTGTGGTTGTGGAGAGCCACCAGAGTAAGCAGCTGACAGAAAAAAAAAGTTGGGGCTATAGAGACCTGCTACAGTGGGTAACTCAAAGCAAAAAAGCCCTTTAGGGCTGTGGAGATATATAGATCATTGCAGTCCCCATGTTTGTAGCTGACTTGTAACCATGTTAGTCATTAGAGCCAAACAGCTTCCAGGATAAAGGTAAACTTTTGCAGGCAATGGCAGTTTATAATTGTTCTGTAGTGTGTCTCGTCTCTGCAACTCCTGTGATTCTCCTGGAGAGTTAACCAGTACCTCCTCCCTCCTGCCACACCCCAATGCCTAAATTTGGTTTGCCTGTTTGTTCTGAGACAGCATCTGGACTGGAAGAGGCTGACACCACCGAGCCCCTGATCTTTGCTTTGACTCTCCCCGAAAGACTCACTCAAAGTCTCAACCCCTACCACCAACACCAACATCCGTCACTCACTCAACCACCCCACACCGAGAGCGAGACCAATATACTCAAGACTCACCATCACAGACCCCAGCTGAGGATTCGAGGAAGAAAGGGGAGGCCATGGTGCCGGGTCAAAAAAGTTATTCTTTTTTTTCTATGACGAATGCCAGTGGCCCAGTGCAAATTTGCAGGTGTTGGGTCATGCAGTGCTGGCACTTCTAAGAGAGACTAGGCCAAGTCAGCAAGACACGCAACACATTCTGAGATGAGAGGTCCAAGTAAAAGCACCTACTGTGGCGTTTGGTCTCTTTATCTGTGTGAGAAAAGGGAAAGGGTGTGCATGTGCATGACACCTGATCATGTGACCTTGCTCAGGGCTCCAGCAGTAACCACATGATCAAGTGACTTACCTTAAGGTATCTGCAGGGCTGCCCTCAGTTGGGTCTTAAAAAGTGAATCATCTGATGCCCCTGCTATGATGTTTTGTTTCAAGTGGGGGCCCCCCTCACAAGTGTGGGGCCGAGGGCAGCTACCCCTGCTGGCCTCCCCAAGGATGGCTCTGGCTGTAACTGTGGAGAGTGTCAACCATGTGACTATTGGGGGTATGGGAGCAGTGCTGTCATGGTAGTGGAACTTAAAGCTGTGATCTTTGGGAATGGGGATCGGTTCTGTGACTGTCAGGGGTGCATACCCAATGAAGTGACTGACAGTGGAGGGTGTCAGTCCTGTGACTGTTGGAGGGGGGGAGTACAGTCCTGTGATTAAAGTGATACATGCTGCAGCAGTTCCTCCCCTCCATAAAACTGTTTGCTTTGCCAGTTGACTCAGGCAGGCTCTCAGCCCTGTCCCCACCTCCCTTGTCTGCCACTCCCCTTTCCCAGAGCACTGAGCTTAAGGTTCCCATGGATTGCCCCCCTCCTGTGATACGACCAGGAAGGGGAGAGCCATCCTTCTCCCACCCAGTCGCTCACATCCAGAACTAAGCAAGTCATCCAGGTGGTGGTGTGGGACAAAGGTAGGTGCATAGGTATGTAGGGCATTATGGAGCCTGTTCTAGCCATTTCAGCACCCTTCCCTTGGATTCCTGCTTTCACCTGGGAGAAGTCAAAAGTCAAGTCAGCATGCCTCCCCACCCAGGGACAGGACAGTTATCTGATGAACGCTCAGTATTCTGTCTGACCCCTGGCAACCTGAACATATTTCTGAACTCAGATCACTAATGTGGCAGGAGGTAAGGCACACAGGGCCTCATCCCTCCAAACCACTGGACCAGACCGGCCTTATACTGCAGTAATGGAATTATTTTGGCAGGCTATCAGACAACGATGGAACCACTGCACACCAGGGAATGATTTTTTTATTAGAAGGCCTGGTGGTCAGAGGGTGGGATGTACCTGTGGACACCAGAGAATGTGTTAACATTAACAGGGCCAACAATCACAGGTGGATATTGGTATTGCCTGGCAGTTCGAAAGAAATATTGAGCTGCTCGAAGTTCCATATAAAAACAATTTCCCAGTAGATACCTCCTAATCCCTGTAAAATAGCATAATGCAGCCTTGTAGGATCTACCCAGATTTTGTACAGGGGTGACTGTAGCATTCTGCCAGTCACTTGGCATAGTACCTAAGTTGTAAGATTTATTGAATAAGATAATAAGGGGTATTGTCAATTGATCAGCTGTTTCTTTGAGGAATCTGGAGTTTAAACTATCAGGCCCTAATGAAGAATTACTTTTTAGAGCTTTTATAGTCTGGTTAATTGCGTCCGGTGAAAAACAGTGGCAGCCCAATGCTGCATTGGGGATTGCTACCTTTACCTGGTCCATGAGGTAAAATACGGAGCTGAAATACCTAGTAAAGGCATTAGCGATCTCCCTAGGTTTCCATAATTAAACCCCATTTTCATTTAATGGCCCTGTGCTGACATTGGGATGGTTACTATTGAAGTATGCGAAAAAGCCTTTTTGGTTATCGTTAGTATTCCAATTTCATCCTTACAATTTTGATGAACTTTCTTGTATTTTTTTTCAGCCTTATATATAGCCTTAGTTTTTACATGGTTAGCCTTCTTATATTTCCTAAAGGCTTTTTCTTTCTCTTTATTTGCTGCCTGATTTTCAGTGTTAACCAAGGTGGAATCTTTCCTCTATTTTTATGGACCTGTTTAAATGAGATATTTTTTCTTTCCAGGTCTTTAATGATCAATTTCAGTAGTTCACAGGATGCAGTCACACTGAAGTCAGACATTAATATATATCAATCATAAGTTTGTAAAATTTGATTAATACTAGGATAATTGACTCTTTAGTAATACAAGTAGTAACTGGGTTGACGTGAATAAATCTTCTGTTTAGCTAGGGTGAAGGTTACACAACTGTGGTCATTATTTTCTATGGTGCCACAATTGAGAGGTCAGCACTGTCATATGCCAAATTAGTGATTACAAGATCAAGAATATTTTTTTCCCTGGTAGGTTCAGACACCAATTGCTCAAGCCATGCCGATAACACAGTGTCAACAAAAATGATTATATTGGAGTACTGACAGTTAAACAGTCAAACTGAATCCCTGGCATATTAATCAAGTCAAGTCAATTTTATTTTTAAAAAGCACTTTTCAAAATACCAAAGTGCTTGTACATAAATAATAAAAACAGCTAATCAATATATAATAATTAAAAATAGCAGTAATATTAATAATGACAGGCATCTAAATTTAAGAAGCATCAGGAAACGCTAGACTAAATAAATGTGATTTTAGTGCAGATTTAAAAGCCTCAGTGGTCAGGCACTCTCTAACCCAATGAGGTAAAGAGTTCCACAGGGTCGGTGTTGCAAATGCAAATGCTCTGGCTCCTGATGACTTTAACTGGACCCTGGGAACCTCTAGAAATTCCACGTTAGTGGAATGGAGCGGATGAAGGGGGCAGTAGGGGTGAAGGAGATCTTGCAAATAATGTGGTCCCTGCCCATGTAGGGCCTTGTAGGTCATCAAATTGACCTTGAAGGTGATCCCAAACTGCACTAGCAGCCCGTGCAGTCCATGGCGCACAGGTGAGACATGATTAGATCTACATAAACCAGTCAACAACCTGGCCGCCACATTCTGCACCAGCTGCAGTTGGCAGATGTCCACATCCGGTAGCCCTAGATACAGAGCATTGCAGTAATCAAGGTGGGTGGTTACAAAGGCATGGACCAATGTTAGAAGATCATCAGGTGGAACAAGATGTTTTATCTGGGTGATATTCCTCAGATGGTAAAATGAGGTCTTGATGATGGCTGATACATGAGATGTAAGTGACAGCCCATCATCAACTGTAATGCCTAGATTCTGCACCCACTCAGAGGTCCTCAGCTGACTTCCTCCCAGCCAAAGCCCAGATGGCTGACCAGAGGAAGACCCTTTACCTGATGACCTGGGTTCACATCCAACACCTCAGTTTTGTCCAGGTTCAACCTCAACCAGTTAGCACTCATCCAGTCTTGAATCTCAGTGTGGCAGTTGTTAAAGATTGAGACAGCTTCATCCTGTTCAGGTATAAAGGACATGTATAGCTAAGTGTCGCAGAATCACACACACACACAGAATCACAGAAGCATGATGGCAGAAAAGGACCATACCGACCCATCTACTCGCCCTTTCCTCCCCCCACACCTCCACCTCCCTGCCAGCCCCAACCTTCTCCCCAATACTCCTCCCCATGTCATCTACATAGCAGTGAAAACTCAACCCATACCACCGTATAAAGTCTCCCAATGGCAGCATATAAACCACAAACAACATGGGTGATAAAACTGAGCCCTGTGGAACTCCACAGACCAAGGGAGAGGGGCAGAGGAAAAAATCCCAAACACCACTATCTGGGTCCTGTCCATGAGGAAAGAATGAAACCACCTGAGGACTGTACCAGACAGTCCACAGATCATCTGAAGTTGTTCCAGTAACACTTATGGTCCACGGTGTCAAATGCTGCAGAGAGATCTAGAAGAACCAAGATAGAAGGGCTCTTCTGATCTCTCACTATCGGGAGATCATTAAGTACCCAAACAAGTGCAGTCTTGGTACTATGCCTCTTTCTGAATCCAGACTGGAAAAGATCATAGACAGCATGGGAGGCATGATGATCCTCCTGTTGCTATGTGACTATCTTCTCAATAACCTTGCCCACAAAAGGCAGGTCAGTAGTTAGCAAGACAGTCTGAGCTGAGAGAAGATTTCTTCAATACAGATGTCACCACTGTCTCCTTCAAGGGGTCAGGGAACAGTCCTGTCTCCAATGAGCACCAGACTATCTCTGCTAGGACTGGTTCAAAGACCTCCACTCACTCCACAAGGGGGCGGGTAGGACCAGGACCCAAACTACAGTAAGTCAGTCGCATACCCTGGATAATTCTTCATGATGTCCATGATCACCGGCCTGTGCAACACTTGCATTGGTGTCTGTATTCTTTGTTTCTGCAATAATGCATTCCATAGTTGCATTGCATAATACGTTTGTTCATTTAAAATATTATTTAAATATGCCCAAAAGGGAGAGTGATAAACTTTGCAACTTATCTAAATATAGTTTAACTTCACTTTTAACAGATTGTGTATTTAGTTTTACTGTATTGTTTATCAAAAATATACCTAAATACTTAATAGAGTTATTTTTCATAATATTGTTTGTAAGTTTTTATGTATAAATGTGTGTGTATATACATATATATATATATATATATATATATATATATATATATATATATGTATCTGTCTGTCTATTTATATATATATATATATATATATATATATATATTATAATGGTGGGATCGCACCACTATAGTTAGGGTTCAGTTGTCACTTACATACTAAAGTCAAAAGTTTGGGTGTTAATAACTTTGGACCCTTTCAACGGATTTGCCTGAAATTTCACACTGGGGCATGGTAGGCCTCCTGATTTGTCAAATTTCTTTTTGGTTGGATTTATGGTCTTTGCATATGAAAACACTTCAAATTGCAAAATTATCTGTTTTTGGAGGCGGCTTTTGGGATTTTGGATGTGGCCCTGCACAGCCATTGTGTTTGGCATGCCACTCTGCAAGATGGCTCATTTGAAAGAGTGTTAGTGGCAGAACATGCTGCTTTTCATTTGGTGAATAAATATTAAAGCATTCAAAAGTTATGGCACTTTTAAGGTCCCATTATAAGTCAATGGAAAAATTTCTATGCATGTTTTTCAAACAAAGAATGGGGTTCTGGCCATCTTGTCCCACCTGGCGATCAAAGAATTTGTAGCCTCGTGGTTCAAGAATATTTGTCCCTGAGGATTTTTAAAATTCTTTGATCGTGAGGTCTACCATCTTGTTTTGCAATTGCCGATCAGAAAAACACAAATATCTCGGCTCAGGGGTCTCCTCTGAAGTAAAACTTGGATGGGTTTTACTCAGGGGACTCCAATCTATTGAGCCATGGCTTTGGTTTGATTCAAATCGGTCAAACAATAGAGTTTTGAGATTTTAAAATCTTAATTAATAGCTCGCTAATGATCTTTGATTATGAGCCTGCAAATTCTTTGATTGTGAGATTCTTTGATCGCGATTGTGCATCATGAGTGAGGGACAAGATGGCCAAATTTCAAAATACATTTTCTCAACCCAGGGGTGCCTTACGAAGTAAAATGGAGGGTGCATTTTGCTCAGGGGGCTTCATTCTGCCCCATCTGAATAAAATACATCATGTTCACAATATCCCTTGTAGTCTAGCAGCCTCCCCAATCATGATCAAATACATAACAATCTCTAATTCCCTGGTAGTCTAGTGGCTCCCTCAGTGTGTATTTCATTAATATTGTTTTTTTTTTTATCCCTGGTAGTCTAGTGGTGCCCCCAATGTGTATAAAATTATCATTGTTGTTCATATCCCTGGTAGTCTAGCGGCCCCCCTCATCATTATGAAATAGATATGGATCTGCAATTTCCTGGTAGTCTAGTGGCCCCCCATGTGTATTTCATTAAATATTTCTTTTTGATATCCCTGGTAGTCTAGTATCACCCCCAATTTGTACAAAATTATTATTATTGTTCATATCTCTGGTAGTCTAGCAGCCCTCCTCATCATAATGAAATACATAAGGATTTACAATTTCCTGGTAGTCTAGTGGCCCCCCACCCAGCTGTGCCAGCCCACCCAGCACCCCCCACCCTTCCCCAGCCAGCAACTGGCACAGCCCACCTCTCACCTCAAAGGCCAGCAGCCGACTGTTTCAGGCAGGTGAGGCTCCCTTTTTCACAGCTCTTATGCAAAAGGCTTAAACATTTGCACTCAGGTAACCTCTCGAGTTTCCAATAGCTTTTTGTAATCATCTCAAACCACCATTATATTCATTTCAAAAATTAAAACTATATATTTTCTAAACAAAGGAATCCCAATATCAGTTACATTTCCACATACTAATTTGCATACGTTTTTGTATCAGCAGATATGCAAGGGAGAAAAAAGACAGACAGCAAGGGGAAACAGTGAGAGGCAGAGAATAGCGAGACTGTCAGGGTGATCAAGTCCTGGTCTCACAAGAAAATTTGGTTGTGCAACCAGAGAGACAAGAGACAAGAAAGGAATATAACAGAACAGATCCCTGCATTCAAACTCTTTCCCTAACAGCTGGCACAGAGTCCTATTCCACCCTTAAAAGTGAACCTGTTTTATCAGACAGGTTTTCAAAACTTTCTTTTCATTTTCTATTAACATTTGCTGCTAACTTTCAGAAATTAAGCACTTGGGCATTATTTGTTTTTTGTTATAACTGTACAGTAAACAGTAATGTTTAAACTCATACATTTGTTTTTCTACCTTCAGAACCCTCAATTCCTGATCCATAACATGGCAGAAAATCAGTTGCTATTCTCTTTACTAGATTTGTGTATTACAGTGAATTTAAATGGCTTCAGTGCCAGGTACCACCTTGTGATTCTGGAATTTTTATCTTTCATTTGGTTAAGCCAACAGAGAGGATTGTGATCTGTTATAAGTACAAAGTCAGTGTCTAGTAAATAAAACTTAAGGGACTCCATTGCCCACATTGCTGTTAAACATTCCTTTTCAATGGTGGAGTTCCTTTTCTCTCTGTCATGCAACTCATGTAACTTCCTACTTATGTACAGAATAGGATGTTTTGTCCCATCTATATTTTCACCAGCATTGCACCTAGGCCTACCTCGGATGCATCTGTTTGTAGCAAAAATGGTTTCTCAAAGTCTGGGCTTCTTAAAACAGGGGCTTAAAATAATGTAGCCTTAATGGCTTGAAAAGCTTCAACACACTCTGGGGTCCATTTCACATTATTTGGGTATCATTTTTTCATGAGTTCAGTGAGAGGAGTAGTTAACTTGTCAAAGTTGGGGACAAATCTCTGATAATAACCAGCTTGCCCTAAAAATGACATGACAAGTTTTTTTTTATTTTAGGGTCAGGGCTGTTAGCTACAGCTTCTATTTTAGAAATTTCTGGCTTAATTTCTCCATTTCCCAACACATAGCCCAAATATCTGGTTTCCTGCAGGCCCAATGCACATTTGGTAGGATTAATAGTCAGACCTGCATTTTCAATAGCTTGGATAACTGCTTGTAGGTGTTCCAGGTGGTGTTTCCAGTCTGGACTTTACACTACGACATCATCCAGGTATGCAGCATAATAACCAGTGTGAAGGGTTAAAATTATATCCATGTACTGCTGGATTGTAGCTGGCACACCATGTAAACCAAATGGCGTTGTGGTGGACTAATAGAATCCAACAGGAGTAGCAAATGCAGTTTTATCTCCGGATTCTTTAGCTAAAGATATTTACCAATTACCCTTGGTGAGAACAAGGGTACTGATACAGTATATTTTGTACTCCCTCGTCTGTCCATCAAATCATCTGTTCTGGGCATAGAATAACTCAAATTCTGACACTTGATTAAGCTTCCTAAAATCTAGGCAGATTCTAACACCCCTTCTTTTTTGTTTAAAATAATCAGGGAAATGACCAAGCACTCCTAGACTTCTCTGTGATACCCAATTCTTTCATTTTTTTTGTATTTCCTTAACCACATCAGCTTTTAACCACTCTGGTAACCTGTATGTCTTTTGTCTAATAGGATGAGCATTCCTTGTCACTGTCAAGTGCTCGACCCCTTTTGCTCAGCCTGTTACTATGGCAAAAGAACTGTTGCATGTCTTTAGCACATTGCAAATGTCTGCAGTTTATTTTGAAGTTAAGGAAACATTCAGCTTTACAACATCAGCATTTACAGTTTGTTCCAGTCTATCATAAGCTACATCAACATCTTCCTTATCAGTTTCCGGTAAAACTAGCAAAGCAGATTTTGACACTTTTTCAACCCATTTCATGAGGAGGTTAGCATGGTATATCTTAATAGGATTTTTCACATCAGGGGTCTCAGTCTCCTAGTTAACGGTGCCAGTACGTCTAAGCACTGTATAAGGCCCATGCCACTTCATTAACAGTTTATTATCTGTAGTGGGTAACAGTAGCAAAACCTTTTCACCCAGCTCAAAAACTTTTTCGTTTACCCCATGGTAATAATATACCTTCTGCTGATTATGGGCTTCTTCCTCATTACAATGAGCAATTTCAACATATTTTGCCAGCTTCTTTCTTAGGGCACACATATAAGAATATTATAGATTGTTTCTTAGTGGGGTTATCTTCCCATGTTCCTTTTATCACATCCAGAGGCCCTCTTGGCTGCCTTCCATACAGCATTTCAAATGGTGAAAACCCTGTTGATGCCTGTGGCACTTCTCTGTATGCAAAAAGTAGGTAAGGCAAGTATTGGTGCCAATCCTTCCCTTCCCATTTTACAAACCATTTTAACATGCATTTTAGGGTTTGATTATAACACTCAACAAGACCATCTGTCTGAGGGTGATGGAGGTTCTTATGGCAGTGATACTTAGTAGTCTGTATGGCTTCTTAAGTAATGCAGCACCAAAATTACTACTCTGATCAGTAATAATTTCTTTAGGTATGCCCATTCTGCTGAACATTTTTGCAAGCTCTGCTGCCACTTTTGAATCTGTGACAGTATGCATTGGAACTGCTTCTGGGTATCGAGTAGCATAGTTGCTTATTACCAGGATAAATAGATTACCTATTTTACTTTTGTCTAAAGGACCAACCTCATCCATTGCAATTCTCTCAATAGGCACACCTATCAAGGGTAGGGGCACCAGGGGCACCTTGTCTTAGAAACATAGACTTTGATGGCAGATAAGGACCACTTGACCCACTCAGTCTGCCCATTTCCCTACCTATTGGATAAGCTGCAGATTCTAGTTAACCAACACCTTACTTCCTGCAACCCCCCCTTATAATTGCCTTATGTCTGTCCCATTCAATTTTGAATTCCCCCACTGTTTTAGACCCCACACCTTCCCCAGGAAGGTGGTTCCATGCATCCACCACCCTCTCCATGAAAAATAATTTCCTCACATTACCCCTGAGTCATTCCCCCTCAATCTTTAAATTGTGCCCCCTTGTTCTTACACTTCTCTTTTTCTTAAAGATGCTACCCTCCTGGACTTTGTTGATTCCCATGAGGTACGTGAAGGTTTCTATCATGTCCCCACTGTTCCTCCTCTCATCAAGGGTATGCATATTAAGCTCTCTCAGCCTTTCTTCATATGGTTTCTGATGCAGACCCTGCACCATTTTAGTTGCCTTCCTCTGGACTGCTTCCATCCTGCTGAGGTCCTTGCATAGATGGGTT
The DNA here is from genome assembly GCA_016271365.2 of Neoceratodus forsteri. Taxonomy (NCBI): domain Eukaryota; kingdom Metazoa; phylum Chordata; order Ceratodontiformes; family Ceratodontidae; genus Neoceratodus; species Neoceratodus forsteri. The sequence goes on from CM028130.1 coordinate 54,003,834, forward strand.
CTCCAAAACTGCATGCAGTTCTCCAGATGGGGTCTCACCAACTGACTGTACAGAGGGATAACCACTTCCCTTTTTCTACTTGTGATGCCCTTCCCTATGCATCCCAGTATCCCCTCAGCTCTTCTTACCGACTTTTCACATTGCTTACCCACCTTTAGGTCATCTGTTTGACTACCCCCAAGTCCCTTTCTATTATTGTTGTTGTTAGTACCTCCCCTGCCATTGTGTACTCTACTCCTGGGTTTTTGTTTCCCAGGTGCATTACTTTGCACTTCTTTGCATTGAATCTAAGTTGCCATATGTCTGATCATTCCTCCAACTTTGCCAAGTTCCTTCTCATCTTTTCTACCCACCTTGTGTTTCAACTCTGTTACAGATCTTTGTGTCATCTGCAAAGAGGCATACCTTTCCTTATAGACCCTCTGCAATGTCACCTATAAAGATGTTAAAGAGGGCTGGACCCAGTACTGAGCCCTGAGGTACTCCACTAGTAACTCCCCTTTCTTTGGAATGAATTCCATTCACTATTACCTTCTGTGACCTGTTGTGCAGCCAATTTACTACCCAGGCTACCACCCTGGGACCCACTCCAAGGCTGGCTAACTTGATTATTAATCTTTTGTGCAAGACTGTGTCAAATGCCTTGCTAAAGTCTAGGTCAGCCATATCCACAGCCTCTCCCTGGTCTATTATTTTGATCACCCAGTCAAAGAAATCAATTAGATTCATCTGACATGACCTTCCTGCTGTGAATCTGTGCTGCTTTGGGTCCTGTGCCCTGCTGGCCTCTAGGTACTCAGCAATTCTTTCTTTCAGAACTGATTCCATCATTTTCCCTACCACTGAGGTCAAACTAACAGGTCTGTAGTTTTCTGCTTCTGCCTTGCTCCCACTTTTGTGAAAGGGAATCACATCTGCCCTCCTCCAGTCCTCGGGTACCACCCCATCCTCCCATGATTTGTTAAAAAGTGTGGTCAGTGGTGTAACTAGGTCCCCCCTTAGTTTTTTAAGGATTCTGATGTGAATCCCATCAGGCCCCATTGCTTTGTCCACCTTGAGTTTTAGGATTCTTTCAGGACTCTTTCTTCTGTAAATGAACTGGTGTCAACCCTCCTACCCAGAGTGCTTCTATTGTTTGGTTTAGTTAACTTGTCCTCTTCTTCTTTTGTGAATATTGAGCAAAAGTATTTATTCAGTATCTCTGCCTTTTCACTGATTCCCTTTGCCCACCTCCCCTCTCTTTTATTAATCTTCACTATCCCTCCCTTAACCTTTCTATGCTCCCTAACTTACCTGTAAAAGGTTTTATCCCCCTTCTTAACTGAGTTGACTATATTTTCCTCGGTTTGGGCCTTTGCTATTCTGACTGCCTTTCCCACTTCTTTCTGCTTTTATTGATACAGTTCCCTGTCGTGCTCCTTCCATGATTCCTTATTCTTTTTGAATGCAGCCTTTTTCTCCTTAACTTTCCTTGCCACCTCTTTTGAGAACCATAGTGTTTTTTTACTCCGCTTTGTTTTCTTTATTTGTTTCACACATAGGCTTGTTGCCTCAATGATGGCAGTTTTGATTTTTGTCCATTGTTCCTCCACCCCTCCTTTCTGGCCATTTGCTAGTGCATTCCTCAGGTATTCACCCATTTTGTCAAAGTCATACCTTCTAAAGTCCAATATCCTCGTTTTTGTATGGCTTGTCTCTATGGCTGTGCTTATTATGAAGCACACTGTGCAGTGGTCGCTTGTTCCCAGATGTCTACTGACTTCTAAGTATGTGATCCTCTCTCCATTTGAGTGTACCAGGTCTAATATTGCTCCCTCCCGAGTGGGTTCCAATACTAGCTGTCTAAGGCATGACCCCTGTAGGGCATTGAGAATGACCCTGATCTTGGAGGTGGCTGCAGTACACGTCATCCAGTTAACATCTGGCATATTCAGGTCCACCATCAACAGTATCTCCCCTTTTTCAGCCATTTTCAGAATGTCCTCTATCATTTTCTTGTTGATTTCCTCCCCTTGAGATGGGGGTCTGTATACAACTCCTGTGCAGATTGTGATGCCATTCCCTGTCTCCAAGGTGACCCAGAGTGCCTCTTGTCCTCCCCCTTTACTTTTTAGTTCTGTAGCTTTGATCTCTTCCCTTCTGTAGAGAGCTACTCCACCTCCTCTTTTACCATCCCTGTCCATTCTGTAGATTATGTACCTCGGTAAGTTGACATTCCAGTCATAGTTCTCTGTGTACCATGTTTCTGTGGCTGCCACAATATCCAAGTGTTCCTCTTCCATCAGGGCTTCTAGCTCAGGAAGCTTGTTTCCCAGTTTGAGGACATTGGTACTCATTGCCCTCCATTTAATGTTGCCGTTATCCTTTTTTTCCCCCACATCTGCTCTTATTGCCATTGTCTAATTCTCCATTTACCCCTGTCAAGCCCTCTGTGTACCTTTGTACCTCAGTGTTTACCTTACTACCTGTCATGTTTTGTGGGTGGAGACTTAACATTTCCTGCTTCCTATCAGCACCTCCCCCTTGGCTAGTTTAGAAGCTTGCCAAGGAAGCATTTAAGCCTATCACCTAGGAGCTTGGTTCCCTTCCTGGACAGATGCAGACCATCATGTCAGTATAGACCTTAATCTCTCCAGGTTGACCCTCAGTCCCCAATAAAGCCAAAGCCCTGTGCTCTGCACCAGTTTTGCAACCATTCATTAAACTGCATGGTGTGCTGTACTCTAGCCTCACCCCTGCCATAGACTGGCAGCACCTATGAGAAGGTTACCATGCTTTCTACTTGTCTGAGGCCTCTCCCCAACTTCACAAACTCATCCTGCACTGCACTAATCTCATGCCTAGCTAGGTCATTTTTCCCAAGGTGGACAATGATATCTAGTTCCCTCTCTTGTGATGCTGCTTCTGCAATCCTAAGGATTAGCTACCTGTCCCTTCAAGCCATGGCGCCAGGCAGGCACCATACTTCCCTCTCCCTTCCCCTCCCTTCCCCAGTTCTACCCCCCTAACAACTGATTCCCCTACCAGAAGCTGTTTCCTTCCCCTGCGGTGTCCCTTCCTACCCTTTTGTGGTTCTCCCTTGTGGATGTCCCCAGTATTCTTCTTGGTCTCCACTGAGGGTGTCATCATAGAGGAACCTTGCTCTGCCAGACTGGAATATGATTTGTGTAGAGGTACAACTAGAGGGATTCGCCTCTGTTCCACTACCCTCACCTTCCCAGAACCCACTGTGGTCCATCTGCTCCTCATACTTGGCAACCTCTGAGGCAGTGGTTGTGGCACTGGTGCTCTTTGGGTGGGGGAGGCCTCCATAGTCCTTGCCAGTTGAGCCTGGAGATGGGAAACCTCCTCTCTCAGAGCTTATAGTTGCCTGCAAATAGGGTAGCAACGTAGTTTCCTGAATGTCTCCCGGAAAACTGCTGCTCCACTGCTAGTGTATTGCACCACTCCACACATGTCTCTCTCCCATACAATATGTAATATATAATTTGTTTGTGTGTGTGTGTGTGTGTGTGTGTGTGTGTGTGTGTGTGTATATACTTACCCTTTATACACTTGCTGGTTTATTAAGAATATGACAGTTCTGTCCCAAGATCTGTTGAGGAAGTGATGTAAGAACTTTGGCTGTAAAGGTCTTTTCTAGTGACTAGTGCTTCTTTCTGGCACTCAGCACAGGAATTACAATAGTTAGCAACATCTTCATGAATTCCAGGCCAGTAAAATCTATACAGCAATCTGGCCAGGGTGTAATCCTTCCCAGAGGGACCAGCCATAGGACTATCATGTGCTATCTGTAACAACTCTGTCCTATACTTCTGTTGTATAACCAATTGTTCTGTCTGTTCCTGTGTCTGAGGTTTAACCCAAACTCTGTGCAGTAACCCATTACATTTTTTAAACATTGGTCAGCCCTGTTTTTGTTTCACCCCCAGCTGCTTAAAATAACCCTGGAGAGAAACATTGATAGCTTGTTCTGAAAGAAAATCACAATCAGTTACCAATTTAGTTTTAGCATTTTTATATGTTAACCCCTTATGACCATCAATCCTTTGTTGCTACAACTTCTTCAGGTATTGTCTTTCTTTCAAGGATTTCTGAGTCTTGGAGGTGCACTCAAACAAGTCTGAATCAAAATAACTAAAAGGAAAAGTGTCCCCACCGTCTAAAATTTTCTTTGCCTCAGCTATTGTTACCACAGCTGCTGAAACATCAGGATTTACTCCCTCTTTGATTAGCTCAGTAAATCCTGGAAAGTCATTTCCTATAATGACAGGTAGAGGTAACTTAGGTGCTAACCCACTTTCATTTGGTGTGACATACTCTTAATGGTCAGAGTGACTTGGGTGGTGGGATAGTATCAAGTATCCGGTGGATGCAGATAACACCAATGTCTGGTCCTTTTGCACAGTGTTTTCCCAGCACTTCAACATGCACTAGGGTGTGTCTGCTTCCCTAATCAATGAGTCCCTTTACAGTCTTATCGTCCACCTTCACATCTGCTAAGTACTTGCCCCAATTTGCGAAGGACAAATCTGATACAGTGTCACTCTCCTCACTATAGCAGACTCTTGCAGTATGGCCTGGCTTATTACAGTTACAGCAAATAACGTCTTTGGGCACAAATTTGTTACCCCCACTAGAGTTCTTATCAGGCTTGGAGTTTAAATGGGAAAAAAAGTGTCTTACTTGTGCTTGGCTATTAACTCGCTGCTGTGGCATCTGTCTGGCCATTTGGTAGTCCTCAGCCAAAGAAACAGCTTTTTCCCCACTGTCTAGTCAGTGTTTCTTTACCCAAAGCTGCACCTCTGTAAACAGGTTGTTGATGAATTGCTCCATGGCAAATGTGTTGATGATCTGTGGGACTGTTTTGCTCTCTGGTTGGAGCCATTTTATTAGGAGTTCTCTAAGTCGGGTGAAGGCTTCTCAAGGATTGCAGACTGAGTTTTACTTCAGAGATTGAAATCTCTGCCTGTAGGTTTCTCCCGAGATGTCATACCTTTTCAGTATTTTGCTTTTCACCAGATCTTAGTTTTCTGACTGTGCAGTGTCCATATTGCTGTAGAGGCAAGTTGGGCTTTCCCTGCCAGATACGGTACCAGTCTGATTGTCCATTGCTGCTTTGGCCATTGGCAGGCTGTGGCAACTCTTTCAAAAGTTGTCAGGTATGCCTCTATATCATCCGAGGGGGCACAACTTTGTAAGTTTAATGGCTTTTAAGTTGCTTACATTTTGTTGCTCAACTGGACGTGTGCCAGATACTGTGCCTTTAGTAGCTTGCAAGGCATCCAACCATTGCTGCTCCCATCACTGCATCTCTTCTCTCCTCTGTGATTATAAATGTTGAATCTTTTTTTCTCTCTGCTTCTCAGTCTCTTTTTGTTGTATAGCCCACCATTTGAAAAAGTCCATCAGGCTTTCAGGTTCTGTCACTGCCTGTTGTTTTTTCCTTAACTTGTGCTGCTATACAATCTCAGCTTGGACTTCTGTCTCTGCTAATTGGGGTGCCATTCTCCTGGTAACCACTCCTGGACTTGCTGCTGCAGAATCCATACCTTTCTCTGTGCTTCCCTGGTACTAGGTCCAGTACTCACATGCAAAACTCCTGGCTTAGAATATGCACAGTGTAAATCCCACTTCTAACACCATCTTTTATTGAGGCACAGTTCAGAAAGCATAGGAAAAAACAGGAGTAGTTGTAAAATTCTCAAGAGTATTTATTTCTGCGAGCAGTAGCACAAAAAACAAAATTGTTCAGTATAACTATTTACAAAGGCCAAAAAAAACCAGAAAACATTCATCTGAGTTGTTCTTCAATCTCTGTGTCCATTCTTCTCTCTAGCAGTTGCAGCTTAGCTCTCTTATAAGTTCTTCCAACCCCCATTCTTAATAAGCATCCTTTTCTTGTATGCTTCAGGCAGGTGCAAGGCAGGAACACAGAGTGCCTGAGACGAGGCCCCCTTTTCCACAGTTCTTATGCAAAAGGCTTAAAAATTTGCATGTAGGTAACCTCTCGAGTTTCCAATAGCTTTTTGCAATCATCTCAAACCACCATTATATACATTTCAAAAATTATCACTATATTTTTTCTCAACAAAGGGATCCCAATATCAGTTGTTTCCACATAATAATTTGCACATATTTTTATATCAGAAGATATACAAGGGAGAAAAAAGACAGACAGCAAGGGGAAACAGTGAGAAGCAGAGAATAGCAAGACTGTCAGGGTGATCAAGTACTAGGTCTCACAAGAAAATTTGGTTGCCCAATCAGACAGACAAGAGACAAGAAAGGAATAAATCAGAACAGATCCCTGCATTCAAACTCTTTCCCTAACAAATGGGACAGGGTTCTATTCAACCCTGTCACAGACAGTAACACTAGGGGCTGGACCACAGTTGATGTATGCTTCCTAGGGTTGCCTTTGTGTCTGAGCTGTTGCTTCTGGTTGTTTCTGGCTGAGAGCTTTCCATTAGCTGACCACTATTACAGTAGTGAGTAAAGCAGTCAGTGAAGATCAGTGAAGCTCAGCAGACAGTAAGACTAGGGGCTGGACTGCTTTTGGTATATGCCTCCTAGGGGTGCCCATTGTGTCTGAGCCCTTCATGTTTGAGCTGTATGTATGCCCTGCCATTGTAATTAGGAGAGGCAAGAAGAGGGTGGAGCAATGTAGACCCTATAAAGGAGAAAAAACCTAGGGGTGGGTGGCATTAGGGAAGGGTGGGTTGGCAGAACCTTTGTTTCTGCTATCTGTAAAAACAATAAGTGATGTTCTGCCTTTTAGATGTACCAAACCCTTGTTATGTCAAATGCACATAAAATCAAAGTACACCCTGAACTGATAGCATGGAAAAGGGGTGTGGAGAAAGTGTTCCAACCACTTCTTATGCTGAAAGAGTAGCCACTGGCTAGGTCTGAGCAGAGCGCGTCAGGAGAGAAGCTGCCTTACTGGAGAAAGGAGCCAGGACTGTATACTCCAAGGAGGATTCAGGTAGAATTGCTATCAAGGAATCCCTGCTTCTCCACCTGTCTGAGTCTTCCTTCCCTCCATGAGGGGTCTCTCTGCCAGTTGGTGAAGATCAATGAAGCTCAGCAGACAGTAAGAGAAGGGGCTGGACCGCACTTTTTACGTATGCCTCCTACAGTTGCCCTTTGTGTCTGAGCAGTTGCTTCTATTTTTTTATGGCTGAGAGCTTTCTATTAGCTGACCACTATTACAGTAGTGGGTACAGCAGTTGGTGAAGATCAGTAGACAGTAAGGCTATGGACTGGACATCTCTTGGCATATGCCTCCTAGGGGTGCCCTTTCTGTCTGAGCTGTTGCTTTCGGCTGAGAGCTTTGAATTAGCTGAGCACTATTTCAGTAGTGGGTACAGCTGCTTTACATACCACAGCCAGGAATTCTAGGTAAGTGTTCCAACAGCTCCTTTAGCTGAGAGATCAGCTGCTGGCTTGGTCTGAGCAGAGTGAGTGAGGAGAGAAGCTGCCTCAGCAGAGAAAGTAGCCTGGACTGTGCACTCCAAGGAAGATTCAGCTAGAACTGCTGTTAAGGAATCCCTGCTTCTGCACCTGTTTAACTCTGCCTAACCTCCATAAGTGGTCTGTCTCCCAGTGGCAAAGATTAGTGAAGCTCAACAGTTAGTAAGGCTAGGGGCTGAACCACACTTGGCTTATGTCTCCTAGGGTTGCCCTTTGTGTCTGAGTTGTATTCATAGGGTTTATAACTGATGCAATGCCTTGAATATGGAAGGATAAGGGACCTGGGGCAAGTGCAAGGGTGGGTGCAGCACAAATTTTGCACTAGCATGCACTTTTGAATATCTGGCCACAGGAGTCTAAAGTCACATCACTTGCTTTTGAGTCTAATAGAGATATGATTCTCAAACTTCCAAGAATTAAAATTATGCTTACTTATAAAGGTCATCACATCTGTATTTTTCCAGATTTTGCATTTACCACCCAGCAGTGCCACAGAAAATTTATTTCTTTCTACCAAGATGCCTTTAAAATTGGTGTACAATTGCAGCTGCTGGCACCAGTGAATGTAATGATTATACACAAGGGTAACACATATATATTATTTGACATAGACCAGGTTACTGGCTTTCTTCATTACCAGTGTGTGAAATGATAGATAGATAGATAGATAGATAGATAGATAGATAGATAGATAGATAGATAGATAGATAGATAGATAGAATGAATTTGATGGCAGATAAGGACCGCTTGGCCCACCAAGTCTGCCCATTTCCCCAACTAATGGATAAGCTGCAGATCCTAGTTAACCAACAGTCTACTTCCTCCTACCCCACTCGAATTGCCATATGTCTGTCCCATGCATTCCTGAATTCTTCTACTGTTTTTGACTCCATGACAACCTCAGGAAGACAGTTCCATGTATCCATAACCTTCTTCATGAAAAAATACTTCCTCATATTACCTCTGAGCTGTCCACCCTCTGTCTTCAAATTGTGCCCCCTTGTTCTTACACAGCTCTTTTTCTGAAAGATGCTACTGTCTTGGACTTTGTTGATTCCCTTGAGGTACTTGAAAGTTTCTATCATGTCCCCCCTCTCTCTCCTTTCCTCGAGGGTATCCATATTAAGCTCCTTTAGTCTCTCTTCATATGTCTTCTGGTGCAGACCCTGCACCTTTTTGGTTGCCCTCCTCCAGACAGCCTCCACCCTGTCTATGTATTTGAGGAGATGGGGTCTCCAGAACTGCACACAGTACTGCAGATGGGGTCTCACCAACTCTTTATACAAAGGGATAACAACTTCCTGTTTTCTACTGGTGATGCCTCTCCCTTTGCATCCAAGTATACCCCCAGCCCTCTGTACTGCCTTCTCACATTGCTTTCCCAGCTTTAGGTCATCTGATATAACTACCCACAGGTTTCTTTCTATTTTTGTTGTTGTCAGTATCTCACCCACCATTGTGTACTCTTCCTCTTGGTTTTTGTTTCCCAGATGCATTACTTTGCCCTTCTTTGCATTGAATCTAAACTGCCATACATTTAACCATTCCTACAGCCTTGCCAAGTCCCTTCTCATCCTTTTCACTCCACCTTGTGTATCAACCCTGTTGTCATCTGCAAAGAGTCATACTTTTTCTTTCAGTCCCTCTGCAATGTCACTTATAATGACATTAAAAAGGACTGGACCGAGTAATGAACCCTGTGGTACCCCACAAGAAACACCCCCTTTTTTCACTGTGGACTTTGTTTAATATTACTTTCTGCATCCTGTTGTCTAGCCAATGTTTTACCCAGGCTACTACCCTGTGAACCACTCCAAGGCTTGCTAATTTGTTTATTAATCTTTTGTGCAGGATTGTGTCAAATGTCTTGCTAAAGTCTAGATAGTCCATGTCCACTGCCCCTCCCTGATCTACTACTTTGGTGACAAAGTAAACAAAAATTAATTAGATTCATCTGACATGGGCTTCCTACTGTGAATCAATGCTGCCTTGGGTCCTGTGCCCCACTGGCCTCTACGTACTCAACAGCTCTTTCCTTCAGAAGTAATTCCATCATTTTTCCTACCACTGAGGTCAAAATGACAGGTCTGTAGTTTCCTGCTTCTATCTTGCTCCCACTTTTGTGAAGTGGAATCACATCCACACTCCTCCAGTACTCAGGTACTCCACCATCCTCCCATGATTTATTCAAAAGGGTTGTCAATGGTGTTACTAATTTTCCCCTTACTTCTTTTAGAATTCTAGGGTGAATCCCATCCTGCCCCATTGCTTTGTCCACCTTCAGTTTTAGGAGTTCTTTCAGAAACATAGAAACATAGACTTTGATGGCAGATAAGGACCACTAGGCCCATCTAGTCTTCCCATTTCCCTACCTACAGGATAGGCCGCAGATCCTAGTTAACCAACAGCCTATTTCTTCCTACCCCCCCCACAAGAATTGCCTTATGTCTGCCCCTTGCATTCTTGAATTCTCCCACAGTTTTAGACCCCACAACCTCCTCAGGAAGGCTGTTCCATGCATCCACTACCCTCTCTGTGAAATAATCTTCCTCACATTGCCCCTGAACCGTCCTCCTTCTATCTTTAAATTGTGTCCCTTGTTCTTGCAAGTCTCTTTTCTGAAAAATGATACCTCTTGGACTTTGTTGATTGCACTGAGGTACTTAAAGTTTCTATCATGTCCCCTCTCCCTTCTTTCCTCAAGGGTATACATATTAAGCTTCTTTAGTCTCTCCTCATACGGCTTCTCTTTCAGACCCTGCACCATTTTAGTTGCCCTCCTCTGGACTGCCTTTATCCTGTCTATGTCCTTGAGGAGATGGGGTCTCCAGAACTGGACACAGTACTCCAGATGGGGTCTCACCAACTGTCTGTACAGAGGGATAACAACTTCCTGCTTTCTGCTGCTGATGCCTCTCCCTATACATCCCAGTATACCCCAGCCCCTCCTACTGCCTTCTCAAATTGCTTGCTAACCTTAAGGTCATCTGATATGATTACCCCCAGGTCCCTTTCCTTTTTGTTGTTGTTACTACCACCCACCCATTGTGTATTCTTCCCTTGGTTCTTGTTTCCCAAGTGCATTATTTTGCTTCTTTGCATTGAATCCTAGCTGCCATACTTCTGACCATTCCTCCAACCTTGCCAAGTCCCTTTTCATCCTTTCCACACCTCCTTGTGTATCAACCCTGTTGCAGATTTTTGTGTCATCTGCAAAAGGCATACTTTTCCTTCAGTCCCTCTGCAATGTCACTGATGAAGACATTAAAGGACTGGACCTAATACTGAACCCTCATGTACCCCACTAGTAACCCCTTTCTTCAGAATGGACTCCATTTACAATTACTTCTGTGTCCTGTTGTCCAGCCAATGTTTTACCCAGGCTACCACCTGGGTCAGACTCCCAGGCTGGTTAATTTGACTATTAATCTTTTGTGTGGGACTGTGTCAAATGCCTTGCTAGAGTCTAGGTAGGCCATGTCACACCCTCCCTGGTCTACTACTTTGGTCACCCAGTCAAAGAAATCTATTAGATTCATCTGACATGACCTTCCAGCTGTGAACCCATGCTGCCTTGGGTCCTGTGCTCCACTGGCCTCTAGGTACTGGACTATTCTTTCCTTCAGAGTGACTCCATCCTTTCCCTACCACAGAGGTCAGACTGACAGGTCTGTGGTTTCCTGCCTCTGTCTAGGACCCACTTTTGCAGAGGGAATCACATCCGCCTTCCTCCAGTCCTCGGGTACCACACCATCCTCCCATGATTTATTAAAAGAGTAGCCAGTGGTTTCACTAGTTCCTCCTTAATTCTTTTTAGAATTCTGGGGTGAATTCCATCAGGACCCATTGCTTTGTCCACCTCTTCAGTTTTAGGAGTTCTTGCAGAACCTTTTCTTCTGTAAAGGACTGGGATCGACCCCCCCATCAAGAGTGCTTCTGTTAATTGGATTAGGCACTTCCCCTCCTCTTTTGTGAATACTGAGCAGAAATATTCGTTCAGTATTCCTGCTTTTTCACTGTCCCCCTCTGCCCACCCACTGTTCATTCTATTCAGCCTCACTATCCCTCCCTTTGTCTTTCTATGCTCGCTGATGTACCTATAAAAGGTTTTATCCCCCTTCTTAACTGAGTTGGCTATCTTTTCCTCAGTTTGGGCCTTTGCTGTTCTGACTTCCCTCCTTGCTTCCTTCTGCCTTAACTGGTACAGCTCTCTGTCCTGCTCCTTCTGTGTTTCCTTATACTTCCGGAATGCTATCTTTTTCTTCCTGACTTTCCCAGCCACCTCTTTTGAGAACCATAGTGGCTTTTTCTTTCATTTTGATTTGTTTATTTGCTTCACACAAAGGCTTGTTGCCTCTGTGATGGCAGTTTGATAATTCCCCATTGTTGCTCCACACCTCCTTCTAGCCTGTTTGCTAGTGCTTTTCTGAGGCAGTCTCCCATCTTGCCAAAGTCAGCCTCCCTAAAGTCCAGTACCCTCACTTTTGTATGGCTTGACTCTGTAGCTGAGTTTACGTGAACCACACTGTTTGATGGTCACTTGTCCCAAGATGGCAACCCATTCTAGATCTGAGATCCTCTCACTGCCCCCATTTGAGAGTACGAGGTCTAAGATTGCTCCGTCACGAGTGGGTTCCTAAACTAGCTGTCTAATGCCTGCCAACTGTAGGGCATCAGAATGGCCCTGCTCTTGGATGTGGCTGCAGCAAATGTGCTCCAGTTAACATCTGGCATATTCAGGTCTTCCATCAACAGTATCTCCCCTTTCTCTGCCATTCTAAGAATGCCTTCTATCATATCCTTGTCCATTCCTTCCCCCTGACATGGGGGTCTGTACACAACCCCTGTGCAGATTGTGGTGCCCTTTCCAGTCTCCAAGGTGACCCACAGTGCCTCCTCTCCTACCTGTTTACTCCTTTGTTCAGTTGCTTTTATCCCTTCCTTTACATAGAGAGAGCTACTCCTCCCCCTCTTCTCCCCTGCCTGTCTCTCCTGTAGGTTATGTACCCTGGTATGTTAACATCCCAGTCATGGTTCTCTGTGTTACCATGTTTCTGTGACTGCTACGATATCAGTCATCCCTCTTCCATTAAGGCCATCAGCTCAGGGGAGCTTGTTGCCCAGACTACGAACGTGGTACTCATTGCCCTCCATTTCCTGATGGCCTTACTCCCTTTGCCCCATCCCTGTCCTTCTTGCCTTTGTCACTTTCTTCATTTACCCTGCCTTCTCCCTATCGACACCTCTATGTTTGGTGTTTGCCGCACTTACTACCATGATTATTTGGGGGGCTAGGATTTTCTGCTCCTTTCAGTGCCTCCCCCTTGGCTGGTTAAAAGCTTGCCAATGAAGCATTTAAATCTATCACCTAGGATCCTGGTTCCCCTCCCGGACAGATGCAGCCCATCATACCAGTATAGGCTTGCATCACTCCAGGTGGACCCCCAGTCCCCAATGAAGCCAAATCTCTGAGCTCCACACAGTTTTCAACCACTGATTGAATCCCATGGTGCAGAACACCCTTGCTCTCCTATGCCATAGATGGGTAGCACCTCCGAGAAGGTTACCATGTGTACTTGACTAATGCCCTCCCCAATTCCACAAACTCTTCCTGCACTTCTCTAATCCCTTTCTTAGCCAGGTCATTTGTCTCTAGGTGGACAATGACATCCAGCTCCCTCCCCTGTGCAGCTGCTCCGGCAATCCTGAGGATTCGCTTCCTGTCTCTGCAAGCCCCCTTCAGATCCCTTTTGTCTGAGAAAGGTCTGATATTGACCCCCCCATCCAGAGTGTTTCTATTGACTGGATTAGGTACCTCCCCCTCCTCTTCCTCTGTGAATACTGAGCAGAAGTATTCATTCAGTAGCCCTGCTTTTTCACTGTCCCTTTCTGCTCACCCACCCTCCTCTTTATTCTGCCTCAGTATCCCTCCCTTTGTCTTTCTTTGTTCCTTAATGTACCTATAAAAGGTTTTATCCCCTTTCTTAACCAAGTTGGCTATCTTTTCCTCTGTTTTGGCCTTTGCTTTTCTGACTGCCTTCCCCGTTTCCTTCTGCTTTAACTGGTACAGTTCTCTGTCTTGATTCTTCTGTGTTTCCTTATATATCCTGAATGCTGTCTTTTTCTCCCTAACCTTTTCTGCCATCTCTTTTGAGAACCATAGTGTTTTTTTCTTTCATTTTGATTTGTTTATTTGCTTCACACAAAAGCTTGTTGCCTCTGAGATGACAGTTTTGATGTTTCCCCAGTGTTGCTCCACCCTCCTTCTTGCCTGTTAGCTAGTGCTTTTCTGCGGAACTCTCCCATTTTGGCAAAGTCATCCCTCCTGAAGTCCTGTACCTTCACTTTTGTATGGCTTGACTCTACAGCTAAGTTTATCATGAACCACACTGTTTGGTGGTCACTTATTCCCAGATGGCTACCCACTTCTAGATCTGAGATCCTCTCTCCATCCCCATTTGGGAGTACCAGGTCTAAGATTACTCCCTCCCGAGTGGGTTCCAACATTAGCTTTCTGAGGCATAACCACTGTAGGGCATCAAGAACGGCCCTGCTCTTGGACATGGCTGCAGCAAAGGTGCATCAGTTAATATCTGGCATATTCAGGTCCCCAATCAACAATATCTCCCCTTTCTCTGCCATCCTAAGGATGCCTTCTATCATTTCCTTTTCCAATTCCTCCACCTGAGATGGGGATTTGTATACAACCCCTGTGCAGAATGTGGTGCCATTTCTAGTCTCCATGGTGACCCACACTGCCTCCTAGGTAAGTGAAGGAAGATGGCCACTAGGCTGGGCGTGCTCTGGCAGTGTAGGTTTTTTGCTGTTTTTGTTGTTAAACCATCCATTTGTTTTTGATCACTGTTTTAAAATGTTTTTTTGGTTTGCTTTTCTTCATGGTGTTTGTCTTTTAAGCCCTGTGGTCAGAAATGCTGGCTGGGATGCCAAATTTGAAAGAGATATTGGGCAACTAATGGGACCACCTCATAGTGTGCATTAGGGCCATTTCATTTTGGCCCATCTTGTCCCCTATATTTTTGGTTTGCCAGGCTGTTACACTAGTTTGTACATCAATTTCTTCTATCAGACATATTCTATGGTTTGACTGTTACCATGGGATGTTTTTTGTTTGATTTTCTGTCTGGATCCTGTGGATAACTGTGGCTTTAAGTCAGTCTGGTGTGTGTTTAGTCACCCAATGAAAAATCCGGGAGTGATTTAAGGGAAGAAGAGTCATAGCAGAGGAGACCTGTGGCAAGTCAAGACTTGTGGGCAAATCAAGAGAAGACTCTGGATTATTTGCAGCAGACCTTTTGAAATACTCATAGTGTATGACCCAAGTTGTCAGGTTGGTGGTGTATGAAAACTGGCTTAATTTGATGCAGTAAGCTGATTGCCCTGATCCTTGGGGTGAGATGTGACAGTGGGTGTGCAGCTACGTGGGACCTCTGGCCTTACTTGTTGGGTAGATGGTGGGGTTTGGGATAGTAGCCCTAGGGATCCTCCATAGATCCTACTAGTTGGTGGGCCCAGGTGAGGACCCATAGTAGTGGCCATAGATCCTGCATTTCATCCTCCTGGTTGGATTTTTCAGGGCCCTGCTCCTGCTCCAGGGTTCATCAATCACAGAAGAGGATTTCTTTTTGGACTCTTTCTCTTCAGTTATGGTCAGACTTTTAAATTTCTACTTTACAGACAATGAGAGTACCTGTGTTGCTTTTTAACCCCAGGCAGTGAGAGTGGCTGGGGTCTGCAAAGGATTTTGGTTATACTTCTATTTTGTCATTTAAAGTCCCCACTTCAGTGAGAGTGGTCTGGGGCAGGAGAAATCGCTCAGACATTAACATCTGTTCAACCCAGGAAGTGAGAGTTCCTGGGGTTTTCGGTCTCCTCTGGTGGTGAGAGGTCCATTGGGGTTTGGAAAGACTTGATCTCTCCTGTGTTTTTGACTTATATCTGGTATTGTGTTATTTTTTTCTGTTTGGTTTTTACTTCATCCAATTCACTACTCTGGACTCAATGACTGACACTGTACTCGTATTTTAAATAATGTTTTCATTACATATTATTTGGAGGGGCTGGGGGCTTGAGTATTGATTTGTTGAATATGTATTTTGAGTTTTATGTAGTTTTTGGATGGTATATTTTATTTATTTTTTTGGTTTGTTATTTTAATTACAATTTGGAATTGATTGTTATTTGATTCAATAGGGATTAAGTCATTAGGTGTTTAAATATTATTTTAAGAATGTGCTGGGGAGGCCAGAAGACAGTCAGGCAGTATTCCTCCACCAGGCTCAGGGAATTGTGCCCTTTTGACTGCCTTTATTTGTCAGCACAGATATATAAACATTGTCAATCCTTCAGGATTGCTAGAAGGCACAGGAAAGGGGTGAGAACTGGGCCTAGTAGGGGAATGGAAAGGGGAGGATATATTTGGGTGGTAGGGACCAGGTGACACCCTGGGGTGCAATGGTGTCAGGATTGGGGTAATCCCTGTCTTGTTCCCATACCCAAGGGTCTAACAACTAACGCTGGTCAGGAGTTGAGGACTTCCTCAGCATCTCATCCAACCCGGGCGCCGTTATGTCCATCAAAAAGAATATGGCTATTATAGCTGATCTTGTTGAAACAGTGGCTCTGGCATGGATCACTGAGACCTGACTGGATGAAAATGCAGGCCCAGTATTGACTTCTGCAGTTCCAGCTGGTTTCTCAGTGATTCACTGCCCTAGATTGGATCATAAGGGTGGGGGTGTAGCCATCTTTTTTAAGACTGAACTGGGCCTTGTGGATGTTTCAGTGAGGATCACCAGATCCTTTGAGTGTAACATGAAAGAGGGTGTAGGATGCAGGATATTCCTCATTTACTGTTACCAGGTGATGGGGGTTTATTTCTGCAGGAGATTGCGGACTTCACCATTGACATGTTATTGAAGTCTCCCAGATGGATAATTCTGGGGGACTTCAATGCATGGGTTGAAGATGAACTCTCACCATTTGGTCAAAATCTCCTCCAGCAAATGACAATACTGGGCCTTACATAGGTAATTACCTTCTCTACCCATATGGGGGTCACTCATTGAATCTGCTTTTCCTCCTGGGGATGGAGATCTCTGACTTGGTGGTGGAACCAGTCAGTTGGTCTGACCATCACACCATAGGGTTCAGTTTTTGGGCTCCCCCAAATCAACCTACCCCTTCAGAGATGGTCCGTTACTGTCCTTTAAGGGGAGTTACCCTAGATGGTCTATCATCAGTCCTGGATCTATTGGGATTGCTGGGTGAAAGCACAAGTCTAGAGAATCTCGTACTAGCTTATAATAAAGCATTGGGATACACCCTGGATTTGATTGCTCCTGTTTGTGTTCGACCACTCATTCTTTGCCCAAGGTCTCTTTGGTATGATGGATCCTTGAAGGAGTAGAGGCATGTTGGTTGAAGGCTGGAAAGAGCATGGTGGAAGTCTGGCCTGGATGCTGATGGGCTTAGATTGATAGAACATTTTAAGGGCTATCAATCAGAAATCACCAGTAAGAAGGCAGAATTCCTGTCCATGGAGATTTCTGCTGCACAGAATTGACTGGCTCAGCTTCTCTGAACTATTGACAGATTGTGCAATCCAGTCTGTCTCCAGTCCAGAAAAGCTTTTTCATGAAATAAGTGTGATGGGCTAGCTCGGTTCTTCCTAGACAAGGTTGCTAGCATCAGATCCGGAATTGGCCAGACTATCTCCAAGAGGGGTTGCAGAGGTTGATGGGAGGTCATGAGCATCCAGTCTATCTGGACAGATTTCAGCCGAGTGGAATTCATGGACATTGTGAAAATTGTCCAGACTCTGCATCCAACCTGTTGTAGTTTGGATCCGGGTCCTGCCTCCCTTTTAGTGGGTTTGTAGCTGCTATCTGCCTGATCCTAGCTGAAATTGTATGGAGATCCTTAGAGAGGGGTATCTTTCCAGACCCCCAAAGGAGGCTGTTATTCAACCAGTCCTTAAAAAACCCTCCTTGGATCCTGATGATCCAGCTAACTACCGGTCTGTCTGTAACCTTCCCTTTGTGGGGGAAGGTTATTAAGAAGGTGGTTGCAGTGCAACTGGATGATCATCTTGTAACTCACAATGTCTATGAAGCTATTCAGTCTGGTTTTAGAAAGAGGCATAGCATGGAGACTGCCCCTGTCTGGGTACTAAATGATCTCCTAATGGTGAGAAATCAAAAGGCTCGTACCATCTTGATCCTTCTAGCTCTCTCAGCAGCCTTTGACACTGTGAAACTTGGGGTGATTTTAGAGACCCTGATGTTTCTCTGCAGACTGTCGGGTACAGTCCTTGAATGTTTTCGATCATTCCTCATAGGCACGGTTCAGAGGGTGGTCACTGGAATTTATTCCTCTGATACCCTCCCCCTGGCCTGTGGGGTGATGCAGGGCTCTATATTGGCATCCATGTTGTTTGCAGTGTATATGTTGCCATTGGGAGATATCATCAGGTGATATGGCTTGAGTTTTCACTGCTATGCAGATGACACTCAGCTGTATATGTCCTTTGTGCCAAGACAGGTTGATGCAATCTCTGTGCTAAATAATTGTCTCTCTGAAATCAAAGACTGGATGAGCTCCAGTTGGCTGAGACTGAATCTGGATAAGACTGAGGTGCTGGTTGTGGACCCGGATCACACCTGGGGGTGGGTTTCAGGGCTGGGCACGTGTCGAGCCCATGGCTTGATGGGGTCCAGCTCACTACCTCAGATTGGGGGTTGAACCTAGATGTTATCTTTGACAATGGATTGACCATGAAATCTCAGGTGTCAGCTGTGGTTAAATCCTTTTTACCATCTGAGGAGTATCACCTGGGTGAAACACGTGGTTCCGCCAGGAGACCTTCCAACATTGATCCATGCCTTCATTACTACCCATCCTGACTACTGCACTGCCCTCTACCTAGTGCTGTCTGGGGTTGATATCCACCACTTGCAACCGGTGCAGAATGCTGTGGCCAAGCTGTTGACTGGCACCTGTAGGTCCAGTCACATAACACCTGTGCTGCACGAAATGCACTTGCTGCCAGACCAGTGGTGGATTACCTATAAGGTAGGCTTTCTTATCTTTAAAGCCCTACACAAACAGGGACCCAACTACCTGAAAGATCTCCTGACTCCCTACACCCCCAATCACCCCCTCCAATCCACAGATGAGGGATAGCTAAGGATTCCCAGGGTTTGTCTTAAAACATCTGGAGCTCGTGCCTTCTCATTTGTGGCACCAACCATGTGGAATTCTCTACCTCATTGGTTAAGAGAGAGTGCCTGACCGTCAGTAGTTTAAAATCTTTGTTAAAAACCTATTTATTTTCACTGTCTTTCCCAGACTTATTTTAAACTCATACTGTTGTTTGTCTGTATATTTATGGTTTATATTCTGTACATCATCTTGATATCAAAAGGCACTATATAAATAAAGATTTGCTTGCTTGCTCTCCTCCCTGTTTACCCTTTAGTTCTGTTACTTTGATCCCTTCCCTTATATAGAGAGCTACTCCTCCTCCTCCTTCTCCTCTTCTACTCTCCCTATCCCTCCAATAGATTTTGTACCCTAGTATGTTGACATCCCAGTCATGGTTCTCTGTGTGTACCATGTTTCTGTGACTGCCACATAATCCAGTCATCCCTCTTCTATCAAGGCCACCAGGAAACTTCTTACCCAGATTATGGGCATTGGTACTCATTACCCTCCATTTTTTGATGGCTTTATCCCTTTTTGCCCCATCTCTGTCCTTACTGCCTTTGTCTTTTTCCTCCATTTACTCCTGCCCTTCTCTCTATCAACTTCTCTATCTTGGTGTTTACCTCACTAACTACCCTGATTTTTGGTGGAGCTAGGATTTCCCTTCTCCTTTTCAGTGCCTCTTCCCTTGGCTAGTTTAAATGCTTGCCAATGAAGCATTTAAACCTATCATATAGGATCCTGGTTCCCCTCCAGGACAGATACAGACCATCGCACCCATATAGGCCTGTATCCCTCCAGGTGGACCTCCAGTCCTCAGTGACACCAAAACCCTGAGCTCTGCACCAGTTTTTTAACCACTGATTGAATTCCATGGTGCTGAGCACCCTAGTCTCACCCATACCATAGACAGGCAGCACCTCTGAGAAGGTTACCGTGCGTGCTACTTGTCTAAGGCCCCTCCACAACTCCACAAACTCCTCTTGCACTGCTCTGATGCCTCACCCAGCCAGGCTCTTTGTCCCTAGGTGGACAATGACCTCCAACTCCCTCCCCCATGCAGCTGCTCTTGTGATCCTAAGGATTCACTCCCTGTCCCTCCAAGCCATGATGCCAGGCAGGCAGCTTAACTCCCTCTCTCCTCCCTCCCCCAGTTCTACCCTCCTAACAATGGAGTCCCCAGCCAGGAGTTGTTTCCTTCCCCTGTGGAGTCCCATTCCACCCTCCTATGGGTCTCCTTTGTTGAGGTTCCCAGCATCCTCCTTGGTCTCCATGGTGGATGCCTCCATAGAGGAACCACACTCTGCCAGAATGGCATATGAATTGTGGGGAGGCACAACTGGAGAGATGCACTTCTTTTCCACCACCCTCAGCCTCCCTGAGCCAATTGTGGTCCAACCACTCCTCTTTCTCAGCAACCTCTGTGGCAGTGGCGGTGGCCCTGGTAGTCCTTGGGTCAAAAGGATGTCCCCGAATCCTGACCAACTCAGCCTGGAGATGAGCAACCTCCAGCCTCAGCCAGAGAGGTGCCTGCAGATGGAACAACACCGCATCCTCCAGAATGTCTCCCAGAAGACTGTTGCTCCACAGCCACTGCACTGCGCCACTCCCATCATGTCTTATTTTTGACCCCTTAACTGTTGTTTTGTATACCTAATCTTTCCTCTCTCTGTTTATTTTATTTATTTTTTATATATATTTTTTCTCCTTGCTTTCGTATTGCTTTTGTGCCCTTAAGGCTCCTGATCTTCCTGTTCTGGGGAAGTAAGCTGCTATATTCCTCAGTAGTCTCCTTCTTTGTTGCTCAGTCAGATCTCCAGCAGTTGGGGGGGGGTGAAGTGCTACTCTTTTCGTTCTAGGATGGTGAGTCTTTGTGCCTCTGTGATCACTCCCTTCCTGCTCCTAAACATGAAGTTCCAGTTGTCAGTCAAATCCTATCCCCTTAAAAGTAGAACCAACTAAGACTGGAGGGAATGGATGGAGGGCAATAGCAATATAGTCCCAGTAAAGTTCTAACAGTAGTTCCTTCCTCTTGTTGTTCTCTGCCACAAGCTATCTAGGTCAGTTTTTAAAAACAAACATCTGGATTCCTTCTCTCTAAGCCACTGCCCCTATTTCACAGTTTCCTTTTCACCCAGCTAACTGCACAGTTAACAATTCCTTCGCCCAACTCAGACAAACACACTCTTTTTGTGTTGCTTGCACACATGTGCAAGAAACACATTGCATCAGCAGTTAAGGAGCATGCCACAATGTGTAAAGAAATTCAGCCACGTCACCATGCAATCAGTTGTTTTGGTGCATTATAAGCTACCAAAACAGCTGATTGTGTGGTGTCCCCATGGCAAAAGTTTCTCCCTTTGCCTCCCACAGTCCCCAGGAAGCCGATGGAAATCCACCACCCGCCATTCAGTGTACCTTTCTGGTGAAACACTTCAATAAATAAAAAATAAAAAAGCCTACAGGGTGCCCAATCCTCCTGTCGGCATGACCCCCTCCCCAATTCACTTTCTGATGTGGTAGTCCAATCCCCATCGGCATAATGCACCTCCCCCTATTTGTTGTTTACAAAGGGGCTGCCCAATCCCCCCTGGGCTCATGTGTCCCCCCCAGCACACTGTATGGCTGATAGGGTTGCCCAATCCCCAGTCGGCTCCACTGCTCCCCAAACAAACTTCCATGTGCCATGCTGGGAGCCCACCCCAGTGTGGCAAAAGTCTTCTTGGCCCACAGGGGTGCCAAATCCCCCCATTGGCTCCACTGCCCTCCAAATAAACTTCTGTGCCATGCTGGGAGTCCACCCCAGCATGGCAAACTCCCCATCGCCTTTTAAAAACCTAGAAATTGAAAACAGTGCCTCCTGATTCTCTTGCCCTCTTCCCCAACCCACGCCCACCCTCTGTGTAATCCACCTCACCACACCCCCCACCTCACCATATACTTATCTCCGGAACCTGGCACAATGATCTTCTGTGGACCAGGATCACATCTGCACTCTTCAAACCCGACCGAAAACTGAACAAATGCCGGTAAGCTGTATAATGGCATAAATATATATATTTTTTTAACTTTGGCGCATATCTCAGCCATTTGGAGGATTTTTTTTCACCAAATTTTCAACATGGGGTTCTTGGAACCCCACCTCATGAACTTAGTCACTGACATTTTGTTATTCAGTCCCAAAAGGTGATTTTGTGGTCACTGCATGGAACCACCTTTCAGGACTGATTAACCAAGTGACAGTGTCACAGTTCATTAGGTAGTCCCCCAAAACCCCTATGTCGAAAATGTGGTGAAAAAATTTCCCAAATTGACTTTTATGAGCGTGCGTTGCGTAGTTCCTACGCATGCTCATAACTTCAAGCATTTTTAATATTTTCACTCTAAATTTTCATCACTGCCATTTCACCACATCTCCTTATGGACAGTACAGCTGTCATTTTTCATATTTCCCCAGAAATGTGTTTTTGCACATGTAGTGCACAGTGGCACGGTCGGTGTGTGAAATCAGTGTTCGGGACAGAGTAAGAAAATCACAGTGACACTGTTTACAAGCAGAGGTCTTAAACTGGCTATGCTGAAATTTGGTGACAAACATCCATAAAATGACTGTGTTACGAGCGTGCATTGTGCAATTTCCATGCACTCTCGTAATTTCATGAATTTGTAATATTTTCAGTCCTGATTTTAAACATTGGCATTTTTCCACTCCTTCTGAACAGTAGAGCTGTCATTTTTTTATTCTCTGGCCGAAATGTGTTTCACACTTCCAGCACAGAATAGCACGGTCGCTGTGGGAAATCAGTGTTTGGGACAGATTAAGAAAATCACAATGACGCTGTTCATGAGTGGAGGTCCCAAAATGTCTGTGTTGAAAATCTGCTGTAAAATATCTCCAAACTAATGACATTATGGGTGTGCGATGTGCAGTTTCTATGTGCACTCATGACTTCACCATTTTTATTTTATATTTTTCACTCCAGATTTTCAACATTGCCATTTTTAGACCTTTTCATGAACAGTACAGGTGTCATTTTTCACATCATGTTCGAAATGTGTTTTTGCACCTGTGGTGCCAAGTGGTGCATTCACTGTGCAAAATCACTTTTTGGCTAACAAACTGATAGTGTCACTGTTCATGTGATGGGGTCACAAAAAGCCCATGTTGAAAACTTGAAGTAAAAATACCAAGAAACACCCGGGGTGTTAGGTTTTCAACCATAACACCCTACTCTGTAGGAACTGACAGGCATCAGGGGTGTGTTTTGGAACTGTTGACAGTAATGCTCATGCCATTACACCTACACCCTGCTGCCAGTGCCAGGCATCGAGGTGCACCTTGGACCCTTTGACCCAAGAGTTCACCCCATTCTCCTGTACTGCACCCATTTCATTGTATTTCCTTATGGAATTAGGTAAATGTAAAGCCTGAACACTGCAAAGCACACTTCAACACTTGTAAGTGTCTGCAGAGTAGGGTGAGGTGAAATGTCGTGACCGTTAATGGATGACGACCCAAAGGCACACCCCAATACCTGTCCATCTCTGCAGGGTGGGGGTGGAGTTGGCATCAGTTCAATATTTCACTGCCATTCCAATACTGCATCTGTCTAATTTCTGCACTTCCACTGCTAATGACAGCAAGCAACACTGGGCATTGACAAATGCTTATTTTTTGTTTGTTTTTATCCTAAATTGAAGTTCCCAATAGTGGAGGTCTAGTTCTTTAATCCAGTATAATAGTAAAGTTTTAACAGCAACTCCTTCCTCTTGCTGTTCTCTCAGAGGGAGAGTGACAGTCACATGCTCTATCCGAACAAGAGATGTCTATGTTGGCACAAGCTGTGGGGGGACTCAAACAATTAAAAGAAATCAGCATTTTTTGCTTGCTTGACTTCCTAGTTAGCTTTAAATATTATAAGCTGTTGATATTTGGATTGAATTATTCAACACAAAAGTAATTTTTATGCGGGATAAATGATAGGCAGTGATCCATGTAAAGAAATCTATAACTTAAACCTGGTCTGATGTTTGAAGTTTAGTTTCCATTATGTGGTACTGCATGTTTATTAAGGTATTTAAATTTAATTAAACAATATGGCAAAGAAATTTCCTGACCTCTGATTGGTCAGTGGGTATTTGGAATAGTGATGTTATTCCACAATAACATCACTGTATCAAGTCCAGGTGTGCACATGACCACATAACAGTGTCAGAAATCATGCCTCCCCTCCACAACTTACGGTTGTTCTGGTCCCGCTCCTGCTGTAAACCATTTGGTCTTCACCCCCCCATGATCCCAACTGCTGTCTTCTGCTTTGTTAAGCCATTTATGATGGCTTGTCTCTCCGCCGGTTTTTTACCTGCTTCTCCTCAGTCCATTTCAAGTGTGAAGAAAAAAAAGCCTAATCAGTGGCTTTGTTGACCGATCCAAATCACAATCCTGCAAGCACTAGCACAGTTCATAAAAGTGTTTTTTTTTATGTTCTAAGCTGCTAGTAACACTGCCACCGTTAAAATCTATGTAGTTTTTATATAAAAAGTACAGCAAACTGAAGCTGATCAGCTTCTCAGTCACCCACTAACAACGGTCTACCCACTTGAAAGCAGTCGCTCAGGGGACGTAGCCGTGCTGTTGAACTGGCACAAACTACTAAAAATATAGCTGTTGTCTCTATGCAGCTGCTAGAGAACAACCTCACCACCACCCTGTACAGTTGCTGACCTGACTAAAAATCATCTGTTTCCTCTCATAATACTCACTGTTTTGTGTAGTCTCCCAGGCTGTCAAGATTTTTGTAAAGTAATGCAATAGACAACCTATTTTCTCCCTGATCCACTCCACCTGCCCGCTGTATTTTCTCCTGCTCTGAGAACACCATTCTGGAACCTAATGGTATAAAGAGCAAGTGCAAAGTAAAAAACAAAATGTGTGTTTGACTGGAGGAAACAGCAACAAAAAAACATAGAAACATAGAATTTGACAGCAGATAAGGACCGCTTGGCCCACCTAGTCTGCCCATTTTCCTACCTAACAGATAAGCTGCAGATCCTAGTTAACCAACAGCTTACTTCCTCCTACCCCCACTAGGACTGCCTTATGCCTGTCCCATGCATTCTTGAATTCCCCCACTGTTCTTGACTCCACGACCTCCTCAGGGAGGCTGTTCCATGCATCCACAACCCTCTCTGTGAAAAAATACTTCCTCACATTACTTTTGAGCCGTCCCCCCTCTATCTTCAAATTGTGACCCCTTGTTCTTGCACATCTCTTTTTCTGGAAGATGCTACCCTCTTGGACTTTGTTGATTCCCTTGAGGTACTTGGAAAGTTTCTATCATGTCCCCTCTCCTTCTTTCCTCAAGGGTATACATATTAAGCTCCTTTAGTCTTTCTTCAGTATGTCTTCTGGTGCAGACCCTGCATCATTTTGTTGCCCTCCTCTGGAAAGCCTCCACTTGTCTATGTCTTTATGAGATGGGGTCTCCAGAACTGCACACACTACCCAGATGGGGTCTCACCAACTGTCTGTACAGAGGATAACAACTTCCTGTTTTCTACTATTGATGCCTCTTCCTATGCATCCCAGTATCCCCCAGCCTTCCTTACTGCCTTCTCACATTGCTTGCCCACCTTTAGGTCATCTGATATAATTACCCCAGGTCCCTTTCTATTTTTACTGTTGTCAGTATCTCATCCCCTTTGTGTACGCTTCCTGGTTTTGTTTCCAGGTGCATTACCTTGCACTTTTTGCATTGAATCTGAGCTGCCATACATTTGACCATTCCTCCAACCTTGCCAAGTCCCTTCTCATCCTTTCCACTCCATCTTGTGTATCAACCCTGTTGCAAATCTTTTCGAATTCTGCAAAGAGACATACCTTTCCTTCCAGTTCCTCTGCAATGTCACTTATAAAGACATTAAAAAGGACCGGTCCCAGTACTGAACCCTGCGGTACCCCGCTAGTAACCCTCCTTTCTTCACTGTGTACTCCATATCTGAGGGGTCACACACAGGGGTCACAGCCACAAACAAGCAGTGACAAACACAGACCTAAAATGAAAGAAGGCAGACCATACGTCAGCAGTGCTATCTGCTGGACAACATAGAAACTAGGGACTCTTTTTTTCAGTAGATATATATTTAAAAAAAGGACTGTATTTTAAACATATTTTCCCTTTCTTTTTTGTTTAAACAAATGAGCCATTGTATAATAGCAATAAGGCACTCCAGGGTGTGTGTTTTTGTGTAACAAAGTCACTCCTGGGGTGGTGGAAACATTCAACTTCACCTCGTGCTTCAGCCCACCCCAGGAGTGACATTATTACACAACAAAACACACCCTGCCATGCCGTATTGCTTAAGTGGTTTGTTGGATACTGAATGTTTCCTCCCAGATTCTATGTACTTGAATTCTTCTGTGTGTACAGATAATATTTAATATACTGTACATTTACTCCAAATAATTGTAACTGTGTATTATTCTGTACTTATAAGTGAATAAGATATAACTTAAAAATGAAATCCTTCAAAGTGAACTTTAAATAGTCCCATTGTTTCCTCAATGTGAGGCAATGTGACTTAATTTTCTACCTGTCCACTTCCCCATTTGTGAGGCTACTGCTGGCTTACTTTACCACCTTGCAAGTGGCTACCTGATATGTAATTTTTGAGTTCTGGGTAGTCCTGAGTCCCACAATCTAGGAAAAACCGCTTCACCTCTGCAGTGCAGGACAGATTTAAAATTTGAGTCTGAACTGACTTATTTCCAACTTTGAATATCTAGAACTGCTAGTATACAATACTTCTCTATCAGGAATTTGATTGAAAAAAGGATTTGTGTGCTTTGGCATATATAAAAATAACAAATGATTTATATTCTGCAATGACTCATGGTGTCATGTCTCAGAGCAATTTTACACTGATTTATGGAAAGTATTTGATATGGTGGACCGTACCCTACTATTAAACAAGCTGTCCACCTCTGGCCTAGGTGACATGGCCATTAATTGGTTCAAATTTTTCTTTATGATTGCACTTGCTGTCTCAGTTCATGGCTGTAATTCACCACTATGAGAATTATTAAAAATACATGCCCCATTGCTCTGTTCAGGACCATTATTATATGTGGTCTATGAAAACACTTTATCAGAGAATCTGTACAGCTCCCAATGCACACATGTGTGTAGATGGCACACTGTTACACAGATGTTTAAAATCTAAGCCAGAAATAATAAGGGATTTATAATCTGACTTTACTCATATGCAACTCTAACATGATACTGTAGATGTGAGTAGTAAAAAGATGGTTATTGAATGGGGTAATCAAAATATAACAGCAATTGAACATCATCTATAATCATAGAATCAGAAATCACTCACCAGTCTATTGGGTATTTATTTATTTATTTAAGAGATTTACCAGGAAGGCATGCTGAGCAGAGTACAGCTTGATTCCAGATGTGCCATAGGGGTAGGGAGTTACAATGGTACAGTAATACAGCAGAACAAAAACATACATAATGTGTTTGGGACAAGCAATGGATGCAGCAGTAATAATACAACAGCGTAGGTACATTTTTCTTTTGCATTACAATACATTAAGTGCTGACCGAAAATGGAGTAACCAGACTAGTGCTAACAGCTGGAAGTTAGGAAGTGAGAGGGGTTCTAAGGGGGGGGGGGGTGTTACAGGACCAGTTGGTAGAGAAGTGCGTTTTAAAAAGGGCATTTCATTGTGGAGTACTTGTGGAGTGTCTAATGGTGTGTGAAGCCCCCCAAAGATCCCCCTCATCTGATTCACTTCCCTGACTTCTCTCACCTACACCCACTGTTCATACAGTATATGAAACAACCAACCAAAACTGGTCTTATATGTGGGCAACCACTGATGTTAACCTGGTTGTCTCACATTTCTTCAAAAATATTTGTTGGTCCCCAGGTAGTGTTTTGCAAAATTGAAATATTTCATCCGGCTACATTTTTCACGTAATTCCGCAATTACGCAAAATTTTTCGCCTGGGTGAAAGGAAATTTCACCTGTTTTCTTGATTTCGTATAATGGTGAAATTTCACTTACCATGACAGTTTCACCCATTGATAATCCAAATTTCACTTTGTGGCTTAATTTTGCAGACAACATTTTGATACAAATGCAAACTGTGCAATGTATTGTGGGTAAATAGGTCAAAAGCAGTGTTGGGTAAGTTACTTTTTCTATTACTTTTTATTACTTTTGGAAACATGTTTCAGAAAGCTCTGTTCAGTCACTAGCAAGGATGGAGAAGTACTAGAAAAAGTAATACCCCTTACAGTTACTATTACTTATATTTTTTTTATACAAAAGTAATACATAACTGTAACTGATTACATTCATTTGAAAGTAACTAGTAACTAACCTATTACTTTCAAATAAATGTCATCTGTTACAGTTTGTTATAATTTTTGTATTGTTTTTGTATAAAAAGAAATAAATAACTGTAACTGTCAGGTGTATTACTTTTTCTAGTAATTCTCCATCCTTGCAAGTGACTGCACAGAGCTTCCTGGATCAAGTTTCTAGAAGAAATAGAAAGTAATAGAAAAAGTAACTTACCCAACACTGGTCAAAAGTCACATGCAGCTCAGACTAGGTCAGGAACAGGGGTTAATGGAGTGTTGGAGACTACATCTACCACTCCCCACGACATGGAGCCTACTTCAGGATAGATTACTTTTTGATCTCTACCAACTGGGTGCAAAAAGTAGAACAGTGTTGCATAGGCCCAATAGTTATTTCTGACCATTCGGCAGTCTCCCTTAGTGTCTCTAAGGCCCAGATAGTAACACAATCCTGTTGGAGGCTTAATGTGAGCCTTCTCACCAGGGAAGACTTTAAAGAATTAATAGAGAACAAAATTCGACAGTTTGAGTTGGAAAACCCAAAAGGGGACATGAAGGAGAAAACGAGATGGGACACCCTTAAATGTAGTCTTAGGTGGGAGATTATAAAATATGCTTCCAAAATTAAAAGAGAGAGAGAGAATTCAACAGAGGGTACAACTTGAACAGAAGATTCTTCAGCTTGAATCTAACCACCAGGTAAGCCAAGATCCCAAGGTCAAGCAAGAGCTTGATAAGGCCAGACATGAGTTAAACAAGATTCTGGACACCCAAATTGAAGGGCAACTGCGGTACTCTAGACAAAAATACTACAAACAGGGCAACAGGGCCGGGAGACTCTTAACATGGCAGCTTACATAGAAACATAGAATTTGACAGCAGATAAGGACCGCTTGGCCCACCCAGTCTGCCCATTTCCCTACCTAATGGATAAGCTGCAGATCCTAGTTAACCAGCAGCCTACTTCTTTCTACCCCCCCCCCCCAGAATTGCCTTATGGCTGTCCCATGCATGCTTGAATTCAACTACTGTTTTCGACTCCACAACCTCCTCCAGAAAGTTGTTCCATGCATCCTCAACCCTCTGTGAAAAATACTTCCTGCATTACCTCTGAGCCGCCTCTGCCTTCAAATTGTGCCCCTTGTTCTTGCACGCCTTTTTTGAAAGATGCTACCTCTTGGACTTTGTTGATTCCCTTGAGGTACTTGAAAGTTTCTATCATGTCCCCTCTCCTCCTTTCCTCGAGGCTATACATATTAAGCCTTTTTAGTCTCTCTTCATATGTCTTCTGGTGCAGACCCTGCACCATTTTAGTTGCCCTCCTCTGACGGCTTCCATCTTGTCTATGTTCTTGCAGAGATTGTCTCCAGAAATGCACACAGTACTCCAGATGGGGTCCCACCAGCTGTTCAGTACAGAGGGACAACAACTTCCTGTTTTCTACTGGTGATGCCCTCCCTATGCATCCCAGTATCCCCAGCCCTCCTTGTTGCCTTCTCACATTGTTTTCCCACCTTTAGTCATCTGATATGACTACCCCAGGTCCCTTTCCATTTTTGTTGTTCTAGTATCTCACCCCCCATTGTGTACTCTTCCCCTGGGATTTTGTTTCCCAGGTGCATTACCTTGCATTTCTTTGCATTAAATCTAAGCTGCCATACATTTGACCATTCCTCTAACCTTGCCAAGTCCCTCCTTATCCTTTCCACCCCACCTTGTGCATCAACTCTGTTGCAGATCTTTGTGTCATCTGCAAAGAGACATACTTTTCCTTCCAGTACCTCTGCAATGTCGCTTACAAAGACATTGAAGAGGACAAGTCCTAATACTGAACCCTGCAGCACCCCACTAGTAACCCCCTTTTCTTCAGAGTGGACTCTATTTACTATTACCCTCTGTGTCCTATTCTCCAGCCAATTCTTTACCCAGGCTATCATCTTGGGACCCACTCTCAGGCTAGCTAACTTGTATATTAATCTTTTGTGTGGGACTGAGTCAAATGCCTTGCTAAAGTCTAGGTATGCCATGTCCACAGCCCCTCCCTGATCTACTACTTTGGTCACCCAGTCAAAGAAATCTATTAGATTCATCTGGCATAACCTTTCCCACTGTGAATCCATGCTGACTTCGGTCCTGTGCCCCTCTGACCTCTGGGTACTCGACACTTCTCTCCTTCAGAAGTGATTCCATCATTTTCCCTATCACTGAGGTTAAACAAACAGGTCTGTAGTTTCCTGCTTCTGTCCTGCTCCTACTTTTGTGAAGGGGAATCGCATCTGCCCTCCTCCAACCCACAGGTACCACCCCATCTTCCCATGATTTGTTAAAGAGGGTAGTCAGTGGTTTCACTAGTTCTGCCCTTAATTCTTTTTGAATTCTGGGATGAATCCCATCAGGCCCCATTGCTTTGTCCACCTTCAGTTTTAAGAGTTCTTTCAGAACCCTTTCTTCTGTAAATGGGCTGGTATCAACTTCTATATTCAGAGTGTTTCTATTGTTTGTTTTAGGTACCTCCCCCTCTTCGTTTGTAAATACTTAGCAAAAATATTTGTTTAATATCTCTGCCTTTTCACAGTCACCATCTGCCCACCCCAACCCCTTTATTAAGCCTCACTATCCCTCCCTTAGTCTTGCTTCGCTCCCTGATGTGCCTAAAAAAGGTTTTATCCCCCTTCTTAACTGAGTTGTCTATCTTTTCCTCAGTTCGAGCCTTTGCTGTTCTGACTGCCTTCCCAGCTTCCTTTTGCTATAACTGATACAATTCTCTGTCCTGCTCCTTCTGTGATTCCTTCTACTTTCTGAATGCTTTCTTTTTCTCTAGAACCTTCACTGCCACCTCCTTTGAGAACCATAGTTGTTTCTTACATCATTTTGTTTTGTTTATTTGCTTCACACAAAGGCTTGTTACATCTGTGATGGCAGTTTTTATTATTCCCCATTGTTCTTCCACCGCTCCTTCCTGCCCATTTGCTAGTGCATTCCTTAGGCACTCACCCATTTTGGTAAAGTCAGCCCTCCTGAAGTCCAGTACTTTTGCCTTTCTGTGACTTGACTCTATTGCTGTGTTTATTGTGAATCATACTGTTTGATGGTCGCTAGTTCCCAGATGGCTACCCACTTCTACATCTGTGATCCTCTCTCCATCTCCATTTGAGAGGACCAGGTCTAAGATTGCTCCCTCTCGAGTGGGTTCCAATACTAGTTGTCTAAGGCATGTCCCCTGTAGAGCATCTAGAATAACCCCACTCTTAGAAGTGGCTGCTGCAACTGCACTCCAGTTAACATCTGGCATATTCAGATCACCCATCAGCAATATCACCCCTTTATCTGCCATTCTAAGTATACTTTCTATCATTTCCTTGTCCATTTCCTCCCTCTGAGAGAGGGGGTCTGTATACAACCCCTGTGCGGATTGTGGTGCCATTGCCTGCCTCCAAATTGACCCACTGTGCTTCTTCTCCTCGCTGTTTACCCTTTTGTTCTGTTGCTTTGATTCCTTCTCTATTGTAGATAGCTTCTCCTCCTCCTCCTCTTTTACCCTCCCTGTCCCTTCTGTAGATAGTGTATCCTGGTATGTTTACATCCCGGTCATGGTTCTGTGTGTACCATGTTTCTGTTACTGCCACGATCTCCAGATGTTCCTCCTCCATTGAGGCCACTAATTCAGGAAGCTTGTTACCCAGACTATGGGCATTGGTACTCATTCCTCTCCATTTTTTGATAGCTTTACCTTCTGTAGCAGCATCCCCCACTGACCTTTCTACCTTGGTCTTTTTCTCATTTAGTACCCTGTTTTGTAGAGGGAGGCTGGGATTTTCCTGCTGCTTATCAGTGCCTCCCCCCTTGACTAGTTTAAAAGCTTGCCAATGAAGCATTTAAACTGATTGCCCAAAAGACTTGTTCCCTTCCTGGACAGATGCAGACCATCCTGCCAGTGTAGGCTGGTGTACCTCCAGGTTGAACCCCAGTCCCCAATGAAGCCAAACCCCTGTGCTCCACACCATTTTTTCCTCCATTCGTTAAACTGCATGGTGCAAAGTACCCTCACCTCACCCATGCCACTGACAGGCAGCACCTCTGAGAAGGATACTGTGTATGCTACTTGTCTTAAGCCCCTTCCTAACTCTACAAAGTCCTTCTGCACTGCTCTAATCTCATGATGAGCCAAGTCATCGGTCCCTAGGTGGACAATGACGTCCAGCTCAGACTCCCGTGCAACTGTTCTCATGATCCTCAGGACATGCTGCCTGTCCCTCCAAGCCATGGCACCAGGCAGGCACCTTATTTCAGTTTTCCCTGCTCCCACCAGTTCTATCCCCCTAATAATTGAGTCCTCCACCAGCAGATGCTTCCTTTCCTTGTGGTGCCCTCTGCCTCCTTCCTGAGGGCCTCCCTTGTGACAGTTGTCTGCACCCTCCTTAGTCTCCTCTGCGGGTGCATCCATAGGGGAACTATGCTCCCCCAGAATGGTGTATGGATTGTGGAGTGGAACAGCTGACTGGGTGTACCTCTGTTCCACCACCCTTACCCTCCCTGAGCCCACTGTGGTCCAACTGCTGTGCTTTCTTCGCAACCTCTGAGGTAGTGGTGGTGGCTGTGGTGCTCCCTGGATGGGGGAGGCTCCCTTACTACTGTCCAGTGCGGCCTGAAGACAGGCAACTTCCTCCCTCAGGGCAGATAGATGTCTGCAAACAGAGCAGCATCTCAGCCTCCAGAAAGACTCCCAGAAGACTGCTGCCCCACAGCCATTACATTGCACTACTCCCCATAACTGTCTACCTTGTTTAGTTTTTTTTGTGTGTGATTGGTTTGTTATATAGAAATACATGGATTTATATAATGTGCATGCTTATATTGTCAGTGCAGTGTGTTAGAGAGGATATGACAGTGATATGCACCTAGCCCTCTTGAGGAAATGATGTCAGAACCCCAGGTATAAAGGAACTAGACAGACGCTTAGACAGGAAAGGGCAAGCAGAGCAGTGATTTGCCTGCAGGGGAAAGACAAGGAACAGGCCACCACCTCTCCGGTGGAAATTGTTCAGAGATTTGAAAAATATTACACAAATTTATATAGAGCGGATACCTTTTCAGGACACAGAGAAGTGGTAGAATCCTTTTTAAAATGGTCTTAAATTACCTACTTTGGCAGACCCGGTGAAGAAGGAGCTCAATGCCCCAATCACAGCCCAGGAAATTATAAATAAAATTAAAAAACTAAAAAATGGTAAAGCGCCAGAGCCAGACAGGTTTGGGGCTGAGTTTTATAAAGGTTTTAGGTCTCAGGTGGTGAGCCTGTTGATGGCCACCTGTAATAAGATATTGGTGAAGGGGGAACCAGTTCCACCATCCTGGAACTTGTCCCAGATTTCAGTAATTCCAAAATCGGGCAAGAATCTGGAATTATGCAGTTCATACCACCCGATATCCCTGTTACCGCTGGACTTAAAAATCTTTACAGGTATCTTGGCAGAAAGGTTGCAGAGCTGCATCTCCACTCTGGTCCACCCAGACCAGACAGGATTTATCTCAGGAAGATACCTATAAGACAGTACACAACATCTTTTGAATATCTTCACAGCCCAGAGAGGCTCAGTGGCCCTGCAGTTAGCAATCAGTATGGATGCTGAGAAGGCCTTTGACAGGGTGGACTGGCACTTTATGTCATCCACCCTGTCAAGGTTCGGGCTGGGAGAACATTATGTGTCCGCCATTGTTGCACTGTACCACAGACCTGAAGCCAGGGTCAGGGTGAACGGCATGCTCTTGAACTGTCTGCCCCTTATGCACCAGACAGGGATGCCCCCTATCACCATTAATATTTGCCCCCTCTCTGGAACCATTGGCAATCGGGATACAGGGCAACCCACATATCAAAGATATTTGGGCACGGGTAGTAGAACATAAAACAGCGCTCTATATGGATGACTCCCTTTTTTTCTTGCTGGATTCACAGAGCTCCCTGCCACATCTTCTGGAAGCTTTAGAAAAATTTGGCTTCCTGGCTGGATATAAGATAAACCTATCTAAGTCAGAGAGGGTGGTGGCAAGTGGCACCCTTAATAGACAGTTACGAGAAACTTTCCCCTTTACTTGGGCCAAGAAAAACACATTTAAGTATTTGGGAATACAGGTTTCGGTGGATACATCCAAGTTATACCATAACAATCTTCTTAAATTGCTTCAGGTCCTGAGATCAGATTTTGCCAGATGGAAACTCCTGCCCCACTTTCTTTATGGCAAAATTCAGATTATTACATAGATTACATAGACAGTACTGAGCATAAAGACATTCATCCATGAGCTCGCAAGTAACACCTAATTATATCCTTTTATATTCTTCCTTTCCAAGAAGTTATCTAGCTGTGTTTTAAATTCCTGCATTGTACTGCTTTCCACAACCTCTCCTGGTAGCATATTCCAAATTTCTGTTACCCTATTACTTAACCAGTATTTCCTTCTATTTGTTTTATATCTATCTTAACCAGTTGGTAACAATGTGCTCTAGTATCATATATTTGAGCCCTTTAACCAAGCCCAGTAAGTCCCATAAGTTAGTATCGGTCCATGCCCTATATATCAAACACATATCGCCTCTCATTCTACGATATTCCAGGGAATACAGTTCCAAATCCTGCAGTCTCTGCTCATAACTCAATCCATCCAATCCCTTGATTCTCTTTGTAAGTATCCTCTGTACCCCCACCATCCGTGCAACATCCCTCCTCTTATATGGGGCCCAAAACTGGACACAGTACTCCACGTGGGGGCATACCAATGCATTATACAGAGGCATCACAACCTGCCTATCTCTACTTTTTATGTGTCTCAATATACAGTGTGTTATACTACCCACCTTTTTAATAGCTGTATTACACTGTAAGCTGAAGCCAAGATCTTTATTAACCATAACCCCAAGTCTTTCTCTTCATCCACTACTTTTAGTACAGATCCTCCTAAATTATACTGGAATTTGTTATTTTCCTTTCCAAAGTGCATAACATTACACTTTCCGATGTTGAAAATAGATTGTTTCTGGCAGGCCCATGTGTCTAGCCTAACAGAGCTGCTTGTAGGACTAGATGTTCTTCCCAGTTATTTACTGGATTCCCAGCCCTAGTGTCGTCTGCAAATTTAGATAGCCACACATCTGTTTGCACCTGCATGGATGAAATATACATATTAAACAAACATGGTCCCAAGACCGAGCCCTGTGGGACACCACTAGTCACTCTGACATAATCAGAGTATTCACCTTTTATGCAGACTTTCTGGACTCTGTCCGTAAGCTAAGCCTTCACCATGTTTGTATCCATATTGGTATTCCAGCTCATAAAGTGCTTTAACAAGCTCCCCATGGGGCACTTTATCAAAGGCTTTTGAAAAGTCCAGAAAGATCACATCCACTGCATTACCCATATCCATAGCCTTGCTAACCTTATCGTAGAATTCTAATAAGTTAGTTTGGCATGATCTTCCTTGGTGAATCCGTGCTGAGTCATGTCTATCCTGCTCCTCTCAATATGTTCCATAATACAATCCTTGATTATACCCTCTAGAATCTTACCAAGAATGGAGGTTAGACTAATAGGTCTATAATTTGAGACAGTCTGCCTACAACCTTTTTTGTATATGGGTACAATCACAGCTTGCCTCCATGCCTCAGGCACCTCACCAATGTTAATACTTTCCTGAAAAAGGTATTATCATTATCAAAATGAATGTTCTGCCCAGACTATTATTCTTGTTCCTGACACTCCCTATCCCCATACCGTCACGGTTTTGGACTCAACTTACGAAAGAAATCTCTAAATTCATATGGGGAGGGGCACATCCAAGGATAGCACTTGGTACCTTGATGAAACCAAGGGAGATGGGAGGTTTAGGTCTGCCACACATGTATCATTATTACCTGGCTGCACAGGGAGCACAGCTTGTCACATGGGCTAAACAACGTATCGAGTCCGAGTGGTATCTCATCGAAAATGAATCAATCCCTAATGGCAAAATATGGACATACCCAACCTGCTGGGTTGACCCACATAACTGGCGGTTAATTTCTAATCCTCAGGTAAAACAATCCTTATATACTCTCCTTAAACTTAGGAAAAAAGCAAACACCCCGAACACCCTGGGCCCCTTGTCTTTAATCAGACACACAACAAGCTTTGTTCCTCCGAGGTTAGATCAGGGATATGCCTTCTGGGAACATAAGGGCTTAACCACCTTCAGACAAATGGTAGATAGAGGGTCTTGTTTAGCATATGCCACACTTCAGGAATGTTTTACATTATGTAGGGAAGACTTTTACAGATATCTTCAGACCCAGCACTTTATTAATACAGGAGAAAATCTCCTAAAATTTACCAGGGCCTTAACTCCCCTTGAGGAATTCTGGTGGGATTCTAGAAGAATTAAAGATAAATTACCCTACCTTTCCATCCTGTACAGCATACTTATGGAAAAGAAGGAAACCCCGGTGTTAGAAGATATTAGAAAGAAGTGGGAGATAGAATTCAGGGGGACAATTCACAAGGGAGACTGGGAATGTCATTTACAGAGAGGATGGCAGGTAACCTCAGCCATGACATGGCATGAATTTAACTGGAAAATTCTGAACCCATACTTCTGCTCCCCAATGATTACCAAATACTATAATCCCCAAACATCATCGGCCTGTTGGTGTACATGCGGGGAAGCACAAAGTACGCATTACAATATATTCTGGGGGTGTGCAAAAATACAGAGATTTTGGTCTCAGATCCAGGGGGTTATGACCAAAATGGGGGGATTGACCATACCACACACATTTCAGGACCTAGTCCTGGGATTGCCAACCCTTTCTTCTCAAAAAAGGAGAAGTGTGGAACTATTCCAGATACTACGGATCGCAACACTAAAATGCATTACCATTAAATGGTTAAAACAGGATCCACCAACTTTTTAGCAATGGACCTCCAAAGTGGAGGAAACTGAAAGATTAGAAAACATAACCTACACTATCCAGCTAAGGAATAACACATTTCTAGAAATCTGGGGACCTTGGTATCACTGGAAAGAGGGGTTGGGTGAGGATATGGGGATAGGAGATGGAGACACAAGAGGGGAGGAGGAAGGATAAACAACAGAGGAGAGGAAAGAGGGATGACACAAAAATCTGAAGGGAGAGGTGAATAGCTGGAGGGTAATGAGATATTGGGAAAGGAAGGTCTTCCTGAGAAATAGGGATGGGGGCACACTCATGTATATGTATAAGTACATTTTTACTATAGAACTAAAACACCAGTTACAGTGCATTTGTTTGGATATAATGAAGTTGATTTGGTTATAAATGTTTTGATTAAAAGGTTAGATAAAAAGTAATGGAAACATGATAAGATATGTAGCTAATCAAGGAAGTAGAATTCCCAAGAAGGAAATGAAAATATTAAGATGGAGGAAGAGAAGAAGATTTAAAACCAGAACTGGGACATTTGTATGGCTTCATTATGAGTAACTGAAATCACCAACTAAGAGCCTAAGGCTTGATAATGTGTACCCATAATTTGGTTCTACTACCGGATGTGAGAAAATGTTACCATATATCAAATATATAAAAGTTAGAATGATAGAAGATTAGAGTATATAAAAGAATGAATAAGAATGGAATGTAATTAATGTAGAAATGGTCTTAATAAGATGTCATATGGAAATGGATGCAATACTGATATGGATATTAATAAAACAGCAGAAGTTAAAAAAAAAAAGTCACATGTAGCTTGTTTACCAGCTCGTTCTGCTGCATGTTGAGTCAGAGAGCGATGTGTTGTGATGCATCTGAGCCAATAAAGCCTTTGAAAACATAGCTAAAACTCACTTTAGAGAGCTAATTGCTGCAAAATATAACGTTTTTTCCTAGTGCTGCTGTGCTGGTAGTGCCAAGTACTAGGGAACATTTTCTGATTTTGTGAATTTTTGTATAATACATAGTTTGCATTAGGTTTATTTTTCTCAGCTGTCTTTGAAAGAGCTGTGTGGGGTAGGGTAAGAGTGTAAAGCAGTGCAGGCTATTTCTAGCTAAGCAGATTGGTATATTTACTCACAATTGTGAGTTATCTATTTACTGTTATTTCTTATTAATTTTGTTATATCTTGCAATTTATTTTCTCTGAAAAGTTTCTCGTCCTGTTTGAGAGAGTACCTGCCACTGTTAGCTGTGTTATATATACCATTCTTCCACTTTTAGTTGTGAATTGATTTTGAATTCTAAAGTTTTACACACAGGGCTGATCCTTTCTTTTATTTGTTTATGGTTAGTTCTATTAGCTGGATTGGTAACTTGTGTGTTATCAAAACTGTGAAAATCAACACTTATTAAGTACTTCTACTCAATCACTTGAACTTGTCTATTGCAGTCACTCTGCATTGTTGAATTGTTCCCCTGTATGTTATTGCTGGAGCTTGACTATGCACACTGTGAGGTGTTCCTGTTTTACTTAACCTACATACATTACCCTTTCTTTGTTATAGCATTGTTTGTGTCTCATTTGATGTGTGCATTATAAAACAGTTTATATTAAAATAGTCATTTTCAAGACATTTCGTATTGATCCCTCCTATCCATACCACTAACATATTGAGTGGTACTTATTTCCTTTGTTGCTGTTTTATGGTTGTCTCTCCCCAAATATAAAAAAAAAAATTGTGGTACTAAGTAACATAACACATTACAGTACTTTATTTGTCCAGAGACTGAGAGACACAGGTGATCTGTATTTAAAGTGTGCCACTTGTGCCCTTTTTCCTTGTGTGTGTGTGTTTCTTCAATTTCTTCCTGTTTGGGGAAAAAAGTTACCTCTTTGTGTTTTACTACACTAGGCTACCTACCATACATGGTATTAGTTCTACTGTAAGTGCTGTTACCAGTCCTGATTGTTTTTGGACTTTTGAGGAAGTCAGTGCTGTAGGTGTGTGAGTGTGACATCATCATTGACATGTGAGGTATTATTCACACATTTAGTAGTAGTAATTCATCCTTTCTTCAAATACTCCCAGAGAAAGGCAAAGCTTTAAAGCAGCAGTCAGCAAAAAATGGCTAGTAAGAAGCAACCAAGTACAGGGGGAAATGTGGCAAGGAGGATGAGGGAGCTAAGAAGTCTACTCAAAAAAGTGCAATTTCAGTTCCAATTCCCCATAGCAGTGAAAGCACATATATGTCTGCATCACTGTCTTCAAGTTCTGATATGGGCCCTGGTGGTGTGGCAGGAACCAGCAAAGGAGATGGTGGCCGAAATGGGTCTGGCATACCTGTGTCTTATTTTTTTAAAGCTCAAACTGTTGCAGCCATTCTAGTGGGGGACGCTGACAGTGAGAAGAAGGGAGGCACTGACACCAGCATAGGAACAGTGGTCCAGGACTTGGAAAAGGGTGATAATAAGTCTGTCAGTGTGACTGTCCATGTTCCTGCAGGAGTTGGTGATGATAATGTTCAACTAGAGTCTGATAGTTCTAGCGATAAGGATAGCCAGCCCCCTGAGATAGTTGTAGAGAAAGAAAAAGGTGCCATCCTCCAAGAAGACAGTGATGGGGGGACGAGGAGGAGGAGGAGGAGGAAGACAAGGACATCAAAGCTCTTGGTGGTAATGATGATGATAACTGTGATGATCCCACATGGGATCCTGAGTTAAAAAAGGTCAGGGGTGATGTAGGCCATTTACATTTACAGCCCATGGTGGGTTGTTTCTGTCACCAAGCTTATAAACACTCCTCCAAGCAGTCAAGTAACCATCCCTCCCAAAAGTAGTGTTATGGAAGTCATGTTAGCAGCTCAAAAAAAAAAAAACACACATCCACATCTGTTTTTGAATCATCACAGTTCCAGAAGCATCTGAAGTCCAGAGGTCAAAAGTCCCTAGTTTGGGACTTTTATGTGGTAGTTATGCTGATGAAGCCACAGCAATATGCAACTTTGTCAAATCTGTGTTATTTGGGAGAAAAAGGGAAGACACATTGGCACTGGTGACCAACACGCCCACCTAAAAAACAAGCACCCACTGAGATGGCATCAACACCAGATGGATGCCAGAGCTGTTGGTAGCAAGGTGCATGTAGTAGAGCAAGAACATGATGAGGGAGGGCAAAGTGGGTCAGTGCTGGAGGAGGAGAGTGAGCAATGCTTTGCTGTCTTCAGTAGTGGGCATAGCAGTGGAGGTGCGAATCCCAGTCCCAGTTCTATGAGTCTTAAAAGTACACCACTCTCAAATCCACAAGCAACCAAAACAACTGGTTTTATGCATTCTCCACCACCTGGTTAAGAGGCAATTGTTATTCCTAAAAGAAAATCATTGCTGACACAAGTACAGCATTCTGGTCAGACAGCCGCAAAGATGCAGCCCACACTGAAGAGCATCCTTAAGTGGCAGACAAAGTACCCACACAGTCATGCTGCTGCTGCACAAGAGTTAAATGCTGCCACTGCTGAAATGCTTGCCATCGATTGGTTACCATTCTCATTTGTAGAGAATGCTGGTTTATGCAGGTTGATGGCCCATGCCTGTCCCAAATGACAAGTTCCATCTTGAATCTGTTTTAGTAAGCATGCTATGCCAGAGCTGAACAGAAGAATTGCTGATTACATTAGACATACTTTGAAGCACAGTGCATCACACTATATTCATCTTAGCACGGATGTGTGGACCAGTGGACAAACAGCAGCAAGCTTGTATCTGTGCATAAGAGCACACTGGGCACAGTTGCCCGGTGCTGTACTTGATTTTGGGCCTGGCAAAACATGCATGAAGCAAAATTGTGGTGGTAGCAACACACCTGGTATTCAGCAGCATTCAACCCTGACTATGACAAGTGTCACAGGTTTGCACATGGCTGTGAAAATGCTCAATGTTCTGCTGGACGAGATTGATGGGTGGCTACACACAGTCTCTCATAGCAGGATTCCTCGCAAGTGATAATGGCTCCAATGTAGTGAAGTGCATTAGCAATGGTGTTTTTTTTCAGAGTACCCTGCCTGACACATTGCCTCATTCTTGTTGTTCACCAGTTTCTCAACCATGCAGACATTAAGGAAACAGTTACTGTTGCCCATCACATCTGTGTCCACTTTGCCCATTCTGCAAAGGCCCGTGACCATCTACATGAGCTACAGCGCAATAACAATCTGCCTCAGCACCAGCTGAAGCTTGATGTTGTCACCAGGTTGAACTCCACACTGTACATGCTTGACCAGCTGTATGAACAGTATAACGCTGTGTCAGGATACCTGCTGCTGCACACCACCTGTTACAGTGCTGGAGTGTCCATTGCTCTAACAAAAGAACAGTGGCACCAAATTGAAGAGCTAATACTCATTCTCCATCAATTTTAGCATGCTACACAGGCAGTGAGTGGGGACACTGCTTGCATAAGTCAGTCCATGCCTCTCATACATGTGCTGAGGCAGACACTAGTGAATGCGCAACAACAGACAGAGGCAAGTGGGGATCATGGCACTTGTGATCTAATGGATCACATGCTCCATGTGCTGGACACAAATACCCATATATCTGGCATTTTACAGTCAGTTGAATTTGCAATCGCCACCATGCTGGATTCACAGTACAAACGTGGCCTGCCCTCTGTAGTTGAAGGAGGTCATCAGCAAGTACAGCAGTTGACAGAGAACCTCATTAGATTGATACATGCTGCATGAATGAAAATGCACGCACTGCATCTAAAATAGGTGTTGCTACCACCACCAGTGGCTCACAGGGAACACAATCAGAGAAAATGGTCAAGGCAGACCAAAAAACAGCAAGCAAGCAATCCCATTTGGGATGTTCTCTTTCAGGTGGAAGTGGAAGATATGGAGGAAAAGGAGGAGGAGACAGATGAGGCAGCTGGACTCTGGGCAGCAGAACGAATGGTGGAAGCCTACATGGGGGACCCAAAGCCCTTTGCCATTAATGATGAGCCACTGCTGTACTGGAGCAGTAAAATGACAGAATGGCCTGCCGGTTTCTGTGAAATATGTGAGCTGCCCACCATCCAGTGTCACTGTGGAATGACTGTTTAGTGCAGCTGGGGCAATTGTTAGAGACCGTAGGACCAATTTGTCACCCAAGAATGTGTCCATGCTAACATTCG
Organism: Neoceratodus forsteri; assembly: GCA_016271365.2. Classification (NCBI taxonomy): domain Eukaryota; kingdom Metazoa; phylum Chordata; order Ceratodontiformes; family Ceratodontidae; genus Neoceratodus; species Neoceratodus forsteri. The sequence continues at coordinate 54,046,032 of CM028130.1, forward strand.
TCAAAATGAATGAAAGGCATATTCCACACAACACGGTGATGTCAGTGGTGTTGCCACAGGAACTGTGTCTCGGTGATGAGGATGATGACAATCCCTTGAGTAAGGCAGCCACCGGCAACAAGATGGATGAGGCAACAATGTTGAGAGAATTTCCACCTGATAAGAACTCCAGTCTTGAAAACTGCGAGAGGTGCTTCTTGGATGATGTGGAATTGGAAGTTGAAAGAGGCTGAGTTTACTCAAAGGCCTCCCCTCCCCAAACAACTTTCAACTCAGTATGGTTGCTGGGGTGTGTGTGTTACACCTTATTTCTAGCTATGTACCACTGGATTGGTTATGGAAATATGTTGTTATGTGCTTCAGCCTGCAGTGTGTATAAGTTTCATGTCATCACCCTTTGCCATAACCCGTTGATTGATCACCTCACCACCTCCAGCAGTCCTCCAAGGCCACAAGCCTATGTAAAGCAGCAGCAATATAATTACCATAACCATAAATATTTTGCAATTGCATGATTAATGTTTTTCTTCAAAAAATATATTACTTTTCATGTTGACTATATCAACACATCATCATCTTAAAGCAAGATATGTTATCTCAATGTCCTTAAAAGTGCCCAAGATGGCAAATTTCACACTGCCCCACCACCACCTCTCATCACTTCATCTGACCTGACACACCCATGCACTTCATGCGACTGAGAAAACATGTTTCTGCCACTTAGTATTGGTGACATGTACAAGAACCCTGGCTCCTAGACAAGTGTACAAGTAGCATATGAATGTAACATGCCAATTCAACAGTTAACACCAAGTTGAACACATTTTAAAAAATGGTAAATGGTGGCCATCTTTAATATGCGAGTTATTAATTACAAAAGTAATCATGAAGAGGCTTAACAACTTACATCAAATCCCCCCAAAAAGGTTACTTCTGCAGTACCAGGTTAAGGTACACCAAAATCGCAATGGTTCCTTTGGGGGGGGGGTCAACTCAGGGCAGGGTGAGTGTCCAGCTGTCCTCACTTTTGAATGGATTCAAAATGTTCATGATTACTGCAGCTATGCAATCCCCATTGAGTAGACAAGACATTAACCCCCTCCACCTAATTATTTACTAAACACCATATCAACCATATGTGTTCGAATGTAGTTCCTCCCTGTATGTGGGTGGCAGTGGTGATTACTCATTAATGGTAATAGTATGGACATCAGTCCAGTAGCCAACATTGCAGCTTAAGCAACACCCCTGTCTTCCAATGACAAAACACAGCTCCTACTTCTGCATGGCCTGGATTGATCATGTGCAAGGCCCTGATTTTTCCACGATTCCACGGCTGCGGAAGTTCGCGGAAGTAATCGCAGATTTTATCTTCACCCGTTGATTTTCTGCCAACCTCGGAAAACCAAGGACAACTGCAGAAATGATCAAAACTGTGGAAATTAGCATGACTGCTCTGCCAATGCAGAGCTGCACTCTGAGTACCATTTGGAGCAAGGAATTTACTACATCAGTTCTGTTGGCTTAGACTTTGTTTTGTTTATTTATGGGAGAAGTCGCTGTTGTGGGACTGTTTAACAATTTTAAGAACTGCTCTGCTTCCCAGTCTGAGCCTTCCCACCCCATACACACTCAAAGACAGGATTATAAAAAATTAGCAGTGCTCCTTAAGGGAACCTTTCATTTAATCTGAAGAGGCTCCCTGGTTGATGCAGTTGCTAAGTGTAAAACAAACAGTCTCGCCCCCCAACATGCCAGTGTTCAGGACTTATCTATTCAGTGCGCAGGCTACTATGGTGATAATAAATAGTGTAACAGTTCTCTGAGACCCATTCTGAACTCCCCATCCTACCTTCACCTATCCAAAGACAAACCCTGGAGCCAGTGCCATACAGTCATGGAGGTTCTAGCAGTCTTTAAATGTTTGCCGCTTGACTAGCTGTGGTTCAGAGACCAAGATTTTTTTTCTAAGCAGCTGTATTTATTTATCAACATATAGTTTTTTTCAGCAATATGTTTTTTCAGCAAAAATATCAATATACCCCTTTTTTATTTTTGTATTTCATTCCTGAACTAAAATATATAATTTTCAAGTTTTTAAAAGATTCCTCTTCTCTGCTTTGCCTGCCAAGAAAAAAAATTAAGTACAGTTGCTTGCTGCAGTATTGTTAAATTTACCATCAGAAGCATGTGGTAACAGCAGCCTAATACATCCACATTATAAATCTAGCATGTACATCCAACAGGTGACCTCAGTGGAACTGATTTTTAAAAATAGCAAGTGGCAGCCATCTTTAATGAGCTGAGTCATTAATTATCAAATAAGCTACAGCTATAAAAGCTGTTCTAAAAATGTCTTCAAAACTAAAATACACTGTGCATTAATGTAAGTGTATGTCAGAAATACATTTTTGCTAAAGAAACTATTACTTTCTTTTCCTGACTAACAAATACTGCTGCTTGTTATATATCACAGAACATTAATGCAGGATGGAGACGCTCTTTTTAATTTTACCATGGGGAGGGTGGCTCTTCAGTGCTCAGTCCTGCTATTGAAAGAAAACAAAAAGGATTTTAATTTTAACTGAGGCCTCCGTGGTGCGGTGGGGCTCAAACATGCTCCTAGCTGGCACACTTCCTGCAGGGGACTATTTTGCATAGTCCAAAGTATAAAGTTGTACAAAGTTCTTTGTAAAAGCTATATAAAAGAATTAAGACACCAGGAGATCCTTGCATAGACCTGGAGCTTGTCAGTAAAGTTTATTAGAGCAAATCTCATGTCCTCAGTAGGGATGGTGTCAGGTAGGAAGGAACAATGTGTTTTATTTTTTATTTTCAGCCTATAGTGGGTTGGACCTCAGAGAGCCACTGAGGCTTCATTTAAAATTTAAATCCCAGTTCTGAAACATAAGAACATTATTATGCTTAGGGTGTGTGCATGCATGCTGACTTCCAGCAAAAAACATTCCATGTTGATGCTGCACAAGGCCTAGCTGGTATTCTAGGCAATGCAGTACTAATATCATGTGGCATACATCACTTGTTATAACTTATAAGAGATATGTGAAGGTGGTGTACAGTGAATCCGACATCTTTAATTTCACAATAGAAATATAACAAAGAAGACACAAACTCAGTTGTGAAAAAGATTTATTAGCAGCTGAATACATTTCTTGTGTATGATCAAACTACAGTTTCCCTCCTCTAATGTCCTTCTCAATTTCTATAATAAGAGCGTATCACAAGCAGGTTGTCTCATACAGGTTTAATTTTCAACCCAAATGCATTTATTGTTTTCCTGAAATGTAAGAAGTAAAATCATAAACACTATCTTGAAGAAAGTGACATAGCATATATATAATCACACACATGGATATATACATACACAAACAACAAAACAAAGACTAAAAATAAAGGAAATAGCATGATAGCTATTTGCCTCAGAATTGCCACAGAAATAACCATCCTCCACCACAGAAGTTCTGTGGCAAATGGGAACCCTACTGCAGAACTTTGCTCGGAAGTGCGGCAGAAAAATTGGGGCCCTGATCACGTGTCCTCAAGTTGCGACATACTGAAACCTCAACAGAGGAAAATGACCTAAGCAAGAGCAAGGTAAGAATAAATGTTTGATATTAATCAATCTGCATACCTGCTTTTACCTAACAAGTTGGAAGAAGAAGAAGCAGAGAAAACAAGCATTTGTCAATGCAGAATGTTTGTTTTCTGGCATTGGCATTGGTAGTGTAGGAGTTACAGAGCTGCATAATAGGAATGGCAGTGAAGTATTGAACTCAAGCCAACCCCACCACCACCCTGCAGAGACTGATAGGCATTGGGGTGTGCCTTTGGGTCATCGGGCATAGTGGCCACACCATTTCACCACACTCTACCCTGCAGGCACTGACAAGTGTCATGGTGTGCCTTGGGGTCTTTGGCCCTTATGCACACCCCATTCCATCAAAACATGCGGTGAGATGGATGCGGTATGGGAGAATGGGGTGAACTTTGGGGCCAATGAGTCCAAGGCACACCTCAATACCTCTCACTGGCTGCGGGTGTGGAATGGTATGAGCATTACAGGCAAGAATCCCAAGTCACACCCCTGATGCCTGTCATTCTCTACAGGGTGGGGCGTTATGGTCAGAAACCCTAACACCTCAGGCATTCATTGGTATTTTCACTCCAAATTTTCAACATTTTTTTTGTGACCCCACCTCATGAACAGTGGCAATATCAGTGTGTTAGCCGAAAGCTGCTTTTGCACAGCGACTATGACATTTAGCACCACAGGTGCAAAAACACATTCCGAACAGGATGTAAAAAATGACAGCTGTACTGTTCATGGGAAGGTGTACAAAATGGCAATGTTGAAAATCTGCAATGAAAATATTAAAAAAAACTGGTGAAGTCATGAGTGTGCGTAGAAACTGTGCAATGCACACCCGTAATGTGATTAGTTTGGGAATTTTTTACAGCAGATTGTCAACACAGGCATTTTGGGACCTCTGATCATGAACAGTGTCACTGTGATTTTCTTTATCTGTCCCAAACAATGATTTCCCACAGTGACCAGGCATTTCTGCACTGAAAGTGTGAAAACACATTTCGACCATGTTGTGAAAACTGACAGCTATACTGTTCATAAAGAAGTGTAGAAAAATGCCACTGGTGAAAATCTGGACTGAAAATATTACAAATTCATGAACTTACAAGGGCGCATGGAAACGTGCAACGCTCACTTGTAATACAGTCATTTTATGGACTTTGGTCACCAAATTTTCAACATAGCCATTTTAAGACCTCTGCTCATGAAGTGTTACTATGATTTTCTTAATCTGTCCCAAACATTGCTTTCACACACCGACTGCACCATTGTGCGCTTCATGTGCGGAAACACATTTTGGACAAGATGTAAAAAGTGGCAGCTGTACTGCTCATAAGGAAGTGTAATAAAATGCCAATGTTAAAAATCTGGAGTGCAAATATTAAAAATTCACAAACTTGTGAGTGTGTGTAAGAACTGCGCAACTTGCGCTCCTAAAACAGTCATTTTGGGGAATTTTTTCACCAAATTTTCAACATAGCCATTTTAAGACCTCTGCTCATGAACAGTGTTACTGTGATTTTCTTAATGTGTCCCATACATTCATTTCACACACTGACTGTGCCATTGTGCACTACATTCGCGGAAACACATTTTGGGCAAGATGTGAAAAATGACAGCTATACTGCTCATAAGGAGGTGTAGTAAAATAGCAATGTTGAAAATCCAGAATGCAAATACCAAAAATTTGTGAACTTATGAGCATGTGTAGGAAATGCGCAATGCACACTCGTGAAACAGTCATTTGTAGGAATTTTTTCACCAAATTTGCAACATAGGCTTTTTGAGAGCCCACCTTATCAACACTGGCACTGTCATTTCATTAATCAGTCCCAAAAGGTGATTTTGTGCAGTGACTGTGAAATCACCCTTTGGGCCTGATTAATGCCATGACAGTTCCAGAATTCATGAGGAGAGGTCTCAAAAACTCCATGTTGAAAATGTGGTGCCAAAATTCAAAAAAAAAATGCCTAAGATATGCATTAAAGTTGGAAAAAACCCTATTTATTGCATTATACAGCTTAACAGCATTTCCTCAGTTTGTGGTCGGCTTTGAAGAGTGCAGACGTGTTCCCGGTCCACTGAAGATTGTCTCGACAGCCTCTGGAGCTAAGTTTGGGGTGAAAGGGGTGTGGGGAGGTAAGATGCACAGAGGGTGGGCATGGGTAGACAGGGAGACCACTGAGGGAATGTTTTTTTTTTTGTTTACAGGTTTTTTTTTTTAGGAAGACAACGCGGGACATTTGCCATGTTGCCCACAGAATTATGCATTAAGCAGGTTAGCAAGCAGAAAAGGAAGAGGAGGCCATTATGGTTTTCCAAAGATGTAGCAAAGAAAGTGAAAGCCAAAAAGATTGCATTCAGGCAATACAAAAAGACACAGGCAGAAGGGGATAGGGAGAAGTACCAGGAGAAGCAAAGGGAGGCAGGGAGGTCAGTAAGGGAAGCCAAAGCTCAGACAGAAGAGCACATTGCAAAATCAGTGAGTAGAGGGGACAAAAACTTTAACAGGTACATAAGTGAAAAAAGAAAGTTAAAAGGAGGGATAGTGAGACTGAAGGGGAGGATGGGGGCCGTGTGGAGGATGACAACAGTAAAGCTGACATATTGAACAGGTATTTCTGCTCAGTCTTTACTGAGGAAGAGGAGGGTAATGGGTCTGAAGGGAGTACAAGGGGTGAGAATGGTGTAGAAATGGACACAAGTCCCTTTACATGAGAAAGGGTCCTGAAGGAACTGGAAGTAGTAAAAGTTGATAAAGTAATGGGGCCAGATGGGGAGCACCCCAGGGTCCTTAAATAACTCAGAGAGGTGGTGGCTGAACCTCTAGCTATCCTGTTTAGCTGAACACTGGAAACAGGGGAGGTACACAGAGACTGGAGGACAGCAGATGTAGTCCCCTTATACAAAAGTGTGAATAAAGAGAAAGTGGGGAACTACAGACCAGTCAGCCTCACCTCAGTAGTGGGGAAGATCATGGAAGCATGACTGAAGGAGAGATTGGTGAAACATCTGGTTGTCAATGGACTGCAGGATCCAAGGCAGCATGGTTTCACCAGGGGGAGGTCAACCTCATTGAATTTTTTGACTGGGAGACTAGGGAGGAGGATCAGGGGAGGGCAGTGGACATGGCCTATCTGGACTTCAGCAAGGCCTTTGATACTGTGCCACATAGAATACTATTACACAAACTAGGGAATATGGGTGTGGGCAGGACAGAAGTGTGGTGGGTAGGTAACTGGCTGTGTGGCAGGACACAGAGGGTGGTGGTAAATGGCTGTCACTCCACAGAGGGAAGAGTGACCAGTGGGGTATCACAGGGATCAGTGCTGGGGCCGGTCCTGCTTGACAACTTCATCAGTGACATTGTACAGGACCTAGAAGGCAGAATTTCACTGTTCGCTGATGACACAAAGCTCTGTAACAGAGTAGACACATCAGAGGGTGTAGACAGAATGAGAAGGGACCTCCAGAAACTTGAAGAATGGTAAAGGGTTTGGCAGTTGAAATTCAATGCAAAGAAGTGCAAGATAATGCATATGGGGCACAAAAATCCTGGCACAATATATCAGTTGGGGGGTGAGGATATAGCATGCACCAAGCAGGAAAGGGATCTTGGGGTTATCATCTCTGATGACCTCAAGGCAGGGAAACAGTGTGACAAGGCAGCAGGTAAAGCAAATAAGATGCTGGGATGTATAGGCGGGGCATCACCAGCAGGAAAAGGGAGGTCATGATTCCACTATACAAGACACTAGTGAGGCCTCACCTGGAGTACAGTGTACAGTTCCGGAGACCTTACCTACGTAAGGACATAGACAGGGTAGAGAAGGTTTAGAGGAGGGCAACAAAGATGGTACATGGATTGCATCACAAGTCCTATGAGGACAGGTTGAAGGAATGTAATATGTACTCCCTGGAGGAAAGGAAGGAGAGAGGGGACAAAATAGCATTTTAATGTTTGGTTGCTGGTGGGGCACCATAAAACATCAGGACTGACAGTGCATTTCAGTCTCAATTTGATGTCACATTTTTTGGGAAGCATTTCATTACCTGAGGGCCCTGTTTTACATAAGCAGAACCAAGATTCACTCTCACATAGCCTTGGAAAATGTGTTTTTTCATAGTAAAGTGCCTATTCTTGACATTTGTGGATAGGACAGAAGGAGCAAGAAGGAAACATATAATGGAAAATGGAGTAAGATAAAAGTAGGAAGGTACACGATTTATGGGCATGGTACTACAAGTACAACAGGGGGACAGGGAGGTGGGAACCGGCGGGGTGTGGGGACCTGCAAGACCTGCCAAACTTACTCATATTCATATATGAAAGGGGATGGAAAATGGAGGGAGCATAAACCAACTGGAAAAGATAAAATAAACAAGAGGATACAGATCAGAAGACATAGAGGACAGAAACAAATGAAAGGATATAGAAGAAGAGGACAGAAAAAACATATATATATCTTTTTTTTATTTTTAGAGGGTGCAGATGAAGGAAGAGTGACAGTAACAAAACAAGGACAAGAGAAAGAAAATAAAATAAAAAGTTTGCTGTCACTGCAGCGCTGACTGGTCTGGAGGCTGAGCATTACACTGCACTGGTGCCAGGTACACTTTCTGACATGTCACCACCACACAGCTCCTTCAGAAAATCAAACATTTTGTCTTGCTCCTGAAGGAGTTTCCTGAGCTCCCCTCTGACCTCTTCTCGGAAATCACTTGAACTCACTGCACAGAGCTCCTGCCTCTCTGTGCAGTGCTCTCAGGTCATCACTCGCTGCTGCTGGTGCTGGCGCTGGGGCAGCTGCAGGCTGTCCTGGTCCCCACCATGAACCCAGTGATGCCTCTGTCTCTGGGGTGAGGGTGATGTGGGCTCTGTACCTGCCTCCTGCTGCTGCTGCCTTCTGTTGTGCGGTCTATGCCCACCACTGGCCCTTGTCTCCTGCTGGCCCCCTTCATCTTCTACTACCAGCTCAGCAGCACCCCATGCACCTCTACCTGCAGTAACCTCTTTTTGTTTTTCAAGCCAACCTGCAGCATGGTGGTGCTGCAGATGGCTCATTTGCTCACCAGTCCCAAAATGACCCCCAGTCTTGCCCCTTTTCAATGATCTGCCACACAAGGTGCAGATCATGATGGAGCTATCATTTGAGTTTTTCCTAAATAAAACACACAGCAGATGACCCTGTCGGGGGGAGACCAACAGCTGATGTCCCAGGGCCAATGGGAACATCATGCTCCTGCTCAGAGGAGGCAGGGGTGCATGCTCCAGCTGGGGGGTTAGCATCTGGAGGTGCTTGCTGCTGTTGCTGCTGCTGCCTGGGGGTGGGGGCCACAGGAGGATCCTGCTGCTGCTGCTGGGATGGGGCAAGGGGCTCATGCTGCTCCTGGTGAGTGGGGGATATAGTCTCCTGCTGAGGGTGGGGGCGAATGCTCCAGCTGCTTTTTGGGGGGCACAGACATAAAGGCCTGCCTATTAATATGGATACTGGGTTGAGGTGGTCCATCTGCCTTCTTCCCATTCCCACTAGTCTACATAATTTTTATCTCTAATCTCCTTCACCCCCCCCCAAAAAAAAGGAAGGGAGTTTTACACACACACACACACACACACACACACACGCACACACCCCACAAAAGATAGATAAGTATAAAAATGAAGAAAAAGCACTAAATGAAAATATTAACTTTTTTAACTAATGGGGAACAGAGATCAGTAATCAAAAAAGCTGTTAATGCAAACACATACACACACACTCCACTAATTTTTTCACTGAAGTTAGCTCTCCTAGTCTCTCTTTTCTGCTACTTCCTAGCTGAAATAATGTAGCTCTAAAGGAAGCAGATTTAGTCTGGCTTCCTGCCTAACTGCAGTCATCCTTGTGACTAGCAGTCTGCTAGAGAGAAAGCCATGTGATAAGCTTTTCCCTCCCAATTTTACCTGGCACTTATGTGTGGAGAATTGTGCAATCGAAAGGTGACATTAACAGTGAAATTTTGCTGAAATTTACAGGTGAAATTTCACCAAAATTTACAGGCAAAATTTCACCATAAGGGCACAATTATGCGAACTGTTTCACATGGTGAAATCGGTGATTTTACCAGAATTTGGCCACCGAAATTACATTTTGCTGCATCTCTATCCCCAGGAGGGAATCCATTTGATTTGCCGAACTGCATCTGCCCTACTTTCATAATCCCAGCCCTGGGTGCCTGAAACATGGTTGCCCGACATCGGGATTTTACCCTCAGCAGAGTTACAATCCTCAAGTATGGGGGCTGTGGGGGGGTGGAATTTCCCACAATGGAGGGCATAGCCCCCTGAAACAGTTGCCGCAGGTAAAATCCCGATGTCAGGCAGCCATGTTTCGGGCACCCGGGGTCAGGATTATGAGAGTCAGACCGATGCATTTCAGTCAAACATAGTATATCCCCCAGGAGAAGCATGCTGCCTAATTACTAGAAGGTTCATAGTCCTATAACTATATGGCTAGACCACCATCTTTTATAATAAATAAGAGAGACAAATGTGACCAACCTTCAGGGCAACCAACTCTGTTTCAGACTGGATAGGCTACAGAAAACTCAGAAAAGAATATAAACAGGTCATCCGGTGGGGAAAAATCAGATTTTGTAAAACCCTGCTTAATTCCTCCATGTGCAATCCATATTACTTCTAGGGTTGCATCAAGAAAACCAATCATTGTCAGAGGCTCAGTAGGTAGCACACTCAGCTCTGAGGCCAGGAGATCAGAGGGCTATGGGTTCAGTTCCCACATCTGGCACTTAGGCTAATATCCTAGAACTGACACTGTTGTGCAGCAAGAGAGGGGTGCTGCACTTCTGAGATGCTGTCTTTCAGATGAGATGTTAAACCGAGGTCCCATCTGCCTAGATTGGTGGTAGTTCAGGTGGATGTTAAAGATCCCATGGCACTTATCGAAAAGAGTAGAATTTTTTATTCAAAACTTGAAACAAAACATACAAAAAATTGTAGTACATCATACAAAATCGTAATCAAAGGAGACAGAAAAAAGTAGTGCAGCATACATAAACATCAAACAAAAAATATTGCACATAAGTACATAACCCCCTTCCCAGACCCACTAAAAAGGGGAATTTTCAGAAACTGAAGACATAATATACAGAAGTGTATTACAGCATACAAAATCAAAGAGCAAGAAACAAAAAACAGAAAGCAAGCATGATAACATACATGAACTTGAAATCAGAAATAATCCAGACATGCATGTAATCCCCATCCCACCCTACTAAAAGAGTAGGGGAAAGTGTTAATATAAAACTCATAAGAAAATATATGAAATGGAAGTACAACACACAAAAGCATAATAAAAAAGGAAAGCAGAAAGAAACAGAATAAAGAAGTCACAGTACATGTGAACAACAAAATAGAAATAAAAATGCATAGGTACACAACCCGCATCCCAACCCCACTAAGAGAGTAGGGGAAGAAGGGTAAAATAAACTAATTGTCAGGTAAAATCCAGGAGCAGAGATTCCAATATCTCTGAAAAACCTCTGGGGGCAATGAAGCTTTCTCAGTGCAATAAACAGTGTGTAGACCTTGCAAAATCTGAGCAATACTATGGGTGGGGTCACACAGTTTCTGTTGCAGCAAAAATGCACATCTGGCCTGACACAAATTGTGGCGGAGAAAAATGAAAATCAAATAGAGGGTACTAGGATGGTATGAATTCAGTCCGGGAGGATAGATGTCATAAATCAAAATATCATAAGCAAGAGTGGGAAGGGCCTTTTTCTTCCACTTATGAAGGAAGAAGGTCCAAACAGGTCAAGTAAAGGAGCAATCTATAAAAAAATGGAACATTTTTTCAGGGATGGAAGGACACGAGCCATGAGGACAAGTCCTTTCCTCCTGTGCTTTGTGCTTCAAGTTATGACGGACACCAAGCCTGCCGTGACAGGACAACCAAGAAATATCCCAAACCCGCTGAGGAATGCAAGTGCCAGTCAATTGACAAAAAACACAGGAGGAGTCCAGAATAGCACCAAGGGAGTTCTGTAACACCGGAAGATCCAGAAAATAAAACCTCAAAACAGACCGATATAAATGCCTTCATGAAAAGGAAAGAATCATCATAAGAGTCAAAGACCACTGGTGAATCTTTAAAAAGGAGGGGAGAATATAGTAGGGAAGATTGTACTTCTGAAAGTTCCAAGGAATCTTCAAAGGAGGAAGAGTCCACACCATGCTTATTGGGGCAACTAGATGATGGAGAAGAGACAACCAAAAGACAGACTGGTCATGCAATAAAGAAGGAAAGGTAAATTTGACAAACAAACAGTGAAAAAAGACCAAAGGATTCAACATTCGAACACCACCATGGCAATAATTAAGATAGGTATAATTTCATTTGATCGGGTTTAAGTGACTGCCCTAAAAACCCTGGAAAAAAACATTATACAAATGAGTTTCCAAGGAAAGGGGAACAGGAAAAACTGAAGCCACGTGCAGAAACAAAGAAAGAATGAAGGTTTTCAACAGTAAAACCCACTTTTGCTTAACTATAGTAAATCCTTTCCAGAAAGCAACTATGTGTAAAGCCTTATCAAGAATTGTAGTCCAGTTGGTGAGGGCACCAAAAGTCAATCCCAAGATTTTGATTGGAGAGGAGAACAAAGGCACCCCAGCAATACAATGAGGAGAATAGGGGGTGGCAACATTGGGAGGTGTAGAGCTGAGCTCTTACTGTAATTCAACCTAGAACCAGATAACCTCTTGAAATCCATAAGGAGATGAAGCAAGTCCAACTCTTGAAGTTGTGGAGTAGTGATAACACAAAGATCATCCGCATATGCCAACACTGTAGGGATAGGGGACGGAGAAGAAAAGGAAAGATGGGGAATAGTAGGATGATGCAAAAGCTTGTGAAGCAAAGGGTCAATATGAAAAACATAAAGAAGAGGACTCAAAGAGCAGCTTGACAGACACTGGTGTGACTTAAAAAGGGGAGACAAGGGGCACCATTTACATAAGGGTGGATCCAAGCAGTAAAATATAGCAGTCATATTCACTGGATAAAGCGGTGTAGAACACCATAATGAGAGAAGACGTGAAAGAGATAGGCATGGTTCACCCTATCAAATGCTTTCTCCTGATCAAGAGAAAGGAGTAATGAGGGAGAAGAAGAAAACAGAAATATCTCTCAGGAGAGAAAGATTTGAAACAATAGAGCGGCGGGGTATAGCACAAGTCTGAACCTCTGAGATAACCGATATGCATGAGGAATTAGGCGATTGAGCAGGACTGATGCAAAAATCTTGTAATCCACATTCACAAGGTTCAATGGTCTCCAATTCCAAATATTTGTCCTGTCACCCTTTTTAAAGAGGAGAAACGTAATCGCATCTGAGAAATGTTGGGGGACAGAATGGGTAGTGATAATGGTATTAAAGAGCAGGGTAAGGATCAGAGAAAAGAGATCAGAAAATGTGTGATAAAGTTCCGCGGTTAGGCCATCCAGCCCAGGAGAAGTACACCGTTTCTGCTTCTTGATTGCTGCCTGTACCTCCAACGAAGAAATTGGAAGAGTCAGCTGAGTACAGAGATCAGAAGAAAGAGATGGAAGCCAGAAATAAAGAAAAGGAGCAACAGCAGATGAGGTCACAGAAGGAGAGCCAAAGATGCCATTCAGATAGGAAAATACCTTGTACTGAAGAGAGATCATAGTGTCAGAAACCACCAAGGAGTCTGGGTCCACAAGACATTCAATATGTGTGGCCATCACCCTGTCAGAACAATGCTTATAAATGTCAAAAGAGGCCTTAGAAGAGCGGCTGCCACAAGAGGCCTCAAGACACAAGGAACGAGCTCTATCGTACTGGTATGCATCCATCCGAGTCTTCAGAGAAGGAATAAGAGGGGAGTAATCCTGTCCAGACTCATACGCCTTGGAAATGGTGTCCTGCAAATGTCACCGTAAAAGTAAATACTGTCGGTAAGAGGAAGACGACTTTCTCCTACCCTGCTGAAGAGAGAGAAATGTTTAAGATCTGATTTGGTGTCCTCCTACCAAGGTAAGGGGGAGGCATAGACATCCAACACCGAAATGCTGGCCAACAATAATTCTCGGCAATCTCTAACGATGCAACCCTCCGACAACAAGGAGCTATTCAACTTCCAATGGGAAGAAACAATCAGAGGATGGGACGCCAAGGAGGGAGAGCAAAGCAAGGAAATGGCCATGTGATCCGAAGATTCACAAGGAATAACCTTAGCCTGGTGAACCCAAATATTATGCGAAAGAAAGAAAAAATCAATACGAGTGGCTAGGGGGCCCCTATAATAGGTTTTAGCTCCCTTGGGGTGCACTGCACAGTAGCCATCCTGAAAAGAAGCAGTCTGAAGAATAGAATATAAAGCAGTAGAGTCCCGGAAAAGTTTTTGAGTGGAGCCTGCTCTATCAGCCAGGGTGAGGCCACAGTTGAAATCCCCACCAGGTAAAGATGGCAGGAAGTATGTAAATAAGGTTGTAAGAGAAGAAACAAGTCTGAATGAGCGGCAATACTTTGGGGTGCATAAACATTTAGAATCCAGAGTCGTAGACGATGGAATGTGCAATCAAGCAACAATGCATGGCCTGGGACAATGTCAACTAGTCTGGTAACAGCATAATCGAACTGGAAAACAGAATGCCTAAGCCATCACATTTATCCTCGCCAGAGGACCAATAGGAAAGGCCCTTGGTCCAACTGGCAGAAGCCCGTGACAGCTCAAAATGGGTTTGCAGTGTAATATCCTGAATCAGGTGAAAATCATAAGGGAGATGCATAAGATACTGTAAAGAGATAAGACGTTTCCTATGGGACTTCATGTGCACACATTAAGTATAAGGCAATGAAGGCTTAAACTCCCAGCCATAGGAAAAGCAGAGTAGGTGACAAGAAATCGGGGGGAAAAAAAGAAAAAACTAAGCAGTTAAGTAACCGCAGAACATTGCTTGGGCGCAGATCTAGAGGAAGAAGGATTCAGCTGGGAATCAGAGGAGTAATCCATAATGAGATAGGAGGCCTGAGAGGAGTCAGAATCATTTTCCTCATCCATTATGTCACTCCACTGCTTTCATTTGGTCAGAGCCTGGTAATAATTTCTAGTCAGAATGGACTGTTGAGGGGGAGGGCCGAGAGCCTTCCGCTTGCCCTTAGAATTATCCTTCTTACCCTGAGAAACCTCTATAAAGGGATCTAGGTCTGGGGGGCATAGGGTCAGAGGGCGTGATGACCTCTGAAGCTGGGACTCCACAAGGAGGAGCAGGAGTCTGCAAGCTTGGAGTACATACTGAAGACTCAGGAGGAGAAGTCAGGACAACATCAGTGGGGGGGTACCACCTCCTGGTGCAGATCTTCACGGTGATGAAGGACTTGAGATTGGGAGTCAGATATAAGAGCCATCTGGTCTTGAGGGGGGTGATCGAACCTGTTGTGGTCTGCCAACGGACATTGCTGATAGATATGACCAGATTCATTACAGAGGTTACATCTCTGGGGTTTAGGGCAACCAAGACTGACATTACCATAGGCCAAGCAAATAGAGCATCGTGGCTTGTCACAAGTATGGCTAAGATGTGTTCAAGCACCACATTTATGGCAAGTGCGGGGCTGACCAGGGTAAAAACACAAACCCCTGTCATGACCAATATAGAAGCTGCTAGGTAAATGTGTTATGCCCTGATCAGTCTGCCTCAGTTGTACTTTTACTTTCCAACCCCCTGTCCAGATGAGGTCCTCGTCCAAAAGAGGTCGAGGAGCCACGAGAATATCGCAGTGCTGCTTAAGCTAGTATTGGACATCCGCTGTGCTCACTCCCTCGTTGCAAAAAAGCAGGGTAACAACTTTAATAGTAGGCTTAGTAAGGGGAATGAGCATGAAGGGTGCCCACAATGGCTGAGATTTCACCAATCCATACTTAGACCAAAATCTTTCCAGAGTGTAAACATTTTTAAAGCTAAGATCATGAACTGATTCCCCCTTAACGTGTATGAATGCAAACAGTTCACTTGCAGTAGTACCCAAAGTGTCCCTAAGCATAGAATGCAACACAGTCCTCCTATCAGGAGCAGTGGAAATATCCCCAAAGTATTTCAGGCGAACAGCATTTCTAAGCTGAGCAGGTGCACCCAAGTTTTGAAACAAATCTGTAAGGCGAAACTGAGAAGTCTCCAATAGCTCACCTGCAGACAGAGAAAGTAAGAGAGAATTGTTCAAATGATGCTGAGAGTCCTTGTCCAAAGAGAAGCACACTGTAGCAGAAGGTCGTGATGCAGAAGAGGAAGCCTGGAGGAGGGAAACAGAAGGAGGATGCACCTGTAGGAATGTCCAGACAGAAAATCTGTGAAGGAGCTGAATCACCTTTCGGAGAGACCTTCTGGGGGCAACAAGCAAGAGGAGGAGCATCCAAAATAGGCACACTGGAGGGCGAGGCATGCAGTATAATGTCTTCGGCACTGACAGCCCACAGAGAGGTCCACAGGGCACCAGGACACTGTTGTGACCATCCCACGGCTCAAAGAGCAGAAGCTGGATACCAGGCATGGTCGGTAGAGGAAGTATCACCAGGAGGAAGCACAGAAATGCCTAGCTGAGGAGCAGAATCAGGTAAAACTTTTCTGGATGAGAGCACAGGCTGAATCGGCAAGGCAGGAAAAGCAGTGACTACTGGTGATTGAACCGTAGAGGGTGGCAAGTCAGTAAAAGCATTGTCTTCCTTAGCAAAGTCCCATGAAACAGAGCGGTAGTGCAAATAGAGGGAGCGCAGCTATGACGGTGTCAGGGTTGTAACTGAGGCCTCAGTAGTAGGAGCAGGAGGGCAGGCTGAATGAAGCTGGTCAGAATCTAGGAACACAGTAGTAATAGAAGAGGGTACAGAAGGAAAACCATCCAAATTAGGCACTGTGTCTAAACGACTATTGCAGTGAGTTCCAGGCTCTTGCAGTTGTAGCATGCTACTACCATTTGATAAGCCATCTTCAGCATTGCACTTTGGATGGTGTCTGGCTTTTGGCTGTTTATCACATCCAAGCAACTTAGGACAGGCATCACCATGTGGTTTATTCATTTTCTGAGCTGTAACATGGACTTGTATATCATCCTTCGTAACAACCGCTTGCACTCCAGGACTGTCATCCACCATCTTGGTTCCACAAGAAAAAGGTTCCCCCTGCTCACAGGAAGCAAGAGTAGGGGAATGTTTTATTTAAAGAAAAATTAGTGCAGTACACTCAATAAACAAAATACAATGTCAGCTTTACAGAAGCTGTGAATAAGGTTTGCAAGAAAGACAAAATGAAATCAACCCTCAAATAAAACCAATAAACAAGGGTGAGGGGGGATAAAAGGAAAAAGAAGTCGAAATAAATATTTCAGCTTAAATGGAGCAAAATAAATGCTTACTAATACAGAGAGGAAAAAAGAAAAGCATATTCAGGGTACTGCAGTTTCAATCCATGCACAATTGTTCCAATATGAACTGTATACAGTAGGGTTGTCAGAACTAGTTTGGAAAAGATTCAAACCCATCACAAAACCTGGTGTTCGAGTTCTAATTCAGAACTGAACACTAGATGGAATTCGCAAATGGGTTTGAATCAATCCATTTTTGGGGTTAATTAAGAAGCCGCAACCGCAACGCAAGCTTGCCTAGCCTTATAGTGTCGGCTCCAAAGGGACGGGAGAGAGGTTGAAAGAGCAGGATGGGATTGGGAGGCAGCACAGTGCCACAGGAGGCAGAAAGGAGGTGGAATGAAGGGAAGGGTGCATGATGGCAGCATGCACAAACTTGTGGGGGCTGAATGGTGTGGACTGCACTGGAGTTGGACTGGGTGCCTGCGTACTTCATCCCCCCAGTCCGTGCTACCACCTGACCATCTGCTCCGTGGTCAGGTGGTGGATGGTAGACATAAACTGGCACATGGTTGCAGCTCCGTTCATTTACCCAGCCAGTGCCATAAAGGAGTTGCAGGCTGCAGCAGCTTGTGCTACTTGCTCGCTTCCTCTGTCTGGGCTAGCTCTGCTCTCTGGCTCTGGCAATTGCTTGCTAATTAAATCGTCGTGTGTGTATTGGGCAAACTAAAAAAATAAATAAAAAAGCTAAGGGGTGGGTGGAGGTGAAAACTAAAGGTAGGGGCCGGGGGGGGACTCAAGGTTGGGAGTGGGAACCGAGGAAAAGAAAGGGCCTGAACTTGGGAACAGTTGGTGAGAGGCTCAGCCTCAGGATGAGACGGACAGAGTGAGGGAAGTTAAAGTTGCTGAGTATTTGAGTGAAACTGAAATGATTTTATCATAGTCTCAAACAACAGTTCAAAAACTTCATTTCTGCATGGCGTAGTTGTTTCACACTGGGAAGAAGGAACAAGCATCAGATGGCTGGGGGAGGGGTGAAGAAATTAAAACAAACAGATTGTGACTCGAGTAAAATTAAGTTTAACTTTAATGTGTGAGTCTTTGAGAAGTTGAAACATTTGAATTTGATGGCATTTTTTTATTTTTACCTTACTACCATACCTACTCACAAAACAAAGTAAAATAATCAGGAGGACAGGGAGGGAAGGGGATTCTGTGGTACTGTGCTGCTGAGTGTTCTTCTATTCCACCCTATAAAATTCCGGATAGAACAACACCTGACTGTTTTTAGTTTTGTTTTACACAGTACTCCCTACTTGTGTGTTGTGTGTGTGACTCCACCACTACATTGTATCTCTCTACTCTCCTGTGGTGTTCCCATCACCCTGCTGTGGCTGCTGACTGTGTACCCTACCCATTGTGTGTTACTGTGAGAAGCCCATTGTTGGGCAGTCGTGTGGTGGCATTATCCTTAAATACATGACAGAAGCCTAGAAATATATTTCCCTGTTGTGAGAAGAGACAGAAAAATATCTTTCTTTGGGTTGTATATGTGTGTGTGACTCCATCTCCTGTGGTCAGCCCATCTGCTGTGTGCCTTTTGACTGCACTGTACCCTACCCAGTGTGTGTTACCGAGAGAGGCCCAGTGGCCAGTTGTCGTTTGGTGGCATTATCCTTAAATACATGACAGAAGCCTAGAAATATATTTCCCTGTTGGGAGGAGAGACAGAAAAATCTCTTTCCTCGGTTTGTGTGTGTAACTCCGTCTCTTGTGGTCAGCCCATCACCCAGCTGCTGTGCGCCCCTTCACTGCTATGTGTATGCCTATACCCAGCAGCCCAATCATTCTGTAAGCCTTGAACCTGGGATCCTTTAGTTGCAAACCGTCATATTCTTCAATTACTTTCAGTCTACTGCATCACAGTGTCACATAGCCAAAATAAAATTTTGGAGTTGTAGCCAGTGATCATAGATCACATTGCTTTCTTACACAGGAATTGTGTGGGTGTATTCTCTGCAGTATACTGGTTCTGTTATGGCTGACACCAACATAGATGAAGCATCTAGTGCTGGTGTTGGAGCAGGTGCTGGTGGTAGTGGTAATCCTGGTGCTAGCAGAAATAACCAAAACGTTTCACGTGATAAAAATTCAACAAACAGCAAAAGAGCAACAGTGAAGTGTGGTAAAGGGGGACCTTTTAAGAAAACCTGTACAGCTGCTGGGGTCACATGGAGAGGCACCATAAGGTATGCCATTCATGCTGTTGAGATCCCTGTGACTAGCAGCAATAATGCAAGTGACAGTGAGTCCCTCTCTGACTCAGACAGTAGCTCTTTGTCTCAGTCCGACACTGTTGTGTTTTGCGACAAATCATTACTTCCTCAACAAAGTGAAATGAGCAAGTCTGCTGACAATGAATCAGGTAGTGCAATTGCAAATACATCCAGCACTGTTGGCAATGAAAAGGACATATCCATTGAATCCACCACTTCTGTGTTGGCCAGCAATGAAAATCCATCAGAGTCTTCTGCCCACTGTTCTAGCACCAAGGAGCATGTCCTGGGTTCTGTTAGGACAGGTGAAAAGACACAAACAGTCTTTAGCTATCTTCCTAGCACTCAAACAAAATATGTCACATCTGAGGTGTGGAATTATTTCTCTGTCAGTAAAACTGATGCAAGCAGAGCAATTTGTTCCCTGTGTAAACAGAGTGTTAGCCGTGGTAAAGTTGTGTCATGCCTTGGCACTGCAGCTCTTAAATGCCATCTGAAAAAGCATTCAGTTTTGCTTGATCATCCAAAACCCAAGTCCTCCATCTTCCAGACCACGCGTGAGAAGGGTCAGGAATCTGAAATGGAAACTGAATTGTCTGAACTTGATGTGGGCAGAACCACTGCCAGCCCTAGGATCACTGTTACCACCAATGCCAGCACCATTAGTACCAGCTGCACATCCAGTGATGGCATTGAATGTATAAGTCCTAGTCCACCATCTCCGCGTCCATCTGCCCATTGAAGCACGGTGTATAATAAACCAGGAGGGACATGTTGTAAACAGCTAACACTGTCTCAGGCATTTGAAAGGAAGAATACCTTTACTAGAAATCATCCAAAGACCCTTCACCTTAATCACAGAATTGATGAACTGTTAGCCGGAGCCCTTCTCCCATACTCTTTGGTAGATCACGAGGATTTTAGGGAGCTCATGACA
Source organism: Neoceratodus forsteri (assembly GCA_016271365.2). Taxonomy (NCBI): domain Eukaryota; kingdom Metazoa; phylum Chordata; order Ceratodontiformes; family Ceratodontidae; genus Neoceratodus; species Neoceratodus forsteri. The sequence continues at coordinate 54,066,235 of CM028130.1, forward strand.
TTAGCAGAGCCTCGTTACAATGTTCCTCATTGAAGGTACTTTTCTTATGTTGAAATACCAAACATTTATGAGGCTTTAAAAGCGACAGTGATGCTTGCACTTAAAACTGCTGAGGGTGGGGTTATTCATGTCACAACAGATATGTGGCCCAGCACTCAAAACATAGATTAAATGTCCCTTACCACTCATTGGGTCACATTTTCTTGTGCTTCTTCAAAAACAGACACCCCAAAGATGGTGCTGCGTATATAAAGTTTGGGCAAAGTCATGCTGCTGCAAACATCTTGCAGGAACTAAATGACCTCCTTGACGAACGGGTTTATTCTCACGGTCTAAAATGTGACTTCATAGTAAGTGACAAAGGAGCCAACATCTTGAAAGCAGTTCAGTATGGAGGATTTCTGCATGCTTCTTGCTTTGCACATTGCTTACATTTAATTGTCATGGGATTTCTCAACAATGAAACACAAGTGAATGGTATGATTGCAGTTTGCAAAAAAATTGTGACTCACTTTTCACATTCAACCAAGGCTATACGGACATTGTCTGAACTGCAAAAAAACCACAAGCTGCCTCAGCAAAAGCTGATTCAAAATGTTTCCACTCATTGGAACTCAACGCTTTATATTCTGCAATGCCTCTTGGAGCAAAAGCAAGCTGTACATGAATATTGCTCCAGTTACATTATTGGAGATGGCATTATGCTGTCTGTGCTGCAGTGGAAATTAATGGAGACAGTGTGCTGCATCCTAGCTCCTTTTGAGACAGCTACAAGGGACATGTCTTCAGAAGGCGCATCTGTGAGTCAGGTTATCCCACTCATAATGCTCATTTCACATCATCTTAGTGTTCTAAATCTACAAATAGAAAAAGACAGATCTGAAGCGCAGACAACATGTAGCCTGTATCATGGGAATCTCATTAAGAGAATGAGCGAGCGCTTCAAAACCAATGACAAATTAGTTGCAATGATGAAATCAAAACACTACATCCTAGCAACTCTCTTAGATCCCAGGTTCAAGGCTATACATCTTCCAAAAACAGATGATATAGAGCAGCACAAATGTCTGTTGCTAGATGAGCTGCTGGCACTCACAGAGTCAACACAGACAGGCACGGTACCCTCAGGTTGTCATAACCACAACATGCAGTTCATCTTCTCAAAGGATACAGAACTGGAAAGTCACACACAACAGTAGTTGCTCCCGACATGCCTTCTTCAACCCTTAGTAGCAAGCTAAATCTGCGGCAAAACCTTTCCCAAATTGCTGCCATACCAGCTTCTGCTGATTCCTCTTCTGAGCAGTCGCTTTCCATCATGGTAGACAGTTACCTGCACAAACTGCCTATTCCTATTGATGCATGTCCTTTTGAATACTGGAGATCAAAAAAGTCAATTTGGACAGAGCTGTATGATGAAGCCTGTAAATATATTGGTTGCCCTGCAACAAGTGTCTCTTCAGAACGCATGTTTAGTACAGCTGGCAATATTGTGACAGACACCAGAAATAGGTTGCTGCCAGAAAATGTATACACATTAACTTTTATTAAAGTTAATAACATACTATTTGCCAGCAGATTAGGCCTTACAGTCTATCAAGTCTGCTCGAACCTAGATCCTTAGTTGGGTGCCGAGACCTTCCCATCCCCTGTGCCCCAGAAACCCTATCATCCATCCCACCCCTGGGACAGGCCATCATCTGATACATCCACTTTATGTCTGTCCCACCCTCTAGAACCCTCCACTGGGATCTCTGAACCAGCTCACAGGCAGTGCATTCAAGGTCCATCACCCTCTCAGTGAAAAATCTGCTCCTCTTTTCCCCCCTCACCCTTCCACCTTCCAACTTCAAACCATGCCCTCTGGTGATACCTCCTGCTTTAGTCTAAAGGTCCCCTCCATGTTTACCCTATTTATTCCCTTGAGGTACTTGAAGACCTCAATCATGTCCCCCCATCTCTCCTCTCCTCCAATGAAAACAGGCAGAGCTCCTCAAGTCTGTCCTCATAAGTCAAATCCCCTAGCCCTCGTATCATCTTTGTTGCCCTCCTCTGTAACCTCTCCAGGAGCTGTATGTCCATCTTCAAGTGTGGTCTCCAGTACTGTACACAGTACTCAAGGTGTGGTCTAACCAGTCCATTGTACAGTGGCAGAATCACTTCCTTGCTCCTAGAAGTGATCCCCCTTACGATGGATCCCAACATCCTGTTTGCCTTGCTAGCTGCTCTCCTGCACTGCTCAGAGTTATTCATACATGTATCCACCATGACCCTAGGTCTTTTTCCCTATTGAGGCCTCAGCGCCTCCCTCCCAGAGGTATTACCTGTGTTTAGGGTTTCCCGACCAAGATGCAACACCTTGCACTGAGGTATTGATTTAATTTCCATGTGTGAGCCCAGCTTTCCAGGGTGTCAGGTCCCTTGCAGGCCAACCTCCTCTTCTTCCCTCAACTACTGCTCCCATCTTGGAGTCATCCACGAAGAGACTCATTCACACCTATACCCTCCCTGATGTCCGATATGTATGCATTAAACAGGATCGGACCCAGGACCAGACCCTGTGGTACCCACACAACCTCTCTGGGTTCGAGAGCTCCCACAGACCACTACTCTCTGAGTGCGTCCAGCTAGCCAGTTTTCAATCCATCCCAGCCATCATAAGACTACTCCTAACCCCATCAGTTTCTCCTCCAGACCATTGTGGGGACAGAGTCAAACGCCTGCTGAAGTCCAAGAATAATACATCCACAGGCTTACCCCTGTCCAGTTCTGATGTTACCCATTCATAGAACTCCACAAGGTTGGTTTGACATGATCTACCTGGCACAAACCCATGTTGCCGACTATCCAGACCTCCCACCTCCTCCAATCATTCCTTTAGTATACTCTCCATTAATTTTCCCACCACCGAGGTCAAACTGATGGGTCTATAGTTCCCTGGTACTTCCCTCAACCCCCCTTTATGGATTGGTACCACATGTGCCTCTCGCCAATCCCTAGGTACCCTCCCTGTCTCAAGTGACCTGCTGAAAAGCTCCGCCATGGGTGTAGCCAGTATGTCCACCAATTCCCATAGTACTCTCAGATGAATGCCATCCGGCCCAGGAGATTTGTCTTTCTTTAGGGCCTTGAGGGCTAACCACACCCTTTTGGCGGAGATAGCATCATCCGTCCCCTCCACCTTACTGGTCTTTTTATCCTTATCCAGATGTGACACCCCTAGGGTACCTTTCCCTCCCTCTTGCTCCATTTCTGTTGCTCCCCATGTCCCTCCCTGCCACTTCTATCCCCTTCATGCCTTGCTTTCTAGATATCCCATCCCCTCCCTAGTGAACAGAGGCAAAGTACTAGTTAAATACCTCTGCCTGGTCCCTCGCCTCTTCACCCACCCTCCTTCTGATCTCAATCTGCTGAGATGGCCCTTAGTTTTCTTCTCCCCCAATGTACTGGAAGAACCCCTTTCCCTCCATGTATCCCCTGTGCCAGCTGCTGCTCTTTACTGGACTTTGCTCCCCTCACCATCGGTGACTTTTCTAGATGCAAGCTGGTACATTTCTTATCCTATCCCCTCTTGTTGTTTTATATTTTTTGTAGGCCCCTCTTTTCTCTGACTGCTACCTGTACCTCACTGGACCACCAGCATGGTTTATGTGACCTTGCTCCCTTACGTTTCAACAGCGCAGATCCTGACTGCCTCATGAAGTCCCGTTTTATGACTACCATCTCCTTTCCACACTTGTCATTGAAGTAATCCTTCAAGTGATCCTTGAGAATATTTCCATGCCCATAAGGTCTTCCCCTGAGCCCACTGCCAGTGTCCTGATCTCACCCCACTCCCCCCATGCTTATTTGAAACCAGACAGTATTGTGGTCACTCCCAGTCAGGGGGTCCTGTACAACCATGTCCCTTACCAGAACCCCATCTGCCAGAACCACATCCAGGACATGCCCCTCCCTTGTGGGCTCCATCACATGCTGTGTTAAGAACACATCCTGGAAGCCATCCAACAGCCTCTGCTCCTTGGCCACTTTAGAGGACATGGTTCCCCAGTTTGTACCTGGCATATAAAGGTCCCCATCAACACCACTCCTTCCCTTTTGGACCACACTGGGCATGATGTTGTCCAGCGAACCATCCTCTAGAACACATCACTCATCCCGGGGGCCTATATACTACTCCCAGCTTGACCTTATCTCCTGCTAGGGATCGTAGGTGACCCATAAGACCTCCATGTTCCCTCCGCCTCTTCTACCATGCAATTTCTATGTCATCTCTAATGAACATAGCCACTCCACCCCTCTGCCCTCCTTTCTATCCTTCCCTAAGCATAGTACCCCGTACATTTAGATCCCAGTCATGGTTTTGTTGGTACGTCTCCATGACCGCCCACATCACCCCTCAAGCAGCATGGCCTGGAACTCTGGCAACTTGTTTCCCAAACTCCTGGCTTTACTAACACCAACGCCCACACCTTATCCCGAGATCCTCTTTGTCCAGACCCACCAGATTCCTTATACTTCCATCCTCCCTGCTCCTCCTGAAACCTCCACCTCAGTCTGTTTCCCCCCTCCCCCTTAGGCAGGCTACTCCCCTCATCTGGAGGAGAGGGCTTCTCGTCAGCCCTCCTTATCCCTTCCCCTTACAAGTTTAAACCCCACCTTTCTTGTATGTAGTCAGCCATCCCTGTTTAAGGACTTCCTTCCTAATGGGGCAAGATGAAACCTGTCCTTGGCATATAGTCCCTTATCCTCCCAAACTCCATTCCAGTTCCTAACACCCCCAACCCATTCTCTTCACCCACTTCCTGAGCCAGTCATTAACCTCTGTGAGCTTCATTTTTCTTCACTGGGGCCTTTGGTACTGGCAATATCTCCGAAAAGGAAATGTTGCATCCATTATCCCAACAGACTGGCAAGTTCTTGGAACCTTGCTTGGATTTCAAATGCTATTTCCTCTAGATCATTAGTTCCCAAATGCATCAGAAATCGGTTTCCCTCCACAATCCCTAACCATTTCATACACCGTGAACTTTGCTCTGTGCACTGTCAGCCCAGAGATACTCACTACCTTCACCTGGCTATGGCATCCACCCCTGTCCCACTCCATTGGATACCCTAATCATCGAGTCTCCCAGTAACAGAACCTTCACCGCCATCATCCTTATGGTTACCTCCATTATGCCCTCTCAGCCCCTTTTCCCCCCCTTTATTCATGATCTCAATTTCATGGGAGTCTTCCTGCCTTATTAGAGACTCCCTTGTCACCTTCCCCTTTCTTCATCCCTTGCTATTTTGCCCACTTAACTCAAACCATCTCTGAATAAGTGTCCCCTTTAACCATCTCTTATCTGAACCATTTATCCTGGCCCTGATGGTTTCCCCTTCCCCCACACCACCATCCTACCCCCTTGTAATAGTACCCCTTCCTCCAGAGGCTCTCTGTGGGTCCCCTTTAGCTAGGGCCCCATCCTTGGTATGACCTCCCTGCTGAAGGGGCTCCTCCCCCTCCTTGTCTCCCAGTTTCTCTCTAATCCTGCTCTCCTCCCTCATGTCTGGAATATGTTGCATCTCCCCATTTGCTTAATATATTTTACCCTTCTCCCTCTGGGACTATGTCTTATCCTTTCATAGCTTGATCTGTGATGCCCTATGGGTATCCGACTCCCCTCCCAGGCATCTGTATAAGTTTCCTCATTTCCTGGCCCCTTCCCTCCCCTCTAGGTTGCTTAGTAGCTCAAATTTATTGTGACACTGTATGTCAGCCTCCATCAAGTAACCCGAGTTTCCCCTGACTGCATCTCTAAACTGACCCTCTTCTTCCTCTCTTGCACTGTTCACCTTAGGAGCTCCCTTCCCACAGTCTGCTGTTTTAGGCTTCTGCACAACAGCCCTTCCTGACTCTTCCCCCTCTAGTCTCTTTGTATTCAGAATGTTCACCCTGTACGCTTTCCCCTTAGCATCAACTTCCCTATCTAAGGGTCCTCTGTCCCTAATATCCCCCCTCCTGCTTGCTGTAACATAACGTCCTGTAATTTCAGAGTGTTGCCACAGCCTCCCCTCAGCCCCACCCTTCTGCTGCCCATATCCACACCCCTTATCCTTGGACACCCCCAACTCCACAGCTTACTCATAACCAATATACCTCATTCCTGATACAGATAGCTGTCTACAGAAGTGGGCAGCCTCCCTCTCTCCAGGCCCAATTTAGAATTATTGCTATCCACAGCCTGTGCAGCCTACAATCCTTCCGAAGATGCCTGCCATGGTGGAATATGGCCACCTGATTATCCCCCTCTGTTTATAATAGCACACCCTTTCTCAGTCCCTTTCCTTGGAGTACAGTTTCTCTCTATACTGACTGTAGTTATTTACAAACCCAATTTCAACCCCACCAATAAAGTTCCCAAGTCTCACAAACACATACAGTCCAGTGTGTTCTGGTCCCACTAACAGTGTGTGTAAGCAGACATCAGGTACCGTATGATGTCACAGGCCCACCAGCTCCTGTTGCTTCAATTTCAGTCCCAAACAGAAATACTCAGCCCTTCAATCCCAGTCCCAGTGGCTTTTCAGTATTTAAGAAAGCATACAAAACAGAGTGGGTGGGAGGGCTCTTCAAAACACCAGGCAAACAACACATTTAAATTTCCTCTAATTATCCTGCCAAACAACTATCCCCAAGCCTCAAAGTTACAATATCACAGCCAAGTAACAGTTCTAATTCAAGGTAATAATTTTTAACACATAGAACTAATTTCACTTACAAACTATTCAAATATTTCAGTTAAAACAGAATATAACTACAGACCTCTTTCCTACCAGCCTGCTGTTTAAGCTCCCAAGTGAACAATGAAAGCCAAGGTAATTCCTGTTTAAAGACAAGGTAATTGCAGCTAATGTCCCCTCCCTCTAACACCAGGCAAACAACACATTTAAATTTCCGTCTAATTATCCCTGCCAAACAACTATGCCCAAGCCTCCAAAGTTACAATATCACAGCCCAAGTAACAGTTCTAATTCAAGGTAATAATTTTTAACACATAGAACTAATTTCACTTACAAACTATTCAAATATTTTGGTTAAAACAGAATATAACTACAGACCTCTTTCCTACCAGCCTGCTGTTTAAGCTCCCAAGTCAAGATTTTCATATCCCTACAAGAGTATACAAACTAATACTGAAGTGATTGATGTTGTGGATGTTGATGGTGATGACAACTCAGATGGTGGTGGTGGCTGGTAAATATTGTGTGGGACAGAGTATCTCTACACCAAAAAGGAAACTTTTACAGACTGTGATGACTTTGGTTGTCTCTCTCCTTTCTCGATCTACTACCTTGGACTATATAACCCCCAAAACTTTCACCATTTCATGGCAAACTGCTTTGTAGCTAGGGTCTAAACTAAAGTCAGCAAGTTTTATATACAGGGCAATTTTAACATCAGTGGGAACAGGTCCAAATTTGGCATAAAAGGGACACTGTCACATCAACCCTTTCTGTATCATATTATTTATAGTTAAAGTGCAAACATATATTTTTGGATTTACCTTTTGTGACTTTGTGGTACATCAGTATTGTCAGGGACCGGGGGCGGTCTATTTTTCAATTTTAAAGAGGACAAATCAATGAGTTCTATTTGGTAGCTGTTTATTATTTTTTCAATTACAGAAATGTTAGCCATAAAATAAAAATGGATGCTAGTACATGGGTGAGAGTTGTGGGTTGGTTTTAACGTGGGTGTAAGGGTGCTATGGGTGCTACTGCACAGATGAGGGTGGTGGAAGAAAAGTGGAATGGGTGATGGGGTGAAAGTTGGGTGTTGTTTTAGTCCTTTCATTTACAGATTCATGATCAGCTAGGATAGTGAGGAAAAAATGATGACAGACCGAACCTACTGTACATATAATATATATATATATATATATATATATATATATATATATATTTTATTATTAAATACATTGCAAACTGCTGCCACCTAGCACAATTGTCCTGTCCCCTTTAAAAAAAAGAATAAAAGAATCAGAAATAAAAGAAAATCTGCATCAGCAGTTTTCACAGAATGTGACCTATCATAAAATGTTTTTGCTTTACAAGTAGTGATAATTTGATACATAATGGGGTTGACAGACGCTGTCCCATAAACATCACATGCCAACTGCTGCAGCTACATTAAATGTTCCTTAAGACAGTATGCAATGAGGAAACCACTTTTTTATTTATGTGACTGAAATACAGATTTTATTGAAGTATCAGCTGCAAAAATGCATCATCTTAGAAAGTTGTATGTATTACTTCAATTTGCCAACAACAATGTTGGTATATGTATGCATTATCTTAGAAAATTGCATGCATTTTTTGCCAGCAACAATGACTGGCATATTTTATTTATTCAAATGTCTTGACTGACTACGTTATGACATAATATGTTTTGCAACAGTTCACATGCTGCTGCTGTAGTACCTTAGCTTGACTTTGTTATAAAAAGCTTTCTTTTAAACATAGCGATTTTTGATTTACTCATTTAAAACAGAAAGCAGCAAATAGCTGAGATTAGGTAATATCAGTTATTTTTTCTCATAATTCATGACGATGAGTTTATATAACTGAGTACATAAATGGCTAATGTGCCTCTTTCTTTCACTAAGGAACTATGATGCAGCTGCAGCAGGAAAACTTTTAACATACGGGTGGGTGGGCCTGTTACGTATTAAGTTGCTGGCTCTAGCAAACAGAAGAAACCATAGATACACCTAGTTGTGTTCCTATCAATGTCACACATGATAATTTATCTCCCCCTTATATTGAACAGTTTTTCCTTTACATGTATTTTATTACTATCTTCATTACTGGCAGCACAATAAAAAGTAGGGTTTGAGTTCTAAAAAGTTCTAAAAAAGATTAGAACCCTAGAACTTTTCCAAAAGTTCTAAACTAGAACTAGAACCCAGAACTTCAGAGGGTTCTGTCAACCCTAGCATACAGCAGAAGTTAACAACTTTTTTTCCACATTTTGGATTAACACAAGGCTAGAAACAATCTGTGCAACTATTTGCAGTGCAGAAAACACTTTCTGCTGCAGGAGAAAGGCGCACCTGGCCTGCCATAAAAAATAGCGGCAGGATGCAAAGATGAGACGTAAGGTCCCTGTGTGATATTTCTGTAATCCAGGGGGGTATATCCGGTACACCAGGATATCATATGTTACATTCTGAAGTGCTTTTTCTTTCCATTTATGTAAAAGGAGGGTCCAAACAACTTGACTATATGGGCAATCAATAAAAAAATTATGCATGGTTTCCAGTATCGCTGTGCAAGAGTCTCTGGGGCATATTTGCTCCTCTATTGATTTATGTTTTAGGTTGTTCTTGACACCCAGTCTTCTATGACAAGCTAGCCAGGAGAAATCCCAAAACTGTGTGGGGATCCTGGGGTCAGTTAACTGAGAGAAGAGCATTTCTAATTCCAGAAGGGAGCCTTGTGTAGATACTATCTGTGGTAAGTCAGAAAAATGGGTATCTAAAAGAATGTTATGAAGCTGTCTCCTGGTTTTAGTCAATATATGTGTAGGGGAGAGTTTCCATTGCCAGACCTTCAGAAAAGGGGGGAAGAGGAAGCTGGGGATACCTAGTTTTCTGAAGTTCCTACGGATGTCATGCGGGAGTTGTTACCATATTTGGCATACCTTAATGGTAAAAGAATATATAATTAAATGGCAAAATAGGGGTGGATCATGAAGTAAGTGGGGTATCGTGATTTTCAGGAATAGGCCATGGAAAAATACTATCGGGTTCAGCATCCTTACCCCACCATGACAATAATCCATGTATGTGTATGATCTTTTTATGGGATTTAAATGGCTGCCCCAGAAGCCTTGAAAAAAATATTGTAAACTCTTGCCTCCAGAGAAAAAGGGATTGGAAACACTGATGCCACTTGTAAGAAGAGGGGACGTATTAAAGTTTTCAATAAAAACACTCTTTTCCGTTTTGCATTGCTATGACCTTTCCAAAAGGAAAGGGAGTGTGCTGCTTTATTTAATACTATATTCCAGTTATAGCTGGCATCATCTGAGGTGCCATAATGTAATCCCAGGATTTTTATTGGAGTAATTGCCAGAGGGATATCTACAATATGCATTGGTAAGTCTATGCTGGCTGAAGCTGGCGCCACTTGTGCTGTGCTTTTTGCTATATTTATTTGGGAGCCCGTACCTGTCTCAAATGCTTTGAAAATAGGGGGAAGTACTATCTCCTGAAGATAGGGGGTAGCACAAATGCACAAAGCATCAGCATATGCACATACCGGAGGTAGAGGTCTTCAAATGGGGGAAGAGATTCTAGGTAAAGATGGGTGCAGCAGTAAGGTTCGTAATAAAGGGTCCAGTTGGAAAATATATAAAAGAGGACTTAAGAGGCAGCCCTGTTGCACTCCTCTAAGGCCCAAAACAGGAGGGCATGGAGAACCATTTATATGGGGTTGTATCCAGGCAGTACTATATAGGAGTTTAAGCCAAGAGATGAATTTCTGGGGAACATGGTAGTGTGCAAGAACCTGGAATAAATATGGCTGACCCAGTCAGAAGCCTTTTCTTGGTCCAATGAGAGTAACAGGGCAGGTGAAGAGGGGGTACTGTTTGAAATAATGTTTCAAGTGAGGGATAGGTTGGAAAGGATAGATCTGCCGGGAAGGTCACAAGTCTGCACCTCACAAATAATCTGAGCAGCAACAGGGAGCATCCTATTGAGCAAGATGGAAGTGAATATTTTATAGTCTACGTTTAGCAGACTTAGTAGTCTCCAGTTTCGTATATCGGCTCTGTTCCCTTTCTTGAATAATAAAATCATACTAGCATCATAAAATCCTTTAGGAGTAGAATTAGTGCTTATGATGGTATTATATATTAATATCAGAAAGGGGCAAAAAATAACATAATCTGTATATAATTCTGCAATAAGGCCCTCGGATCCAGGGGAAATGCGCTTCTTTTGGCTTTTTATAGCCTGATGGGTTTCCTCTGGTGTTATAGGCTCAAGGAGATTTTCAATGTATCTTGGGATGGAGGAGGAATAGAAATACCTGAAAGGAAAGGTATGATACTGTCCACAGGAGTTGCGGTGCCAAACATCGTAGCTAGATAAGAGCTGGCAATATGCTTTATGTCCAGCAAGGAATTGTGGGGGGTATTGGAAGCAGGATCAAAAACTTCCTCTATATGGGTTGCATTAACCCTGTCAGTGAAACTTTTATAGATATCTAAGGAGGGACCAGAGCCTTGTGTCCCATGTTGAGCTTCCATCCGTAAAGAATGTGCTCGGTGATACTGGAACTGTTCCATTTCTTCCTTAATGGACTTTATTGTGTGAAAGTAGTCCATGTGGGATGTGAAAGAAAGAGATATGGCCTGTTGTAGTATTTGTCTGAGAGTGAGGTATCAAAGATATGAACTCAGTGTTCTCTTCCTCCCTGTATGTAGGAAGAAAATCTTGATATCACTCTTAGTGTCTTCCCACCATTGTAGAGGGGAATGATATGTTTCTAATATGGACAGCCGGGCCCTTAGAAGGTCTGTGCAATGCATTGAAATGGCCGGGTCTGTCAACAACGAACTATTCAATTTCTACCTAGAGTGGGGTTGACCAGGAAAGGAGTTCCCTGAGGGGGAGGAAACCAGAGAGCTCCCCAGATGGTTTGAAGTCTCACAGGGTATGATTCTTGCCTGAGTGACTGAAATATTCCATGAGACAAAAAGAAAATCTGTCATGGTAGCGTATGGGCCTCTATGATAGGTTTTGGCACCTGGACCATGTAAAGTGTTATGTCCATCTGTGAGGGCCGCAGTCTGCATAATTTTGTTCAAGGCAATTGAATCTGTGAAAAGTTTTTGGGTGGAGACTCCCCAATCTGAGAGTAAGACCACAGCTGAAATCGCCTCCCATATAGATTTGCCGGCTGGAATACAGGTATGGGTGTATTTTGTTAAATAAGTCTGTTCTTGAGGCAATGCTCTGGGGGGCATATACATTAATGAGCCTGAGTTTGTGTTGTTGGTATGTACAGTCTACAAGCATGGCTTTTCCTGGTATTATGTCTACCAACCGGGAAATTTGGAAATTAAAATTTGCAAACAAAATACCTAGGCCATCACACCTATCCTCTCCATATGACCAGAAGGAAGAGCCCTGATGCCAACAAGTTTTAATTTAAGAAAGCTCATGAGGAGATTTCAAATGGGTGTCCTGGAGAAAATAGATGTTGTGGTGTAAGTCAGAAAGGTACTGCATTGTAGAGTTGCTTTCTATAAGATTTAATGCTGCATGCATTTAGGGTGAAGCACAGAGTCCTTGGTGGTGGTTCATCCCAGAAAGTACAGTGCCATTCTGGAGGAGCTAGTGTCAGGTAATGTTAGCATGGGTCCTACCTCCATCTGCTGAAGGGGGGGGATCAAGCTGGGAGTCAGAGGAGAAGTAAATACGGGAGGAAGAGGCTAGAGAAGAATCTGAGTCTCCATCTTCCCCTTCCATGTCTCCCCATTGTCGTCTCTTGGCTAAGGCCTGAAATTTATTCCTCATGATAATTGTTCTCTTGGGGGTAGAAGCTTCTGCTTTTCATTTGCCTTTACCCTATTTAGAATGGAGGATTACCACAAAGTGGTCTGAGTCCTTTTGGGGGGAGGAAGCATGGTAGCCTGGGTACTAGCACTGACTGATTCAGAAGGGGGTACTGCTGCTATAGGGGTGCCAGGGAACTTGGGAATGGCCACTTTTCCAGAAGTAGGTTCAGGCTCTTGTGGGAGAGGAGGTTCGTGTGCCAGGGTAGAAGTGGCAGGGGCTGGGGCCTCCCTGCAGCATAAGGCCTGAGTCTGGGACTCCGTTATATGCACTGTCTGGTCCTGGGGAGGACGGTCAAGCCTATTATGATCCGTCCAAGAGCACTGGTGATAGGAGTGCCCCAGCTCATCACACAGATTGCAGTATAGAGGGTTTGGACAACCTAAACTCACATGTTCATAGGATAAGCACAAAGTACATCTGGGCTTGTTGCAAGTGCTGCTCAGGTGGGTGCGAGAACCATACTTATGACAGGTCCGTGGTTGTCCAGGGTAAAAACATAAGCCACCATCCATGCCTATGTGAAAGCTGCCTGGTAAATGAGAGATACCTTTATCCATGTTTTTAAGTTGTACCTTTACTTTCCATCCCCCAGTCCATACTAGGTCCTCGGCCAAAATAGGTCAAGGGAACTCTAGTATATTGCAGCGCTGCCTGAGTCAGTAATGGACATCCGCTATGCTCACCCCCTTGCGATGAAACAGGAAGGTAATAATTTTCACTGTTGGTTTCGTGAGGGGGATGACCATAAAGGGAGCCCAGAGTGGTGAATGTTTTACATGCTCATATTTCTCCCAGAATTTCTCCAAAGTGTACACATTTTTAAAACTTAAGTCATACACAGATTCTCCGTGCACATGAATGAAGGCAAATAATTCTGTTGCCCCTATCCCTAAAGAGTCCCACAACATACTATGCAATACAATTCTTCTTTCAGGGCTTGTAGCAATGTCCCCCATGAACTTCATATGTACAGCATTCCTTCACTGTGCTGGCTCAGCTACGTTTGTGAACAGATCACTGAGTTTAAATGGGATCGAGTTAGTGTCCTCACCTGCAGGCTGTGGACCAAATGGCTCAGATGTACCAGCTAAATTATGTTCTGAAGTCGAGGAGGATGAAGTAGATTCACGTCTGGCTAAGTTGGGGCCCATGACAGTATCTGTGATGGCAGGTGTTGTTCGGGAGATAGCAGGTATGCTTGAAGCATTACTAGGGAAAGATACTGGTTCCAGAGCTGTTTTCGTCAGTAATGGTGTGTCTCCTGAAGATCAGAGTTCATTGTGAGCCTCAGAGATGATTTCCTGGGCTGAAACAGCCCTTGGGGAGGTCCAGGGTGCTCCTTCTGAATGTTGCTGCCTGCCAGCAGCATGTAGCGCTGCCGTGGGTGATCAGATGCTCTCAATGTCCTCTGTGGTGCGATGACTGTCCCTTAGATGCAAAGAGAGAGGAGTTCCCAATGCAGAGTTTGTGGCATTTCTGGTGCTAGGAGTCATATCAGAAGTGGCTGCTGCAGGGTAAGTTGACAAAAAAGGCTGTGAGGAAAACTGTGAATCAGAGTGCATTAGACCACTAAGAAAGTCCTTGTGTGCAAAATACATGCTTCGCAGATAATTTTCTGTGTCATTAGAAGTGCTCTGAGTTCCTGAAACTGGGTAAAGTGGTGTCTGAGGCAAGTCTTCTTGATGATTGTCTGGCAATTCATTTTAAGTGGTACCTTCAGTATTTCTTTCTGCACATTGCAGCCTTGTAGTTTCTTCAGAGATAATGTCAGGCATTCTTGACTCCATGGGTGAAGCTGTAGTCAGGTCAGAATCCAAAATATCTCCAGCAATTCCACCAGCAAACACACTGTCATCTGCCATCTTGGTACCGCAGACAAAAGGGCCCCTTCTGCTCACAGGAAGCAAGGCCCCCTGCAGGCAAAGAGTAGGGGAATCTCCCCGATGTCCTGGCCAAATTTCCCTCATTCACTAAAAATACCACCAACAGCTTAATCTGGTTCAAGGTCAGTTGGCATTCATCTGTATCCCACTCTCCCAGGTCGTGCCTGAAAATAGGCAGGATTTGTCTAGTGTACTTACCCAGTCATCAAGAACTAAATAAATAAATATTTCAGCTTATACTTCTGCTTTTCCTTCTCATCTTCTAGCCTGGCATTCTTTTCAACTCCAGAATTAGTGCCACATTCTTCTTTTTATTTAAAATGCATGAGGGTCTCAGAGTGTGTGAGACAGATACCAGAGTCTAAATCCATCAGCTCGATCGAGCCCAGACTCCTTAATATTGCTGCCTATAAACTGCATTCTCCAATAACCACATTTTGTAACCTGTCCCTCTCCTCTTGCTTTGTTCCAAATCTCTGGAAGATGTCTCATGCAATACCTTTGTTTACAAAAGGCAATAATTAAAATATCAGTAACTACAGACCTTTCACCTTCTGACCTCTTCTCAGTAAATTCTTGGAAAAAATGGTTGCCACTCAACTCACAGATTATCTCTCTGCCCATGCTCTCCTATCCGCCACTCAGCATGGTTTCTGCCAGAATCATAGTAGCACAGCACTGCTTACCCTAACTAATAGCATTTCTAATGTATTAGACAAAGGGAAGTTTACTGGTGCTGTATTTATTGATCTTACAAAGGCCTTTGACATGGTCAATCACACTCTGCTCTACAATAAACTTATGGCCCTGAGTGTATCTAAATCACCTTCCCCTGGTTCAGAGGTCACCATCCAACAGGCAGCAATGAGTCAGGTTAGAATTCTTCCTTTCAGACCCTGCCCATCAAAACTGGTGTCTCTCTAGGTTCTATACTGGGACCCATCTTCTCCCTATATATTAACTGTGTCCACCACTGTTTCTAAAATAGTACACCAGTCTTGTATGCTGATGATCTAGTGTTTTTCTCCAGCACCTAAAATATAACTGATATCAACAAAAGACAATCATCTGACTTACTGGCCATACTAAAATGATTTCAGGATAATAGGCTCTTAATGAAGCTTCTATTGGGACTATCCTTAATCCCAAGTCCAAGTAGGCAATTAATGCAGCTTAAATTTCCCTCTGGTCCTATTTCAGACCCTACTGAGATTGCAAATATCTTCAACATGAAGTTCACAGACTTATCCCCCATCTGATCAAGCTCTCTCCACAGGTGTCCTCTGCCCTGAACCTCCCACCTCCCACCCCCTCCTCAGCTACCACCCTGCCCCCACCTTTCCGCTTCAAAGTCATTGTGCACACAGACACTAATAAGCTCCTGAAATCTCTCCCTGTCAAAGGCAGCCCTGGCAGTGATGGATTATACCCTGCATTTCTTAAACTCATCTGCCCTGCTTTGATTAAACCCCTCACCTTCCTCTTCAACCTCGCCCTTACATCTTCTATGGTTCCTGACTCCTGAAAACATGCAAACATCGTGCCCATTTTCAAAAGCGGCGACCCTCAAACCACTGATAATTATAGGCCCATCTTCCTCCTACTCCCTCACCTGAGCAAACTGCTTGAAAAAGTTGTGCACCTCCAGTTCTCAGAACATCTCAAAAAGTATAACCTCGTATGTCCTCTCCAGCATGGTTTCCACTAGCACCACAGCACCTCTTCTGCTTTGGCCCTTTTCTCTGATCATGTGCTGAGAAATATGGTCCAAGGCAAAGCCACAGGAGCTGTCTCCATAGACCTATTGAAGGCTTTTGACCTTGTTGACCACCGCCGCCTCCACTTAACCCTGTATCTCTTTGGCTGCTCCGGTGGAACTGCAGCCGGGTTCTGCAGCTATCTATCCAGTTAATCTCAGTCAGTCATCATCAGCAATGCCTCCTAGGCTGCCCTCCTTTTATGCACTGGAGTCCCCCAAGGTTCCATACTCGGACCTCTGCACTTCTCCGTTTTCATTGATTCACTCCCGAGGACAGCCTCAGCTGTCAAACGCTCCTTTATGCAGACGACCTGGTCCTCTACCACAGTGATAATCCATCAAGCTTATCTCCTCGATCCACACACACAAATATTACTTTGTTCATAAATGGTTCCTTGCCAACAGGCTGCTAGTCAATGAAAAGAAGACTAAGTCCATGCTTTTTGGTTCCAAGCCTTTCCTCGCCAAAGCTGCCAAATCCAACTCCTCCCTCCTTGTATGCTCCCCAGCAGGCCCCCTTCTTAAGAACGTCCCATCTTTTAAATACCTAGGTGTCACTCTTTACCCCTCCCTCTCTTTCACTAAGTATGTTAACAACACTGTGCAGAGAATCTACCAAAAACTTGGCACTGCCTACAGACTCAAAAACCTTCTATCGGCTGAAGCACGCCATGCCATTGCCCAGTCAACCTACTGCCTGTACTTGACTACTGTTTCCCTGTCTACTCCCTCATATCCCCCACCTTGAAATCAACACTAAACACTATCTATAACTCTATCTATCATTTCATCCTTCAAGCTCCCCACCATACCCACCACTGCACTCTTTGTCACTGGGATGGCTCCTTGTACAAGGTTGCTTTGACTATGCGATGGGCTGTCTAATGGACAATGCACTAAGATACCGAAGATACCGACACCTATTCCCTTACTTTCTCTCCTCTTGACAGACAGACTGGCTCCTAGGACACTTACGGCATCCTCAGTCCCCCCACTGGAGACACCCTGCATCTCCACAGCTATGGGAAGTAGAGATTCATCCGTCTCTGCACCCTCTCTATGGAAGAAGCTCCCACAGTTTATCCGCATATCCCCCTCACACCTTGCCTTCAAATAGGCCATGAAAACCTGTCTCCTAGCAGCCCCTGACTGCCGCTGCACCCAGTAAGTAACTCTAAGGCACCCTAATGCCCATGTCTCCTTTCTTCCCCTGCCCTCTTGTTCATCCCCTCCCTCGTCACTGTAGTTCTCTATAACCCTCCTTCCCTCGCCACGTCAAATCCTTGAACTGATGTAAGACTCTAGCTATATGAACCCGTACAACTTTACAGATGACTGTAACAAACTGGTCTCACATCATGTTTACAATTTATAATGCTACATATGCTCTCCTGCAACATGTAATGTGGCTCCTGTATCTCATGTTATTTCTATTGCATTGTATGACCCACTTTTCCACTATGTGTGTCTGGCTACTGCCTTGTATTACTATGTTACAAGTATTTCTTTTTCTCCACACCACCTCATGCCTGAGGTGTGAATTTACAGTATTGAGTGAAGTTTCCTGTATGTGTTGCGTATTTCTTTCTGTTGCTTGCCACCCTGTGGCCAGGATACGTGACTGAAAATGGTCCTCTGGATCAGTGCATTTACCAGTAAAACAAAGACATAAATAAATAAATAAATACATACATAAATAAATAAATAAATAAATAAATACATGCTACTAAGTCTCGGGCTAAATTATTTGGATCTACAAAATCACACATGCCCCCACAATGCAAAGCATCATGGGCTGCATATGCAAATCACCACAGAATGTTATGCTGGTTCAACTTTAAGCAGAATTGCATGGTGCCGAAAGGCCTCTCACACAGTTTGCAAAGCGTGCTAACAGATGACATAGACACGTGTTTGTCCTGCCAGGACTCATCAGTATGCCTTTTTCTGTATGACACCCCAGTGGAATGAACCAGCTACCCTAATTGTCAAACAGACAAGGCATACTGATGAGTCCTGGTAGGACGAAACATGTGCCTATGTCATCTGTTAGCATCCTTTGCAAACTGTGTGAGAGGCCTTTCGGCACCATGCAATTCTGCTTAAAGTTGAACCAGCATAACATTCTGTGGTGATTTGCATATGCAGCCCATGATGCTTTGCATTGTGGGGGCATGGGTGATTTTGTATTTTCTTGAAACTTGGCTTCCCAGCCAAATGCCCTTTGGGGTAACCCTTGCATCAGTGTTTGCGCACAGAGGTTCTTTGACTATTTGGATCTGCCTCTCAATTAAAGAACACCCAAACTCCTCTTTCAGTGGTCTGTGATAATGGTACACCCTTGTTCTCTCTCCCATCCTTTAGCTACCCGAGTGTCATACTTGACCCCTTTCTTGATTTTTCATGCCATTTAGTATCTACCTGTAATGCAGTGTGTCAGACTTCTGCTCATCTATAGAGCTATCCGTCATCTCTGTCCAACAGCATGCATCATCCTTGTCCAAGGTATTTTATTCCTCAAACATTCCTATGGTTTGCCCATTTTTTCACCAGCTTTCAACTCAACATTACACAAATGGAATGTGGCTTATAACAATATCTGTTGTTTCACCCTTGCTAGCAATCAACTAGCCCATCACAGCACTCTGTATTCAAAACTTGGTTCACTCTTCCATCTGATCTGTGGGATCTCTCCTTAGGAGGCATCGCACATAGTGTAATTAGAATCAGATGCCACTGCCATCTGCCTCCTTTCTGTTGCTCTTCAGAAATGACAACCTGTTTAGATCTTTTGACCTTGATATCATATTCATGGCTAGTACTAGGACCAAACTATGTTGGATATCTTTCTAACTCTTTGCAAACCGCTATCACTTCCTCATACAACAGTTGGTTGTATGTACCTGCTTCTAGCCCTTGAAACTCTAATTAACGTTTATGACTACACATGTGGACGGCCTTGCACTTTTCACTATGTTCATCTGATATGTTGCATGTACACCTACTTTATACAATTGTGTTCTATCTTTTGTGGTATTATTCTCACATTTCATCTTGTCATTGTTATGCACCGTATTGCTTATTGCTTTGTACTGTCCCAGGTCATGCCTAAAAATAGGCAAATGTTTGTCTAGTGCACCCTACCTGGTTAACAAAACCTAAATAATACAGTACGTGTTGCTTCCATTATAAATGATAATGATTCTGACATATATCTGACTACACATATCTAGGGATATGGATGGATACCAGTCTCAAATTTAATATTCGGATTCATGTGGGGTAATCAAGAAGGTTAATGACAGCTTGTATGCTCTACATAGTGCAGTGGAGGCAATATAGTGCAGTGGTTCAGGGCAGTGAGCTGCAAATCTAGAGACCTGAATTTGAATCCTGCAGCCCCTATTTGCAAACTCTGTGACCCTCAACAAGTCACTTAACTTCCTTGTGCTCCCAGGTCACACCTGGAAACAATCTTCAGCTTAGTGTACCTTTCCTGGTTAAACAATTTCCCCTTACATATGCATATGAATAGCATGGCACTGCAGGCTACAAAGAGCATAGTTAGTGAGTTGTTGCTTCTCTAGTAGATTATGTTGGCTTAGTGTACTGGACAAAATCTTAAATGTTCTTTTATGGCACTGTGGACTATACCAACACAGAACTATAAGACAGGATATCCCAGGTTTGAATTTCACTGGACCCACTGAGTTACTATAGACATTAAAGATATTTATTTGCACTGCAGAAAAAAAAGCTAAATTGGCATCAGTAGTTCAAACAGTTACATACATTTCCCCAGGTATCTTCATTTCAGGGTCTTCCCTTTTATGGCTGCATAGTGGGAGCTATATTGACAGATTGTTGACAGAGGAAAGAGAAAAAGGGTCACTGGGAGGGCATGTAAGTGTGACCAGATACCTAAAGCATTATGCAATTCCATCAGTGCTTGCTCGCTACAGTGCAATTCAAGCATGTCATTAGTCTGACTGCATGAATTAGTCTGCTGTGTCTACCTACTCTGGGGTAGGGGAGGAACTCTTTTACTCTCTCTCTCTCTCTCTCTCTCTAGTTCCCTCTTCCCCACAGCTAAGAAATTTAACCAGTTCCTGCTCTTCTCTCTTGTTTTTATCAGTAGTTACTCTCACTGTTACCTCCAATCACCTCCATGCCCAAGAGCAGGCAATGTGATCTGGTTTCTTTTGTTGCCTCTCCATTTTCTCTATCTCTAGCACTACATTCCTCTCAGTCAGTCTGTTTGTCTCCCTTTATCACCCACACCTAGTTCCCTGTCCTAGACCACCTAGTTCAAGTACCACATAAAATAAAAACCATGCCACTGCCAAACAACCAGCCCCCTCCCAATTGCTTCCTATACTGCCATCCCCCCAACAAACATTTTTATTCAAGTCTGGTTTATCCCCGGCCCCCCCCTTTGCATTATATCTTTCACCTTCCACCCAATCGTGGTATTTGACTCCCCCTTCCCCATGTTAATTTTCCCCAGGCCTGTTCCACTGCAACAACAGATGGAACCCTACTGACCCAATATGGGTGAGTAAACCTTTGCCTTCAAGCCCCTGAAACTGCTCATTCATGAGAGGGAGTGACTTGATTTGTTGAACAGAGAGTCAACATTGGTGATTTTTGGTGTTTGGGCAGAGTGCTTACTTGCACTCCTTGTTAACTCAGAAACTGGGGTTAAGTGTCTCCAACCCCTGCCTGGAATTCAGCTCTCCCCTCTTGCCCTGTGTTACTTCTCCACCACCCATTCCACTGCAACAGCAGCCAGAACCCAACTGACCCAGAATTGATGAATAAGCCCCTACTATTTTAGTCCCAGTAACTGCATGTTTGACCCCCTGCACAAATTGATTTTGCTTGTGGTTATCTGTTCTATAGTTTGTTAGCATCAGATTTGCAGAAACATTTTTTTTCTTTTATGTACAATAAAGAAATGCAGCCATGTGTCAAGTTAATGGGCAGTCACTATTGCCAGTGCATGACTGTATCTTTGAAATGTACAAACAAAAGTTTTCTTTGAAACAGAAGTTAATAGGTGGTGGACTAAAGAACAATAATCAAAAAGTCACAACTGAAATGTGTATATGGGGTCTGATTAATTCAAAAAAGGTAAGAGATCACTTTCTTGCACTGCTGCTTCATGTGGCATACAGTATGTGGCCATGCACAAAACTCAACTGATGTTTTGGGATGAGGGTGGCTATGTTTTATAAAAAGAGAAAAGAGTCTGAATTTGTATAGGGCCTTGTATTGCCCTCTCTCAAATTTCTAAAATTGAATAATTCCTGCTCGTCTTAACATATCCATAGTCTTCTTCCTAAAGTAGACTTATTGCAACCTCTCATGGTCAGCCTTAATCCCAACATACTAATACTTTCTGAATCCTGGGTCTCCCACAAGATTCCTGACTCAGCAGTGGTCATCCTAGGCAATTCCCTAATCCATCAAGACCATGCCACCAGGGGTGGTGGAGGTGCTATGTACCGTTTCTCTGCCTTACAGTATGTTCCTATTATCTCTATTTCTTCCCCTTCCACCTAAGAACTTCTCCTCAACAAAATCTCCTTCCCCTTCTCCCTCCCCATCTTTGTTGCTGGTGTATATTGCTGCCCTGACAAAACTCCTTCCATTATTACTGAACTTCTCTCCACTATCTCTTCTCATGCCTCCACTGGAGAACTCCTCATTCTTGGGGATTTTAATATAAATTGGCTTTCCCCTTCTAATGCCAAACTCTGTGATAGCATCAAATCCTTTACCCTCTCCCAACTAATCTCTGATTCTACTTGCCTGAACCTTAAAACTTCAAACCACACTTTTCTGGACTAGGCCCTCACCTCACACCCCCATAAAATTACTGCATCAGGCACCTTCCCGGATGCCCTCAGTGACCACCATATGGTGTACTGCATTCGCAAGGTTCACCACCACAAAGCCCCACCCAAAGGTATCCAGACTCGTTCATTCCAATCCTTGGACCTCTCCTCACTTCATGAGGATCTAACAGCTGCAGAATGATCACCTATATCCACTGCCAGCTCCATGGACTCTGCGTTAAACTTCTTGTCAACAAGCTTTATGTCCACTTGGGATCATCACACCCCGCTTGACAAAACCAGGGTCCGAGGCTCTCACCTCCCCTGGATCTCTGCTGAGATACTAGCCTACTTGCGGACACGTGATCAGGCCTGGAAGGTTCACAAATCTTGGATTATTTTACTTCCACCTTCCAAAACAACATTAACCACCCCATCCAAATTTTGTAAGGTCATCCACTCCCTTTTCTCCCCTCCCACCCAGTCTGCCCCCTCTTTCCCTTAAGGTGAGTGGGGCAACCATCTCTGAACCCTCTGTTATTACTGCTGAATTTAACAACTTCTTTACCACCTGTGCCTCCACCCTCCTCTCTTCCCACCTTTCCCCCTCCTCCCCTCCTCTCTCTCCCCCCTTTCATCACCCTTGACCCTCTTCCTTCCCTTTCTCCATTGTTTCACCTGCTGAAGGCCTTAAAGTCCTACTTGCTCTAAACTCTACAAAGGGCACTAGTCTGGACCCAAAGCT
Source organism: Neoceratodus forsteri (assembly GCA_016271365.2). Classification (NCBI taxonomy): domain Eukaryota; kingdom Metazoa; phylum Chordata; order Ceratodontiformes; family Ceratodontidae; genus Neoceratodus; species Neoceratodus forsteri. The sequence goes on from CM028130.1 coordinate 54,089,079, forward strand.
CTTGCATCTCTCTGCCTCTGTTATTTGCCACCCTATTGCTTTACTCTTCAACCTCTCTTTCTCTCTGGCTTTATCTCCTTCTTCCTGGAAATCAGCCACTGCTATTCCCCTCGCTATGGATGGTGACCCCCTCAGTTGTGGGCAACTACTGCCCCATTTCTCTTCTGCCTACCCTTGCTAAACTCCAAGAGAATGTGGTACTCTCTCAGCTCTCCGCATTTCTTGGCTGCTGTTCCTTCTTTACCCCTTTCTATTCTGGTTTCTGTAATTCTCACTCCACATCTACCTCCCTCCTCAAGCTCACTGACATCATCTTGACAGGTATGGACAAGGCTCTGGTTACCTCTGATATCTTTACTGATCTGGCCAAAGCCTTCGACACTGTAACCCACCTCCTCCTCCTAGTGCTGCTCTCTGCTGCTGGGCTGTCTACTCAAGCCACACATTGGTTCCATTCCTACCTTATGGGCAGAACTCAAGCTGTCAAAATTGGCAACTCCCTGTCCCCCCATTCACACTGGCATTCCCCAAGGTTCAATGCTTGGACCCATCCTATTCTCCATCTTTCTGAATTCCCTCCCATTGACATGTACATCTGCATCCATACAAATGTATGCTGATGACACTGCCATATTTTCCTCAGGCTCCTCCGTACCAGACCTGACAAGCAGACTCCAACTGGCTTTCATCAATATCCAGCACAGGTTCTGGTCAAATCAGCTTTCCTTAAATGTGAAAAAAAACTGTCCGTATGACTTTTGGTACCAACAAAAACTCTCTAAACTGCCATCCCTGCCCTTCTTCCTCACTCTGGATAGGACTAGCCTTGAAAAGTCACAAATTTCAAGTACCTAGGAGTTTGGCTCAACAGTCACCTAGACTTCTCTGCTCATGTGGGCTACTTACACAAAAAGCTTCACCCTAAACTTGGTGCACTGTATAGGAACCGAGGGTACATCCCTCTGCAGGCCCACAGAGCCATTGTGCAGAGAATGGTTCTTCCCCTCTTTGACTGTGGTGACACTATCAATGCTAATGCTTCCAAGTCTACCCTGGCCAGACTGGATTCAAATGTTCCACTCCTTCTGTATGTTTCCCCTGGATTTCCCCCCCCACAGGATCCACCAATAGCACCTCTACACCTCACTGTCCTTTCTGTTCCTTGAAGCCATATGGCTTGTTCATTGCTCCTTCCTTATTGCTAAGTACTGGCTGGGGTCTCTCCCATCCTACTTTATGTCTTTTCTCTTCTTCCCTTCAGACCCCTCCTATTGTCTCCGTAGTTCTAACCTCTGCTCTCTAACTATCCTGTCCAGGCATACCACGGCTGGGCAAGCTAATTTCTATTTCCACCTTCCCAAACTCTGGAACTCCCTTCCTGGCCCTATTCATTCTTCTACCTCCATTCTCTCCTTCTCCAGTCTTATATGCAATTACTCTGACCCCTCCTGTAACTGCCCCTGATTCCTCCCATTATTGCCCCATACCTTCCTCTTCCTCATTCTCCACCCTGTCCTCTCCCCAACCCATTGAATCTCATACCATATATCTACCTTCCCCCTTCTCCCTTCCCCTCATTCCTCTCCCTCTGCTACCTACCCACCCTAATTCTGGATCTCCATTGTCTCCTTCCTATGATCTACCATAGAAACATAGAATTTGATGGTAGATAAGGACTGCTTGGCCCACCTAGTCTGCCCATTTCCCTACCTAATGGATAAGCTGCAAATCCTAGTTAACCAACAGCCTACTTCCTCCTGACCCCCACTAGAATTATTTTATGTCTGTCTCATGCATTCTTGAATTCCCCCACTGTTTTTGACTCAACGACCTCCTCAGGAAGGCTGTTCCATGCATCTGTAACCCACTCTGTGAAGAAATACTTCCTCACATTACCTCTGAGCTGTCCCCCCTCTATCTTCAAATTGTGTCCCCTTGTTCTTGCACATTTCTTTTTCTGAAAGATGCCACCCTCTTGGACTTTGTTGATTCCTTTGAGGTTCTTGAAAGTTTCTATCATGTCCCCACCCCCCTCCTTTCCTTGAGGCTATACATATTAAGCTCCTTTAGTCTTTCTTCATATGTCTTCTGGTGCAGACCCTGCACCATTTTAGTTGCCATTCTCTGGACAGCCTCTGCTCTATATATGTCTTTGCGGAGATGGGGTCTCCAGAACTGCATGCAGTACTCCAGATGTGGTCTTACCACCTGTCTGCACAGAGGGACAATAACTTCCTGTTTTCTACTGGTGATGCCTCTCCCTATTCATCCCAGTACTCCTTACTGCCTTCTCACATTGTTTGCCAATCTTTAGGTCATCTGATATGACTACCCCCAGGTCCCTTTCCATTTTTGTTGTTGTTGTCAGTATCTCACCCCCATTGTGTACTCTTCCTCTGGGTTTTTGTTTCCCAGGTGCATCACTTTGCACTTCTTTGCATTGAATCTAAGCTGCCATACATTTAACCATTTTTCCAACCTTGCCAAGTCCCTTCTCATCTTTTCCACCCCACCTTGCATATCAACCCTGTTGCAGATCTTTGTGTCATCTGCAAAGAGACATACTTTTCCTTCCAGTCCCTCTGCAATGTCACTTATAAAGACGTTAAAAAGGACCAAGCCCAGTACTGAATCCTGAGGAACTTCACTAGTAACCCCCTTTCTTCACTGTGGACTCCATTTATTATTATTCCCTGTGTCCTGTTGTCCAGCCAATGTTTTACTCTGGCTACCACCCTGGAACCCACTCCCAGGCTGGCTAATTTGTTTATTAATCTTTTTTGCAGGACTGTGTCAAATGATTTGCTAAAGTCTATGTAGGCCATGTTCACAGCCCCTCCCTGGTCTACAACTTTGGTCACCCAGTCAAAGAAGTCAGTTAGATTCATCTGACATGACCTTCTTGCTGTGAATCCATGTTGCTTTGGGTCCTGTGCCCCACTGGCCTCTAGGTACTCTGCAATTCTTTCCTTCAGAAATAATTCCATCATTTTCCCTACCACTGAGGTCAAACTGACAGGTCTGTAGTTTCCTGCCTCTGTCTTGCTCCCACTTTTGTGAAGGAGAATCACATCTGCACTTCTCCAGTCCTCAGTTACCACATCATCCTCCCATGATTTATTAAAAAGGGCAGTCAGTGGTGTTACTAGTTCTTCCCTTAGTTCTTTTAGAATTCAGGGGTGAATCCTATCAGGCCCCATTGCTTTATCCACCTTCAGTTTTAGGAGTTCTTTCAGAACCCTTTCTTCTGTGAAAGGGCTCTTATCAACCCCCCATCCAGAATGCTTCTATTGACTAGATTAGGTATCTAGCCCTGCTCTTCCTTTGTGAATACTGAGCAGAAGTATTCATTCAGCATCCCCGCTTTTTCAATGTTGCTGTCTGCCCAACCACCCTCCTCTTTATTCAGCCTCAGTATCCCTCCCTTTGTCATTCTTTGCTCATTAATGTACCTATAAAAGGTTTTATCCCCCTTCTTAACTGAGTTGTCTATCTTTTCCTCAGTTTGGGCCTTTGCTATTCTGACTGCCTTCCCCGGTTTCTTCTCCTTTAACTGATACAGTTCTCTGTCCTGCTCCTTCTGTGTTTCCTTATACTTCCTGAATGCTATCTTTTTCTCCCTAACCTTCCCCACCACTTCTTTTGAGAACAATAGAGTTTTTTTCTTTCATTTTGATTTGTTTATTTGCTTCACACAAAGGTCTGTTGCCTCTGTAATGTCAGTTTTGATGTTTCCCCATTGTTGCTCCATCCCATCTTCTTGTCTGTTTGCTAGTGCTTTTCTGAGGCATTGTCCCATTTTGACAAAATTAGCCCTCCTGAAGTCCAGTGCCTTCACTTTTGTATGGCTTAACTTCATAGCTAAGTTTATCGTGAACCACACTCTTTGGTGGTCATGTGTTCCCAGATGGCTACCCACTTCTAGATCTGAGATCCTCTCTCTGTCCCCATTTGAGAGTACCAGGTCTAAGATTGCTCCCTCCCAACTGGGTTCCAAAACTATCTGTCTGAGGCATGCTCCAGTTGGGCGTCGAGAATGGCCCTGCTCTTGGATGTGGCTGCAGCAAAGGTGCTCCAGTTAACATCTGGCATATTCAGGTCCCCCATCAGCAATATTTCTCCTTTCTCTGCCATCCAAAGGATACCTTCTATCATTTGCTTGTCTATTTCCTCCCCCCTGAGATGGGGGTATGTAAATAACCCCTGTGCAGATTGTGGTGCCATTTCCAGTCTCCAGAGTGACCCAGAGTGCCTCCTCTCCTCCTCTCCCTGTTTACCCTTTAGTTCTGTTGCTTTGATCCTTTCCCTTACATAGAGAGCTACTCCTCCTCCTCTTCTACCTTCCTGTCCCTCCTGTAGATTGTGTACCTTTGTATGTTGAAATCCCAGGCATGGTTCTCTGTGTTCCATGTTTCTGTGACTGCCATGATATCCAGACATCCCTCTTCCATAAAGGCCACCAGTTTAGGAAGCTTTTTACCTAGACTACTGGCATTGGTACTCATTATTCTCAATTTTTTATGGCCCTATTCCTTTTTGCCCCATCTCTGTCCTTACTGCCTTTGTCTTTTTCTCCATTTACCCCTGTCCTTCTCCCTACTGACTGCTCTATCTTAGTGCTTACTTCACTAACTACCCTGATTTTTTTTAAGTGGGGGACTAGGATTACCCTTCACCTTTTCTGTGCCCCCCTGGCTAGTTTAAATGCTTGCCAATGAATAATTTAAACCTGTCACCAAGGATCCTGGTTCCCCTCCTGGACAGTTGCAGACCATTGCACCAGTATAGGCTTGCATCCCATCTAGCTGGAGCCCCAGTCCCCAATGAAACCAAATCCCTGAGCTCTGCTTCAGCTTTTCAACCAGTCATTGAATCCCATGGTCTGGAGTATCCTAGCCTCATCCATGCCATAGACAGATAGCACTTCCGAGAAAGTTACCATGTGTGCTACTTGTCTAAGGCCCCTCCCCACCTCCACAAACTCTTGTTGCACTGCTCTGATACCATTCCCAGCCAGGTAATTTGTCCCTAGGTGGCTAGTGACTTCCAGCTCACCCCCTTGCAACTGCTCCCATGATCCTGAGGATTTGTTTCCTGTCCCTCCAAGTCATTGCACTGGGCAGGCACCTTACTGCCATTTCTCCTCCCTCCTCCTCCCTCCCCACAGTTCAACCTCCTAATGACTGAGTCCTCCACCAGGAGTTGTTTTCTTCCCCTGTGGGGTCCTGTGCCACCCTCCAGTCGGTCTCCATTGTGGAGGTTTTCCAGCATCCTCCTTGGTCTCCACTGCAGGTGCCTCCAGAGAGGAACCATGCTCTGCCAGAATGGCGAATGAATTGTGAAGAAGCACAACTGGAGGGATGTGCCTCTGTTCCACTACCCTCACCCTCCCTGAGTGCGCCGTGGTCCAACCAATCCTCTTTCTTGGCAACCTATGAGGTAGTGGCAGTGGCCTGGGTGGTCCCTGGGTGGGTAGCAGGTTTTCTGAATCCTTGCCAGGTCAGCATGGAGATGAGCAACCTCATCCCTCAGACCAGAGAGGTGCCTGCAAATAAAGCAGCAACTCAGTCTCCAGAATGTCTCCTGGAAAACTACTGCTCCACATGCAGTGCATTGCACCACTCCTCACATGTTTGTCTCCCTTCCTGTTTCAGATTTTTTCCTTTTTTTTTGTTCTTGTTTTAGTGTGAGCAAGCTTGTGAGTGTCATTACCCACTAGTCAGTGTGCTGTACCTTTAAGGATATGAACAAGTGTATGTCATTAGCAATTTTGGGGAAGTGATGTCAGAACCCCTGATATAAAGGAAGATATGTGCTTTGGGTGGGTTGGTTGAGGGACTGGGTGGACAGAAGTAAACCCGTGCCCTCCAGAAACAATCGACTACAACTCTGGCCTTCCACCCCAGGGAGTGCCTTCCTTCCTTTCAGACACCTATTTCACAGATGTTAAGTAACAGGTCTAGTCATAAATGACTGCAAATATCTCCCAGTTAGATTTCCTCCCTGGCAAATAAAAGCTAGACTAAGAAAAGTTAGCTCTAAAAATAGAGACTCAGAACATTGACTCCTACTTACTTACACAGGCCCAAAAATTAATAATTCAATTCAGTGTAGTCTATTAAATTATCTCCTTTCTCCCCCTCTCTACTGTTCACCCTTTGCTAGACTACCCTTAGCCACTTGTACTAATCTGGTTCATTCTGTAGTCTTGTAGGCAAATGTTACTTACTGCTGTTGCTACATTTTCTGTAAATAATTCCTATGTATATGCTCTTGTACATTCAATGTATATTACTCAGTGTTTAATTTATGAAATATATTGTGTAAAAGTGTGCCTTAATATGAGTGTACGTACTCTGTTAAATATGTTTATGCTGTATGGATATGTATTTCTCCCTCTCCCCTCTCCCCCAGGATGCTTCTGAAAATGAGTTGTTTACAGCTTAGTATGTCTCTCCTGATTAAACTTTTGAACTAAATAAATATATTACTTAAAGCACGGTATACCAAAGCAGTTTTAAAGCAGTGGGTTAGATGCTAGTATTGTACTAGTGTCTGTAGGCAAACCTGTAGATTGACCTTTATGTATTCAAAAATAACCCACAGAGTAGGACAATAGGATTAGAATCTGTTTTATTGAGAGAGGAAATGTCATCTAAAATAGAAGAATAACAGTATTCTCTGAGCTATTGTGATGCATCTCAGCTGTACTAAGGAATCTTTTATATACAGTAAATACAGGACATGGCATAGCCTGAGATAAGATGACATTTTTATCTTCAGGAGAGGGTATTGGTTTGTTACTTCTTCATGAGTGTCAAAAAAATATTAGTTGCCATATTGGTCCTTGCACAACAAGATGTACAAACTATGTGATTTAATACCTTTTATTGGACCAACAGAGATTATAGAAAAACCTTAAGCTTTTGACCTCCAACAGAGGTATTCTTCAGAAGAAATGGTATATATTTTTTAGAGAGCTTAATTTTTAAAAGCCAGAAGAAAAAGAACATTTAAAACATGAGTGTGATATATTAGCTATTAGTTATAAAATACAACCAGAGGTAAGCAAACATCCCTAAGACTATTAAGCCAAAGGTCACAGAATGGAATGTTTTTAGTGACTCCTCAGATGTTCTAAATCTCACTGAAGCCAAATTAAAGAACATGTGTGTGTGTGTGTGTTTGTGTGTGTGTGCTAAACCATATTAATTAGAAATATGTAATACACATAACTCTATTTGTCCATTTGTCAGTATTGTTAGTGAATATTTACACTCACTGTTTAAACATGTGCAGTATGCAGTAAATGTTCATTAGTCAGTATAGTTTGCAAACATTTAAACTGTAACCTGAAACAGGACATCTTGTAAACAGGGCTCTGTTGTCCTAATGATGTCAATATACTCAATATGCTTGTATAAAACACAAATCTTTTACTGCTTAATAGCAGTTCTGCATATGCCAAACAAAACCACAGAGAATCACCACCAATCAGTTAAAAACAAACATCTGAACCCATGTAAAACAAATAACTGTTCTTGTGTTGTACCTGAAACCAGGGCAAAAACAAAACAAGATCACTTTAAAAATTATAGTGAGACATTAAATTGATATCTATGTTCATGTCATTTAGGGTTGTCAGAACTAGTTCATCAAAGATTCGAGCCGTCCTTGAACCCTGGTGTTCAAGTTCTAACTTAGAACTCAAACACTAAAAGGTTTGCAAAAGGGTTTGAATCTGAGTCCTCCCAACTCCCGTGATGTCTTTTCCCTGGCCCCAGCCCAGCTGATGACTTGTGCATGGGGAGGAGGGCGGAGGCACGTACCAGCAGGCAGCCCCGATGTGGGGGGTGTGGGGGTATGTGTGGGGACTGGAGGAGGCACGTCCCAGCATCAGCAGGCAAGTGGCAGCCCCAATGTGGTGGGGGGCTGCTGCAGCAGCAGTGTTATTGGGGCTGCCAGATCCACCGTGAGTTGTCTCACACTTTGCACTTGCGTAGCATACTTACGTACGCTCAAGTGAAGTCATCCTCACCACCTGTCCAATACTACGTGGTCAGGTGGGGGTCGAGTAAGCTGCACTAGCCATGGGATCTGTGGGGGTATTTATTTAGGTGGATGCAAGCTGAAAGCACCATTTGCTGAGGATTTCAGGAGGCAGAAGCAGCCTACTTGACTGTAGCATACTGCTACTACCACAGCCAGCAATCTTGCCCTATACTTACTAGGCCAGGGCCCTGGTCAGTGTGGCCACAATCAGACTGCAGCACTTGCTAGTTGCTGCAGTGCTTATTGAATTATTTAAAAAATTCCATCATCCATTTTCCAGCAAAAAAGGGCTAAGCAAATTGAAAAGTTCGAAGCGGAAGGGGAGCAGGCCGGGCCCAGGCCCAAGAGACCGAGAACGAGAGAAAGGCTGAAAAAAAAGGCTCAATAAATTAATGGTCGGGTGTTGGACTAGGGGTAGGTTCAGGTGGAGGGACTAAGCAGAAATTGGGAAGGGAATAGTGATCAAGATCAAAATCAGGACTCAGGAGAGAGAATAAAAAATACAGAAAGAAGAACCTTTGTGAAATGTGATTGTGATTGAAACTGCAGCACTGCACAGTGCACACTCAGCAGCTGCCAGCAGCAAGCATATAACAAGGGGGAAAAAAAGGCAAATAAATTTGTCAGGAAGGACAGAGTACATAAGGACTGTGCTCAGGCTCATTGTGCTGTGCTGCTAAGGGGGATCCTCCTCTTGACTTTCACCCTCAAAAATTCTAGTCCTTATTAGTCCTTATACAACAGCACAAGGCACTGGCAGTAAGGCACTGCCTGAAGGCAGGAAGTTATTTTTTTTCGACAACACTCCTCTGTGTGTATGAGACTCTACTTCTCCACTCCCAAATCCCTGTGTTGTGTATGTGACTTCCTGCTCCCATCTCCCGAGTTGTGTGCTGTTATTACCCTTACATGACAGAAGCTTAGAAATATAATTCTCATTCCCTGTGTTGTGTGTTATATATGTATGTGACTCCATCTCCTGTAGTCAGCTGATCACCCTGCTGCTGTGTGCCCCTTGTCTGCACTGTACCCTACCCAGTGTGTGTTACAGATAGAAGCCCAGTGGCCAGTTGTGTGGTGGCATTAACCTTACATGACAGAGGCATAGAAATGTAATTCTCATTCCCAGAGTTGTGTATGTGACTCCATCTCCTGTGGTCAGACCATCACCCTGCTGCTGTGTGCCCCTTGACTGCACTGTACCCTACCCAGTGTGTGTTACAGAGAGAAGTCCAGTGGCCAGTTATGTGGTGGCATTAACCTTACATGACAGAAGCGTTAGAAATATAATTCTCATTCCCTGAGTTGTGTATGTGACTCTGTCTCCTGTGGTCAGCCCATTACCCTGCTGCTGTGCACCCCTTGACTGCTATGTGTATGCCTATGCCCAGCAGCCCAATCATTCTGCAAGCCTTGAACCTGGGATCCTTTAGCTGCAAACCATCATATTCTTCAATTACTTTCAGTCCACTGCATCACAGTGTCACACAACCAAAACAAAATTTTGGAGATGTAGCCAGCGATCACAGATCACATTGTTTTCTTACACAGGAATTGTGTGGGTATGGGTGTGTTCACTGCAGTATACTGGTACTGTTATGGCTGACACCAACATAGATGAAGCATCTGGTGATGGTGTTGGAGCAGGTGTTGGTGGTAGTCATAATCCTGGTGCTAGCAGAAATAACCAAAATGTTTCACGTGATAAAAATTCAAGAAACAGCAAAAGAGCAACAGTGAAGTGTGGTAAAGGGGGACCTTTTAAGAAAACCTGTACAGCTCCTGGGGTCACAGAGAGGGATCGTAAGGTATGCCATTCATGCTGTTAAGATCTCTATGACTAGCAGCAATAATGCAAGTGACAGTGAGTCCCTCTCTGACTCAGGTAGTAGCTCTTTTTCTCGGTCCGACATTGTTGTGTCTCACGACATATCATCACTTTCTCAACAAAGTGAAATGAACAAGTCTGCTGACAATGAATCAGGTAGTGCACTTGCAAATACATCCAGCACTGTTGGCAATGAAAAGAACATATTCATTGAATCCACCACTTTTGTATTGGCCAGCAATGAAACTCCACCAGAGTCTTCTGCTCACTCTTCTAGCACCAAGAAGCATGTCCCGGGTTCTGTTAGGACAGGTGAAAAGACACAAACAGTCTTTAGCTATCTTCCTAGCACTCGAACAAAATATGTCACATCTGAGGTGTGGAATTATTTCTCTGTCAGTAAAATTGATCCATGCAGAGCAATTTGTTCCCTGTGTAAACAGAGTGTAAGCCGTGGTAAAGTTGTGTCATGCCTTGACACTACAGCTCTTAAATGCCATCTGAAAAAGCATTCAGTTTTGTTTGATCGTCCAAAACCCATGTCCTCCATCTTCAAGACCGCACGGGAGAAGGGTGAGGAGGAATCTGAAATGGATACTGAATTGTCTGAACTTGATGCAGACAGAACCACTGCCAGCCCTAGGATCATTGTTATCACCAATGCCAGCACCATTATACCAGTTGCACATCCAGTGATGGCACTGAATGTATAAGTCCTAGTCCACCATCCCAGCGTCCATCTGCCCATTGAAGCACGGTGTATAATAAACCAACAGGGATATGCTATAAACAGCTAACACTGTCTCAAGCATTTGAAAGAAAGAATACCTTTACTAAAAATCATCCAAAGACCCTTCATCTTAATCACAGAATTGGTGAACTGTTAGCTGGAGCCCTTCTCCCATACTCTTTGGTAGATCGTGAGGATTTTAGGGAGCTCATGACATTAGCAGAGCCTCGTTACAATGTTCTTCATCGACTGTACTTTTTTTATGTTGAAATACCAAACATTTATGAGGCTTTAAAATCGACAGTGATGCTTGCACTTAAAACACGTAGGTGGGGTTATTCATGTCACAACAGATATGTGGACCAGCACTCAAAACATAGATTAAATGTCCCTTACCACTCATTGGGTCATGTTTTCTTGTGCTTCGCCAAAAACAAAGACACACCCAAAAGATGGCGCCAAGGTATATAAAGAGGTTTGGGCAAAGTCATACAGCTGCAAACATCTTGCAGGAACTAAATGACCTCCTTGATGAATGGGTTTATTCTCACAGTCTAAAATGTGGCTTCATAATAAGTGACAATGGAACCAACATCTTGAAAGCAGTACAGGATGGAGGATTTCTGCATGCTTCTTGCTTTGCACATTGCTTACATTTAATTGTCATGGGATTTCTCAGCAATGAAACACAAGTGGATGGTATGATTGCTGTTTGCAAAAAAATTGTTACTCACTTTTCACATTCAACCAAGGCTATATGGACATTGTCTGAACTGCAAAAAAAAACACAAGCTGCCACAGGAAAAGCGGACTCAAAATGTTTCCACTCATTGGAATGCAACGCTTTATATGCTGCAGCACCTCTTGCAGCAAAAGCAAGCTGTTCATGAGTATTGCTCCAGTTACATTATTGGAGATGGCATTATGCTGTCTGTGCTGCAGTGGAAATTAATGGAGACAGTGTGCTGCATCCTAGCTCCTTTTGAGACAGCTACAAGGGACATGTCTTCTGAAGGAGCATCTGTGAGTCAGATTATCCCACTCATAATGTTGATTTCACATCATCTTAGTGTTCTAAATCTACAAATAGAAAAAGACAGATCTGAAGCTCAGACAATATGTCATGTCACCTGTATCATGGGAATCTCGTAAAGAGAATGAGTGAGCAATTCAAAACCAATGACAAATTAGTTGCAATGATGAAATCAAAACTCTACATCCTTGCAACTCTCTTAGATCCCATGTTCAAGGCTATACATCTTCCAAAAACAGATGACGTAGAGCAGTACAAATGTCTGTTGCTAGATGAGCTGCAGCACTCACAGGAGTCAAACACAGACATGCACAGTACCCTCAGGTTGTCATCACCACAACATGCAGATTCATCTTCACAAGGGATACAGAACTGGAAAAGTCACCAAACATTAACAGCAGTTGTTCCACAACTGCCACTTCTTCAACTCTTAGTAGCAAGCTAAATCTGTGGCAAAACCTTTCCCAAATTGCTGCCATACCAGCTTATGCTGATTCCTCTTCTGAGCAGTCTCTGTCCATCATGGTAGACAGTTACCTGCAAGAACTGCCTATTCCTATTGATGCATGCCCTTTTGAATACTGGAGATCAAACAAGTCAATTTGGACAGAGCTGTATGATGAAGCATGTAAATATCTTGGTTGTCCTGCAACAAGTGTCTCTTCAGAACGCATGTTTAGTATAGCTGGCAATATTGTGACAGACACGAGAAATAGGTTGCTGCCAGAAAATGTACACACATTAACTTTAATTAAATGTAATAAGTCAAGATTTTCGTATCCCTACAAGAGTATACAAACTGATCCTGAAGTGATTGATGTTGTGGATGTTGATGGTGATGACAACTCAGATGGTGGTGGCTGGTAAATATTGTGTGGGACAGAGTCTCTCTGCACCAAAAAGGAAACTTTTACAGACTGTGATGACTTTGGTTGTCTATCTCCTTTCTCGATCTACTACCTTGGACTATATATCCCCCAAAACTTTCACCATTTCATGGCAAACTACTTTGTAGCTAGGGCCTAAAGTCAACAAGTTTTATATACAGGGCAGTTTTAACATCAGTGGCAACAGGCCCAAATTTGGCATAAAAGGGACACAGTCATGTCAATCATTTCTGTATCATATTATTTATAGTTAGAGTGCAGACATGTATTTTTGGATTTACCTTCTGTGACTTTGTGGTGCATCAGTATGGGCTGGGACTGGGGGCGGTCTATTTTTCAATTTTAAAGAGGACAAAACAATGAGTTCTAAATGTTAGCTGTTTATTATTTTTTCAATTACAGAAATGTAAGCCATAAACCAAAATGATCCATATGTAACTTATCTTACTGAATAAAAAATTATGGGAAAAACTGTATTTTGTATTGTTATGTTTCTGTGGGCAGCATCCTGCTACAGGTCTCTTCTGGGAAACAGAGTCATCTGGAGTTTTGCCTATGTCATGGTTGAGCGCATATTCTGTAAGTATAGGTCTCATACCGCAATAGTTCGTGTTTAACATTCTGTAGTGCACAGACCATGGCATAATGGCAACAACTCTCAAATTACTGGTTCCATGAAGAGGACTGTACAGAATGTTGTCCATAAGAAGTAAGCAATTGAAAAGACAGTTTTTCACATAAGTGTTGTTTATTAAGGAACAGTTAAGTATGGCTCATTTGGAGGCAAGAGTTTCATTTTTCTTGAGTAAGCTTGTGGTAGTTTTAGCATTTGAGAGGGGGAGGAGGGTAGAATGGGTGCTGGAGGGTGGGAAAGGGCTGGAGTTTGGTTTAACATGGATGCAAGAGGGAGAAAGATGGCATGGATGCTAGTACATGGGTGATGGTTGAGGGACTGGGTTTTAACATGGCTGAGGGACGGAGAAGGGTGACATGAATGGTAGCTCATGACTAAGTGTGGGGGTAGTTTAAACATTTGGGTGAGGGTGGAATACATGCTTGAGGGGGTGAGGGTTGTGGGTTGGTTTTAACATGGGTGTAAGGGTGGTATGGGTGCTACTGCACAGATGAGGGTGGTGGAAGAAAAGTGGAATGGGTGATGGGGTGAAAGGTGGGTATTGTTTTAGTCCTTTCATTTACAGATTCATGATCAGCTGGGGATGTGGAGGAAAAAAATGATGATAGACTGAACCTACTATACATATAATATATATATATATATATTTTTTTTATTATTAAATACATTGCAAACTGCTGCCACCTAGCACAATTGTCCTGTCCCCTTTAAAAGTGAAAAAAGGTAATCAGAAATGAAAGAAAATCTACATCAGCAGTTTTCACAGAATGTGACCTATCATAAAGTGTTTTTGCTTTACAAGTAGTGATAATTTGATACATAATGGGGTTGACAGACACTGTCCCTTAAACATCACATGCCAACTGCTGCAGCTACATTAAATGTTCCTTAAGTTAGTATGCGGTGAGGAAACCACTTTTTTATTTATGTGACTGAAATACAGATTGTATTGATGTATCAGCTACAAAAATGTATCATCTTAGAAAGTTGTATATATTATTTCAATTTCCCAACAAGAATATTGGTATATGTATGCATTATATTAGAAAATTGCATGCATTTTTTGTCAGCAACAATGACTGGCATATTTTTTTTATTCAAATGTCTTGACTGACTACGTTATGACATAATATGTTTTGCAACAGTTCCACATGTTGCTGCTGCAGTACCTTGGCTTGACTTTGTTATAAAAGCTTTCTTTTAAACATAGCAACTTTTGATTTACTCATTTAAAACAGAAAGCAGCAAATAGCTGAGATTAGGTAATATCAGTTATTTTTTCTCATAATTTATGACGATGAGTATATATAACTGAGTACATAAATGGCTAATGTGCCTCTTTCTTTCACTAAGGAACTATGATGCAGCTGCAGCAGGAAAACTTTTAACACATGGGTGCGTGGGTGGGCCTGTTACATATTAAGTTGCTGGCTTTAGCAAACAGTAGAAACCATAGATAAACCTAGTTGTATTCCTATCAATGTCACACATGATAATTTCTCTCCCCCTTATATTGAACAGTTTTTCCTTTACATGTATTTTATTACTATCTTCATTACTGGCGCACAATTAAAAACTAGGGTTCGAGTTCTAAAAAGTTCTAAAAAAGATTAGAACCCTAGAACTTTTTCAAAAGTTCTAGACTAGAACTAGAACCCAGAACTTCAGAGGGTTCTGACAACCCTAATGTCATTCTGCACAGTATACCAAAGAAAAATCAGTTTCACCTCTCATATTCACCTCTGTTGTGTATTTTGTAAATGTCCTTTCAGAACCAGGACCAATAAGTCAGAGATAGAGTGGTCTGACTGTGCGAAATGTTAGCCAAAGCCTTTCCAGTTTTCTTCATTCTAATATCCTGACTGTGTGAGTTCATACGGGTTTGAACAGGTTGTCCAGTCTCCCCACATAATCGGTGTGTGGACATTTTTTGCATTGAATGTAATAAATAACATTCTAAGACATATATGTGTAATTCCCCTCTATGTTGAACTGTCTCTTTTGGAGGGGTGCTGACAAAGTGTGAAGTGGAAATGTGCCCACATGTCTTGCATCCAGAAAGATTGCAGGGTCTCATGCCACCTGGTGTTCTAATGTTTATGTCAGGTATAAGTTTGCTCCTGACAATCATGTTAGATAGATTAGGTGATTGTTTTAAAGACAGTAGAGGTGGTTCTTGAAAGATAAATTTCAAGGTGTCATCCTCATTAAGTATTAATTGGAGGTCCTTAATAATTATATGTAGTTGCTCTTGATCAGTGCTGTATGTGACAACCAAGGGTATTCTGGTGGTGATAGTCTTTTCCTTGTATTGAAGTACTTGCTTCCTAGGTAGCTGCATAGCACATTCCACTGCTCTGTCAATTTCTCTAGAGGAATACCCCTGCCAATAAATGTTTCAGTGAGGTCAGATGTTCTTCCTTTCCCCCTCACTTGAAGAGATACTGTGGCATTGAAGCAAGTGACTGTACATTACAGATTTTTTGTGTGCCTAGTGTGATTTCTGTTTCTATTCAAGTACTTTTGTCTATCTGTTGGTTTCCTGTAAATACAGGTCTGTAAGGTTCCATCCTTGTTGGTAGCTGTGGTATCCAGGAAATTAACACTGGTGTCAGAGTACTCCAGGGAAAGTTTAATGGTTGGGTGGAGGTTGCTACCTTCCTCATGAAACTCTTTGAGTGTGCAGGTACCCTCTGTCCAAAGTCTAAATAGATCATCAATACAACAGAAATAAGTGTAACCCCTAACTGGCGCTATCCTATGAGCAAATACCCCTGCCTGTGGTAATATGCACAGGTTGAGGGGACTGAGTTCTGTGAAAGGGTGCCTCCACCCAGAGAAATGGTATTGAAGTAGCTTAACTGCTTTGGTATAGCCCTCTGGGATGCTATAACCACACACCAACCCTTCCAGTGGCCTAGACAGTAATACCATAGAGCAATTTTCATACACTGAATAACAGTAAGACTACGTTCATACCACTTGCACTTACCACCAGGGCTGGATCTGCTGTAATTGCCCTGGAGACCCATTGTAAAATAAGATCAGCAATACACAATGTGAGACCTATCCCTAGGACCCAACTAATAATGTGCACACTAGTCAGGTTAAACATGAAACAGATGATCAGTAAACAAGAGATGGGTATGAGTTTAGTCAAATGATTGGCACTCTGATTTATTTCAAGCTGATTCAGCGTGTACTGTAAGTCCCTGATAATTTGTCTTGCAACCCTGGGTACCCAGATCACACTCAGGCAAGCATGGGAGGTTACCTGTGGTGGCCAGTGTTGCAGCTGTTGGTGGGGCCCTTTTGAATGGAAGACAGTTAGCATGTGCACAGCCCAAATATTTGTAATCCCAAGATGGATGGCTCAGTAAATTAGCAATAACCCAAACAAAGCAACCAGATGACACACAGTGATTTGTAGCTGTTATTGCAGTTAGCTACCCTAATTTGTACTCGCACAACCTGGACCGTGATGTAAGACAGGCGAGATGAAGACCTCATGGTGTTGATGCGGTGTGCTGGGGGAAGCAGGGCCTATATGACTCACCTCCTGGTGGTCGTTACCTGTTTGATGGTGTTGAACAGGGGACTGAATCCCCAAGCCAGTCTTTCACTGAGATGATCTCTGGATTGCAGGCAGGGGCTTGGGCTGAGATGAGAAGGCCCAAGCAGGAGGAACAGTCTTGGGAAAAGTTTGTGATCTATTGCTGGAAAGCGTCCAGCTGGCATAACAGAATTCCCTCTGGGGAACCAAATTGCAACCCATGAAACACATTCAGCACTCTAAAATCAGTTATTTCTCTAAGCCACAATTCAGATGAAGTCTGTTTGCTAATTATAGCTTCACTGCTCAAACCTTTCAAACTGTGGTGATCTTGTCTCATCCACGCAGGCCAATTGTTTCTGGAGCAAGACTTCAGTCCCACTTCCAAGTAATATTGACACAATTTCTGTTTGCTGCTGCAGGTCTAAGCCAGCAATTGGAACAGTCTGTCTTCTGCAATAGACAATCTCTGTAGGCCAGAGAACATGGCAGGCAGGCCAACTGAGCATTCCTGCTGATTCTACTACGCTTTCCTAGGAGCCGCTGCTCGATTACTCAAGCTGCTCACTCTCCAACTTCCAATCAATACTGACACACTGCTTCAGGCAGTTTTGGGTATTTTCCCTGTAATCCACAAGGTTTGGTTGGCTGACAGAGCTGTCTGTCACAGTAGGAGCTCCCCCTCCAGGTCCATTTTGGTGTCAAACATCTAAAAGTACAAATACTACAGAATTTCCTTCCCATACAACCCCTGGGGACAGTCTCCATTTTAGGTCCCCCGAGATTTGATTGGTCCTATACTGGCAATCCAAAATCAAAATGGTGGCTTCTGTTTAAAAGCTCAAGCTGCAAATGAAAGCAGGTCAGACAAACCACATTTTTTTTATTACTCTAACAGATAAACAGTAAATAACTATATTTCCTAACAGGGCTCCCTCTGTGCTAACAGTGACTGCAGAATGGAGCAATATAACAGACTGTTTGGCCAGTTGCGATCCTTAATTACTGAACCCAGCCCAGACTGATTTCCAAAACTCAGGCTAGATGCTCCCTTAAAGAGACAGGCACAGAGGTTGACTAAGGAGCTCTCATGCAGACAAATAGGACTACTGCAAAACAGGACACCATCCTGACAGTGGGCATTTAGGAGCTCATGAAGACATTTTAGTAAACCCCAATTTGTAGGGAGGGTTACACTCTTCCCTGCCTGGAAAAACTTGGTGTCCACGTCAAGTTTGTACTTACCATATGATTCTAAATGAAAACACTATATAAAATACATGCATATTTCACTTGGTATACTACAACATAAAGCTAATGCATCAGTAAAATAAACTGGTTCTTATCATTATTATAATTTATCACTTTAACCATGACATTTCCACAGTAACACATTTACATAGTTTCACAAACATACTAGCATGTTCAAACAGTTTTAAGCAGCTAACCGCAGTACTCTCACCATTCTGGTTTGTATCACCTTCTGTACTGTTAGCCACATGGCTTGGGGCCTATCCCTATCAGCTACATTGGGGCTGCATGTAGCAAGGACATTTGTACTATAATTCATTTGGGGAGGGAGTTTTCAGAGATATGCACCCATTTGTGAACAGCATGTAGTGGAAGGTCTGTAGGTCTCCCTGGGGAGTCATAATTGAGGCATATTACTGATTTAGTAGCTTTCCCAGACTTTCGAGGAGGGACAGGCACAGGGTCTGTTTTTTTTCAACACTTGCAGGGGGGGTTTCCAGTTCAGGCTCATTGATTTCCAACAAGTATGTTTTTGTTGAAGGAGTTGCCTCTGCACATGTGGTCTGTCCTGCATTATGAGTTCTTTCAACCCTTGACTCTGTTTGTTCTGGTTTAATAAATTCATTAACCATACTTTGCTCGGAAAAAGTTTAAAGCAGTCATCAAAAGGAAATTACACTGAATTGAGATCTTGCAACACTTGACTAAAACATTCAGCATCATCTTCCATAATGCTGCTAGCTTCATTGCTCTCAAATATTTTGGTATCTACTGGTATATCACTAGTGGGGCTTTCTGTCTCTTGTTCTCTTTCTTGTGGTTCAGCTGCTTCAGAACTCACATTCTGCACCTCACTCTCAGGAGGCTCAGGGTTAGTGGAGAGGGCTGGGGGGTTAGGCAGCCCTGATGGTCCAGCTTCATCTCCAAAATTGTACATGGGATTATCCTAGAACAACTGACTCAGTTCATAGGATGGAGAGTAGGGTGCTTCACACTGACTGTCATCCGATTCAGACTGGCAACCAGTGTCTCCTGGGGGAAGGCTTAGAATCCTCGAGAACTGACAAAGACACTAACTGTTTCTTTTTGGCTGCAGCCCTAGTTATAGGCCCAGGAGGAGCAAGTGTCTTGTGGTGCAGAATCAATGATGATTTGACCAATTGGCAGTAGGTGATTCCTGTACATCATCTTGACAGCCCATGGGTCATTTTCAGGATGCACTCCATAAACTGGCAGATCGTCCAGTTTACTGGCAACAATGTAGGGAAGGTGGTGCTACCTATCAGCAATTTCATGTTTTCCATGCAGTCCCAAATTCCATAACAGAACTTTGTCTCCAGGTTGCAGTTCCTGGGCCTTGATACTCTGTCATGCCTTTCTATATTTGTTGAATTCCTCTTTTCTGCCATGGTGTGTGCTAGTTGTTAAGTATGATTTAACTGAGCCTTTAACTTTTGGACATATTGAAGGTGATTTTCAGCTCTGACACCATCTGGGTACTCTCCAAAACAGATGTCTACTGGTAACCAGGTTTCCCGACCAAATGTCAGGTGGTACAGGGAAAACCCAGTGGCATAATGTTTTCTGCAGTTACAGGTATGTACCAAAAAACTTATCTTCTAGCTCCATTTGTACTTGTCCCAAGGATGAAGAGTGCCCAGCATATCTATTAAAGTTCTGTTAAACCTTTTGTGCTGTGCATCCCCCTGGGGGTGATAGAGGGTGGTTCTGGACTTCCATACTCCCAAGAGTCAGAGCATTTCCTTGATCAGATGGCTTTCAAAGGCTCTTCCTTGATCAGAGTGTATTCTCTGAGGGGCACCATAGTCGACAAATAATTTATCAATAAGGACCTTTGCCACTATAGATGCTTTCTGATCCTTAGTTGGATACGCCTGGGCATAATGAATAAAGTGATCCATAATCACTAGCACATTTCCAAGACGTCAATGAACACAAGCTCTATTGGTACACTGATAGAGATATTGACAAAGGGGGTAGCCTTTGAGGGGGGACTTTTCTCTGTAAACACTGGTTGCAAGTTCTGATGTGGGTTTCTATGTCAGCCCCCATCTTTATGCAAGTAGAACCTAACATGGGCCAGGTCAGTAGTTCTGTCATAACCCAAATACCACTTTTGATCTTAAAGGGCCAGCAGCATCACCCGTCTGAAAGTTGTAGGCAACACTAGTTGATGTTCTTGCCAGTCTGTGGTCTCTTGATACAGTACTCGATTATGAAATTTTAGCTTGGGACCCTCTCTGAATAACAAGGCCATTCATAAATCTGAAGAATGAAGTCTGGACACATTCTTTCCAGCATGAAGGGCTTTCAGCACTGGCTTGATCATGGGGTCTTGCACTTGAGCCCACAGTATATTATCAGGGGGTGAGATGGGGCAATGTGCTGAGGTCCAAGGCAGCCAGATGACAGTAAGCTGCAGGAACACAAGTGTCAGGGGAACCCAGACAGTCCACCAGGCAATCAACTGTTTCAGGAGTGGGATGCTTATCTTTGTTGAATTTCTGACAGAGGGCTTTGACAGACTGTTTGGACATTTTCACCCAGTTTGCATTATGGTCAGAACTTCTGGAGATGGCATCTGCATCAGTGTGGTTTAGGCCCAATCTATATTCTATCAAATAATCATAAGTGGACAGCACGAATAACCAGCAATTCCCAGTGACATCTAACATAGCTAAAGTCTGAACATAGGTGAGTGGATTGTTGTCAGTTTTTACTAGGATCTTTGTGACATAAAGATACTCATGAAATTGGTCTACCACAACCCACTTCAGAGCAAGAAATTCGAGTTAGTGCACTGGGTAGTTCCTCTCAGACGGGATCAGACTCTGACTAGCAAACACCACAAGGAATAAACCTTCCTCATACTCTTGATACATGACAGCACCAAGTCCCTTCAGGCTGGCATCTGTGTGCAACACATAGACTTTGTTGGGGTCTGCATAGGCAAGCACAGGTACAAGGATAAGTTGATGAATGATATCATAGAAAGCTGATACACTTTCAGAAATCCACCAGGCTTCAAAAGGTTCATTAGTCCAAAAGTAGACCTTCTCCTCTTCTCTAACTGCATTTTTCTTATATTTCTTATTAGCATGGAGTAACCTTGAGTCAAACGACTTTAGTGTAGTCTCTTATGAAATGGTGACAATAGCCACAGAACCCCAAGATTCTTTGCAGCTCCTTTAGATTATTAGGCTGAGACCAGGTGGTCAACAGCTCTACTTTGCTTGGATTGGTCTAAATCCCATCGGCTTACACTATGTGGCCCACATATTTCACAGATGTTTGGAAGAATTGATAGTTGTCTATCAATAATTTTAGTCCAAAGTCCTCTAATTGGTCAAGGACCTTACATAAGTGAGCTTCATGTTCCTCAAGGGTACAGCCAAACACAATGATGTCATTGAGATATACAAGGCACTCTAGCACGTTCATGTCTCCCACAGTTTGCTCCATCAACCACTGAAAAGTGGAGGGTGCTCCTGAAAGAGCTTGAGGCATGAGTAGGAACTCATACAAACCCACGGGACAAATAAAAGCTGTTTTCTCTCTGTCTTCCATGGCTATAGTGTTTTAAAGTACCCGCTGCAATGGTCAGGTACTGTGAACCACTGGCTTCCTTTGAGGCAGTTGAGGGCATCTTGGATGTGAGGCATGGTGTATTGGTTCAGGACAGTTCTCTGATTTAACATCTGGTAGTCCAGAAACATCCTCACTGACCCATTCTTCTTTTGGACTACCATAATCAGGGAGAGTTCCATGTCATAATAGCAAACACAAAGCAGCAATCTCTATTATGGCAAATGTATATTTCTGAAAAGCAAATCAGCGATATACGCTCCAAGGCGACCTGACTTCCAGAATTTAAAAAAAGTGTTTTTGCTGGGGGGGCATCTCCCCACAGCCCCTGCACCCCCCATACTTAGGATTCTGAACTCCGGGGGTCGTGCATATCAAGGAGGGGGCAGAAATCTGAATTTTGGCAAAATTTAACACGCTCCCAGTCTCGAACCCAGTACCTGCTTTGACAGAGCTAGCCTCCCACACCACCATGCCACAAGGCTAGTTCGGTGGCAGTAAGTACACCAGTACCTGAAAACCCCTTCCCTGTCCCTCCCCTTTCCCTGACTATTTATCCCTTCCATTCACCCTTCTCCCTGGTCACTATCCCATACCCTTGCTATTCTCTGGGGTAGCCCACCACAAAAGCACCCGAAATGAGTCGCTATTTTTCTATCACTCATTTTGGGTCACTCTTAAGATGTGATACCTCAGGGAGGCATACAGGCTTTGAGATTCTTGAATGATCCCTTCAGCCAGCATATCCTAAAGATGGCATCAAACCTCATCAATGTACGCATGTGCAAGGCGATGGGCTCTAGCTCTCTGAAAGGTCTCTCATCATTAAGGTGGATGTAGTGTTCAGCCCCTGTGACACAACCTACATCCCACTCCTTCAAGCAGAACATCTGGCTTCTCTGAACCAACTTCTCACTGATCCTAGCTTTTCATTCTGCAGGAAGGGGGAACCTCCAAAGTCAAACAGGTCAGGAGTCACCTCATCACTTTCCCCAGAACACTGTTTGCTGGCTGGGCAGTAAAGCAGTATCCACCCAATATACGGTGGATATGATGCTCCCTCAATTCACCTGAACCTCTCGATCTGACATGTTCTGGACTTGCATCACTACTTGCTGAGAGTAGGCATGGGCCTGGGCAGACAAAATGCTCGGCTTGACCAATAAGGATCAATGCAGGGAAATGCAAGGTACTCCACCTGGGGGCCAGAAACCCAGGCCTAGTGTACACCCTGGGGCGGGAATGCTACAAGTCTCGATGGCTGAGAAGGACCTGGGGGTGGTGGTGGATGTCAAGATGAACAACTCTGAGACTTGTAGGAGGGCAGCAGCCAGCCAACAGGATGCTGGGATGCATCGCAGGGGATCACCTCCAGAAGGAGGGAAGTGATACTCCTCTGTATAACTGCTTGGTGAGGCCGCACCTCGAGTACTGGATGCAGTTTTGGAGGCCACACTTAAAGAGGGACATTAAACTCCTGGAGAGGGTCCAGAGGAGGGCAACCAAAATGATTTGGGGCTTGGGGGACAGGACCTATGAGGAGAGGCTTGAAGAGCTAAATATGTACACATTGGAAGAGAGAAGGGACCGGGGGGACATGATAGAGGTCTTCAGGTACATGAAGAGGGTAAATAGGGGAGGAACAGTCAGGGTGCTTCGAAGGAAGGAGGAGGGGGGCACTAGAGGGCATGGGTGGAAGCTGGAGGGGAAGATTCAGGGGAGAAAGGAGGAGGTGCTACTTCACTGACAGGGTGGTGGAGCCATGGAATGCACTGCCTAGGGGGCTGGTGGAGGCAGAGACAGTGGAGGGGTTCAAGAGGGGGTGGTACAGGTACAGGGAAAGGGTTCTGGAAGCAAAATCCAATGCAACAAGAATATCTGGAACTGGGAAGGGAGAAGCCAGAGAAGGCGAGGGGGACAGCAAGGTCAGCACCCAGGGTGGGGGCTGACCAAACGAGCAGACACGAAAGACCGTTAGGCCTATTCTGCTGGCATTTTAGTATGTTAGTATGTAATAACTCCTTAGGCAGTTCTCCTCTTCTGGGGCATCCAGCATAAGAATTTTGTTTTTGGTGTCTGTTCTTAGGCATACTTCATCACTGATGGTACACTGAGTATTTGGGGGTAATACCAATGAGTCAGCATCCTTTTTTCAGACTACTCCCACTGGTTCTCTTTCTCTGACTCTTGGGCTTGCATCTGTAAATCATACCATTATTAGCTGGGTTCTACCTACAGGCAAGCTACCTCATCTCAAAACCTTCCTTGATCAACAGGATTGGTCCCCAATTCTCACTGCAACCAATGTGAACATTGCACTGGAACACTTCTTCAGGATCTTCAACCAAGCATGTAACATATTTGCACCCTTCAAGAAGCACAAGGCCAAAGCCATATGTAACCCCTGGCTCATCGAAGACCTACTTAGATGACTAAAAGCTCGAGACCACCTTTGGGAGATTGTCAGAAAAACCGAGGGACAAGTTGATATTGCTAACTATAAACGTGCATGAAATGACTGCACCAAATATATCAAGGATATGAAGACCACCTATTTCCATAATGCTCTCACTAACTCATGGAGCAATGGTAGGGACTTCTGGAATAGCATTAAAGAAGTCACTGGGAAGCAATCTAAATCACCCTATCAGTACTCAGCATAAATGGTGAAACTACACTTGACCAGAAACTCATTGCTGATACATTCAATGACACCTTCATGGACCTCAGTGCAGTACTCCCACAGGGTTTTTTCAATGAGGTGGTACCCCTTGCCCCCCCAGCAACCTCCAGCCATCCTTCCTTCTACGTTAAAGCAGTAAAAATGCATCAAGTCTGCAGCTACATTACCAAAGCCATTTGCAACTCCAGAGCCAGCAGTGACTCCCTCGACCTCAGACTGCTATCACTCACACTTGAAGTACTCAGACCACTGGCCAGGATTTTCAACCTCTCCCTCAGCCTTAGCCAGTTCCCTGACTTATGGAAATCTGCCACGGTAACCACCAATTCATAAAAGTGGTGACAAAACAGCTACTGAGAATTACCATCCAATTTCCATCCTATGTCCACTCTCCAAGGCCCTAGAATGGATTGTGTCAGACCAGCTCACTGACTTCCTAGACAATCACAACATCCTGTGCAAGGAGCAACACGGCTTTAGAAAAGGTCATAGCACCTCCATGGTGCTACTTGAATTCACTGGTGCAATCCATCACTCACTCGATAACAGTTATCTTACTGGGTCCACCTTCATCGACTTTACTAAAGCCTTTGATACCATCAACCACAATCTCCTACTTGCCCAGCTTCGACTAGCAGGGCACTCACCTAACTTGGTGAACTGGTTCAAAAGCTATTTAGACAACCGCTCCCAAAGAGTGAGAATTGCTGGCACACTCTCAGACCAAAGACCAGTCCAGTCCGGTGTCCCACAGGGCTCAATCTTGGGCCCCCCTCCTTTTCAGCCTTTTTCTGAACTCTCTGCTGGAATCCTGCCCTGAACAGATCCTATTCTATGCAGATGATGCTGTCATCCTGGCATCCCACCATGATCTAGTCCATCTACAAGGTAATCTCCAACAGGCCTTCTCTGCAGTCAAAAACTGGTTCACAAAACACAGACTTATACTTAACCAGAAAAAACAAAGACCATGATCTTCTGCAGCTCTCAAAACAAACACAAACAATATCAGCTCTCCATTAAAACCTAGCAAGGAATCACCCTTGAACAAGTTCATACCTTCAAATACCTCGGCCTCACCCTCGACTGTAATCTCTCCTATGTCCCACACATCAATAATGTGGCAAAAGTAGCCAACACCAGGATGGACCTACTATTCCAACATAGGAAACATCTAACCCCAGAAGCTCTGTCCATAGATGTTCAGAGCTCCATCATCAGCATCATTGACTATGGTCTAGTTATCTATGAATCTGCCACAACCTCATCTCTCTGGCGTGTTTTGACTTCCTTCAATCAAGCCTGCCGACTTATTACTGGTTCCCACCGTCTCACCCACACCTGCAACTTATACTCTAAAACAGGCTGGCTGCAACTGAACAACCAAATCAAATACCAAACCTGCAACACTGCTAAGAAAATCATGATGGGGAAGGCACCACCAGGAGTCAGCACCCTCCTCAAACCCAAAATCACCAACTGCAACACCAGGAGCTCTAAGCCCCAAATCCTTCAAATCCCCCGCTGCCGCACGTCCCAAGGCCACAGGTCATTTGTATGCAGAGCTCCAGGTTGGCTGAATGAGCTCTCTAGTGACACCTCCTCCACAGCAATGCTTGGAGCTTTCAAAAAAGCTCCACCACTCCATAACTAGCACATCCACCTGTGCTTGCACCCCATAACATCTTCATTCCCTATACTGCTTCTGACCTTATAGCTATCAGTTTCTGACCTCTCCTCTTGCACTTACCTGTCCAATGCAACTTCTAATGCACTTGCCCTGTGTCTGTCCTGACAAGGCCCCTCGGCTGCCTCACCCTGACCGTCTACACCTATGTCTTCCCCTACCCTCAGCCCTCTCCTCTTCTTGTCCTCTTCCTCCTATTGTTTCTTGAGTTACTCATCACTCAGTCTGATTTTGTCAAGCAAAGTTACTGTCTAAAACCATGTACCTGTAACTGTTTTATGTTTTAGTGTCTGTTACCCTATAACCAGCATGGCATGGAACCTTTGTAAAAGAGCCTTGGCTCAAAGGTACTTTGTAATCATAGACACAAATAAATAAAATAAAATAAAATAAAATAAAAATAAATAGGCTCACTGTACTAGGGACAGAATGTGCAGGGCCCTTCCAGTCCACTTAACTTGTTTCTCCTGACAGAGCTGGTCTAACCAGCCAAACATATAGGTGTTGGTACCATTTAACAAGGGGACACCATCATACAGTCCAGTCAGTGGGCACACCAGGTCTAAGTTCTCTACTTTTTCATCTATGCCCATTACAGCAGTAGGGAAGGATAGCCAAATTAGTACATACCTCCGGTAAGGATAGGACTTGTCACTTAACCCCCATACATGCAGTCCCTCAAGGGGTAGAAGTGGGAGGTTGGATATGTGTTGGCTGTACCAGTCTTGAACACTAATGGTGACCTGCAAGCCACTGTCCAATACAGCTTGAATGGAAGTGCCATTAACTGTCACTGTAGTCTCCATCAAAGGGACCCACCATCTTGGACCAGTCTGGAGATGTTTGTTTGGCAGACTGGTCCACAGCAGTTCTGGAGTAAAAGGATTTCTTTTAGGGGGCCAGGCTGAGATCTTCTATTGCTCTGGTGAACCAAGTTCAGCAGTTTGGTGGTGACACCCTGCAGGTTTTCTGAGGAATTACAACTTCATCAGGTTGCCTGTCTTCTCCACATCTGTAGCAGAACACATGTTCCCCAGAATCATTGAAATGGTTGGATACTTCTTGAGCTTTGTACAGGTTAGAAGGGGGAGTTCTACTGTCTTATTTTGATTTGGGCTTCGGTTCCCTGTCCTCGCTGCTCCCCCAGTGGGCAGAAGTTTGGATGGCATGTATGAGGTCCCCAGCTAAAGCTGTCAGCTTTCTTATTTCTTCTACGACTTTGGACTTGGCCTGGGGTTCAGGCGCAATGGCATGAGCCTCCGCACCCCTGGGGAAAGCCTCACTTCTGGTCTTAATCTTGGGCAAGCAAGGGCTAGAGATTCTGGCCTCTTCAGCTGTAGCCTGTTGACTGGCCCAAGTCTCTTTTATCTCTTTGAGCATTTCTCTGACCTGCTGGGTATCATTAGCTTCCTCTCTATCTTCAGGTTGGTCTGAAGTTTGACTAAGGTGGGTGACCACAACATAGGGCTCCCATCCATTCTCATCATTCTCAGCCTCTCAAATCTCCTTCATCAGTCAGTAGCATTCATGAGGGTTAGCATTCCTATCTTGAAACTTCAACTTCAGCATGCATACACTAGAGTAACAGGCAGATTTGAGAATGTGTTCTAGCCTTACATCATTCAGTTTGCTAGCTGGAGCACCCCATTTCTATGGGCTATCTGCAAGGACCATTCAATCTGAGTGACAAAACCAGACAACTTCTCCTTTTTCCATTGTTTAGCAGACTTGAACTTCCACATTAAGTGTTCCCCAGATTCTGTGCTTCCAAACACCCCTTGTAATGTAGAGAGGTACTCAGCTGCAGTGGTCTCTGGGTTGGTGGATTGGAGAAATCTAATTGCTTCCAGTGCAGAGCCCCTTAAACTTTCCATAAGTCTCTGTCTCTTCTCCCCCTCAGAACATTGCCACTCTTGGACCAGTGGAGTAGCATAGTCTATCCATGTTTCTAAGCCATCCTATCCTATGGCACAGGGACTGCACCAGAGAACTATCTGAACCTGTGATAAGAATCCAGGTGTACAGAAGGTATCACAATGGGGGAGGTCACAATAGAGGATGCCCTGCAAGTGGCTCTAGAGGCTGGAGGAGATTGCAAGGGAGTAGTCTCCTCTGAATCCTTCAAAGCTTTCAGCAACTCTTTAGTAGACTGCCCTTCTGCAGCTAAAAGTCTCATCAATTTATCATTAAATCCCTCAATCCTTGGGGACCACCCCAGGAGAAGATGGGTCAGTATGCAAGTGAATGACTCTATACCCCTTCTGGGATCTTTCTGGCATGATAACAGGGGGTACCATTTTGGGATCTATAGGGAGGCTGCAAGACAGGAGGGCCACCAAGGTTTGGTCAAATAGATCTGAATCCTGCCCCTGTACTTCAACCTTTCCTAGACAGTTAACCTTCCCCACTGTTTCTTCAATGGTTTCATTAGTGGTCCCCACAGGGATATCAGGTATTAACATGGCATGGCGGAGATCACCCCCTTTGGCCTCATTTCACCCCATCATGCAGTGCATGTCCAGCTTGTGGGGGGAAATTCTCCATTCAGCCATAGCAAGTGCCTCCATTGCAAATTCTGTCTCAATTTTGTACTTAGCAGTAATTTCACTTTTAACCACCAAAAGGCACAAGTTCCAGTGGTGCCTCCAAAATGTAATCCTGAGGTGGCACTATCCTATGGGCTACTACCCCTGCCTGTGGTAATATGCATAGGATGAGGGGCCTGGGTTCTGTGAAAGAGTGCCTCCACCCAGAGGAATGGTATTGGGTATCTTAACTGCTTTGGTATAGCCCTCCAGGATTCTATAACCACACACCAACCCTTCTAGTGGTCTAAACAGTAATACCAAAGAACAATTTACATAAACTGAATAACATTAAGAATACACTCACAGCACTTGCATCTACCACCACGGCTAGATCTGCTGCAATTGCCCTGGAGATCCCCTGTAAAATAAAATCTGCATTACACAATGTGAGAGCTTTCCCAAGGACCCAACTGATGATGTGCACACTAGCACTCTGGTTGGGGGGGTGATATCAGTCCTTTACAGCAGAAAGGGTTTTGAAAGAACTCCTAAAACTGAAGGTGGATAAAGCAATGGGACCTGATGGGATTCACCCCAGAATTCTAAAAGAACTAAGGGAAGAACTAGTAGCACCATTGACTACTCTTTCTGACAATTCATGGGAGGATGGGGTGGTACCTGAGGACTAGAGAAAAGCAGATGTGATTCCTCTTCACAAATGTGGGAGCAACGACAGAGGCAGGGAACTATAGACCTGTCAGTTTGACCTCAGCAGTAGGAAAAATGATGGAATCACTTCTGAAGGAAAGAATTGTTGAGTATCTAGAGGCCAGTGGGGCACAGGACCCAAGGCAGCATGTATTCACAGCAGGAAGGTCATGTCAGATGAATCTAATCGATTTCTTTGACTGGGTGACCAATGTAGTAGACCAGGGAGGAGCTGTGGATATGGTCTACCTTGACTTTATCAAGGCATTTGACACAGTCCCTCACAAAAGATTAATAAACAAATTAGCCATCCTGGGGAGTGGGTCCCAGTGTGGTAGCCTGGGCAAAACATTGGCTGGGCAACAGGATGCAGAGGGTAATAGTAAACAGAGTACACAGTGAAAAAAGGTGGGCCACTAGTGGGGTACAACAGGGTTCAGTACTGGGTTCAGTCCTTTTTAATGTCTTTATAAGTGACATTGCAGAGGGACTAGAAGGAAAAGTATATCTCTTTGCAGATGACACAAAGATCTGCAACAGGGTTGATACACAAGGTGGGGTGGAAAACAGCTTAGATTCAATACAAAGAAGTGCAAAGTAATCCACCCGGGAAACAAAAACCCAGGGAAAGAGTACACAATGTAGGGGTGGGGGTGAGATACTGACAACAACAAAAATGGAAAGGGACCTGGGGATAGTTATATCAGGTCACCTAAAGGTGGGCAAGCAATGTGAAAAGGCAGTAAGGAGGGTTGGGGGGATACTGGGATGCATAGGGAGAAGCATCACCAGTAGAAAACAGGAAGTTGTTATCCCACTGTACAGACAGTTTGTGAGACTCTATCTGGAGTACTGCGAGCAGTTCTGGTGATCCCATCTCCACAGAGACATAGGATGGAGGCAGTCCAGAGGAGGGCAACCAAAATGGTGCAGGGTCTGTACCAGAAGACATATGAAGAGAGACTAAAGAAGCTTAACATGTATACCCTCGAGGAAAGGAGGGTGAGGGAGGACATGATAGAAACTTTCAAGTACCTCAAGGGATCAACAAAGTCCAAGAAGGTATCATCTTTCAGAAATAGAGATGTGCAAGAACAAGGTGGCACAATTTGAAGATAGAGGGAGGATGGCTCAGAGGTAACGTGATGAAGTATATTTTCATGGAGATGGTTGTAGATGCATGGAACAGCCTTCCCGAGGAGGTTGTGGAGTCAAAAACAGTGGGGGAATTGAAGAATGCATGGGACAGACATAAGGCAATTCTAGTGGGGAGTAGGAGGAAGTAGGCTGTTGGTTTACTAGGATCTGCAGCTTATCCATTAGGTAGGGGAAATGGGCAGAATGGGTGGGCCAAGTGGTCCTTATCTGCCATCAAATTCTATGTTTCTAAGATTCTATGTTTAGTTAGGTTAAACATGAAACAGATGATCAAGTTTATTCAGGGGAAGTGAACAAGTGATGGGCATAAATTTAGTCAAATGATTGGCACTCTGATTTATTTCAAGCTGATTCAGCATGCACTTTAAGTCCCTGATAATTAGTCTTGCAACCCTGGGTACCCAGATCTTACTCAGGATAGCCTGGAGCATTGGCTGGTGTGGTCAGCATTGTAGCTGTTGGTGGGGCTCTTTAGAAAGGAAGACGGTTGGCATGTGCACAACCCAAATATTTGTAATCCTGAGCCAGATGGCTCAGTCCATTAACAATAACCCAAACAAAGCAATCAGATGACATACAGTGATTTGTAGCTGTTGTTGCAGGGAGCTTCCCTGATTTGTACTCATACAGCCCAGACCAGGATGCACAACAGGCAAGATGAAGACCTCATGGTGTTAATGCAGTGTGCTGGGGGAAGCAGGGCCTACATGACTCATCTCCTGGTGGTCGCTACCTGTTCAATGGTGTTGAGCAGGGGGCTGAATCCTCAAGCCAGTCTTTCACTGAGATGACCTCTGGATTGTGGGAAGGGGCTTGGGCTAAGATGGCAAGGCCCAAGCAGAAGGAACAGTCCTGGGAAAAGTGTGTGATCTATTGCTGGAAAGCCTCCAGCTGGCATAACAGGATTCACTGTGGGAAACCAAATCGTGAGACATGAAACACATTCAGTACTCTAAAAGCAGTTATTTCTCCAAGCCACAATTCAGATAAAGTCTGTTTGCTAATTACAGCTTCACTGTTGAAACCTTTCAACCCAAGGCTATCATCTCTCATTCAGGCAGGCTGATTGCTTCTGGAGCAAGTCTTTGGTCCCACTAGCAACTAGTATTGACACACTTTCTGTCCACTGCTGCAGGTCTAAGCTGGCAATCGGAAAAGTCTGACTACTGCAATAGACAATCTCTGTAGGCCACAGAATGTGGAAGGCAGGCTAACTGATCCTTCCTGGAAATTTTCCTACATTCCTCTTAGGAGCCGCTGCTCAGCCGCTCAAGCTGTTTACTGTCCAACTTCCACTCTCGACTGGCACACTGCTTCAGGCAGTTCTGGGTATTTCCCTGTAATCCACAAGGTTCGGTTGTCTGACAGATCTGTCCATCACAGTAGGAGCTCCCCCTCCAAGTCCATTTTGGTGCCAAACATCTATAACTACATATACTACAGAATTTCCTTCCCACACAACCCCCAAGACAGTCTCCATTTCAGGTCCCCAGAGATTTAATTGGTCCAATACTGGCAGTCCATAACCAAAATGGTGGATCCTGTTCAAAAGCTCAAGCTGCAAATGAAAGCAGGTTAGACACTCCTTTTCATTATTAATCTAACAGATAAACAGTAAATAACTACAGTTCCTAACAGGGCTCCCTCTGTGCTAAAAGCAACTGCAGAATGGAGCAATATAACAGGCTGTTTGGCTGGTCACGAGCTTTAATTACTCGGACCCAGCCCAGATTGATTTCCAAAACCCAGACTAGATGCTCTCTTAAAGAGACAGGCATGTACGCTAACTAAGAGGCTGTCATACAGACAAGTAGGACTCCTGCAAAACAGAACACCATCCTGACAGTGGGCATTTAGGAGCCCAGGAAGACATTTTAGTAAACCTCATTTTATAGGGGATTACATAAGCAAGTGGTTTGTGTGTACATTGTTTTAGGAAATCCTCCTCCAAATTCACCATGAGAAGGTTTAAATACTGTGGAGCCATCCTGGTGCCCATTGTTGTTCCCATAGTTTGAACGTAAGCAGCAGGTGAGGGAACCGACCAGGGAGGCACAGATACTGGATGTGGTCCTAGCAGACAGTGACCAGATTGGGGGCCTGGAGGTAAGGGACCCATTGGCGGGGAGTGACCATGCCATGGTCTAGTTCTGCCTGGACCTAGGAGGGTAGAAGGCTGCACAAAGACAGAAGTAACCGACTTCAGGGGGCGATTTTAAGAAATGGGAAGGATCCTTATGGAGCATTTGGATGGGATTGGGCAGACATGGACGCTGATAGTAGGTGGGAAATCATCAGGAGAGGGGTGCAGGATGCTACCAGCACCTGTGCAAGAGTAAGACGAAATGCGGTGAGGGCCCAAAACCCTGTTGGTGGACCAGGGAGGTTCAGGAGGTGGTGCGGGAAAGAAAGCAGCCTATAAGCAATTCAAGTGCTCAAGGAGTGAAAGGGATCGAGGGGAGTACGAGCTGATGGCTAGAAGGGCCACTAGAGTGGTGAGGGCGACTAAGGCAAGGAAGGAGCAGAACCTGGCCAGGGAAATTAGGAGAAGGAACAAGGGGTTCTTTAGATACATTGGGGAAAAACGAAAGGTGAAGGGGCAGATTAGCAGGATTAAATCAGGGGAGAGATGGGCACAAGACCCGGGGGAGCAGGCTGAGGTACTAAATGAGTACTTCACCTCAGTTTTCACCAGGGAAAATGGGGGTGCTGCATCATACATGGGAGGAGACAGAGATACTGAGGAGGGGGGGACCCTTACCGATCGGCAGGTCTGGGGAGAGGGGGAGGCATCACTGGCAGGTGGGGGGCTAAGCAGGGAGAAGGGGTACCGGAAGTGGAAATCACAGCTGAGAGAGTGAGGGAAGCCCTCAGCTCCCTTAAGACGGAGAAAGCACCGGGGCCGGATAAATTACATCCCAGAGTGCTGAAGGAACTTGCAGCTGTCCTGGCAAAACCCCTGGCAGAGCTTTTCACCATCTCTCTGAGGACAGGGTGGGTGCCCCAAGACTGGAAGGTGGCTCATATAGTGCCTATCCACAATGGGGGATCAAGAGAGGTGGCAGGGAACTACAGGCCTGTCAGCCTGGCCTCGGTGGTGGGCAAGGTGATGGAGGGCATTGTCAAGGAGAGGCTAGGGGGGGACCTGGATAAGTCAGGGTGCCTGGACGATAGACAGCATGGATTCATCCAAGGGAAATCGTGTCAGACAAACCTGGTGGAGTTCTATGACTGGGTGACAAGTGCCTTGGACCTGGGTAGACCAGTAGATGTCCTCTTTCTGGACTTCAGCAAGGCATTTGACTCTGTTCCTCACGTGGGCCTGTTGGATAAGCTGGGAGAAATGGGGTTGGGGAACCAGATGATCAGACGGATAGGCAATTGGCTCCAGGACCGGACCCAGAGGGTCATAGTTGGTGGGATAGTCTCATCCCCAAGGAGGGTCATTAGTGGGATCCCACAGGGATCAGTCCTTGGGCCCTTCTGTTCCACGCCACGATCTGACATAAGGACAGGAATCAGGAGGAGATGAGTCTCTTTGCAGATGACTCAAACTGGGGGCAGTGGTGGATGAGGAGGAGGGGGAGGGTGGCCCCACAGGGGACCTGGAGGCTCTGGAAAGATGGTCTAGAAAGTGGAAGCTGAGGTTCAATGCAGGGAAATGCAAGGTACTCCACCTGGGGGCCAGAAACCCAGGTCAAGTGTACACCCTGGGGGAATGCTACAAGTCTCGATGGCTGAGAGGGACCTGGGGGTGGTGGTGGATGTCAAGATGAACAACTCTGATACTTGTAGGAGGGCAGCAGCCAAGGCCAACAGGATGCTGGGATGCATCGCTAGGGGGATCACCTCCAGAAGGAGGGAAGTGATACTCCCTCTGTATAACTGTTTGGTGAGGCCGCACCTTGAGTACTGCGTGCAGTTTTGGAGGCCACACTCTCAGTGGGACATTAACCTCCCCTGGAGAGGGTCCAGAGGAGGCAACCAAAATGATTTGGGGCTTGGGGACAGGACCTATGAGGAGAGGCTTGAAGAGCTAAATATGTACACATTGGAAGAGAGAAGGGACCGGGGACATGATAGAGGTCTTTAGGTACATGAAGAGGGTAAATAGGGAGGAACAGTTGGGGTGCTTGAAGGAAGGAGGAAGGGCCACTAGAGGGCATGGCTGGAAGCTGGAGGGGAAGGTTCAGGGAGAAAGGAGGAGGTGCTACTTCACTGAGAGGGTGGTGGAGCCATGGAATGCACTGCCTAGGGGCTGGTGGAGGCAGAGACAGTGGAGGGGTTCAAGAGGGTGGGACAGGTACAGGGGAAGGGTTCTGGAAGCAAAATCCAATGCAGCAAGAATATCCGGAACTGGGAGGGGAGAAGCCAGAGAAGGCGAGGGGGACAGCAAGGTCAGCACCCAGGTTGGGGACTGACCAAACGAGCAGACACGAAAGACCGTTAGGCCTATTCTGCTGGCATTTTAGTATGTTAGTATGTTAGTAATCTTTGCCATTAAAACTAAAGATGTTGTGGGTCAGAATAAATTCAATGAGTTACACAATGAATTTTGGGTGGATGTGGTTCTGTCCTTGCTCTTGTAGGCATTTAAGACAAGCCCAAATGCAATTAGTATGTGGAATATTGGTGTATAGGGAGGTTACATCCATCATGGCTAATACAGTATTAGGTGGTAAATCCCTACAAACAGAAAGTTTACTAGGAAGTGTGTAGTGTCCTGAATAAAACTGCCCCTTTCCATGACAAGTGGTTTTAAAATGGTTTCTGTTAAGCCAGAGATTCCTTCAGTCAGGGTGCCATTTCGAGATATTATATTTACTTGGTTTACTTGGAGATTAGGACAAAAGAATGCAATTGCCCATCGAGATTGTGCCCCACACAGTGGGATAATAAACCCTCAGTGGTATTTATTGAGAAGCCATTTATCCAAATTGGATTTAAAGGTACCTATATTAGAACCATCAACAAGTTCTTCGGACAATTTGTTCCACAGCCTAGGTGCTCTAATAGAAAAAAAATTATCTTTTGTTGGTCCTAGCCCTTTTAATGTAAAGCTGTTTATTATGTAGTCTAGGGGAAGTTTTCCTTGCGTCATATGAGATAGCACACTGAGACATTAAAGTTGAAGATTGAATGATTTTACAAAGTTGTAAAAGTTCTCCTCTAGTCCTTCTCATCTACAGGGAATAAGGACCAGTAAGATTAAGTCTAGCATCATAGTCTAGTTGTGACATATATGGAATCATTTTTGTAACTCTGTGTTGTATTTGTTCAGTCCTCCTTATGTCATGAACCAGATAAGGGCTCCAAAAGGGTGACCCATAATCTATCTAAGATCGAATATAGGATTTGTATAATGTCATCATACATTGTTCAGTTTCAGATGTAAATGTATGGTTGATCCTTCTGATTAAAGCATTCGCTATGTTAGCAATTTTATTGCAATGGTCACTTGATGAAAGATTATGATTTACCATGATGCCCAGATCCCTTTCCAAAGAGGATGTTTTAATATTAACACCATTAAATGTATAGGTCTGGGTGCGGTTATTTTTCCCCAGATGAATAACTGAGCATTTGGTAACATTAAAGAACATTTCATTTGTAATTGCCCAACGTTCAGTATGTCCAAGATCTTGTATAAGAGAATTCATGTTTACAAGAGTATCAACTCTTCCCCCTCAATTTGGTATCGTCAGCAAACTTTGTGAAAATATTGCTGGAATTAATTGTCATATCACTAATGAAAATGTTAAACAATGTTGGGCCCAAAAATGAGCCCTGGGGAACTCCACTTGTCACCTTCCTTGATGCAGAGAGAACTCCATTGACCCTGACCCTCTGGGACCTGCCAGTAAGCCAACAATGAACCCACTTAGTAATAAGTGGAGAAAAGCCTAAAATAATAAGTTTATCCACTAGAGTTGCATGTGATACCTTATCAAAGGCTTTACTGAAATCCAGTAGGATGTTATCGCAGGGATGTTGCCATCTAAGAACCTACTGACATGTTCATAAAAGGTCAATAAGTTTGTTGTACAGGAGTACCCTTGTTTAAATCCATGCTGGGAGTAGTCTGTAATGTTTAAGGAGACTACTTCATGTTTGATGATAGTTTTCAGAATTTTTTCCATCTTCTTACAAGGGATGGAGGTAAGACTAATGGGCCTGTAATTCTCAAGTCTGGAACACAACCCTTGTTTAAAAATAGTCCTTTCAGTTTTTCACCACTTTATATCTCAAAAACCATACAAGATCCCATCATGAAACTTTCCAAACCTTGCGACACTGGCTGAATGACCAGGCTTGCCAAATTTTAGGCTATTTTGTCATCAAATGCCAAAGTTATTAAGGTGCAAAAGTTGAGATTTAACATTGAACTGCTGTACCAACTCTAACTACAGGAGCATGACTGTGCCCTTATAATATTCTTTCCAAAAACTTCATTAATGCATCCATTAGGGTTCCGGTGACAAAAGTTAGGAAATGTGGCCTTAGTGTTTCTAACCCTAACACCCCATCCTGCATGCAGGAACAAATGTGGGGGTATGCCTTGGGGCTGTGAACAGCTTGATCACGTGCTCCAGGTCCTGGTGCTGTTTCTCATTTGAAAAAGTTCCCTCCCGTTCCTGAGGCTGGACTCTAATGCTTCATCACTCTGATCAAAAAATAAACCTGTAAACCTGAACCAGATACTTGCTAATATAACCAGGTATAATCTTGATCCTCCAATTATTAACTTATTGGTTTGAATTTATCATTACACTTTCATTGTTTAGAACTGTTGCCATTAACACCCTCCTGATATCTTCAGTAACCAAAAAATAACATATTGTGTCACAATAATTTGGACTCCTAAGGTACCTCATCAGCTTATTCTTTCTCTTTTTTTATCATAGAATGATTTTTATTTTTATTTTGGTCCATACATAAGTATAATGTCACATACACACATATACATAAATAGGTAACATGTTCTATATGCAGCTACATTCAGCCAATAACTATTACGTTACCATAGAGGTGTGAAAATATATTCACCAAAGACAAACTTTAATGTATTCGCATAAGTACCTTCCTAGGATGCAACTTAACCAGGGGAGACTACCCAATGTACTAGGGTGGAGTTCCACTAAATTCAAAGAGACAGACAGGAACCAGACTCTTGGTACATTGTAATAAAGCATCATGTAGTCGAAAAGGAAAAGTTATCGCCAAGGTTAGGAGTTTTGCAAAAAGAAGATTGGAGATAAGCTTCCCATCTGGCAGTGTACTGGTCCATATGACCTAGGTGAGTACAAGATAGACGTTCTAGTGTGGCTAATCTAGCTAGCACCTCATGCCATTGGAGGGGAGTCAGATGAGTAGGTTTATGCCAATACATAAGTATGAGTCATTTTGCCTCCATAAGAGCAAGTACAACCCATTGCTTCTGAGGCTGAGTTAGAGCAACTAGGGAGGTGGTGTCTCCTAAGAGGAGTTTGGGATCAGAAAGGTTAACCTGGAGGCCCAATACTGTGGTGCAATCCTGAGTTATAAATGCCCAGAAGTGTGAAAGTAAAGGGCACATCCACAAAATATGAAGTAGATGTGCCCCAGGGTGCTGACATTGCCAACAGTTAGAATTTTGTATAAGGTCATGGGAGTGTAAAGATGAAGGTGCACGGCACCAAAGCAGCATTATCTTGAACTGCAACAGACAGCTCTTGGTGTCCATATAAGTATGACAACACTCTCGGAGGTAACACTTCCAAGAGTCTTCAGATATGTGGGTGTTCAAAATAGCCATCCATTTCAGATGGCATGCAACTGAAGGGTCTACCTGGGCATCTCTCCAGGTCTTATAAAATCTTCCAATAAGACCTCCAGATGAGGGGGGATTTGTGCCTGTGAGCTAGCCAGTTCCATTTGGGATCTGAACACATTCAGGCCCTATTGGCTAGTATATCACTGCATATTTCAAGAAATTTCCGAAGGTCGTTGCTTGGGATATTAAATTTATGTCAGACTTGTTCAAAGGACATCAATACTGAGTAACCAGGAATGCAAAGATCCTGTGTGTAATGGATGCTCTGGGTTTCCCACGTGGACCAATGTATGGGAGTATCACCAACTACCAAGGCCTGATTGTGCCACAGAGGGGTATAGAGCCATGGAGGTGCTTGAGCATCCCAAGGTGTATGAGCTAAAGTCATTAGCGAGTGCCACGCCTGTTTGGTTTCAGCTATTAAGGGGGGGAGCGTGCACTGGTTCTGACTCCGGGGGTGTAATAGCAAGTGCAAATTTGTATCCGCCACTATATCAGATTCCAGTTGAACCCAAAGCAGGGGGGTATTGAACTGGGAACAAACCACCTAGTAGCCATAGCAGCGGTGCATGACAAATGATATCCTTGAAACCAAGGAGAACCCAGCCACCCTTTGGACCAATGTGCTCTCAGTTTACTCTTATTCCCTCTGGGAAATTTCCCTTCCCACAAGTACCAAGACACTTGTGCTTCAATTGAAGCAAAGAGTTTAGGCGAAAGATGTATTGGGAGATTCTTAAAGATGTACATGATTCATGGCAGTAAAAGCATATGAACCACTGCTACCTTTCCAGGCAATGATGACAAAATAGCCTTACCTCCAATATTCTTTTCCTTCTCTCTATCTCTGCAGACATTTGAGATAGAAATGGTGAGACATTGGCTGGCTCTAGGTCAGACCATTTGAAAGGGGTAGTTATTTTGAGGTAAGAAAAACCCTTCATTGCCCAAAGAAGCTCAGTTCCCTGTAAGCAATTTTTGGTACAGGCTGAGTTCAGCGAGGCCAAGAGTGTTTTTCTCTGGTTAGCACAAAGTCCTGATAAGGTTGAAAATGTCTACAGTAAGGGCAGGATATGCCATATTGTCTGCTCTGGATGAGAAAGAGTTAGCAGCAAGTTGTCGGCGTAAGCCACCACCAAGTAGGATTTCCCAGCAACCTCAACGCCAGTAATATCTTGCAACGCAATAAGAGACTGAATGAGGGGGTCCAGTGCTACCCAAAAAAGAAGAGGAGATAGGGGGAATCCCTGTTGGGTACCCCTGTGCAGTGGAAACAGCATGGAAATGGTCATGTTGGTCAAAATCTTAGCCATCAGGGATCCATAGAGTGTTGACACCCACTGACAAAACACCAGACCAAAGCTGTATCTTTTTAAGACTTGATGTAAATACTGCAACTCGATGGAGTCAAAGGCTTTAGTAAAGTCTATTGCCAGTGCAGCCATTGGAACCCAGGAATGGGAGGCTATCCATTTTAAATTAAGAAGGAGCCTAGTGTTGTCTGCCCCCGATTTGCCTTTCATAAAGCCAACCTGGGCGGGATGAATGATGATCGGGAGCACCTCCAGCATCCTGGTGGCTAGGATCTTGGCCAAGATCTTTGTGTCTACTAAAAGTAACGAAATCAGACAAAAATTTGCATGATCCAGAGGATCATTAGACTTTTTCGGTAGCGGGGTAATAAGGGAATCTCTCATAGATGAAGGAAATGTACCATTTGTGTTTGCCTCCTGAAGTGCAAGGAGTAATGGCTGAGATATATCCTGTACCAGTGTTTGATATAACTCAACCATCATGCCATCTGATCTGGGAGCCTTTCCTTTGGCCATTTGGGACAAAGCTTGATGAAGCTCTATTGGGCTAAGGGGGCATCTAATGTGGACACCTGTAACAGGGTAAGCCCCAGTAAGTCAAACTGTTGGCAGAATTTATCCAATTCCTGTTCTAAAGATGATGGTGAAAGGTTAGACTGTGACTTATATAAGGTCTGATAATGCACCTTCATGGTGTTGTTGATGTCTTGAGGAGTATGCATGACCTTACCAGATGTGTTACGGAGAGCATGAATGTGAGTCACAGCTTGTTGTTTCTGAAGACGAAATGGCAACAGTCTACCACATTTTTCACCCCCATCCAGTATGCATGCTTTGATCACATTAAAAGCCACTCAGACTTTTGATTCAGCATGGCATTAATTTGGTACTTCAGGCCCACAATGTGCCGAATAAGGGAGTTATCCATCTGAGGGCCATAAGAAGCTTTAAAACAAGACTCTAGTCCTTCCAATTCTACTTGCCACTGAGCTAACTTAACTTTGCATGCCTTGCTTCTAGTGGCTGAGAAGGTGATTATGCGGCCTCTAAGGACTGCTTTAAATGCTTCCCAGACCATTCCCGTGGGGACACCACAGTTTGCTTTGATGGCAAAGTACTCCTTGGTGGTTTGAGAAATTGTTTTGAGAAACTCCGGGTCCTTTAATAACAAAGGGTTACATCTCCACCGAGTACCTGATTTGGATTGACCCCCCCAATGTATAGGAGATAATCACTGGGGCATGGTCAGAAATAAGAATGTTCCCAATTGTGGTTTTAAGAACATTTTGGGCAGCTGCTGAGTTGGTAAGGAAGAGGTCTATACAGCTATATGTGGAATATACCTGGGAATAAAAGGTTTAATCCCGTCCAGAGGGATTATCTCTACGCCAGAGGTCTGTTATCCCTCATTCCTCTCATAGTTCATGAAGAGCCAAACTGGCCTTAGACCTAGCCAGAGGAGTAGGCTTTGACTTGTCCAGAAATACATCTAATACCATATTATAGACTCCACCCACTATTAGAGGAAGGGCACTATCGGCAGCGGATACCAAAATAATAGCCTGGTTATTGATGGAAAAAATTCTGTATGATCTGTATTGGGGACATACAGGTTGCAGATAATCAATTTCCTCCTATAAAAGGAAAGATTAGCAATGATCCATCTGCCTTGTGGATCATGTTTAGATTCCTCCACAGTCCAAATCGAGCACGCCGGATAAGAATGGCTACCTCTCTGATCTTGGAAGTAGCTGAACTGGCACAGACAGTGGCCACCCAAGATTTCTTTAGCCATGGAACCACCTTCTTCAAGAGATGGGTTTCTTGAAGTGGGCGACATCTGTACGCAGTGAATGAAGTTGTTGGAGCACCTTAGTTCTTTTGATGGGGTGATTCAACCCGTTAACATTCCAGGATACCACTATGGTTGGGAAACTAGTGTGATTAACTGAGGCTGTAGTGGGGCACATGGACATTGTAGCAATAGAAGGGGGGTACATACTGAAGATGACGAGAATTACACCTGGGATATAACTCACCACACAGACCATCCTGGGGGTCCCTGTGTTGGCCTAGGCTACCAGATGAGAAGGAGGAGAGGCTCAGAAAGTAGAGGAAGATGCACACCTCACAGGAGAAGCTGCAGTGGAACAAACACACAACATAGGTTATGACCAAATACTAACAATGTAAACAATAATAATTAGCTGGGAAGCAGAAGTGAAAAGATATCACAGCTGACTATAAAACCACTCTACTAATCAGTTCTAACCAATTATAATGGAACTCTGTGCAGCAGCGCTATTGGATCGAGGCTACCAGTGAAAGAGGATAGCTTAAAGCTTTAGCCTTGGCTTCAACAAACTCTCAGATCTTACTATTTAGGAGGGATTGAAACCAAGTGGATTTGCATCCTCAGATGTTCTAGCATGTTTGAGGTCAGGCATCTGACCCACAGGAAAAGGAGAGGGAACAGAGAGGGGGGAGGACCCTAGAGTGGGACCCTGGGGATAGAGGTAGAGGAATAGAAAAAAGGGAAGGGAGGGTAACTACCTTGCCTACAAGGTAAAGGTCCCAAAACCAACCCTGCAACCATGCATCATGGAATATAGGAGCTACTATATCATACCCCCATATACACTAACTTTTATGAAACTACTAATAAAAGTTAAACCAGCCACATGAAGAAGTGTGAGGGATGAGATGTGGACAAGGCTAATTATGCTATGTAGGTTGGGGTAACCATGACTTTAGAAAAACGCCACCCAGATATCCTTCTGGGTATGGGCGCAGGAGAGAATCTGATTGTCAACCCCGTGCCTAGATTACAACATCTATCAACTGTAACCAAAATCAATAAACAGTGCAGATTTAGCCAGGAACATTTTCGGTGTGTTCAGCTCTCAAAGAGGGAGAGGGCTCAGTCTCAGTGGTATCCTTAATCACCACAGCAGCATACGAGATCAGCCCTGGCCTGACAGGCGTCGAAATGTCCACTGCTTCTACAAACGAAGCTTCCAAGATATCAGCCCAGTCCATGCCTGTGCTAGTGTTCATATCAAAGGAATCAATTATGACCAACTGAGCACCACGAGGAGGGGAGATTCTGTCTCCTCAAGACATTTTTGCTGGGGGGAGCTGTCAAAGATGCATCCTGAGGCAGACGATTCCCACTTCTGGCTCTCTGTCACTGTCTAATATAGGGTGGCGATACCCGCGAAGACAATGAGGGGTTATCTTTAGCTAGGGAGAGTGGAGCCATGCCAGGTCACAACATAGAGCAGACAGGAGGGCCCATGGTTGCTGGTGCAATGTTTTGTGGTGTTGCACGTCCGTCATCATTACTGCACTCTGGCTGTCTGTACCTGTCTACATAGTTCCCTTTTGGCATGTTGGGTTTTTCAGAGCCTCCTGGGATATGTAGTAGAGAGAGGTAGATCTGGCAAGAATTTCGTGACCCACCTTTCTACAGCTTATGGATGCTCAGCTAGCAGTTCTCTGCCATCCTTAGTCACAAGCAATCTGGTGAGCCCTTTGACTTTAAAGTGTAAGTTGAAGTTGTACAAAAATTTCTTGAGTGGTGCAAAAGTCCTTCGCTTATTTGCCGTCTCATGAGCAAAGTCTCTGTAGAAAGAAACCAGGGTCCCCTGCCACCATACTTACCCTAAATCTCTTGCAGCCCTTAAAATGTTTTCTTTAGTTGTATAATGAAGAAAATAAGCAATGACAGGCCCAGACAGAAAAGAGTTCTTGTCCCTCCTAATTGATATTCTGTGCATCCTCTCCATGTCCATCTGCCCCTTCCACCTCTCACCCAGCATTACAGGCAGAGATTCATTTAAAATCTCTCCATGTTCTGCCCCTCAACTCCCTCTGGGAGACCAATAATGTGGAAGTTATTGCGTCCGGCTCTGTTTTCTTGGTCTTGTAGTCTGTCCCATTGCATTGCCATTTTTTCTTCTTGTAATTGCAATCGGAGTAGTAATTTAGATTGTTGCTGCTCACATGACTCAACCACTGTTTGGAGACATTCATGTGGTCTTGTAGGTTTCAAACCTCAGCCACCGTACCTTATAATGTAACATTGATATCCCCAACTTTGTTTAAAACGGTCTCCAGCATGTGTGTTATATACTGCAAGGACTCGTTGACTGAGGGCTCCTTCAGAGGTGGTTGGGATAGTGGATCTGACTGGCTCTTATCGCCTGGAGTAGCCATAAGGAGGTCGGGTAGATTGGCAAGGTAAGGCAGGTACCTGATAGCTCCAACTGGCAAGTGCAGGGGGTGAGGAGAAATGACCTCGTTTACCTGCTCGGTTCACTGACTGTTATTCAGTCACAGTGTTGGTGGGGCCTACACGGCCTAGTACTCATTTCGCCAGTAGGTATCAGCGGTCATTTCAGCTGCAAAATAACCTCGTCCATTTAATTTCTAGCAAGCACTGGTAGACAATGGGGGGGATTACCCTTTCAAAAACAGCAGTTATAAACTGGACCAACCTGTGATTCTCGACGCTGGAGCTCCAAAGTTTCCGAACCCAGAGTGAACTCAGAAATTAAGCTACCATCTTGTTGATGGCCAAACCCCTATGTAGCTTATTCTTTCTCAATCATTCTGGAACATCTTTTTTTCTAATGTTTCCTTTATGACCTCACCCCTGCTGATTGGAGTTCAGTGTTGCAAAACTCGGACCCAGAATGGGCTTTGTTACACATTCAGGATATCTTCTTAAATATCTGTAATAAGCATGCTTTCACTAAGAAGACAAAAGGTAAAAAGTGACCATCTCCCTCGGATGGGTTACCACCACATCTTTATTGTCCAAGGCCATGGGCAGTCACATTGTACAGTAGGACACATTGTACTACAATTAACATTTTAAATATTTTGGATTCCAAGATGGCAGCAGCTGTGAGCCAGCCAGAATATTAGCTCTAGCATTTAGGCGTTTTATTTTGATTTTTTTTTTGGTTCTATTGTTCGTTTTCTTTTTAATTTTATTTTATAGTTCAGAGAGGGTGGAA
Organism: Neoceratodus forsteri; assembly: GCA_016271365.2. NCBI lineage: Eukaryota > Metazoa > Chordata > Ceratodontiformes > Ceratodontidae > Neoceratodus > Neoceratodus forsteri. The sequence continues at coordinate 54,133,567 of CM028130.1, forward strand.
GAAGTGAGGTCGAACAGGGTTCTAGTGTATTTTCAGGTGGTGTTTTTTCAGGCTGCTTTTCTGGTGTTCTGGCGCATAGCCAGTTTTATTGAGTATCCCTGGAGGTTTCAGGCCATTCAGCAGTGTAGCAAGCTGCAGTCTTTGACCAATCCTGGACTCAATGTTTTTGTCAACTTTGCAGAACTTTTCATTAGTCCACAGAATTGCTCTTTTCCTACTTTTCTCCTTTTCTTTTTAGAAGCACTCATTTGTTACAGTGAGGGCTTCCATTTGGCTGTAGCTTGTGGCAGCTTTGCAGTCACAGGTGTGTCTTTAGAAGGCAATCGGTGGAGTGGAAGGGTGTTTTTTGATTACCCTCTTGTGATTCTCAATCCTTCTCCCCCCAGCCGACCCTCCAACATTCCTGGATCTGTTTCCAAACCGGGGTCATTGGTATCTCAGTCGGGGCACCCTGCGCTGGTGGGCCAGCTGTCCAGTGCGCTTCCTTTTGGGGCCCTGATTTTCTGGGGGGGTAGCCCTCCCCAGCCTCGGTAATTTGGCAAGGCTTTAATTCCGGGTTGAATTTACTACTGGACATGTTCCTTTCACGGACTGTGGTTAAAGAGCTGCTCCTCTATAATAGATTGACTGCTCCACTTCTGCCTGTTAATTTGAGGGGAGGTAGTGAGAGCGCCTCCATGTAAGTGGTGTTGCACAAACTTCTCATATTCAAAATCTGCCAGAGTGAGAGACTGGTGTTTTTCTCTGGTCATTAATAATTCATGCTTGTTGTGGGTGAGAGCCTTAACAAAGTAGATTAGCTGCCTGATTATGGATTGAACTTGCTTTTTATATATACCTTCTATCTTCTGTCTGGACTGGGGGGGGAGTTTAGCAGTAGGTGTTTGTGGGGTTATCTTTATCTGGGTGGGGGTTATTGGACTTTTATTTATTATAGAGCTTAGTTTGGTAGGTGGGAGAGGAGTTTTGTTTATTACTTTGTTGTATAGTGGAGTGTGTGTGTGAGTGTGTGTGTGTGTGTGTGTAAGGCTTATTTTGAGAATTGTGGGCTGGAGCTCTGGCTTTTATCAGCATGTGTTTGCAGGCTGTTCTCCCTGTCAGGCGCTACTCCCCCTCTAAGCTCTGGGACCTCCCCCCCATCCATTGCCCGCAGTGGTCTATGGTCAGTGCAGGGCACTGGGGATAGAGGGTAGAAAGCGGAGGAGCGGGGGTCCTAGACCTGGGATGGGGTAGACTGGAGTGGCTGGATTGAGATAGTGAGGACCAGGAGATGCTCAGGGGTGAAATAGAATCCTGAATGAGGTTTGTCTTGTCTGGTGCCCATACCCCAAGGACTCCATGTTAACTGGGCTGGTTGCTCGGCTGGTCCCAGTGTCTCATCCAACTCACATGGTGTTATGCAATGCCAGATCTATTAAAAACAAGGCAGCTATTATATCTGATCTTGTTGGGTCAGCAGATTTGGCATGCATTATGTAGACCTGGCAGGATGTGAATACTGGCCCCATTTTGGCGGCAGCAATTCTGGCCAGCTTTTGGGAAATACACCGTGCGAGATCAGATCCCGGGGCAGGGGTGTAGCAATTTGTTTTGAATTGAAATCGAACCTCATAGATGTGCCAGTTGAGGGAGTCAGATCCTTTGATTGTGCCATGGTCATAGGTGTGTGGTGTAAGATCATTCTCATTTACCATCCACCCAGAGCTGAGAGGTTGTTCCTGCAGGAAGTTGCAGATTTCATTGTCAACAAGGTATTGGAGTCTCCCAGATTGATGGTTCTCAGTGACTTCAATGCCTGGGTCAATGACGAACTCTCACCATTTGGTCAGGACTTCCTCCAACTCATGATTTCATTGGGCTTCGCACGGGCGGTTGCCTCTGTGACTCACAATCAAGATCACCCATTGGACCTGATCTTCCTCCTGGGGATGGAGACTTCTGACTTGGTGGTAGAACTGGTCTGATGTTCCAATCACCACACTATAAGGTTCAATCTCTTTGCTCCCCCTATAGGTCTGCCCCGTGGAGATGGTCCGATATCACCCTTTGTGAGGAATGACTCCAGAAGGTCTCTTGGCAGAGTTTGACCTATTGGGATTACCGGGTGTAAGCGAGGGTCCTGAGAATCTGCTACAGGCCTACAACTGGGCAGTGGCAGGGGCTCTGGACAGCTTGGCTCCAGTACAAGTTCCCCCCTCACCCTTCACCGTTGGTTCCCCTGGTTTGGAGGGGCTTTGAGGGAGCTGAGGCAATTGGGCCAAAGGTTAGAACATTGCTGGCGGAAATCCAGCTGGGATGCCAACAGACATTGACTGATGAAACATTATAGAGACTATCAATAAGCAGTCTCCTGTAAGAAGGCAGAATTCCTGTCTGGGGAGATTGCTGCAGCTCAGAATCAACCAGCTCAGCTCTTTTGAACTGTGGACAGATTGTGCAATGCAGCCTGCAAGTTCGTAGAGAGTTTTCTCAGAATAAGTGTGAGGAGTTTGCTCGCTTCTCTGTTGATAAAGTTGCTGACATCAGGTCTGAGATCCACTTAGCACACTGTATGGGGAGATGGTGGTCGGTGCGGTGTTGCTACTCCTCAGTTCTGTTGGATGGAATTTGATCAACCAGAGATTGTGGATGTCATGCAGATTCTCCAAGGTATGCACCCAAATTGCTGTAGTTTGGACTCGAGCCCTACTCTCCTTTTATTAGGCCGTATTGATGTCATTGGCCTAGTCCTTGCAGAGGTAGTCTGGTGTTCATTGAAGTTGAGTGAGTTTCCTTGTTCCCTGAAGGAAGCGGTGGTAACTCTCCTTCTCAAGAAATCTTCACTTGACCCAGACTGCCCCACTAACTACAGACTGGTCTCTAACCTTCCCTTTGTAGGGAATGTTATTGAGAAAGTCGTGGTGCTGCAGCTGGAGAACCATCATACCATCCATGACATTTATGATCCTCTCCAGTCCAGTTTTCATAAAAGGCATAGCATGAAGACCACTCTGGTTCGAGTATTCAATGATCTCCTGATTGTGAGATTGGAGATGCGGCTCCATCTTGATATTCTTAGATCTCCCCTCAGCTTTTGACACTGTGGGCCATGGGGTACTGCTGGAATGTCTGTGAGTCATCTGTGGCCTGTCTGGTATGGTCCTCAGATGATTCCATTCTTTCTTCACAGGCAGATCACAGAGAGTGGTCGCGGGGCTTTATTCCTCTGAGTCATTCTCTCTGCCATGTGGGGCGCCGCAGGGTTCTGTGCTGTCCTCCATGTTATTTGCAGTGTACGTGCTGCCTTTAGGAGACACAGCTCTGCTTGTCCTTTTCGCCCAGACAGTATAGTGTGCTCTCAGTGTTTAACAATTGCCTTGCAGAAATCCAGGACTGGATGAATATCAGATGGCTGAAACTGAATTCCAACAAGACTGAGATGTTGGTAGTGGATCCTTGTCACTGGATAGAGGGGTCAGTGGCAGGACGTCCCTCAGGGCTCTGGCTTGGTGGTGCCCAGTTGCTGGCCTCTGAACAGATGTGAAATCTGGGGGTAATACTTGACAACAGATTGACACTTTGTTCTGACGTGTCAGCCGTGGTTAAGTCCTCTTTTTATCATTTGAGGAATATCATCCAGATTAAGCATCAAGTTCCATCTGGTGACCTTTCAGCTTTGATCCACACCTTTGTGACCTCATGCCTGGACTACTGTAACTCCTTTTATCTAGGGCTTCTGGGGTTTGATATCCACTGTTTGCAGCTGGTACAGAATACTGTGGCCAGGATGTTGTCTGGATTATCTTGATCCAGTGCAAACTGCACTGGCTGCCAGTTCAGTGGTGGATCACTTTCAGGGTCAGCTTACTGGCCTATAAAGCCCTACACTGACAGGGACTGAGCTACCTGCAAGATCTCCTGCACCCCTACTGCCCCCTCCGACTGCTCTGCTTGGCTGATGAGGGATTGGTGGAGATTCCCAGGGTACAGTTAAAAACTTCTGGATCAGGGGCATTTTCATTTGCAGCCCCAACCCTGTGGAATTCTCAGCCGCATCAGACAAGAGAGTGCCTGATAGTGGAGAGCTTTAAAACTACTTTAAAACATATCTATTTGTGCTCGCCTTTGGAGATATTCCTTAATCTATGTTGGATTACTATAGCTGTGTTTTATACATATTGATAGCTATTTGATTTTATAATGTTATTGTTTTATTTGTTATTTTACGGATTGTACAGTGCTTTGATACTTTGTGACTAGCACTTGATAAATAAAGGTATTATTATTGTTGTTATTATCAGGGCCACAGTAATGGGGGGAAAAGTGGGGATGTTGTCCAGGGCCCTGAGCTCAGGAGGGGCCCACCTGAGGATTTGGTATTACCCCAGGCAGTAGCTGGTGTGGGAAACAGTGTCCCATTCCAAGTGACTTTTCCTGGGCCCCAAACATCATAGCTGCAGCCCTGGTTATTATATCCTTACTTAACAGGACCAATTTGGATACTCAACAGGCATTGCAAAAAGCCACAAGGAATGACATGTGAAACAACAATGCCTCCAATGGTGACAAGCCCATCCCCAGCTGTTCACCCAAACACCTGTTCCGATAGGGTCTGACTAATGGACTGACACCTGTCTGGTCATTTGCAAGCCCTGCAAGTCCATTCCTCCACAATTTTGTAGAGTTGAAATGTACACATGTTATCCTCTGGGCCACTGACAGTGAATTGCCATGAAATGCCTGCCAGATGCTGACTCACAGCTCCAGGTGTTAAACCTTCCCATTTCATTTGAACTACACATAGGCATAGTTGGTACAAGAGGATGGGCCATGCATTCTGCCAGCCCTGGACCTGTCATTCATGTAGAAAGTTCTCTACTACCCTCCAGTATGCTGCCCACCTGTTGGACAATAAAATATTTCTGAGTAACTCCTAGGGTTCTATGTTACTAATTATAATATTACCAATTCCCAGAGTTGGCTGTGACTTCTCCGGGATACACCTTCACTTCTGGAGGCAATTCATGGAAACTCTGCCATTGCAAATGAAAGAGTACCAGCAATACTGTTATCTACACCTGGCACATGCACTGCTGTAAACTATATATTGTGCACCAAGTATTTTAACACAAATATTCACATTAGATTGCCAAAGGGGCCCTTGGCACCTAACTTCCCATTAATGGTGTGGACGACCCCATTGTTGTCTGCCCTGAAGATCACTTTCTGATTCCTAAATTGTTCCCCAATCCCAACAAGATAACCAAGATGGGAAAATACTCTAATAGAGTGATCTGCCTAGTTTAGCCTTCTGCTACTAAGGACAGGATTCACTGTTCCATGCACCATTCCCATTAAAAGTAGATGCCAAAGTCTGCAGATGAATCCATCGATAGATCAAACTAGGAAAACAAGCCTCCCACCATGCTTTCCCTTACTTTTATAAAGGCTTCCAACTGCTGCTGACGGCCCGCACCAGACATCCTCCCTTTCTGGGCATCCTGGACAACTGATGCAGTGAAAATACAAACAACCCACAGCACGCACACAAAAAAAATCTGTGGTATCAGACATCGCTATCTACAGAACCATAGGGTTACACTGTGAGGAGCACATGTTGTAGGCATGTAATATAACACTTTTTTTTATTTCTAATCTTTACCTTTGGCTCAAGGGGGAAACTCCTTGCCATAGTTGCCCAGCTTTCCACTAACACTCCCCAAAACTGAACCCAGGCTAGACAACCCTGTGCCCAAAGCTGAACACAGTATCCCTATAGCCCTCATTTCAATAGCCTTGCATGGCCCATTAATGCCTGTGTATGTAAGCCCACCTATCACAATTATCTTAATTTAAAAATGAAAACTGACTGTCCCCCATACTACTAAGCATAAAACTGTCCCCTTTTTTATATTTAAAAAGAAATAAATACATCTCTACACATAACAAAACAGCTGAATGATGCTGCCTTAAGTAGCACTACTATTCAATCCACTACTAGACAGGAGCAGGACCTAAGTACTCTGGAATCTCATGTCCCTTTCATTTTGCACCAGTCAGTTATGCTGCAGTATTCTAGAATAGCATGAACTGTGAACCAGTTTAAAAATTATAAAATGCATAAAATACTCCTAATTCCATATAACAAGTTACAGTATCCCATAACATGGAAGCGCTTCCCCAAGATACTAATACCTCTATATTTTCTGAGGGTCTCCAGTCTGGTGGAACTGATTTTGTTCAATAGGCATATGAAAAGAGAGTCCATATGGGAATTTAATATAATGCTAATGAACTAATTCTTTAATAATTGAGTGCGGTAAGCTGGGTTAACAGAGAAATTCTGAAATCAAGCATTATTTATTTACATTTATGTATATTTGATAGCTCCACTGAGATAGAGCATTTTGTTTGCAGTGGTTTACTGTCAATGGGGATAGAGATGGTTTGAGGCAATAGATATACAGTAGTTAGTTTTATTAACAGTTACAATTTAAATCTGCCTTCATCTAAATGTGGGTAGCATACCTGCCTTGTGGAATACCTTTGCAAGGAGGTGTCCAATATTTTCGTGCAATCAGGAGGAAGTATTTTCCATTTCATTATTGGAAAAACAGTATTAGATGCCATCTTTCATGTGATTGCTGTTTTCATATTATTTTAGTGTTAAGCCTTTTTTTAGTTGTGATTTACGCAGATTGTACATGGAGTGCCATCTAAAACAGAACAACTGTATGTTCAGACTAAGGATCATACTAAGGAAAATAAGGAGCGAGAAGGCTTATGCAGTCAAGAAATGCTCCTATACTAACTCATGGTCATACATGGTATAGTAAATAAAAAGCAAAGAACATTCTGGAAATACTGGAACAAAAATAATATGATTGGCTAGTAGCACCAAACTCATTTACACAACAGTTCAGATTGTACGTGGTGTGGTATGCATACCTGCAGGCTAAACCTCACTTTAAAACTGCTTCATGTTGAAATGCTAGATTTTATTGTGCATAGCTAATCCTCAACAGAAGGCACTATTACTAAGAGGCTTACTCATGCACAACCAGTCTGCAAGCTTCCCCAGCTTGTTCTGCCATTGTTAAGTGACCTGCCAAGCCTGTCATGTGGCATTCAGCATCTTCAGTGGGGGGTTGACATCACTGGTCATGTCATAGCCCATGTCATTGCCATGCCACATGGCACCAGTGCACTCCCCTGCCTTGCCACCCCTGTGATCAACTCATTCATTGAATATGGGACAGATGCCCAAGGAAGTAAAGGAGCTATAGGGAATGGTTTCCCTGCTGGGCAGAGGAAAACCACATGGCTCACCCAAATTATCTGCAGGCCAACCCTGACCAGTGGAGGTCTACATGTGGCAGTTCTGTATGCCACTGATTCTTGTCCTTGTTCATATCAGCCGTGCAACTAGCATCCATTGAGTCATTCCACTGTCATGGTCTTAGACTAATACTCAGTCATAGCCTGATCACAACATTTGCATCTGGTAAGGGGGGGGGGGTTCTGCTATTTGAAAAACAAAGTTTTTAGCCTCAGATCATGATCAAAGCACCATGGCTGTAACTCCCAGCATTCAGCTGGTAGAAAGATTACTCTGCATTTTCAACTATAATTTAAGTGTATACAGGGGAGAGTCTCTGACTCTTCACCTCTACCCTGACTGAACTAGCCTAGCAAAGTTTCACTCCAAGCAGAGCATGGTAGCAAAAGCAAGCATTGTAAAAATCATCCATTAGTGTCCCCAATCTGTCTCTACCATTTTGTTAATAAAACCTTTGCAGCTGCAGTTAGGGAAGCAAGCCAAACCTTACCAAATTGATAAAGATGAAGCAGGGATAGCAGAAAAGACAGTAAAACCTTAACAAAACATTTTAAAGCAAGGGCTGGAAGTCTAATGCATCCTGACATCTTTTGACATCTTCAGGGATCTGTGGAGGAGAGAAACAAAGGGGTTCTGTAATTCTGGCTGATGGAGAGAAGCAAATGGAATCTGCAGAACCTGTGCACCCACTTATATATCCCTTTGCTCTTCCCCTCCACCACAAGTCCTCTGCCCTCAGGGAACACCTTATCTGCCCACCTAACTCCACCACTAGTGAGCATCTACCTGCCTAAACCCTACATGCCAGCTCAGGTGTCAGCAGGATCAGTGGCTTCAGACAAAACCATGCTTGTAGCAATCCTTGGTAGGCTCTCTAATTATCTTGGTATAAAACCTGAAACTCAAAAATTAGAGCACAATAACATTTTAATTCTTTGTAGGTACAGTCCTATCCATCAAATATTGAAAATATATGTTTGATCTGTGCACTGGTTTCATATATATGGATCAGTGCCCACTGATGCATTACAATACAGTATATGAAAAATCACATTTTTTATCTGTTATTTTGGCATGAAGCTGGTGACTCAAAAACTAGTACATTGATCATTACAAACTTTTTAAGGTTTGTAGGATCATTCATTCCCTGCATATTCTAAACATTTTAGCCCAGTCTGTGTTATGGTTCTGTAACTACTGGTCAGTAACTGCTGTTCCATGGCAATACAGTACATGAAAACAATGCTGAATCTCTGAAACTGTTATATTGGTATGAATCCTGTAACTCCCAAACTACTAATTGGATCATAATGACATTTTTCATGTTTGTAAGGGCAACACCACCACCACCACCACCAAACAGATTGGTCTGCAATTTTCAGGGCTTGTAAATTTCATCACTTCCACCAAGTACTAAAAATCTTTAGCTCAATCTGTGTACCAGTTCCATAACTACAGGCTGGTAACTACGGACTCAAGCTACATACGAAAATAAGGGACATTCTATTAAACCATTATTTTGGCCATGAAACCTGTTAATTTACAAACTACAAAATGGATCATAAAGACATTTTCAGGGTTTTAAGTTGCAGTCTCAACCACCAGATCTTGAACATTGCAGCCCAGTTTGTGCAGTGATTCTATGACTATTTTACTACTACCAATCCTTTGTAATACAAAAAAACATAAAACTGTTTATTTATTTTGGTTTTTGTTAACCAGGTGGGTACACTATGCAAATAAATGCTTATTTTCAGGTATGACTGGGTTATTTTGGTATGAAACCTATAACTTAAAAAGCACACAACAGATCAGGCAGAAATGTTCAGAATTTGTAGGTTCAGTCATTTTTAATGGAACTTGAAAATACCAGCCTGATTTACATAGAACCATAGAAGCTGACAGCAGATAAGGACCACAAGGCCCAACCAGTATGCCCTTTTTTCTACCTTATGAATGCACCATAGACCTTAACTCTGTCAATGGCCTATCTATTCATACTCATCTGTATTGCTCCCTTATGCCTATCACATACTTGTTTGAAACTCTGCACTGTATTCATATCCACCACTTCCTGAGGTAGGCCATTCCATGCATCCACCACCCTTTCTGTAAAAAAAGGAACTTCTTCACATTACCCCTTAATCGGACTCCCTCTAATCTCATGCTGTGTCCTCTTATCCTGCTATTTTTGTCATATTGAAACTTGTTAGACACTTTCACCTTGTTAATGCCTGTAAGACGTTTGAATGTTCTGATCATATCACCTCTCTCCCTCCTCTTGTTTAGGGTATGCATATTGAGCTCTGTTAATCTGTCCTCATATGCTTTCTGATGCAGTCCCTGCACCATTTTGTTTGCCCTTCTCTGGACTACCTCCATTTTGTTAATGTCCTTGTACAGGTATGGTCTCCAGTAATGCATGCAGTACTCCAGATGAGGCCTAACCAGTGTCGTGTAAAGAGGGATTGTTACCTCCCTCTTACGACTTGTGATACCCCTACTAATATACCCCCCAACGTCACTCTAGCCTTACCTACTGCTTTAGTGGTCTGCTTGGTTGGTTTCAGGTCAGCTGTGATGATGCCCAAGTATCTTTCTTCCCTCGTGATTATACGGTAAGACACCAGGAGTTTGAAGTGAGAATAGAGACGGAGCAAGGTCAGGATACCGTTTTGGAGGGATTTGAGGTCTCTGTAAATAGCTGTATAAGGGAAAAAGAAAGCTATCTTTTAGAACCATCTAGAGAGTAGTTTTCTGATACAAGAATATACAGAGCTGCAATAGAGGTCAGGAACACTTAAGTAGGGTATAAAGGATAAAAATGAGAGGAGCCGTGGAGCGTAGCAAGTGCAAAGAAATGGATGGGAAGAGCAGGAGTGTTTAGTACAGATAATGAGAGAAAAGGAAAGAGAGCGAACATTAAGTTGTTGTTTTTTTCCCTGTGATGTACAGGATAGTTCAAAGAAAGTTTTATTGTGTGTGAACTAGCTTCAGTGAGAGAGGGAGAATTCTTGAAGTGAGAAATGTGAAAAATGTTAAAGGTCATTTTGTTTCAGTATAAAAAGTTAGTGAGTAGACTCTAGTGTGTGAAATGAACCTCGATTGAAAGAACAAAATAAATATGTAGAAGATGTATTTATTTCTATTTAAAGGTAATGGGAAGGAATTAAAAATGATACGTGGTAGCTACGAAAGTAATTTGTAGCAGCGCCTGAGTCTGCATTAGGGCATTCAGTAGGTTTAAGCAAAAGAGTGATGTGAATGTATTTTGGACCTTTTAAATTTTAATCTTTCAGAGCAACCACAATGTGGGGCCTACTACAAAAAAAAAAACACAAAGTCCGGTGTTAGAAACACAAATGAAGCTGAAATAAAAATGATAAGGTAATAAGACTCTGGAAGAAATAACGGGTAGAAGGGAGACACTAATAAATGAGCTGAAAGTATAAAAGAATTATAAAAACACATTTATATATAATTAAGATAGTAGTAAATACAAAAGAAAACCTATGTTCTAAACTATCGACATACTGGAAGAATCTTAATAAAAGAAGTTGTGTTTTTTTTTTTTATTTTTTGCTACTTTTATTTTTAAAATTCTAATGTATAGTTTAAGTAAAAATGAACAAGTTCATCGGATTTGGCTAATGGCAACTACTGGTGGATTGATATATTTTTAGGGAATAAGATGTTACATGGATATTAGGAATTTAAAGCTAATGAGCATATTTATTCATAGGAATACAATTTGGAATTGAAAAAACATATTTTGGAGATTTGTATCTGGATTGCTGTATATCAAGTGAGTGGCACTTAGTGTTATACAACAAAAAAGGATTTTAAAGAGAATATGAGTAAATGTGTATGAATTACAGGCAGGATATTTATGATTGTATATTTATGCATTTTTAAGGTTTATGAAAATACCTCCTGAGGAAGATAATATTGTTGGTGAAATGTTGAGGGTATTGGCCAAAGTAAAATTAATAAAGAAACAACTTTTTAAGAACTAAAAGAACCTGTCTGCATGTGCTACATTTTTTGCGTTCCCCCCCCCCCCATCTTTTATGTGAAATAACTTACTTGATTGAACACATCGGGAGAGGCAGCATTTTGAATCATCCATTTAAATTGAACATTTCCAGATGATAATCTGTTTTTTTCCAAAACTCTGTGTACCTGTTGTATTCAAGCGCAAGTGTTGTGTTGCACCATCACCTCGGAGGTTGATCCGTTGAAGATTTTCTGAATACTGGACTCAAAGCAAGATAAGGACCTTTGTGTGCTTGATAAAAAATGAAAGAAGAATGTGTTCTTTTCTGCCTGTGTTAAAACACTCTCCTTTTTTGATAATTGTGTACTTCGTGAGGGCTTTTTGGATGCAATATATTCAGTATTCTTAACATTTGGAATATTTTTGTGAAGAATAAGATAGGCTAAAAAGATATATTGATATTTGTGTTTATTTCACTTTACTGTTAAGAACAAAATAATGAATATGGATGCATTTAGTGAAATTGGGGCAAGTGTAAATGCAAAATATCACTTCATGAGCTCTACTAAAGCAGAAAAAGACAGATTGTTGGGACTGATTAGGGGAGATAGGGATTTAACAGCTACAGATTTTGACAATACAAGACAGATGGCTTACATGGTTGACAATTAGCAATTTAAGGATTTCAGGCTAGATTGGCATGCAATTACGCTGGGCCAATATTTAGGACATAATCTCATACCAAGATGTTTGAGGATATATGTGAAACACAACATAGGTATTAAGTCTGCTAAATTGGTTAACAAGTGGGACGGAATATGAATGAGATGTTCTGTAGGCTTTATGTATGCATTAATAGAGGTAATAATTGAAGAAAGGGGGAAAATAGTAAAGCAGTTAAACCAGGAAAATGAAGCTTTAAAACTTAAGAAACAATTAGATGAGTTTAATAAAACACTAAAATAAGTAAAGAAAAAACTTGAGAGTTACATGAAGAATTTAAAACAACAAAAAATAAAGAAATTTAACAGAGTCATTAATGATTACAAAGAAAACAAGATCTACACACACTCTAAGAATGTTTCAAAACTGAATCAACCTTATAGATCTTGGTTTAAGGAAAATGGATCAGAAAGTGATAGAAGTTAAAAGAGTATTTAGACAGGAGAATACCAGCGAGAATTGGTATGAAAGGATGGGACAGAGACCACAAACTGTAAATAGACAAGAGCAGGACAACACTAACAGAAAGCATTTTTCCAGACAGGAAAGGGACAACAGAGAACTACCAAAAACAAGCAGAACAGAGAAAAGGACAGAGTACATGGAGAACATGTACAACACTCAAGCCAGAGGAACCCCAGAAGACATAATAGAGCTGGGAAGGGGAGAAATCGGACCAGGACCAGGCAGAGGGAGAGGACACACCAGGCCCTAGCAGAAATATTATCAGAAGTAATTCCAATATTTTAACTGAGCCAGAGAGAACTGACTGCGGTGGAAATTAGGGTACTATCTAGAGGGCTTTCTTTTGCACTGGTAACAACAGTTAATCAATTTTAAATGGAATGTGACTTGTAAAATTTCTTTAGAACTTTGTGCCTAAAGGCACAATACGGGAATCAGACACAAACTATGGACTACAGGAGAAAGTTAACAAGTGAATTACATATGAGATCAACAGAAACCCTCCTATAGGAGCATATCCAGCAGTGGAAACATATGCAGAAACAGGAAGGAGATACATGATTTATTTAAAACGGACAGTGATAGAAAACCAGTGAGAGATAATTTAAGTCAGTATGAGAGGAACGTTTTGAATTCTTTGAGAGACGGTGCGTCAATTATTATAAATCCAGCAGATAAAGGTGGGGGGATAGTGTTGATGGAATATATCCACTATCTAACAATGTGTTTAAAACTACTAGAAAATACAGAAAATTGTGTTAAACTACAAATGGACCCCACATTGAGGTTACAAAGAGAACTGTCTAAAATATTAGAAGAACGGGAGGTCACGTGATGAGCCTGCTCGGGTAAGACGCGCTCCACGCTCCTCCGAGACCCTAGTGGTAGACTATAGCTTAAAATACCCGGTACCAGCGATATTTAAATGCCTTTTTGGAGCCGAGCTTTGTTTGGTGCCTCTAGTTCGCTCCCCTGCCTGGCAGAACCAGGATTGTGGCTGTTTGAAGGAGGGTGAAACCGAGTGCTGCAGAGGAACTCCTTGCAGGCCGGGCCCGAGCTTGATTAAGGGATGGAAGCCAAATTAGTGGAACCGCTGGTGGGCGTGCCCACAACTAAGCCCAAGTCCCCACTGCCGCCCGTTAACATAGATCAGGTGAGGACCTGCTAAAGAAGGGGTGTCGGCGTTAGACCTGAAGACATCAAGGAGATTAAACCCTGCTTCAGGGTCTGGTGGTGGACTTTCTGAGGTGAAACCAGCTTTACTCACTGGCCCAAAGAATGAATGATGCTGAGGCCAGAATCTCCTCACAGGAAAGAAAGGTTTCTCGCTGGATCAGGAGGTGGTGACGATTAGGAAAAAAGTTAAGAAGTGGAAGAGAGGTTAGAAGATCAAGAGAGGAATAGCAGGAACAATCTCATTTAGCAGGGCTCTCCCAGAGAGGCTGAAGGCCCAATTGTGTCTCTTTATTCAGGACCTATTGCTAAAATGTTAGGCCCTTAAGCCCTTTGGGAAGGTATAACTGGAAAGAGCCCATCGAGCATTACTGGAGACCCCACCGCCGGGGGCCCGACCTAGAGTCATAATTATGAGGTTCCTCAACTATAAAGAGAAATCCTATGTCCTTCAGGTGTCCAGACAAAAGAAACCTCTGCAGTGGAATGGGGCCTCACTATGGTTCTTTCAGGATTTAACTCCGGGTACTCGAGAAAAACAGAAGGAGTACAGTGATATTAAGAAGAAACTTTACTTAGCAGGGATAAAGTTTTGGCTTCTTTATCCTGCTACTCTTATGGTGCGGCTGTCATCTGGAGAAAAGAAGTTTTTAACAGCCAAAGATGCATTGAGGGGCTCGCATTGATCTTCCAGATCTCTTCAAATCTCTAACCTGATTGTGTCTATATAGAGGATTAGCCTCTCAAGGAAGAGGACTTGTAGGGGTTAAAGGGGTTCTCATCGTGAGCGACGAGGTCAAGCTAACCTCTGACATGAACTGAGACATTTAACAGCAAGTCCTGGGTTTGATCCCGAGGGGGTCTCTATTATGGGTTTTTTCTTTTTGTTTTGTTTTTTTTCTTTCAGAAAAGGGAGGGAGGGAAAAACGGAAGAAAAAGGAAAGGGTAAATGAAAAGAAGAAAAAGGAAAGACTGGGCTGCTTAAGACCTATTGTTTAATGGACTATTAGACCACCAAATACGTGGATCAGACTTTCTGGGGATAAGGACTGAACCAGGGGGCGGTGTGGTCACACCAGTAATCAAGGGGGGGTACTATGATGGAACAATACAGTCTCTAGTTGGAGGTGCTATTAGCTGAGTTTTTGCTGTTTAGGCGGGATGGGAGAGCGCCCCGTTCAATGTCTAGAAGGGTTCTTCTTTTTCTTATTTAGGCATTTTGTATATATGTGAACTATGTGGGGACACCGTTTCTTTATCCATTTGGGACTGGTTCAGTTGGGTTTGAGGGGGATTTAAGGGCTAGTTCTTGGGTAAGGAAGCCAATGCTGGGTTTTGGGGGTTAGGAAGCGGTTCATCCATGACTCAACAGGAAGTTGTTGGTCGTTCTGGGACCGGGGGACAGAGGGGAGGTTTAGGGGTGGAAAGAGAGAGAGTCCTCGACCGGGAAACTTGGGGAGCAGGCCTCAAGAAGGTTTCATCTTTGCTCCTTTATCTAGCTCGCTATTAGCCAGATGGTATTGTACAACATGATTTCTTGGAATGTTAAGGGTTTGAGGGGACGACATAAAAGACTGACAATCTTGAGGTATGTGGAGCAGCGGGGGGCTCATATTGTAGCTTTTCAGGAAACACACTTATTATCGGACGAACTAGATTGTTTAAGGAAACGTTGGGTGGGTCAGGTATATGGAGTAGGTAGGGAGAGAGCGTCTGGGGGGGTTGCGATTTTAATTAATAAGTCCTGCCCCTTTGAGGTGAGCCAGGTTCTGACCCGACAGGATGGTAGGGGGATCTATGTGATGGGCACTCTACACAGTAAGGCAGTAGTGGTGGCCTCATATATGAACCAACCCTCCGGAACCTGAATTTTGCCTCAATAGAGGAGAACATTGCTCGTTCCCATCACTTTCATTGATATTAGCGGGTGACTGGAATTTATGCTTAGATAATAAGGAGGACAGGCTGCCTGCGTTTAAAGGCCCCAGGTCTAGGGCCCAATCAGCCTTGGCTAAGTTTTTGGAGGCTACAGGTCTGACAGATCCATCTAAGTTTTTTTCTAATGGGGGCCCCAAAATGACATTTTACTCGGTGGCTCATAAAAGCCACACTAGGATAGATTTCTTTTTGGTAAATAGAGAGGCATTGGGGGAGGTTAGAGCATTTTCGACTGAGGGTAGAACTCTCTCAGACCATTCCCTAATCCAGATGCAATGGGAACCTAAGTCCCTACCTCCCAGGCCTTACAGGTGGAGGCTTCATGACTGGCTTTTTTCGGTGAAGGAGAGAAGGGATGAGCTGGAGGGGGCCCTTCAGGAAATTATTAGAGCACAATTGCCCACATTGACTGATAGAGACCAGCCTGGCCTACTTGTAAATTTTATACTCCATGGCTGCTAAAACTTCAGCCACCAAAGAGAACTGATTAGGAAGGTGAAGAGGAATTTTTGGAGGGCAATAAGTTCTTTATCGCAGCAGGAGGGGCTATCGAAGAAATAGATATGGAACTTAAAAGCTAAGGAGGGGAACTGTCAGGATTCTGTATGGGAAGACTGAATTTTTAGTTAAACAAGATTAAGGCCAAATACCTTCTGCAGGGAGATGTTCCGGGGCATCTCCTGGCAGCGAGAATTAAGGAGTGGGAAGCCAGTAGGACCGTTACCTCGATTTCACATGAAGGGAGGCTAGTGACAGACCCCCAAGATATGGCCGAGGCGTTTGCCTCATTTTTTGAAAAGATATACCAGGAAAGTGCTCCAGGGGACAAGGAGGTCAGAAAATACTTGGAGGGAATTCAGCTCCCGACAGTGGACCCTACTCTTGCTAGGGAATTGGAAATCCCTATAAAATCCTCCGAGATTATTGAGGTGGTTCGGTCCCTTCCATTAGGTAAATCGCCTGGGCCGGATGGTCTAACGGTGAAATTTTATCAAACCCACATCCATACTATACTCCCTGTATTAAAGGATTTCTTTCATACTATAATGCGGGATGGCATTGACCATCTACCCATATACCAAGCATATGTCACACTAATACCCAAACCAGATAAGCCCAGGGATGTTATGGGAAGCTATAGGCCTATAGCCCTAATAAACCAAGACATCAAGATACTTACAAAGATCTTGGCTAATAGGATTTTAACTGTAGCCCTGAGTTTAATTAGTCAGGAACAAGTAGGCTTTATGCCGGGAAGGGAGCAAAAGATGCGCTCAGAAAAATACATCATATTATAAACTCTGCTCCTGATTCCCAGGTTCCCTTAGCTCTGATCTCCCTGGATGCTGAAAAGGCATTTGATCGAGTCTCTCACCTATTTTTCTTTACTACAATGGAGAAGATGGGGTTCCCAGAGGGTTTAATTAGGGGTATCAAGAATTTGTATGCGGCGCCTACAGCTAGAATTTTATGTAATGGTTATCTGTCGAGGGAATTCCAGCTCAAGAATGGTACTCGGCAAGGGTGCCCTCTTTCACCGATACTGTTTAACATCTACTTAGAGCCTCTGTTAAGATCTATTAATAGGGAGGTCGGGGTTCATGGAATTGGGATTGACGATTTGGATTTAAAAATCTCAGTCTTGGCGATGATATTGCTCCACCTTCAAGATCCAGCAACTGGTTTCGAGACCGTAAGAGAGCTAATAGATCGGTATTCTGGGGTTTCGAACTATAAGCTGAATCTCACTAAAACCCAAATCCTACCTCTGACTCCACATGTCTTTAAAGCGGATTTTGCACCCTTGGGGGTGCAATGGAATAAGGATAAGTTGAAGTACTTGGGAATCTGGATTACCACAAACCAAACATCCGGCGCAGATGCCAACATGGGGGGAATCATCTCGGAGATCTTGGAGGATATTTTAAGGTGGAACAAGCTGCCTTTGAACTTCACAGCACGCTTAGGCATCATTAAGATGAATATCCTGCCGAGGCTGCTATATCCGATCTATTTAGCTCCATATACTATTCCTGTTAAGTGGTTTAAGCTAATTAGGAAAATGTTGACTGGTTTTCTTTGGAGCGGCAAACTTGCCAGGATCAAATATAAGGTGTTGTGTAGGCCATATGAGAAGGGTGGTATTAGACTACCTGACCTCCAGGCTTATTATGTGATGGGTCAGTTGGGTTTGATGGCCCACTGGGTGGTAGATTTGGATGAGGGAGAATACTGTCCTGCATGGTTACAAATTGAGAGGAAACTGTTGAGGGGTGTGAGTTACTCCCCTGACTCATTATTATATGTTGGGCCCAAAAAAGGAATGGGCAAGGTAGGGGTGGGGAATCCAATCAGGAAAACCCTGGAGGCTTGGTGGTCATTTCTCACTCCAGCCCAAAGGTTGTCAGGTGAAATCAAGGGATCAGCCCATTTTGGGTAACCCTAACTTGACCATAGGAGGTCTGGTGCTTGGGCAGAGGTGGGCCGTATACCTGAAGGGTCTTAGTCTGAGGATATGCAACAGGGAGAATACTTTTGCCACCACAATGTGATGGCCTGCCCTTTTTCAAAGGATACAGCTCAAGCAATTGATTGCGGAGTTCGGGGAAGGGATTTTACAGATAGTTTTCTCTCGTGGGGAAGTCTGAAGGAGGCTGTGCATAGAACTAGTCCACTTTCTTGGGTGTACAAACTTCTCTTGAATTCCCGATGTTTTAGTGTTCTCACCTCTGTCCCTTACTGGGATAAGGTGATGACCTCTAGGTTAGTGTGGGACAGCATCTGGAAAGCTACTAGATATAATATTATCCCTAAATATAGAAATATGCAGATTTTTGTGGTTCACAACATTTACTATACGCCTGTTAAGCTATGTTCCGGGGGCTTGAGACAGACAGATCTTTGTTTTTGGTGTGGGACAGTAACAGGAGATTTGTTTCATATTTTGTGGAGTTGTGATAAAATTTCCCTTTATGGAATAAGATTAGACAGGGCCTGGACCCAGTTTAGACTATTTGGGTTATTTAACTCCAGAAGTTTTGTGTGCTGGTGACTACTCCGTGATCAAGGGGTCACTGGGTTCTCTTAACTTTAATGGGGTCAACTGTTAAAGTGTTTATTGTGAAACACTGGAAAGATGGCCAGGTCTATCCTTGAACAATGGGTGAAGGACTTGCTGGGGGCCTTGGCTAAGATTAAAAACACCTAATGTCTGAGGAAGACAAGTGGTTTACAGTAAAGGTGGGCAATTTTAAGGCGCAGCCTACTCATGATAGGACATAGCGATAGTACACAAATCTGTCTGTCAGACAGTGATTAGCAGAGGGATACGCGCTGGAACGGTGGTTGTTCCAAGAGATAGGTATCGTGGGTATTAGGATCTCTCTCTTTTTTTTTTACGAAGATCCCCTATAGTATGGGTGGTTATATTTGTTAATTAGTGCTGGAGTTTAATATGGATTCGAATGGGATACAGGTTTGGCGAGGATGAATACTTGAGGTCATTGGGGTTTCACTGGAGCGGGGCTCTCTCTCTTTCAGGGGACACACTGGATATCCGCCCAGGATGACCAGGTCAATTAGGATCCTTGGATGTTAAATGCTGGGAGTGGCATTTTGGGGAAGCACGAGCATGAGAGAAGGAGTTGTTCTAATTAACAGTGGTACTCGAGGGCTTCCTTGTGATGGGTTGATCTTGGATGGGGTGGTATCCTTGTGGGTGTGTAAATAGGGCATGTACATAGTTTGCACAGCCAGTTTGGGGGTGTGCTCCTGGTTTTCCGGGTTTGTTTCATGTTTGTATGTCTTGTTGGTGTTGGAATAGAAATAAAAATTTTTGCTTTAAAAAAATAAATAAAATATTAGAAGAACTGACACTGTCTAACTCTTTGAAGGAATGGGAGGGAGAATTATTGTTACAGAGACATCCATGGATACCGGTATTTTACACTATTCCAAAAATACATAAAAGCACGGATGACCCTACAGGTCTCCATAGAATTGGTAGTCTATTTGAAGCAGCTTCTAACTATGTTAACTTTCACTTTCAGCCCCTGGTGGAAACAATGCCCACTTTTGTTAGGGACACTTCCGATTTTATTAGTATGTTAAAGGACATACAGCTGACCTGGGAAGAGAGACAGTATGCTATAATTGTTACCCTGGATGTCTCTGACTTGTATGCCTGTATCCCCTATTAAGAAGGGGTTAAAGCTATGGGCAGGTTATTAGACATAAGGGAAATAAGGGTACATCCTAAGACAAGGACTTTGCAGATGCTGGCAGAATTTATCTTGACTAAAAACTATTTCAGGCTTGAAAAAGGTTTTTTTGAACAGAAGAGGGGTATGGTAATGGGATCCACCATGGCTCCAGCATATGCAAATGCTTATATGCATGTGTTCGAAAGTAATTATGTAGCAACTGCAGAGAGGAATCCTTATAATAAATGGATAAAAATATGTAAGAGATACTTTGGTTATCTATTTATTATTTGGACAGGTACAGTAGAGAACCTCCAGAATTTTCATGGGTATCTGAATTCCTGCATACAGAATATAAGATTCACTATGAACTACAGTTTGGAATCTATTCCATATCTAGATGTGAGAGTATCAAAATGGGACAATGGGCTATCTACATCATTATACAGGAAGGATATAGCATGTAATACTATTTTACATGTGAAAAGCTTTCATATGGACAGCCTTATTGAGAGCATCCCATGCACACAGTTTTGTGTATTCACAGAAACTGTGGACATGAGATCAATTTCAAGAAAGAAATAGATGCAACTACAGACAGGTTTAAATAAAGATGGTATGGGAAAAATACTCTGATTCAAGCAAGAGCACGTGTAGAACAGGTGACACAAGAAGAAAACTGGACATTAAGGAAAAAAGGAAAATGGCAAATAGAATAATATTCAGTGTAAGTCATAACCATAAATCAAAAGAAATGAGACAGATTATTACCAATTATACAATGGCAAGAATATTTCCTGGACTCTGATTGGTCAGTGTGTGCCTGAGACAGTGATGATATTACACAATAATATCACTGTGTTGATTTTTTTGAGGATTTTATGGATTTTATTTTCAGAAACAAAGATATACTGTCTCACTAAAAATCTATTAAAAACATCTTTATTTTTATTTTTGTTTAACATCGAGCCATTGTATAATTGCAATAAGACACTCCAAGGTGTGTGTTATCATGTAATAACATCACTCCTGGGGTGGTGGAAGCACTTGACTTCATCTGGTGCTTCAGCCTACCCCAGAAGTGATGTTATTACATGATAACACACACCTTGTTGTACCTTATTGCTTAAGCATTGGCCCATTTTACAGAATCTCCCTTTGGGAAATAATGCTTTCCAACAGCCACCATTGATGGCAGAAAGGAAAGTAAGTACACTGAAGAACAAGTTGGTACATACAGATCACCCACAGGGAAAACAAGATTCAAGTGGGCAGCTTTTGTTAGGTCCCATGAATCTTGTAATGATTCCATGTGGGCATTGCTCGGTGTGTGGGCACATGAGCAAAAAAAGTACTTATATACACCCACATACAAACAAAGGGTATCCTATCAAACAATTGATTACATGTGAAACTTCAGTGGTCATTTATATATTGCAATGTGCATGTGACAAAGTATAAATTTGTATGACCACGCGTCAGTTTAAACAGCAGATTCAGGAACATAAGTCTAACATCAGAAATAAACTAATAACACCATTAGCAGAACATTTCACAGTGGCAGGACATACAGGTGCATCAATCAGATTCTGGGGTCTAGAAGCCATTAGGATACCAGAAAGAGGTGGAGATTATGCTAAAATGGTGGAGAGGGCTGAAACCCAATGGATTTATGAAATGGGAACTTTAAACCCCAGAATTGGTATGAACAAGGATATAAATTGGAACTGTAGTCGCAAGTAGGGTAACATAAGAGATGATAACCAAAAGATTAAACCTGGACTGAGAAAAGAACCTGTGTCTAAATGTGGGGTAGGATTTGATAAGATTTAAGTATAGGATAGTGATTTTAAATATGATTCTGTGCCATATCTCTTGCTGATACCCCTTACATTATTGAAATGAGCCATGTTAGGTCCAACATAATCCATAGAGGTAACAATATTCCTTTTAGAACAATATGGACCTTATGGGTACTTAGTACCATTTGGTCAAAAGAATTAGTTATGTACATAGGAAATGGATATTTTGTCTCTGGATGAGATGATCATGGGACTCCTCAGTAATTGAGTAACATGGTAGGCATATGTGGGATATTAACTTGGAGAAGTGTACTGTAAGTTGTTGGTAAATGTAAGTGTTAGAAGGTAGTCATCTTTGACTGCAAATAATCTATGGAGAATACCAACATCTTTCTTAGTAACAGAGTTAAATATGTACAACTATATTTTTAATCTAACAGTAATGGAAAAACTGGAGGAGAAAAAAGGGAATTTACAGATATTTTATACCATTTGGTTAAGAAAAGTAGTTATACATATAGGAAATGAATGTACAGTTTGTGGTTATGGCAATCCTTGGACCTCCCAGTACAGTAATTGAGTAACAGAGTATGAGAAAAGGTAAATGTGGGGTACTAACTTTGAGATCTGTAAGCTGAGAGTAATAAATAAAAGGTGTTCATCCCTGAAGTCTGTCCCTGAGATTTGGTGAAGAAGAAAGAGAAAAAATAAGCATAACATCTTCACAAGTCAGTTGCCAAACTGAAAATGCAGGTGTTTGGCTAAGAGAATAAGGCAGTTCTACTTTAAGAGATGGAACACTGCATTACATCATTCCAGATGGCCAGTCACATAAGTATAGGGTAAGACACCAAGATTTCGAACTGAGTATAGAGACAGAGTGTGGTCACGATAAAATCTGGAAGACAGGTAAGGTCTCTGTTAATAGCTGTGTAAGGGAAACAGAACGTTATCTTTTAGAACAATCTAGAGAGTAGTTTGCTGATACAGGAACATACAGAGCTGCATTGGAGGTCAGAAACACTTAAGTAGGGGACAAAAGATAAAAATGAGAGGAGCTGTGGAGTGTAGCAAGTGCAAAGAAATGGATAGGAATAGCAGGAGTGTTTAGTACAGCTAAAGAGAGAAAAGGAAAGAGAGTTAACAGGAAGTTGAAGTTTTCTTTCCTTTGATGTACGGGATAGTTCAAAGGAAGTTTTATTGTGTGCGAACTAGGTTCAGTGAGAGAGAGAGAGAGAATTCTTGAATTGAAAAATGTGGAAAATGTCAAAGGTCATTTTGTTTCAGTATAAAAAGTCAGTAAGTAGGCTTTAGTGTGTGACATGAGCCTCACTTGAAAGAACAAATAAAATGTGTAGAAGATGTCTTTATTTCTATTTAAAGGTAATGGAAAGGAATTAAAAATGATATGTGGTAGCCTCCAAAGTCATTTGTAGCAGCACCTGAGTCTGCATTAGGGCATTCCGTAGATTTAAGCAAAAGACTGATGTGAACATATTTTGGACCTTTTAAATTTTAATCTTTCAGAGCAACCACAACGTGGGCCTACTAGAAAAAAATACAAAGTTGAGCGTTAGAAACACAAATGAAGCTGAAACAAAATGATAAGGTAATAAGACTCTGGAAGAAATAACAGGTAGAAGGAAGACACTAATAAATGAACTGAAAGTATAAAAACATTATAAAAACACATTTATACATAATTAAGATAGTGATGAATACAAAAGGAAGCCTATGTTCTAAACTGTGGACATACAGGAAGAATCTTAATTAAGTAAGTTTTTTTTTGCTGCTTTTATTTTAAGTACTCTAATGTATAATTTAAGTAAAAATGAATAAGTACATCGGATTTGGCTTGTGGCAACTGGTGGTGGATTGGTATATTATTAGGGAATAAGATGTTAAATGGATATTAAGAATTGTAAGCTAATGAGCATATTTATTCATAGGAATACAATTTGGAATTGAAAGAACATATTTTGGACATTGTTATCTGGATTGCTGAATATCAAGTGAGTGGCACATAGTGTTATGCAACAAAAAGGGATTTAAAAGAGAATAAGAGTAAATGTGTATGAATTGTGGGCATGATATCTATGATTGTATATTTATGCATTTTTAAGGTTTATGAAGACGCCTCCCAAGGAAGACAATATTATTGGTGAAACGTTGTGGGTATGAGCCAAAGAAAAATTAACAAAGAAACAACTTTTTGAGAACAAAAACACCTGTCTGCATGTGCTACATTTTTTGTGCACCCTCCCTCATCTTTTATGAGAGAGAACTTGCTTGATTGAACACATTGGAAGAAGCAGCATTTTGAATCATCCATTTATAATGAACATTTCCCGTGGATAATCTGGATCTTTCTGGAACTGTGGGCTTCCCTTGTGATTGCCAGCATCTCCCCTCCCACTCTAGAGGTGGCTTCAGGGTTTCTCTTCCCTATATGCATGGTCTTGCACTTCTTTGTATTAAACCCAAGTTTCCAATCGTCCAACCATTTTGCCAGTTTATCCAGATCTATTCTTATTCTGCCCACCCCATCTGGATCATCTACTCTGTTGTAGATCTTGGTTTCATCTGCAGAAAGACAAACTTTACTCTCCAGTCCATCTGCAATGTCACTGATGAAGACATTGAAGAGGACTAGCACCAGGACTAATCCCTGAGGTACCCCACTTGTGACTTGCCTCTCTCTGACTTTATACCATTTACCACCACTCTCTGTTTTCTACCCACCAACCAGTTTGCCACCCAGCTGACCAACTTCTGACCCACCTGAGTCTACCTAACTTATTAATCAATCTTCTATGTGGAACAGTATCGAAAGCTTTGATGAAGTCAATGTAGGCAACATCAACTGCACCTCCTTGGTCCACCACTCTGGTTCCCCAAAGAAATCTATGAGGTTAGTTTGACAGGACCTTCCTGTTGTAAACCAATGCAGTCTTGGATCCTGTGCTCCTCTGGATTCCAGGTGTTGCACTATCCTTTCTTTATGGAATGCCTCCATAATCTTGCCCAATACTGAGGTAAGACTGACTGGTCTACACTTCTCTGCCTCCTCTCTGTTACCACTGTTGTGGAGCAGAATCACACAATCCCTTCTCCAGTCTTCTGGGATCTCTCCTGTGCTCAAAGAATCACTAAACAGTTCTGATAATGGCTCTGCTAGTTCCACCCTTAGCTCCTTCAGTACCCTGGGATGTATTGCCTTGTCCACCCTGAGTTTAGCAAACTCTTGTAGCACCCTTTCTTTTGTGAAGGGACTTGTGCACACCTCCCACCCCTCTGTGTCCATGCTGCTTAGCTGTGGGCCTTGCCCTACCATCTCCTCAGTAAATACTAAGCAAAAGTATCTATTTAGGATAGATGCTTTTTCTTGATCCTCCTCCACACACTCCCCCTTATCCCCTTTGATCATAACAATACTCCCTCTGGAATTTCTTCTTTCACTAATGTATCTATAGAAAGTCTTGTCCCCTTCTTTTACTGTTTGTGCTAGTGTTTCCTCGGTTTGGGCCTTTTCCTGCCTTACTGCCATCCCTGCTTCCCTTTAGGAAGTTTGGTATGCCTCACTATCTTCATCATGCTGCGTTCCGTTATATTTCCTGAAGGCCAACCTTTTGGCACTGACATTTTCTGCTACTGTTTCTGAGAACTAAAGTGGTTTCATTCTTCTTTTGCTCTTCCTTTTTTCCCTAACAAAATGGGATGTTGCTTCAAGTATTGCATCCTTAATACTTGTCCACTTGGCCTGTCCCCTGTCACCTGTATTTCTTCTTGCCAGGGCTAGCTTACCTCTGTTGGCCATCTTATCAAAGTCAGCTCATAGAAACATAGAAACACAGAAGTTGACTGCAGATAAGGACCACAAGGCCCATCCAGTCTGCCCATTTCTTTTTCTGCCTTATGAATATGCCATCGGCCTTTGCTCTGTCAATGGCATATGTATTAATACTCATCTGTATTGCTCCCTTATGCCTTTCCCATGCCTGTTTGAAGCCCTGCACTGTATACATATTCACCACTTCCTGAGGTAGGCCATTCCATGCATCCAACACCCTTTCTGTGAAAAAGAACTTCCTCACATTACCCCTTAATTGGCCTCCCTCTAATCTTATGCTGCGTCCTCTTGTCCTGCTATTTTTCTTATATTGAAACATGTTAGACTCTTTCACCTTGTTTATGCCTGTAAGATGTTTGAATGTTCTAATCATATCATTTCTCTCCCTCCTTTGCTTTAGGGTATAAATATTGAGCTCTGTTAATCTGTCCTCATACAGTATGCTTTCTGATACAGTCCCTGCATCATTTTGTTTGCCCTTCTCTGGACTGCCTCCATTTTGTTAATGTCCTTGTACAGGTATGGCCTCCAGTACTGTACACAGTACTCCTGATGAGGCCTAACCAGCCTCTTGTAAAGAGGGATTGTTACCTCCCTCTTATGATTTGTGATACCCCTACTAATGTACCCCCCAACATCACCACAGCCTTACCTACTGCTTTAGTGGTCTGCTTGGTTGGTTTCAGGTCAGCTGTGATGATGATGCCCAAGTACCTTTCTTCCCTTGGGATTATACAGTAAGACACCAAAATTTTGAAGTGAGATTAGAGATGAAGCATAGTCAGGATACCGTTTTGAAGGGAGTTAAGGTCTCTGTTAATAGCTGCATAACAGAAACAGAAAGTTATCTTTTAGAACCATCTAGAGAGTAGTTTTCTGATACAAGAATATACGTAGCTGCATTAGAGGTCAGGAACACTTAAGTAGGGGATAAAAGATAAAAATGAGAGGAGCTATGGAGTGTAGCAAGTGCAAAGCAATAGATGGGAATAGCAGGAGTGTTTAATATGGCTAATGAGGGAAAAGGAAAGAATGCTAATATTAAGTTGTTGTTTTTTCCTTGTGATGAATGGGATAATTCAAAGGAAGTTTTATTGTGTGTGAACTAGGTTCAGTGAGAGAGAGAGAGAGAGAGAATTCTTGAAGTAAGAAATGTGAAAAATGTTAAAGATCATTTTGTTTCGGTATAAAAAGTTAGTAAATGGGCTGTAGTGTGTGAAATGAACCTTACTTGAAAGAACCAAATAAATATGTAGAAGATGTCTTTATTTCTATTTAAAGGTATGGGAAGGAATTAAAAATGATATGTGTTAGCCACCAAAGTAATTTGTAGCAGCACCTGAGTCTGCATTAGGGCATTCAGTATGTTTAAGCAAAAGACCTACCTATCCAAGCCCATCTTGCAAATGAGTCTGTCTCAGTGGTGTTTTGCCTGGTAAAATAAAGATGACTGATTGATTGATAGGGTTGATTTCACACCAAGAATAGTCTGGAAATTCAATGTTAGGGTTACCAACCCTACTACTCTGCACTTTTATTAACTATGCATAAATCAGGAGGTACCTTTTAAATAAGACTTGTCCTAATGGTGTATAATGACATCTGTACCTGACTAAAAATAAAGATTTTACTACTGCTACAATCCCCTACTATCCACATACCAACATGCACCAGGGCATGCTAAGGGGGTCATTGGGCCTAACTCTCACCCCATTTTCATGTGTAAATAAGCTGAGATGGTACAGTATAAGAGAATTTGATGAGAGTTAGGCCTGATGACCCCATGGCACACCCCAATGCCTTTTGATGTGTGGAGGGTGGAAGTGGGGTGGTATGGTTGGTAACTGTAACATCGAATTTCCAGACTTTTGTCAGTGTGAAATCAACCCTAACTGATGCATTAATGATGTTTTTTGCAATGAATTTCTCTTCTTTTTGAGAAAGTGTAATATTACTCGTATCCATACTGTATGTGGGAGCATGGGCCCTCATGGCCCTGATCTCCCACCTACCCATACACATAGAAACATAGTGCAAGAGGGCCCTGTGCTGCCAGTTTTGCAAAATAGTACCCATAGGTGGGAGCATGGGCCCTCTCGGCCCTGCACTCCCACCTACCCATAAGCTTACAGATATAGTGTAATGTAATGCAGTAGGGCCCTGTGCTCCCAGTTTTGCATAATGACATCTATATGTGGAAGTGTGGGCCCTCTGGGCCCCTCCACTCCCACCCACCAATAAGTATAAAGACATAGCGCAGGAGGGTCATCTGCTCCCAGGTTTGTGAAATGGTATTCATAGGTGGGAGCATGTGCCTTCTGAGCCCTGCACTCCCACCTGTCCATAAGTGTATCAGCATAGTGCAAAAGGGCCCTGTGACCCCAGTTTTGCATTATGGGAACCGTAGATAGGAGCACGGGCCCAACAGTCACCCATAAGTGTAGAGACATAGCACAGGAGGGCCATATGCTCCCAGTTTTTCAAAATGGAATACATACTTGGGAGCACAGGGCCCAGAGGACATTGCACTCCCACCAACCCATAAGTATAGTGACACAGTGCAGGAGGGCCCTGTGCTCCCAGTTTTGCACAACCCTAACTGATGCATTAATGGATTTTTTGTAATGAATTTTCTTTCTGTTTGAGAACGTGTAATGTTACTCTTATGTCTCTGATTTTCATGTGGAGTTCCCATCTACAGATAAGTATATTGACATAACGTAGGCCTAAAGCAGCAGATGTGGCAATAAATCAGTAACCATAGGAACTTTGGAAAAAATTCCACCGCAGTTGTAGTCATGACTTGGCCAAAAGGTGTGCTTAGTAAAAAATCCGTATCTCGAACCGTTTTCGAGATATAGGTGCAGAAAGGTGTCACAGCCTCCAGAATGTTATCCTATGGGAAAATTCACAACTTCATAGTGCTGTAAGAATGGAACCAGTGGCAATTGTTTCACCAAACCAACAAAAGGCACATCTGTGGTAAAAGCACTTGGTACCCTGCAAATTTCAGCCTAAAGGTCCTAACTGTTTGTTGCTATGAAGTGGCAAAGAATTTGTGCTTTGGGGGCTGTTTAACTGAGGAACTTCTGTGAAATACTGTGGACTTTTGTGAAAGTTCCATGGAATTTCGCAAAAGTCCCCCATGTAAACCAATGGTACTTTCAAAAAAGTCAGCGGTACTTTCACGAACGTTTTCGTGGTGCACATACATTTTTCCCATAGGCAATAATGGGAAATGAAAAAGTTAAATAACTTTTGAATTGATAAATATTTTTTCGCCAAACCTTCAAAAGGCACTTCCCTGACTGAGTCCCCATATACCTGCAGATTTCAGACCAGACAGACAAACTGTTTGGGCTGTGGAGATGAGCAAATAATTTCAAAAAATTGATGAATTTTCACACTTTTTCATGCTCTGCAGCACTGCAACCACAAATACAACTGGAACAAGATTTCCTAGCTCCAGAGATCTATGGTACCACACTTTGAATGCAACATTCCAGGTAAATTGGACAAACGGTTGCAAAATTAGAGTATTAAAGTTAACAGTTTTGGGATTAACATTGACTTGGCCAAGCAGCCCTAACTATACTTAGTGGGCCAGTATATATATATATATATATATATATATATATATATATATATATATGTATATATATATATTATAGTGGCACAGTCGTGTCACTATAGTTAGGGTTCAGTGGTCAGTTACATACTAAAGTCAAAGATTGGGCATTAATAACTTTGGACCTGTTCAGTGGATTTGCCTGAAATTTGGTATGCTCTGTGGGACATGATAGCTCTCTTGATCTGCCAAATTGCATTTTGGTCAGACTTACGGTCTTTGCATAAGAAAGCACTGAAAAATACAAAATGATCCATCTTTGGAGGCAACTTTTGGGATTTTGAATGTGGCCCTGCACAGCTGTTATGTGGTGTGCTGCTCTGTGATATGGCTTGTTTGAAAGAGCTTTGGTGGCCGAACATGCCACTTTTCATTTGGTGAAAAAATATTATGGCATTCAAAAGTTATGCCACTTTTAATTTCCCAATATAAGTCAATGGGAAAATGTATATGTATGTTTTGCGAACAAAGAATTGGTTTCTGGCCACCTGGTCCCACCTGGCAATTAAAGACTTTTCAGCCTCATGGTGCAAGAATGTTTGTCCCAGAGAATTTAAAAAATTCTTTAATCACAAGGTCCGCCATTTTGTTTTCAGTTTTCAGATCGAAAAAACAGAAATATCTCGGCTCAGGGGTCACTTCTCAAGTAAAACTTGGATTGGCTTTACTCAGGGGACTCCAATCTATTGAGCCATGCCTTTGGTTTCATCCAAATCAGTCAAAAAATAGAGTTATTAGGTTTTATAATCTTAGTTCGCGGCTCACCAATGATCTTTGATCGCGAACCTGCAAATTCTTTCATTGCTAGATTCTTTGATCGCCATCTTGCATCGTGACTTACTTTCACAAATTTCTTGGCTCAGGGGTGGTCTAGGGACACAAATGAGAGTGGGTTTTGATCAGGGGGTTTCCTCCTATCGAGGCATTGAATTGATTCTGTTTAAATTGGTGAACAAATCAGGTTTCACCATTTTTTATTCTTTGGTAATGAGTGTGTAATTTCTTTGATTGCAAGCCTGCAAATTCTTTGATCGCTAGATTCTTTGATCACAATCGTGCATCGTCAGGGAGGAACGAGATGGCCAGATAAAAAATGTTTATTTGTCAGCTTAGGGGTGTAATAGGAAGACAAATGAGGGTGGGTTTTACTTAGGGGGCTTCCTTCTAACAAAGGATGGTGTTGGTTTAGCAGAATTCCTTAATTTTTTTTATTTATAGCATTTGGTATTCTTTGCTCGTGAGCATGCAAATTCTTTGATCATGAGATGCTTTGATCACCATCATGCATTGTGAGGGTAGGATGAGATGGACAGATAAACAAACCAATTTTCTCAGCTCAGAGGTGTCCAAGGAAGACAAATGAGGGTGGGTTTTACTCAGGGGGCTTTATTCTGATGAACCATGGTGGTGGTTTACCGCAATTCTTTGAATGTTTTAAATTGGAACAGTTTTAATTCTTTGTTTGTGAGCCTGCAAATTCTTTGATCATGAGCCTGCAAATTCTTTGATCATGAGATTCTTTGACTGCCATCTTTGATTGTGAGAGGAGGACAAGATGGCCAGATTTTTTATTATGGAATAGATAGAGAAATTTTGCCAATCTTTAACATTAAGTATCTCGGAAATGGTTTGGTCTTTTTACTTGAAATTTGGAGTGTGTTAATGGAATACTGCATGAATGTAAATCACACTGTTTATGTGTCATGAAATATTTTTGGGGCGGAGATATTGCATGGTGCAGTTCGTGGTTTGCCAATATAGAGACATGGACTCTGATGCTAGAAAGATTACGCTTGGTGTAAGAGCCATTGTGCCAAGTAGAATTGGTCAAGTAGCAACTTATGTTAGCAGTAGTGAGTTGTGGTATTCTGTTAAGTGGTTTGTGACATGCTGCAGGGTACTTGTGCCAAACAGCTTTTACGCTAGTGGTTTTATGATGCACTGTCTGTTATATGGTGATGAGGGGTTGTGACAGCAGTTGCACCACATTCTAGAATGGTAGAATTTTACAATGGGGATTTGGGGTGTGGGGGTGTGGGTAGGTATGTGGGGTAGTGACTGTAGGTTATGGAGCAGGGGCTGGATAATTCTGTGGGGCTCTATGTGTCGACGTGTGGGGTGGGATTTTATGTGGGTTGATGTGTGGGGCAGCTATTGAGGGTAGCTTGGAATGTGGCCCAGTTGCAATGTGTGTCGTGACATGCATCCAGGTCTGCTGAACTGTGGGTGCATGTTGCAAGTATGTCACAACCTGGAACACAGACTGCAAGTACCTGCATGACAAGCTAGTGTCAATAGGCACTGCACACATCCACAAGAGATACCACAGATTGCAAGTGCCATCTATTGCAAGCTAGCATCAATAGGTACTCCACATGGCAAGTCACAGCAAGTGGCCCCTCCACATGTATGGATAGAGCCACAGAGGGCTACCAACTTCCTCCCTGCAAAATCTGCAATGACTGGTCCCACAGAGGTACTCACAGCATCAGTACTGGAGATGTTCCATTGCAAAATGACCCTCAGAGTGCACTTTCATCCTCACAACATGTCTCCTAATCCCCGAGTCAGTGACCGGGAATGGAACAAATAACTTGACAACAACTGATACTATTGTGGCTCTGCACTCATGTGCCACCTGTACCACCACCCACTGAGTTACCTGCAGTCAGCAGCTGTCAGAGTTCAACTTTCACCTTCATGCCAAGTGTCCAACTCACTTATGTAGGTCTGATGTAGGTCTGAAAGTGAGTGAGTATTGAGAGTAGCTTGGGATGGGGGGACTTGTAATGTGTTCTCCAGGTTGTGACATGCTTGCCAGGTGCACCTAGACTTTGGTGTACATGGTTGCAAGACGCAAGTTGTAGGAGTTTGCTGTGGAGTGTCTGCATCTTGTAGAGTAGGGTGCACAGTCAAGTTACTCACTACCCCCCACACACACACTCACACATATGCAAAAGGCAGTGCAGCATATGATTTATTGTGGATTTACCCAGTTTTTTGCAGTGAACTCACAAGTAGTGCCTCATTCTAGAATGCAGAATTTTACAATGGGGTTTTGGGGTGCTGGGGTGTGGGTAGGTAGGTATGTGGGGTAGTGTCTGTAGGCTTTGGGAGCAGGGGTAGATAGCTCTGTGTGACTGTATGTGTAGATGTGGTGGTGGGATTTGTTGTTGGTTGTTGTGTGGGCAACTATTGAGGGTATCTTGGAATGGGGCTCAGTTGCAATGTGTGTTGTGTGTTGCAACCAGATACACTGAACTGTGGGTGCATGTTGCAAGTATGTTACAACCTGGAACACAGATTGCAAGTACCTGCATGACAAGCTAACATCAATAGGCACTGCACACGTCCACATGAGATAATGGAGATTGCAAGTGCTCCCATTGCCAAGCTAGAATCAATAGGTGCCCCACACAGCAAGTCACTGCAAGTGGCTCCTCCACATGTACGCACAGAGCCACAGAGGACTTTCGACCTCCTCCCTGCAAAATCTAAATGACTACCCCCACAGAGATACTCACAGCCTCAGTACTGGAGATGCTTCAGATTTCAAGTACCTGCATGACAAGCTAGTGTCAATAGGTACTGCACACATCCACAAGAGATGATGCAGATTGCAAGTGCCCCCCATTGCGAAGCTAGCCTCAATAGGTGCTCCACATGACAAGTCATAGCAAGTGGCACCTCCACATGTATGCATACAGCCACAGAGGTCTAACAACCTCCTCCCTGCAAAATCTGCAATGACTGCCCCCATAGAGGTACTCACAGCAACAGTACTGGAGATGCTCCATTGCAAAATGACCCTTAGAGTGCACTCTCATCCTTGCAACTTCTCCCCTAATCCTTGAGTTAGTTATACTATTGTGGCTCTGCAGTCATGTGCCACCTGTACCACCACACACTGAGTTACCTGCAGTCAGCAATGTCAGAAGGCAACTCTTACCTTCATGTTTGTGCAGTGAACTCACGTTGCTGTTCCTTGTACGATACCACTCAAGGTGTGGTAAGCGTACTTTGACCAAGGCCATGTTATGTGTGATTTGTTACGCATGGTTCATTTTAGCTGTTAAGAGGTTAGAAGCCTGATCAGTTGTACACCCATGACCAGGTAGTGTGTGAAGACTTATGGACTAGGAATTATTTTTTGAGTACAGATGAAGAATGCAAATAATGGCGTGTACATGGATAATATTAACACTTCATGTCAGTTGTAAAGAACTTAGAAGTCGGGAGGGTTGCACAGCATCAGGTTACTTGTACCTGCTGTCCATCTCCCAGCCCTGTAGATCCTCTCTAGTGGTCTACTCTCTCTGCATACTCAGGGCCATGCAGTCACAGTGTAATAAAACACATGTAGATCAAAAAATAAAACTCAGAACACATAGGATAAGGTTTACAATTAGTTTATTATTTCAATATTTAAATATCGTTAGGCTGAATTGTTTGGTTGCTCTTGGGATGGGCAAAAAAAAAACAGTTTGTTCTATATATCCTTGATCATTTTTTGGGGTGTTTTTTGTTTCTTGGTATTTCACTTACTTTATCTACACTGTATCTTTTCAATTTCCATAACCTTTAGAATTAATATTGTATATAGATTTAGTAAGTGATTTATGGATGTTTATGTTTCAGAATATGTTGTGAGCAAACCTTTATTTTGGTTACATTTATTGCTGAGTGGTATTAGTAATGTGTCCATTGACAATATTTTTTGATGACATGGACTGCCCACTTAGATATTAAGAGAATGGAGACTAATTATACATTATTTTACATGTGGCTATCACCATTTGAAAGGTATTTAAGGGAAATATTTTGAATAGAGTAACATTTTACCTAATTGATGTTTTATGCTATTGAGTTATTGACTACATGTGCACAAGAGAGAGTAAGAAATATTTGGTGGTTCTCATGAGCATATTCATACATTTTTCTAAAGGAGAACCACATGTGTAAATTATGCCAACAGTGTTAAAGTAGGTTACACTATTTTACATCTGAGTAGACACTTTTAGTTTGATGCCAACAGACACATTATGAAGTTTTATGTGTTCTTATGTATTTATTCAGTTTTAGTAAAATAACAGACATTTTTAATTTTGAATTTGAGTACTATTGTACTTTATTTATGATGTCTACATATGTTTTACTACTATTTTTTTAACTAGCAGTTATTTATTTGAAAGTGGGCCTACCAATATCAAGAAGTAAAAAAACAGATGAAAGGATGAAAACAATTTGTTGCATATTTAACTATGTCATGGTGTGATGAGGATACTCATTTCACATCCAATTTTTGACTGATGCTGAAAAGGTTGTTCAAGCTGCAAATCAATGATTTTTTTATACTATTTATTATTTGTGGAACTGGGAAAAATTCCTCATCTGACCTCCAAAATATGGACGATCCTGTTAAAGCAAGAGCACGCCAATTTTTTGCATTGTGGAGCAGAAGTACATAATCATTGTTAACATTTTGTGTTGATTTTTCAGTTGTACACATCTGCACAGATATATAGAAATGTATAGTACAGTGGAAATAGACCAGATAATCACATGTATACATCTCTGTAATCAACTATGCGTAATATGAACAGTAGCACTTAATGCAATGCAATACCATTAAATGCATGCATAGAGCAACTTTGGCACAGTAAATTAACTAATGCATGTCCTTTATCTGTTTTAAGATTTTAAAACAAACATAAATACCTCAAAGTCTATATAAGTTATATACATTCAATTTCTAGCTCAGCATTATATACATATCTACAAGTCTGAGCCGGATTTTTTGGGTAGAGTTTGTCATATTCATTGTTGAGAGCCCAAGAACAGTGACTGATAATCCTGTCAGATAGTGTTCAATAATTGCAGTTCAGTACTAGCAGATGACACCACAGTGTAGGTAGTCATACTGTTAACGTTAGTGTAATGACTACATTTGCCAAAACATAACTCACTAACTGACATGTGTGTAATATCCAGCACCCTCAAGCCTGCTTGGATTTGGCAGAAGTCAGTTTAGTAAGTATCATAGTCAAGGTCAAGAATTTAGACAACAACAGGAAAAGGACTGAGAACTTAACCTGATGTGTATTGTTGAAACAAGTATAGTTCTTAACACAATATGTGGAGAACAGTGGTTGCAACTCTGTGAAGCATGTTACTAAATTAGTGAGTTTGTCATTGCCATATAAGATTGTACTGTGAAACAACTGAATACACAGTAATATGTGTTAAGACATACAGACTTAACTAAGGCATCTGCAAAAAGACATGACTCACTGACTATCTAATGATTACACCTCAATACCCTCAAGTCTACTTGAACAGTAACAGTGCAGTTTTTATAGTGAGTATATCAAAGTTGCAAATGCTCAATGTCACAATACAAATGTTTTTTTTGAAAATTGTATTGCAATAAATGATGAAAACAGTGTTGTTTTGCATCCAACATATGAGAATAACAGTGTGATAAACAAGTAATTGTCTACCACAGGTTGTTACATTGCTGTACAGTTGTGGTTGTCTTCTGCAATGGCAGAAAAATCAAAGCAATTTATATGGGTTGTGGTGATAGTGTACAACAAGTAGAATACATAGATCATCATGGGTGGTTTTACACACAAGAAGTTTCAGACAAAGGTGTAACTTATTCTATTGAAGAAAAGTACACATGTACATTGGTGGAAAAAAGTAATATCTGGATGGAATATGCACACGGAATGTAATTGTTGCAGAGATGCTGGTTTAGTGAGATGCTGTCATTAGATGGCATCACTCCTCCACTTGTTGTGCAACATTGATGAAATGGAGAATGATGACATATGTATCTTTGATGTTCCTTGGGAGACTTTGTTTCAGAGTGCATACTGTATCATTGCATTCCACCCATCCCTTTCTGAACCTTTGCCAAGTGGAAAAGTGGCCAGAATGAATGGATAGACCATGATGGAAGATTATTGCATGGGTGTCAAATTGAGTTCATGAGAATATAGTTCTCCCAGCAATGAAGTATGAAATAGGTGTTGTGATTTTCATGCCTTGAGAGTTAAAACATTGCAATACAATCATTATGTATGAACTTGAAGATGTAACTCTGAGAGAGCAAACACAAGAACGACCACATCTTCGACACAGCCAACCAGTTTCTGCATGTGCAAATAACTTGTGGAACTTCACAGTTCTCTGTTCAGGGACATAGACAGACAGCCAGAGGATATCCTGAGTTGTTTGTGATTCTTTGTGGCCGCATGACAAACATGTGTACTTGGACACATAGTCAACTTTAAAGTGCTGATGCAGATCAATACCATCATCTGCTAAACTGTTTATCATTCCCTTCATAAACTCTGTGACATCTTGTGCATTGTCAGCAAACATTGATTATTCTGCATATTTTCCAAGAGTTAGTTGTAGAGGAGTCAAGCTTTGTAAACTGGGTAACTGCTTTTGACTACCTCTAACTACTCTCTTTAATGCTTCTGACAGAGGTGTTGACTGACTTAAGTTTAACACATTAGCCAACTCAGGGACATGGAGAAGTGCTT
Organism: Neoceratodus forsteri; assembly: GCA_016271365.2. Taxonomy (NCBI): domain Eukaryota; kingdom Metazoa; phylum Chordata; order Ceratodontiformes; family Ceratodontidae; genus Neoceratodus; species Neoceratodus forsteri. The sequence continues at coordinate 54,170,219 of CM028130.1, forward strand.
GCATAGTAGCATTTGCATAGCAGTTTACTCCTGTGCTGTTGTCAGATATTGGCAGTGTGTTAACCCCAATACATTTCTTCACAGGTGGAGATGTGAGTTGTTTATGGAGAGAGAGAGTGCTCAATCATTGAACGGTGAGGCGACGACTGTGGAGTCTTAGTGTGCTTTCTTTTTAGTTTGCATCCTTCATCCATTGGGATATCTGTTCCTGATGCATATCTGGGAACTGGTAACAAAGGAGCAATTGGTTGGTACAATATACATAACCTGTTGTACTCAACAATGCTTTTTGTGTAGGCATGGATTTTACTTTCTGCTAGATTTACTATGTGTAGTCTAGACAACTGTCTGACATGAGGCAAAGCAACATAAGGTATCCCATCCTTGAATATGCCAGTACCTATATCTACAATGGCATTGTCAAGGCTGAGGCCTTGTGACTTGTGTATGGACACTGCATAAGCAGCACACAATGGAAATTGTTTCCTTGTCACATATATGTCTTTCACAAGCTCAATCTTGACAGTAACTCTGTCTATTGGTTGAGGAGTTTCACAGTTGTCAAACTTAACAACCACAAACTCCTTGTATTTTGCACATTGTACTGGGAACTCTTGGATGTAGCCCATGGCTCCATTCACAAGACCTCGCTCAACATCTGTGTTTCTGTGAAGCATGATACATGCATTTTTATGCAGTGGTAGGACAGCTTTCAAACCAGCAGTATGTGACACATCACTTGTCAGCTCTGTGAGAAGCTCAATCATTTTTTAAAGCATTGTTCATGATAGGGTTATACCATCTATGGTATCTATGCATGTGAGAGTGACAATAGGTTGCTGTTCTCTCTGCATCATAATCTCATTGAACTCTGCACACTGTTTATGTCTTGGAAATAGACATACAACATGTACCCCAGACTTATGTACATGTGCAAAGCTATCACAAGCATCCTGAATAGGAACATTTTTTCCTAGTGATCATGCTCTGTCTTAGCATTTCCACATGAGTGAGTGACAATGCACCAATGTGAGCTTTGTAAAGCAATGCTTTGTAAGACATGTCACTTTGCTGTCTCATATTCTGTGAGAATTCAACATATGAGAAGAACTCCCACAGATTGACTCTGCCAATGCATCCAATTGTTTTATTTGCCTCTTCAATGGAAAGAGTACAGAAAACATGTTTGGCATTTATAGGAACCAGCTGCAGGAGATCCCCAAGAACAATAATATTCTTGCCACCAAATGGTATGTCATCTTTGGTGCCTAGTATTGCCTGTAGACAGAGGTGGACATATGTAAGGAGAACATTTGAAACCATGCTGATCTCATCTATTATCAGAAAATGCATCTTGTCAAACATTGACCTCAATTCAGAGACGTCATATGACAATTTCCTGTAATTGCCACTCTTGCCATGCTCAACTGGCAACATGAATAAATCTATGAAGTGTGATACCACCTATGTTATAAGCTGCCAAACCTGTCAGAGCAGCAACAATAACTGAGGTTGCAGAGTTAGTAAGATCACACACACCTTTGCTTAAAGCTTCAATCAAGAAACTTTTTCCAGTCCCAGCAGCACCACTAACAAGCATCTTCACTGGTGAGTGGTCCTCACAAGCACAGTGCCTGGTACTGTGCTGAATACCATGTTGCACAGCATGTATCACAGACTGACACACAACTTTTTGGTGTGAGTTCAACTTCTCAACAATGTCTGCAGCTGACTCTGAGAACTGCATGCTTTGTTGCATTGTACCCTCTGCCTCTGACATTAGCACAGCTGGGTCATTAGGAGGAAGAGGGGCACTCAGAATCCCTTCTCCTTCAACATCAATCATTTCCTGTGATGTTACTGGGGTGTCATCATCCAGAACTTTCTTAGCGTTCTCCAGCTGTTTTTCTTTCCATTTTGAGTCTGTTGATGTAAGTGTCAGACATGACTCTTAAAGGTATCATACGTTTCTATGAACTCTTGTTCATGTGTGTCAGATAATGCTTTCAATTCAGATTCTGACCTCCAAGGCTTAAACAGAAACAATAGAGCAAAATAGTAATGTTCTTTGCTTTCTGTTGTGTTCAATCTGATTTTGCAGTGGTCAATTAGCCATGGTTTTTGCTTTTTCTCAAGTGAGCCATCAAAGCCAGTGACTTTATATATGCTCTTCTCTGGGTCAGAAGGAACACCCCACTTGTAATCATACCAATGAGCAACTTGAAAGAGACAGAGATCATCCTTAGCACTGTGGCGCTGTTTGTAGTAGTTGTCAATTAAGTTGCTCTTGAGAATATTTGTGGATGTTGACCTTGTAGCAGCCAGATCCACAATCTCTTCATGGCTCTTAAAGATGCGATGCCTGTTCTGCTTGTAGTTCACATTCAAGAAACGAATGGAGTCTGACTTGCCATACAGACATACACCTATAATTTGGTCACTTGCTTTATATGTTCCACACTCATCGTGTGACAGAGTCTTAATCCCCAGTGACCAAAGCCTAGAAGATATTGATCTATCACAGTTAGACAACTCTTCCCAAATTTCCTGCAGGTTTGTCTGCTCATGTTTAGTGAGGTATGATGTTACATTCCTGACAAGAGCCATTGAATTATCAGCAACAAACTGTACATCAATGTTTGCCTGCCACATCAACAGAAGAGAAGGGCTATAGTCATTGATATAGACTTCTGATTCTGTGTGAGGTAGTTCAAACACTCACTTTGTTGATTTTCTTTCAAGTGGTGTTGCATGGCTGAAAACACATCATTAAGACAAGCATCCAGGCAAACTCATCTTGGGAAACCAAAATGGCATCAAGTGCACCACTGTCCCTTGTTCTTTACTTTCCTATGACAGTACTTGCTGCGCAGGTGTTGGAATTTCTGAACCAGTTTCCAAAGTATTGCACTGTCATACCTCTTCTGGAATCTGACATGTGACATACTTCAGTATGAAGCTTAGAATCTCACTTGCCTCGTTGTCTCCAATACATGGAGCATCTTTTATCCACAGCAACATATGCATGTGTGGAGCTCCATGAGCTTGGTACTCAATCCTCCAGAAGTAGTGCTTGACAATGTCAAGAGGAGGATTTGTCTTAGACAGTATGAACTTTAAAAGAATGTGGAACTGGTGGTGGAAGAAATGTGAAACAGTTACTGGATCAAGTAAACATAGTTCATTGAGAGTCATAGTTTGTATGTTCTCAACGTCAGAGTTTGCCCATCTGATAAAATCAAGCAGATCATCCCAATAATATTCAGCTCAACTCAGCATAACAAACCGTGTTGCTGGTCCAAACTCTCTCAGCATGCACATCACCTCAGAGTGTCATCTGTAGAAGTATTCCATAGTACCATGCATGCTAGACAAAATGGAAGAAAGTCTGACTTGCAGTGTTTCATCTTTGCTCTGCAACTTCTGTAGTAACTGTGCAGCTGTCATATTGTTGAACTCTGTAGGAAGTCTCAATGTATGAGCAATACTAGCAGATAGAACACTAAGTTCACTTTCCCAAAGAGGGTGGAAGAGGTATACAATGTTTCTTCAAAACTTGCCATCCTTATATAGAACTCATGAGGCCCTATACTCAGCTCCTGGAACATGAAGTTCTTGTTCATCTAATCGACCACCTGAGCCAAGTGGAAACAGATTAGGAAAACAACACGCTTCTAAAGTAGCCTCCCATATACTTACAGGATTGCCCTCCACTTGCTTCATTTGATATAAATCAATGTTATCCATTACTGGGTCTTTCCCATGCAATGGGTGTATAGTGAATTGCTCATAGACATTGTGCATAGTTGTGATGTCAACCTTCTCTAGTATTGCTTTGTCACAGTTCTCCCTACAGCAATACCTGTAGAAAGAACAGCAAATACATCGATGTCAATGTCAGCATAAAAAACATTATGCTCTTTTAGGTATTGCAAAGCATGCTTCACCTTGTCAACATTGACTATGTCCTGCCATATTGTTTTTGCCTTTGTTGGTACACCACTTACCAAGATTATAAAACTATTGTCCTGAGAAATAGTGTTAACATTTTCTAGCGAAAAATTAAGGCAAATATACAACAGAACCTTTGAGAGATTGTACCAGTTCTTTGTTGGGTAGGTCTCTTGTCTTTGTAATTAGCCTGATGATTGTTTGAAATGGCTTCATGGTCTGAATCAAAATCCTCTCAAACAAGTTCAAGACTGTTATCTCAGAAGGAGGGGTCAGTTCAAATTCTGTTTTATTAAGTACAGGTCAAGGAGGTAAACTGTCACTCTTAAACTTGTTACAACAGTAAGAACAGAGTGACACAGTTCTAACTTCTTCAAAGTCAGACTTTAAGAGGAGGTATGCATGAAGACGTCCCCACATTATATTCCAGTGTGGAATGTTCTGCAGGTCTATTGTAACACATAAGTGTTTGTAGAACAGGCACTCACATGATATGCAGATTACATCAAATCTTTCTGTCTTGCTAATGTTAAATTTAGCAAAATCACACCCAAAATTTTTAAGAAGTTGAGCTTCTTGCACCAGTGATGTGTGCGTTGTATTTGTTTTTTGGGAACAGTAGCATTAGACCTCAATCTATGGGTTGTTTGCAACTGTTTTATGAAGTCCATAAGTCCTTCCACATCTCCATCATTGAGCAATGCTTGAAATTGCATATAGTCTCAAACGACAGCCCTCACTCGATATAATCTTTGTACACATTTTTGAATCCCAGAGTTATGCACTGCCAGCATACGAAAGTGATGAAATATGCTGTCACAGTTCATGCTCTCTAAGCATGCAAGGGAGTGACCCATTAGGCCTCTGTGAGGCAGAATCTCACACTCATTAATGGTGTGAATCAGAGTATGTTGTTCAGATCTCTTTCTGATTTGAAACAGTAAGAGGAAAGTTTTAATAGACATTATTGATTCTTCTCTAACATTACATGTGGTGTCACATGCTCACCTCTTAGCTGACTACTTTGGGTTACTTGCAACCTGCTCCATTTCATCATCATTCTGCAAGTCAAGGGTTTCATGAGATAGCGTTAAGACATTCTGCACTTTTCCCTGCTCATCAATTGTTACACTGATGTTTCTGTTGTGTGCATGCTATGTCTCTTCACAGAAGAATGCTTCTGAGTATGCGGAATGAAACCAGTCTCCTTGAAACACCATTGAGATATTTTGTCTGTTCAAGTGTTCAAAAGACAATATTTTATTTCTCATTGCCTTAATTTTTAGAATTTTTAGACTTAATTTATCAATAGCTGACATCATTTCAGCCTATAATTGGGAAGGAATAGCTAGAGCCACATTAACAAATCGTATTACCCTAAAGTGCAATTTCATTAATGCAACCTTAGTACACAGTCTGTTCCCTTTGCGTCTCACTATTTTAGAGATCACACATTCAATTTTAGCTCTACGGACAAGTTTTTGGAAAAAACTTGCCTTGCTGTGTTGTGCAATAGCAGAACTGACATGTCCAGCATTTTTTTTCTGTCTTGCACATCTATGCTTTGTTGATGACAGTGGTGGATGCCGTATCTGCACAGTTCCTCTAGAAAGTCTACTTATTGTAGTTTTACTAGAGGAGGTGTTGTCTTTGTTCAAATGAGTACATTTTACTATATGTTTATTTGAAACAGAAGAAATGTTCTTTTTCTTCTGTCGACATGTTTTACCTTTACTGCTGACTTGACATGATGCTGAACAAGCAGTACAGCTATCACTTTTACTTAGTTCTCTAACTTTATGGCAAATGGCCATGATGAAAGAGATCAAGTATATCTTCAATCTCTTGTCTGTTGTAGTCTCTTAAAAAAGTAAAAAGAAAACATTAAGTAGTGTAAGAAAAATGTACTATAGGCTAATAAAAAACACATACTGCATAAGCATAGTACACTTAAAACAAAAATTATTTTTTATGCTAAGATTTTCAACACAGTGTGTGACTGGATTCAGTAATTCTGTGCACTACAGCGTCATCTGAATATTGGGCCAGATTGTCAAACAGTAATAGTTGTCAAAAGATTACGCGTGACAAGTGCAGTGGTGCTTGTAGCTGGTTACTACTAAGTTACAAGCTGTGGAATTGTTAAATGCTAGTTGCTAAATCTTTCCACCCACTTATGTCAACCTAGAATAATGATGGGATAGCCAGGGTACTACTACTCAATGGAGATAGTGATAGTGGTATGACTGTGCGTGAAGGTGCTACTGGTGTTATTAATGGTGTTTTGGAGGTATAATATTAGTTATCTTGGTTGAGGTGATAACATATTTATATGAATGGGAAGTTAATTGTGTGGGAAACTGAAGCTACAGAAAGTTACATGAGTTGAAATTTGAAAATTTGAAATTTTTTGTCACAGTCAAAGAATTTATTGTGTCACGAATGATCCTCACAGTCAAAGATGGATGCGATCAAAGAATTTGAACTCTCGTGAACAAAGAACATGTAAACATTATTAAATAATAATAGACGCTTATTTAGCATGGTACTGTGGCATAAGTAATAGCACATATGCCCACACAGTCTATTGAAAGTTACTGTTAAAAATGTTTATTTTATTTCTATTTTCTTTCAAATTTCAAATTTTGCATTATCTTCGCGATCAAAGAATTTGCAGGCTTGCAAACAATCTTCATGGTCAAACCGAGTCGTGATCAAAGAATTTGCACACTCGAGATCAAAGATCATAATAACATTGTAAAATATTAAGAAACATAGTAAACATTATTATTTATGTGATGTTTATGTCTGCTGACTAGTGTAAAGGGCCAAGAGTACTCAGTGTGTTGTTAAAATAATTTCACTTTTTTTTTTTATTTGAGAGGTCTCAGCAGCAAACTCTCATGTTATTCTCATGGTCAAAGAATTTTTACACTCGCGAGCAATCCTCACATTCAAACTGAGTGGCGATCAAAGAATTTGCACCCTTGCAATCAAAGATCGGAAAAATCAAGTAACATTTTGCAAAACTTACAAAAAATGAATATTAACATAGTATTTCTTAGTTATAAGTACTTGAAAGGCCCAGGAGTGTTTACTGTGCTGAAAAATAATTGAATCTAGTGTTTTTTACAAACACAGACACTCTGAGAAAGAAATCTCATGTTATTCTTGCTGTCAAAGATTTTGCAGGCTCGCGATCAATCCTGGCGAACAATGCAAGTCGCGATCAAAGGTTTTGCTGTCTCACGAACAAAGAAATGGCTAACTTCATCATATGACTTTCCTGAGCCAATAGAGTCAAAGAATAACAGTTTTGGGGCCATTTTGAAGACACTGTTTGAGCAGCAGCTACTCCAGGTAGAATTAGTGAGTACTTTTCTAAGCACTATAAAAACTGATTTAAATTAACTATTTAGTTACTTGGATTGAATATTTTGGTTTGTAAGAACATAGGAAGCACAGTGCCATGTTTTCTGCTTAATTTTGCCACTCTGTTGCTATGTTTGCTGTGATTCATTACATTTAAATATTTATCATTATTCTTTTTAGCTGTGGATGGGAGTTTTGTTAATAGTGTTACCCTGAGATTTATTATAACTGACTGATAACAGTGCGCCAGGTTTCCTATTGCCTGTTCCAGTTTCCTGTTTTCTATGACACTTTTGGTACATTTTAGAGTTGTTGCATGAAGCAGATGTACTGCATTTTAGTGGTTATGCTGTTTGTGATAATTGATTGGTTATGTGAGAACATAAGCACAATTTTGTAAAATATGTGTGTATTTTAACAGATTTAAAATCCTATCTGGGAAAGATATTGTGTACTGTCTAGGCTAACATGCTAGTAATTTTTCACTATTATTACACAGAGAGATTCAAACTTATTTCTCCTTTACATATATAATAGCACTAATTATTTGTAGATACATACTAAGCACTGAATTATCACAGATGTAATCATAGCATAGCTAGATAATTAACATACTAGACTTTTAAACTGTTGCAGACTATGTGTGTGAGGTACATAGCTATGGTTTCACTCACCACTCAAGCTGCCGGCTGAGAAAGTGAGGGAATTTACCTTCACAGAGCATAATGACCACTAAGTTTGTCCAGTGAAAATTGTTGTTGTTGGCAAGTCATGAAGTGTGCCCAATGTCCAGACAGTATTCTCCCACCAAAACAAAAAAGAATGTTTAATAAACAAAATGCCAATAGAAAGAGGTTTTACATATATAGCTAGATCTTTTAGGCTGTATGAGCCAATCTGGGATCAGGATACTACTTGTGATTTTGACTGTATTTATCTTTATGATTAAACTGAATGAGTGGTCATTCTGCTGATTAGACTTGGTAGTGCTTGGTAGTCAGACATACACAATTGTGATATTTCTTCACCTGAGTTTTTGAGATTTCTCACTCAGCATGGCAGAAAATCAACATTGACTGTATGGATAGTGGGATCGAGTTTGGTGAGAAGGGCAGCAGTGTTCAGTAGAGGTAGTCATTTTGACAATGACTTACATGTACCTGGGTGCTCAGTGTCTTGGTTTGGGAAGGGTGGCATGAGGTGGGAGCAGCTCATGCCTACCATGTACCACTTGTTGGAGACATAGCCACAACCAGGCATTCTCCTTATACATCTAGGCGGTAATGATTTGGGGAAGAAAAGGGCTATTGATTTAATCAAAGCTGCACAGTTTGACTTGCAGCATATTATAAGTATTTTACCAGCTTGTAAAATTCTTTGTTCAGATATTACACAGCGCATGGTCTGGAGAGGTGAGAATTACTGTCCTGCACTTGAAAGATCATGCAGGAAGGTTAACACACAAATATCTGGATTCCTTCATACTATGGGAATGCATACCATTCGTCACCACCAAATTACGTATGACAAACATTGGCTGTATCTAAAAGATGGTGTGCATCTCTCTAGTTCAGGTAATGAAATTTTTGTTGGGGACCTTCAAAATGGTATACTTACAGTTTTGTGATTGTGTACCTGTACAACTGTACCTCTCAAGCACATGACATAGGCAGTGACAAAAATGGCTCTTTTTAGAGCCAATCTAAATGGTCAAAAAATAGAAAATATTACACTATGCACATTATTGTCTATATGCTAAAGTGTGAGTGTGTGGCCAACATACAGTTTGTGGTATTTCTATCAGATAGGTATTATATTAATTGTAATCAGTTGGTTGGGATGTTGATTTCTTCTTGGGATGTAATACATCTTTAGGAGGTTAATGTGATGTATTGGTTGGGTGTTGCTGTGGAAGTGTTTGTTTTTCTGACGTGTTCATGTGGTTTGAGGTATATGTGCTATTAGTATTCTGTATTTTTCTTAGCATGTGACTTTCAAGTGAACATGGAGTATGCTTGCATTTAAGGGCGGATGTATTGTGTGAGTATGGATGAGAGCATTTTGTGTGTTTTAACTACTGTGAAGTTGTTATCAGGCACTTATGTTGAGGCGGTGCCACTCATGCTTGATAAGGTGGATGTGTTTGTGACTGAGTTAATAATACTTGTCATTTGTAGGGCAAGTCTGGGGTGAAGCAGTTGACAAGTGGGGGGGTTATGATGGAAATGCTACTCTTCATCTTCTCATTGTTGAAGTATGTCTGCATCCGGTTTAATGCATGTACCTGTATACTATTGATGTACATCTGTATATTATTCATGTGGTAGTGGCTTGCTTATTCATTTCCTGTTCTGGAGTCGGGTATTGGGAGTGTCGGGTGGTTAAGGGGGGGGTGAAACTACTCAGTGTTCTAAGTTGTGTGCATCTGGTATGATACAGGTGTAGTAATGATGTATGAGGTTATCTGAGCTGTATGTTTATTATGACTAGGTACTAACTGCTCTGGTGGGAGGGGCATATTCCCTGGGTGACTCTGTGTAATTAGTTCTTGTTGCTAATAATGCGCATGTTGTATGACACATTTATAGTATTAATGTGCATTGGGTATGCACTATAGGTATAGTACCTGTTTTTTTGAGGTGTGGGGTGGTATTGTGTGGCTCAGATATTTTTTTTTCTATTGACAGTTCTGTAATACCTTATCTCTATTTGTTTCAACAGATAACATACACTTTTTTGAAGCATTTGGGTGTGTAATGCACAAGTGTAGAGTAAGTACTGCTGTTTTTTGTATTAGTTTTATGCTTAGCTGGTCAGTACAGTGATGATACAGTGAATAATGATTTAACAGCTGTTTTAATTTAGTATTTCTCAGAATGTTTATTTGTAGGTTTTCCTCTTTTACATAGGCACAAGACTATGATGCAATGCATGATGCAGTTCTATTTAAAACAGTAATGTTTATAATATTTTTCAAGTTACATACACAGATACATAGACAGTGTCGGCAGATAAGGGCCTATGGCCCACCCAGTCTGCCCATTTAAGTTGTAAGTAGAACAAATACTACTGACCAACACCACTACTACTGACATTTTTTAAATTGTGTACTGAGGTAGAGATAGATATGCTGATAGAAAAAGCACAGAACCACGTGGCGCCATGTTGACTGTCAGCAACAATAGTAGTGTTCCCTGGGTTATGGTACTTTGAGCAGTTACAACAATACATTGTGTAATGGTGGAGTGTAGAGTGCGGTAGCATGTCTGTATCTGATGAATTACACAACCCTAGATCCACTGTACTTCTGTTTCAGAAGGATAGAAACATATAAATATAGAAGCTGACAGCAGATGAGTGCAAGGCCCATCTAGTCTGCTCATTTTCTTTTTCTACCTTATGAATGTGCCATAGGCCTTTGCTCTGTCAATGGCCTGTCTATTCATACTCATCTGTATTGCTCCCTTATGCCTATCCTATGCCTGTTTGAAGCCCTGCACAGTTCTGATAATGGCTCTGCTAGTTGCAGCATTAGCTCCCTTAGTACCCTGGGATGTATGCCATCAGGTCCCATGCCTTGTCTACCGTGAACTTATTGAGGTGTTGCAGTCCCTTTCTTTTGTGAAGGGACTAGTGTACACAGCCCTCCCCTTTGTGTCCATGGTGCTGACCTATTCGCACTGCCCTATGTCGGTATATAGACAGTGTATTAATAATCAACCTTAATTTTTTTTTAAGAAGATATCACAGCAGGTCTGAATGCAGCTGTCAATATTTAATTACTATTGTGTGTTGTTAATCTGGGGGGGTGCATTTAATTCTTTGAATAATACAGTCATTGGAACTTCAGAATTTATTAGTTCTTAGAGATGTATCATTTTGAGTGTTAACTAATAGAAACAGATGCAAGATAGAGCATTATATATATATAACATTTAGATATTTTTTTCTGATATGCCTTGTTCTGTTTTTTTTTTACAGAGATAAAAACATGACAAAATCCTGGAGTGACACAGAGGTGCTGGCCCTTGTTCAGACTGTAAAGGAGCATTCAAATGCTTGCATCATCATGTGCTTGACTAACCTTAACCTGATACTCACCTGGGGCAAGGTAGGTCATTGATTTGATTGAGAGATCAGTAATTTTTCACTGCTATACATGTGAGCAATAACTACCGATAGCGTGACCATTATTGGGAAATATTGGAACGTCCAGGAGCGTAACAAGAGCTGATGTAACAGGTGGAGGGCATTATACCTACTGGGATGTGTGGTATTTGTCAATGATGTTGCACCTGCAGGGTATTATTGTGCTAACTAAGTGGCTGATCACACAATATTACTCTGTGAAGAAGCAATTGAAATGTTTAGATGTATGGTGTGAATACAAATATTTACTTTAAATAGTGATGACAAATTATTGAGACCTATTTCAGTTTGAACAGTAGACTGCGCTATGTAGAAGAGTGTAACTAGTACAAGAAGTATCCAGTTATAATGGGACAGATTTTTTTTTATCGACAATTACAATATTAAGAAATTTTTCTGTGATGATACAATGTCAAGAAGGAATCTTTGACTGTGATTGGTAACTTTGGCACTGGACACATGGTGTTATCGAAGTATTATGCTACAGGTTTAGACTCAGCACTGTGATCAAATGTATATGTTGATATGGAGGATCTCCTGTTAAGAAACAAAAATAATTTTCCATATTAATAAAAACATGTTTTTAAATAATATCTTTATTTTATATATAACCACAGGGTATTGCGTTGGGAGAAAAATGCAATCCAGGGAGTGTGTCATCTTGGATAATGCTACACCTGGGGCATTGGTCTGTGGTGTTGTGCTCAATCCACCCCCCAGGTGTGGCATAATGCCACCACAATAGAGCCTGTCATGTATTATTCCTTTAATTTTTAATGATATATGCATCTGATTCCCATATTGTTAGACTTTGTTACTGACTGGTGGAGTTGTGTTTTTTTTTTTGTTAATTTACTTATTTTAATATTAGAAAAACACTCAGAATACTTTTCTTTAAGTTTTTTTGTTTAGGTTAGTCATGCCTTGGGGAGACAGGAGATCACAAGATCTCCTGTTGAGTGTAGGGGGAAGTGGAAGATCACCCACCAGAACTTTTTTAAGGTGAAGACAGAGGTGAGTGATATGTGCAGAAGTATCCAGGAGTGGAATGGCATAGCATATACTATGTGGGAGGATGTAGGGAAGCCAGTTTTTGAAGATTGCCATTATACCTGTAAGTATATCTTTGTAATCGTGCTCATGTTAATATACAGGCTACTATCTTCTATGTGTTATGTGTTATTTGTTGCTCTGTGAGTAGTCAGGTTGTTAGATTTTTTTTTTATGAAGCATGCAAATTTTTTTGCAGGATATGGTACGCTGTATGATAGTTCTGAAAGTAGTCCTATGGTAATGAAACAGTCTATCACAAGTTGACTTCAACAACCATCAACTGAAGACTGTCATTGTAGTGATAGAGTATTTGAACTAATAGACAGGCACAAGCATTTGTTTACTTTCTTAAAAGCCACATCATGAGAGTTGTCTACTGGTATGGGAACACATGAAATGTAGAAGAGATGACATCTAGTAATGTTTCAATGCTCTCAATATTGTATCTAGAAACATACACACATATGCCATTTCTGTTCAGACAATGCATTAGAGGACTAGGGTAAGATACCCTTTGACCTGTACCCTATATTTTTTTATGGTGTAGCTGCTGAGGTTGCAACCTGAGGGTGTTACTACTTAGAGATGTAGAACTTTAGCTGCATTATTTAAAAGTCAAAGATGGGGTATTGTGTGTCATATGGTAGTCAGATGTGTGTCATCATGTCACATGTCTGCATGTTTATGCTAAGTGACAGTGTGCGATGAGGGAAGTGAGAGGGGAAGACAGGACAGGAAAAATAGCCTTGCAGTTCTAGAAGATGACTAGACTACCTTGCCTGTCATACTCATTGCATTGTAACTGTCTTGTGCTGATGTTGGAAGGGGCTACTCTAGGCATACATCCTAGGTTTTGGCTCTGGATGTGATCATGATTGGACCAAATAAGTTGCTAGTGAGGGCAGGAAAAAGGAGTGGTAAAAAATAAATTGTGCAAATCAAAGGAAAAAAATAATACAGTGATATTAATGTTAATGCTTAAATAGTTAGAAATAATGTTCATTTTTATTTTCTCACTCAGCCACAACACCAACTGAACCTGCAACCTCCCGTCATGTCCAGCTGGCAACACTCCCAGAAGGTGCGGCATGAGGGGCTTCTGTCAAGCAGCTGCTGGTGCTCAACTCTGCTGGTGAGTTTGAATGGTGTACTTACAAGTCTCTTTTAAATAACTGTCAACTATTACTGTCATATGCCATGATAATAGTGTGTGGAAGTGACTGTAGAGGTGATTTATTTTGTTATATACGTTGTTTCATAAAATTCAAAATATTATCTTCAGGTTGAGACTTTCATTTCTACTAGTGTTATAAGCTATTGATGTTATTTCTGCTATCAGTATGAGCTATATAGAGAATACAGGATGGGTAACCATGCATACGAGTGTGTTCTGCCATAGAGGGTTCTGATTTCTTGTTACCTCTAGAGTGAAGCTTAACAGGTCATTGGGAATAAGATCCTGAGGTGGCAGAATACACTGGTTCTACATGGGGTTGCTCATCTTGTGTTTTGCAATAGTTATGGTGCACCTCAAATTATTTATTTAACATTTTCACACTTAAAACATTTGTTTGACTCATGGAGAAAGAATTGCTGACTCTCAGTGCCGGTATTGGCTTGCATGGTTGCTATGGACTGGGCGTCCTTACATTAGCAGTGCACACTCTGACTGGTTGCCACTCTACTGTGAACATCATTTAGAAAACAAAAACAATAGTGGTTGGATGTCTTGCTTAGTGAGGAAAGAAACAGTCCACAGGGCAAAATGTGTAAGTTAACTGTTTTTAGCTCAAATCTGGCTCTTCTGATTTTGTTAGATTTTATGGTTCCATGGCTAAAAACAACTGTGGCCATCCAATATCTGTTTAAACCAAATACTGACATGTGGTGGGTTTCTGTTTCTCTCTTTGAAAACAGTCTTGCACTTGAAAGTCTAAATGAATGGAATGCTGTTTTGGGCATGCGGTCATTGCACCCATTTTGCAAAGTGTGAATAAACAGCCTTTCAATGGGGTGCGATTTCTAGCAAGAACAATGTTAAACCATACATTATCCATGTTATTCCCAATGTTCACTGTGTTATAGATGGTGCCTACTGATGCTATATACACTACAGTTCTCTTAATATAGTGTATAGTGGAATGCTGTTATGCATGAAATTCCATGCGTGGAATATGCTTGTTTTGCTGCAGTAGTGATATCATCATGTTCTTCTGTTGCAGTAGTGATGTCACTACTGCAGCAGAATCACTTGGAATCCTAACACATTGTTGATTTCCTCTATTTAATTCTGTGGTAGCAATGTTCTACAACCTCTAGAGACTTTTCAAGTAAGTTTCATTATGAAAAAGTGAGACAAAAACACAACCCACACATTTCACATAGCACTACTATACACTATAGAAAATACAGGATGAGCAACTTTATGCACAATCTGTGTGTTCTGTCACCTAGGGATTCTGATTCCCATGGACCTCTCGAGCTTCACACTCGAGGTCAGAGGGATTCAGAACCCATCTGTGGCAGAATACAGTGGCTGTGCATAGTTGCCTATTCAATATTCTCTATGTAGTTACCCAGTTAAGATACAGTTATTTTTTGGATGGCAATGTAGCATATTCTGTGGGTCAGACTATAAAACTCTTTACTACATTGTGTTCTGATGCAGTGGTGTGTGGATGGAGCACATTGTCTAAGTGACATAGTACAAGTTCTCATTTATTTGATATGTATTGAATTGTGAAATGTTCTTCTGTGTATAATTTTTCACTACCTATACACATAGAATCATTTGCGGTTACAAACTAATGCAATTCTGCTATAGCCTACTGTGGTAGGACAGCAATCTACATTCTCTAGACTATGTATGAGTAAGTTTTGTGTTGAGAAGAAAAGAAATGAGAAAGCACATTTTATAGAGTACTATGTAGTAGGAGAAATATTTCTTGAGAAACTGTATTCAGAAGTACTGTTTTTTATGTATTTGGGATTATGATTAGTATGGAGCTGTCAAGGGTTGCCTCTGAAGTCAGACTGTCAGAATGTATATATTCAACAACAAATGGTTCTGCATAGCTGGCAACAATTCTAGTTACTCTAGTGATTTACAGAACAGGTGTATAATCTGTTATGAATTCAGTAGTACATACTATTGTAGTTGTCAACATAAAAGATTTTGTATGAGTGGTAGTGGTGAGATATATATTTAGTCATACTAATATTCACAGATGAGTAATGTTTTGTCTTTTACTATGTTTTTACAGAGGACGAACCATCGATGGAGGGTGCTGCTGGAGGAGACTTCATAGAGGTTATTGAGATTGCGGAGATAGAACCCTCTGTGGAAGTGACAACGCAATCTCCAGCAGCGGGTCATCTGTCAACTGCTGCAGGTCCAGGTGGGCCTCCAGCTGAGGAACATAAGTACTTTTTTATTATGCTTTTGAGTTTCTTTTTAAAGATCAGTACAGGCTGGTCACTATACTGATTTGGACTGATGCATTCCATTATACATGCCCATTGAACAGATGAAGTTCTGTATATTGAATGTATAGCTACAAGGTAGTGGAAGGCATGGTGATGATTGGTAGATGTTTGTAATAGTACTCACACACAAATTAGGATACTGAACACTAGTATGGCTTTAGAGAAGGTGATGTCCACTACTGCAAGTCCCATCTGAAACACATCAGGTGCTGCATCATGACTACAGAAGCACAGGCAGGTAAAGCATGGATATCATTGCAGTAGTTCACTGGTTGGCTAGTATATGATATGATAAAGACAAAGCTCAGATGATGTGCTACTCAATGAGAATGATGTAATTTTTAGCTAATTTTATAATACATAATAAGACATGTGGAAGGTGAACAGCTGATGTAGTAACAGATGATGCTGCAAATGTCCACATTGTCTGTACCAATGGTAGTCCATAGAGAAATGTCCTGCCTTAGTAGCTGTTGTTATACTGAGAGTGTTGCATCAGGTGCTACATGTGCTGTAAGACAGTAAAGTAGCAGGACTGTCATGTTTATCCAAGTTGCGACCACTGTTCTCCACATATCTTGTTGAAAACTATGCTTGTTTGAAGACTACACAGCAAGGTGATTTCTCACTCCTTCCCCTGCTGTTGTCTACATTGCTGACCTTGACTATGATACATACTGAATTTACTTTCACTAAATTCAATGACAGCTGAGGGTGCTGGATATCACACACATGTCAATAAGTGAGTTAAAGTATGTCTTGGAAGTTGCAATTATTACAGTCATGGTAACAGCATGAGTTCCTACATTATGGTGTCATTGAGTAACAGGAAGTGTGTGTGTTGAACAGTATCTAACACTGTTATCTGTCAGAGTTGTTGGAATACAGTCTCAAAACTGAATATGAGAAAGTGTAGAAAAAAGATGCAATTCAGTCTTGTACATCTAGTGTCCTGATGGCTGTTCTTCAATGGATACTGCTGTGTGAGGTGCTAAATGTACTCTTGTGACCTATGCTAGCAGGAGTACAGTATCTGTTGGCATGGTCAGTCATCTTACTAGTCTCTGTCTGCTGGTGACCTGTGTAGCTTTTATCAATTACATATGTTTTTGTGTATATCTGTCTCGAAGAAGTTGAATCACATAGAGAATACTGGATGGGCAACTATGCAGAACCAGTGTGTTCTGCCACAGAGGGATTCAGATTCCCTCTGACCTAAAGAATGAAGATCGACAGGTCCATTGGAATCAGAATCCCGAGGTGACAAAACATATTGCTTGTGCATAGAGTTGCTCATCCTGTATTTTTTATACTGTATAGTACTGTGTGAAAAAATGTGTTTTGTGAGTTCTTTTACTTTAAAAATAAAACTGACTCATGCAGTCTGTAAAGGTTTAATAATGCTATTGTCCCTCAGTAGGGTACAACAGCATTCCATGATATTGGAATTGTGGTAGAACAGCATTCCATGACATAGGGACTGTGGTAGAACAGCATTTTGAAAGGGATGGAATTCTATACAGAATAACATTCCACTATACACTATCATATAATTTCTTAATTTTTTAGAGTTGAAATGACATATGTTAGATTTTGTTCAGTACAGGTGGGTGGGCATCAAGGTTAAATTTGTAATTGTGAATGGTATTCTTGTTGGGTGGATATGAATTCACAGTTGCACTGCTGCATTACATAACGTAACAGTGCAGCACTCCTTTTGGTGGCCCCGATGTTAGTGATAGTGTCTTATATATGATATTGTATACCTGTACCTCCAATTCACAGAGATGAACAATTTCAGCACCATATTAAACAGTCACACTTTACTTAATAGGAGTTGTCTGGAAGCTTAATATGTCTGAGAAATTTTTTAGCACCGCATTGCCGTGTGCATAAAAATCTACTTTCTGTGAAAACTATGTTGGTGTGTGGCTGAAAAAGGAGTATACAAGCATTTTTTTTATTCATCTTGCTTGTTCTCCAGTTCACTGTTGAAGCACAGTTACTGTATGTTCATCTGGGATATGTGTCATTATATCCTGTTACAATATTATTTTTTTAACTGTACTGTGTGAGCTTGAGAAACCTGATGAGGTGGAAAGAGATCATACAGTACTGTACTAATGGTGGTTTTGCCACATGGGATGTCTGGACTACTTTTCCTATCAAGCTACAATGTGTGACTAACACTATACCCTTAGAGACCCACAAGCAAATGGTGCTGAGAAACAGAGAACGGGCTATGGAGTGTAACTGTGCAATACTGTGTGACTGAAATGGAGGATATCTGTTACCTCTGTCAATGAGGGGCATCCATGGTGGCTTAACTAGTGCACTTTTAGACCTGTTGCCTTGTTGGACAGTCTTTCCTACACAGTCAGCATGAATTAGCATTAAAGACTGTATACTGCTGTGTGTCATTGTATGTTGCCTAGTGATTATAGTGCCACAGTGCAGATAATTTACTCCAGGAGACATCACAGTGTGGTGGGGGGAGGGAGGGCAACTAGATGGTGCTGCTGAGGTTTCATTATTGCACAACTTTTGCACATACTGACATATAAAGGTTCATGAGGTGTTTCAAAAAGCAGCATTAATAGACAGCTATTGTGGGGTTAACATAACCTAATTTTCCTGGAATAAGTGTGACATTGTAGTATTTGAAACAGTGAGGGTAAATGTCTGACCAGCAATCATAAATAATAGTATTCATAACTTAACACAGCTTTATTGAGGTGACATTGATGTTAATACATCTCAGGCATAATAAATACAACAAATACACAGTTTTGTGTAGTCTATTATCAGAAAGGTTGAAACAGCTTACTTTAATAACATATGTATTCTTGTTTTTTTTTTTGTCTACACAGGGAAATAGTCATTCTTAATAAGATCAGCGACACCCTCAGCCAGCTGCTGGAGACCGTGCAGGGTGGCAACAGGGCTGTATCTGAAAACACCCATGACACTGCAGCAAAACCTAATTATTTAGTTGGACAGGCAGGTGAGATAATTTCTAAAAATGGAGAAATCATAGATTTGCTGCAGCGTCATGGGCATGTGGGGCATGCAGCCTTAGTAGCCACCTATGGGCTCGAACAGAACGAGCTGGAGGCCACAGAAGCAATTCATCACCTTCTGCACCAGGATCTGCAGCACCTACAGGATGTCCAGCCCTCCAGAGCTCCTCAGCAACAGCCCCTTGAAGGTGCCCCTCCAAGAACACCACCAACATGTGCTGCAGAAGAGGTGTACCTGGCCACATCTGTTCCTGAGCAGCCTTCCACTTCCTCCTCCCCATTGTCTCTCCAAGTCCCTACAGCCTGAATGGCCAGCACCTCTCTTTTACTCCTGGCCACTAACTGTAAACAGCTTTTAATGAAAATTCATTTTATTTATTTATTTATATTTATATGTCCCCCCCCTTGTAGTATAAGTGTGCAGTAACACTTGTATTTTATTTTTGCACAACTATTATTTTAGTAATGTTTAATGTATTATGCCTTCCCCTGTGTGAATGAACACCTTTATTTATTTTTGTTTTTGTGTTGTTTTATTATACTTGTAAATAAAAGTTTTATATTTGTGTGCAAAATATTATAGTTTTTCAATAATGTGTTTGTCTCATTATAGATATGTATGCTATTAAAGTATTTGTTAGAGAAGGGCGAGGTAGTAGCTTGCCTGAAAATATACAAATTATAACTGTCAGAGCTACTGAATACTTGGTATCAGACAAATATAGTATTGATGATGATGGTTTCCTTTGCCTCTTGATTCTTCAGTTACAGTAGCAGCCACAGACACTGCTAGCAATTTCCTGAGATTTCTATGATTTTTTGAGAAATAGCTCCTGCTTTCTGCATTTACATACTAGAGGCAGCAGAGAGAAACTCTTCAGAATTATCGTGACATATCTGGAAATAGTTGACAATGTCTGTGGCTACAACTGTATGATGCAGTAGCTGCTATGCAAAGATGGGTTCTCAAGTTGGGTTAGGTATTGTTCTGAAAATGTCTTACGTAAAGATTAGATTGTCTCTTTAAGATGCAGTGTAGTGAGAAAACATTTAATTTTTAGTTCTTTCTCAAAAAGTCAGTAATTTATTGCAAAAAACTGCGTTAATGCAAGAGTTAGGGTTTTTTTACAGTGACAAAAGTCAGGAAATTCAGTGTTAAGGTTTTCAACCCTAACTCTGGCTTCCCCAACCCCCACTCACTGGCACACAGACACACACACACACACACATGTGCACAAAGATAGACACACACAGGACAAACAACTATGGGGCAGTACAAGGAAAGACAACCAATCACAGACAGACACCATAACATAACACAAATAACATACAATTTATTAAACATACCACAACAGGCATCCATCATCATGTTTCACCAATGTTTTCACTTTTCCTAGCATTGGAGTCTGTTCTCTGCATAGAGTGAGAAGTGTTAGAAGCATTTTAGTTAAAACTACTTATACATCTACGTTACCTCTTATATGATAGTGTTTTATATAGATAAAACATTTCATAAAAAAGTGAGGGTATGCTGGTCTGTTACAATTATACAATACTGTTCAAAAATTCTTTAACCTTATTGGAAAAACATTTAACATTATCATGGGTGAATCCTCTATTGGCTATGCCTGATAAAAGTTATTTATAAAAACATAATTAAACACATTTTTACCTTTGTACTGAACATAAGTCTATTGTATAATCAGAATAAGGCACTCCAGGATGTGAGTTACTTGACATTTACCCACTTCTTATGTAATTAAGTTGCTTGGCTGTAGCCTGTGACACACGACCCAAGGCATGGGTACACCTCTAATAACCTACACACAGTTGTGACCTATTTGTTAAATACAGAGGCCCAGATATTCAAACTGCTCCCAAAAAGTGCTCAACAGCAGGAAGAAGCACAAGTCCACTGCGTCCATGTGCAAGAAGCGTGATATTCAAAAACTGTGCAGGCCAAGATGCGCCTACAGCCGATGACTGAATTCACACCACCTGCACCATAGCGCAACTAGGGAGGTGAAGCTGAGCATACCTGATGCGCCATAGTGCAACAAGGGATGTTCAGCTGAGCAGTCCAGATGTGCCATAGCACAACCAGGGATGCTCCCCAGCAGCAAAGCAGCAATGCAACAGCACAACCAGGGATGCAGGGGCCCACCACCCATGCCACAGATGGGCAGAGGAACACACAGCTGTTCTAGACATTGTCCCCCCACACCACATGCACTGCACAACTGGGGGAGGGCTGGAATAACCACCAGTCCATGGATACCAGCAACCAACCCACAGCCAGGCCATGGTGCCCCACCACACCCCCTGGCAAGCTGTGACCAGCACACAAGTATGGCCGACCACCCCATACCACACCATCCCACAAATGCAGAGCACACCCTGCACCATGATCCCCATATACCCTTCCCAGGAGTAGTGAAGGAAGTGAAGGACACCCTATGCATGCCACCACCCCCACTGTGACAATGCAATACTGTGCACCATGGAGCCATGCAAGGTAGCCCCAACATGGGCACCATGCAGTGGGTGGCAGCAGACAGTGATGCAACAGATGCATACACAGTGCCACCCTGCATGTCTCTCCTGAGGTACAGCTGAGAGACCAACCATGCATCAGCACATGAGGTACCCCACATGCAACAGGGCATGCCTCTGACCCCACCTCCAATGGTACAGCACACCCTCCCAAGGACACATCCCATCCCAGCACTGGCCACAACAGCCAGCACAGACATGCACAGTGTAGCATGGAGGAATGCACCACGCAGGATGCAACTTAGTGCATGGACAAACACCCACCCATACCCAAGAGCACACCAACACAGGGACACAGTAGTGGGTCAACCAAGCCACTGATGTATGGCCACGGCTGATGTGTACACATGGTCAGCACCCCTACATTGCACAGGTGTGCCAGCCACCCTGTGCAGGCACCATGAAGCTGTATGCCACCAGCATGCCACCGGAGCACAGGTGAAAGACACTGGAGCACATCCCCTGCAACAGACACAAGTGACAGCATGGGGGGGCAACAACAGCGGAGGCCACAGTATCACTGGAGGCAGAAGTGCACCATACTGGTGATGGAAGGCAACCTGGCATTGTGCCGGGTACAGTTGTTATCCAGCATGGACAGCCACCACTGACATGCCACCACACTGTGCATATCACAGACATGCAAGGGTGTCAGGTGCACAGGCCATGGATGGTCTGACGGGGTGCCATGCACACAGTATAGGCCCCATGGCCCACTGCACACAAGCATCCAGTGCACAGAGTACAACATCCAAACCACAGACAGTGACTGATCCCCCTGCCCACATCATAGGTGGTTCACCCCTGCACACACACACACACACACACACACACACACACACACACACACACACAAACGCATGCATGAACCACCCCTGATGCCATGCACACCACTGCAGCTGAGCACCTGTAGCCTGCTGCAAATCAGAGACCACCACAGTTGTCATAACAAAATGCTTATATTTAAAATACATATCACAAATTATTTACAAGTATTTACAGGGGGTAAGGGACACATAACAGGTGGAGGTGGGTAAGGGGCACGGGTGAACATATGGGAGAGGGAAGAAGGGGAGTGAGGGTGGGTCAGAGGGGGAAAGGCGGTAGTAGGGGCATGGAGTCCTCATTGTGTGCCCCAGTCCTCCTCCACATGGTGCCTATGTCTGCCACTCCTCCTCCTCCTCACCCTGTGGTGGTGGATGCACTCTAACAGCTCCAGTGTTGCCCTCACCACCTGGAGCACCTCCTTCACACTCCTCTCCAGTGCCTGGAGTCACCGTCCACCTAGGACGAGGGAGCAGAGTCAATAATTTTGACTGTTCAGCCCCCTGCAGCCCACCCATTGTGCATGGCATACAGCCATGTGCCACACCCCTGTGATGGTGTGCGACCGCCCACAGTGACCATGTCCATAAGATCTGCCTACCCAGGCAGCCACAGCCATGTGGACCACTGCACACACCCACCACCCATGTCCTGCACAGCACCACAATGGCTGTACAGTGACTTGGCTATGTGGTGTGAAGGCAGTGCCACAGCCATGTGCCCGATGAACACATGGACCACCACTGATGCACTTTCAGACATGCAGTGCCACTGGACAGTGCTGACTGTAACAAGTTGCGTGCATGGCAGTGGTGTCAATGGATGGTAGCCATGCCCCGCTGCCCACCCAGTTATACAGCATGCAATAGTAATCATGGATGTAAGACACTCACCATCATCAGGGTCATCCATGCACCGCTGACCACCATTACCCCTCCTGGCCTGCTGCTCCTCCAGGTGGTGCCTCCAGTCTCTGGCCTGCTAGCATTCTGTGGGCCCTAAGGTGTAAAAATGGAGAGAGGAACATCAGTACAATCCAGTAGCAATGTTCCCTGCCCCCATGTGTGTAATCCACACAGCCAGACCCACCACCCCACACCCGATACTACCACCACGGCCAACACCAGATGGCCCCCCCATGTGCCAGACATATGCAACCATGATATCTGTATGGACAATAAAAGTGTATGGATGTTGCACCTACCTGGCTGTGGCACCGTGCCCCTCCTGACATGTCCCTGCAGGTGGGCAAGCAGGTCCGGGTCCCTGTGCCTCAGGTCCCCATATCGGTGGTGGCACTGCTCTGCCGTCCACCCCATACTGGTGGCCTCCTCCAGGGCATCGGCCATCTCCTCCCAAACCTGATGCCTGGCCCTGTCCAGGAGTGCCTCCCCAAACAAAGGACCAACATGTGGCTCCACTATGGCCACAAGGTTTGCCAGCTCTATCTGACACTACTGCACAACACGCCTCCATGCCATCTCTGCTGCTCAGTTCAGTCAAAATAGCGCTATGCAGCATGGTTCTGCCACTTGCAGATGCTGCACGGTACAGCGCTGCCATTCCCTATCATGCTGTCACTGAACAGCACAATAGTGCTGCACCCATGCCTCATGCATGGCATCCCGGGGGCAAAGGTTGAGCACAGGATCAAGGGTCTGTGGCACATGGACAGCCACAGCGTGATAGGAACCCAATGCGAGTAGGGCGATTGGGTGCCTGTGTGCCACCTCCTGTAGCAGCCTACCACTCTGTTGCCCCAGTGCGTCTATGATGCCCCAGTGCCACAGCACCATATAGGTAAACAGCGCTGTAGCACCACTGGCACAATGGTGGCTGTGCCCTACATTGCCTCCCACACACAGCACATCAGCAGTGCAGCAGGAGCCTGTGTCATCAACCTGGGCATGCGCAGTTAGATGTGCTCAGCACATGTCATAGAACTGCACCCTTGGCTCAGCATGTTCAACACAATTGCGCAAAGTGCAACAGTGCAATATTCAGCTGGCATATTCAAATCAGCTAATCAGCCATTCAGTGGCACAGTCACTGCATTTGTATTTACTTAAAGATGCGCCTCGCCTCATTTGCATGGGTTGCGCTATAAAAGTGCGACATTGGGCTGCACTGGCCATAGTCAGTTACTGCAGTCTATTGCGGTGAGTTGCATGCTGTTTGGGAGCATGGACTGTGGATTTTGGGACATGCATGGGACTGCACAGTCACAGGTAACACCTGTCATTCTCACAGGCTGAATCATGACCAAGCGTGTGGTGGAGGAAGAGAAACAGAGTCGTGGGAGGAAGAGAAGGCCAAATTTCACTAAGGCCAAGACAAATGCCCTGTTTGAGGCATACCTAGACCTGGATCCACTTCTCAGTGGACGCCAGGGAACACCACAGGCCTGTGCTGCTGCATGGGAGGAGGTGACATGTGCTGTAAACCTGCATGGCAGCCACCAGCACTCCATGCAGGAGTGCAAGAAAAAGATGGGCACAGACAGGCAGAGGATTAAGGAGAAGATGGCTGCCATCAAGGTAGCATGGTCTGTGACAGGTGGGAGACAGCTGGAGGTGTTACGTCTGACACCACAGGAGGAGCGGGTTGCTGGCAGCATCCAGTGTTGCACCATTGAGAGTGTTCCTAGTGGTGGATTCCAGATGGGTGGTAGCCCTTCACTGAATGGTAGGTCATGGTCAGTCTATTGGGGGGGACAGGGTAGTTCACATGCAGTAACGCAACTTTGTTTTCCCTTATAGCTCCTGAGCATCTGCATGGGTCAGCGGTGGTGGGCTTCTCCACTGAGGCCAGTCACATGGAGATGGAGGAGGGGCCCATCCACCTCCACAGGAATACATGGATCAGGGTGACAGTGGGCCCACCTGGACATCCAGACTGATGTTGGTGGAGCAGGTGTGGAGGAGGCCCTGCCCATGTCCCAGCGTGCCAGCGTCCACAGATGCCTGCATGCTGACACTCGGGCTGGTGCTGGATCCGTCACTGATGATGATGGTGCTAACATCATGGGCAGTGACACATGTGTGCCACAGGATGGCCACTCAGCAGGTTACATCACAGCCATGGCTGTGGGTGGTGCTGCTGTGGAGAACTGCGTTTCATCACAGTCCCAGCCTGTGCCTGTCAGCAGTGGTGGGGCAGCACAGGTGTGTGTACGGGACAGTGGGGACTGTTGCAACCACTGGGGTGGCACCATTGAGCACTGGAGAGCAGCAGCAAGAGGGGCAGCATCAGCAGTTGGCCAATGGCTGTGGGGGACAGTGTCAGGGGTGGTGTCAGTGCACCACCTGTGGACATGCCCAGGCCTGGCCCCGGTGTGCAGCACCCACCCTCAAGGGGTGATGAGCATCAGGGCCGCAAACACCCTGAGTGACCGCATGCCAATCGGGCAGATGACCTCTTGGATGAGCACACCCGCATACTGCAAGCATCAGTCAATCAGCAAGTGTAGCTTGTGATGGCGGTGGATACACTGAGTACGGCTCTGTACCAGGCAGAGGAGCATCACAGCAGAGACACCGCTCTGCTCCTGGCAGAGATAGACCGGTTGCAGGAGGATGTGACCGCTGCCATTGATAGGTAGACACTGGCATTCACTGCTGTCATAGCCACAATGGGCACACAGTTATTTGCCCATGCGTTGCAAACACCACACAGTGCATTGTCCACCCCCCATTCCCGGTTTCATGCGACACCGTCCTTGTCGACACCGGGTTCAGCTGTGGGCATCCTGAGCATGCCTGGCGCAGGAATATTTGGTTTGCTGCAGACCCCTGCGCATGCACGGTCGCATTCACACAGTTGAACCCCTGGGGGATTGTTGGTGCCACTCTATGAGGCCAGTGGTCAGCCTGTCACTGCTGGTGGGTCTCGACGGTGCCGCCCATGCATCCGTGGCAGCCGTGGCACTGTGGCGCTTATCTGGACTGACTAGTATGGTATGGGCTGCATGCCCATTGGCTCATGCTCTGAATCGATGGGCGTGCAGCCATACAGAGCTGTCAGTCGGTGGGAGGCGGGGTTGCAGGTGGGTGGGGTTCTGCCACTCACTGGCTGATGGGGGATTGGGGTGGTGGTGGGGCTCCAGTGGGCGGGTGGGGTGGGGGTCCACTAGATCACCAGGGATTTCGGACTTGGGGGGTGAGGAATGCCACCCATGATTGGGCTCCATGTGGTCCACTGGACCACCAGGGGTATTGGACTTGGGGGGGATACTGATGCCCATGATCGGGCTAATCACAGTCCACTGGACCACCAGGGATATTGGACTTCTAGGGGGGATGTCTGATGTCCACGATCGGGGCATGGGAGGGTACTGCCAGGTGCAGTGGGAACAGATGATGGCCACACACAGGTGGTAGCTGCTGTGTTGCACCCTGCAATGTGGCAGCTCACCTGTGGGTGGCCCTTGACTTGTTCTTTGTTTAGGCATAACTTTGTGCAGGCACAGGTAGGGGTTGCACCTGCATAACTCTGCACAGCCTGGGCTGAATATCGGGCTGTGCAATTAATGCATGGGCAGGCCCCGTCTACCTGTGCCTGCATACATTACTGATGCACCCCCGTGCATGGATTTGTGCGGTGCACTTTTCCCTTTTAAATATCTCATCAGAGCACATCAGTGGGTTGTGCATGGTGCAACACCATTGTTTATGCACAACCCTGTTGAATATCTGGGCCATAATGTTTTGCACTGCACTGCGCAAACGCAAAAATACAAATGCTAACATTAACACAAATGGTGATGGCAACAGTGAGGTAAAAGAACATAGTAACACTAAGGTGATGCAAATGCAAGTGCAATGGTAAGACAAATGGTGAGAGAAATGCAAGCACAAACATAAATGAAAACAGAAATGGTAACATAAACGGTAATGCTAACTGCAACAGAAATGCAAACAGTAACAAAAATGGTAACAAATATGCAAATGGCAACAGAAACGCAAACAGAAATGCAAATGGTAACCGCAGCAGTGATGCAGAAGGAAGAAGTAATGCAGTCGACAATGGAAATGCTACCGAAAATGCAAATGCTAAGGCCAATGGAAATGCAAACAGTAATGAACATGCAAACAATAATGGTAACACAATTGGAAATGCAAACGGTTATGATAAAACCAAAGATGACACCAAAGAAATGGTAACACAGAAGGAAGCACAAATGCAAGCATGTATGAAAGAGCAAATGGTAACGCACACAGTGACGCAAAAGTAAACACAAACAAAAATGGTAAGGGAAACGCAAACGGTAACAGTGATGCAAGCACAAGTGCAAAAGCAAATGCAAAGGGCAACACACACGGTGACATAAACAGAAATGCTAACTTAAACATAACGGACACAAGCAGAAATGCTAACAGTAACAATAACGCAAATGCACACCCTTTTTTTCCCAAAAAGGTGCATTCAGAAGCACAGTGAATACAAATAATATATACATAATAATTGCCCTCGGAGCACAAAATTAACACTTGGAATCCTAAATTCCTTATATCTCAGGAACCGTATGACATAAAAAAAAAATGTAAAATCTCATATTATTTATGACTTTCCAAGATAGTTTTGTACTTAGCCCCCTAGTTGGGTACTAAGCATGCTTCCAATGAAAAGTCCGTATCTCGAACCATTTTCGAGATACAGGGCCTGAAAGGTATGGCTGATGCCGTAATATTAGCCTATGGGAAAAATCATTAACTTCAAAGTGCTGTAACTTTGCAGCCCTCTAATATTTTGTCACCAAATCACAAGAAGACACATCTAAGGGGTCCCGGCTTACTTCCTTCCAAACTCCAGCCCAAAAGACAAACGGTTCTTTTGCAGCAGAGTAGCAAAGATTTCCTATTGTTTTTAGCATAATGTCGCAAAGTAGTGTTGCAAATCAAGACACGTTCACAAACAAAATCATGAAAGTGTTGAATATGTGAAAGCACTTTGCAACACAACTTTTTACAAAAATGTAAAAAACATTTCTGGAGTGTTTTACCCTGCCCCCCCCAAAAAAAAAAGACATGGCTAACATCCTCAGGGCTCGACTATGTGAACACAACAAGAAGTGTGCCCCTAGAGGGCCCCAAATTTAAATGCCAAGCATTTCTGTGACCACCAACTGAAAACAAGATGGCTGATTTGTGACACTACAAGGGTCATTTGCAAAAGTAAAAAGTGCATTTGCGACACTTTCGCGTACTTTAACTTTTACCAATGACTATAATGGGAAAATAGTATTTTGAATAACTTTTGAACTGATTAATATTTTTTCACAAAATCTTAAAAAGGCACATCAGGGACCCTGGCTGCATGTTCCCTGAAG
Source organism: Neoceratodus forsteri (assembly GCA_016271365.2). Taxonomy (NCBI): domain Eukaryota; kingdom Metazoa; phylum Chordata; order Ceratodontiformes; family Ceratodontidae; genus Neoceratodus; species Neoceratodus forsteri. The sequence continues at coordinate 54,198,956 of CM028130.1, forward strand.
GTTTCAGACCAGTCGCACAAACTGTTTGGGGTGGTAGGCGCTGGCAAAGAATGCACACAAATGTGCAATTTATGAGTTTTTTGGCACTCGATAGCTCCACAACCGTACTTCCAACTATAATGAAACTTAGCAGATCTAGAGATTTATGGTACCAAACTAAGCATTCCAAATTTCAGGCAAATCTGATACACGGTGACAAAGTTATTAAGCTGCCAAATTTCAGATTTACTCTTAAATGAGGTACTCAACCCTAACTATAGTGGCACTACCATGCCACTAATATATATATATATGTAAGTGTGTGTGTGTGTATATATATATATATATATATATAATGGTAGCATGGTAGTGCTACCATAGTTAGGGTTGAGGAGCCATTTACATTTTAAACCCCAAATTTTGCACCTTAATAACTTTGCAACCATTTAACAGATTTATCTGAAACTTGGGAATACTCTATCAAAAGCCATAGACCTTGGGATCTACCAAGTTATGTACCAGTCGGATATATGGCTGTGGAGTTATTAAGCATGATCTGTGCGTGCATTTACTCTTTTTCTGGAATTCTACGGTTGCGCCTATAGGTCGCACGGTTTGTGCGACTGGCCCAAAATCTTCAAGGATCATGTGGCTGGGGTCCCTGATGTGCCTTTTGAAGATTTCATGAAAAAATATTAAATGGTTCAAAAGTTATTCAAAAAACAATTTCCCATTATAAGTCACTAGGAAAAGTTAACAAAAAGTTTGACAGTGTCGCAAATGCACTTTTTACTGTCGCAAAATGGCCCTGTTACTGTCACAAATCCACCATTTTGTTTTCAGTTAGTGATCAGAAAAATGCTTGGCATTTAAAATTGAGACCCTCAGGCAACCAAATTCTTTTTGTATTCACTGAGTCGGGCCCTGTGGATGCTAGCCATGTCTTTATTTTTGGGTAAAACACCCCAGAAATATGGTTTTCAGATTTCTTGAAAAAGTACTTTCGCAAAGCACTGTCGAACTCATGAAAGTGTCACAAATTTTTTGAGAAAACTTTCGCAAATCACGACACTGCTTTGCGACACTATGCCCAAAATAACAGTAATTCTTTAGCACTCCGCTGCAAAAGAACGGTTTGGAGTTTGGGGCTGAAATTTGAAGGGAACGCAGCCGACATCTCACAGATGTGCCTTTCAGTGTTTCATTAAAAAAAATATTACACAGCGGCAAAGTTACAGTACTTGGCATTTAAATTTGGGACTCTCTAGCAATCTAATTATTTTTGTATTCACCCAGTCAGACCTGAGGATGCTAGGCATATCTTTATTTTAGGGAAAAACATCACAGAAATATGATTTTCAAATTTCTGGAAAAAGTACTTTCACAAAGTAGTGTCGCACGCATGACACTGTCAAATGAATTTGCAAAAGGTTTCTTAAAGTTCAACAGTACTTTTCCACACTGTGGGAAAATTACAGCAATTCTTTGTCACCCTGATTCAAAAGAATGTTTTTTTGTTTTAGGCTGAAATTTGGAGGCAATGCAGCCAGCATGTCACAGATGTGCCTTTCAGTATTTTGGTGAAAAAAATACTACATGGCGGCAAAGTGACAGGACTCCAAAGTTGACACTTTTTCCCTCAGGATAACAATACGGCATCTGCCACATTACAGGAATGCTTTGCTGCCCTGATGCAAAATAACTGTTTGGTCTTTTGCGATAAAATTTGGAGGGAAGAAAGTCAACATCCCACAGATGTGTCTTGTAGTGGTTTGGTGAAAAAATATTAGAGGGATCCAAAGTTATGGCACTCCAAATTTCTTTTTTTCCCCATAGGATGACATTACGATGTTCGCCACGCCTTTCAGGGCCTGTATCTTGGAATCAGTGCAAGATATAGACTTCTTCTCAGAAAACATGTTTAGCCCCCCAGAATGGGGGCTAAGTGCAAAACTAGCCAGGAAACTCATAAATCATATGACATTTAATTTTTTTTCTACATCTAGCAGTTCCTGAGATATAAGCAATTTAGTATGCCAGCTCCTCATTTTCTGCTCCGAGATCCATTATTATGCATACATTCTTTGTGCTCACTGTCTTTCTCTATGCAGCTTTTGGGGAAAACTAGTCTGTGTGCTTTCATTACTGTTACCCTTACTGCTTCTGCTTGCTGTTCCGTACTCGTTTCACTTACTGTTCCTGTCTATGGCACCATGTACGTTACCCTTTGCTTTTTCATTTGCGCTTCATTTGTGTTATTTTAACCATTTGTGTCTACAGTACTGTTTGTCTTTGTGTTTCACTTTGCATCACCATGCACATTACCATTTGCGTTTGTGGGCACCGTGTCACTATGTGACAAGACATCACTTGGTGGGAGTGCGTGGCCCTCCCACTGCCGCATTACATTCACTGTTTCTCATTATCATTATCAAAAAGAAGGGAAATTAGAGGCAAAAATCTCCATTTAATGCATTAGTTAGGGTTGTTCCACAGCAACAAAAGTGAGGAAATTCAGTGTTAGGGTTGAAAGCACCCCTTGGACCTCCACGCCCACACCCCCAACCGGCATTGGGGTGCGCTTTGGGGTTGTCAGTCCTAACTCTCACCCCATTCTTCTACACCTCTGCTTCTTCACATATCTGATGGGGTGAGAGTTAGGACAGGCAACCAAAATGCACACCCTGATGCCAGTTGAGAGTGTGGGTGAGGGGTCAAGGGAGGCTTCCAACCCAACACTGAATTTTTCACTTTTGTTGCTGTGAACAACTCCTAACTAAGGCATTAAATTGAGTTTTGGCCTCTAATATATATACATGTATATATATATATAAATATATATATATATATATACTGTATATGTGTGTGTATATGTATATATATATATATATATATATATATATATATATATAGCTAAAAACTCAATTTAATACATCAGTTAGGGTTGTTCCACAGTGACAAAAGTGAGAAATTTGATGTTGACTTCCACCCTTACCCCACCCCCCCGCCCCACCAACAGGCATTGGGGTGCACGTTGGGGTCATTATCCTAACTCTCACCCCATCTCTTGTGTAAACAAGCTGAGGTGGTGCAGCATAGGAGAATGGGATGAGAGTTAGGACCTATGACCCCAATGCACACCCTGATGCCTGTTTGTGGGGGCAGGGTGGGGTGCAAGGGGTTGGGAACACAAACATCAAATTTCCTCACTTTTTTCACTGTGGAAAAACCCTAAATGATGCATTAAACTGAGTTTTTTTCCATGAATTTCCCTTCTTTCTGAGAATGTACACTATAAATTGTGAAGTATTGGTAATGGAAACACAAGCACAAATGGTAATGCACAAGTGACACAAATATAAACGATAAGACAAATGGTAATAAAAACACAAACGTTAATAAAAACAGAAATGAAAACGCAAGCTCATATTGAAATGCAAATTATAATATGTACAGTCACAGTAATGGTAATACAGTTTGAAATGCAAACACTTACGGCAACAGCAACAATGACACCAAAGGAAACACAATCAGAAATGCAAACACAAATGGAGATGCGTTTGCAAATGCAAATCGAAATGTACACAGTGATGCAAAAGGAAACAAAAACAGTAATGGAAATGCAAATGTTAACAGTAATTCAAATGCAAGTGCAAACGAAATGCAAAGGGGAATGCACACTGTGGAATAGATGGGAACACTAATGCAAACAGATTGGAAATGAAAGTGGAAATGCTAACTGTAACAGTAACGAAAATGCACACCCTTTTTTTCCCTAAAAGCTGCATAGAAAAACACAGTGAATACAAAGCATGTGTGCATAATAATGGGCCTCAGAGCAGAAAATGAACACTTGGAATTCTAAATTGCTTATATCTCAAGAACCGTACGATGTAGAAAAAGAATTAAAATTTCATATAATTTATGACTGTCCTGGCTAGTTTTACACTTATCCTCCTAGCAGGAGACTAAGCATTTTTTTGACAAAAAGTCCATATCTCGAAGCTTTTCCGAGATACAGGCCCCAAAGGGCATGGCAGACACCATAATGTTAGCCTAATGGAGAAATTGTCAATTTCTGAATATTGTAACTTTGTAGCTCTCTAATATTTTGTCACCAAACCACCAATAGGCACATATGTGGGATGTTGGCCTTTTTCTCTCTAAATTTCAGCCCAAAAAAACAAACCGTGATATTGCAGCAGGGTGTCAAAGATTTCCTATTCTTTTGGCCATAGTCTTGCAAAGTAGTGTCATGATTTGCGACACTTTCACAAAAAAAAGCACAAAAGTGTTGAATGTGTAACATTACTTTGCGACACTACAGTTTACTAAAATTTTTAAAACATATTTCCTGGGTATTTAACCCCCCCCCTCAAAAAAAAAAAAGACATGGCTTGCATCATCAGGGCTCAACTAGGTGAACACAAAAATAATTATGTCCCAAGATGGTCCCAAATTTAAATGCCAAGCATTTCTGTGACCACCAACTGAAAACAAAATGGTGGATTTGAGACAATACAGGGGTCATTTGCAACACTAAAATTTGCATTTGCGACACTGTTGAACTTTTTAACTTTTCCCTTTGACTATAACAGGAAACTTGATTTTTGAATAACTTTTGAACTGTTTAATATTTTTTCACAAAATCTTGGAAAGGCACATCGGGGACCCCCTCCGCATGTTCCCTGAAGGTTTCAGACCAGTCACACAGACTGTGCGACCTGTAGGCATGAGCAAAGAATGTGCAAAAATGCTTAAATACAACATTCTATGGTGCTATGTAGCTCTGCAACTGTATATCCAACCATTACAAATCTTAGGAAATCCAGAGATCTGTCATACTGCTCTGTGCATGCCAAATTTCAGGCAAATCCATCATACGGTGGCAAAGTTCTTAAGGTGCCAAATTTCACACTTTAACATTAAATGGAGTGCTCAACACTAACCATAGTGGCACTGTCGTGTCAGTATAATTATGTATATATATACACTGTATATATATATATATATATATATATATATATATATATATATATATATTCATAGCAGGAAAACTCTGTTTAATGTATCAGTTAGTGTTGTCCACAGTGACAAAGCAAGGAAATTTGGTGTTAGGGTTGCCACCCCTTCACCCAACCCACCCCATCCCTACCAACAGGCATCAGGGGTGTGCATTGGGGTCATTGCTCCTAACTCTCACCCCATCCCATGTGTAAACAAGTTGAGGTGGTGCAGTATAGGAGAATGGGGTGAAAGTTAGGACCAATGACTCCAACGCACACGTTGTTGGGGATGGGGTGAACTTGGGGTGCAAGGGGTAGCAACCCTAATATCAAATTTCCTCACTTTTGTCACTGTGGAACAATCCTAACTGATGCATTAAACTGATTTTTATTACTATGAATTTCCCTTCTTTTTGAGAATGAGCACTATGAATAGTGAATGGAACATGGTGGAGGGAGCATGGAGAACATGTGATTTTTTGTCACATAGTAACGCTAACGATAACCAAATGCAAGTGCAAATGGTAACTCTCATGGTGACACAAACATAAATGATAATGCCAACGGTAACAGAAACTCAAGCGCAAATGTTAAGGAAAACAGAAATGGTAATGCAAACAGTAAGGCAAATGCTAATGACAACAGAAATGCAAATGGTAACAAAAAACAGTAACATAAACGCTAACGCCAATGAAAATGCAAATGTTAAGAAAAATGCAAATGGTAACCCAAGCGCAAACAGAAATGCAAATGGTAAAGGCAATGGTGCCACAGAAGGAAACAGTAACACAATCGACAACAGAAATGAAACCAAAAAGCAAACGCTAAGGCCAACAGAAACACAAATGGTGACAAACACGCAAACAGTAACAGTAACACAATTGGAAATGCAAAGAATTACAGTAACAGCAAAGATGACGTCTAAGTGAACAGTAACACAAAAGCAAAAGCAAGAGCATACGGAAACACAAATGGTAATGTGCATTATCACGGTACTGCAATTGCAAATGCAAATGGTAAAGGTAACACCAATGATGATGCCAAAGGAAACACAAATGCAAACGGAAGCACGTACGCAAACGCTAAATGTAATGCACACAGTGACACAAAATGGAACACAAACAAAAACAGTAATGGAAATGCAAATGGTAATAGTAATGCAAAAGCAAGCGCAAAGGAAAAAGCAAAGGGTAACGCACACGGTGGCATAGATGGGAATGGTAACACAAACGGTTATGGAAACACAAGTGAAAATGCTAACTGTAACAGTAACGAAAGCACACACCCTTGTTTCCCCAAAAGTTGCATAGAGAAACACAGTGAATACAAAGAATGTATGCATAATAATGGGCATCAGAGCAGAAAATGAGCACTTAGAATACTGAATTGCTTATATCTCAGGAACCATATGACATAGAAAAAAAAGTTAAATTTCATATAATTTATGACTTTCCTGGCTAGTTTTGCACTTAGCCACCTAGTGGGGGACTAAGAATTTTTCTGATGAAAAGTCCGTATCTGGAAGCGTTTCTGAGATACGGCTCAGAAAGGCGTGGCGGACACCGTAATGTTAGTTTAAGGGAAAAATAGTCAACTTCAGAGTACCATAACTTTGCAAGTCTCTAATAGTTTGTCACCAATCCACCAACAGGCACATCTGTGGGATATTGGTTTTCTTTCCTTCAAATTTCAGCCCAAAAGACCAAACAGTTCTTTTGCAGTAGAGTGGCAAAGATTTCCTATTCTTTTGGGCATAGTGTCGCAGAGTAGCATGGCAAATCACGACAGTTTCACAAAGAAAATCACAGAAGTGTCACGAGTGTGAAACTACAGTTTACAAAAATTTGAAAAACATATTTCTGGAGTGTTTAACCACCAAAAAAGACATGGCTAGCATCCTCAGGGCTCGACTGAGTAAACACAAAAAGCATTGCGTCCCTAGAGGGTGCCAAATTTAAATGCCAAGCATTTTTGTGACCAGTAACTGAATAAGAAATGGCTGACTCATGACACTACAGTGGTAATTTGCAACACTAAAAACCACATTTGAAACACTGTTGAATAGTTTAACTTTCCCCATTGACTATAATGGGAAAATTGTTTTTTGAATAACTTTTGAATCATTTAATATTTTTTCACGAAATCTTTGAAAGGCACACTTGGGGGGATGCTGGCTGCATGTTCCATGAAGGTTTTGGATCAGTCACACAAATTGTGCGACCTGTAGGTGAGAGCAAAGTATGTGCAAAAAAGCATAAATATGACTTTCTATTTCGCTTTATAGCTCCGCAATCGTATATCTGACCATTATGAAACTTGGCAGATTCAGAGATTTATGCTACCACTCCGAGCCTGCCACACTTCAGGCATATCTGTCATACAGTGGCAAAGTTAAGCTGCAAAATTTCACAGTTTAGCCTTAAATGGGGTACTCAATTCTAACTATAGTGGTACTAAAGCGCCACTATAATATGTTTATGTATACATATAAATATATATAAAATACATTTATATGTGCGTATATCTATATCTATATATCTATATATATATATATGTATATATATATATATATATATATATATATATATATATATATATATATATATATTATATATATGTATGTAGATATATATATATATATATATTATAGGGGCGCGGTTGTGCTACTATATTTAGTATTATGAAGCCACTTCTATGTTAAACTTGAAATTGTGTGTTTTAATAACTTTGGACCCATTCAATGGCTTTGCATGAAATTTGGCATGCATAGTGAGGCATGGTAGATCTCTTGATTTACCAAATTTCATTTTGGTCAGACATATGTTTTTGGCAAATCAAAATGCTGAATAATGCACTGTTTGCTAGTTTTGTGGGTAGTTTTTCGGATTCTGTCTGTGGCGCTGCACATCCATTGTGTGGTATGATGCTTTGCAACTTGATCACAAGCCTGCAGATTCTTTGAATGCAAGATTCTATGACCGAGATCTTTGATTGTGAGGATGCGACTAGATGGCCAGATTAAAAAATCAAATATCTCAGCCCAGGGGTGACTTAGCAAGTGACTCTAGGATGGGTTTTGCTCCGGGTGCTTTGTTCTATCGATTCATGTCTGTGGTTTAATGTATTTCTCTGAAACAATTGAGTTTTAACATTTTTTATTCTTTGATTGCAAGCTTACAAATTCTTTGTTTGTGAGCCTGAAAATTCTTTGATTGTGAGATTCTTTGACCACGATCTTTGATCTCGAGGGTGCAACTAGATGGCCAAATTAAAAAATCAAATATCTCAGCCCAGGGGTGTCTTATGAAGTCAAACTAGGATGGGTTTTGCTCGGGGGCTTCATTCTATTGAGTCATTGCTGTGGTTTAATGTATTTCTCTGAAAAAAATTGAGTTTTAAAATTTTTTAATTCTTTAATTGTGAGCCTACAAATTCTTTGGTCACGAACCTGCAAATTCTTTGATTGCCAGATTCTTTGATCCCGATCTTTTTTCACGAGGGAGGGACTAGATGGCCAGATTTGGTGGACCAGATAGCCCAATTTTCACAACTTTTAAAATTAAATATCTCAGAAATGGTTTGGTCTTTTAAATTGAAATTTGGAGGATGTTGAGGGGATGTCCTGTAGATGTGAATTGTGGCATTTAGATGTTGGAAAATTAATATGCTGTGGAGATATTGTGTGACACACTTTACATTTTGCATATAGAATTTTGAGGAGCATTTACACAAGATAAGTATGATAAGTTTGCTCGTTTCTTTGCAGATAAGGTAGTCAATGTCAGGGCTAAAATCTGCTCGGCACCCTCTATGGGAGTTATTGGCTGTCAGTGTGAGGTCACAGCCCCTTGGTCATCCTGGATATCTTTTGACCAACCAAAAATAGAGGACATTGTGTGGATTTCCAGAAATTGTGGCCAATTTGCTGTAGTTTGGATCTGGGCCCTACTCACCTATTATTAGGGTGGATGGAGATCATTGGCCCGATCCTTGCAGAGATTGTTTGATGCTCTTTAGATTTGGGAGAGTTCCCTAGCTCACTGAAGGAGGCAGTGGTGACACCGCTTCTGAAGAAAGCTTCTTTAGACCCAAGCATCTGTGCAAACTACAGACCTACCTCTAACCTTTCCTTTGTTGGGAAGGTAATCAAGAAAGTAATTGCACTGCAATTGGAGAACCATCTTACCATCCACAATGTCTTCAATCCTCTCCAGTCTAATTTCCAGAAGAGACATAGTACCAAGACTGCTCTGGTTCGGGTGCTCAATGATCTCTTGATGGCAAGAAACCAGAAGTGCTGCTCCATCTTGGTGCTTCTGGATCTCTCTTCAGCATTTGAAACTGTGGACCTTGGGGTTCTGCTTGAGCATCTGTGGGTCATCTGTGGACTGGCTGGTCCAGTTCTTAGATGGTTCCATTCTTTCCTAGCTGGCAGGTTTCAGAGGGTGGTATCAGGGATTTTTTCCTCTGAGCCATTCTCCCTGCCATGCAGGGTGCCTCAGGGCTTGGTGCTGTCTCCAATGTTGTTTGCAATCTATCTGCTGCCCCTCAGAGACATTATAACATCATATGGGCTAAGTTTTCACTGCTATGCAGATGATACACAGCTCTATTTGTCTTTTGCACCCAACCAGTATCATGCACTCTCAATGTTTAACAGCTGTTTGGCAGAAATCCATGGCTGGATGAGGTCTAGTTAGTCGAAATTGAATTCCAGGAAGAATGAGGTGCGGGTGGTGGACCCAGGGCACCGGATAGAGAGGTCAGTGGTAGGGTTACTGTCTCGGCTTTGCATCGACGGTGTACAGCTACCCATCTCTGAACAGGTGCACTGTTTGGGGTTGTATTTGTGGATGGGCTGACACTGTGGGCACAAGTGTCAGCAGTCATCAAGTCTTCCTTTTATCATCTTAGGAACACCACCAGAATTAAGCACCTTGTTCCATCTGATGATTTGCCCACATTGATCTATGCCTTAGCGACCGTGCACCTGGACTACTGCAACTCCCTATACCTAGGGTTTCTGGGGGTTGATATCTGCACTTGCAGCTGGTGCAGAATGCGGTGGCATGACTATCGACTGGGACTTCTCATACCAGTCATATTACATCTGTGCTGCGCAAACTGCACTGACTGCCTATACAGTGGCAGACCACCTTTAAGGTTGGTATTATGACCTATAAAGTCCTACATGGAGAGGGACCAGGCTAGCTGCAAGAGCTCCTGATTCCTTACAGTCCTGACTGACCCCTCCACTCTACTGATGAGGGGTTGCTAGAGGTTCTCAGGGTACAGTTGAAAACATCTGGTGAAAGGGCTTTTATGTTCACAGTGCCATCCCTGTGGAACTCTCTACCTCATCAGATCAGAAAGTGCAAGACTGTGGAGAGTTTTAAGACCAGTTTAAAGACATATTTATTTAAACAGGCTTTTAATATCTGAAATATTGTGAATTTGGAAGTTTTTTAATTGATGCTGTTATGCATGTTTTATGTGATTTTATTGAACTGTTTTAAAATGTTGTACATAAAGCAGTTTGGCACCTGAATTGCACTATATAAAGAAAAGTATTATCATTATTATTAGTGGCTTGACATTTATTGGGTAGCTAGTCTTATTGCCATGGAGGTAATTTTCAGTGGTTATGTGTCTGACATGTAAACAGGTACAGCATTATGCCACTCAGATGAATGAAACTTTCTTTTGTTTCAAGCTGGTGGGGCCCTGTGCTCCCACCAATATGGGCTCCCACCTATAGATATGATATTCAGTACTTGTGCTATTACATTAGGCAGAAATTTACACGTTGGTGGGAGTGTGGGGCCCCCCACCAACTTGCTCAAATTTGTACTTTTCTATGCTTTCTCAAAAAGTGAGGAAATTCTATACAAAAAAACAGTGTTAATGCATCATTTAGGGTTAAAACATGAAAAGTCAGGAAATTAGACCTTTAGGGTTGCCCCCTCCCTCGTGTACCCCCCATCCTCCCGAGATTGACAGACGTCAGGAGGTGTCATTGGGGTTGTGAGGGCTAAATGTCACCCCATTCTACTTTACTGTGGCTTCTGAATATGATTACACATGGAATGGGGTGATATTTAGGCCTCACAGCCCCAATGACAATACCCAGGCATCTGTCAATCTCAGAGATGGGGGGTATACAAGGGGGGATAATAATATACACATATACATCAGAGTATTATAGGGCACAATAGTGCCCTATAGTTAAGGTTGGTAGAGCACGTCAATGATAAATCTCAATTCTTCCACCTTAATAACTTTGCCATTTTTCAATAAAATAGCCCAAACAATTGGTACGTGCTGTCATTTTGTTAGCGTCACAAGATGTGGAAATTTTCGTGATGGCAGCCTTTACGGTTTTTGAGATATAAAGTAGTCAAAAAGCCAAAAATTGATGTTTTTACCCCATAGGATAACATGGTATTTTTTGCCCTTATCTACTGCACACACAGAATAAAATTTTTCTCTAACATTTTTAGGGATAATGGGGTGTGTGCCAAGGGTGTGCCTTTGGATGGTTTGATGAAAAATATATTACCATTTTTCAATTATAATCATTTTTGTGATAGACGCAAGACATGATGTTCGAGTGGTATTTACCGTTCTAACTGTACTGTTTGAATGGTAAAGGGTATGTACCCTTTCGAATGGTAAACACCATTTACTGTTCTAAAAGTAAATGGTGTTTACTATTGAACTTTACTGTATGAACAGTAAATAACCATGTACTGTTCAAACAGTAAACAAATATTTATCATTTCTTAATAAAAAAAGGATTTGGAATTTTGAGCTAACATTTTCAGGGAAAGGGCATGCCCCACAGATGTGCCTTTTGGTGGTTTGGTGAAAAAAGTTTATTTTGCCACCTAGTTATAAGACTTTGAAGTTTCCCATAGGATATCACTGTAATGGTCATTGTACCATTCAGCAGCTATATCTTGAAAATGCTTCAAGATACAAATTTTCTTCAAAACTCAGTTTAGTACACCTTTAAGTGTACTAAGCAGTTACTGTATGCATGTTTCCAACCTTTCTTTACAACTACTGGGGAAACTTCTATGAATGGGACTAAGGTGCCTGTGACCCTCTGTCATTATGATCTGTGTGCTCCACCAGGGGGATGAGGGTTAATTACAATGGGCCCAATTCTCAAAACACCAAGCATGGTGCAAGGGGCTCACACCAAAATGAATTGAGCAAAGTATACCTTGCACCAAGCACTGCCACCAGAAGTGATTCTCAAAGGCAGCCTGCTTCAACTGCAGGCTGTCTGCCCCACATGGGGTTTGCACCAGCCCTGCATCCGGAAATGGGATGCAACAAGGCATTGGGGGCCTGAGGCAGATACAAGCTGCCACAGCCCCAGGACCGCAATTCTGAGAAATATAAAGTACCCTTAGACTAGGCAGGGCTAGTCTAAGGGGACTTAGAAATGTTTTCCCTGGGATAGATGCTTGAACCAATAGTGCCACTGGTCACCCCTTCCCAATCCCCAATGTTCCCCAGAGGAATTAAATATATTTTAGACTCCCCCAACCCTACTCCCAAATGTGTTCATCTGAATGGTAATATACATGCCCCTCATTGTTGGTCCAGTGCCTTCATACCCCCTGCCCAAGCCAGTAGTGTCCCCATCCCCAGACAGAGCCAGGGACTGGAAAAGCCCTCCTCACACCTATGTGGCTGGTCCCAGACTGTGTACTGTAATGTGTACACGCTCATACACATTACAGTACACGTTCAGTGACAATTCAGGTAGGAACCAGCTGTGGAGGTGTGAGGAGGGCTGTGCCCATCCCTGGCTCTATCTGTGGATGGGGGGCACTACCAGCTGGGGTGGGGAGGTGGGAGGGCACTTGACCACCAATGAGGGGTATGTACAGTACCATTCAGACTAACACATCAGGGATCAGGAAGGGGGTTTCTATAAGTATGAGACATGTGGGGTGCATCTGGGTTCTGGTTGAAGGAGATTCAATTATTTCTGATACTTGGGCAAATCAGAGTTCTTGTGGGGGGCTCCTAAATTTCCTATACCTGTGGGGCACATAATATTTCAATATGGGGCACAACGGCTTGCCATTACTGCAAAGGACCTACGGCAATCCCTTTCTGTGCACCATGTGTTTGCCGCAGGGGAGTGGTTGCCACAGGTGTGGGGACTTAGGCATTAGGACCCCTCCTGTACCTGAAGTGGGTGCAGGGTCCATGGCACACAGGGCTTTGGCATAAGCCACTGTTTGCCACAGTTTGAGCCAAATGCAGCCCCCTTTGTGAATTGTGCCCAATGTCTTTACACTGGCAGTATGGCTAAATGATAGGGCAGGGCCCATAGGGCCCTGCACTTCCACATATGCATATCATTATGGGGTGATAAGAATGCAGAGCCCTCTGGGCCCCAGTCCTCTCTCAGGGAGAAGAGGGTTAATCACAGTTTCTCTACAGTTATGGACTAATAAGAGCACAGGGCACAGAGGGCCCTTTGCTCCCACATGAAAACAGGGACAATTACAATATACATGCATGAGAGAACAGGGCCCTGAGGACCCAAAATCAAATAAGGGTAAGATTACACTTTCTAAAATGGTAAGAACATTCATTGCAAAAAAAACTATATTAATGCATCAGTTAGGGTTGTTATTAAAGAATTGAAAGCTGGGAAATTCAGTGTTAGAGTTTCCAACCCTAACTCCCCACCCTCAAAGCAGCAAAAGGACAAGACGACACCAGCAGCCACAGACAGCTATTATCAGGTAGGACAAAAAACATGCAACATTTTTCACTGCAGATGGAAATCCACGATACTGGTGTATGCATGGAATATACTCCCAGTGTAGGTGGTGGGGGTAAAAATGGTAATGGGATATAAAAATGCAGGGAGTAAGCATAAAGGGACTTTAGTGATAAGGAATGGGGGGAGCCAGAGATCAGGTAGGGTGTGTGATTTTACAGTAGGTCAGAAATTGGCTGACTAGGTGGGCAAAGTGGTCCTTTCAGCCCTTTTGTAGTCTTACATAGATATGGACACCATAAAACATACACACAATTGATGGGCCTATGCTTTTGCATCTATAGGTGTAATACATATACAATGACCTCTGGGTGCCACAGTTCAGATACGAACATATGAAAATTGCCAGCAGCAAAAGGCTGTCATGGTCTATCTAGGCTGCTCATGAAATACAACTAACTCCCTATTCAGCAGCTGCCCTGTGATACAAAAAGTACAGCAGTATTTCTATCTGCAGAAACAACGTCTGTTGAAGTTCCAGTATCTCTCCAGAGGTTTTCTATATGCAAAGGGACTGCTGTTCTGGAGTCAGAACTTGGTGTTTGTCTTACACCTCTGGCTGAAGAGACACAGGACCATCTTTGCTACAGAAAGGCTGGCCCCATAGGGGTATAGAGAAAACAAGTCTTGTACTTTGGATATAGAGGGTTTATATTTGGCTGGAGAGACTTGTGCTTCTGTATACAGAAGCAGTGTGGTGATTTCAGTATAGAAACACAGACACATATAATTTGATGGCAAGTAAGGAATGCTTTGCCCACCCAGTCTACCATTTTCCTACCTACTGTAACAACACAGACTGTACTTGATCTCAAGTTCTCCCCCCTTTTCGTACTGCTAAGGTTCCCTTATGAATACCCCATGCGTTATTGAATCCTGCTACCATTTTTGGCCCCACCTCATATGCTGGGAGGATGTCATAGACATTCAACAGTATTGTGAATTCCTATCTGTAGCGACAAGTGAGAGTGTATATTTTGCAGTTTGCATGCCACAGATACAAATCCGCAAAGGTAGCACATCAGTGCTGCTGTTTATTAACAAACCTAACTGATGCATTACCATAGTTTTTTGCAATGAATATGGTTGTGCATTACAGTTCTTTGTCTTTTGTCCTTTGGGGTAAACCTTGCATCAGTGCTTGCACACTAAGGTTGCTTGTCTTTTAGTTTGTTTTTTGTTTTAATTGCGCTCACTACAGTCCAACCCAGATAGACCAACTCAGGGTAGCTGATTCGTTCCACTGGGGTGTCATACAGATGAGGCACACTCATGAGTCCTGGAAGGACAAAACACATGTCTGTGTCTTCTGTTGGCACCCTTTGCAGACTATGTGAAAGGTGAGAGGCCTTTTGGCACCATGCATTTCTGCTTAAAGTTGAACCAACCTAATAGTTTGTAGTGAATTGCCTATACAGCCCATGATGCTTTGTATTGGGGGTATGTGTGCTTTAATGACAAGGTCCTTTGGGGTAACCTTGCCTCAGTACTTGCACACTAAGATTCTTTGTTTTATATATATATATATATATATATATATATATATATATATATATATATATATAGAAACCACTCTGAGGTGTGGTTGCACTCTGATATATGCATGCCTTGGTGTGAGTCAACTACCCAAGGTGTGCATATATCAGAGTACACTGCGCACCTCAGAGTGGTTCATCTATATTATAAAATGTCAAAATTGTTTTATAGGGGGTAAAAGTGCAGGTGTGTGGTCATGGTCTGATATATACATGGTCACCTGATGGTGTTTTTCCAATGCTGTTGCTGGAAATGACCATTTATGTAGCACCCATTTTACATATATATATATATCCAGTGGGTATGCTTTGTGATCCCTTGCCAGAGATCTGAGTTTGGGGGTGAATTCAGTAACACACTTACATGGGGTGAGGGTGCTGGGATGCCGCTGCCGCCCCCCCAGGCAGGGAATGAAAGTTGCTGGATTATCTGCATGGGCTCAGGTACCACTTAGTATAAACAGCTCTTCTCTCTGCATAGGGCCCTGCACCTCTGCCCCTGTGGGTGACAGAGAGCCCTGTGCATTGGCTGACAGATTGACTCTTTGCCTTGTGTGTCTGTGTGTCTAGATAGATGGAAGCACAGTGATTAGTTGGCTCTACACTTTAGCAGCCACCAGACAGCCCCATAAGCTCTTGAAATCTGTCACTGCACCGAAATGCAAGATCTGAAAGGCCCAACACTTGCACAAGTGGATGAACTCTTCCCTTGGCACAGGGCCAAACGGGCTCTGTGCATCTGAATATGTTCACAACTACATCTATTGAGAACCCCAAGGAAGATTGCACCACTTATTCGCCAATACTCCGGAGACCCAACCCCCTTTTTTTTTTTTTTCATTTGCTGCTTGGGGGTGGGGCTGAGGAGCTAGGGTCGGAAACCCTAATGCCACATTTCCCTAATTTTGTGACATTAATTTGAACTCTATCTGGCGTATTAATGAATTTTTTTTGTGTGGAGAATTTCCTTTCTTTTTAAGATACTGGGATTGTGTTGTCATTCCTGCAGGATGATGTCTTATTGTTTCTGCTTGCTTAATTGTCTGAAAATGTGCTTTCTGCAATTTTCTTACATTTTTTAAATTTCCACACATTCAGCTTGTATAAGAATTCATCAAGGCGGAACAATCCATGATTCAAAATAATGTTGATTTTTTTTTTGCTGAATTTCTACAATTTTGTTTAGTTTTATAGAAATTTAGTTTCTATGCTTTCTGTGAAATTGTCTAGATAATGCAGATAGTTTGGTTTCCACAGTGACATTCTGCAGAAGTGGAATCCCAAAATGTTGTACAGTTTACTAAGAATAAACTGAAAGTAGTAGGACAATCAGCAATGGCACTAATTAGCAGTCATGACCTGCATATGTCACATCACATTCAGGTTCAGAGCAAACATGTTCCACTCACAGTTGTGTGATGTGATGGCAGATAACGTAAAGAACACGGTATGGCACCCATATACATGACAGTCAGTCCATGATTGCATCCATATGTACCAGTGTTATAGGGAACATAGCACAGCTGCACAAATACCCCACCCGAGTCTAAAAAGCAGCAATTCAAAAAAAAAGACAATTTCCATGACAACAAGTACTGAGGCACACTCGGTATGCTGTTGACTGGTCACCAAAAAGGATTGCAGAGCATGCATCATGTAAGCAACACTACATGCCATAGTGTGTATTAAAGGATTTCATTGCACACTCAGGGTGTGTCCCTGCACCCTTGGAAAATGCATTCAAGTCCTTAAATGCACAACCTGGAGTAGCTTATTGCATTTATAAAATTCCTTTTTGCTCTTAGGTATTATATGTAAAGTAAAACATTTTAAATATGACTTTTTTTTAGATTTTTCTCCTTGTCTTGGTACAGGTGGCTAGCAGCCCTCTCCCTTCCTCACCCAACTGATGGCCCCCCCCAAGCAACTTATTGGATCCTGCAGAAGTACCCACAGATTGCTTCCCATGGCAGATCTGGGAGGGTCATCCTTCCCCTGGCGGCACACATTGAGAGTCTGAGTCCAGCTTCCTGAGTTGAAACATAGGGAGAGTGTAGGCAAGGATTCGCAAAGCCTGTACAGCCATTTTCTTCTTTTTCTCCTTAAGCTCCTGCTGTGAGCAGATGTCAGCATGTGCTGTGTAGAAGTACAAAGCTACTGCATGAAAGTGGCAGCCCACCATTCGCACCTGTACTACCATCAGGCATCCACTTGATGGCAGTCACAGATGGAGCCAGTGAGCCCAGCTGTCTGGGAGGGGACAGGAGAGTAGTTCTCCAGATACTTCATCTTTTCATCCCCAGCCAGCCCTAGCAACTGGGTTGGCTCCCAAACCTGGTTCACTAGTGTGGCAGGTGGTAGCACTACCCTGCCCTGTAACATATTTCTTAATAAAAAAATGTTTTGTTTAAATACATATTAAATAAAATATATACATGAAATTATCTCTGATTTTGTAGGTAATGATGTTTTTTTTTCACCTTGTTAAAGAAATTTGGCATCTAACCATAGAGTGCTAGGAATTTAATAGATGGCAAGGTTACATATTTTGGCCAGTGAAGTTTCTGGATTTTTCCTTGCCATTTTATAAAGTCTCATAGTGCTCCCAAGAGTTGTTTTTTGCAGAACCTTTTGTGCCTTTATTATCTTCCCCTCCATTGTTAATGCAAGATACCATATTAAATTAGCTTTTGATTAATTGGGCAATTACTGTGGGTTTAAATTTGATGAACATATCTCTAATGAACAAACTAACTAACTAGATTAAATGCACATGCTAACTGTTCATCCCTAACTCAGTTATCAACAGTGAAACACACTACTGGAAGACATGTCACCAATATGAGATATTTTAAGTCCTCTACTAGGAATAAGAGGAAAATTCTTCATTGCTATTAACCACTCTTAGCACATGTAAGGGGTCTAGTGAAAGAGGGATGCTGTTCCTCTTTCTGGGTTGTGAGTGAGAATAGTTAAATTACAAAAATAGTTTTGAAGAGGTTGCCATACTCACATATCCATAACAGCCAGTACTGTGGTTACTAAATACATGTATGTTATCCTGCATATGGAATATGTTTATTTCATAGGCATTTCTGGCAGTACAGCATAGAAGTCAGGGGCACTGAGCTGGAAAGCTGGAGAACTGAGTTTGAATCCCACAGCCACCACTTGAATCTGTCACTTCCAGTATTCTCATGATGCCTCTGGAAACAAGCCTCAGCTTAGTGTGTCTTTCCTGGCCAAAAATTGTAAAATAAATAAAAAATATATATATATTTTGCCCTTTCCCTGAGAAGGTACTGTAGAAAAAGAATGTCACCCAACTGGTTCTTGTCATCTCCTTTGACATTTTCTATAGTTTAACCATGGCAATTCTGCCATGTAGATGAGTCAAATACACAAGGTCCACATTCAGCACTGTAAGTTCATACTGGCAATGGCAAAAAAAAGGAATAATAATATGAGAATAGGTTTGTGCCTTTTTTATGTACACTTTAGAAAATATTCCATGTGAGTACATAGGTTGCAAACAGCCACTTAAACTTGAAAAGGTTATTTTCTTTCTTTTATTCATTTTAAAAAAGTACTCTTCTTTTTTATTCACCCTGCCTGCAGGTTCTGGGGACTATAATCAAATCATAACTTTTATTAAAGTTAAGATTACTTTTTAATAGATTCAATTTATTATGTCATTTCTCTTCCTCTTGCTGCTTGCTGTCTCTTCTCGCCTGTGCTAGATGCCTCAGGGGCTTCAGCTGTACCATTCACTTCCCTGTCTGTTTTCTATATTGTCTCTGCCTTTGACCTAATGGCTTCCCTGACTGAATATGGGGAAAAATTCCAATTTAATACTTGACATTCATGGCCTCCGTGTGAGAGAGAGGGAGGGAGAGAGAATGTGAGGATGTAGATTGAAAAGATATATTTGCAGTTACATTGCACAATATGTCTTGATGGAACAAAATTATGTTAAATTAAGTCATGACATTTGGCAGCTATTTTCCAAGTCCATCTGAAGCAATTTATATGAAGTGCTGGTGGTGGTAGGGAAGGGGGGTGATGACAAGCTTTAAATGAATAACAGGAGGCAAATGGTGTTTATGAGTGAATTGTGTGCAGCCTTGTAGTTAAAGGCAAAAGATGTGTAAAATATAGGGGTTAAAACAGTTAAGGGCAGTTTACCCTCTGTAACCACCACATTCAATGGTATTATAAATAATTATCTCTTCTACAAGATGCAGTACTGTATTAGTCTGGCTGAGAATATATACATTTTTGGAGGCTCACTGTTTATCTCTGCTTTTTTGAGGCAGAACAGTGTAACATAATAGTTGGGGCACAGGATGTGAATTCTGAGACTGAGTATACATATATTTGAATCCCACAACTGCCACTTGCATGATGTGTGACCTTGAGCAAATCATTTAACCTCCCTGAACTTAATTCTCCCTCCAGGCTCAAACCTAGACACATGGTTCAGCTTTTAGTACAGCCCAAGTTACCAAGCTATAAATAGCTGTTATTTTTATGGGAGTGGGCTTTTTTAAATGAATATGGTAAACCCCATCACCACTCTGACTAACAGGATAATTTTGAATAATATTGTCGTATTTTACTTCCCACCATGAGTATTGGGATCATCGTGTACCCTCACTCAGATTGGAAGGAGTGCCTGTCTTTATAACTGATGTCAATGCTACACCTTTGTTGACAATGAGTACAGGATACTGGGCTCTGCACACACTCCCTCAAACCTGAGTGCCTTGCATTCAAAATACATTTTACCCCCAGTTAACCTCAGTGTTGAATACTATGTGGAGATCTTCAAAAAAGGTTGAGCACAGATGCAAATTCATCCATCCACTTGCACCCAAAAAGCCTTACTGCTATTTTCAGAGGTGTGATCTGTTTATGACAAAAGCAGAAAATATATGCAGTTGCAAGTTCCATCCAGTTTGAATCCAACTGCATCTGTTTCTGGATGTGAACTGTAGAAGTTAGGGTGGGCAAAAGAGCAGATTTCAGCTGTCATGGAAGTTCTCAGAAATTTTTAAAATTTTGTGGAATTTTCCACTCTTTCGCCTGTGGCGGAATTCTGAAAGTTCACCAAATATCTGCAGATTTCCTCCTAGTACTGCAACATTTAATTACAAATTGCAGACTTTTTACATGACATGTGGAAATAAAGTTTCTTACTTAATATTTCACTGTATATCATGTAATTATTCACAGTTTGCATTACTTCTGCAGGTTTCCCCCGAAGTTTAATACATAAGCCACAGGACTGAACATTG
This sequence comes from Neoceratodus forsteri, assembly GCA_016271365.2. Lineage (NCBI taxonomy): Eukaryota > Metazoa > Chordata > Ceratodontiformes > Ceratodontidae > Neoceratodus > Neoceratodus forsteri. The sequence goes on from CM028130.1 coordinate 54,219,585, forward strand.
ACAGCGAACAGATCTGTGGAGTCTTTTCCTGCAATTTAATACATTAACCTGTATTTCTGATATTTATTCCATAGTTTTCAGCAGAATTTCTGAGAAAGTTGGAAAAATGATTTCCAAACATTTGCGGAAGTGAAAATCTGACTTTTGCCAAAATTCCGCTGGCTGAATTTTTTTTTCACACACCCCTAGTGGAAGTAGTTAGGGCTGGACACATTTCTGCTCTGAAAAGAGCAACAGATGCATCTTGGATGGATCTTTTTGAAATCCTGCATAATATGTTTATAGAACTAACATGTCTGTAAGCTGCATCTGGGAAGCCGTGCCAAGAACAAAGAACAGGTATTGAGTGAAAAGTAAATTTTGCCAGCACTGGCTCCCCATGGAACTTAATATTCAATCACACCTTATGTATACACTATCTTCCCCGCTACTCCTGCCCTCATTATCCCTATCCACTTTGACAATGCCAGTCTGGCTGCTCACCTTTTTCCCTTTTTTCCTTTTCTTTTTTTCCTTTTTCTTTTCTTCCTTTCTCCCTTTTTCCATTCAATCCCTATAGCTAAACATGGACCAACTTCTTGACATGTCTCCCACTATCACTAATGTATCTATCCCAACATTACATCGACATGAAGTAGTGTTATATACTCCTACTGTGTGCTTGTACTTGAAACTAGCAAGAGCTTTACCTCATGCGCCATTTTAATGCTCTTCATGATGTACACCATGCTTTTTTGCCACTGTTTATTCTTAATTATTGTACTTATTGTATTCTTGTTCTTAATTATTGTACTATTTGTATTTGTGCTGTACTTGTCTTTGCTCTGTTTGTCCATGACTTGGAACCTTTGAAAATGAGTCTTTGACTCAAAGGTATTAATCCTAATCTAAATAAATAAATAAATAATAGAGCAGTTCAGAAGGATTCCACAGAAGACTTGTTTCTTCCAAAACCAAAGTGCTTAATTTTATTTTAAGGTGCACAATATTGGGTTCCTCCTGCCCCCTCCACTCACATATTGCAAATGCCTCCTGACAAGTTTCATGTCACCTAGTGCTTAATCATAGAATGGCAAGCTCTCCACCAAACACATAATTTGTAGAACCTCATTTAAAGTGACAGTGATTAAGGTGCAACGTGTTTTAAATACATAATTTAAAAAGTATCCACATGCTTTAAAACCATAATCAATTTGTCAAGTACAATCCTCAACAATATAATAAATATATATACAGTGATTTCTACTTATTTTCATTAACTTGTTGCTCTGGAAAGTCCAATTATAGTGTCCAATTATTAAACATGGTTTCACATGGGGATCAACAATAGTGTTCAGGTTCCAATACTCAGTAAGGACTTAGAAATAAATAAATGGAATTATTATACTGAAAAATATATACATTTTTTGTATCAAGAAAAACTTTAACTTAACAGGACAAACTTTTTGTTACATCATAACAACTTCTGTTCAACAACACCGTAGGTGTGGCAATCTCTCATATCACAAAAATCCATTGTTAATGGGGAGGGGGGTGCAGGTCTAATTTCCAAAGCAACGACATGGAGTATGACATTATAAATTAATATAAATGATTCCACCATTAAAGCTTATAATAAAATGAGTTCCTTCACTTTCATTTCTTAAGGAATATGTTTATACATAGACTTGACAGTTTCTCTTACTGAATAATAACATTATCTCAGTCTGTTTAGGCAAGAGGACCATGATATTAAGCAGAGCAACTCTGTCAGCCCAAACAGCACGAGATAATGCTATTATTTCACAAGAGACACTGTTAAGTCTTCATATAAAGCCTTTCAGAAATATAGGTGTGCTGTGAACATGCAGAATGCATGCCACATGCTTAATTGTGCAATGTTTGCATGCAGCTCACATACACAGAGTGATCCTAAGTGAACCAGGTATAAAAAGCAAATAAGGTTCACATGCCACGAGCTTGACATGTGCACTGCAGGTAAGCTGATGTGAACATCTTCTAAAAATGACATTGTGTTTGTGTGTTGCATGCTTGACATGAGTGCAGCAGGTAAGCTGATGTTAACATTTAAACAGCACATAAGTTTCACATGCTACATGCTTGTCATGTGTGCAACAGCTAAGCTGGTACAAATCTCATCTCAAAAACACATCAGTTTCTATTTCTTATACTACTGCTAGCAAATGGAGTCATTACAATACATTTTTATTTGGATTCCCATAAAACTTAGGAAAAATGCATTAATTTTGATCCTTTTGCAAGTTGTTTAATGGCTTTTGATTTTTGTCATTAACTTACCATTAATTTGTAAAGTATTGTTTGCTTACTGCATTAAATGTCTAGAATATAGCTAGTCAACATACCTCATTCCAAATGTATGAAGAGGGGCCCCTTTGTTTTGAAGCCTATTCTTTTTGTTTTGGACCATGCAAATCCCATATGCATATGTAGTGCTAAAATGTGTTTCTCCATGACTGTTTCATCTCACTCACTTTCCCTTGGTCATTCTATATTGCACATATACACTATGGCCATGTTAAGCACTCTGTGCTGAGAAGGATCTTGGAAGCATGCACCATACCTCACCTTTTTTTTTTTTTAGTTGTTTAACCAGGAGTAGCACACTAAGCTGAAAACTTTTTTACAGGAGCGACCTGGGAGCACAGGGAAGTTAAGTAACTTGCTCAGGGTCACACAGTATGCAAGTGGAAGCTGTGGGATTCAAACCCAGGTCTAGTCTGCTTGATGTCACCAGATTTGCAGCTCAGAGCCTTAAACCACTGTGCTATACTGCCTCCCTAAATTTTATTTTATCAGTGAAATGAGAGACTTGGACACTCAACATAAGGAACAATGAGGGACACTAACCCACATGATGATCAGGAAACATCATGAAACATGAAGATACGGTACCTCAGCACACAGTGGAAAACATTACAATAGCACCTGAGAATAAATTTATACTATTAAGCAGTAGTGACATTTAGGTAGGGCTGATAATTACTATGTGGTAATAATGGCATTAAATTTGGATTTCCTCTTTTGCACAATAAATGCTTACCTGGCCTGTGCGTGTTCATGCTGAAGGTACTCGCTAGACTCAATTGTGTTTGCTTTGTGTTGTCCACTCTCTCCACCTATTAGAGGTGGCACAATCACATGTGATATGGATGATCTCCAGCCAAGAAGGAGCGCATGAGTCTTGTAAGTGCAACACTGTCTTTCCCACCACAGAGTAGACAGACTGCACACTGCAGCTTTGAGGAGTCGGTGAGCACTGAACTCTCAATAGCAGTGTTGTGGCAACATATTTTTGTTGGTCTACTCTTAGTGAGTGTCCATCTCCCCTGGAGTTTGAAGGGTCAGAGGGTAAGGGTAAGGTTAAGAGGGTAAGAAGGTTAGCTAGAAACTAACTCAAGACTAGGCTATCTACTTACTTTACTAGGCTCACCATGCTCACCATGCAAAAAAAAAAAAACAGCACAGACCCTCATGACAGCAAGCTAGGCTTAGCAGCAGTGGTGAAAGCAGTGTGGGTGGCCTTCATAGGCCTTGATCAGTGCAGTGCAGCAGCAGCCATAGCAGTAACCAAGCAAGAAGCAAGCAACCCACATTGGGTGGGTTCAGTTGGGGAGGTGACTTGGTCAGAGACCATGTTGGGGACCTTTGATGGTCAGTTCTAGCATCCAGCTTCTGGCAGAAGAAGAGAGTGTGAGCAGATTGAAAACTGGGCTGGTGGCATACTGTGCCAGGCTGCAGGTTCTGGTCACATGGCCGGGTAAGTAAAAGTAACTAATTGTTTTTACAGGGGTTGGAAGGAGGAAGAATTGAAATATTGATGTGTTTTTCACATTTCTTCAGCTTTGGCAGCTTCATGACCCATAAGGGATGGGTAGTGAATGGAATGGAGTCAGGGAAAAAAATCAGTACAAAGTTCTTTTTTTTTGGGGGGGGGGGCAGAACTTCAGCCAGGAAAATTGAATGGTAACTGGGTGGGTTTAAATGTAAATCTGATGCGTTGCTCTGGTGTATATACAGATGAATCTTATACATTTAAATTTTTCTTGATTTGCATATCACTTTTCAGTCAAAATAAATAAGTTATACCTTTTAGAGATGTTACAGACATTCTAGAGCTGTGCCTTGCATTCATGGAGAGTTAAGCAGTATGGTATGCAAAGACTATTGGAGCCCCACTATAGTCAGACTAATGCCCACCCACTCACCCCAGTGAAGCTGAGCTCCATATCCCCATGCTCAGGCCCATTATGGCAATGGGCAAAGGAGACTGCAGGGGTGTGCTCCATTCAAATCAATGGGGGTATTTTTTTATTACTATTTTATACATTATTGATAGAGAGTTGGAGATTAATGAAGGCTACCACTCAACTAACAAGGGCCTTGTTAATAGAACAGTAGCCTTCATTATTCTCCAACTCACCATCATAATGTATAAAATAGTAACAACAAATAACTCCATTCATTACAAGAGGCTATGCCACAGCACTCTGACCTATGGACATCCTCTCTTAAAGACTCCTGCCTCTGGCTCCCTACCACTCAAGTATGAGAATTTTTACTTATATTTATACTTGGTGGGTTGTCTGTAGTAGAATGGCCATACCCACTACAGTGTCCAAAGCAGCCCTCTTGCGGACTGCATCACAGTGCACTGTCTCAGTTCAATATCCTGACACAGGTCAATGTAATTGGATCCAAAACTTCTTTAGTTAACTATATTTTTAAGCACATCCCTCTCACCTTGTGCAGTGAGATAAGCCGAGATGTCTTTTCTCAACTCTGTTAATATTTTAGACATGTCTATAAGCAGGTAAATCTTTAACCATTTGTGGCTCAGCAACTGTGTTTCAAACCACAGTAGTTGAAGACACACATTTCGCTCTGACATATGAATATGCCTGTAAAAGGACCCCACAACCTACGAGCAAGCAGCTCAGCTTCATGGAGTCCCAAAGCTGCTTAAGGTCAAGCCAAATGCAGACTGGTGGTCCGCCTGCACAGAGATTCAAAGCTGCCTATTCCCACTCAATAGGGGAGTGACAGAATGCTGTACATTACAGTCCCTAGTGCCAGTGATTTAGCAAATTAAGAACTGCAGTCTGTGATTTTAAACCAGAGACTCAAGCTGTAGCTCGTAGCTACTTGAAGGGGGAAATTTAATTCACAGAACTCAGTTCCCAATAGGAAATGAGTGTTCCTTGGCTAGCAGAAAAGCAACATTTCCCATGTTCGATATTGTTGCGGTAATTCAACCTTACCATCAGATTCTTGTATGTTGGATTGGCTATCCAAAGAATATACTACAATCAGTATGTAATAAAGAGCAGTTTTATTGCAAATTCTCATGTCAGACATGTGACAAAGAAATCACAAGGGAGCCAATTTCCCACTGTTCCTTGAGTATGGTCTCTTTCTCTCTCCAAGGAGCTGGTGTGCATACAATTAAATATGACTGATAAGAGTGCAGTTACAGATATGATAAACATATAGCATTGGATAAAGCATGTAAATAAGTCTGTTCCCTTGGGCAATTACATAGGAAATAAGGAAGAATCTCTGAACAAAGGACATTTATAGTCAACAACAGAGACACATGTTATCAGTTCTTACTGGGGACGGTGAGTCTGGAAATACTTGCTGCATAATCATAAACTCATACAGCATGTTATATTATTATGAAATATAGCAGAATATATATGGAAACTAGAAACAGTATATGTGGCAGAAACATGTCATATAGGTAAAACATTATGAGACTGTGGTAAGGCATTAATACTTATAGGTGTATAAGGTTACAGTTACATGTGGGTCAGTTGGGGGTATATAACTCAGGCATAACAGTGTACATGTGGGGGACTGGCCATCAAGTTATTGCTACTTTTGTGTTTGCACCTTAAAGTCTGCTTGCGTTGAAGCATTTAAAACTATGGTGAGAAAATAGTAGGCGTACAAGCCAGACAGAAGTAATTAAGTGGTTTTCTGGGTGGAAAAAAACACACGTGTTTCCATTGGTATGTGTGCTAAAGTTCAGCTATGAAACCTGTGAAACTGGGATGAGTAAGAGAAGAAAAAGACAACCAAAAAGCATAACAGTGGCTACAAACATGCCACATGCTTGCAGATGTAGTCAGATACAGTAAGTATTGAAGTACAAGGGAGCTTTGTATTTTCAGAAAGTATGGCTTAGTGGTTAAAGGCACTGAACTGCAAGCCAGGAGACTTGAAGGCATGACGATCTGGGTTTGAATCTCACCAACCCACACGTGTGTATGGTGTGATCCTGAGCAAGTCATTTAACTTTTACTTGCACAGTTATCAGTGACCACTTGCTTTTTGCAGACATGCCACATGCATGCACTCTTTCCCAATTTAACATAAAAATCATGGTTTCCACACTTGCTTGCTACAAACATGCCATATGCATGCAATTGGTTCCAATTTAATATTTAAATCATACTTGCAACATGTATATCACTTGGGTAGTTTTATGTGTGCAACATGAAAACATTACATATAATTATTTTAATAAGGGAATATATTATAAAGCAAGACACATTTTTGGATACGCAAAAAACATGCTTTTGTAGTGCTGGTAATGTTTTAAAGCAGTTATTTTTTATGCTTTTTTATACTTTCATTTCCCCTCTCTACTAACAGTGAGAAATGATACAGCCCTGTTTCAACAAGGGTTCCATGTCAAGATAGTGATTGCAAACTCTGCACAGTGAAAAGGTGCACCGTTAGTGCAGTCCAAACAAGTGCTGTCCAAAACCACGCATATATAAGTTAACCATCCCAGTTTCTCTGTGCACTTAGATGACAGCATGATTTTTGACCACACTGTATTGGCAGTATAATCTTGACGGGATACCTTTTAGCAAGATGTCAGATGCTGTGAGGCACATTATGGTTGCAGTACCAAGTTTACAAAATAATATGGTGCTTTTAAAACCTTTTTGAGATCACGTTTAGATTATTTTAAACAATTTAGTTTTAATTTGCTAACCTGGTAGATGCACTTGTGTCAAATGCACCAGTTTTAGGCATGCCCTGGTACCAAATTATGTATTCATTTGTTAACTGGGTTGGTACACTGATAAGAAGACCTTTTTCAGGTATGGCCTGGGTCAGAGATTGGCACATGCAATGGTAAAAACAGACAGTACAAACAGCAAGACTCAAATAAGAATAATAACAGGCAATCATTACCAATGTACAAAAGATGATTACTCATAGAAGACAACATGCATATACAACACATTCAGTGGGGAAATATGAGCTAAAATGAGCAAAACTATAAAAAAATATATATATATATATAGACAATACAATACTGGATATGAATGCATCTATAGCATTTACATCGTGGGCAAGCCTATGGAAACCATAATAAAGGAAAGGTTGGTGGACTATCTAGAGGAATATGTTCTCCTTGATGCAAGGCAGCATGGATTCATTGAGGGAGATCATGTTAAACAAATCTGATTGACTTCTTTGACTGTGTCACTAAGACAGCAGACAGGGACCAAGGAGTAGACATACTCTATCTTGATTTCAGCAGGCCTTTGACTCTGTGCCCCATAAAAGGTTGATCAGAAAATTGGTGGATCCCAGGGTTGGGGTAACATATGGCATGATGGGTAGAAAACTGGCTGAGGGATAGAACCCAGATGGTAGTTGTGGTGGGAGAGTTATCTTGCACCAGAGAGGTAACCAGTGGGGTCCCACAGGGTTTGGTGCTGGGGCTGGTGTTGTTCAATGTCTTCATCAATAACATTAGGGATGGCATTAAGGTCAAAATGTGCCTATTCACAGATGACTCCAAGCTCTGCTGGACAGTGCACATAGCTGGAGGGATACAGGACCTACAGGAGGATCTGGAAAAGCTGAGGAGGTGGTACAGGATCTGGCAGATTGGCTTTAATGCCAAGAAATGCAAAGTCATGCATATTGGAGCCAAGAATCCCAGGACAAAGTACTACCTGGGTGGAGTCCAAGTATCTGCATCAGAGGAGGAGAACAACCTGGGAGTGATTATTGCAAGTGACCCGAAACACTCCACACAGTACTAGAAAGCAGCAGCAAAGGCAAACAAGATGCTGGGATGCATATCTAGGGGGATCAGTAGTAGGAGAGAGGAGGTTATACTGCCCTTGTTCAGGTCACTTGTAAGGCCACATCTAGAGTATGGAGTTTAGTACTGGTGCTCACACCTCAAAAAGGACATTAACCTGTTGAAGAAGGTTCAGAGGAGGGCTACAAAGATGATAGTGGTTCAGTAGGGTAAAGCATACAAGGAGAGGTTGAGGGTACTGAACATGTACTCGCTGGAAGACAGGAGAGGGGACATGATTGGGACCTTTAAGTACTTCAAAGGGATAAATATGGCTGATAAGGAGAGTCTCTTTAAGCTGAGTGGCAACCATAACATGACGGGGCACAGTCTTAAGCTAGAGGGTGGGAGGTTTAGGAAGGAGGTCAGGAAGCACTTCTTCACAGAGAGGGTGATGGACACCTGGAATGCACTGCCAGAAGAGGTCAGCTCATTTGAGACAGTGGGTAGCTTTAAGTGAGGCTGGGATAGGCATAGGGGGATGATAAAGATCATGGGTAGAGATGATGGGAGGACTGAGGAGTGAGGAGGGAGGGAGGGCAGAGACAGTAGCGTAAGCTGTGGACCCTGCAATACAAGCAGAGTTGATAGACTTAATAGACGTGATAGACCAAATGGCCTTCTTCTGCTGGCTTCTTCACATGTTTGTATGTAAGTTACAAAAGTGTTCTTTTAGTACAGTATTGTAAACAGTTGTGAAGAAGATGATCTAATTGAGACTGGTATAGTATTCTACACACAAAGATGCCCTATAACTGAATGAAGTCTGATCCAAAGTAATTTTTATATGAGCAACAAATAACAAGTCATTTGATTTGAAATGAGAATTATAATGAATGGTCTGATCCTTAAATGCATTTGCAAAACAAGAAGCTGCACTTTTATGTAGAATCCCAAAGGGGAAAGTTTGCAATGATAATTGTAATTTATATTCAAACAAAATCCAATTTAATTAGTAGTACTTGTGCAATGGTGAAGTCTTTTAGTAGTAAGCAAAACACATTTAATTATTTTATGGTATATGGTTCTCTTTCTATCCTAAGTTTTTTTGTTTTGTTTTTGTTTTCAAACAGTATCAAGTATTGATGAACCAAATAAAATAGCTAGAAATAAATTATGATTTGCAGTTTTCAAATGAGATTGTTAAGTGAGAATCTCACTTGAAAATAATCTTCTCTTGCGTAAGGGAAATGGAAAAGAAAAGGGAATATTGTTTAACCAGGAGCAGCACGCTAAGCCAAAGCTTGTTTCCAGATGTGACCAGGAGCAAAGGAAGTTAAAGAGGGACTATGGTCAACATTTCTGGCATCAATAAATTGCAGAATTTGGATCAGCATATCCCCAGTCAGCGTCATGTAGAAAATGAGATCTCCAAGTTACTTTGTTTAAAAGTAGCAAGTCATCTTACAACCCTAAATGTACTGCCTGTTCAAAAATAGCCAGTTTCAGTGAAGAGCTGCAGCTGATGTCATCTCCAGAACTTAGAGTCTAGTCTTCTGTGTCAGCAAGCTTAAAGAACCTGTTTCTTCAAAAGTTGGAGTTCATGTGCAATAGTTTTCACAAGTAAAAAGGGCAGCAACATTCAAAAAACATTGCTATAAAAACTGTTTTTCAGGTTGTGTAAAACAGTTGACAAATATGTATTCTTTTTTACTTATTTATTTTGGTGCCTTTAGTTTGTGGTCCTTTTTCTCCAGGGTTGCTGAATGCTGAATCATAACACGTTACAGTAAGGTTTAGTTTCAGTTTCAGTTTATTTTTTATACAGGAAAGGCATGTGAGCAAAATTTCCTTTTTTCACTGGTGAAGTTTGCAGACTGAAACATTTTCTGATGTGGTGGAAGGCTGTGATCATTCACACTTGTAATGCAATTGAGGTGATTTCTCAGGATGACCCTTTAAAACAATTATTCTACCTCCCTGTAAATGGAGTTGGAAGAGGTAATGCTGTTTTGAAACCTTACTATGAGTTTTTATGTAGTAGCCAACCCAGGTCCAGATATTCAAAGTTTTGTCCCAGGGCAAAACTAATACTGCACAGCAGGCAAAATTAGCCTGGAATCATTTGCATGCCATATTCATATTCAAAGAAATGGACTCAGGGCTAAATGAGTTGAATATAGTGTGCAAATAAAGGCGTGCAAACAGGGCTGCGAGTGCAGTGCAAAAATAGCCCAGTAAATGAGACAGCACTGGATATAGCAACCGAGATCATTGCAAACTACAACAGCAGCCCAGTGCACACCTAGGACTAGTGCGGTAAGGCTGAACAATGTGGGCAACGTGTGCAAGCAGAGCAGTGGAGCACAATGGCAGCAAACAACAGTGCAGGCCAAATATTGCAGAACCATGTAGTGGAACATTACAGTATTGCACAGCACTGACACATTTGCCGGTGCTAAAGTTTGCTATATTCAAAACGGCAATGAAAATTAGCCTACTCAAGCAATCCATTGGCAAACAGCTACATTAGCATCTCATCACAACCTGCTTTGCATGTGTATTGCCCAGCACTATAACATGGTGCACACATCTCCACCTGTAGGTCTGACTGGAATTACAGGTCGGTAGCCAAGCTTCTTTATGTGCTTACAGCTCCACTGGTAGGTCTGACTAGTATTACAGGTCAGTTGACATATTCATTGTGTGTTCATAGCTCACAGAACATTAGCTGCAGTCTTGGTTTGGACACAATTGCAAAGACTAATGTGGCCCAGAGGAGTAGTACTGCAGGAACGGGTGGTCATGCTGCATGCCAGAGGCAAATCATTGTTCCTGCCACAGTGTTTATCAGATGGTACAGTACCATGGTAGTCACAACTATGAGGTACACAGCAGTGCCTACTGTGTGTCTGACAACAGTGACTGGTGCTATCCACACAGTGACAAGCACAGATGAAAGATGTGGCCTGACAGTGAACACCACAGTTATACTGTCCTGTGACCCTCATGTGTTGCACACTACCATACACATGACTCTCTGGGTGTGCAGGGATCCCAGAGAAGTGTAAGGTATATGCCCCAGGAGGCACACAATTCATCATACAAGCACACTGCTTTCAGGAGCAGTCCCATCAGTGGAACATGTGCACTGTGTGGATGGACCCAGCCATGTGGCAGTACTTACTATGTGGTGCAGTCTGGCCATCTGTATACCCTCCCCTCACCACCCTCCATTCCCCCAGTGCAGGATGTGTCTACTGGACTGTGTTGATGTACCCCAGTGGGGGAACTGGAAGTGAATGGTGCATTGATGCACTGCCATGGTGTCCACTGGGTGCTGGGGCACACACTAATGCCTGGAAAGTTTAGGAACGGTGCCAGATGATGACAACATGGGTGGTGCCATCTGTGTGCAGCATGTCTCTGCCACATTTGCGTTCAGTTCATTGTTTTTTATCACCTTGTTCATCAGGTTAGCACACTGGGCCAAGGCCCAGTGTCAGGATTGACCTGAAGACACTAACTGTGTGGCAGAGATGCAACGGTGTACAATAACGACATACAATGCACAACAACACACAATACGCAAATATCACATTAGGTACACATTATAATACAGTAGAAATAGTTTGTTGCTGCAAGTGGTGTTCTAGCTCAGTTGTAACATTTACATGAGTTTTCACTTCACAGCACTGTTGAGGCATTGCAATCCACAGTTTGTATGCTTGTGCATATGGAGTGGCCCAGGGTAGTCGTCCACCCCGTGGCCTCCTCATTGGATGCATACAGCCTTATTCCCTGATGATGCTGTGTCCATGCTCACCATCTTGGTTTGACCAGCATTAAGACCACCTTTTCATGGGTGGTAATTTGTGCCACACTACATGTTATGCTAATGCACATTGTGCTACAGTTTTGAATATACCGTTACACCTGTATGCATCTCCCGGCCCCTCACTTTTTGCTGAACATACATTAGCTCATAGCGTTGGCACTATCACATTGTGCCTGCTCTGTTTGGCCTTTTGAATATAGCAGTCCAGCACAAATGTGGTGCAATCGTGGCACAATCTATTTGCGCCAGGCGCAATGCTTTGAATATCTGGCCCCTAGTGTTTTCTCCCTGACAGGCTGTTATTTAATGTACATTCAGACTCATCTATGTTGTATTCCACATTAAAATGATCATTTTACCAGGGCTAACACTTAATCTACTAGCAGGAATTAACACATATTAGGCCCCTGTTAAAGAATACCTTTCTTGATGGTCCGAAAAGTAACATCTTGTAGTCATTATATGCAGTACTAGACCTGAAAGGGTGTGTGCATTTGTTATTTTTGGCCAAGCTTTACTCTGCCTTCCATAATTTGGATTTGTTTATGAGCCCTGCTTTAGTCCTGCTGCACTTCAATCAATCAAAATCTTTAATCAGTGAACACTCTTGAGCAAAGCTGATTTTCAAGGTGGACCTGGACATAGATACATAGTTAAGCATAGAAGGGTTACATACACAACAGAATCATATTACAAGTCATAATGCATTATAAATTGAACACAGAACAATGTACAGAATTTAGATGGCACTTGCCTTTGCTGTTCAGCTGCTGGGCTGCTGGATTCTGATGGCATCACTGTAGGGCTGAGGGGTGACTCACGCTGTGCAAGTACGGTGCAGTCACAGCAATTTTGCAAGAGGAAACTACCAGTACTCAAAGTACATATTATGTTACCCATTCTCCCAATACACCCTGTTGGGAATGCATTATGCCAAAATCCAAATGTCTTGTCAGTATGTTTTTTTTGGTAAAATTTGCTTTCTTCTGCCTAAGCAACAAAGCATGGGGACTGAGGGAAGATAGAGTTGCTGTCAGCATCTTTTCCAGCCTTTTGACTTTCATGCAAAATTACTTCATTTTTGTGAAAGACAGGATGTGAAACTTACAAGAACAGAAGGCTGAGTTTCAACTGCTAGGAAAAGACACCTTTTTAAAACAGAGCAATACTTTGTTAAGCTAGAGATTTAGAGCACATTTTTCAGTCCTTTTGTATTTCATGCATACCCCATCTTGCACTGATTCTGGAATTGCATTTCATTCATTTTGCACAATGCAAAAACTAAGTGCATAGGACAATAAGGAAATACATTTCCTGAATCAGTGCAAGAAGGTGTAATTTATGAATGAAAGTCTAAAGGACTGAGAAAGGTGCTGTTCAAACCTTATTATAAAGCAGACACTGAAAAATAGCAGTGATGTTATCAACATTATGCAATACTAGTGGCAATACAATTTTCTAACAGACACAGAGTAGCACCCTAAATTGTATCAGCAGCATGGAGGCATGCTGACTCAGCATTCAGCAACCCTGGAGAAATGGACTACATTGAATAGGCATTAAAAATATGAATTTGTCAACTTTGTTCCAAAAACCAAAAACACACATATTTTTTATAGAAATGTTTTTTGAATGTTGATACCTCTTCTACTTGTAAAAACTATTGCCCATGATTTTTAAACTTTGGAGAGCAAGGTTCTGTAAGCTTGCTGACAGGGAAGACTAGACTGTGAGTTCTGGAGATGACATCAGCAGCAGCTCTTTACTGAAACTGGCTTTTTTGAACAGGTGGTGAAATCAGGGTTACAAAATAGTTCACATCTTTAAAATGAAGTAACACACAGAATCCTAATTTTTGGTATCTGATTTATTGGGGGTATGCTTATTCTAATTATTATGCTTATGCTATTCTGCAAAGTAGCATTTTTGGCTGGAGTCCATCTTTAAGTGACTTATTTATTTATTTGAGTTTTGGTGACTGGGTAAGTACACTGAGACAATATAGTCCATTTTTCAGGGTCAACCAGGGATCTTCCTAAAATAGCAGAGAGACAATTGCAAGAATACATTGGTACCAAATATAATGGCAGATAAGGAGATACAGCAAGTACAATGGCAGACATTGAGGTACAGCATAGACAATGGCAAAAATATAGAGATACAGCATACAGGTATTTACAAAAAGGAGTCAAACAATGGTTAAGTACTTCAAAAACAATCAAAATTTCAAAGGTATATACAATAAACTTAGAGTAGCAACTAAGAGCTAAAGGAAGAAGGTGAGGAGGAGGAGGAAGGGGAGGTGGGGAAAGAGGAGGGGGACAGACAATGAGGAAGGGGTGCAGGGCAGAACGTATGGATATAAGGCAGAACACATGGTTGTAGCTGGCGGAGAAGCACAGAATTCAGAGAGGGGAAGGAATAAAGGGGAAGGGTGAATAATCAGTGAAAGCAACAGTAGGATACAGTGGGTGAGAGTGAGGCATACAGTTTGTAATGAAACATGGAGAGAAAGAAGCAGGAGAGGACAGAGGTGGGAAGGGGATTCATCTGATGTCACTGCAAAAGAGAAAAACCTACGGGCAGTGGCCAGACATAATTTTGGAGTAACTAGAAGTGGGAGTGATGCAGATAGTAGGGTGCGGTGAGCTTGTCTTAGTCATATAGTCTCATGGAGGCAAGGGTGTGTGAATTTATGGACAAGCTTCTACATGAAACTCAGGGAGAAATACTTCAGTTTTGCCTCATAGTGTAGCCAGCCCAGAGGGAAGAGGACTTTGCAGTGGTGAGAGTAGGCATTTGCCCCAGGGCAAACCTCCCCACCCTATGATAAGCTTCAGTGAGAAGAGTCAGGGAGGAGGAGGAGGAATTTGCAGAAAGTAGTAACAGAGCACCATACATTAGAAGTGGCAGGAGAGATGCAGTTGCTATCTTATGGCAGGAGGCAGAGGAAAGGAAGGGACAGATGCTATAAAGGAGACCAAGATTCTGGTACAAGGATTTGGCGATACAGGAGACGTACAGGCTAAAAGTGAGAGCAGTGTCCAACAGGATACCTGGATATTTGAAGGACTAGACACATTCAGCCATATCATAATTGTTCGAGTTTGTCATGCTCGAGATCACACAGTATACACTTAGGTGGCTGTGGGATTCAAACCCAGCTCTCCAGATCTGCAGCTCAGAGTCTTGACCCACTGCGTTATATTGCCTCCATAACATACACATAACGTACAAACTATCCTGTCTGGCAGATCACTTTATATTACATTTACATACGTATGTCTATTTAATATTGTAATAGATCCTACACTTTATATGTCTATGTGGAACTCAGCTTATCCAATGTAACCATGTACTAAAACAGGACAACTTTGTAAAACAGGGCCGCACAGTCCTAACAGTTTTCTTTTGTTAAAAAATAAAGGTTTTTATCTATCTATCTATCTATCTATCTATCTATCTATCTATCTATCTATCTATCTATCTATCTATATTTTCTAACATGATATAACTGACAACATTTTTGATGGATTCTGGTAGTCATATTTTGAATATGTGGATGAAACATCAGTCCTGAATCAAGATGAACTCCAAAGTACTGAAACACATCAAATGATTCAAGCAGACTTCTATTCAAAGTACTAAACAAAACATTTTCCAAAAATTTCCTAGGCTTTGGAGCTATACTGAACAACACAGCTTGCATACTAACTCTGAAATTCTTTTTGAAGATTAGTGTTAATTTCATCAACATTTTTTTAATGGACTTAGATGATTGTATCATCGGCATACAATAAAATATCTATCAAGAAACAGACACAAGAAACATCACTAATAAACAATCTAAAAAGTAGAGGTTCTAAACTAGATCCCTGCAGTTACGCAACAGGGAATCACCAGATTACAAACAAAAACAGAACCCAGTTTTATAAATTGCAATAACTTAAATTTTCTTAGTAGTACAGTATGCCATTATCAACCAGATCATATGCCTTGGTCGGGTCCGAACACACTGCACCAATCAGCACAGAAGCACAGACTTTGCTGGATAAGGACTACATAGCCCATCTTATCTGTCCATTTTCCCTGCCTATAGTATCACCACAGATCCTACTTGATCTCCAACCCATTTCACCCACCATCCCCTAAGATTCCTTTATTCCTCTCCTACGCATCCTTGATTCTCACCGTGGTTTTCACACTCTTCACCTCTGCTGGAAGACTCTTCCAGGAATTGGCCACTCTTCCTGTGAAGAAGTACCTCCTCACATCTCTTCTGAATCTACCCCCTCCCCAGCTTTTTATTGTGGCCCCTTGTCCTGGAGTATCTTTTTTCAGAAAAAATACTTCCATCTTGTACCTTGTCATCCCCTGTGATATATTTAAAGGTCAGTATCACATGCTTCATCTCTCTCTCTCTCAATCTCTTCTTTTCCAGGGTGTACATATTTAGAACATTTAATCTCTTGTCTTAGGGCCTCTAATACAGGCCCTTTACCATTTTATTTGCCCTTCTCTGGACTGCTTCCACTCATTGACCTCTCTGAGATGTGATCTCCAGATCTGGACACAGTACACTAGGTAGAATCGTTACAGCAATATATACAGAGGCAATGCCACCTCCTTCTTTTTGTTGATGATACCTCTCCATATGTAGCCCAGCATCTCACTTGACCTGCCAATTGCCTTGTCACAGTACCTGGTCACCTTAGGTCATCCAATATGATCACCCCCAGGTCTTTTTCCTGCTTGGTGGTTGTCATAACCAAATGTCAACCAAATAGTCCTGCAGGGTTCCTTTTAATAATTCAAAATACTTTCTTAGGGAGCCAAGCATGTTTGTAAGGGAGAAGGTGATAAACAGATCATAACCACACACACACACACACGCACACACACACACATTTTGTGCTCTGCCTCTGGGTTTCTGTACTCCAAGTGCATTCTTATGCACTTTTTTGCATTGAAACCCAACTGCCATATCCTGGGCCATGGCTCAATTTTTCTCAGGTCACTGCTTATCTTTTCCAACCTCCCCAGAGAGAGTCCATCCTATTGCAGAGTTTGGTGTAGTCTGCAGAGAGGCAGACCTTCCCTTCCTGCTTTTCTGCAATGTCACGTATAAATACATTAAAGAGGACTGGTCCCTGCACTGATCCCTAAGGCACCCCACTGGTCACCCTCCCTCCCTATGAGTGAACTCCATTTATCACCACCACCGCCCTTTGCTGCCTATCACTTAACCAATTTCTTACCCAGTTTACCACATTTGGATCCATTCCTAACTTACCCAGTTTGGTTACTAGTCTCTTATATGGAACAGTGTCAAACAGCTTACTGAAATCTAACAAGGTTATGTCCACCTCTCCACCCTGCTTCTAGTTTTTGGTCACCCAGGCAGAAAACTCTATCAGATTAATTTGACATGACCTACTCCCATGAATCCACACTGCTTCTGATCTAATAATCCACTGGATTGAAGATGTTCCACAATCCTTTCTTTCAGCCATGATTACATTAACATTCCCACCACCAAAGCAGGCTGACAGGCCTATAATTGCCAACCTCTTCCCTACTATGACTTTTGTGAAGTGGGACTACATCTGTTCTCCTTCAGTCCTCTGGGAAAATCTCATTTTCCAGTGAACTGTTAAATAGGACCATCAGAGGTGCAGCCAGTACTTTTCTGAGTTCCCTCAATACCCTTAGATGGACTCCATCTGGCCCCACTGCTTTGTTCGTTTTCAGATTTGTGAGTCCCTTCAAGACTCTCTCTCTTTTGAAAATTGACTAGTGTCCCCCTCCATGTTCTAATTACATTTTTGTGGCCCCTTCCCATCTCTTTCCTTTGTAAACAATGAACAAAAGTATGTGTGCAGGGTGCCTGTCTTTTCATGTCCCACCTTTGTATAGTCCCCCATTCATTTCTTAATCTTACAGTCCCACCCCTGGTCTTCCTTTTTTCACTTACATACCTAAAATTGTCTTGTCCCCTTTTGTTACTGCCTTGTCTATTCTCTCTTCAGTTTGTACCTCTGTCTTCCATATTGCTTTCTATGCTTCTCTCGTTTTCCCCTGATACATCTCCTCCAACTCTGTCTCCTTGTTCATAGAAACATGGAATGTGATGGCAGATAAGGGCCATTTTTTGCTGCAGTCCCAACTTGATCAACAGTGCAATCTTTTTCTCCACTTCCTTACCCCTATGAATTCCTTGTATCTGTTCCAGGCATTTTTGAATCCCATCACTGGTTTCACCCCCACTACCTCTGCATGAAGGCTGTTCCATGTATCTAGCAACCTTTTGGTGAAGACGCACATCCTCACATTCCTCCTGGATTTAACCTCCTTTCCAGCACCATACCCAAGGCCCCTAGAATTCTGCGGCCGCAGAATTTTGTGCAGAACATGCAATCTCCGGCAGAACTTCTGCAGTGCCGCAGAATTCACTCTTCTTGGTTTTTTATTAATATTTCTGTTTAACCATAGAATCTAGTTCCCTTCCCCTCTTTATATATCCAAAACCCCCTATATGCTCGGAATGTGATGTTATCATTGCTATAACATCATACCTTAGCTAATGAAATGGCTGCATTCTGCAACAGAAATGAACAGTCACTTATCTACCACTGCTCCCACTGCCAGAGATGGTGGCACAGCACATCATGCATGGTGATATTTGCTCAACCTGCACTACAGCCTAATACAATTTTCAGTCTTACATTATTATGCTAGGGCCAACTTAAACAAAACCTTGTCAATAGCACAGACTTGTTAAGTTCATACCTCACTTTGTACAAACCTATTTGTGTCTTTAAGGTATAGAGATGCCATCTGAAATGAATAACTGGTAAAATGAATTTAACTGTCATTTTTAAGAAAAATAAAGTAATTATGCCCAGAAAAGTGGAATATAATAATGTGTAGACCTGTTGAAAGAATAGACCTGTTAAATAAATAATTGCACTGTAAGCATTTTGCCAGGGTTATTGATTACATATTGTCATTGGTTGATAGAATCACCTAAAGTTATGGAGAAGTGTTGTGTGCAGGGACAGCTGTTGGGCCAGTGGGTAGCATGCTGTGTTTCCGTGCCGGCAACTCAGGTTCAGAGATTAGCTCCAGGAGCTGGCTGGGCAGCACAAGGACTGGTGGAACACATCACTGCTCAGAGTCTGGGAAGGTATGGTGCAGTGTTCTGTCACATGGTGGACACATTGTGATGGGCTGGAGAGCTCTATCTCACAATTGGTTCACATGCATGTCGTGGCCTGATGGTGTTATGCAGTGTGTCAGGGTAAGCAGGTTGACATGAAAAATGAGTTTTGCAATAACTCCTCTATTCTGTTTCCAATGGGATAATGGGACCTGTATGAATGAGGATGCAAGTTCATGGAAATTAAAAAAAATATATATATATATACACACACACACACACATATATACAGTATCTCTGTCTCTCTCACCACACACACACACACACACACACACATACACACACACACACACACACACACATATTTGTATGTATGTTACAGATTGCATATAAATATAAAAGTGAAGCACAGTGAGAACCTCATAAGTGGTGTAGAAAGCACATACAAATATATAAGTGATAGACAGTGGAAACCTCATTAGTGGGATAGATGGCATGCATATAGAAATACCTTATTTATCGCACAAGATCCTCTCTACATATGTCATTTATGCAACAGGCTAGGACCTCAAGGGAGAGACATTTGTTCTGCTTTTTTAGGCATAAAATTATTTTTATAAGTCTGTGATTTTTTGAACTAGTGTTACTGTGCTTTCCACCATCCTGATTGCTATAACCACTGCCATGAAAGTGAAGTCAGGATGACAAGCTGACACTGTGATGTAGTAATGTTACGCCGCAGAACTTCCGTAGAAATTACAAACCACTGTCAGAGTTCGTTCGCAGCAAATGTAGTCTGCCGTAGAACTTAGTCCCACTGTGCCGCAGAAAAGTAGGGGCCCTGAGGTCCATACCATGCCTTCTTTTTCTACAGCACTGTGTTTTCTCAAAAATACCCCCCTCCTATACCTTATTAACCCTTGTGAGGCATTTAAAGGTCTCTATCAGATCCCTCCTTTCCCTCTTCTTATCCCGGGTGTACATATTTAGCTCCTTTAGCTTCTCCTTTTAGGGCTTTTGATGCAGACCGTACAACATTTTGGTAGCCCTTCTCTAGACTGCCTCTACTCTGTCTATGTCATTTTTGAGATGTATCCAGAACTTGGCATGGTACCTGGAGTGGAGTCCTGCCAGTGACTTATATAGAGGCAGCACCACCTCCCACTTCTTGCTGGTGATACTCCTCCCTATGAAACCCAGCATCCCACTGTCCCTTCTGACTGCCTCATCACACCACCTGGCCACCTTCATCTGATATGATTAGCCCTAGATCTTTTTTCTGTTTGCTCTTTGTTAATATCACTCCACCCATTTTGTATTCTGCTTCCAGGTTTCTATTGCCCAAGTGCATCATTTTGCACTTTTGTCTAAAGACCCAGCCGCCCCCTTTTGACCACTCTTCCAGTCTTTTAGATCCCTGCTTATCCTTTCCATCTCCTGGATTATCCATTCAGCTGGGTAGACCTTGAGTCATCCACAAAGGAGACCTGACCTTCCCTCCTCCCTTCCTTCCCTTCCTTCCCTTCCCTTCCCTTCCCATTCCTCTACTATGCCACTGAAGACATTCAAGAGGACTGGTCCCAACACTGAACCCTGAGGTACCCTATTGGTCACCCTCCCTTCCTCAGAGTGAACTACATTTACCACTACCCTCTGTCTCCTGTCCCCTAACCAGTTTCCTACCAGGTTATTACCTTATTACCCAACCCTAAGTTACCCAACTTGCTTATCAGTCTCCTATCTGGAATGGTGTTGAAAGTCTTGCTGAAATACAGGTAGGCCATGTCCACCACTCGTCTCTAATCCAACTCCTTGATCACACAGTCAAAGAAATCTATCAGATTTGTTTGGTATGACCTCCTCCCTGTAAAACTATGCTGTAATATGTTGGATAAAAGATATTCCACAATCCTTTCCTTTAGTAGTGTTGCTATTAAGTTATTCACCACCAATGTCAGGTGTACAGGCCTATTATGGTTCCAGGTCAAAACGGTGCACAAAGAAGAGCACTGCAACAATTGTGCTGTGAAAAGCATTAAAGAATTTAAAGAACAGGGGTATAATAGTGCTAGGGAATTACCACTACCTCTGTCATTCTACACTGCAACAAGAAAAGATCAAGTAGCCATGTGCTAGGGAGCCTCCCTGAGCCACTCCTGTACTGGAGCGGCTAGGGCACCAGCACATGGCAGAACAGGAAACCTAGGACCATGGTTCAATTCAAGCTAGGTGTCTTGCTGAAACCTTAAAAACAAAAATAAATAGAACCCCCCACCATTTTCTTCCCATTCCCAAAGTCCACGGTCCCCCAGAGTTGATTAATTTCGATTTGGGAGTGTGGGGGGGGAAAGGCCCCCAACATGGGGGGGTGCAGGGGCAAATTCCTGCAAAAACAAAGATATCCCATAGCTATCAATGGCTGCACTTTTGTTGTCGGCACTGTTGTACCCAACACTGTGTTGGAAACCACTGTTTTTCCTCATGGCATTTGTGTGCTGCATGTTTTTTGCTTGTGAGGTGTTATGTCCCATGCCGCCTATTATTGCATGCCTCTTCCTTGCAACCACTTTTGTGAAGTGGGATGATATCTGCCCTTCCCCAGTCTCTGCAAAATCA
Organism: Neoceratodus forsteri; assembly: GCA_016271365.2. Taxonomy (NCBI): domain Eukaryota; kingdom Metazoa; phylum Chordata; order Ceratodontiformes; family Ceratodontidae; genus Neoceratodus; species Neoceratodus forsteri. The sequence continues at coordinate 54,241,272 of CM028130.1, forward strand.
GTCTGTCAGAGGTACAGCTAGTACCTCTCTCAGCTCCCTTTGCACCCTTCAACGTATGCAGTCTGGCACCATATCTTCAGATTAGTGAGTGCTTTCCAGACTGTCTGTTCAGAAAACAGACTAGTGTCCATTTCTCTGCCAACAAAGCTCCTGGTGCAGTTCATGATCCCTCCCCAACCTCTTCTATTGTGAACTCTGAGCAGAAGTATTTGTTCAAGATGTTTGCCTTTTCTTGATTCCCCCTTAATATAGCCTCTCCTTCAACCATACAGTCCCTCCCTTTATCTTCCTTGTTTTTGCTAATATACCTAAAACTGTCTTGCCCTCTTTTGATACTGTCTGAAATATTCTTTCCTCAGCTTGCACCTTTGCATTCCTTACTGCTTTTCCTGCCTCTCTCTTTTTTCCCTGTTATAATTCCCTAAACTCTTCTCTTTGGATCTCCTTGTACCTGCTGAATGCTACTGCTACTGTTACCTTTACCTTTTCTATTACCTCTTTTGAGAACCATAGCTGTCTCTGCTTCATTTTGAATTTGCTTACTTGCATGACACAGAGGTTTGTTGCATTCACAATGCCCTCTTTCAGTTTCGCCCACGTTCCTACCCCCTGATCACCTCTTCCTGTAATGTCATTCCAGAGGCATTCACCTATCTTTGTAAATTCAGCCCTTCTGAAGCCCTGGACTCTTGCCATTGTGTTGTTTGATTCTTCAACTGTTCTTATGTAGAACCACACTGTACAGTGATCACTGGTCCCTAGCTGCACCCCCCCCCATTGATGTCTGCAACACTGTTCATGTTGGTGAGTACCAGGTTCAGTATTGCCCCATCATGAGTGGGCCTCACTGACTAGTAGTCTGAGGAATGCAACCTGCAAGGAGTCCAGGATGTCCCTACTTTTAGCTGAAGCTGCAGCAGGAAGGCTCCAACCTACATCTAATAGATTGAAGTCCCTATCACCAACACCTCTCCCTTTCCAGATGTTTTGTCAGTTGCTTCTAACATTTCCTTATCTAAGGGGTCCCCCCTACTGGAGGCCTATAGATCATACCCAACAGAATACTGTCTCCATTTTTCCAATTCAAGGGTGACCAACAGCACCTCAACCCCCCCCAAATTCCTTGTATTTCTGTTGCTTTATACTTTCCTTCATAAAAGGCCCCTTTCCTCCTCCTCCTCCTTTCTATCCTACCCTATCCTTTCTGAACATCGTGTAGCCTTGTATTACCATGTCTCAGTCATGGTTGTCAGTGCACCATGACTCAGTAATGGCTACAGTAACCAAGCTACATCCACCATTATGGCTTCCAGGTATGGGATTTTATTGCCAAGACCTCTAGCATCAGCACACATGGCCTTCCAGATGTTGATAGCGCTTTGCTTACCACTTTTCTTTTGTTCCCCCTTCTTCCCTCTTACTCTTCTGACTGCTTCTTTTCCCTCCTTCTTCTTTTGCTAAATGCCTAATTCCAATATTAACTTGCACCTTGATGGGATTCTTGCCCCTCAGAATCTCCCTACTCTCTATCTCAGCCTGTGGGGGGGCAGTTTCTGCATCCCCTTTTTCTTCCACTTCCCCCTTCAGCTATTTTAAATGTTCTTTGAAATAACATTTACATAGAAACCTAGAAGCTGACAGCAGATAAGGACTGCAAGTCCCATCCAGTCTGTCCATTTCTTTTTCTACCCTATAAATGTGCCAATGGTCTGTGCTCTGTCAATGGCCTATCTATTCATACTCATCTCTATTGCTCCCTTATGCCTATCCCATGCCTGTTTGAAGCCCTGCACTGTATTCATATCCACCACTTCTTGAGGTAAACTGTTCACTGAGAACTGTGTTTCCCCTCCTGGTTGTATCTTCTGAATGGCACACCCTTAGCTTTGCCTTTTCCACCACCTCTTTCAAGAACCATAGTGGTCTCTTTTTCCTCTTTCTTTTGCTCACTTGCTTGGCACAGATATTTGTTGCCTTCACCATGTCTCTTTTTAATTTTATTACACTGTTCCTCCACCCCCACCCAGCTCATCTTCCCTTCCAGGTAATCCCTGAGGCATTTATTCCTTTTCTTAAAAAACTCCCTCCTGAAGTCCATGACCCATGCCTTTGACTGGTTCAGTTCTGCAGCCATCCTTATATTGAACCAGACAGTATGTGATCACTGGTGCACAGGTGGCCTCCCATCTTGACGTCTGCTACACTATCCATGTTGGTGAGCACCAGGTCCAGTATTGCCTCTTCATGAGTGAGTTCACTACCTAGTTGGTTAAGTAATGCCCCCTGCAGGGATTCCAAAATTTCCACACTTCATTTTTTATTGTCATCTGACTATTGCCCCCTCCCACAGGAGTCTCTCGTCCCTTGCTCTGCTCGCTGCTCCCACCATCCCCAGGCTTATCCCCCTGGGTGGAGCCACTGGGTGAGCACCCCTTCCCCTGGAAACATGGTCACAAAGCCCTAGCTTGCCCCCAGGGTATGGCAGCTGTAGTGAGGCCCCCAGGCAGACTTTAGTCTTCAGCAAGGAGTGACGGCAGATGCTGGGTCCATCATTCACAGCCGGTGATGTTTGTAATGATTTTTCCTGGTGGTGGGGATGTGCAATGATGCCAACATCCACCCCACCCCCCCTTACATATGATGCTGGCTGCACTGGTTCCCCCAGCCTCCATCAGAGGTCTGCATAGCGCTGGAAACTCTTCTTCCCCTTCCCCCAGAGAAGAAGAGCAGTCTTTGGGATGCTTAATACTTCTCCTGCTGGCTGGACCTCCAACTTCTGAGTCTGTCCCTGAACCCGGGATGCTGGCGCCACAGACAGATGCCTTCCCACTACACGAGTGGGACAGCTGATTTCCCTGCTTCTAGCTGAAGTTGCAGCTGTGAGGCTCCAATCTACATCCAGCAGATTTAAGTCCCCAACAACTGTACCTCTCCCTTTTTGTCATATCGCAATGGCTTCCATCAGTATACCTTATCTAACTCCTCCCCCTGTACTTGAGGTCTGTAAATTACATCAGTATGAACAGAGGCTCCCTTCCCCATCTCTAGGGTAACTAGTAGTACCTTTTGACCTCATATTCCCTGTACCTCCATTAGTTTAATGCCCTGCCTTACATAAAGTAAAACACCTCCTCCTTACCTTCCCACCCTGTCCTTCCTGAACAGATTATAGCCTGGTATGGCCTTGTCCTTGTCACGGCTTTCAGTGCACCATGACTTGATAATGGCCACAATATCCAGGTCACCCTCTGCCATGTGGCCTCTAGGTCTGAAATCTTATTTCCTAGGCTTCTAGTGTTTGCACACATGGCTTTCCAGGTTTTGTTACACCTCTGTTTGTTACTCCTCTTTTTCCCTTTTTGCTTTCCCTCCTCTCCCCTATACTTTTAATGCACCCACTCCCACCCCCCTTCATTTCTTCGAACCTGCTTCCTGTATTAATATGCACCCTGGGGAATTCCACTCCTCTCAGGTTCTCCCTGCTGTCTACTTCAGCCTGCCAGGGGGGCAGTTTCTGACTCCCTGATCTCTTCTGCCACCCTCCTCAGCTAGTTTAAATGTTCATCAAAGTAACATTAAATCTTTGGCTCCCCTATCTGATGGATACAGGCCATCATCTTGATATAGGCCATTATCCTCCCAGGTGGGTCTACAGTTCCCAGTGCAGCTGAACCCCTCCTCCCCACACCATTCCTTTAGGAGCTGAAGTTCCTGCTGTGGAGGTTTCTATTCTCCCCCATGTCATAGACAGGCAACACCTCAGCAAAAGCCACTGTGTGTGCTACCTGTCAAACACCTCTTCCCACCTCCATAAACTCCACCTGCACTATTCCAGTCCCATTCATGGCCGGGTCATTAGTCCCCAAGTGGACAATGACATCCAGCTCTCTGTCCCATCCTGCTGCTGTAGCAATGCTTAGGAGCTGCAACCCATCCTTCCTGGCTATGGTGCTGTGTAGGCACCTAACTTCCCTCTCACTATTCTTTTCTATTCCAGAATCTATCCCCCTCAAAGTTTAGTCCCCCACTAGAAGGTGCCTCCTCCTGCCCCTCCTCTGGGGTCCTCTTCCACCCTCCTTGGGGTCTCTGCTATGTATAACCCCCACATCCTCCATTGCCTCTACCACAGGTGCCTCTCCCTGGCAGTCCTACCTCACTAGGGCAGCATACAATTGTGCAGGGGTATCAGTTGAGGAATGTGCCTTTGACCCACCACCTCCACCCTTCCTGAGCCCACCACAGTCCAGCCATTCTTCCTCCCAGGCTTCCACTGAGGCAATGGTTGCAAACTTGGTGGCCCCTTGGTGGGAGAAGAGGTTGCCTGAATGTCACTCAACTCAGCATGACTTCTAATGACATCTTCCCTCTACCCTGAGAGGTGTGTGTAGATAGGGCAGTGCCACCTGGCATGGGTATAGGATAACACAATTTCAGGCAGACCACAAATCAGGTGCATAAAAAAAGCACAATTGCATTTATAATGTTCCTTTCATCAAGTAAAATATACAGAAAGCAAAAATGATAAGTCATATTACTGGTTAGTTTCAATAGTTTCTAAGGCTTTTCTTCAGCTAAGCATAAATCAAAGCGTGTGAGTGCACAGACTATGAGGAGTTCTTCCACCTTCCTCAGTCAGCATCCAAATGACCACTGTCTATCTATCCTCTCTCAGCACTGAGGTAGGGCTTTTTTTAAGCTCACTAGAAGCTGGAATGATTTTCCACTGCCTTTTGATTAACAGCAGACATTAAATAAAACTAGCCACTAGGGGCCACTGTTGTTCCATAAAGAATGGTTATTTGGCAGGCACCTCTGCACAGAAGAACTTGCTTGCAATTTTGGAAAGGTCAGAACCAAGGTCAAAACATTCTGTGCTCTCTTTAACTCTCTTGCAGGGTCATATTACCTCATGCTGTCTGCCACAAAATATATCTTAAAAGGGGGCTGCTAACACCTAGAAAAAGCAGACACAAACATTTGTTATTCTTTAGTAACACTGCCCTCTTAGATTTGTTTTAACCAAACTTTCAATATAGGAATTTTGTGACCTCCATTCGTGAACAGTGGCACTGTGATTTTGTTAATCTGTCCCAAAGGTTGATTTCCAATAGTGACCATGCCATTGTGTGCCAGGTGTGTGAAAACACATTTCAGGCAGGATGTGAAAAAGGACAGCTTTACTGTTGTTCATAAGGAGGTGTGAAAAAATGGCAATGTTGAAAATCTGAAGTGAAAATATTACAAACTGTTGAAGTTATGAGCGTGCATGGAACCTGCACAGTACACGCTTGAAGCAGTCATTTTTTTTAATTTTTTCACCAAATTTGCAACATTGGCTTTTTGGGAGTCCACCTCATGAACGGTGGTACTGTCATTTCATCAATTGGTCCTGAAAGGTGATTTCGTGCAGTCACTGCAAAATCTCCTTTTGGGAAAGAATAACAAGATAACATGTGTTCATGAGGAGGGATCCCATGAACCCCATGTTGAAAATTTGGAGACAAAATTAAAAAAAGTGGCTGAGACATCTGCCTATGTTGAACCCCCCCATTGATTCCATTATACAGCTTACTGGCATTTCTTCATTTTGCAGTTCGGCTTTGAAGAGTCCAGAAGTGCTCCCACTTCACCAAAGATCACAGCACCAGCCCGCCGGGGGTAAGTATGGGGTGAGAAGGGGTATGTGTGGGGAGGTAAGATGCACAGGGACTGGGTGCAGGTTGGGGGAGGGGCACCACGGACAACAAGGGACTATTTTCTATTTTCTCAGGTAACAAAAAAAAAATGGAACCGAACATCGTGCTAGGATTTGTTGGCCACACTGGGTGGGCTACAATTCTGCTAGCACAGTTTGGTGGGGGAAGAACATGCCAAATATGGTTAGCTTTAGGAGTGGTGGCACTCTGGGTGGCACCCCAGTGTGTCATACAATGGGGAAACATGCCAACATGAGGATTAAATCCCTGATGTTGGTTTGTTTGGAGATTGTGTGGTGACGGCAGGAGCCACGGCCATGTTTATTGAAATGTTTCACCAAGAAAGGCATGTACAGGAGGTGTGTTATCTCGCCGCTGCAAGACAAACTTGTCTTTCATCTCAGCGGCACAATTCTTTCAAGTTGGTGGCACTTTATGTAATTTTGTGTCAGCTCTAGCATGTTGGCTATTGGGGAATATGGGACGCATCTACTATTGCATGCCCTGCATTCGCCAACACTGACACACCTCTCACTGTGCTATTACTACTACAAAATGCTGCTTGCATGTGCACAAGACAACATAACTACCCTCTTAGTTTTGCTTTATGGCCAAAGACCAGAGAAGAAAACAATATATAACTTCAATATTCTTAGAGGGTATGGACTGGTTTCTATTTAGTTTTTAGGTAATATGCACAGAAGGCATTATACACACTTCAACACTTAATTTATAACCAGCCAATCAGCATGTTGGACATCACACAAAACATAAACTGCTTGAGGAACAGGTTTCAATTTATCCCAGGGGTGTCCACTATGACAGGGGTCACCCTGTCACACATTCCACCACATAAGAGAGCAATCATCCTATGGTTGTCTAAATCTTGACTAACACCCTAGAAGGGTGTGGAGCTTCATCCCACTCTCACTGGAAGCTCCGTCTTAGGATCCCTTTAAAAAAAAATTGGAAAGTATCCTATTTATAACACTACAAATACCCTGAGACATCTCTAATCATTCTGAAATTAGTCGCTCCATTAGCAGACTACAATATCATCACATACATTTAGGAGAAAGAACCACTAATGGCAGTTTTATGCCATCTACTGACTTTCCCTAACCAGACATACTTGAACATTTGAACAGCTGCACAATCCAGCATCCAGTAGATCTGCCTTCTGGGGGAGAACTATCTTGCTCCATCCCCTCTTACAAATTTAAAGGTAGACAAGTAACATGCCACACTGTATGCATAGCAGCCTGTCCCTAACCTCTGGGTTTACATATCAAATCTTATACACTACTAGTGGTGTTGGCTCCCACTTAGTCTCTTCAGTTCTATGTGGGAGTCTCCCTCTCTTCTAAGGGTGCTAGCTCTTGCCCTTCACTCTCTGGGTTACTCCTCTCACATCACTATCAGGGGTCGCTATCTGTCTGCCCTTACAACAGGTCTTATAGTATGCTGCTATCTGCTTATACATGCCTGGCCAATAGAAATATTGGATTAGTCTACCCAAAACCTTTCCATGGCTCACATGCCCCAAGTGACTGGAGTGCACATCCTCCATCACCATTTTCCTATATGCCATGGCACCACTACTTGAGCATCCACATGCTTTATCCAGGGGTTGGGCCTCATATGATAGAAAACATCATTCCTAAGTTCAAACCACCATAATCTGTTCCCCACACCACCATTAACCTGTCTCCCATCCTTGATTTTTACATACTCCCATAACTGGATTACTTCAGGATCCCCAACCTGCAACTTTCCCCAGTCAACATCAGGAGAACAATAATTTTTCATAGGAGGAGGTTTAAAACATGCAAAAGTCCCTTCAGCCAAAATGACTCCTTCCATGTTGCTTGAAGTCTTCTACCCCAGTAACACATTTCCAATCAAAGTCATACCTGAGGTCTCCTCTTCTTGTTTACCTTTCTCCAACAGATAGCAGCCCTGAAAAAGGGCAACAGTGGGTTCTCCACAAATGTTGGCCACAAATGCTCCATCAGGTAGTCCTCCTCCTCCTCCAGAGTCCATGAATCTTGATCCACTGATTCTTCCTTAACATCCTTAAGTTGGATCTGTCGAGTTGCTTGTGGCATCTGTGCTCCACCTCTCTCTCTCTGGCGTCGATCTGCCTCCAGCAATCTTCCACTCATCCAGTGAAGAAGCCATATCAGGGTTTACATTTGGCCATCAGGTCCATCTCCTCCCATCCATTGCTCCTCGCCCAGGTCACCATCTCAATCAGGTGATGTTCTCCTCATCTCTGGTACCATACACATCTGCCGTGTATCCTAGGACCAAGTCTGGTACCACTGATTGAACTTTTCCTATTTCCTTGGACATCCAGACAGATATCACTTCTGCTGACAGCATATGTTACTGGGCTTGGCTATAGGATAGCACAATTTTAGGCAGACCACAAATCAGGTGCATAAAAAATGCACAATTGTGTTTATCATTTTATTTTCATCAAATAAAATACATAGAAAGCAAAATGGTAAGTCAGACAACTGCTTAGCTTCAACAGTTTCTAAGGCTTTTCTTCATCTTAGCATAAATCAAGAGTGTGAGAGCATACACTATCAGGATGTTGTCCACCTTCCTCAGTCAGTATCCAACTGACCACTATCTATCTATCTATCTATCTATCTTGCTATCTATCTATCTATCTATCTATCTATCTATCTATCTATCCTCTCTCAGCACTGGGGTAGGGCTTTTTATAAGCTCACTAGAAGCTGGAAAGATTTTCCATTGTTTTTTGATTAGCAGCAGACATAACATAAAACCAGCCACTAGAGGCCACTGTTGTTCCATACAGAATAGTTATTTGGCAGCCACCTGGGGTACAGAAGAACTTGTTTACCATATTGGAAAGGTCAGAACTGAGGTCAAAACATTCTGAGCTTTCTTAAACTCTCTTGCAGGGTCATATTACCTGATGCTGTCTGCTGCAAAACATATCTTAGAAGGGGGCTGATAACATCTAGAAAAAGCAGACACAAACGTTTGTTATTCTTATATTAACACTTCCCTCTTAGTTTTGTTTTGTAGTCAAAGACCAAAGAAGAAAACAATATATAACTTCAATATTCTTAGAGGGTTTTGGTTGTTTTCTAGTTAGTTTTTAGATAATATGCACAAAAAGCATTATAAGCACTTCAGCACTTAATTTATAACCAGCCTGCCAGCCAGCATGTTGGACACTATACAAAACATAAACTGCTTGGGGAAGGGGTTTCACTTTATCCCATGGGTGTCCATTATGACAGGGGTCACCTTGTCACATGCAGCATTGCAGTCTCTAGAATGTCTCTCTGAAAACTGCAAATCCACAGCCATTGCACTGCACCACTGCCAGCATTCCCAATGTCCATTCTCCCTGTGTTACTAGGACATACTTATGTACCCATACCCCTGATATGGTGTTTCTAGTGTTCCCATTATGTATTTTTTTTGTTGTTGCTGCTTGTGTTTTCCCATATCTGGTTGAAATCCCCTTAAACTCCTACCCTAGATAGGGTGTACTCCTATACCCAGTTTTGGCCCATCTTTTTTCTTCTGACTTCCCAGCAATGACTGTTATGTAGGAGTGAACAGCTGCATTACTTCAGTAAACTGACAGAGTCCCCTGCTTCAATGTTTCCTTCCCCTAATGCCTACTGATGGCTAAGATGCCAGTCCTACTCCTGTCCCACTCCTTCACTGTTCCACACACTCACTTGGACATGAACATGCTATATACATTAGAGTGCAAGTGCTTTTGCAGTGCCCTTGATGGAGGCAGTAAGCCTGTGTCAGTTTCATCCCCCAATTACACACCTCACAAGGCTTCCCGAGTCTACTCTCCCCAACATTAATCTCCTGAACTAATTTCTCCCACAACACCTTTTACACTTTTAAAGAGAATTTCACAAAATACTACTTTTGTAAGGGCAGTAAAATTGAGAATGACACTTGTCATGAGAATTAAATGAGTAACAGGCAGACAGACAGAAGGCAGACAGAAACAGCCAAGGGGGGAGGTGCTGATAAGAGGCAGGAAATTTCAAGCCTTTCCCCACAAATGTGGCAGGTAGTAAGGTAAACACTGAGGTACAGAGCTCAACACAGGGCAGGACAGGGGTAAATGGAAATGCAGACAAGGGCAATAACAGCAGGGATGGGGGAAAAGGATAAAGCCAACATTAAATGTAGGGCAATGAGTACCAATGCCCGTAGTCTGGGAAACAAGCTTCCTGAGCTAGTAGCCCTGAAGGAAGATGAACAATGGATACTGTGGCAGTCACCGAAACATGGTACACAGAGAACCATGACTGGAATGTCAACATACCAGGGTACACAATCTACAGAAGGGACAGGGAAGGAAAAAGAGGAGGTGGAGTATCTCTATACATAAGGGAGGACAAGAGACACTCTGGGTCACCTTAGAGACAGGGAATGGCATCACAATCCACACAGGGGTTATATACAGACCCCCATCCCAAGGGGAGGAAATGGACAAGGAAATGATAGAGGACATTCTCAAAATGGCTGAAAAAGGGGAGATACAGTTGATGGGGGCCTGAATATGCCAGATGTTAACTGGATGACATGTACTACAGCCACATCCAAGAGCAGGGTCATTCTTAATGCCATGCAGGGGGAAGGCCTTAGACAGCTAGTGTTGGAACCCACTCGGGAAGGAGAAATGCTAGACCTGGTGCTCTCAAATGGAGAGAGGATCACAAATTTAGAAGTCAGTAGACATCTGGGAACAAGTGACCGCTGCACATTGTGCTTCACAATGAGCACAACAACCATGGAGATAAGCCATACAAAACCAAGGATACTGGACTTCAGAAGGACTGACTGTGGCAAAATTGGTGAATACCTGAAGAATGCACTAGCAAATAGCCAAAAAGGAGGGGTGGAAGAACAGTGGAGAAAAATCAAAACTGCCATCATAGAGGCAACAAGCTTTTGTGTGAAACAAACAAAGAAAACAAAGCAGAGTAAACAAACACTATGGTTCTCAAAAGAGGTGGCATGGAAGGTTAAGGAGAAAAAAGGCTGCATTCAAAAAGTATAAGGAATCACAGAAGGATCATGACAGGGAACTGTATCAATTAAAGCAGATAGAAATGGAGAAGGCAGTCAGAACAGCAAAGGTCCAAACTGAGGAAAACATAGCCAACTCAGTTAAGAACGGGGATAAAACCTTTTGTAGGTACATTAGGGAGCATAGAAAGGTTAAGGGAGGGACAGTGAAGATTAATAAAAGAGAGGGGAGGTGGGCAGAGGGAGACAGTGAAAAGGCAGAGATACTGAATGAATACTTTTGCTCAGTATTCACAAAAGAAGATGAGGAGCAGTTACCTAAACCAGACAACAGAAGCACTCTGGGTAGAAGGGTTGTCACCAGTCCATTCACAGAAGAAAGAGTCCTGAAAGAACTAAAACTCAAGGTGGACAAAGCAATGGGGCCTGATGGGATTCACCCCAGATTCCTAAAAGAACTAAGGGAGGACCTAGTGACACCACTGACCACACTTTTTAACAAATCATGGCAGGATGGGGTGGTACCTGAGGACTGGAGGAGGGAAGATGTGATTTCTCTTCACAAAAGTGGGAGCAAGGTAGAAGCAGGAAACTACAGACCTGTAAGTTTGACCTCAGTAGTAGGGAAAATGATGAAATCACTTTTGAAAGAAATAATTTTTGAGTACCTACAGGACAGTGGGGCACAGAACCCAAAGCAGCATGGATTTATAGCAGGAAGGTCATGTCAGATGAATCTAATTGATTTCTTTGACTGTGTGACCAAAGTAATAGACTGGGGGGGGGGGCTGTGGACATGGCCTACCAAGACTTTAGCAAGGCATTTGACACAGTCCCACACAAAAGATTATTAATCAAGTTAGCCAGCCTGGGAGTGGGTCCCAGGGTGGTAGCCTGGGTAGCAAACTGGCTGCACAACAGGACACAGAAGGTAATAGTGAAAGGAACACATTCTGAAGAAAGGGGGGTAACTAGTGGAGTACCTCAGGGCTCAGTACTGGGTCCAGTCCTCTTTAACATCTTTATAGGTGACATTGCAGAGCATCTGGAGGGAAAGGTATGCTTCTTTGCAGATGACACAAAGATCTGTAACAGAGTTGATACACAAGAGGGGGTAGAAAAGATGAGAAGAGACTTGGCAAGGTTGGAGGAATGGTCAGACATATGGCAGCTTTGTCTCAATGCAAAGAAGTGCAAAGTAATGCACCTGGGAAACAAAAACCCAGGAGAAGAGTCTACAATAGCAAGGGAGGTGCTAACAACAACAAAAATGGAAAGAGATCTGGGGGTAGTCATATCAGATGACCTAAAGGTGGATACGCAATGTGAAAAGTCAGTAAGGAGAGCCAGGGGGATACTGGGATGCATAGGAAGGGTCATCACAAGTAGAAAATGGGAAGTGGTTATCCCTCTATACAGACAGTTGGTGAGACCCCATCTGGAGTACTGTGTGCAGTTTTGGAGACCTCATCTACACAAGGACATAGACAGGATGGAAGCAGTCCAGAGGAGGGCAACTAAAATGGTGCAGGATCTGTAGCAGAAACCATATGAAGAGAGACTGAGAGAGCTTAATATGTATACTCTTGATGAAAGGAGGGACTGGGGGGACATGATAGAAATGTTCAAGTACCTCAAGGGAATCAACAAAGTCCAGGAGGGTAGCATCTTTCAGAAAAAGAGATGTGTAAGAACAAGGGGGCACAATTCACAGATAGAGGAGGGACAGCTCAGTGGTAATGTGAGGATTTTTTTTTCATGGAGAGAGTGGTGGATATATGGAACCACCTTTCTGAGGAGGTCGTTGGGTCTAAAACAGTGAGGGAATTCAAACATGCATGGGACAGACATAAGACGATTATAGTGGGGGGTTACAGGAAGTAGGCTTTAGGTTAAATAGAATCTGCAGCTTATCCAGTAGGTAGGGAAATGAGCAGACGTGGTGGGCCAAATGGTCCTTATCTGCCATCAAAGTCTATGTTTCTATGTTTCTATGAGTGAGAGAGAGATTACTATGTGAGGGGAAACAGCTAAGTGGTGTGTGTGAGGCACATCTGTACACAGAATGACAGGTCCAGTTTCTGCTTGCTGATTGGTCGGATATCATCTCATGCTTTATTATGTGGACTGTGTGCAAACCCTCCTCATGTACATGACCTCACAATGCACAGCTGTCATTACACTGCCAATCATGCCCATTTTGAACTATGGTAAGGAATGAGTGTCTGGCTAAACTTTCTTAAAAGAGCCGCAACCCCAAATTAATTGGAATAAAATGGGTAGATAAAATATAGAGCTATGACTGGTCAAGACTCATCACATGACAGTCCAGTGATAATGCCTACAAAATGGGTCATGAAATCACACACCCTGCCATATGTTATTGCCCACATAATAAATTATCACAGGTTTTGTTTTATTTTTATACAGTATATGTTCTGTGTAAAAGACCCAGCTTATAAGTTCAATAATATACTCTAGCGTGTACATTAGACCCCAATTGCCACACTTCATACTGCACATTGGTTGTGCAGCAATCTAGCATAATGATCACCCTTTTGTTTGTTATCACCTATGAATTTGTCAAGGAAAAAATAATCATTGTAACAGGAAATGGGCCAAATAAGGGGACGGGAGCAGGCTGATTTCTGTGTGTGCTAAACAGGAGACATCATCACAGGCGATGAAAGCAATGATTAGTAAACTGGTTCTGGGAATGAATATATGAAAATTGATCAAAATTTGAGAACAGCAAAACAAAAAATTCCCTTCAACTTTTTAATTAAGTTACTAACCCCCTTAAAAACATAAAATAAAAGTGTAAAATATAATCATATTTTTTTCAAAAGCTTTATTATAAGATGAGATGAGTGTTGAGTAATTCATTACTAATGAGAGTGGGTAAGGAATGTTTCTTTATTAAAATATATTGGATAAAATTGAGGCTAAAAAAATCACTGCATGAGAGGGCATGGTTGAACAGAACTGATCTTAAAGAGTAATATGAATAAATATGAAAAGATTGGAACAGGCTTTATAACCCATTGACATTATTTCCTAGACATGTAAAGGTGCAGAATACATGTTAATACAGTGGCAGTCAAGCAAAAGTTGACCGGTACCTTGTGGTGTGGGTCATTGCACAGTACTGCAATACATGTTATTGAATGGGTACCGTGCTTGCACATTGCTTGGTATACCATGCTTCCAGTCAACTTTTGTGTGACTACCACTGTATGTATATGGGTCTAGCTGCATGTGTATCTTACGGTGTAAAAAAGGGTAGGTCATGCCTGTTAGGTGAGAGGACTGCAAAGTTAAGCCAGATGGTTCTGTCTGTTTGACCAACCAGCATGAGAGACCCTTCTAACATTGTAAGAAACACAAAATACTAGACACATATAAGTATTATATTATTATTATTATTATTATATACCTAGGACTTTTATCCCCTCAATTGCAGTGGCCCTCATGGCTACATCCTCAGTGCCCTACTTTTCTTATTTTTCATCAACTCACTCCACAGTGCCTTCCCTTCCACCAACGCCCTGCTGTATGCTGTCAATACTGATGTCTTCAGTGCTGGCAGAAACCTAGCTACCCTAAATAAAATCATACAACAGAACTTCAAGCACTTCTAGTCTTGGTTCTTAGACAATGAGACAGTCCTCAACACTAAGAAATAAAAAAAAACAATTCATGGTCTTTTTGGGTATCCATAAAAATTAAGCCCCAACCCCTTTTATCATCCTTGACTGGGAAGGCAGAATTGTAAAGTTTGTCACCCAGTTTAAATATCTAGGCATCTTCTTTGACAACACACTGTCATTTGATACTCACATTAATCACCTGAAAAAAAATGTGCACCAAAGAATTAGCACTCTTCACAAGGTCAAAATGTTGTTGACCCAGGAGACATAAAAATTATTCACATTCAGCTGATTGTTCCCCATCACTACTTATGGCTCCCTAATTTATGCTGATCCCACTTCAGGGGCCTATTCTAAGGCTGACACAGTTCACAATAGTATCTTCCACTTGTTGATGGGCCTCCCATGTAGGATCAGCCACTGCTAAGTGTATAATCTTTGCTTCCTGTCTCTTCCTGGAGGACCACCTCATCCATAGGTCAGTGGTAGTCCTACACAGGATTGCCAAAGATAAAGTCCCCCCCTTATCTTCTTACTCGTCTTCAACCCCACCAACAAGCTGGTGACCTGCTCTCAATCCAAATTCACTTCCACCACCATGTTAGATTCTTTGCTGCAGGATAAAGAGCTCTCTTCTTCAGGGCTATTGGTCCCTGGATGACAATGAGTTTGATCATAATAACATTTGTGTCTCAAATAATTACTCATCAAAAATGCCTGGAACAAAGTTTAATAGAAGAAGGAAAACTCCTTTAATTTTTAAATTTGGGGGAACAACAAATATTAAACAAGCAGAATCAGTCACAGATAATCTGAGGAAAAGAAGAAATCCATTCCAGGCAGTGAAAATTGAATTAGGAAAACATAAAAATATTAAGATTAGTCAAACCATGATAGTAAATAGTAGGCTTATTTTTTTTTTGAGTAATCTGTTTTTCCACCCCGTGCTCACTGGTCCTTCACTCCTTTGGGCCCTGTCAAGCTCCCTCTGACCCCTTCTGACCTTTCCCGGCCCTCCTCGAATCCCCCAGATTGCAGCCAACCTCAGGATATCCCGGTATATCCCTTTACCAGGCGGGTCCCTCTCCTCCGAGGAGGAAGGCACCGGGGGAGGGGATAGCCCCAGCGCACACTTTCTAGGGCCCGGGGATACTGCTGCAGAACAGGAGGCACTGGGAAGGCACTGGAGGCCCCTGAGGAGCAGAGAGCCATCATCCAAAGGTCAGCGAGCTATTTTCCTGGCTTTCTTAAGGTGCCTTGACATCCAGACATCAAGGCAAGAGCAGACGTCTGTCACGCACCACCCCCAATGGCCCTGATGTGCTGCACTACCACTGGCCTTCACCAGTGGTCACTTTGGCACTGGGTCATGATCCCCTATCTTCCCTGGAGACAGCGAGCAGTCATGGGATGCTCAAGCTGCCTCCCCTCCGGCCAGCCCTCCAGCTACCTGAGCTCGTTCCCGAACCCAGGTCGCTGGCATCTCAAGTGAAAATCCAACTGCTATGCCAATGGGCCAGCCATAGGCTTATTTTAATAGCATTGATCTTTAGTGGAGAAAGAGGGCAGGATTCACAAAATTCCTGAATGTCCCACAGTTGCGGGTAATCCTCGTGTGCAAGTGGGTTGCCATTTTTGGATTTGCAGATTACCCACAGCTACAGGTATTCACAAAGGTGGAGCCAGATTATTACCGGTTTCACAGATTACAGCAGCATTCAGGTGCTGTTACCAGGGACAGCACGGCAGGTGCAGGATGCTGCTATAGACAGTGGGACCCACCATAACACCCTCCAGAACTGCTGCTGCTGTGAATTGGGTACTCCACAACTGCGGCAATTTTGGAGCACCACTGGGATTATGGAGTGGGACTTAGTCCCAAACCACATTGTGAATCCTGCCCATAGAATTAAATCCTGGTCAACAACAAGATTTCATATTTAAAATGATTTATGACAATACAAGAAGTTTGAAAAATAAAATGGATATATTCAGAGCATGGGTCCTATCAGAAGCACCAGACTGCATAGCACTGACCGAAACATGGCTAAATCAGAAGGTAAAAAAATATTGAAATGGTAATTGAGGGCTATAACACTCATAGACAAGACAGAAATCAAAGAAGAGGGGGAGGGGTGATGTTATATACTAAATGGGAAATGGGTCCAACAGAAGTACTTCTCACGGGAGAAATTCAGGGTATTGAATATTTAGTAATTAATATAATTGAACATAATTTAGTGATAGAGGTTATGTATTCTCCACCAAAAGTCAAGCCTACAGAATTTGAAAATGTAGCTCGGTTAATTCAAAATCAAACATTAGGGAAAGAATTAGTATTGATAAGGGATTTTAATTCTACTTGGGGGCATCTAAGAGATCAAGCACTCGAACCTGGTCTTGCCCAATTAGATCTTAGGCAAGTTATAATTCATTCTACAAGGAAAAGTTCATTGCAGAATTCAAGTAACATATTAGATTTAGTATTTGTATCAAAACAAATGGAAGTAAAATATTGGGTGATCATAACACATTGAGCTATGTGATGAGATTATTAACTAAAAAAGCTATGAGAAAAAAGCACAGGTTTGGAGAAGTTTTAAATATTTTAGTGTAGAATTGTTTCAACAAACATTAAGGCTGGTTAAATGGTAAAGATTGTTCCTGATTCCATCTTTGGAACTAGCAGTCTCAGATTTTTAAAAAAAGAGTTTGTACAGGTTTATAATAAATTAGCCCCTTATGTTAAAATATATCAAAGAAAAAAATCATGTACCATGAGTAACTGAAAAAAATAAAAAAAGAAATTTGACTAAGAAATAGATTATGGAAACTGGTCAATAAAATGTTGAGTTCAGTAGACTGGGATAGGTATAAACAAGCAGGAAATGCTTTAAACGCAAATGTAAAGAAAGCAAAACTACAATACTTTAGAAATAAGAGTGAGGATACAATAGATACAGGAAAATACTGGTCTCTGCTAAATTCACTTGAAAACCCCTCCAAGGGAGCTCCAAAAATTGAAATGGAACAGGACAGTGTTTTACAAGATAGCATGAAATTGGCTAATATATTAAACAATTACTTCACTACTCTTCCAGATTTGGTAGAAAAATTAGGGAGAAAATTACAAACTCAAAAAGAACAAATAGATGAATGAGCAGTGGAGAATGAAAAAACGTCATGCCAAGATTTAGATTTAAATATGTTACTTGTGGACAAATTAGAGATATAATAAGATCATTAAATTAAAATAAAGCTCCAGGTAAGGATAAGATTGAAATAAGATTTTTGAAAGATTCAGAGTGTGTTATAACCCTGATCCTGACTAAATTATTCAATTGGAGCCTGAGGGAGGGGAAAGGTCCTTAAGTTATGGAAAGAGGCAAAAATAGTCCAAGTATAACAGAGCCTTCAAACTATCGACCCATAGCCCTCTTGCCTGTGGTATCAAAGATCTTGGAAAGACTGGTGTATGGACAGTTATGCAACTATCTGGAGAAGTATGCCTTGCTGTCCATGCACCAGTAAGGATTCAGAAAGGACCAGTTTATGAACACTGTGCTCACTGACTTAATTGATCTGGTGGCATCTTCCCTGGATAAAGGAGAGAAGGTGGGTGCAGTGTTCATGGACTTGTCCAAAGTATTTGATACAGTAGACCATCAAAGGTTGTTGGATGGTCTAATACATATAGGTTTATCAGAGGACGCATGCACCTGGTTTGATTCATACATTATACAATGAAGGCAGCAGACTGTATTGGATGAGAACTACTCGACTACCCTAGAAGTCCAGTGGGGAGTCCCACAGGGAACTATATTGGGACCTCTATTATTTCTAATTTATACAAATCAAGTGACTGATGTTGTATAAAAGTTGCAAATTACACGTTATACAGATGACACAGTTATACTGACTGCAGGGTCTGATCAAGACCAGGTGGAGGTAAACCTAGAACAAGACTTTCTCAAGGTTTAATACTGGTTTGAAAATTCAGATCTGAGTTTAAATAGTGAAAAATCAAATGTGATGATGTTTCAGGTGGTACCAAGTTAGTTCAGGATTTATTGAAGTTGGAAATAAAAACAACAACAGGAAAGTATTTAGAACAAGTATAGGAATACATGAATCTGGGACTATGGGTAGATAGTAAGTTAAGGTTTGAATATCATATAAATGACTTGGTTAACAAGGTCAGTTGCAGGCTAGGTGCACTACGGTGGACAAAACACTGTCTAGATATTAATATGAGAAGATCAATAGTAAACCAAATGTTAGTTCCTGTATTAGATTATGGTTTACATATTTATGGGTTTGCAAATAGTAAACGTTTAAAAAAGGTGGAGCTGTCATATAACTGACTGCCAATGTTTGTGTTAAAAGCTAACAGTCAAATTCATTAGTGCCACCTATGTAAGGAAATTAATTGGCATTTACTTAGAGATAAACACAACATTATTTGGATAAATCAAGTTAGAAATGTAATAAAAACAACAGAAACTACTTATCTATATGATAAACTGATAAAGACAAATCATACACATAATCTATGAAATGATAAACTACTTAGAGTTCATCAAATAAAACCCCCAAAATCCAAATATGGTGAGATGACCTTCTCATTTTATGCAGTAAAAGTTTAGAATGAATATAACATGCAAGAGAAAAATATAAACAATTGCAAGAAATGATTCAATACAGCTCGTAAACGGGAATTAACAAAGAGATGCACATGCTTTGATTAGAATCAATAAATGAATGAAACAAGCGTATTTTTAGAAATGCTTTAGAAACATCCACAATAGAAAACACTAATATTTTTTACCTGTCATTACACTGTACCTTAAGGTATACGTTATTAAGTACTTGTATTAACTTTTTTGTAGGAATATTTGTGTATTGTATATTTTAAGTAACTTATGTACTGAGAAGTTATATAAATTCAGGAGTGCCTTGAAAATGGGACCTTGGTCCTAATGGTGTATTTGTGTCATTAAATCCAATTGAAAAAAGAGTTTTTTTTACTATTACTACTACCCTGCAGCCTCTTGCCTTCCTTCT
The DNA here is from genome assembly GCA_016271365.2 of Neoceratodus forsteri. Taxonomy (NCBI): domain Eukaryota; kingdom Metazoa; phylum Chordata; order Ceratodontiformes; family Ceratodontidae; genus Neoceratodus; species Neoceratodus forsteri. The sequence goes on from CM028130.1 coordinate 54,260,734, forward strand.
CACCTCAGGTTTGTGTATCCCTTATTTCAGTGCTATCCTTCATCAGCTTATGTTGGACAAAATGCAGTGTAACTGTACATAATTTATTTCTTGTAATGTATTCCATGCACTACCTTCCTGTGGTTGTAGTACATTGCTTATTCCCTTGTTGCATCAGAAATGTTCTCCTCAGCTGATCACTTGTGAAAATGGGTGACCTTAGCTCATCCTGCTATCCAGTACATGAAATGAAATAAATTAAGTGATATGCTACCTCATATGCCCTGGCTATTCAGTATCCTATGTAAGCCTGAAGTTTTCACATGTGCTCTTTGTTGAGTTCCATAATGACTTATTGTAAGCTGCTCTGCACATTTGATATCCTCTGTAATGACTCATTGTCAGCCGCCTGTTCTGCCATTCTTTTAACTTTCCTGACAAGGAACATTTGCAAAACAGCACCTGTGCCTAAAGGATTTCATAGTAATATAAAATAAAATAGATAGCAATAGAATGCCTTAGTATGTCTATGGAATGTTTTTATAGCAATTTTCTGTTTGTGTTACTGTTTTAGTTTTCTGAAAGACTCCGCCTAACCTGTTTAGTAGTTTAAAGTGTCCAGTATTGTGGACAGGTGTGAATATGCACAACATGCTGTCATCCTTGTGGGTCCAGTATGGTGGTGTGGAGGCTGCAGTATGTTGGATTTGGCGTGGTTGCGTAGAGGCTATAGGATGTTACAAAAGAAATATAAAGTTTATTTTTCTTGTTTTTTTTTTTTGAGAAGATGATGCTGATTACTAAATTTTCTGAAGTGTGGATGGTAAAACTGGAGTGAGAGCATCAAATGAACAGTGCAAAGAGGACAGCTGTAAACAGAATAAGTCGTATGGCTGTCCTCTTTGATTTGTGGAAGGCACTCCATTGCCATATAAAGCTTCATACAGATATTGCTGCTGTTCTGAGTAAGGAGAAACAGGATACAAAAGGCAGAATCTATTCAAGACCAACACCACTGATATCTAATGTCAGAAATGCAGCTGGGAACTACACACACCAGCCTAACAGCCTAAAACTAGATATAACTCTAAATGACCCTTTACTGCAAGGACTAATAATGACTATAGAGAAATCACACTAATGTAATACTCTAAGAGACTCTACATGACAGTAACATTTCTTAGGCAAAATTCAAATAAATGGCTTTTCATTTTCTTATGCAAACATCAACTCAAATGCATCTATAATTCTCTAAGCAAAATGGGGGTATAATTGTATGCCTCAGGTGAGTTGTTAGGCATGAGGTTCAGCTGAGTGCCATTAAATGCACCTGTGAAGTGTGATTGTATCACAATAATGGCATGACCTGGAGTTTCACATTGCACTTATTAAATGGCCTTGAAATATTTAACTTAAAAGAATGAAAATAAGAAGAAATAATTTTAAAAAGATAAAAAATAGACCTTTCAGTTTAATACTGTTAATTTTTTTATTTAGGCATTTTTCCTCCACTGCTGTGGTCCTGGGCAGCTACTGTCTCATGCTGTCCCCTCCCAGTTCCACTGGCTCCCTGCCCTTGGAAATCCCCAGGTTCCCCCATAGATTGCCACCAATGAGGGGGCCAGGAGGAGGTCTGTTCTACCCCCATCAGGAGCACAGTCTAGATTGGGGCCCCAAAAGCATGGTGGAGTGTGACAGCTGGGAGCTCATGGAGCCCAGCGTCACCATGTCATTTTCTGTTTGTGCCCCCCCATGGCATGAGCATGTACTTGTGGAGACACTCACATGCCTCATACATGCGCTGCTATGCCTTCCTAATTCCAGCACTGCCCCTGAACCACCCCCAGGGGGCAGTCATGGAGTGGGATGATAACCAACTCTCCCCTGGGAGAGGAGAGCAGTCCATCAGATGTTCCATCCTCTCCCTCTCCTTCACCTGCCAATGCCTGGCAACCTGAAGTTGCTCCCAACCCTGGGTTGCTGACATGATGCAAGGTGTGACATCCAGCACCTCAACTCTCAATGCTACCAGGCCAGTCAGATACCCTTCTTTTTTATCTTTGAAGACAAAAAATTGTCCATATTCTGGTAAAGGTGGGGTCACTAAAAACAATGAAGAACAATGAAAATCATGTGTGGCACACAATTTTATAAGAAAAAAAATTTACTTTATAGGCATTTCAAATCAATACAGGTACCGTATAGCCTAGAGGTTAGAGTAACAAGCTGTGAATGAGCTTGGTACATTCAGAAGACCTGGGTTTGATTCTCACAACCTCCACTTGCATACTTTGTGACTCTAACCAAGTCACTTAACCAGCAAGTGATCTTCGGTTGCCCCTAAAAACAGGCACTTGTGTCTAGTTGGCCTTATCCAGTTACCAAAGAATAACATAACAAATATTTTAATGGAAATGTGTTCACCACTTTTGAACCTGCCCGGTTATTTTGAAGAAGGGGTAGATTTCTCCTGAAAACATCAATTTTTGATTTCAATATATATATGTACTTCTATGTACATTAGGGTTGCATTTAGGAAGTTTGTGTCTGCCTCTGACTACGTAATTGTGCTTCCCCACCTTTCTTCACTTGGTTTATATAATATTAGAAAATGGGCTAAGAGATTCTCCAGCTCTGATTGATTGATAGCCCTTACAAGGAGGGCGTCAATCAGACAACAGAGCCATCTACAAAAAGTGCCAGTCCCAACCGACCTGATTTCATCTAAAGTCCTTGTGCCAGTAGAACTTTGAGTTTGAAATTGCTGCCATTTTTTTCCACTTGCTTAATGAGAGTTGCACGTCCAACGCAACATATCTCTGTTTTCAATTAAGTAGACTTTGTAAACATACTATAGTGCAGTATTCACAAACACAGACACAAAACATATTTTCAGTCACCTCTTCAATCAGGGGTTCAATATTGTCTTTTTTAAGCAAAATCAATTCAAAATACATAACTTATCTGAATGCAAGGAAGTAAATACATTTGCTGCTACATAGGACCACTGCTGTAGTGTTCCAGTAAAGGAATAAACTCCCAGTACACGGGTCCACTGCAGTGTCTTGGTAAAGGAAAGGAAATCCTTAATAGTTTGTACACTGCCATTTTAAAATTAGCATGGTGCGAGGCTGACAGGCAGAGTGAGAAAGGGGCTGCAATTTAAAACTGATTCCTGCCATGCAACCCGCTTCACTTCAGACACTGTGAGCTGCCTGACCATCATTTGGCTAGCTAGGAAGTCAGCATGTTTGCTACTACATGGGTCCACTGCCATGTCTGAGTAAAGGAAAAAAAAACTACCAGTACATGGGTCCACTCTGAAGACTTGGTAAAGGTTAAGAAATCTGCAATAGTTTGTACACTGCTGTTTTAAAAAGGAGCTGCAATTTAAAACTGATCCCTGCCATGCCACCCACTTTACTTCAGACACTGTGGCCTGCCCGATTGCGATTCAGCTAGCAACACTGCTATCAATTTTTTTTAAAGTCTTCATTCTCCTGTCTTAGAAATCCACTCATTTTAAGCTGGTCCACTATCCCAAGTAAGCTCTCGTGTCAACAAGAAGGTTGCCAGTTTAAAAAAAAAAGTCTTCATTTTGGGATCTGCATATTTTGGAAACCTGCTCATTTTAAACAGGACCACTGTCCCTACCACGCTGTAATAATACCATTGCCTAGTAACAGTCAGTCTCTTAAAAAAGCACAGAGACATCCAAGAAGTTAAACAGCCATGACAAAACAAAATAATAACAAAATAAAACTCTCTCCTCATCACAAGCACAAAGAAAGCTCAGCAGAGTAAAACCAATAGCACCCTGTACTGGCAGCTGTGCCACTACAGGAACTACTTTATCAAACAATACTTTTCTATTCATTTTGAGATTTGTTTTAAGCAATGTTCTACATTTTATTAATAATTTTACAAAACTGTGACAAATAACTCATTTTCTAAGCACAATACTATCTTCCAGGGTGGGAAGTATTGGGCTATATGGACCTTCCAGGGGCTATAAGGCTTTCCACTTGTGGCATCAGGCCTCATTATGCCTCTAGATGTCAGCTGCTTGCTTATTGCTGCCTTCCCTCATCCTGTTTCTTTTTTCTCTGTCTTTTCCCACATTCAACATATGGAATTTTAACCTAAGAATGTTAACATGGGAAACAGGGATTCGAAATTTTGCACAGTTCTACTGGCAGAATGTCTGTAAATACAAATACACACACACACACAAAATGAAGGTCTGATGTGGAGCCAGAGCCTCAATTTTCAAAAAAAAAGCAGGGATTTCCCTGATAAGCAGGTACAAATGGGAGAATTACTCATTGTCAGCAAAGAAACACAAGTAATGAAACCTATTAATGTTTCTTACTTGTTTTGTGTGTAGGGAGAGTGTTGTGACAAGTGAAATAACATTTAATTAATTAGATTTTTTATTTACGGTACTTTTATTTTTGGGGCCTATTGAAGGTCTGGTAAGTAAAGATATCATCCATGTTTGTAATGGAAGGTTAGTTCTGGTTAAAAGGTGATTGCTTTGCTCATTGTGTGATGTGGGTACTAATAACTGGTCTGGTTTAGAACCAATATGATAGTGCATTATGCTGTAATAATGCACATTCATCCGACTGGTTTTACCCAATTTAATTTTGTCAATTTTTAGATTCATTTTATACATATAAATAGTGGAATATGTCATGTCCAGTGTTCATGTTCCCATGGTGGACTCCATGAAGGCACTGAAAACGAGCCAGGAAATCCTAGCTCCTCCCCAAGAAAATCATGGTAGTTAGCGAGGTAAACACCAAGATAGAGATGTTGACAGGAAGAAGTGCAGGGGTTAATGAAGAAAAAGGCAAAGGCAGTAAGGACAGGGATGGGGCAAAAAGGGGCAAGGCCGTCAAAAATGGAGGGTAATGAGTACCAATGTTCGTAGCCTAGGTAACAAGCTCCCTGAACTGGTGGTCTTAATAGAAGAGGGATGCCTGGATATCATGGCAGTCACAGAAAAATGGTACACAGGTAACCATGACTGGGATGTCAACATACCAGGCTACACAATCTACAGGAGGGACAGGGAGAGTAGAAGAGGAGGAGGAGGCGTAGCTCTCTATGTAAAGGAAGGGATCAAAGCAATGGAGCAAAAGGATAAACAGGGAGGAGAGGAGGCACTGTGGGTCACCCTGGAGACTGGAAATGGCATCACAATACACACAGAGGTTGTACAGAGACCCCTGTCTCAGGGGAAGGGAATGGACAAGGAAATTATAGAAGGCATCCTTAGGATGGCAGAAAAAGGGGTGATATTGTTGATGGGGGACCTGAATATGCCAGCTGTTAACTGGAGCACCTTTGATGCAGCCACATCCAAGAGCAGGGCAGTTCTCGATGCCCTACAGGGGCATACCTCAGACAGCTAGTGTTGGAACTCACTCAGGAGGGAGCAATCATAGACCTGGTACTCTGAAATGAGGACAGAGAGAGGATCTCAGATCTAGAAGTGGGTAGCCATCTGGGGATAAGTGACCACCAAACAGTGTGGGTCACAATAAACTCAGCTACAGAGTCAAGCCATACAAAAGTGAGGGTACTGGACTTCAGGAGGGCTGATTTTGTCAAAATGGGAGAGTGCCTCCGAATAACACTAGCAAACAGACAAGAAGAAGAAGGGGTGGAGCAACAATGGGGAAACATCAAAACTGCCATCACAGAGGCAACATGCCTTTGTGTGAAGCAAATAAATCAAAATGAAAGAAAAAAACACTATGATTCTCAAAACAGGTGGCAGAGAAGGTTAGGGATAAAACGATAGCATTTAGGAACTATAAGGAAACACAGAAGGATCAGGACAGAGAACTGAACCAGATAAAGCAGAAGAAGAAGAAGGAAGGCAGTCAGAATGGTAAAGACACAAGTAGTAGACCAAGAGTGGCTGTGGACATGGCCTACCTAGATTTTATCAAGGCGTTTGACACAGTCCCACACAAAAGATTAACAAACTAATTATCCAGCCTGGGAATGTGCCCCAGGGTGGTAGCCTGGGTAAAACATTGGTTGGACAACAGGACGTAGAGGGTAATAAAAAAAGTCCACAGTGAAGAAAGGGGGGGGGGGCTTCTAGTGTGGTACTGCAGGGTTCAGTACTGGGTCCAGTCCTTTTTAATGTATTCATAAGTGTCATTGCACAGGGACTGGAAGGAAAAGTATGTCTGTTTGCAGAAGACACAAAGATCTGCAACAGGGTTGATACACAAGGTGGGGTGGAAAAGATAAGAAGGTACTTGGCAAGGTTGGGGGAATGGTCAAATGTATGGCAGCTTAGATTCAATGCAAAGAGGCACAAAGTAATTCAGCTGGGAAACAAAAACCAAGGGGAAGAGTACACAATGGGGAGTGAGATACTGACAACAAAAATGGAAAGGGACCTGCGGTTAGTTATATCAAATGACCTAAACGTGGGCAAGCAATGTGAGAAGGCAGTGGGAAGGGATAGGCAGATACTGGGATACATGGGGAGAGGCATCACCAGTAATAAACAGAAAACTGTTCTGTCTCTGTACAGACAAGAGGTAAGACCCCATCTGGAGTACTGCATGCAGTTCTGGAGAACCCATCTCTGCAAAGACATAGACAGGATGGAGGTTGTCCTGTGGAAGGCAACCAAAATGGTGCGGGGTCTGCACCATAAGACATATGAAGAGAGACTAAAGGAGGTTAAAACCTATGCACTCAAGGAAAGGAGGGAAAAGGGGGACTTGATAGAAACTTTCAAGTACCTCAAGGGAATCAACAAAATCCAAGAGGGTAGCATCTTTCAGAAAAAGAGATCTGCAAGAACAAGGGGGCACAATTTGAAGTTAGAGGGTGGATGACTGAGAGGTAATGTGAGGAAGTAGTTTTTCATGGAGAGGGTTGTGGATGCATAGAACTGCCTTCCTGAGGAGGTTGTGTAGTATAAAACAGTGGGGGAATTCAAGAATGCATGGGACAGACATAAGGCAATAACAGTGGTGGGTAGGAGGAAGTAGGCGGTTGGATAACTAGGATCTGCAGCTTATCTATTAGGTAGGAAAATGGGCAGACTGGGTGGGCCAAGCAGTCCTTATTTGCCTTTAAATTCTATGTTTCTATGTAATCTTTCCTTCTCTTCCCCTTCTTGCCTACTCCATCCCCTCCCTGAATCCTGTTATGTATGCTCCCATATGTTCTTTCTGTCATGACAAGGCCTGTTGGCTGATATATGTATGTATGTATCATTCTCTCTAATGATGTTTTACAATGTTCTTTCTACTGTTCTTGTATTTCTCCATACAGTAATGATTTGTTCACTGTCATAATCTAGTCTATGTATAATTATGTACTACCTATTTGATTTGTATGTCGACATGGAACCTTTGTAAAAGAGTTCATTTCTCAAAGGTATTGTAATCCGAGATCTTAATAAACAAAAATTAAAAAAATGCCAAATTGGAATTTGGAGGTTTTAAGTCAGATGGGAGTTGCAGATATTAAGGAAAATGATGAGGAGGATGCTTATGAGTCTGCATATCTGCGAGCAGCAAAACACGTTAGATACCTATTTGCCAGACACAAAGCACCTTGTATTGCCGAGGAGCCCTTCTTACACTGGAGCAGCAATGTCAATGAGTGGCCAGCAATGACCTAAGTTGCTATGAAATATCTTAGCTGTCCACCCTCGATTGTTAGTGTGGATCTTGATTTCAGCTTGGTGGGTGCCATTGTGTGGGACAGGCACACAAATCTCTCACCAAACAATGTTGGCATGCTAACATTTATTAAAATGAATCATGCACATATTCCACACAGGAGAATCATGTCCACAACGTGAAAGTGAAGATGAAGGGGAAGGTGCTGTTGGCAGAGTCAGCTATAGAAAATTGTCTTGCACCATTGATGTGGATGAAGCAGAAATTTCCATCTGGTGACAATTCTAGTCTTGAAGACTGTGAAGGCTGCTTCCTTGATGACATAGAGCTTGAAGATTAAAAAAACAATGTGATCATGTCCTGCTAGTCCCTCAGTATAATTTTTTAGCACATGTAAAATTGACAAAAATTATTTTATTGTCATTCATTTTACTGTTCCCCAGCCACAATTGTGCAGTTATTTACTTCTAATTGAGTACCTGGTCCTAACAATTAGAGTCAATGCTTGCACCAGCCATCAAGACACAGCACTGCCATCATCAATTCCTCCTACTCCTCCCCTTCCATTTCCTAGAAACATAGAAGTTGATGGCAGATAAGAATCGAAAGGCCCATCCAGTCTGCCCATTTTTTTCTACCTTATGAATGCACCACAGGCCTTTACTCAGTCAATGGCCTATCTATTCATACTCTTCTGTATTGCTCCCTTATGATTGACTCATGCCTGTTTGAAGCCCTGCACTGTATTCATATCCACCGCTTCCTGAGGTAGACCGTTCCATGCATCCATCACCCTTTCTGTGAAAAAGAACTTCCTCACATTACCCCTTAATCCACCTCCCTCTCATCTCATACTTTCTGCTCTTGTCCTGCGATTCTTCTTATATTGAAACATGTTAGATTATTTTACCTTGTTAATGCCCTTAAGGTGTTTGAATGTTTCAGTCATATCACCTTGCTCCCTCCTTTGCTCTAGGGTATACATATTGAGCTCCGTTAATCTGTCCTCATATGTTTTCTGATGCAGTCCCTGCACTATTGTGGTTTCCCTTCTCTGGTCTGCCTCCATTTTGTTAATGTCCTTGTGTAGATGTGGCCTCTGACACTTTACACAGTTCTCCAGATGGGGCCTAACCAGTGTCATGTAAAAAGTGATTATTACCTCCCTCTTATGAGTTGTGATACCCCTACTAATACATTCCAACACCCTTCTAGTCTTATCTACTGCTTTAGTGGTCTGCTTGGATGATTTCAGGTCATCTGTAATGATAATGCCAAAGTCTCTTTCTTCCTTTGTGACTACCAGCAACTGCCCTCCAACCTATAGGAAGCTACAGGGTTTCTCTTCCCTATGTGCATGATCTTGCACTTCTTTGTGTTAAACCCCAGTTACCACTCTTCCAACCCTTTAGCCACTTAATCCAGATATCTTCTCATTCTGCCCATATCTTTGTCCTGCTGCATTGTCTTATACTTCCTGAAGGCCAATCTTTTGGCTTTGACCGTTTCTGCTACTGTTTTTGGGAACCAAAGTGGTTTTCTTCTTTTGCTTTTTCTTTTCTCCCTAACACAATGTAATATTGCTTCAAGTATTGTATCCTTAATGCTTACTCACTTTGCCTGTATCCCCTCACCTGTATTTCTTCTTGCTGGAGCTGGCTTAACTCTGATCACCATCTTATAAAAGTCAACTCCTCTGAAGTCCCATATGTTTGCATTGGAATGGGATGATTTAGTTCTAGTGGCCAAGCTGAACTGTACCATGTGATGGTCATTGGCCCCCAAGTGAACTTCTACCGGGAGTTCTGTGATCCTTTCCCCTTACCAGTTGTTTGAGGCCCTCCCTAGTAGGGAATCCACTATGTGTCTAGTTCTCATGGATGTTCCTGCTGGTATTGGCCAATCTGTATCTGGCATGTTGAAGTCTCCCATTATCAGAACCTCCACTGTAGCTGTCATGTTTTGTATATCTTCTAACAGTAGTGTGACTATGTCCTCTCCCTGGTCTGCAGGCCTGTAGACAACCCCAGTTGTTATGGCTGTCCCATTTCCTGTTTCCCAGATGACCCACAGTTCTTCTGGCTCCTTATGTCTATTCTGAATTTCTGTAGCTTTGATATTTTCATTGATATAAAGGACCACTCCACCCCCCTTTTTGCACCTCAGTCTCTTCTGAACAGTACATAGCCAGGTAATGAAGTCTCCCAATTGTGGTTACTGATAAACCATGTCTCACTAATGGCTATTATGTCCAGTTTAGCCTCTGTCATTATCGCCTGCATTTCTGGGATATTGTTTTCTAGACTGCGAGCATCTGTGTACATGATTTTCCATTGGCCAGATTTCCTGTGTTAGTTGTTGGGCAAGGTCTGACATTTCCCATGTGTGTTGCATGGTTAGCGAGACCTTTTTCCTTACCTGGTGATGTAAATGAATTACAATCATGCTGAACTCCTGTTTGACCACCAGCTGAGGGTGGAGACGTTTTCTTCACATTGGACTTGTTGGGTGCTGCACCCCTCTCCCCATTTGCTAGTTTAAATATTCTGCAAAGACATCAAAATTCTGCCCCAATACACTGACTCCCTCCTTAGTCAGATGCAGTCCATGTCATGCTGCCTATCAATATCCCTTCTTATTACAGACATCAAAATTCTAGCAAAAATGCTGGCCACTAGAGTGAGCAAAATATGGCAAACCCTAATATGTGCAGAACAGGTGAGGTTTATTCAGGGCTGCCTCCCCTCAGATTATGTCCAGAAAATTGCACATCAGATGGTATTCTCCAGAGATGCACAGCACCCTGCCATCCTCATCTTCCTAGACACTGACAGAGCATTCAATAGGGTCTCATGGCAATTCCTCTTTAACACCCTAGAACACTTCACCTTCCCAGCAGAGTTCATGAGTTGGATCAAGCTCCTATATTCTCAACCAATGACATCCATTAGATGCAATGGAGTTAACTCACACATCTTCTACCTGCATCATGGGACAAATCAAGGCTGCCCCCTATCAACATACTTGTTCAACCTCTACCTAGAACGTCTAACAAGAAGTATATTACGAGAGGTTAAAATACGAGGCATACAAGTAGGCCACAAAAGATATATAATTTTAACATACGCAGATGACATCCTACTTCAATTAGAAAACACAACCCAATCAATCCCAGAGGCACTAAACATATTATAAGTATTCAGCAGCCTATCAAGGCACAAGCTCAACCTAAACAAAACGAACATTATGCAGCTAAACAACACCATTTTTATTTTATTTATTTATTATTTAGTTTTTGCTTACCAGATAAGTATCATAGCCAAAGCATGACTATTTTCAGGCATGACCCAGGAGAATAGATACAATAGGCAAGGAAATGACATTAGAATTTTACAGGATTGAACAAGATACAGAGCAATACAAGATATTGACAATGTCATGAGTACGCACAGAATTGGCCAATATTTCACAGTTTGGTAACAGTACAGGTCAGTAGTTCATTTACTCAGTAACAATTCATGTGTTTGCTGGCAAAGTGGCCCAGATACAGAGCAATGCAAGATATTGACAAAATCATGAGTAGGTACTAAATAGGACAAGACTACACAGTTAAGTAACAGGACAGGTTGGTGGTCAACTTACATAGTAACAACAATTCATTAGATTGCAGACAGAGTGGCTAAGCAGAACTGGATAAGAGCAGCTAAGAGCATAAACCAATTTTGAGACATAAGTGCATTCATGACATAACCAGGTGGGTGAGCTGAGTTGGAAATAGTATGCAGCATTGGAGCAGTGTGATGAGGTCTGAGATGCCTAAAATTCAGGGGGGGTTTAAAGTAGGCACAGGAGACCTGACTGATGAGGAAGTTGTGACAGTTTGTTTTAAACTGGGCATGGCTAGGTGCTAGGTGAGCAGTGAGAGGCAAGGAGTTCCATTGTTTAACTGCTAAGAGAAAGCAAGGGTACCTTTGTTACAGTTGCATCTCGGTATTGTCAGCAGTGATTTGCCAGATGATCTGAGGCCATGAGAAGGGGGTAGAGTATATAATAGGAGGCCAGTGATGCTGGGATCCCTGCTCTTATAACACTGCCAGTCAGTGAGTCAAGGGCACAGGTTCAAGCCAAAGCAGAGGGTAGTCACTTTAGGTCAGCATAGAGCTGACAATGATGTTTAGACCAGGGTGAGGCCGAGGCATATCTACAGATGCTATTGTAGGTGGTATCCAACTTTTTGAGGAGTGCAGTGGATGAATTTAGATATGTGACTACCCCATAGGATAAGGATGGGAGCAAGATACCACAGGCTATGACTAGTCTTGCTGATTTCATAAGGACATAGCTAGTTTTGCAGGCAGCTCCAATTTTGGATGGACTGATTTACAGGAAGATGTTATGTGCATTTCAAAGTTGAGGTTTACATCAAGGAGAACTCCAAGGTACTTGAGATAAGCATACAGGTTTTAGGACCATACCATCCTGACCAGATACTTTAAATAGATTGCGGTTGTTATTTAATTTGACTGTTGATCCAAACAACATTGTTTGTGTTTTGTCAACATTAAGGATTAGCTTGTGGATGGAAAGCCATAATTGAATAGACTTGAAGGCAGTGGTCAGAGTTTGGTTTATATGGTGTATATTCTTGTTATTACAGTACAGTACCAGATCATCCACATAAAGGATAGATGAGCAGTCAGGGCTATATGATGAGATAGTATTAATAAAAATGGAGAAAAGGAGGGGTCCTAATATCGATCCTTGGGGAACTCCTAGGTTGTTTGCCATGGGGCTAGACACAGTGGAGTTGAATCTAAAGAGCCATGTTGTATTGGATAGATAGCTGTTAAACCAGGCAACTGAGTTTAGTGCAAAACCAAGCACTAGGAGACTGTCTAGTAGAAGTGGATGGTCGGCGAGGTCAGATGCCTTTGTCGGGTCTATAAAGACAGCACCCGTGAGGTGGCCATTTTCCATGGCAGTTAGAGTGTCATTTGTAAGGAGGCCATGGAGGTGCTATGACCTTTCCAAAAGCCATGTTGAATATGCAGGAGGTGGTTATATTTAGTCATGAATTCGGTGACTTGGATTGACACAAGTTTTCCCATTATTTTACTCGGTACTGATAGAATTGCTATTGGCCGATAGTTAACCATATCTTTTTTATCGCCTTTCTTAAAGACCAATGTGATTTTGGCCATTTTCCATATATCCGGGACAACTCCATTGCAAAGAGAGAGAGTAAATATCCGTGATAGTGGCTGTGCAATAAATGGTGAGGCCAGTTTTAGCAGTTTAGGTTTAGGCCATCAGAGCCTATGCTAGTGCTGTCAGAAATGGTATTCAGTAGGCCTAAGACTTCAGATTTGGAAATAGCTTTGAAATAGAAAGGAGGGGGAAGAGTATCAGGAGTGAGTGGAGTGGTAGGAGATAAGGGCTGACCAGGGGCGAAGCCAGATTTTAGGCTGGATATGTCAGAGAATTGTTTATTAAATGCTTCAGCAATGGTTCTAGGATTGTTACAGTGGGCCCCATTTATAATCATTTCATCAGCCAAGTAGGTATTATTCACACCTAAGAATGATTTGATATGAGCCCAGAATTTCCTGGAGTCATTAGACATTTCCAGCCACTGTGCTTTACAGTATGAGCTTTTTGCTAGCCTAATCCTCTTTTTGCAGTCACTTCTCTGGGTCCTATAGGTTTGATAGTCAGTAGTGAGTCCTGTTTTTCTGTAACGCTTCCAGCTATTATCCCTAATATGCAATGCAGTCAGGAGTTCTTCGTGTAGCCACTTTGTGGGTGCTACGTGAACCCGTCGGGTAACGGGGTGTATGTCTGTCCTGTAGTGTATGGAAATTCTCTAGGAAGTAGTCAATAGCCACTTGTGCATCCAGGGGCTGGGTGAGATAAGACCAGTCTATAGATGAGACTTCGTACAGGAACTTAGCCTGGTTCAGGTTAGCATAATTCCTGAAGGTGATATAATTCGGGGGTTGAGTCAGGGAGCAAGAGTGTTGCCACACACAGAAAATAGGGGAGTGATCAGACATGCTATCCAGCAAGGTGCCAGCATTCACAATTCTGCCAACTCTATTTGTTAGCACCCACTCAAGTACTGTGCTTGACATTTCCTTAGGGGAGATCCTTGTGGGCTCGGTTATCACTTGATGGAGGTTAAAACTCTGGGTTATGGATACAAGTGGCTCATGAGAATGACCAATCCAGTTCAGATTCATATCCCTTAGGATAAGCTGTTCATTTTGGCCTGCCAGTACCAATGTGTCCTCCAGCATATTAGTGAGGGCAGAAGAACCTCCCTGGGGCAGATTATAAGCAACAGCTATACGTAGATTTTTTGATCCAAGGAGGAGAACTGCATGAAGGGATTCACAGATGGGGGACTGGGATTTAGTTTTCAGCAAGACATTTATGTGCACTTTATAAAACAGAGCTACACCCACCTGTCATTTCTGATAAGGCAATAGTTTGGTAACGAGCAGGTTGAGTCAGGGGTAGGGAGCTTGAGCCATGTCTCAGATAGGCACAGTATATCCGGGTTATGGGTGGTGACCCATGTTTCCAGCTCTGGAAGGTTATGTGTTAGGCTCCTTATGTTTAGATTGGCTATGCGAAGCCCAGTAGCATTAGCCCATGAGGCATTATTGTATGGATTAGGGTTTAAGGGACCAGGGTTTTGTTCCACATCACCTGCTAGCAGGATAGCGAGCAGCATCAGATACCAGAGCATGCGATGAATAAAAGGAATACGTACAATAATTTTGCAGCGGCAAATAACATTGAGGTGCATGGTCATAAAGTAATAGACATGCCTTAGGACTAATAGTGCAGCGAGAGTCAGGCATTCGGTAGGTCTAACTAGCATGTTGGAAAAATTAAAGTTACTAGTTGAGTTGTGTTGCCTGTTAATATGATGTGAACAGGTGGGTAGGGAGAGTCTGGCAAGTAAGGATAGCAACAGGGTGGTCACAAGTGGGGCCAGGGCTTTAAGTATCATGGTGAGCAGCTACACCGTAGAATACCAATAAATGTAGAAAGAGGAGACAGCACTATTTCATGGTGGGCAGCAACATCAACAGATACATAAAATGTAGACAGGCAAGGAAATAGCACTATAACAGCTTTAAACCTCAAGATAAAATTATTAAAGAGTATTAAAAGATTTGCCAATGCCCCTAGTGGTAGAGTGGGATAAGGAGCAAATGGGAAAGTGACCTGTTAGAAGTCAGATGAAATTTACAAAATGAGTCTTTATAACTAAATGTCGAGATAGGGCAGGCGGGTGGGGGGTGGTGGCGGTGGGTGGGGAGCTGGTGCACAGTGCCGGTGGGGTATAGAGATTAAGTTCTAGCGGTATTCCTCATAAATCAGTGGATAAAATGTGCCAAAAGTAGTGTTTGAAATGAGAAAAAGGAAAAAAATCCTCTGCTTCGTGATCTCTATTCAACAGCAGGTGTGCTGACTGACAGTAAGGTCCATGCCCTTATCTGATTACCTTTTAGTGTTTTCGGCAGTGGCGGGTGGTCTTCTACTGGCAGGACTGCTGGGGAGAAGATCTGGGCTTCTGTGGAGGATCCTAGTCACACCCAAGTGGGCGGCTGATCCTTTTAGTGTTTACAGTGGTGGCGGGTGGTCTCCTGTTGGTAGGACTGCTGGGGAGAAGATCTGGGCTTCCGTGGAGGATCCTAGTTGCACCCGAGTGGGTGGCTGATCAGTTTAATAGTCATGAGGCCACCTAATGGGGAGGGCCCTGGTCATCCACTACCCTTAAATATCTCAGGATATCCTTAGCAAATAGTAAAAGATCCCATCTTTCACAGAACCTAGACCGTCTCCTCACTCAAATTAAACATGACTTGAATAGATGGGCAGCTTTTCCACTAACTCTTTGGGCATGAATCAACATCATAAAAATGAATATCCTGCCTAGACTACTATACCCAATAAGAATGGTAGACATATGCATCCCAATGCAATGGTTCACTAAACTTAGATCCTTGATCATGGCCTTCCTCTAGAATGACAAAAAAACGTGTAGGGCAGTTCAGAAGCTGAGCCCCCAGAAAACCCAGGGGGGGCTCCAACTCCCAGACACATACTTGTATTATCTAGCTCTACATGCAAGGAAATTCATCAGATAGAAGACAGGTGACTCACCCACATTGATGATGCACTACACATCACAGTGGCACCAAATGGAAGCTGAGTTATGCCAACAACTGCAGATCAGTACTGGAGCAATAATTCACATACTGCACACCAAGCTTCCTCCAACCTTGAGACACACCCCAATGGGCACCTCACAATTAATCTCCAAACAGTTTCATAGACTCTTAAAAATAAAGCCCCACCTCATTCTCAACCAACCAGTGTTCTGGCAATCTGAATATCAGGACCCAAAACAAAACCAATCCAAGCAAAAAAAACTTAACCTCCACCACACATAAGACTGGACCAACTCAACCAAAACAACAATTTCATATCATACAATAACTTCATCACATCTCTCACCCTTCCTAACCCATTACCTTTTACTGTCCTCCAACTTTTCCATTCAATCGTGCAGTTCCTAGAACTAAAGCCCTGGCACCTGGCACACTGCAACCTCTGGGAGGAACTCCTCCCTTTGGTAACACAGTGACACTCTGCCTCTTTCCTTTATAAGAAATTATTCTCTCTCATGACCCCAAATGACATGAATAAATGCCCCTACTGGATGACCAATTTCCCAGAACTAGACAATGATAACATTAGATTGACCATGTGGAGGAACCTATACAAATACATGAGGTTTGACAAACCAAGGCTTATGCAGTACAAAATAACACACAGCCTCTACTACACCCCATCCAAGTTACCTAAAACAGGACACCTCCCAACCCCCACATGCACAAGATGCAAACTTGAACAAGGCTCACCTAAACATATATTGTGGGATTGCTCCAAAGCCTCAGTCTTATGGAAAGCAATACAAGCCACACACTCTTCTGGATCTGGAACTTCACTTCACCCCTCAAATATGGCTACTAGGCCTCAACCTCAACCATGTATTTGGCTAAAGGAAACACCACATTAGACTAATAGCAGCCATAGCAAAATAAATCATCTTAAAACATTGGATGATGACCTTGACCCATCCTTCCAAAAATGGCACTACGCCATCATCGATACCCTCAGAACAAAAAAAAAATGATCTGCTCCATGGCCAATACACCACAACTCTTCCAATGTAGATGGGGTACCCTAGAGGCTCTCCTCCTTGCAAGCCACATTTCTGATCCAGCACTCCACCCCTTGCAGAGGGACGTGCCCACATAGACTAAATAAACAATTAACCTAGGCATAACCTTTTGGACATAGATTTGGACAGACACATTATTTCCATCCTGCAAGAGAAGTTGGGACCTTATGTAAGTAATCATTGTAACCTTATACAGAAAATGTTTTGTAATCATAGTTTTTCAATGTCTGTATGTGTGTAATGTTTTTTTATCCCTCAATTAAATACACTGCTTAAAAAAAAAAGGAGCAGTGAATCTCCAGAGATACGTGCAAGGAAGCAGTCATAAGAGATGTTTAGAAACACAATGAGTTAAAATTATCAATTCCACAGAAGAACCTGACCCACAAAAAAAGAAAAAAAAAAGTACTTACCTACAAGGAAACAGCCATTGCTGATATTTAAAAACAAAATAGACTATTGCTGGTACTGGAAACTTTTTGTGGTGCTGTATAGTTTTTATGTTCATTGACAAAGGGGCACATTGTAACACTGCTCTACAGGTGAACAAAATGGGTGGTGTTTAGCCCAGGCTTCAACACAGGTCTGGGACTTAGAAACATAGAAACAGAGAATTTGATGGCAGATAAGGACCGCTAAGCCCACCCAGTCTGCCCATTTCCCTACATAATGGATAAGCTGAAGATCCTAGTTAACCAACAGCCTACTTCTTCCTACCCCACCCCCTAGAATTGCCTTATTACTGTTCCATGCATGCTTGAATTCCACATCTGCTTTTGACCACAACCTCCTCCAGGAGGCTGTTCCATGCATCCAAAACCCTCTCTGTGAAAAAATACTTCCTTACATCACCTCTGAGCTGCCCCCCATCTTCAAATTGTGCCCCCTTGTTCTTGCACACCTCTTTTTCTGAAAGATGCTACCCTCTTGGACTTTGCTGATTCCCTTGAGGTCCTTGAAAGTTTCTATCATGTCCTCCCTTCCCTCCTTTCCTCAAGCCTATACATTTTAAGCTCCTTAAGTCTCTCTTCATATGTCTTCCAGTGCAGACCCTGAACCATGTTAGTTGCCCTCTTCTGGACTGCCTCCATCCTGTTTATGTCTTTGCGGAGACTGGATCTCCAGAACTGCATGCAGTACTCCAGATGGGGTCTCACCAGCTGTCTGTACAGAGGGATAACAACTTCCTGTTTTTACTGGCGATGCCTCTCCCTATGTATCCCAGTATCCCCCCAGCCCTCCTTACTGCCCTCTCACATTGCTTGCCCATATTTAGGTTATCTGATATGACTACCCCCTAGGTTCCTTTCCATTGTTGTTGTTGTTGGCATCTTACCACCAATTGTGTACTCTTCCCCTGGGTTTTTGTTTCCCAGGTGCATTACCTTGCACTTCTTAGCATTGAATCTAAACTGCAATACATATGACCATTCCTCCAACCTTGCCAAGTCCCTTCTCAGCCTTTCCACCCCACCTGTGTATCAACTCTGTTGCAGATCTTTGTGTCTTCTGCAAAGAGACATACTTTTCCTTCCAGTTCCTCTGCAATGTCACTTATAAAGACATTGAAGAGGACCAAATCTAGTACTGAACCCTGCGGTACCCCACTAGTAACTTCCCTTTCTTCAGAGTGGACTCCATTTACTATTACCCTCTGTGTTCTGTTCTCCAGCCAATTCATTACCCAGGCTACCATCTTGGGACCCACTCCCAGGCTGGCGAATTTGTTTATTAATCTTTTGAGTGGGACTGTGTCAAATGCCTTGCTAAAGTCTAGGTAGGCCATGTCCACAGCCCCTCCCTGATCTACTACTTTGGTCACCCAGTCAAAGAAATTGATTAGTTTTGTCTGACATGACCTTCCTGCTGTGAATCCATGCTATCTTGTGTCCTGTGCCCCTCTGGCCTCTAGGTACTCGACAATTCTTTCCTTCAGAAGTGATTTCATCATTTTCCCTATCACTGAGGTTAAACTAGCAGGTCTGTAGTTGACTACTTCTGCCCTGCTCCCACTTTTGTGAAGTGGAATCACATCTGCCCTCCTCCAGTCCTCTGGTATAACCCCATCCTCCCACGATTTGCTAAAGATGGTAGTCGGTGGTGTCACTAGTTCTACCCTTAGTTCTTTTAGAGTTCTGGGATGAATCCCATCAGGCCCCATTGCTTTGTCCACCTTCAGTTTTAAGAGTTCTTTCAGAACCCTTTCTTCTGTAAATAAGATGGTATCAACTTTGATATTCAGTGTTTCTATTGTTTGGTTTAGGTTCATCCCCCTCTTCATTTGTGAATACTGAGCAAAAATATTTGTTTAGTATCTCTGCCTTTTCACAGTCACCCTCTGCCCACCCTCCTCCCCTTTATTAAGCCTCACAGTCCCTTCCTTGGTCTTCCTTCACTCCCTGATGTACCTATAAAAGGTTTTATCCCCTTCTTAACGGTGTTGGCTATCTTTTCCTCAGTTTGGGCCATTGCTGTTCTGCCTTCCCAGCTTACTTTTGCTTTAACTGATACAATTCTCTGTCCTGCTCCTTCTTTGATTCCTTGTACTTCCTGAATGCTTTCTTTTTCTCCCCAACCTTCCCTGCCACCTCCTCTGAGAACCATAGTGGTTTCTTACATCATTTTGTTTTGTTTATTTGCTGCGCACAAAGGCTTGTTGCCTCTGTGATGGCAGTTTTGATTACTCCTCATTGTTCTTCCACCCCTCCTTCCTGCCCATTTGCTAGTGCATTCCATAGGCACTCACACATTTTGGCAAAGTCAGTCCTCCTGAAATCCAGTACCATTGCCTTTGTATGGCTTGACTCTTCTGCTGTGTTTATTGTGACCTATACTGTTCAATGGTCATTAGTTCCCAGATGGCTACCCATTTCTAAATCTGTGATCCTCTCACCATCTCCATTTGAGAGTACCAGTTCTAAGATTGCTCCCTCTTGAGTGGGTTCCGAAACTAGTTGTCATAGGCATGCCCCCTGTAGGGCATCTAGAATGACCCCACTCTTAGAAGTGGCTACTGCAAATGTACTCCAATTAACATCTGGCATACTCAGATCCCCCATCAGCAATATCTCCCCTTTTTCTTCCATTCTAAGGATACTTCCTATCACTCTACAGGCACAAACACTGCATGACTCCTGCCACTCTTCGGTTGGCTATCAACAGCTCTGTCACCTCCATCATCGATTATGGGCTAGCAATTTATGGCGCTGCCTCCACCTCTGCCCTCCACAGAATTACAGTTGCACTCAACAAAGCATGTAGGCAGCTAACTGGGGCTGACCAACTTACACACACTTGTGACCTGTACACTCAGGCAGGATGGCTTCCTCTCATCAGCCAGATACAGTAACAAACCTGCCTCTTAGCCAACAAAGTCCTCCTTGGGGTCATTCCCCAGGCATTGAAAAGCTCCTCATTGACCACCACAGCACCCAGTGAACTAGAAGTTCACAACAACTAACATTCCTTGTTCCCAGATGCCGGACTACCATGGGCCAGAGGGCCTTTGCCCACAGAGCACCACAGTGGTACAATACTCTCAACAAAGAAACTCTTACTGCTGCTGCTCTTGGCTCTTTTAAGAGACAACTCTGACTTCATTTCATTTCAACTAGTCGTTGTGGCTGCCTCGCCTAATCAGGGGCCCACTGCTCACTGCCCTCCACTTCAGTCTTGATAGCTACCTCTCTCCACCTTGCCCCCTTCTACCTGCCTACCCCCTTGCCCCCCTCTCCCTCTCCTCCCCCCTGGGCATTTCTTGACTTTTATCCCTCTCCTCCCTCCCCTTTAGAGCTCTTACCCTCACTTTCTACCCTCTGACAATGACCTTCCTGGCTGCATACCCCCTTCCCTCTCACCTGCAGTGCTTATTTCTAAGATTGCCATTGGCTGGTATGTCATGCTACCTAACATTTGGCACATTTTGAATTAATGGAATTTCCTAAGCCTTAGTCTCTTACTTCTTTTTATTGTGTAACTATGTGTTATTATGTTGACCTTTGTATGTATGTATACCCCCCCATTCCTTCGATGTGGAACCTTTGTAAATGAGTAGTTCTTGCTCAAAGGTATTAGTAATCCTAGATTTCAATAAAATAAAATAAATAAAATTTCCTTATTCATATCCTCCCCCTAAGATAGGGGTATGTATACAACCCCTGAGTGGACCATGGTGCATTGCCTGTCTCCAAATTGACCCACAGTGCTTCTTCTCCTCCCTGTTTACCCTTTTGTTTTGTAGCTTTGATTCCTTCCCTTATGTGGAGAGCTCCTCCTCCTCCTCCTCTTTCTCCCTCCTTGTCCCTCTGGTAGATAGTGTATCCTGGTATGTTTACATCCCAGTCATGATTCTGTGTGTACCATGTTTCTGTGACTTCCACAATACACAGATGTTCCTCCTCCATCAAGGCCACTAATTCAGGAAGCTTGTTACCCAGGCTATGGGCATTAGTACTCAATGCTCTCCATTTTTTGATGGTTTTACCTCTTGTATCACTATCCCTGTCCTCATTGACTTTGCTTTTATCCATTCACCCCGTCCTGCTCCCTACTGACATTTGTACTTTGGTCTTTCCCTCATTTAGTACCCTGTTTTGTAGGGGGAGGCTTGGAATTCCCTGTTGCTTATCAGTGCCTCCCCCTTGACTAGTTTAAAAGCTTGCCAATGAAGTATTTAAACCAATTGCCTGGAAGACTTGTTCCCTTCCTGGACAGATGCACACCATCCTGCCAGTATAGGCTGGTATCCCTCCCCAGTCCCCTGCTGAAATTGTAGTTCTTTTAATTTCTGTGAACTACAATTTCAGCAAATAAGTAAACTGGGCTTTGTTTCTTTTTAATTTCAGTTCAGGCTTGCATGAGAGGCTGAAAATGCTTCAGTAGGCACAGTGGGATTTTTTTATAAATAAGTGTTTTAAGATTGCTGCAGCAACTCGGATTTACTGAGTTCATGTGACCTACAGCCCTTACTTCTGGGTTGTGAGCAGTATAAATATAGCCCCTACAGCGAGCGGGGCAAGCGTGTGTAGTCCAGCAGGAACTGCGGAAACTATGTGCTGTGTATTTTGTTGTAGTACCAGCAAGTAGATTAAGGTATTCGTGATGGGATTCAGTGTTACATATTTTTTTTTTGAAATTCAAGTTTATTGGTTTTAGCAAAACCATAAACAAACAGGACATTGTATACAGATGTTGAATATCAATTCATGGGATAAATAAAAGAAAAATAACCCCATCCCTCTCCCACCCACCTTCCCAACCAACCCACCCAAACCCTCCCTACATCCTCCCACACCATGCCCACCCTCCTCCCTATTAAAACCCTTATAGAGTGTGCATAGTAGTTGTAGGCTAAGTTCTATTGTCAAATCAACAAAGGAGTCATAACATGGTCATGAAATTGAAGTCGAAAGGAGTAGGTGAAAGAAAGGAAGCCTTGTTGGGCATCAGAGAAGGAACCAAGAGGTCAGTGGGGCAGATATAACGCATATAGTTTTTCCCACCTTTTATGGAACAGGTCCATGCGATTGCGAGAGCTGGCTACGAGTCTCTCCATGTTGAAGCTCATTGAAAGTTCTGTTAGCCATTCAGCATAGGTTAAGGTCAGCTGGTCAGTCCAATGCCTGAGGACCAGCCTTTTGACTACTATGGACACTAAGACCATAAGATATCGACGTTCCAGGCAGTCTGTGGTGGAATACTTACCTAGAATACAGATATCGGGCGTGAAAAGGTTTGTAAGGCCAAGTATGGGATCTAGATTGTCCTGAATGGAGGTCCACAAAGGGGCAACTTTGGGAAAAAGCCAGAAAATATGGAGCGAGTTCCCTTTGCTATGTGAACATCTGGAACAGAGGGGGAGAGATAGTTTGTTAAGGTGGAACAGTTTAGTTGGGGTGTAATAAATATTGTTTAGTATGTAATATTGGGTGAGTCTAAATCTGTCCTGGGTGTGGTATTTGTGTAAGTCTTTCCAAATTTGGGTCCAATTGGGGGTGGAGTCTGGAAGTAGAGAGAGCCAGATACAGGAGCCCTCGAGCGAATTCAGGAATTTGTAGTCCAGTAGGTAGGAGTATATTAATGAGATGGAGTGTGGTTTGGGGGCAAGGGTGAGAATTTGAGAGAGAAAGGGACTGACCTTTAAATCACGAGATTCTGGACCAAAGTTAGCATTAATAAGGTGCCTCAATTGGTATACCTTAAAAATCTTTTGTTAGGGATATCAAATTTAGTTAATATGTTTGGAGATGGAAGGAGGGAACCCTGGTCATAATAGTGTTCTAACGTAGTCTCATTGATTTGTGGGAGCCAATCGGGGGTGATTAGCGAGTTGCCCAGTTTAATGTTGGGATTGAGAATGAGGGGTTGTGCTAGGTCCATTTTGGGAAAGATTTTGAGGAAATAGAGGCACTGAAAAAGGGATTTAAGAGATGTAGTGATTGTTTGGATAGCCAGGGTGAGAGTGTCGAAGTGGGAGTAAAGAAGATAGCTTGGGGATCTATTTTAGCCTCTGAGAGGATCTGTCTTTCAATCCTGAGCCAGATCGGGGGGGAAGCGTCAGTAGAGGTTGAGTACCATTTACCTAGCTTGGAGAGGTGGGCAGCCCAATGGTAGAGTATTAGATTGGGGAGTCGAAGACCTCCTTTATCTTTAGGAAGGGATAGTTTAAGGAAAGAGCACCTAACCGCTTTCTCCCGCCAAATAAATTTTGAGAAGATTGTGTGGAATTGGTGTAGATAAGAGAGCGGTAGCCAGAGACCTAATAAATTGAGAGGGTAAAAGATACGGGGAAGAAAGTTCATCTTGATGATGTTGATCCTGCCCCACAGGGAGATGGGGAGATTAGACCATCTTTGTAGGTCTAGTTGGATATGAGCTTTAAGGTCATCCAGATTGAGCTTCCTAAGTAAAGAGGGGTCTGAAGTAAAGTGGATGCCTTGATATTTGATCAATTTGGGGGACCATCTCATACCGAACTTGATAAGTTCGTGTTTATGCGTAAAGGGGTTCAATGGAAAGAGTTCGGATTTCGATATATTCAATTTATAGTGAGAGAGGTTACCGTATTGGGCTATGATTTGAAGTGCATGTCCTAGTGAAGTGGCAGGGTGGGCGACATGAAGTAAGATATCATCAGCATAAGCTGAGAGGACTAATTCCTGCAGTTGTATCCGACAGCCTTGAATGGATAGGGAAGACTTAAGTTTGAGGAGAAGAGGTTCAAGATACAGGTTGAACAGGAAAGGTGAGAGAGGGCATCCTTGTCTGGTACCAGTGTGAAGGTGGAAGATAGAGGAGAAAACTCTGTTACAATATATCTTGGCCGAAGGGGATTTATATAAGACCTGGACCCACTTGAGGAAAGAGGGTGGAAAGTCCATTTTGGCCAGTGTAGCCCAAAGAAAAGACCAGTTGACTCTGTCAAACACTTTCTCTGCGTCTAATGAAATCAGGGCCATAGGGGAATGGGATAATTGGGCAGTGTGGGAGATATGAGAAAGGGTTCTAAGATGATCTGCTGGGGAGCAAGATTGGACAAAACCGAATTGTTCCGGGCTGAGAAGGTGGATCCAGACTGTTTTGATCCTTTCGGCCAGAATCTTGGAAAGGATCTTCATATCACAGTTTAGGAGAGAAATGGGTCGGTAGCTCGCTGGATCTTTCGGCGTTTTATCGGGCTTGAGGATTAGAACAATAGTGGCCTCGAGTAGAGTGGGGTCCAGAGTCTCGGCAGTGAACATGTAGTAGTATAGTCTGAGGAGTAAAGGGGCAAGTTCTTTAGAAAATCTTTGAAAACATTTGAGGGATAACCATCTGGGCCTGGTGTTTTATCTGGGGCAATAGAAATGATAGCCTCTTCTATTTAGGAGAGAGAGATGGGGGAAGTCAGGGTGCCTTTATGGGAAACAGAAAGTTGGGGGAAGTTGAGGTCTGCCAGATAGGTTGATATTTCTAGGAGATATACAGAGGGGGAAGGGCTTTTGTAGAGATTCCTATAGAAATCTTCGAAGATCTGTGTGATTTCTCTGGGGGAGGTTTTAATGAGACCTCCGGGGGATTGTAGGGCCGAGATTAATCTGGAGCTCTCCAACGTATGTAATCTTAAGGCCAAGAGCCTACCCGCCTTTTTACCATGCTCGATATATTTAGATTGGGTTTTAATTAGACTACATTCAGCTTTTTCTTTAAGAAGATCTGTATATTCATTTTTGGCTGTTAAAAGGGCTTCAAGGGATGACAAGGGGGAGGAGGGGGAGTATGAGCTTTCAAGCTCCTTGATCTTGGCCATTAATAGGGAGGCTCGAGCTTGTCTAGTTTTTTCCCTCATCGAAGCCAACTTAATTAATTCACCTCTTAGGTAACATTTCAAGGAACTCCAGATAATGTTGATCTGTGGGGTAGAGTTAATATTGATCTCGAGGAAATTGTAGATGGAAGTTTTAATGTGTGCCACAATCTGGGAGTCTTTAAGGAGCTGGGTGTTGAGTTTCCAAACTGTGTCCCGCTGAAAATTGGGATCGGAGGAAATCTTTGCCCATACTATGGCGTGATCGGAAAGCACAATCGGTTCAATACCGGTCTGGAGAAGGCCAGGGAGGAGGGTTTTACTAATCAAAATGTAGTCTATTCTAGACCAGGAACCATGTGGTTGGGAAAAAAAGGAAAAGGACCGAAGGGAGGGATTGGTGAGGCGCCGGGGTCGCACAGCCCTAGTATATGTAAAAAGTCTAATAAGGATCTTTGAACCGGGGAAGGTGGGTGACTTAAATCTGGAGCTTTGTCTAGGGGATAGGACGGTGGAACATTCCAATCCCCACCCAGGATAAGCTGTGAGGGGAGTAGGGCACTTACTTTGTCTGCCAGGGCCATGAAAAAATCAGAACTGCCACCTACTGGACCATAAATTGAACCAAGAACAGTTTCACAGTTATTGAGGGATCCTTTGACCAGTATGAATCTTCCATCTGGGTCGGTCACCGTTATGTCTGCCAGCAACGTAACATAGCTTTTAATAAGGATAGCCACACCCCTACTAGATCCTGACCCACTCGACACAAATACTTGTGAAAAACCAGATCTGGACAACCAATTAGCCTCTGTATTAAGTAAATGAGTTTCTTGTAGCATGAGTATATTGGTCTTTATTAGGTCACAGTGATTAAACACTTGAATTCTCTTGGTTTTCTCTTTGAGCCCATGTACATTCCATGATGCCACTTTGATTGAGTTCATAGCCATTTCAAAAACAAAAGAAAAAAAAAGACAGACAATAAAACTCATACCAATAATCCAGTAGAGATAGCACACTCTAACCCTGGACTCCCAACTAGCTGTAGGCTGTCAAATAGTACATACCAAATGTTGGTGTGTCATAAACCAATGCTATAAATCGAATCTGAGGTGAAACAGAGGAAATAGTAGGCAGCTCGGCTCTCCCAAACCCCCACCCCACTTATAAGCCCCTAATAAGACTATCAAACTATATACACCCTGGTACCAGGCAAGGTCAACCAAAAAGTGGTAAGATTCATGACAAAAGCCTGAGATCCATGACCCAATGGTAAACCCTGTGTTCAGCCTGCTACTAAGATCAGGTGTAGTGAGGGGTCTCCAGGGACCTGAGTATAGACAGATATCTATAAGCCAGGCAAAACTGACCAGAGAGCTCCCAGCATGTAGAACAGGGTTTACATACCTCCCCATAAGCTCATGAGGCAACTTTTCTGCAGCCACAAATGTCATCAGCCTCTGTCATGTAAGCCATAATAGAGATTGAAGCAAGGATCTGATAAAAAAAAGGGGGGAGCACCAGAATGGAAAGTAAGGAAGAGCCCAGGGGGAAAACTCTGTGCGAGGTGACACCCGACCCGTTGTAAAGGGGAAGCATGAAAAGATTAACTCACCCCCTTGTCTAGGCGATTACAAGCTACTGGAGAGTGGCAGGTCGGATTGAAAGGTGGAAACCAAGGCCTAGCAGTCTATTATGCAAGTAGTTTCCCCCGGGATCGGTTATGCGGTAGGACCAAAACGGACCGTCACTAAAACAAACCGGCATAGCAATGGAACCGCTTCCCTTTGGTTCCAGGGAGTTTACAAGGGCCAGAGGTGCCGCGGCCCACCCCGACCTACGCCAAGGCCGCCGAGGAATCTCCGCCCATCGGGACAATGATGAAACAACCTATTGAGGTAACCAAAATTTACAAACACAGTATTCAGGCTAAAACATCTCCTTAAATGTGAGATTGGTGACTGAGAGTTCAGTTATTTTGATTTGAAGAGATTAGGGAGCTTTGAAAGCAGATCCGGTGAGTCATAGCTTGTGGAGATGCCCTCGATTGTGACCTTGAGGGTGGCAGGGTACAGCATTCTAAAAGGGATGCCCACCGCAATGACCTTCTGAATGATGGATTTAAATGCTGTTCTCTTCAGCCTGGTCTCCAGTGGAAGGTCTTGGGCAATGCGGAGCTTGGAAGGACCCCACATGATCGCTTGGAGTTCGCGAGCTTTAACAAAAACATGCTGCTTCTCTAAGTAGCTGAGAAATTTGACAATCATTGGTCGTGGGGGAGAGTCCGAAGGGGGCCTAGGCCTCAGAGATCTATGTGCTCTTTCCAGGTGATAGTGGGGATTAAGAGGCGATGGGCCCACCATTTCAACTAAAAACTTCTGGAGAAAGGTGATAGGATCAGTTCCCTCTTCGAGTTCAGGAAGGCCCAGGATAAGGAGGTTGTTTCGCCTACTGCGACCTTCTAGGTCCTCCATTTTAAGTTGTAATTTTTTGACTTGTTCTTTTAATGCGATCAAGTCAGGTTCCATTGTAGCTCTCCATTGTTCCTGGGAATGGATTCTGGCTTCCGATTCGGACACCCTTGTAGCAAGAGAGGAAAGGTCTCCCCGGATTGATTTGAGCTCACTGGTAATGTCTTGTAGTACTTCTCTCAATGGTGTTAGTTCTTGCAAAAACTTTTCTTCAGTGAGAGCGTTTGTCGAGGGGGCTTTGTAGTCCATTTTGTCTGGAGTGGTGCCGAGCTGGTTCCTCGCTTTTTTGGGTAGCTTCTCAGGCGTGGTAGGTGGTGTGTGCCGGATCGTGGCCTGTTTCTTCTCTGCCTCCATCCTTCTTTGTGTTAACAGGATGTAAATAGAGATCACCTTGGGGCCGATAGGCAGAGAGTGATGAATCAATTGGTATAAGAACTGTTGAGGTTGTTCATCTAGAATCGCAATATAAAGAGGATAAGGCTGATGGGTACTGGGAACTCTGAGACAATGCTGCTGCTCAGAAAGTTAGCATCACGTGACCTCCTCAGTATTATATATGAAAGGAAATGACTGTCTCAAGGTCCTTCACATATTAATTAGAAGTAGGGTAGGATAGTGTGACTTGATTGAAACAAAATGGATAAGAATTTGACTCAGTGTGGGAATTGTGAAATGTTTAGTCATGGACAATGGGGAAAATTATATCTGTATTAAATGTACCAAAATGGAGGAACTTACAAGGCAAGTCAAAAGAATTACTGAAAGGTTGGAAATAAGAAATGAGATAGTTAATTTAGAGAGGTTTACAGATATTTCAGCTATCAATATTACAGAAGGAAAGGGGGGAAACATACTGGGGATGGAGGTTTCAGGAGGAGCAGAGGGAGGATGGAAGTATAAGGAATCTGGGTGGGGTTTGACAAAGAGGATCAGGGATAAGGGTTGGGGGTTGGTGTTAGTAAATGCTAGGAGCTTGGGAAACAAGTTGCCAGAGTTCCAGGCCATGCTGTTCAAGGGGGAGTGGATGTGGCGGCACTCACAGAGACGTGGGCCAACAAAAACCATGACTGGGACCTAAATGTACGGGGGTACACTATGCTTAGGAAGGATAGAAAGGAGGGCAGAGGGGGTGGAGTGGCTATGTTCATTAGAGATGACATAGAAATTGCTAGGGTAGAAGAGGCAGAGGGAAATGTGGAGGCCTTGTGGGTCACCTTACAATCCCCAGCAGGAGATAAGGTCAAGCTGGGTGTAGTATATAGGCCCCGGGATGAGTGATGTTCTAGAGGATGGTTTGCTGGACAACATCATTGCCCAGTGTGGACCAAAAAGGGAAGGTGAGGTGTTTATGGGGGACCTTAATATGCCAGGTACAAACTGGGGAACCATGTCCTCTAAGGTGGCCAAGGAGCAGAGGCTGCTGGACGGCTTCCAAGATGTGTTCTTAACACAGCATGTGATGGAGCCCACAGGGGAGGGGCATATCCTGGACGTGGTTCTGGCAGATAGGGATCTGGTAAGGGACATGGTTGTACAGGACCCCCTGACTGGGAGCGACCACAATACTGTCTGGTTTCAAATAAGCATGGGGAAGGGGGGAGATCTAGGACACTGGCAGTGGACTTCAGGGGCAGACTTGTGGGCATGGGAAATATTCTCAAGGATCACTTGAGGGGATTACATCAATGACAAGTGTGGAAAGGAGATGGGAGGTCATAAGACGGGGACTTCATGAGGCAGTCAGGATCTGCCCTAAGTTGAAACGTAAGGGAGCAAGGTCACATAAACCATGCTGGTGGTCCAGTGAGGTACAGGTAGCAGTCAGAGAAAAGAAGGTGGCCTACAAAAAATATAAAACAACAAGAGGGGATAGGGATAAGGAAGTGTACCTTCATGCATCTAGAAAAGTCACCTGTATGGTGAGGGGAGCAAAGTCCAGTAAAGAGCTGTGGCAGGCGTAGGGGGTACATGGAGGGGAAAAGGGGTTCTTCCGGTACATTGGGGAGCGGAGAAAAACTAAGGGCCGTCTCAGCCGATTGAGATCAGAAGCAGGGTGGGTGGAAGAGGTGAGGGACCAGGCAGAGGTATTTAACGAGTACTTTGCCTCTGTGTTCACTAGGGAGGGAGATGGGATAGCTACAAAGCAAGGCACGATGGGGATAGAAGCAGCAGTAAGTGGGATCAGGGGAGAAACACAAATGGAGCAAGAGGGAGGGAGAGGTAACCCAGGGGTGTCACATCTGGATAAGGATAAAAAGATCAGAAAGGTGGAGGGGATGGATGATGTTATCTCCGCCAAAAGGGTGTGGTTAGCCCTCAGGGCCCTAAAGAAAGACAAATCTCCTGGGCCGGATGGCATTCATCCAAGAATACTATGGGAATTAGCAGACATACTGGCTGCACCCCTGGTGGAGCTCTTCAACAGGTCACTTGAGACAGGGAGGGTACCTAGGGTTTGGTGAGAGGCACATGTGGTGCCAATCCATAAAGGGGGGGTTGAGGGAAGTACCAGGTAACTATAGACCCATCAGTTTGACCTTGGTGGTGGGAAAATTAATGGAGAATATACTAAAGGAACCATTGGGTGTGTACTTGGAGGAGGTAGGAGGTCTGGATAGTTAGCAACATGGGTTTGAGCCAGGTAGGTCATGTCAAACCAACCTTGTGGAGTTCTATGAATGGGTAACATCAGAACTGGACAGGGGAAAGCCTGTGGATGTATTATTCTTGGACTTCAGCAAGGCATTTGACTCTGTCCCCCCACAATGGTCTGGTGGAGAAACTGATGGGGTTAGGAGTAGGCTCTTTGATGGTCAGATGGATTGAAAACTGACTAGCTGGATGAACCCAGAGAGTAGTGGTCTGTGGGGAGCTCTCAAACCCTAGAGAGGTTGGTAGTCGGGTACCGCAGGGCTCGGTCCTGGGTCCAATCCTGTTTAATGCATACATATCGGACATCAGGGAGGGTATAGGGTGTGAAACGAGTCTCTTCATGGATGACTCCAAGATGGGAGCAGTAGTGGAGGGAGAAGAGGGGAGGTTGGCCCAGCAAGGAGACCTGGACACCCTGGAAAGCTGGGCTCACACATGGAAATTAAATTTCAATATCACCAAGTGCAAGGTGTTGCATCTTGGTCGGGGAAACCCTAAACACAGGTACACCCTAGGAGAGGAGGCACTGGAGGCCTCAATATGGGAAAAAGACCTAGGGGTCATGGTGGATGCATGTATGAATAACTCTGAGCAGTGCAGAAGAGTGGCTAGCAAGGCAAACAGGATGTTGGGATGCATCGTAAGGGGGATCACCTCTAGGAGCAAGGAAGTGATTCTGCCACTGTACAATGGACTGGTTAGACCACACCTTGAGTACTGTGTACAGTACTGGAACCACACTTGAGAAGGGATATACAGCTCCTGGAGAGGTACAGAGGAGGGCAACTAAGATGATACGAGGGGCTAGGGATTTGATGTATGAGGACAGACTTGAGGAGCTCTGCCTGTTTTCACTGGAGGAGAGGAGAGACAGGGGGACATGATTGAGGTCTTCAAATACCTCAAGGGAATAAATAGGAGTAAACATGGAGGGATCTTTAGACTAAAGCAGGGAGGTATCACCAGAGGCATGGTTTGAAGTTGGAAGGTGGAAGGTGAGGGGGGAAAGATGAGGAGGTTTTTCACTGAGAGGGTGGTGGACCCTTGGAATGCACTGCCTGGCGAACTAGTTCAGAGATCCACAGTGGAGGGCTTCAAGAGAGGGTGGGACAGACACAGAAAGTGGATGTATCAGATGATGGCCTGTCCCAGGGGGTGGGACTGGATGATAGGGGTTTCTGGAGCACAAGGGATTGGAGGGCCTCAGCACCCAGCTAAGGATCTAAGGTTCGAGCAGACTCGATAGACCGTAAGGCCTAATCTGCTGGCAAATAGTATGTTAGTATGTAAAGGAACACAAGGGAGCCAATGATCAAATGGATTACATGAAGGAAAATGAGGACTATGGAAAAAGGAAGGTACAGGGCAGCCCAGAGTTTTATGTGCAGTCATAGGATGATGACTGGTGTAGAGTCCAGGGATGGAAAAAACATAGAAGGGCACATGAAATAACAGGTTTACAAGTGGAAATGCATAATAGGTTTGAGGTCCTTAGAGATCAATCAGGAGAAAAAATGAAGAAATTATACTGTTACAACCCATTGAGACTCAGGTAGGGCAAACAGAGACAAGAAATACAACAGACAATGTAAATAATACCATTGATACAGGAAGTGTCAGAGACGTATTGGTATTGGGCGACTTCTTGTTAAAATATACAGACTCTATCATTTGTCAAGGAAGGAAAAAACACTGCATGGTTGCTTAATTATCTGGAGCTGGTATATGAGATATAAATAGGGATG
The DNA here is from genome assembly GCA_016271365.2 of Neoceratodus forsteri. NCBI lineage: Eukaryota > Metazoa > Chordata > Ceratodontiformes > Ceratodontidae > Neoceratodus > Neoceratodus forsteri. The sequence continues at coordinate 54,292,797 of CM028130.1, forward strand.
TAGATGGATTCCTAGTAGGGTCATATAAACCATTAATGGTATTACATATGGGAACAAATTATGTTAGAAGGAAAAAAATGCAGGTCATTCAGCGCAGCTTTGAGGAAGCAGGAAAGAAGTTATGGGATAAGGGGTGTGATATATTAATCTCAGGATTACTTTCAGTACTGAGAGCTAGGGTGATGTAAACAAGTGATATCCAACAATTAAATGAATGGCTTAAAAAGTGGACTATTAGAAACGGCTTTAAATATGTAGACAATTGGGAGAATTATCAGGATATGAGAGTCTTTGGAAGGGATGGACTGCACCTTAATAGATATAGGTCACGTACACTGGCACGGTCGATTAGAAATGAGAGCTACAAATCTTTAAACTGACTGGTGAGGGGAAAGGGGGAAGGGTGTCTTTAACTATTCATAAACATCCTAAGGTTATTAACACAGAGAAGAAAACAGCTGTAAATATGGTACCAGGATAGTGAAGGTGTTTATTGATCAATGCAAGGAGTCTGGTTAGAAAACAAGAGAAATTGGAACTAATATCATTAAGGGACAACATCTATATTTGTGCCATAACTGAAACTTGGTGTCTTAATGATGAGTCATGGGGTAGACATATAAGAGATTACAAACTCTGCAGTAGGGAGAAGACAAAGAAAATTGGAGGTAGAGTGGAAATCTATGTGGCTGACAAACTAGTCACAGAGGAAATAATGATGAGGATGATTTGCTAGAGCAAATGTGGATTAAAATATATCCAGTGAAGTCAAAGAAAATTACTTTAGGGTTAATATACAGATCACCTTCCCAGGAAAATGAATTAGACCAGCATATGGATAATATACTAAATACCATCAGATATGTTATGTTTGTGCTGATATGCATCAGCCCGATGCTTTAAATCTCAACACTGGGTACACGACACACAGTTGCCTGACATCAGGATTTTACCTGCAGTAAATATTTCAAGGGACTTTTCCCCCCCTCACCCCACACCCACCCCTGTACTTAAGGATTCTAACTCTGCTGCGGGTAAAATCCCAATGTTGGGCAATCATATTTTGGGCACCCGGCATCGGGATTGTGAGCATGGGGCTGATGCATTTCGGCATCTCAAATGGCTACCATACCATCAATACCAAGGAAAATGTACTTAAATTGGTTGATTTCAATATGCCTAGTATAGACTGGCAGATAAAGGCAGGTAAAACACAAAAGGATGTGACATTTTTGGAAACTTTGGATAGGCTAGGATTGCTTCAAAATATTGAAAATCCAACCAGGAAAGACGCTATATTGGATTTTATACTGAGTAATATGGGTGACAGAATTACAAAATGTACACCAATGGCACCAATCAGAAATAGTGACCATGACATACTCAAGTTTAGGCTATCTCAATGTAAACATAAGCTATATGGGAGTACAATAAAAATTTTTTTGACAAATCCAACTTTGACGAAATGAGAAATGAGCTTAGTAATTGGGAGTGGGAGAATGAATTTATCAAATTGGATTTGGAAGGAATGTGGAATTTGCTTTTGCAAAAAAATCGAAGTTATAACCACCAAACACGTTACAGTCAGGATTAAGTACAGCAAGGTAAGTAGAATGCCACCATGGCTAAATAAAAACATTAAGAGACTGATGAAAGTTAAAAGGAAGGCATATAACAAAGCCAATGCTAGTGGGTCAATTGAAGCATGGCATAAGTATAAGATGGTTGTTAAGAACTGTAAAAAATATATCAAAATTGCTAAACAGGAGTTTGAAAAAATCTGGCTACAAGAGTAAAAGTTAATTACAAGTAATTTTATAGTCACATCAGCCACATTCAAGGGACTGAAAAACAAAGTGGCCCATTGGTAGAAGGCAAAGGCAACATGGTGAATGACATTAACCAGATAGTGGAACTTGTCAACAATTATTTTACATTTGTGCTTGCCAACAAACACACTAGTCGCTGACAATGACTAGATGAAAGCAACAACTTTATAATAATGATAAATAAGGATGATGTTAGGAATAAATTATCCAGGGTGGATGCTAACAAATCTCCAGGACTGGATGTGATCCATCCAAAGGTAATGAGAGAACTTGCTGATGTTCTCGCTGAGCCTATCACTAAAGTATTCCAGTTATCCTCTGATAATGGTCTTGTAGTTGAAAACTGGAGGGAGGCAAATGTCACACAAATATTCAAGAAGAGATCCAAAAAGGAGTGTATAAATTATAGGCCCATGAGCTTGACATCTATTTTGGGGAAGATCATGGAAGGTATAATCAAGGAATTACTTGAAGAATCCATATTTTGTGAAGTAATAATAGACAATACACAACATGGATTCACCAAGGGTAGAGCCTGCTTGACTAGTTTAATAAATTTCTGGGAACTTGCCACTAAGGCCCTAGATAATGGACATGCAGTGGATGTGATCAATCTGGACTTATCCAAGGCTTTTGAAAAGGTTCCACATGATAAACTAATAGAAATCCTTAGAGGAATTGGGCTAAATAAGAGGATAGTGAACTGGATACTAGCATGGTTGGATAATAGAAAGCAGAGGGTTAACATCTGAGGCACTGTGCCAAAATGGGCATCAATGTCAAATGATGTGCCTCAGGGGTCTGTGTTTGGGCCCATGTTTATTCAAAATATACATAGCACTGTACCCAGACCTGCAGGAGTATGGTATTTCAAATTTGTATATGACACAAAACTGGGGACAATTGTAAATCAGAAATCAGATGCTTACAGATTTCAAGTAGCACTACTCAAAATGAAAGTTTGGGAAAAACAATATAGGCTTGAGTTCAACTTGAATAAATGTTTTATAACTCACTTTGGTTGGAATACTATAGAACACAACTATGTAATAAATGGTCAGGTACTCAGAGTAGTTCAGGAGGAAAGGGATTTGTGTATCCTGATTTCAGATGACCTTAGTTTCAAAAATCAATGCTATGAAGCAATTAAAAAGGCAAATGGAATTTTGGGGAGTATATGGAGGCATATGCACTGCAGGGATGAGGAGGTCATATTGCTGCTTCATACTGCATTGATTAGGCCTGGAGGCCTGGGCTGGAATATTGTGTGCATTTGTGGTCACCGTATAAGAAGATGGAGATGGGGGGATCATGTGATGCACTCACCCTGAGAGGCCGTGTGTGGCTGCTCTACTCCCTCTCCTACGCTCCTACAAATCGCCATTTAAACAACCGCCACATAACAAAATCTCTCTGCTGACCAACATCGTAACATCCTACCATTTGGGGATACTTGTGATCGACATTTCGTTGGGGGAAAAAGCGCACTGAGACCAAATGGAGGTGGAAATGAGTCAAAGTCTCCCTGCTCATACGCCTCCTCAAATGCCAGACAAAATGGCCAAGCGGGCGAAAACACAGGCCATAGCCACAAGCAAAAATGCAATACCGGCAAGCAGCTCTGCACCATTATTGGAAGATAGATTCCTTGCTAAGATGGAACCACTGAAGCAAGCTCTCCTGGAGTTCACCTCGGAACTCAAAGGCATGAAGGCAGAATTAAAGGAAATGAGCATAAAGATCTCCGACATTGCAGCAAGAACTACTTCACTAGAAGGCTGGCAATCACAGCTAAACCCAACGTAGTAGCACTCAGACAGAAATTAAACAAGGTGGAGGCTAAACTCGAAGACCTTGAGGGTCGAAACAGGAGGAATAATCTAGTCTTATTTGGCTTACCTGAAGAAGCTGAAGGACCTGCCACAGTGCCCTTTACACAAAAGCTCCTGCTGAAAATCGCCGGCCCTCCACCGTATGAACCACATATCACGTGGAACGGGCTCACAGGTCATTAAAGCCCCGAACCCCTGTTGGAGCCAAACCCAGACCACTCATAGTCTGACTGTTGAGTTATATAGATCGGCAACATATTCTATCTTAGGTCGAGGAATTACAGGAGATCAAATGGGAAGAGACCCCCCTTAGAATCTCACAGGATCCACCAGGCAGAAGCGAGCAGAATACCACTCATCGGTAACTAAGCTGATAGCCGCCAGAATAAAATTTAAAATAATATACCCTGCCAAATTATTGGTGTTGCATCAGAGAAATTGGAAATCATTCGAAAATGCAGGTCAAGCTGCAGAAAATTTTGCTGTTATGTTCCCTGACTTATTTGCCCATCATTGATCCTGCTAGTTCCAAAAGCTGTGTAATGTAAAGTACTGCCATGGTACATTTAGTCTGAGAATCTGTCGATGTATATGGTAGTTCTGATGATTCTTACAAAGAGTTGGGGAGGTGAAGAAATGGAAAAAAAGAGCACAGCGACGTTCCTGAACTGATTTCCAGCTCAGTAAGCTGTAACAGCCTGGTGAGATCTGATGGGCTTGTTCGTCCGACAGCTGGCTTGTAAAATAAATAAGTGTGCCTATTTGACTTAGTATTTTGGTTTTCCTGCATGGTATTGCATGTAACGACCTAATATTGGAGTAGTGTCTGTGGAGAGAAAACAAGAAGATGCCCTTCGGTTCGACGGCTGACTGCTCGAATATGCACAAATGCGTGTGGGTTTCCCTGGTAGCAAGATACTGTTACAGCAATGATCTGCTAGAATCCGGACGCAGCAATGATACAATAGTTGGCCAGTATCTGTACAGCTGAGCTAAAAATACAGCTCCAGGTCTGGACTTTAAAAATATGTATATGTTTATTCCTAGGTATTTCTTTCTCTCTGTGTTTCCTTTTAGACCTTTAAGTAAACCGGGTATGCCTAAGTCCTGGCATATAATTTTCCTATAAGCTTGGGAGGCCCCTAAGAAATGATGAGGGGATATGTTTTCTTTTTTTATCTTATATTACATATACATGGTTTAAACCAATTAAGGGAAATTTATGTTCCACATGGGAATAATTGGAACTTTACTTGTGTTAATTTCTAAACTGGAACTATTGTAGTTATGCTTAGTAAGGTGGTCTGATTTTATATGCTATCACATGCTATAGCTTATCACTGGAGTTTACCTGGGGACACAGTGGGGTTGTGATGTAGAGGGTTTACCTTAGGGGAAGGGGGAGGGAGTAGAGAAGTGCTGCAGTATTGGGGCAGAAGCAGACACGTCATTACAACTGGGGGAAGAACTCCCACTCTCGACTCCAGGGTTAGGGGTCAAGATTTTCTCCTTCTGGATTTTTGTTATAGGGGGCTCAGGGAGTTATTGTTTTAGGTTTTCTTGTGTTACGTTGGGAAGATGGGATGGTTTTAAAGATCTGGGTGGGCTGGGGACTGTCATAGGTAACTGGGTTTTGCTGGATACACTTTTGTTACTATCATATGCTCCTGCATATATGATTACTATTTTTATGGTTGTTCAACTAGAATGATGGGAGACAATATCTGTTCATGGAATGTCAAAGGGGCTCAGACACCTGCCAAAAGAACTAAAAAACTACTGCATCTCTGTAGTCTTCATGTGGACATAGCCTTCTTACAGGAGATGCATATCCTGTCTACTCAAAGTAACTTTTTTCATAGATGCTGGGTAGGACAGGCTTTTGGCTCTGGTCTGAACTCTCGACAAAGGGGAACTGCCATACTTATTGCATGAAAGATACCATTTCGTTTGTTACAAGAGGTGTCGGACCCTGAAGGTCACTATATTATTATTAGGGTGATCTTGGGACAATCAGAAATGATTCTTGGATCTATCTATGGTCCCAATTCAGAGAACCTGGAATTTTTTATGAACCTAGCAACAATACCTGCTACATGGTCAGTGCTGCCAATAGTTTTGGGGGGTGATTGGAACTAAGTCCTATCGAATAAATTAGATCAGTTAACTCCAGACTCTCCCCATCATCAGGACAGAAAGCTCTGCAGGAGTTAATACATTCATTAGGACTTACAGATCCCTGGAGAATAACCTATCCCAAGAGGAAAGAGTTTTCATTTCATTCTCACCCACACCACTCATTCTCACGATTATTTTCTTGTAAGTGTTGAACACCTCCAAGGGGTGGTGTCAGTTTTTTACTCCTCTACGGTTTTTTCGGATCATCATGTGGCCCAGTTAATATTAAATGTTGCACCTAACGTTCAAAAGAACAAACTATGGAAAATAAATAATCAACTCTTAAAATCTGAGGAAACTGCCTGACGTTTGCAATTTTTTATTTCAGACTTTATGGCATTTAACTCCCCATCTATGTCTAAAATGGATATTCTATGGTGCACGTTAAAATGTGCTTTAAGGGGAGAACTGATCCGTACAGCCTCGAAGCGTAAAAAACAACAAACTCAGACCCTTACTTCTCTATTCAATCAGATCACATTTGTATTGTGGGTCAAGCATTGTTGCTATTGCATAGTTGTCACTACCCTGAATGCTCAAGATGTGACGATTATGGTTGAATACTGTAAGCATGTGCTTCAGCAACGCACTGCTAGCACTATCTCCGGCAATATCAAGGCCATGCTGCACATTCACCAATGTCTGCCTCAGCACCCACAGCAGTGGAATTAATTGACCAATGGAAGCAGACTTACCACTCACTGCCTGTGCGGCATGTTCAAAAGGTCTCAAGATTGTTATTACAGAGTCCATGAGGCACCATCGTTCAGTCGTCATAGACATGTAGGCCCCAGAACTTTCACAGCTAGTGTGCATGACAAGATATTCTGAGATGGCTTTGTACTGTTCATACAACCTCTCTGCCATGTATAAAATGGAGTTCCACTGGGTGACAATTTCCAGCTTCAAGCGGTGCTGCAGGAGACTGTTTCAGATCTGCAACTACCGTAGTTGTTCACGGGCCTTTGCAGAGTGTGAAAAGTGAGAACAGATACGGTGTGCAGCAGTGAGTATTTCCTTTATATCAGTGTGCTGCAGAAACTCCTACACCACAAGATTTAAACAGTGGACCATGCATGGAACCCCAAAAAAGCAACCATTTGTGATGCATTTCACCACATCTGACCCATTGTCACTTGCTATGAACCCAGCTCTCAGGGACAGGAGGTTCAGCCACTTGTCAATTTCAATCAGTACCAGGTCCAACATGTTTTCACCAGTGTGTGAACAGGTCACATTGTGCATAGCAATCACTGCATGCTGTTGAATTCCTGGAAGATTGCTACCACAACACTCCACCTTACTACACTGATTATTTACACTACCAACAGCACAAACAACCCCCAGCACCTGTGCCCAGTGTAACATTGAAACATAGAGACATAGCATTTAATGACAGATAAGGACCACTTGACCCACCTAGTCTGCCCATTTTCCTACCTAATGGATAAGCTGCAGATCCCAGTTAGCCAACAGCCTACTTCTTCCTACCCCCCACTAGAATTGCCTTATCTCTGTCCCATGATTTCTTGAATTCCCCCACTGTTTTTGACTCTACAACCTCCTCAAGAAGGCCATTCCATGCATCTACAACCCTCTCTGTGAAGAAATACTTCTTCACATTTTCTCTGAGCCATCCCCCCTCTATCTTCAAATTGTGCCCCATTGTTCATGCACATCTCTTTTTCTGAAATATGCTACCCTTTTGGACTTTGTTGATTCTTTTGAGGTGTTTGAAAGTTTCTATCATGTCCCCCCTCCCTCCTTTCTTTGAGGCTATACATCTTATGCTCCTTTAGTCTTTCTTCATATGTCTTCTGGTGCAGACCCTGAACCATTTTGATTGCCCTCTTCTGAACAGCTTCCACCCTGTCTATGTCTTTGCAGAGATGGGGTCTCCAGAACTGTACACAGTACTCCAGATGTGGTCTTGCCAACTGTCTGTACAGAGGGCTAACAACTTCCTGTTTTCTACTGGTGGTGCCTCTCCTTATGCATCCTAGTATCCCCCCAGCCCTCCTTACTGCCTTCTTACATTGCTGGCCCATCTTTAGGTCATCTGATATGACTACCCCAGGTCCCTTTCCATTTTTGTTGTTATCAGTATCTTTCCCCCCCATTGTGTACTCTTCCCCTGGGTTTTTGTTTCCCAGGTGCATTACTTTGTACTTCTTTGTGTTCATTCTAAGCTGCCATACATTTGACCATTCCTCTAACCTTGCCAAGTCCCTTTTCATCCTTTCCACCCTACCTTGCAAATCAACCCTGTTGCAGATCTTTGTGTCATCTGCAAAGAGACATACTTTCCCTTCCAGTCCCTTTCAATGTCACTTATAAAGACATTCAAAAGGGCCGGCCCCAGTACTGAACCCAGTGGTACCCCACTAGTAACCCCCATTCTTCACTGTGGACTCCATTTACTATTATCCACTGTGCCCTGTTGTTGAGCCAGTGTTTTACCCAGGTTACCAATCTGGGACCAACTCCCAGACTGGCTAATTCGTTTATTAATCTTTTGTGTGGGACTGTGTCAAATGTCTTGCTAAAGTCTAGGTAGGCCATGTCCACAGCCCCTCCCTGGTATACTACTTTGGTCACCCAGTCAAAGAAATCAATTAGAGTTGTCTGACATGATCTTCCTGCTATAAATCCATGCTGCCTTGGGTCTATTGCCCGACTGGACTCTAGGTACTCAACAATTCTTTTCTTCAGAAATTATTCCATCATTTTCCCTACCACTGAGGTCAAACTGACAGGTCTGTAGTTTCCTGCCTCTGTCTTGCTCCCACTTTTGTGAAGAGGAATCACATCTGCAATCCTCCAGTCCTCAGGTACCATTCCATACTCCCATGATTTATTAAAAGGGGTAGTCAGTGGTGTTACTAGTTCTTCCCTTAGTTCTTTTAGAATGCTGGGGTGAATCCTATCAGGCCCCATTGCTTTATCCACCATCAGTTTTAGGAGTTCTTACAGAACCTTTCTTCTGTGAAAGGACTAATATCAACTCCCCTAGCCAGAGTGCTCCAATTGTTTGATTTAGGTACCTCCCCCTCATCTTCCTTTGTGAATACTGAGCAGAAGTATTCATTCAGTATCCCTGATTTTTCACTGTCACTCTCTGCCCAACCACCTTCCTCTTTATTCAGCCTCAGTATCCCTGCCTTAGTCTTTCTTTGCTCCCTAATGTACCTGTAAATAAAGAATATTGTATGGAGAAGTGTGTAATATGAGAATTTAATTCACACCCAAGGAGTGGTATGCTAAATAAACCTTGAGGGCGAAAGCCCGAGTGGTTTATCAAAGCATCCCACACCAAGCGGTTGCATTAAATTCTCATATGCACACTTCCCCATCTTTAATTTTATATAATTTGCTGGTGAGCAATTTTTTGCAAATCAAGTTCTGTGATCACCCTCCATCCCACACAGTCACTGTCTGTCTCTCTCTCTACACACACACACACACACACACACACACACACACACACACACACACACACAGATACACAGTCTCTGTCTATCTCTCTCTCTCTCTATACACGCACACACACACACACACACTCTCCCTCTGTCATTCTCACAGTGGCACCTTTACTCTACTTCTCTGGGACACCAACCGCAGTAGTAGCCCCCCCACTCTAAATTCCCCAGCTGAGCGGTACTGCACTCCACAGTCCCTCTGTCTCTTGCCCCACAGCACCCTCCTGCTCACTCTGCTCCCAGTTTAATTTCTTTTAAATGTAAAACTATAATCATGATCACGATTAGGATCCTGCTTACCTGTGTCAGGCAGATATAGACTCATTGCTGTCGCTGTTGTGTGTTGCCCAAAGCTAGCAAGCTAGTGAACTGCAGGATCAACCAGATCCTTAAAAAAATGTTAGGGTCAGAGGAGTCACATGATGCTGTGCAGGGGATAGGATGTGATCATCAGAGCTCTGCTCTGTCGCCGACCCAAACCGCTATTAACGCCCATTTACTCTGGTTATTTCCCCGTTATTACAATAAATTAAGAGATCGAGAGTCAAAAGGCGGTGTTTGGTCACGATCTGCAGCTGAACAGTTCTGCAACATGTCTATGCAGCAAGTAGTTGAGGAGGCCATGCAGGAGTCAGAAGCTAAGCGCCCTCGCCATAGTTCCTCTCCCCAAAGTCCTCCGAAGGAGCTCTCACCCTCGCATGTCTATTCAGATCTATCAACTATCAAAGAGGCTTTGATGAAGTTAATTGAAGATATTACGGACTTCAAACCAGCGCTTATCCAGCTAGCCCACAGGGTAACAGATGCAGAAGCCAGAGTAGCCTCTGTGGAAAGAAAGCAGGATAAAATGGAGCCTGAGGTGGTGGAAGTTAAAAGGACTTTAACCAAAGTGGAAGTTCACCTTGATGATTTAGAAGGGAGAAACAGGAGGAACAACCTGGTGCTGATAGGGTTGCCTGAAGGGGAAGAGGGCCCTAATACAATACAGTTTTTACAACGTTTTCTGAAGAAAACTGTGGTTCCCTCCCCGAATGGTCTGGAGTTTATTATTGAAAGAGTACACAGATCTTTGAGGGCAAAACCCGCTCTGGCTGACCCGCCTAGGCCTATAATCTTTAAATTACTAAACTACCTAGACCGGGAATTAATTCACAGGGAAGCTAGAAAATTATCAGCTATTCTGTGGGAAGGTAAAAAACTGAGGCTGGTTCCTGATTTAACATTGAAAACCTGTCAGCTAAGAGCTTCATTTCACCCAATCACTTCCAAGTTGTGGGCAGCTGGCATAAAGCATCGTATGTTATACCCGGCTCGTCTGAAAGTGTTCTTAAAAGAAGGAGCTAAGCATTTTGACACTGTAGAGGATGCTGTAAAAACTCTGAAAAAAAGTTATCCCGATTTATCTCCTAAGTGAGAAGGTTCTGGTGTAGTTATAAGAGGACTTAAAAGATCAGCTCCAGGAACATTCGAGAAGGACTGTGTATCACCATACTGTCCAAATACTTTTAGGCAGATCTGTCCTACTAAATGTTTGCTAGAAGAAAAGCATGTATTTTTTCTAATCGAATGGGAAAGGTTTACTCTTTGGGACACTATTGGACACTTTCTGGTTAATTCTGATTATTTGTTCCTTATTCATTCTATGGTTGACTTATGAAGATGTTGTGAGGGATGCCATAGTTTGGTTTGTCCATTAGATGTTGCCAAATACTTCTGGTTAAATGACAAGTGGTTATTGTCAGATCTCTTGATTTAAGTTGCCTGATCTCTCGGTACTATAGTTATTTCAGCGTCTCCCTCTCTCAGTTTTGATTTCTGTGGTGGTTTACTCCCCATTGTGTTTTCGGCTCAGGGGAAGAGATAGATAATTTTTCTTTTTTTGGCTTTTTGGACAGTCAGTGACACTGAGCAGCACTCCCAGGAGAAAGCTGTGACAATTTAGTCCCATACAGGTTCGTTGCTTCTTTCTCACTGTTTCTCATTCAGTCCCTTCGTTATCAGACCAGTTAGCTATTCTGGCATAATTTACAGTAATTATAGTCATCCGGGGAGAGTGCTTCACTGCCTATAAATGGGAGCTTGGTTCATAGGCTTAAACGGAAGTGTAGTAGGCCATTAAATATGTTTGGGTGTTACCTTTGCACTGGGAATAGTATGGTCCATCAAGGGAATATCCCTATCAGGATCCCAAGCCTAATTTATTTTATTATCTAATGCTCTGGAGTCTTATTTTGCCATATATAAATGTTAGAGCCCTAGTAGGATCAAGTTAGGTAAAAGTCAGCGGTCATGTAAGCTGAATAGTAATAGGTTTCATTTTTTGTCTATCTCTGGAAATCCGGTTTCTTAACTAATGTTGTGAGTGACATATAGTATCCCTTCTGTTATGCCATCTTATTTAGGTGGGAGAACATATAGGGATTGGAGGATGGTGGCTGTGCCATGAGCTACTCCCATACTTTTTCTCGTTCTGGGGTTGGGAAGGTGGTAGAGCAACGCTCGCTCCTTTGTGAGTATCATGGACCATGTGGTAAGGAGGAGGGTTAGGGCCTGGGTATGGAGACTTGTATATAGTTCAAAATTTTTGAATGTTAGCTTAATTTCAGAGCATTTGGAGGATATTTTCATGGTAGCTTGTTTTCTATTTTGGGAGCAGGGGTGGCAGCAGAACAGCCCTTCAACCACCTTTTATTACATGGCATAATTAAGGATTAATTTATGTCCAACGGCTTGAATATTCTTTTGTGGAACATAAAAGGGGGGAAGGCAATAAGAAGAAATATATTGTTTTAAACCATCTTGCCAAGTATGACCCTTCTATAGTGTTTTTTTTTATAATTCAAACTTTATTAGTACATTTTCCACAATAAAAGGCAGTTACAATGAAGATGAGACAATAGTATAGCCGCTTAATAAGATATAACTGCCCTACCCTCCTATCCCTCCCCATACCGCAGTAACAAATCCAAATATCCCATAAATAATAACCTCATTACCTGAGAACCTGCAGGGCAATTTGATCTGTGACATGATTAAGACTGAGCAACCAGAATCAGAGAGTGAAGGGGATCCCATATTTTAGTATATGTTGCCAATCTGTTGTGGAGACTGACAGTCATTTTTTCTGTATGTAGAATAGCAAGAATTTCATTCACCCATTCTGGAAAGGTTGGGGTGGACTTGTCTTTCCAGTGATGTAGAATAAGCTTCTTGACAGATAAGGCAATCATAGATATATGAAACCTTCTTACTTTAACTCTAATAGAAGACAAGTCCCCTAAAAGGCAAATATCAGGTGTAAAGTACTCCTGAAGGCCCAGTAAAGGATCCAGGGAAATCTTGATCGAATCCCATAGAAGAGAAATTTTGGGGCAGGACCAGAACATGTGAAGAAGTGTTCCTTCTTCCCGCGAACACTAAGTACATATATTGGAGTTCAAGAGACCCCATTTCTTTAATTTTACCTGGGTGCAATACGTTAAGTAAAATGTGATATTGCATGAGACGTAATCTGTCTTGAGAAACATAGTTATGACAAGCTCTCCACAGGGATTGCCAATCCAGGTGATACTGAGGAAAAATGGAGTTCCAGAATCTCATGGGTCCAAAAGAGTCTCCATATCTTTTATGAAACAACACCTGGTATAATTTAGATATGATACCTGAAGATCCAAGGAGTGAAGAAACTTCAGGTATCAGGGCCGAGACAATCTGAGAGGAAGGGGTATTGCCAAAAACTACTGTAAGTAGATGCCTTAACTGTACAACTTTGAAGTGAGAGGGAGCTGGAATATTGAATTTCCTAATAATATCACCTACTGACAACCATTGCCCCTCTTTATTCACAAAGGAGAGCACTTTCCAATCCCCCAGTTGGGACAACCATTTACGGGGAATCTGCTTCTTGTTAATGGTGAAAGATGGAGAATTCCAGATAGACTGGGCCAAATCCAACTGAGGTGTATAATGCAAAAAGGAACATAATTACGCATATACCTTTAATGAGGTAACTACTATGGGGCATTCCTCAGCCATACGCACCAGAGACATTTTAAGATACAATAAGGTTAGGGGATCCAGATTCTTGGACCTAAATACATCCAATCAATCCTAAGCCAAACCAGCTGTTCTTTTCTAGGCCGGGACGTACCCATCTCAAGCATTTTGCTAAATGGCTGGCCCAATAGTATATAGCCAAATGGGGAATCCACAAACCCCCCTCAAATTTTGGAGCTGCCAATTTATGATAGGCCAATCAAGGATACTTATCAGCCCAGATAAGCCTAGTAAATATGCCATGCATCTTTTTAAACCAGAGTAATGGGATTATAGTGTTTCTTCAAGAAACGCATATGCTTTCAGAACAGTTACAGTTCTTTAAAAAGAGCTGAGTAGGCCAAGCCTTCGGAGCGGGATTCAGTTCTAATAAACGTGGGGTGGCCTTGCTGCTTGCCAAAAAAAATACCCTTTACTCCGGTGGAGTCTATTACTGACCCTGAGGGGAGGCTTATTTTTGTTGTAGGCAAACTGGGCAGTTTTGATATAGTATTGGGATTAGTTTATGGCCCTAATGTGGAAACCCCCTCCTTTTTTACTCAACTGGCTATGGTATTGGCCCCCTTTTTACAACATCCTATTATAATTAGAGGAGACTGGAATTTAGTTCAAGCAAATGATCTGGACCGTACTTACTAAAGGAGAGTGGGACTGTCTTCAACACAAAAAGCCCTAGATGAATTTACCTCCTCCTTGGGCCTTATAGACCCTTGGAGAGTACTTAATCCATCAGAAAAAGAGTTTACTTTTTTCCCCAGTACACAAAGGCTACTCTCATATCGACTACTTTCTAGTAAGTCACCAACTAATTTCATGTATAATTGATTCCAAAATACTAGCTCGAGTAGTTTCTGACCACTCCCCAATACTAATTCAGATAGAAATACCTAACGTCCCCATCAGATTGCATACATGGTCATTAAACAATAGATTATTAAAAGACAAGCTAATCATTTCAAAATTCCAATATTTTTTGCAGGATTCCATTAAGGTTAATTATAATTCAATCCCTGCTGTGGATCGGGTCTGGGTAGCTTTAAAAGCAACCTGGAAGGGGGAACTTATACATATTGCTACAGTACAAAAAAAGAAAAAGTTCAGTCAAATGAATAACTGCCTGCAGAGAATTAAAAGTTTGGAAAATAAAGAGGTGGACAAACTTTCACCTTTAGAAGACCAGGAACTCACTAGGCTAAGAGCACACAATGCTAGTATTTTACTGGAGAGAGTGGAGAGGTCAGCTTCATTATTAAAGGCTTCTTATATTGGCCAAGGTAGTAAAGCAGGTAAATTACTTGCTTGGCAACTAAAGCAGCAGTCAGCATCCAAATGGATTGCAGCTATTAAACATCCCCAATCAGGATCTTTGGTGGTTAGTCCTCCAGAGATTCAAACTCTATTTCAGGAGTACTATAAGGCACTGTACTATCCGGACCTGTTGCTGGGGGTCCATACTGAGAAAATGTCAGTATTTTTGGAGAAAGCTGGTTTACCCACCTTGTCCAGTGATAGTCAAATCCTTTTAGTAGCCCCAATCACTGGGGAAGAAATTTCAGCAGTGATCGATTCTTTAAAACCAGACAAGGTACCAGGCCCAGACGGATTCACAGGGCTATTTTATAAAACCTTTAAAAAATATATTATCCCTCTGTTGCTACAGCTCTATAGTTATTGGAGGTCCTTCCCAGCCCTGGACCAGTCACTATTTGAAGCGAGAATAATCCTTCTACCTAAGCCGAGGAAGGATCCATCAGTGATCAGCAATTACAGACCTATTTCTCTGCTGAACATTGATGTCAAAATGTATGCAAAAATCCTGTCTAACAGGTTGGGGGGAGTATGGAAATGTCCATTAAGCCTTGAACAAGCAGGGTTTCTGGCGGGGCACACTTCAGAGGATCATTTTAGGAAATTGTTCCATCTGATTTCTGTGTCCAGGGACCCCGAGCTGGAAGCGGCCCTGGTGTCCCTGGATGCAGAAAAAGCATTTGATAGGGTGGAGTGGAAACATATGTTTGAGGTCCTCTCAAAATTTGGCATACAGCAACCCTTCATTAACCAAATTCGGGTTTTGTATTGCTGTCTGTCAGCACGACTGCAATGCAATAATTACATTGCTGATGTTTTCCTACTGCGTCGAGGTACACAACAGGGCTGCCCTCTTCCCCCTATTTATTTAATCCATACATGGAACCCTTAGCTAGAGTTCTTAATTTGGAACCGGAGATATAAGGTATCCAATTGGAACACCTTGAATTTAAACTATCCCTCTTTGCTGATGACTTACTTTTTCACATATCAAGCAGTAGACAGTCCCTCCCTTATGCTCTCCAAATTATTTCTCAGTTTAGTGAATTTTCAGGTTATAAACTTAATAAAAATAAAATTATGGTATATTCCTTATCTCTCCTCTTTACGAGAGACCAAATTGTAAACATGAGCCTCCAATAGGAAAAAGAATACCTAACCTACCTGGGTATCAAAATCTCTAAAGACGTGTCTACTCTTTAGGATCTCAACTTAGTCCCACTGATAAAATCTACTAAAGAAGATCTGGCGAGGTGGGACAATTTATCACTATCTTTTTGGGGAAAGGCTAATGTTCTCAAAATGTCAATTTTGCCCAGAATTTTTTACCCACTGAGTAATCTTAATGTTTACCTCTCCAAGTCTTTTTTCTTATTGCTTCAAAGGCTCTGTTCAGATTTCCTTTGGAAAGGGAAAGCTTCGTGTAGGACTTACGGGAAACTTACCCACCCTAGAGCATTGGGGGGGGGCTTCAATTACCTCACTATTATGTCTATTGTCTGGCAATTCATGCTAACAGATTTTTACATTGATTTACATCTACAGCCTGCACACTGGATAGGCCCCCTTGGCTGCTCTTAGACAATCAACAGGCTGGTCCTTGTAATATGGACCTGGAGGCTTTCCTATTTAATCCATGGTCGAATATCCCAGTAAAATTTAGGAACTCTCCCCTTGGGTGGGATGTAAGAGCTTTACAGCAATTATGCTCTTTGCTTCAAATTTCCATTATAAAAGGCCTGAAGCAACCCCTGCTAAATAACCCAAACTTAAAAATAGATAAGAAAACAATGAAAACATTTTTCAGAGGATCCCACAATAAGCTATACCTAGCTGACTTTGTTTCTGGTAACTCAGTCCTATCTACCTCTACTCTACAAATAAAGTTTAAGGTGCCTCAAAAGAATCAGTTTCAGTTATATCAAATATGTCAGTGTATTAATCACTTTCTGGGTAAACCTCCATGGTCAGATAACGTGGGGGTAGTATTAAATAGCCTCTGGTCAATATCCAAGGGGCGGAAAGTGATAGCTAAATTGTACAAGAGAATTGTAAACTATATTGTGTCAAAGGTTTCCCCCAGAGCCTACTATTGGAAAAATAATTACAACAAGGACTTCTCAGATAAAATTTGGGAAAAGATCTGGACGGATAATTATCTTTTAATTAAACAGGACCGATTAAGAAATACTCCGTTCAATATTCTTCACAACTTATATTTTACGCCCACTAAATTATTCCAGAATGGGATGCTAGCCTCAGCAAAATGTAAGGATTGTGGCTCTGAGCTTGCTACATTACACCATAAATTATGGTTGTGCCCTAAAATAGTTAAATTTTGGAATTCAGTTAAACAGGGGGTGGCGTCCTACCTTAAAATTGCCACATACTTTAATGAGGACACTTGTTTGCTAGGTATATATTCAGCGATCCCTACGTATTCTCAAAAAATGCAATTAGCATTGGTGGCTATGGTCACTAAGTTAGTAACACTTAGACACTGGAAGGAGGAATGGGAACCTTCATTTGGGGAATAGTGGGAGGAATTTCTTACCGCTCGAAATGCAGAAAGATGTGTAGCCCGGTTCTCCCACTCTGGCGAGAAGTTCCAAGAATGCTGGGGTGAACTTTTTTCAATTCTTAAGGACAAATTTGGTTATTGAACTAATTCCCACCAGTCCCTTTTCCCTTTCCCTCTATTAGGCCTAAGACTCCTTGGTTATAAGTCTACCATAGATGTTTGTTGTGCTAGATACCCCTTTGTTAAGAGATGGTTATATTTCTAGACTTCTTTGGGGGGGCATAGTAACTTCCAATATGTTCCTTTCAGCTTATTGTTTCTTTGTTCTTTTTTTATATATAGGTTCTCTTTGTGTTGTACCTTTCTTTCGTTGTTTCCTCCCTCCTACTATTCTTTGTGTTGGATTGGTTAAGGGCTGTGTCATGAACTTCTACTTGTACTATTTAAGGACCCTTGCATGGGCCTACATGGTTTGTACAGTATCAATTGTAGAAGCATCTAGATTATGGTAAAAGTGCTCCTGTGGGTTGGGTGGGGAGGGCCCTATCTTGGTTATACTTAGGTTTTTTTTTGTGTGTCTTTTATGTTGTTTTATTTTATGGCATATGAACAAATCTGTGATTGTCTAAGACAGAATGTTGTTTTGAGACTTTTGTTATTGATGAGTTTCTGTAATTTATTTTTCTAAAAAATAAAGTTATTTGCAAAAAAACAAAATGTTAGGGTCAACATCATAGATAAAAAAATAATTATGGAAGGTGAGGATTTACCCGTGGTGGTTCCTCACTAAGATACGGAGCCACCACATTGTTGGAACTGTTAGCTCGCCCACTCACAAAACGGGAGCCAATGAGGGAGCTCTCCCTTTTGATAGATGGAGCATGTGAATGTCGTAAAAACCGACATCGGCAAATATCAACTCGGTGAGCCCATTGGAAAAATTGCTACCAGTAATTATGAGGTTTTATCCCCCTTCTTAACTGAGTTGGTTATCTTTTCCTTGGTTTGGGCCTTTACTATTCTGACTGCCTTCCCTACTTCCTTCTGCTTCAACTGGTACAGTTCTCTGTCCTGCTCCTTCTGTGTTTCCTTATACTTCCTGAATGCTATCTTTTTCTTCCTTACCTCCCCCCCACTACTTCTTTTGAGACCCATAGTGGTTTTTTTTCTTTCATTTTGATTTGTTTGCTTCACACAAAGGCTTGTTGCCACTGTAATGGCAGTTTTGATGTTTCCCCATTGTTGCTCCACCCCACCTTCTTGCCTTTTTGCTAGTGCTTTTCTGAGGCACTCTCCCATTTTGGCAAATTTGACAGTGTGCAGTTATACACAATTATACAATGGCTAGGGAAAATCAAGGATGCTGATTGGCTGTTAAGCCCTAGACACAGTGATGTTATTAAACAATAACATCACTGTATCTGGGGCAGGCAGAAAGATGACCACACTACAGACTGAATACCCATCCCTGCTGGTCTATCCCAAAGCCGATACGGCTTCATGTTCCCCCTGCTGACAGATGGCTGTTTCCAGTACTTCAAAATTCGCACGTACATTCCACACATAGAAGGCAAAGGTACAACACAACATTTTCCTATGTGCCCCCCACACAATTCTCAACTATGGTATTTAGTATAAAGTAAAAGAAAAGCTGTAACTGAAAATGGCTTCCTCAACACTTGCCACGGTGATCAAGGCAGTACAGCTCAGACTGAAGTTTGTCGCTTTACAAACAAACCCACACGTAACCTGGATACAAGCCAAAGTACTTGCCACCATAGACTTTAAAACCCACTGACATACATCCTCTGTTCTTGCCCTAATCCTCTGCACTCACCATGGGAAAAAAAAGAAAGCCATGAAAGCAATCGGCTTTTCCGTCCTATTTGCCACAGTTGTCTTTTCAGCACGTGCAGGGCTGCAGTAATAAGGGGAAAAGTGGAGAAGTTGTCCAGGGCCCCAAGCTCAGAAGGAGCCCACCTGAGGAGCTGGCATTACCCCTAGCATTAGCTGGTTTGGGAAACAGGGGCCCATTTCAATTGACTTGCCCGGGGCCCCAAAATTCACAGCTGCAGCCCTGAGCACGTGCACAGTTTACAACCGCGCTTTACAATCGCTGAGCTACTCGCCAACCACACAAACGAAGATAATTTTTTCAGTGCAAAAAAACAAAACATGAAATACAGCCCAGTTTAAGAGACAGGCTACTGGTAGTGGTGTTGGGGGGGCGATTGATAAAGATCACATTAACACACAGGACACAGAACACAAACTGGGAAGCCAAGATCATTTAAACAGCACCTTCACCTAGTGGTGGAAAGTATTCTGCACTTTTTTTTGAAATAGTATACCTCCACACACAAAAATCAAACATAAAACACATTAAATATGTTTTTCTATTCTTTTTCTTTTTTTATTAACAGATGAGCCAATGTATAATAGCAATAAGGCACTCCAGGGTCTGTGTTATTGTGTAATAACGTCACTCCTGGGGTGGAGGAAGCACTCGGCTTCACCTCGTGCTTCAACCCACCCCAGGAGTGACGTTATTACACAATAATACACACCCTGTCATGTCTTATTGCTTAAATATGAACTCCCCACTGTTTTTCCACTTGTCCACATATCCATACTTTAATGGATGAATGGAGAGGAGGAATGTTGAAGGGCATGTCTTACTGAGTTGGACACAGTACGGTACAACTTGGGGACAGCATTGATCAAAAAGTATGTCCTGGATGGGACTTTCCACTTTGGACAGGCACATGCAGCGAACTGCAGGAATCCAGAATTTTCCACAAAGGAGAAAGGCAAAAGATCAATTGCCAGCATTTTACTGTAGCTACAGCAGCATTAAGTTCACGTGCCACTGTATGACTCGGTGGATACTTCAGCTTATGTGCAAAAACACTCTGTAACATTGGCTGACATAAACGTTTTACATGGGGTGTGATGACAAATGGTTCTGCTCTGTGAATAGCAGGTTGTTGTGGAGCGTGGATGTGTAATGAAGACAGCTGCATAGGTGATGACAAACCCAGAAATGCAGTTATTTTCCCAGATTTACCAACAGGGGTTGATTTCGGAATCATTCTGCTCTTCCACCTCATTATGCCTGTTATAATCATCTGCTGTTATTTCATCACTACTGCACACACTTAATTTTCTACTTGATGCTACAGTCATGGACTGGGATAACATGCTTGTTATGGTTGATGACAAGGGTGAACGCCCCTCTGTGGTACAGGTATTAGCTGCCATCTTGTGCTGGGTCCACAGTGCCATGTGCCTATTCTTAAGATGTATATGCTGTCCCCCTGTGCCCAGATGGCTCCTCTTTTTACCTCAACTCACAAGCACTTGGAAAATCTGGCAGATAGCAACTGACTCATCATTTGCATCTTCCACAAAAAAATTCCAAACAAGGGATTTTGATGATCTACTTTTAACATGTCCCCCCGATGCTGCTTATTGGACTCTGTTTTTTTAAGCCATGAAGTGGGGGGGTGCTACATGATTTTTTAGGCAGGACACACACAGACTGCAACTGACCATGATGACTACCTATCATTATTACTGGGTCATCATCATCAACTAAAACTGGTAAATCACAACTTTTTATTGGAGGGAGAAAATGCAAACAGACCCAGACACCGCCACCTTGAGTTTCTTTTTCTCCGGTTCCCAACAGGGGTCACTGACATCATCATCATATTCATCAACATCATCCACATCTTCTGCTTGGATGTTAGCATATGGACTGCATGTTGCAACCACAGCAACATCATCATCAGCACCACCACCATTTTTCACCACACCGTGAATCACTGCATGGCAAATGCATGACCTGAACTGTGGTGGAAGAAATGTCACTTTGTGTGCTATCTTTGACATGATGATCAGAATCCTCAAGTTCAGTTACTGGGATGTTACTGGGGAGTATGGCATCATCTATACTGTCACAGTAAACTGGTCAGAAGTGGAACTTGAGGCAGCAATACTCATACCATCACCAGTAACTGCCCCAACACCACCAGCTGGGACAACATCATCTCCTCCAACTATGAGTGAAGCTACTGATTGCACTGTAAAAAACACATCAGCAATGCACCTCTGTGACTGTGTACTACTACCACACCCACAGACAATATCAACACTGGCAGCAGTGCCATGACAAGAAACAGTTTTGCTTGAACATCCCTTTGTGGGCATTTTGGGGGATCAACAGGAATATTTGAAACAAATTTAGATTTTAGAACATTCACTGTGGGTGGTGGCCGGGGGGGGTGACGCTGGATGTGAAGCTAAAAAAACAACTATGGCTTCAACAACAGATTCATATGCAAAGTCACAACTAGTTCAACAACACCTTAACTAACCACTGGTGTTTTCAAGTCACAAACAATCCAATCTGGAAAAGAATACCTTTTGTTGTTGGGAGGGGCACTGACTGCAGATTACGGCAGTGCAAAACCAAGTAAATGATACCACAATGGCAGTACAAAATCATATAGCTGCAGTGGATAACAGGTTCACACTGCTGCAGCTGAAATTATACTGTGGCACAATAAAAGGTGTATTATTTGATGTCATGTCACACACCGCACACACACTCACACATAGAGAATTTATCTACAGGTAATGCATAGCAAATTTAAAACTTCAGTAATATACAACATATTTTAAAAACCTCACTGCTGCACCAAGTCCAGGCCACAACACACAGAATCAGCAAAAAATGTCAACATTACTGAAAATATTACCATGTATATATTAGCACAGTCAGTTATACAAGAAAAATATTACCAAAAACAAAGAACGCTCTATTTCTCCAACTTGAATCTACCCACACCAGATACACCCTTCCCCCAAAGCACACTTCTACTGTCTCTCAGTACACAGACTGAATATTGTACATTAACATTCAAAATCCACACATAAACAATAAACACTCGATGATATGAGCACAGGAGGGTTTCCTATAATTGATGAACTATAGTTTCAGCAAACAAAATGACTCAAAAATGCTTTTTTAACAGCTTTTAGAAGGTTTGAATCACAGACAGCTCTCAGAGCAGTCTGTCTTCTACAGCTTTCTACACACACTACCCCAAACTGAGCCTGTGCAGAACAATCTAGAGTCCAAGTGACCTGAAATCCCATGAATCACTGGAAAATTTGCTTTTGGAGCTTAAAAACAAGGTGAAGTGAGGAAAAGTACACTGTTTTTAATGTACTTCACCTTAAAATTTGGTGGAGTAGTGGTTTGGGAAGGTAGAGTAATGCAAAGTCATTGTCTTCAATGAACTTCTTGTTATCCATTATAATGCAAAGTACTCCACCTCGCATTGTGAAGCACTCTGCAAATTCACCTTTACTCTGCGAATCACTCCGCAGAGCGAATTAAAGCCACTTCGCCCATCTCTATTCACTGGTGGTCTAGTGACTTTCCACCCTCCCAGAAGGTAGTGTTAGCAGGTATCACCCTGTTCCCCCATTCCAAAAAGGAGCTGATAATCAGCACAGCCCTCCACTCTCCTCCATGGCCAGCTGCCCACTGAGTTGTCAATGGATGAGCACATGCTTCTAGAAGCATGCACTCATTCATTGACAGCTCAGTGGGCAGGTGGCTGTAGAGGAGAGCAGAGAGCTGTGCCAGTTGCCAACTCCTTTTCAGGGTGAGGGGGAGTGGACTGGTACTGGAGGACAATACCTGCTAGTGTGGGAGAGGTGGGGGGGACACTAGACAACCAGCGAATAAGTTTAAAAAAAAAACACTGGCTGCTAGGATCAAGAACAGGGAGTGAGTGAGGTTCACTAGACCACCAAGTCAATTACATATTTTATTATACATGGGAAAGGGATGGGGGTTACTACTGAATATGGGGTGATCAGGTGGGGGAGAGGCTGCTAGGCATGGTGGGGGGTGTTCTGAAACTACCGGCGAGTGATCCGGTGGAGAGGGGGGAACTGCTAGCCATGGGGAGGTACTGAGATGATAGAGGGCTTGAGATCAAGTGAGTGGAAGAACTGTTAGCAACAGGGGGGTAGTATAAATCAGGTGGGGAAGAACAGGGTGAAATTTTGATCAAAACATTTTGAAGTTTTCCAGTTCACCACAGGTGGAAACTTCGAAACTTGCCTTTGGGGAAAGTTACCGCATCCACCTCAAGGGAACATTTGTGGAAACTGGGCAACCCCTATTCCCAAAATATTCCAACAGATTATATCTATATAATTAAAATTTTTTGTTAGATATGTCTAGTCATTCTATAGTATCCATTAAGTCTGCTGTTGAATTTGAAGATAAGCTTTTTTCAGCAGATGACACTGACTCAAGTGTACTTTCCCTATTTCATCTTCATCCATTATTGAAATGCTTGATTTAATTATTTTGCCTTTTTGCCATCTTCTTCTAATATATTTATTTATTTCTTCTGTTTTGTCACTTGCTAAAATGTTACTGTTCCTCAGGTTTTAAAAATGTTATAATTCTTTGTTGACTGCTATATCTTTTTTCCCATCCCACCTTATTTTCCCATCATATTTAGCAGTAATTTCCTCTACCACCTGTGTCAGTCTGATTCTGGTAGCCAGTGTCACTTCTAAACCTCCAAAACCTTCTCTAGCTTTTTTTAGTGTATCTTTCTTTTCAGAGTTATTTGTAATGACACATACCCATCATTTGTTTGGTTGTACATTGTTCCTGTAAGCTGATCTTATATCTGCCCATGCTATTTTTATCCTAGTGCATCCTTTACTGTATGATGTATTGCAGTTTTAAAGTAAATCTGCTTTTGCCTTTGGAATACCTTTGAAATGTAACATAGGTGGTACCTTCCCTCTTTTTATGTTTTCCTTGTTTTTGTCCATTGTCTACTCTTCATGCCTTACTATCCCTGACTGTTTACTACTGTTTTGTTTTTTGTTACTTGTTTTGTCTCAGTCTATTAGTTTCTATAAACTGAATTAATTTTTTGCTGCAATGTTTTCTTTGGTTTTAGTTATTACCTCCTTTGATTTGATTTTAGGGGCAATCTTTTCCAACACTTGATTGTTCATGTTTTTTTTTTAAATAATAAAACATCAACAATTATTTGTTAATGGTGTGGAATGACAAAATTATATGTACACTCTTTTTTGTTGGCAGGCTTTTATTGACTGAAACATTATTATTATAGCTAGAAACATATTTTCTGGGCTTCTGAAACCCCAAAGAAGAACAAGGCTATTTGTAATTCCACAGAGTGGAACTGATTAACCTGTATGAACTGAATCTATTGGGTATTTACTCTGTGCAGCAGAGACAGAACATGTAGAAAGATATAGAACCTTGAAGGTCTTTGTATTTATTTATTTTATTCATTTTTGATGACCGGGTGGGTGCACTAGCCATAACAATGACTATCTTTAGGCACGGCCCGGGAGGGTACATAACAGAAACAATACAGATAACAGATTGCAATACATAAGTTGACAATATACAAACATAGGAATATAGTATAGGCTGGAAGTAACACAACAGGCATGATAAAATATAACAATGTCAAAAATAAAAATAAAGTAAGAGAGTAAAAATTACAGGAAGGTGAAATTACAATTAGGTAGGACACCGGAACAAGATACCTGAGAACTCCTTTTCTGAAAAAGAAAACCCGGGCCTTTAGCATGGACCTCAGGAAAACAAAGTGAGAGTTTTGCATAACCTTGAAGATTCTCTGGTCTCTTCTCTAGGCCACAGAAAAACAAGTCTTATGAGAACTCTGCTGTTCCTGAAAAAAAAAACAATGCCATGTACCCCCAACTGATGATGTATGAGTCCATGGCTAACAAACTTGGGTGATTACTACACTGCCTAACTCTTGTATGGAGCATGCTGGCAGGATTGAGAGGAAGTAGAATGTTAGACCCCATCTTAGCGGCCTGTTGTCCTGTTCTAGCTAATGATCAACCCTTTCTGGATTATGAGCATGCAATAGATAGCTCAATGTGCCTGTGCAACTATTTTCATGCTTGTGTAACAGAGATACTCTTTGGCTGTTTGTCTCTCTATCCATGGGATATACCACCCTGTAGGGGTACAAAGGCAAGGAACCCTAGAGGAGGGTTCAACCCCTTAAGGTAATGCAGGAGTGATTCCCTTGGTTAAATGTACCATAGGAAGAAGCCCAAAAAGAGTGTAGAGCAAAGCATACTGTACAATGTGGTGAACACTTACCAGAGTCAAAGACCTGTGTAGGTTGGTTGGTAGTAAGGGTTCATTCGGTAGAATAGGTCAACGAAGACCTGTGCGTAGGTTGGTTGGTAAAGGGGCTCAGCTGGTAGCATAGGTAAATTGGTCACATTGTTTGAGTAAAGTAGCCAGGAAATGACGGGTGAATAGTGACCCACTCAGAAGCCTTACATGTAAGGTGTAGAGGCTTGACTTCCTAAGGTGAGAGAGAACACCCAAAGGGGGAGAAGGGACGATTATAGGACATCTACCTGACTCCATCCAACAGTGGAAACCTACATAAGTGGGAAAACTACCTAGTTACCTAGGGACTACTAAGACACCTATCTAGTATTATGACCACTGGCATGGAGGAGAGGAAAACCCTTGTGAAGAAAACCTCTAGGGATCCAAGGCCTAGGTTGCCTTCCTTCCAGGCTTTGGGATAGTTTTGGTTAGTGACAACTCTGCTACCGCAATGTAATATGTCAATCCAAGGCAACTGCAATTTCAGGAAACACTCACTCTATCCCTTAATAGGAATGCCAAGGAGGTTTGCAAGCACACTCTGCAACAAGAGTCAACCAAGGTGGAGGGAGTGTATTGACCACCACGGCACTCAGCTGGCCTACCAATCTATGAACAAACCAGGTGAACCAGAGGTGGCTGTAGGAGAATAACATGAAAGAGTGCCTCTGAAACCCACTCAGGCAGCTAAAGTGGCCCTTCCTGTGAGAGCCCTACCCTTCACTGCTGAAGTCTTAAATGCTACATTGAAAATGTGCCATCAACTGAAGGTCCACCCAGAACAAGGACCTTCCCAACTATGGGCTAAGTGAGAATGACCTCACTACAAGCTTTGCATGCTCAAGATGCAGACTCTGGGTGCAGAGAGACCATCAGCCACAGGGCTAGCCCTGAGTCCTGCAAGTAATGATTATGATCAGCATGTCTCCAAAATGTGGAAGAGTGAAATGTAATGAGCATGGGACCTGCACGTGGGTCATGATGGATAATAGAGGACATGGTCAGACTGAGCACTATGGACCCACATGTATCATGATCAAAGGGATTAAAAGCATACCTGTTCCAATTGGCTTTTATTGACTGATCTTGTCATGAACTGATACATGGATGTCTGTATTTAAAATGATTTTATTATATATGTTACAGTTATGCTTTTTTTTTCATTTTTTGCATGATTTTAAATTAATTGGATATGTATTGTTGTTTTGTTGTACAGTGACCCGAGTCCCAGGAATTGGGCACTTTATAATAAAAATTCTAATTTAATCTAATCCTGACTGGATGGCAGCCGCTGTAGATAAATCCGTATGTAGGCCAGGCTAAGCAATATGGACCCTCTCGTGGGTCTAGGTAAGGCAAATAGCATTTATCAACCACAGGAATGCATGTCAACCAAGTCCATTAGGAAGCCAAGTTAGGAGGAATTGAATCGTATACTATGAGTAAGACAACAGCAAAGCCAGGCAAAGCCCATGGCCGACAGTTGAGGAAGGAAGCGTGAGGCCACTTAGGTAGGAGGAGGCTGTAAAGCCAATGTGTTAGGAAATGCAGTTCAAAGCAAGTAAACATGATATGTTGTCAGACTTGGAAGGGATGAAACAGAAAGGCTAGGATGACTGAGTGAACCAGGTGCATAGTGTTAGGGAGGGGATGGTAAAAGGCTTGGTAGAGCCAAAAGCCCTTAGGTAGAGAGTTTCCTGGAATCGCTGGTTGTGTAGTGCCATGAAGGCTATGGGGAGCAACAAAAGGAGGCCAGGCAAGCCAGGGGCTTATACAATATGTGCCAAATAGGAAGCTGCTCCCGCCACCTGGGACAGCAGTGCCTTCTGTGACTCCTCAGTCCCCCACCATAGGAAAAACAAAGAAGCCACAAACATGACACTATAACATCAAGCAGCTAATGAAAAAGTTAAATACATACCAGCCATGAAAGGAAGATTAGGTTATCATCAGAAACAAACTCCTGAGGATTTAGTATAAGTAAGGTTGGACAAAGATGGGAGTAGCAATAAATGAGCCTAAATAACACAAACATAGAATTGAGAAGTAATGCAGTAGGGCAGGACACTTCTGGAGCAAGCATGGGAATGAGACAGAGTGATAGCTGCTAAGGGTAGTAAATTGAAGTTTACACAAGACATTGGATGGTACGAGCAGGTGATTGCTATGGTTTCAGTATGAACAGTGAATTGAATGAGAAGCATGATACCTTAAATGCCTTTAAGGCAGAGTTATGTATTTGTAAAGCAGTAGTTATTAACTAGACAGCACTGCCATGTATCAGGTTTAATCAATTCAGTGGAGCAAGGCAGCAGACTGCAGTGTGAGCTGAAATAGACAAAACAATTGCAGGAACTGAGGACTGTTAGGCAGAAAAGCAGGTTAGCAAAGCATACAGAGAACCATACAGTGGACAGAGGCCTGCAATATCAGGTGATAAAATGGAGCCTGGGGTACAGGCACAAGGTAGCTTGAGTCAAGAAAACCCAGTGTGTAACCTAAAGCACAATTAGCAATGTATACGTATGGTGCAAGAAAACTAGAAAGCCAAAAAGAAATAAACATGGTAAACACAAGAACAGGAGCAGGAGGGAAAGCAGCACACAGAATCACGGAGCAGCCGAAGACCAGCAATACAAACCAAGCAGCATCCAAGCAAGTGTGCGTGGGGAGGGGGGGAGCCCCAGAAGGCCCCAGAAGACCCCAGGACAAAGCCTCTGGCTGCAAGGAAAAAATGGTTTTGTGTGTGTGTGTGTGTGTGGAGTGAGGAGAGCAGGCTGAATGGGGGTGTGGCCAGTTGCACGGCCCTCTTGAACTATATGCCCTAACCTTCCAAATCACATTTCTGGCTGCAGTTGCTTGGATTATGCATTTTATTATCTCTGTGTCAGGCAGGATTTAATAAACATGCAATTGTGACAAATTAGCCTCTGGAACATTAGACAATAGAACAAGAGAACACTGCTATACAACTTACAATTATTGTCTCTTAAATGTTAACTTGCAGTTAAAAAGTTCTGATTTATGCACTTACAGTAGAAATGTTTCAGTCTCTTAGTCAAGCTTAAATGTTGGGCAGTCTGTGTTATGCAATGCTGGTACTTTTAGTACTTTCAGATAAAAAAAGGTTGATGGCACAAATACTACAGTCAATCGTATTCTTAATTCAGTGGTAGGGCTGTGTAGAATGTTGAAATTTTGATTCAACAGAATTCCGTGAATTCCACAAAATTCCTCTGAATTCAATCAGTAGCAGATTTCCAACATTTCACATGCAAAATAGTTTCCAAGAATTAATAATCTTTTTCCACAATTTGCAGAATAAATATTCTGTGTTTTTTGTGATCTGAAACATAGAAACATAGATTTTGACGGCAGATAAGGACCGCTTGGCCCACCCAGTCTGCCCATTTCCCTACCTAATGGATAAGCTGCAGATGCTAGTTAACCAGCAGCCTACTTCTTCCTACCCCCCACCCCTAGAATTGCCTTATGACTGTCCCATGCATGCTTGAATTCCACCACTGTTTTGACTCCGTAACTTCCTCCGGAAGGCCATTCCATGCATCCACAACCATCTCTGTGAAAAATACTTTGTGCCCCTTGTTCTTGCACACTCTTTTTTGAAAGATGCTACCCTCTTGGACTTTGTTGATTCCTTGAGATACTTGAAAGTTTCTATCATGTCCCCTCTCCTCCTTTCCTCGAGGCTATACATATTCAGCTTCTTAAGTCTCTCTTTATATGTCTTCCGGTGCAGACCCTGCACCATTTTAGTTGCCCTCCTCTGGACAGCCTCCATCCTGTCTATGTCCTTGCGGAGATTGGGTCTCCAGAACTGCACGCAGTACTCCAGATGGGGTCTCACCAACTGTCTGTACAGAGGGATAATAACTTCCTGTTTTCTACTGGAGATGCCTCCCCTATGCATCCCAGTATCCCCCCAGCCGTCCTTGCTGCCCTCTCACATTGCTTGCCCACTTTTAGGTCATCTGATATGACTACCCCCAGGTCCCTTTCCATTTTTGTTGTTGTCAGTATCTCACCCCCCATTGTGTACTCCTCACCTGGGTTTTTGTTTCCCAGGTGCATTACCTTGCACTTCTTAGCATTGAATCTAAGCTGCTATACATTTGACCATTCCTCTAACCTTGCCAAGTCCCTTCTCATCCTTTCCACCCCACCTTGTGCATCAACTCTGTTGCAGATCTTGTGTCATCTGCAAAGAGACATACTTTTCTTCCAGTCCTCTGCAATGTCACTTATAAAGACATTGAAGAGGACCGGTCCTAATACTTGAACCCTCGCGGTACCCCACTACTAACCCCTTTCTTCAGAGTGGACTCCATTTACTATTACCTCTGTGTCACATTCTCCAGCCAATTTTACCCAGGCTGTCATCTTGGGACCCACCCCAGGCTGGCTAACTTGTATATTAATCTTTGTGTGGACTATGTCAAATGCCCTGCTAAAGTCTAGGTAGGCCATGTCCACAACCCTCCTGATCTACTACTTTGGTCACCCAGTCAAAGAAATCTATCAGATTTGTCTGGCATGACCTTCCCGCTGTGAATCCATGCTGCCTTGGGTCCTGAGCCCTCTGGCCTCTAGATACTCAACAATTCTTTCCTTCAGAAGTGATTCCATCATTTTCCTACCACCGAGGTTAAACTAACAGGTCTGTAGTTTTCTGCTTCTGCCTTGCTCCCACTTTTGTGAAGGGGAATCACATCTGCCCTTCTCCAGTCCTCGCATCACCCCATCCTCCCATGATTTGTTAAAGAGGGTAGTCAGTGGTGTCACTAGTTCTACCCTTAGTTCTTTTAGAATTCTGGGATGAATCCATCAGGCCCATTGCTTTGTCCACCTTCAGTTTTAAGAGTTCTTTCAGAACCCTTTCTTCTGTAAATGGGCTGGTATCAACTTTTGTATCCAGAGTGTTTCTACTGTTTGTTTTAGGTACCTCCCCCACTTCCTTTGTAAATACTGAGTAAAAATATTTGTTTAGTGTCTCTGCCTTTTCACAGTCACCCTCTGCCCACCCTCCCTTCTCTTTATTAAGCCTCACTAGCCCTCCCTTGGTCTTCCTTCACTCCCTGATGTACCTATAAAAGGTTTTATTCCCCTTCTTAACTGAGTTGGCTATCTTTTCCTCGGTTTGGGCCTTTGCTGTTCTGACTGCCTTCCCAGCTTCCTTTTGCTTTAACTGATACAGTTCTCTGTCCTGCTCCTTCTATGATTCCTTGTACTTCCTGAATGCTTTCTTTTTCTCTTGAACTGAGGAAAATTATTACATGGTTTACACAGAAAAGCATTTCTGGATTCTGTGGAATACAAAATGAAATTCAAAAAAGCTTTTGAAAGCAGGATTGATATCCCACACCAATTCCAACAGTGGAATTCTGCATTCTGCTCAGCTTATTCAGTGGACATGCAGTAGCAGTTCAGGTAAAACCACTGCAAAAGGCAGTCCATCCAGTGATATTCTCTTGGAGCATGCAATAATATAAATAAGTAAATGGGTACTGTTTCTATAATGCTGGCTTTACTAAAAGAGCTGCTTAAAGGGAGACTCTTAACCCCTCTAGAAATAAATGTCCCTAGTTAAAAATAAAAAAAACACATTTTATGCTTTTAACATTCTGTAAAAAAAACTGCCGAAGTTGCTGGTAGTTTGATTCTGATTTTTTTTTCTGTGTATACTTTATCCTCCACCTTCGCAGAGCCTGCAGGCAGCTCTGGCCCTCCCTAGAAGGGCTTGTCCTCAAAGTTCTGCTGTCTGCGTCCCAGCTGTACCCTGTAGTTTCCCATGGATTTCCCCCCATGGCAGAGCTGGGGTGAGGAGGGTTGATTTTCTCCCCTCCCCGAGCCTAGTCCAGACATATGGGCAGCTTGTTGTAAGGGCAGGTCCGGGCCATCATGGAGGTTGCCAGCTCCCATTTTCCACTTTGCTTTACCTCCAGGGCCCATGAACGTGCAATGGGTGAAGTGGCTGGACTCCACTTCCACGGAGGCAGCCTACACTCTGGAAGTGGTTTCCCTCCTCATTCTGGCAGTGTGCATGTGCTGACTCCCAGCCACCACTGGATGTTGGGCAAGCAGGACACTGCACCATCCCCCCTCCCTGAGAAAGGAAAGCTGTCTATGGATGCTCAATCCTTCCTCTTTCTGCCAGCCCCTAAGCAACCAGAGTCCATTTCTAACCCTGGGTCGCCAGCGTGGCAAGAGGTGTGGCCTTCAGCACCACCACACTCAGTGCCACCAGGCCAGCTCAGATTTTTTTTTTAAGTGAAAAACAGACTGCCCACTATACTGGAGTTACCACACAAAAACCTGTTTACAGTCCTTGATCAACTCCCATTGCATCTCTTCTGGATTTAGGAATACTCTCAACACAGTCTAGCCATTCATGATGCAGTGGTAGGAGAAGAGACTGTTGCATCTACAACTTTCTGCACTGTAGGATGTTCTCATGTTCAGAAAGTATGCAGACGAGTAGATCAAGGAATTGAAACAAAACAATTTGGGTATAATTAAACCATTAACATGCATTTCAGTTTTACTATGAAAAGACACAAATAAAACAACTTTAGAGAAAGTAAGCAATTTTCAAATGTGAGTTTTCAAATAGAAATAATGTGTAAGAAAAGGTTGACAGTAGGCATGGGTAGGTACTAAAATACCCGACCCTCATGACTACCCACGGGTACTTCTGAACTACCCCAAATTACCCTACAAATAACCAGATGAAAAACAAGCATTTGTCAATGCTGAATGTTGATTGCATTGGTCTGTTGAGTTCGCTCACTGCCCTCATGTCACTTGCTCAATCTGTTTCTCCCGTTGCTGCAGGCTACTCTTTTGTACTGGGCTCATGCCTGTATTGGCATGTTTTGATGCCCACAAAGAAATCTGCAGTTGTCCCGACAGAGCTCTGTTGAGGTGGGTCACTCCCCCTCTCTCACTCGATCATTCTGTTTCTGCTGGCGCTGCAGGCTGCCCCTTTGTACTGGGCTACTGCCTCTGTTGGTGGCTTATCTGCCCACAAAGAAATCTGCAGCAGTACTGACACAGGTCTGTTGAGCTAGCTCACTCCACCTCTCTCGCTGGTTCTGTTTCTGCTGGTGCTGCAGGCTGGCCTTTTGTACTGGGCTTCTGCCTGTGTTGCCACCTTTTTCTGCCCACACAGCAATCTGCAGCAGTCATGATAGAGATCTGTTGAGCTCGCTCATTCCCACTCTCTCACTCACTCATTGTGTTTCTCCCAATGTTGCAGGCTGCCCTTTTGTATTGGGCTTTTGCCTGCATTGGCACCTTTTTCTGCCCACAGAAAAATCTGCAGCTGTCCCGACAGAGCTCTGTTGAGGTAGCTCACTCTGCCTGTCTCACTCGCTTTTTCTGTTTCTCCCGCACTGCAGGCTGCCATTTTGTAGTGGTCTCCTGCCTCTGTTGGCACCTTTTCTGCCCACAAAGAAATCTGCAGCAGTCTCAACAGAGGTCCATTGAGCTTGCTCACTCTCTCTCATTCGCCCATTCCATTTCTGTCTGCGCTGCAGGTTGCCCTTTATACTGGTCTCCTGCTTGTGTTGCCACCTTCTTCTGGCTGCAAAGAAATCTACAGCAGTCATGATATAACTCCATTGAGGTTGCTCACTCACTCCCCCTCTCACACTCATTCATTCTGTTTCTCCCACCACTGCAGACTGCCCTTTTGTACTGAGCCCCTGCATGCATTGCTGCCATTTTCTTCCCACAAAGAAATTCGCAGCAGTCCCAACAGAGCTCCGTTGAGTTCACTCGCCCCCCCCCACTCATTCGTTCTGTGTCTCCTGCTGCAGCAGGCTGCCCTTTTGTACTGGGTTCCTGCCTGCATTGCCGGCTTTGTCTGCCCACAAAGACATGTACAGCAGTCCTGACACAGCTCTGTTGAGGTCGCTTACTCCCCCTCTCTCAATCACTCATTCCATTTCTGCTGGGGCTGCAGGCTGGCCTTTTGTACTGGGCTCCTGCCTGCATTGCCGCCTTTTTTTGTCCACAAAGAAATCCACAGCAGTCACGATAGACCTCCGGTGGGCTCACACCCCCTGTCTCACCTGGGCTATTCTGTTTCTCCCACCGCTGCAGGCTGCCCTTTGTACTCAGCCCCACATGCACTGCTGCCTTTTCCTGCCCACAAAGAAATCTGCAGCAGTCCCAACAGAGCTCTGTTGAGCTCACTCACTCCCCCTCTCTCACTCACTTGTTCTGTGTCTCCCGGCGCTGCAGGCTGCCCTTTTGTACTGGGCTCCTGCCTGCATTGTCACCTTTTCCTGCCTACAAAGGAATCCACAGCAGCCCCGACAGAGCTCAGTTAAGCTCGGTCACTTCCTCCCTCAGTCGCTCAATCCTATTCTGTCCCTAAACACTGATTTCAGACAGTAATCATGTATTCTGCACTGAAAGTGCAGAAACACATTTCTGTCAGGAAGTGAAAATGACAGCTGCTCTGTTCATGAGGGAGTTGTGAACAAATGCCAGTGTTGAAAATCTGCGTGAAAATATTACTAATTTGCAAACTTACAAGGGTGCGTGGAACCTACACAACACACGCTCATAACACAGTCATTTTATGGCGTTTCATCTCAAAATTGTCAACATAGGCATTTTAGGACCTCTGCTCATGGACAGTGTCAGTGTGATTTTCTTAATATGTCCTGAACACTGATTGCTCACAGTGACTGTGCTATTGTGTGCCGGAAGAGTGAAAACACATTTCGGACAGTATGTGAAAAATGACAGCTGCACTGTTCATAAGGAGGTGTGGCAAAATGGCAATGCTGAAAATTTGGAGTGAAAATATTGCAAAGTTGCAAAGGTACAAGTATACGTGGAAACTGCACAATGCACTTTTGTAACACACTCATTTTATGGACTTTCATTACCAAATTTTCAACATAGACATTTTAGGACCTTTACTAATGAACCCTGTCACTGTCATTTTCATAATGTGTCCAGAACATGGATTTCCCACAGTGACCATGCTATTCTGCTCCGGAACTGCGAAAACACATTTTGGCCAGGATGTGAAAAATGACAGCTGTACTGTTTATAAGGAGGTGCAGAAGAATGGCAAAGTTGAAAATCTGCAATAAAAATATTATTAATTTGTGAAGTTATAAGCGTGAGTGCAAATTGCACAATGCACGGTCGTAACACAGTCATATTTTGGAGTATCGTCACCAAAATTTCAACCTAGGCATTTTAGGAACTTTGCTCATGAACAGTGCCACTGCTATTTTCTTAATCTGTCCTGAACACTGATTTCCCACACTGACCTTGCTATTCTGCGCTGGAAGTGCGAAAACACATTTCGGCCAGGCTGTGGAAAATAACAGCTGTTCTCAACCTAGCACACCCGTTGGTAATTCAGGCTCAGGTATATACATTTGTTTTGAATTGCTTTATCTGTTTATAAATTAGTCCCACCTTTCCTAGGGTTCTGTGTCAGGATTGAAGAGATGTATGGGGCAGTGTAGGATCTCCCATAGAAGTTTCAGAAGGCAACAATGTAATGTACTGCAGATTTGGAGGAATTTCCAAAAATCAATTCTAGGAAAGTCATTCCTCCTCTTGAGGCCTTTGCTGGAGACCAAGTGAGTACTAGTAGGCTGTAAAGATCATGCTGCCTGCAGATCCTGTTCTTGTCCCAGGATCCCAATGATTCTGTTGACCACCGACTGTCAGGGTTCAGCCATGGGGAGTACAGATCATGATAGAAGCAGGTGATGGAACCAGCTTTCCAGTTTTGTATGCTTTGAAGGAGGACACAAAAGTGAGGCCCTTTTCTTTGGGGTGAGTACGACAAAAGAGACTGATAGCAGGGTCAGATGATCAGTCTATTTCCTTCTATCATTATCTGAGGTTTGGAATGGGGAAAGCCAGTGGAGGGTCTATGCACAATGAAAGCATACGAAAAAGGCATAGAACCATGGCATACCCCAGCTGACTCTCCTCCAGAGAGCACAAGGTTTGGCTCAACTGTAATGGAGGGATTGTTCTCCCACAAATAAAAAATCAGGGGAGCCAAATCTTGCAAATCTGCTGATGGGAATGGGAGTTGTTAAGTGAGCGAGGCAGTGGATCACTTTGAGAGCCATAATCATTTTGACCACTGAAATTTTCCCTGCCAAAATCAAATAGAGAAGCTTCCAATGGTTGCGATTATCTCAGAACTTTTTCAAAAGGGGGTAAGGGTGTATGTAACCATGTTTCTAGGATCTGGATGTGTCCAGATACCTAGGTGGAACAAGGCTAACAAAGGTTGGCTATGGTGTGCATTCAGTAATAGAATTTCTGTTACGGTTTGGCTGTTTTTGAGTCCAGAAACTTCTCTGAATTTTTCACCAAGATCTAACAGGGCTAGAATACTGGAGGGAACATCCGGGAAGGAATACCAGGCTGTCAATAGCATACAACAGAGTGTAGATGTCTAGTTAACTGTCGCTGACAATATGACTTGCAGATCTGGGTGCTGCCTTACCATAATGGACGGGAGCTGTATGTCCAGCAGAAAAAAAAGGAAAGGGGAAGGGCAGCCCAGGTGAGTGCCCCTTTGTAGAGTAAATAAGTCTTAGAGGGCAGAGTTCATTAGGACTCTGACTGAGCATTACATGTACAGAATTTGGACCCATCCTCCAAACTGAGAGCCAAAGCCCATCCCAGATAATATGGCATGGAGGTACCACATTCCACCAAATCAAAAGCCTTTTCAAAGTCTATCACCTCTGCATTGGCTGGAGTGGAACTTTGAGCCAGGTTCATTTGCAAGAGGAGTGCTCTATGGTGGTCAGAGCTAAGGTGTCCCATCATGAAACCCTCCTGTGAGGGGTGGATGAGTTGAGGTAGTAGGGTCTCTATTCTTGTGCCCAGTGAATTTGCTATGGCCTTTGTGTCTGCATTTATAAGCAAAATGAGCCAGTAGCTGACAGGCAAAATGGGGTTCTTCCCTTCCTAGGGTAGAACCATGATCAAGGGTTCTCTCATCGAAGGTGGGAGAAGACAGCATCTATGTGCCTCTAGATAGACTGTTTATAGATCTAGGACAACTATGTCTGGGACCATCTGATGCAAGTCTGTAGGAATGCCATCACTACCAGGGGCTTTATGAGGAAAGAAGGCAATTATGGCTGACATAATTTCAGAGACAGAGAGATAGGTTCTAAAGCCATTTTCTAAGGCTCAGTTAAAATTGGGATGGAAAGTCTCCAAGAAATATCTGAGATTGTCCTCATTCAAGGGCTTTGTGAGCATATAGCTGAGCGTAAAAAGATTGCATGATTGTGTTGCTCTTTTTGAGGCAGGAGGAGCGTACAGCTATGTTCTTCAGATCATGCATATGCCTATTTGCCTGCTGCTTCATAGCCTTAATGAAAGGAACTTGCTGGCCTTCTCACCCCATCCCAGTAACTGTGTTTCAGATGGACTCCTGCCAAGTCCACCTTTCTAGCAGAGAGAGAGAGTGTTGAGGTGCATATGAATTGACCTGGCATCCCTTAACATGGAAGGCAACAGCTGAGGAAGGGGAATTCTTCAACTCATTCTTTGACTATTAAGCCAGCATCAAGATCTTTCTATTCTTTGAGCAAGCCTTTGAGCAAGTAAGTGGTCTACTGAGAAATATAGGATATTCTTGTCTCAGAACAGGACGATCAGGAGCTTAAAGGCACACAGGAAGAAAGTAAGGAGAGAGAGAAAAACTGAGGAAAGAGTAAGGATTGCAAACAGTTAAGGGGCCAGAAATAAGACATGATTGGAGTGGGCAGTGCAGTGGCTGTGGAGCAGCAGTCTTCCGGGAGATGTTCTGGAGGATGGGTGTTGTCCCATCTGCAGGCACCTCTCTGGGCTGAGGGAGGAGGTTGCTCATCTCCAGGATGAGTTGGCCAGGATTTGTGGGACCTCCTCTCCATCCAGGGACCACCAGTGCCACTGCCATTGCCTCAGAGGTTGCCAAGAAAGAGGAGCAGTTGGACCACAGTGGGCTCAGGGAGGGTGAGGGTGGTGGAACAGAGGTGCATCCTCCAGCTGTACTTCACACCCATGCCATTCTGCAAAGTATGGTTCCTCAGGAGGCACCCACAGTGGAGACCAAGGAGGATGCTGGGAGCTCCACAAAGGAGACCACAGGAGGGTGGCAGGGGACCCTGCAGGGAAGGAACAACTCCTGGTGGGGACTCCACTGTTGGAAGGTAGAACTGGGGAGGAAGGGAGAAGGAGGTAAGGTGCTTGCCTGGCGCCTGGCTTGAGGGACAGGGAGTGAATCCTCAGGATTGCCAGAGCAGCTGCACAGGGGAGGGAGCCGGATGTCATTGTCCACCTAGGGACAAATGACCTGGCTAAGAAAGGGATTAGAGAAGTGTAGGAAGAGTTTGTGGAATTGGGGAGGGGCCTTAGTCAAGTAGCACGCACGGCAACCTTCTCGGAAGTGCTACCCATCTATGGCATAGGAGAGGCTAGGGTGTTCCACACCATGGGATTCAATCAGTGGTTGAAAAACTGGTATGGAGCTCAGGGATTTGGCTTCATTGGGGACTGGGGGTCCACCTGGAGTGATGCAAGCCTATACTGGCATGATGGGCTGCTTCTGTCCAGGAGGGGAACCAGGATACTAGGTAATAGGTTTAAATGCTTCATTAGCAAGCTTTTAAACTAGCCAAGGGGGAGGCACTGGAAAGGAGCAGGAAAATCCTAGCCCCCACCAAAATAATCATGGTAGTAAGTGTGGCAAACACCAACATAGAGGTGT
The DNA here is from genome assembly GCA_016271365.2 of Neoceratodus forsteri. Lineage (NCBI taxonomy): Eukaryota > Metazoa > Chordata > Ceratodontiformes > Ceratodontidae > Neoceratodus > Neoceratodus forsteri. The sequence goes on from CM028130.1 coordinate 54,331,020, forward strand.
CGATAGGGAGAAGGGCAGGGGTAAATGGAGAAAGTGATTAAGGCAAGAAGGACAGGGATGGGGCAAAAGGGAGTAAGGCCATCAGGAAATGGAGGGTAATGAGTACCAATGCCCGTAGTCTGGGAAACAAGCTCCCTGAGCTGGTGGCCTTAATGGAAGAGGGATGCCTGGATATCATAGCAGTCACAGAAACATGGTACACAGAGAACCATGACTGGATGTTAACATACCAGGGTACATAACCTACAGGAGAGACAGGCAGGGGAGAAGAGGGAGGAGATAGCACTCTATGTAAAGGAAGGGATAAAAGCAACTGAACTAAAGAGTAAACAGGGAGGAGAGGAGGCACTGTGGGTCACCTTGGAGACTGGAAAGGGCACCGCAATCCGCACAGGGGTTGTGTACAGACCCCCATGTCAGGGGGAAGAAATAGACAAGGATATGATAGAAGGCATTCTTAGAATGGCAGAGAAAGGGGAGATACTGTTGATGGGAGACCTGAATATGCCAGGTGTTAACTGGAGCACATTTGCTGCAGCCACATCCAAGAGCAGGGCTATTCTTGATGCCCTACAGGTGGCAGGCATTAGACAGCTAGTTTTGGAACCCACTGTGAGGGAACAATCTTAGACCTCATACTCAAACGGGGCAGTGAGAGGATCTCAGATCTAGAAGGTTGCCATCTGGGGACAAATGACCATCAAACAGTGTGGTCTACGTTAACCTCGGCTACAGAGCAAGCCATACAAAAGTGAGGGTACTGGACTTTAGGAGGGCTGATTTTGGCAAGATGGAGACTGCCTCAGAAAAGCACTAGCAAACAGGCTAGAAGGATGTGGAGCAACAATGGGGAATTATCAAACTGCCATCACAGAGGCAACAAGCCTTGTGTGAAGCAAATAAACAAATCAAATGAAAGAAAAAGCCACTATGGTTCTCAAAAGAGGTGGCTGTGAAAGTCAGGAAGAAAAAGATAGCATTCTGGAAGTATAAGGAAACACAGAAGGAGCAGGACAGAGAGCTGTACCAGTTAAGGCAGAAGGAAGCAGGGAGGGAAGTCAGAATAGCAAAGGCCCAAACTGAGGAAAAGATAGCCAACTCAGTTAAGAAGGGGGATAACATCTTTTATAGGTACATCAGCGAGCATGGAAAGACAAAGGGAGGGATAGTGAGGCTGAATAGAATGAACGGTGGGTGGGCAGAGGGGGACAGTGAAAAAGCAGGAATACTGAACAAATATTTCTGCTCAGTATTCACAAAAGAGGAGGGGAAGTGCCTAATCCAATTAATAGAAGCACTCTTGATAGGGGGTCAATCTAGTCCTTTCACAGATGAAAGGGTTCTCAAGAACTCCTAAAACTGAAGGTGGACAAAGCAATGGGACCTGATGGAATTCACCCAGAATTCTAAAAGAATTAAGGAGGAACTAGTGAAACCACTGGCTACTCTTTTTAATAAATCATGGGAGGATGTGTGGTACCCGAGGACTGGAGGAAGGCGGATGTGATTCCCTTCACAAAGTGGGACCAAGACAGAGGCAGAAAACTACAGACCTGTCAGTCTGACCTCTGTGGTAAGGAAAGTGATGAAGTCACTTCTGAAGGAAAGAATAGTTGAGTACCTAGAGGCCAGTGGAGCACAGGACCCAAGGCAGCATGGGTTCACTGGGAAGGTCATGTCAGACGAATCTAATAGATTTCTTTGACTGGGTGACCAAAGTAGTAGACCAGGGAGGAGCTATGGACATGGCCTACCTAGACTTTAGCAAGGCATTTGACACAGTCCCACACAAAGATTAATAGTCAAATTAACCAGCTTGGGAGTGGGACCCAGGTGGTAGCCTGGCAAAACATCGCTGACAACAGGACACAGAAGGTAATTGTAAATGGAGTCCACTCTGAAGAAAGGGAGGTTACTAGTGGGGTACCACAGGGTTCAGTATTGGTCCAGTCCTTTCAATGTCTTCATCAGTGACATTGCAGAGGGACTGGAAGGAAAGTATGCCTTTTGCAGATGACACAAAGATCTGCAACAGGGTTGATACACAAGGAGGCATGGAAAGGATGAAAGGGACTTGGCAAGGTTGGAGGAATGGTCAGATTATGGCAGCTAGGATTCAATGCAAAGAAGTGCTAATAATGCACCTGGGAAAACAAGAACCCAGGAAGAATACACAATGGGTGGGGAGGTAGTAACAACAACAAAAAAGGAAAGGGACCTGGGATAATCATATCAGATGACCTTAAGGTTAGCAAGCAATGAGACGGCAGTAGGGAGGGCTGGGGGTATGCTGGGATGTATAGGGAGAGGCATCATCAGCAGAAAACAGGAAGTTATCTCTGTACAGACAGTTGGTGAGACCCCATTTGAGTACTGTGTCCAGTTTTAGAGACCCCATCTCCGCAAGGAAATAAACAGGATAGAGGTAGTCCAGAGGAGGGCAACTAAAATGGTGCAGGGTCTGCAAGAGAAGCCGAGGAGGAGAGACTAAAGGAGCTTAATATGTATACCCTTGAGGAAAGAAGGAGAAGGGGACATGATAGAAACTTTAAGTACCTCAGTGGAATCAACAAAGTCCAAGAGGGTAGCATCTTTCAGAAAAAGACTTGCAAGAACAAGGGGACACAATTTAAAGATAGAAGGAGGGCGTTCAGGGCAATGTGAGGAAGTATTATTTCACAGTGAGGGTAGTGGATGCATGGAACAGCCTTCCTGATGAGGTTGTGGGGTCTAAAACTGTGGGAGAATTCAAGAATGCATGGGACAGACATAAGGCAATTCTTGTGAGGGGTAGGAAGAAATAGGCTGTTGGTTGACTAGGATCTGCGGCCTATCCTGTAGGTAGGGAAATGGGCAGACTAGATGGGCCTAGTGGTACTTATCTGCCGTCAATGTCTATGTTTCTATGTTTCTATGTTTCTTTCTCTTTTGCTGTCAGGTGAGTCTCAGCAGGGACACTGGTTTACCGGGATTGAGAAAGGGCATATTCCATTTTGCACAATGTAAAAAACGGTATTGTCACCGGTGTCTGCTAAGCCAAAATCCGGTTTTACCGGTGTTTGGCTTTGTGTACTTTATTTAACAATTTTGAACTCTGCTATCATGCATTTTAGCAATTTTGACCTCCACTATTGCACATCCTTCCATCCTTGTACCAATTTAAAGTTATTTTAGGTACAAGATGTGATGGCAGCAGCAGCACTACAGCCCCATCCCTCTGGTGTGATGGCAGCAGCAAAAGCACTACGACCTCACCCCTCAGGTGTGACAGAAGTAGCAGCACTGTGGCCCCATCCCTTAGTGTGATGGCAGCAGTACTACGTTCACCATTCCTCAGGTGTGATGGCAGTATCAGCACTGTTGCCCCCATCCTCACGTGACGGCAGTAGTACTACATTCCCCATCCACCAGTGGTGATGGCAGAAGCACTACAGCCCCCACCCCTTCGGTGTGATGGCAGTAGCAACAATGCAGTCCACATCCCTCTGGGGTGATGGCAGTGATGACAGCACTATGATCCCCTTTCTTCAACACCCACATCCCACATGCACAAGTTACAAAGGACTTGGTCTCTTTGCTTGTTAGAATTCAGATGTGAATTAATCTGAAGCATCACCGCTAAGGCAGACTACCTTTGTTTTTTCCTATCTATAATTTAACTGCCTGAATTGGATTTCTGCCTGTGACACCACTGACCAGGGTTAGGGAACAGACTTGGGTGTTGGAGGGCCAGCTGGTGGATGAAGGCTTGAGTGTCCAGCAACCACTCACCTTCCTATGAGGAGGTGGGTTCATTGCTCAGCATTTTCTGGCCCTGGTGGAGGTCAGATGCACGACAACATGTCATCCCTCACTGCAGGAGGAAGTGTGATGGACGTCGGCTTTGACATCACGCCCAAGAAAATGGGAAAACACCCGCTGACCAACCAAAGGATGGCTATTGGTCCCTCCATAAGCCGGAAGCCCCAGACATGTGTCCGGTCTGATCCCTGCCATGCCCAGGATACACAGGAAGCACTTTGGGGTAATTCTCCTCTCCTGGTAGCCTCCCACAGGGGTAGGGGCCCACTCAATTAAGGGTTACTTTGGGTTACCTGGTAGCACAGCAGTAAGGGGGTGGATGGTGGTCGGAATCAGCAGCGGTGTAGGGGCCTTGGCAGGCCTGGAAGGAGTGAATTTCCAGGGGGTAGGAGGAGCAAAAAAACTGCTTGAATTTGCTTTTGAAATAAAGTGTCTTCACCTAAAAACTCACAAGTGATTAGTGGAGGATGTTCAATGGATTTATGCATCTCCCAGATATGTGGATGCTTTTTTTTTACTTGGTGTCCATGAAAAAGGTGTCTCTCAGTTTTCATGTCTGTTCAGATGTGAATTGAGCACTACTGTGCCCACCAGCATTATACAGCCCCTGGGGTCTTACCTTCTGTATGTCATTGACTGTGCTTTTAAAATCCACTGGCCAAACATAAGTACACTTAAATACTTAACATTTGCTTTTTGTTGAAACAGTTTATCAGAAAACTTTCTGTTGTCACAGAGACTGAAACAGCAGGTGGGAGAAAGGTGCAAATTATCCAATTCACCTAAATGGGGTGCTAACTGTGAAGTCTTTGTAAGTAGTAAGGCAGTTTCTTCTTGTGAACATACTTTCATTCAGACTAGTTTTCATTCAAATAACTGAGGATTTTGTATGTCTCTACTGGTTATAAACTTGAATAAGCTAGTTGGTAACAGTGATCCTGCATTTAGCAATCTACTACCTAGATGTTTATTTGCAAAGAATACAATAAAAACCTGACTAAAATCTAAAACACATAAAATGTATCTGAACATTTATCTTTACCTATACAAAATCATTTCAGCCCAAAGTAAAGCCCAGGTAAATTTGCATGATACCCTGACTACTATTCTATGATGTAGTAAATATATATTGGTATTTTTTTTATATTCTTTGTAAAGCAGGTAAGGCCCACTAGGCAGAATGTCTGTTTTCAGGAGTGACCTAGAAGCACTGGAGGCGGTTAAGTGACTTGCTTGAGTCACACAGTATGCAAGTGGAGGTTGTGAGATAAACCCAAGTCTGCTGGATGTACCCAGTTTATTCACTGTTTGTTACTCTAACCACTAGGCATGGGTGGTTAAACTGAATGGCTGATTACAACAAAGCAGTACGGGTGATTTCCTGACTCTATATGCAGCAAAGCAGAAAGAATGCAAAACGCAAGCATTCATTTTAAGATGCTGAAATCTGGGTCAGCCTCGCTGGTGCCACGGTAGCACTATTGTCAGCAATACCAGCGACCCAGGGTCAGAAGTGAACCTGGTGCTGGAGGTCTGGCCAGGGAAGCAGGATCGAGCACCTGGGGACTACTCCCTCCTCTGGGAGGGTGAGCTGCAGGTCCTGCTTTTACCACCACCTGTGTGACCACTGGGTGGTGATGCAATGGTGCTGCAGAGTGATCAGGAGGGAGGATGCTAGCCAGGATCTGGAGCAGTGGCATGTCTCATGTGACCTACCTTCTTGGATCTCCTCTAGTGCCGGTGCCCTCAGGGACAGAGACCAGAAAACCAATAACAATCATCCCACATTGGCCACTGGCAGAAGGGCCCAGGTGCCCAAACCTCACAGCCAGGCTCCATGAGGGACCTGCTGAGCTGCCCAAAACACACTAAGGGAGTGTGGATGGATGACCTGGGGTCCCCTTCCTTCCTTCCCACCTGGGGGGACATAATCCAGGCAGGATGGGGCAGGACCACGGAGCTCATGAGCAGTACCTGGGGGTGAAGCTAAGGGATACCCAGTCTAGGGATCTCTGAAAAGTGGAGACTGATGTTGTGAGAAGGGGATATAGAAAGAGAAAATTAAACAAATTTAAAAAGATGCTGAAATCTTAGAGATTCTGTGCAGTGACATGCAATTTCCGTGAGGCACCGGTACAAGAATTCAAAACTGCTAACCAAGCAGTATTCCGTGACTGTTACCTGTGTTACTGGGTAAAATGGAAAACCAGGGTCCCTGAGTCTCAGTGATACCCCATAATGTAACCTTGAGATAGGCTTTAAAAAATAAACAGAGTGTGGCTTTGGTGGTGTCCCCTGGTTTATTTATGTGGAAATACGCTTTGTCTTTTCTCAGAACCGTATGTGGAGTTGGGGTTCTGTAATAACAGGGAACTAGATACCTTGATCTTGACCTGGTCTAAGGAGGGCCCCATAACACTATGAGTGCAATTGGTGCATGGCCTGACGAATACAGGGAGCAATGATTGAATTATTCAACATCTGCAAGTCTGTGGAGGAGGTGAGCCACAGATCCAATAGGCTGGAAGTGGAATCGGAGACCAAGAAGTAGTAGTAGTCCAGAGCAGTGGGTGCTGCTGAGGCCAGCCATCTGCCAGAGAGTACACAGACATCGTATCCTGGATTTCCGCCAGCATCCTGGTGTTTGGCTCCAATCGCCTAACTTTGTATCCCTTGTAATGGTCCAGCATAAGACTCAAATCCCCAACTACTAAGAGGGGGGGTATGGGAGATCCCTAGGTCCAGTACAGCCTGGTTTAGGGAGTTAAAGAATCCTGGGTCATCATGACTGTGGCATAAACATTGGTAATAAAAAAAGGCTCTCCTGGAGTATTGAGCTTTGCAGGTACCCATTTGACCTCCAAGGCCAAGGCCTGGACCTCCAGAGATGATTAGAGTGATTTATGTATAAGGATGGATACTCTAATCTTGGAGCTGGGTGCACAGCTGTTCAACTCACTATCCATTCCCTTTCTAATTTTACAGCTTCTTCCATGCAGAGCTTGGCGTCTTGCAGAGCTACATTAGAATGCAGGATTTAAGTCTGGACAGAACTCCCTTTCTTTTTATTACTGAGTTAACCCCTGGACATTCCATGTCACAAACTGTTGAGTCACCATGGGACATACAGTAAATTTGGGTTATTACTGTGGAGCTGAATTAAATAGTGGCCCAGGGGTGCAGTGTCCCCCATTAGAACCCATCATAGAGGCACACAATAAACAATCAAAAACTGCTACAGTTTGTATTAAGGAACATGAAACACACATATCAGCACTAGTGTGGGCAGGAGGTCTGCCACAGAAAATAGTATAAATGTGCCTTGGTATACTAAAGAGCTTTCCAGCAGAGGGGTAGCAGAATTATCCTGTGTCCTATAGGTGGAAGCCATTAGGCTTCAATATCCAGATCCAGGAAGTAAGGGGGATAAGTAACATAGTTGTACTTAATGGTCAGCCAAAAGCAAAGAACTAGAAAAAATAACAATTGTATCACTACACATATTGGGACCTATGCATCAAGGTGTGCAAAGGAAATGGAAAAGTGCTGTAAATGCAGCGTGCAGTCATGCAGTGCACAAGGAAGACACAATACATGGTATGCAGGAACGGGTGCGTAGGTGCATTGGACATTGGAGGCAGGACAACAGGGGCTATGTAGCAGCCTGCATAAGCCACATGGGTGGGATCAGAATATATGGACCCCACCATAAATGGGCATGAGGACGACCCCGCTTACAGATGTGGAAGTGAATACCATGAATGTACACAACATGCAGGCAGTAGTGGAGAATGGCCGGGCTGTGGAGCACATCTCACCACGAACATCAACGCCTATGGGTGCAGCATAGAGAGGTGAACAGCACAGGGGATGGGGATACACCCAGGGCGGCACCCATCCTCACCCTCCAAACTTCACCGGGTGGCCAGGTGGCATCCATGGTCTCCAATATAAGAACCCACTACACCTCACTGTACACTGTCCACGACCCTTGAGGTCAAGGCATGCCTGTGGCTGGACATACAGGTCAACATGAGTGCTGCCAGCCCAGAGGCACTTACACTGTTGGCCATAAATCATAAGTGGCATGATCTCTGTGTATTGGTGAAGAAGAAGCTTGCCACGGGCATGTGGGCACCCATGGACACAGGCAGGAGACCCCCCCCAACATAGACACTGCACTGACCCTGACAGAGGTGGGCCTCCATGGTGAGGTGGAAGGCATTGACACCCTGAAAGGTAATACACCACAAGCAGAGGATGGTGACTGGTTGTAATGGACCACATGCATGTACTAACCACCCATTGTTCCACCCTACAGACCCCTGCACAGAGGAACACACCACCACAGATGCAACAGGACACAGACAGGACAACACAGCACAGAAGGCCAGAGGCAGGTATGACACGGAGGAGGTACATGGCTGAGGTATGACACCAGTGTATCTGCACCACAGACACCAGCACCCAGAATGCTACTGTCACAGCTGTAATACATCCACGTCTGGCCACATGTACCGGGCAGGTGCCTGAGCAATGGACAGAGACAGATGCCAACATGGACAGCACACTGGCATGGATGCCAGAGGAATAAGAGGAGCCAGATAAGTAAGATCATGGGAGACACATCTAAAAAGGATGGCCTGAGCCATGCCAACAGGCAAGCCCCACAGAGCACAGTCCAGTGGGCACCAGTGACAGGGGTGGTCCAGAGCCAGCATGCCATGCCCCTGGGAGCAAAGACAGTATAATAGCAGGAAGTACAAAAGACAGGGTTGACGAGGGCCTGTCTGCACTGGCCAAAGTGTGGCAGAGGTCTCATGGGGACATACTATGCAGAGCTGTGTTGACTGGAGCAAAACAGACTGGAGACTTAGAACCACAAAAAAATGGCAATTCTATGACTGACTGAGGGAGTACATGGTGTGTGGCATAGTAATGATGGGCTGGGCAACCTCTGTGCTAGCTGGTGAACCACCATGTAGCAGGTACTGCACCATGACCCCAGTCTGCCTATCCGCCATGCCACATGTCCCTGCCCACAACACAGATGTGCACACCGCTAGACATGGGTGACACTGTCCCTGATGACAGGGGGCCCCTCATGTCACACAGTGCCATGGACAGCACCCCAGATGCAGGGTACCCTGATGCATGCACAAAGCTGTGGCACAACAGGAAAGACTGTGCAGTGACAGAGAGGAACAAGGTCCAGGCATCCTGCCAGGTGCACCCCATGACTGCATGGACAGTTGCAGCAACATACAGAAGGAGTGGATGGAGGGGCAGCAAATGGTGCCAACACCTCCACTGTGTATTGCAGGGCAATGTGCCCCCTACAGAAGCTGCCACAATGACTGGGCACATGTCATCAGCCCTGCTACTGCAGAAGCCTATGACAGGAAAGGGCCATGGCACTGCACATATGGTACACATGTATAGCATAAGCACTGTGTTGCACTACCCAGCACAATACCCACCATGCACAGCACACCACTGCATGGCGCCCTACCAGCACAGCAACACACCAACCCCAACACACACACATAACTGTATACCTTTCCATAGCACCACCCCCCTTGGCATGCTGTGCCACAACTCACGCTATGCACCCCCAGACATGTCCTACCATCACCGGTATACCACCCCCGTTGCAACCCATCCCTGACCACCCACCATGCAAGTGTCCACATCCCCTCATAGGTGAGTGGACTCAGTATACTGTGTCATCATCATGCACTCACACATACTGCTGTCCACCACATGACATACCACATTACCATGCTGTCTATCCCCACAGCACATGCAGAGCCCACCATGATGCTCTCAGGCACCCGATGGAGTGTGTCATACCCATCATATGTCCATACTGCCTGCCACCATGCAGATGGACATTTCTAATGGTAGAATGTTCCCTGTACTAGGGCATAACTCACTGCATGGCCAGACAGTGTCTCCGTCCTGCAAATAGATGCCCATCATCCACTCGGTACTGCACATGGCTGTGGGTCATATGGCATGGGTACATTCCATTGCATGGTAATATTATGGAGCATGGCACATGCAGTGAACACCTTGCATGCCTTTCCTGCTACCAGCATCATCGTCCCACCTGTATAGACCAACACTGGAATTTCGTCTTCAGTAGCCCTATCGCCCTCCTCGATGACAGCCCTTGTCTTCTTGTATGCATTGTTGTACACCATCGTTGCAGCGATACATTGCTCCAGAAATGGTGGCATCAGTTATGACCTCAGTGAGTATACACTATCAACAATGTAGGGGATAGAATAACATGCCATCAGGTGACATTTGCATGGGAACTCACAGTGGTGAACATGGTGCCACTATATACTCACCCAAGAGCCATCCCTCGATGTGTCCATGGGGTAGGAGGTCACTCAGCTGTAAGTTGTCGATAATATCGGAGTCATGGCAGAATCCTGGGTACCTGGCACACATGTTTGTGAATGTGCCCTCAGTTTCACACACACCCTGAAAGTTAACACTATGGAACCCCTTTCTGTTCCGATACAGTATGCCTCCTCATGTTCGGTCAGGGACAGGATCCCTATATGTCTGCAGTCTGTCATGCCAATAACATTCAGCATACCATGCATGATGTAAAATGACCATTTAATTGCTTGGACATTGGCCTTAGATGTGAAGAATCATTTGTGGTCTCGCGCACGGTACAGAATGACATCTATTACCAGCAGCATGGCCCTGGACACTGAAGACTGGTTGATGCCAATGACATCCTTGGTCTCTCTCTCTCTCTGGAATGACCCTGTTGCACAATATGACAGTACATTTAGCACCTTTGTCTCCAGTGACATTGCACTAGTCGACCTTCCCTGTGGTGCAATAGTGTCACAGACCATGTCACACAGCTATTGTATGGTGGGCTGGTGCACTCTGAAGTACTCAATGCAATGTGTGTCCCTCATGGTCATTGCATCCAGCCATGGCAGTAATACACAGGGATGTGGCCTTTGCATACATCGCTACTCTTATGCTGCAACCCACAGGAGGACATTTACAAGTAGACATGGCCACATCCAGCCACGTCCCTACGGATACCTGTTGACCTGTGCTTTCCCCAAACAACAGCCTTTTATCCATGCCCAATCACAGGGTATGTACCTTTAACTGTGTGTGTGTGTCCACCTGTGCGTGCTGCTGGTACACTGTACTGGTGTCACACATGCACATGTGACAGACAGGTGCTATGCTTGTGAAGGCGGCTGTATCAGTGCTGGTTTACATGAGCACTCCAGAAGCTGGGCGGCTTGGTGCATAGCGAAGGAGCTGTGGTGGGTGTTACATTGTGCTGAGGTCACCTGTGGCAGTTCACCATGCCCATCCAGGTGAGTACCGTGTGTACTGTGAATGGGGTGGTGTGGTGCTGTGGCTAAGGTTCCTGGTCAGGGATATGTCCAGATTTGACACTAGTAGCTTTCTTGCCTCTATCAATGATGCTGACTGGGGCCCAATTAACACTCTCCCTGACATCAACTCAACCCTGTATTTCTTGATAGCTACCTTCACTCAAATAGTTGATAGTTATGCTCCCCTAAAAACATGTAGGTCTAAGAATATCAAGGTGCCTTGGCTCACTAAGGACCTTAAGAGGCTCATGTCCTCTCATGACCATGTCAGATGGACTTACAAAGGTAGTGAGCTGCCTTCTGACTGGCAGGTCTACAGGCAACTTAGAAATAACTGTAAAAACTCCCTCCAAAAAGCCAAATGCCTACACTACAAGATGCTCAAAACTAAGCACCTCTATAATCCCAAGAAGTTCTGGAAACAGGTTAATTCTCTTATCAAGGGAAAAGCTGCTGAACTCCCTAGCTCCCTCACTGCCCATGGCTCTATCCTAACAGACCATCTGTCTATTGTCACTGGATTCAATTATTTTTTTACCAGTCTCCACAAATACACATCACTCTTTTACAGTTCATTTGTACCCCTCTCAGACCCACTGTTTTCTGGTGACACTGGAGCTCTCCCCACATTTAACCTGAAGTTGGCTTCCCTCAATGAGGTCTGATGGCTCCTTGCTAAGCTGAAACCTGTTAGTGCACCAGGTCAAGACATCCTTGAGCCTAAGTTTCTCAGGTTGGGAGCTTCTGCCCTTTCCCACCCTGTTCGCGATCTGTTTAACTGGTCCTTCCTATCAAGCATTGTCCCAGACAAATGGAAGGTTGCCGTAGTGGTGCCCATTCATAAGGGTGGACCTAACACTGTTGCTGAAAATTTTAGACCCATTTCCATCCTCTGTCCATTGGCAAAATCCAGGAGTGTATCGTATGATCACCACCAGAACTAGTGGAACACCATATATCACCCTACCACCATGGGTTCAGAAAGAACCACAGTACCCTCACTGCCTTAATCAAAATCACTTCTAATCTGCTCCAGGCAACGGACCAGGGCTTTGCCACTGGAGCCATCTTCATCAACCTCACAAAGACATTTGACCTGGTCTACCAAGGTCTCCTGCTTCAGCAGCTACAAGTTCTTGGCTTTGACACCAGTGCCTTAGCATGGGTTCAAATTTATTTCACCTGCTGCTCACAAAGGGTCAAATGGGCTGGTTCTCTTCGTGCCTTAGACCAATAACTCATAGGGTTTGCGAGGTTGCATATTGGGACCATGGCTGTTCTTTCCCTGTTTATTAAGGTTGCACTTACCCTCCTACTACTGGCTGAGCCGTAAGTCATGTTTTCTCTCCCATCCACTGCCTCCCATTTCTCATGCCCAACAGTGGAGCATGAACCCGCATCTCTAGCCTGGCAGCTGGTATCTCTCAAATTCCACGGGCTGCCTGCTGCTCTCACCAGTTCTGACTCCTTCCTACCCAACTTAGCCTTCTAACTCACTGCTGGGTGTCTTAATTATATCCCCCAATATGGCTCACCCTCCCTCCTCCATACCAATGCTACTAGCTGTCTACCCCTCGCCACAATCTCCTTGGCCTGTACCCTTCCCTGCCACTCCACACCATCTGGCCCAGCGGGGGAACCACAAATCTGGCTAATATCTAGTGCTTTTTCTGGTAAAGCTGTAAGTTTCCCCTATGGCTCTCAGACTCCCTGATCCTGACCCTTTACTAATACCAACACTCCTCTGTAACCTCCTTGTACTGTACTGTTTGCTCATTGCCTAGACTAGCCTACATCATGTTAGCCTAGCTGAAATTGCCTCTGTATATGTAATGAATGTACTCTGTACTGATTGCCTCAATTGTAATGTTGCTTTCTTGTGTTATCCTGTATTGTACTCTCCCGGGTCGTGCCTGAAAATAGTCACCTGCTGGCTAGCGCACCTACCCGGTAAACAAAAGCCAAATAAAATAAATAAATATTAATGATCTGCCAGATAACTGTGGAGGGGCTTTAGTGCACCTCTATGTGGATAATGCTATCACTATTGCTCCTCTTCTGATGTTGAGTTGATCAACAGTATGCCAGCATCTGACTTTGCTGCTCTTGAAGGATGGTTTATATGAAATCATCTTGTTCTTAACACCAAGAAAACAAAAAAGTATGCTATTCTCCCATCCACCCTCTTCCTCTTCTAACCTCTTCCCTCTCAGGATTACTTCTCTCTGTGGTGATGCCCTTGAACTTGTCCATACCTTTAAATGCCTGGGCATCACCTTGGATACCTCGCTATGCCTTAATGCACATGTCTCCATCCTAATCATATCTCTGAACCAAAAGCTAGGCCTTCGCTATCGTATCTGCCCCTTCCTCACCTCAGCCTCTTGTCATAGATTGTATCCTCCTTTCTTCTCCCACTTCTGTCCGTATGTTGCTCACTTCTGCTCACAATTAACACTGCTACCTTATCGCTTCTCAAACAGGCTTACCTAGAGGTGGGTAGGTTTGCCCTGGGGGTCAATGCCTGTCACCACCACTGTGATGTCCTCTCTTCCCTGAGTTGGTTATTGCATGAATCTAAATTAAGATGTGCCACTCTGAGTTTTCTGCAGAAGCTGGTCCACAAGCATACTCCTCTTTGCCTCAGTGAGTCTATTCATCTAAGATAACCTCAACAAACCCTGGGATCTGCCTCTAACCCCCATCTCATACTGCACAAACCATGGTTAGTTGTAGCCCATAAATCATTCACCTATGCAGCTGTGTCTGACTGGAACTCCCTTTCTCCCTCCATTCTGTCATGCTAGACCCTCCCTGAGTTCCAAGCCAATTTGCTTTTTCTCTCTGCCTCTATGTCTTGCTCCTGCTAGCAGTGATATTAAACCCCAGTCCCAACAGCTCTATTTCTTGCTCTTGCTCTTACCTTAACCCTGGCTTCTTACCTTGCCCTCTATGCCTCACCTTTAAACATAACTGCTATCGGTTAGCCCTCTTGTACCTGATATCATTAGCTAACAATTATATATTGTAGTGCATGCTCTTGAATGTGTCATGTATTTGTCGCACTGCTGTGTAACTTACCTGCTTGTTATTTCATAAACCTGTGGTTGTATCTGTCTGTATCATAATCCTGTGGCTCACTGAATGCTGTTTATCTATTTTTCCATTGTAACTGCATTCGCTATGTTAAAACACTGTACTGTATACATACTGCACTTCCAAGTCACCCCTAAAAAAGGATTGCTATTGTCTCAGTGGACTTACCTGGTTACCAAAACTCAAATAAAATAAATGAAATAAGGTCCCTTTTTAGCTGATGACTGTGCTGTTATTCTGTGCCCAGTATGATTGTCTAGGTCTTCTGGACAGGATGGTTCTCATATGGCTGGAGCAGCAGGATGGGGCCACCTGTGAAGTGGTGACCCCTCCCCGGGACAGTGGTGTTGGAAGAGGGAGGACCCTGACTTCTTTGCCCTGTGAGGTGGCTCAGAGGACATCTGGTATAAAATAGAGAATGGGAGAACTGGCATGTAGAGTCACCCTCAAAGGTAGGTGGACCTCCATGTATTACAGCTGTGCAAATTCATTGTGCCAATTGGCGCCATTGCAGTGCTCCTGCTCATGACTGTTCTCTGTTTGTTGTTCTCTACTTGCAGCACTACAGAGGGCCACTCTATCATCTGGTGCTGGTGCCACACCCCCGGACAGCAACAGATCCACCTGGGGACAGAAGGGACTCCAAGGAAGAGGACTGGGAGGATAAGGGCATTGCCCCTGTGCAGTAGTCCACATCAGGGATGCAGGTGTAGACAGCAGTGGCATAACAATGCCCATTTGTGGACCTGTTACAATCAGACTGCATGTTGATGCCCATTGCCAGGGATGTTGTCCTCTAGATTTGTGGTCTGCTTTTTGTCACTTCTATGAATAAATATCAGTGCATTGGCCATGTCTCTGGTTTCCTGTCTCCTGCATGGGGTTTTAAATGCCGGGGGTGGTGGTACGGGGTCATGTTTGGGGTCCGTCATGTGGGCATGGAGGTGTGTCCTGTGCACCTCATGGAGACCCTGTGTGGTACTGTCCCGGACATGTGGCATGGGGGTCATATGGCAGTGCCCTTACTGAATGACCACCTGCCCTACACCCCATTGCCATGGTGTACTCCTGGGGGGGCCTGGTCAATGGCACTCCATTACCCCAGGTTGTGGTTGCCAAGGGCTACATATTTACATCCCAACCAGGATTGTTGGGGGATGTCTGCTTCTGTTGCTGGTGGAATGTGTCTTGTCTGGTTTGTGCCTCTGGTCTCCCCATGATGTTTGGGACAATGGTTTGGCATCCTTTGTAGTGCCTGCACGTTAGGGGTCACACTATGCTGCAAATGACTGGGTCACATTGTATCCCTACTGGGCTTAACTTGCATGTGGCAGCTTGTCACACTGCACTGAAGCATGCATGCCAGTCTTCTGTGCACACTTCCAGTGCCTTTGTGGCCTACTGTCCTGTTGTGGGTGCCACTGGCATCTCTGCAGGGACACTTATGGCAGCCCTCCACCAGCAGTAGTTGTCTGCACCTCCATCCACACACCTAGGCATTGTAACTGCCATCATGCATGTGCATTGAGCCTGTGTCCCCGTGACATATATGGCATACTGTGGCTGTGCTACTGTGTGCAGGCTGCCTGCATGCTTCATGCATGCCTCCAGTGTGTCATGCACACCACACTGTCATATGTTCCTACTAGCATGTGTACATGCACTCCTATGCAGGGCAATATACACTGATGGTATTAGCCCATAATCACTATAACAAGAACTCCATAAAATACAGGAAACCAGAGTAACAGCTGTGGCTAAATCTTGTATAGTTATCCAGTGGTAGGGCCAGCTATGCTCCACAAGGAAAACAGTGGAGGGAGGTAGGAAGGGGAGAGGATGGGAAGGTACTTAGATGGGAGGTGTGATTCCTAGCACTTATTGGCCAATCTAGTGGATTCCCAGCAAGGACTAAATCTTTGAACTCAGTGGTGAGGCCAGACATCAAGGGGAGGGCCATTCATCCTATGGCATCTTCTGGGCCCTGCCCAGGAGAAGCGCTTGTGAAAAGCATAGGGATGAAGGAAAGAGCACCACCCAGTATTTAATGGAAGTGGTTGGTGTGAAAAGATAGGCATTACTTAGCAAAAATTCCAAACTGCTCCAGGCCACTACTCCACTCCACTGTCTTCCTGCCTGACTATTATTTTCTTTCACCAATGTAGTTTCTGGACCACCCAATTTCTTCAGGAATATGGTTTGAAATCCCCATGTAAGTAATGGGGAGAAGGATGTGGAGGGTGGGAGAGAAGGCATAAGGATAAGGCAAGGGTAGATGGGGAGGGGAGCATTTCATGTTGCTGATTCAAGCCAGTGAAATAACTGGCAGCTGTGAAGTTAATGTTTCAGAGTCCTCGAACCATTCAGGTACATTCAGGTTACCACTTGGAAAAAAACATGAATAAAGACATAAAGTACAGCCAGGCCATGATTAATGACATCCGTGACAGCCATTTACTGGGCAAATGACCTTAAAGGGTGTACTTACCCATGGTTGCCTTCCAGGCACCCCATCAATGAGCCTGACTTCATGCAGCAGAACAGATCAGACCTGAAAGAAATACTGAGCATAAGCATAAGTGAAACAGAGAGAAAAGTACATACTGCAGCACAGGACAAACAGTGCAAGAGATTATTCCCCAGTTCTTGAACACTGAAGTGCATTCAGAGAAGGTCCATCTCATCATCCATCCCAGTCAAGCTGGAGATTGTCCCACCGCCCCATCACATCAAATTATAGACAGCAGTGAGCAAGTGAAAACAAAGAGCTGTTGAACTGTGGCATTGCCAGAGTTTGCAGTCCTGTTGAGCATGAAAGTATGTCATTCCTTGCTTTGGTGGGGCAGGCTGATGTTAGAATAGTGACATAGGTTGCATCAGCTCAGTCTGAGGAAGGTGCCATGTAGTGCTGCTCAAGTTTTAGTTGTATAATCTCAAGGAATAGGGTTGGTGCAAGACAGAACTGATGCAGAAAAGTCAAAGTACATGCTCTTACAGTAACCTCTTGGTGGTCCCTAATGAGTGAAAGCTGAGCCATTTCACCCCATAATGGATATTTGTAGATTCAGTGCTATCCCACCGACCCTTCAGATGAGCACATCTGTCCTACTGGTCTTTCAAATTAAGGAAGCAGAGAGGTATGTGGCAGCAGGGAAGAAAGTGACTTTCATAGTAGCACCTTTCTTCAGGATTGGGATTACAGTTTAGGAGGGTTTAGTGTAAGCATGGGCTACCTGATGGGTAGCTGAGTCGAGTAGCTATGGTATCAGTGATTTTTGGCCAGGTAAGGTAGTTCGGTTAATGTACTACCCTACCCGACATAACAGTGCACATCTCTGATCTAGTTTTTACACAGGTAATGGATAATGGGCAACTGGAAACAGACATTGCAGGGCAGGCAGGGCAGCCTGTGGGGCCCTGGACTCCTGCCAGGATTTCTAGGCCAGAAACAGGCATTAAAGAGCAGTCTGTGGGGTCCTTCATGAGCTTACAGCAAAAATAGGAGCATGAGACAACCAGCTGACAACCAGATTTGTCAATGATGTCTGTGCTCCATCTATTGTGAGCCAGTGTTGCTCAAATAGCAGCTGGCAGAAGTGTGGAGTGGAAGCTGCTCTGTGCCCATAGTTGGGTGCTCGCTCTGCAGTTTGCAGCTAAATTGAAGCAATCATTTAACTAAAACTTGAATAAAAAAATCATAAAGTAAAAACAAAACCTCCACAAAGGAGCAAAGGGAGTGGGGTTCTGGGTTCAGGATTGAAATGATCCCAGAGTGGGAATTGGGGGTCAGTCTCAGTTGAGGAGATGGATGGTGGAGTGCTGGGGAGAGAACAGAGAAGGAGCAAGGGGTCAATAAACCCAGAAGGCAAGGTACTGGTTTCTGGTTTGAGAAAGTATTATTTGTTAGGTGCCCCTGAGCCCTGTCTTTAAATTATTACTGTATTAGCCAGCTACACTGTGTGTCCCTGCAACACTGTGAAAGCCTTGCATGACTGTATATTGTACTGTTTGATAGGTGTCCCTGCTTGAGCCCAGTCGTTTGATACTGTGAAAGTCAGCTACACTGTGTATCTCTTAAGTACAGTGAAAGCCATTTAGGCTGTCTTATAGTGTTTGTTAGGTGCACCAAGCCCTGTCATTTTCTACTACGTCATAGCTACACTGTGTCTCTGGAGCATAGTGAAAGCCATTTAGGCTGCAACACACTGTTTGTTAGGTGCCCTGAGCCCTGCCAATTGTGACATAGCTACACTGTGTGTCTCTGCAGCATAATGAAAACCATTTAGGCTGTATCACACTGCTAGGCGTCCTGAGCCCTGTCAATTGTGACATAGCTACACTGTGTATCTCTGCAGCATAGTGAAAGCCATTTAAGCTGTATCACACTGTTTGTTAAATCCCCCAAGCCCTGTCATTTATTACTGTGACATAGTTACACTGTGTGTCTTTGCTATGTAGTTTGAAAGCCATTTAGGCTGTTTGTAAGGTACCCTGAGCCCAGTCATTTATTACTGTGGCATAGCTACCCAGTGTGTCTCTGCTGCATAGTGAAATCCATTTAGGCTGTATTGCACAGTTTGTTAGGTGCCCTGAGCCCTATCACTTATTACTGTGACATAGCTATCCTGTGTGTCTCTGTAACCATTAGTGAAGCAATATCCATTCATTTCATGGCTGTGTCTACTATGTCTTGTATATCCAAGTCTCAGTCTACTAAAAGGAAGCACAGTGCTGCTGCACATGCAACCATTAATGATATGGACAATATGGATCATACCACTATGAAGAACATAGTGACAATAATAATAATAACATCACTAGGACTAGCTCTAAATGTCCCCTGAACCAAAAAAGCATGTCAGCAATAAATGATAGTAGAGTTTCAGAAAGAACTGACTGGAGTTACTCATAGAGGTACAGAATATTTTGCCATATGTGCCAAGATACTTCCAGCTGCTGAAGCAGCATGCTAGGAGGCAGCCTCCTCAAATATAATCTCAAATACTGAGGCAGTTAATGCTGATAAAGATGGAGATGATGGTGATATGGGAACTAGGAATGGAATAGTCCAGGCTATGTCCCACATGATGTTTACGGCACTTCCAGTTCTTCTGAATCTTGTGGTGATAAGGTATTTAGTTTTGAACAGGGGGTAGGAGAGGATGCCTCTGACAGAGTGCAGAAAAAAATCATATGCTAAATGTAAGAATAAGTGGATAAGAATGCATGACAACAATTCATCTCAGCAAGGAAATGGTAATGTAGGGTTTCCTCCGTTCCCTTGAATGTTGGAAAAAATAGTGCCACGGGCCATGGCACAAAGCAAAAAGGTTAATCTTTAATGTGTAGTTTATTTTATATTGACCCTGGAGGCAACTTTCATGCTGTATGCAGTCTGTGCAGAAAGAGCATCAGTCATGGTGGCAAGGTGACACATTTTGGAACATCAGTAATGATATAACATGCAAAGACAAAATACCCAATTGAGTGGGGCAGGGAATGTGGTTGGCATGGGTGATAGTGGAGGTGGTAGTGGCAGTGTCTACAGTGGCAATGAACTGGAAGCAGG
Source organism: Neoceratodus forsteri (assembly GCA_016271365.2). NCBI lineage: Eukaryota > Metazoa > Chordata > Ceratodontiformes > Ceratodontidae > Neoceratodus > Neoceratodus forsteri. The sequence goes on from CM028130.1 coordinate 54,350,877, forward strand.
TACTACACTGAATCACTTAATGTGTCCTTGCAGTCTTCCCAGAAAAGAACATAAGATTGTTTTCTTCTGACACCATCAAGCACTGCAAAATCCCAAACTAGTAGACTACATGAAAAGGCATGAAAATACATTTTCCCCAAAATTAAAATATCTTTCATTCTTGTCAACTAACATTAAAAGAAATTATTGCAAGGACATCACAATTTTCCTGCAAGCATCCAACATGCCAGCTGTTAAACAGAGCCATTATGAGCTCTTAGCTGATTGTCAACTCCTTTTGCTTTTGTTGTCCAAAAGATTTCTCAAGTTCATGAACTGGATTCAACCATGGTACACCATTCCTGGCAAACACATTTCTTGAAAAAGGCTGTTACACAGTTGTATTACGTGGTAGCGTACTGCAATCATTAGAGTTGAAACTTTGAGGAAGCAGGTTCACATTACCACAGCTATATGGACCAGCAATCAAACATTTAACTACATGACTGTTACAGCTAATTTGGCAAGTTTTCAGTAAGGAAGTAATAATTCCCTGCTCTTCCATAAGTATTGGGGAGTGGGCTGCATTGTATGTCACCAATTCTGGGGAAAAACACACTGCTGTGAATATTTTGCAGCAGCTGGAACAACAATTCTAGAACTGGCTTACTCCATGTTCCTTATCTGCAGTGTTCGTAGTGTCAGGTAATGGTGCCAACATAGTCAAAGCTGTTAGAGGCAGCAACTACCAACACATCTTGTTTTGCACATGCTTAAATCTTCTCATTCATAGTTTCTTAAATGGAAACAGAAATGCTGAAAACTTGTTTGGTCTTGCTAGGAAAATATAAGGGCATTTCAGCCACTCTGTGGAACCAGAAAAAAACCTGAAGGGGCTGAAGAGGTCAAACAACTTACAATTGCATAGATTAAAGCAGAATATTCTGACCTGAAGGAATTCAACATTTTACATGTTGGAAAGTCTTTTTGAACAGAAAAAAGCTGTACATGACTGCACCATGCATTATGTATGAAGATGGTGGCCAGGCTGGGCTGACTATCCTTTAGTGGAGTAAAACTCTGCATTACAGAGCATTTTTAGAGTTTTAGAATATCAGTTTTATTATATTGGCAGTTCATTTGAATTTTGATTAGTCAGTAGTGTGGTTAGGTTGGTTAGTGATAGTTTTTGTTTTGCACTAAGGTAGATTAATGAGATAGGGTTTTGGTTTTTTAGTTAGGAAAGTCATGGTGCACTATGTCTGTTTAAACATTGCATACTGTTTTTAATCACTTACCTGAAGTTGTGAACTATGTTCCATTGCTGGCTATCCTGTGGATAGATATGTGCGAAGTCCACAAATTTCACTCTGCTAAATATTTAGCGAAATTTGTGCATTTCGCAAAATATTTAGCTGGTGTGAAATGCGAAATTTGAGCCGCAAAAGGTGGAATTTCACCACTCACAGGCAAAATTCCACCATTTGTGAGTGAAATTGTACATTTCGCCAACAGAATTTCATATTTCACACCCATGAAATATTTTGCAAAATGCACTAACTTCATGTAATATTCTGTGGGGTGAAATTCCTGATTTTGCCAGAACTTCACCAGCAAAATTAAATTTTGCTGCATCTCTACTTGTGGCCTTATCCTGAAGAATTGTGAGCTGCAAGTTTTGGTACCTGGACGGCTTTCAGGATGAACCTGGAACTTGGATCTGTTCCCAAGGGCTGGCTGACTTAGCCCACTTGCTGATTTACTGCAACAGCGTCATGTTGATCTTTAGTGGACCATTTTGGTTCTAATTGCAGTCATAGTTAGATTAAGGTGCAGTGGCGCCTGCTTTTAGTGAGAATCCTCCGGTCTGAAAATGGCTGACTGGCTGTGTTTCGCTGTGGTGTGTTCCAGTGAATCCAGATTTGGGAACCAAACTAATTGAGGATTCATACACCTGCTGTATCTACCTGACCTGTTGGATAAGCTTAAATGTGTGTTAGCTTCGGCGGGCTATAATGGTGGATTATAACCATTTATTTTCAGGTACTGTGTAATCGTGTATTCAGATCAGTAAAAAGCCATCGCTGGCAGTGAGAGTACCAAGAGGAGGGCTAATACATAAATTTACTACTGTTGCAGGCTGTGGAAGAGCCATTTTGGTTCACTTATTTAAGTTGAACAACTGAATTTTCTAAAATCTGATTGAATGGAGTGAGAGTGCCGTTGGTCTTTTTTGAACTTGGATTGACAATTGGGAGTGAGAGTCTCATATATTAAACTTGCTGTTTTCGATAAATTGCAGTGACTGGTTTATGACTAAGAGCATCATAGACATATTTTAATTTGACTTAGAAGCATAGAATCTGATGGCAGATAAGAACCGCTTGGCCCACCCAGTCTTCCCATTTCCCTACCTAATGAATAAGATGGAGATCCTAGTTAACCAACAGCCTACTTCTTCCTACCCCACCTCTTAGAATTGCCTTATGACTGTCCCATGCATTCTTGAATTCGCACTGTTTTGACTCCACAACCTCCTCTGGAAGGCTGTTCCATGCATCCACAACCTCTCTGCGAAAAATACTTCCTTACATTACCTCTAAGCCACCCCCCATCTTCAAATTGTGCCCCCTTGTTCTTGCACATCTCTTTTTCTGAAAGATGCTACCCTCTTGGACTTTGTTGATTCCCCTGAGGTACTTGAAAGTTTCTATTATGCCCCCACCTTTTCTTGAGGCTATACATATTAATTTCCTTAAGTCTCTCTTCATATGACTTTTGGTGCAGAACCTGCACCATTTTAGTTGCCCTCTTCTAAACTGCCTCCATCCTGTTTATGTCTTTGCAGAGACTGGGTCTCCAGAACTGCACACAGCACTCCAGAGGGGGTCTCACCAGCTGTCAGTACAGAGGGATAGCAACTTCCTATTTTCTACTGGTGATGCCTCTTCCTATGCATCCCAGTATCCCCCCAGCCTTCCTTACTGCCATCTCACATTGCTTGCTCACCTTTAGATCATCTGATATGACTACCCCAGGTCCCTTTCCATTTTGTTGTTGTTATATATCTCACTCCCCACTGTGAACTCTTTCCCTGGGTTTTCATTTCCCAGGTGCATTACCTTGCACTTCTTAACATTGAATCTAAGCTGCCATACATTTGACCATTCCTCCAACCTTGCCAAGTCCCTTCTCATCCTTTCCACCACACCTTGTGTATCAACTCTGTTGTAGATCTTTGTGTCATCTGCAAAGAGTCATACTTTTCCTTCCAGTCCCTCTGTAATGTCACTTATAAAGACATTGAAGAGGAAGGGTCCTAGTACTGAACCCTGCGGTACCCCACTAGTAACCCCCATTCTTCGGAGTTGACTCCATTTACTATTACCCTCTCTGTCCTGTTCTGTAGCCAATTCTTTACCCAGGCTACCATCTTGGGATCCACTCCCAGGCTGACTAACTTGCATATTAATCTTTTGCGTGGGACTGTGTCAAATGCCTTGTTATAGTCTAGGTAGGCCATGTCCACAGCCCCTCCCTGATGTACTACTTTGGTCGCCCAGTCAAAGAAATCTATTAGATTCATCTGACATGACCTTCCTGCTGTGAATCCATGCTGCCTTGGGTCCTGTGCCCCTCTGGCCTCTAGTTACTCGACAGTTCTTTCCTTCAGAAGTGATTCCATCATTTTCCCTATCACTGAGGTTAAACTAACAGGTCTGTAATTTGTTGCTTCTGCACTGCTCACACTCCTGTGAAGTGGAATCACATCTGCCCTCATCCAGTCCTCAGGTTCTACCCATCGTCCCATGATTTGTTAAAGAGGGTAGTCAGTGGTGTCACTAGTTCTACCCTTAGTTCTTTTAGAATTCTGGGATGAATCCCATCAGGCCCCATTGCTTTGTCCACCTCCAGTTTTAAGAGTTATTTCAGAACCCTTTCTTCTGTAAATGTACTGGTATCAACTCCTGTATCCAGAGTGTTTCTATTGTTTGGTTTAGGTACCTCCCCCTCTTCTTTTGTGAATACTGAGCAAAAATTATTTGTTTAGTATCTCTGCCTTTTCATAGTCACCCTCTGCCCACCTGCCTCCCATTTATTGAGCCTCACTATCCCTCCTTTGGTCTTCCTTCGCTCCCTGATGTACCTGTAAAAGGTTTTATTCCCCTTCTTAACTGAGTTGGCTATCTTCTCCTCGGTTTGGGCATTTGCTGTTCTGACTGCTTTCCTAGCTTCCTTTTGTGTTAACTGATACAATTATTGGTCCTACTCCTTCTGTTATTTCTTGTACTTGCTGAATGCTTTCTTTTTCTCTTGAACCTTCCTTGCCACCTCCTTTGAGAAGCACAGTGGTTTCTTACATCATTTTGTTTTGTTTATTTGCTTCACACAAGGCTCGTTGCCTCTGTGATGGCAGTTTGGTTATTTCCATTGTTCTTCCCCCTCCTTCCTGACCATTTGCTAGTGCATTCCTTAGCACTCATCCATTTTGGCAAAGTCAGCCCTCCTAAAGTACAGTTCTTTTGCCTTTTTATGGCTTGACTGTACTGCTGTGTTTATTGTGAACCATACTGTCTGATGGTCTCTAGTTCCCGGATGGCTAACCACATCTACATCTGTGATCCTCTCTCCATCTCCATTTGAAAGTACCAGGTCTAAAATTGCTTCCTCTTGAGTGGGTTCCAATACTAGTTGTCTAAGGCATGCCCCATGTAGGGCATCTAAAATAACCCCACTCTTAGAAGTGGCTGCTGCAACTGCACTCCAGTTAACATCTGGCATATTCAGATCCCCCATCAGCAATACCTCCCCTTTTTCTGCCATTCTAAGTATACTTTCTAACATTTCCTTGTCCATTTTCTCCCCTCGAGATGGGGGTCTGTATACAACCCCTGTTTAGATTGTGGTGCCATTGCCTGTCTCCAAATTGACCCACAGTGCTTCCTCTCCGTCCTGTTTACCCTTTTCTTCTGTTGCTTTGATTCTTTCCCATTTGTAGAGAGTTACTCCTCCTCCTCTTCCTCTTTTACCCTCTCTGTCCCTCCTGTAGATAGTGTATCCTGGTAAGTTTACATCCCAGTCATGGTTCAGGGTGTACCATGTTTCTGTGACTGCAACAATTTCCAGATGTTCCTCCTCCATCAAGGCCACTAATTCAGCAAGCTTGTCACCCAGACTACAGGCATTGGTGCTCATTGCTCTCCATTTTTGATGGCTTTACCTCTGTAGCAACATCCCCTACTGACCTTTCCAACTTTGTCTTTTCCTTATTTAGTACCCTGTTTTGTTGGGGGAGGCTGGGAATTCTCTGCTGCTATGACTGCCAGGGATATTTGAATTGTTGATATAGGGAGGAGGGGTTAAACATTTTTTATTTCGGTGTAGTTTGTGTGTGTTGGTATGAGTTAATTTTGTGTGCTGGAGTGAATTGTTGTCTTTTATGTGCATGTTTATAAGTTACATTTTGTTTTAGATTGGCTTTTGTTTGGGCGGGTTAATTTGGGGGATTAGGGTGTTTTTAATTAAAATTGTTGTGTTTAATTTTGTAATCTAGTTTAAGTATTTAGCATTCAGACAGCTGTGATGAGTTGTTTTTTTTTGTGCCCCCAAGGTGTCGCTTCTCCACAGCCCAGCTGTGAGATCTTCGACCTTTTGAACTTCTTCCCCTACCTGCAGAGGTATATGGTAGGAGTAGAATTTTGGGGATTGTGTATGGTCAAAAGTTAAAGCAGATGGGCATGGGACTGGCTGCCAGAAGTTGGCATTCTGGGAAGTGAGGTCTAGGAGGCACCTTGGGCAAAATCAGTACTGAGAGAGGTCCTTTCCATCTGGTTCCTATACCCAAGGGCTCCACTGCTAAGAGGGGTAGATGGTCAATGGTCCAGCAGTTCCCACTCATCCAACCTGGGCTGTGCTTTGCAATGCCAGACTGATGAGGAACAAGACCACTATAATGGTGGGCTTAATTTCCTTGGTAGACCTGGCTTGCATCACAGTGACCTGGCTGGAAGAAAATGCAGATCCAACTTTAGAGGCAGCAATTCCGGTGGGGTACTCTGTGATACACAGCTCGAGGAAGGATCACGGGGGGGGAGTGACCATTTGTATTAAAACCAGTTTAAACCTCTCTGTGCTACCAGTGTGTTCTACTAGGTCATTTGATGTGTGGCAGTGCTTGAGGGCCCTGATGCAGGTTGCAGGATTCTGCTCATTTACCATCCACCTGGTGAGGAGAGGGAATTCCTGCAGGAGGTTGAGGACTTTGTTGCCAGCCTGGTGTTGGAGTCCCCAGATGGATGATTCTGGGGATTTCAATGCCTGGGTCAATGATGGAATCTTGTTGCTTGGATGTTACCTCCTCCAAGGTATGGAAGCTCAAGGCCTGTTGCAGGTTATTACCTCAGTAATCCATACAGGCACATGTTGGACCTGGTGTTCACCCTGGGTCTTGAGGTTGTAGACCTCAGGATTGATCCAGTGGTATGCTTGGATCATTGCTTTTTGAGTTTCTGGTTTGGTGCCCCCTGAGGGCCCTTCCTCTGTGGAAATGGTCTGGTGCTTCCTTTTACAGGGACAGTCTCTAACAGGACTATATGTGGTGCTGGAGCTATTGAGTGTGGAAACTGCATGTGGGATGGGTGCAGATGTGGTGGTGGCAGCCTATAATAGGACTGTAACCACTGCTTTTGATTCTATTGCACATGTGAGTGTATAGCCCTTGACTACTCATTGGAGACCCCAAGGTTTGATGGGGAGCCAGGAGAAGAAGATGAATGGTCTGAGGCTGGAGTGTCACTGGAGAAGTTATATTTATTTATTTAGAAGTTTTACCAGGAAGGCATACTGATCAGACTACCTCGATTCCAGATGTTTCCTGGGGGGTGTTAGGGATGGGAGGATACATATCAAATACAGAAATATAAAATACAGAAATTTCACAAAATATATACAGCAAGTACACAGCAAGCAACAGAAAATCTGAGTTGATAAGGCAGCAATTGGTAGAAAGTGCAATAACAACTAACGGTCAGAGCTAAACATTTTGAGTAAACCACAGTTGAAGCAAGTTGGAGAGTTGGCCCTTGCCTAATGTGAGTCTAGGCAGCATGAGCAGTTAGCGTAGAATTGTCCTTTGAGGAGGGAATTGAGCTGCCAAGAGGAGGGAGCATGCAACATGTCCACAGGCAGGGAGTTCCATGGTTTTGGTAGTCGGGCTCTAAAAACTGGCTGGCAGAGGTCACCATGTACGGGACTTGAAGGAGCCAGGAGTCAAAATTCCTGAGTGAGTATGTAGGTGGTGTTTGAGCAGTTAGGGTAGAGGTGAGGTAGGAGGGTAATAACTGGGCCCAGAATTTGCCTGTGAGTCTATTACAGTGGGACTGGCACCTGTCAAAGAGCGAGGAGAAGTTAAAGGACCTGTAGAGATCACAGTGGTGGCTGGGTTAATAGAGGACAAATTGGATCTGAGGTTACATCATAGTGACTAGCAAAGGGTAATCTCCCAAAAAAGGCACATTTTGTGTCTAGGGAGAGTGCTGCAGCAAGAAACAGACTGGCTCAGGTCTTCTGCACAGCAGATGGGTTGTTACACCCGGCCTGTATCTGGGGAGAAATTTCAAACACAAAGTGTGAGGAATTCACTCTGTTCTTTGCTGACAAAGTGTCCTCTGTCAGATCCGATTTCTCTGCCAGGGTCATTCAATTGGCTTGAGGGTGGAACCAACAGTAAGAAGGGGCATCCCTTTTGTTTTTGGGTGAGTTTGACCCAGTTGAAGTGGATGAGGAAAGTGAGGTAATCTCAAAGTTACGGTCAACCTATTGTGAACTAGACCCAGGTCCAACCTGTAGTTTGTTCAGTTGTATTGACCTGATTGGACCTGTGGTTGCTGAGATTTTCAGGTGTTCCATGAGTGGGATCTTTCCAGAGGTCTTGAAATAGGGTCTGGTGAGACCCCTTTGAATAAACCCTAGTTGGACCTGGACTGCCTCACCAACTAGTCTCAAAGTTCCCATTTTAGTGACAATTTGGAGAAAGTGGTGGCTAGTCAACTTGAGACTCATCTTGCTTCCTCTGCACTTTCTGAGTCATTCCAGTCTGGATTTACACCTGGGCATAACATGGAGACTGCCCTGGTGATGGTGTTGAACAATCTCATTAGAGGGAGGGATAGAGGAGAGTGATTTATTCTTGTTCTCCTCAATCTTTCTGCGGCATTTGGTACCATGGTCCATGAAGTGTTGTTGGTCCACCTGCATAATAGTGTGGACTAACTGGCAATGTCATCAGCTGGTTTAGGCCCCACTTCATGGACAGGTTGCAAAGGGTGGTGATGGGGTTATCTTCTTGCCTGATGCCCCTGTGTTATGGAGTTCAACAGGGTACTGTCCTATCACCTCTTTTGTTCATGGCATATATACTGCCCTTCGGATATGTTATCAGGTGGCATGGCTTGGGTTTTCATTGCTATGCTGTTGACACCCAGCTAAACCTATCCTGTGCACCTAGGAACTAGAGTGAGGTCTCTGTGTTTAGCACCTGCCTGACCAAGATCCAGGACTGGCTGACTCAAAACTGGTTATGACTCAGTCCAGACAAGACAGAGGTACTGGTGGTGGAGCCGGTTGGCGGTGAGGTGGAGGGTGCGAACGACCTGGTCTTGGACTGGGGGGGTTCACCCCTGACCCCCTTCACATGGGTTAGGGATCTGGGTGTGGTACTTGATGATGGCCTGACACTTGATACTCAGATGTCAGCCATCATCCAAAGTGGCTTTTACTACCTAAGGAACATTGCCTGGATCCATTTCCTGACATTACATGATGATTTTGCTACCTGGATACATGCCTTAGCCATGTCAAGGCTGGATTACTGCAGTGCCTTTTGCCTGGGGCTCTTGGAAGGCAATCTTCACCATCTGCAGCTGGTGCAGAACAAGGAGGCCAGGCTATTGATGGGCGCCTAGATTCGATCATATTATGCTGGTATTCTGCATGCTGCACTGGCTGCAGGTAAGGTGGAGGACTGCCTTCAAGGTCAGGTTACTGACCTATAAATCCCGTGGTCAGGGACCTGACTGTTCAAAAGACCTCCTGGTTCAGCACTGCCCAGCTCACCCTCTTCATTCCTCCAAAGGTGGCATCTTGTTGGTTCCCAGGGCAAGGCTGCAGCTTTTGGGAGACTGTCCTTTTTCTGTGGCTGCACCTGCCCTGTGGAACTCTATACCGGGGTATCTTAGAGAGGCCCCCTCAGTGAAAGCCTTCAGGAGGGGATGCGAGTCATTTCATTTTGAAAAGGTATTTAACCTGCTATAAATTTCCTGTCATTTATTTATTTATTTATTAATTCATTTGTGATTATTGTGATTAGAACTGTATTTCTGTTTAAACTCTGTAATGTGATTTTTATATATACTAAGATGTACATTTTTTATTTGTTTTACTGCTAATGTATTATACAGCACTTCAAGCCCCTAGGAAGGGACACTTTATAAATAAAGTTTAACTAACTAACTAACTAACTGACTGACTAACCATGCAGAATCAAACAGCTGAAGTACATCATGCTGATTTCCAGCAGTTGATTCTGCTGGAATCTTTGATCAACTTATTGGAACCATTTAAGGCTGCACACATAATGTCTATGTGGACAGTGCATCTCTAAGTCAAATTCTTCCTCAAATAAGATTTCTTCTCATTTTCCTTGATGGCATAAAATAAAAGACTTTCAGTAAAAGAAGACACCACCATTGTTATGCTGGAAGATGACTTGAGTCTCAGAATGTCAACTAATCAGAAAGTAAATGCTACATTTAAGAATGACACAAATTTGTTGGCTACATTGCTAGATCTTGGCTTAAAGGGACACATTGAAGCCATCCTTCCTGCAGGGAAGACACTGAGTATTGGAAAGACATTCTGCTAACCAAATGTAACATTGCCGCACTCAACACCATTAACTGATATACAACAGTTAAATCCTACGAACCATCAGAGTGCACCTCTGGTGCACACAATAGCACATCTATAAATTCTTTACATTCACCAGTGTCATCAGTAAGGGTAACAACATCTACAACTACTTCATGGGCATCCTTTGTTCAGGGTCAGAAAGGCAAATCACTTCTGAGTTACTTGCAACAACACAAACTAGTATCATGTAAAGAAAGTGCAGCTGATTCATCTGCCAGATTGGTAACCATCTCACACAGCACAATGATCCTGGAGTATTTTCCAGACCATACTGTGATTGGCCTAGAGGAAGATCCATTGCTCTATTGGAAACAAAAGAGAAAAATATGACCAGATCTAGCAAATCTTGCAATAATGTATCTCAGTTGTTCACCTTCAAGTGTATATTCAGAATGCATATTTAGGGGAAATGAAGGAATAGTCACTGAACAAAGAACACTGCTAAGTCCTGTAGATAAGGAATGGCTTACATTTCTCAAAATGAATGCTAGCAATTTCCCAATGGTGTGAAACACTGAATTATGTGATTCTGATCCTGAACATGAACCCTGCAAATGATGATACTGAATACGATGACTAGGCTGTGTATGAAACATACAGAACCATCATCACTGCCACCATGCCAGCCACTTGAGCCCACTTCTCTTGGTTGTCTTTGTCAGTCATCAGTTTTATATTATGTAACTTTGATGCCCACCATTAGTATAATTTTTGAAAACAGCAGCAGCCTCACTCAGAGCAGCTGCTACTCTGTACCTACCTCATCAATGCCTGCTATGGGTATAACTTTTGGAAACAGCAGCAGGGCAGTTGCACCTCTCATACCTGCCTCAGTAATGTTACCATGGGTATAATTTTTTGAAAACAGCGCCAGGCTCACTCACTGCAGGTGTGCCTGTCATACCTGCCTCAGCAATGTCTGTCATGGGTATATTTTTTGGACACAGCAGCAGGCTCCATCAGAGCAGCTGCACCTCTCATACCTACCTCAGCAATGCCAGCCATGGGTATCATTTTTGGAAAAAGCAGCAGCAGGATCGCTATGAGCATCTGCACCTCTCATACATGCCTCAGCAATGCCCACCATAGGTATAATGGACTGGGTCACCTAGCAAACAGTGTAATACTGTAGTCAAAAGCAGTCTTTCACATGATTTTTGTTATGGTCAGGGTTGGTAATAAAGTAGTAGAATGAAACAGGTATCAACTGCTCGACCCGAACCAAGAACTTGTTTTTTATTTGGGTATTTATCGGGTAATTGGGGGTAGTTTAGAGGTATCTGTGGGTAGTCTTGAGGGTTGGATATTTTAGTAACCACCCATGCCTGGTTTAGTGCAATTGTATCACAGTAGGAAACAGAAGATAGACATGTTTAATATGAGAGTGTGCTTATACCATCTCTACCTTTGGAATGAACATTCAAAGAGCAGATTGGGCACAAAATATATGAATTGTGAAGCGGATGGAGAGTGAAATGCAAATTCAAACAACCTTGTTGGCATCACAGGTGGAATCACCAACTGGAATGAAGGAAGGGCTCTGGGAAAAGGAAACATTGTCCAGACTTACAGAGATCAAGAGCCATTATAGTAGTGCACCACCATTCAACTGTACAACCCACAGACACTCAGGTCTTGACCCTCTAGCACAGGTGGAAGGGATTAGAAGTTATAAAACATTTCCAATGATGTGAGTAAGGAGTCATTTGCCAAGCAATTGGGCCAGAGTGAGGGAGAGTGGTCAAGGGGGTGAGGCTGTAAAAACAGCTTACTCTGGTTCAAGGTCAGTTGGCATTCATCTGTATCCCCCTCTCCTGGGTCATGCCTGAAAATAGGCAGAATTTGTCTAGTGCACTTACCCGGTCAACAAAAAGCAAAATAAAAATAAATAAAAATATGGTAAACTACAGTGCACACAACTAATTGAAAGAGCTAGAGGCTTCAGTCTGCTTTCTTTTGTGGAGAGCACTGTGATTTCAGCATTGTTTAGAGCTGTGAGTGGTGGGGATTGACTGGAGCATCAGCCAGGGGACAGGATCTACCATCTAGAGCTGGAGCAGCAGAAAAGGAGGACAGCACCTTGCCTTGGCCATTGTGGGTATCTGGAGGAAGCACATATTTAGTAGCAGGGGCAGCAACCACCAACATTCTGTGGAGGGGGTTGAATCTATTTTCAATTCTCAAAAGGCAGAGGAGTTTCTGCAGGAAGACTGCTGAGGAAATGGAGGAAGGGACCAAAGAATGATGTGCACTCTCTATTTCCAGAAGTGACCTGTTGGGAGCATTAAGCAGAGAAGGGAATGAGCTGCTGCAGGAAAAGGATTAGGTAGGCACCATTTTCCCCCTCTGGAAGACATACCAGCATCCCTGCCCAGTTTTCCATATCATATGCATTCAAGAGTAGGCATCTAATAGCTCTGTCATGTTCTCAAAGGCAGCAATTCACAACTCCATCCTGCATTTTAATCTGTCTGAGTCATTGTTATTTGCCCTAATCCCATTGTCCAAGAGCTAAAGCCCTTAGTTGTCTGGGCTGCCATGGCTTTAATGTCAGACAACTCTGAACTCAGTATAATGGTAGCAGGAAGCCGTCTATTTGCCAAGCAGAGAGTACTGATATTCCTGCAACGGTTAAACATTTAAACTGATTTTTATTAAAGGTGGTGGATAGTGTGCTAGCACTTTTAGAGAGTATTACGCAGGTGATACTGATTAGGGGAGTGTCAGTGGAGGCCAGCAGAACTTCGGGTCCAGTAGGCTATTTATTGAGATGTTCACATGGCTGCACCTTGGAGGCTTCTACATGAACTGTGAAACCACCAAAAGCAGTGAGACAGGGGTGTAGCAGCTGAAAAGTGTGCTGTTCATTGAGAACATAGTGTGTTTGTGTGATTTCAACTCTGAACTCAGTATAATGGTAGCGGAAGCCCTCTATTTGCCAAGCAGAGGGTACTGATATTCCTGCAACAGTTAAACCCAAAAATTTATTTTTATTAAAGGGGGCAGATAGTGCACTAGCACTTTTGGAGGGTATTAGGCAGGTGATACTGATTGGGGGAGTGTCAGTGTAGGTCCGCAGACCTTCTGGGTCCAATAGGCTACTTATTTAAATGCTCACATGATTGGCAGTGCACTGAGACCCGTGGAGACATGCGCATCTGTGCATGTGTTTGTGGGTTTTCGGGTAGCAGGGAGAAGGAGAGGGGATAAACACTTGGTGAAAAATTGAGACATAAGAAATTAAAAGTTGAGTTGGAAATGGAGTCGATGGCTGGAAAAGGGCATAAAGGCATACCTTTATTAACATCAGAAGGGGACTTGATGATATGTTGTGGCAGCTGTTTGATGTTTATAGTGGCAGAATTAGGGGTTGATTATGATTCATTTGAGTGTAAAAAGTGTGAAATTAATAAAAATTTATGTGAAAATTTGAGAAAGGTCATTGAAGGACTTGAAGTATTGGAAAGGAGTCAGATGGAACTTACTGAAAGATTGAAAATTATGTCAAGTTTAAACAAAGGAGAGGTAGGGAGGAAAAGTTCTGGAGTAGAAAATGCTTCAGAAAAAAGAAAGATTAGTGAGAGTGATGGAAATAATAATTGGGTAGATAAGAGAGCAAACAGCCAAATAAAAAGGAAAAGAAAGGTTAGCCCTTTACAACCAGTCCCAGGATATATCAGAATGGAGCAGGAAGAAAATGAGTTAAGTATAAATAGGGGAGATGTGGAGAATGTTGATGTGGGGACTGAAAATGAGATACCAGAAGTAGTATACGAGGAGATACAAGTGAGAAACAGTTTTGAGGTTTTAGGAGAGGTAAGTCAAAGAAATGGTGGGGAAGGAGACTGATGGAATCCAAGAAGAATTAGAGGGAGAGAGACAGGTGGTGGTTATTGGAAACTTAATCATAAAATTTACAGATCAGTATGTCTGTAGAAATGATAAGAAGAATAGGACAGTTAGCAGCTTCTCTGGTGCAGGGATTTGGGATCTGGTTGATATGGCTTATAATATTTTTAAAGTAGCTGGGGAAAGACCAATTGCTGTAATTCATGGGCATAAATGACATAGCAAAAAGACCTTGCCGAAATGCAGAAAGATTACAAGACGAGGCTGAAAAATAAGATGAAAAGGGAGTGAGATATTGATTTTGGAAATATTACCTGAGCCCAGGACATCAGTTTATAAACAAAAAAGGATAGCCTTAACAAATGAATGGCAGTTGAAGTGGGCTGATTCAAGTGGATATAGCTTTATCAGGCACTGGAATACATTTAAAAACATAAATGAACTGATTTTTTAAGGATGGACTCCATTTAAAATTTTGGGGTAGCAGGATATTGGGGATGAGGTTAAAAAATAAGATTGAAATTAGTTTAAACTAATAGGCAGGGGCAACAAAGGTGATAGGAGGAAAAAGGAGTTAAAAAGAAGTAAAGAAAGAAAGATAAAATCCCTAAAGGTTATGTTGTTTGATGCTAGCAGTTTAAATGAAGCATGTAAATCAGAAATGGAAATTCTGATAAAAGAGGAGAGCTGAATATGGTAGGGGTAGTTGAAACCTGGTGGAAAATGAAAATGGCTGGTCTCAGAATATTCCTGGTTATAAATTGATCAATTAAAATAGGAGGGAAAAAGGGGGTTGCTATTTTGGTTCTGGAAGATCTGGAGATTAGGAAAGTTGAGGAAACAGTGGAATTGGGAATTTTAAATCATAACTATTGAACTTTTTAGGAATAAAAAGGAAAAAAGTAAGATTTTGGTGTTCTATAGAGCACCAGACACAGATGTATTAGAGACAGAAGCATTCTAGAATACTTGGGAAGACTGGCAGAAGACACTGATGTTGTTTTGATGGGAGATCTAAACATGCCAGAAATTAGATGTGGTAAGAACAGAAAGGAAATAATATCTCAAGTAGATTCCAGGAAGAACTTGTGGTAGCAGGATTCTACAATGTGTACAAGAAGCAACTGGGGTGGGGGACATACTGGATGCCATTCTTGCAAACAGAAGTGAAACTGTTAAAATGTAACTATTAAACCACAAGTGGAATGAGTGATCATAATTCTGTATCACTTGAATTAGATTGAAAATGGAATCAGTTAAAAGGTAATACAATTTAATATCTATATAGGAAGGGGACTACAGAGCCATGAGAGAGGTATTAACGGATATAGATTGGGGACATATGATAGAAAATAACGATCTTGAGAAAGCATGGAGAAGTTCCTAAAGTAATACATGAAATTAAGGAAAAGCATATTCCAATGAAAAGAATATATAATTACAAAGGAAAAAGCACCATGGCTAACAATGAAGATTATTAGACTGTAGAAAAAGAACGTTTGTTATCAGAGGATGAAAAAGGATGAGACGCCAGCAAATACAGATAGGTACAGAAAGATGTTAAGGAAGCTTAAGAAGGAAATAAAGAAATCTAAAAACAGCTTGAAATGAGACTGGCAATGAATAAGAATAATAAAAGCTTTTATACTTATGTGAACAGGCAGAGGAAGAGAATATGGTGGTCCCATTAGTAGTCAATGGGGAGGTAATGTTAGATCCATTGAGATGGCAGATGAATTTGCCAAATGTTTTGGGACTGTATATAAGGAGCAGAGTCTTGGGTTATAAAGAAGATTGGGAAATGGTGGTAAACTTGATATAAAGGAAATAATAACAGAAGAGAGATTGATGGAAAAGATTATGAGGATAAAAGGGGATAAAGCAGCAGGACCAGATGACATCCACCTGTATATGATAAAAGAGCTGAGACATGAGCCGGCAACTGTTATTACCTTGTTGGGGCAAAGGTCACTCACTGATGGTGTGGTACCGGAGGAATGGAGAAGGGCATATGTGGTGCCTATATATAAAAAGGGTAAAAGGGATCAGGTGGTAAATTATAGACCAGTGAGCGTGATGTCGGTGGTGGGAAAGATTATTGAGGGCATAATTGGTAAAAAAAAAAAATGACATCATGATTAAGAAGGGAATAAAAGATCAGTTTCAGCATGGATTTGTCGAGGGTAGGTCATGTGAGACAAATCTTATAACTTTTTATGAACGTATACATAGATGTGTGGATGAAGAAAAGAGTGTGGATGTGGTGTTATTGGACTTTAGCCAATCTTTTGTTACTGTACCACATAATAAGATTACTGAGAAACTGATTAAGTTTGAAATAGATATTAGTATTGTAACACAAGTGGAACAGTGGCTAACAAATAGAAAACAGCAGGTTAGGATCAGGAGTGTTGTCAAAACCTCAAAAGGTGGGGAGTGGTGTTCTCAGGGGTCAGGCATTGAGCCCTTAATGTTTAGATTGTTTATAAGTGATTTGCAAATAGATAGTGGAAATAAGTTGGTGAAATATGCTGATGATGTCAAAATAGGAGGGATTGTAGATACATTCAATGATAGATTAAAATTTGGAAGGGATATGATACAAATTCTGGAGTGGGCAGGTGGAAATGGAATGAATTGTAATGAGGATAAATGTATTAAAATGCAATTAGGAAGGAAAAATGTTCACCAGAACTATTATATGAAGGGTATAAAATTGAAGGTATCTACATGTGAAAGAGATTTGGGAATCTATATCCACAGTGACTTAAAGAATAATATGCAGTGCAGGAATTTATCAAACAAAGCAATGTTTTTGATAAACAGTATTAGAAGAGGTTTCCACTCTACAAGTAGAGAGGTTCTGATGCTATTGTTTATGAGCCTGATTAGGCCTTAATTGGATTACTGTTCAACGGTATGGAGTCCTTACCTAGTGAATGATATTTAAATGGTTGAAAGGCCTCAGTGGACATATATAAGGATGATTGGAGGACGTGAAGGTCTGGATTATGGGGGAAGATTGAAGAAATTGGGATTGTGGACCTTGATGGATAAGAGGCCTAGGGGACAAACTGTTTCTATTTAAAATTTTAAAGGATGAGAGTATGAGGATGGAGATGGGAATGGAATTTAAAGATCAGATATATCAGCTGAGAGAGCATAATAAGCAATTGAGGAGACAGTATGTAGGATGGATATAAGAAACAATGGGTTTAAGAGTAGAGCAATTAGAATGTGAAATTGATTACCACAGGAAGTTGTAGACACAGAAACTGCTGAGGTTTTCAAGATCAGACTAGATCAGTACCTAAATGAAGTTGATGACTTAGGTTGCCGCCACTGAATTGTGGGGAAAGCTTACATGGGCTATGCCTTCTTGACTTTTCTATGTTCCAGTATGAAATCCAGTATGTCCTGGTGTATTTTCTGAAGTATGGTCATAATGTTAGAAGGTCATTTGGTGGCAGAAGAACTCTACCATGTTTAATTAGTCAATGCAAGCAAAGCGGCTCAGCTGTCTAGGTGACAGTGCATGGCAGACACTTTTACTTTCATCAGCGGGTGGAAAGCACCAATGGGTAATGCAATATTACAGCATGATACAGAGCCAGCAGAGTTTAAGAAAGCTATCCTGGAATCAACACATTCTCAACTTTCAGGATGAGTCCTTCCTGCCATCCTATGTACCTAGAGGTATTCTGAATGTGTAACGATACCATGAGTAGATACTAGAGCTAGGGATTCACAATCCAGATTTTCTGATCTTCTCTGAGTTGAATGGACCAATATCAGTGGAAGATTTTGTTTAATGTTTGAGCAATTAAATGATTTCTTAGTTAATTTCATCACATTCAGTCTTCTAAGATCCTTTTTTTGTTCATTATAGCTGCAGTATTTGTCAATTCTCATGTAGTTTATTTTCAGAAATCATGTTTTCTGGAAAAAAAACATTAATATACCCAATTTGTTCCCATGTTGTTCACAATGTATATGCTGTCATTAGGGGACATTGTGGGATGGTATAGGCTGGGGTTTCACTATTATACAGTTGATACACAGCTCTGCCTGTCTTTTGCACCAGATCAGGATAGTGCACACTCAGTCTTTAATAACTGCCTGGCAGAAATCCAGGACTGGATGAACACCAGCTGGTTGAAACTTAATTTGGACAAGACAGAGGTGTTGGTAGTGGATCCTGGTCTCTTGATAGAGGGGTCAGGGATGGGATGTCCCTCTGGACTCTGGCTCAGAGGTTTCCAGTTACTGACCTCAGAATGGGTACAAACTCTTGGGGTCATTCTTGATAATGGTCTAACACCGTTCTCAGGTGTCTGCCATCTTTAAGTCTCTTTTTACGATCTGAGGAATATTGCCTGGATTAAGCACCTGGTTCTGTCTAGCGACCTGCCTACTCTGATACATGCCTTTGTAACTTCATGCCTTCACTACTGTAACTCCCGTACCTAGGGCTTCCTGGGATTGATATCCACCATCTGCAGTTGGTGCAGAATGTGGCAACAAGGCTGTTATCTGGATCTTCTCAATCCAGTCATATTATTGACCTATTAAAATGATTGGCTGCCAGTTCAGAGGAGGATCACCTTTAAAGTCATCTTGCTGACCAATAGAGCCCTACTTGAAGAAAGACCAAGCTACCTGCAAGATCTTCTGTATCCTTACTGCTCCCTCTGGCTGCTCCACTTGACCAATGAGGGATTGCTAGAGATTCCCAAGGTACAGTCAAAAACATCTGGAGCCAGGGCATTTTCATTTGTGGCTCCCATCCTGTGGAATTCTCTGCCTTGTCAGGTATGGGAGTGCCTGACAGTGGAGAGCTTTAAGGCTGCCCTAAAGACTCATTTATTTCAGCTGGCATTTGGGATTGTTCCAAAATTGATGATTTTATATTGTTGGATTATTGAATTATTGTAAAATGTTAACATTTTATTGCTGCAATTGTTGGTTGTACAACACTCTGATACATTGTTGAAGAGCCCTATATAAATAAAGTTTATTATTATTATCATATTAATTTTCTTTTCTTTTATTCTTGAAATGAAATATGGATTTTTGAGTTTGAAAGCTCTTCTCTATGCTGCCACTATTGAAAAATACCTTGATGTGGTTCTATGCTTTTACCATCAGAAATATGGGGCAGCACCATCCTATTAAAGTCACACTATGACTTTGGCATATACATGTAATAAGTAACATCTGCCCATTCTGGTGGTAGTTCAGGTGGATGATAAAGATCCCATGGCACGTCTCAAAAAGAGTAGGGGAAAGTTTATTGAACACATAATCAGATTACATCCAAACCTATTACATTCTAATGATCACTCAAACAAATAAAGGAAGACAAAAGAAGAACAGATAACAACCTTAATTCAGGTCTATAGGGCATTCATGCAATTGCAGCATCTATATCAGTTATCCGAGGAAGTCCTTTATATAATTTTAAAATGTCTGGATATGGCAGCTGATTGCATTCCAGAACATATATGTTTTGCAAATCTTTAACTATTTTCCTGACCAACTCAATATAAGTAGTCTTTCTGCTGTAAAGTAAACAAAACACCTACAGTACAAGTCACATTAAACTGTTACATCAACTCACTGGTGTAGAATTGTTTTTTTGTGATGCTACTGGATTGGCAACTCCAACTCTTGAAGCTTTCAACTCTTTTCCAACCATCCTTCATTGCCTCTTCAGCTCATATGAAACTGTTTAGTGAAATGGCAGTAGCTGCATTTTCATGGTATTGTTTATAAATATCACAGCATTCCTTAAGAGCTTTGTTTATAAATATCACAGCATTCCTTAAGAGCATTGTTTAGTCTGCCTTCTGAAATGAAACTCATAGCACTCGGCTGAAATAAAGTTTATAGTTCATAACAGCTAGTTGCAAACCAATACTAATCTTACTAATTCATTAACTTAAACTCTGCACAGATTAGGAAACTCATTGAACAATGCTACACTAGTGAGTTGAGGGAACAGTTTAATATGACTTATACTGTATTCATCTGAATATTCCATGTAATCACTGTAAAGAGAAGATGTAAAGTACTTAAATTCTATTTTCTCCAATGTTGAGTAAAATGTCCATACATCAAATTAGAATAAGTAACCATTGTAAAAAGAGGTTCTTGTTACTGTTATGCCCAAACATTTTTAATAAAGGAGCAGTCAAAGAAGAGGTGTTCAATTCTTTTAGTGGTGTTGATGCACTGAAGGCGACTACATATTCTGTCTTGAACTTGTTTGTGTTTTGGTTATCTTTTATATTTAGTTTCTCATGGCATGATAGCCAATAAAAATCCCACATGTGAATTGGTAATCTAGGTGTGCATAAGAAAGTATGAAGGGACTGTAAGGGATTGTGCATTTCTAAAATGGTTCTGGTACATTGCATAACGTTACCAGGAGGTGCCTATATAAAGTTTGTGAAGATAAGATAATCTGCTGAGTTGTAACTCTCCATTGCTTCATTCTGAGAAAGATCTTACTAAGATAAATTGGGGTTGTTGCTGTGGTTCTTAGTGTTTTTAATTAAGTTGCTTCCCACTGGTGAAACTAAGTGCTGCAATTGTTGTAAAGTCACTGTTCCCAACCCTTTTGTGTACTGACTAGGAGTGGTTTTAGACTGGCTATAAAGAAAACACTATTAAAAAACAAAATGGGGTTGACAATAGATAGTCCATCATCCCTAACTTGTGGGTAAGCAATATTCCTTTTAATGGGGTTAAGTTGACTTCCTAACAAGGCTTGGAAAAAGACACTCAGAATAGATGTTTCCAATTGTTTAGGAATTGGGAATACATAACTTAAATATATACATATATAAATATAAACATATAGGGACCAGAAAGGTTTTAATCAAAAATACCCTTTTCTTCATACCTATCTTACCCCTATTCCATTGCACCACTTTCTGCTTTCCTACATTCAGTTTCTCTTCCCAGTTTAACTTATCCATACCTGGGAGGTCAAGTTTAATACCTAATACAGTAACTGGGTTGTTTGTAAACTGAATGGGACCAATGCTGGTCTCGGGTGAGCGAGGGTCTCCTAAAAGAAATCCTACACACTTATCTAACTTCAGTGCAGCCCCTGAAAGCAAGTCAAAAGTAGTACATAGAGGTAAGGAGTTAAATACAGAAGTATTATCTGCTACTAGCAAGCATAAGTCATCCGTATATATAAGAGCTTAGGATTTGGCTTGTGTATATGGGCAGGAGACTGGAATAATAGATTGTAGTCCATTTATTTTCCATAATAACGGGTCAATAAAAAATACATATAAAAGGGGTCTCATGGGGCACCCCATCTCACTCCACATTTAATTGGTATCACTGGGTCTTTCCAACCATTTACTACTGGGACCACAGTAGCTATTTTAGATAGTGATTTAATCCAGCCAATCATAGTGTTTGGTATATTGTAATGCCGTAAGGTGGCCCAAAGAAAATCATAACTAATAGAGTCAAAGGCCTTCCTTTGGTCTAATGAAATTACAAATGCATTGAAAGAGTTGGTATATCCTTTAGCTACAATCTCTCATAACAGTATCAGGTCATCTTGGATTTTCCTATCTGGAATAGAACAAGACTGTTCAGAAGAGATAACTATCTCTGCTACTAGGAGCACTTGTTTTGTAAGTATTTTGGTTATAAGTTTAAAATCTGTATTTAACATGCAAATCAGCCTCCAATTGTTCAGATCTGTCTTATTCTCCTTTTCATGTTGGCTGCTGCTGCAACATCAGCCAACATATTGCATTACTTGCAGATTTGGAGGTGGTCACTGTGGGTGAACACAGGCATGCATCAGTAGGGTGCATCCTCATTCCCCAATTAGGCAGCTGCAGGCACTGACACCAGGCATACCTCAAGTGGTGATGAGATCTAAGAAAAGGTCTGCTGCAATCATGTAGCAGCACAATAACATGCCCTCCCGACACGCCTGTCCTGATGAAACCATTCAATCAACATGGTGGCACTGACTGCCACTGTGCACAGTGCCCCAATCCACTTCATTTGCCAATGGGGGAGCCCACTCTCCATTAGCATAATGCCCCTCTCCCATTTAAAGTATATGCCAAGGAGGTGCCCAATCCCCCTCGGCATCATGCACCCACCAACAGTCTTTCTTTGCCGATGATGGCCCCAATCCCCATCAGCTTCATTCCCCCTTCCCAATTTATTTTGCTGATGGGGAAGCCCACTTCCTGTTGGCATAATGTCCCATCTCCACTTTGTTGTGTGCCGTGGGGGGGGCCCAATCCCCCTCTACTCATTCACCCCTTTGGTATGTGCTGATGGGAGTGCCCAATCCCCCATTGGCAACAGCACCTCCCCAAAACACTCAGGTGGCATGCTGGGAGCCCACCCCAGCATGCCAAATGCCCCATAAAACCAAAAAACGTCCCGCAGTGTGTTTTTTTTAACTTGTGAAAGAAGAAAATACCCTTGCGGTCTCCCTGTCCTCAACCCCTCTCACCTCTACCAGCTCTGCCTCCCACACCCCTCTACCCTACTTACCTCAGAAGCTTGATTAGTGATCAGTGTACAGGAAGATGACTGCACTCTTCAAAGTTGACCCATGAACTGAAGGAATGCGGTAAGCTGTATAATGGCATAAATAAGTTTTTCAACTTTGGTGCATATCTCAGACATTTTGGGGAATTTTGGCACCAAAGTTTCAACAGGGTTATTGAGTGTCCTCGGAATGTAGTCACTGTCATGGTGTTATTCCATCCCAGAAGGTGATATCATGGTCACTGCGCGGAATCATCTTTTGATTAAGTAACAAAATAACAGTGCCACTGTTCATGAGGGTGGCTCTCAAAAAGCCTATGTTGCAAATTTTGTGAAGAAATCCAAAATAGTTGTTTTACAAGTGTGTGTTGCACAGTTTCCACACACGCTTGTAACTTTATGAATTTGTAACATTTCACCCAGATTTTCAAAATTGGCATTTTCACACCTTCTTATGAACAGTATAGCTGTCATTTTACATATTCTGGCCAAATGTGTTTTTGCATGTCGGGTGCAGAATAGTGGGTCACAAAGGAAATCAGTTTTCGGACAGTTTGAGGAAATGACAGTGACACTGTTCATGAGCAGAGGTCCTAAAATGCCTATGTTGAAAATTTGTGATGAAAGTCCATAAAATGACTGTGTTACAAGCCTGTTTTCAAACTGGCATTTTTCACACCTCCTTATGAACAGTACAGCTGTCATTTTCACATCCTGCCCAAAATGTGTTTTGCACCTGTGGGCACAATGGCGTGTTGCCGTGGAATCATCTTTTGGGACAAATTAACAAAATCACAGTGCCACTGTTCATGAGGGGAGGTCCCAAAATGCCTATGTTGAAAATGTGGTTAAAACAATCCTGAAAAAAATTGGGTTATGGATGTGTGCTGCACAGTTCCTATGCATGCTCATGACTTCACCAATTTTTCATATTTTACTCCACATTTTCAATGTTGCCATTTGTTTACACCTCCTCATGAACAATACAGATGTCATTTTTCACATCCTGCCCAAAATGTGCTGTTATCTCTGTGTCACCAAATGGCATAGCCGCTGTGCAAAACCACCTTTCAGCTAACAAACTGATAGTGCTGCTCTTCATGAGGTGCGGTCACAAAAAGCCTATGTTGAAAATTTGGAGTGAAAATACCAATAAAAGCCTACAGCATTAGGGTTTACAACTGTAACACCCCACCCTGTAGAGACTGACAGGCATCAGGAGTGTGACTTGGGATCATTGGCTGTAATGCTCATGCCATTCTACCCCCACCCCTACCCTGCAGGCAGTGACAGGCATTGAGGTCTGCATTGGAGTGTTTGACCCTAAAGTTCACCCCATTCTCCTATACTGCAACCACCTCAGCATATTTCCTTATGGAATGGAGTAAGTATAAGGCCCTACGACCCCAAAGCACACCACGACACTTGTCAGTGTCTACAGGATAAGGTGAGGTAAAATGGCATAAGCATTATAGCTGATGACCCAAAGGCACACCCCAACATCTGTCAGTCTCTGCAGGGTGGGAGTGGGGTTGGCTTCAGTTCAATACTTCTCTGCCATTCCTATTATGTATCTCTAACTCCTGCACTACCATTGCCAATGCCAGCGAGACAACATTCGGCATTGACAAATGCTTGTTGATATAGGTATATCAATGTTCCCTTACTAAAATCTAGAGGTATATTACCAGTTTGTAACATAGCACTAAAGACATTAGTAATTTCATTGCCTAAGTGTTCTCCTAAAATGTTATAGCGCTTATTCGGAAGACAGTCAAGCCTGGGTGTGGTGTTATTCTTTAAGTGATGAATTGCTTCCAAGACTTCTTGAGGAAATATCGGTTGACTTATTGCAGTAGCTATTTGAGAGGAAAATAGTAGTTGCTGAATATCATTAAAATACTACTGAAATATAAACAAATCTGATTTTATGGAGGAAAACAAATTTAGGGAGAAATCAGTGACCAGATGCAATATTGTAGTTTGGGAAGTATGCTGAATTCCAGCATGATTAACGAGGCAGGATATATTTTTTTATCCCACACTACAATCATTTTGATCAAAAGGGCAAATCACCTGCATTGTTCCTTGTGTGCCAGATTTATGTTGGTGTAAAAGTTGTTTAGTTTTCTGTTTATGAAAGGTTAGCATATTTTTCTGTAGCAGCTGTATCTGTTGTGTTAAGTCTTGTCCTGTAGTACTAGCAAGGGTTAATAATGTTTGTAAATGGTGGTGTTGTTGTAAGTGTTAGATAGGAAGTATTACTTCTATTTTGACTATATTGTTTTAAAAAAAAGTATTAAATCAGATTCTGTGTCTTCCCACCAATCAATGGGGTTCTCAAAACAAAACAGGACAGATTTTCTAGCTGCCAGAAATTGGGCCAGAAAACCAAGAAATTGATTATCTTGCAACAAGTCAGTGTTAAACTTCCATAGTCCTGGACCTTTAGTAAAAGATGGGATAGTGCCAAGGGTAATAGATACCATCTTGTGGTCTGAAACTCTAGGGTGATACCTTGCAGCTTTGATGAATAGGTTCTGAGAAAGAAAGGCATGTCTATTCTGGTTGTCAGAGCTCCTTTTTGAAAGGTGGAGGTGTGCTGCTTTGTGTGTTCTAAATACGCATCCTGTAGTCATGCTGCATGTGAGATTTTTATCATGGCCTGTGTATCATAATATATTTTTTTGTGTTCTAGTATGTGCGCTTTTGTCTTGTAAACTGAGACCACAATTGAAATCACCAGTAAAAATAACATGCTTGGAGGTGTGCAAATACAGTTGTGTAAGGGTAAGAAGTTCTATCAGAGCAATTTTAGTCTGAGGTGCATATTGATTAATGAGACGATAAGATACCTGCTATATAAGAACATCCAGAATAAGAGCTTTACCAGGGGCAAGGTCATATAATTTTAGCAACTTTAATTCTAGTATATGCACTAGAATGCCTACACCGGAACAAGTGTCCTGTCCAATGGACCAAAAGGAAGGCCCAAGAAGCCAGTCCCTTTGGGCCTGTTTTATTTCATGTGAGGTATGAAACCTAGTATCCTTCAGGAAAATTAACCCCAGGTGTAAGGATGGGAGAAAAGAGAATACTGTCTTTTCTCCATTCTCTTAATACTATTAACATTAATAGCATGGCAAGAGAAAGCATCATATGACATGTTGATACAGTGTGAAGAAAGCCACTAAGGGATTCAGGTTCTATATAGAGGTCATTGTTTTCTACCTGCAGAAATTGTCCCTTTCATATTTTACTTAGCTTTCCTTTTTTGTGAGCCATTCCCTTTGTAAATATTTCTGTGTCAGTAGTACCCTCAAGGTGCAAAGAAGTAATAGATGAGGAATCTGAGTCTTCTCCTGAGTCTGCTGATGTCTTCAGCAATATTTCATATCGATTACCAAGAGTAATAGGAGAAATCCTGGTTACCTTTTTTTGGGGGGGGCTGCTTTCAACTTTGATGTGGCTGAATGCCTGTAGCCTGTTTGCGTGGGCTATTTAGGAGGAGGCATCTCAGGAATGACCAAAGGGTTCTTCACAATAGCTCTAGGGGAGGTGGATGCTGGAGGTGGGGGGGAGGGATCCACAGGGCCTGGCACTGAAGGGGGGTGGGACTTCCACTAAGGGAGGTAAAGGTGGACTTGTAGTGTCTGTGTGGACTTCTTGGGTTGGGGGAAACAGTATACTGGACCAGGTCTGTTTCTTATTGTAGCTTTCTGTACTTGTGAGATTATAAAGTGCTGATCTGCCCCCTCATCATGGTGATCCTGATTGTGAGCTGCCCATGCATAATTTTGGAAGATATGACCCATGTCATCACATAAGTTGCACTTACATTCATTCAGACAGGTAGAACTGAGAAGCCTCAATTCCCCACAGAGATTACATTTTACAGTGTCACAAGCATTACTTAAATGAGTAGAATCTCTACATCTATAATAGGCCTTTGGCTAGCCTGGGTAAAACAATACCCCTCTGTCACAACCTAGAAAAAAAGAGTTTGGAAGATGCACAGTCCCCGAATCTGCAGATTTTAGTAGCCCCTTTACTTTCCATCACCCTGTCCATGTATTTTCTGAGTCCAAGATGGCTTCAGGTTCTCTGATTACTGTGCAGTGCAATTTTAACCAGTACAGTACATCAGCTATATCCATCCCTTCATTGCGAAACAAGATAGTGATCATTTTATATGCAGGCTTGGTTAGGTGTGGCAAGAAAGGGAGTCCAAAAAGCTGTGCGTTTCAGAGAGTAATATTTTGATCAAAATCTGTCTAAGCCTCGGGTGGTTTTGAAGCTTATATCAAAAGTGGTTTCTCCTGAGATATGGATTAACACATAAATCTCATGGGAGAAGAACTTCATGGAATCCTTAAGGAGATTTCTGGCAACAAAGAGACAGTCTGGGGGTTCAGGCATACTGCCCACATAGGAAAATCTGATAGCATTGTGACACTTTGCAGGCATAATAGGGAGTCAAAAAAGAGAGGAAAATGTATTGTTCTGTCCTTCAGGTTTTTACGACTGTGGGCAGAGCCAGCAGGAGTATTGCATGTAAAAAAGAAGTGATGTCATGTTTTTGTCCATGGAACTGACTGAAGGTGTAAATAGTCTCTCCACCTTACCCTCATCCAAGCAATGTTTTCCACCCTCAAATAAATACGCTTTCATGTTACTCAATGGTTGCAAGGTACTATTTTCTTTCTTAAATGGGTGTTACAAGAACTGGAACCTGAGTAGTGGGAGGCAGCATTTTTTTTTTTGGAGTAAGATCCACCTCTGCCTCCACCCAAACTTTTTCTGATTCATGTGGAGGGCATGAGACAGCTCTACATGCTGTAATGAGATACACTAGTTTGGGACCTTATCAACCAACTGACATGCCTTGGCAGTGGAGAACAGAATGGAACAGAAGATATTTAATGCCTTCAAATTGATAAAATCTTTGGAACAAATGATTATCAGAGCCACTTGGGGCCTCAGAAGGAGACCTAGGCACACATCT
Source organism: Neoceratodus forsteri (assembly GCA_016271365.2). NCBI lineage: Eukaryota > Metazoa > Chordata > Ceratodontiformes > Ceratodontidae > Neoceratodus > Neoceratodus forsteri. The sequence goes on from CM028130.1 coordinate 54,378,223, forward strand.
AGCTCTGTAAGAATTTTTTTGGGGAAGGGTATAGGATTCAAACTCAGATCTAATTGCCCAGATCATCAATGCTATAAAATGCTATAATTAACAGACTCTAGCTGTTTTCTTTCAGAAACCACACTCAGTTAGATTTCAAGTATTTGCTAAATTGTAAATGTAGGTATCAGCATTCTGTTAGTAGTTAGTGCTGATTGTGGTCTGTGACAAGATCATTTTTTTTTTTTACAAATGAAGTGTATGGTAGGAAGCTGAAAACAGACTTTGATGATAAAGTGTGTTTTTCTTTTAAGTTGAGATGTATTAGAAAACTTTGAACAAGAAACAATTGGTGATTTTAAAAACTATTCTGATCAGAGCTGACATAAAAAATTCTTAACTATTTTTTATTTTAGCATGGACACTACAAATAGGATGTCAGCATTCACTCCATTAAACCTGTTTTTCAGGTTTTTTATAGCATCTTGCCAAGGTAATCTTCCCAGAATGTAATCTGTTATGGGGGGTTGAAATTGTTTTAATCATGAAGCATTGCTGTTAGTAATGCATTTAGAAATACAATTTTTAATTGTCTTTACAGTTAAAAAGGCAGTTTCATGTCAGGGCACATTTTTTGGAGGGGTTCAAATTATTTTAAACATGGGCACAGTACTTGGTAAATATGGACTTTGATGATAAAGTGTATTTTTTCTTTCAAGTTTGAGAAGTATGTATTATATATAAGTGTAACTGTGTTGTAAATGGTTAAGTAGACAGTGGTTTAAGGCTCTGAGCTACAAACCTGGAGACCTGGGTTTTGACTCCCACAGCCCCTACTTGCATACTGTGTGACCCTGCACAAATCACTTAAAGGAGTAGTCCACCCAGAATGTGCAAAAAACATATGTTATGTAGAGTGTTTTGATATGTATGTTAAGTCCTAGTGTGACCTTCCCTCTGTCTGCTATTTCGAGTTTTTTCTAAATGGCCTGCTAGCTGTATAGTAGTTTTACGACCCCTGGGGATCTCTATAACAAATAGTTTTATTGGCTTTCTTTTTTATACAATGCCCCCTGTCTCATGTGACAGTGATGTAGCCATGGCCTTAGATTTAGCATGTGTACTGCTTTAAAATCAGTTTAGCAACAGCAGAACCTTGTAACTGTTCTTATCCAGGGATCACAAATGTCCACTAGTTTAACAGATACCTGAAAGCTATCTAACTGGGGTTTCTGTAACAAAACAGCTGCTAAATAGCTCTAATTCATTATTTGTGTTTTTGATGTTAAAACACTCCTGCTAGCTAGACCTGAATGATGCACAGAGAAAACAAAAATATTTAACTAGAGTTATTTAGTAGCTGCTGTGTTATAGAAACACCAGTTAGCTTGCTCAAAGGTTTGTAAATCTGATATTATTTAAATAAATAAATAAATACATGTTTATGTTTAAGCCCATAAAACACCCATATCTAGTTAATGCATTCACAGCTGTACTGGCTCTGCCAGAGCTTGTTTGTTTAGAGGGGCCTCGGCCTGTAGTATAGGGGTTGGAGAAACTTTATCATTCTGCTGAGTTGGAGTAGCAGCAGGCCACAGATGCAGAACTAGGTTTTGGGTAAGCTAAATCTTCAGGAAAAGCAGAGGATCACTAAATTACAGTCATCAATGATTTTGGGGACTGCATTTGAAGGATTCTGTCAAAGCACATCAGGGGAATCCGAGTGGTTGACATGAGGATTGGAGAGGCCCCAGAAATCCACTGAAAGGAACCCTGTTGTTTTTCCCAGCCTGCACCTTCCAGGGCTGTTTCTACAGACCATGTTTGTCCATCTGTACTTTTATCAGTACTTCTCACTTGAAAAGACTTTCCAGGTTTTTGGGCAATAGTAGAAAACTTAGGAGTCTCAGGACTACTTACTGATTTCAGCAGCAAAGATTCCGAGGTATGAGCTGCAGCATCTGCATTGTAAGAACTGACAGATGTTGGCTCATTTAAAGGTCTGTTGAAAGCTCTCAGCTGAGAGTTGCTCACAGTGTCAGCCATGCTGTCAGACTGCAGCCATTGAACCTTCTGTTACAGTGTCATTTTAGTGAAAAGGAATTTCTGCTCCTTGGTTTCCAGTAGTCATTGCTATTCCAATGTCTCTGCTGTGTCCTGTGCTGAAATAGGTTGTGCAGGTTCGCTCTCTTCTAGGAATTAAAGTTCATCAGTCATCTCCATCGGTTCACCTCGCTCCTGTATACGTCCTTCAGCTGTTTTCAATAGGTGCTCACCATGTACTTGTTCTGGTAACTTTCTATAATATTAATAGCAATGGTCACTGCCTTAGATGAGATGGGAGAGGAGACCTGCTCTCCCACCTCCACAGCTTCGATGTGCTCCACAGGACCATCATCCACCATCTTGGCTGGCTGCCAAGCAGCAGCAAGGCCCCCTACTGAAGAGTAGGGGAATTTCTCCAGTGCTCTTGCCAAATATCCCCCCGTTCACTAAACATATCACCAACAGCTTAATCTGGTTCAAGGTCAGTTGGCATTCATCTGCATCCCCCTCCCCTGGGTCATGCCTGAAAATAGGCAGAATTTGTCTAGTGTACTTACCTGGTCAATAAAAACTAACTAACTAAATAAATAAATAAAATAATCAATGTAAGAAATATTTAAAAATTGTAAGTGGTGGCCATTTTTAATGACTTGAATCATTAATTCAAAAGTTGTTTTTAAAATAGCATAGAAAATGAAGAAATACACTGATTAGAAATCTAAGGATGTCACAATACATTAAAAAAAAACATGATGAACTGTTTTGTCAACTAACAAATACTACTATTTTAAACTACGGGCCAGATATTCAAAACTTTGCCAGGGGCTAAATTAGCACTGCCCAGTGTGCTAAATTAGCCCATACAAAATAGCCTGTTAGATTCAAAAGGGATAGCCCCTGCTAAACCTGCTGAATATAGCATGCTATGGAATCCTGGCAATCTGGGCTGGGAGTTCAGTGCAAACACAGCCCAGGAATAAGACAGCTCTGAATATAGCAACCAGGAAGTGCACACCACAACACCAGCCAAGTTCACAGCAACATGAAGGAGACAGAGGTGAACTACAGTATGTGACCAACATGTGTGCCAGCAGAGGCATGGACTCAGTAAAGCTGCACGCAGCAGCGCATGTGAAATTAGACTGTGCACAGATGTACAATATTTCTGAAATGTTTGCACCGTGCTAACACATCTGTGCAGGTTTAGCATGGAGCTAAGCCATTTGCCCAGTGCACTCACATTTGCCAGGGGCTAAACTTTGCTATATTCAAAAGTGACATGCAAATGAGCCTACTTAGGTAGTCTCTGGACAAACATCCAGATTAGCATCTCATTATGCCCTGATTTGCATGCAGTTTGCCCAGCATTATTGCAGGGTAGCACAGCCCCACCTGTAGGTCAGTCTGAAAGTACAGGGGCTGGATGGGTCTGCCCATAGCTCCAACTATAGGTCAGTCTGGGAGAGCATGGTGGTAGCTGTAGGCTACATTTATGCAGTACAGCATAGCATATTGTGCCCCAGGGGACCACACAACACAGGCACAGGTGGTGGCACTGCATGCAACTGTCAAACTGTAGTTCATGCTACAGTGCACAGCATGCACTGCAGTATCAAGGGGCCAGTAGTGTGAGGGACACTGCAGTGCCTATGGTGTGTAGGGCATTGATGGCCACTGCACTGTACACAGTGACAGGCTCAACTTGCAGCTGCTTATGGACAGTGGACATTACTGTTATGCTGTTGTGCGACCCACAGATGCTGCACCACTGGCATGGGATGCTCACAGTGACATATACAAGGTGGCTGTGTGTGCTGTGGTGTCTGTACAGATCAGTGGTATGTGGCTGGGGAGCACAGATGATCAGACAGGCACACTGGTATTGGAGTATTCCCAACACTGCCCCATGTGCACAGCATGGCTTGTCCCAGCCTTGTGGCTGCACTCAGTCTGTGGTGTAGCCTGGCCACTTGTACCTCCCCTCAACACCTCCATGCCCACAGTGCTGCATGTGTGTGCTGGCATCTGTTGGTGTCCAATGAAGGGTGGTCTGCAGGTGTGCTGTATGGCTGCACTGCCATGGTGTCCACTGGGAGCTGGGTCACCACTTACTGCCAAGCATGGCTGGGACTGGTGGCAGATGATGGCATCATTGTGATGCCATCAGTGAGCACCATGTTTCCTCCATATCTGGCTTTTTCTATGTGTCATACTCATTGGTTAGGGTCAGGCAAACTGCAATAGCCGCACAAATGCCACACAAAGCCAGAATGTCATGCAAAGCTGGTTTGCCCAGGATAAGACTTCCTTTCCTGAGTGGTAATTTAAACCGCGCAAAGTGGTGCGCTAACTCACGAAAATCACTTATGCAGCACTATTCACTGAATTTAGCAGGGTGCTGACACACCTTCAGTTTGCCTCTTGAATACATTATGATTTTGCCCGGCGCTAATGCAGTTTGCACATGCTATTTGGCCTTTTGAATATAGCGGACCTACACTAACCCAGTGCTAAACCTGAAAAAGCGGTTTGCACCCAGTGCTACATTTTGAATATGTAGCCAAAAGTGTTCTATTACTTTGTACTTCTGCACTAAAAAGGGTTTATTATTCATCCTTTCATTGTTTATACTGTTTGAACCTTGTTTTTTGGATATATGTGATGTCAGGTTATACTCTTCTGCCTTGTTGATTCTGAAATTTGTATAAGCATCCAGAAACCTTTTGGCTCAGGAGCTCAAAACCCAGTGCTAATAAACCAGCACAAAAGTAATAGAAAAGATCTGTGACATAACTAACTTATTTACATTACAGGCATGGTTGTTTCAGTATACTTCATTTGGTTTAATTGTATTAAAAACTGCAGCATCTTCCACCTACTGATGAAACAGCACATTTACAATGGTTTAGTGGGACTATGTTTTTTCTTTTTATACTTTCATTACCTGTTGTTTTCCCACTATTACTTATTTAAATTAAAAATTATTCAGGAAATATTTATTTACTATTTCTAATGGGCCCATTTCATAATTTCAGTAATTCACTCCAGGGCATACTTTGTGCTGGGATAACATAACTTGTCTGGTAGTAGAAGCACTCAGTCTTTGACCTCATGCTTCAACCCACCCAAGACATGCTGCATAATGTTTAACAATTCAAAGAAGATCTGGAAAAAGATGAAAACCCTACAACATGATAATAAAATGAGAAAGCTACTTTATTTTGTTTTCTGATGTTTTTTTTTTCTTGTAAATGAATAAACATCACACAACCAAAACATTTTATCTTAAGCAAAATTGTTAATGCAATAGAATTTTTTTGTGAAGATTTTCTGCCAGTTTTGTGAAGTCCTATGAATGAAAATGTAACACTTTCACTGAATACCCTATTAGAAAGTAAATTTCACCCACCTACTCTATACTAATTAGTCTACAGCAGAAAGAATGGGCATCTGTTTGTCAACAATACTCAAAGATAAATTTATTTCTATCAGGGTAGTTAAAGTGAGGGATTAGTGCAACTAGAAATGTATACTCTGATACAAGCAATAAGTGAAATTAAGGGACTGCTGTTTAAATTTGGTAACCTGAAGAAGTAATCAGATTGCTTTTGCAGGTCAAGTCAAATTTCTTGTTTGATTATGTTATTAATTTCTATATTTCTATTAACAATATCTTAAAAAGAGGGATGTCAACATACATACTAACATACATTATTAAAAAAATCATAAAGTGCAGTATTTTCCAAGAAAAGTGGTTTCAGTTAAATAATATCAGTCCACATTAGTGAGGACCCTTATGTCCCCTTCATATTGATTCAGCGGGTCATATAATAAGAGACCCATTCCTTGGATTTCCCAGTAAATTTAATTTCCTGTGACTAACCAGTATTACCAAATATATGCATAAAAAAGTTAAAATAATCAGTTATTTTCAAAACAGCTGAATGGATAGTATAGTACTTAATTAACAGTCACTCTACATAAACCCCTTTTGAGAAGTCCAAACATATCAGTCGTCTGTAATTCCTGCAGGAATTCAATATGATCAAGTGTGCAAACTTGCTTTAGTGCACTTGTTTCTCCTTTTATTTAGTTCCTTTCTTCTGTGCATGCTTTTCAAAAATCCTACTACATCCCTGAGCACCATTTCTGCTGAGGGAGCTAACAATCCTTTATCAATGGCATCTATAACTTGGTAAAAATTCATTGAAGCAGGGCAAGGGTGTAGTCAGAAATACTCTTTGCACACATTTGTGTACAGTATTTAGTACCTTTCCCAAGCCATATGCATTTTTCTTGGCATCCTGGCAAAACCTTGTCATGCAAAGAAGTGTGGTGAAAACCATGTACCATCTGAATCGCAGAAGAAGGAACAATGAAAGATATTAAATAGTGAGTGCATGCAATTGCGAAAATGTTGAGTTCATTTAGCCACACGCCATCAGAATAATGAAAGAGAAATATCACAAAGAAAAAAGTGAAAAAAGTAGCAAGCTATAGTAAATAGCAGTTTTTTTGGTTACTTGTGGAACTCTGCTATATTGTTTCCTGATGCACTTTTTGATCTTCTCTATTTTGCATGGAAACAGTTTTTCCTTTTGGGTTATTGATGGCACTGTTACTGACTGTGCTGTCTTTGTATTTACAGTCTTGGCATGGAACATTTTTGTTAGCATTGCCATTCTCATCTGGAGAATTTAGTGTAGACCACAGAGCAGTCTCTGTATCTGTTTAAACGGGTTAAGTATGATTTCTCAAAAGTTACAAAGCTGACATATTATTTCCTACGTTCTTAATCCCAACACCCAAAACACTGTGACACCCAAAATGCTGACTTCAGAAATCCCAACAATATATTCTCCAACCATTCTGTAACAAAACAGCAAACTTTGAATATCACTGAACTTTCATTACCAAACCCACTTCAAACTTATGGTAGAACCACTAACTGCTTACTAAAACAAAAAGCCAGAGTTTATATGTGCCTGAACACAAGTAAGTCATGTGGCATATAGTTAGCACAATTGAAATGTTTGAACATAATACTTTGAACTAACGAAGCAGCAAACTTTGAACATCAACCACCAACGTTGAACTTCAACCCACATCAAATTTCAAATGCACTTTGAACTAAAATGTAAAATTTCAAAAAATGTAAAAAAAAAAGACTTTTCCTTTGATGGAATTACCATCTCACAATTTTAGCAACCCCACTGATACTATGCACATAATATATATGCTGACATAAACCACAAGATAAGATATTTGTAAAATTAGCATAAGAACTACTGTATATCACATGTACCAGTCTCTATGCCAAAATTTTCACTAGCCCCATAACACATTAGTCAATAACTCTTTAAAGTTGTTTTCTTAATTAATTTTCATCAACTTCACTATAGGGGCAAGATGACCACATTGGCTGCTGTAAAGTAATAAGGGTGCAAAAGTTTTCCTTTTAGGACTATACTAACAGGGTCATCATTCACTATTATTACTGACCAAACCTGTTTATGGCAGCCAGTGTGGCCATCTTGCCCCTTAGGCAGATAGAGGGCACTGCAATGGCTGCCACTTTGGCACCCAGTTTAGCAAATTTCTGTCTATTGGAATGGGAGGACCGAGTAATCTATGACATGGATGCTAACACTTACTTGGAAAAGATGGATATTTACTAACACTTTATCGATGATGTGTTTTTGGTATGGAAGTGAACGTAAACTGAAGTGATGGAATTTTTTAAGTACTTGGAGGGAATCAGTCAAAACATGAGATTCAAAGTGACAGCAGACTTTAATTCAGTGAATATATTTGACCTCACAATCACCAAACAGTGTGATGGAACTTTTTGGACCAACCTGTACATTAAACCTACTGAAAGAAACAGTCTCTTACATGCAGAAAGTTGCCACCCAGCACACACAATAAAAAGCCTTCCAAAAGGGGCATAAGAGTGAAATGGAACTGCTCAACTGATAAACTGTACATTACCAGATCTCAGGAACTAACAGACAGATTACCAGACAGACACTACAGGGAATCAGATATAGAAAGGGCTACACTGAAGTGAGCTGAGAAAAATATAAGGAGATATATATGCTGATGATGGTAAGATAAGATGATATGAGGATAAGTGCTTGGATTGTCTAAATACTAGAAATCAGACTTTGAAGTACATCTCTAGGTGGTAAGGCAGTTATTTTCCTATTTGGCAACCTGCTGTTACTTTCACCAAAATGGAGAGGCAGGAGGCAAGATTGGAGAAAGGAACCAGTTTATTAAGCAATGGACCACAGGGTAGAAACAGGAGGTAAGGGTACAACAGCATTAAATACTACTAACCTCCTGTACGAGGAGAACTATAAAAGGAATTGGCTGTAACAGCTATTTCAACTCCCTGTAAGAGGGTGGTTCTATAACAAGTTTTAGAAAATGATCAACTGGCTGTAACAGCTACCCTGTAAGCGTCTGATTTCTAATCCCCATTCAGACTTTCTAAGTAAACCCTGAGATGCACCCCTAACTGTTGCCTGGAGTACTCCACACTATCATTCACTCTACATATTACAGTAAAAGTCTATATGTATGGCAGATGGCAGTTCTTACACAACCAGATTTTATCGGTCATCAAGAAGAAAAATGTAATCAAGGAACAGTCATGACAAGAAGCAACTCAACTGGCTGTCCAGTACAACTCTGAGAAACTTTTGGAAACTACAGAAATACAGAGAGGATTTTAACAGACCCTGAGTTCTTTGCCACACCCTACCTGTCTAGGGTCACTGGAATACAAGCACGGATCAAGATTTCTTCCGCTAAGAACCCACTGAAGGCTGCCAAAATGGAACACACAAGATCCATCTGTAGTCCTCTTCTGGACTGCCCAGAAAGGGGAAAAATGCAAACTACCTGGCCACAGTCTGCTCCTGGACTGTCAGATGAAGTATTATGAAAAAGATCACCCTGCCACAGCCCGCTTCTGAACTGTTAGATGAGGAAGATGAAGAAAATCAACCTGCCACAGTCCACTTATGGACTGCTGGATGAGGAAGATGAAGAAGATCACCCTGCCACAGCCCACTTCTGGACTGCCAGATAAGGAAGATGAAGCAGACTCCACTGGATACAGAAGTCTGGATAAGGAAGTCTCTGGATGTTGGAATACGACGGTCTTCTGGCTCCAAGAACGGACGACCCAGGGCACACATAAAACAACATACCGTTAGTCGAAATGTGACAAAGTTCAGAGCTCCAAGGCTGGATGAGTCAAGGCACACTTAAACAACAAACAGAGTGTCACTCTGAGAACTGGAACTGATGATTGGACGGTACTCTGATACGAAGTCAGAATAAGAAAACAGATGGCAGATTCCGACTGGGCCAAGCTGTACTTGGGGAAACTGTCAGAGGGAAAGCAATAAACAGGATGTTGCAACTTGAGATGACTGTGGCATGGTTCTTCATGGAGTTGCTGTTGTCTGCTTCTGGGATACACTGGAAGATGATTCCTGAAGAACTGATGAAGACTTATAGGTATGCACATAGGTGAAGTGACTCTGGAGATTGCTGAAGACTGATTTGGATACTTTTCCAACACTAAAATGCTGGCACAAAGCAATGCAAAGACAGTTCTGGCATTTAATACTGTTTGTGGGATGAATAGCAATGCAATAAATGTCACAGTTCCTACTGTAGTGGTCAACTGCACAGTCTCAATGTCCAGACCCCAGTAAGTAAACAGGCACTGCACTATTCTGGGTGAACCCTAGCATTCAGTGAACCTAACTAACAAGGGGTCCCTCTCAGCTAAATTGGGTTCTCCTGTTACTGTGGATATACTGCAGTTGGAAATAGACTTTCTGGAAAGGTTATAGACTCGAATGTCTGAGAGGGACCCTTTAACATTGTGGACCTGAATTGCTAGCTAGGCTCCAATAACATCTGGGGTCTTTATGGCTAGCTACGGATCCTGGATCTTGTGTTGCCCCTTTAAATTCTGGGCCTAAATGGCAGCATCGCATTAACAACTGTGGGCCTATATGGTTGGACCCCTTTAATAACTGTGGCCTACATGGTTGGGCCCCTTTAACAACTGTGGGTCTATATGGCTGGGCCCTTCTAACAACTGCGGGCCTATATGGCTGGTCCCCTTTAACAACCATGGTCTATATGGCTGGGCCCCTTTAACAACTGTGGGTCTATACGGCTGGGCCCCTTTAACAACTGTGGGCCTATATGGCTGGCCCCTTTAACAACTGAGCCCTTGCCTAGGCCGCTTTTAAATCTGATGGATCTGTTACCCCTTTAAATGCTGGGCCTTTACTAGGCCTGAGAAATCTGTGGGACTAGTTTCCCTTTTAATTAATCTGGACCATTCAGTTGCTGGGCTCTTTTAAATCGTAGACCTGACTGGGGCCTTGCTGTCACTCTTCCCCTTCTGCCTTGTCTTGTTCTTCCACTATAATGAATATTTATGGCCCCTCTATGGACCTTACTATACTAGCCCCTCCCCGTGGGTATCACTGTACCCGAATATTTAATTGCATAAATGTGGGTCTCTCTAGTCTGCCCCTCCTCTCGGCCATCGACTGATTCACTTTGCACCTAGCACAAGATTTAAAAATAAATAAATTGGCTTTTTGTTTGTTTACAGCAGTCAGCATTTTGCTTGTGTGCTGCTGCAAACTCACCGCCCAGACTGAGGTGCAGGGAAGCAGGATTGGGAGGTGGGAAGATTCACTAGCAGTGGGAGGGCATCTCAGGAATAGGCAACATGGCGAATGGCAGAGGGCCTTTTGGGTATTTCCTATACTGACTCTCTGTCTCTGTGTCCGTCGCTCAGTACGATATGGTTCTGCTACCCCCACCTCTGGGGAACCGAAATTTTACTTTTTAAATAAAAATAATAAAATGGGACATCAAGCCTTTTCCCCAATGGGAACAGGACAGCTTTTTCTTCTTGTTGTGCTCCAATGGCACCACCGACAGTGCCACACAGCAAAAAGGCAGTCTTCTGTAGCTGGAGGCAGAAGAGACACACAGACAAGCCCTCAGGGACAGCTTCAACCCACCAGGTAAGCCTTTTCTCATCCCTCTTCATGTGTTCTGCATCCTCTCTCCTCTGCAGCCACCAGAATTCTCCTTGTAACAGACAAATTGTTCAAACAATAACACTCTAGGTGTAATATCAAAGGTTGCGATGACGCAACAGTTTTGCACCATGCGCAACCCACTGATGTGCCCTGGTGCAGGATTCAAAAGGGGATGTTGCACCGCGCAGATCCCAATGTGCCGGGGAGCACCATTAATGTATGCAGTGCAAGTGTGGGGGCGTGCCCATGCATATTCCACACATCCCAATATTCAGCCTGGGATGTGCAGCGCATATGATGGTACAACCCCTACTTGCACCGCTCACTGGTGCTCAAAGTTGAGCCAAAAGGATATAGGAGCAAGGACTGGCCACCCACAGGTGAGCTGCCATATTGCGGGGCACAACATGGCAGCCGCAAGTTGTGGGTGGCCACCTGAGCTCCGGGGCCAGGGTCTGTCACCATCGCACCCACCACGCCCGATCGTGGGCATAAGTATAGTTAAATTCACATCCAATATCCCTGTTGGTCCAGTTGACCACTTACAGCCTGATCATGGGCATTAGTACATTTAAAAACATCTTGAATTATCCCTGGTGGTTCAGTAGTATCCCTCCCCACCGCCCACTTCATCCTCACTCACTCCCCGCCCCCTTCCCTTTCAGAAGGAGCGGCAGTCTTCAACCACAGGCCGCCCAACTGCCCACCCACTGACTGCATACTGCATGGCTGTACTCCCATTGGTCCACAGCGCGGGCATGTAGACCATGCTGTACTACATATCTGGACTGTGTAGTATGGTATGGTCTGCATGCACGTGTGCCGCTGTGGACCAATGGGCATATAGCCGTACAGATACAGTCAGTCGGCAGGTCTGCCAGGTGGCTTGAGGGTGAGTTGCCACCCACCACTGACTGGGGGGCAGGGTGTGGGTCTCAAAACAGCCATCACAGAGGCAACAAGAGGCAACAAGCCTTTGTGTAAAGTAAATCAACAAAATACAAGGAAAAAAACCTATGGTTCTCAAAAGAGGTGGCAGGGAAGGTTAAGGAGAAAAGGATAGCATTCAGGAAATATAAGGAAACACAGAAGGAGCAGGAAAGAGAACTTTATCAGTTAAAGCAGAAAGAGGCTGGGAAGGCAGTCAGAATAGCAAAGGCCCAAACCGAGGAAGGGATAGCCAACTCTGTTAAGAAGGGGATAAGACCTTTTATAGGTACATTAGGGAGTGAAGAAAGACCAGAGGAAGCATATTGAGACTCAATAAAGGGGAGGGAATGTGGGTAGAGGGTGACAGTGAAAAAGCAGGGATACTGAACAAATATCTCTGCTCAGTATTCACAAAGGAAGAGGAGGGGGAGGTACCTAAACCAAACAAGAGAAACACTCTGAAGACAGGGGTCAATACCAGTCCATTTACAGAAGAAAGGGGTCTGAAAGAACTAATAAAATTGAAGGTGGACAAAGCAATGGGGCCTGATGGGATTCACCCAAGAATTCTAGAAGAACTAAGGGTAGAACTAGTGACACCGCTGACTACTCTCTTTAACAAATCATGGGAAGATGGGGTGGTACCTAAGGACTTGAGGACGGAGGATGTGATTCCTCTTCACAAAAGTGGGAGCAGGACAGAAGCAGGAAACTACAGACCAGTTAGTTTGACCTCAGTGGTAGGGAAAATGATGGAATCAATTCTGAGGAAAGAATTGTTGAGTACCTAGAGGCCAGTGGGGCACAGGACCCAAGACAGGATGGATTCACAATGGGAAGGTCATGTCAGATGAATCTAATAGATTTCTTTGACTGGATGACCAAAGTAGTAGACCAGGGAGGGGTGTGTGACATGGCTTACCTAGATTTTAGGCAAGGCATTTGATACAGTCCCACACAAAAAGATTAATACACAAGTTTGCCAGCCTTGGAGTGGGTTCCAAGATGATAGCCTGGATAAAAAATTGGCTAGACAACAGGATGAAAAGGGTAGTAGTAAATGGTGTCCACAATGAAGAAAGGAGGGTTACTAGTGGGGTACCACAGGTTTCAGTACTGGGACAGGTCCTTTTTAATGTCTTTACAAGTGACGTTGCAGAGGAACTGGAAGGAAAAGTATGTCTCTTTGCATGTGACACAAAGATCTGCAACAGGGTTGATACACAAGATGGAGTGGAAAGGATGAGAAGGGACTTGACAAGGTTGGAGGAATGGTCAAATGTATGGCAGCTCAGATTCAGTGCAAAGAAGTGCAAGGTAATGCACTGGGAAACAAAAACTCAGGGAAGAGTACACAATGGGGTGAGATACTGACAAGAGTAAAACAGAAAGGGACCTGGGGTTATTATATCAGATGACCTAAAGGTGGACAAGCAATGTGAGAAGGCAGTAAGGAAGGCTGGGTGGATACTGGAATGCATAGGGAGAGGTGTCAATAGTAGAAAACAGGAAGTTGTTATCCCTCTGTATAGACAGCTGGTGAGACCCCACCTGGAGTACTATGTGCAGTTCTGGAGAACCCATCTCTGCAAAGACATAAACAGGGTGGAGGCTGTCCAGAGGAGGGCAACCAAAATGGTGCAGGGTCTGCACCAGAAGACATATGAAGAAAGACTAAAGGAGCTTAATATGTATACCCTTGAGGAAAGAAGGAGAGAGGGGGACATGATAGAAACTTTCAAGTACCTGAAGGAATCAACAAAATCCAAGAGGGTAGCATCTTTCAGAAAAATAGATGTGCAAGAACAAGGGGGCACAATTTGAAGATAGAGGGGGGGATGACTCAGATGTAATGTGAGGCAGTATTTTTTTCACAGAGAGGGTTGTGGATGCATGAAACAGCCTTCCTGAGGAGGTCGTGGAGTCAAGGACAGTGGGGGAATTCAAGAATGCATGGGGCAGACATAAGGCAGTCCTAGTGTGGGGTAGGAGGAAGTAAGCTGTTGGTTAACTAGGATCTGCAGCTTATCTGTTAGGTAGGAACATGGGCAGGCTAGATGGGCCAAGCGGTCCTTATCTGCCATTAAATTCAATGTTTTTATGTTACTGATGCCCGCTATTGGGCTGGAAGTGGTTCACTGGACCACCAGGGATATTAGACATGCTTTTAAATATACAGTACTTATGCCTGCGATCGGGCATTGGGGCACTTTGCCTCGATGTGCAGGGGGCGTTGTTCCCCGATGGCTGCAGCCCGGCAGGATGCCAGGCACAAGTCGCAGGGAATCGGCGCACCTGCATGCAAATGGGGCCATAATGACATGCTAATGGCCCCAGTTGTGCCTTGCATTCATTATGGCCCTGTTTGCATATCCACCGCTGAATATCACAGCTCCTGTGCCTAGTGCAACCACACTTGTGCTGGCGCATCCCCCTGTTCCACTCTTTCCACTTACACTGGCGCAGTGCCACTATGCCATGCACAATGCGGAGGCCTGTTTGCAATATTCAATGGTGCTGAGCCATGGCACAGCTCCGTTGAATATCACCCTGTCCACGCCCTGGCACATTCCAGTTGTGCTGCACCCTGCTTGCGCCCCAGCCAGGCGCATTTCTGAATATCCCACCCTCTGGGTTCTAATTCTCTTTTTAGAATGCTGTGCATGTCCAGCTCAGCACAGCATTCTATCTTTGGTGCGTTGTTTACTTTTGCCACATGATGGCATAGAAATCTAGCTGCATTATTTTCAGTCTGTGGTTTGGGTACCTTTACTGGGCTACTCTCGAAAGACTGGGGACTACAGGGAACTGCTGGAGAACCCCAACTTTGGGGGTATTACATATTTGGGCCCATTAAAAGATACATGTCCCCTTGTATCCTCCTAAACTTCTTGAGAAGACACAAAAAAAATCCACAAACCACTCCAAAGGCTACTGTGTGCTGAATATAACAACTTAATAGAGCTTGTGGAAAGTGGAGATTGCTTTCTTTCTTGAGAAGAACAATACATTAAAACTTTGAACATTCTTAACTTCTACCATTTACTATTTCTACTGTTTAACACTTCTTCTATTTAACATTTCTAACTGTAGGTAATCTGTATTCTAACTTTGCACTGTATTTTGCTTTATTCACAGGTGACCTTTATTGAATTATTGGTTTCTTCTATCCAATGTTTTGAGGAATACCCTTTGTTGTACATGTAGAGCTACGTACAGAACCTTCAGTAGACCTGGTAGAAATGGGACTGAACATGGTAATACCTGATAACCAAGGCCATTATATTGGTTCTCCAGGGGTAGCTGTATCTATCCTTGTGTGCTCCTACCTGTCCTATCTGTTTTCTTTGTCATCCTGACCATTGCCTAGACCAGAGGGTTAAAACGTACAAGGCTTCAGAATATTTTGGTGCATATCTTACTTTATTGTCCTCCCATTTCTGATTTAATTCTATACATTGAAAGTCCTGGGTATGGAAGTTCAGTTATCACAAACGGTGTAGGTTCCCACCTGGATGCAAGCTTATGTCCTATGGTATGAGAGTTTCCCAGAAAAACTCTGTCCCCTACAGACAAAGGTACAGCATGTGCTTTACAGACATACTGTTATTTTTGCCTTTGTTGTGCATATCCAATATGGGTTAACATGATATCAGCTGCTTCCCTGAGTCGTCGTTGGTGTTCTTCCACCCATACTGTGGTTAACTCCTCTGTCTTTCTGTATGTCATCTGTTCATCCAGAACCATGTCCATTGGGAGTCTTCCACATCTGCAAAACATTAAGTAATAGGGCGGTTATTCTGTGGAACAGTGAACAGTATTATTGTAGAGGCAACAAAATTCAGGAAGCAGTTTCAGCCAGTTTGTTTTCTGATGCTCTGGCATCACTCTCAACATCTCCACTAGGGTGCAATTTGCTCATTCACATAACCCATTTGTTTGCAGGTGATAGAGGGCTGTTCTCAGTTTTTTGCTGCTGTACATGGAACACAATTCTTTGAATAATATTGATTCGAACGCACCACCTTGATCAGTTAATATTTGAACTGGACACCCATATGGATGGATGAATGCTTCCAAAGTGCTTCAACTGTAATCTGAGCTGACAAGTCTTTTATTGATATCTCTACCATGAACTTTGCTTAGTAGTCAGTGATCCTTAGCACATACTGAAATCCACTTCTACTAGGTTTGATCTTTAAGTGATTTAGAACAACAATCTCTAATGGTTCTTTGGTTACAATCGGGTGCAAGGGCACTCTTTGTTTAATATCTGCCTCTCTTTCTTTTTAGGTTGCAGACCATGCAGTTCTCATATCATTGTCTAATATCCTCTCTCATGCCAATCCAATAAAATCTCTCTCATTGTTTTCTCAGTCTTTTGGTGTCCAAAATTACCTGATCCATTGTGGTAGGCCTTCAGCACGGTATCTGCTTCCACCTGTGGAAAGATGATCTGAACAGTTTCTCCTCTGGCTCTTGGTTCTTGTGTTTTCCATATAATCTTTCCTTGCTCTAAGCAGAGGTACTCTATTTGTCTCAACAGTTTGGTCAGTTCTGGGGGAACAGTCTTTCTTTCCTGTGCACTTATCGTCCTTTTGGTTCTGAGTATTTCTTTGAGCTCCTGGATCAGAGGATTCTGATTCTGTAACTGCATCCATAAGTCTGTTCTCTCATCCACTGACAGTGTAGGCTTTGTTCCTTGGCTGTGATCGATACTCTGTGGGTACTGGCAACACAACTGGACTATCTTTGCTGGAATCCTGATGAATGGTGGCATCTCCAAATCTTCCTGCTTGGTTTCAGCTACTTCCTCTTTGTCACGATCAGGCAATCTGGAGAGAGCATCCACATTACCATTAGACTTCACTGAATCTTACTTTATTGTGAAATTGAAGTTGGCCAGCCTGGAGGCCCATCACTGTTACAACACCTCAAGCTTTGTTGTGTCAAGATGTGCCAAGGGATTGTTATTTGTATATACAGTGAATGTAGTAGCTGTGAAGCAGTGTCAAAATGTCACCATTATAGCCCAAATGAGTGCTAAAAACTCTAGCTTGAAGGAACTGTATAATTTGCCATTCCTTTCTGAACCCCTCAATCCTCTACTTGCATAGGCAATCACTTGTTCTCTTCCCTCCTGTGCTTGGGTAAGTACAGCTCCTAGGTATTTGTTGCTAGCATCTGTGTAGAGGTGAAAAGTTTTCTGATAATCCGGGTAGGCTAGTACCAGTATTGTGGGGAGCACTGCCTTAAGGTGATCTAATGCAATCTGACACTCTGGAATCCAATTTACTCAACTGTATCTGCTGACTTACTCCCTTTTGAGTGGCGCAGCAGTTCGTGTAAAGGGGCTGCTTGTTTTGAGAAAACTTTCACAAATCTACACTAATATCCAACAAATCCCAAGAATCATCTCACATCTCTGATGGTGAAAGGATAGGCCATTCCTTTACACTTTAATTTTCTCTGGGTCTGGAGCTATCCTTTCTGTGGATTCAACATGTGGCAAATAATGTATTTTCTCTTTCAAGAAATTACACTTTGAAGGTTTGATTTTCAGTCCATATTTCTTTAAGCACTCAAAAACCAGCTTCATGTGTTTTAGATGCTCCATGTATGTTTTTGAACAGACTACAATATTATCTCGGTAGGGGAGTACTGTGTCAAAATTCTCAATGCCCAAACACTGTTCCACTAAGCACTGAATTATTCCCAGCACATTACAAAGTCCAAACGGCATCCATGAAAACTCATACAGCCCCACTCGAGTCACAAAAGCTATCTTTTCTTGGTCCTCTAGTGCCATGGATACTTGCTAGTATCCGCTTGCAAGGTTAATGGTAGAGAAGAATGCTGCTGACCTTAATGCTGTGACAGCATCCTCAATGTGGGGTAATGGATAGGCATCCTGGTGCCTGATTTGATTGCATTTGTGATAATCGATGCAAGATCGTGTCTGTCCATCTTTTTTCCTAACCAAGACAATTGGTGCTGCCCATTGGCTGTGACTCTCTTTTATGACATTCACTTCCAATATTTCTTTCTGCAACTGCTTGGTTGGCTGATATAGAGCAGGGGGTATGAGTTGGAACTGTTCCTGAATGGATAGGTGATTCTCTGTAGGTATATAGCGTCTCACATTTGTTGCGCAGCCAAAGTCTAAGGCATGGTGAGAGAAGGCATCAGCATGTTTGTTTATCACTTCCATCAGCTCTGACTTTTCTTCTTCTGTAGTTTTGGGATTTCCTATGTTGATTTCCTGGAGCCGTGCTCTGGAGGTTTCACTGTTGACTATCTCCTCCTGTAGTGTTATAGTGGCAATGGTCAAGCGAAACATTTCCTCCTCTTCCTCACCTGGGACTATGACATCTTCCCACTTTACCTTCATGAGTCAACAAGTGGTCTGCCATTTATACACTGTCACTGACTTATTGCCATAACTGAGCAGGTGGACAGGATCTTGCCACCCTTTATTGTGACCAGACTCTAGCCACCACCACTGGATCCTCTCCTTTGACCCACTCTGGTTCCACTAAGGCCATGTAATCTTTACATCACAATCCTACTTTGATCTGCACATCAGTATCATCTCAGCCCAGGTTTCAGCTGTACTGGCCGTTCATGCATCACTCAAACTTTTCCGATTTCTCCTTTCTCATTAGCAAACCACTGATGGCACTGGAATAACATACTAACATACTATTTGCCAGCAGATTAGGCCTTACGGTCTATCGAGTCTGCTCAAACCTCAGATCCCTAGTTGGGTGCTGAGGCCCTCCCCTCCCTTGTGTTCCAGAAACCCCTATCATCCATCCCCACCCCCCTGGGGCAGGCCATCATCTGATACATCCACTTTCTGTGTCTGTCCCACCCTCTCTTGAAGCCCTCCACTGTGGATCTCTGAACCAGCTCACCAGGCAGTGCGTTCAAAGGGTCCACCACCCTCTCAGTGAAAACCTCCTCCTTCCCCCCACCCTTCCTCCTTCCAACTTCAAACCAAGCCTCTGGTAATATCTCCGGCTTTAGTCTAAAGATCCCTCCATGTTTACTCTATTTATTCCCTTGAGGTACTTGAAGACCTAATCATGTCCCCTGTCTCTCTCTCCTCCAATGAAAACAGGCAGAGCTTCTCAAGTCTGTCCTCATTCGTCAAATCCCCAGCCTCGTGATCATCTTAGTTGCCCTCATCTGTACCCTCTCCAGGACCTGTATGTCCCTCTTCAAGTGTGGTCTCCAGTACTGCACACAGTACTCAAGTTGTGGTCTAACCAGTCCATTGTACAACGGCAAAATAACTTCCTTGCTTCCAGAGGTGATCCCCCTTACGATGCATCCCAACATCCTGTTTGCCTTGTTAGCCGCTCTCCTGCACTGCTCAGAGTTATTCATACATGCATCCACCATGACCCCTAGGTCTTTTTTCCCCTATTGAGGCCTCCAGTGCCTCCCCTCCCAGGGTGTACCTGTGTTTAGGTTTCCTCGCCAAGATACAACACCTTGCACTTGGTGATATTGAAATTTAATTTCCATGTGTGAGCCCAGCTTTCCAGGGTGTCCAGGTCCCCTTGCAGGGCCAACCTCCCCCTGTTCTCCCTCAACTACTGCTCCCATCTTGGAGTCATCAGTGAAGAGACTCATTTCACACCCTATACCCTCCCTGATGTCAGATATGTATGCATTAAACAGGATCGGACCCAGGACCGAGCCCTGCAGTACCCCACTATCAACCTCTCTAGGGTTTGAGAGCCCCCCACAGACCACTACTCTCTGGGTGCATCCAGCTAGTCAGTTTTCAATCCATCTGACCATCAAAGGGCCTACTCCTAACCCCATCAGTTTCTCAACCAGACTATTGTGGGGGACAGAGACAAACGTATTGCTGAAGTCCAAGAATAATACATCCACAGGCTTTCCCCAGTCCAGTTCTGATGTTACCCATTTGTAGAACTCCACAAGATTGGTTTGACATGATCTACCTGGCACAAACCCATGTTGCCGACTATCCAGACCTCCCATCTCCAAGTACACCCCCAATCGTTCCTTTAGTATACTCTCTATTAATTTTCCCACCACCGAGGTCAAACTGATGGGTCTATAGTTACCTGGTACTTCCCTTGACCCCCCTTTATGGATTGGCACCACATGTGCCTCTCGCCAATCCCTAGGTACCCTCCCTGTCTCAAGTGACCTGTTGAAGGTGCAGCCAGTATGTCCGCCACTTCCCATAGCACTCTCGGTTGAATGCCATCCAGCCCAGGAGATTTGTCTTTCTTTAGGGCCTTGAGGGCTAACCACACCCTTTTCATGGAGATAGCATCATCCATCCCCTCCACCTTACTGGCCTTTTTATCCTTGTCCAGATGTGACACCCCTGGGGTACCTCTCCCTCCCTCTTGCCCCATTTCTGTTGCTCCCCTGATTCCACTCACTGCCGTTTCTATCCCCATCATGTCTTGCTTTGTAGATATCCCATCCCCCTCCCTAGTGAACACAGAGGCAAAGTACTTGTTAAATACCTCTGCCTGGTCCCTCGCCTCTTCCACCCACCCTCCTTCTGATCTCAATCTGCTGAGATGGCCCTAGATTTTCTCCTCTCCCAATATACCGGAAGAACCCTTTTCCCTCCAAGTATCCCCTGTGCCAGCTGCTGCTCTTACTGGACTTTGCCCTCACCATCCGGGTGACTTTTCTAGATGCAAGATGATACATTTCCTTATCCCTATCCCTCTTGTTGTTTTATATTTTGTAGGCCACCTCTTTTTCTCTGACTGCTACCTGTACCTCACTGGACCACCAGCATGGTTTATGTGACCTTGCTCCCTCATGCTTCAACTTCAGCAGATCCTGACTGCCTCATGGAAGTCTCCGTTTATGACCTCTCATCTCCCTTCCACACTTGTCATTGATGTAATTCCTTCAAGTGATCCTTGAGAATATTTCCCATGCCCACAAAGTCTGCCCCCTGAAGTCCACTGCCAGTGTCCTAGATCTCACCCCCCCTCCCTGCATGCTTATTTGAAACCAGACAGTATTGGGGTCGCTCCCAGTCAGGGGGTCTTCTACAACCAGGTCCCTTACCAGATCCCCATCTGCCAGAACCACGTCCAGGACATGCCCCTCCCTTGTGGGCTCCATCATGTTAAGAACACATCCTGGAAGCTGTCCAGCAGTCTCTGCTCCTTGGCCACCTTAGAGACATGGTTCCCCAGTTAGTACCTGGCATATTAAGGTCCCCATCAACACCACTCCTTCCCTTTTGGTCCACACTGGGCAATGATGTTGTCCAGCAAACCATCCTCTAAAACATCACTCATCCCGGGGGCCTATATACTACACCCAACTTGACCTTATCTCCTGATGGGATTGTAAGGTGACCCATAGGTCTCCACATTTCCTCTGCCTCTTCTACCCTAGCAATTTCTATGTCATCTCTAATGAACATAGCCACTCCACCCCTCTGCCCTCCTTTCTATCCTTCCTAAGCATAGTGTACCCCGCACGTTTAGGCCCCAGTCATGGTTTTTGTTCTCCCACGTCTCCGTGACTGCAAACATCCACCCCCCCAAACAGCATGGCCTGGAACTCTGACAACTTGTTTCCAAAGCTCCTGGCATTTACTAACACCAACCTCCACCCCTTATCCCTGATCCCCTTTGTCGAACCCCACCCAGGTTCCTTATACTTCCATCCTCCTCTGCTCCTCCTGAAACCTCCTAATAGCTTAATTGTTCCTTGTAAGGCCTGTTTCTCTCCATGGAAGTGAACTGGTCTCTTCCTTA
This sequence comes from Neoceratodus forsteri, assembly GCA_016271365.2. Taxonomy (NCBI): domain Eukaryota; kingdom Metazoa; phylum Chordata; order Ceratodontiformes; family Ceratodontidae; genus Neoceratodus; species Neoceratodus forsteri. Next base: position 54,400,052 of record CM028130.1, read on the forward strand.
GATTTGTATCAGGTCCTCTTGGCAATGCTGGAGCAGATTCATGCCCAAGATCATAGGTGGTAAGTTATCGTCATAGAGATTGCTGATCAAGATCCCCTGGTTTGGTTGTTCAGTCCTTTCCAACTTAATATTTGCCTCCATATAGCTGATAATAGGAATATCCAGACCATTGCCAGCTACCAGATTCATCCACTTCTTAGAGAGTGGGGTTAGCTGCTCTCTCGTCCAGTACTCGAAGAAAGTCTTGCCCTGCAGTGTTGTCACTTGTGAGCCAGTGTCCAATCGGGCTTCCACCTCCATTCCGTTAACCTTTAAAGTGCTGGTTGGACAATCTCCAATGAACCTGGCTTGAGCTGAGTTTCTTAATGAACCTACTGTGAATTGTGTCAAGGCTCAGTCTGCCAACCCTTGGATTCCTTGTTTAAAGTCCTGGCAGGTGTGCTTGCCTCCTGAGTACATCTTCTCTCAATGTGGCCACTGATTCCACACCTTCTACATATGGGCCTCCCATTCATGTCAAACTGGTTGTGATATGGTAGAATAGAACCCTGTCCCATTTGTTGGAGAAAGTGCACAAATGAAAGGATCTGTATTTTTTCCTTTTCTCTCTTTTTTGTCTGGTTGTGCAACCAAAATTTCCTGCCAGACCTCGGACTTGATCAACCTGACCAAACTCACAATCCTTTGCCTCTCACTGTCTCTCAGTTTTCTCTTGCTGTCTTTCTCCCTTGCATAACTATATCTGCTAATATAAAATATATGAGAATCAATATATGGAAATGTAGCTGATATTGGGATCACTTTTGTTTAGAAAATTGTGTTATTGTTGAAATGTATATATTTATAATTTGAGATAACTGTAAAAAGCTAGAGGTTACTTAGGTGCAAATGCCTGAGCCTTTTGCAGTTGCTGTGGGGACCTCAGGAAGTTCTCAATGTTTTAGCAGCTCCTAAAATTTACAAAGAACAGGATGTTTGCAAAGATGGGGGTTGAAAAGAGCTATAAAAGCAGCTAAGCTGAGCTGCAAGGGAGATTTTAATTTTCAAGAGATTTTATTTTGCTTCTGTATATAGTTATTCTGAACAGGTTTATTTTATTTTATGTTACTGCAACTACAAATAAACAATTTTGTGGAATTTTACAACTGCTCATGGGCTTTCTCTATGCTTCCTGACTTGTGCCTTGATGACACTGGTCAGATGGTCATCTTCCCATATTTCTGGCTGTTGGGGATCTAGACAGGTGCCACTCTGCTTCTCTTGTCATCTGGTCTCTCATTTCATGTCTCAAATCTTCCCTGATATTCTGGAGTTCCTTCTTCATAACTTGCCACATCCCCATGGACAGTTCCATCTCTGAAGACTTCTGCTCTTCCCTGTTTGTCTCCAGGCTGGAGGTTCTTTGTGCAGAATCATCCATATTCTGATCTCAGTTGTATCAGTAACTGTGACATCAATGTGGTCTTCCTGAGTACTCTTGGGTCTGAGGCCTTATTGACACCCATTCAGGTTGGTTGCTGGTAACTGCAGTCTGACAGCATACCTGATGTCTCTCCCAACAATTCTCTGGTGTTATCCCACAACACTGCTGAATATCTGATCTGTCGCTGGAACATCGCTTCTTCTTTGAAATTTAGAAATTGCATGCCTTGGTTCTGTTTCGACAGCAGCCATAATTCTTGGTGGAGAGTCTCGCTTCTGACTCTTTCTATAAATCTTTCTTTTAATAGTTCATCAGGGCCATAGAGATCATGGGGATCCAACATTTCAATCTCCTTGAAGGTCTCTCATGAGCTGAGAGCATACTCCGTAAAGTTTCACCAACTCCTTGCACCCTAGAGAAAATGTCATGTTTAGATCAGACAGCATATGGGTTGTAAACATTCTACTTAGACTGTTGAAGATTTGCTCCACCTGTGCTTTTTCATGCTCTGGCCAAGCATTAACTTCTCAGTGGGCTGCATTGGTGAGTTGTCCAATTAACATTTCTACTTGCTGTTGCTCAGGAATCTCATACAATCAGAACATAGACAGTATTTACTTCAGAACTCTCCCAAATTGGTGGTAGATGAATCTGTAGGGTCTCCGAGAACCATGGCAACCAGGGTGCACCAAAGTATTATGGCATCATAATTGGGTTCAACTCAGACCCTTTTCCATCTCTACCTGAGGTTTCTGGCTTTCTGGATTCCATTTCCAATAACTATTTCCTGTTTTGGACTCCAATAAAAGTATCCTGTCCATGACGCAAGGTGAAGTGAGCCGAGAAAAAATATAAGGGAGATATATATGCTGATGATGATAAGATGATATGAGGATAAGTGCTTTGATTGTCTAAATACTAGAAATCAGACTTTTGAAGTACATCCACTAGGTGGTAAGGCAGTTATTTTCCTATTTGGTTACCTGTTGTTACTTTCACCAAAATGGAGAGGCAGGAGGCACAATTGGAGAAAGGAACCAGTTTATTCAGCAAAAGACCACAGGGTAGAGAACAGGAGGAAAGGGGAAAAACAGCATTAAATACTACTTCTGACATCTTGATAGTACCCTGAGGCCTTATACTAAAACTCTAACCTCCTGTATGAGGAGAACTGCAAAAGGAATTTGTAACAGCTACGCTGTAAGAGCATCCTATTTCTACTCTCTGTAAGAGGGTGATTCTATAACAAGTTTTAGCAAATGATCAACTGGCTGTAACAGCTACACTGTCAGAGCATCCTATTTCTGATCCCCATTCAGACTTTCTAAGTAAACACCGAGGTGCACCTCTAACTGTTACATGGAGTACTCCACACTATTAATCACGCTACATATTATAGTAAGAGTTTATACATATGGCAGATGGCAGTTGCGCACTACCAGATTTTCTCTGTCATCAAGAAGAAAATGTAATCAGGGAACTGTCATGACAAGAAGCAACTCCACTGGCTGTCCAGTGAAACTCTGGGAACCTTTTTGGAAACTAGGGGAATACAGAGGATTTTAACAGACCATGAGTTTTCAGTCAAATCCCAACTCTCTAGGGTCACCAGAATACAAGTACAGGATCAAACCTTCTTTGGCTAAGATCCTACAGTGGGCCGCTGGAATGGAAACACACAAAATCTGACTACAGTCCACTTCTGGACTGCCCAGAAAGGGGAAACAATGCAAACCACCTGGCCACATTCCACTTCTGGACTGCCAGGTGAAGGATTATGAAGAAGATCATCCTGCCCCAGCCCACTTCTTGACTGCCAAATGAGGAAGATGAAGAAGATCACCCTGACACAGCCCACTTCTGGACAGATGAAGACAAAGCAGACACCACTGGATACAGAAGTCCACATAAGGAAGTCTCTGGACATCAGAGTGTGACGATCCTCTGGGCTCCAAGGCTGGATGAGCCAAGGGCAAACATAAAACAACAAACTGTGTGTCAAAATGTGACAAAGTTCAGGGCTTCAAGTCAAGATGAGCCAAGGCACACTTAAACAACAAACAGAGCATCACTCAGAGAACTGAAACTGACAATTGGATGGTACTCTGATAAGGACATCAAAATAAGAAAACAGATGACAGATTCTGTACTGGGCCAAGTCGCATTTGGGGAAACTATCAGAGGAAAACAATAAACAGGGCACTGCAAATTGAGATGACTCATGCATGGTTCTTCATGGAGTTGCTGTTGTCTGCTTCCGGATACACTGGACGATGATTCCTGAAGAATTAATGAAGAGTGATAGGGATGCACATAGGTGAAGTGACTGAGATTGCTGAAGACTGATTTGGATACTTTCCAACACCAAAATGCTGGCACAAAGCAATGCAAAGACAGTTCTGGCATTTAATACTGTTTGTAGGATGAATAGCAATGCAATAAATGTCACAGTTCCTACTGTAGTGGTCAACTGCACAGTCTCGATGTCCAGACAGCAGTAAATAAACAGTCACTTTACTATTCTGGGTGAACCCTAGCATTCAGTGAACCTAACTAACAAGGGGTCCCTCTCAGCAAATTGGGTTCTCCTGTTACTGTGGATAAACTGCAGTTGGGAATAGACTTTCTGGAAAGTTATAAACTCGAATGTCTGAGAGGGCCCTTTAACACTGAAGAAGAAGAAGAATCAGTATTTATATAGTGCTTTTCATACATCCAAAGCGCTTATGGCAATGCTAGTCTGGTAGTGAAGTGACACTGTGGACCTGAATTGCCAGCTAGGCTCCTATAACATCTGTGGTCTATATGGCTAGCTATGGGTCCTGGACCTTGTGTTGCCCCTTTAAGTTCTGCGCCTAAATGGCAGTGCCGCTTTAACAACTGTGGGCCTACATGTCTGGGCCCCTTTAACAACTCTGACCTATATGGCTGGACCCCATTAACAACTGTGGGTCTATATGGCTGGCCCATTTAACAACTGTGGGCCTATATGGCTAGGCCCCTCTAACAACTGAGCCCTTGACTAAGCCCCTTCCTTTAAATCTGGGGGCTCTGTTACCTCTTTAAATGCTGGGCCTCTACTAGGCCTGAGAAACCTGTGGGCCTAGTTACCCTTTTCATTAATATAGGTCGTTCTGTGGCTGGGCCCATTTAAATCTTAGGCCTGACTGGGCCTTGCTGTCACCCTTCCCCTTCTGCTCTGCCTTGTTCTTCCCTCTAATGAATATTTATGGCCCTTCAATGGGCTTTCTGTACTAGCCCCTCCCATGGGTGTCATCGTGTCCTGAATATTTAATTGTTTAAATGTGGGTCTCTCTAGCCTGCCCCTCCTCTCACCTGTCAGCTGATTCACTTTGCACCTAGCGATGATTTAAAAATAAATACATTGGCTTTCTGTTTGTTTCCGTGGTCAGCACTTTGTTGGTGTGCTGCCATCAACTCACAGCCCAGGCTGAGGTGCAGGGAAGCAGGATCAGGAGATAGGAGGATTCTCTGGTGGTGGGAGGGCACCTCAGGAATAGGCAGCACGGAGGAAGGCAGAGGGCCTTTTGGGTCTTCCCGACACCTACTCTCTCTCTCTCTCTCTCTGTTTCTCTTTCTCTGCCCATCACTTGGGATGAAGCGGCCCTGCTAGTGCCACCTCCAAAGGACTGGAACATTACTTTTTAAATAAAAATAATAAAATGGGACACCACACCCTTTCTCCGATGGGGACTGGACAGCTTTTTCTTCTTGTGGTGCTCCAATGACAACACTGACCACGCCACACAGCAGAATGTCAGTCTTCAGTAGCTGGAGGCAGAAGAGGCATGCAGACAAGCCCTCAGGGACAGCTTTAACCAACCAGGTAAGCCTTTTCCCTTCCCTCTTCATGTGTTCTGCATCCTCCTCCTCCACAGCCAGCAGGATTCTCCTTGTAACAGACAAACTTTTCAAACAGTAATACTCTGGGTTCTAATTCTATTTTTAGAATGCTGTGCATGTGCAGCTCAGCACAGCATACTATCCTTGGAGCATTGTTTACTTTTGTCACATGCTGGCATAACAACCTAGCTGCATTATATTCAGTCTGTGATTTGGGTACCTTTACTGGGGTACACTGGGAAGACTGGGCACTATAGAGAACTGCCTGGGAATCCTAACTTAGGGGTATTTCATTGCAACATACAGGAATGATTGATAGGGAATCACTGCTGATGCCAAAAATAACAAAATCTGAACTACTTTTAACCTTTGTAGCTTCTTATGGGGGGGACCAGAGAACTTGTAAACATTGTACGGAAAAATCTGCAGATATTAAGGGGTTTACCACAAGTGTCTAACATTGAAAAAATTCTTAGGATATAGTATCACAGGGGTAGAAAATTAGTGTTGCACAATTATCAGCCCAAACAAACAGTGTTTAGAAGCAAACAGAAATGGGGTAGTAAACCATGTGGCTTCTGTCGCACTTGTCACTTAATGGGGAAAAGAGAAACATTCACCAATCCTAGGACTGGTAACACTGAAAAAGTCAGAGAACAGATAGACTGCAATACTGAAGCAGTAATCTGTGATTTAAATTGTTCCTGTGGCAGCTCTTAAGTGGGAAGAACTAAGGGTAAATTATATCTTAGTATTAACAAACAGATATTGGCCATTAAAAATAGGAATTTGCACTACGTAATGACTGTTCATATCAATAATGCTAAACCTAATACACAACAAAGAGCCACAGCCATGAGTATTGAAGCTGTTAACAAGAATTTAAGGGAAGGGGATCTGGAGAATGTTCTTAATTATGAAGAACAATAATGGACTTACAGGTCAGGTGCCTTGAGTGCACCAGGTTTAAATGGTAACTTTGAAATTTCTCCCTTTCTATTGAGAAGAAAATTAATGTATCTTCAGTTATAAAAGATAGACCTCCCTACCATTTCACTTTGTATATGGCACTGGTATTTAGAAGTAGCATAACAGTGAATCAGTGTTTCTTCAAACATCACTTCTCTTTAAAACAACCTGATTTTTTCCCCTAAATAACAGGTTTCCCTGCAGAACATCTGCTGACTGTGAACAAAGAAGTGAATTGTAAAAAACTATAATGAACACCATGCATATTGATTTTTATGATGATTCTTTTATGTTCACTTAATGATATCACATGTTGGTGATGGTTTTACAATATATTTTGTGTTTTTCAGGCATTGTAAATTTAAATAGGGTTCCATTATATGTGAACATTGTTTTGAATTGCAAGTAACAAATGTGATTGGTGGTTTATGAACACATGTTGTTTCTTCCTAGCATAAAGGTGTGGCTGTTTAACGTCATAATTAGCTTTGATGAAGCTTCTGTAAGAGGGTGAAACATAAGCCGGCCGTGCAGCCACACTGCTTGTTCATGTCTACTTGCCTTTATGATACTCCTTGATGGCTATGAATAAATCCTAACAGCCTTTGCTCTAAAAGAGGTTTTTGCCTGGAATCCTTCCTGTACTAGTGGTAAATGCACTCTCTTCTGCCTTTCAGCATTTGACAATATTGATTCCTATGCATCGTGCTGCACAGGGTATGTGCAAGAGGCATGTATCCTGGCAGCTGTGCACCCATAGACAGGCATGTGGTGGACAGTATGCATATACATTGGCCATTGTATGGTGCCTGTCCATGGTTCTGCATGGCTGGTGCACTGGTGCATGGGGGCAGATTGGAGGACACAGGTGTGCATCCAATCAGATGCTTGTGCTGATCTGAAAAGTAGATGATCTGCTACATACTAAGTGGGTGGGTGGCACAGGATGTCCATATACAAATAGACAAGATGGTGCCTGAATGGCTACCCAGCACTCTCTGCCTAACTGGAGGGCTGGGTCAGCATGATAGGAGTTAGCTTTGTTGTCCCACAGCTTGTGGGAGTACTCTGTGGGGGTCATGCAACAGATACATCAGGGCCTCTGCTCCAGTATCTTGTGCCCCCCTTTTCTAGCACTCTACACTTTTGTGAATGGTGCAGAGTGACTGCATACCCCCGACATGTCCTTGACCATCCACATGTGTAGTTGCTCAAATGACTGGGGGATTGACTGCCAAAGGAGTGCATGTCACTTCCATGCATGCTGCCAGGGGTTGATCAGTCCTATGATGCATGGCTGACAGACTTAGGCATGCTTACACACCACAGATCTGTGGCAGGCAGGCATTATTCCCCATGATGCATTGGGAAATGTATTTATTTATTTATTTAAATTTTGATGACCGGGTAAGTTCACTGAGATCATGGATCCCTTTTTCAGGGGTGACCTGGGATTAGTTAGACATATTATATTCCATACAACAAAGGCATACATTACATTAGGTGATGTAAATGAACAACAGTCCTGTGAACAAGCAATGTGAACAATTGAAATTGGATAAAGTAAGAAGTACACAACCATACACAGAAAGCCATAGTAACTGCATTATTAGCTACAACACGTTATTGAGCACATACTGTATCACAAGCATTAAATATACACACCATAAGAACTGATAATGCAAGATGCTGCAGTGACAAGGATAAAGAAGAAATCTGACCTGGGAAAACAAGGATTATAGTATATGGTTGTCCTTTGTTCTGAATAAAAATCAGCCTGTTCAAACACTTTGTTGTGCACATTCTAAACTGTTGTACTCATCTCAAAGTGCTGTTGTGTGCATACCAATTAGTTGTTCATCACAGTTCAAAGGTCATAAAATGTTTAAATTCCTCATTCACCCAGTACCTAACTGATTACTATCCACTCAGTGCCCAAATATGTGCCTTTTAAGTCATAAAAGTCTATAAATTTAATTTCAATCATTAATCCAAACAAAGAAATAGCAAGATGTTTTTGTTCTCTTTTGTTTTTATTTACAGAGGTAATACTTCTGTGATGTCTGTGTATGAAACCATCTACTATATAAAATAAAATATGGGCAACCACACACAACTCAGCAAGTGTTTCCGTCTTGTGGCTGAGATGACAGCATGGACCTCTCAATGGAAACAGTCTTATTGTGTATGGTTGTCCATATATTATTTTCTATGTAATGTACTCTAAGACCACAGTACAGCACTAGCATGTACAAGAGAGTGCGGACTGGAGAAGGGATTTTTTGTTGTTTCTTAAAAAGTGCACAAGTGGGACTTTCGAGCACCTCAGATGGTAAGGTATTCCACAAGCAGAGGGCAATGTAGGAAAGCAACCTTTTTCCAGTTGCATACTGTAGTTTAGGTATAACAAGCAATTGGATGGCTGTGGATCTTAGGGGGCGAATAAACTGACTTCACTGAATGGTTCCTATTAGGCTGGGCGGAGACAGGGGTTGAAAGAACTTATAAGTAAGACAGAGTACCAGATATCGCATTCTATTTTTGAATCATGGCCAGTCCAGGGAAGCTAATTGTCCACAATGATAGTCCCTAGAATGGGCACCAGCTCTGAAACACCCAGTCATATGGTATATCATTCTTAGCCTCAAATAACTGGAGTTATGGCTGGCTTGGACCACAGGGGTACCATACATGAGAAGAGACAGAAGAGAGGACCTGGAGATAGCTATGTGAACCTCCCTTGAGAGGTAGGGGAAAAGCCGATAAAGTAGACAAATTCTTTGATTTGAAAGATTTAACTAAGGTACCACATGTGATTCAAATGTCATGATTTGGTCCACAACCACTCCCAGTTATTTAAAAGACTGAGCCACTTCCATTTTGCAGCCAATTGCATTGCAGAGGATGATGATGTGTTTTCTGTCTGAGCCCAGATTGTTGTGCCCCAAAGAGCATTGCTTTAGTTTTTTTTCATTAAGAACTAGTTCATTTTTGAGGAGCCAGCATTCTAATGCCTGGTAAATCAGTTACTATGTGGGAGTTGATCATGGTTAAAGCAGGCAAGGACCTGTAAATTATAGCATCATCGGCATACAGCTGAACAGAAACACTGCCACAAATGAGGGGGAAATCATTTATAAACAAGAAGAGCAGGGGGCCAAGTATCGATCCTTGTGGCACTCCAACAGTGATAGACCTAGGGTATGAGACATTACCTTGCATCTGACACAATGCTGCAGCCCAGGTAGGTAGCTATAAAACCACTGACAGACTAAACCATCAAGGCCTAATTCCTGAAGGTTTGTTAATATTAGCCAATGATCCCTATATCAAATGTTTTCGTGAGGTCGACAAAGATATCACCCATGGCAATACCATGATTCATTGCAGTAAGAATATCAGAGGTGTCATGAACCAGAGTTGTTTCAGTACCGTGATTTTTCAAAAAAATCATGTTAGGCATTGGTAAGGGAGCAGTTATGCTCAAGGAAGCCACTCAGTTGATTGTATAACAGTCTCTCCTGAATTGTGGCAACTGCTCTCAGAAGGGAGAAAAGTTTGTAATTTTCTTTCTTGTCCTGTTCTTCCCTTATGGACAGAGGCCTCTAAAATAATGGGAATTAAGCCTTAGGTGTTGTCTCTACTTATTCATCTGCATAAAATACATAGCTTCACATACAGCACAGTCAATTTGAGCATATTATAATAGGCTATATTCACAAAACATTGGATGAGCTGTGCAAGCTGCACAGAGGCAGTGTGTGGAGCACTACATCGGTGCTGCACACAGATCATGTTCGGATAGCATTCATGAAATTCATGTAGTGCAGCTCACCAGCATCCAGCACATACCTGTGTGGATCCTTGGCATGTACCTTGCTGAGGGGTGGTGCACGAGCAACTGCACACCCCTGTCATGGGCATTCACGACAGCACATATGGCAGTAATGCATGGGGACACGACGTAGAAGCACACCAGGTCAGAGGCAGCCAAAACCCAGTGCAGCGTGCACAGCATGAGATGGGGCCTGGAACAGGTGAGCACAGACACAGCCTGTGCCACATCCTCCCAGCCACAAAACCAGATGGCAGGACTGTACCCCACCAATCACAATGACCAACAGCCACATCCATGTATGGCACCACACACACAGCCACACCTAGGCATGGCACTACACACAGGGCCTGATAGTGAGATGGTGCTGACCAGTCCATGTCACCACCCCCCCCCCTACACAGCACACCCAGTCACCTGACTGGCCTTACACCTGCGCAAGGGCTCGGTCCTGCCCATGGCCTAAGGCCATCGTGAGCAACAGTGGAACACAGACACAGGACACAGTCATGGCTGAATGCCATCAGACCCTCCCCCGACGGTACGCCCAGCAAAGGCAGCTGTAATGATGTCATGGACACAGGGAATACATTCAACATACCTTTACTGTATGTAATGCATTACAGCAAAGCACGTTCACATAAACTAAACATCCCCCTCTGACGAATAGTGGTGGGCGAAGTGGCCCCAATTCGCTTCGCGAAGTGATCCGCAGAGTGAAGGTGAATTCACGGAGTGCTCCGCAATGCAAAGAGGAGTACTTCGTGTTACAAATGGGTAACATGAAGTCTGTTGAAAACAATGACTTTGCATTACTTCGCCTTCCCAAACCACTACTCCACCAATTCTTAAAGCGAAGTATATTGAAAACAATGTACTTCACCTTACTTTGCCTTGTTTTTAAGCTCCAAAGGCACATTTTGCAGTGTTTCATGGGATTTCAGGTCACATGGGCTCTAGATTGTTCTGCACAGCCTCAGTCTGGGGTAGTGTGTGTGTAGGAAGCTGTAGGAGACAATCTGCTCTGAGAGCGCTTTGCAATTCAAACCTTCAAAAAGCTGTCAAAAATCCTTTTTGAGTAATTTTTTTTTTGCTGAAACTTTAGTTCATCAATTATAGGAAACCCTCCTGTGCTCATATCATCGAGCGTTTATTGTTTGTGTATAGATTTTGAATTTTAATGTATGACATTCAGTCTCTGTACTGAGAGAGAGTGGAAGTGTGATTTGGGGGAGGGGTGTATCTGTGATGTAGATAGATTAACTTGGAGAAAAAGACAGTGCTTTCTGTTCTGGTGATATTTTTCTTGTTTAATTGTGTTAATGTACACACAGTAATATTTTCAATATTTCTTGCCATTTTTTTACTGATTGTTGTGGTACAGCAGTGCGTAATTTTAGTTTGTTTAAAATATGTGGTTATATTACAGAAGTTTTCAATTTGCTATGCATTACTTAGTGTGTGTGTGAGTATGTATGTGACACGCGTGATCAAATCAGACACCTTTTATTGTGCCACATAATAATTTCAGCAATATGAAGCTGCTATCCACTGCAGCTGTGTGATTTTTGTACTTCTTTGTGGTATCTTTACTGGTACTGGTACTAGTACTAGTGACTGTTACTGCAGCAGTACAGTACACTGCCCCCCACGTGGCCTGCCCCAACCGGTAAAGGTATTCTTTTCCAGATTTGAATTTCTGATGGTGAGCACTGGTTAGGTGTTGTGCCTTTGTGTCTGCATCTCTTCAGCGCACAGCGCAATCTTAATCTGTCTGTGCATTTGCATCTCTTTAGGGCCCAATCTCCATCTGTAACTTAAGTCACAGTTTCTTTCGCTTCCCTTCAGAGTAATGGACAGGTGTGGTCCACAATTCCGCATGAACATTGTACTCATTAATATGCATTTTTAAGTCAGGACCATCATCATGAGACACTCATGTTACAAATCATGTTCTTCATCATCACAGTCACAAATCACGATTCACGATCATTCACGTTACGAATCACATTCATTTTTTTTCTAGTTACTTGCATGTATTGTAAGCCTGTTTTGTAGTATCTCTCCAGGCTTCATCACCGCACCATTGTACTCATTGATACGTGTTTTTAAGTCTGGGAGTTTTAAGCTACAGCTCATCGGTGCCCAGGGAAGTACAGCCATAGGCATTCACGTTTCTTCATCATCATGGTCTCAAATGCAGTCACAAATCATTATTTATGATTATGTCATGAATCACAACATAAATTTTTTTTAATGGTTACTTGGATGTATTGTAAGCCTACTGGTCATGGTGCTGAACAGGGATGGGATCCACACCTGGGCCCAGGGGAACAGGCACATCCTGCTCCAGAGGACCTGGTGCTGGACTTGGTCGTGGTGGTTCAACTGCCACAGAGTCAGGACAGGAGGCGGTGCTGGTTCTGCTTCAGGGGGGGGCACTCACAAGTTTTGAGTGGTCCAACAGGAATGGGTGCCCATGCCCTCCACACATGCACATGGTATGATGCTTACCACTACCACGCTCTCCCAAAGCAGCCCCATCCTAGACATTCCCTCACCCTGGTCCATCTCTCTTACTGAGCTCCCTCAGTCCGAGCAATCACTACTCACACTGTCACACAGCACACACACACAGTCACACACACACAGACAAACAACTAACTACTTACAAAGGTAAGAAAAATACAATTTACAAAAAGAACAAATTAAGTAAAAAAGAGTACAGAAAAGACAAAAAATGTAGCTTTTAAAAAAGCTGTTGGGTCTAAATCAAAGTTTAAATCTCCTCGCTCTGATCTAAAAGTATCAGCAGTCACAAAACACACTACTGTCTCTCCATCTGCACAGGAGAAAGTAAAAGTGTCTGCTTGTATGACTCACTTTCTTCCTGCCTAGCTAAAGAGCATGTGACTTACAGTACTGTAAGCCATGCGATGTGTGGGGTTGCTGCCAAATCTGAAACACCAAGTGGATCACTTAGAATCCTAATGAGGAACATGAAGTCCATTAAAAACAATGACTTCACCTTATTTTGCGTTGCCATTCCACCTTAATGTGAAGTGGAAATGACAAGGCGAAGTGAACACTTTGCATTGCCCACTCCACGTAGCGGAGTAGCAATGCAAAGTGCCCACTTCACGTTCACTTCACCGGGGAATTTTAAATTCACTGCATTTCTACTGACGAATCCCCCGAGGACAGTAGTGGTGTGCTTTTGGTTGGAGTGCAGAGGGCCAGGACCATCCGGTGCAGTGGCTCTGTATACCCCTACAACAAAACATGAAACAGGACATGTGTGTGATTGACAGACCTGTGTAGTGACACTACCACCCACACAATACACACATGCAAAGTAACACTCACCTTGAGGGCTCCTCCATTACCCACATCTCCCCATCATTGTCCTTATAATAGATGTCCCTGGATCTGACACTGAGGGGCAATACATCTGGAATGGCCTGGAGCCACCTCCTCTCACCACCATGGTTCCGACCACCCTGGTCCCAGCTTCCCCATTCCAGTATAATCTCCAGTGGTTTCTCACTGAACACTTGTGGAGACATAGGCAGAGACAGGCTGTGAGCCACATGCACAGTGATGCAAAGAACACTCACAGCCTCCACCATATGACCATGTACTCACCACCACTGGATCTATAACATCCCAGATGTTGCTACCCTCTTTGTTGTCCTGGTAGGTGAGTGTGACCCACCTCCATAGTTTGCAGGGGTAGTCCCCCAAGCTCCCAAACCTGGTTGCAGTCCTTGCTGGCACCTCCACCATGTTGGACTACAGAATGGATGTCGCCACAATGATGATGCCCTTGCATGCCACACCACATGCTAGCATGCAGTGGAAGGGTAACAGAAGGCCCATGGACTGCTGCAGCATGGCTAGACTGTGGGCAGTGCATACCCACACCATACAGCACACCTTCTCAGCATGACACATGTCACAGCACCCATAGGTGTGCCATGTGTCCAGGGGCACTTATGAATTCCCTCTTGCTAGATGATGTACTAGCATGCCACTGGCAGCACTATGCATGACAGTGGCTGAACCTTTCTGAGACAGGCTACTTCTGCAAAAGCTTAAGGACACATACTGCATACAGTGGTTCAAACTGGACCATGCTGCCATTGCACAGCTGTGTGACCTGGTTTGGACAGATGCCACAGCACACACCGGACAGTCCAGGGTGGGTACTCCGTGATACACAGCCTGAGGAAGGATCGCAGATGTGGGGGAGTGGTCATTTGTTTTAAACCTGACCTGGGTCTCACGGTGTTACCTATGGGTCTCACTGAGTCCTTTGAATGTGTTTCTGCATGGGGGGGGTCCTGGCATGGGTTACAGGATCCTCCTGCTCAATTTCCCCCCAGGAAGGGAGGGTGAATTTTTGAGGGAGACATGGCAGCTTGTCGCTGGTCTGGTGCTGGAGTCCCTAAGATGGTTATTTCTCAGGGACTTCAATGCCTGACTAGATGATGGGCTCTCCAGATTTGGTAAAGATCTCCTAAGGAGAATGTAGGGGCTGGGCCTGGAGCAAAATGTTACTTCAGTGATCCGCCCATGCGGCCACTCACTGGACTTGGTGTTTTCATTAGGTCTTGAGACCACTGACCTTCGAGAGCCGATCCAGTAGTTTGGTCAGATCACAGTACCATGAGGTTCAGGATTGGGGTCCCCCTGAAGCCCTTGCCTCTATGGAAATGGTCCGGTACCACCCTTTGTGGGGTTGTCCCCATCAAGACTATTGGTTGTGCTGGACCTATCAAGTGTGAGGACTGCCTGTGAGATTGGAATGGAGGAGGCAGTGGCGGCATATAATGGTGCCGTCATGGCAGCCTTTGATTCATTTGCACCTGTTTGTGCCTGACCCTTATCTACTCATAAGAGACCTCCCTGGTTTGATGGGGAACTAAGGAAGTTAATGATTAAGGGTCCGAGGTTAAAGAGACAGTGGATGAGTTCAGGCCCGATGGTGGACAAATTGGCCCTGATGTCTCATTATAAAGATTATCAGGGGGCAATCTCCTGTAAGAAGGCAGAATTGTTGTCAAGGGAGATTGCTGCAGCAAAGAACAGACTGACTCAGCTCTTCTGCATGGTGGATGGGTTATTACATCCTGCCTGCCTCCGTGTGGGGGGAGCAGGTTCAAGCACTAGGTGCGAGGAGTTAGCTCTGTTTTTGCCAACAAAGTGTCCTCTATCAGAGCTGAGGTCTCTTCCGCTGTCACTCAAAGGGATTGTGGGGTCCACTCTGAGATGTTGCAGAACACACCTCCTGCCTGGGCTGAGTTTGATACAGTTGGGGTGGAGGAGGTCGTGAGGGTTGTCTCGAGACTGAAGCCAACACACAGTGATCTTGACCCAGGTATAAAACAACTTTTGGTTGGATGTATGGACCTGATTGCACCTGTTGCTGCCGACATTGTACAGAGTTCCTTGAGGAATGGGTTCTTCCTTTGGCCCTGAAAGAGGCCTTGGTTAGACCCCAATTAAAGAAATCCCCATTGGACCCAGACTGTCTCACCAACTACAGGCGTCTCTGACCTCCCGTTTTAGGGAAGGTTATAGAAAAAGTAGTGGCAAGGCAGCTTGAGGAAAGTCTTACTCCTCCTCCACCTATGAGATTTGTTAGTCCAGATTTAGGGCTGGGCATAGAACAGAGACTGCCCTGGTGAAGGTGCTTAATGATCTCCTAATGGCGAGAGACAGGAAAGACTGTTCCATCTTGGTCCTCCTGGATCTCTCAGTGGAATTTGACACTGTGGACCATGAGCTGCTACTTGACCAACTGTGGTTCAGGTGTGGCCTGTCTGGTAAGGTCATCAGATGGTTCAGGTCATGCCTACAGGACACAGTGCAGAAGGTAGTTATGAGGTTGGCCTCATCTAGCCTGAAGCCTCTTATCTGTGGTATTCTGCAGGGGTCAGTCTTGTCGTCCTTATTGTTCACAGTGTACATGCTGCCATTGGGAGACATTATCAGGCCATATGGGCTGGGTTTCACTGCTATGAAGATGACACCCACCTATACTTGTCCTGTGCACCAAGTAACCAGACGCGGACTCTGTATTTAACAACTGCCTGTCTGAGATCCAGACTTGGATGTCCCATAACTGGCTGAGATGCAACCCAGAAAAGACAGAGGTACAGGTGGTGGATCCAGGTCATCGTGGTGGGGGATGAGGGTTTCGAAGACCACGTAGTCTTGTACTGGAGGGTGCCACTGACCCCATCCGAATGGGTGAAGAATCTGGGTGTGATCCTTAACAGCAGCTTGACACTTGATACTCAGGTGTTGGCCATTGTTAAGAGTGGATTTTATCATCCGAGAAACATTGCCTGGATTCAGAACCTGTTACCCTCAAGGACCTAGCCTCACTAGTACATGCCTTTGTAACATCCAGACTGGATTACTGCAATGCACTGAACCTAGGGCTATCTGATGGTAACCTCTGCTGATTGCAGCTGGTGCAGAATGTGGTGCAAGATTATTGATCGGTGTGCATAAGTATGATCATATCACACCAGTCCTCTGTGAACTGCACTGGCTGCCGTTAGGTGGAGAATTGCCTTCAAGGTCGGGTTATTGACCCATAAAGCCGCATATGAAGGGGGTCCAGTCTACCTGCAAGATCTCCTTTGCCTCACCACCCATCCTGAGCTCTCTGTTCCACTGAGGGTTGTCTCTGGATATTCCTAGGGCAAGGTTATGCCACTCTGGTAATAGAGCTTTCAGTGACTGCACCTACCCTATGGAATCAACTTCCTAAACAGCTATGGGAGGCACTCGGTGGATACCTTGACAAAAGGTTTAAAAACTTATTTATTTAGCCAGGCTTTTAATTTTTAGATAATTGAGTTTACTGGGATTGATTACATAGATAGTTTTATTTATTATGTTTAAATGGATTTTAATTGTATTTTTGTATATTTATAAAATTGTTGAATTGTATTGATTGTGAAGTGCTCTGAGTCCTTGGAGAAGAGCGCCTACACAAAAAGGATCTATCTATCTATCTATCTATCTATCTATCTATCTATCTATCTATCCATCTATCCATCTATCTATCCATGTATCTGTGTCTGTGGAACAAAGGTGCTGTGTGTATTGGTGTTCAACACCACCGTCTCCTTCCAAAGGGTGACGGGGTACATCACTGGCATGAGCCAGCCATCTATGTCCTCCTGTGCCATGCACCAGGTCACAGGATGCCATGCTTTACAATGTGAATGTGCACATCACCTTTCCAGATGTCCCAGCTGACCTGCAGGCCATGGCACAGTCCTTCTTGACATGTGGGGCATGTTGAACATGATCGAGGCCATAGACTGCACACATGTCGCCATTGTGGCCCACACGGTGGGAAGGAGACATATTGTAACAGAAAGGGATACCACAGCATCTACTGCCAGGTCATCTGCAATTCAGCTGGCATCATTATGAATGTGTGTGACAAAAGCCCTGACTCATGCCATGACTCCTATATCTTCAACAGTCATGCTTGGGTGCCTTCCTTGATGGACATGGTGGAGGTAACCACTGGGTTGCTTGGTAGGTAAAATGGAGGGTACATGGGCGGCCTTTGCCACAACACGCACTGACACTGTTTCTCCCATTTGAGGTTACAGTGGTGGCCCCCGTGACTGTACCTACTGACACTATACCCGCACCACACGGCCTGCTGAGGAGGCATATAATGCTGTGCACAGGAGGACATGATCGGTGGTGGAATGCATGTTTGGAAGGCTGAAGATGTGATTCCAGGGCCTGGATCGCATGGAGGTACAATTATACTTGTCCCGAATGCCATGCAAAGTCATCATGGCCTGTGATATGCTACACAACATCTGTGAATGACGGCACCAGCCCATGCCACATGATGCCCCAGTGGACATGCAACCTGGAGATAAAGATGATGACCCTGCACATGGTGGCATGGATGAAACCCAATCAGGACATGCCCTCCATCACAGTGGCACCTGGTACATTCGGCTGGTAGATTAGGGGCAAGGGTGCACTATAGTAATGTACCCCTCTGAGTGCACCCATGCCAGCAATGCCACATGCATGGCCATAGTGCAGATGGTGGCCAGCAGTGATGGCAGCAGCACCATGCATTTGTGTGGCATCACACTTGTGTAACATATGGGGAGGCCATCATATGTGTGTCCATGTGTGTCCATGCGTGTGGCCCTGTGTAGTCCATGGTGGAACCTTTGGGGTTTTGCAGGGTACTGCAAAGTGCATGCTTATCAGTATGTGCCCACAGATGGCTACTGGATCTGGGAAGGTGTGGCATGGTGTGCACTGCTCAACACAGTGAACAGTCACCTTCTTGTAGGACACACCATGTATGGGCAGACACCTCCATGGCTTGCTACTCATCTCTGCCTTTGGCCCCTCCTCCCTGTCACATCAGTGGCCGTACCATTGCCACATGCCCTATACTCCTGATGGCCCATAGTAGTCTGTCGGACATCAGTGCAGTCTCCTTTCTATAGTACCTATGAGCACCCTGTGCACCTGCCATTCCCTGGAAAGGAGTGTCCACTGGCTCCCCTGTCTGTCTGGCCTGTGTGGCCATGGGGGCAACATGCAAAGCTGGCATGCAATCCACCATCATGTCCAGGATTCACTGATCCTGTCAATCCTTCAGCGCATGCCACTCACCTCCCATGTTTCTTCATGCAGTATCCCTGTGGTGTCCTGCTTTGCAAACAGACAGTCTCATTC
Organism: Neoceratodus forsteri; assembly: GCA_016271365.2. NCBI lineage: Eukaryota > Metazoa > Chordata > Ceratodontiformes > Ceratodontidae > Neoceratodus > Neoceratodus forsteri. Next base: position 54,418,891 of record CM028130.1, read on the forward strand.
AAGCTGCTGCAGGTCATGGTAATAGGTCTGCAGCATGCCTGTCCCCATGTTCCTCCTGCTGTGCCATGATGCCCATCTTGGGACCCTCAACCTCCTCCTCCTCATCCTCATCCTCCTATTCCACATCCACCACACTGTTGTGTGCATGACGGTGGGACAACTGCACATCCGGTGATTGCTGCTTGGTGGCAGTGCCTGCTGGTGGCATTGCAGGGCATTGCCTTGGTGTTGTGGCTGTGGGCCCAGTGTTCCATGCCTGCATACCCACCTGTGTGCACAGGCATGCTGCTGGGTGGTGGTGTGGCAGATGTTCGATACTGTTCCATATAGAAGATTGATTAACAAGCTGGTAGGCTCAGGGCGAAGTCAGAAGTTGGTCAACTGGGTGGCAAACTGGTTGACAGGCAGAAAACAGAGAGTGGTGATAAATGGTGTACAGTCAGAAGACATGCAAGTCACAAGTAGGGTACCTCAGGATTCAGTCCTGGGGCCAGTCTACTTCAATACCTTCACCAGTGACATTACAGATGGACTGGAGGGTAAGGTTTGTCTGATTGCAGATGACACCAAGATCTGCAACAGAGTAGATGATCAAGATGGGGTGGGTAGAATGAGAAGAGATGTGGATAAACTGACAAAATGGTTGGATGAGTGGCAGCTGGGGTCTAATGCAAAGAAGTGCAAGATCATGCACATAGGGAAGAGAAACCATGAAGCCATCTATAGGCTGGGAGGGGAGTTGCTGGCAATCACAAGGGAAGAAAGAGACTTGGGCATCATCATCACCGATGACCTGAAATCATCCAAGCAGACCATTAAAGCAGTAGGTAAGGCTAGGGAGATGTTGGGGTGTATTAGTAGGGGCATCACAAGTCAGAAGAGGGAGGTAATAATCCCTCTTTACAAGACACTGGTTAGGCCCATCTGGAGTACTGCATGCAGCTGGAAGCCACATCTTCAGAAGGACATTAACCAAATTGAGGCAGTCCAGAGAAGGGCAACCAAAATGGTGCAGGGACTGCATCAGAAAACATACGAGGACAGATTAACAGAGCTCAGTATGTATACCCTAGAGCAAAGGCGGGAGAGAGGTGATATGATCGAAACATTCAAACACCTTAAGGGCATTAACAAGGTGAAAGAGTCTAACATGTTTCAATATAAGAAACATCGCAGGACAAGAGGACACAGCATGAGATTAGAGGGAGGCCGATTAAGGGGTAATGTGAGGAAGTTCTTTTTCACAGAAAGGGTGGTGGATGCTTAGAATGGCCTACCTCAGGAAGTGGTGGATATGACTACAGTACAGGGCTTCAGACAGGTGTGGGATAGGCATAAGGGAGCAATATAGATGAGTATGAATAGATAGGCCATTAACAGATCAAAGGCCATTGGCATATTTATAATGAAGAAAAGAAATGGGCAGACTGGATGGGATTCATGGTCTTATCTGCCGTCAACTTCTATATTTCTACGTTTCTATATATGTTTGCTCGGGACAGCTGTTGTGGGGTGTCTGCTGCACCCTTCAAGGTCTCATCCACCCTTTGTCTGGCATCCATGGCTGGCACCCTGTTCTACTCCAGTCATCCTGGCCTGGTCCAGTTGGTGACCTGTGGAAGACATGGTGTGGTTAGTAATGGCTGTGCTATGTACTGTATATGGGTACCATCACAGGTGTGTCAGTCTGGGTTTGCCACGTACCTCCTATGGGTGCATGCTCCATGGCGAGTCTCCACCTGTGCGCTGTTCCCTGCAGCGCCCTTTGCCAGCCATTCTGTGTCTGCATGTATAAAACAGGGTGGTTAATGATGGTCCAAAAGTCACAAAGGCACCCTAGGCTGTCCCTGTTGTCCCATCAGTGTGTCGATGTCCATGTACTCACTGTGGTGAACCACATCAGGGATGGACTCTGCCACTCTCTTCTCTATGGGGATCAGGACAGGCTCCTTGGGGGTTGGTTCTGGGAGCGGGTGATTGCAGCCAACTTGCATTTGACAGCTGACTGTAGCACATGTCACTTGTGCTTTATGGCACTCAGTGTGCATGCCTCTGGCCCCGCAGCATTTATGGCCACCTGTATGTCGAACCACAGGTGTGCCTTCATTTCGGAGGGGGCCTTCATTGCATCTGCCCCATATAGTTTTGCATAGTGGGCATGTATGTTGGTGACCAGGGTGGCTACCCGAGGTCTGGTGACGGTTGACTGGGGTTACACAATGGTGATGGACAGGCCAGGGTGCACTTGTGTCTTAGATGCCATGGACCTCCACCTGGGGTTCTGGACATGGTGGCAGCCTTGCTGCAGATGTCATTGCTGCAGGGGCTGCACCAGTGCCCTCACTGTCCATTGCAGTATTCACTTCCAAGTGTCCACACAGCTGTGAGGTTGCCCACATATGGGTCAAGGGGCATGACCAGGTTCACAGACCATGTCTGGCTCTCCCCCATGCACCTCTGCATGCCTTGACTGTCACTGACATGGCCTTCTACATGGTTCCAACTGTGGTTGTGAATGTGTTGCAGCACAGCTGTTCTACAAGCCACGTATGGGCACACAGCCGCTATGTCCCATTCCCCAGCAATTCCTTTATATTCTTGAATAGGGTCCAAAATGCACAAATTTAGTATAAATGCAAGGATGTATACTGGCCCCATTATTTTTTGTCCTATTTATTAACGTAGAACATAGACAATGATGGCAGAAAAAGACCAGTGGTTCATCCAGTCTGCCAGAGTTCCCTATTTCACCCTGGAATCTATTGTCCCTCCAAGGTCCTTGCCTTCCCCATCCTCTCTGCAGTTCTCCACCCTAATTCTGCTGCTCTGAACATTATTGTGATCCAGCTAACTGATTCAGAGTATCATGCTACTAAGATAACTGGTATTGATACTTGCCATTTGGCCTTTGCAGATGATTTAGTAGAGTAATAATAGCCACATATGAACTGGGATTAGAAAGATTAATGGATGCATTTTAAAATCTATATCAGCAAAATTCTCTGATGATAAATAGGGGTAAAACCAAATTAGTAATACAGTATCTGTGTGGAGGAAAGAGAAACTTCAGAGGTATTTATTCATAAAGTTCCAAATGACACAGTTACATTTTATGATTACTTGGCTGTAAGGTTTACTGAAAAAAACACAGTCAGCTCACTTCTGCTTATTCCCTTCTAAGATATGTAAAGCAGTACATATGTTTAAAGAGCAGCTGACGCCTTCAGGAAAGCTTTAGTAAAACGTAATACTTAGATGCAGTACAGTTTGCATTTCACATGAGTTCCATATTTCAACATCCCATTATTTATTACTGAGGTTATTTGCATGAAAACAGATTTTGCTCATGAAAAGTTAATATATTCTTGTTGCTTTCTCCCTACCTGAGGTCATAATGCACTACTTGTGACAACACGGTTAATCACATGGCAACAGATTGTGATGTCACAACAGAGGATTATGACAAAGAAGGGAGAGAGCTATAGAGGCAGATGAATTTTGAGGGATAAAGATCACATGTTCACTCAAATTTCCACATTAAAAAATAATGGTGAGGAGAAATCTATAGCATACATATGAAATGCAAGCCGAATTATGTTTTTCAAAGCTTTCTTTAAGGCGTCAGCAGCTCTTTAAGTATGGGTTAATTTGATTAAGGGGTACTCGCAGTGCTAAATGTAAAAATTAAAACCTCCATGCTATAATCATCTGAGATATGGAGTATAGCAGACTCTTCGTTGTTAGAAAGGTTGTTGTCCTTTCCTCACAGTGGTTTTCTAGTTCATCTTTCTTTCACTCACATGCATAACAAAAAGTAAGGCAGGGAAGGGAGATGATAAAATGGGGGAAGGAGTAAAGAGTGTTGGCAGACTCCTTTGGAGAGGAGACATTTCCTACTCCATTAGAAATAATGAGATGGGTGAGCTGGGGAAGAGGTGTGGTAGACATCCTATTGTTGTCTAGCTCTTTAGGTTGACAATATTGGTAAATCTGGACATACAGGCAGTGGGGTCCCCTCACGAGATGCAAAGCATGCATCCATCAACATTGGTAATTAGTAAGGGATAAAAGACGTAAAAGTGTAACAATGATGGTAACAATGTTTATTGATGTTTTCAGGAAGTATCTTTTATAATGACTGCTGTTAAAATGTTGAAATATTTTGAAGGTTGTTTCATCTAAGGCATACAGTAGTTAATTGCAAATTATTATAGTGTCTAAAATTGTAATAATGTCAGAATTTTAAAGGATTAAGGGACACGATTAAAATAACCAAAGTTTTGAACTATGTCAATTTGAAATGGGTAAATATATTTGCTACAAAAAACACACTGTATGCAATGTCACTTTGAATGGACAAGCAGATATTGAGGACTTGGGGTGCACTCACCATACGAACATAACTCCAGTGGTATGGTAATTTAAAAAAAATACTGCAGTTCAAATCTTGGATAATGCTATTGACCTGTTAAGGAGATATACATTATCAACAATTTTAACTCAAGGTGAAAACATACACTGCCTACAGTACATGATCCTCATGACAATAACTCCCTCTGTCTTTTCAGATCTGTTTGTGAATCTAGCAGCAGGTCCATTGTCACTGATTACTCAGGCTGACTTTTTTTATTCTTTGGTAACTGGGTAAGGCACATTAGGCCCGAGGTCTGTTTTTAGGGGGTAACCAGGGAGCACTGGCAAGGATGCGGCTTGCTGAGGATCACACAGTATGCAGGTGGTGGTTGTGGGAATCAAATTCAGATCTGCTGGATGTACCAAACGTATTCATAGCTTGTTACTCAAACCTCTAGACTATACTGCCTGACCCAACTTTAATCTAGTTCTGGTCAATAAACTTGATATAACTTCTGTTTTTTTTTTCCCATATTCTGTTTATCGCCTTTCTGCCCCAGCTACCACCTTCCAACCAATCCTCCCACCTCGGTCACCCAGATTCCCTGGGACTTTCCTTCCTACCATCATCTTCTGCCACAGGACTCTGGAGGGAGTTGCCTGGTCAACACTACAGGCCTGTGAGTGGTTGGTCATCAACCTGCAACCGGAGGGAGGGGATACCACTAGTTTTTGGCCTGGGCCAACATACGTGCAATAGATGCAATGTGTGAGCTCTGCCTCTGTTGAGACACCATGGTGCCTTACATGTGGTTCCCATCCCACTCCTGAGGCATCACATGTGCTGCCACCAAGCCACCTCTGGGTGGCAGTCCAACAGCAAACCATGCACACTCCCTCCCCAAGAGAGGATAACAGTCCTAGAGACACTCAATCCTTCTTCTCCTGGCCAACCCCCAAGTTACCCAAGTCCATTCCTGAACCTAGGTCAATGGCATGGCAGAAGGTAAGATGCATAGCACATCAACCCTCCACACTATTGGGTCAGCTTAATACAACTTCTCAATGACTACTGTACAAACCAATTATTCTGCTGCAAGTGCAGATAACATGTTAAAGACTATTTCATTTGATTGATCCATGGAGAATTTTATCCAGAAAATAATAGTTTGTCCTTCTCCACACCTAACTAGTCATCTAACAACTCAATGTTTTCTGATATCTAAATCAGTGTTTAATTGCATACAATCCATGAGATTTCCAGGCATTCTAATCTCAGATAACTGTCAGGTTATATTGGCAGTGTTACCTTTTACACAAAACTGATTAGAAACTGACATATGGCTCCAACCCTACTAAAAGAGGAAACACTTTTGTAAAAAATGAGGTTTAAAACACTGCAATTTTTCTGTGAAACCTCACAACAATATGCGTCTCTCACCATGATATTTGGATGCATACAAAGTCATAATCAGAGGTCAAATTATTTCTTATGTAGTACATCAAATATAAGCAAAATACAGATTCAGTGTTGGGGAACAATGAATACTGCTTGTGATACTTAAATGTAGTCTTTCTTTAGTTCCACCCTCAATAGAGGAGTCAGGCAGTGTTAAGAGAAATACAAGGCACAACACAGTCAGAAGAGGATGATAAAAACTGGAGCAAATCTGGTATGCATGAGTTGATCAAAAGAAATGCAGGACAACTGTTCCTATGAATCGAGAATATGAAATTGGAAACATAGACTTTGATGGCAGATAAGGACCGTTTGGCTCACCTAGTCTACCCATTTCCCTACCTATTGTATAATCTGTAGATCCTAGTCAACCAGCAGCCTAATTCCTCCTTACCCCCTTCCAACCCCCCCTCTATAATTACATACTAACATACTAAAATGCCAGCAGAATAGGCCTAATGGTCTTTCGTGTCTGCTTGTTTAGTCAGCCCCACCCCGGTTGCTGACCTTGCTGCCTGCCTTCTCTGGCTTCTCCCTTCCCAGTTCTGGATATTCTTGCTGCATTGGATTTGCTTCCAGAACCCTTCCCTGTATCTGTCCCACCCCTCTTGAACCCCTCCACTGTCTCTGCCTCCACCAGCCCCCTAGGCAGCACATTCCATGGCTCCACCACCCTCTCAGTGAGTAGCACCTCCTCCTTTCTCCCTGAATCTCCCCTCCAGCTTCCACCCGCCTCTAGTGGCCCCCTCATCCTTCCTTGAATCACCCTTACTGTTCCTCTCCTATTTATCCTCTTCATGTACCTGAAGACCTCGATCATGTCCCCCGGTCCTTCTCTCTTCAATGTGTACATATTTAGCTCTTCGAGCCTCTCCTCATAGGTCCAGTCCCCAAAGCCCCAAATAATTTTGGTTGCCTTCCTCTGGACCCTCCCCAGGAAGATTAATGTCCCTCTTTAAGTGTGGCCTCCAAAACTGCACGCAGTACTCAAGGTGCGGTCTCACCAAGCAGTTATACAGAGGGAATATCAGTCACTTCCCTCCTTCTGGAGGTGATCCCCCTAGCGATGCATCCCAGCATCCTGTTGGCCTTGGCTGCTGCCCTCCTACAAGTTTCTGAGTTGTTCATCTTGACATCCACCACCACCCCCAGGTCCCTCTCAGCCATCAAGACTTGTAGCATTCCCCAGGGTGTACACTTGGCCCGGGTTTCTGGCCCCCAGGTGGAGTACCTTGCATTTCCCTGCATTGCACCTCAGCTTCCACTTTCTAGACCATCTTTCCAGAGCCTCCAGTTCCCCCTGTAGGGCCACCCTCCCCTCCTCCCCATCCACCACTGCCCCCAGTTTTGAGTCATCTGCAAAGAGACTCATCTCCTCCTGATTCCTGTCCTTATGTCAGAGGACGTAGGCATTGAACAGGAGGGCCCAAGACTGATCACTGTGGGACTCCACTGATGACCGTCCTTGGGGATGAGACTATCCTGCCAACTACGCAGCCTCTGGGTCCAGTCCTGGAGCCAATTGCCTATCCATCTGATCATCTGGTTCCCACCCCCATTTCTCCCAGCTTATCCAACATGCCCATGTGAGGAACAGAGTCAAATGCCTTGCTGAAGTCTAGAAGAGGGCGTCCACTGGTCTACAGGTCCAAGGCACTCGTCACCCAGTCATAGAACTCCACAGGTTTGTCTGACATGATTTCCTGGGACGAATCCATGCTTTCTATCATCCAGGCACCCTGACTTTTCCAGGTCCCCCCCAGCCTCTCTTTGACAATGCCCTCCATCACCTTGCCCATCACCAACGTCAGGCTGACAGGCCTGTAGTTCCCTGCCACCTCCCTTGATCCCCCCTTGTGGATAGGCACTATATGCGCCACCTTCCAGTCCTGGGGCACCCACCCTGTCCTCAGAGAGAGATGGTGAAAAGCTCCACCAGGGGTTTTGCCAGGACATCCACAAGTTCTTTCAGCACTCTGGGATGTAATTTATCCAGCCCTGGTGCTTTCTCTGTCTTAAGGGAGCTGAGGGCTTCCTTCACTTTCTCTGCTGTGATTTCCACTTCCGTACCTCTTGTCCCTGCTAGCCCCTCCCTCCTGCCAGTGGTGCCTCCCCGCTCCCCAGACCCACCGATCGGTAGAGTCCCCCCTTCTCAGTATCTCTGTCTCCTCCCATGTGATGCAGCACCCCATTTTCCTTGGTGAAACTGAGGTGAAGTACTCATTTAGTATCTCAGCCTGCTCCCCCGGTCTTGTGCCCATCTCTCCCTGATTTAATCCTGCTAATCTGCCCCTTCACCCTTCGTTTTTCCCCAATGTATCTAAAGAACCCCTTGTTCCCTCTCCTAATTTCCCTGGCCAGGTTCTGCTCCTTCCTTGCCTTAGCCACCCTTACCACCCTAGTGGCCCTTCTAGCCATCAGCTCATACTCCCCTCAATCCCTTTCACTCCTTGAGCACTTGAATTGCCTATAGGCTGCCTTCTTTCCCTGCACCACCTCCTGGACCTCCCTGGTCCTCCAGCAGGGTTTTCGGGCCCTACTGCAATTTCGTCTTACTCTTGCACAGGTGCTGGTAGCATCCTGCACTCCTCTCCTGATGATTTCCCACCTACTATCAGCATCCATGTCTGACCCAATCACATCCAAATGCTCCTTGAGATCCTTCCATTTCTTAAAATCCATCCCCTGAGTAAGTTACCTCCGTCTTTGTGCAACCTTCTAGCCCTCCTAGGTCCAGGCAGAACCAAACCATGGCATGATCACTCCCATACAGGTCCCTTACCTCCAGGCCCCAATCTGGTCACTGTCTGCCAGGACCACATCCAGTACCAGCGCCTCCCTGGTTGGTTCCCCCACCTGCTGAGTTAGGAAGCATCTTGAAAGGCATCCAACAACCTCCATTCCCTGGTCACAGAGGATGTCATAGTTTCCCAGTCTGTTCCTGGCATGTTTAAGTCCCCAACACCACCACGTTCCTCTGCCCAGTTTGCAGTGTCTCCCAACATCTGCCACCAGACTCTCCTCCAGCTCCTCCACCAGGGCAGGGGGGTCTATACACCACTCCTATTTTTACTCTCTTGCCCCCCCCTTGTTATCAAGGTGACTCAATTCGCCTCCACGGTTCCCTCTGCCTCCTCTACTCCCCCTATGCCGATGCAGTTTTTGACTATCATTGCTACCCCTCCTCCCCTTCCCTCCCCCCTGTCCTTCCTGAACATAGTGTAACCCTCCAGGTTCAGGTCCCAGTCATGTCCTGCAGTGGCCCAGGTCTCAGTGACCGCTGCCACATCCACTGCTTCCTCAGTTAGCATCGCCTGGAGCTCAGGCATTTATTGCCCAAGCTCCTGGCATTTAACAGGACTACCTTCCACCCTTTCCTATACTTCCATTTCCCTGCTCGTGTTCCCATGGGGATTCTGTTTTCCCTGGTCTGCACTTTACCAGTCTGCCTTTTCCCACAATCCTCCAGCTCCCCAGGGGGGTGGAGACAGAGTCCTTCCTTTATTGGCACCCCTTGACAGCCTTTTCTCCAATCCTCCCCTTCACAAGTTTAAACCCCACTTTTCACCAATGAACCCCTCCATTTTCAACTTAAGGATTCCCCTCCCCTCCCCTCCAAATTGAGATGGAGTCTATCTCTAGCATACAGCTCCTTATCTTCCCAGGTCTCCCCCCAATCCCCCATCAACCCATGCCTGTGGCCTCCACACCACTTCCTGACCACTGGTTTATCTCCTAATCTTTTCATTTTGGTTATTGGGTTATTGTTAGTACCCCCATTGTGTACTCTTCCTCTGAGTTTTGTTTCCCATGTGCATTACTTTGCACTTCTTTGCATTAAGCTAAGCTGTCATACTCTTGACCATTGCTCCAACCTTGCCAAGTCCTTTTCATCCTTTCCAACCCTCCTTGTGTATCTACTCTATTTGCAGATCTTTGTGTCATCTGCAAAGGAAAGTAATAGTATGTAATGAAGCTGCTTGCTTTCTTAATGTGGCAACAATGCATATTACAGCAAAAGAGGCTGATGACATAGTTGTTTAACCAGGAGTAGCACACTAAGCTGAAGGTTTTTATACAGGAGCGACCTGGGAGCACAGGGAAGTTAAGTGACTTGCTCAGGTCACACGGTATACAAGTGGAAGTTGTGGGATTCACATCCAGATCTGGTCTGCTGGATGTCACCAGATTTGCAGCTCAGAGCCTTAAACCACTATGCTATACTGCCTCCTTTATTGACAGAGTCAACTTCCCAAGATGCAGGAAGCCAGAAAAAAATGGCTGATGAGACCAAATATTCATGTAGAGAAAACTGGAATAGCATGCAGCAAGTCCAACAAGTTTCAGAATAGAAGTCCACCAACATGTATACCCTTGAGCAAAGGAGGGAGAGAGAGGTGATATGATCGAAACATTCAAACACCTTAAGGGCATTAACAAGGTTAAAGAATCTAACATGTTTCAGTATAAGAAAAATAGCAGGACAAGAGGACACAGCATGAGATTAGAGGAGGCCGATTAAAGGGTAATGTGACAAAGTTTTTTTCACAGAAAGGGTGATAGATGCATAGAACGCCTATCTCAGGAAGTGGTGGATATGAATACAGTGCAGGGCTTCAGACAGGCATGGGATAGGTATGGAGCAATACAGATGAGTATGAATAGATAGGCCATTGACAGAGCAAAGTCTGATGGGAATAAATAAATAAATGTTTATATCTTTCTGTGTTTCAATAGGGACTTGTGTAGGAGCTTTTGTGGACAATGTTCTATGGATTCCAAACAGGATGAGTTTAACTGAGGCATTTAATAAGTTGAAGACAGGGATGCATTTGACTATGCTGGGAAAACTTGGAATTTGGATAACTTTTGCTTTATAGTCCCATATAACAATTTAAAGTTTGGTGGTTGTAGTAGGTTGGAATGTAAGTACATGATCGAAGAAGGAACTCCTATGGATTGGTTGGATGGTGTAAAACAAGGAGACTTTTTGACCAGTGATATAAGTTGCTGGGGAGCAGGCACTATGGTGGACCACATGGAAACTTCATCATGCTTTGAGGTTTGAGGGCAGTGAATGTGAATGCAAGTACATAATCAGTGGAGGAGGAACTACTCTGGACTGCTTGAATGGCAAAAAATGAGGATGAGGATCCTCGATCTCCCCCTCATGCTCTCTGGAAATGTTCATCCTAACTGTAGGCCCCTTCTATTAACCCCTCCTCACACTCCAGTGCCCCATTTGCTGCACTTTGCATCCATGAACATATGCAGTTTGCTAAAGAAATTAACTGACTTACAGGGTTGAACTGCTCTACATCAGCCTGATATCTTGGCCATTGTTGAAACCTGTCTTATCAAGGCCAACCCTGATGCTGCTGTTGCCCTCCTTGGGTATATGCTTTTTAGGGAGGACTGGATCTCTAAGCATGGTGGGGGTTGTTCCATATACATTCACAATTCAGTCCAAGGGCATGACCTCCGCACCCCTCAGCTCAGTCACGGCACCCAAGCCATCTTCCTCAAACTTACCTCGACCCCTGACCCCAGTAGAGCCCCTTTATACCTTGCACATTCTGCATTACTCCTAGGCACCAACATCCCGTCTTCCAATCTCTCCTTGATCATCTTACCTCCTTGCCCCCCAAGATGAAGCAAATCTTACTTGGCAATGTAAGCATTTACTGGCTTGCCGACTCCGCCTCCCAGGTTAGGGATGCCACTGCCGTCCTAGACCTTACTCAACTTGTTACTTTACCAACCAGATCTAATCTGGTTATTGGTACCTCTGCCTTATTGAATCTTGTTCTATCCAACAAACCCCACAAGATCTCCAACCTTGCTGTGCTTCCTGATGTGCTCTGTGATCACTCCCCTATTACTTTCTCCTGGTCGTGCATGAGGCCTAAGCAACCACCAAATTGTCCACTTGTCATCTCTTATGCCCTGGTAAACTTGCCCAACTAAAAGAGTACCTTGCTGGTTGTGATTGACCCTCATTGATCGTGCTCCCTGACATTGACTCTGCCCTTCTATATTTTATACAAGTTTTCAACATCTAGTCACCTTTTCTCCCTTTTCCAAAGTTGTCTCCAAGGACCATGAATCTCCTGGGTCACTCCATCTCTGCTTGGTTTCATGCACCACAGAGACAACCTTTGGCAGAGGCTGTTGAATCTGGTAGAAATGCAGACAGGCAAGCTTACAGCACTACTAGAAATAAATGTGCATGGGCTATCCATAAAGCCAAGGCTGAACACTACAAGTCCACCCTTGCCTCTTCCTGGGGCTCATCCTGTAATTTCTGGAACAAAATTAAAGAACTTAATGACAAGGCTGTGACCTCCCTTCCAGCCCATCTCTTGGTTAGCGGTACCTTGTCTACTGATTCTATAGCTATTGCTGACTGCATAAATACTTCCTTCTCTGACCTCTCAGCTGTCCTCCCTAAAATGTTTTCGATACAGTCCATCCCCCTCCTCTGATCCAGTTGCTCATCCCCATTCTACTTCAAGGCCCTTTCCCTCATGAGGTAAGGCCTACTTGCTCAGATCACTTAAGGTCATGGGTCATAGCAGAGACTCCCTTGACACAAACTGCTTAAAAGGTCCTAGATGCTGTTCTCAGCCCCATTATCAAATTTCTGAACTGCTTCCTCTGCCTCAGTCAATTTCCCTCACCCAGAAAACAGCAGTGATCACTCCCTTTGTAAATCTGTTGACCAGACCTCCCCAGCAACTATGCCGATCATCCTCCCCCCACTCTCTAAGGCTCTGGAAAAATTGTGGTTGATCAGCTCTCTGACTACCTCTCCACCTATAACCTCCTCTGCTGTAAACAACATGGTTTACATTGTGCACATAGCACCACTACCATCCTTATTGAATTCTCCAATTATTTTCACACTGCTCTTGACAAAGGTCATGTTACTGGCTCTGTCTTCACTGACTTGTTGAAAGCTGTTGACACTGTCCACCATTCCCTTCTCCTCTCTTCTCTCCAATGCCTAGGCCACTCACAGAGTGTGTTGAATTGGGTCTCCAGCTATCATTCCTCATGCACCCAGTGTGTCAAAATTGGATCTACTGTCTCCTGCCCCCAACAGGTTCATTCCATTGTTCCCAGGGCTCCATCCTAGGGCCCCTGCTTTTCATCTTCTGTCTGAATCCTCTCCCCTCCACTTATAATGAAACCTTCTACTTTATGCAGATGAAACTGTCCTGTTTGACTCACATGCTGACCCTCTCCTCCTACAAAACTCCTTGCGGACTCCTTCACCCAGGCTGAACGCTGGTTCTCTGGCCACAGGTTGGTTTTGAATTTAAAGAAAATTAAAGTCATGCTTTTTGCCCATAACCAGAGTAAATGTAAAGATTATCCAGCCGGGTTTTGTCTAGTGCCCTCTTCCCCCTTGAACAAACCTCTTACTTCAAATATTTTGCCACTCTCTTTGATCCCTCCCTATCCTTTCACAACCACATCAGCTCAAGTTGGACAACAGTGGGCTCAGGGAGGATGAAGATGGTGGAACAGAGGCACACCTAGTCAGTTGTTCCACTCCACAATCCATACACCATTCTGGGGGAGCATAGCTCCCCTATGGATGCACCCACAGAGGAGACTAAGCAGGCTGAGAACAACTGTCACAAGGGAGGCCCACAGGAAGGAGGCAGAAGACACCACAGGGAAAAGAAGCAGCTCCTGGTGGGGCACTCAATTATTAGAGGGATAGAACTGGGGGGAGCAGGGAAAACTAAAGTAAGGTGCCTGCCTGGTGCCATGGCATGGAGGGACAGGAAGCGCATCCTCAGGATCACGAGAACAGCTGCACAGGAGTCTGAGCTGGACATCATTGTCCACCTAGGGACAAATGACTTGGCTCATCATGAGATTAGAGCAGTGCAGGAGGAGTTTGTAGAGTTGGAAGGGGCCTAAGACAAGTAGCACACACAGTATCCATCTCAGAGGTGCTGCCTGTCAATGGCATGAGTGAGTCGAGGGTACTTTGCACCATGCAGTTTAATGAATGGTTGAAAAAATGGTGTGGAGCTCAGGGGTTTGACTTCACTGGGGACTAGGGTTCCATCTGGAGGGACACCAGCCTATACTGGCAGGATGGTTTGCATCTGTCCAGGAAGGGAACAAGTCTTTTGAGCAATTGGTTTAAATGCTTCATTTGCAAGCTTTTAAACTAGTCAAGGGGGGGAGGCACTGATAAGCAGCAGTAAAATCTCAGCCTCTCCCTACAAAACAGGGTACTAAATGAGAAAAAGACAGAAGCAGAAAGGTCAGTGGGGGATGCTGCAACAGAAGGTAAAGCCATCAAAAAATGGAGAGCAATGAGTACCAATGCCCATAGACTGAGTAACAAGCTTCCTGAATTAGTGGCCTTGATGGAGGAGGAACATCTGAATATCGTGGCAGTCACAGAAACATGGTACACACAAAACCATGACTGGGACATAAACATACCAGGATACACTATCTACAGGAGGGACAGGGAGGGTAAAAGAGGAGGAGGAGTAGCTCTTTACATTAGTGAAGGAATCAAAGCAACAGAACAAAAGGGTAAACAGGGAGGAGAAGAAGCACTGTGGGTAAATTTGGAGACAGGCAATGGCACCACAATCTGCACAGGGGTTGTATACAGACCCCCTTCTCAGGGGGAGGAAATGGACAAGAAAATGATAGAATGTATACTTAGAATGGCAGAAAAAGTGGAGATATTGCTGATGGGTGATCTGAATATGCCAGATGTTAACTGGAGTGCAGTTGCAGCAGCCACTTCGAAGAGTGGGGTTATTCTAGATGCCCTACACGGGGCATGCCTTAGACAACTAGTATTGGAGCCCACTTGAGAGGGAGCAATCTTAGACCTGGTTCTCTCAAATGGAGATGGAGAGAGGATCACAGATGTAGAAGTGGGTAGCCATCTGGGAACTAGCGACCATCGAACAGTATGCTTCACAATAAACACAGCAATAGAGTCAAGCCATACAAAGGCAAAAGTACTGGACTTTAGGAGGGCTGACTTTGCCAAAATGGGTGAGTGCCTAAGGAATGCACTAGCAAATGGGCAGGAAGGAGAGGTGGAAGAACAATGGGGAATAATAAAAACTGCCATCACAGAAGTAACAAGGCTTTGTGTGAAGCAAATAAACAAAATGAAATGATGTAAGAAACCACTATGGTTCTCAAAGAAAGTGGCAGTGAAGGTTCAAGAGAAAAAGAAAGCATTCAGAAAGTACAAGGAATCACAGAAGGAGCAGGACAGAGAACTGTATCAGTTAAAGCAAAAGGAAGCTGGGAAGGCAGTCAGAACAGCAAAGGCCCAAACCGAGTAAAAGACAGCCAACTCAGTTAAGAAGGGGGATAAAACCTTTTATAGGTACTTCAGGGAGTGAAGGAAGACCAAGGGAGGGATAGTGAGGCTTAACAAAGGGGAGGGAGGGTGGACAGAGGGTGACTGTGAAAAGGCAGAGATACTAAACAAATATGTTTGCTCAGTATTTACAAATGAAGAGGGGGAGGTACCTAAAACTAACAGTAGAAACACTCTGGATACAGAAGTTGATACCAGCCCATTTACAGAAGAAAGGGTTCTGAAAGAACTCTTAAAACTGAAGGTGGACAAAGCAATGGGGCCTGATGGGATTCATCCCAGAATTCTGAAAGAACTAAGGGTAGAACTAGTGACACCACTGACTACCCTCTTTAACAAATCATGGGAGGATGGGGTGGTACCCAAGGACTGGAGGAGGGCAGATGTGATTCCCCTTCACAAAAGTGGGAGCAAGGCAGAAGCAGAAACTTTAGACCTATTAGTTTAACCTCAATGATAGGGAAAATGATGGAATCACTTCTGAAGGAAAGAATTGTCGAGTATCTAGAGGCCAGAGGGCCAGGACCCAAGGCAGCATGGATTCACAGTGGGAAGGTCATGCCAGATGAATCTAATAGATTTCTTTGACTGGGTGACCAAAGTAGTAGATCAGGGAGGCTGTGGACATGGCCTACCTAGACTTTATGAAGCATTTGACACAGTCCCACAAAAAGATTAATATACAGTTAGCCAGCCTGGGAGTGGGTCCCAAGATGACAGCCTGGGTAAAGAATCAGCTGGGGAATAGGACACAGAGAGTAATAGTAAATGGAGTCCACTCTGAAGAAATGGGGGTTACTAGTGAGGGTGCCACTGGGTTCAGTATTAGGACTGGTCCTCTTCAATGTCTTTATAAGTGACATTGCAGAGGGACTAGAAGGAAAGTATGTCTCTTTGCAGATGACACAAAGATCTGCAACAGAGTTGATGCACAAGGTGGGGTGGAAAGGATGAGAGGACTTGGCAAGGTTAGAGAATGGTCAAATGTATGGCAGCTTAGATTCAATGCTAAGAAGTGCAAGGTAATGCACCTGGGAAACAAAATCCCAAGGAAGAGTACACAATGGGGGTGAGATACTAACAACAACAAAATGGAAAGGGACCTGGGGTAGTCATATCAGATGACCTAAAGGTGGGCAAGCAATGTGAAAGGGCAGCAAGGAGGGCTGGAGGATACTGTGATGTATAGGGAGAGCATCACCAGTAGAAAACAGGAAGTTGTTATCCCTCTGTACAGACAGCTGGTCAGACCCCATCTGAGTACTGCATGCAGTTCTGGAGACCCAATCTCCGCAAAGACATAGACAGGATGGAAGCTGTCCAGAGGAGGGCAACTAAAATGGTGAAGGGTCTGCACCAGAAGACATATGAAGAGAGATTAAGGAGCTTAATATGTATAGCCTCGAGGAAAGGAGGGAGGAAATGATAGAAACTTTCAAGCACCTCAAGGAATCAACAAAGTCCAAGATGGTAGCATCTTTCAAAAAAAAGGTTTGCAAGAACAAGGGGCACAATTTGAAGATAGAGGGGCGGCTCAGAGGTAATTTAAGGAAGTATTTTTCACAGACAGGGTTGTGGATGCAAGGAATGCCTTCGGAGGAGGTTGTGGAGTCAGAAACAGTGATGAATTCAAGCATGCATGGAACAGTCTTAAGGCAATTCTAGGGTGTGGGGTAGGAAGAAGTGGGCTGGTGGTTAACTAGGATCTGCAGCTTATCCATCAGATAGGAAATGGGCAGACTGGGTGGGCCAAGCGGTCTTTATCTGCCATCAAATTTTATGTTTCTCTGTTTGCTCCAACATCAACTCTAGTATAGGCCTACTGTATCACTATCGTGACTGTCTCACACTGAAGCATTAAGGTTGGCCTTCTCATCCTTGGTACCTTCCTCAGTGGACTATGGTCTGCTTATTTATAGTCCAGCTGACAACACTGCTCTGCACAAAATTAAGCTATCCCTCAAGAAGGCCTGCTGGCTGCTTACAGGTTCCCCAGGTTTTACCCAATTTTGCACACGTGATTTCTTCTCTAACTTCCTTAATCTGGAGGAAATGCTTATCTATCAGTCTTGCCTCTTGACCAAAGAAATCACTGCAGGTTTGACTCCCCCTGGTCTTTCTTCTATCATAAGCCTATCTACCCCTTCCCTCTCTACCCACAGAACTGTCTGTTCCCCTCTGCAAGTCTCCAGAATTAGGACCTCCTTTGCAAAGAGGTCATTCTGTTACTGTGCCCCATCATTTTACAATTCTCTGTCTGAAGCTATCACCTCCCTACCAGGACTGGAGCCTTTTAAAACTGCTCTCAAGAACCACCTCCTCTCCTCCCGCCACTGTGACTACCCTGGCTGAGTTTTCCCTGCCTTTTCCACTCTCAGTCTGCCTATTTTTGATTCTGACCTTCATTTGACTCATTATAGCCCACATTATTGTTTATGTCTGTTTATTATTGCTAATTTACCTTGATGTGGGGCATTGGTAACCAGCCCTTAATTCTGACTGTTTGCTTTTATTTGAGCTCATTTACTTTGTTTTCTGTTGCATGCTATTAATGTATTTGTCTTCCTGACGAGGAGCCTTTGTAAATGAGTCCCTGACTCAAAGGGTTGTAATTCTGATTACTTCTTAAAATGAAAAATAAAAAAGTGGAGATAGGAGATGCTTAGGAATAGGCTCCAGTGTGAACCACATGAAGCTTCAGCTTGCTGGCAATGATATGCAACATCAAGATGAGTTCAGCAACTCAAAGGAGAAGTCATGATCAAGTCTGTTGAGGTATAGGTAAGACAAAAGTCCTGGGATTAACACTGAGATAAATACTGAGCTGCTTCATCAGTGTAGACAGGATTGTAAAGCTTTACGAATAAATTATGTTATGGAGATGGCCAAGTCATCCTCCGCATAAATATCAGTATAGAATAGATTAAGACCTGCCAATATATATATAACTTTCACTGTTGGTTGCTTGTTTGAAAGGACTGAGACAGTCACAGACCAAAGATGTCCCCATAGAGTGCATCAGCTTCCATAAGAAGGATTCATAGAGGAGAGGTTGCTAAAAGTCTTGAAGGGTGGATGTATCAGAAGGCCAGGGGGCGGTGATTCAGGAATACTTGAGATAGCAGTATATCCATGAG
This sequence comes from Neoceratodus forsteri, assembly GCA_016271365.2. NCBI lineage: Eukaryota > Metazoa > Chordata > Ceratodontiformes > Ceratodontidae > Neoceratodus > Neoceratodus forsteri. The sequence goes on from CM028130.1 coordinate 54,437,222, forward strand.
TAAGAGACTTGTTAGTATATATTCTGGGATGTTAGATCACAGTTGGTTCCTGTAAAATATAAAACATCTGTTTCAGGGAAGGGATGATGAGATGCAGTGATTGCTATGTCTAGGGCAGGACACTTTTAGATGTATGAAGTGAGCATGAGTGCCACCACAGATTCCAGATATGAAGAAACAGAAACCAGAACCAGGAAGCCTTTGTCATTAAAGTAACTGCAAATTAGTTTGCTTTCTGCAATTTAATAAGTCTGCATCATGTATTCAAGTTGAACTAGAAGGAGGTGTTAGGAATAGTAATATTCAGGTAAGTCTTGAAGAGGAAAGGACGTGGATTTGTCCAGTTGATGTATATGATGTACACTAGCTGAATGATAGACGGAGAGGCATCTAATGGAATTAAACAACAAAGGGAAGGAAAATTGGCAAAGAAGCTGCACAATGGGCAGTGATAGAGACATCACTGTACAGTTGTGTGGTCTGCTGTGTTACAGTTTAAAATGATGTCATATTCTGCAGATGTATCACTTGTCCCTCCTTTGTTGGGGTTGCACAGGGGAACTGGTTCTGCATGTACAGTATAGGTACTAATTACTGTACACTGTAGTCCTGTGTCCCTTATGCCTCCTGCCTCTCCCTCCTTGCATGCTGTTTTGACCCCCCAACCATCCCAGCCCCTCTAGTGTTCCACCAGTGTGGGTGGAAAGTTGGACCCTTGCAGCAGGTCCACAAGTCGCCAGTTGTTTGGTGCAAGCCTGTGGGTGTGGCAACTCCCAGATTTTGGCACAAGGCCCCTGTTTTCCAGAATCAGGCACAAGATCTCTGATGCACCCAGAGTTTGCCTTAGCTCTAGATTGCCACAACTTATGGTGATCTTCGGGCTCTTTGAAAATCAAGACCTTTATGGTAAATAAGATACAGTGCAGTGTAAGCAAAAAAGAGTATAGGCATGATCTCATGTGAATCTTAATCTAAAAACTAGGGGATAAAAGGTTTAACTTATTACAGCTATGGACAGTTGCATGTTTCATGGCATATGGTATTGAATGTTTTGTTTTGTTTTTGATTATGCAAGGCTCAGCCTGTTCTGGTGAAAAAGCTTGCTCTCTTTTTGTTAAACTTATGATGTCTCCATTCCAACATCTTGTATTCTGTGAGTCAGGAGTACCCCAGCAAAGCAGGCCATAGATGAAAATGGATTATCTCATACTGTAACTTGCATCTGAAAAAGCACAGAAATTATATGAAGTGAATCATGAATACACAGTGATCTCTCTCTTGCTCTCTCTCTGTATCTCTACAGTATCCATCTAGCGATCAATCTGTCTATCTGTATGTCTAGCTGCCTCTCTATTTTTTCCTAAGCTGGCCAGGTGCCCATCCCCTGTAGGAGTTCTTTCTCCCCCTGCCCTTCAGATAGCTTGCCCAACCTTTACAGTATTTATTTGTTTATTAATTAATTATAGTATATTATATAAGTGGACTGGAGTGCACACCCGGTACCACTCCCTCTTGATGCCTCTCCTCTCAGGTTGCCATACCCATTCCAATTATGTATGTGGTAGCACCACGATGCCCAGTACCCCTTCCAAAGAACACAACTAACACTGGGGTGCCAAACCCCAGTGTTCGTCAAAGTCCCTTGGAAAAAGAAAACTATCCCTGGTTGACTCCCATCCCAACTTCCCACTCAGCACCCACCTCCCCACACCCCATACATCCCCACACACTCATTCACCTGAATATATGTCACACAACATGCTTCTGCCAAACTTAGCAAAAGGAGCCATTCACCCACAGGGCTTCTCAGTGATACAATACCCTTAATAAAGAAACACTTATAACTGCAATGCTTGAACCCTTTAAAAGGCAACTCCGACTATTCCTCACCTCAACCACTTAGTATGACTGCCTCTCCTGAAGGAACGGCCTCTTCATTTTATCGCCAGTCGAAGGTGACCTGTAACCTCCCTTAGAGCTCCACACTATTGGCACCAGCCTCACTTTCTACTCCAACCTTCCTTCCACCCCCTGCCTCACCCACCACCTCCATATTTAATAGCACTTTACAGATATAGGGCCTCAATCCTCTATCCACCTCACACTTTTGCCACCCACCCCTGCCCTCTGACAATGGCCCTTTAACCTGTCTACTCCTTCCTGACCTCACCCTACCTTGTATTCACTATATACTGTTCACCCTTAAACTTGTCATAATCTTTCTTACAATGTCTCTCTCCATTAATGTCTGTATATTTCAAGCTTAGCCATCTCTGTGTTTTAAGACTGTTAACCACTGTTGACCTTTGTATGTTTGTTACCTACATCCTTACATAGATACATAGATACATAGACAGTGTCGGCAGATAAGGGCCTATGGCCCACCTAGTCTGCCCATTTGAGCTTGTAAGTTCAGTTTGTTTTCCTAGAAGTCTATTTCCCTTACCCTGACCTCTAGAATTCCTTTATGTCTATCCCATGCATTCTTAAATCCTGTGATTGTTTCCCCCACTTCCTCTGGCAGGGTGTTCCACTTGTCCACCACCGTTCTGTGAAGAATTCTTTCTCATGTTTCCTCTGAATCATCCTCCTCCAACTTCATCCCATGCCCTCTAGTCCTGACACATCTTTTTCGCTTAAAATAGTGTTTTCCCGCACCCTGTTCCTCCCTGTAAGATACTTGTATGTCTCTATCATATCCCCTCTCTCCCTCCTCTCCTCCAGAGAGTACATGTTCAGTTCCTTCAACCTGTCTTCATAGGACTTGTGATGCAATCCATGCACCATCTTTGTTGCCCTCCTCTGAACCTTCTCTACCCTGTCTATGTCCTTACGTAGGTATGGTCTCCAGAACTGTACACTGTACTCCAGGTGGGGCCTCACTAGTGTCTTGTATAGTGGAATTATGACCTCCTTTTCCTGCTGGTGATGCCCCTGCCTATACATCCCAGCATCCTATTTGCTTTACCTGATGCCTTGTCACACTGTTTCCTACCTTGAGGTCATCAGAGATGACAACCCCAAGATCCCTTTCCTGCTTGGTGCATGCTATATCCTCACCCCAACTGATATATTGTGCCTGGGTTTTTGTGCCCTATATGCATTATCTTGCACTTCTTTGCATTGAATTAACTGCCAAACCCTTGACCATTCTTCAAGTTTCTGCAGGTCCCTTCTCATTCTGTCTACACCCTCTGGTGTGTCTACTCTGTTACAGAGCTTTGTGTCATCAGCGAACAGTGAAATTCTGCCTTCTAGATCCTGTGCAATGTCACTGATGAAGATGTTGAATAGGACCGGTCCCAGCACAGATCCCTGTGGTACCCCCACTGGTCACTCTTCCCTCTGTGGGTGACAGCCATTTACCACCACCCTCTGTGTCCTGCCACCCAGCCAGTTACCTACCCACCACTACTGTCCTGCCCACACCATATTCCCCAGTTTGTGTAATAGTCTTCTATGTGGCACAGTGTCAAAGGCCTTGCTGAAGTCCAGATGGCCATGTCCACTGCCCTCCCTGATCCACCTCCCTAGTCATCCAGTCAAAAAATTCAATGAGGTTGGTCTGACATGACCTCCCCTGGTGAAACCATGCTGCCTTGGGTCCTGTGGTCCATTGGACAACCAGATGTTCCACCAGTCTCTCCTTCAGTAGTGCTTCCATGATCTTTCCCACTACCGAGGTGAGGCTGACTGGTCTGTAGTTCCTGCTTCCTCTTTGTTCCCACTTTTATATAAGGGACCACATCTGCTGTCCTCCAGTCTTTGGGTACCTCCCTGTTTCCAGTGATTGGCTGAACAGGATAGCCAGAGGTTCAGCCACCACCTCTCTTAGTTCTTTAAGTACCCTGGGGTGCACCCCCATCTGGCCCCATTGCTTTATCAGCTCTTATTACTTCCAGTTCCTTCAGGACCCTTTCTGTGTAAAGGGACTTGTGTCCATTTCTGCCCATTCTCACCTTGTACTCCTTCAGACCCATTACCCCCCTCTTCCTTAGTAAAGACTGAGCAGAAATACCTGTTCAATATGTCAGCTTTACTGTTGTCATCCTCCATGCGGCTCCCATCCTCCCCCTTCAGTCTCACTATCCCTCCCTTTGTCTTTCTTTTTTCACTTATGTACCTGTAAAATGTTTTGTCCCCTTAACCCACTGATTTTGCAATGTGTTCTTCTGTCTGAGCTTTGGCTTCCCTTACTGACTTCCCTGCCTCCCTTTGTTTCTCCTGGTACTTCTCCTATCCCCTTCTGCCTGTGTCTTTGTATTGCCTGAATGCAATCTTTTTGGCTTTCACTTTCTTTGTACCTCTTTGGAAAACCATAATGGTCTCTCTTCCTTTTCCTCTTGCTAACCTGCTTAATGCATAATTCTGTTGTTCTTATAATCCCATTTTAAATACTGCCCTGTTCCTCAACCCCTGATTCCTGTCCCATTCCCTTAATGCCTCTTTCTTTTATCTCCCATTTTCCCAAAGTCTGCCCCCTAAAATCCAGGATACGTGTTTTTGTGGTTTGGTTCTGCTCTTTCTGTGATTTCAAACCACAATGACTGGTGGTCACTGTTACCCAGGTGCTCCCCACTGTTACCCCCATCACACTGTCCCTGTTTGTGAGCACAAGGTCCAGTATTGCCTTCTGCCGAGTTGGTTCCATGACCAGTTGCTTGAGAGAGGCACCCTGAAGGAGTCAGGATAAATCTGCTCCTAGTTGATGCTGCTGCTGGGATGCTCCAGTCCACGTCTGGTATATTGGAAGTCTCCAACCAGTACTACCTCACCCTTGTCTGCCATCCTTTGGATGGCTAGCATCAACTCCTATGTGTTTCTTCCTCCTGGGCTGGTGGTCTATAGACCACACCTGTCGGATGGCTGGCCCCATTTTCCTTTCCAGCTAACCCACAGTATCTCTCCCCATTTGTTCCTCCTGGATCTGTGTGGCCCTTATGTCATTTTTCACATACAGTGCCACTCTTCCTCCCTTCCTGCCTGCTCTGTCTCTTCTGAATATGTTGTAGCCAGGTATGGCCATCTCCAGTCATGGTTATCATTACACCAGGTTTCAGTGATGCCACAATGTCCAGGTCTGACTGTACCATGACAGCCTCAGATCTTCCATCTTGTTGCTAAGGCTCCTGGCATTTGCACATGGCTTTCCATGATTTGACCTCCCTAGACTGCTTCACTGTTCTACTCAGCCCTTCCTTGGTTGTCATTTATCCCTGGTTCTCCTTGCTGTCTGCCCTTCTGCTGAATTTTGCCCCTTTCTGCTTATCCACCTTTTGGACACTAATCTCCATCTTTTGCACACTGCTTTGCAGAGATAGCCACTCCTCTGGTTCACTGGTTCCACTGCTAGCTGTGGGGGGTGAGCAAGTAGGTACCGTCCTTGCTGGCCTGCCACCCCCCCTTTGCTAGTTTAAATGCTTGTCAATGTAGCATTTAAACTTATCATTGAGTGCTTGGATTCCCCTCCAGGATGGATGCAGGCCGTCAGGCTTGAACAAACCTCCATCCCTCCAGGTGGGTCCCCAGTCACCAATGAATCCAACCCTTCCTCACAGCACCAGTTCTTCAACCATGAGTTAAAGTTCCTGGTGCATGCACTCCTATCTCTCCTTGCCTCTCACAGGTAGTACTTCTGAAAGTGACAGAGTAGCTACTTGCTTGAGACCCTCCCCAGTTTCCTAAACTCTTCCTGAACTTCCTTTGCTCCCCATTTGCCAAGTCATTAGTACCCTAGGTGGATAATGACATCCAGCTCACCCTCCCATCTTGCCTTCCAGTGATCCCCAGTATCTTCCTTCCATCCCTCCATGCCGTGGCACCTGGTAGGCACCTCACCTCCCTGTCCTCCCCTTCTGTGTTCCTAGCTGGATCCCTCTTGTGATGGAGTCCCCACCAGGATTCACTTCCTCCTCCTCTGGGGTCCACTGCTTTCCCCACTGAGGTCACCTCCTTGGCTAACCTCCACATCCTTTCCTTCCACTTCTCTGGGTACCTCTATTTGGTTGTCCTCATTTGCCAGAGTGGCATATGAGTTGTTGAAGGAATAGGATCTGGGATGTGCCTCTGCCTGACTGCTCTAACCCTCCCTGAGCCCACTGTCATCCAAGTGCTCCTCGTTCTTGGCATCCTTTGAGGCAGCTGCATTGGACTGGGTGGTCCCTGGATAGAGGTGATGGTACTCCTGACCCAGTTTACTTCCGCTCTGAGTCTGGCTACCTCATCCCGCAGTCCAGAGAGATGCATGCAGATAGGGCAGCACCTCAGTGTCCAGAAGGTCTGCCTGAATATGGCTGCCCCACAGCCACTGCATTGCACCACTCCCCACATTATACTGCAATTCCACTACTTCTCTGCTACTGAAGCTCTCTTAGTTCTCTTTTTATTTATTTACAGTACTAAAAATCCTGTAACTGATCCTCAGATATATATTTTTAAGGAAAAAAACCAATAAATAAATAAATGAGTCAAAACACTTGTCGTGCTGAGGGTGGTCTTCTTCCCCTTATGCCCCTCCTACTCACCTCTTACTATACCCTGTGTTTAGCTCCTGTCAATCAGATTTATCAGGGCATATAATTAAGAGTTGGGGAAGGGTGGGATTGCAACAATTAAAGACAGCACAGAATTACACCACCACTATGTTTTAAATTTTCAACAGCCCAAAAACAATTATAAGTAAAGACAACACAGAAAGAAAGTATAGTGTCACTACAAGCCTACAATCTAAGTTTAAAGGAAAAATACCAATTACCAGTTACTCTAAAGCACTGAATTGAATATGTTTCCTTCCTTCACCTTCTGGCTTCTTCTGAGAAGATGAACCTCTGTTTGCTGCTTTAACTGTGACTAAGCCCCACCTCCAGTTATCACGTAGCTAAGGTCAGAGGCCAGACAATTAACACCCTTCACCCAGCTACAGGACAGTCAGACAAGACAAGATAAAATTTGCAGCAATTAAAGACAGCACAGAATTACACCACCACTATGTTTTAAATTTTCAACAGCCCAAAAACAATTATAAGTAAAGACAACACAGAAAGAAAGTATAGTGTCACTACAAGCCTACAATCTAAGTTTAAAAGAAAAATACCATTTACCAGTTACTCTAAAGCTCTGAATTGAATATGTTTCCTTCCTTCACCTTCTGGCTTCTTCATGATGTTCTCCTTTGATGTGGAACCTTTGTAAATGAGCAGTTCTTGTTCAAAGGTATTTGTAAACCTAGAGTTTAACAAATAAATAAATGTGGAACTTTCTCGAATTCTGAAGCCACAGCTGGAGTCATGCTGCTGGCTTCAGTTGAAGCAGTGACTTAATGATCCCCTGTTCTCTTTGTGTCTCTTTCTGTCTGTAGGTCTGTCTGTCTCTATCTATCTATCTATCTATCTATCTATCTATCTATCTATCTATCTATCTATCTATCTATCTATCTATCTGTCTGTCTATCTATCTAACTGTCTATTCTATTTATTTAGCAAATCAGGATGCGACCCCAGTACCCTTCCCTCTTCCCCTCCCATCCAGGTATCCAACCCCCCATCCCCATATGTACTTAATTATTTCTATAAGACAGGGTGCCTCACTCCTGTACCACTTCACTTCACCCCATCCCCTACAGTTCACCCACCACTGTTCCATTTACATGGCTAGTGGCATCATGGTGGCCTTCCCTGTTCCACCAAACACTAGCCCAACACTGGGGTGCCCAGTACCCAGTATTAAAATGTACCCCTGAAATAAAGAAAACCATCCATCAATTATTCTTTTTGTTTTACACTTTAAAAAAGAAGATGGTCCCTTGCTGACCTGATGGCCCCACACACACCCCACCCTTCACACTCAGCACCACCACACCCACACACACACACCCTCACTCACCTGAATAGATCCATTCTCTGATCAAAGACATGTCTTGCTGTTAGAACTGGTGAGTGTAATGTGAAAAATCAGGTAAGTGGTTAAATGTATTTCAGGAAGTTTGAACTTTGACTCAGGGACCTAGATGAATGAGGATCCAGTTCTAGTATCTGAAAAGTAAATGAAATTATTTGCAAAAACTGCATTAATGCACCAGTTAGCATTTTGGTTATCACAACAAGGTAGAGAATGTACGATTAAGGTTTCCAACCCAAACTCACAGACCCCACCCAAATAGCAGAAGAAAAATAAATCAGGGTTTTGTATCTTTGGCATCTTGGCAAATCAGTAGTCTGGTCTTTCTTGGGTTGTCAGCCCTAATGCTGATGCAGTTCCCTGAGCAAACAAGATCAGATGTGATCTCCTTTCTTCATGAGGGCTCACATTGTGCTGGCAGCGTGTGGTGAGACATTCTTCTCCAGTTTTGAAGACTATCACCATGAGGCACTGTCTTGGAGCAGTACCTTGTGCTTCAGACAGGAGGCTACAGACTGGGGAAGGGGTGAGCATCAGGGTTGACAACCCAAGGAAGACCCACAACTAATTTGCCAATACTTCAGAGACCCAAAACATTGGGAAAATGGTATTTGGAAAAATGATTATATAAGGCACCAGCATCTGATGTCAAAAGAAATGGCATAATATCAGCTAAAATCTCACTGGTAGCGGTACCCATCAGGGTTGTTCTTTTCTCCTCTGATTTTTTTCTGTAGCAATATAACCTCTAGCCATAACCATATGAGAATATGACAGAATCAGTATTATTACAATCAGTAACATCACTCATTAAATCAATTTTATGCAGATGATACCCTCCTACTGTATACTTACACCTATACTTACAAAACTATGATACTGCAATAACAGAGCTAATACAGACTATAGAAGTGTATGGTAGGGCATTGGGCTAGAAAATAAGATGGCACAAATGAGAACTTGTGCAAGTAAATCAAACAACACAACCTCTGCCTACTGTCCATATTAGCTGTCATGAGTTACATTCATGAAGTACTTAGGAACATAACATCAGCTAATATTCAAAGTGTATTTCAAGAGAACAACCCTTCAATTCTTTTGCCATTTGAAAAGGACTTACCTAAATGAGTTAACCTACCATTATCACTAATAAGAAGAATAAATGCAATTAAAATTGATAGCTTAACATGTTTACTATTTTGTTTCCAGCTCTCCCAGCACTCATATTGAAATGTTTTTTCATATCTCTGAACAAAGACATAAAAGTCTTCTGGAAAAAAAAGAAAGCCCGTGTTTCAAAGAAAATCTTACACTAATCAGAAAAAACTGGGACTTAGGCTACCTATCTTTTACTGGTACTGGCTTACTGCCCCGATCAGTTCCATACAAGGCTAGTTTACCTCAACATATCATTTAAAATCCCACAGTCAAATGGGATAAGATCTTCACACATACCTGAATATTAAGCAGGTAATACAATACAAAATAAATTATTGTAAACAACATATCACAAACTCTTGTGTTACCTCCACCTAAATTGCTTGTATGGTATGGCAAAAGGTAATACCTATACACAAGGCAAATACAAAACTCACACCAAACTCTCTGATACTTTATGTTTCCAATTACCCCTCTATCACACACAAATAATTTGAATATTGGCAAAATAAATGGCTGTTCTGAAAAGAGCATGTATTCTGTGATAACTAGTTGCTCTAGAGCAACTCCAAGAACATTTAACCTTAGTGATGTTCAAAACTTTCAATATTTACAAATAAGATATTTTATTATGAATTCATTTGGAACCTGAAACCTTCCTTAAAATGTTATAGAAGAACTCTTTAGCAACCATAGACTTACCGAACTTTAATTTCATGAATATATATAACCATCTTTACTCATCATTAAGATCTTTCAACATTAAAATGAACTGGAAACAGTATGTAGGAATCTCAGTAACATCATCTAAATGGAATAGAATTTTACATAACCCACATAATGCTGTGAAATCCATCTAACATCAACAAATGCAGTCTAACATGCTTCACAGAGTCTGTTACACACATACTAGACTTAACAAAATTAATTCTACTATTACAAGTGTTTTCCCCAGATGCAAGTACACAATACGTACTCTTGTTTACATATTTAACTCCTGCCAAAAAATATCAAATGTCTACACTCAAATAATAAGAACTTTATCTTGTACTACACATCTCCCCATCCAATTCACGCCAGTGTCAACACTACTAGTGCCCCTACAAACTAAAAAAGTCAGAATACCTCAAAGTGCTCATAATCTGATTTATATGGGCCTTATAGTACCCAAGAAATGCATTTTGCAAAATGGAAACATACTATACCACCCATCTATCATGCTGTGGTAAATCACATGATATGATCAAGATAAAGAAACTCGAAGAAGTACAGTACAATATTACTGCATTAAAATGTGAGTTAATTTAATAAAATCTGGTCAACATTAATTGAAACCATAAAAGGGGGACTAGTACAACATATGTACAATGTGTACTTGGTGAAGAAACAGAATAAGGTGACTTGCTACCTGTACCTAAGGAACATAAGGAGATCAAAAAAGACAGGATCTACTATGGAATGCCAAAACTCGGGATCCTGACACCCAGGATCCTGAGAAAGAAATACCGACAGTGCAGTTCTCTGATGGATCACCAGCCCAATGGTGGAAAGCCAGAGGCAGTATTGCACAGTGGTATAAGGCTCTGAGCTGCAAACCCAGAAACCTGGGTTTGAATTCCACAGCCCCAACTTGTATGCTGTTGGACCCTGAGCAAGTCAGCTAACTTACCTGTGTTCCCAAGTTGCACCTGTAAACAAGTTTTCAGCTTAGTGTGTCTATCCTGGTAAACAACAACAAAAAAAAGCTCAACTCTGCAACTATGGCATTTTTGTGGGTGAGCAGGAGTCTCTGCCTCACACACCCCATCAAGTGGGGCTTCACCCACTGCTCCCCCCTAAATTACTATAATCAACTGTAGGTCGGTGCAGGTTCAGGAGTCAAGCTTTCCACCATTGGGATGATGATCCATCAGGGAAATGCACTGTCGGGATGTTGGGTCAGGATCCTGGGTGTTGGGATTCCAAATTTTGGCATTCCATAGTGATACAAAAGACATCCCTTAACTCAGATGTAATAGTATTTGTGGAATAATTTATAAACATAGTAACATGAATTTGATACGCTGTCTCTTAATAGAAACTGCATGCTATTATTCTGAAATGCTCTATATTTTGTGTGGTTTGTAGGTTGTTTTTTACCACACTTTCTGTTACAGTATGCTTTTTTAAATTATGTTCCATGATGACACAAAAAAAAAACTGAAAAAAGATTACTGTTGAATGTTTATAGATACCTTTCTTGAGCTTCACATTATATAAATCAAGCTATACAGAGAGCTAAAGAAAACTACTGTATAACTAGTTATTTTCAAAGTAATTTTAGCACAAACAAAAAATTCAACCATGCTTGTGTAAATTCAATTTAGCGCCAAGTCTTTGACACCGTGGGGAAAAGTGTTAGTAGGGCTAATTAACATAAATTTATTTTAGTGCTACTCAGTGCTTCAGTGAATATAGCAAAAATTATTTTACAGTGAAAATTTCTAGATCTACAGTAGCTTTCTGCTGGGATCTTTTCCATCTATCAGAACCTTGCTATCCTCACATCTGTTTAGAGGAACAAATTTCATATTCTACGAAGGGTTTTGATTTTCCTTACATATCTTTTATGAAGACTGTTGTTTTTCCTGCTGGTTTGGGAAGTTCTTTCTCTAAAATGTACTTTGACCCTAGAAAATTGACATTCAGAAATTACATCTAGATACAGAGATATCTAAAATCAAATAGCTATAGCACAAATTGCCCGTTCAAACCTTCATCTTTGATTAGGGCAAATAACTTATCTGTTCACACTGAAGAATATTTGAACATACTAGTTAATTCTATTGACTGATCTATGACTTTGCAATTTAGGTTGGAAACAAATATATTATTTATTTACAATTTTTGACCAGGAAAGGCGCAGCAAGCTGTTATAGCTTGTTTCCAGGTACATCATGGGGGGGGGGTTACATGTACCTGTTTTATTGATGAGGAATGTTGGCCATGACACTGGGGAAATTCCCAAGCTCTTTCTGTAGGAGAACACTCTGATCCTTCTCTGGCATGATGCCAAGATGGTCTTTTCTGGTGCTGTTTGAGAGTGAATGGAGGTTGTGGAGGCTAGATAGCAGGTTTCCTCCCCTACCACAGCATTGTTAGAGACCAACCAACCCAAAGATATGGAAGTAATTCAACAAGAGCTGCTGATGGATCCAAGATGTGGCTTACCAGACCTGCTGCCTGTAACTTTACCTGGACACACAAGCAGGTGTACAGGGAATCACTCCAGTCACACAATGTTTTCAACAAAGATTTTGGAAGAAACGGACCACCTATTTGCCTTCTGGGCTGAAGAAGACTCTTTACACCATTTGAGGAAAGAGAAACTGCAGGCTTAAATTTTAAAATTACACAAAGAAAGTGCTCTGTTGGCAGAACACTGGCTTCACCCTGACAAATGGACTCATCTGGCTATCAATGATGCAGTATCAAAGGAACTGACAGACAGTGAGCCAGAAAACACTCACTCTGTTTGTCTCTCAGCTTCACAACAGACTACTATTCTTGCAACTAAGGATGCACTGACATGTCAAACATACATACCTTTTGTTCCCCCCAATCAAGTCATGGCACCAGAAATGAGTGAAATTTCATCCAGAATGGCACACACAAGCTAGTGCAGGCTTGGCCTTAGATTGAAAGGGAACGGGGAAATTGTTTAACCAGGAAAAGCACACTAAGCAGAAGCTTGTTTCCAGATGTGACCTGGGATCACAAGGAAGGTAAGTGACTTGCTCAGGGTCACACAGTATGCAAGTGGGGGCTGTGGGATTCAAACCCAGGTCTCCAGGTTTGCAACTCAGAGCCTTAAACCACTAAGCTATACTACCTCCAATGACATCCACTTGCCAACAAATCAATCAAGGACCACCAGCAATGGACTGTTGAGGGAACATTGGCTGCAGTGGGCTGGTAACGCTTTACTGAAATGGGTTCATGAGTCTCAGGGACATCCCCAGTTCATGTACCACAGCTGGATGAATGTGTATCCACAGGTACTGTAACTCCTTTTACTTCTATACAATCTGATCTGAATTCTAGGTATGTTGTTATGTAACAGTCTGATCCTGTGGCAAAGCACCCTTTGGATTTATGTGATGAGCTACGCTCACCTCAATTCCTGTTTTTTTGCCTCAACACTACAAAAATTACATTCTTCCATTGCCAAATTCCTCTACCAGCCTCAGTGACAATTCTGGTGGTGGACAAGCACCCCAGCGTTGAACTTTCAGTCTCAGAGCACACTCCTGATCCTGACATTAACCCCATACCATTGATGAGTATTACTTTATACACCCCATCTGAGGCTCCTATATTACTTTTACATAAAACTAACCCTAGACCATATGCCTCACTTTTTCATAGCCATGTCTGTCCAGCAAAATGGCACAGTGCAATGCTGTTGTGATACAAGAGTGGTTTGGAGGAGAGCCCCTAGCAAAATATTTGTGGCTAGATGTCTTCTAAAGGATTCTATGAGATTTTTTGCTGATTAAATCTATGTACTAATTCATGTTTCTGGTGAGACCACCTTTGATGTAAGTTATAAAACAGCTAATGTGCTTGACTGCTTTTGGATTAAATACCAATCTCGGAATAATACACCACTATGGACACTATTTTCTGTAATTCGTTTGTCAAAGACAGCACATAAAACTACCACTGTATTATTTTGCAATTAACTGTTTAGTGTGAATCAGTTGGTCTATTGGCTAAAACAGAGGTGCACAGTTCTGGGAGAACCTGAAGCCATCATGGACTTGGAAAATATATGGACAGAGGTCTGGAAAATTGGGGTGATCCTGAAGTCTTCAGACTCTGGAACTTGTCATTTACTTAACAGCTTTTTTTTAGGGCGGGATTGGGGGAATCCTGTTTTAAGCAGGGCAATCAAAGGCATGTTACAAATGTGGGTCAATGGTTCTCTTGAGCAGCATGTACGACTAAATGTGATGAACCCAACAACTCATCTGGAATGGATATTATTAACTGCAGGTACTGTAGGACACTTTTCAACAGGGCAGTTATACAGCATTTAGGACACTGTCCTACATGCTGGACCATTGGAGATTTAAAACATCAGCTCCTGGCAGCATGCGCAGACATTGCACACCTCAAATTGCATATTCAGGAGGAAATATATTATAAGAACCACCCGCCATTTCCCCACCATTCAACAGAAGCACCTTGACCACAGAGGATAATTGGTCTTGGAGGTTGTCAGGTGGTTAGGAGGGGCAAATTGGGTGCCCCATCACTCAGTGCTCTCCAACATATCACCTCCAAATATCATATATATTTTTTTTTGTCTTTGGTAACTGGGTAAGGCCCTTTAGGCACAAGTGCCTGTTTTCAGGGGTGACCTGGGAGCACTGGGTGGTTAAGTGACTTGTTCAGAGTCACACAGTATGTAAGTGGAGGTTGTGAGATTCAAACTCAGGTCTGGTCTCTTGCATGTGCCAGGCTTGTTCACACTTCATTCCTCTAACCTCTAGGCTATACTGCCAGCCAAAAAACTACAAACAGGTATCTGCCTCTATGTTTGAAATCAAACAAAGGGGCAGAGGACACTGTACAGCAGGACACTGCAGCACAGGAGCTAGCACATCAAAACTCACCCAAAACAGGGACCAAAACAATAAAAGCAAAAAGGAAATCCAAAACACTTCTGATGATAAAAGACTCTATGATTCGTGGAGTTGATACCTACCTTCAGCCAGGAGTAATGGTCAGATGTCTCCCAGATACATCAACATGGATCGACACTGACTGCATTGCTAAAATTGTGGAGGAAGCAGGAGAAAACATTGATGCCCTGGTACACATAGGGAATAAAGATTTCGCCATCTGGTCAGTTGTGGAAACCAAGGATCACCTGACCAGACTGGGTGACAAATTGTCATCCATTTCATCTGGCATATCCTTCTCTGAGATCCTGCCAGTCTGGAAGAAGGGGCAGATGGACCGAAGGTCAGAGAAAGAGAGCTAGGGGAGCAAAACATGTGGCTCAAGAGCTGGTGCCAGGAAAAAGGACACACATTTGTAGGTAACTGGCAACAGTTTTGGGAGTGAAAGTTCTTTCAATTCCATGACCTGCATCTGACTAAGGAGGGAGTCAGTGCATTGGGTTAGAAATTTGATGTCTTTGCAGAATATTTAAACTAACAAATGGGGAGAGGGATACAGCACCCTATACATCGAATTGTAAGAACACCCCTCAGCTAATGGAAAATCATGTACACAAATGCTTGCAGTCTGGGAAACAAGATCCCAGACCAGCGGGCAATAATGATAGAGGCTAAACTGGACACAGTAGCAATTATCGAGACATGGTTCTGCAGTAACCGTATTTGGGAGACTTCAGTATCTGGCTATGTATTGTTCAGAAGAGACCGAGGTTCAGAAAGAGAGGGGTGGAGTCGCCCTTTATGTCAATGAAAATATCAAAGCTGCAGAAATTTAGAACACACATAAGGAGCCAGAAGAACTGTGGGTCACCCTGGAAACAAGAAATGGGACTGCCATATGAACTGAGTGTGTCTACAGGCCTCCAGACCAGGGGGAGGACATAGACACATTACTGTTTGAAGATATATAAAACATGACTTCTAAAGGGGAGGGTCTGATAATGGGAGACTTCAACATGCCAGATACAGATTGGTCAATACCAGCAGAAACATCTGCCAGAACTAGACACATAGTGGATTCCCTGTGGGGAAGGGGGGCCTCAACCAACTGGTTCAACAACCCACAAGTGACAGGGCTATTGTAGCTCTGGTACTGACTAACAGGGAAGGGATCACAGATCTCCAGGTAGAAAGTCACCTGGGGGCCAGTGACCATCACATGGTGTAGTTCTGTTTGACCACTAGAACTAAATCATCCCATTCCAAGGAAATAATTTGGGACTTAAGAGGCGTTGACCTTGATAAGATGGCCAACAGAGTTAAGCTAGCCCTGGCAAAAAGAAATACAGGTGAGGGGGTATTGTAAAGTGGGAAAGCATTAAGGATGCAATACTTGAAGCAATATCCCATTGCATTAGGGAGAAAGGCAAGAGCAAAAAAAGAAGGAAACCACTTTGGTTCTCAAGAACAGTACCGGAAAAAGTCAGAGTCAAAAGGCTGGCCTTCAGGAAATATAAGGATATGCAGTGAGACAAAGGTAGGGAGGCATACAGAACTTCTCTAAGGGAAACAAGGAAGGCAGTAAGGCAGGCAAAGGCCCAAACCAAAGAAACACTAGCACGAACAGTAAAAGAAGGTGACACGACTTTCTACAGCTACATTAGTGAAAGAAGAAAGTGCAGAGGTGGTACTGCTAAGATCAAAGGGGATAAGGGGGAGTGTGAGGAGGAGGACCAAGGAAAAGCATCTATCCTAAACAGATACTTCTGCTCAGTATTTACTGAGGAAAAGGTTGGACAGGGCCCATAGCTCAGCACCATAGACACAGGGGGTGGGAGGTGTGCACTAGTCCCTTCACAAAAGAAAGGGTCCTACAAGAGCTCACTAAGCTCAGGGTGGACAAGGCAGTGGGACCTGATGGCATACATCCCAGGATACTAAAGAAGCTAAGGATGGAACTAGCAGAACCATTAGCAGAACTGTTTAGTGAGTCTCTGAACACAGGAGAGGTCCAAGAAGACTGGAGAAGGGCTCATGTGATCCTGCTCCACAAGAGTGGTAGCAGGGAGGAGGCAGGGAACTACAGACCAGTCAGTCTTACCTCAGTAGTGGGCAAGATTATGTAGGCACTCCTTAAGGAAAGGATAGTGCAACACCTGGAATCCATAGGCACACAGGATCCAAGACAGCATGGGTTTACAACATGAAGGTCCTGCCAAACTAATTTCATAGATTTCTTTGACTGGATAACCAGAGTGGTGAACCAAGGGAGAGCAGTTGATGTCGCCTACCTTGACTTCAGCAAAGTTTTCGATACTGTTCCATATAGAACATTGATTAATAAACTGGGTAGGCTTGGGCTGGGTCAGAAGTTGGTCAACTGGGTGGAAAATTGGTTGTCAGGCAGAAAACAGAGTGTGATGGTAAATGATATACAGTCAGAAGAGATGCAAGTCACAAGTGGGGTACCTAAGGAATCAGTCCTGGGGCCCGTCCTCTTCAATATTTTTATCAGTGACATTGTAGATGGACTGGAGGGTAAGGTTTGTCTGTTTGCAGATGACACCAACATCTGCAACAGGGTAGATGATCCAGATGGGGTGGGCAGAATGAGAAGAGATCTGGATAAACTGGCAAAATGGTTGAAAGAGTGGCAACTGGGGTTTAACACAAGGAAGTGCAAGATCATGCACATAGGGAAGTGAAATCCTGAAGCCACCTGTAGGTCGGAAGGGGAGTTGCTGGCAATCATAAGAGAAGAAAGAGACTTAGGCATCATCATCACAGATGACCTGAAATCATCCAAGCAGACCACTAAAGCAGTAGGTAAGGCTAGAGGAATGTTGGGGTGTATTAGTAGGGTTATCACAAGTAGTAAGAGGGAGGTAAAAATCCCTCTTTACAAGACACTGGTTAGGCCCCATCTGGAGTACTGCATGCAGTACTGGAGGTCGCACCTACACAAGGACATTAACAAAATGGAGGCTGTCCAGAGAAGGGCAACCAAAATGGTGCAGTGACTGCATCAGAAAACATATGAAGACAGATTAATAGAGCTCAACATGTATATCCTAGAGCAAAGAAGGGAGAGAGATGATATGATCGAAACATTCAAACATCATAAGGACATTAACAAGGTGAAAGAGTCTAACATGATTCAGTATAAGAAAAATAGCAGGACAAGAGGACACAGCATGAGATTAGATGGAGGCTGATTAAGAGGTAATGTAAGGAAGTTTTTTTTTCACAGAAAGGGTGATGGGTGCACGAACAGCCTACCTCAGGAAGTGGTGGATATGAATATAGTGCAGGGCTTCAAACAAGCATGGGACAGGCATAAGGGAGCAATAAAGATGAGTATGAATAGATAGTTCATTGACAGAGTACAGGCCAATGGCACATTCATAATGTAGATAAAATGGGCAGACTGGATGGGCCTTGCGGTCCTTATCTGCCGTCAACTTCTATGTTTCTATGTTTCTATGTAATGCCCGTAATGAACTTGGACACACTAATGTACAGTGTGTGAATGAGCAGCAATGCAACATTTCAGATGAACGCGGACATTCCTTTCTGAATTGCCCATGGGTGGCTTTCAACCAGTCTGATCAAGCGAATGGAGCACAACAAAGATTGTATGTTGTGTTAGCATAACATTCCAGTCTACAGCCAAACCACCCTTTGCAGCCGCATCCTCTGCTCAAGGGTCTGTACATCAAACACCTGACACAGACAGTCCTAGCCCTGCTACCAGCTCCACTGATGGCATGAATCCTGACCCTGTACTTCCCACACATCATATACTGCCAGATGTTACCTCTGTGTCTGCTGAAGTAGCAGTTGCACATGCAGAGAGTGCCATTCAACAGGATACCCCAGTTAACACCCCTCTGTGTGTAAAATCCTGCATTTACTGATACTGACAAGGTCCAGAGCCAAGTGGAACTTAGATGATCACAAGACGTGGGCAAACCTGAGATCTCACGAATCTCATAGTGCAAAAAACTGACCAGGTACTGCTTACAGATCACTATGCAGCCTTACAGCATCATTCTGAGGAGTTCAAACCTGACTCGGACACTTTATCATTGATATCTTTTCAACCTGAACCCATGACTGACACAGAAGAACCAAAGACTTTAAAGAAACACAAAAGGAAGCTGAAAGCTAAAACTAAAATAAAAAGTAAGGCTTGAAAGACAGAACAAAAAAAAATGACCAGCTGTAGTCTCATCTCTGAAGGGCTCCTTCCATAATTACCTCATGGCTCTCACTTTCCACATCTCTACTACCAATGTCAGTAGTATAAAAAAAAATCAGGAAAAAGGGTGCAGCCTTCTCCCATCTCCTATCAACACATTTGGAAGTTTATTTCTCCCAAGATACCAGATTTCATACTTTTCAGGACATTTCATTGGCCCAAAATGCCTAGTATACCCGACCGTCCTTTTGGTTGGGTCCTGATAAGTGGTCAGGTGTAGGCATTTTTTTAAATAACTGTGGCATTACTGTACTGAAACTCATTGATCTACTGCCTGGTAGGATGTTGATCCTTGATGCTAAGTTTCAGCATACTCTATATGGATTCATTACTATCTATGTTCCTCAATCAAAAACAGACAGGATAGCCAGCCTGGTTGTGCTGAGGGTTGAGGTGATGGAAGCCACACCTCATGCCATGCCAATGACCTTGGGTGATGAGCGATCTTTGGTTGTCAGGGGTCAGCAGGGGAGGGAGAAGGATTGGCCATATGATGGACTGCTCTCCTGTCGCTGGGAGAGGAGGGTTGTTGGCCCATTCCTTAGCTGCCCCTAGTGGAGGCTGGAGGGCAGCACCAGAGTCATGGAGGCACAGGAGCATGGGTATGTGGCATGCATGTGCCTCCACACATGCAAACTCATGCCTCGAGGGAGAGGGAGCAAGGAGAAAATTAGAAAACATGGGGCTTGGTAGGCTTCATGGTAGCCTGGTTATGTCCCAATTCTGCCTGCATTCCTCCCGCTGGCCTTGCCATGGGGGCATAATCTATAGGGGAACTGCCAGGGTAGGGCTGGATCAGGACTACAGGGCTTTGAAAGACGAGCCCTCTTCTAGGTGGCTGGAGCCACCTGTCAGCCACAAGGAGGCAAAGAAATACAATAAAATAAAAAAACAGACAGCATCAATTTATTGAAACAGGCTCAGCCCTTTATATTTTCTTCTCATAACATTATATTTGGAGGAGATTATAACTGTGGGCCCCCCCCTCCAAGATACAACAAAAACTGTCCTCAATATGCATTTTCTGTCCAACTTAAGACAGACAGTGGGTTTAATCAATGCTTACTTTATAGTTACAGAAAAAGATGACCCCACTTTCCACAAAGGTCAGCTAGTGACAAGAATTGATTTTTTCTTTACAAATGCTAGCTTACCGCTCCACTATGCTATTCTTGTAATAGCAGAATTTTCAGATCATTCTGCATTGACGTTACCTATACATACAACATACATTCTACACAAGGCCTAGGGATGTGGAAATTCAATTCCACTTTATTACAGCAGACTTGGGTGCATTTCACAGCGGACAGGGAATCAGTATTTTTTATCTTTTATGAGGATCCCTCCATTTGGTGGAAGAAGACTAAATCAGAATTTAAAACATTACTTAATTCAGTCTGTAAAACCAATCCTATGGGCAACTATTTTAACTACCTCAGTAAAAGAAAACAGTCACAAAAAATATTAACCTTATCATTTGACATGGTCAAGAAGACTGGTTTTAATTTTTTACTGGAAAACCAGGGAAAATTCTGGAATTAGGGCTGCCTGAAGACCGGTAAAAACAATGATTTCATGGAATCTGGCATTTTATACCAGATCAGTAAATCTACAAAACTTGTGTTTTTCTTATAATTACTTCCTGTATTATTTTTAATTTGCTTTATTTAATGCTCTGTACATTAAGCCTTCTTTTACTCTGATTATTTATATACATACTAAAAGAATGACAGCAGAATTCTGAAACAATTTGGAGATTAGAGTAACAATTACAGCTGCAATTCCAGAATCTGAAGTCTTGAAAATGGAATTTCCTTCTTTTAATCACCATAAATCAGTGGCCTTGGACATGGGGCAGGATTATTCCAAGTAAGTTAGTACTATTAAACTGGAAATGGTTTGTTTCCATATGCAACAAACTGACAGTCTAAAGAGTCAACAAGTCTTTGGGACTCAAGGAAAATCAGGAATCATATGCCCACATGAAAGTTGTCGTGATAGGATAAAACAGAAAAAGATGGAATGCCTTTTTGAACTCCACAATAATTACTGGACTGACACCATGGGCATTTTAAATATAGTCACCCAATATAAAGTGGAACTGCTTCACACACCTGATGTCTCTTTTAATGGTATAAAATCTTTTTTTGATAATATTTCTATTCCTAGTCTCCTTGAAGAGGTTAGAACTGTGTTAACACTAAATATACATCGTTCAGAGTTGAGAAGTGTTATCTCTTCCCTGAAAGTTGGCACTGCCCCAATAAAGGATGTTTTGACCAGCAAATTGTGGACCTGTTATCAGTGTGAAAAAGGGAGTGAGATAGGGCTGCTCCCTACGCCCTATTTTATATGAATTCTGTTTGGATCCGTTTTTACAGACTCTGAACTCTTCTGATTTTCTGGTTTCTTTACGTGATGAATAAGGGATTATCCCTTACAAGACAATTGCTTATGCTGATGACTTTAGTCTAACAGTACAAGATGAACATTTCACAATGCAAGCCTGAAACATCTGTTCCACATTTGGCCATTTTTCTCAATCCACTTTAAATAATGATAAATTTATAGGCAGATATTTGGGTAAAGCAGATACTCCACATCAAAGGATTGCTAAAATTAACATACAGAAAATCTCTGGAATCAATTTAGTACAGAAGATCTAGATTTGTGAAACTAGGATGCTAAACTCTCCCAAAGTAAACTGAAAGTGGCACAATGGAACAGATGGCAGATGGGAAAGAAAAAGAGAATTTATCTTATTAAAAAGTATCTCATACCTTTATTTTTGTATATAAACTCTATCTTCCCCTTGCCCAAAATGTTACAAGTGTCTATTTTAAGAGTATTTTTTCAGGCGCTATGGGGAAGTAGATTGAACCCAATAAAGTGGAATGTTACATACCTTCTCCTCTATCAAGGAAGATCAAATATGGTTAACCCAATTGTATTTTTTACAGTACATTTTTTCTACTGATTTGAGACCTGTATTATTCAGTAAATCAAAAAGCTCAGAATTTTGATTTATGTGACTTGTCAGCCCTGGCTAAAACCCTAGGATACTGGTCATTTGACAGTTGTTAAAGCATTGGCTGTGGCACCTCCATATATTAGGGATTTTTTTTAAACTGAGAATCTGGCACATCTCTAGTCACCAGATTTTGACATTTAGCAGAAAAATCATTAACACCTGGATTGTAGACACAAATTTTCCAACACATGATGTACAGTATTTGAATATTAACCTCCATGCCCACTCTTTTCTCTTCAGCAGTATATTACTGACACTCTGATAACTGTCACATGTGTGAGATGTTTGTTGGCTCTGTTGTAATGGAACGTTAAATGTCAAGGCTATAAACAAAAGCACAAACAATAAACTGACTGATTTTGTACTAG
Organism: Neoceratodus forsteri; assembly: GCA_016271365.2. NCBI lineage: Eukaryota > Metazoa > Chordata > Ceratodontiformes > Ceratodontidae > Neoceratodus > Neoceratodus forsteri. The sequence goes on from CM028130.1 coordinate 54,459,605, forward strand.
ATCCTCGTGTTCTGGCAACTGAAAATAATGGAGCATCTTTTTTTTTGCTTGTCCATTTATTTCACAATTTTGGAATTTTATGGTGGATAAATTGTCAGAATTCCTTTTTCTTGGGTGAATTTTGACATAATGATATTTGGACATTTTATTGGACCTTGAAATAAACAGGAGAAGAGCACCTTAAGACTTATTTTTGTGGGTTTCAAGTGGTGTATTTGGAATACTGGATGTCTCTTCACATTGCAGCAGAAACACATCATTGACATTGAACTTCTGGCAAAAACTAGCTATGCACGTCATGGGCTTTATTATGAAGCAGTGCAAGTGACTGTTTCTACCCTGCTGAATAAACAATTGTGGCATTTACATTGGATTACAGACTAGGACCAACTCATCACTTAACTTGTATATAGCAGTTTCTTTATTTGCTCAATGGAACTTTATTTTGTAACTTTTCAGTTCCTTAGACATTTGTGTAACCTTTTTTGGTTTTGTTTCTTTTCTTTTATTTGTACCAATTTGACAATTACCATGTATACATGTGAAGTTTGTTTTGTTTTGTATAGTTTTCTTTCATAAGAAAAAACCCTACTCTTCATAGGCTCTCTGTCCAAGTTGAAGGAACCTAAAGCAGTGAGGAGTATGGTGTAGCAGCAGACTTGAATCAGTCCTCCCTCTCAGCCAATGTCTGTCAGGAGGACAAGAGTGAATGACTGGTTCTAGAAACAGCTGAATGAGCCCCAAATGATAAAATTATGAAGTTAGAAGCTACCTTACCTGCTACTGCTGCAAGTGATATTGCTGTGGCCATGGAGTAATGGAGATCAAGATGGCCAAAAAGAGGAAAATGCTGGTAACCATGCTGACAGAAGATAAAGATAGGCATGGGAGACAAAAAGTCACCCTGAGGCACTGACAAGCTGAGCTGTAGCAATGGGAAATCATTTTACCCAGCCAGAGTTCTGCTCTCCATGAGGCCACCAGTAATTCAAAGCAGTGTCCTGACTGAGAGACACCTGATTCTGACAATCAGCTGCAGGTGGAAGAGAAAATGAAACCACCAAGTATAAAATGAAGAATCAGAAAATCTTTCTTGGTAAACATAGAAACATAGAAACATAGAATTTGATGGAAGATAAGGACTGCTTGACCCTCCCAGTCTGTCCATTTCCCTACCTAATGGATAAGCTGCAGATCCTAGTTAACCAGCAGTCTACTTCTTCCTACCCCAACCCCCTAGAATTGCCTTATGACTGTCCCATGCATGCTTGAATTCCACCACTGTTTTTGACTCCACAACCTCCTCCAGAAGGCTGTTCCATGCATCCACAACCCACTGTGTGAAAAAATACTTCCTTACATTACCTCTGAGCTGCCCCCCATCTTCAAATTGTGCCCCCTTGTTCTTGCACACCTCTTTTTTTGAAAGATGCTACCCTATTGGACTTCGTTGATTCCCTTCAGGTACTTGAACGTTTCTATCATGTCCCCTTTCTCCCTCCTTTCCTCGAGGCATTACATATTAAGCTCTTTAAGTCTCTCTTCATATGTCTTCTGGTGCAGACCCTGCACCATTTTAATTGCCCTCCTCTGGATAGCTTCCATCCTGTCTATGTCTTTGCGGAGATTGGGTCTCCAGAACTGCACACAGTATTCCAAATGGGATCTCACCAGCTGTCTGTACAGAGGGATAATAACGTCCTGTTTTCTACTGGTGATGCATCTCCCTATGCATCCCAGTATCCCCCCAGCCCTACTTAGTGCCCTCTCACATTGCTTGCCCACCTTTAGGTCCTCTGATATGACTACCCCCAGGTCCCTTTCCATTTTTGTTGTTGTTAGTATATCACCCCCCATTGTGTACTCTTTCTCTGGGTTTTTGTTTCTGAGGTGCATTACCTTGCACTTCTTAGCCTTGAATCTAAGCTGCCATACATTTGACCATTCCTCTAACCTTGCCAAGTCCCTTCTCATCCTTTCCACCCCACCTTGTGCATCAACTCTGTTGCAGATCTCTGTGGCATCTGCAAAGAGACATACTTTTCCTTCAATCCCTCTGCAATGTTGCTTATAAAGACATTGAAGAGGACCGATCCTAATACTGAACCCTGTGGTATCCCACTAGTAATCCCCCTTTCTTCAGAGTGGACTCCATTTACTATTACTCTCTGTGTCCTATTCTACAGCCAATTCTTTACCCAGGCTGTCATCTTGGGACCCACTCCCAGGCTGGCTAACTTGTATATTAATCTTTTGTGTGGGACTGTGTTAAATGCCTTGCTAAAGTCTAGGTAGGCCATGTCCACAACCCCTCCCTGATCTACTACTTTGGTCACCCAGTCAAAGAAATATATCAGATTGGTACAGTTACAGAAAGAACCAGAGTATTCCTGGGCCCTTGAACATGCTTTGCTGATTGTGGGCTGGATAAGAGATGAAGTAAGGGAATGGGTGCTAAATCATGTCTTTGATCTGACAATCAGGTCACAACATGGTAGCCAGATCTCCAACAATGCTGCCGCTGCAAAGAAAATTGCTGGTAAACAGAATGATACTTCAGTAACACCAGAGGGAAATGGCATGGAGAACTGTTTCCTCAAAGGAAAATGACTACATAGGTAAAATGGAAAGGGCATGTTGCAGGTGTGGAGAGTGGCAATAAAGATAATGTGGCAGAAAGTGTAGCTAGGTCTGTGGGAGAAGTGTGATCTGCTTGTGAATGTGATAATGTGCATAAACTCAGAACTAATACTGCAGGCAGGAAAGGGAAGGGAATATAGAGGGCTTTGATAGCATAAACATACATGGATACATGGTGCTGCATAGTGAAGTTTCTCAAAAGTTGCCCCCTACCCTCACTGTAGAAGACACATCACAAGGTATTGAGAGAAGTAACCACAATCAAAAGATTGATCCTTCAGAACCAGAGACAGATAATCACTAATATAGTTACATGGGACCCAGAGTACCTCTGACTTCTGACATGAGATGCAGGACACTGAGCCCCAATGTTCCATGTCTGTGGCAGCACCATAGAATAATCATGGACAAGTGTCTGTGTCTCACAGCACCTCAGACAATATTACAGAAAGTTCAGATTCAGAGGAAGAAGTGGCCTTTTCTCACCAACATACCACCTCAGAGCCATCTAAATGACTATGATTTTTTGTTTAAGAACAGACCTGAGCCAGCAACTATACAAAAGGGCTTTGCATTTGTGTTATAGAGGAGGAATGTCTGAAAGGCCTGACAGGGTGTTTGTCAGAAGAATGTTATTGAAGGACTCACTTATGTTATTCAAATTTGAGATATATGCTTTGATTCATATATCTAGTGAAGCCAATGCTGATCTAAGTTTTAAAACACCCAATGATTGGAGCATTTCTGGCTGAGCTATCAATAGGTAAAATTCACCCCCTATAGGTTCCTTTTATGTTCATCCTGCTTACAAAACCCATGGTCAAACAGCAACTGTCATATTCTGGAATGAAAGGGGGGGGTGTAGGGGACATCCATTATTGGTTGGGTTAAAGGTGCAATATCCTAGGCCTCCTTGAAACCATTATTGACTCCAAACACTTATGGACTGGAGGCTGGAGATTCCAGATCAAGCTGAGACAAGGAAAATCTGGTATGGTATTTTTGATTAAACAATTGTTTGTCCACATCCGGCTATATATGCTGTTGTTCCACTGCCAGATAACCTGGAAACTAGAACATTAAGTATATTCTTCCAAATGTTATGTGGTAGCTTTCCAAAATGTATTCGTCACACTCCAAAATCTGTTATTCCTGGTAACATTAAATCTGTATAAATGGGGCTTCTGTTATCTGTGATGCACCTTCAGTGGATACTGTAGCATAAAAAAATACACTATACTGATAGCAGTCAGTTAAACAAATTTTCATTCCATGCGATCAAAAATTGTTATCATCAGTGCAAGTTCATGGATCCAAGTGTTCAGGCAGTCAAAGTAGCAGCAAGTAATAACAAATAATGTAAATAATACTTGGTGTACAAAAATCCAGTGACTGAATAGTAAATGGGAGGAGTAATATTGACAACAACCAAACAGGAGAGAGATCTTGGTGTAATTATCTTGAATGACCTAATGGTAAGCAGTGTGAAAAGGCAGTTGGGAAAGCTAGTGGGATGCTGGGGTGCATAGGGAGAAGTATCACTAGTAGAAGTAGGGAGGTAATGTTGCCTCTGTATAGTAACTAGTGAGACCTCATCTGGAACACTGTGTACAATTCTGGAGACCACATCTATGAAAAGACAGAGTGGAGGCAGGCCAGAGGAGAGCAACAAAAATGTTGTGGAGTCTTCAGTAGAAGACATGTGAGGAGAGACTAATGGAAAACAATATGTATACCCTGGAAGACAGGAGGGAGAGGGGAGATATAATCGAGATAGATAAGTAACTAAAGGGGGTAAATACAGTAAGGTATAGGATGGAAGTACACCTCAGAAGAAACTGTTAAAAAACAAGGGGGCATGATAAGAAGCTGGAGGGGAGTAAATTCAGGAAAGATGTAAGAAAGTTCTTCTTCACAGAAAGAGTGGTGGATGCTTGGAACATCATACCAGCTTAGATAGTTAGGGAGAAAACTGTGGAAAGGTTAAAGAACATTTGGGATAGATATAAAGAATCTTAGTTGGAAAGGAATAAAGGGTGGGAAGAAAAACTGGAGATTATGTAGGGTCTGCTGGGTTACTGTAGGTAGAGTTAACTGTTCAGAATGGGTGGATTAAGCAGTTCTTGTCTGCCACCAAATTCTATGTTTCTTCGTTAAATAATGGCTTCAAAACTTATCAGCACATTCAGTTCAGTTCAATAGATCGACATGCATGTGGCTACACTGTCAGACTTAAGTAAAGACTGCAGGTATTAAGGCAAATTGAACACATTGGCAAGAAAGAACAGATAGACTAATGCAAAAATATGCAGACTGTGCAAAATGCAGAAGTAAATTCTCTAAAGTGCAAAAATGCATAAATAGGCTCTATGAGCTAGTAAATCATGAAGCCAGCCTCTATAATCAAAACCCTGGCACTTTTCACCTCATGAGCTTCCCTTACTGAAATATAAGTGTGCTGCGCACATGCAGAATGCATATCACATGCTGAATTTTGCAACGTTTGCATATGATTCACATACACAAAATGAACCTATGTGACCAGGTCTAAAACGTACATCAGGTTCACATGCTGCAAGCTTGACATATGTGCAGCAGGTAAGCTGGTGTGAACATCTTCTAAAAATCACATCAGGTTTGTGTGTTGCATGTTTTACATGAGTGCAGCACTCAAGCTGGAGTGAAAATCATTGGAAACTCACATCAGGTTCGAATGTTGCACGCTTGCCATGTGTGCAGCAAGTAAGCTGGTGCAAATCTCATCTAAAAAACACATCAGTTTCTATTTCCATACTACTGCTATCAATAAGAGCCATTAAAATGCCTTTTTATGTTGTCTTGTGCATGCAGTGCAAGCAGCATTTTGTAGCAGCTTGCTGGAGTAGCAGTTTATGGAGGTGCAACAGTGTTATGGCCAATGGCGCCACTGCTTTCTTGGGCTGATCTGTGTGGCACCAATGAATGAGTGTCCTATCTATGACAGCAGTTGAGACGCATGCCAACTTGAAAGAATTTTGCCACTGTAATGAGGGAGTGCCTGTCATTGCAGGGCACGCCTTGCCTGCTGAAACATTTCAACAAACATGGCAGTGGCTGTCACCGTCCACCTCTCACAATCCTTAGAAAGCTGACTATGGGAGCACCTAGTTCCCCTGTCAGCATGTTTATAACCCTTCCCTCAAGATTGTGTGGCACACTGGGAGCCCACCCCAGTGTGCCTTGTGGTCCAGTATTCTCCACTATCACCCTGAAGTCGACTGCATCTGCATGTTTCTGCCCCCACCCCACCCTCATTGTGTGCAACACTGGGAGTTCACTCCAGTGTGGCCAACAAAACCCCCCAAAAGTTATGGGGCACACTGGAAGCCCTCTCCAGTGTGCTCAACAGTTGGTTTATTTCACCTGCAAATAATGAACATTCCTAAAAAAAAGAAAATGGTCCGTTGTTGCATCTGAGGATGCTCTCCCCAACCCGCACCCGCCCTCTGTGCACTCAACCTCCCTGCACCCTCTTCACCCCATACTTACCTCTGGAGCCCAGCACCATGATCTTTGGTGGAGCGGGAGACATCTGAACTCTTTAAAAGCCGACTGCAAACTGAAGAAAATCATGGTAAGCTGTATAATGGCATAAATGGAGGGTTTCAACATAGGTGCATATCTCAGCCATTTTTGTGTCTTTTGGCTCCAAATTTTCAACTTGGGACTCTTGGGACCCCACCTCATGAACTCAGTCACTGTCATTTTGTTTCTCAGTCGTGAAAGGTGATTTTTTGGTAACTGCATGGAATCACCTTTAGGGAACAATTAATGAAACAACAGTGCCACAGTTCATGAGGTGGACTCAAAAAAGCCTATGTTGCAAATTTGGGGAAACAATTCAGAAAAATGACCAAGTTATGAGAATGCATTGCACAGTTTCCATGCATGCTTGTAAGTCTGAGAATTTTTAATATCTTCACTCCAGATTTTCAACATTGCCATTTTTCACACATCCTTATGAACAGTACAGCTGTCATTCTTCATATCCTGCCTGAAATGTGTTTTCACACATCTGGCGCAGAGTGGTGTGGTCACTGGGAAATCAACTTTCAGCACAGATTAATGAAATCACAGTGCCACTGTTCACTCATACCTGGGCTGAAAGTGGAAAAGGATAAACAGCCCTCAGATGTACATCTGGGGAAAGAAGAAGAAAAGACAAAACATGGAATGGAAAATTGATAAAGTGTAAATATAATAAGGAGATTGTTGAATCTGTATTTGTTGAATCTGTATCCTATATATATGGAAATACTTGCAATATGGTTTAGAATTGTTGGACAAATAATTAAGTAAATTGATTGTGAACTGAGCACCCACACATAATTTGTCTGTGTCTTCATTGGTGGAGATCTGGGAACAAAGTGGTTTGCCCCAACTGAGGGGCAGACCTCATTGTTGACAGGCCTCGGCCAATGGATATGGACCTCAACTTGGGCTATGCAGAGGCAGGAAGGGGTTGGGAAGGGAGGGGCTATGTGACATCAGAAGAGGGAAGGGATTATGGGGTCATGAATAATGAGGTGACAAGGATTTATTGGTTGGGAAAAGGAGAGAGAGGGTTGAGCAAGTGGAGTACATAATGAGCTGCTCGGAATGAGGGAGCTCTCAGTTTGCTTCCCTGAGTCTTTTGCCACTCACCCATCCAACAGAAGAGAAGTGAAAGGGGGGTTCTATGGGAGATGGAGCTCAGCACCCCATGGACTGCCAAAGGTGGACAGCAGAAGAGTTGAGTGGTGAAAACAAAAATAGGGGAAACAGGAGATGGGGATGATAGGATGGGGAAGAAAGGGGAAAAAATAAGAAAAAGACCACAGGACAACCCAGGAAGATTGAGGGGTACGGGTGTACACTCATACCTGGGCTGAAAGTGGAAGAGGAAAATCATCCCCAGATGTACATCTGGGGGGAGAAGAAGAAAAGACAAAACATAGAATGGAAAATTGATAAAGTGTAAATATAATAAGGAGATTGTTGAATCTGTATTTCTTGAATCTGTATCATATACATATGTAAATACTTGCAATATGGTTTGGAATTGTTGGACAAAGAATTGAGTAAATTAATTTCGGAACTGAGCACCCACTCATCATTTGTCTGTGTCTTCATTAGTGCGGTTCTGGGGACAATGAAGGACACTAACCCTCACAATGATCAGGACAAATCCTGAAACATGGAGATAAAGAACCTTAGAACCCAGTGGAAACCACTGTATTCACTTGTACTGGTGTTAGCCTCTGAGAATTAATTTCTACCATAAAGCAGGGGTGCCATTTAGGTAGAGTAGAGGGGGACATGGGAAGGTCAATCCTAGCATCCAGCTTCTGGCAGAAGGACGGAGGAGAAGTGGACTGAAAACTGGGTTGGTGGCACAGTGGGCTAGGCTGAGGGTTCTGGCCACATGGCTGGGTAAATAAAAATAAATAATTATTTTTACAGGTGGATTGGGGCAGGAGGAAGTACTGAAATATTAATGTGTTTTTTATGTTTCTGTGCCTTTGGGCAGCTTCATTAACCTATATGGGATGGGTATTAAATGGAATGGAGCTGGGAAAAGAAATTGGGACAAAGCTTTTTTTTGGGGGGTGGGGCAGAACTTCAGCCAGGAAAAAAAATGGTTAGTAACTGAGTGGGTTTAAACCCAAATCTGATGCACTGCTTTGGGGTATAGACAGATGAATCTTACACATCTGAATTGTTCCTGATTTGCATATCACTTTTCAGTCACAACAAGAGATGTTTTACCTTTTAGAGACATTCCAGACATGCCAGAGATTGCTGTCAAGGGGCTAACTAGCACTTGGCCTCCACTGATAGTTGGCTACCTACTGCTGAAATCTGAAATGGCGCCCCTGCCATGATGTGTAAATTTTCAGGACATCCTCTGTGTGAGTAGCATGTTTTTCATGAGGGATGAATGAGGGGCAGAGCAGTTTTCAGGGGTAAAATGATGACTGTTCCTTGCATTGAGGGACTTTTAAGTGGCACAGTATACGCAGACTATTGGATCCCCACTATAGTCAGGCTTATTCCCCCCTCCACAGTAAAGCTGACCTCCACATCCCCATGCTCAGGCACATTATGACATAGGGCAAAGAGAGAATGCAGGGGCGTGCCCCATTGAAATGAATGAGGGTATATTTTTATTACTGTTTTATACATTCTTGATGGAGAGCTGGAGATTAATGAAGGCCACCACTAACTAAGAAGGGCCTTGTTTGTAGAACAGTGGACTTCATTATTCTCCAACTTGCCATTGTAATGTATAAAATAATAATAAAAAATAACTCCATTCATTTCAAGGGAGTACACCCTAGAACTCTGACCCCAGGACATCATCTCTTCAAGACTCCTATCTCTGGCTCCCTAGTACTCATGTAAGAGACTCTCGACTTATATCTATACTTGGTGGGTTGTCTGTAGCAGTGTGGCCACACCTGGTGCAGTGTGTGTGTGCATGGGGAGGACTGGGTGTATGGGTAGGTGTCGAGTTATTGCTACTTATGTGTGATTCTATGTGATAATGGCGATTGTAGAAAGACGATCACCATCAGGGTGAGTGTACATCAGTGAAAATCAATTTTGCTGATGTACACTCATGGCACAGACCAAAAGGGTGCCGAAAACATACATTTCTTGTTTTTGTGGGGGCTTTGCCACCCGCACACCCCTACTAAAGGATTTTAAACTCCAGGTGGTGCATGTCAGGGGGGTGAAGACAAAAAAAATACACAGACCAGCACAAAAATACCAATGCACCCAACATTGAACCCAACACCCTCTGAACCCTAGCGTGCCACAAACCCATCACACCACAGGGCCATCTTGGCAACCCACTGCCATACTGCACCTCACAAACCCTCCATCCTCTTCCACCAGTCACACAGTGTGATCATTCCCCTCCCACATGTGCATATACATATAGCAACAGGATGTCACTATAGCTGTATTTGATCCCCTGTCCAGTAATCTGGTGAACAGGTGCCACTATTGAGCTGCCCTTTTTGTAAGCACTCAATAGTAGATGCCCTTATCACAGGATACCCTCTTGTTTTTGCCCCTTAAAGCCAGTTTGTGTGGAAGCATTCAAAACTATGAAAAGAAAATAAAAGGTGTGCAGGCCTGACAAGTAATTAAGTAGTTTTGTGTGTAAGTGTATGTATTGGGGTGGGAAGAGCCACATGTGTTTCCACTGGTACATGTGTTACAGTTCAGCTGTGCAGCTGAGATGAGGAGGGACAAGAAAACCAAAAAGTATTTCAGTGGCTACATGTGGGCAGGTTTGTATTGAAGTACAAGCAAGCCATATGTATGCAGTCAGTATAGCTTAGTGGTTAAAGGAACTGAACTGGAGACCTGAAGGCCTGGGTTTGAATCTTATCAACCACAGCTTGTATTCTATGTGATCCTGAGCAAGTCATTTAATTTGTATATGTGTGGTTATCACTGACCACTTGCTTTTTTCATGCATGCCACATGCATGCATGCATGCTTGCATTCAAGGCATGCTTTCCACACTTGATTGCTGCTCACATGCCACATGCATGCAATGAGTTCCAATTTAACATTTTAAATCAAGCTTGCAAAGTGCATATCACATGGGTAGTTTTATATGCGCAGCATGAAAACATTTCATATTAATTATTTCTGTAAGGGGTGCCTTTCCAATGATACCTGGCTGTTTTTATAGCACTGATGTTATCATGGCTACCAAGTCCCTAAGTTACTTAAAGAGACAGACGCAGAAAAACAGTACAGATCTAAGATTAGACATTATATAAATTACATTATGAAATGGGTGGAAAAAAATGAAAGAAGCTGATTGACTCTGAGGTACTTAAAGCCATGAGTAAATTTCACAACATCATGGCTTCAAAAAATGTCAAGCAACCAGACTCCTCACTCACCAGAAATTTGTGACAGCAGCATTCCACTCATCCCTCATCATGCTTCACACAACTCTGCTAACACGTATTATATCCTGCTGTCAACTTCGACATATAATTTCAAAAAAGAAAACAATTTAAAAAAGTGGGGCCAAGCTCTCCACATTTTGGCTGCCTACCTAAACTGCATCCACCCCCTGGATACTCTATCGGGCAGTTGTGGGAAGGAGTAAGTCACAACATAAGCAGCTTTTTAAAAAAAATAGAAATGCTCATAACCATACCCCACTTACAACAATGAAACTGACACCAATTACGGCATACATATAAACATCCCACTCTTCGTAACAAAGCTGCCACAGTTACTAAACCCAACCTACTATTAGCACACCCATCCTGATTGGGATACAACAATGGCCACTGATGGCCAAACATCTGCACACAACCAGAACAGCCCCCTGCAGCAAAACATCTGTCCACTACTCCAGAACACTTTAGTTTCAACCACAAATAAACACTTACTCGATATTGGAAGAAAGGTCATGGTAATCACGGTTCACATGGGTGCGGGGTAATGCTATCAGGAGGAGAGAGTCACACAGTTATAAGATCTCCACTTCCTCTATTGCCTTCAACAACAGTGCCACCTGCTGACCACAGCCCTCCAAAAACTATTTTCTTATAATGTACTCCTGAGACCACATGATGCAGCACACTAGATAGAAACTATTTCCATGGCTCCAGCCACCTGACTCTATTTACACATTGTTTTTACCTGTAAACTTGGCCAGAAAATTCCCAAACCTCTCTTCGGAAGTGATGAGGGTGCTTATAATACAAGCTTATCGAACTTTGGCTCCATGGAAGTGACAATGTGGAAAGCTCCGCCAAAACATATTCCTCCGGTTACTCCGGAGAAGGCCCCAAAAAAGTCTAGGGCCTCTAGTAGTGCAGATGCAGCTGCAATGGAGCCTGCTTCGCTTGACCATGAACCTCTTACCTTACAGCACTTTCTGCAGGAATATAAAACCGTTCAAAGAAGAACTGCACACCATCACGTTGGAAATCGAGAATATGAATCAAACAATGGAGGTGCTACATCAATGAACCTCGGACAACAAAGCCTGTCTTAGCTCAGCAGAAAAATGGCTTGATAAAATGGATCCAGCATTGGCTGCTACATGCCAGAAAGTAGCCCTTTTGGAATCCAAAATAGAAGACCTAGAGGGCTGTAGCCATAGGAACAACACGGTCCTCATTAGTCTTCCTGAGAAAGAAGAAGGCTTGTACACTATTCAGTTCATCCAAATATTAGTTGAAAAACATGCTGTCCCTTCCCCCTTTGGGCCATGCTATGTTATTGAATGTGCACATCGATCTCTTCGACCGATGGCACGGTTGGAGCACCTCCATGCCCACTGATTTTCCAGTTTCTGAACTTCTTGGAACATCAGCACTTTATTTCTAAAGTAAAGGAATTGCAGGAAGTATGATGGGAGGGTACTGTAATTCAGGTGGCACAGGATCTCCCAGCCTTGGTAAGGCAAAAAAGAGCCACTTTCCATCCTTTGGTCTCTAAGCTTATCACAGCAGGAATAAGATTTAGGATGAATTATCCTGCAAAATTAAATATCCTGATCACCGGTAACTGGATATCCTATGAAGATTCAGACATGGCTATGAAAGGCTTAAAGAGTGCCCTCCCTGACCTTTTTAAAGATCCTTGAATTAGTGCTCTAAGGAATCTGATCGCTGTGCAAGAAGGGAGGAATTATCACAGAACATGGGTTAAGAAATAGTATTTCACTGGGTAAATAATAGTAGACCCGGCAGGATAGTGCTCATCTACAAGCCCTTCAAAATTTTCAACAAGAGGAACCTGCAGAATTAAGTTCATATTGAGATTTCACTCCCTGCCTCCACCACTCTTCAGGCAATTTAGGGATTTTTTGTACTTTTTTGTCACAGAAGAAACTGCTCCCTCTAGCACGCATTCAGTCCTCTAAGATTTCTACTCGCATTCTACCCCAGTGTCGGCTTATGGTCAAGAGATGCCAGATTCCTGAAAGGTGACAAGTTCTATAATTGAAAACTCTAAGTGAATTCTTGTAATTTTTAATTTTTTTTTACTCGCTTGAGTGAATTGCCTACTGTCATGTACATTTCCAGACACTAGAGGGAGCATAGAACTTAATTTTGCAGTATTAGTAGACAGCACTCCTATGATGGCAAATAAATTGTGTCTTTCATAATACAAGGCTTAAACCCTGGAAGCAGAGATGCAACTGCTGAACTTTGAATTGCTTTTTCAATCTTCTTCTGTTTTGAAAGTAATCTGGACTTGCAGATATCTTGTGTTCTAAAAATCTGAAGAATACCTGAGGTCAATCGTCCTGATAATATTATTAAAGATAGAAGTGATAGATTAAAGTTCTCCTACAGAACGATTTAATTTAATTTTAGTAGTATAAATAAGGGGGTTTTCTCATTATGATTATTTTGTTTACCCAGACTTTAGCCTACTGAGAATTAAGGTTTTGCAGACTTCTTTATAAAATCCTACGTAGATGCTATTTTTGGATTTATAGTTAAGTAGTTTTTGATTAGTATACAGTGCTCCTATGATAAATACATTGTGTCCTTCGTAGTACAAGGCTTAAATCCTTGAAGTAGAGAGATGCAACTGCTGAACTTTGAATTGCTTTTTCAGTCTTCTTATGTTTTGAAAGTAATCCTGACTTGCAGTTATTTTATGTTTTAAAAGTCTGAAGAATACCTGAGGTCAATCATCCTGATAATATTATTAAAGCTAGAAGTGATTGTTTAAAGTTCTCATTTATAACTATTTAATTTAATTTCAGTACTATAAGTAAGGGGGCTTTCTCATTATGATTATTTTGTTTACCCAGACTTTACCTACTGAGAATTAAGGTTTGTGCAGACTTCTTTATAAAGTCCAATGTAGATGCTATTTTTGGTTTTATGGTTAAGTAGTTGTTGATAAGTTAGCCTAATTAATATTATGCACCTTTATGGTTTAATTTTATGGAGGAGGGAACTTATGGTTTGGTGGAAAGTTTAAGAAGCACCGGTTTTCTCCTGCTATTGTTTGCCAAGCTATTATTACATGTTCAATGAATGGGGTTGGGATGGCTGGAGGATGGACGGAAGGGGCAAGGTGTTTACATTACAGTAGTTTGTAGCAATAAGGGGAAGGGAGGGCTGGGAGATTATCCTTATTAAAGGTTTTGGTTGATGTTACTATAGATGTTTATTGTGTGGTTTTGGGACTGGGGGAAGGGAAGGAAGTAGGGATTGGGAGGATTCTTGCACAGATAAATTCATGTTAATACAATTCAAGGAAGATTCTATTTGCAAGGCATTTAAGGGTTTGTATAAACAAATATTCCAGGATTTTGGCTAGAGATGTAAAATTTGCCTCCTGGAATGTTAAAGAAGCTCGACAGAAGCTTAAGCAATACAAAATAATGAAGCACCTACAGCTGTTACAGATGGATATCACCTTTATACAGGAATCCCATTTGTTGATCTCAGAAAAGCTCAGGCTGAGAAGGCAGCAAATAGGGCAAATTTTGGCTGCTGAAGGAAACACTCAAAGTTGTGGGGTGATGATCCTAATTAAATGAACTATCCCATTTGTCCCAATTAATGTTACCAAGGATACTCAAGGTAGATTTGTATTTGTCCATGAGACACAGAGATCTTGTTGGATATTATTTACAGACCAAATAGCAACTCCCCTGGCTTTTTCATGCAGCTGATTTAACACTTTAAGTCCTTTCCTCTCCATTCCAATGATTTTAGGTGGGGACCTAAACTTGGTATTTGATCCAAATACAGATCATACAAATACCAAGTTTAAGAGACTTTCTCCAGCACAAAGAGCATTAAGGGATATGATAGACCTGTTAGGTTTATGTGATGTTTGGAGAGTCCTCCATCCCTCTGATAGATGTTATACATTCACATCACCGGTTCATATGACTTCCTCTAGAACTGATTATATCTTGATCTCACAGGGATTGATTTATGGGGTTCTGGACTCGTCCATCCATCCTGGACCCCTTTCTGATCATTCTTTTGATAGTTGTAAACTCTCTTTTTCTTTCCTTCCTTCCTTAATATGGATGGCACTGGAAAATTAATAATCAATTGCTAAAAGACCCAGATATTGTGAAATGGATGGTAACTCATATTACTTAGTTTACATCTGTTAACCACAATTCTATGGGTAAACCTGACGTAGAGTGGTGTGCCTTAAAAGCATACATATGAGGTCACTTAATTGGTTTTGCATCTAAATAAAAGAAAACAAGAAACCAGCAAATGATGTGTCTTCCTTCCCAAATTAGAACTATGGAAGTTCATTTATCCCCATATACTTCAGAGTTAATTAAGTTAGAACTCACCAAACTGAGGGATATGTATTTAGATCTTTTAAGGGAAAAGGCAGAATTTATGATTCTTAAGTCTAACTCTTTGTACACTGCTCAGGGTGAAAAACAGGCCGTTTACTAGCTCAAAGAGTTAGGCAGCAAGAGTCCTCAAGATTTATTGCCACTATTCGGTCACCCGATGGTACTGTGAAGAATAATCAGGCTTATATTATAGTGGAGTTTTGCAACTAATATCAACAATAATATAATCCTATGGTAAACCCCCGCCCCTTGGAAGATCGGGATCAATATTTAACTGATTCTCATCTGCCCTCCCTTTCAGACATGCAACAAACCTTACTATGTGCTCCCATGACTGAAGCAGAAATTTTCAAAGTTATTAAAGATCTCCCTATAGGTAAAACCCCGGGCCTGGATGGTTTCTCACCTAATTTTTATAACATTTTTGCAAAACAACTGGTTCCACTACTTCTTCCCTTATTCCAACATATTATGTCTGGTAGTAATATTGATAAAACATTATTTGAAGCCTTGATCACTCTTCTACTTAGACCGGGTAAACCTCCCAAATTAGTGACAAGTTATAGACCAATTTCTCTACTTAACCAAGATGTTAAAATCCTGAGTAAATTACTAGCCAACTGTATTAATACAGTTCTTCCTAGCCTGATAGGATCAGAGCAGGTTGGCTTTATCAAGGGTAGGTCATCAACTGACCATTTACAAACTCTTGATCATGTCTTCTCAGTGTTCAGAGATGCCAAATTCCCTGCTGTTCTAGTTTCACTGGATGCTGAGAAGGCATTTGTCAGAGTTGATTGGAATTTTCTTTTTTGTACTCTACATACTTTTGGTTCCCTTTTAGAATTTCAAAAATGGGTTCAAGCAATTTATAAATCCCCTTCAGCTTGGGTCTTAAGTAATGGAATTGTTTTCAGACCTATTTCCTCTACACTCAGGGACAAGGCAAGGTTGTCCTTTGCCCCCGCTGCTTTTCAGTCTCTATCCAGAACCTCTTATTCACAGATTAGTTAATTGTCCCAGAATTCAAGGCATTTCCTTACAAGGCTATGAAATCAAAGTCTCAGCTTATGCTGATGATTTGTTATTGCAATTGTCCCATCCTGCCCTATCCATCCCCCATGCTGGAGATTGTTCAGAAATGTGGCTTTCTTTCCAATTATAAATTGAATATAGATAAAACTGCTGTATTTTCCCTTAATCAGGGAGTGTTAAAGCAAGAAATCACTACCTTAGGATTGTCTTGCGAAAAAGAATCTTTTAAATATCTAGGGATAGTTCTCTCAAGTACCTCTTCTCTTTTTCAAAAGGAAAACCTAGATTCTCTATTACTTTTCCTCACTCAAGACTTGAAAAGATGGTCTCTTCTCCCTCTCTCTTTATGGGGCAAAATCAATCTTAACAAAATGAATTTCCCCCCGTCTTTTTTACCCCCTAAATCTTTTAAATTTGTGGCTTCCTTTGTCTTGGTTCAAGAAAGTACATAGTCTTATTATTGACTTTATTTGGGGTGGAAAAATACCTCAACTTGCATATCATAAATTGAGCACTCCCAAGATCAAAGGTGGCCTGCATCTTCCACATGTTAGTCTTTGTTATTGGGCTAGCCATGATAGTAAATATCTTAGGTGGCTTGACCCAGAAGACCAAGAACAACCACCTCTTTATAGGCCCTGTTGGCTTAAAATAGAATTATCTCTAATTAAACATTATGGTATTTCCCCTCTAGCTCTTTTGTATATAAAACCTAAATGTCTCCCAACACAACTTAATTCTACACCTACAGTGCTTTCTACCAAAGTGCATTCACAAATATGTAGATTCATCAAATACAATCAGGGTATGGATCTGGAACAACCATTACTAAGAAATCCCAATTTTAAAATAACTGGTATATGTCCAATGGAACAGTTCCCCAAATTACCACAGTTCTAGGTGAAAAACTAGAATTTGTTACAAAATTCAAGTATCTGGGAGTTTGGATAGACCAAAGACTCTCCTTCATTGAACATATCAAGGACTTGCTAAAACGACTTTGGCAAAGGCTTGGATTGTTTTTTATAATCAACCAATTTCTCGCCAGAGATGCCAAGAAACAACTGGTCCAATCCATTTTCCTATCGTTGGTTGATTACGCTGACTTCCTCTACAGCCAATGCCCCAACTCTTACATGGCTAAACTGGACACACTCTACCATCGAGCACTGAGGTTTATAACGGGACTCCCCTTCAACACGCATCACTGCACCCTATATGCGGCAGTGGGGTGGACATCACTAAAGGTCAGGCGCCACAGAAACACCACTCTCTGGACCTATAGAGCCATCTATAATAAGTTGCCTTACTATATCTCCTGCTGTCTTCCCCGAGTATAATTGGGAAATACGCGTTAAGAAGTTACTCAGCTATTACACTTCAAGTACCCAAAGCAAAATCCCACTTCGGCAGGGCAGCGATAAGCTTCGTACTACCTACCTTATGGAATGATCTACAAAAAACCCTCAAATTAAGCACTCTAATCAGTATAAATGCCTTCAAGATGCTTTGTTGCCGTACAATCAAAGAAGTATGTAACTGTTTCACCGACTCAGACCCAGTACCGGTGTCTGCACTGGTATATAGCCATGCCTAGACCCAATTATTAGTACTGACCCCAGAGCTTGCTCCTCACCAGCCTAATTGTTCTCTCTCTCTCTCTCTTATCCCCCTGTCTTATCAACACTAGGCCCATCCATCCCCTTATTCTTCCTTTTCCAACCTCGGATAGGAGCTCACTACCCTGGGTTGTGACATCCTACCATGCCCCGTATTTTATAGCATTCAATCCCCGGGGCTCACACTCTCCTTTTCTTCATCCACCTTCTCTATCCCATTTTACCAACTCCTTTCTGTGCACCGTGCCCTCTAGCCTTTCTCCCCACCTCCCTCCCTCCCCCACCTTCGCCTCTACCTGGTGCATATTTTTATTTTTCCTTCCGTTACTTCCTCCTGCAACCTTAGATAATTTGCTTTATCTTCCTATATAGACACTTCTATGTATGTAAATACTGTGTAATCTGTACAATATCTGTATAATTCTATGTACATATGAGCTTTTTTCTTCCTCTGTAAAGAGTATTATCTGTTTTGCTTTGTAAATACCTGTGTTGAACCTGTATATACAATTTTCATGCTCCACCCAGGTCCATCTTGCAAATGAGCTTCTGCTCAACGATGAATGCCTGGTTAAATAAAGACTTGATTGATTGATTGATTGGTAGGGTCCTCTCATTTTTCTTGGCTTCCACAGGTGAAGTATCTTAATCTTTCATATTTTTGAGATAAAGCAAGGGAAGTTTGGCTCTCATCCCCTGAGATTCTAGCGAAGTTGGGTATTCCAAATCCTGACATTTTCAAAATCTTCCAATTATGTCATTTGTTAGTGAAAACCATGGGAATAACTGCCCTTCTTCTTCTGGTCCAGCCTTTAGTTCAGATCTGGCCTTGTTGGCTGGTTCTCCCGTGCTGTTTCCAAGATAGTTACTATTCTTTATGATTGGATCTATCCAGAATATTTCAGCCCTTCCACTTATTGTGCCTCTTTCCTCCCAGAGGTAACTATCAGTTGGCCTACCCTCTGGCAAGGATGTCACAAATTTATCATGCAGGATAGGCTTCACCTCATGCAGTTTAAAATATTACACAACTTATATTACACACCTCAGAGAGTGGCCAAATTGCGATTTGCATCCTCTTCAATTTGTACAAGATGTGCACAGGGTGAAGGTAATTTACTTCACATTTTCTGGCTCTGTCCTAAGATATTCCCCTTATGGTTACTTAGTCAACAGAGAATGGATCCCCTACTGGGTCTTAAAGACCTGTTCTCAGTTAAAATCTACCTTCTAGGATACTTTTCAGAAATCACTGTAACTGCTCACAAATATCTATAGCTTAAATATCCATATCAGTCAAAACTAATACTCAGATATTGAAAGATAGCAAGGAGATATCATATACTGAATGGTCGAAGGAGCTCCTGGCTAACCTTAGAACTGAAAAAATGATTGCAAGCTTACATAATAACTTGATCAGTTTTGGGTAAGTGGAAGGAGGGCCGGTGGGGATTGGGAAGGGGATATAGTTTACAATTTGTCTGATTTGAATCCATCTTACATTTTCAAGTTGGGGAGAGGAGACACAATGTACAGCTTGTTCAATTTGGAATTGTACTCTATCATTTGTAATGTGTTGCCCTCTGTATGTTAAAATATCAATAAACTTTAATTTGCAAAAAAAAATAATGTACTCCTACAGTACTCCAGAAAATCACTTTAATTTTTTTCTTTTTTCTTAATAAAATGCATAACCCATTTCTAACCCAATTTATAATAGCAATAATGCACTTCGGGGTGTGGTATATCATGGGATATCATCATTTCTTAGGTGCATGAGACACCTGGCCTGTGGCCAAGTGCCTCACAATGCACCCAAGGTGCAACGATATTCCATGATATATGACATTGTGTTGTGTATTATTGCTTAAATATGTCATATGCAAAGTAGTTGAAAGTAGCAATTACAAATAATGTGACAATAAGTGACAAGTGCACAAGAAATTGCGGACAAATATTATATTAGAGACACAGTCCACTTACTTCACAACTGTACTTGTGAGCTGTAGTTAATTTATATGACAATCAAAATTCATATCTTAATTATGTGTTCACCTATACAAAGGAAACTCTATGGCATAAAATATGCCTGTTGTTCATGAGTTTTGATGCAAATCCTGAGCAGTCAGATTCCTTGTAAAACACTGATGTCCATGCTGCAAACGGTGACATTCGAACCATCAACTGTGAAGGTAGCATATGTCACTGGTGAGCCAGACACATTTCAGAACCTTCACTCAGGTAACTTAACTTCGCATACATTCAGACTGATGGAACAGGTATTGGGAATAAGACCACAGCTGCAGTGCCTCAAGCAATGGAATATTTATCAATACCCTTTCTTAACAATTGTCTGCACTTTAATCATTTAGTCATATGGTTCAACTTGATAAGTTTCTCCAAGCCTAGACACACTGTTTTAAATCAGTCTTATGATTATGGCTATCTGGTTTTAGGAATCAAGCCTGAAAATCCAGCTTGCTTCTTTCTGCAGCAGGGTACACAATCACGCCCCACCACCCTAATGTGGGTGCACATTTACTGCACATGTTAGAAACATATACAATGCATCTCTCTCAGGCCCATATTGTTAACTGACCTGAAGTGACTTCCCAGAAGGGTAACTTCCCTCTCCTGGACAATGTCCAGATAGGCTCTTGCAAACATTTTGTATAATCCTTCCCACATAGATTTTGCTTCAGGAGCATACTAGGGCATACACTTAATTTCTCAAATTACCAGACCAGGCACTGGCATGAGGGGGGACACCAATGTTAGTTTTCAGGATAGGGGGCATGATCAAGAAGACTGAATGCCTCATATTAGCCTTTGGCCTGAACAAGTAAAACTGAAACTTGATTCTTGAACCCTAAACCAATTATTCATGACATATCTTCCTCAGAAATTAACAGTAGGAAAGGCAAGCTTATGATTTAATGGGTGAACAAAAGACCAAGGATAAAATGCAAATATCTAGGATAGGAAATGAAAAGAAGCATGTTTGCTATTTCTTTATCAATGGCATCACATCTACCCTATCGGAGACTTCCTCACTTCTGTATGCTGATGATATAGTGCTCTATACCAGTGCCAAAGACATACATGTAATAATACAGTGACTCTCACCGCCTTTCAAAGTACACAGTCATGGTTGGCAAACTACAGGCTGCTGTTAAATGACTCAAAGACCAAAGTTATGCTTTTGGAACAAACCCTAAAATCAAGTACTCCCAATGTAATCTCAGAGGCACGACCTTGGATGGCTCCACCATAGCATCCGTGACTTCTTTTAAATACCTTGGTGTTACCCTCGACCAATCACTAAGCTTTGATATCCATATACAAGATGCTTGCAAGACAGTTAACACAAAACTGGGCATTGCCTACCACACCAGTTATGTGTGAATTCCCTCCGCCAGGCTAGCAATAGCATGAGGTATTTTACTCCCCTTGCTTACCTATGATGTTGCCACCTATACTGTTGCTGCCAAATCTAGTCTATACAAGTGGGACATCACCTACAGCAGCATCTGTTGCTATGCCTCCTCTGCCCACTGACTTAAACACCACTGTCTCCTCTACTCGGACCTGGGCTGTCTATCTCCAAAGGAGACTAGGCTCTACCCTCTCGACACTACCATAAACAGGATCATATCTTCAAAACTCCTTGTCACTTGCTGGATACTTTATCAGACTGCCCTCCCACTATGGATTGCGCCGATGGGCAAATCTCTTGTCTGTATCCCTAGGTACAGTTCCTCCAAGGGTGCAAATGCTTTTGACGCTCTAGCTCTCAACAATATTGGAACTCCATCCCCTAGCTGTATGCCTTGCTCCCTCTCACAAGGCCTTTAAGACTGCGCTCTGCAAGTATCTAGTCTCAACAAATGTTTGCTCCTGCTTCAAACCCCTTAGCCCCAATACCAACACTGTCCTGCACTTACACTCAGCTCTTTTCTCTAATTCCATTTCTCTCTGAATCTATCTACACTCTTCATGGCATTAACTATTGTTAAGGTTTACTGCTGTAATGTTTGATGTTCTGTTTGCTATTTACTCCCTAAAGATGCTCCTGTAAACACTGTCATACCTTACTGTTTTTATACTGTATCCTCCCTGATCATGCCTGAAAATAGTCATGGCCATGGCAAGTGCACCTACCCGGTAAACAAAAACTAAATAAATAAAATGAAAATTACATACTGCCTTTCATACAGGCTACATCACAAAGCACCTGACAAACCAGGAAAAAAAAAGGAGGAGACTATGCTGCAGTAAGTATTAGCTAATTTAATTTCATTTTATTTGTTATACTGAAAGGCATGTGAGAAAAACTGCCTGTTTTCACAAGTGTCCAATTCAAAGAAAACAATAAACCAAAGTTACAAACTTCAGGTAATAGAGAAAACAAAATACAATGTGACAATGTGCTGGTAAGGGTAATATAATACAAAACAGTAGATGCAAAAGATGAATAACAAATATTGAGGATATAACAGTTATTGCATGGAGGTGTATAAGTTCTGTAGAGAATGCACGAGACTGGGGTTATTTTATTTTTTTTATTTAATTATTCCAGAAAAGTGAGAGGTGAGAGAAGAGGACAGAGAGAGAACATAACAGAGGAGGAGAGGTGAGTTAAGAGGAAGAGAAAAAGGAAAGAGAGCCAAGTTGGGGCACAACTGCAGAAGGAGGTAAGTGACAGGTGCTTGCTTAAATTGTGTTTGAATGAGGTAGTGGAGGGGCAGAGTTTGATTTTGGGGGGGGCGAGTTAAAGATTTTGGGGCCAAGGTAGGAGAGAGTTGTTTTGGCTATGGGTGATCCAACACAGTGGGACAGAGAAGAATAAGAAGGAGGAGAAGGACTGTCTAGTGGCTCTGGAGTGACCCACTGTATGGAAGAGGGAGCTGATGCAGTAAGGGAGTAGACCTCAATTTCCCCCCTGAAGATTATTGAGATATAAGGGATCAACATGACCTGACTCTGGATGTGCCATTTATTTTCATGAGTGAGGGGGCTGGACCACACCACGAGTGAGTTATTAATGAAGTAGTACAGTCAGAATTTGCAAAAACAAATGCTGTGCAGAGTGTTTTGATTTGTGTGTGTATCCCTAGTGTGTCCTTCCCTTTGCTATTAGTTTCTTTTTTCTACATTAGCCTGCTAGTTTCATGGTAGTTTATGGCCCCTGGAGATTTCCAGTTTTGCATGGTTAATTGCTTTTCTTGTTCCTACAATGTCTTCTGTCCCATGTGACAGTGATGTATTTGGGACCATAGATTCAGCAAGCACTGGTTTACAGTCAATTTACAACAGCAGAGCTGTGATGTTATATAACTTTCATTATCCAGTGAGCAATAATGGCTACATTACCAGTTTAGCAAATACTTGAGGGCTAACTGACTGGGTTATTCTGCAAGAAAACAGCTGGTGTCTTAACTAATTATAGCATTGATGATATGGGGTGATTTGTGTTTTTTTTATTACTGTGTGTAGTTCGCTGAAATGAAACATTTTAAAAGCAAAACATTTACTCTTGCTGGCTCACATACACACACACACACACACACACACACACACACACATATGCACAAAATATTGAATTAGAGCTATTTAGTGGAGGCCAGAACGTCAGTCTCCTGTCTCTAGTACTTGCTGAATCAGTGGTCCCAGATGCAGCACTGTCACATGGGACAGGAGGCATTGTAGGAAATGGAAGAGCAATAAATCTTGCTAAGATGGAGATGCTCAGGGGCCATAAACCTACCATATAACTAGTAGGCTCATTTAGGAAAAAAACTCTTAACAGCAAAAAGGGAAGGGCACACCAGGACTACTCACACAATCCAAATACTCTGAACAACATGTTTTTGCAAATTTTGACTGTACTACTACTTTTAGGTTCTGCCTCTCACAAATTAAGTTAATGACGTATCATGAGTAGGCCATTGCATAATTGGTTTATACCCAACATTTTCAAATGTAAATCAATCAAATTACGTTTTTCTAGGAGCTGTACCCAGTTTATTTCATATAGACTGCTCTAGTTAGAATGCTGCAGAGCTCCACTGTGATGTCACTGAGCATTGTTTCAAATGAAACATAGAAACATAGAGGATAATGGCTGGAATCCATTAATAATCATGCTGTAATCACTTCAAGAGGTTGCCAGGACAACACTGTAAACTTCGCGAGTGAAGCTCAAGAGGTTTACTGTTGTCCTGGCAACCTCAAGAAGTGATTTCAGCATGGTTATTAACCAAATTCAAGCCATTATCTTTATGGGACCAAAAGACTTATACTCACATCTTGTACTCTTTTTCTGATTTTCAAAATTGAAGCAGATTTAAAAGAAAACATTAGAAAGAGACCCTGTCGGTTAGCACTGATCACATGACTGGTAGCACTGTATTATGGGTAACATCACCACATAGTCTTCACTGAGTTCAGATGCCCTAAATGTGTGCAGCAGATCGTGACCTGTTCAGAGTACTCCTCAGCTACGGTAGCTAGGAAAGAAGATAACTGTCACAGTTAGAAATCATGTTGTCTGCCATTGCGATAGCTAGTTTCTGCAAGTTGCAACTCCCAGAATGGAATTACTTCTGGAAATGCTTGTAGAGACTTGTGATCAGTGATCTCACTCAGGAATACTGGCTTTAGTTAAGGTTCCGTTTTGTTATACTATCAATGTGACAGTCAAGGAAGGTTAACAACATGCAGCATGATGTTATATTGATAGTATAACAATGTTGTAAACTGTGTGGCTTCATTTTATAATAAAGGCTCCCCATACATTATATAGAATTAGTGGTGGCCGAAGTGCCTAAAATTTGCTATGCATAATATTTCATCCTGAACCTGAATTTCGCTTACTACTCTACAAAGCAAAGTGAATAACTATGCATCTCAAAGTAAAATGAAGTTCTCATTGTTCTCTATGGACTTCGCATTACTATGCCTTGTTTTCTATTGACTTCATGTTACTGCCTTGTTTTCATGCTCTTTAAGGAGAATTGTGCTGTGAATCATGGGATGTAAGGTCACATGGGTTCTATATAATCATGCACAGCCTCAGTTCATCTTAGTGTGTGTAGTGGAAAGCTGGAGAGTTTGCTCTCAGAGCTCTGAGATTCAAATCTTCTAAAAACCTTTAAAAACACCTTTTTTTGCCACAGAATTTTGTGTCAACATTTAGTAGATCGATTGTAGTAAACACTGATGTGGTTACATCATTGAGCATTTATTGATGTTTTGGGAATATTGAATGTTAATTTAGTTGATTCAGTCTCTGTACTGTGAAACACTGTAGAAGTGTGCTTTGGAGGAGGGGCTGATCTGTGGTGTAGAAGGGAGAGTAGTGAGAAAGGCATTTTTTCCAACCATTGTTGGCTACTGTTTTATTATTTTTGTGTTCTGGTAGACACAGTAAACTTCACTGAATTGTTTATAAATATTTTCTGTTTCTTGGGCAGTTTTTCAGTCTTTTTACAGGACTGTCTGAGTTGTGCTATGCTGAACAATTAAAGTTTCTGTCCCTGACCTTTAATAGTGTGTGTGCTGTCAATTGATGTGCATTCACTGCAGCATCTAAATAAGCGATACTCTGAATTTCTAAGCCTGTGTGCATTTATTTCCCTACTTCTGTGTAGCTAGATACTGCTTCTGCCTCTCCCCATCAAAACAATGTATTGTTTTTGACTGTTAGGCTTTTGAAGATTGGTTAAGATTCAAGGACAGGTATTGTGCTGTGCTTGTGCGGCTGAATTAGGGTTTGCATCCCAGCCACCCAAAAGTGCTGAAATATTAAGTTGTAAATTGTCTGTGTCATCCGAAAAAATGCCCTCAAAGAGACAGTCAGTGCTACTTCCAAGATGACTACTAGCAGTGGAAGTTGTGAAGATGAGTCAGGTTCATCAGGGGCTAACAATGCTAGCCGTGTTAACCTTTTACAGAAATAATAATATTAAATGTTTCACGATGCACACATAAACTACCAAGTGATAAACATGCTATAACTATGATTTAAATGTTAAATTGGAACCAATTGCATGCACATGGTATAAGTACATCAAGCAAGTGTGAAATATGATTTTTATGTTAAATTGGAAAAGACTGCATGCATGTGGCATTCCTGCAAAAAGCAAGTGGTCACTGATAACTGCAAAAGTAAATGTTAAGTGGAAACATTCAAGATCACACCATATGCAAGTGGGGTTGATGAGATTCAGACCCAGGTTTTCATGCTTCCAAGTTTCCTGGCTTGCCGTTCAGTGCCTTTAACCACTAAGTCATACTGTCTGCACACACATGGCTTGCTTGTACTTCAATACATACTGTGTCTGACTACATCTACATGCCTGCAGCATGCTTGAAGCCACTGTTATGCTTTTCAGTTTTCTTTTCTTCTTATCTTTTTCACAGTTGAACTGTAGCACACATATCAATGGAAACACATGTGTTTTTTCCCACCCCAGTACACAAACTTACCCACAAAACCACTTAATTGCTTCTATCTGGCCTGTACTCCTACTACTTTTGCTCCATAGTTTTGAATGCTACTTGCAAGCAGACTTTAAGGTGCAAACACAAAAGTAGCAATAACATGACACAAACTGACATGGCCAGTCCCCCCATCCCATGCACACACAGTAGCAGGTACAGCCATGCTGCTACAGACAACCCACCAAGTATAGATTTAAGTAAAAAGTCTCTTACTTGAGTACTAGGGAGCCAGAGGTAGGAATCTTTAAGCGATGATGTCCATGAGTCAGAGTGCTGAGGCGTACCCCCTTGAAATGAATGGAGTTATTTTTTATTACTATTTTATGTTATGTTGGTGAGTTGGAGAATAATGAAGGCCACTGTTCTACTAACAAGGCCCTTGTTAGTCGAGCGGTGGCTTTCATTAATCTCTGACCCCATCAATAACGTATAATAATAATGTATAAAATAGTAATAAAAAATACCCCCAATAATTTCAATGGTGCACACCTTTGCAGTCTCCTTTGCCCTATGTCACAATGTGCCTGAGCATTGGGATGTGGAGGTCAGCTTCACTGGGGGTGGGCGGATCATAATCCTGACTATAGTGGGCTCCAATGGACTGTGCATATCATACTGCTCAACTGTCTGTGAATGCAAGGGACAGCTTTAGAATGTCTGTAATAACTCTAAAAGGTACAGCTTATTTGGTTTGACTGAAAAGTGATATGCAAATCAGGAAAAAATTCAAATGCATAAGATTTATCTGTATATACCCAAGAGCAGTGCAACAGATTTGGGCCTAAACCCACCCAGTTACTAACCATTTTTTTAAGAACTATGTCTAAATTTCTCTCCCTGACTCCATTCCATTCAATACCCATCCCCTATGGGTCATGAAGCTGCCCAAAGGTGAAGAATCATGAAAAACACATCAGTATTTCAGTCCTTCCTCCTTCCCCAATCCGCCTGTAAAAAAAAAGTATTTACTTTTACTTACCCAATCATATGACCATAACCTGCAGCCTGGTACAGTGCGCAACCAGTTTTCAGTCCACTTCCCCTTTCTTCATCCGCCAGAAGCTGGATGCTAGAACTGACCATCACTGGTCCCCAGTGTGGCCCGCAACCAAGTCACCTTACCAACTGAACCCACCCAACCTGGACTGCTTGCTTCTTGCTTGGTTGCTGCTGTGGCTGCTGCCACACTACACTGATCAAGGTATACGAAGGCCACCTACACTGCTGTCACCACTGCTGCTAGACCTAGTTTTCTGCTGTGGCTGTCTGTGCTGTTTCCTTTGCAAGGCGAGCCTACTAGAGTAAGTAGGTAACCTAGTCTTGAGTTAGAGTTTAGCTCATCCTCTGCCCCTTCAGCCACCATGGGAGATGGAGACACAAAGAGTAGAACAACAAAATGATGCTGCCACAACACTGCTGTTGAGAGTTCAGTGCTCACTGAATCCTCCAAGCTGTAGTGTGCAGTCTGTCTACTCTGTGACAAGAAGGACAGTGTGTTCAAGACTCATGCGTTCTTTCTTGGATGGAGCTCATCCACATCACATGTAATTGTAGCACCGCTTATAGGTGTAGTGAGTGATCAACACAATACAGACACAGTCGAGTCTGGAGAGTACCTGCAGCATGAGCACACATAGGCCAGGTGGGAACTCATATGTACAAAAGACTAAATCCAAATTTAATGCCATTATTGCCACACCATCAGAACAACCTCGGCACAAATATGGCGGGGGGACTGCCTCCCTCTGCCCTACCAAAATGGTACCCCTGCTTAATAGAAATTCATTCTCAGGTGCTAATGCAATGGTTTCCACTGTGTTCTGAGGTACTATATCTCCATGTTTCATGATGTGTCCTTATCATCATGTGGGTTAGTGTCCCTCATTGTCTCTTATTTTGAGTTTCTGTGTCCCTCATTTCAGGGACAAAATATGAGGCATGGTGGATGCTTCCAAGACACTACTCAGCACAAAGAGTGCTGAGCATGGCCACAGCGTATATGCTCAGTACAGAATGATAAAGGGAAAGTAAGTGAGCTGAAACAGTTATGGAGAAACACATTTGTAGCACTAAATATGCATAAGGGATTTGCATGGTCTAAAACAAAAAGGAAAAGTCTTCACAACACAGAGGCCTCTCTTCATACATCTGGAATGGGGGATGTTTACTGGATATCCTAGGCATTTAATGCAGTAAGCAAAAAATACTTTACAAATTAATGGTGATTTAATAACAAAAATCAAAAGCCATTAAATAACTTACAAAAGGAATCAGAACTAATGAATTTACCTAATTTTTTATGATAATTCAAATAAAAATGTATTTAATGACTCTAATTGCTAGCAGTAGTATAAGAAATAGAAACCAATGTGTTTATTAGATGAGATTTGCACCAGCTTAGCTGCTGCACACATGGCAAGCATGCAGCATGTGAACCTGATGTGATGTTTAGAAGATGTTCACACCAGCTTACCTGTTGTGAACATGTCAGGCTTGCAGCATGCAAACCTGATTTGCTTTTTAGACCTGACTCACTTAGGATCACTCTGTATATGCGAACTGCATGCAAACATTGCCCAGTTAAGCATGTGGCATGCATTCTGGATGTACACAGCACACCTTTATTTCTGTAAGGGAAGAGTGGTCATGGCTGTGGTAGTACACAACAGAAGGGAAAGGTAGTAATTGGTGCAAGTAAAGGGATTTTTCCAACTATGTTTTTCACAGTGAAATCAGTCACTTCAGAGCTGGTTGGAGCTGGCTGTTGTCCCTGCTGTTAGTAAGGTTAGTGAGAGCATGGTTGATAACAACATGAGTATTGCTACAAGTTCAACCTGTTAAACTTATCATGTGGGAAAAATGTTGTTGAATCCGTAGACTTGAGTGCAGTTGATGTATCACTACCTACAGTACCTGAACATGATTCTGATCAGGATGATGACTCACAGTCTCATGTTTCCACTGATGTTGAGGATGGGCCATCCAAACATTCAGACATTGATGAAAAAAGTATGGCTAACAATATTGAGGCTGTTGTTGAACTTGGAATATCTCCAAAGGAGGACAGCCTCCAAAGTGAAGTAGTGGATAATGATTATGATGTAGCAGTAGTATTAAAACCTTTATTTTTATACAGGAAAGTTGTTATCAAAGTTACATCATTAGGACATTGTCCTGTTTGCAAGATGCTCCTGTTGTATAAGATTGTACTGAAAATACTAAAATATAAAATACCAATAAAATAATAACCAGACATTCAATTGACGAACATTACACAAAAATTAATGGGTATATCAATTTACAGTATAAACAATTATTTAACAATATAACATACAATACACTTCTCTATACTAATTACATTTAAATTACCTGCATTTAACCATAACATTCACACCTAATACTTAATTCCAGCTTTAAGCTAGACGTAAACGATTTCACATCTTTAAACTCATTTTTTACTACTGGTTTTAACATATTCCAAGTTCTGCCAACTATCACTGGGAAACACATGTTACTATAAGTGTTTTTTAATTTGGGGAAAAACAAAATTTCTCAAATTTATATTTCACAAATTATGAACACATTTTTTCATTTCCAATTTGTCACTTTAATACTCCAGTTGATTTTGATTTAAAACTTTATAAATTTGCGTTGCCCATATGATCTGTCTTTTGGCTTCCTGAGAAAGCCAACTTGATTCCTCTAAAAGTACACAATGATGCACTTTATAATCTCTCCTGATTATAAATCTAACCATTTTAATATACATTGAATCTATTTTTTGCAAGAGACTCTTTGATGCCAGACCATATACATGGTTACAGTATGCAAGTATAGGTAAGAGAAGTTGGTTTATTACAGTTTCCCTTATAGTTCTATTCATACAAAATTTTGTCCATCTAAAGACTCCCAACCTTTTATTTACCATTAGTATTGTATCTGATATATGTCTGTCAAATTTTAAGACATCATCAATCCATACTCCCAAGTATCTATATTCCGAAACTTGTTCTAATACTTCATTTCGTAAAGTTTTTATAATTATTTTTTCTTTAATTTGGTTCAGCTTTTGATTTGTTTTACGAAAAACCATAAGTTTTGTTTTTTTACTATTAACTATTAAACCTGATTCCGTCAACCATGTGCATAGTCTGGTAAAGTCTGCCTGTAATTTGTTTTCCAATTCCTTAGATGTACGACCATCTGCAATCAACAAGGTGTCGTCCACATAAAGATTTATGCTTGAGCATTTTATTATGTCTACTAAGTTATTTATATAAATCAGAAACAATGTTGGTCCCAATATGGAGCCCTAAGGGACTCCTCACAATATAGATATTTTACTAGATAGAACCCCATTAATATTAACTTGTTGTTTTCTATGATTTAAATGAGATGTATTCCAATTATGTGATTCCTTAGTTAAACCAATCTCTACAAGCCGCTCTCCCAGAAGCTTATGTGATACTGTATCAAAAGCTTTTGATAAATCCACGAACACTGCACCCACCGACTAGTCATCTTCCATTTTTGAAGCTATATTATCAATCATGGTGGTGAGTGCAGTGCCCGTGGAAAAAACCTTTACGAAACCCAGATTGATATTTTGTTAGCAAGGAGTGCTTCTACAGGAAATCAGTCAACTGTTCATGTACCAATCTTTCAAGGATTTTTGAAATCCCTGATAATAGGGCTATTGACCTTTAATTTGTGGGTTGATATATATCACCTTCACCCTTATATATTGGTATAATTTTTGCATTTGATGATGCTAGTGACCTCATTTGGGGACCGGAAAAAAAGAAAGTGAAGGTGGCTGTTTGTAAACAGTCTGTTAATCAATCGCCCCCTCCTCAAAGTTCTGCTGTAGCTGTGTCTGTTGATGATGACCCTGAATTATTAGTCGTAGACTGTGATGTTCAGTCAATGTCCAGTTGTGCACAACAGCAGAAATCATGCATTTCACCCCCATTTCATCACCACCAAAAGTGTACATATGCAGCAGCAGCACCAGAAGCAACATATGAAGAGTAGGGCATTCAAATCCCTAGTCTGGGATTTTTTTCATACAAGACGGCAACAATGAAACAGTGACAAACTGTCAACTTTACCAAAAGCATGTGAACCATGGTAAAAAGGGTAGCCATTTCGGCACTGGGGGCCAGCATACTCATCTGAAGAGCAGACACAAGGCACTGTGGATGTGGCACCAGAGGGGAGCTAATGCCATAGTTGGGCATTCACCCTCAGCCACCTTAGTGAGCATGGTATCCCCTTCCATCAGTGTAAGTAGTCATGTCAATAAAAGTGGTGAAATAACACCAGAGGATTAGTACAGGCATGAGGAGGATGTTGATTTGGAATGTTCAAGCAGTGGTCAGAGTAGCAGTGGTGGTTCATGTAGTAATTCTACTACATCAACCCCTGTGCTTAAAACAAGGAAAATAACCACATGTATTGACTTGTCACCTGTGCACCCACCATCACACATCCAAGGTACTCCATCCATGTCAATTAGTAGAGGAGAGCCATTTGGCATGCCACGTGTAAATCAACGAACAATGCAGTCCACATTGCACAGAGTTTTTGCGCGCAACACTAAATACCCAACCAATCATGTAGATACATGTGAACTCAATGCTGCCATAGTGGAAATGCTGGCAATTGACTTTTTGCTGTTTGCCTATGTGGAGAATGCAGGCTTCTGTCACTTTGTGGCATGCACATGTCCTAAATGGAAGGTCCTGTCCCATATGTACTTTCCAACTGTGCTTTCCATGAGTTATATTGGACGGTGATAGAGTCTGTAAGACATGCCCTTAAACATTCTACATCATCTTACATTCACTTAAGCATGGATATGTGAACAAGTTGCAAAATGGCCGATAGTTCCTATCTGTGTACTACTGCACACAGGGCACAGCTACCTGGGATTGTCTGTGATGGTGGGATGGAAAAGTTGTGTAATAAGTCAGACTGTGGTGGTGGTAACAATCTTCATGGCATTAGACAGCATGCTATGGTTGCAATACATAGTGTAGCAGTGTCACATATAAGCAAACACATGCTAGACTTGCTTCTGATGGAAACTGATGAGTGGCTGCACCCCCTATCCCTAAAAGCTGTCTTAATAGCTAGTGATACTGGATCAAACATTGTGAAATGTATCGGCAATGGTGGCTTTGTGTGGGTTCCCTGTATGGCCCACTGTTTAAATCTGGTGATACAGGAGTTTCTGCAGTACCCTGAAATGAAACAAATGCTGACTGTTGTCCATTGCATCTGTGCTCACTTTCACTTTAAACACTGATTTCCTGCCTAATTAACAGCCTCCCTGAATCATGTGATCTGCAGACCTGCAGAGACAGTCAGGCATGTGATCAGTGACCTGTTTTTTTTAATAATTTTGCCTCATCAAACTGTAACTCGAAGTGAACTTGAAGTGGACAAAGCGAAGTAAGGTGAATTTCAAGTTTGTAATGGACAATTTGAGTAGTGCTATGTGAATTAGAAGTGGACCACTTTGAGTTCACGTCACTTGAGAATTAAAACTTCACTGCATCTCTATAGAGAATTTGTTGGCAGAATAGGACTGTCTGACCAAGTCTTCTGAAATGTTCCCTGCCTTATCTGTCTCTGCAGACCCTAACTGGTCTCTGGAAACACTCCATCCTCCCTGCCTGTTTTTCAATACACCCCAATGCTTATCTCATGTTTACTGGAAGTTCCCCACTGTTTTTGCCACCAGCACTTCTGCTGCAGTCTGTTTCAGGCATCTACCATCCCTACAATGAAAAAATATTTCCTCACATCTCTCTTAAACATCACCACCTCCAGCTTCATTGCATGCCCGGCCCCGTCCTGGTGCTCCTTCTCATCTGAAATATACTGTGAGGTACTTTTAGAGCTCTGTGATGTTGCCTCTCACTACCCATTCTTCCAGGGAGTACATTCTGAGATCCCTCAGTCTGTCCTCTTACAGCTTATTGTACAACCCCAGCACCATTTTAGTTGCCCTCCTCAAGACTGCTTCTACCCTGTCTCTATTCTTTCTGAGGTGTGGCCTCCACAACTGGACACAATACTCCAGCTGAGGTCTCAGGAGAGAGTTGTACTGTGGCAACACCACCTCCCTGATCCTGTTGAATATATCCCTTCCCTATGCACCTCAGCATCCCACCAGCCCTACCCACTGCTTCGCTTCACTATTTGCCTCTTGAGGTCATCAGATACACTAACCCAAAGATCCCATTCCTGTTTAGTGACTGTCAGTTAGCACTCAAGTTACTATACCCTAGGTGCATGATCTTCCCCTTTCTGGCATTGAACCCCAATTGCCATGCTTTAAACTAGTGTTGCATTTTCCCCAGATCATTGCTTATTCCTGAGTGCCCACCCTATTGCAGACTGTGGTATAATCTACAATAAGGCATACCTTCACTTCTGGTTTATCAGCAATATCACTAATGAAGACATTGAAGAAAACTAGTTTCAGTACTGAATCCTGTGGCACCCCACTGGTCTCCCCCTGCTGAGTGCCATTTACCACCACCCTCTGTCTCCTATCCATTAACCAGCTTGTAACCCAATTCACCACTATGTAGCCCATCCAGTCTGTTCAGTTTATCAGCCTCCTGTATGGCAGAGTGTTGAAGGCCTTACTAAAGTCCAAATAGGCCACGCCCACTGCCTTCCCCTGATCTATTTCACTGGTCTCCCAGTCAAAGAAATCCCTCAGATTCATTTGGTAAGACTCCCCCCCCATGAATCTATGCTGCCTGTGGTCTTGCAGCCCTTTAGATTCAAGACACTCAAACATTATTTCCTTTAGCAGGGTCTCCATTAATTTTCATACAACTGATGTAAGAATGACCAGCCTTTAGTTGCTAGCCTCCTTTGTGCTGTTGTTCTTATGTAGATGGATCATATCAGATCGACTACAGTCTCCTCAGGCCATGCTTGTTTCCAATAAACTGTTGAACAAGGGTATCACTGGTACAGCTAGCAACTCCCTGAGTTCCTTTGTTCTGTATACATAATCCGCACTTAACCAGTCTGCTCTTACCTATACTGTTTTGATTGCTCATTGCTCATATTGTACTATTCATTACCAATTGTGCTATTACTGTCAAGAATTCTCACTGCAAACTATTATTCCAACTTGTTTTTATTTCAAACTTGTAAATTCTTTAGATCTTGTCTTGTAATTCATTGTCATACCAGGACCGCCTTGTGAATGAGCATGCTCAATGGTGTTTTTCCTGCAAATAAACTTGAACTCGAACTTAAACTTTAGACTCCTTAGCAGTATCCATCTGGTTTCATTGCTCTGTCTACCTTCAGAGCTGAAAGTCCCTTCTGGAGTCTTTATTCCGAAAATTGACGTGTTCTTGCCCCCCCCCATTTCAGTTACACCTTGGTCCCAGAGCCTGTCT
Organism: Neoceratodus forsteri; assembly: GCA_016271365.2. Taxonomy (NCBI): domain Eukaryota; kingdom Metazoa; phylum Chordata; order Ceratodontiformes; family Ceratodontidae; genus Neoceratodus; species Neoceratodus forsteri. Next base: position 54,494,206 of record CM028130.1, read on the forward strand.
CCGGGGTGACCCATAGCACCTCTAGCCTTTTCTTTTCATCCTGGTGCCTCTGTACCTTTATGGCTTTAACTTCCTCCATCACATATAAAATGACTCCTTCTCCTCTCCTCCCTGCCCTGTTTCACATGAACATAAGGTAGTCTGGTATGGCCATGTACCAGCTGTAGTTCTCAGTGTACCACAACTCTGTACTGGCCACTAAATCTAAGTCAGCCTCTGCCACGATGGCTTTCGGATCAATGTCTGCTGTCCCCTACAACATTAAGACATACATTGTCTAACCTATGTTATTTTATTTGTGATTTAACTGCTATCAATATATGCAATTTTATCCTGATAGTAGATACCGAGGCACCCACCAGGATCAGAAGCCTGATCCTACAGAATTTTGCAAACTTTTGCAGATTCTGCAGGAAATAGGGCAGTGAAATGGCAGTTGTCATACAGGAAACTATGATACTTTGTGGCTCTGCATCTAATCCTGGTGAACACAACCGCATTTCATCAACAAGAGGAACAGACTACAGGACCAAGAATCTGACTTCTCAGTGATGTAATTGATGATAGTATCATCCGAGTATTTAAAACCCAAAGGAATGATTACTGTACAAGGGGTATATTTATTTATTTTTTATTCATCTGGTAATCAGTTAAGACCAACTAGGCACACGTGTCTGTTTCCAGGCATGACCCAGGAGCAGGGACCCTGGTTTTCCATTTTTACCGGTAACACCGGTGACAATCACGGAATCCTGCTTGGTATGCGGATTTTGAATTCTTGTACCGGTGCCTCTCGGAAATTGCATGTCACTGCACAGAATCTCTAAGTTTCAGCATCTTTTAAATTTTTTTTTTCTCTTTCTATGTCCTCTTCTCACAACATCAGTCTCCACTTTTCAGAGATCCCTAGGCTGGGTATCCCCTAGCTTCACCCCAGGTAATGCTCAGGAGCTCCTGTGGGCCTGCCCCTATCCTGCCTGGATTGTAACCCCCCAGGTTGGAAGGGAGGGAACCTCAGGTCAACCCCTCCACACTCCGCTTAGTGTGTGGCGGGCAGCTCAGTGGGTCCCTCATGGTGCCTGGTTATGAAATCTGGGGCACCTGGGTCCCTTCTGCCAGTGACCGATGTACAGTGATTGTTCCTGGTTTTCTGTTCTCTGTCCCTGATGGCATCTGCACTAGAGGAGTTACAAGGAGGTAGGTCACAGAGAGATGCCACTGCTCCAGATCCTGGCTAGCGTCCTCCTCACCTGATCACTCTGCAGCACCATTTCACTGCCATCTGTGGTCACACAGGTGGTAAAGCAGCAGGACCTGCAGCCCACCCTTCCCAGGAGGGAGCAGTCCCGTGGTGCTCGATCCTAGTCCCCTGGCCAGACCTCCAGCAAACCAAGTTCACTTCTGACCCTGGGTCACTGGCATTGCAAGCAATAATGCTACTGCAGCACCAGTGGGCTGACCCAGATTTCAGCATCTTAAAATGAATGCTGCTGTGCTTTGCATTCTTTCTGCTTTGCTGCATATAGAGTCAGTAAGGAAATCACCCAGACTGCTTTGTTGTAATCAGCCATTCAGTTTAATCACCCATGCCTAATGGTTAGAATAACACACAGTGATTGAACTGGGTACATCCAGCAGTCTTGGGTTTGATTCCCACAACTTCCACTTGCATACTGTGTGACTCCAAGCAAGTCACTTAACCTCCCCAGTGCTTCTAGGTCACTCCTGAAAACAAAGAGTTCTGCCTAGTGGGCCTTTCCTCCTTTACAAAGAATATAAAAAAAATACCAATATATGTTTATTACATCATAGAATAGTAGTCAGAGTACCATGTAATTAGTCTGCGTTTTTACTTGGACTGCAATGATTTTGTATAGGTAAAGGTAAATGTTCAAATACATTTATGTGTTTCATAGGCTTGTTTTTAGATTTTAGTCAGGTTTTCATTGTATTGTTTGCATATGAGCTTCTAGATTGTAGATTGCTAAACACAGGATCACTGTTACCAACTAGTTTATTCAAGTTTATACTGTAATCAGTAGGGTCATCCAAAATCCTCAGTTGTTTGAATGAAAACTAGTCTGAATGAAAATATGTTCACAAAGAAGAAACTGCCTTACTACTTGTGAAAAGACTTCACAGTCAGCACCCCACTTAGATGAATTGGATGATTTGCACCTTTTCTCCCACTTGCTGTTTCAGTCTCTGTGACAACAAAAAGTTTTCTGATGATTGCTTCAACAAAAAGCAAAAGTTAAGTATTTAAGTGTACTTATGTTTGACCAGTGGATTTTAAAGCACAATCAATGATGTACAAAATGTAAGACCCCAGGGGCTGTATGATGCTGGTGGGCAGAGTGGTGCTCAAATCACATCTGAACAAAGACATGAAAACTGGAAAACACCCTTTTCATGGACACCAAATAAAAAAAAAAAAGCATCCACATGTCTGGGAGATGCATGAATCCATTTGAAGGTCCTCCACTAATCACTTGTGGATTTTTTAGGTGAAGACGCTTTATTTCAAAAAAGCACATTCAAGCAGTTTTGTTTTTCTCCTCCTACCCCCTGGCCATCCACTCCTTCAGGCCCGCCAAGGCCCCCCTTCCGACCACCATCCATTGCCCTTTAGTGCTGTGCTACCAGGTAACCAAAAGTAACCCTTCATTGAGTGGGCCCCTACCCCTGTGGGAGGCTACCAGGGGAGGAGAATTATCCCAAAGAGCTTTCTGTGTATCCTTAGCATGGCAGGGGTCAGAACGGACACATGTCTGAGGCTTCCAGTTTATGGAGGGACCAACAGCTGTCCTTCGGTTGGCCAGTGGGTGTTTTCCTATTTTCTTGACAGGCCACATGATGTCAAGGCACAAGCCGACATCCATCATGCTCCCTCCTGCAGTGAGGGCTGATATGTTGTTGTGCCTCTGGCCTCCACCAGGGGCCAGCAAATGCTGAGCCGTGAACCCACCCTCCCTCCCAGGAGAAGATGCGTGGTCATTGGACAATCAAGCCTTTACCCACCAGCTGGCCTTCAACACCCAAGTCTGTTCCCTAGCCCTGGTCAGTGGTGTCACAGGCAGATATCCAGTTCAGGCAGTTAAATTATAGATAGGAAAAAAATAAAGGTAGTCCACCTTAGTGGTGATGGTTCAGATTAATTCGCATCTGAGTTCTAACAAGCAAAGAGACCAAGTCATTTGTAACTTGTGCATGTGGGGTGTGGGTGGTGAAGAAAGGGGATCATAGTGCTGTCACTACTGCCATCACCCCTGAGGGATGTAGACTGCATTGTTGCTACTGCCATTACACCGAAGGGATGGGGGCTGTAGTGATTCTGCCATCACCAGTGGTGAATGGGGAAAGTAGTACTGCTGCAATCACATCTAAGGGATGGTGACCACAGTGCTACTGCTTCTGTCATTCCTGAGGGAGGGAGGTCATAGTGCTGTTGCTGCTGCCATCACACCAGAGGGAGGGGGGCTGTAGTGCTGTTGGTGCTGCCATCGCACCTGAGGGATGAGGCCGTAGTGCTGCTTCCATCACACCTTAGAGATGGGGGCTGTAGTGCTGCTGCTGCCATCACATCTTGTACCTAAAATAACTTTAAATTGGTACAAGGATGGAAGGATGTGCAGCAGTGGAGGTCAAAATTGCTAAAATGCATGTTAGCAGAGTTAAAAATTGTTAAATAAAGTACAGAGAACCAAATACCGGTAAAACCGGATTTTGGCTTATCAGACACCGGTGACAATACCGTTTTTTACAATGTGCAAAATGGAATATGCCCTTTCTCAATCCCGGTAAACCAGTGTCCCTGCCCAGGAGCACTGGGGAGGTTAAATGACTTGTTCAGAGCCTTACAGTATTCAAGAGAAGGTTCTGGGAATCATATCCCAGGCCTCCTATAAGCAGTAATCTCATTCCCATCTTGTTATTCTAAGATCTAGACTGTAATGCCAGCCTCAAGTAGTTAGAGAAGGCACCTGGATGATGGAATTCTGTAGGGTCGGCCATATTAATAAACTGATGGGAGGACACGAATGCTAAAAGTGCTGAAGTAATCCTAGGAGGGCAAAACAGGATGTGCTAAATAAATGTTTTGTCTTAATCTGTATTATGCCATCTATGTTACTATGTATCTAACATAATAGCACCATTTACGTGGTGAAATGTTTTCTTACTGATGTGGCAAAAACTGGAATCTCACCGAGTGAACCAACAGCATTAATATTCTGTATAGAAAGTAGACGTCAAAAGGTGAAAACTTTGCATTCTGAGATTCATCATAAATTATTAGTCTGAAAAGATGTAAAAAGTGGGTGATAAATTTACAGTATACATTTGGATGTGTTCAAAGTCTTGACTTAGACAAAACTGAGAAGAGTATTTATTTATTTATTGAAATCTTGGAATTACCACCTTTGAACCAGGGGATCATTTACAAAGGCTGCACTTCATAACATGAGGGAGACAAGGACAAAATCTGAAAGGCAATAATATGTTTACCGCTACCAGTTCTAAAGGTAGAGTACATGGTAGGTTGGTAACATCTGGTATAAAATCATTTTGATTAATGATGCTATACAGGTATGCAGTACAGTTCACAATAAAATTATACTGCAACCAGTTATTAGTCAGTTACAATCTGAGTTGTCAAGGCTCTTTGTAATGAATCTCTTAATCACTGACAGCTGATTGTTAGCTGGTTTCTACTGAACTCTGAAAGAGTTGCCTGAATACTTTCTTTTGAATGCCAGACCCAGCAAAGGATAGCAGCAGGTGGAGTTTGTCTGGAAGAATGCCTTGGATGACACCTGGATGGATAGGTGGTGATTTCAAACAGTTTAGGCAGGGTTAGACAGGGGTCAGGGCTCTCAGTAGGCAGAAACTGTTACCTGCTTGTAGAAGGTGCCTTGGTTATTTAAGTGACTGCAATGAGGGCTTTGTCTTCTTTCACCCCAAACTGCAGTAGACACCAGCTCCAAGCTCCAGAGCATCAGTGAAGAGGATAGAAGCTAAAAAACAAAAGGTTCAGGTTGTTAGTGGTTTCCAGGGCACAGCTTTGTGCAGCAGACCTGGGTGATTCCCACAGTGTTGGCTTGCCTTGTGTGATGTATGTAACAAAGGAAACAAGCATTTGTCAATGCCGAATGTTGCTTGCTTCTATGTGCTGTTTAGGTATTTGGAAGTCATTGGAGTGCAAATATTGAAAATTTGCGAACTTACGAGCATGCGTAGGAACTGCGCAATGCACGCTCGTAAAACAGTCATTGTTAGGAAATTTTTCACGAAATGTTCAACATAGCCATTTTAAGACCTCTGGTCATGAACAGTGTCAGTGTGATTTTGTTACTGTGTCCGATACATTGAGTTTGCATACCGACTGCGCCATTGTGCGCTACATGGGGGAAACATGTTTTGGGCAGGATGTGGAAAATGACAGCTGTACTGCTCATAAGGAGGTGTGGTAAAATGGCAATGTTGAAAATCTGGAGTGGAAATATTGAAAATTCGCAAACCTACGAGCGTGCGTGGGAACTGTGCAATGCACACTCGTAAAACAGTCATTTTAAGGAATTCTTTCACCAAATTTTCAACATTCCCATTTTAAGATCTCTGCTCATGAACAGTGACACTGTGATTTTCTTAATGTGTCCCATACACTGAGTTTGCACACCGAGTGTGCTATTGTGCGCTACATAGTCGGAAACATGTTTTGAGCAGGATGTGAAAAATGACAGCTGTACTGCTCAAGAGGAGGTGTGGTAAAATGGCAATGTTGAAAATCTGGAGTGAAAATATTGAAAATTTGTGAACTTACGAGCCTGCGTAGGAACTATAGCATGCGCTCAGTAAAACGTCATTTTAGAATTTTTCACCAAATTTCCAACATAGCCATTTTAAGACCTCTGCTCATGAACAGTGTCACTGTGATTTTCTTAATTTGTCCCATACATTGATTTTGCACACCGACTGCGCCATTCTGCGCTAAAGGGCAGAAACACATTTTGGGTGAGATGTGAAAAATGACAGCTATACTTCTCATAAGAAGGTGTGGTAAAATGGCAATGTTGAAAATATGGAGTGAAAATATTGAAATTTCGCGAACTTACGAGCCTGCGTAGGAACTGCTCAATGCACACTCGTAAAACAGTCATTTTTTGGAATTTTTGGACCAAATTTTCAACATGGGTTTTGGGGACCCCTTCTCATGAATGATGTCACTGTCATGGTGGTATTCAGGCCCAAAGGGTGATTTCGCAGTCACTGCACAGTCACTGCGCAAAATCACCCTTCGGGCCTGAATAACGCCATGACAGTGACATCATTCATGAGAAGGGGTCCTAAAAACCCCATGTTGAAAATTTGGTGCAAAAATTCCCAAAAATGCCTGAGATATGCAATAAAGTTGAACCCTCCTATCTAGCCCATTATACAGCTTACCAGCATTTCCTCAGTTCGCGGTCGGCTTTGAAGAGTGCAGACGTGTTCCCGGTCCACGAAGACACCGTCGCACGAGTCCGGAGGTAAGTATGGGGTGAGGGGGGTGTTGGGAGGATGGGTGCACAGTGGGTGGGTGTGGGTTGTGGGAGGGGGTCGGGAGATGCGCCCAGGGACCGTTTTGTTTTACAGGTTTAAAACAAAAAAGGCGTTGTGGGTTCATTTGCCACGCTGAGGTGGGCTCCAGCATGGCACAAGGACAGGGGGCTGTTCAGCCGACAGGGATTGGGCACCCCGTCGGCCAAGAGACTGATTGCCACGCTGGGGTGGGCTCCCAGCGTGGCACCAGCTCTGAGGGGCGACAGCAGCTCAGCCGGCGGGGATTGGGCACCCGTCAGCTACAGGGCGTCTTGGCGCAGCGCCTGTGATGTGGGGGGGAGCTACACTTATCGGTGCTCACTGAAGCGTAGTTCCCCCTTTCAACTGTATGCCACTGCATTTTGGAGCGTGTCATAGACAGCTCCAAAATGCATTGGCTTACAGGAGCCGCGCCTGCCAGCTCACTGACTGAATTGGAGGAGGAGGTGACACACCTCCGAAATCTCCGATGATGGCACTATGTTTCTTGCACATGCGTGCAAGCAACACAAAAATGGGTCTGGGCAGTTTGCATAGCAGAGAGGGGCACAGTTTGATCATACATTATGATGTTTTGAGCAAGTGCTGAGTTGGGTTATGCTGAAAACATTAGAGTTGTGAGCATTTAATGAGGCAGTAAAGCATGTGGCCTCTTGGGGTGTCTTCTTTCCTCGGAGAAACCTGGGTGCTGGCATCTGCCTTTGGGGGGGGTAAGAAGTTAATCAGCAGTGTTGTGTTTTGTAGTTGATTGTTCTTGTTCTTTTTGTTTGAGTATAATCAATGCTGGTTAGTTAGACAACATGCATTACATGGAGAATAATGAATGGGTAGCTGGTTATAATGAGGATTTTACACCCCCCCCCGAGGGGTGGGATGCCACATAAATACTGAGAGCAAAGCTCAAGGGGGTTATGAAGACATCCCACCCCAAAGGATGTGTAAAATCTGAGCTTTTTAACCAGCTACCCATCCATTATTTTGTATCATTTCTGGTTTGCATTTTTTTTGCCTGCTCGAGTTGAATTTGCAGTAATACAAGTGGATGCTGCCTTTAAGTAAATTAACATTTTATTGTATGTAATAGCATTCAGAACATCAGGAAAATTTTCAAGGAGGATAAAACCATACTTTAAAATGTAGTGTTTCAACTTTAAATTGTGAAGCTTCAACTTACAGTACAGTTGTAGTATCTTCTGACACATACAAACCAGGACCTCAGATTGGAATCGACAACTTGCTCAGCAAGAGATACAAATAATGTTACTTAAAATCTGTAACTAAAAGCAATTACTATGCCTACATTTAGAATAAGCAAGGTTTTTAAATACAGTGCAAAGTTTCAGCATCTTCTTGGATGTTTTATTCTTCCTTGTGGCCTTGCTATGGTGATTGGTGTCTTGTTTGAAGGTCTCTTGTTACCTATGATGAGAGCAAGAGTTTAGTATGTGTTAAGGATCTTGTGAAATTTTCAGTAAGTAGGACAAGGTAAACATACTTTAGTCATCCTCTTCACTGTCATCCAGCACCAGGGGTCTTCACCTTTTTTAAGGAAGTGGGCAGTTGTGACCATGACTGCGAGAGGTAAGTGATGTAGTGTACGGTATGTGTGGATCACGCTGCTGAAGGGAGAAAGTTGGTGCATTAATATTGTTATAATCAGCTGGTCTCTTGAACTGCTGCCTGCACCTAAATCACCATATATGCAGGTGATTAAGGTCAGGAAGGCTGGCTTGTGGGTCTTGTATGCTTTATGCAGCAATTTATGGTGGTCCCAAGTTAGTAATTACTGCCATTAAACAAGGGTGGCAAATATTTTGGCCAAGAAAGGAGAAAGTCCATGTAACAACATGCTCTATGGTTGCATCTGAGCAGAAAGGAGATAGTAGGTGTAGAAGCAGACAGAGGAGGGAGGGAGACATTAGGCGAAGGCTGGATTAAACTGTTTTAATTCTGTGCTGTTGCTGGAGGGAGAGGAGAGCAACCTTGATTTTTGACACACAGGGATAGGGTGAGGGTAAGATCCTCACCTGCTTTGAACCAATAGGACTGAAGGTTTGGTGTGCTTCATTATACTGGACATAAATTTCCACAGAATTACTTTCTGGACTCACTGTAGAGCCAAAACTGACTCAACAATATTAGTTCTGTGATTTTCACACAAGCCTGGTGGGAGTAGGCCTTAAGTGGAACCTATGGTATGCACTGTCCTCTGATGTGAGAGGTCTAAGGATGCCTATTGAAACTTTTTTGCTTGGAGAGCACCAGCAACTTTTTAGTGACTTTATAGTGCTTTTATATTTATCTGTTATATTATGAGTATACTCTTCCATTACAATTCTAAAAATGTTATGCACTGTTTATTGCTGGGAAGGTTTTTTTGTATGAATGGGGTAGGGTTGAGTGGATGAAAGAGTGAGATTTGGAATTGAGAGTATGTTTGTAGGGTTTATACTGTTTGGTTATTTTTTAAATATGTGCCTAGGAAAGAGTCTGGGAAGGTGCAGCTACTCAGAGGCCTTCCTTCAGAACCTCCACCCATTTGAGCTCCTACCACTCCCTTTACAGGCCTATGGGAGATGTCGGGCAATAGGTATTACCAGGAGAGTGGGTCCAGAGGGGGACCAGTCTGGGTGACTACTAGAGAGTCACAGATATGGGTGGTGAAGCTGAGGAGATGCCCTGGGGAAAAATGGCCACTAGAGAGAGGTTCTCCCTGTTTGGTGTCCATACCCAAGGGCTCCATGGAAATTAGTGGGCAGATAGCTGATCCAGCAGTCTTTCCTCATCCTATTTTGGCTGTGTTATGCAATGTCAAGTCGATGAGGAACAAGTCTGCCATAATGGTGGACTTGATTGCCTCGGTAGACCTGGCTTGCATCACGAATACCTGGCTGGATGAAAATGCGGCTCCCATTTTGGAAGCAGCAGTGGCAGTTGGGTACACTGTGATACACAGCCCAAGGAAAGATCACAGAGGTGGGAAGGTAGCTATTTGTTTTAAATCTGATTTGTGCCTCAGGGTGCTACCTATGGTTCCCACGGAGTCTTTTGAATGTGTTGCCACGTGTGGGGGGGTCCTGGTGTGGGTTACAGGATATTCCTGCTCTATCCCCCCCCCAGGTAGGGATGGTGAATTTTTGAAGGAGATTGGGGAGCTCATTGCTGGCCTGGTGTTGGAGTCCCCTAGATGGTTAATTCTTGGGGACTTCAATGCCTGGGTAGATGACAGGCTCTCCACATTTGGTAGCGATCTCCTTAGGAGCATGGAGGCACTGGGCCTGATGCAAAATGTTACTTTAGTGACCCACTCACACAGCCACACATTGGACTTGATGTTTTCATTAGGTCTTGAGACCACTGACCTTAGAGTTGATCTGATACTTTGGTCAGATCATAGCACCAAAAGATTCAGGTTTGTGGCTACCTCCAAGGCCTTACCTCTGTGTACTGCCCTTTGCAGGGTTTGTCTCCATTAGGATTATTGGCAGTGCTGGACCTATCGAGTGTGGGGGCTGCATGTGTGATTGAAACAGAGGAGGTGGTGTTGGCCTATAATAGGGCCGTCACCACTGCCTTTGATTCAATTGCACCCGTTCAAGTCTGACCCTTATCTTCTCACCAGAGATCTCCCTTTTTTGATGAGGAACTTAGGGAGTTAAAGATTAAGGGTTGTAGGTTAGAGAGACGCCGGTCTGATGGAGGACAAATTGGCCCCGACGTCCCACTATAAGGATATTCAGGGGGCAATCTCCTGTAAGAAGGCACCATTTTTGTCAAGGGAGATTGCTGCAGCAAGGAATAGACCTGCTCAGCTCTTGCGCATGGTGGATGAGCTATTGAATTCTGCTTGCCTCCGTGGTAGGGGAAGTGGGTTCAAGCACTAGGTGCAAGGGGTTCGCTGTGTTTTTTGCCAACAAAGTGTCCTCTATCAGAGCTGAGATTTCCTCCAGCATCACTCAAAGAGATTGTGAGGTCCACACTGAGATGTGCAAGAGCACTCCTCCTATCTGGGTTGAATTTTATCCAGTTGGGGTGGAGGAGGTGGTGAAGTTTGTCTCGAGACTGAAGCCAACACACTGTGATCTGGACCCAAGTCTGACTCAACTTTTGGTTGGATGTATGGACCTGACTAGACCTGTTGTTGCCAAGATCGCCCGGAGTTCCGTGAGGAGTGGAGTCTTCCCACTGGCCTTGAAAGAGGCCTTGGTCAGACCCCTACTAAAGAAACTCTCATTGGACCATGTACTGTCTTGTCAACTACAGGCCGGTTTCTAATACTCTTATCCTGCCCCTGACTTTACTCTCCCTTAAATCCCCCAACCATTTTCTTGTTTACAACATTCTCTGGTAGTCTGTTCTACCATGTCACTGCTAGCTCCATGAAGAAGTGCCTCCTGTCCTCCTTTCTGAACCCTCCTCCCATCAATTTACAACTGTGCCCCTCATGTTCTTCTTTTTGCTGAATCCAAGAAAGGTCACTCAGATTGAGCTAGTGAATACCTTTGAGGTTCTCGAACTTCTCTGTCATGTTCCCCCACTTCGTTCTCTACTTGAGCAAGTACATGTCAAGGTTCTCTAGCCTTTGCACATACAAGAGCCCTGCTGACTGTGAACTATCCTTAAGACTCTTCTAGACACTTCTTTGTAATGCCTTCAGTTGCTTGATGTCCTTCTTGTGGTAGGTGCTCCAGTCCTTCATGAAGTACTCCAGGTGCAGTCACATCACAGATCTGTACAGCCACAGTATGACCTCTCTTTCTCTGCTGGTGAATCCCCCTTGTTATGCAGCTCAACACCCTATTTGCCCTTGCTGCTGCCTTGTTACATTGTATAGAGTCTCATATTGCTTATGATTGCAATCCATAGGTCCTTTTGTTTCTCAGACAGCATGATAGTCAACCCCCTAACCTATACTTGGCCATGTGGTTTTGCTCCCTATGTGCGTGACCTTGCACTTTTTTCATTGAATCACAGCTGTCAGATTCCAGCCCATCCTTCTAATCTTGTCAAGTTCTCCCTCAGATCCCTGACTCCCTCCTTCAGGTCCAGCCTCCCACAGAGCTGGTCATCTACAAAGTGGCAGACTTTGCCCCTTATTTTACCCCTACTATTATTTATGAACACATTAAACAGCACTGGATTGAACACTGGAGTGAACACTGACCCCTGTGGAACCCCACTGGCAACCTCCCTCATCCCTAAGTGCCCTACAACTACCACCAACCTTTAGGTTCTCCCATATAGCCAGTTTGCCATCCACTCAGTCAATTTATCACCCATTTGTGCACCATTAGTATCTCTTGACAGTCTTGTGCTCTTTCTTTCAGCTCTTTTTACACTGTAGAGATGGGTTCACCCATGCTGCAGTGACAACAAAGCTAGAGATGTAAACTACAGCACAACCAATCCACCAACACCAGACACTGCACTCTGACAATTTGCCATCCGGCAGTAAGAGTGACCTGCATCATAGGGTGGCTATGCCCCCTGTACATTCCCCCATGTGAGGGGAGCTTTGCCCCTGCACCTTCCCCCCAGTTATTTATATAACAAACTCCTGGTTGCACCCTGGTGGAATCTAGGAGGAACAGTGGAACAGCAACATTGCATGGCATCAAAAAATCAGAGTCACAAAAAGAAGCATGAAACCTCATTCCTTCGGCAACATGACAGCGGCAATAATCAGTTAGCACATTAAAGGGCTACACTAGAGATGTTAATGGTAAGTAAGGTATATATTATTACTACTAGGGTTGTCCCCAGACATTTAAAATTGATATGCAAATATGTTAAAGTATATTTTGATCACCCTGCACTGAACATGACCTACATTATGACAATATTGTTTCTCATCTAATTCATCCCTCCATCATGCTCAAACACACCATTCCACATGCACTCTGCCACACTTAGAGTAAATGCTAACTTTGTTTAAAAACATGACTAGCTGGTTCACAAACATAGAATTAACCACTGCAAAATAATGCCCAGTAGAGATTTGGAGCTGTAAATTTTTTGTCTTTTATCATGGCAGACTGGAGATGAGTGACAGATGACTAAGAGAATTAAGCACTGTTTTATCTAAATTTCCATTTCTGAGATGAGGCAGGCATGGCAGCTTACGTCCTCCCCCATAATGGCCACTTTAATTTTACAAAAAAAATATAGCCTAAGCAATTAAATGATTATAAATCAAACATTTCCACCACGATTGCTGACAGCACTCCTGAGTGCTTTCCTTGAAAAGACAAGATTGCTGCTTCCATAAAAAAGCACATTTGTTTCTGCAGGTAATTTGACATTAATGTCTGCTGATAAAGTCAAGGCACCCCACACACAGTAAAAAAATGTCTATAGACTTAAACAGACACTTTAATATGCTTCATATCACTGACCAGTTTCCAGCAATAGATATAAGGGATGAGCATTCCTCTGATGCAGAACTTATCTATAGCCAAAACTGGTTAGTGGATGTAAAGTGGGGAATCCACGTTGTCTCTAAGATGGGTATTCGATAAATATTTTTGAGCTGCTGAGTTCATGCCTGGTGTGTTCATGCATTGAACATTCAAGTGTTTCAAGACAGGACAGATTAATAAAGAAACAGAAAAATGCAAAGAGTGAGTGAGTGAGTGAACATAGCTTATAGTTGTACTGTTCAGAAAGACTCAATAGGGTTTAAAGAGCAACTGATGCCTTTAGGATAACTTGGACAAAACATAATATTTAGACACAGTTCAGTTTATATTTCACATCTGTTCTGTATTTTTCCTCCCCATTATTTAGTTCTGAGTCCATTTGCATGAAAACAGGATGTTTGCTCCTGAAGAGTTAACATACTAACATACTAATTGGCAGCAGATTAGGCCTTACGGTCTATCGAGTCTGCTCGAACCTCATATCCCTAGTTGGGTGCCGAGTTCATCTATTCCTTTTGCTTTCTCCCTACCTGAGATAATAATGCACTGCTTGTGACATCACAGTTACTCCCATGGCAACTGATTGTGATGTCACAACAGAGGATTATGACCTGAAGTAAAGAATCAGCTTTAGAGGCAGATGAACGCTAACACAAAAAGATCAGGTACTCAAGCAAATATCCACTGTAATAAAAGATGGGGAGGAGAAATCTACAGAATATATTTGGAATGCAAGCTGAATTGTACCTAATTATTATGTTTTTCAAAGTTTTCATTGAGGCATCAGTAGCTCTTTAATTTTAAGTTAACAGTATTGGGTCTTGAAAGCATTAATGAACAGAACTTAAAAACACTAAAAATATTAATGCAATTTTCAAACCCTCTCCTGAAGACAGAGTATTACAGTATGTCAGTGTATTGGTCTTCTTTGAACAACTCCTCAAGGTCTGGTATGCTGCAATTTCAATTTCAATTTTATTTGTTTACCAGGTAAGTACACTAGACCAAAAGGCCTGTTTACAGGAATGACTCAGGTGTTTTCAATAAAACACAGCTTATACACTAATATCTCAGATTACATATTATAGTATTTACAAAAACATACAGATAATCATACAAACTCCTTTTAACATGAAAAATATGAGGCAGGTTCATTAAGCACACAAAATAAACACCACTGCACAGATAACATTTGCATGCAAAGTAAAACATTGATTCACGTATTGCCAGTGACATTTGCATACAGATGTAAGTGACAGATGACTTAACAACTTCTGTCTAAAGATTTGTAGGGACAGGGCTAATCTAATCTCTTTAGAAACTACAGCAACATCAGCCACTGAAACCAGAAACTATTTTCTCCCCAAACCACAGAAAGAAAGAAAGAATATAAATAAATAAAAAAAATACTAGTTTTCCTTAAAAAATACCTTTTTAAAAATTTTTCATGTTTAAATTATACTTTTTATGTGGGATAACATTCTTCAGCGTGCGTAGTCATGGGAAATATATATACACTTCTTGAGCAGTTATAGGCATTCAGCTTCAGGGCCAGATTAAGAGGATATGGGAGCCTGTGCAATAAAACATATGGGGTCCCATAGACTATAACATTAGGCCTGGGTTCCAAGGGCCACTGAGGCCCCAATATAAATTTGGAGTTTAGATGGCTTAAATAATTCTGACTACCCCTGCCATGAAATTAAGCCTTATATTAACAACAGGAGTTCTAAACTAAGTAAAGCACAAAAAAATGGTTGGACAATAAGAATAAAAGAAAAACGCATTAGTCCATGTGTGAATTTAAAAAGTTTATTGTTTTTATTTGTTTATTAGACATGTATGTAATCTGAGGGTAAATGCAATACATTTTATTTGTAAACACAGAGTCATGCACTTTACTAATGCCAATCATACAAACATAGAAACATAGAATTTGATGGCAGATAAGGACATCTTGGCCCACCCAGTCTGCCCATTTCCCTACCTAATGGATAAGCTGCAGATCCTAGATAACCAACAGCCTACTTCTTCATACCCCAACCCCCTAGAATTGCCTTATGACTGTCCCATGCATTCTTGAATTTCACCACTGTTTTTGACTCCACCATATCTTCTGGAAGGCTGTTCCATGCATCCACAACCCTCTCTGTGAAAAAATATTTCCTTTCATTACCTCCGAGCCACCCCTCCATCTTCAGATTGTGCCCCCTTGTTCTTGCACACCTCTTTTTCAGAAAGATGCTACCCTCTTGGATTTTGCTGATTCCCTTTAGGTACTTGAAAGTTTCTATCATGTCCCCCCTCTCCCTCCTTTCCCCGAGGCTACACATATTAAGCTCCTTAAGTCTCTCTTCATATGTCTTCTGGTGCAGACCCTGCACCATTGTAGTTGCCCTCTTCTGGACTGCCTCCATCCTGCTTATGTCTTTGTGGAGACTGGGTCTCCAGAACTGCACTAAGTACTCCAGATGGGGTCTCACCAACTGTCTGTACAAAGGGATAACAACTTCTTGTTTTCTACTGGTGATGCCTCTCCCTATGCACCCCAGTATCCTCCCCAGCCCTCCTTACTGCCCTGTCACATTCTTGCCCACCTTTAGGTCATCTGACTACCCCATGTCCCTTTCCATTTTTGTTGTTGATAGTATCTCACCCTCCATTGCATACTCTTCCCTTGGGTTTTTGTTTCCCAGGTGCATTACTTTGCACTTCTTAGCATTGAATCTAAGCTGCCATACATTTGACCATTCCTCCAACCTTGCCAAGTCCCTTGTCATCCTTTCTACCCCATCTTGTATATCAACTCTGTTGCAGATCTTTGTGTCGTCTGCAAAGAGACATACTTTTCCTTCCAGTCCCTCTGCAATGTCACTTATAAAGACATTGAAGAGGACCAGTCCTAGTACTGAACACTGCGGTACCCCACTAGTAACCCCCATTTCTTCAGAGTGGATTCCATTTACTATTACCCTTTGTGTCCAGTTCTCCAGCCAATTTTCTTACCCAGGCTACCATCTTGGGACCCAGTCCCAGGCTGGCTAACTTGCATATTAATCTTTTTTGTGGGACTGTGTCAAATGCCTTGCTAAAGTCTAGGTAGACCATGTCCACAGACCCTCCCTGATCTACTACTTTAGTCATCCAGTCAAAGAAATCAATTAGATTCATCTGACATGACCTTCCCGCTGTGAATCCATGCTGCCTTGGGTCCTGTGCCCCTCTGGCTTCTAGGTACTCGACAGTTCTTTCTTCAGAAGTGATTCGTCATTTTCCTATCACTGAGGTTAAACCAACAGGTCTATAGTTTCCTGCTTCTGCCCTGCTCCCACTTTTGTGAAGTGGAATTACATCTGCCCTCCTCCAGTCCTCTGGTACCACCCCATCCTCCCATGATTTGTTAAAGAGGGCAGTCAGTGGTGCCACTAGTTCTACCCTTAGTTCTTTTAGAATTCTGGGATGAATCCCATCAGGCCCCATTGCTTTGTCCACCTTCAGTTTTAACAGTTCTTTCAGAAGCCTTTCTTCTGTGAATGGGCTGGTATCAACTCCTGTATCCAGAGCATTTCTATTGTTTGGTTTAGGTACCCCCCCCCCATCTGTGAATACTGAGCAAAAATATTTGTTTAGTATTTCTGCCTTTTCACAGTCATCCTCTGCCCACCCTCCTCTCCTTTATTAAGCATCACTATCCCTCCCTTGGTCTTCCTTCACTCCCTGATGTACCTATAAAAGGTTTTATACCCCTTCTTAACTGAGTTGGCTGTCTTTTCCTTGGTTTGGGCCTTTGCTGTTCTGACTACCTTCCCAGCTTCCTTTTGCTTTAACTGATACAATTTTCTGTCCTGCTCCTTCTGTGATTCCTTGTACTTCCTGAAAGCTTTCTTTTTCTCTCAAACCTTCCCTGCCACCTCCTTTGAGAACCATAGTGGTTTCTTACATTGTTTTGTTTTGTTTATTTGATTCACACAACAGCTTATTGCTTCTGTGATGGCAGTTTTGATTATTCCCCATTGTTCTTCCGCCCCTTCTTCTTGCCCATTTGCTAGTGCATTCCTTAGGCACTCACCCATTTTGGCAAAGTCAACCCTCCTAAAGTCCAGTACCTTTGCCTTTGTATGGCTTGACTCTACTGGGTTTATCGTGAACCATACTTTTCAATGGTCACTAGTTCCAAGATAGCTACCCACTTCTACATCTGTGATCCACTCTCCATCTCCATTTGAGAGTACCAAGTTTAAGATTGCTCCATATCGAGTAGGTTCCAATACTAGTTGTCTAAGGCATGCCCCCTGTAGGTCATCTAGAATACCTCCACTCTTAGAAGTGGCTGCTGCAGCTGTACTCCAGTTAACATCTGCCATATTCAGATACCCTTTTTCTGCCATTCAAGGGATATGTTCTATAATTTCCTTGTTCATTTCCTCCCCCTGAGATGGGGGTCTATATACAACCCCTGTGCGGATTGTGGTGACATTGCCTGTCTCCAAATTGACCCACAGTGCTTCCTCTACTCCCTGTTTACCATTTTGTTCTGTTGCTTTGATTCCTTCCCTTATGTAAAGAGCAACTCCTCCTCCTCTTTTACCCTTCCTGTCCCTCCTGTTGATAGTGTATCCTGGTATGTTTACATTCCAGTCATGGTTCTGTGTGTACCATGTTTCTGTGACTGCCATGATATCCAGATGTTCCTCCTCCATCAAGGCCACTATTTCAGGAAGCTTGTTACCCATACTATGGGCATTGGTACTCATTGTTCTCCATTTTATAATGGCTTTACCTCTTGTAGCAACATCCCTGTCCTCAATGACATTGCTTTCTCTATTTACCCCTGTCTTGCTCCCCACTGACCTTTCTACCTTGGTATTTTCCTCATTTAATACACTGTTTTGTAGGGGAAGGCAAGGAATTCAATGCTGCTTATCAGTGCCTCACCCCTTGACTAGTTTAAAAGCTTGCCAAGGAAGCATTTAAACTGATCACCCAGAAGACTTGTTCCCCTCCTGGACAGATGTAGACCATCCTGCCAGCAAAGGCTGGTATCCCTCCAGGTGGAACCCCAGGCCCCAATGAAGCCAAACCCCTGTGCTCCACACCATTTTTTTAACCATTCATTGAATTGCATGGTGTAAAGTATCCTCACCTCACCCATGCCATAGACAGGCAGCACCTCTGAGAAGGACAGTACAGTACATGTACAAGCAAAGCAGTTGATTAAGATTATATATTTCAGTACAGAGACAATTGAAAGTCCCATTGCTTACAATTTTGAAGGAGGGCACAATAGTTATTTATGTATGTATGTATGTATTTCTTTATTCATTTATTTGTTTGTTTGTAGTTTTTGACCAGGAAAGGCACACTAATCTAATATAGCTTGTTTCTAGTTACAGTACATCCTGGGGTGTGGGTTGCAGGGATCTTATTTAATGACTGGGGGAATGTTGGCCATGACACCGAGGAAATTCCCCTACTCTGTCAGTAGGGGAGATGCTGTCCGAGTGAGTATGGCCACTTTGTCCCAGATGTCGAGGAGAGAGGATGTTGGTGAGGTAGGGTAGCGGGTCTCCTCCCCGTCCTCAGTTGCACTAGGAACCTACTCTGAAGACGCAAATTTCTCGCTGATATTGTCTGGATCTGACAGCTCAGCCAGTGTTATGCAGGTCTCGGTGTTTCTACTGCCGTTGTTCAGGATGTACCTTGCGATCAGGCTGATGTTCTTCATGCTACTGTTGGTCCAGATTCAGGAGATGTTTTAGATTTACAGCTTCCTGACTGTGTTCAGAAACCATTGCTTTGTGAAGACGGAGCATGTCCCGGAGTTGCCGGTGTTGCTGGATACGCCGTGACCACTAGCTTGCCCAGATGTAGTGTGTGGGAAGCCGCCAGTAACTCATAAATACCTATTACACCGATGGCTCATTCTTTTCACCCATTGGAGGCTTCTGTTGGCAGGAAAGGAGCTCTGGGGAAAATGCTGGGAATTTTGCAACAAAAAGTATTGAAGCCTAAAGTTTCTACAGACCGGCAGGAGCGGAGTCGGTCACCGGAGGCAGTGCTACAGGCAGCTGGTTGGATTCATACATCGGCAGGATGGACCCTGGATCCTTCGGATCCCAAAGTCAGTGAGTACAACTCCGTGTCCTTTACTGAAACTGGGGAATTGTTTCCTACTACTTCTGCACATACCTCGCTACATGAACAGTGTGGGAAGCTTGATACTGCTGTGAGGGGAGCAAGTGGGGATACACAAGCTGCAACTGTAGCTTCCATGGATGACGTGTCTGCTCCTGTTCCAGGTCCTAGCAGACAGGACCTGACTCCTGCAGGAATTAGTGAGACAACCCCTGCATGGTTAGCACTGGTTTCTGCACTAGATCCTGACTCTTTGCCAGTGGAGTTGGGGCCTATTAATTTACAAAACCCTGAGAAATGGAAATTATTTAAACCATTACTCTGAATGACTGATCTATTTAAACCCTCTACAAAAGAGCCTGCCCCTCAGAGAAATGCGATCCATCTAATGTATAAAGGGGGTTTAGCAGACCCACAAGGCAGACTATATATTGGTCGAACACTATTGAAAGACTTTCTGAAGTCTTATGCATCTGAGGTCTTTGCCTTAATCCACACAGATGGCAGTAATTATGATGTCAGTTTCAAAACTGTGGAGGCTCTAGATTTTGGTTAAAATATAACACATTGAAAGACTCTCCTTTATGGGCTCCTTTTTTGGTGATTCCCATCACTAAACCTGCTGTTCGTACTATTACTGTACTTTTTAAGAATGAAGATGTGGATATCTCTGGCATTCTTTATTTGCTCAAGCAACATTGTGAAGTGCTTGAACCTCATATCCCAGTTATTGATTCTGAGCAATTTTAGATGGGTGGCTGGAAGATTAAATGTAAACTGTTCATAACCAATAATGGCATTGCTCATTTACCAGCCTGCTTTTTCCTGGGGAAGGACAGAGGTTCCCTGTTCTATCCTGGTCAGCCTAAGTCCTGTCACAAATGTGGTTCTCGTTTGCATTTGAGTAATGTCTGTGATACCACAAAATGCACTCATTGCCTTGAAACTGGCCATTTTTCTGCTACTTGTAAGAACCTTTTTCGATGTAATCTTTGTGAAGAGAGTGGTCACTCTTGTATTAAATGTCCTTGGGCCTCTCATTATTCCGGAGAGGGTCCATCCCAGAAGGCCTTGATCACACAAGCCCAAAAGAAGGGTTGTGCTTTGGCTTCTGAGAAACATTTGAAAGATAACTTACAACAAAAAGCTACTGTTTCTGTTGCATCCCTTATGACTCCAAGTACACCACCAGTGGTGGAACCACCTTTGCAGGCTAGTGCTTTGTCAATTGTCCCAGTGGTTAGTACAAATGACCCCCAGCAATGGGAAGTTTCTACCCCATTACAGCCGGAATCTCAAGAGGTCCCTGCTCCTATTGCTACTCCTCCGGTGGATCCGAGTATTCAGCCACAGCCTATCTCCATGGATTCTGAGCCTATGATTTTGGACCCTGCTCAGGAATTGAATGATGGTCAGTTTTTGCAGGGACAGTCTGTAATGCCCCCCCCACCACAGATGACAGCTGATGCGGCTTTTAAATATATCACGCATAAGAAGCGTTCCATAGAAAAACTGGTACTTCCTCCAGAGCTCAAGGGTAAGGAGGGGAAGAGGATGCCAAAAAAAGTTACTGTTCCTCAATAAAACAAATATGCTCCTCTGCTGGTTGAAGCTGTGCATTCTATGTCTGAGGCGGACAATTCTGGGTCGGATGCCTCCTCTGTAGCATCTTCCTGAGGAACTTCTTCTGATGTTGATGCTAGCTGTTCCAGGAGGAAGAGATGGACCACAAGATCTAAATGTTGATTTGCTTGCCTTCTATTTTTCTTTTTTTCATGGCAGCTTTCTGTATTCTAACGTTGAACATTAACAGTATAAAATCTGATATACGGAGTACTGTGATTTTTCAGGAGTTGCAAAGTTTACACCCTGATGTTGTTTTTTTGCAGGACACCAGAATTAAATCTTTTCAGGACATTGCAAAATGTTCCTCTGCATGGACACAGGGTGTTACATTTTGGTCACTTGGTCATGATCATTGTGATGGCTTAGGGATTTTATTCACTAGTGCTGACTTGAACGTTTCTAGATTAATTGACCTAGAACCTAGTAGAGTCCTTCTCTTGGATGTGTCCTATAAACATCTCAGACTTCATTTGATAAATTTGTATGCACCCCAAGGAAAGGCTTTACAAGTTGCTCTGCTAAAAAAGATACAACCCTTTTTATGTACTGCTAGGATAGTCGTATAGAGGGGGATTTCAATTGTAGTATACAATGGGAAAATAGGGGTTTGCAAACCAATAATGTTGTTCTGTGATTCCAGTGTCTTAAGAGAAATGACTGCCATAGCGAAATTGAAGAATGTGTATCGCTCCTTGCATTGTCAAGGAGGTTTTACATTTCGTAAAGGTTCACAGCAAACCAGAATTGATTACCTTTAGGTTTCCCAATCTGTATATGTTCTGCATTCAGTTGTTTTGGAATTGGCCTGCTCAGATCATTCAGCAGTATTTTTTGATTGTTGTTGGGATACAGTAACTTTTTCTGAGAAACCTGCCTGGAAATTGAATATTTCTTTATTGGATGATGCAGAGGTTGTTTTTGTTTTCATGAATTATGGGAAGCTAGACTTTCTGTTCAATGTTTGTATGGCTCCTTGCAGGATTGGTGGCTGGATAACAAAAAAGATGTGAAGCTTTATTTTCAATGTTTGGCAGGGAGAAAGCATAGGGATGCTTATTTTCGATATCCACAGTTGCGGAAGCAATTGCACAGACTTATCTCATTGATGGAGACTACGGGTCAGGATTTCGGTTCACAAATTCAGCAGGTGAAGTGAACCATGTATCAGTTTCAATATGATAGGGCTAAAACCCTGAAACATCAGATGAGGTTTGGCAAGGCCAGTACTAAGCAAACTTTTGACCCCTTTAAGGATAGTCAAAAACGTCTTGGGAATAAACAAATTACAGCTTTGAAAGATGACACTGGATACTTGCATACTGATAAAGGTACTATTTTACACTTGGTTCATCAATATTTGATCACTGCTTTTGGTACTGCTCCCATTACCAGGAACACTGAGGGTTTTCTCTGATCCTTGGATAACAAGGACATTTCCAAGGATGTAGAATTGAACATGGTAGGACTGATTACTACTACTGAAGTCCAGACTGTCTTTAAAGGGGCAAGACGTAATACTACTCCAGGTATCAATGGTATTCCTGCTGAGTTTTACTGATTTTTTTGTGATATTTTGAGTGAGAAATTGGCTAAGTTATTTAATGTGTTGCTGTTTCTGTTGATATTTCTCTTGCTTTACTTAAAGCTAAATTGATTTTTGTGTTTAAAAAAGGAGACAGGTCTCAATTATTCAATTGGAGACCTATCTGTCTATTAAATCCTGATATGAAGTTACTAGGTAAGACATTATCCAGTCGGTTGGCCAAATGTGCTGAGAACTTACTTTGTAAAGAACAGGGTTGTGCTGTTCCTAAAAGAGTGATTCAGGATAATTTAATTTTGTTGCAGGAATTATTTTGAAGAATGAAATATGGAGGGGGTATAAGTTTTGTTCTGAGTCTTGATCAAAAGATGGCCTTTGACTCTATTTCTCAGGATTATTTGTTTTTGGTTTTGCAAAAATATGGGATTCCTTTTCGTTATATTTTTTCGGCTCAAATCTTTATATAAATCTGCCTCTGTCATAACTAAGATTAATGACTGAAGGGGTTCTAGAGTGCCAGTTTGTTGAGGAGTTAGGCAGGGATGTCCGATGAGTCCCTTATTATATGTTTTCGGTATTGATCTTTTCTTACAATTAGTTAGGAAAGATGAAGAACTACATGGAGTCTGTTTGACTGCTTCTTTCCCTATGTTGAAAGTTTTGGCCTATGCAGATGATGTAGCGTTAATAGCGCATGCCAACACTGCTGAACATGTAATGCAGACACACATTTTGAATTTTTCAAACGCATCAGGATCCTATATTAATATTGATAAATGTAGATGGTATCAGTTGGGGGGTGTCTCTTTACTTCAGGACCATTTTATTGGGATTAACCTGACCAAAGATCCCATTGTTATTTGGGGCTCCAGTTTGGGTCTGAGAATGATGCTTTGGTTAATTGGACTTCTAATTTACAAAAAGCTGAGGCTACCCTAGTTAGATGGGTTCAGACTCCTCTGTCAAGGCAGAAAAGAGTTTTTTTGATTAAATTTTTATTGTTACCGAGGTGCGTGGTTTGGATCCTGGTGAGATGGCCTCCTGATGTGAGCACTCCATATCTCGGGGATAATTTTAGAGTGATAGCTCTGTGCTTCAACTCGTATCAAACTAATTAGCAGCCTAGAAGATATCGGGAAGGGTTTGGCTAGTTGGTTAAACTAAGAAACTTTGGCCCACATGTCTGATCAAGGCAGCAAAGGCTAAGGCACTTGATCATGTCAAAATGAAGCAGCCCTGGGAAGGCCGCAGGCCCTAGTATGCAACAGACTCAGGATATGTTTGCCACTTTATTGAAACAAATGGCCGAGGTGACATTGGCAGCGAATAACACTACGGCAGCAATCAATAGGCTTGCATCCTGACTCGATACAATGGAGCAAAAAACAAAAGAAAACACCGTAGCACTGTAAGATTTTCTGCTATAATAAGGGACCAAGAGAGGTCAATCCAGGCTTTATAGGCTAAAGTCGATGATATGGAAAATCGAAGCCAGCGTAACAATCTGCGGCTGTTAGGGTTCCCCGAAAGTGTAGAGCAAGGTAACCCTATTGAATTCCTTTATGATACCCTCCCTGATCTACTGAAGCATGATCTCCATCCTGGTTTTACGATCGAGCGAGTGCACAGAACACTCGCTCCCCTAGCCAAAACCCGGTGACAGGCCTAGACCACTCATTTTGCTGACAAGGAATGGGCTACATCTCGAGCCTGGGAGCTTGGAGTGCTTTACTGGCAAGGGCATAAAATAATGATGTTTCAGGACTACTCTCAAGATCTGGCAGCTTGCCAGAAAGAATACTCTGAAGTCAGGCGTATAATGCATGAAAAAGGTATCAAATTCTCACTTTGTTATCCTGCGATCATGCGTTTAGAAAAGAATGGGTCTTTTCTCTCGTTTGCCACCCCGAGCAGTTTGTCTGAATATCTTAACAAAAAATGGCCAGTGAATGTTAATGAGGATAAGGCCCAAATGGACCCTGCTGTACCAGTGGAGTGTCACAGAAATATTCTATCGCTAGATGGCGCTTTCACATCTACACCTCGTCCAAATGGCATCCAGTTTCAGGGCCAGAGTACTCCACTCCCTGCAAGAACACGGAAACATCAACAAAATGAGAACCACCCCAAGAGAACCCATCCTATTGATCGTGCAGGGAATGTTTCTGAAATGACACTTAACCCAATGACTACACCAGATGGCTGCGATTCCCAATTCCTCTCCCCCAACAGATATGCACAACTCGCCTCCATCTCTCAAGATGAATTTCCAGACTACCCCGAAGAGGAGATGCTGCAGGAGGTTTCAAAGGCTGAATCCCCCATTTGTGGACTTGCTCCAGCTGTGCCCCTACTTAAGAACTCTACCCAAGAGCTACATATAAACAGTCTTGTGGGTAACAGCTTAAATCACCGTGCTCACCAGCCTTCAACCATCATGGAAACTCTGCCTCCCTTGGATGCACAGGATCACTGTTAGATAAGTGCTCATGTTTGTACTGTGTTTTGGTGGGCGGTTATGAGGATTGGGTGGGAGAAAGAATATGTGTGTGCATTCCCTTTTTCAGTGTCAACCTTTTGGTCTAACCGGTCCTCCCACACTTTCATGGTGCTAGCTGGGGTATCATGTAGTGCAGGTTTAATATATGATGGATCTGGTGAGGCCCTTAATAGTAGCATGTACCAGGACCTCCAGTTCTATGAAGGGCTTGTGAAAGGGGGGGATGGGTGGCAGAAACTCTGATTACTAGCGTATCACTCTCCGTATTTTTTTTCTTCTTGTCTGGCCCTGGGAAATATGGCTCTGCTTCGCTAAGGGTTGCACCAAGTTAATTTCAAGAGTCGGAGTGGAGAATTCCCTCCCCCCCATGGGCACCGCAGCTAATTATGGGACCATTATGCTATCCGGTATACTAATCTGACCGGACTGTTGCTAGAGAGACCGGGTGTGGGGCTATCCCAAAGAAAGCACTTACAGTCACTCATAAGATCCCCGTGGAAAGGAGTCACTCATATGGGGTGGCAAAGTCCTCATGAGCTTACAAGTCCACCACCCTATTTCAGGTGAAGCGATGTGGCCTGAGAGGATTTCGACTCCTCGGCCTGACACACCGCTTTTCTCCAATGCGCAAAGCAGCGTGCCGCATGTAAATAGTTTAAGTTTGTTAGTATTTGTTATTTTTCAGACTATACTTACAATTTTGCAGAGCAGATGTGAGGTGCTAAGCACTAGTAAACTCTGTCCTATGCTTGTATAGTTGCAGATTGGATCTGAGGAAATGATACGAAGGCTGGCCAATCTTACCTCTACCTCTCCCCCCAAAAGATTTTTTTATAACCGTCCTTATGGGTGATATCTCCTTTATAACTTGGAACGTAAGAGGGTTAAATTCCCCTTCCAAAAGGAAGCAGGTATTCATGCATCTAAAAAGGCTTAAAACCCAGGTTGCCTTTGTGCAAGAAACTAAACTTGCTGAGAAAGATTGTAAATACTTAATTAGGGACTGGGTAGGTTTGGAGCTGCATTCCTGCATGTCCACTAAAAAAAAGAGGCGTAGCAATCCTGTTCCACAAGTCAATCCCCTGGGCTGTGGTAAAGAGGAAGGCAGACTCTCAGGGGTGTTGGGTAATAGCCTTGCTCAATACCCACAATGGCCATCTTCTGGTGGTAAACATTTATGCCCCAAATGTGGATGACCCTTCCTTTTTTCTAGATTTGAACTCTGAATTAGACATAATAGTACAGCAAGACACGCCTATCATCTTCGGGGGGGATTTTAATCTCACATTAGTTTCTGTGTTAGATAGAAGTGATCTAGGCAAGGAAACACACACTCGGGGGGCTCGGGCCATTCAACACCTAAGTTCTGAGTACCAACTGGTAGACATATGGTGCTTAGTGCACCCCTCTGTCTGGGATTACTCCTATTATTCCAGAGTTCATGGCACCTATAGTAGATTAGACTACTGACTTATTTCCCATACCCTCACAGGCTTAGTCATGGACTCCGCTATTCTTCCCATGGTAATTTCGGACCATGCACCAGTACAAGTGATTATCTCTTGGGGTTTTTCAATCCGAAGGTCTTCCTTCTGGAAACTGGATCTGCTACTCCTGCGAGATCCCAATTTTGTAAAATGGACTAAATCAGAAACCATAAATTTTCTCAGGGAGAACCCTATCTAAGACATCTCTGCCCAAAACACCTGGGAGGCTTATAAAGCTACCATGTGTGGGAAGATTATAGGGTATGCCTGTCACAGGCGGAAAATAGGGAAGGGGAAATGGCACAATTGGAAGATGACCTGCTCAGTGCCGAAAAGACTCTTAAGGCACAATCTCACCCATCTTCTAAGTCACTGTGGGGTCATCGGGTTCTAGGCATAAGGACCAGATTAAACAAACTTATTTCCAGAAAGGCTGACTTGGCACTTATCAGATTAAAACACTCTTATTGGGAGGGTGGGGAAAAAAGTGGAAAAATTTTGGCATACCAACTGTGGAGACAACAAGAGAAAAGGTATGTAGGGGGGCTGAAAGACCCAGTCACAGGGATAGTGAAAACAAAACCACAGGATGTGAATGATATAATGACTGCATTTTACTCTCAACTATATAAGTCAACCAGAACTAATCCCTGTTTGGATATGTCATCATTCTTAGATAGGGTGAGGCTCCCAAAGCTGTCCCCAATGCAATGTGCCGCTCTGGAGGAACCCCTAACTCATACAGAGGTTGCAACATCCCTGATGGCATTAAAAAAAGGGAAGGCCCCTGGTAGTGACGGGTTCCCTGTGGACTTTCTGCAACTAGTATCCCCTCTGATTTCTCCCCTGCTTTGTAAGGTCTTTAAAGAGACCAAGGAAAAAGGTATATTACCTCCTACACTAAGGGAGGCTATCATTACAGTTCTTCCCAAAAAAGATAAACCTCCTGAAGAGATGGCTAGTTATCGCCCCATATCCCTGATAAATTCAGACAATAAGGGTTATGTTAAAGTGTTAGCTGACAGACTGGCCCCGATTTTACCATCCCTGATTCTTCCATCACAGGTTGGCTTTGTAAAAGGTAGATACAGTACTGACCATATCAGAACACTTATTAATCTCATTCATATAACGAATCAGGATATACCAATGCCATCAGCTGCTGTAGCCATTGATTTTGAAAAAGCATTTAACTCCGTGGAGTGGGACTGCTTGCAGAAAGTTTTGTATCACATAGGTTTTGGACCGTACTTCAGAGCAGCTGTCTCCTCCATATACACATCTCCCCTTGCAAAAGTCCTCACCAATTTGGTTTTATCTAAACCATTTCTTCTACACAGAGGCACAAGACAAGGATGCCCTCTCTCCCCTCTTTTGTTTGTCATTGCCATTGAGCCATTAGCAGCTGCAATTAGACAGAACACGCTTATCACTGGTATCGGTAGGGGGCAGGTTCATGTTTCCACCCTACTGTATGCTGATGATCTGCTGGTAATGCTAGGAGATGTCAAGGAGTCCTTACCCCAACTTCTAGATACCCTGGACTCCTTCTCATCAATCTCAGGGTTAAAGGTAAATCAATCTAAAATGGAAGTACTCCCTCTTAATTCGCACTGCAACTCCCACTTGGTGGCACAGTTAGGATTAAAATGGTCACAACATATGATCAAATACTTGGGAATTAAGATTGGGAGTAACCTAGAGAAGTGGTGGGATAATAACCTGTGCCATCTGTTGTCCAAATGCAAGCTTGAAATGGAGCGAATAAACAAGCCTCATTTAACTATGGTAGGCAAGATAGTCGCCTTTAAGATGTCCCTCGCACCCCAATTTTTTTATTTTCAAGCTCATATTCCCCTATTTCTCCCAGCTCATTGGCTTAGGAAAACTGAAGAGATGATTGGCTCCTTCTTATGGGGTTCAGTTAGACCTCGTTTCAGCAGAAACCAACTTCGGGCTCATCCTCAGCAGGGGGGATGGGGTCTCCCATGGATTGAAGGCTATAAGCTAGCTTTTCAAGGTGCACAAATATTGAAATGGTTCCACCACTGTAATACTGAATCCCCTCGGTGGCTAATGCTCTAGCAGACTTATTGTAATAGCCCTACTGCAGTCTCTTTTCTCTGCTCCCTCCCTCATCAGAAGTATCTATCGCATCCCACTATTGTCTCCTCAATCAGATATTGGAGGCTTCTAGATAAAAAAATAAGGCTCCCAATTCTTCCCATTATGTATATGCCTTTATGGAGCAACCCTAGCATAACCATCAGTGGCTCCATGGTGGTCTGGCCCTCTTGGCAAGAGAAAGGGATTACATTTCTTCAAGACATATTGGGGCCTAACTCCCTGGTGGTGGATACATATCAGAATCTGCAATCTAGATGGAATCTGGATAAACCAGATTTCTGGAAATATCTGCAATTGCATGATAGTCTTAGACTTCTCTTACATCAGGATAATGCCTCTCCAGCCTGTAACTCACATTTAAAAGGGTGGCTTCACCTACCCAACAAAGTTGCAGCCACTTTGTATGCAGTAGTGAGGGACTCGCTACCTTCCTCCAACATAAAATCCAAGTCAAAATGGGAAAAAGCCTTAAATATACAGTTCAAATATCAGATTTACAGTGGAAACTGTGCTGGCAGGTCGGGTTCAAAAACTCATAAAGATACCCGGAGTAGACTTATTCATAATAAATTTTTGCACTCTTGGTACAGGACATCTGTAATATTAAAGAAAATGAAAGTCCTTGTACATGATACTTGCTGGAGATGCCTCCAGCCTGGTAGTGATCTATTTCATATTCTTTGGCAATGCCCTCGGATATATAGTCTATGGGAGAAAGTGTTACACGAGGCTAGCCTGATACTTCACTGTCAGGTCCCTGCTAACCCTGCTCTTATGCTGCTGGGTTTGAGGTCTGGTGCCCCCCCTTAACCATCAGGAATTTAGATGGCTAATGCTACTTAGTATGCAGGTAAAATGGGCAACCCACAAAATTGTCAAAGTACTGCTTTACCTGGTCTCAATGAGATTATAGCATCACTTTCCTCCGTATATGAGATGGATATGTGGACACACATGTCTACCGGGAAGATGGAACCCCTCTCTCTCTGTTGGGCCCCTTTTATGGCATATTTGTCAGCCAGAGCGGGTATCGGATGATTTGTCTCCCCATATCTAACTGTCACCACTCAATGTCTGAACCGAATGTTATCTATGGCTAGTACATTTTGAATCTATTTATATAAAGGTACAGAGTGTTAGTAACTTGCATTGTTGTTTACGTCTGAAATGATATAAGGTGTACATAGTTTACCCGCAAGTTGTAATGTTTGCTTTGTGAGTTTAGTATAAGTTAATGATATGTATGTGTATACTTACTACATGTTATATCATGGAGTCCGAGTAATGATACCTAGCACACCTAGTCCACCTATATAGAATGCACTTTACTGTTTATTGTTCAATAGCTGTGCCCCACAGCAGTAGCAGCTACTTTATTTATATTACTTTGTTTACTCTGTGGTCTCTCTCCTCCAGACGTAGTGCAAGAAGCAGCCATGAGAAGGTGTAACTATTATATTCTATTAAGCCTTGCCTTATATGTGGTGATACCTCCCTATGGTTGCATACGCTGGGAAAAGTAAGGTAGGTGCATTTATCTATCTTGTTTATTTGGTGTGTTATAGGTCCAGGATATCTGTAGGTATACACAGTATATACCCTAGGGGATTTCCCCTTTTTATCTTTTTTTCTGTATTTTATTATTTATGTCAGTTGTTTTTTTTGTTTTGTTTTGTTTCTTGGTTATTGATGAAACTAGCATAGTGGATTAATACATGTGTACTATACAGGATGTATCTATCTTTCACACTTAATAGAGTACACAATTGTAGACGTAGTCTGAAGGGACACTATGACTGTTCTGGTATAATGTTAAGGATAATGTCATGCAGCCACCTTGAATGGTATCCTGTTATATGTACCTACTGTACTTGTAAGTTGTATGTGTTTTTTTTTTCTTTTGGAAAACAATAAAACTTTTAACTGAAAAAAAATGATTTTTATTGTTACTGATTTTATTATATATTAGTTATATATACCCCCCTCCTAAGTCTCTTCACACTATGGGCCAGATATTCAAAGCTTTGCACGGGGCAAAAAATGTTTGCGCGGGTTTAGCGTGGGATTAGCGTGGGTCTGCTATATTCAAAAAACTGAATAGTGCAGGTAAACTGCAATAGCGCCAGGCAAACAATAATTATATGCAAGGGGCAAAGTGAACATGAATACAGACGCAATGTGATATTTAGCGACTAGCGCCGTGCTAAGTTGTTTAGCGTGACTTAGCGCGACCCATAGCGCGGTACAGATTACCGCCCAGGAAAAGCTGGTCTTAACCGTGGGCAAACAGCTTTACGTGCTTTGTGCGGTGCTATCTCAGCATTAGCGCAGCTTGCGCGGCCCTAACATATGAGTATGACACTTAGAAACTGCCAGACATGGAGGACACATGCTGCTCACTGATGGCACCACCATGATGCCATCAGCTGCCACCTGTCGGAGCCAAGCACAGACAATGATGGGTGATTTGACCCACAGGGGACAGCATGGTAGCATGGCCATATAGCACATACCTGCAGACCATACGTCTGTGGTGTGCAACAGATGCCAGCACACATGCAGCACTGTGGGCATGGTGGCCAATGAGGGGAGGGTGTAGGGGTGGCCAGACCTCACCACAGCCCACATGTAGCCACAAGGCTGGGACACATCGCTCAGTGCACATGGGCCAGTAGTGGGAGTACGCCACCACCTGTGTGCCTGTCGGATCCTACATGCCCCCCAAACCACCTACCAACCAACTGTACAGAAGTCACAGCACACACTGCCGGCCATGTACATGACACTGTGCATCCCATGTCACAGGTGCAGCATCTGTGGATCACACAACAGTGTGAAAGTACTGTCCACTTTCAGTAACTACCAGCATGCTGTGCCTGTCACTGTGTACAGTGCAGTGGCCATCACTGCCCTACATACTATAGGCAGTGTTGTGTCCCTCACACTACCAGCCCTCTTGCTACTGTAGTGTCTGCTGTGCACTGTAGCATGACCTTCAGTGTGAAGGTTGAATGCAGCACTACCACCACCTGTGCCTATGCTGTGTTGTCCCCTGGGGTTCGATATGTTATGCTATGCTGCACTCTTTACATGAAGCCTGCAGCTATCATCATGCACTGCCTGACTGACCTACAGGTGGAGCTGCGGTTGGACCTGTCCAGCCCCTGTACCTCCAGACTGACCTACAGGTGGAGCTGTGGGACCCTGCAGTAACGCTGTGCAAACCGCATGCAAATCAGGGCATGATGAGATGCTAATGTGGCTGTTTGCCCAGAGACTATATAAGTGGGCTCATTTGCATGTCACTTTTGAATATGGCAAAGTTTAATGTGGGGCTAACGTGTTTGCACCGGGCAAGCTGCTTAGCTCCGCGCTAAAGCCGCTCTAACGTGTTAGCGCAGCGCTATCTGTTCGGGGAATATTATACAGTTTTGATCATTGTTTTTTCATGTGTGCTGCTGCCTGCAGCTGTACCGGGTCCATGAATTTACCAGAACACATATTGGCCACATAGTTCTTCTCTACCTACCCTCACGTCGCTGTGCACTGTGTTGTTGTTGTGGTTTGCACTTCCTGGTTGCTGCATTTAGTGCTGTCATATTACAGGGCTACGTTTGCCCTGCACTCCCAGCCCAGTTTGCACGGCCTCATTTCTATGCTATATTCAAAAGCTGTTTGCCCTGGGCTATTCCGTTTGAATATAGCTTGCTTTGTGCTCCAGGCTAAGTTTGCACACCAGGCAGTGCAAATTTAGCCCAGGGGCAAACCTTTGAATATCTGGCCCTAGATTGTTTAGTTTGTTTTTTTCAAGCTTTGTGGGGGAGTAGATTGAATCCCATTAAATGGCATACTACATATCATAGCTTACAAGAAGAAGGTAACGGAATGATCCATCCAGTTCCTTTTTATTATAGTGTATTTCTCTATTACAATATTATTGAGCCAGAGTTGAATCATAATAGGTCTTGGTTTGAATTACTATTGGATTGCGTTAACCCTTGCTTTCGTGCATGGCAACTGAGAAAGGGTAGATTACTAACCCATATGCGGGTTATTTCACCAGAAGTTAAAGAATTATTTCAGTTGGTGATTACTTGGATGGTAGATTTTGATTTGGCACAGTTGAAGACCTGACAGGATGTTTATGATTTTCTTGTCCAGCCTCAGTGTCAGGAACCTATCGTTTTACCTTATTGTATTCCTCAAGATAGTTTAGTGCAATTTCAACAAATGTTAAGCAAGAGACTTTCTGCTTTCATTTGAGATGTCCTATGGTTGACGATTCGTGGTAAACTTAATGTTAAAAGTAATAATAAGCACAAGGCTTTGCAGGAACGTTATTGTTTAAGACAGTCTTGCTTTCAAATTTTGAAGACTCAGGAACATTGTTTCTGGAATGTGACTATGCTGTATGCTTTTGGGATTTTCTTGCATTGCAGTGGAGACTCCCACAATTCCAGTCTTTGTCATATGCAGACTTGAACTATGTGGTTTTGACTCCACCTTGGCAGCGTTTTTCCAAAGATACTTTGCAGGTTTTATTTGCTGTCTTGAAATATTTTCTTTGGCAGGCAAAATGTCAATGGGTTTTGCATCAGCATTTCGTACCTTATGATAGTATATTACTTTCCATACAAAGTGAACTGAGGAAAATCTATGAAAATGATTTAAGGTATTGTTCTCACAGTCGTTGGCAACAGCTTTGGAGAAACTTTGATTTTTTGTTTAAATGTTGATTTTCTCCCTCTGCCTCTTGCTTTCTTATTTTAGATAAGTTCTAAATCCATTGCTTTTAGTTTTTTTTCTCTAGGTGCCAGGATTGGTAAGATGATTGTTTCGAACTGTGTTGGTTGGTTCTGTTTTTGAATTCTTTTTTCCTTTTCCCCACAAAATCCCCCTACTCTGTAAGCAGGTGGCACTGTCTGTTTGTCTGCAGAGATGGCGAACCTCAGTTTGATGGAGGTGGTGGAGGAGGATGGTTGTGTTTCTGTAGCACCGAAGCTCTTGGTGCAGCCTTCTATATCTAAGGGAGAAGGTCAGTCTGATCAAGGCTGTGATCATGCACTGGTGATGGAGATGGATAATTCTACTTAAATGGATGTGGTTGATGCGATTGCTGAATTGCAACTACAGTGTGAGTTAGAGTTGAAGAAGACACAATTGTTGGATTTAATTATGTTGGTGGAACAAGATTTCCTAACTTGTCACCAAAAACTTGAGGCTGAGCGTAGTAAGCAGAGATGTTCTATGGAAAGCCCTACGCAGGATGGGATTAAACAGATTCCTTTGGATGTAACACCCTCTTCTCCTACCGGGTCTCAGTTTCCAGCTCAAGAACCTATCACTTTTACTCATGAGGGGTCGGGTGTTGGATGTCCCTTACCTGACTAGTCTCCTGGAGAGGCATTGCAACAGATGGGTTGGCTCTGGGAAGATAGTCATTGGATCCCTGATCCCAAAATTCCTTTGCCTGGATCTGTAAGTACTGGTAATGTGTCTCGTAGCATTCCGGGGTTTTTGGAATCAGTTACCCCTGTAGTTGGTATTTATGTTGGTGTTTCACATTTGCTTGCCCCTACGGTGGCTGTGCATGTATAGGGGGAGTCTAGAGACTACAGCACTATGCCAGATGCTACCGCACTTGCATTGGAACACAGAGCTGTAGTGGTATCTCTTCCATCTGAGGGTTTGAGGCCTGACTATCTGCATTCAGTGTGTGGAATTTTCCTTCAGGAGGGTGAGACATGTAATGTACAGTCTGTGCTGGTTGCTGGTTCTTCAGAGTGTGTGGTAACTGACTGCAGGGAGGGAAGGGATCCCCCTCTACCATTGGATTCTGGCCCCAAAACATATGCTGGCCTCTTTTGTAAGCCAGCAGAAGCAGCAAAATGACAATTTCTGGACAGGCTCTGATACAAAGGCAAGGACCCAGTGGTCCTAGATAGAGTTTGGATAGAAAAAAACCCTCTTAGTTGACTCAATGGGTTTTAAGCCATCGGAGGTATATGCATTTATAGACCCCCCCCCCCAGATAATTTGTATGTTGTTAGTTTTGTCACAATTAAATCATTGGATAAGTTCTGGAAGAAATATTATGAGGTAAAAGATACAGAAGTTTGGAGAGACTTTTTGGCTATTCCTATTACTAAACCAACCATAAAGACAGTAACTATTCTTTTTTGCAATGAGGGTGTAAATATGGCTAATATTATTTTTTGGCTGGAAAAGCGGTGCTCTGTGTATAAGCAGCCTAAGCCAATTATTGATGAAAATAGTTTTTGGACTGGGGGGTGGACAATATGAGTGCAATTAACCCATGCAGAGGAGGGCATTCAGCACCTCCCTAGTTCCTTTTTTTTGGGCTGAGATAGTGGTATTGATTTTTATGCTGGTCAGCCCAAGAGTTGTTACAAATGTGGATCTTTACAGCATTTGAATACTTCTTTTGATCAGGTAAAATGTTTTCAGTGTGGGGTATTGGGTCATACTGCTGCCCAATGTGCTGCTCCCCTGGTTTGTCACCTGTGTGAGGATGAGGGTCACTCCTATGCTGATTGCCCATGGGCTACTCATGATTCAGATGCCTCCTATTATCAGGAGTATTTTTTGTTCCAAGCTAGGAAATCATTTAGTTCCAGTGGGTTGGAGTCAGAAGGTTTTGGGAGGGTAGGCTACATGGTAGAGGATGTGGAGGGGGTGTGGAGGATAGGAGGAACACCCCATTATCTCCAGTGACTCCTACTCCTGTAGAGGGTGGCTTCTCTCGGCCTGAATGTGTGGACATTGTTCCACCTTCTTTGGAGGGTACTGCAGTTGGAGAGCAGGAGACCCCTTATGTGACTCCACTGGGTTCCCCTCAATGTCAGTCTAGGATTTTATTAATTTCTTCCCCGCCTGAAACATGTCACCTTGAAATACACTCCATTCCTTCCACTAGTGGTTCACTTCAGCAGTCTGAATTGCCAGATCAGGAGGGGTCTCAGTTGCATTTTGAGCTAGTGGGCACTGAGGGGCTTGAGAGTCGGTGTCAGCCCCTGTCTCATTTATCATTATCTAATAGATTTACTCTGCTTTCTTCTTGGGGAGACCAGGTAGATCAAGTTAGCCCTTTGCTTGATACAGATGCTAGTCAGGATACTGCTACTGTTCCATTATGTGGTTTGAAATTGTCTCCTCAGAAATCCCAGACTTCAGAAGTAAAAAAAATGGATTACTTGATCTAGTGGGAAAATTATAAAGCCCCCTCCCTGAACCATCTTCTTTACATATAGCTAGTTTGAATGTTAATAGTATAATGTCCTCAGTTAAGTGTTTGTCTACCTTTGGTGTATTATCACAATTAGACTATGATGTTTTTTTTTGTTGCAAGATACTAGGCTGCATACTTTGAGTGATGTGGCTCAGGCAACTAAAGATTGGCCATGGGGTTGTACATATTGGTCGATGAGGGAAGATACCTGTTGTGGAACAGGAGTATGTTTTTTGTCCCAGGATGTTCATGTTTCTAGATTGGTGAATATTGAACCTGGGAGAGTTCTGTTGTTAGATGTGATTTTAAATGGTTTACAATGTAGATTAGTTTCTCTTTATGGACCACAGACAAAGTTACAAAGAATAGGTTTGTTAAAGAAAATACAACCTTATTTGTATACTAGTCGACAGATTTTCTTTTGTGGGGATTTTAACATTAACAGTCATCAACAAACTGATCGTGGCAAGCAGTATTGCGATAAAGTGTTTTTGAAGTCTGTTCTAACCCAGGCGGGTTTAGTAGATGCACATG
Source organism: Neoceratodus forsteri (assembly GCA_016271365.2). NCBI lineage: Eukaryota > Metazoa > Chordata > Ceratodontiformes > Ceratodontidae > Neoceratodus > Neoceratodus forsteri. The sequence continues at coordinate 54,530,405 of CM028130.1, forward strand.
CTGAGGGTGGTTTGAAGGCAAAATCAAAGTTTTTTAAAGGTCTCCTTCATTCTAGAATAGATTTTATGTTTATACATAAGTCATTGGTGATTAACAAAACTATGAATATGCCAGTGGAGACATCTGATCACTCATTGATAGGGATAAGTGTTGAGAACCCCCCTAGTTGGATGAAAGGTTCAGGGGTGTGGTGGCTTAATACCTCCCTTTTGTTGTTGCCAGGTATGAAGAAAGAGTTATCAATCATAATTCAGGATAAATTAACAAATATTGCTTTATATGATAGTATTGGTTGTTGGTGGGAAGATTTTAAATATTGTTTGATTGGTTATTTCCAAGCTCTGGAGAAATCCCAGGCAAGGACAAAGACAGAGGAATACCTTATGTTTAAACAGTTGTTGGGTGAGTTGCTATCTAGACTGTAGGAGGAGGAGGGATCTCTGACTGATGAGATTCACTGGGTTAAACGTTCTATGCTTGAGTACCAGTACAATAGATTTTTTTCATTACATAAAGAACAGTCTTTTGGTACGCAAGGGAAAACAGCTTATGTTAACCCTTTTCTGGCTTGTAAAGATCAGAGGGAGAAGTGAGTGTTTGTAAATTTTATTACCCCATCTGGTGACCAGGTATGGGATAATGAAAATAGTTGATAGTCATGTTGAACAGAAATGTGGGGTGCAGGTAGCAGATTCATATTTTTTGCCACAGTTGTTTAAAGCTGTGAATCTTCCCTGTTTACAATTAAGTTGGCAATGGGCATTACTTGAGGACTTTACATTGGTGGAGATGGACACGGTTATTCTGTCCTTGTGACAAAATGTCTCTTCTGGTTCAGATGGTCTACTGAGTGAGGTATACAAAATTCTTTGGCAATTGATGCCAACAACTTTATTATCATTATATAATTTTTTTTTGACAGAGCCAATTTTGCCTATACAAATGTATGAAGGTTTCATGGTTTTCCTTTTTAAATCAGGGGATCAGGCAGATATTAATAATTGAAGGCCACTTACACTATTGAATGTGGATTTTAAGATGTTTTCTAAACTTCTGAGGAATAGACTGTCTTTAGTCATGCCGGATCTAATTAGTGTGGACCAATATTTTTCTGTTCCTGGAAGACGAATTATGGAGGCATTATTGCTTATACATGAATTATTGGAGACCCAGACTGGGATGGATGTGGTGAATCAAAATTTGGGGTATTTGGTAAGTTTGGACCAAGCTAAGGCCTTCGATGAGTTCTCTCATGAATATTTATGGTGTTGCTTAGAAGCCTATGGTATTCTGGCAGTATCTGTACAATGGTTGAAATTATGTTATGCTTTGGTGAATGTTTTACCATATGATAATGTATGGATTGGGTCCTATCATTGGATTCTTAAGGGAGTTTGTCAGGGGTGCCCACTCAGTCCCCTTTTATATGTCTTTGCACCGGATCCTTTATTAAGATTATTGACCAGATCCCCTAGAATTAGGGGGATTGATGGAGATTTGGGGAATTTTTCAAATGTAATAGCATATGCGGATGATTTATGTTTAATTTTGAAGGATGGTGATTCTATTGTAGCAGCATGTACTTTAATAGGTATGGTAGGTAGGATTACGGGAGCTAGGATTAATTTAAAAAAAAACACATTGTTTATGACTTGGTGGATTTCCAATTATAAGTGAGATGGTGGGAGGTTTCAATGTTGATTTGGTCCCCTGTCAAATATTGGGGGTTTATTTTGGGGGTTCTGACATGGCAGAATATAACTGGCAAAGAGCCCTGGTTAAAGGACAAATGAAATGATGGTAGCAAGCTGGAATTGATGGAAGATGTCAAAATTGAAAGAGTTTTATATGATTAAGACCTTTTTGCTTCCTGTTTTTTTTTTTGTTTTTGAGTTCTATTTTTTTGTTACTACATTTGGAGCCTTCATTGATGGGTTGTTTTTTTAGCTGTTTTTGGAGGAGCCGCTTAAATCCAATATGGCAGAATGTTTTATATTTGACAGTTAAAGCAGGAGGGGTCAATATGGTCCATCCTGTTCTGTTTTTTTTTTTTTTACTTTTTTTTATATAGTAGTATAGTACAGTTAATTAATAGATGTTCACATAGTTGAAGTTTCTTAGTATATCATCAGTTGTCTGGGATTTTATCAGAATGGAGATTAAATTCCTTTCAATATAAGAATAAGAGATGTCCTAGATTGGCCTTCCAATGGGAAGGGGTTTTTGATAAAATTAAAATGTGGCAAATAGGTTGGTTTTTGGCTGGACAATTTGTCAGGAAAGCTCTTTATTTTGATGTCCTGAAAAGGTGTTTTTTTGGCTCACCATTTTTTGGATTTCCCCTAGTCCACCAACAGGATATTTTGCATTATATTACAAATAAGCGAATTACAAAACATATTTGGGATATGGTTTGGCTGGGGCTTCATAGTAGGTTGAACGTCCATAGTAAGCAGAAGCATAAGAGTCTTCCGGAAAGTTATTGCCCAAGGGAGTGTTGTCAGTTAAAACTGGAAACGATGTTGCATCTCTATTTCCAATGTCCCTATGCAATACATTTTTAGGATGTGGTTAAGAACCATTGGTAACATAAGATTTCTGTTCCACCAACTTTGGAGCAACTATTTTATGGTGTTCATGATGGGTTCATGCCTAAGGATAGTCTTAGAACCCTTTTTACCCTAAGAGTAATACATGGACATTTCTTATATTGGTTGTGGATTAGCAGATGTAGGTTGCTATTACAACAACAATTGATTTCCCCTGTGGAGTTATTTTATATGTTGACCTCTTATTTACGACATTTACAGTAGACAGAAAGGTTAACATTTAGTGTTCCTTTTTGGACCAAGTTATGGGAAGGGTATGATTATATTTAAAGTTATTATTCATGCAAGATTTCAAGTTTTTCTCGGGGGGGGGGTGTCCTTGGTTGATATGTTCTGAATAGTTGCATGGTTTTTAGATGTGGTTTTTGATTTCTGATACTTCTGTTTTTTTTTCTTTCTTTGTTTTTTTTTTTCCTTTCTATTGAAGTATGATGTAATACTTTGTGGATTGTTTTCTATTTTCAAATTATTCCTTTCTGTATGATGTATTATGGATTTGTTTCATTTGTTCTTGTGATATGAAATAAAAAATTCCCCTACTCTTGCTGCAGAGTGCACTGTAGTGCTACAGGAGAGATGGAGGACTCCAGTCCAGGTTTGGCTGCAGTGGGGGAAGGATGTGTAGTAGTGGCTCCTGAGTAAGAATTGGATCCAGCAGTAGATGTGGACCTTGGAGCAGAAGCTCTGCAGCAGGTGGTGGACCCTGAAGCTGTGGCTATCCAAGCAGCAGAGGAGACTGGTTTGGATGAGGAACATTTATTATAGAGACATCTGGATAAAAAGAAAAAATATGTGTTAGAGATGGTAACAGCTGCTGAGAATGATTTTCAAATCAATAAGCAAAAGTTAGAAGAGGAATGGAAAAAACAGAAGAGATCCATTGTGAGCCCCATGCAAGAAGGCAATAAGTGTTTACTTTTGGCCTTGACCTTAGACCAGGTACCAGGGAGTTCTATGGAACTTGAAGAGATAAAGGGGCCTCAATAGTTTGGAGATGAGGAGATGGATTTTAGTGGCACTTCAACAGATTGGACACTTGGAGGAGCTCTCTGTGGTGCAGGCTGGATTTTCAAGAATGGCATGTGGGTACCTAATCCATCTATTCAGATTCCAGGAGAGACAGAACATTTAGAAAAACTGTACCCGAGTCTGACCCATTGATATCTATTCCAGTGCAAAATATTGCTTCAGCAGAAATTAAGCCCTCATTGACTGCTGCTTCTGTGCAGGGTGAAGGGGAGGCAGAAGCTTTTAGGAGCTGCAACAGATGATCTTCATAGGATCCTTTGATGCTAAATATATTGAGGTCTTGGACTATGCTTGGGTCTTCTGTGGGGTCTAATCTAACAAGCGATCAAGCGGAGCTACTGCTGGAAAATATTGCTGATATTGTAGGTGCAGTTCAGGCACCTCCTTTGGAAAATCTTCAGTCTGGGGAAGGGGAATGTCCTATAGTTGAAAAACATGGCCCACAGTCTTATGCTGGTCTCTTTTGAAAACTTGCTGAAGCTGCTAAAATATGATATTTGGTGCATCTTCGTTATAAGGAATAAGCTCCAGTAGCTCCTGACAGGTTATGGGCGGGCAAAACTTTAATTAAAGATTCATTGGGGTTTTCTCCAGTGGAAGTATATGCATTCATCCATGCCCCTGGGAATAAGGCTTACAATGTCAGTTTTTTGTACGACTGGATAAGTTTTGGCATTTATATTATGAACTAAAAGACACTGACAATTGGAAGGATTTTCTTGCTGTTCCCATCACAAAGCCTACTATTAACATAATAACATACTAAAAACCAGAAGAATCGGTCTAATGGCCTGTCGTGTCTGCTCGATAGCCAGCCCCTGTTGGGTGCTCACTCTCTCACCCCTCCAGCCCCAGAGAGTGTCTTCTTTGGCTTCAGTTTACCCTTGCACCTGTCCAACCCCCTCTTGAAGTCCTCCCCTGTGCCCTTCTCTACCAGACTCCTGAGCAGTGCATTCCATGGCCCCACCACCCCCTCAGTGAAGTAATGGCTCCTTCATTCTCCCCTGTAATTTTCCCCCTCCAGCTTCCACTCATACCCCCTGGTTGTGCCCCCTTTCTTTAGTCTGAACATCTCTTTTACATATTTGAAGACCCCTATCAAGTCCCCTTGTCTCTCCTGTCCTCCAGCGAGTACAGCCCAAGCACTTCCAGTCTTTCCTAATATGTCCTCTCTCTCATGCCCTGAATCATCCTGGTAGCCCTACTCTGGACCATCTCCAGCAGTGCTATGTCTTCTTGAAGTGAGGTCTCCAGAACTGCATGCAGTACTTGAGATACGGCCTGACCAAGGCATTATACAGAGGGAGGATCACCTTCCTCCTCCTGGATGTAATTCCCCTGGCTATGCAGCTCAGAATCCTGTTTGATTTTGCCACAGTTCTTCTGCAGTTTTCAGTGTTATTCATGTTGGCATCTACCACCACCCAGAGAACCCTTTCACTTGTTATGGTTTGCAGTGAGACCCCCCTCCAGGGTGTATACATGACCTGGGTTTCTTTTTTTTTTTTTTAATTTTGCTTTTAACCCCGAGCTACCTGCCGCCTAACATCAGCCCGGTCATGGGCCGCCGGCTTCTGCACCCCAAAATTGGCCACGGCCCTCTGATACCCCGTGGCTTACCCCCCACGGTGGGCCTGCGGCACTCCCCAGTGCATGCCACAGGAACCGGAATAGGTCGGAGGGCTGGCCTGGGGAGCATATTGAAGCTGCGGCAAGCTGCATTCATGGTGGCAGGCAGCTCCTCCATTTTCCATTTTTCCTGGGGAGGCGGGGTCGTGCAATGATGCCAGCGTCCGCCCCACCTCCAATGCGTCACCGAGTGCCGGCAGCTGCGCAACTCCTGGCCTCTGCCAGGGGTCAGCAAGGCTCCGGACACTTCCCCTTCCACCTCTTGGAGAAGGAGAGCAGTCTGTAGGACGCTCAATCCTTCTCTCCCCTGCCAGCCCTCCAGTGACCCTGGTCCGTTCCCGAACCCTGATCGCATGCGCCTCAAGCAGAAATCCAACCGCTGCACCGGCGGGCCGGCCATGACCTGGGTTTCTAACTGCCAGATGCAGCACCCTACACTTCCCTGGATTAAACCTCAATCCCCACCTCCTTGACCACCCCTCCATGGTATCCAGGTACCTTTGGACTATCTCCCTTGCTTCGTCCCTGTCTGCCAGTGCTCCTAGTTTTGAGTTATCTGTGAAGAGGCTTCTCTTACTCCTAACCCTCCTCCCCATATCTGAGACATAGGCACTGAACAAGAGTGGCCCCACCCAGTACCAAACCTTGGGAGACCCCACTGAAGACTTTCCTAGGGGAAAAGACTATTCCACCAACCACTTCCCTCTGTGTTTGCCCTGTTAGAAAATGTTCTACTCATCTAAACAACTGTCCTCCCACTCGCATCCCCACCAGCTTTGTTAACAACCTGATATGGGGTACCGAATTAAATGCCTTGCTCAAATCTAGGTATAGGATGTCCACCAGTCTTTGTCAGTCCAGAGTCCCCGTCACCCAGTCATAAAAATCTATAAGGTTGGTCTGACACGATCTCCCTGGGACAAAACCATACTGTTTGCCATCCAGGTGTCCCAACCTTTTCAGTTGCCTCCTGAGCTTCTCCTTGATGATGCCTTCCATTAGTTTGCCTACCACAGACGTTAGGCTGACAGGCCTGTAATTTCCCATCTCCTCCCTAGACCCCTCTTTGTGGACAGTCAGCACATGAGCCACCCTCTAGACTTGAGGCACCCATCCTGTCTGCAGAGAGGTGTTAAAGAGTGCAGCTAGTGGAGCTGCTAGTTCGTCTGCCAGTTCCCTCATAACCCTCAGATGCAGCCCACCCAGTCTCAGTGCCTTATCAGTTTTTAGCATCCGAAGGACCTCCCTCACCCTATTCACTGTGATTTCTCCCTCCCAATCCACTCCCTCATTTAAGCACCCATCCCCTTCTTGGCTTGGCCTGGTGTGTACCCCAGCCTCTTTCAGTCCTCTAGACTCCATCTGCCCTCTCAGCTGTGCTGTCTCCCCTACCCTCCCTTTGGGCTGAATGGGTCCCCTGTCTCCCTCTGTAAATATTGAGGCAAAGTACTCATTTAGCACCTCTGCCTGATCCCCTGCCTCCTGAACCCATCCCTCCCCAGTCCTAATCCCGGAGATCTGTGCCCTCCCTTTTCTCTTCTTCCCTATGTATCTATAGAATCCTTTCCCCCCCTCCAGATATCCATAGCCAGGTTTTGCTCCATCCTCATCTTGGCTCCCCTCACCACTCTGGTGACCCTTCTAGATGTCAGCTCATACTCACCTCTCTTCCTATCCCCCCTGGAGTGCTTAAAATGTGCATAGGCAGCATTTGTATCCCTCACCAACTCTTGCACCTTCCTGGTCCACCAACACAGCTTGTTGGCTCTACCATTCTTATGCTTTACCCTTGCACATGAGTTAGTAGCCTCCTGTACCCCTTTCTCAATTGTCTTCCACAAGCTACCAGAATCCATGTCTGGCCTAATCTTGTCCAAGCTCTCCCCATAGAATCCTGCCCATGCCCATGAAGTCTGCCCCCCTGAAGTCCACTACTACTGTATTAGAGTGGTTATCCTCCCCCCCAGACACAGCAGAAACCAGATTGTGGTGTGGTCACCATCTGCCAGTGGGCTACACACCTTCAGACCCCTTATCTGGTCACTGTCTGCTAGGACAACATCCAGTATCCTCCCCACCCTAGTAGACAGTGACTCTTGTTTTCCATAATGAAGGGGTGAATATTAGTAAAAGTATATTCTGGTTAGAGAAGTGTTGTACTATTTTTGATGATCCCAAACCCATTATGCACAAAAATGGGTTTTGGACTGGGGAGTGGACCATTCGGGTACAACTGACTCAAACTGAATCTGGTATACAGCATTTGCCGAGCTCATTTTTGGGGGGGAAGGGAAAGAGGCATTTTATTTTTTGCTGGTCAACCAAAGAGTTGCTATAAGTGTGGATCTTTGTCTCATTTAAGTAATGAATGTGATCAAATCAAAAGTTTTCATTGTGGGGTTTTAGGCCACATGGCTGCATTATGTAGAGCACCTCCGATGTGCAATTTATGTGGGGGATGTTGATCATTCATTTACAGGGTGTCCCTGGGAAGAACCTAACTCAGATGAAACCACAGATCATGACTTTTTTTGTCACAAGCTAGATGTCCCTTTATCTCATCTGAGGTGACCTTACAAGGATGAAGAAGGGGTAGAGGTAGGGGAGGGAGACTGGAGGTAGAGCTAGCGTTATATCACCCAGGAGACATTCGCCTATGGTTGAGAACCAAACTTCCTCCCAGAAGGAGGCACAGGTTATGTTGGAAGTATCTCAGCCTGTAATATGGCCAGCAGACAAGGAAACTCACTATGTGATGCCTCAGAGCTCCCCGCAACAGACAGATAATCTTTCAGCTTTGCTTTCCTGTGAGGGGTTCTCCATTGGGGTCTCTCCTGCCCAAATATCTGTACAACATGAAGACAAGGGGGTATCAGCCCCAAACCCCTAGGGTACGGAGCCCGTAGTCTCAGAAGGGGAGATGTCTATTTCTGTTCCTCCCTCAAGCCCTACTAAGAGTGCACCCTTAGGAAGTATTGGATTACCTTTATCACCATTGCCCCTTAGAAATAGGTTTGAGGCTTTTACAATGTGGGGTGGCCAGGTGGATTTAAAACATCCCATGGAGGTAGAGAACAATGGATTAGTACCCCCCAGTCACAGGAAATAAGGAACCCTCTCCTAGAAACTTAAAACTTCAAAAGCCTCAGAGAAGAGTGATGTGGTCTACTGGAAAGGTCTTTAAAGCTCCTCCCTGAGCCTACACATTTAAAGTTGGCTAGTTTGAATGTCAATAGTATTAAATCTGTAGTAAAACAGATTACTACATTTGGGGTTTTGCAACACCTACACTTTGATGTTATCCTGTGCAAGACACTAGGTTGCATTCTATAGGAGAAAAAGACCAAGCTTCTAGAGACTGGAAGTGGGGAGAGTCTTATTGGTCCATGGGGTTAGATACATGCTGTGGAGTGGGTTTCTGCTTTACTAACCCTGGGTTAAAAGTCTTTCAAATAGTGGACATAGAACCAGGATGAGCTTTATTGCTGGATGTAGAGATTAATTTTGTTAGTTGTAGATTGATTAATATTTATGGGACACAATCCAAGTCATTACGCATTGCCTTACTGCAGAAAATTCAACCCTTTTTGCATACCAGTAGGCAAACATTTTGGGCGGAAATTTTAATATTAATTTATAGGAACGTACAGTACTGGGAAAACAATTTTGTGACAAAACTGTGTTGAGTTCTATTGTATGAATGGAAGGGTTACAAGATGCTCATATGGTCAAGAAAAGTTGGGCTAAACCTACTTTTTTATAAGGGACAGCTTTCATCTTGCATAGATTTTCTTTTTGTGAAAAAGGACTTGCCAATACAGACCATGGTTAATGTGCCAGTAGAAACCTCAGATCATACATTAATTGGGTTAACTATAGCTGTACCCCACAATGAGGTAAAGGGAGAGGATTTTTGAGGTTAAATACTTCAGTATTACAGGAGGAGGAGGTGGTAGTACAGCAATTGACTACTATAATTATGGGTAAATGCACTACCATTATTTTGTATGATAATATCAGTCAGTGGTGGGAGGATATGAAGTATTGTGTGACAGAGTTTTTCCAATTTTATGGTAGTCTGTGGGCAGTTACTGCATATGAGAAGTATCAGGGGTTTAGAAAGGAATTTGGGAATTTATTGTTAAGACAGCGTATGGGAGAGGCGGACTTAGCAGATGAGATTGGGTAAGTACATGAAAAGATGACTCAGGTCCAATATGACAGATTATGTTCTTTGAATAGAGAACAAGGTTTTGGGACTCAGGGTACAGCTGAACATGTGAATCCGTATTTGGCCAGTCGGGAGAAAAGGGAAAAGAAAGTTATATCTTCCTTATTTTCCTCACAAGGTAATGAGGTGTGGGATAATGAGGGTATTATGAGGCTTTTGGATGACCATGTGGAGCAGAATTTTTGGGACTCAGTAGAGAATTCACAGTTTTTGTCAAAAATATTGAGGGATGCATCCCTTCCTAAATCGGCTCCAGAATTGGCTGCTGCTATGGTAACTCCTTTAACAGCAGCAGAAATGGAAAGGGTTATTCATAGTTTTAAGAAAAACACTTCTCCAGGCTCAGATGGTCTACAGGAAGAGATTTTATCAGCTACTTTGGATGATTATGCCACAGGTTTTGTTACAGGTATATCATTTTTTTGTTTGAACATTATTTGCCTATGCAGATGTACTGTATGAAGGATTGTTTGTCTTTCTTTTTAAATCTGGGATACGTACAGATATTTGTAACTGGAGACCAATTACATTATTGAATGTGGATTTTAAATTATTTGCAAAGCTTTTAGGGAATAGATTATCCTTGGTTATGGTTGATTTAATAATTCCTACTCAGTTTTGTTCAATACCTGGGAGAAAAATGATGGATGCTTTGCTACTGCTATGGGAATTGATAGGAAGAGATGGTACAGTTAGTGGGGAACATAAGGCAACTGGCTATATAGTCAGTTTGCATCAGGCAAAAGCCTTTGACAAGGTATCCCACTCATTTTTATGGGATTACCTTGGTTCTTATGGAATTCCAACCAAGTTTGTGCAATGACTTTAATTATGTTATGATCTTGCATATGTGAGACCTTGTGAGAATGGCTGGTTGGGACAAAAACATAGGATTTATAAAGAGGTTGGACAAGGGTGCCCACTGAGTCCCCTGCTGTATGTGTTTTCTATATATCCAATGTTACGGATATTACAAAAATCTCCTGAGATCTATGGTATAGAGGATGATATAGATCAACAATATAAAATCATAGCTTATGCTGATGATCTTTGTTTAGTATTAAAAGATGGGAGTTCTCTTAATATTGCCTGTAATTTAATTCAGGAGATAGGTAAGGTGACGGGAGCTAGCATCAATAATCTGAAAACAAAATGTTAAAGTTTACAAGGATTTCCACCTCTGCCTGAAACAACAGGGGGTATTTCAGTAGTCATGTCACCATGTCGGATAGTGGGGATTTATTATGGAGGGGAAGATATGGTAAGTTATAATTAGGAAAGGGCACTGCAGGTGGGAATGGCTAAAGTTGCCCAATGGAATAGATGGAAAGTTAAAAAAAAGCATTTTTACTATATTAAAACCTTTTTGGTTCAGGTGTTTTTATTTGTTATTATGATTTTTCCATTACCTAAACAGAAACAAAAGTATTAGGATTTTTTTTAGTTGTTTTGGGGGTAGCAGGCTCAATCCAATTAAAAGGAATGTGCTATATAAGGGTATTAAGGAAGGGGATGTTGATATGTTGAATCCAATTTTGTTTTTCTTTACCATATTTTTATATAATAATCTTTTATCCTTGATAAAGGAAGTGTTCATAACTTTGGGGAATATGGGGGTATGTTAAGTTGCTAGGGGCATTAGGAGAATGGAAAGAGAATAAATTCTTAGATAAAAATAAATGTAGGCCACGGTTAGTGCAGAGGTGGGAAGGGGTTTTTGATAAAATAAAAATCTGGGACATAAGTTATGAGTCAGTGCTTCGACTTCCCCAGAAAGCACTATATATGGAGGTACAGATGGCTTGCTTCAATGAATAGCCTTTTGCAGGATTTTCTGTGCTACATCAGGAACATATTTCAAAATATATATCAGATGATAGGATGCCAGCGCACATGTGGGACATAGCTTGGTTAGGGATTCATGGAAGGATGAATGTTAAGGGGAACCATAAACATAAATCCCTATAAGACAGATACTGTCCAAGAGATACTTGTGTGTTGAAAATAGAAACTATGGACCATATGTATTTTCAATGTCTGTATGCAATACAGTTTTGGGATGTGGTCAAAAACAGATGGAAGTAGGCAAGTTTTATACCACCTGATCTGATCGTGAATCATTGTACAATGGTGTTGTTCCCCATAGGTTGGGGTATTTGCACCATGGTACACTTCGGGTGGTAATGCTATACTTTTTATACTGGCTTTGGATAAGCAGATGTTAACTTACTTTACAACAACAGAATATATTAGTTTTTGATTTGTTTTATATACTTAGTACGGACATAAGAAGACTGAAAAATGTAGAAAGGTCTCAATTAGAGCATTGGAAATTATATCAGTGGTGGTTTAATTTTAATTATATTTAAGAATTTGAAGCGATTTTGGTTCTTTTTCTTCCCCACATTTCAGAACATTGCACTTTACTCTTTGGAGTTTAGTTTTATATGGTTTTAGGAGAAAAAAAGGAAATAAATACCCCTCTCTATAATAAGAATGAGGGGGATTTTCAGTTCTGGGATGTTTTGGGTTCTTTATTATAACCTTGCATGAATATTGAAGTATTACTGAATGTATGTTGTAATATGTATTTAATTTATTATGGTTTATATATTATTTCATGGTGTATTAATGTTGTTTTGTATGAATTTGTTTTTTTTTTGTGTGGAAAAAAAATCTCCCCAACTCTTTTAGTAGGGCGAGGGGAAGGGATGGGTTTGATATATTATACTTTTTGTACAGGATCACATGTTTGATGTTATACTGCTTTCAGATTTCATCTTATTTGTTTCTTTCTTTTGATTTTTGTATGAGGAGAATATTGTTCTGTTTATAAGTTCTTTTAAGTTTTGAAAAAAAACAATCCCCTACTGTTTTAGTGGGGGGTTGGCTAAGCTTGCGGTTACTGTATGGTTATGCTTTTGATTTTCTTATTGTGTGTTTGTATGATGTAATACTGATTTTTATTTATTTGTTTCTTATGGTTTAAATAAAATTCCCCCTACTCTGTAGACAGTGGGCACTGTGTCTCTGTCTGTCAGGGTCTTGCAGTCTAAGATGGATGATGTTGGAGGAGGAAGTCCTGCTAAAACAATGAGGCAGGCTCCTGAGACAGCTGGAATGCACTGGGATGGTGTTCAGCAATCAGTCTCAAGTGGTGAGCCTCTCCCCCTGGAAATAAATATGGTTTCAGGAGGTTTACAAGCAGATGGGGTTTTCGCGACACCTGAGCAGCTCCCAATGGGAAATAATGAGATGGACCAAGCTTCAATGGCAGAAGAAAATTTATTGCACCTAGCAGAATGGCTAAGAACAGCCAAGATGGAATACTCTGCAGCACACCAAAGAGCAGAAGAGGAGAAGGCTAAGGGAAAATGACCACAAAATCCATCTCCATTGCAAACACCAGATCTCAGTAAAAAAATATCTATTTTTTCAGCTAGCTCTTCTGGTGGGCTTGCACCCATGGCAGCACAGAAGACCCTACCTAATGCAGATTTTTTTGTATCCTTCCTCTTGGTCAGTGGATGCAGCCCTGGAAGTTGCAGGTTGGACCAGACGTGCCTCTGGTACATGGATTCTGGATCCGGAGGTGCCACTTCCTGGTTCTCCTAACATTTCAGCTGACATTCAAGGGATACGCAAGGTATAAACACCAGTTCCTGCCCCAGTTTTACAAGCCACTTAGCCCGAGGTGGAACATGTACCAAAGGGGCCCTTAGTAGCAGACTTGCTTGCTACCACAGGTACTATTTAATTTTTACCTACAGATACTGTGCCATCTGATATTTCCTTTGATGCAAATACTGGTCAGCCTTCTCGGCAGGTAGAAGAGGGGGGTCCATCCTCAACCCTATATTATTGCAGCATCTGCTCAGGAGCAGTCAGAGGTCCCTACATATGCTAGTATCCTAAAAAACCTGTGGAGCTGGCAAAATGGCATTATGCAGTTCACCTCTGATTTTTGGAGCCTTTAGATGACACCCCAAGAAGGTTTTATGTGGGAAAATTTTGCTAAAACAACAAATGGGGTCTTCTCCTGCGGAAGTATATGCACACATCCACTTATCAGGGAAGCAATCCTTTGATATACGTTTTCAGTCATCAGATATCTTAGATAGTTTCTGTTTGAAGTATGCTATTATGAAAACCAACCCCACATGGGAATAATTCCAGGCTATACCCCTAACCAAACAATCATTCAAGGTTATAACAGCCCTTTTTCACAACAAACAGGTCAATATTATGGATATCCTGTACTGGCTCAAAAAAAAAATACAAAATTCATGGTGACCCAGACACCATTCTAGATGATGAAGGTTTTTGGACAGGTGGGTGGAGGGTGAAGATTAACCTACATCAGGATGACTCAGGATTACAACATCTCCCAAATTGTTTTTACATCAAATGTGACAAAGGGTTTATTTTTTAGCTGGGGCCAACCCCATCACTGTTATAAGTGTGGGTCTCCAGACACTGGAGCCTCACATGTGATGTTCTCAAATGTGCCCAGTGTGGGGAATCTGGACATTCAATGTTTCACTGCAGAGGCCCTCTGAAGTGCAGTTTGTGCGAAGATGGCCACTCATTCACAGACTGTCCTTGGACATCTCACAACATCTCAACAATGACTATGCTATACAGGATTACTACATTAACTGTGCATTAAAACAGGCTAATAGACATCTGGATAGCATTCGGCCTTTCCCCCCTCAGGAACCCTTTATCTGCCCAGAGGCTCCAGAAGTAGCCCCAGTAACCACTACTCCAACTGTGGTTTCACATCCAGAACAGACCCCTCCCAAACCTGAAATTGCTGGCCCATTAACTCTGTCAATACTTGAAGGCCCTACTGAGGATATGTCCCCATCCCCTCCCAGTCTCTGATCCTTTTCGGATAGTAGGAAGACGTAAGAGTAGCAGGAAAAAAGCTGGGAAAGTAACACTGCCTATGGTAGATCCTGTCCCTACATAAAACAAATTCGATGGTCTACCTATGGAAGAGGGAGACCTGGACTCAGAATCAGATTGAGCCTCATTTCACTCCTCCCAGACTGATGGTGGTTCAGAAGGGGAACTCTCCATAGATGATCAGGACCCTAAACACCAGTCTCGGAGGATGGGAACAAGAGCATGGGTAAAGAAAAAACATTGATGAGCAGCTTCTGGGTCCTCTTCATTATATAACATTGCTGTGGCCTCTCTGAATGCTAACAGCATTAAATCTGATCGGAAGAGAGCAGTGACTTATGCAAAACTGGACTGTGCCTCATATATCATGATTTTCTTACAGGACACCAGGTTACATTCCATGGAGGATGTACTTTCTGCTAGTTCTGCATGGCTTAATGGAGATTCCTTTTGGTCAGTGGGGGAAGATGAATGCAGTGTGGTGGGAATTTGTTTAAATGACCCTGATATTACTGCAATCCACTAAGTAGATACAGTACAAGGCAGAGCTTTCTTGCTAGATATTCTGTTGCATGATGCTGCTTTCAGATGCATAAATGTGTATGCCCCCCAACAATAAAAAGCAAGGATTGATCTGTTTCAGGTGATCCAACCATATCTTTTTACCTCAAGTTATATTCTGTTGGGTGAAGACTTTAATTGCAGTAGATATAAGACAGATGGGGGTCACAGACCTCCAAAATGTTTTGTGACATTTTTTGTCTTAATAGTCTTTTGATCAGTAGTAGTTTGATTGATGCCTTTGGTAAACTGGGCTTATTCCCCCCAAAACATATTTCAGAGGTGTTTCACCACCAGAACTGATTATTGGTTTATTTCTCAAAATCTGGATATTCTCCAAACCCTTACTGTCCTGGTACCTTCTTCTGATCATGTGCTTTAAGCCTTACGGTTTCTAATTTTGAAAAAATTGGGGAAGGGTCCAGGGCACTGGAGGATGAATCTTATTTTGCTGAACTCTCCAACAGTCCATGAGGGTTTCAAGTGGCTCCTGCAGGCCAGGAAATCGGCATGCTTTCTTTATGATAGCATCCAGACTTGGTGGGAGGACACAAAAAGGGACATACAATCCTGTTTTAAAATGATAGAAAAATGCATAGGTAAATATAAAATGGATAAGTACAAATTATGTAGAACAGAATTACAAACTCTGTTATCCCAACAGAATCAATCTCACATAGATCTATCAGCTCAAATTTCCCTGGTCAAACAAAAAATGACAGACATCCAATATGATAGATACAAGTCCTTGGAAGCAGAACAGAGGTTTGGGACACAAGGACTTTACCAGCCCATTTCAATTTAGTCTTTGACAAAATCACAAGAAACATATTTCCATAATCACAACTGGTGACAGTAGGGTGATAACTAAGAGATCAGAAATTTTAAATGAACTCGATAGCTATTTTTCCGCCATGCTCCAGGCTCCTACAGATGATCAGAGTGGCATTGATTCATGGTTAGCAGATTGTTATCTGCCCTGCCTACCCCACTTTTCAAAAAAATACTGGTTCAACCCACTTCAGGTGCAGAACTTCAGGGTATGATAAAATCTATGAGAGTGGGTTCAGCACCAGGACTGGATGGTATACCTTATGAGCTATATAAACACATAGGAGACACAATGCTACCAGAACTAGTGCTACTATTTAACAGAATGTTAATGGATGAAAATCTGCCACCTAGTATGGTTAAACAACTAAAATAAAATAAATAAATAATAGTATGTGGGAAGGCCGTGTCGTATTACTATATAGACCAGGTATTAGGTCCCACTTATCTAACTTGAGGCCAATTTCACTCCTGAATGCAGACTTTAAGATTTTTTTCTAAACTATTGGCAAACAGATTGGCCCTGATAGCTGGTGATCTTATACACCCCTCCCAAACATGTAGTGTTCCAGGTAGATCCATTTTTTATCGTTTAATTTTACTTAGAGAAATTTGAAATAGAGGCCAAACAGGTGAACTAACTGGGTTCCTTTTTGCACTAGACCAAAGCAAAGCCTTTGACAGGGTTCTCCATGGATATTTATGGGAATAGTTAGCACAATATGACATTCTATTTATTTTTGTTAGCTGGTTATGAATAGGATACCAACATACTACCATAAAACCCTATTGTAATGGTTGGACTGGAAACTCCATTAAAGTAGGAAAGGGCTATGTCAAGGTTACCCTCTCAGTCCATTATTGTATATTTTTTCATTAGGTCCATTGATTAGCAGGATGAATCAGGATATAGGCCTTACAGGTCTGTTTTTTTCAAGTTTAGATCCAGAAATCAGGACCACTGCTTATGTGGATGATTTATGTCTCCTTCTAGCAGACAAACAATCCTGTACAAAAGCTGGTCAGCTTTTGTCCTTGTTCTCACAGTGCACAGACGCTAAGTTTAACTTACACAAAAGTAAATGTTTACAAATTGGCACTGAAAGCCTTGAAGTGCATCGGATTATTGGTATTGCTATACATTCAGAACCCTATAATATTCTTGGGGTGACTTTTGGGAAAGGAGATAAGCTCTCTTAAATTGGAAAAATAATATCCAACAAGCACAGACCAAAGTTGATTTTTGGAATAAAATTGAAGATGGTAAAAACTAAGAGAGTTTATTTGGTTAAAACCTTTTTGCTCTCCTTGTTTTTACATATTAATATTATATACTATTTGCCAGAACAATTAGAAACCAAGGTGTACGGTTTATTTTTTCCTTGTATGTGGGGAAGCCAGCTTAATCTGGTAAAATGGGGCATTTTGCTTCTGGAAAAGAAGTGGGGGGAGGGTCCTTAAGATGGTCAACCCAATACCTTTTGTTTATCCATGTTTACATGTAAAAATCTTAGTCCAGTCCTATTGACCAAAGATACACTATGGATCCCATGGGTAAGAGATAGCCTTAGCCAAATATTACAGATTTGGCCATTACATGGCATAATCCCCAAACAAAGATCCCTTCAGATCCTTCCGGGTCATTCCGTTTCCTGTTTCAGACAAATCAAACTTTGGTCATTGGCTAAAGACCATTTTCTTTCTATTACTAGGAAATAGTTGTACTAAACAATTTTGGAAACATTTTTTGTGGAACCCTCCCCCTTTGTCACACACACAAGCTCAGACAGAGCACAAATAGGGAACATGTTGTCTTGTCCCCACTTACCCCCACAGATGTGGAATATTATGTGGTTGTCTGCATTGGGCAAATTGAATGTAAAAGGCAATCTAAAACACAAAGGACTAGAAGAAAGATGTTGTCCTAGACTCTAGTGCATAACTGAAATAGAAAGGATAGAACATTTATATTTTACATGTCTTTTATTCAGTCCTTTTGGTCATTGGTAGGTCAAAACTGGAGTAACTCTCCTTTTAAGGACATGACCTTTGATATGTTGTTCTTAGGTATACTCCCATCTACAAAGATAGAATTTAATGTACAAACTACTGTATGTGGATTCTATTGGCCTCTTTTAAATGTATTTGGAATGTGAGATGCCATTTATCCCATCAATAAATAGAATTTACAGAAATACAATTGTTTCATATGATAGTCTTCTATTCAGACAATTAAGACTCATGAAAAAACTATTTTATCCACTCAGGTATTTCACGATCTGTAGGCAATTATCCAGTGGAGTCTTTGACATGTGAGGATTGCCTTGAAGTAAAAATTTGGGAGCTGTCTGGATTACCCCACAGGAAATCATGACATGAGTTATCCCCTTAGGGAGGGTAGGGAGTCTGCTTTCCTCCCTACAATTTCTTTATTGCCTTCCCAATTTATGACAGGCTTTGGGATGGGGCAGGTAACGAAGTGTCTTTCTCACCTGTAGTGGGTTAAAGTGGTATTTTTCATGCATATGAATACTGTAAGTTTCATTGACGGTATGGTGGCACAAAAATTCCTTTCTGCTTTGGCTTAGGTTTGGCACTCAATTTATGGTTTATTTTTGTGGCACTCGGTTACATGGGATTTTTTTGTTATGACCCAACTAATCCCATAGTTAGAGGGAGGGGGGCATCAAAAATGGTCCACCTTAGAACTGGGTTTAGGGTATGGTGTGTTGTATATAGTTTGTATGGTTTAAATAAAAAAAAACCTGAATAGAAGTTCCCCTCACTTTTCGGTAGAGAAGAGGAGAGCGATTCATTAGTAATCTTTATTACTTTACAATTTTATTAAGGTGTCAGGTTTATAGTATGAAGTAATACTCTATTTGTAATTATATTTCCCCCCCCCCTTTGATTTGTATGAAGACATACCAATTTGATTTATGGTTTTGAAAGCTTTGAACAAAATCTTCCCTACTTTTTTAGTGCGGGGGGGTGTTATAGCAATATGATTTATTTATGTTTGACATTCATGTATGCAGAAATACAGTATTTATTTATGGTTTTTCCTTGATTCTTTTTATGATTTTGTATGCTGTTATATATTTCTGTATATTTTTGTTTTGAAGTTTTGAATAAAAAATTCCCCTACTCCTTTAGTAGAGAGGGGGAGGGGTATACTTACAGTAAGTTTTTTTCATATTTAGGGTTTAAAGTATGAAGTAATACTCTTTTGTTTCTATGTTTTTTCCTTTTTATGATTTTGAATGAACAAATACTGATTTGTTAATATGTTCTTTTAAGTTATTCCCCTACTATTTTCTTAAGGAGAGGGAGGGGGTATGCTTACAGTAATTTTCTTTATGTTTAGGGATTAAATTATGAAGTAATATTCTTTTGTGTTTATGGTTTCTCCTTTTATGATTTTGTATGAAGAAATACTGATTTGTTTGTATTTTCTTTTAAATTATGAATAAAAAATTTCTCTGCTCTTGTCAGTAGGGGGACCCCTTGTCTGTCATTCCAACATGGTGGACTCCAGGGAGGCAGGTCAAGGAGCTGTTGGAGGGGATGATGCTGGATTTGTGTTTGTTCCTGATAATGACACTGATACTCCTGAATTTCACCCTTTTGCTCTGAAATGCCTCATTCCTCTGCAACTGACACTGCTTTGCCAGGATCAAACTCTGACCATATGGAAATATCTGATAGAGAACATACCTCGGACTCTACTATGGATTCGGACTCTGTCTTGATGGAAAAGAAGCTTCACTTTGACTCTGAGGTACCATAAGAAGTATTATTGAGGAGGGCAATAAAAAATCATAAATCGTTCCTTCTTAAGTTACTTTAGGAAGACGCTGGGCATGCCTCAGGAAATCCAGTGTTTGTCTTCCCGATTCTGGCTCCTTTACTTTTTCTATACCCTCCCAAATGTCTCCTGCCAAACCTTTGCCCTCCTCAGAAGTACCTGTTACAGCTGTTCCTGTCACTTTGGACTGTCGCCCTGAGATGCCTCTACAACACCGTCACTCAAACTCTGGTTGTGCAGCAGAACCTATTTGGACTACTGACGTGGCATTGCTGGCTGCAGGTTGGCAAAAGGACCCAAATAAACCTTTCTGGACTTCTCCAGGCCCAGTGTGGGCTGAAGACATAATCAATTTGGGGCATTCTGAACCTCAGGTGCATTATCCACCCCAGAGCACACAGGATTTTCAACTTATTTTGCTAGCAAAATACTGTTCCCACAACAAACTCAGAAATGTTTCCTTGGATCACTATGGAAATAACTCCACATACTGGAACTCCTGCAAGGAAGCCTTTCTCTGATTCCATGGTCCCAGGACCTGTAGAGAAACCTGCTCCTTGTCTTGCTCCACCAGAACATGAGCAAAGTCAGCCTTTTCAAATGAATGATTTGTTTTAAAATATGGGAGAGGCTGCACAGAGGAGGAGCACTGTGAGGCTTAAATATAATGAGGACTCCTGTAATGATCCTGCTAGGAAAAGTTACACCAGATTCTAAAATAAATGATGGATATATCTGCTGGGGAATTGTTTGCATTTATTCATGTAAGGGGGGAAGTTGTCTATGACATTAGTTTTAAAACTAGTAAGATCCTGGAAAAATTTTGGACAAAATACTCCCAAGTTCAAAATATTCCCCCATGGCAGACTTTTTTCCCACCCCTTTAACTAAACCTGCTGTTACAACCATTACTTTATTGTTCAGAAATGAAAGTGGTCAACATATAAGATGTACTACGTTGGTTACAGCAAAAATGTGCCATTCTTGACAGAGCCTCAACAATTTTGGATGAGGATCTTGTATGGACAGACAGTTGGAAAATCAGGGTAAAACTGAAACAAATAGATTCTGGAATACAGTGCTTGCCAGGTAGCTTCTATATTGGTAGGGACAGAGGCCTGTGCTTCTATCAAGGCCAACCCAAGACTTGTCACAAGTGGGGGGCTTGCACACACCTTAGCTCAGTCTGTGACAAGCCCAGATTTAATTTATGCCTGGAATATGGCCATGTTAGCCTGAGTTGCCCCAACCCATTTAAATGCAACCTCTGTGATGAAGAAGGGCATTCTTATAAGACTTGCCCCTGGGCTGCCCATAACAGGATTGACCAGGCACCTCAGGATCCAGTCTGGATCAATGAAGAGTGTCAGATGAAAGCACAATCTTCCAGGCCAACGACCACTCCTGATGACAATGCACCCCGCACCCTTGGGTCTACCCCCTCCACTGAGAAGAACCACCAAATTCTGAATAAAGACACTGTTTCTTCTCATACCCTTCCACCTCAGAATGTCATCCCTTTACGTGTTTCTGAAGTACGCTGTTCCACACCAGAGATGCCAATGCCTCCCCTTCTTATCCTACACATTCTAAAGCAGTTGATTTAAAAAAAGTAAAAGGTAAGCGGAAGGCTGAGAAATCCCTCCTACAAAAGAATCCAGTAGTCACTAGAAACAGATATTAAGCTTTGGTGAAAAGGAGACAATGGGGTGATACTGAAGCAGAAGGAGAGGACTCTGATACCTTTTCTATCTCATCAAAAGTTGATTTTTCTTCTGACTCACAGATTGATACAGCTAAGAAGAAAAAAGACAAGGGCCACAGAAAAGTGTACTAGGGCTTCTATGAGATGTTCTTTTTTTCTGTTAAATGTGAAGGGTAGCCAATGTATCTGTCCTTAGACGCTGAATGTTTGCAGCATAAAAATCACATAAGAAGTGCTTGACTACCATTCAGCTCTTAAAGGACTTACTGAATAATATTATTTTCCTTTAAGACACTAGATTGAAAATATCCTATAAGGTCTTACAAGCCAGATGGGCTTGAACATTAGACTGACTCTTCTTGTTGGTTGCAAGGACCAGTTATCTCATGGTGTTGGTATATTATTTAAAGGTTTCTGTCTTTCATTCCACAGAGTGGTTGATATTAGCCCAGGTAGGGCATTATTATTAGATGTCAGTTTTGACAATCAGTCTTTTAGATTTCTTAATGTCTACACACCACAAAGCACTGCTCTGAGAATAGATCTATTCAAGCTGTCCTGTTAGCACAGTGGTTGGATTTCTGCTTGCGATGATGGTGACTCTGGTTTGTGAATGGACCCAGGGTGCCTGAGGGCTAGCTAGGGGGAGAAGGCTCGAATGTCAGAGACTGCTTGCCTTCTCCCAGGGGGGAGGGCAGGTATGTAGCCCAGTGCTTGCTGACTCCTGACAGAGGCCAGGAGCAGCACATTATTATGGGAGGTGATTTCAATAGTGCCTTAACATTAGCAGACCCTGGTGGTACCACTAGGACACTTTTTGGATTATGAACTGGTTGAATACTGTTCTAGCTACAGCTGGACTTATAGATGGGTATTTAGCAGTTAATCCAATAGGGCCAAGAACCTTTATGAAAGGCACCCTGGCCACATGTATAGATTACTTATTTATCTCTCCAGGTTTATGGGTCTTACAAGCCCATACTATACTCTGTGAAGCATTGGACCACTTTGCAATCTCTTTATTTTGTTCAATACATCACTCCCCCCCCCAAAGAACCCCAGATGGAAACTTAATAATTCTCTACTGTCTCATCCAGACATATAAGATCAGTTTATGGATCTTTTGATGGCCAGATATTCCATCCTGGATGCTTATGCCTCAGTGGCTGTATGAACAGAAGCTAGATTTGGGGAAAGAAATTGCTTCCCTCAAATCTGAAATGTCCAAGTATCAATATGACAGAGCTGAGTCACTAAAGCTAGAGGCTCAGTTCGGTACTCAAGGCTCCAAGCCATCAATAGATATTTTCAAATGTTGCCTATCCAGAGAACTGCACACTACTATTGATCAGGTTCTGGACCCCAGTACTAATACTGTGTATTCCAACCATGACCACATCTTACACTTTTATCAACAATATTTGCAGGACATGTTTAGTACCCCTTCAACTGCGTATTGGGACCCGACTTATTTACAGGATATTGATGTCCCTCGGATTGTGTCTCAAATCTTCACCCCTCTACTTTCCCAGATTACTCCAGAAGAAATCCTTGCTGCTTAAAAAAAATTGCAGAAAGATTCTTCCCCTGGCCTGGATGGCCTAACTGTCAGAATTTTGCGAAAAATGTGCCCAATTTTTTGATCATATTCTGGCAGATGTGTTTAATTACATCCTCACTTAAAATTCTCTTCTGAGTATTGTCACAACCTATTTTGATTTTGTTATACAAAAAGGGAGACAGGATCAATTTAAAGAATCGGAGACCTATTAGCCTGCTCAACATTGATTATAACATTTTGGCCTCAGTTCTCCTGGCCAGATTAAGTTTAATAGCAGAATCTGTTATCTCTCCAGTGCAATTTAATGCAGTACCTTATATGTCTATATATCACAATCTACTTTTTTCTACAAAATCTGATCTCATACCAGTTTTCCTTAAGAGACCCTGGTCTAATACTTTCTTTAAATCAGGAGAAAGCTTTTTTCCGGGTGGACCATACTTACCTCTTCCTGGTCCATTTACATTATAATATACCCTGCACCTTTATTGGATGAATTAAGTTGTTGTATGTAACAGCATTGATTACTCTTTTAATAATGGTACTCCTGGGATCGCTTTTCATGGATCCAAAGGTGTAAGACAGGGGTGCCCCTAAACCCCCTTCTTTATAGTTTTCAAATGGACCCCCTTCTTAGAAAAATCCTACAAAATCCATGTATTCCATGTCTTCATTTTCCCAACAACACCTTAACCCTTAATGTATGTGCATACACTTATGATTTGTGTATTTGCACTACTATGGCACTAGATGAATCTAAATTAGTTAGCTACTCTTTTCAAATTTGAGAAGGTTTTGGGCTCCCACTTAGACTATGATAAAAATTTTGGCATGTAACTCACCCCCACCACCACCATTATCCTATGATATTTTATTTGGCTAATATAAATTTGTCAGCTTCTTCCCTAAAGATTTTTGGCATTCACTTTGATAGTCCTGATAATGCTTCTTTAAATTGGACATCGACAATTCAAACAGCAGAGTATATTATCTTTTCTTGGAAGAATAAGATCATCTCCAAGAGGAAAAGAGTCTTTTTACTGTGCACATTAATCATTCTTATCTTTTTGCATATTGCACACATCTTCCCCCCATCCCTATCCATCCAATCCAGTTTTACGAACCTCTTCTTTCAAGGCTTTTGGGGCAGTAGATTGAACCCTTTCAAGAGGTTGCATACCTATCATGACTATAGCTTAGGCAGGGTCAGTATGGTTCCTCCTTTTTTTTATAGCATTTTTTTGCATAGGAACTTTCTCCCCTTGCCTTATAGCCCTGTAAATATTTGGTATAGCTTCATGGTCACCTGATTACAGGAATTCTGTAACATCTGGACCATCCCCCCTTTCTGTCTTCCTCGAAACATTAAATGGTTTCAACTTCCCCCTTATTTATTTCCAGCCTGCGCTAAACTTAAACAATGGCGGGTTACTCCACAATTTCTCACCTCTATGACCAGATGTATCTTTTACTCTACTGTCCTTCAAGAACAATTTTAAGAAATCCCTCAGATATTGACAGCCTACAAATCTTGACTCCCCACTATTGTCTCTCAACTTACAGACAAATGAATACCACTTAAAGTATGGGATGTCACATGGCTCTCATGTCATAGTAGATTAGGTATTAGAAACACACAAACATAAGGCAGTAAACGAGCATATGTGTCCTCACCTCACTTGTCCAGATGAACTGGAAACCCTAGATCATTTTTATTTGACTTGTCCTTTTGCACAACAGTTTAGGGCTCTGGTTCTCTGGATTTGGGAAGACAAACAGTTCTCTCATATCGCTTATGACATCATTGTCCTGGGACTCCCCCCTCAAATATCATTCTAGTACCCTCAGGTTGATTTTTTTCTTTATGTAGGCTTTATTTATGGCAGGTCAGAAGGAATATACAACTACATAGATTTTGACACAGGTAGTTCATAATTTACAATGCATTTATAACTCTGAAAAAAATTGTTGCACTGCTGCACAGTTCAGTCAATATTGGAAATGTTTTGTGGTTTTTGGATGTGTCCTTTTGATTTTTTGTTTTCTATTTTGTTTTCATTTTCTGTTTTCGTTTGCTTTTTTATTGTGCTTTACTTTACTGTTGGTTTTTCTTTATATTTCTCACTGATGTACTATGTTTTTTGACATATTTTATCAATAAAATAATTCCCCTGCTCTTCATCGACAAGTGCCATGAGATATTTTACTTCCCCCTGAACAGTCACCAGACATGGGCAGAAGGGACCTTGGCTTTAGATCTCATCCAGGGGATGGTACCCCACCTGTGCAGAACCCCCCTTTTACTGCACTACAGTGTTGATTATGGGTACTGCCCCAAGTGCCTGGTGTGGGACTAGAACCCATGAACATCTGATTATACAGTGCTATCAAAGGAGAATTACGGGGTTGCCTGTAATAACATTTAATTCACAAGCATTACTAGTAGGTGGTAAGGGAAGCTGCTGCCTCTTACCATATTTTGATAACAAAACACAATTTCTTGAAAAATTGATCCCCCACCTTAAACATTTCAGGCTCTGAATATGCATGGAGATATTTCAAGTGCTGCTGCTAACTGTTTTAAGATCACAAGTCAAGTAATGACAGTAGTAACTTTGAGAGTGTTCCACATATCTGCCCTTTAGAATACTGTACTCTTTGTGCTTATTATTACCTTTAGTGAGATATCTTGCCATAGATGTTTGCCAAGTTTATGCCTAACTACTACATTTTATTTTATACTTATTATTAAAGATGGAAGCTGGTGTTAACTTTTGCAGCGACATCGTGGGACATGCTGTTTCATTAAAGGAAATTCTATGTACATTGACCCCCATTCTTAGCCTTGGTTGTATGTGCTGTGCAACCCACCTGTCACAACCAAAGGGGCTAGCATTTCCCAAATGAGTTCGCAGTTTTTCTTCTGGGTGCCATATTCAGCAGCCAATATGCTAATGAACCCATATGGCATGTATGGTGCTAAAAGGCCATTTGCACACCACTGTATGTCCATTAGCATCTCAGTGCAATGCTTCTGCACATTTCTTTGCATTAAGGTATTGTGTATAACATCACACATTGCCCCATCCTCACCAAATCTCCTGTCCATAAATATTAACCCTGGTAGTCCAGAAGTACCCACCTCTTGCACTGCTCACCATTACAATAGTAAGAATTCCTTGATAGTCTTGTTGTATATCCCCCTCATGCCTGATTCTCAATATAATATTAAGAAATTCCCTGGTAGCCTCTGTAACCTCCCCAATTCTAATTCCTGTTACAGTTTAAGTATGTCATACATCCCCTAACCCCTATACTACCCATCAACTCAGTGCTCAACAGCTCATCCTTTACTAATACACCCTAAGAAGTTATTATCCAAGACAGTGTTCAGAACATTGGATGGTGACCTGCACGCGCTTTTCTCTCATCCCCTTAGCTGGATGATGTCTGAATGACAGGGATGCAGGCAGTGTATGCTTGCTATAGAGGTTTCTATTGTACACATGTGCTGCCTAGGTCCCTGTCATTTAGATGATAGCTGGCCAAGGTGGGGAGAGACAATTCTGTGCTGGTTGCTATCCAGTTCTCTACACACTGTCCTGGACAGACTTTCTAGGGTATGTAGGTGCCAACCAGGAGGTGGTGGGTGCTTATGTGGCTGGCTGGGAAAGGGGTGAGTGGGTGTATGATATTGTGTAATGGGGATTGGGGTGAGAGCAGGAACCACTAAACAACCAGGGAATTTGTCATTGTCATGTTAAGAATCAGAGTGGGAGGGGTACCACTAGATTGGCCGGTACTTTTCCTTTTTTGTAATGATGTTTGGGGCAGGTGGTGTTGCTGGCACCATTGCTTGCAGTGGGGTGGGCTAGGGGGGTTGCATACCACTATGCGCATTCTTAAGAGTTAAATTAGTGTTTTGTAGTTAGTAAATAGCGCTGTCTTGGCAACCTTTTAGTGCATCCAAAATCTTATAATTTTACTACTGTCTACGTATGCAGGACTGTTCTCTTATTTACATGAGTGCTGTGGTGTATTTAGTGTGGTTGCACTATCCATAGTATGGATCCCTTTAAAGAGCTGCTGATACCTCAAGGAAAACTTTAAAAAACACAATATTTAGGTACAATTCAGCTTGCAGTCCATATGTGTTCAATAAATGTCTCCTCCCCGTTACTTATTATTGAGAGTTTTGCATGGAAACATACTCTGTATCATTTAGAGTTCATCTGCCTCTTTTGCTTACTCCCTACTTCATGTCATAGTCCTTTGCTATGACATCACAATCTGTTGCCATGGGAGTAATTGTGATGTCACAAGTAGAGCATTATAACCTCAAGTATGGAGAAAGCAATAAGAATAGATGAACTTTTCAGTAGTAGAGATCTAATTTTCATGCAGATGGCCTCAGTAATATGTAATGAGGGTGAGAAATACAGAACTAATATGAAATAAAAACTGAACTGTGTCTAAATAATATATTTTGTTAAAGTTGTCCTAATGGCCTCAGCTGCTCTTTAACATCATTCTGATGCACTATATAAAGTTAGCATGGTGCCATTCATGTTAGCATATTTTTAGTGTCCGGCTAACTCCTCTCAATAGCTGCTTAGAAGAGTCTTCAATTCTTTAAAGGTTTTTCTTTCTTATTCCCATTTTTGTTGTTCCATGATTTTCAAATGGAGGTTCTTGGTTTTCAGATGTCAGATGATATATGAATTGAGCCCAACCACTGAAAACAAGGCGAACCCCAGGGCTAGGTAACTGCTTCAATGTTTTAAATTTAAACACACTTATCTGAGCTGGAATCCTCACTGCTTTTCTTTATGTTTGATGTGAGGCACCTATCAAGCTTCCCCCTGTAACAAGAGCAGACATCTTCAGGATTGTAAAGCACAAACCAGTAGTATACCGCTGGGTATCTGGAAAGCAGTACACCATGCACTCTCCCCTCCCCAAGGAAGGAGAGCTGTCTGTAGATGCTTGATCCTTCCTCTCTCACTGACTTCTGAGCAATCCGAGTTCATTTCTGACCTCAGGTTACCAGGGTGGCTACTGTGAGGCATGGCTGCCTCAACCTGCAGTGCACTGGGCCAGCCATTCTGATTTGTTTGTTAATTGGGAGAGGTGTTGTCCTCTCTATTAGCAACCTTCCTACATACCAAACACTTTTAATTCTGCCTTCACAGTTCTGAGTAGTGTCCTTCCCCCTGATTTTTTCTGTCAATCCAACATCAGCAACTATGCAGGGAAAGTGGACCAGCCACTCTCTCTCCCTCTTTTCTACTTCAGAGTCATCACGGCTGCTGAAGCCAGAAAATACTTCCTCAAGGTGCTGGGGAAATCAAGATTCAGTGGTGATACCCTGGATCTTAAATTTGCCACACTTACACTAGATGAAATCCTGGCACCCCTCACCCATATCATTAACTTATCCCTTAGGTTTTTGCTATTCCCTCAAATATGGAAATCCTCAATAGTGCTTCCTCTACATAAAAGTGGGGATCATACTCTAACTGGGAACTACAAGCCAATCTCCATCCTTCCTCTGCTCTCAAAAGCCTTGGAATGAATAGTGGCAGACCAGTTGGTAAAATATCTTGGAAAATATCAACTGCAATGCCAGCAACAGCACAGTTTTAGGAAAGGTCATAGCACCACTTCTGCCTTGCTAGAATTTACGGGTTTCATTCACAACTCCATTGACCAAGGCAATCTGGTTGGTGAGGCCTTCATCGACTTAACCAAAGCATTCGACACGGTAAATCATGCCATCTTGCTTGACCACCTTTCTGCCATTGGTCTTTCCTTTGATACCACAGCCTGGTTTAGAAGCTACTTGCATTACTGCTCACAGCAGGTGAGGATAGTAAATGTCCTCTCTGACACCTGACCTGTCTGCTCAGGAGTTCCACAAGGGTCCATACTTAGGCATCTTCTGTTTAGTGTGTTCCTTAACAAGGTCTCTTACTCTTGCCAAGGTCGCATCCTGTTATATACAGCTGATGCTGTTCTTTTGACTAGTGATCCTGATCCTAAGGCTCTTGAGAACCAGCTTCAGCATTACTTTTCAGATGTAGAAAGATGGTTTAAAGAGCACAAACTAATAATGAAATACAAAAATATGAAAACAATGCTGTTCTCCAGCTCACTAAACAGACATGGACCTTACCCTCTCTCAATCACCAATGATGTGAGCTCTCACTTAGAGCTGGTTCCCCACTTTAAATTCCTGGGGATCACAGTTGACAGCATCCTGTCCTTCACTCAACACATTGACAACATTGCTAAGGCTCTCAATACTTGCATAGGGCTGCTCTACAGGTATAGAAATAGCCTGATCTCAGAAGCTCTTAAATTAGCCATACACAGCTCAGTGGTCTCTCTCATTGTCTGTGGGCTAGTAATCTATGGGTCTTTCACAGATATATTCCTGCATCACATTGAAGTTGCACTAAACACAGCTTGACAGCTCTTAACTGGATCCTCGCGGGTGACCCACACCTGTGACCTGCATGTCAAAGCTATCTGGCTCTAATTCAGAGGTAGACGTACGTACCAAACATGTCTCATAGCAAAAAAAGTTAACCTAGGAATGGTACCTGCAGTGCTTTATAAGCTTCTCATCCGCTACCACAACCCTCGTTGCACCAGAATCTCTGAAAGTCAGATCTTCAAAATTCCCCATTGTTGTGCCTCTCTCGGTCAAAGGCCATTCATAAACCAAGCCCCTCTCTGGTTTAACTCTCTTCACTCTGACATTCTCTGCATCCACTTTAGGCTCTTTTAAACATAAGCTAAGACAACAGCTTGTTGCAAATGCCAACTGTGATTACTTCCAATAACGAGTTCACTCTCTTGAAGTCTAGTACTATTACCTGCTTAGTTATTGACTGCCTTGGCTCTATTGACCTTAGCCCTTGTGTTCCCTGGCTTCACTTCCCCTCTCCCCCTCTATGCCCTCCCACCTCATGCTCCATACTTCACCTACTTTACCCCCTCACCGGCATTTGACTAGGCCTTCTGGGCTGTTTATTCTTTCCCCATTGGAATTTAATTTCTTCTCTATTTGTACTTGCTTCGATGTAAGCCTCTTGGCTGTTGTTCTCCTCCTCCACTAGTTTACTAGTCTTTAATCATCTCTTTGTCTCCTAATTTCACTTTATAAGCCTTTTCATTAATGGCACACATTGTACAGTGCCTTTATGCTTGTGACTATTCCTAAAACCACTTACATTGTTGATTGGTTTGTATTTGCCATCTCTTGTAATTGTTATTGTTCTTATGTTGTTAATGCTGATGTGGAACCTATGTAAACAGCAGCGTGCTCAAAAGTGTAATCAGAGAAATAAATAAATAAAAAATAAATAAATACCAGCTCCAAGCATTAAGTTGTCTGTTCATTTTACAGAAGTGAACATAGGGAAGTTTGGGAGGAGTCTCACATGAAATACAAAGAAAAACAAGGAGGATTCCAGCTCAGAAGAGAGAATTAAAATCTAAAATATTAGAAATGTTGTGCAGTCATGGGGTTAACCTTGTTATCGGTGGTTGTGCTCACTTCAAATATCAGCTGACATCTGAAAACCAGGAGACCCCTTTTGAAAATCAAGAAGTGACAAAAATGTAAGAAAGTGAAAACATTAAAGATCTGCAGGGTCCTCTGAGCAGCTATGGGGTGTACTGGACTCTGATAAATATTACGATATTTATTTGTTTGAATTTTGGTAACTGGGTGAGCCCACTGAGACAATGCAGTCCCTTTTTCAGGAACGACCCAAGTCTAGGGTATAAGCGTAAGAACATGCGTCAGCAACTATAGAAAGTAAGCGAGAAAAAATATATCTATGGCAAATAAACATTATTGTACAAGATTGGTAAGAAAAACATATACAGCATAGATACATATATAGCATATTTACATTGGTGCATCATGACCAACATGAACAGTGCAAATTAATACTCCATATAGAATGGATCAAATCAGACTATCAGATTGTACAGTAGTTGGTGAACAAACACTTGAACATGCTTAAAGCAATGGATCGTGGATGGAACATGGTTGTTAACGTAAGCAATCACAGATAGTAAGCAGTAGCAGAGAACAGACTACAGAAGCAGATTCCATCGATAGGGCTATGTACATTAAATGATTAGGCAAAACAGGTACAGGGTTTAGGCTGCATTTGGTACAAGGAGAGGGAGTTCTTAAACATAGCAAGAGTGGAAAGGGGCAGGGAAGAGAAGGGGAGTGCATTCCATGTGGAGGGTGCAGAATTAGAAAAGTAATGCTTGCCAATTGTCAGGCAGGGTTAAGGAGTGTTTAGCAGTGGGGCTGAGGAGGACCTGAGTGGATGTGGATAGGGTTTCTGTATCAGTAGGCCACTCAGATGGGGAGAGAAGAGGAAGGTAAACTTGTTGATAAAGCAAAGAGAGGAAAACTGTAATCTTTGGCTATAGTCAGGCCAGCCTAATGACTCTAAAACTTTACAGTGGTGGCGGTGCAATTTAACTCCAACAGCAAATCTTCCCACCCTCTAGTAGAGCATTCTCAGGCAGGAGAGAATGGTGGTCTTGGCTGATACTAGTAGAGGGGCACCATAGAAAAGTAAGGGGAGGAGGTGGCAATCTTTTGACAGGAGGCATGAGAGAGGATAAGGCAAAGGCAGCAGAGCAAGTCAAATTTCTGGTTGAGTTTTTTTGTAATCTGAGTTAAATGCAGCTCAAAAGAGAGAGAGGTGTCTAGCAAGATACGTAAGTATTTGAAAGCTTGAACCATATCAAGCATTGCCCCTGTATTAGAATGAATATGAAGTGTGCTATGGGGAGCCACTTTTACAAAAGAGTTGAAAAAAGGCACTGACTTGTTCTTGTTTTTTTGTTTGTGTTAAGGACTAAGTGATTCTTAAGGAACGATTTCTCAAGTGCCTGGAAGTCAGTTTCCAAGTTATAATTAAGCCATTAGATATCACAAGATAAGCGGTATAAAACAGTGTCATCAGCATAAAGTTGCACCAGGATCCCACCACAATGCATGGGTAATTTATTTATAAATAGAGAGAACAGAAGGGGCCCCATGATAGATCCCTGGGGTATGCCATGAGATATACAGTATTATCAAATGAAGAGAGGGCCCCTGACCATTTTACTCCTTGGGAGCGGCTGTGTAGGTAATTATGGAACCAAAAGAATGACTGTCGGTCTATGCCCAGGGAGTATAGTTTGCACAAAAGAAGGTTATGGTTTACTAAATCGAAGGCCTTAGTTAGATCAACAAATATGACCCCCGTGTAAAGCCTTTTGTCAAGTGAACCAAGGATATCTATTGATACCTTAGAAAAAGCTGTGAGGGTGCTATAATTCTTTCAAAAACTGTGCTGACAATTGGTTAGGAGGTGATGATGTTCAAGGTAAGATTAAAGTTGGTTGAAAATTAGACATTCTTGAATTTTCTCTAGGTGGCAGAGGATTGATATGGTCTGAAGTTTTCAACTGAGTATATGCCACCCTTGTGCAGTGGAACAACTATTGCTACTTTCCATTTGCTGGTATGCTCCCAGTAATAAGACACTTGTTTATCAGGTCACGAATAGGAACAGCAAGGGCTGAAGCTCCTAATTTTAGAAAATGGGGTTCTAAGGTGTCAAATATCTTGCAAACTATCTTCCTTTAACATTAATAACAGCTGCAACACTTTTTTATGGGTAGCTAGTTTTAGGTGAAACTCTGGATGAGAAGGAAACTGCCTGTGAGGGAGGGAAGAGGGGTCAAAATCAAGAGAGGGGGTAAAGTAAAGTGCAAGGTATAGCTAGTGAGATCAGTGAAAAAGTGGTTTAAGCCATCCACAATAGACTGAGGGTCAGATAGAGTGATACCACTCACTTGTAGGGTGCTGGGGGAGACTGGAGAGTTACCCTTGATTAATGCGTTGACATGCTTTCAGAACACCTTTGGGTTACTGAGATGTTCAGTCTGCAAAGAACGATAATACATACGCTTGGCTCTGCAGAG
This sequence comes from Neoceratodus forsteri, assembly GCA_016271365.2. Lineage (NCBI taxonomy): Eukaryota > Metazoa > Chordata > Ceratodontiformes > Ceratodontidae > Neoceratodus > Neoceratodus forsteri. Next base: position 54,563,294 of record CM028130.1, read on the forward strand.
CTTACTCTTACAAGAGTTTCAAAGTTGCCTGAAAGTTTGACAATTGGAAGGATTGCCACACTTCTTAAATTTTATAAATGCTGCATCATGAAGGAACATGAGAAGCCTGAGGTCCTTGCTTAGCCAAGGAGCTTTTGAACCTTTGGACCTCCTTTTTGTGAGGGGAGAATGTTGATTAATTATAGTATTCAATATGTGAATAAAGTAGTCTAAGGCCTGATTAATATCTGGCACAGATTTAATGGGGTCCCAATCAACAGTGGAAAGAGATGACAGGATGGCTGATAGGTCAAACAGTGACATATTTCTTGGTTCTGTCATTTTGGGGGGAGGGTTTGGGCACTTGTTACTCCATAAGCAGAGAGTTGGAGAGTGATTACTAATACATTCAGATAGTACACTAGCAGACTGTACCCTATGAGGGCAATTGGAACTATCTAGTCCAATAAGGAGTGGTTACCTGATTTGGTATTCAAGTCTGGTAGGTTCAGGGATGTGTTGGGTGAGGCTGGAGTCAGCAAGTATCGAATTAACTTTTTTATTTTGGTTCAACCAACCAAGACTGAAATCACCTTGGAGTATGTGATCGTGGTCTGGGAGGTCAAAAAGGGAAGTTAAAAGGGAGGGTAGGATATTATTAGCATCCTTGGGAGAAGATAGATGCATCCTACAATCAGCCGTTTAACCTTACAGGTAAGGAAGATGCATTCAGCAGGGGGGGACAGTGGAGGGATAAGTAACTTCAGACGCCACAAGGCTGGATCTGACATAAAAGAGAATGCCACCCCCTTTCTTACCTGGCTTGCCCTGACTAAAGCAGGGGTAACCATGCAAAGCTACTTCATGTGGTAGGATACTAGATTTAAGCCACGGCTCAGTAATACCCAACACATCAGGGTTATAAAGTGCAACCCAGGCCTCTACCTCAACCATTTTTGGATGAAGACTTTGGGCATTTATGCGGGCAATCTTCAGGCCCTTAATGGAGTGAAGGATGTGGGTTGACAGAATGGAGGGGATGAACTGAGGACCAGTGGGTCCAGGGTTCAGCTCAACATTGCCAGCCAGAATAACAATAAGGAATAGGGTTAATAGTTTAGTGAGTGAGTTGCTGGAAATAAACCATGTACTGTTCTGTGCATACCAATATCAAAGGCAATAGGCTGCTTTTTTGAGAGGAAAGGTATAGGCAGGATTGCTGGGTAAGGGTTTGAGGTATACTCTAACACTGTTGGAGGTGGTAATGCCAGACCAGTAGGAGTAGGGGTAAGACCTAGTGCTACAATACCAGTCGATTTGAAAAAATGAATATTATGATGTACTGTATAATAGGGCTACAAGATGTCCAGAGGGCTGCATAACTGTAAGAGGAAGGAAGAGGGAAGAGCAAGAAGAACAGCTATAAAATAGACAAGCTGAGAGCTAAGACAGGGTAAGAGATTGGGTTGTCGGTGAACGGTTTGAAAAATTGAGTGAGTATATCCTCAGGATTAAGGCAACTAGCAGAGCACAGCCTCAGAAGTAGTGAGCAACATATATGGTAGCAACAATGTGATAAAAAAACACTGATCACCACTAAGTGGGAAGGGATAAATAGAGATAGTGGGAGGGAGATATCTAGCAGATTGCATAGCCTAGAGGTTAGAGTGAGTGCCTACTGTGGGATGCTAGCCTCCAGAGGTTCAAATCTACCCACAGTGAGAATGGGGGGTGGGGTAATAGGTACAGTGAGAGTAGTAGGGTTGAACAGGACAAGAATTAATGTAGGGAAGTTAAGGCAGGTAATACAATTTAGCTAGTTTTAAGATTAGAGGAGGGTGAGGTAAAATGATATAGACCACAGACTAGTAACATGCCTTTCAAAAATCCTGGAATTTGTAAGAAATGGGATTTAAATTTGATGGATAAGACAGGATACAGCTTGTTTTTTTCTGAAGTTGTCACACTAAACTTCTAAATATTTGGGCCATAGGGTACTGTATTCAGAGAGGCATAAATGATTCAGATGTTTGGTACTCCTCTTGTCAAGCATATTTCTGTGGCAGTTTGCAACCAAGTGTTACCTGTATGATCAATAATATGGAATGTTGTGGACTCTATTTTACAGATGGTGTCGTAAATGGATGCTGGATACCCATATTTATCCACTGGGATTTTGGTGTTTGGTCCTTACCAGTAAATATTTTCAGTGAAGGGTCATGAAAGTGATATAAATCGAAGAGCATCGACAGCATCTAAGAACAAGCCAGCCTGGTAGCATGGAGGGTTAAGGCATTGAGCATCTTACCTCCTGCCATGCCAGCAACCCATGTTTGAGAACAAGCACGTATTGCCAGTGGTCAGAGGGATGAGAGAGGGTTGAGCATCCCAGGGACAGCTTTCTACTCCCAGGGTGGGGTAGCCAGTCATCTCAGTCCATGACTAGAGATCTGGTGGTACTGCAGGTGCAAGCATTTGATCAACTGGGGCCATTGATCTGCAGTGCATGTGTGCCTCAATGCACACATACTGATGTGACATCATGGCAGGGGTAGAGGTAGGAAAATGGAAAACAGGATCTGAGGGCTGGAAGATACTTCTGCACATGTCTCATAACCAGCTCCACCACCCAGATGCTTAGAAATACTAGATATGTGTTCTGGGTGGACATGCCTCTTCATTCTGACCCCACTACGGGGGTGGAATATATAGGAGTCACACTCTAGGTAAGTCAGGGAAGAGATAGGGGCTGGCCAAGGGAAAGTGGATTCAGGGTGTTGAAACAGCTGCCCAAGGAGTAAAAAGCTTTGTGGAAAAAAATCTGAGAGTACTGATGGCATGTGCTTGTAGTCAGTCCAATGCCCAAGTTACACTTATTGGATATGTAGCCATTACTTCATTTCATTTGTTGGTAAATTGCATGAGTTAATATGTAATAGTCATTTTTGGAAGCTGATGCCTAATCTTTGCTTGTTTCCTCAGCCCTCACTTGCATTCTGTGTGACCCTAAGAAAGTCACTTAACTTCCTTGTGCTACCAGGTCACACCTGGAAACAAGCTTTGACTTTAGTGTGCTTTGCCTGGTTAAACAATTTCCCCTTCCACTTCCCCTTCTCCTTCCTTTCCATTATTGATGAGAAAAGTGCTGCAAACCTGGCATTGATAACATTAAAAGGAGTTGTCCTTTTTGGTTTTCAACAAATAAGCATTCAAGCAAAGCATATTATCAATCGAATCTAAAGATATACATAAAACAGATAGGTCAATAAAGTAACATTTAAGCACAGATTAAACTTATAATCAATAAAAGAATATCAACAGTAGAGTGGTTAGTAATGTCATGTGTTTGAGGAGCATTTTTAAAATTGAACAACAGCTCCCAAATGTCTGCAAAAAGAATAGCTTTATTTAGCAAATTGTAACTAATTTGTTATTAACCAAGGTTACTAATGAATCTATCAATTCATGTATTGCAGAAATTTTTTTATCTTTCCAAAACTGGATAATTCATCTTTTATATGCTAGGGCTGGAGGTAAGATCCAGAACTGACAGGGTCAGTCTAAGTGATATAATAAGGAGGTAACACCTAAAATGAAAATGAGGGGGGATGGTGGTATATATTTTATTAAACTTTTTTGGCACATGTCTCGAATTTCACCTCATTTTATGAATATTTCTGGGCACTTCTAAAAGAGATGACCTAAAGTAGCCTAGGGAGCAAAACATTTCCAACAAACATGTAAGGATCACATGAGAGTTTGGTTTGGCTCACCTTTATTTTATAAGTAATACAGAGAGAGAAAGAGAGGGTGCTAGATTGCAGGGTTTTCAATGTTTGGGTGTGTTACAAATAATCAACGCAGTCAATCCGCACATCTTGATTAAATGGAACTTAGCCATTCTTTTTCTTGGAATCACCAATTAATTTTAGAGAAGGTACAAAGCCAACTAATAGCTGCCACACTAAAATTATTGTGCAAAGAATTTTCTAAATTTGTGGAAACTGCTCTATTCACATGTACAAAAGTGTTTCAAGTTATACAGCCACTTTACCAGTTGATGTCTTAGTGGCTCAATTGTCTAATACACATCCATATGTGTTAAGGACTGATAACTGGCGTTTGTTGTTAAATCCACCAATGTTCGAAAAAACAAACTCTTGCTACTGCATTATTAGGGTGCAGGTACAGGATGCTTATCTGTGGTACTGGAGACACAGCACTCCTCGGCAGTTCGACAAATTATATATAAATTTTATTTGCTCCAGGCAAGAAGCTGCTCTGCTTGCTCATGGTGCATAGATCATACTGCTGAGCTCTGAGGATGGGATCAGGTAACCCTGGAATGTCAGCATGTTGAGGCAGACTCACCTGCATGGCTTGGTATGATCCAGAACCTACATGACCCCCCAGTACCTTGATACAACTGGATAGAATGTCCATGAAATTCACCTAGCCTATGTGACCCACTAGTTTTTACATAGTGACAAAAACATTTTTTACTCAGTTCTTTATTCACATTCCTCAGATATGCATATGACCTCCCTGACCTTCAACATACAGTATTATAACCACAGAAAATACAGTCCGTGATGCAATAAATAAATAAGGCTCACAGCATAAACCAGATTAAAATAAAACAATTTATTTCTAACAGAGCAGACCAGTAGAGTAGCGGAACAAATATTGACTAAAAACGTGTTTAAACATGTTTAAAGAAAAAATGTATGTACAAGTCAGAGGCACAGCAATGGGCACCACCATGGCATGACTGCTTCCAATAATCTTCCTTCTTGTGACCAGCACTTATTCTAACCTTATGCTATCCTGACCTTATGCTTAACTGTTCTCAGCATGTAAATAACTGTTCGAAGTTGCTAATCATTTTCCTTTCACATTTCCTCTTGATCCCTTCCAATCTTTCCCCTCACCTCTCTATGGCTTTCTCCATCCCCCCCCCCCCCGTTGCATCTCCTGAGCTCCCTTGTTCACTTTAAAATGCTTTGTCCCATACCTTCTCACCTCTCATGAGGCCATTGGGCTTATGCCATCCCTTACCTTGTTGATTATTAGATATTAGGCTGAGTCTGTTCTCATTTTCCTGTAAAGGGTTGTTTCATAAGACCCCACCTCCTCTAATATGACCCTTTGAATTCCAGGTTTTAATCAAATATCCACCTTGGCATACGTTATACAATGCCACATGTATTGGAACTTCTCTAGTTATACTCTCTTGTAATGCCTTGTATAATTTCTTGTTTTGTTTGTTCTCCATCTCATACTTTTTCAATATGTATTATTCATCTGATGTGGAACCTATGAAATGACCTTGTTCTCAAAGGTATTATCCAAAATTTCAATAAAGAAATAAATAAAAATAAATAAATGGCGCCCAGTTTTGCTAATGTTTTTGTTGGCAGATGGGAAATGAGTAATCTGTACAGTGCCACCACAAATCCATACTTTTCATGCTTGAATTTGTGGCAGCACTTTATTGGCGATATATTAATCATATGGAAGGGCACAGTATATGAATTTGAGAATTTTGTACACTGGTTAGAAAGTACCAGTTCCTGCTTGAGGTTCAAGTACACCATCCATCCTACTGAAATAATGTATTTGGATCTCAAAATTTACAAAAAAATGATGGAAATGTGTACACTACCCTATTCCAAAAACCCACGGACAGAAATAGCCTCCTGAGGTATGAAGTTGCCACCCTCAACATGTTAAATTTAATACACCAAAGGGCCAACTCATACGAACATTACAAAATTGCTCAGAGGAAGGGGAGTATAAGGATAAAAGGAAGGCACAGGTTAGGAGGTTCCAGAAAAGGGGTTATAGCACACACAGTATCATGACTGCAGTAAATGCAGTTGAAAGTATGGACGGGGAGAAATACTCACATACAAAGAAAGGCAGGACGTCTCAGTTTGGATGTCCATTTGTTGCTACTGTACTTTCTCCAGGGGAGCAGATCAAGTAATCCAGATCATTATTGACAATTAGTCCCTGCTGGGACCAAAGTTACAACAGGTTTTTGTAAAGGGACCTAAAATAGTATTTAGGAAATGTAAAACCATCAAAAGATATGGTAGTGAAAATCTATTTACCAGGACAAGAACCCTAATTTAAAAGCATCCATTCATTGCCTCCCCCAGTAGGAAATTTTAAATGTGGAAAATGCATTTATTGTAGGTATGTACAGACTTGCAAAACTATTGTACACCCCAGGAAACATAACCCCATACTGATTAAGGACTTTATTAACTGCAGCAGAGAAGCTATTGTATATTAGTTAATCTGCAGTTGTGGGGCCTTTTATGTAGGCTGCACCACATGCCAATTTAAAGTAAGGATAGGGGGAACCTGTTAGAACATTGGAAAGGGGGATACCAGTTATGCTATAGTCAAACATGTACAAAACACACCAGGACTAGTGCATAACATCAACTTTGCAGGTATTAAACAAGTTAATGTTGGCCCTGGGGAGGAGATATTAAAAAAATGAATAGGAATGAGAGAAAGCTATTGTATATATGAATTTGGAGCCAGGGATGGGGGAACTGAATGACAGTATTGATCTTGCAGCTTTTTAAAAAAAAAATTAGATGTTAAAGAATGGCAATAATTGATTTTTCAACAAATTAAATGATGTGCAATAAAAACATTCTACAGATATTGGTAAAAATCAATATATGCTGATCCACAGTTTGATTAAATAAAGTGCCTACGTGGGTGCCTGAGCCTGGGCACCACACTGGAGGATTAAATATGCTGTATTAAAATGTAATATAAGAGTAAAATACCATATACTGTGTGTGTGTGTGTAAATATATATATTTATACAATGTATGTTTTGGGATAAATAAAAGTAAAAAAAATGATATCTAGGCTGCCCAGTGAAGATAACATTGTAATCTTCATGTTCCTATACATCATACATTTATCTCCACATTCCTATGTGTCATCATGATGAAAGTGAAAGTTTTTCACTTTTCATTATACACCTGTCTCTCTTTCCTCTGTCCCTGTACAAGGAGGCCCCCCCCCCCCAACACACACATCTCTTGCATCTGGTTGATCCTACCTACATCTTTACACAATAATTAATTTTAAAAGTATCTGTTGATCCTGTGACTTTTTTTTATCCAGGCCCAACTGTAATGCAGCACGAGTGATCGATATGCAGTCAAATGTAACGTGACCGAGTGCTAGAAGATTCAGATGTGAGGTACTGTAAGAAATTGTTAATTATGGAGCCTGTGCTCTTAAGTGTAGAAAAGTTTTCCCCTTTGTTAATATTGCCTCTGTTTTCAGAAAAGAAGCTGCTGACAGTACTGAGAGAAGAGCGAGCGGTGAAGCAGCTTCAGAACCTCAGGCAGCGGTGTCGGTTGCCATAGCAACACATGCTGTACCATCTGGTGTTCTGGCGGCGACTCGCGCTGCTTCGCAGTACTCAGCAGCTTCTTTCTCAAAACAGAGGCAATATTAACAAAGGGGCAAACTTATCTACACTCTACAGTGCAGGCTCCATAATTAACAATTTCTTACAGTACCTCACATCTGAATCTTCTAGAGCTCGGTCACGCTACATTTGACTGCATATCGATTGCTCATGCTGCATTACAGTTGAACCTGGATAAAACAAAATTGCAGGATTAACCAGATAATGTATTTCTTTTAAACATATATGCGTTTAAAGATGTAAGCAGGATCAACCAGATATGTATTATTCAATGAGTTTGGAGTGACAACGTGAGACATTTTTTTTTTAAGAATATATGTAATCTGCTGTTTTGAGGGATGGGCTACGGAGAGTTATGTTGGGGTGGTCAGGACTAGGTCAGCCAGAATCCAGACACATTTTTCTATAATAATTTTAAAGCAGCAGGAACAACTACATATAATTTTTTAAACAACATATGAATTCTGTTGTGCTGGTAGACATACTGCAGATTTGTGCTGAAACAGCCAACACCTCTATGTAGTGGACCATATTAAGTGCACATTTGGAGCTTTTGTTGAATGCAGCCCAAAACATACATAGTATAAACAGAACATGACATAGCTGACTGAAGATATCAAGATTTATCTTTCACCTCGAGGTCAATGACGCCATATTATTCCCCACTGCGGGCTTCGCCACTCGTGAGATATCATGATATCATTGGCCTCTCGTGAAGATAAATATGATATCTTCAGCCAGGCAATGTCATATCCCCTATATATTTATAGCTAAGATGCTAGTATATGCATTTATGATACATGGATTCTACCATAGTGGGTGCTCAAGACTCAGGTTTGCTTTTAATGACCAGATAATTAGAATTTCTAATTGTGCACATGGAAAAATGTTTTCTCTAGCACTTTATAATTGGTGGATAGTTGATGTGGTCCCACCTTCTTGTGGTATAACTAAGGCACCTTAATTATGTACATTTAGATCACTCTGAGGAAGCCTGGCAGCGTGCCAGGAGAAACGTCAGTGTATTTTTCAGGCCAGTGGGCCGCCACGTAGTTTGTTATTTTCACAGTTTATAAATAGAAAGCCTCTTTGAAACTGTGAGTCAGTGCAGTGCGTTGTCTATGGGTTCTTTACTTTACCTTGTGGGCTAACAGAGCAGAAAAGCATAAACTATGATGGAACATGTAGAAAATGTATGCGGACACCTAGCAAGTCTAATTGTTGGTTGCTAGGCCCTGCAAAAGACGGTCAGGTGGACAGCATGACAGTGTCCATCACATGACTTTGCCTTGTGTCATGTGACTGTGACTCATCAGTGTGTGCCCGAGCCCCCTTAGATCCACAGTATAAAAGGTCCCCCAAGTGCCAGCATGCTGCATCCAACCAGAAAGAAACTAGGGGCCATGCTAGACTCCACGGTACCGGGTGATAACATCGCCAGCACAATAAGACTGGGCAAAATGTCGCAGGCAGCTCATCGCAGTCAAGAATGCCGCCAGTACAAAACATCATGGGCAGCAATACTGCAGAACATGTCACAGTGTGGATGGATAATTGCAGGACATGACAATGCAGGCAGGAAGCAGGAGAACTGGCCGGCCGCACATGAGGTAGGTGTCCTCCATGAGGCAGGGGCACCAGGGGCATGGGCAGCATTGTCCATGGCCAGAGTAGGCAGGCTGTCTGTTAGGCAGGTTCGGGGGCTGTGGGTGGGTCTGCAGTCCAGGGGCTCACAGGGCTGTGTGGAGTGGTGCCCTGAAGGCACATCCCACCATGGGGTTGGGGCACTGGGATCTGTGGTTACAATGTGCTCTGTGGAGTCCCGTCACTGCCTGCCCCCTGTTTGGCTCCCCGGTGTAGGCCTTGAATGGCTGTCAGTGTGGCAGCAGGGTGGCATTGGGGCTGTTACTTGCTGGTCAGTGTGGCACTGTACACCCTCCTTAGACATCCCGGTGCCATGCCGACTGGGTGCCATACCATGTCCACTGCCATTGCTCTACCTCTATCTCTGATCGGGCTCCGTGGAGGTCAGCAGCACTCTGTGGGCTGGTACCATGTGGTACTGCTGCCCTCAATGTAATGTACCGGCAGTGTTCTCGACCACGATGTGCTGCCTGTGACATTTTACCCAGTGTTATTGTGCAGACAATGTTATCACCCAGTACCAGACTCCACAGCTACTCTAAGTAAGTTTATTTATAAACTACAAATGTGTGCACCATGCTGGCAATTATATTTTGAGAGCATGACTGTTGTATCAATTCATATATTACTCAATGACTAAGAAAATGTAGAATATGGTGATTGTAGAAAGAAATAGAATTGAGACTTTAGAATAAGGTTCCAAACATGTATAAAGAGACATAACAAGTAAAATGACACAGCAAGGCATGATAAACAATGATGCAGCATGTATTTAATGAAATACATTTTGAATATATGTAAATGAGATAGTACTAAACTCAGAATCAATTTTATATAGATTTAAACCTGATATAAACAAAAGGAAAAACATTTCCCACCAGATAGAAGAGGACAGAAATGAATATTGACTGAGTAGTGTGAGTATAAATACAGTCAAATAATTATTATGAATATTGACAAACAAAAAGGAGTGAAGTGAAATATAAAGTATGTCTTTATTTTTAGAGTTATTCTCAGTGTATCCCTGATGAAAAAGTAATTCCAAAACATGGAAGATACTAGTCAGAATATGCATCTGACTTTATACACTGTGTTAGAACCATCTACAATAAAGTAAAAATATATATATTTTTTATTATACTTGGGTGAGTGGTCCTTTTGTTCCAGATTGAATTTTCTTAAATGTTTAAACAGCCAGATTATACAGGATAGAACTGGGTGAGATTTCAAATGTGTGGGATGTGAAAGAAAGAAAAATTATTTCAGTGGGGGAGGTTTACATAATGATTTTTCAATGTCCAGCCACACAGGGTCCAATATATCAGAAGAGTTTTTGAACTAATATGCAGATTGTTTTAACATAGATGCCCAGTGGTAACCTGGCTACCAAGGATAATTAAAACCTCCTACTTCCTTGGGGATCTCAATTTATTAATACTTAGTTTGGGGAGTTTATTTTCTCATAAAAACATTGTGCCCTATGCAGTATGCAGGTGGGGGTATGCGGAAACCACATGTACCCCACCCACCTAGCTGCGCACCCACGGACAGGTGCAGATTCACTACTGGCCAGCAGCTGTCTGCGGCCCCATGTCCCCGGTGTACAGGACTCTGCAGGGCAGCCAGGGGCAGAGTCAAGGACTCAGCCAGGCATCCAATCGGATGCTTGGACTGAGACCCACAGTGGATCTCATACACAGTGGGGCACACACTGGCAGCATGCCCCACGGATGTCCAAGGGCTGGCAACTGTGGTGGTGTGAGGCATGGATGTTGCCTGCCCTTCAATGGCACCAGAGAGGTGCACAGGGATGGGGTGGATGATGGCAGTCAGTGGTGTGGGGGAAGGTACTGCACTTTGCCATTAGCATGGGGTGGGCAGGAGGTGTCCTCCGGGGGCACCAGTCCATGTCCTGTGCCCCTGTGTGAGGGGTGTCCATGGGGGTCCTATGTGTGCTGGGGTGGGTGGGAGGCACTGGGCATTGATCTGCAGTGGCTCCGGTGTGTGGGTGAGCTACTCATCTTGTCAGGTGACTCCTGCTGTGTTCACAGGGCACATAGGGGGTTTACAGCAGGGTTCTCCCTGGTGTAACCTTCAGCCCCTGTGCACCCCGAGACCTGCACTACATGCCTAGGTGCATGGCTTGTAGTTCTGGCATGCAATTTGCCTGCCCCTGGTGCATTGCTGTTCACACTGCCAGGGGACTGGGTGTGTAGGTGCTGTGCACCCCCTTTCTGCATCCCACTTGGGGCGCATAGGATGCGGAGTGGCTGCGTGCCCCAGATATGTGTGCCTAGCCACTCCTGCTCCTGTAGTGAATAGGGCCCACTGAGAGTAATTTATCCAATCTTTTGTTCCAATTACTATTGATTTGTATTGGGAGGTTATTAAGAACATAAAGAACTTTGGGTGCAAGGATCACTTTTGTGGAGTTAATCTTTCCCTAAAACAAGGGACTTCATTGTAAATGAGTTATGCTCAATTGACTGCTTCCCTTATTCTTTATGAATAAAAATGATTTACTACTACTACTGCCAAGCTTTGACCATTTTTCTAACTCTTTTTGTAGTTTATCAGTAACCAAATTGATATTATATAGGGTGATCTTAGGAATTATGTGAATGCCTAGTTAAAGAATGTCTTTGTCTTCCCACAGGAAATCAAATGCGTTAGACAGTCTTTCTTTTTCACCTTGAGAGAACTATTACATTATTCCTTCAGATTTTCTGCAGTTCGCGATAATCTAGACAATGAGCTGAATTTTTTTCAATAGCGTGTTAAAATGGGAGAGTGAATAACAGGGTTGTGTATGAATAAGTAACAAATCATCTGCAAAGGCAAACATTTTATTTTCTATTTTTCCCACATTAGTACCATGAATTTGGGATGTGCTATTGATGTGTTTTAAGAGAGGTTCTAGTGCCAGAATAAAAGGGAGAGGGGAAAAAGAGCATCCCTGATGTGTACCTCAATTTAACGGTCTAGAGATTAACCCATTAGTGATTAATGATGCTTTTTGATTGGCGTAAATAAGTGAGACCCATTGTTTGAAAATCATATCCAAATTAAAGAAGTCAAGAATTCTTTGGGCCTGAATCGCAAAGCTCCCGGGGCTGCACAAGGGGCTTGGGTCCAAACGAGTGGTGCAAAGTGCCCCTTGTACCAAACGATGCCCTGGGAGCAATTCACAAAGGCAGGCTGTGCCTAACACACTCAGCCTGCACCTAATTGTGCTTGCAAAGCCCTTGTGTCATATATTTGTGCTACAGCAAAGCACCAGGGTCTTGCAGCAGATGCAGGCTGCCAATACCCCTGAATCGCAATTCACAAAACTCCATCGTGGTGACATTTCCAAGTACAGTAGTAGCCATAGACATGTCCAGATATTTCCAGATATTGTGCCATATTTCTTAAGAGTTTCTCTCTGCTGCCCTATGGTGGAAATGAAGAAAGTAGGAGATTTCTCTAGAACTATCACAGAAATTTCAGAAAATATCTGGCCGTGTCTTTGGCTGTGACTGTACCTTTAGACCACCACTGGCTTGTCTAAGGGTACTTAAAAATTTTACCACTGTGGGAGTTGACCTGGTAGCAGCAATGTGCCTTGGTCCCCCATCCCTAATGTCCCTAATTATTAAGTAGATAGGCAGCCTCTTTTTCTGAGTAGTCTAGTTGGCCCCCCCACCACCACCTGGCTGTGCCCTACCACTCTGCCCCCCAACTCATAAGGAAGCCAGCTACTTGCACAGACCACCTCTCACCATCACGTAGAGACACCAACTGAGTTCTGAATGAGTGCACACTGTATATGATACACACTCAGTGACTGACAGCTCACTGAGCATGTACTATATACAGTACATGCACATTTTGAGCTCAGTCGGCAGCTGGCCATAGTGGTGAGAGGCTGGCTGTGCCAGTCACCAGCTCCCTTATTGGTTGGGGGTGGAGTGAGGTGGTAGGGCACTGTTGGGTGGGGTGTGGGGGGACCACTAGACTACCAGGGTGAAGGGGCATTTTTTTTTTATTTCACTATGATTGGGGTTTGAGGAGGGGGGCCCACTAGACTACCAGGGAAAAGGGGACATTATCTTATTATTTCACAGCTGTCAGGGTTCAGGGAGGGGGCCACTAGACTGCCAAGAAACAGAGGAATATATGTTATTATTGAACAAGAATCAGGGATGGGGGGACATGGGTGTGCTTATGCACATTGCTGGAGGCTTACGTCAACCTGTTTGGTGCATTGCTAGGGTTGCCGCAAGCCGCAGGACTCTGACACTGGGATCCTGCCCAATAGAGAATCAGGCACAGGGTCTGTGGCACACTGGCGATCAGTGGAAGTCACCTTTGTCTCAGCTTACACTGAGTTTTATGAATCGGGCCCTTTGTCAATAGGATCAGTCTAACTAATCAAATCCTTTTCCAGTATCTATGGACAAAGCAATCGAGGGAGTTGTGTGATTCTTGAGAGTCCAGATAACCAACAAAAGTCTAAATAAATTGACAGGTACATGGTGATCTTTAACAAATCACACTTGTTCTTTGCATATGAGTTTCTGTATCATATCCATTATCATGTTTGCTAAAATCTTAGTTAATATTTTATAATCCAAATTGGAGGGAGATTGGGCAGTAATTTTGAATTTCTAAGAGGTCTTAATTTTTTTAGGTATCAGGCAGACAATGACATTAGCGTTGTTAAGAGAGCCTACTATTTTGTTTTTATCTACAATTTCCTGGGTTAATCAACATAAGTAATCTTTTATCATGAGATTATTATACCTATAAAATTCACTGGGTAGACCATCTGCCCTGTTTTTTTATGGTTGCAGACTGGATTACTTGTGTAATTTCTACACTGGAAATTGACTTGTCTAAGGACTCTTTCTCTAAATCTGTTAATTTGGGGGAGATTGGCAGATTGAAGAAAGTCCTGTAACTCAGAATGACGGGGGGTTAAAAGTTTGTAAAAATTTGTAAAAAATTCATGAAAGCTTTCATTGATTTCTTATAAATTATGTGAAATAGTTCCATTTTGTTTGTTTATTCCAAAGATCAGGATTTGTTCTTGTTTCTTCTTTAAGCAAAAGACCAGAGGTTTACCTGGTTTCTCTCCTGACTCCTAATAATATTGTTTCATATGAAACAGAACAGATTCTGCTTTTTCTGAGTAAATTTTGTTAACTGCACTTTTGAGTTTAATAATCTGATAGACTAGATCTTGATTATTTTTTTTTAAGGGATTGTTTGAATTTTATTTCTAGTTGTGTAGTCTGCTGTTTCTATGTTTAAGGTTCTTCTTTATTTGTTTCTTTCTTTTAGAAGAAAATCTTATAATACTCCCTCTAATGTACACTTTATATGCATCTCATATAATTTTGGTTGAGGTTTCTTTAGTGTCATGGATTCTGAAAAACAGAGGTCTCTTTTTGAGAGCAACACTTAAAATTATGGGTCTTTGATAAGAGAGGAGTTGAATCTCCATGAGCTCTTTTTTGTGAGAGGTTTTAACTATTTCAAAATTTAAAGAAATCAGATTACAATTAAGAACAACTGGCATCATATTGACTGGAGAAAAACAGAAATGCAAAATATTATAATAAGGTATAGTATCGGTTCATGAAATTAAAATGTTCACCATAATATGCTCTGCTGCTTGAGCAAAGTAATACAAAGCTGGGCAATGTCTGTGAGATCACTGGTGTGAAAAAGTCATTCAATCAAACCTCACTAACACCATTCCTACATGAAAAACCAATGGGCATTCAAAGGAATCCATCCGCATGATTCAGCTGCAATGTTGCTGAATGACAAGCTGGCTAATCTGCTGCCATACTAAGTAATTTCTCTGTAATATAGAAATGTGTTGAGAATTACATTTTTAATGAAGGTTTTCATCCTCTTTAGTCAGACCAGGCTGCTAATCAGCCTTCTCCTCAGATCTGTCAACTGTCCCTTACCACCTTTTACATGTCAGGGCTGGGTTCTCACTTGGCTTTCCCCCACAGTGGGACAAGGTGGCGGGCCACCCCAGTGTCTCACAATCACACATCACCTACATGACTCCTGAGGTAGCATGGCAGGCTGCAGCATCTCATGTGAGGCTTCACAGAGCCCAGGTCTACCATGTTGCTCCAATTTCTCCCAATGTTCCCAGAGATGGTTTTTTTTTTAAACAATTATTTTACCAGGTGAGACACACTAAGCTGAAAGCTTGTTTGCAGGTGCAACCTGGGAGCACAAGAAAGTTAAGTGACTTGCTCAGGGTCACACAGTATGCACCTAGGGGGCTGTGGGATTCAAACCCAGGTCTCCAGATTTGCAGCTCAGAGCCTTAACCCACTGCACCATACTGCCTCCGTGGTGGTGCAGAGGGTATAGGCACATGAAGGCACACATTTGCTCTAGCACCACAATTCCTTCCAACCTTCTGACATTCTGTCAGCCTCCCAGACTTCTGCTTTTCCACCAGGCCTCCACCTGGTGGCAGCCAAGAACTGGGAAGGTGCACCTCCTCATCCCAGGAGAGAGGAGCTGACTGGTGGATGCTCAGTCCTTCTCACAGCCTTCCCCCTGCCAACCCCTGGTAACCTGAGCTCATTCCTGAACCTGGGTCACTGATGTGGCATGAGGTAAGGCACTATACAGCACCTCAGCCCTCTGCATCGCCAAGCTGGCAGCTGTGGGTCGATACATTTAACATGTATGCACTGTTCTAACAATTACACAATACACTACCTATATATAAATGATACATGATGCAATGTGTTATAAAAAAGCATTTTACTACAATGTTTTTGGACAATGTATTACACTTCTGTAACTGGTAACATCTAAATTGCATTGGTACACACATGTAATCTTCCGCTCCTAAAGAAAATTAGTCAGTTCAAAGGAAATACAACAGCTATCTATTATTAGTAAAAGACCCCCATACGAAGCCACCTACAGTCTTCTTAAACAAGTATAACATGTGTTCTGCTAACTAAATTGATATGAACCAAAACTCTTCAAGTATACTGAGACCCAAATCCATAACTAAATGAAAAGTTTCACAAATAAAAAAGCCATACATGGGTCCCAATTCACAAAAGAAGAGGAATGACACAGGGCCTGTGCCAAAGAATGTTGATGCAAGTTGCGACTTCTGTTAAAGTTTGTGTCCAGTCTGATTCAGCAAAGCTCCTTGTTTCAAACCCAGGATTGCTAACACCAAAGTGTCTTGTGCCATGCTTGCATCCAGAATCAGGGTGTTCCATGTTGCAATGGGACTTATGAACATATGAACATAAGTAACTTGCCAGCAGATAAAGGCCTAGTGGTCTATCAAGTCTGCTAGAATGTGCAGCTAGCACCCTTATTCTGCAGCCGCCTCCTCCCACCCTTCCCTTGACCCTCCTCTTGCCCTGTCCCAGCCCCTATTGATATGAACATATGTCACAGTTTGCATCACAAAGATAATGCAATGTCTCCTTTTCTGGGATATATAAAGGTGGGATCCCTGACATTGTGCCAGTGATGGCAAGTGTCCATTAGACCATGGTGGAGCTGGTCTAAGTGACAGTGGCACACATAATGGAGTGGATCTAGTACAGACGGGGAAGGTAAGACAGCCCTTACACCCCGCAGGTTGATATGGGGCTACACATGCCAATGCTGTGGCCATTTCACCTGCAATTTGAATTTTTACAGGTTTCTATCCATGTAACAATTTTTTTTTTTTTGCAAATAACTGCACTTTATTAATAATTATTAACAATAACCATACAGAATACATGTTGGGTATTCCAGACAGGTTTAGAATCCATAATACACCACAAATACCCAAGGGAAAATCATAACAATCAAATATATAAAAAAGAAAAAGCAACCAATCAAAAAAAAGGGGGAGAGAAAGAAAAGGAGAAAACCCCAACCTCCCCCACCCTACCCTCCCCCCCACAGCTATCCAAATAGAGTGCTTTAGCATAACATCCAGGCAAACATATGATATGTTATTATTAACACCTATCTATACAAAGAAACAGGGTAAGAGACATGAAAAAAAATCAGAAAGTAGGTAGAAGTAGGAGAAAGTAGACAGAAGGGGGGAGATCCAGAAATAGCAATCGTCCATGTATCATAGGATATTCAGCTCCAAGGAATAACCCAAAGAAAAGAAAAGGAAAGAAGAAAGAATAGAGAAAGTAAGGAACATGGGATAAGCGGACTCTAAGGAAAACAATGAAAATCGAAAGATGGTAGGTGGAAAGCTACTAAGATTGTAGTGGGGCAGGGGGAATCAAATCTCAAAAGTTATATTTATTCTTAAGAGACTGAAAAAACCCACCCCAGCACTTATAAAATTTAGCCGTAGCGTTTACAAGTGAATCACGCATCTCTCTGCATGTAAAGTATTCAAAATTCCTCCCACCACTCTCAAAAGAGGAGACCAATCCTCCTTCCAATGCCTTAGAATTAATAATTTGGTGACTGATGCAATCAATGCCATTTGATACCTTTGAATCCTATAAGGAATGTGGCTATACAACGAATATGCAATCTCGATACTAAAGAATGGTTCTAGATCCCAATACAGGCTTACCTAATGTTTAACCAAATTCCAGAATCTGGATATTCTTGGACAGGACCACATTTTGTGCAAGTAGATGCTAAAGGGTCTTGACACTCTCTGCATACCAGGAGCATAGCCATTTAAACAATTTAGTTTTGCTGGAGAGGTATAGATTATGGAGCAAATTAAACTGGATCTCCCTTAATCTATCTTGCTTGATATACCAATAAATGTCACTCCATACCTTCTCCCAAGTCGCACAGGCCAATCAAGGACAAATTAATCTTCCAGTGCCAAGGTACCGGGGATGCAGCTGAATCCAGACTTACTAAAATATGCTTGTAGATTTTAGAAATAACCTTACCTGATAAAGCAAGTTCACCCAACTTAAGCCACAGCCCCCCTGCTTTCTCAGACTGCTTACCTTTACTCAGATAAGACCTGATACTGCTTTGGACTTGTGCTAACCACAGCAGGGATTGAGGTTTGACCCCAAATTTAGCAGAGAGGGTTGATAATGGTAGCATAGAATTGCCAGAATAAAACTCTGAGATACGATCTTAGATAAAGGTGTTGGAAAAATCTAAAAATCGGTTGGTCGCCAATCGAAAATTGGGATTCCTTAACAAAGGTTGAGATAAGTCATAAAATGGGATTATTTTGAGACTTGAATAAAGCTGGTACAAAGCTTTAATGTCCCAGCCCAGTGGGGTATTTCTAGCCTTTTTAGGAATTTTTTTCCATGAGGTGTATAAAAGGGATTCCAGATCTAATTTCAAATCTTTTGAGAAAACACAATCCAATGCAAGTCCGGGAGAAGCTCCCCCAATACCAGATATCCATTGAACTGCTCTAGACGCATGAATCGCTAAATAATAATGAAAAGTCGGGCAACTGTAGGCCTCTGACTTACGCTTTTGACAAAGTTTAGAATAGGCCCACGTGGGGTTTCCTTTCCAGATAAAAAGTCGAACAGAATTTGTATATCGTTTAAAGAAGGACTTGGGAGATAAATATTTAAGTTAGAGAGGGTAGAAAATCCTAGGTAGGGTCACCATTTTAATCGTATTGATTCTTCCTGAAAATGACAGTGGAAGCTTAGACCATCTTTCCAAACCCTCCTTTGCAGACTTTAGTAGGGGCTTAAGATTTAAATTGGCTAATTCCTCTAGGTCTTTAGAAATTTGTATCCCTAAATATGTGAGGGATTTTGTTTGCCACTGTAGGCCCAGAGATAGACACCAACTACTATGCAGAAGGGGGGAGAGAGGGTATACCGTAGTTTTAGATGCATTTAACTTATAGCCAGAAATTCACTAAATCTAGAAATTAAGTCTAAGACACGTGGAAGCGATGATGTTGTGTTCGGATATGCAATAATAAACGCCTGCAAATGCAGACACTTTATACTCTTCATCTCTTATAGGTATACCTAGGTCAATTGGTCTTTTTGATAGTTCGGATTAGGGTTCAATATATAAGTTAAATAAGTAGGGATAAGGGCAGCCTTGCGAGTTCCCTTGATAAAGGAAAGGCAGCCGAAATTAAATTATTGCACTGAATTCTTGCAGTTGGAAACAGTAGAAATCTTAACCCAATGCAAAAAGCTGTCCAGGAACACCAAATTTAGTAAGTGTTGCAAACATAAAAGTCCATTCAACCGGTCAATGCTTTTCTCGTCTAGTGACACCAGGAAGCTTCCATGCCTGGGTCACCGCACGAAATTAGTAAAACAACTTCCGAAGTGATCATTGAGGAGCTTCAACAAAACCGCCTGTTCCGGACTAACAAGTTCCAACCATACTTGCTTCAGCCTAGAGGCCAAGATTTTGTCAAAAATTTTACATCAAGATTTAGTAAGGATATAGGTCTAAAGTTTTCCACAAGCTCCGGCGATTTGCCTGGTTTAGGCAACAAAATTATTTTGGCCTCAAAAAGTGTTTTATCAACTATTCCCTGCTCAAGCCAAAAGGCGAAGAGTTGGCTCAATAACGGTACTACATTGGATTTAAATTGCTTAAAAAAAAAGGGTGTAAAACCATCCGGCCCCGGTGCTTTATCAGTCTTAAGTGAATCAATGGCTGTCCCTATTTCCTCGCTTGATATAGGAGCTACCAACCTCTGTATAGACTTCTCTGACAATTGGGGGAGAGAGAGATTAATCAAAAAATCCTGCATTTTAACTATACTTTGGGGGGAAAGTGGTTGGCTTGAGTAAAGGCTTTTGTAATAATCAACAAAGATCCCTAAAATACCTTGGGATCTGTTACTAACTCCTAGAAGTAGGGTGTCTTAGCGCTGCTACCCATTTAGCTTCCGCTTTTGTTTTAATTGCCAGGCCAACAATTTCCCAGCTTTGCTGCCTGACCTAAATATACAGCTTTAATTCTAGAAGCAGAATCTACCACTTTCTCCCTCAATGTATTGGTATACCATGTTCTTAAAGTGCATAACTGTTGCTCTTGACCCTCTGATCTCGACTCCTCCCTATAGCCTCAATTCCTTTATTTTATTTAAACAATCGGCCAGCTCCTTATTGCTTTTATTTTTTGAATAGATGCTAACGAATTAATTCCCTCTCCATACAGCTTTAAGGGCTGCCACATTTGGTCGACAGCTTTAATAGAGCCCCAATTGGACTGGATTGCATTGGATAAAAACTCTCTGAATCGGGATAATGTTTGGGAGTCCTTTAGAACATTATTGTTTAGTGACCAGGAGTGAGACCTTGATAGGGAGATAGCAAAGTCAAATTAGCTTAATGGGGAGTAGTCAGAAATCACTCTGGTAAAGTTCAATTTCTGATACACCTGATAAACATTGCTGACTCATTAGGAAAAATCTATCCTTGAATAGGATTTGTGGACTGGGGAGAGGAAAGAATATTCCCGGGTAGCGGGTTGAATAATCTCACAGGTCCACCAATCCTAGAGACATAGCAAACTCTGCTAATGCAACTTGGGCGGTGAAGATTGCGGTCCCTACAACCTGAGCGGTCCAACCTGTAGACTGGACTAAATTCCAGTCACCTCCCAATATAATAACCCTCTCTTTAAAGGAGGATAGGATCGTAGCCAATTGAACAAAAAAGGAAGGTGACTCCACGTTGGGTCCATATATTGATCCCAATACCAAATGTAACCCCCAAAGTCTGCCAGAAACAAAAATGGATCTTCCGTTTGGGTCAGAAGTTATTTCTGAATGGATAAACGGAATCCCTTGTGCGACCAATATAGAAACTCCATGACTATTTGAGGAAAAACCAGCCCCAAAAACCTGTCCTACCCATTTTTTTTTGAAGTGAGATAAGCGGTCAGAGAGTAAATGAGTTTCCTGTAGAAAAACTATGGCTGGGTTGTATTGGGCTAAGTGATTTAAGATTACAAATTTTTTGCAATTGTCCCTTCCCCCTTTAATATTCCATGACAAAATATTTACTTTGAAAACCATTCATTTTGAATAATAAGCACCCATGAGAAAAAAATTTGGATAGCTGTGCCCCTAAATGCCCTTACCCTAAAAACCCCAGCAACATAACCCCAGTCCCTCCCCCCCACCACCATAATATAACTAACTCTATGATCCCCTCCTGAACTATCCCTCCTGGCCCGAAGCCAACTCCTCCACCACTGGTACATGGTGCGCTCTAGAGGTGGGGATCCCTCCTTCTTATCCAGTTAAGTTCAAAAAAAACCTTAATAATTATACTGAGAACCTGCAGGGTCTTTCCTCAATTCAACGACTGAGACCAACAACTATAGGTTGAAATGTAGTATACTAGTCCACATGTGCAGAGAGAGAGGAAAGACTGGGGAGAGGGAAAGAAAACAAAGTGTCAAACCCCAAGGTGGGCATAGAATGTCGGCCAGGAATTTGGCCAGAAGTAAATAATTAACCTTCCAAGGTCCCTGTTTAGGGCCGTGGTTAGAAATGCCCTGGATTTAACTTGAGCTAGCATAAAATTATCCAGAAATTGTATTGAAACTGAGTTAGTTTGTAGCTCAAATAATCCCTACACACCACCAGAAAAGGAAAATAGAGCCAGAGAAATATTAGATATAGGCTCCTATACAGCCACAGAGAATTGGAAGTTGGAACGAGAAGGAAAAAGGGAAGGTGACATAACCACCTATAACCCTATACAAACTATCGCATACAATGAATTCTCGTATATAGGAAAAGAAAATCCGGGTCGCTTTCCGACACAGTCAGTACACATAACCAGTAACAAACAGTTAGAATGTACAAATAATAGGGCAACATGTAAATAACTCAGTCAATGTTATAAATAAAATTTGTAAGCCGACAGCACCCTCTTGTGGTGACTTCATATACTAATGTCTCAAAATTAGCAGGAGAGCCCCTTAATAGTGGAAACCCCAAATGAGTAAAAGAAATAGCAAACTATAATTTTAAATAAAGTCCAGCATCTTGTAAAAAGTCTCTCCTTAGATCGCGACCCTGTGATGAAAATAGCAATGTCCAAAATGAACTGGCAAGGGCTATTTAGTTGTCAGCCAGAATGTATCCCCGAGTGGCAATCAGTATCAGCTTCTGTCACTTCCCGACTAGTAGAAACTTCATCCCTTTGAAAATAGGTCAGGGAATAACCCTTTGAGCATTGACAGGGCCTCATCAACCGATTCAAAGCGCTTAATACCATCTTTAGTCGTGATTTCTAACTTCGCCGGGTAAAGCATACGATGGTGTATCCCCGGCCGCCCAGAGCTTGGAGGTGATGGGCCGAAAGTTTGCCCGAGCTTGTCTCATCTTCCAAGTTAAATCGGGAACCAGTCTTAACCTCTTGCTCTCCCATTGAAAGGCTGCTAACTTTTTTATCTCTCTCAAAATGTGCTCCCGGTCGGGGAGTCACGTGATGCAAGCTCCGTGATCGCAGCCTGGTCGAGTAGCTCCAGCCTCCTACCTTATTAAAACCTCTACTTTCAAGCAACCCAGAAGACTAACGACTTTATTTTAAGTTGTCTAACTTTATTAAGGTTTCCGATACACTTTTGGGCTGAATTGGTCGCAGATGGAAGCGAAATGAAGAAGATCACACTAAACATACTCAGCCAGTCTCCCGGTGAAGGCCCTGCTGAAAAAAGCGAGGGTGTCCATGTGCTGAGGAGGCCGGAAGGCGAGAATACTAATCCGGAAGTGAGCCCTGACCCTAGCACAATTCCTCGCTGAGTTCAAACCGTTCATACAGAATGTGTACGGTGACCGAGGAACTGAAGGCAGTAACTCAAGCGTTGGAGGATTTGTCCCGTCGCACTGGGGACACAGAAGCTAAAGTTTCCTCGTTGGAGAAACGAGTGGCTAAGCAAGAGCCGGAGATTGTGAACTTGAGACAGAAAATCAGTAGGATGGAGATGAAGATTGAAGACTTGGAAGGACGGAGTAGAAGGAATAACATGGTGATTATCGGTCTTCCGGAAAGAGAAGAGGGCACGGACACAATTCTATTTCTCCCAAAAATTCTTAAAGGTGATTGTAGGCCCCACGCCCTTCAGAGAGAAGTTCACGATAGAGCGGGCTCACCGGGCACTGCGTGCGGTCCCACCATCTGGGTCACCTCCGCGTACTCTAATTGTGCGCTTTCTGAACTTCCAAGAATGACAATTTGTATTTACAAAGGTAAAGGAACTTAAAGAAGTGAAATGGAACGGGGTCCCGATAAGAATCACACAAGACTTGCCACTGACGGTCCGCCAAAGAAGAGCGGAGTACCATCCAATCGTTTCCAAATTAATAGCTGCAGGGATTCGTTTCAGAATGTCATACCCGACTAAGTTGCAAGTCTTTTTTGTCTGGTCAGTGGTCCAGCTTCGAGGATGCTCCGACTGCGAAGAAAGGTTTATCGGTAGCTCTCCCAGAATTATTTAAATAAGCTTAAGGAGTGTAAGGTTGCGGTGGGAGGCTAATAGCTGGACAGTGGCGCTATTATCGGCCACCAACCAACACATGGGGATCGGGATCTCTTTAATATAATTTGTTTTGTTTTTTTTGTTTGTTTTTGTTGGCAAACGTAGTGCGGAAGCAATTTTTTATTCTGGCAGTTGGAAGAGTGGGACGAGCCCTCCACGGAGAGGTTTGCTGACGTTTGGATCCTGCAAGGAGTGGGCAGGTATGTTCGGTGAGAAGAAGGTTCTGATGTGAGGAAAAGACTTGAATGGACCGGAGTGCAAGTCTAGTACGATATGTGCAGTGGGGTGACCCAGAATGTAGGCTTCTAGACACTAGCAATGCTCGGTGTCAGTTTTTGACTTTTTCAGTCATTTAATCGTGGCTGGCATTTCTTTCTTTGGAGCTCAGACGTGTGTGGGACTGATGTAGTCAAGCGTCGGTACTGGAATTTAAATAGCGCACCCGATTGGAAACTTAAGACGTGGATCTTGTATGAAGTGCCCGGCGGCTGGACAAATTAAATCCTAAGCGGGGATTAGAGGAAGAGGGGATTTTATGCGTTTGCCGGTATCTGGACTAAGAGACTGGATCTTATGATGTTATTTTACACGAATCCCCTGTAATGAAGGCTCATGTTTAGTGTTCACTCGAAATTGCATGTATTATGGGCTTTAGCCGCTAGAGGAAGCCCTCTTAATATTAATATGTTGTGTTACCAGTTCTGTTTTTAGTACTGTGATGTTTAACAGTATAGCGTGAATTCAATAGGAGGTTCACTTGTGTTTCTATACTATGGTTTTGGGGATCACTGTAGTGGGTATCCCCTAAAGGCTTGGGGCAAAGTGATGAAACTAGAGTGGGGGTAAGGATAAATGGAAGAGGAGGTAGTCCCAGATTTGACTGGCTTAAGGTATTGGTTTCAGATTATTTAGGGCATGTTAAAGGTGTCTTTTAGTATTGATCATTGGGGAGTGGTCCTTTTAATCCAGGATTATTATTTTATGTTTTTCTGTTTGTTTTGTGGGTTATTAGGTACATAGTGGGTTACAAGGAGGATTGCATAATGTAGGTTAGGTATTCAAGGGCTTCATGGGGGGCTGGAGGAGAGATCAGGGTAAATGGAGCTGTGGATATCATGGGCCAGAAGGTAGATTCAGGGTTGGAGGGAGGGACACAGTGAGGATTGGGAGCAGGTGGGAAGGTTGAAGGTTTTCTTAGGTAAAGGTGCTAGGAATAGGGGGTAACTGGGGAGTTTTAGGAGAGGCAGGGATTGGAATGGGGGTAGTAGCAGTGGGTTAGAAGGAAAGGTAACGGAAGATCTGTTCACCCAATAGAGTCAAGAGGGTGTAGGAATGAGGTGATAGACAATAAGGCTCGATGGTTTTACATGGTTCACTTAGAGATAGGGTAGCTTTATACAATTTTTACTTGGAGCGTCAAAGGTGCCAGGCAAAAATAAAGAGATACAAAATTTTGAAGCACTTGCAGTTGCAAGGGGGACAAATAATATGTTTGCAAGAAACACATTTACTTGATAAGGAGCTGAATTTGTTTAGATGTCAGTTCATTGGTCAGGTATATGGAACC
Organism: Neoceratodus forsteri; assembly: GCA_016271365.2. Taxonomy (NCBI): domain Eukaryota; kingdom Metazoa; phylum Chordata; order Ceratodontiformes; family Ceratodontidae; genus Neoceratodus; species Neoceratodus forsteri. Next base: position 54,588,439 of record CM028130.1, read on the forward strand.
GGAAATAGTACAGCTAGTAGGGGGGTAGCGCTTCTAATTCACAGGAGCATTGCTTTTGTGTGTGAGAAGCAAATAGTGGATCCTGTGGGCCGTTATATAGTGGTGATAGGGCTTTTAAATCAGACAAGATTAGTATTGGGTAGTGTATATGGCCCCAATGCTGATACACCGGGATTTTTTGTGGACTTGTTAAAAGTTTTAGCTCGTTTCATCACCTTCCAATACTACTGGGCGGTGATTGGAACTTACCATTTACTCAGAATTGGATAAAGAGGTAAAAGAAATAAGGGTTTATCTCCAGCACAGAGAGCTATTAGGGATCTGTCGGATAATTTGGGACTATGTGACCCATGGAGAGTGCTGTCTCCTTCATGTAGGGAGTACACATTCTTATCAGAAGTCCACAAGTCCAGATCCCGGATTGATTATTTTTTGATGAGTTGATGTCTGCTTCCGAGATTGGTACATAGTAATATTATTCCAGGGATTATCTCGGATCATTCTATGGTCAGCTGTTCTCTTAATTTGGCCCCTAACATTTCTAGACAGACTATTTGGAAGCTAAATAATCAACTGCTCCGTTCAGCGGAGATAAAGGAGTATATTGGTCAGAGGATTGAACAATTTGAGATAGAGAACCACATTCAACTGATAGGGGACATAGTATGGAGTGCATTTAAGTGCGTGTGCAGAGAATTTATTCAGCTGGCGGTTGCAAGGAAGAAGAAGAGAGGATAGGGCCAGGTACTTGTTGGTACAAATTAGAGAGATAGAGAGGAGTTTGTCAAGGACTACATCGGAGGAGACAGGGAACAGTTGGTTAAGTTGCGTCATGAGTCGAGAGGATTTTGGGAGAAAAAGCAGAATATGCAGTTAATAAAACAAAGGCGTTATACTTGGATCAGGCGAGAAATCAGGTAGGCTTTTGGCTATGCGGTTGGGGCTACAGAGGCATCCAGAATTGTCCAAAGTATTCTCGAGCAGATGGGTCCGTTAAAACTTCACCTACTGAAATTGTTAAGGAATTTGAGGAGTATTATAAGGCCTTATATAGCCCTATGACTCCTAGACCCAGTACGGAAATGGTTGAGGAATTTCTTTCCTCTTGTAAGTTACCCCAGGTGACAGAGGATCAGAGGAGAGAGCTCTCATTACCTATCTCGGATGCGGAGATTCTGGATGCAATCCGAATGCTCTCAAGTGATAAGGCTCCGGGTCCAGACGGATTTTCGCCAAATTTTTATAAATGTTTCGCGACCCAGTTATGCTCTGGTTTGCAAAGACTATTTCAGAGTATACTGACTTTGGACGCAGTAGATGGTTATTTATTTGAGGCTCTGATAGTGCTCATTCCAAAAGAAGGGAAGGGATTAGACAAGGTTACAAGTTACAGGCCTATTTCCTTGATTAATTATGACATTAAAATTTTGGCGAAGATCTTGGCGACTCGGTTGGCTAAGGTCATGCCTAAATTAATCCATCACGACCAAGTTGGGTTTATGAATGGCAGATTGGCTTCAGACCATCTGCGCAAGTTATCTCACATCTTCTCTGCATCCAGAGATAGTAAACTTCCATGTGGATTGATGTCGGTGGATGCAGAGAAGGCTTTTGACAGAGTGGATTGGAGGTTTTTATTTATTACTATGGAGAAATTTGGTTTCCCGCTTCAGTTTATCAATAGTGTGTTTGCCCTATATAAGGATCCAAGAGCGAAAATATATTGTAACGGAGTATTCTCTACAAATTTTTCCCTTCATTCTGGTACTAGACAAGGCTGCCCCTGTCACCTCTTTTATTTAATCTATATCTAGAGCCTCTCCTCACTAAAATTAGATTAGACTCTAGGGTTACGGGTATAAAAGTTGGGTCGCAGGAGCTTAAAATTTCCGCATATGCTGATGACATCTTGCTTCATGTCACCCAACCCCGTAGCTCAGTTCCAGCAGTGATGGGTATTATTGGGGAATATAGCAGACTGTCAAATTATAAGATTAATGTGGAGAAAACCCAGATATTTCCACTAAACATGAGAGTATACAAGTCGGATGTGACGGCTATGGGTATGCAATGGGCCCCGCATACTTTGAAGTATTTGGGTATTTATTTGGTGAGATCTGATTCAAAATTAACGAAACTTAATCTGGATGCCACTAGAAATACTATCAAGCAGGACCTAAAGAGGTGGGTCGAGCTTACCGCTCTCTCTCTGGGAGGATTAATATAGTTAAAATGAACATTTTACCTAGGATTTTTATCCTTAATATGTAATGTGTTGCTGCCCCTAAAATGGTTTAAGGAGTTACATTCGATCATTTCAGATTTTATTTGGAAGGGGAAAACACCCCGTAGGGCTTATTTCAAATTGGCAGCTCCCAGGGAGAGAGCGGGGTTGAGACTACCGCATTTTGGTTTATATTACTGGGCAAGTAATCTTTGTAAGTATCTGAGATGGTTAGTACCCACAACAAAACTTGAGTCTTTGACTTATGTACCCTCATGGGTTAAATTGGAAATAGAAATGATAAAGGAGGCTGGGATGGATCCGATGAGCTTCTTTACTCCACACCAAAGATGTTGCCTCCTAAGTTGGCAGCTACCCCAGTACTGAAATCCTGCGTATTCACCGGCAGTTAAGTGTTAATTTAGGCTACACCCTAATAGGGACAAGCATCAACCAATCTGTCATAATCCCAATTTGAAGATAGGGAAAATGATTTCAGAAGGCTGGCTCCCCAGCTTAAGGATTCTGGATAGAAGATATTATGTGGACGATCGTCTCCCGCCAATAAGGAAATATTAGTCAGGTATGATATAGATTATAAGCAGATTTTCAAGTTGTATCAGGTCACACACTTATTAGAGCAGATGAGGACTAAACTCAGAGGCGGGCGTATGAAAGGGAGTTGGTTTGAATCGCTGGTTCAGACAGTTTGGGAACCGCATGCGGTCTCCAGAATATACAAGATATTGTTTGAGCAAGTTCTTGTGGACTTTGATTATAAGCCTAGGTATTGGATAAGCCGGTTGGGGGACCAAGGGAGAGACTGGGATAGCATTTGGAGTCATGTGTATAGATATGTTAAACAAGACCGGTTGAGGGTAATGCAATTTCATTTTTTGAATAATTTATATTGGACCCCTTCTAAGCTATGTAAAATTGGTCGTAGATCTGATCAAAATTGCTTCCGGTGCCGTCAGGCAGTAGGGGATTTGTATCACATTTTTTGGGAGTGCCCATCGATAAAACTGTTGTGGGCCCAAATTAAACAGAAGGTAGACCCAGTGCTGGGCATTGATCAGTATTTCACCCCGGAAATCTGTCTGATAGGGGATTATTCTGGCATCAAGTTTAGTGAACGAAGATACTATATGGCTTTGATATCATCCTCGCTTAAAAAGGTAGTATTAAAATACTGGTTGGAGGACACCTCAATTACTTATGCGGAGTGGTTGCAGGAGATGTTATTTAATCTGAATATGGAGAAATTAGGAGCGGGAAGAAGTAATAGGCTTCAGATGTTTGAAAAGACATGGAGTCATTTTCGGATGCTGTACCTGCTCCAATCTAGGCCGTAGTTAGGAAGGTAGTATAATAGTGGAGTATGGGTGAACAGATCTTCCTTTAGAGTTTTAGCTTAAGGGAGGGGGGATGGATAGGGAGGTAGAAAAGGGGGAGGGACAGGGGAGTAAATAGCCTGACTCTTCTATTTTATGTTAATTGTTATGAAGAAAAATTATGTCTCTGGTATTTGTCTTTGTTCTGAATGTGGATAAATACAATAAAATTCGAATTAAAAAAAAAAATGTGCTCCCGGTCAAGAAAGTTCAATAGCTTAAAGATGATAGGCCTCGGTGGGTCAGAGGCAGCTGGCTTAGCTCTAAGGGCTCTATGGCCCCGTTCAATAATATACTCCGGCCCATTAGGTGAAGGCCCTACCGATTTCCTCAACAACCTCTGTAGAAACTGCACAGTATTCGGGCCCTCCTCTCCTTCGGGGAGACCCAAGAGCACTAGATTGTTGCGCCTGCTTCTGCCTTCTAGATCCTCCATGCGATCTTCTAGCTTCACCAACGCCCTTTTGCATTCATTCAATGCAGGCCCAGTCTTCTCCATAGATCATTCGATAGGCTATCTGAAGCTTCTGTATCCCGTCACCGTGGGGCTAATTGAGTCAATGCGAGGCTTGAATTCTGCCACCTCATCCACTAACTTAAATAAGGCCTTTATAGTGGACAAATCACTATATATTTTGTTGAAGTGATCCTTCCTCTGCGCTTGAGTAGCGACGAACTGCGGCCGTGGAAGGCTTAGCTTCTAATTCTAGTTCAAGCCTGCATTTCAGTTCCTCCAAACCAAGTAAATCGCTGATGTTGCTTTCAAACTTTAAACTTCCCAGTAAAGGCAAAATAAAGCTGAAAGATGCATTTTAGCAGCAGGTTCAGGTTTTAGAAGCGGGAGCCCCGAAAAGCTACAGCTACTCCTCGATGCGCATCACGTGATCCCCATCTATGTAACAGTTTTTGCCACAGCTTGCATCAGTTCACATTCACTGTATTGTCTTTTTGATGCAGTTTGCATCACTTCCTAAACCATGCCTCAGTCCTCAGTTTTCACCCACTTTGGGGCATACACAGCCCATGCATCATTGTTGTGCCTCAGCATGGGCATTATCGTTCTTCCTGAAATGCCATTGTGGCTCACCTGGAGGCATTCACAATGCATGCTGTTCTGCCTTAGTTGTGGCATTCTCCCCATGTGCATCATATGCTCTTTTTTCTGAATACAGAAAACAGTGTTTGGCACACCTGGTGCACCTGGCATTGATGCAAGGTGGTTCTTTGACACACACAGTATCAATCTACGAGCACTTTATAATCCAGCCCAAGATATTTAAGTGTGATGCTGCACCCTTCCCCCCCCAAATTTGCACCATGTTTGTAAAATGAAAACGGTGTAGTCACTGATATTATATTTATTCAACTCATAAGTGGTTGTTACTGATGCCACCCTCAGACATACAGTTTGAAGGGAAGTTCCAAAAGTAAGGACACAGTTCATGCATCTGTATTTCCGATGTGTGCTGCATCACATTGAATGCATTGGGATGAGTGCAGCATATTTTCAAACATCCCAGTCATTTCCAAGACTTTACATAATTTCTGGGAAAAAAAAGATGCATGCATCAAAATTCTAATGCATGCATCATTTTTGTAGTGCAAGCTGTGTCAATCTCATCCAGAAGCTAGGCCACCATTCAGGTGGTCTAACTTTCTGGGTGGATGTTACATGGTCACATATGAAAATCCAATGTGGCCATTTGAAAATCTTGCCCTTTGTGCTTTAAACAACTTCTTCTCCCATGATATCCCAGATCCCTACCCTCCCACCTGTGACCAAAAGCAGAGTCTGGCTGTAGCTGTCTTAGGTTCAGTTACCATTAATGGTGCTTAAAGCATTCCAAATCACTGAACAGCTATTTGTTAGTCCCACTTTCTTCCTCATACTAAGTACTTTGTGAAGGGGTGTCAGTACAATATTGCTATGTTGCACACAAAAGGCACAACACATGAGCATCCTCAAATGTAATTGTTGGTTGCTGATTTGTGATATCCTACCTTCAAAAATCAAATGTCTATACTAAAATAAAATGTTTCAAACTATTATGGACCATGTATTCAGAAAAGTAGCATGGGACTAACTGAGTCAGCTCCTGAGCTAACCTGAATTAGTGCTGGTGCCCCAGGCAAGGCCATATTCAGAGGATCCCAGAGCACTGACAAAACCTGTCAGCAATTGTGGTAACTATACTGCTGCACCAATGCAAATGAGGAAACACCCCATGCATAATGGTGCAGCAATATATTCTGATGGTTTTCATGGAGCTAAACAGACCCCCTGATTGGAACTGTTTCCTGCTGCAGAAAGAAAGTGTTAATTTAGTATTAAGGCTACCCACCTCTGTGTCTAGTGGACCCCCCTCCTCTAATCACCTCTACCATATGTTTTATTCTATTTTCCTGGTGTTTGGTGGACTCTTCTGATCATCTCAGGTTACAAGCATATCTGAATCCCTCAGGGGGCTAACACCCCCCACTGAGAACAAATGAACTTCCTCCACTGAGGACCCATGGCCCTGTACCCTGCTCAGTATCCACCCTACCACCAGTATCAGAGAGGCATCTAGCACAGCCCACCACTTACCTTCTTAGCAGGCCACCCTCTGGCAGTCACCGAGCATGATCACGAGTAAGTGCAGCATGAAGATAGTCCCTTTGTTCCTTTCATGCCCAATGAGGCCATTTACATGCCTGTGCTTAATATGGCCAGCAGGTACCCTGTTACTATCCCATTTTAGGCACTGCACTCTCCCCTGTGAACCATATGCAGCCTTAGGCTATGTTGGCAAAACCCATATCTACTTAGTGCTGCACTAACATGGCTTGATATTCAGTCAGTTAGCACACTCCATAAATGCATGCTAACTAACTGATATAGCATAGTGCTGGCCATGTGCAATTGCTGGTGCAGCTCTACAGGCTGTGCTGTGCTTGTAAATGGACAAAATATCGGGGCCCATATGTATACCTATTATCTTAATGTTGGCATTTTCTTATTTTGTTTTTTTGTACTTCTTCTTGTAATATTTATTAAATAGTTTGCTTAATATGGTGCTTTTTTCACTGTGCCTTTCAAAAAGATTCTGATTGTTCCCTAGTGACCTCACATACAGTATTTGATTTTTAATATCATTGTTTGTTGTCTTGGTAACTAGTGAGCACTTTGATCTCATGAACAAAGGCACTATGTAATCAGTAGAGAGCATTCAAATACTTTTTAGACAGTCTTTTTTCAACAGGATACAAAGACATTGTATAAACCTTGTGGAAGCATATAGCTTTGGGATCTGTCAACTTCACATGTATTACTAATAGAAATGAACATGCTGCTATAGTTCAGTTATTAGGGAAAACTACATTAAAATTTGCCAGTTTTAGGTCTGTTAGCTTTGCTTGTAATACAACTTGCTGAGTATAGGAAAAAGACAAATCTCACCATATGTGTACTTGCAAAAGACAAGTTGTTTTTTGGTGAGACTAAGAATACGCAAGGTTAGATACAACAACATCTAACAGCTACCAAGCAGAAGCTGCTGATTTTGTACTAAGAACATGCTTGCTGTGTGTGTAGATAAGGGAAGCTGAAACAATAGCCCTAGCCATGAAACCTATATAAATAGAGGATCTATGAGGGGGTCTCAGCTGAGTCAGAGCCCAAGCTGAAAGTTGGGGGAGCTGCTCTTTTGTCTCCTGGGATAGGTAATGTATATCCTTCCCTGTATTTTGGCATAGCTGCTAATAAATGTTTTATACGCTAGACTGTGTTTTTTATGGTACCACTAATCACCAACTGAAGAGGGGTACAAATCCCCTAGGGATTCCCTATGCTTATAATTAGCATGACCCAGATGAGATGCCATTTAAAAGAGCACAAAAAAGTTTCAGGGTAGGTAAGGCTCACAACCTAACTATTTCCAGTAGTGCACATTGGCAGATAGAGGTGTGGGAGCCCCACCCCACTGACCAAAGCCACATAGCATGCCCAGCTTGTGCTTTAAGTGCAGATTAGTTGTGAGCTGGCAGTCTAACTGTAAGCTGGCAGACAGTGTGTGGGGCCTTAGCTGCTGACCGAGGGCACAAAGTGTGCTGAGTTTCTGCATAACTACAACATTTGATTGTGATCACAATGGAACATTATCTCTCCTTGTACATAACTAGACAGAAGGTGGATGACTTTGTGTGGGATGCAAAACCTCAGTCCGACCCTATGGTCATGGTCAAGAAACAGTTTGCAGGTCAAGACCAGGAAACTAAATGACCGACAAAACAAAGGTTATTGCATGCAAGGATTGTATATGGCATATCAAAGAATGACAAAGGTTAGGTATATGAAGGAAAATGTCAGCCTACCAGATAACCTTTAACTTTTCTTTCCTATTTTGGGCTGTAGCCTCCTTTTTTCTGTGCCAACCTAATATTCTATAGTTTTCCCTTTGGCTTAATCACTGAGGGTAGAAACCTTTTACTGCTCTTTCTGACTTCTTTCTTCACACACACACACACACACACACACACACACACACACACACACACACAAGCATTAAGTTGCATAAGCTGATTTAGCACACTTAAAAGTGCAGGAATGGCTTGTTGACCTTGGTGTTGTGTTCTTTTTTGATAGTTACCTTTTGTAAAATGTGATATAGATTACAGAAACAAATGCTATGAATTTTACATTATGGCCTCTTATGCTTTATAAATGTGAACCGATTTTATTTTCCTTTGATCATTGTAGAATGACAGGTTGTCATATGAACTTTAGATATGAGCTGAATTGTTTTATACTATACCACAGAAAGCTGGGTGAATTTGAATTTAGATTTTTTCTTTTTTTCTCTCTGAGTTACATGGCTGCAAGAAATATGGCCTTCAAGTACTGTAAATGGTTTCAAAAAAGTTATCTTAACTATTGAGAAAGAGAAATGTTATTATAGTGGCATGGTAGCGCTGCTATAATTACGATTGAGTAAGCCGTTTACTTTTAAACCCCTAAATTTGCAATTTAATAGCTTTTTCACCATTCAGTAGATATGTACAAATGTTGCATGTTCAGCCTTGAGGACAAGGTCCCTTCACTTGCTAAGTGAGATTCAAATAGCAAAAAAGTGAAAATGTCTGGGTTTTTTGCCTATTTTTTGGTCGTCATTACCTAGTGCCCAGAGAGTTTGGAAATTTGCTCTGAAATTTTCAGGGTAGAAAGGGGTTGGGCCACAGTGGTGTCTTTCACTAGTTTGTTGAAAAATATTAATCTTTTCCAAAGTTATAAGGATTTGAAGTTTCAGTTCTGAGCATGTTCAGTGCGATCTTTTGTATAGCTGTTTCACACAAAAAAGAAATCGGCCCATATGAAAAAAGATTCTGTTTCATATGGGGGTGTTATTTTTTTGTGACAAAGACATTATTTTTTGCATGGCCACCATCTTGTTTCAATTTTTTTCAAAAAACTTTTTTTTTAATAAAAATGATTTTTTTGAAAAGTCATAAAAATGATATCCTGCAGAGACACCAACATATGTACCATGCTAACTGGGACCTCCTTAAGTGAATTCTACACTTATTGTTTGGAAACATCACCCAAAAATATGCTTTTAACACGTTTTTTAATCTTTTCTTCATAAGCCAAATTTCTTTTTTCATATGGCCTATGAAAAATGAAGAGGAACATTGGACTTAGTTTTTTCTCGCATTCTTTTTCATATGAAGCAATCTTTTTTCATATGAATGGCTCAACCTTACAAAAAAAAGATCCCTTCATAATAAAAAGAATTTGGATTGAAGTTTTTTTTGTATTCTTTTTTCATAAGAACGAAGTTAAAAGGATCTATTCATATGAAAAAATAATTTGGTTCTAATTTTTCCTACATTCAAACTTTAACAAGTTATAACTCTGTCAATATATGCAGTTATGGGACACTGTATATCAAAATAAAGGTCTTAATGAGTACCACAACACTAATACATACCTCTACCAAAAGAAAATATTTAGGGTCCATATCAAAAACCATAAAAATGCAAAAATGTCAATTCCCATAGGATATCCTTTAAACTTTAACAAGCTGTAACTCTTTTAGTTTTTGGAGTTAACAGACAATGTATATATCAATAGAAAGGCCATAAAGACTAGAACAACACTAAGCCCTTAAGAAATAAGAACTGAAAGTGGCCCATCCCTCAAAAAAAAAAAAAACAAGCAAGGAAGCACATACATTGCTTTTCTTGAGGAATGGATGTGCAGGGCCCTCTGGGCCCTTTGCTTTCACACCCACACATACGTGAAAAATGGAGGCATGGAAGCACAATGCCCACAGGGTTCTGCACTTCCATAATCACATGGATATGTGTTCAAGCAGGTCCTGAAATAACCTACATGAATGGCAATAGATTATCATACTACCTCAAAAAAGTGAGGAAATTAATTCCAAAACTGTTTTTTAATGTACCAGGAAGGGTTAAACTGTAAAAAGTATGGAATCTGATGCTAGTTTTTCCAACTCTAACATCCACCCACACCATGCATGCAATAAAAAGAAACATCTTTAAAGTTGTGGCTCTCCTGAGTCCTGACAAATCAGGTCTGGAGTCTTCCTTGGGGGTTATCAGCCCTAACGCCCACACCATTCTCATATAGTCTGCACATCTGAGCTTACTTGCTGATGGAATGGGGGAGAGCTGAGGTTGATAACCTGAAGGAAGACCCCAGACCTGATTTGCCAAGACACAGGACCACCAAAACCATAATTTTTTTTGTTTGTTTTGCTGCTTGCAAGGCGGGGATAGGTATTGGGTCCATATTTCCCTACTTTTGTCAGTGTAACTCTAACCAGTGAATTAAGAAAGATTTTTTGAATGAATTTTAATCAAAATATGTTCAGACATTAATTGTTAAATGGCTACTGGCTTTATTCAGAAACTGCAATTCAGGACAAGTTTAAATCCATTCCTTATATGTGTTTTATACTTATGACATGCTTGTAATGGTACTGACAATTTCATCTAGCACTGACTTCCAGCACAAGGCCCTGTGAGAAATTAAGCACTTCTGGCAAGTTAAGCACTTCTGGCCATATTCTGTTTGAACCTGAGAACAGTTTGACCCTTGAATCAGGTTAATCCCAGAAGAGAACTGCCTACATAGAAACATTGTTGTCTTTAAATGGAGGCTATTGTCCAACATTCAGAAGCAACATGTAAGTGGGATATAATCTTTTCCACTATTGGGCTTTTGCAGACTGAAAGGAAAATGGGTGTCTTTCACCGGTATTGTGCAGTTGCCTATTTAAAGGGAAAAAGTGGTGTTTCTGGGAAATGCAGTGGGGAGGGTGCAGGTGCTGAATGCATTGCCAAGTCACCCCATCCCACACACACACAAGTATGGCTTCAGTGATTAAAAGTCAAGTTTAAGGAGGAGACTTATATATAAAGGAATTTTTAGACAATCGGCAGGCAGGACATGGTCTCAAGGAAGAGGAAGTAGTGAAAAGGTTGAATGAGACTGTAGGCAGCACATATGAATGAGGGTCTGTTTAAGTGCAAAAAGTGAGTAAGGAGGACTTAGAGTTTATGAAGGCATAATCCAAAGTTAGTTCCAAAGATAGGAAAAAGGCTGACGCATTACAGCATAAGACTTAGTAACTATACCTTGAGAATGCAGGCTGATATGCAGGAAGTAAATTACACAGGCAAACTGCTATGGACTACTTTTATTGTACCCCTGCCCAATACCCCAGAAGATTTCTGGGGTAATAAAATCATCTCTTAGAAGACATGGAGTTATGGCAGCTACCAGACCACCTTCCCTGCTTTGAACTTAGTGAAGGGAGAGGGCAAGTTTCTGAAAGAAGTGACATAAACTGAAACCTACTAAGGAAGGGTAACATTTGGAAAACCTCACTGCTCAGTTAAAATCAAGGTCAGAAGCAGCTAGCTGCAGTCAAGTCCACAATATTGAAGAGTGTGTATATTGAAGCATGTTTGGCAGCATAAGCCCTTACCCACTGCAATGCCCAATCTGATCCCTTTGCGAACCAAGGTACTCAGGAAAGGAGGCATGGACCTTTTTCATGCCCCCACAATCTGTGGCAAGTCTCACAAGAAAAGGCTCATCATTTAAAAAGCATAAAAAGAAATAACAATTGTTTCCAGAGACCAACATTCTGTAGTATGCAGGTTGAGGGACACAAATGGCTTGGGTGATCCCACAGCACCTTAGACAGGAATTGATTTATTTAGTACATGATATGTCCACAGAAGGCCATGCAGGGCAGGCAAAACCATTTCAAGAATGCAGACAGTTGGGTGGTGACCACATATGGAAAAAAGACATATGCAGATATTATGAAAATTGCATTGTATGTGCTTAGGGTAGCCACTCCAGTAACACGAAGAATACAGTACTGAAGTCTCAAAGCAGTTCATTTTAGTAGTAACATATATACTTTCCTAGTGGATGAAGGCTCTTCCAACCAAGGCTAATATCTCACAAGCCACAGCTTAAATTTTGGTAGATTACTTTTTCACCAGATGGGAGCTCACGCTGACCATAGGCTCAGATCAAGGGACACACTCAGGCCAATACAGGAGACATTACAATTGTTGTCTATCTAGCAGCACTTCCACATTCCCTACCATCCCAGTCATCGGGGCAGGTGTAAAGGGCAAATAGACAGATTAAAGCCATATTGAGAAAGTTTGTATCAAAGAATGGCAAGGACTGGGACCGACTCCTACCTTTTTTGCTGATGGCAGTCAGGGCAACTCCCTCCAGTTCAAAGCAAGTCCACTTCTTTTGAGGTAATGACTGGTCGACAGATGAAACTGCCTCAGCACTTGTGGTATGACATGGAAACCTCAGTACAGGATAAAGCTAAGGTACAGCAGTATGTAGGACAACTGCATGACAACCTGGTACAGCTGCATAAACAGGTAGTCTCCCACAAGTAGCATCTAGAAGGAGAATGAAAAAAAATGACAAAGCTGTAAACCCTGTAGACTGGAAGATAGAAAATAAGGGAATGGCTTTAGTATTTGGGACACCTGAACATGCGTTATGCAATAAATAGCAGAGTCTTTACTTTATTCCGGACAAACACAGTCCCTCAGTGTACACGGTTAGATTGACTTGTGGCAAGAAAACCACTGTCAAGTTAAAATTGCTTAAATGGCAGAATTAACCCGTTAGTGAGGGAGGGGGTTGAAGCCCTCCTCTTTCTCTTGCTTTTCAAAAAATGACAGCAATGTTCCTGATTTGGGTGATCCTAACTTGTATGTAGCCTACAGCCAGGGGACTTCAGGTCACCATACACCAGGGGGTGGTGTCAGCATATGAAGGGGATTCGACTTTGCTACCTGCCACGTTCAGTACTACCACCACTACATACCTGATATGGTGGTAAAAGATGCCTGGCAACGATGAGGTGATTATGTTCTTCACACAATGCCTTGCTGGAATTTACAAACTTTGCCCTCCAATGGAAAGACATTTATGGTGGCAGGTAAACACTTCCTTCATAGGAATTCAGAAATGTAGGATGCATACACCTCTGTGAGAACAACGCATCGTTATTAATTAACCGAGTGCAATGGTCCAATGCAGGCATTTATAAACTGACTCTTAAGGAAGCATCCCACAAGGACGCAAGCCTTCACATAGTGAGACATAGCATGTTGAGTGTTCCTAGACCAACATCACAGGTTACCAATGTTATGCCAACATCTGCACCAGACACTTTTGTGAAGACTGAACTGTGTCCTACGGTGGAACTGGGATCGCCTAGTGGACTTACTGCTGCTTTTATCCCAGGGACTTTACTGAATAATCTGCAGTTCATGCATATACCTGTTGTTTTTAATCTTTCATGCTGGGAAATGATGTAATATGGGCCTTGTGTGAAACAAATGTATCATTGTTTTATGCTTCATTACTTCTAGATGTGCTTGCCACTCACCAGGAAAATGCCCAAGATTCCATACCAGGCCAAGAAACTGCCCAGTGGGATGAGGCCTTCCATTCCAGATGGTTGCACAGCTTTGATGGAATGGTAGGGTCTGTCTCAGGAATGTTTTGATCTGGCATGTCAGCCTGGAACTGCGCAGATCTAGAAACTATCAAAAGACATGTCAGCTATTCTGAGCGTCCATTTTGCACCCTGCACTGTGTGGGATTGAGGACTTGGCTAGAAAAGAAAGGTGTATGGTGTGTAATATGTTTGACATTGCATATTTGTTTACTGAAACACAGGCTAAGATCAGTGAGCTGGTTTTAGCAAATAATAAAGAGGCCCAGCAGAAGCATATAGGCAGGAAAGTAATATGCACAGCTTATGGCGATTATGTTCTTACAATGATTACCAATTTCCTTAGAGATGTGAAGACAGGGCATTTCCCTAAACTCATTACAGATAACTATTTGACCAAATGTTATTGCCTGGCATGTGTTGTTAATGCTGGATACATCCATTTAGAATGTCAGAAAGCCTGTCAAAGGTTTTAATTTGTGTCAGCCACAAATATGGGGCATGTTTCCTTGCACCCTAATCAGGGCATGTGTTACACCAGTGGGTCCTGTTTTAAACAGGATGCTCTGTACATATTGTGCACTGTTTCACTACCACTGTTTGACCCATCTGAAGCTGTTTTTGAAAAACTGGCCACTGTCCATTCAGTAGGCTACCTAGAGGGAGATATTTGTAAAAAGACGGTGGATATACCATCCCTTTTGGTTTACAACCCAGGTGCAGTTATCTGGTAGACACAACACACAGCATGTTGTTCAGTGAAAGGATATAGGCATGCATGTCAATGTGATGTTTTTGATGTGGCCATACCTGTCTGTAGACATGATGGGGTTCTTATCCAAAATGCTACCCAAAATGTTACCTGCCCAATATGTCACACAAAATGGTGCCTTCTCATGGCAAAGGTGCTGTACAATATGAATGGTCAGTACTGCTTATCCACTAATCATGAATCATTCACTTATGGGAACTTGATGTGTCCAGTGACTGCCCCAAGCTTCTGCTTCACCCCCACAGCTCGGACTGTCATTGCTCAAGTGGTTACATCACCAGTACCACTGTTTGATGTGTAATATGTTCCCAGTGAGCCTGGTCACCAAGATGATGTTATAAAACATATTCCAAAATTTAATGTGAATATTGTTGCTGTATCCCTAGACCTAAAGATTTTGTTAAATCATAAAGATGAACACCTTATAAGAATTACTAATAGCATCGAGCAAGTGCAGCAATCCTTAGATGCTTTTTTTCATGATGGAGATTCTGATTTACTTATTTCAAATACACAAATCGAAATCACTTTCAAGTTATCGATCATGCTGCAAGTTATTTTAGTATTTATCATTTTTACTATGTTGTGTTGTCTTCAATGTCTTTTAAGATGATATTATAGCGAATCAAGGGATTTGAAGTATATTCATGCTTTAAATTCTGTGCATCTTACTGGATTATTTGTCTCACAGTGATATCACTTTCAGGGTATTAGGGAAGGACTGTAATCATATAGCTTTGGGATCTGTCGACTTCACATATAAGTGTATATTATTAATAGAAATACACAAGCTACTATAGTTCAGCTATTAGTGAAGTTCCATGGAAGTTTATCAGCTTTAGGTCTGTTAGCTTTGCTTGTAATAAAAATTGCTGAGTACGAGAAACAGACACATTTGACCATATGTGTACTTGCAAAAGGTGAGTTATTTTTCAGTGATACTGAGAATGCTCTAGGTTAGTTAAAGTAATGTCTAACAGCTTCCAAGCAGAAGCTGCTGATGCTGTACAATGAATTTGTTTATTCTATGTGTAGATAAGGGAAGCTGAAACAATTGTCCTAGCCATGAAAACTGTACAAACAGATGGTCTGTGAGGAGTCTCAGTTGAGTCAGACCCCAAGCTGAAGATTGGGGTTACTGCCCTCTGTCTCCTGGGATAGGTAATGATTGTCCTTTCCTGTATTTTGACATAGCTGCTAATAAATGTTTTATACACTGGGCTGTGTCTCTTTATGGCATCATTACCAGGGCCACTGGAAATTTAAGGGTGTGATTTTATCACGGAATGTGCAATTTTCAGTCCCCTCTGCTAAAAATCGTGCCCCACCCAACAAAATCCCAGTTAATTGCCAGCAGAGTACCTTTTAGGGCCTTTTCTGACTCACTGCACCTCTCAATTTATCTTTGGATGTCTGTGCTGTGGTCTGCAATGTTCTCTGTGCTGCTGGTGCCCCTACTCTGACTGCAACTAACAAAGGCATTTCACATTTGAATTGGTGTGTGACATGCTAGTGATGGCATGCTATGCATGTCACACACCACCTGAAACCAAGGGTATGCCCTCTCTTAATTTTCCATATTGGCACTGAAGTACAATTGCTCTGTCCCCTCCTCAGATCTGACAAACAAATACAAATGCAATCAGACAGGAGAGGGGCACACAGAGCTGCAAGCTGTGAGTCTCCAACTTCTATTTCTCATCCTGCTACTTCCAATCTGACTTCTGACCATGCGACTTCAGACCCTGTGATCTGCTTCCACCAATCACCCCGTCACTTTTCCTGGTTGCTGCTACTGATTGTTACTACTTTTGCTAGTTGCTACTAGCAGAACAATCCAACCAAGAAGACTGAGAGGAGAGGACATGGTGGCAGCTTCCTTTGGCTAGGCACCTCTGATGCCTACTGCTGGCTGGCCCACATTCATGCACAAAAGTGCTGAAATAATTTCCAGCAGTGTGCATCCTGCCAATCTACTTCCAGATGTGCTTTTTTCACAGCAGCTGCTTCTTTCTTCAGAGCCTGCTGATCATTGCTGCTGCAACTTTTCACAATCAGGTATGTTGTTTTACAGTTTGGAAGACTGAAATGTAAAATAGTTTTAATGCTGGACTCAGAGAGAGAGTCTGAGTCAACAAGGTTTAAGGCAAGAGAGTAAAACGGGTTAACATATTTGCTAGTTTTAGGGGAATGGTGGGAGCCCTGGAGGGTCCAGGTGAGGATGGAAAGTGATTTAAAAAAAACTGTGTTGGTCTCAGAAGGAGGGTGGGAACCTGGGAGGGTACTGGTGAGAGGGCAAGTGTTAAAAATTAGTATTCCTCTTGGAGGGAGGGTGGCAGCCCAGGGGAAGTCCTGGTAAGGGGGGCAAGTGTTTTTTTATAATTTGTGTTGGTCTTGGAAGGAGAGTGGGAGCCCAAGGGGAGTACAGGTAAGGGAGGACAAGAGGTTTAAAAAAATTGTGTTGGTCTCAGAGAGAGTGTGGGAACCCAAAAGGGTACAAATGAGGGGGGCAATTGCTTAAAAAAATAGTGTTCCTCCAGGAGGGAGGGTGACAGCACAACAGAAGTCCTGGTAAGGGGGACAAGAGGTTTAAAAATTTATGTTGGTCTTGGAAGGAGGATGGGAGCCTGAGAGGGACCAGGCAAAGGGAGCAAGTGGTTAAAAGAAATAGTGTTCCTCTCTGAGGGAGGGTGGCAGTCCAGAGGGAGTCCTGGTAAGGGGACAAGTGGTTTAACAAATTTGTATTTGTTGACTGGGTCCATCCCTCATTCCTGTGGTTTGTTCATGCCTTGCTCCTGTGGTTTCTTATTGATGGAGGTTGGAGTGGCAGGCCTGGCAGACTGGCACACATGTTGGTAAAAATTGTTGTGGCCTCTGGTGATGGAGGAGGGTGGGGCAGTCGAGCAGACTGGCACCGAACATTTTTTTAACATGTATACCAGTTGACTGGGTACATCCCTCACTCCTGTGGTTGTCTGTACCTCACTCCTGTGGTTTCTTGTCCTTGTGTTTGTGGTTTTTTTATAGTGATGTTGCTGTTATACTGTATATTGTTTTCATACTGTTGATTTTTGATCTGTCCTTGTGTTGTTTGTGTTTGCTTTTTTTACATATTGATGCTGCTATTTTACTCTACACAATTATTATAGTGTTGATTTTTTTTATCTGTCCTTGTAATGGTTGTGTTTGTTGTTTATGTTTTAATAAAAAAAAATATTATTATATCTTTGCTTGGTGTCTTTAATATGCAACATTCATGTGATTTCTACAAAGCAACTGAAACCTCATGTTTGTGCCTCACAGAGAGGAGAAATATGTGCATAGCAACCATCAAAATCTCCACAAAAAACAGGCAAAATCCCCAAAAATCCACACAAAATTTGTCAAAAAATTCTAACATTTTCCAGTGGCCCTGGTCATTACTCAACAATTCTAGAGGTGTATAAATCCACTAGAGTTTCCCTATGTTTATATCTGTAAATGTTAACTTAAAACCAAAAAATGTATTCTTTAGTGAACTGACAGAGCTAAAACACTGTGTTTACAAACTGTTTGCTGAAGTGCAGAGTTGTTCTTTAATAAGTGAAAAAGTGACAGTATACCAAAGTACATAAATTTTGTGCTCATGTTGTGCTACCCTTACACTCCCACCCCCATGGCTCTGGAGACTGACTTATGTTTTTACTTACTGTATTTACCCATGATGGTATCTTTAAAATTAAAGTGTCTGTATAGTATATAGATGTCCAAAGTCAGGAAAACTTCACTTCGCCTGAAGTTTGCAAAGATTCCCAACTTCACAAAGCACATGAAAAAGTGTTTCACCTGATGAGGCTACACAACATATCACTTCTCTCAAAAAGTACCAGCAAACTGACACTTTATGTAGTGTCCTCTGGGAGAAGTTGCACTTTCTTGCTTACAACTGCAGTGAAGCATTTTAAAAGTAACTGTTTTTCAGAAATACTGTAAAATCCCCCACATCCACTGGTTTCACAATACACATCCAGTCCCACTACCCAAAGACTTTTAAATTAATCCCTCCACTCAAATCCAACTCTTCATAGTGCCCTTTCAACAGAATCATAAGGGTTGCAAAAGCCCATCTCAGTAAAATCATAGGAGTTGTAAAAATCCTCCACTCACTAAATTTTGTATAAGAAAATGCTAGGAAAACCATATGTTAGGGGTTGCAGTGGATATCATATGGGTTACAAGAAGTGCTAGGGGTGTTGACTGTAATCCCAGTCTACCCCTAAATTACTCCCCTGCACTCCCCCAGCTACTCTGTACTCTCCTCTGCAAAACCCATCCTCCTCCCCCTGGCAAAGTTTTCCATTGAGAATCCATAAGTTTATTACAGTATAATATACAGTACATAACCCTTGCCTCAATCCACACATCAAACTCAACTCCCCCACCTGACCTGACAACCATAAGTAACTAAATTCTCCCTCCCAGGCCCCCTCTGCCCCCTCAGTACCTCCCAAAATCTTTGCTGCACCTGTAAAAAAAGAAAACTATCCCTTGTTGTAATGAAACATCCTCTCCATTTTGATATGTTCCAGGTAAAGGAGTAAATGACATCTGTGCATGCTGTTCAAATCTTACTGAGTGAGTCCTCCTTTGATGCTTATTGAATGGTGAGGCTGTCTCTGCAACATGGGAGGTATTTCTCTTTGATAGATGCTAAAATATGTTTGGAGTGCTCAAGGAGGTAGAGGAGGGAGGTGGCAAGAGTGCTAGGAGAGAATGCAGTTACTTATGAGTGTCATATCAGGTAGGGAAAGTGGGGCAGATGGGTTTGATGTGGAGGTGGGAGAAAGGGTTTCTAGTATACTGTTATAAGCTGATGGACTGGGCAACAGTGAACTTTATCAAGAGGGGGGAAGGGTGGGTTTTGAAAAGCAGAATGTGGTTTAGGGAAATAATTTAAAAGACTGTGGGTGTTAAGAGGGGATGGGTACTAGGAAGTTGAGAGAGTGGGGGCAGGAACTTTTGTAAAACAACCCTTTTTAAACTCCTCATACAAAGTTGATGAAAAAGTCAGGAACTTCCCAAAGCCTTGTGGAGTACAAAGTTCCCAACTTTGTATCAACCTTGCATGAAAGGTTTAAAGTGGCTGCATTTCTAGTATAGAGTTTGTAATCAGTGTGTCAAATATTACCCTTTATAATTTATTTGTTTTTTTAGTCTTTAACAGTCCAACTTCATTCAAGTGGCTGATGATATGTAAACACGAATCACCTGATGGCAAGATATTCATTGTTTGGTCAGTATAATGGCCAATTACAAATACAGTTTGACTAATTATATTGTTATGACTTTGACATGCCTTTTTGAGTTCAATATATTACATATTTCCACAAACTACTTTGTTGATAGTGTGAGAAGTTAGTGAATGTACATTGCATCTAACACTATTACTGTAACAAACAAACTCTGGTCAGAGCCACTATGGCTGCTAATGCATTAACTTGATAAGGGTGTTTCATGGGCTTAACTGTAAAGATGAATTTCTGTAGGCAGTTTTGTGTGTAAATTTCATTTTCAGTAAAGTTAGATAATTTATCTGGTTGATCCTGTGTTTCCCATGTGTTTAAAGTGTGAGCGGCAAGTGCGTCTTGTACTAAGTGGGGAAGAATAGGGTGCTGCACACCAAGGCCTTCAAGTTATGGTAGAAGAAACAGTGCAGAGAGGAGAGATATGGCTACAATGGGGACTGAGAGTGAACCTGGAAGGATAAGAGCCTATACTGAATTGAATGCCAGTTTCCATTAGGGAGGGAACCATAGTCTTCACTGCACATTTTAAATGTTACTTCAATGGACATTTACAGTAGCTGAGGAGGGTGATGGAACAAATGGGGGAGGCAGAAAGTGGACCACCACAGGCTGAGATAGATGGTAGGGAGTTTCAAAGCAAGGAGTTAGTAAAGGAAGAGGGGGAGAAGAAGCAGTCTAAGAAGAAAGGTGAGGAAGGAGGAACAATTGTGTTGAGTGGTCTAAACCTCACTTTCAGATTCTTGATGATATTGGGAATGCAAGTAATCACAGACACGTTGCATTAGAGTAATAAACAAGTTTATTACTACCAAGGGATAAATCACAGTTGCCCTAAGCAGTTCTTACCAAAACGAACCGGGAGCCAGTGCTAAGCACTCCCTACACCTCGAGGTTTCTCTGTTGTCTCTTGCGGTCTCTCGGGTCTCCGAGGTGTAAAGCCTGTGCATTACGTTATATACCTATGATAATTACTATGGTTACCAAAAGATAGAAACATTTCTAGTTACAGAGATGAGCCCTATTGACTAAATTAGAGGTGGCTCCATAGTCCAAGATAACATTATACAATTCTGTAAAGTCATCAGTTTGAGAACAAAATAGTTCTTATACAGAGTCTTACATAACTCAGTGTAGTGGTACAAAACACCAAAAGATGGTAATGCCGTCTTACATATTACAATTACTTCAAGGACACAGGTATCTTTGCATCTGACAAGTAAGAAATACATGGAAAATACATGGCAGAATATATGTGTATTAGCAAGCAAAGTGTATTACAACAATATGCATTCATATCCTGACATTTATTCTTATACGGTGGATGCCCTTAACCCTAAATATTAGTATAACCTATATCTAAGTGCTAGCTGTCTATGGTGTACCTGTAAGGGTACCAATTAGGGTACAGGGACCTCATGTAACATTCCCCCCCCTTGTTGCCTCCAAGGGCAACAAAGGCAGATATCTAGGGAAAGGGCAAGAACAGTGGTCGTTTACAAACCTGATGTGCGAACCTTGTAAAGGAACTCGAGCTGCTCATGGTGTTGGCGAAGTGTGTGCCGTAGGGAGCAAAGCGTAATAATCAAAATAAAAATTAAAAATGCTTGTATAATAACAAAACCATTAAAGGTAATCTCTAGCCAGGTGTTAGTCAATGCGTTATTCATATCTCCATCATTAATCAAGGCGAGAACAGCTTCATTGGCTTTGTTCATATTATTGCTGATGTGGATGAGGTGTGTGTCTTTCCTGTCTAAAAGTGATTTCAGTGTAAGTGTGAGAGGATCTATGTGTACATTAAAGAATGGCAAATATTCTGACAGTGTGAGTAAATAATCTGGGTTACCATCAATAATGTCTGCATCCAGAAGGGGGATGGGGGTTATGACAGTATGTCCAAAAACAGTCTTCTGGTGGGGGACAAAACAGAAATTGGGGTAATCAATACCTCAGGTAACAGAACCATATGTGTAGGATTTATAATTCGTAACTACACAATACTCGCCATCGGAATTATACTGTGAACGCACAGTAGGCAGTCTCCACTTTTGCAACTGGACAGGGCAGGTGTAGGTCATCTTGAAATCTGAGTTGACAGGCGATAAACCTCCTCACGATAGGATTGGTAGAGCTTATCTGGAGCTAAAGTTGAGTCGAAAGAGTTGGTGCCATTCGCAGTGATGTCATCGTCCATTGTGAAAGTCCAATCAATGCTGTCTGGAGAGTAGCCACAAACAGATTGGATAACATCAAACACATCACATTGGCACAAGTAAATATATTGCTTTTTCGCACAGCAGTCTGTGTGCGGAGCCACCCAGGCATCCAGGAAAGAATGGTAGACCAGTAGAGGTGGTAGATCCAGGTGTTCTCTGTAGATGTCTTCGTCCAAATGCCCAATCGAATGAACCAGTGCAAGCTTGTCGAACAAAGCTGTAGTGGGATCAAAGCGTTGTAAGGAGACAGTGAAAGAAACAAACATGGTATCTGTTATGGAACATTTTTTAGCGGTAAAACAAGGACCAGTATTAGAGTGTCTGGTCACGAACCCCAAATTCCTAGCTGTGGAGAGAGGAATAGTGAAAGTCTGTTGCATACACATGGAAACACAGCTAGTGGTTTTACACTTTAGACAATACCATTTGGAAATGCATCTGTCATGTATAATGTCAGGAATTCTTCCAGAGTCTAGTTCATGGAATAGGTTATTAGTGGTAGTGATGATGTAGGAACTGTAGGCAGAACATGGTATCTCACTAACAATGTATTGTTTATCTGCTTCCTTATTGTTCTGTTGTATGAGTGCGTTGATCTTATCTTTAGAATCAGTAAATGCCTTAGCAATGTCGTGCATGTTGTATACAGTGTATCTTTCTTCCTGACTAAGGCCATCCATACCATGCAATAATGGAGGTAAAATGTTATTGACCAAACCAGTGAAGAACTTGGCAGAATGACTTTTGATAGCAGCAATGTCTGCTTTTTTCCAGATAGACATAGCCGTACCAAAAAGGCCTCTCACAGTACATGTTGCACCTGTGACATCAGAACTGTCAACTTCATGTTTGTTATGTTTATGATTTAGATTATCCGGAGAGGGCTTCCTCCTGAAGTTGCCTCTATGTTCAGTAGAATGGACCCCAGCAATTGGGTCTTGTGTACGAATCTGAAATGCAGCTAAACTATCAAGCAATAATGTACTATAAAATGCTGATGTATTAGTATTGTGACACATACCAAACTCTTTCATATTCCAGACTGTAAGATTAAACAAAACAGGTATATGCATAAACTGTAAGTTATTAATCAAAGAACCTGGGAGGGCAGTGGCTGTGAGACCACTACGGGGACCAGGGGTATGCTTTGGACTTTCCAAAAGCTGCTTGTCAGTGGGTGGTAACACAGAGAGGTACATGGCTGCAGAAGCCTTGTGGTGTATAGCACAAAATTTACAAGCAGAATCTTTGGATAAGGAATTACAGTAAGAAGGATCTAGTAAGGCAGTTATGTTGTACAAATCAGAATGTCTTAATGCAGTTTGTAACAAGGACAGCGAACCATTTGGGGATAATTTAGCATTGGGCCAACCTTGGAAAGTTCTTTTGGAGAGTTTGGCCACAGGGAGAATTTGTCCTTGTGATGTGGTTTGCCACTCAATTTGAAGGGTAGATTTGTCAGGAGCAACAACCGAGGCAGTGAGGTAAGCATCGGAACCTTCCTGGACAGTGATCATACTGTCTGGTATATTGATGGATACTCCCTCTGGAGGAGGTGCTGGAGGATCGAGGTGTCGTAGAAAGTCCGGTACCATGCCTTGGATACAGGGGATAACTCCTGAGAGGAGGAAATAATGGAACAAGATAGCCATCTTGTCAATGTATCTGAAAAGGAAGATCAAAGATTAGTATGTTAGTACAGTTCCACCCAATGGGGTGAGGAAAAGTAATTTAAGCTCCTTTATACAGTTTCAGCTGGTTTGCATGTAACCATTTGTCAGTCAACTTGTTGTTGTGGAGGAGTCTAACTTGATAGACTGCCAGACTGAGCTTGTTGACAATCGGGTATGGGCCTTCCCACTTGTTGGAGAAGGATTGGGTGGGATGTGCAAATTGAAGTACCATTACCTGATCTCCAACTTGCCAATCCACTTCTTGTGCGTGTTTGTCAAACTGTATTTTGGATTGTTGCTGGGCCATGATCATGCAGTTTGCGGCATACAAGTGTGTGTGTGTATGAGGTCTTTTCTGAGTTTTTCCACATACTGCTCCACAGACACACGGTCTACAGTGGGGGTGTGCAGGTCAAACAATAGGTGTTCAGGTAATCTCATCTGTCTACCAGTCATCACCTCAAAGGGTGTGAGCTGGGTGGAGGCTGAGGGTGTGCCCCAATAGCCATAAGGAGTAAAGGCAATAGGGAATCCCTGGTTTTGGGATTGTCCTCAATGAATTTGGAAAGCATTTGCTTAATCCATCTGTTGGCTCTTTCTACTTGACCTGAGGATTGAGGGTGGTAAGGTATGTTGAACTTCTGCTGAACTCCGAGGAGTTCAAGGGATTCTTTCATCAACTCACCTGTAAAACTGGTTCCTTTGTCAGAATCTACCTTAAGAGGTAGATCCCACCTGGAGAAAATCTGTTCCACCAGGATTTTGGCAGTAGTTTTCGCTGTACATGTCTTAGTGGGGAAAGCTTCTACCCACTTAGAGAAGAGGTCGGTTACCGCAAGAGCATACTTGTTATTTCTGCTGGTGTTGGTCAGAGGGCCAATGAAATCAATTTGAATGGCATGCCAAGGGCCAGAATGTCTTTGTGGTAAAAGTTTGGCATTTCGTTTGGTAAGGATGGGATTGTTTTGCGCACAAATGAGACAATTGTATATGTATTGTTTAACATCTTTGGTGATACCAGGCTACCAGGCGGTGGTCTTGAGTCATTGGAGGGTATTCTCTGCTCCGTGGTGTTCACCAGTAGGAGTGTCATGCACTTGGTGCAAGAATTCAGATCTTAAGTGTCTGGGGACTACCCACAACTTGGTGGTAGAGTCATCTGGTTGGAAACAAATGAGCTTGTCGTCTGGTGACAAGCGCAACTTACCTTCATGCCTTTGATAGGGGTTATGTGTGGGAAGTTTCTCTTCAGTACCTTTATCAAGGAATCTGAACACCTCTTTGAGTTCAGTATCAAGCTGCTGAGCTGTGAAGAGGTCCAAGGGGAAAAGGGTTCAGGTTTCTTCTTGAGTGCTGCAATGTGTACAGCTGCATTAGCCTCTGGATGGTCCATCATCCAGATGTCCCCCACTTGGGCCCCCTCCTTAGCAAGGGTGTCTGCTGTGTCACTGAAGGCATGATAGGGGTCATAGAGAGAGTGGGCTTTAAACTTGTGTACATAAAGTTTGTGTGTAAATTTCTGTGCCAGTGAATGTATGTATATTACCAATTCTTTGTACTTCACTGGACTGACATCAGAAGAGAGGAAGGAGTTCTTCTGCCAGAAGGGAAGAAATTCTGTAAGGGAACAACAAACCCAGTTAGAGTCTCTAAAGATGATGGTATCCTCGGTTCCATGTTGGATGAGCTCGAGGGCACAGGCCACCGCTGCATCTCAGCATTCTGTAATGAAGCTACACTACAGTGCTTAGATATCTTGACAGTGTTCCCATAAGGGTAAATCACCAAAATACCCATCCCTGCAATTTGTTCTCCCTGATAGTAGGATGCAGAACCATCAGTAAAGATATGGCACAAAGAGGTACTCTCGACTATTTGTGGCATGGCAGGGAGGAAAGGACCTGGATCAGGAAGATCAGGTGACTGTAGTGTACAGTCATGGGGTTCTCCTTGGAAAAGGAGGCCATGAGCGAACACAGATGGAACTTTAGTCAGTTGTACCTGTATATCTCTGTCCTGGAGAAGAAGTGACCAGTGCATCAGTCTGGTGTTAGAGACTGACCCATCCTTCACTCTGTCTGAGAGCAGGAAGGTGGTTGGGGTGTGGTTGGTGTTAATAATCAGTGGTGAGTACCCAATGATATACAGGAAGTCCTTGACAGTCCAGTAGGTGGCTAGAAGGTTCCTTTCACAAATGCCATACTTCTGTTCCACTGGGGTCAAGAGCTGTGAGGCATATGCAATGGGTCTCAAGGTGTCATGCACCTTCTGGGCCAGCATTGCTGACATAGCAATGTCAGAGGTGGCACACTCCAGATGAAATGGTAGTGCTGGATTGGGGTTCACCAGTGCTGGGGCAGAGGCCAAGGTCTGCTTCACTGACATCACAGCCTGGGTGTGAATAGGGCCCCAAGTCCATGGTACATCCTTTTTGAGTAATTCATACAGAGGAGCAGCTTTCTGAGCAAAATCACAAATGAAATCTCTTGAATAGTTTACCGCACCTAGAAACCTTTGAAGAGTCGCCACACTGGTAGGAAGGACAAGTCTTGCAATCCCTGTACCTTTTTCCAGGTAGGGCTTCGACCTTGGTTAGTTATTTTCAAACCCAGAAAGAGTACTTCTTTCTGACACAACTGTGCTTTAGCTGGGTTACATTTCAAGCCTGCTTTCTGAATGAGAGTCAATAGTTCGTCCAAGAGATCCAAATGTTGTTCCTGTGTGGCTGTTGCCAGCAACAGGTCATCCACATATTGTAAGAGACATTGGGGGATTGAGAAACTCTCGAGGGTATCCATCATGTGGAGATGGAATAGGGATGGACTGTTATGGAATCCTTGTGGCAAGCAAGTCCACGTGTACTGTCTTCCTTCAAAGGTGAAGGCAAACTTATATTGACTCTTAAGGGCCAATGGAAATGACCAAAAATCATTGGAAATGTCCAGGGCACTGAACCATTTCAAGTCAGGGGTCAGAAGTTGTAGCACATCTGGTGCTGATGCCACAGTTGGGGAACAACTGGGGGTGACCTGTTTCAGTTTCCTGTAGTCAATATTAAGTCTTCAGGCACCTGTGAGTTTCTTCACGGGCCATACTGGGGAGTTGGCAGTGGAAATACAAGTTCTGATTACTCCTTGCTTGAGGAGTGACTTGATTGTTTCTCTAAGGGAAGGCAAGGCTTCCGTTGGGAAAGGATAATGCCTTTGCCTCTCATGTGCTGGGCCTGTCACTTCACTGATGGTATGCATTCTACCACAGTCATGCTTGTTGACTGCAAACGCTTCCAAATGTCATTGCAGAATAGGTAAGAGCTTTGGAAAAAGTTCATGAATCTTGAACAAATCTATGACATCATACTCTTTGTCATTGGCAGATATCGATGCCACAACATGTGAATCAGGAATCAAAATGGTATGATATTGACCCTGAATCTGTATCAGTAGCATGTTAGCTAGGTCCACCACACAGCCGTGTGGTGCAAAGAACTCGATCCCTATAATACTAGGATGATCATGCAGTACCATTAGTTGGAAAGTGTGTGAGGCCTTTAAGTGGCCTAGCTCTACCGGTAAGGGCAGAGAATGGTATGCAGGTAGCCTAGTACCATCGACTCCTGACGTGTTGGTCCTCCGTCGGGTGGACCAAGGGGATGTGTCCTGGTGTTCATCATGTAGCACAGATACAGCTGCACCTGTATCTAGCAAAACCACTAGTAGGTGGCCCCCGACCTCGGCCTCGGTGCAGGGCCTTCCGTTTGTATCCAAGACTAGCTTGTTTACAATACGGACTGGGGCCTGTAATTGTCAATCCGTACTGCCAGAAGCATGCAGAGGTTGGGTCTGACTCATGTGAATCACTTCACCATGCTGTACTGATGCTATATAGGGAGGAGCTTCCGGGTTTAGACCTTTGTGGGCCTGAGGGCCTGTACCTCCGGTGTCCCCATGGCCGGTTGAGGCCTGGGTTGCCAGTTGTACCGCCACAAGGGCCTATGCAGGAACAGCATCCGCCACAGAGCGTACTTGTCCCAGGAGCTCTGAAAATTTCTGATTCTCTTCGGCTATCTCCCTATTTGAGGGACCCGTTCTCTGTTGTGGTTTACCTCTACCCTTATGCTTCCTGTTCTTATGCTAATTCTGGTTCTCACCCCATTGCTGTTGTTGATGCGGTTGTTGTTGATGGGCCTGTTGGGGGTGTTGATTATCAGCTGGAGGGGCTGGCTGATGTTGGGCCTGGTGGCGTTGAGCCTGCCCTTCCACTGTGTAGTGTGTCGTGGCCTCTGAAACAGGTTCCACGGCAGCTACCTTTTTGGAACCGGAGCCCAAATCACGGATATACAGTTGATACACTCTCTCGGTTTTCTGAAGGATATCGGCAAACCTATCCATATTTGGGTAAGTGGTTGGCTCTACCTTTTCTCTTACTGCTGAAATCATGTTCCTAAGGAACAGGGTCTTATATTCAATAAGATCTACATCCACAGCTTCTTGTGCCAGGTGCTTTCCTGCTTGGTAGGCCATCCAGAGTCTCTGGTGGTAAGTCGCTGGACTTTCTTCTGCATTCTGCTGCACAGGGTATACAAGCATCACTCCTACTACACCTGGGCTGTGAGCAGAAATGAGTTCAGCTGCAACCTCATCAAAGGTAGCATTCCCATCCTGGCGAACAGCTTCAGGAAGTTTGGCCCATAAACCAGGATCGATGGTCTGGCGTAGTATTTGGACCTGATATTCTGCAGCGAGGCTAAGCATCTTGCATTTAGAACATACCTTTTCCAAGTCACAGCTGAGGTTGTCGGACGGATTCATCTGACCAATGCTGTCAGCAATTTGCTGAACAGAGTAGGCCGTTTGTAGGGGATTAGTGGGTCGATCAGGCAAAGGCAGATTGTCTCGAGTGCTGTCCAAGGCAGCACGAGCTGCAGCTTCAGCCGCAGTGTGGACAATACCTTCCTGAGTGCCAGCCTCTTGGAAAAGCTGCCTAATCTGGGTTTTAATAGCCCTTTTACTCCTCTCAGGAAGAGGGATATTGCCTATCGCCATTTCAGTCATGGTTTCTATCTCTTGCCTGTCTTCCACGTTAATAATGGCTACCGGAGGTGCCGTTGGGACCAGGCTTGGGCCTTCTCCCCCCCTATCACGGGGGCCACCATGTCGGCATCTCCCATGATGAGTGTCACGACGTCACCGACGTGTGACATCGGGAGTTGGGGGCGGGGACCTGCCATGCTGTGGATGGCTGGGTGTGGGGTCTGGGCCATAGTAGGGGCGTGACTGGGTGTTGTATTGTGAAATGTCATTATCAGATAACTCCCCCTCTGATGATGAATGAAAGGCTGGGGCTATGCCTCCCATTGCCTTAGCATGTCCAGCCAGAACCTCTCGCTGATTGCGCAGTGTCGCCATCTTAATTCTACATTCATCGTGATTCACACTTGCAACATCCATATCAACCTGATCTTGCTTTTGCTTTTGCAAAACTCTATACGCGGTGCTCAATTCGCGATTGTCCCTGTAAGCTACTTCTAAATCATTACATACCTGGTTAATCTCATCCTGAAGCTCACCCATTTCATCACTCAACTGAGCATTCGCAGTGCTCAGCAAATCATTCATTTGCACTGCCTGACTCTTATCCTGTCTCAAACTTTCACACTCCTGCTTCAACATACATATTTCCTGTTCGCCTGCCTGGGCTGAATGATGCAATAGTGAATCCTTTTCATTCCGCAGAGTTTGGAGTTCAGACTCCAAGTTCTGCTGCAGTCTAATACATTCTGTTTCCTGCAAACCCATCTGTTGCTTAAAAGATGAAATCTGCAGATCAAGGGTTCAAAACCTCACTTCGGAGGCTTCCAAAGCAGCGTAGAGAGCCGCGACCATTAACCCTTTAGCATGACACTTATTGGTTGATTGTCTCATCTCTGCATACTGGGTTGAAATCTCCAGTAAAGGGTTGTCGGATTGACTTGCATCCCTCGCGGTCAGCCCATCCTCCATGGGAGGCAAGGAAGTTTGAGACATCGAGTCTCAGTTCTGCGCAGATATCTGATATTGTGGCCACTGTGTGGGAGGGAATGAAAATTCAAACTGTGAAAAAGACAGGATGCTGCATATCGATCCACAGCACGAGTACTTTAAACACAGCCGGGCTACTGTAGTAGTTGCAGGCTTGCAATTCAAAACTGCTATGGAGTGGGTCGAGACGGCATCAACCACACCCAAAAAGTCAGCCAGACTTTGCAAGTGACTACAAACTGGTTTTAAATTGGGAGGGGTGATACGGAAATGTACATCTACGGTCCTCGTGGGAAAGAGAAAAAGTTTAAGCAACAAGTGAAAACTTACAAACACCAAATATCACCTGCCCACGGTCACTAATTTGTTGAGAGGTCTAAACTTCACTTTCAGATTCTTGACGATATTGGGAATGCAAGTAATCACAGACATGTTGCATTAGAGTAATAAACAAGTTTATTACTACCAAGGGATAAATCACAGTTGCCCTAAGCAGTTCTTACCAATACGAACCAGGAGCCAGTGCTAAGCATTCCCTACAACTCGAGGTTTCTCTGTTGTCTCTTGGGGTCTCTCAGGTCTCCGAGGTGTAAAGCCTGTGCATTACATTATATACCTATGATAATTACTATGGTTACCAAAAGACAGAAACATTTCTAGTTGCAGAGATGAGTCCTATTGGCTAAATTAGAGGTGGCTCCACGGTCCAATATAACATTATACAATTCTGTAAAGTAATCAGTTTGAGAACAAAAGAGTTTTTATACAGAGTCTTACATAACTCAGTGTAGTGGTACAAATCAACAAAAGATGGCAATGCTGTCTTACATATTACAATTACTTCAAGGACACAGGTGTCTTGGCATCTGACAAGTAAGAAATACACAGAAAATACATGGCAGAATATATGTGTATTAGCAAGCAAAGTGTATTACAACACAACACTGAGTTATGTAAGACTCTGTATAAAAACTCTTTTGTTCTCAAACTGATTACTTTACAGAATTGTATAATGTTATCTTGGACCGTGGAGCCACCTCTAATTTAGCCAATAGGGCATTCATATCCTGACATCTACTCTTATACGGTAGATGCCCTTAACCCTAAATTTTAGTATAACCTATATCTAAGTTCTAGCTGTCTCTGGTGTACCTGTAAGGGTACCAATTAGGGTGCAGGGACCTCATGTAACAATTGGAACAAACTCTAGCCAGAGCCGACTTGGCTGTGGTGAGCTTGGGAGCTCTGGAGAGTGAGTGCTGCCGAGTCTCACTGTCTATTGGGTGTTGTGCGGTAACAACGGCACTCTGCAATGCTGCTGTCAATGCCCTCTTTACTGTACCTCTGTTGAGTGCTTATGTGTGTGTGTGTCTCTCTCTCTCTGCCTTAGGGGAGGGGGAGTGGGGATTACAAAAGGTGCTGCATGGGACGGCAGAAATAGAGGTTGAGAATGGCAATGGCAGCAATAAATGACGGATGACAGCTTCCCTCTCTCTCTCTCTCTCTCTCTCTCTCTCTCTCCCTGAATTTCTCACTTGGTGGGGGGGGAGTAGGGAGGGCATGAATGAGAAGCACACCAGTGGACAGAGACTGTAACCAGGGAATTTTGAGACACAGCAGTGGAGAGAGAGAGAGAGAGAGTGAAAGAGGAGCTCAGGAACAACTTTGTTACAGTGACAGGACACAGTACTACTGTCCTGTCATCTGTTGCTGCTCGCCACTGTGTTTCTCGCTATCTACTGGGTGTTGTGACACAAAAATGGGACTCTCCAATGCTGCCCCTGATGCCATCTTCACTGCCTCTCTGTTGAATGCCGCTGCTGATCCCAATACTTACAATGTGTGTCTCTCTCTCTCTCTCTCTCTCTGCTGGGGGGGGTCACACAGGGATTACAAATGGTATGGCATGGGATAGCAGAAACAGCAATTGAGAACAGCAATAGCAGTAAGAACTGACCAATGACAGCTTCTGTCTTTCCCTGAATTTTTCGCCTGGCGGCTGTAGGCAGTCACTAAAACCCCGGCTCAGTGCACTTTACTAGAAACTTTCTATCTCTCTCTCTCACTACAGCAATTATGTACAGCGCATACCTATACAGAGTAAGACAGCAGCATGTCTGCATGAAGTTTCTATTCAACACTGTTCTGTCTGTCTCTCTCGGTCTCTCCAAATGCTGCTAGCTATAGTTGACTCCCACACAAAGCACTCCATATTGACACTGACATCGGTGGGTTAATGCTCCATGACAGGGACAGGCACAATAATATGCTGACTGGCACTTCTTGTGTTACTGCAATGATTAACAAATGGCAAATGGCAAAATGTCATTCACAACATGGTGGCATGAGCGGAATTGCGCATTCGTGAAATGCAGAAGTAACAGCTGAAATAGTGTGGCTGTCACTCCATAGTGGCCAGTCATGGTGGAGTGTTACAAGCTCATTGGACATTCAAAAGGATACTTTCAAAAGTCCAATGGAAAGTGCCATGATCAGCCATTTTCAGGGCAGAGAAAACAAAATGACAGCAGGCTCTGCCCACAGCCATAAAAAGGAGAAAGTGACTAGAAGAAAGCTGAGGGAAGTCAAAATGGTGCAAGGTCTGCATCAGAATCCATATGAGAGGAAATAGAAAGAGTTAAATATGTAAACCCTGGAGGAGAGGAGGGAGAGTTGGGATATGATATAGCCCTTTAAATGCCTCACGGGGGTTAATAAGGTACAGAAGAGAGATATGTTGCAGAGTAAAAGGTGCTGTAGAATAAGGGGTCATTAGGTAAATTTAGGAGAGATTTGAGGAAGTACTTCTTCACAGAAAGAATAGTGGATTCTTAGAACAGCATTTGATGGGAGGCAGTGAGGGTGAAACCAGTGCTGGGTTTCAAAAATGCCTCAGATAGGCACAAAGGAATCCTTGGAGGAAGGAAGGGGATGGAAGAGAAAGTGCTGTAGATCAAGCTGTGTCTCCAGCAAAACTTATTATAATTAAAAATGAGTAAACTAGATGGACCCAACGGGCATTATCTGCCATCAGTTTCTATGTTTCTATGTATGATAGGTTAGGTGATTCAACTGGATAATGTGTAAAATTATTAATAAGCACATTGTCGATACTGTAAACTGTGTGGTACAAATAATTCATGTTGTATTATGCTCTACAGATATAATAATCAAATCAGTAACAATATATACATTGTGCAAGGCTGAAAAAATTAAGGGAACATGTGAAGGATTATACTACTCCTAGAGTTGTGATGCCATGATAGGCACATACTGTATGAATTTACTGTACTATGATGGTACCCAGCTGTATACCAATGTTGAGTAACCTATAATATGGGATTTTATTTATTTTTGTTTTATTATTAATAATCCAGACATTGTCTACACAGTAATGACAGATAACCAAGGATGCTTTTTACAATTTGCAACCTTGTTTTTTTATTTTTGTTAATTCATTTTGGAAAATCACTTGTAAGGGGACTGTAATTCTGATCAACCAATTAACTTTTGGTTCAGAGGACCGAAGGAGGTGGAAGAGACAGTGCTGTAGATCAAGCTGGGTCTGCAGCAAAAGTGAACCTACGGTAATTAAATATAGGCAGACAAGATGGGCCCAGAAGTCATTATCTGCCATCAGTTTCTATGTTTCTATGTATGACAGGTAATGTGATTCAAATGGCTACATTGTAAAATTATTAATATGCGCAGCATCGAAACTGTAAACTGTTTGGCATACATAATTCACATTGTACTATGCTACTCAGACACAATAATCAAATAGAAACATAGAAATATGGTCTGTTGGCAGATATGGACCATACAACCCACCTAGTCTGCCCATTTCCCTACTTACTGCTGAAGCCCCAGATCATATTTGATCTGCGGGTCTCCTGCTCTACACATCTCCAGGGTACTCTTATGTCTATGCCATGTACTCTTGAACCCTCATATTGTTTTCACCACCACCACTTCTGCTGGAAGACTGTTCCATAGCTCCACTATCCTTTCAGTAATAAAGTATTTCCTAACATTACCCATGCACCTTCCACCCTTTAGCCTCATATCATGCCCCCTTGTTCTTGTGCAGAGTTTTCTCTGAAATATGCTTTCCACCTGTACCTTGTTTATTCCCTTAAGGTACTTGAAAGTCTCTATCAAATCTGGTACATGGTAAAATAATTGGTAAAACAAATCTCCCCTATCCTTTATTACCTCCAGTGCGTACATATGAAGAGGAGTGGAAGAATCACTGGCAGGGAGTGACCACCACTCAGTGTGGTTCACATTGAAAATGGGTAAGGAGGGAGTAGAAACAGGTACAAGAGTGTTAGATTTCAGGAGGGCCAACTTTGAGAGGATGGGGGAGATAGGTAAAGGGTACCTAGCCAGAAGCCAAACTAATACGGACACTAACCAGAGGTGGGAGGTCACAAAACTCGGGATTGAGGAGGCAACCAAAACCTGTATCAGGGTCCAGAGTAAGAGAGCTAGTGCCAGGAAACCCAACTGGTTGAGCAAGGGGGTCATTGATAAAGTAAGAAATAAAAGAGCCACCTTTAGGAGGTTCAAAAAAACAGGGAGAGGGAAGGACAGAGAGGATTACCTGAAGGAATTGAAGGAGATGATGAAGGCAGTAAGGGCAGCCAAGGTGTCTAAGGAGCTCAGGCTGGCACAAGACATCAAGAAGGGAGTGGAGGAATTCTTCAGGTACATCAGAGAGAAAAGGAGTTGTAGGAACAAAATAGTAAGGATTAAGAGGGATGGGTGGAAACAAGGGCAGAGCAGGCAGAAGCACTTAATGAATACTTCTGCTCGGTGTTTAAGGAGAAAGGAAAGGTGCTACCAAGGGGGAGTGGGAGGTCAGGCTTGGGGGGGGAGAAGACAGATGGGTGAATCACAGAGGGCAGGGTACTGGAGGGCCTGAGGGCACTGAGGGTGGACAAGGTGCCAGCGCCAGATGTCTTTCACCTCAGGGTACTGAAAGAGCTGGCAGAAATCCTGGCAAGGCCCTAGGCAGACCTGTTCAATGCCTCCCTGGTCTCAGGAAGTTTACCTCAGAACTGAGGATGGCTCAAGTGGTACCCCTCCATAACAGCGTTCCCAAAGATGAACCAAGAAACTACAGGCCGGTAAGCCTCACATCCATAATGGGAAAACTGATGGAGACAATCCTGAAGGAGAGGCTGGTGTCCCTTCTGGAGACCAATGGACTGCAGGACATTAGGAAGCATGGGTTTGTCATGGGCAGATCCTGTCAGACCAACCTGGTGGATCACTGTGACTGGGTAACTAGACAGTTGGACTAGGGCCAGGCAGTGGATGTCCTGTTTCTGGACTTCAGTAAGACATTCAATTATGTGCCACATGGCAGGCTGGGTAGTAAGCTAGCAGGTACAGATGCAGGGGCGAAAATGGTGGGATGGGTAGTAAACTGGTTACAGAGAAGGCAGCAGAGGGTGGTGGTGGGAGGGGAGCTCTCGTCTCTGAGGGAAGTGACAAGCAGAGTATTGCAGGGCTCAGTGCTGGGACTGGTGTTGTTTGGGTTGTTCATATCAGACAGCTCGATGGGCATCAAGAGCAAGATCAGTTTGTTTGCAGATGACACCAAGATGGGAGCAGTAGTAGATGACCTAGGAGGGTGGCATGGGATGCAGGATGATCTGTCAAAATTGGAGACCTGGTTGGACACCTGGCAGTTGGGTTCAATGCCAAAAAGTGCAAGGTGCTACATTTCGGGGCAAAAAAAACAAGAAGGACCTACCATCTTGGGGGAGGAGACTGTTCAGCTAGCCATGATAAAGGAGGAGAAGGATCTGTAGGTGATTATAATGGGCTCAATGAACAACTCAGCATAATGCAGGAAGGCAGCTGCAAAGGCCAGCAAAATGCTGGGTTGTATTGCAAGGGGTATATCTTCAAGGACAGGGGAAGTGATCTTGCCATTGTATAGGTCACTGGTTAGGCCACACTGGAGTACTGCATGCAGTACTGACGCCCATACCTGAAGAGGGACATTAAGTTACTGGAAGGGGTGCAGCACAGGACAACAAAGATGATCCAGAGACTAGGGGACACACCCTATGTGAGTAGGCTGAGGGAGTTGAACATGTACTCACAGGAGGAGAGGAGAGATGGGGGGATATGATTAAAACCTTCAAGTACAAGAAGGGAATAAACAAGACAGGCAGGGAGGGACTATTCAAGTAAAGAGGTAGGGACACTCAAGGTCATGATCTCAGATTGGAGGGGAGAAGGTTCAGGAGGGAAATGAGAAGACACTTTTTTATGGAGAGAGTGATGTCTGGGTGGAACGCATTGCCTGTGGAAGTGGTATCCTGTAGAACAGTGGGCTGCTTCAAAAGGGGATGGGATAGGGTAAGATAGAGGGATAGGGTAGAGGGCGGGGCAGCTGCAGTATAAGGGTTCCTATCTGCACACTCGAGCAGACTCAATAGACCATAAGGCCTTTATCTGCTGGCAAATTTGTATGTTAATATGATATAAAAGTCCTTAAGTCTTTCCTTGTAGGGCTTCTGGTGCATTCCATGTACCATCTTTGTTCCTCTTCTCTGGACTGCTTCTATTTTGTCATTGTCCTTCCAGAGATGTGGTTTCCAGAACTGAACACAGTACTCCAGCTGAGGCCTCACCAGTGATCTGTACATTGGCATCTCTATCTCTTTCCTCCTGCTTCTTATGCCACTCCCTGTGCAGCCCAACATTCTATTTGCTATCCCCACCACCTTTTCACATTGTTTGGTCACCTTCAGGTCATCAGATATGATAACCCCCAGGTCTCTCTCCTGACTTTTGGTGACCAGAATTTCTCAACCCATCCTGTACTCCTCCCTTGGATTCCTGTGACCCATGTGCAAGATCTTTCACTTTTTAGCATTGAAACTCAACTGCCAGACATCTGGCCACTCCTCTAATAGGTTTAGGTCCTTTATCATTTTTCCAACCACTCTGGTGTGTCCACTCTATTGCAGATCTTGGTGTCACCTGCTAAGAGGCACACCTTACCCTCCAGATGCTGTGCAATGTCACCAATGAAGATATTGAATAGGACTGTCCCAAGTACCGACCCCTGTGGCACCCTGCTGGTCACATCCTTCTCCTCAGATTATATGCCATTTACTACCACCCTCCGAGTCTTGTCCCTTAGCCAGTTCCCAGCCCACTTTACCACCGTAGGACCCACTCCCAGGCTCCCCAATTTAATTTTGTTATCTCCTGTGAGGGACGGTGTCGAAGACCTTGCTGAAATCCAAGTAAGCCACATCCACCATCCCTCCCTGATGTACCACCCTAGTTACCCAGTCAAAGAAATCTATAAGATTCATCTGACAGGACCTTTTCACTGAGAATCCATACTGCCTTGGACCCTATGCCCTGATATCCTCCAGAAGCTTCACAATCCTGTCCTTAGGTGGATGGTTGTATACAGACCCCCATGTCAGGGGGAAGGAATGGACAAGGATATGATAGAAGGCATTCTTAGGATGGCAGAGAAAGGGGAGATACTGTTGATGGGAGATCTGAATATGCCAGATGTTAACAGGAGCAAATTTGCTGCAGCCACATCCAAGAGCAGGGCCATTCCTGATGCCCTACAGGTGGCATCATATCTCTCAACCTCCTGCCTCATAAATCAGGGACAAGGCTTAAAAAAATCAGGGACAAAGGACCAAAATCAGGGACACATCTTCAAAATTGGAGATATCAACTCAGGAAGCTGGTAGAACAAGGGGCTTAGTGTAAAATGCATTTTCTAAGGAGGAACAAGTCTGCAACTTTAATGTTTGACATTATTTTGTGCTTACAAATTCCACTGTTTGGTCACAGAAACACAATTTTTAGGAGAGACAAAGTAAAATTTTGAGGCAAAATCAGGGACATCCCTGAAAATCAGGGACAGTTGAGAGGTATGGGTGGCATGCCTCAGACAGCTAGTTTTGGAACCCACTCGTGAGAGAGCAATCTTAGACCTCATACTGTCAAATGGGGACAGTGAGAGGATCTCAGGTATAGAAGTGGGCTGCCATCTGGGAACACGTGACCATCAAACAGTGTGGTTCAAGATAAACTCAGCTACAGAGTCAAGCCATACAAAAGTGAGGGTACTGGACTTCAGGAGGGCTGACTTTGGCAAGATGGGAGAGTGCCTTAGAAAAGCATTAGCAAACAGGCTAGAAGGAGGGGTGGAGCAACAATGGGGAAACATCAAAACTGCCATCACAGGGGCAACAAGCCTTTGTGTGAAGCAAATAAACAAATCAAAATGAAAGAAAAAACCACTATGGTTCTCAAAAGAGGTGGCGGGGAAAGTCATGGAGAAAAAGATAGCACTCAGGAAGTATAAGGAAACACAGAAGGAGCGGGACAGAGAGCTGTACCAGTGAAGGCAGAAGGAAGCAGGGAGGGAAGTCAGAATAGCAAAGGCCCAAACTGAGGAAAAGATAGCCAACTCGGTTAAGAAGGGGTATAAAATCTTTTATAGGTACATCAGGGAGCGTAGAAAGACAAAGGGAGGGATAGTGAGGCTGAATAAAGTTGACAGTGGGTGGGAAGAGGGGGACAGTGAAAAAGCAGGGATACTGAATGAATATTTCTGCTCTGTATTCACAAAAGAGGAGGAGGGGGAGGTGCCTATTCCAATTAACAGAAGCACTCTTGATAGGGGGTTCGATCCCAGTCTTTTCACAGAAGAAAGGGTTCTGAAAGAACTCCTAAAACTGAAGGTGGACAAAGCAATGGGGCCTGACAGAATTCACCCCAGAATTCTAAAAAAAATTAAGAGGAGAACTAGTGAAACCACTGACTGCCCTTTTTAACAAATCATAGGAGGATGGCGTGGTACCTGAGGACTGGAGGAAGGTGGATGTGATTCCCCTTTACAAAAGAGGGACTAAGACAGGCAGGAAACTACAGACCTGTCAGTTTGACCTCTGTGGTAGGGGAAAGTGATGGAATCACTTCTGAAGGAAAGAATTGTTGAGTACCTAGAGGCCAGTGGGGCACAGGACCCAAGGCAGCATGGGTTCACAGTGGGAAGGTCATGTCAGATGAATCTAATTGATTTCTTGGACTGGGTGACCAAAGCAGTAGACCAGAGAGGGGCTGTGGACATGGCCTACCTAGACTTCAGCAAGGCATTTGACACAGTCCCACACAAAAGATTAACAGTCAAATTAACCAGCCTGGGAGTGGGTCCCAGGGTGGTAGCCTGGGTAAAACATTGGTTGGACAACAGGACACAGAAGGTAATTGTAAATGGAGTCCACTCTGAAGAAAGAGGGGTTACTAGTGGGGTACCGCAGGGTTCAGTACTGGGTCCAGTCCTTTTTAATGTCTTTCTAAGTGACATTGCAGAGGTGACTGGAAGGAAAAGTATGCCTCTTTGCAGATGATACAAAGATCTGCAACAGGATTGATACACAAGGAGGCGTGGAAAGAATGAGAAGGGACTTGGCAAGGTTGGAGGAATGGTCAGAATTATGGCAGCTTGGATTCAGTGCAAAGAAGTGCAAAATAATGCACCTGGGAAACAAAAACCCAGGGGAAGATTACAAATTGGGGGGAGGTAGTAACAACAACAAAAATGGAAAGGGATCTGGGGGTAATCATATCAGATTACCTTAAGGTTAGCAAGCAATGTGAGATGGCAGTAGGGAGGGCTGTGGGGACACTGGGATGTATAGGGAGAGGCATCACCAGCAAAAAACAGGAAGTTGTTATCCCTCTGTATAGACAGTTGGTGAGACCCCATCTGGAGTACTGCATCCAGTTCTGGAGACCCCATCTCTGCAAGGACATAGACAGGATAGAGGCAGTCCAGAGGAGGGCAACTAAAATGGTGCAGGGTCTGCAAGAGAAGCCATACGAGGAGAGACTAAAGGAGCTTAATGTATACCCTTGAGGAAAGGAGGGAGAGGGGACATGATAGAAACTTTAAGCACCTCAGTGGAATCAACAAAGTCCAAGAGGGTAGCATCTTTCAGAAAAGAGATGTGCAAGAACAAGGGGACACAATTTAAAGATAGAGGCGGGGAGGTTCAGGGACAATGTGAGGAAGTATTTTTTCACAGAGAGGGTGGTGGACACATGGAACAGCCTTCCTGAGGAGGTTGTGGGGTCTAAAACTGTGGGAGAATTCAAGAACACATGGGACAGACATAAGGCAATTCTTCTGGGGGTAAGAAGAAATAGGTTGTTGGTTAACTAGGATCTGCAGCTTATCCTGTAGGTAGGGAAATAGGCAGACTAGGTGGGCCAAGCAGTCCTTATCTGCCATCAAAGTCTATGTTTCTATGTTTCTCTTAAGTAAGGACTCCATTAGTTTTCCCACTACCGAGGTCAGACTTACAGGCCTGTGATTGCCTGCCTCCTTTCTGCTTCCACTCTTGTGGAGATGGACCACATCTGCCCTCCTCCAGTCCTCAGTTACTTCCCTGTCTCTAGTGATGCATTGAAAAGGGCAGCCAGTGGTTCTGGCAGCAGTTTCCTGAGTTATTTTAGTATTCTGGGGTGGATCACATCTAGCCCCATTGCATTATCTGCTTTTATTTTCCCCGAACTCTTCTAGCACTCTTTCCACTGTGAATAGGCTGGTGTCTACCTCCCTGCCCTGAATACCTCTTGTAATGGGTCTGGCTCCCTCACCCTGCCCTTCCCTGGTGAATACTGAGCAAAAGTACTTGTTCAGTATCTCAGCCTTTCCTAGATCTCCCTCCACCTTTTCTCTTCCTTTCTTCTTCAGCCTAACAATCCCATTTCTGGTCTTTTTCCTCTCACTAATGTACCTGAAGAAGGTCTTGCCATCTTTCTTAATAGCCTGGGCTATACCTTCCTCTGCCTGTGCTTTAGCCCTTCTAATTATCCTCCCAGATTCCTTCTGTTTCTCCACATATTGTTCTCCATCCTCATCCTTTTGTGTTTCCTTGTATCTCCTGAAGGCTCTGTTCTTTTCCCTTACTTTCTCGGCCACTGCCTTCGAGAACCATAATGGCCTTTTCTTACTTTTACTGCTGCTATGCATTTTGAAACAGTAACCTGTTATTTCTGTTATGACTCTCTTGAGTCAAGACCACTGTTTTTCCACATCTTCCCCTGCACCTTCTGCTGCTAGGGCTCTTTTGGGATTTCTACCCACTCCCTTAAAGTTAGCCTTCCTGACCTTTATCCTTGTATAGCTTGCCTCCTCCACTGTGGTCACCTTAAACCATACTGTCCTGTGATCACTGGTACCAGACAATGTACTTGTCTGAACTTGTAACACCCACTGTCTGGGCCCTCTACCTCAGTTCCTCTTCTAGGGGTTTCCTTGCAATTCCCAGGATGAGGCTTAAGACTGCTGGCCACAGAGCTTATAGTGTCGCTGACCCTGTCCTGTGGAATTCACTGCCACCATCTGTAATGGAGGCCCCCCAGTGGAGGTATTTAAGGCCCACCTCAATGCCCTCCTGTTTAGCCAAGCTTTCCAAGACACAAAACCAAAAATATAAAATATATACAAAAAACCCATCCCTCATTACCAGCACTCCCCCTCGTCTGAGACCCTACTAAACTACAGAAACCCAAAACAGGATAGGCGCCTTCCAAGATCATAAGGGATAGAATGCTGAAGGGCCCAACTGAGATCAGGTGGAGCCCTATGTGCCCCAGAGGGACAATAAAGTATAAAGACAGTCCCTAGTGCAGGAAAAAGCCGAGGTCTATTTCGCATTGATGCTATGTGTTTCTCCAATTGAAGAGACATCAGGATCTTGCAGTGCCCCTCTAAGAAGGATGGAGGGTTGTCATTCTTCCAGTGTCGTAATATAATGAGCTTGGCCATGGCAGCCACAAGAGACAGATGGGCTTTCCTAACACTAAGGGTGCTGGCAGGAAAACTAGCCGATAAACAACTCCCTGGGGTGAAAAGGTGATGAGGATTATTGGAAGGATATGGAGAAATTTATATAGATTCATAAAGTAGGATCGGCTCCGATTAGTACAGTTTAACATCATGCACGATTTGTATTTTACTCTGCTAAAGCTGTACAGGATGGGAAAATTACCCTCACCTTTGTGCAGTCCCAAAACGGAGTCCAAGGATTGCTGGATGGAAAGCCAAAAAGGCCAACTCTTGACACATTCCCATAACATATGATGAAATGATCCAGAAACCTCTCGGCACCGGGTGCACAAAGGTGAGGGTAATTTTCCCATCCTGTACAGCTTTAGCAGAGTAAAATACAAATCGTGCATGATGTTAAACTGTACTAATCGGAGCCGATCCTACTTTATGAATCTATATAAATGTCTCCATATCCTTCCAATAATCCTCATCATCTGGCAAATGGAGCGTGTGGACCCAGTAATAACAAACCCCATTAGAGAGGTGTGGATATTTGGACTGGAAATGCTTGTAGAGCTCGGATACTGAGTGAGGCTGCACAGCAAGGGACAGGAGGGAAGCTGCAAGTTGTCTTAAGTT
The DNA here is from genome assembly GCA_016271365.2 of Neoceratodus forsteri. Taxonomy (NCBI): domain Eukaryota; kingdom Metazoa; phylum Chordata; order Ceratodontiformes; family Ceratodontidae; genus Neoceratodus; species Neoceratodus forsteri. Next base: position 54,630,517 of record CM028130.1, read on the forward strand.
TGCCCCATTCAGGGCAGTAATGAAGTCCCTGCCCCTTGTTGTACTCACAATCTACCTCAGGCAGGTTGAAGTCACCCATTAGTAGCAGTTCCCCATTGGCTGCCATTTTGTGGATGGTTTCCACAAGAGCTTCATCTGCTTTCTCCCCTGCACCGGAGGCCTGTAAATCACTCCAGTATGAATGGATGTCCTTTTTCCCACCTCCAGTGTGACCACAGTGTCTCTGCTCCTTCTTGTAAACCTTGAGCCTCTGCTGCTTTAATCCCCTCCTTCACATACATAGCTACCCCCTTCCCCTTGTCTCTTCCCTTACCTTCCTAAAAAGTGTGTATCCTAGTATGGCTATATTCCAGTCCTGGTTCCCTGTGTCCCTGTGCACCATGTTTCTGTAATAGCTAGTATGTCTAGGTTTGCATCTTCCATTAATTCCATTAGGACTGGGATTTCGTTCTGCAGATTGCTGGCATTTGTACACATTGCTTTCCAGCTTGTGTACCCACTCTCCTTTCCCCTTTTTTTGGCTCCATGATGTTTTTGGGTTCCATCTTCTGTTCTACTCACAACTGTATCTAATTTATTTATCGGGTTTGATAGTGCCCTTGTACTAAATGGATTCTCCCTTATTACAGATATGTTATGAGGGGGGTCTACCTTTATCCCCCTGACTACTTTTGCCTCCTCCACCCCTGCTACTTTAAATGTTCATGGAGGAAGCATTTGAACTTTTCAGTGAGGATACCTTTACTCCCTTGAATAGATGTAAGCCATCTGGTGAATATAGTCCTTCTTCCCTCCAGGTGAGATCCCAGTCCCCAATGAAGCCATACCCTTCCTCCCCACATCATTTCTTCAGCCATGTGTTGAATTCCATGGTATGGATGTCTCAACCTTCTGCCATGGACAGGTAGAACCTCCAAAAAGGTAACAGAGTGCACTACTTGCCCAAGACACCACCCCAGTTCCCTAATTTCCTCCTGCACTTTTCCTACATCTGTCCCTTCACTTCCCAGGTTATTTGTCCCCATGTGAACAGTGATGTCCAGCTCCCTGCTCCTTGCCACCGCTCTAGCGATCCCTATGATCCACCTGCCCTCATTCTGAACTGTGCCTCAGGCAGACATACCACCTCCCTCTCCCTGTTGCTGCCCGCTCCCAGCTCCATCCCTCTGATGATGGAGTCTCTGAACAGGATTTGCTTCTTCCTGTGCATTCTACTTTCCTTTGATCTCTAGGCTTTGTCATGGATGACCAGCTCATCCTGCTTAGTGTCCACATTTGGAGATAACAATAATCAGTAGCTGCTGTTATAATAGACTGAAGTCTCACATAAGTATTAGTTCACCTTTATCAGTCATTGTGTGAATTTCCTCTAGGTCTTTATCTTCTTTAGCCCCTTGATTTGGGAGCCTGTATGTGACACCACTTTTGAAGGTTTTTCCCTTGCCTATATCTACTGTTAACCGCAGTAACTCGGTAACTCAAGGGTGCCCTTTCACCTCTGTGGCTTTTATTTCTTCTCAGATGTAAATGGTTACCCCCTTCCCCCCACTGTTTGCTCTGCCTATCCTTTCTGAACATATCATTCCATTCTGTGACCTTTGATTTACTAGTCTCAGGGATGTTAGCTAATCTCTGATTATATTTCTCGACTAATGGGGCTAATCCGTCACATTCATATTTTTAATGTTTTTTTTCCCCTCTGGGTTATTTAAAAATGCACTTAAAAATGATGCACAAGTTAAGACTGAAATACATGTACTGTTGTTGTGACCATTATGTCCCATCAAAACTTAAAAACACTGCCAGAGTGAAAGAAGAAATATTAACCACTGCAGAATAGTATAGTTACAGTTGACAGCCTTGATCTCCTACAGTAAAAATACTTCATTCTGTGTTGATCTGAGAAATCTGAACCTCATTCTTCACTGCGAAACATTGACTAGCAGAGAAAAAGGAGTGCATTAAACAGACTACTGAGCAGAAGGATTGCTATAAAACTCCAATAAAAAAGAAGTCCATTAGACATTTGGTGAGCTCCTTATTTCTTCTGTCATAGCAAAATGTCTGCAGAGATACGTCCTGCAGCCATAAAAAGTTAGAAATCCAACATAAGATAATTCAGCAAGCATGCCTCTTCAGATTCCATCCCATGATGAGTCATGGATAGTTTATATAATGATAGAATGTTTTCAAAAATGTCCAGTGGCTATTAGACATCGCACAGTATTTGCAACCGTAATCCATAGAATAGCTCAAAAGCTGAATGTGCCCAGATAAAGTTGTTCAACAACCATTGTGGCAGGTTGTGTATAGTAAAACAGCAGCCGTTTGTGCTATAGATGTAGAATGACAGACTTTTTTTCAGTTCTATTTTCCTATGGAGGTGGAGATATACCCCATATCATGATCCCTTCTAAGCTTTCCACAGTTCCATCCATAGGACCTTTGCTCTCCCCTCCCGGTCTTCCAATTCTGGAAGATCTGTTTTCTCTTATCACTTCTCCAACACTTGGAATTCCCTACCGTTAGACATTTGCTTGGCCCCATTTTCCAGTTCACTATCCTGCCTCTTCGTCATTATACATCCCCATCCTGCAACTGCAGCTGATCTTCCCTACCCCCCTTCTGACTCCTTGATTTCTCCCCTACTTTCACCCTCTCCCACTTTGTACTCCCTGTTTCTTCTTATTTCCCCCCTCCCTCTCTTTTCCATTCACCAATCTTCCCTACTTCTTCCCCTCTCAATGTGTCCTACTGTTCTGGTACCTATATTCCTCCAATTGTATCCCTAACTACACACTTGCCATTCCCTTTGCAGGGTTCAGGCATCCTGAAAAGGAGGGTTGGCCCATCAGGCTGCCCAGCTCCTTTCCATTTGTGCCCATGGTTCTGACTTTCCTGAGGGGTATGCTTAGGGTTGCACCTTAGCTTATATATGGTTTATGTAAATGGGTATATACATAAAATGAAAATATATTATTCTTACGTTTCTGTATACTGTTTCGTCATACCCAATCTTCACATGATTGATGTACTGTGTGAAAATCAATAATGTTATGTAACTGCTCCAATGTCTTTTTTCTGTACAGTCCTTTTGATTTTTTGTACAATCATCTACTATGTTTCAATTCCTTCTATTCTGTACTTAATTGTGTAACCCCCATTTCCCTTTCCCCCAGGATGCATCTAGAAATGAGCTATTGTAGCTCAGTGTGCTTTTCCTGGTGAAACTTTTCAAATAAATAAATATCAACCCTATTGATCCCATTTTGATTCACTCCCTGTCCCGAAGGACTTACCTGATTTACAGGAGACCATGGCTTGCCCCTCAAGGTGGGGCTTCCCCACCCTTCAGAGGAGGGAGGGCCTAGATGATAATCCAGAAGCAGGAAGTCTTCAGGAGACACAGTGTAATGGCTCTGGCCATGGATCTGGCATCATGCTGCACTGCCATAGGTGGTTTCTTACAGAGTTCCCACCAGGCAGAGCAGATGTGATATTCATGTGACTTCAGGTATGCTCCTGCACCTGACATGTTGACATCCACAGCATCACCAGATAAGAGCCCTAACCACTGGTAGTGATTGAAATTTTGCCAGCTTGTGTTTCCCTTTCCCCCGTAGGAAAGCTGTTCATCAGATCCTCTGTCCTCCTCCCCTGTCCACCCCTGTTATGCTTTTGGCTCATTTACAAACCCAGGTTGTTGGCACTGCAAGTGGCAGTGCTACCACTTGCACCAGAGGGCTGGCTTAGAATGAAAGACTTAATAGCAACCCAACATTAGTGCTACTGTAGAAAGACCCAGTGTATGCACAACTACAGTCAGCAAGGTATATGAATTTGACTGCATACCCTAAAGGATAGTTATTTTTAGATCCTGTATCACAAGTCATGGTAAATGTATGTGGCTGTTTGCAAATTGCATTTCAAGTGTAAAAATAAAAAAGTTCAGTTTTTGACACTGCAACTCATGCTTACCAATTGCCTTTATCCAGTATCATGTAAACAGTGGCCCTCCGTGCCTCCATCAGCATCCCATATTTTTCTTGGTGGACATCTGTAATACTGGGAAATGAAATTACTTGTCATCATGGACATTTTATAAACATTCCATCCTTTTACATCAACACGCTATTTGCTGGTCATGTACTGCAGGTCCAGTTCACTTTTGAAAATATTCTGGGACACGAAAACTGGTATGTTTGTGAGGGCTATAAAGCTGAAAAACACCTTGATTGTATTTGACTGTCCCACAATGGAACCCTGCCATTGTACAGAGGATGGCATACTACTAAAGCGGTGGTGTGTCCACACTATTTGGACCAGTAGATGATGGTTAGCATGGTCTACTGGATTTGCAAAGATTTTAACAACATGTATAGCTCTTCTAAAGGAGGACATCAAATTAGGTTCTGCAGATCAACTGCTGGAATCCATTGCTCAATTTCCAATTGGTTTAAAGGAGCAATTTGATGAAATGGAGTCATTAGCCAAAACCAAAACTGCAACTGTATCTGTAAATTACAAATCTGAAATCTGAAAACAACTAGGTCCTTAAGAGAAAAAAAACAGTTAATGAGTCTCAGTTAACAGATACTGTGCTCCAACTTTCCAGGAAATTTCAAGTAGAAATCTCAAACTAATCAATGATGGTCAATTGTAAACCTAATTCAATGGCTTCCTTTTGAAGAGCTATGCTTGTTGCCTAAAATCTTTGCAAGACAGGATTACACATTTTAACCATGAATGAGGTTTCCAAAAGTAACATCCTAGGCTTGATTTTCAAATGAGCCCTGAGAGCAATGCAATGATTGGCAAACAGGAGCTTGCTGCTCCAGGGACCCTGCACCTGATTTTGGTAAAGATGGGGTCCCAGTGCCAAACACCCTACATTTGCCACAACCACTACCATGCGTTAAACACATGTTGCATGGGCAGTGAATAACAAAGGCTGCTGGCAGCACCTGGTGGTAGCTGAACAAATGCAGCACCTGCTGCTGCAGACTCTTGCCTTGAAAGACCCAGCAGAGTCAAGGGACCTAATGTGCACCCAGTGGGACCAGAAAAGCCCTGGACCACCTGCAACCTTGGGACCGGTGACCATCAGCAATAGCTGGTGGAGACACTGACATGCAGAGATGGCATACTATAGCACACCAGTAGCAATAGGTCTGACTCAGGAGGGTGGCATTCACTACAGGCCACCATGCCCACAACAACATGACTGCCATGTGTGCACCCCAGTAGGATGGGATGACAGAATATGCTATGGAAGTTGACAACCACATGGCACCTATTGCTTGCTATACCTGCAGGTGCCTATACTCCGGAGGCATGACCAACTGGGAATAGGCACAGCAGGCAGGATACCAGTTGACCTGAGGTTGGTTAGACTCATCCCCAGTCTGTCAGCTGTACCACTACGGAGACTGCCACCATACGGTCCCGATCCCAAACCCAAACTGTCACCCTACAGACCACGCAGCAAACATGACAGTCCCCACAGTGCAGCCTGTCACCGACAGAATGGTCTGAATCACAGCAGCCAGATCACATGCCTCAGGCTGTCCTGTACTCTGTCTGGAGCCTGATCCCAGCCTGCATACCTGGGACAGCATGCAGTCACACCTACAGTGCCTAACCACTTCCAATTATGCCAGTCAGGTAGACAGACACATGTCTGACATTCCTCAGCTGTCCCCAAAGTATGGTATGTAGGTACACATGCCCTGCTACCTCAGCAAACTATCTCACGTAACATACCTGAGGTAAGGCAATGGCATGAGGTGGACTGTGTGGCTCTCTTCTGCGACCACTGCTACAGTGCTTTGGTCATCAACCTGTTGCATTTCCCAGTTCATCTAGTGACACCATGAGCTGTGGGGCAGGCTCCCACACACTGTCTGTTACATCCACTTGCTCCCTGAGCTGTGTGGGTGGTCCAATACTTCCCAATGTGTGCTGCATGCAACAGACACCTGCATGAGCCATATGCCCTATGCGGTGTCACAGCCAAGGCCAGGGCATTAGATGAGCTCTGGCTGGTCTAACCATTGGCAGCACCTGTGCCCATTGGGGGCTTCAAGAATCCCTCTTTTTAGGATGTTGCAGTGCCATTGTGGTGCAAGGCCCCTTCAACCATGATGCACCCCCATTTCTGATGCAGGGTCAGTCTGGTGCAAGGTCATCTGGTTTTGACACAGCATGCATATGAAAATCAGGACTGACACAAATTTTGACACATGGTGCCCCTTGTAACACATCTGTTTGATGCAAGCACCATGTGTCATATTCTAGCCTTTGAAAATCAAGCCACTGGTCATGAAGAAACTTTGCTTCACTCCATCTGTCTTTAGATTCAGTTTGGTCCTTTGAGACTTAATGGAGATTACTGTTTAGTGAAACACAGAAACATAGAAACATAGAAGTTGACAGCAGATAAGGACCACAAGGCCCATCAAGTCTGCCCATTTCTGTTTCTACTTTATGAATGTGCCATCGGCCTTTGCTCTGTCAATGACCTATCTACTCATACTCATCTGTATTGCTCCCTTATGCCTATCTCATGCCTGTCTGAAGCCCTGCACTGTATTCATATCTACCACTTCCTGAGGTAGGCCATTCCATGCATTCACCACCCTTTCTGTGAAAAAGAACTTCCTCACATTATCCCTTAATCGGCCTCCATCTAATCTCATGCTGTGTCCTCTTGTCCTGTTATTTTTCTTATATTGAAACATGTTAGACTCTTTTACCTTGTTAATGCCCTTAAGGTGTTTGAATGTTTCAATCGTATCACCTCAAATTGATCTCTGTTAATCTGTCCTCGTATGTTTTCTGATGCAGTCCCTGCACCATTTTGGTTGCCCTTCTCTGGACTACCTCAATTTTGTTAATGTCCTTGTGAAGGTGTGGCCTCCAGTAATGCATGCAGTACTCCAGATGGGGCCTAACCAGTGTCTTGTAAACAGGGATTATTACCTCCCTCTTACGACTTGTGATACCCCTACTAATGCACCTCAACATCCCCCTAGCCTTACGTACTGCTTTAGTGGTCTGCTTGGATGATTTCAGGTCATCTGTGATGATGATGCCCAAGTCTCTTTCTTCCCTTGTGACTGTCAGCAACTCCCCTCCCAACCTATAGGTGGCTTCAGGGTTTTTCTTTCCTATGTGAATGATCTAGTGTGAAGATACTGTTCTATATTTGTATATTTACAGTAGAAAGCCTTTGTAGATTTATCATGATATTACCAATGAGTGGTGTAAAGAGTTTTAAAGGCTAGTACTCTCTGATTTTCATTGTGTTAAAGATCTGTTGTTAATCTCTTCTATATGTGAGCAGACCCAGAAGAAAAGAAAATGTATAGAAACATAGAAACATAGAAACATAGTGATGCTTTAGGAAGCCAGAGAAATGATCAGCATGTATGCAGCACTGAACACATTCAGTTTCAGAGGTTGAGAAAATAGTCTGCATAAGGGCTATATTCTGCTAATGGACTCCCCCATCATGTATAGGTGTGTAGCCCACTGTACTTTTCCTAACATGTTTGCTTCATTATCATACATATGACCTTGTCAATTTATTGTGTGAATCCCAAGATCCTTCAAAGTATTTAGAACAGTCTCACTAGGACCACCTTTGGAATGACTGGCAATAAGCAAAAATGCAAAGAGCTGTTTAGTTGTTTTTTGAAGCACACCACTAAAACAGATTGAAAAGTAAAGAGGGGGGACAGCTCAGAGATAATGTGAGGAAGTATTTTTTCATGGACAGGTTGTGGATGCATGGAACAGCCTTCCTGAGGAGGTTGTGGAGTCAAGAACAGTGGTGGAATTCAAGAATGCATGGGACAGACATAAGGTAATTCTAGGGGGTGGAGGTAGGAAGAAGTTGGTTAGCTAGGATCTGTAGCTTATCCATTAGGTAGGGAAATGGGCAGACTGGGTAGGCCAAGTGGTCCTTATCTGCCATCAAGTTCTATGTTTCTATGTTTCTATGTAATAAATGTCAGCTGATCAATTTGAGATACATCTTATGTAGTGTCTACTGAAACTAAAAAATAGTTGGTGTTATATATTTCTTGCACAATTATTGACAGAACCTTTTTCCCATTAAGAAGACAGACTCATTGCAAATAGCTGAGGATAAGTATGAAGATGTTCCTCTTCTTGCAGTACCAATTTTTCTGTGATTAGATAGGAAAGTACTGAATTGTAGAAGCTTTTCTTAGGGTATCAAGAAAGTTCTTACTGTGTACATAACCAATCAACCTGTCATCACCTTTTCAAGGTAGACCATGTTAAGTGAGAAACCTTATAACTGCTATTACTCTTTTTAGAACCTCAGACCAATATTGCTTTTCATTTTTATATTGATGCATAAGTGCAAAATCACCCAGGGCCAGATATTCAAAACTTTGCGCTGAGCGCAAACCATTTGCACGGGATTAGCACTGGATTAGCGCAGGTCCAGTATATTCAAAAGGCCAAACAGCGCAAGCAAACTGCATTAGCGCGCTGGGCAAAATTATAATGTATTCTAGGAACAAACTGAGGGGTCATGTACATGAACACAGGCGCAATGCTATATTCAGTGACTAATGCTGCGCAAAGTGGTTTTACGTGACTTAACATGACACTTTGCATGGTGCAAATTAGCACCCAGGAAAAGGTAGTCTAAACCCTGGGCAATCCAGCTTTGCACAACATTGTGGCTTTGTTCGGCATTTGCGTTGCTTTGAGCTACCCTAACCAATAAGTATGACACATAGAAAAAGCCAGACATAGAGGAAACATGCTGCTCACTGATGGCATCACAATAATGCCATCATCTGCCACCAGTCCTAACCATACCAGGCAGTAAGTGGTGACCTGGCCCCCAGTGAACACCTTGGCAGTGTGGCCATACAGCACAAACCTGCAGACCACTCTTCTGTGGACAGCAACAGATTCCAGCACACACATGCAGAGCTGTGGGCATGGAGTGTGTTGAGGGGAGGGTGTACGGGTGGCCAGGCTGTGCCACAGACCAGATGTTGCAACAAGGCTGGGATACATCATGAAGTGCACATGGGCCAGTATTGGGAATACCCCAACACCAGTGTGCCTGTCTGATTGTATGTGCCCCCTCAGTCACATACCGCACAGCAGTACAAACACCACAGCACACACAGTCGGCCATGTATATGTCACTGTGAGCATCCCTTGCCAGAGGTGCAGCATCTGTGGGTCACACAACAGCATAACAGTAATGTCCACTGTCAGTAAACACCTGCAAGTTGGGCCTGTCATGGAGTACGGTGCAGTGGTCATCACTGTCCTACACACCATAGGCATTGCTGTGTCCCTTACACTACTGGCCCCCTTGCTACTGTAGTGTCTGCTGTGCACTGTAGCATGAGCTTCAGTGTGACAGTTGCATGCAGCATCACCACCACCTGTGCCTATGCTGTGTTGTCCCCTGGGGTACAATATGCTATGCTGTACTATATACATGTAGCCTGCAGCTACCATCATGCACTGCCAGACTGACCTACAGGTGAAGCTGTGGGCAGACCTGGTCAGCCCCTGTACTTCCAGACTAACCTACAGGTGGAGATGTGAGATCCTGCAGTAAAGCTGGCCAAACTGCATGCAAATTAAGGTATAATGAGATGCTAATCTGGATGTTTGCCCAGAGACTGCTAAGTAGGCACATTTGCATGTCACTTTTGAATATGGCAAAATTTAGCCCCTGGCAAAAGTTTTTGTATCGGAAAAACGGCTTATCTCCATGCTACTGTAAAACCATGCAAATGTGTTAGCGCAGCGTAAATTATTCGGGGAATATTATACAGTTTTGCACACTGTACTTTCAGATGTACTGCTGCCTGCAGCTGTACTGAGTCCTCACATTTGCTGGCACACACATTGGCCACGTAGTTCACTTCTACCTAACTTCACGTCGCTGTGCACTTGGCTACTGTTATGGTGTGCACTTCCTGGCTGCTATGTTCAGAGCTGTCTTATTCCCAGGCTGAGTTTGTACTGCACTCCCAGTCCAGATTGCCCAGCTTCCTTAGCATGCTATATTCAGCAGGGTTAGCACCGAGACTATCCCTTTTGAATATAGTGGGCTATTGGTTCTGGGCTAATTTACCATACCGGGCAGTGCTAATTTAGCCCTGGGGCAAGTTTTGATTATCTGGTCCCCAATCTACTAATCTTGGATCTGCAAATCTATGTATACATTGCAGTGTTGTGGTCAAGGCTATTCTCATGCTCCATAATTTTTACATACTGTATGCATACAGTCAATAAACCCTGCACAAAATGCGGATGTTTGTTTATCATTGGATATTTTGCAGAAATAGTATCTATTTTGAAATGTAATTGTTGTCTGTTTTTTAACAATGTTAAACCTAAAAGAAATGCTTGTTGTTATTGAAAATGAGTCCCGTTTAGCTCATATGACCTGTCATCATCAATGTTTATTGATTTTAATTTTTTGTAACTGAATTGAATTGAAAAGCAGAACAATGTACCAGCTGAATAATAACAAAAAATAGATAAACCACTCACAAATGGCAGCCTCTCCATTTACCTTTTGTGAATCAATATTTATTTTGACACATAATGACTACAATAATAATTTTAATTTTGCTTTTAAACCTTTTCTGAAGCCTTAAAATCAGAATCAAATTCAGGTACAATGTAGGGCCTTTTTCAATAAATACACGTGGCATGTTTTCATCAGCAATGTCCCAATCTGCTGGGTGTACTGACACAAAATAAGAAAGTCATACAACACTGAAAGACCCACACTTGCCATCTGCTTCTGCAAGGCTGGCTTGCAAGTCCATCATCAATGGGAAAGTGAATTATTCTTCATTTCTGCTAGAATATTGTCATTATGTTAGACCACACTTTCTAGCTGTAAGAGTGTGTTTTCTGATATGTAGTCGTTTTCTTTCTGTAGCTTCATTTGTATCAAGGAGTGCCCTTCACTTTCTTCTACTAATGATTTTTCAGTTACTGACTCTGTCGCTAAGATACTGTACTAGAGGTATTATTACAGGTAAAATAGTTTTGGAGTTTGGGAAATTTTAAACTAAAAGACATTCTCTACGGTTCCTTCCCTTTTGCAATTTCCTTTATCTGACCCGCTTAAGTAGTTACTTGATATTGATGACATTTTAGCAGCAAATCAAGACAAGTGCATGTAGGTCAGGCTCATAACCAATCTTGGATCACATTGCAGGATATAGTGTAAACTTTTCTGTTATATTGCTAATCAATCTCTTTCAGGTTTTTTTCTGTCTGTAAAATGTAAAGACTTTATGCTTGAACTACTGTTTAGCATGGTCATTAAACAGATAACAGACATTATCTGGAGTAGTAGTTAGTGGCTCAGTAGGTTGCACACTTGCCTCTGAGGCCGGGAGATCAGAGAGCTGTGGGTTCAGTTCCCACGTCTGGCACTTGGGTTAATATCCCAGTATTGACACTGTAGTGCAGCATGAGAGGGGTGCTGCACTTCTGAGGTGCCGTCTTTCGGATGAGACTTTAAACCGAGGTCCCATCTGCCTGGATTGGTAGTAGTTCAGGTGGATGTTAAAGATCCCATGGCACTTATCGAAAGAATAGGGGAATTTCCCCGGTGTCCTGGCCAAATTTCCCGCATTCACTAAAAATAGCACCAACAGTTTCATCTGGTTCAAGGTCAGTTGGCATTCATCTGTATCCCCCTCCCCCGGGTTGTGCCTGAAAATAGGCAGGATTTGTCAAGTGCACTTACCCAGTCAACAAAAAATAAATAAATAGTATCACTAATAATGCTCCAGATGTTGTCCATTTGTTAACATGTTTTTTGTGCTCAGTTACATCTTTTATATCTCTATGTTCTATTTAAATGTTTAAATACTGTACTGTTAGTGCCTGAAACTGTAACCAGCATGTACAGTATTCATGCAGTACTCTAGATGGTAACTTTTTATTCAGTTGGTATCTTGCCCAGTTTATAATGTCTGTTTTGTAATATACTAACTGTTTTTGTTCAGCTTGTGTTTTTCCTCTGGTACATTTAAACACTAAAATACTTACATAAATGAAATCTCAATAGCAGCCATCATATGGAGTAGTATTGTTAATAATACTCCAGAGAATGGTTCATTGCTCAAACTACCTTTTTGCTTGGATTGTTCTTTTCACTGCACGTTACATTATTCGATGGTCACAGTGCACTGTTTATGACACGTCTTTAATTTTAGTCACTATGTACTGAACTCATATAATACTCTTGATGATTGCTGTTTATACACTTGTTGTCTTCCTCAGTTCTTTTCAGTCATGATGTTAGATTCTACTTAAAATAAAGTACTGATGTCCTTAAAGCAGTCCAAACTCATCCATCATCCTCATCCTAATACTTCTGAAGATTAAACACTATCATAATTGTAACTCACTCCCCCTCTTCAGCTCACCATTTTTGTTTGAATGGATTTGCACACAATGACCTCCATATTCAAAGGACTTGCACGGCACAAAATGGAGATTTATTTTATTTGTTTTCATTTCTTGAAGTCTAGGAATTACAAATCTTTGGGCCAGGAGCTCATGTACAAAGGCTCTATGTCATAATAGGAGGTAAAAGAGGGACAAACTACATTGTCAAATAAATTGTACAAAGTTGAAAGAGTACAGTATACAGAGAACATACATCTGTACATAATAATAGTTACATGAGTATCATAGGTTATAAGTTGCAGGTACATTACAGATTAAATAATAGCAGCCAGATATGTAACCTTGTCATAAATGCCGCAGGGGTGGTGCATCCGGAAAAATGCATGGTGGCATGATATTCAAAATGGTGAAATGTGGAACGCATATCCAATTGCCTGATCACATACATATCATGTATGCTCTGCAGAAAAAGGGGATGGACACCTGCATATGCTGCATATGTGTATATTCAGTGGAACTGAATGGCGCATGTGTCACACATCCCACATTTGTGCCGCACAAACTTAGGCTGCTCTAAATAGGCCAGCAACCCACAGGCAGGCTGCAGAGCTGCAGACAGGATATCCTGAAACAGCTCTGTGAGCTGCTGCAGAATGAGTTCTAGGCACCCACACACAGTAGAAATGCCAGGACGGTAATACCCAAAGCCACAGCTGTGCTGTGCCTGCTTGCCAGGCACCAGCCAGATACCAGTGGGTGACACCACTGACACCACCCAGTCAGTCACCACTATCACCTAACCCAGGTCATAGACATCCAGCTGCCACATGCTAGTGCAGTCAGTCACCCCCCAACACACCAGCAGAGCAGAAAGCTACAATGCAGCACATGTACCTGGTGCCATTGCCTGCACCCATATGGCCATAAGAGCATCACACAGTGGTGGCATTCACCCATGGTGACGTCTGAGACAATGGTGATCAGGATGCATGGCAGTACTGGTGACAGCATGGCAGGGGTCAGGGACAGACCATTGGCACAAATACACAGTGGTACACCATAGGTGCACACAGCATGCCCTTACCAGACCCACACTACAAGGAACCTCATAAATGTCACCAGTGCCATCCATGCATTTTAACAATGTCACAGGGGCTCTGTGGTGGGTCTGTGTGGTGTTCTGGTTGTGGACATTGCACAACTGTAGGCTGCATGGGGCAGGGTGGCACCATCCAGGGCCTTAAGGCATCATAAGCATGCTTCACAGACCGGACACATCAGGTGTTGTGTGTGCGGCCACCATGGGCAGGTACAGTGAAGCCCACCACAATGAAGTGCAGTATCACAGGTTTACTGCATTACAAAATGGATTAACTCTCATTGAAATTGCATTGTTTAATGCAGTAACTCCACTGCAAAATTCTGCAGCACTGCGCTTCATCCTGGTGGGCTTCACTGTACATGGCCATGGGTATTAGCACTGCACTCAAGCCAATGCATTACACCCACACACAAGCATGACTACTCACCTGCCTGCTAAGCTGCAATACCTCCTGGTCACCTTTGTGGAGTGGTGGCGCTGCCCTGAAAATCTGGAAGTGTACATGCAAATGGCATGCAAATGCCTGAATTCATTACAGTAATGAGATGCAAATGTGCTGTTCAGGCACTGACTGTGCAGTGAGGCTATTTGCATATCCTGGTTGAATATTGCAACTTTGCGTGCAAGTGGCTTCACATCACACAGTTCCAAATGCTCCGTGCTGGTCACAGGTCACCTGCTGTGCATCTCCCACTGTGTGATCACAAGTAATTGGGATATTCAGACATGATTGCTTGACAGCATTTCCCAGCACAGTTTCTGAATATCCTAGTCAATGCGCAGCACATTCACTTTCACCGCGAACCCGGACATTTTTGAATATGGGGTCCAATGTGTGTAGAGTATGCTAGAGATGGGCAAAGTTGACAAACTTTGCTCATGTGAAGTAATTTTTGAAGTTTGCCAGCTTTGTGAAATTTCTGCAAAGTGGCACTTTTTCATGCAGTCATAAAATTTCACTCTTGAAGTTACTACCTAGTGAAGACTTGCAAAGGCTTTGCTATAAAAGTTCCAATTTGTGCAGAAAATCTTTCTGAAGTGGCAAAGGGCAAACATGGTGATAGACATGGGAAAATTGTGATTCTTTGCAAAGACGTTTTTTCCCCTTCATGGTTGCTTTGTAGGTGACGTTAAACTTCATTCCAGCTCTAATCACTGCATGATCATGGTAAAAGAACAGTTTTGTACTTACCATAACAGTAGATATTCAAGAGAATTCCATTCATTAGGCACACCTGTGGAACTATAGCTGCCGGACACTAGAACTGCACAGAAACCTTTGCAAGCTGTCAGCCAGAGGTCACCCATAATGATGTTAGATGTCAACATGAGCTTAAATGTGGGCAGCCCTTCCTCTCCTCAGTTCCCCACAGGAAATCATGCTTGGAGAACTTCCCTGTAGGGAACCAGGAGAGACCCCAGCACTCCACATACCAGGTGAGCCAGAGTGGTGGGAAAGGTAGCAATGGAAACAGCAGCACAGGTATCCTTTGTGGCAACCTTTAAGGAGGAAAAAGGGATGGACAACATAAGCTGATGAATGAGATTCTCATGAAGATCTGTTGTTATGGCAAGCACATAACTGTTCTATCTTCTACAAGGATATCACTTTCATCAGGCCACACCTTTGGAATGAGTCCCAAGCAGTACCAAAAGCTAACAGTCTGGGCAGCTGGAGTCTATATGGCAGGGATCTTCAATTGGCAGCCCATGGACCATATCCAGCCTGCAGCAGACTTCAATTTTGCCCACCGGTTGATCCACCCAATAAAGGTATTGTGCCACAATCAAGATATGCACATTATGCAGTGGGGGGCAAAAAAAGGGCAAGACTGAGGGAAACACACAGACACTCACTGAGTGTGTCAGAGATTGTGAGAGAGACGAAGGGAGGGGTAGATACACACACTCAGTCACACAGACAGGCAGGCAAGAAATGACAGAGTTGCAATAGAAATGTAGAACAGCAGTTTTTATTTATTAACAGGCTTCAATAACAACTTCAGTAACAACTGTTGATGTGCACATTACAATTATCTATTAAAGCAGCATCATAGTCTGCTGTTATGATCAACATTGTCCCAAACAGAGCATGATGCAGGTTTTGTGGCTGACAAGCACCCTGGAGCAATAATATCGCCATTAATATTATAAATGGGACTTGTAATATTATTCAGTAATCCGCAATAGCAAATGAACACATGGGATTAACAAGTAAATTCCCAGCAGGAGCAATAACTTTGAACTATTTTGAAAATTACAACTATAGTAAAATAACTTTATGCACCATGGCAGCAATAGTACAACACAGCAAGCAAACTGTTACTCCAGGCTTAGGCAAAAAAAACAACAACCAGTGAACACCAGTAACATTTTTGAAACTATCAACCCTTCTAATAATTTGCAGTGCAGCTGCATTATTAAACCACACTGAAGCTGTGGCGTTGTGCTTAAAGCAGCAGCGAAAAGCAACATGCAACAGCTGTAATATAAAAGTGATCAACCTAGTAATGTTCTGAGTGTTAAGTACTGCAACCCTTATTTCAGGCTGAATAACAAACATGCGCAGATAACAGTAGCAAGAACTTTACTTTTAAGTGACATGGCTTTTGGCTGCAGCAGCAGTGTCACTAATGAGCAAGGTGGCATTTCTTGCTTTGTGCCACTTTGCTGAAATCAGGCTTCAATGAAGTGATAGGTATGCGAAGGCAGCTCTCCAGCGAATCATTGGTCAACCTGTTTCAAGCATCACTCTTTTTGTAGCAGTTAATTTTTTTTATTGTTTTCTAGAGACAAGGCATACATCTCAATACATACATGAGAATTACAATCCATTTAGACTTTGCATATTGTAACATAGTGAGATATTCACAGTTAATTCACAATACACAGAAGGGAATGAAAAAGATCACAAATTAGATGCGGGACTGGGTTGGTTACTTAAAAAGAAGGGATGCTGTGGGGGAAGGGGAGGCTCCCATAAGCCATACACTATTAAAGGCAGGGGGTGGAAGGAATATGAGACCTGGTCAGCCATCAGGGTGGCTTTAACATATTCTTGCCCAGAGGGTTCACTGAATTGGGGGGGTGAGTCCTGGATATAATGCATGAACGGAGCCCATTTGTCCAAGAAGGCTTGCATAGGTGCCTTAGCCAAATGAGTCAGCTTAGAAAAGCTAGCCAGATTAGCCATGGCTACCAGCAAAGCTATGAGCGAGGATACCTCTGTAGTCCTCCATCTGCACAGAAGTAGCCGTTTGGCTTCCACTGAAGCTTGTACAAGCCATGCAAGATGGGGGCCCAATGGCCTGTATTCGTTGGAAGGGAGCCCCAGAATCCAGAAGCTTGGAGAGGTATGGACCTTGTATCCCAAGACATGGGAGCAACATGTAAGTATTTCAGACCAGAAAGAATGGATGGGACCACATTGCCATAATATATGAAGTAAGTCTGCTCCTGCCACATCACATCTCCAGCACACATCGTTTGGAATTAAGTTCATTTTCTTTAGAGCTACTGGTGTACGGTACCAAAGGGGTCTTATTTTATTTTGAACAAAAAAACTCCTGGGGTCTCCACACTCTTTTCTTGCTATTAACCAGCTACTCCACAAGGCATCCTCACTAAAAGAAAGGTTCAGCATACACTGTCTTCTTACCTTGGTAGGTAGGGATGGATCTGGTAAGGACACCTTAATGAACTTATAAATATGGCTGGCCACGCCTTTCTGTGATTCTAGCCAGCTGTCTAAAGGCAATTTGCTATGCACAGCTTTGCCATCTTGTTGACATATCACACAGGTACACCCTCTTTTAAGCCAGGATGAATAAACATGTCTCATCTGAAGATATCTCCAAAAATCACTTGGCCCCAGATTATATTTCCCTTTCAAGAAAGTGAAGCTGTCTAGGGTGTGGCCATCCCCCATTAGGATATCTTGTAGTGTATTGATATGCTACCCCTTCAAACACTTCCAGTAAAGGGGTTTATGGTCAATGGTCCAGCCAGGGTTATTCAAAGAGGAAGGTGCTTCCCCAGATTCAAACATGTCTTACTTATAGCCCCTACTTGTTGCCAGGCCTTGTGAGCTGCTTTTATTGTGAGCCAATAATGGAATTTGGAGGGGAGGAGGCTGCCCAGGTACCCAGATAGATGAATCCCATGCAGGGAATTCCTCTCAATTGACTCCCAAGATGGTAAGTCAGTGGTATTTCCCCGAAGCAGTTTACATGTGGCTGCTGCTGAGAAAGCATACGCGTAGTGTTGGAAATGCAGAAGGCACCACCGTCCCTTATTCCAAGGGGCTCGGAGTTTGGCTGTACTATACCTCAGGGTTTTATTGTCCCACAGGAAGGTCCATAGAAGATTGTCCAATATTTGAAACCATTTCTTTGGGATTTCAGTTGGTAGATGTGATAGTATATAGAACACTCTCGGGGCAATCATCATTTTAATTTCCCCCACCTTCCCCAGGAGAGAAAGGTTTAACTGTTTCCACCTTTGAGTTTCTACCTTAAGGCTATCAATTAAGGGAGAAAAGTTAGACTCCGGTAGGGAAGTCACATTGGCATTTACCCTAATGCCTAGATACTTAATACCCACCTTAGCACTACCTAAGCCCACTGCTGAGATATCTTCAGATGAAAGCTGCTTATTTAGGGGGAGGACTTCTGTTTTGCCTTGATTAACCCTGAGGCCTGAAATACTTGAAAAGGATTGCAATAAATTCACAATGTGTCCAGCACTGGCATGAAAATCGTCACTTAAAGTGAGACAATCATCAGCATATTACAGTGTATGATACGAATCAGGGCCTACCTGCATGCCTTTAATATTTGGATGTTCCCTCAGGGCACTAGCCAGGGCTTCTATAACAAGCACAAACAGCATCAGAGAAAGAGGACACCCCTGCCTAGTACCCCTGTGCAATTTGAATGGGTCTGAGAGTGTATTATTAGTTAACAGTCTGGCCATAGGAGACGTATAAAGAGTTTTAACCCAACCCCTGAACACATCAAAAAAGTTGTAGTGCTGCAGCATCATATGGAGAAAGTCCCACTCTACTGAATCAAAAGCCTTCTTGAAATCCACCAATATAGAGGCTGCTGGAGTGGGAACGTTTCCTGCTTTCTGCACAAGGGAGATTAAAGATCTAATGTGATCAGTACTGGCACAGCCCTTCACAAAGCCCACTTGGGAAGTGTGAATCAAATAGGGAAGGACTTTCTCCAACCTGGCTTCTAACACCTTTGCTAGAATCTTGGTATCAGATTTAATCAACTAAATGGGCCTATAGCTTGTAGGCATAGTGTGGTCTTTGCCTTCCTTCAGAAGGACTGTGATGATCACCTCCCTAATGTTGGCAGGGAGTATCCCCTGTACCAAAACTTCATGTAACATATCTCTCAGGGAGGGAGATACAAACTCTGGTATTACCTTATAAAAATCAGCAGAGAAACCATCTCCACCTGGGGCTTTTTAAGGGGCCATCTTTTGAATTGCCTCCCTGATTTCCTGCATCTCTATGAGCATGTTCTCTCTGGGCATCTGTATGCCTGGGAAGCTTTGCACCTACTATAAAAGTGTTAAATTTGGTCTTGTCTCAGGCAGTGTGGGAACTGTACAAGGTTTTGTAGAAAGGATAAGTTGGTTAATGACCTCTAATTTACTGTTTTTCCCCTTTATTGTCCCGTAATTGGGCAATATGCATCTCTGCTTGTTGTTATTTTAGATGGAATGCTATAAGTTTCCCAACTTTTCCCCCCTGCCCAATATTTATGCTTTAGTCTTAATATTTGAAGTTCCAATTTTCTTGAAGCTAGCATATTCAATTTCATTCGTAGGGCCAGGAGGACATGCAGCAGGTCTGGATTTTGGAGATTATTAGGATCCTTCTTATACAGGCCTTCGTTCTCTCCCAATGCCCTTTCCAGCTCCCTAGCTTCATTTTCTCTCTGCTTTCTATGGTAGGTGGCATAGCTAATGATGCAACCTCTTATCGTGGCTTTAAAAGCCTCCCAAATGGCTACCGCATAAACAGACCCTCATGGATTGTGCGAGAAAAAGGTTTTTACCTCCTCCTTAAGCCACTCCTTAAAGTCTGCCACTTGTAATAATAATGGATCTAGCCTCCAACTAACTGGCCTGGTGGTAGGGGTGAAAGGCCCTATTGCTAACGTCAAAGGGGCATGATCCGAGATATACAGGGGGGCTATAGTGATATCCAGTACTTTGCTTATAATGTTTGGGGAAGTAAACCAGTAGTCAATCCTACTTGCAACTTGTTTAGCTTCAGAGAAATATGTATAGTCCCTCTCACCTGGGTGGGCTACCCTCCATATGTCTTGCAGTTTATGCAGAGAGAGAGCATATCCTTTAAAGCCCTAATGGAGCGGGGGTGCACATCCTGCTTTGAGTTATACCTATCCAGGAGGGAATCCATCGTCAAACTGAAATCCCCCCCCCCCAGAAGGATGTCCACCTCCCCTGCTGCCATCTCCAATAAGTCTTGTGAGAGTCTGTGAAAGAAATAGGGGGTGTCCTCATTTGGGGTGTATATGTTAGCTAGTAATATATCTCCAGTCAATCAATCAATCAATCAATCAATCAATCAATCAAATCTTTATTTATCCAGGCGATCACCGTTGAGCAAGCTCATTTACAAGGTGGACCTGCTGTTTGTCAATGATAGATATACATACATAGATTAGCTGTGCACTACACAAAATGTTTAAGTAAGAAACAGACTTACAATTGTAAGGTACAGTATATACATTCCATTGCACCTATGGGAACAGATAAACAACACAAGACATTATTGTGGCATGTTCAATCCTTCTTATACATGTAAGTTAAGTGTCACTTTATACAGATTTCAGACGAAAGGTACAAATTATGACCATTTCATCCCTTAGTAACTAATTCTAGCTTGGACGGTGGTCACAAGCTTGGACGGTGGCCATGGCTTAAGTAGGGCCCATGTTTCCAACTGAACAACTATTTGGGTGGCATGCAGGAGTAGGTAAAGAAAAGGTGCCAAGGGTTCTGAGGGCCAAACAAGGTAGCTGGCTACTGAATGAGTTAATGAGGGAATAGAGGGGTTAGGTTCAAGGCTGTGTGTGGTAGAATTAGAAATGAAGCCACTAACAGGACCACTAGGAGCTATGGTAACATTTACAAATTTCGGCAAATGCTTTGTTGTAAAGATTCCTAAACATCGCAATACTGACAGGAGAGCTAAGTTTCAGTAAGCTTTGAATCCTTTTCCATAGTGAGGGCAGAGCGTGACTTATGGCTGCCCTACCAAAGTGGTTACTGATCCTGGGAATTTTTTAGGGAAATTAGTGAGTGGCTTCTTATGTCATAGCTACTAGGTGGACTTAGAGGAAGGCAGACAGCAATGTAGTCCGGAAGTTTGTTGGTGAGAGCTCGAAATATCCAAATAGCTGCATTTCTATGCCATCTGAATTGTAGAGAAGGCCACCCCACTGCAGTGTATAGTGAGCAGTGGTGCGTGGAGGATGGAAGGCCAGTTATAAATCTTAAGGCTCTGTGGTACAGTACATCCAGTTTAGCAAGTTGCGAGACAGGGCATTGGCCATATATAATGTCAGCGTAATCAATTAATGAGAGGAATGTAGAATGAACAAGCTGTCTTTTTGCGGTCTCAGTAAGGAGATGTTTAATTTTGTAAAAGAGGCCAAGCCTTTGCCTAAGCTTTTTTCAACAATTCTTCAGTATGCTCTTTAAAGGAGAGTTTGTTATCCAGCCATATACCCAGGTATTTGAATTTCGGCACGAACTCAAGATTTTCACCAAGTAGAGTGGTTATAGGAGGAGCAGTGCCAGTGGCTGCAGTGTTGGCCCCAGAGCTAGATGGTGCAAACAGCATTGCCTTTGTTTTTTTGGCATTTAGCAATAACTTTTTGTTGATGAGCTGGTTTTGCAGCTTATTGAATTCGGCTTGCAATGCAGAGCATGCGGCTCCAGGGGAGTCTCGACTTAGGTAAAGCACTGTATCATCGGCGAATAAGTGGATACTGGCTTCCTTGATTCCTAAATTCAGGTTGTTAATATAGATGTTGAACAGTAGTGGTCCCAATATGGAACCCTGTGGGACTCCTCTCTTTATTGGTTTGAGTGGAGAAAGCTCTTCTTCGGCCTTTATTTGTTGCTGCCTATCAGTGAGGTAGTTCTGGAACCAGTCCAGTGTGATTGAGTCCATGCCTATATTATTTAAAGTGGAGAGAAGTAGACAATGGTCGATGGTATCAAAAGCCTTGCTAAGATCTAAAAACACCGCACAAACGAATTTTTTCTTGTCCAGGTCCCGTTGCCAGTCGTCAGTGACTTTGGCCAGTGCCGTAATAGTGCTGTGTTTAGTTCTAAATCCAGACTGCATGGGGTTAAGTAATTCAGAGCTGTCCAGGAAAGATCTTAACTGTGTATCCACAATTTTTTCCAACATTTTCGAAAGTATAGGTAGTAGGGAGATTAGTCTATAGTTGTTCAGGTCACTTGGGTCCCCTGCTTTATATAGCGGAATAACATGAGCAGTTTTCCATTCTGCAGGGAGAGAGCCTTGGATTAGAGACAGGTTGAATAAGTGCATTATTGGTGCTGCTAGTATGTGATAAGCTATTTTCAGAAAGTATGGGTCAAGCGAGTCGGCTCCTGCGCTCTTTCTAATGTCTAGTTGTAGCAGAAGGTCTTCAACTTCTTTTACGGTGATTAATGAAAAGGAGAAGGTCCTACCTTTGTTGTTTGTTTCAGGGGACTGTGCTTTGATCTGTGGCCGAAGACTACTTACTGGTGCTTTATCGAAAGCCAAGCCAGCGGTGGCAAAGTGGTTATTGAAAGCTTGGAGAATCTCAGATTTATCAGAGACAGAGACATTGTCAATGGTAATTTTAGACGGCAGCACACTACCCGGTGAGTAGCCAGACACTTCCTTAATAGTGGACCAGAACTTGGTAGGATTATTAGATGCAGAGAGCAATTCTGATTGATAAAAAGTAGCCTTGGCCTCCCTGGTCATTTTTGTGCAGGCATTTCTAGCTGATCTAAATAGACACCAGTCAGAATCTGCATGTGACTTCCGGGCCTTTTTCCACAGTTGATCTCTTTTTAGTAAAGCTTTCTTCAAGTCTGGTGAAAACCAGCAGCAGGTCCCGGTTTTTATTCTAGCTTTGATTATAGGAGCATGGATATTTAGGGCACTAGTTATGATTTCGTACAAGACATCATAGGCATCACTTACTGATTTAGCTAGGTAAAAACTCTGCCATTGCATAGAGTTTTTTAGGTCATTGAAATAGGCCAGAGGGTCAAAGTTACGTCTGGATCTTTTGGTAGAGAACTTTGATGTAGATAGTGGTTTGGGGATGGTTCTGATGCCAGCTATGAGGCAGTGGTCACTAACATCAGCTGGAAGGATACCAGCATGTGAGAAATGGTGAGGTTCATTGGCAAGAAGCACATCCAGGAGGCTGCTTCTTGTTGGATTCTTATTGTTGATGCGTGTTGGTTCAGATATTAGTTGGGTGAATCCATGTGAATCACAGAAATGTTTCATGGGTAGTGATCCGCTAGTTAACCAGTCATAGTTTAGGTCACCTAGTAAGATTGTCTCCATAGATGTTGCGTCCATTTGTCCTGACAGGTGAGTCAGGAGCTGAGGTCCTGCTGCAGGTGGTCTATAGCAGCCTATTACACGAAAAGCAGTGGGGGTACTGACTTTAGCTAAGACCCATCTCCCCCATTATCAGCCCTTTGTTCCTGCAAAGTCCATTTTAGGTTTTTGTGACACAGTACAGCTACCCCACCTTTAGTTTTGTTGGCCACGCTGTGGACCTGCCAGCCCACCCATTCCCATCTTCATTTTTGAGCTTCCATATGATTTAACTTAGTTTCCTGTAAGAAGGCTATCTGGGATCTCAGGGATTTAAGTCTGGCTAGTACTTTCTTACATTTAATGGGAGAGATCAAGCCCCTCACATTCCAGGAGGTGGCCGACACCATATCTTTACCTGCCATGGCGTATTTCTATCAGTAATGCCCGAGACCCCAGCCTAAGTAGAAGGAAACCGAGTAATCTGCATACAGGAAGCTTGTCCTTAGAATCATCCCACGATCCCTTCCCTTGTCTGGCCCTTTTTATTCTCCAAACCCCACATAAACTATGGATCAGTCCACATATTGACGCTCTAGTCTCTATAGTGATTTTTGGTTTTTACCTCTCCATACCATTCTCCTTGTACTACACCTTTGCCTAAGAGGCTCCCCCTATATGACCAGACCACTGCAGGTGGATGTGGTCCATGACAGAGAGATCCTCTCCTGAGCGCGGGGCCTGATAGTTTACCAAGATCTGCCAACCTGTCTATCATCAGATAGCGTAACCAACTCTGCTACACGACCCGAAGCAGGGCCCTGTGAACCCCTATTAAACTAATATTAAACAAAACATCAGGTTTGAAAGCAGCAATCATTAAACCTTTAAACTGAGAAACTGATAACATAACAAGGCAGTTAAAACACTTCAGGACAGAGATAATCCCTCTTTATAACCACGGGGGGGGGGATACATCCTCTCCTGCAAAATGATCCCGAAAGCGCTGTAAAACCAAAAACACTTTTGCGCTATCTCTCACCTGCTCAGCCACTTATAGTAACCAGGAAGCTGCCTTCCGGCCAAACGTTACACAGAACAAAAAATGTCTCTTGTCCATTTTAAACCTAGCATGAGGGTACAGATAATTGGCAGGCTCAACGCTATTAAGATAGTATTAACCACCGGCCTGTGTTGCCTAGTTCAGGTAAAGGGAAACCCAGGTCTTGCTCGCTCCACCGCATGGTGAGACCAAGCAGGAGCTACCTAGCTTAAAACAGGCTAGCACAGGCATTCCACCACCCCAAGGTGGGTGGGGTGATGTCTTGCAGTTAGCGCAACTGGTGAGGGAAACAAGATTTTAAACATTACCAAACCTTAACTAGTAATAACCACATATCATGGTTTAATAAAACAACATGGCCAGCCTTAAACCATCTGGTGGAGGAAGCCCGGCAGGCCCTAAATAGTGCCTCCACGCCATAACCTGCCATATAACAACAATCCCTGGTCGGGCACCTGACTGCCAGGGAATCCTGGACCATGTAAGATTGTGGGTGAGAGGGAGGGGAGAATAACTCAGCCCCTGCATAGCCATTAGAAGCTCTGAAACCTGGGCGGAGGTAAAAAATAGTTAGGACCCCTCAGTCTTCTTGGTGGCAGTTGTTCAGCCAATGGCTCCCCATCACATTCGGCTCAGTCCTTACAATGTGGGGCCCGGTCTGTGAGCAGACTTTGGTCTGTAAGATCTTCCAGCGTAAGGCAGTCTGAATTCCTTGTTAAATCCAGGGCTTAAGGCACAAGATCCCCCAAGGGTTCGTATCTATTGGACACATTAACTGGTGTGGCAGCTGGGGAGATTGTGCTGTCATCTGAAAGGATTTGTAATTTCTGGCAGCTCCTTGATCTGTTTTTCTTGGCCATAGATTTTTTACTTGGGGTATCTCTTCCAGTCTTCCTCGAGTGACCCCGCTGAACTCTCTGCCAGTCCCACTCTGGTTTTGTGTCTTTCGGTGCAGTACTAGTTGCTAAATCCATGGGTATCGGGGAGTTCTCCCTGTTCAGTCTTTTAGTACTGCATGAGGATTGTGGGGGTTGGTTCATGCCCCTGCCTGATAGCTGTATGTTTTGCAGAAAGTGCTTCACATCCCCAGGGTTGCTAAACATGTGAAAAATACTATTGTACTGGACTCTTAGTTGCGCAGGGTATCTAAGCGAGGTGGGAATACCCAATTTATGAAGTTGTTGTTTCACCTCTGGGAATGCTCTTCTCCACCTTGCAAGCTCCTGAGAGTAATCTTGGTAAAGCTGGATGGAGCAACCCTGACATGTCAGTGTTTTTGGTTCTCTGGCCAGGCAGAGATAGTGCTCCTTCACTGGATAATGTAGAAATTTGCACAGAATGGGGCAAGGGCACTCCCCTGGTTTAGGTTTGTGAGCAAGTGAGCAGTGGACCCGCTCAATCTCTTGTGGGGCCTCATACTCCAGCCCTAGCATTGCTGGCAATGTGTCCTCCAGAAAGGATATCATATCCCTACCCTCCATGCTTTCTGGAATGCCCACAATTCTGATGTTCTGCCTCCGGGCTCTGTTTTCCATGTCATCCATTTTAGAAAGTAAGTACTGAATCCGTCCATGATGTTCCCTCAGGTGCCCGTCATGTTGGGAGATTTGCTTAGCTTGCTGCTTTATTTCCTTTTTGGAGCCCTCCACCTGAAGAGCTAACAGCCACAGTTACTCATTTATTTGTGTAGGTGACTGCTTTAGTTCCGTAGTATCTTGCAACACTTTACTCAGCATCGCCGTCATATTTGTGATGTCTTGGGCTATGCTTTTAGAGGCATTGGAGGTGGCCATTGCCCTCACTGTTGTCTCCCGATTGCTGCCTGTCTGCCGTGCATCAGGGTGGAGGTCCTGAAACTCGAGTGGTGCTAAAATTGCAGCCTGTTGGGAGCGTAAGATGCAGCGGGGCCCGGGCTGTTAGACACGGTGCTGACTCGCAATTCCATCACCGATTTCAACAAAAAATGGTGTATTTAAAAGTTATGGTATTCCGACATTGATTGCTTACTTTTCAGGACACCGAACTATCGACTGGACATAGCGGATGGGCTAATAGCGGTTCACAGGGTGTCTCCTGCAAGATTTAGTGTGCCACCATGTTGGCTGCCAGGCTCCACCCCCTCAAGCATCACTCTTGATGATGTTCATTACTGAAATGCTGTATTCATGAGTACAGGTTGAGCCAAACATTGAGAGGACCAGAAGGGAGAGTTTTTTCAGGTTGGGATACTTTTCTGTGTCCAAATATCCAGTCCAGAATGTCTGGGTGTCAGTTTTTTTGAATTCTCCTTTCAGAACTTCTGATGACTGCAGGTCAACTAGTTCCAGCTGCAGTGCTCCCTCATCTATGACAGGGAGGAGCTTGTTTGCATGGGATGAAAAATCACCCTCAGGTGGTATTACAAAGGGATCACGCACAAAACCAATCACATCCCTTGACATCTCAACGTCTTCAAATCTTTTGCTGAAGTTGTCTCTTAGGTGCTGAAGGAAGCCTATCATGAGGGGAGTGACCACATTATATGCCTCCTGTGCTACTTGCTGGTTGCAGAGTTCAGTGAAATGGAGAAGTTTCCCAGAGCTCAAGTCAGAGATAAATATGTCCAGCTTCTTGATAAAAGCTTCCAGCCTTTCAGCTAGGTTGTTAATTGTCTTGTCCTGCCCCTGTAGCTGCAGGTTCAGTGTGTTTAGGTGGCCAAAAATGTCACAAATGAAGGCAGCATTGTTCATGAATTCATCATCTTGCAAAGAGGCCAGTAAGTCATCAGCCTTTCTATGTGAGCTCTGCCACATGAATTGAGCAACTTGCCTCTTCAGCTCACAGAAGCGTGCCAGAGCTGTACCTTTACTAAGCCAATGAACATCATTGTGCAGCAGAAGATCTTCATGTCTGGCAGAGGTCTCAGCAACCAACTTGCAAAATAGTCTGTGCTGCAGATCTGAGGAGGCTCACATAAAATTGATTATTTTCATCACGGTATCCATGACGTCTTTGAGTTCCCCACTCAGCTTGGCACACAGCACACTTTGATGTACCAGGCAGTGCAGTGCTTTCATCTCTGGTAATACTGCAGCCAGTCATGCTGCCAGACCCCTCTGCCTGCCCACCATAGAAAGTGCTCCATCAGTCACAAGAAAGCTAATCCTGCTTAGGGACACTCCAAGTTTTTGGAAGAGTGCTGAGACTTTCTCAAATATGACATCTCCTGTGGCATTCGTCTCCAGAGGGATCAAACTCATGAGCTCCTCTCCAAAGATTTTCCCATCAAAGTATCTAACATACAGACAAAGCTGTGCTTTGTCTGTATTGTCCGTTGATTCATCAACAGCCAGGAAGAGAAACTTGGCACCTGTCAGTCCCTTCAGTGTTAAGTGCAGCACTTCATTATCCAATCTCTGCACACACAGCAATGTGATGGTGTCTGATAGGGGTACTTGTTTGACAGCTTTAATAACAGCTGCTTTAGTTTTTTCATCTGGTACCACTTCCTCCAGAGCTGCCAGCATACATTTCTTCACTGGTTCAGCATCAGTGAAAGGCTCGTTTTTGGTGCCAGAATCCATGCCACACATAGGGAAGGTGCCATTGCCTTCCCTTGCTGTGATGCAATAGTGGTGAGCATTTTACTGCTATAATGATATGATGCAATGAATGACTCCACCTTTGCTCACCTTGTCTCAGACATAAATGGATAGCTTTCATTGAAAGACTGGTGGCTCGTTTGAAAGTGGCACCTCAGATTATATTCTTTATTAACTGAGACACACTCATTGCACAGGAGACACATTGACTTTGGCTTGTCCACATTTGGAAGGATTAACAAGTTCTCATGTGTCCATTCCTCCTTAAAAGATCTGTTCTCAGTGTCTACTTCACATTTCTTCTCTGATACAGCCATTTTGCAGCACTTTTAATTTATCTTGTTGACTCACTAAGGAAACTTAATGCAAGTCAAGAGACAAGTAGTACACCAGCACAGAGTGAGTGCCACTATGCTGCTACGTGACATAGATTGGCCATCTCTGCACAGATGCACATTGGTACTCCATTCAGGGAGCACATTTGGGATCTGCTTCTGGTGTCTGCTAGTGTTCACTCACTCGATTACCCACTAGCTACCACGTTCATTATTTTTTCATTTGCAGCAAGTCCCTTGTCTATGTTCTCCAGACAACTTGGTCAGTTCGCAGAGTGAACAGAAATGATCACAAAAGAAAAAGGCAACAAAAACTGATCAGGACAGCACACATCACTGAAAGGACTAGCAACCTCTGCAGTGGCATGTTGAACCAATTCTGATGTCTGTGCCCACATGTCGATGGGGTGGAGGAGGGGTAAGTGCAGCACCTTCCTAACTAACATGCACCTCATGAAATATGGTGGTTGCAACATGGAACTCTGTCATTAGGTGAGGTACATTTCTGACAGTTATGTGGGCTACTACAAAAATATTAACGAAATGCAGTGTTCCACCGAGGGGAAAATGCACCTTCCTATGTAACTTGCTGCCGTGTGAATGAGCACCTGGAGAATTAGTGTGGTGCTGCTCAAAAGGATGATCGTGTTTGTAAGACTAAATAGATAAGCACACTCCAGACAGTCGATTCGGATACCAAGGCTTGTTTTATTAATTCCTTATGTGCAAAATGTGAAAAATAAATATAACACTGGCCGGAGTGACTAGCAAACAGTCTGTTTTCTAGCCACTTTGGCAAGTTTTATATTTATTTTGCACGTTTTGCACATAAGGATTTAATAAAACAAGCCTTGGTATCCAAATTGACTGTCTACTCTGGAGTGTGGGTGCTTACCTTCCTATGTAGTAAATATGGTTATCTTGTGGCTGAAACATGAACTGATCACTATTGTAGTTGTAATTTGGGCTGTTCTGAGCTGCTATGGTGGCGCGTGGGCTATTTTTAAAAGCATGGTTGTGCTGTGGCCCCCCGAGGGTGTTTGCTTGCTGTGATGTGGCCCACCACCAAATGTAATTGAAGACCCCTGCAATAGGCTTATGAAATAAAATATTTCAGTTTCTATGCACTGAGGTTATAAATAAAAAAGAATGTTAAACTGATTTTATGCATTGATGAGTATGGTCTGTGAAAGATATATACGTGATTTAGCATATAACAGAGTGCAGATGGAAAGCACACAGTTGATCAAACAGTGAGCCCCCACAGTACTTTAATCCCTGTCATTTTGCACCTAATACCCCTCCAGTTCTAAGATAGAGGTTTGAACTGCACCAACAATCTTTGTTTTTTTTGGTATCACAACAGTGGGAGATTCTCGCATCTCCTGAAACTGCAGAAGGTTCTTTTTGGTACATTCCTGCTCCTCTAAAGTGAAGCCCATAGCAGCATGCATTGGCTGCATCACGCTGAAAAATGAGGGATCCACTGGAGGTGAACTTGGTGTGTTCACAACAGAGTCCTCCCTACAGAAAGAGACTGTGGAGCTTGTGCCCTGTCCATAGTGGCTCTCAGCATAGTCTTCCTCCTCCTCCTCCTCCTCTGTCATTAGATCAGGGTTACACTTATATTAATCAACGACACTGTCATCAATGGGAATGAAAGATCATGTTGCTGATGTCAGCAGCAGATGAGGAGGTCTATTTGGCAAGGAAGAACCTTGCAGCATCTATGGAGTATTTATGGTAATCCCCATTGACAGGTCTCCTGCATCAGGGAGGCCAAATGGTAGATGTCTTTTCATGACTGAAAATGTTATAAATACTACCTGAACATTGTTATCGCTTTGGATAGTAGCCACAACTGAAGTACTCATAATTGGAGGTTGTATCTCCATTTATGATGGTGACATACTGGCCATAGTAGGCTTGGTAGTGCCCATGCTGAGTCCCAACCTTGGTGTCTAGTTGAAGGTTGGGGGGAGCAGTCGACACTGCCCTGGGGCAGTCAATGATGAAGCAGAGGTCATACCTGTAATCCACAGAGGAGATCTGAAGTGTGCCGGGGAGGCTATGTCCTTGGCCCAGTACTTGTGTTTGTGACTCCCTGAAGCTTTTTCCTGGGACTTTGATGACCGCAATTTGGTCAATGGGCTGGGTGAAGTAGATTTTTCTTGAAGCTGCTTCTCCATTTTTGCAATGGTCTTTTGGAGAAGAAATTTTTCCGAAACCACTTTTCTGTGTTGTCTTGTTGTGGAGTTGAACCTCCAGCAGAGCTCAGAAGCGTTCATGTTATGAGAGAGGTCTAAGCAGTAGCCACAGCCATTGTGTGAGTCTCTTGTGTAGAGCTTCTTTCTGCACTCATAGTAGTAGAAGAGTTTAGATGGTTCTTTTAATGACATACAGGTCACGGAAAATCAATACAAAAATGATTACTTAGTTATACGAATAAAATGGCAGCTACAAGCAGCAGGTGTCTGTGGGTCCCTCGAGTCTGATCGACGGCGGGAATAGAACTGAAAAGAGCAGTATCTCCCCACATTTATGTACAGGCTGACAACTGATGACATTGCAGGCTGCCCCTGGCTGACTGCTTGCAAAAGTTTGCATGTGGTCCTAATGCCTAGTGGCAATAGCTCCAAAGGTGTTACTTAATAAAAGAACTGCAAACTGCCTCAAAGAAGATCAAACAATCTCGCCAATTCAATGCCTGCCTATGGTGTAGCATGTATTATACAATGCAAGAACATTTCTAGCATTCTGATTGGTCAGTGACCACATTGTAAAGTGATGTTATCCCAGTATGACATTACTGTATAAAGGCCAACCACATATATGATCACATAACACAGATGTAGCACCCCAATGGTTGCTACATAAGCAAGCAGGAAGAACAGCAAGGAGGGAATGGGTTAACCCCACCCACCCCATCTATGGCCAGCTGGCTTGCTGACCAAGCTAGCTGACTGACCACAACTTGACGCTGCGAGCAAGATCCAAAGGAGCCCAAAGCAGATCCATAAGTCCACAGATGGCTCCAAAATGGCAAACAGCCACCACTCCAACTCCAGCGATGAAGAGGGTGACCAGCGATCAGCACTCATGATGCCCTATTACTCTGGCACCCCCTGGCTTCCCCAGTACACTGGAGATCCCACCTCCCCAAGGGAACCAGCCTGAGAGAATTCCGAAATTGAGTGCTGGCCATGTTCCGGCTGTATCGAATCCTTGAGCACCAGAAGGTGGAGGTCCTGATTGGACAACTGGGAGGCACAGCACTCTGAGAGGTTACCAGCTGGTCTGAGATGGGTGGGACACAGCCAACAGAATCTCAACCAGACTGGGCTAGACCTTCAACACTCGCACCCTGTCTCAACTGAAGATGAGGTTCTTCTCCTGGACCCAAGACCCAAGGGAGAGCCTAAGAGAGTTTGTGCTCAGCCTGCAGGAGGCCCTTAAGGCCACAGAGTAAAAGAATCAGGCAGCAGTGCAGGAGCCTGATTGCATGCTGCAAGACAAGTTCATTGATGGAGTGCAAAGTGCTACCCAGCAAACAGATCTAAGGATGCTGCAGGAGCAGGAGCTGGCTGAGACTTTCTTGGACTTCAAGGAAAGGGCCATTCAGATCCTGGGAGACAGTCGACTGGCTGAGGATGTTACCGCTGGCATGCAGCGTGCCAGTTTCCCATTGATGATGTGGCCCGATGGCATGGCCCCAGTGGATGCATTCTACCAAAAAGAGTTGTGGACAGATGCAACTCACATCCCAGTCTACCCGGCCAGCCCCGAGTACCCATTGGCAGCACAGCAAGTGGCCCAGGTGCCCGACCAACACGCCATCTGAGGGGAAACCTCGCCCAAGGACCACATCCAAGTGCTCGAGGATCAGGTGGCCAAGTTCACTCGGCAGCTGGAGGACGTGGGGTGAGAAATGAGGGACTGGAGAGAGGGCCAAGGAGTTGGAGGAAGATGCTCACCTGCCAGGGGCCAGAGGGGCAATGGACTGAGACTGCTTTATTGGTTCGATGAACATGGCAGGCCCATCTACAGGAGGTGCAGAGTTGCTGGCCACATAGAGCGGTAGTGCTCATAATGATGGCCAACAGAAGAGGCCAGTTTAAACAGAGGGTTTTCAGGGCAGTGGCCAACCCCCAGGAAGACAGGAGATAGGACCTAAGTCTGCATCAAAGTGCAGTAGGTACATTGGAAGGTGCCCCATCACACCAGGTAGGATCAACAGCATCAAACTCATGGCACTTCTTGATACTGGCTCCTGGGTGTCCACTATCCAGGAAAGGTATTTCTTGAAGCACAGGCCCGAGGCAACACTTCAAAATCCAACCCAAAATTGGCTTAACCTGATTGCAGGGAATGGCCTTGACATCCCGTACCATGGCTACCGAGAAGTCGATGTCCGGCTGAGTGCAACCACATACCCCAACCAGGGCATCATTATCCCCCAGATGGCCAATGATAGCCTACACCAGTTATCCTTGGGATGAATTGACTGCTCAATTGCCACAAAGAGTTAAAAACATCCTGAAGAATCTCGCCATCCAGTTACTAAGGCCAGAGAGGCGTGTCTGGCACCAAGCAACACAAGTTATCAAAAGCCACCAACAGTTGGCCACTGCCCAAGGGGGAGATATGCCTCATCTGGGTAATAGACCTCTGCCCCATCATGTTAAGTCCAGGGCACAAGACCCTTGTCATTTGCAAGGCCAAAAAGGGCGTGGAAGGAAGAGACTACCATGCCCTGCTAGAACCCCACATCAACGCCAAAGATAACGCCTTTGCTGTCGCCCGAAGCCAGGTGATGGTACAAAATGGACAAGTACCAGTGAGAATCCAAAACTGTGGAGTGACCCCAGCTTTGCAGTACAGTGCTGACCAATCGGGCAGCTGGTACAGATTGATCAGGACAGCATCATAGAGGCCTCATCTACAAATACGCCCAGCATGGTGGGCTCAATTTTCTCCACAATTGCCACGGATGCAACAAACGATGATTCCCACAAGCAGTGGTTGCACAAAACTGACCTGGGGACCCCAGCCACCATGGAAGAGCAAAGGCGAGAGGTGCTGGAACTAATCCACAAACACAGCATGGCCTTCTCCCAACACTTGCTTGACTTTTTTATGTACCAGCTCAGTGCAGCACCACATCCCAACTGGAGACCATGCCCCATTTGAGAGAGATTTCAGCCCATACCCTCCACCTACAATCAGCCCACCAAAGATCTGTAGATGGAAATGCTGGAAGTAAAACTTATCCAGGAGAGCTACAGCACATGGGCCTTGCCCATAGTGCTGGTCAAAATGAAAGATGGCCAGCTCCGGTTTTGGGTGGACTACTGCAAACTGAACCAAGTCACGCACAAAGATGCTTACCCCCTCCCACAGCTCGAAGACTCCCATGCCGCACTGAAGTCAGCAACCTTGTTCTCCACCCTAGATCTGGCCAGTAGATATTGGCAGGTGCCCATTGTCCCAGAGGACTGAGAGAAGACTGCCTTCATCACTCCCATGAGCCTGTATGAGTTTGCCAGAATGCCTTTCGGTCTGTGCAATGCCCTTGGAACCTTCCAACAACTGATTGAGCACTGCCTGGGAAGCCAGAACTTTGACATTGTCCTGCTGTACCTGGATGTCATCATTGTCTACTCCGGCACCTATCAAGAGCACCTACAGCATCTGGAGATGGTCTTTCAGTTCTTGGTTGCAGTAACCATCCGAGATGTCACAGCCAAAACCACTCCAAAGGCCTTCTGGGATCATTTCATCAAGACATATGGGTTCCCCACCAAAATTCTCACTGACCAAGGTCCTTCTTTAGAATCACGGCTCTTCCAGGAACTCTGTGTGCTTTATGGGAGCTGCAAGCTATGAACAACTGCCTATCACCTGCAAACCAATGGACTCTGTGAACATGCCAACTGCACCATCATAAACCTGCTCATATCCCTACTGGATGAGACCCACCTCCAATGGCCCACCATCTTCCCAGAGTTGACTTACATCTACAACACCACCACCCACACAGCTCCACAGGTCACACTCCCTACTACTTGTTGTTTGGGCGCCATGGCCGCTTACCCATGGACATGGTTCTAGGAGTACCAGCAGAGCCATAAAGTACCCCAGCAACTGACTGGGTATAAGAGCACCATGAATGGCTGCAATTGGCCAGCAAACTAGTATCCCAATACATGGACAAAGCATGCCAAGAGCAAAAGGACTTGTACAACAACACAGTCAAACCGCTTGCCATTGGAGACAGAGTCCTGCTAAAAAGGACACACAACATCCACAAACTCAAAACCAAATGGGAGCCTGACCCATATTTAATTGTAGACACCCCCTTTCCAGAACTTCCTGTCTACCGAATACAGTTGGAGTCAAAGCCCTCCCAGCAAAAGACTGTGCACTGAAACATCCTTATACTCTGCACCTTCCAAGTTGTGTCACCTGTAAAAGATGCTGACCCAGAACCTGAAGAGACCGAACCTGAGGAGAGGCAGGTACAAGGATCCAGTGGCCCCTAGGACTTTTCCCAAAAAACTCTTGCCCATGGCCCAGGGTGCAGATTATCCTGGCTACTGTGCCACAGAGATTGCCAGTGGCAGACCAGGTCCATGTTCGCCAAGAAACCACGCTGGTGGAACCCACTGGCATACTGCAGGAACCCCCCAGTAGAGCCATTGCCTGCTGAGCTAGCTCCAATGTGGTCATAGTGTACTACCCAGGGAGTGCCTCCCGCTTGTCTCATTACAGAAATGGTAGAGCCCTGTTTGAGGGCCCGATCAAAGGGTGAGCAGTAGCTTTTGCTCAATGGTTATGCTGACTTGAACCACAGGTAACCCAAGGTCTTAATACTGTCTAATGTGATTCTGATGTTTATCATGCTGTAGGTAGTCCTCATAGCATTTACATAGACCAGGTCATTAGTGTGTAACTGTAACCTAATTGCTTATCTTTTGTGAGTAAAATGGTACTCAGCCTCATACATGGGGACATGCATGTTTAAGAGGGGCCAAATTGTAGCACCCCAACGATTGCTACATAAGCCAGCAGGAAGGAATGCAGGGAGGCAAAGGGTTAACCCCCCCACCCACCTCATCCACAGCCAGCTGGCTTGCTGACCAAGCTAGCCGACTGACCACTTCCTGTCCTGGTCTCCTTCTCCTCCCTCCCTCCTTTTCCTGCACTTTTCCCAGGCTTTGGCCTTTGTTCTGGCCATGCCAGAGTTCCAGCCAATGCCTAAAGGGGCCATAAATCATCCCCAGGGTCTGATCTAGGCCCCAGGATTCAATCACTTGGCCAGGAGCCAAGTCTGTCCCCAGGCTAGAAAAGGGTCTCCCCTGCTAGCCTAAGGGCAGTTCTGGACTGGGTGGCTTACAGAGTGGAGAGCACAGAGGAACAGATGCCTGGAAGCTTACATGAAGCTTAGGTCCATAGCTCCCTGGTGGCGGCTCCTCTGTAGCCAGGGGTCCTGGGGTCTTCAGCAGCAGCAGCAGTTGTCATCCTCCAGACTGGAGGGGTCCAGTAGTCCTCCAGACATCCACCAGCAGCCAGCCTGGTAGGATAAGCTCCTTCCCTCACTTGTCCTCTTGGGTGCGTGGTTTCCTTTCGTTTCTTTTGCTCCGTGGACTAGGGTGGAGTCATTCTGGGAGTGCTTTGTGGTGCACTCTGCTAGTAGCTGTCCTTGCAGTCTCCCGGCCCTTCCTACTCTGGTTACTGTCCTTAAACCCAGCTGTGAATGGGCAGGCTGTTGCCCTGTCTCGGTGGGCAGGGGTGGTGGGGCATTTCTTTTTATTAGTTCCTGTTCCTGGTTGGTGTGACCCTCGGTCCTGGTCTTCCCCTTTGCTGGTGACCTGCGGGGCCAGTCATGGGTTATGAAGTCTCTGAAGGGGAATGGGGGGGTGCTCTCTTCCCTGGCTGCACCTCTGATTTCAAAACATGCTGCTGTTGTGTTTTGGTGACTTGGATTCATGTGTCCCTGGTGTTGCCCCATCGCTGGCTCTCTGGCCAGATCTGGCCACTCCCCGAGGCTTGTCATAACCCCCCCCGACCCAGACACAAATCCCCACGTGGAGGGAGCAGTGGTCAGAAACAAGTTCCATAATCCACTTTGTTGCTTCCCCTCCCTCCAGCCCTCCGATGCAGCTGCAGCGTTATCAGAGCTGCTGACTCATGCTGTGCCTAGAAGAGAAACCATTGTGCAGTCAGACTGCCAGGTGCTGCACAAAATTGAGTCTGTGTGGAAGCAAATGCCATGGACTACAGGTTCTGCCCCCAACTGTATAGGGACAGACTAAGTGCCAGGTAGGAGTGCAACTCCCTTGCCACCCTCTAGCACCACCACTAAGTAATCCTGCCATCGGAGGATTCGGACCAGGAGGTAAGTGGGCTGGAAGCCTGAAATAAACATTACTTAGCACTGGAGGCACCCGAGAGGGCAATACAGAAAGAAAGAGGCAGAAGTAGGCAGAGTACCCACAAGAAACTAAATAAACAGGCACCACAGATTTTAGCCCAATGAACATAGTTTTGGCATGAGATCAGCACACCACCTAAGGGCCAAGAGGAAAAGGAGGGTCAAAGTGGTGCAAGAGGGGTGGGAGTTGGGCCAGATTTGTGCTGAGAGCACAGGGATGGGGTTGCAGGCCTGAGACTGCAGCAGTAGGGCAGAAGAGATAGAGCCAAGCCATAGGCCCTGCAATGTGAGGCTGCAGACCAAACATTAGAAACATAGAAACATAGACTTTGACGGCAGATAAGGACCGCTTGGCCCACCTAGTCTGCCCATTTCCCTACCTACTGGATAAGCTGCAGATCCTAGTTAACCAACAGCCTATTTCTTCCTACCCCCAAAAAAGAATTGCCTTATGTCTGTCCCATGCATTCTTGAATTCTCCCACAGATTTAGACCCCACAACCTCCTCAGGAAGGCTGTTTCATTTGTCCACCATCCTCTCTATGAAAAAATACTTCCTCACATTGCCCCTGAGTCATACCCCCTCTATCTTCAAATTGTGTCCCCTTGTTCTTGCACATCTCTTTTTCTAAAAGATTCTACCCTCTTGAACTTTGTTGATTCCACTGAGGTACTTACTGTAAAAGTTTCTATCATGCCCCCCCCTCCTTTCCTCAAGGGTATACAAATTAAGCTCCTTTAGTCTCTCCTCATATGGCTTCTCTTGCAGACCCTGCACCATTTTAGTTGCCCTCCTCTGGACTGCCTCCACCCTGTCAATGTCCTTGCAGAGATGGGGTCACTAGAAATGGATACAGTACTCCAGATGGGGTCTCACCAACTGCCTATACAGAGGGATAACAACTTCCTGTTTTCTGCTGGTGATGCCTCTCCCTAGACATCCCAGTATCCCCCCGCCCTCCCTACTGCCTTCTTACATTGTTTGCTAATCTTAAGGTCATCTGATATGATTTCCTGTTACTATCCCCCCCCCCACCACTGTGTAACCTTCTTCTGGGTTTTTGTTTCCCAGGTGCATTATTTTGCACTTCTTTGAATTGAATCCAAGCTGCCATACTTCTGACCATTCCTCCAACCTTGTCAAGTCCCTTCTCATCCTTTCCACTCCTCCTTGTGTATCATTTCTGTTGCGGATCTTTGTGTCATCTGCAAAGAGGCATACTTTTCCTTGCAGTGCCTCTGCAATGTCACTTACAAAGACATTAAAAAGGACTGGATCCAGTACTGAGCCCTGCGGTACCCCACCAGTAATTCCTCTTTCTTCAGAGTGGACTCCATTTACAATTACCTTCTGTGTCCTATTGTCCAGCCAATTTTTTACCCAGGCTACCACCCTGGGACCCACTCGCAGGCTGGTTAATTTGATTATTAATTTTTTTTGTGGGACTGTGTCAAATGCCTTGCTAAAGTCTAGGTAGGCCATGTCCACAGTTCCTCCCTGGTCTACTACTTTGGTCACCCAATCAAAGAAATCAATAAGATTCGTCTGACATGACCTTCCTGCTGTGAACCCATGCTGCCTTGGGTCTTGTGCCCCAGTGGCCTCTAGGTACTCAATAATTCTTTCCTTCAGAAGTGATTCCATCACTTTCCCTATCACAGAGTTCAAACTGACAGGTCTGTAGTTTCCTGCCTCTGTCTTGCTCCCACTTTTGTGAAGGGGAATCACATCTGCCTTCCTTCAGTCCTTGGGTACCACACCATCCTCCCATGATTTGTTAAAAAGAGTAGTCAGTGGTGTCACTAGTTCTTCCCTTAATTCTTTTAGAATTCTGGGGTGAATTCCATCAGGCCTCATTGCTTTATTCACCTTCAGTATTAGGAGTTCTTTCAGAACCCTTTCTTCTGTGAAAGGACTGGGATCAACACCCCTATCCAGAGTGCTTCTGTTAACTGGATTAGGCACCTACCCCTCCTCCTCTTTTGTGAATACTGAGCAGAAGTATTCATTCATTATCCCTGCTTTTTCACTGTCCCTCTCTGCCCACCTACCATTTATTCTATTCAGCCTCACTATCCCTCTATTTTTCTTTCTACGCTCCCTGATGTGCCTATAAAAGGTTTATCCCCCTTCTTAACTGAGTTGGCTATCTTTTCCTCAGTTCGGGCCTTTGCTACTCTGATTTTCCTCCCTGCTTCCTTCTGCCTTAACTGGTACAGTTCTCTGTCCTGCTCCTTCTGTGTTTCCTTATACTTCCTAAATGCTATCTTTTTCTCCCTAACCTTCCCCACCACCTTTTTTTGAGAACCATAGTGGCTTTTTCCTTTCATTTTGATTTATTTGCTTCACAAAAAGGCTTGCTTCCTCTGTGATGGCAGTTTTGATGTTTACCCACTGTTGCTCCACCCCTTCTTCTAGCCTGTTTTCCAGTGCTTTTCTAAGGCACTCTTCCATCTTGCCAAAGTCAGCCCTGCTGAAGTCCAGTACCCTCACTTTTGAATGGCTTGACTCTGTTGCTGAGTTTATCATGAACCACACTGTTTGGTGGTCACTTATTCCCAGATAGCTACCCACTTCTAGATCTGAGATTCTCTCACTGTCCCTATTTGAGAGTATAAGGTCTAAGATTGCTCCCTCATGAGTGGGTTCAAAAACTAACTGTCTAAGGCATGTCACCTGTAGGGCATCGAGAATGACCCTGTTCTGGGATGTGGCTGCAGTAAAGGTGCTCCAGTTAACATCTGGCATATTCAAGTCCCCCATCAATAGTATCTCCCCTTTCTCTGCCATCCTAAGGATGCCTTCTATCATATCCTTGTCCATTCCCTCCCCCTGACATGGGGGTCTGTATACAACCCCTGTGTGGATTGTGGTGCCACTTCCAGTCTCTAAGGTGACTCACAGTGTCTCCTCTCCTCCCTGTTTACTCTTTTGTTCTGTTGCTTTTATCCCTTCCCTTACATAGAGAGCTACTCCTCCCCCTCTTCTCCCCTCCCTGTCGCTCCTGTAGGTTGTGTACCCTTGTATGTTAACATCCCAGTTATGGTTCTCTGTGTACCATGTTTCTGTGACTGCTATGATATCCAGGCATCCCTCTTCCATCAAGGCCACCTGCTCAGGGAGTTTGTTGCCCAGACTGTGGGCATTGGTACTCATTATCCTCCATTTCTTGATGGCCTTACCCCTTTTTGCCCCATCCCTGTCCCTTGCCTTTGTCATTTTCTCCATTTACCCCCTGCCTTTCTCCTTATCAACATCTCTCTTGGTGTTTACCTCACTTACTGTCCTAATTTTATTTGGCGGGTGCTAGGATTTCCCTGCTCCTTTCCAGTGCCTCCTCCCCCTTGGCTAGTTTAAATGAGGGGTGGAGCACTGTCTGGCCAGCTGCATAGCCCGATCACTACCCCCACCCTCACTGCTAGGCTAATGCTGTGAGCCCCTCCTAGGCAATCCCGTGCAGACCTGCCAATCACACTGACCCCTCAGGGGTTTAAAGGGTCAGTGCCCCATCCTGGAAAAGTTGACCACTGAGGCTTCAGTTGCCCTCTGGGAGCCCCAACCACCCCTATCAGCCACCCCTTTTTTCCCTGAACTGCTTGCTGATTGTGAGGGTACCTGATGACTGTAGGGACTGTCTGGCCTGTGCTGCGCTGCCTGTCACCCTGACCCTGGCCATCAGGTAAGCCCAGTCCCCTGTTACAGAAAAAGTAATTATTGTATATTTGCTGTGTTTGATGTGTGCCTGGATTGCACCCCGGGATGCTAAGTGACCCCAACTGACTGAACTAATTGCATCAGGGTCTGATCAAAAATTGCAGCAGGGCCTCAATTGCCTGCCCTACACCCACCAAACCTAACTATCCACATTGGGGCTGAACTTGCCTGCCCTGCGTCTTGACCACTTGATGCCTGAACTGTCCCTGAAGGGGCCTGAACTGCCTGCACCTCACCAACTGCATTGAAACACATCAGTTCTCTCTTTCCACTCCCAGTCTGAGCTGTTGCCATAAGGAATTGGACAGACTGCCCAATTGTGGTAGTCCCATCACTCAACTAATTGCCCTACGATGACTCTTCGGCCAAGCATCAAGTGCCTCCCGCCCAGCCTGCCAGCAACCCCTGAAGATGATAAAAGACTGCATTAGCCAGCATAGTGGTAGTCAGTGCCATCCCCCAGTCTAGTTTGTTTAGGGGCCACCCCAGCTCGTGATAGTTAGGTTCCCTCCAAAGTACGCAATTAGGGAAATTGACCTTTGTTTATCTTACTTTTTCAAGGTTGCCATAGCTCCTTTCCCTGGCTGGGCAGTAACTCAGCAGGAGTCTGCCAGAGGACCCACCATCACCATCTATAGACATCACTTCTTCCATCCTCCATCCTTTCATCGGCTGCATCTCCAGCTCCAGACCAGTCTGCATCCTCTTTATCTTCATCTTCATCTCCATCTTGTTTTCCTCCTGCTGGCCAACAAGACTGATTGGTTGCTCAGGTACTGTACCCCATTCCTCAAAACTAGCTAGTCACCACCTCTACTGCACCAAAAGACTGCTCCTCCTATGGGACTATTATACCATAACTGGTGTGCCTTTCTAAGTATCCTTGGCCAAGATGGTTAGGTATTGAAAAATTATTATTATTGACATTTGCAGATGTAGGTAGGTGACCCTGTTAGAGGTATACCGCATATTAATAACAAATGTACGATTATTATCCCTATAGTTTCTCTTGTTAGACCTGTATAATTACCTCCTACTGTTAAACGTAACTAAAAGGTAAACAGGAAGGAGAGAGGCACTGTGGGTCACCCAGGAGACTTGAAATGGCATCACAATCCACACAGGGGTTTGTATACAGACCCCCATCTCAGGGAAAGGAAATGGACAAGGAAATGATAGAAGGCATCTTTAGGATGGCAGAGAAAGGGGAGAGATTGCTGATGGGGAACCTAAATATGCCAAATGTTAACTGCAGCACCTTTGCTGCAGCCACATTCAAGAGCAGGACCATTCTCCATGCCCTACGGGGACATGCCTCAGACAGCTAGTGTTGGAGCCCACTAAGGATGGAGCAATCTTAGACCTGGTATTCTCAAATGGCGATGAAGAGAGGATCTCAGATCAAGAGGTGGGTAGCCATCTGGGAACAAGTGACCACCAAACAGTGTGGTTCACGATAAACTCAGATGTAGAGTCAAGCCATACAAAAATGAAGGTACTGGTCTTCAGGAGGGCTGATTTTGTCAAAATGGGAGAGTGGCTCAGAAAAGCACTAGCAAACAGGCAAGAAGAAGGGGTGGAGCAACAATGAGAAAACATCAAAACTGCCATCACAGAGGCAACAAACCTTTGTGTAAAACAAATAAATAAATCAAAATTAAAGAAAAAAACACTATGGTTCTCAAAAGAGATGGCGGGGAAGGTTAGGGAGAAAAAGATAGCATTCAGTAAGTATAAGGAAACACAGAAGGAGCAGGACAGATAACTGTACCAGTTAAAGGAGAAGGATGCAGGGAAGGCAGTCAGAATAGCAAAGGCACAAACTGATGAAAAGATAGCCAACTCGGTTAAGAAGGGGGATAAAATCCCATATTTTCTTTCTTTCTTTCTTTCTTTCTTTCTTTTTCTTTCTTTCTTTCTTTCTTTCTTTCTTTCTTTCTTTCTTTCTTTCTTTCTTTCTTTCTACATTGATTTACAACCTTTGAGCCAGATGCTCATTTCCAAAGGTACCTAGTCACATTGAGCACAGACATAACAAATTTAGGTTACAGAATACAAGTCACTGACTTAGAGTTACACAGAATGATTTCATACATTATACAATTTAGTAGCAATTACAGTGATACAGCTGAGCACATGCTGTTTTTAATAGACACAGGATGCACAGGGGGAGAAAGTGGGGGGGCTGAGGTGGAGTGCTGCCCAGTGGGCGTTGTCAAGTGTGGAGAGATTGAGGCCACAGTTAGAGACAGGAGCAGCTGCAAGTATTAAACAGTTGGCTCCAAAGGGTGGTTTTGAAGCTGAAGATTGTGGGGGCATTGGAGATGGGAGCAGGGAGAAAGTTAAACCAGGATGGGGTTCTGTAGCAGAAAGACCTCTGACCATGGGTAGTCCTGGATCTGGGGACCAGTAGAGTGGTCTTGTTGGAGGTTTGGGTTGCCATAGTGGGTGGGGTATGGTGGATGGAGGCTGTCACCCCGGGAGGGGAGAGCCCGAGTAGAGTTTTTTTTTTGTGAGGAGGCAGGTTTGATAGTGTAGCGGTTCATCTAGGTTAAGGAGTTTTGCCTTGTCATAGAGTTGACATGTATGTGTGAGCCTGGGGGCACCAGTAATCAGCCTGCAGGCTTTATTTAGGGTGAGGCGAATTTTGTTGAGGGCAGTAGCGTCAGCAGCACCATAGACTGGCAGGCCATAGTCTACAAGGGACAGTACTAAAGATGTAACAGCAAGCTGGAGAGCATCAGGGGGAGGCAGTTTTTATAGCGATAGAAGATGCCAAGCCGTGTATTAGTGGCGGATGCAAGGGCATCAATGTGGGTGTGGAAGGTGAGAGCTGAATCGAAGGTAACCCCAAGGTATTTGTAGGAGCAGATTTGTTCAAGTGGTTGTTTGGTACTAGGGAGGATAGCGAGTGGATAGTTGCAGGCTTTGTTTTGGGGGTGGGCAAAAAGCATTGTTTTTTATTTTTGAGATTAATGATGAGTCTGTGCTCCTTAAACTAGCGCATCATTGTAGGATTGTTGTAGGAGTCCTGGAGGGAGATGGGGTTGCGGTGGGTGGCAAAAATGACACCATCATCTGCATACATAAGAATTTTGCCAGAGCATGCACTGGGCAGGATGTTTAGATAGAGTGAGAAGAGTAGGGGGCCCAGGATGGAGCCCTGTGGAACCCCTGAGTGGATGGGACGAATTTCAGAGAGTGTCCCATTGACTTTTACACACTGGGAGTGAGCGGATAAATAGCTCGTGCACCATGTGAGGGGGCCGGGTACATTAGGGAGCAAAGAAAGACAAAGGAAGGGATACTGAGACTGAATAAAGAGGAGGGTAGGTGGGCAGAAAGGGACAGTGAAAAAGAAGGGATACTGAATGAATACTTCGGCTCAGTATTCACAAAAGAAGAAAGGGGGAGGTACCTAATCCAGTCAATAGAAGCACTCT
Source organism: Neoceratodus forsteri (assembly GCA_016271365.2). Taxonomy (NCBI): domain Eukaryota; kingdom Metazoa; phylum Chordata; order Ceratodontiformes; family Ceratodontidae; genus Neoceratodus; species Neoceratodus forsteri. The sequence continues at coordinate 54,674,250 of CM028130.1, forward strand.
GGATAGGGGGGTCGATATCAGTCCTTTCACAGAAGAAAGGCTTCTGAAAGAACTCTTAAAACTGAAGGTGGACAAAGCAAAGTGGCATGATGGGATTCACCCAAGAATTCTAAAAGAACTAAGGGGAGAACTAGTAACACCACTGACTACCCTTTTTAACAAATCATGGGAGGATGGTGTGGTACCTAAGGACTGGAGGACGGTGGATGTGATTCCGCTGCACAAAAGTGGGAGCAAGACAGAGGCAGGAAACTACAGACCTGTCAGTTTGACCTCAGTGGTAGGGAAAATGATGGAATAACTTCTGAAGGAAAGAATTGCTGAGTGCCTAGAGGCCAGTGGGGCACACAATCCAAAGCAGCATGGCTTCAAAGTCGGGAGGGCATGTCAGATAAATATAATTTATTTCTTTGACTGGGTGACCAAAGTAGTAGACCAGGAAGTGGACATGGCCTACCTAGACTTTGACTAGGCATTTGACACAGTCCCACATAAGAGATTAATAAACAAATTAGCCAGCCTGGGAGTGGGTTCCAGGGTGGTAGCCTTTGTAAAACATTGACTGAACAACAGGACACAGAGGGTAATAGTAAATGGTGTCCACAGTGAAAAAAGGGAGGTTACTAGTGGGGTACCGCAGGGTTCAGTACTGTGTCTGGTCCTTTTTAATGTCATTATAAGTGACATTGCAGGTGGACTGGAAGGAAAAGTATATCTCTTTGTAGACGACACAAAGATCTGCTACAGGGTTAATACACAAGGTGGGGTGGAAAGAATGAGAAGGGACTTGGCAAGGTTGGAGGAATGATCAAATGTATAGCAGCTTAGATTCAGTACAAAGAAGTGCAAAGTAATGCACCTGTGAAACAAAAACCCAGGGGAAGAGTACACAATAGGGGTGAGATACTGACAACAACAAAAATTGAAAGGGACCTGGGGGTAGTTATATCAGATAAGTTACCTAGATTTGGGCAAGCAATGTGAGACGGCAGTAAGGAGGGCTGGGGGGATACTGGGATGCATAGGGAGAGGCATCACCAGCAGAAAATTAGAAGTTGTCATCCCTCTGTATAGACAGTTAGTGAGACCCCATTTGGAGTACTGCTTGCAGTTCTGGAGACCACAGCCCTGCAAAGACATAGACAGGGTGGAGGCTGTCCAGAGGATGGCAACCAAAATGCTGCAGGGTCTGCACCAGAAGATATGTGAAGAGAGAGTAAAGGAGCTTAAAATGTATGCACTCGAGGAAAGGAGGGAGAGGGGGGACATGATAGAAAGTTTCAAGTACTTCAAGGGAATCAACAAATTCCAAGAGGGCAACATCTCTCAGAAAAAGAGATGTGCAAGAACAAGGGGTCACAATTTGAAGATAGAGGGGGGATGGCTCAGAGGTAATATGAGGAAGTATTTTCTCACAGAGAGGGTTGGGGATGCATGGAACAGCCTCCCTGAGGAGGTTGTGGAGTCAAAAACAGTGGGGGAATTAAGAATTCATGTGACAGATATAAGGCAATTCTAGTGGCAGGTAGAAGGAAGTAGGCTGTTGGTTAACTAGGATCTGCAGCTTATCCATTAGGTAGGGAAATGGGCAGACTAGGTGGGCCAAGCGGTCCAGATCTGCCATCAAATTCAATGTTTCTGTGTTAAACACTGTGTTGTGCATGACAATCACCTAACTTATTACTTTTCAGTGAAACCAGTGGCAGCGGCCAATAAAAGCTATCTATTTGCATCTGGAACTATTGTGCCTGCCTCTCCTTGACCAGAAGAGATGAACCACTCACCTGAGTTCAGTCACTACACAGAAAAAAGTATTATTCCCTACCTCCCTCCCACATCCTGCTTCAATTGTGGCACTATTTAATGTTAAACACCCTCCCACTTCTGAAAATATACTGTACATACTATTGTGAATCAAAGGATAACACATGAAATACAATTTAATTTCAGGTAAAGCCTTCATCCTGATCAGCTTCAATTTCTTCCCTCTGAAGTGGCACATGTGCTTTTTAAAGCACATGGGGCTCAACTTGCTGATAGTGGCTTTCTTTTTCACTCACAATAATGGTACAGATTTATCCTCCCTGTACATAGCTCACTACTTTGGAGAGAGGGTACAGCATATGTCGCCGCTTGGTCACCAGTTAACAGAGGCTGAGTGGCACTGCAGTGGCCACCTACTGTACCTAGCTGGCTGGCAGCAGAAGCAGTAGCATTGCTGCATCTTCAACAGTGCTAAGCACCAGAGCACACCTTGCAATCCAGGTAAAAGGGCAGAAAATGGAGGACAAACTTCCTAGTGATGGAGTACAACACCACCTTGCTGGCTTTTACCCACTCTTAGAGGTTCAAGAGGTGAGGCAGGTCTCCAGTGGGTGGGTGGGTGAAGTGGCTGGGGTAGCCTCTAGAGAGAAGCTGTTTCGGGCAGAGTGGAGCACAAACACATGATGGAAAAAAAAAAACTCCACAGTAGTAGTACTGACAGATATCGAGCAAGGTATATGTCATGCAAAGGAAACTGTAGCCTTAAACTTACTGGTTTAAAAATCCTCAATCTGTTGTCATGCAAATAGGGAGGATAGCAGCCTTTCTTTATCCAGAGAGTAACAGTACAGACAGATAATGTTCCATCCTTTAGCACACTATCACTTTGGTGGTTGTTGCATCTGTATGTACCTCAAGTGGGATGACTACTGAGGATGAGCTGATTAAATGAAAAGTGGACTCCGAATAATGCTTAGGCAGTCAGTCATCCTGTACATCCCATTTCTGACGCATTCAGGAGCTTGCAGCACTTCCCTGCATCATCCTAGAGGCAGTCAGATAGAACACCATGGCACAACTTTCTGAGTTCATAATTAAAGCAAAAATACACATGAACAAATGAATGGTAGGATGGAAGAAGACGGTATGCCTATTAAGACCACCTCCACTTCTCAGTGGTATAGTAATACCTGTCTACTCTTGTCACCCATAAATAATTGTCTAATATATCCTGAAAGAGAAACCAACAGCTCCAGGAGAACATTGAAAAGAAAAATATTTAGTGGCAAAGCAGCTTACCTTTTTCATGAGCTTCATTTCCCTATTATTCATTTTTGAGGTCATAAGCATAAAAACAGGTCTCTGTTCCTTGAGGGTCCATCCACTCTTATTGCTTATTAACGCACTGATATCATAATACTTTGCTTGTAACATCACAGCTATTCCCATGGAAAACAGCTGTGATGTTACAACAGAGCAATATGATTTCAAGTAGGGAATAAGCTGTAGGGGCAGATGAACTCTAAGGGATAAAGACCCTGATTCTGTGACACCTTCCTCAGTAATAAAGAAGAGGACTGAGAAATCTATAGAAGGTAAATGAAATATAAGCTGAATTATGACTAAATAGCCTGTTTTCCAAAGTTCTCCCAAAGGTGTGAGCAGCTCTTTGGTAATTCCTAATTTCATCGGTTAACTATGGTACATGGGAATGAATTCCACATATCAATCACTTTCTGTGAGAAACAATTCTTCCATTTGTCTCCACTGAAGCTACTCCCTTGCAGTTGACTGTTACGACCCCTTGTACTTTCAATTTGTTTTGTATTTAGCCCCATTTCTTACCATAATTCCTGATGCATGCATGTTCATAGAATCATTGAATCATAGAAAACTGATGGTAGAAATGACCCACTGGTTGATCAAATCTGTCCCACCCCATTAGTCATCGCTAAAACCATGGGCCTCTTTTCCCCCACTTACCAACCCCATATGCCTGTCCCATGACCTCTTTGATTCCCTCCGCCATTTCAGCCACCACCACTTCCTATAATAGTTATTCCAGGTCTCCGCCACCCTCTCCATGAAGAAATGCCCCCTCACATTACCTTTATATTTTCTTTGTTCTAATCTTAGACTATGCTCTCTAGTTTTAGCCCCTCCTATCTTTCAAATAAGCTCCCCCTTCACCTTGTTGATCCTGTTAACATACGTAAATGTTTCTATCATGTCCCCCCCTTCTAGTCTCCAATGGTTACAGATCCAATTCCCTCCACCTCTGCTCACATAGCTTCCCCTGCATGCCATGCACCATCTTGGTTGCCCTTCTCTGTATCCTCTCTGTCCCATCTATGTCCTTATATAGATGTGGTCTCCATAACAGGATCCCATGCTCCAGGTGTGGCCTCACCATGGCTTTATAAAGAGGTATGAGTACCTCCTTCCTTCTGCTAGTTATGCCCTCCCAAAGCATGCCAACTTCCATTTACCTTCCCTACCACTTTGCTGCATTGGTTACCTACCTGCAGGTTAATTGATATTATAATCTCAAAATCCTTCTCCTGCTCAGATGTCTCAATTACCTCTACCCCTAGAGTGTAAGTGGCTTGTGTGTTTTTATGCCCCATGTACATCACAGCACACTTTTTGACATGGAATTTCAGCTGCCAAGTTTCTGAAAACACTTCCAGAATCTTCAGTCCACACTCATGGCCTCCACCCCAAGGGGTGCCAACCCTATTACAGATATTTGTATCATCTGCAAATAGGCACACCCTCCACTTCAGCCCATCTGCTATATCACTGATATAGATATTAAAAAGGAGGGGTTCCCCTACCAACCCCTGGGGCGCCCCGCTCGTCACCCCCCTCATCCTGGAGTGTACTCCATTCACCACCACCCTCAGGCTTCTGCCCGTTAACCAGTTTTCTTCCTACCTAGTTATTTTCCATCCCACCCCTAAGCTTTGCAGCTTATTTATTAGCCCTCTCTGAAGGATGGTGTTGAAGGCCTTATTGAAGTCCAGATAGGCTATGTCCACCGCTCCTCCCTGATCAGCCACCTGTGCCACCCAATTGAAGAACTCTACCAGGTTCATCTGACATGAGCTCCCATTTGTGAAGCCATTCTGCCTATCGTCCTGGAAGCCGCTGTCCACCAGGTAGTCTACCACCCTTTCTTTTGTTAGTACTTCCATCACCTTACCCACCACTGCGGTGAGGCTGACCAGGCGATAATTCTCCACTATCTTCTTACTACCCCCCTTGTGCAGTGGCACATCTGCCCTCTTCCAGTCATTTGGCACACACCCTATATCCAGGGACAAGTTAAACAGTGTTGTCAGTGCGGCTGCCAGCTCTTCCCTCAGTTTTCAGAGTACCCTCAGGCACAAGCCGTCCAGCCTTGTCCACTTTCAACCTGCCTAGTTCCTCCCTTACCCTGCTTTCTCTGAACAGGCTAGGATCCATTATTTTGTCTTGTCTAGCAATCCCTCTCAGCTCAGGTCTCCTGTCCCCCCCATGAATACCAAACAGAAGTAATTATTTAGTACCTCTGCTTTCTTCAAATCCTCTTCCAGTTGTATTCCCCCCTCCCCTTCCAACTGAACTATCCCCTGTTTCACCTTCCTCCTTTCCCCTACATACCTAAAAAAAGTTTTATCCCCCCTAGCAATTTTCTCCTCAGTGTCATCTTTGCCCTTCCTTATCTTCTGCCTCCTACATTCAGCTTCTTCCTGTAAGCCTCCCTATTTATTTATTTGCTTTTGTTAACCGGTTAAGTCACACTAGACAGCCAAGTGCCTATTTTCAGGTGCGACCCTCCTCTGTCTCTTTTTGTATTTTATGAATGGCTTTTTCTATTCCCTGATCACCTCAGCCACCTCTCTTGTAAACCATAGTGGTCTCCTTTGATTTTTGTTCTTTCTTACCTTCTTTATACAAATTTTTGTGGCTTTCAGTGCCCCCTCCTATATTCCCCTTCCCCGCCATTTCAACACTAAAAATCCTGCTCATTCTGGTAAAGTCAGTCTTCTTGAAGTCCAAAACCCTCATGTTGGTCTGATTTGACTCCCTTCCTGTTTTCACATTGAATCTTACAGTTCTGTGATCACTTGTAGCTAGGCCATCTCCCACCACCATCTCTTCCACACTATACCTATTTGTCAGGACCACGTCCAGTAAGTCATCACCCCTAGTGGGCTCATTAACAAGACGTTGCATGACTACACATTGCAGTGCCTCTATGATCCCCCTGCTCCTAGCTGATACTGCTGCCAGGGTCTCCCAGTCCACATCGAGGAGGTTTAGGTCCCCCACTAGTAGAGATGCAGAGAAATTACATTCTGCCTGTGAAGTGAACATGAAGTGGCCACTTTGTGTTATCATAATAGGATGTGAAATGACCATTGAAAAGTGCTCACTTCGCTTTGCTATTATGACTGTGCATTTTTATTGTGCCTTAATGCGAAGTAAGGTGGAATTACAACAATATAGGCACTTTGGGCAGCCCCCCACTCACATCACATGGCTTACAGTACTGAAAGTCACATGCTTTAGCCAGGCAGGAAGGAAGTGAGTCATACAAGCAGATACTTTCACTTTCTCCTTTGCAGAAAGAGGAAGCATTTTGTGCAGGAGAGGGGAGTTCATTATTACTGTACAGCAGTTTATATTTACGCCCTTTACATTTAGCACTCAAAGCACAACCCCTCATATTCACTTCCTCTTATTTTCACTGGTGGAACACTAGTGCTGCTATATAAAGTGATCTACCAAATATTCACTGTCTTTTTATTTTCAGTCTAATATGGAACCAGCAAATTTAGCAAAATTAAAATGACAGTGAATATTTCCTGTTATACAGTAATTTCTTTCTTGAGCAAATTCCAAAAACCCAAAAGCTTTTTTAAAAGCTAATTCTTTAGTTTTTTTGGTACTGTTTTGTCAGTTCTTTTTGGTGACTGATTTCTTTGTTTAATATGTTTTGTTTTGTGTGTGTGTCTGTGTGTATGAAGTCACTCGTGTCAGAGAAGGAAGGAGTGTTTTTTTTGTGCGATGGATCAGGGACAGTATGTGGCCTGTGACCCAAGGGGAGTGCACATGCATTTTAATAAAGAAAAGTCAGTGACCTGGAAGTATGGCAGATGCTATGGGGGTTCGATTATGTGTAAAGGTGCAATGGCGACGCACCATGCACTTCAATATAAATGTATTGATGCGCATGGTATGTCTCTGCTGCACCTTTCGTTTACACATAATGGAGCCCCCATAGCATCCGCCATACCTCCTGGTTGCTGACTTTTCTTTATTAAAATAAAGTATGTTGTGGCATGAGAAAAATGCTGCAACATACTTAAAAGGCTTAACCAGAGGGTAAGCCTTGCAGGGGTAGGAGCTCCTGTTGCTGACTGCTTCCCTTTAAATATATACATACACATACAGACATACATGCTTCTTATTGCCCTGTCATTCTAAGTGCCTCAGTAATGTTTACTTTCTGTTGTGGAGTGGTTGTGGAAAAGCTGGTGTGAGCAGTGCCAAGTATGATGTGCTAAATTGTATAAGTGCAGTCAATGTTGTTTTGTGTCTATGTGTGACGTCAGACATTGTCAAGCTTATTGCAAATATATATTGCTGACTTGTTGCAGTTTATGGTATGAAGAATAGCGATAAGAATAATATATATTTTATTGTCACCATCATCATCAGCGGACTAAGTGCTACAATATTTTTTCAGAGGTGTCTGGCCAGAGTGCACCTTAGTCGTATACTGCACACATGACATTTAGGAGAACATGTGTTTTTTGTGCTATGATCCCTGCAAAGTCATGTGTGCACTGTGAGTGACTGAGGTGTACAGTGACCCAATACCTCTGAAAAAATATCATATCATTTACTCCACTGGTGCTTGTGGTACAAATAAAATATATGTCATATATTCTTTCTTATCTCTATTCTTGACATACTGCAACAAGTCACACCATATATATGTTTGCATTAAGCTGGACAATGTCTGCACACACAGGAAAGAACACAGATGGCACACATGCAGTTTAGCACAACATGCTTGCACTGCTCAGTCATGCTTTTTGTGAAATACTTCAAATCACAATTCCCGACACAAAGTAAACATTACTGAGGCTCCAGAAATATTTATTTTTTGAAACTGACATTAAAGCAGCAGAGCAACAAGCTGGTGAAAATTTTGACCTCTGCTTTTTATGCTGCTTTAAATTTCCACTTACCTACCTCCTGACTTGTATGATACCATTCTTTCCAGTATTTGAGTCTGCTTTAGTACTTTTTTCATGTCTGAAATAATAAAAGGAGTGTTCCTTTTAATACAGTGTGGACCAGGTCTCATCAGTATTTTACGCCGTTTTTCTCCATCAGTTGTTATATACTACTTCTATTTTAAAATTAACAATTATGCAGCAGGCAGTGTTTTATGACTTCACAGAACAATATTTATTCAAAAACAGCTGCAAATAGTGATAAAAACCTGATTGGAGCCATATTAAAAGGTCTGCTCCTTTTATTTCAGACATGAGAAAAAGTAGTAAAGCAGACACACATCATAAAAAGGAGGTTATCATACAAGTCAGAAAGGAGTAACTAGTGGCTGGCAATGTAAAATAGCATAAAAAAGTATAGGTCAAAATTTTCACCACATTGTTGTACTGCTGCTTTAATTTATAATTTAAGTAAGTCATTATATGCTCACAATCACAACATACAAAATGTAACTGTCTTGTGTCCAGAAAATTCGCAACTGCTGAGGAAGTGAAATGGGAGTGTTCCATCACATGCAAAGTCCCCCAGAATGTATTGTGCAGTCACTCCTGCATGCAGTGGTCACACAGAGTCCCCAGAATGTTTCTGCATCCCCAACATACATCTGTCTTGTGTCCAGAAATTCCTAAGTGCTGAGGAAGTGAAATGGGAGCATTACACTACATGCAAAGTCCCCCAGAATGTATTGTGCAGTCACTCATGCATGCAGTAGTCACACAGAGTCCCCAGAATGTTTCTGCATCCCCAAAATGCAACTGTCTTGTGTTTGGAAAGTTTACATATTCTGTTATGATGATGTCATGATGCACAGTGTCTTGCCAAACTGTGTGAAGGAGGGATAACATGGCATGAATCCATTCAGTGTTCCATCAGAAATGATGACCGTAAGAGAACTGTTGCTGGCCCAAAGTGTGCTGCGATTCCTGCGAATGCGATGCGATCACCTCAACTGGATAGAAGGGTGCACTTTGTGTGTACACTAATAGTAGCTTTGGTGAGTATATATATATATATATATATATATATATATATATATGTATTTTCTAGGTGGAGGGTTGACATATATAGACATGTAGTCATTGTATTGTTTTGTATCCCAGGTCACATACTGTTGGTGTGCACATTCCAGTGCTTGATGAGAAATGTTAGTGTTGAAATTGGAAATGGAATACTCTTAAGCCAATGAAGGTAAATATTTTTTTTTTGAGGGGGGAGCATATTTGCAAATCGGAAGTAGGTCTCATTAATGGCTTATTATTTGGATACTTCTTCACAGATTTCATCTGCATCCTTCTCCAGTCTGGTAATGATGGTCATGGTCATCGAGTGAAATGACTTCTGCGTGTTGCATGTCTGCCCAAGCCCCGGGGGGGGGGCATGATGTTGAAAAGGTTCTTTGGATAAGACAACTATGACACAACAAAGCATCTGGAAGTTTCCTAAAAAAAGAAATGAAGGACTTATTACAACTTGATTGCAGCAGTAAGATATTATGTTTAAGTAGTGGCTGTTCCATGGGTATCTGGATTAACAGAGATAGCAAGCAGTCCCACTGCAATCATCAGATCCCAACTTAATTTCATACCAGGCTGTGTAACAAATACACTGTGTCATGTCCCTGTGTCTCAACTCAAGTTACATTTCAAAACCATGTCTTGTCAAGTAACACAACATGGGTCCAAATTTTTCAACACGGTCATGGCTGCACATCTGCAAATTTGGAATACAGTGCTTGATATGTTGCAGAAATATTTTTTGTGATGCACATGTCACCTAGTTTATGAATCCTCAGTCAGATTTGTTGCACTCTTATGAAAAAAAAAGAACAAATAAAATAAAATGTATAAACTTACCAGTATGGACTGGAAATGGATATTCCATAGGTTCCTGTAGACAGTACTTTCGCTGTACCATTGATACAGACTTTCAGCAAAGGAGAGCCATTTGTTATTAACCTGCAAAAAAACAAAATAAGTAGACCATACATGTTTGACCATTGCAACTCAGAAAAGCAACAGAAAACAAAACACACAGTTAAAGGAAGTTGAATAGCATAAAAAACCTTAGTACACATACTCACTTTATAGTTTTACTAGTAAGAAGCCTTGTGCCTGTGGCTGATGGATGTGATCTCCTGTTAAACTCCTTCTGCCTTGGCATAGTCAATGTAATGGAAAAACCTTGTTACAATGACTCTGGTGGTGGATGCTGGTGGTCATAGCTGTGGCACATGATGAAATTCCCTCTCACATCTTCCTGCATCTGGTGGTGGAGGCAGTGGTGAACAGTGGTCTTATGGTGGTGGCAGTCTGGGGGGGACACACAGTCACATTCACCTATGGTGGCAGTGGAGAACAGTGGTCTTATGGTGGTGCTACTTCGGGGGGACACACGGTCACATTCCCTATGGTGGCAGTGGAGAACAGTGGTCTTATGGTGGCGGTAGTCCAGGGGGACACATGGTCACATTTCCTATGGTGGCAGTGGAGAACAGTGGTCTTATGGTGGTGGTGGGCCAGGGGAACACACGGTCACATTCTCTATGGTGACAGCGGAGAACAGCGGTCTTATGGTGGTGGTGGTTCGGGGGCCAGGATATACTGTGCTCTGTATTATAAATGTGATGATGTGATATTTTGGAATTTGAGTTAGTATGAGTGGGACAGTGATTTAACTTTATGAAAGAGAACATGTATCATATAAGACATCTGACAGCCTTTTAACCACTGAAGTTAAAACCTGCCAACATTAACCTCATCATCATTCATGAATCATCATCATCCTCGGAAACAAAGTTGCCCTTGCAGTCTTCTGTGTCTGAATTTGGACCATGGGGAAATTCTTTCTCCATTGTGTTATCATCTACATCAGTGGTAGACCGCTTCATGCTGTCACTGCCACCAGGATGGTCCCTTTCTTCAACATCAGCAAAACCATGAGTATACTGGGGTACAAATACTGAGGTTGCAGTCTGAGCTGGTATGTACCTCTCATTTATTTTCATGAATGTCAGCAAACTGACAGTTGCAGAAAAGAGATTTATATGACAATCCTGAGCTATAGCACCTGCTGAGCTGAATACCCTGTTGACACTAACACTGGAGGGTGGGCATATCAGGTACTTCAGTGCCACAGTGGTCAGCTCAGGCCATTCACTTATCTTTCCACTCCAGCATAAAAGGGGATCATCAGTGATTGACAGATGCCTGTTTTCAGACACATAGGACTCAAACATTCGCTGTGCAGCTCTAAGTCCAGTGGTTGATGCATCATCCACTTCTCCGGAATAATTTATGTCACAAATCCCCACTTGGGACAAAGCCTCCCAAAGTGGGTTAACACCAGCCGCTTTTGATGACAGACCACCTGGAACTGCAGTCTTCTTCCCCTTACAGGGTGTGCTTGATACTACTCCTGTAGGTTCATCTTCAGCCTGCTTATGCTGCTCTGGTTTCCTGACCTTGGCACATGACTTCTGAGCCAAATGAACCAAGTGCACCAGTTGCCCACTGACATTTTTTACCTGTTCTGGCCCATCTTCCAGTACTGAGGCAATTCCACATTTGTATTGTGGGTCCAACATTGTTGCTATTACAAAGTTGTCACTAAGCTGACTGCTCAAGATGTGACAATTCTGGTCAAGTGCTGTCAGCATGTGTTTTAGCAACACATTGCTAGCACTGTCTCCGGCAACATCAAGGCAATGCTGTACATTCACCAATGTCTGCCTCAGCACCTACAGCAATAGAATTGATTGGCTAATGGAGTCTGACTCGCCACTCACTGCCTCTTTGGCATTTTCAAAATGCCTCAAGATTCTTATTACAGAGTCCATAAGGTGCCACTGTTTAGTTGTCATGGACATGGAGGCCCTGAGATTTTCATGGCTAGTGTTCATGACAAGATATTCTGAGATGGCTTTGTACTGCTCATTCAACCTTTCTGCCATGTATAAAGTGGCGTTGCACTTGGTGACAACTTCCAGCTTCAAGAAGTGCTGCGGGAGGCTGTTTTAGATCTGCAACTGCCGAAGTTGGTCACTGCCTTTGCAGAACTTGAAAAGTGAGAACAGATACGGTGTGCAACTGTCAGCATTTATTTTATATCAGGGTGCTGCAGAAACACCTGCAACACAAGATTTAAACAGTGGCCCATGCATGGAACCTGAAAAAAGCCACCAACTGTGATGCATTTCATCACATTTAACCCATTGTCACTTACTATGAACCCAGCTGTCAGGGACAGGGGGCTCATCCACTTGTCAGTTTCACTCAGGAACACGTCCAATATGTTTCATCAGTGTGTGAACAGGTCACATTGTGCATAGCAATCGTTGCATGCTGTTGAACTCCTGGAAGATTGCTTCCATGACACTCCACCTTACTACACTGATTATTCACACTACCAACAGCACAAACAACCCCTGGCACCTGTGCCCAGTGTACAGTTATACACAAATATGAACTCCTGCTGTTTTCCACTTGTCTACATATCCATACTTAAATGGATGAATGGAGAGGAGGAATGTTGAAGGGCATATCTTACTGAGTTGGACAAAGTATGGTACAGTACAGTACAGCTTGGGAATAGCACAGGTCGAAAAGTATGTCCTAGATGGGACTTCTCATTTTGGACAAGCACATGCAGCAAACTGCAAGAACCCAGAATTCTCCACAAAAGAGACGGGCAAAAGATCAATTGCCAGCATTTCAGCTACAGCAGCATTAAGTTCACGTTACACTATATGATTGGGTGAGTTCTTCAGCTTATGCACAATAACACTCTGTAATGTGGGCTGACATAAACATTTTACATGGGGTGTGATGACAAATGGTTCTGCTTTGCTAAGGGCAGGGGTTGGAGTGTGGACGTGTGATGAAGATGGTTGCACAGAGGATGACAAACTCCGAAATGAAGTTATTTTCCCAGATTTACCAACAGGGGTTGATGTACCACTTGCACTAGACATACTGCATTGACCACCACCACCACCACCAAAACTGCTACTCTCACCACCACTGGACATGAGTTCAAAATCATTCTGCTCTTCCACCTCATCATGCCTGTTGTAATCATCTGCTGTTATTTCATCACTACTGCAAGCATTTAATTTTCTACTTGATGCTACAGTCATGGAAGGGGATAACATGCTCATTATGGTTGATGACGAGGGTAAACACCCCACTGAGGTACAGGTATTAGCTTCCATCTTGTGCTGAGTCCACAGTGCCATGTACCTATTCTTAAGATGTATATGCTGTCCCCCTGTGCCCAGATGGCTCCCCTTTTTACCTCAATTCACACACACCAGGCAAACCTGGCAGATTTCAACTGTCTCATCATTTACCTCTTCCATCAAAAAATCCCAAACAAGGGATCTTGATGCTCTAGTTTTAATATGTCCCCCCTGATGCTGCTTATTGGACTCCATTTTTTTAAGCCATGAAGTGGGGTGTGTGCTACATGATTTTTCAGGCAGGACACACTCGGACTGCAACTGACCACCACGACTACCTATCATTATTACTGGGGTCAACATCATCAGCTGAAACTGGTAAATCAAAACTTTTTATGGGAGTGGGGAAATGCAAACAGACCCAGACAAAGCCATCTTGAGTTTCTTTTTCTCTGGTTCCCAACAGGGGTCACTGTCATCATCATCATATTCATCAACATCATCCACATCTTCTGCTTGGATGCTGGCATATGGACTGCATGTTGCAACCACAGCAACATCATCATCATCAGCACCACCATCACCTGAAATATTTTCACCACACCATGAATCACTGCATGGCAAATGCATGACCTGAACCACGGTGGAAGAAATGTCACTTTGTGTGCTATCGTTGACATGATGATCAGAATCCTCATGTTCAGTTACTGGGATGTTACTGGGGAGTATGACATCATCTACATTGTCACTCATCGCCACTGCTTCACATTCCACTATATTTTTAGACATGGTAAACTGGTCAGAACTGGAACTTGAAGCAGCAATGCTCATTCCCCCACCACCAACTGCAATAACACCACCAGCTGGGACAACATCATCTCCTTCAACTATGAGTGAAGCTACTGATTGCACTGTAAAAACATTGACGGAGAAATACCTTTCCTCACATCAGCAATGCACTTCTGTGACTGTGTACTATCACACCCACAGACAATCTTACCACTGGCAGCAGTGCCATGGTGAGAAACATATTTGCTTGCACGTCTCTTTGTGGGCATTTTGGGGGAATATTCTAAACAAATTCAGATTTTGGAACGTTCACCCGAGGTTGGGGCTGGGGAGGTGATGCTGGATGTGAAGCCAAAAAAACAACTGTGGCTTCAACAACAGATACAGACACAAAGTCACAACAAGTTCAACAACACCTTAACTAACCAGTGATATTCTCAAGTCACAAACAATCCATTCTGGAAAAGAATACCTTTTGCCCAAGGAAAGATGCTACAATGGCAGTACAAAATCACGCAGCAGCAGTGAATAGCAGGTTCATACTACTGTGCCTGAAATTATACTGTAGCACAATAAAAGGTGTATTATTTGATGTCACTTCATGCTCCGCACACACACTCACACACACACACACAATTTGTCTACAAGTAATGAGTACCAAATTTAAAACTTCAGTAATATCCAGTGTATTTTAAACAACCTCACCTCAGTGCTGCACCAGGTCCCTCCAGACCACAACACACACAATCAGTTAAAAAATTTCAACAATTACTGAAAATATTACAGTGTGTACATTAACACAGTCAGTTATACAACAAAAATATAATCAAAAAACAAAGAACTCCCTATTTCTCCAACTTAAATCTACCTACACCAGATACACCCCTTCCCAAAGTACACTTCCACTATCTCTCAGTACACAGACTGAATGCTGTACATTAACATTCAAAATCCACACACAAATAATAAACGCTTGATATATGAGCATAGGACCTACAATCGATGAACTAAAGTTTCAGCAACAAAAAAATATGCAAAAAGTCTTTTTTAACAGCTTTTAGAAAGTTTGAATCACAGAGAGCTCTCAGAGCAGATTGTCTACTATAGCTTCCTACACACGCTATCCTGAACTGAGGCTCTGCAGAACAACCTAGAGCCCATGTGACCTGGAATCCAATGAATCACTGCAAAATTCGGCTTTGGAGCTTTAAAACATGGCGAAGTGAGGAAAAGTACATTGTTCTCAATGCACTTCACCTTAAGAATTGGTGGACTAGTGGTTTGGGAAGGCAGAGTTGTCTTCAATGGCCTTCACGTTACCTATTATAATGCAAAGCACTCTGCTTCACGTTGCGGAGCACTCCACGAATCTGCCTTCACTCCATGAATCACTCTGCAGAACGAATTGAGGCCACTTCACCCATCTCTACCCTCTAGCAGAAGCTCCCACTTGAAAGCCGTCCATGTAACCACCTGTATCAGCTGCCTATCCCCTTCCTCTCCCTGCATTGGAAGCTGTATAGCACCCCCAGCCTCAATGATTCTCCAGTATGTTTATCCAGTGTGACCCACAGGACCTCTGTCTCACCTTCCTCCTCCTGGCCTTGTGTTGCTCTAATATTTTCCATGATGTACAATGCCCCTTCCACTGTTATTGCTAGTCCTGTCCCTCCTAAACAGTCTGTAGCCTGGGATAACAGTGTTCCATGTATGATGCTCTGTCAACCAGGTCTCACCACTATTTCCACACCCTCATCCATCATGATAGCCTCCAAGACTACCATTTTGTTCCCAAAACTCAAGGTGTTTGCCACTAATCCCTTTCACCCTGAACACCCCTCTGTCCTCCTGCTCTTTCCTTCCCCAGGTCATGCGTTTTCTGAGCCCTCTATCTTCATCCGGGGGGGGGGCTGGATGCCTACCATCTCTCCTGCCTTCTTGAGTCAACTTTGTCTTAACCCCCCTCCCCCCAAATTGAGTTTAAATTATGCAGTCTTTCAATAAACTCTGCTAACTTGCTCTTTAGTAGTGCTGAATCCTCCTTGTTCAGGTGCAATCTGTCCGAGGCAAATAGGCTCTCATCTTCCAGTGTTGATCTGCAGTCCCCCACCATCTAAAACCCTATCTGCTTATACCAACCCACCAGCCATTGGCTGAATTCCTCAATCCTCTTCTTCCTTGAAGTGCTTGCTCTTGGCACAGGCAGCACCTCCGAGAAAGCACTTGACTGGAACTCCATACTACTACAAAACCTGGAAAGCTCCCTGAATCTTGCCTGCACCTCCTTTAGACTATTCCCCTCCAAATCATTGGGGCCCAGGTGCATCACCAACTGAGTACTTCCAGCTTGCTGTTTTCCTCATGAAGGTACCTGTATATTGTACCCGACATGTATCGACATCACCACTGCGATGTATTATCTTCCCTAGGATGGCTTTCTTATGATTTAAAACTACGGTATTCTAGCCTAAGCTTCACTCATAAGTTGGTACACTGTTATGCCCCCCTGTCTTGCTGACTTAGTGCAATGCAAGTGCCCAAGGTGCCCTCTCAGATTTGCCTCACTGTCACTACTCCTCTTGCCTAACACTTGGCTAGCCATGACCGGAGGTCTTTTGCCTTCTCAGCTGTATCATATTGGAACTCGCTTCCCCCAACCATCCTGGCTATCACCTCTCTTCCTCTTTTTCTGGTGTTGCTGCTACCTCTCCTTGCTGCCACACAATGCAACTGTTTTTGCTGACTCCTGCAGTCTGTTATCTCCATCCTGCATCATGTATTTTCTTGATACATTTTGTTGTATCTTATCTAATGCCTGGTTACCCATCCTGCCAGTTATATTTGCTAATTGTGTTTACTGTATGCTATTTAGTGAAAGACTGACTTTACCTGAGAGTCGTGCACAAGGTATTTGTGTTCTCTAACTACTGCATGTTTTTGAATTAGCTATTACTGTATTTGCTCTAAATTATTATATTATTTGTTCCAGATGTATCCTGCATCTGTATTGTTTGTCTTTTAGCTTGTGCTGTTTTACCGAAGTGATATAGTGAATGTATTGTTCTCAACGAAGGCACTGTCAATGTACTGCTCTTCCTGGGTCACCCTAGAAAAAGGGACTATCTTGTCTCAGTGGGCACACCCGGTTACCAAAATTCAATAAATAAATAAATATTGTGCCTTACCTCGAGTGCCTTCATTCCTGGCATGCACTCAACCCAAATTGTGCTGCTCCTGTCTCCCTTTCCATCTCATCTGATTCCTTTTTGTTATTGAGCCACCTATGAGCAAGACCTAGTTACTCCTTTCCTTCTGCTTATACTTTTTGTTTTCCAGTTTACACCCCCTTTCCCTGCATCCCATTTACCTCCCTGTTCTCCATTTCCCCCTTTGTCCCACTCCTTCCCCCAAGTTCTGCTCTCCCCATGCACTACATCCTCCTTTCCCCCTTCTGGTGTCACCACTGCTCCCTGTCACTCTTACCTCATGTTTTGCAGGTACTGCCCCCCCCTTTTTTTCCTTTGCTTGCTTGTCTTTTTTTGCTTTGCTTGCTTGTCCTGCCCCATTACTGTCTGATTCCCTCTGTGAATGGTTACCCTCACTTTTACCCAGGCTACCCAGCATGGTAGCCTGGGTAAAACACTGGCTGGATAACAGGAAACAGAGCGTAATAGTAAATAGAGTCCATAGTGAAGAAAGAAGGGTTACTAGTGGGGTACCTCAGGGTTCAGTACTGGGGCTGGTCCCTTTCTAATGTCTTTATAAGTCACATTGCAGAAGGACTGGAAGGGAAATATGTCTCTTTGCAGATGACACAAAGATCTGCAACAGGGTTGATACACAAGGTGGGGGGGAAGGTTGAAAAGGGACTTGGCAAGGTTGGAGGAATGGTCAAATGTATGGCAGCTTAGTTTCAATGCAAAGAAGTACAAAGTAATGCACCTGGGAAACAAAAACCCAGGGGAAGAGTACACAATGTGGGGTGAAATACTGACAACAACAAAAATGGAAAGGGACCTGGGGGTAGTCATATCAGATGACATAAAGGTGGGCCAGCAATGTGAGAAGGCAGTAAGGAGGGCTGGAGGGGATACTGGGATGCTTAGCGAGAGGCATCACCAGTAGAAGACAGGAAGCTGTTGTACCTCTATACATACAGTTGGTGAGACCCTGATCCAGAGTACTGTGTGCAGTTCTGGAGACCCACCTCTGCAAAGACATAGACAGGGTGGAGGCTATCCAGAGGAGGGCAACCAAAATGGTGTAGGGTCTACACCAGAAGACATACGAAGAGAGACTAAAGGAGCTTAATATGTATACCCTTGAGGAAAGGAGGGAGGGGGGGGTATGATAGAAACTTTCAAGTACGTCAAGGGACTCAACAAAGTCCAAAAGAGTAGTATCTTTCAGAAAAAGAGATGTGCAAGAACTTTTCCTTCCAGTCTCTCTGCAATGTTGCATATAAAGACATTGAAGAGGATCGGTCCTAATACTGAACCCTGCGGTACCCCACTAGTAACCCCCCTTTCTTCAGAGTGGACTCCATTTACTATTACCATCTGTGTCCTATCCTTCAGCCAATTCTTTACCCAGGCTATCATCTTGGGACCCATTCCCAGGTTGGCTAACTTGTATATTAATCTTTTGTGTGGGACTGTGTCAAATGCCTTGCTAAAGTCTAGGTCGGCCATGTCCACAGTCCCTCCCTGATCCATTGGCCAGATTTTAGTGCGTTAGTTGTTGGATGAGGTCCTGCATTTCCCTTGCATGTCGTATCAGGAGCCAGACTTTTTTCTGTACCTGGTGATGCAAATTAATTACAAACATGCTGAACTCCTGTTTGATCACTAACTAAGAGGGGAGGAGTATTCTTCCTGTTCAATGTATCTGGTGCTGCACCCTTCTCCCCATTCGCTAGTTTAAATATTCTGCAAAAATGTCAAATGTCTGCCCCAATCCACTGACTCCCTCCTTAGTCAGATGCCGTCCATCAAATTTAAAGAACTTTCGCTCCCAAAACTGTTGCCAGCTATCTACAAATGTGTGTCCTTTTTCCTGTCACACGCCCTTTAGACACATGTTTAGCTCTCCTATCTCCCCTTCTCTGACCTTCTGTCTGTTTTCCCCCCTCTCCCAGACTGACAGGATCTCAGAGAAGGAGATGCCGGACAAAATGGATGACAGTTTGTCTCCCAGCCTGGTCAGGTGTTCTTTGGTCTCCACAACTGACCCGCTGTTGAGATCATTAGTTCCTATGAGTACCAGGACATCAATGTTTTCTCCTGTTTCTTGCACGATTTTAACAATGTTGTCAATGTCTCTCCATGGACCAATGTCTCTCCATGTCCTCTCCAGGGACCAGGCAGAGGTATTTAATGAGTACTTTGCCTCTGTGTTCACTAAGGAGGGGGATGGGATATCTACAAAGCAAGGCACGATGGGGATAGAAGCGGCAGTGAGTGGGATCAGGGAGCAACAGAAATGGAGCAAGAGGGAGGGAGAGGTACCCAAGGGGTGTCACATCTGGACAAATATAAAAAGGCCAGTAAAGTGGAGGGGACGGATGATGCTATCTCTGCCAAAAGGGTGTGGTTAGCCCTCAAGGCCCTAAAAGAAAGACAAATCTCCCTGGGCCGGATGGCATTCAACCAGAGTACTAAGAGGTGGTGGACATACTGGCTGCACCCCTGGTGGAGCTCTTCAACAGGTCACTTGAGACAGGGAGGGTACCTAGGGACTGGCGAGAGGCACATGTGGTGCCAATCCATAAAGGGGGGTCGAGGGAAGTACCAGGTAACTATAGACCCATCAGTTTGACCTCGGTGGTGGGAAAATTAATGGAGAGTATACTAAAGGAACGATTGGAGGTGTACTTGGAGGAGATGGGAGGTCTGGATAGTCGGCAACATGGGTTTGTGCCAGGTAGATCATGTCAAACCAATCTTGTGGAGTTCTACGAATGGGTAACATCAGAACTGGACAGGGGAAAGCCTGTGGATGTATTATTCTTGGACTTCAGCAAGCGTTTGACTCTGTCCCCACAATGGTCTGGTTGAGAAACTGATGGGGTTAGGGTAGGCCTTTGATGGTCAGATGGATTGAAAACTGGCTAGCTGGATGCACCCAGAGAGTAGTGGTCTGTGCGGAGCTCTCAAACCCTAGAGAGGTTGGTAATGGGGTACCCATGAGGCTCGGTCCTGGGTCCGATCCTGTTTAATGCATACATATCTGACATCAGAGAGGTATAGGGTGTGAAATGAGTCTCTTCACTGAGTGACTCCAAGATGGGAGCAGTAGTTGAGGAAAGAGGGAGGTTGGCCTGCAGGGCCTGGACACCCTGGAAGCTGGGCTCACACATGAAATTAAATTTCAATATCACCAAGTGCAAGGTGTTGCATCTTGGGCGGGGAAACCCTAAACACAGGTACACCCTGGGAGGCGAGGCGCTGGAGGCCTCAATAGGGGAAAAAGACCTAGGGGTCATGGTGAATGCATCTATGAATAACTCTGAGCAGTGCAGGAGAGCGGCTAGCAAGGCAAACAGGATGTTGGGCTGCATCGTAATGGGGATCACCTCTAGGAGCAAGGAAGGGTTTTGCTGCTGTACAATGGACTGGTTAGACCACACCTTGAGTACTGTGTGCAGTACTGGAGACCACACTTGAAGAGGGACATACAGCTCCTGGAGAGGGTACAGAGGAGGGCAACTAAGATGATACAAGGGCTAGGGGATTTGACATATGAGGACATACTTGAGGAGCTCTGCCTGTTTTCATTGGAGGAGAGGAGATACAGGGGGGACATGATTGAGATCTTCAAGTACCTCAAGGGAATAAATAGGGTAAACATGGAGGGGATCTTTAGACTAAAGCAGGGAGGTATTACCAGAGGGCATGGTTTGAAGTTGGAAGGAGCAAGGGTGAGGGGGGAAAGAGGAGGAGGTTTTTCACTGAGAGGGTGGTGAACCCTTGGAATGCACTGCCTGGTGAGCTGGTTCAGAGATCCACAGTGGAGGCTTCAGAGAGGGTGGGACAGACACAGAAAGTGGATGTATCAGATGATGGCCTGTCCCAGGGGTGGGGATAGATGATAGGGGTTTCTGGAACACAAGGGAGGGGAGGGCCTCGGCACCCAACTAGGGATCTGAGGTTTGAGCAGACTCGATAGACCGTAAGGCCTAATCTGCTGGCAAATAGTATGTTAGTATGTTGATGTACCTGGGAGACATCTGACCATTACCCTCGGCTGGAGGTAGGTATCAATGTCCCAAAATCATGGAGTCTCCATGGGATTTCATTTTTGCTTTTTTTGTTTTAGTCCTTGTTTTGGGCAAGTTCTGTAGCGCTAACTCCTGTGCTTCAGCATCCTACTCTGCAATATCCTCTGCCCCTTTGTTTGGTTTCAGAGATAGAGGCAGACACCTGCTTGTAGTTTCTATACGGTTTGTGGAGGTGATACATTGGTGAGCATTGAGTGATGGGGCACCCGATTTGCCCCTCCTAACCACGTGCCAACCTCCCAGACTAACTACCCTCTGCAGTCGAGGTATTTCAGTTGGATGTTGGGGAAATGGCAGGTGGTTCTTGTAATGTATTTCCTCCTGAATATGTGCTATAAGGCGTGCAGTCTCTGCCCATGATGCCTGAAGTTGAGCCCTAAGATCTCTTATGGTCGAGCATGTAGGACAGCATCCTAAATCCTGTACAACTGCCCTTTTGAAAAGTGTCCCACAGTGCCTGCTGTTAATAATATCCATTCCAGCTGAGTTGCCAAGTTTACAACCTGGTCTGAGTAATTAGAAGGAAAATAAAAGCAAAAGTTAGATTATTTTTTTAATATGTTTGTTTTGTTTGTTTGTGTTTGTATAACTTTATATAACAAGTTAAATTACTTGTGCCCCTGTAAGTGAGGTCACTGTGTGGATACCACTCTGATCCTCCCCTTACTGCTTTGCTACTGGAAATGTCACGACTGTGCTACTCTGTACAATGAGTGTAGCATGGGATGGGTGGTTGGGCCCTTCCGCTGCCAAAAAAGAAGAACCATGGATGAAAGAAACAAGGAGGTAAGAGCAGAAACAATTAACCAACAGCAAATGCAGCAGCCCTGAAAGCTTAGCCTAATGATAGATACAACTGTTAATCCTTTAAGCACCACCTGTAAGAATTTCACAGAAGATATACCCTGCAAAAAACATTGCTACAGAGAAAAATAAAGCAGTAACAGAATATACACCTTGCAAAAAACAATTTGAATCGGAGAAGATTACAGCAGTAATCTGTAAGCACAAAACAGTAACAAACCTGTAGGCACACCCTGTAATAATGCAGCAGAAAGTACACCCTGTGACAGCAATTTGAATAAGAGAACAGTACAATGCAAGCAGAAAACAGTAACAAAACCAGTGAGCACAAAAGAAAATTGTAACACACAGTAAATCTGCCTAGACAAAAGAAGCCCTTAATTGGGCTGGCAGTATAACTTAGAGGTTAGATAAACGAGGTATGAATGAGTTTGGTACATCCAGCCGACCAGACCTGAGTTTGATTCTCATAACCTCCACTTGTGTACTGTGTGACTGAGCAAATCACTTAACTGCCCAGTGCTCCCAGGTTGCCCCTAAAAACAGGCACTTGTGCCTAGTGGGCCTTACGTGGTTACCAAAGACTAAAAAAAAAAATAATAATCTTTTTCCTTGCTCTGATAATGTTGTACCTTGTTTTGTCCTTACAAACAAACCTACAAGAAAAGACCTCAAGTAAAGCTAGGTACCTTTGCCAGCAAACCTGGTCTTCCACCTCATGCTAATCAGGAATGTAGGCCACAGAGTGTACACTTTGAGTGAATACATCTGGAGAAAGACAGCACTTACAGCCAGAGAACATAGGCAAGAGGAACTCCATAAGATGATCAAAAGAAAGTTTCAAATCTACTGGCAGGGCAGGTTCCCATACATTACCTGTATCTGTTCACCCCTCAATACCTGTTAGGAGCCCATCTGTCACATTCACATCTGCAATCAAATGCTCTGCTGTTTACTTTGTATTCCTCCCCTTGACATTCAATCCTGTGTCTCTGCCCTCAAGTATTCATTCCTAGTGTGCATGTCCTCCATCTCACATCAGTCCTACACTTAAGAAAACAGAAACTTGTCAGTGCCGAACTGCCGATTGCTGTGCTTTTAACTGAGTGGCTCACTTTTCCATTTATGTTAGTTCAAATCCTCTCACCCACCCACATGTTCGCCTATGAGTTGTTGAATTACTTGATAGCAAATTGTATTGGCTGCTCAACCCACTCAAATGTCATGTGAAGTCCCTCTAGCCTCTTGTTGATCTTTATGGATTCAGCCATAGTGTTTCAGCAGAGCAGTATGACTCAGCCAGGTAGCAACTAGACCCTCAGTGAGGTGTAGGTCTTCCAGTTCAAAGGGCATGGTCAGGACCGTTGATGATGTGGCGCAATGACGAATGGAGAGGGAGGATTGCTTGTAACATTGTGAAAGTAATGGCTCGGACAGCAGCACTGAAGAAAACATTATGGATTAAGAACAGAAGAGTGAAGAAAGGCAAGAATCATGCCCCATACTAGCAGCCACCATACAGAAGGTGAGTGTATGGATCTGGAGTTTTTAGTAGCAGTGGAAACTTACCACACAGTGGGAAGGGAAACGTACATCCATGCACCAAGCATTTGGAAATTCTGAAGTCAGGCTGGGAGGTTAAGCAGTTGTCTTACTACTGTAGGAGTCAGAGATTTTTTTCATTCAAGGCCTTCTCCTCCCCACAGTGCGCAGCCTGCTGCCTCCCTTCACCTGTGTGTCTGTCTACCCTTCTCTTGCTTAGTTTGCAGCACGGCATGTTCAAGGACGTGTTACTGCTGTATAACATTAGTGGAGGGGTTGACACATTATTTCTGCAAGACAGCACGATACCCACACTAAAAAAGAAGAAAAAATCATTGGCTTACGGATTGGTCTATTTTCTAAAAGGAGATGTAAAAAAACTAGTAAATGTTGCAAGGTGAGGGCATACCTCTCTCCACTTCCTGCCTCATCAATCCTGGACAAGGCTTAAAAAATTAGGGATAAAGGACCTGAATCCAGACAATTCTTCAAAACTGGTGGTAATCCACTCAGGAAGTCAGTAGAATAAAGAGATCAGTGCAAAATGCATCTTCTAAAGAATAAATATGTAACATTATTTTGTGTTTCCAATCCCCACTTTTAGTTACAGATCAATCACAAAGTTAGGAGTAGAGTAAAATTTTGATGCAAAATCAGGGACAGTTCAGAGGTATGGGTGAGCGAAGATCCTCTGCTTGGGAGGTGGGAGAAGGGAGTATAGCTCTTGTGGGAGGGGTGGAGAAGCCTAGCATTTCTGGTATTGGGTGGACACAGCTCCCTTTGGTGGGGTGTGCAGCTCCTGTTCTGGGGGGATGTGTGCAGCTCCCATTTTGGGGGGAATAGGTGCAGCTCCCATGAATGGTGGGGGTGCAGCTCCCATGCATGGGGGGTACAGCTCCTGTACTTGGTGGTGGTGGAGCCACAGAAAGCATGCTTGATGGTGGGGGGGCTGCAGCTCCCATGCTTGGGGGGCACAACATAACTTTTGCATCCAAGGGGGCATAGCTCCTGCATCCAGGGCACAGTGAAAATGGCTCCAGTGTTGGAAGACTTGGAGAGTGCAGATCCTGTGTTGGGGCATGGGGACAGCAGCTCTTGTGTTTGGGCACCTGGGCTATGTGGACAACAGAACCTGTGTTGTGAGATAGGGGAGCTCAGCTCTTGTGTTAGGGCACTGAGACAGCAGCTCCTTTTTCATGTCTGCATTTTTATTCTATTTTCTATTTCTGCGTTTTCTTTATTTTTGTATCTTTTTTTCCAGGGCTTGAATTTAATAGTGTTCTGCCCTGTCATCGTCATTCTTGTATTCGGACTGGAGAACCACTCCACCATGCTGCTCTTCTGCAGTTTAACTAATATCCATGCTGTTTTGAACAAAAGAAATACTGGAACCAGAGATGGTATACCAAACTTAAATCTTTGTTATTCCACCTCCTGCACTAGATATTTTCTTAATTTCTACCCATTTTCCTGTAAAACTCCCCTTTGTTTACTCGTACACTGTACTGTAACCTTTTTGTATCTCAACACTCTCCATCTATACTCTCACTACAATAAATTACCCATACTAACCTATTTTTCCCTCTACTGTATTTCAATAGGTCTGACCAGATGCCTGCAGTCTACCTTTCAGATAAGAATCTTGTTTTGTTGAATTTTTAACCCTTAAGCTCTCCTGTAGGACCTCTGAATCTTTGTGTTTTCTCAACTTTCTCTGTGCCTTCCTTTTAGGTCCTTCCAGAATACGCCAAAGCCCAGATACCCCAGCTCTGGACACTGTGACCCAGACAAAGCATGTAAGTCATATTTAATTACCTAACTTTTCCTTTAGGGTGAGTGGTGTGTAACATGATGCCCACACCTGTTGTGAAATGCAGCAACTTGGTTTAATTACTGTTTTTGGCCAAGAAAGGAGCCCCTTTTCCCAATTTTTAGCCTTTCCCTACCTAAGGTGAGCTAGAGGTCTCCTATCCTACTACTCACCAGGCTCAACCCTGCTTAGCTTATGGGATTTGACAGCATTGTTTTCCAAGGGGGTAAGGCTGCAAGCACATACTGAAATTCAGGATGGCGCGATAGTCAGCACTCCACCCTCCCAATGCTCTGTGAATCTGTTAGCAGCTGAACAGAGCATGAAAGCACCTGCAAGCAGGAGGGAGTCACCAGTGTTGCGTGTCAGTGATGATGCTAGGAAAATTCATTTCTGCATAGCTTCATCAATGATGCTTATCACTCTGCCACCTTTGTAAAGTGCATAATGACTGACCTGTGAGTGTAGTAGTTGCCATTCTGGTGACCTGGATGAATGAGACAGAGTCTCTGAGGGCCATCCGTGGGAGGAGAATTTAGCATCCCAACAATGGACACCTTCTTCCAGGTAGGGAGGGTGACTGTCTTGACTATACTAATGCTGAGGTACTTGGGGGGGGGGATGCTTGACCTAACTCTACAGTAGACGTGCCTTGTGTGATTGAAGCTTCTTCCATGTCAAGCATCCCTACAACCAAACAAAAGAAGAAAGCACTCTGACAATATAACCTGGTTACCTTGGCTATGCCAGGGTAGAAGATTAGTGAGTGTGGTGTGAAACAGAAACATAGAAACTGTCAGCAGATAAGGACCGCTAGGCCCATCCAGTCTGCCCATAAGCTCTATAGTAGTTTGTTTCTTCTGACCCTATCTGGTCAATGGATATTCGTCCCCCCCCCCACCACTGAGGTTTCCTTATGCCAGTCCCAGGGATGTTAATTCTATCCACTGTGCTTGCTCCCACCACCTCACGTGGTAGGCTACTCTATGTGTCCACCACCCTCTGTATGAAAAAAAAAAGTTCACGTTTCCTTTTAACCTTCCCCCCTCTAATTTCATATTGTGTCCCCTCATTTTAGCACTCCTTGATTCTTGGAAGATGCCTCTCCCCTGCACCTTGTTTATGCCTTTGAGGTACTTGAATGTTTCTATATTGTCCTCCTGCTCCCTCCTCTCCTCTGAGGTCCTTTAATCTCCCCTCATATGTTTTGTATGAACCCTTGTTTACAACAGCTTTGTGAACACTGTTCAGTCACTATACCAAGTGGGCAAAAAATATTGAAGGCACAATACCGGACTCTAGAAAAACTTAACCAAGGCAAACCAGACCAAGGCAAACCACACCAAACACAAGCCTCAATGCTTCCAGATCACTGCTCTTCCACAGTGGGCAGAACTGAAAGTGAAAAAGCCCGGTGCTTGCAGGATGATCTTGGTGTGGTCAGGCCCTACCTTTAATCATTGGCTGCTCCTCCACCAGGGGCTTGTCCTAGCCCAGTACCCATGAATGGGGCAGCAATACTACCTGACTTTGGTCAGGCCTCATCATGGGGAGGAGGGCATGGGAGTGCTTGAGGAGGTAAGTACCAGGGATGCATAAGCACCAGAGACATGGTGGGAGGGAAGGGGGCAATGACTCCATTCACTGGTCAGTATTTATTTTGAGTCTCGGGATACCTAGCATCTGGTAATAAAAGATGTTGGTTCTGGGAAGCTAGCTGGATAAACCCAATAACAATGATAAAACACAGCAAACTAAACATTTTCTTTATACACTAGAGCACAAATTGTGGGCTAGTACATGGATGCTCTCCTGTAATTCTTCAGCTGTTAAGTTAATGACTGGTAACTTGCACCTGTTGTAACCTGTAAAGGGGAATGCTTATCGCTGAATGTCCCACACCCTTGGGTGGTGCTGCCCCTAGTCAGCAAGTGCCAAACAAAGGTTCACTTTGGCTGGTTTTCGAGATTTATTTTTATCCGGTTGATATCACCAGTCCTCTGCCTCAACATTCACATACAGTGCAGCTTGAAATGTATTCCAGAATCCCCCATGACTAAAGTCACGGCTGTGGATCTGTCATGGAAGATTCACTTGGCTCCCATTATCAGAGCTGTGGGACTGGCAGCTGGCAAAATTGAGCTATTAATAGCTTTGATAACAAGGTAAGAGAACTGAATCTCCCACAGCTGATCTCTAGCTATGTCAGCCATGGGGGATTCCTCAAGTGGCCTGGATCTGAATTGTTGATCCAATTGGGCAGTGTCCACCATCATCATCTAAGGTAAAATGTGAACTTACAGTGCTAATTATGGGCATCTCAACATTATGAGTGGGGCTTTTAGTGATGAATGTTCCCCTACAGAACTTTTACAGTATTAGTACTGAACTATGTTAGTAAGAATGCAGTACTGTTGGCAAGGAAAACCAGAGTTAAACACCACTAGAGACACTTCTAGAAAGGATCAGTTCTGTCCCAGTCAAAATGCCAACTGAAATCTTTAAAGGGATGGTGTCTTGCATGAACGAGAAACAATTTAGGGCTGCCTCTGCTCTCGGTGGATGGGCATTATGGAAGGCCTAGACAGGGCTGTCCATGAATGTGGGTGCTCAATGCCTTTATGCACATTTTGTGCTTCAGAATGCTCTTTTTTTTCTCCCCAAAAGTCCCTGCGATGCATACTTGCAAGGCCTGACTTCCCTATACTGAGTCATGTCTTCGTGCTTTCACTTCTCATAATGTAAGAATCTTGAGAGTGCAGGGGTGTACTCCACTGGTTTCTAAGGGGCCATTTTTTAAAGGAAAACTCTCATTGTAACCCTCTCACTCCCGAAAGCTGTAGCCCCCGATTAAGCTTTTTGTGCAAATTTTTTTTTCTTGCGGTTTACTTACTATATTTTAATTTTGTAAACTCCCCGCTCACCAAACATGGTGGATGCTGCACAGTTCCATTTCAGGTAATGGTGCAGCACTGCACCATTTATCCCAATACAGTTTGTATTGGGTTGAGCGATGCAGCGCCACACCATTACCTGAAATGGAACCGCTCAGCATCTGTCATGTTTGGCAATTGGGGAGATTACAAACTTAAAATAAAGTAAGAAAAGTGCAAAATATTTTTTTTTTTACTTTTCGAAAAGCTTAATTGGGGCCAGAGCTTTCGTGGGTGGGAGGGTTAGGATTTTGAAAGCTTTCCTTTAACTATGATTGTTAATATTTATAGGGCTAGTTCAAACAAATTAAGGTCACCGCTCAACTAACAAGGGCCTTTTTTGTGGAGTTGCAACCTTAATTTGTTTGAATTGGTCCTCTAAAATAAAAAATAATTGTAAATAAAAAATGGCCCCATAGAACTCAATGGAGTTTACCCCCGCGCGTTCCAGATTCTCACACCATGAAATTTGTGGGCGTGGGGGCATGGCTCACATCCATTTTCAATGGGAATCCCAAAAGTTTTGAGGGGATTTCAGCTCTTTAGCTGCAGACCCCCAGAATGTCCCAGCTCCCACAGAAAATCCTTCTGAGAGCCCTGCTAGAATAGTGAGGTAGACTGAGTGGGTCCCTGCTTGTCTGATGGCCTAGAGATGGACATGATCATGTTGGCCCTTTCTGAGTCTGGGAGATGAGTCTTGCTGTTCTGCTCATGCAATGACCTCTGGTGGGCTAAAGAGAATTTTAAATGCGTGCATATTCCCTTCCTCCTCCATAGGGATGCAGTACACTCTGGGTGGCCTAAGGTGCTGATGGGAAGTATGGGTCAAAGGTGAGGATTGCCCTCATTAAGTTTACAAGTGTATTTCACACTAGTGGTTCCCATGCAGTTCTTGAATGGAGGGAAAATAAATTGGTGACTTGGATTCCACCACCCACTAACTGTGATCCTTCTCCAACAGAATGGGGCACAGGTAGGGAGAACCCCCACTGAAGGTAAGCTATGTGTGCCTATAGTGAAAATGATTTGCTGATGCTTATTGGACAGGGTAAGCCCGAAGGAGCCAGAGGTCACTGCCTCACCTTGAATAAACAGTTGTAAAATAAGGATGTCATAGTGTATGTCTGGCTTCATCATAGGAACGTTCCTCTTGGCTTTCCTTACTGGTTTCTTTAAGTGGAAAATTTTGGTCTTCATTTGCAAGCATATACTGTAGTTTGTGTGAAGGTTGTTTAACATTTTTGTTTTTGTAGTGATGGTTTATCTCTGTCAACTCTGCCCTGATACTGCCGGTGGAATTGCTGCTCTGATGCACAGTGTTTCCATGGTAAGTATGTCTGCATCTTAATCTGTTAAATGCCCCACTCCATTGTTGTCCTTGTGTCACCTTATCCCCCCAGTTTTTGGAGTATCTTTGACTATTATGATATGGATGGAAGATCTTCTGTTCCTCAGCAAGTCCCACTTTCAGTTATGGAGAGAGAGAAAGTGTGCATTTGCACTAGTGCCCCTTCAATTCCAGACTCCACTGATACTGACTTTCAAAATCCCTCAGCCAGGGTGGCTTTCCCTTGTCTACCTGGCCAGTGTGAATTTGAGGAGAGAGAGGGATTTCCCTCTGCCTTCTCTGTGGGGTGCCAGACACTGCATAGTCACTCAAAACCGTAGTGGCACTGCAGCCAGGACTCATTGGGTATGCTGAATGAGCAGTGCCAGAAAATCTCCTTACCCTGGGAGAAAAATGGTCCATGAGGTTAGCAAAATGGAAATTGGCAGATAAGGACTGCTTGGTCCACCTAGTCTGCTCATTTTCCCTTCCTACTGCAATACCACAGACCCCACTTAATCTCCAGCGTATCCCTCCCTTTCCTAACCATTAAGGTTCCCTTTTACCTATTCCATGCTTTTTTGAATTTCTGTTGCAGTTGTTGGCCCCACAACCTCTGCTGGGAGGCTGTTCCAGGCATACACTACTCTTTCTGTGAATAAGTACTTCCTCATGTTTCCCATGAGTCCCCCCAGTCCAGCTTCTTAGCATGCCCCTTTGTTCTTGAGCATCATTCTTCTGAAAAAGGCTCCCCTGCTGTATCTAATACCTATAAGATATTTGAAAGTCTCTTGTGATATCTCCCCTTTTCCTACTTTCTTCCAGCGTGTACATATTAAAGTCCTTTAGTCTCTCCTCATAGGTTATCTGGTGCAGACCATGCAGCATTTTAGTTGCCCCGCTTCTGGATTGCCTCTG
Source organism: Neoceratodus forsteri (assembly GCA_016271365.2). NCBI lineage: Eukaryota > Metazoa > Chordata > Ceratodontiformes > Ceratodontidae > Neoceratodus > Neoceratodus forsteri. Next base: position 54,704,886 of record CM028130.1, read on the forward strand.
CCTCGTCTATGTCCTTCCAGAGATGTGCTGTCTAGAACTAGACACAGTACTGTAGATGAGGTCTCACCAATCATTTATACACAAATATCACCATTTCCCTCTTTCTGTGGGTGATACGCCTCCCTATTCATCCTAGCAACCCACTGGCTCTCCTCACTGCCTTGTCAGACTGTTTAACCACCTTTAGGTAATCCGATATGATTAACCTCCAGGTCTCTTTCCTGTTCGGTGGTAGTCAGTACCACTCCCCCCCCATCTTTTATTCCACCCTTGGATTTCTGTGCCCCAAGTGCATGATTTTACACCTCTTTGCACTGAAACTTAGATGCCATACTCTTGACCATTCCTCAAGGTTTTTTTAGAGCCCTATTAATTATTTCCACACACACTTGCATGCCCACCCAGAGTATCTACCCTATGGCAGATTTCAGTGTCATCGGCAAAAAGGCATATCTTCCCTTCTAGACCCCCTGCAATATCAGTTATTAAGACATTAAAGATGACTGGTCCCAATACTGATCTTGAGGCATCCCGCTCATCACCCTTCCTTCTCTGAGTGAACTCTGTTTATCACCACCCTTTGTCGCCTATACCCCAACCAATTTCCAACACAGTTTGCCACTTTTACAGCCACTAGTCTCCAATGTGGAACAGTATTGGATGCCTTACTGAAATCTAGGTAGACCACATTCACTGCTCAACTCCGATCTACTTTCCTGGTCATCCAGTTAAATGATCAGATTTGCTTGACATGACTTCCCCCTCAATGAAACCATGTTGCCTGGAATTTTGTAAATCGCTGTTTACAAGATATTCCAGAATCTTTTCCTTCAGCAGTGATTCCATTTTCCCCATCACTAAAGTAAAGCTGACTGGCCTGTAATTGCCAGCTTCCTCCCTGCTAAAACTTTTGTTAGGTGGGGCTACATCTCCTCTCCTCCAGTCATCCAGGACCAGTTCCAGCTCCAGTGAGTGGTTGAACTGGACTGTCGGAGGTGTAGCCAGCACTTTTATGAGCTCCTTCAATATTCTTGGATATATCCTGTCTGCCCCCAATCTCTTGACCCCTTTTAGATTTGCAAGTTCCTTTAGGGGACTCTCCTCCTTAGATGGACTACAGTCAGTATTCCTTCCTCCAATGATCCTGTCTCTTATCTGTGGCCCATTGACTTTTCTTTCCTCCGTGAATGCTGAACAAAAATATTTGTTCAGAATGTCTGTTTTGATTTGTCCCAAGCCCCCATTAGCCTCATTTACCTACCCTGGTCTTTTTCCTTTTGCTTACATACATCTAAGGACTTGTCCCCTTTGTTATATTTAGCCCTTATTATGTTAGCCCTGGGCTATATTTTCTTCCATTTTTGCCTTTGCACTCCTGACAGTTTTACTTGTCTCCCCCTGATTCTTGGTGTACACCTTCCTCTGCATCTCCTTATACCTCCTGAATGCTAACTTGTTTGCCCTATCTTCTCTGACACCTCTTTAGAGAAGCATAGTGATTTCTTTTTCCTCTTGATTTTGCTAACTTACCTGGTGCAGGGGGTTGTTGTTGTCTTCCCTATGGCCCATTTTACTTTTGCCCACTGACCTCCATGCCACCCATATCCTCACCCCCCCCCTTGCCAGGGAATCTCTGAGGTATTCCTCCATCTTTGTAAAGTCAGCCCTCCTGAAGTCCAGGACCATCACCTTAATTTGGTTTGATTCTGGCTCCCTAGTTGTATTGAACCCCACAGTGCAGTGATCACTGGTTCCCGGGTGGTCACCCATAGTGACATCTGCAGTGCTGTTCTGTTGGTGAATACCAGGTTCAATACTGCTCCCTCATGAGTGGGCTCTTACTAGTTGCCTAAAGAATAATCCTGCAGATAGTGTAGGATGTCTCTGTTCCTAGTTGAAGCAGCAGCTCGGATGTTCCAATCCACATCTGATAGATTTGAAGTCCTCCACCAGCAGTACTTCCCCCTTAGATGCCATCTTTTGGATTGCTTCCACCAGTACCTTATCAGTCCCCCCACCCCATGCTGGAGTTCTGTAGATCACTCCAGTGTGAATAGGAGTTCCATTCCCTGTCTCTAGGGTGACCCACAGTGCCTCCATCCCACCCTGAATTTCATGTGCCTCTGTTGCTTTTCTGCTATGTTAGTGTATTATGAAAAGAACCACTACACCCACTTTCTTACCTACCCTCCCTGTCCTTCCTAAACAGAGTACAGCCTGGTATGGCTATATTCCACTCATGATACTCATTGCACTAAATCTCTGCAATGAATACAATGTCCAGGTTGGCCTCTGCCATAATGGAAACAAGGTCTCCATAATTGTCAGCCCTCCTACTTCCCTTCTATTTTGTGACCTTTTCCTCCCTTTACACTGTCCCCCCACCTTACTTCTTCCCACTCACTTACTCCACCCGATTCCTTCCTCCACATTACCACCTACCACCTTACCCCTTTCCCTGTAACACCTTTCCTACTCCTTATGCCCTCCCTTGCACTTCATGGTTCTTAGCACTTAATGACAAAGTAATTTTGACTGCCCTATTGCCCCACTCTAACTCGTATCCTTTCTGCTCCTTCTATATTACTCTCCTCTAACTCTTTACATTGTGTGATTACTTGTTTTCCTTTTTTCTATAATTTGTATTAGCACATTGTATCTCCCACACCTCTGAACCCACTGTTTCATGAATTATGACTATACCATGATGTTATAGTATGTTACAATGATGTTGCTATGTACTGTAGTGTTGTCTTCCTTCTTATCCACAATTTGTATTTGACATGGAACCTTTGTAAAAGAACCTCCAGTTCAAAAGTACTTGTAATCCTAGTATTCAATAAATAAAATAAAGGTCTGGCATTTTATTTCCCACAGTATGAGCATTTGCGCACATGGCCTTACAAATTCCTTTTCCACCCTCTTTGTCAGTCACCCTTTTTCCCTTTTGCCTACTCCCCTTACCCCCTCTGCCTTCATTCCAACCCTCTTAATTTCTTTTTCTGACATTAAGCACCCTTGGGGATTTCCCCCCTTAGGGTTTTCCCTTTTGAATACTTCAGCCTGTGGGGCTCGATAGTTACCGCCACCCCTTAGCTAGTTTAAATGCTTGCCAATGTGACATTTAAACTGCTCACCGAGGACTGAAGTTTCCCTCCTGGATGGATGATGGCCATCCCCCCTGTACAGGCCTCCATCCCTCCAGGTGGGATCCCATTCCCCAATGTAGCTGAAACCCTTCTCTCTGCAACACTCCTTTAACCATTTGTTGATGCTTCTGGTACAGAATACCCTATCTTGTCCCCTTTCGTAGACAGGCAACACCTCAGAAAAGGCCACTGAGCATAATACCTGCCTAAACCCCTCCCAGAACTCCTTCGGCACTCTCCTAGCCTCATCCCTAGCCAGGTCATTAATGCCCAGTTGGACAATGACATCCATCTCACCCTTCTGACCTGCTGTCCTGGCGATCCTTAGGATCTTCTCACCATCCTTCCAAACTATGGTGCCAGGTAGGTACTTAAACCTCTCTCCCTCCCTCCTCCCCAAATATATTCCCCTGTCAATGAAGTCCCAACAGGAGTTGCTTTCTCCTCCTCTGGGGTCCTCTGCCACCCTCCTTGTGGCCTCCACTATAGAGGACCCCCACATCCTCCCTGGTCACAACTGTGGGTGCCTCCATGGAACAGTCCACATTACCAGAGCATCTTATGAGTTGCTTAGTGGTACAATCTGGGGGAATGTTCCTCTGACCCACCACCCTCACCCTTCCAGAGCCCACTGTAGTCCTGTCACCCCTAATCCCAAGCAACCTTTGAGGCAGCAGTGGCAGACTTGGTGGTCCCTGGGTGGGGGGAGGCCTCCCAAACCCTAATCAACTTGGCCTGGAGTTGAGTAACCTTCTTCCTCAGCACAGAGAGGTGCATGCAGATGGGCTAGCATAGCAGTCTCCAGAAAGTCTCCCTGAAGACTGCTGCCCCATAGCCACTGAAATCCACCATTCCCAGCATTGTTAGTGATAATCTCTCCTGTTTCTGTTTGGCATACTCTAACCACTTTTTTTACCCCTACCCTAAATAAGGTGTTTCTGTATTTCCACTATTTACACCTCTCTAGTGTAAACCCTTGTTTTACCCTTACCCTAAATGGGGTGTTTCTCCTAGTCCCAACTTGTGCTTGCTTTAGGCCCTTTTTTACCCCATCACTGCCTCCTTCTATTACATTCTGTCACCTAACTTACTCCTTTACTGTTTCCCTTGCCTACTTACCGAGTAGCAGAGTGCCCGGCTGCCTCAGGCTGACTCCAGTGAGTAGACTTCACAGTGCTTTCTTTGTCTTGAGTCTTTAGCACCGGGCATGCAGTGCAGGGGGGCCATCTGGTGGTTACATCCTCAGGTACTCCCCAAGGGCAGACAGATGCTCCTAGGGTGTGCTGTGATTGGTGGCACTGGGGAGGGGGGTGGCTCACAGCACCTGATTTGGCTCTCCACTGAATGCCCACTGCTGTTCTGATTTGTCTGTTTCCCAGTGTATGTTTGCAGTTCCAGGAGGAGGGCAAGCACCTGTCTTACCTACATCCTCCTCCTGTTTTCCTCCGGCTGCTAGTACAATGGTTTTTCTGGTTTTGAGCATTTAAAAAACCTGGAGACTTCTTCCTGAAGTCACCCTAACTTGGGGCTCAGAGGGTGGAGAGGGGTGCTTGTGGTGCCTAATTGGCTCTCTGCTGAATGTACCTTGCTGCATTGATCAGTTGTTTCCAGGTGTAAGTTGTAGCTTCTGGAGGAGGGCAGGCTTCTGTCTTCCCTAAAGCCCCCTCCTGTTGTCTTCCAGCTGCTAATGCAGTGGGTTTTCTGGTTTCAGGGTTCAAAAGCCCCCAAAATGTCTTCCTGAAACTGCCCTGATTGGTGACTCCGAGAGCAGAGGGTGAGCTCACAGCACCTGATTGGCTTTCCACCGAATGCCCCTTGCTGCTCCAGTCACTAGTACTTTGTATTCTCCCTGCTGGCCTCCACTCTACTGTGCTTAGGTTATGAACCCAGATTACCTGCATGCCAGAACAGAGATAATACTCAACATCACAAAGCTGGCTCACTGGGGAGTTTGTATCACTAAAGCTACTGAAGGACTTGCTGCTAAAGCTCTCCCCCCATAAAAAAATTATTTTGTTTTAAACTTCATCTTATTTTACACTTTATGCCTGGTCCTCGAAGCTCTTTGTGGGTATTGAGGGCTGCTATACTCATGACTTGGGGATACTCTGGATCTTTAGCTCTGCCAGAGGTCAGAATATTTCATCAGTTCTCTTCAAATTGTACTAGCTACTTGTGAAGCACAGAATTTATTACAAAGTGATTCTTCTGCTCGGTCATTTAAGGCCTTGAAGAGGCTGGGGTAGCTCGCTCCTGTTTTCATGAACCACTGGCCACCCACCTCCTTGGTAGAATTATTTATACCAAGGGCTGCTCTCTGTTTCTGTCTCTTTCTTTCTCTTTTTCCACCCCCCCATCCTTCCCTAAGGATAAGGCATTGTCCTTATCCCTAGCCCTATGGAACTCTTTAACAATATATAGTCTCGGTATTATGTCAGAAAGCAAGTTGGAAGTGGTGTATGCGCGATTCTTAACAAGTCTACCCTGGCCTTACTATTTGACACTTTCTGCTGATATAACTTTTATACACAGTCATATGATGTGTGTCTGATTTATTGTATATCATATTGCCTTTGCTAATACTGTAAAGTGCTTAAAGTTAAGAAGGGTGCAGTATAAGCAAAGACTCAATGGGGCATGCATTTCTGAAGAGATTTTTTTTTTTAGATTTTCTTTTCACTCCTACAATACGCTGGTCCCTTGGCTCTCTCTCCATCTCTGCCCCCATCCCTAACTTATTATCCTGCTCAGTCTGAGTCTCCCCCATTGTCCTTACCTCCGACCCAGGCTGTCCTCCAATTCCTCCTTGGCTGACCAACTACCTGGCTCTGAGCCCACCAGGGAAGGGCCGTCTGGAGAGTTGATGCATGCTCTAGGTGAAATGGAACTCACATGGCCAATGGTTGAGTGATTTTCAGTGAGCCCAGGAAGTTAATTAATTCTCAAGAAATCCATGCCCTGGAGAGGATTATTGTATATATTTATCTATTTATTGTATAACTGGATTTACAACCTTTGAGCCAGAGGCTCGTTTACAAAGGTACCTCATCACAGAGAGGACATACAGAGTTAACATACTTACAGAATACAATCTTACAGAATAACATAGTTTTACATAATTGCTTGAACACAAAGAGTAATTAAAAAACATTTCAGAATTGACAGGTTTAGTACCAATAAGTACTGTCAGTGGAAAGGGAGGCCATGGGGGAGTGGAGGGTGGGGTGAGGGGGACACATCAATAGTGTTTTGAGAGCAGCAGAACATCTGTTAGTGACAGGTGCAGCAGCAGATGTTGAACTATAGGTTCTGTAGGGCAGTTTTGAAGGGTGCAATTTTGGTGGTGCTGGAAATGGCTGTGGGGAAGTGAGTTAAACCAGGATGAGGCTCCGTAGCTGAACGACCTCTGTGCCCAGGTAGTCCTAGTTCTGGGTACTAGAAGGGTGACCTTGATAGTGGTTTGGATAGTGACTCTGGAAGGTGTAAGTTGGATGGAGGCATGAACCCCCGGGGGGGGAGTGCCCGAGTAGAAGCTTCTTAGTAGGCAAGTTTGGTAGCGGAGGTGTTCATTGAGGCTAAGGAGTTTGGCCATGTCATAAAGCTGACAAGTGTGGGTGAGCCTAAGGGCACTGGTCACTAGTTTGCAAGCCTTGTTCAGGGTGAGTTGAATCTTGTTGAGGGCTGTGGAGTTAGCAGCACCATAGACTGGAAGGCCGTAATCGACAAGGGACATTACTGAGGACATAATGGCAAGCCTGAGGGCATCAGGTGGGAGGCAGTCCTTGTGATGGTAGAGGATACCAAGATAAGCGTTAGTGGTGGATGCGTGGGCTGTAATGTGGGCATGAAAGGTGAGGGCCAAGTCAAGGGTGATCCCAAGGTATTTGTAAGTAAACTTGTTCAAGTGGTTGATGAGTGCTGGGGAGGATTTGGAGGGGATTGTTGCTGGCTTTGTTCTGGTGGTGGGCAAAGAGCATTGCCTTGTTTTTTTTTGAGGTTAATGACTAGTCTGCTCTCCTTAAACCAGTTCTCTGCATCGTTGGAGGGAGTCTTGGAGGGAGGTGGGATTTCTGTGGGTGACATGAATAATGTCATCGGTGGCATACAGGAAAATATTGCCAGAACAGGAACTCGGCAGGGTGTTTAGGTAGAGACTAAAGAGTAGTGGGCCCAAGATAGAGCCCTGGGAAACCCCGGAGTGGATGGGATGGGTTTCCGAGAGCATCCCATTGTTTTTGACATGCTGGGAGCGGGCTGATAGGTAACTCGTGCACCAGGCGAGGGGGCCAGCAGAGAGACCTGTATGGTAGAGGGCATTTAGTAGGAGAGAGTGGGAGACAGTGTCAAAGGCCTTAGAGAGGTCAATGAACATTGCTTCAGCTAGGGAACCAGAGTTCAGGGAGGAATGCAAGAATTTGGAGAACTCCATTAATGCTGTACTTGTACTGTGATCAGCATGGAAGCCATGCTGTTTTGGGCATAGAATGTAGTATTTTGCTAGATATCCGATGAGTTGAGTGGCCACCACTTTCTTTAAGGCTTTGGAGAGGTAGGGAAGGATGGAAATTGGACGATAGTTGCTGGGGTGGACCTGTCACCTCCTTTTTGAGTAGGTGTGACTATAGTGACTATTGCACTGTCAGTGGCTCAGTAGGTAGCACACTCGCCTCTGAGGCTGGGAGATCAGAGGGCTGTGGGTTCAGTTCCCACATCTGGCACTTGGGCTAATATCCCAGTAATGACTCCGTAGTGCAGCATTAGAGGGGTGCTGCACTTCTGAGGTGCCGTCTTTTGGATGAGACGTTAAACCAAGGGCCCATCTGCCTAGATTGGTGGTAGTTCAGGTGGATGTTAAAGATCCCATGGCACTTATCGAAAAGAGTAGGGGAAATTTTATTGACAAAGAAACTACAAACCAAAATCACATTGACAAAAATAAATACAAAAGACTCATGTAACAGGAAAATCAGAATCAGTCACCCATGGTAAGCATTTCCATAAAGCAAACAATGATCCAGATGACAAACTTCTTAGTTCAGAAAAAATCCTGTTCAATACTTTGGACCACCAGTAGGTGGGACATATCTTTTTGCTGCAAGGTGAAAAGACAGCGAGCAGTCCATAAATGCCATTTAATGATGGTAAACAATAAGTTTATGGTGTCAATATTCCACTTTTTCCAGGTCGCTGGAAACCTACCATACAATAACATCTCATAAGTAACAGAAGTAAATAAAGGTTCCTTCCATCTGTTCGCTAAAAATAACCAAAAAACAGTGATATAGGAAAAAAGAAAAAACAGGTGTTGTATTGTTGCATCCTGATTTACACATAAAGGTCTGGAACACAATCTTTCATTCGGCTGTTTATGTTTATGATTTGCCTTAATATTGATCCATTCATGACAACTAAGCCAATTTAGATCCCACATCTTCTGGGAGGTGCGTGGGTTCCTTAACAGTGAGTATAAAGCAGGTAAGGAAGTAGGGGGACATTTGAGAAAAATTACAAGGTCTGCACAAGTTGTATCTATCAAAAAATTATAAATGTCTTTCCTATTTTGAGTAATAATCATATGGCTAGTAATCTTCCATTGTTTTAAACGGCAAAAGGTATCACGAAGATAAAAAGGGGTAGACGATACAAGTTTAACCTGTTTCAAAGTGTTAAGGTTCCAAAGATGAAACCAGGGTTGACAGGATTGAAAAAAATAAAATTCCCATTCCACATTATAATTAACTAAAAGTGGTTTAAGGTTAGTCACAAAAAATAAACTATTATAAAAAAATAATGGGTGTATCATATTAAGACCATCTTCCTTGAAAGGTAAGCAGGTAATGGAATGCTTAATGGGATTCAGGCAGCTGCCCCATAAGGCCTGAAAAATATATTCAGAAGTTTGGTTTCCAAAGCACAGGGAGGGGGAAAAACATAAGACAAAAACAAAAAAATCGTGAGCAAGTGAGACTTTATCAAGTAAACCCTCTTTTTTTTACTGAGTTTCCAGGTGTTCCAAATAGAAACTTTGGCCTGCTCTAGGTCCAGTTTGAGAGTCCAGTTGAGAATGTCTAAAGGACCTGAACCAAATAGAATGCCCAAAATCTTAATAGGGGTGTCACAAAGTGCAATACTGGAAACTATTACATAATTCGACTGCTGAGATCCAAGCCGTCGACCGACACATTTCTCCAAGTTCAGGGATGCTCCTGAAACAAGACCAAAGGACTTACAGAAATGGAGAAATGCGTCTGCCGAAGGAACATCAGCTACTATTAAACTCATGTCATCAGCATAGGCTAAAACAGAAAGTGGTAAGGAACAAATAGGCCTAACATTGTGTGCTGTATTAATGGTGCGAAGTAAGGGATCCAAAACAAAAGATATACAAAAGGGGACTGACTGGACACCCTTGTCTAACACCTCACTTTAAAGGTATCAAAGGACCCTTCTAGCCATTAACAAGAGGGATAGAAGTGGCTGTAGAATATAATAAGTGTAACCAGGAGAGAGTAGTCACAGGAACCCTATAATGTCTCAAAACCTGCCATAAAAAGTCATGACTCACCAAATCAAATGCCTGTCTTTGATCCAAGGAATATAGGAGGCCTGTTAACCTATTTGAATTGCCATGTTCCACCAATTCCCATAATAAAAGGACATGATTATGTATACTTCTGCATGGAACATTACTAGATTGAGCCTCGGAAATAACAAGAGGAGCCAGCTTTGCTAGATGGAGAGCAATAATTTTAGTTAAAATGTTAAAGTCTGTATTCAATAGGCTAAGAGGCCTGCAATTAGTCAGTAATTTTCTGTCTCCTTTCTTATGGATATAGAAGGTACTACCCATATTAAATTCTAATGGTAAAGTATCAGCTTTTAAAAGGAAGTTATAAACTGCAGCCAATTCCACGCGCAACTCAATAGTAAGCAATTTATAAAGCTCATTCGGAAGGCCATCCAAGCCTGGAGATACTCCAGATCACAGAGTTGTGATGACCTCAACTACTTCTCGTGCCTGAATGTCACAAGCAAACATATCAGATACTGATTGTTGCACATCAGGAACAGAAATGGGACTAAGGAAGGTCAATATATCATGTAGACATGTAGGGAATGGACTGAAAAAGTTTTGAGTATACTCAGCCACATAATTTTGGATAAGCCTAGAATCAGTAATTGTATGACCAGCTTCAGTCACAATAGTATCAATGGTTCTCTCTGTAATCTGTTTAGAAAAATGTGCAAACGGGCAGATCACATCATAGGCACCTTTTATACTGAAACATTGACATTGTTGCATTGAAGCATATTTTTTGGAGTGATAGTCCATTAAAGATTTTTTCAGGATACTAATTTGTGAAGAAAAATCCTGGCCAGTGGTATCTGAAAGGGTAAGGAGTTTTGCAGCTGATGTCGTGTCTATGGTATGTGAAATAACATTCTTCATGATGGGTTTTGCTAAAGGATTTCAGTAATTTCATCAAATCCTTCTTCGTATCTAACCACTACCACCAAGGATCATCATAAAGAAAAAACACAGATTTTCTGTTTTGAAAAAAAGATTTAAGAAGTGGCAACAACAGAGAATTCTCTAATAAGGAAATATTAAATTTCCAAGTGCCAGGACCAAAAGTTGCAACATTCGTAGGACCAAGAAAAATGGTAAGCAAATCATGATCTGAAAATTCAGCCACCTGTACTTCAGCAGCGGAAGTTTGTAGAAAGGAAGACACAAAAAAAAATCTATCCGGGTACCTAAGAGCCTTTATGAAAGGTAGGGTATGTGTCTGGGTGAGAGAAAGATAAGCATCCTTCAGTTTGCAGAAAATAAAACATTTTTGAAAAAGTGGTATCACAAAAATAATTTTGTGGTTTTGAGAATGAGGACCTGTCCTTAGTGGACAACCCTCAATTGAAATCGCCACTAAAAATGAAGTGCATAGAGGTGTAAAGATAGGGTCAAACCACTTTCAAGAGTTCAATCCTAAGTGATTTGGTTTGTGGGGCATAAATATTGATAATCCGAAAAGGGATAGAAAGGAACCTAAAGTCAATCAATAATACTCTGCCAGGGCATAAATCTAGAATCTTAATAATACAGACATTAGGAAGATGAAACAAAATACCCACCCCAGAACATGTCTCCTGTCCAAATGACCAATAGGAGGGGCCTAAATGCCAGGATTTTGGGGCCCTAGAAATTTCAGGCAAAGAATGGAATCTAACATCTTGTAGAAGTATGATACCAGCAGTAAGGCAAGACAAAAACGAAACAACTGAATCCCTCTTATGTTGTTTTTATACTGTTAACATTAACAGTATGTATTGCAAAAAGTAGAACATATGCATAGCAATCACCTCTGTCTACCTTTCTCGAATACATTCTTTATGTTTTGTCTTGGCCTTGGCTTTCCTTTTGGGACCCCAAATTGTCAATAGGGACTTCAGTATCTGTAGTAAGTTCAGGGTGAGAGGACTGGACAGAAGAAGAGTCAGAGTCTGTGTTTTCAGAAGTATGTCGCAGCAATTCATATTTATTTGTCAAAGGGAGAGTCTCTACTCTCTGAGCCTTAGAGGAAGGTGAACCAAACTTTCTTGAACCCCTTGTAATTCTAGAAGGTGTAGTAAAAGGGTCAGAAGGGGAAGGTTCCATTGTTTCTAATGGTGCCGGGGGGGGTCCCATAGAAGAGCCACCTGAAGTAGAACAGTTAGGAAGATCTGGGGAAGAAGGAGGTTGGGGAGGTAGAGAAAATGTAACAGGTTATGGGACAGGCTCAGTCAAATCCTCCCCAGCAGTTACTACAGTGGCAGTGGAAACAACACTATGTGATTCAGCTAAAGTAGAAGGAGGTGGAGGGGGGCAACTGTAGAAGAAGAGGGACTCTTAATGTTAGAACGTTGGGCCACTGTAATAATAAGCCGTTGCTCCTCTCCATCAGCTAAAGTAGGAGAATTATGGGCAGCCCAGGAAGATTGCTGAAAAGTATGTCCCAGGTCTTCACATAAAACACAGAGAGGTTCTTCAGTACACTGTGAGCCTGCATGACCAAGACCATCACAAACAGTACATTTAATAGTGTCACAAATGCTGCTGAGATGAGAAGTGGAACTGCACTAATAACAGGCTTTAGATTGTCCAGAATAGAACAAAACTCCCCTATCCCTGCCTAACAGAAAACTATTGGGTAGGTGTTGAATACCAGTATCAGTAGTCCGGAGCATAACCCTAACCTTCCACCCTCCCGTCCACAAATTTTCCAAATCAAAAATAGCTTCAGGGTCACAGAACACTGTACATCTTTGTTTCAGCCAAACTGTAATATCGTTCAAACTAACACCTTCATTTAGAAACAGAATAGTGACAGTCTTTTGTGCAGGTTTCATTAAAGGAATTGCACTGAAAGGTGACCATAAAGGGGTATTTTTTAACAGATGAAATTGGGACCAAAATTTCTCTAAACCTTTTAAGGTTTTAAAACTTACATCAAAATGGGACTCATTAGAAACATGTATCAATGCATGGATATCATAAACAGCAAATTTCATGGAGTCTTTCAGCAAAGTGCACCCAACAAAAACCCTATCAGGCATTTCAGGTAAACCCCCCAAATACTGTAATCTGACAGCATTGTGTCTCTTAGCCTGTTGGGTGGGAACAGAAAAACAAGAAGCATACGTTTTAGTAGATGTAGAAGCAAGAGAAGTCGGTCGTTCAGTCCGTTGAGGTGGTAGACCAGGGCCCTGGGGTGGTAAACTGGTGAAGAGGGTCGGAGTCTGAAAGCGGAGCTGCAGGAGAAGTAGAAACCGGTAAATTGAGAATTGGATTCTGCGTTAAGCGCAAAGCAGGCGTAAGTGTAAAGTCCAACTGGTCTTGCACAGGAGAAATAGCTGGGGCGTCTGCAGGGGTGATCCGAACGGGGGAAGGACCGGAGCATCAGGTACCGACAGCTGGATCCCTCCCCCACCCTGCCACAGCAAGAGCAGAGTCAACTGACCAATCTCCCCGTGGAACAACCTCTGCAGGGGGCAAGTCAGATGCAGAGGTTCATGGAAGAAGATCGGGGGAAACAGCAAGGTTTTCAGGAGAAGTTTCAGCAGCAGGAGCAGAAGAAATCATCGAACAGACCACATTGGAATGCGGAAATGTCAAGGCTGTCTTTCGGGCATCTGACGCAGTAGTCTGCAACAGTGAGTCAGAATCAGTAGGCAGCTGCAAAGCTGAGTTCTTAAGTGCTAAATACTCCTGTTTCTTTGTAAGATAGCGTGTTTCCTCAAGTAACAGCAAAGCGTCCACATCTGTAGGTCGTAAACATTCAGTATTCTGTAGAGACTCTTTAGCAGATGCTAGCTGTTGCAGTACAGGAACAGACTGGGAAGAAACAATTGTTTGCTTACTTTGATCCATCAAGGTTTCTGAGGAAGGAAATGAACTGGGAGATGCATGCAACTTAGATCCATTAGAAGAAGCTTGAGGAAGAATTGATGAGGTCTCTGGCAATCCAGAGACAGGAGAGGAGACCAACTCCCCTGCCTCCAACACCTCCATGTCCTCCACAGCATGTTCAGAGGCAGCCATCTTGGTCCCAAATGAAAATGGGACACCCCTGCTCACAGGATGTAGAGTAGGGGAATATCCCAGGTGTCCTAGCCAAATTTCCCTCATTCACTAAAAATACCACCAACAGCTTTATCTGGTTCAAGGTCAGTTGGCATTCATCTGTATCCCCCTCCCACAGGTCGTGCCTGAAAATAGGCAGGATTTGTCTAGTGCACTTACCCAGTCAACAAAAACTAAATAAATAAATAAAGAGCTGTTTTCCATGCTGTGGTGGAATTGCCCCATACAGAGGAACCGGTTTAGAAGGACAGTGAGTGGGACCAGGACCAGCCAGAGTATTTTTGGATCAAGGGAGTTGCTGCTAGGACTGTTGCTGTTTAGCACTCTAAACTGGAACAGTCTGGCTTCCTGGACTGATACTTTGCGTAGATAGAACCAGGGGCACTGAGGATCTGAGGGTGGTGGGTCAGGTCAAAAACGTTATTCAAGCTAGCCTGGTGGCACAGAGGGCTGAGGCGTTGGACGCCTTACCTCTAACTATGCCAGCAACCCGTGTTCGGGAATGAGCACAGACCGCCGGGGGTCAGCCGGTGAGGAGAAGGATTGAGTGCCCTATGGCTGCTCTCCTTCTCCAGGGGGGTGGACCACCTGCAAATTCCCGCTGCGATACCGCCACCTGGGGGTGCTCAGGTGGAAGGTGCGGTATGTGGAGATAACAGTAAGAAGGGGATGGGCAGACATTGGCAGAGGGGCAAAGCAGAAGGCACATCTCAATGTGTCTCCTCGCTCCTAGCCCCTCATTTCATGCTGACGTCTGGGGCTAAATAGAGGAAAACCCCCATCGCTCCTAGGTGACGACTCCTCTACACTCACTCCCAGTTCATCGGGGCAGACTCCATTGTGCATGGGTCCATGGCTGAACAGTTGCTGGGGAGGTTCAAGGAGATAGTTCCTCCTCACCCTACCGTGGGGTCAACTGAGCATCACGGGTCTAAAGGCAGTGTGACCAAGGTACTCTAGGAGCAGACTCTGATGGCTGGACTGTGTGTGTGTCCTTGGGGAAGTCTGATTGAGTGGAGGGAAGGGGTAGCAAAGAGTGAAAAATGCAAAGTGCAAAACAAAAAAAAAAAGAAAAAGTTACTTGAGAGGACAGGGCTAAGATCCGTAAAGGAAGAGTTAAGGCAGTTGGCAATGTCAGTGGGGTCAGTAAAGGTGAAGCCATTGACCATAAGCTGGGCTGGGGGGAGCATGATTTCCCATTTATTTCTTTTATATTGTCCCAGAAGTTATGGGCACACCCCCATGAGGAGGGGAAGGGGGAGGCAGTATAGCTCAGTGGTCTAAGGCTCTGAGCTCCAAATCTGGTGACATCCAGCAGACCAGAACTGGGTTTGAATCCCACAGCTTCCACCTGCATACTGTGTGACCCAGAGCAAGTCCCTTAACCTCCTTGTGCTCCCAGGTCGCTCCTGTAAAAAAGCTTTCAGCTTAGTGTGCTATACCTGGTTAAACAAATAAATAAAATAAAATAAAATGAGGAGGTGGGGATGGCCTGGTAGTGGTCTTCCTTGGTTTTTCGGATGGCCTACGTGCACCTGTTACGTGCGGTGTTATATTCCTGTCTGTCAGCCATCCGGCCAGTCTCAGTGGCTATGTGCCAAAGGTATCCCTATCCCTGAGCAGTTGGAGTAGGGCAGAGGTGACCCAAGGTGTGTTTTGGCTTTTGAAGTGGATTATGGTGAAGGGTGCAAAAAGATCACAGGCCTTGCTAAAGACTTGTGAGTAGAGGCTGAGGGCAGCGTCAATGTTGGTTGCATGGTGGATGGGAGATCAATCAATCTGAGCGAGGAACTGTTTGAGGTTTTTCAGTCTGCCTGGGCAGAGATGTGTGTGGCTTGGGCTACATGTTTGGGGTTGGGGGCAGACCAGAGGAATAGGAGAGGGGAGTGGTCACTTAAGGATTCCGGGAGGACTTGAATATCCTGAATCTTTTGGGGTGGTTGGAGACAATGACGTCTAGGAGGGTGCAAGTTCCTGTAGTTTGGTTACATTTAGTGGGTTGGGAGATGAGTTGGGTCAGGTCTAATGCGGCAAAGGTGTCTTTTATTGGTGAGGCAGAGGAACTGATCCAGTTCACATTGAGGTCTCTGACTAGGACTTGTTGTGCTTTATGGGGGAGGGAGGAGAGATATTCAGTGAGAGATGATATCACTGGGGTCTGATTCCTTGGGAGTACATAGGAGACTGTGAGATAGAGCGGAATCTTGGATGAGTCTGGGGTAAGTTTGAGGGTAAGGGCCTGGGCACCATCTACAAGCTTGGGGGCAGGGAGTGTGTGGCCAATGATGGTGTCACAAGCGTAAAACGCACAACATCTCCACATTTACCTGCTCGATCCTCGTGATATAGGGTGTAGCCCAGAAGGTAGACAAAGGAGTCTGGGGTGGACTTAGTTAGCCAGGTTTCTACTAGGGCTATGATGTCTGATTGGTGTAGTATGACTCAGCAGTGAATGGCAGTGGATTTTTTCAGCAGAATGCATATGTTCATGGAGGCAATGCGGAGTCCATTGGACCTAGTTGGTGGACTGGAGGGGGCAGGGCTTGGCTTAGGGTAGATATTACCAGAGAGGAGTAATTGAATGACCAAGGTTCTAGCCCTGGGGTGTCAGTTTGTTAACTTTTTGGGAGTACGTTGAGAGGCAGGGCAGGCAGTAGGGGAGCAAGGGGTGGGCAGGATTTAGAGGATCTGGCAGAAATAAAGGCGGTGGAGCTAAGGGGTGCCAGGGTGGGTGGTGGGGTTTGGGAGGCAGCTAGGGGATGGATGCAGGGGGTCCAGGGTGCATTGACATGGTAGGGGGTGAGTGGGTTACACAGGTGAGATATGAGGGTGCAGTTGACAAAGGGCAAGGGGTAAGGCCTGGCTGGTGGGAAGTGAGCCCCAGGATGCTTATGAAGATGAGACACATAAGGTGGAGGTGAGCATTCATGGTACCTAGTAGCCTTGGAGGCAGGGTAAAGTGGCTGGGGGGGCAAAGCTTTAAGAGATTTAAGAACCTAAATAAGATTACCTTTGCTTGGTGGTAGAGCTACTGACTTTGGTGTCAAATGTAAAGGGTTTGAGACCTGCGGAGGGATATCAGAAAAGTATTTTTAGTCGACAATGGAGCCAAAAAGCTTTAAGAGCTTTAAAATCCAAGAGGAATTTATCTTGGCTAACTGGTGTTGAGCGTACAGGGTTTGAAATCTGCAATGGGACTGCAGAAAAGTATTTTTAGCTGACTATGGAGCCAAAAAGCTTTAAGAGCTGTAGAACAGAGAGTAAATATACTGACTTGTTGGCTTAGTAGTAGAGCTATTGACTTTGGAGGCAGTAATACAGGGTTTGAAACCCACAGAGAACAGTATCAAATAAGGGGAGGTATAGAGATTAGGAGAGATCCAGAGTGTAGAGAAAATGGCAGAAACACGGGCTAGGAGGATGCTATAGTGACTCCTAGTGGCCAGAATCCAACATTAGCTGCATATAAAATGGATTATTTAAAGGAAAACATTGGAAAAGACACAACTTTCCGCAGACAATATGTAAACTCTCAATTAATGCTTTCAGACAGTAACAACTTCTTTGAATGATTTAAAACAGCTACCCACAACTTCCACTTTCTGTTGCTGGCAGCCACCATCTCATGAGCAGTAGTGAGATTCCTGAGCTCACTGTATGTTAATATGTCTGTTTGACCTCTGCTATTGGTTGGCAGGACATATTAGCATAATGTGAGCTCAGGAAGCTCTCTGCTGCTCATGAGATGGTGGCTGCAAGCAATAGAAAGTGAAAGTTTAAGACCACTGTTTAAATCACTAAAAAAGCAGAGGTAATTGTTTTTTTTTAAATGTTACGGTCTGAGAGCAGTAATCAGGCATTTTTGTAGCACCTGGGTAAAGCTGTATCTTTTCCAGTGTTTCTCTTTAAATAGAAAAGGTTTTATTTTCCTTTAGTTAGATTGTTGCTAAGTAGAATGCGTGAGTTTGGTAACAAAGGCCACATGCTTTTGAATGAACCTGGGAACAGCCTTTGTTTTGAAGTAACTTATTCTCTTTTGTGTGTATTGTGTTTAAAAAGTGAAACACATTTTCATTTTAATGGGAAAATGTTTTAATTGGGTTGTTGCTAGGTAGAGTAGGACAGGTTAGTTATGAGCTGTGCAGTTTCTAGGTAATCAACAGTCGACTGCTGTGCTTTAACAAGTGAAGTTGTTCAATTTGGTGGTTTTGTATTTATACCCCATTTTGTAAAGCAAAAATCAAGTAGACCAAATTCAATGTTTTGTTTCTACTAATACTTTTAGCTTACAGTATATTATTTTTTTCTCCTTTTCTCCTTATTTGCAGATTTCATAACTTTGAAGTCTGCAGGTGAAACATGAGCCCAGATAAAAGCAAGACTGGTGGATGTTCTCAAACCATACGCAACAAAACTGCAGACTGATAAGACGCTGAACATTATTTATGTTATTGGACCTGTGTTTAACCTCAGGAGTTATAAAAGGCAAGCTTTCATTGGTGTGTTAGTAGGATTACAGTTGATAGCTTTGGGTCTCATTCTGACTGATTATTCTCCCACTGCTGACCAACAACACAGATGTCAGCTATAGGTGATTTTTGGATGCTGCTAGAGCAGCACTGTTGGCATAAACAGTATGACATGATACTGTACATCAACTACATGTAGATAGAAGTGAAATACATGCAAGCAAGCGAGAAGTTTTATGCACTGAATGATGATGATTTATATTCGATTATGGTGACATTATATATTCTGTAGCTTCCAAGTCCCCACTTGCCAGACTGGACCACCTCTTTTTTTTTAGCTCTTTCTGCCTCTTTGCCTTGAACTGTTCCCCTTTATTCCTAGTACTTATTGCTGTCCTCCCTTGATGCCAGGTGCCTCTCCTACTGTTCTTCCTTTATTTCTGAATTCTAGTGTAGCTTCCTCCCTCTACCTCCCTCTCGTGAATTCCACTGCTGGCCAGGCTGCATTCTCCTGTTTCCCTAAACTCTCATCCTCTGTTCCCCATGATTTTTGTTCCACCTCATCCCGCTAATCCCTTCTTTAAGACTTCACAACGTACCCTTGTCATTGCTCTCACTTCTATATAGTATACTCCTGATATCTGCATCTGTCCACAACTGAACCACAGGGTTTAGGATTTTGTACTAGTGCTGAACCTGTGAAGCTGTTCCAATGATCACGGCAGCTATATGTTCTGTATTTATATTGTCTTTCTGCACAGCAACTATAACTTCTTTTCTTTCTTTTTGTACCACATTCTGAGTAGTGTTATACATACCTTACCCCCTCCAACCCCGATGCATGTGGAAACAAGTTGTTACCTGTTAAGTGTGTCTTTCTTGGTAAACATTTTTAAATAAAAATGTTTTTATTCACTTTCCAAATTAAACAATAAAATTGTTAAAAATCAATATGTTTGGGGGTATTTAATACTGGATACTGTGCATGCAAAGTATTTAAAGGAAACAAGTTCATCAGAGCATATTTTTAGTATTGTATATTCACAGTATACTAGTAGTACAACAACATATTAAACTAATTGCGGTTCAATAATACTGATGGCATACTTAAAGTACAACATCACATGCCGATGGTATACTGTCAGTACACACCCTGGCAGCAAAGGGAAAACTAATATTTAACAAGTGTGAATTTACAGCTGTGTATTTTCAGATAAAAAAATGCATTCCCACTGTATACAATTGGTGTCCAGAGACACAGCGCAAATGTTAAAGAAATAAAACGGATAACATATATTGTCCTCTTAAAAGTCAAGGTTAACATATGTCAGCACAACTGAATCAACAGACAATATAAAGCAAATATATTGTTTGAACATACAGTATGTTATGTTATGAAACAAGCATAGACAATAAATAAATAATGTATTAAGCAAGAAAGATACATATAAAGAACATATATTATCCAAGCGTGTTTGCATCATTTAAACATACAGAAACAACATATGAATCATGTAAATGTAATATAAAAGGGATACTTAACACATATATGAAGCAGGTCATAAACATTGTGGCCTGGATATTCAAAGCAGCTGTGCATGATGCAACTGAGTTGCACTGGCGGAAGTGCAGACTTGCTCCAAGGAGTAATATTCAGCGGGAGCCAGTGCACAGCGCAAATCTCATTGCACCAATGCACAACTATAATGAATGCAGGCACAAGTGCAGGGGGTGTGCCCATGAATATTCAGTGTTATATTCAACTGTGAAACCACGGCGCAAGTGCAGAGCAAAGCAGAGATGCGCTGAGCAGACTTATTCCTATAAATACAGGGTGCAAGCACACAGAAAGCACTTGTGCCAGGTGAGAGGGAGTGAGACAGAGACAGAGAGAGAGAAAAGGATAGACAGAGAGACTGACAGACAGAGAGAGAGAGACAGAGTGAGAGACAGACCAAGGCAGACACAGAGGGAGAGGGACAGAGGTGGCAATGGAGAGGGAAGACAGGGACACAGAGAGTGTGAGAGACAGGCAGACATACTGCCAGGCAGTGCAACAGGGTGGCACACAGCCTGCAGCAGCCAACTGTCTAGGGGGATATTGGACATCAAGGGCCATAGATAGTGCACCTTTCATGATGGCGGCTGTAATGAGGCATGTGAGAGGGCAGGAGGAACAGTGACGTGGCCAAGGAAGGGCCCATCGGTGATATGCCTGACACAGGTGGTACCGTGCCCGCATCACCTTTGAGAACTTCAGTGACACGGAGGTTGTGGGCTGATAGCACCTGAACAAGGCCATTCTGAGGCAGCTCTGCAAGCTGCGCAGTGAGGAGATGCAGGCACCCACCAGACGGAGCAATGCCATGTCCGTGGAGATGAAGGTGACAGACGCCATGTGCCTGCTCACCACTGGCACCTTCCAGAGACAAACAGGTGACACCACAGGCATAACCCAGTCAGCCACATCCTGCCTTCTGACACAGTTCCTCAATGCACTGTTGCCACATGCTTCAGCATGAATCCATTTCCCAAGCACACAGACGGAGCATACAGCAACCATGCAGGACTTCCACAGGGTATCACGCATGCCTGGCATGATTGGGGCCATTGACTGCACCCACATGCCCATCTGCATGCCACCTGACCCCGTGGATGTGGCATACGTTAACAGGAAGGGGAGCACGTGCATCAACTGCTAGGTGGTGTGCGATGCCATGAGGTGCATCACCAATGTCTATGCCACACATCCTAGGAGTGCACATAATGCATTCATCTGGCACAGCTCTGTGGTGTGCCACAGGTTTGAAAGTGGGGACATCCCCACGAGCCACCTAATGGGTGAGTATGGCATGGGCAAGGGATGACGGGCAGAGCAGGCCATGGGATAGGGGAGGTCAGCATGGCCATGCTGACGTGGGTGCCAGGGACAGGCAAGGGGCACAGCATAGGATGGCAGAGGGCTAACCATGTCATTATCCACACAGGAGACAGTGCCTATTCCCAGGCTAGAAGGATCCCCTGCTGCAACAGCAGGCATGCCAACACTGGGACACCATCTCACAGGAGCACTATGGTGCATGCAGGTAGGTGGCGTGATACTCATGCATGGGCCACACACACACACACACAGGTACAGCACACATGCAGGGGTGTGCATGGAAATGGGCATGCACACATAGAGGCATCGTGCAGTGGTAGAGGAGTCAGTGGTACACAACCACATATATCCACACGCAGCAACACAAAAATGCACCCACACACCCAGGCGTTGGCAAGTGGCATGGATCAGATGTATTGCACTGGTGCACAGGTGCAACTGGTACAGAACTGCCCTCATCACACCCACGCCACATGGTGCAGTGGCCAGGCAAGTATGCACACAGGCTGCATGCGGCATGACACACAGTAGCCACACTAGTGGTATGCACTCACACACACTCCACCCATGCTTGCACAGGGCAGCAGCAGCAGCTGTGGACTGTGGTCAGGTTGGCATGCACATCAGGGCTGCTGCACAGAACCATGGCTACTATGGCCACAGGGACATCCATGCTGGGGCTGACTGGCAGTCACAGACTTCATATCGGCCACAGGGGGTGTTTGCAACAGACACCCAGGGGCTGAACCATGGGACTGTGACTGGGTCCATGCGGGGTTGCATAGGCGACCAAACATGCCAGCCCCAGGCATGCCAGGGATGCCAACATCAGAGCCCGGTGTTGACACTGTGGGTGTCACCTGATGCCGGGATCGTGGGTAGACATTGCACTGTGTGGGGTCAGTGGTGCCCAGCTACCCCCTGTGGCAGCCAACATCACAAAGCCATTCGTGATCTCATTGGCAATGCAATCCAGGGATGCAGTCATGGCCTCCTGCATGCACTGCATCCCCACCAGGAGCTGTGCAGTGCCCCTCATGCTGCATGGCCAACTGGCACACCTCCATGTGCAGTGCATGCACCCCAGTGGCAAGCAGCACCTGTTGCTCTACGGAGGCCCGCAGCAAATGGGTGTGCTCAGCAAGTGGATCGGCATCCTGGGGAAACCAGGTGGGATGTCGATCCTCCTGTGGTGACCGGCCATGCTGCACAGCCTCCCCCCTCTCTGGTGGATGCTGCACAGTGGGATCCTCATGGGGAATGTCCATAGCTGGCACCCTGGCAGTGGACCTAGCAACCGGCTGCCCCGTGGCACCCACCACCTGCTGCTGCTGCCTGTCCAACCGCTAAACGCTGACCAGCATCTGCATGGCCACACCACCACCATCACAGGGCACAGCTGTGGCAGTGCACACAGCTGCACCCGCAGTGGCAGCAGGCAGCTGTTCCCCCTCTGGCAGGGCACTGGACGTGCCGTCTGTGTTGGTGGCTGGCATGGGCGTCTCCCCAACAACATCACCCATGCTGTCCAGAATGATGGTGATGTCATCATTGGCATCAGACCCAGCCCTGATCTGTGTCTCCACGCAGAGGACACCAAGACTTGCATCCTGCAGGAACACATCCAGGGCCTTGTCCAACCCCAAGTTCAGGACATCCACCTGGACTGTGGTGTTGTGCTACAGTCTATCAGGCCCCCAGATGCCTATGGAGGTGGAAGGTTGGTCCTCTAGGGCTGCTCCTGCTTCCACAGCCACTGCCGCTGCCCCATCCTCTGCACACAGGCATGCTGGTGCTGAAAGAGAAGAAAGGCATGTCAGTGATGCAATGCACACATGTGCCCCCCCAAACTGCCACTGTATGTGTCCAGCAGCATGGCATGCATGTTGCTGTGCACACATGCACAGGACATGCATGCTGGCAGCATGCATGCCAGCATGCCTGTGTATGCACCCTCCATGCCACCAGCTGTGCGTGGCTGACATACTTACCATGCAGTGATGGACTGCCACCCATTTGGAATCCTCCTCCAGGCACGCCCTCCACTGTGATGCGGTGCATGGTGGCTACCACAAACTCCTCCTGTGCTGTGAGCAGTGGTGCATCAGGAGGCCCCCCACTCCAGTGGCCTTCAGGGAAGCATGGTTGGCTGCCACTTTCTCCTTTATGCGCATCCTGTCTGCGCTCACCTTTTTACAGCACTCCTGCACTGACCGCTGCTGGATGCCATGCTGGTTAATGTAGTCTGCCACCTCCTCCCATGCCCCAGCCCTGGCCTGTGGTGTGCCCATGGCACCACACAACAGTGACTCCCTGTCCAGGTAGGCATCAAACAGGGCCTCTGTTTTATCCTTAGTGAAATTGTTCCTGCACTGGCGAGCAGGCCCATGCTCCTCACCCTCTTCACGTCCGGACATGTCACCTCTTGTGGACGTAGACAGCACAGTGTGTTAGTAGCAGCATCCCCTGTAGCATCCAACTCTGATGTGCCGTCTGCTCCCAGGGAGCTGTAACAGCATGTGCAACCCACCTCAAAGGATGCAATACCAGTCCATGGCCTGTGTTGTTCCATGGCGCTTATATAGCGCATCACATGCAAATGAGCTTTGGCACAATGGTAATGACATGCTAAATCCTCCAGTAAGCCACACATTGGCTGATGAGCTCAGTTGCATGTGGCATCTGACTATCATGATTTTGTTCCTTGCGCAATGAGATTGCTCCGGGAGCAAGTTGCGGTGCAATGTGCACTCATGCACGGTGCACAGGACTGCAGTGCACATGGGCTGAATGGTATAAATAATAGTAATAATAAAATGTATTTGATTAAGTGCCTTTCAAAGCACTGTACAGTATACAAAGAAACAAAATTCATGTACAGGTACATACAATATAAAATCAAGATAATACCGAGAATGCTTTCTCCCATAAAAAAGTCTTAAGTGCCTGCTTGAAACTCCCCACCGTCCTGCACTCCCGAAGCCGATAGGGCAGAAAATTCCACAGAGTAGGTGCCACAAACACAAAGGCACGTGCACCAGATGACTTTAAGTTAACCCTCAAAATCTCCAGCAACCCCTCGTCAGCAGAGCGGAGCTGTCGCAAAAAGGGGTGTAAGGAACCAGGAGCTCTTTCAGGTAATTGGGACCCAATCCGTGTAGGGCTTTGTAAGTCAATAGACCTACTTTAAAGGTGATCCACCACTGTATAGGCAGCCAGTGCAGAGCGTGCAGCACTGGGGCAATATGAGATCTTCTGGATGCCCCAGTCAACAAACGTGCTGCCGTATCATGTCATCAGTCATGCACTGTGCACCAACTGCGCGATGAGGGCCATGGCTCATGATGCACCAGGCCTGCTATTGCACATGTGCGCACTGTGCAGAGGCAGCTGACCCCAACCCCTGCTGTGACTTCTTCCCCTGGGTGACCCCCACACCCATGACCCCGCCTGGCCATGCCCATGCAAGCATCTACGAGACTGCGCAATGGGCAGACACAGCACATGTTCCCTCAGATCGCACATCTGGCACATGCTGTGACCATGTGCTCTTACTGCCACCATTTTGCTCACCTGTTACTACTCGCAGCATGGCACAGCAAAGGACACCAAGGGCAGCAAACTGGATGCAGGTGGAACCAGTAAACCTGGTCACCTGCATCCAGCCCCACACACCCCAACACTTTGGCCAGGCACCCCTGCAGCAGCCCTAGGTTACAGTGTGTGGCAGGCCATTGCTGCCACACTGCAGAAGTGGACAGGGGTAGCCAGGACAGGACAGCAGTGCTGCTACTGCTATGGAGACTTGGTAAGGAGGGACCCAGAGTGCATCAGGAAGCTCGAGGTATGAGTCAGGTGTGGGGCTGTGCCACAGCCAGGTGAGTAGGCCCATATTGCATGTGTGCCCTGGTGCTGTACTGTGGTGTTGGCGAGTCTGCCTGGCATGCCCTGCAGAGAGGTTCACTGCCATTGTGCGCATCACAGGGTGGCATTGCCGGCCACTGCTTGCATTGTGATGCTGCTGCTGTGTGGGACGTGTTGGGCAGGGGCTCACCCTGTGCACAGGGGTGGGGGTGGTGGGCAGCTGCTGTGGATGGTTACTGATGTGCACCTGTCTATGTTCCATTCTCAGGGCCTGAAAATCGGAGGAGAGCGGCAGCAGTGGTGGCAGGATGGCAGGCTGCAGCGGGCCAGGGTGGTGGTGGTGAGGAGTGGCTCTGGCTAGCAGAGTACAGAGGCAGTAAGCACTGTAATGGTCCTTTGCACTGTACATGGGGGGGCGGGGGGTGTGGGCATGGCCACCTGTGCCATGGCAGCTATGTGTGTCTCACTGTGCATGGTGCCTGCCACAGTGGTGCATCCATTGGACATGTGTGCCAGCTGTTGGTGGAGTGGGCGTGTGCCCGCCTGCCACTGATGCTGCTGTGGTGCTGCTGGTGCACTGTGCCATGTAACTGCCATTGCACAGTTGGGTGGCCACTGTGTGGTGGGAACCACCGCTGTGCACTGTTGTGTGCTGTGTTGCTGGCAGGCGTTGGCCCACCCCCCTGTGGATGGGCGGTATGAGCTCTCTGGAGGTGTGTGATCCCACTGTCCATTGTGTGCTGTGGTTGGGCATTGTTCCTTGGGACATTGCACTGATCACCTGTCCTGTCCCTTGTCCTAGGTGTCTGGTGGAGGCGTAGGATGCCCCTTTACTGCCGGCTGCTCCAGCAGCTAATCTTAATCGCCTCGACCACCATGGAGGCAGTGCTGCAGGTGTGGAGGATGTTGCTTACCAACTGAAGATGGCAAAGACAGCAAGGGATGGCGGGACATGGCCACCAGTAGTTGGGACCATGCATTCCTGTTTCCCCAGCTGTACCTCCCCCTTCCCACTGTATAGTCCCTGTTCCCTTTCCCTCACTTTCCTACCCTTTTCCACACCCTTGTTTTTACACATAGTTCAGTTCTTTAATATATCTATCTTTTGACATACCTGTCTGTGTCTGTGTCTGCTTTGCAGGTGGTGTGAGGAGCCATGCTGCAGTGGCTCAGTGCCTGTCTGTGTGGTGTGCATGTGTCGGGGCATGTGTTGCACTTCTGTGGTTCACTGCCGTGTGCTGTGGTGCATTCCACTGTGGTGGTGTCCCTCCCCTCAGTGGAAGGCTGTCTCTTGGGGTGCCCATGGGGTGGCTGTCGGGTGTGTGGTGGGTGTGCGCATGGTGATGGCACACGGCCATGGTCTTCGATCGGATACCGGCTGCATGCTGTGTTGGGGCCCCTGCTTGGTGATGTGCAGCCTGTCCCATGTGGTCTGCCACACTGCATGCATCCTGGCACATTTTGTGCCTTCTGTGTGGGCCCCCTGTGTGCCTGTGTGGCATGTTTGTGTGCTTGGCTTTGTGGTCCTGGGTGTGGCCTGCTCTGGTCTGGGTGTGTTTGGGGGCACTGCCTGCAGGGGGCCCCCTTGGTGGCCCTCCATTGGCCATTGGCACCTCCTGTTGCCTACTGTTTGTGTCACTGTTGTGTTTTGGGGTGGGGGTCTGGTTGCCTGTGTGTGCCCTGCTGGTCGTGGCCTCCTGTAACCTGTCACTGTGCTTTCCTGGCTATGTACCTGGGTCACTTCTTTGTGCCATGCCCCCTC
This sequence comes from Neoceratodus forsteri, assembly GCA_016271365.2. Lineage (NCBI taxonomy): Eukaryota > Metazoa > Chordata > Ceratodontiformes > Ceratodontidae > Neoceratodus > Neoceratodus forsteri. The sequence goes on from CM028130.1 coordinate 54,731,632, forward strand.
TGTTGCTCTGCTCCCATGGTTGTGTGGAGCATCTCTTTCTGTGCCATGGTGCAACTGTGTTTGTGCCATGGTGCACCTCTGGTTGTGCCATGGTGCAACTATACCATATTCAGCTGGGTTGTACTGGTACAGTGCGGCCTGAGCAACCTCTGAATATGGCTCCTGTTGTGCCACGGCTCATTGGATTTGCACTGCATCGGACCTGCACCGGCCTTTGGCATATTTCTGAATATCTGGGCCTGTATGTCCAATATATTGATGATATGAACACAATTTAAAGAAAAATACATGAAACAAGTATTTTCCAAGTTCAGTAAAATACTGGGACAATACATAAAAAAAAAGAATGTATAATGATAACATATGAACAGCATGTTTTAAATGCATTTATTGTATAGGAATCAATTAAATCATAATATTAGTTAAATATTGTAAAAAATATCTGTACTATTTTTTTCATATTAGAGTATATTGAAAATATTAATATATTAGAAACTATTAGGATCATATAAAAATAAGTGATTAGTTTGCAATCCTGCCTTGCAGTAAAACACATTTATAATATAATTTCAATATAACAGCAATATATATAAATTATGCATATGAACATATATTTCTTTTATATGCCACTAGTTCAGGAAGCTTGTTACAAAGACTATGGGCATTGGTACTCATCGCCCTCCATTTTTAATGGCCTTACCCCTTTTAGCCACATACCTTGCTAACTACCCTGTTTTGTTGGTGAAGGTTGAGAATGTCCTGCTTCTTATCAGTGCCTCCCCCCTTGGCTAGTTTAAAAGCTTGCCAATGAAGCATTTAAACCTATCACATAGGAGCTTGGTTCCCCTCCCGGACAGATGCAGACCATCTGCCAGTATAGGCCTGTTTCCCTCCTGGTGGAACCCCAGTCCTCAGTGAAGCCAAAACCCTGCACTCCACACCAGATTGTCAACCATTCATTGAATTGCATGGTGTGAAGTACCCTAGCCTCACCCATGCATAGACAGGCAGCACCTCCGAGAAGGTTACTGTGCATGCTACTTGTCTAAGGCCACTCCCCAACTTCACACACTCTTTCTGCACTGCTCTGACCCCATGCCCAGGTAGGTCATTTATCCTAAGGTGGAAGATGATGTCCAGCGCCCTTTCCCGTGCAGCTGCTCTCCTGTTCCTGAGGATTCACTTCCTGTCTCTCCAAGACATGGCACTGGGCAGGCATCTTAGCTCCCTCTCTCCTCCATCCCCCAGTTATTCCCCCTAATAATTGAGTCCCCCACCAGGAGCTGCTTCTTTCCCCTGTTGTGTCCTGTGCCACTCTTATGTGGGTCTCCCTTTTGGAGGTTCCCAGCATCCTCCTTGGTCTCCATTGCAGGTGCCTCCATAGATGAACCATGCTGTGCCAGAATGGCATATGAATTGTGGAGCGGTACAACTGGAGGGATGCGCCTGTGTTCCACCACCCTCCTCATCCTCCCCTAGCTCACCATGGTCCAACCACTCCTCTTTCTTGATGACCTTTGAGGCAGCCGTGTTGGCACTGGTATTCCCTAGGTGGGAGAGGCCAGGATGGCCTGGAGACAGGCAACCTCCTCCCTCACAGCAGAGAGTTGCCTGCAGATAGGGCAGCATTGCAGCCTCTAGAATGTCTTCTGCAGGGGGCACTGTGGAGAGCACCTTCAGATGAGTCATGTTCAGGGAGAGCTCAGAACTAACCAAAGATAAAAACCTTTAAAATAAGAATTTTAGGTGAAAAGTTGCAATTTTGATAAGTAATCAGTGTTCCTGACATCGAGCTGCAGAGTTTGATATTACATTTGACCATGGGGCATACGAGTAAAGCCCAGTCGAGCGGCTCAAAAACTCACCCTCAGGAGACATTTCCATAGACAGATGCAGCAGCAAACTCGAGCACAGGGACAGAGCCACCGTGGAAGGCCTTACAGCAATCTATGAAGGCCATAGGTGTGAAGGTGGAATCCCTCCTGTCCTGTTTTGCAGAGCAAGATGCAAAAATTGAGTTGGCTATGAAAACAGCCACAACAGCAGAATCAGCAGCTGTCAAAGTGCTCTCCACGTCAACTATAGCTCTGCAGGAAAATGCTCAAACACAATATCGACTACAAGGATTAGAAAACTTGCAGAGGGCTGCGAATGTGTGTGTGGTGGGTTTGCTGGAGCACTGTGAAGGAGAAAATCTCCTGGATTTTTCAAAAGATGGCAACCAGAAGCACTACAAATAGACAAACCGCATGTAGCTGATTGTTTCCTGAAGACCTACTGCATCTCTCCTTGGTCTGCTGCAGGCAATGCCAACTTACCTAGGACTACTCTACTTGTCACCACCAGCCCAGCAATTAGGAACCATATCCTACAGGCAGTGAGAGAGGCAGATGTGTTTAACTTTCAAGGCAACAAGGTCCACCTATTTCCAAACCAATCGTTTGCTACTAAGACCAGGAGAAACAAATTTGATGGAGTATGAACGAAATTGAGAAGCTTGGGGGTGGCACGTTCATTTTTGATGCCTGCTTGCCTAAGGGTCCAATATGGAAGCAAAATGTTTCAGTACCTGGATTCAGATGAATCTGGGAAGAACTTTGCAGCCATTTCAAAGGAATTCAAATGAGTGAGATCACATGAGTTGTCCGATTCTGGCGAAGCTACTTGAACTAATTACTGTATGGTTTGAACTCTTTTCCTTTACCTCTTAAATGTTATCTTCAGTAATAAGTACTCATTTTTATTTCCATGCTGAGTCCAAATGGTTAAATGCTATGCTGGATATCTATCTTAAAATTAGATGCAAACTCAAACAGATCTTTAACTCTAAATGAGCACTTGTTGAAGAAGGCCATTTTGTTAGTTGTGATTTAAAATGGCATACAGTACATAGATAAAGGGCAACCATATGTATGGGAACTGATGTAGCTTGAACATATCATATAGTATTTTGAAGTTCAACTGAAATTACAACTACTATTGTTACTTATATAATTTCTGTGGTAGGGAAGTTCTGTTTCCTGTAATACCAGCAATGTTTTAGATTACGATTATGGACTTGGGGGTCATAACAACACTGGCTGTTGTGTGTGACTTTTCTGAAAGAACTTTTTTCTTATTGGTTAGACCACCCACAATCATGAAGGATGCAGCATTTTCTGGACTTTACTCCAGACATATCATGTGGGAATAGCCCTATATCTGTAATCTAGAATGTCAAGATTTTGTAAAACTGTTAGGCTTAATGTAATGATGAAATTGAAATGTGATGTCTGGGATAAGGAAATTATATTAAGTTGTTTTTTACTGTAAAAACAAAAAAATATAATTAAAAAAAAAGAATGTCTCCTGGAAGACTGCCACCCCATAGCCAATGCATTGTACCACTCCCCACGTGCCTCTCTCTCTCTTCCTGTTTAATATATTTGTCCTTTTTGTTAGTGTGTGAATGTGTTTACCCTCTGTGCAGTGTTCTGGACTGATAAGGATATGAAAGTTGTATGCCCCCTGCCCTCCTGTGGAAGTGATATGCAGAACCCCTGGTATAAAGGAAATGACACCCTTGGGGTGGGCAGAGTGAGGGGGGTAGAGTGGTTGGGACCATGACTGTGCCCTCCAGAAACAATCAGCTACAGCACTGACCCACCACTCCGGTGAGTGCCGACCTTCCTTTCAGCAAAACAACCTACCCAATAATTTAACAGAGAATATACCCAGCAAAAAAAAAATATAGTCAGAGAAAAATAAAGCAGTTGAGCCCAATACCTATGATGTAAGCCTCCACTGACCCAATACAACCTGGTGTTCTGTGCTCTGAAGACAATCAGAGGAAACCTGTTTCTACCACCTGAGGCACTGTCTGGTTCAAATACACAAACCTCTACTAATATGCACTAAACTGCAGGCCTTACAATGACAAATCCTCAGCCACCAACAAATTGTTCACTGTACCAAAAATAGTCTGATGCAAACTGTCACCAGCCCTATTTACCAGTTATGTCTGTCCCAGTCATTTCCTTGGTAGTCTAGTGATGGAGTCACTTTTAAAGGAAAGAATTGTTGAGTACCTAGAGGCCAGTGGGGCACAGGACCCAAGGCAGCATGGGTTTACAGCGGGAAGGTCATGTCAGATGAATCTAATAGAATTCTTTGACTGGGTGACCAAAGTAGTAGACCAGGGAGGGGCTGTAGACATGGCCTACCTAGACTTTAGCAAGGCATTTGACACAGTCCACACAAAAGATTAATAGTCAAATTAACCAGCCTGGGAGTGGGTCCCAGGGTGGTAGCCTGGGTAAAACATTGGCTGGACAACAGGACACAGAAGGTAATTGTAAATGGAGTCCACCCCGAAGAAAGAGGGGTTACTAGTGGAGTACTTCAGGGTTCAGTACTGGGTCCGGTCCTTTTTAATGTCTTTATAAGTGACATTGCAGAGGGACTGGAAGGAAAAGTATGCATCTTTGCAGATGACACAAAGATCTGCAACAGGGTTATTTATTTATTTATTTATTTGTTTTTGATAACCGGGTAGAGCACACTAGACAGCCAAGTGCCTATTTTCAGGAGTGACCCGGGAGTGTTACAAAGGTAGAGGCATTCAGGAGTCAGTTACATACAGTTGAGCAATCAACAGGATTAACAGAAAATGAATAGGTGGCCAACAGTGAGTACAAATTTTGCATACAAGAAAATAACAGACAATACCTGAAAGAAAGAGGAAGGAAGGCATAGTTAGAATTGAGGTTGGGAGACACAGGTGCATACAATTATGGAGTAAAGCTAAGCAAATTCAGGTAAAACAAGACAAATTTAGTTACAAATTAAGAGTTAAATTAGTGCTAACAGAAGTAAGTGCATTGAGGGAAAACGGATGGTGGGAGAGACGGGTGGAGCGGGTGGGGTGGGGAGGGACTGGGTGGAAGGGGTAATGCCAATTAGGGAGGGAGGGGTGAGGGGAAGAGGATGGAGGAGGGTGTAAAGTCAGAATTGTGTAAGTAGTTCGGAGGGGTATGGTGCAGTGGGGCCCTGGGAGCTCATGGTACTTGAGTAGGAAGGGAAATACTAGGAGGTACAGGGACAGGCTGAGGAGGGTTTCAGGTAGTGCCAGAGTGAGGTTTTGAAGCGGGAATGTGAGGGGGTGGACCGAGTAAGGATTGGGAATGAGTTCCAGATTTTTGGGCGAAGGAGGAGAAGACCCGGTCCCCCATGAGGGAGCGAGTTATAGGGACAAGCCGATAGAGGGCCTCTCTTGACCTGAGCTGATAGGAGGGGGGGCCAGGGTTAAGGGGAGGGGCGAGGGCGGAGGGAGTGGCTGATCTTATAATGTTGTCAATGAAATTACCAATCACGAAGGTGCGATGCTTTTCTGGATGGAGCCACTCTAGTCGGGAGTAGAGGTCGCAACGGTGAGTAAGGGGCGGAGCGGAAAGGGTGAAGCGGCAAATGTTATTGTAGGTGGAGTCCCATTTCTGGAGGCTGGGTGGGGGTTCGGGGGCAAAGGTGACCAGCCCATAGCAGAGTGTAGGGAGGAGGACCCCCCTGGCTTGCGCCAAATGAGCTGCAGGGGTTAGGCAGTTTTTAGCTCTGTAGGCAAGGCCGAGCTTATAATTTGTAGCCCTGGAGATGTTACGAATATGCAGGGTGAGATCGAGCTGCGGTTCCAGAGTGACACCCAGGTACTTGACTGAGGCAGCTGTTTGTAGGGGAGAGCCATCGATATCAAGAATTTGGAGGGGGGAGAGGCAGGGTTGATACACAAGGAGGCATAGAAAGGATGAGAAGGGACTTGGCAAGGTTGGATTAATGGTCAGAAGTATGGCAGCTAGGATTCCATGCAAAGAAGTGCAAAATAATGCACCTGGGAAACAAGAACCCAGGGGAAGATTACACAATGGGGGGAGGTAGTAACAACAACAAAAAAGGAAAGGGACCTGGGGGTAATCATATCAGATGACCTTAAGGTTAGCAAGCAATGTGAGAAGGCAGTAGGAAGGGCTGGGGGTGTATACTGGGAGGCATAGGGAGAAGCATCACCAGCAGAAAATAAGAAGTTGTCATCCCTCTGTATAGACAGTTGGTGAGACCCCATCTGGAGCACTGCATCCAGTTCTGGAGACCCCATCTCTGCAAGGACATAGACAGGATAGAGGTAGTCCAGAGGAGGGCAACTAAAATGGTGCAGAGTCTGCAAGAGAAGCCATATGAGGAGAGACTAAAGGAGCTTAATATGTATACTCTTGAGGAAAGAAGGGAGAGGGGGGACATGATAGAAGCTTTTAAGTACCTCAGTGGAATCAACAAAGTCCAAGAGGTAGCATCCTTCAGAAAGAGATGTGCAGAACAAGGGACACAATTTAAAGTTGGGGGCAGTTAGGGCAATGTGAGAAGTATTTTTTTCACTGAGAGGTAGTGGATGCATGGAACAGCCTTCCTGAGGAGGTTGTGGGGTCTAAAACTGTGGGAGAATTCAAGAATGCATGGGACAGACATAAGGCAATTCTTGTGGGGGGTAGGAAGAAATAGGCTGTTGGTTAACTAGGATCTGCGGCCTATCCTGTAGGTAGGGAAATTGGCAGACTGGGTGGGCCAAGCGGTCCTTATCTGCTGTCAAAGTCTATGTTTCTATGTTTCTAAATCTAGCTACCCACAAGGGAAAACCAATTATGCAGTAGTTCAATCCCTCTGAAGTGAAACTCCCAAACTAAATGTAAAAAAGCAGTATTGCAAAGCCCTTCTTGATTAAAAAACAAACAACAACAAAAAAAAAGCAATACCAAGTGTTAAATTTAAAGTAAAATAAACCTCCCTTAGATCTGAGCAAGAGTGAGGTTTCCTTCAGATTGCCAGTTCAATATAGTTCTCCTTCACAGCTCCCAGTTGTTTCAAAGCAGCTTGCTTCCACCTTCAAGAAGATGTGCAGTACTGCAGGATTGCAATGCTCCCTACTTGATTGCTATTCTGATACTGAATAAAACCTTCCCTGGTGGTATAATGGCCTCCACCCCGTGGTTGCCATGAAGATCTATCTAAATCATTTCCCTGATTGCCTAGGTGTTCCCAGACCCATTTACCAGTTATGTCTGTCCCAGTCATTTCCTTGGTAGTCTTGTGGCCATCAATCCTGAATGCCTGTTTGATCCAAATAATTTCCCTGGTGGTCTAGTGGTCCCTGCTCCCCTAATTTCTGGTTGTAATTGTCTAAAGAATATCTCTAGTAGTCTGGTCGCCCCCTGATCACCATATCAATACTGTATGTCTAAATAATGTCCCTGGCAGTCTAGTGCCCCCCCAATCAAAGGACACCTAAGGTATGCACCTACCCTAGCCCATCCACTGAGCACCCACTTCCCCCACCCTGTTCTCATCCCATACTCACCCATTTGTACTGGCCATATCCACTATCTGGCTCCATAAGTTGATGATTGGCACAGACCCTCTGCACACCAACATGGCCAGCTGCCAACTGACAGACAGGGAGGGGGAATGTGTGTACTGTAGAAATAGCCAAATATGTATGGCATCTCCATGATATTCACTCAGTGGCTGGTCAAGGTGGCATGCAGATGGTCTCAGATGGTCTATGTTGGTCACTGACTCACTGGACCTGCTAGCAGTTATGACTAGCACTGATGGGAGCATCAGCGCAGACTGGGGAGTGGAACTGATGGGTGTTCAGTAGGTGGGCTGTGATGGGGGGGTTGGTGCATACCATAGGTGTGCCTGTGACATAGGGTCATTAGACTGCCAGAGAAATTATTTAGACAGTTCTGACTTACAACTTTGGGGTGGGAAGCCACCAGACTATGAGAGAAATTATTTAAATAGTTCAGACTGATGACTGTGGGCCATTAAACTACAGTGAATGGATTTTGACAGCTCAGACTGGCAGTCAAGGTGGGGGTCACTAGACTACTTGGGAAATAAGTTACACAGTTTGGACTGACAATAAAGGGTGGGGGCCATTAGATTACCAGGGAAATGATTTATAAAGTTTGAACTGGGGTTAGGGTATGGTGGGCCACTAAACTACGAGGGAAATAAATTATACAGTTTGAACTGGTGATCTGGGGCAGCTAGGCTACAATGGAAATGGTTTAGACAGATTGTGTATGAAAAGCGCTATATAAATGCTGATTCTTCTTCTTCTTCTTCTTCTGGTAGTCAGGGTGGAAGTGGGGGGCTACTAGGGGAATCATTTAATTGGATAAATACAGTGACTGGTTGAGGGTGATCAATCTTAATCTTTGGAACAGTTGTTTGTTCCTGGTCTCTAATGAGGATATAATGTGATGCATATGACATCTTAGTGCCCTGCCTGTGCTGTGGGGTCAACTGCATGGGGATGGTTGAGTATGGCAGATTTTTCCACAAGAGTAATTGCCATTTGTGAACCCTAACACCTCATTTGCTCTTGGCATCCCTATAGCACCCTATTGGCCATATATCTCATGTGACCAGTAGAGGCTGTAACTTGCAAAGACCAAACAGGTTAGTTCCTGCATCCTTTGAATGATATATTGGAACATGCTTTTAGCACTTGCAATGTGCTTCAGATTCAAATATACCTGTAGTTTGTTTCAAGCACTAATTTGCTCCTAGTGCAAATTTCTAGGAAGCACAAATCCACAGCTTTAAATATTACTCCATGTGCTGTCAGTCCCTCACTGATCACCTGCACTAAATGCATTTTTGTTTCTTTGGCAGTGCAGAATTGAACATTCAAAAATAAAGAAGGCTTTTGCATTGGAAAAAAATGGCATTCTGGCTCAAAGATTTTGCAGGTCTTTATAATGCAAGCCCTCTATCCCCCATCCATTGTCTTTACATTGTACATACAAAAGGGGTCTCAGTCACAAAAACACACTGTGGTAGGACCTGATTTATCTTAGTGTAGGTTAGTGACAATCTGATCCAGTTTTCCTGACTGCTTTTACCCTGACATCCTTCGAATCAGGAGTATGAGTGGATGAAGTCCTCTTGTTGCCATGGAGACAGTAACTGAGGCATCAAGTTCAGGCGGCTGATTAGGTTCCAAGTGTGATAGATGCTTGCTGATTTTCCTCATGCGTGGCTTTCTGATCCTCAAGTCCACTGAGGATTGCTTTGCCTCTGGATAGCAGTGATCAAAACACAGCATGATGAGACCAGACTATTAATATTCTATATTTTTCTTTATTATTCATTCATTCTCTTATCCTGTTACTTTCCAGGTTTCTCAATATTTATAGCCTTTCATGCTAAGGTAAATGCCACAGATCCTGGAAAAGAGCTGCTACACAGTGGCTCACCTCTTTTTTAAAAATGGTATTTCATTTGTACAACATTGCTACATTTATTACAGTACAATATGTGAGAGGCTGGGAAATGACAGAGGGAAGGCCTGCATCTGCCCACACTGGCTAAACCAATGGCATTAGTCTCCTGCGCTGTCAACCCCTTATCATTCACCAGAAAAACAAATCATTACAGTGGGAGGAAAAGTCTGTACTGAGTCTGTCTGCACTATAGGTAGCCTAGTATAAATATGGGGACCCTCTTCCTAAGTCATTCTCTCACCTTTAATCATCATTGCATTTAAGTGTGTGTGGCGCATGTGTGTGTGTGTGTGTGTGTGTGTGTGTGTGTGTGTGTGTGTGTATAATGATGCAATTGGGATCTGCCTGCACATTACTGCTTATAACTTGTGAAATGCTATTATGAGGATGGAATGGAATTTAAATGCATCTTGTCTGCCTCTCCTGTTGCACGACAGAGACTATATAACCCAGTTTCAGCAAAGACTTGCATTAAATCCTTCATTTCTCTTAATTTTTCTTGTATTTGTTATACATAAAGATGGATCATTTTCTATCACTTTACTTTACTTACTCTGGTCCAGTGCTTAGGGGAATGATCCAAGTATCTCTTTATAAGATAATGTTTAGATACAATGTTACCCCTAATATAATGGAGAAGTTTATACTTGTTATAATCATTTATTAATTTATTTGTACAAGTTGGATTTACAACCTTTGAGTCAGGGACTCATTTACAAAGGCACCTCGTCGCAGGGAGGGCAAGACAATAGAACATTGTGCAGATACAACACTGGACAACATTACAGGTGCAGACATTGAACACAGTATATACTTAGTTACATGTTGGTAAAAAATACAGGTTTACAATAAAAGATGTACAATTTCTCTGGAGTAACAGTGGAATATATCCTTGTATAAACCTAAGGGGGTAAGTAAAAAGTGGTAGGGGGAAAGATAGATTGTCAGTCCAGGAGACGTTATCGAGATTAGGGGGACCAGGCAGGGAAAGGTCCTGCAGAAGGATTGCAAGGGCAGGATCATTTGCACCTACAGCAGCGGACATTAAATAGATGGTTCCAGAGAGTGGTTTTGAAGGCACCAAGTTTAGCAGTGTTGGTGATGCAGGTAGGGAGGGAGTTGAACCAGGTGGGGGCTCAATAAAAGAAGGACCTCTGGGCGAGAGACAGGTCTTGGTTCTGGGCACTTTGAAGGTGGCTTTAACAGAGCTGTAGATGGAAACAGATGAGGATGACTGTGGTAGGGATGCAGAGACTCCAGGGGGCAGAGCCGAGCAGGGATTTCTTAGCAAGAAGGCAGGTCTGAAACTGCAGATGTTCCTCGAAGTTGAGCAGGTTGGCGGAGAAATAGAGCTGGCAGGTGTGGGTATGGCTGGAGGCTCTGGTCAAGAGCCTACAGGCCTTATTAATGGAAAGCTGGACTTTAGAGAGGGCGGTGTTATCAGCTGCAGCAGCAGATGGGCAAGCCATAGTCCACACTAGGGGACAGAGGCAGGAGGTGGCCAGCCATGTCACATGAAGCAAAGGGTAGGCAATCCCTATGATGGTAAAGTAGGCTAATCCGAGAGTTTATGGTGGAGAAAAGAGCATTGATGTAGGTGTGGAAGGTGAGGGCAGTATTGAAAGTGATACCTAGGTATTTGTATGTGGCACTTGCTCTAATGGGAGCTGAGAGTTGGGGGTAATCAGGAGGCAGGCACTTCTAGCTTTATTTTGGTGCTGTGAGAAGAGCATTGATTTGGTTTCTTAAGGTTTATGACTAGTCTGTGATCAAGAAACCACCTTTCTATTTGGTTGTAGGCGAGTTGAAGGGATGATTGGAGAGTGGAGAGATCTGGGTGTGAGGCAAAGAGAACTGCATCATCTGCATAGAGGAGCATCTTGCTATTGCAGGAGCTGGGGAGAGTGTTGAGGTAGAGACTGAAGAGAATGGCACCCAGGATTGAGCCCTGTGGGACCCCGGAGCTAACGGGTCGAATGTTGGAGAGGGAGCCGTTGATTTTTACATACTGGGATCTAGCAGAGAGGTAGCTGGAAGACCAGGCAAGGGGACCAACAGAGAAAACGAGTTGGTGGAGAGAGTCAAGTAGGAGGGGGTGACAGACAGTGTCAAATGCCTTGGAGAGGTCAATCAACACTACATTTAAGGTATAGCTACTGAAGGTTACATGATGCTTGGTATAGAGTATTTGTGCAATGGGATTTTCTGGCTAAGTTCCACCTAACCTTTCCTCTTAAAAGCCCTCACCTCCCACAACCCGAGCGGTGATCCCCTTGACTCCAGGATACTCCACCTCACATTGGACGTCATGCTAACCCCCATCACGGATCTCCTCAACCGATCCCTATGCCTTGGCCAATTCCCAGGTGCATGGAAACAGGCTGAAATCACCCCTATCCATAAGACCAGAGACAGAACACTACCTAACAACTACAGGCCCATCTCCATCCTCCCCCCTTCTCAAAAGCCCTGGAGAAAATAGTATCCACGCAGCTCATGGACTACTTATCTAGATATGACATACTATGCCCTGAGCAACACGGTTTATGCCCGGGTCACAGCACCTCCACAGCCATCTTGGAGTTCTCCCACCAAATCCACACTGCACTTGATGCTGGGAAAATTGCTGATGCAGTATTCGTCGACCTTTCTAAGGCCTTTGATACTGTGTGTCACCCGCTAATGTTAAACTCGCTTAGCCAACTGGGATTCTCGCCTGGCCATCTGAACTGGTTCTCAAGCTACCTACAGAATAGATCCCAAAGGGTCAAATTGAATGGGACCTTGTCTACAAACCTACCAGTACACTCTGGGGTCCACCAAGGCTCCATCCTTGGGCTTACCCTTTTCAGCCTCTTCCTAAACACCTTCCCTAGCTCCTGCACTGGTAAAATACTTCTATACGCTGATGACGCTGTCCTCATTGCCTCACATTCAGACCCACTCTCGCTCCAAAGCACCCTACAACGCACCTTCAGCCAAGCAGAAAAATGGTTCATCAGCCATCGGCTAGTCCTAAACCTGAAAAAAACTAAATCTATGCTTTTTGCAGACCGCAAAAACAACTACAGTGATGCTCCCTTTCTCATCACCCCCAGCACACTCCACCCCCTTGAACAGGTATCAACCTACAAGTACCTGGGCATCACTTTCGACTCAGCATTTACCTTCCACACACATCTAAAAGCTCTGTCATCGGCCATGAACTCCAGGATTGTTCTTCTCTATCGCCACAAAGACTGCCTTCCTGAGTTTGCCTTAAAACTTGCCATCACCTCATCTGTTTTGTCCTTGGCAGACTATGGACTCCCTACCTATGCAGCTGCAGACCCTACCACCCTTACTAAAGTCCAGACCTCTATCAACAAAGCCTGCAGGCTCCTGACCGGTGCCCATAGCAGAACCCACACATGTCTACTCTATTCTGCCTCTAACATACTCACCTTTGATGAACAGCTGAAGTACCACACCTGCTTGCTGGCAAAAAAGGCCCTATCTGGGCTATGCCCTCCAGGGGTCACTACACCCTTGCAACAGGCCTCCCGGCCAGCACTCACCCATAATGCCACTAAAGCCACCTTCCTAGTACCTAGAGCCAGGACCTTACTCTACCAAAGATCTTTTCACCATAGAGCACCTACCTGGTACAACTCTCTCCCTGTGCACATCACAGACATCCCGAGAACTGGCCAGTTCAAAATAGCCCTACGAAAATACCTTGTTGATAATCGGAGCTGTATTTGTCCCAAATAGTACCTCCCAGAGTACCCCTGGACATCCCAGCCTACTAAGCACTGGTCTCTATCGCAGAATTTGAATAAGCCTTGTATAGTTAGTGCATCTTGTGTTTGCTTATTTACACCTTGTATCTCACCTGTATTGTTACCAATGTCTAACCTCACATTTTGTTTGTCCACCCTCCCTGCGACGAGGTACCTTTGTAAATGAGTCTTTGACTCAAAGGTTGTAAAACTGATTATCTGAAATAAATAAATAAATAAATAATTTTGCTGTACAAAATCTGTTTGAAATTTCATTAATATTTATCAAGTTGTGGACCAGTGATGTAAGTGACAGTTTGCTATGCGTTATTTGTGGACTTATTTGTTTGCACCCTTTCTTGTGGAAGTTTCAAATTTAATAAAGATTAAAATAAAATAAAAAAGAATCGCATTCAACTTTATCACTCAAAACGTAACCCTTACCCCTGCTGTGTAACCCTAAAGGTCAGTCACCTCAGGAATCTGTTCAGTCCTGCTTTTAAAACCTGGAAAGTAATAGCTTCCACAACATCATTAGGTAGACTATTTCACTTATTACACTGCTGTTAGTGTGTAGTAATACTTTCTACTGTTTAGCCAAATCCCCCCATGGCAGCATGTTCTACAGTTATGCTTGCACTCACCAGTTCAACCCTTTGGGTATTCTCCACCCTGTCTATTTCCTCTAGTGTTCAGAACACAATGATCAGTAACCTAACAGCCTTCTCTTAACTCAGTAATTTAACAAGTGGTCCATGTTTGTTCCATTCCATCACCTAGAGCCCCTGCTGTTAATAAAACCCCATAACCATTGAGTTAAAACAGAAATCTACAATATCTCTGAGGCCAGCATCTAGCTTTAGCTTTACATTAAGCTCAGTTTACCACAACTAGAGGAAAGTGCCATTGCAATTCCACATCACTGTAGGAATACTGACACGTCAAATCTCTCACAACCCTGCTCTTGCTACTAGTCACCCAACCAAGCCCTATTCTAAGATGTGTCTTCTCCACACCCTATTATGGTTACCTTATACTGTACAATCCCTGGTACCTCTTTCCCCTCCACCCCCCCATGTGTTGCTATTGCAATGTGTGATTTATCACGAATTACCTGCATAATTTTTTGTACACTTTGTTCACATCACTTATCTGATACAGTATCTTGCATACCAAATTTTATATTACAATCATCACTTTATTGTTTCCAGTATCCCTCTTTTAGTCCACCATCTGTTCACGCCTACAAATGAGCCTTGGCTCTGTATGCCTTTCCGAGTCAAGAAATTGTAAATAAATAAACATTTTGTCATCTGGCATCTAGATGGTGCTGATCACGGAGTGTTTTTCCCATATATAGCAGTACAACTCCTTTTTAAGGTTGCTTGGGGTAGCCAATTGTAGACTTAATGATAGTATATAGGAAGTCAAGTGGGGTGGGCACGGCCAAAACCATAAAAGTAAAATTACCTTTTTGATGACCCCAAAGAAAAAGTCTGTGGGATGCCAACCACAGAACAGATGTAATGCAATAGTACAGTTGGCATAGGGATCTATGCCACTGTATAATATCAGGTCACTCCCTCTTTATCCACTTGCAAGTATCCTTTAGGAAAAAATGTTATGGGCTACTTGTGAAAACCAGCAACCGAGCATGAGAAGATTGCAACAGGGCTGACAGATCAAGTCACAAAACAAGTACTGTACTTTGCTCCTAGACACAAGCTGCAGCTTCTGCCCTTGCACTGATCAGGCATTTACTCCTAGCCATGTGTGGCAGCTTCTGCCCCTGGTCTTGAGCAGGCCTTTGTATCTATTTTGTCTTCACCTTCCATGTTTTTGTGGTCATCTGAGAAGTTCCAAAAAGTGACAGACTGCTTACTTTTATAGAAGAGCAGCTCAAAACAGGAGCACTGCTATTGGTACATGGAAATCAGTATGGTGCAGTGGGCACCCTCCATCTCCCCATTCTCATTGTGAGTAGTCCCTGGTGTCTATTAGCCTCGTTTCCTCTTTACACTCTCAACCTGAGTAATCCCTGGTGTCTAGCAACCCCCTCCCTTACTCCTGTCCCTTTGCAAGCAGTCCCTGGAATTTAGCAGCTCTCCTTCCTCCATATCCCCAGTCTCATCAATAATACAGAAGTCCCCGGAATCTAGCTTCCCATTCCCTTTCTCAGGTAAAATCATTAACAGCCCATGGCATCTAGTGGCCCCCTTCATTTCCCCAGTCCCATTGCAAACCATCCTTGGCATCCAGTACCCCCTCTTCCCTCTCCCAGGTCCTACTGTGAGTAATTCTTAGCATATAGTGGCTACCGCTCACCTCCATGATCCCATCGCAAGCAGTCCATAGCATCTGGCAATCCTACCATCCTGTTTCTTGTTCCAAATATGTTCTATGTGATATGAGAGAACACAAAATAGCGATTGGCATATCAGCAAGTACACAACACCGAAAACAACCATGGTGATGTGCACTACAGTGAGATCATAAACAGCGATGGACCAGAACACACTCCTCAGGCAGGCGCAATACATTTACACCCTTTTTTATACGGGAGCTACGTCCCCGTACCCTCTTAATAATTATAATCAAATTTAAGGGGGATCCTGACACTGGGGTACAGGGGATGTTCTGGAGGGGACTATTCGGGGGGGGTGGAGCAACCTGTAAACAGGGAACCACCAGAAGGAAGGGGGAATGGGGAGCAGAAAATTAAAAACAAACTTAGTGCAAACACAGAAAAGAAATAAAAACCAGAGCTCCTATCCACAATAGAACCTGGGTCCTCCAATACTAGAGACATACACTGCCTCCACTAGACCAAATGGCCATCTGGGAACTGTCAGGCCGAACTACCTGCTATATCCTTGCTCATCTTAGATCCCTCTTACCATCACTGTCTCCATCTTTCACCATTGTTGTTCTGATTTCCTCTCTTGTCCACTGTCGCAAAGTTCCCCACTCGCCCTACTCATGGGCGCTCAAATTGAGTCACTCAATTTGAGTCACCCATATCACTAGATACCCTCCAGATGCAAGCATGTCCCTGGCATCTAGTGTTCCCTCCAGGTCCCATTGCAAGCAGTCACTGGCATGTACCAATTTTGTGCTTTTAGTTGCCCCTTCTTCCCATTCCCACTGCAAGCAATCCCTGACATATACTGGCTACTCATCAATATTTCTGTTTCATTACAAGCAGTCCCTGACATCTTGCACCCTCCACCAGTTCCTGTTGCAAGTAGTCACTGGCATCCAGCAGTCTCTTGCTTCTAGTGGCCTAAAAGAGAGGACTGCAAATAGTCAGGACTGGTGGATGCAGAACAGGGCAGTCAGCCCAACTGTACAACTAGAGTCAAAAGGTTACATTTTGACTCAACTTCTAGTGACCCCCCCACCTCACCCCACTTCTGTTGCAAACAGTCTCTGGCATACACTAGCTACTCATCAGTCCTCCTGGTCCCATTACAAGCAGTGTCCCAAGGCAGTGTACACTCAGCGGTGAAAACTACAATGCTGGAATCAATTGAGAAAAAACACATTCTTCCAAGTGGCTGGTTGCTAATTCACATTATTGCATTGCCCAGCTAGGATAAGTGTGCAGGAACAAACATCACTGACTAGGTGACCTGGTAGTTTGCTCAAAGGAGCTTTTGTTAGTCTTGAGGGGTGGGGGTGCTCCAATGCTAGAACCATCTTTAAATACCTGGTGAACAGCTATAGGTAATTTATATATGTAATTTCTGTTTTCAATTGAAAGCTGTATCTCCAGTATTGGGGAGATTGAAACCATACACCCACAAAATAAAATAAACAGAAAGTGAATATTTTTAAATACAGAAGGTGTCAAAAGTGAAAATGATACAAACATTGCATTGGGGTGTTAAAAAAAGAACATGGGTATCAAATATCATTGATACAAAGTAAGTTGTTACAGCATACATACTGTAAAAATGTACACAATCACACAGATCTAATGCACTCTGCCTAAATCCAAACTGAAATTCGTAGTTGGTCTAATGAGGGAAGCTAGTATCTTGCCACTGTGATCACTCATGGATTACTTGCAGTAAATGAAGGGGATCAGCTGTGAGCATTAATGGAGCCTTCCAAGAAGACCTCAGAGATGAAGATATAAATTCAGTGGCCTAAGCAACCAGTATAGTGTATAAGTCGCTGGAGGAGGAGGAGGGGAGGTTGGAGGAGCAAAAAAAAAAGTGCTTCAGGGAAAGGCTGGGAGGAACTGTTTATATAGCTCAGGAATGGGGAATGGCTGGTTTCTCACCCATTGAACTACAGGAATATCCTTTCAATTCAGTGGCCTTTGCAACCAGTATAGTGTTACGCTTGTGCAACTGTGTTACCATACTTTGTCCATTTGCACTCTCTAATCCATGAGGAATTACAACCCTGTAGGCATAGCAAAGGCAAGGAACCCGCGAAGAGGGTTACACCACTAGAGGTGCCGTGGGAAGGTTCTCTTGGACAAAGGTACCTTAAGAAGAATCCCAAAAGAAACTGCAGCAGCACCAAAAAGAATATTAGTGGTCGGTGGCCACGAGGCAGAGAAGTAGAGTGACAGCAACAGGCAGCGTGATCAAACATAAATGAGATGCACATGTTAGAAGAATAGCATGGGCACAATGGATTGCATTGATGACTGCAGGGGGCTTCCTAAGGAGACAGGGAACATCAAGTAGGGACCTCATCCACCTCCATCCAACAGAGGCATCTACCTAAGTAAACTAGGGAATACTGACTAAGGCTAATTAAGTATTATGACCTGCGGCATGGAGGAAATAAAAAAAACCCTTTGAGGAGGAAATTTCTTGGGTGGAGCTTCTGCCATGCAGACATATTGGCAGCATCCCTTGATGCAGAATTTAAGACTTCAGCTGTGTGGGGTAGAGAATTCCAAAGGGTAGGGGCTGCAAACTCAAAAGGTCTTGCCCCGGAAGATTTTAAACATACCCTTGGAATCTCTAGCAACTCCTCGCCTGCTGAGTGGAGTGATCATCTGGGGCAGTAGGGAATCAGGAGCTCTTTCAGGTAGTCCAGGTGAACAGGCAGCCAGTGCAGTTCGCGCAGCTCTGTCGAAAATCATGAGCACCAGAGCAGTAGGCATATGAAAAGGCAGCACCAATGGCCAAGGGTGGGCTGCCACCAGCCACCCCCCACTGGACGGCATGCCCCAACCCACCCAGTCCACACACACCACACAGCCTGAACAGCCAGTCCATGGCAACCCCAGGGCACAGCCACTGATCAATGGGCAAACACCATCATGTATAGCATACAGAACAACACAGGTGCACCACACAGCCACTCTCCACACCACTGCAGCATGGCTCCACTCGCCAACCTCAAAGCAGACACGGACACAGATGGGTAAACAAAGCAAACTGTATTAAATAACTATTTTCAATAGAAAACAGGGAAAAAGGCAAGGAAAACTATTTACAAAGCAGGAAAGGGTAGGAAAGGGAGGGATGGGGACAGGGGACAGGGCTATACAATGGGACAGGGGAATGCAGGGGATGGATGTCAGGTGCAGAAATGGTAAAAATGGCCCTATGGGTGGCCACCTCCTGCCGCCAGGCGCAGACCCCTGCGCTGCCCTCGCAGCACGAGCCATCTTGTCAGCCTTACAATCTCCAGGGTGGTGGTGGTTATTGTGATGATTCACCACAGGAGTTGGCTGTAGTTTGGCTTGCGACCTCCCTGTTGGACACCTATGGCAAAGGAAGCAATAGATGATCAGTGTGTATCCAGGGCACCCCAGCCCTCACACTGTGCGCAGTGGATAGTGGGGACACATGCCCCTGGGGTGGCACCCTGGTCACCTACAGTGGGTGGGCCTTTGACTGCCACCAACCCGGCATGCCATGGCTATGCAAAGCGCTGGACACTGCTGCCCAAGGACCAACCACCAGCACAGTGGCAGGCAGGTGGCATGGTGCAGCAGCGGGACTACAGTGGCACAGGTGGCAGCCAGATGCACCCACAGCCCACCAGTAGCTGGCAGACATGTGCAATGGCCACCCCACATAGCCACACACACCACGGGCTGAACACCGCTGCCACGGCTCAGCACATGGGGGCCAAGGCCATACCCCCACCCCCGCCAACCACCCTGCACAACAATGTATGAATGAACAGCACCTACCCGCCTGCTGTGGCACTGCGCACACCAGTCCAGCAGCTCCTCCCCTCGGTCCCACAGTTCCTGCTGAAGGACATGCAGCAGCCATCCGCGGCCCTCCATGCGCCCACGTCACCCTGGCTCTCCTCTGGTCTTCAGGGCCTAGGACAGGAACACAGACAAGCACACATCAGTACACAGCAGCACCATGATCCCACTGCCAGCACCACCCAAGCACAGAGTGCACCTCGGCTTGGCACAGCCGCAGAGCAGTGGTGCAGCTCACCCAGTGACGTGAAATACCAGGCCATAGAACACACAATGATAGCACCTCCCCTGGCATGGCATGCAGCCCTGCCAGCCCCATGGAACACTGGACGTGCACAGATGCAGGTGGGGCACACTTACCTGGCCGTGGCACAGCCCCCCTCTGGACACGTGCCTGCAGTGACCTGAGCCTCTCTGGGTCCAGCCTCATCAGGTCCCCATAATGGTGGTGACACTACTCTGTTGTGCACCACACACCGGTTGCCTGTACAAAGCCATCAGCTACATCCTGCCAAACCTCAGTCCTGGGCCTGTCGAGGGGCTGCTGTCCAAATAGGCTAACAGTATGTGGCTCCACCTGGACTACCAGGTTCACCAGCTCTACAGCTCCCAGTTCTGAGATGCGCTTTTTCTGCTTTCTTCTGTCTCTGGAATGAAGCAGTTCAAGCTGGCGCCCTATACCGCTTCGAGCTCCACGTGCTCAGGATGCATGCATCACTAGGAGTTGCGCTGCCTGCTCTATCGCACATCCCCAGGATGCGCAGCATGGTAGAAGCCACACTGGCACGTGGGGCAGACATCCCCTGGGGGCACTCTATTGGGCAAGGGGTCAGCATGCAATGTGCGTGCTTCAATGGGGCCATGATGCGTTGTGCAATAGGGACCTGAGGGCACCACAGCCCCATAGGTCCTGATATTGCCCTAGTGCTGTGGGCCCTATATGCTTGAGCATCATAGGCCCAATGGTACCCGAGCACCACAGGCCCTATAGTGCCTGAGTGCCACGGGCCCAATGGCGCCCCAGCGTCACAAGCCCTATAGTGCCCGAGCACCACTGGCCCTATAGCACTCGAGCGCCATATGCCCAATGGCCCCCTATCACCATAGGCCCTACAGCACATAGGGCACAATTGCCACCAATAGCATTCCTAGTGCAAGCTGCGCAATAAGCGGTGGTACATGCTGTGGCACAAGCATGTTGAAGGGCACACTGTGCATGACACAGCATTGCGCCATGACTTGTGCTGGTTCAAGTCCATTGCACAAGGCACAGCAACGCTATATTCAGAGGGCAGATGCAGATTTGCTCATCAGCCTATCCATGGCACACTGGGGAAATTAGCATCTCATTACTGTTACGCATCAGCCCATTTGCATGCGATGCGCTATAAAGGCGCTGCAGGAATGCACAGGCCATGACTGACTTACCGATCACAAGCAGATCGGTTTCGTCAATTCCAGTCATATTACAGCACTTGTGAACTAGTGAAGCAAAGCTTCTTCTATATAAATGTCCTTTCCTGTTCTTTTGCATTTCCTCTCAGGATTCTGGTTTGTATGCCACAAGCAAGCACTTTCTCTCTGTCCCTCTGTAGGTCAGACAGGGTAGATTTTGCCATTCCAAAATGCAAGGAAAGTCCCGAAGAGTACGCCCAGGCATTGAGTCTATCTGTGTAAGTATTTCAACCTTACGAGCAAGGGAAAGTGCAGTTCACTTAGGGGCCATTGTGAGTTATCTGCTGAGCACCATCTGATCTTCAGCAACAATTGCTGCCTTATTAAGTGCAACTTAAGCTCCATGAAGGAATGCAGTCACCACAGAGCAATGAACAAAGATCTGCTAATTGGTGTGAGTTACAAAACCATGAGTAAACCAAAGGTGTGAATGGGTGATAATTGGTGCTAATGGTCTATATGCATGGGAAGGACAACCACTAAATACGGGATGCTCAGTTCACTATAAACGAATGGAATTGCATTGCATTACATGCGAATGGGTTTTGGCAATGGTGAATGATCCAGTAAAAATGAAATTCCAGGGTAAAATGATCCAATATATGTGGGCTGCACTGTATTGCAACCTTCCAAGGTAAGTTGTGCCTGCTGAGGGGATGGACAACACAGGGGGATGGTCAGCTGGTGTGGGCCACTACAGCCACCAACCACATGTCACTGCCCACAGGTAGCAGCGTGTCTGAACTAGAGGAGGGTGAGGAGCATGGGCCTGCCTGCAAGTGCAGGCCCAGCTTTACAAAGGCGGAGGATGATTCTCTGTTCGAGGTGTACATCAACAGGGAGCCTCTGCTGAGTGGTGCAACTGGCACACCCCAGGCCACGGCCACAGCCTGGGAAGTGGTGGGGGAGGTTGTGAACAAGAAGAGCAGCCAAAAGCGATTTGCACAGGAGTGTAAGAAAAAGGTGGACACCGACAAGCATCAGATCAAGGAGACGGTAGCGGCCATATGGGCCGCAAGGATGGCCACAGGTGGGGGCCAGGCCAACATGCCACAGCTCATGCCACAGGAAGAGCTGGTGGTGGCCACCATGCTGCATAACGCTGTTGAGGGTGTGCCGGGCGGTGGCTTCCAGACTGGTGGGAGTCTATCACTGCATGGTAGGTACAGCGGCATCGGGGGGGCCAATGCATCGGTGGCACTAATGCATCTGTGTTCCCCTTCAGCATCAGAACACCAGCATGCAGTGGCATGGGCAGCTGCATCTGCCATGGGAGCATGCCCAGCCCTGGAGGACCAGCCATCCACCTCCACTGGTGTCCTCTGGCTGGATCAGCTGCAGCACACCACCGCCATCTGGCCGGATGACCTGGGCATGGTGACGGACAAGGCCCTGGATGTCTTCCAGCAGGACACCAGCCACGGCATTCAGTGTGCGGAGACACAGATCGGGTCGGGGTCCAACACTGATGATGATGTGACCATTGTCCTGGACAGCGGGTGACTTGTCATGGGGGAGACACCCATACCATCCACCATCTCTGGCAGCATAGCCAGTGTCCTGTTGGCGGTGGGACAGCCACCTGCCACTGCCCCTGGTACCACTGTGTGTGATGACTGCATGGAGCTGGGGGACAGTGGTGGTGGTGGTACAGCCGCACAGGCTGGCCAGCGTACAGGGGCCGGAGGGACATCAGTGGCAGATGGCTGGAGACGTTGGGAGGCTGGGCACAGTGTCCTCTGCCAGAGCACCTGTCAGTGAGCAGCCCCAAGGGGACCCCGTGGTGCAGAGCCCACCTGAGTGGGGAGCATTGCAGCATGGTTGTTCGCCACTGGTTGGTCGGCAAAATACCCATGCACCCCCGGGCACCAACCCCATTCACGAACACACCTGATTGCTGTGGGCCTCCAGGGACCAACAGGTGCTGCTCGTGGCTGGGGTGCATGCAGTCCGTGCAGAGCTGTGCCAGGCTGCAGAGCAGTGTGAAAGGGGCTTCGCGCAGGTTCAGTTTGCTATACATCACCTGCAGGAGGACATGACCGCGGGCCTGGATCGCTTAGCCACTGCGGTCATGGTTGACTTTGCCACACTGGCTTCAATGGGGCATGGTGGGGCACAGCAGACCCCGCGGAGCGCAATGCCCACCCCACAGATCCGGCATCGGGTGACCCCTTCGGTGTCAATGCCGGGCTCCTCAATTGGCATCTTAGGCACGCCTGGAACGGGTCTGTTCTGGAGCCTACAGACCCCTGTGAGGACATGGTCACATTCTTGCAGTTCCACACCTGGGGGAGTGTTGCAACCCCCCCCCGTGGCTGTTGCACAGCCTGGGTCTGCTGAGTAGCCGCAGTTCAGCTGTCCACATGTCTGTGGCAGCTGTGATGGTGTGGCAGAGCTGCTGTGCCCCCCACCCTGTCCACTGCAGCTGCCCTGTGTGCACATGGGCATTGTGTGTGTGTGTGTGTGTGTGTGTGTGTGTGTGTGTGTGTGTGCATGCCACTTACATGGCATCCATGGAATGAGCCACACACTGGCCATGTGCACACCTGCCCAGCTGCTGGCCATGTGTTGTCTGCATGATGATGCCACCACAGCACTGGATGCACATGTGCACCGGTGCCCTGCGTCTGATCCACGCCAGATGCCATCACCCCAGCACCAGCCTGCGGGTGCCAGAGTGTGTGTGTGTGTGTGGTGTGCTATGTGTTATTGTGTGTGGCCGTGCGGCACAGCCCCACACCCACCCCTGCCCCCCTGCCTGTCTGTGCATGCTGCAGGGCACGCCTACACATGCCTGTGTGCCATGGCACTGTAGCCATCCCGTGCATGGTTGTTTGTCCACCTACCTTCATGCGCCGTAGTGCTCCTCTGCTATCGTGTCATGGTGCTGGTGTGCCATCCTCGTCAGCCTGGGATCCCGTCACCCAGTGGGGGGCTGCCCACCACCACATGGACCATTGGCCGCATCGTTCCCACTGCTGTTCCCCTCTTCGACCTGGACTGCTATCCCATGGTCAGTGGCCATGTTGTGCAGCATGCAGCAGGCCAGGGATAGGCTGCAGGCCTTTGAGGGGCTGTACTGTAGGGCACCACCAAACCTGTGCAGGCAACAGAAACATGCCTTCAGCATACCAAAGACACACTCAATGATGTTCCACATGCTGGTGAGTGCCTCATTGTATGGCTCCTCATCAGGGGATGACGGGTGCCGGTAGGGGGTGAGCAGCCAGGGCTGGAGTGGGTAGCCACTGTCACCTGTGTGGATGGAGATATGGTTAGCCTGGTGTCCTCTGTTGCTGTGCCCCTTGTCCTTCCCAGCAGCACTCTGTGGCACCCCTGCCCTGGTCTCCCCCCTCCCATGCCCTGGTGTACCCAACTGACCATGGTCTCGGCATACTCACCCACTAGAAGACTGGTGGGGATGTCCCCACTGTTGAACCTGTGGCACAGTGCTGAGCTGTGCCAGATTAATTTTTTATGTGCCCCCCCAGGGTGTGTGGCACAGACATTGGTTATGCACCCCCTGGCATCACACACCACCTGGCAGTTGATACTGGGGTAGCCCTTTCTGTTGATGTAGACTACCCCCTCCGGGCCAGTTGGCATGTGGATGCCCACATAGGTGCAGTTAATGGCCCCTAGCATGCCAGGCATACATGCTACCCTGTGGAACTCCTACATGTTTGCTGTACACTCTGCCTGTGTGCTGGGGAAGTGGATGTATTTGGAAGCATGTGGCAGCAGGGCGTTGAGGAATTGTGTGAGGAGCCATGATGCGTCCAACTGGATTATGCCTGTGGTGTCCCCTGTTCGTCTCTATAAGGTGCCCACAGTGAGCAGACACATGACAATATTACCTTTGTCTCCACTGTCAGGGCATGGCTCCGTCTAGTGCGTGCCTGCATCTCCTCACTGCACAGCTCACAGAGCTGCCTCAGAATTGCCAGGTTCAGTCAGTACTGACCCACAATCTCAGTGTCAGTGTAGGAATCATAGTTGATGCAGGGTCAGTACCGCCTGTTCTGGGTGTACAACCGACAGACCCTTCCACAAACACGGTGCACTGCTTCCTGCCTCCCCACACCCTCATTATGGCCTCCATCTAGTATAGCACACTGGCATGGTCCCTGCTGTCCTGTCCTCCCTGGGCGTCCAGCTACACTGGCCCACCCGGCTATGTGTGGCTGTGCGTGCTGCTCTGCAGGGCCCACTCCTGTGTACCCTGCCCCCGGCTGGCTGTTGCCTGCAGCCTCCATCTCCTGCCCCTGTGGGTGCCTGCATTATTCCACTTGGGCCTGGTGGCACTGTGTCATGCCCACACTCTCACACCTGCCGTTGCCTCCCTGTCTGTCACACTCACACACACACACACACTCTCTCTTACACTGTCTCTCCCTTTCTGTCCCATTTCTGTCTCTTTGTCTCTCCCTGTCCCCTTCTTTGTGTGCAGACAGCCTGTCTGTCTCCCTCTGTCCTGCTGCCCTTTGGCTCAAGTGCCCTCCTCCTCCTCCTCCTCCTTTTTCCTTGTTTTTATAGGCTCAAGTCTGCTCTGCACAACTGCCGTTTGCTCCTCGCTTGTGCCATCGGTCAGGGGTTGAATATTGCACTGTGCCACATATTCATGGGTAAGCCCCCTGCCCTTGCGCATGCATATATTGCCATTGCACATTGCTGCACTGCTACTTGCACTGCGCGGTGGCTGCCACTGAATATCGCTCTCTGGCACATTTCCGCATTTTCGCATTGTGCAACTGCTTTGAGTATCCCACCCACTGTGTTTTACATTCAAATTCTGTCCATCTTCTCCATGTACATCCAAAAAATCATCCAAGTTAATTTGGTCAATAAGGTTCTGTCCCCAGAAATGTTCATAGTTAACGTCAACATCTCCATGTTTATATTCAAAATCCGGACTCGGCAATTCAGATTCATCCTATTCTTCATAATGTGTCATCATTTGGGTAGTATTAAATGAAAACATCAAGTTCTGTGCATCTAAATCAGAATGAATATTTATTCTCTCCATTTGAGGCTCAAAGTCCAGAGATTCTATTGTACCATGTGGTGCCATAGTGATATTAGGTTTATCCCTAAAGTAAAGAAGTAATTTGAATTTTCGTATAAACTTATAAATGTCCACTTTTATTTTAAAAACATCAATTTTAGGAACTGGGACAAATGAAAGTCCTCTGGTTAATAGATTGATTTGCCACTCAGTCAATTGGACATTGGTCAAATGTATAACATTTATTTCCGTCTGATTGGATACCTGGACAGTATTTCCTTTTTTCCCCCATCCCCACCTACCCCTCCTGAGCATTGATAGGATCTGCACATAGGTCTGTGAGGCAGCAATTCACATGGCTTGCAGGGAGGCAAGCCAGCCAGTTCCATTAAGGAAGCCACTTAAAGGTGACAGATACTCTGAGGATTTTAGTGGCAAAGGCAGTATCTGAACATGAGGTATTTGGATCTCACAGAGCCACAGTTCTCCGCTGTAGGAAAAACAAGAAGCCATGGTAAAGCACCATGACCCAGAAGTGGATTGTAAAACTAGCTTACAGTGATGGCTGTAGCTGAGCTGACCTACTGAGTATAATGAAGCATTGTACAAAAGTAGTTGGCAGTGTCCATCAGCAATTAGGAATAGCTTTGTGAGTAGCTAAGCTGAACAGTTGAACAAACATAGGGCTGAAACAAACATAGGAATTGTAGGGAGAGGCAATGTACTGAAACCAACAGCAATAATTGCTTGGTACAAATGCATGTAAGCAGGTTTGAATCCCATGGAGAAAGTATATATAATTGCAGGAGACTCAGGTTTGAGTCCACAGAGTATGAATAAAAATATTTGAGCAGATATACATCCCCAAAAGGGCTGTATGCAAACTGAGCACAATGAGATCAAATAGCGATATTTTTCTAGCTGAGCAAATACTGGAAAATTGGAGCATAGCCCACTGAACTCCAATACTGAATGAAGTGTGCTAGCATGGATAAACTGTGAGCAGAGTTGCAACAGGGTGTGGCAGCTAACTGATAATAGAAGCCTAGATCAGGTGTGGAGAGTGAAATGGAAACAACAACAGCAGAGAAGTTGGAATGTAGCTAAAACATACAACAACTGCAGAAACTGAGGGTGGTAGGCAATTCACACAGCATACACAAAGGCAATGAAAACTCCAAAAGAAAGGGCAAAACAAACATACAAACACAGGAAAACAAAAAAAAACAAGCACAGGGGAAGCACACAGCAGCCAGAGGCACAATGAATACTAACCAAAGCAGGAGAAACACTCGAACACAGCCAGCATAAATCGGCATAGTCCAGAGCACAAAAAAAATCCGGGGCAAGGCCACAGTAGGCCCAAAGGAAGACAACAAACCAGCACAGCCTCTGGCCAGCAAAGAAAAAATGCTTCAGAGAGAAGCTGGGAGGAACTGCTTAAATAGCGAAGGAAGGGGAGTGGCTGGTTGCTTGTCCATTGAACTGCAGGAATAACCTTTCAAATGTCAAACTGTCAAAAATCTGGTTAGGCCAATCAAGGATAAATATGTAAAGGCATATTGTATATTTCACTAGAGCAGTGGCTACTTTAATTCCCCCGTCATGTCAGAGCTGGAGAAGGTACTTGCCAGTTGGAGCCACCTTCACTTCTCACACTGGGGTAGAGCACATGCCTTCAAATAGATTGTGGTACCCAAGATAAAACACCTCTTAGATAATCTACCTTAAGCTCCAACTGACCCTGTTTAAGCACTTGCACAAACAGATGCAAGACTTCTTCTGAGGGAAGAGTCTCAGATGATTATGTTTTACGAAGCATGATAAACCACTTGTATATGGAGGGCTCAACCAAAAACATGCAACCCATTTTATGTTCCAGCTCTCCCAAACCAGCGCACAAATACTCGAAAATGCCCAGACAAAATGGGTCCAAAGTCAAACATATCTCTTGGGAAAATTCCTGTTGCAGGTAGTGATGTTTGGGAAAATCACAGCTAACCTGGCAACGCTACCTACTCTCTCACACATACTGCCAAAGTATGGCAGATGTATGCAAAAACAGCCTGATAGGATCCAGTCATCTAGTTCCACTCTCATCAGGTGGAGGTCCGGTTGGTAGTGTAGGTGGAGAGGGGGCAGCAAAAAACTACGGAGGTGGAAGGAGCTGAGTTGGCACCACAGGGTGCATAGTGTGCCTCCTCCACACTCACACAGCCATGTGCCAGGGACTCAGGGCGGTCAGGGGAGAAAATCAAGTAAAATACCTATGTGTCCCTGTCACCAGTTGGTGGGAAGAGGTGACAGGGATCAAATAGCTATAGTAAAAAAAAAAAAAATTGGGGGGAATGACCAGTGCTTTAGCCCCAATGGCAGAGCAAGGGTGTATTAACACTGGGATATCTCCTTGAACAACTGCCAGGCCACCTTTAATCTTTCTGATAGCTACAAGTCACATTCCACCCTGAGAAGCATCAGCATTGGCAGTATCTGTAACTGAGACATACTCTAATATGCATCTTGTGTCCTATACTCAAACACTACTTCAAATGTTATGGACACACTTCATGAGCTAGGTCGCCATTCCCACCTCTGAAGTCCAATCATATCTAAAAGGAACTCATAGCCTTGAAGGGGGATGCCACAGGCAATCTGTGGAGGGTCTGGAGCATGGAGGTGGGTGTGGAGATATCAATACAGGAATGGAGGGAATGTTGGAAGAATCTAGGCAAGGCAGTTAAATACACCAGCAATCAGTTCACACACTTTATAATATTACATAGTTGCTATAGAACTCCCAAAAAATTAACAAATGGGGCCTAACCCTAATGGATGCATGTTGGGGGAGTCAGGTAGAGCCCAGGGCCATCACCCATTTACTTTGTACCTGCAAGGCTCTAAACACATATTGGGAAGGAGTCCAGTGAGTCCGCATGCTGTCCTTGACTCCAATCTTACCAACAGCTCCATTGATAGCACTAGGGATGAAGGATTCACACCTGTTACCGCTATGGTCCGCAAAGGAGGCTGCAAAGTGCCATGATCACTGCAAAAAGGATCTTCCTGCACCATTGGAAAACCACTGCCTTCCCCTTCAGCCTCAGAGTGGACTGAAGAGATGGCAAAAATGGCCCGCTACGAAAGGGTTCTACCCAATCGATAAATTTATTGGGAAAATATATGTACGTTTTGGGCTCATATCTATACTCCCATACTGTAATATCCCACAAGGTTGCTACATACCTCACTATCTGATAAATGGCCCAAACCATACATGATATATGGTGGGGCAGAACACACCCTGCCTCTCCCTCTTTGAGCATGCTGACCTGCAAACTGTCACCAGTTCAAATTTTAGGAGTTTAGTTCCTCTAGATTATGACAGTATGGTTGTTTATAATTATAGTGCTGAATAGTATTTTATGATATGTACAGTTTCTTTTAAAGATTTCCTTAAGATTGTAAAACCCTGTTTGTCCTGTCAATCAGCTCCCGCATCGTACTTACATGTGGCTGCCCACATTTAGAGCTGTACCTCAGAGAGGGATTTCTCATCTGGCTAGGCTCTTATTTCTCGGATTCTGAATTTCTCCTGGTGGTCATGTCTGTATTGGTGAATTACTGCTTTCTAGCAAATTAAATGTTAATTTAAGAAAAAAAGTACACTCAAGGTTTCTGAGTATTGCAGGTTTTAAATACTAAATTAGATATTTTTTTTGTTTAGACATTTCATAAACAGGAGATGCCTGCCTGGAAAACAAACTAATTAGTGGTAATTACATTCAAAAATGTTTTGCAGAGAGACAGTATAAGAATGTAGAGCACGTATGCAGATGTACCAAATGCATGGAATTGTGACACTCGTCATTTGCATTTTGAAAGGTTCAATCTGTTTCTCTTTTCTGCATGTGCAGAGAAACAATATTATTACTGTACTGAGAGGGCTGGTCTTTTATTTATGTGTTTTTTTTTTCTCCCCTCAGTTGCTTTATCCAGTTCTTTCCATCTAGTCCTATACCAAAAGAGTTTGAGTTCTTAATGGGATTAGAAACATAGTACAATTTGTGAAGTTCTAGGCCAGAACCAGAACTCAGAACTTCAGTGGGTTCTGAAAAACCTTGTTGGGTGTGGGGAGAGTTGGGAAGGAGGAATAAAGCATGGTGGAGGGAAAGAGATGAATTGGAAAAAGAAAAGCACAGAATAAGTAAGGCACACCATGGTAAATCCTGCAGTTGAATAAGGATAGCACATCATTCAGCAATTATATACAGTATTAACACTGTTCTTTAGCATACTGGGTCAAAAAAAGGGCTTGAGATCCCAGTCCTCATTATTCATTAAGCCATTTTGGCTTAATACATTTCAAAGCAAAAATCCAATAAGTCTCCCTTTAGAGAACTTTTGTAAGCCTGTCACCACCTCATCTGCAAGTGGTAATTATTTCAAATCCCAAAAATTTCAGTTCACTGGGTTTGATACCCTGGCAGTCACAGACATCTTTGCCAACAGAGATGTCCTGATTTTTCTTTTTAACACTGTGTGGGTCTGCTTGTGTTCTTTCTCTATGTGGTTTTATCCTGTGTCCAACATAAAACTTTGGGCACTCTCACCAGATCACACAAACAGAATTTGTACTGCATTTTTTGAATTCCTTAATGTCTACATTTCTCTCAGTGGTGTCTAATTCAAATTTTGGCCTGGCTACAGTTTACACAAACACTACATAATGGTTCCAGTTTTTTTTTTGGTGGCCGGAGAATCCCCCTATAGCATTCTCCCCATCCCAACAGTTCCTCACCCCCATAGACCTCCACAGCCACCGATAACTATGGCTTGCCCCCACAAGGCGGGGCCACCAAGATGACCCTGCCCTGCGGAAACACATCCAGGTTTCCAGCAGCATCACCACCATTGGCAGGGCTCTCTGGGCTTACCCCCTCCCAAGTGGGGCTGCTGTGTTAAGCTGATCAATGGAACATTGTCTTTATGGAGACTGAAAGGCATGGTAGAGACAGAGGGATCGGAGGAGGGCATCATAGTGGGAACTCCAGCTTTTTTCTTTTTAATACTGGTCCCCGGGGGTGGGACATGCAATGATGTGCAACGTCTGCCATACCCCTCCAAACTGATGTGTGCCAGTCATGGCAGAACCCCCGGCTTCCACCAGGGGTCCGTAGTGCACTAGTCAGTATACTCCCTCCCCCCAGAGAAGGAGAGCCATCCCCAGGACACTCAATCCTTCTCCCCCTGGCCTGCCCTCTGACACCTGAGTCCAGTCCCCAATTTGGGATGTCAGCACCGCAAGCAGACATCTTGCCATTGAGCCAGTGGGCTGGCCAGTGGTTCCATTTGTAGATACAGTACATAGTCACTGTACAGTATTTCTAACCAATTGAGGTAGTCAAGACCATGGTGCTGCACAATGGAATTACTTGGTTAAGTTCATCCCTGAGGTTTGCAGATCTTGTAAATGAGACTTATTTTTATAAATGTTTTTTTGGGGGTGGGCAGGGAATTCAGAGAGATTGCATGTTCATGTGGAAGAGGGCATTATTGAACATGGTGGTGGTGGTTTGTGGAATGGGTGGGAGAAACAATGAGTGTGTGCTGAAGAGCCTGAGTATGTTCTGAGTTTTTGAGAGGGTGTGGATATTTATTTATTTCAAACGTTTCACCAGGAGAGACATACTGAGCCATAAACAACTTATTTCCAGAAGCATCCTGTGGGAAAGAGGAGAGGGAGAAATACATATCCATACAGCGTAAAAATATTTACAGAGAATGTACACTCATACTAAGGCACACTTTTATACAACATATCATAAATTAAACATAGAGTAATATACACTGAATGTACAAAAGTATATACTGTACATAGGAATTATTTACAGAAAATGTGCAACAGCAGTAAGTAATGTTTGCCTACAAGATTAGGGGATGAACCAGGTTAGTGCACGTGGTTAAGGGTAGTCTAGCAAAGGGCGAAAAGTAGAGAGGGGGAGAAAGGAGAAGGTAGGGCATAGGAAGGAGACAAAGGAAGTCCAGAATTAGGGTGTGTGGGTAGGTAGAGAGGTAGAAGAATGGGGGAGGGGAGGGGAGTTATGTAGTATAAGAGTCAGGGGTTGGGGAGAGAAGGGGGTGGAAAGCCAGGAATAGGAAGGCAAGGCACAATGGGGGGAGTCAGGAGCAGTTACAGGAGGGGTGAAGTAATCATGTATAAGACTGGAGAAAGAGCGGATGGAGGTAGCAGAACAAATAGGGCCAGGGAGGGAGATCCAGAGTTTGGGAAGGCAGAAAGATAAAGCTGCTTGCCCAGTCAAGGTCTGCCTGGATGGGAGAATTAGAGGGCACAGGTTAGAGCTATGGAGAGAGTAGGAGGGATTTGAAGGGGAGGAGAGAAGAGGCATAAGGTAGGATGGGAAGGAGCCCAGCCAGTACTTAGCAATAAGGAAGGAGCAATGAACAAGCCATTAGGCTTCAAGGGAGGGGAAGAAGAGAGAGAGAGGTGTAGGGGTGTAGTGGTGGGTCTGGGGGAGGGGGGAAATCCAGGATAAACCCACAGGAGTGGAAAAATGGATCCAGTCTAGTAGGGGTAGACTTGGGAGCATGAGCATAGATAGTGTCACTGTAATCAAAGAGGGGAAGAATCATTCTCTGCACAATGGCTCTGTGGGCTGGCAGAGGGATGCACCCTCAGTTCCTATACCATGCACCAAGTTTAGGGTGAAGCTTTCTGTGCAAGTAGTCCACATGAGCAGAGAAGTCTAGGTGACTGTCAAGCCAAACTCCTAGGTACCTGAAAGTTGTGACGTTATTAAGGCTAGTCCCATCCAGAGTGTGGAAGGAGGGCTGGGCTGGCAGTTTAGAGAATTTTTGTCTGGTATCAAAAGTCATACGGACAGTTTTTTTTCACATTTAAGGAAAGCTGATTTGACTGGAACAAATAGGGCCAGGGAGGGAGTGCTTGATATTGGTGAAAGCCAGTAGGAGTCAGTTTGTCAGGTTTGGTACAGAGGAGCATAAGGCAAATATGACAATGCCATCAGCATACATGTGTATGGATGGAGATGGACATACAGAGGGGAGAGAATTTAGAAAGATGGAAAAGAGGATGGGTCAGATCACTGAGCCTTGAGGGACACCAGTGTGGATGGGCGGGGGGCAGAGAGTTGCCAATTTTGACAGCTTGAGTTTTGCCCATGAGGTAGGAATGGAACCAATCTGTGGCTCAAGTAGAGAGCCCAGCAGCAGAGAACTGGGCTAGGAGGATGGGGTGGGCTACAGTGTCGAATGCTTTGGGCAGATCAATGAAGATATCAGAGGTAACCAAGTCCTGGTCCATACCTGTCAGGATGGTGTCAGTGAGCCTGAGGAGGGAGGTAGATGTGGAGTGAAAGTTAAGGAAACCAGACTGGAAAGGTGTGAGGAAGGAAGAGGAGTTAAGAATTGAGGAGAGTTGAGAGAGTACCACATGCTCTTGGAGTTTAACAAGGGTAGGGAGAAGAAAAATAGGGTGATAGTTGCCCAGTGTTGAGGGGTCACCACACTTAGGAAGGGGAATGACAGTGGGTGATTTCCAGTAAGAGGGAACTGAAGCCAGAGAGAAAGAGCGGTTGAGGAGTACAGCAATAGGGTGGCAAATAGTAGAGGCAGAGATGTGCAAGAGGTTTGGGTTCAGACCATCTGGACTAGTGCCCTTTGTAGGGTTTAGAGCAAGCAGGGCTTTAAGAACTTCAGCTGGTGAAACAGTGGAGAAAGGGAAGGAGGAGGGTAGAGGGTGATGAGAGGGGGGAGAGAGAGCAGGAGGAGGGGCGAAGGAGAAAAGGAGGGTGGAGACACAGTTGGCAAAGAAGTTGTTAAATTCAGCAGCAACAGCAGAGGGTTCAGAGATGGTGGCTCACTCACCTTAAGGGAAGGGGGGTGGCAGACTGGGTGGGAGGAGAGAAAAGGGAGTGGCTGACCTTCCAAAACTTGAATGGGTGGTTAATGTTGTTTTGGAAGGTGAAAGTAAAATAATCTGCCTTGGCAAGTTTAGTTGCCCTTGTGTGGGCATTGCATAAAGTTCGACATCTGTGGTAATCAGCAGGGGGCCCAGAAGATTTGTGAACCTTCCATGCCTGATTGTGTGCCCCCAAGCAGGCTAGTAGCTCAGCAGAGATCCAGGGGAGGCAAGAGCCTCAGACAATGGTTTTCTTGAGCCGGGCATGACGATCTCAAATGGACATGAAATGTGTTGAGAAGAAGTTTAATGTCAAGTCCATGGAGCTGGCAGTGGATATAGGTGACTAGTGTGTAGCTGCTAGATCCTCGTGAAGTGAGGAGAGGTCTAAGGACTGGAAAGAGTGAATCTGGATGAATTTGGGTGGGGATTTGGGGCAGTGAGCCTTGTGAACGCAGCACACTATATGGTGGTCACTGAGGGCATCCACAAGGTGCCCGATGCAGTAATTCTATGGGGGGTGTGAGGTAACGGCTCAGTCCAGAAGAGTGTTGTTTAAGGTTTTAAGGTTCACATGAGTAGGATCAGAGATTAGTTGGGAGAAGTTAAGGGATTCAATGTTATTGCAGAGTTTGGTATTAGAAGGGGAGTGCCAATTTTTATTAAAATCCCCAAGAATGAGGAGTTCCCCAGTGGAGGCATGAGAAGAGATAGAGAAGTTTAGTAATAGTGGAAGGAGGTATGCCAGGGCAGCAATATACAACATAAACAAAGATGGGGAGGGAGAAGCGGAGGGAGATTTTGATGAGAAGAAGTTCATAGGTGGAAGGGGAAGAAATAGAGATAATAGGAATATACTGTAAGGCAGAGGAAAGGTACATCCACCACCCCTGGTGGCATGGTCCTGATGGATTAGGGAATAGCCAGAGATGACTACTGCTGAGTCAGGAATCTTGTGGGAGAGCCAGGATACAGAAAGTGTTAGTACAGGATGTCAGGACTAAGGCTGACCATGAGAGGTTGCAGTAAGTCTACTTTAGGAAGAAGACTACGGATGTTAAAATGAGCAAGACTTAGTCACTTAAAGAAATTTGAGCGGAGGGACAGCTGGGTTGGGATTGGTCTTAACATCACTGACAAGCAGAAGCAGGATGAAAATAAGAAGTTTAGTAGGAGTGGAGGGGCATAGTAGGTGAGATCGGGTGCAATATCTACTATGAGATCAGGGGGAGAGGCGAGTATAGTCATAAGGTAGCCAGGTAAATGTTAGGAGAGGGGAGCAGAGAACAACGAGGTGGCCAGGGTGAGTGGGAGGGAATGGGAGAACTTGAGTCTGGAGGGGTGGGGAAAATTGTGGGGGGGGATAAGAAAATAAAGTGGCGAGGAGGAAGTGAGAGCGCAGTAGAGATGTAAGGGAGAATAGGAGGGGGAGTAGGAAAAGAGTGAGATTAGCATAATCAAGCAGTAGGGGGGCAGGAGAAAGAAGATAATGTAGCTCCTTTAGTTATAAAATGGATTTAGCTATGCAAAATAAGATACAGACCTGGTTTCTAACCCAGGTTTAATAACTGGGTGAGACAAGAAGTGGCAGCTTGGAGCACTCACTAAATGACAGTGCTAATGGGTAGGTACAGAGAAGAATAACAATTCAGGCTGAGATCAGATAATAGTTTAGGAGCCTCATGTTAGTGTGTCAGCACACAGAGGTTGGTTGACGCAGGGCAGGTTGGGGGGGGGGTGTAACAAGTGTGTAAAAGCAGATGGGGGACCAGGGAATCTGTGGTCCTAAATGATGCTGAAAAAGTGTGAGGTACTAACAACAACAAAAATGAAAAGGGGCCTGGGTGTAGTCATATCCAGATGACCTAAAGGTAGACAGGCAATGTGAGAAGGCAGTAAGGAGAACTGGGAGGATACTGGGATGCGTAGGGAGAAGCACCATCAGTAGAAAACGGGAAGTTGTCATTTGCTGAGACCCCATCTGGTGTACTGCATGCAGTTCTGGAGACCCCATCTACACAAGGACATAGACAGGAGGATGGAGGCAGTCCAGAGAAGGGCAACTAAAAAGGTGCTGGGTCTGCACAAGAAACCAAATGAAGAGAGACTAAAGAAGCTTAATAATATGTATACCCTCAAGGAAAGGAGGGAGAAGGGGGACATGATAGAAACTTTCAAGTACCTCAAGGGAATCAACAAAGTTCAAATGGGTAGCATCTTTCAGAAAAAGAAATGTGCAAGAACAAGGGGGCACACTTTGAAGATAGAGGGGGGGATATGGCTCAGGGGCAATGTGAGGAACTATTTTTTTCACAGAAAGGGTAGTGGACACATGAAACGGCCTTCCTGAGGAGGTCATGGGGACAAAAACAGTGGGGGAATTCAAGAATGTATGGGACAGACATAAGGCACTTATAGTGGGGGTAGGAGGAAGTAGGTTGTTGATTAACTAGGATCTGCAGCTTATCCAGTAGGTAGGGAAATGGGCAGACTGGGTGAGCCCTTTGGTCCTTATGTGCTGGCAAAGTCCATGTTTGTATGTGAGAGATGCATGATAGGAGAGATTGGAGGAGTGTGGTAGTGACTTGTAGTGGTAACTCAGTATAAACTGCAACTGGAAAAGTGAAGAGATAGAATTTGCAGTGCTCAGTCATATGACAGGTCACATGACCTATGTGACCAATAAATCAAGGGACGGACCAGAGTGGGAGGAAGGTGGGCTAACAAGTACATATGTGACAGGTCACATGACCTATGTGACAAATCAAGGGACGGACCAGGGTGGGAGGAAGGTGGGCTAGCACAGGTGTACACTGTGTATCTGTGCTCCTGCAGCTGCAAGCAGGCACTTATTCTTGCTGCTGGGCTATGTGTAAACAGAGCCTGTGGAAAAGAAGACAGTAGAAATGACCAAAAGGGGAGAGATTCCAGAAGTGTGAAGAACACAAATGGCTCATGTTTGAGCAAGAGGGAAGAAAGCAGCAAGTAGGAGTGGGTCAGACTATAGCAAACAGGCTCCAAAGTTAGACATCTCTACAGAATAACAGTCCTAAAGTAAGACAAGCTCCACAGTTACAGTTCCATGCTGAACACAGTCCTGTGTGAAATCTGTGAACCTGTGTTGCTGCAGCTCCAAGCAGGCCCTGATTCCTGCTGCTGGGTTATGTGGATGTGTGTGATGTGGGAGGAGGGAATTAGGAATGAAAGTGCTGAAATTGTTGCAAATGTCAGAAAGTAACATTTTAGAGGATGCAGTCACAGTTCAGAATCGGGAGTTGCAGCTGTGTCATCACTTCCAAAAATCCTGTCCACAGAGGTCAATGACTATACAAATGTAGTGCAAACATGCTGTTTTTCTTTACAAAACATACAATTGAAAAGACTTCCTGGGCTCCATATTCAGAGCCGACTGGATGCACATGCAAATTGATGCGCAGCCCAAAATATTTGGGCTGCCTGGTTCTAACGTGATATTCAAACAGAATGTGCAACCAGAAGAGGTCAGGGATTCTATCT
This sequence comes from Neoceratodus forsteri, assembly GCA_016271365.2. Classification (NCBI taxonomy): domain Eukaryota; kingdom Metazoa; phylum Chordata; order Ceratodontiformes; family Ceratodontidae; genus Neoceratodus; species Neoceratodus forsteri. The sequence goes on from CM028130.1 coordinate 54,768,818, forward strand.
GAATATCGGACCCTGGATGTGTGGCACACAGCGGGCGGCCACCATGTTTGGTTCAGTGCATCCACAGTGCAGGGCTGAAGACTGCCAATGAGGGACTGCATCACACATACCTGGATGCACCATGTCCACACAAAGGGCAATATTCAGCCAGCATATGCTAATGAGCTCATTGGGCATGCATGGCACAAAGGGGCATCTTGCATGCCCATTATGGGTTGACTGCACTGGGACCAGCCCTCCCCCTTTCCAGCCCCAATCCATGTCTGTAGTAAAGGTAAATTCCTCCTGTTCCCTGGTGGTCTAGTGGTCCCCACTCCCCAGTGCTGATCACCATAACATTCCACATATCCCCAATCCCCTTTTCCACAGTGTAGGGTCCCCCCTCCCTGCTCCGATCACTGAGTGACAAAAAAAAGGAAAAACATGTCCTTTTTTCCACAGTGTAGGGTCCCCCTTCCCCATCCTGATCACAGATTAACAGAAAAAGAAAACCATAACACCTTGTCCATAATGTAGGGTCCCCACTTCCCTGCCCAATCACAGACTAACAGAAAAAGAATAAAATATCTTCTTTACCATAGTGTAGGGTTCCCCTCCCTGCTGCCCCGATCACAGAGTGACATAAAAAGAAAAACATATCACCTTTTCCATAGTCCAGGGTCCCCCTTCCCTAATCACAGTGTGACAGAAAAAGAATAAAACATCCCCTGTACCATAGTGTAGGGACCCCTTCCCAGCCACGAGCTCAGACTGACAGAAAAAGAATAAAACAGTCCCTTTTCCATAGTGTAGGGACTCCCTCCCAGTCCTGAGCACTGTATGAAATAGAATAAGAAACCAAGTCCATTTTCCATAGTATATTGCCCCCCCACCTCAGTAGGCAGTAACCCCCCCACTCTCTGCACCCCCCCAGCATGACCTGTGCTGGTGACTAGCACAGCCCTCCTCACCCTGCCATGGCCAGCTGCCAACTGATCGGTACCTGAGTATTTACAATACACAGTATAAGCTCATTGGTTGCCGCCAACCAATAAGTGCTTACTATGTACTGTACGAGCACTGGTGCCAATCAGTCATCAGCTGTCTGTGGCAGAGTGAGGGAGGGCTATGCCGGTTGCTGGCACAGGTCTTGTTGGGAAGGTGCTGGGAGGGGGATTACTGCCTACTGGAGTGGGGGGATGCGGGGGACACTGCACTATGGAAATGGGACTCGGTTTATTATTCTGTTTCATACAGTGATTGGGGGGGTCACTACTCTATGGAAAAGGGGTTGTTTTATTCTATGTCTGTCACTTTGTGATTGGGGCATGGGGGGGACCCCACACTATGGACAAGGGGATATGTTTTTCTTTTTCTGTCACTCTATGATTGGAGTGGGGAGTGGGGACTGTATACTATGGAAAAGGGAAAAGTTTTTCTTTTTCTATCACTCTGTGATTAGGGCAGGGAGGAGAAACCGTACACTATGGAAAAGGGGATGTTTTATTCTTTTTCTGTCACTTTGTGACTGGGATATTTAGAGGGGGACCCTACGCTATGGACAAGGGGATGTTTTTCTGTCACTCTGTGATTGGAGTGAGGAGGGAGGACCCTACACTATCAAAAAGGGGATATGTTTTTCCTTTTCTGTCACTCTGTGATCGGGGCAGGGAGGAGAGACCCTACACTATGGTAAAGGGGATGTTTTATTCTTTTTCTGTTACTCTGTGATTGGGGTGGGGAGGGGGGACAACTAGACTAATGGGAAGCAGATGTCATTTCCTTTAGCTACTTACATAGATCAGGGCAGAGGGGTGATGTGACCTTCCCTGGACTGTGCACAAGACACCATCCTGCCTCGCACAAATTTAGAGTATAGTTTGGCTGACATCTTCATGCCAGCACACCAAGCTGTGTCTTCGCCAGTGGCGGCTCTACACCAGGGCCCGCCAGGGCACGTGTCCCGCTAAAAAAAGTGCCCCAGTTGGTGCCCCATATGCTGCAGAGCTTCCCCCATAGTAACAATATATCAGTGCCCTGACTGCAATCTGTTGTGCCCCAGCTGTGCCCTGGTAACCATGTGTCGCTAGAGCCGCTGCTGGTCTTCACCAGGGTGATTTTGAATATTGCGATGTGACGAATATGAATGAGGGACCCCTCATTTGCATGCCTGCTTGGCAATTATCTGCACTGCAGCGCAGTTGAGTGTGTGTGGTGCATTGGAGGCTTCTGAATATTTTCAGGCCCCTGATAGCCCTCTCAAGTCTGGAGATGTGCAGTTGCATCTAGGGATGTGCCGTGCATCTCTTTTGAATATGTGGGCTCCTTTGTTTACATTATTATGTCCATGTGAAAGGCCACTGAGTTAGAAACTGATAAATATTTTGTAGTTTTTATTGTAATAAACACATGCAACATCAGACATTTGAAACCTAAGTTGCACTAATATTGCTATTTGCTAAGTGACACATTTGCTGTGTATCATATTTTATTCTCCTTCAAGTTATGAAAAGAGCTTCAAAGCTTTTTTTTGTGAAGAATCATACCAGAGGCTTTGCTTGTCCTTAGTTTGAAAAGATGCATTTGCAGTTCACCTGAAGCAGATGATTACATATGAGTCAATACTGAATTTGCATTCAGCGAACAATCCAAAATCTGGTGTTTTGCACAGTGGTGAAGCAGATCTGAAGGAACACAGTTTCCCTTGGCATTTTGGCCCATCAATGTCTTGATTCAGCTCTTTTTTCAGGAAGCACACACTGAGAATGTTCAAGTTGTTGGCAAGCCACATGACCTGCAGCAGCCAATCAGCAGTGCAGGTGATTGAGAATTACTTATGCTGCATGTATCTTAGTGCCATTTCCAGCTCTCTCGTGCAGGGGAAGGACTTGGATACTGAAGAAGTGCCTTTTATGTGAAAAGTTTTACTTTTATCAGATCCCTTTTGAAAGCAACAGAGAATTATGTGTTGTCATTCCAATTAGCTAGTTCTCACTTGGGATGCTGGGAATCCATAAATTCCATTGTGTTATGCATCCAATGGATTTTCAGAATTTCTAATTCAAAGTCCAATTTAACTCTGATTCCAAGAAGCCTTTGAAAATCCAACTTGGAAACAAAAATTATAATTTTGTATCCTATACCTGAGCCCCAGTGGGCTGACAAATACATAGACACATCCCCCCACATGACTCAGCCCACACTATAATTATAAATACATATTTCTTTATACCTCCTTCCCCCATCCTCAAGTGCTAAGTGTAAGACTCCCCTCCCACTGTCAAAGTTTCCCAGTGCAACTTACTATAAAAAACTCATAGTCAGACAGCCATGGGAGTTACCACTTCATGGGAAAGCTGGGTGCTCTGTTCTAGAGACGGTGGCCTTCTCCTTTCATGTTCTCTAGTACTAGTCCAATGCTGAAATGCTAATCCTTTTCACCCTCCCACCCCAATGCCAAATCCACCGTAAAAAAAAATGTATTTGGTCACAGGTAAAATACTAATTGCTGTAGGGTGCTTGACCAGTGCAAACTCTCCCTGTTCTTGAGAATGATTCACATACATGGACTTAACTTCTTAAAGTTTTTTTTTTTTATTTATTTTAATCTTTTCGGCCACTGCCCACACTGGAACCTTTGGTTCAGTCACGGACCCCTACCTCCACACCCCCACTAGCCACACTCCCGATACCCTCAGGATTTCCCCCAGGGCAGAGATGCGGCACCTGACCCATAGTGCCATAAATGACAGGATAGGTCAGGAGTCAGCCTGGGGTGATGAAGGCAGAGGGACAAATGTCACCAAGGTGATGGGTGGCGATGTGTTTTTTTCCCACTGTAAGGGGGTAGGAACATGCAATGATGACCTGCATCCATCCTACCCCCTGAACATACTGGCACTGGTCGCTTGTGGTACCCCCGGTCTCTGCAAGGGGTCTGTCATGAGCCGGACACACTCCCCACTCTCCCCCTGGACAAGGGGAATAGTCCACAGGATGCTCCATCCTTCTTCCCAGGATGGCCCTCTGATGGTCCATTCCCGAACATGCGTCACCAGCGTCACAAGCGGAAATCCAACTGCTGCGCCAAAGGCCCATCTTATATTTTTATAGTAAACAGTGCTGCCTTACTCAAAAACCTTTTTGACCAATACATCTAGGAACTAGTGGTTTCAGTGTTAGAACTTAGGCACCTTGACATGGTACAGGGAGGTGTGTGCATGTCTGAGGTTTTAGGTGCATATGTGTGTGTGTGTGTGTGTGTGTGTGTGTGTGTGTCTGATGTTGTGTGTATGTGTTTTAAGGTGTGCATTTCAGATAGTGTGAATGTGCCTTGAGAGTATGTGTGCATATGGCTTTGTATGTGTACATGGTCTCTGAGGCCAGGAGATCAGAGGGCTGTGGGTTCAGTTCCCACATCTGGCATTTGGGTTAATTTTTCAATACTGACACTGTACAACAGTGCAGCATGGGGGGGGGTGCTGTACTTCTGAGGTGCCGTCTTTCGGATGAGATGTTAAACCGAGGTCTCATCTGCCTGGATTGGTGGTAGTTCAGGTGGATGCTAAAGATCCCATGGCACTTATCGAAAAAGAGTAGGGGAAGGTTTTTAATAATAAACAGAACAATAAATCAGAAAAACAGTAATACAATCATGGAAAACACGGAAAAAAAACATAACAAAGAGAATATCAGCAAGAATCAATTCTCTTACAGCAGAATGATTCAACCTATTTTGTCTTTCAAAAAAGGAACCTCTTTCCACCTCATAAGCCAGACAGTTTTGGACAAACATTTGCATTCAGAATCGCATTGTAACAACAAATCATGTTCAACATGTTGAAGAACTTCAAGTGGTGAGTGGTATAACTGTCGTAAAGTAAGGTGACATCTGACGTGCCATAAATTAAACTTGAACATAGCGAACAGCAGCCGTACTACACCTGCATCCAACAAAGTAGAATGTAGCAAAAAACCTCCCACAACTTCCAGATATGTAACAGCATGCCAGAAAGGCTGGTTCCAACGAGCAGAAAGGATCGTCCAGAAATCTTGCACAAAGGGGCAGAAAACAAAAAAATGGGACATTGTTTCCTCCTGATTAATGCAAGCGTCCCTCTGACAAGTACGTTCAGTAACCATTTTATGCTTTAAAGTCCCCCTAACACCGAGTTGCCCATGACAACTAAGCCATAAATCATCCCATAATCTTGATGGAATCCGTTAATCTACTAAACTTTTAAGGAGGTTATCAACATGACTATCTGGTACATCCTTAAAAACGAGGACTATGAAATGTGCTTTAGATTGAAGAACATCATAAATATATTTGCACGATGTGCAATACACATGGCCCGGAAGTAACATCCATCTATTAAGTTTCGATATCACAAGTCTGACATAAATCGGGTAACTAGAAGTGTGTAAATTTTTCTGGCTCAAACCTGCACACTCTGAGGACAATCTAGGTAACCAACCATATGCATAAATCACCCATAACACAGAATGTGGATGACTAAGGTCTAGTAAATTCTAATGAAAAAGAAACTATAGTAAAAAGTAATCAGATTCACACAATTCAAACCACTCTGTGAAATTGGAAGATACGACACATCTCTTTTAATGGGATTTAGGCTACTCCCCCAACTAATTTGAAAAAAAAAAGACCCAATAAAGTGGCTTCCAAACCAGAAGGAATGGGGTATACTGCACTAAGGTATAAAAATTGAGGGAGAAGTAAAGATTTAGTAATGATAGCGTTTTTCTGTTTAGTTTGTTGCCACAACTTCCATAATCTGATTCTGGATTGAACTGCCTCAATTTTAACTGACCAATTAAGTAACGCATTATCACCTTTACCAAAATCAATACCTAAAATTTGGACCAGGCCCAGTATAACAGGAATGCCTTTCAACTCTTTAACCTCAGGAATGGCAGTATGCAGAGGATAAAAACACTCTTTGATTTATTAAGGGAAGAACCTGCAACATCAGAAAAATTAGAAAAATGATGTAACACCTTGTCTCCAGATGTCATATCAGCAATAAAGACACAGACATCATCAACATAAGCCGAAATTTTGGCCTCAAGGGTACTATGAGGGGAAGCAATACCAAGAATCCGCACATCTTGGGCAATTGTATGTAAAAGCGGATCCAAACTAAAAACATAAAGCAATGGATTCAGTGGGCAGCCTTGTCTCACCCCCCCACGAATAGGGATATAGGATCCCAAATAACCATTAACCAAGGGCATAGCATAAGCATGACTATAAAGCAAAGCAATCCAGGTTATAAAGTGGTCAGGAACTCCATAGGTTTGTAAAACCTGAAACAAATAACTATGTGGTACCTGATCAAAGGCCCTTTGTTGATCCATGGACATAAGAAAACCCTTTATAACATCAACTTTACCAAGCTCTATTAGTTCCCGAAGCAAAAGGAGATTATTATAGATAGATCTGCCTGGTACTGAACAGGATTGGTGTAGGGAAATCAAGTGTGGAGCTATGGACAACAATCTGGTATTCAATATTTTCATTAAAATTTTAAAATCCGAATTAAGGAGACTTAAAGGCCTTCAATTGGAAAGGAAAGTTCTATCACCTTTCTTATATAACAAAATCTGAACTGAGGTACAAAAATGGAAATTGAGAGTGTGATGTTGTAAAACCCAATTAAACACTACTGGGAGCACATCACAAACCAAAGGACTACAGGTTTTATAAAATTCTGCAGGCAAGCCATCAATACCAGGCGCCGTGTTATTCTGTAAATGGGAAATTTCCCTTTTAACCTCATCAACACTAATCGGAGCAACTAAAGCCTGTAATAGTATATCAGAACAAGGGGCAATATGGAGAGAGGAAAGGAATTGTTCTACACCAGCGCTATCCACTGGAGATGCAGCATATAAGTCTGAAAAATGTGAAGAGACTGGTCGCAAGATATCTTGAAATGCAGTGTAACTATTACCATCAGTATCCACAACTTCAGTCAGAAGGCGATCCGCAGAATGCCTCTGACTACAATCCAAAACATCCCACTAAGCAGATTTATTAGCAGAACAAATCTTGTGTTCATGTAACAAGGAAGTAGCTCTAGTATACTGTAGTGCAGCTATTTCTTTTTTAACATTCTGTAGCTGTGCTGTCAAAGAGAAGCCTTGTGAGTGTATAGCTGAATATAAAGTTTCCAACTGCTTACATAAAGACAAACATCTCTTATATTTAGTCACTGCAGCACATTTAGACGTCTTCCTTGCCAAAGTAGAGATTTCAGATTTAGTGAGTAGCCACCAATCTAACAAATCTTCGGAAAGTCCAGATAGGGACATACAAGCTTTCAACAAATCATGAACTTGGGCCAAAAACCTGTCATCAAGTAGCAGTAAAGAATTCAGTTTCCAATATCCCTGCTCCAGTTTAGCATGAGGGCCTACCCCCAACGTGGCAGTTACATTATGCTTTGAAATCTCCACTGGAATGGTTTGAACCTTAGTCACCCTTAAAGCTGCAGAGACAAAAAGAAAATCAATCCTAGTGGATAAGGAGCCCTTAAAAAAGTACTTCCACCAGTAGGATGACAAACCCTATAAACATCCTGTAAATGACCCTAGACAATAATGTGATTGAGACAATGTGTATCACAGAAATTCTTATCAGTCAGTGCCCCGCGATCTGATTTATGCACTACACAATTAAAGTCACCACCCCATATGAGAAAGCGTGACATGAACAAAAAAGGCTGCACCTCACGAAAGAGATCCACTCGACCTTTCTTCATAACTGGTGCATAAATCACACTTCATCTCCAAGTGTAATGTAAATAAGTAAAATCCAGTATTAAGGCCTGTCTCATAAGCAGTTCAACCAACTTAGTAACATGAAATCCATCACCCCTAAACAACACCCCAACACCACTACATGTGTCTAATCCCAAAGAAAAAAAAGAAGGACCCCATCGCCAAAGCCGTTTGGCCATATTAACCAAAGAAAGGGTATTGAGATGGGTATCCTGAATAAGGCAAATATCACACGCCAAATCACTCAAAAGTTGAAAAGTAATCAGGTGCCTATGGGCATTTTTCACACTGTTCACATTGAGGGTGGCTACAGTGAGATGAAATGCCATGGCCATGAAAAAGAATCGGATAAAGGGTTGAAATAAAAATAAGCCAACATCAAGTAACCCTTCCCTTTCTAGTACTTCTTTGGAGTCTCACCCCTGACCACGAGGGTCGAGTATCCATAGGCTACTCCTTTGATTTATCATTCTCAGAATCAGAGGATACCTTAAGTTGTGAGGAGGTGTCAGAATCAGCTTCCACATCGGAAGACTTGAGTGTGACAGGACAGGACCTCAAATTTATTATTTAAGGGAACAGAGCCATCAGGAGAAGATGCTTTAGCCAAATTGGCCCTCCCTGTAGTCTGTTTTTGAGCCCTTTTCTTTGCCTGAACATTAGGCTCAGGAGGGGGTATAATAATATTATCCAGAGGATTGTCTAGGACAGGCACAGGTTCAGCAGGAACAGGAGAAACAACAGAAAGAGGGGGATGGGGGCGTAGAGGAAGGGTCCTGTGCAACCGGTCGTGGAACTTCCTGTAAAGAAGGCTCAGAGGAAGGTTTAGATATTGAAACCACTGACTGGGGAGCAGGCACCGCAATATCAGGGCATAAAGGGGGACCAGTGACTATCGTAACATGCGAAGAAAGGGATTGCGCCGTAGCAATATCCTTTTTCTGGGCATAAAGAAGGATCACATCCTGATCCGGGCTATCTTTCCTGTTATGGGAAGCACAAGGACAGGATCTAAAACCATGACCTAGTTGTTCACACAGATTACACTTTAGGTCAGCATGGCCAAAAGATAAACAAAGGGAACATCGTAGTCTATCACAGGCAGCACTGAGATGGGAAAGGGAGCCACATTTAAAACAGGTGCGAGGCTGCCCCACATAGAAGCATGCCCCCATTCCACACCTAAAAACAAACTATTAGGCAAGTGTATGGGACCCACATTCGTATTTCTAAGTCTCACCCTATAACACCAACCACCAGTCCACAAGTGCTCAGAGTCAAATACAGGCTGTGGCAACCCCAAGACATCACAGCGTTTAGCTAACCAATGCGTAATATCACTAGCTGCTACATTCTCATTTCTAAATAAAATGGTGAAATTTTTAATAGAAGGTCTAGTAAGAATGATAACCCGGAATGGTAGCCACAGCTCAGTGTATTTAAGAGTATCATACTTTGTCCAGAATTGATCTAATCCCCTAGGACTTTGAAAACTAACATCATATAAGGAAGAACCTGATACAAGAATTAACACAAATATTTTGTTTGTAAAAAAAAAACAAGGATCCTTTCAAAAGTGACTTTCCCGCATATAGATGGTCTGGAGCTACGTCAAGACCCCCAATATACTGAAGGCAGACAGCATTCCGTCGTTGAAGAGGAGGGGGGAGTTCTTAAACGTATCCATTCTATGAAATTCTTCCCAAGTAGATTTAGCTTTGTCCCCAGGGTCAGAAGAAGGGCCTGGAGGAGGGTCAGGGAGCAGGACATCTATGTCCATTCTGTCACCACACGCTGGTCCCCGACAGCTAGGGCCTTCATCACCCAAAGAGGAGGTAGGCAAAGAAGGAACTTTAGCCAGCAGAGTAGTATCCAATGCAGGATGCTGAACATCCTCGGCACACAAATCCAAATCTGGGCTACCAGGAAAAGGTGGAGGCATATCTATCAAGGGGGACTGTTGCCCTCCACAACCAGGTATCGGGCTATGGGCAGGGTCAGGTATCCAATGCCCTGAAATGCTAGGTTTCCAACCTTCACTTTGCAGGGAGGCCTCTAAAGAGACAAGTAGTGGGCTAGAACAAGGCAACAGAGTGGGAGGAGGCAAAACAGGCATGACAGTCTGCGCATTAGGTGAAACACACGGTCTAGGATGCATAGTACTCACAAGTTCACCAGGCAAAGTCGCCACCTAGTTCAAAGGCGGAGAAGACACTGCTCGATTTGCAGGAACCGAAAACTTCAACGGAGCATGCTGCAACACTGGTAGGACTGGTGCAACAGAAGATTGTTGCCAACTCTGCACCTCCAAGGAGCCCGAAGGTACCACATCCTTAATGAAAGCAGGAAGAGTCTCCACATCCCCAAGTTCTGGTCCATTTCTCAGGAAAGGCTGACTCACGAGGGCTAACGGCATCAACAATAGTGAGTACCTAGTCCCAATGTGCAGCAAGGAGGGACTTCAACCAAAGTTCATCCACAGGCAAAAAATCTGATGATGCAGAGGCAGACTGAGCAGGTAAAGATTCATCTGGTACAGCAAGATCCACAAGTATATCAACAAAACGGTCAGATGTCCTCAGTACTTCAGGCTCCAAAGCTGGACCTGCAGGAGTGAAGCTCTGCTCTCCTGCAGGTACACCAGCAGAATGACTGGGTCCCATGAATGAATCCATGGTCCAACAGCGCCCCCACACAGAGTAGGGGAATTTCCCCAGTGTCCTGGCCAAATTTCTCCCATTCACTGAAAATACCGCAAACAGCTTAATCTGGTTCAATTTCAGTTGCTCACCATCTGTATCCCCCCTCCCCCAGGTCGCCCCTGAAAAAGGGACTTCTAGGCCCAGTGGGCTTACCAGGTCAACCAAATTCAAAAAATTAATGTCTGTGGTCTTGTGTGCTCATTTCTAAGGTCGTGTATGGCTGCATCTGACATTGTACGTGTACAGTATGTGTGTGTATATGTGTGTGTGTGTGTTTTAGTTTAAATTATTTTTTAAACAAAAAGTGCCATTTGAATTGGAAAGTTGCTTAGCAAAGCTAAAAGTCGACTTTCTTTTTGCACAGTGGTGGGCAAGGCCACAACAGGAAAACAACAACTATTTTGTTCCCTCCAAGGGAAAGAAACTCAGTGAGAAATTATCTGTATACAGCTGCAATGCAAAATACAGCTGGAAGTTATAGAATTGCATACTAAGGGCCAGACATTCAAAACTTTACCCCAGGGCTAAATTTAGCACTGCCTGGTGGGCAAACTTAGTCCTGAGCACAAAGCAAGCTATATTCAAAGGGAAATAGCCCGGTGCTAATCCTGCTGAATATAGCAATCTAAGGAAGCCGAGTAAACTGGTCTGGTAGTGCAGGGCAAAAATAGCCCGGGAATAAGATAGCACGGAATATAGCAACAGGGAAGTTCAAACTGCATCTGCAGCTCATTAGGCTCTGTAGCAAGCCAGTGTTGCAGGTGGAGAACGTTGTGTATGATTGCACAGAGCTGTATCACATCTACTGCAAACACACCTCTCAGCCTCCTGCCTCATAAATCAGGAAGAAGGCTTAAAACAATCAGGGACAAAGGTTTAAAATCAGGGACACACCTTAACAATTGGTGATATCCACTCAGCAAGCTGGTAGAATAAGTGGTGTAGTGTAAAATACATTTGCTAAGGAAGAACACGTCTGTAACATTAATGTCTGACATTATGTTATGATTACAATCCCCACTGTTTGGTCATGGAAACACAATTTGTAGAAGGGACAGAGTAATATTTTGAAGTAAAATCAGGGATGTCTCTGAAAATCAGAGACAGTTGAGAAGTATGACTGCAAAGAACAATGTAAGCCGCACACTGCACAACTGTGCTATGCTGAAGTAAGGTTTGCCCGGGGCTAACCCAATTGCACAGTGCTAACACATTAGCCCAGTGCAAACTGGTTAGCCCGGGGAAAACAGGAGCTATATTCAAAGCTCCCATGCAAATGAGCTCACTTAGGTAATCCATGGGCAAACAGGCACATTTGCATCTCATTATATGCTGCTTCGCATACATTACCATGCAGTTTGCCCGATGCTACTGCATGGTGCACACAGCTCCACCTTTTGGTCGGAATGGAAGTACAGGCTGGATGCTGCGGGCCAAGGCATGCCCACAGCATCCCCTGTTGGTCAGAATGGAAGTACAGGCTGAAAGCAGGAGGAACTGTGTGCCGGCAGGCACAGTCAGTGCATACAGTGCACCCATGCATATGACCTGCATATGTGTGTGTGTATATGTGTGTATATATATATATATATATATATATATATATATATACACACAAACACACATAGATTGCTAACTAAACACCGACACACTGCCTGTGGCCACTGTGGCCATACAGGCCCTGGAGGATGCCCCCCCCAACAACATAGGTACTCCATTGTAGTAGTGGGTGACATAAAGTGGGGGGACTTGATGCATGGGACAGGCATAAGGTGAACCTGGTAGGGGCAGGAGGCCATAGGTTCACTAGGATATGCAGCATATCCATTAGATAGGGAACAGGGCAGATTGGCTGGGCCGGGCAACTCCTTCCCAGCCATCATGGTTGCTGTGCCCATGTGTGCCTGTTGCACACCCTGGCATACCCCTCAGCTCTTGTGTCACTGAAAAGAGGGACATGGACATATGTGGACACTCAAGAGGAGGAACAGGGCAGTGGAGTGGTATGCACACTAGTAGGCTAGTGTCCCCCACACCCCAGCACAATCCCTGACCCCAGACCAAGTGATATGTAAGATAATTTTCCCTGGTAGTCTAGTGGTGACCCACACCCACGCATGTACCCCGACCCCCGTGCACATATGTAAAATAACATTTTCCCTGGTAGTCTAGTGGTCTCCCCTCAAAGCACAATTCCCGATCCCCGGTGCACACATTCAATATACATTTTCCCTGGTAGTCTAGTGGTTCCCCCACCCCGACACATGTATCCAGACCCCCATGCACAATTTATATTACATTTTTCTGGTCTAGTGGCCCCACCACCACCATCGCATCTTCAATCCCGAAGCAGTCCATTAAATATCTTTCTAAGTCTCAGTGTCTCAACCTCACATATGTCCCGACCTGTAGCCAGATCTTCTCTGGTAGTTCAGATCTCCCTCGGTGACACCCAGCTCATGCAAAGAATATCGGAGAACAGAGCCGGGGACCAGCTCAATCCTCCTCCACCACCACAGCCAGCTGCCGACTGAGGTAGGCAAGCGCTTCCTACCCCAGTCGGGCGGCCAGCCGTGGTGGTGAGAAGAGGGCTGAGCTGGTCACCGGCTCTGTTCTCAGCAATTTTTTGATGATCAGGTGTCACTGCCGGGGGACTGCTAGACTACCAGGGAAAGGATATGTAATCTATTTGTACTGGGGTCGGGATACGTCATGTGTGGGGAACCACAGACTACCAGGGAAAATGTATATTGAATGTGTGCACCAGGGATCGGAATCTGCTTTGGGGGGGGACCACTAGACTACCAGGGAAGATGTATATTGAATGTGTGTGATTGGGAATCGTGCTTTGGGGGGGGGGCACTGCTGCCGCATTACTGTTGACACATTACCGCTGGCTTTTTCTGAGAGGTATTCAGTGCCGTACTACAGGTTGTGCTAATGTCTGTAGCGTGGCTCTATACCTTTGAATATGCCAGTGCGCCGGCATTCAGGGCCCTTCCTCTCAGTCCCTCCCTGGCATACATAATGATTTAAGGTCGGCGCTAACACCTAGTGCTGGTGCTAAATGTCCTTTTAAATATAGCAGTCAGGCGCAAATTCGGCGCTAGTCCAGCACAATGGATTTGTGCCCTGTGCTAAGCTTTGAATATCTGGCCCTAGGAAGTTTAGGAGCTATATGCAGAAAACAAATTGCTGCTGGGAACTGTAGTTGTTTTCTAGATGTAACCAATGGGGTAATATTATTTAGATATAGTACAGCAGCAGTTTTTTCAGAATGATGCATGTTTTATTTTTTTCTGCTCTGTGGCTGTAATGGGTTCCTGCATTAGTCAGGACTTATTTGACTGTCCTGACAACTTAATTACCTATTATAAATACCCCCTGGCTGTATATGCTGTTTTACTGATAGGCAAATTGTAGTATAGTTTGTGGCTTCCTCAACATTCTGACGTAAACGATGGAGGCTTGATTCACATAACATTCTACTAAATGGAAAGGAAATATATTCATCTGAGACTGCTTTAAACTTAAATAGTAATTTTATTTATTATTTATTTATTTAGTGATTTGGAAAAAAACCTTTGAGCACAAGCTCTTTTACAAAGGTTTCAAGTCATAGATTGCAAAACAAAGTACAGTAGGAGAAAGCAAACGTACATTACAATGAACGATACAGCATGGATTCAGAATTTACAAAATAACTCAAAACATAGGTACAAGTTAAATAACAAGAAAAAACACTTTATGGGGGTAAGCAGCCACAATGTGCCTTGTCAGTAGTTCAGAGGGATGGGGAAAGCTGGCAGAGGGGGGAAGAAGGGAGGTACGAGAGAGAGAGAGAGGTAAGTGCTGCGGTGGAGGTGAGAGGGTGGGGGAAGAGGGACAATAAGGTATAGGGAGAAATGGTGGTGTGAGAGGAGGCTGAGCGGAGAGGACATGCTAGAGTAAAATGGTGGGGTGTGAGGGGGCATGGTCAGGAAGCCAGCATTAGTAGTGACTGTTTGGGAATCTCACGGGACTGTGAGTTGGCGGAAGGGAAGGGGGGTGGCAAGTGCTGAAGGAGCATGATGCAAACTGATTCCTGGGGCAAGTCATGAGAAGGGACAGAGGGAGGGGGTACTTGAGGCCTGCCTAGTGGTTGCCGGGGGGGGGCAGAGAGAGCAGGTTGACAGTATTCAGGGGCAGGTGCACTTATAGAGTGTTATTAGGTTCTGTGTGAAGTCAGTTTTGAATTGTGCCAGACAACTGGTGGCCAAGAGGTTCCCAGGAAGTTCATTCATCCATAAGGGGGCCCAGTAGGCAAATGCACGTTGCCCCAGTGCGGTGCGATGGAAGGGGATCACCAAGGCCCCTCTAGTCCTCCATCTGGTGACCTGTAATGAGTTGGCCACCTTGCTCAAACTGCCTACACAAGGTGGTGTTTTACCCTATAGAGCCTTCTCCCCTAGGATGCAAGTCTGGAATTTGACCCTGTTTCTTAATGACAGCCAATTTGCACGTTCATACAGAGTACAGGTGTGAGTGCCATGCTCAGCATCCAGGGTGAGTCTGCAGACTTTGTTGAGAACAGTCTGAACCCTCTTGAGTGCTGTAACCATTGCCGCCCCATAGACCATTTACCTTGGTAACACCATTTATGGGTGAGTATTATTGAGCGGCTCAATATGATTGGCTCCATAATACCGCTCCCATGTAAAGCAAGTGGGGAAAAAGAGCACAGAATAGGTATAGCGAGTGTAGCGCTGAGGGATACGCGTTACACTCAAGAGAAAGGAAATAAAAAGAATGATTTGGCCAAACCCTGCTGAGCTAGCAATGTGGTGTAGTGGCTTGAGTCATTGCCTCTGGAGCTTGTGGTGCTGGGTTCGGATACTGGTGCAGATACAAATATTTTGCTTCCAGGGGAGTTTCTATTTTTTCCTAAGTCCGCTCCCCCTGGAGTTGAAAATCTTTGTTTTGGGGGTTGAGGGGCTTGTCCCCTGCAAAGGGGGGTGCGGGGGGCATGGCACCCCACAAAAAGACAATAAACATTGTATTTTCCAGAGGATCATCGCTGTTTGTAATGGTCTTTCTATGTTCAAGTCACCCTTTTGATGTGGGCGATTTTGCATCGCTCTATGTGAGTGGTGTGATAAGGGACTCACCCTTATCACATAAATCCATTTACCTTATATTATACAAACAAAAGAGTCCATTTGTGCATTGCTGTCTTTGTTTATTTGCCACTAAACACCCTCAGTTAAATTTACATTTTGAAATGTTGTTCTTAAAGCCATACATACAGAATAATGTTTTTTTTGTATGTTTCCTTGCAAAGCATGCAAACATATCGATATGAATCTGAGCTGTGAGAGGGCTTTTGGAGGCTACATCTCAGTCTCCTATCATAGCTTAAGAATAGTGTTGAATCCCCTCCCTAATTCTTATCACTCTCCATCTTTCTCCTACTTCTTCTTTGAAGTCCTTGCCCATGGCTAGAAAATGTAAAGTGGAAGTGGAGTTATTTTCCAAAGATTAATCAGTTTAGTTAGATATTTAAAGAGGGTGATGTCCTGGGCAGGACTTTGTGAATCTACTGGAAAAGCCAAGGATGAAGACTACAAAAAACATTTCTTCCATCCTTGCTGGAACGCAATTCGGGCCTCTTAATAGGTTCTGCTAGTTCAAGTTCAAAAGACTGATGTTTCCAAAGTATCCCAAATTGCCTTCAACCTTACATCATCTAGTTGGCCACCAGCAACCCAGTGAGGTACTCACTGCAAAGGACATTCACTATCCTCACGGCTGTGGGGGAAAGTTGGGTGCGCCCGCAGGGGTGGTACTGGGACTGTATGGGGGACAACTGTTGAATAATTGTTTGTTTCTATGCTGTTTTATGCCCCCCTTTCCCTGTCCCCTAAAAGAAATAGGAGGTTAGTTCACTTCATAGTTCTTGTTCATGGTTATTGCTTTGTGTGACTTTATTCTGGGTGGGGAAAAGGTAACTGCATGTTAGAGGGAAACAAGTATTTGTTCCTTGTAGGTGGTTAGGGCCACGTGGGGTAGCCTTTATATATCCTTGCCCCAGGTGGAGGCACTGAAACCTGTTCCTGGTACTCTATTTGTGTACTGCATACAGACAAATCCAGATTGACCTCAAGATAGGTTGATGTGTGAGGAGGCACTAGGGTGCACATGTCAGAGAGACCCCCCTTACATACTGCACATATTGCACTAGCCCTCAATATGGGGCAGCAGATATACACTCAATAGCAATAGAAAGTACAGGAGTCACTGGAGCTGGCTAGATGTCAGAGGAAGGGCCACAGGCACTAAACATAATGATCTTCCCCCACCAAACCTCCAGTACTAAGTCATGAAAAAAGGCCCCGAAAAAATGGAGTACAAGACCAGCTCACTGAAGGTGATTCTGGAAATATACCCAGAAGATGCAACTTGAGCTAGACAGGCAAAGACAAGAGAGTGCTACCCAGCATTATGTAGTCACCAAAACATTTCAGGAAAACTGTGAATATCTTTCAGTGTGCAACACAGTGTTCCCTACCCATCTAAGGTTTTTGCAAAGTATAAATATGTTTTACCTCTTTATGTTGCTGGAATCCATAAAAATAAAAGTAGATCATAGCTTCTGACTCCTGGGATGGAAGCTGTTGTCTCGTGGGCTCCACTCGCTCTCACTGTGCTAATGAGGCACACCCTGGGCTCCATCATGTTATGCACGTCATCAGCATATTAAGAGTAAAGAAAACCCATCCAACGTGGAACTCCATCCTGGGAACCAGAGTATACAATCTACTTTAATGAATTCCTGGATACTGTGGAAAACAAGCTGTATATTTTGCAAAACCCTTTTCAGTGATGGGGGATCCTGTGGGTGTGTGCACTTTATATCTTCAGTTGTTCATTACTGGTGATTAGTATACAAGAAAAGAAAAATAAAGAAAACCTTCAGTTACTGGACAAAGACATTGTGGTAATTAAAAAATAAAGTAGGTTAATTGGAATCAGTTAGATTCATTATTTTTAGAGATAATACAAGGTTACTTGCACTGTGCACCTTTAGTTATCTTCCACTGCAATCATCTATGTGGCTATATTGTAAATATACCCACTTGCATTATGTACATATATATAGACTTTGTAGTATTTATTCCCATAACTGATTGTAAGTATTCCCTATGTCATCCCATGTTCCCTCTCCACTTGTCCAAACTGTAAACAAGCCTCTGAGGCTCTATCTGCTTACTTGGCAAAATAACATAGAAACATAGATACTGACGACAGATAAGGGCAGCTTGGCCCACGTAGTCTGCCCATTTCCCTGCCTATTTGATAAGCTGCAAATCCTAGTTAACAAACAGCCTACTTCCTCCTACCCCCACCATTTTATTTATTTATTAGAAAATTGGAATTACAAAAATCTTTGCACTAAAAGCTCATTTACAGAGGGTCCTCATCAATAAAGCAGGGGAAACAAGGGGAAAAAAACAGTAGCATCCAACAGGCCTTGTCAGTAACACATCAGAAAGCATATATACATTTGTATAAATATGAAAAGAACCAACAGTGTTAGAGCAACATCCAAGTCAACATTACTCTGTACAATGGAAGGCAGTCCCCAGGTAACATATCAGGGTATAAGTGGCGGTTGATCAATGTGCAGTTTTTGGAGCATCTGATAGTAGCTAAAAACCTTGACATTATGCAGGTAGTAAGATAGGGAGGAGGCAAAGGTATGAACAGTAGATGATAGAGATAGAGTCTGTCCCATACATTCTTGACTTCCCCCACTGTTTTTGACCCCACAACCTCCTCAGGAAGGCTGTTGCATGCATCCACAACCCTCTCCATGAAAAAATACTTCCTCACATTACCTCTGAGCCGTCCCCCCTCTATCTTCAAATTGTGCCCCCTTGTTCTTGCGTACTTCTTTTTCTGAAAGATGCTACCCTCTTGGTCTTTGTTGATTCCCTTGAGGAACTTAAAAGTTTCTATCATGTCCTCCCTTTCCCTCCTTTCCTCAAGAGTATACATATTAAGCTCTTTTGGTCTCTTTTTGTATGGCTTCTGGTGCAGACACTGCACCATTTAACTTGCCCTCCTCTGGACTACCTCTATCCTCTTTAGGTCCTTTCTCCGATGGGGTCTCCAGAACTGCACACAGCACTCCAAATAGGGTCTCACCCATTGTCTGTACAGAGGGATAACAACTTCCTAGTTTCTATTGGTGATGCTTCTCCCTATGCATCCCAGTATCTTCCCAGGTCTCCTTACTGCCTTCTCACATTGCTTGCCTACCTTAAGGTCATCTGATATGACTATTCCCTGATCCCTTTCCATTTTTGTTGTTGTTAGTACCCCCCATTGTGTACTGTTCCTCTGGGTTTCTGTTTCCCAGGTGAATTACTTTGCACTTCTTTGCATTGAATCTAAGCTGCCATACTTTTGATCATTCTTCCAACCTTGCCAAGTCCCTTATCATCCTTTCCACCCCCCCCTTGTGTACCAACCCTGTTTCAGATCTTTGTGTCATCTGCAAAGAGGCATACTTTTCCTTCTAGCCTGTCCACAATGTCACCTATAAAGACACTAAAGAGGACTGGACCCAGTACTGAAAACTGTGATACCTCACTAGTGACCCCCCCTTTTCTTCAGAGTGTACTCTGTGTACTGTTACCCTCTGCATCCTGTTGTCCAGCCAATTTGTTACCCATGCTACCACCCTGGGACCCACTCCCAGGCTGGTTAACTTGTTTATTCATCTTTTGTGTGGGACTGTGTCAAATGCCTTGCTAAAGTCTAGGTAGGCCATATCCACAGCCCCTCCCTGGTCTTGTAAATAAATACAGTAATGACACTTTGATTCACAAAAATGTTTATAAATAAATAAATACAATAATGCCACTTTGATTCACAATTAGAAAGGCTTGAGAATCATAAATACAATAATGTCACTCTGATTCACAAATTAGAATGGCTTGAGAATCAGGTAAGGGAGCATAAAGGCACTTTTACACACACACTGCTGTGCCGAAACAAGCGTTACCTGTGTAGCGCCGATACAGCCTGTTCCGTTTCACGTCCTGATTACACGAGTTTTGTCTTTCACCACAACAGCACCCTGCCATCCGTAACGGTGCAGTATTCCTTGCGAGATTACCGGGAGTGGGGGCGAGAGGTAGCACGATCTGCGTGCTGACGTGTGTTGTTGTTGTGGTGACGCTCTTCCGGTTTGGTGATGTGGTGTTTAAAGTTAAGCACCTTTATCCAGAGCCGTGATTGAATCTGTACAACCAGTACTCACTCTTGGGACTGCTCCACCATCCATGTTCTCCCAAGTATTCATAGCACAGTATTCATAGCACATGCCTTTCATTCATCTCCAGCTAGTGATTTTTCATCCTCATACTGACATCGGACGAAATTCGCCCATTTTGTGTTGGTGCACCTTGTAGTATGAACAGAGTTTTGTCACTGACCTGCTCTTTCTGCTGCCCTACCAATCTACTCACCGAGTACGAAGGTATGTGCCAATGTCTGTCAAATCATCTTATCACTATGTTATCACAATGCAAGTGCTGGTCAGGTACTGCATGAGCACTTTGGGCCAAAAATTACCTGGTATGGAGGTGTTGTGGTAGTAGTTGGGGGGGGTACCATGTTGCAAATGCTGTACCTAGATATATGCAAGCATTGCATGTTTCAGATAGCTGCTACTGCTATAGTGCATTGTGCTGGGTGCTACCTGGTGCATGGGAGTTGGGGGTGGTGGGACAGCATTTGTACTCCACTACCAATACTGCTTGTTCTCTATGCTGCATTCTGGTTACATTGTGTGGGGTAGAGGTAGGGGTTGGTGCAACTCACAGATAGCTGGCCAGCAGAACTTGTTGCTTGATAAACACATGTATTGCAAGTTTATGGGCAGGGTGTGGATGGTTTCAAGTTCATCATTAAAGCAACCTCTGTGAGCACCATATTTTTGTCCAATGGCCTTGCAGCAGACCTCCAACTGCCAGCCTCTGTGACCCACAATAGTGTTGCACAGACATTGTGTTGTGTGAGCTACCTTTTCTGGTGATGTATGCCGGCCATGAGTGGCATTCTTGATATGTATTGTGTGTGGATATACATGCTGTGCTACTGAGTACACCTCTTCCCCAACCCCATGACTACGAACTCTGTAAGCATATGGGTAGCACGACCTGTGCCTAATCATAAATGTGTGATTGTGTAACCGGGGGGGGGGGTAAAGGTGTATTCTTTATGCGCTTGTGCCATTATTCCCACCCTCCTTCCCTTTCCTCAAGTTGTATGCCTGTTGCCAGTAACCACTGACTCGCAATCATTGCATTTTTGGTCACAACTTAACAAGAGTGAGCAAGAGTGCATGCTTGTGGAGTGTGCAACATATACAAAACATCTTTGCTCCCAGGAGCCTAGCATGACAAACAGTGTATTCATGTGAACTGTGTCACGGTCTAAGAACATCTTCATTCCCATTGTTTCCCCCTCTAGCCCCCCACCTGCTGTTCTTCCCTATCTTCCTCACTACTCACCCTGTCCCCTACCACTCCCACCTCTCTCTGGTCTTTCTCAACTTGTTGACTCCCCTCAGCACGTCTCCAACCAGAGTTGCCTCACCTATCTTATCAATTCACCCCGCCCCATACTCTACATCTTCCTGTCCATTTCATAAGGCCACTGCCAACTGATATAGCTTCAACCCCAGCACCTATCCCATCTCACCCCTGCCCCTAAACTTTCTTCCAAACCAAAACAAGTGGGTTCAGACCATGAAGCTGGCACTACTCATTTTCCACTCATGCGTGCCTGCCAATGGCCCAGTGCCATTGTGACAAACCAGCTTCTCACAAGGCCTAAGGTGTTAATCGGTGAACACAATGGCAAAGAATAATGAGTCATCATCACACAACAGAGCAAGGCTATGCTGAGTATCACTCGGCACTGTGTGGTGGTGGGGGCGTTGTGGTTGTGCTGCATCATACTGTTGACTTACTTGCGTAAACCACCAAGGCATGGATTGAAGATGAATAAAGACATGCCCTGTATTGGTTGACTCCACTTATAACATGGCCAGCGTCATGTTATAGGTATTTTCAAAGCTATATACAAACATACCACAGCACTGTTTTGGTACCCAAGTTATATAGAATAGTGTATGGTTGCTCATACACAACAAGGCTATGTTGCCATCGATGGGATGTGATGACGTCACACAGACCTTGAGAGCAAAGCTCCAGAGGTCTGTGTGATGGAATCACTTCCCCGAGATGGCAACATGCCTTGTTGCGTTTAAGCAACCATATACTATTTTATATGGCATATGGTTCCCCATACTGTAGGAGGTTTGACTTTTGACAAGGTTCATACCTTGTGAATATTGTCCCGCTCGCTTGCTCGGTCGCTCCCTCCCGGTTCATGCTGCAGTCGCCATCCAATTCAGACACCGAAGATACCAGTGCTTTACTGTTTCCTGCAGTCCTGCTCTCAGCAAAAAAAATATAAAAAAAACTGGCAAACTTATAGTTTGGGAACATGGAGCAGAGTATGGCAATCAGTGTCCCAACTATCTGACTGAATGGCACTACCGACTAATCATTAGATACCTCCGCCATTTTAGAGCACATTTTTGATCAGCTCTGTTTTCAGCCAATCATGTAGCAGCTCAAGGCCGAAAAGTTGTTGTACTATTGATCTGACATCAGAACTATAGTACAAGAACTTTTTTGACCTTTGAACTGTACTGCAACAACATTTGGGAAGCCACTGTTTTCCATCTAGAATAAGCCCTAACCATATGCTATATAACTGTTGTGATACACCAGGACATATTACTTGTCTTGAAAGTAACATATGCTCTACAATCCTGTTTCCCTAGCCATGGAGTGGGAACAGAGGGCCTGCAATTAGAGCGATGATGAGACACGGACTCTGATAGCAATATGGGGGGATGACCAGATTCAGCTGGAATTAAACAGCCAAAGAAAGAACAGCCACATCTACAAAGATATCGCAGCACAAATTCAAGATCTTGGGTTTCAGCGTACTGAAAGTCAGTGCAGGTCTCGCTTGAAAGGACTGAAACATAGATACATCCTTTGCAGGGATAGCAAAAACTGCAGTAGCCATGGACGAGTAGGGTGCAAATTTTATCGAGAGATTGATGCCATCCTCGGCACTCGTGCCGCAACAGACCCAGCAGTGCTCATAGAGATGGCAGTGGCAAGTGTTTCTGGAGGAAATGATTCAGAAAATGAACTAGAGGATGAAGGGGCAGTATTCGACGAACTGACTGATGGCATTCCTTCAAGCAGTGATGGGCCACTGTCACAGCTCACTGAGCCAGAAGAAACCATTAAAACTAGTGCCTCACAACCACTTCCCTCCACTTCACAAAGCTCCAGGAGTTGGCGCAAATGCAGTGAGCTAACTATGGCATCAATAGCAGAGCAGTTTATGAAATATATTGAATGTGCAGTGAGAGGTTCCTGCAAGCGGAGCAGTGACGTGAGGATTTGTCATTGGAGGCAAGGCAACGACATGAACAGGCTGAAGCAGAGACACGGTGACGACGTGAAAAAGCTGATGCGGAGGCAGAGTGGCACAGATTAGAGGTCGAGAGGCAGTGCATTGAACTGATAGAGCAAATGGAGTTGTGGTGCATGGACCATGAGCACAAAATATTCCAACTGTTCTTAGAGTGTGACCGTCCTTCCACTGCAGTAGTACAAGCCCCAGCAACACCACAAATACAACGTGCATCCCGGTCACAGTTCATGCGCATTGATGAACCATTGCAATATGTTGAACATGAACCTCCAGTCACTGCCCCACTCCCAAAATTCCCACAGCTGGTGCCACCTTGTCGTAAATGATCTTTACACCAGGAGCATATTCCCATGGCTGTACCACAACAGTATGCAGAGCAAGAGCGTCCAGTATCGGCTCGACCAAACAAGCTTCAACAGCTGACGACACCGCTAGTCCCACATGCATTCCGACCACTGCTCCAGCCCACTGCTGAAGAAGGGCCTTATTCAGACCATGAACCTCCTGCCACGCCTCCATCACACATGTTTCAGTAGCCTGAGACATCGCTTGTTCAACGAGCAGTCCATGCATGACATATAACCAATACTGAAGAACAGTGGTATGCCAATCCGGACCACCCAGTCAACTCTCCATGCTACACGGTTCAACACCCTGTGACACCACAGGTGCAACACTCATTCCAACAAGTGCAAATATCCATTGATGAAGAACAGCCTTATGGTGTGGGTGACCATCCTGTTACCATGGAACTGTTTCACTTGGCTACACCACCAAATGGACAAACATATTTCAGACAACAAACAGTGAGTATGGATGAAGAACAGCAGTATTCAGATACTGAGCTTGACATTGATTAAGCATGTACATTTGCACATATTTGATGTTCTGAAACGGACATACCATTATGATACCAGTAATTCACAGTGTATTGAATTACTTGCAAGGGATTGTGCAATATTTCGCAAAAATGTAAATTTGTTTTTTGATATGCTATTAGTGCTCTTCATGGATTGCATATTAGTGAGATGTAATGATGTAATGCCAAAAAGGAGCTAGCCGTGCAATAATTATTGTGGTGTAGACGTAACAGTGCAACAATAATGCTGTGTACTTGGGGATAGGTGGGTTAATAGTAGTAGATTAAGCAAGGTATTCTTTATTTCTTGGATTTTTTAATAATGTTTTTAAAAGCAAAAATATATGAACATATGAATGTGCCAGTAGAAACAGACCACCTGGTCTATCTAAGTCTGCTCAAGTGTGCAGCCAACACCCCTAGTCTGCAGCTGTCCCAACCACCCTCCCTTCTGTCATCCCACAACCACCCCTACCCTCACCCTCCTCTGTTCTCTGTCCCATGCCCTTTTGAAGCTGTTCGCAGATTTATATGATACCACCCATTAACATACTAACATACTAAAAGCCAGTAGAATAGACCTGTCGGTCTTTTGTGTCTTCGGTATCCAGCCCTTATCGGGAGCTTTCCTCCCCCCCCATTGTCCCCATGAGGGTCAATCTTGGCTTCAGTGCCCCCATGCATTTGTCCCACCACCTCTTGAAGCCCTCCACAGTGTCTTCCTTGACTATGCTCCCAGGCAATGCATTCCATGGCTCTACCACCCTCTCTGTTAAGTAATGCATTCTACATTCTCCCCTATAGGTCCCCCCTCCAGTTTCCATTTATGCCCTCTGGTTTTGCCCCATTGCTTTAGCCTGAACATTTCTTTGGCTCCACCCCTGTTGATCCCTTTCACATATTTGAAAACCTCAATCATGTCCCTCCCATCTCTCCTTTCCTCCAGTGAGTACAGCCCAAGGGCTTGCAGCCTGTCCTCATAGGTCCTATCCTCCATGCCTCGGATCATCCTGGTTGCCCTCCTCTGGACCCTCTACAACAGTACTATGTCCTTCTTAAGGTGCGGCCTCCAGAACTGCATGCAATACTCAAGGTGTGGCCTAACCAAGGCATTGTACAGAGGTAGGATCACCTCACTCCTTCTGGATGTTATTCCCTAGGCTATGCATCCCAGTAACATGTTTGCCTTTGCCACCGTTCTTCTGCAGTTCTCACTGTTGTTCATTTTGGTGTCTACCACCACCCCGAGGTCCCTTTCACTTGAAGTGGCTTGCAGTGGAACCCCTCCCAAGGTATAAATATGCCCTGGGTTTCTGACCCCCAGATGCAACACCCCACACTTCTCCTGGCTAAACCAGATATAAGACGTCCACTGGACTCTGCCTGTCCAGGGTTCCTGTCACCCAGTCATAGAAATCTATGAGGTCGGTCTGGCACGATCTCCCTGGGACAAAACCATACTGCTTTCCATCCATGTGTCCCAGCTTACCCAGTTTCCTCCCAAGCATCCCTTTGATGAAGCCCTCCATTAGTTTGCTTACCACTGACGTTAAGCTGACAGGCCTGTAATTTCCCATCTCTTCCCTAGATCCCCCTTTGTGGATGGGCACCACGTGAGCCACCCTCCAATCCTGGGGCACCCTTCCTATCTGGAGGGAAGCATTGAACAGCCCAGCTAGTGGAACTGCCAGTTCGTCCGCCAACTCCTTCAGTACCCTTGGATGCAGCCCATCCAGTCCTGGTGCCTTGTCAGTTTTTAGCACCTGTAGGGCCTTCCTCATGCTGCCCTCTGTGATTTCCCCCTCCCTAGCCCTCTCTTCAGAAAAAGCCCCGTCCTTTTCTGGGCCTGGCTGCCTAGTGCCCCTGCCTGTTTTGATCCTCTCATCCCCCTATGCCCTATCCTCTCAGCTGCCCCCTGCTTTCTGATTTCATGCATTCCATGTCTCCCTCCATAAAAACCAAGGCAAAACACTTGTTCAGTACCTCTGCCTGCTCCCCCGCCTCCTGAGCCCATCCACCCCATTCTGGTAGGGCATTCCATTTTACTACCACCATCTCTGTGAAACAGTGTCTCCTCATTTACTTCCTAAATCTTCCCCCCTCCATTCTTAGCCCGTGCCTCCTGGTGTTCCTCCCCCTCCTTAATTTAATGAACCTATCTGCCTCATCCTTATTGACTCTCCTCAGATAGTTAAATGTCACTATCTTGTCCCGTCTGTCCTCCAGGGTGTACATATTTAGGTCTCCCAGCCTGCTGTCATAGTCTCTCCCCTCCATTCCACATATCATCTCTGTTGCCCTCCTCTGCACCCCCTCCAGTGGCCTGGTATCATGCTTTAGGTATGGCATAACTATACCTTTTAAGATTTTCATTACTGTTATTACAAGCCAAAATATAAAACTGTACCTTTTTGGGACTGCGATCTGATCAGCTGTGAGCCATGTGCAATAATCAACTTAAAGAACTGTATTTTGTGCAATAAAATCACTGTCCAATCTGTCTTTTGTTGTCCATCTGTGTACTGTTTATTACTACAGAAACTTTATAATGTCATGTACAAATAAATAACACGTACACATTTCCAGGGCCAAATAACATATCAATGCATAAATAGGGCAAATCAAATGTTTGCAAAACAGTGACACTGGAGACAGTGAAACAGTTCCAATGCAAATGAATTGTATGCTGGCACATTTCAGCAGCCCGGTGCATGCTCTTCCTTGGGGTGGTGGAAGGGAGGGTACGGGGGGGTTGGGCACTGGTGGCTGTGACCAACTGGTCTATGTGGCACAGCGGGATGGAGGCAAGGGCATAGCAAGTGGTCTGGAGAGCTGTGACGGGGAGAGACTGTGTGCACATGCAAAGACTACATGGCATGTCAGGTGCAGGGAATATCTAAAACAATTTATACAAGCGAAATGTGCATGGCACCATGTAGCCCCAAGCGAACATGGTAGGCTAGTGGCACCCGGCTTCCCTCCTGATGCTGTGATTGCTTTAAAATAAATACTAAGGTCCACCATGGTATTCTAGTAATAACCCGCACCCTGCCCGTATCCCCAACAGCCAGTATGAGCATTGCAATTATTTCCACAGTGGTCCAATGTCACCACCACAGGACCCTCTGCCAACCCAGCCCCTCCCCCATCCCTGGCTAGCAGCAAACCCACCCTCATACCTCTGGGGCTGCCTGCCAAATGATAGCTTACAGTATCAGCTGTAAGCCCATTGGTCCAACACTGTGGACAAATGGGCTTACAGAACATACTTTTAATAGTCCCCCACAAAGATGTGAATGAATTCATCCAGTCACATATTTGTGATTGACTATTACAGTGGGGAGGGGGTGCCATTGAACCACCAGGGAGAAGGTGTCAATGGTCATACTGTCAATCAGTGATTGGTGGAAGGTGGGTGCCATTAGACTACCAATGAAGTTTCTACTATTTATTGTGCAGCAATTGGGGATGGCGGTGGTCCACTGGACCACCAGAGCAGATGTGGGTGCTTCTGCACAGTGTACTGGGTGGGCAGGTGCCCACCTACGGCTGGCAGCAGCTGTGCTTCTCTGTGCAGTACACCATCGTGAAGTCCCTCCTCCCTCCTCTGTATATTAACCAGGTGCACATTTCTGGGGGTTGAATATCTGGGCACTAGGAGTTGTGAGTGGGGTAGAAACAAATGACATCAGTGCTTGTTGACAGTGTGCAAACCAGTGTTGCACACTGACAACAACATTCAATTGTTGGGGTGTGGGGGAAGGGGCGGTTATGCTGGGTTGCCAGCAAAAGCCACTCCAAAGACAATAATAGACACAGTAAAGCTGAAGTCATGCAAATAGCCATGCCAAGTAGCCAATTTGGGTAAGGACTGTGCCATTGAACTGGCGCAAAGAACATCCTGCCCTTCATTTCACTTACCGGCATACCTAATTTACGAGTTTAAGTACTCCACCAGAGCACTGCGTATAATGTGAGCATGCTCTAACCCAGGGCCTTTGCTTGCCGTATCTCATGCATTCCCACAGGGCTGCACCAAAACAGGCACATCATCCGCGAACATCCAATCTGAATACAAAATCTCACCCTAATTTTCACATAGGTTATGCAAGAGGCAACATGTGTATACAATGGTGGGTACAAAGTTGGTGTCTATATTTATTCTCTTCAAAAGGCACCTCCAGCGACCCTTAAGGCGGCCACAGGCATGCTCCACCACCATCCGTGCATGTGACAGCTTGTGGTTAAAACCTTTCTGCTCTGCTGTCAGTTGACCAGTGTCTGCAAAGGGTTTCATTAATCACAGCATTAAAGGGTATGCTGGATCACCCAAAAGAAAAATCGGCACACTAACAGTCCCAATGTCATGAGTTACACTGTGAAATAAAGATCCACTGATACCTTTAGCATATAGTGTGCTGTTGGAGAGAATGCATACGTCATGTACTTTGCCTGGCCATCCAATATTCAGGTCCCAAAACTGGTACTCATTGTCAACAACAGCCTGCATTACAATGGAGTGCCACCCTTTTCTGTTGTAATAGTCGGCAAGATCCACTGCAGGTACAACAACGGGAATGTGTGTGCCGTCTATTCCTCTCGCAGTTTGTGGAAATCCAAACTTGTGTTGAAACCCAGAGATGATGTTCTCTAACCGAGTACCTGTCGGAATTTGTATTAGATGCTTAAAACATGAGCAAATGGCATACATCACATAGTGCTGTGCACACCACTGACATGGAAACTCCAAATAGGTGTCCAATGGAATGGTACTCACTATTGGTTGCTAATCGCCATAGAGTGACTGCCAGTCATATATCTGGAGAAACTGCCAGTCTTATGCTAGTGTCCTGCCATTAAATCAGTGGCTTGATGTTTTCAAGAATGTAGTAGAACCTTGCTGTGTGTACGCGGAAATTTTCAAGCCACTGCTCATCATCAAAATGGGAAACAACAACCGTCCAAAAAACTGGAGTCCGGATCGAGACCAAACAGTCTGAATTCGTGGTTGGAAGGCTTGAGACATCAAGCAAAGGAACATAAATACCATGGCTCTTCGGAGCTGCAAGTATTGATGCAGACGTTGATGGGTCGAAACCAATGTTGTTGCTTGCTGATTTGCATTGCCTCTGTCCTCCGGTTGTATTGCGGCAGTACATATATCAAGATCCATGATTAAATCTGTGAAGATATATTGGCGATTCATGTTATTTCAGTAACTTGAGTGTAGCTGTGGCACAGCTTGAAGCTTATGCATACAGAGCATACAAACTACTCTCTGGTCTACAGAGGCAGTATAGCGCAGTTGGTTAAGACTCTGAGCTGCAGACTGGGAGACCTGGATTTGAATTCCACAGCCACTTAAGGTGCATATTATGTGAATCTGAGCAACTCACTTTACTTCCCTGTGCTCCAAGGTCGCATCTCGACACAAGCTTCTGCCTAGTGTTCTACTCCTGGTTAAACAATGTTCCCTTTCCTTTCCAGTGACCCTGGGCATGGCCTCTAGCACTGTGTTCCCAGCTTCCCTCCCATCTGTGGTGCCCCCCCTTACTAAATACTGAGCCCAAGTAGTCATTAAGTAGTTCTTGCTTTACACCACCCACACCCTTATCCAATCATATCTATTAATGCTACCTTGTCCCAACAACCACATTTCGCCAAGAAGAAAATTAGAAATTCATTTGCATCATCTTTAATGGCCATGGTAAACCTGTGCTCCATGGATGCACTGGCTGCCTTTACAGCTGTAGTTTCCCTCCCTTCCCTGGCCTTTTGTATCCCTAAAGGTAGATATTTGCTGCCTCATTACCCCTTCCACTACCTGTGTGCCTACACAGCTAGGTTTGTGATTTCGGCCTTGCCTTATGCTTAGTTGGTCACCGATAGCATCGATAGCAAAGTGCGTATGAGTAATGTAAGAAAGAAATGCACATGCCCACCCATACCAACATAAACCCCATCTGACGTACCTGCTGGGCAACATTGCTAAACTGTATAACCCCAAAACGGTATGCCAATGTAGTTGCAGTGAGCAGCAAGGTAGACTGCAGGTACACTGCTATAACACTATGCAACACACGTGGGGCAGGATTCAGAAAGAAGTTGCCCTTGGTGCAGTACTGAAAAAAAAAAAACCATGAAACACCGAATGCAAATAATGTGAGTTATTGGTCCAAAGCACATGGCCTGCACTTGGTTAAGCCCAGCAACCTCAGCATGGTTAACTCCCACAGTTGGGTACCGCAACACCGGGAAACCAGCATCACGGCCAAAACAAATGTTTTTGGCCACATGGTGACCAACCACAATAAGCCAATGTGTATTAGTGTGTTGGTTGGGGGGGGTTGAAGTCAAGGGAGCCAACTATGGAGTTAGCAGCAGACTGGGATTGCAACCAAATCATTCAATGCAGTTGTGGTTCAGGAGCACTGGAATGAAACAACTACAGCGGTACTAGGAGATGGCACAGTAGAGTATAGGCCACTCATGAAGTGAGTATGATCATGGAGGCACCGATTATGATATTGCTGAATTGTGCCATTGTCCCAGAGAAAGTACTTGTGCCACACACGCGTGTTCATACAAGGTCATCAACAGGGGGGTCAATAGCATTCAGAACTGCCCAAACCAGAGAGCAGTTATATAGGGGAACAAACCATACAGTTATGAGGTGTGTGTTACACTAGGAAACAACAACGGTTTGCTGTCATGTTTAACACATGTAAAATGTTGTCTGTGCAGGCAAACGGAGACAATTTTAGTCCCTGTGGTGGCCCAGCAAAACACATATTGGAAGCAAAATGATCCTCAAGCAGCCACACTATTTGTCATGAACATGGAGAACAGGGAAATTATATTAATCTTTAGAGTAATGATGGATGTACACTGCCATTCACTGGCTAAGCACTTAAATATGTTGGTGTTTGCTATGGCACCACTCCACACATGGGAAAAGCACCACTAAAAAAAGAACCAACACCACCCTCATTAGTAGCAAGGGACAAATGCCAGTGGAGATGTGTGGGAGCTCACCTGAAATGTATCATGTAAAGACAGCAGGTTCAGTCATCCAGCTACTTCAAGCAGCTGGCTAAGCAGTCGTATTGTGGTGTCTGCCATAGCCCGCCCCCCCCAACAAAAAAAGCACACCTAGAAAATGAAAGGACAACACTGCTAAACCTTGGGGGCCACATTAGCAGATTTCCAGAAAGGAATGCCAGCCACATTTAACCCCAAGAAAGAAAACTGCAGCCATTACCATCACAGTTTGAAATTGCACTGCCCACTACACCATACTGCATGCTGCACTGGACTCCAGTGCTCTCTGCCATACAGAACATGGCCATGCAGGACAGGTAGAGCACAATATCTTTTTGCACACTGGCACAAGAAATGCAGCCGTGGATCACTGTTATGAACTTGCACATCCCGCCCCCCCCCCAGCACCCCGAGAATGCACAATGCGCCACTGCTTTGTCTGCCAT
Organism: Neoceratodus forsteri; assembly: GCA_016271365.2. Classification (NCBI taxonomy): domain Eukaryota; kingdom Metazoa; phylum Chordata; order Ceratodontiformes; family Ceratodontidae; genus Neoceratodus; species Neoceratodus forsteri. The sequence goes on from CM028130.1 coordinate 54,800,224, forward strand.
ACAGAACATGGCCAAGCAGGCAGAGCAAGGTAGGTTACTGCAGTCTGGCACAAGAAAAGCAGCCTCCTAAGAAAAACAGCAATTGACTGCATACCTGAACTCCAACCCCAACAATCGCTAGCAGATTGCAAGTAGACAGACAGCATGTAATATAACTGTGTGGCAAATAACTAAAAACAAAGCCGATAATCAGAGCAATGTGCCACGCAAGGGAGATCACTTACGCATTCGAGAGCACTTCCTGGATACGGCATCAGCAAGCATGCCAGTTAGAACAGTGGCCATCATGCGAGAGCTTAGAGCTAGAGTTGTTGCGCCAGAATGGGCGCTTTACACTGTGTGCTACAACGGCCCATTTGGGGACAAACCACCTACACCAGGGAACGTGGTTCAGGGGACTGTTCATTTTTACAACGGAACAAATAGCATTTACACAGCATTGGATGGAACAGTAAGGTCCTTCCATAATGCTTATTCCGTTGCAAGACTGCCAGTGTAAAAGCACCTTAAAATTCATACTATATACTGGGACGATCCAAATAAATGCTGAGGAGTTAGTAAGGACTAGGGCTATGCATTGAATAGAATCATTTTCACAAATACCACGAATAATGGATGTTTGTTATTTAGGATCAAATAACTAACTGTATCCAGTAGTTAGTTAGTTAGTTAGTTAGTTTACCAAATAAACAAACAAACTGAGTCTAAGGAGGTTCATTTCCATCTGTGACCTGGAAGTAAGGGATTGCAGAGGAGTTTGCTGGACATACAATGGGAATGTACACAATTAATAAGCAATAAGACATAACGGGAGGTGGTTGTCATGGGTTAATGCACACCCAGGTGCACAGTGAGGCACAAAGCACTTGCACCAAGTGCCTTCAACACATAGAACTGCATTAACCCATGACAACCACCACCACCCCGGTTGTCTTATTACACTTATAAAATGGGTCCCCATGCAAAGATATGAAATATAGGCAACATTTTTTGGAAAAAGGTGGAAAAAAGAAACATTAGATTCTAAAACAATTACATTGTGCTGTATAAAGTAGCTTTAGGTTTCTGGCACTGGGTGTTACTGTTGTCTTCAAGTCTAGGTAAATCAGCATAGGTAAGTAGGTACAGAGAGTCAAGAAATATAAATTTATTTTAATGTAGTTGTTCTTTTGTTTTCTTTATTTAAATAGGTTCTAGAGAGAAATGAGAGAGTCCTTATAGGGAGTCTTGTTAGAGACAGAATGCAGCCTGAAATTGGAGCTGAGAGCCATGGAAACAGAGGGAGCATAGCCTGTATGCAGACAGTGTAGGAGTGAGGATAAGTGTTGCTGATCAAGTGACTGTAACCAATCTGTAGTCGCGACTAAATAAAAGCTTTTTTTTTTTTTTTAAATTGTAAGATGTCACAGAGGGTGGGAAATAAACAGACAGGACAATGTTTTAAGATTTAAAACACACAGTGTGTGTGATATTTATTAACAAAACTTATTTGCAGAAAGGAAGAAAATAAACCAGAACATGAGAAAAAACTAAATAATAACCTTCAAGTCAGGTAAAACAAAATATTCAGCAATATAACGACCACTTGTCCCTTCAGTAGTTTCATGCACCTTCAGATATTCAATATCGTCTTTGAATTAGTAGAACTGCTACAACTCTCAATACTTCTGTATCTACTCACTCAGTTAGCCTATCTTTGTCACTTCCCAGGCTGAACTGCCTGATGTCCAGGAAGGGGGGATATTTATACTGCTGGATCATGGTCACATGACCCAGACCCTTAACCTGTAAAGCATGTTTCTTACTCCAAGGTAGTGATTTAGGACATTTAAAAATGTCCTCTGTACAATAATCCCTTCTACCTTCTCCAGGATACCACCAACATCCCATTATTTCGTAGTGTAGCTAGACATATTAAAGAAAACACAGTAATGAGGCCATTAATTACCTATCAACCCTGATGTAGCTATCTTGGTTACTGTAACATTGACAGTTATCAATCAGACTGTCCTATAAAACAGAAACATTAGAGGGCGCCCCACACTTAGGGAAAATCCCTTTACTCTAAAGCCTGCACAGGAAAGAAGCACTGTTTTTTTCTACAAAACTCAGGTAATGATTTCTCCTTTTTGGCCAACCTGCATTCTTTTACAAATGGCTTCCCAGACATACATAAAAACAATCGCTGTACTTATTTATTCTCTGGGTATGCTACCTTGAATGTACAGAACCTAAGGGTTTTACTTTCATTTACAAATGTTCTTTTTACCACAGACTTGCATGCATTTAAAAAGGCATAAACAGAGCCTTTAACACTCAGTACTATCAGTGTACTTCAGGGCAGGTTTTTTTTTTTTTTGCATGGGTCCCCTGAGTTTTACATCTCTGCCTAAAGGAGTAAGTCTGGAGCGGTCTCAGTTATGCAGTAGTGGTGGCTTAAAATTGCAAAACTCCAGTTTTGCTTTTAGCCATCGCTTCTGTCTGGCCTTTTGTTCAAATTCTGGCCCCAGACTGCATGCATGCTCACCAGAGCAGGATTTACCCTGGGAGCAGTCTTACTACAGCATACAGAGGAGACTAAGGACAGAAGGCTTCCTTCTTGCATGAGTCGCCTACAGCGCGACTTGCCAAATGGAAAGCACTTCACTTTTACTTTCTGGGGGGCAGCTGACATTTCCGCATGCCGCACCACCTCTGCTTACACCGTCTCCTTTTCTTTTATAGCTCCTCATCTCTTGGTGCTATTGGAGCTGATTTCAAGAGACTAAAAGGGGGTCTTTTCAGCAGTAAGACCTAAACACTAATTTCTTAACCATTTAAACTTTCTCTCCAACTTGGGTGGCTGCAAAATCAGATCGTGCCAGCCCCGAGTTAGCACAGCTGCTCCAATCAACGTTTTCTTTACTACAAAAAGTTGTTGTAAAACTGTACAGTCTTATTTAACAAAAAAAGGGGGGGGGGACTGGATGAACCAAGAGAAGGAGAAAACAGGAAAAGGATACCAAGAAGAGTTTTGCGGATATAAGTCAGGTAGTGCAGCCTTATCCTGGGTGTAAGAATATAAGGTGGTACTGTTGTGCAACAGAAGTTTTTAGAGGGGAAGAGAAAAGAAGACAGAAAAGGGTTCATCAGTTAGCGTTATTCTTTATTTCTAAGGAGCATAGGACACTTCCCCTTACACCTCCCTCTTCAACAACACACCAGTATTGTTAATGGCAGTTTTGTAGTTACATCTTGGGGGGGGGGGAGAGTTCAAATACCAGGGCACACTTCCATGACAGAGGTCACTCTGTCACATAAGACAACATTGCGGATCAGAGTCAGACCATAATGGGTGCTCACAAGGCTGAGTGGTACAGTATATGGAGTGAGTCTGAATGCCATGACTTGCATGTGATCCTGCATTTCTGAGTACTGTAACTTGAAAACAGCTCTGCTGTTTTAATTTTGAGAGAGACTCTGAGTCGAGACTGATGAAGATGTTGAGAAATCAGGTGAGGGAGCCAAGACAAGGGTGAAAGCATGAGACAGAAGAGAATGTGCATTCCTCATACAATGTTTCCTGCTGCCATTGTTACAGTTAGCTACAGTGAGCATAGGTGGTCAGCAAGGGAGAACTAAAAGTTTCAAACAAATTTACATTATCAGTGTCTAAATATGATGGGGATGGCTGACTGAGTGTCAGTGCAGTGGAGTGGGCAGGTGAGTGGTCAGGCAATTCAGGCACTTGAAGTTTTCAGTGACTGGGAGGGAAGGATGAAAGAGAGCACACGTGATGAAGGGTTACATGTTGTTATTCTGAGCATCAGTGGTAAGTTGCAGCATAAGGAGGATATGAACATTTTAAAGAAATAAAACATCATACTCTTTGCAGATGGCAGTGTGGTGAATTGAGCAGGTGAGCTGGAAGACTGACCTGAATAATTAGTGGGGGGGGTGTTCAGTGACACAGTTTGTAGCGGTCTTTGGAGACAGATGCCAGGAACTCGACATCAAAGATTGAAAGGCCTAGCAAAGAATAATGACAGAGAAGGAAAACAAAAGGTGAGTAGATAAGTGTAAATGTTTTATTTTAAGTTGTTGAGTGTGTTAGGTCATGACTGGAGGTGGGGAGTGTTTAGAATGTGTTTACATGTACTTTTAAACATACTGGCAAGTCAGGATGTTACTATTTTTAACATTACAAACATGGCTGCAAGAACGTTTTTTTCAAAACATTTATGGGAGGCATGGATATCTAGGTGCGCTGCATCATGGTTGCCAGAAGGGTTCTTGACCTAGTGGTTGCTACCCATTATGCACTGGGGCCTGAACCTTCTTGACCAATCAGGACACAGCAAATTTCCTAGCTAGTTTATAAGTACATTTCAGCAGTAACAGTAAGAAACATCAGACACTGACAGTAATATAATACAAGTTTACAGTAGCAACATAGTCATATAAGCTTACATTAGCACATCAGACAATCAGGATAGCCAGTGACCAGCATTTTAGTATTAGATTTAGGTTTTGTTGACCAGAAAAGGAGGGCTAGACAATACTACTTATTTTCATCTGCTCACCAGGAGGAGGTGGGGAGAATACAGATGCAAATCTACTGCAAAGGAACCAGATTAAGCTATAGATGGTATTCTTAGTAAATGGGAGACATTTGGCCAGTACACCATGAAAATTCCCCTCCTTGTCCACTAAAAAGAGCAGCCTGGAAATGATAAACACAACTGTTTTTCTATAGCATCTTTTTGTACACTAATCTAGGTCTCCTGAACCATTAGTATGTGGATTGGGGGGACTTGGTTTTTGGAATAGATGGCCCATTTTTTAAATCAGTAAGAATTAGGAAAATATAGATGGCCAAGAATAGTGGAGTCCTCCCTTTACCAGATTATGTTAAGGATTATGTCACCAGGATTAGACAATGGATCTTAAAGCCCTCATATGTCAGGCAGTCAACCAAGAGGGGTTTATAGTTCTCCATTGAGAGTTCTGCTTTTTCTGTAGACCTCATGTTTGAGACCTGTTCAAGATCAAGCAAACAAAAAATGTTACAGATTCTTACAGAAAAGGAAAGTCCTTACTGAATGTGTGATATCTAATGGTTAAGGTGCATTGGGGGATTTGTGGTAAGGAATAACAGGAAAATATGACTTTAAAAGAATGATGCTGTCCCTGGCAGGGTTCTGAAACTTGTTTTGAAACTTATGAATATGTCTTCCTAGAGTGTCCATATATCAGTGACTTTTTGCCTCTTGTTACCTTGGATTGGCTGGAGCCATTGCTTTTTTCCCTGTAGTATTAAGAACTGGTCTTTGGTGTTTTATGGCAAAATTGAGGATGTATCACAAAAGTATGATCATTGTGTGGTTCGTGATAATGAAACCTTTCATTTGGCAGGCTTACTGTCAGTTGGTTTTACAGCAACATTTTGTCTCCTTGACAAAAATGAGTGTCTGGTTAAATAACAGTTCCACACTTCAGCATGTACTTTAATAAATATGTTTAGCTAATAACATTAACTAGAGAATACTTTTTATTTTTGTTACAAACATATGAAAATGGCAGCAGAAGCAGGCCTTACGGTCTATCGAGTCTGCTTGATTGTACAGCTAACCCTCAACTTGCAGCTGCCCCACCCTCCCACCCATCTTCATCACAACCCCCTCTCACCCTGTCCCAACCTGTCTTAAAGCTGCCTACCATTCTACAGGATACCACCTCTTTGGGCAGAGCATTTCACCTGTCCACCACCCATTCAGTGAATGATTTCCCTCTTGACTCTTCCCCCATCCAATATCAGCTGATGTCCTCTCATAGCCCTCCCTCTTCTAAGCTGGAAATCACTTCTGTATTAGCCTTATTTATCCCATCAAGGTATTTAAAGGTTTCAATCGTATCCCCTCTATCCCTCCTTTCCTTCAGGGACTACATGTTCAGCTCCTCCAATCTATCCCTGTATGACTTTTCATCCAGTCCCTGGATCATCTTGGTTGCCCTGCATTTCACCCCCCAACAATTTGATGTCCTTCTTCAGGAATGGGAAGCAGTACTGCACACAGTACTCCAGGTGCAGCCTGACCAGAGATCTGTTCAAGGGAAGGATCACCTCCCTATTTCTGGAAGAGATCCCCCTTGCATCCTGTTGGCTTTTGCTACCGCTTTCCTGCACTGAGGTGAGATGTTCATGCTGCCTGTTATAAGCAACCCCAGATCCTTTCCCTCCACGGTGCTTTCCAGCTGCACCCCTCCCAGCTGATAGCTCCTCCCCTGGTTCCTTGGTCCGAAATGCAGTACCTTGCACTTCTTGGAGTTGAACCCCAGCTGCCATGTTTCTGATCACTTCTGTAGTTTGGTCTACTCCTCCTGCAGCCCCTTCCACCCTTCAATGTCATCTACCACAGCTCCTATCTTCATATCATCATCGAACAGACTGATCCTACTACAGATCCTGTGTGAGGTATCAGGTATGTATGTCCCAAACAAAACTTGACCCAGTACTAATCCCTGTGGCACCCTGCTCATCACTTCCCTCGTTGATGAGAGTCCCAACCACCACCACCACCCTCTGCTGCCTTCCATTCAACTAGTTGATGAGCCATCTGACCATCTTCATTCCCACCCCTATGTATTCTAGCGTCCTCCCCCAGCCTCCCATGAGGCACAGAATCAAAGGTCTTGCTGAAGTCCAAATACAGGACATCCACCACATGACCCCTGTCCAGCTCCCTGATCACCCAGTCGTAATACTCTATTAGATTTGTCTGGCAGGATCTGCCCAAGACAAACCCATGTTGTTACCGTTCTGGAGATCATTGTCCTCCAAAAAGGTCACTAGCATCTGTTAGGATTGTTTCCATGAGCGTCCCCACAATTGATGTGAGTCTCACTGGTCTGTAATTGCCTGGTTCATCCCTAGGGCCACATTTGTGAATGGGCACCACATGGGCCATCCTCCAGTCTTGTGGTATGAATCCTGTGTCCAGGGAGGTTTTTAACAGGTCATCCAGTTGTCCTGCCAGGATCTCTGTCAGCTCTCTGTGTACCCTAGGGTGAATGCTGTCTGGTCCCAGTGTCTTGTCCAATCTCAGTGCCTTTAATTCTTTCAGAACCATGTCCTCTGTAATCCCTATGACAGTTACACCCTCAACTACCCACTCCACCCCTCCCTTGGGGTGTCTGCTACCCTTTCTCCTTCATGAATGCAGAGCTAATAATTCATTTAATGCCTCTGCCTGATCCACCCCTTTTCCACCAACCCTCTGTCCTTCCTAAACCTCACAATCTGGTCCTTGCTCTTCCTCCTTTCTCTAATGTATCTGAAGCAGTCTTTTTCCTTAATATCTTGTGCCAGTCTCAGCTCTCTTGAAGACTTGACCACTCTGACTAGCTTGGTAACCTTCCTGTACTTCTTCATACACTCATCCTGATCAACCCCTCTTCCCAATGTCTTGAGTTTCCGAAATGCCTTCCCCATGGCTCTCACCCCTCTCCATAACCTCTTGAGAAAACCAACTATGCTTCTTTGCTCTTCCCTTCTTACCCTGTGTCTTTGTAAAAGTCCCAGTGGCCTCTGTCAGACCTTTTTTAATAATGTCCTTTTTTTGACTAGCATCCATGTCTGATTGAATTCCCGCCAGATACTTACCCTAAATTTTGCTAATCATTTTAAAGTCTACCCTTTTAAAGTCAATCATCCTGGTCCCTGTATCTCCTGCTTACCTACCCATACTGAACATGAACCACACCAAGTGGTAGACACTCCCAGCCAGAGGGTCATCCACCTCCAGTTCTCTTACAGCTTCTCCATTTGAAAGTACCAGGTCCAGCATCCTCTCCAATCTAGTTGGCTCATGTACCAACTGCATCAGGAAGCTGTCCTGAAATGCATCTTGTATGTCATGCTCCCTTGCTCTCGTGGTAGCTGGAGTGCTTCAGTCCACCCCAGGTAGGCTGAAGTTCCCCACCACCACTGTGTTCCCCTTCCTACAGACCATTCTGATTTGCTCAGTTAGCTCTCTATCCAGGTCATCCCCTTCAGCTGGTGATCTGCATAATACCCCCATCATCAGTGTCTTACCATTCAAGTCCTGAAACTGCACCCATAAAGCCTTTTTTCTGCCTTTCTCCCCTTCCTCCCTTATACACCTTATCCTTTCCTGTACATAGAATGCCACCCCCCCTTTCCCCGTAGTCCTACCATTCCTAAATATTCTATACCCTGGGATCATCGTATCTCAGTCCTGGTATTGGGTGGCCCATGTTTCTGTGATGCCTGGAATGTCCACCTTTCCCACTGCCAGGAGAGTCTGCATCTCAGCTGACTTATTACCTAGGCTCTTCACATTCAATGTGACCACCCTCCACCCTGTTTTCTTCCTTACCTTTCCCTGATTCCCCCTTTCCTCCCCCCCATGCCTCTAGCCTGACTCCTACCCTGTTAACATAGGGGAAGCTCATCTGGCTCCCCTGTCTAGGATCCCTGCCTACCAGCTGTCTACTCACCACCCACCACCTAGTTTAAACTCACGTTTGCTGCTATGTACCCCTCTATCCCCTGCTTTAATACTCTCTTCCCCTCCCTGCTCAAGTGTGGCCTGTCCCATGCATATTGATCGTTATTGTTCCAGGTTCTGCCTCAGCCATCCTCTAACCCATACCACTGGGATTGACACCATTCCCCCCAGCCATGTGTTGAACTCTGTTATCCTTCCATGCCTCACTGTACTCATGCAGGGCACTGGATGCACCTCTGAGATTGCCACCTATTCTCCCAGCTCCTCACATAACCTTCCCAGCTCCTCAAACCTCTCCCTCACAACTTCCACCATCTTCTCCGCCAGGTCATTCATATCCACAAGCACCACAAGATGCGGTTTCCTCCTACCCCTCCTTGAACACTTCAGAATTGATGGCCCCTCCCTGCCCGCTGTTAATCCAGGTATGGACTTTACCCTTATATGACTATGCCTTTCCCCCTTACTGCCGATCTTATCCCTTTATTGTAGAAGTCCCCAGCACTAGTACCCCCATTATTCCTCATCCTGCCCCCATCCTATTACCAAGGTAGCTATATCTAGAAGCCACCACATTTGTAGCTCTGCCCTTTCCCTCTACAGCTCCTCCTTCCCCTGACCTGTCCCCACTCTCCCTCACTGTTACTTCTCTATCCTCCATATCCCTCCCAACCTCTCTGGACCCCTCCTACTGTCCTTCCTGTCCTTCCTACCATCATTGCTCCTCTCCCCTTCCCCCCTATTCCATTCAACCATCCCTCCAGCTGTGCTCTTCCCTCCTTTACCCATGTCTCCCTCCTCCGACTGACTACTTAAACATAGAAACATAGAATTTGACAGCAGATAAGGACCGCTTGGCCCACCCAGTCTGCCCATTTCCCTACCTAATGGATAAGCTGCAGATTCTAGTTAACCAGCAGCCTATTTCTTCCTGCCCCCACCCCCTAGAATTGCCTTATGACTGTCCATGCATGCTAGATTCCACCACTGTTTTTGACTCACAACCTCCTCCGAAGGCCGTTCAGCCATCCACAACCCTCTCTGGAAAATACTTCCTTAAATTACCTCTGAGCCGCCCCCCATCTTCAAATTAGCCCTTGTTCGCACACCTCTTTTTGAAAGATGCTACCTCTTGGACTTTGTTGATTCCCTTGAGGTACTTGAAAGTTTCTATCATGTCCCCTCTCCTCCTTTCCTCGAGGCTATACATATTAAGTTCTTAAGTCTCTCTTCATATGTCTTCCAGTGCAGACCCTGCACCATTTTAGTGCCCTCCCCTGGACAGCTTCCATCCTGTCTATGTCTTTGCAGGATTGGGTCTCACTTAACTGCACAGTACTCCAGATGGGGTCTGACCAGCTATCTGTACAGAGGGATAATAACTTCCTGTTTTCTACTGGTGATGCCTCTCCTATGCATCCCAGTATCCCCCAGCCCTCCTTGCTGCCCTCTCACATTGCTTGCCCACCTTTAGGTCATCTGATATGACTACCCCCAGGTCCCTTTCCATTTTGTTGTTGTTAGTGTCCTACCCCCGATTGTGTCTCTTCCCCAGGTTTTTGTTTCCAGGTGCATTATCTTGCACTTCTTAGCATTGAATCTAAGCTGCCATACATTTGACCATTCCTCTAACCTTGCCAAGTCCCTTATCATCCTTTCCACTCCACCTTGTGCATTAACTCTGTTGCAGATCTTTGTGTCATCTCGCAAGAGACACTTTCCTTCAGTCCGTCTGCAATGTTGTATAAAGACATTGAAAGAGGACGGTCTAATACTGAACCCTCACGGTACCTCACAGTAAGCCCCCTTTTTCAGAGTGGACTCCATTTACTATTACTCTCTGTGTCCTATTCTCCAGCCAATTCTTTACCCAGGCTGTCATATGGGACCCACTCCCAGGCTGGCTAACTTGTATATTAATCTTTTGTGTGGGACTGTGTTATATGCCTTGCTAAAGTCTAGGTAGGCCATGTCCACAGCCCCTCCCTGATCTTCTACTTTGGTCACCCAGTCAAAGAAATCTATCAGATTCTCCTGGCATGACCTTTCCGCTGTGACTCCATGCTGCCTTGGGTCCTGTGCCCCTCTGGCCTCGAGATAATCGACAATTCTTTCCTTCAGAAGTGATTCCATCATTTTCCCTACCACTGAGGTTAAACTAACAGGTCTGTAGTTTCCTGCTTCTGCCTTTCTCCCACTTTTGTGAAGGGGAATCACATCTGCCCTCCTCCAGTCCTCGGGTACCACCCCATCCTCCCATGATTTGTTAAAGAGAGTAGTCAGTGGTGTTACTAGTTCTACCCTTAGTTCTTTTAGAATTCTGGGATGAATCCCATCAGGCCCCATTGCTTTGTCCACCATCAGTTTTAAGAGTTCTTTCAGAACCCTTTCTTCTGTAAATGGGCTGGTATCAACTTCTGTATCCAGAGTGTTTCTGCTGTTTGTTTTAGGTACCTCCCCCTCTTCCTTTGTAAATACTGAGCAAAAATATTTGTTTAGTTTCTCTGCCTTTTCACAGTCACCCTCTGCTCACCCTCCCTCCCCTTTATTAAGCCTCACTATCCCTCCCTTGGTCTTCCTTTGCTTCCTGATGTACCTATAAAAGGTTTTATCCCCCTTCTTAACCGAGTTGGCTATTTTTCCTCGGTTTGGGCCTTTGCTGTTCTGACTGCCTTCCCAGCTTCCTTTTGCTTTAACTGATACAGTTCTCTGTCCTGCTCCTTCTGTGTTTCTTTGTACTTCCTGAATGCTTTCTTTTTCTCTTGAACCTTCACCGCCACTTCCTTTGAGAACCATAGTGGTTTCATTTTGTTTATTTGCTTCACACAAAGGCTTGTTACCTCTGTGATGGCAGTTTTTATTATTCCCCATTGTTCTTCCACCCCTCCTTCCTGCCCATTTGCTAGTGCATTCCTTAGGCACTCACCCATTCTGGCAAAGTCAGCCCTCCTAAAGTCCAGTACTTTTGCCTTTGTATGACTTGACTCTATTGCTTGTGTTTATTGTGAACCATACTGTTCGATGGTCGCTAGTTCCCAGATGGCTACCCACTTCTACATCTGTGATCCTCTCTCATCTCCATTTGAGAGAACCAGGTCTAAGATTGCTCCTCTCGAGTGGGCTCCAATACTAGTTGTCAAGGCATGCCCCTGTAGGGCATCTAGAATAACCTCACTCTTCAAGTGGCTGCTGCAACTGCACTCCAGTTAACATCTGGCATATTCAGATCACCATCAGCAATATCTCCCTTTTCTGCCATTCTAAGTATACTTTCTATCATTTCCTTGTCCATTTCCTCCCCGAGAAGGGAGTCGTGTCTAACCCTGTGCGGATTGTGGTTCCATTGCCGGTCTCAAATTTACCCACGGTGCTTCTTCTCCTCCCTGTTTTCCTTTTGTTCTGTTGCTTTGATTCCTTCCCTTATGTAAGAGCTACTCCTCGTCCCTCTTTACCCTTCCTGTCCCTCCTGTAGATAGTGTATCCTGGTATGTTTATGTCCCAGTCATGGTTTGTGTGTACCATGTTTCTGTGACTGCTCGAAATCCAGATGTTCCTGCTCCATCAAGGCCACTAATTCAGAAAGCTTGTTACTCAGACTATGAGCATTGGTACTCATTGCTCTCCATTTTTTGATGCCTTTACCTTTTGTTGTAGCATCCCCCACTGACCTTACCACCTCGGTCTTTTTCTCATTTAGTACCCTGTTTTGTAGGGAGAGGCTGGGATTTTCCTGCTGCTTATCAGTGCCTCCCCCCTTGACTAGTTTAAAAGCTTGCCAAGGAAGCATTTAAACCGATTGCTCAAAAGACTTGTTCCTTCCTGGACAGATGCAGACCATCCTGCCAGTATGGCTGGTTTCCTCCAGGTGGAACCCCAGTCCCCAATGAAGCCAAACCCCTGTTCTCCACACATTTTTTCAACCATTCATTAAACTGCATGGTGCAAAGTACCCTCGCCTTACTCATGCCATTGACAGGCAGCACCTCTGAGAAGGATACTGTTTGCTACTTGTCTTAGGCCCCTCCCAATTCTACGAAAGTCCTTCTGCTGCTCTAATCTCATGTTGAGCCAAGTCATTTGTCCCTAGGTGGACAATGACATCCAGCTCAGACTCCGTGCAGCTGTTCTCGTGATCCTGAGGATGCGCTTCTTCTCCTTCCAAGCCATGGCACCAGGCAGGCACCTTACTTCAGTTTTCCCTGCTCCCCCCAGTTCTATCCCCCTAATAATTGAGTCTCCCACCAGGAGCTGCTTCCTTTCCTTGTGGTGTCCTCTGCCTCCTTCCTGTAGGCCTCCCTTGTGATAGTTGTCCTCAGCCTCCTTAGTCTCCTCTGTGGGTGCATCCATAGGGGAGCTATGTTCCCCCAGAATGGAGTATGGATTGTGGAGTAGATTAACTGACTGGGTGTGCCTCTGTTCCACTATCCTCACCCTCCCTGAGCCCACTGTGGTCCAACTGCTGTGCTTTCTTCACAACCTCTGAGGTAGTGGTGGTGGCTCTGGTGCTCCCTGGATGGGGGAAGGTTCCCTTACTACTGTCCAGTGTGGCCTGAAGACGGGCAACTTCCTCCCTCAGGGCAGAGAGTTGTCTGCAAATAGGGCAGCATCTCAGCCTCCAGAAAGACTCCCAGAAGACTGCTGCCCCACAGCCATTACATTGCACTACTCCCCACGTTTATCTACTTTTTTTTATTTTTTATTTTTTTGTGTGTGTTGTGTGTGTGATTGGCTTGTTATATAGTAATATTTATATTATACAATGTGCATGCTTATATTCTCAGTGCAGTGTGCTAGAGAGGATATGACAGTGATATGCACCTTGCAGTCTTGAGAAATGATTTCAGAACCCAGGTATATGGAACTATTTCCAGGGGTGGGTGGGTGTGGGGTGGGAAGGGGTTGAGCCTAAACTGTGCCCTCACAAAACAATCAGCTATGAGCTCTGACCCAGCTGCGATGGGTGCCTTCCTGTCAGCAAGATACCCTACACAACAATTTGACAGAGAAAATACCCTGTTAATCAAACAGAGAAAAATCCAGACATCCAAGTCAGACACAGGTAAAACCTCCCCAGCCCCAAAACAGCCTGGTGGTTTGTGCTCTGAAAGCAGTCATCCCCAAAATAAGTCAGCTGTGCTTTAAACTCTTCCTGCACTGAAAATTTTAAGAATTGTAACAAAGACTGTCTTTTCCTGATAATTGTAAGCACTGTTCCCTGTCCATTCCCCTCCCAGTCCCTCTCCTGCCCACTCCTTTAGATCCTTCCCCACTGCTCCTCCACCAATGTTAGCAGTACCTTACCTGATAGGGCCTCTCCCCTTTTCAATTGTTCAGTGCCCCCTTCATGCTTGTCTTTCCATGTGTGCTCTTCAGCTCCCTTTTTCTAACCCCCCCCATTTAGCACCTCTAGTGGGACAAATCTATTCCTCTGTTCTAAGCCCACTGCCTGTACCCCTCTGGTTAATAGTCCTCCCCTTGCTCCCTCCTCCCTTGTCCTCTGCGAAGGCTTTGTACCTTTATACTGTATCATCCTCCATTCCCCCAGGATTCTCTTATGCCCATTGCTGCTCTGATCCTGGATTCTTGTATCTCCTCTGGTGCTTTCCCCTACCCCTCTACCCTTGCATTCATGCTCCCCAACTTTTTTCCCATCTCCATCCCATCTTCCCCTTCCTGCTGTTGAGTTTACTCCTTGTTTCACTGCAGCTCCCATTTTGTCTGTGCCTTGTCCCACACAGTCCCCCCTCTAGCTTCTGTAGCTCCCTCGGTGGGACACCTCATGTCCTCCCATTGACTTGTCTCCCTTTCCCAGCTTAGTGTCCATCTCAGCCATCCCACCTTCTCCCTTAGCTGTGCAATCTGCCTACATACCATACATCCCCCCATTATCCAGGCTGTAAACAGAACCATGGCTGATCCACAACCAGCACACCCTACCACCCTCCCAGAGATACCCACTGCCCTTGAGGCATTGGGACCCTTCCCTGAATCTGCACCCATCCTGCTCCATTTGTCCCACCATTGTGGTCCCCTATATTCTCATCTTGCCTATGTTAAGTTTTTGGTTTGGCCCAGTGGTGAGATTGTCCCTGTTTAAAAGCTTTGTGTTTCCATGCCCTGTGGCTTTCATACTTCTGGCCAGACAATGAAATGGGCTGCACCTGGCAGTCCTGTCCACCAATCGTAGGGTACCTTCTCCTCCCCTCTAAATGTGCAGGGAGGGATTGGGGAGGGTGAGATGTGGGCCCTACCCCGACTCTCAAGAGAGTCAATCAGCCCTGACCCTTTCCCCACCAAGACCTCTCAATCCCCACACAAAGGTATAAAGCCATACTGCAGCTTCCTGCCTGAGTTCCACACCTGAGTGAATCTCACACACTAACAGCTCCAAAAATTCAAACAGCACAGATTAAATATCACAGCCCAGAATTTCATTCAGCAACAGTTATAACTGATTCAAATCCCTACCACCTTATCCCCTCACAACACAAACAATTCCAATATCAAAATTAAACAGAAAAAAATAAATAATCCATCACTTCTTTGACAACTCTCTTGCTTCTGCTGCTCCCCCAGTGAAACTGTTAGTCAAGACTGTTTCCAAGGTTCACAGCATATCATGGCAGTCTATCTAAAATGTCTGCACGTTTGCCTCCTCCCTGTTAACCTCGCAGAGCCTTTTGTTTATGACATCATAAGGTCATCGTGACAATAGACTGTAAGGTCACAAACATCAGTTATGTGGATAGCAGGGGAGAGTGGCATACACTTTGAAACACTTAATGAAATAAGTACTGTATTATCTACAATCATTTGCAGAACAACAACAGGAATAAGTAACATTTAAAAAAACTGATAAAGCTAAAACATAATTATTGTAAATCTAGTGGTTTTAAACTTTTATTATAGTAGTTAGTTGATCTTTAAAAGTAATATCTAGCATACAGTATATACAACAGGGACTGGGGTCAGCTTCCAAAAGAAACTTGGCATAATTCTTGGAGAAAGGTGTCATGGATTCTTCTGAAGTTACCTATCCCACCTTTGACTAACTAATTTTTTTTTCCAGTGTTTAACTTATGCTTTTTTCCCTTAGCATTTCATTCTTGGTATTAGTGATGTTATACTAGTTTTATTTTTCCTTTGTTTAAATCGTACTTAGAGTTGCTACTTGTACAAATAAGTTTCTTTTAAATATTATGGGTTTGTCTTTATTTTGATTCAATAAAATTCCGCTACTTTGTTGAAGCCTTATGAGAAGAGACAGGTTGAAGACAGGTTGAAGGAACTGAACATGTACTCCCTGGAGGAGAGGAGGGAGAGAGGGGATATGATAGAGACATACAAGTTCTTACAGGGAGGAACAGGGTGCAGGAAAACACTATTTTTAAGCGAAAAAGATGTTTCAGGACTAGAGGGCATGGGATGAAGTTGGAGGGAGGACGATTCAGAGGAAACATGAGAAAGAATTTCTTCACAGAACGGGTGGTGGACAAGTGGAACACCCTACCAGAGGAAGTGGTGGGGGCTGGAAACAATCACGGGATTTAAGAATGCATGGGATAGACATAAAGGAATTCTAGAGGTCAGGGGTAAGGGGAAATAGACTTCTAGGAAAACAAACTGAACTTACAAGCTCAACTGGGCAGACTAGGTGGGCCATAGGCCCTTATCTGCCGACACTGTCTATGTATCTATGTATCTATGAGACTGAAGTCTCATCATGTACACCCTGAAAGAGAGAGGAGAGAGAGAGAGGAGACATGATAGAGATTCCTTCAAGCAGACTGAGCTCATCGGAGCTGTAGGAGGATGAGCTGCACAATTTTAATTTTATTAAACATTGTGCTACAGACTGCAGCAACCGGAGCTCCACGGGGCTCATTGTGGAAACATAAGACCTTGAGACTTATGCCGATAGCCGCTCACAACTAGAGTTTGGATTTTTGGCTGTATTTAAAATAAAAAAGGCGCCAAGTCCTCCCTTCCTTGATCGCCCCGCTGGGCTATAAAAGGACTATTTTTCCTGTTTCTGGCTGCAGACTGAGCTCATCTGAGCTGTAGAAAGAAGAGCTGCACAATTTTAATTTTATTATCTATTGTGCTACAGACTGCAGCAACTAGAGCTCCACGGGGCTCATTTGTAGAAATTTTAAGACTTTAAGACTTGTACCAGTTGGGGCTCCCGACTAAAGTTTAAATTCTTGGACTGGATTTAAATTTTCATGCCCACCCGCCCCGTTTCCTCCTCCCCTTTAATGTGCTCTAGCCCCTCCTACTTATTTGGTGGGCCTATCGTATTCTGTTTCAGCTGGTTATTGCACCTGCCTGTCCCTACACTCTGCCTCCCTCCTCATGGTGGTCACTACAAACTGTTTCTTAATTCACCTAAACTGTTACTTGAGATGTCATGCTGCACTATATAACCCTGTGCCAGTCTGTTCCTACTCTCCGCTGACTCCCTCTTGGTGGTAATTAAAACTGTTCATATATGCTAACTAGTGAAACTGATTACAGCACCTAAGTTCGGAATTTAATTTGCTGATTTCTGCATTTTCAGTAGTGAACGTGTCTGCCTGCTAAGAGATTATCTGCTGATCACTGCATATAAGTTATAGAATTTATCCGCCGTTTACTGCATTTCAGCTAGACTTTTTTCTACCTATGTGGAGCAGTATTACCATGCAGCTGTTATATGTTCTTCTGTTCTAGACTGCCCTTTCTCCTGTCTAGTCTTGCTGTTATAGTCTAATCCCTGAATCCCCTTCAGCATGCCTTCCTCTCAGTGGCAGAATGCCAAGGGCTTAAAAATTGCCCACCTCAATGTCCGCAGCCTTCTTGCTAACCTCTCAGACCTAATGGCCTGGGTCGCCCACTACAATATGGACATCCTGGGGATCTCCGAAACATGACTTAAACCTGCCTATCTAGACTCTGTCTGTGCCCTCCCTGACTACCTTGCAATCAGGCAGGATAGAGTAGATAACAAATTGGGGGTGGACTGCTTCTTTACTTTAAACCCCACCTTAAGGTGACTGTCATACCTCACCCCCTCCCACTCTTGCAAGTTCCTACATGCTTTTCTTCTATTGGGAAAGACCAAGAAGCTCCACCTGGCCTCTATGTATAATCCACCGAAAAGCGGTGTTCATGGCCTCTCCAATCTCCTTGACTGCCTCTGTCCCAAGGTGGGAACTACTGAACTCTTAGCGTTTGGGGATTTCAACCTAAACTGGCTGAGTGACAATGCTAACATTTTCGAACCCCTCCTGTCTGGTCTTGCCCTAGGTCAAATTATCACTGAACCCACCAGATCCTCTTTCTGGGGGGAAAAAGGCACTCTTTTTGACTGGATGCTGAGCAACGGGCCCGACCATATCACTGCTTCTGGCCTCTTCTCTGATTCTATCTCTGACCATTCCCTACCTACTGTATCTGGAGGTTCCTTACCCCCAGGGTCCCCCCAAAGTCATTCAGATGAGAACTATTCTACATTTAACTACAACAACTTCCTTGCTGACTTCAGCCTGACTGACTGGACCCTGGTCTATGCAAACAGCAGCCCCTTTGCTGCTCTTGACTGCTTCCTATCCACATTTGCCCCTTTACAAGACAGACATGCCCCACTGATAAAAAGAAGAATGAGGAGCACTGTCACTAAATGGCTGCAAGGGGGACTCTTTGCCCTGGTGAAGCTTAGGGATAAAAGCTGGCAAAAATTTAAGGCCCCCAGGGACAGATCAGACTTGAGGATTACAGGCAGCTCAGGAACTCATGTAAGCAAGTGATCCACTCGGATAAAAGTGAATTCTGCAAATCCTTCCTTGAAGCATCTGCCAAGAACCCTAGGAGCTTGTGGCACACTATCAAACATACTGTTAATGGTCCTGCCTGCCCCCAGGTCTCCGACATGCAAATCGGTGGAGTCAGTAGTAACAATGCCCCGACTATAGCCAATGCTTTTAACATCCTGTTCTCTGACCTGTTCGACAACACCCCCATGTCTTCAATATCCAATGATCTGGGCCACACTGGTGACGCTGTGTCCCATCCTCCTCCCCCTTCCTTCTACTTTAAGTCTGTCTCCTGCAAAGAGATATGGAAGCTCCTAGCTGGACTCTTGCTGGGCATGACAGTCTCGAGCCCAAGTTACTCTGCCTGGGGACCCCCTACTTGGCACAGCCTATCTCCCACATTCTCAACTCCTCTCTCATATCTGGGACTATCCCAGCTATATGGAGGATGGCTCATGTGATCCCAGTCCTCAAGCCTGGAGATCCCCAAATACTTGAAAACTATCGCCCCATAACAATTCTATCTGCAGTAAACAAACTGCTTGAAAAGGTAGTGGCCTCCCAGCTTGCTGTCTTCCTCCAAACCCATAGTCTTCTCTCCCCTGTGCAGCATAGGTTCCATAATGGGCACTGCACCTTCACTGCCCTCACACATAGAAACATAGAAACATAGAATTTGACGGCAGATAAGGACCACTTGGCCCACCCAGTCTGCCCATTTCCCTACCTATTGGATAAGCTGCAGATTCTAGTTAACCAACAGCCTACTTCCTGCAACCCCTCACTATAATTGCCTTATGTCTGTCCCATGCAAGTTTGAATTCCCCCACTGTTTTAGACCCCACCACCTCTCCAGAAAGGTGATTCCATGAGTCCACCACAATCTCCGTGAAAAATAATTTCCTCACATTACCCCTGAACCGTCCCCTCTCTAACTTTAAATTGTGCTCCCTTGTTCTTACACATCTCTTTTTCTGAAATATGCTACCCTCCTGGACTTTGTTGATTCCCCTGAGGTACTTAAAAGTTTCTATCATGTCCCCCTGTCCCTCCTCTCATCAAGGGTATACATATTAAGCTCTCTCAGTCTCTCTTCATATGGTTTCTGATGTAGACCCTGCACCATTTTAGTTGCCCTCCTCTGGACTGCTTCCATCCTGTCTATGTCCTTCCATCCTGTCTATGTCCACACAAGTCACCTCTGATATCAGAACTGCGACCGACCAAGGTAAACTCATGGGGGCCATCTCCATCAACCTCTCTAAGGCCTTTGATCTGGTTAATCACACTCTCCTGTGCACTGCCATCTGGTCCCTCAGCCTTTCACCCCCGTCCTGGCCCTGTTTGCCAACTACCTCTTGGGTAGGCAACAGTACACGAGGTTCCAAAAGGCCCTCTCTGGGCTTGCACCAGTGATTTGTGGGGTGCCTCAGGGGTCTATCCTCAGCTCCATACTGTTCTCCCTCTTTATCAATCAGCTGCTCTCCGTCCCTGCTGCCAGACACGTCACCCTATATGCTGATAACCTTGTGCTTCTTGCTAGCTCCCAGGATATCAGAGACATAAACAGCAGTCTTAACTCTGATTTCGATCACATTCAATCCTGGCTCAAGGCAAATAAGCTTGTCATCAACCTCCAGAAGATGCAGGCCATGTTATTTGGGCTCCCTTGTCAAGGTTAGAGCATGCCCGGCCTATCTCAAAGTCATTGGTGCTGATGGCGTCTCTGTGTCGGTGGTTAACTCTTTCAAGTACCTGGGGGTAACCCTTGACTCTCAGCTGAACCTCTCCATGCACATACATAATGTCTGCAAGGCCACAAACTGTAAACTGGGTCTGGCATACAGGGAGAAAAGCTGCCTCACCCCAGTTGCCTGACTTGCCCTTGCAAAAGGGGTTCTTCCCCCCACACTCTGCTATGGGCTGACCTCCTTTATGAATGCCCCAAAAACCTGGCTCACAAAATGGGACACAGCGTACAACAACGTATGTCACTTTGCCCTATCAGCCCCCTGTCTCACCCATTACTGTCAACTCTACTCCAGCCTGAGGTGGCTCTCTCATAGTAACCATCGATCCTTTGTTATGGGCAACTTTACAGACAGCATCATCCAATCGTCCACCACTCCGGCATTTACCAATCTGCTCAAGCCTGCCCCCTCTGGCTATCGGCTGAGGTCTAGTGACTCCCATGCTCTCATGGTCCCTAAAACTCACTCTTTCATATGGGATCATGCCTTTGTGGCCCTTGCCCCAGAGCCTGGAGCCTACTCCCTGCTCATGTAAGGGCTGCCCCCTCCCACAGCTGCTTCAGATCTTTCTTCTGGGGCTATTTAAAATAAGCTTCTGCTTGCCTTTGCTCTTAGCTGACCTACCCTCCATGGTGAATATGTGGCCCTTTTTGATTGCATGTGTGCAGATGTCTGTAGTGTACACTTTGAAAATGTCCTGCTGATATATGCTTGCTTCCTTGACTGCCTCCTGCAGTTACCATGCCTTAATACTCTACTTGCCTTGTATTAGTTCTCTGCCTGTACCTGACTGTAGTTCTCTGCCTATTCCTGTCTGTACCTTGTCTGATTGCTGTTACTATGTCTCTGAATTGTTATTGCCTGTACCTTTGTAATTCTCCCAAGTCACACCTGAAAATAGGCACTTGACTGTCTAGTGTGCTTACTTAGTAAACAAAAGCTAAATAAATAAATTAGAGAGATAAACAGGGTGGAGGAAGATAGTCTCTTTAAAATGAGAAACAGCAACAGGACCAGGGGAAATCTGATGAACGCTGGGGGTGAGGGAGTTAAAAATACATGTGAGGAAATATTTCTTCAGTGAAATACACCTGGAACAGACTGCCTGCAGATGTGGCATTGGTTGAAACAGTGGGGGATTCAAGCATGCATAGGTTATACATAGGCAGGGAGGAAGGAGGGTCACCAGAAACTAGATAGGGTCTGCAGAGACAGAATAGCCATGGAACATCTGGGTAGAGTAGGTGGGCCAAGCAGTCCCTTTCTGCCAACAAATTTTATGTTTCTGTGTTACTCTTTTTACAGCTGCAGAGTAGAGCTCTGCAAGCCATCTTGTTATCACTTGGGAAAAAAGGGCACTTCAGACTCCCACCAAAGCACAGTTTTGGAGTTGGAATACAATCCCAACACTATCTGAAATCACTTCACTGCTGGTGAGGGACAAAGAGTTCCTTTCTACATGCAGCATACTCGTGCCAGATCAAATTGTAATCTGTAGATACACTCAGTGTAAACAGCACAGGCAGCTTGTAAAACTAGACATCTTTAACTGGAGAAATTTCTCTCTGCTGTCTCTTTTTGTTTAGTCTTATAGCACACCTACACCCTCTTTTTACACATTTTTATCTAAACAATACCCTGTTGGTCAAAACTGAGTTTGTAAGGAGACTGCATTGCTCCAGCAGAGATTCAAATTACACTTTCTCTCTCTCTCTCTCTCTTTCTCTCCTCCAACTGTGTGTGTGTGTGTGTGTGTGTGTGTGTGTGGCAGAGTACAATGATATATTGCTATCCATAGGGTTTGTTAATCCTTTTAGAACTGATCCAAGACTGATCAATAAACAGAGCTTCACCATTCCTCCACCTTTTGTCCGTCTGTCTGTCTGTCTGTCTGTCTCTGAATCAGACTTATACAGAGATATGCTGAAAAATGAAGCTGACCAAACATGATAACATACTTGACTTTTTTGTCAACTTAAACTTCTAAATTATTTCCTTCCCTTTTACAAAAAAAAAGATCATTATGTGCACTGAATGGAGGCAGATGGCTTTGATAAAAAATGATGTGTTCCTGAAATGTGTTGATTTATTTACTCAAAAATGTAACCAGGAAGTACATACTGAGCTGATAACAGCTCATTTCCAGATGAGTCCTGGGGGAGAGGGAAGGTGGGGCTATCTAACAATATAATAATAAGGTAAATACAAAATAAGTAATAAAAACAGAATCAAGAACGTAAGGCAAAGAGAAAATGAAGGCAAAACTAGAGAATTACAAACATTCTTAATATATACAGAAATAAAACAAAACAGAACATCAAGAAATGGCAGGACTAGAGAATAGAGGAAAGAGGAGGGATCAAACACAGTTGCAAGTAGGATGACAAAAGTCAGAAGAAAGAGACTTTAGGGAGGAGGAGGAGGAAGAAGAGGCAGAATGAATATCAAGGGGAATGGAGGACCAAAGTTTATGAAAGTGGTATGAAAAAAAAAGTAGATTATCCAATAACAGATTTTCTAGGAGGGATATTAAGAGAATAGAAAGTATTATTGCAAAGAGGTTAGGAGAAGATATACAAGGGGAAATAAGAGATTTGAGATAAGAGGAAAGGGTGCCAAACCAGAATTTGGACAAGAAATTGATCAAATGGGAAAGGCACCTAGCATCAAGAAAAGGGAAAAAAAGTGCTGAGTAAAGAGAGCAGTGGTGAGTACAATAGGGGCAATCTAAAGCAAAGTGGCAGAAAGAATGAAAAAGGGGGTCCAGTCTGGCAAGGGAGGTTTTAGGGGCACTGCAGTAGACTAAGTCACCATAGTCAAAAATTGGAAGGATAATTTTTAGTATAATTTCTCAGCAGGCAGACAGTGGAATACACGCTTTGTTCCTGTACAAAGCACCAAGCTTAGGATGACGCTTATGGTGAATTGCATCAATGTGCAAAGAGACTCAAGAGGCTGGTCAAGGCAGACCCTGAGGTACTTAAAGGAGGAGACAGCCTCAAGTATAGAACCATTAAGAGTTTTAAATAGGGGAAAAGAAAATGTTTGGCAAGCCTCTGATGGGTACCAAAAGTCATACAGACTGTTTTTTTGGCATTCAGAGATAGTTAGTGTACCTCAAACCAATGCTGAATGTTGTCAAAATCTGAGTGAAGCTGGAGGTAAGGTCATGGGGAGAGGAACCAGAAGCAAAAAGAATGGTGTCATCAGCATACATATGAATTGCCACAGAGGAACAGACAGAGGGTAGGTCATTTATTAATATAGTGAAGAGAATAGGACCCAGGACAGACCCTTGAGAGCTGCCTGAGCTAATGAGGAGAGAAGATGAAACAGATTTACCTATCCAGACAGATTGAGATCTGCCCTTAAGGTATGAACAAAACCAGGTGACTGAAGATTCAGAAATGCCAGCAGCTTTAAGTTTTTTCCAGTAGAAGGGGATGTGCCACAGTGTTGAAAGCTTTTGCAAGATCAACAAAAATGGCAGACGTCATCAGTCCATTATCTATGCCTGTAAGTCTGGAATCAGAGAGCCGAATGAGGGAGGTAAAAGTGGAGTGGGATTTCCTGAAGCTAGACTGTTAGATGGGTGAAAAAGGAGGAATTGTCAAGAAAGTAAGTATGTAAGCTGAGATAGAACAATATGCTCATGTAACTTAGCCAGGGTAGGAAGGAGAGATATTGAAATAAAGTTATCAGTAAAAGTGGGATCACCACCTTTGTGAATGGGTATGACTATAGCCTGTTTCAAGACATTAGGAACAGTATAAGAAGAAAAGGAAAGATTTAGAAGTTAGGCAATGTTAAGAACAATGGCAGAAGCAGAGTGAAGGAGAAGCTTAGGATCAAGCCCATCAGGACTACCGGCCTTTAATGTATTAAGGGAAAGTAGGGCCTTTAGGGAAATAGCAGGATTGACAAGAGCAGAGAGGAGAAAAAATGAGCCAAAGAAGGTGGGGAGAGGATGAGGGATGGAGGTGGAGGAAGAGATAAAAGAAAGGGCCCAGGTAGTAAAGTAGGAATTAAGAGTTGGCAATAGCAGAAGGGTCAGAAATAAGGGAGTCACCAATCTTAAGAGTGGGAGGGGGATACTGGGTCTTGGGGAGAAAAGTGAATGGATAACCTTCCAACAACTGGAGAGGTTATTTATGTTGTTTTGAAGCATGGAACCAAAATACTTCGACTTTGGAAGGAGAGGGTAGTAGCCAAGTACGGCAACACCAACACAGCGAAATTCACTCCTGTCCTCAAAATTGACACTTTGCTGACAGGTTGCTGTGTTGGTGTGCCTGAGACAGGGCGCACACTGTCTCCCGGTCCTGCACCCCGGCCCTGAATCAACTCCAACTGGACTTGAGAATCCTAAAGATGGGGGCAGGGGGCAGAGCCCCCCCTGCATGGCAGGTTCGGGGGGCACAGCCCTCCGATAAAAATAAAAGGACAGAGAGATACACACAGGAATCTTGTAAACCACAACTTGCGGTTGACATGATTCTTGTCGGTGAGATGCCGGTTGACAAAAGGGTTGTCGAACTGGATTCATAGAGCCTCTGGAGAGGAGACAAGTAATTACCTCAGCCATTATCCAGAGAAGATGTGAATCCCGCACTCTGGTTCTTCACAGTGGAGCATGACTATCTGAAGCAGCCAAGAATTTAGACTGAAAGTCATGGGCAGAATTTATATTAGAGGCTGCAGAGATGGGAGACCAGTCAACTGACCAAAGATCAGCAAGGAGGGAGGTCAAGTCAAGTGGCTTAAAAGACCTGAGATAAATGAATTTAGGAGGAGCTTTAGGGCGGTGCAGTTTTCACACACAGTAAACCACATGATGATCATTGAGTGCATCAGGAAAAATACCTGCATAATCTATATGGTGGGGATGAAAAGCAAGGACCCAGTCAATCAGAGAGTGGTTGAAGGATCTAAAATTTAAATGAGTGGGTTCACTAATTAATTAGTTTAACTGCAGTAACTTAACATTTTGAGAGAATTTGCTGGCATTAGAAGAAATCCAGTTTAAATTAAAGTCACCAAGTATAAGTAACTCACCACTCAAAGAGGCGGAACAGATAGAGGAAGAAAGATCAGTAATTGAAGCAGAGGATACACTAGGATAGCAGGAAACACCAGCAGTATAGATGAGAATAGAGAATGGAAGGGGAAGTTTGAGGAGTATCAGCTAATGGGAAGAGGAGCAGGAAATAGTGAGAACAGTGGTACATTGGATCCTAGTCGATATGCAAACTACAATGCCACCACTCCTTTTAGAGTGATCTTGTTTGACTAGGGAGTAGCCAGGTATAGTTACAGTTAAATTTGGGACCTTAGAGGAGAGCCAGGTTTCAGAAATAGCTATTACATGCAGTTTAAGGTTAAGCAAGATAGATGATAGTTGGTCAATTTTAGGGATACGACTGTGGATGTTTAAATGAGCCATGCTCAACCCTTTGGGGGTATCAAATCACTGACTGTAGTCTACAGAAGATATATGTAATGTTTATCACTTATGGGCATGATGGAGAGTATATTACATCGCACAGGTATTTAATTTGTTTTGTTTTTAGTTTCATTTGATCCTCAATCCCACATCTCCTTACCCCTCCTCCTAACAACCACTACTCACATTTGTATCTTAACTTGCTCTGTAAACCAACAGCAAGAGTGCAAAACTGTAACATCTGTGTGCCTTATCCATTTGACTCACATAACCTGTCATACTGTACATAGAAATGTAGCCCCCTCTCCATGCCTAGGGGTATGGGTGGAATATGTCCTGGGGGGGGGGCACCCATAGCAGCAGAAACTTTTCCACTGGCCACATCACCCAGGCCCAGATGTAACATATAGGGTCCCTTTTGCTCATTGGTGCTGGATGAAAACAACAGGTGAATGCACATTGAACAGTTCCTTTCAATAACAGAATGTCCACACAGAACTTGATGAAACAACAGGAATCCTACATTCATTAAACATATTCATACATAGCTCCGGGGAGCATCTGTTAATTCGTGCAGAACACATTCAGCTTTCACATGGCCAGTATGTAAGCAATAAGACATGATGGGTGTGCATTAGACAGTTTTAACGGATGACCAGGAGTGTAGTGAGGCACAAAGCTGCAGGCCGAGTGCTTCAGCTCCTAGCAGTGCATTAGTACCATCTAACGCACACCTCCCGAGTGTCTTATTGTGTTTATAAAATGGGGCACTGTATTTTACATGTGTGAATAAACATTAATTTACATGTTCAAAAATTAAAACAGTCAAAACTAGTATTAATTTTGTAATAAAATAGTTCCTCCACCTGTATTTCTGCTACAATTTGTGTCCTACTGCAGCTTCCATAATAGCAAGTTGAAAGCGGCGGTTGTCATGGACACTCTCCCCCACTAATATGCACATCCCTAAGCATTTTATTGGTTTCGTTCATTTTACAACTTTTTTTCATTATTATTATTGACAGGTGTGAGTGCAGTCTCTACAACAGAACTTTAAAAAAAGAAACCACATGATCGGTGTTTGGCATGTGTCTGAAGGAGAGACTATGTGAACAGTAATTGAAGCAAGAGGCTTTTTTTTTGGTAACACAAACCAAAGTGCAAAACTTCCCTAAAATGTAAGATGAACAGAAAGGGGGGTGGGGGAGATCAGCATCATAAGCTGTGAGTGGACAGAAGGACAGACGATAATATGTGGTAAGTGATTGTCACAATCCCTCTCAGCAGGTCAGTCCTCTACTCCCAAAGTGCCAACCTCTGAACAAAGAATTGTGAACAGTTTAACAGAACAAGGTAACCCTCTTGTCTGTTTTGTGGGTTCAAGTCACCTTAGTCCCAAGTTCTGGAGGGAGTCAAACTGATAACCTCTTATTAGCATACCCAATTGTCAGGCTCAGATAATTCTATCTTCAGGGAGCCAGATATCTTGGCCTATGGGCACCTAATCAGGTATTACAAAATGAATCCTTAGAAGTCTGTGCAAGACCTAGAGAACTTTGTCTGTTTCCCAGTTTGGTATCACAATTAGGACGTGCACAGTGTCAACTATAATCATCTAAGCTTCACTTATATAAAAAGAAGTTTCAAGGCACACCAGGTAGTGTCTGTTTTTAAAATATAAGTCTTTACTTTAAAATAGGTAAAATAGGAAAACAATAAAATACAGAACAAGATATCCCAATACATACAGTCTTAAAAATAAAACAGGTTTAAAAGTGCAAATTCCTACAACACATACACTCAGACTGGTCTAATCTAAGGTCCCTTTACTTCTTAGTCTTTCAGTGCTTTGTTGTTCCTCTGTTCTCAGTCAGGAATATGAATGTCATTGTGTAAGGTCTGCTCAGTATTTTTAACAGAAGTCTTGAGCCGGCCTTCTCTCTGAAGTCACCTAACACCGCCTTAGTGTATTAAAATGTGTATTTTATAACACAGGATGTCCTAATAAGATACTTTAACACAATATCTGACATTGAGGAATCTCCTCTCTTCATGTGATTTCCCCCAAACAAGTCTGATCTGCTTCACAAGACATCAAAGCCTCTTTAATGTAATTCACTGGATAACCTCAAGTAAATGCATATTGGACTTCCTAATTTATTCTGGGACCTGCTTTATCCAGACATCAGAAGTCTCTTTGATGTAATTCTTGGCTTCCTGGGATGATGGTCCAAACAACATTCATATGTCCTTTTCCTCATGACACCTAGTGCAAAATCAAAGGATTTCCCTGAGGGCATTATAAAATGGATATCTTGGTTCCTGCCTTCAAAGCAAATTAACAAGATAATTGCATCTCAGATATCTGCAGTTTAAGCTACCTCCTGTCCTTTGAACTTATCCTTGGGGGGGGGTTGATGTGTCAGTTTCTGCAAGACAGCAGTTCCCCCTGACAGACGCTCTCCAGATATTTTGTACTGTATAAGAAATATCATATTGAAATCAGAACCAGCTGTCCACATGTCACAGTGATTAATAAAATAAAAAAGCTACTCAGCTGTACAGTTTCCTTTCCTGACTGCTGGTTGAGCTGCAGTAGTGTTTCATTCAGAGGGTACAGTCTGATAAAAATGGAGCGATATTTGCAGAGCAGGTGAGCAATGGTGCAGCGATTGTCTCGGCAGCTAGGCTGAGGAATGGTCAAAAAGGCACACAGAAAAAAAACAGTCAAAAAGGTGCATAGAGAAGGGCAAATTTATATGCTGTGCTGACATTTTTTAAATGTGTTACAATGCAGCGTGCCGATAAGGCGCAGCTTCTTGGAGACACAGAATAACGAGAGCAACAGGGAGTACATGTACATCTCACTGCATTTACTGCCCCTACTGCTTGTACTGTCACTGACTGTAAAATAGCAGTATCACTTTGGTACATGATCCAGATAACAGTGTGCTTAAATCTCTTCTCTTCATCCAAAACAGTAAGGCTTGTGGATCACTTTGTTGGGGGAGGATGGCTGTTACTTTGTGCAACATTCCAAGGCACAAGGTTTTCTCTGTTGTCTGGTGTCCTGCTGAAATCACATTTTTTTAGCCCTGTATAGGCACTTCAAATGCACAGCTAACGACCAATCAGGACAAAGGATTTTCCCTTCTCATTTTATATGGCCATAATAGCATTTTTTATGTGGACCAAGGAGGTCACACAGTCTTTAGGGAATCATTAACTCCAACTGCTATGGTCACAAAAGTTTCAAGGCAGCACAAGTCCCAAAACTGTTCACAGTGCCCAACAGCCCATTATTCTTCAGAGGCACCCAAACTCTCAATAATCCCCATCTTTCTCTCTCTCCCTCTCTCTCTCTCTCTCCTTCTCTCTCTCTCTCTCTCTCTCTGTCTGCACTGGCTCATCGGGTCCCCTCAGAACATGCAATCCTCGTGACTCAGAGATTTGCAGGTTCCCTCATGATCCCTGCATCCTTTCCCAGAATTGGCAGTGACTAAGAAGGGAAACATTTCCCATGGATCTTCAAGGCAGCTTGCTATCAGGACACTACACTCCCTGCTACATTCATACCCACTGGATCCCTACATGAATTGGCACATGCTGCCAGGTCACTGTGCAACGAGTAGTTGCTGGCTCCCATCTCAACATCAGCCACCCTCCATGATACTCTGCAGATTGCTGTTACTGGCTTCCACTTCTTCCTCTGTGTCCCCCCCAAGCGCCACCACCTAGGGGCTCGAGCTGGGAATCGCCCCCGCCCAGCTGTGACTCACTCTTACTCCCTTGCCACTCAGTCCTCCAACCAGGACTCCCTCTGACTTCTTAACTGCTGGGCTTATTCTCCCATGCACCTGTGGTGACCTCCCGACCTGCAGGAGGCTCCACCCAAGTGATGAGAAGAATTAACCATTTTCCCTACTGGGGTGAATTAGGCCACAAAAACCCAGGGAAGGGCAAATAGACTAGTAATCTCCTAAAAGGGAAGGGGTTACATAAACTTGGAAACTGAAGGTAGATAATGACTGCTGGACCCATCTAGTCAGCTCATTTTTAATTATGATCACTTTTGCTGCAGACTCAGAGTGATCTACAGCACTGTCTCTTCCACCCCCTTCCTTCCTTCATCCCTTCTAGGATTCTTTAGTGCGTGTCTCAGGCATTTTTGAATCCCACCACTGATTCCCCATCCTCATTGCCTCCCATGGAAGACTGTTTCAGGAATCCACCACCCTTTCTGTGAAGAAGTACCTCCTTACATCTCTCCTGAATCTACCTCTTTCCAGCTTCATATCATGACCCCTTGTTCTACATCACCATTTTCTCTAAAACATATCTCCCTCCTGTACCTTATTAGCTGCCAAGATATATTTAAATGTCTCCATAACATCTCCACTCTCCCTTCTTTCCTCCAGGGTGTACATATTGAACTCTTTCAGTCTCTCCTCATAGCATTTCTGAAACAGATCTTGCACCATTTTGACAGCCCACATATCTCTTCTTGTTACCTTCTCCTTTTCCAGTTGTTCCCCCTTTCACACCTTTCTCCTTTGACTGGTCCTCCCCCCTTCTTCTTTGCTAACTGCCTGCTTCCTTGAATAACTTGCACCCTGATGTAACACTCTCCCTTGTTATCTCCCTACTCTCTATCTCAGCTTGTGGTAGCCCACTTTCAGCATCTCTGTTTCTTCATCACCATCCCCCATTGACTACTTTAAATGTCTATCAAAGTAACATTGCAATCATACAATGAGGACTGTGGTTGCCTCCTGGGTGAAAACAGGCCATCACATCAATATAGGTTCTTATCCTTCAAGGTTGGCCCACAACCCCCAATGTAGCCATACCTCTCCTCTCAGCATCATTCCTTCCACCATTACTTGAAGGCCTTGGTCTGGAGCTCCCTCACCTTCCCCTTATAGAACAATACAAACTCACTGCTCTCATTTTAAACAGATGGGAAATACAGGATCAACCAGATAAATGATATATATTTACCACAAATGAAATTTACACACAGAGCTGACTATGGCAATTCATCTTTACAATTAAGCCCATGAAACACCCTAATCAAGTTAATGCATTAGCAGCTGCAGTGGTTCTGACCAGAGTTTGTTGATAAGTGGCATGGGATCTTGAACACCCATCCAAATAACAACCAGAGAAGCCAGATATGACTCAGTTTAATGTCTTATCTGAAGGATATCACACTCCAACAGTACAGCATTCCCTTAATACTTCAAATGGGTGCCAGTGTTTCTGATATCAGCAAAATTATAGTGTGAGACTAGAACCCATGACCTTTTGGCCTTGAGGTGGAAGTACACCCCAATGAGTCATGCTAACAGCTCAGCACAAGAGTAGGTTAACTAAGGGCAGTTGTGAATGGACCGAGGGGCTCTATGATACTCTTTGATCTGGTCTTTAGTGGGCCCGTAGCTCAGAGTAATAGTTAGGGTTTTTGTAGACCATTTCACAACTGAGGGTGTCAGTAGCAAATGGAAATTTTACCAACATTGCACTTACAGAGTAGGGTTTGGAAATTATTTACCAGTTCAGATCTGAGAAGTAGGATATGTTGGAAGCTTGGGTAAATATTAAATTTTTAGGTACTCAAACAAGAAAAAATTGAAATATGCTTCAGCCTGAATGTGTATTTGATAAATAAAAATACATCTTATTGCTTACGAACAATTTCCAAGCCCAGATTTGGCACTTTGAAAGATAACATGGTGAGAGATCCTCACTTCAGTAGTGGCCCACTCTGACAACTTGTGCACTGTGCAGTGATGGGTCCAGGGAGGACAGGTCAAGCTGAACCTGCAGAAGGTCTTGAAGATGTAAATTTGGCATTGATTCAGAGCCCCAGTCTTCAGTTTGTCTTTGCCACTTCAACCAAAGACATCTGATGTCCTTGGTAATGGTGTTTAGCAGGGTTTTTCAGGTTGCAAATGGGTTTAAGTGGTACCCCTTAACCACCCCTTTTCTGCCCCAGTAATTCTTCCAACCTTTCAAGGTCCGCTATATGGATTTGAAAGAAATCTTAATCAGCAGTTGGCACAGTGTCAGGAGCAAAATGTTTTTTGTTTAACAAAAATAATATATGGTCAGGGAGAAGGAAGGTAAAAATTGTTGGGGTTTGTAAAAGGGTGGTCAAGGGACTAGCCCTTGAGAAGGGATAAAGTGTTTTTAAGTTGGCTGCCTGAAGGATTACATAATCCCGAAGTGGCCTAAAAGTTGACGGAGCTTAAAGGTAAAAGTGATGCATTTTGGCATATTTACTAATTACAAATTTGGCATCATCTCTAGCATCATAAAAAAAAAAAACACATTGCCATAATACAGAGAAGGGGAATGTATATTTTCAAGAACATACTGTCTGGTACTGAGGAGGAAACAAGTTTTAAACACATTTAAAAACAGTACTGATGACATGAACAGAATAGTTCTAACACTGGTAAGCATCAGGGCAAGATATATTTAGCATGCTACATTATCTAGAAAGGTGCCAGATATGAAGTAAATAATGCTTCATGGAATGTTCACATTCTGATACAGCAGAATTCCATGGTATTCTGTTGGTATAGCAGAATTCAAACATTTTCCATGCAAAGTGTTTGCAGATTAGTAATCCATGGTTTGCATGAACTCCAGATTCTTTTTCCACAATCCATGTAAAATGATTCCTCTGTTTAGATGATCGGGGGAAAGTTATTCTGCAGCTCTCATAGAAATGCATATTGTAATTCCATGGAACTGACAAAGAATTTCTGAAAAGCATTTCAGAAGAAGAACTGTGATTCTGCACAAATTTTGCTAGTGGAATTCTACATTCTACAGAGCCCTAGGTGAAGAAATTCAAGATGTTGGGGAAGGTGGTTATCCATTGCTTCGTGCTGAACAACACTGAGACAGTTTTCATATGATTTGCAACTAACTGCACAGAAGGAATTAGTTTTGTACATTGGTGTAGTCATGGCATAGAGCCTACTCAGTATGCGGGGTAGAGGGTGTTGAGACATAGATTATTATATCATCAGCATATATGTGACTATGTCATGTGGCCCAAGTATTATGGAGGTTATTGATAAATGCTGTAAACCAGAGGGATCCTAGGACAGCATTCTTTGAGACTTCTAGGGTGATGGGAGTGTAGAAAAGAAAGCTGACCCCATCATATCTGCTTGTAGTTTGTCAAACAAAAAAGACTTAGACCCACAGAATGGGATTTCTGAGAGCCTTGTGGTGGCTAGTATAGATAGTCGCAGACAGCGCTGCACTGCATCAAAAGTCTTGGCCAGATTGATGAAGATTGCCCCAGTGCTATTGCTAAAGTCCATCTTTGTTTGGATATGGCCAATGATTCGTAGGAGTCATTTTGGCAGAAGCAAGATTGGAAAGGAGAGAGAAAGCCTATCCTAGCATACAAGCTGGACAACTGCCTACTGATATGCCTCTCCAGGGATTTGGAAAGAATACGCAGTGAGGAGATGGGGCAGTAAATGCCAGGGACATCTGCAGCACCACCTTTGTATTGGAGATACAACACTAGAATGTTTTCAGACAGAGGGACAGGAGCCCTTGATTAACATACTAACATACTAAAATGCCAACAGAATAGGCCTAACGGTCTTTCGTGTCTGCTCATTTGGTCAGCCCCCACCTGACCTTGCTGTCCCCCTCACCCTCTCTGACTTCTCCCTTCCCAGTCCTGGATATCCCGCTGCACAGGACTTTGCTTCCAGAACCCTTCCCCTGTACCTGTCCCACCCCCTCTTGAACCACTCCACCGTCTCTGCCTCCATCAGCCCCATGGGCAGCGCATTCCTTGGCTCCACCACCCTCTCAATTAAGTAGCACCTCCTCCTCCTCCTTTCTCCCCTGAATCTCCCCCCTCCAGCTTCCACCCAAGCTCTCTAGTTGCCCCCCTCCTTCCTTCAGAGCACCCTGACTACTCCTCCCCTATTTAACCCCTTCATGTACTTGAAGACATCTATCATGTCCCCCCGGTCCCTTCTCTCTTCCAATGTGTACATATTTAGCTCTTTGAGCCTCTCCCCATAGGTCCTGTCCCCCCAAGCCCCAGATCATTTTGATTGCCCTCCTCTGGACCCTCTCCAGGAGTTCAATGTCCTTCTTTAAGTGTTGCCTCCATAACTGCATGCAGTACTCGAGGTGCAGCCTCACCAAGCAGTTATATAGGGGGAGTATCACTTCTCTCCTTCTGGAGGTGATTCTCCTAGCAATGCATCCCAGCATCCTATTAGTCTTGGCTGCTGCCCTCCTACAAGTCTCAGAGATGTTCAACTTGACATCCACCACCACCCCAGGTCCCTCTCAGCCATTGAGACTTGTACAGTAGCATTCCCCCAACCAGGGTGTACCCTTGGCCCAGATTTCTGGCTCCCAGATGCAGTACCTTGTATTTCCCTGCATTAAACCTTAGCTTCCACTTTCTAGACCACCTTTCCAGAGCCTTCAGGTCCCCCCGTAGGGCCACCGTCCCCTCTTCCCCATCCATCACTGCCCCAGTTTTGAATCATCCGCAAAGAGACTCATCTCACTCATGATACCCTTCCTTATGTCAGAGACATAGGCATTGAATAGGAGCGGCCCAAAGACCGATCCCTGAGGGACTGCACTAATGACCCTCCTTGGGGATGAGACTATCAGACCAACCACGACCCTCTGGGTGCAGTCCTGGAGCCAATTTAAGTAAGCATTTAGACTATAGCAGGGGGGGTCTGTGGTGAGGAATTTGGTGGAAATTCTATCAGGTCTACTGCTGAAATGCAAATTTAGGGTAATCAACTCTGTAAGGACATCTTTTTTTTATTTTTTATTTTTTTGTTAGTTGTTTAACCAGGAATAGCACGCAAAGCAGAAAGCTTTTTACAGGAGTGACCTGGGAGCACAAGGAAGTTAAGTGACTTGCTCAGAGTCACACAGTATGCAGGTGGAAGCTGTGGGATTCAAACCCAGGTCTGGTCTGCTGGATGTCGCCATTCACCAGACATCTGACACTGGCATTGTGGGGAATCTACATCCAGCTGAATTTGAGGGGGACATAGGATGAAGAGGGCTGAGGAGAGCAGATAAGGGCTTCAGGATCATAAATGAAATAATGGTTTAAGGCATTAGCAGTGAGGTAGGAGGGGCTGACATTAAAAAGAATGTCCATTGGGGTTTGGTGAGTAGAAAAGTTTAGATGACATTGAACTGCTTTTCAGAAATTTGATGGGTCTGTACCAGAGTATTGTAATTTGATTTTGAAGAAGGTGGCCTTAGCCTGCTTGGGGGCTCTGCACAGAAGTTGTCAAGTCTGGTGGATGCCAACCTATCAGATGGGTACTCCAAGGACTTTACCATACTGTAGATGTCATCTATCAGGAAAACAAGATAAAAAATGTCGGGAGAGAACCAAGGAAGGTGGATGCCCCTGCACCTTCTAAAAGGGGTGTCTGTCACAAAAAAAGTTGCAGGTGGTTTGAGGTTGCCCAGGTAGTGTCTGTGTAGGGGTCAGTGAATGTGAGCTCCTGGCACCTTCAGTTTGGCTTGGATTTGGGCCCTCTGTCTTCAGTTTGGATTTAACACTTTGTGTCTTTCATATTCAGGGTCCAGCAGGCTGAAAATAAGGTTACGGTACACTCCTCCACCAACCGTCACCAACTTTAGTCAATCCAAACATATTCCACATTCCATTCCTTCAGTCAATTATTTTTTTAAAAGGCACAGTCAGCCGTCCTGGTGGCACTAAAGGTTGAGATTCTGGATGCCACACATCATGATACGCTGGTGACCTGGGTTTGGGAATGACCCCAAGCCATCAGGGATTTCCAGGAGGGAGGAGGAGTAAGCATCCAAATGGATGCTCTTCTCCTCCAGGGGAGAGTGGGCTACCGAGTAGTGACAGCACCCATTGCACAAATGGTGGTGGAAGCATGGGTGGTAGATCACATGGCTCTATGAATTCAGGGAGGGAGGGTGCTGGTGGGTGCTTGATGGCATCATGCATCTGCACGCTGCATATCTGGACACATGTCCTTTGTGCCAGTGTCCTCAGGGAAAGGGGACAAATTGTGGTAAAATGCATAAATACCCCAGTCCCTAAACACAATAAAGCCAGGGTCCCGAGATCTGGGACCCAGTGGAAGGAGCCAGGGTGGGGTACGAGGCCCCCTCTGATGGCTGAGGCACATGCAAGTAAAATAAAAAAAAGCACTGTCAGCATCTCGCACCATGCCAGAAACTAGATTTTTTTATAATAAAATGTCTGTTGTGGGGGAAGAAGGCTGGAAATTGCTTGGGGTAAAAAATGGCGATGCTGTAGGACTACTTCTAACCCCATGGAAATGGCTATTGTGTTTTTTAATTATTTCGTCAAAGGTCAAAGTGATCTGATGTGTGCCAAAAGTTTGATGGGACTGATTTGAAGAAAGGTGCTGATTTTGGCATACTGTACATAGTGAATAATACAAATTCATCATCAACTCATGTCTCCTTCAACAGAAGATTCTGTAAGGT
Source organism: Neoceratodus forsteri (assembly GCA_016271365.2). Taxonomy (NCBI): domain Eukaryota; kingdom Metazoa; phylum Chordata; order Ceratodontiformes; family Ceratodontidae; genus Neoceratodus; species Neoceratodus forsteri. The sequence goes on from CM028130.1 coordinate 54,836,249, forward strand.
GCCAGTCAGCTGGCTGCTGGTCATGCAGAAAGGTTTCTGGCTGGTAATTCTGAAAAGATCTGGCCATAAGTATGCAGGTGGTAGCCTTGGTGGTTTGATTTTTTTCTCGCACAACAGGTCATGCAATGATCACAAAAATTGTCTGGCAGATTCCCTATAAACACAATCCTGAAAGGGTAGGATGCAGGCACATTGTTGAGGAGGCTGTGGCTATAGGAGTGAGGGCCATGGCAGTTTGGAGAAGAGACCATTTGAGTCAGATTAAGAGTTTTGATTATGGTTTGTAATAAAGGGGACTGAGATTATTTGGCACTAGAAGCAGACCAATTGGCATTAATGTTGCCCAAGAGACAGTGCTTGTAGTTTGATGTGATACAGATGTCAGTCCCCAACAAAAATAATTATAAGAAATGTTTTCATGCTGCACACATAAAACTACTCATGTGATATGTGTACTGCAAGCATGATTTAGACGTTAAATTGGAACCGATTGTATGCATGTGGCATGCGTGCAGCAAGAAAGTGTGGAAAGCATGCTTTTTAAGTTAAATTGGAACAGATTGCATGCATGTGGCATGTGTGCAAAAAGCAAGTGGTCACTGATAAGTGCACACATAAAAGTTAAATGACATTGGCCTGGTGGCACTGAGGGTTGAGGCACTGGACGCCACACCTCGCACCATGCCAGTGACCCAGGTTCAGGAATGAGACGGGGCCATCAGGGGTCAGCAGGGGAGGGAGAGGTTTGAGCATCTGGAGAACAGCTCTCCTCTCCTCTCCCGGGAGAGGGGGTCTGCACTCAGCACTTGACTGGCCTTTGGAGGAAGTTGGGGCATGGCAAGGGCAGAGCTATCATCTAGGGGATGGGGAGTGGTGATGTCGGCGGTGATACCATGGCATCTGGGTATGTGCCAGTCCCCCAAGAAGAAGGGAAAATCACTCTTCAGATTCCAGTAAGATGGAGCACTGAAGCCGACCCCTAATTGCTCCCACCTGCCTGGTCCTGTGGTCCCTGATGAAACCAGAATTGTTCAGGGTGTCAGCCCACCCCACCTCATCCCCGCCCGGGGGGAAGAACCGTGGCTGCAAAGGAGTAGTACAGAAGACTCATGTAGGATGGCTGAAGTGGGGCAGACTTCATGGGTGCTCCTGATGATGCAGAGCCTGCAGAGATGGGGGTGGATAAATAGAGATTAAAAAAAAGTTAAATGGCTTGCTCAGGATCACACCATATAATGTACAAGTGGAGGTTGATGAGATTCAAACCCAGGTCTTCAGGTCTCCAAGCCTCCTGGTTTACAGTTCAGTGCCTTTAACCACTAATCTATACTACCTACACACATATGGCTCACTTGTACTTCAGTACAAATCTGCATACTGTACACCTGCACACATGCGACATGCTTATTACCACTGTTATACTTTCTAGTTTTCTGGTCCTCACTCATCTCAGCTGCACAGCTGAACTGCAGTATACACACTAATGGAAAAACACACAGTTACCCACAAAACTGCTTAGCTTAGTTGCTGCAGACATGGCATGCACACAAATGTGAACATGATGTGATTTTAAAATTATGTTCGCACCAACTTAACTGCTGCACTTATGTCAAGTGTGCAACATGCGAACCCGATGTGATTTTTAGAATATGTTTGCACCAGCTTACCTGCTGCACACATGTCAAGCTTGCAGCATGTGAACCTCAAGTGCTTTTTGAGTTCATCGCAGCATGCAGGCACAGATGAACTCATTGCTATAAGAGGTGCTATATAGGGGTGTGCCCAATGGAGGGCTCCATTTCAAGGGTCAGGTCGCAGCATGCGAATCGGTAGGCAGGCTGGTGATGGCTCCCTTTCAGCTGTTCTGGCGGAGTTGGACAACTTTTTAAAGAACAGAGCAGCACCATAGTGGCTCGGCTCAGTCCTTTGATGTTGCATTCCTGCATTGTTGCATTCCTAGTTGCACATTAACACTGCTGTAGCTTGCAGTGTAAAGGTACTGAACCCAGGCTGTTGGCAAGCCCCTTCCCAGTTTAATAAACAAACAGTGGTGGCTAGTGCCATCAGCTTCTTACAGTCCCCCATGAAAGCCAATGGGGTGCCCAATCCTCCTGTCAGCATGCCCCCTCCCAGTTAATTTGATGACGGGGGAGCCCACTCCCCATCTGCATAAGGTCCCCCCATTTGTTGTGTGCTGAGGGGGTGCTCAATCCCCCTTGGCTCTTGTCCCCCCAAACACTCGGTATGTGCCGATGGGGTGCCCAATCCCCATTGGCTACAGACCCCCTTTCCTTGCAAACATTTAGGTGGCACGTTGGGAGCCCACCCCAGCATGCCAAAGTCCCTGTTAACAAAGCAAACCTTCCCACACTGGATTTATTAATTTTTAACCTGTAAACTAGAAAACAGTCCCTAGCAGTCTGCCGTGGCCCCCTCACCCAACCCATACCCACCCTCTTTGCACCCACTTCCCTCACCCCATACTTACCTCTGGATCCAGGTTAGATGACCTTTGGTGGACCAGAAATATGCCTGCACTCTTCAAAGCCAACCACGAACTGAAGAAATGCCGATAAGCTGTATAATGACTTACATTTTTTTTCAACTTTGGTGCATATCTCGGCCATTTGTGTGAATTTTGGCCCCAAATTTTCAACATGGGATTCTTGGACCCCACCTCATGAATTCAGTCACTGTTATCTGGTTAGTCTGTCCCAAAAGGTGATTTCATGGTCACTATGTGGAATCACCTTTTGGGACTGATTAACAAAATGACAGTGTCACTGTTCATGAGAAGGGCTCCCAAAACAAAAAGCCTATGTTGCAAATTTGGTGAAAAAATTCCAAAAAATGACTGTGTTACAAGCTTGTGTTGTGCAGTTTCCATGCACACTTGTAACATCATGAATTTGTAATATTTTCACTCCAGATTTTCAACATTGCCATTTTTTTACACCTCCTTATGAACAGCACAGCTGTCATTTTTCACATCCTGCCCAAAATGTGTTTTCACACTTCCAGTGCAGAATAGTACAGTCACTATGGGAAATCAGTGTTTTGGACAGATTAAGAAAATCACAGTGACACTGTTCATGAGCGTAGGTCCCAAAATGCCTATGTTGAAAATTTTGTGACAAAAGTCCATAAAATGACTATGTTATGATCATGTATTTGGTGACAAAGTCCATAAAATGACTATGTTATGAGCGTGTGTATTGCGCAGTTTCCATGCACACTCAAAACTTCTAGAATTTGTAATATTTTCAGTCAAGATTTTCAACATTGTCAATTTTGCACACCTCCTTATGAACAGTACAGCTGTCATTTTTCACATCCTGCCCAAAATGTGTTTTTGCACATCTGACGCACAATGATGCAGTCACTGTGGGAAATAAATGTTTAGGACAGATTAAGAAATTCATAGTGACAGTGTTCATGAGCAGAGGTCACAAAATGCTTATGTTGAAATTCTAGTGAAATAATTCCATTAATTGACTGTTACAAGCGTGCATTGTACAGTTTCCAAGTACACTCATACGTTCAAACATTTTTAATATTTTCACTTCAGATTTTCAACACTGCCATCGTTTCACACATCCCTATGAATGGTACAGTTGTAATTTTACACATCCTGCCTGAACTATGTTTTCACACATCTAGTGCAGAATGGCGCGGTCACTGTAAGAAATCAACATTCAGGACAGATTAACAAAATCACAGTGCCACTGTTCATGAGCAGAGGTCCCAAATGTTTTCAAGAGATAGGGGTCACAAAAGGCCATGTTGAAAATTTGATTTGTAGTGCAAATACCAACAAATGCCTGGGGCGTTAGTATTTTTAACCATAATGCCCCCCAACCCATGGTGGGGCTCCAGTGCCCTCATCTTCTCTGAAGTGCAGACACATCTTCTCTTTCAGAGCCAGATCATGAATTGAGAGAACAGGTATGCACTTCATTGTATTTCAACGGGAATTTGAACTTAGTGGCATAACTATTTCTTTCTGTTGGGAACTGTAGTCCTGCCAATCAGTGCATACCAATAGCAATTCAATGATGAATTCTGGCATTGACAAAATGCTTGTTAGGACTGGTTCACCTAGGTTCACTTTGTGTATGCGAACCACATGCAAACATTGCACAGTTAAGCATGTGGTATGCATTCTGCATGTACAAAGTACACTTATATTTCTGTAACAGTCTTGCTCTTTCTTGGTTAGATCAAAGCTATAATCATTTGAGTTTCCCAGGGTACAGTAAATCCAAGAGAGTAGGATGGGAATGGAGTGCAGAAAGAGAATAATTGTTTTCATTTCATTTCATTTATTTAAGGTTGTGGCCATTGAGCAAAGCTCATTTACAATGGTGACCTTTGGGAAGCAAACATAAATACATAAGAATCAGGACATACAAAATGAGCAACGTACAGCCTATTACATACATAGTTATACAAAATTATAACAAAGTTATACACGTAGCAAAATACTAAACAATTTATACAAAATATAAGCAAGTATTCTCAGTAGGTATATTAAGCAAAAAACAATGTTTCAAAGTTACAACTAAGGTGGACTTTGAGTTTGACAATCAAAATTCAGATGGGATTTTATTCCAAAAAGTAGGCACAGGCTGGCTGAAGAAGTGCATGGGTCTTTTAGTTTTAGTGTTTGGAACCACCATTTCCACAAATATGAACTCCTCAATGAGGGATACATTTGACCCATAAAACAGCCTTTTGCTTAAATAGTCTGGGACTAGGCCCAAGACATTTTTGTTGGCTAACACACTCTTATGTAGATCCTGTCTGTTAGTCAGGGAGATCCAACCCAACCTTGAATAAAGTTCACAGTGATGGACCTTCCTATGACACCTAAGAATTAATCTAGCAAGACAATTGTACAATATTTCTAACTTATGTAACCTTTCACTTGCAGCATAGTTATAAAGAACATCTGCATAATCAAATAACAGAAAAATTGGTACCCGGACTATTGTTTTCAATATTAATGAGTCTAAGCAATATTGGTTCTTATATAACAGGTCTACTTTTTTGCCCACATGGGCAATCAATTTATCTATGTGCATATTACTTGATCCAGTTGGTTCCTTCCAGAAACATAGATATTTATATGAATAAACACATCCCACAGCAGTTCCATATTGGTCTGGTATCAATAATTCTTTATTTTTTTTCAGTTTGGAAGGAGGACCAAATAACATAGACTTAGCCTTAAATGAATTGAGTTTTAATTTAGAATTAGTAAGAAAGGCCTGAAGTCTGTCAAAACTGCTTTGTAATGTTGCTTGAATCTCCTGTACTGAGGAACACGATGTATACACTATTGTATCATCAGCATATAAATGGTATAATGAGTCCCCCACACTGGTGCCCATCTCCTTCAGATAAATCAAAAAAAGGAGTGGTCCTAGGACAGAGCCCTGGGGCACACCCCTGATGACCAACAGTGGGGAGGACTCATGGTGATTCACTACTGTTATTTGGCTTCTATTGGCCAAATATGAGCAGAACCAATTCAACACCTCCCTGCTAAACCTCATCGTATAGAGCCTACGTAGTAGAAGTTGGCGGACAACCATGCCGAAGGCATTGGAGAGGTCAACAAAGATAGCCCCAGTACATTGCCTGGAGTCCATTGCCCTGATGATGCTGTCCAAGACTCCTGGCATGGAGACCACCATTCCATGGTGCCTATAGAATCCCAACTGAAACTGATCTAACAGACCATGATTTTGCAGATAATCTACTGACTTTTTAGTCAATGATCTTTCCAATACCTTAGAAACAAGGGAAAGTAGGGAAGTAGGTCTATAATTTGACAAGTGACTAGAGCTTCCCCCCCCCCCTTAAAAATCGGGACCACCCTGGCCAACCTCCAAGCCTGAGGACTAGTACCAGAAGAAATTGACCAATTAAACACATATGTAAGAGGTTTGGCTGTTTGAAAGGCTGAATATTTTAGCATCATTGAGGTCAAGCCATCTGGATGCAGTTCTTGCTGGACTTCAATTACAGCAATGTTCTAGAGCATCATACTGTTCTAGTCTACTGAAGAAGAAGGAGGAAGACCTTCTATTTTCCTTTTATCCCATGGATCTCTTAGTGACTGCTACAATTGCCCAAAGAAGTTTCCAGATTCCACAATTTTTTTTTGTCTCAGTCCCCTTCAAAGAATCAGCCCTTGCCCCCCATGCTGCCCCCCATGCACAGGCTTACCCCCCAGATGGGGCCACTGGGCAGGTTCCCCCCAATGGACAATAGTCTCAAGCACTGGTTTACCCACCAGGGTGGGGCCATGGGAGTGGGACCACTTGGCAGACACTGATCGCAGTGGGTGCAGTGGCAGACAGGGTATCATGGATGGTGGACTTTTTTGGGGGGATGCTGGAGAGATCCCTAGGGGTGGGGATGTGCAATGATGGCCAGCATCTGCTCTTCCCTCCCTATGTGATGGTACCAGCAGCATGGTACCCCCATGCTCTGCCAGAGTCCATAGAGCACTGGGCAATCTCCCTCCCCTTCCCCCAGAGAAGAAGAGCAGTCCCTGGGATGCTCAATTATTCTCTCCTCATCCAGACCTCCCTCTCCTAACTCCATCTCTGAACCTGGGTGTCAGTGCCACAGGTAGATGCCTTGCTGCTGTGACGGTGGAGTGGCTGATTCAACAAAACATTTGTTAAACCTGTCAGTGGGCAGGATTCCTTTTCCAAATTTTTCCTCTGGAGAAATCTGAATAGCTGTATTAAATTTAGTCTGTCCATTATGTCCCTCTTATATGGCCACAAAGTTCAAGTCACTTATTCATGTTACCTAAATAACACTGCTCTTTCCAGCACGTAATTATTAATCCTCCACCTAATATCTTTCTTATCATTTAAAGACCTACTAAAAGTAATTAAAACTGGTGAATGACCTGAGATTACAGTATTCAAAATGTTTACTTACTGTAATTAACTCTATTAAGCAGTCCACCAGGCAAGAAGATGTAATCGATCCTAGAACCAGATTTGTGACATGGGGAGCAAAATATTCATGAACATCTGGGTGTAAAATTCTCCATACATCTACTAATTTAGCATTCTGCAACAAATCCAATAAATCTTTATCTACTTTGTCCCAATGTATTCTTGGCCTGGACCTATCCATCATAGGGTTAAGTACAACATTTGTGTCTCCAGCTAGTATTACCATCATGTTTTCATGCTTAGTTATAAGGCTAAATATTGTGTTAAATACTTTATGGTTATTGGAAATGGGCCCGTAAATGTTAATAAAAGTATAGACCTCTTCTCTGATTGTTCCTGAAACCAAAACATAATGCCCTCCTGGATTTGAAATGTGACTTTGTAAGACAAATTTTACATTTCTAGCAAATAAAATTAGAACTCCAGCACACTTGGAACTATTGCCAGCACCATACACCTGTCCAACCCACTCACTCCTCCTAAGATTGTAACGTTCCATTGTCAGATGTGTCTCCTGTAGGAAAGCAGTTGAAGCTGATTACCTTTTAAGATGTCTAATGATGGTATATCTTTTAAGTTTGTGATTAAGTCCATGTACATTCCAAGGTATTAAATTGAAAGTGTTCATAATATAGCCAGCACGGTGGAACTGAGGGCTGAGGTGCTGGACGTCTTACCTCGCACTGCGTTGGCGACTCATGTTTGGGATCGAGCATGGGTCGTCAGGGGTTGGCAGGGAGGAAAAGGATAGAGCATCCGTTGGACTGTTCTCCTTCTTTGGGGAGGGGGGATTCACTTCCTGATGCCTGATTGCCCCCTGGCAGAGGCTGGGAGTCAGGGCACGGGGTGACAGCTTTGGGAGGACTCTGGGTAAGATGCCTGGGGGAGAGGCATATGGACGCATGCGCCTGTGCCCCCGCTGGTGTCATTGCACATCCATGGCTCCAAGGGGATGGAGTGAACAAGGAAAAAAGGTGGCACCTCTCACGTGGCTTGATGGACGTCCATGAATGTTCATGGGGAGCTGGCACCCATACTGGATCCATGAGGTTGGGGAGTTAGGTGGCTTCCTGCCACCCTGCTGTGGGGGGCAAGCCACAGGAGTTTCAGGGTGCCAGCAGTTACAGATGAGATGGACGGTGGCCAGATCCCTGGACGGGATGCGAGGAGTACCGGGGCAGAGAGGTGGCCCTGGAGCATAAATAAAATATGTAAAAAAAAAGTGTTCAGAATAGCCATAATAAGCTGCTTGAGTGTATATACCTAAATCCCTTTTTCTAAATTCCATAAATGTATCAGATTTATCAAATTCAGCATTAGATATAGCTCTGTCATCTATTTTCATAACTCTAAAGATAGCAAATATAAAGAGGAAAAGTGTGAGAAAGAAAAGGAAAAAAGATACAATATTAATTAAACTACAAACCAATGTATGAATAATATACCCCCACAGTGCTATCAACCAGTCCCAAATTAGTACAATCCAGCAATAAGTTATAAGCCCTATGACCCCAAATCCCTAGCCATTCTTGAATGTTCTAATTACACAGCAAGCAAAAAGCCCTCCAACCACTGTATTTTATTTCTATATAAAATTAATTAAATAACATATGTGAAGTAATAATTTATGAATCCTAATGATCCCCTAGTTAAATGTTTCTACTCTTGTCATCCTTAAATTCATATTTCTAACCTTTAAAAATAAGACATCCTGTTGTATTCCAAATATCAGATGATCCCACTATATTCTAGTGAAAAGTAAAACTTATCTAAGCATCATCCATCTCGAACTACAATTTGACCGATGTATAATATTTAGAGTGACAGCTAATAATAAAGAAATAAAAAAATAACATTCATGTCCTGGGAATATGCTATTACAGTAACAGGATCCAATAAACTTTTGAACTTTTACCATACAATACACTTGTAGCACAATCCCCCTCCTATACAGTTAATGCACAGTAGTACATTCGCTTAGAAGATAAAATAAAAATTAATACTGTAGTCACAAACATCTATGTAAACTACATTCTAGGTGAAGTCTCCCATCCTGCAGTCAAATGATTTCTTAATCTAAAAAAACAAACAAAAAAATCTGCGTGTAGTGAAACAGCATTTGTACACCATCTCCATATGTACAGTGGCGTGAAAAAGTATTTGCCCCCTTCCTGATTTTCTCTATTATTGCATATTTGTCACACTGGATGTTTTCAGGTCTTTAGACAAAATATAATATTAGATAAAGGGAACCTGAGTGAACAAATAACACTTTTTTTTTTTACTTATTTCATTTATTTAATGAAAAAAGTTAACCAACACCAACTGGCACTGTGTGAAAAGTAATTGCCCCTAGTTAAATCAACCCAATTAAAAGGATAATTAGAGTCAGCTGATTGAACACAGCCAGGCTTGATTACAGCCAGCCCTGCTCAATATAAACCTCACTTATTTTGACCCTTACCATCAGAGTCACTTGCCAGCACAAAGATTCAACCAGCACATTATGCCATGATCAAAGGAAGTTCCTGAAAAGATCAGAAAAATGTGTTGCCCTCTATCAGTCTGGAAAGGGTTACAATGCTATTTCTAAGGCTCTGGGACTCCATCAAACCACAGTGAGAGCCATAATCTCCAAATGGAGAACACTTGGAACAGTAGTGAATCTTCCCAGGAGTGGGCGGCCTGCCAAATTACTCCAAGGGCGCATGAAATCTTCCAGGAAGTCTCAAAGGATCCTAAAACAATACCCAAAGAACTGCAGGCTTCTCTTGCCTCAGCTAAGGTCAGTGTTCATGACTCCACAATCAGAAAGAGACTGGGCAAAAATGGGCTTCATGTGAGAGTAGCAAGGCGGAAACCACTGCTAACCAAGAAGAACATAAATGCTCATCTCTCATTTGCCAAGAAGCACCTGGATGATCCACAAGCCTTTTGGGAAAATGTTCTATGGACAGATGAGTCCAAAGTGGAACTTTTGGACGACATGGATCCATAATGTCTCACAGAAGCAAACACAGCATTCCACAGTAAGAACACCATACCAACAGTCAAACATGGTGGTGGTAGTGTGATGGTGTGGGGATGCTTTGCTGCCTAAGGACCTGGATGACTTGCCAAAATTAAAGGAACCATGAATTCTGCTCTGTACCAGAAAATTCTTAAGGAGAATGTCCGGTCATCCTTCCGTCAGCTGAAGCTGAAGCGTAGTTGGGTCATGCAGCAAGACAATGATCCAAAACACAAAAGCAAGTCCACATCAGAATGGCTAAAATGAAGTAAAATTAAAGTTTTGAGTGGCTAGTCAAAGTCCAGACTTAAACCAATAGAGATGCTGTGGCAGAACCTGAAACGAGCAGTTCATGCTCAAAACCTACCAAATGTTACTGAATTAAAGCAGTTCTGCAAGGAAGAGTGAGTTAAAATTCTCCACAGCGATGTGAAAGACTGATATTGAATTATAGGAAGTGTTTGGTTGCAGTCATTGCAGCTAAATGTGTGAACCAGTTATTAAGTGTAAGGGGCAATTACTTTTTCACACAGTGCCAGTTGGTGTTGGTTAACTTTTTCATTAAATAGGTGAAATAAAAAAAAAAAAACAAGTGTTATTTGTTCACTCAGGTTCCCTTTATCTAATATTACATTTTCTCTAAAGACCTGAAAACATCCAGTGTGACAAATATGCAATAATAGAGAAAATCAGGAAGGGGGCAAATACTTTTTCACGCCACTGTATCTTATTAATACAGACGATCGCCATACCTTCTTCAGAAAATTTCACTTTTCTCCTGCTGTTCCTTCCATGAGAGAAAGAAAGAAATTACAAATAAATAACAGAGAGAAAAAATGATAATTTGAGTAGATAAGGACACTGCTTTCTTATTTAGAACTGTCATTCCTGTGGGTTAAAAACAGGTAGCCCAAACGTGACGGAATCAGTCCTAGCAGGTAACCAGGGGCCTGATTTTTAAATATGTCTGTTTGACACAAGGTGCCTGCACCAAAGGTGTATGATGCTATTTGCACCTTGCATCAAACCTTGCATTAACCTTGATTTTCAAATGCAGGCTGTGTCGAAATCTGGATGCCTTGCACACAAGCCACCCTGCGCCACCCTTGTGACAGCAATGACTGTGCACCAGATGACAAGTGGGCTTTCACCACAGTGGGACTGCACCATCACTTAGTTTTGTATCTTGGAAGCCCAACCATGGATACAGCAAGGAGCTTAAATTAAACCAGCCATGAGGTGGTCTAAGCAACTTGTGCCAGTGCCACACAATGTGGCAAATTGGGGGAATCTGAAAGTAGGGTCTAGGGGTAGAAGGGGCACAGGGTTTCCCTAGGGAGATTCAGGGAGATGGCAGACATGATGGGGAGTGCACCTGGTGGGATTGTTCATTGCATATCCATGCAGGTGATGAGGTGGGATGCCTATGGGGCTTTCAGGGACAGAAAGTGGTATGGCACCAGGTGAGCACAGCCCTGGCAGCTTCCCCACAGGTGTCCACCTATGGCCAAGGCTGTGCCCACTTGGTGCCATACCACTTTCTGTCTCAGAAACTCCCTCAAGGCAGTTCCATCATATTGGATGCATGGACATGCAAAGGGCACTCCCTCCAGGTGACACATCACTTCCTATCATGCCTGACATCTCCCTGACTCCCCTAGGACACTTCCATGCCACTTTTTCCCCCAGACCCCTACTGTCCAGTAGTTTAACCCCCGCAACCATCTTAGACCCTCTAGTGTTGTACTAGTTGAGGGGGTTGGATCCCTGTGGCAGTTCCTGCAGGTGCTCAATATGTCTGGTGCAAGCCTGCGGCAGTAGAGATGCCTGGGTTTTTGGTGCAGGAACCCCCCTTTTATTAAATTTGGCAGAGGGTCCCTGGCATATTTGGAGTTTGCCACAGCCCTAGAGTGATGCACCTTGCATTGCTCTAAGGCCTGTTTGAAAATCGGGCCCCAGGTTGGTGTACAGTGATGGGAGAGAATATTATTGAGCATCTCAATTTGAGTGACTCAATAATACTGCTCCTACTAAGAGGGAGTGGGAAAAAACACAGATGAGTAGGTTACAGCGAGGGTAGCAGTGAGCTACACTCGCTGGAACAGGATAAAGGCATTTGTTTGGCCAAGCCCTGCTGAGCTGGCCATTTGGCAATGTGGCTAGAGCCACTGGTGTTTGAGCCAGTGGACCCGGGTTTGGGTCTGGTTGTCGAGGAATTTTTTTTCTACTGTTTGTTCTTTTCCCCTGTGTCAGCACCCCCCCATTTATAAAAAGTTTGGGGGCATGAGGGCTTGCCCCCCCACAAAGGGGGGTGTGTGGAGGCATAGCCCTGGCAATAAAATCATTATTTTGTTGTGGCAATGGGGAAACTAAGTGACCATCACTCTTTGTGACGGTCGCTGTTATACTGCTAACCCTTTTGACATTAGGCGCTCTTTGGTTTGGTGTTTGTGTTCAGCGCAGCTAAATACTTGCCGTTATCACATAAAAACCCCAGTTTCTGTCAGAATTAGGATATCAGGGCTGCCTTTCTTAACGCAGTTTCTGATTTGGTCTACATTAGAGAAGAGGCTTTGAATGTTAGTATGGAAGATTGGGAGCTCTTTGTGTATATTTCAAGGTCTGGTTCCTTGCAGGGGAGAGGGGATGACCTCAGTGTTTCCTCCAAGGAGACGTAACAAAACTATGAGAGTCTTGGTAACCTGTGATGAGGCCGGCAAACTTGTGTAAGATGTTTTTGGGTAGAGAACACAAGGGCTGGGAGAGGAGCTCAGCTGATGCCTCCACAGGGATTAGTCAACTGTGGTGCAGAAGGCACAGTGGATCTCATAATAGTGGAAGACATACTTTATGTTTCTTGGCTACAGGTGAGATGAGTGGCAGGGAGCAGGAGGTGTTTGAGGTTGTAGAGATTGAGATCAGTAATGTAGTCCATAATAGGAGCAGTGTGTCCTGGTAAGCAGCAAGCTACACAGATTAACTGGAGACAATATGTAATGAAATCTAGCAGGACAAGCAATGCTCAGCAAAAATGCAGTGGTAGTTTTGTATACAAAAGTATACGTGTATCCTAGAAGGAGAGAGACAGCTAAAGGTTTCAAGAGGATAGTTCAGTAACCAGAGAAGAAATAGTAGCTTGCTCACACAGTATAGAAGTGTTGGTTAGCTTTAATAGTATAGTAAGTCAAGGGAGATGTAGGGTGCAGACTTTGGGGCCAACATCTCCTGCCAATTGGAACTCCAAGCTGATGTTTCCAGTGTGATTTCCTTAAGCTTCAGCCCTTGCACTTCACAACACTTACTAAAGTTGCCCTAAAGTACTGGAAAATCTTGATGCACTGGTTCTGCCTAATTGGCTGTCCATTGTCATGTGACCAGCTATGCCCAGTCATTCTGGAAAGGGGCAATATATATGAAAAAGATATACCTTTTAAAACATTAGTGTCCCAGAGTCTAATTTTAAGAGAGTTATTGAAAAAGAAATAGAAAATAATGTTAAATGAAAACATATAACCCTCCTCACGTGGCCAGGGCTAGTGCCTTGGGCAACTCTCAAATTGCCAAGTAATTTATCATCCAACCCTTCACCTCTTCCCTATTGTTACAAGCATTTAAAAAAGCATATTAGCTTCTGGTACAATGCCTTGAGCTGACTGCTTTTATGTAGTTTCCCCTCCATAGCCTAACCCCCCAGTTCCCAAAATATCAAATTCAATGTGGTGGCTAATCCTTCTGACCCTCAATTCATGATTTCAGCATGAGGGGGGCAGTGATAGGTAAATTGCCAGATAACTAAGTTGATCTCCTTCCAAGAGTGTGTCTGCTCCATGATAAGTATTAATAGCAGTTAGTAGAGCAATGGGGAGAGGACTGGGGGTGAGGGTAGAACAGTTGCATCATTATTGATGCTAGGCAGACTGACTAAACAATCTGCTTATCTTCATTGTCACAACTACTCTGCCAACTCCTTCCCGGTACTCTCCAAGTATGAAAATTAAGATATTTGCATGCCCCTATGGCAGGTTCTCAGTTATTTCTGAAAACAATTTGAGATGTGCATTAACATGGTGCTTGATTCCTGAATACCATAAGGTCTTAAACAGAAATCTCATTCCAGCCTTAGGACACCCACAGACTGGGAATGTTCTGATAATACATGCCCTACAGTCATAGTTCATCTTCAAAGTGGGCTTGCTCATTTATACGGCCCTATATGGACTGGGCCCAGGCAATCTGGCTGATCTCCTTACACCTGCCACCTCAGTCCATTCCCTCCAGTCCTCTACCAGGGGCTTCTTTGATGTTCCCAGGGTCAGGCTGAAAACATCCAGCGACTGCACTTTTAGTATCATTGGGCTCACCCTGTGAAACATCTTTCCAGCTGCTATCGGGGGGGGGGAGTCCATCCATCAAGGCCTTTAAAAGGGGGCTTAAGGCGTATCTGTTTTTTTTCCTGGCCTTCCTGAATGAAGCCATCTGATTTGCACTGACCACTGCTGGTTTTAGGTACTTTGAATTTTAATGTTTTTTTTGTTGTTGTTTTTTTTAAATAATCCTGCCTATACACTGCTGTAAATGAATTGCATATTTTCTGATTAACCTGTTTTAATGTAAGGTGCCCAGAACCTCTGGGATTGGGCACCTTTGGAATAAAATTTGCATTGTCTTGCCTTGCCTTGCCATAGTTATGTTGCCCTTGGTGGTCAGAAGTGATCTGCTTTTCAAAGAGGTTAAAGATAGCTAACTACGATCTGCAGCTTATCCATTAAGTAGGGAAATGGGCAGACTAGGTGGGCCAAGTGGTCCTTATCTGCCATCAAATTATGTTTCTATAGCAGGGCACATGGTGCTGAACTGTGGGACTAGCAACCTAAGTTCCTGCCAGGAGCCTAGAACATCAGAAATGGAAGTTGTTAGGTAGGCAAAGAGGGTTCACACAGACATGCTTCTCCTGGAATGGTGGGTTTTGGATACTACTTTTATAATGACACCCAGTATAGGCCTGATGGTTTGCCACTGGTGCTGTGAATGATCATGCAAAAGCAAGGAGATAATCATTCTTATTGGCAGGATAAAAGTGTCATGCTGAGGGCCGCCTACATCTGATGAGCATGCAGTTCTGCTGCATCCCCCCGCCCCCACCATGCCACAAACTACAACTTGAATACATGTACCCATTTGTTTACATGATATGGGGCACAGAAAAGAGAAACTTACCTTGGGGCTAATCCAGGAGAACAGACATTAATCTATGGAGTTGCTGACATTTTGCCCATTGTCCCTAAACATATAAGACATGCAACTTTGGGATGCCTGCTCTTTATGGCAGATGAGGTTAGCATACCATAAGAGTCTCCCATGATTCCCAATGGATTCTGTTTGACTTCATAAGTCTGAGATAACATTTCTTTGTCCACAGAAAATCTTTCCCCTTGAGTTCCAACCAGGAGCCATGAAGTAACAAGAGACAGGACATTCAGAGAGAAATGCCAGCACCCTTTGTCCCCTTACAGTGTCAACCATGGGGCATTGATTGAACTCCAGTTCTCGGGGACAGAGTTGGTGAACTTAGCATCAGAAGTTCTCTCTGATTACCAAGAGACTCTCCATGACCCCATAGGCCAGTGAGCATTTTTTTGTGGCAACTACCACTTATCCCCACTGGCTCCAACCAGGAGTCAGGAAGCAGCAGAAGGTGGAAACTTCTGACCTATTAAGCTCATATACTCCAAGTGATTTTTCATGTGACCAGTCCTCATCATGATAAGACAACAAATAAAGCATGATGTTAAGCATGTCTGTATTACATGCTGCCAGTCATTGTTTCACTACCCTCAACTGGGTGATTGCTACTATTACATCATGGAAAACTACAATGATAGCCTCCTGTCTAGCTCCATTATCCACGACCACTACTGCTTAGCTAATCCTGCTGTACCATTCTTCAATAGCATGTTTTACTGCCTCTGCTGTGTAGCTTGGCTTACCATCTAGTCTTAAATTTAGCAAAGAAAAGAGCTTGTTATTTTTAATACGATTTTCCCAAAACTTGACCCTGAATGGGATACTAAATATTTGATTTACAGGAGTTCCCTAAAACTTAGCCTTGATCACTGCTTCTTATTCTTGATCTTGGTTTGTGAGACTATTCCTATGGTTTAGGGGGCAGTGGGTGACACTCACCATGCCACCCACCAAAGGTTATTTAAGTATGAATTTGTTTCTTTGCAGGCAGCAGCTGCATGGCTGCTGAAATTTTCCATCCACCCTACCCATCTGTCTGCTACTTGTTTGCACATGACTGCAGCTTGAAGTATCTTGCTCTTGCTGAAAGCTCTACTGCTGTTTCTCTATCACCCAGAAGTCACAGTCCACTGTCTTCTTCACTCTATTTATATCCATCCCATCTAGTGCCCTGCTCTTCTTTGTTGGTCTCCCCCCCCCATTACTGCCTCTCACCTTGGTGGTGCTTAGAAGGGCTTTCCTCCCACTCCCTATCATTTGCTGCTCTGTTGGCCTTCAGCACTGGTCCACTGGTCTCTGGGCACTGATTTTCTCTTCCTGGTGCAGTGGTTTCTTGTGGTTTGCTGTTCTCTATTGTACACCATTACTCCACACTCCTGCTGCCCACAATTTTTGTTTTGGGTGACCACCCTGTAGCCTAGCTCAGCTGCTTCTGGTCCTCCTCCATTGTTGTTATACCACCCCCACTCCTGCTCCATTCCATTGGGCCTGCTTGGGTCAGATCTCCTCCCCTTTTTCTCTATGCTCCAGCCCTGTCTGCCACTTGGCTTTTGTTCATAGCCATTTCCAAGATATTGCTTCTCTTCTGATATGTTTTGGGCTAAATTGGCACATATTTCTATGCATATCTTACCAACCGTGCCAGCTCCTTTCTTTAGCCAGCATTTTCTCAATCACCTGACTCTCCAGCACTTGGGCACATGCCCTGGCAATGACCATACAAGAGCTCAGTGTGTTTTCACTCTCCGATTTTTTCACTGTTGCTGTGACCTTGATTCACTCTGGGCATTCTTTTGGACCTTGTCTCAGCTGCTCCTAAACCATACCCCCCCCCCCAGGCATCTGTCCCTTTCTCTCCTCTGGGCTCAACATTAACCTTACCAGTCATTTACCATTCTTACTTTTCCTACTTACCTTCTACTTTCCTGTATATGCCTCAAACATCAACCGAAATGGGCACATGTCCCAGTGACAATCAGACAGACATGTCATCAACAACTAACAGATGCACACCACTCTGTCAACTGGGTATACACCCCTCTCACTGCTCTTAAAGGGCTCAGTATACTTTCATCCCCTCTGGCACCATACTGCAACAAACCAAGCCTCTCAAGGAATTGGCTTCTTATATCCACATGCCTTGTCATCAAAGTTGAGTATTAGGGCTGCCAGTCCTGAAGCAACTGCTACCTCTCTTTTTCTCAACTCTTGGGTGTTTCCATAATCTCATTTCATTTGGCACTACATCAGTTTGCACCACAGAGCGCAAACCCTTAGCACTTTCTGGGATGAAAGTCCTACAGTGAAAATGGAGAAGCTCACTTTTTCTTAGCTGGGCAGCAGCATGCTGCAGGCCTAGCTTTAGATGTAGGGTTTTAATAGTGTCACATTAACCCTGGGGGGATGATGGCCAAAGCTTTGGATCCCCAGCGCTTTCCTCCACAAAGTCCTGTTTTTCTTCTCTTCCATGCAGAAGGTCTTAAAGTAACTAATTAATCTCATGTTTATTATGCTTCTTCTGACAGCTAGGTTAGATCTCAAATGCTGGCTCCTTTCTTACTGGCCATTTAACATCATGGCCTCCCTCTATCATTAATGGAAGACGATATTAGGATCATTCTGTTTACACTTTTTGCTTTGTCTTTTGGAGTTTCTTCATTAAGGTACCTTCAACCATGGGACTTGCCATCCTGTGGCACATTGAGGGGTGGAACACTCCTCAACAAGTTTTCTGTATGTCTGTTGCCCCAAACAGGTAGTAGTTCCTCTGAAAACAGAGAGCGTTAATGACCACATAGACATTTTAATTCAGTCACCTTACTAACAGTTTTGAGCTACCTACAGTGCTCAGAAACCTTATCATTCCCACAAACACTGTATTACATAAGACAAGCATTTGCTAAAACGAGCCAAGCAGTCATCTGCAGTGGTTACTACTTACCATGTTGCTCACTGAACCAGGGAATTCCAAGATGATGCTTGGGGTTCAGTGGGGCAGTGGGTGACACTCATCCTGCCCCTCACTAAGGACTACTTAAAAATACTTGTCCCTGTCATCATTTGGATACTCATTTCTTTGTTCCC
This sequence comes from Neoceratodus forsteri, assembly GCA_016271365.2. Lineage (NCBI taxonomy): Eukaryota > Metazoa > Chordata > Ceratodontiformes > Ceratodontidae > Neoceratodus > Neoceratodus forsteri. The sequence goes on from CM028130.1 coordinate 54,854,570, forward strand.
ACCATCCTTCCTTCTGCCTTTGGCATCTCTCCTCTCTCCTTCTGTTTTTTTTTCCCACTAAGGAACCTTTAGCAAAGGAAATTGCTTTTCTGAGGCACCTCTAAGGATGGAATCCTTCTCTAGATGGTTTCTGTGTCCCCAGTACCCTGGAATGGCAGTAATTATTCTGGGAACAGAAATCTGAATGACCATGTTGACTCATCAAGTGCAATCATCTTACTAATGGTCCTGAGATACCAACATCACTCAGCAAAGTTATACAATTTAATTCCCCAAGCACTGTATTATGTTGCACAAGCTTTTAGTACAGTAAATGACAAAAAATCTCCTGAAGTAATTTTTCCATACCTAGTTGTCTACTGAACCAGTAAGCAATAAAAAATTAGCCCTAAAAAGGCATCTTATTTTCATTTCCACACAATTTTGCCCTGAGAAGCCAAAAATGTTTTCCCTTAAACAACGAGCCATGAAAAGGGCTTATTTTTTTATGAATCTCCAAATAATTTAGCACTGAAAAGGCTAAATGTTTAATATGATTCTTCCTCAATTAGCCCTAGAAGGGTGTTTAAGGAGTTGAACTTACACATACCATGCCTGCATTGATAAACAGCGTAGATTTCAAAAGTCTTTTCATCTTAATCAACAACACAGATATGAGAGGGAATTCATTGAAGCTGGCAGGGGGTAGATTAAGAAAGATGTCTAAAAGCTCTTTTCAACAAAAGAGTGGTGGGTAAATACAACAAACTGCCAGAGGTGGTGGTGGAAGCTCAAACAGTGTGGGAAGGGGGGGTTAAGGGAGGAAGGGTGGAACAAGAACAGGGCCATAGTAAGAGGAAAGGTGCAGAAGTAAGATGGAGTGATGTCCACTACTGTAGGTCCTTTGCAGTGTAAGTGGGGTAGGCAGACTGGAAGGGCTGCTGAGCATTTTTCTGCCATCATTTTCTGTTTCTGTGTTTCTAATAGTGGATTGGGTTTTCCAAAAATCAGTCAGGAAAGGAGTGTTTTATGCAAGCAATAATACCTTCCAGGGTGGGTGGTATTGGGTAATTCTGGACCACCCATGGGTGTAATGAGGCCCGATGCTGCAGACAGAGGGCCTTATAGCCCCTGGAAGGTCCAGTATTGCCCATATCACCCACCCTGGAGGGTATTATTACATAGATACATAGACATGGATACATAGACAGTGTCGGCATATAAGGGCCTATGGCCCACCCAGTCTGCCCATTTGAACTTGTAAGTTCAGTTTATGTTTTCCTAGAAGTCTATTGCCCCTTACCCCTGACCTCCAGAATTCCTTTATGTCTATCCCATGCATTCTTAAATCCCGTGATTGTTTCAGCCCCCACCACTTCCTCTGGCAGGGTGTTCCACTTGTCCACCACTCTTTCTGTGAAGAAATTTTTCCTCATGTTTCCTCTGAATCATCCTCCCTCTAATTTCATCCCATGCCCTCTAGTCCTGGAACATCTTTTTCGCTTAAAAATAGTGTATTCCTGCACCCTGTTCCTCCCTGTAAGATACTTGTATGTCTCTGTCATATCCCCTCTCTCCCTCCTCTCCTCCAGGGAGTACATGTTCAGTTCCTTCAACCTGTCTTCATAGGACTTGTGATGCAATCCATGCACCATCTTTGTTGCCCTCCTCTGAACCTTCTCTACCCTGTCTATGTCCTTACATAGGTATGGTCTCCAGAACTGTACACTGTACTCCAGGTGGGGCCTCACTAGTGTCTTGTATAGTGGAATTATGACCTCCCTTTTCCTGCTGGTGATGCCCCTGCCTATACATCCCAGCATCCTGTTTGCTTTACCTGCTGCCTTGTCACACTGTTTCCCTACCTTGAGGTCATCAGAGATGATAACCCCAAGATCCCTTTCCTGCTTGGTGCATGCTATATCCTCACCCCCATTACGATTAGAAAATGGACACTGTGGCATTTTTATAGGGAATACAAAAAAAAGTAATTCTATAAAAATTACTAGAAATCAATTGTTTGTCCTTTTTTTGGTAAAGTAGTCCTCTCCACTACTGGCACTGGCAGTAGAAGATACTGTCATGTTTGTTATTCTGCCATTTCATCCACCCCACCAACCCATTAGTGTGTTCCCTTCTTTCTTTCTTGTTTTTGTACCCCGTTAATGCAACCCCCACCCCCCGAAATCCTGTCAGTGGAAGTGAAGGGTAATACAGGTCAAAGGAAATATACTGTTGCTACAGAGAACAAGGAAAGTCATTAGAGAAGCACCCAGTCTGGACCTCGGTAAGCTGTGCACCCTGGTAAAATCTGACTGTAGTGAAAGGTTTTTGTGTGGTGGCCATTAGGGGCATCAAGGCAGTTTAGGGTGTTATCAGTCCTTGTATTTCTTTATTGGAGCCAGCGAGTGTATGAAAGGGAGGTCCAGGAAACAGCATTTCTGACTTTAGCTGTGGTGAGGAGTCTCGCACTGCATGTTGCAAAACTGGAGTGACAGCAAGTGGTTCCTTAAAGTTGATTGGTCTAACTGCATCTCTTTTGTTTTCGTACTTTTGTTTTTTGTATTTATGGTTAAGTGTTTATTTTTTTTTTTTTAAAGTAAGACAGACTTGGGGGGTGCTTCTCTTGCTGGTAGGGGGGAGCTGCCTCATTCAGTTGTCTGGTTAATATGACAAGCAGGATCAATTCTGGGAGTGACCGGGTGGCCGGCTGGCTGGGGGAGGAAGGGGAGAGAGTGCAATCTGCTCGGAATGAAGAAGTAGTATAATAAAATTAAAAAAAATACGTAGTTGTAAATGAACCCAGCTAAGGTTTTGTAGCGTATGGTTAGGCAGCTGGTATTGGGGGACAGTATCTCTTGGTAAGCAAGAGAAATAAATGGAGGCAATTTGAAATTCAAATGAGCTGCTTGTAGCCAGTTATGGAGCAGGGTGGGCACTAGGATACTTCAGTGGGCTGGCATAGCTGGGACTTGTTATTTAGAGGGCTCTCACAGTAAGTTAATGTACCCCGGCAGCCAATGAGATTTCATATATTTTAAAGTCCATTTGCTAAGACTGGGTTTCCCCTTGCAGTTATCTCTTTAATGGGATTTTCTTAATGCAATTCATCCCCTTATAACTTAGCCCTTAACAGAGCAATTCCATAACATTTTGCAAAGCTTTAAGTAGTGCCATTCTTCTCTGCCTGCTACTGTGGTGCAGACTTCCAGTGCTGCACAGTTCACTTGCCCCCCACCATACTGCCCAGCCTGTTGACTGAATTTTGCTAGGCTGAAGGGAACTGGGAGGTGGCAGGTTTTCTAGCTGCAGGTGGGTGTTTATTCCTTTCTGCAGAGGGTCATTTGTATCACTTCTGGTTGAAGATTTGGTCAACCTGAGAACAAGGTCTTACTTTGGTCTACAATGATGGTACAGATCAAAACCTGGCCTGCCCGTGAATCTCTGGGCCAGCCTACCACATACCAATACATGGCGGTACACCAAATATTCTCAGTTGAAAAAACAGCAGTTGTGATACACCTGTTTCAAATCCAGTCCACATAAAACACTGACGCAAGGCTGGCTGACATAGTGTAATCCATGCAGCTCTGCCTGGGAACACCAGGGACTAGATTCACAAAAACTGACTAAGGCGATGCAAAATTTTGCATTGCACTTAGTGGTTTGACTAGGTGTCCAAAATTGCTATTCTTCATCAGATAGTGCACTGCACTATCTGACTGTGAATAGGGCTAGTTGGAGGCAGCAGTTACCCCAGTACTGCTAGTGCTACCCCAGTAGTGCCGCCTCATCATGCAGCCAGGAGCATAGGCCTGCAAGAATAGCACAGAGGCGCAATGTCCTATTCACAAAGGCAGCCATACAAATGAGTCCATTGGGTAAGCAAGGCACTAGGTGGCCATTTGCATGCACATTATGGGCCTATATACATAGGCTGTGAGGATAGTAGCATGGCTCCCCCAGCACCTGCCCAAGATGTAGCCGCAGTCCCTGGTGCTAGGTGTCCCCCTGCCATAGCTGATGACTGTTCCAAGTATTGTAAATCATTTTCCCTGGTGGCTTGTGGTCCCTCCCCCCACTGATCACCATCTTGAGTATTGAAAATCATTTTCCCTGGTGATTAGTGGTCACTCCCCCACCAATCTCCATCCCGAGTATTGTCAATCAGTTTGCCTGGTGGCTAGTAGTCCATTCCCCACCCCCACTGATTACCTTCCCAAGTATTGTAAATCAATTTGCCTGGTGGCTAGTGATCCCTCCCCCAGCCTACTGTGGTTCTAAGTACTGTAAATCATTTTCTCTGGTAACTAGTGCCCCCCTGCCAATCACTGTCCCTAGTAATGAAAATCATTTTCCCTGGGGCTAGTGATCCTTCCCCCCGCTGATCACTGTCCTGATCCAAACAATACATATATGTCACTGGTGCTAGTGGTAACCCTCCCTGTGCTGGTCAATCTCTGGCTCGATATAATACATATTCCCTGGTGGTCTACTGGTTCCCCCTCACCAATTGCTGGCCCGATAGAAAAACAAGTTTATTCCTTGGTGTCAGTGATTCCCCTTTGCTGATAGCCAATCACCACCTGATAATAAATACTGTATATAAGATTCATGCAGTGTCCAGTGGTCACTCCCCGTTACCCACACCCATGTCTGATCTCATAATGAGTATCACTGGCATCCAGTGTAACACCCTCTCATCCCAATCCCCTGTATAGTACATATAAGTATTTCTCTGGTGGTCTAGCAGATCCCCTCCCTCTCACCAATCCCCTGTAAAATGAAATAAAATCTTACCCTGGCATCTAGTGGTCCCTCTGACCCCTACCCTGGCAGGCAGTGTCCCCCACCCCCCACGCTGACCTAAGCTGGTGACCAGCACAGCACTCCTCTCTCCATGATGGCTGGCCACTGACCGAGCTGTCACTGTGTGGGTACTGTATACAGTATGCACTCAGTGAATGGCAGCTCCTTTAGAGCTGTCAATCAATGTGAATGAGCATGTACTGTATACAGTGCAAGCTTAGTAACGGCTCTATTGGTAGCCAGCCATGGTGCAGAGAACAGAGCTGTGTTGGTCACTGGCTCAGGTTAGGGTGGGGGCAGGTGGTGGGACACTACCTGCTGAGATGTGGCAGTGGGGGGACCACCAGATGACAGGGTAAGGTTTTATTTCATTTTCGGGGGATCGGGGAGAGGGGGTCTGCTAGACCACCAGGGAAATGCTTATATGTACTATACAGGGGATCGGGATGGGGGGCGTTACAATAATAATAATAAATAACAAGCATTTGTCAACGCTGAATGTTGATTGCGTTGGTGTGTTGTGCACGCTCACTGGTCCCCTGTCAGTCGCTCAGTCTGTTTCGTCCAGTGCTGCAGGCTGCTGTTTTGTACTGGGCTCCTTCCTGCACTTGCACCTTGTTCTGCCCGCTAAGAATTCTGCAGCTGTCCCGACAGAACTCTGTTGAGGTGGCTCACTCCCCCTCTCTCACTCGATCATTCTGTGTCTCCTGGTGCTGTAGGCTGCGCTTTTGTACTGGGCTCCTGCCTCTGTTGGTGGCTTTTTCTGCCCACAAAGAAATCTACAGCAGTCCCGACACAGGTCTGTTGAGCCTGCTGACTCCCCCTCTCTCACCCACTCGTTCCATTTCTGCCGGCGCTGCAGGGTGGCCTTTTGTACGGGGCTCCTGCCTGTGTTGGCACCTTTTTCTGCCAACAAAGAAATACACAGCAGTCATTACAGAGCTCCGTTGAGGTCGCTCACTCCCCCTGTGTCACTCACTCATTCTGTCTGTGCAGGCGCTGCAGGCTGCCCTTTTGTACTGAGCTCCTGCCTCTGTTGGCGCCTTTGTGTGCCCACAAAGAAATCTGCAGCAGTCCCGACAAAGCTCTGTTTAGCTCGCTCGCTTCCCTTCTCTCACTCACTCCATTTCTGCCGGCGCTGCAGACTGCCCTTTTTTATTGGACTCCTGCCTGCGTTGCCACCTTCTTCAGTCCACAAAGAAATTTGCAGTAATTACAATAGAGCTCTGTTGAGCTTGCTCACTCCCCCTGTCTCACTCGCTCATTCTGGGTTCCCTGCCAGTGCAGGCTGTCCATTTGTACTGGGCCCCTGCATGCACTGGCACCTTTGTCTGTCCACAAACAAATCTGCAGCTGTCCTGACAGAGCTCTGTTGAGGTTGCTCAGTCTCCCTATCTCACATGCTGATTCTGTTTGTCCTGGTGCTGCAAGTGGCCCTTTTGTACGGGACTCCTGCCTGCATTGGCACCTTTTTCTGCCCACAAACAAATCCGTAGCAGTCCTGACAGACCTCCGTTGATCTCACTCGGTCCCCCTGTCTCACTTGCTTGTACTGTTTCTCCCACCGCTGCAGGCTGGCCTTTTGTACTGGGCCCCTGGCTGCACTGATGCCTTTGTCTGCCCACAAAGAAATCCGCAGCAGTCCTGAAAGACCTTCGGTGAATTTGGACACTCCACCTCCGTCACTCGCTCTCTCGTTCTGTTTCTTCCAGTGCTGCAGGCTGCCCTTTTGAACTGGGCTCTTATGTTGCGCCCTTTCTCTGCCCACAAACAAATCCACAGCTGTCCCCACAGAGCTCTGTTGAGGTCGCTCAGTCTCCCTGTCTCACATGCTGATTCTGTTTGTCCTTGCGCTGCAAGCGGCCCTTTTGTATGGGACTCCTGCCTGCATTGATGCCTTTGTCTGCACACAAAGAAATCTGCAGCAGTCCTGACAGAGCTCCGTTGAGCTCACTCAGTCCCCCTGTCTCACTCGCTCATACTGTTTCTCCCACCGCTGCAGGCTGGCCTTTTGCGCTGGGCCCCTGCCTGCACTGATGCCTTGTCCTGCCCACAAAGACATCCGCAGCAATCCTGAAAGTGCTCCGGTGACTTCGCTCTCTCCCTCTCTCTCACTCGCTCTCTCGTTCTGTTTCTCCCAGTGCTGCAGGCTGCCCTTTTGTACTGTGCTCTTGCGTTGGGCCCTTTCTCTGCCCACAAGCAAATCCACAGCAGTCCCGACAGACCTCAGTTCAGCGCGGTCACTCCCCCCCTCACTCATTCTATCTTAATGTGTCCCATGCAGTGATTCCCCACAGCGACCATGCTATTCTGCGGCAGGAGTGCAAAAACACATTTTAGCCACAATGTGAAAAATGGCAGCTGTACTGTTCATAAGGAGGTGTGGAAAAATGCCACTGTTGGAAATGTGGGGTGAAAATATTACAAAAGTGAGACGTTACAAGGGTGCGTGGAAACAATTCAACGCACGCTTGCAACACAGTCATGTTATGGAGTTTCATTACCCGATTTTCAACATAGGCATTTTAGGACCTCTGCTCATGAACAGTGCCACTGTCATTTTCTTAATCTGTCCTGAACAGTGATTTCCCACAGCGACCGTGTTATTCTGCGCCAGAACTGTGAAAACGCATTTCGGTCAGGATGTGAAAAATGACAGCTGCACAGCTCATAAGGAGGTGTGGGATAATTCCACTGGTGAAAATGTGGCATGACAATATTACAAATCTGCAAAGTTATAAGTGTGCGTGGAAAGTGTCACTTGTAACACAGTCATTCGATGGGCTATTATCACCAAATTTTCAACATAGGAATTTTATGACCTCTGCTCATGAACAGTATCACTCTCATTTTCTTAATCTGTCCCGGACAGTGATTTCCTACAGCGACTGCTGTATTCTGTGCCAGAAGTGCGAAAACACATTTCGGCCAGGATGGGAAAAATGACAGCTTTACTGTTCATAAGTAGGTGTGGGAAATTGGGCAATGTTGGAAATCTGGAGTGAAAATATTATAAATTCTCAAAGTTACGAGCGTGCGTGCAAACTGCGCAATGCACGCTCGTAACACAGTCATTTCATCGAGTATCATTACCAAATTTTCAGCATAGCCATTTCAGGACCTCTACTCATGAACAGTGGCACTGTCATTTTTTTAATCTGTCCCGAACACTGATTTCCCACAGCGACCACGCTATTCTGCACCGGAAGTGCGAAAACACATTTCCGCCAGGTTGTGAACAATGACAGCTATACTGTTCACAAGGAGGTGCTACAAAATGCCAATGCTGGAAATCTGGCGTGAAAATATTGCAAATTCACGAACGAGCCTGCGTAGCAACTGTGCAGTGCACGCTAGTAAAACAGTCATTTTTTTGATTTTTTCCGCCAAATTTGCAACATAGGCTTTTTGAGAACCCACCTCATGAACACTGGCACTGTCATTTTGTTAATTGGCCCCAAAAGGTGATTCCATGCAGTGACCGCAAAATCACCTTTTCGGGGCGATTAACACCATGACAGTTCAAGAATTCATGAGGAGGGGTCCCAAAAACCCCATGTTGAAAATTTGGTGGAAAAATTCCCAAAAATGCCCGAGATATGCAGTAAAGTTGAAAAACCCTATGTATTACATTATACAGCTTACCGGCATTTCCTCAGTTTGCGGTCGACTTTGAAGAGTGTAGAGGTGTTCCCGGTCCACCGAAGATCTTCGTGCCGAGCTTCTGAGGTAAGTATGGGAAGCGAGGGGGGTGGGAGGCAGGGCATGCAGTGGGTGTGCGGGTTGCGAGTGGGAAGCGGGGCGAGTGCCGAGGGACAGTTTCCTTTCTTCCAGGATTTAAAAAAAAACAAAATAAACCAGACATCGTGGGACCATTTTCTGACTTGCAGGGGCATCTGACACACTGAGGTGGGCTCCCCAGTGTGCCAGCAGAGCTTTGGACCGGGGCAGCAATAGCTGACGGGATTGGGCACCACCGTCGACAAGCGGGCGAGGCGGGGTTATCAGTATGCCGACGGGATTGGGCACCTGCGGCAGCAACAAAAGGGGGTAACAGAATGCTGATGGGGAGTGGGCTTCCCTGTCAGCAGTAAACCAAACGAGGGGAACACTACAGCCGACAGGGATTGGCCACCCCGTCAGCAGGAACAAAAGCAGGGGGGGGCACAGAATGCCGACGGGGATCGGGGCCCCCCATTGGCAACTAAATGTGCGGGGGCGTTATATTATTTGTGAGCACGGCGGCAAGCCACCGCCATGTTTACAAACAATCTCAGTGGTTTTACATCCCGTCCTGCAATGACGGGTCGCTCCCTCATTGCAGCGGATGACAGACGCTGCAATGACGAGGCGGCCCCTGATTGCAGTGGCTGAGTTTCTTATTTTCTTAGAAAGTTGCGGCACTCTGGCTGAACTAGTGTCAGCAGCAGTGTGCCACGGCCTTGGGGGAAGCGGGACAAGCCTTTGCAGGCTGTGGGGGCATTGGCCACAACAGTGCCGCGCCTCCACAACCTGCTTCTCCAGAAACCTGTCGCAACATGTTTCTTGCGCATGCATGCAATCAACATAAAAATATTCTTATTTATATAGCACAATTCATATTTCAAAGTGCTGCACATAAAAAAAATATCATAACAATTTAAAACTAAACACAAATTCAACATTGGTTTAAAAAACATCCCCAATTATAAATATCAGTCATTAAAAGCTTGTTGGAAATGGTGTGTTTTTAGGCTGGTTTTAAAGCTCTCCATGGTCCTGCACTCCCTAATCTTATGAAGTAGAGAGTTCCACAGGGATGGTGCCACAAACATAAATGCCTGGGCCCCAGATGTTTTTAAGCGCACCCTGGAAACCTCTAACGACCCCTCACCAGATGAACGGAGAGGCTGGCCGGGGCTCTAAGGTATCAGAAACTCTTGCAGATAACTCAGTCCTAGTCCATGCAGGGCTTTATAGGTCAACAGACCAATCTTGAAAGTGATCCACCACTGTATAGGCAGCCAGTGCAGAACACACAGCACAGGAGTAATATGACTAGACCGCGATGTCCCAGTCAATAACTGAGCTGCAGCATTCTGCACCATCTGCAAGCAGTGGATATCAACCCCAGGAAGCACCAGGTAAAGGGAGTTACAGTAATCAAGGTGTGAGGACACTAAGACATGGATCAACATGGGCAAATCATCGGATGGAACAAGGTGTTTGATTCTGGAGATGTTCCTAAGATGGTAAAAGGAAGACGTAATGACTGTCGAAACCTGCGCCTGTAGTGTAAGCCCATCATCAAGAACCACCCCCAAATCATGTACCTGTTCAGAGGCAGGTAGCTGTACACCATCCAGCCAAAGCCCAGATGGTAAACCTATCACCAGCTTCTCTGTCCGGCACCCCAGATCTACTACCAACACCTCAGTCTTCCTGGAGTTCAAATTCAACCAGCTAGTCTTCATCCAGTCATGGAGCTCCATCAAAAAGCTGTTAAACAATGAGACTGCACTATCCTGGTCAGGTGTGAAAGACAGATAGAGCTGGGTATCATTGGCATAACAATGAAACCTCAACCAATATCATCTTATAATGTCTCAGTGGGGCAGCAAATACACTGAGAACAACATGGGGGACAACACCGAGCCCTGAGGGATCCCGCACGGCAGAGAGAATGGTTCCAAAGAAAAAATCCCAGACACCACCCTCTGAGACCTGCCAGTGAGAAAAGAAGAAACTATCTAAGAACTGTACCAGCCAGGCCACAGATAACCCTCAGGCATTCAAGTAGCACCCCATGTTCCACAGTGTCAAATGCTGAAGAAAGATCCAGAAGTACCAAGATGGAATGGCGATTTTGGTCCCTCACCATCAGGAGATCATTGAGCACCCAAATCAGAGCTGTTTTAGTGCTACACCTCTTCCGGGAGCCTTACTGGTGAGGGTCGAAGATATCATGGATGGTAAGATGGTTCTCCAGTTGCAGTGCAACCACTTTCTCAATCACCTTCCCAACAAAGGGAAGGTTAGAGGTAGGTCTGTAGTTGGCACAGTTGTTTGGGTCCAAGGAAGCTTTATTAGGAAGTGCTGTCACCACCGCCTCCTTCAGGGAGCTGGGGAATTATCCTGAGTCTAAGGGACACCAAACAATCTGTGCCAGGATCGGGCCAATAAACTCAATACACCCAATAAAAGGCATGTAGGGCCCAGATCCAAACTACAGTACGTCGGCCACAAATTCTGGACATCCACATGATATTGTCAGTCTCCAGCCGGTCAAAAGAACTCCAGGTTGACCTAGGGAGAGTGACCAAATACCGACTGCCATCAACTCCCATAGAAGATGCTAAGTGGATCTCAGCCCTGATATCAGCCACCTTATCCGCAAAAAATCGAGCAAACTCATCACACCTAAGTTGTGAAAATGCTCCTCGAATCTGCAGACAGGATGGGTTGCACAACCTGTCTACAGTTTGAAAGAGCTGAGCTGGTCAATTTTGAGCAGCAGCAATCTCACCGGACAGGAACTCTGCCTTCTTAAGCGTGATTGCTGATTGATAGCAATGATAATGTTCTATCAATCTAAGGTGGTCGGCATCAAGGGATGATTTCCGCCAGTGACGTTCTAACCTTCGTCCAACTTGTCTCATCTCCCTCAAAACCCCATCAAACAAGGGGAGTCGGGGGGTGAAGAGAGAATGGTTGAACATGGACTGGGGCGATGAATCCAGAGCCCTAGTGATAGTCTTTTTTTAGGCCAACACCAGATTCTCTGGATCCTTGCCTGCCTGTGGAACTCCTGAAAGGTCTAACACTGCCAGAAGGCCCTTCAGGGTTTACTCCCCTCAGTGGGTGGTTATTTAACCATTTCCACTGTGGCAGGCCTATAAGCGAGGGTGCTGGAAATTGAATCTCACTGTGTGGTGATCGGACCATACCACTGGTTCCACCACCAAATTGAAGACCTCAATTCCCAGGAGGAAGACCAGATCAAGAGAGTGACCTTGCTTATGCATAGCAGAAGTAACTACCTGTGTGAACCCCAACAAATACATAAGTTGGAGGAAATCTTGACCAAACTGCGAGAGTTCATCATTGACCCAGGCATTGAAGTCACCCAGGACCATCAGCCTGGGTGACTCCAATGTCATGTCGATGATGAAGTCTGCGATTTCCTGCAGGACCAATTTCTAACCCCCGGGTGAACGGTAGATGAGAATGATCCTACAGCCCTCACCTGCTACTGTGGTAAACTCGAATGATCTGGCCCCCTCCTCGGTACAACAGTAAGATCCAATTTCGATCTAAAACAAATAGCTACCCCCCACCCCTGTGGTCTGATCTTGAGTGGTGTATTACCGAAAAACCGTCTGGGACCACCAAAATGGGGTCTGCATTGTTATCGAGCCAGGTCTCGGTGATGCAAGCTGGGTCTGTCGACTCAACAAGATTAGCAATAATTGCTGTCTTGTTTCTAACAGACCTGGGATTGCATAATACCACTCGGGTTGGACTGGGTTCTGGGGCCAACCGAGTTATCTGTCCAGATAAGCTGGGGCCCTTGGGTATGGTATCTAGACATGGAGGACCACGTTCCAGTAACCATTTCACCCCAGAACATCTTCTGGACCGTACAACCACGATACAGCTTCCCCGCCCCCCTCCATAGTCCTGGACCCCCCGCCCCTACCCTCCCCCTCCTACTAATGGTAATAAACCACTTCAGGTAAGGGAGGGGGTGAGAAGGGTCGGAGGTCCCAGAGTTCAGATGAGGAGTAGTGCCTGACCGGGAGAGCCTCAGCCCAACACATCCTCCATCTCAAAAACCCGTACTTGCACTCCATATAAAGCTATTTTTCCTCCCCAAAATGTATAAACTAAAACAATCCCAGAATATAAATAAACAAACCACAAAATAAAATATAAAATCTAGAAGAAAATACAGTAAATAATGAACATATGAAACTTAAAAGTACTGGAGTCCTCTCACTACTCCAGTCTTATTGTCCAGAATTGTATCTCCCCCACTACCCCTCACAAAGTGGGGGATACAGCTTGCAAAACTGGAGTCCTTTCATGACACCAGTATAGAACCTAAACTGAATATTTCTCACTGTATAGGGGGAACTAAAACATAACAATCAGGCATAAAACCCGCAGTAAGTCCAAATGAATTATTCCTGATGTCCATACACTTCTCAGTAGTCTTTAGTGATACAAGCTGCTACATTTAAACATAAAGTCCTTTTCTAATAGCTCTTCAATATGATTCAAATTGATCAAACTGCAGCAGTCTGGGGTGTTAGCCAAAACTCCATGGGGGCGCTCCCCTCCTGACCAGCTAAGGCCTCACAGGTTATCCTAACCCACTCCCCACAGCCTGCAACTACAGTCCCCCATGGGACAAACCAGGAAATTCCCCGTGAAGGATTTTGGAGAAGCCCCATTAAAGTTCTGGCTCCCCAGAACTCACTAGGTGACTCCCATTAGTCTGTTGAGAGTAGAGTCACCACCAGCCCAAGTCCACGGAAGGTGGCTCCCCCCCTTCATGCAACACCCAGACACACCGTCCCTTTAATTCTGTTCGTAATCTGTGTTCTTTTGGGGTTTTTTTTGTTGTTGTTTTTTTTAATTTTACTCATGGCCCAATAGTCCAGATCAGAAAAAATCTCCCTGTTCTCCGTTCCACAGCAATTTGTCAAGAACTTAACCACTCCAAATTATTAGTCCCGGGGCTCTTCTGTACCTCACAGGAAACAATACTCTAAGCTCCCAAACATAGCTCTGAGAACTGACAAAATACAAACGAGTGCTCCTATTTAGTAATATGACAGTCAGCCAGCCTGAGGGGAAAAAAGCCTCTCTGTTCAGCAGAATGCCCAATTCCTCATCCATCAATGTTCACCCTGGTTTCTATGGTAGTCTTCCTTCCTTCAAACTCCCCGCTTCAAAAATCCATATCAGAGCTAAACTACCAACTCGTCACAGAACGCACTATGGCAGGATTACAGTGAGAGAGATGCAGAATACCAAACTCATTTCGGATAGACTAAAACTACGATGAGGGTAAAATAAACAAAACACCTAAGACATGCAGATTCAAACACAGCAATGCAGAGCTCAAAGCTCAAAGTGCATTTAGGCAGCACAGTCTCGCTGCCATCTTTGGCTAACTCGACAAAGTCAACTCGACAATGGATGCCAGGGATACTCATTAGAGATTGGCCATGGGTGCAGAAGGGGCAAAGGGACCACTGGATGCCAGGGATGCTCATTACAAGATTAGACATGGGTGCAGGTGAGAGGAGGGACCACTGGACTTTGGGGAAATCTTTATATATTTATCTTTAAGGTGGCGATCGGAGATCATTGGGGGGGGATCACTTGCACCAGGGAATACATTTGTTTTTCTAACAATCTGGCTGGGATTCGGTGAGAGGGGGATCACTAGACCACCAGGGAATATATATTATATTATATCGGACCAGAGATCATCACCTGGGGGGGTTACTGCTAGTACCAAAGACGTATATCATGGGGGGGGGGTTACTTCTAGTACCAGAGACATATATGTATTGTTTGTATTGGGATTGCAACCGGTGGGGGGAGGGACCACTAGCCACCAGAAAAAAAATATTTACAATACATGGGCCAGTGATCGGTGGGGTTCAGGGATCACAGCCACCAGGTAAATTGATTTACAATACTCAAGATGGTGATCGGTGGGTGATGGGTCTACCACAGTACCGCTTCCAACTATTAGGGCTGCTGGGATTAAAACAAGGTCTTGGTCAGCGGTATTTGCTCTGTGCAAGGGGGCCAACAAAAGGCCCTTGCGTGGAACAAATACTTTGTGAATAGGACAGCTCTGATATTCATGTCCCTCTACCCTCATTTGCATTGCAACCCCCTTCACACTTTGCCCTGGTGCAAACCTGATTTGAGGGTGCAAACTGGGCTTTTGTGAATACCAACATGGCACAAAACCCAATTTGTGCCTGGCAGTATAGCCTAGAGGTTAGAGTAATGAACTGTGAATGAGCTTGGTACATTCAGCAGACCAGACCTTGGTTTGATTCTCACAACCTCCACTTGCATACTGTGTGACTCTGAGCAAGTCACTTAACTGCCCAGTGCTTCCAGGTCGCCCCTGAAAACAGACACTTATGCCTAGTGGGCCTTACCTGGTTACCAAAGACTAAAATAATAAAATAAAAACTGGGTTTGCACCAGGGAAATGTTTTGTGAATCTGGCCAGAGAAATGTTTTGTGAATCTGGCCACAAGAGATGAAACTCAAACATCTATGTTCCTGTATTTCACCAAAAGAAGCTCCTTCTTCATACTGCTTGGCTACAGTATCTCTAGCAAATAGAAATCAGAACTGCACCCCTGTATCTACCCATCAGGATCTTCAATTTGTGGTGTTTGTTAATGTTATTATAATGACACTTCGAGGTCACTGTTAAAAGTGACCATACTGCACACTGAAAATAGGCTTAGTTTCATTATTTGTGGAATTTTAACTGATATTTATTTTCACCTGCAGGTTTAGACTGGTAAAGTGCAGCTGGTTAATGGCATCAGCATAGCTATCCCATTGGAAAAATAAGATGCTGGTACTATGCTACGTCTTTTCCACCATGACAGTGCCACACACACAATCAAATTAGTCATGTTGCATTAAATAGACCATTAAAAAACACACACATATTTGCAATACTCACGTACATTTAAAAGGTGGCAATGCTCAGGGGCAGAAACTAGAGAATAAAATCCTGGGAACATGAGAACGAAATTGTTTCAGATTTTAACAAAGGCATTTAATTCTAGGTAGCAGGGCAATTTTTCAAAGCTGAATTACAAATGGTCTGAAAAGGCCTGGCTTCCCACTGGGAAAGCTGAAATATTTATATTCAGTGCTCACACAATGCAGTGCTAGTTAGGATGTTTGCCTTAGTGACGGGGGCTTGATGTGTGCAGCAATGAGCTCATTAATTGCACTCCAACGGGATTAATTAATGCAGGAATCACAGGATTCTCTGTTATGCTGCACTGGCTCTTTGCTCATTTTAAGTATCTCAAAAGGACTGGGCTTGAGGCTTGCGTTTATCAAATGCTTTCTACCGTAAAAAAAGCACAAGAAGAAAATGCTGGGAACGTAACTGCAGGATAAAAGCCTATAGTGCTGTTCTTGTGATTGCTGATTTATTTGAAGCCTGGGATGGCACTGCCGGGAGAAGAGAATGTAATCTTTTTTTTATTCAGAATTTATGAACAAAAGAGTCTTCCTGTACTTGGTGTTTTTTGTTCCCCTATGAGTAACATTAAACCCCAGCAGCTCAGCTGGTGTCTAAAGCATGGTTTGCTTCCGTGAGACATTGTATCTATCTACCACAAAGGTGATCTATGATTATTATGAGGCCTCTCATGGATAGAACATTTCCATCCTCCACACTTGTAGTCCTAGGCCTCTGACAGTGGAGACATTTCCCTTATATACACTGAAGGTGTGATCCACAAAGTAGCATGGGATACACACAATTGAAGTGTAACCAGGAAGTGGTGCTCTGCATGCTGATGTCAAATCACACCATGTGTTATCCTCAGCCCCTGCCCACTTCACACCATGCGTGCACTACTTCATATGGGGGCAGCAAGGGGGGGGGGGATTGAGCTGTTCTAGATACTGGCCATCCAAATTGATGCTGAGGGTGCCTGCTGATGGATCCCAGACTCCACATGGAGCAGAGTCTTTGTTTATGACAGAGAACTTTGGTTTCAGAACAAGAGACAGCAGTCTAGAACTACAGATTGTTTACTAATTGCCCTCCTTCCCACTCCTCCACCCTCCCACCGAAAGCCAGTTCTAGTTTTATAGCAACTGGATTTGACTGACAACAGGAACTTCCTGTTTGGAAAGTAGGAAGGGAAGGATCACTGAGACACATTAGTTCCATCAACCTTGAAGGAACTTAAAAAAAAAAAAAAACCTTTCTGCCCCCTGGCTGCTGGAGGTCTGAATCCAAGCACAGAAGAAGGAGACTACTGAAGACTACAGGAAGTTCTTGTCACACAACAGGAAGGGCGAGAGTTGTAAGGGCACACAGGTAGTAGGAAAGTAAGTGCAAAAATACACAGAGGGAGGAGACAGTAAGCATACAAAGCAACAGGAGAGGGGACACAAAATAAGTCAAGATGGGAGTGGTGCAGTGCAATGGCTGTGGGGAAGCAGTGTTCTGGGAGACATTCTGGAGGCTGCGATGCTGCCCTGTTTGTAGGCACCTCTCTGGTCTGAGGGAGGAGGTTGCCCATCTCTAGGCTGACCTGGCTAGGATTCGTGAAACCTCTTCCCCCACCCTGGGACCACCAGGGCCACCACTGTTACCGCAGAGGTTGCCAAAAAAGAGGAGTGGTTGGACCAAGGTGGGCTCAGGAAGGGAGGGAGAGGTTGGGGGAACAGAGTTGATCCCTCCAGCTGTACCTCTCCACAATTCATATGCTGTTCTGGCAAAGAGTGGTTCCTCTATGGAGGCACCTGCAGTGGAGACCAAGGAGGATGCTGGGAACCTCCACAAAGGAGAACCACAGGAGGGTGGCACAAGACCCCACAGGGGAAGGAAACAACTCCTGGTGGGGGACTCAATCATTGGGGGGTAGAAGTGGGGGAGGAAGGGGACAGGGTGGTTAGGTGCCTGCCTGGTGCCACTGCTCGGAGGGACAGGAAGCAAATCCTCAGGATCACAGGAGCAGCTGCATGAAGGAGGGAGCTGGATGTCATTGTCCACCTAGGGACAAATGACCTAGCTGTGAATGGGATCAAAGCAGTGCAAAAGGAGTTTGCGGAGTTGGGGAGGGGCCTTAGACAAGTAGCATGTATGGTAACCTTCTCGGAAGTGCTGCCTGTCTATGGCAAGGATGATGTTAGGGTATTCCGCACCATGGGATACAATGAATGGTTGAAAAACTGGTGTAGAGCTCAGGATTTTGGCTTAATTGGGGACTATGGAGGGATGCAGGCTTATACTGGTGTGATGGTCTGCATCTGTTAGGGAGGGGGACCAGGATCCTAGGTGACAGGTTTAAATGCTTCATTGCCAAGCATTTAAACTAGCCAAAAGGAGAGGCACTGAAAAGGAGCAGGGAAATCCCAGCCTCCCCCCACAAAACACAGTAGTTAGAGTGGTAAACACCAAGGTAGAGAAGTCAGTAGGGAGCAGGACAGGGATAAATGCAGAAAAAGGCATTAAGGACATGGATGGGGCTAAAAGTGGTAAGGCCATAAAAAATAAATGGAAGGTGATGAGCACCAATGCCCGCAGTCTGTGAAACAAGCTCCCTGAACTAGTGGCCTTGATGGAAGAGGGATGCCTGGATACTGTGGCAGTCACTGAAACATGGTACACAGAGAACCATCACTGAGATGTCAACATACCAGGATACACAGTCTAAAGGAGGGACAGGGTGGGTAAAAGAGGAGGAGGAGCTCTCTATATAAGGGAAGGGATTAAAGCAACAGAACTAGAGTAAACAGGAAGTTGGTGAGTCACTATGGGTCACCCTGGAGACAGGAAATGGCACCACAATCTGCATGGGAGTTGTGTACAGACCCCCATTTCAGGGGGAGGAAATGGACAAGGAAATGATAGAAGGCATCATTAAAATGGCAGAAAAAGGGGAGATATTGTTGAAGGGGGACCTGAATATGCCAGATGTTAACTGGAGCACCTTTGCTGCAGGCACATCCAAGAGCAGGGTCATTCTTGATGCCCTACAGGCGGCATGCCTCAGACAGCTAGTGTTGGAACCCACTCGGAAGGGAGCAGTCTTAGACCTGGTACTCTTAAATGGGGAAGGAGAAAGGATCTCAGATTTAAAAGTGGGTAGCCATCTGGGAACAAGTGACCACCAAACAGTGTAGTTCACAATAAACACAGCTATAGAGTCAAGCCATACAAAAACAAGAGTATTGGACTTTAGGAAGGCTGACTTTGGGAAAATGAGAGAGTGCCTCAGAAAAGCACTAGCAAATGGGCAAGAAGGAGGGGTGGAGGAACAGTGGGGAATAATCAAAACAGCCATCGCAGAGGCAACAAGCCTTTATGCGAAGCAAATCAACAAAACAAAATAAGGAAAAAACCACTATGGTTCTCAAAAGAGGTGACAGGGATGGTTAAGAAGAAAAGGATAGCATTTAGGAAATATAAGAAAACACAGAAGGAGCAGGACAGAGAACTTTATCAGTTAAAGCAGAAGGAGGCAGGGAACACAGTTAGAATAGCAAAGGCACAAACTGAGGAAAAGATATCCAACTCTGTTAAGAAGAAGGATAAAACGTTTTATAAGTAAATTAGGGAGCGAAGAAAGACCAAGGGAGGAATACAGAGACTTAATAAAGGGGAGAGAATGTGGGCAGAGGGTGACAGTGAAAAAGCAGGGATACTGAACAAATATTTCTGCTCAGTTTTCACAATGGAAGGGGGACCTAAACCAAACAAGACAGAAACTCTGAATGGGGGGTCAATACCAGTCCATTCACAGAAGAAAAGGTTTTGATAGAACTCTTGAAACTGAGGGTGGACAAAGCAATGGGGCCTAATGGGATTCACCCAAGAATTCTAAAAGAACTAAGGGTAGAACTAGTAACACCACTGACAACTCTCTTTAACAAATAATGGGAGGATGGGGTGGTACCTGAGGACTGGAGGATGGAAAATGTGATTCCACTTCACAAAAGTGGGAGCAGGACAGAGGCAGAAAACTACAGACCAGTTAGTTTGACTTCAGTGGTAGAGAAAATGATGGAATCACTTCTGAAGGAAAGAATTGTTGAGTACCTAGAGGCCAGTGGGGCACAGGACCCAAGGCAGCATGGTTTCGCAGGAGGAAGGTCATGTCAGACAAACCTAATAGATTTGTTTGACTGAGTGACCAAAGTAGTAGACCAGGGAGGGGCTGCAGATACGGCCTACCTAGATTTTAGCAAGACATTTGACACAGTCTCACACAAAATATTAATATACAAGTTAGCCAGCCTTGGAGTGGGTCCCAAGGTGGTAGTCAGGATAAAAAACTGGCTGGACAACAGGACACAAAGGATAATAGTAAATGGAGTCCACAGTTAACAAAAGAGGGTAAATAGTGGGGTACTGCAGGGTTCGGTACTGGGACCAGTTCTCTTTGATGTCTTTATAAGTGACATTTGAGAGCACCTGGAAGGAAATGTATGTCTCTTTGCAGATGGCACAAAGATCTGCAACAGGGTTAATACACAAGGTGAGGTGGAAAGAATGAAAAGGGACTTGACAAGGTTGGAGGAATGGTCAAATATGTGGTAGCTCAGATTCAATGCAAAGAAGTGCAAGGTAATGCATTTGAGAAACAAAAACCCAGGGGAAGAATTAACAATAGGGGGTGAGTTAATAACAACAAAATCAAAAGAGACCTAGGAGTAATTATATCAGATGACCTAAAGGTGGGCAAGCAATGTGAGAAGGCAGGAAGGAAGGCTGGGGGGATACTGGGATGCATAGGGAGAGGCATCAATAGTAGAAAACAGGAAGTTGTTATCCCTCTGTAAAGACAGTTAGTGAGAGCCCATCCGGAGTAGTGCATGCAATTCTGGAGACCTCATCTCTGCAAAGACATAGATAGAGTGGAGGCTGTTCAGAGGAGGGCAACCAAAATGACATATGAGGAGAGTCTAAAGCAGCTTAATATGTATACCCTTGAAGAAAGGAGGGAGAGGGGTGACATGATAGAAACTTTCAAGTATCTCAATGGAATTAACAAAGTACAACAGGGTAGTATCTTTCAGAAGAAGAGATGTGCAAGAACAAGGGGGCACAATTTGAAGATAGAGGGGGGACAGCTCAGAGGTGATGTTAGAAAGTAATGTTTCACAGAAAGGGTTGTGGATGCATGGAACAGCCTTCCTGAGGAGGTTGTGGAGTCAGGAACAGTGGGAGAATTCAAGAATGTATGGGACAGGCATAAATCAATTTTAGTGGAGGGTAGGAGGAAGTAAGCTGTTGATTAACTAGAATCTGCAGCTTATCCATCAGGTAGGGAAATGGGCAGACTAGGTGGGCCAAGCGATCCTTATCTGCTGTCAAATTCTATGTTTCTATGATTCTATGAACATAGCAACCCTGCAGGGATTGACATATCCCCATCATCACATTTCAAAAGTCATCTTCGGCACTGGCCAGTATGGACCCCAGCACTCTATGGAGGTCCCAAGGTCTGGGGCTTGTGAAATGGCCACTGATCGGGCAGTGCTGCTGTTCCTGAGGCCAGGCAGGGGGAGTTCACACTTGCTACTGCCCCCATTAGGACAAAAGAATCTCTACCCCATATGCCAGTCCTCTGCAATGTTGACCTTACTGGGTCATAATGTAGCATGGTTAATAGCGCATGACATTTTGGCTGAACAGATACAGCGTAGTTTGTAACCGCTACTGGTACAATATCACATATACTGCTGTATGCGGTATTGCATCAGAAGCGCTCTCCCAGGCAGAGGATGTGACCTCTGCTGGGAGTGGGCTCCGCCAAGCAGTTGTTGTGTCTCACAGGACTGAGTGACAGCAGCAGGAACCCTGGTGCTGCATCTGGGACCGGGTTTGTTTTCCGGTCCCAGAACCTTTTATTTTTCACACTTTTGTGCACTGCCAGAATTGGACCCCCCCAGGAGTTGAGAATCTTTCTCATGGCAGAAATCGCTCTGTATTGGCAGCACGATTTTGCCATGAGACATAATGCCTTACGACATTATGACCCTGTGCCAATGTTGACAAAGTCTCTTGAACAGGCTACATGCCTGCCCCCAACCCATGTCTGCCACTGAAACAGTGTGCAAGTAGAAATGTCAGCAGCTTGGGATTGGGTTTGGTAGTGGCACGCATCCTGGAGCTGTGGACGCATGGAGATCCCTACATGTCTGGAGTGGGACCTCTTTGTTCCACTAACCCATGCAGGTACTCTTCCACAGGAGAGGTTCAGCTGGAGGATCAGGATCTTAATTCCAACATTTTCTAGAGTTCAAATATATCTATTCTCCACACACTCTGTCACAGCTGGGATTATCAGAGTTGAGACATTAGTATTCTCCCCACATGCTTAGTCCAAAGTCTCTCAAAGCTGAACCATTTCTTTTTTTTAAATTTATATTTTATCCCCAATTTTTTTCCCCTATTTTCACCCAAGCCCGGTCACGCACACATGTGTGGAGGCACGTGCGCACCGTGGCTTCAGGGCACCCTCCCACTATTTGCTGCCCCCGCTCACTTGCACTACCCATTGGACCTCCACCCAAGAGCAACAGAACTACAGGGGGTTGACACAGATCCTCCCCTGGAGAGGGGAGCTGCTGCTATGGCTGCTCAATCCTGCTCCTTCCCTCCCCACCGGATGGCTCTCTGATGACCCTGGCTCGATCACGAACCTGTGTCACCAGCGTGGTATGAGGTAAGGCATCCAGCACCTCAGCCCTCAGCACTGGCTAAAGCTGAACTATTTCTATTCTCCACCCTGCTAACCACAGTGACCAATTAGCTGTTACTACTTGGGCACATCATCTCCAATTCAATCACTGAGTGAGGTGTTGAACAGAAAAATTGATCACTTCACTGAGGGACTTTTTTTGTTTGTTTTACAGGTTAGATAATAACTAAATAGGTATCCTTTGAGGTGCGTGGGGGAGTTGGGTGCAGAGAGTGGTGCTCATATATTTGACTGCATCAGGTGGTGGTGGTGGTGAATGATGAGGTTGTGCCAGATGTGACTGGAGTAGGGGGAGTTTATTTAACATGATGCTATAGGTAGGTTTTGTTAGTTTATAGTTTATTGATCGTCCAAGGACATTAAAATATTATCACAACATGCATATAAATATAAAAGGGGAAGCATGGATTATCAGTCATAATAAATACACATTGTCACATCAAACAGTAATTAGTTAATGTTTTTATGGACACAGCAAAGTTACTTTAGATGAAACCTGCAACAATCAGGATTGTAAACAGGATGCCATGAGGTATGGGCCTGGCTACCTACACCCCTCATGGCGTATTGTAACCTGTGTTTCCATATCTTATTATGAGATTGTGAGGCCAGAGGCCTTAAAAGTATTAAGGAAACAGTGCCCATAAGTCATTATCCCTATTAGATGTTTAGTGTACAAACTCATAAATATTTTACCTTAGCAATTATTAATGAATATAGAATCAACATTATAAGTCCTCCAAAGCAAGAGACTAAATTAGGTAACTTACATTATATGGTTCACCGTAACATACATAGTTTCTTCTGCATACTTTCAACTCAAATTTTAGAAAGTTTAAAGCAGCATGTATTATCTTATGGTTTTCAGAGTCGAACATTAAATCAAGAATGTAATAACTGAGAATAAACCTACTGGACAGGATTGAGCCCAGCAACTTGTCCCTATTTGTTTGTACCATCTACTGTAGCATATTGCTACATGTAAAAGTGTTGCTGGGCTATTTATAATACATCCACAATCTGGTGTTATAGAATCTGAGTCCTTTCTATAGCTTTTATTTAGGACATTGCATGGGAAAAACAAAGATCTGAACCTCACTAGGGCTGCATGATAATTCGGAAAATCAGTTAAATCTAAGAACTGATTAAGACCATGCTCTTAAGTATTTCTGGAAAGCCATAATGAAATCTTTAATCTGGCTATTTCTTAGAGATTATGGTCCGATTCAAAAGAGATACACCTGGTGCTAACAGCACTTGGCGCCAAAAGATATGCAAAGTAGCAGCGTAAGCCAGTCGATTGCGACTTCATGGATTCTACAATGTGGCCTGCGACATACCACAGGCTACCTGCATCAAAAACTAGTTACACCAGCAGTTGCGCCATAAACCCCTGTGACATGGCACTACGGGATTTACGGCAGCAGTTTCACCCTATTCTAGTAGAGCAGCAACGGAGTCCCCAATGTTGGGATTCTACAAGAACCCCCTGAGGAGAAATGTCAATGTAAGTTACACCAGCATTTAACTGGTATAACTGTAAAAACACCCTTCGAGGGTTCTGTAGACATGCTGCACCCACTCCACGATGTGCCTCTCCTGCCCAGAACACCACCCGTCATCACCCCATAGGGCAGCCCACAACCTCCCCAGCCCCAGATCTCCCATAGCAGAGGTGCCCAGCTGGGCATCCCACACCCCCAGCCCCCAGAACCCCCAAAACTGTAAATGCCCTGCAGGGCAGCCCACACCATCATGCCCCTGAACTGCACACTGCTATCAGTTTCGAGGGCAGCTGTGTCCTCCGACATAGTCTCACCCAATCTTTATTAACATAATGGATACATTATAGATCCCTTGAGATCCTCAGGTAAGCAGTTTCTCATTCTCACCAGCAGTGCCAGTCCACCCAAATCCCCCACAGAGTCTCAGCCAGAGACTTGTGTGTTCACCTTCATCTTATAGTTAGTTGTTGATTGAGCACTGCATGAATGTTACTGTATAGATGCTGATTAGAAATGAATGAATACTCATTCATTTCTGAGCGATCTATGCAGTAAGCTCTCATGCAGTGCTCAGTCGGTTGCTGGACATGGAGGTGAGAGGTGGCTGTGCAGCCGCGGCTGGAGATGGGTGGGGGGGTGTGAGTGGACTAGCACTGCTGGGTGGAATGGGTGGGGGGCCACTAGACTACCAGGGATCTCAGGGGTTTGTAATAATTATCCATTTGTGGAAATAAAGTCGGGTTGGGGACTAGATCGGGGGGGGACACAGCTGCCCTGTGGGGTTTGGGGAAGCACTTACACTTGCTTAGGGAGGTTGCAACTTGCGACATGCCCCTCAGGTATGTTCTTAGATTGGCATACCTTTCCGCATGTAGCAAGTCATGGGACTTAGCCGGGGAGGCTCTGCTCCTTCTAGAATAGGGTGCAGTGTCCATGTCACAACAGCATTTGTTGCAAGTCACCTTTGGGGGTGACTTGCGCCAAGCGTCTAGAATTGGGCCCTATGTCTCTTGATATAGCAAAAGTTTTATATGAAACATACTTCCCATATTGTGGACTAAGATTAATAACCATACAGTATCTCAATATTTTAACAAATAATCCATAGCTAGACATAACATTTTATTTTAACCAGAATGGCATACTATAGAAAAATGTCACTGGGCTATTGGGGAGGAGGGAAATTGATGCTACTGAGGGTGGGAGTAACTTTTAATACTCAGCAGTTGGGGGGTGGAAACATGGCCTATGGGGAGGGTAGCATTTTTATATACAAAAAAGTGAACATGAATTCACTTAATGGCATTTTAAGCAGGAAAGTGCTACTATACTTTGTTCCCGCCTTCTTCATCTGACAAAGTGGCCACTTCACCAGGTGAAGACAGGCAGAAAGTACACATAGTGGCAGCTTTGCCAGTGAAGTACTACCATGCATAGTCTTCACCTGGCAAGGTGGTAAATTCACCAGTTAAAAAAAACTATATGAACTGACACTTTGTGCTATGCAAAGCCTGGACACTTTGCATAGTTTTCTGCATAGCTACATCACAGTTTCCTGACATTACCAAATCTCTGTGTGGAACACCCCTGTCTGCCCTCATGAATCTCTCGCAGGAACCCTGCAGATAGCAACCACTACAGAACTAACAGTGCATAACGTAGCAGCAGCAAAGACGTGTGCTAGCTGGGTGGTGACAACCAACTGACACTGCTTCCTCTCCATAATTTGATGAACAAAATGTACATTGCCCATGCCTGCTCATGTGCTCTTTTCAGTGATGCAAATAGTGAGGCTAAACACTGCCTACATCTTCTTTCTAGTAGAAAATAGCACACTAGGATGTCCTCTAACATCACTTTATAAACAGCTGTCAAGATGAAGACATAGATAGATGGCACCACACCTTCACAATACACTCATTTGCTACCCTACATGCCATGCTACTCTTGAGCACTTTGAGCCTATGTAGATGCATCGGACAGGAATGTGCTCACACACTCACAAGGGATATTGTGCCAGCTTGGGTGAGCCCAGGTGCTACTATGACTGAAACTCAGAGACTGTTTCCAGAGTCAGTGACACCACTTGGGATGAATCTGGGCCTCACTGGCTATGCCTGTGACAGTTCTGCTGTGCAGGATATTTAGCTACTTTCATGTTTCTTCCAGCACCAGAAGCATGAGAGTTACAAGATTTCATCCTCCTGGTTCTCTTCCATTCTCCTTAGAAAGCTGGTTCCTTTGCTTTTGTAGCTGCTGTCTGATGATGACACTTTTATCATCATGGATGCAGGATGCAGTTTGAGGGAATGAAGAGGGGATGTACAATTATGAAATGGGTGTGTGAGTAGGACTGTGTGTAACCAATAGGATCCCCATGGGTTCTGGGAATGCATGGTTGTTTCATTGTTTCAACAACACAGAGGTTACTGTGGGATTCCTCTCTACACTTGTGCTCTTAAGGGGGCCCTGTGTGTGGGTGGGGCAGGGGCAGACTGATCACCTCTCGTGCTTCAGTACTGGCAGGACATAAGGGTAGATTTAAGTTTTACTTAAGGAAGA
Organism: Neoceratodus forsteri; assembly: GCA_016271365.2. NCBI lineage: Eukaryota > Metazoa > Chordata > Ceratodontiformes > Ceratodontidae > Neoceratodus > Neoceratodus forsteri. The sequence continues at coordinate 54,880,917 of CM028130.1, forward strand.
GGAAGTTGACTTGAGGGCCAGGAGAAGATCTGCCTATGATCAATTCAATGTTGGCTCATTCATGTCCTCTGAATGAAAACAGACCAGGTAAGTAATGAAGTGGTAGAGGCGATGCACAGGGATATCCCTATATGTATCTGGACTCTGAGCACTGAATCAAGAAATTTGATGCTGTTATTGAAGCTGAAATGCACTGAAGTGTGAGTACAGGTATCCCGGTGGCCGAAATAATGTCCTGTGGGATCCTTAACTTGTGAGGCCAGTAAGCCTAAGGCTGGAGATCGCTAATGCATGCACATGTTTCATGCCCCATTTGCAGTAACCCTTTTTCTTCTGCAGGAGACAAGGTGATTCTGGCTGCAAAAGCAGGAGTAACATCGTTTTGTTAACTGAAATGTACCATTGGATGCTTTGGCTTCAAGGCTTGAACATGCTGAAGAATGACTGGGCCCTGAGGCCTGAACCATGCAAGGGTCTGTGCAGTTATGAACATGAAGCCTTATATGACCTTCTGCTCCTGGGGCCAGTAACTGGGTAGATGATGACTTGAAAACTCTGTGAAAACCACATTTCCTTTGTGGGTCCCTTAATACCCAACTGTTAGCCCATGGGTCTGCTGATTCTCCCATGGCAGATTAAAGTAGAAACACAGAAACAGAATTTCATGGCAGATAAGGACTTCTTGGCCCGCCTAGTCTGCTCATTTTTCCCTGACTATAGTATCAGCACAGATCACACTTGATCTCCAGTCCATTCACCCCCTTCCTTTTCAGTAAGATTCCCTAATGTCTATCCTAAGCATTCTTGAACTGCACCACTATTTTTACCCCCACCACATCCACTGTAAGACTGTTCCAGGAATACACCACTCTATCTATGAAGAAGCACTTCTTCTTGTTTCTCTGGAGTCTACCCCCTCCAGCTTCTTATCATGCCCCTTGACCTTGAACACCTTTTTTTCTGAAAAAATACTTCCCTTTTGTACCTTGTTTACCCCTGTGAGATATTTAAAGGTCTTCATCATTTCACCTCTCTCACTTCTCTTTCCCTGGGTGTACATATTTATGTCCTTTAATCTTTCCTTGTAGGGCTTCTGATGCAGACCTTACACCATTTTAGTTGTCCTCCTCTGGACTGCTTCCAATCTGTCTATGTCCTGAGATGTTGTCTCCAGAATTAGACACAGTAATCTAGTAGTAGTAGTAGTAGTAGTAAAACCTTTATTCATCTTTAATGAATTGGATAACTCAACTGAGACAAGTTCATTTCAAGTGAGATCCATTGAGCAAAATAACAAGCAGTTTAAGTAATTAACATTAAATATAGTTACCAATAATTTAAACAAAACACTTCATTTAAAATGATTACAATAGCTACAGACACATTATACAAGTCAGATAAACACAAAAATACAATAACTACAAACACCTTATACGAGTCATCAAAGAAACATATATTGCAAGGAATCCCAAACCCTGAGGGCGGTACTTAACATACGGATTAGAGAAGGTAAAGCTACAAACGTTCGTAAAGTGCCAGTTCTCCTGTGATTATTAAATCATGGGGAGAAAAAAACATTTTGATATATTGGGAGGACAGTAATAGAAAAGCAGTCATTCGCACCAAAACGTTTTCCTAACTAATCTATTCAACACCATTTATGTTACTTCAATATTCATTCTTTGCCTAGCTTCTTCTATAAACCATGTTTTCTTCATCTATAAATCTAGGTACACGTACAAAACAATTATTGTAAATGTAGAAAGTGTTGTAATAACAGCTTAAAACACACATAATAAAATAGACAAGTTCCTATTTAACTTATAGTCAATGGAGGGTCAAGATCCTCGTTGACATAATTTCCTGTAAGGATCCTTAAACATATGCCTGCCCCCAGTCCTTAATTAAAGACTGATTTACACATGAATAACTCTGGACTGCAAAGACTCACAGATAAACACAATGGCTCACTCAAATTAACTGTTTATGGTCTTTCAGATATTAAGACACCCTGTTATTGATAGTTCCCCATTAACTTTTCAGTCCCAGCCCTGGTCTTCCTTTTTTTGATTACATATCTGAAAAATGTGTTGTCATCTTTTGTTACTGCCTTGCTTATTCTTTTTTTTTTCTTTGTTTTTATTTAAACATTTGGTAACTGGGAAAGGCACACTGAGCAGAGGCTCATTGCCAGGTGTGATGCAGGGAAAACTCGGGGTAGAGGGGTACAATAACAAAAACAAAGTTTCTTATGTAAAAGTCTCAGTTACAGGCAAGGTAAGACAATGCACAGTAGTAATCTGCATGACAGTGTGCAATTGTGTTGGCAAATATTTACAAACAGAGTGGCAATTTCACATCAGATCATGATTACAGTTAAGAATTGGGAGTGTATAAGTACTGTCTCTCTTCAGATTGCACCTTTGCACTCCTTACTACTCTCTATTTTGATCTGTTTCCCCTAATATACCACCCTATCCTCCTCCTTCTGCTTCTCCTTGTACCTTCTGAATGCTACCCTTTAAGATTTTGCCTTTTCTACCACCTCTTTTGAGAAACATAGCGGCCTCTTTTTCCTGTTTCTTTTTCTCCCTTGCTTGATGCAAACATTTGTTGCCTTCACTATAGACCTTTTCAGTTTGCACCACTGCCCCCCACCCAGTGTGAACTTCCCTGCTAGGTCATCACTAAGGCATTCACCCATCTTTTAAAATATGCTCTCTTGCAATCCAGGTCCCTCACTGTTATGTGGTTTGAGTCCACTGGTGTCTTTTTTTTTTGCCTGGACCTCACACCACTACCCTGATGGGCCATGGCTCCTCAGCTCTCACCCCTGCACACCACCCCCCATCCCAGGCTTGCCCCCCCAGGTGGAGCCACCAGGTGAGTGCCCCCTCCTTAGTACACTCAGTCTTTAGCCCTGGCTTACCCTCCCAGGATGGGGCCATGAGAGTGGGACCCCCCCAGTGGAACTTTGGTCATGCAGTAGTGGTGGCAGAGGTGGGACAGTCACTCACGGGGCCAGATTTTTTTTTTAATTCAATATATTTTATTCAAAGAAAAAAAACAATTTTTTAGTAGGACAATACAAATAATCAACAATAAAACAATCTACAGGATAACATAAGAAAACAAAATTGTAACATACATACAATTATAAAAACATAACCTATTAAACCCCCCTTCCCCTCCCCCACCTACCTACCTACCCTTTTGGCATCACAGAAAAAAGGCAAGATCATTGTGTGGACCATCAAATTGAGAGAATGTATCTATGTTTTCCATACAGCTTAAATACTATATAACATATGGACTGCTTTCCAATGGAATTTGTACAGAGGAAGTTGGTTATTTAAACTTGCGACCATTTTTTCCACTCTCAAGTTAAACGATGGTTCTTGAGGCCATTCTAAATAAGTAATAACTTTGGAGGACGTCCACTGTTGTAAAACTACTGCTTTAAGAGAGAAAGCAATCAAAGCCATCTAATATCTCCTCTGTATGACCGGTACAGCAGAGAAGTCTCCAATCAGACATATTTCTGGAGTGAATAGTTCACTAATAGCCAGTAGGGGTTATGCTTTTTGACATATTGTATCCCACAAGGCAGCAATGGAAGGGCATTCCCAAAGAATATGAATAAATTGCCTTCAGATTAGTTGCATCTTGTGCAATTTGAAGAAGGGATCCTACTCATCGTAAATAACTTGATTGATATGTGTTATGTAGAATGGAGAATTGCATTAACTTCAATCTGTCCATTCCAGAGTAAGGTAAGAATGGCAATCTTTCCAAAGTTTAGTCCAGTCAAGAGCTCTAAGAGGCAAGGTATCATTCCAGTAATAAGATATTCCATTTACCAATGGATAAGTCAAATTATAGAGAGCCTGATAAACCTGGGAAACTTCATATGGGTTTTGGGCCATGTTGGCCAGTGCCTTAATTTTGGCACCCATCTTACTATCTATTCTAGGCTGCAAATCTTTGGTAGTTGAAAGTGTCAAATTTGATATATCTTAAAGGCCCCGCTTGGAGGGGCCAGATTTTTTTAAGATACTGTAGTGCACCTGGAGGGAGGACATGCAATGACATCAACGGGGGCACCTTATGTCTGTGCCGCCTCCCATTACATGCAGCCTTGGTCTTTGTGGCTCCCAGCCTCTACCTGGGGCTCTTGACATGCTGAATGCTTGTCCCTACTCCCCCCCAGAGAAGGAGAGTTGCCAGACAGCACTCAATCCTTCTCTACCTAGCCAGCCCACTGACTCTAGGGTCTGTTCCTGAACCCGGGTCATCAGTGTAGAGCGCAGTCGCCCTGCCTCTGTGCCTGTGGTCTGACTTCCACTGCTGTCCTTATATTGAAACATAATTCATGGTGATTTCTGGTCCTCAGGTTGTCCCCACCTTGATGTCTGCAACACTGTCCCTGTTGGTGAGAACCAGGTCCAATATTGCCCCATCAGAAGGGGGAGATCATTAGCTAGTTGCCTGAGGAATGCCCCTTCCAGGGAGTCCAAGATTTCCCTACTTCTAGCTGAAGCCACAGCCAGGAGGCTCCACTCTACATCTGGCAGATTAAAATCCGCCAATAAATAGCACTCCCTCTTTTCTGCCATCTTGCCAATGAATTCCATCATTATCTTATCTAACTCCTCCTTCTGTGATGGAAGTCTGTAGATCACTCCAGTGTGAAATTATGTTTTATTTTATTCTTTTGGGAACCGGGTAAGGCTCATTAGGCACAAGGCCTGTTTTCAGGGTTGACCTCAGAGCACTTGGAAGATTAAATGATTTACTTAGGGTCACACAGTATGCAAGTGGAGGTTGTGGGAATCAAACCCAGGTATGCTGGATGTGCCAGACTCATTACTCTAACCTCCAGGCTATACTGCCTGCCAAGAGATGCTTCATTCCCCATCTCTAGGGTGATCAACAATACCTCTGCCCCCAGTTCCCTGTATCTTCACTGCTTTAATGCCTTTCCTCACATAAAGTACAACATCCCTCCTTTCCTTCCTACCCTGTCCTTCCTGAACAGAATACAGTCTGGTATGGTCATGACCCAGGCATGGGTTTCAGTGCACCATGACTTGCTCATCACCAAAATATCCAGGTCAGCCTCTGCCAGTATGGCCCCTAGATCTGGAATCTTATTTCCTAGACTTCTGGGATTCACACGCATGGCTTACCAGCAAAACAAAATGGTTATATTAAATGCACGCTGAAAATAGAGTTAAAAATCTACGTTTCGACATTAGGTCTTCTTCAGGAAATATCTAAAAGAGAAAAAAAACAAAGTTAGTGTAGAAGGGAGGTGAAATGAGGGATATATATATATGTGGGGAAAGAAAAAAGGGGAGGCTCAGGGAGAAGAAGTGATAAGTGACAAGACTAAGAGAGAATCTGTGAAACAAAAAGGTGATGATGGGAAAGATAAAGCATTATAGGAGTGAAAGAGCTAGGGAAGTCCCCAGGTGAGGACTAATTAACAGGGCCTAGCAAGAAGGATGAAAGGTGACAAATGCATGGGAAGAAGACACAGATGGAGACTTATGGTGAAATGAAAAATAAATCAAATGAGTACAAATACAAATAGACTTCAGGGAAAATAAGGGGTGGCTAAAGATGTTAGTGGAAAATAAGTCTATCATTTAAACCAGAGGGCTGCTGGGAGCCAAGACGGATGATCAGCTTGGCTTCCATGTTTTTTCTATGGTCAGAATCCCAGAAGCCCTGCTAAAGAACACAAACAGAAAGGTCATTGACTTTGTGGTCCCTGGAGATAAAGTGGGATACAATGGGTTTAGCAGTGTCACCGTTCCTGACTGCTCTGTAATGTTCCCTGAAATGGTAAGCAAGGCGCCTACCAGTCTCTCCGATGTAAATAGCTGTAGACTTCCTGCAAAGAATACAATACACCACATTAGTGGAGGTGCATGAGAACTCCTTGGTGATGTGAAAAACACCTGTCGGCCCCCGAATTTCAGTCACACTGGAAATAAATTTGCAGGTGTAGCAGCGAGTCCTGTTGTAAGGTTTGGTACCTGGAAGTGAGGAACTGTTAGGAGTAGGTAGGCTGCTTTTAACCAGTAGATTAGGCAGGTTAGGTGGCCAGCAGAAGGAGGCAATAGGTGGTTCTGTAAAGGAAGCACCAATGTTAGGGTCAGTTTGCAAAATGGGAAAGTTACTGGTGATGATCCTGTGAAGAGAAGGTGTGCTCTGATGGAAAGGAAGCATTAGTGGAATTTGAAGTTGTTCTTCTGTGACTGTATCCTTCCTGCAGGGATCAAGGTTACGAGGCATGTTACTGACCCGAGAGAGTGCTCTGTCCTCTGTGCTTTTAGGGTATCCCTTGTTGACAAAACAAAACTGTTCATTATTTGGGTCTGCTCAGCAAAATCTTCCTCTTCACTGCACAACCTACATAGTCTAGGAAACTGTGATTAATGCAGGCCATTCTTGACATGTTTAGGATGGAAGGAGCTGTGGAGGAGGAAACTGTGAGAGTCAAAGGGTTTGAAATAAACTGATATCTTCAGACCAGTGTTCTGTACTGACAGCTGGATATCCAGAAAAGGCAGTGTAGAGGAGGGTACTTCAACAGTGTATTGAAGGGAAGTATGGGCCATGGTAAACTTGTCAAGGAAGAATTGGAAGGTCTCCCTGGAGCAGGAGGTGGCCCTCACACAGTCATCAATGTAATATTTGTAGAGTTCAGGCACGGTCCCTGTGAATGAGAAAAAAAATGTTCCTCCACCCAACCCACAAACAGATTAGCAAAGCTGGAACCCATCTTGGTACCCATGGCAACTCCACTGACCTGCTGAAAAAAACTGTTATTAAAAGAAAAAGCACTGAGTGTAAGAACCAGTTCTGCCAGATGTGTTAGTGTGTGTGTGGGTGGCTGCTGGACTTCCCGCTTATTCAAGAAATGCTGCAAAGCTGTCACACCAACATCATGGGGGATCACTGTGTAAAGAGATTTGATGTCCATGGTTAAGATGAGTTGATGAGAGTCACTGAATCTGAATCTGTCAAATAACTGGAGAGCATGGTTAGTGTATTTAACATAGAAGGGCAGGGACTCAACAAGGGGTCTTATGAGGATCTCCAAAAATGCAAAGATGTGGAATGTGGGGCACGATCAGGCAGACACTATAGAGTGACATGGATTACCTGTTTGTGGATTTTGGGAAGGAGATAAAACCTGGATGTCTGGGGATGTGGAACAATGAGTCTCTTAGCAGAAGCAGGGAGCTCTTTGTTTTATTTTTTTTTTATTAATCATTTTATCACCCCAACAGCGCCCGAGCTGCCTCTCCTTCAGGCTGCCAAGGACCACAGGCATTCTCCCTATTATCCACCCCTTCAACCACCTTATCTCATATTTGCAACTGTCCATGGAGTAGTCCCGGTGTAACCCTTCAACGGTTGGGTCCCCACTCCTCTGAGGGGGAAGGCACCAGCGGGGAGGAGGCACCAGCACACTATTTCATTCTTGCGGTCCCTGGATCTGCTGAGGCATACTGCAGCTGCCTGGTGAGTCTTCTGGGATGCCTGGGGCCGGCAGCCATCATTCGGCTAGACTTCCAGTGTGGATTTTTCAATTTTCTGGTTCCTCCTAGTGCACAGCTTCCTGTAGTACACCTGGTTTCCAAAGGGAGCCACTACATGAGCGAGGCAATCCCTAACCCTCCCCAGGATAGGAGAACAGTCCATCGACACTCGATCCCATCCTCCCCATGCCGACCTCCAATGACCCAAGTTTGTTCCTGATCCCAGGTCGCTGGCGTGGGAAGAGGTAAGGCACCAGCGCCTCAACCTTTTTCACCACTGGGCCAGCTGATCTTTGTTTTCAATAGCAGAGGTAATGGTGGTGGTGACCTCAATCTGATAGTCAGCAGTGAGGTCCTGTGGAAGAGAAGAATAAAACCTAGTGTCAGAGAGCTGCAGTTTGGCTTCAGTGATGTATAGCTCTTTTTGCCAGACCACAACAGCACCTCCCTTATGAGCTGGTTTGATAGCAATGTCATTCCTATATTGCAGAGATCTGAGGGCTGCAAGCTAACCAGGTGTCAGGTTGGAATGATTGTGCCTGCAATGAAGGTTGAAGTTAGTGGTGTTTTCCATGCATTGGTTAGCAAAATAGTCAACAGAAGCAAAACATCCTGGAGGTGTCCATGCACTTCGCTGGAGATTAATATCATTGTTTGTTCTGGTGATACTGTCATCATCTGTGGGAAGAGGAGTCTCATTAGAAAAATTAGCTGTAAGGTGTACTCTACAATAGAAGCATAGATTTTCAGGTTTTGTTACCACTCCATTTTGTTACTCCATCTTTTCCTTTTTGCTTTCCATCCTTCACACCTCTCTTATTAAAGTACCTGCTCCCACCCCCTTTCATTTCTTCCTCCCTGCTTCTTGTATTAATTTGCATCTTGGGGGATTCCACTCCTCTTGGGTTCTCCTTACTGTCTACTTCAGCTTGTGGGAAGGGGAATTTTCTGCCTCCCCAATCTCTTCTGCCACTCCCTTTGACTAGTTTAAATGTTTATCAATGCAACATTTACTTATTTATTGAAAGAGATTCACCAGGAAATACATACTGATCCATAAAGCTTGTTTCCGGATGTGTCCTGGGGGAACGGGGGTGGGAATAAGTACATCGTATTGCAAAGCACAGTAATCGGATAAGTAAAAGGCACAGCTACAGTATGTACAATATATACAGTAATGCAAATGGAAAATTGCTAAACAAGAAATATAGATGGGCAAGGAGGTGAAATAAGGAGGGGTAGGGAGTTGGGAGGAGGGAGAGGATGAAAGAGAGTGTGAATAGATTGAGGTGGTAGTGAAGGGAGGGGAGGAGGAAAAGAGTTGAAGGGAGGAAGGTAGTGCAAGGAGGGGGAGGGAACATAGGGGAAAAGGGAAGAGGAAGAGTGCGGAGGTTGAAACATTTAGCAGTAGTAGTGTTATAGTAACTTGGGGACTGACTGCAGATGGGTAAAGAGAAATGGGGCAAGACATTAAACTAAGGGTAGTTGCAGGTGAGAGATGTATGGGATTGGAGTAACAAGGAAAGAGAGTGTTTAGAGCAGGCAGAGTGAATTTTAAGGAGAAGAGAGTTCCAGATTTTAGGAAAGTGGTAAGAGAAGGCATTCTGTCCCATAAGAGATTTGCAGGATAGGAGCATTAGTGAGTGGTACCTTGAGTTATGGAGAGAGTAAAAGGAAGGAGGCATAGGGCAGAAAAGAGAATTGAGATAAGGGGAGAGGGAGAACAGCTAGAATTTAGAGATGAAGGGGGCACTGAGGGTTAGACAGTGATCTATTAAGGACAGGAAGGAGAGATCAGAGTACAGAGAACAGTGACGAGTACGGGAAGGACAGGACAAGACAAACAGGCAGAAGGAGTGGAGGAGGGGATCCAGTCTGGCCAAAGTGGACTTTGGTACAGAACCATAAACTATGTCACCATAATCAAAGCTGGGAAGTATCTTCCTTGAAATGATTCCCCAGTGAGCAGGTCAAGGGGTACCGCTTTTGTTCCTATAAAGAGTACGAAGCATGGGGTGAAGTTTTTTATGAATGGTGTCTACATGCTGAGAGAAGCCAAGATGATTGTCAAACCAGATGCCAAGGTATTTAAAGTAGCTACATCAACAATTGTACCCCCATCAAGGGTGTGGAATACGGGCAGGGAGGAGAGCCTAGAAAGCCTCTGCCCAGAGCCAAAGCACATGGAGATGGGTTTGTTTAGCATTTGATGTTAATTGATTTGAGCAGAATAGTTCTGGATAGCATCAAAATCAAGTTAAAGCCTGGATGATAACATTGAGGAATAAGACTCAGATGCAAACAGGACCATGTCATCTGCATGCATATGGATGGAAGCAGAAGAACAGGCTGAAGAAAGGTCATTGAGGAATATGGAGGAAAGCGATGGGCCAAGGACAGAGCCTTGGGGTACTCCAATATGGATAGGGAGGGGGCAGACAAAGAATCTTTATTTCTCACAGATTGAGACCTACCTACCAGACAGGAATTGAACCAATTAGTTGCTGAGTCTGAGAAACCTGCTGTCTTGAGCTTATCAAGGAGAAGAATGTGGGACACAGTGTCCAAAGCTTTTGTTAAATCAACAAAGATGACACTGTGAGGTGGCCATGATCCATACCAGTAAGGATAGAATCAGTGAGCCTAAGGAGATAAGAGGTGGTGGAATAAAGTTTGCAAAAGCCAGACTGGGAGGGGGTAAACAAGGCAGAGGAATCAAGGTGGGGGAGTTGAGAAAGAACAATGTGTTCTTGTACTTTAGATAGGGTAGGAAGAAAGGATAACATTTAATCTGTCTACCAAGAGGTGTGGTTCCCTTCCTAAATGGATACTGGCCATTACCCCTGTATCAACCCTTATCCTCCAAGGTGGGTCCCAAGTCCCCAGTGTAGCCAAACCCCTAATTTCTGCACCATTCCATTAGCCATGAGTTAAAGCTTTTTGGAAAAATCTACAAAATATGTGGCAAACACAAACTAGTTTCTTTAACAAAATTACAAGAAGCTTGGCAGAAAAATTTAGGCGTATCCCAACAAGATCAGGTATAGTCAGAAACTAAACATCACCAATACAAGTCTCCAAAAATAATAAGCTGAGTCAAATGCAATGTAATATCTTTTATAAGACTTACTCTACACCAGCCAAACTTCATAAACTAAATATTTAAATATCAGATAGGATCTATGATGCTGATTCGACAACTAAGTTGTCGACCACCATTGCAGCAATGGTTGTCGTAAGCCGCAACTTGGTGGTACATAAATTCAAATTGGAGACCTGGCTGTTTTTCTCATCAGGGGCTTCACACCCCAACCCCCTATGTGGTGGGCTCTTCCCCCTGCACCCCCTGATCTTAAGAATTATAACTCTGAGTCAGAGTTGGATCGGTGAGGGGTGCAGGACCGGGAGAGAGAGATTGCCAAGTTCTTGGGTGGACTATTACAGTGAAAACATTTATATTGTCGGCATCAACATTTTCACTGTAATAGTGTCACTGCCCTGGGGGCATACCTATCAGATAAATGCCTCCGATATTTACCCACGCTAGGATAAGTTTTATATATGTTTATATTTTGCCCTCAGCTGATTCTGTAGATAAAAACAATAATTAATACAGTGCTAGGACTTGGTGCCTCTTTTGACCCAAGTATTTTGCTTTCTGTGGTCCTTTTTAGTGTTGGATAAAGGGACATCAGGAAAAAGCATGTTACTCAATCTTGGTTTAGTAAATGCTAAAAAAAAAAATGTATCCTACAGCAATGGAAAGATCAGAACCTGCCACATTTCAAGAGCTAGTGAAATTTAATGATCAATTGTGCTAGACTGGAAATAATTTATTACAATCAAGAATACGAAACACAAGAATTCCAGTATATTTGGGAAATCTTTCTGCAATAAATAAGGATACAAATGTAACAAATTTGTGCAAGCTTCTTAACTCCCTTGAAACAGGATAATACCTCAGTAACCTAGATAGTGTCAAACTAGAAAGTGTAATCTTATAGTTAGGATTTAAGCTGATAGGTTGGAACATGATGACTGGCTTTATAATCCCTGAAACTTTGATATAGCATAATGAGCCTATGTCTTAATCCAAACAGAGAAAAAAAGAAAAAATAGCCATGAGTCAAAGCTTGCAGTGCGGAGTTCCCTCTCCCCCTCTGTGTCATAGACAGGCTGCACTTCAGAAAAAGCCTCTGATTGTGCTACCTAAGACTCCCAGCTCCCTAAACTCCACCTACATTATACCAGCTCCATCCCTAGCCAGCCCATTAATCCCCTGAGGACAATAACATCCAGCTCTGCTTCCCATCGTGCAGCCTTGTTGATCCATAGGATCTGCTTCCCATGGTTCCGGTCAATGGTGCTACAGAGGCAGCTCACCTCACTCTCCCTCCCTTTACTATTCCCAAATCTTTCCCCCTCACAATCACCCTGCACCAGAAGTTGCATCCTCTTCCTCTGGGATCATTTTCCACCCTGCTTGTGGTCTCCATTATACAGGACCCCTGCATCCTCCCCGGCCTCTACCTTGGGTGCCTCTTCCTGGTAATCCAACCTTTCCAAAGCAGATTAGGAACTGTGCTGAGGTACAGGTTGAAGAATGTGTCTTTGACCCACCACTCCTACCCTTTTTGGGCCCATCACAGTCCAGACGTTCCTCCTCCTTCTTCAAACCAGACAGGTGTGTGGAAAAGGAGCAGCATTGCAGTCTACAGAAGGTCTCTCTGAAAACTTTTACCCCACAGTGACTGCACTGCACCGCACCACTCCTAGCATTCCCAACTTCTGTTCTCCTTGTGTTTCTTGGAATATTTTTGTGTCCTTACCCCTGATAGAGTGTTTTGATTTTCCCCTTTTGTTTGTTTGTTTCTATTTGTGCTCCCCGCTGCCCTCTTTAAATCTCTATAGTTCTACCATAGATAGGGTGTTGCTTCTATTCCCAGTTTTGGCTTACCTTTTACCTTCCACCCTTCCCAGTAGTGACTGTTATACAGTAATATTCAGATGCATTAACTTAGTTAACTGGCAGAGTCCCCTGCTTACCTGCTTCTTTCTGCTGATACCTAAGATGCCAGGGTATCATGTCAAAATGGTGAATTAGTTAGGGTGAGTCAATTACAGCAAATGCAAGAGAGCAAATATCTTTTCAGTGACATGGTTTTTACAGCGAGTGATTTTATTTAGCAAAGTGGTTCAGGAATGCAGTGACACTAAGTACTGAAATTGGCTGCTGTGTGGTGAGCTATTGAGCTGCTAGCATAGTCTAGCAGTTAGAGTCATCGGTTGTGTGCCTGCTAGGTTTACCAGACCTGGGTTTGAGGCTGGCTGTTCCTCTTTGTTTTATTTTTAAGTATTGTTTTGGGCTTTGCATCTCCTATCACCTGCCCCTGCAGTTCTGTCTCCCCCCAAGTTGGAATTTAAAATTTCTTTCCTCCCAACGTTCTCCTGCTCAAGCTGCTTCCACCATGTGACTATCCCCACTCCTGAGTTTCTCCCCCCTACTGAGCTGCTTCCCAGCTGGAGTTTGTTATATATACTAAGGGGCATGCAGGTGGTGAAGCTCCCTGTTAAAGGGGGGGTGCAGTTGGTAAAGCCCCCTGCAGAAAGTCTTTTTATGGCTGTGGGCAGAGCCTACAGCCATCCTGATTTCATTTTAAAAAAGGTGTTTCCGTGGAACACATCCTTTAGGAGTTTGCAGTGTATCCTTCCATTCTGCAAATCTCCATAGTAGTTAAAGAAATACTCCCTTCTTTCTGTTTAATTAGAATCATGGACATAGAACTCCAAGCTGCTTTTCTCTGAGAGAAAATATGCACACCTTCCAAACAAATCTAAATATCTTTAAAAATATTCAAGGTGCACAAAAACAACCAGTGTGAAAGTTGTTCAGGACATCAAGACCTTTCTCTTGAGGGTAGTCACTAATCTGAATTACTTATATTTTGTAAAATATGGTCTTCCAAACAACCTCATTTATGTTTCTCTCTGAATGAACACAGTAGCAGTCATGCCAAACAAATGTAAATATCATGGAAAGTATATAAGTTACCAACATACAACCAACATGAAAGTTGTTCAGGACAAAATTACCTTTCAAATGAAAGCAGTCACTAATCTGAATTCATTAGATTTTTTTTTAAATATAGCCATCCGGAAGGTGAACACTGTGATGAAAAATGAAAATTCAGGTAATCAGCTGGCCATAGTTTAAAAAATATAATGAATGCAGCTTAATGAATAGGCACATTTGAAAAGTCTGAACAACTTTCATGCATGTTTATTATCTGTAAGTTGTATACTTTTAGAGATATTTACATTTGTTTAGCATAACTCGTATTGTACATCTAAACAGCCTCAGCTTTGCAAATTACTTAATCAAGGAAGGATTAGTTCCATCAAAAGAAAGCTATCCCAAGGTCAAATTTCACTGACTTGAAAGTTTGCTCCCTGACACAAGCTATAAACCAACTGAAATTTCATTTTAAAATCTTCTGTGTATGTCTGTGCTAGCATTAGTAAATGAAAATGATTAAAAACACAAGGAAAAATAAGCTTAAAGAGCAACTGACACCTTCAAGAGAACTTTAATAAAACACAATATTTAGTTAAAGTTCAGCTTGTATTTCACATAAATTCTTTATTCCTCTTCCCCATTATTTATTGCTGAGGTAATTTGCATGAAAACAGGCTTTTTGCTCCTGAAGAGTTCATCTGTTTCTGTTGCTGTCTCCCTACCTGAGGTCATAATGCACTGCTTGTGACATCACAGTTACTATAATGGCAACATATTGTGATGTCACAATAGAGCATTATGACTTGAAGTAGGGAGTAAGCTATAGAGGCTGATTAACTTTAAAGTAACTGCAAAGGGATAAAAATCATGTATTCATGCACATTTTATCAGTAATAAATAATGGGGAGGAGAAATCTAGAATACATATGGGATACAAGAAGAATTTTACCTAATTATTATGTTTTTCAAAGTTTTCTTTGTGACTTCAGTAGCTCTTCATTTTTTATTTTATTTTTTTTATTTTATTACAACTAGGATTACAAGTACCTTTGACCCAGGCTCTTTTACAAAGGTTCCGTGTCAGAGAACAAATACAGTGCAAGTTACAGAAATAGGAACAAAACAATAAATAGGTTTGCATATTAGGTTACAATGGTAGATCAATACAGTAGCTAGAATAAGTGGAATGTATGCATGGGAACACAGAGTAACAGAGGGATAAGTAGGAGGGAGGGTGGAAGATGAAGATAAACATGAGAAGTGAAGTTGGAGAGGGCAGGAATTGCAGCCAAAGGGCATAGTCATGAACTGGGAGCAGGCTGAAACTAGTCAACAAAAAGGGAAAGATCATTGAGGGCTCAGAAGAGGCAGGGGAGTGAAGAGGGAGAGTCAGGAGTGGTGAAAAGAAAGAAGAAATAAAAAGTAACATAGAGGAAAAGGAGGGGGTGGAGATGTGGTAGGTGATAGTTGGAGGGAACAAAAACGAGAGGGCTGAGGAGATTATAGGAAGCATTCACAGGAGCTAGAGTTAGTAAGGTGGAGGTGGAGTTTATGTTTGAATGAGCCAAGGATAGTAGAGGAGGAGATGTCAGGATTGAGCGCATTTAACCAGCTAGGCACTCAGAAGGCAAAGGATCTTTGGCCCTGAGAGGTACGACAGTGGGGAACCTGAAGGAGCTGGTATTCAGAGCCCCTGGTATTACATGGCTTTCGTTTAGAACTAAGCAGTGCTTGGACTCTCGGTGGACTGAGGCCCATGGTTACTTTCTTTGCCATAATGTAGGTTTGGTATTTTATGTGATTTGAAAGTTGAAGGCAGCCAGATCAGGCATACAGGTCACATGTATGAGTGAGACGATGAGCACCAGAGATAAGCCTGCAGGCCTTGTTAAGTGATGTTGAAATTCATCTCAGGGCAGTGGCAGAGGCAGAGCCATAGATAATAAGACCATAATCAATGATGGAGACCACCGAGCTTTGGTTGGCAATCTTCAGTGCTTCTATAGTAAGGTGTTGTCTCTGTCGGTAAAGTAGGCCTAGGCGCATATTTGCTGATTTGACAACATTGTCTATGTGTGCCCCATAGGAGAGATTTGAGTCAAGGGATAACCGTAGGTATTTGAAAGACTGCACTTGCTCAAGGGTGTTGCCATTGCTGGTAGAGATAGCTAGTGGGTGAGATCTATGCCTGTTTTGAGAGCTGTTAAAGAGCATTACTTTGTTTTGTTTTTTTATGATTGAGGACAAGCTTATGATGAATGAACCAGTTTTCCACTGTGGCAAAGCCTTGCTGAAGATTGGTCTGCAGGAGCACAGTGTCCTAATGGGAGGAGAAGAAAGCAGCATCATTAGCGTAGAGGATAATCTGTTCAGTGCAAGATTTTGGGAGTGTGTTAAGAAAAAGGCTGAAGAGTAACGGACCCAGGATGGATCCCTGAGGGACTCCAGATCGGACCGGTCTGAGGTCCAGAGTGTCCCACAATTTTGACTCATTGAGATATGTTTTGCAGGTAGCTGTTGAACCATAAGACAGTGTCAGGAGAGAGTCCTAAATGCTGGAGTTGTTGGATCAACAGACGATGGTGGACTGTGTCGAAGGCCTTGGTCAGATCTATAAATACTTCCCAGGTTAAGTGACCCATATCCAATGTGCCGTGCAGTGCTCCAGTGAGCTCCAGTAATGCAGAAGAGGTGCTAAGACCTTTTCTGAAGCCATGTTGTTGTGGGCATAAGAGATTATGTTTGTCCAGGTAGTCCATGAGTTGGTTGGATACTGTGCATTTGAGTGCCTTGGAGAGAGGTGGTAGTATCAAAATCAGTCGCTAGTACATATGGCAGGTCTTATTCCCGCTTTTGTGGACTGGAGTAACTGTAGCCACCTTCCATTTGTCAGGCATCTGACCAGTGCTAAGGGAGAGATTGAGAATGTGTGTTAATGGGACTGAAACCTCATCCATAGTGAGGGTTAGGAGTTTTAGATCCAACGAGTCTCCACTTGATCTTGACTTTGATATTGCTTTGGTGATGTGTGTTCGGGCATCGTGCAGGTTAATTTCTTTGAAGTGGAAGGGTGGGAGAGTGGTAGGAGGATCATCGGGGATAGCATGGGTAGTGTCAAGGAAAAAATCTGGGGAACGGACACTGCTGAGATCAGTAAATGCATCATTAAAGGTGTTCGCAATGACCAGAGGATCCAGGGTGATGGCCTCATCAACCTTTAGCATGATTGGGGAGGATTTAGTTTGTTTCCCTGTAACTTCTTTGATATTCTTCCAGAAATTCAACCCCTTTCCCCAGGAGTTTGAGAGAACTTCGTTGTAGTAGGCATTTTTCAATAGTCATATAGATTTAGTGCAGTTATTGCGGGTACATTTGTAGCTCTGTATGTCATACTGGGTGCCAGAGTCTCTAGCCAAGGCCCAAAGGTTGTCCCAAGCCTTTAACTGGGCAAGTAGCTCTCCAGGTAGCCACGGATTGCAGAGTGCTTTGACTTTTCATTTTTAAAGTGGGGCGTAGGTGTCACAGGCCACGTTGAAGGAGGAGATAAAGAGGTCAAGAGCTGTGTTAACATCTGTTGAGAGGAAAATGGGAGAACAATCAAACCGACTAAGGTACGATTTAAGGTGTCTTAGCTGTCCACGTGGGAGCACTCTGCTAGTGATGACTTTGGGTGGGGGCTTATGGAATTTATTTGACCATTCACATATAATAGGTGAGTGGTCACTTAGGAAGGACAGAGATGCTGGCGATATGAGAGGGATGACTGGCAAAGACCCAGTCCAGTAAGGTACTAGTGCCTGTTTTATAGTTCTTTCTGGTGGTGGAGAGAACCATTTGTGAGAGGTTTGGTGATGATATGGCATCCTGAGATATAGCAGCATCTGATGAGAGCCAGTTAATATTGAAATCACCTAGTGTAACTGTTTCTGCACCTACTGGTTGGGATTTGATGAAGTCCAGAACAGTTGTGATGCTCTTCCCTTGGTCTTTGTGGGGATGTATACTGTGATTACTGTAAGGGTTTTGTTGTGTGCTCCTTAAAGTAGCTTAATAGGTAAGATCTGAGCAGTGGAGTCATGCAGAGGAGTAAAGATGGGGCAACCTGTGAGATAGTCTTTGGTGTAGATTGCATAACCTCCACCTCTTTAATTAAGCAATACATAGTAAATAATATTTAAAGTCTTATGAATATGAAAATATGTATGTGTTACGTAAAAAATAGGTTAGAAGACAACCTGCCCTACTGTAAGTTAAGCATTCACCAGCCGTTTCACACAGTGGTGTCAATCAAATTTAACACAGTGTACAGTTCAGATACATTTTTCTTAAACTCTGTGTACAATAAGTCCATATTATTCATGAATAGTCAAACGTATACTATCTTAAACATGGTCTATCTGCAATTCTGTAACAAGTGACTATTGTATGTTTATATTCAAAACCCAAACCTAACACAGACCCCCTTGTAAATGAGATACTGTTATCCTAATATGTCCATGTATCAACATGTGTCCATATGTGCCTAATCTGCTGTTGTATTAAATAACATTTCTATAAATCTAAAATGAAAACAAAACACAACTGACAGCTTCAGATTTTATTCAGTCACAGTTAAAATAGGGATCCTTTAGAGGTATGGATATAATTTTTAAAAATAGAGACATTTCAAACAGCTGCACATAAGTAATCAATTCCTGTCCCTTTTAACTCAAGAAGTAATTTCTAAAATGTCTAGATGAGCGTGCGGACCACTTTTTTCAGAGCATGCCATCACTGGCAGCAGTCACTTCAAGACTGCTACTACCTTCTCCTAATACAATAAGGGGAAAACCAGAAGTAGTCTACCAGCACTGAGATCAATATGGTTAAGGCCCATTTACCAGAAATTACTACATAGAAAAGAATGAGAAAGTGACTGTAATGATGAGCAAATCCAAGACCATAGTCTTCTCCTGAGTCTGATTTTTGCGGTTACGTGGGCCAAGCTCCACAGATGTTATGCCATCATCAGATTTGTAAAGGAGCACTGTAGAAGCACATAGCTGGACCGCTATCTGATGTTCTGCCCCAGTGCTCCGGCATCATTTCCAGTGATTCTGTTTATGCAGCCCTTCCCCTCTGCAGGCCGTATTAACATACCCATTTCCTGATGCACTACTTTTCCTTTCCACACGTGCGGACATGACGGACGCAGTATGCAGCATGGTGGTGCAGACTTAAACTCTGCATGTACAAGATCATGCATATGAATGCAGCCCCCACTCCACCTTTGGCTAGCTGGCATCCCCCTTAAAAGAACTACTGACAACTATACGGCATACAATTTTATTTTGGCAGAGCTACACTCATGGTACCACCCCCTAGCATTTGAGTGTATACCAGGCTCATTATCTAGATGATGGGTTGTGGGGGTACATACTAAAATGGACCTTTTTATTTACAACCAGGTCTAGGGGAGAGGATGCTAAGCATATGCTATACCTAACTGCTGAGGAGCTCCTATAACATTCACACTAGAAGCAATGGGTCTTATGCACCAGTCGGGCACCACGGACAGGTGCGCACAGATGACATTCATGACTGACGGCCACCTGTCAGTGGCCCCACCCCCCTGTGCACAGGACTCCAAAGGATAGCAAGGTGCAGGGTCACAGGTCTGGTTGGGTATCCATTCTGATGCCCAGAACGGGTCCTGCACTGCGTCTCTCATGTGGTGGAGCACACTGCAGATATCTGATGGCCAGCGTCTGTGGCAGGTGAGGAAGGGTAATGCCGCTGGCCATCTGTTGGCACCGATCAGTGCAGTGGGATAGGTGGGGGGCACACCTGCAGGTATGGGTTGGCTGGGGGAAACAGTACCACGAGTATCAGTGGGGTGGGTTACCATGTGGTGCTGCTGCGGAATGGGGGTATCAGCCATGTTCCAGTGCCCCTGTGAGGGGTGTGGGTGTTGTGGGTGATGGGGGGGTCACTATACTCACCGCAGTGTGCTGGGGCAGGTGGGTGGCAACCAGCACCATATTCTGTGGCCCTGGTGGGCTGATGGGCTGTTTTCCCTGTCCTGCAAGGTGTGCATTGGGTGAAAATGGGGTTTATGGCAGGGTTCTCCCTAGTGTACCCTGTGCCCCCAATGCACCCCCATGGCTAGCACTAAGCATCTTAGTGCACCTTAGATCCACAAGAACTGCATTCCCTCTCACTCCCTCTGGAGTGAAACTAAAGAGTCCTGCAGGAATACTGAAGATTTTACCAAACTAGGGTGAGAAATACCAGGGCTCCCTTTGACAGAGCCCCAATGGCAGACCTCCTGCCAGTCTAACTGCCACACTTGAACTTACTGATTAACATTCTAAGCTCCCCAAGACCACCTGACTCTAAAATGGTTATGCTGCTGTGAGTTCTAAGTGACATAATCATCCTTCTCTCAGGCTAGCTGAGTAAAATGTATGTAGAAAGCCCATAATGACCTCCCCACCAGCTGCCTTTTCCTACCTGCCTAAGACTGGTATTAATGGGATTCTAGTAACCCAAGTGGACTGGGTTGTTACACGTAGTTATGGCAGTACCGCCATGTTGAGCAAGGCTGACTCTGGGACAAACTGTACACATGCGAGTATCATGCATGTGCAGTATTATAAGTGTTGCAGTATTACAACTGACTCCTGTGTGGTGAAAGCCCAGCATATTCTGTTCACCGCGCTTGCTGCTCCTAAAAGCTCTCCATAGCCATACTGGCTCTGACAAGAGTTTATTTTGACACTGTTTTCGCTGTTAGATAGATCACTGTTCTGTGCACTCTCTGTGCATACACTGTTTTGGAGTCTTGGTTTTTGTATTCAGTGTTGTTTTCACCATTTTATCATGGAACCATATGCCAGTCACCCTTTCACCTCCTGCGTTGTTCCACCCACTCGCAGGTATGTGAACGTTCTCAATACATTAGAGTGAAAATGCTTTCCTAGTGGTCCTGTAAGAAGGCACTAAGCCTCTGTCAGCTTAACAACTCAATTACACACCTGATTCAGAGGGCTTCCTGAATGTTACTCTGCCAAAAATTAATCTCCTGAGCTAGTTTCCCCCACACCACTTTACAATTTAAAACCCATGTTTCAAAGTGCTTGAAACATTAAGTACCACAAGCACTGCCTACAGCTCTCTTCTCTTCCCGCATACCCTGCTACTTTCAGTAAGAAGAGAAATATAAATAAGTATGAATATAACTTTAAGGTAAAGCTAGGTGTGTTCACTCATCTCGGTCAACAAAGTTTTGTCTTTCACTTCAGGACCCCTACTAACTTCACCTTTTAAATACACTTTTTGTTAGAAGACACTAAGGGCTGGATTCACAAGCCTACAGAAGATGCAAAACCTTCCCAAAGTCCCCCAAACTGCCTCAGCTACGGGAAAAAGGTGAGATTGCTCTAAGTGCTATTCACAAAAACCTTTGCAGCTATGAAAAAAAAACACTACGGACTGTGGAAAAAAGTGCAGCTGTGGCAGTCCCTGAGGAAAAAAAGGTGTGAGATATGTAAGGCACAGACCCTGCAAGGCTATTCTAAGCCAGGTTTTTTTCTGCAGTTGCAGAAAAAATGTTACACACAGTGGAATGAGGTGTAACTCTCCCTCAGGAAACTGCAGTAGTGCCCCAACTATTGGAATCAATTAAGGTGGAGGTGAGGCACAGGTAATCGTATCCCAGATAGTGTAGCAGTGGCTGTTGGTACAGCAACAAATGCACACGTTGCCATGATATAGCAACAGGCAACAGCCACCAGACCCAGTGCAGCCCATGACAGAGCCCCACAAGCAGTAGAGCCTGACCAGCCAGCAGCGAGTGCTACCTCCACAGGCCACAGGAACACCCCAGGGAGGGATAACCAGAAGTGACAGTTGGCCACTGTGGTACCATGGTATCACTGGTACCTGTGGTGCTGCAGTGGTCCCAGTTGAGGGACTGGTTGCTGGTCACTTTGTGTGTGCTGTCAGCTTCATATTATGGTAGCAATGTTAAAGTCTGCTGCTTCATCTACTGAGTTGTACTATTGCTGTGCCTCCTCAGCCATTTCTGCAGCTGCGGATTCTCAGCTACGGATTCGCAGCACTAGCAGGATTCCTGCAGCTGCAGGACTTTTTGCAGAATTCCCACAGTTGCAGGATTTTCTTTGTGAATATCATGCAACTGTGTTTCCGCAAAGCTGCAGGCTTTTTTCCTGCAGCTGCGGAATTTTGGGCCTTCTTTGTGAATCCTGCCCTAAGCCTTTATCAGCTCCATCCCCAGATATACACCTGATTCACTGGGCTTGTTGAATCTGCTCAGCCCAAGATGAATCTCCTCAGTTAGTTTCCCCCACACCACCTATTATAATTTAAAACCCAAGTTTCAAAGTGACCCAAACACTGCCTATGGATCCTTTATTTTCTCCCCACTTACCCTGCTACTTTCAGTGCAAAAATAAATAAATAAATATCAATACTTTTAAGGCAAAGCAAGGAGCTTTCACTTCTCTCAGTCAGCAAAATCTGGCCTTCCAGAGTGACCTGGATGGTTATCACACTCTTAAAGTATGGAGATACCAGACTAATGTATTCCATGTCATGCTGATTGAGAATGCCATCTATATGGCCAGTTGCAACAACCTTGCTTACACTACTGCTTCAGGTCTTTGATGGACCTGACTAGATGGCTCAGAGTCAGTGATGAAAATGGTACAGTATCTGACATAGCTGTTACAATAAGAAAAACAAACAAGAAAAATCTGAGAGCTCATAAACTGACCCTGAAGCAAAGGGTAAGGAGCAATATACAAAGTGCATTTTATTAATCCAAATGCCTGGCCAGACAGTTCTGCTAATATCACATCATTTGTGTTGCTATATGTCTAGTATACAGAATATCCTTTTGCACGTACTTTGTCACTGGTTACCACCTAGATTTTGCTGTGGCTAGAAGCACCACAATGTCCACTACAGTAGCAATGGCATTTAGCCCCTTTTCCTACAACCCAAATGTTTAGAGGTATAAGTATTTGACAGGGCAACTGCAGCTACTTAAATGATTCCCTACTAAAGTACACAGGCACATCTGATGTGAGCCATAGCTGCACTAATCCAGATTCCCTTCTGAGCTATTCCATAAAAAAACTGTAACATGCAGCTACTGTACCTATCAGATGCAAGATCTTTCACACATTGCCCCACTCTGACATCTAATACTAAAAAGATCTTCCATCCAGTCCCCAACCTTCTTTATGTTCCCCAACTCAAAAATTAATTCTATAACAAGGAGTTGTCCTCACACCTAAAAACTTCAAATACATTCAATTATTATAGTGGTGGGGTGGCACCACTATAGTTAGGTTGAGTAGGCCGTTTATTGTTAAACCCCTTACTTTGCACTTTAATAGCTCCTCTGCATTCAATGGATTTGCACAAAATTTTGTATGCACAGTCTTCCGGGCAAGGACTTTTGATGTGTTTTGTTTTGGTCGGATGTGCGGATTCCAAGATACAGATAATGAAAGAAGTGGAAAAAAAAACCCAGTATTTTTTGCTGGTTTTGTGTCATCACCTAGCTCACAGATGGTTTGTAATTTTGTTCCACAATTTTAGAATGGAAAGGGCATGCCCCAGAATAGTGCCTTTCATTGGTTTGGTGAGAAACTATTAATTCATTCCAGAGTCATATGGATTTTAAATTTTGGTTCTGAGCATGCTTAGTTTGGTCTTTTGGATAGCTGTTTCATATGAAATAAGAATTTGGCCATATGAAACAAGATTCTGTTTTGTACGGGGGGGGGGCTTATTTAATTAGAAAAAAATATTCTTTCATATTGTCGCCATCTAGTTTCCATTTTTTTTTCAAAAAATTATTTTTTGGAAACCGATAAAATCATATCCTGCAGAGACACTAATACATGTACTGTGCTAAACAAGATTACATTAGCTGGATTCTGCAGTTAAATGGTACTGGTTTAAATGAAACAAGAATTTGGACTTTTTTGTTTTCAGATTCTTGTTTCATATGAACCAATCCTGTTTCATGAAATGAACACAATCTCATGAAACAGGATTGGTTCATATGAAACAAGAATTTGGACTTAGGTTTTGTTTTGCACATTTGAACTTTAACAAGCCATAACTCCATTAATATTTGGAGTTAAGGAAAATGTCTCAATGAGTACTACAGTACAACACTAACACACAATCACCTACAAAAAATGCAAGGGTCATATAAAAAGCGTCATTTAAAAATTAAAATTCCCATAGAATAAGACTGCAACTTTAACAAACCATAACTCTGTCACTCTTTGGAGCTAAGGTGCAATCTATGTATCAAAAAAGAGGTCCCAGTGAGTACTACAGCACTAATACATAATACCACCAAAAAAGGTAGGGGCCATATAAAAAAAAACATAAACATCTAAAAATGAAAATTCTCATAGGATAACATTGCAACTTTAACAAGCTGTAAGCTGTAACACAGGCAGTTGCCTCTGTAACTCACATTAAAGGTCACTCGCTGGATCTGATTTTCCTCCTGGGGATGGAAACCTCCGACTTGGTGGTGGAACCGGTTGGTTGGTCGGATTACCATTCCATAGGGTTCAATTTCTTTACTCCCCCTCATAGACCTGCCCCTGTGGAGATGGTCCAATGCCACCCTTTGCAGGGAGTGACCCCAGATGGTCTTTTGGTGGAACTGGACCTATCAGGCTTACAGGGTACAAGTAGGGGCCCGAGAACCTTCTACAAGCCTATAATCGGGCTGTGGTGGGGGCTCTGGATGCCTTGGCTCCTGTCTATGTTTGCTCTCTCACCCTCTGCCACTGTCCCCTTGGTTTGATTGGTCCTTGAGGGAGTTGAGGGGAGAGGGATGAAGGTTAGAACGTAGCTGGCAGAAAACCGGCCTGGATGCCGACAGACTTAGACTGATGGGACATTTTAGAGACTATCAGTCAGCAATCTCCCATAAGAATGCAGAATTCCTGTCCAGAGAGATTGCTGCAGCTCAGAATCAACCAGCTCAGCTCTTCCAAACTGAGGACAGACTGCAATCCAGTCTGTCTGCAAGTTCGGAGAGCGTTTTCTAACGAAAAGTGTGAGGAGTTTGCTCAGCTCTTTGCTAATAAGGTTGATGACATTAGGTCAGAGATCCACTCGGTTCATTCTTTGGGGGAGAACGGTGGTCAGTGGAATGTTGCTACACCTCAGTTTTGCTCAATGGAGTTTGATTGGCTGGTATCTGAGAACGTCATGCGGATTCAAAGGGATATGCTCCAGACCAATTGTAGTTTGGATCCGTGCCCTACTCACCTTTTACTAGGCTATAGTGATGTCATTGGCCTGGTCCTTGCAGAGGTAGTCTGGTGTTCACGGGAGATGGGTGAGTTTCCTTGCATCCTGAAGGAAGCAGTGGTGACTCCCCTTCTCAAGAAATCTTCACTTGACCCAGACTGCCCTGCTAACTACCGACCAATCTCTAATCTTCCCTTTGCAGGGAAGGTTATTGAGAAGATCATGGCACTACAGTTGGAGAACCATCTTTTTTTTTTTTCAACTTTCTTTCACTCCAGTTGCGGCTCATAAGGACCTCTCTCTGGCAACTGGTCTTTGTCCTGCCCACCTGAGCCTCCTCTCTCCCCCACCTGCAGCTGACACCCTCAGTTTAACCTGCCTGAGGAGGGTAGCCCTACGCCTCTTGGGCTCCTTGCAACTCAGACTCCAAATTCAGGTAGGCATCTGGGGGAAGATACTGGAAGGCCATCCCAGGCAGAACCCGGCATAGGGCATGGGGGACCAGTGCTGTCGCCTTCCCCATGAGCCGGGTTTTTCCTCTGTTCTTGTTCCACCCCCCTGCCAGTGTGTGCACGCTCCTGATGCTTGGTGCATGGCAACTCTGCCAGCATCAGACACACTATTGCACATGCTGCTCCACACTACTGTGGCACCCCCAGTCTCTGCCAGGGGCCACCAGAGTGCTGAGCTCCCCAACACCCTCCCCCCTGGACTGAGGAGCAGTCCATTGGGCACTCAATCCAGTCCCTCCCCTGCCAACCCTTGGCACTTGAGTTTGCTCCTGAACTCGGGTAGCTGGCATGGCACAAGGTGTGGTATCCAGCGCCTCAAACCTCATCACCTCCAGGCCAGCTGTTGGAGAACCATATTACCGTTCATGACATCTATGATACTCTCCAGTATGTATTTTGTAAAAGGCATAGTACTGAGACTGCTCTGGTTTGGGTGGTCAGTGATCTCCTGATTGAGAGAGACTAGAGGTCCCCCACCATCTTGGTATTTCTTGATCTCTGTCCAGCCTTTGACTCCGTGGACCAAGGAGTGCTGCTGGATCACCTGCATGCCATCTGTGGCCTGTCTAGTATGGTCCTTAGATGATTCCATTTATTCCTCACTGGCAGATCACAGAGGGTGGTCTCGGGGGTTTATTCCTCTGAGGCATTTTCTCTGCCTTGAGGGGTGCTACAGGGTTCCATGCTGTCCCCCATGTTGTTCGCAGTGTATATGCTGGCATTAGGAGACATTGTGAGATGGTATGGGATGAGATTTCACTGTTATGCAGATGATACACAGCTCTACCTGTCCTTTGCCCCCAACCAGGATAGTGCGCTCTTGGTCTTTAATAACTGCCTTGCTGAAGTCCAGGATTGGATAAATACCAGCTGTTTGAAACTTAACTCTGACAAGACTGAGGTTTTGGTGGTGGATCCTGGTCACCAGATAGAGGGGTCAAGGATGGGTTGTCCCTCAGGACTTTGGCTTGGGGGGGTCCCAGTTACAAACCTCTGAATGGGTGTGAAATCTGGGGGTAATTCTTGATGACGGTTTGACACTTCATTCTCAGGTGTCAGCCGTGGTTAAGTTCTCTTTTTTCCATCTGAGAAATATCACCCAGATTAAGCACCTAGTTCCATCTGGCAACTTGCCAACTTTGATCCATGTTTTTGTGACTTCACGCCTGGACTACTGTAACTCCCTTTACCTAGGGCTTCCAGGGGTTGATATCCACCACTTGCAACTAGTTCAGAATACTACAGCCAGGCTGTTGTCTGGATCATCTTGATCTAGTCATATCATGCCTGTGCTGCATAAGCTGCACTGGCTGCCAGTTCAGTGGTGGATCATCTTCAAGGTCGGCTTGCTGACCTACAAAACCCTACATGGACAGGGACCAAGCTACCTGCAAGATCCCCTGCATGCTTACTGCCCCCTCCGACTGCGCCACTTGACTGACAAGGGATTGCTGGAGATTCCCATGGTGTGATTAAAAACATCTGGATCGAGAGTGTTTTCATTTGTGGACCCAGCCCAGTGGAATTTTCTGCCTCGTCAGATATGGGAGTGTCTAACTATGGAGAGCTTTAAGACTGCCTTAAAGACTTATTTATTTCAGCTTGCTTTTGTGCTGCTTTGTAATGGATTGTAATTAGTGAATCGTTGATTACTGAATTGTATTTTAATATTTTATGGTTTTAATTGCTGTTTACTGTGCAGCGCTCTGACACTTTGTGAAGAGCACTATATATCGTTTATTATTAGAAGTAGCAGTATATAACTGTCAGTCTTTTAAGTTGAGGGATAAGCTACAGTATATATCAAAGGAAAGATGTCAATGAGTACCACAAGACTAGCCAAGGAATGCCAACTGAAAATACGCAGATAAAAAATAAAAATGCCCATAAGATAATATTGTTAACTTAACAAGCTATAACTCTGTCAATATTTAGAGATAAGGAACAGAATATATTTTGAAACAAAAGTCTCAGTAGGTAGTACAAAGCTAAACCATGATACCTCCCCAAAAATTCAGGAGCCATATAAAAACATGAAAGTAAAAAAACAAATCCCATTGGATAAGATTGCAACTTTCACAAGCTGTAACTATGTCATTCATTGGAGTTAAGGGACAACCTATATATCAAAGGAAAGATGTCAATGAGTACTACAAGAATAGGTTCCTATGAAATACCAACTGAAAATAGACATATAAAAAACATAAAAATAAAAAAATGAAAATTCCCTAAGGATAACACTGCAACTTTAACAAGCCATAAGTCTGTCAATATTTGGAGTTAAAGGACATTCTAGATACGGTATATATGGTGTGTGTGTATATATATATATATATATATTTTTTTTTTTTATTTATTTTATTTTTATTTTATTGAAATCTAGGATTACAAATACCTTTGAGCAGGAACTGCATGTTTACAAAGCTTCACGTCGAAGGAATGGGGGGTATACATACATACAAAGGTTGACATAATAATACATAGTTACACAATAAAAGAAGCAAGAGACTGAGGCTTAGGAAATTCCAGTAATTCAAAATGTGCCAAATGTCAGGTAGCGACATACCAGCCAAGGACAATCTTAGAAATAAGCACTGCAGGTGAGAGGGAAGGGGGTATGCAGGCAGGAAGGCCATTGTCGGAGGGTAGAGGGTGAGGATAAGAGCTCTAGAGGGGAGGGATAAAAGTCAGAAAATGCCTGGGGCAGAGGAAAGGAAGAGGGGCAAGGGGTAGGCAGGTAGAAGGGGGCAAGGCGGGGAGAGGGATCTGTCAAGACTGAAGTGGAGGGCAGTGAGCAGTGGGCCCCCGATTAGGCGAGACAATCACAATGACTAGTTGAAATGAGATGAAGTCGGAGTTGTCTCTTAAAAGGGCCAAGAGCAGCAGCAGTAAGAGTTTCTTTGTTGAAAGTATTGTACCACTGTGGTGCTCTGTGGGAAAAGTCCCTCTGGCCCATGGTAGTCCGGCATCTGGGGACAAGGAAGGTTAGTTGTTGTGAACATCTAGCTTGCTGGGTGCTGTGGTGGTCAATGAGGAGCTTTTCAATGCCTGGGGGCATGACCCCGAGGAGGACTTTTTTGGCTAAGAGGCAGGTTTGATACTGTATTCAGCTGATGAGAGTAAGCCATCCTGCCTCAGTGTACAGGTCACAAGTGTTTGTAAGTTGGTCAGCCCCAGTTAGCAGCCTGCATGCTTTGTTGAGTGCAACTGTAATTCTGCAGAGGGCAGAGGCAGAAGCAGAGCCATATATTGCTAGCCCATAATTGATGATGGGGGTGACAGAGCTGTTGATAGCCAACCAGAGAGTGTCAGGAGTCATGCAGTGTTTGTGCCTGTAGAGAAAGCCTATACAGATGTTGGTGGCTTTGGTGACAGAATCTATGTGCCGATGGTAGAAGAGTGACCTGTCCAATGTGACACCTAGGCATTTAAAATCAGGAACGTGTTCAAGTAAGGTCCCTGTTTGGTTTAGGATGGTGAGGTCACGGGATTTGTACTTGCTACTGGCATTGTAGAAGGTCATAACCTTTGTTTTGCTGTAGTTCATGACCAGTATGTGTGACTTGAACCACTCTTCAATGCACATGAATTCAAGCTGTAATTGTTTCTCGAGGAGCTCTGCATTTTGGTGGTTGGTGAACATGACTGCGTCATCGGCAGAGAGCAGTAATTTCTGGTGGCAGATACTGGGAAGGTCATTGAGGAAGAGGTTGAAGGGTAGTGGCCCCAGAATGGACCCCTGTGGGACCCCTGAAAGGACTGGCTTTTCTTCTGAGGTGACACCGGCAATCCTAACTTGTTGGACCCTCTCCCCAAGGTAGCTTGAAAACCAGAGCAGTGCTTCATTGGAGAGCCCAATGTTTGATAATTGCTTGAGTAGGAGTGGGTGGTTCACTGTATCAAAGGCTTTTGTAAGGTCAATGAATACTGCCCCTACACAGTTTCCTTGATCGAGAGTGGTATGGATGAAGCCAGTGAATTCTAATAGTGCAGTGATGGTACTGTGCCCTTTTTGGAAACCATGTTACTCAGGACACTGGATGTTGTATTTTTACAGGTACTTGACTAATTGGTCTGAGGCGATGCACTCCAGGGCCTTAGACAATGGAGGGAGAATGGAGATAGGTCTGTAGTTGGAGTGTAGTGATTTGTCTCCACTTTTGTGTACCGGTGTGATGGTCGCCTGTTTCCAGCGAGATGGGAACTGGGACATCCTTAGTGATAGGTTGAGGACCTTTGTCAGGGGTTCAAGGACTTCTTCGAGGACAAGTGCTAACAACTTCAGGTCAAGGGAGTCACTGCTGTAGCCTGCATTGTGAATGGCCTTCCAAATATAGGTTCTGGCTTCATGCACTGGGATCTCCTTGAAGTAGAATTGTGGAGCAGGGTGTAGGAGAGGAGTAGTTGCAGGAGGGTTACTACCAGAGGGGGCATCAACGAAATTAGAAGGAAGGACACTATCCAAGTTGGAAAACGCATTGTTAAAGGTGTTGGTGATTGTGTACAGGTCAGATGTTGGTGTTCCATTTATGTTAAGCATGGTGGGTGGTGACTTAGGATCCTTGCCTGTAAGGTCTTTCAAGTTACTCCAAAATTTGTTTCCGTCACCCCAGGAGTTGGAGAGAGCTTTCTTGAAGCATTTGCATTTGGCACTACTAACTGCCCGTGTGCACTAATTTCTGGCAGCTTTATATTTATGAATATCCCCAGGTTTGGATGTTGCACAGGCACAATGCCAGAGATGATCCCTATGTTTGAGTAAAGTGATTAGACTGGGGGTTATCCAAGGGTTTGCTCTGCCCCTGACCTTCAGCTTTTTGAGAGGTGCAAAGATATTGCAGACCACATTGAAGTGGCTGATGAAAAGGTCTAAGGCTTGGTTTACATCAATGGCAGAGTTGATTGATGTCCAGTCCAGGTGACTTAGGTGTATCTTTAGTAGCTCAAGGTACCCCTGCTTTAACACTCTGGTGTGGATTATTTTAGGAGGGGGCTTAATGAATTTCTTTGTCCAGGTACATGTGACTGGTGAGTGGTCACTGATCCCATCAGGGAGCACTGAGACTTTTGAGATTCGTTCAGGGTGATTAGTAAGGATCCATTCCAGAAGTGTGTGTGATCCTGTCTTATAGTTGCATCTGGCGGGGGTAGTAACAAGCTGGGTGAGGTTCTGTGACATGACAGCATCCTTGTAGTTTCTGGCCTCCAGCGATAGCCAATTTATGTTGAAGCCGCCTAGTACTATGAATTCAGAGTTATGGAGTAATCACAGTAGGCTTTCCAATATGCTCATAAATCCATTGGGCTGATCTTTAGGGGGTAGGTACACAGAGGCAATGGTGAGATCCTTGTTGTGTGCCCTGAGTAGAACTTTAATAGCGAGAACCTGCGAGGGTGGTTTAGGGTTTGAGAACGGGAAGACTTGACCCAAATAGGAATTTCTCAGGTAGATGGCACAGCCCCCACCTCATTTGGAAACCCTGTCCTGCCTGAATATAGAGTATCCAGGGATGGTGACCGCAGCGTCTGGTATCTTGGGGTTAAGCCATGTTTTGACAACAGAGAGTACATCAGGGCTATGTTGCTTGACCCAGGTTTGCAAGATGTCAAGTTTGTTAAGAAGGCTGCAGACATTGATTGAGGCTAATGTGAGGGATCCCTCCCACCTTTTTGTGGCATGGGGTGCTAGGCTGGTAGGCCCCGGGTTAGGATGAACATTTCCAGATATCAGAAGTAGCATAAGTAGTATCCTAAGAAGGTACGCTTTAATCATTTTGCAGACTAGTTTTGTTGTAGGGCATCTAGTCCTCTTGGCCTTGCTGGTCTGTGTTTGCCCTGTGATATTGCAAAGCACAATATATAAAGCCATGTTCTCAGAGGTGCCACGTGATTGATGAAAGTAATCAAATCCACAGTCAATGGTGAACTACTGGGGGACCAGAAAACTGTTATTGTAGCTCAAAGACCCAGAATGTGATAAATTCCTGAAGGGGTTAAATTCCTGAAGGTGATGAACACTGGCCTGGGGCATATGCAGGATGTAAAAATCCTTTGTTAGTATCTTCCCTTTGTTCTCCAAAATGGTTTTGAATAGACCTCAAACACAAGTACACATCCTTTAAGAACAAGTCAGATGGAAATGTGGATTCAATGCAGCACTCCACAACTCAGTGCTTGTATAACAGATTTACTGACCTTACTTTTGGCTTTGATGGCTTCCAAAAAAGTTGATTTATGATGAGAATGCCAATACCTGGTGGTGATGTTTTGCAGTTTCTTAGTCCAGGAAATGTTCATAGATGTTCAAGAATGGTCCAGTTCCTGTATACACACACACATATATATTATAGGGGTGCGGTCGCACCCCCATATTTAGGGTTGAGTAGGCACTTCTATGTTAAACTCAAAACTTTGCACGTTAATAACTCTGGATCTGTTCAACGGATGTACATGAAATTTGGCATGCAAAATGGGGAATGGTAGATCTATTGATTGTCCAAATTTTGTTTTGGTCAGACTTACAGTTGTTGAGCACCAAAATGCTGAAAAATGCACTTTTCGCCAGTTATGCGGGCAGTTTTTCGGATTTTGTCTGTGGTGCTGCACAGCCGTTGTGTGCCATACCACTCTGAGACTTGGCTCATCTGAAAGAGATTTGGTCAAGGAACATGTCGCTTTTCATTTGGTTAAAAAATATTAATACATTCAAAAGTTATTAAACTTTTAAGTTCCCATTATAAGTCAATGGGAAAATGTACATGGTTATTTTGCGAAAGAAGAATGGGGTTTTGGCCATCTGGTCCCTCCTCATGATTAAAGAATTTGCAGACTCTCGATCAAAGAATCTTTGATCGTGAGGAATTCTTTGATTGCAATAGCCACCATCTTGTTTTCAGTTTGCAGTCAGAAAAATTTGAATATCTTGACTCGGGAGTGACTCCTGAAGAAAAAAAAGTGGATGGATTTTGCTCATGGGGCTTCACTCTATTGAGCCATGCCTGTGGTTTCTTTCAAAATGGTCAAAAAATAAAGTTTTCAACGTTTTTATTCTTTGATCAAGGCTTGCTAACGATCTTTGATCTCAAGCCTGCAAACTCTTTGATCGAGAGATTCTTAGACTGCGATTTTTGATCACAAGGGAGCGACTAGATGGCCACTTGAAAAAATAAATTTTCTCAGCACAGGGGTGTCTTATTAAGCTAAATGAGGGTGGGTTTTGCTTAGGGGGCTTAGTTCTATCGAGGCATGGCTGTAGTTCCATATATCTTTGCCTAAAAATGTACTTTTCACTTTTTAATTTTTTGATCGCAAGCTGCAAATTCTTTGATCGTAATATTTGATCATGAGGGAGGGACTAGATGGCCCAATTTTTAAAATTAAATATCTCAGAAATGGTTTGGTCTTTTCACTTGAAATTTGGCAGTTGTTGACAGTATGTCTTGTAGATTTGAATTATGGTGTTTATGTGTCAGGCAATAGATGTTTTATGGAGATATTGTGTAGCACAATTTATGTTTTGGCGGACAGCGTTTTCCATTCTGGTACTGGCTTGGAATTTATATAGTAGCTACCCTTAATGCCGTGGATATACTTTTCAGTCATTAGGTGTCTAACATGTAAACAGGTGCTGAATTCTGTAGAAATTTGCAAGTTGGTGTGAGCAAGGGGCCCGAAGGGCCCGCGCTCCCACCACCTTCTGTGACTTTTAACTTTTCTATTCTTTCTCAAAAAGTAAAGAAATTCTATTCAAAAAAAATTCATTGGGGCCAGCTCAGTGGCATAGAGGGTTGAGGCACTGGTGTCTTACCTCAAACCACGCTGGTGACCAGGGTTCAGGAACAGACTCAGGACACCAGGGGCTGGTAGGGGAAGGAGAGGATTGAATATCCTCTCTTGGGGTAGGTTGTTGGTTGATGTCACACTGCAGCAGCCTCTGGTGGAGACCAGGAGTTCTGCAGATGCATGTAGGAGGGAACAGCAGAAAAGCAGATGGTCCACTTTATGATTGCCCGGATGATGGCTGCTGGTCCACCGCTGCTGCCGATGCCCTGAAGGAGACCATTCACCTTAGCAGCACCCTTGGTCCAAGCATGTGTGCTGAGTGCCCTCCTGGTGCCTTTCCCCTTGGAGGAGGGGATCTTGCCCAGCAAAGGGTTACATCCGGGTTACCCCAGGGAAGGCTGCGATTTAAGGTTGGATGGCTCAGGAAGGGACAGGTGGAGCAGTTGGGACCTAGGCAACCTGAAGGAGTGGTGGGTTGTGAGGCAAGAAGAGGAGAAAAGAAATAAGACAAAAAAAAAATAACTGTGTTAATGCATCATTTAGGGTTAAAACACAAAAAGTCAGGAAATTAGACATTTAGGGTTGCCCCCTACACCCTCAGTGGACCCGTCCATCATTCTGAGATTGACAGCTGATGGGGTGTGTCATTGGGGTTGTGAGGCCTAAATGTCACCCCATCTTCTTTACTGTGGCTTGTGAATATGATTACACATGGAATGGGGTGACATTTAGCCTCACAACCCCAATGACACACCTCGTAAGTGATCAACTCTTGATGATGGCGGGTCCACGAGGGGAGGGGGCAAACCTAAATGTCTAATTTTCTGAATGTTTTGTAACCTAAATGCTTTTAATATTTTTTTATATATATATATATATATATATATATATATATATATATATATATATATATATATATATATATATATATAATATTAGAGTGCCACTATAGTTAGGGTTGAGTACCCCATTTAAGGTTAAAGTGTGAAATATTTCAGCTTAATAACTTTGCTACCATAAGACAGATTTGCCTGAAAGTTGGCAGGCATGGAGCGGAAGTATAGATCTCTGGATCTGCCACGTTTTATACCGGTCGGATATACAGTTGCGGAGTTATAAAGCGACATTCTGTAGCATATTTACGCTTTTTTGCGCTTTCTTTGCTCACACCTACAGGTCGCATGGTTTGTGTGACTGATCCAAAACCTTTAGGGAACATGCGGCCGGGGTCCCCAATGTACCTTTCAAAGACGTCGAGAAAAAATATTAAATGGTTTAAAGGTTATTCAAAAAACAAGTATCCCTTTATAGTCAATGGGAAAAGTTAACAAAATGTTCGTGTCGCAAATGTGGATTTTACTGTCACAAATGACACCTGTAGTGCCACAAATCCACCATTTTGTTTTCAGTTACTGATCAGAGAAATGCTAGGCATGTAAAATTGGGTCCCTCTAGAAACACAATTCTTTTTGTGTTCACTTAATTGGACCCTGAGGATGCTAGCCATGTCTTTTTGGGGGGGTTAAACACCCCAGAAATATGTTTTTTAATTTTTTTTTTAAAGTAGTTTCACAAAGTAGTGTTGAATATTCAACACTTTTGTGATTTTTTTTTGCGAAAGTCTCATGTCTTTCGACACTACTTTGTAACACTGTGGCCAAAATAACAGGAATTCTTTGCTACCCTGCTGCAAAAGAACAGTTTGCTCTTTTGGGCTGAAATTTGGAGGGAAGAAAGCCAACATCCCACAGATGTGTCTTTGGCGACAAAATGTTGAAGGGATGCAAAGTAATGGTACTCCAAAGTTAACGCTTTTTTCCGTAGACTAACATTGCAGCGTCCACTGCACCTTTCAGTGCCAGTATCTCGGAAATGCTTCGAGATACAGACTTTTTGTCAAAAAAATACTTAGCCCCCCCACCAGGGGGCTAAGTACAAAACTAGCCAAGAAAGTCATAAATCATGTGAAATTTACATTTTTTTCGACTTCATACGGTTCCTGAGATATAAGCAATTTAGTATTCCAAGTGCTAATTTTCTGCTTTGAGGCCCATTATTATACATATATTCTTTGTACTCACTGTGTTTCTCTATGCAGCTGTTGGGGAAAAAAAGGGTGTGCGCTTCCATTACTGTTGCTGTTAGCATTTCCACTTACGTTTCTGTACCTATTTGCGTTACCATTACTGTGTATGCTACCGTGTGCATTACCCTTTGCGTTTTTGTGTGCACTTGCATTTGCATTACTGTTACCATTTGCTTTTCCACTACTGTTTCTGTTTGCTTTTCCTTTTGCATCACCATGTGTGTTACCATTTGTGTTTGCGTATGCACTTCCGTTTGCATTTGCATCTGCATTTCTATTTCCTTTGGTGTCATTGTTGCTGTTACTGTTACCATTTGCATTTCCAATTGCATTACCGTGACTGTGTGCATTATGGTTTGCATTTCTGTACCTGCTTGTGTTTGCATTTCTGTTTCCATTACCATTTGTGCTTGCGTTTCTATTACTGTTTGCATTACCATTAACATTTGTGTCACCTTGTGCGTTAGTGTTTCTGCTTGCATTTGTGTCGCTATTACTTCCCTATTTATAGTGTACATTCTCAAAAAGAAGGAAACTTCATGGCAAAAACACCCTGTTAGGGTTGTTTCACAGTGACAAAAGTGAGGCAATTCGATGTTAGGGTTCCCCCCTTGCACTCCCCACCCTGCCCCCCAACCTGCATTGGGGTGTGCATTGGGGTTGTCGTTCCTAACTGGGTCGGTCCTAGCAAGTCCACAATTGAAGTTATTTTCCCCATTTTATGTACAGGAATTTATTTATTTATTTATTTATTTATTTGTGTCTTTGTTTACCGAGTAAGTGCACTGATCCAGAGGACCATTTTCAGTCATGATCCGGGCCACAGGCTGGCAAGCAACACAGAGAAACACAGCAGCACATACAGGGAAATTCAATTTGTACTGTAAATTCACACCTCAGGCATGAGGTGGTGTGGAAAAAAAGAAAAACAAATAACGTAATAGTACAATAGAGGCAGGGGAAGGCATTGGCCAGACACACATAATGTGAAAAGTGAGCGATACATAGCAATAGACATAACATGAGATACAGGAGCCACATTACTTGGTGCCGGAGAACATATGTAGCAATATAAATATGATATGAGACCAGTTTAGTAAGTCATCAGTAAAGTTGTGCTAGTTCATATAGTCAGATTCTCACATCAGTTTCAGGGACTAGAGGTAACAAGGGAAGGAGAGTTATAGACAACTACAGAGATGAGGAAGGTGATAACAGGAGGGCAGGGGAAGCGGAATGGACACATGGGCATTAGGTGCCTTAGATTTACTTACTGGGAGCAGTCACATCAGCAGCTGCTAGGAGTCAGGTTTTCATGGCCTATTTGAAGGCAAGGTGCTTGTGGGATGCACGGACGAACTGTGGGAGCTTGTTCCATAGGGAGGGTGCAGAGACAGAGAAAGCTCTACTTTCCATTGCTGTGGAGACGCGGGGTGCCTCTTGATACACCACTTGCGCTAGACATATTGCATTGACCACCACCACCACCACCACTGCTACTCTGACCGCCACTTGACAAGATTTCTAAATCATAATCCTCCCCCTCATCATGCCTGTAGTAATCCTCTGGTGTTATTTAATTGCTACTGCAGACATTGCTACTTGGTCTTACACTCGTGGAAGGGAATAACATGCTCAGTAAGGTTGATGATGAGGGTGAATGCCCCACTGTGGCATTAGCTGCCATCTGGTGCGGGGTCCACCATGCCATGTGCCTATTCTTAAAATGTGTATGCTGGCTCCCCATGCCCAGGTGACTAGTCTTTTTACCTCAACTCACATGGGCATGGCAACACTGGTAGATTGCAACTGACTCATCATTTGCATATTGGACAAAAAAATCCCAAACAAGGGATTGTGATCCCCTACTTTTTTTTTTGCAGTTAATCTTTTTATTGATATGTTAAACAGTCAAAAGAAGAAGAAACATA
Organism: Neoceratodus forsteri; assembly: GCA_016271365.2. NCBI lineage: Eukaryota > Metazoa > Chordata > Ceratodontiformes > Ceratodontidae > Neoceratodus > Neoceratodus forsteri. The sequence goes on from CM028130.1 coordinate 54,918,095, forward strand.
TTTCGTATCAGAAAATAGACATCCAGTAACCTGATTGTATGATGATAAACAGCATCATTACATGCAGAATGACTTACATAATGTGAATTAAAACTATGTAATCTGTATTGAGTAAGCACACACCTTTATGATAATAAGATAAATTAAAGCAAGGTATTAATAGTTTAACATGCGAGAGACAAATTGGAGGAGACCAGAGAGAGATATACTATTTATACAGGTACTGAGGTGTATAAGGAACAGTGATGCCATGATCCCCTACTTTTAACATGTCCCTGATCCTGCTTATTGGATTCCGTTTTTTAACACCTGAAATATGGGGTGTGCTACATGATTTTTCAGGCTGGACACACTTGGACTCCAACTAACCACCATGACTACCTATGATTATTACTGGGTCATCATCATTATCATCAACAGGAACCGCTAAATCACAACTTTTTTGAGGAGGGGGGATTTAATACCAACAGATCCAGAACATGTTCAAACCACATCATTGTCATCATCACCCAATACGTTTGCGCCACACTTTGAATCATTGGATGGCAAAGACATGACCTCAACAGCACTGGAAGAAATGTAACATTGTGAGTTATTGTCACCAGGATCAGAATCATGTTCTGCTACCATGGGGATGTTAATGGGGAGTATGACATCATTTACACTGTCAGCCACAGCTTTAAACTGAACTATATTTTTTGAAATGATTAACTGGTCAGAAGTGGAACTTGAGGCAACAATACTCATGCCAGCAGAAACTGCACAGACACCACTAGCTGGGACAACATCATCTCCTCCAACTATGAGGGAAGTTACAGATTGCACTGTAAGAAACATTGATGGAGAAATCACTTTACTGACATCAGCTATGCCCTTCTGCGTACTACCACATACACAGACAGCCTTGCCACTGGCAGCAGTGCCATGGCCAGAAACAGCTTTTGCTTGCAAGTCTCTTTGCAGGCATTTTGGGTGATCACCAAGAAAATTCTAAACAAATTTTGATTTCTGAACTTTCAGTCTGGACCGATGGACGTGAAGCCAAAAAATAACCAACAACTGTGGATTGCAGAAGAGATTGGGCACTAAACAGATGCAAAAGCAAAGACAGATGAAGACTGCACTGTGCAATCAAGAAGAGATGTAGACGCAAAGTCACCACAACACCTTAACCAGTGCTCACAGTCACAGTCCAATCTGAAAAGAATACCTTTTGCTGGTTGTGGGTGGGGGGGGGTGGCAGTGCACTGCAGTAACAGTCAAAACCAAGATACCACAAAGCAATATAAAATCATGCAGGTGTAGTGGATAGCAGGTTCAAATTGCTACAATTACTCTGTGGCACAATAAAAGGTGTCTGATTTGATGGCATGCATCGCACACATGCTCACACACACACTCACACACTACAAGTAATGCGTAGCAAATTGAAAACTTTAGTAATATAACCAAAACTTTTAAACAAACTGAAATTATACACTGCTACACCACAACAATCAGTAAAAAAATGTCAAGAATTACTGAAAATATTAGTGTGTGTACATTAACTCAGTTATACAATAAAAATATAACCAAAACAGAAAGGCTGCCTTTTTCTCCCAGTTAATATACCTCCACCACATATACACCCCCCAAAGCACACTTCAAGTGTCTGTCAGTACACAGACTGAAAGTTCTAAATTAACATTCAAAATCCACACACAAACAATAAACACTCAATGATATGAGCACAGATGTGTTTCCTACAATCGATATACAAAATTTTGAGAAAAAATGTGGCTCAAAAAGGACAGCTTTTAGAGGGTTTGAATTGCAGAGAATCTGAGAGCAAACTGTCTCCAGCTACCACTACACACACACACACACACACACACACACATGACACAGAACTGAGGCTGTGCAGAGCAATCTAGAGCCCATGTGACCTGCAATCCCATGGATCACTGCAAAATTCACCTTGGAGCTCAATAACAAGGTGAAGTGATGCAAAGTATTTATTTATTTATTTATTTCGTTTTTGTTGACTGGGTAAGTGCACTAGACAAATCCTGCCTATTTTCAGGCACGACCGGGGGGAAGGGGATACAGATGAATGCCAACTGACCTTAAACCAGATTAAGCTGTAGCCAGGACACCGAGGAAATTCCCTTACTCTTTTTGATAAGTGCCATGGGATCTTTAACATCCACCTGAACTACCACCAATCCAGGCAGATGGGACCTCGGTTTAACGTCACATCCGAAAGACGTTGAGTTCTATGTACTTTGCATTAAAATTGGTGCAGAAGTGGTTTTGGGGAAGGTGGAGTAATGTGAAGTCATTGTTATCAATGGACTTCACGTTCTTCATTATGACACAAAGTAACCCGCTTCGCATTGCAGATTACTTCACAGATTCTGCATTACTCTGCAAATTGCTTTTCGTGGAGTGAATTTTGGCCACTTTGCTCACCTCTAATACACATATATCATTTCAATAAGTGCTGCAACACTAATGCATAATTCCCCTGAAACATTCATGGTGTACACACTGTACTACAAACTTACCTCCAGTCTTCACCATGGTGGCAACTCTACAATGAAAACCTGATTATCATCAAAAATGCACCAAAGGTGTGTCTTGTATTTTACTACAGCTATAGAAAATGTCAGAGCAAACTGACAAAAAGTTACTGACTTATGGAGAAAAAAAAAAAAAAATTTTCCAGATACAGTCCACCACTGGCAGTTAAGAGGCACACTTAATATAGGTTTTCCTTTGAATGGAGTCCCACAAAAAACAATTACAACCAAATACATAAATTGCTTTTCTGGAGCCATGGAAAGGCAGGGTCTGGAGGGCCCTGTGCTTCCATAGCCACACTGATGTGTGCTTCTATGGAGGGATGGAAGCACAGGGCCCTCCTTAGCCAGACAAATGTGTTCACATACAGTAGGTCCCAAAGGGACCTGAGTGAACGAGGACAAAATTCTACTATCTTAAAAAGTAAAGAAATTCTTAGCAAAAATCTGTTTTAATGCACCAATTAGGGTTCGGATTAAAGCAACAAAAGTTTCCAACCCTAACTCCCCACCCTCAAGCAGAAAAAGGGAAAAAACTCTAGCATTTTCAATGTTCTCACTGTTGGTGAATCAAGGGTGGGATCTCCCTTGGGGTACTCAACCATAATGCTCACACCATTCCATGACCAAATAAGGCGAGATGTGATGTGTTTTTTTCAGGCCGGACCTACAGGTTGTTAGCAACATGTGGGGAGACATGGTTCAGTACTTTTGAAGACTGCATCACAACAAGGTTAGAGTTAAGGTTGAGAACCCCAAGAAAGACCCAACCCCTGATTTGCTAACAGTCTGCATAGTGAAATCCATGTTTTTTCCTTTTCCTAATTGGGGGTGGGGTTGGGGTTGAAAACCCTAATACATTTCCCTACTTTTGTTGCTTTAATCTTAAGCCTAACTGGTGTCTTAATGCAAATTTTTGCAAATAATATATTACGCACTGTATAAAGCATATCTATTACGAAGGCTCTCTTCCTTCTGTACCAAAATATTGATCTTCCCCCAAGGGCTTTAGGTTACCTAGTCCCTTCAGTGGCTGTATTCTGCAGTCTATTACCTCCTTACTGCAGGTGAGATAGTTGCCGTATTGCTCCAAGTTGCTAAATAATATGCTGCCCTGGCCAGGTGATGCAACTGCTGGCGTGGCTGCTACTCTTTGACATTCTCTCAGGCTGTGAATAGATTGCCTTTGATTCACATCATAATGACATGTACAGTACTAACTAAAACGAAATCACTGCCACTAAAACAGGAACCTCCCTAATCAAAACCCTGTCCAGTATCTTTGGATGCTAGACTGACTAACAAAATGGTTGAAATGGTTTAAAAGGTTTGCATACAGATTGTAGCATGGTAAAAAACCATGCTAAAATTTGTGATCTAAATCCGCATTGTAGCCTTGCTCCAAGGTAGGCTAGAACACATTTTTAGAGCAACACGGTTTCCTTAACTTGAGGTAACAGCAGTGTAGACAGACACTAACTCAGGTTATGGAAATTGATCATGACTTCAAAAGCTGACACTGGGCTTACAAATAGTGGTGGGCAAAGTCCATGCACTTTGCTCTGCGGAGCACTTTGTGTATATAGATAATTATGCAAAGTACTCTGCAGTACGAAGTGAATTAATTCACCATAATGAGTAATGCAAAGTGCCATTGGTTTCAGTTAACTGCCTGGCTAGCACAGTTGGTAGAGTGTATAAGACTTTTAATCTCAGGGTCGTGGGTTCGAGCCCTATGTTAGGTGCACTTGTATACAATCTTTCTGGCCCAGATATTCAAACTGCGCCAGGCTGTGGCACAAGCTTGTGTGCAGCTCAAATTTATTGCGCAGGGGTGTGGCCAGGGCGATATTCAATGGAGTTGCTCTATGGTGCAATTGCTTTGAATATCGCACCCTGGCCACCCCCACTGTGCATGGTGCAGTGGCACTGCGCCAGCGCAAGTGGTCAGAGTGGAGCATTGAGATGCGGTGGTGCGAGTGCCATTGCACCATGCACAGCACCTGTGATATTCAAAGGGGGACATGCAAATGGGGCCATAATTTATGCAAGGTGCACAGGGGGCCATTTGCATCTGATTACAGCCCAATTTGCATGCCATTAGTATGCAGGTGTGCCAATTCCCAATGACTTGCACCTGGTACCCTGTCAGGCAGGAGCCGTCGGAGACCAACGCACCCTGCAGCCCGATCGTGGGATGTCCCGTAATGGACAAAGAAAGTCCATTATCCCTGGTGGTCCAGTGGACTGCACAGAGCCCAATCGTGGGCATCAGACATCCCCCCCAAAGTCCAATATCCCTGGTGGTCCAGTGGACCGCACGGAGCCTGATCGCATGCATCAGACATCCCCCCCCAAAGTCCAATATCCCTGGTGGTCCAGTGGACCACATGGAGCCCGATCGCAGGTGGCATTCCTCACCCCACAAGTCTGATATCCCTGGTGATCTAGTGGACCCCCACCCCACCTGGCCACTGAGCCCCACCACCCCACTCCCCCCCCATCAGCCGGCGGGTGGCAGCACCCCACCCACCTGCCGCCCCACCACCCACCGACTGACAGCTCGGTAGGGCTGCACGCCATTGGTTCAGAGCATGAGCCAATGGGTGTGCAGCCATACTGTACTAATCGGTCCAGATATGATTCATTCACATATCTGGACCGACTAGTACAGTATGGGCTGCAACCCATTGGCTCATGCTCTGAACCAATGAGCATGCAGCCCTACCAAGCTGTCAGTCATCAGCGACAGGGTGGCAGGCGGGTGGGTGCTGCCGCCCCGGCCGACGGGGGAGCGGGTGGTGGGACTCAGTGTGTGTGGGTGGGGTGGGGGTCCACTAGATCACCAGGGATATCGGATTTGGGGGGAGTGAGGAATGCTTCCCGTGATTGGGCACCATGTGGTCCACTAGACTACCAGGGATATTGGACTTTGGGGGAGGGGACGTCTGATGCCCGCAATCGGGCTCATTGCAGTCCACTGGACCACCAGAGATATTGGACTTTCGGGGGGATACAGTGATGCCCGCGATCGGGGTCTGTGCGGTCCACTGGACCACCAGGGATATTGGAGTTTGGGGGTGATGACTGATGCCCATGATCGGGGCATGGGGGGGCACCACCAGGGTGTGGCGGAACAGGTGATGGCCACCCACAGGTGGCAGCTGCTGTGTTGTGCCCTGCAATGTGGCAGCTCACCTGTGGGTGGCCCTCGACTTGTTCCTTTTTTTTTTAGGTGTAACTTTGTGCAGGCACAGGTAGGGGTTGCACCTGCATAACTCTGCATGGCCCGGACTGAATATCGGGCTGTGCAGGTTATGTATGGGCACGCCCCCCCACCTGTGCCTGCATACATTACTGATGCGCCCCGGTGCATTGGGATTTGTGCGGCGCACTTTTCCCTTTTAAATATCGCACAGTGGGTTGTGCATGGTGCAACACCGTTGCACCATGCACAACCATTTTGAATATCTGGGCCTCTGTGTTTTTCCTCAAAACAAAAGGTGATGTAGTTTTGGTTATTGAACTGTTTCTGTATATTTTTCCTACAATGTTATTGCAACTACCTTGTCTGTAGCTACTTTTTTCTACTTGCTCTGTATTCTATTGTCAACTATGTTGAACTTGTTCTGGAATGTTTGCCTGTATTGTTGTACTGTACCCTCCCAGGTCATGCCTGAAAATAGTCATTGCTATGACTAGTGCACTTACCCGGTAAACAAAAACTAAATAAAATAAATTGACTTTACAATGACTTTGCCTTATTTTTGGACTTCAAGGAGAAGTTTGCATTGAATCATGAAGCAGGTCGCATGGACTCTAGATTGTCTTGCACAGCTTCAGTTCTGCATAGTTAGTGTAGTGGAAAGCTGGAAACAGTTTGCTCTCAGAGTTCTGAAAATCAAACCATTGAAAAACCCTTTAAAAAGCATTTTTGAGCCAATTTGTTCAGTCAACATTTAGTACATTGATTGTAGGAAACCCTCCTGTGCTAATATCATTAAGTGTTTTTTGGTTTTATGTGCATTTTGAATGTTCATTTGTAAGAGTCAGTCTGTGTACTGACAGACATTGTAGCAGTATGCTTCAGAGGAGGGGTGTGATGAAGGAAGAGTCACAGTGACTTAGTGAGAAAGGCAGTCTTTCTAATAGTTTTGGGGTAGCTAGTGTGTTAGTATTTGTGTGTTCATGTACACACAGTAACACTTTTAATAAGTTTTGATAATTGTTTGGTGTTTACTGTGGTGCTGTGCATTTTTTCAGTTAGTTTAAAGATTTGGTTGTACTGCACTGAACTTTAAAATGTTCTGCTCATTACCTGTAGTGTGTCCGTGCATGTGTGCATGCTGTCAAGTCACACACATTTAATTGTGTCACACCATAATCACAGGACTCTGATTTTAATCTCTTATCTGTCTGCAGTACTTTTTACTACTTCGTTCCATCTCAGTCAGTAGTGGACTGTTACTGCAGCTGCCCTCCCCCCCAAGGTATTATTGTTTCAGTTTGGGATTTCTGATTTTGACCACTGGTTAAGGTGGTTTTGTGCTTGTGCCCATGCGGCCACATCTCTTAAGTGCAATCTCCATCTGTCTGTGCATCTGCAACTCTTTAGGGCCCAATCTCCACCTGTAACTTAAGTCACAGTTGTTTGTTTGGCTTCCCTTCAGAATATTGGTGTGGTACATATCTCAGCATGAAAATTGTAATCATTTATGTGCATTTTTAAGTTAGGATGATCACCATGAGTCACTCACAATACAAATCACGTTCTTCGACTTCACGATCACAATTCACGAATTACACAACTTTAAGTTTTTGGGATGTAATTTGTATGTAACCATGTTTTTTTTTAAAGTCTTTGGTTTCATCATGAATCAGAACAAGCATTTGTCAATGCCGAATGTTTGTTTGCTGGTATTAGCATTTGAAATGCAGAAGTTAGACCAATGCAGAGTAGGAATGGCAGTGAAGTATGGAAGTTCATGCCTACCCCACCTCCATCTTGTAGAGGTGGAGAGGCATTGGGGTAAGTGTGTGGGTTGTCGCCCATGACGGTCATGCCATGTCACCTCACCATATTCTGCAGACAGTGACACGTGTTGCAGTATGCCTTAGGGTGTTTGGCTGTACAGTGACCACATTCCACATGGACATACGCTGAAATGGGCACAGCATAGGAGAATGGGGTGAAGTGTGGGGCCGAAGAGTCCAAGATACACCTTGATGGCTGTCAGTGGCTGGGGAGGTGGGGGTGGGATGGCATGCGTAGTAGAGTCGGCAATCCAATGGCACATCCTGATGCCTGTCCGTCTATACAGGGTAGGATGTGATGGTTAGAAACCCTAATGCCTCTGGCATTTGTTGTTATTTACAGAACAAATGTTCAACATGGCCTTTTTGTGACCCCACCTCATGAAAGCATTTGGGACTTCTTCTCATGAAGAGTGGTAGTGTGATTTTGTCAATGTGTCCCAAACATTGACTTCCAACAGCAACAGTGCCATTCTGTGTCACATGTACGAAAACACAGATTAGGCAGAATATGAAGAATGTCAGCTGTGCCATCCATAGGGATGTGTGAAGGGATGGCAATGTTGAAAATCTGTAGTGGGAATATTAAAAATGCGCACACTTCAGAGCATACGTGGAAAGCGCACAACGCATGCACTTAACACAGTCATTTTATGGACTGTAGTCACCAGATTTTCAACATAGGCATTTTACGACCTGTGCTCATGAAGAGTCTCACTGGGATTGTGTTAATGTGTCCTGAACACTGATTTCCCACAGCAACCACAGTATTCTGCACCGGCAGTTCAAAAACACATTTCGGCCAGGATGTGATAAATGACAGCTGTACTGTTCATAAGGAGGTGGAAAAATGGCAATGTTGAAAATCTGGAGTGAAAATATTACAAATGTGTGAAGTTATGAGCGTGCATGCAAACTGTGCAATGCACGCTTGTAACACAGTCATTTTATGGAGTTCCATCACCAAATGTTCAACATAGGCATTTTAGGATCTCTGCTAATGAACAGCGTCACTGTGATTGTTGTAATGTGTCCTGAACACAGATTTCCCACAGCGACCATGCTATTCTGCGCCGGAAGTACAAAAACACATTTCGGCCAGGCTGTGAAAAATGGCAACTGTTCTGTTCATAAGGAAATGTGAAAAAATGGCAATGTTGAAAATGTGAAGTGAAAATATTGCAAATGTGTGACGTTACGAGTGTGCATGGAAACTGCATAACACACGCTCATGAAACAGTCATTTTATGGACTTTTGTGACCAAATTTTCAAGACAGGCATTTTAGCACATCTGCTAATGATCAGTGTCACTGTCATTTTCGTAATGTATCCCGAACTGGATTTCCCGCCTCGACCGGGCTAATCTGCAGTGGAAGTGCAAAAACACATTTTGGCCGGGATGTGAAAAATGACAGCTGTTCTGTTCATAAGGCGGTGTAAAGAAATGTCACTGTTGAAAATCTGGAGTGTATATATTGCAAATGTGCGAAGTTATGAGCATGTGTGGAAACGACACAATGCACCCTCGTAAAACAGTCATTCTTTGGATTTTTTCACCAAATTTGCAACACAGTCTTTTTGAGAGCCCACCTCATGAACACTGGCACTGTCATTTTGTTAATCAGTCCCGAAAGGTGATTCTGCACAGTGACCACAAAATCACCTTTTGAATCAGATTAAGACCATGACTGTGACAGAATTCATGAGGAGGGGTTCCAAAAACCTCATGTTGAAAATTTGGTGCGAATATTCCAAAAAATGCCTGAGATATGCATCACAGTTGAAAAAACCCTATTTATTCCATTATACAGCTTACCGTCATTTCCTCAGTCCGTGGTCGGCTTTGAAGAGTGCAGACATGTTTCCAGTCCACCAAAGATCGTCGCACCAGACTCCAAAGGTAAGTATGGGGTGAGGGGGGTGTGGGGAGGCAGAGTCGCGATGGGTGGGTGCGGTTTGTGGGGTGGGCAGGAGACCGCGAGGACCATTTCCTTTGTTTACAGGTGAAAAAAATAAAAAAGACATCATGGACTTTTTAACTGGGAATTTGGCACACTGGGATGGTCTCCCAGCATGCCAACTGACTGTTGGGGGGCAGTTGTAGCCACCAGAGGTTTGGGCACCCCAGTCGGCGCCAGGCGTGCGGAGGCACAATGGCAGAAGGTTAGGCACCCCCTCAGCAGTACTATTTGCTACTCTTTGGGGGACTTATGCCGATGGGGGAGTGGGCTCCCCCATTGGCACATTAACCTGGGAGGGGGGACATAATGCTGACAGGGAGTGGAGTCCCCCGTCGGCAACTCAAATTGCACCCGATGGATGCAAGTCAACGGGGATTGATGCCACTGTTGGCAAAAACAGGATGTGTGGGGAGGGGCACATGCTGCCAAGGGGGATTGGGCACCCCCTCAGCACTGGGACCACATTAATATTGTTTGTGAACAGGGTGGAAACACGCCACCATGTTCACAAACAATATTACTGTAGCAACATTCTGCCCAGCAATGATGGGTCACCCCCTCATTGCAGCAAATTGCTGATGCTGCAATGACAAGGTGACCTGTGATTGCTGTGGTGAAAACATTGCAACTTGGTGCAACTTCTGGAAGCCAGTGTCATCATCACACTGTGCCTCCATTGGTGCACCATGGCCAAGCCCCAAAATGCTGTTCCTCCCTTGGCTGCTACACTGCCATGCCTCCCTAACCCGCTTCTCTCCTAAACTGTCACATAATATTTCTTGCGCATGCACTCAAGCAAACATAAAAATGACTAGGAGACACCCAGTTATATCATGTCACATTACTCAAGATCCTTGCTGTACTCCAATGCTTCTGTTTGTGTTCACATTCTGTAAGATGCCCCACTTGAATCTTTGTCCTCACAAGAGGCTGGTACTATTTAATCCTGTACATAGTATCTCAGCTTGACCATTGTACTCACTTATATGTCTTTTCAAGTCAGGTTGTTTGGGGTGGCACAGGTCAGGGAAGTACAGCCGTAGGTATTTGATTACAGTTCATTAGTCTTGCCCAATCTCCGCAAGACACAGACAGGATGGAAGCTGCCCAGAGGAGGGCAACTAAAATGGTGCAGGGTCTGCACCGGAAGACATATGAAGAGAGACTTAAGGAGCTTGATATGTATAGCCCCGAGGAAAGGAGGGAGAGGGGGGACATGATAGAAACTTTCAAGTACCTCAAGGGAATCAACAAAGTCCAAGAGGGTAGCATCTTTCAAAAAAAGAGGTGTTCAAGAACAAGGGGGCACATTTTGAAGATGGGGGTGTGGCTCGGAGGTAATTTAAGAAAGTATTTTTTCACAGAGAGGGTTGTGGATGCATGGATCAGCCTTCCGGAGGAGGTTGAGGAGTCAAAAACAGTGGTGGAATTCAAGCATGCATGGGACAGTCATAAGGCAATTCTAGGGGGGTGGGGGTAGGAAGAAGTAGTCTGCTGGTTAACTAGGATCTGCAGCTTATCCATTAGGTAGGGAAATGGGCAGACTGGGTGGGCCAAGCAGTCCTTATCTGCCATCAAATTCTATGTTTCTACGTTTCTATGTTTCTATGTCACACTAGTCGCTCATCACGAGATAAATCACGTTCTTCACGAATCACAGCAGTTAAATTTGTTTTTCAGTCCTGACGATACACTGAAGACCTGTAAAGATGACCAAAACATTAATTGAACTTGCAACGAATTTTTACTTTCTTTAAATAATGCTGCTCCCCACAAAAATACTTACTTTTATGGGTTGACAGTTTCCATGCAGCCAAACTCAGCAGCAGACATCCAACACTTCTTGCGGACCACTGACACTGTGCCTACGATGACATAAAAAAAAAAAAAAAGTAATCATAAATGCTTGATTTCAGTGTATCACAGCCCCCACCCCCAAAAAAAAGAACATTTGAATTTGACAATAACATATTACATGTCAGGTTCTAGTCGTAACATATGTGTTGCTCGCATGTTCATGTGATTTGATCATCGTCATGCCCACGATGGTAAAGTGTGAAGATTCCCTGAAAAGGAGCAATATAATAGACTGCTTACTACACAGAACAAGATTATATAGATAGAAATTAAATAGATGTGTCTCTGGAAAAAAAAAATTATAGTGGTATGCACAATGACTTGCCATCGTGGTATGAAGACGAGGCACACACAAAGGGCAACATGTACTGGTGATACAGCAGGCGTCAACACAGGCAATGCTCTCACTTGGGACAAAGACATGCATTTCTGGCATTTTAATATTCATCTGGACTTTTCATTCAATTACATCAGCAGGAGAACAGCAGCAGCAGTAGGTGGTGTCACAACTTAGGCAATGATGTGGCTGGCCCAAAAATGCTTAGTGCAATAAATATGTTTAAGCTCTCTGGCAAGCATCACATGTGCTTTGGACCGCCTTGTCAGGTGTGTGTGGCAAAAGTATTTTATTTATTTGTTTTGTTTACCGGGTAAGCACACTAGATAACCAGGTGCCTATTTTCAGGTGTGACCTGGGAGATTACAGAGATACATTCATGATTACAAGGATACAATCAGGTATAGCAGGCAAACAATAAGAGCAGGTACAAGTAAGGGCATCAGTCATAAACATGGTAAATGCAGCAACACCAAGGGACATTTTATCTACCCAGTGGTAGGAAGATAATAACATAGTACATAGGAGGCAGGCCGTCAGCTGAGTATAGCAGACATAGCCCATTTACAAAAGAAAGGGTTCTGAAAGAACTCTTAAAACTGAAGGTGGACAAAGCAATGGGGCATGATGGAATTCATCCCAGAATTCTAAAAGAACTAAGGGTAGAACTAGTGACACCACTGACTACCCTCTTTAACAAATCATGGGAGGATGGGGAGGTACCCGAGGACTGGAGGAGGGCAGATGTGATTCCCCTTCACAAAAGTGGGAGCAAGGCAGAAGCAGGAAACTATAGACCTGTTAGTTTAATCTCAGTGATCGGGAAAATGATGGAATCACTTCTGAAGGAAAGAATTGTTGAGTATCTAGAGGCCAGAGGGGCACAGGACCCAAGGCAGCATGGATTCACTGTGGGAAGGTCATGCCAGATGAATCTGATAGATTTCTTTGACTGGGTGACCAAAGTAGTAGATCAGGGAGGGGCTGTGGACATGGTCTACCTAGACTTTAGCAAGGCATTTGACACAGTCCCACACAAAAGATTAATATACAAGTTAGCCAGCCTGGGAGTGGGTCCCAAGATGACAGCCTTGGTAAGGAATTGGCTGGAGAATAGGACACAGAGAGTAATAGTAAATGGAGTCCACTCTGAAGAAAGGGGGGTTACTAGTGGGGTACCGCAGGGTTCAGTATTAGGACCAGTCCTCTCCAATGTCTTTATAAGCGACATTGCAGAGGGACTGGAAGGAAAAGTATGTCTCTTTGCAGATGACACAAAGATCTGCAACAGAGTTGATGCACAAGGTGGGGTGGAAAGGATGAGAAGGGACTTGGCAAGGTTAGAGGAATGGTCAAATGTATGGCAGCTTAGATTCAATGCTAAGAAGTGCAAGGTAATGCACCTGGGAAACAAAACCCAGGGAAGAGTACACAATGGGGGTGAGATACTAACAACAAAAATGGAAAGGGACCTGGGGTAGTCATATCAGGTGACCTAAAGATGGGCAAGCAATGTGAGAGGGCAGCAAAGGGGCTGGGGGATACTGGGATGCATGGGAGAGGCATCACCAGCAGAAAACAGGAAGTTATTATCCCTCTGTACAGACAGATGGTGAGACCCCATCTGGAGTACTCGTGCAGCTCTGGAGACCCAATCTCCGCAAAGACATAGACAGGATGGAAGCTGTCCAGAGGAGGGCAACTAAAATGGTGCAGGGTCTGCACCAGAAGACATATGAAGAGAGACTTAAGAAGCTTAATATGTATAGCCTCGAGGAAAGGAGGGAGAGGGGAGACATGATAGAAACTTTCAAGTACCTCAAGGGAATCAACAAAGTCCAAGAGGGTAGCATCTTTCAAAAAACGAGGTGTGCAAGAACAAGGGGCACAATTTGAAGATGGGGGGGCAGCTCAGAGGTAATTTAAGTAAGTATTTTTTCACAGAGAGGGTTGTGGATGCATGGAACAGCCTTCTGGAGGAGGTTGTGGAGTCAAAAACAGTGGTGGAATTCAAGCATGCATGGGACAGTCATAAGGCAATTCTAGGGGGTGAGGGTAGGAAGAAGTAGGCTGCTGGTTAACTAGGATCTGCAGCTTAACCATTAGGTAGGAAAATGGGCAGACTGGGTGGGCCAAGCGGTCCTTATCTGCCGTCAAATTCTATGTTTCTATGTTTCTAACACAGCATTTGTAGGCTAGGGGTTATTTGGCATAAAGGAAGCATTTTTTCTCTGTGGACACAACTTCACATTTCTGGCAAAATGGTGGTGGTGGTGGTGGTGTGGGGTGGTAGGCCTAACTTTCAGCTTTCTGTCAAGCTTCACACGTGCTTTCTATTGCCTTCTCAGGTGTGTGCAGCAAAAGTATTTGACTTAAAGGAAGCATTTTCTCTCTGGGGACACAACATTGTGCGATGCATTTCTGGCATTTAATTTTTAATCTGGGCTTTCCATGACATTAAAACAATGGGATAAAAGCACAAATGTTATCACATTTGTCGGGGACATGGTAGGTGCGTTAATGGTATTATTTGTGATAATTGTGCTGGTTCTTTAAAGGGAAAGTAACATGTAGGACTACATTTATCAATTGTGTTCTTACCAATGGAAATCTGCTTTACTTAAGTTATTTTGACTGAACCCACAACACTTTTAAGGCCAGAATTATTTATAACCTGTCAGTGAGCTTCAAACTTCTGCTCTAGCCATTAGATCACACTCTTGCAAGTGACAGAACATGATGATAACAAAAAAGTGTTATAGGTTTGGTCAATAACTTGTGTAAAGCAGATTTCCATTGCTAACAATATTGATAAATGTAGTCCTGTATGTTAGTTTCTTTTTAAGTAAATGTTCAGAAAATTAACAATCATTTTCATAGTCGTTATTACTTAGTTTACCTCATATCTTACATGACTAATGGCTGGCCAAATAGCAGATGCTGCATGCTTTCATTACAGGTGAAACTCTGGTACTATTATGCATGCTGCAATTAATGATGTGGAGTGCCTAGCAACACGGAGCGGAGTACTTTGCATTATAATGGGTAACACGAAGTCCATTAAAAACAATGACTTCACGTTACTCCGCCTTCCCAAACCAGTACTCCACCAATTCTTAAGGTGAAGTACATTGAAAACAATGTACTTCACCTCATTTTGCCTTGTTTTTAACCTCCAAAGGTGAAGTTTGCAATGATTCATGGGATTTCAGGTCACATGGGCTCTAGATTGTTCTTCACAGCCTCAGCTTGGGGTAGAGTGTGTAGGACGCCGTAGGAGACAGTCTGCTCTGAGTGGTCTCTACAATTCAAACGTTCTAAAAGCTATTAAAAAAGCCTGTTTGAGGCTTTTTTTGCTGAAATTTTAGTTCATCGTTCATAGGAAACCCTCCTGTGCTCATATCATCAAGCGTTTATTGCTTGTGTGTGGATTTTGAATGTTATGTACAACATTCAGTCTGTGTACTGAGAGACAGTGGAAGTGTGCTTTGGGGGAGGGGCGTATCTGTGGTGTTGTTAGATTAACTTGGAGCAAAAGACAGTTAATACTGTTTTGGTAATATTTTTCCTATAACTGTGTTACCCTAAATAGATACTTCTACTCAGTATTTACTGAACAGAAGGTAGGACAGGTCCCACAGCTCTGCACCATTGACACAGGGGGGAGGGAGGTGTGCACTAGTTCCTTCACATAAGAAAGAGTCCTACCAGAGCTCTATAAGCTCAGGGTGGAAAAGGCAATGGGATCTGATGGCTTACATCTCAGGGTACTAAAGGAGCTATGGGTGGAACTAGCAGAGCCATTATCAAAACTGTTTAGTGAGTCTCTGAGCACAAGAGAGGTCCCAGAAGACTGGAGAAGAACTCATGTGATCATGCTCCACAAGAGTGGTAGCAGGAAGGAGGCAGAGAACTACATACCAGTCAGTCTTACCTCAGTAGTGGGCAAGATTATGGAGGCAGTCCTTAAGGAAAAAAAACACCTGGAATCCATAGGAGCACCGGATCCAAGACAGCATGGGTTTACAAAAGGAAAATCCTGTCAAACTAATCTCATAGATTTCTTTGACTGGGTAATCAGAGTAGTGGTCCAAGGGGGAGCAGTTGATGTTGCCTACCTTGACTTCAGCAAAGCTTTTTATACTGTCTCACATAGAAGATTGATTAATAAGCTGGGTAGGCTTGGGGTGGGTCAGACGTTGGTCAACTGGGTGGCAAACTGGTTGATGGGCAGAAAACAGAGAGTGGTGATAATTGGTCGAAAGAGATGCAAATCACAAGTGGGGTACCTCAAGGATCAGTCCTGGGGCCAGTCCTCTTCAATATCTCCATCAGTGACATTGTAGATGGACTGAAGGGTAAGGTTTGTCTGTTTGCAGATGACACCAAGATCTGCAACAGAGTAGATGATCCAGATGGTGTGGGCAGAATGAGAAGAGATCTGGATAAACTGGCAAAATGGTTGGAAGAGTGGAAACTGGGGTTTAACACAAAGAAGTGCAAGATCATGCACATAGGGAAGAGAAACCCTGAAGGTACCTATAAGCTGGGAGGGGAGTTGCTGACAGTCACAAGGGAACAAAGATACTTGGGCGTCATCATCACCAATGACCTGAAATCATCCAAGCAGACCTCTAAAGCAGTAGGTAAGGCTAGAGAGATGTTGGGGTGTATTAGTAGGGCTATCACAAGTTGGAAGAGGGAGGTAATAATCCCTCTTTACAAGGCACTGGTTATGCCCCATGTAGAGTACTTTGTGCAGTACTGTAGACCACATGTTCACAAGGACATTAACCAAATTGAGGCAGTCCAGAGAAGGGCAGCCAACATGGTGCAGGGACTGCATCGGAAAACGTATGAGGACAGATTAACTGAACTCAACATGTTTACCCTAGGCAAATGAGGGAGAACGGTAATATGATTGAAACATTTAAACACCTTAAGGACATTAACAAGGTGAAAGAGTCTAACATGTTTCAATATAAGAAAAATAGCAGGACAAGAGGACACAGCATGAGATCAGAGGGAGGCTGATTAAGGGGGTAATGTGAGGAAGTTCTTTTTCACAGAAAGGGTGGTGGATGCATGGAACGGCCTACCTCAGGAAGTGGTGGATATAAATACAATTCAGGGCTTCAAACAGGCATGGGATAGGCATAAGGGAGCAATACAGATGAGTATGAATAGATAGGCCATTGACAGAACAAAGACCTATGGAACATTCATAAGGTAGAAAAAGAAATGGGCAGACTGGATGGGCCTTGCTGTCCTTATCTGCTGTCAAGTATGTTTCTATGTTTCTGTGTTAATATACACACAGTAATATTTTCAATAATTCTTGCCATTTTTTTGCTGATTGTTGTGGTGCATCAGTGCATAATTTTAGTTTGTTTAAATTATGTGGTTATATTACTGAAGTTTTCAATTTTGCTATGCATTACTTAGTGTGTGTGTGAGTATGTGTGTGACACGTGTCATCAAATCAGACACCTTTTATTGTGCCAGATAGTAATTTCAGCAATTTGAATCTGTTATCCACTGCAGCTGTGTGATTTTTGTACTTCTTTGTGGCATCTTTATTGGTACTAGTAATAGTGACTCACTGCCCCCCCATGGCCGCCCCCCACGGCAAGGTTTTCCACATTAGAATTTCTGATGGTGAGCGCTGGTTAGGTGTTACGCCTTTGTATTGTAAGCCTGTTTTGTAGTATCTCTCAAGGTTTCACCACCCCACCATTGTACTCATTTTTTTTCTAGTTACTTGGATGTATTGTATGTGTTTTGTATTATCTCTCCAGGCTTCACCTCCACACCATTGTACTCACTGATACATGTTTTTAGGTTGGGGAGTTTTAAGCTGTAGCTCATCACGGAAGTACAGCTGTAGGCATTCATGTTCCCAATACAGTTTCATATTGGTTATCTCACACCATCGACACCGAATCACATTCTTCATTATCACGGTCACAAATACAGTCACAAATCATGATTCATGATCACGTCATGAATCACAACATTAATAACATTCATTTTTTTTTTAGTTACTTGGATGTAATGTAAGCCTGTTTTGTAGTATCTCACCAGGCTTCACCACCCCACCATTGTACTCATTAATACGTGTTTTTAAGTTGGGGAGTTTTGTGCTGCAGCTCATTGGGGAAGTACTTCCATAGGCATTCGCGTTCCTTCCTGTACAGCATGTGAGTTACAGTACTATAAGTAGTGGCTGTCGAAGTGGCCCCAATTCACTCCACGAAGTGATGCCCGGAGTAACGTGGAACCCGTGGCATACTCCACAATGTGAAGCGGAGTACTTCACTTAATATTGAGGAAGGCAAAGTCCATTGAAACCAATGACTTTGCATTATTCCGCCTTCCCCAAACCACTTCTCCACCAATTTTAAGGTGAAGTACATTTGAAATCAATGTAATTCGCCTCGCTTCACCTTGCAATTGAGCTTCAAATGAAATTCTGCAGTGATTCATGGGATTGCAGGTCACATGGGCTCTAGATTGTTCTGCACAGCCTCAGTTCTGGCCTGGGTAGTGTGTGTGTAGTGGTAGCTGTAGACAGTTTGCTCTCAGAACTCTGCAATTCAAAACCTCTAAAAGCAGTTTAAAATGCCTTTTTGAGTCATTTGTTTTGCTCAGAATTTACTAGGAAACCCTTCTGTGCTCATAGCATCGAGTGATTATTGTTGTGTGTGGATTTTGAATGTTTATTTAGAACAGGCAGTCTGTGTACTGTGAAGTTTGCTTTGGGGGAGGGGCGCACTTGTAGTGTAGGTACATTAACTGGGAGAAAAAGGCAGTCTTTCTGTTTTGGTTATATTTTTCTTGTATAACTGTTAATGTGCACACAGTAATATTTTCAGTAATTCTTGACATTTTTTTGCTGATTGTTGTGGTATAGCAGTGTATAATTTGTCTGTTTAAAACATTTGGTTATATTACTAAAGGTTTTCAATTTGCTATGCATTACTTGTAGTGTGTGTGTGAGTGTGTGTGTGCGATGCATGCCATTAAATCAGACACCTTTTATTGTGCCATAGAGTAATTGCAGCAGTGTGAACCTGCTATCCACCGCACCTGCATGAATTTTTTATACTGCTTTGTGGTATTTTTTTATTTTATTTAGTTGTTTAACCAAGAATACCATACTAAGCTGAAAGCTTTTTTACAGGTGTGATCTGGGAGCACAGGGAAGTTAAGTAACTTGCTCAGGGTCACACGGTATGCTAGTGGAAGCTGTGGAATTCAACCCCACATCTGGTCTGCTGGATGTCACCAGATTTGCAGCTCAAAGCCTTAAACCACTGTGCTATACTGCCTCCCTTTCTTTACTGGTAGTGGATTGTTACTGCCGTGCACTAATCCCTCAACTGGCAAAATGTATTCCTTTCCAGATTTGGATTTATGACTTGTGTGCACTAGTTAGGTGGTGTTGTGCCTTTTCGTATGCATCTCTTGAGTGTGCAGCGCAATCTTAATCTGTCTGTGCATTTGCAGTGCACCATTAATTCTGGGAGACTACATTTCTTGTTATGCTCTCATTTTTACTTCGCCAGCACTGGGGAATTTTCTGGACACAAGACAATAGCATTTCATCAGCACTGGGGAATTTTCTGGAGTCTGGACACAAGACAGTAGCATTTTGGGGATGCACATTAATTCTGGTGACTCTGTGACCACTGCACACATGACTGAATGTGCCATTAATTCTGAGAGACTTTGCATTTCTTGTTATGCTCTCATTTCACTTTGTCAGCACTGGGGAGTTTTCTGGACACAAGACAGTAGCACTGTGGGGATGCACATTAATTCTGGTGACTGTGTGGGTGGGGTGCTGCCAATATTGTTGTCACTCTGCCTTACTTCATGTTTAAAGCAGAATGACAATGTGATGCAACAATAACATGGTGAAGTGAGCATTTCCTACGGGGCACTCTGCGTAGTGAAGCACCAATGCGAAGTGGCCACTTCGCATTCACTTCGCAGGCGAATTTTAAATTTGCTGCATCTCTAGCTGCAATAAAAGTGTCTTGAAGACAGCATTTTGGAGACACAATATTTAACTAAAGGAAAGCATGCAGAGTCCACAAAGTGGGTGGCAACATGACTTATTACATAAAATGAAACTAAGAACAAACAATTTCTATTGCTGAATGCTTACTGGTGTGGGGGGGCATTGGGGAGAGGTGGAGAATGTGATTTACCAGTATGAAGTTGTAGAAATACAGGATTAACAAAATTAACATAGCTAAGAAAACATTAACTGAACGTAAATGTTACCAGTAGAAAAATTATGGCTTAAGAAAAGAAATAAAAACTGAGATTTTTTTTTGGGGGGGAGGGGTGTTCTTAATGCTGGCTTTCCTGATCTATCTTGCCCTTCATCGTACCTGAAAATATGCAGTTGTCTTGTCTAGTGTACCTACCTGGTTAACAAAAACTAAATAAAATACTGTTAAATCTGATTCACCATCCCACCTCCCCCAAATGTTCCCCTGCCTTGCCATGAAACAATTCTGCAATACAAATTGTTTTGTTCTTAACTTCTTAATCGTCTCGTCTATCATCATCTTTACTTTATTTTATGTAATAAGTCATGTGGTTGCCAACTGTGCAGGCACTGTATGCGTTCATTGCACTTGAAATTGTGCCACCAAAAAGCTATCTTCAAGACACTTTTATTGCAGTGTGCATGACAACCCGACAGTTTCACCTGGAATAAAAGCATGCGGCATCCACCATTTGCTGATGCTGACCATCACTCATGTAACAAAAAGAACAATTCCAAATAAAGTAAATTAAGTAACAAGTATGAAAAATCACAAACAAAACATTACCTGAACATAAATTTCATACAAAGCAAGAAAAATATTAATTAAGAAAAAAAATTTAAAGAAGAGGAGGGAGATGTTTATTGGGGGGGCAATTTTGATATCAATATAACTTTCTTAATGGGCCTGTGGAGGCTGTTGCTACTCATCACCACCACTATTACTATGAAGCAATCATAATACTTCATCATTCTGCCCCTCAACACATATCAGCCACTTCATTGTTGCCTCCATCAATGTTTTCAGCCCCTGTAGCTTGGCACACAGCTCAGCAAGGTCCCCATATGTCACCAGTTGATGCGACCTCTCTTCATCATGGGCAGCTCTGGGACATGCCACCACCTTACCTGATCTGCAGGCAGATGAACTGGTTGTGCCACCATATCTGCAGGAGGGGCTGCTACCTCCTGCAGCTTTGCTTCCCACTGGGCATGGTGTTGAACAGCTAGATGGGTGCACTGACCACCTGCACCCAGGTGGATGCCCATGGGTCACCGGTAGACCACCACATTACAAAGATTGCAATACACCATGCTGGAGTCACCAGGGAAGGAAGAAGAAAAAAGGCCCACACAGGGGAGCTGCAGGCAGGGCCCAGTACAGGAGGGGTGGGGGAACCAGTACACACCTGCTGCTATGCTGCCGGTGGTTGAGGGCTGACAACCTGCTGTGGTTCCTGCAGGTCTTACTGTAGCTCCTCCTGCTGATTCTGCAGTGGCCGCTGTTCCACCTGCTCCTGCTGCTACTCATGGACAACAACAACAGCTGCTGGGCTCACTGTGGTTGCAGGTGGGGTCCCCAAAACCTGTCTATTTAATCTAGCTGGGCAGCCTCCCCGCATTCATGGCCCACGATGGCCACCACTTGACCCACCACATCTACACTCCATCAAGAAAGTAAATAAATAAATAAAAAAACACTAGTAAAATAAATTACAGTACCTAAAAATAAATGCACAAAAATACTTTTTTAATAAAAAAGAGCCTTTCTAATTAACTAAAACTTTCCTGAAGGACTACAACAACTAAATACAAAAAAGATTTAATACACAAAAAAAGAACTATAGGTTTTATTTGAGCTCTGAAACCCACAGAACAGAGTCAGACTGCACACTGCAGAACTGCCTGGACTGCAAACTCTTTCCACTAGAGGAAGTGAAAGTAAAACACTGACTTCCTGCCAGTGTCTATTGAACGTCCTCCCAGATTCATGTGACCTGCAGACCTACAGAGAGAGTCAGCCATGTGATCACTGATCAGTGGGCTCTGGGCTTTTCATTTCTTAATGATTTCACCTTGTCTAATCACAACGCGAAGTCATTGAAGGTGAAGTAACTCATTTTAGTGGGGATTTCGCATAGTCCTACACGAATGTGGAGTGGGCTACTTCGCCCATACTTCATAGGCTGATTAAAACTTCACTGCATCTCTGCTTATAAAACCCTGAAATTAAAAAAATAACACCAGTTTTAAGCCCATACTGAAATAAATTGTCATGGGGGTGGACTAAAGGGATTCCCTGTCAAATGAGCACATGGAATATCAGCGCGGTTAATTCAAGCATGGTAATATCATCGCATACAAATTGATTGCCATAATATTTCATCACAAGCATGTGAAGCCCAAGAAGGCACATCACATTGCAGTACAGAGGCAGAGAGAATCAGACAGAATTAGTTTGGTCAAAGCAACAATGCAACAAGAAAAATGCTTTCCAGTAATACAGTAGTATATTGTTATCATAATTACCTGGCATCACAAGCAGTTTCACGTAGCAGGGCATCACATCTAATATTCCTGGAGAAAGTTCAAAGGTGCAGGTTAAAAGGTCAAAGATGACGAAAATCGCATAGCGTAGCATCTCCTCAAATGTTCCTGATCAAGTTCAAAGGTACTGGTTTAAAGGTCAAACATGACTGAAATAGCAGTCAACTGAATCTGTTAAAACAATTTATTTCTTTATTTAAAAGTGCTTTATTGTGTTTGTTCTAGGACATAGGAGTAATGATAAGGTGAAGGTAAAGCAGTTAAAAGTTTTATTTATTTCTTGGAACAGTGTCAGGTTTCTAACTTAGACCTGTAGCTGGAAATTATGCACTACAGCTCAGAGATAGTCAATTTCAGAGCAGCTACCATAAGTGCCTACCACCACAGTGAGACGTTTGGCAGTATCTCAATACTTTCTTCGAGGAGCTGGGGGATCCTGGCTAGAGAGTTACTGCTCTAATGTTATTTCATTCAGATTCTGCTCCGTTTTACTGCCTGAATAAATTTCCAGATATTTAGGTGGCATGCTTCCAGTAAATTATTAAAACTTTGATGCCATCCTTCAACTGAATTAATAGTGTGAGGGAGGCTGTCAGCAACTGCACTATGGCAGTTCCAGAAATATATTGAGAAAAGTGGTCTGTGGCATCCACATTTACCAACAGGACACCCAAGCCACATATCTTCAACATAATCCAATAAAATCAGCCTGTTGATCTTCATGTTCTATGTAAAATTAACTGCATCTGAGTGATTCATAGGTCGACAGTACATCATTTGAGGGAACATATGCTAGAGCAGGGAGCATATGAATGTGCAGTCCAAAGTGTTCGTTGACCATATAATTTTTTAGAATGTCAGCCAGTTCCTGTAGTTTACGCCACACAGCCTGGCATAGGTGAAATAAATAGCCTCTTGTAGCAGTGCCAGGGAATTCTGAAGCAAAGGCTTTGGCAGCTGCCAATTCAAAATCTGTCATCACTAACAGAGGAACAACTTTTGGGAAGAGGGTTTTTATTGCTGACAGCTTTTTAACATTGGCAGAAACATAGAGGGAAGACATCAACAATAACACTGTTGGGATCACTGCAGTATGTTGCACACCATGGATTGTGTATAACTGGGAAAACAGCAGTGATGTAGATTTAAATCTACCATCTGCATACCAGTGCTTACCCATCTGCATGTAATTTAGATTTTGATGAGTGGAAAATATCAGAAACCTCTCATTGTCCTTGCAACCACTGTCATGGAGCAAAAACTGCTCCCCTCAATCAGTGATACTGTACTCCTGAGGAATTTGTAATTCAGATAGGCATGTTGGTAATACTTGAGCAACAGATGCAGTTTGTCTTGCTTTTTGTGTAGTTCTTTTTAAACTGAAGAGAGATGGCAGTTTACTTGCTGTTGCTGGGTCTTGAGTGCTTGTGGCTCCTGCCACTATCTGGTGTGTGCCCTCCTGAGAGGACACAGCTTTCTTCTTGAGATTTTGCAACACCTTCTGAACAGCAACAGCATCCGGCACATGATTATGCTCATTTATACATTTAGTGATGGTGTCTTTACCGGTGTGGCAAGGGGCAGAACGCCAATTTGCATCATATTTGCAGGACTTTCAGTATGTGTTTTCACCATACTGCCTCTCCTTGTGATATAGATAGCCATTGTGTGATAGGAGCTGCTGTTCTTGTTGGCTGCTCATGAACTCTAAAGCATAGTTACCAGGATACAGGATAAAGGACAAATGGACTAGCACCTAGCAGCCAGTGACCATTTGACAAGGTTGCACAAATTACAAACTGCTGTACACTGATTGCATGGACTGTAGTAACCTTAGCTTACTTTATCAGTTTACAGCAGTTTTCAGTAAATAGAAATTGTCAGCATTTTTGATGTTAAGGTAAGTGGACTATGTGAATGTTTATAACAGTATGGCGATATTGTTGTGTGATTATTTTGACACAGCGCATCTATTGTATTGCGCTCACATAATCAAGCTGTAATGCTTGCTTTGTAATGCATGCACTGAACTGATGCAATACTGAACAAAGGTGGTTCATCAATAAGGAAGAAGTACTGGTTGCCACAGAGGAGTGTGTTAGGCTCAGGAGGGAGAACACAAGGGCCAAAGCGCCCAACTGGTTCAGTTCTGGGGTTGCCCAGGCAGTAAGGGAAAAGAGATTAACCTATAGAAAATTCAGGAAGACCAAGAGAGAGGTGGATAGGGAAAGCAACCCAAGGTTGGCTAGTGAGGCAAGTAAGGAAGTCCAGCAAGCTAAGGCACAGAAAAAGCTGCAGATAGCTGAAGGAATTAAGAAAGGGGAGAAGGCCTTCTTTCGCTATATAAATGAGAAAAGGGACAAGAAGGACAGGATTGTTAGACTTTAGAAAGGGGATGAGTGGGTTGATGATAATAAGGAAAAGTAGATACTAAATGAATACTTCTGTTCTGTCTTCACCAGGGAAATGGATGGACCAGTGTCTTCAAGAGATAGAAGAGGAGCAGGAAGGGAGAGGGAACACAGATGTAGTGATAGAGGATAGAGTGGGGGGGCTGCTTGCATTGAAGGTGGACCAATCATCAGTCCCGGACAGAGTACATTGAAAGATACTAAAGGAACTGGTGAGGAGCTGGCAGGGTCACTGGCAGGCTTATTTAATAGTTCACTGGAACTGGGTGAGGTACTACAGACTGGAGAACAGTGCATGTGGTGTTTCTCCACAAAAGCAGTCCCAAGGAAGACCCAGGGAATTAGATCAGCCAGTCTGACCTCAATCATTTGCAAGCTCATGATATTTAAGGAAATGTTGGTAGAATATCTAGAGTACCATGGTCTCTAGGATGCGAGGCAGTACGGGTTAATTCAGGGGTGGGGATCATGTCAAACGAATCCAATTGTCTTCTTTGACTGGGTCACTAATACAGTAGACAGGGGGCAAGTGCTAGAATCCTATATCTGGGATTTCAACAAGGCCATTGACTCTGTGCCCCACAAAAGGTTGATCAGGAAGTTGGTGGATTTTGGGTTTGGGGAATACGATGTCCAGATGGGCGGAAGACTGGCTAAGGGACAGCACCCTGAGGGTGGTTGTGGAGGAGGAGTTATCTGGCACCAGAGAGATCATCACTGGGGGTTCTGCAGGGCTCAGTGTTGGGGCTGGTGTTGTTTCATGTCTTCATCTATGACACTGAGAATGGCATTAATGATAAAAGCTGCCTATTCATGGAGGACACCAAGATCTGTGGGAGAGTGGACACAGCTGAAGGGATACTGGACCTACAGTATGATCTGGAATAGCTGGGGAAGTGGTCTGGGATCTGGCAGCTTGGCTTCAATAGAAAGAAATGCAAAGTTATGCACACTGGAGCCAAGAATTCCAAGACAGAGTACTAGCTGGGTGGAGTCCAGGTATCTGCATCAGAGGAGGAGAAGGACTTGGGATTGATGATCACTAGTAACATGAAGCACTCATGCAGTGCAAGAAAGCAGCAGCAAGGGAAAGCAAGATGTTGGGATGCATAATCAGAGGGATCAGTAGTAGGAGAGAGGAGGTTATACTACCCTTCTACAGGTCACTGGTAAGGCCACATCTAGAGTATGGAATTAGGGCTGGTGCCCACACATCAAAAAGGACAATAACCTGATAAAGAAGGTCTAGAGGAGGGCTACAAAGATGTTAGTGGGTCAGCAGGGTAAGGCATATGAGAAGAAGGTGAGGGCACTAAATATGTACTCCTTGGAGGAAAGGAGAGAGAGAGAGGATATGATTGGGGCCTTCAAGTACTTGAAAGGGATAAATAGGATGGATAAGGAGGGTCTCTTTAAGCTGATTGGCCCCCATAACATAAAGTGGCTGGGCCTTAAGCTGGAGGAAGGGGGATTAAGAGTGAGGTTAGGAAGCACTTCTTCACAGAGAGGATGGTGGACTCTTGAAATGTGCTGCTAGAAGAGGTAGTGTCATTGATGACAGTGAGCAGGTTCAAGAGAGACTGGGATAGGCATGGGGTAGGTAAGGATCATTAGTAGGGAGGATGGGAGAGTGTGAGCAGGTGGGCCGGGACAGTAGATCCAGCTGTGGACCCTGCAATATGAGCAGATTAGATAGACCAAATGGCATTTTTCTGATGGTTTCTTTGTATGTTCATTTGTTCATATGTTCATACAATTACCTTCTGCATAGGATCCCAGTTCCTTGCCAGTCACAAGTATCCTTGTGTCCGCCATAACACCTGCAATGTCTTGTGCTGGTACTGCAAAGTACCTGGGAACTTGAGTGGTACAGCAACTCACAGGGAAGTAGTATGGATGTAACAGACTCCTGAAATAAAAACATTTTTAAAACCATTTTTAAATACAGTCACCTAACATAGACTCTGGACAGGTACTTACTCTGTAGCAATGGGTCTTCCAGATTGTCTGGTCCAAAGTCCCCATGGAAACAAAGTCTCTTCTCTCTGTTTTCTGGTTTCCCTCTGAATGAATGATCCTCAAATGCTACCATAGAAGCAGCTCCTGCTGTGTCATCTCTCTTGCAGCAGCAAAGCAACAATGGCATCTTCACCCACAGTAGAAGGCTGGGTGTGGAAAATCTCTAAAAACTTTCTTATCAAAAGAAAAAAAAAAACACTCATTTACATTTTTACTCTGGGCTTATTTTTTCTTATACTTGTTTCACTATCCCTAGTCCATAAAACTTAGCAGTAAGCTTTCTCTAAGAGTGTCCCTCTCCTGTGCATTTTCTAAGGGAGAACCGATGAAGCACATGGCAAGATTCCCCGAGCTGTACCTATCACTGTGCATACGGTAGCTCATCACATTTATACATACAAAAATTACAGATTAATTATAAATGCTGGGAGTTTAAAATAATAGAAGCATTTGTACCATTTTACAATTTTAGGATTAAGAGATTGGGAGTGAAGATGACATTAAAAAGCTAGTAGAATCAAAAATAGCAGACAGAAAAATGTTACAAATTTTAAGAAGCAGTCAGATGTAACTTTTTATTTCTGAAGTATTTTTATTCTTTCGTTTACTCATTATAACATTTTGTATCTGCCAGTACTATGCTGGATATGTGAAATAGTACTCTGCCTGGCAGCAGATATATCAAATCCTATTTCCTCCACTATATCATCAGCACTGTGACCTCACTGACTGTGACATTACAGGTGATTGACCAGGCAGCTATGGAGTGGCTCTTCCTTCGTAGCTGTGTTGTCACATTCAGTGATGTCATAATGCTGATAATGTTTTGGAGTGAACAGAACTAGAAACGTCAGCTGCAAATCAGACTGCTGTTCCACAAATGACACCTATTAACTTCAGGTCAAATTTATTTATTTATTTAAATCTTGGATTACAATACATTTGAGCCATAGGCTCTTTAACAAAGGTTCCATGTCAAAATATAAAAGAATAAACATCTTTTAACATTCAGAAACAAATAAAAGGTATGAATAACAACCAATAAACAATTTAGGAAATACAATGAAATAAACAAGAATTAGACAATAATAAATAGCAAACATGTTCGAAAATAATTTTTGTCATCAAAGATCAAAAAATAAGTCTGCAACGAATAAGAAGCCCTTGACTAAAAGTAGCAAGTACAATTAAGGGAAGAGAAAACATTGAACAGTGGCAGAATCAGGTGATGGAGAAAAGGGACAGGTCTGAGGGGAAGGATGGAAATGAGCAGGGTCAGAATGGGGAGAAGACAGCAGTATAATTTATTTTTATTTATTTAGTTTTTGTTGACTGGGTAAGTGCACTAGACAAATCCTGCCTATTTTCAGGCACAACCCGGGGGAGGGGGATACAGATGATTGCCAACTGACCTTGAACCAGATGAAACTGTTGCTGGTATTTTTAGTGAATGAGGGAAATTTGGCCAGGACACCAGGGAAATTCCCCAACTCTTTTAGTGGGGTGGGGGAGGGGGTTGGTTATAATGTTTTTAGCATGTTTTGGGGTTACTGTATGAAATAATACTTATTTCTGTTCTTGATCTTTTCTTTTTCTTTATGATTAGGTATGATGTAATACTGAATCGTATATAATCTGTTATGCTCTCAATAAAAAAATTCCCCTACTGTTTTCAAGAAGTGCCATGGGATCTTTAACATCCACCTGAACTACCACCAATCCAGGTAGATGGGACCTCGGTTTAATGTCTTATCCGAAAGATGGCACCTCAGAAGTGCAGCACCCCTCTCAAGCTGCACTACAGTGTCAGTACTGGGATATTAACCCAAGTGCCAGATGTGGAAACTAAACCCACAGCCCTCTGATCTCCCAGCCTCAGAGATGAGTATGCTACCTACTGAGCCACTGACACGGACCAATAGGTGTGGTGGTATGAGAAAGTTACTTGGTAGGGGACCTAGAAAATGGGTAAATCTAGGAGAGGTAGAACACTTGTATAGGAAGAAGGTGAAGGGATAATAAAGTTGAGGGGGAAGTGGTGTGGGGGAGGAGGAACTTATTTAGTGGAAAAGGGGTAAAAATGAACTGGCTAGTAGGCCACAGGTAAAGTAGAATAAGGGATTAGGATCCACAATCATAGCTGCTGCTAGGTGCTAAAAGATCACAAAGTTTCGATGTGAAAGACCCAAATTTGAGTTTGGAAATGAGCATGGCTGGCATGGGCGACATTGAGAAAAGGGAGGGAGATGGGTAATAGGGGGCAGGAGGAGGAAGAAGGCAGGTGAGGGAGGGGGAAAGGTAGGGGTTAGAGGGGGTTACAGAGTGGGAGGGGGAAAGGATTAAGGGGAGGAAGTGGGAGAACAACATGGGCTGGGGTCAGGGCCTCCAGCCCTGGCTTCAGCATGGGGGTAGACTAGATTAGGTAGGTGGCTAGGGGTCAGGTTAAGAGCGTACAACCCCAGGAACAACATGGACCAGGGGCTGAGATCAGATGGAGTCTTGGGTTTCGATGCATCCGGACCCCAAGAAGAACCCAAGACATCGAGAAGGAGATCACCATAGGTGGAAGCCGTCAAACACGGATGGACTGACATGAATGGCCAAAAGTGAACTTGATATGGGACTTATCATAGTGAATAATCTGCTGAATGTGCATATTATAAGATGAACTTGAATATTTCCTGTTTTGAGCTGATTGATGTGGTATTTTCTCATATGGATGTCAATTTTGTTTATTAAAGCTTCGCCAATTGAACACACTTCTAATTATCAAACTTCTATATACCAAAAGGAAAAAGAAAAAGCACCTTAGATATAAAAGTTAATAACTGACTGCTTTTAAAAACTAATAATAATTTTAGAATGTGCACTAGCTCTTTAATAAAACATGACGGCTGGACCTGATTTATTGTCTGGGCAATCACTTGCTGTCATAGTGTTTCATGGTGGTCCAGAAAACTCCAGCATTTACCACATCCCCAAACTCTATGTTTCCTTGTAAGGAATCCTGTTTGGCCCCTTCCAGCAAATGGGAAAACTCTGAGTAGCCCAAAGATCTTTAAAGGTGGCTCTAGTTACATGTGCAGACTTGTTTCTGTTGTTAATGATGGTGGCTGTTCAATGTCTTCATTAGTGACATTGCAGTGGGGCTGAAAGGAAAGGTCTGCTTGTTTGCAGATGACACCAAGATCTGCAACAGGGTGGATACTCCAGAAGGGGTACAGAAAATGAAGCTGGACCTGGGAAACCTTGAAAGAAAGTCAGAGATGTGGCAACTAAGGTTCAATGCAGATAAGTTAAAAATAATGCACCTAGATAAAGGGAACCCTAGGGAGAACTTCAGGTTGGTGGGGAGTAGTTGACTGTCACCAAAGA
Organism: Neoceratodus forsteri; assembly: GCA_016271365.2. Taxonomy (NCBI): domain Eukaryota; kingdom Metazoa; phylum Chordata; order Ceratodontiformes; family Ceratodontidae; genus Neoceratodus; species Neoceratodus forsteri. Next base: position 54,948,260 of record CM028130.1, read on the forward strand.
GGAAAGGAACCCAGGGGTATTATCTCTGATGACCTTAAGGTATCAAAGCAGTGCACAAAGGCAGCAGGGAGGGCCAGTTGCATGCTGGGATACATAGGCAGGGGCATCACTAGCAAGAGGTGGGAGGGGGTGATGCCATTGCATAAAGCATTGGTACGCCTCACCTGGAGTACTGTGTGCAGTTCTGGAGGCCATACCTGTGCATGGATATAGATAAGAAGGAGACTATCCAGAGAAGGGCAACAAAGATGGTGCAGGGCTTGCACCACAAAATATATGAGGAGGGACTAAGGAACCTCAATATGTACTCATTGTAGGAGATGACACAGCAGGTAGACCTGATTGAAACTTTCAAGTATCTCAAGGGCATAAACAAGGTGCTGGTGGGGGACTTTTTCAATGTAGAAAAAGTGCTAGAACAAGGGGGCACAATAAGAAATTGGAAGGAGGTAGATTAAGAGGTAATGAGAGGAAGTTCTTCTACACAGAAGGGGAGTTGGCACTTGGAATAGTCTGCAACAGGAGGTAGTGGGGGCAAGCACAGTAGAGGGGTTTAAGCATGCCTGAGACAGACACAAGGGATGCTTGAGAGGGGAGGGATTGATGAAAAGCCATTGATCTCATAGGGTTAGTGCTCACATACAATGTATAGGGCCTATGGCAGACTGGATGGGCCTAGTGGTCCTTATCTGCTGACAGTTATGCCAAAATTAAACAGGCATTGTAAGCTATAGCTTGGAGGAAGAAACTCGATAAATTAACCCTAGAGGAAACCTGGGAAAAGATAAACTCGCTATTATAGTCTGTATAAAAAAAGTTGTCCCAGAGAGAATAAAGTCCAGTAATAATTGAAGGATTCCAAAATGGTTCAGAAAGGAAATATGTATGAAATAGGCCATTTTCATAGATCTAGCCAAAGCTTTTGATACCGTCTCTCATTCCCTACTTCTCTCAAAACTCTCCAACACTGGGCTCTTTAAGCAGGCCATTGGCTGATTCCATGACTATCTAGCGAACAGGAAGCAATCAGTCACACTGGCCTCTCACTCTTTTAACCCCCTGCCAGTCACTACCCGTGTCCCACAAGGATCTGTCCTAGGGCCACTACTTTTTTCCATTTTTCTAAATGACCTCCCATCAGCATGTACCCACTCATCCATCCAAATGTATGCAGATGACATGGTCCTGTATGCCTCTGGCTCTAACGCTCAAAGTGTAGCAACACTACTGCAAGAGGATTTCTATGCTATCCAGGGCTGGTTGAGGACAAACCAGCTATTCCTAAACCCCCCAAGAACAGTATCACAAACATTCAGATCCCAACAAAGACTTTCCTGCCAAACCCCCTGCCCCCCTTTCAAAACCTCGGACGGTACCCTGCTAGACAATTGTACTTCCTTCAGATACCTAGGCATCTGGCTAGACCAGCACCTAGACTTTACATCTCATATTGACTCACTACATAAGAAACTACTCCCCAAATTAGGTGCTCTATTCCGCAACAAAAAATGCCTCCCTACACAAACCAGACTCGCCATTGTCCAAAAAATGATTCTCCCTGTTTTCAACTACGGCGACATAGTCTACTCCACTGCTTCCATGTCCGCTCTGGCCAGCCTAGATACCATGTTCCATTCTTTTGGCCGGTTCATTCTAGATTGTCCACTATCTACTCAGCATTACAACCTATACAGCTCTACTACCCTGCCGTCCCTCCACGATCACAGACAAATAAACTGTGCTAGGTTTGCTGCCAAATTCTGGTCCCACTCCCCATCTGGCCTCTGCCTCTCCAAACAATCCCTCCTGCATACTCACTCAGGAATATAGATCCCAGACTGCTGCATCTCCTCCGCTTATGCACTTCCAAAGGCCAGGCCGCCTTTAGCTCGTGATCCCACAGATTTGGAATGCTCTGACGCCACCATAAGACATGCACAGAACAATTACCAATGCAACCCTCTACTTACAGCCCATTTCTCTTCCAGCTGCTCCTGTTATAACTAATTCCTCTACTCCTGCTTGATGTACTATAAAGGTGTATGTAATGTATATGACCATGTCACTCTGTACAATGTATTTCTGAACCCCTGTCTGTTAATGCTAAACAAATGTCTATTGGAAGCCTTGGCTTCCCAAAATGTTCTGTTTATTGTATATATCCTTGTATTGTAATTATGGGTCTTGGCCCCCAGGTCGCATCTGGAATCGAGCTTTTAGCTCAGTATGCCTTCCTGGTAAAACTCATAAATAAATAAAATAAATAAATAATGTATCTTAGTCAACAGAAAGGGGAAGGCCAATGAAAAGTATAAGAGAAATCCTACATAGGAAAGGCTGGAGAAATATGAGAAGGTTCCAAATCTATGCAAAAAGGTTATTAGAAGGGCTAAAGCTAAAGCTGAACTGGGCCTAGCAACTAACAAAAAAGATAGTTGCAAACACTTCTACAGCTATGTTGGTAGCTTAAGGAAAACCCAAAACCAGATAGCAAATCTAAAGTTTGGGGATCTTGTGAAAGACAAGGAAGAAGATATAGTCGATACATCCAACGATTATTTTATGAGTATCTATCAAATGCAGGATGCTGAGGATCTTCACTTAAATAAAGAAATAACAGATTGGCTCAGGTTGCCTGAAATAACTGTGGAACAGGTTAATACCAAGTAACGGAACTTAAACAAATATAAATCAGGTGGACCAGATGGCCTCTACCCTGTGTTTTTGAAAAATCTGGCTGAGGAACTGGCTGAGCCTTTGGCCATCCTTTTTAATAAGTCCCTTAGGAATAGAAGAGCACTGGAGGAATGGAAAGGGGCACACCTATACACAAATTTGGGGACAAGGCATATGCTGAAATGTATTGACTTATTAGCATTACCTCAGTAACAGAAAACTTCATGGAGGGGTTTATAAAAGTATTCTTAGAAGAAAGCTTAAAAGAGTTAGAACTAGTAGATGTTTTGCAGCATGGCTTTGCGTCAGGTAAATCATGCGTCTGCAACCTAATGCATTTTTTTGAGCATGTGAGTCAGGCCTTGGACCAAGATTTTCCTGTTGATGCAATACAGTTGAAGCCACTTAATCGGGACATGCTTAATGGGGATGTTCACTTTAATGGGATGATCCCCCAGGCACTGATTAAGTGGCTATACAACTGAATGGAAGTATTACACCTTTAAAGAGGACATAGGAATCTCTTTAATGGGGATGATTTTGTGGCTGTTTCCTCTGCAGTGCTCTCATTATCTGTCATTATCACTTGCTAAGACATTTGAGATTTCATACCCACTCAGGTGTGGCTAATCAAATTTAATCAGTACATACTGCATAAAAAGAGCCACAAACTGCCAATCAACATAGGTTGTGTCTCTCTCTTGCTGTTACCTGTGCACATTTATCTGTCCAGATGGAGTCTAAACAAATGGATTTCCCCTAGCCAGACAAAGTGAAGGTTAATGAAGTGCTGCAGGAGCCAGACGTATGAATGTGTAAATTAGCTAAACTATGTACTGTTTTTAAACACTTTTTAACATTTTTTCTCAATAAAATAAAGCAACATTACCTAATTGAGACATACAGCACAAAATCACAAATATCTGAAATCAGTATGTGCTGTTTTAGTGTTAATGTACTGTGTGTCTTTGTTTGTTCCTGATCTTTGTTTGCTCTATTTGCCTCTGTACATTGCATTTTTTTTGGATTTTCTGTTATTAGAGATGCCCACTCAAAGGGGACAAAGGCCAATCCATGGAGGTGTCCCCTTTAAGAGGCTTCAACTGTATACCTAGATTACACCAAGGCATTTGACACTGTGTCTCATGAGATTTTGCTAAAGACCTTACATGAATCTGGTATGAATATTTATCTTTTAGGTTTCCTCTATGCAGGTGTCTGAAGGGGTATGAATCCACAAGTATGCAAATGATACCAAAATAGGAGCCATGATTAATGACAATAACTCAATTCAAAACCTCCAGAGACAATTATTCAACTTTGAAAAAATGGGCAGTTGAGCATAAATTAAAGTTGAATGAGAATAAATGCGAAGCAATGCATTTTGGGGCCAGTAATAGACTAGCTCAAGATAGCTTAAGCAACAAACATATTTCCAACATAGAGAAAGAAAATGATCGGGGGGTAGAAATATCAAATACCCTATGTTTTGACAACCATAACATAGAGGTAGTAAAGAGAGGTAAAAGAATAATAGGAAATATCCTCAGGAATATTAAAAGTAGGAGAAATGAGGTGCTGGTACCCCTGTATAAGTCTCTGGTCAAACTAATACTTGAATATGGGGCACCCTATAGTACGCCCCAAGCTGTAGGAACTGTAAACTGGATAAAGTAGGTATAGAGACTGTTCTCAAAAAAAGTCAGGAGAGTACATGGCCTAAACTAACATGATAGATTACGATCATTGGAACTGTATTCTATGACCTACCGTAGGACAAGTGGTGACCTCTGTTATGTTTATAAAGCTATAAAGGATGGTATAATTTGTTAATGTGCTGGACTTTCTTGGAAGGAAAGGGCACAGATAGTAACTAGGTCCCACCCCAGGCAGTTACGTGGTGAGAAGTATAACACCACAAAAAGGGGGAGATGGTTTAATCAGCAGGTTGTGAATGTTTGGAATGCACTTCCCTTAGAGGTGGTGAGTGCTGATAGCCTGACAATCTTTAAAAGACTGCTTGATGAACATTATTGGAGATAAGAAATGGGAATCTTGACCACTAATCAGTGGCAAGCCCTTATGTTGCTCCAGTAGCTAGCTGGAGCTGAGATTCATACCTATGTACCTATGAAAATGTCTATATTTCTATGTTTTTTCAGCAAGACAAAGGGTTTGAGAGATATCCATAAAATATACATATTTATTAACACAACATGAATTTATGCTACTGTATGAGCAGCAGTACAGAAGTCACATGTGTGTCACACCAGACTCAGCTAAGATAAAAGAATACTTTATATTGTCTAATCCAAATACAAATATTTAAGAGTGATATTTAAAAACTGGAAAATTTCTGTGCATTTGTTCCAATTGCATTGCACCACCCAAACTGGGAAATCAACTTTTTTTGTGTGTTTTATGCCAAATTGCCAGTTTTCCAATCTTTGTAAATTTCTGACAAGCAGACAAGAATGTTTGCATTTGTAAACATCACATTATTTATAAAAGTTGCATTAAATACCCACCACATGGGATGATAACTTAGCCGATTGTCTGCTTAACCCCTCTCCCTGGAACCCCCTTTTAAATGATTGTTGTTTCTAAATGAGGCAATCCAGTGTGGTAACTTTAAATAGCTATTTTACAGAGTAAAGGTGCAGCTGAGCAGACACAGACATTTTTTTTAATTCTGCCCAATTAGTGTGCTTGCAACTTGTCTCAGAGGGTGTCTAGTGACTTACAATGTATTTTACACATTCTGACTCTCCAATGCATGGCCTCTCATGTAAGACTGCCAACAACAGTACCAGGTTCTTCCAGTTGTGTGGGTGTTTTTTGTGATATAAGCAATTTACTGAAATGAGGTGATCATGATCTTCAAGAAGTAGTGGTGGTCTCATTCCAGCAGATGCTCACATCGCATATCCAAGTGCCAAGGGTACTGAGTGGTGCCAAAGTATGGATGTATAATTTTTGTGTAATAAAAGACACATGCAGTGGTGCCAGCCATGATGCAATGCAACACTGCAATGTGCATCCATAGAAGTACTACAGTAAACAATGCAGTAGACAAGGCAATTTCAATGGCAGGTGAACACTTTTGCCATGCAGTAACTCTAGACACTGTGTTGCATCTTGACCGACACCACTGTACATGCTAATCAATGTGCATGCAGATGTTACAAATTTCAAACACATACATGCCCTCAAGTGTACTCATGCAGTGTACCTCACAGAATAAACAAGCTTACCCCACATAGTTTACAAACTCTGGGCTTTTAATCTGACCAATTCTTGTACTAGGGCATCTGGAGTCAGTATGATCTTTTGTAAAATAGAAAAACTCTCATGAGCTGTGACTAATGAGTGTCCACCACTACCTCTTAAGATGGATTAATTTCATTGGGGTGAAACAATTACATTTTCCATGCTCTTGGTTTATTGATAACTAAACATTCCATGGTCTGAAAATCTTCTCTAAGCCCTATCACTGTTTTCAGCAATGACATGTAGCAATTGTTGTCAAACAACATAAATTGCAGTGAGCAAGAAAAAAAACAAGTGACCTCCTGGGAATCGAGCATAAGCACCCAAATACTGTCATGGTGGCTGTTGTTAGCAGCTCTGCCACTGTGCTATTGGTCAAGATGGTTGGAAAAAGGATTTCTAGACAAAGATGCATGCTGTGATAATGTAAAGACTGCAATTAAGAATCATGACGGCAAGAAGATAAGCACAGTATTATCTGCAGCTTTGCTAGTAAATCTTGAATTCTAAGCAAAGAAAGAACAAAGAAATAATATACAATCTGCAAGCAATCAGTAAAGAATTCACCAATACTTGCCTTTGTGTATCAGTCTGTATATCAAGTCTAACTGAATGCTGACCCCACACCCCCACCCCACCCTGTTACACAGGTACAGTAGAGTTTAGTAAAGAACTTTCTGCCAAATGGAAGGAGACTTCTCACCACGTTTCATTTGCACCTGCAAAAGCCCCAAAGTCTCAGTCAGAACATGTTAAGCTGAATGCAACATAGAACTAACAGCTCCATGGTCTGAAACCCTACTTCAAGCACTGAAACCCTATCACCGTCATGAGCAATGATATCTAACAATTTCTCTTATACAACATAAATTGTAGTGCTAAGCAAATGTGCCCTACTGGGAATTAAACCCAGTTCCAAAAATACTGCATTGGTGCTCTGCTGTTTGCTATCATTCCACATGTTTGGATATAGGAGTTCTAGACAGAGATATGTACTATTGGAGTGCATATCCTGCTTTAGCATAGACCCCCCCCCCCCACACACACACAGCTGCAGTGGAGTTTAGTAATGATCTCTCTGCCCAGTGGAGGCAATGCTGCCGGCCAAGTTCCTTTCAAACCCACACAAGCTTCAAAGCATCAGCTGGAGCTAATAAAGTTGATTGCAATATAGAAGAAAAAGGTCCATGATCTGATACCTTACTTCAAGCCATTACACCTATTATTGACATAAGCAATAACATCTAACAATTAATCTCATACAAGATAACTTCTAGTTAGAAAGAAACAAATGTGTCCTACTGGTAATTGAAGACAGACCCCCCCCCCAAACTGTACCAGTGTTCAACTTTTCTATTAAAGGGGAAGTAAACATTGTAGGGGTCACTGCAATTGTAAAAGCTCATAAAAATATATTTCAAATGTTGTATGGCACTTCCTTGTAGGTGTCAACAGTTCTGCGATATGAATATCTAAATACTCTGTAAATCAAAACAAGGCAGCAGCCATTTCATGGGATCCTGAGAGAGAAACAGATGTCACTGAGGGGCAAGCTATAATGAACAACATAGAGCTAGCCCCTCAGTGACATCACTTCCTGTTTTAAGATTACATGAAGTGGCTGCTGCTTTGTTTTCATTTACAGATAATTTGATATTCGTATCTCAGGACTCCTGATACCTACTACTAAACCTAGTAACTCGTTTGAATGGGCTTGTCTTGTGCTTTCACAGTTTGAGTGACCCCTGCAATGTTTATTTCCCCTTTAATTCATATGGTTGGACATAGGGTTTCTAGATAAAGATGCTTTCTGTCGGAATGCATATCCTTCACTAAACATAGATGCCCCATGTTGTATTCAAACTTAGACAAGCTTCAAAGACTCAGAACTGGTAATCAAAGCCAGGCCTCACAAATACTGTCAAAGTGCTGCATCACTCTGTTATAATTTCAGACCGATGAACATAGGATTTGCTAGACAGACATACATCCCATGGGAATGCATACAACAAAAGCACGGGGCTTGGTGCACATGAAATGGAGGAGTCACACTCTCTAAAACTAGAATGAAAATCAACTCACTAAATGAGAGGTGCTCCAAAAGATCAGTCATCAGCCAAAGGTACTTCAAAAAATGAGGAGTTTATTTGTGGCCAAAAAAATGGACTGTACAAACTGCAAATTCAAGTGATTGGTTCCTTTTAATATGCCCACTGCTCTGACAAAAAGTGATAATGTTCTCCTGTTTTGTAACTGGTCTGCCCAACAAACTGAGTTCTAGGAGCACTGGTGCCAGTGCAACAGCTCTTTTGAGTAAATGCCTGAGGGGTGATATGGAATACAGGGGCATTTGAAAATCTAGCCACCTCAGTTTTCAACTTCTTAGAGCTGAGGCATTTCTTTTCTGCAGATCCTCAGTCATGGCCCTTCTAAAGTAGATGATATTTCTTCACACCATAAGTCCAGGGCTTCCTGGAACACAGACATTTCCATTCTCCCCACATCAAATCCCAGTTTATCTTTGAGTTCTGAAATGCTACCAAAAACTGCACAGAATTGATTATCTGAATTTATGTAAGAATGGTTTCATCTGTTTATCTTTCTTTTTTTATTAAAATATCAGAAACTGAAAGTTCTGCCTTGTGCAGTGAAGCTAACAGAGCGCATTGCACTCCCAATTGGGTGAATTGGGTTCATTGCGCAATTCTGTTCACTTGCCTTGGCCTGATAGGGCTATGAGAGTACTGCAGGGGAAGCTCTCATAGGCTTCAGAAAGAAGATGATTTCTGCTTAATGAGCACTTCCTTGGGGCAGAGAGAAGCCTTATGTCATGGGCGAACAAAAAATACATGCCCTATCTCCACAGGATGGTGCACAGCAGGGTATTGCAGTAGTGCTAGGGTGATGGGAGGGAGAAAACACAAGGGGAAAAATACTCTCTCATGTGCCAATGATGGCTGTTCTGTTACCCAATCCCCCAACCCCCAGGAAACTATACAAAAGAAGAGAAAAATAAGCTCTAGTGCACCATAAGGCCCAAAATGTACCACAGATGAACCACAATGTGAGAAAACACTCAAAAATGGACAAAAACAGCTAATGTAGTCTGAAGGATAATGTTCTTGCCAGAGAGAACATTCTCCCCTCTGTTCATTACTGTATTTCACATTAAAAATAATGACAGGAAACTCTCTGTTCTAGTGAATTAGTTAGGTGTATGGTGCCTATAACAAAAAATAAAATGGGAGATTGCTCCTTTTCTTTTAGTTCAGCTTGAAATTGGAATGAGCTTCCTGGGTTGCTTTTTGGTAACATAAGCCATCAAACTTTTGAAGTTAAACTAAGGAAATATTTTCTTAGTCAGTTATGTTGTAACTGTTTTTGACTTTGTCAGCTTGTATTGTATTTTTGTTTATTGTTGTCTTATTTTATGTAACATCATGACTGTAATTTTACGGTCACAGGTCACACATGAAAACAGACATTTAGCTCATTGTGTTTACCTGATAAACAAAAGTTAAATAAAATAATTAAAATAATAAACAAAATCCAGTACACAAAAGGCAGCTAATGCAATAATAATTTTATATAGATAAAGGGTCATAACACTTCACACAAAACAAGTACCCTAACATTTTATCTTAACAAAGGCTTTTACAAGGGGATGATGCTCACGTAGATTTGCCATTACTGTATATATAGTGGCCCCTAAAAGCTACAGTAGCCAAATTCATTAAAGGAAATCTCAAAACCAATACTATCATAGTGAAAACAACCAAATAAATATTAAATAACATGACCCCAAGAGATAGTCCAGTGGTGTGGTGTGGAGGGCTGAGGCGTGGGCAACTAACCTCCTGCCACGCCAGCTACCCAGGTTCAGGAACGGACATGTGTCACTGGAAGGCCAGCTGGGGAGGGAGTGTGGAGCATCCCAAGGACATTCCTCCCTCTGGGTAGGGGGACATGATGTCTCACTCTAGTGCTGCCACCTAGTGGATTTGGGTGGCAGTGCAGCATGATGTCAGAGAAGGTGACCCACCCATCAATGCTAGGGGCTGCATCTGCAGTGGTGGAGTGTGGACATATCATTGCACTTGACATAGGCCCAGGGTTAAAACCACTGTAGAAACTCAGCAACCCTAGAAGGATGGTAGACCAGTTGGTCACAGGCCCCAAACCAGTGACTGGGCTCTCCCAATGTCCTCTGGCTGAGGACAACAGGCAACTGCAAGGTAAGCCCCAAGGAAGCTGGGTGATGGGTCTGAGGGGACTGATCCTGAGTGAGACAAGTTCAGCAGAGAAATGAAATAAAAGAGTAATAAAAACAAAATCTGGCCAGAGCTGATAGTGCTGCAACTGAGGAATTTGGGAGTAGAAATATTGAAAATTACCAAAGTTACGAGCCTGTGTTTGAAAAGTATAATGTACACTCATAAATTTGTTGTTTTGTAATATTTATACACCAGATTTGCAACATAGCCTTGTTATGACTGCCTCATGAAGACTGGCAGAAAAAATGTGAAACTCCTGGCTTAAAGGTGATTTTGCACAAGGACTGCAAAATCAACTTTTAGGACACAAAAAACCTTTGGGGCAGGAGTTGAAAAATGACAGCTGTCACATTCATGAGGTGCTATAAAGAAATGACTATGTAGAACATTTAGAATAAAATATTAAATATTACCAAACTTTCGAGCCTGCATTCACAAAATTCAACCTAGGCTCAAAACTTTGTTGTTTTTTAATATATTTAGACCAAATTTCCAACATAGCCTTCTTATGTCCCCACCTCATGAGCAAGGGAAGAAAAGGTTTTAAACTCCTGTCTGAAAGGTGATTTTGTGCTGAGACTGCAAAATCACCTATTGGGATGTAAAAAAAACACACATTTTGGACAGGATATGAATAATACGAACATACGAATGTGCCAGCAGAAACAGACCACTCAGTCTATCTAAGTCTGCTTGAGTGTTTCACTAGTACCCCTAGTTTGCAGCTGCCCCACCCCCTCCCCTTTGTTATCCCAATGCCACCCCCACCTTCCACATCCTCACTCTCCCCTGTTCCTGTCCCATGCCTTTTTGAAGCTGTTCACAGATTTACATCATACCACCCATTCTAGTAGTGCATTCCATTTTGCTACCACCCTCTCTGTAAAATAGTGTCTCCTCATTTCCCTCCTAAATCGTCTCCCTCTATTGTTAGCCCTTGCCCACTGGTGTCCCTCTCCCTTCTTAGCTTAAAGACCCAATCTGCCCCATCCTTATTGATTCCCCTCAGATACTTGAATGTCTCTATCATGTCCGCCCTGTCCCTTCTATCCTCCCAGGTGTACATATTCAGGTCTCCCAGCCTGCTCTCATAGTCTCTCCCCACCATTATACATATCGTCTTTGTTGCCCTTCTTTGCACCCCCCTCCAGTAGCCTGATATCACACTTTAGGTATGGCCTCCAAAACTGCACACAATACTCCAAGTGCAACCTTGCTAGTGACCTGTAGAGGGGCAAGGTCACCTCTTTTTGCCTGGATGAAAAAACCCTCACTATGCACCCCAGCATTTCATTTGCTTTTGCAGCCACTCTCCTGCAGTGGGCAGTGTTGTTCATGGTCCCTGTTATCATTACCCCTAGGTTCTTCTCCTCCTCAGTGTTCCCCAGCTTAACCCCCCCCCCAGCCAGTATTCTCTCCTTGGGTTTTTCACCCAAAGTGCATAACCTTACACTTCTTTGCATTGAACTCCAGCTGCCACATCTCTGACCACTCCTCTAGCTTGCTTAGGTACCCCTGCAGCTGTTTCCATCACTCCCATCCATCCACCATCACTCCAATTTTGGTGTCATCAGCGAACAGACCCACCTTGCTCACCACCCTGTGTGCAATGTCTGATATGAAGAGCCCAAATAATACTGGCCTCAACACAGAGCCCTGTGGCACCCCACTCATCACCTGCCTTGGAGCTGAGAGCTCCCCTCTCACCACCACCCATTTCAGCCTCCTATTCAGCCAGCTTGTAATCCAGTAAATAATTTTTTCCCCTGCCCCTACACCAGTTAGCTTCCCCCCAAGCCACCTGTGAGGCATAGAATTGAAGGCCTTGCAGAAGTCCAAGTAAAGAATATCCACTGCATGACCCTTATCCAGCTCACCTGTCACCCAGTCATAATATTGTATCAGGTTGCTTTGACAAGACTTCCTTGAAACAAACCCAGGCTGCCTCACATCCTGGAGGCCATTGTCCTCCAGGTACGACTCTGGTCTTTCCTTTATTATCATTTCCATGATATTGCACACTATGGAGGTGAGACTTACCGGATGATAATTACCCGGTTCATCCCTTGGTCCTCTCTTGTGTAATGGTACTATATATGACATCCTCTAGTCTAGTGGCACACATCCCAACTCCAGTGAGGTGCTGTACAGATCCACCAGTGACTCTTTCAACACCTCTGCCATCTCCCTCAGCATCCAGAGGTGGATACCATCTGGCCTTGGTGCCTTGTCTACCTTCATTGCCCTCAGTCTCTCTAGGACTCTACTTGCCACAATTCTTCCATCTGTCATCTCCTCTCCTTCTGTCCCCACCCTCCAGCCCATGGTGGCAGCAGTCCCCCTTTTCTTCCATGAACACTGAGCAAAAGTATTCATTCGGTGCTTCTGCCTGCTTCTCCCCCTTTTCCGACCACTCCGCACCCCTTTTTATCCTCACTATTGTCTCCTTGCACTTCCTCTTCTCCCCGATGTATCTGAAAAAGTCTTTCTCCTCCCATTATTTCCCTGTGTTAATCTCAGGTCCCTCTGGGCCTTGGCTTCTCTCACTTTTCTGCTCACCTCCCTGGACCATCTTGCATACTCCTCCCTATCCACTTCCTTCTCCATCCTTCCATGTCACAGTAATGAGGTGCTGTAAAGATATGGCTATGTTGTAAATTTGGGGCACAAAAATTGAAAATTACCAAAGTTATGAGGCTGTGATTCAACATAGGCTCATAACTTTGTTGTATTTTTATGTTTTTACTGCAAATTTGCAACATAGCCTTCTTATGACCCCACCTCATGAACACAGGCAGAGAAAATGTTCAACTCCTGTTCAGAAGGTGATTTTCTGCAGGGACCAGAAAAAAATTACCTTTTGGGACAGATCTGCCTAATGACAGTGACATTGTTTATGAGGTGGGATCCCAAAGATGGCATGTTGAAAATGTGGGCCAAAAATAAGCAAAAATGGCCCAATGATGTCTCTAATTTCAAAATCCCATTGAAATACATTGAACAGCATATGTGTTTCTTCAGTTCATGGTCCATCTTTGAAGAGTGAAGACGTGTCTGCAGTCCATAAAGGATTACAGTGTTGGACACCTGATGGGTAAGTAAGGAATAGGTGGGGTGTGTGGTACAGGGTGTTGAGTGGGATGATCAGGTGGAGGGTCAGAAACAGTGCAAAAGACATTGATGGATGTTTTTCTTTTTACAGAGGATTGTGCACAACCATTAGTGTCATTGCTATAATTCTGGGGGGTGCTGAGAGGAAGGGTCAGGTGGGGGAGTTATTGTATTAAAAAAAATTCAAAAATTAAAATAGGCTGTCATGGCGGAACAAGATCCACTCCGCCGTAACCAAGATAACTGCCACATGCTACTGCATATTCACAGTCACTAGTGCATGTGTAGTAAAATGTGGTGTCCATCTTGGACATGGCAGAGTGTGCCATGTTCCACCGTGACCACTTGCACTGTGAAAATAATGCACTGCTACTTCCGAAGAGACAACATGAGTGGAGGGTTTCACTGAGGCATAGGCAACTGTGGTGCAATTCTAACATGTTGTTCATTTTCAAGGAATGCTCTGAGTCATTTTCTCATAGCAAGAGGTCTGTAGGGCTCCACCCACTGCAGGCCTAAAAACAATAATAAATAACATGAACCTTACTTAATTTAATATGAAATATTCCCACAAAGGACACATTTTGTACACATACTTTAAAAGCACCTCAAAATAAGAAACTTACTGTCAGTGTCCCAAAGTCAAGTATATCTTATTAGTTTTAATTTAGTAGGATACAGTAATTGTTTAACAAAGCCAGCAAGCAATCAATATTAATATTCATGGAGCCACCAAACCTTTGCAACAAGTGTACAATATATGCTGCTAGTAAAAAGTGGGGCAGACCAGACTGACACAACCAGAAGTCACTGGGCCAGGGACCTGGTGGGGTGGGGGGGGGATCTCGCTGTCTGAGCTAGAATGGAAGCTTGCAGTAACTTTAATTCTCACTTGTTCCAAATGTAACTACCTACAACAAATTCAATTTAACACTCTAAACAGAATATATTACACAGCAGTACTGGTGCATAGGATTGATCCCTCATGCTTGGATAGATGCCCAAAGTGCAGAGCAATGGAGGGTTCTTTCATCCAACTAGAATAGGCATATTCCAAGATCTCCAGCTTTTGGACTGGGGTGGTAGAAATGCTGGAGAAATTCATGGGGGCCCCCTACAATCAGTCAATCAATCAATCAATCAATCAATCATCTTTATTTAACCAGTCATTAACACCATTGAGCAAGCTCATTTTTAAAGTGGTCCTGGACATTAATACAATACAGTACATAGTCACAGATGTGGTAATCAATAATGCAAAGACATTGTACAAGTGAAGGTCAATATAGTCCTATACATACTGGTCTGACATAGGAGTATGCAGATTACAATTCATAAAAAAGTTTACAGGAGAGAGAAAAGCCAACAATCCTAGGCTGTCACCAGCTTATTGGTAATAAGTAGGGAGAGGAAAGGTGGAAGGAAAGGTGTGTTAGTGAAAGATGATAGGATTGAGAGGGCCATGATTAGAGGGAATAGGCTAGTAAGTGCTGGTTATCCCTTACTAGGGATGCATGGTAAGTGAGATTCTGAACGTGGGATTCGTGGGAGGAACCAGAGGCTAAGGGCTTAGAGTCATCTAGCACAACTGCATGTTTCCTTCAGAAATTCAGCTATCAGAGCTTTGAATGTGACTAGACCTGGAAGTGAGGAAAGCTTTAATGAGCTTTGCACGGTGTTCCAAAGTGATGGGAGTGAAAAATTGATGTGGCCAAGCCATATGCTGTTTTCACTCTAGGAATCTGGAAACAGAGTATAAAGAAGCGTCTCAGGCCATAAGATCCCTTGGCCTGTTCAAAAAGGCTCAAAATATATGCAGGAAGATTATCAGATAGTGCTCTATAGTGCCAGAGGAGAGCATTTCTCTTCCTCCTGGTTGGAAGTGAGGGCCAACCCGACTCTTGGTACAGTAGACAGTGGTTAGTACGAAGACGTAGGTTAAGGATAAATCTTAGGGCCCGGTGGTAAAGAGTGTCGAGTTTGTTGAGCACCATTGAGGGACAATGATTGTAGAGAAAGTCAGCATAGTCCAGTATGAGTAGGAATGTGGATTATACTAGTCTCTTTCTAGCTTCTAAGGTATGCAGATGTTTAATACAATAGAATAAGCCTAACCGCTGCCTTAGTTTCCTCAAGACTTCATTCAGGTGGCACAGAAAGTTAAGCTTATTGTCCAGCCAGAACACTAGGTATTTAAAGGTTTCAACTATTTCAAGGAGTTCATCTAAAAGCGATAGTATCTGGGGAATATGTGTTGGTCCGGAGACTGCCTTTGGTGAGAGAATCATGGCTTTAGCCTTTTTGGCGATAAGAAGGAGCTTGTGTTTGATGAGGTTATATTTGATAGTAATGAAGTCTTGCAGTAAATTCTCGTGGGCCAAGTCCAAGGATGAATTTGTGGTGTAGAGTACAGTATCATCTGCAAATAAGTGTACATTAGCTGAGTGAAGATGTGTGTCCAGATCATTGATATAAATTGCAAAGAGGATTGGGCCCAGCATGGAGCCTTGGGGGAAACACCTCGTAAAAGAGATTTTTGTGGAGACAGATCACCTGTAGCTTTTACTTGTTGTAACCTGTTGGTGAGGTAATTGGTGAACCATTTGATTGCAGGGCTATTGAGACCGATATTGCTCCAGTGCTGTAAGCAAGATGTTGTGGTCCACAGTATCGAAGGCCTTACTAAGATCTAGAAAAAGGGCAAACACATGCTTCTTAGAATCCAGGGCAATTTGCCATTCTGTGGTTACTTTTGCAAGGGAAGATACTGTGCTATGTTTGTCTCTAAAGCCAGATTGTGCAGGGTTTAGCAATTTCTGCGAATCCAAGTGTTCTCTTATTTGGCCACTGACAATTTTTTCAAGTAGTTTTAACAGAACGGATAATATAGAAATAGGCCGGTAATTATTCAGATTGCATGGATCCCCAGACTTGAATAATGGTAATATGTGGGCAGTTTTCCATGCCACAGGTACTTCTTCTTGCTTCAGAGAAGTGTTGAATAAGTGTTTAATGTGGATGGTCAACTAGAGATGGCCAAGCTTTAGGAAGTAAGGTTCAATATTGTCCTCACTGGCACTCTTCTTAGTGTCCAGAAATAGAAGTAGTTCCTCTACTTTTTTAAATGTGACTGTATGAAAGTTAAAAGGGGTGGGATGAGGTTGGTTAGGGTAAGGATTAACATTAGAGTCGGCAGCCGAGTCCCCTAGAGGGTTGAGTTTGTTGATAGGTGAGGTGTCAAAAGCTAGCCCTGCAGTGGCAAAGTGTTCATTGAACTGTTCTAGTACAGCAGCTCTGCCCATGTAGGTGATTCCAGCTGACATAATTTTGTTTGGGAGAGATGCGTCTGTAGAATATCCTTCAACCTCTCTGAGGAGGTTTCGGAATTTGGCTGAGTTGTTTTTGTTGGCTTCTAGTTCTGCTTGGAAATATCTAGCTTTTTCAGACCTAATTAGTTTGGTGCAGGCATTTCTAGAGGTGCGAAATGCTAACCAATGTGCCTCCAGGTGAGATTTCCTCACTCTTTTCCACCAGTAGAATCTGTCCCTAAGTGCTTTCTTCAGGATAGGAGAGAAACAGACAGAAGATCTGTTTTTGGATTTGATCAGCCTTAGTGGGGCATGTTTGTCTATTAGCCCCATTAAGAGGCCATGACAGATATTAAATGCCTCGCTAAGGAAGGGGGCTAGGTAGAAATCTTGCCATCTGCAGTTACTTAGGTCTTTCAGGAAAGCATTCTGGCAGAATATTTCAGGCATTTTTTTCAATTTGAATTTGGCGGCCGATTTTATTTGGGGAAGAGTGTCTGATGCAGGCAGTAGCACAGTAGTCACTTATATTATTGAAGAACACTCCGGTATGAGAAATGTTATGAGGCTTGTTTACTAACATGAGATCCAGAAGAGAGCTACAGTCAGGATATTTTCTGTTAGGCCTAGTAATTGCAGGTGTCATTTGTACCAGTCCAACTGCATCACAGAGATCCTTCAGTTTCTTGGAGCTGTCATCATTCCAATTTTGATTGAGATTCCCCGGTAGGATACACTCAGTGTTAGCTAAGTCAATTAGGCTTTGGAGATGTGTAGGAGGGCCATGCCACCAGAAGGTGGATGGTAGCAGGCTGCAATAAGGAGTGTCTTCTGTTTGGAAAGGGATAATTTAAGTGCCAGGCATTCAAATTCTTTAGCCTTCGAGATGCAATCAACTTCCATGAATGCGAATTTGCTCTTAACATATATTATGACCCCATCTCCTCTAGATGGTCTATCACATTGGTAGGTATTGTATGCTGGTATGTTGATAGATTTGTCTGGGATTGAGGCATAAGCCAGGATTCAGTTATCATAAAGAAGTCGGGAATTGCATATAGAGCCCAGGTCTGTATGATGTCAAGTGGAAGCATTAACGTGAAGAACGCTAAGACCTTTGTATTGTGGGAGGTCCACAGGGGTGTCCAGAGGATCTGATGGGCCTGGCTTTAGTTTAATGTTTCCTGAGCAGCGTAGGAGAAGTAGCAGTAGTTTTTGGGGGTAATGTCTTAGCCTGGTGAGTAGTCTTTTATTGCTCCATCTGGTGTTGGTTGACTTAGTGATAGCTATTTTTTGAGTAGTATCACAATTTGATATGGATAATGCATAGATAACTGCTATGGCTGACAAGGTCAGAGGCATTCGCATGTGTTCTCTGGTCACTGTCTGGTGTGAGGAGAGGCACGACCATAAGGGAGTCATTCCCTCTGCGTGTTGCCATGGTTTATTAAGAAGGGGCAAATGAACCAATTATCCTGTTGTGGCTCCCCAAACCACACTAGAG
Organism: Neoceratodus forsteri; assembly: GCA_016271365.2. Lineage (NCBI taxonomy): Eukaryota > Metazoa > Chordata > Ceratodontiformes > Ceratodontidae > Neoceratodus > Neoceratodus forsteri. The sequence goes on from CM028130.1 coordinate 54,966,403, forward strand.
CCTTCGGCTCCTAGAGAGAATTTTCCTTACAGTCCCACATCTGAGTACTTCCCTCATTACTGGCCAAGTACCTGAGGTAAAGTAGAAATCCACAGAAGAAATCCGCAGAGGTGGACCTGGTCACGAAAGATGGGGGGCCACCCACCTCCAGCTCCCACAGCCCATACCCAGCCATTTCTCTGGAAACTGAAATATTCCTTTACTGTACTTTCAAATGTAGATTATGGGTAGACGTCTGTCACATCTCCTCTACATATCATTTGCATCCCAACAAGCTCTGGACTTGAACCTACTTTTAATTTGCTTAGCCCATTACTCTAGGCTTCCACTATTTTAGTAGTTCTATCCCCCACATTGTCACACAAGTCCCAGGGTGAAAAACATAGGCCCTTTTAGCAAGAGCAGACACTCACCCTGATGTTGCAGGTGCCCCACAGGTGACTCACAAATCTTCATATTCTCCTAAATAAACTCTGGAACAAACAGGCAGCTTTTCATCACAAGCAGAACTAGGGGGTTTCCCCAGGAATCTGCAGAGACCCCTTTCCTACCCCCCCAGAGGGAGGGGGCACTGAGACCCAAAAACAGCTGTCTCCACCACTTCAATTATCTTCTGTGTCTCTCTTTAAGGTGGAGACACACACCCTTTTAAACTAAAAGTAGCCCTCTGTCAGGGCTGAGGCTCCTATAGCCTTCACTGAGCTGCTTTCTCAGCAAGCTCCCAACTTCACACACACTGAAGACTGACTTCAAAACCTCCCAACGTCCTAACCAACTCCCTTGCTGCAGTTTCCAATGTGGCTCATGCAGCTGTGCTAGTTCTATTGGTGATGTCATCCCTCAGTCTCAGCTAAGACTGAGAACAGAGTGAGACAGTGTGAAACCCATTTAACTGGAGTTTCACAAGCTGCCTTCCCTGCCTACCACTAGGTCTTACTGGGATTCTAGTAACCCCGGCTAACAAGGGGGTTACATTGGTATTTGTCAAAGGAGGAATTCTGGCCTTGGTGCAGATTGAAAACTGACATTTTGATTGGGGCAAAAATTAGTAGTATGAGGCAGGTGTGCAGGAGAGTATCTATATGTGGCATTTTTGACAAAGTATTGTCTCCTAATACTCGTATCATACACAAGGTTGGCAGGCCTGTTCAGTAATAGCTTCTATAAGAAGGCAGGGCTATCTAGGGATGAGGGCTAGATGACGGGTGTAGTTGATCTTTCTTTGTCCAATAGGCAGGTAGAGGGTTGGTCTAGCTCTCACTGGAAGAGCATTAAATAGAGGCCGAGGTCGGAGCGGGTGGAGTCTGAAGAAAAATCACATGAAGTTAAAAACAGCAACTGGGTGGAGGCATCCAGGGCAAGGAAACAGGTCAAGTGGGTGTTGTTCTATTGGGACTCCCACCATTGAGACACCACCACCTAAGGCACTCCAACCCCTTGTGGCTTCTGGGGCTGGTCATTGTAAAAACACTAAATGCCCAGGTGTGGCTGTCAGAAACAAGACCAATTCTGGCCATATGGTGTAAGCATCTTTTAGAGAGTATGAGATTATAGAAGATCTAGTACTCCATTCAGGAAAACAGCAGGCTTATGAAAAGATGTGGGATCCTCTGGAGGTGGCCCTAGAGGCCAGTGATTTCCCTCTGTGATCCTCCATCTCTTCTCAGTGTATTAATGGAGTACACATGAGCTGAACCTTCATCTAAGGCAAGAGAGAGGGTGAGAGGAATGACTGGGCCACACCTCCAAGGAACCTGTATGGTGTATCCTAGTGTTAAAAAAAGCCTATAGCATCTTGATTATCATCCTGATTGTGTAGTCTCCTGAGCTAGACTAAATACTGTGATTTCAAAGCTGTGTTGATTGGCTAACAGTTGGTGGGGCCTGCCTACCCTGGTTCTCCTTTCCAGTCCTTTCAGCATTGAAAATGTGGAAAATTGCAAGGTATTTATGATGGAAGCTTGAATCTCAATGAACAAGCTTTTTTTTTTAATAATATTCGCTTAAATACATATGATATCTTAAAGATAGCGCTGTAAACCATAGACTGATTTGTGGGCCAGTACTTGGGGCTGGTCTATACCCTTCATGAAGAGATAATCTCACGGCATCTTGTAGGTGGTTAGGGTTCAGGTTAGTAGCTTGATGAAGGGGGCAAGTTATCAAGGTGGGAAACACAGGCACAGGAAAGGCCAGATAAGTGGGGACTGTATGGCAGGGGTATGTGGGAAGAAAACTGTGAACTAAAAATAAAAGGAAGCTGAAAAAACTACAGAGACATACTTAAGCATTTAATGTATAACTAGCAAACATATTAAAAATGCTGACATGCAATGTAGCTATATGTGTGCAAATGTGTGTGAATAAGAAAGTATCCTGTGAATTGGCATGTTGCCCAACAACTACTTTTAATAAGCACAGAGATTAGTAGCATAAAAGCATGGATAATTGTTTTTTCTTACTTTGCAAATGGAACAAGATTATATGCCTAGCATTTATTTCGGAGTTTATAGACCCATGCAGAATAAGCAATCTCTATAGGGGCATATTTTAATAAAAGACAATGAGGGGAAGCACACATTTATCTATTCCTAATAAAACTGATGGTCCTGTCTCTAAAGCGTATGGCTTTAAAACCAAAAAATAATATCAAACATTAACATTATAGTATAGTTCCACTCAGAGCATTTAACTTTTCATTAGACTAAATCAGTTTATCTAAGAGCTACCAGAATTGCTTGTAGGATAGAAAAAAAGCATTACAGTTGCCCTAAATGGTGTAGGGATAGTGCTTGTCCCTGGTCGGCTAGGCCCAGACTCTCTTTGGCATAAACTAAAAGGAGAACCCCCGATGAAGCTACCAGTGAGTGAAGCAGTGGGGCATGGTAGTGGCTGTCCCATGAGGTAAGGTTTCTCTTTTCTTTGTTTTATGCCTATGTGAAACATTATCCTTGTATGCACTGTGTGAGCACTTTCTGCTAAGGGTTTATTTTTTAATAGGAAGGTCATGCATGTCTGATAGGAAATACATTATTATGAATTTTATCCATGAAGTGGAACTACAGCTTTTTATACTCAAGAATCAGTGTGCACTATTTGAAACTGGAGACCCTACCCTCAGGTGATAACCCCTTTTCTTATCTGTTCTCTTTCTATGAAAAGCCCCACTTTCATACGTTAAAGGGATTCAGACTCCAGACCCTGTATCCTGAAGGCAGCAGCTCTAACTGTTGAGCAAAAGGGAAATTGCTATTACAGTAGCTGGACATTTAGACTGAGCCTTTGACTTCATCATTTGCAATCACAACAACTATTCCCTGAGGCCACTCTGATTACCCTTAGCACTGTAGAAAATGACATTGGTTGGTCTTCAATTTAAATGGAGCTACTTCACACAAATTGCTTTTTCCCTCAGCATACTAAAATAGGAAAGAAGACCACCAATCCTTCAAGTCACCCCCCCAATTGAAAAGAAATACTATGACACTCCCTTTCTTCCAAGGCACACTTACTCAATAAGGTTTTATTTTTCAGTCATACAACCATTAAAAATTGTTATATATTCAGTACATTAAAAGGATATGATAAAAGTGCAACATACAATAGTAAACTCAGGAATCCAGTTCCAATGTTATTAAATATTGAACTGTTCTAAAAAAAAGTAATTACACATTTCATTATCTCCTCTCTTCAGATGTCACAGGATATCCCAGCATAGCATACACATAAACATGGTAAGCAGCTTTACCTCCAAATGCAAGCATCCAAAGAGCTATGTTGCTCTATAGTGACCAGGCAATTACTTTCTGAAAATACCAAGATCAATGTGAAGAGGTTCAGAAATTGGGGAAAGAAAACCCTTAAATAGCATCTGCTTATCCCTATAATACAATACCTTACTAGGACCAGTCCAATTCACACTCTGCAGTGAGACTGCTCCATATCACACTGGGAACCTACCAGAATACACAATTCGTTATGTACATGGAGGAAGCCCATCCAATAGATGCTTCACTTTCCTTGGGTAATATTGCACAAAACTGAATCAGAGTACTAGTGTTTGCCTTAAGTGGGGATACTTTTCCAAAAATGCCACTACTGGTGACCAAGAACCCAACAACTGAGAAAGCCACACTAAAGATATCACCCATCTACAGTACTAGCACAACACAGATCAGTTTCTGGACCTAATACCACCAGCACTCCACAACACCCAGCACTCTGTGCATCACCAGACAATCCCCCAATTAAGCTATCCTTCACCGGTTACAAAGGCCCTGTGAAAATGAAAACCTAACCCCATCTGATGCTTCTTCACCAATCATATCACACATACTCGATCTATGTTAAATGTCAAGGAACCATAATATATGCCTGACTAGGTCTCAACATTTATATCTATTTACCAATTCAGTAAGGTGATGCATAATTGATTATATTTACGATTAACAGACAACAACACTAATGATAACTTTACAGTTTATAAAATAACAAGGAACTAAGTAGAAAGTGTGATCATCATGGCCAATATAACCATTATGCAAAAGACAGTCAAAATAATTCATAATAAATACAGTCCCTCACAGTTGAGCATAGTTAGACATATTTGACATATAATGATCTCTTGATTTAGTTGAGTAATTTTTTTATGCTTACAATCATTTTTAAAAAAACTTACTAAAGGATTTCTGGTGTTATCACCTCATACTTCAAATATTCTCAGTGAAGTAACTTAAAGCTAAGTTGGACATACTGCAACATCACATGTCCATTCAGTTTAAAAAGCTTCCCATTCAACATCCAGGGAATCTCAGCTATGGCTATTAGCTTCATATCAGAATATGTGCTTTTATTAAAAGTGCTATTGTCAATTTACCATAGTTTATCATGGCTAGCTACACCTTTGATTAAGGAGGCCTAGTATTACACGTGGTCAAAATAGCTCTCTGGCTATAAGGGGCATTCAAAATATTGTCTCTCACAATATCAGGTAGATTTCTGTTTACTGATTTAATTCATTGTATGCAAGCCGACACGGCACACAATCTGTAACTGCTTCATCTCCTTGACTATCTCTGATCTTCACTATAGGCCACATAACCAGAGCCTTCCAATGCTTCCTTTTGGAATATCTCTAGTGCCAATTTACAGTACTGTACATGTTTAACATGTTGAGTGATAAGGGCGAACGTATAAGGGTGAAAGCAAAAAGAGCAAAATCAAAAGGATAATGGCAAAATGTGTGGCCATGACAAATACAGCGCTGTGCCAAATGAGCACCCGTGTCCTCCTCATATCCATTTTGTGGTGGTTGCTGTGGCCTCAAGGATGGTTATATAGAGTGACAGTGGGTGTGGGGGTGCAGCCCCCACATGTGTGAATGCTCCTGTGGTTCTGTTTTTCCCTGACTTGTCTCACCATTTTCACTGGTCACCCTTTTGCTGCTTCATTCACCTGTCATTCTTCCTGGTACTTGTTGCCATTATTGCTTTCACCCTTATGCTTTCACCCTTATTGCATAGTACCCATGTTTAAGCTTCAAAGTAGAAAAGGTGTTAACTAACAACACTTATTCTAGAAGTCTATTTAAAAATGATCACCACTTGTTCTGTGAAGTATATTTTTTCCTGATATGTGCTTTGAATCATTCTCTGTTCACAGTCATTAAGTGCCCAACTCATCCTCTTATCCATATACATTATGTAGAATTGCATATGGTCTGATGGTGTCATTCCTTTGAAATATTTCAAAACTGTAGACATGTCACCCCTACTTTCCTGTTTTCCATGAAGAATTCCAGTTCTGCTAGTTGGTCGTCATAGCCCATGTTTTCCAAGTCCTTGACTCTAGTCGCTCTTCTCTGCTCTTCTCAATCCTGTTAATATCCTTTGTCAGATATGGGGGCCACACATACAGTATACAGTATTATACCATGGACCTCGGACACCGACCAATGAAAACGGCACCTTACCTCTGTTGTAAATCCTCTGATAATCACCGCAAAAAGGTGCCAGCCAGCGGCATCTCAATTACAACTACAAAAAATGTTTTTAAATCATTCTGAGCTGCCATCTTCATTTCCTTGCTAAACGCAAATCAGCACGACATCCCCCCCCCCAGCCTTCTCCCATAGCTCATGAAACATTCAAAAAAAACTGCCGGGCATAAACACAAATTCCACTCTTGCATTTATTCAAAAAGTAACGGCAGCTTAAGAAACATGTGGCAAACCTTTTGATATATGTCCCTGTAATGCTTCTTCGCTCCCTTCAAATTCCATCGCCTCGCTGCTTCCGTCTCCTAGCTCGCTCATACCTCCTACCCGCTGCAGTGCTACGTCCAGACCACCTTCACCTTCACAGTGTTAGTTATAAAATTCCATATTCCCACATAACAAAACGAAAATTCATTGTGTCACAAGGGTTTTTTTTGCTAGAAGCTTGTACCCGAGGCAGCAGTTCAAATACAGCAGCTCTAGCTGCTAGCGCCCCGCCACACCACACTAACTGCCTGCTCCTACCTAATATTGTGCTGCCTCAACACAAACTATAAGCAAAAACAAACAGCACATAATGGCATGCTACCTAGTTTTGTACAGGGGGGAGAGAGAGCCTGTATTAGAAACTGTGCAGTGCCTGAAAAGGGGGGGGAGGGACGGTGGGGGTGAAGCTGCATTACAAGCTGCACAGCACATCTTCTGCCTAGCAACAGGGAACTATTTACTATAGAGTAAGAATACCTCACATTAAAATCAATAAAAGACATTTTTTTTTTACTTTTTTAATATCATTTTTTAATATTTTTACTTCCCTCCTGTAGTATAATCGCAATAAGCCACTCGGGGGGTGTGGGTTATCAGGGAATTTACCACGGCTGTCGAGGATTTACCCACTTGGCTGCGCCTAGTGGGCAAACACACCAGCCATGGTAAATCCCCCGATAACCCACACCCCCTCGTGGCTTATTGCTTAACTATACTCAAGATAGGGTCTGGCCAGCCTGTAACGGGGCATTATAATACTTTATATCATGATCAACTTACAAATTTTTCTTTTTGCAGGCCATGATTTTATTTGCTTTCCTAACTGCTGCCCATCACTGTTGTCCCCATTTTAAATTATTGCTGATCATTACTCCTAGACTTTAGCATTGCATTTGACACAGTCCCACACAAAAGATTAATAATCAAGTTAGCCATCCTGGGAGTGGGTCCCAGGGTGGTAGCCCGGGTAGCAAACTGGCTGCACAACAGGACGCAGAAGGTAATAGTGAATGGAACACATTCCGAAGAAAGGAGGGCTACTAGTGGAGTACCTCAGGGCTCAGTGCTGGTCCAGTCCTCTTTAATGTCTTTATAGGTGACATTGCAGAGGGTCTGTAAGGAAATGTATGCCTCTTTGCAGATGACACAAAGATCTGTAACAGAGTTGATACACAAGGGGGGGTAGAAAGGATGAGAAGGGACTTGGCAAGGTTGGAGGAATGGTCAGACATATGGCAACTTAGATTCAATGCAAAGAAGTGCAAAGTAATGCACCTGGTAAATAAAAATCCAGGAGAAGAGTACAGAATAGCAGGGAAGGTACTAACAGCAACAATAATAGAAAGGGACCTGGGGTAGTCATATCAAATGACCTAAACGTGGGTAAGCAATGTGAGAAGTCAGTAAGGAGAGCCAGGGGGATACTGGGATGCATAGGGAGGGGCATCACAAATAGAAAAATGGAAATGGTTTTCCCTCTGTACAGACAGTTGGCGAGACCCCATCTGGAGTACTGTGTGTAGTTTTGGAGACCACATCTACGCAAGGACATAGACAGGATGGAAGCAGTCCAGAGGAGGGCAACTGAAATGGTGCAGGGTCTACATCAGAAGCCATATGAAGAGAGACTGAGAGAGCTTAATATGTATACCCTTGATGAAAGGAGGGATGGGGAGACATGATAGAAACTTTTAAGTACCTCAAGGGAATCAACGAAGTCCAGGAGGGTAGCATCTTTCAGAAAAAGAGATGTGTAAGAACAAGAGGGCACAATTTAAAGATAGAGGGGGGACGGCTCAGGGGTAATGTGAGGACATTTTTTTTCACACATAGAGTGGTGGATGCATGGAACCACCTTCCCGGAGAGGTTGTGGGGTCTAAAACAGTGAGGGAATTCAAACGTGCATGGGACAGACATAAGTCAATTATGGTGGGGGGTTGCAGGAAGTAGGCTATTGGTTAACTAGAATCTGCAGCTTATCCAATAGGTAGGGAAATGGGCAGACTGGGTGGGCCAAGTGGTCCTTATCTGCAGTCAAAGTTTATGTTTCTATGTTACTCCAAGGTCCCACTTCTTTTCCAAGATGGGTTTCAGTGATCTCTATCTTGTCAAGGGAGTCTTTTTTGTTTACATATTTATGACATAGATGCATCACTTTAAATTTTCCAACAGTGCATTTCATTTACCATTTTCTGCCCATTCACCGAAGATGTCCAGGTCCCACTGCATTTCACTAACCTCTTTCTGTGATGTAACAACCCTTCCTACTGTGGTGTAATTAGGGAATGTGGCATCCCAGCTGCTGGTGCCCACCTCCAGATAAATAACAAACAGTGATGGCCCCAGCACAGAACCTTGCTGACCTCCAGTAGGGCAACTAGTTTCTATGTGGATATTTTTGCACTCATCATAGCCCTTTGTTTCCTGCCCTGCAGCTAGTATCTATTTCACAACCAGTTATGTCTAAGTTCTTCAGTTTAAGAAATAGCCTTTTATGCGCTAAAGTGTTGAAGGCTTTGTTGAGGTCCAGACTCACAAATGTCTACAGGTTTCCAGTTTATTACAGAAACACATTTCCTGTCACCATGCTTTTTGGTGGTACTATAAAAAAATGTAATAAGATCAGTCTGACATGATTTTCCCTTACACAGTTTGTATTGGGCCACTGAGTGCTATTTTTTTACAGCTACAGGGTGGAGCTCTGCCGATATTTTACTATCGCGTAGAAAAACAGACCTGCAGATTGCTAAAGGACTTAATGAAATTGGAGTTTTATAGCAATCCCTCCACTCAGCAGTCTGTTTACTGCACTATTTTTTTCTGTTAGTCAGTGTTTCCCCAGTGAGGAATGAGGTTCACAATAACAGTACATGTATTTTAGTCATAATTTGTGCATAGCAGTGTGATAGCATGGTTACTAGTTTCAGCTTGTTTTTATGATTTAAAAGAAGAATCATACAAGTATACTGGAGGTTCTCTTATTGAAGCTCTGAAGCTCTTATTGTCTCATTCAGCAGACTACAGTGTCAAATTACAGACAGTCCAGCTTCAGCTCTGCATGCCCTCTTGCTTTTATAGTTCATTGAGAGCGCTTTTTAACTCAGGACCCAACCCCTATATTTCAAGTACATAATCTTTATTTCTAAACTGCTATTCCATAAGATCATAGCGCTGTACAAAATACAAACCAAAAAACCAACAAAACAGTAAAACATAAAATAGGTAATAAATACACCAAACCACTATATAATGACAGAGCACTAGACAATACTAGTATCAGGGAAAGCCATAGTAAATAAACACGTTTTTAGAGCTGATTTAAAGCTCTCAATGGTCGGGCACTCTCTAATCTGATGAGGTAGAGAATTCCATAGGGTTGGGGCTGCATAAGTGTAAGAACGAGCCCAGGGAGTCTTTAATCGGACCTTGGGAATCTCTAGTAATCCCTCATTGGTGGAGCGGAGAGAGTGAGAGGGGCAGTAGGGGCAAAGGAGATCTTGTAGGTAGTGTGGTCACTGCCCATGTAGTGCTTTAGAAACATAGACACATAGAATTTGACGGCAGATAAAGACCAGTTGGCCCACCTAGTCTGCCCATTTTCCTAACTAACAGATAAGCTGCAGATCCTAGTTAACCAACAGCTTACTTCCTCCTACCCCCCACTAAGACTGCCTTATGTCTGTCACATACATTCTTGAATTCCCCCACTGTTCTTGACTCCACGACCTCCTCAGGGAGGCTGTTCCATGCATCCACAACCCTGTCTGTGAAAAAGTACTTCCTCATATTAACTCTGAACCGTCCCCCCTCTATCTTCAAATTGTGCCCCCTTGTTCTTGCACATCTCTTTTTCTGAAAGATACTACCCTCTTGGACTTTGTTGATTCCCTTGAGGTACTTGAAAGTTTCTATCATGTCCCATCTCTCCCTTCTTTCCTCAAGGGTATACTGTACATATTAAGCTCCTTTAGTCTTTCGTTGTATGTCTTCTGGTGCAGACCCTGCACCATTTTGGTTGCCCTCCTCTGGACAGCCTCCACTCTGTCTATGTCTTTGTGGAGATGGGGTCTCCAGAACTGCACACAGTACTCCAGATGGGGTCTCACCAACCGTCTGTATAGAGGGATAACAACTTCTTGTTTTCTACTATTGATACCTCTCCCTATGCATCCTAGTATCCCCCCAGCCTCCCTTACTGCCTTCTCGCATTGCTTGCCCACCTTTAGGTCATCTGATATAATTATCCCCTGGTCCCTTTCCATTTTTACTGTTGTTAGTATCTCACCTCCCATTGTGTACTCTTCCCCTGGGTTTTTGTTTCCCAGGTACATTACCTTGCACTTCTTTGCATTGAATCTGAGCTGCCATACATTTGACCATTCCTCCAACCGTGCCAATTCCCTTCTCATCCTTTCCGCTCCATTATGTGTTTCAACCCTGTTGCAGATCTTTGTGTCATCTGCAAAGAGACATACTTTTCCTCCCAGTTCCTTTGCAATGTCACTTATAAAGACATTAAAAAGGACCGGTCCCAGTACTGAACCCCTGCGGTACCCTGCTAGTAACATTCCTTTCTTCGCTGTGGACTCCGTTTACTACTACGTTTTGCGTCCTGTTGTCTAGCCAATTTTTTATCCAGGCTACCACCTTGGGACCCACTCCAAGGCTGGCTAACGTGTGTATTAATCTTTTGTGTGGGACTGTATCAAATGCCTTGCTAAAACCTGACTTTATAGGTCAGTAACCCAACCTTGAAGGTGATCCACCAGTATATAGGCAGCCAGTGCAGCTCGTGGAGCACAGGCATGACATGGATGGATCTTAGTAAACCAGCCAGCAGTCTAGCCACCGCATTCTGCACTAGCTGCAAATTTCAGATATCAACCCCTGGTAGCCCTAGGTAAAGGGCAATGCAGTAGTCAAGGCATGAGGTCACAAAGGCAGGGACCAATGTTAGAAAGTCACCAGGTGGGACCAGGTGCTTAATCCATGCAATATTCCTAAGATGGTAAAAAAAGGTCTTAATAGCAGCTGACACCTGAGATTTTAGTGTCAGTCTGCTGTCAAACACCACACCCAGATTACACACCTGATCAGAGATGAACAGCTGGCTGTCCCCTAGCTGAATCCCAGATGGCAAACCAGCCAACAATCCTCCACCTCGGTGGCCTGGGTCCACTACCAGAACCTCAGTTTTGTCTGGATTTAACTTTAGCCAGTTGGTGCTCTTCCCAACCTGGATCTCGCTGAGGCAGTTGTTAAAAGTTGAGACCGCACCATCCTGTTTGAGCACAAAGGACATGTAGAGCTAAGTGTCATCTGCATAGCAGTGAAAACTCAATCCATACCACCTTATGATGTCTCCCAAAGACAGCATGTACACTGCAAACAACATGGGGGACAGTACAGAGCCCTGCGAACCCCACACGGCAGAGGGAAAGGGGCAGAGGAATAAATTCCTGACACCACTCTCTGAGTTCTGCCAGTGAGAAAGGATCAAAACCATCTGAGGACAGTACCAAACAGTCCACAGAGTAGCCGCAGGTGCTCTAACAGAACCCCATGGTCCACAGTGTCAAATGCTGCGGAGAGATCAAGGAGAACTAAGATGGAACTGCACCCCCCGATCCTTCACTGTCAGGAGATCATTTAGTACCTGAACCAGAATGTTCTCAGTACTATGCCTCTTCCTAAATCCAGACTGGAGAGGATCGTAAACATCATGAGATGTCAGATGGTCATTGAGCTGCACTGCAACCACCTTCTCAATAACCTTGCCATAAAGGGCAGGTTAGAGACAGATCTGTAGTTAACTAAGCAGTCTGGGTCAAGGAGGTAGCTTTCTTCAAGAGGGGCATCAGAACCCCCTCTTTCAGGGGCTCAGGAAACACTCCTGAGTCCAATGAGCACCAGACAATCTCAGAGAGGACCGGGCCAATGACCTCAATGCACCGTATAAGGAGTCATGTTGGACCTGGATCCAAACTACACAGGGTAGGTCACAGACTCTTGAAGATCTGCACACTATCCTCAATTGCCAATGGCCGAAGTTGGTCCAGACAGGCCAAGGGCCTGTGACCCCATGCTGACCGCCACTGTGCCCATTTGAGGGCATTGAGTGGATCTCCGATCTGATTGTGACAAGTTTATTGGCGAAGAACAGAGCAAACTCACTGCACTTTGCTTGTGAAAATGCTCTCCAAGGCTGGAGACAGGTTGGATTGCACAACCTGTCCACAGTCCGGGAAAAGCTGAGCCAGTGAGTTCCTCACAGCGGCAGTCTCTTTGGACAGATATTCTGCCTTCTTACAAGAGATTGCTAACTGATAGTCCTTATAGTGAACCATCAATATAAGTTTGTCATCAACTAGGCCTGATCTCCGCCAACTCTGCTCTAACATTTGGCCCCTATGCCTCATCTCCTTAAAGGTATCATCAAACCAGGGGACCTTGGGCAAGGGTGAGGGGCAAACATGGACAGGAGCCAGGGAGTTGAGGGCATGAGTTACCGCCTCATTGTAGGCAAGTACCAGCTACCTAAGCTTTCTGCTTACCCTGTGCAAACCTGTTAGTTCTAGTACCACCAGAAGACCATCTGGAGCCAAACCCCTTGAAGGGCAGTATTGGACCATCTCCATAGGGCAGGTCCATTTGGGAGGGCCATGAAGCTGAACCTTATAGTGTGGTGGTCCGACCACCCTGCCAGCTCCCCTGACAGATCAGAGGTCTCCATCCCTTGAAGGTAGACCAGATCCAATGAGTGCCTGTGATTATGGCTAGCAGCGTTAGCTTCTTGTAACAGGCCCACCGAATTCATCAGTTGGAGGAAGTTTTGTCCAAACAGCAAGAGTTCATCATTGACCCGGGCATTGAAATCCCCCAGAATTATCCATCTGGGGGACTCAGACACCTGGTCAATCATGAAGTCTGCTACTTCCTGCAAGAATTCCTTCTCATTACTGGGTGGTCAGTAAAGGAGAAGTATCCTGCAACCTGCACATGCACCCATGATACACTCAAAGGTCCTGGTTGCTTCTACAGGGATGTCTACAAGGCCTGGGTCCAAATTAAAACACATGGCTACCCCCTGCCCCTATGATTCAATCTTGGGCGGCGGTGTATAACCGAGTGGTGTTATCTAACCTAGGAGGCAGTATAGCGCAGTGGTCTAAGGCTCTGAGCTGCAAATCTGGTGACATCCAGCAGACCAGACCTGGGTTTGAATCCCACAGCTTCTACTTGCATACTGTGTGACCCTGAGCAAGTCACTTAACCTCCTTGTGCTCCCAGGTCGCTCCTGTAAAAAAGCTTTCAGCTTAGTGTGCTATACCTGGTTAAACAACTAAATAAAAAAAAAAAACCCAGGTCGGTTAAAAACAAGACAACTATTATTACTGATCATGTTGGGTCAACGACCTGGCTTTTATCACTGAGTACCAGGCTGGAACAGGTGATATCAGTATTGGGCCAGCATCATCATCCATCCAGGTCTTGGTGATACAAGCCAGGTCAATTGACCCAAGATCAGCAATAATAACTTTTGTTTATTGTTTATTGTAAATTCTAGGAATTAATACCTTTGAGTCAAGGCTCTTTTACAAAGGTTCCACGTTAAAAATCGGTTACAAACAATAGGGGTACAGGGTTACACATTTAGGTAACATTGTGGAAATAGACAGAGACAAAAAATAGCTAATCTAATGACATTTATGAACAGCAGATAAATCACTTAAGCTCTTTCACTGTTTAGAAAACAAGTGGAGAGGGAAGATAGGTAAGGGAGGTAAGTTAGGTAGTGTAAGTGAGAAAAAGAGTAAAGAGGGGTGGGAGGAGGAGCAGACCATTGTAGGAGATGAGGATCCACTAGTAGGCCTTTGTCAAGTAAGAGGGCAAGGGAGGAGAAGTGAGAATAGATTAGGATTTAATCAAGGCAGTCACAGGAGTTTGAGGTGGCTAGGTGAGAGAATAGTCTAGATTTAAAAGCACCTAATGAGTTAGAGGAGATAATAGAGGTGCTGAGAGTGTTTAGCCAGTTGGGGGGCACGATAGGCAAATGATCATTGACCATGTGTGGTCCGACAGTGGGGGACCTGGAGAAGCTGGGTTTCTGATCTTCTGGTAGATCTTACACTTGAGTTCTGGCATAGCAGGTCTTGAATGCAGGGTGGAGTGAGGCCCATGATGGATTTCTTGGCCATTAGGCAGGTGAAGAACTTTAAACGGTTTGATAGTTGTAACCACCCAGAATCAGCATAGAGTTCACAGGTATGAGTAAGTCGATGTGCACCTGTAAGCAGCCAACATGCCTTGTTTAGGGAGGTTGTGATCTGTTTCAGTGCGCTTGGAGGGGCGGACCCATAAATAATTAAGCCGTAGTCGATGACTGAGATGATTGAGGATTGAATAGCTAGCTTCAGTGCTGGATGGGTAAAGAGTTGTCTGTTTTGGTAGAGTATTCCGAGCCGCTGATTAATAGTTTTGGAAATACCATCAATATGTGTTGCAAAGACTAGGCCTTGATCAAATGTGATTCCAAGATATTTAAAGGTAGCCACTTGTTCAAGGATGATTCCCAGGGAAGTATTGATAGTAAGTGGAGCTTGCCTTTTCTTGTTCTGCGGACTAGCGAAGAGCATAGTTTTTGTTTTTTTGTGGTTTAGGACTAGCTTGTGTTCAATGAACCACTCCTCAACACTGGCAAATGCGTGCTGTAGGCTGAGGTGTCAGGGGTTAGGGTCTTGTGTGAGGATAGAATCACACGCCATCAGCATAGAGGATGATTTGTCCGGCAGGATTTAGGAGGAGTTTAGAAAGAGGCTGAAGAGTAGGGCCTAGGATGGATCCCTGCAGAACTCCTGAGAGGACAGGCTTAGGGTCTGAGAGAACTCCATCTATTTTTACAACCTGGGTGCGTTGGGCAAGGTAGCTTTTTATCCAGGCACCAGAGCCCAAGGAGAGCCCAAGAGTCTGTAGTTGACTGATGAGTAGGACATGGTGAACAGTGTCAAATGCCTTCGTTAGATCAATAAACACAGCTCCGGTGAGGAGTCCTTTGTCTAAGGCCTTGTGGATTACTCCTGAGAATTCGAGCAGGGCTGTGGTGGTGCTATGCCTTTGTCTGAAACCATGTTGCTGGTCACAAAGAATGTTATATTTCTGCAGGTAGTCTGTAAGCTGGTCAGCTACCATATGTTCAAGAGCCTTTGATAAGGGAGGAAGTATTGAAATTGGTCTATAGTTACCAGGCAGAGACTTATCACCACTTTTGTGCATAGGGTAACTATAGCAGCCTTCCACATACTAGGGAATTTGCTAGAACAGAGGGAGAGATTGAAGATTCTGGTGAGGGGGGAGAACTCATCCAGGGTAAGGATAGTATTTTAAGGTCAAGAGATTCACTGCTTGCCCTTGATTTAGATATAGCCTTCTTTATGTATTTATAAACTCCTGTGTGCTTTAACTATTTTAAGATGGAAGGTGGAATGTTTGAGAGGCAGAGGGGATATAGAGATGGGGGGTAGAAGTGAAGAAGTCAGATGCAAGGACACCGCTGAGGTCGGGTGAAGGTCTCATTTATGGTGGCTTATGACCAAGGGCCTAGGTGGTAGAGCCTGCCACATTCAGTATAGTAGGAGAGGATTTGGACTGCTTACCCGTGATATTTCTTAGATTGTCCCAGAAAGATTTCCCTTCACCCCAGGTGTTGGAGAGAGCAGTTTTGAAGTAGTCGCTTTTCACTCGACGAGTCTCTTTGGTACAGTAGTTTCAGGCCTGTTTATATTTTAGGATGTCAGATGGAGAGCCAGGGTCTCTTGCAATAGCCCAGAGGTGGTTCCTTCCTTTGTGTAGTTCCATTAGCTTAGCAGTGAGCCAAGGAGTTGAGAGTGCTTTCACTTTGCGCTTTTTTACAGGTGCTTATGAGTCACAGGCAGCACTGAAGGTGTAGATAAAGTGGTTAGGGCTTCATCGACGCCTTGTGTATTGTAAATGGGAGACCGTCTTTCTGTCTAAGATTTTCCTTGAGTGGAGTAAGGTTCCAAAGGTAGTACTCTGCTAGTGATGGTTCTAGGGGTGGTTTTCTGAACTTGTTTGACCAGGTACATATTATAGGAGAGTGGTCGCTAAGAGAGTCCGGGAGAACAGCAACGTTATTTATCCAGGCTGGGTGGTTGGAGAGGATCCAATCTATTAGGGTACTATTACCAGATTTATAGTTTTTCCTAGTGGGTGAATTGACCAGCTGTGTTAAGTTTGCAGCAAAGATAGCATCCTTAGTCGACCCTGTGTCTGTTGCAAGCCAGTTGATATTGAAGTCACCAAGGAGGAGGAGCTCGGCATCAGGAGGTTGAGATCTGACGAAATCTAGTACAGACTGGAGGCCGGGCCCAGGATCTTTAGGGGGATATAGATAGCAGCAACCGTGAGGACTTTGTTTTGGGCACCAAGGAGAAGTTTGATAGGGAGGAGATGTACAGCAGAGTTAGTGGTGGTATACGTAATAGAGAGGCAGTTGAGATATTCCTTTATGTAATGAGACAGCCACCACCCCTTTTGACATCCTATCCAGCCTGAGAATCTTGTAGCCTTGAAGAGATATAGCATGGTCAGGGGTGCTGGGTGTCAGCCAAGTTTCAACAATGGCTAGGATATCGGGGTTATGCTGACTGACAAAGTTTTGTAGGGAGGCCAGTTTTGGTAGGAGACTACAAATGTTTAAGGTGACAAAGGTGAGTCCCCCCTCCATTTTGGCAGGCTTTTTTGTACTGTAGGAGATTGGGCCAGGATTAGGGTGAACACTTCCTGATACTAAGAGGAGGAGGAGTAGGAGTTTGAGAGTCCATTGTCGTATTTCATAGCAGGTGGTGACCAACCTTAGCTGCTTATGTGTTTTGGACCAGTACAGGTGCCTAGGATCCCAGTGTAACGCATCGGCCAGGAATAGGTGCCAGGCTGCCCCCCCATACAATCGTCGTAATTGTTCATATTTAAACAGTCCATAGCTGGATGGTACCATTTATGCGTATGGGGGGAGATTGCAATCGTGCCTGATGTTGGGTAGTTAGCCAAGAGGACCAGAGTAGAGGGTGGTGAGGAATAGGAAGAGGTAGGTAGGTGGGTTATGGTTGGAAGCAAGGAGAGGGCTAGAAGAGAGAGAAGAAAATGTTTACAGGGAGGCATAGTAGCTAGGAGGGGAGAATAGGAGGAGAGGAAGGAGGAAGGAAAAGGAGGTCTAAAGAGCTAAAAAAAAAAAAAAAACAGTGGGATGTAGCCTGCAAAATCCTCAGGGAGGAAGCAGCAGCAGAGAAAAGAAGGGAGAGGGAGTGGTTTAGCTAGTGGTTCAGGATAGGATGTGGGACAGTGGGCGGGTATTTAGAGCAAGGGGCGGTGACAAGCAGACTAATAAAGGTAGGAGGGGGGGAGGGGGGTGAGCGTAAAATTTCGGCACTTAGCACTGCAAGTCAATGGGCTCCGAGCCCAGCTAAGCCCCAAAGTCACCCAGACCAATCAAAAACAATGTCTGGAGCCGGTGGCCAATAGCTGTCTTGTTTTTGACCAACCTGGGGTTACATAACACCACCCAAGTAGGATAGGATGCCGGTGTAGACCAGACTGCCTGCCCACACAGTGTGGAGCCCTTGGGTATGGGAACCAGACAGGGAGTTCCCCTTTCCTGGACCCATTTCATCCCAGGACATCTCCTCATTCTTACTACCCCAGTCTGCCCACCCCACTCCCTTGCTCCACCAGACCCAGGTCCAAAAACCTATCTTTTCATCCCTTCTTTGCTATCCCCAATGCCCAGCAGCACCTATAAACTTCCACAGGCAAAGGGGGACGGCTGAAGAGACAAAGATGCCTGAGTCTGGTGGGGGAGTAGTGCCTGACCGCCTGTAATCCCTGCCAACACACAATACTCTTCCCTCAACAGCAACTAGCAGAATAAATACAAAGAACTACAATAACCCACCCACCCAGCACCACCAGACCAACAAAATCCCACAACAATATACTCCAATGTAAATTCCTGTCTCTCACAAACCAATAATCCCCCCTCTGTGAAATCAAATATAAAAATGAAGCATTATTCAAACAACTAAAAGAGTTAAGAAAACAGTCACTGTAAAACAATCCAATGGCAGCCGAAAACAGATCCAGTAAAACCAAGATCCAGGATTCATAAAATTAACATAGTCCAGGAGCTATCACCACCCCAGGCCAAAAGTCCTTTCTCTCTAGGCTCGAAGCGCTCACCTCCAAGCCTATGAGGGGGTACTTTGATATGCTGCAATTAAGAAAAATCCAGAAACTTAAGTCCAAAGGAAAACCCAATGTCAATAATAATAATTCTACATGGGCTCTCACTACCATGAGAATTTAACTGTCCAGCAAGCTATCCAGTAATACAGCAATAAGTTCAAATGTATAACAATGAATTAGGAGGAAATAGCAGTTCACAGCAAATAACAAAAGTCAAAGGAGAAAGTTTTTTGGTAGTTCCAAACTTTGCTGCATGTGAAGAAAAGAACATAACTCACAGCACCAGAATTAGGCTTCTACTACATGTAGGTTCCCACTGAGGAGGTTTTTAGTTCCAACTTAGATGCAGTCCTTGAGAGACTCCAAGGAAAGACAGGATTGCAAAATTAAGGCAGCAGAAATTCTCAAACCTGAAGACCCACAAGCATTCAGGAAGCACCCCAGGCCCCTGAACCTTTTTCTCAGACTCCCCCTCCCCCGCTGCTAAGGCCACATACCTGCTGCCATGTAGCAGAAAGGAAACACCGCAAGCACAGCCACCCACTGGCACCAATACCAAGGTGTACCGCTGGGTCAAGAGACCTGACCAGGAAGTGATTCCTCTTGCTACAGATGGGTTTCTGTCAGTACTCCTCTTGCGATCCAGATCCTGGCTACAGTGTTCCGACAATCAGGCTCCACTTCTCCGCCTTCTCTCCTCTTGCATCCAGGGACTTGTCCAGCTTCAGGAATCCAGGATTCTCCCTCCTCAGCCACGAATCTGATTCCTATCCAACTTCAGAAATTTCCCTCCTCAGCCACTAATTGGGAGACTATGCAGAGCCAGTGCAGTGGAATACAGTTACCCTTATCGGCAGCAGCACTTAGAAACACTTGTATTCATGACATAAAAGTCTTGTCAAAATATTGTTAAAGTATTGTTGAAAGTAGATTCCATTATAGTGAGCACGTCTTCCTTTTAACCACTCAGCTGCAACTGCAGTTTCGGCAGTGTCTGCGTATAACTCAGCAACAAAACACAAAGAAAAACCATCCAAAGCTCAGTGAAAATGGATAAAAAAAAAATAATACAAACTAACGTAAAACTAATCTTAAAACTTCCATTCTTGCTGTAAGAGCCGTACAGCAGCCCAACATGGCCACCATCTTCAGTGCTGGAGGAGGAAGGTAGAGTGCTCCACTTCAAGTACTGTGGAGGAATGCTGTATATTTTTTTTATATTGTAATAAAAAAGAATGCATTTGCAAAATGGAAAATCACTGCAGTATAAAAGAAATGTGTGCAGATCGGCACTGAAGAGTGTGCGTGTGTGTGTGTGTGTGTGTGTGTGTGTGTGTGTGTGTGCATGTGCATCTTTGCAGAACTCTGTCAGAAGTTCCTGACAACTCTTTCCAATGCAAAGGCTCACCCACTCCCTCCCCAGATATTATGTGGGACACCCTAAAGGTGTTTTGTGAGGTGATATATTGGCATTTGCCTCTAGATTAAAGAAACAGTGGGAGACATGATTAGAGGTACATGGGGAGCTGCAAATAGTTTTGCAGATCCATATGCACGGAGATCAGTCTCGTTTGCCCCAGATAGGAAAAGTGAGACAGCAAATACAGGACATCCAGAACCTTAAAACAGAAATGGCCCTCAGGTTCCTTCAACACAGATACTACAGTATGAGTGAGTGCCTGGCGTCACCGGGATTTTGGCCAATAGATTAAGGCAAAAGAATTGCACAAGTGACAGTCACACAAAATTAAAATACCTAGTTGCACAGCAGATGGAGACAGACCCAAGTAACATACTCCAGACCTTTCAATTGTATACTCAGCAGCTGTACACTGCTAATAATCCTCCTGCACCTGATGAAATTGCGGTGTATTTGCAACAACTTAAATTGCCTGTCCTTTGCATTCACAGCAGTAGGTTTTGAGTGCCCTTCTCCAGGCAGAAGGGATATGTTATGCGATTAAATCTCTGAAGTCCAACAAGAGTCCATGGCCCAGATGGCAACACTGGGGAATTTTTTAAAATGTTCTGGGAAACCCTCTGTGCACTGCTGACATGCAGGGGATTGGGCCCTCCTTGGGAAGCCTGCACGGCCTTCATGAAGGCAGGTCACAATATTGGCCATATCTTAGCTGAGCAAGAACATTGCCTATTGCTCCTTTTTTTGACCAATTTCAGTCCTTAATATACATTATAAGATTTGCTCCTTAGTACTGGCTAAAAGATTGGAACATTTTCTACAGCTTCTTATTAATAAGGACAGGATTTGTCTCCTCTAGACAAACAGGTCAATATTAAAAAGATGTTACATGTTATATATCATGCTGCTCAGTTGAAGTCGCTATTTTTGTTACTCAGTCTCTATGCTGAAAAGGCCTTTGGCCGGGCTACATGACATTTCTTGTTTCAAGTGATGACTCACTTGAAGATACCCCTGGAGTTTATGCAGGAAGTTCAGGCATTACATGAAGCCTCTCTGTCTTATGCTAAAATTAATAGAAGGATTTCTCCTACATTCTTTTAGGTAGGGGCACCCCACAGGGTTGTCCCCTGTCCCCCTTTTTTCTGCCCTCTGTGTTGAGCACCTGGCCCAAACATAGAAACACGTAAACATAGAATCATTTCCCTACCTACTTTATAAGCACCAGATCCTGTTTGATCTGTGGCCTACCTCATCCTTTCTACCACTTTTGCCTTCTACCTGTCCCGTGTATTCCTGAATTCAACAACTGTTTTTGTACCCACAGCCTCCTCCAGGAGGCTTTTCCATGCATCCACCACAATTTCAATGAAAAAATACTTCCTCACGTTGCCCCTGAGTCTTTCCCCCTCCAGCATCATATTGTGACCCCTTGCCATTGTACAACTCCTTTTCTGAAAGATACTGCCCTCTTGAACTCTATTGATCCACTTGAGGTACTTGAATGTCTCTATCATATCACCCATCTCCTTCCTGTCTTCCAGAGTATACATATTGAGTTCTCTCCATCTCTCCTCATATGGTTTCTGTTGTAGCCCCTGCACCATTTTTGTTGCCCTTCTCTGGACTGCCTACACCCTGTTGATTTCCTTTCGGAGATAAGATCTCCAAAACTGCACGCAGTACTCTAGATGAGGCCTCACCAGCTGCCTGTACAGCAGCATCACCACCTCCTGTTTTCTTTTGGTGACACCTCTCTCTATGAACTCCAGCATTCCACCGGCTTTCCTCACTGCCTTCTTACTATAGCCCCGTTTACACCACCCAATTTGTAGCTCATCAACACATGCGTAACAGTTAATGTGCTGCAAATCCCACCATGTAGACACTCACCAGTGCTCTGTAGGATGCGTTCAATTTCACTTTTTGATCCGATGCTAGAGAGGGAATGTTTAGTAGATCAAGTGTTGCAAGGCAGTGTAAACCCTGTTTTGTGCTTGATCTGCTCCGGAGGCCAATTTTCCCATACTGTGCCAACAAATTAACCATGCACCCACTGAAGAAACAGCCTCATTAAGGTGTACACTGCAGCACTACATGGCAGGCTGCATAGACAGTTTATTACAGGCTCAGCTGGCTGCACACCAGAAAGAAGCAGCCAAGATTTGGGAGCAATGCCATAATGTAAACATGGCTATTGTTTGGCTACTTTTAGATCATGTGTTATGACTACCCCCAGGTCCCTTTCCATTTTGGTTGTTGTTAGTACCCTTCCCCCCATTGTGTATTTCTCCCCTGGGTTTTTGTTTCCCAAGTGCATGATTTTGCACTCCTTGGCCTTGAATCTGAGCTTTCACAGTCTTGACCACTGTTCCAACTTGCCTAAGTCTCTCCTCATTTGCTCTACCCCATCCTAGAGTGTGAACCCTATTGCAGAGCTTGGCAAGATCCTGCTATAACAGGTGTATGCCTTGGTAACAGACAACAGAAGTTGGAGCTATATGCAGATGATTTACTTATATATCTTACAAACGCAGGTCAGGCACAAACCCCTCTGTGGCAAGTGTTGACGCATTTTGGCCAGTTAGCTGGGTATAGTCTAAATACCTCTAAAACTGAGGTCTTACAAATTGATAACAATTACAAATTAATAAAGGGAAAGGGAACATTATTTAACCAGGAGAAGCACACTAAGCCAAAGCTTGTTTCCAGACATGACCTGGGAGCACAGTGACTTGCTTAGGATCACACAGTATGCACCTAGGCAGCTGTGGGATTCAAACCCAGGTCTCCAGATCTGCAGCTCAGAGCACTAATCCACTGCACTATACTGCCTCCTTAATTATACAGGGGAGGAATACACAATGGAGAGGTACTAACAACAACCAAAATGGAAAGGGACCTGGGGTAGTCATAACACATGATCTAAAAGTAGCCAAACAATAGTCATGTTTATACTACAGCATTGCTCCCTTAATAATGTGCTGCCCACAGCTGTAAAAGCCAATTTTCATTTTAGATGGAACATAGAAACCTAGACAATGATGCCAGAAAAGAAAAAATTACTCACCTTAGTAATGTTGCTTCTTCTAGTGGAGTCTTGCTGTATTCTGACATATGCAGTGATCTCCAACCTTTGAACTGCCCCGGAGAACAAAGAGTTAACTTTCCATGCAAGGCATAGAACGCTGAGCTTGAGCTCGGTTGAAGCCTCTGTCTGCTGTTGTTTGAACTCCAACCATCAGATCTTTACGAGCTATACTCACTGAGCGTTCTGTGTGGAAACTGTAAACTCACACTAGCCAACTGGCAACTAAATTTTGATAAAACAAAAAAGGGTTTTTTGGTTTTAAAGCAAAGACTCAAGTCAGAAAACCCAAAAAACAAAACACAATACACACCCAAAAACAAGGAGGGCGAAGAAAAAAGGGGGCACCTGTAGGTTCCAACACTGCTCCTGCCCACCCACATCCCAAAAACCAGGTTCTGAGAGGGGAGGCGGGGGGGGGGAGGTCAGAATACAGCAAGACTCCACTAGAAGAACAACATTACTAAGGTGAGTAATTTTTTTCTTCAAACAACATGAAGTCTTGCTGTATTCTGACATTTGCAGACTACCAAGCAGTACCTCCAAGGAGGAGGGACAGAACCTACTTTGGGAATAGGCTCTGAAGCACTGCTGTGCCAAACCGAGCATCACTCCTAGCCTGGATATCCAGAGAGTAACGCCTGGTGAATGTATGGACTGTTTTCCAGGTGGCTGCTTGACAGATTTCTAAGATAGGAATATCCCAGGCAGCAGCCAGGGAAGCAGCTGTACCTCTAGTAGAGTGAGCCCTCAGGCCTGAGGGTGGGGTTCTACCCAATTTTTCATAGCAGAATTATATACAAGAGACAATCCACCTGGCAATGGATCTTTAGTGGCAGGTTTGCCCTTCCGACCTCTCCATAAGTGAGGAACAACTGGAGGAACTCAAACCTGTGACCCTTGGTGCACTCTATGTAGTAGCTGAGGGCCCTCTTAACATCCAAGCTGTGCAGCCTCCTCTCTCCAGAGGAGGAATGGTCAGTGAAGAAAACAGGGAGAGACACAGACTGATTAAGGTGGAAATCTGAAACCACCTTAGGCAAAAACTTAGTTCTTAGGACCACTTTATATCTATGGAAAGAGATGAAATCAGGCTCCACTGACAGGGCTTGCAATTCACTGATGCGCCTGGCAGAGGTAATGGCTACCAAAAACACAGTTTTCCAAGTCAAGTACTTAAGATCTGCAGAGGACAAAGGCTCAAAGGGTGGTTGCATAAGCTGAGCAATGCAAACATTAAGGTTCCAAGCAGGAGTAGGGTCCCTGAAGGGGGGATTGGTGTGCAACAATCCCTTGAAGAATTTGCAAAATACAGGATGGGCTAAAGAGAAGAAGGCTTGCCTACTGACAAAAAAATAGAAACAGCTGCTAAATGTACTTTGAGTGTAGCTGGTCTGAGTCCCAAGCCATTGAGATGAACCATATAGTCCAGGACTATAGGCAACCCAGCAGATTCTGGAGAAATATGCTTACCAGAGCACCAAATAGTGAACCTTTTCCATTTGGAGTTGTAAGTCTTTCTGGTGGAAGGCTTTCGAGAAGCCTTCAGTATATCCAGAACACCTTGAGAGAAGTGCAGATCAGCAAACTCTAACTCTTCAAGAGCCAGGCCTTGAGATTGAGAGATTTGAGATTCGGATACCAAACCCTTCCCTGAGAGGATGTCAACAGGTTGTAATTCCTGGGAAGAGACAGGGGAAGGTGGACTGCTAAGGACAGCTACAGTGGGTACCAGGGCTGTCTGGCCCAGTCTGGAGCAATCAAAATCACTTTGCAGGGTTGAGATCTGATCTCGACTAGCACTTTGAATGGGGGGGGGGGGAGCATACAGGAACTTCCCTTCCCAACTGAGAACCAGAACATCCAGGGGGACTGAGCCCAATACTGGGGGTCTGCAGCAAAATAGGGGAAGTTGGTGATTGTCTGGGGCTGCAAAAAGATCTGTCTGTGGAATGCCCCATCTGGAGAAAATCACCTTCAAAATTAGGGGATCTAGGGACCATTCGTGGTGGCCCTGAGAAATCCTGCTGAGAGCATCTGCTAGGACATTGTCCTTCCCTGGGAGGTGAACTGCTGTCAGAGAAGTTTGCAGGGAATAGGCCAGAAACCACAACTTCACTGCTTCTGTGCACATGGCCGTAGACAGAGTGCCTCCTTGCTTGTTGATGTACCACATTGTGGTGGTATTGTCTGTTCTGATCTGGACTACTTTGTTCTGAACAGACTTGGAAAAAGCTTGTAGTGCCAGAAACACTACTCTGAGTTCCAAGAGATTGATGTGAAGCAGAGATTCTTGAGGTGACCACAGCCCTTGGGTGGTGAGATCCCCCAAGTGGGCTCCCCAGCCCAAGAGGGAGGCGTCTGTGGTGAGGATAAGAGAATGAGACTGAGTGACAAAAGGAACTCCCTGCCTTAAATTTTCCTGATCCTGCCACCACTGCAAAGCCTGAATCAGGGTACGAGTCACTGGGACTAGTTTGGTAAGGGAATCCTTTCTCTGGGACCAGAAGACTTTCAAGTGGAACTGAATGTCCCTCATCTGAAATCTTGCACCCTGGACCACTGCTGTGGAAGCTGCCATGTGGCCCAAAAGCTGCAAGAAGTGTCTTGCTGGTCGAGACACCTGAAGGGTGAAAGAAGAGGCCAGTTCTATTAGTGTCCTTGCCCTGTCCAGGGGAAGGAAGGCCTTTGCTTTTACACTATTCAGCTCCGCCCCTATAAAGGTGAGGAGCTGCACTGGCTCTAAAACTGACTTTGGAAGGTTTAGGAGGAATCCTAAGGAAGTGAGCAGTTGGTGAGTTATCTGAAGATGTGACTTGACTTGATCTGGAGACTGACCCACTATGAGCCAGTCATCCAAGTAAGGAAAGATGGAGATCTTTTTTCTCCTTAGGAAAGCAACCAGTACTGCCAGGCTCTTTGTGAACACCCTTGGGGCTGATGTTAGACCAAAGGGCATTGCTCTGAATTGGTAGTGGCCTGAGGGCAACTCGAACCTGAGGTACTTTCTGTGGGAGCACCTGATGGGAATGTGAAAATAGGCATCTTTGAGGTCCAGGAGGCTAGCCAGTCCCCTGGCCTTAGAAAGGGCAGAATTATTCCCAGAGTCACCATTTTGAACTTTGGCTTTAAAAGGTGCTTGTTTAGATATCTCAGATCCAGGATGGGCCACCATTCTCCTGTCTTTTTGGGGGGTTAGGCAGTACCTGGAGTATAATCATTTGCCCCTGTGTAGGGTAGAAACCCTTTCTATGGCTCTGAGAGCCAAGAGGGAAGAAACCTCTGCCTCTAGGGCAAGGGCCTCTGAAAGATTTGCAGGTGGAAAGGATCTGGTTCTCATCTTGGGAAATTTTTGAAGCTGAGAACCAGTCCCTGGCTTACTACTTCCAGGACCCACTTGCCTGATGTTAAAGACTTCCAGTCCTGGACAAAGTAAGCCAGCCTGCCCCCTACAGGTAGTGGAGAATCGGCCCTGGCAGACCCATCAGGGTGTCTGCTTGGCAGGGACTTTAGGCTGAGGGGTGGAAGCAGGCCTGCTCATACCCCGTCTGCCTCTCCCTCTAAAGAACCCGCTCTGAGCAAAAGCAGAAGCAGAAGAGGAGGCCTGGGCTTGGTAAAAAGGCCTATGAAAGGGCCTGCCCCTACCCCTGGAATGCTGCTTCCAAGGAGTGGCTTGCCTTTCTTTGGCCTGAGCACTCCTGTAGGTGGTCCTGTACTCATCCATCTTCTTCATGTAGGTCTCTGTCTGCTCCCCAAACAGAGAATTACCAATGACAGGAAAATCCATAGCCTTAGCCTGGGTATCCTGTGATAGGCTAGTATATCTGAGCCAAGCCATCCTCTGAAGGGCCACAAATGTAGCCATGACTCTAGATGAAACATCATTGGAATCCACAGCAGCATGAAATTGCACCTTGGATGCCTCAATCCCATCTGCAGCCACCCGGTCCAGCTCCTTGGCAAGCTGGTCAGAGGCCTGTTCAGCTAGAGCCATGACAGTGTCCCACCTGGACTTCTGGTATCTAGCTGTGTAGGCCATACAGTTAGCCTGCCTGAGTCCCAAAGATGCTGCCATGTACTGTTTCTTTGCCAGGCATCAATCCTCCTGGAGTCATTATCTGGGGGGGGTGAAGCCAAGGGAATATTTGCCTTATCACAGGCAGCAGCCTGCACTACCCCAACATGGCTGCATTGTTGGGAAAGGAACTCCGTGTCTGAGCCTGAAAGAGTATACCTCTTGTCCATTATTCTGTCCATAGGAGGTATGGAATTAGGAGTTTTTAGAATTTTAAATATCTGTTTCCCAAAAGACTTATGGAGGGGAATAGACAATCTCCTGGACTCTGGGATGTCCATCATCTCAACAAAATCAGGCTCCTCCTGATCCTCTACTGCTTCTTCCATAGGAAGCTGGAGGGTTTCAGCCACTTTTTTTTAAAACATAAAGTGGGAAGGGGACTCAGAAAGCCTAGGAGGAGAAACACCTGAAGGTCTGTATGGGGAGATGTGCGGGTCAATAGGCACATCCAGACTTTCATAATCACCATCATCATAGTTATCTTCATACTCTCCCTCCTCCTCCTCCTTCAGTTCATAAAATTCTTCTAAAGTATAATCTGGAACCGGGGGAACCAACCAAACCGAGCCCTTAACCGATGGTACCGGTTCGGCCGGAACCGAAGTTAGTGATTGAACTATCCTTATCGCTTTTGCTATCTCATCAGCGGTTGGAGAGAGAACTTGTGGATCCGAACAGGATGATTTATCCCTTCTTTTTCTTTCAACCGGAATTGACTCCTCAGAATCGGTTCTCCTTTTGCCCGAAGAAGTTTCGCCCTGGTCAGAGGGCACTCCTTCTGGTTAGGTCGGAACCGAACCGGGCTGGCCACCCGGGTCAGCGGACTTCTTGGCCTCCCTTTCCCTCAGTCTACCTACTCTCTTATCCAGGGTAGCTTTGGGAAAACTTTTACAAATTTGGCAGTCTGAATTGAGGTGGTCAAACCCCAGATAATAAACACAGGTGGTGTGGGGATCAGCCTTAGCAAAAGCTTCCCCACACACACTACAGTGTTGAAACCCAGTGGGCCCGTTTTTTTTTCTTGGGTTTCTCAGACATGGCCAAGCCTAACCAAAACTTACCCTTTTTTCGGCAATCCGCCAGGCAAGACACCCCTATTGGTTCCTGACCGTGTTACGGGTCTTGAAAAAAAACGTAATGAAATCCATTTTTTTTAGAACCGATACGGACCAGTTACCACACTCTAATAAAGACAGAAGTTTTTTACACAAACTTGATCTGTTCAAACTGAACCGATACAATTTTTACAAGTTCCACACAGAAACAAATATAGAAAAACCTATCTAGTACTCACGGTACCACAGACAGAGACTTAAACCGACAGGTTAGAAGCAGAAATTCGGTTGAGAAACTAAAGCGGCTTGACACTTTAACCGACTTTTAGAACTGGCCAATGGAGAAATCTCCGGAGCGACTGTTCACTGAGGCGGAGTAAAGAATCTGACGGTTGGAGTTCAAACAACAGCAGACAGAGGCTTCAACAGAGCTCGAGCTCAGTGTTCCATGCCTTGCATGGAAAGTTAACTCTTTGTTCTCTGGGGCAGTTCAAGGGTTGGAGATCACTGCATATGTCAGAATACAGCAAGACTTCATGTTGTTTGAAAGACTAGAGGTCCATCCTGTTTGCCCAAGTTCCCTATAATCCCTGGAACCTACTGTTCCTCCAGGATACCAACCCTTCCCATCATCTCTCTATTCTTCTTGGTCCTGTCACCCCCGGTGACCACCATTCTCTTCATTATGTCCCAGCCCTGAATGAATCCCCTGAATGTTTTTGCACCCACCACTTCAGCCAGCAGACTGTTCCAAGGTTCCACAACTCTTCCATAAAGTAATACTTCCTCACATCTCTCCTGAGAATACCTCCTCTTAATTTCCATTCATGTCCATGTAACCACAAATTGGTATTCAGGCTAAATAGTTCCCCACAATTTACTTTGTTAATTCCTTTAAGGAACATGACCCACTTTAAATATTTAGAGGTACAGATGGCACTCAGAGCCCAAGAAGTAGGTGCCCTCAGTGATGATGCTCCTACATAGGTGTTCCAAAAAGATGTCACAAATTGGGCTAGTCTTCCTCTTCCTCTGATACAGAGAATGAACAGTGTTCGTATGACATTTTTACACCATCTTCTATACCTGGCCCAGACTATCCCATTCACCCCATCACAATCTATTTTTAGACATTGATCTAAATCAGTGGTTCTCAAATGGTGAGGTTAGCCTCCCAAGGGAGGCCCCAAATTGTTCAAGGGGAGGCCCAGTCAAGTCTGAGAATGTACAGTATTTCAATTTTAAGTTTTGGCTGTTTCGTGTGAAAGGATAAAACACATTTAATATGGATGAATGCTGGTGAATTTCTTTACTTATGCATAAATATTTGACCAAGAAGTCCCCACTGAGCCAAAGCTTGTTTATAGGTGTGTATTTATATGTAAATGAATGCCTGAGGAAGACATGTTGAGTCAAGGCTTGTTTCTACAATAGATATTTATGGGCAAATTAGTAACTTGGAAAGACACACTGAGTCAAGGCTCATCTTTATAGTAGGTAATTATATGGAAATTAGTGACTGGGAAAGACAGAGATCTGATGCATGTTTTCAGGTGTGACCTGAGGTAAGGGTACAGGAAGTTGCTTAACAACAGGGTAAGAAAGGGAGAGATGAAGTGGCTAGGTTTGGTTGTTCCAGATAGAGAGGAAACAGAGTAACAAGGGCCCAAGAGTCAGAAAAAAGGAGTGACAAGTATAACCTGGGGTGCCGGATCAGGGTTGTAGAGCAATAAGTTGAATAAAAAGAGAATATACTCAGTCAGCTTTACTAGTTTCACTTTATTCCTGGTGTACTGTGCAAAGTAGGATTTATTTTTTTCTGTGGGGAGGCCCAAGACTTTTTTTCAAATTTGAGGGGGGCTCGAAATCCTTTTCATGGCTTGGGGGAGGCTCACTATCACAAAGTGTGAGAACTAATGATTTCTAAACTAATATCTTAATATCAATGGCAAGGTAAACATCCCCGAGTTTGATTCAGTTTTGCAGCTTCCTCAGGACGAGGTGGGTTTATCGTTTGAGCTTTGAGCTAACTTTGAGCTCTACCATCAAACAGCACAGATATGTGCTGTGTTCTATTGGCTGCAAAATAATTAAGAGACCTGCTGGAAGAATAATTGAATTCATACAAGTTAATTTCTTAGTGATAGATAGATAGATAGATAGATAGATAGATAGATAGATAGATAGATAGATAGATAGATATTTTATTTATAGAGCTTCCAATTCCAGGAACTTTTGGCACTGCCCAGTACGATTCACAAACAGGATGCACATAGCAGCAATTCAACATAAACATAAAAATTCTATCCATCCCATTTAAAATTAATCAATACTTAAAAGCCTGCTGGAACACATATGTTTTTAATTGTCTCTTAAAGGCGTCAACCGAGGGGGCTCCCTAAGATATCCAGGAAGGGAGTTCCACAGAGTGGGTGCCACCACTGAAAATGCCCTATCTCCAGAATGCTGCAGCCTCACTCTGGGAACTCCAAGAAAACCACCCCTAGCAGAATGGAGTGCCCAGAGTGGACAGTAGGGGTCAAGGCGATTTTGCAGCTAGACAGGGTCCCCATTTGTGTAGGGCCTTGTAGGTCAGAAGCCCAACCTTGACAACAATCCTCCACCTGACTGGCAGCCAGTGCAGTCTGCGAAGGACTGGGGTGATATGATCACCGCGTTTTGCCCCAGTCAATAATCTTGCCACTGCATTCTGCTCCAGCTGAAGCCTGTGGAGGTTGCCTCCAGATAACCCTAGGTACAGGGCATTGCAATAGTCCAGTCTGGAAGTTACAAACGCATGTACCAGTGTGGTCAGATCCTACGACGGGAGCAAGGCTTGAATTCAAGCAATGTTCCTAAGATGGTAAAATCCACTCCTAACAACTGCTGACACCTGAGCATCAAGTGTCAAACTGTCATCTAGAAACACACCCAGATCCTTCATCTGACTAGATGGAGTAAGGGGAAACACCCCCCAACATAAGGCCAGGGTGTAACCCCTCACAACGCCCTCCACGATGATGAACTGGGTCCACAAGTACCTCTGTCTTGTCTGGGTTAAGTTTAAGCCAGTTTTGAGTCATCCAAGCCTGGATCTCATCAAGGCAGCTGTGAAATACAAATGCCAACACGTGGGCATTGGGTGTACAGGACAGGTACAGCTGAGTATCATCTGCATAGCAGTGAAAACCCAGCTCGTACCATCTGATAATTTCCCCCTGTGGCAGCATGTATACCGTGAACAGCAAGGACAACAAGACCGAACATTGCAGTACCCCATAGCACAGAGGCTTTGGATTACATGAAGCTAACCCCATCATCACCCTCAGCTCTCTACCTGTTAGGTATAACCTGAACCAGTTGATGACATTACCGGACAGGCCACACCAGAACAGCAAGCAATCAAGGAGCACCTCATGGTCCACAGTGTCAAATGCTGCTGAGAGGTCCAGGTGGAGGAACAAGGTGGTCCGATCTCTCCTGTCCCTCACCATCAGGAGGTCATTAAGCACCCTCACCAGGGTGGTCTCTGAACTATGCCCCGCACAAAGCCATGACTGGAAAGGATCATAGGTGGAGGAAGAAGTAAGATGTTTCTCAAGCAGCATGGCCACTACTTTTTCAATAACCTTCCCTAAAAATGGGAGGTTTGAGACTAGAAACATAGAAACATAGAATTTGATGGCAGATAAGGACCGCTTGGCCCACCTAGTCTGCTCATTTTCCTACCTAACAGATAAGCTGCAGATCCTAGTTAACCAACAGCTTACTTCCTCTTACCCGCCCCTAGGACTGCCTTATGCCTGTCCCATGCATACTTGAAGTCCCTAACTGTTCTTGACTCCACGACCTCCTCAGGGAGGCTGTTCCATGCATCCACAACCCTCTCTGTGAAAAAATACTTCCTCACATTACCCCTGAGCCGTCCCCCCTCTATCTTCAAATTGTGCCCCCTTGTTCTTGCACATCTCTTTTTCTGGAAGATGCTACCCTCTTGGACTTTGTTAATTCCCTTGAGGTACTTGAAAGTTTCTATCATGGCCCCTCTCTCCCTTCCTTCCTCAAGAGTATACATATTAAGCTCCTTTAGTCTTTCTTCGTATGTATTTTGGTGCAGACCCTGCACCATTTTGGTTGCCCTGCTCTGGACAGTCTCCACTCTGTCTATGTCTTTGCGGAGATGAGGTCTCCAGAACTGCACACAGTACTCAAGATGGGGCATCACCAACTGTCTGTACAGAGGGATAACAACTTCCTGTTTTCTACTTTTGATGCCTCTTCCTATGCATCCCAGTATCCCCCCAGCCTTCCTTACTGCCTTCTCACATTGCTTGCCCACCTTTAGGTCATCTGATATAATTACCCCCAGGTCTCTTTCTATTTTACTGTTGTCAGTATCTCACCCCCATTGTGTATGCTTCCCTGGGTTTTGTTTCCCATGTGCATTACCTTGTCTTCTTTGCATTGAATCTGAGCTGTCATACATTTGACCATTCCTCCAACCTTGCCAAGTCCCTTCTCATCCTTTCCACTCCATCTTGTGTATCAACCCTGTTACAGATCTTTGTGTCATCTGCAAAGAGACATACTTTTCCTTCCAGTTCCTCTGCAATGTCACTTATAAAGACATTAAAAAGGACCGGTCCCAGTACTGAACCCTGCGGTACCCTGCCAGTAACCCTCCTTTCTTCACTGTGTACTCCATTTACTACTACCCTTTGCATCCTGTTGTCTAGCCAATTTTTTATCCAGGCTACCACCTTGGGACCCTTTACAAGGCTGGCTATCTTGTGTATTAATCTTTTGTGTGGGACTGTATCAAATGCCTTGCTAAAATCTAGGTAGACCATGTCCACAGCCCCTCCCTGGTCTACTACTTTGGTCACCCAGTCAAATAAATCTATTAGATTCATCTGACACGACCTTCCCATCATGAATCCATGCTGCCTTGGGTCCTGTGCCCCACTGGCCTCTAGGTACTCAACAATTCTTTCCTTCAGAAGTGATTCCATCATTTCCCTACCACTGAGGTCAAACTAACTGGTCTGTAGTTTCCTGCCTCTGTCCTGCTCCCACTTTTGTGAAGAGGAATCACATCTGCCCTCCTCCAGTCCTCAGGTACCACCCCATCCTCCCATGATTTGTTAAAGAGGTAGTCAGCGATGTCACTAGTTCTACCCTTAGTTCTTTCAAATTCTTGGGTGAATCCATCAGGCCCCATTGCTTTGTCCACCTTCAATTTTATTAGTTCTTTCAGAACCCTTTCTTCTGTAAAAGGACTGGTATCGACCCCCGTCTTCAGAGTGTTTCTCTTGTTTGGTTTAGGTAACTTCCCCCTCATCTTCCTTTGTGAATACTGAGCAGAAATATTTGTTCAGTATCCCTGCTTTTTCACTGTCACCCTCTACCCACATTCCATCCCCTTTATTAAGCTTCAGTAACCCTCCTTTGGTCTTTCCTCGCTCCCTAATGTACCTATAAAAGGTCTTATCCCCCTTCTTAACAGACTTGGCTATCCTTTCCTCGGTTTGGGCCTTTGTTATTCTGACTACCTTCCCAGCCTCTTTCTGCTTTAACTGATAAAGTTCTCTGTCCTGCTCCTTCTGTGTTTCCTTATATTTCCTAAATGCTGTCCTTTTCTCCTTAACCTGCCCTGCCACCTCTTTTGTGAACCATAGCGTTTTTTTCCTTCGTTGTGTTTTATTGATTTGCTTTACACAAAGGCTTGTTGCCTCTGTGATGGCTGTTTGATCCTCCCCATTGTTCCTCCACCCCTCCTTCTTGCCTGTTTGCTAGTGCTTTTCTGAGGCACTCTCTCATTTCCCAAAGTCAGCCCTCCTAAAGTCTAGTACTCTTGCTTTTGTATGACTTGATTGTATGGCTGTGTTTATCGTGAACCACACTGTTTGGTGGTCGCTTGTTCCCAGATGGCTACCCACTTCTAAATCTGAGATTCTTTCTCCATCCCCATTTGAAAGCACCAGGTCTAAGATTGCTCCCTCCTGAGTGGGTTCTGATACTAGCTGTCTGAGGCATGCCCCCTGTAGGGCATCAAGAATGACCCTGCTCTTGGATGTGCCTGCAGCAAAGGTGCTCCAATTAACATCTGGCATTTTCAGGTCCCCCATCAACAATATCTCCCTTTTCTGCCATTCTAAGAAAGCCTTCTATCATTTCCTTGTCCATTCCTCCCCTGAGATGGGGTCTGTATACAACCCCAAGCGGATTGTGGTGCCATTTCCTGTCTCCAGGTTGACCCAAAGTGCCTCATCTGTTCCCTGTTTACTCTTTTAGTTCTGTTGCTTTGATCCCTTCCTTTACATGAGAGCTACTCCTCCTCCTCCTCTTTTACCCTCCTGTCCCTCCTGTAGATTGTGTATCCTGGTATGTTGACATCCCAGTCATGGTTCTCTGTGTACCATGTTTCTGTGACTGCCACGATATCCAGGCAACCCTCTTCCATCAAGGCCACTAGTTCAGGGAGCTTGTTACACAGACTACGGGCATTGGTACTCATCACCCTCCACTTTTTGATAGCCTTACCCCTTTTAGCCCCATTTCTGTCCTTACTGCCTTTGCCTTTTTTTACATTTAAATCTGTTCTGCTCCCTAATAACATCTGTACCTTGGTGTTTACCTCACTAATCACCATGTTTTGTGGGGGGAGGCTCGGATTTCCCTGCTTCTTTTCTGTGCCTCCCCCCTTGGCTAGTTTAAGTGCTTGCCAATGAAGCATTTAAATCTCTCACCTAGGATCCTGGTTCTCCCTCGGACAGATGCAGACCATCGCACCAGTATAGGTCTGCATCCCTCCAGGTGGGTCCCCAGTCCCCAATGAAGCCAAAACCCTGAGCTCCACACCAGTTTTTCAACCACTCATTGAATTCCCTGGTGAGAAGTGAGTGCCACCCATAAAGGCCAGTGGCTCCGCTGTAGGCGCAAAACCAAGTCAAGTCGCACATAAAGGGGGAGACAGCCTGGCCGTGTCCGCACCAATGGCTGAGGCCTACGGGAAGTGGACAGCCTCGGCCTGGAGTTTGTGTGGGGGGCTGCAGGCTGGGGACACCACAGTGCTCATGCTGTAGATGGTGCTTTTCCGAACAAGCCTTATGACCAGTGGCATAGTGTTTTTGGTAAAAGTCTCAGGCTTGATGCTGGATTGCAACTGCTGATCTGCAGCCATTTTTTTACAGGGTCACATAGTATGGTCATTTGTAATGTAAGTCTGGTGCAGGGACAGATGGTTGTTAATTTTATTATTGAACGGTTTTTTATTATTGAACCATTCTAAGATTTGCCACGTCTCGTGGCTTAAGAAATAAAAGGACTGTTCACTGTGGGTGAATTGGAGATGTTAAGAGGACAAACCCTCAACTGTTCTAAGGCAGCACTTACAGATAGGGACTAGCTAAGACACTTAGGAGGGTCTGGTCAGCGGAAGGTGTAAGAGTACTAGAAAGGGGTCCTAGAGGGTGGTCTGCTTAACTGCCACAAAATGATTGAGTTGCAGGTAGTGGTGACAGAGGCTATAATGGAAACATTGGCACCAGGAAACAACTGTTGGGACCTTGTACCTGGGTTCACAATGTACATGATTGACAAACCAAAGGGGGGGTGTACTTTAGGGATGGCATGGAGGTCATGGAAAACATGACTGGGGGAGGGCACGGAATAACAGTGGGTTGGGTACAGCTGATGACAGCAGGGGATAAAAAGTTTGGGATTCTACTGGTGTACAGACTGCCAAACTTGAAGGAGACGGTGTTGGGGAGGAGATCAGGAAGGCACTGGCCTAAGGGGAGGTGGTGCTGGCAGGTGACCTAATTTCTGGATGTGGATTAGGTAATCCCGATGTCCAGCCGTGCAGGAAGTCAGGTGCTGGTGGAAATGATGTAAGACTGCTTTCTCGTGCTGTCGGTCACAGAAATGGAGCCATCCTTGATCTGGTTTTGTTAAACTCTGGGATAGTCTGACAAGTAGAGATGAAGGGAGCCACTCTTGAGTTCGGTGACCATGTGATAGTGTGGTTCATTGTAACGGCAGAAACATCATTCCAGTTCAGACACTGGGGTCCTGGAGTTCAGAAGGAAGTTAGGCTGAGCATGTAGCTAGGCAGACTGGATAGAGCTCTGGGTCTTTTTCCGCTGGCACAATCTGTCTTTCTAGATTTGTAGATGGGGGAATTGCCCAGTAGTTTTCACTGCAGAAAGGTGCCTGGAACTTTCATGCAGTTTTGGAAGAAGAGGAGGACCTGAGCTAATGTGCATTACTGCTGAAGTTACTGTCTGATTTAATTATTTGAAATTTGGTAATCGGGTAAACCCACTGAGACAGTGCAGTCCCTTTTCAGGGGCGACCTGGGTTGATGATACAGTACTTAAGATCAGACAGTATAATACAGTGAACAATAAAGATATAAAAATGAAATGAAACCGCTTATTTACAAGTGGTGTTTTGCAAAGAATATGTACAACAAATATACAGCATATGTACAATGGAGCCCATGGAATGTGTTACAGAGGTACATCGGCTAAACAAAGGAGGTACAGGCTGTATGGTGAAGTAGATAATGCCCCCCCCCCCGTGACCAACTTTGCTAAAATCTTCCATGGCAGATTAATATTTAAACTTTGAGCTGCATGTGGCTGCTAGCAGGTTATGGGCATGGTGAACATCAAGGGTATATAGAATTCAGTTTGCACTGTAGGAAATGGGTATGGGAATCCAGTTTGAATACAAAAAAAAGGAACATGTGTATTAGTTTTTTTTTTGGCTAGGTAGGCACACTAGGCAGTTGAAAATGCCTGTTTTCAGGTACGACTGGTGGTAGGGGTTTCAAAAGGTAGTAAAGACCAAGTGCTGAATACTGTACATAAGATTGCAACAGAAGCTTAACTACATTCAGAAGATAAGTGGATACAGTACGTAAAATATATAGTGAAGACATAGGATGGAAGCTGTCCAGAGGAGGGCAACTAAAATGGTGCAGGGTCTGCACCGGAAGACATATGAAGAGAGACGAAAGGAGCTTAATATGTATAGCCTTGAGGAAATGAGGGAGAGGGGGGACATGATAGAAATGTTCAAGTACCTCAAGGGAATCAACAAAGTCCAAGAGGGTAGCATCTTTCAAAAAAAGAGGTGTGCAAGAACAAGAGGGCACAATTTGAAGATGGGGGGGCGGCTCAGAGGTAATTTAAGGAAGTATTTTTTCACAGAGAGGGTTGTGGATGCATGGAACGGCCTTCCAGAGGAGGTTGTGGAGTCAAAATCAGTGGTGGAATTCAAGCATGCATGGGACAGTCATAAGGCCATTCTAGGGGGTGGGGGCAGGAAGAAGTAGGCTGCTGGTTAACTAGGATCTGCAGCTTATCCAGTAGGTAGGGAAAGGGGCAGACTGGGTTGGCCAAGTGGTCCTTATCTGCTGTCAAATTCTATGTTTCTATATTTAAGTGCCCTAGCATCTCCCTTGCCATAGACAGGCAGCACCTCCAAGAAGGTTACCGTATGCGCTACTTGTCTAAGGCCCCTTCCCAACTCTACAAACTCCTCTTGCACTGCTCTGATCCCATTCCTAGCCAGGTCATTTGTCCCTAGGTGGACAATGACATCCAGCTCCCTCCCTCATGCAGCTTCTCCCACGATCCTGAGGATTCCCTTCCTGTCCCTTCAAGCTGTGGCACCAGGAAGGCACCTTGCCTCCCTCTTCCCTTCCTCCCCCATTTCTACCCCCCTAATGATTGAGTCCCCCACCAGGAGTTGTTTCCTTCACCTGTGGGGTCCCATGCCACCCTCCTGTGGGTCTCCTTTGTGAAGGTTCCCAGCATCCTCCTTGGTCTCCACTGCAGGTGCCTCCATAGAGGAACCACTATCCACCAGAAGAGCGAATGAATCTGGAGAGGTACAGCTGGAGGATGCAACTCTGTTCCACCACCCTTCCTTCCTTGAGCCCACCCTGGTCCAGCCTCTCCTCTTTCTTGGCAACCTCTGAGGTAGTGGCATTGGCCCTGGTGGTCCCTGGGTGGGGAGGAGGTTTCCACAGATCCTAGCCAGGTCAGCCTGGAGCGGGCAACCTCCTTTCTCAGACCAGAGAGGTGCCTGCAAATACGGCAGCATTGCAGCCTCCAGAATGTCTCCCGGAACACTGCCGCCCCACAGCCATTGCACTGCACCACTCCTATCATGTCTTATTTTGTGTCCCCTCTACTGTTTCTCTGGATGCTTACTCTCTCTTCTCCTATCAACTCTCACCCTTCCTGTTCTGGGACAGCAACTTCCTATCTTCTTCAGTAGCCTCCTTCTTCCTTGCTCAATATCAGACCACTAGCAGCTAGGGGGGGAGAGTGGGCTACTTTTTCTACTTTAGGGTTGACAAAACCAATGCTTCTCTATGATTCTTTCCTTCCTACTGCCAAACAGGAAGTTCCTGTTGACAGTCAAATCCAGTGGCTATAAAACTAGAACTGGCTTTGGGTGGGATGGAGGTCAATTAATAAGAAAAAAGGCTAGCAACAGGAAGTTGTAATTTGACTCACCTGCTTTTATAGTGTCTAAACCACACCCCCAGATAAGCTCTCTTTCCTCCTACTGGTTTAGCAAAGTCAGCTGATACAGTACCCTTCACTGCACAGAATACACACTGACCTTCTTTCTTTTCTTTCTTTTTGTAACCCTAAATAAGTCCCCTTCTACTTCTAATAAAGTTATTTGTCTACTTAATCTTAGCAGACACTGACTCCTGCTGAGATATATGTTTTAAATTAAGAAGAAAATGTAGCTTCTTTTAGTTAGCTGCTTTCTGCTCTACAAGCAAGGCTAGCAACAGGAAGTTGTAATTTGACTCACCTGTGTCTAGTGTCTAAACCACACCCCCAGATAAGCTCTCTTTCCTCCTACTGGTTTAGCAAAGTCAGCTGATACAGTACCCTTCACTGCACAGAATACACACTGACCTTTCTTTTCTTTCTTTTTTTTAACCCTAAATAAGTCCCCTTCTACTTCTAATAAAGTTATTTGTCTACTTAATCTTAACAGACACTGACTCCTGCTGAGATATACATTTTAAATTAAGAACAAAATGTAGCTTCTTTTAGTTAGCTGCTTTCTGCTCTACAAGCAAGGCTAGCAACAGGCTTGTAAGTGCTGAGGCAGTCCGGGTCATACGATCATGTGAACATACGAATGTGCCAGCAGAAACAGACCACCTGATCTAAGTCTGCTAGAGTGTGCAGCCAACACCCTGAGTTTGCATTTGCCCCAATCCCCTTCCCCTTTGTCATCCCACTGCCACCCCACCATCTCCCCACCCTTACTCTCCCCTTTTCCTGTCCCATGCCCTTTTGAAGCTGTTCACAGATTTACATGATACCACCCATTCTGGTAGGGTGTTCCATTTTGCTACGACCTTCTCTGTGAAATAGTGTCTCCTCATTTCCTTCCTAAATCTTCCCCCTTCTATTCTTAGCCCATGACCCCTGGTGACCCTCCCACTCCTTAACTTAAAGACCCCATCTGCCAGATCCTTATTGATTCCCCTCATATACTTGAATGTCTCTATTATGTCCCTCCTGTCCCTTCTGTCCTCCAGGGTGTACATATTCAGGTCTCCCAGCCTGCTGTCATAGTCTCTCCCCTCCATTCCACATATCATCTTTGTTGCCCTCCTCTGCAACCCCTCCAGTAGCCTGATATCACGCTTTAATTATGGCCTCCAAAACTGCACACAATACTCCAAGTGCGGTCTTACCAGTGACCTGTAGAGGGGCAAGATCACCTCTCTTCACCTGGATGAAAAACCACTCGCTATGCACCCCAGCATTTTGTTCACTTTGCAGCCACTCTCCTGCACAGGGCAGTGTTGTTCATGGTCCCTTTTACCATTACCACTTGGTCCTTCTCCTCAGTGATCCCCAGCTTATCCCCCCAGCCAATATTCTCTCCTTGGATTCTTCATCCCAAAGTGCATAACCTTACACTTCTTTGCATTGAACCCCAGCTGCCACCTCTCTGACCACTCCTCTAGCTTGTGTAGGTCCCCCTGCAGCTGCTTCCATCCCTCCTATCCATCCACCACTGCTCCGATTTTGGTGTCGTCAGCCAATAGACTTACCTTGCTCACCACCCCGTGTGCAATGTCTGATATGAAGAGCCCAAACAATACTGGCCCTAACACAGAGCCCTGTGGCACCCCACTCATCACCGGCCTTGGAGTTGAGAGCTCCCCTCTCACCACCATCCGTTGCAGCCTGCCACTCAGCCAGCTTGTAATCCAGTTCATCATTTTTGCCCCTATCCCTACACCAGTTAGCTTCCCCCCAAGTTGCCCATGAGGCACCGAATCGAAGGCCTTGCTGAAGTTCAAGTAAAGAACATCCACTGCATGATCCTTATCCAGCTCACATGTCACCCAGTCATAATATTGTATGAGGTTGGTTTGACAAGACTTCCCTGTAACAAACCCATGCTGCCTCACATCCTGGAGGCCATTGTCCTTCAGGTATGACACCAGTTTTTCCATTAGTATTGTTTCCATGAGTTTGCACACTATGGAGGTGAGACTTACCAGACGATAATGACCCGGTTCATCCCTTGTGTAATGGTACTACATGTGCCATCCTGCAGTCCAGTGGCACATATCCCGACTCCAGTGAGATGCTGTACAGATCTGCCAGTGAGTCCGCCAACACCTCCACCATCTCCCTCAGCACCCTGGGGTGGATATTATCAGCCCTGGTGCCTTCTCTACCTGGTGCCCTTAGTCCCTCTGGGACTCTACTTGCCTCAATTCTTCCATCTGTCGCCTCCTCTCCTCCATCCCACCCTCCCAGCCCATGCTGGTAGCAGTCCCCTTTCTTCTGTGAACACTGAGCAAAAGTATTCATTCAGTGCTTTTGCCTGCTCTTCCCCCTTTTCCATCCACTCCCCTCCGCTTTTTATCCTCACTACTGTCTCCTTGCACTTCCTTTTCTCCTTGATGTATCTGAAAAAGTCTCCCCCCCCATTAATTCCCTGTGCTAATCTCAGCTCCCTCTGGGTCTTAGCTTCTTTCACTTTCCTGGTCACCTCCCTGGACAATCGTGCATATTCCTCCCTGTCCACTTCCTTCCCCATCCTCCTAAACCTCTGGTGTGCCACCTGTTTTGCCTTCACCACCTCCACAACCTCGCTGTTCAACCAGCATGGTTTTCTTACACTGCTCCTCTTACTCTGTGACTTGGTGCAGGCTTCTGTTGCCTCTGTAACCCCCTGTTTAATAATATCCCAATTCTGCTCCACATCCATCTCCTGCCGTTTACTCTCCAGTTTCCCTATCAGTACTTCCTGCATCCTCCCAAAGTCCGTCCCCCCATGAAGTTTACCACCTGAGTAACTGATTTCTCTGGCTCCCTGCACATCGTGATATTAAACCACACAGTTTGGCGATCACTGTCGGCAAGTAGGTCCTTTAACTTTATTTCCCTCACTGCTTTCCCATTTGACAATGCCAGATCTAGCGTGTTCTTTAGCCTAGTAGGTACAGTAACCAACTGTGTCAGGAGACCTTTCTGGATCACGTCCAATAGCACTTGCTCCCTAGCACTGGAGGTGACCAGAATGCTCAAGTCAACCCCTGGCACGTTGAAATCCCCCACAATGACCACCTTCCATTTTCTACATACCTTTTTGATTTGTCCCACTATCTCCCTGTCACACTTCTCAGACTGGGACGGCGGCCTGTATACTACCCCAAACCTCAATTTCTTGCCCCTTGAGTCTAGGAGCTGCAGCCAGATTGCCTCTGTTCTCTTTTCTTCTCCCTCGTCCCTTGTGCATTCGATCCCATCCCTCACACAGACTGCCACCCCACCCCCCCTCCTTACGGTCCTTCCTGCATAATTTGTATCCTGGGATTGCCAGATCCCAGTCCTGGTGCTCAGTTGCCCACGTTTCTGTAACAGCTGCAATATCCATCCTCCACACTGCTAAGAGTGCCTGTAGCTCCATGGATTTGTTTCCTAAGCTTCTTGCATTCAATGAGACCACCCTCCATAATGCCCCCTTCCCTTCACTAGCCTCCATCTCCTCCCTTTCACTCTCTCCTTTTTTGGCCACCCCGAGTCCTTCCCTGCTAGCCTGGGGCAAAGGCTGTGACTCCACTCTGTTGCATCCCTGCCTACCCATTGTCCACTTGCCATCCCCCTATCTAGTTTAAATCCACCCATGTCGCAATATACCTCCCCAGTCTTTGCTTTAATACCTCCTTCCCCTCCCCACTCAGGTGCAGCCTATCCCTTGCAAACAGATTATTATCCC
The DNA here is from genome assembly GCA_016271365.2 of Neoceratodus forsteri. Taxonomy (NCBI): domain Eukaryota; kingdom Metazoa; phylum Chordata; order Ceratodontiformes; family Ceratodontidae; genus Neoceratodus; species Neoceratodus forsteri. The sequence continues at coordinate 55,008,857 of CM028130.1, forward strand.
AGGTACTTCCCCAGCCGCCCACAACCCCATACCCCATAGTTTGACACCATTCTACCAACCATGTGTTCGACTCTCTAATCCTCTCCTTTCTCACTGTGCTTGCACAGTGTACTGGAAGCACTTTGGAGAAGGCCACAGACTCCCCAGTCTCCTCGCACAAACTTCCCACTTCCTCAGTCCTCTCCCTTGTTACCTCCACCGTTTCCCCCGCTAGGTCATTTGTACCCACATGTACCACAATGTGTGGTTTCCTCCTACCCCTCTTTACGCACCTTAGGATTGCCTGTTCTGCCATGTCTGCCTTTAATCCAGGTATAGACTCCACCCATATCCGACTGTGACACCCCCCCCTTGCTGCCCCATCTGATCCCCTTGAGTATGGAGTCCCTCAACACCAGTACACCCCCCTCCTATTTCCTAGTGCCCGTTGCCACTCGCCCACCCAGGTTCTCATTTTTGGAGCCACTCAAGACTGTGTTTTTACCATGTTCCCCAGTGTCTTCCCCCCTGTGCCTCCCAATTAAGACCCCTCCTCCTGTTTGACTGCCAACCTCCCTCTCCCTCCTCAGGGTCCAGGGAGGAGTTCTTCAAAAAGGGTCTAACCAAGGCCTCTTTCAGGGCCATTGGAAAAACCCCACTCCTCAAAGAACTCCAGACAACCCCAAGAATCACAGGCCCAATCAGGTCACATGTGTTGTTCACCAAGATGCCCCAAACCTAAGCCTCCCTACAAATAACCATACTCTATAGATACAATCTGTACCTGGCATAATGTGCCAGAGATAGACATGTCTCCTTATCTATTTTTTGTGTATTCTCTCCCCTATATTCCTGCTTTTGTGCCTGCCCAGGTAAACCATGTTTTCAGGAATTGATAATGTTTAGGTCTTCAGTTTGTTTTCCAATTCATACAGGATAAGGCATTTTGGACATTCAAAAATCTGGCTACCACATATACTATCCCCCATGCATATTATTTTTACTATCTATAGGTCAGAGATCATGTAAGGCTACTTCTTAGGAAGATAGCAGACCAACTAGACATTCACTAGGTTTCATACGGTTGTACGGAGCTTAAAAGGCAGAGGCCCATAGCAAGTTCTTTAGGACAGGGAGTAAAACTCTATGTTCCCATTAGAGGCTATGTACTTATCAATATTTGATTTGAAGTTTTGTTTACTCTTGCTAGGTATAATATCGAAAGGGAGCTTATTGCAAAGGTTACCTGCTCTCGGAATATAAAATTATTTTCTATTATTTGTTCTCTATCTTTTTATTTTTATTTCTAAAGGATGTCCTCTAGTTCCTATGTGATTACCTTTATATTCAATGTTTAGCTCAGTCATCAAGTTAGGATAATTTAAAATATCAAAACAAAGCAGTAAATCTCCCCTTCACCTTCTAAGTTCTAAACTATGTAAGCCTAGTTTGTTTAATCTGTTGTAATAATTAAAATGTTTCAATGAGCTCATTGATTTTATATATAGCTGCTGAACTCTTTCTAATTAAAAAACTTTAGTTTTAAGGTAGGACTTCAAAGTTGACTAACATAATCCAAGTTTGGTCTTTCATATGATACAGTAGGTATAATGGTAGCAATACTTCTGCCTGTTTACTAGATCTTATTGTGCTGTTCATGTTCGTGATGACTGAACTACTGTACATTACTCCTTAAACATCAATTTACATAGAAACATAGAAACATAGAAGTTGTCGGCAGATAAGAACCTCAAGGCCCATCCAGTCTGCCCATTTCTTTTTCTACCTTATAAATGTGACATCAGCCTTTGCTCTGTCAATGGCCTATCTATTCATACTCATCTGTATTGCTCCCTTATGCCTATCCCATGCATGTCTGAAGCCCTACACTGTTATCATATCCACCACTTCCTGAGGTAGGCCATTCGATGAATCCACCACCCTTTCTGTGAAAAAGAACTTCCTCACATTACCTCTTAATCGGCCTCCCTCTAATCTCATGCTGTGTCCTCTTGTCCTGCTATTTTTCTTATATTGAAACAGGTTAGACTCTTTCACCTTGTTAATGCCCTTAAGGTGTTTGAATATTTTGATCATATCACCTCTCTCCCTCCTTTGCTCTAGGGTATACATATTGAGCTCCGTTAATCTGTCCTCATATGTTTTCTGATGCAGTCCCTGCACCATTTTGGTTGCCCTTCTCTGGACTGCCTCAATTTGGTTAAAGTCCTTGTGAAAGTGTGGCCTCCAGTACTGCATGCAGTACTCCAGATGGGGCCCAACCAGTGTCTTGTAAAGAGGCATTATTACCTCCCTCCCTCTTCTGAATTGTGATACCCCTACTAATACACCCTAACATCCCCCTAGCCTTACCTACTGCTTTAGTGGTCTGTTTGGATGATTTCAGGTCATCGGTAATGATGATGCCCAAGACTCTGTTCCCTTGTGACTGCCAGCAACTCCCGTCCTAGCCTATAGGTGGCTTCAGGGTTTCTCTTCCCTATGTGCATGATCTGGCAATTTTTTGCATTAAACCCCAGTTGCCACTCTTCCAACCATTTTGCTAGTTTATCCAGATTACTTCTCAATCTTCCTACCCCATCTGGATCATCTACTCTGTTGTAGATCTTGGTGTCATCTGCAAACAGACAAACCTTACCCTCCAGTCCATCTGCAATGTCACTGATGAAGATATAGAAGAGGACTGGCCCCAGGACTGATCCCTGAGGTACCCCACTTGTGAATTGCATCTCTTCTGACTGTACACCGTTTACCTCCACTCTCTGTTTTCTGCCCGTCAACCAGTTTGCCACCCAGTTGACCAGCTTCTGACCCACCCGAGCCTACCCAGCTTATTAATCAATCTTCTATGTGGAACAATATCAAAAGCTTTGCTGAAGTCAAGGTAGGTGATATCAACTGCTCCCCCTTGGTCCACCACTCTGGTTACCCAGTCAAAGAAATCTATGAGATTAGTTTGACAGGATGTTCCTTTGTAAACCCATGCCGTCTTGGATCCTGTGTTCCTATGGATTCCAGGTGTTGCACTATCCTTTCCTTAAGGTGCCTCCATAATCTTGCCTACTACTGAGGTAAGACTGACTGGTCTGTAGTTCCCTGCCTCCTCCCTGCTACCACTATTGTGGAGCGGGATCACATAAGCCCTTCTCCAGTCTTCTGGGACCTCTCCTGTGCTCAGAGACTTGCTAAACAGTTCTGATAATGGCTCCGTGCTAGTTCCACCCTTAGCTCCTTTAGTACCCTGGGATATATGCCATCAGGTCCCATTGCCTTGTCCTCCCTGAGCTTATCGAGCTCTTGTAGGACCCTTTCTTTTATGAAGGGACTAGTGCTCACCTCCCTCGCCCTGTGTCATGGTGCTGAGCTGTGGGCCCTGCCCTACCTTCTCTTCAGGAAACACTGAGCAGAAGTATCTATTTAGGATAGATTCTTTTAGATGGTTCTCCTCCTCACATGCCCCCTTATCTCCTTTGATCTTAGCAATACCCCCTCTGGACTTTCTCCTTTTACTAATGTATCTATAGAAAGTCTTGTCACCTTCTTCTACTGCCTGTGCTAGTGTTTCCTTGGTTTGGGCCTTTGCCTGACTTACTGCCTTCCCAGCTTCCCTTAGAGAAGTTTGCTATGCCTCCTTATCTTCATCTCGCTGTGTTCCCTTTCTGTATATTTCCAGAAGGCCAGCCTTTTGGCTCTGACCTTTTCTGCTACTGTTTTTGAGAACCAAAGTGGTTTCCTTCTTCTTTTGCACTTCCTTTTCTCTCTAAGACAATTGAATGTTGCTTCAAGTACTGCATCCTTAATGCTTGCCGACTTTGCCTGTACCTCTTCCCCTGTATTTTTTTTGCCAAGGCTAGCATAACTCTGTTGGCCATCTTACCAAAGTCAGCTCCTCTGAAGTCCCATATTTTTGCCTTGGAATGGGATGACTTAGTTGTAGTTGCCAAATTGAACCATAGCATGTGATGGTCACTGGCCCCCAGGTGACCTCTACCTGGAGATCTGTGATCCTTTCCCTGTTAGTCAGTACTACATCTAGGATAGCCCTGTCTCTTGTGGGTTGTTGTACCAGTTGATTGAGGCCTTCCACCTGCAGGGAATCCACCATGTGTCTAGTTCTGGCAGATGTTCCTGCTGGTATTGACCAATCTATATCTGGCATGTTGAAGTCTCCCATTATCAGAACCTTCCCTTTAGCTTTTATGTTTTGTATATCTTCTAACAGTAATGTGTCTATGTCCTCCCCCTGGTTTGGGGGTCTGTAGACAACCCCAGTTCTTAAGGCTGTCCCATTTCCTGTTTCCAGGGTAACCCACAGTTCTTCTGGCTCCTTATGTGTATTCTGAATTTCTGTAGCTTTGATATTTTCATTGACATACAGGACCACTCCACCCCCCCCTTTTTGCACCTCGGTCTCTTCTGAACAGTACATTGCCAGGTACTGAAGTCTCCCAAGTGTCGTTACTGGTAAACCACGTCTTGCTAATGGCTACTATGTCCAGTTTAGCCTCTGTCATTATTGCCTGCAGGTCTGGGATCTTGTTTACCAGACTGCGAGCATTTTTGTACATTATTTTCCATTAGCCAGATTTTGGTGTGTTAGTTGTTGGGTGAGGTCTGGCGTTTCCCCTGTGTGTCATATGGGAAGCTGGACCTTTTTCCTTATCTGGTGATGCAAATGAACTGCAAACATGCTGAACTCCTGTTTGATCAACAGCTGAGGGGGGAGGGGTGTTCTTCCCATTCGACTTATGAGGTGCTACACCCCTCTCCCCATTTGCTAGTTTAAATATTCTGCAAAGATGTCAAACTTCTGCCCCAATACACTGACTCCATCCTTAGGCAGATGCGGTCCATCAAATTTAAAGAACTTTTGCTCCCAAAACAGTTATCAGTTCCTTACAAATTTGTGTCCTTTTTCCTGGCACCAGCCCTTGAACCACATGTTTAGTTCCCCTATCTCCCCTTCTCTGACCTTCTGTCGATATGCCCACTCTCCCAGACTGGCAGGATCTCAGGGAAGGAGATGCCAGATGAAATGGATGATAATTTGTCACCCAGCCTGGTCAGGCGTTCCTTGGTCTCCACAACTGACCGGCTTATTTTTTCATATTATATTTAATATCAATTAATACACCCAAATCCATTTCATAGGTTTTTGAAATTAGTGGCGCACCATCTAGTGTGTGTGGGTGTTTTTTGTTTCTCCTGCCCATATGAATGACATTACATTTATCGCTGTTCCGTTTCATCCCCAATTTTTTAGTTCATCTGATTATTATGGCATCAATGTCATTTTGCAGAGATATAATATTCTCCTTAGTACTGCTAGTATCACATATCTCACTGTTGTCAGCATATTTAGCAATGGTGTTAACTATGTCTTCATCAACACCAGCAATAAATATTTGGAAAATTAATGGTCCTAATACTGAACCTTGTGGGACTCCACTAGAGACTGGTCCTTCAGCTGAAACATGATCTCTGATTGAAACATTCTGCAGCCAGTCCATTAAACAATTTATGATCCACCTAATAAAGTTTCTATCTATATTATATTTTTTTAATTTCTGTTGTATGACCCAATGCAGCACCATATCGAAGGCCTTACTAAAATCAAATAATAGCACGTTTACAGATGTGCCATTATACTGTAACTTACTTACATTATTATAGAAGCATATTAGGTTAGTTGAACATGAGTGTCCTTTTCTGAAGCCATGTTGGTTATTATCAAATACAGAGTTTTGATTAAGGTGTTCTACCATTCTATTTTTCAATGATGTTTCAAGAATTTTGCATGGGATCGATGTTAGGCTGATAGGCCTGTAATTTGACACCTTGGATTTACATCCTCTCTTAAATATGGGAGTTACCCTAGACTGTCTCCAATCTTTTGGTATTAATCCAGTATTAACTGATTTCTCGTATATTTTTAATGGCAGACATATATGAGATTTCATCAATTTTAACATAAATGGGGTTATGTTATCTGGACCAGGAGTGCTATGATCTCTCAGATTATTAATTCCCTGTTAAATTTCTTCTATAGTGATAATGTGTGTTCCTCTTACATTTTTAGATATCGGCCTTGGAGTCATAGGTACCTGTTTGGAGTAAACTGAGCAAAAGTGTTCATTGAATATGTTTGCAATAGGAGAGGAGTCGGTTATGCATTTATCATCCTTAACAATTGTTCCTAATTCAGTGTTTCCCTTTTTCAAGGAGTTTATATAACTGAAAAATTGTTTACAATTGGTTTTGAATGCAGTTTTTGCTAAATGAAGTTCAACATTTTTCTTAACTTTATTAGTTTTGTTTTTGCATTTATGTTGTATTATTTTGAACCTGGACCAATTCGCTTCGACTTTGTTACTGATATATGCACTGTAGGCTTTAATTAATACACTTAATTAGCCAAACACTTAAGGGGCTAGGCTCTGCTACCTGATTTCTAGAATCTATCAGGCCTTACTGCATGCTTAGGGTATCTCTCTCATGTTAAGCAAATGTGGGAAAGAGGCATAAGAGCAGAACTCCGAGACAAAACCTTGGAGTACTGTTTGAAACACTTACATAATGTCACTACTTCATATGTCTGGAAAGAATGCTCCTGAAAAACGTTGGTTAGATATTTTATAATGGCAGAAAGACCTGCCAAATATCACCCAACACTGGGGACAGTGTGCTGGAGAAAATGCAATGAACCAAAAGCATTTCACCACTGTATTCTTTGTTATTGTCCAGTGCTACCACCCTTCTATCAGGACTTACCGGTGGGCCTTTGGGATTTCGACTTAACATTCAATGTCTTTCTATTCTTAAATGTTCTTGAGGGATGTCACCCTCCTAATATTAGGAAGATTTTTCATAGTGCTGTGCAGAATTCAGCCAGCAGAATTAATGTGGAATTACCATTCTGCCAGCAGAATTTCTGCCGATTTCATTTGTTCGCCTGCGGAATTCCACCTACTGTGATCTGGAACAGTATTTTTTCTGCAGAAAATTATTCTGCAACAATTTTGGCAGAAAATATTGAGATCCATGAACAGTGATTTTTCCACAGAAAATCGACACACAACTATTATATGCTGCAGAATTCTGCTATTCCATTTCCGGTGGAATTTGGCAGAATTTCGGCAGAATTTTGAATATTCCCCCTCTTAAAGCTCCCCACCAATTTCAGAGATATCACTTCTTCAGACAGCATGTTACAGCTTACAACCACTCTCTCTGTGAAGTAATGTCTCCTCATTTCCCTCTTGAACCTATCCCCTCAAACTCACACTGTGCCCCCTAGTGATCCCGTCCCCCTTTAAATGAAACATGCCCTCAGTATTAACCTTGTTCATGCCCTTTAAGTACTTGAAAGTCTCTATCATAGCACCCATTTCTCTTCTTTCCTCCAAGGAGTACATGTTGAGCACCTTCAGCTAGCCTGGTAAGGTTTCTCCCCATTCCCCTGAGCATCTTTTTTGCCCTCTGGTGGACCCCCTTCAAAAGCTTGATGCCCTTCCTTAAATAGGGGCTCCAGAACTGCACACAGTAATTCAAATGGGGCCTAATCAGTGATCGGTACAGTAGCTGAATGACTTATTCCCTCCCAGAGGTGAGTCCTCTGGCAATGCACCCCAGTATTCTATTGGCCTTGGCCACCACTTTCCTACATTGAGACGAGTGATTCATATTCCCTGTAACCATCACCCCCAGATCCTTTTCCTCCACAGCGATGGATAACTGCACCATTCCCAAATGGTAGCTATACCCCGAGTTCCTGGCTCCAAAGTTCATAGCCTTGCACTTCTTAGCTTTAAAACCCAGCTGCCAAGTGTCTGACCATTACTCTAGTGTTAACAAATCCTCCTGGCGTCCCCTCCCACCCTACACACCATTCACCACCTCACCTATTTTGGTGTCATCAGCAAATAGGCTGATCTTACTTTTACCCTCTTTCACTATATCAACTATGAAAATATTAAAGAGCACCGGCCACAGCACCACGCCCTGTGGGACCCTACTGGTGACTGCTTTGGGAGTTGACAGCGCTTCCACTACAACCTCCCTCTGATGTTTGTCCTTCAACCAATCTCAAATTCACTTAACCAATTTCTCCCCAGTTCCCGGGTTCAACAGTTTACTAGTTAATTTCCCATGGGGCATCGGGTCAAAGGCCTTTCTGAAGTCCAGATACTGTACATCAACTGCCTGACCGCCACTGAGTGCTCTTGTGACCCAGTCAAAAAGTCAACCAGGTTTGTTTGACATGATCTTCCAGAGATGAACCCATGCTGCCTATCATCCAGGAACCTACATTTAACAAACTCCCTCTTATACAGAACACCTTTGATGGCTCCCAATGTTCACTAAGCAGGCGTATTAGCACCTCACTATAGTGAACACTTAGCTATAGTGAACACCTCTGCTGGCTTCCCAGGTGTTCACTATAGAGAGGAAGCACTGTATTTACCTCCAGGAAGGTCACCAACCTTTCTTTAAGGATAGTTTCCATTGGCTTAAGACTGACTGGTGTGTAATTTATTTTTATTTTATTTAGACAGCAGTTTGGAAAACCTTTGAGCCATAGGCTCATTTACAAAGGTACCTTGTCACAGTAAGACAAACGAAAATACACAGTATAACAGTATAACACAGTATAACAGTAACTTAAGACAGCAACAAGTACATATATACAAACAAGCTGGTACAGGTAGGATTGATGCAAACAATACCAGAGTTATGTTGTCCTTAAGCAGCTTAGTAGTAAGCTTTGTCATAAGTATTGAGTACGGCTTTGACTAGTGGCAATTACAGCTTCGGGTGTTAACAAGGTGGTTCCGTAAGGATGTTTTGAAGCACGATATAGTTGGAGCTTGGAGATGGAGGGGCAGCGTGTTGAACCAGGAGGGGGCCTAAGCTGAAGGCTCTTTGGCTGTGAGAGGTCCTAGCTCTAGGGATAACAAGAGAGGTTTTCCCAGAGGTCCGAGTATGAACTAGTGGGACAGAGCGGCAGATGGTGGCAGTCAATCCTGGTGGGGATAGCCCAAGGAGGGTCTTTTTTGTAAGGGTACAGGTCAGATATTTGAGGCACTCATCAAGATCAAGTACCAGTGCTTTAGTGTACAGTAGACAGGTGTGTGTTAGCCTAGGTGCCCCAGTAATTAACCTGCAGGCCTTATTCAGAATAGTGCGAATTTTATGTAGTGCGGTCTGATCAGCAGCACCATACACTGGCAGTCCATAGTCCACTAGGGACAGGATAGAGGAGGTGACTGAGAGTCGAAGATCCTCCGGGGGAAGGCAGTGTTTATACCGATGTAAGATGCCCAATCGGATATTAGTGGTAGTGGCTAGGGCAGCAATGTGTCCATGGAAGGAGAAAGAGGGGTCAAAATGGATCCCTAGGTATTTATAGGAGCAAACTTGTTCGAGTGGGAAAGAGAACCCAGAGTGAATGAGGAGTTTGAAGTTGCAGGACTTGTTTTGAGGATGAGTGAAGAACATGTTTTTGGTTTTTTTAAGATTTATCACCAGTCTATGTTCCTTGAACCAGCCCTCGGCTTCGGCGAAGGACTTCTGCAGTGAGTCCTGGAGGGCAATAGGGTTACGACTTGAGGCAGAGATGACCACATCATCAGCGTACAATAGTATATTCCCCAAGCAAGAGCATGGAAGGGTGTTAAGGTAAAGGGAGAAGAGTAAGGGGCCCAGAATGGAGCCCTGGGTTCATCCTTGGGGCACCTTTTTTGGAGGGGTACCTCCAGTGCCATCCTCCAGTCCTGAGGCACACCCAGTCTGCAGGGAGGATGCAGCCCATCCAGTCCATGCTCTGTGTCCAAGGCTCTCAGTCCTTCTAGCACCCTGTTCACTGTGATCTCCTCATCTGTTATCCCTCTCACCCCCTCCCTCCTTTGCCTTTCCCCTGTGGGATGGGCCCATCCCGTTCCCTGGTAAATGGTGAGCACAAATACTAATTGAGTGTCTCTGCCTACTCAGCCCCCTTCTCTGTCCAACCTCCAACTTTCTTGATTCTGGTGATTTGTTCCTTTCAGTTCCTCCTCTCTCTGATGTACTTAAAGAAGTCTTTTTCATCTTCCTTTATCCCCTTTGCAAGCCTTAGCTCCTTTGTAGCTTTGGCTACTCTAACGATCCTGCTCACCTCTGTAGAGTTAGTTGCATACTCCTCCCTGCCCTCTTTCCTGTTGGACCTTTTCCATCTTTTGAAGACTGACTTGTTCTCTCCCTCACACCATTCTGCACTTCTATGGACTACCAACTTGTTTTTTTTGGTCCTTGCCTTCTTACTGTGGTACTTTGTGCAGGAGTTTATGGCCTGTACCAGGCCCAAGCTCAAAATGGTCCATTTCTGGATAGTATCCACGTCTGGGCTGATGGTAGCTAAGTGCCCACAGAGGATGTCAGCCATCCTGCTAAAGTCTGCCCTTCTGAAGTCCACTTCCCTGGTTTTTGTAGACATCCCTTCCCTGCCCAGATCCAGGGAAAACCACATTGGATGGTGGTTGCTACCTGCTTGGGGGTCCTCCACTCCTACTTCCCATACCAGGTCACTGTCTGCGAGCACAAGATCCAAAATGTTCCCCACACTTGTCAGCTTCTGAAGCTTTTGTGATAGAAATGTATCCTGGAATACTACCAGAATGACCAGTTCCCTGGTACTCGTGGTAGACATGGTTTTCCATTTCACCCCTGGCAAATTGAAATCATTGACCACAACAGTACCTCCCTGCTCTTTTTTTAACCAGGAGAGACACACTAAGCTGAAAGCTTGTTTAGAGGTGCGACCTGGGAGTACAAGGAAGTTAAGTGACTTGCTCAGTGTCACACGGTATGCAAGTGGGGGCTGTGGGATTCAAACCCAGGTCTCCAGGTTTGCAGCTCAGAGCCTTAAACTACTGTGCTATACTGCATCCACATTACATTTACTACAGTGCTCCCATATCTGATCTGCTAGTTCTCCATCAATGTCCTTAGACTGCGAGGGTGGTCTGTACACTACTCCCAGTTTAACTCTTCTACCTTTACTGTTCTTTAATTGAATCCATATGGTTTCCATCATACCATTCTCCCCCTCCTCCCTACTATACACTATCCCCTCTCTTACATACAAAGCCACCCCCACCATTCCCTTTTGCTCTGTCCCTGCAGTACAGTCTTTATCTTGGTACCATCAGGTCTCAGTCCTGGTGTTGGTTGTCCCATGTCTTGGTGATGGCAGCTATGTCCACACCCCTCTTCTGCCATCAGTGCCTGGAGCTCCAGTATTTTGTTTCCCAGGCTCCTTGTGTTTATGATAACCACCCTCCAACTGGAACCCTAGCCCAAACCCCACAGTCCCACATCATTCTGCCAGCCATTCATTGAATTCCTTGATCCTTTGTTTTCTGACATTACTTTCCTTTGGTATGGGTAGGATCTCCGAGAAAGAAACTGATTGCCCCTCTTCACTGCATATCCTACCCAGTTCTTGGAATATCTCCTGCACCACCTCTACACTGCTACCTCCAGATTGTTAGTGCCTAGGTGAACCACTATCTGAGGCTTCAAACCCTGTCTTCCTGCACATTTGGCAACAAGCTGCCCCATTCTACCAGCCATCATACCTGGCATGCAGTCCACCCAACTAGAACTCTTTCTGACCCCTTACCCCCCATCTGATACCCTTTATTATTGAGTCCCCCACATTAATGACCCTCTATTCCTCTCCCTGCTGACCTCCATTTTCCTCTTCCTTGTCCTCTCCCCTGTCTCACCACTCATTCCCCATTTGTTTTCCCATGACCCTCAACTCCCCCAATTCCTTCTTCCCAGTGCTGTCCCTGGGGTTCTATCTTCCCCTTCTCTGGTACCATAATTCTGCCCCCCCCCCACTTGCCCAAATTAGTATTCCATTTTCTAGCTCTTACATTCCCATTGCCACTGCCACTGCTCTTTGGAGTGTGGGTGTTCTTCCCACCTCCCACTAGGTTTCCTGTCATTCAACTGTTCTTCCACCCTCTTTGAGAAACCACTATCCCATTCAGAACCCTAATGCCCCTTACCACAGGCATCCTGTTACTCCTCAGATCTGTGCTCATCCCTTCCTTGTGCTCCCACTCTCTCCTGTACCTTCTTTGCCTGGGCTATCTGCTGCTCCCCTGTCCAACATCTACCTGCCCTCCCCTGCCAGTAATTGCTATCCTCCCCTATCTTCACTCCCTCCTTCACCTGCTGTCTTCTGGACTCCTGATCTTGCCTCTCCATCTCTGATGTCTCTCTGCCCTTCTATTACCCCTTGCCTGTGACTTCCTCTCCTCCTTCTCCTCCAGGCTAGTCGACACTGAGAACCTGTTCCTATACTCATTCCCTATTTCCCAAGCTATCCCAACTGCCCCCCTCCCTATGACTTGTATCTCAACTCTGGCACTCTTCTCTTCTTCCACAGTACTTGACAACCCTCCAGTCATTGGCCCCTGTTCTCAGCCAACCCTGACTAGCTGCTCCATTTGTCCCCTCTGATTACCCCTTTGTCCATCTGCTGTAACATCTGGGGAAGCCGTCCTCTAGTCCCATGGCACTGGGTGTTCCCCACAACCCCACCTCCTCTTTTATCCATCCTTGCAATCAGGGGATTGGCTAGGGTCACTGGGTATCCAATTAATTTCATGCAGACAGAATTGTGGGGCAGAATACTGTGCAGCCATAACAGTGCAAGTGAAAACAAGCTACAGGGACATATAGCATGGACATGATAGGGTTATACCTGTAGGTGTTGTCACCCACGCTGACTACAAGAAGGGTGAGGAAGCCAGACCTGTGGTGTAGCGGATAATGTAACAGGCTATGAATGCCTGGAGGCCAGAAGATCCAGGTTCATGTCCACCTGTCCCCTTTGCATTTTTTTTCAATGTTAACAGTGTCATTCTGTAATAGGAGAGCAACCTTCCCATGTGGCTTAGCGGTTAGGGTGACAGATCATGCAATCCTGGGGCAGCCAGTAGTCCCGGATTCCACTACTGGCCTCCATTCAATACTTTTCCACCTGTTGGCTGTGTGTTCATGGATGTTTTTATTTATAGTGGGTGTGTGTGAGGCAATGCCCCCAAAGTCCCCACATTACACCACCAGGAAAATGTTTCTTCAGTGTTTAGTCACGCTATGGGGACCGGTAGCTATTTTTCACTGACACAGTTTTGTGTGGTGCTGTATTCTGTGATCATTTTTTCTGTGCTATCATGTCAATGCTGTTTTCACAGCAACCCAGATCACTGGATCTGAATGGGTTCCATGTCATAATAGTGATCGCAAAACAGTGATCACTATTATGGCGAGTGTATATCACCGGAAAGCAAATCGGTGATATACACTTCCTGGCAACCCAACATCCAGAACAACAAAAAGTGTTTTTGTTTAGGGGCAGCATGCTCCCATACCCCCCCTCATGGGGGGACTTTACCCCTGCAGCCCCCTGAGTTTAGATTCACAGCTCCAGGGGGGTGCATGTTGGGGAGGAAGCACAGTCCGAATTTTCAAAAAAAATTAAGTCCCACAGCCACAGGCAGTGGCAAGATTTCCATGCTCCCAGCCCCCAGCCCTGAACCCAGTACCTGCTGAGCCAGACCTAGCCACCCACACCACTTCACCACATGGCTAGCTCGGCGGCAGCAGGCACACTAGTCCCCTAAAACCCAGTCACTGTCCTTCCCCTTCCCCTTACTATTTCTTTCTTCCAGTCACCCTTTCCTGTGCTCGCTTTCACATAGAGTCACTACCCTTACAGGGTAGCTCAGAATGATGGCACTGAAAATGAGCTGCTATTTTGTAGTCGTCATTTTCGGTTGCTGTCATCACTGGATATCATCTGAAGGATGTCTATTTTCTCATTCCAGTCAGATCTACCCACAACAATTATCTCAGGTTCAGGCTACAAACTGCCAGTACCAGTTTGTAGCTTTTCCTTTAGCCTTACTTCAGCACAGATGGTCTTCACAAGTGCCTAGTTGTGGTAGCAGCACATTTGAGAAGGCAAGGTGTAGTCATCTTACCTACATGATGTACTGGCTAGTCTCTGGGAAAACAAGAGGCAAGGTGCTTTGTCCAGAGGGTGAAAATCAACCTGGAAAATCTGGGATTCCTCATAAATCTGCAGAAGTCCCAAACAGAACCTGTACAAGTGCCAAGTGTCATACTTCATAGGTAGTGAACTGGATACCCTGCAGGGGAAGCTTTCTCCCAGAGAGAGGGTATTAAATCTGATTGATGCTGCAGAATCCTTCCAAGCAGGACAACCAAGGCCTGCATGGGATTTTCTGTAGTTACTGGGCCACATGACCTCATCCACAGCAGTGGTGCCATCATCCAGGTTTCAGATTAGGGACAATCAGTATCACATAAGGGGCCACTGGTCTCAAAGATGGGATCCACTCTCCAAGCTAGTGCCAGTCACAAAGACATTGGTGCACAGAATCGAAAGAGGACTGGTATTTAATTAAGAGTACAAAGGAATGCTGAGTAGCATTCCTTTGTACTTTATTAATTGAATACCAGTCAGTCCTCTTTACAGTTGTGTGTATTGGGTTTTTTTGTTTGTTTGTTTTGTATACAGTCACTCTTCATGCAGCAACAGTACTTTAAGAAGTGAGGTGTGCCTCCCTTTTTTCCATGTTGCACAAATACACTGATGCAGGCACTGGAGTGGTGGAAGAATGAAAGCAACCTTAGAGATGGCATTCCCTTCTTCTAGAAATCACTAACTAGTATCCTCTGCCTCACTCCTAGGGTGGGGTGCCCACCTAGAGGATCTCAAAGTGAGTGGCATCTGGAGCCCACAGGAGACTCAGGAGCACCTCAGTCCTCTGGAGCTCAGGGCAGTATTGCTGACAGTGCAGTCTCTTTCTTCCCCACTACAAGGTCAATCTGTTCAGAGTCGAACAGACACTACAACAATATATTACATAAACAAGAAAGGAGGAAAAAGATTCTCAAGACTGTGCACAGTGGCCATGAGGATCAGGGATATAGCTTATTCCTTAGAGGCAAAGATTTCTGCAGTATAGTTTCATGGCAAGGATAACATCCTGGCAGACTCCTTAATCAGAATCAGCCAGAGAAACCATGAGTACTGTAGACCCTGAACCAGCAAGTGCTGCCCTCAGTCTTCAGAAGATGAGGCACTCCAGAAATAGACGGGCTTTCCTCTTCAAAGAACAATCAGCTTCCACAGTTTTGTTGTAGGCCACCAGCAAGGGGCACAGTCTCAGAAGATGTCCTGGTGCTAGATTCAACAGGGAGGTTCTGGTATGCATTCGCACCATTCTCACTAATACAGAGAGTGCTCATAAAGCTCAGGAGAGAGCCAGCAACAATGATTCTGATAGTACTGGACTGGGCCAGACAGGCTTCGTACTCAGTGCTCCTGACCTTGTCCATCAGGATTTCTATTAATCTGCCATTGAGATACAACCTGTAGACTCCACAACAATTATTCTGATATTCCTGGACTGGGCAAGACAGGCTTGGTACTCAGTGATCCTGACCCTGTCCATCAATGATTTCAATCAATCTGTCACTGAGATATAACCTGTTGACTCTGTTTCAGGGTAGAATAATATTCCCAAACCTCAGAACACTATGCTTAAGGGCATGGTTCCTGAGATTAGAATTCTGTAACCTGAGTTTATCAGAGGATGTTTTAAAAGTGTTGAAGGTTTCAAGAAAACCAGTAACAAGGAAAGCATACTCCTGTAAATGGAAGGGATTATCATAGTGGTGTGCACCCAGAAAGATAATCCTAGTACCAGCACAGCTGGCAAGAGTTCTGGATTACCTAGTATACCTTCAATCCTTAGGACTGAGACCTTCAACCTGAAGATACACCTGGCAACAGTGTGAGCCTACACATCATCAGACAATCTTGTAAGTCCTAGGCCTCGTAACCTGTATTTAAGTGTCCTTAAAAGCTTATATCACATGTTTATTTTATTTATTTATTAATGTAATCAGTTTACAACCTTTGAGCCAACGGCTCATTTACAAAGGTACCTCGTCAACAATGGTAGATAATACAGATAAAATAGAAAGCAGAGTACATACAAAGAAGAGCATCAGTATAAAACAGACACACATTAATGGCACCTGGTTACAGCAAACATTGGTAGTGTAATACAGAGCAAAAATGGTATAATTGACAGCAGTAGCTGGGTAGCAAGTAAGTTATGCATAGGTAGCATAGGGAATGCAACGTGGTTCTACCCATCAGTAGTGATACAGTTGGTAGAGGAAAACAATTGAAGTAGTGAGGTTGTTAGGAATAAGGAGGGAGGGATGGAGCAGCCCAGAGGGCATTGTCAGGAGGAGGGGTGGGGTTAGGGCATCCTTAGGCATAGGGAGCAGCGCTGCTGAATAGCTCACTTTGAGGCATTTTTGAAAGTGGAGATGGTGGGGTATCAGTGACGTCCCGGGGAAGATTGTTGTACCATGCAGGGGCTCTATGGCAGAATGATCTCTGACCAAGTGAGGTCCTAGCACGAGGAACCAGGAAGGTGGCTTTGCAGGAGGTCCGGGTGCTGACAAGGGGCTGTGCCGGAAGGAGGGAGGAAGTCAGCCCGGGGGGAGAAAGTCCAAGTAAGGTTTTTTTTGAAATGATGCACGTTTGGTATAGTAGGCGTTCATCGAGGTCAAGCATAGTTGCAAGGTCATAGAGTTGGCAGGTATGAGTGAGCTTAGGGGCCCCTGTGATAAGCCTGCAAGCCTTATTTAGGAGGAGGCAAATTTTGTTGAGGGCCGTCCTGTTGGCAGCCCCATAGACAGGCAGTCCATAGTCCACCAGGGAGAGTGGAGGAAGTAACGCACCACGGAGGGAATGGGGGGAGACAGTTTTGTAACGGGCAGGATACCGAGTCGGATATTGGTTACAGAGGCGAAAAGCTTCAATGTGGGTATGGAAGGAGAGTGCTGAGTCAAATAAGATCCCTAAGTACTTATAGGATTGGACTTGTTCAAGTTGTAGTCCAGAGCTGGAAAGGATACGGAGAGGAGTTGGATGATTTATTTTGAGGGTGGGCAAGAGCATGGTTTTCGATTTTTAAGATTTATGACCAATCTATGCCCTTTAAGCCAAGCCTCAAGCGCTGTCAAAGGCCCTTTGTAGGGAAACCTGGAGGATGTGGGGTTATGGTCAGTGGCAAGAGGATGGATCGCTCATGCGACAGCAGTATTTTCCCGGGCATGCACTGGGCAGGGTGTTAAGGTAACAGAAGAGAAGGGCCCAGGATGGAGCCCTGTGGAACCCCTGAGAGGATCAAACGTGGGTCAGAAAGAGTCCCACCAATTCTGACTCGGGAGCGGGCAGAAAGGTAGCTGGAGCACCAAGCCAGTGGTCCAGAGGCAAAACCAGTGTGACAGAGGGCTTCCAGTAGTAGGGGGTGGGAGACCGTGTCAAAGGCCTTTGATAGGTCAAGGAACACAGCCCCCACCAGGGAGCCAGTATCCAAAGAGGAGTGAAGGAAGGAGGCGAATTCAATGAGAGCAGTGCTAGTACTGTGTCCTGCGCTGAAGCCATGCTGTTCAGGGCAGAGGATGTTGTATTTGGTCAGGTATTCAGTTATTTGTGCAGCAACTAGTTTTCCAGTGCCTTGGAAAGGAGGAGGATGGAGATCGGTCGATAGTTCCCAGCTAAGGACCTGTCACCCCTTTATGGATCGGAGTAACTGCTGCAGTTTTCAGGAGGAGGGAATTGTCCCAGGCAGAGGGATTTGTTAAGAAGGCAGGTGAGTGGGGTGAGGACTTGATTCAGGACCAACTGGAGAATTTTGTGGTCCAGGGAGACGCCACTGGGACTGTTGCCTTTAGAGCACGAGTCAGGTGCAGTCTGGCTTCCTGGTAGTAATCCCAAGGTGGAAGCAAGGCGATGGAGGCAGGGGTAGGATGGGGGTGGCTGATCAAAGAAGTTACTGGGAGGATTGGGCTAAGGTCTGTAAAGGTGGTGTTGAGTAGGTTTGCAATGTCGGCGGGGTCTGTGATGGTGGTGTTGTTGGTGGTAATCTGGGATGGGGAAGGGGAGCGGGTGTTCCCATTCAGTTGTTTGACCTTATCCCAGAAGGTACGGGCGCTCGCCCAGGAGGCAGTGAGGGTGGCCTGATAGTGGTTGGCTTTGGCCTTCCTGATTGCCCATGTACACTTGTTCCGCGCAGCATTGTAGGCCTGTCTGTCAGCTGGGCGCCTAGTTTCAGTGGCACGGTACCAAAGGTCGTCCCTGTGTCTGAGCAACGTGAGAGAGCAGGGTAATCCAGGGCAGGTTAGGGTCTTTGGAGCGGACGGTAGAGATGGGAGCAAAGAGATCGCAGGGTTTATTAAAGGTGGAGGTAAAGAAGGCAAGAGCGGTATCTATATCAGGTGCATGGAGAATCGGGGACCAGTCTTGCAGTTCAAGGTACTGCTTAAGGTTTTAGGCCATAAGGTCTGAAACTCAGTAGGAATGCGCTGTGCAGCTGGTCGGGGTAGGGTGGTCAACCAGCGGAAGAGCACAGGGGAGTGGTCACTGAGTGAATCAGGGAGGACTTGGATGTCCAGAATTTTAGGGGGGCGGTTAGTGATGATGACATCGAGGAGGGTGCTAGTACCTCTCTTGGGGTTCACACGAGTGGGTTGGGAGACTAGCTGGGTTAGATCCAGAGCAGTGAAGGAGTCCCGAGTGGGGGAGGATGAGGGACAAATCCAGTTCACCTTGAGGTCCCCAACTATGATTTTGTCAGCATTGTGGGGAAGGGTGGCAAGGTAGTCAGTGAGGGATAAAAGAGATGGGTTTTTGAGTCTGGGCGGTATATAGGCAGTGGTGAGGTAAAAGGGGGATCTGGCGGGGTCCGGGTTAAGCTTATTGGAGAGGGCTTGGGCCCCATTTACAAGGACCGGTGCAGGGAGGGCGATACCAGTGAGTGAGCTCCTGGTGTAGATAGCGCAGCCACCACCACGTTTGGTTACTCGATCCTCACGATAAAGGGTGTAGCCAGGGAGGGAAACAAGGGAGTCAGGGGTGGAATTAGATAGCCATGTTTCCACCAGCGCAATGATGTCTGGTTTGTGCTGAGAGACCCAGCATTGGAGGAGTCGAATTTTTCAGGACGCTGCATATATTCATGGAGGCGATCAGCAGTCCGGGACGCCTCCTGCAGAGGTGGTCCTGGTGGGTCCAGGATTGGGGTGGATATTGCTAGATAAGATTAGTAGAAGGACAACAGTTCTGGCCAGAGCACGGCGGTATAGATTGAGCCTAGGCTAGGAGGAGTTGGGGTGGGATCATGGAGGAGCAGGGGATAGTTAGGAATTAACGCAGGGAGGGCAAGGATAGTGAGCTGTCCGAAGGGGATGGGAGGGAGGGGAGGGCGAGGAGATGGGAGTTGAAGGTCAGTGTGCATGGGCATAGTAGGGTGAGTAGGAACTAGGTTGGTGGGAATTAACGGTGAAATAGCCTGTGGCCTAGGGGAGATAAACGGCTGGAGGAAGGGGGGAACCAGGAGGAGGATGACAGGGAGGGAGTTTAACAGAAGGTGAGCAAGCATGTTCTCCTGACTAAGTCCCTCCGTGGCACCCAAATATCTGCTTTGCCCATCTGATGGAGGCTCCTTTGAGGCTATGGCTGCTGCTGATTATGAAGATGTTACAGAGAAAATAGTTTTCCTGATTGTCATGAATCTGCCAGGAGTGTAAGTGAGCTTCAATCACTTAGTACAGATCCAAGCTACAGTATCTTCCACATGGATAAGACAGTCTTTAGGACTAATTGTAAATTCCTACCTAAGGTATTGTCAGCATTTCACTTAAAGCAGTCACTTGTTCTTCCTGTGCTCTATCCATTCAAGTACAGGTGAACAAAAACTGCACTGTCTGGAAATAAAAAGAGCACTAGGCCACTACCTCTACATGACAATGGAGTCAGGTCTCAAGGTACACATATTTTTGTTACCTATGGTGAGGTAGACAAAGGCAGACCAGCAACTAGGAGGACTGTCTCTCATTCAATAGTCTCATGCATACAGTTCTGTTATGAAGAAGATGGAAAAATACCTACCAGAAGCCTAGGCAAATATCCATCAGGGCATCTTGTTCTCTGTGACCCTACAAGGGACATCCCCATTCTATTTTTCTTTAGCAGATCACTGGAGTCTGGAGTGGTCCTGGAGGACTGGAGAAGGACAGATGTAGTCCTGCTTCACAAAAGTGGTAGCAGGGAAGAGGCAAGCAATTATAGGCCTGTCAGCCTCACATTGGTGATGGGTAAGTTAATGGAAACACTGCTAAAGAAAAAGATTGTGGAATATCTGGAATCCAGTGGGATACAGGATCTGAAGTAGCTTGGATTCACAGGGGAGAGATCATGCAATCAAATCTCAAAGATTTCTTTAACTGGGTTACCCAGGAATTAGATCAGGGAGGAGCAGTCTACTTGGCCTACTTGGATTTCAGCAAGGATTTTGACATCATTCCACACAGAAGACTGGAAAGAAAACTGGGTAGCTTTGGGGTAGGAAACAAGGTGGTAACCTGAGTAAGAAATGGGTTAGGCTATAGGAAACAGCGTGTAATGGTAAATGGAGTTTGATCCCAGGAAGGTAGGGTGATCAGCTGGGTAGCTCAGGGTTCAGTGCTGGGACTGGTCCTCTTTAATGTCTTTATAAGTGACATAGCAGAGGAGCGGAAGGTAAGGTTTGCCTCTTTGTGGATGACACCAAGATCTGCAACAGGGTGGACACTGGGGTGGGGGTGGGGGTGCTGGAAAGGACGGGCAGAGATCTGAAAAAAGTAGAGGAGTTGCCAAGGTTATGTTAGCTGGATTTTAATGCAAAAAAGGGCAACAAATTCACCTGGGCCATAGAAACCCAGGGGCAGAGTACAAATTGGATAGCGTGAGACTGACAATGACCAAGCAGGAAAGAGACCTGCAGGTAATAATATTGCATGATCTAAAGATTGACAGGCTGTGTGATATGGCAGTCCGGGGGGCTAGTTGGATGCTAGGGTGCACAGAAAGGGATATCACCAGCAGAAAGAGGGAGATGGTGTTGCCTTTATATAGTTCACTGTTAAAACCCTATCTTGAGTACTGTATCCAGTTCTGAAGGCGACATCTCAGGAAGAACATAGAGAGGAGGTGGTCCAGAGGAGGGCTACCAAAATGGTGCAGGGAATGCATCAAAGCCCTACAAGAAGAGGCTAAAAGAGCTCAATATCTACACTCATAGGTCTCATAGGTTATTACAAGGCCAAGAAGACAAAGTCCATAATGGCCTGCCTAGTTAATATCCAGTTATATCTTGTTTAATCAGGTATTCGTCCAAGGAATTTTTAAATATTCATTGACGAACTCGCCACTATTTCAATGGTAAGCCATTCCATATACTAGTTATCCTTTTACTAAACCAGTTTTTCCTAGCATTTGTACAAAAAGAGCTGATCCGATTTGAAATGGGTGAGCTCTTGTATCATATGGCTGCATCCTTAACTCCAATCCCAGTTTATGCCACAGGTCATCATCTGATAGTGCTCTGTAGACCATGCACATATCACCTCGGAGCCTCCGAATTCCAATGAATACAGTTTCAATTCTACCAGTCTCTGTTGGTAGGTTAACCCCTCAAGGCCTGTCACATGTCGTGTTGCTTTCCTTTGTACCTGTTCCAGTGATTTTATTGTCCCTTTTTTCCAGGTGACCAAAACTGGGCACAATATTCCAGATGGATGGACCAGCCTTATACAGAGGCATTACCACCGATCTGTCTCTACTTTTAATATGCTTGTTTATGCAATGTAGGAGACCACTAGATTTTCTGATAATGTGATTACAGTGTGTCTTAAAGCTCAGATCATTGGTAATATAAATCCCCAAGTCCTTTTCTTCTGATGTTTCCTGCAACACTACTCCATTTAGTGTATATTCATAATGGGTGTTATTTTTCCCCAGGTGCATAACCCTACATTTATCTACATTAAATGTAGATTTATTTATTATTGCCCAGTTTTGATTTCTCTTAATGCTAGTTGTAAGGTATCCGAGTCCTCCTTAGAATTTATCCGATACCCTATTCTTGTATCATCTGCAAACTTTGACAACTACACATTTGTCGAAGTTTGCATAGATGAAATATATAAGTTGAAAAGGCAGGGGCCCAGAACCGAGCCCTGCAGCACCCCACTAGTCACTGTTACCCAATCCGACAAGAATCTCTTCACTGATACTCTCTGCCTCAGAGTTGTCAACCAGTTCTCAATCTATAGGGAAATATTGGCATGTATACCCTGCTTAATTAGGGCCTCAATCAAGAGGCCATGTGGTACCTTATCAAATGCTTTTGAGTAATCCAAGAAAATAACATCCACTGCTACTTGGGTGTCAAGTGCTTAATTCACTTTATCATAAAACTCCAACAAGTTTGTCTGACAGGACCTACCCTTTCTAAAACCATGCTGATTTTGGTCTAGATCTCCTGGCATAACCAACATATTGGTAATATGGGTTTTGATGATAGCTTCAGGGTTTTTCCCAATATTGATGTGAGGCTGATGGGTCTATAATTTGATAGCTCCTGTCTTGACCCTTTCTTATACAGTGGAATAATATCCACCTGCCGCCATTCAACTGGGACTTAGATTTATCTATAGAAAGCTGAAATAAGTGGGCTTCTGGGGGGCCCAATACATCAGCCAGCTCCTTAAGTACCCTAGAATGGAAGCCATCTGGTCCCTGTGCTTTATTCTGGTCTAAGGCTTTTAATCTATCTCTCACATCATTGACATCGATTTTAAGGGGAAAACCTACATCCTTTACATGATGATGCAAGGTGTTTTGGGTTTTTGGATCATACACTGATGCAAAATATGCGTTGTAATTGCATGCCGTGTCTTTATCGTCCAATAACAAATCGCCATGTGGTCCCCTTATGGGCCCTATTGATTTATTTACACCCTTTTTATTATTTATGTATTCAGAAAAAAGATTTATAATTATTTTGGACTTTGGTTGCCAAGTTATATTCATAGGCCTCTTTCGCTTTTCGTATGCTTGATCTACATTTTTTCAGTTCAAACTTAAATTCAACCCATCTTTCTGGCTGCCCACTTTTTTTGCATTTCTATATGCCTTATTTTTACATTTTATACTTTTAATTATTTGTGGTGTAAACCATGTTTTTTTTTTTGGAGTTTGTAGTCTTTTTAAGACTAGGAATGAATTCCTGTACCAGGGCTTTAATTTTGTTACTTAAAATATCCCACTTTTGCTGTATCATCAGTCCACTAAAATCTACCTCCCAGTTCCGTAAAACCAATTGTTTACGAATATCATTAAAGTTTGCCCTACTGAAATTATGTACCACTGTCCTACTAGTCATCTTTGATGAAACGTCATTAATACTAAATTTCACCATGTTGTGGCCACTGGAACCTAAGCGATGTAAGACTCTGCAATCGTGTATATCATAATCCAGGTTACTGAGTACCAAATCCAGAGTATGATTTCCCCGAGTATGATCTTTAACATATTGTTCAAGATTATTTAGCAGAAAAAATTCTAAGAATCGTTGCTCCTTTTGTGATTCTGCTTTTGGGGGGTCCCAGCTCAACCCTGGCAGATTAAAATCACCCACTAACAAGGAATTTCCAGCAGGGGTGAGGTTATCTAAGCATTCTAAAAGTTTGAGGTCATCTAACTGTGTGTTAGCTAGGCCTATATACCACACCCACATTTAATTTTGGCATTTGGGGGGCTAACTTAACCAAATCAACTGGGTTGTATCATTATTAATAATTTCTACACTTTCTGATGCAATATGATCCATTATATAAAGGGCAACACACCACCCTTTTGGTGTGGCTATCTCTATGATAGAGATGAAAACCGGGATTTGTTTCTCCCATGAATCTTCCTGTCACCGTGTTTCAGTAATGGCACATAAACTAATATTGTATGTATTTAGTGTAAATACCAGTTCATCCAATTTATTATTGAGACTTCTTGCATTTAATAACAGACAATTCCAGTGTTTTGATTTTACTAACCCTTGCTTTATTGATGTTTGGAATATACCTCCCCCACTCAGGAAGTTTAAAGAATTGTCAATTTTCTGTTTTAGTGATCTTGAGAAGCGGCGTTTCCTTCCCTATTTAAATGAATGCCATCCCTTGCAAATAGCCTTGTGTCAAAAAGTTTCCCAGTTCTCCAAATAATCATAATCTTTCTAAGGCACCACCTTTTAACCTCCCATTTAAGCTCTCAATTTCTGATTTCATGCGAAAGTTTACCCTGGGATTGGTATAATACCTGAAATAATCAGGTCACATCCTCTAGCTTTTAATCTGCCTATATACTCAAAGTCCCTTTGAATGTCAAGCATCCTTCTTTTGCCCACGTCATTTATGCCTACATGAATCAACACCAATGGTTGCTCATTATGTTCCAAAAGACCAGGTATAAGATGTCTTATGTCTTAGATTTTTACACCAGGTAATGCACTCACAGTGGTTGAGGTTATCCTATGTTTACATAAAATGGAGTCTGTATATTTGAGCATTGAGTCTCCTATCACCAAGACATCCCTTTTGGCTATGCTGATTTCAGTGTCAACATGTTCTGCTTGTTTTTTGTGACAAACTACTTTGGTGTCATCTAGTTGCTGGGTTTGCTGATGTGTCTCCTGTACCGTGATATCATCTTGTACTAAAAGGCTATATCTGTTTGGTGTTAACAGATTTGATAACCCTCCAATGTTTCTCGCCTCCTTTCCTGTTTTTCTGGGGACTATACTCCACTGTTCTGCCTTTCTCTCTGCATGTGATGATACTGCCTGAACATCACTGCATGGGCTTGTAGCTTCCTGTATGCTGCTGGTACCTACTTCTTCAGCTACATTATCTATGTAATCTTCTAAGCTACTTATATCTGTTAATATTTTCAGTCTTTTCTGAGTGCTACATTTTCAGCCTGCAAGGATTCTATTCATTTGCATTTTGCACAAATGAAGTTAGTTGTACACTCACCCAGTGAGAACATTTGACAGTTGCCACATGTTAGTTAGATAGTCTCCTATTTTCAGTAGATCCATTTTATCTTGTTTACTGTAACACCATGGTTCAACTCACTTTACTGGCCCTTTGCCCTATTGCCCCCATTGATGTTGCTAGTTACATCTCTGGTGCCAGATAACTCTCCCCACCACCACCCTCTGGGTACTGTCCCTCAGCCAGTTTTCCACCCATCTGGATCTTACGCTAACTCCAAGATCCACCAACTTCCTGGTCAACCTTTGTGGGGCACAGAGTCAAAGGCCTTACTGAAATCAAGATTGAGGATGTCTACTGCTTGACCCCTGTCTACTGTCTTAGTGACACAGTCATTGGCTCAATATGATGATTATATTCTATTTGTTGGTGATTTCTACCAGATCTGAAACTCCATACTGCAATCTATTTTTGGAAATATCTGTCTGGGTTGATACGATTATCTTATATGGAGTGTAAAGACATAAAAGTAATAAGCTGTAAAGATATTCAAATCTAAGCATTAACTGAGTGTGTAATTTAATTAGGATGAGCTATGAACCCATACTTAAAGGATATGATGGGACTAATTGATTTATATAAAGTTGCCAATGTGTCTTTTCTTGCTATTTTTTCACCTGTGTATTGACAATGCTCAACTGTGATTTGTAACTGTCTTGTGTTGATGATGTGTATGTAACCTCTGAAAAAAACATCATGCTCAAAGGTTATTACCGAAGATCTAAATAAATAAAATAAATACCTTTGATTACAAATCTGCTGCTGTATACTATGCATGGATACATTTGTATTAATTTCCTTGGGTTGTGTATCTCCACTATCTGGACTTTAACTTGTGAATTATGTATTCTTCTTCTATTTAAGATTATGAGCCTACACCCCCCTCCTCCGCTTACCACGTGTATCTGATGAGATGATAGAAAATGAAAAATAAAAGTTAAAAAAAACTGTCAGTCTGGTAATGAAAGATTAGGTCATCTGGCATAAGGGGTTTAGAGGGGTATAATCAGTTCTGATCCTGACAGCTGCATCATTTTCTGTTCAGAAACATGAGCCTGGATAGGAATGTTTTCTAGTCAATTATGGGTTAGTTGGGATCCACGTAGATGTGATGACCTGAACTGACAGACTCTTCAAAATGATCATTTTATTAATGTTGTATACTTAAGCAATAATGCATGACATGGTGTGGATTGTGCTGGGATTACCTCACGCCTGGGGTGGTTGGACACAAGGTCAGAGGCCAAGTGCATCCACCAGCCCAGAAGTAAGATTATCCCAGCACAACCCATACTCTGGAGTGCATTATTATTATTATACAATGGCTTTTATTTGTTAATACTGGGGGGGGGGACCAAAATGAGCACATATAGATGGCTGTTAGGCAGAGAACAAGTGTTGGAACACCCCTTTTATGTGCAGGGACATCTATTTTATAGTATCAGTTGTACTGTTTTATTTTGTAATTTTTTTTTTGAAGAAACACTCCCCATAGAAACATAGAAGTAGTCAGCAGATGGGGACCGTATGATCGATCAAGTTTGCCCTTGGCTTCCTACCCTGTACTTAGCTGCCTGCTGGTGTATCCCACAGTGTCTGTCCCATGCCTGCTTGAATTCCCCCCAACTGTCTTGGCTCCCACCACTCCCTCCAGCAGGCTATTCCATGGTACCACAACACGCTCTGTGAAGTAGAATTTCCTCATATTGCTTCTGAATTTTCCTCCCTTAAGTCAAAGGTTGTGACCTCTAGTCCTGCTGCAGCCTTACCTGAAAGAAGTTCTGCATGTGCACCCTGTTGTTGCCTTTAAGATATTTGAATGTTTCTATCATGTCCCCATGATTCTAGGGAATATAATTTGAGGTCATCCAGTCTTGCCTCATACAGTTTCTGACACAAGACCTGCACCATCTTTGTTACTCTTCTCTGTACCATCTCCAGCCTGTCTATGTCCTTCCTGAGGTGTGTCCCCCAGAAATGGACACAGTACTCCAGGTGAGCTGACCATTTCACCCTGGCAAATTGAAATCATTGACCACAACAGTACCTCCTGCTTTTTTAACCAGGAGAGACACACTAAGCTGAAAGCTTGTTTAGAGGTGCGACCTGGGAGTACAAGGATTAAGTGACTTGCTCAGTGTCACACGGTATGCAAGTGGGGGCTGTGGGATTTAAACCCAGGTCTCCAGGATTGCAGCTCAGAGCCTTAAACTACTGTGCTATACTGCATCCACATTACAATTACTACAGTGCTCCCATATCTGATCTGCTAGTTCTCTATCAATGTCCTTAGACTGCGAGGGTGGTCTGTACACTACTCCCAGTTTAACTCTTCTACCTTTACTGTTCTTTAATTGAATCCATATGGTTTCCATCATACCATTCTCCCCCTCCTCCCTACTATACACTATCCCCTCTCTTACATACAAAGCCACCCCCACCATTCCCTTTTGCCCTGTCCCTGCAGTACAGTCTTTATCTTGGTACCATCAGGTCTCAGTCCTGGTGTTGGTTGTCCCATGTCTTGGTGATGGCAGCTATGTCACACCCCTC
This sequence comes from Neoceratodus forsteri, assembly GCA_016271365.2. Lineage (NCBI taxonomy): Eukaryota > Metazoa > Chordata > Ceratodontiformes > Ceratodontidae > Neoceratodus > Neoceratodus forsteri. Next base: position 55,036,448 of record CM028130.1, read on the forward strand.
TTCTGCCATCAGTGCCTGGAGCTCCAGTATTTTGTTTCCCAGGCTCCTTGTGTTTATGATAACCACCCTCCAACTGGAACCCTAGCCCAAACCCCACAGTCCCACATCATTCTGCCAGCCATTCATTGAATCTCCTTGATCCTTTGTTTTCTGACATTACTTTCTTTGGTATGGGTAGGATCTCCGAGAAAGAAACTGATTGCCCCTCTTCACTGCATATCCTACCCAGTTCTTGGAATATCTCCTGCACCACCTCTACACTGCTACCCTCCAGATTGTTAGTGCCTAGGTGAACCACTATCTGAGGCTTCAAACCCTGTCTTCCTGCACATTTGGCAACAAGCTGCCCCATTCTACCAGCCATCATACCTGGCATGCAGTCCACCCAACTAGAACTCTTTCTGACCCCTTACCCCCCATCTGATACCCTTTATTATTGAGTCCCCCACATTAATGACCCTCTATTCCTCTCCCTGCTGACCTCCATTTTCCTCTTCCTTGTCCTCTCCCCTGTCTCACCACTCATTCCCCATTTGTTTTCCCATGACCCTCAACTCCCCCAATTCCTTCTTCCCAGTGCTGTCCCTGGGGTTCTATCTTCCCCTTCTCTGGTACCATAATTCTGCCCCCCACTTGCCCAAATTAGTATTCCATTTTCTAGCTCTTACATTCCCATTGCCACTGCCACTGCTCTTTGGAGTGTGGGTGTTCTTCCCCACCTCCCCACTAGGTTTCCTGTCATTCCTCAACTGTTCTTCCACCCCTCTTTGAGAAACCACTATCCCATTCAGAACCCTAATGCCCCCTTACCACAGGCATCCTGTTACTCCTCAGATCTGTGCTCATCCCCTTCCTTGTGCTCCCCACTCTCTCCTGTACCTTCTTTGCCTGGGCTATCTGCTGCTCCCCCTGTCCAACATCTACCTGCCCCCTCCCCCTGCCAGTAATTGCTACTCCTCCCCCTATCTTCACTCCCCTCCTTCACCTGCTGTCTTCTGGACTCCTGATCTTGCCTCTCTCATCTCTGATGTCTTCTCTGCCCTTTCTATTACCCCCCTTGCCTGTGACTTCCCTCTCTCCTCCTTCTCCAGGCTAGTCGACACTGAGAACCTGTTCCTATACTCATTCCCTATTTCCAAGCTATCCCAACTGCCCCTCCCTATGACTTGTATCTCAACTCTGGCACTCTTCTTCCACAGTACTTGACAACCTCCAGTCATTGGCCCCTGTTCTCAGCCAACCCTGACTAGCTGCTCCATTTGTCCCCTCTGATTACCCCTTTGTCCATCTGCTGTAACATCTGGGGAAGCCGTCCTCTAGTCCCATGGCACTGGGTGTTCCCCACAACCCCACCTCCTCTTTTATCCATCCTTGCAATCAGGGGATTGGCTAGGGTCACTGGGTATCCAATTAATTTCATGCAGACAGAATTGTGGGGCAGAATACTGTGCAGCCATAACAGTGCAAGTGAAAACAGCTACAGGGACATATAGCATGGACATGATAGGGTTATACCTGTAGGTGTTGTCACCCACGCTGACTACAAGAAGGGTGAGGAAGCCAGACCTGTGGTGTAGCGGATAATGTAACAGGCTATGAATGCCTGGAGAGGCCAGAAGATCCAGGTTCATGTCCACCTGTCCCCTTTGCATTTTTTTTCCAATGTTAACAGTGTCATTCTGTAATAGGAGAGCAACCTTCCCATGTGGCTTAGCAGTTAGGGTGACAGATCATGCAATCCTGGGGCAGCCAGTAGTCCCGGATTCCACTCTACAGCCTCCATTCAATACTTTTTCCACCTGTTGGCTGTGTGTTCATGGATGTTTTTATTTATAGTGGGTGTGTGTGTGAGGCAATGCCCCCCAAAGTCCCCCACATTACACCACCAGGAAAATGTTTCTTCAGTGTTTAGTCACGCTATGGGGACCGGTAGCTATTTTTTCACTGACACAGTTTTGTGTGGTGCTGTATTCTGTGATCATTTTTTTTCTGTGCTATCATGTCAATGCTGTTTTCACAGCAACCCAGATCACTGGATCTGAATGGGTTCCATGTCATAATAGTGATCGCAAAACAGTGATCACTATTATGGCGAGTGTATATCACCGGAAAGCAAATCGGTGATATACACTTCCTGGCAACCCAACATCCAGAACAACAAAAAGTGTTTTTGTTTAGGGGCAGCATGCTCCCATACCCCCCCTCATGGGGGGACTTTACCCCTGCAGCCCCTGAGTTTAGATTCACAGCTCCAGGGGTGCATGTTGGGAGGAAGCACAGTCCGAATTTTCAAAAAATTAAGTCCCACAGCCACAGGCAGTGGCAAGATTTCCATGCTCCCAGCCCCAGCCCTGAACCCAGTACCTGCTGAGCCAGACCTAGCCACCCACACCACTTCACCACATGGCTAGCTCTGCGGCAGCAGGCACACTAGTCCCCTAAAACCCAGTCACTGTCCTTCCCCTTCCCCTTACTATTTCTTTCTTCCAGTCACCCTTTCCTGTGCTCGCTTTCACATAGAGTCACTACCCTTACAGGGTAGCTCAGAATGATGGCACTGAAAATGAGCTGCTATTTTTGTAGTCGCTCATTTTCGGTTGCTGTCATCACTGGATATCATCTGAAGGATGTCTATTTTCTCATTCCAGTCAGATCTACCCACAACAATTATCTCAGGTTCAGGCTACAAAACTGCCAGTACCAGTTTGTAGCTTTTCCTTTTAGCCTTACTTCAGCACAGATGGTCTTCACAAAGTGCCTAGTTGTGGTAGCAGCACATTTGAGAAGGCAAGGTGTAGTCATCTTACCTACATGATGTACTGGCTAGTCTCTGGGAAAACAAGAGGCAAGGTGCTTTGTCCAGAGGGTGAAAATCAACCTGGAAAATCTGGGATTCCTCATAAATCTGCAGAAGTCCCAAACAGAACCTGTACAAGTGCCAAGTGTCATACTTCATAGGTAGTGAACTGGATACCCTGCAGGGGAAGCTTTCCTCCCGCAAGAGAGGGTATTAAATCTGATTGATGCTGCAGAATCCTTCCAAGCAGGACAACCAAGGCCTGCATGGGATTTTCTGTAGTTACTGGGCCACATGACCTCATCCACAGCAGTGGTGCCATCATCCAGGTTTCAGATTAGGGACAATCAGTATCACATAAGGGGCCACTGGTCTCAAAGATGGGATCCACTCTCCAAGCTAGTGCCAGTCACAAAGACATTGGTGCACAGAACTGTAAGAGGACTGGTATTAATTAAGACAGTACAAAGGAATGCTGAGTAGCATTCCTTTGTACTTATTAATTGAATACCAGTCAGTCCTCTTTACAGTTGTGTGTATTGGGTTTTTTTGTTTGTTTGTTTTGTATACAGTCACTCTTCATGCAGCAACAGTACTTTAAGAAGTGAGGTGTGCCTCCCTTTTTTCCATGTTGCACAAATACACTGATGCAGGCACTGGAGTGGTGGAAGAATGAAAGCAACCTTAGAGATGGCATTCCCTTCTTCTAGAAATCACTAACTAGTATCCTCTGCCTCACTCCTAGGGTGGGGGTGCCCACCTAGAGGATCTCAAAGTGAGTGGCATCTGGAACCCACAGGAGACTCAGGAGCACCTCAGTCCTCTGGAGCTCAGGGCAGTATTGCTGACAGTGCAGTCTCTTTCTTCCCCACTACAAGGTCAATCTGTTCAGAGTTGAACAGACACTACAACAATATATTACATAAACAAGAAAGGAGGAAAAAGATTCTCAAGACTGTGCACAGTGGCCATGAGGATCAGGGATATAGCTTATTCCTTAGAGGCAAAGATTTCTGCAGTATAGTTTCATGGCAGGATAACATCCTGGCAGACTCCTTAATCAGAATCAGCCAGAGAAACCATGAGTACTGTAGACCCTGAACCAGCAAGTGCTGCCTCAGTCTTCAGAAGATGAGGCACTCCAGAAATAGACGGGCTTTCCTCTTCAAAGAACAATCAGCTTCCACAGTTTTGTTGTAGGCCACCAGCAAGGGCACAGTCTCAGAAGATGTCCTGGTGCTAGATTCAACAGGGAGGTTCTGGTATGCATTGCACCATTCTCACTAATACAGAGAGTGCTCATAAAGCTCAGGAGAGAGCCAGCAACAATGATTCTGATAGTACTGGACTGGGCCAGACAGGCTTCGTACTCAGTGCTCCTGACCTTGTCCATCAGGATTTCTATTAATCTGCCACTGAGATACAACCTGTAGACTCCACAACAATTATTCTGATATTCCTGGACTGGGCAAGACAGGCTTGGTACTCAGTGATCCTGACCCTGTCCATCAATGATTTCAATCAATCTGTCACTGAGATATAACCTGTTGACTCTGTTTCAGGGTAGAATAATATTCCCAAACCTCAGAACACTATGCTTAGGGCATGGTTCCTGAGAAGATAGAATTCTGTAACCTGAGTTTATCAGAGGATGTTTTAAAAGTGTTGAAGGTTTCAAGAAAACCAGTAACAAGGAAAGCATACTCCTGTAAATGGAAGGGATTATCATAGTGGTGTGCACCCAGAAAGATAATCCTAGTACCAGCACAGCTGGCAAGAGTTCTGGATTACCTAGTATACCTTCAATCCTTAGGACTGAGACCTTCAACCTGAAGATACACCTGGCAACAGTGTGAGCCTACACATCATCAGACAATCTTGTAAGTCCTAGGCCTCGCAACCTGTATTTAAGTGTCCTTAAAAGCTTATATCACATGTTTATTTTATTTATTTATTAATGTAATCAGTTTACAACCTTTGAGCCAACGGCTCATTTACAAAGGTACCTCATCAACAATGGTAGATAATACAGATAAAATAGAAAGCAGAGTACATACAAAGAAGAGCATCAGTATAAAACAGACACACATTAATGGCACCTGGTTACAGCAAACATTGGTAGTGTAATACAGAGCAAAAAATGGTATAATTGACAGCAGTAGCTGGGTAGCAAGTAAGTTATGCATAGGTAGCATAGGGAATGCAACGTGGTTCTACCCATCAGTAGTGATACAGTTGGTAGAGGGAAAACAATTGAAGTAGTGAGGTTGTTAGGAATAAGGAGGGAAGGGGATGGAGCAGCCCAGAGGGCATTGTCAGGAGGAGGGTGGGGTTGGGCATCCTTTAGGCATAGGAGCAGCAGCGCTTGCTGAATAGCTCACTTTTGAGGGCATTTTTGAAAGTGGAGATGGTGGGGGTATCAGTGACGTCCCGGGGAAGATTGTTGTACCATGCAGGGGCTCTATGGCAGAATGATCTCTGACCAAGTGAGGTCCTAGCACGAGGAACCAGGAAGGTGGCTTTGCAGGAGTTCCGGGTGCTGACAAGGGGCTGTGCCGGAAGGAGGGAGGAAGTCAGCCCGGGGGGAGAAAGTCCAAGTAAGGTTTTTGAAATGATGCACGTTTGGTATAGTAGGCGTTCATCGAGGTCAGCATAGTTGCAAGGTCATAGAGTTGGCAGGTATGAGTGAGCTTAGGGCCCCTGTGATAAGCCTGCAAGCCTTATTTAGAGGAGGCAAATTTTGTTGAGGGTCGTCCTGTTGGCAGCCCCATAGACAGGCAGTCCATAGTCCACCAGGGAGAGTATGGAGGAAGTAACCGCACGCCGGAGGGCATGGGGGGAGACAGTTTTTGTAACGGTGCAGGATACCGAGTCGGATATTGGTTACAGAGGCGAGTGCTTCAATGTGGGTATGGAAGGAGAGTGCTGAGTCAAATAAGATCCCTAAGTACTTATAGGATTGGACTTGTTCAAGTTGTAGTCCAGAGCTGGAAAGGATACGGAGAGGGGAGTTGGATGATTTATTTTGAGGGTGGGCGAAGAGCATGGTTTTCGATTTTTAAGATTTATGACCAATCTATGCCCTTTAAGCCAAGCCTCAAGCGCTGTCAAAGGCCCTTTAGGGAAACCTGGAGGGATGTGGGGTTATGGTCAGTGGCAAAGAGGACTGCATCGTCTCATGCGACAGCAGTATTTTCCCGGGCATGCACTGGGCAGGGTGTTAAGGTAAAGCGAGAAGAGAAGGGGCCCCAGGATGGAGCCCTGTGGAACCCTGAGAGGATCAAACGTGGTCAGAAAGAGTCCCACCAATTCTGACTCGGGAGCGGGCAGAAAGGTAGCTGGAGCACCAAGCCAGTGGTCCAGAGGCAAAACCAGTGTGACAGAGGGCTTCCAGTAGTAGGGGTGGGAGACCGTGTCAAAGGCCTTTGATAGGTCAAGGAACACAGCCCCACCAGGGAGCCAGTATCCAAAGAGGAGTGAAGGAAGGAGGCTAATTCAATGAGAGCAGTGCTAGTATCGTGTCCTGCGCTGAAGCCATGCTGTTCAGGGCAGAGGATGTTGTATTTGGTCAGGTATTCAGTTATTTGTGCAGCAACTAGTTTTCCAGTGCCTTGGAAAGGGAGGAGGATGGAGATCGGTCGATAGTTCCAGCTAAGGACCTGTCACCCCTTTATGGATCGGAGTAACTCTTGCAGTTTTCCAGGAGGAGGGAATTGTCCCAGGCAGAGGGATTTGTTAAGAAGGCAGGTGAGTGGGGTGAGGACTTGATTCAGGACCAACTGGAGAATTTTGTGGTCCAGGAGACGCCACTGGGACTGTTGCCTTTTAGAGCACGAGTCAGGTGCAGTCTGGCTTCCTGGTAGTAATCCTCGAAGGTGGAAGCAAGGGCGATGGAGGCAGGGGTAGGATGGGGGTGGCTGATCAAAGAAGTTACTGGGGAGGATTGGGCTAAGGTCTGTAAAGGTGGTGTTGAGTAGGTTTGCAATGTCGGTGGGTCTGTGATGGTGGTGTTGTTGGTGGTAATCTGGGATGGGGAGGGAGCGGGTGTTCCCATTCAGTTGTTTGACCTTATCCCAGAAGGTACGGGCGCCGCAGGAGGCAGTGAGGGTGGCCTGATAGTGGTTGGCTTTGGCCTTCCTGATTGCCCATGTACACTTGTTCCGCGCAGCATTGTAGGCCTGTCTGTCAGCTGGGCGCCTAGTTTCAGTGGCACGGTACCAAAGGTCGTCCCTGTGTCTGAGCAACAGTGAGAGAGCAGGGGTAATCCAGGGCAGGTTAGGTCTTTGGAGCGGACGGTAGAGATGGGAGCAAAGAGATCGCAGGCTTTATTAAAGGTGGAGGAAAGAAGGCAAGAGCGGTATCTATATCAGGTGCATGGAGAATCGGGGACCAGTCTTGCAGTTCAAGGTACTGCTTAAGGTTTTTAGGCCATAAGGTCTGAAAATGAAGGCTGTGCAGCTGGTCGGGTAGGGTGGGTCAACCAGCGGAAGAGCACAGGGGAGTGGTCACTGAGTGAATCAGGAGGACTTGGATGTCCAGAATTTTAGGGGGCGGTTAGTGATGATGACATCGAGGAGGGTGCTAGTACCTCTCTTGGGGTTCACACGAGTGGGTTGGGAGACTAGCTGGGTTAGATCCAGAGCAGTGAAGGAGTCCCGAGTGGGGGAGGATGAGGGACAAATCCAGTTCACATTGAGGTCCCCAACTATGATTTTGTCAGCATTGTGGGGAAGGGTGGCAAGGTAGTCAGTGAGGGATAAAAGAGATGGGTTTTTGAGTCTGGGCGGTATATAGGCAGTGGTGAGGTAAAAGGGGGATCTGGCGGGGTCCGGGGTAAGCTTATTGGAGAGGGCTTGGGCCCCATTTACAAGGACCGGTGCAGGGAGGGCGATACCAGTGAGTGAGCTCCTGGTGTAGATAGCGCAGCCACCACCACGTTTGGTTACTCGATCCTCACGATAAAGGGTGTAGCCAGGGAGGGAAACAAGGGAGTCAGGGGTGGAATTAGATAGCCATGTTTCCACCAGCGCAATGATGTCTGGTTTGTGCTGAGAGACCCAGCATTGGAGGGAGTCGAATTTTTTCAGGACGCTGCATATATTCATGGAGGCGATCAGCAGTCCGGGACGCCCTCCTGCAGAGGTGGTCCTGGTGGGTCCAGGATTGGGGTGGATATTGCCAGATAAGATTAGTAGAAGGACAACAGTTCTGGCCAGGCACGGCGGTATAGATTGAGCCTATGGCTAGGAGGAGTTGGGGGTGGGATCATGGAGGAGCAGGGGATAGTTAGGGAATTAACGTCAGGGAGGGCAAGGATAGTGAGCTGTCCGAAAGGGGATGGGAGGGAGGGGGGGAGTGGCGAGGAGATGGGAGTTGAAGGTCAGTGTGCATGGGCATAGTAGGGTGAGTAGGAACTAGGTTGGTGGGAATTAACGGTGAAATAGCCTGTGGCCTAGGGGAGATAAACGGCTGGAGGGAGGGGGGAACCAGGAGGAGGATGACAGGGAGGAGTTTAACAGAAGGTGAGCAAGCATGTTCTCCTGACTAAGTCCCTCCGTGGCACCCAAATATCTGCTTTGCCCATCTGATGGAGGCTCCCTTTGAGGCTATGGCTGCTGCTGATTATGAAGATGTTACAGAGAAAATAGTTTTCCTGATTGTCATGAATCTGCCAGGAGTGTAAGTGAGCTTCAATCACTTAGTACAGATCCAAGCTACAGTATCTTCCACATGGATAAGACAGTCTTTAGGACTAATTGTAAATTCCTACCTAAGGTATTGTCAGCATTTCACTTAAAGCAGTCACTTGTTCTTCCTGTGCTCTATCCATTCAAGTACAGGTGAACAAAACTGCACTGTCTGGAAATAAAAGAGCACTAGGCCACTACCTCTACATGACAATGGAGTCAGGTCTCAAGGTACACATATTTTGTTACCTATGGTGAGGTAGACAAAGGCAGACCAGCAACTAGGAGGACTGTCTCTCATTCAATAGTCTCATGCATACAGTTCTGTTATGAAGAAGATGGAAAAATACCTACCAGAAGCCTAGGGGCACATTCCATCAGGGGCATCTTTGCCTCTGTGACCCCTACAAGGGACATCCCCATTCTATTTTTCTTTAGCAGATCACTGGAGTCTGGAGTGGTCCTGGAGGACTGGAGAAGGACAGATGTAGTCCTGCTTCACAAAAGTGGTAGCAGGGAAGAGGCAAGCAATTATAGGCCTGTCAGCCTCACATTGGTGATGGGTAAGTTAATGGAAACACTGCTAAAGAAAAAGATTGTGGAATATCTGGAATCCAGTGGGATACAGGATCTGAAGTAGCTTGGATTCACAGGGGAGAGATCATGCAATCAAATCTCAAAGATTTCTTTAACTGGGTTACCCAGGAATTAGATCAGGAGGAGCAGTCTACTTGGCCTACTTGGATTTCAGCAAGGATTTTGACATCATTCCACACAGAAGACTGGAAAGAAAACTGGGTAGCTTTGGGGTAGGAAACAAGGTGGTAACCTGAGTAAGAAATGGGTTAGGCTATAGGAAACAGCGTGTAATGGTAAATGGAGTTTGATCCCAGGAAGGTAGGGTGATCAGCTGGGTAGCTCAGGGTTCAGTGCTGGGACTGGTCCTCTTTAATGTCTTTATAAGTGACATAGCAGAGGAGCCGGAAGGTAAGGTTTGCCTCTTTGTGGATGACACCAAGATCTGCAACAGGGTGGACACTCGGGTGGGGGGTGGGGTGCTGAAAGGACGGGCAGAGATCTGAAAAAGTAGAGGAGTTGCCAAGGTTATGTTAGCTGGATTTTAATGCAAAAGGGCAACAAATTCACCTGGGCCATAGAAACCCAGGGCAGAGTACAAATTGGATAGCGTGGAGACTGACAATGACCAAGCAGGAAAGAGACCTGCAGGTAATAATATTGCATGATCTAAAGATTGACAGGCTGTGTGATATGGCAGTCCGGGGCTAGTTGGATGCTAGGGTGCACAGAAAGGATATCACCAGCAGAAAGAGGAGATGGTGTTGCCTTTATATAGTTCACTGTTAAAACCCTATCTTGAGTACTGTATCCAGTTCTGAAGGCGACATCTCAGGAAGAACATAGAGAGGAGGTGGTCCAGAGGAGGGCTACCAAAATGGTGCAGGGAATGCATCAAAAGCCCTACAAGAAGAGGCTAAAAGAGCTCAATATCTACACTCATAGGTCTCATAGGTTATTACAAGGCCAAGAAGACAAAGTCCATAATGGCCTGCCTAGTTAATATCCAGTTATATCTTGTTTAATCAGGTATTCGTCCAAGGAATTTTTAAATATTCATTGACGAACTCGCCACTATTTCCAATGGTAAGCCATTCCATATACTAGTTATCCTTTTACTAAACCAGTTTTTCCTAGCATTTGTACAAAAAGAGCTGATCCGGATTTGAAATGGGTGAGCTCTTGTATCATATGGCTGCATCCTTAACTCCAATCCCAGTTTATGCCACAGGTCATCATCTGATAGTGCTCTGTAGACCATGCACATATCACCTCGGAGCCTCCGGAATTCCAATGAATACAGTTTCAATTCTACCAGTCTCTGTTGGTAGGTTAACCCCTCAAGGCCTGTCACATGTCGTGTTGCTTTCCTTTGTACCTGTTCCAGTGATTTTATTGTCCCTTTTTTCCCAGGTGACCAAAACTGGGCACAATATTCCAGATGCGGATGGACCAGCGCCTTATACAGAGGCATTACCACAGATCTGTCTCTACTTTTAATATGCTTATTTATGCAATGTAGGAGACCACTAGATTTTCTGATAATGTGATTACAGTGTGTCTTAAAGCTCAGATCATTGGTAATATAAATCCCCAAGTCCTTTTCTTCTGATGTTTCCTGCAACACTACTCCATTTAGTGTATATTCATAATGGGTGTTATTTTTCCCCAGGTGCATAACCCTACATTTATCTACATTAAATGTAGATTTATTTATTATTGCCCAGTTTTTGATTTCTCTTAATGCTAGTTGTAAGGTATCCGAGTCCTCCTTAGAATTTATCCGATACCCTATTCTTGTATCATCTGCAAACTTTGACAACTACACATTTGTCGAGTTTGCATAGATAAATATATAAGTTGAAAGGCAGGGGCCCAGAACCGAGCCCTGCAGCACCCCACTAGTCACTGTTACCCAATCCGACAAGAATCTCTTCACTGATACTGCTCAGATTTGTCAACCAGTTCTCAATCCATAGGGAAATATTGGCATGTATACCCTGCTTAATTAGGGCCTCAATCAAGAGGCCATGTGGTACCTTATCAAATGCTTTTGAGTAATCCAAGAAAATAACATCCACTGCTACTTGGGTGTCAAGTGCTTAATTCACTTTATCATAAAACTCCAACAAGTTTGTCTGACAGGACCTACCCTTTCTAAAACCATGCTGATTTTGGTCTAGATCTCCTGGCATAACCAACATATTGGTAATATGGTTTTGATGATAGCTTCCAGGGTTTTCCCAATATTGATGTGAGGCTGATGGGTCTATAATTTGATAGCTCCTGTCTTGACCCTTTCTTATACAGTGGAATAATATCCACCTGCCACCATTCAACTGGGACTTCAGATTTATCTATAGAAAGCTGAAATAAGTGGGCTTCTGGGGGGCCCAATACATCAGCCAGCTCCTTAAGTACCCTAGAGTGGAAGCCATCTGGTCCCTGTGCTTTATTCTGGTCTAAGGCTTTTAATCTATCTCTCACATCATTGACATCGATTTTAAGGGGAAAACCTACATCCTTTACATGATGATGCAAGGTGTTTTGGGTTTTTGGATCATACACTGATGCAAAATATGCGTTGTAATTGCATGCCGTGTCTTTATCGTCCAATAACAAATCGCCATGTCCCTTATGGGCCCTATTGATTTATTTACACCCTTTTATTATTTATGTATTCAGAAAAAGATTTATAATTATTTTGGACTTTGGTTGCCAAGTTATATTCATAGGCCTCTTTCGCTTGGATGCTTGATCTACATTTTTTCAGTTCAAACTTAAATTCAACCCATCTTTCTGGCTGCCCACTTTTTGCATTTCTATATGCCTTATTTTACATTTTATACTTTTAATTATTTGTGGTGTAAACCATTTTTTTTTTGAGTTTGTAGTCTTTTAAGACTAGGAATGAATTCCTGTACCAGGGCTTTAATTTTGTTACTTAAAATATCCCACTTTTGCTGTATCATCAGTCCACTAAAATCTACCTCCCAGTTCCAGAAACCAATTGTTTACTAATATCATTAAAGTTTGCCCACTGAAATTATGTACCACTGTCCTACTAGTCATCTTTGATGAAACGTCATTAATACTAAATTTCACCATGTTGTGGCCACTGGAACCTAAGCGATGTAAGACTCTGCAATCGTGTATATCATAATCCAGGTTACTGAGTACCAAATCCAGAGTATGATTTCCCAGTATGATCTTTAACATATTGTTCAAGATTATTTAGCAGAAAAATTCTAAGAATCGTTGCTCCTTTGTGATTCTGCTTTTGGGGTCCCAGCTCAACCCTGGCAGATTAAAATCACCCACTAACAAGGAATTTCCAGCAGGGGTGAGGTTATCTAAGCATTCTAAAAGTTTGAGGTCATCTAACTGTGTGTTAGCTGACGGCCTATATACCACACCCACATTTAATTTTGGCATTTGGGGGGGGCTAACTTAACCCAAATCAACTGGGTTGTATCATTATTAATAATTTCTACACTTTCTGATGCAATATGATCCATTATATAAAGGGCAACACACCCACCCTTTTGGTGTGGCCTATCTCTATGATAGAGATGAAAACCGGGGATTTGTTTCTCCCATGAATCTTCCTGTTTCCACCGTGTTTCAGTAATGGCACATAAACTAATATTGTATGTATTTAGTGTAAATACCAGTTCATCCAATTTATTATTGAGACTTCTTGCATTTAATAACAGACAATTCCAGTGTTTTGATTTTACTAACCCTTGCTTTATTGATGTTTGGAATATACCTCCCCCACTCAGGAAGTTTAAAGAATTGTCAATTTTCTGTTTTAGTGATCTTGAGAAGCGGCGTTTCCTTCCCTATTTAAATGAATGCCATCCTTGCAAATAGCCTTGTGTCAAAAAGTTTCCAGTTCTCCAAATAATCATAATCTTCTAAGGCACCACCTTTTAACCTCCCATTTAAGCTTCTCAATTTCTGATTTCATGCAAAGTTTACCCTGGGACTTGGTATAATACCTGAAATAATCAGGTCACATCCTCTAGCTTTTAAATCTGCGCCTATATACTCAAAGTCCCTTTGAATGTCAAGCATCCTTCTTTTGCCCACGTCATTTATGCCTACATGAATCAACACCAATGGTTGCTCATTATGTTCCAAAAGACCAGGTATAAGATGTCTTATGTCTTAGATTTTTACACCAGGTAATGCACTCACAGTGGTTGAGGTTATCCTATGTTTACATAAAATGGAGTCTGTATATTTGAGCATTGAGTCTCCTATCACCAAGACATCCCTTTTGGCTATGCTGATTTCAGTGTCAACATGTTCTGCTTGTTTTTGTGACAAACTACTTTGGTGTCATCTAGTTGCTGGGTTTGCTGATGTGTCTCCTGTACCGTGATATCATCTTGTACTAAAAGGCTATATCTGTTTGGTGTTAACAGATTTGATAACCCTCCAATGTTTCGCCTCCCTTTCCTGTTTTTCTGGGGGACTATACTCCACTGTTCTGCCTTCTCCTCTGCATGTGATGATACTGCCTGAACATCACTGCATGGGCTTGTAGCTTCCTGTATGCTGCTGGTACCTACTTCTTCAGCTACATTATCTATGTAATCTTCTAAGCTACTTATATCTGTTAATATTTTCAGTCTTTTCTGAGTGCTACATTTTCAGCCTGCAAGGATTCTATTCATTTGCATTTTGCACAAATGAAGTTAGTTGTACACTCACCCAGTGAGAACATTTGACAGTTGCCACATGTGTTAGTTAGATAGTCTCCTATTTTCAGTAGATCCATTTTATCTTGTTTACTGTAACACCATGGTGCAACTCACTTTACTGGCCCTTTTGCCCTATTGCCCCGTATGACACGTGCTAGTTACATCTCTGGTGCCAGATAACTCTCCCCCCACCACCACCCTCTGGGTACTGTCCCTCAGCCAGTTTTCCACCCATCTGGCGATCTTCGCCTCAACTCCAAGATCCACCAACTTCCTGGTCAACCATTTGTGGGGCACAGAGTCAAAGGCCTTACTGAAATCAAGATTGAGGATGTCTACTGCTTGACCCCTGTCTACTGTCTTAGTGACACAGTCATTGGCTCAATATGATGATTATATTCTATTTGTTGGTGATTTCTACCAGATCTGAAACTCCATACTGCAATCTATTTTTGGAAATATCTGTCTGGGTTGATACGATTATCTTATATGGAGTGTAAAGACATAAAAGTAATAAGCTGTAAAGATATTCAAATCTAAGCATTAACTGAGTGTGTAATTTAATTAGGATGAGCTATGAACCCATACTTAAGGATATGATGGGACTAATTGATTTATATAAAGTTGCCAATGTGTCTTTTCTTGCTATTTTTTCACCTGTGTATTGACAATGCTCAACTGTGATTTGTAACTGTCTTGTGTTGATGATGTGTATGTAACCTCTGAAAAAAACATCATGCTCAAAGGTTATTACCGAAGATCTAAATAAATAAAATAAATACCTTTGATTACAAATCTGCTGCTGTATACTATGCATGGATACATTTGTATTAATTTCCTTGGGTTGTGTATCTCCACTATCTGGACTTTAACTTGTGAATTATGTATTCTTCTTCTATTTAAGATTATGAGCCTACACCCCCTCCTCCGCTTCCACGTGTATCTGATGAGATGATAGAAAATGAAAAATAAAAGTTAAAAAACTGTCAGTCTGGTAATGAAAGATTAGGTCATCTGGCATAAGGGGTTTAGAGGGGTATAATCAGTTCTGATCCTGACAGCTGCATCATTTCTGTTCAGAAACATGAGCCTGGATAGGAATGTTTTCTAGTCAATTATGGGTTAGTTGGGATCCACGTAGATGTGATGACCTGAACTGACAGACTCTTCAAAATGATCATTTTATTAGTGTTGTATACTTAAGCAATAATGCATGACATGGTGTGGATTGTGCTGGGATTACCTCACGCCTGGGGTGCTTGGACACAAGGTCAGAGGCCAAGTGCATCCACCAGCCCAGAAGTAAGATTATCCCAGCACAACCCATACTCTGGAGTGCATTATTATTATTATACAATGGCTTTTATTTGTTAATACTGGGGGGGACCAAAATGAGCACATATAGATGGCTGTTAGGCAGAGAACAAGTGTTGGAACACCCCTTTTATGTGCAGGGACATCTATTTTATAGTATCAGTTGTACTGTTTTATTTTGTAATTTTTTTGAAGAAACACTCCCCATAGAAACATAGAAGTAGTCAGCAGATGGGGACCGTATGATCGATCAAGTTTGCCCTTGGCTTCCTACCCTGTACTTAGCTGCCTGCTGGTGTATCCCACAGTGTCTGTCCCATGCCTGCTTGAATTCCCCCAACTGTCTTGGCTCCCACCACTCCCTCCAGCAGGCTATTCCATGGTACCACAACACGCTCTGTGAAGTAGAATTTCCTCATATTGCTTCTGAATTTTCCTCCCTTAAGTCAAAGGTTGTGACCTCTAGTCCTGCTGCAGCCTTACCTGAAAGAAGTTCTGCATGTGCACCCTGTTGTTGCCTTTAAGATATTTGAATGTTTCTATCATGTCCCCATGATTCTAGGGAATATAATTTGAGGTCATCCAGTCTTGCCTCATACAGTTTCTGACACAAGACCTGCACCATCTTTGTTACTCTTCTCTGTACCATCTCCAGCCTGTCTATGTCCTTCCTGAGGTGTGTCCCCCAGAAATGGACACAGTACTCCAGGTGAGGGCTGACCATTTCACCCCTGGCAAATTGAAATCATTGACCACAACAGTACCTCCCTGCTTTTTTTTTTTACCAGGAGAGACACACTAAGCTGAAAGCTTGTTTAGAGGTGCGACCTGGGAGTACAAGGAAGTTAAGTGACTTGCTCAGTGTCACACGGTATGCAAGTGGGGGCTGTGGGATTCAAACCCAGGTCTCCAGGTTTGCAGCTCAGAGCCTTAAACTACTGTGCTATACTGCATCCACATTACAATTACTACAGTGCTCCCATATCTGATCTGCTAGTTCTCTATCAATGTCCTTAGACTGCGAGGGTGGTCTGTACACTACTCCCAGTTTAACTCTTCTACCTTTACTGTTCTTTAATTGAATCCATATGGTTTCCATCATACCATTCTCCCCCTCCTCCCTACTATACACTATCCCCTCTCTTACATACAAAGCCACCCCCACCATTCCCTTTGCCCTGTCCCTGCAGTACAGTCTTTTATCTTGGTACCATCAGGTCTCAGTCCTGGTGTTGGTTGTCCCATGTCTTGGTGATGGCAGCTATGTCCACCCCTCTTCTGCCATCAGTGCCTGGAGCTCCAGTATTTTGTTTCCCAGGCTCCTTGTGTTTATGATAACCACCCTCCAACTGGAACCCTAGCCCAAACCCCACAGTCCCACATCATTCTGCCAGCCATTCATTGAATTCCTTGATCCTTTGTTTTCTGACATTACTTTCCTTTGGTATGGGTAGGATCTCCGAGAAAGAAACTGATTGCCCCTCTTCACTGCATATCCTACCCAGTTCTTGGAATATCTCCTGCACCACCTCTACACTGCTACCCTCCAGATTGTTAGTGCCTAGGTGAACCACTATCTGAGGCTTCAAACCCTGTCTTCCTGCACATTTGGCAACAAGCTGCCCCATTCTACCAGCCATCATACCTGGCATGCAGTCCACCCAACTAGAACTCTTTCTGACCCCTTACCCCCCATCTGATACCCTTTATTGAGTCCCCACATTAATGACCCTCTATTCCTCTCCTGCTGACCTCCATTTTCCTCTTCCTTGTCCTCTCCCCTGTCTCACCACTCATTCCCCATTTGTTTTCCCATGACCTCAACTCCCCAATTCCTTCTTCCCAGTGCTGTCCCTGGGGTTCTATCTTCCCTTCTCTGGTACCATAATTCTGCCCCCACTTGCCCAAATTAGTATTCCATTTTCTAGCTCTTACATTCCCATTGCCACTGCCACTGCTCTTTGGAGTGTGGTGTTTCTTCCCACCTCCCACTAGGTTTCCTGTCATTCCTCAACTGTTCTTCACCCCTCTTTGAGAAACCACTATCCCATTCAGAACCCTAATGCCCCTTACCACAGGCATCCTGTTACTCCTCAGATCTGTGCTCATCCCTTCCTTGTGCTCCCACTCTCTCCTGTACCTTCTTTGCCTGGGCTATCTGCTGCTCCCCTGTCCAACATCTACCTGCCCTCCCCTGCCAGTAATTGCTACTCCTCCCCCTATCTTCACTCCCCTCCTTCACCTGCTGTCTTCTGGACTCCTGATCTTGCCTCTCTCATCTCTGATGTCTTCTCTGCCCTTTCTATTACCCCCCTTGCCTGTGACTTCCCTCTCTCCCTCCTTCTCCTCCAGGCTAGTCGACACTGAGAACCTGTTCCTATACTCATTCCCTATTTCCCAAGCTATCCCAACTGCCCCCCTCCCTATGACTTGTATCTCAACTCTGGCACTCTTCTCTTCTTCCACAGTACTTGACAACCCTCCAGTCATTGGCCCCTGTTCTCAGCCAACCCTGACTAGCTGCTCCATTTGTCCCCTCTGATTACCCCTTTGTCCATCTGCTGTAACATCTGGGAAGCCGTCCCTCTAGTCCCATGGCACTGGGTGTTCCCCACAACCCCACCTCCTTTTATCCATCCTTGCAATCAGGGGATTGGCTAGGGTCACTGGGTATCCAATTAATTTCATGCAGACAGAATTGTGGGGCAGAATACTGTGCAGCCATAACAGTGCAAGTGAAAAACAGCTACAAGGACATATAGCATGGACATGATAGGGTTATACCTGTAGGTGTTGTCACCACGCTGACTACAAGAAGGGTGAGGAAGCCAGACCTGTGGTGTAGTGATAATGTAACAGGCTATGAATGCCTGGAGAGGCCAGAAGATCCAGGTTCATGTCCACCTGTCCCTTTGCATTTTTTTCCAATGTTAACAGTGTCATTCTGTAATAGGAGAGCAACCTTCCCATGTGGCTTAGCAGTTAGGGTGACAGATCATGCAATCCTGGGGCAGCCAGTAGTCCCGATTCCACTCTACAGCCTCCATTCAATACTTTTCCACCTGTTGGCTGTGTGTTCATGGATGTTTTATTTATAGTGGGTGTGTGTGTGAGGCAATGCCCCCAAAGTCCCCACATTACACCACCAGGAAAAATGTTTCTTCAGTGTTTAGTCACGCTATGGGGACCGTAGCTATTTTTCACTGACACAGTTTTGTGTGGTGCTGTATTCTGTGATCATTTTTTTCTGTGCATCATGTCAATGCTGTTTTCACAGCAACCCAGATCACTGGATCTGAATGGTTCCATGTCATAATAGTGATCGCAAAACAGTGATCACTATTATGGCGAGTGTATATCACCGAAAGCAAATCGTGATATACACTTCCTGGCAACCCAACATCCAGAACAACAAAAGTGTTTTTGTTTAGGGGCAGCATGTTCCATACCCCCCTCATGGGGGATTCTTACCCTGCAGCCCCTGAGTTTAGATTCACAGCTCCAGGGGGGTGCATGTTGGGGAGGAAGCACAGTCCGAATTTTCAAAAAAAATTAAGTCCCACAGCCACAGGCAGTGGCAAGATTTCCATGCTCCCAGCCCCCAGCCCTGAACCCAGTACCTGCTGAGCCAGACCTAGCCATCCACACCACTTCACCACATGGCTAGCTCGGCGGCAGCAGGCACACAAGTCCCCTAAAACCCAGTCACTGTCCTTCCCCTTCCCCTTACTATTTCTTTCTTCCAGTCACCCTTTCCTGTGCTCGCTTTCACATAGAGTCACTACCCTTACAGGGTAGCTCAGAATGATGGCACTGAAAATGAGCTGCTATTTTTGTAGTCGCTCATTTTCGGTTGCTGTCATCACTGGATATCATCTGAAGGATGTCTATTTTCTCATTCCAGTCAGATCTACCCACAACAATTATCTCAGGTTCAGGCTACAAAACTGCCAGTACCAGTTTGTAGCTTTTCCTTTTAGCCTTACTTCAGCACAGATGGTCTTCACAAAGTGCCTAGTTGTGGTAGCAGCACATTTGAGAAGGCAAGGTGTAGTCATCTTACCTACATGATGTACTGGCTAGTCTCTGGGAAAACAAGAGGCAATGTGCTTTGTCCAGAGGGTGAAAATCAACCTGGAAAATCTGGGATTCCTCATAAATCTGCAGAAGTCCCAAACAGAACCTGTACAAGTGCCAAGTGTCATACTTCATAGGTAGTGAACTGGATACCCTGCAGGGGAAGCTTTCCTCCCGCAAGAGAGGGTATTAAATCTGATTGATGCTGCAGAATCCTTCCAAGCAGGACAACCAAGGCCTGCATGGGATTTTCTGTAGTTACTGGGCCACATGACCTCATCCACAGCAGTGGTGCCATCATCCAGGTTTCAGATTAGGGACAATCAGTATCACATAAGGGGCCACTGGTCTCAAAGATGGGATCCACTCTCCAAGCTAGTGCCAGTCACAAAGACATTGGTGCACAGAACTGTAAAGAGGACTGGTACTTAATTAAGACAGTACAAAGGAATGCTGAGTAGCATTCCTTTGTACTTATTAATTGAATACCAGTCAGTCCTCTTTACAGTTGTGTGTATTGGGTTTTTGTTTGTTTGTTTTGTATACAGTCACTCTTCATGCAGCAACAGTACTTTAAGAAGTGAGGTGGCCTCCCTTTTTCCATGTTGCACAAATACACTGATGCAGGCACTGGAGTGGTGGAAGAATGAAAGCAACCTTAGAGATGGCATTCCTCTTCTAGAAATCACTAACTAGTATCCTCTGCCTCACTCCTAGGGTGGGGTGCCCACCTAGAGGATCTCAAAGTGAGTGGCATCTGGAACCCACAGGAGACTCAGGAGCACCTCAGTCCTCTGGAGCTCAGGGCAGTATTGCTGACAGTGCAGTCTCTTTCTTCCCACTACAAGGTCAATCTGTTCAGAGTCGAACAGACACTACAACAATATATTACATAAACAAGAAAGGAGGAAAAGATTCTCAAGACTGTGCACAGTGGCCATGAGGATCAGGATATAGCTTATTCCTTAGAGGCAAAGATTTCTGCAGTATAGTTTCATGGCAAGGATAACATCCTGGCAGACTCCTTAATCAGAATCAGCCAGAGAAACCATGAGTACTGTAGACCCTGAACCAGCAAGTGCTGCCCTCAGTCTTCAGAAGATGAGGCACTCCAGAAATAGACGGGCTTTCCTCTTCAAAGAACAATCAGCTTCCACAGTTTTGTTGTAGGCCACCAGCAAGGGGCACAGTCTCAGAAGATGTCCTGGTGCTAGATTCAACAGGGAGGTTCTGGTATGCATTCGCACCATTCTCACTAATACAGAGAGTGCTCATAAAGCTCAGGAGAGAGCCAGCAACAATGATTCTGATAGTACTGGACTGGGCCAGACAGGCTTGTACTCAGTGCTCCTGACCTTGTCCATCAGGATTTCTATTAATCTGCCACTGAGATACAACCTGTAGACTCCACAACAATTATTCTGATATTCCTGGACTGGGCAAGACAGGCTTGGTACTCAGTGATCCTGACCCTGTCCATCAATGATTTCAATCAATCTGTCACTGAGATATAACCTGTTGACTCTGTTTCAGGGTAGAATAATATTCCCAAACCTCAGAACACTATGCTTAAGGGCATGGTTCCTGAGAAGTTAGAATTCTGTAACCTGAGTTTATCAGAGGATGTTTTAAAAGTGTTGAAGGTTTCAAGAAAACCAGTAACAAGGAAAGCATACTCCTGTAAATGGAAGGGATTATCATAGTGGTGTGCACCCAGAAAGATAATCCTAGTACCAGCACAGCTGGCAAGAGTTCTGGATTACCTAGTATACCTTCAATCCTTAGGACTGAGACCTTCAACCTGAAGATACACCTGGCAACAGTGTGAGCCTACACATCATCAGACAATCTTGTAAGTCCTAGGCCTCGCAACCTGTATTTAAGTGTCCTTAAAAGCTTATATCACATGTTTATTTTATTTATTTATTAATGTAATCAGTTTACAACCTTTGAGCCAACGGCTCATTTACAAAGGTACCTCGTCAACAATGGTAGATAATACAGATAAAATAGAAAGCAGAGTACATACAAAGAAGAGCATCAGTATAAAACAGACACACATTAATGGCACCTGGTTACAGCAAACATTGGTAGTGTAATACAGAGCAAAAAATGGTATAATTGACAGCAGTAGCTGGGTAGCAAGTAAGTTATGCATAGGTAGCATAGGAATGCAACGTGGTTCTACCCATCAGTAGTGATACAGTTGGTAGAGGAAAACAATTGAAGTAGTGAGGTTGTTAGGAATAAGGAGGGAGGGATGGAGCAGCCAGAGGGCATTGTCAGGAGGAGGGGTGGGGTTAGGCATCCTTTAGGCATAGGAGCAGCAGCGCTTGCTGAATAGCTCACTTTTGAGGGCATTTTGAAAGTGGAGATGGTGGGGGTATCAGTGACGTCCGGAAGATTGTTGTACCATGCAGGGGCTCTATGGCAGAATGATCTCTGACCAAGTGAGGTCCTCAGCACGAGGAACCAGGAAGGTGGCTTTGCAGGAGGTCCGGTGCTGACAAGGGCCAGCCGGAAGGAGGGAGGAAGTCAGCCCGGGGAGAAAGTCCAAGTAAGGTTTTTGAAATGATGCAAGTTTGGTATAGTAGGCGTCATCGAGGTCGAGCATAGTTGCAAGGTCATAGAGTTGGCAGGTATGAGTGAGCTTAGGGGCCCCTGTGATAAGCCTGCAAGCCTTATTTAGGAGGAGGCAAATTTTGTTGAGGGCCGTCCTGTTGGCAGCCCCATAGACAGGCAGTCCATAGTCCACCAGGGAGAGTATGGAGGAAGTAACCGCACGCCGGAGGGCATCAGGGGGGGAGACAGTTTTTGTAACGGTGCAGGATACCGAGTCGGATATTGGTTACAGAGGCGAGTGCTTCAATGTGGGTATGGAAGGAGAGTGCTGAGTCAAATAAGATCCCTAAGTACTTATAGGATTGGACTTGTTCAAGTTGTAGTCCAGAGCTGGAAAGGATACGGAGAGGGGAGTTGGATGATTTATTTTGAGGGTGGGCGAAGAGCATGGTTTTCGATTTTTTAAGATTTATGACCAATCTATGCCCTTTAAGCCAAGCCTCAGCGCTGTCAAAGGCCCTTTGTAGGGAAACCTGGAGGGATGTGGGGTTATGGTCAGTGGCAAAGAGGATGGTATCGTCTGCGTACAGCAGTATTTTCCCCGGGCATGCACTGGGCAGGGTGTTAAGGTAAAGCGAGAAGAGAAGGGGCCCCAGGATGGAGCCCTGTGGAACCCCTGAGAGGATCAAACGTGGGTCAGAAAGAGTCCCACCAATTCTGACTCGGGAGCGGGCAGAAAGGTAGCTGGAGCACCAAGCCAGTGGTCCAGAGGCAAAACCAGTGTGACAGAGGGCTTCCAGTAGTAGGGGGTGGGAGACCGTGTCAAAGGCCTTTGATAGGTCAAGGAACACAGCCCCCACCAGGGAGCCAGTATCCAAAGAGGAGTGAAGGAAGGAGGCGAATTCAATGAGAGCAGTGCTAGTACTGTGTCCTGCGCTGAAGCCATGCTGTTCAGGGCAGAGGATGTTGTATTTGGTCAGGTATTCAGTTATTTGTGCAGCAACTAGTTTTTCCAGTGCCTTGGAAAGGGGAGGGAGGATGGAGATCGGTCGATAGTTCCCAGCTAAGGACCTGTCACCCCCTTTATGGATCGGAGTAACTGTTGCAGTTTTCCAGGAGGAGGGGAATTGTCCCAGGCAGAGGGATTTGTTAAGAAGGCAGGTGAGTGGGGTGAGGACTTGATTCAGGACCAACTGGAGAATTTTGTGGTCCAGGGAGACGCCACTGGGACTGTTGCCTTTTAGAGCACGAGTCAGGTGCAGTCTGGCTTCCTGGGTAGTAATCCTACGAAGGTGGAAGCAAGGGCGATGGAGGGCAGGGGTAGGATGGGGTGGCTGATCAAAGAAGTTACTGGGGAGGATTGGGCTAAGGTCTGTAAAGGTGGTGTTGAGTAGGTTTGCAATGTCGGTGGGGTCTGTGATGGTGGTGTTGTTGGTGGTAATCTGGGATGGGGAAGGGGAGCGGGTGTTCCCATTCAGTTGTTTGACCTTATCCCAGAAGGTACGGGCGCTCGCCCAGGAGGCAGTGAGGGTGGCCTGATAGTGGTTGGCTTTGGCCTTCCTGATTGCCCATGTACACTTGTTCCACGCAGCATTGTAGGCCTGTCTGTCAGCTGGGCGCCTAGTTTCAGTGGCACGGTACCAAAGGTCGTCCCTGTGTCTGAGCAACAGTGAGAGAGCAGGGGTAATCCAGGGCAGGTTAGGTCTTTTGGAGCGGACGGTAGAGATGGGAGCAAAGAGATCGCAGGGTTTATTAAAGGTGGAGGAAAGAAGGCAAGAGCGGTATCTATATCAGGTGCATGGAGAATCGGGACCAGTCTTGCAGTTCAAGGTACTGCTTAAGGTTTTTAGGCCATAAGGTCTGAAACGCCGGCGAGGAAGCTGCAGCTGGTCGGGTAGGGTGGTCAACCAGCGGAAGAGCACAGGGGAGTGGTCACTGAGTGAATCAGGGAGGACTTGGATGTCCAGAATTTTAGGGGGCGGTTAGTGATGATGACATCGAGAGGGTGCTAGTACCTCTCTTGGGGTTCACAGTGGGTTGGGAGACTAGCTGGGTTAGATCCAGAGCAGTGAAGGAGTTCCAGTGGGGAGGATGAGGGACAAATCCAGTTCATATTGAGGTCCCCAACTATGATTTTGTCAGCATTGTGGGGAAGGGTGGCAAGGTAGTCAGTGAGGGATAAAAGAGATGGGTTTTTGAGTCTGGGCGGTATATAGGCAGTGGTGAGGTAAAAGGGGGATCTGGCGGGGTCCGGGGTAAGCTTATTGGAGAGGGCTTGGGCCCCATTTACAAGGACCGGTGCAGGGAGGGCGATACCAGTGAGTGAGCTCCTGGTGTAGATAGCGCAGCCACCACCACGTTTGGTTACTCGATCCTCACGATAAAGGGTGTAGCCAGGGAGGGAAACAAGGAGTCAGGGGTGGAATTAGATAGCCATGTTTCCACCAGCGCAATGATGTCTGGTTTGTGCTGAGAGACCCAGCATTGGAGGGAGTCGAATTTTTTCAGGACGCTGCATATATTCATGGAGGCGATCAGCAGTCCGGGACGCCCTCCTGCAGAGGTGGTCCTGGTGGGTCCAGGATTGGGGTGGATATTGCCAGATAAGATTAGTAGAAGGACAACAGTTCTGGCCAGGGCACGGCGGTATAGATTGAGCCTAGGCTAGGAGGAGTTGGGGGTGGGATCATGGAGGAGCAGGGGATAGTTAGGGAATTAACGTCGGGGAGGGCAAGGATAGTGAGCTGTCCGAAAGGGGATGGGAGGGAGGGGGAGGGCGAGGAGATGGGAGTTGAAGGTCAGTGTGCATGGGCATAGTAGGGTGAGTAGGAACTAGGTTGGTGGGAATTAACGGTGAAATAGCCTGTGGCCTAGGGGAGATAAACGGCTGGAGGAAGGGGGGAACCAGGAGGAGGATGACAGGGAGAGAGTTTAACAGAAGGTGAGCAAGCATGTTCTCCTGACTAAGTCCCTCCGTGGCACCCAAATATCTGCTTTGCCCATCTGATGGAGGCTCCCTTTGAGGCTATGGCTGCTGCTGATTATGAAGATGTTACAGAGAAAATAGTTTTCCTGATTGTCATGAATCTGCCAGGAGTGTAAGTGAGCTTCAATCACTTAGTACAGATCCAAGCTACAGTATCTTCCACATGGATAAGACAGTCTTTAGGACTAATTGTAAATTCCTACCTAAGGTATTGTCAGCATTTCACTTAAAGCAGTCACTTGTTCTTCCTGTGCTCTATCCATTCAAGTACAGGTGAACAAAAACTGCACTGTCTGGAAATAAAAAGAGCACTAGGCCACTACCTCTACATGACAATGGAGTCAGGTCTCAAGGTACACATATTTTTGTTACCTATGGTGAGGTAGACAAAGGCAGACCAGCAACTAGGAGGACTGTCTCTCATTCAATAGTCTCATGCATACAGTTCTGTTATGAAGAAGATGGAAAAATACCTACCAGAAGCCTAGGGGCACATTCCATCAGGGGCATCTTTGCCTCTGTGACCCCTACAAGGGACATCCCCATTCTATTTTTCTTTAGCAGATCACTGGAGTCTGGAGTGGTCCTGGAGGACTGGAGAAGGACAGATGTAGTCCTGCTTCACAAAAGTGGTAGCAGGGAAGAGGCAAGCAATTATAGGCCTGTCAGCCTCACATTGGTGATGGGTAGTTAATGGAAACACTGCTAAAGAAAAGATTGTGGAATATCTGGAATCCAGTGGGATACAGGATCTGAAGTAGCTTGGATTCACAGGGAGAGATCATGCAATCAAATCTCAAAGATTTCTTTAACTGGGCTACCCAGGAATTAGATCAGGAGGAGCAGTCTACTTGGCCTACTTGGATTTCAGCAAGGATTTTGACATCATTCCACACAGAAGACTGGAAAGAAAACTGGGTAGCTTTGGGGTAGGAAACAAGGTGGTAACCTGAGTAAGAAATGGGTTAGCTATAGGAAACAGCGTGTAATGGTAAATGGAGTTTGATCCCAGGAAGGTAGGGTGATCAGCTGGGTAGCTCAGGGTTCAGTGTTGGGACTGGTCCTCTTTAATGTCTTTATAAGTGACATAGCAGAGGAGCCGGAAGGTAAGGTTTGCCTCTTTGTGGATGACACCAAGATCTGCAACAGGGTGGACACTGGGGGTGGGGTGCTGGAAAGGACGGCAGAGATCTGAAAAGTAGAGGAGTTGCCAAGGTTATGTTAGCTGGATTTTAATGCAAAAGGGCACAAATTCACCTGGCATAGAAACCCAGGGCAGAGTACAAATTGGATAGCGTGGAGACTGACAATGACCAAGCAGGAAAGAGACCTGCAGGTAATAATATTGCATGATCTAAAGATTGACAGGCTGTGTGATATGGCAGTCCGGGGCTAGTTGGATGCTAGGGTGCACAGAAAGGATATCACCAGCAGAAAGAGGGAGATGGTGTTGCCTTTATAGTTCACTGTTAAAACCCTATCTTGAGTACTGTATCCAGTTCTGAAGGCGACATCTCAGGAAGAACATAGAGAGGAGGTGGTCCAGAGGAGGGCTACCAAAATGGTGCAGGGAATGCATCAAAAGCCCTACAAGAAGAGGCTAAAAGAGCTCAATATCTACACTCATAGGTCTTATAGGTTATTACAAGGCCAAGAAGACAAAGTCCATAATGGCCTGCCTAGTTAATATCCAGTTATATCTTGTTTAATCAGGTATTCGCCCAAGGAATTTTTAAATATTCATTGACGAACTCGCACTATTTCCAATGGTAAGCCATTCCATATACTAGTTATCCTTTTACTAAACCAGTTTTTCCTAGCATTTGTACAAAAGAGCTGATCCGATTTGAAATGGGTAGCTCTTGTATCATATGGCTGCATCCTTAACTCCAATCCCAGTTTATGCCACAGGTCATCATCTGATAGTGCTCTGTAGACCATGCACATATCACCGGAGCCTCCGGAATTCCAATGAATACAGTTTCAATTCTACCAGTCTCTGTTGGTAGGTTAACCCTCAAGGCCTGTCACATGTCGTGTTGCTTTCCTTTGTACCTGTTCCAGTGATTTTATTGTCCCTTTTTTCCAGGTGACCAAAACTGGGCACAATATTCCAGATGCGGATGGACCAGGCTTATACAGAGGCATTACCACAGATCTGTCTCTACTTTTAATATGCTTATTTATGCAATGTAGGAGACCACTAGATTTTCTGATAATGTGATTACAGTGTGTCTTAAAGCTCAGATCATTGGTAATATAAATCCCCAAGTCCTTTTCTTCTGATGTTTCCTGCAACACTACTCCATTTAGTGTATATTCATAATGGTGTTATTTTTCCCCAGGTGCATAACCCTACATTTATCTACATTAAATGTAGATTTATTTATTATTGCCCAGTTTTGATTTCTCTTAATGCTAGTTGTAAGGTATCCGAGTCCTCCTTAGAATTTATCCGATACCCTATTCTTGTATCATCTGCAAACTTTGACAACTACACATTTGTCGAAGTTTGCATAGATGAAATATATAAGTTGAAAAGGCAGGGGCCCAGAACCGAGCCCTGCAGCACCCCACTAGTCACTGTTACCCAATCCGACAAGAATCTCTTCACTGATACTCTCTGCCTCAGATTTGTCAACCAGTTCTCAATCCATAGGGAAATATTGGCATGTATACCCTGCTTAATTAGGGCCTCAATCAAGAGGCCATGTGGTACCTTATCAAATGCTTTTGAGTAATCCAAGAAAATAACATCCACTGCTACTTGGGTGTCAAGTGCTTAATTCACTTTATCATAAAACTCCAACAAGTTTGTCTGACAGGACCTACCCTTTCTAAAACCATGCTGATTTTGGTCTAGATCTCCTGGCATAACCAACATATTGGTAATATGGGTTTTGATGATAGCTTCCAGGGTTTTTCCCAATATTGATGTGAGGCTGATGGGTCTATAATTTGATAGCTCCTGTCTTGACCCTTTCTTATACAGTGGAATAATATCCACCTGCCGCCATTCAACTGGGACTTCAGATTTATCTATAGAAAGCTGAAATAAGTGGGCTTCTGGGGGGCCCAATACATCAGCCAGCTCCTTAAGTACCCTAGAGTGGAAGCCATCTGGTCCCTGTGCTTTATTCTGGTCTAAGGCTTTTAATCTATCTCTCACATCATTGACATCGATTTTAAGGGGAAACCTACATCCTTTACATGATGATGCAAGGTGTTTTGTTTTGGATCATACACTGATGCAAAATATGCGTGTAATTGCATGTGTCTTTATCGTCCAATAACAATCGCCATGTGGTCCCCTTTATGGGCCCTATTGATTTATTTACACCCTTTTATTATTTATGTATTCAGAAAAAGATTTATAATTATTTTGGACTTTGTTGCCAAGTTATATTCATAGGCCTCTTCGCTTTCAGATGCTTGATCTACATTTTTTCAGTTCAAACTTAAATTCAACCCATCTTTCTGGCTGCCCACTTTTTGCATTTCTATATGCCTTATTTTACATTTTATACTTTTAATTATTTGTGGTGTAAACATGTTTTTTTTTTGAGTTTGTAGTCTTTTAAGACTAGGAATGAATTCCTGTACCAGGGCTTTAATTTTGTTACTTAAAATATCCCACTTTTGCTGTATCATCAGTCCACTAAAATCTACTCTCCAGTTCCGTAAAACCAATTGTTTACTAATATCATTAAAGTTTGCCCTACTGAAATTATGTACCACTGTCCTACTAGTCATCTTTGATGAAACGTCATTAATACTAAATTTCACCATGTTGTGGCCACTGGAACCTAAGCGATGTAAGACTCTGCAATCGTGTATATCATAATCCAGGTTACTGAGTACCAAATCCAGAGTATGATTTCCCCGAGTATGATCTTTAACATATTGTTCAAGATTATTTAGCAGAAAAAATTCTAAGAATCGTTGCTCCTTTTGTGATTCTGCTTTTGGGGGGTCCCAGCTCAACCCTGGCAGATTAAAATCACCCACTAACAAGGAATTTCCAGCAGGGGTGAGGTTATCTAAGCATTCTAAAAGTTTGAGGTCATCTAACTGTGTGTTAGCTGGCGGCCTATATACCACACCCACATTTAATTTTGGCATTTGGGGGGGGCTAACTTAACCCAAATCAACTGGGTTGTATCATTATTAATAATTTCTACACTTTCTGATGCAATATGATCCATTATATAAAGGGCAACACACCCACCCTTTTGGTGTGGCCTATCTCTATGATAGAGATGAAAACCAGGGATTTGTTTCTCCCATGAATCTTCCTGTTTCCACCGTGTTTCAGTAATGGCACATAAACTAATATTGTATGTATTTAGTGTAAATACCAGTTCATCCAATTTATTATTGAGACTTCTTGCATTTAATAACAGACAATTCCAGTGTTTTGATTTTACTAACCCTTGCTTTATTGATGTTTGGAATATACCTCCCCCCACTCAGGAAGTTTAAAGAATTGTCAATTTTCTGTTTTAGTGATCTTGAGAAGCGGCGTTTCCCTTCCCTATTTAAATGAATGCCATCCCTTGCAAATAGCCTTGTGTCAAAAAAGTTTCCCAGTTCTCCAAATAATCATAATCTTCTCTAAGGCACCACCTTTTTAACCTCCCATTTAAGCTCTCAATTTCTGATTTCATGCGAAAGTTTACCCTGGGATTGGTATAATACCTGAAATAATCAGGTCACATCCTCTAGCTTTTAAATCTACGCCTATATACTCAAAGTCCCTTTGAATGTCAAGCATCCTTCTTTGCCCACGTCATTTATGCCTACATGAATCAACACCAATGGTTGCTCATTATGTTCCAAAAGACCAGGTATAAGATGTCTTATGTCTTAGATTTTTACACCAGGTAATGCACTCACAGTGGTTGAGGTTATCCTATGTTTACATAAAATGGAGTCTGTATATTTGAGCATTGAGTCTCCTATCACCAAGACATCCCTTTTGGCTATGCTGATTTCAGTGTCAACATGTTCTGCTTGTTTTTTGTGACAAACTACTTTGGTGTCATCTAGTTGCTGGGTTTGCTGATGTGTCTCCTGTACCGTGATATCATCTTGTACTAAAAGGCTATATCTGTTTGGTGTTAACAGATTTGATAACCCTCCAATGTTTCGCCTCCCTTTCCTGTTTTTCTGGGGGACTATACTCCACTGTTCTGCCTTCTCCTCTGCATGTGATGATACTGCCTGAACATCACTGCATGGGCTTGTAGCTTCCTGTATGCTGTTGGTACCTACCTTCAGCTACATTATCTATGTAATCTTCTAAGCTACTTATATCTGTTAATATTTTCAGTCTTTTCTGAGTGCTACATTTTCAGCCTGTAAGGATTCTATTCATTTGCATTTTGCACAAATGAAGTTAGTTGTACACTCACCCAGTGAGAACATTTGACAGTTGCCACAGTGTTAGTTAGATAGTCTCCTATTTTCAGTAGATCCATTTTATCTTGTTTACTGTAACACCATGGTGCAAATCACTTTACTGGCCCTTTTGCCCTATTGCTCCTGTATGACACGTTGCTGATGCATTATGCCCTGCCTCAGTGCGCGTGATGAGACGTGTCTCTGCTCACGCCGCCTGCTCACTGCAGGCTGCCTTATAACTGTAAAAAATGCCCGGAAATGCTTCTGGGAGGTCGCAGGGTTGATCGCAACAAAAGTTGCAAAATTAAAATTTTAAAACACTCCTTGTACGTCCCTTGCACATGCGCAAGGCAGGCACAAGATTTCAGGTCCCCAAACAAATAATTTAATTACTTCTGCAGTGTTTGAAGTCCGAGTGTCAGCCTTGGAACTACCACTCTCTCTACCTGTTTCCTGATATGGAAACTAGGGCTCAGGGATCCTCTCAAATTACTTGCTCATTTGTAAAAGAATAAAAGTGCTTGCTTCACAACAGTTGTACTCCTGGCAGTAGCTAAGCCTCCATATAAGACTGCGCTCACAACAGGCAGCTCTTTTAACTAGAAAAATGCCCCGGAAATGCTTCTGAGAGGTCTCAGGGTTGATCGCAACAAAAGTTGCAAAATTAAAATTTTGAAACACTCCTTGTGTGTCCTTTGCTCATGCGCAAGGCAGGCACAGGAGTTAAGGTCCCCAAACAAATAATTTAGTTACTTCTGCAGTGTTTGTAGTCCTAGTGTCAGCCTTGTAACCACCACTCTCTACCTCTTTCCTGATATGGAAACTAGGGCTCAGGGATCCTCTCAAATTACTTGCTCGTTTGTAAAAGAATAAAAGTGCTTGCTTCACAACAGTTGTACTCCTGGCAGTAGCTAAGCCTCCATACACCTTGGAGAAGAGAACAGAGAAGGGTGATATGATAGAGAGCTTTAAATACCTAAAGGGGTTAATAAAGTACAGGAAGGGAGTATTTTTTTGCAGTTAATCTTTTTATTGGTTTGTATATGTCGTACAGACTTTTTAGGCTTGTAGTAGTTAGTTTATTCGTTCGACTGAGGGTCATTATGAAACAGAAAGAAAAAACATTTTACAGTCATCCAACAAATAAAAATTGTACAAAGTATACATATGATTTTCCGATTACTTACAAAAGTATCATACACTATATAAAATCAGGGCAGTTAGAAATGTGTGCATTATGCAATGCTAGTCAATCCTAGATTATTACAGTGTTACGTAGGAAAAAAATATACATATATTGATACTTTGAATAAAAACTGCAAATTTTACACATCAAAAACGGTGCTTAGGGATAAATATCATAATAACTATCAAGCAGTAGCATAAAAAGCATCTTTTCAATTATACCAGCAAAAATCAATTCAGGATCTATTAATTTGACTTATCCCTTCAGAGTATAATTTAAGTTTATGATTTCTGAACTATATACCAGGGCTAACTTCATCTTTATGTTAAATTCCAACTAAAGACACATTTGACAGTATAAGTAAATAAATGAACCCATGTGAGCCCTTTGCATTATCTAGCTGGGGTAGATCATTAGCACCAAGAGAAAAAATATAAGATTCCTATTTTCCAAGTAATGGGCCCTCCTTCAGAACATACATGTCACCAATTACACGTTACACATTTCAGGTGTTATTTAGGATCAACATTAACTTGTATTACTGGGACTCCACCTGCATCAACCCCTCTCAGTATAGACAATGGTGATATCTCTTTAGGTTCCTTTTACCACAAGGCACCAATATGCTGTTGTAGGCTCTGCATACTTATCCATCCTAGCTGCAAAGCCTGGGGATGTTCCATTTGAACCAATTCTGGACTAGGTTTACCTCACTATTGGAATTTAGAATCCTGAGAAATCATTATGCCAATAAAATGAGGGGTACCTTGAGTCCAGTCCCAGTATATGCATCTGGACCACCAGTACTTGCGAGTCCCAGCATTTCCATACTTAGTGGACATGAATGGAACTAGCAGTGATCTGAAAGTTACCTCTCCTTGTTACTGGTAAAATTATTGAACCACTCTGGTCTAACCAGACCAAACCCAAACCCTGGGCAGAAAGGCAAACCAGGCCTATTAAATACAATCATCCAGTGTTCTAATTATCCTAAAACATATTATTTTATCCTTCAGAGCAAGGAATACCCCACCAGGACCTGTATGCACATGCAAATTTCAACCAGCAGTATATACTCATTACATAAATAACATATGCTCTCAATATCATAAAAATACCCCAGACAAAAGAATACCTTATACAAATGGAGCTTATAATACATTCTTAGCTAGTGAAGGCATTTAACATCTTCTAAATAGTATATATATATATATATATATATATATATATATATATATATATATATATATGTGTGTGTGTATATATATATATATATAATTAATAGAGTTTTACATGATAAAACCCCAGAGCCTGCATTAAATATTCAAAGTGACATTACCCTAATTTGCACAGTTAACTCTTATAAAACGTATGACCAGATAAACAGAAAATATAATAAGGTATATAAAACATAAAAAATGATTATACTGCTACTAATTTAGTAAAAAGAAACCATAAGACTAGTAAAAATAAAACCAAGCCCAGAAGGAACTTGAATGGCTCTGTTTAAATGCTGGAGTCCATCAGTCCATCAGGTGATAAAACAGCCTTTAATAGCTATTATGAGTCCATGCTCTATAAATACTGTTATCAGATTTTAATTATTTTTCAGTTTCAAAAACTAGGAAATAGTCAAGTATAATATTTGCTTCACAGTCCAACTATTAGTGGAGCTTCATTTTGTTTGTTTAAATCACAGTCAAGTGTATGCAGTCAGTAAGTTTTCTAGTAAGGTGGAGAACTTTAAAGCAATACCTCAAAATCCAGAGTCACTGTGAGGTGTTTTACTTGCTTCAAAGAAGTTTAATGAAGCTCTCAAGGGTACTCAGCCATAGTTTGTCACAGTAGTTTTTAAATCATTAGACTATAGTCTGAAAGTGCTAGCCCTTTCAAAAGTTGAATAAAACCCAATGACTTCATATATAAAACCCTGTGTTGCACCACAGAATAGAACCTCTAATACTTTTAAGAGAAAAAAGGTGCTCTAGAACAAGAAGATATGCTATGGAGCTGGAGGGAGGTAGTTAAGGAAAGATGTGAGGAAGTATTTCTTCACAGAAAGAGTGGTGGATTCCTGGAACAGCTTTCCAGCAGAGGTAGTGGGGACAAAAACTGTGGTGGGGTTAAAGACTTCCTAGATTATGCGCAAGGGAATCATAGTGGTAAGAAAGGGAAGGGAAGATTCAGTACTGAAGATTAAGTGAGTCTGCAGCAAAAATGAAAGGCAGAAAAAAAAATGGGCAGACTGGGTGGGCCAAGTGGCCCTTATCTGCCGTCAGATTCAATGGGCCCGATTCTAGAAGGGTGGCACAAGTGGCAGCTGAACGCAACTTGCGCCACCTGCAACTGCAACATTGACCCTGTGCTCTATTCTAGAAGGGGCAGGGTCTCCGCAGCAAAGTCCTGCAACTTGCGACTTGTGGCTAGGTATGCCGTACAGAGGGTTTACCTGGCCTGCATGTTGCAATCCACCAGGTCACAAGTGCACCCCCCTGCACCAGCATGCCACAATAGCTGCCACGCAGGGTGGCCCACACCCCCTGCCCTCCCAAGCCTCCAGTATGTGCCCCGCAGGGCTGGCCACACCAACTGGCCCCCAGAACCTCAAATATGAGCCCCGCAAGGCTGGCCACACCACATGGCCCCAGAAACCTCTATAGATAGTTCTGCAGGCTGCCCACACCCCAGCCCTCAAAACCCCTATTGTAAACTGGCTCCACAGGGTGACACTGTCATCCCCACCCGTTGCCTAACCCCGGTCGCCCACCGCACTGCGCAAAATCCTGCCCTGGTAGTCTAGTGGCTCTCCACCCCAAAACAGCTGTGACAGCCCACCAGCAACCCCCCAAACCATCCCTAGCCGGGCGACTGGCACAGCCCACCTCTCACCACTATGGCCAGCCACCAACTGAGTTCAGTATGAGCGTGTACTGAAAAGACGCACTTTGATGTTAATTTCTAGCACGTCCTTACAGTTCGTGCTCATACTGAACTCAGTTGGCAGCTGACCATGGTGGTGAGAGTTGGGCTGTGCCAGTCACCGGCTGGGGATGGGTGGGTGGAGGGGTGCTGGGTGGGCTGGCATGGCTGGCGGGGTCCACTAGACTACCAGGGCAGAATTTTGCTGCATTTGCTGAGGGCGACTCGGGGTCGGGGCATGGGTGGGGGATGACAAAGTTGCCCTGTGGGGCGACAAATGGAGGATTTGGGTGGCTGGGGATTGGGCAGCTCTGCAGGGCAAATATTGCACAGGGAGTCAGGGCAGGAGGAATTAAGGGCACTTACTATATAGGGCATGTACAGTAGGGGGATGGGGTGAGATTGTGCCCCCAAGTCTAGAGCTGGTTCTGTGCGGTGTCCATTGGGGCAACAACAGGGGTGGTCAGGGCATGGGGGGGCACATGGACTGGGTTCTACAGAACCCTTGGAGGACATATGTAAGCTACATCAGCTAATTGCAGGTGTAAATTACAATGCTGGTTCTCCTCCGGGGGTTCTTGTAGAATCCCAGCATTGGGGTCTTTGTTGCTGCCCTTCTGGAATGGTGCGCAACTGCTGCTGTAAACCCCCTAGTGCCACGTCACAGGGGTTTATGGTGCAACTGCCAGCGTAACTGCAGTTCGGCACAAGTGGCCTGCGACATGTCGCAGGCCACTTTGTAGAATAGCGCAAGTCGCAACTGCTGGTGTAAGTTACTACTTGCACCATTCTACTTGGAGCAAGTGCTGTTATACCAGGAGTAACATTTCTAGAATTTGGCCCTATATTTCTATGTTTCCAGGCATTTGCAAAGCAGCTACCTAGAAGTATTGGTGAGTGAAAGTTGCCATTTCCGCTTAGCAGAACTTGCATGAAAGTTGGAAATTTTCACAGATGTTTCCGAGCTTCTATCTGCGGTGGATCAGAAAACTTCCAAATGTTTTGGGTGAAATTTCACCCTGTTCTGCCCCACCTGACCTGTTCTTATTGTTAATAACCCCCACCCCCATGGCTGGCTGTCCCTCCCCACACCCAATCACTCACCTGCCCGAAGAATCTTTAAAAGAAACAACCTTGGAGGCTAGCAGTCCCTCCCCTCACTGGATCACCTGCCTAGTCAGTGTGCATTAATAAAACAACCCTGGTATCTAGCAGTCCCTCCCCACCCGCTCACATGCCCACCTGATGTATATTTAAAAAAACACAACCCTCATATTTAAGTCCCTCGCCCGACGATCTCCCACCACCCAAAGTGTATTTTAAACAAAATAATCCTGGTAGCTAGCGGTCCCTCCCCCACCTGTGTGCAGTAGTAGTCAATAGACATGTGCCCCACCATCCTATCCCCATATATTAAAAAATATTTTCCTGTGGTCTAGTGATCCCTCCTCCCTCCAGCCCGATCCCTAGTATGTAGTGTTATATTTTTTTTTTTAACATATTCCCTGGTGGTCTAGGGGACCCCTGCCCCACCCCCAGATGTTGTGTCCCACCCCACTCTCCCATCCTGAAGCAGAGTGGGCCACTGACACAGCCCTCTGCTCTCCTCCACAGCTGGCAGCTCATTGAGATGTGAATGAATGAGCACATGCTGTGCTGTGCACAAGCTCATTCATTCACATCTCAGTGGGTTGCCGGCCGTGGAGAAGAGTGGAGGGCTGTGCCAGTGGCATGCACTGTTTTGGGATGGGGGACTGTGGTGAGACACTACCTCCCAGTGTGGGGGTTGGGCCACTAGACCACCAGGGAATAAGTAAAAACAACACTCATGATGAGGATCGGGGTTGGGGGAGGGGTTCACTAGACCACCAGGGAAAATATTTTTAATATATGGGATAGGAATAGGGAGGGTTACATGTTTATTGACTACAGCTGAACATGGGGGGGGTCAGCTGGGGGAGGGACCGCTAGCCACCAAGGTTGTTTTGTTTAAGATAAACATCGGGGAGTGATCGGCTGGGGGGAGGGACCACTAGTCACCAGGGTTATTCTTTTTTGTTTTTTCCTTTTTTTCAAGAACCTAGGTTATAATTTTACCTGATTTTTTTTTCTCCATGTTAGCCCAACAAAGACAAAAAAATTTCTCCTTATGTGAGAGGATATTATTGATCTAGGTACTACATTAACTCTACACAGCCCCTCAGAAGTTAAAATAATTTACTAAAGGAATTTACATGTTTTTCATCCTGACTGATTGGTGTATTTTATCAGAGCCAAAAATTCTCAAAAACAATCCAGATCCTCTTTTGCTGCCTCCGAAAACAATATGGATGCACTTGAGGCTGTAGGTGCCATGTGAAAAAAACCTCTACGTGAAGTTGCTGGTAATCCTTAAAGAGATCCACCAAGATCAAATTTAGCAGCCCCTGCACCCAACATTTAGGTGCCTTACCTCCACGGCATGCTGTTAATGTGAAAATGGCACTAAATAATCCATGCAGTAAAATACTGTAATGTTTGTAAAATTAATCAATTCGGGTCCCGAGGATTTCCCATTTTTTTCCAGCCACCCACGCTCCTCCTCCATGCTCTCTAATGTGATGACGAGATGCTAGGGAGAGTGCAGGGGCATGCCCCATCATAGCCAATGGGAAGTACCTTTCTGATCAGTTTCTGATATTATATCGGCATTGGTATGAATGGCACCGTCAACCAACAAGTCCCTTGTTAGTTGACCGGTGCCCACGTTTCATTACCAGGTGCCCATTATAATATTAGAAACTGATCAGCAAGGTACTGCCCATTGACTATAAAGGGGCATGCCCTCACGCTCTCCCTAGCATCTCGTCATCATGTAAGAGAGTGAGAGGGCAGAGGGTGGGAGGTCATAAAAAACAGGAAGTCCTCGGGACCCATTTTGATAAATTTTACAAGCGTTACAATATTTTACTGCATGGATTGTTTAGTGCCATTTTCACATTAACAGCATGCCGTGGAGGTAAGGCACCTAAAACCCGGGTGCAGGGGCTGAAATTGGTAGGGCTCTTTAATTGCTCAGACTATGTGGTCAAATCTGATAGCTAAACCACATGCTTTGTTGAAGAAATATGAACATACGAACAAGCCAGCAGAAGAAGGCCATTTGGTCTATCAAGTATGCTCGTATTGCAGGGTCCACAACTTGAGCTAATGTCCCTGCCCTTCCTCCCCACTTCTCCCATCCTCCCTACCCATGATTCTTATCTTTCCTCAATACCTATCACAGCCTATCTTAAAGCTGCTCACTGTCTTTAATGAGATGACCTCTTCTGGCAATGCATTCCAAGTGTCCACCACCCTTTCAGTGAAGAAGTGCTTCCTGACATCCCTCCTAAACCTCTTACCCTCCAGCTTAAGACTGTGCCCCCTCGTGATATGGTTGCCACTCAATTTAAAGAGACTTTTCTTACCAACATTATTTATCCCTTTCAAGTACTTGAATTTCCCAGTCATGTCCCCTCTCTCTCTCTCCTGTATTCCAGGGAGACCATGTTCAGTGCCCTTAACCTCTCCTCGTATGCCTTGACCTGCTGACTGGCTATCATCTTTGTAGTCCTCCTCTGTACCTTTTCCAGCAGGTTAGTGTCCTTTTTCAGGTGTGGGCACCGGTACTGAACTTCATACTCTAGATGCGGCCTTACCAATGACCTGTACAAGGGCAGTATATCCTCCTCTCTCCTACTACTGATCCCCATAGCTATGCATCCCAGCATCTTGTTTGCCTTTGCTGATGCTTTCTTGCACTACGTGGAGTGCTTCAGGTCACTAGTGATCATCACTCCTAGGTCCTTCTCCTCCTCTGATGCAGCTACTCGGACTCCACCCAGGTAATACTCTGTCCTGGGATTCTTGGCTCCAATATGCTAAACTTTGCATTTCTTGGCATTAAAGTCAAGCTGCCAGATCCTGGACCACCTTCCCAGTTTTTCCAGATCTTCCTGTAGGTCCCATATCCCTTCAGCTGTGTCCACTCTCCCACAGAGCTTGGTGTCATCTGCGAATAGGCACATTTTGCCTTTAATGCCATCCCCAATGTCATTGATGAAGACATTGAACAACACTGGGCCGAGCACAGAGCCCTGTGGGACCCCACTAGTTACATCTCTGGTGCCAGATAACTCTCCCCCCACCACCACCCTCTGGGTACTGTCCCTCAGACAGTTTTCCACCCATCTGGCTATCTTCTCCCCAACTCCAAGATCCACCAACTTCCTGGTCAACCTTTTGTGGGGCACAGAGTCAAAGGCCTTACTGAAATCAAGATTGAGGATGTCTACTGCTTGACCCCTGTCTACTGTCTTAGTGACACAGTCAATGGCTCAATATGATGATTATATTCTATTTGTTGGTGATTTCTACCAGATCTGAAACTCCATACTGCAATCTATTTTTGGAAATATCTGTCTGGGTTGATCAGATTATCTTATATGGAGTGTAAAGACATAAAAGTAATAAGCTGTAAAGATATTCAAATCTAAGCATTAACTGAGTGTGTAATTTAATTAGGATGAGCTATGAACCCATACTTAAAGGATATGATGGGACTAATTGATTTATATAAAGTTGCCAATGTGTCTTTTCTTGCTATTTTTTCACCTGTGTATTGACAATGCTCAACTGTGATTTGTAACTGTCTTGTGTTGATGATGTGTATGTAACCTCTGAAAAACATCATGCTCAAAGGTTATTACCAAGATCTAAATAAATAAAATAAATACCTTTGATTACAAATCTGCTGCTGTATACTATGCATGGATACATTTGTATTAATTTCCTTGGGTTGTGTATCTCCACTATCTGGACTTTAACTTGTGAATTATGTATTCTTCTTCTATTTAAGATTATGAGCCTACACCCCCTCCTCCGCTTACCACGTGTATCTGATGAGATGATAGAAAATGAAAAATAAAAGTTAAAAAACTGTCAGTCTGGTAATGAAAGATTAGGTCATCTGGCATAAGGGGTTTAGAGGGTATAATCAGTTCTGATCCTGACAGCTGCATCATTTCTGTTCAGAAACATGAGCCTGGATAGGAATGTTTTCTAGTCAATTATGGGTTAGTTGGGATCCACGTAGATGTGATGACCTGAACTGACAGACTCTTCAAAATGATCATTTTATTAATGTTGTATACTTAAGCAATAATGCATGACATGGTGTGGATTGTGCTGGGATTACCTCACGCCTGGGGTGGTTGGACACAAGGTCAGAGGCCAAGTGCATCCACCAGCCCAGAAGTAAGATTATCCCAGCACAACCCATACCTGGAGTGCATTATTATTATTATACAATGGCTTTTATTTGTTAATACTGGGGGGGACCAAAATGAGCACATATAGATGGCTGTTAGGCAGAGAACAAGTGTTGGAACACCCCTTTTATGTGCAGGGACATCTATTTTATAGTATCAGCTGTACTGTTTTATTTTGTAATTTTTTTTTGAAGAAACACTCCCCATAGAAACATAGAAGTAGTCAGCAGATGGGGACCGTATGATCGATCAAGTTTGCCCTTGGCTTCCTACCCTGTACTTAGCTGCCTGCTGGTGTATCCCACAGTGTCTGTCCCATGCCTGCTTGAATTCCCCCAACTGTCTTGGCTCCCACCACTCCCTCCAGCAGGCTATTCCATGGTACCACAACACGCTCTTGAAGTAGAATTTCCTCATATTGCTTCTGAATTTTCCTCCCTTAAGTCAAAGGTTGTGACCTCTAGTCCTGCTGCAGTCTTACCTGAAAGAAGTTCTGCATGTGCACCCTGTTGTTGCCTTTAAGATATTTGAATGTTTCTATCATGTCCCCATGATTCTAGGGAATATAATTTGAGGTCATCCAGTCTTGCCTCATACAGTTTCTGACACAAGACCTGCACCATCTTTGTTACTCTTCTCTGTACCATCTCCAGCCTGTCTATGTCCTTCCTGAGGTGTGTCCCCCAGAAATGGACACAGTACTCCAGGTGAGGGCTGACCAGGGACTGATAAAGAGGCATGATTACTTCATGCCTTCTACTCATGATGCCCCCTCCTTATGCATCCCAAGATACCACTAGCCTTTAGTGCTGCCTTTTTACATTGTCTACTGACCTTGAGGTCATCTGATATGATCATCCTTAGGTCTTGCTCCTGCCTGGTAGCCTCCAGTTGCTTCCCTCCCATTGAGTACAGTTTCCCTGGGTTAGTCTTTCCCAGGTGCATGACCTTGCATTTTTTGGCATTGAATTTCAATTGCCAGGTCTTGGACCACTCCTCCAGTTTTCGGAGATCAGCTTCCATGCTTTGCTGCCCCCTCTGTTGTGTCTACCCTGTTGCCAGTTTTGGTGTCATCTGCAAACAGGCACACCTTTCCCTCCAGTTCATCCACAATATCACTGATGAAGGTGTTGAAGAGGATCGGCCCAAGAACTGACCCCCGTGGGACCTCGCTAGTCACCCTCCCATCCACAGACAGAGTGCCATTTACCAATACTCTCTGAGTTCGCCCATGTAACCAGTTTCTGACCCAGTTTGTAACCTCAGGCCCTATTTCCATGTTCTCCAGTTTTTTGACTAGTCTCCCTGTGTGGAACGGAGTCAAAAGCTTTGCTGAAGTCCCAGTAAACAACATCCACTGCCTCATCCTGATTCACTGTTTTGGTGACCCAACTGAAAAAATCAACCAGGTTTATCTGGCAGGACCTCCCTGTTGTGAAACTGTGTTGATTTTTGTCAAGCTGATGAGTTACTCCACAAAAACTATGATTCTTTCCTTCAACAGGGACTCCATCAGTTTTCCCATGATTGACGTTAGACTAACTAGACTGTAGTTACCTGGCTGTTCCTTGCTTCCACTTTTGTGGAGTGGTACTACTGTTGCACTCTTCCAATCCTCCAGCATCTCCCCACTCCTTAATAATTTGTTGAATAGCACTGCTAAGGGGGCTGCCAGTTCCCTCCCTAGTTCCTTCAGTATTCTTGGGTGTATCCCATCTGGCCCCATAGCTTTATCTACCTTTAACTTGTCTATTTCCTCTAGGACCCTTTCCTCCGTGAAGGGACCCATGTCTATTTTTTCAATCGCACACTTCTTTATGCCTATTATGGTCCGTTACCATCTGCTTCCTGTGTAAAGACTGAGCAGAAGTACTTACTGAGTGCCTCTGCCTTCTCCCCATCTTGCACTGTGGTTTGTCCATCTTTTTTTGTGATTCTAACAATGCCCCCTTTGGTCTTCCTTTTTTTATGTATGTACCTGTAGAAGGCTCTGTTACCATTTTAAAGTTCGTAATGCACACATGTGCAGCAAACTTCTTGCGACAGAGTGACTTTTGAAGGGTGTGACACTGTCTGTCCAATGCACAGTGGTCTGCAAGGGGTTCAACAGTATCACACCAACCATCAGTCAGGTTGGTCATGACACTATTCTGCCTTTGTTACACAGAAACATAGAAACATAGAATTTGATGGCAGATAAGGACCGCTTGGCTCACCTAGTCTGCCCATTTTCCTATCTAACGGATAAGCTGCAGGGCCTAGTTAACCAACAGCCTACTTCCTCCTACCCTCCCTCACTAGAATTGCCTTACGTCTGTCCCATGCATTCTTGAATTCTCCCATTGTTTCTGATTCCTCGACCTCCTCATGAAGGCCTTTCCATGCATCTACAACCCTCTCTGTGAAGAAATGCTTCCTTACATTACCTCTGATCCTTCCCCCATCTTCAAATTGTGCCCCCTTGTTCTTGCGCATCTCTTTTTCTGAAAGATGCTACCCTCTTGGAATTTGTTGATTCCCTTGAGGTATTTGAAAGTTTCTATCATGTCCCCACTCTCCCTCCTTTCCTCAAGGCTATACATCTTAAGCTCTTTTAGTCTTTCTTCATATATCTTCTGGTGCAGACCCTGCATCATTTTGGTGGTCAACCTCTGGACAGCCTCCACCCTGTCTATGTCTTTGCGGAGATGGGGTCTCCAGAACTATACACAGTACTCCAGATGTGGTCTTACTAACTGTCTGTACAGAAGCCAGCAACTTCCTGTTTTCTACTGGTGATGCCTCTCCCTATGCATCCCAGTATCCCCCAGCCCTCCTTACTGCCTTCCCATATTGCTGGCCCACCTTTAGGTCCTCTGGTTGAAAAGAAAAAGCTGAACCAATGATATGCGACTTTTTCCTTTCATCTACAGGACACCGCCAAACAGCTGTTCACTGTCCTGATCTGCCTAGTGCTGACCTCACTCACTTTTGGTATGCTTACCCCCCTCCCCCGGTCCCTGCGAGGCATCAAGTGCAGCAGCAGCAGCACTTGAGAATGAGGAGCTGTTGAGTTGCTACAGATGTAACTTGCAGTTTTAAAAGTGGGCCTAGATCAATTTACGTTTTCTAGACTACTTGAGTTTTTAATCTGCAAGTCTCCACTTTTAACTAGTTCACATCAGATGAAAACACTGCTTTTTTTGTACTCTGGATAATGCTCAAGGTTGTGACTAAAATGTTTGGTCCTAAGACAACTTTGGCAATCTCTGTAATTCATCCCTCCAATCGGAAATTGCATTTACTCACCGGAGTTCGGAGACACGTCAGTGCAATCCCTGCTGTCAACAAAGCAGCTTGATGCATACTGTAAAAAGTTTGCTTAGTTCAATAAACCATTTCATATAAAATTAATGAAAACCATTAAAACTGGGTGTACAGTATATGATCC
Source organism: Neoceratodus forsteri (assembly GCA_016271365.2). NCBI lineage: Eukaryota > Metazoa > Chordata > Ceratodontiformes > Ceratodontidae > Neoceratodus > Neoceratodus forsteri. Next base: position 55,079,388 of record CM028130.1, read on the forward strand.
AACTGCTTTCATCCAGTTCAAGATAAACCTGCTTTTAGTGAAGCTTTGGAGGCTCTATGCGCATGTTTTGCTTCGCAGAGATCTTGGCTAAACTACTGTCCTTGTATATAATGCCCTGTGCACATACATACACTGCTCTTCCTTTTATTTATTTCTCTGTGGCAAACAAAATGTTCTGCTCTGAAATGTTCCCCATAGAGGAAACAAATGATCTTCAGGGAGCAGCTCTATATGGCATCTGTTCCAACTGGTCTCACACAGTTAAGTTAACCCCTGTGAAGAGAGAAACTTAACAAATCCCAAAGATGCATAAAAAGGCTAATATTTTTAGTGGCTTTTTACCCATCCAAGTTTAAAAAGCCATATCAGCTATCATTATGTCAGTGCAAATATACAGTACACAAATATATAATGGGCATTTCAGCCTTAGGAATATGTGATGTTAACTGGGACTGCTTTGAGCAGAAAGGGTAATGGACCATAGATCAAATTGTGATTGATGATTTCTATATTTCTTTGTTTCTAAATTCTCTTTAAATCCAAAATCATGCATAAAAAATACAAACAACATATTCTGGAAGAAGACACTGCAGTGTTGGTTATGGTGGAATAGTTAGTCTTTCGACTAAACTGCAAGTTACATAGTGCAATGTAGGTGACAGCAGCTTGGATGAAGAAAAAAACCCTCGACTAAAACAAACTAGGCTCTGGTTACTAATTCACCAGCTTCAGGCTCCTTCAACAAAAAAATGAAGGGAGGTCCTGCTTAGTTGTTATTGATGATACTCTATCCGATGGACTTTCATTACAGTGCAGGAGACATTATGCTTAAAGACGCAAAACGCAATTAAAGTTTTTTTCCCACTACATAAAAGCTTCTCTTTACAATGTCTAACCCCCTCCAATGCATGACACCTCCTGGCTGAGGCCCATTATCAACCTCTCCCTCTTTCCTCCAGCTGTGCTTTTGTTGTCCTTATCACCTCATCACTGCTGGGGTGTTCTAAGACTGAAAAGAAATACTATCTGGGCAGCTTAGAAGAATGTTTATTGCCTTACTGGGAACAATTGCCTCCGGCTCTGGGTGCCCTTCTTTTGGATTCCGTCTTTGATCAGTTTCCTTTCCTTTTCTTTATTTTACAAAGCCATTGCCAAATGCCCAATAGTCACATAAAAAAAAAAGTCAACTCTCATGCAGCAACAGAGCAAGTGACATTTGAAAGGGTCCCACTGTGATTCTTCAAAAGCTCCTGCAAGCAGCAGCAGTGGGAAGGGGGACCCCGTTGTGTTTTTTGTGTTTGTTTTTTGTCAGGTGGGAGGAGTTGGATCCTAGGTACTGTTTGTCACTTGTAGGACATTCTTTAGGCAGAGTCACAGTGGGAATTTGAAAAGATGCTCTTTGGCTTGCAGCTGGTCCCCACCTTTCCTTCTGGAGGGGCCTTCAAGGTATCGCAGGAGGTGGGGCTTTGTCTGGAGGCAGGGCCTGAGACACCTGAACAGTAGGGACCCAGGTAGGACTGCCCAGAAGGGGCTGGGGGGATAGGTTCCTGGGGGGGGGAGGAAGCTTGTGGCCAGTGACAGGGAGGAGCCAGTCCCCTTAAGAGGGCCTGCACAGGAGGAATTCTTCCTCATTCCTCCCTGTCCCAGGTCATGGGGGGGCTTCTTCCATCATGGAGGGGCTGGCCCCCTAACAGTGTACCAGTTTAGGCACATGGTGCAAAAGACCTTGCTACAGCTGGGCATCCTGGCAGAACACTACAACACACACTCCTTTAGGACTGGAGCAGCATCTCATGCCAGGGTGGAGGACTTAGCAGATGGGGCAATACAAGCGTTGGGTAGATGGAAGTCACAGGCTTTTGAAAGATACATAAGGCCAGACATGTTATAACTCTCTTTTGCTTTGTTTGAACAGGTGTTGTGGCCCTAGCAGAGCAGATCTGGATTTGTGGCCACTCATACATCCACTGGGTGGCCTGCAGGGCGAGGCAGTATCTCAGAGAAAGAAAACCTGTTTCTGGCACCCAAGAGGGCAGAGGCTCATTGGTTGGGGTGGTGCAGGATGCGATGGAATTAGTTAATCACAACACTGCAAGCAAAAGCCCAGGAGAGGTGGCAGCCAGATGTTTTAGTCCTTCATTTGGGAGGAAATTATTTAAGGGTTATGTATGCAAGCTTAAGGAGATGGTCAGGCAGGACCTGGCAAGAGTGAAGCAATGGTTGCCCCAGGTGCATATAATTTGGTCAGATATGGTGCAGCAGCAGCAGTGGCAACATGTCTGTAACATTAGGGCAATAGAAAAGGTGCACTGGCTGCAGAACGCAGCCATGAGACTAATTATGGACTCCATGGGGAGCCCATAGCAGTGCACCTGGGATTGTCTGTGAAAGATTCTGATCTGTATAGCAGAGATGGTGTACATCTATCAGACAAAGGATTAGACTTGTTTTTGAATGACATACAATGGGCAGTGGTGAGAGTATTGGCGTGAGGTGCTTGTGGGGGGTAAGTGGTGAAACTCACCTTGTGGCAGCTTGGTAGTCTTGTAACACTGTGGAGGGGGGTAACAGGGGATCATGTATCTTAATCAGCCAGATCTCCCTGAGGCTGACAGGAGGGTAGGCCTGACAGATGGCGTCTGGAGGGCACCCTCTTCGGGCAGGGTCCCGCGGCATGGCGGATCTTCTGTTGGGGAGAAGCTAGCCGCAGCTGGTCACAGAGCCATCCCTTATGCCCTGGAGGCTGTTTCCCTCACGGGGTCTGGGTTGATGGTAAGGCAGCCATCTACTGGGAGAGAGGGTTGACCATCAATGATCTAGTGCTCCATGGGGAGCTAGATTCCTTCCAAGGCTACCTAGCTGCACACAGCATGCTAGCAATTGTATATATGGACAATTGGTTTTATCAATAAATACATGGCTGTGGTCTTTTCTCCAAAGCCCATTGTTGTGTCAGTTTGTTCAGGTGAAGAAGGCATATGCCCTCAAAAGACAATGGAGGAGCCTGTAAGGTATCGCAGAAGGCAGGGCTTTGTCTGGGAGCAGGGCCTGAGACACCTGAACAGTAGGGACTCAGGTAGGACCACCCAGAAGGGGCTGGGGATAATAGGTTTCCAGGGGGGAGGGAGCTTGTGGCCAGGGACAGGGAGGAGCCAGGCCCCTTAAGAGGGTCTGCACAGGAAGAATTCTTACTCATTCCTCCTTGTCCCAGGTAGCATCCCACCCAAACCTCACCCTCGTAAAAGCAGGGGGGAACATGGAGGGGTACAGGAAACTTTGCTGTCCTACTAAGGGGGATCACCTTAGGGGTCGAGAAAATTTCCAGTTTTTTCCCCCACTGGATTTTGTGTTTTTTTGCCTTCTCTAGCAAGGGGGGAGTTATTCTTGTTAGAGTAGGCTAGGGAGCAGATAGGTAGGTGTCACAGTCATGAACATTGTAAGTGTGGTTGCTTGGTAGTCTTGGAACGCTGTGAAGGGGGTAACAAGGGATCATGTGTCTTGACCAGTCAGATCTCCCTGAGGCTGACAGGAGGATGGTCCTGACAGATGGCATCCAGAGGGCACCCTCTTCGGGCAAGGTCCTGCACCATGGCAGATCCTCTGATGGGGGCGGAGCTAGCCGCAGCCGGTCACAGAGCCATCCCTTATGCTACGGAGGCTGTTGTCCCTGCGAGGGTCTGGGTTGATTGTAAGGCAGCCCTCTCCTGGAAGGGAAGGTCAACCATGAACAATCTAGTGCTCCATGGGGAGCTAGATTCCTTCCGAGGCTACCTAGCTGTGCACAGCACACTAGCAATTGTTTATAAGGACAATTGGTTTTATCAATAAATACATGGCTATGGCCATTTCTCCAAAGCCTGTTGTTGTGTCAGTTTGTTCAGGTGAAGAAGGCATATGCCCTCAAAAGACAATTTCCAGAGCAGTGCGGATCAGCCTACTTACTTCTTGAGCAGTAGCTGAAAACAACACAACACACACACACACACACACACACACACACACACACACACACACACACACACACGAGCATAGCTACCATAAAAAATCATCCACAAAGAAAACATAAGACAGTGTCCCTGATGTCATCTCCATCGGATGTCAGGGTCACAACCACAGCTTCACAGCTGTAAAAGATAACTCTCAGAAGGAGCTGCAGACTCTGTTTGTTTGTTTTCGGATTTTTTATTTTTTTTATTTTTTTGCTTCACTCCCACCTCCCCTTGACTTGCCAATGCTGATCCCCTAAGTCACAGGACAAGTCCTCAGAAAGGTCATAAAAATTAAAATTAATCGTCCCTTAGGATGTAAGTCCTTTATATTTAGTAATTGTACTTTTATGTATGGAGTGATTGGCAGTGCTCTGGAATAAAGATAGGGTTGGATCAGGGACTCTTGGCTAAATAGATCATTCAAGTTTATGCAAAGCAAATGCATTTAGTCCACTTTTGTTCTAATCCATCTTTGGACAGTAATCTAAACACTGTTGTTGCTCTGTTCTTCCTAACTAATAAGTGCTGTGTAATAAAGCTAAGAACTGGAAACTCAACACTTTTTTTGTTAAAAGAGAAATATTGTATAAAAAGAGTTACATTGTACTAAGAACAAACATCCCGTAATCCTATTAGCTAAATCTCTTAAGTGCCAACAATATGTTAATTCTGAAATTCTGATTAAATCTAAATGGGATAAATAAAGTGGACTGACCAGAAAGTGTTCCCCAGATCAGCCCTCATCCAGTTTTATTCAAAGTGAACAATGTGGCTAAGCAATTTAGGTGCTGTGCTGGAGTCAGTGAATTAGAAAACAGAGTTGGCAGGTGGAGGCACAATAACCCCCTTTAAACAACATCTATGGTACTTTATAATGGAGATCAAGGGAGAAGCAGTATTCAGTTAGCAACTGTAGTATAAAGATGACTGCTTAATGCATGTGTGACTGTTAAAGATTTTCTACTGTTTCAAATTATGTATTTATTTTCATTTTATTTGATTAAATGGTAATCAAGGTACATGCCAGATGATCTCTCTCTTCCATTTGTTTCAAACTAGCTTGAAGAAACGCCATAAAAGCAAAAAACAAAAGCCTCAGCAATGGCAAAAAAATGTGAAGATAAATAAAATCCTACTGACAACTTTTTTGGTTGGGAGGGGGCTAGAGTTGTCAATCAGCTTGTGGAGTGCAGCTTTAAATGTCCAGTAGATTTCTTTATCCTAAGTGAAGAAGTTCATTTTCTGTAGAACCTGGCTGCTATGCCTGAAGAAGGGCTCTATGTAGCATGAAAGCTTGTGTTTTGTTAATATCTTGCTGGTCCAATAAAAGGCATAAAATCACCCACTTTGTTCAGCTTTACATGGGAATAGTTGAAAGAATGTGCTGGAGGCAACACTAAATTAACTCTGCTGAAAGTAATGTCAAGTGTCAACTAACATCTAAGTTAGATTAAGACTGTTCTTAAAGCTTTATTTTTACATAATATCAATCATCCGCCTATACCAGTAGGTGAGGTGAAGGTTGAGCCTGTTATGTCCAGTGATTGGCGGAGGTGCTATACATTGGTCTGGTGCTTGGAAGGGGGAACTATAGCTGTTTGCTGGTTGGGGTACTTTAACTATTGTAGTATAGAGCCTGTTAGTGAAAACAAGTGTCACTGCCTCACTCACCCTATAGGTACTTTGAAGAAAATGTATACATGAGAATGGATATGGTTCTAGTCCCTGCACTACTGCTGTCAAACTCCTTGATGTAAATGACTGCAGTGTTTCTCTACTTACAGTTCAGCAAGCAGTGCAGAGAGAGACAGAGAGAGATAGAGAGGAGGGAGAGAGAGAGAGATAGAGCGAGAGAGAGAGTGTTTCTACAGTTTTAAACAAGTGCAATGCTGGACCCATAATTTTTCTTGTATAAAATTATTTTAAATTGTCACCCCCATTTCGTTACTGTTCCATCTTTACTCACCTTTTAGTAAACATATGTATAGTTCTATTTTAGTTACACAAGGATAGTTTATTTATTTCTTTATTTAGCTTTTTTTGACCAGGTAAGTACACTAGACAAGACATTTGCCTATTTTCAGGTATGACCTGGGAGAGTAACTATCTTTTCAGAACTGTATGATATAGTTTATGTCCCTCTCAACCACAAAGCTCTGAACTAGAACAAACACACAACTTATGACAATATTAGTGCTGTGCAGAATTTTCAAATTCCGGAGGAATGGAATTCCTCAGAATATTAAAAATTCTGCCAAACTTCCACTGAATTCCACCTGACACAGAATGGCAGAATTCCGCAGCATAAAATCATTGCAGAATGATTTTCCACAGAAAAATCACTGTTCCATGGAATATTATTCCATGGATATCAATATTCTCAGCAGAAATTATTGCAGAATAATTTTCTGCAGAAAAAAGTACTGTTCTGCAGAATATTTTTCCACTGATTACAGTAGACAGAATTCCAAAGGTGAGCAAACAAAATTCCAGTGGAAATTCCACTGGTGGAATGGTCATTCTGCACTAATTCCACTGGTGGAATTCCACATTTCGCACAGTACTAGACAATATGGATATCAGAAATGTGATGTGTACACAGTGAAACTAAGCCACAGTTATATATGTCATTGAGAAATATCAGTACTGTGTACACATCACAACACTACCCTGCCGAACTACATTTGTTAACCTAAAAAAAAAAACACTTTGCCTGTAAACTTCTCATTTTGTTGTAGCTGTCAAGTAAAAAATTGAAGATGCCAGAAATCTACAAGTCCAGTGAAAAAAACCAGAGTATTATGAATGTCATGTTTTATATTTCAGTTTGCAGTGGTACTCAAAACTATATAAAATTACAGTGGTATACCATACAAAATATCGTACACATACCCCTATAAAGAAAGCACTACATATCTGCAGCATAGAATGGAACAATTAAAACAAGCACACAATTACTATATATCCAGAAAATTAAAATAAAGGGCCACCAAATAAAAAATAACTCTCTAAAAAAAAATCATAATTTTACACATACTTCATTCCCAGTCACAAGGCCCCATCACGATAACAGTACAAATCCACAATGATATGGAGACCAGCAATAAGCAGAGCTCCACAAAGATCTAAGAAGGACATGAATAAAACACATAAATACAAAATGTGTAACATTTAAAAAAACAAAACCAAACGCTGCAAGGACTCCATGCAGCTATCCCAAAATTAAACTTCATCCATATGTGACAACTACCAATCAGGACACAATACAGCACAGGACATCAAATGAAAAAGCACCACACAACCAATCAATGAACCAGAATATCACACTCAGCAGTCAGTCACACACAAAATCACACCATGATATCACATACCTCAGCCAATTAAATGCCGCAAAAAACCTCCATTCACAAAAAAAAACAATAAAAAGTTACTATGACCTCCCAATTCACACAGACACTCTCAAAACTGTGGAAGAACACCAAAGCACAACAGAACACTACATACCACAACTAAACAACAAATCAATCGAAAAATAATGCACCAAAAGTTGCAAACAAGGAAAAGCCCTATTGTATAAAATGGATACGTGATGGGATGTTATGTGATAGCTGATATCAACACTCATGGCAAGTGAGCTTGGGGTTTCAGTCACTCATGGCTCTGCTATGCAGAGCCACTCATGATAACCCCAAGCTCACTCACCACTAATGCTGATATATCAGCTGTCACATAACATCCCATCAGGTATCCCCTTGTAATATATGGATATGGCTAAATAATACTATCCTATCCCATACAAAAAAAATCCCAGTAATACAACAGTGGCCAAAGTGATAATAGCATCATTGCTCCCTGACAATACTATTGTTCAGAGCTGATAATACTATCGTTTCAGCTCTGAACTATAGTATTATCACAGAAATAACACAGCGCATGTGCAAGTCTGCCTGGCACACAGACCCATTTGCCAAGGTGCCACATTTCTTCCTGCACAGATGAAGTGGTGGTGTGCATTCTTATTGGCAGGTTTCCTCTGTGGGTGGGCAGAGCAACTTTTAAAACATGGTGGCTGTTTACCCTCGCTTAGGGGCCAGTCACTCGTATTTCTTCTCTTTCCTTTTTTTAAATCACCTGCTTCATCCACCATTCACTGAAGGATGACAAAAATGAAAGGTAGGACTTACTGCCTCACAAAACAAAATGCCAAATTTAAATCCAACAGATGCGTGAGTGGGCGGGGCGAGCGAGAGAGTGAGGGAGAGAGTCTCCAGCCGGTCAGCACAGCACACAGTCGGATGCCCCACACAAAAAGACACAGAATTTTTAAACGGATCCTTATATTACAAAAAATAACAAATAGATGAGGGTGTATTTCAAGACAGTAAGACCATCTCAAGGTTTGGGGGATTTGGGAACCTCTTGAACTTCGGTCTTGAGGTTCCAAGTCCCCAAAACCTTTCGATTGTCTTACTGCCTTGTAATAAATCCTCATCTGTCTATTATTCTATTTATTATCCCACTACCCATTTGGAGACATGGCACCAACTAACTTATACAGTGGCAGTTTAGCCCAGGTGCCATTCATCCAAGACCTTGGCAACTGTGCCCAGGTACCATCACAAAAGATTAGTCTCAGCTCTTGTGGATGGGGGTGGTCTCATTTTGTTTCAGCAAGGTTGAAAATGGAATTAAACTGGAATTAATTAACTGCCTGATTTCAAAAGTGATATCCCTTTAGATTTTTTTTTAATAATACTGTTTCATGCAAAATTAATGGTTTTAATAACTGGAGTTATGTATTAATTGCTACATGTGTTATCAATTTTCATTTATAAACTGTTTCTTTAATTAAAGCTAACCATCAGGGTTTTTTTTTTTTTTATGCGGATCTTGCAACGAGGTGATCGGGTGGGAGATGGACTGCTAACCACCAGAGATTAGTTTTATTGATTTTGGTCAGTCAGGCAGTGCAGGTAGAATTTCCATGAAAGTTCAGAAATGGATTTTCAAACTTTTGTGGAAGCAAAAGTCAAACAATCGCTTCCATTCCGCCTGTGAAAGTTTTTTTCTCTTTTTGTTTTTGCACACCTCTACCTGGAAGACAGTGCACATCTTTACAAAGCACTATTGTCTGATCATATGCTCCAGCAGGGATGCCAGTTTTGGAACTGCTGTCTTGCAGAACCTCTTTCCTATGTACCTTCTGGGCCTATCCTTCCAAGGTACTGCTAGAGAGTACTTATTGTTAAGCGGCATTGATAGATTCCTGCGGTTTGAAAAAAAAAAATGCTCACCACAGTAATGCTGTTTTTCCTTTTTCAGGGATCTATTGGTGTGATTTGCAATCTCTGAGCCTGCCTTTCCTTCCAGAACCTGAAAATAGGTTCACCAAGAATCAATTATTGTCTTAAAGTTGTATGAGCATTCCTTATTGCAGTCCTTAACAACTGTTGAAATGTGGACATTTAAATATTCTTTCTTCTGCTGTCTTTCCTAAATGTGTTTGGTGTTTTTCCAAATTTTAAATACAAATTATTAGAAATGTTTGATAGTCAGTTAGCTAGTTTTAGTGGTCACAGCTCCCCTAACTATAGAAATAAATCTGAGGTTAGAGCACAATGAGGCATGTGACCACACTGCAAAGTTTGAACTGGTATTGTAAGTTCTATAAATAGCATTAAGTTCTGTCTCCAGGGCATCAGATGCTTGCTGGAGGATGATGCTTATTGTAAATCACATTGATGGATCCCTGAGAAGAAACAACATTACTACTGTGAGTACTTTTTTCTTATATGCCTATTCAAAAAGGAGGAGGTCCTCAACAGAAATCTGCAGGTACCCCACTATTCATTAGATGGTGGCAGAGAATGAGATTTTAATAGCAGTGACTTAACTTTCAGGAGGAAGTGTGGTCTAGTGGTGAACACTTGGGCCCCAGTAGGAGATCTCAAGTTTAAATTCCACTAGAATAAAACACTAACTGTGTGACTTTGAGCAAATCACTTAGTATCCCAGTGCCCCTGTCCATCCAGCTGTAGAAATGGGTAGAATTAACAATCCCACCGAAAATGAGATGTTGCAACTAATCTGACTTATCCTTGGTTAACAAATTATAAACAGTAAGAAACTTTACCCTTGCATCTTACAGTAACATTCTAATTCTAAAAAAAAAATTTTACAGTAAGAATGCTCAGATATCCAAAATCTGATCCAATTTTGAATAGTCAGATATTAGGATAATCTGTATCAGAATCTGTTTCCGAATCCGATCCAACTGTCAGATAGCATTGGATAGTATTGGGTTATCCTTAAATCCTAAAGGATTTGTTTTTTTTTTACTCTTTTTCTGCTCCATTGGGCCCTGGGGAACTCTCTCCACCTTCCTTAGGTCTCCGGGTCTCTACCTTCAACCATGACTGCTAGCTCTCCTCTCCCTCGTGTGCCCAACACAATCCCCAGATCTGCACCTCCAGGAGGAAGGGATGCCCTACCCACCCAAGGTGCACTATCTAAGTATAGTGTGCAGGGCACATGAGTCAGCTGTGTAGAGGAGGAGGGTCCAGTGTCTGGAGTGTGGAAGTTGGAGGCTGAGGAGATTTTGCCTATCCCCAGGAGTGCATATTTTTTGCTTTTTTTTTCTGTTACACCCACACCCCCCGGCACAGCTCCAATGTCCAATGATGCCAGGGAATGTCATGTCATGGCTCTGCAATGCTCCACACAAGCCCTGAGTGTTGTGGTACCTCCAGTCTCCACTGGAGATCACTGCTGTGCTGGACATGGTCCCTGGATCCCCCCAAGGGAGGAGAGCAGTTCTCCAGATGTTCAATCCTCCCTATCCCCTGCCGACCCCTGGTGGCCCAGGCTCATTCCCAAACCTAGGCCGCCGGCATGATGCAAGGTGTGGTGTCCAGTGCCTCAACCCTTAGCGCCACTGGGCCAGCCTGTTTTTTAGGATTGTTTAAGATGTGTGTATTTAGGATTTTAGGCTAGCATGAAGTCTGAGATAATATCCTAGGTTGTTAGGATATCAGATTTTGAGGACCAATATCTATCCTAAAATTCTAATATCCAAAATATACCTTTTATCCTAACTATCCAGTTTATAAAATGAATAACTGAGCAGCCCTTCATTACAGTCAAAGAAATCATTGATTCTGTTATTGTTTAATGAGTTTAACACTGAATATCTGCCATATTATATTTAGAGAAATTAAAAATAGCCCTTTCAGGCCAGCTGAGCAGTGCAGAAGCATGTCTGCCACTTAATGATGATTCATGTTCACGTCTCAGGTTCAGTACATTAGAAGACCAGCAGGTGCAGGACAGAAAATCCCATTGGGCACTTTCCTCCTCAAAGGAGTGCAGTCATGTAGCTTGTTGCAATACTGCCAAATGGTAACCACATGTGGCAGTGCAGCAGTGCTCAAATGCATGCCGGGGAAGGGAGAGCACACTGATGTCGGTGTATCTGGAAAACCACCATCAAAAAATCAGGGGTGTGTACTTATGGGGTGGCGCGGGTAGAGAAAACATTTGATGGCCAAGTCTGACAGATGATGTCTTGCAGATCCATTGTGGCTCTTATGGGTCCCACTCATTGGGTGCCTCCAACTCTGCACCAAAGATTCTTATTTCTTGTAGCCACAGGCTAGATATTGTGGTTATTGCCTGATGACTCCGCCCCAGGGAGGGGAATCTAGGGAAGTACCTAGACTGCTAAGAGGGAGACTCAGTGGGAAATATTTGAATGTTCCTCAGTAGCCAGAAAAGGGTACTTGGCAGTGGATGAAGGAGGCTAATCCCAGGTCAGACCTGAGAAGAATAAGGAATGTTTAAAAATAGTGCCCTCCCCACTTTCTCCAATAGTCCATGTTTTCACAAACAAACATGGTTGTCCATGGACATCCATGGTCATCCAAGCTCTGTCCCTGAGTTTTGTCCATGATAGTTCCATCCATGATTTGTCCATGATTCATGGACATAATTAGCACTGGTTGATGTACAAATGCCTGGGGGGGGGGGTACTCAATGAAGAGAATCTACTGTAACTAAATCTTTTTTTTAAGTTGGTAAAAGCAAATAAAATGTTTCTAATAAAAAAAATGTTAACATTATTTTGGGTAGTAGCCATTACTCTGTGCGGTCAAAATTGTTTTGTAGTGCCTATTCATAATAATTAATAGTTTTCCATTTATTTTTGTTCTTTTAATTATGATACAGTATTAGTCAAATTTATTCTGTCTGTATCCTATTATAGAATATATCACTGATGGTATCCTGGTTAAAATGCAAACATTGTTTTCTATCTGACTAGTAGTGCCATCATTTGTTCTAATTATGGTTTATGTTTTGCAGTAACACTGTATAAAATGTTTCTGATTGTCAGATTAGCTTAAGAAATGGGTCCACTTAAGCCCTTTATGTGGGCCTAGATAAATGTACTGTAAGCACTGTTAGAACTATCATCTTCAAGTGTGAAGAACAGATTGAAAAATCCTACTTTCTTGATTAATTTTATTTCTAGTTAGCCTCTTTTATAAGTTTATGTCCTCTTGTATTTCATTTAATTGTAATTCATCCAAAGAGTTTCCAAGATCAACTTGATTATCAAAATGAATCATCCCCCCTCTAATCAACTAAAATTTTTTTATGTTTTTTAAAGCAAAAAAACCCCACGAATTCATCAAAATATATTCATGTTGCACCTGGACGTCTGTGAAAATGGGCATTGCTCACAGACCTTTTCAGTATAAAATAAAAAAATGAAATGAAATGAAATGAAAATGGATTCCTAAAATCTAATAGTTCAATTTTATTCTTCGACCAATTTGCTTATTACAATTTTACAGAGAAGACATCTAAAATATACAATAAAATAAACATTAATAAAATCAGTGCATATACAGTACCAGACACAACACTAAATATCAAACAGTAATACAATATATACATCCTTGAAACTGGCCCTGTATACACAATTTATTAAGTAATAATCAGATCAACATGGCATAAGTTAGTTGCTGGTTAATTTTCCTTTAAATTATCACTTAATTATCCACAGGATATGTATATAAAACTACCAAGAAGGCCAATGTCATATGTCAAAGTCAATTTCCCAGTAATCTAATTAAGTGAAAAGATGATTAATTATTGTCTTAAGCAAAATTAAAGCATTTCTCTGCTCGACTTCAATCAATTTCCACGTGTTCAAGCATCAATGTCATAACTGTTATAATTAATCCTTAAATTTCAAAAAGGTCCCCAGATGGTACAAAACTTCATGAAGACTTATAAATTGTCTTACTTACACCAACACATTTAACATCTAATAGGTAAAGTCTTAATGTGCAATCAGAAGATTCTTGGATACTCAGGTCCCAGTACGTAGAGTTCTTACCTTTATCTAGATCCTGGATTCCTAAATTCATCAGTTCTGCTGTAAATTATGGACCTTAAAGGACCCATTAATGAATCATTATTAAATAGTAACATTTATCAAAGCCCCTATACATCATGAATGACCATGTCTAAAAGTACATACAATAATACACAATATTAAGAAAACATATGTAATATCATGTACAATGAGCCCTTGTAATGAGCATTTTGGCCACTCATGGTCACCGGTAAAAGTACATGCTTAAAACAACTTGTATAAACATGTTCTTTCAAAGACCATGCTTGCTTGGTGGGAGTCTGATGTTTCACCCCATTCAAATAAGATAAAGAGTTTCAATTAAATTCTGCACTGTAGAATGCATAAAGTCAAAGCAGATCTAAGGTGTCTACAGTTTTATTCAAACCCTGGGTGCTCAGTTCATCCAGGTAAATGCCAAATAATTATGCCCCCTAGCAATGTTCATGGTATTATATTAGCATTGTGCTCAGTGAATATTAGCAAAAAAAATATTTTTCTTTCAGTAATTTCACTGAAGCCTCATATAACTTCAGTTGTGAGATCCATAAGGTGTTTAAGCTGTTCATGATATTTAGGGTCAGGGTGGCTATGACTTTGCAACCATTAAAACACCCACCTGCAAGTTACAAATGTTACAGTACCTCATAATGGAGAAAAAGCCTGAAACTGCTCAATCCAGATCACCAAACCATTGACCATACTTGGTTCAAAAGCAGTGAAAAGCTGTTTGTGAAGATTTCAGGTTACTGTGCTCTCCCTCACAAGGAGTCCATTCATTCCAGAGGGATACAGATTGATGCGCCTGGGCTGCAAATTTTCCAAGGGTCCTTGGTTCAGCCTTCTCCATTAAGTACAGCACCTCTCCCACACTACAAATCTCCATTATACTCAATTCTCCTGGCTCAAAAATAATGCTATTTTATGGTTATCTGAGAGGATGAGAAATAAATGCGCCACTGAGTGTAATAGATTTTATACAACTAATAAAATGCTGAAACCCCCCAGCCCTAGGCATCAACAGCATGCATTTTAAATATAAATCAGGCATTTCAGCACTTATAGTGCATGTGCAAACCTCACTGTCATCATCGACAAATGTCTCCTGGCTCCAAGCTCCAGGCTCGAGGTAGGAAAACAGGAAAAGTGAAGCATCTGCATTGTCATTCTCTATTGAGTCCTCATAAAGCATGAAGTCTGGCCATAAATAGTCTGCCAACTCAAAAGCTACCCTAAAGTAAAATAACAGGTAGCAGAGCAGGTAGTAAAAATCTCCTGGTTTAGACTAGAAAACCAGCTGCACAACTCCCCGACTAACATGACTACTTCTTAGCTGACTGATAAAAAGTACACAGCTGCGAGCAGAATACTAATATAACAAGAGTTTTACTTATTTTATTTATAGTAGCAAAAGAATGAAATGTTTGTAATAATAATTACAAGGCACCCAATCGAGCACACAGCAGCAGGAAGTGGAGCAGCAATGCAGCCATCTTGTTGCTCCACCCCCCCCACCTTCATATATCCCTAAAATCTACAGTTTTTCAATATACAATGTTATTAAATTATTTTCATTCTATGTGGCTACTGTCTTTGGTCAGCACTGCTATATAATTCTTTAAGCATGATCTATCTACACTGGCTGCCTGTTCAGTGGCGGATCACCTTTAAGGTCGGTTTACTGACCTATAAGGCCCTATACGGATAGGGACTGAGTTATCTGCAAGCTCTCCTGCATCCCTACTGCCCCTCCCAGCAGCTTCATTCCACCAATGAGGGATTGCTTGAGATTTCCAGGATCCATTTAAAGTCATCTAGGGCCTGAGCATTTGAATTTCTGGCCCCATCCCTGTGGAATTCTCTACCTCATCAGATTCAAGAATGCATGATGGTGGAGAGATTTATGTCTGCGCTAAAGACTTATTTGTTCAATATTGCCTTTCCTGATGTGATCTTATTAACTGCAGATGTTTATCTGATAAGTGTAGTTGTTTTATGTGTTTTTTATGATTATGTACTAGTGCTATGGTTTTAGAATAGCGCTATTTATAAATAAAAAATTGATTTATTGATTGATGTGCATTATGGCTGCTCTCAGTATGTTTTCTGAATGTTCTGTACCATCATTGACAAACATGGTTAACCTTGGCTTGACAATAATCACAACAGCATGGGATAACAATCAAGTCTAGATAATTTATTTGCATGCCAGAATACTGAATGTGGCATTTAATATAAATAACTGCAATAATAGCATTGTTTTGCAATGTCTAAAAAGAAAAAGGTTTACACAAAGAAATTAATTAATTACATAATTGTAGCAAAAAAAAATATGAGAACTTACCACATCTTAAAAGAATTTTGTTTTAGGTGATATAAATAGCAATTAGAGTACTCTATTATTACTTAGGAATGAGTAGTGACTCCATTAGAAAGAACAACAGCAGCAATGAGTAAGTAAATAAAAGCTATTTCCATAGTATGTGTGGATAATATGCATTCATTACAGAATGATCAGCTTATTGAAAAATATAAAATAACCCGAGTTGCATAGAACTGTTTTTAATAATGCAGAAAACATATGAAATTAACAACCATGGATAACCAATGATGGCCATAGTCAATTTGAACAGTTCTTATTTGCCATGAGTCATTTATGATCTACCCCTAGGAGATTTAGCATTAGTGGTTGTCTGTGGATAACCGTGGATAAAATCTTGAGCATACCATAAGTGAGTCTGACCATGTACAACTGTGGTTAACCATGTTTTAACCATGTACAACATCGTTAATCCATGATACTGAGTGTGTGACTATGAAAATTTGAAATGTTGTTTTCTAAATCAAAAGATCTCCCTCATTTAAGGAAGATTGACTTGAAAAATCTGAGTAGGCTATGCATACACACACAGTTATGAGTATAGAACTGTACAACATATGAATAAAAAATGTAGGCAAATATAAATATAAATTTGGTTTTGGAGAGTGGAAGGGTAAATTGTTCAACCAGGAAAGGAACACTAAGATAAACCTTGTTTCCAGGTATGACCTGGGAGCACAAGGAAGTTAGGTGACTAGCTCAGGGTTACACAGTATGTAAGTGGGGACTTTGGGATTAAAACACAGGTCTCAGGTTTGCAGCTCAGAGCCCTAAACAACTGTGCTATACTGTCTTCTGTTTAATGGAGTGACTTTAGTGTTTAAAACAATGTAGTTTCCATGTGACGACCTACAAATCATCAGTGGTCACTACAATGTGTGTCTGGCAGGAGGCATGTCTATTAAGGGTCGGCTACCCTGTACAGTTAGATGCAAAGCTACTGCAATTTGTGTTTTTCAGATCATTTGATTCCTAGATGGTATTTTGTCTTTGATGTCAATCACAAATGATACACAGTAAACATTAACAGGGGTAGGGGGACTAAGGGGAATGGAGGAAATGTGTGGTCAAATAAAAGGGGCAATAATGGAGGCCACTAGCCTCTGTGTCAGGAGGGTGAATAAAAATAGGAACAAGAGGAAGCCACTCTGGTTTAATAGGGATGTGGCAGAGAAGGTTAAGGCAAAGAGAAAAGCATTTAGGAGGTATAAAAAGACACAGAGGGAGGAGTATAGGGCTATTTACCAGGAAAAGCAGCAAGAAGCAGGTAAGGAGGTCAGGAGGGCAAATGCAAGAACAGAAGAGAGGACTGTGTAAACGTGTGGGTCTCAATAAACAAATCGTACAACCAGATAATGATGCATAAAAAATGCATACTTCTGCATTTATCATTTTATTTTAGAAAAACACAACCCCCTCCAAAAAAAAATTATCCAATATTTACATCAAGGAAAAATATGATGATATTTCTTCACATCAGTTCAAACATCGGGAAATATTTCTTGCTTCAGATGCTATAAAGAAATTTGTGTGTTCTCTCTTTCCTCAGTTAATGTGAAAGCCTGCACATTACCTCCTTGCTGAGATCCTTCTCTCACCTTGGTCACAACCCTACTGACCAACCTATCTATCTAGGCCTCCTAGTGGAGGGTTTATATAGTGAAGGAAAAGGGTGTGATTTTCACTGAGCCCCTCCTCCCTTGTGACATCACATTCCCTTGCATCTATAAGATCTGCCATTTCAGGGGCAGCTTGCCCTATAGTAGGACCTTACAACATGAGACAGACCTCTAGGTAAAACAACTTTTCTTTACAAATGTGAAAAGTATAAGGATAAACCAAACCCGTTTAAGAACAAATAACAGTTTATAACCTTAGCATGGAAAAGAGAGATGAGGGGCACTCCCTATCTGCCTCCATATAAGGTTATAGCTTTTTATTTGTCTTTTTGTTCATATAAGGAAAACACACATAAGTGAACCACTGTAGCATCTATATTTTGATTTACATAATATGGTACTCTAATCTTTAGTCATGCATATTTTCTTCTGAAATCCCTTGTTTTATATTTCCAGAACCTTTTATTATTTTTCTCATACAGCTTATCTGGCTGCTGCACTTTCAGCCGACGCCTTGCTGAGGAACTCAGTCTTCTAAAACACAGAAGGCTTAACTTCAATAATTACAACTCCCTTTTGAATGAATGTTTTGACACTTACAGAACTCCAATTAACCTTCCTGTAGTGTTTTAATTATACTCTCTTACTTTAGCCCATTTTCAAGTGTTTGAAAAACAAGGGTACATTTCTCATTGCTTTGGGGCTTATTAGAATCTGCACCATAGCAACCAAACACAGTTGCTTTAATTTCCTCCTAATTTTAAACTTAAGTGTTTGGATACATGGGGTATTAAACTCATATAGTAACTGTACAGGTTCTATAGAACTTTCCTGCAAACCTGTACTTTGTTTGTGTTGCCTAAGACATTTTTCCCACTGTTTGCAACAATGTTATAGTCTCAGCTTTTCTTACTCACTAATTGCATTGTAGCTGAAGGCTTTTTCCCACAACCTAGCCCTCTACTCATTTGGAGCTTCTTTTAAGTGACACAGCTCCATCTTTACATATATTATAACAAGATGCAAGTTTTTTAATATCAGAGCAAAAACAATTGTAACCCCCCTGCAAATGGGGGTTCCCAAAAGACTTCCAGGAGCTTGCTTGAATGCTTCAAGCCTGAATGGTGTTTGGCGTTTAAGCCATTTATCAATGAGTGTTTTTAGAACCTCTGGTACTGTCTCTTTAAGAGCTGTCTGCTTGCAGACATAATTAGTTTGTATGGGGACTGTGTGTTTCTTTGATTGAGTACCACTCAGCTGCGCTAATTCACTCCATTTTTGCAGTCACTAGGAGTGCAAAGGAACCTATCTGAAAGATGTAACTGTTTGCCAGAAACCATTTAGAGTGATAATGAAATTACAGTTTGTCTAACCTGCTTTCTTTTGCAGTCAGAACAGTGTCTGCCTAGTTCCCCATTCTGGTTTTGAACTGCTGAACTGGACCAATCAGTGTGGGGTAAAGCTAGCTCTAAAATGGTGCCTTGGACGAATCAGAACTTGACTCATAATCTGAGCCAGCCACAAGAGGATTGTATGGGCAGTGACTCTGGGAGATGTAGTTTAGACTTCAGTGCCTTTTGGACCAACAGCAGCAGTCTATTGTGAGTGACAGCCAATCCAGTCAAGAACTGGGAGGAACTCAAAGGAAGTGCCGGTTTTGTCGGTTGGAGTTTCAGTTGAGCTTTGGCAGTGAAGAAGGAAGGAGCCCTGTGCTTTTTCAGTGTGCAGTTTAGTCAAAAACGTGTGTAAGGCCCAGAGTTCCGGTCTGCAGCTTGTGTAACTGCTTGTTAGACTGAATCCGTCCTGTGAAAAGAATCAAAGGATCTCTGAAGAGTAGAAACCAGGCTCACCCTGTAGAAGACTGGAGAAATTATTGAATTGCACTCGGTCTGTCAGGAACTGAATCTGCTGTGTGTTCTCCGGGTATTGTGCAGTAATTGCGATCGGGATAGAGAAGCAGCCTGCCTGGTATAGTACTCTTTTTTTCCATATAAATGTGCCAAGAGTCTCTTGAGCTCAAGAGTAGCCCTGCTGATATTGAAGGACCCTATCTTATTTGGAGGTCGTGAGTACTAATTCAGGGTCGCTCCTGTTGAATTGCCACATTAAATCCAAATGGAATTACTGTACTGCTGACTGTTTAATTTTCCTTTCTCTGTGTGAAAGGGGCCCTACCAGCTGCCACGGTTTGGACTAGCCACTAGGGCTTGGGTACCCAGGGACAGTAACTGATAGGGATAGGCCTTGCACAGAGCCATAGGTAGATTATTAGAGTGATAAGCTAATTAACCTGATTTCCTGTCCTTGTTATATCCCCTAAATAAATCAGAGCTGCTTTGTTTCAGCAAAGTTATACTGCCTGAGGTATTTGTCTATGTTAAAGTACTGTACTGTGATTGTTGCACTGTATCTCATTTCACAGGAGGTCCCAGTGCCGGAACCAATCCTGGGGGTAAGTGTATATTGTGAAGGTAATTCTGATATATTGTGTGGGCCACTAGTGGGAAGAAAGGGGTTGTAGTGTCCCAGAGGGCTGTGACAAGTTAGTTTAACTATTGCAAACCCTGACCCCTGGGTGGAGGCACCCGCCATTGGATCCAGGCCCTCAACCTGTTAGTGGCAAATCAGGCAGGGGTAGTAGCCCCTGGGATAGCGCCATCTAGGGTTACATCTTGAGGCTCACCGCTGGGATTGTGTGTTCCTCTAGTGGCCATATTTACTAACCACTGTTAAGAAAAAATGGGTACCCAGAAGTGGCTGTGCACCAGCTGGTGGAGTGGTGTACTGGGAGGAGATCGACCCCAAAATGCTATGCTTATCCTGGACATCCCCTGGGTATCAATACGGACACTGTGCAGGGAGTACTTTCCAAGGTGGAAGGTTTACAAAACCCTGTGGTGGTGGGTCGGCATGCTAATCTGCTCACCCACACTTTCCTGGCCTAGTAGAGTTTAAGGATCCCATAGATAGCTCCAAAGTGCCACAGACCATTACCCCAGAGGAGCCCTCACTGCTTGGAGAGTGATAACTAGGACAGTAAAGACCTGGGGAACAGCCCCACCACTATCTGAAACTTTTGAGGAGAAATTTGCTAAGTGGTTGCTGGGAGAAGGGAAACTGTGGAGGACTTGAAGAAACTATTCTTGCCACCTGGGGTGTTCCTCCCAACACCTCTCCTGCTCCAGTGCCCGTAATGGTGGCTGAACCAATGCAGATCCTATTTCTGCACCTGCCATTAGTCACGACTCACCGAAGGTTGAGGATCTTCTCTGGCACCCTCCCCACCCCCCAAGGGGAGGATGACTGGGAGACCTGGATAGACTATGTTGCCCCCCAAGTGCTAGAATGGCAATGCTCGGAAGGCAAAAAGCGAAAGAGGGTTAGTGAGAGCCTCCGAGGTCCTGCCCTGGCTACCATCCATGCTAAACGGGCCAGTAACCCTGAAGCGACTGCACAGGCCTATCTTGAGGCCTTGGAGAATGTGTATGGGAGCCCAGATTCTGATGAGGACCTATGGTGGAGAGTAAGAAATGCACAACAGTACCAAGGGGAGTTGTTGCCTGTGTATGTATGTATCTCGGCTGGAAAAATTGTTGCAAGAATGCCACAGAAAGGGTAGTTTGCCAGCGATTGTACTGGACCGAACCAGACTGGACAGAATCTTAAGTCTGCCCCTTCTCAGAACTGCTGTTGCTTCAGTTACGCCTGGCAAATCGACTGGAATCCCCACCTCCTATGATGAGTTAATGAGAGAAATTGAGGAGTTGAGAAAAGGCGACCTCGGAGGGACCTGCACCAACAGCTGTGGCTACGACCGAGTGACTGAGGTGACCCATCAAGTGAAGTTCAGGGCAGAAGTTGACAGTCAATGAGTGCTCTGACAAGGAAAAGATATGCCACAATGGGGGAACTGTTGAGAGAGATCCGGAATTCAAAAAAGTCCTTTATGAAGGCCACGCCTGCAAGCACGGGCCTGACCTATATCCGACTGCATCTGCTATGGGGGTGGGGTACCCACCCATGTATCTCCTGCTGATAACAGCTCCAAACTCAATTCCTTGACCATGGAAGTGGAGAAACTGATGAGATGTCTCCAAATGCTTATCATGCCGCAGACAGAGATGGCACCAGGTTTCCAGTTAGTATACCCCCCCTGGCTCCCAGTGTGGCGCCTCGGCCAGCTCAAACTCCAGAAAGTATGTTTTGCTATAATTGTGGGAAAGATGGGCACATGAAAAGGGAATGCCAGTCCCCAAAAGACACTGACAAAGTTGCATATAGGCTACAAGGAGAGCTTGGAGAACAAATCAGTGGTTAAGAGGTGCATGACATGATCCCAGTGAGGGCACCAAAATGCTAATTCACGTCCTTCGTGGCAAGGTCAGTTGCCCAGGCCCCACTACCGCCTCTCCAGACTGGTCCAGAATAGTGGGTCCTCCATGGAGACCACTGTAAAGGTGAATGGAGTGTCTACAAGAGCTGTATTAGACAGTGGCTCCCAAGTGACAATTATGTTCCAGGATTGGTATCAGAAGCATTTGTCAGACGACCCTTACAACCATTAGAAGGACTGCATGTATGGGGTTAAGTGAGAAGGCCTACCCTATTCCGGGTATATCCATTTGGCTGTCTTTCCCCACCTCCGTGGCTGGAGTGGCCGAACAAGTAGAGACCCTAGCCTAGTGTGTCCCCCACTGGACTGTATGATGGTGTCCCTTTGTTGATTGGAACAAATGCTCATATGTTCGGAAGGCTGGCACAGTTGTGTTATGAAAAACAGGGTCAAAGACTAGTAGAGCTTTAAGAGTTCTGGCTTAATTAAGAAGGCCTATGAGGCACAGAGAGATGTTGAAAAACAGAACCAGAGGAACCGGTCGGAATGTGGGAAGAAGGATCCTGAGTCTCTGATCCTGGCGCCAAATGCCCAGTGTACCTTACAGGAGAGGTCCGTATCAGAAAGGATGTTAAGAATAAAATATTAATGTTGGATGCACCAGGCGATGGAAAATTGCCAGAAGGACTGCTGGTCAAGCCTAGTATTTTGCCGCTAGAGCCCATGCTTATGCCAGAAGGGTAATGGTCCAAGTTCATAACGTGTCTGAAAGAGACATTCGAGTAAACAGAGGTTGCATCCTGGCTAATGTGCATTGTGCAGACACTGCAGTGCTACCCAGCAGCAAGAGTTCAAGGAAGAATGACAGATAATGCCTGACTTGTTTGATTTGGCGACTCCGCTGCCAGCTGAATGGAAAGTGAGGATCAGTGAGAAGCTTGCCCAGAGACCAGGTGTTTTCTTTAAAGGAATGGGATGTAGGATGCGTGCAAGGAGCTGAGCACAATATCCGGCTGCATGACGAAAGACCATTTCGTGAGAGGTCTCGACCTGGCACCTGCTGACATAGATGATGTGAGACGGCATCTGCAAGAGATGTTGCTGCTGGTGTAATACAAGAATCCAGAAGCCCTTATGCTTCCCCATTGTGGTAGTGGAGGAAAAGAATGGAACAGTAAGGATGTGTGTGATTATCGCACCTTAAACCGGGCGGACTATCCCTGATCAGTACACAATGCCCCGCATTCAGGATGCTTTGGACTGCCTAAACGGGAGCAAGTGGTTCTCTGTGCTGGATCTCCACAGTGGTACTACTAGATCCCGATGTCCCCAGAGGACCGTGGAGAAGACAGCCTTTATCTGTCCGCTTGGCTTCTATGAATTCATGAGGATGCCTCAAGGATTTCAGGTGCCCCAGCCACTTTTCAACGATTGATGGAGCGGCAGTGGGGACATGACCTTACTAGAGTGCCTGGTATACCCTAGATGATGTTATTGTGTTTGGCAGCTCACTGGAGGAACATGAGAGCAGATTATTTAGGTATTGGACCGACTGGAGGACTTTGGCCTTAAACTGTCCATTGATAAGTGTCAATTCTTCAAACATCAGTAAAGTATTGGGACACATAGTATCCACCGAGGAATAGAGACCGACCCAAGTAAAGTTGAGGCTTGATCACCTGGCCACAGCCCAAAATCTAAAAGAACTGCAAAGATTCCTGGGATTCTGTGGTTATTATCGGCGCTTCATCAAGGACTATTCAAGAGTGATCCGCCTTTACTTAACCTTACTCAAGGGTATCCCCCAACCCACAAAAAATACCAAAAGTCAGCGTCCCTCAAGACTGAAAAGAGTGTATTTTCATCAGTGAAGTATTTGGGGTCTGGACTCCTGATTATGAGACTGCTTTCATGAGATCATATATCAACTTACCCATGCTCGAGTGCTGGCCTATGCGATCAAGAAAACCTTCGTCCTGCAGACTGATGCTAGCTTGCAAGGGTTGGGGCTGTGTTGTACCAAGAGCATTGAGAATGGCCTGAGACCAGTGGCCTTTGCCAGTAGAAGCCTGACCCCATCCGAAAAGAACTATCCTGTACATAAGTTAGAGTTCCTAGCTTTGAAGTGGGCTATTGTTGACCAATTCCATGAGTACTTGTATGGGGTTAAATACTAGTAAAACCTGACAATAATCCTTTGACCTATGTGCAGACCTCAGCTAAGTTGGATGCCACGGGCCTAGGTGGCTTTCTGCATTATCTACATATGACTATGCTCTCGAATCCGAGCAGGTCTGAACCACATAGATGCTGATGCTCTCTCCCGGAGGCCTGTTCCCCAGAATGATTGGGTCCGATTGGCAGAACCTGACATTCGGCACTCTGCAGGAAGTTTGACAGGGAGGAACAAATGTCCACGGACGCAGTGGACTGCATGGTGGATTGCTTGGGACCCTCTGAGAATTGCATACCTGCTTATTGCCACTTTTTCTGCACAGACATTGTGCACTGCCTCAGCTGGACAATGACAGTATTCGGGCGGCTCAATCCGGCGATCCCATGATCAAAGCAGCTTTAGAAGCCCTCTATGCAGGAAAAGATGTGTCCAAATTACGCTCCACTGATTTGAGAACTGCACTGTTATACAAAGAAGGTCCTAAGTTGAAACTGATCAATAAACTGTTATACAGAGAAACAGTAGACAGAGGGGACAAGTAGACAAACAACAACTAGTGCTGCCCACTGCCTTCGAGACTCAGTACTGATGTCCTTGCACAACCACATGGGGCACCTTGGTATAGACAGAACACTTGACTTGGTGAGATCCAGATTCTATTGGCCTAAGATGGGGCTGATGTGGAGCACCACATTCGAACTTGTAGCTGCTTACAGAGAAAGCTTTGCCCAGAGGGCTGCCCCTTGTTAACATCACCACCAGTGCACCCATGGAGCTGGTCTGTATTGATTTTCTGAGTTTGGAGTCAGATCAAAGAAATATCAGTAATGTGCTGGTGGTCACTGACCATTTCAGAGATATGCCCAAGCTTTCCCCACAAGACCAGAAAGCATCCACTGTGGCCAAAGTACTTGTAGTAAACTTTTTGTTCACTATGGGCTCCACAAAGAATCCATTCTGATCAAGGGAGAGACTTTGAGAGTCGTCTGATCAAAGAGATGCTTTCTCTGTGGGAGTCTTAGATCCAGAACCACTCTTACCACCCCCAGGGGACCCACAGCCTGAACGTTTCAACCGTGACTTTGCTAGATATGCTAGGCACCCTGCACCCAAAGGACAAGCCTAGATGGAGCCAACAAATTAGCACCCTGGTACATGCTTATAACTGCACCAAAAGTGATGCCACTGGATTCTCCCCTCACCGCCTGATGTTTGGAAGAGAAGCTCGATTACCAGTAGATGTGTGTTTTGGGGTCTCCTGATGGGGTTCAAGCTGACAACTATTTACAGTATGTGCAAAGTTAAAGGCCCAGCTAACTCATGCATACCAACTGGCTCAAACCATGGCTGCCAAAAGAAATCTGGCCAACAAAGAAAGGTATGATAAAGGTGAGCACAGGAACTCAGGAGGAGATTGGGTGTTGCTAAGAAATCTGGGACTGCATGGACGTACAAGATTGCTGACAGATGGCACCATCTCCCTCACATTGTAGTGGGCAAACTAGATGATCTGCCAGTGCAAAGTAAGGCCTGAGAATAATTCAAAGATGTAAAAACAATGCATAGAAATCATTTACTGCCCATTGGACAAATCTTAATTGAGTCTGAGCCCTAGAAGATGCCCCTCTGGACCAGTGACTAGAGCTGCTGCTAAGAAAAGATCAAGAAAGTCTGCACCTACAGAAGCAAAGTTAAAGTGTTCCTCCACAAGTCCCAGTTGAGCATGACTGTCAGTCCATATCGGGAAGAAAGTGAGAGTGACTTTGAATACTATCCTTCTTCGAACTGAGTCAATTGTTTCGGGGCAATCCCTAGTTAATACTGGAGATGAAGCTGGGCCTTCTGGACTGTCCAATCCCCAGCTTCGTCCTGGAGCCAATGCTCCCAGAAAGTGAAGTGCAAAGCATCAGATCAGATGAAATGGAATCATTGTGCATGGTTGAACTGTTTGAGCTTTAGGGAGGAAAATGATGGATTGGGTCAGACTGGTGATACACCAGAACAAGAAGAGTATTTTGAGTGTCCTGACAGTCCACTGCCAGTGTCCGAAAGCTCTCCCGAGAGCCAAATGTTGTAGACTCAGAAACTGTAACTCCTGGAGCTGAAAGTGCCCCAAGTTCTAGCCTCTCACCCCATGGAGACTCCCTGACAAGTGAGGACAATGCTGAAAATGAGGCTCAGAGTGCAGAGACTATAACAGTTCCCCCTAGAAAGACTGGTTCGAGCTGTAAAGCCTGTGGTGCACCTCAGTTATGATTTCCTTGGGAGGCCTGTGGATTTGCCTCTCAATGTTGTCCATAAAGGAGTATGTGTCCCCGAGCTCATTGCCCAAACTGAGCGTCAGTGCTAACTCCAAGTTACTTGTGTTGCCCTCTAAGTATGGTGCCCTGCCCCATCCAGCCCCAAGGTAACTGATAGGAAGGGCCCCCTCTCTCAGGTTTCATGTACAAGAGGTAATAATTGAGTTATGGTACAATGTATGTAATACTGTGTAAAGAGGACTACTGCAATGTTTCAGAAATGTGTTCTTGGTAAAATGATATATTGACTGATGATTACATGTGTGAGCCTAATGCAAATGTATATGGTTGCAGTTGAAACTTATGGGGTACTTGCTTGATCGGACGTCAAGCTTTCCCAGGACAGGAGAGAGGTGTAAACTCCTGCAAATGGGGGTTCCCAAAAGACTTCCAGGAGCTTGCTTGAATGCTCCAAGCCTGAATGGTGTTTGGCTGCTTAAGCCATTTATCAATGAGTGTTTTAGAACCTCTGGTACTGTCTCTTTAAGAGCTGTCTGCTTGCAGACATAATTGAGTTTATATGGAGGACTGTGTGTTTCTTTGATTGAGTACCACTCAAGCTGCGCAATTCACTCCATTTTGCAGTCACTAGGAGTGCAAAGGGAACCTATCTGAAAGATGTAACTGTTTGCCAGAAACCATTTAGAGTGATAATGAAATTACAGTTTGTCTAACCTGCTTTCTTTTGCAGTCAGAACAGTGTCTGCCTAGTTCCCATTCTGGTTTTGAACTGCTGAACTGGACCAATCAGTGTGGGGTAAGCTAGCCCTAAAATGGTGCCTTGGACGAATCAGAACTTGGACTCATAATCTGAGCCAGCCACAAGAGGATTGTATGGGCAGTGACTCTGGGAGATGTAGTTTAGACTTCAGTGCCTTTTGGACCAACAGCAGCAGTCTATTGTGGTGACAGCCAATCCAGTCAAGAACTGGGAGGAACTCAAAGGAAGTGCCCAGTTTTGTCGGTTGGAGTTTCAGTTGAGCTTTGGCAGTGAAGAAGAGGAAGGAGTCCTGTGCTTTTCAGTGTGCAGTTTAGTCAAAAACGTGTAAGGCCCAGAGTTCGGTCTGCAGCTTGTGTAACTGCTTGTTAGGACTGAATCCGTCCTGTGAAAAGAATCAAAGGATCTCTGAAGAGTAGGAACCAGGCTCACCTGTAGAAGACTGGAGAAATTATTGAAGTACTTTCGGTCTGTCAGGAACTGAATCTGCTGTGTGTTCTCCGGTATTGTGCAGTAATTGCCATCGGGATAGAGAAGCAGCCTGCCTGGTATAGTACTCTCTTTTTTTTCCATATAAATGTGTGAAGAGTCTCTTTGAGCTCAAGAGTAGCCCTGCTGATATTGAAGGACCCTATCTTATTTGGAGGTCGTGTACTAATTCAGGGTCGCTCCCTGTTGAATTGCCACATTAAATCCAAATGGAATTACTGTACTGCTGACTGTTTAATTTTCCTTTTTCTGTGTGAAAGGGCCCTACCAGCTGCCACGGTTTGGACTAGGCCACTAGGGCTTGGGTACAGGGACAGTAACTGATAGGGATAGGCCTGTGCACAGAGCCATGGAATGATTATTAGGTGATAAGCTAATTAACCTGATTTCCCTGTCCTTGTTATATCCCCTAGATAAATCAGAGCTGCTTGTTTCAGCAAAGTTATACTGCCTGAGGTATTTGTCTATGTTAAAGTACTGTACTGTGATTGTTGCACTGTATCTCATTTCACAGGAGGTCCCAGTGCGGAACCAATCCTGAGGGTAAGTGTATACTGTGAAGGTAATTCTGATATATTGTGGGCCACTAGTGGGAAGAAAGGGGGTTGGTGTCCCAGAGGGCTGTGACCAAGTTAGTTTAACTATTGCAAACCCTGACCTCTGGGTGGAGGCACCCGCCATTGGATCCAGGCCCCTCAACCTGTTAGTGGCAAATCAGGCAGGGGTAGTAGCCCCTGGGATAGCGCCATCTAGGGGTTACACAATTACAGTAAAGGCAAAGTAGAAAACTGCCAGGTTGGCCACCCTGACAAGAAAATTAAGATAGATAAGAATAAGCAGAAGACAGGATAGAGTGAAAGCAGAAACCAGGGGCGGGGGGGGGGTTATTGCATCTTCTCTGTGTCAGCTTTATCCTTCAAAACTGGACCTCCTATTACAGACTGCCAACACAGTAAAGAAAGGGGATGAAACCTTCCGGTATGTGAGTGAGAGGATGAAGTCAAGAGAGGGAACAGTCAAGCTGAAAAATGGGGAAGGAGAGTTGGTGGAAGATGACCAGGGGAAGGTGGAAATATTCAACAGTTATTTCTGCTCAGTATTCACAGTAGAGAAAAATGGAGCACTCAGGAAAATCAAGGAACAGAAGGTAGTGGTGGTGGGGTGGGGGTTGACTCCAGTCCATTTCAGGTGGAGGAGGTCCTGAGGGAGCTGGAAGGTCTGCTTTGCATGGGGCAATTGCCCCCTGGGGTTGATCGGGGGAGAGACTCCCTCTTTGGACTCTGGCTGCTCTGTAGACTTGAGTGATGGGCCCATACAGAGTGAAGGATTTTCGTTTGGAACTTGGATTTGGACCCCCGTGGATTATTGATTGAGGGTCAAATAGATCTCCATACTTTGATATTCACCTAGGGATCCCAGTAGTTGGTGAGAGCAATACTGGGGCTTCCCGAAGAGCATTTTTCTGGTTTCATCTTTAATCCATTGCCAGAAAATCTGACTACATAGTGACTGGGGCAGTGAGAGGACCCTTTGCCTTAAAAGTAGTCCAGGCTTTGGATCAATATCTGCTCTCTTGTGCTGTACTTCGGAATTTATTTTTGAGTTTTAATTTTATGGGGTTATTTGGGGGGGTGGGTTAGTGTTTATTTGACTGCGAGTGTATGAGTTTGTGTGTGTGTGGTGTGTGGTATTAGGTTTGGCTGGTTTTGGGATTGTGTAGTCAGTAGGTATGTGTCTGGAAAGGTATGGAGGCCAGGGGCAGACCAGGATAGTATATGGGGCATCCCAGCTGTTTGACCTCCAGCCTTTTTTCAGCCCCCCTGTGTCAGATACTACAGCTAGGCATTGCAGGGAGGTTGGAATAGGGAGGAGTCATAGGATTCAATCAGGTTGGGGTGCCCCTTGCACAGCAGGTGGTGGTAGGATCGAGGTAGTGGGGTGCAGAAGGCACCCTGGGATTAGACGGGTCTTAGGGAGAGGCCAGACGTGTTTAATTCCCATCACCGGGGTTCCTACCAGACCGAGTGTGCAGGCAGGCAGAGGGTCTGCACTGTCTACCAATCCCCTGAGGGCGGTGCTTTACTATGCCAGATCGGTCAGAAACAAGACCGCGATTATAGCGGACTTGGTTTCTTCAGCTGATCTGGCTTGCATTATGGAGACCTGGATTGGTGATGATGCTGGCCCAGTGTTAGAGGCTGCAATCCCATCCGGGTATACAGTAGTGCACTGCCCCAGAGTGGAACGCAGGGGTTGGGGGGTAGCCATCTGTTTTTGATCCGAGCTTGGCTTCACCATGCACCCAGTGAGAGCACCATATTCCTTTGAATGCGTGGCCATTCGTGGTGGTCTGGGCACAGGTTGTTTGATTCTCCTGATTTACCACCCCACGGAGGTGGTGGGAGATTTCCTGCAGAAAGTGACCAGCTTCATCGTCGGAGAAACATTGGAGGCCCCCAGATGTTTGGTGTTGGGGGACTTCAATGTTTGGGCTGAGGATGAATCTTCTCAGTTTAGTTACAACTTCCTCCAAATGATGTCATCTCTGGGCTTTGCCCAGGAAGTTTCCTCCATGACCCATCAGGGTAGCCACATGTTGGATTTGGTGTTCTCACTGGGGCTAGAGATAAATAGTCTCAGCATTGATAGGGTCGTTTGGTCTGATCATTGCACGGTGATGTTCCGGCTCAGGGGCCCCCCGGTAGCCCTCCCCCTGCAGAGGTGTCCCCCTGGAGAGTTATCGCCTATTGAGGGGGTTGACCCCTGAGGGTTTTTTGATGGTAACTGACCTATCTAGTGTGGACAGTGCATGCATTGGGTGTGTGTGTGCAGTAGTTGACACCTAAAATAAGGTATTTTCTGGTGTGCTCGACTCCCTCACACCAGTCCATGTATGACCCAGGTCTTCTCACTTTAAGTCCCTTTGCTATGATGGGGAGCTCAAGGCGATGAAGATCTTAGGTCAGAGAATAGAGCACTGCTGGCGGAAGTCTGGCCTGGAGGTGGACAAACTGGCCCTGCGTGCACATTATTGTGCATACCAGGGGGCAATCAACCGTAAGAAGGCAGAATTCCTGTCTAGGGAGATTGCCGCTGGGAAGAACTGACCAACTGTGCTCTTTTGGACTGTGGACAGGCTTTTTCATCCTTCCTGTCTACAGCCAATGGTAGCTTTGTAAAGTGCTTTATGTAAGGAGTTTTCTCGGTTCTTCTTGGACAGGGTGTCTGCCATCAGGCAGGAGGTTCCGCCAGTGGACCAGAATTTGGCAGACAGTGGTCACCATAGGCAACTGAAGAGCACTCCACCTGGTTGGGTTGAATTTAGGTGGCTGAGGTCAGTGAGATTGCTTCCAAGCTGCAGCACACCTTTTGTGAACTGGACCTGGTGCCAACTTGTTTCTTAATGAGATGCGCCACTCCATTGGCCCGGTGTTTGCCTTGATTGTCCAGTGCTCCTTGTCAGAGGTGGTCTTCACCTATGTCTTGAAGGAGGCATTGGTGAGACCCCTTCTGAAAAAAACATCATTTTACCTTGATGTCAAGGCAAATTACCATCCTATCTCCAATCTCCCATTTTTAGGTAAGATTGTTGAGAAGGTGGTGGCGCTTCAGCTTGAGGAGCATCTCGCGGCCCATAATTTGCATATGAGCCTCTCCAGTCTGGGTTTAATGCAAGGCATAACACAGAAACTGTGCTAGTTCGGGTGCATAATGACCTCCTTAGGGCTAAAGATTGGGGAGGGGACAATTTTTGTTCTCCTTGATCTCTCCTCAGCTTTTGACATGGTGGATCATTGAGTGTTACTTGACAGGCTTGGGGAATTCTGTGGACTCACTGGCACTGTTATCCATTGGTTTGAGTATTTTTTATCCAACTGGAGGCAGAGGGTAGTGATGGGGAATTTCTTCTCCTCCCCTGTCAACCTGTTGTGCGGAGTTCCCTAGGGTTTGGTCTTGTTGCCGATGTTGTTTGGCATGCACATGCTACCCCTGGGAGAGATCATTAGGAAGTACAATCTGGGTTTTCATTGCTATGCTGATGATACCAAGCTGTACCTCTCCTTTGCCCTGGAACATCTTGCACAGTAGAAGTGCTAAACAGCTGCCTAGCTGAAATCAAGAACTGGATGGCCTACAGCTGGTTGCGACTGAGCCCCAGTAAGACGGAGGTACTGGTGGTGGAGTCAAACAGGGGGCATGTTAGGTTGGCCTCTGGTGCAGAGACAGGTCTTCGGCTTGGATCTATACCACTGAAGGCCTCCTCTAGGGTGCATAATCTTGGTGTTATTCTTGACAGCGGGCTGACACTTGAGTTTCAGGTGGCGTCCGTTGTCTGTACCAGTTTCTATCATCTGAGGAATATTGCCAGGATAAAGTCTCTAGTTCTGCAACTGGACCTCCCCACTTTGGTGCATGCCTTCATGACATCCAGGCTTGACTACTGTAATGCACTCTATCTCAGGGCATCTTTGGAGTACTCTGTGCCGACTACAGCTGGTGAAGAATGCAGCAGCAAGGCTGCTGACAGGGCAGTCAAAATACTGTAATAGCACCCCTGTGCTGCATCAACTGCACTGGCTGCCAGTTAGGTGGAGGGTCCTCTTTAAGGTGGGTTTGCTTACCTTTAAGGCCCTACATGGCCTGGGCCCTAGCTACCTGAAGGACCTTCCTGCACCTGCTGTCTTGGTCTGCACCCTCCGCTTTTCCTCTAGGGGCCTTCTAGTGATGCCCAGGACGAGGTTAAGAACTGCTGGTGACAGAGCATTCAGCGTTGCTGCTCCTGTCCTGTGGAATCTGCTTCCTTTAGCTGTTAGGGAGGCCCCATCTGTTGAGGTTTTTAAGGCCCGCCTAAAGGCCTTTTTGTACAGTCAGGCCTTCCCAGACTATGTTATTTAGTCCCTTACCTGTCTTATTTTTTTAATCAAGATAAATTTGACATTTTAGTTTTAGAGACTTTAAAAGCAGCTGAAATTGAGGGTAGTTATTGTATGGAAAATCTTATTTTATTCTGTTTAGAACATTGTATTTTATTTATGCATTGTATTAATTGATTGATGTACAGCACCCAGAGTCTCCGGGATGGGCATCTCTTTTAAATAAAATGTGCCTTGCCTTGCCTTGTCTGAAGGTGGATAAGGCGATGGGGCCAGATGGGGTGCACCCAAGGGTAGTGAGTGAACTTGGTAAGGTGCTAGCAGAACCTCTAACCAACCTCTTCAATGGATCATTAGAATCAGGGGAGATATCAGATGACTAGAACTGGGTGGATATAGTCCCCCTTTATAAGGGAGGAGACAGGGAGGAGGCAGAAAATTATAGGCCAGTGAGCTTAACATCGGTAGTGAGCAAGCTCATGGAGAAACTGCTAAAGAAGAGAATCACAAGCTACCTAGAAGCCAATGGCCTTTAGGACCGACAGCAACACGGGTTCATTTATGGAAGGTCATATCAAATGAACTTGATAGAGTTCTCTGACTGGGTTCCCAGGGTTCTAGATTGGAGGGGTCAGTAGACGTTGTGTATCTAGATTTCAAAAAGGGATTCGATTCTGTGCCACACAGGAGGCTACTGTACAAAATGAGAGGTCTTGGGCTAGGGCCACTCATGGTTAGGTGGGTGCAAAACTGGCTGAAGGGTAGGAGACAAAGGGCAATTGTTAATGGAGTAACTTCAAGGGATGGTAAGGTCACCAGTGGAGTGCATCAGGGGTCAGTGCTGGGATCACTTCTTTTCAATATATTTATAGGGGACATAGCAGAGGGGCTGGAGAGAAGAGTGTGTCTAATTGTGGATGACACGAAGGTCTGCAATAGAGTGGACATGCCTGAGGGTGTTGAGAGCATGCACAGGAAACTGGAGAAACTAGAAGAATGGTCCAGGGAATGGCAACTGTCCTTCAACACAAAAAAATGCAAGATCATGCACTTGGGCAGGAATAACCAGGGCACGGAATATTGTGGGGGGGGGGGCATGCCCTAGAGATCACCAAGCTGGAAAGGGACCTAAGCAGAATCATTACATGGGACATGAAGGTGGCAAAGCAATGTGAGAAGGTGGTGGCAAGGGTCAGTAGGATGCTGGGATGTATCGGCAGTGAAATAACTAGCAGAAAGAGGGAGGTCATAAGCCCATTGTTATGTAAGGTCTCTGCACACTAATTGGCATCCTACTGTATACCTTAGACAACTCTTATGTTACACATATTATACTAACAACTTATAGGGCACAGGCATCTACCATATAAGAGTAGATGTCAGGATATGTATTAATTGTAATTCACTTGACTTCCTCTATGCATGGATACTGCATGTATTAAGCCGAGACATTTATGTCTTTGTCATCTTCTGATACCTTAGCCAGCATTGCTACCTTTTGAATTTGTGAATAATTACACCACCTCCTGTATTTTTTCATGTATCATCTGTACCTTCTTTGTTCTAGAAATTATGATCTTAGCAAAATTGTCTAATAGTATCTATAACTGTGGAGCCACCTTACTCTTAGCCAATAAGCGTCATCACCTATAACTAGAAATGTTTCTATCTCTCTGTAACCATAGTCATTATCATAGTATATAATGTAATGCATTACATTTTCCCTCGGAGACCTTCTTCACTCCTGGGTACTAGGGAACGCTAAGTGCTGGCTCCCAGTTTCTTATGGTAGGAACTGCTTAGGGCAACTGTGATATCCTTTTGTAGTAATAAACATGTTTATTACTGATATGCAACTTGTCTGTGACTTCTTTGCATTTCTAATTATCAACAAGAACCCAGTCAGGGTTAGACACCCTAACACCTTGTACAGGCAGCTTTCCAGGCCTCACCTTGAGTATGGGGCCCAGTTCTGGAGGCCATACCTCAGGAAGGATGTAGATAGGGTGGAGTGCATCCAGAGGCGGGCAACAAAAATGGTAACAGGAATTAGTCATTTGTCATACGAGGGACGGCTGAAGGACCTCAGAATATACTCTCTTGAGCAAAGAAGGGAGAGGGGGAACATGATTGAGACATTCAAATGTATCAAGCGTATCAACAGGGTGTGACTAGGGGACATCTTCTAGCTAAGGGAGCAGCTCAGAACAAGGGGGCATGGATTGCAGATAGTGGGTGGAAGGTTCTGGGGAAATATCAGGAAATTCTACTTCATGGAAAGGGTGGTGGAAAACTGGAACAAACTCCCAGAGGAGGTGGTGGGGATAAAAACTGTGGGAGGATTCAAGAGAGCATGGGATAGACCCATGGGTCTGTTAGAGCTAGGGCAGGGGCCGGGCAGGATGCAATAGCAAAGTCCTAGTGGCATGCCAGTCATACTGGGCAGACCGGTTGGGCCTAGTGGTCCTTTCCTGACAAAACATTCTATGTTTCTATGTTAAACCTACATACATAGCTGAGACAGTCTGGTGTTCATTAGAGACGTGTGTTTCCTGACACCCTGAAGGAGGCAGTGTTTGCACCTCTACTTAAGAAATCTTCTCTCAACCCAGACTGTCTTGCTAACTACAGAGTTGTCTCTAACCTTCCCTTTGTGGGTAAGGTTATTGAGAAGGTGTTTGCGCTGGAACTGGAGGATCATCTTACCATCCGCAACATGTATGATCCTCTTGAGTCTGGATTTCGGAAGAGACATAGTACTGAGACAGCTCTGGTTCAGGTACCTAATGATCTCCTGATAGCGAGAGATCAGAAGAGTCATTCCATCTGGGTTCTTCTTGATCTCTCTCTGCAGCATTTAACACCATGGACCATGGAGTGTTATTGGAGCACCTGCAGCTGATCTGTGGACTATCTGGAATGGTGCTTAGTTTGTTCCATTCTTTCCTCACAGGCAGGTCCCAGAGGGTGGTGTCGGGGATCTTTTCTACAGACTCATTCCCCCGTTCTGTGGGATACTGCAAGGCTCTGTTTTAAGACCCATGTTGTTGGCGGTGTATATGCTGCCATTAGGAGACATTATAAGGCGGTATGGGCTGAGTTTTCTCTGCTATGCAAATGATACTCAGCTATACATGTCATTTTTGCCTAAACAAGGTAGAGCTGTCTCAACTTTTATCTACCTCACTGAGATCCAAGACTGGATAAGTGCCAACTAGCTGAGGTTGAACCCTGACAAAACTGAGGTGTTGGTTGTGGACCCGGGTTGCCAGATAGAGGTGTTATTGGCTGTATGGCCTTCTGGGCTTTGCTTGGAGGCAGCCAGCTGGTGACCTCTGATCGGGTGCAAAATCTGGGTGTTATGTTTGACAAGGGGCCAGCACTTAAATGTCTGGTGTCGTCTATCATCAAGACCTCATTTTATCATCTGAGGAATATCACCCGGATAAAACACCTCATCCTGCCTGATGATCTTCCAACCATGGTCCACGCCTTTGTGACCTCCCATCTTGACTACTGTAATGCCCTGTACCTAGGATTACTGGGGGTTGATATCCACTTCTTGCAGCTGGTGCAAAATGCTACTGCTAGGCTGTTGACTGTTTTACCTAGATCATGCGATGTTATGCCTGTTCTCCGTGGTATGCACTGGCTGCCTATTCAGTGGCTGATCATCTTCAATGTCAGTTTGCAGACCTACAAGGCCATGCATGGACAGGGACCATGTTACCTGCAAGCTCTTCTGTGCCCCTACCACACTCCACCCACTCCACTCTGCCTATGAGGGATTGCTAGAGGTTTCCAGGGTTCATTTGAAGACCTTGGGTGCCCTGGCATTTGTGTTCATGGCCACTACCCTGTGGAACTCTCTACTTCATCGGATAAGAGAGTGCATGACCATGGAGAGTTTTAAATCTGCACTCAAGACCCACCTTTTTAATCTCACTTTCCCTGAATTTTAATTAAAGTTAGCTGATGCTGATATGTAATTTAATATTTATTAGATATTTTAACATTAGGTTTTTATAACTTATATACAAGTGCTTTGATCTGTTGTAAATTGTGCTTTTTTATAAATAAAAATATTGATTGACTGAAAAATAAATAAATGGTTCTGAAAAAGATCCACCCAAAGTCATAGACAAATGCAGAACCTTCTTTTAGAAAGAGAGATTTTTGGCTTGGGCAACAGGTATATCCTTGCTGTTTTTGAAAACTGCTGCAGGATTATAACTTCCATCAAAACTAGCATAACCAGAGATGTTCAGAATTGCAGCCAATTTATGTTCACATTATACTGACGAGGATTCCAATTTTATAAACATCCCTCAGTAGTGTAATGCAGTGCCTAAACTGGGTATAATGTGGCAACATTCCCATTGCTTTGCTGAAGCCTGGGATTGACTTGAGGCCATAACCTTGTGGTTGAAAGGTGGGGGTGCCAACACTGAGTCACATGTTCTAAACCAGGTGCATTACATTACATTAGTACAGAGAGTTCGGCTACTCTGAGTTCAGATATTTGGGAAACCGGCATCACGGCTACTGAACCCAAATACCTGAGCTCTTCCAAGCCACTATACTGTTTGGCCCACTTAGAGTATACTACCAATAGGCCCCTTAAAGGAGAAGTCCACCCAGAATTTGCAAAAACATATGTTGTGCACAGTGTTTTGATTTGTATGTAAAGTCCTAGTGTGTCTTTCCCTCTGTCTGCTATTAGGAGTTTTTCCTAAATTAGCCTGCTAGCTTTATGGTAGTTTTACGACCCCTGGTGATCTACATCTCAAATAGGTTTATTGCCTTCCTTGCTCCTACAATGCATCCTGTCTCATGTGACATGGTGTAGCCAAGCCCATGGATTTAGCATATGCACTGCTTTAAAATCAGTTCACAACAACAGAGTTATGTAACTGTTCTTATCCAGTGGGCACAGATGGCAACAGTTACAGTTTAGCAGATATCCGAGAGCTAGCTGAGTGGGGTATCTGTAAGAAAACAGCTACTAAATAGCTTTGTAACATGGCTCTGGAGACAGTCATCAAATGGAGCTTAGCGATTGGGGCAAAGGCGTAATCTGACCGATCGGCAGTGGTGATTAACCCAGCACTACCGCCCGCTAGCTCAGTACCTCAAGTGTGCACAGGGAAATCGCTTATTAACGCCCACTGAGGTAGTACCTAAACTATCCATCAGGCAGAGGGTGCAGCACTGGGACAGCAATGAGCACTGTGGAGAGTGAAGCAGATGCAGTACTGGGAGCGCATGTGAGTCAGTATACTCTGCCACCTTGCTATCGGGTAAAAGGCAGGACCCTGTTCTTCACTAAAGTTTTTTTTTTTTGCTGTTCTATATGTAGCCAAGATATGTAGTTTA
This sequence comes from Neoceratodus forsteri, assembly GCA_016271365.2. Classification (NCBI taxonomy): domain Eukaryota; kingdom Metazoa; phylum Chordata; order Ceratodontiformes; family Ceratodontidae; genus Neoceratodus; species Neoceratodus forsteri. Next base: position 55,117,060 of record CM028130.1, read on the forward strand.
AATGTATCATGCCGTATTACTGGAATCTGTAGAGTGGACAGTCCCGTTTGAAGTAACAGCATAATGGTCTACCATCATGTCTTTGATTCCCCTCAACTTCCCTCTGGCTCTGTGCAGTCGGTGAAATAATGTTTTAAATCTGTGGAACACAGTTTTACATCTGCGCACACTAGTCATAAGGATTACCACTAATCCGTTTCTCCTCTCACTCTAGTACCTAGCTCTGTGCCACGCCCTCAGATACATGTTCGGCGACTGGACACCGCAACCCCGTAGCATCAGCTGTGCAGTGTCAATAATGATCGTGAAGTTTCTGTGGTGTTCCGAGTTAGACTGCGATCTGCACAAAATGGTCCTTGCGCTTCCCATGTTACAAGCATATTAATCACCTCCAGAATCAGGCTCTGCCGGTGATTAATGCCCGCTGGGTGGTTGGAACCCTCGGGCTTCGCTCTTGTGCACCAACCCCCCCCCCCAGCAGGCATTAATCCACCAGCAAAGGCCTCCTCTGTCGGTGATTAATGCTTACCTAATTCACTATTTGTGTTTTCTATGTGTGTCAGGTCAAGCTAGCAGTAGTGTTTTCACTTTAAAATTTAATTTCATCAAACTACACACAACAATAGAAAGCACAGAAATTGCCCCAGATCATCAATGCTATAATTAGTAAAGATTGTAGCTGTTTTCTTATAGAAACCCCACTCAATTAGCTGTCAAGTATTTGCTAAACTGTAAATGTTGGTACCAGCATTCTATTAGGTAGAACTAGCAGTCAGTGCTGATTTTGCTCTGTGACATGATTTTCATTTTTTTTGTTACAAATGTGAAGTATCTTTTTAATAAAGTGTAAGAATATGTATGTGTGAATTATTTAATTAGTTTGGCAAATATTGTTTTATTATTTGAAAAAGTGTGATACACTAAATGTGTAGTGCAGTGAACCATTGTAAAATGGAATCAAATATGTAACTGAAATAGTCACTGTCATCCTATTGCTTTCATGCTATACCACACACTGGAGTGAAACTGACTTCAAAGTATTTTGCAGTTTCTAGGCTGCAGGTTCATACCATACACTTTATATATTGCTCAGTATAAATGTATGAAATAGGCCAGCCCTGTGGCACTGAGGGTTGAGGCGCCGGACACCTCACCTTGTGCTCTGCAGGTGACTCAGATTCAGGGAACAAACCCGGGATGTCAGGGGTCGGGGGGGCTAGATTGAGCTGTCATCGAACAGCTCTCTTCTCTTCTCACCAATCAGGTGTAAAGTTTCTCACTGCCCTTTCAAACTGCAGCTTTCTCTTTCTCTCAGTAGAACTGAGACACCAGACTCCTGGAACCTTTGAGTAAAATTTCCCACCGATAAATTGTAGACTCTCACTGCCCCTTCACATACTTGCAGCTATAAACTGCAAAAACTGGATTCCTTAATCCAAATTCCTCCACAAATAGGGGTAGGCAAACACAGGCCCTTGGGGACAGGCAGCTGGCAACCCACAGGCAGGCCCTTTGCCCAATCTTGTAGCCCCTTTTTCTGCATGTCAGCTGGAGAACCCGCTCCCTCTGAAGGGGCTCTCACTGAACTAAAACTGGAACTCACAGTTCTTGGGCTTTTGGGAGCTCCCTGGCAGCTCTGACATCTATGAGCCATTCCAGTCTGGTTTCAGGGCAAGGCATAGCACCAAAACAGCACTGGTTAGTGTGCAAAATGATCTCCTGAAGGCAAGAGATAGAGGAGACAGGTCAATTCTTGTTCTCCTTGTTCTCGCTTCAGCATTTGACACTGTGGATCACATTGTGCTTCTGGATTGCCTCGGGAAACACTGTGGACTCCCCAGTACTGTCATCAACTGGTTTGAGTCCTGTCTCTCAGGCATAGATGCAGCGAAGTTAAATTCCACCAGTGATGTAGACACGAAGTAGGCCACTTAGCGTTATTTTCCAGCTACGTGAAGTGCCCATTGAAATCACTATTTTGCCACTTCGCCTTGTGATAATGGTGATAATGACTTTGCGTTGTTCACTCCTCCTTTAATCGTGGAGTGAGAATTTACAGGCAGCCCACAAACACCACATGACTTACACAGTCTACGTCACATGCTTTAGGGAGGCAGGAAGTGAATCATGTTTGAAAGTGAGTTTCACTGCAGCAGCAGTCTCTGACTCCAACAACACCTGGGCCCCCCCACCTGTGCCTGGTCCTCCCCGCACCTTATTAGTGCGAGAAACATAGAAAACATAGACTTTGACGGCAGATAAGGACCGCTTGGCCCATCTAGTCTGCCCATTTCCCTACCTACAGGATAGGCAGCAGATCCTAGTTAACCAACAGCCTATTTCTTCCTAACCCCCACAAGAATTGCCTTATGTCTGTCCCATGCATTCTTGAATTCTCCCACAGTTTTAGACCCCACAACCTCCTCAGGAAGGCTGTTCCATGCATCCACTACCCTCTCTGTGAAATAATACTTCCTCACATTGCCCCTGAACCGTCCTCCTTCTATCTTTAAATTGTGTCCCCTTGTTCTTGCAAGTCTCTTTTTCTGAAAGATGCTACCCTCTTGGACTTTGTTGATTCCACTGAGGTACTTAAAAGTTTCTATCATGTCTCCCCTCTCCCTTCTTTCCTCAAGGGTATACATATTAAGAGAGTTCTTTATTACACTGCCTGGGGACAGCAGGGTAGTAAAATGTAATCTGTGTGGTGTGGAGATGCACTGTGGCTCTAAAGGAACTCAGTTTGGCACAAGTGGTCAGCACACCCACCTGTACAACCACCACCATGTTCAGTGACAGGCCAAGGTTGCAGAACAGGGTAGTAATGCACCTGCTGGCCCTGCTGGGGAAGAGGGGGCAGCATGGTGTCCACCAGCATGTGGTAGTGTGAAGTGGGGGAAGGCCATGGATCAAGCGGCTGCTCCACCACCACAACCTGCAGCAGGTGATGGTGGCAACCCTGTCCAACTACCTACCACACAGGCTGGTTTGGGTCTCATGTGGAGTGAGTTGGAGGCTGTTAACCACTGTCTTGACAAAGTTGAGCAGCAGTTGGAGTGAATTGAGAGGCACCAGCTACAGATTATGGGGATGCTTCAACTGCTGCTGTTCAATCAGAAAGTTAATCATTAGTTTTAGTTTGTCCTTGCACCTACCACTTTCTGTGTGTGAAAAAATAGTTCCTGATGTTGCCCCTGATCCATTCCTCCCCCCCATCTTCAAAGTTTGGGCCCTTCCTCATGCACATTTCTTTTCTGGATGTTGCTACCCTCTTATACATTGTTGATTCCTTCGCACTTGATATTTTCAATCATCCCCCGGTCATCATCATCTTTAACAGGAACCGCCAGATCACAACTTTTTTGAGGAGGGGAGGATTTAACACTAACAGACCTAGACATAGCCACCTTGACTTTCTTTTTCTCATGTTCCCAACTACAGATACAATGAAGTTTTAATCCGCCAGTGAAGCATGAGTGAAGTAGACCACTCTGCATCCGTGAGGGACTACACAAAGTCTCTGCTGAAATGAGCTACTTTGCCTTTTGCGGCTTGGTGCTACTTCACGTTGCGATTAGACAAGGAAAAGTCATTAAGAAACAAACAGCCCAGATCCCACTGATCAGTTATCTTATGGCTGACTGTCTCTGCAGTTCTGCAGGTCACGTGATTCAGGGAGGCAGTTCAATAGGCACTGGCAGGAAGTCAGTGTTTTACTTATAAAATAACAACTGAGCTGGCAGTCATTTCCTGGGGATTAATGACCATGAGGGGGCTTGGGTTGCACGAAATGACCACCAGCAATGTCATTATTGTGATAATAAGGCTAATCCAGCTGCACTGCTTTTAAATATATCTTAAAAAAAATGTTTATTAACTTTGGCTGTGCTGTGTCTTTGCAGTGTTGTTGTGCGACTTGTCAGTAGCTGTGGTTTTGTTACGTACAGTGATGCTACATGCTTCCACTGTGCTAACGTTAATAAGTGCGACCCAATGGATTTGACGAGGTCCCCATTAATTTTACTTTATTTTCAGTTAGAGAAGCAAATAGATTCAGAAAGATAGCGATCAGGTGTAAAATAAAGTTTAAAACAATATAATAGTTAAGGCAGCAATGGCTCCAGAAGTTCTAGATGCGATCCGTTTCCAGCTGCTGACAGGAACAGCAGTTGGAAACCCGATCGAAATACAAGAATTGTGCTTTTTACATCACTGCTGCCTTTAACTGTTAAGCTGACATTTAAATTTTATTTTATACAAGATCGCTATATTTTGCTCTAGTTGCTTCTCTGTCACGGCATATGTGGAGAATTATCATGACTCAATTACTGTTACCGCGTAAGTGGGGAATTGTTGGTTATTTACTTTCTTGATGGAGCCTGGCCATTGTATGCCACAAATAAGGGGTGGCCACCCAGTTAGATTAAATTTGCAGGCTCTGGGGACCCTAGCTGCAGCCACAGTGAGCCTGGCAGCTGTGGTTGTCATCCAGGAGCATCAGTAGGAGCAGGTGGAGCAGTGGCCGCTGCAAGATCAGCAGGAGGAGCTGCAGCAAGAGCAGCAGGAACCACAGCAAGTTGTCGGCCCTCAACCACTGGCAGCACAACAGCAGGTATGTCCTGGTGCACCCCCCCCCACTTGTACCAGGCCCTGCCCACGGCTCCCCTGTGTGGGCCTTTTTTTCCTTCCTTCCTTGGTGACTCCAGCATGATGGACTGCAATCTTTCTAACGTGATGGTCTGCTGGGGGCCCAAGGGCAGCCACCTGGGCATGGGTGGTCAGCACGCTCATCTAGCTGTTCACCACTGTGCGCAGTGGGAAGCAAAGCTGCAGGAGGTAGCAGTAATGTGGTATTGTCAAATTCAAATGTTATTTTTGGGGGGGAATATTATTTAAAAAAGTAAAAAAGATTCATTAATGCTTTGGTCATCTTTACAGGTCTTCGGTGTATCATCAGAACTGGAAAAAATTCTAACTGTTGTTATTCGTGAAGAACGTGATTTGTCTCGTGATGAGTGACTGGTGTGACATGACTAATGAACTCTACGCAGATACCTACTGCTGTACTTCCCTGACCTGTACCACCCCTAACACCCTGACTTGAAAACAAATATTAATGAGTACATTGGTCAAGCCAAGATACTACAAAACAAGGTTGCATGCAACTTACAACCCAAAAACTTAGTTCTTTATTTTGTGAATCATCGTGACTGTGAAGATGAAGAACACGATTTGTCTCAGAGTCATGATGAGTGACTGATGTGACATGACTAATGTACTATACTCAAATACCTATGGCTGTACTTCTCTGACCTGTACCACCCCAAACACCCTGACTTGAACACTCATATCAATGAGTACAATGGTCAAGCCGAGATACTACAAAACAGGGTTACATGCAACTTACAACCCAAAAATTAAAGTTTTGTAATTCGTGAATTGTGACCATGAAGACGGAGAACGCGATTTGTATCATGAGTGACTCATGATAGTCGCCCTGACTTAAAAATGCATATTAATGAGTACAATGTTCACGCCGAGATATGCACCACACCAGTACTCTGAAGGGAAGCCAAACAAATAACTGTGACTTAAGTTACGGATGGAGATTGGGCCCTAAGAGATGCAAACACACAGACAGTTTAAGATTGTGCTGCACACTCAAGAGATGCAGACGCAAAGGCAAAACAACACCTTAATCAGTGCTCACAAATCACAAATCCAAATCTGGAAAAGAACACCTTTTGCTGGTTGGGGGGTGGGGGAAGTGCACTGCAGTAACAGTCCACTACCAAGATACCACAAAGCAGTACAAAATAATGCAGATGGATAGCAGGTTCACAGTGCTGCAGTTACTGTGTGACATAATAAAATGTGTCTGACTTGATGGCATGCATTGCACACACACTCACACACACACTACAGGTAATGTGCAGCAAATTGAAAACTTCAGTAATATAATCAAATCTTTTAAACAAACTGAAATTATGCACTGCACCACAACAATCAGCAAACACATGTGAAAAATTACTGAAAATATTACTGTGTGTACATCAACACAGTTATACAAGAAAACTATAACCAAAACAGAAAGACTGCTTTTCTCCCAGTTTATCTACCCTCACCACAGATACGCCCCTCCCCCAAGCACACTTTAAGTGTCTGTCAGTACACAGACTGAATGTTCTAAATCCACCCACAAACAATAAACACTCGATATGAGCACAGGAGGGTTTCCTACAATCGATGTACCACATTATGAGCAAACAAAATGGCTCAAAAAGTTTTTAGTGGGTTTGAATCTCAGAGCTCTGACAGCAAACTGTCTCCAGCCACCACTACACACACACTACACAGAACAATCTAGAGTCCATGTGACCTGCAATCCCATGAATCACTGCAAAATTCACCTTGTAGCTCACCAAGACAAAGTGATGCGAAGTACACTGATTTAGATGTACTTCGCATTAAAATTGGTGTAGAGGTGGCTGTGGAAAGGTGGGGTAATGCAAAGTCATTGTTTCCAGTGGACTTCACGGTCCTCATTATAAGGTGTAGTACTCCACTTTGTGTTGCGGGTTACTTAGAGGTATCCACCTTAAAATGCGAATGGCTTCACGTTCATTGTTTCTAATTCTATGTTTCTATGTTAGTGGATTTTGGCCACTTCACCCACTTCCACTCTCAGGCACCAAGCAGTGGGTAGTGATGGGGAGTTTCTCCTCATACCCAAAGCTCCTGTCTAGTGGAATTCCTTAGGGCTCGATCTTGTCACCCATGTTATTCAGAGTGTACATGCTACCCTGGGTGAGCTCATTAGGTGTTACAGTTTGGGTTTTCACTATTATGCAGAGGATACCCAATGGTATATGTCCTTTTCCCCTGGAACACAGGATGCCGTGGAAGTGCTTAACAATTGCCTGGCTGAGATCAATGATTGGATGGCCTTTAACTGGCTGTGACTGAATCCTGACAAGACATAGGTCCTAGTGATTGAGCCAGGATGCGGGAGTGATGGGAATGCCTCCAGTGTGGTGACAGGACTGGTCATGGGATCCACTCTGTTGATGGCTTCCCCCAGGGTAAGGAATCTTGGCATCCTTCTAGGTGACAGATTGACACTTCTTTTTTTTTTATTAACCAGGAGAGACACACTAAGCTGAAGCTTGTTTACAGGTGTGACCTGGGAGCACAAGGAAGTTAAGTGATTTGCTCAGGGTCACACAGTACGAAAGTGGGGGCTGTGAGATTCAAGCCCAGGTCTCCAGGTTTGCAGCTCAGTGCTTTAAACTACTTCACTATACTGCCTGGTGTCATCTGTGGTCCAAAGTGCTTTTTACCACCTAAGAAATGGTGCATGAATTAAACCCCAAGTTCTGCCCAAAGACCTGCCAACACTGGTACACACCCTCATCACATCCAGACTTGATTATTGTAATGTTCTGTACTTCAGGGTTAATGGAGGGACCCTCTGCCAGCTGCAGCTGGTGCAGAATGTGGCTGCTAGGTTGCTGATGGGCCTGTCTAGGTCCTTTCATGTGACCCTGGTCCTGTGAGCTCTGCACTGGCTGCCTGTCAGGTGGAGGATCATCTTTAAGGTGGGCTTGCTCACCTACAAGGCCCTATATGGACTAGGCCTTGGCTACCTGACTGATCTTCTGACACCTGCCACCTCGGTCCACTGCGTCTACTCCTCTCCTCAGGGAATCCTTTCGATTCCAAGGGCCAGGTTAAAAACATCTGGCAACCGAGCATTTGACGTCACTGTACTGGCTCTTTGGAATTCGCTGCCTATCTTTGTTAGGGAGGCCACAACGGTGAAGGCCTTTAAAGGAGGTTTAATGACTCATCTTTTTTAACTTGGCCTACTCAGACTGACTAGAGATATGTTTATGTTTTAAAGATTTTAGTTACTGTTTTTATTAGCATTTATGAAAGTAGTTATAATTCACTTTTGAAATGTATTTTACCTGTATTACCGTGCCTGTGTATGTAAGGGGCCCAGGGTCTCTGGGATGGGGAGCCATATAAATAAACATCACCTACCCACCTATCTACATACCTACGTACCTACTAGGGCCGTACGAGACAGCCAATGTGGCCCGAGAGGCTAATTTTGAGCTAGTCTAGGCAAAACTTGAATTGACCCAATTTGGCCCAAAATTAAATGCCATTACCGTGTGTCTTTCTGTTTTGTGCCCTGCTAAGTCACCCCACAGTGGTGATATGCCCCCCTCTCCCCTGTCTGTACATTGGGAGTAGGAGTGCCTGCATTCAGTGTAAACAAATGCTCTGAATCAGCAGGATTCTTAAAGTGGGGCATATGCCCCCATCAGTGATGTTTTCCAAAAAGGAGGGCCACTTGAAGAAATTTTGAAGAATTCGATGGCAAATGGTACATTTTAAAAGTATATTTTATGTCTCTCTGCCACACACTTTGAATCTAAGGATGTCAGTTTGCTAAGCAACTTCAGTGTCAGTTGTGGCCAACAGCCAGACAAAAGCAGTAGACTAAACTTAGCCAGCCTTTTGTGTGCATCCATGGATACATAGGGATGCAACAGCTGCTAGTCAATCAAAATGCCAGCAAAAAACACACCACCCAGAGAAACAGGCAACAAGTCCTGCACTGAATTAATGACACTGCTGCAGTCATTTAGCTCCACGACAACAAATAATAAGAATGACATACTTAAACAGCTAGCAGTTACATAATTAGTTTCTTAGCCAACATTACACAGTGCCAAGTAAAACATATGCCGATTGTGTGCCTGAGTCACCTTACCATTATACCAGTCAAAAGGTACCTGAGGTTTGTAACCTACAACAAATGAAGCATATTATTCTCTCAACTCCCCAAGCAAAATTAAAGAACAGTCTCGTACAGTAAAATACATCAGCATCAGGCCACATAGCTGGTCAAGGCCACCCTCTGCAGTAATGTTTGGAGGAGAGGAGACATGAATATGAATCGGGAAGTGGGGTCATCTAATATTCACTACTGGAGTAGTTGCATCCATGACCGTGTCTCTGACATTGTCTGCAGTGGACCTAGTGACATGGGCAAAGAAGTTCTACATTTGTAGCAGGAGAAGTGGTGTTCCCCCTCCCCATCCATCACCAGTTAAATCAGGTCTGGAAGGGCAGTACAGATCCAACCCTGCCCCCCTTCTGGATGAACAGAAAAAGGCTTGCGTTTGACTTACTACTAGTTGTCCCAAATCAGTTAACCCCATTCTTAATCAGATGGATGAACCTAGAGAATGTGTCTGTCTCCGGGAGCTGGGACCTGTGGCGGTGGTTGGCCGGGGAGGCTCACTATGGCCTATCAGAAGGCTGCAGGGCGGGCTGCAACAGAATTATTCGAAGCTCTTCCTGGCTCTACCTTTTACTAAACTTGACAGCAGACCACAATATCTTTAACACTCGCCACCGAAGACTGTTTTCTAAAGAGTCTTTTAGCCACCGTGATCCACTGCTTGACCAATCGCTTTACAGAACTACATATCTGGAGTCTCTGAGATTAGAGACACAACAGCAATGTGAGTTCCATTGCCTTCCCACTCAGTGCTACCAGGGCTAGTCTGTGTAGCACCACAGCTGCATAGCACTTAATTGGCCAATGGATGTTTAAAATGGTACTCAGGGGGTAGGGCTGGGGTTGCTGCTGGGAAGCTGCTGGCATGGTGCTGCTGAAACACCCCTGGACATTGCTCTCTTTAGTTTCGGGTTTCCGTTTGGGTTTGACAGTATGAAACCTGATTCAGACCATTATTTCCAAACACTGCCAAACCTGAATGGCCCGAACTTGTGACCCGACCCGATGCCCAGTGTTTCACAACCCAGGCCCCCAACTGGAAACATACAAGCAATAATATCCAACATGGTGGGCAGTATTGCTGATACTACCAACCCTGGAGGGTATTATTGTGCTTAGGAAATGGGCTACATGTGATAATTTTATAAAAGAAAAAAAATAAGAAATCTGTAAGAAATGACTGTAATAAACAGAAATTTGTTTTACTGGAAAAGTAGTCCTGCTACTGGTATACTTGCCACTAGAGGGCACTGTTGTCTTTTACAGCTGTTTTACTGTGAATTGTGCTCTAGTGTTGTTTGTTTTTAATTTTTGTTTTTTACTATCTCATCATCTGTTTTTTTTTGTTGTTCTTATTTTTTTACTGGCCTTTCCTCTCTTGCAGTTCATTGTTGATTCTCGGCAGTGATCACTGTAGTTCTGGGAGATTATGTAATTGCGAGTTCACAGTTTGCAGGGAGGCCCAGAAAGACAGTGGAGCAGACTGCAGTGAGTATGGTGGGGCAGAGACAGAGGACAAACAAAGGTAACTGCTTTTCTTTTTACAGAAAAAAAAAGATTTTGTTTGTGGTGTTTCTAAGTTTTGTGGGAGTGGGAGTTCAGGTCAGAGCAGCACTAAACATGTGATGTGCTAGCGCTACTGCTTTTGGTTGTAAAAGCCCTTTTCTAGGGGAAAAATGTCATTACTTTGTTAGAAAAAGAAATCAATACCAAATGCATTTGTTGGGGTGATCTGAGTGTGGTCGACACAGCAGGTTGGACTGAAGCCATAGTGGAACAGAGCAGAGTGGGGTGGGGGTGCTGTTCCATTTTGTTTGAAAAACTTTTTAAGATCAAATAAATGAACTCTTTCTGTACCGACTAGTTCAGGTTCTGTACTAAAACATGACACACTGTTTTATGTGTTGTGTCAGGGAGGGTACCAAGCGGGGCTGGGGGAGTTTGTCCCTCACTGAGCGAGTGGAAAAAATGGGTGCACATCAAGTTTTAAAATTCTAACTGACACCATGATACCACTGATGGGGCTGGCACGGCTCATACCCATATTTTAGAAGGCTCAAACTGTAAGTTAATGCACCTCCTGATATGCCTGGTAGCCAATCAGAATCCTTAAATTTCAAAGCCCATTTTTATGTTGGCTTGTGCGCTTGCGCAAACAACATTTTGCAGTAGTAGCACTGTACTAGCACTTTCAAAGGTGTGTCAGTGTTGTAGCAAATCCAGGAGATGCTTTAGCCGGTGTGTCCCTCAGCCACCAACCAGTGAGCACGCTGCTGAAGACAGCAGTTTCAGAGAGTGCCACCAACTTGAAACAAATCTGCTGCTGCAGTGAGAGATAGACTTGTCATTGCAGCAGCAGATCTGACACGCCTCCATTACATGCCATTCCTACTGAAACATTACAATAAACATGGTGGCGGCTCTCGCCGTCTGTCTCCCGCAAACCCTAGAAAGCCGGCAGTGGGGGTGCCCAATCCCCCTGTCAGCATGTCCCCACCCCAGTTCAATTTGTTTGCCAGTGGGGGTGCCCAATCCCTGTTGGCATAATGCCCATCCTAGTTTTATTTGTCTGCCGATGGGGGTGCACAATCTCCCTCGACATCAGGCCACCCACCAACCCACAACACAGATACACTTTATTTGCTGGCAGGGTGCCAATTCCCCATCTTCTCCAGTCCCCACCAAAAAAAACAGGTGGTACACTGGGAGCCCACCCCAGTGTGTCCAAATGTCTTAGTGTCACCTGTAAAAACAAAAACCTTCCCTCAAAGTTTTTTGTTGTGGTTTTTCCCAGCAAAACAAGAAAACAGTCCCTCATTGTCCACAATGCCATCTCCCCCAACTCGCACCCACCCTCTGTGCACCCCACCTCCCCATACCCCCCTCAACCCACACTTACCTCCGGAAGTCGGCATGGTGATCTTTGGTGGAGCGCGAACATGTCTGCACTCTTCAAAGCCGACCACAAACTGAAAAAATGTCAGTAAGCTGTATAATGGCATAAATGAGAGGTTCAACAGGTGGATACCTCAAGCCATTTTGAACTTTGGCTCCAAATTTTCAACATGGGGTTCTTGGGACCCCATCTCAAGAAATCAGTCACTGTCATTTCGTTATTCAGTCCCGAAGGTGATTTCTCGGTCACTGTGTGGAATCACCTTTTGGGACCGATTAACAAAACAACATTGCCACTGTTCATGGAGTGGGCTCCCAAAAAGCCTATGTTGCATATTTATTGAAACAATTCCAAAAAATGACTGTGTTACGAGTGTGTGTTGCACAGTTTCCACGCAAGCACATAACTTCGAGAATTTTTAATATTTTCACTCCAGATTTTCAACATTGCCATTTTTTCATACCTCCTTATGAATTGCACAGCTGTCATTTTTCACATCCTGCCTGAAATGTGTTTTCACACATGTGGTGCACAATGGAGCGATCACGGTGGGAAATCAATGTTTGGGACAGATTAAGAAAATCACAGTGACACTGTTCATGAGCGGAGGTCCCAAAATGTCTATGTTGAAAATTTGGTGACACAGTTCCCAAAAATGACTATGTTACGAGTGTGCGTTGTATAGTTTCCATGCACGCTCTTAACTTTGAGAATTTTTTATATTTTCACTCCAGGTTTTCAGCATTGCCATTTTGGCACACCTCCTTATGAACAGTACAGCTGTCATTTTTCACATCCTGCCCAAAACATGTTTTCGCACCTGTGGTGCACAATGAGCACGGTCGCTGTGCGAAATCATCTTTTGGGACAGAGCAACAAAATCACAGTGCCACTGTTCATGAGAAGAGGTCCCAAAATGCCCATTTTGAAAATTTGGTAAAGAAATCCCTAAAATGACCTCATTACGGGCATGCATTGCACAGTATCTATGCATGCTTGTAAGTTTGCACATTTTTCATATTTTCTCTCCAGATTTTCAACATTGGCATTTTTTTGCACCTCCTGATGAACAGTACAGCTGTCATTTTTTGTGTCCTGCTCGAAATATGTTTCCACACCTGTGGCTTCCAATGGCACAGTTGCTGTGCGAAATCACCTCTTAGGATCAACTAACAAAATGATAGCACCACTGTTCATGAGGTGGCATCCCAAAAAGCCACCATTGAAAATTTGGAGTGAAAATACCAACAAACACCCTGGGCATTAAGGTTTCCAAACATACACCCACCCTGTAGAGACTGACAGGTGTCAGGGACGTAACTTGGGTTCGCCGGCCATAATTTTCTCAGAATTCTACCCCCACCCCCTGCCCTTCAGCCACAGAAAGGCATTGAGGTGTGCCTTGGGTTCCATCACCCAAACATTCACCCCATTCTCCTATATTGCACCCATCTCAGCTTATTTCCTTATGGAATGGGGTGAGCATAAAGACTGAAGACCCCAATGCACACCCTGACACCTGTCACTCTGTGCAGGGTGGAGTGAGGTGGAATGGCATCAGCATTATGGCCGACCCAAAGCCACACTCCCAGTGCCCTTCAGTCTCTGTGGGGGGGGGGTGTTGGCGTTACTTCAATATTTCACTGCCATTCCTAGTTTGCATTTCTAACTCCTGCACTACCAGTGCCAGCAAGCCATCATTCAGCATTGACAAATGCTTTTTCTAATGGTGCTTTACTCATCACACACAAACACACACTCACACATGCATGCACCCATGCACATTCTATTGGGACTGCCCCTTTAAATAAAGAGTGCTAAAATAATACATACAGCTCACTGGTAAGTGGAGAGAAGAATGTTTTTTCTCCTGTGAGCTAAGATAATTAAATTACATTGTTTTACTATACCAGTTCAATTAAGCATTAGAGAATTTTGGAATTTTAACATGTCTTACTTGCATCGGTACCCACTAATCTTTCTACTTTTATGGAGGTGATGGGAGCAGTACATGTATGCTTCATGCACCATTGGGGACCTAGATTTCATTAGACCACTGGTCTTTTCTTTAAGCCTAATTTAAGGTCTTAGATACCCCACTACCATTTAATGTAGCAGCTGTACCTTAAACTACCATGTTACGATAGGTTTACCCCCTCTTCCATATATTGATACACCCTAATCACAATAGCCAATGCAAATCAGAGCTCCTGAGAAGACTTAGTCCTAATTGATTCATCAGAGCTTCAGACCACTGGCAGTGTTGCCTGATAGCATGCTCTGTGAAGCATTAAATGATACAGTGTGTACCAGCACAGTATCAGCTAATCAATTACGCAACACTGACAGCAGTACAGAATGCACAAAATAATAGAGGAGCTGCATAATGGCAGAAGAGAGAGATGGAGAGAAATGAGAAAAATAGGGAAGGTCTGACCCATTCTGATTCTACAGTATTTAGTATCAGTTCTAATTATAATCCAAAATGGTTTTTAAAACGCTCCTGCTTTGAGCTTATTTATTTGCATAAAGTTGAAAATTAGTTATGCTAAAATAATTTACAATGGTTAGTTTTTATTTCAAACTTCTAGTTCGGCTTTTAATTGTAAATTCTATTTGAGTGTAAATTTTAGAATCAGGCAAGTTCTTGTGAACCTTTTTTTCAAAGATTTCTACCCATCCCTAGATCAAAGAAAATAAAACAATGGCTAAATTGTGCCAACAAGGTGGGTCTTGTTCAGGGGAAGGATGGGGACATGATGAAAAATATTCACTCTGGGTGATGAGCTCTGTAAGATATGCTATGCAAACAGGGTGCTGCATCTGTCTTGCTAGAGCCCTGCTTTTTAGTCAAGGAGGTCAAGATATGACTAGTGCTGTTAATTACAAAATAGACTACCCATGCCTCATACTGTAAGTACCCAGTTGACTTAGATTGCCTCTCATAGTCTTTACCAGTCGACCCAGACTGCCTCCACAGCCAACACTGTCCCCACCCAGCCTACCTTGCCAAGCTGGAAATATTCAGGCTGCCCTTCCTTTGTCTGTACTGACCCAGCTTAGGCTGCACCTTTCCTATCTAAAGTTACCTGATCCTGACCTGCTTTCCCAATCTGTATTGACTGGACTCAGACCAATTTCTTCCCCTTCACACTTGACTCATCTCACACATACTTGGTATCCATTGCACACACTTAGGTCAGTTTTCTATTTCTGCTGCCACCCCACTTGCCCCATATCTTGCAAACTCAGCAGTTAACTATTACCCTTATACCACACATTCTATAGTGTGTCAGTGTCATTCTAGCAGTGTCAGTGGCTCAGTAGGTAGCACACTCGCCTCTGAGGCCGGGAGATCAGAGGGCTGTGGGTTCAGTTCCCACATCTGGCACTTGGGTTAATATCCCAGTACTGACACTGTAATGCAGCATGAGAGGGGTGCTGCATTTCTGAGGTGCTGTCTTTCGGATGAGACGTTAAACCGAGGTCCCATCTGCCTGGATTGGTGGTAGTTCAGGTGGATGTTAAAGATCCCATGGCACTTATCGAAAAGAGTAGGGGAATTTCCCCGGTGTCCTGGCCAAATTTCCCTCATTCACTAAAAATACCACCAACAGCTTAATCTGGTTCAAGGTCAGTTGGCATTCATCTGTATCTCCTTCCCCTGGGTCGTGCCTGAAAATAGGCAGGATTTGTCTAGTGCACTTACCCGGTCAACAAAAGCTAAATAAATTTATTTCTGCTCACCCCACTTATCTCTGATCCAACACATTCTGCAGATATTTATTTAGTTCTTCCCCCTTCCTCCCTTATCTCATGCACTTATTATTCAGTTTGTATTTATCTGTCCCCCCACTTGTCCTTTATCCTACACACACTCAGAAGTCAGTTATTTCCCCCCTTTCACAGATTCCTTAGTGAAAAATTTAGCAGTCATTAATTTATTTTTTATTGATGCCTCCCCTGTTTTTTTGATCATTTTCTCTTCTTCCTCACTATTTAGAGCATTCAGATGCCCCCAACCCAAGGTGCTTATTAATGAACCAATTTGAAAGAAAACTGCCTCTAAAAACAATGCCATATAAGACCAGTGCAGCAAGATCATGCATTTACTGCTGTTTTTTTTCCACGGATGTTCTGAGCTGGTGTAGGACAGGCAGGTTTTTGTTTTCCAGTGTAATATCCATAGTACACTACCAAATCCAGGTATGGGACATACAGTAGCGGCTCAGAACAGCTATACAGCAAAATAATAATGGTTCACATATTGCTCAACACACAACACTGTGGATCACTGAAACACTTACACAATGAAACTATCTACAAAAGAATATCAAACACACCATGAGACCAATAGTGCATTGACTTTCATTTTATTTTTATGTTTGCTTGCATGCATGTGCAAAACACATGTTGTGGCAACTTGCTGGAGTAGCAGATTGTGGAGGTGTGGCACTGTTGTGACCAGTGCCACCACTGCTTGTTAGGGCTTGTCTCTGTGGCATGAATGAATGAGCACACTGTCTATGACAGCAGCTCAGAAGCATGCCACCAACTTGAAACAATGTTGCTGCTGCAATGAGGGCGAGCCCCTCATTGCGGGGAGTGCCTTGCCTGGTGTAACATTTCAATAAACATGGCAGCGGTTGTCGCTGTATGCCTCTCACAGTCAGTGAAAGCCGACCTCGGGGGAGCCCAATCCCCCTGTTGGCATGGCCCCTCCCCAATTCATTTGCCAATGGGGGAGCCCAATCCCTGTCAGCATATGTGCCCCTTTGTTGTTTTTATCTGCTGAGAGGGGTGCCCTATCCCGCTCGGCATCATCCTCCCAAACACAAACATGCTTAACGATGGGGGGCCCAAACCCCATTGGTTTCAGTGCCCTGTCCCAAATCTGCTGATGGGGATGCCCAATCCCCCTCGACATCACCCCTCCCAAATACAGGATACACTTGCCGACGAGGTGCCCAATCCTCCTGTCAGCACGTTTAACCCCCCCCCAGCTTATGTGGCACGCTGGGAGTGTGTTGCTGCACCCCCATTGTGTGCCACACTGGAAACCCAGTTTGGCTAACATCACCCTTCAAACTGTTCCTTACACCTGTAAAAAAAATGGTCCATGGTGTTTTTTTTGTTTTTTAATAACATGAAAGAAAGAAAGCGGTCCCGCCATCGGGTTCCCTCCCCAACCCACACCCACCCTCTGCACACCCGACCTTCCCGCATCCCCCTCACCCCATACTTACCTCTGGAGTCTGGCACCGCAGTCTTTGGTGGAGTGAGAACACGTCTGCACTCTTCAAAACTGACCGCGAACTGAAGAAATGCTGGCAAGCTATATAATGGCATAAATTGAGGTTTTCAAATTAGGTGGCTATCTCGGCCTTTTTTGTGACTTTTGGCATCAAATTTTCAGCATGGGGTTCTTGGGAGCCCACCTCATGAACTCAGTCACTGTCATGTTGTTATTCAGTCCCGAAAGTTGATTTCGCGGTCACTGCATGGAATCACCTGCTGGGACCGATTAATGAAATGACAGTGTCACTGTTCATGAGGAGGGCTCCCAAAAAGCCAATGTTGCAAATTTGGTGAAAAAATTCCAAAAAATGATTGTGTTACCAGGGTGCATTGTGCAATTCCTGCGCACACTCGTAACTTCACAAATTTTTTATATTTTCACTTTAGATTTTCAACATGCCCATTTTTCCTCACCTTCTTATGAACAGCACAGCTATCATTTTTCACATCCTGCTCAAAATGTGTTTTCACACATCTGGCACACAATGGCGTAGTTGCTGTGAGAAATCAATGTTCAGGACAGATTAAGAAAATCACAGTCACATTGTTCATAAGGAGAGGTCCCAAAAAGCCCATGTTGCAAATCTGGTGAACAAATTCCCAGCAAGCATTTGTCAATGCCGAACGTTCGCTTGCAGGTATTTGCAGTGGTGTTTGGCACGTATGGTGCTTTACCCTAATGCCCTGTGCGATTGCTGGTATTTGCACAATAAAATTTCAGCATGACCTTTTTGTTACCCCCATTGTGCGCTACATAGGCGGAAACACATTTTGGGCAGGATGTGAAAAATGACAGCTGTACTGCTCATAAGGAAGTGTGGTAAAATGGCAATGTTGAAAATCTGGAGTGGAAATATTGAAAATTCGCAAACCTACGAGCGTGCGTGGGAACTGTGCAACGACACTCTCATAAACAGTCATTGTTAGGAATTTTTCACCAAATTTTCAACATTGGCATTTTAAAACCTCTGCTAATGAACAGTGTCACTGTGATTTTCTTACTGTGTCCCATACATTGATTTCGCACTGACTGCGCCATTGTGCACTTAACATGGGTGGAAACACGCTTTGGCAGGATGTGAAAATGACAGCTGTACTGCTCATAAGGAGGTGTGGTAAAATGGCAATGTTGAAAATCTGGAGTGAAAATATTGAAGAATTAAACTTCTGACGTGCGTAGGAACTGCACAAGCATGGCATATTAAAACAGTTATTATCAGGAATTTGTTCACCAAATTTTCAACATAGCCATTTTAAGATCTCTGCTCATGAACAGTGACACTGTGATTTTCTTAATGTGTCCCATACACTGAGTTCGCACAGCGACTATTGCCATTATGCGCTACATGGCGGAAACAAGTTTTGGGCAAGATGTGAAAAATGACAGCTGCACTTCTCATAAGGAGGTGTGGTAAAATGGCAATGTTGAAAATGTGGAGTGAAAACATTGAAAATTCACAAACTTACGAGCGTGCATAGGAACTGCGCAATGAACACTCGTAAAACGGTCATTTTGAAATTTTGTCACCAAATTTTCAACACAGCCATTTTAAGACATGTGCTCATGAACAGTGTCACTGTGATTTCCTTAATGTGTCCCATACATTGAGTTCACACACCGACTGCGCCATTGTGCGCTACATGGGTGGAAACATGTTTTGGAGCAGGATGTGAAAAATGACAGCTGTACTGCTCATGAGGAGGTGTGGTAAAATGGCAATGTTGAAAATCTGGAGTGAAAATATTGAAAATTCGCAAACATACGAGCATGCGTAAGAACTGTTCAACGCACGCTCGTCAAACAATCATTTTTAGGAATTTGTTCTCCAAATTTTCAACATAGCCATTTTAAGACCTCTACTAATGAACAGTGTCACCGTAATTTTCTTAATGCATCCCATACATTGATTTCGCACACCGACTGTGCCATTGTGCGCTACATGGGCGGAAACATGTTCTGGGCAGGATGTGAAAAATGACAGCTGTACTGCTCATAAGGAGGTGTGGTAAAATGGCAATGTTGAAAATCTGGAGTGAAAATATTGAAAATTCATGAACTTACGAGCCTGCGTAGGAACTGCGCAATGCAAGCTCGAAAAACAGTCATGTTTTGGAATTTTTGCACAAAATTTTCAACATGGGGTTTTTGGGACCCCTTCTCATGAATGATGTCACTTTCATGGCGTTAACCGGGCGAAGGTGATTTGTGCAGTGACTGTACAGTGACTGGAAATTACCGGCTGCTAAACGCCATGACAGTGACATCATTCATGAGAAGGTCCCAAAATCCCATTTTGAAAATTGGTGCAAAATTCCAAAATGCCTGAGATATTAAATAAGTTGAAACCCCTATCTAGCCCATTGGCCCATTATACAGCTTACCGGCATTTCCTCAGTTCATGGTCGGCTTTAAAGAGTGCAGACGTGTTCTCGGTCCGCAAGATTGGAAGTATGGGGTGAGGGGTGTGGGGAGGCAGGGTGCGCAGTGGATGGGTGTGGGTTGTGGGAGGGGCGGGAGACTCGTGGGGACCGTTTTACCTTTACAGGTTTTTAATTGGCGACATGGGGCGTTTGCTGGGGTGGGCTCCCAGCATGGCACAAGAGATGGCTGGGGGCCGAGGAGCTGACAGGGATTGGGCGCCAACATCAAACAACGGGGGACGTTTGCCATGCTGGGGTGGGCTCCCAGCGTGGCAGAAGGATGGCTTGGGGGAGGCCGTGCAGCCGACAGGGGATTGGGCACCCCCATCGGCAAACAATGTGGGAGGTTTGCCATGCTGGGGTGGGCTCCCAGCATGGCAGCAAGGATTTGAGGGGGCGGCGTGGCGCGGGGGGGTGGCATGATGGTGCTCTGTATGACAGCGGTGGTTTTCTTTGAAGCGAAGACCACCACTGTCATACACAGCTCCCACACCCATTGGTGCAGGACCGCCATGCCAGCTCAACTAAGCAGTGGATTTAACGGGAGAGGCACACCTCCAAAGTGTGCTATTCTCCCAAAATGTTCCTTGCGCCGCCATTGCTTAACGAGAAATTACCTGCTGCAATTTCAGCGTGCACACGCAGTTTCACACACGCCGTAATCTTCACCAATTTTTATATTTTACTCCAGATTTTCAACCTTGTCAGTTTGCACACAGCCTTATGAACAGAACAGCTGTCATTTTTCACATCCTGCCTGAAACATGTTTTCACAACCGTGGCACAAAATGGGCACAGTCGCTGACCTAGAGGCCAGCGGGGCACAGGACCCAAAGCAGCATGGTTTCACAGCAGGAAGGTCATGTCAGACAAATCTAATTGATTTCTTTGACTGGGTGACCAAAGTAATAGACCAGGGAGGGGCTGTGGATATGGCCTACCTAGACCTTAGCAAGGCATTTGACACAGACTCGCACAAAAAATTAATAATCAAGTTAGCCAGCCTGGGAGTGGGTACCAGGGTGGCAGCCTGGGTAGTAAACTGGCTGCACAACAGGACACAGAAGGTAATAGTGAATAGAATACATTCTGAAGAAATGAGGGTTACTAGTGGAGTACCTCAGGGCTTAGTACTGGGTCCAGTCCTCTTTAACGTCTTTATAGGCGACATTGCAGAGGGTCTGGAAGGAAAGGTATGCCTCTTTGCAGATGACACAAAGATCTGTAGTAGAGTTTATACACAAGGGGGGAGGTAGAAAGGATGAGAAGGGACTTGGCAAGGTTGGAGGAATGGTCAGACATATAGCAACTTAGATTCAATGCAAAGAAGTATAAAGTAATGCACCTGGGAAACAAAAACCCAGGAGAAGTGTACACAATGGCAGGGGAGGTACTAACAACAACAATAATGGAAAGGGACCTGAGGCTAGTCATATCAGATTACCTAAAGGTGGGTAAGCAATGTGAAAAGTCAGTAAGGAGCTGGGGGATACTAGGATGCATAGGGAGGAGCATCACAAGTAGAAAAAGGGAAGTGGTTATCCCTCTGTACAGACAGTTGGTGAAACCCCATCTGGAGTACTGCATGCAGTTTTGGAGATCTCATCTACCAAGGACATAGACAGGATGGAAGCAGTCCAGATGAGGGCAACTAAAATGGTGCAGGGTCTACATCAGAAACCATATGAAGAGAGACTGAGAGAGCTTAATATGTATACCCTTGATGAAAGGGTACACGATAGAAACTTTTAAGTACCTCAAGGGAATCAACAAAGTCCAGGGGTAGCATCTTTCAGAAAGAGATGTGTAATAACAAGGGCACAATTTAAAGTTAGAGGGGACGGCTCAGGGTAATGTGAGGAAATTCTTTTCATGAAGAGAGTGGTGGACGATGAACCGCCTTCCTGAAGAGATTAGTGGGGTCTAAAACAGTGGGGAATTCAAACATGCATGGGACAGATATAAGGCAATTATAGTGGGGGTTGCAGGAAGTAGGCTGTTGGTTAACTAGAACCTGCAGCTTATCCAATAAGTAGGAAAATGGGCAGACTGGGTGGGCCAAGTGGTCCTTATCTGCCATCAAAGTCTATGTTTCTATCACTGTGACACTGTTCATGAGCAGAGGTTCCAAAATGCCTATGTTAAAAATCTGGTGTACCAAATCCCCAAAATAATTGCATTACGGATGTGAGTTGCACAGTTTCTACACATGCTTCTGACTTCAATTTTGTTATATTTTCACTCCAGTTTTTCAACATTACCGTTTTTTTACACCTCTTCATGAACAGTACAGCTGTCATTTTTCATATCCTACCCGAAATGTGTTTTCGCACCTGTAGCGCCAAATGATGAAGTCGTTGTGCAAAATCACTTTTTGTTTAATGAACTGATAGTGTCACTGTTCATGCGGTGGGGTCAAAAAAAGCCCATGTTGAAAACCTGGAGTGAAAATACAAAGAAACGACCAGGGCATTAGGGTTTCTGACCATAACGCCCTACCCTTTAGGGACTGACAGGCATCAGTGATGTCACTTGGGACTGTCGACAGTAATGCTCATGCCATTCCACTCCCACCCCCACCCTGCAGCCAGTGACTGGCATCGAGGTGTGCCTTGGACTCTTCAGCCCCAAAGTTCACCCCATTCTCCTATACCATCCATTTCAGTGTATTTCCTTATGGAGTGGGGTTAGTGTAAAGCTTGAACACCCCAAGGCACACCTTTACACTTGTTGGTGTCTGCAGGGTAGGGTGAGATGAAATGGTGTGAGCATTATGGGCGACAACCCAAAGGCACACCCCAATGCCTGTCCATCTCTGCAGGGTGGGGGTGGGGTTGGCATCAGTTCAATACTTTACTGCCATTCCTATTCTGCATCTGTCTAACTCCTGCACTTCCAATTCTAATGCCAGAAAGCAAACATTCAGCATTGACAAATGCTTGTTTTCATACTATAGCTGCTCTGAGCTTCTGTGGGACCTGCAGGATTTGTTTGCTTGCAAGTTACTTCCACACAAACTAAGCCCTCACCACAACAGCTCTGAACATTTAAACAAAGTTTAAATTGCCCATTCACTGCACAACACAGAACACAGGACTCATTAATGCAATGAGTGCTTAGTATTACATATTTACTATACAGTGGCGTGAAAAAGTATTTGCCCCCTTCCTGATTTTCTCTATTATTGCATATTTGTCACACTGGATGTTTTCAGGTCTTTAGACAAAATATAATATTAGATAAAGGGAACCTGAGTGAACAAATAACACTTTTTTTTTTTACTTATTTCATTTATTTAATGAAAAAAGTTAACCAACACCAACTGGCACTGTGTGAAAAAGTAATTGCCCCCTAGTTAAATCAACCCAATTAAAAGGATAATTAGAGTCAGCTGATTGAACACAGCCAGGCTTGATTACAGCCAGCCCTGCTAAATATAAACCTCACTTATTTTGACCCTTACCATCAGAGTCGTTGCCAGCACAAGATTCAACCAGCACATTGCCATGATCAAAGGAAGTTCCTGAAAGATCAGAAAAAATTTGTTGCCCTCTATCAGTCTGGAAAGGGTTACAAAGCTATTTCTAAGGCTCTGGGACTCCATCGAACCACAGTGAGAGCCATAATCTCAAATGGAGAACACTTGGAACAGTAGTGAATCTTCCCAGGAGTGGGCGGCCTGCCAAAATTACTCCAAGGCGCAGCGTAAATCATCCAGGAAGTCTCAAAGGATCCTAAAACAACATCCAAAGAACTGCAGGCTTCTCTTGCCTCAGCTAAGGTCAGTGTTCATGACTTCACAATCAGAAAGAGACTGAGGCAAAAATGGGCTTCATGTAGGAAGTAGCAAGGCGGAAACCACTGCTAACCAAGAAAAGAACATAAATGCTCATCTCTCATTTGCCAAGAAAGCACCTGGATGATCCACAAGCCTTTTGGAAAATGTTCTATGGA
Organism: Neoceratodus forsteri; assembly: GCA_016271365.2. Taxonomy (NCBI): domain Eukaryota; kingdom Metazoa; phylum Chordata; order Ceratodontiformes; family Ceratodontidae; genus Neoceratodus; species Neoceratodus forsteri. The sequence goes on from CM028130.1 coordinate 55,140,447, forward strand.
CAGATGAGTCCAAAGTGGAACTTTTGGACGACATGGATCCTATAATGTCTCAGCAGAAGCAAACACAGCATTCCACAGTAAGAACACCATACCAACAGTCAAACATGGTGGTGGTAGTGTGATGGTGTGGGGATGCTTTGCTGCCTAAGGACCTGGATGACTTGCCAAAATTAAAGGAACCATGAATTCTGCTCTGTACCAGAAAATTCTTAAGGAGAATGTCCGTCATCCTTCCGTCAGCTGAAGCTGAAGCGTGGTTAGGTCATGCAGCAAGACAATGATCAAAACACTAACAAGTCCACATCAGAATAGCTAAAAAAGTAAAATTAAAGTTTTGGAGTGGCCTAGTCAAAGTCCAGACTTAAACCCAATAGAGATGCTGTGGCAGAACCTGAAATGAGCAGTTCATGCTCGAAAACCTACCAAATGTTACTGAATTAAAGCAGTTCTGCAAGGAAAAGTGAGTTAAAATTCCTCCACAGCGATGTGAAAGACTGATATTGAATTATAGGAAGTGTTTGGTTGCAGTCATTGCAGCTAAATGTGGCGTAACCAGTTATTAAGTGTAAGGGGGCAATTACTTTTTCACACAGTGCCAGTTGTTGTTGGTTAACTTTTTTCATTAAATAGGTGAAATAAAAAAACAAAAACAAGTGTTATTTGTTCACCCAGGTTCCCTTTATCTAATATTACATTTTCTCTAAAGACCTGAAAACATCCAGTGTGACAAATATGCAATAATAGAGAAAATCAGGAAGGGGGCAAATACTTTTTCACGCCACTGTATATATTGGCATTCATTTCACACACATTGTAAGTTTACTCACCTGGTAACCTAGGTATGTAGTAATGGAGCAAAAATGCTGTAAAGGAATTTATACTGATTTGGCCTATTTTTTTTTTAAATAATTTTCCATGAGAAATGCTGTAACAAACAACTACAAGGGAGCCATTTTTAAACAGAGCATAGGAAACAAATCTATACACAGAAGGTGGCTGGAATCTGGAATAGCCTACCAGGTGATAAAGTAAATCCATCGAAGATCATGTTCAAAGCCAGACTAGGTAGATACATGAGGGAGGGTACCATCACAAGATACTATAACTAAGAAGTGGGAAGGAGAGGTGGCATGGCTAGTGCTTCACTAAGACAGCAGCTTAGTTCTTAGCTCTCCATCTGTCTTCACCCAATCCAATATCATCCTCAGTCTTTTCAGCACATTTCTGCTTTCATCTAGGTGGATTTATACAGAGGAAACTCCACTGGACAACCTATCAGAATTTTTGTAATGTCTATGCAGCACAGCAGTGAAAAATCAGTCTGAAAGTAGACAGCCGTTCACAACCATTCTATGCCTGATCAGTCATAGTTACAAATCACCGATGGCATCCTCTAGCTCCATAGAAAAAATTGAAGCAATGTTCTGGCAAGTTTTGTCTGAACTTAAGGACATAAAACTCGGAGTCACGTGATGTCTGCTTGTTGAGTGGCAGCAGGGGTTTGGAGCTCTCCCCTCCTGCCAACAAATTCGTTATATTTGGCGATTTCCCGATTAGTTTAACAACTAATTTTATTTCTACCGGCACAGTCATACTCTGCCTGTCGGCTTTCGGGCGTTTTCGGGGGTGCATCTCAAAATTTGCAGAAGATGAGGCGGACAAAAGCAGGCACAATCAGCGATACGCCTGCCACGCCGGAAAAGATGCCCAAAAAACCATGGAATCAGTCCGGACCCACCTCCGATAGAACGGCAGATAAGAATCAAGCAGCCAGCCCTCTTTCGGAGGAAAGGTTCCTGCAAGAGATCGCTCCTTTAAAGGATGTGCTGCAATCCATCACCGCTGATCTAAAGTCCATTCGGGGGGATCTCTCAGCGCTTACTACGAGGGTATCTGACTCGGAGGCCAGGATATACTCGCTCGAGCAGGGGAAACTCACCGCTGAGGCCGAGATGGCTTCTTTAGGCCAGCAAGTCAGGAAATTACAGACGAAAACAGTGGACTTGGAAGGCGGAAGCCGAAGAAATAATCTAGTGGTCTTGGGCCTTCCAGAGCTCGAGGAGGAGCTGACCTCATGCGTTTCTTCAAAAATTTTTGATCAAGATAGTAGGCCCTTCACCCCTCAACCCCCACTATCATCTGGAGCGGGCACATAGAGCTCTCAGGCCCAGGCCTCCACTGGGCTCTCCCCCACGACCTATTATTATGAAGTTCCTCAGTTATATTGAGCGACATCACGTCTTCAACAAGTCTCGGGAGCTGCAGGCTATTACCTGGGGATCATCTAAACTACGCATCGCTCAGGATCTACCAAAAGAAGTTAGAGCGAAAGAGCTGCCTTTCACCCTGTTGTACAGAAGCTGGTTGCTGCAGGCATTCCCTTTCGCATGCTCTACCAGGCTATCCTAAAAGTTACTGTCGAGGAAGTTCCTATAGCTACGAATCCCCAGACTTGGCTCTCAAGGACTTGTCACAAAATGCCTAACCTGTTTACTGTCAATGGCTGATTTGATGTCCCTGGTTTAAATCTCTTGGCGAGGTTCTCTCTGGTTGATTTGGGGCCTGTGATTTAACCTTTTTTCTTTTTCCCGGCTCTATTCCTGATAGCTGCCTGGTTCAACCCTACCTGTTTGGCTGTTCCTGAGGTCGCTGGGTTGACTGGGGACTTCGAGCGGCTGGGCGGCCGCTGAATTAGCCGCGTTGGTCTCCTCTACCTTCCCTTCCTCTCGAGAGTAAGCTCACCCGGAACCCCCTTGGGCCGGTTGATGTTTCCTGGCGTAACGGTTTTCTAGCTGGACCAGACTGGTCCTATTGTTATTTGGCTCCCCCGGGAAACAACCTGCCCTCATTGCGATGGTGCCTCATTATTGATTTGTACTCCGTTTGTTTCCTTGCCCCTTTGCTCCTGCCCTCGCTGATGGTGAGTCAACCCTTTTTTTTTTCTCTTTTATTTTATTTGAGTTTCCTATGCTGGCAGAGGTGCTGGGGCTAGTTCGGGAAATCAGCTGTTTCCTGAATCCAAACCGGGCAGTTGTTGGTGGGGGGGGATAATCCTGCGCCTCTGGTGAATACTCAAAGCTGCATTGCGCACTGATAGAAGGGGGGTTTGCAAACCCAGTCCCTAGTTTGGGGTTTCTAACAATTTCTCTGGGGTGGAGGGGGGTCACCCTCCTGTTGTGGCTCACTGAACTCTGGTCACTTTCCAGTCTACAGGACCCCTATAGCCTGATGGGATTTGGGTTTGCGTTGGGGAATTGGCTGCCAGGCTATCACTGTTCCTGCACTTGTTTTAGGTCTGTCTATGTCTGGGGCCGATTTGTATATAGTTGGATGCGTTTTTCTTGTGGGGTTTAAAAGGGGTGGGGCAGGATGTTCCAGCCTATTTGGTTCATGTCTGGTCTGTTCAAAGCTAGTTGTATTTCAATTGCCTAGGTATCTTTCCTTTGGCAAACCTCTCTTGATAAGCTATGGGTAGCTGGAACTAGAGGTTTAAGTGTGCCTATTGTATTGGATCATGCTTGTTTGATTCTGTATCTGCCTTATATTTGAAATGGCTTTAAATATACTCAAGTTTGCATCGTGGAATGTGCGTGGGCTCAGAGGGAAAGTCAAGAGGGCTCAGGTATTTAAGCACTGCGACTTATTTCACGTCGATATCCTGTTCGTGCAAGAAACCTATCTAACCAATGCGGAAACGAAATGGTTGGTTCGATCTGGTTTTTCGCAGGTATTCGTTGCAGGTGGGTCCAATTCTAAGGGAGGTGTGGCGATACTTATCAAAAAATATGTCAACTTTTTGGTAAATACTACGATAGCTGACCCTGAGGGGAGATTTGTACTGATTAAGGGTTCTCTCAACGGGGACAATACGGTTCTAGGATCTGTGTATGGCCCAATAGGGGGTAGTCCGGTTTTTTTTTATGGCCCTAGCTGACAAAATTAGTGCCATGCTCCCTTCCCAAATTGTGTTAGGTGGTGATTGGAACCTTCCACCCTCTCATTTGTTAGATAAGGATCCCAAATCAAACCTTCCACCTACTCCGGCTCAAAGGTCTTTGCTGGATTTTGTCCATACGCTAGGCCTTTGTGACCCTTAGCGTCTTTCTAACCCATCCCTTCGCTCCTTTTTGTTCTTTTCTCAACCCCACGGATCCTGGTCTAGGATAGACTATATTCTGGGTAGCAAAACCCTTTTTCCGGGTCTCCGCCAATCCGGCATCGAACCGATTATTCTTTCCGACCATGCAATTGTGTGGGCAAATATATCCCCAGGTCCTAATTTTCAAAGGGACACTACCTGGAAGTTTAATACCCAACTTCTAAAAGACACCCAAATCGTGACTCAGATCAAGACCCTTATTTTGTCTTTCCTGGAGAATAATCTTGGATCCACTTCTAGATTTGATTGCATCTGGTGTTCCCTAAAATGCTATCTTAGGGGCGAGTTAATCAAGATGGCTTCAGCAAGGAAAAGTGCTCGACTGTCTCGAGCTTCCTCCCTTATGGCTAAAATTAAAGAAATGGAGAGTTCCTGTTCCCCTTCTTCTTCCTTGTCCTCTTTTGAAGCTCTTTTAGCAGTTAAAAATGAGTATACTGACCTTCTGAAGGAAAGAGCTGAGTACTGCCTGTTAAGACTCAAGCCAAATATATTGAGCATGGAGAAAGCTGGGAAGCTCTTGGCTCTGAGACTTCGATCATGGGAAAGTTCTAGATTGATCCGGCTATCCAATCCTCTACTGGTTCTATTGTAACTTCCTAGGAAATAGCAAAGATCTTTGAGAGGTATTATAAAACCTTTATAGTCGCCTTCCTCTCCTGCTTCCTATCTGACATCTCAGCATACTTAAACGATATTGATATTCCAAACTTTTGCTCTCTCACATAACTGCTCTGTCCGGCCCTATTTTACTTTCTGAAATTGAGGCTGTCATTGCCTCTATGGCTCCTGATAAAGCTCCTGGCCCAGATGGGTTTCCTCAAATTTTACAGGGCTTTCTCAAGGAACTTCCCAATACTCCTCAAGCTTTATCAGTATCTTTCTCTGCTAACATGGTGGACCCTACACTTCTTGAAGCTACTATTATCTTAATTTAAACGGACAAAACTCCTATGGATCAGCAAGCTACCCGGCCTATATCCCTCCAGAATTGCGATATGAAAATTCTCGACAAAGTGTTGGCTGAGCGGATTAAGAAAATATGGCTCCATCTTCTTAGCCCTGAGCAAGTTGGTTTTGTTCCTCTCATTCCTCTTCGGATCACCTCAGAACCCTTTTCATATCTCTCATTTAGCCCAAACATCCATCTCCCTACGGCCCTGGTCTCACTAGATGCAGAGAAGCTTTTGACCGCGTGGGCTGGTCCTTTCTCTGGGCCACACTGACCAAGATGGGATTCCCAGTCTCTTTTCTTAAATGGATCCAGGTTTTGTATGATTCCCCTTCAGCTAAGATATACTGTAATGGGGTTTTCTCTTCGAAGTTTCAGCTGTTTACTGGTACCAGACAGGGCTGTCCCCTATCACCTTTTCTTTTCAACCTATATCTCGAGCCTCTTCTTATTAAACTTAAGTTTTCCCCGTTTATTAAAGGTTGCCGAGTGCACCAGCAGGATTTAGTCCTATCAGCATATGCGGATGATATACTTCTACATGTCACCCACCCTGTTGCTTCCCTAGAGCAAGCAATACTGCTCATTAATCAGTTCGGTAACCTCTCTCAGTACAAACTGAATATAACTAAGTCTGAAATCTTTCCCTTAAATGCTTATACATATAAACACGACCTCATTAAGTTTGGAATGCATTGGTCCCCTAAGTCGATTAGATATTTGGTATTCATTTTTCCTCGGACTCGGCCCTACTTAAAAAGCTTAACCTGGATACTATTAAAACTCAAATTCAGCAAGATTTACTAAGATGGTCCAATCTTCCTATTTCTCTCTGGGTAGGATTAACATTGTTAAGATGAATGTCCTTCCTGTATCTTCTATCCTCTTAACCTACTGGGTCTCTGGTTGCCGCTCTCTTACTTGCAACAGTTTCCTGACTTTCTCAAATTTGTCTGGCAGGGAAAGGGGTTAGGCATTCTTTTCTTAAATTATCTCTCCCCAGGGATAAAGGGGTCTCAGGCTTCCCAACCTTCTAATTATACTACTGGGCCACCATTTATGCAAATTAGGGAGATGGGTCTCAACTTATCCTGATCCCTCTCCCGATTTGGCTTCAAATTGAGAAACTGATTGTCTCGGAGTCTAAGTTAGATCCTTACGCTATCTTTTATACTCCCATCTCCATCCTCTCGCAGTGGATAACCGACCAAACAATCCTTACGTCTCTTAAGTCCCTCTCTCAGTGTTTACAGTTTTTAAAGATCCCTCCCAAATTGGATCTAGGACAGCCTATTGCTCTTAATCCCTACATTAAGTTGGGCAATTTGATGATTGTTCCTGACTGTCTCCCTCATATTAAAAGCACTAGTCTGGACCAGTACTATGATCAGGGATCTCTTCTCTCGTCATCTGACATCCTTGCCAAATTTGGTATTCCCAATGGCAGTGTTTTTAAAATATATCAATTAAGGCACCTCATTGCTGAGAAGTTTGGTGCTCAGTCTAGGGAATCCAAGGTCCAACCCTTCCTTTCTCGCATTTTTACTCTTGCTTTAAACCACTCTATCTGCAATATACTCCTTTTGACTGGACTATAAGTTAACCTACAAGTCAGGATCGAATATCTGGTTCTCTACTTCCAGATGTTACCTTGAATTGGCCCCATATTTGGAGAGATCTACATAGATACCATACAGGACAGGCTTAAACTTACCCAATATTATATTTTGAATAACATGTATTACATGCCTAAAGCTTTTCCGGCTCAAAGATTAGCTCTCTCCTTTGTACCAGATGTTCGCAGGATGAAGGAAATCCCCTGCATATTTTCTGGTACTGCACTAGAGTAGCCCCACTCTGGTCGGCCATCCAAGCCAATTTGGAACCCCTATTGGGCCTTACCACTTTTTTCACTCCTGAAATATGTATTTTAGGGGACTATAACGCTATAGACTGTGTTGAACGTCGATATCATATTGCCCTTGTGTCCGGTGCGGTTAAGAGATTAGTTCTTAGACATTGGACCGACCAATTGACCCTGACCTATCCAGATTGGTTGACTGAGCTCTCGGCTTGTCTTAATGTTGAAAGGCTATCAGCCAGTGTGCAGTGTCATATGGACCTATTTCAGAAAAGGTGGGGTAAATTATATGCTCTATATTTACACCAGTGACCTCTTGGCTTTCCCTTTGGTGCCCAAAGAAGCTTCTTCCTTTTTCTTATTCGTATCCTTGCCCTCTGCTCTTTGGAGAGCGGCTCTCTCTTTGGAATATATGTAACTTTATTAGTATTTTTCAGTTATGTGGCTATCTGGCACACTTAGGTTGGGAGGTGGGGGTGGGGAGTCATGAGGGATGGGGGGTGGGAGGGGGTATCCGGGTGGGCGGGGAAGTTGGTGGGTTTTTTTCTTTTCTTATTTTATACCAGGTGTAGACAATTGGTTTAATTCATCCTATCTAAATGCAGTTTTTATTTTGCAAATTTAATAAACTTGAATTTCAAAAAAAAAAAAAGGACATAAAACTCAGTGCTGGACTTTGTGCAGAGCAAATCACTCTCATCCAAGAAAAAAGGACTACCGCAGAACATACAAAATAATTAAAAAGTCTGCCACAATATTACCATTTGGCTATGCCAGCATAAGTGGACTGTAAGTCAATTGCAAGAAAAACTTGATGATCTCGAGAATCATGGGAGATGAAACAATTTAAGGTTTATAGGATTCCCTGAACTCCTGATCCCCTGTGCTCCACTTTCCTTAACCTCCCTGAACCGTAGCTCATCCAGGCCTCTGTCTTGAGAGGCCTCTGTGGCAGTGGTTGGTGTTGTGGTGCTCCCTGGGTGGGAGCAGAGGACTCCAGTACTCTTAACAACTGTGCTGGGAGCATGCAACCTCCTCCCTGAGCCCAGAGAGGTGCCAGCAAATGAGGCAGCACTGTAGTTCCCAGAAAGTGCTCTTGAATACTACTGCTCTGCACCCACTGCACTGTACCACTCCTTGCGTCATCCTTTATACTCTTTAATTGGGTCCTACCCCCTTCTGTTTTTTTTTTTAAACTTACTTTACTCTCACCTCATCACAGAATTTCTTTATCAAAGTCCCTAAAATGTTTTTGGGCCCTGGTTACCCTGAGTAGCTCAATCCACCAGAGAAATCAATGACACAGTCAGAAGCCTCTGACCCTCAAATCCTGTCCTTGAGTCATCAGATAGTTTTCCCAGGGTACAGAACACACTTCTGTTCTGTGGGCTGGCTTAGTCCCCCCATGCTCCTCCTGCTCAGCTGCCCTAGCTATTCACTGTTCCTTGCTCCTGTCACTCAGATTCAACAGGACATTTCATGATAAATAAAATGAAAAGGATAAGCAGTTCTTAAATATCTCAGGATGCCTGGCATTTTTGTATAATTCTTTTATGCAGACTTATATGATGATAAAGAGTTTCAGAAATTACGCTGTTCATTTCTTTTATTTTCTGCCTACTGGTAAGGTTTTTGCATACTCCATCAGAGGCTGTTGGTGAATGCTGGTGATGGTAGTGAAGGAGCAGTAGTGTGATTGTTGGGTCACTGCGAGGGAAAGAGAGAGAGAGAGCAAGCGTTTGACTGTAGTGCAGCTTTTTGGTTCTCTTCTTGCCACTCCTTCAGTTCCTCCACGTGTGGCAGTGTGCTCTGCAGCACCAGATTTGCCATTAAGACACTGCTGGAAAAGTTTAGGATGGAAATAAAATGTTTTTCAATGAAACTAAAAGATTTCCATTATGGAGCAGCAGCAGCCTTTGTTTGAAATAGGCTTGAGAGGTCTGAGAGAGATGCTGCTAAACAAAACAGCTCCAATAATACTGACAGGCAAATGGAGCATTTTTGAAAGTGCATTGGATAAAGTAAAGTAATACTTCACTTTTATTAATTATTTAAATGGTATTCCCATTCATAAATCACAAATGGGTCTAAAATAGGAAGCTTTTGTCACAATACATAGTTGTAGAGCTTCACAACCATACAACTAAACAGCTCCTAATAAAGCTAGTGTTAATCTAATACTAAGGCTAGCATTCTGTACATTTATCAGTTTTAGACCTGTTTAAGAATTTTAAACAGCAAAAGCTTCTGCAGCAGTGTTGTCCACATGGCTACTTCCTATTGGTTAAAATCGCTGTCAGCTGCACTGTACAAAGTTTGTTTCAAAATTCTGGCTAGGGTCCCTTCCATCGTACCTCTCCTTCTTGCTTTTTCCACGCCCCCTCCATCCCATGCACTTAGATTCTATGACTCCTGTCAATTACTAATCCCTAGGAGGAAGTCCACCATGGGACAAGCAGCCTTCTCACACAGGCTCTCTAAACTCTGGAACGAACCCCCCCCCTCAAATTCATCACTCCTCCTCCACTCACTCCCTTGCTACCGCCTTGGCTAACTACCTGATGATAAACTGTACCTGCACATGAATTCCTCCTGTGCACACACTCCATACCCTGTATCCCCTCCTGTGCCAACGGCACCCATCATATGCTACCAGCTGGGCTATTAGCCAACTAATGCACTTATTGCGGTTCTGCTGTCTTGCTATCTTACTGCACTTCCAGTTCATGTATACTGTACCATGATTGGATCATTGTGTCCCGTGCCTCACTGTTCCCTGCCTATAGACTGGACTATCACTAATTTGCACTAAGCTGTAATTCCTATTAAGTGCACACATTAATGTAATGTAATAATGTAATGCTATCATTTTATGCTGGAATACCAGCGCACAAACTGTAATGTCCTCTCCAGTGCACAAACTGTAATGTCAAATGTTTTACTCATTGATAACCTGCGTGTTATCCACGCCTATGTACCCCTGCAGATCTCACTGGGAGACGAGCATCATTTTTCTCAGAGGCCCAGATACTCAAAAGGGATGCACCATGCGCAATAGGGTTGTACCAGCGCAAGTCAGGAAATGCACCATTCTGCGATATTCAGCGGGAGGCAGATGCACCCCCCATAATCACGCCGAGTAAGAGTGCAATGATAATGAATGCATGTGCAACTGAAGGGAGAGGAACCATGCATAAATGGTGCAGTGTGATATTCAACACCATGTGCCATGTGCAATAGGGGAGCAAGTGGAAGTTGCGCGATAGCGGAAATGAGCCAAAATAAAAAGGAACAAGTGAGAGGCACAAGAACGCTACAGGGAAGGCACATGTGGCTGACTGCTAGGCAGAAACACAGGGCAGGAGGGACACACAGGGCAGGACAGGAAAAGGGCACCCTGAACCCACAGGCACAAGGAAGGTGTGGGGAGCCACAGCCAAAGACAGTGCAAAAGGGGGGGAAGTGCCACACAGCACTGAGGCCACCACAGGAAGGTGTTCCCAGTGCAGGGGAAGTAGCAGCCAGGACAGCGGGGGTAACACAGAAACAGCTGCTGGGGGGGGACACAAGCCAGGAACATGGCCAGTGCCACCATCCAGATGGAGGCAGTAATGAGAGGGGTGAGAAGGCAGGCAGCAGGGGGGCACAGCCATGGAAGGGCCCATCAGTGGTATGCCCCCAACAGGCAGTACCGAGTCCACACCAGCTTCGAGCTGTACAATGATACCCGAGATCGTGGGTCAGTACTGCCTGAATCGGGCAATTCTGAGGCAGCTCTGTGCAATGTGCAGTGATGTGATGCAGGCATCCACACGACGGAGCCATGCTCTGTCAGTGGAGACTAAAGTGACAGCTTGCATGTGCTTGCTCGCCACGGGTACCTTCCAGAGACCAACAGGGGACACCACAGGCATAACCCAGTTGGCCGCGTCATGCCACCTCACCCAATTCCTCAGCACACTGCTGCCACATTCTGTGGAGTACATCCATTTCCCCAGCACACCGGTGGAGCGCACAGCAAACATACAGGAGTTCCACAGGGTAGCACGTATGCCTGTCATGCTAGGGGCAATAGACTGCACCCATGTGGCCATCTGCACACCACCTGGCCCTGAGGGAGCCTCAGATATCAATCAGAAAGGCTGTGCAACCATCAACTGCCAGGTGGTGTGCGATGCCAGGGGGCGCATAATCAATGTCTGTGCCACGCACCCTGGGGGAGCACATGATGCCTTCATCTGGCACCAGTCGGCACTATGCCATAGATTTGAGAGTGGGGGCATCCCCACTGGCCACCTAGTGGGTGAGTATGCAAACCATGTCGAAAAACATAGAGCTTGGGAGGGGCATGGTCAGAGGTGACATGGGTAGTGGCCTACATGGCCCAAGGCAGGGCGACGCTGATCACCAAACTAACCTCCACCCCCTGCACACAGGTGACAGTGGATACCCACTCCATCCCTGGCTGCTCACACCATACCAGCTGCCCACGACCCCATCACAGCAACGCTACAATGAGGCACATGCCACCACACGCAATGACATTGAGCGGGTGTTCGGGATGCTGACGGCACGTTTCCATTGCCTGGACACCTCGGGCGGTGCCCTACAGTACAGCCCCTCAAAGGCCTGCGGGCTATTCCTGGCCTGTTGCATCCTGCACAACATGGCCAATGACTGTGGGATAGCCGTACAGGTCGAAGAGGGGGACAGCAATGGGGATGATGAGGACACTGGTGACAATGGTGATGGGCAGCCCCCCCTTGGGTGATGGGACCCCCGACTGCTCCGGCTGACACAGCTGCACCGGGACACCATCACAGAGGAGCACTTCATCCAACCCAGGTAAGTCAGGGGGCCATGTGCAACCACCAGTGGCAAAGGCACAACCCACAAACATGCATGGACACACACCAGGGGTGCATGCTTGTAAAGGGAAGTGGCCGAGAATGGAACCACACACACCACCAGGGATGGGCGAGGTCTAACATGGCACACGGTCATACACACACACACCTCACAAGACACGCACAAAGGATAGGAGGCATGCTGACCCAGGCTGCCACCCTAGCCACACACACGTCCACAGACCACCACATCCACTGCCTATCATTGTGCGTGTGTCAGACGCTGGGCACCATTGCACAGTGGCATATAGCGCAACACAGGCATCATCATGCACACACCACAGCGGACAGCAGCTGGGAGGGTGTGCAGATGGAATATGTGTGTGCGTGCAGGGCCGGGTACACCACCTGTGCATTGCCCACTGAACGACACAATGCACACAGGGCAGCATCAGACAGTAGCCGTGCTGTGAGACAGGTCAGTCACGTGCCACAGTGCCACGGCCACCATGGATGTGTGGGCGGCCCTGCCGAGACCCGCCAGCACTAACAGGCTGACCTCTGGCCTCATGAGGTGGCACCGATGATCCCCCAGGGGTTCCACTGTGTGAATGCAACCATGCTCATGCAGGGGTCTGCAGCACACTGAACTTGCCTGCGCCAGGCGTGCTCAGGATGCCCACAGCTGAACCCAGTGTTGACAAAGATGGTGTCTCACGATGCCGGGAATGGGGCGTGGACAGTGCACTGCGTGGTGTCTGTGACGCATAGGCAAATAACTGTGTGCCCATTGTGACCATGACAGCTGTGAATGCCTGTGTCTGCCTGTCAATGGCAGTGGTCACATCCTCCCGCAACAGGTCCATCCCTGCCAGGAGTAGAGTGGTGTCTCTGCTGCACCGCTCCTCTGCCTGGCACAGAGCCGAACTCAGTGCATCCACTGCTGTCACAAACCGCATCTGCTGATTGACTGATGCTTGCAGTATGCGGGTGTGCTCATCTAAGACATCATCTGCCTGATCAGCATGCTGTCCCTCAGGGTGTTTGCGGCCCTGATGTTCATCACCCCTTGAGGGTGGGCACTGCACACCAGGGCCAGGCCTGGGCATGTCCACAGGCAGTGCACTGATGCCACCCCCTGACACTGTACCCCCATGGCCATTGGCTGGCTGCTGATACTGCCCCTCTGGCTGCCACTCTCCAGGGCTCAATGATGCCGCTGCAGTGGCTGTAACAGTCCCACTGTCCTGGACACACACCAGTGCTGTTCCACTGGTGCAGACAGGCACAGGCTGGGACTGTGATGACAATCAGGCCTCCACAGCGGCACCACCCACAGCCATGGCCGCGATGTCACCTGCTTTGTGGCCATCCTGTGGCCTACACGTGTCACTGCCCATGACATTAGCTCCATCATCATTGGTGACAGATCCGGCACCAGCCCAAGTCACAGCATGCTGGCATCCATTGACACTGGCACACTGGGACAAGGGCAGGGCCTCCTCCGCACCTGCTTCACCAACATCAGTCCGGACGTCGCGGGCCCACTGTCGGTCTAACCCCCGTATTCCTGTGGAGGTGGATGGGCCCTCCTCCATCTCCATGATACTGGCCTCAGTGGAGAAGCCCACTGCCACTGACCAATGTAGATGCTCAGGAGCTGTAAGGAAGAAAAAGTAGTATTACTGCATGTGACCTACCCTGTTCCCCCCTCAATAGACAGACCATGACCTACCATGCAGTGATGGGCTACCACCTGTCTGGAATCCACCACCTGGGACACCCTCAATGGTGCAACGTTGCATGCTGCCAGCAACCCACTCTTCCTGTGGGGTCAGGCGTTGCACCTCTGGCTGTCCCCCACCGGTCACAGACCATGCTGCCCTGATGGTAGCCACCTTCTCTTTAATTCTCTGCCTGTCTGAGCCCATCTTCTTTTTGCACTCCTGCATGGAGCGCTGGTGGCTGCCAAGCAGGTTGACAGCACGCACCACCTCCTCCCATGCTGCAGCACGGGCCTGTGGTGTTCCTTAGCATCCGCTGAGAAGCAGCTCCTGGTCGAGGTAGGTCTCAAACAGGGCATCTGTCTCTGCCTTTGTAAAGTTTAGCCATCTCTTCATTCCATGACTCTGTTCTTCTTCCTCCACCACATGATCAGTCATGATTCATCCTGTGAGAATGACAGGTGTTACCTGTGACTGTGCAGTCCCATGCATGTCCCAAACACCACAGTCCACACTCCCAAACAGCATGCAACTCACTGCAATAGACTGTAGTAACCGACTATGGCCAGTGCAGCCCAATGTCGCATTTGTATAGTGCAACCCATGCAAATAAGGTGAGGCACATCTTTAAGTGGATGCTAATGCAGTGACTGTGCCATAGAATGGCTGATTAGATGATTTGCATATGCCGGCTGAATATCGCACTGTTGCGCTTTGTGCAATTGTGTTGAACGTGCTAAGCCAAGGGCACAGTTCTGTGACATGCACAGTACACACCTAACTGCGCATGCCCGGGTTGATGATGCAGGTGCCTGCCGCGCTGCTGATGTGCTGTGCATGGGAGGCAATGCAGGGCATGGCCACCATTGTGCCAGTGGCACTACAGTGCTGTTCACATATATGGCACTGTGGCACTGGGGTGTCGTAGGCGCACTGGGGCAACAGCGCTGTAGGCCACTTCAGGAGGTGGCACACAGGCACCCAATTGCGCTACATGCTTTGGGTTCCAATCGTGCTGTGGCTGTCCATGTGCCAGAGACCCTTGACCCTGTGCCCGACCTTTGCCCCCTAGGCACAATGCATCAGGCATGGGTGCACCACTATCTTGCTGTTTAGTGACAGCACGATAGGGAATGGCAGCGCTGTACTGCACAGCATCTGCATGTGGCAGGACCATGCTGCCGAGTGCCATTTTGATTCAACCAGAGAGATGAGATGGCGCAGAGGTGTGCAGTCATTTGGAGCCAGGTTGAGCTAGCCAACCTGGTGGTTATAGGTGAGCACCATGCTGCGGCTTTATATGGAGAGGCACCCCTGGACAGGGCCAGGATTGCAGTCTGGCAGGAGGTGGCTGATGCCCTGGAGGAGGCCACCTGTATGGGGCTAACGGTGAAGCAGTGCTGCCATCATTATGGGGACCTGAGGCGCAGGGACCCGGACCTGCTTGCCCACCTGCAGGCACGTGCCAGGAGGGGCATGGTGCCACAGCCAGGTAGGTGCCACATCCATACACTATTATCGTCCATACGGGTATCACTGTTGCATGTGTCCGGCACATGGGGGGGCCGTCTAGTGTTGGCCGTGGTGGTGGTATCAGGGTGTGGGGTGGATGGCGGCAGGGGGACTTTGCTACGGGATTGTGCTGATGTTCTTCTCTCCATGTTTGCACCTTAGGGCCCGAAGAACGTCAGCAGAACCGGGACCGTAGGCACCGCATGGAGAAGAAGCGGGCCAGGAGGGATGATGGTGGTCCGCGACACATGGACTAGCCTGATGATGGTGAGTGCCTTACATCCATGATTACTATTGCATGCTGTATAACTGGGCGGGCAGTGGGGCATGGCCACCATCCATTGACACCACTGCCATGCACGCAACTTGTTACAGTCAGCACTGTCCAGTGGCACTGCATGTCTGGGAGCGCGTCAATGGTGGTCCATGCATGCACTGGGCACATGGCTGTGGCACTGCCTTCACACCGCATAGCCAAGTCACTGTACGGCCATGGTGGTGCTGTGCAGGACATGGGTGGTGAGTGTGTGCAGTGGTCCACATGGCTGTGGCTGCCTGGGTGGGCAGGTCTTGTGGACACGGTCACTGTGGGTGGTCGTACACCATCACAGGGGTGTGGTACATGGCGGTATGCCATGCACAATGGGTGAGCTGCAGGGGGCTGGACAGTCACACTTATTGACTCTGCTCCCTCATCCTAGGTGGATGGCGACTCCAGGACATACAGAGGAGTCTATGTGAGCTGCTCCAGGTGGCGAGGGAGACCTTGGAGCTTCTTCAAAGGATCCACCGCCAAGGGGTGAGGAGGAAAAGGAGAAGCAGACATCGGTGCCATGATGAGGAGGACCGGGGCGCACGTTGATGTCCCCATGCCCCGACTGCCATCTTCCCCCCTTAACCCACCCTCACACCCCTTCCTCCCTCTCCCATATGTTCATCCCTGCCCTTTATCCACCCCCACCTGTTATGTGGCCCTTGCCCCCCTCTTGTAAATAATTGTATATCGTTTTTTGTAACATCTTTTAAATATATGCATTCTGTTATGACAACTGTGATGGTCTCTGATTTGCAGCGGGACACAGGTGCTCAGCTGCAGTGGTGTGCATGGCGTCAGGGGTGGTGCACACATGGGCATATGTGTGTGTGTGTGTGTGTGTGTGTGTGTGTGTGCAGAGGTGAACTGCCTATGGTGTGGGCAGGGCGATCAGTCACTGTCTGTGGTTTGTGTGTTGTACTCTGTGCACTGGATGCCTGTGTGCAGTAGTCCACGGGGCCTGCACTGTGTGCATGGCACCCCTGTCAGACCATCCATGGCCTGTGCAGCTGACACTCTTGCATGTCTGTGATATGCACGGTCTGCTGGCATGTCAGTGTTGGCTGTCCATGCTAGATAACAACTGTGCCTGGCACAATGCCAGGTTGCTTGCCATCACCAGTATGGTGCACGTCTGCCTCCAGTGGCACTGTGGCCTCCGCTGTTGTTGTCCCCCTTCCATGCTGTCGCTTGTGTCTGTTGCAGGGGATGTGCTCCAGTGTCTGTCACTTGTACTCCAGCAGCTATGCTGGTGGCATACAACTTCATGGTGCCTGCGCAGGGCAGCTGGCACACCTGTGCAATGTAGGGGTGCTGGCCGTGTGTACACATCAGCCATGGCCACATGCCAGTGGTGTGGTTAACCCACTAGTGTGTCCCTGTGTTGTTGTGCCCTTGGGTATGGGTGGGTGGTTATCCATGCACTATGTTGCATCCTGTGTGGTGCATGCCTCCATGCTACACTGTGCATGTATGTGCCAGTGCTGGGACGGGATGTGTCCTTGGGAGGGTGTGCAGGGTCCTAGGCATGCCCTGTCACATGTGGGGTACCTCGTGTGCTGACGCATGGTCAGTCTCTCAGCTGTACCTCAGGGGGGACATGCAGGTGGCACTGTGTATGCATCTGTTGCATTGCTGTCTGCTGCTGCCTGCTGCAGGGTGCTCATGGTGGGGCTGCCTTGCATGGCTCCATGGTGCACAGGGTTGCATGGTCACAGTGGGGATGGTGGCATGCATGGGGTGTCCTGCACTGTTGGGCGCTACTCCTGGGCAGGGTATATGGGGATCATGGTGCAGGGCGTGCTCTGCATTGGTGGGATGGTGTGGTATGGGGTGGTTGGCCCTCCTTGTGTGCCAGTCACAGTTTGCCAGGGGGTGTGCTGGGGCACCATGGCCCAGCTGTGGGTTGGTTGCTGGTATCCATAGGCCAGTGGTTATTCCAGCTCTCCCCCGGTTGTGCAGTGCATGGGGTGTGGGGGACGATGTCTGTTCTGCTGTGTGTTCCTCTGCCCCTCTGTGGCATGGGTGGTGGGCCCCTACATCCCTGGTTGTGCTGTTGCATTGCTGCCCTGCTGCAGAGGGCATCCCTGGTTGTGCTATGGTGAATCTGGACTGCTCCGTTGAGCATCCCTTTTTGCACTGAGGTGCATTAGATATACTCAGCTTCACATTCCTAGTTGCACTATGGCGCAGGTGGTGTGATATTCAGTCATCGGCCATAGGCACATCTTGGCCTGTGTAATTTTTGAATATCGCTCCTCTTGCACATGGGCGCAGTGGACTTGCGCTTGCTCTTGCTGTTGCGACTTTTTGGGCGCAGTTTGAATATCTGGGCCTGTGTGCCTTTCCTGGTGAAACAATTCAATAAATAAAATAATATTTTAGCCTGTCTCAAGTTAACTACAGAAATAACATTTTACAACAGTTAATTTGTTTTGGCACTGGCACGTTATACGTTTTCTTTCCTGTACTCCTGGAAGGATGTGGAAGGGGAAAATAGAAAACATAGAGGGCAAAGATAATGAGAGGGAGAGAGAGAGAGAGAGAGGAGAGGAGAGAGAGAGAGAGAGAGAGGGAGAGGAGAGAGAGAGATGGGGTTGGAGCTCTACAGGTGGTCAACTTGACCGAGCTAAGGTGAAAACACAGAACAGTGAAGAGTTTTCAGTGCTGTTGCAACAGACTCTGGAAAAAAGACACAGTACAGAGTCCTTTCAGGTGTGATAGGGTCCAACCTATCACAGGAGGCAGAAATTTGGGGCAGGCAGGGAAAGAGGAAGAAAGCACCATCAGGAAGTACAGGCACAGGAAGGTGTGAAGTAGTCTTGTTGAAAATGCTTAAAAGAAAAGTACAGGGCAACAGGCAGAATTTAGTAGGAGGGTTATTCCAGAGTGCAGGGAGATGGATGGAAAAGCAGTCTGACCAATGGAGGTTCTGCAGCAGGAGATTTGAAGGGTCTGGGAGTCAGAGGATCACAGTGAGTAGGAAGAAGAAATAGATATGGGGAGAAGGGTAGAAATGTAGGGAGGAAGGGAAGAATACCAGTATGAGAAGCAATGGGAAAGTAGTTGGGACCTTTGGGCATGGATACTTAGATTGCCTTTTATATCCTCTAAGATATTGTCTCATCATCATAAATGCAGTACAATCATGCTGTGAGTCCCCAGTGATCCTTTGAAAATCCAGGCCACAATCTTTGTTTCAGACTGTGTCTCATCCTTCTGGTTTGCCCCCTTCCTGCTAATGTTACAAATCCCTCTGTGACATCACAGTTGGTTGCCATGAAAATGACTATGATCTCATATGAGGAAGTCTGAGAAACAAGGATTGTGGCCTGGATTTGTTTCATGTAGATGTTTTCAGTAATAAAGAATGAGAGGAGTACTATACTGTGCTAAAATTAATGAAATATAGGATGAATTATGTATGAATGATTAATATATTTTAAAAGGTTTCCTGGGATGCGTTAAAAGTGTTTTACAGAGCTAGTATACTGTGGACTAATATAAAATACTATGATTCTTTTTAATAGCCTGTTATTACTTTATAATATCAGAAGTATATTATCTTCTTCATCATTTAGACAGGAGGTTTTTGGCTTTACTCCATAAGGAATTATGCAGAACAGCACTTTATCATGAGGTTGACATATCTGGTGATATTCATTCTCCTACTGTACCTCATCTGCATTGTGTGACCTCACTGTCTTTACTTAAGGAATAAACTGCCACTCATTCTGCTACCTTATTGGTTAACTGGGATGCTGCAGACAGCAAAGTCACATAGAAACATACAAACTGATGGCAGACAAAAGACCAACAGTCCATACAGTTTGCGCAAGTTTCCTATCCAACCTTGGGATCTATTGTCCCTTCAGCGTCCTAGCCTTCCCCCTTCTCCAACACTCTCCTCCGTGATTCTGCCACCCTGAATGACACCTATAACCTTTACTCTGTCCCAACCGTGCTTGAAACTGACAACTGTTTTAGGGCCCATCACCTGGGCTTGTAGACTGTTCCACTACCCTTTCTGTAATATAATAGTTTGTCATGTCCCTCTTGAACCTCCCTCCAGTCAGTTTCCATTCATGGCCCTGTGACCTTGAGCTGGCATTCAAGCCAAAAAGTTCACAATGCTGAGAAGGTACAGTATGAAAAAGAATAGCACCAGGTAAGCCAGCCTGCAGGTCAAGTTGTGCTGTATGTATCACTTTTTTTACTGTCAAGTAGAAAACCTTCTGACTGGCATAAGGGAAAAGAAAAAGCATTTTGGCAATAAATGGTGACACGCCTCTTCACTTAAACAGTAATAGGCAGAATTCTCATATGCAGCCAGGCACAGTTTTTGCAACCCTGTCAAGCCATGCCCCATATGGTCACATATGCTTTCTGGGTGTCAATCGACCTTTGCATAGACTTGAAAAACAAATTCTGGCCAGAGCCAATAGGGCTTTAGCCAATGAATGTCGGGTAAAATACTGAAAATGTGTTTTTTTAATATTTTTATACCAAATTTTCAACATAACCTTGTTAAGACCCTGCCTCATGAAGAAGGGCAGAGAAAATGTTCAACTCCTGGACTAAAGGGAATTTTGAGTAGGGACTGCGAAATCAACTTTCAGGGGGCAAAAGCACATTTTGAGATGGAGTTGAAAATGACAGCTGTCACTTTCATGAGGTGCTGTAAAGAAATGACTGTACTGAAAATTTGGGGTGAAAACATTAAAAATTGCCAAAGTTACAAGCTTAGGTTTGCAAAATTCAGTGTAGGCTCATAACTTTTTTTTATACATTTATACACCAAATTTTCAACATAGCCTTCTTATTACCCCACCACATAAACAAGGGCAGAGAAAATGTTCAACTCCTGCCTGAAAAGTGATTTGACACAGGGGCCACAAAATTGACTTCCGGGATGTAAAAAAAAAACATTTTGGCCAGGATTTGAAAAATGACAGCTGTCACATTCATGAGGTGCTCTAAAGAAATGGCTATGTTGTAAATTTTCTTTGCCCTGGTGATGAAGGAGGTGAACCAGGGAGGAACGGTTGTTGTTGCCTACCTTGATTTAAGCAAGGCCTTCAACACCGTTCCACACGGGAGACTGCCGAACAAGTTGAGAAGCCTGGGCATGGGGAGCAAGGTGGTAAACTGGGTTAGAAGCTGGTTAGAGACTAGAAAGTAGAGGGTGAAGGTAAATGGGATCCAGTCTGAGGAAAGGGGAGTCACCAGTGGGGTGTCTTAGGGATGGGTCCTATCTTCATTACTGATGTTGAAGAGAGGCTAGAAGGGATGGTTTGCCTTTCTGTAGATGACACCAGTATCTGCAACAGGGTAGACTCTCTGGATGGGGTGACGAGAATAAGGGGGGAACCTAGAGAAACTGGGAAAATGGCCTGAAGAGTGGCAACTAAGGTTTAATGCAAAGAAATGCAAGATCATGCACCTTGGCTACTGAAACCACGGGGAGAGTGACGGAATGGGGGGAGTTACTGATGGTCACCAGGGAAGAAAAGGATTTGAAGACTATTATCTCAGGTGACCTAAAGGTAACCAAAAAGAGTGCAAAGGCTGTAGGGAAGCCAGTAGCATATTGCAGTGCATAAGAAACATGGAAAAATAGAAGCTGATGGCAGATAAGGACTGCAAGGCCCATCTAGTCTGCCTATTTTGTCTACCTTATAAATGTGCAATAGGCCTTTACTCTGTCAATGGCCTATCTATTCATACTCATCTGTATTGCTCCCTTATGCCCATCCCATGCCTGTTTGAAGCCCTGCACTGTATTCATATCAACCACTTCAGGTGGTAGGCCATTCCATGCATCCACCACCCTTTCTGTGAAAAATAACTTCCTCACATTACCCCTTAATCGGCCTCCCTCTAATCTCATGCTGTGTCCTCTTGTCCTGTTTGTTTTCTTATATTGAGACATGTTAGACTCTTTCACTTTGTTAATGCCCTTAAGATGTTTGAATGTTTTGATCATATCACCTCTCTTCCTCCTTTGCTATAGGGTATACATGTTGAGCTCCATTAATCTGTCCTCATATGTTTTCTGATGTAGTCCCTGCACCATTTTGGTTGTCCTTCTCTGTACTGCCTCCATTTTGTTAATGTTCTTGTGCAGGTAAGGCCTCCAGTACTGAATGCAGTACTCCAGATGGGACCCAACCAGTGTCTTGTAAAGAGAGAGAATATTGCCTCCCTTTTATGACTTGTGATACCCCTACTAATACACCCTAACATCCCTCTAGCCTTACCTACTGCTTTAGTGGTCTGCATGGATTATTTCAGGTCATCTGTGATGATGATGTCCAAGTCTCTTTCTTCCCTTGTGATTGCCAGCAACTCCCCTATAGGTAGCTTCAGGGTTTCTCTTCCCTAAGTGCATGATCTTGCACTTCTTTGCGTTAAACCCCAGTTGCCACTCTTACGATCATTTTGCCAGTTTTTCCAGATCTCTGCTCATTCTGCCCACCCCATCTGGATCATCTACTCTGTTGCAGATCTTGGTGTCATCTGCAAACAGGCAAACCTTACACTCCAGTCCATCACTGATGAAGATATTGAAGAGGACTGGCTCCAGGACTGATCCCTGAGGTACCCCACTTGTGACTTGCATCTCTTCTGACTGTATACTGTTTACCACCACTGTCTGTTTTCTGCCTGCCAACCAGTTTGCCACCCGGTCGACCAACCTCTGACTTACCCAAAACTACCCAACATATTAATCAATCTTCTATGTGGAACAGTATCGAAAGCTTCGCGGAAGTCAAGGTAGGCGACATCAACTGCACCCCCTTGATGCACCACTCTGGTTACCCAGTCAAAGAAATCTATGAGATTAGTTTGACAGGACTGTTTTGTTGTAAACCCATATTGTCTTGGATCCTGTGCTCCTATGGATTCCAGGTGTTGCACTATCCTTTCCTTAAGGAGTGCCTCCATAATCTTGCCCACTACTGAGGTAAAACTGACAGTCTGTAATTCCCTGCCTCCTCCCTGCTGCCACTCTTGTGGAGCGGGATCACATGAGCCCTTCTCCAGTCTTCTGGGACCTCTCCTGTGCTCAGAGACTCACTAAACAGTTCTGCTAATGGCTCTGCTAGTTCCACCCTTAGCTTCTTTAGTACCCTGGGATGTATACCATTAGGTCCCATTGTCTTGTCCACCCTGAACTTAGCAAGCTCTTGTAAAACCCTTTCTTTTGTGAAGGGACTTGTGCACATTTTCTTCCCCCCTGTGTCCATGGTGCTGAGCTGTGGGCCATGCCCTACCTTCTCCTCAGTAAATAATAAGCAGATGTATCTATTTAGAATAGATTCTTGCAATTGGTCCTCCTCCACACACTCCCCCTTATCCCCTTTGATCTTAGCAATACCCGGCTGGACTTTCTCCTTTCACTGATGTATCTATAGAAAGTCTTGTCCCCTTCTTTTACTCTTTGTTCTATTGTTTCCTCAGTTTGGACCTTTGCCTGCCTTACTGCCTTCCCTGTTTCCCTTAAGGAAGTTTGGTATGCCTCCCTATCTTTGTCCTGCTGTGTTCCTTTATATTTCCTGAAGGCCAGCCTTTTGGCTCTGATCTTTTCTGCTACTGTTTTTGAGAACCAAAGTGGTTTCCTTCTTCTTTTGCTCTTGCCTTTCTCCCTAATGCAATGAGATGTTACTTCAATTATTGCATCCTTCATGCTTGCTCACTTTGCCTGTACCCCTTCACCTGTATTTTGTCTTGCCAGGGCTAACTAAACTCTGTTGGCCATCTTTTATTTAGCATGTTTTTTCACCACAGCTGGCCACCAATTATCTGGCCGGTCATGGACCTCCTCGCTCCTACCTCTATTTCTGAATGCGTTCTCTGAAACCCCTGGCTTACCCCTCAGGGGGTGGGGTCACGTCACCGGCCAGGTATAGTGCTGCAATCCTGGTAACTTACGGGGGGAGGCAGCCAGGAGGCAAATTGAAACCAGAGGCAGGTGTCATGGAGGAGGCCAGCTGTGTAGATTTTTCCCCAATGTATGGGCAGGGACATGCAATGATGACCAGCATCCACCTCACCCCCTGACATGCAAGTGTTCATGCTGTGGTGCACCCGGCCTCCGACAGGTGTCCATAGTGCACCAAACACACTACCCACCCTCCACCCTGGAGAAGGAGAGCAGTTGTGGGATGCTCGATCCTTCTCCTCCGGCCAGCCCTCTGGCAATCCAGATCTTGAACTCAGGTCATCGGTGCAGCAGGTTAGCATCCTGCCCCCGCTCCAGTGAGCCAGCTTCTGTTGGCCATCTTATCAAAGTCAGCTCCTCTAAAGTCCCATATGTTTGCCTTGGAATCAGATGATTTGGTTCTAGTGGCCAGAGTGAACAATACCATGTGATGATCACTGGACCCCAGGTGACCTTCTACCTGGAGATCTATGATCCTTTCCCTGCTAGTCAGTACTAGATCCAGGATAGCCCTGCCTCTTGTGGGTTGCTGTACCAATTGTTTGAGGCCCTCCCCCTGCAGGGAATCCTCTATGTGTCTAGTTCTGGCTGGTATTGACCTATGTGTATCTGGCATGTTGAAGTCTCCCATTAGCAGAACCTCCCCCTTAGCTGTCATGTTTTGTATATCTTTTAACAGTAATGTGTCTATGTCCTCCCCTTGTCTGGAGGCCTGTGGACAATCCCAGTTTGTATGGTTGTCCCATTTCCTGTTTCCAGGGTGACCCACAGTTCTTCTGGTTCCTTATGTGTATTCTGTATTTCTGTAGCTTTTATATTTTCATTGACATAAATGGGCCACTCCACCACCCCCCCTTTTGCACCTCAGTCTCTTCTGAACAGTACATGTCCAGGTACTGAAGTCTCCCAAGTGTGGTTACTGGTGAACCATGTCTTGCTAATGACTTCTATGTCCTGGTTAGCCTTTGTCATTGTTGCCTCCAGGTCTGGGATCGTGTTTCCCAGACTGCAGGCATTTGTGTACATGATTTTCCATTGGCCAGATTTCAGTGCATTAGTTGTTGGGTGAGGTCCGGCATTTCTCCTGCTTGCTCCTTACCTGGTGATGCAAATGAACTACAAACATGCTGAACTCCTGTTTGATCACTAGCTGAGGGGAAGGGGTGTTCTTCCCATTCGATGTATCAGGTTCTGCACCCCTCTCCCCATTTGCTAGTTTAAATATTTTGCAAAGACATCAAACTTCTGCCCCAATGCATTGACTCCTTCTTTAATCAGATGCAGTCCATTGAATTTAAAGAACTTTCGTTCCCAAAACTGTTGCCAGTTACCTACAAATTTATGCCCTATTTTCTGGCACCAGCCCTTGAGCCGTATGTTTAGCTCTCCTATCTCACCTTCTCTGACCTTCCATCTGTCTGCCCCCCCTCTCCCAGACTGGCAGGATCTCAGAGAAAAAGATACCAGAAGAAATGTATGACAGTTTCTCTCCCAGCCTGGTCAGGTGTTCCTTGGTCTCCATAGCTGACTGGCTGGCAAGATTGTTAGTCCTTATGTGTACCAGGACATTGATGTTTTTTCCTGCTTTGTGCATGATTTTAGCAGTGTGGTCAGTGTCTCTCCATGCTGATCTACCTGGGAGACATCTGACCATTACCCTTGGCCGGAGGTAGATATCAGCTCCCAGAATCATGGAGCCTCCTATGATCAGAAGTGTTTTGGATTTCCTTTATGCTTTTTTTGTTTTGGTCCTTGTTTTGAGTGAGTTTTGTAGTGCTAGCTCTTGTGCTGCAGTGTCCTGTTCTGCAGTGCCCTCTGCCTCATTGTTTGATTTCAGAGATAGAGACAGATACTTGTTTTCAGTTTTTATATGGTTAGTGAAGGTGATATCTTGGTGAGCATTGAGTGATGGGGCACCTGATTTGCCCCTCCTAACCACCTGCCAACCTCCCGGACCAACTACCCTCTGTGGTTGAGGTGCTTCATTTGGATATTGTAGCAATGATGGGTGTTTTTTGTAGTGTATTTCCTCCTGAATATACGCTTTGAAGGAGAGGTATCACTAGCAGAAGAAAGGAGGTGGTGATACCTCTATACAAAACACTGGTGAGGCCTCATCTGGAATACTGTGTATAGTTCTGGAGACTGCATCTTTGAAAGGACATAGACAGAGTGGAGGTGGTTCAGAGAAGGTCGACAAAGGTGGTGCAGGGCTTACACCAGAAGACATATGGAGAGAGACTGAATGACATCAAAATGTATTCGCTGGAAGAAAGTAGGGAACAGGGGGATATGATAAAAACATTCAAGTACCTTAAAGGCATAAGCTAGGTTCAAGGGAGTGACACCTTTAAATATAGGAGAGGCAAAATAACAAGGAGCACAATATTAGATTGGAGGTGGGCAGGATAAGGGGATATGTAAGCAAGTTATTTTTTATGGAAAGGGTGGTGGATGCATGAAATGGCCTACCCCAGGAGGTTGTGGGAGCATCCACAGTGGGTGGATTTAAACATGCATGGAACAGGCATATGGGAAACCTAGAGGTGGTAAGAAGAGTCTAAAGCTGATGAACATATAGGGAAATCTGTTGCCAACTAAGGTAGGAAAATCAGGCAGACTAGATGGGCCTGGTGGTCCTTATCTGCTGACAATCTCTATGTTTCTATGTTTCGATGTAATACTAGAAATTACTGAAGTTACAAGCCTGGGTTCGCAAAATTCAACTTAGGCTCATGACTTTATTGTTTTTTAACATTTTTACACCAAATTTTTAATATAGCTTTCTTATGACTCCACCTCATGATGAAGGGCAGAGAAATTTTTCAACTCCTGCCTGAAAGGTGATTTTGCAAAGGGACCTCGAAATCATCTTTTGGGATGTAAATAAAAAACATTTTAGACAGGATTTAAAAAATGACGTGTCACACTCATGAGGTACTGTAAAGATATGACTGTGTTCCGAATTTTGGGGACAGATATTTAAAATTACCAAAGTTATAGCCTGCAGTCACAAAATTCAATGTAGGCTCATATTTTTTTTTTTTATATATTTCTACACCCAATTTTCAACATAGCCTTTTTATGACCCTACCTCATGAACAAGGGCAGAGAAATTGTTCAGCTAATGCCTGAAAGGTGATTTCACACAGGGACTCTGAAATCACCTTTAGGGACAGCTCTGCCTAATGACAGTTCAATTGTTCATGAGGTAGGGTCCCAAAGAAGGCATGTTGAAAATGTGGGCCAAAAACATGCAAAAATGCCCAAGTTATGTCACTAAGTTCAAAACCCCATTGAAATACATTGAACTGCATACTTGCTTCTTTAGTTCGTGGCTGGCTTGGAAGAGTGAAGATGTGTCTTTGGTCCAGAGAGGATTACATCATTAGACCCCTGATGAGTAACTAAGGACTTGGGGGGGTGCAGGGTGGTGGTTGCTGAGTGTGGGGGGGGGGGACAGTAACATCACAAAAGACATCGATGGATGGTTTTCTTTTTACAGGTTGAAAAAAAAGCAAGGATTCCTGCACTGTGGGATTGGGTACCCTCCCCCCAGTGTAACTCTAAAATATTTTGATGGGAGGTGGGCTGTTGGTGCTGAGAAGTAGGGTAAGGTGGGGGGAATATCTTTAGTTAAAAAAAAAAACAAGGGTACTGATCCCGACACTGTGGGATAGGGCACCTCCAGTGTCACTCATATGTTTCTGGGGAGGTGTGGGATTGTGGGTGCTGAGAGAGAAGATCTGGTGGGAGGCTATCTTTAATTTAAAAAAACACAAAAAAAACTAGGATGCCTGATCCTGGCACTGGGGGGATTGGGCACTCCCAGTGTCAATCATATGTTTCTTAGGTGGGGGGGCTGAGAGGGAGGGTCAGGTGGGGCAATATCTGTAAGTTAAAACTATTTTTTTCTGTTGTCATGGAGGAACAAGGCAAACTCTGCCATGACCAGGCAGCGTAGAACAGCACAGCATAGGGGAGCAGAAGGGGTGACTGTGGTTGACTTGGTCATTGGTAAAGGTTTTATTTTTTTATTTAGAAAGGTTTCACCAGGAAAGACAACATGAGCTGTAAACATCTCATCACCAGAAGTGCCTTGGAGGGAGAGGGTTACATAGAGGGGGGCAGCAAAAAATCAAACAGTAGAGAACAGAGTACTAGTCAAATACATCCAATGCAATACAATCAAGTTCATTACAAACATTGTAAACATAGACAGGTGTGAACAAAACTATTAGGACATAGCATATGGATTAATCATAATATGACAATTCCAGCATACATACAAGCAAAGGCACTTAGGTGAAATACTTCGAGGAGTGTAAAATCTAAGTAGGCAAGGATTATACAAGCATACAGAAAATTTGCATGTGAAAAACAAGTGCTAGGATACAGGGGAAGTGGATACTAAGTGCTACATTGAAATGAGAGGGAAGGTATGTAAGCAGGGTCTAAGGAGAGGGAGAAGGGGAAAGGTAGACAGGATAATACTCCCCTTCAAGATGCTGGGAACCCTGCAAGGAGATGAGGCAATGGTAACATAAGCGGAGAGAGGGAAGTATTGGGGAAGAGGTGGCAGTGGAGAGAGGGAGATGGGTAGGAGGAGTAGACAGGAAGCTAGAACCCTTCTCCCCTTCAGGATGCCAAGAACCCTGCAAGTTGCTGGGAAACTAGTATGATGAAGTAGGTAGGAGGAGGGGGAGAAGAATGCAAGAAGACCTTCTCACCTTCAGGATGCTGAGATCCCTACAAGGGGACAGGGAACTAGTAAGATGAAATAGGTAGAAGGAGGAGGAGGAGGGGGAGGAGGAGAAGACAAGAAACCAAAACCTACTCCCCTTCAGGATGCTGGGAACCCTGCAAGTGGGTGGAGAACTGGGGAGAAGGAGAAGGAAAAATAGAGGGTAGAGGTAGCTGTGGTGAGGGGGAAAAAAGAGGGCTAAGAAGGGGAGGGGGAAAAGAAATATGGCAGCCAAAATCTTATTCCCCTTCAGGATGCTGAAAACCCTGCCAGGGGACAGGGAACTGGCAAGATGGTGGAGAGAGGGGAGGGAGGGGTACAGTTAGCAGTGGAGTGTGGGAGGTTGAGAGGTAGGGGAGACAGGGGTGGAACAGAAGGAAGGTGGGTGGGGCGGTATAGTGGGGGGGTCGAGGTAGCTGTGGTGAGAGGGAAAATTAGGGGTAGCTGGCAGAGGGGAAGAAGTAAGGTAGCCATAAAACTTATTCCCCTTCTGGACACTGAAAACCCTGCCAGGGGACAGGGAATTGGCAAGATGGTAGATGGTGGGGAAGAAAGGGTAGAGGTAGCAGTGGGGTGTGGGGGGTTGATGGGTAGGAGTGACAGGGGATGGATGGAAGGAAGGTGGGTGGTGGGTATAGTGCAGATGATGATGGGCAAGGTGAGCTGACAGGGTGAGCTGGAGGCAAATTTAGGGGGAGGACAAGGGAGGGAATAGAAGGAAGTGGCAGAGGAACAGGTGAGAGGAACAAAGGTTGGCAAGAGGGGGGAAGAAGGGGCTAGTAGGTGGGAGGAGACTGGCAAGGGGTGGGGAAAGAGGAAGCAGAAAGGTGGGGGTAGTTGAAAAAAGGGGAAGGAAGTAAATTAGTGGTTGATTGCAGGGTGAATTGCAGGATTAATTGCAGTTGCAGCTACTAACAGTGTGATTGCAAAGGAGTGTAAGGGAGTGATGAGATTAGGCAGAGCAAAGTTTGAGCTGGAGAGAATTCCAGGTGCTAGGAAAACTGTATGAGAAGGTATCACATCCAGCTGACGTACGCTGAGGAGGGAGGGCAAGAGTTCTGTGGGTGGAGAAACATAGGGAATAGCAGGAGGGAGGAGGGACTGACAGTAGGGAGGACAGGTAAGATGGCAGGGAACTGAGCCACTATTTACCAGTTAGATTAGCGGTGTGTGACAGGCATCTGGCAGAGAGGGAAGGAGAGCAAGGTATAGAGGTTGCAGTGGTGAGTGAGAGGAGGACATCCAAGTTCATATTGGCAGTAGGAATTGTAGAGCATGTCCAGTCTGGAAAGGGTGGTCTTAGGGGCTGAATTGTAGACAATGTTCCCAGAGGTTCAACTACACCAGGAACCAGGGAGTTGTTGCAACAGGGACAAATGTTGATGGGCTCTGAGCAATAGACATAACAGAATTGTAACATTTGGCCGATATATGCCATGCTGCTACATAGTGCCAAACTGATGAACAGTCATTGAAATGTTAGTGGGTGCTATCACCAGGCTGGATTTACAATATGCTACACTAACAAGGGACAGGAACATCATGCAGGGTGAATTTTAGATGAGGGAAACATTAAAAATGGGTTTATGGGGAACCCTACATTACAGTTTAGAGCTTCCTCATTCCATAAAGCACTACTTGGATTAGAATTTGGGGACATATACCCCTCCCGGAGACTATGGGCATGACGGCCCTGCACGAGGAACTCCTCCCACCTGTAATAGTGCATCTTTCAGTGTGTTTATTTCAGGTGGAAGCTCAATTAAGTAGGTGCAAAACATCCATTTCTGCTGCCTCATAGAAGAAGTCAGAATCAGGTCCAATATTTGTCACTGGTGTACTAGCTCATTAAAGAGCCCCTGGCACCATAAAGAAACATAATAAGTGTACAACACACAGTGGAGCTTACAGGTAATATACTTACCTTCATCTTACAGGACAACAGGAACTCTGTCAGTAGGTATTCTTCCACTCTAGCTGTTTGTCTACAGGTGGCATCATAGTCCTCTGCTTGTGACATCACTGGCATCGCAAGCAATAGTTTATGATGTTCCTGTTAGAAGAAGTTAGAACAGATGAACACTAGAAGTGTGCTAATACATTAATTCAGTTTTCCATGCATATTCAATGACTACTTCAGTGAGTATTTATAATACATGTATCTGGCCACTAAGTCTTTTATTTAGCAAAACAATACATTTAAAAATCTTTAACTACATCCTCAACCACCATGTGACAATGTTCCCAACTATCCTCCCCACACCAATCATCCAGGGAGCATGCCACATATCTCCACTGGAAAAGCACTCTACCTCCTTTCTCACACCCTCGTCCCAGGTGAAGTTGTATAATAGAGGCCGACTGGCAAAGCCCCAACCTCCACCTCAGGCTGTCACCATCTATTGAATGAAACTGGGTGTGAACTCTGTAGTAATCCCTGATGGGTTCCAGCTGGAGCCAATCAGGTGATGACTTAAGCAATAAGGCATGACAGGGTGTGTGCTATTGTGTAATAATGTCACTCCTCAGTTGGTTGAAGCACGAGGCCACAGGCCATGCTGGTCACCTACCGTGGGATCACTGTGTGGGTGACCAGTGGTGGGAGGAGGGTAGTGGGTGTCAGAGGGTTGTGTGGAATAAGGGTATGTGTTTTGAGTGGGTCAGGCAGCAGGAGGAGGGAGGGCTTTACAGACAGTTCATGGCAGAGTAGGATTTGCTTGCTTGGGGGTCATCAAGACATTTATGTTCTTATTCATTATAGCATTTTACCTGGGTCTGGGGAGAAGCGGAGTGCTATGAAGATGAGGGGTTTGGAGGTGTATTCCTGGAGTTTAGAATTGGGGAGGAGGGTGGGCAATGTTAATACATGGCAGGGGGTTAAAGAGTTTCATAACTCTTTTTATGCATTCCTTTGCACCAAATATATCTGCCAAATACAACTAGTATTTGGTGTTTGGAATATGGCTGAATGCAACTAGTATTGTGTGTTTTCAGCAGTGAATTTCAATTCGATGTACACCCCTAATGAATAACAATCGACAAAGCTTGATGGCCCAAATTGGTTGTTAGGGGCTAAGGTTATATCTCTGCTGCACAGTTTAGTCCCTTGCCTGTGACCCCCTCGATTTATACTCAGTGGGGGCTGGACAGCTCTTCTGTGCCAGCATGTATCACAGGGCACTGGTGTGTGAAAAAGGTGAGGAATAATCATGTAAATGCTATAGTGTGCCATTCAAATGGCTAACTATCACAGCTGCAGTGGCAGAGCAGTTTGAAATGCTCACTGCCTAAGTTTTTTTTTCACATGTGGCAGAGTGTGGATCAGTTGCGCACCCACTGTGCAAACACATTGGAAAAGGGCTGTGGAGGGGTGTTTCACTGGATTACCAGGCACTACATGTGGTCTTTGGATAGGAAGAGAGGCCTGTGGAGTATCAAGAAGATATTGAAATATTGAACAGTGGAGTTTTGTGGTGGATCACAAACAGGTGGAACTTAATGTATGGGTCGAGCAGGTAGTTGGATAGGATTGTGTTGCAAACCAGGTCATGGATGTCTGTGCATTGCAGTGCACCATGTGCAGACATGCATGAGCCGATAATGTGTGCTTTACCTGTGCAAAATGAAGTGAGATTCAGTGCCATATTGGAGTTCAGTAAAAGCACTGCAAAACAGTTAATTTAAGATTGGTGAAAAGGGGTTAACTTCACCTGAGCATTTCAGCACTTTCACGTTAAAACAGCATTTGCCAGGAATCACTCATTCAGCTTCTGCAATCCACGTGACCAGTAGCACCCAATCAGCAACAGTGGAGACTGACAACTTCTCATGGTTCACATGCCTTTGTGCAATTCCCAGGTTTTTTTTTCAGAAGGAAAGTACTGTAAAACTAGTCATGTTAACATAAAGTAATTTTAGCGCAAACACAAGTGCAGCCATAACTGTGTAAATTAAATTTAGAGCCAAGGCATTAGGACCACATACACTATAATGGGAAAAGTGCAAATAACACTAATTAGCATAGATTAATTTTAGTGCAAATTAGTGCTTCCGTGACTATAGTGGAAATTATCTGACAGTGAAAATTTCAAGTTTTACAGCATGTTGGTCCTGAGAGCTCTTTATTTTATTCCTTTGACAAATTAGATATTTTGGGTTCATTGAAGCATATACTGTAAATCATCAGAGAATCATGCACTATCATTTTAGTTAGTTAGCTAGCACTTAACTGTAGTTTGAGGCAAACAGAACTTCAGTAAAATCATGTGCTCCTGCAGAGAAGAGAGTGCGTTTGCTGCCACTGTAGCTCTGCAGCAGGGCATCACATTGGTAGACAAAGAATGAAGCAGGATTTTTTTTAATGGCTCTATTTGACAAATAGTTTTTATTGTATACTGACTGTTGGCTCTGTAGGAACTAGGCAACAGCTATCTACTGTATCATTTTATTTTGCCCTCTGTTTGAAAGCCAGCTAGTCAGAGAGAACAGAGAAGCAGGCTTCTGTGTGAGACATTAGTTTTCTCAGAGTATCTCAGCGGGGTGGACTGGTGTGAGGATCTGCCAGTGGCATGTGGTCAGCTTTGAAGTGATGTCTTTCTTGCTCATTCTCCTCAATCCCCACTCACCTTGTGAGACATGCAGTGGGAGGTGGGTATCACATTCCTATCTGAACACTTTGATGACTATTGTGAGTCATCTTTGTTAACTACCAATACTGGTTGTTTCATTACATTGACATCGCCTGTTGTGTGTTATTGTTTAGGAAATACAAGAAATAGGACAGTATCAGGAAGGGATCTGAGGGAGGAAAGTTGCAGACACATATTCCACCATACACTTCCACCATAAGAGCCTGCATCTTATCAGTCTTAGGACCTAGGATTTTGACTATTGGTACACACCCTCTCAATGAGGATAAGTGCATACCAATTTCCAAAACAATCAATCAATGATCATGTGCAATGGTTTTTACATATTTTTAATAAAAGCTTAGAAAGCTGAAATTCAAGTCCCCGTGTCATGATTAGGGTTTCTTGAACATTTCATGCCGTTTGGTTGTGTGGTTTTCTTTAAATCAACATTTGTTAACTCGCTCTACAGTGGCTGAAGACAGTGGAATTATTTCTGTCCTCTCTGTCAGGCTTAGAGAGCGATTACATCATTTTGGAGTAGCTTGCTGTTTCAGATTCCCAATCAGAGCAGTACTCTGTAGAGTTAGTGGTTTGCTGAGCTCTCTAGCTTTCTTACAAACCCAGTCTCCGGTTTGTATTAAGATAGATCAGCTTAAAGTCTGTCATTATCTTCTTATAAAAAGCTGATCATGTCAGTTTCTATGCTGAATTGAAGCAGTAGAAATTTTTCTTAGTGAGAAATCAGTTTGTATGTATCACAGCTCTCAGTTCTTTCTAATCAAACTCTGAATTTTTTCTAACTATATAACACAGGTCTGTTTAATGAATATAAAATAAATCTAAATTTTGTTCATTCACAGAAACAGTTTGTCTTTGATGCAGCCTTCATAAATACATTTATGTAAGAATATTTTTTTCACGTCAGATTGACAGACAGGTGCCTGTCACACTCTGCTACAGTGTTTCAAGCACATGTTTCAAGTTCCAAGTTTATTATAGGAGAACTCCATTGAGCAAACTCATTCACAAGGAGGTCCTGGTGGGCAGGCAATTAAGCAAACATTGTATACAGGCAGGAATTACAAGGCAACACAATCACAATACATGCAGGAATTATAAGGCAATAGCATCACATTAACGACCATGAAGATTGAGGGAATAACAAGATACTAGAAAAACAAATACAACAAGCAAGAGTCAAGAGCCATATATGATAGATTTACAAGCAAAACACATGTCACGTGAGTGCTAACATTAATAGCACAACACTAGTGCAAGGAAGTTAAGTGCAGAGATGGCATATTAATCAAAGACTAAGGCAAAATATGTACGGCACAGTGGGAGATAGCTGTAATAGGATCTTACATTGTACATTGGTGAAAGTTATCTACAAGCAGTGCAAGTAGTGACAAAGCCATGAAAGACATAAAGCATGAAGGTGGAGGAGGGTTAAGGGAGTAAGGCATGAATGGATAACTAGTAAGCTGGTTGGGCTGTGATGGGGTAAAGAGAGGTGGATCAGGGTAGAGGGTGGTTGAACAAAAATGAAGGGGGTAAGGTGGGATCTGGTTGTGGGTAGCTGGGGGAAGGGTGGGTATATGTGGAGGGGTGGTTAGCCCTTTGGGCAGTGGCATGCCACAATAAAAGCTTTCCTAGACAACGTCTTACAACATTTTTTAGAAACAAGCTTGTGTACTATCTGAACTGACAAATTTCAGTTTATTGGTGGTTTCTGTATGAAAATACATCATGTATGTGTATAACTAGAAGCACTGTATGGCATACCGATGCACAGTGTCTCTGCCCCACACTTGAGGCAGATGCAGTCTGTTGCCACCAGTTAATTGGTAACGTGCTAGGGAACCTAAGACAGAACACCCCACTGTATCTGGAGTGAATCTGAAAAATAAATGAGGATATTTTCCACAAAATTCAGATTTTTGACATCCTTCATTGGAGTATCACTCCCCCATCTGTGGAGTGTGACGTATTTTGTTCTTTATGTGTTTCATTAGGGCTGGAAGCCCTTAGCTCACACCCTGCCCAGCTTGTAGCGCAGTACTAAATCATTTTCCGACTGCCACCATTCCTCTGCCCCACAAGTCTCCTGCCTTCTGCTCCATATTCAAGACTGTTGCACCCTGCTGCCCAACGTATTTTACCACGGTCAGGGATTGTGCACCTTGCTGCCTCCACTCCCTGCCTAAAGAATCAGGGCTGTTCCACCCTGCCACCCTCTGCCCAAACAGTTGGGGTTGCTGCACCCTACTGCCCTCTCTCCACCACCCTCACAGTTAGGGATGCTGCACGTATTGCCCCCTGTTCCTGTCAGTCAGGGCTGCTGTGCTGTGCTAATCCCTGGAGTGCTATGTTCCCTGCTTTCACAGCTGGGGTTGTTGCACCATGCTGCCCTTGCCACCAGAGGTGGGTCTTTTGCGGCACCCTGCAACCCACTTCCATTGCCCCAAATGGACAAGGTTGCTGAATAATGTATACCACGTCTCACAGTCAGGGCTACTGTACCTGATTGCCCCCCTGTGTCCTGCCCCACAGTTGATGCTTCTGCACCATGCTGTCCTCTACCATCTGTCACCACAGACAGGACTGCTGAACTCTGCTCCTTTCTGCACATTTGGTGTTGCTGTGGCCTGCTGTGCCATAGAGCCCCATGCCTCTGCTGTTAGGGCTGCTGCACCATGCTGCCAATTGCCACATGATTCAGGGCATTTGCTGCACTCTGTTGCATGACTCCACAGTTGAGGCA
This sequence comes from Neoceratodus forsteri, assembly GCA_016271365.2. Classification (NCBI taxonomy): domain Eukaryota; kingdom Metazoa; phylum Chordata; order Ceratodontiformes; family Ceratodontidae; genus Neoceratodus; species Neoceratodus forsteri. The sequence goes on from CM028130.1 coordinate 55,175,896, forward strand.
GTTGCACCCTGCTGTCCCCTGCCACCAGAGTCAGAACCTTTGCTACACCCTGATGAGACAGGAACATGGGGCAACAGGTACAGTGTCCCTGAATATGAGGTTGGGAGAGAGAGGGCATCAGGGTGAAGCAACCCCAATTGTCGGGGAAGGGTGCAGCACATGAGTAAGGGCATTTGCTGCACCCTTTCCTCTGCCTGTGGAGGTAAGGATCTCTGGGGTGCCGCAGGGCACAGTGGTGGCAGGGGACAGAGGACTGCATGGTGCAGAAGCCTTGACTGTGTGGCAGGACACAAGTGGGCATCAAGGTACAACAGCCATGACAATGGAACAGGGTGCACATTGTGTAGCAGCCCAGCTGATTTAGGGCAATGAAAGTGCATAGCAGGGTTCAGCAGCCGTAACTGTGGAGGCAGAGGGCATAGGACTCTAGAGTGTAGTACAACACAGCATCCCTAACTGTGGAGATAGGAACAGGGGGCAAAAGGGGGCCATGACTCTGACTGTGGGGGTAGGGACAGAGAGCAGCACCCCTGAATGTTCAGGCAGGAGAGAGTGGAGAGGGGTGGCATCAGGATACAGCAGCCCAAACTGTGGGACAGGGTGCAGCAGCCATGTGTGTTTGGGACAAGGGAAGTGGGCAGCAGGGTGTAGCAAAGGATCTGACTCTGGTGTCAGGGGGACAGTATGGTGCAGCTGCCTCAACTGTGGAGTCATGTAACAGGGTGCAGCAAATGCCCTGAATTTTGTGGCAAGTGGCAGCATGGTGCAGCAGACCAAACTGCAGAGACATGGGGCTCTAGGGCACAGCAGACAACAGCAAATCCAATCATGTAGAAAGGAGCAGGCTGCAGCAGCCCTGTCTGTGGTGACAGAGGACAGCATCATGCAGACGTCTCGACTGTGGGGCAGGACACAGGTGGCATCAGAGTACAGCAGCCCTGACTGTGAGATGTGGTACATGTGGTGCAGCAGCTCTGCCCATTTTGGGCAATGGAAGTAGGTAGCAAGGTGTTGTTATATTGTACTCTCCCGGGTCAATCCTGAAAATAGGCAGGATGTTTTGCCTAGTGCACTTACCTGGTTACCAAAAGCTAATAAATAAATATAAATAAAAGTCCCAACTCTGGTGGCTAGGGCAGCATAGTGCAGCAACCCCAGCTGTAGTCACAGGGAGTTCAAATGAAAGATTACCTACACCTGAGCTTCTAGCGGAGTACATTATCAGTGAGGGAGCCACCTTCAATTGTAAACAGTTCAGTAAAAGCCAGCACTCTAATAACCAGTAGCTTAAGATTTGAAGAAATATTCAAACAACTTTAAATAAAGTAAGAAAATTTATTCTACAGTAAGTGGTAAAGAACAGCACACATCACACTGCCCCAGTGCTTTGGCACCTTGCCTTGCTGCCCCTGAAACAGGAACAGGGGGCAACATGGGCAGTGTATCTAACTGTGAGGGTGGGGGAGAGAAGGAAACAGGGTGCAGCAAATCCAATTATTTGGGCAGAGGGAGGCAGGCTGCAGCAGCCCTGATTCTTTAGGCAGGGGATGGAGGCAGCAGGGTGCATAATCCCTGTCTGTGTGGAAGAAGACAGTCAGTGGGCAGCAGGGTGCAGCAGCCTGGAATGTGGAGCAGAAGGCAGGGGGCTTGTGGGGCAGGGGACAGGTGGCAGTAGACTGCAGCTGCCTCAACTGTGGGGCAGAGACACGGTGCATCAGCATGTCATATAGTGTTTATAATTACTGGCTCTTCCTTTTAACCACTGAGAAACCGTGGCATTATTTGCCATAATAAAAGAGTTTATTATGGCAAACACATGCATGGTTTCTCTTGCTCTGGGCATGTGCCCACTCAAGTTCTTCCTCCCGGATTGCTGGTCACACAGAACTCATAAGAAAGGCTGGTCCCCACAACTTTTCCAATGGAACTGGAACCACCACTGGAACTCAGTGGTATGTAACCTGCAGAAAAAAATAAACACATTAAAAATTATGACATTTTGGCTGTGGGTAGAAAAATGAAAAAGCTTTTACATAACTAAATAAAAAGGACAACAGACCACACACTGGAACCTCAGCAGACCTCGTCCACACAAGCATGTTTTTTCTGTTTTATACAACTGCTGTGGACAAAAAGGCAGACCCAGCAATTATATAAAATAAAATATGGGTCAATGTGTGTAAACTCAAAGTTTTCACACAGTCTTGGGGTTAGATGCTATTTATAAACCCCTGTAGCTTCACTATTGAGGTTTATATAGAATCCAACCCCTAGGGTGTGTAAACTTATCATTACACACCGACCCATACTTTATTCTATTTCTAGTTATACACATACATGATGTATTTTCACCCAGAAACCACCAAAGAACTGAAATTTGAGAGTTCAAACAGTACATGTGCTTGAAATACTGTAGCAGAGTGATCTTTGCTGGGATTTTTCTTTGAAATTGCCTACAGTCCACAGGGTTTGCTTGTTTGGTCTGAAATATTTGGGATAGAAAGGGCTGGGGTAAAAGGGTCTACCACACAGATGTGCCTTTTGCTAGTCTGGTGTAAAAAGAATAAGTCGTTTTCAAGTTATTGCAATTTAGACATTAAAAAAAGACAACTTGCTATTCATAAACCCCTGTAGCTTCACTATTGAGGTTTATATAGAATCCAACCCCTTGGGTGTGTAAACTTCTCATTACACACCGACCCATACTTTATTCTATTTCTAGTTATACACATACATGATGTATTTTCATACAGAAACCACCGAAGAACTGAAATTTGAGAGTTCAAACAGTACATGTGCTTGAAATACTGTAGCAGAGTGATCTTTGCTGGAATTTTTCTTTGAAATTGCCTACAGTCCACAGGGTTTGCTTGTTTGGTCTGAAATATTTGGGATAGAAAGGGCTGGGGTAAAAGGGTCTACCACACAGATGTGTCTTTTGCTAGTCTGGTGTAAAAAGAATAAGTCATTTTCAAGTTATTGCAATTTAGACATTAAAAAAAAACTGCCTGAGCATGCTCAGTAAGCACTTCAAGATAGCTATATGAAACAAAGTAGGAATCCTGCTCCATATGGAAAAATTCCTACTTCATATGACCGCCATCTTGTTTTAAGCTTTGCCAAAAAAAGAAAATTAAAACCTCCCAAAATGATATTCTTAGGAGGAACCAACACATGTAGCTTGATTATTGGGACCCTCTTTGTGCATTCTGCACTTTACGGGATGAAATATGACTGTAAAATATGTTGATTTATTAATTTAAATCCTACTTCGTATCTACATAATATACATACTAACATACAAACATACTATTTGCCAGCAGATTAGGCCTTATGGTCTATCAAGTCTGCTCGAACCTAGATCCTTAGTTGGGTGCCGAGACCCTCCCATCCCTTGTGCTCCAGAAACCCCTATCATCCATCCCCACCCCCCTGGGACAGGCCATCATCTGATACATCCACTTTCTGTGTCTGTCCCACCCTTTCTTAAAGCTCTCCACTGTGGATCTCTGAACCAGCTCACCAGGCAGAGCATTCCAAGGGTCCACCACCCTCTCAGTGAAAAACCTCCTCCTCTTTTCCCCCCTCACCCTTCCACCTTCCAACTTCAAACCATGCCCTCTGGTGATGCCTCCCTGCTTTAGTCTAAAGATCCCCTCCATGTTTACCCTATTTATTCCCTTGAGGTACTTGAAGACCTCAATCATGTCCCATATGACCTAGGAACGTACTTCATATGTATGAGAGATGACCTAGGATCCTAGATCAAGGGCTGAAAGTAGATAAATGATAAAAAAAACACTTTTATTTGCCAACATGGGGTTCTCAATCCCCATATCAGTACTAGAGTACCCTTTCACCAGTATGGGACACTAGGGATCTCACTCCCAGTGTCCCAAACAGAAACAAACATGTCTGACAACAGGATGCCCAATCCTCACATCAGCAATTGTGCCCCAAAAAGAAAAAACATGTTCAAAAACAGGGTGCCCAGTCCCTGTGTTGGCAGTAGCCACCACCAAAGCAGGACACTGGGGAGCCCACTCCCAGTGTCCCTAGTTATAGCATGCCCCCTCCATCAACATTAGTACCTAAAATAAAGAAAATAGTCCCCTGAGTCTAAATAACCATGTCAAACAATGGGGTGCCCAGTCCCCATATTGGCTGTAGCCCCCAACCAAAGTGGGACACTGGGGAGACCAATCCCAGTGTCTCCAGTTACAGCATGTTCCCTCCATAAGCATTAGTGCCTGAAATAAAGAAAACAGTCCCCCCATGTCTTTTAGATTAAAAACCTGAAAGACAGTCCCATGTCATCTCTGCATATCCCCTCCCCATCCCGACCCTCCCTCTGTGCACCCACCTCCCACACCCACCCACCCCTTAGTTACCTCCACAGGTCAGGCACTGTCATCTTTTGTGGACTGGAACATGTCTGCTCTCTTCAAAGCTGAACTGCAAATAGAGGAATCAAAGGTAAGCCATATAATGGCACTCAATGGGCAGGGTCAATTTATGTTGATATCGTGGGCATTTTTTGAGAGTTTTGCACCAAAATTTCAAGATGAGGCTTTTGGGACCCCACCTCTTGAATAATGTCACTGACATCTTTGTTACTCAGTCCCAAAAGGTGATTTCATGGTCACTGCGCAGAATCACCTTTTGGGACCAGTTAAGGAAATGATAGTGCCAGTGTTCATGAGGTGCGGTCCCAAATAGCCCATGTTGAAAATCTGGTACAAAAAATCCAAAAAATATCCCTGTTACAAGCATGCATTGTACAGTTTCTACTCACGCTTGTAACTTTGTCGATTTTTCATATTTTCACTCCAGATTTTCAACATTGTCATTTTTTAACACCTGCTCATGAACCATACAACTGTCATTTCTCACATCCTGTGCAAAATATGATTTTGCACCTGTGGCACAGAATGGCATGTTCACCGTGCAAACTCAACTTTTGGGACAGATTAATGAAATGACAGTGACATTGTTCATGAGGTAGGGTCTTCAAAATGCCATGTTGAAATATGGGTGCAAAAAAATCCTGAAAATGCCCAAGTGACGTGTGTCCATTGAATTGAGGTGCCCCTGTCTCCTTCCTTTGCCCACATCTTGAAAACGATTCAAGATACATATTTTTTGCTCTCCATAGCTTAGATGGACTAAGCACCCATTGAGATTTCAAAATCATGATTACAACTGCAGTGGAATGTTTTCCATAGCTGCTATGGTTACTGAGATAGTGGCAAATTTGTGTTACAAGGGTTCTTTTTTATGACTATAGGGTTGCAGTATGTCTCCATACTTATATGTAAGTGGGACTGCAGGGCCCAGAGGGCCAGTGCTCTAACTTATGCATATCATTATGCAACAATGGGCAGCGTGAGGTGAGCACAGGGCACTGAAGGCCCATGATCCCACAACCACATACCAGTCGCATTACACTTTCTCAAAAAGAAGGGAAATTCATTGCAAAAAACTATGTTAATGCATCAGTTAGGGTTTCTATTACAGTGACAGAAGTCAGGGAATTTGAACTTAGGGTTATAAACCCTACCAACCCACCCCCATCCTCCTACCCTCCACACACCAACAGGCGTCATGGTGTGCCTTGGGGTCATCGTTCCTAACTCTCACCCCATTCTCCTATACTGTACCAGATCAGCTTGTTTACACATGGAATGGGGTGAGAATTAGGGCCAGTAACCCCATGGCACACCCCGACGTCTGTTGGTGTGTGGAGGGTGCAAGGATGGGAGAGGGGTTGGTAGGGTTGATAACCCTAAGTTTGAATTTCATGCCTTTTGTCGCTGTAATAGAAACCCTAACTGATGCATTAATGGATTTTTTTGCAATGAATATACATTATAGCTACACGGTAGTGCAACTATAGTTAGGGTGGCCCAGCCACTTCTATGTTAAACCCCAAATTTTGTACTTTAATAACTTTGCCACCATACGTCAAATATGCTTGAAATTTTTGCATGCATGGTAGGGTACGATAGATCTCTGGATCAGGCAAGTTGTGCTATGTTCAGATGAGCAGTGACAGAGCTTCAGAGCACCACAGAACTTGCAAAAACTGGGTTTTAGTGTGTTTCTTTGGTCCTGGCTACAGCCCAAATGATTTGTCCACCTGGTCTGAAATCTTTGGGGAATCTTCAGGGAAGATGCGATCTGGGTCAGTGATGTGCCTTTTGAAGATTTAGTGAAAAAATATTAATCCGTTTAAAAGTTATTCAAATTTGAATTTTCCAATTATAGTCGATGAGAAAAAAATATATGCGCCTATAGAAAGCTGCTACATTTTACTATCGCAGATGGCCTTTTACTGTCATATAGCAGCATCTTGTTTTCAGTTAGAGAGAGAGAGAAATGACTGGCATTTAAATTTGGAACCTCCTAGGTAAACACTGACAGTTGTGTTCACCTAGTTGGGTCCTGAGTAACACAGCACAACCTTTTTTGGGGGGGGACCCCCCTTCCGGAAATGGCTTTTCTGCGATCACCCCCATAGTGTCGCAAATTGCGACAGAACAGATGTGACACTTTCACAAATCATGAAAGTGTTGTGCCTGTTCTTTCACAAATTTTTGTGAAAGGGTTGCAATTTGAGATACTGCAGCACCAAAAAAACAGCAATTCTTTGCCATCCTACTGCACCTAAACTTTTGGGTGTTTTAGGCTGAAATTTGCAGGGTGTCACACCTTGGTCCCACAGGTGTACTTTCTGGTGGTTTGGACCCAAATGATCCAATGTTCCCATAGTTACAGCATTCCAAATTTGAGAAATTTCACATACTATAACATTGTGGTGCCCACGGTACCCTTCGACACCCTATCTCGAAAACAATTCGAGATACAGATATTTTGCTCCAGGCAGCTTAGTCCACCTTCAGGACTAAGCTAGTGTGGAGGTTTCAAAGTCATGGTTACAACTGCAGTGGAATTTTTTTCATAGTTGCTACAGTTACTGAGATATTGGCAGATTAGTGCTACAAGGATTCCTTTTCTGCCCTATAGGACTGCTGTATGGCTCTGGAATTACAGTCAATTCCACTTGTATGCCTTTCAGATATATGCCGTTTTCGGTTATATGCCTGTTTTCTAACGGTCCCAGTCCCCTTCCTATTCCCACAATATAAATGTGTCCTGATGTATGCCTTAAAAATTTCGGTTATATGCCTGTTTTATTTTCTGCAGCTGTGTCTAAGTGAAGCTCCCGGTGACCTGATTACGTGTTAATTGGCTAATTGTGGGTAATTGCCATTAGCGCTTTCCTCTTAAAAACAGCAGCTTATCACTAACAGAGAACATGGGAGCTTAACACCTCATGCATCAATGGAGAAGAACAAAAGAAATGTGCTATCTCTCATTTTCCTTCCTCTAACTGCACTGCTCTGATCCAACCTATGGATCAAGGGGTGATACACAACCTAAAGGTTCATTACTGGAAATCTATTGTGAATCGTCTCCTGGATGACATTGGTGGATCCATGGATATGTTTAATGACAAAGCACGAAAAATGACAATTCTGGATGCAATACACCTCATCCACTATGCGTTGAAAGAAGTTAAACCCCAAACTATCCAGAACTGCTTTATTAAAGCCAGTGTCATTCATGGAAAGACCCAGGGCACAGACTAAATCGATCCACCAACCAGAATGCAGGAGTCTGAGTTTGTGGTTTACGTTACCATGGACACACAGGAGCCAACTTCAGGTGTTGTGACAGATGAGGAAATTTGCAATGAAATCCTTACTAAAAACACACACACAGCAGAGGAGGAAGATGAGGAGGGGGAGCAGGAGCCAGTGGCAACCACGAGAGAGGTATGGCAGATGGTTCGAGCAATACGGCACTATGTTGCACCGAGGGAAACAAAAGAATATGAGTGGTTTTACCCATTTGAAAAACTACTAGAAATGTTAGCAAGTCGAGGAGCAAAACAGCAATCGATAGATAAGTGGCTCAAGCATGGTACCGAATCGGACACTGCCGCGGAAAATGACACTGCTGTAAGCACAGACAAACTGAATTGACTGATCTTTTTTTAAATCCCTTAAAGTACTCTACTGTACTTAATTATTGCAGATTTTATTTTAAATCTAATCAATCTTATCTATCAAGGTGGGGTTTTGTATAAATAAAAGCAATTATCCATTTAATTAGTGTGCGGCTGATTCTCGTGAATACACTCTCCCGCTTGTATGCTGTTTCGGATATATGCCCATTTTTTAGTTGTCCGCTGCTACGGCATACAAGCTGAATTGACTGTATATGTAAGTGGAAGCTCAGGGCCCAGGTGGCCCACGCTCCCACATACACATATCATTATCAAAAAATGGGAAGCATGAAGGGTCTCATGACCCCATGGCATGCCCTGATACCTGATGGTGTGTGGATGGTGGGATGGGTGGGTGGAAGGGGTGGTAACCCTAACATTGCATCTCCAAACTTTTTTCCCTATTGATCAACCCTAACTGATACATTAGCAAAGTTTTTCGCAATGAATATATATATATATATATATATATATATATATATATATATAAAGAAAATATATAAATATATATATATGTGTGTGTGTGTGTGTATGTGTGTAAGGTAAGCAATAATACCCAACAGTATGGGTGGTATTGGGCTATACTGGACCACTCAGGGGTGTAATGGGGCCTGACACAACAGACGGAGGGCCTCATTGTCCCTGGAAGGTCTGGTATAGTCCAGTACTGCCCATGCTGGAGGGTATTATTGCTCTAAGAAAATGGGCATTGTCAACAAAAAAGCATAAAAAAATAGTTAATGAATATTTAGTTTAATTTAAGTTTTGTAATAAAATAGTTCCTCTGCCTGCATGAGCTATGGAGTTTAGTACTACTGGAGACTCCTTAGTTGAAAGTAAAAAAAAAAATGGTTAAATGCAGTTATGCCCCTACGTGGTCATCCGTTTATACCCCCCACATTCTGTCATCATGCAGTGTGTGTTTCATGGAGTTGGTTTTTAATTTTCATCTTGTTTACCTCCCCCCAACTGAAGTATTTTTTTTTGCAATTGAGGCATGATGAAGGAGAGATAGTTTGTGAGCATGGTCTGTGGCAGAGGATACTTATTTAATGACAACAGTATATATATATTTATATATACAGTATATATATATTATATATACAGTATATATATATATATATATTTATATATACAGTATATATATTGTTGACACTTTCAATAGTTGGTCAGGGAGCTGTTGCAGTTGAAGAAAGTGTGGTCTGGAGTGATGTCGGCATTTGGGAGGGTGATTGTAGTCAAGAAGGGACTTTTCAGGCTGCTGATGAGATCGGAAAGTTCTCCTGTCATGGAAAAAAGAAAAGACGTTTGATTTTCTTGAATAGATGTTTATTTATTGTGGGGCTTTATTTATATTTCATTTTAATGCTTTATATTTTACTGCCTGCAATGCTCGTTGCACCAGGCACCGATACTATAGGATGAGAGGGCTGCTATTTTCTTGAATTTCCATGCTGCAGATGGACATCCATCTGCGGTGTGGTAAATCAAGAAAATGCCACGTCTGTCATGCTCAGTCGCGGTGCCACTTATAATGTGCTGCTACAGGTCTCACTTTCTCTGGTTTGGGATCGATAAGTTGCTGTGGATGGACAATAGTTTATCTGTGCAAGTAAGACATGCTTTGTTTGGTTTTGGGTCAGGAGAGCATGATGGCCTACCCGCAATTTTTTGGGCTATCTTGGTGAGAGGGGGAAAATGGTGGATGTGTTTTATTAACATTCGGGGTGCCCAAGGATTTACTTAGAAATGGGGCACCCCGAGTAGGCTCTTTTTTTAAAGCGGTCTCTATCAGAAAATAAATGAATCTCTCATCAGACGTTTCAACCAATGAGATGCATTTATTTTCTTAGCCCTGTTATATATATATATATATATATATATATATATATATATATATATATATATATATATGTATATCGGTGTGGTCGTGCCACTATAGTTATGGTTGAACAGCAGTTTCAATGTTAAACCTCAAATTTTAATAGCTTTACAACTGTTAAACAGATTTGCACATTTTGTATGCATGGTTTCTTGTGGTGGAACTCTTGATATGCCAAGTTTCGTTCCAGTAGGATTTGTGTATTCTGAGATGTGGATAGTGAAGAAAACCTTAAAATGTGGCACTTTCAGCAGTTTTCTTCTCATCACGATGTGCAGAGATGGCGTGGATATTTGGTCTGAAATTCCTATGGTAGAAAGAACTCGGGCCACAGCACAGGCCAACATTTATCTGGTGAAAAAATATTAATCCATTCAAAAGCTATAGCATTTTTAAATTCCCATTATTTTCAATGGGATTTTTATTTTTCAGGATAGCTGCATGGTACACAATATAGAAACGTAGAAGTGGATGGCAGATAAGGACCACAAGGCCATCTAGTCTGCCCATTTATTTTTCTACCTTATGAATGTGCCATAGGCCTTTACTCTGTCAATGGCCTATCTATTCATACTCATCTGTATTGTTCCCTTATGCCTATCCCATGCCTGTTTGATGCCCTGCACTGCATTCATATCCACCACTTCCTGAGGTAGGCCGTTCTATGCATCTAGCACCCTTTCTGTGAAAAAGAACTTCCTCGCATTACCCCTTAATCGGCCTCCATCTAATCTCATGTTGTGTCCTCTTGTCTTGCTATTTTTCTCATATTTAAACATGTTAGACTCTTTCACCTTGTTAATGCCCTTAAGGCGTTTGAATGTTTCAATAATATCAGTCAATCAATCCAAATCTTTTTTTATCAAGGCAGACATCATTGAGTAAGCTCATTTGCAAGGTGGACCTGCATTACACAAGGTCAAATAACTATACAAATTATAAACAATTAATATAACAGAAAATGAAAGTATACAACAGTGCAGGAGAACCTGCATCACATATCTATCACATAATGAATAATACTGAATTCAGGTAATATATACATGGGTAGTATGCATGAAGAGGAAAAGGTATGTTTTAGACAAAAGTAGAAGAGGCTAGGAGGAGTGCTGCAGAAGAAAGGTAATACATTAGCAGTTTCCAAAACATATGTATTACGACAAAGGCAGGCAGTGTAAGGAGGTGGCTGATGAGGGGAAGGGGTCTGAGGTTAGGATAATGTGACCGGAGGGGTTTAGGTTGACAGGCTGGGGGATAAGCAGGTGTGCAGGTGTTTATGGGAGGTCTGAGGATGTTAGGTTGGTAAGAGGAGCAGGAGCAAGTTGCGTGAAGTGAAGAGTGGCATAGGGGATTTGAGAGCAGTAGGCATAAGCGAACTATAATCTTTTGAAGCAATTACAGGCTTCTGTGATATATTTTGTGTACAAAGTCTTGAATACAGCAAGACTGACAGGAGACTTTAATTTCAGAGATTTATGAAACTCACTCCATTACGATGGCAGTACAAAACCTATGGCGGTTCTCCCAAAACGCATTACAGCCCTGGGCACTTTTAAAGAGAGCAGGGAACAACTTCTTGGAGCTTAAGTTCCAGGCACACTGGGAGGCAGCCAATCAGCAATATACTGCAGAAGTTTACCAATAATAACACTGTATGTCCAATAGGCCATATTCCTGTTGCGTCTATACTGTAAGGAGGTCCATCCCAGAGCTGCATATAAGGGGCAGTAGTGGGTGGAGAAGGGGAGACCAGTAACGAAGCACAGGGCTCTGAGATATAGTATGTCCAGTTTACCAAGGTAAGAGGAAGCACATTGACTGTAGATAAAGTCAGCATAGTCAATTAAGGAGAGGAATGTAGACTGGACAAGCTGCTTCTTAGCCTCTGTAGTTAGTAGGCAGTTAATCCTGAAAAAAAGACCAAGTCTCTGCCTCAGCTTCTTTAACAGATCCTCCAGATAATCCTCAAAGGAAAGTTGGTGATCTAGCCAGACCCCCAGATATTTGAATTTCGGTACAAATTCCAAATTTTCCCCTGAAAGAGTGGAGATGGGAGGGATGATACCAACAACAGCAGGGTATGACACATTATTAACAGGAGAAAAAAGCATTGCTTTCATTTTTTTGGCATTAAGCAATAGCTTTTTTTTATTAGCTGGTGTTGCATTAGGTTGAAGTCGTCCTGTAGGTCTCTGCAGGCAGTTTCAGGCATTGTGCGGCTCGGGTAAATCACTATGTCATCTGCAAACAGATGGATTTTTGCCACTTTGGTGGTAGTGTCTATATTGTTTATGTAGATAGTAAATAGAAGTGGCCCCAGAAAGGAGCCCTGCATGACACCTCGTTTTAACGGATTGGAAATAGAAAGTTCTTCTTCAGCCTTGACCTGCTGGTGTCTGTTCATGAGGTAGTCGTCAAACCAATGCAGGGAGGTAGGGTCGAGGCTAGTTTCTTTTAGTGAGGATAGGAATAGGCTGTGATCAACAATGATCAACAGTGTCGAATGCCTTGCTTAGGTTTTTTGTTCTCTAGATCATGTTGCCAGTCATTTATCACCTTGGCCAGGGCTGAGATCATATTATGTTTAGATCTGAAGCCAGACTGCATGGGGTTTAGCAGATTTGTATTACCTATGAAAGATCTCAATTGGGCATTGACAATCTTCTCCAATAGATTTGATAAAATGGGGAAGAGGGAGATCGGTCTATAATTATTTAGATCAGAGAGGTCCCCAGATCTGAATAACGGAATAACATATGTGGTTTTCCACATGTGAGGGATGGTCCCTTGTGAAAGAGATAGATTGAAAAGATGCATAACAGGTACAGCCAAGACATGGTATCTTTAGGTAGTATGGATCAAAGGTTTCATCGCCTGCACTTTTTCTGGAATCCAGCTGGAATAGAAGATCTTCAACCTCTTTTAGGGAGGCAGGGGAGAAGAAAAAGACTGATTTAGTGGAATTAGATACCAGAGGTTGCATAGTAGGCTGAGAACGCAGGCTACATGCAGGCAAATTATCAAATGCTAGACCGGCAATGGCAAAATGACTGTTCAATGCTTGTAATATCTCTTTTTTGTTGTTGATAGTTACATTGTCCAAGATCATTTTTGTGGAGAGTGTGTTACCTGTAGTATGACCAGGTAATTCTTTTATCGTGGAACAAAACTTGGTTGGGCAATTAGAGGCAGAGTTGAGTTCAACACGATAGAAATTGGCCTTGGCCTCTCTGATCAGTTTAGTGCAGGAGTTTCTGGTTGATGTGAAGAAACACCAGTCTTCTGTTTTATTTGATTTGTGAGCTATTTTCCAGACCTTGTCTCTTTTTAATAGTTTCATCTTCAGCTCAGCAATGAACCAATGGCACTTCCTGGCCTTGTTGAGGGCACTGGATATAATTTCATGGAAAATGGCATACGCTGATTCTACTGATTTGGCTAAATAGAAGCCCTACCAAAGCAGGAAGGCTTTCAGTTCACTGATATATGGAAGCAGGTCGAAGTTACATTTTGATCTTTTGGTGGAAAACCTGGCTGAAGACGGCAGTTTAGGGGATTGCCTTATGGCGGCAAGTCGCTAACATCAGCCGAGAAAATCCAGCATGGGAGAAGGAATGAGGTTTACTTACTAGAAGAATGTCTAGTAACATGCTTTTCATAGGGTTTTTCTTATTGATGCCTGTTGGCTCACTAATAAGTAAGGTAAGCCCATGGGAGTCACAGAAGGATTCGAGTGGAAGTGAGGCATTGGACAGCCAGTCATAGTTAGGGTCCCCTATTATAATAGTTTCCAAGGTGTCAGTTACCATAGTAGATGAAAGGTGGGACAGGAGCTGCTCCTCGAGGTGGGGGTTTGTAGCATCCTGTGACACGGAGGGCCAATGACGAAGCTATTTCAATTTTAATAGACAGACATTCAAAACCATTGGCGATTGTGGTGGAATCGATGGTAGTGACTGTGAACTTATCCTTAACATAAATGGCTATGCCAACATCTCTAGTATGTCTATCAGCTCTGAATAACAGGTAGTTGGGAACGTTGACCTCTTTGTCCAGCACGGATGGATGAAGCCAGGATTCCGAGATCACAAGTACATCAGGTTCCATGTGGCTAACCCAAGCCAGTATTAAGGTGAATTTTTTTAAGAGGCTACACGCATTAACATGCATGAAGCTGAAACCTTTAGGCATTGTGATTTCTGAAGATGAGGAAATTGCTTTGATTGGATCAGGGTTAAGTTTAACATTGCCTAAGCATAGCAATAGGAGGAGCACAACTTTTCTTAACATTACAAATGGTAGTTTGGAAGTTCTGATCCTTCTTCGGCTGGATAGGGCATCGGTGTACAAATGCAGAGACATGTTTTTCGTACTGTACTGTACTAATGATGCATATACTAGGACCCTCACCATATAACACCCAGAGATGCAAGTACTGATTGAGGAAAGTAACGTTCCTGCCATAGGTAATAAGGTACTGGTGACGCTCTGAAGGAAAAATTCAAGTGAGTGTAAGCACGAGAGCTTAGGGACACAGCACAAATTATATAAATAATTTGTATAATTAATTCAGTAAATAAACATTCTTGTGCTAGAGGATATGCCACCTCCTGGGGGTAATGCCCACCGGGCATGTACCCAGTTAAGGGTAGGATGCATAAGACAGTGTAAAGATAAAGCCAGCATGCGAAAGCCATACTTTAAGTATAAGCGGTCGGAGGAAGAACAGTTATGGTATTCCAAGGCAATACTGCAACAGAGAGGAGTCAGTAGAACTAGAAGGTAGAGAGGGAGCTGCATGATCATGTAATAGAATCAGATATTTACCAGAAGCAGGACTAAGGCAGCAAACACAGTAGACTGCAGTTTCTAGGACTGCCCACAGTTATGTGCCACACCCCTTTATCATCAGAGGCCAGTCAGATAAGGTATTGGGCGGAGCAAAGGAGTATTTAATAGATGGAGGAGGTGCGGGATAGGAGGATGGGTGAAAAATTTCAGCTTGAAGAAGCATAGCTAACAAACACCAGGTAAATGCAAGCAGCTCCCTCTGAATAGCAATGAAATTTAATTGTTCAAAAGTTCAGAAGTGTAATCAGGGCTCCTCTGTGTCCATACCTGCGATGCAAATTCCCGCAGCACGCTGTCCAAGGTTGGGCTGGGGAAGGCTGCAGAAGCAGGCCCTCAAACCCTGGAAGGGAATGGAGACATAGGGGTTAGCCTTTTAAATAGGGAAGGAAAATCAAAGATTAGGCAGAAACATAGAGAGAGAGAGAGTATAGGGGGCTTGAATAGGGCAGGAGCTGCACTACAGAGCAAAATCTGAGAGGAAGGGAAAGTTCTAGTGGTAGGGAGATCATATTTGGAACAAGGTAGGGAAAGCACAACCATACAATTAAACAATTTCAGAAAAATTAATTTGCAGGATTTAGCTTAAAAATCAGGTTATAATGCAGTCCTGAAAATTTCAGCTTCAAGAAGCACAGCTAACAAACACCAGGTAAATGCAAGCAGCTTCCTCTGAATAGCAATGAAATTTAATTGTTCAAAAGTTCAAAAGTGCACTCAGAGCTCCTCCATGTCCGTACCTGAGAGGCAAATTCCAGAGGCGTGCTGTCCTAGTTTGGGCTGGGGAGGGCTGCAGAAGCAGGCCCTCAAACCCTGCAAGGCAAATTCTGGCAGCACGCTCTCCTAGGTTGGGCTGGGTTGGGCTGCAGAAGCAGGCCCTCAAACCCTGTGAGGCAGCATACATATTGAGCTTTGTTAATCTGTCCTCATATGTTTTCTGATGCAGTCTCTGCACCATTTTGGTTGCTCTTCTCTGGACTGCCTCCATTTTGTTAATGTCCTTGTGAAGGTATGGCCTCTAGTACTGCATGCAGTACTCCAGATGGGGCCTAACCAGTGTCTTGTAAAGAGGGATTATTACCTCCCTTTTACTACTTGTGATACCCCTACTAATGCACCCCAACATCCTCCTAGCCTTACCTACTGCTTTAGAGGTCTGCTTGGATGATTTCAGGTCATCTGTGATGATGATGCCCAAGTCTTTTTCTTCCCCTGTGACTGCCAGCAACTCCTCTCCCAACCTATAGGTGGCTTCAGAGTTTCTGTTGCCTATGTGTGTGATCTTGCACTTCATTGCATTAAACCTCAGTTGCCACTCTTCCAACCTTTTGCCAGTTTATCCAGATCTCTTCTCATTCTGCCCACCCCATCTGGATCATCTACTCTGTTGCAGATCTTGGTGTCATCTGCAAACAGACAAACCTTACCCTTCAGTCCATCTGCAATGTCACCGATGAAGATATTGAAGAGGACTGGCCCCAGGACTGATCCCTGAGGTACCTCACTTGTGACCTGCATCTCTTCTGACTGAATACCATTTACCACTGCTCTCTATTTTCTTCCCATCAATCAGTTTGCCACCCATTTGACCAACTTCTGACCCACCCCAAGCCTACCCAGCTTGTTAATCAATCTTCTGTGTGGAACAGTATCGAAAGCTTTGCTGAAGTCAAGGTAGGTGACATCAACTGCTCCCCCTTGGTCCACCACTCTGGTTACCCAGTCAAAGAAAGCTATGACATTAGTTTGATAGGACCTTCTTGGACCTTCCTTTTTTTATATTCTTCTTATTTTTGCACCCTGCTGTGGTGCACTGGTGAGGGCATCCAGCCATTGGTTCCCACCAACTCGGAGGACATCTGGGCTCACTCAATACACAAGGGGTCCAGTATGGCTGCACCCAATCCAGCGGAGGGTCTCCCCTTACCTCTTCACTCTGGAACTGGCCCAGACCCCCCTGACGTGACTCTTCATCAGGCCTCCAGGTCGGTGGGAATGCGACCATCAAGCTGCATGGTCGCGCTCAGCCATTTTTCCTCCAGTAGCCCCTTGGAGCCAACAGTGCAGTGACGCACAGCGTGTTGATGCAGGCATCTGCTGAGCTCCCCCTCAATGCTGTGCCATACCTGTGCTGCCCCCGGTTGTCACCAGGGGCCACTCATGCATTATGCATCCCACAAACCCACCCCAGAGTTAGGAGAGCTGTCCTCTGGATGCTCAATCCACCTTCTCCCCTGCTGACCCCTGGTGGTCCGAGTCCATTCCCGAACCTAGGTAACCGGTGTGGTTTGAGGTGTGGCATCCAGTGCCTCAACCCTCAGAGCCACCAGGCCAGCTCTTCCTGGACCTTCCTGTCCTTTGAGGGGCCAATACTTGTCTGTCAGTTCCTGATCCTTGCCTGTGAGAAAAACGTATTTTTCCATGAGCAGCCATCTTATATTTTTATTTTGCCATGAAAAAAGTGTCATATCTCTGCTCTGGGACACCTGTTCCACACATCTAAGTGTGATTTATGCTCATCTAGAGTTGATGAGCTATGCTATGTGCTTTGTGGTGTGTTTATGCCCACAGAACTATTTATTTTTAGTTATTTAAATCCTTGTCCATTGCTCGCTAACTTCCTT
Organism: Neoceratodus forsteri; assembly: GCA_016271365.2. NCBI lineage: Eukaryota > Metazoa > Chordata > Ceratodontiformes > Ceratodontidae > Neoceratodus > Neoceratodus forsteri. The sequence goes on from CM028130.1 coordinate 55,193,321, forward strand.
GTCCGTCAGTCATTGTCCACCATGATGAACAAGGAAAATGACTGATGAACAAGGATTCCTGATCTGGCTAACTGGTCGAGAAATTTTGACAACAAGATGGCCAGACCGGAAATCCTTGTCTATCAGCCATTTTCCTTGTCCATCATGATGGACAAAGATTTATGGACAAGGAATTTGGCTGACAGACAAGGATTCCTTTCTAGCCATCTGGTTGACAAATTTTCATGACCAGATAGCCAGACCAGGTATCCCTGCCCATCAGCCATTTTCCTTGCCCACAATGGCGGACAAGGACCTAGATGCAAGGAATTTTGCTGACAGGCAAGGATTTTGTTTATGTTATATATATATATATATATATATATATATATACACACACACACACATTATAGTGGCACGGTAGTGCCACTACAGTTAGGGTTGAGTATCCCATATAAGGTTAAATTGTAAATTTTGCAGCTTAATAACTTTTACACCATATGACAGATTTGCCTGAGAGTGGGAAAGCATGGTGTAGTACTATGTATCTGTTGATCTGCCAAGTTTCGTTACAATTGGCTATATGGTTGTGGAGCTACAGAGTGCCAAAAAATGCACAAATTACGGGGTTTTGTGCATTTCTTTGCTCACACCTATAGGTCGCACGGTTTGCACGGGTGGTCCAAAGACTTCAGAGGACATACATCCTTTCAAAGATTTTGTGAAAATATTAAACGGTTCAAAAGTTATTCAAAAAAACTGTTCCCCATTATAGTCAATGGGAAAAGTTAACAAAATATTCTAAAGTGTCGCAACTGCACTTTTTACTTCCGTAAATGACCCTTGTAGTGTTGCAAATCAGCCATCTTGTTTTCATTTGGTGGTCAGAGAAATGCTTGGCATTTAAATTTGGGACCCTCTAGTGACACAATTCTTGTTGTGTTCACCTAGTTGAGCCTTGAGGATGCTAGCCATGTCTTTTTTTGGGGGTAAAACACCACAGAAATATGTTTTTTAAATGTTTGTGAAGAGTGGTGTCGCAAAGTACTTTCGCATATGCGACATTTTCGTGATTTCATTTGCGAAAGTGCTGTGATTTGAGACACTACTTTGTGATACTATGCCCAAAACAGTAGGAAATGTTTGCCACCCTGCTGTAAAAGAACAGGTTGGTCTTTCGGGATGAAATTTGGATGGACGAAAGACAAGATCACACAGATGTGCCTTTTTTTGGTTTGGTGACAAAATATTAGAGGGCTGCAAAGTTACGGCACTCCAAAGTTGATGGGTTTTTCCCATAGGCTAACATTACTGCATCTGCCACGCCTTTCGGGGCCTGTATCTCAAAAACGCTTCAAGATACAGACTTTTCATCGGAAGAATGCTTAGTCCCCCACTAGGTGGCTAAGTGCAATACTAGCCTGGAAAGTTACAAATAATATAAGATTTTGGATTTTTTTCTACGTCGTACGGTTACTGAGATATAAGGAATTTAGTATTCCAAGTGCTCATTTTCTGCTCCGAGAGTCATTATTATGTATACATTCTTTGTATTCACTGTGTTTCTGAATGCACCTTTTTGGGAAACAAAAGGGGGTGTGTTTGCATTACTTTTACTGCTAGCATTTCTGCTTGAGTTCCCGTAACTGTTTGCATTAGCATTTCCATTTATATCACTGTGTGCGTTACCCGTTGCTTTTGCATTTGAGCTTGCATTTGAGTTACTGTTACCCTTTGCATTTCCATTACTGTTTTTGTTTGCTTTTACTTTTGCATCACCATGTGTGTTACCATTTGTGCTTGTGTTTGCATTTCTGTTTGCATTTGTGTTTCTTTTGGTATCATCATTGGTATTACTGTAAGCATTTGCATTTCCAATTGCGTTACTGCACGCAACATTTATGCTGCATACGCGCTTACATTTGCTTTTCCATTTTCATTAGTGTTTACTTTGGCATCATCATTGGTGTTACCATAACCATGTGCATTTCCAGTTGTGTTACCGTTACCATTTGTGTGTTTATTACCGGTTGCATTTGCGTTTCTGTTGGCCTTAGCGTTTGCATTTTCGGTAGTGTTTATGTTGTCTAGTGCGTTACTGTTTCCTTCTGTGTCTCCGTTGCCATTACCGTCTGCATTTCTGTTTGCATTTGTTCTAGCATTTGCATTTCTGTTACTGTTCTTGTTATCACTTGTGTTTGCATTTCCGTTGCTGTTAGCATTTGCGTTACCGTTTCTGTTTTCATTTACATTTGCACTTGCATTTCTCTTACAGTTTGTGTTATCATGTCAGTTTGCATCACCCTGTGCATTACCGTTTGTACTTGCGTTTGCATTACTGTTAGTGTTACAATTTTCTTTTACCTCACTGTTTCCATCACTGTTTGCATTAACGTTACCGTTTGTGTTTTTGCGTTTGTGTAGTGCAGTGATAAAAAAACATTATGTTTCTGCTACTTTTTTCCACATTGTCTTCTGTGATGCATAGCAGTCAGTGTGGGGTTGATTAATCTGAAACTTGGCATGTTTAAAGACCTTTGTTCATGGAACATGCCAGTTTTTGTTTGGTAAAAAAAATGTTGTTCCTTTCCAGAGTTATTGCCGTTTGAAGTTGCCTCACTTCACAGGTACTGATTTTCCGGCCACCAGTTCTGCCATTTTAGCACATTTTCAGCCATGATTTCCACCATTTTGTGGTGGAAGACTTCTTAAAGGTGCAGAAACTTAAAAATTTAATATCTCTGGAACGGTTTGGTCTTTTCACATGAAATTTGGAGGGTGTTGACTGGATATCCTGTGGATGAGAATGATACTGTTTACATGTTGGAAAAACAATTCACTATGGAGATACTGCATGACACAGGTAACATTTTGTGCATAGCATTCTGCATGGTGCTACTGGCTTGAACTTTATAGAGTAGGTAGTCCAAGTGGTACTGAGGTGCCTTGCAGTGATTTGGTGTGTAAAACATTAACCAGTGCAGAATTATGGCACTCCAAAGAATGAACATTTTGTTCATTACACCTCAATAAGTTCTGAACTGTGTGTCTGATTTGCCTGGCATTTGGAAAAAACAATGATTTTCAATACATCTTTGACTCTGACAATTTTCAGGTCACTGGCACTTACGGTTGCTGAATTGTGCATGTTGCATTGTTTGCTCATTGCTTTATGTGACCGTTGAACGGATGTACATACAATTCTGGACACACGGTGTGTTATGGTACATGTCTTCTTTTAACAATTTTTGGTTCTGTCTGATATATGGTTCTTTTGTAGTGAAGTGGAAAACATTTTATTTGTGGCACTCTTGTGCAGTTTCGTAGTGCAGCCAGTGTGTGATTGATTGAGCTGAAACTTGCAAAGTAGAAAGACCTGTGTTCAAGGAAAATGTTGTTCTGTTCTAGAGTTATTGCCATTTGAAGTTGCACCACTTCACAGGTACTGATTGTGTGTGATTGGTTGTGTTGCCTTGGTCCTTCCCCTACTTGCATGTATGTGTGTGTGGTGGTGGTGGGGAGGAATGCGCAGTTAGGGTTTTCAAGCCTAACACTGAATTTCCTTGCTTTTGTCACTGTGGAAAAACCCTAACTAATGCATCAAATGGAGTTTTTTTACCATATGTATATATATACATATATATATATATATATATATATATATATATACTGCATATATATATATATATATATATATATATATATTTATACAATAGGGGTGGCTGATAAACGTTACAAATAAAAATAGGCATTCTCACTGCAGTGAGATAAATAATACTGATGTACATACAAGAAAAAAATATCTACATTTACACACATGGTAGGTACGCCACCAACAGTTATTCTCACTTCAGCTAAACTACTAGTAAAACAAGTCCAGGCACTACACTGCATTCCTTATTAACAGAAATCACCCGTTAAAACATATTAACATGCCACAAAACACCTCGAGTGTCTCGTGCCAATAAACACAGCACTGTTTCTAATTAAACACATTTAAGACGCATACACCTCGTACACTACCTAATGTAGCAGATGTAATGTGGAGTGCTGAATACGACATCACAGAGCTGAAAAAACATACTAAAACTTCCATCGCAGAGACCAGCAGTAAAGTGGGAAAGCAAAATATTTCTGAGCAAAATAAAACTGAAACAACCAAAAACGAAGACGAAGAAATCTTTCTCAGCTGCTCGCAGTTTCAACTTGATAAAGAGTCGCTTCTTGACCCTGCTGAAATGGGTAAGCTGAGCACAACTGAAGCAATGCATAATGCGGGATTTCTGTCAGCAAGTTTATTAAATAGAGATACTGAATTCATCGACTAATACATTGATTCTGCTAAAAATAATAACACTAGAAGAAAAACACAGTGTGATGTCAATAATTTGCAGCAGTTCCTAACGGAAAATTTTAACATTACTACCAGTATTGAAAAGATGTCTCCAAATGACTTAAACATAGTTTTGTGCCATTGTTTCATTAATTCCAAAAGAAAAGATGGCTCAGAATATGAGCCCTTAAGCGTACAAGTGAAATTTAAAAGTTTTGAACGACACTTAAACAACATCAATACCCAGAATCGTTGTCATCCTCACAAACATTCATTAAATGCAGAGAAGTCCTCTTATCTAAGCAAAAGAAATTAAAGGAGAGTGGCAAAGGAAATAAACCTTTTGCGGCAGATGAACTTACTGACACCCTCATTAACGAACTGTATGATAAAGACATTTTGGGACCAAGAACACCACTATCGTTACTTAACTCTATGTGGCTAAATGCCACAATGATTTTTGGCATTCAAGGCAACACCGAATGCAGGAACTTAAAATGGGGTGACATTAAATTATGTTCTCCTGAAACAGGAGAAAAATTCATTGAATTTTGCACTGAAAGGCAGACGAAGACCAGAAGTGGGAGTGATCTCAAAGACAGTCGACTTCTAAAACCCCGAGCTTATCCCATAGCAAGTAGAAAAAGGTGCCCTGTTGCCAACTTTATGTTCTATTCTGAGAAAAGGCCATATAAAAGTAACTATGAGTCAACTCCTTTTTTTTTAGCGATCAATCAACAATATAAAAACAATATAAATTAATGCAAAGTAACTGTTGGTTCAAAAACCTACCTTTAAGTATTAATACAATAGGCAACATCCTGAAATGTATGATCGAAACATCTGGTATTGACACAGATAGAAGGCTGACTAACCATTCTGTCAGAAAGCACCTTGTACAAAAACTGGTAAATTGCAACGTTGCTCCAACCGATATAATACAGATATCGAGACACAAGAAGCTACAGTCCCTAAATGATTATTCAAAAAAGAGTGCAGAAAAGCAAAAAGTATTTCAAATCTTTTAAGTTCCCACGATAACCCACAACCATCCACATCGGCAGAATGCCAAACTGCACTTCACACTCACAGATTAGAAACATACAAGCACAATAATCCTGCTTCTTTCACCAAGTCAGAGTCTGAAGAAACTGAAACTTCTGCGCCAAACGATGAATTTTCCACAATTTCAAAAGCAATGTCAAGTTGCTTCTGTAACCCGACTATTACTGCACAGCACATCACATTTAACATTTACCAAAGTAAGTCACCACACTCTGTACCACAATACCCCCAATTTTAAACATTTCTCATACATTCCCAACATCAGATAAAGAGTTTTAATTATGTCTTTGTTCTTTTCTTTCCAGCTCAGGAGAAAGACAGCCCTCCAAAGAAGAAATCCAAGCCTAATTCCTGTGAAAGCAATACAGAATGAAAGATAACTCAGAAGCAGCTGCCGTCGTAGAAGTCAGAAGACACGATCCATGAAGACGTCCATTGAAAAATAACACCTTAGTCACAAAAGCAGCACACTTGAAATAAAGTTACATGAAGCATAAATAAAAAATAAAAAATAAACCTAAAGTGCACCAGAACATGCATTACACTCACTACCATCCCAGAACTCATTTTCAGTAATTAACCATGCTCACTGCCCCCATCACCAATCCATACACATTATGCAGTAACAGTCACTCACATCAACCAATCATACCACAAGAAGAACAACCAATAAAAGACATTTCTCCTACTAATACCACCCAGCAACCAATAAAAAACCACAACCACGAAAACACAGCTGATGAAACAAGAGAAACCATTCTCATTCACAAAAACGACAGTCCCCATTCACAACAGTGACCTACCTCAGCGGAGCAACACATAGACTTAAAATAACACTTTTCTTTCAAACCAAATGCTTAACTTTTAAACCCAATCAAACACATAACAAAACTACAAACCTATTGTATAAATCGAATACATGATGGGCACCAGTGGGATATGTAAAATATTTTCACTCCTGCATCATGAGGCATGGTATCTCACTCGTGCCTTTGGCACTCATGAGATATCCATGCCTCACTCTGCAGAAGTGAAAATATTTTACATATCCCACTGATGCCCATCATATATCCCATAAATATATATGTATAGTATATACATATATATATATATATATATATATATATGGATATTTTACCATTTTTTGCCCTGTCTTTTATATCCCTGGTGTCTAGTGGCACCCCCCACAAAGAATCCCTATGTTTCTTTGGGGGGGATTTATTTTTGTTTTTTTGGTAACTTTCTTGCCATTTATCCCTGGTGTCCTGTGGTGACCCCACCCTCTGTCCCAGATAAATCATTGGTGGCAGTGGTATCCCCCCCTCCCCCCGGTCATGTTTCATTTGTTTTTTACTTTGCAAAGAAAAAAGTTCCACATTGTCTTTTTCTGCCTGTTAGCTGTTGAATGAAAAAACGTCCATCGCCACCCACTCCCATACACCACATCCGACCACCCACTGTGTTCCCACCTCCCCATACACCGCTGACATCAAACTTTTTCTATAGTCTAAAAGTGAATTTGCTTGGACATTGAGTTTATTTCTCCCAGAGTGAAGTGAGTTCTGTGACTTTTGGCAAATTTGGAATTAAAGCAGGTCACTAGGAACCTGGTCCATACATGAGGGGCTGTAGAACTGTGAAACATGTTATTGCTGATATTGTAACTTGAATGTTTAATGTTTCACTCCTTTTGTACATCTTTCCCCCAGGTTGCAACAGCAGATGAGGGACATGTCATTCAGTGTGCCTTCCTGGTGAAACATTTCAATAAAAAAATAAAATAATCATTAATTTACTCCTGACTACATGAAAAATGAGTGACTCTTGTATCTTATAACTATCATATGCTTGGGATCCATTAAAAGGGCTTCAGTGTGAAGTTTACTTTTTTTTTGCTACACCTGCATTATATAGAATATGCCATTTCTTAATGCAGCAGTGAATTAATTGAAAACAAAATATACATTTACTCTGAAACTTAAACGTTATCAGTGCAGCATTTTTGTATTGTTGGATAAGAGTGCAATTCTGCATAATATACATTTACAGCTGCTAAAGGAAGTAATAGCAGTTTCTATGAATGTGCTGCTTAATAGACATATCTAATGTGTTAAATACCTCATCATAGTTCCCATATACTTTAATAATGATAATATTTTTTATAATAGTGATCACTATTTATATAGCAACGTTCATGCAACTCAGAACACTCTGTGATTCACTCAAAAGTCACACCAAACAAGCATTTGTCGATGCTGAATGTTTGGTTGCATACTGACTCCAGCTTGTACTCACTTTTACTATACTGTATATTTACCCAAGAGAGAACAGATGAGATGTAGTATGTCATTTATAATGCAGTCCTGATTTTAAACAGTTTTATACTTGTACAGGATAGTAGAGGTGAGATGTCATATCTCATTATGGCTGCGGGCCATTTTGCATTGGCTCCTCAAAAACAGCCGACTGTGGCATGCTGTCATTGGATATTTGGAAGTATCCTTCCAAAAGACCAACAAAGCTTGGAACACTCCACCATGGTCAGTTAGTACGGAGTAACAGCCACCCTGTTTTGGCTGTTACATCCGCATTGTGGACATGCACAGTTGCGTGCTTTTCAACTCTACTGCACTTCTCCCACCCACCCAGCTGATCTCTGGAACCCTAGTACGCACAGGCAACACACATTCTTGTGGAAAGGCATTCACAAGCCCTGATGAACTCTGGGAATGCAGTTGACAGTGTCACTTTGTAAGTTGCGGCACTGTCACACAAACTGAGCCTTGCTTCAAGAAGTGGTCTGTGTCACTGAGCCATGCAAGGGAGCAACTAAGCACAGATCTGCTCGCAGTAAGTCTGCACATTGAAAGCCAGGCCAGGCCAAGCAGTCCTTATCTGCCATCAAATTCTATGTTTCTATGTATGCCAATGTCCTGTTCCCGAATCCCAACCTCTGCATCTTCGTGGGCCCCCTGCAGCACCCCATCCCCCATCCCCCATGCATTAAAGTCCAGTTCTACTATTTAACATATAAATATTAAGCAGTACACTGAGAAGGACTGAGATAGACAGACCACTTTTCAAGTATCTCTCACTCTTGATCCCTCATTCCTGACATCCATGCTGTGTGGGGTTTTAACTTTTTGGGCTGGCTGGCAACACAGTTTTTAGGACTTTTAAGCCATAAGGGGGAAGTGAATAGCCAGCAATCAACCCCCATTTGCAAGCTCTTAAATGTAGTGGCTGTCTTTCTTGTGAAACTCTTTTGATCTCAGCCGCTCTGCTTTAAGGAGTGCATTTCATTTCAGAGAACTGACAGGCTCATTCGGGCAGCATATTCTTATTAAATAAATAAAAGGTCATTTAACTAAACACATTCTCCATGAGAGGAGGAAGAATGAACCCCTGTCTCATTCATCATTCAGCATGGAGGGGAAGCAATTTGTTACTGTATATTCCCCACCAGCACTTTTCATATTAGCTCACCTTTCACTTTCATTTACTCAGCCTCGGTTTGCAAGTCAATAAACCACTACATCATGCACAACCTTTCAGTGTTGTTAGGCAATACAGCATATTTACCTCTAAATGTTACTGCATTTAAAAAATAAATGGCTCATATTTTAACTTTGCACATATTCAATAATAGTCTCTGCATTTACTTAGACTTAAATATATTGTATTTCCTAATTACAGTGAAAGGTTGTGCATGATGAAATGGTTTAGTGGCTTGCGGCCTGAGAAAAACCCGAGTCAGTGAAAGAGAAAGGTGCGCTAATATGAAAAGTTCTGGAGGGGTATATAACAAGCCACCTCCCTTCCATGTTGAATGATGAATGAGACATGGGTTCTTCCTTCCTCCTGTAATAGAGAATGTGTTTAGTTGAATTACCTTTGAACCCAGTATGCATCGGCAACACACATTCTTGTGGAAAGGCCTGCTAAACTCCAGGAATGCATTTGTTAGTGTCACTTTGTAAGTTGTGGCACTGTCACACAAACTGAGTCTTGCTTCATGAAGCGGTCTGTGTCATCGAGCCACTCAAGGGAGCAACTCAGCATATATCTGCTCGCAGTAAGTCTGCATGCCATACAGGTATGCAAGTGTCCTGTTCTCAACCTCTGCATCTTCATGGGCCCACTGCACCACCCCCTATCCCTGTGCATTAATGTCCAGTTCTGCTATTTAACATTTACATATTAAGCAGTACACCGAGAGGGACTGGCAGAGACAGATAGCTTTTCATGTGGCTCTCTCACTCTTGCTCCCTCATTCCCGACATCCATGCTGTGTGGGGTTTTAACTTTTTGGACTGGCTGGCAACGCAGTTTTTAAGACTTTTAAGCCATAAAGGGAGGTGAATAGCCAGCAAGCAATCCTCATTTGTATGCTCTAAAATGGAGTGGCTGCCTTTCTTATAAAACTCTTTCAATCTCAGCCGCTCTGCTTTTAGAAGTACATTTCATTTCAGAGAACCGACGGGCTCATTCAGGCTGCATATTCTTATTAAAGGAATAAAAGGTCATTCAACTAAACATATTCTCCATGACAGGAGGAAGAAAGAGCCCCTGTCTCATTCATCATTCAGCACGGAGGGGAAGCAGCTTGTTATATTCCCCTCCAGCACTTTTCATATTAGCGCACCTTTCATTGTCACTAACTCTGGCTCTTCTCAGTCTGCAAGTCACTAAACCACTACATCATCATGCACAACCTTTCTCTATTGTTAGGCAATATAATATATTTACCTCTAAGTGTTACTGTATTTAAAAAGAAACAGCTCATATTTTAACTGTGCACCTATTCAATAGTAGTATCTGCACTTACTTAGCGGTAAATATATTGTATTGCCTAATAACAGTGAAAGGTTATGCACAATGTACAGGTTTAGTAGCTTGCAGGCCAAGAAGAGCCAGAGTTAGTGAAAATGATAGGTGCGCTTATATGAAAAGTACTGGAGGAGAATATAACAAGCTGTTTCCCTCTCCATGCTGAATGATGAATGAGAGAGGGTCTCTTTCTTCCTCCTCTAATGGAAAATGTGTTTATTTGAATGAACTTTTATTTATTTAATAAGAATATGCTGCCCGAATGAGCCTGTCAGTTCTCCGAAATGAAATGCACTCCCAAAAACAGAGTGGCTGAGATCAAAAGAGTTTTATAGGACAGGCAGCCACTCCATTTCATAGCTTGCAAATGGGGGTTGGTAGCTGGCTATTCACCTCCCTTAAGGGTGTAAAAGTTCTAAAAAAACATTTCCTTTTTTGTGTAAGACAAACAACTATGTCAGCTCCTCAACAGGGGATGAAACCATGCTATTTTCTGTTGTTTGCAAACTAGTGCACCCCCATGCACACACACATCCCTACCCAGTGTATTACATCTGACCATCAGCAGATGTGCCTTCATACGCTGATCGCCACTACAAAGATAGAACCCTGGTGGACTGATAGTCGATTATGGTGCATTTGAAGTTTTTTTTTTCCACATATCGCAATGTCCCATTCTTGTGACTGACTATTTCACATGCATAATGCACATGAAAACATTAATTTTACTGCAGTTAATGAAGTGATGTTGAACTCTGATTCATTACCTTACAGATGCATACTCTGAAAGTTAACTGGTATCTTGATAGATTCACTGTATTTACCTCCCCCCACTTCCCTTCCCTTATCAATCAATCAAGTTTTATTTTACCAGGAGAAATACTACTGAGAAGAATTAATTTGCAAAGTGATCCCGGATGGACAATACGGTAATAAGGATCATGATACAGTAATAAAAAAGCATTTGTCAATGGCGAATGTTGATTGTCTTGGTCCATTGAGCTCGCTCAGTGGCCCTCTGTCAGTTGCTTGTTGTGTTTCTCCTGGTGCTGCAGGCTGCTATTTTGTACTGGGCTCCTGCCTGTGTTGGCACCCTTTTCTGTCCACAAAGAAATCTGCAGCTGTCCTGACAGAGCTCCATTGAGGTGGGTCACTGCCCCTCTCCAACTCACTCATTCTGTTTCTCCTGGCGCTGCAGGATGGCTTTTTGTACTGGGCTCCAGCCTCTGTTGGTGGCTTTTCTGCCCACAAAGAAATCAGCAGTAGTCCCAACACAGGTCCATTGAGCTTGCTGGTTCTGTGTCTACCGGTGCTGCAGGCTGGCCTTTTGTACTGGGCTCCTGCCTGCGTTACTGCATTTTTCTGCCCACAAAGAAATCCGCAGCAGTCATGATAGTGCTCCTTTGAGCTCACTCACTCCCCCCTCTCATTTGCTCATTCTGTTTCTTCCGCCACTGCAGGCTGCCCTTTTGTACTGGTCCCGGGGTGCATTGCTGCCTTTTTCTGCCCACAAAGAAATCCACAGCAGTCCAAACAGAGCTCTGTTGAGCTCACTCACTCCGCCTCCCTCACTCGCTCATTCTGTGTCTCCTGCTGCTGCAGTCTGCCGTTTTGTACTGGGCTACTGCCTGCATTGGTGGCTTTTTCTGGCCACAAAGTAATCTGCAGCAGTCCTGAGACAGCTCTGTTGAGCTCGTTCACTCCCCTTCTCTCACTCATTCATTCTGTTTCTGCCAGCACTGCAGGCTGGCATTTTGTACTGGGCTCCTGTCTGCATTGCTGCCTTCTTCTACCCACAAAGAAATCTGCAGCAGTCACAATAGAGCTCTATTGGGCTCAGTCACTCACTCCCCCTCTCTCACTCGTTCTTTCTGTTACTCTCGCTGCTGCATGCTACCCTTTTGTACTGGGCTTCTGCCTGCATTGGCACCTTTTTTTGCCCACAAAGAAATCCACAGCTGTCTCAACAGAGCTTCGTTGAGGTCACTCACTCTGCCTGACTCACTTGCTCATTCTGTTTCTCCTGGCACTGCAGGCTGCTGTTTTGTACTTGGCTCCTACCTCTGTTGGTGCCTTTTTCTGCCCACAAAGAAATCTGCAGCAGTCCTGACAGAGCTCCATTGAGCTTGCTCACTCCCCCACACTCACTTGTTCTGTTTCTGCCAGTGCTGCTTGCTGCCCTTTTATACTGTGCTCCTGCCTGCATTGCCACCTTCTTCTGCACACAAAGAATTCTGCAGCAGTCATGATAGAGGTTCGTTGAGTTCACTCACTTACTCCCCCTCTCTTACTTGTTCATTCTGTTTCTCCTGCCACTGCAGGCTGCCCATTTGTATTGGGTACCTGCATGCATTGCTGCCTTTTCTGCCCTCAAAGATATCCACAGCAGTCCCAACAGAGCTCTGGTGAGCTCACTCACTCCCTCTCCCTCACTCGCTCATTCTGTGTCTCCCACTGCTGCAGGCTGCCCTTTTGTACTGGGTTCCTCTCTGCATTGGCAGATTTTTCTGCCCACAAAGAGATCTGCAGCAGTCCTGACACAGCTCCGTTGAGGTTGCTCACTCCTCTCTGTCACTCGCTCGTTCCTTTTCTGCCAGCGCTGCAGGCTGGCCTTTTGTACTGGGCTCCTGCCTGGGTTGTCGCCTTTTCCTGCCCACAAAGAAATCTGCAGCAGTCATGATAGACCTCCTTTGAGTTCGCTTACTCCCCCTCTCTCACTCGCTCATTCTGTTTCTGCCAGTGCTGCAGGCTGGCCATTTGTACTGGGCTCTTGCCTGCATTGCAGCTTTTTCTGCCCACAAAGAAATCCACAGCAGTTACAATAGAGCTCCATTGAGATCACTCACTCCTCCTGTCTCATTCGCTCATTCTGTTCTCCTGGTGCTGCAGGCTGCCCTTTTGTACTGGGCCCCTGAGTGCATTGCTGCCTTTTTCTGCCCACAAAGAAATCTGCAGCAGTCCTGACACAGCTCTGTTGAGCTCGCTCACTCCACCTCTCTCACTCGCTCATTCCATTTCTGCCAGCGCTGCAGGCTGACCTTTTGTACTGGGCTCCTGACTGCATTGCTGCATTTTCCTGCCCACAAACAAATCCGCAGCAGTCACGATAGAGCTCCATTGAGCTCTCTCACCCCCCCTCTCTCACTCGCTCATTGTGTTTCTCCCGGCGCTGCAGGCAGCCCTTTTGTACTGGGCTCCTGCCTGCGTGGCACCTTTTTCTGCCCACAAATAAATCCACCGCTGTCCCAAGAGAGCTCCGTTGAGGTTGCTCACTCTCCCTGTCTTTCGTATTCATTCTGTTTCTCCTGGTGCTGCAGGCTGCCCTTTCATACTGGGCTTCTGCCTCTGTTGGCACCTTTTTCTGCCCACAAAGAAATCTGCAGCAGTCCAGACAGAGCTCTGTTGACCTCACTTACTCCCCCTCTGTCACTAGCTCGTTCTGTTTCTGCCAGCGCTGCAGGCTGCCCTTTTGTACGAACATATGAAATTTGCCAGCAGATAAAGGCCTAGAGATCTATCAAGTCTGCTCGAATGTGCAGCTATCATCCCTTATTCTGCAGCTGCCTCTCCCTTCCACCCTTCCCCTTCATTAACCCTCTGGGGCTCCTGCATGCATTGCTACCCTTTTCTTCCCACAAAGAAATCTGCAGCAGTCACAGTAGAGCTCTGTTGAGCTCGCTCACTCCCCCTCTTTCAGTCACTCATTCTGTTTCTTCCACCGCTGCAGGCTGCCTTTTTGCACTGGGCCCCTGATTGCATTGCTGCCTTTTGCTGCCCATAAAGAAATCCACAGCAGTCCCAACAGAGCTCCATTGAGCTCACTCACTCACTCCCCCTCCCTCACTTGCTCGTTCTGTGTCTCCCAGCACTGCAGGCTGCCCTTTTGTACTTGGCACCTTTTCCTGCACACAAAGAAATCTGCAGCAGTCCCGACAGAGCTCAGGTGAGCTCGGTCACCCCCCCCCCTCGATCCTAATCTGTCCCAAACACTGATTCCTGACAACGACTGTGGAATTCTGCAGCACCAGAAACACGAAAACACATTTCAGCCAGGATGTAAAAAATGACAACTGTACTGTTCATAAGGAGGTATGGAAAAATGCCAGTGTTGAAAATGTTGGGTGAAAATATTACTAATTTGCGAAGTTACAAGGGTGCGTGGAAACTGCACAACACACACTCATTAACACAGTCATGTTATGGAGTTTCATCACAAAATTTTCAACATAGGCATTTTAGAACCTCTACTCATGAACAGTGTCAGTGTAATTTTCTTAATGTGTCCCAAATACTGATTTCCCACAGCAACCGCGCTATTGTGCGTCAGAAGAGCGAAAACACATTTTGGCCAGGATGTGAAAAATGACAGCTGCACTGTTCATAAGGAGATGTGGAAAAATGGCAATGTTGAAAATCTGGAGTGAAAATATTGCAAAGTTGCAAAGTATAGCGTGCGTAAGAGCACTGCTGGCGCCGCGCTCATAGCACCTTCATTTACAGACTTTCATTGCAAATTTTCAACATAAGCTTTTTAGGACCTCTGCTAATGAACAGTGTCACTGTCATTTTCATAATGTGTCCCGAACATGGATTTCCCACAGTGACCACACTATTCTGCACCGGAAGTGTGAAAACACATTTTGGCCAGGATCTGAAAAATGACAGCTGTACTGTTCATGAGGAGGTACAGAACAATGGCAATGTTGAAAATCTGGAGTGAAAATCTTATAAATTCTTGAATTTATGAGCGAGCAGGCAAACTGCACAATGCACTCTCATAACACAGTCATTTTATGGAGTATCGGCACCAAATTTTCAACATAGGCATTTTAGGATGTCTGCTCATGAACAATTCATTGTCATTTTCGTAATCTGTCCTGAACACTAATTTCCCACAGCGATTGCGCTATTCTGCGCCGAAAGTATGAAAACACATTTCGACCAGGATGTGAAAAATGACAGCTGTACTGTTCACAAGGAGGAGTGGAAGAATGCCAGTGTTGAAAATCTGGAAAGAAAACATTGCAAATTTGCAAAGTTATGACCGTAGGTAGCAACTGCGCAACGCATGCTCGTAAAACAGTCATTTTTTGGATTCTTTCCACCAAATTTACAACCTAGGCTTTTTGAGAGTTTATCTTATGAACACTGGCACTGTCATTTCATTAATCAGTCCCAAAAGGTGATTCTGCACAGTGACTGCGAAATCACCTTTCGGGGCAGATTAATGCCATCACAGTGGCAGAATTCAAGAGGAGGGGTCACAAAAACCCCATGTTGAAAATTTGGTGCCAAAATTCCAAAAAAATGACTGAGATATGCATCAATGTTGAAAAAACTCTATTTATTCAATTATACAGCTTACCGGCATTTCCTCAGTTCGCGGTCTGCTTTGAAGAGTGCAGATGTGTTCCCGGTCCATCAAAGATCGTCATGTCGGACTCCGGAGGTAAATATGGGGTGACTGGGGGTGTGGGGAGGCAGAGTGCACAGTGGGTGGGTGCAGATTGTGAGAGGGGGCAGGGAGATGGTGAGGGACTGTTTTATTTTTACAGGGAACAAGAATAAAAACCATAGCGGTATGCTTTTTTTCTTTCAGGGCCATTTGGCATGGTGGGGTGCACTCCCAGCATGCCAACACAGTATTTCTGGGGGGGCAGCTGTAGCTGATGAGGGACTGGGCACCCCTGTTGGCACATACTGGGGGGGCACAAGAGATGAGGAGGATTGGGCATCCCTTTGGCACAAGTCTACTGGGTGTTTGGGGGGGTTATGTCGATGGGGAGTGGGCTCCCTGTCAGCAAATGAACATTTGGGGGGGATTATGCTGACAGGAGTGGGTTCCCTGTCAGCAAATACTTTGGCCGGGGCATAATCCCGACAGGAGTGGGCTCCCCTGTCGGCAAATTAAACTTTTTTTGGGGGAGGGACATCATGCCGAGGGGGATCGGGCACCCCCCTTGGCACAGAAAGAAATAGGGGGAACATGCCGACGGGGAATGGGCTCCCCATTGGCAAGCTGGATGGGGAACTCTAGGACAGTCCTGTAATGAGGGGTCACTTCCTCATTGCAGCAGATGACGCTGCAATGACAAGGCGGCCCCTGATTGCAGCAGCTAAAACTTTAGAAGGTTGTGGCACGCTGGCTGACCTTGTGTCAGCAGCAGCGTGCCACACCATTGGGGACAGCAGGCCAAGCCTTCAAAGGCTGTGGGGTCATTTGTCACAACAGCGTTACACCTCAACAACCTGCTTCTTGCAAAAGCTGCTCCAATATGTTTCTTGCACTTGCGCGCAATCGACATCAAAACTATCCAGCAATAAAAACACATACAGGCACATTTTTACAGAAGAAATAAAATACATGTCTATGCAAAAATTTACAATATATACATTTCATAAGGGTGAAGGGAAAAGGAAGCGGAGAACAGGATGAGCAGTAGTGGTGAGAAACAAGTGAGAGTTTAAGGCATGAAGCATTTACAGGTTTCATTTAATAGGTTGCTGAACAGCACTTTAAAGGTTGGCATGTTGACTATTTGTGAGAGTTGATATATGTCAAGGTTTTGCCAACTTGGCCGATCTGTCCTCCGTTCTCAATTTTTATGGGCATGGGTGGAGCCTATAGCCATTTTGCACTCAAAAATGGCTGATTGTGGCATGCTTCCATTGGACGTTTTGAAGTATCCTTCCAAAAGTCCAACAAAGCTTGGAACACTCCACCATGGTCAGTTATTATGGAGTAACAGCTGCACTATTTCGACTGTGACTTCCACATTCCAGGACAAGAACTGGGAATGTGCGCCGTGCATGCATGCATGGTTCTGCTGATGCTGCCATCTTGGGAATAGCAGAATGCCATTCACCACAACTATGCATGCGCAAATGCTGTGCATGCGCAGTTTCATCACTGCCACAATCTTGGATATGGCACTCAGAGGCGCTCGCTCTCCTAATGTTTACAAGCTCACCACAGCCATATCGGCTCTGGTTATAACTTGTTTTTAGTGGAGTTCAGTTTTTATCATGTATTTTTCCAGGACAGATCATCTTAGATGCAGCATTTCCTTTTTAGTGAGGTTCTTCTATAGACTTCTGCTTTTACACTGTTTTGCACTATTTACCCAGGATAACACAGCTGAGATGCAATATCTCCTTTTCAATGGGGTCCTGCTTTGCCGCATTTTGGTACTGTATTTACCCAGGATAGCACAGTTTAGATATTACCTCATTTTCAGTTGGGTCCTGCTTTTCTTTTCCAATGTTTACACTCTATTTACCCAGGATAGTACGGTTGAGATGCAATATCTCATGTTTATGACTGGTGGAATTTTTTAATTCCCATCCAAAATGTGATTTTCTAGTGTGACACAAGCACATGTTTCAGAGGAGATTTGAAAGATGACACCTGCCATGTTAATGAGGTGGGATAACACAAGGGGTATGTTGAATATTAGGGGGACAAACTATGCAAAAATAAAGTTATGAGTAAACAATGGAACTAGGCATGGATGAACTGGCTCACGCGCAGTTCCAACTTCCACGGACCAGGCTGACTCAGCTCTGACCGGGAAAACCAAACCTGTCATGCCTCAAGCCGAATTACCAAATTGGCCCAGTTCAGAAGTGTGGTACAGTTCAGAATAACACTCTCACCACCAGTACCACATGGGCAAGGCAGTGTGAGGTGCAGAAACGGTGAAGAAATAAAAAAAAAAAAAGTGTTTTCTTTCCTGATCTCTGATGAATACTCCTGGGTACCTGGACTTTCACCAGGCAAACACTTGTGTTCCTGGGGCACTGAAGGGAGCCAACCAATAAGGGTCTCTGTTCTGTGATTGACTCATGTTCTAGCCAATCATCTGTGTCAGTCACCACTGGACATCCCTAGAAAACAGTGTATCAAGCCCCTTTGGGGCTCTGCATTCAACTGAGACAGTCTTGTGTGTGTGAGTACAGAGTGACTTAAAAAGAAAACTGCAAAGACATTTTTTATTTTGTTACAGAGAGAGAGAGAGAGAGATGGAGAGGGAGAGAGGAAAGGGATCGAGGGAGAGTAGATAGAACAACAAATTCAACAGCAGAGTGCAGATGTTGCAGCAGACTGCAGAGTAGTCTGAAAAAACAATTTTTTTCTTTCCCGTTAAAAAGAAAGTAGAGAGAGACTAATTCAACAGCAGAATGCAGAATAGAAAACAGCAGAGTGTAGACGTTGCACGCTTCACAGTAAGCAAATAAAAAAGTTCCATTAGTCAGAGAGAGCGAGACAGAGACAGAGAGAGAGAGAGAGAGAGAGAGAGAGAGAGAGAAAGACCAACTAATTTAACAGCAGACAACAGTAGAGTGCAGAAAAAAATATATTAAGAGGAACAGAGTCAGACAGGACAGGAGGATTCTGTCTGAAGATTACAGTGCCTCAGTAATATTGAGGGCTTATAGGCCACACAGATTTTGAAGAGGGTGTCATCCCTGTCTCAGACTCTGTGTTGCCCTTCTCTGTGCCTGAACTAGTACTAGTTCACAGTGCCATAGAGATTGTGAAAGGGGGGGGTCACATATCAGACTCTGTGTTGTCCACCTCTGTGCCTGAACTATTACTAGGTCATATTGCAGTAGCATACACTCTATGCTGCCCATTTCTGTGTCTGAACTACTGCTCGGTCATAGTGCCACACAGATTGTGAAGGGAGGAGTCACTTCTCAGACTCTGCGTTGACCATCTCTGTGCCTGAACTACTACTAGGTGATATGGTGCCTCATATATTGTGAGAGAGGAGTGTCACATCCCAGAGTCTGTGTTACCCATCTCTGCATCCGAATGAAGACTGCTAAGTAAACAATTTCAGATGGACCCCAAAAGATCAATTCAGAATCAGAGTCTGTTATGGAAATGGAACATGTGGCCAACACCAGCAGTATGGCTGAAATCGGTATATGTATCAATAAAAATAGTTCCCAAAAACAAATTCAGGTGTAACCCCCCTGCAAATGGGGGTTCCCAAAAGTCTTCTAGGAGATGGCTAAGTGCTCCCAGCCTGAGTGGTGTTCGGCGTTTAAGCCGTTTATCTGTGAGTGCCTTTAGAACCTCTGATACTGTCTCTTTAAGGGCTGCCTGCTCGCAGGCTAAATTAGTTTGAATGGGGGGACTGTGTAGGTAATGCTCGAATCCCTCCCTGAGCTACCGTCTGATCGCTCCGTTTCTGCAGTCACTAAACGCGCAGAGGGAGCCCATCTGAAAGATGTAACTGTTTGCCTGAAATCATTTAGAGCATTAGTAAAATTGCAGTTTGTCTAACCTGCCTTTATTGCAGCTGGGACTCTGTGTGTGTGTTGCCCCTTCATTTTGGACCTGAACTGCTAATCTGGGCCATTTGGGTTAGGGGAGCCCTAAAATGGAGATTGCTTGAGCCAACCAGAAATTGGTCTCTCACCTGGAGCCTGCTAAAAGGGGAATGTATGGCAGGTGCTTCTGGGAATGGTAGTTTGAACCTTGGCACCTTTTTACACCAACAGAGGGAGCCCTGCAGTGATTGACAGCCAAATCCACCAAACTAATTCATGTGGAGCCTAAGGAAAATGCCCTGAACTGTTGCTGGATGGCCAGATTCGAGTTGACTGTGAGAAGAGAAGGAGCTCTGTTCTGCTGCAGCTTGCAGTTCGCGCAGGAAGTGTGTGTAAGGTCCTGAAGTCAGCCTGTAGCCGTTAGCGAGTGCTCATCAGATTGAATTAGAGTTGTGGAAAGAGAAGAAGGAAGTGTGCAGAACCAGGCTTGCCCGTAGAAGACTGAAGATTTGCAGAAGTGCGATCGGCCTGTTGGGGACTCTGATGCTATGTGTGCTCTCGGGTTTTGCAGTGTTTGCGATCGGGATCGAGAAGCATTTGCCTGGTATAGTAATTTCCTTTACATATAAATGTGTCTAGTGCTTTTAGGGGATCGTGATTCCCTTTCCCCTTTGTCTGTGAGTGGTGAGCTGAAGCTGGAAGCTGAACTCAAAGCCAATCAGACTGAAACCATCTGCTATCCAAAGCAGTTAGGCCCTGTCATAAGGGTCTCATCTTCACGCCGTGCTCATCCTGGCCATCCAGAGCCACCTCCTCAATTCAGCTCTCGGCTTGGGGTTTGTGAGTACAAATCGGGATAACTCCCTGCACTTTCATTTAATCAAAGTGTGTCAACTGATTGCTTTGTGTTCTTCTATTTGTGGACTGAGCCATCCGGCTCCAGATTATAATTTATTTGTGCATATATTTTCTTCCTACAGGGCCCCATCCAGCTGCACCAGCAGGCTAACCCCGGGCAATGGACCTGGCTAGCCCCCCACCATCCTGGGTACCCAGAGTGTGACTTTTTGGACCCTATATGCCTGTACAGTACTGTGATTTGAATATTGCCAATCAACCTGATTCCCTCCCCCCCGTGTTCTAGTCTCCTGAATAAACGAGATTTGTTATTGTTGAACTTTATACTGTCTGAGGTGTCAGTACATATAGAACCAGCATTGCAATCTGTGTTTGTCTATGTTACTTAACCTTTGTTTTACAGGGGGTCCTCAGAGATGAGCTGCAGAATCTGTCTCATGGGTAAGTGGTATCTATATGTGTAAACCATGTTCATATGTGGGGTATTGGGACAGTAACTCCCGTGAACTGTTTGGGCCACTAGTGGGAACAAAGAGGGGTCACAGTGGCCCAGAGGGCTGTGCACGAACTAGTTTAACTACTATCAACCCTGACCTCTGGGTGGAGGCACACGTCATAGAACCTAGGCCCCTCAAACTGTCAGTAGCCAAGCAGGCAGGGGTAGTAGCCCTTGGCATAGCGCCACCTAGGGGTTACACAGAAAAAAAGAGAAATTCACTGTTGAAGATATAATTAATACAACTGATGAAAATAAAGCAACACAAGCAGAAAAAGATGAAACAACTCAACTAGAAAAGGTAAAGAATGTTGGTGAATCCCCAGGTCAAAGTAGTGCAGCACTGTCAGCATTACCAGAAAAATCAGATAAAAGTAAAACACAAAAATAGGTAGCCCAGACAGTTAGACCTAGAAAGTCAATGATTAAGGAAAAGGCTCTGTCTAGTACCACTAGATGTGACACTCCACGATATGTCACTCGTGCATCTCTGGCTCCTTCATCCGAAAGCAGTGCCTCTGATGAAGAAAAGGTTGTGAAAGTACAAAAAGAAGATTATGATCAAGATGTATCACAGTTATGCTCTTCCAAAGGTGAGGAATCAGAATGTGATACTGATGAGGTAGGGGATGATACCTGGGTTCCCCCACTCAAAAGGAAAAAACACATACTGTACAGCAAGCACCACCACTAGGCACAACCAGTAGTGGGAAAACAATCAATAGTCTTGGTAGCTCTTCTGGGGACAGCCACAGTGTGCATAAATCCGGGTCAGAAATAACTGCTACCAAAATTGCTGCAGGTCCTGGCATGACAGCAAACTGTTTCAACTCAGTTGTGTGGAGCTATTTTCATATAAGTCCCAAAAATGAATGTTTTGCTGTCTCCACCTTTTGTCATCAGGACATTAGCAGGAGGAAAGTGAGGGGCCAGTTCAGGACAACATCACTAAAAAGGCATTTCCAAAAAGCACATTCAACCATTTGGCTGGGCAGCAGTTCTGAGCAAGTGGAAAATATCTGATGAAAATAATCCTACAGACAATAGTGATGGTGAAGAGACTGAGAGACATGGCACACAAAAAACATTTTCAACTTCACTGACAAAATTATTTGGATAAGCTATGGCTTCGCCACTGCAATCCTGCGGTTCTTGCCCCCCCTCCCCTGCATGAACTAAACTGCAGACCATTACTGCAATGCTTGAACAAAAAAATGATGTACTATAGAGCACATGAAGTACAGTTAAACATTAATCAGTTAATATAGAGGATAATGGCTGAGGATCAGGTGATAAACATGCTGTAATCACCTCGAGTGGTTGCTAGGGCAACATGGTAAACCTCGAGAGCATAGAAACATAGAAGTTGATGGCAGATAAGGACCGCAAGGCCCATCCAGTCTGCCCATTTCTTTTTCTACCTTATAAATGTGCTATCGGCCTTTGCTCTGTCAGAGGCCTATCTATTCATACTCATCTGTATTGCTCCCTTATGCCTATCCCATGCCTGTTTGAAGCCCTGCACTGTATTCATAGCCACCACTTCCTGAGGTAGGCCGCTCTATGCATCCACCACCCTTTCTGTGAAAAAGAATGTCCTCACATTCCCCCTTAATGTCCTCACATTCCTCCCTCTAATCTCATGCTGTGTCCTCTTGTCCTGCTATTTTTCTTATATTTAAACATGTTAAACTCTTTCACCTTGTTAATGCCCTTAAGGTGTTTGAATGCCTCGATCATATCACCTCTCTCCCTCCTTTGCTCAAGGGTATACATATTGAGCTCTGTTAATCTGTTCTCATATGTCTTCTGATGCAGTCCCTGCACCATTTTGGTTGCTCTGCCTCAATTTGGTTAATGTCCTTGTGAAGGTGTGGCCTCCAGTACTGCACGCAGTACTCCAGATGGGGCCTAACCAGTGTCTTGTAAAGAGGGATTATTACCTCCCTCTTACGACTTATGATACCCCTACTAATACACCCTAACATCCCTCTAGCCTTACCTACTGCTTTAGAGGTCTGCTTGGATGATTTCAGGTCATCGGTGATGATGATGCCCAAGTCTCTTTCTTCCTTTGTGACTGCCAGTAACTCCCCTCCCAGACTATAGGTGGCTTCAGGGTTTCTCTTCCCTATGTGCATGATCTTGCACTTCTTTGCATTATATCCCAGTTGCCACTCTTCTGACCATTTTGCTAGTTTATCCAGAACTCTTCTCATTCTGCCCACCCCATCTGGGTCATCTACTCTGTTGCAGATCTTGGTGTCATCTGCAAACAGACAAGTCTTACCCTCTAGTCCATCTGCAAGGTCACTAATGAAGATATTGAAGAGGACTGGCCCCAGGACTGATTCCTGAGGTACCCCACTTGTGACTTGCATCTCTTCTGATTGTATACCATTTATCACCACTCTCTGTTTTCTGCCCGTCAACCAGTTTGCCACCCAGTTGACCAACTTCTGACCCACCCCGAGCCTACCCAGCTTATTTATCAATCTTCTATGTGGAACAGTGTCGAAAGCTTTGCTGAAGTTGAGGTAGGTGACATCAATTGCTCCCTCTTGGTCCACCACTCTGGTTACCCAGTCAAAGAAATCTATGAGATTAGTTTGACAGGACTTTCCTTTTGTAAACCCATGCTGTCTTGGATCCTGTGCTCCTACAGATTCCAGTTGCACTATCCTTTCCTTAAGGAGTGCTTCCATAATCCTGCCCACTACAGAGGTAAGACTGACTGGTCTGTATTTCCCTGCCTCCTCCCTGCTACCACTCTTGTGGAGCAGGATCACATGAGCCCTTCTCCAGTCTTCTGGGACCTCTTCTGTGCTCAGAGACTCACTAAACAGTTCTGCTAATGGCTCTGCTAGTTCAACCCTTAGCTCCTTAAGTACCCTGGGATGTATGCCATCTGGTCCCATTGCCTTATCCACCCTGAGCTTAGTGAGCTCTGGTAGGAGCCTTTCTTTTGTGAATGGAGTAGTGCTCACCTCCCTCCCCCCTGTGTCTGTGGTGCTGAGCTGTGGGCCCTGCCCTACCTTCTCTTCAGTAAATACTGAGCAAAAGTATCTATTTAGGATAGATGCTTTTACAGGGTCCTCCTCTTCAGGTGTCAGCGTGGCTCAGTTGGTAGCACATCCGCCTCTGGACCAGAAGGTCGTGGGTTCTCGTCCCACACCAGGATTGGACTTGCACCTAAAAATCGCTGGCATCCGAGTGCAGTATTGGGGGGGTGCTGTACTGCTGGGGTGTGCCATCCTTCAGATGAGACGTTAAACCGAGGTCCCTTCTGCCCATCCTGGTGTCATCCAGGTGGAAGTAATAGAACCCAGGGCACTCTTCGCAAAGAGTAGGGAACATTCCCGGTGTCCTGGCCAACATTCCCCTTCCCATAAACCGGTTCATGCAATTATCCAGGCTGTGTGTGGGTGATGATGTGCGATATGGCAGCCACCACACATTCAGTCACTTCACTACCAGTCTAGCATTGCTTGTAAAGCGCTTTGGATGTATGAAAAGCGCTATATAAATGCTGATTCTTCTTCATATGCCCCCTCTTCTCCATTGAGCTTAGCAATACCCCCTCTGGACTTTCTCCTTTCACTAATGTATCTATAGAAAGTCTTGTCACCTTCTTTTACTGTTCATGCTAGTATTTCCTCAGTTTGGGACTTTGCCTGCCGTACTGCCTTCCCTTCTTCCCTCAGGGAAGTTAGGTATGCCTCCCTATTTTCATCCCGCTGTGTTCCCTTATATTTCCAGAAGGCCAGCCTTTGGGCTCTGACCTTTTCTGCTACTGTATTTGAGAACCAAAGTGGTTTCCTTCTTCTTTTGCACTTCCTTTTCTGTCTAACACAATGGGATGTTGCTTTAAGTATTGCATCCTTAATACTTGCCCACTTTGCCTGTACCCCCTCATCTGTGTTTCTTTTTGCCAGGGCCAGCTTAACTCTGTTGGCCATCTTGTCAAAGTCAGCTCCTCTGAAGTCCCATATTTTTGCCTTGGAATGGGGTTATTTAGATGTAGTGGCCAAATTGAACCATACCATGCGATGGTCACTGGCCCCCTTGACCCCTTCCCTGTTAGTCAGTTCTAGATCTAGGATAGCCCTGTCTCTTGTGGGTTGTTGTACCAGTTGTTTGATGCCTTCCCCCTGCAGGGAATCCACCATGTGTCTAGTTCTGGCAGATGTTCCTGCTGGTATTGACCAATCTGTATCCGGCATGTTGAAGTCTCCCATTATCTGAACCTCCGCTTTAGCTGTCATGTTTTGTATATCTTCTAACAGTAATGTGTCTATGTCCTCCCCCTGGTCTGGGGGCCTGTAGACAACCCTGGTTCTTATGGCTGTCCCATTTCCTGTTTCCAGGTTGACCCACAGTTCTTCTGGCTCCTTATGTGTATTCTGAATTTCTGTAGCTTTGATATTTTCATTGACATACAGGGCCACTCCACCCCCCCTTTTTGCACCTCGGTCTCTTCTGAACAGTACATAGCCAGGTACTGAAGTCTCCCAAGTGTGGTTACCGGTAAACCATGTCTCACTAATTGCTACTATGTCCAGTTTAGCCTCTGACATTAGTGCCTGAAGGTCTGGGATCTTATTTCCCAGGCTGTGAGCATTTGTGTACATGATTTTCCATTGGCCAGATTTCGGTGTGTTAGTTGTTGGGTGAGGTTTGGCATTTCCCCTGTGCGTCGTATGGGGAGACTGACCTTTTTTCTTACCTGGTGATGCAAATGAACTGCAAACATGCTGAATCCCTGTTTGACCACTAGCTGAGGGGGGAGGGTGTTCTTCCCATTCAATGTATGGGGTACTGCACCCCTCTCCCCATTTGCTAGTTTAAATATTCTGTAAAGACGTCAAACTTCTGCCCCAATGCACTGACTCCCTCCTTAGTCAGATGCAGTCCATCAAATTTAAAGAACTTTTGCTCCCAGAACTGTTGCCAGTTCCCTACAAATCTGTGTCCTTTTTCCTGGCACCAGCCCTTGAGCCACATATTTAGCTCCCCTATCTCCCCTTCTCTGACCTTCCGTCTATCTGTCCCCCTCTCCCAGACTGGCAGGATCTCAGAGAAGGAGATGCCGGACAAAATGGAAGCACAGCTCGAGAGGTTTACTGTAGCCCTAGGAACCACGAGAGGTGATTTCAGCGTGGGTGTCACCAGCCATCATCTTTTATAGTGTATGGTCAAAAAAACACTGTTTGCATTCTATGTGTGAGAATTATGGAACTCTGGTGCAGTCTTTTTTTGTTTTGCCACTGTTTGGAAGTTCGGAAGTGTGGTTAACAACTTTTAAAATTCTAAATAACGCATAACAAAGCTGTGTAACTGCTGATTATGGTGGTTAATAGGCACTTACCATACATTATAGTTGAATTTATTGCTAAGGACCTGCAACCACTTTCTGTGGTGGAGAATGATTGTTTGAGAGCCTTTTTTAAAATATTTTGCTCCACATTACAACATACCAAGCCATAAATATTTTGCTACTGTGGCTGTTCCC
Organism: Neoceratodus forsteri; assembly: GCA_016271365.2. NCBI lineage: Eukaryota > Metazoa > Chordata > Ceratodontiformes > Ceratodontidae > Neoceratodus > Neoceratodus forsteri. The sequence goes on from CM028130.1 coordinate 55,219,676, forward strand.
AAATTGTATGAACATATGCAAAAGAAAATACAATTTGCTATTCAAGACAGTGAATGTGGTTTTGTGTACCTGACCACAGACATATGGATGAGTTCTCAAACCAGTGATTATGTGTACATCACGGCACATTGCGTGTCATGATCATCCTCAATCACCAACACAAGCAGCAGTGTACAGGAAGGTAGACAAAGAATGGCAGCTCCTTGCATTACCATGTTTGGTAAATATCACACCACTGACAGTATTTTGGAAGAGTTACGAGACAAAATTTTTGAGTGGTTAGAGCCCTTGGGACTCCACACTGAATTTGTGGGTTCAGACGATGGTGCCAATATTGTTAGTGCATTGAAACATGGTGGTTTTACTCACATTCCAAGCTTTGCACACTCATTAAATTTGTTAGTATGAGCGTTCCTTTAAAGTGAGAACAGTACTGTAACACTACTGGGAGCTGCAAAGAAAATCTGTGACCATTTTAGCCACTCTGTAAAATCCCATGGTATCTTGGCTGAGCTCAAGAAAAAAAAGGGCTTGTCAATACAGCAACTGAAACAAGATGTTCTGGCAAGACAGAACTCAACATTTTATATGTGTGAGAGACATCTCACTCAAATGAAGGCAGTCCATGAATATACCGTGGAACACAACATAGTAGATGGTGTTGTGCTAAACTTATTCTAGTGGTCTTTCATGGAATATCATCCATTGCTCTTGCCTCCATTAGAGGAAGACACTCAACAGATTAGCAAAAAGAATGTTACTCTAAGCCAGGTTATTCCCATCATAAATTTATTGAAAAAGAACTCAGAAGGCTGCATAAAGGTTTTGACCAAAAATGAGACTAATCTAGTGTATCCCATACAGTCTGACTGATACAGCAATTCCAAAATTGCAGAAGACTTCATAATATCGCAACAGACAAAAATGTTCTTCCTTCCATTCTTCTTGACCCTTGGTTTAAGTTGCAGCAGCTGCCTCCTTCAGATCTTGGTGACTCTCATCTTGAATACAAAAACATCCAGATTTCAACAAATGCACAGGAAAAGGAAGGGACTGTATATGACAATACAAGTGAATCTTGCAATGTAGATGTTGCATCTGATGATGCAACATCTGTTGGTGGTTATAGCAATAATTTCTACTTAGTACCACCATGTACTCCTTCATCAACATTGGGTAGTCCTGCACAAAGTCCGCTTTCATGGCCCTTGAAAAAGTCATGTCATTCTGTAAAGCACACAGATGACTCTCACACTTTTTGGCCAAAACTCATGGAAACTGATAATTCAGATGTGTCTGTCATGGAGCCACCTTCTTTGTCTTTGTCTGATATTGTAGATGCCTATTTATGAGAAATACTCATTTATATTGCTGATGATTCTTTTGAGTGCTGGCTGGAAAAGAAAAACATCTGGACTCCACTATTTGCCTTTGCTATTAAGCTTCTTAGTTTTCCTCCCACTAGTGTTTACTGTGAGTTTATATTTAGCACACCTGGAAATGTCTCTGATGGCCACACAAAGCTTACTCCAGAAAATGAACAGTGTCTTACCTTCCTAAACAATGTTACTCTGGGTCGCCCCTGAAAAAGGGACCTTCGGGACTCAGTGGACCTACCCAGTGATCAAAATTTAATAAATATATAAATAAATGTCAATCTCAACAAATTATCTTACCATTTCAGTGAACAGTAGCAGAAACATAAAAGCAAGGGTGATGAACAGCTGCAACAGGTGTCTCCTAATAGAGGTACTTCCTTGGTAGCATTTGAAGATGATGGTGACGATATTATTTAATTTAATGATTTATTTCTTCGAATTCAGAGGACAAGAGTCAGCAACCATAACAGAAAGAAGTAACAAATTCCTTTTTATGAAATTATGGTGTGTATGACATCATATGTACTGCTGTATGTGCTTTTCACATTCAATTTAGGAACCCAGGTGGAGTGTAATTTGTTTATACAGCAAGTTCAAAATACAAACAGGGCACCGGCAGTGAATTGTTGGATGTCTCTGGGGTGGAGGGTGGGACCAAAGGGTCAACACAAAGGAAACATTCCTACAGTATGTACAGTACAAACACGGCTGCAGTGAGTGCTAGCCCCTGCAGTCCTTGGGTCCTATACCATGTGGAACCCCACCGGCATGATGACGGTGGAGCATTGGCAGGGCTGGGGACTGGCAGGTGAGCTTCATGGTAGACATAGGTGGTGGTTGGGGACAAACAGTTGAACAAAAAAACAATTGACTGTAATGATTAGTTGTTAAAGTTTGTAGGATATATGCAAAAACTGCAATGCCGTTTGCCGGGGGGGGCAAGGTCAACCACATACATTACAAAACGCAAGTGATAGCAAATATTTAGTCAATCAGGCAGGAGTGTGTGTGATAGGCAAGCAAAATAAATACAAATAAAAAAAATCAACTCAAGTCAAAAGGGCTGGAGGGATGGCTGGGGCTCCATCACATATCCTGCTCATGTTGCTTGTCTCCCACCAAAAAGCATGCCACACTCAGCGAAGATCTGCACTCTGCTGTTGTCTTTCTGCTGTTTTACTTGTTGGTCTTCCTCTCTCTTTCTGATTAATTATTGGCACTCTGCCTCATTTCACTGCAAAACCAAAAATGACCTGCATACACTGGGCTGGATTCACAAACATGTTTGGGACTCCAGTTGTGAGCTGAATTCTCCATAGCTGCGGAGATTACTATTCACATCTATGGCAGCTTCAGAAAATGTTATGGTTAGTCTCACCGGCAGTAACATTAATCTGCAGCTGGGGAGATTTCCACTGTAACACCACCTGCAAGCTGCCATAAATCATGGAGTCAGTTGTAAACCGGCTCCACTTTTGAGAATACCATTGCTTTGGGAGAAATTGCTGTTCTGAAAGTGTCAACCCACTTGTGCCAAATGTTTCCTGTAGCTGAGGGATTTTCAGTTTTGCGAATCCTGCCCACTGTTTCTTATGAATGTCATATGGTGACTGACACTCTGTATTTACAAGAACAACAGACTTTTTTTATTTGCTGTTGGCTGCTTGCTGACCTTGAAAAACGACACAATACAGACACACATTTTTTTTTAAAGGTTGAATATTATTTATCTTAACAGGGATCTAAAAGAATAATACTGATGCATTCCTTATGCTCAAATAGACTAAAACAGATCAAGAATTCATCACAGCAAATCAGAACCTTTTAGGAAAAAAATCAGAGTTGGAATCAGAACTGGATCACAGCCAACCCATCCATCCCTAATAGAAACAATGCAAAATTTATTCATAACTTACTCTTTTTTTTGCATTTTTTGTATATTTATTTATTGAGTTCTTGGATTAATACCTATGATTCAGAAACTCTCTTACATAGGTTCCACATCAATTAAACAGTACAAACCAAAATTAGTACAACGTAAAGAGTTCAGGTAGCATTATTCTCAAATATACATGTTGCACTAGGAGGGTTAACAGTCAGCAAAACAGGAAGATTCAGCTTAATAAGAGCTAATACAGTGGCGACACTAGCTGGACTGCTGGTCTGGGCAGGCAGCCAGAGGCTGGCTTTGACAGTAAGGCAAAAAAGGCAGCCAGAGGTAGGCTTAGCCGAAAAGTAGGGCAGTCCTTTGTATGCAAGAAAGGGGGGATCAGGCCATGAAAATTGCAGGGCAGGGAGAGAATACAGGAGTGGGTAGACAGTGGGTAGGTGAGGGAAAGGAAGGAGGGATGGAAAAGATTAGTTGGGGAGATAAGCAGGCAGTCATAGCCGCTGCACATGATAAGGTGTTGTCTGAGGAGGCACTTGAAATGACCAAGCTTGGGTACATCAAGAGTAGCTATTGGGAAACCATTTAGCCAACTGGGCACCCTAAAGCTAAAGGATTGTTGTGCTTGCATGGTACAGCAGAAGGGACTTGGAAGGAATGTCTTGATACAGTTTTAGTGCTATGTGAGTAAAGAGTATGGGTGAGGAGGTGATGGGACTTAGAAGCGGTTAGTTACATGCTAATTTTCTTGGCGTATAAGAAGGTGTGATACTTGATCCTAAACACAGAATTTGATGGCAGATAAGGACCGCTTGGCCCACCTAGTCTGCCCATTTCCCTACTTAATGGATAAACTGCAGATCCTAGTTAACCATCAGCCTACTTCCTCCTACCCCATACTATAATTGCCTTGTGTCTGTCCCATGAATTCTTGAATTCCCCCACTGTTTTTGACTCTATGACCTCCTCAGGAAGGCTGTTCCATGCATCTACAACCCTCTCTGTGAAGAAATACTTCCTCACATTACCTCTGAGCCGTCCCCCCCTATCTTCAAATTGTGCCCTCTTGTTTTGCACATCTCTTTTTTTGAAAGATGCTACCCTCTTGGACATTGTTGATTCCCTTGAGGTATTTGAAAGTTTCTATCATGTCCCCCCTCTCCCTCCTTTCCTCGAGGCTATACTTCTTAAGCTCCTTTAGTCTTTCTTCATATGTCTTCTGGTACAGACCCTGCACCGTTTTGGTTTCCCTCCTCTGGACAGCCTCTACCCTGTCTATGTCTTTGCAGAGATGGGGTCTCCAGAATTGTACACAGTACCCCAGTTGTGGTCCAACCAACTCTCTGTACAGAGGGATAACAACTTCCTGTTTTCTACTGGTGCTGCCTCTCCCTATGCATCCCAGTATCCCCCCTGCCCTCCTTACTGCCTTTTCACATTGCTGGCTCACCTTTAGGTCATCTGATTTGACTACCCCCAGGTCCCTTTCGATTTTTGTTTTTGTCAGTATCTCACCCCCACTGTGTACTCTTGCCCTGGGTTTTTGTTTCCCGGGTGCATTACTTTGCACTTCTTTGCATTGAATCTAAGCTGCCATGCATTTAACCATTCCTCCAACCTTGATATGTCCCTTTTCATCCTTTCCACCCCACCTTACGTATCAACCCTATTGCAGATTTTTGTGTCATCTGCAAAGAGACATACCTTCCCCTCCAGTCCCTCCACAATGTCACTTATAAAGACATAAAAAAGGACCGTCCCCAGTACTGAACCCTGCGCTACCCCACTAATAACCCTCCTTTCTTCACTGTGGGCTCCATTTACTACTATCCGCTGTGTCCTGTTGTCCAGCCAGTGTTTTGCCCAAGCTACCACCCTGGGACCCACTCCCAGACTGGCTAATTTGTTTATTAATCTTTTGTGTGGGACTGTTTTAAAAGCCTTGCTAAAGTCTAGGTAGGCCATGTCTACAGCCCTTCCCTGGTCTACTACTTTGGTCACCCAATCAAAGAAATCAATTAGATTTGTTTGACATGACCTTCCTGCTGTGAATCCATGCTGCCTTGGGTCCTATGCCTCACTGGCCTCTAGGTACTCAACAATTCTTTCCTTCAGAAGCAATTCCATCATTTTCCCCTACCACTGAGGTCAAACTGCCAGGTCTATAGTTTCCTGCCTCTGTCTTGCTCCCACTTTTGTGAAGGGGAATCACATCCGCTCTTCTCCAGTCCTCAGGTACCACACCATACTCCCATGGTTTATTAAAAAGGGTAGTCAGTGGTGTTACTAGTTCTTCCCTTAGTTCTTTTAGAATTCTTGGGTGAATCCCATCAGGCCTCATTGCTCTACCCACCTTCAGTTTTAAGAGTTCTTTAAGAACCCTTTCTTCTGTGAAAGGACTAATATCAACCCCCCCTATCCAGAGTACTTCTATTGACTGGATTGTGTCTCTTCCCCTGCTTTTCCATTGTGAATACTGAGCAGAAATATTCATTCAGTATCCCTGCTTTTTAACTGCCACTCTCTGCCCAACCACTTTCCTCTTTGTTCAGCCTCAGTATCCATGCCTTCATCTTTCTTTACTTCCTAATGTACCTATAAAAAGCTTTATCCCCATTCTTAACCGACTTGGCTATCTTTTCCTCAGTTTGTTCCTTTGCTATTCTGACTGCCTTCCCCACTTCTTTCTGCTTTAACTGGTACAGTACTCTGTCCTGCTTCTTCTGTGTTTCCTTATTCTTCCTGAATGCTGTCTTTTTCTCCCTTACCTTCCCCACCACTTTTTTTGAGAACCATAGTGTTTTTTCTTGCATTTTGATTTGTTTATTTGCTTCACACAAAGGCTTTTTGATTTTGTGATGGCAGTTTTGAGGTTTCTCCATTGTTACTCGACCCCACCTTCTTGCCTGTTTGCTAGTGCTTTTCAGAGGCACTCTCCCATTTTGACAAAATCAGACTTCCTGAAGTCCAGTGCCTTCACTTTTGTGTGTCTGGACTCTACAGCTAAATTTATCATGAACTACACTATTTGGTGGTCGCTTGTTCCCAGATGGCTATCCACTTCAAGATCAGAGATCCTCTCTCCTTTCCCATTTGAGAGTACCTGGTCTAAGACTGCTCCCTCCTGAGTGGGTTCCAAAACTAGCTGTCTGAGGCATGCCCACTGTAAGGCATCAAGAATGGCCCTGCTCTTGGATGTGGCAGCAGCAAAGGTGCTCCAGTTAACATCTGGCATATTCAAGTCCCCCATCATCAATATCTCACCTTTCTCTGCTATCCCAAGGATGCCTTCTATAATTCCCTTATCCATTTCCTCCCCCGAGATGGGGGTCTGTATACAACCCCTGTGCAGATTGTGGAGCCATTTCCAGTCTCCAGGGTGATACACAGTGCCTCCTCTCCCCCCTGTTTACCCTTTAGTTCTGTTGCTGTGATTCCTTCCCTTACATAGACAGCTACTCCTCCTCCTCCTCCTCTTCTTCCCTCCCTATCCCTCCTGTAGATTGCATGCCCTGGTATGTTGACATCCCAGTCATGGTTCTCTATGTACCATGTTTCTGTGACTTCCACGATATCCAGGCATCTCTCTTCCATCATGGCCACCATTTCGGGGAGGTTTTTACCTAGACTAAGGGCATTGGTACTCATTACCCTCCATTTATTTCTGCCTTTATTTCATTTTGCTCCATCCCTGTCCTTACTGCCTTTTCCTTTTTCTCCATTTACCCCAGGCTTTATCCCTATTGACTGCTCTATCTTAGTGTTTACCTCACTAACTACCCTGACTTTTGTTGGGGGCTAGGATTTCCTTACTCCTTTACAGTACCTCCCCCTAGGCTTTTTTAAATGCTTGCCAATGAAGCATTTAAATCTGACACCTAGGGATCCTGCCCTCCCAGGATGGATGCAGACCATTATGCTTGTATAGGCCTGCATCCCTCCAGGTGGAGTCCCAGTCCCCAATGGAGCCAAATCCCTGAGCTCTGCACCAGTTTTTCAACCAGTCATTGAATCCCATTATACGGAGTACCCTAGCCTCATCCATGCCTTAGACAGGTAGCACTTCCAAGAAAGTTACCATGTGTGCTACTTGTCCAAGGCCCCTCCTCAACTTCACAAATTCTTGTTGCACTGCTCTGATCCCATTCTCAGCCAGGTCATTTGTCCCTAGGTGGATAATGACATTCAGCTCACTCCCTCTTGCAGCTGCTCCCATGATCCTGAGGATTTGTTTCCTGTGCCTCCAAGCCCTGGTACCAGGCAGGCACCTTACCTCCTTTTCCCTTCCCTCCCCCAGTTCTACCTCCTAACAATCGAGTCCCCCACCAGGAGTTGTTTCCTTCTCCTGTGGGGTCCTGTGCCACCCTCCTGTGGGTCTCCATTGTGGAGGTTCCCAGCATTTTCCTTGGTCTCCACTGCCTCCATAGAGGAACCATGCTCTGTCAGAGTGGTGAATGAATTGTGGAGAGGCACAACTGGAGGGTTGTGCCTCTGTTCCACCATCCTCACCCTCCCTGAGCCCACTGTGGTCCAACCACTCCTCTTTCTTGGCAATCTCTGAGGTAGTGGGGGTGGTCTGGGTGTTCTCTGGGTGGGGGAGCCGGTTTTCCGAATCATTGCCAGGTCAGTATAGAGATGAGTAACCTCTTCCCTCAGACCAGAGAGGTGCCTGCAAATAGTGCAGCAACGCAGTTTCCAAAATGTCTCCTGGAAGACTACTGCTCCACAGCCAGTACATTGCACCACTCCCCAGATGTCTGTGTCCCTTCCTGTTACAGATGCTTTTCTTTTGTTGTTTATTTATTCTTGTTTTAGTGTGTGCAAGCTTGTGAGTGTCTCTACCACCTATTCAGTGTGCTGTACCTTTAAGGATATGAACAGGTGTATGTTTTAGCAGCTTTGGGGAGTAATGTCAGAACCCCTGCTATAAAGGTGGTTATGCGCTTGGGGTGGGCGGGTGTGGGCAGGGTGGGAGGAGTAAACCTATGCCATCCAGAAACAGTCAACTACAACTCTGACCCTCCACCCCGGGGAGTGCTTTCCTTCCTTTCAGAGACCTATTTCACAGGTCTCTGGGGTTCAGCCAATTCATCATGGAGTAGAAGTCACATGTATGTGAGTGGCTATGAGCAACTGACACCAGGCGACAGATTTTGTTTAGGGCTGATCTCACTCTTTCAAGGGTTGTGTCTGTGGCAGTGCCTTAAATGACCATACCATAGTCCACTATTGAGAGAATGGAACTGGTAGCTCCATTTAGAGTGCTTCCTGGGTCAAGCTGGTTCTGTGCCTATAGAGGATCCCTAGTCTACAGTTGACCGCTCTGGTGACTATGCTGATGTGAAGGACAATGCACTGTCAAAAGTAACACCATGGTATTTAACAGTCTGGACTTCTTCTATGGGGGCACTGAGGTTGTTGAGTATGGTAAGCTGGATAGATTTTAGTTTGTTGCATTGGCTGGCAAAAAGCATAGATTTTGATTTTTCAAGATCAAGATCAGTTTGTGTTATGCAAACCATTCCTCAACAGCAGTTAAATTGTCTTATAGACTAGTAGCTAGGGTGTGTGGGTCAGGGTGACTGGAAAATAAAACTGCATCATCCACATAGAGGAGTAGGTCACTGGAGCAGGCTTGGGGGAGTGTGTTCAGAAAAAGGCTGAATAATAGGGGACCCAGGATAGAACCTTGTGGAACTCCAAATTGGACAGATAGCCTGGACAATAGTGCATAATTTATTTTGACCTGTTAGGACCTATCCTCTAGGTAGCTTGTAAACTATCCAACAGTCCCAGGGGAGGCCCCAGTGGTGCCGATGGAGTCAATAAGGAGAGAGTGGTTTACCGTGTTGAAGGTCTTACTGAGATCAGTGTACACTGACCCCACTAAATGACCATGGTCGAGGGCTTTGTGAATAAAATTTGTACATTCAAGTAGAGCAGAGTTAGTGATGTGACTTTTTCTGAAGCCGTGCTGCTCTGGGCACCAGATGCTATACTTGGTCAGGTACTCCTAGAGCTGGTCAGTGACAATCTGCTTCAGTGCTTTCGAGAGGAGGGGAAGGATGGAGATTGGGTGGTAGTTAGAGTGAAGGGCACTGTCTCCACTCTTGTGGATTGGGGTCACTATTGCAGCTTTCCACATTGAAGGGAATTTCCCAACACAGAGTGACTGATTCAATATTTTTTGAGGGGTGTAAGGACCTCTTCCAGAGCCAGGTGTAGCAGCTTCAGGTCTAGTAAGTCATTGCTAAAGTGGAATTTGTTGAGGACTGTGAGTAGGCATTTTTTGGCTGATCTGGGGGAGACTGTTTTAAAGTGAAAGAGTAGGTTAGGTGATGAAATGCCTGCTTCCTTAAGGTCAGTTGGGGGGTTGGGGGGTCAAAGAAGTCAGTTGGGAGTACTCCGCTGAGGTCTGAGAAAGCAGTGTTGAAGGTTTTAACTATCTGCAGTGGATCTTGGATGGATGTTCCACCTATAGCAAGCATGGTGGGGGGCAGATTTTGATCCCAAACTATCAACATACTCTTTTTATGACCCCAAATTATGATCAAGACAGGTGGAGCTTTTTAAATCCTGTTCTAAAGGTGCTTTTGCAGAGGCACTGTACAAGCATGTTTCAAAGGGGATTTGAAAAATGGCACCTGTCTTATTAGTCAAGTCGGGTAACAAAAGAGTTATGTGCACTTTTGGTGCCAAAATCTGAAAAAAGCACAAAGTTATGAGTAAATGTTGAAAAAAGGGTTTAAAACAGGCAGAGAACAGCAAGAGGAAGGAACTGCTGTTATAACTATACTTCTCTACTGGGACTAAACAGAACTAAAACTCTACTACTGGGACCTTCAAATTAGGGTAAACACAAAACAAAAAAAAGAGTTAGTGGGTTTGACTGAGTTGGCTGAAGTGAATTGTTATCTGTGCAGTTAGCTAGGTGTTTGTCTCAGGTGGCAGAAGGGAATTGTTATCTGTGCAATTAACTGAGTGTAGAAAGAGCTGTAAAGTAGGGGGAGAGGCTTAGCTAGAAGGAGCCAGGTTAAAGCCAGATTTAAAAACTGCCCTAGATAGCTTCTGTCAGAGAACAGGCAGAGAACAGCAAGAGGAAGGAACTGCTGTTATAACAATACTTCTCTACTGGGACTATATTGAAAGCCTTCCTTCCCCTCCACCCCCCCACATAAGCCAGTTCTACTTTTATAGGCACAGGATTTGGATGATAACAGGAACTTCCTGTTGGGAGCAGGACGTGAGTGATCACAGAGCCACAAAAGAGTCACCATCCTAGAAGGAAAAGAGTAGCTCTCCATCCCCCCCCCAGCTGTTGGAGGTCTAACGCTGAGACGCTGAGCAAGAAAGGAGACTACTGAGAAATATAGGAACTTCTTGTCTCAGAACAGGATGATAAGGCACTTAAAGGGCACAAAGGCAGCAAGTAAGTAGGGAGAGAAAAAAACAGGAAAGAGTAAGTATTCAAAACAACAGTTAAGGGGCCAGAAGTGAGACATGATGGGAGTGGTGCAGTGCAGTTGCTGAGGAGCAGCAGTCTTCTGGGAGACATTCTGGAGGATGTGGTGTTGTACCACCTGCAGGCACCTCTCTGGGCTGAGGGAGGAGGTTGCTCATCTCCAGACTGACTTGGCCAGGATTTAAGGGACCTCCTCTCCCACCGAGGGATCACCAGGGCCACTGCCGTTGCTTCAGAGGTTGCCAAGAAAGAGGAGTGGTTGGACCACAGTGGGTTCAAGGAGGGTAAGGGTGGAGGAACAGAGATGCATCCCTCCAGTTGTACCTCTTCACAATCCATATGCCATTCAGGCAAAGTGTGGTTCCTCTATGGAGGCACCCACAGTGGAAACCAGGGAGAATGCTGGGAACTTCCACAAAGGAGATCCTTACAAGGGTGGCATGGAACCCCACAGGGGAAGGAAACAACTCCTGGTGGGAGATTCCATTGTTAGGAAGGTAGAACTGGGGGAGGAAGGGGAGAGGAAGGTAAGGTGCCTGCCTGGCTCCATGGCTTGGAGGGACAGGGAATGAATCCTCAGGATCACCAGAGCAGCTGCATGGGGGATGGAGCTGGATGTCATTGCCCACCTAAGAACAAATGACCTGGCCTAGAAAGAGATCAGAGGAGTGCAGGAAGAGTTTGTGGAGTTGGGAAGGGGCCTTAGACAAGTAGCGTGAACTGTAACCTTCTCAGAAGTGCTGCCTGTCTATGGCATGGGTGAGGCTTGGGTGCTCCACAACATGGGATTAAACCAGTGGTTGAAAAACTGGTGCAGAGCTCAGGGGTTTGACTTCACTGGGGACTGGACCATCAACCTGGAGTGATGCAGGCTTATACTGGCATGATGGTCTGCATTGGTCCAGGAGGGGATCCAGGATCCTAGGTGATAGGTTTAAATGATTCATTGGCAAGCATTTAAACTAGTCAAGGGGCGGGACACTGGAAAGGATCAGGGAAATCCTAGCCCCCCCCCCAAAAATCAGGGTAGTAAGTGAGGTAAACACCAAGATAGAGACGTCGATAAGGAGAAGGGCAAGGGTACATGGAGAAGATGACAAAGGCAACAAGGACAGGGATGGGGCAAAAAGGGGTAAGGCCATCAAGAAATGGAGGGTAATGAGTACCAATGCCCATAGTCTGGGCAACAAGTTCCCTGAACTGGTGGCCTTGATGGAAGAGGATGCCTGAATATTGTAGCAGTCACAGAAATATTGTACACAGAGAACCATGACTGGGATGTTAACATACTAGGGTACACAACCTACAGGAGAGACAGGGTGGGGAGAAATGGGGGAGGAGTAGCTCTCTATGTAAGGGAAGGGATAAAAGCAATGGAACAAAAGAGTAAACAGGGAGGAGAGGAGGCACTGTGGGTCACCTTAGAGACTGGAAATTGCACCATAATCCACACAGGGGTTTTATACAGACCCCCATCTCATGGGGAGGGAATGGACAATGACATGATAGAAGGCATCCTTAGAATGCCAGAGAAAGGGGAGATACTGTTGATGGGGGTCCTGAATATGCCAGATGTTAACTGGAGCACATATGCTGCAGCCACATCCAAAAGCAGGGCTATTCTCGATGCCCTGCAGAGGGCATGCCTTAGACAGCTAGTTTTGGAATCCACTCGTGAGGGAGCAATCTTAGACCTCATACTCTCAAATGGGTACAGTGAGAGGATCTCAGATCTTAAATTGGATAGCCATCTGGGACCAAGTGGCCACCAAACAGTGTGGTTCATCATAAACTTAGCTACAGAGTCAAGCCATACAAAAGTGAGTGTACTAGACTTCGGGAGGGCTGACTTTGGCAAAATCAGAGAGTGCCTTAGAAAAGCACTAACAAACAGGCTAGAAGGATGGGTGGTGCAACAATGGGGAAGCATCAAAACCGTCATCTCAGAGGCAACAAGCCTCTGTGTGAAGCAAATAAACAAATCAAAATGAAAGAAAAAGCCACTATGGTTCTCAAAAGAGGCGGCGGGGAAGGTTAGTGAGAAAAAGATAGCATTTAGGAAGTATAAGGAAACACAGAAGGAGGAGGAGGACAGAGAACTGTACCAGTTAGGGTAGAAGGAAGCAGGGAGGAAGTCAGAATAGCATAGGCCCAGACTGAGGAAAAGATAGCCAACTCGGTTAGGAAGGGCGATAAAACCTTTTATAGGCACATCAGGGAGCATAGAAAGACAAAGGGAGGGATATGTGAGGAAGAATTTCTTCACAGAACGGGTGGTGGACAAGTGGAACACCCTGTCTGAGGAAGTGGTGGGGGCTGGAACAATCACGGGATTTAAGAATGCATGGGATAGACATAAAGGAATTCTGGAGGTCAGGGAAAAGAGACAACAGAGTTCTAGGAAGACATAAACTGAAGTTACAAACTCAAATGGGCAGATTAGGTGTGCCAAAGGCCCTTATCTGCTGACACTATCTATGTATCTATGGATAGTGAGGCTGAATAGAATGGATGATGGGTGGGCAGAGGGACAGTGAAAAAGCAGGGATACTGAACAAATACTTCTGCTCAGTATTCACAAAAGAGGAGGAGGAGGGGGGTACCTAATCCAATTAAGAGAAACTCTCTGGGCAGGGGGTTGATCCCAGTCCTTTCACAGGAGAAAGGGTTCAGAAAGAACTCCTAAAACTGAAGGTGGACAAAGCAATCGGGCCTGACGGGATTCACCCCAGAATTCTGAAAGAATTAAGGGGAGAACTAGTGACACCACTGACTTCCCTTTTTAACAAATTATGGGAGGATGGTGTGGTACCTGAGGACTGGAGGAAGGCAGATGTGATTCCACTTCACAACAGTGGAACCAAGACAGAGGAAGGAAACTACAGACCTGTCAGTTTGACCTCTGTGGTAGGAAAAGTGACGGAAACTCTTCTGAAGCAAAGAACTGTTGAGTACCTAGAGGCTAGTGGGGCACTGGACCCAAGGCAGCATGGGTTCACAGGGGGAAGGTCATGGCAGACAAATCTAATTGATTTCTGTGACTAGGTGACCAAAGTAGTAGACCAGGGAAGGTCTGTGGATATGGCCTATCTAGACTTTAGCAAGGCATTTGACACAGTCCCACACAAATGATTAATAAACAAATTAACCAGCCTGGGAGTGGGTCCCAGCGTGGTAACCTGGGTAAAACATTGGCTGGACAACAGGACACAGAAGGCAATTGTAAACGGAGTCCACTCTGAAGAAAGGGGGGTTACTAGTGGGGTACTGCAGGGTTCAGTACTGGGTCTAGTCCTTTTTAAAGTTTTTTTAGGTGACATTGCAGAGGGACTGGAATGAAAAGAATGCCTCTTTGCAGATGACACAAAGATCTGCAACAGGGTTGATACACAAGTAGGCATGGAAAGGATTAGAAGGGACTTGGCAAGTTTGGAGGAATGGTCAGAAATATGGCAGCTTGGATCCAATGCAAAAAAGTGCAAAATAATGCACCTGGGAAGCAAAAACCCAGGGGAAGAGTACACAATGGGGGCGTAGTAACAACAACAACAATGGAAATGATCTGGAGTAATCATATCAGATGATCTTAAGGTTGGAAAGCAATGTGAGAAGGCAGTAGGGAGGGCTGGAAGGATACTGGGATGTATAAGGAGAGGCATCACCAGCAGAAAACAGGAAGTTATTATCCCTCTGTACAGACAGTTGGTGAGACCCCATCTGGAGTACTGCATCGAATTCTGGAGACCCCATCTCTGCAAGGACATAGACAGTATGGAGGCAGTCCAGAGGAGGGCAACTAAAATGGTGCAGGTTCCTCAAGAGAAGCCATATGAGGAGATACTAAAGGAGCTTAATATGTATACCCTTGAGGAAAGAAGGGAGGGGGGGACATGATAGAAACTTTTAAGTACAGTACCTCAGTGGAATCAACAAAGTCCATCAGGGCAGCATCTTTCAGAAAAAGAGATGTGTAAGAACAAGGAGACACAATTTGAAGATAGAGGAGGGGATGGCTCAGGGTAATGTGAGGAAGTATTTTTTTCATAGAGGGGGTGGTGGATGCATGGAACAGCCTTCCTGAGGAGGTTGTAGGGCCTAAAACTGTGGGAGAATTCAAGGATGCATGGGACAGACATAAGTTAATTCTTGTGGGGGTTAGGAAGAAATAGGCTGTTGGTTAACTAGGATCTGCAGCTTATCCTGTAGGTAGGGAAATGGGCAGACTAGGTGGGTCAAGCGGTCCTTATCAGTCGCAAAATCTATGTTTCTATGTAAAACTATAAAAAAAATGTAGAGGTGTGTTTTCTTTATTTTATCTTCTGACACTGAAGGTTGGGCACCCTAATGTCAGTTTTATCTTAAGGTGGCATGGGAAGAGATGGGTAGGTGGGAGGCATACTTGGCAGAGGGTGGGATATTGAAATCAGGCATGGGAAGCATTAGAGAAGTG
This sequence comes from Neoceratodus forsteri, assembly GCA_016271365.2. Classification (NCBI taxonomy): domain Eukaryota; kingdom Metazoa; phylum Chordata; order Ceratodontiformes; family Ceratodontidae; genus Neoceratodus; species Neoceratodus forsteri. The sequence goes on from CM028130.1 coordinate 55,234,855, forward strand.
GGATAGATAGTTTGTAAAGGGTGGGATGTTGAAACAGGCATGGGAAGCGATGGAGAGGTGGGAGGGAATACTTACCAATTGGTTGGATATAGAAACAGGGCATGGGAGCAATTGTGAGCTGTGCTGTTTGTCAGATCGCATGTGGAGGGATGGAAAACCTAAACATTCGCAGCCTGCTACAAAAAATGCCCCTACTACAAACCCTAGTCCAATCACTATGCCCTGATGTCCTAATTCTCACCGAGACCTGGCTGAAACATCACAACCCGGATGCTGATGTAGCTCTTCCTGGCTACTCCTTCTATCGTCAGGACCGCCCTGGCACTAAGAGAGGCAGTGGCACCGCCATTTATGTATCTTCCAAGGTACTATCCTCACCTGTCCCGATACCTACCTCCCTGGACAACATCGACTCCTCACTAATAAAAAAACCGCACTACCCCATTCGGTCCCAATCTTTATAGCAGGGTCCTATTGTTCCCCAGATTCCCTCTTAAATTCCGTAGCAACTCATCTGGACACCCTAAAAACCATCACCTCGGGCGGGGAGCTCCACATCCTAGGTGATTTCAACTTAAACTGGCTCACTAGTGCTAGCACCAAACTCCGAAACCATGTAGTTAGTTTAAATCTGACTCATCACTGAGCCCACACGACTAAACCACAAAACGCAAAATCACTCCCTGCTCGATCTGGCCCTCACCTCTCACCCTCACAGGATTATAACCTCAGGCCTCCTTCCGGACTCACTGAGTGATCACCATATGATATATATAATACGTAAAGTATTCAAAGCCAAGTCACCCCTTCTGAAAACCCTCCTTATTAGATCTTATAAATCACTTAACCTCGATGGTCTCCTACAAGACCTAGCTAACTTGGATTGGTCATACATACCCAAGGCCCCTTCCACGGATCTCACCTTTGACTTCTTTAGGACAACATTTCTTGCCGTCTGGGATAACTATGCCCCACCAAGAAAGGTTAGACTAAGGGGAGCTCACCTGCCGTGGATCACTGCTAACCTTATGGAACACCTCCGTGTCAGAGATCAGGCTTGGAAAGCCTATAAGACATCGGGGATGCACGTCGATCACCAATGCTATCGAACGCTTAGAAATGGCTGCACCAGGCTTATCCACCAGGCTAAAGCTCACTACTTCACCTCATCCCTCCAAAATAATCTAAACCATCCAACCAAGTTCTGGAGGTCTATAAAATCACTTTTCTCCACCCCCGCCCAGCCACCCACTCCAGCCCTAGATGTGGGAGGCTCCATCTTAACCAAACCACTAGCAGTTGCCATGGCTTTCAACTCAGTGTTTTCAAGCAGTGGGTCCCCTCACAATTCCAACCCCCCCACCTGCCACACAAAACGTGACACCCTCATCCCCACCCATGCCAACCCCTCTCCCAGTTTTCTCCTCCTCTCTGGTTACCCCACCAGAAGTACTCAAAGCCCTGATTGCCCTAAATCCCTCCAAGGGTAGATGCACCACAGGCATGGACACCAAAATGCTCTACCTTTCTGCACCGGCCATTGCCATGCCTCTAGTGCCTCTTTTCGACCTCTCTTTCACAACTGCCTCTATACCTTTAAAATGGAAGCATGCCACAGTTATCCCTCTCCTGAAAAGTGGTGACCCATCCTCCCCAAGCAACTACCACCCAATCTCCCTTCTACCCACCCTAGCCAAAAACCAGGAACATCTCGTCCTCTCGCAACTCTCTACCTTCCTTGACTCCTCCTCCTTCTTCACCCCTTACCAGTCTGGCTTCAAAAAATCCCACTCCACTGTCACTCCCTCCTCAGACTCACAGATTCCATCCTCACAGGCATGGTTAAAAGGCACTTCACATCTGCCATTTTCATCGACCTAGCCAAGGCATTTGACACAGTCTCGCATACCCTCCTTCTGTCTAAACTCTCTAAGGCAGGCCTTTCCAGTGCAGCCATGCACTGGTTCAACTCATACCTGTGTGGCTGGTCCCAATAGGTAAAAATTGGTGCCTCCACCTCAAACCCCCTCCCTGTCTCCATTGGAGTCCCCCAAGGCTTTGTCCTCGGTCCTATCTTATTCTCCATTTTTCTCAATGACCTTCCTTCGATCTGCCAGCATGCTGACATTCACATGTACCCAGGCGACACAGTCCTGTACGCATCAGGTCACACCCCTTTGGAAGTTGCATCCAAGATCCAGCAAGACCTCACTGAAGTACAGCACTGATTTCGTCAAAATCAACTTATCCTAAATGCCAAAAAAACGATCTCCATGACTTTTGGCAGACAACAAATACTCTCCCTCCTCCCCGCTTTCCTCATTCTCAAAACACTCGATGGGACCCCTCTAGAAGTCTGTACCTCCTTCAGATACCTAGGGGTCTGGCTGGACCAACACCTTGGCTTTTCCATTCACATCGAAGCAACACACAAAAAAATGCTCCCTAGGCTGGGGGCACTATACCAGAACCGCAGCTGCATCCCTCTGCCTGCCGGCAAAGCGATTCTACAGAAAATGATCCTCCCTATTTCTGACTACGGGGACGTAGTCTATAGTTCTGCCCCTAAATCCACCCTGGCTAGACTGGATCCTTTCTTTAACTCCTTCTGCCACTTTGCACTAGATTGTCCTCCCTTCACTCACCAATGTGACCTATACAGTTACATAAACCTACCCTCCCTGGCAAACAGATGCTGTTACCACTGCAACAGACTCACAGCCAAATTCTGGACCCAGTTAGTGCCCTCCTACTTAGCCTCTACCCTAACAGCCCAAAAAACCATCAGCATACTCACTCAGAAATTTCGACTCCCATCTACTACAAATCCCACACATGGCCACCTCTGCTGGACAGTCGGCTTTTAGTGTCCGTCTACCAAAATTATGGAACTCCCTGCCGGCTGACATCCGGCTGTCCCCCTCCCCTTGGATACAAATCTCCCTTCTAAAAGGTCAAGTCCCCATAAGCTGCATATGTCAACTTGACGTGCACTAGCATGGGCCACGTCAATCTGGTGTGCACAATGTAAGGACCAACCACCCATTACAATCTATGTTGCCCACTCAAATGCTTAACTATCAAATTTTGATTGCCATTACCTTTTTATTCTTATTCTGCCTACTATTATGCTGCTCACTCTCTGTTTCTTGCCTCCTGTATGTACTATTCCTTGATTATTTTATCACTGTAATAATGAAACCTTGTACATATTGTGTTACCTATGAAATTGTGCTGTTCTATAATTTCTTATTGTTACTAGTATGTTATATCCCGTTTTCCCTCCTCCCCCAGGACACATCTGGAATCGAGCGGTAGTCTACTCGGTATGTCTTTCCTGGTAAAACTTTTAAATAAATAAATAAGCCATATTGGGGTGGAACACGATAGCCATTTATCACCAGCACACTGAACAAAAGCTCCCCTACTCTGTGGCCATATGCAAACTGACTGATATTGAACAAGGTTAATATGTTGCTGTGTTACTGAATGGGGGATTTGACCAGGACAGCAGAAAAATTCCCCTACTCTTGAGGTAGGGGATGTTGCTGTCATCGGATCCATGATGGCGGACTCCACAGAGAACGGAGGTGTGGGAGATGATGGAGAGCAGATGATGGCCCCTTCCTCTGCAATCTCAAATCAGACAACTGCTGAACCTTCACTAGTAAGGAACTTTGTGCAGCCAGCTACTCTGTTTTGTCTTGCTTCGTAACTTCAGGAAACTAAATCTACAATGCAGGAGATTTTGTTGCAGGAGGCAGAATTATGTTTGAAAGATGCTTTGATGAATAAGAAAGATTATCTACTAGATTTTGTTGCTGAGGAGGATGCAGACTACTCTTCTTGGCTTGAAAGTAAAGCTCTGAGCCCGCTGCACACCAGAGCCAATGACTTGGAGAGCAGCTTTTCCATCTAAACCACTTGGGATGGAGTCTGATGCAGCTGCAACTGTTTTTTCAGCTGCTTGTTCTGCAGCTGTACAATCTCTTTCTCCTATTTCTCAGTCGGATAGTGAAATTTTGTTGGCTCTGTTGATACAGGAACAGTCTCTTCCAACCAGCTCTTCCTCCATTCATCTGGAGGGGCTATTTTTACCATTTTCTGTTGCTGAACTTGACTGATCCCAGCCTAATGCAGAGCTCCAATTCAGGGAGGGGGTCACAGATGTTCAACTGCACACTATGCCTTTGGCTCAAGATTTTTCCCAGTCATTGAAAGTTACTGTCACTCAACATAAAGTTGTCCCAACTTCTATAGAGGCAATCTTACCCACCAAAAAAATTGGTCCCCAGAGCATGTCCTGGAGGTGGCAGGTTGGTCCAGGGATTCAATTGGGCAATGGCATTCTGCCCAGTCCCAAGAACCAACAGCACCTGTCTTTCGAGTTAATGATCTTGTCATACTTTCTTCCCAGAAGGGAGATCTGCTGCCAGCTGGGCTGTCTGCAGAGACTCAGAACACCATGATTTCTGAAGCACCTGTAGTCTTAGAGCCGGTGCCCTACTGACTCCTCATACAAATGGAGTAGTGATGGCTGAGGTTCATCCCATGATACAAGAGTCCCCTGATGTGTCAAAAGAGCAGTATGATTTTCCTCTGGCTTTCACAGTACTTGTTTTAATGCCAGCAGTATGTTCTCCACACCCTGCTGGTCACCTGTTTCAACTAGGGACACTTCTGCTACACAACTTGAGGTCAATCAAGGGAGAGATGAAAAATGCTCCAATTGCAGCTGCAAACCAGATTCTTTCTTGGGTGGAACAAGTTTAAAATGAGACTATGATAACCGGTCCAGTGGCGCTGAGGGTTGAGGTGCTGGATGCCACACCTCAAACCACACCGGCGACCCATCTTCAGGAATTAGCACAGGTCATTGGGGGTTAGCAGGTAGGAGAAGGATTGAGTGTCTGGAGGACTGATCTCCTTCTCCAGGGTGGGGGGGTTCTAGGGTGTCAGCATCAATTTCCCTCTAACAGAGGCTGGGGGACAAAGCATGCCACACCAAGACATGGGGTGGAGCTAGGACAGACACATGCACCCTTGTGTCATTGCACCTTCTAGCTCCAAAGGGACTTTAGCCACAAAAATCGCCAGCCCTCATGTATGAGCCATGCACGGTGCCCTACCTTTCAGCCATGATAGTTCTGCCTCAGCAGCCCCACTTGGAGGGGGCTTTCCAGAGTAAGGGTTTGGTATCATGATCAGGGTGAACCTGTTCACAGGGCTAGGGGGCTCGGTGGCCATAAAGAGAAAATAATCAAAAAAAGGAAAAAATTAGACTATTATTCCCCCCTAGCCAATGTATCTCTCCTTTACAAGACTTTGAGGTCATGACTGCTGCCCAAAAGTGGTCACAATTTCGTAAGACTGACGTCTTTGCTAAATCACTCACTCCAGCCTAGTGCTTGAATGCCATCAGGCCATTATACAAAGGGGGATTTGACCCAAAACTTAACAGAACATACATGAGTAGAACTCTTTTCATGGAATCTTTGACTGTCACCCACATGAATGATATACCCTCCTGCATGATACGATGGATGGATTTTTTGATCTAAGTTTTAATTCTCCAGTGTACTTAGATTGATTTTGGCTCTCATATAATCAACTGAAAGACACACCGCTCTGGGTTCCTTTTCAGGCGGTACCCTTGACTAAACCTGCAATTTATACATTGACAGTAATGCATACAAATGAAGGGGTCAAAGTGCAGGATGTTTGCCACTGACTCTCCCAACAGTGTGACATGCTGAGGGACCTGGAGCCCATCCTGGATTCTGAGCTGTTCTAGACTAGCCATTGGCGATTTAAGGTCAAACTGAGACACACAGTCAGGATTGCAGCATGTACCTAGCATTTTCTATCTTGGCCAAAACTGGGCACAATGATTTTATCCAGTGCAGCCTAAAACCTGCTTCTGATGTGGCTCAAGCACCCATTTAAGTAACGCCTGCAATAAGATGTGCTGCAACCTTTGTCTTTCCCTCGGCCATTCCAGTTTCCAGTGTGAGAATGCCCTATGCTGTAACCTCTGTGAAGAATTGAGACACTCATTTCCTAATTGCTTATGTGTGACTCATAATAAGGAGGAGGAATACACCCAGGATGTGCTTTTGGAATGGGTGCATCACACCCTGCAACAGAGTCAAAGTTGGGAACTGGCCACCTCCATTGCACATAGAAGGGATTCCAACGAGAACCCTCTACCATCCTGGGTGCTTTTATTTGATCCTTTGACTTTGCCTGGGTGTCCCCCCATGCAGGTACAGATCTCTGACACTCTCCAACCTCAGGCAGATGACCTGGTTGTGCCCCTTGGTGCCTCCATACAAGGGGCCCCTAGTCCTGGGGTGAATGACTCTATGAATGTTGGGATCATGCCTCTCCAGAGTTGACTGTGGTCAGTAGGAAGCATTATCTTCAATCTCACAAAGCTGTTTCTAACTCCCTGAAGACTGTCCATGGGGAGGACTTCATTGACCTGGAAAACAAATACACAGCCATAATAAATGACTCTGAGGAGAGGGACATCAGTTTGGATTATGAGTACTCTTCTTGTGCATATTCTCAGACCCTGGTCACTACAGACACAGAGGACGATGTCCTCAAGATGAAACCTAAGATAAAGCTCAGGAAAAAACTGAAGATGGTCACCTGTTTAGCTAAATGACAATCGATGGATGTTACTTGACTGTAAAAATGTTGTTTTCTTTTTTTCTCTTTCTTTTTCCTTCCTCCTAGGTTTCACATAGCTCCCGCCATACAGTTAGCCACCCTGAATATGAATAGCATTAAATCCATGACAAGGAGAACTTTGTTATTTTCTGTCCTCAAAGATCTAGATTTAGATTTTTTTCTGCAGGGTACCCAATTACATACCACCAACGACATTTACCAGGCCCACCAGCATTGGTGTTGGGGCCCTTCTTTTTGGTCCACTGGTACAGAACAATGCGACAATGGGGATCCTTTTTTGGGAATGCTCATTCTCTGTGACAAGACTAGCAGACCTGGATCCAGGAAGAGCACTTATCCTGGACATTACATTTCAGGACACTCATCTCAGATTAATTAATATCTATGCCTCCTATTCAAAGAAGGAAAGGGTGAATCTTTTTCACTCCGTATAACCTTATTTATACACTTCTAGGCATTTGTGGGGGGAGGGTGGGAATTTAACTGTGGTCTGGCTGACATGAATAGGGGTGGGACTACTAAAAACATTTTTTGTGACTCCAATACACTCAATAAAATTCTGAGGGATGCATCGCTTGTTAATGTCTCTTAGAGTACGCATACCATGGGAGGCAGTACATATCATGGGAACTCCCTGGCTACAAGGATTGATTTTATTTTTATTTCCTCCCTTTTACTGCCTAGAAGTACAAGACTGGTCCCCATTGATATGTCTGATCACCTTCTTTTGGGGGGTTTCTTTGGGGAGACCACAAATTTCATCCTAGGAAGGGGATACTGGAGATTTAATAATTCTCTTATTTTGGATACGTATGTTGGAAGGACACTTTTGGACTTTCTTCATGCATGCCAAATGGTTGCCTACATTACAGATGATTTGGGAGCATGGTGGGATGACACGAAACACAACTTGCAGCTACTTAGTACCTGACTTTCCACATCTGACTTATCCACTCATATAAAGAGTACTAAGCATTGAGAGTCCAATTATCCAAACTCCTTACGATACAGTGGGAGAAGGGGGGAACATTTTCCTTTCAAATCTCTACTATTAAGAGTAGCATGAAAGTCTTTTTATATGACAGGAGTGTCTCCCTTTACATGGAGCATCAGAGTGGTACACAAGGAATGCACCGTATGGGAGACCTCTTTGAAAGCTGCAAGTCCAGGGGGACGCATAGAAACATATTCAGGGTTACCACTCATTCGGGGATTGATATACAGGATAAGAAAGATATTATGGCAAAGGTCCAGGCATACCTCATGGGCCTCTTTGGTAGGTCAGAACCCAGCTTGCTAGTGGACACCTTTTTGACCCCGATACAGGTCCCATATTTTCCAGCAAGGGAGTTATTGGCCCTTACTCGAGCTAATAACAATGCTGGGCCTTACACAGCTGGTTTCCTCTGCTACACATAAATTTGAACACTCTCTGGACCTGATCTTCCTCCTGGGGGTTGAGGCATCCTATGTGGGGGTGGAACCTGTCTGGTGGTCAGACCATCACACCGTGGGGTTCAGTTTTTGCACCCCCTCCAGAAGGCTTGCCCCTGTGGAGTTGGTGAGGTACCATCCTTTGTGGGATATAGATTCCCAAGGCCTTGCAGTGTTGCTTGACCTTTCTTCTCCCATGCAGGCAAGCAGTGATCCAGAGACCCTCGTGTCGGCTTATAATACTACCGTGGCGGGGGTGCTGGATTCTATTGCTCCAGTTTGTGTATGCCCCCTCTCCCTTTGCCCCAAGTCCCCTTGGTTCAATGGAACATTGAGGCAAATGCAAAGACAGGGGCGAAGGTTAGAGCATTGCTGGTGAAGGTCTGCCCTTGATGCTGACCACCTTAGATTGATGGATCACTATTTGTCTACCAATCCACTATCACTCGTAAGAAGGCAGAATTCCTGTCCAGGGAGATCGCAGTTGTGTGGAATCGACCAGCTCAGCTGTTCCAAACTGTTGACAGACCGTGCAACCCAGCCCATCTGCAAGTTCAGAAACCTTTTTGGCAATTGGAGTGCAATGAGCTTGCTCGGTTCATTGCAAATAAGGTGGCTAACATTAGGGTGGAACTGTTGTCATCACACTTTAAGGGAGTGGCTATGGACCGGTGTGAGTTCAAGGTGCCTTGGTTTTCCTAGAGTTCCTTTGGTCAACTGGAGTTCATGGATGTCATGAGAATTATCCAGCTTGTGCACCCTATGTGCTGTAGTTTGTATCTCATCCAAGCTCCCTAATTTTGGGTTGTATTGACATCATCGGTCCTGTCCTAGTACAGATAGTCAGGTACTCCCTGGAATCGGGTGAGTATTCTAGCTCCCTGAAAGAGGCGGTGGTGACACACTTCTTGAAGAAAGCTACCTTGGACCCTGGATGTCTTGTAAACTACAGACCTATCCCTATCTCTACCTATTCCCTTTGTTGGGAAGGTGATTGAGAAAGTAGTGGCTGCACAATTGGAGGACCATTTGACCATCCATGACATCTATGAACCTTTCCAGTCCAGATTTCATAAAAGGCATAGTACCGAGACAGCGCTGGTTCAGGTGCTCAGTGATATCTTGATGGCTAGAGATTGGAAGAGCCATTCCATCTTGGTTCTCCTTGACCTTTCTTCAACGTTTGACACTGTAGATCACATGGTGCTGATAGAATGCCTGAGGCTATTTTGTGGAATATCTGGAACCATCTTAAGATGGTTCACTTCATTCCTCACTGGGAGATCACAAAGGGTTGTGTCCAGGTTTTTTTTCCTCTGATTCAACTGCTTTGTTGCATGGGGTGCCTCATGGTTCAGTATTATCACCCATGTTATTTGCAGTGTACATGCTACCCATCGGAAACATTGTAAGGAAGTATGTGTTGAGGTTTCACTGTTACGCAGATGATATCAAAGAAAAAAGAGCAATCCCACAGGGAATGGATAAAGTTTTTCACATATAAGAGCCGCCTCTCCAGATGTGTAGGTGATGTAGGAATGGTCTCCAATATAGAGCAAAAAAATGTGAGGGCGCTTCAAAAGAAAGATATCTGTAGACAGTCGTTTTTGCCTTCTCAAATTTTCTCTTTTTTATTGATTTGAAATGTGGCAATCCTCAACGTTTCACCAAGTGTCTTGGCTTTATCAAGAGATGCCCTTATAAAAAATATATAAATACATAAAATTAAAAAGACTGTCTACACCCACACTAATAGTCTTTCAACATATTTAAATGTATTCAAATAAATGTCCACTGATGCCACTTACTTCATAAAATCTTATTCATACAATACCACTTTCTCTCCCATTTGCATGGATTCTTAATCCTATACAAACAAACATATATATATGTGATGTACAAATATTCACTCAGTAAAACATATCTATTATATGCCAGTAATAAAGGATGGAACCCAACACCAAAACACCAAATCGTGATAAACAATATTGTAGCTTTTTCAACAGATGCTGTTTAATACCTGCATATCTCAAAAGTATTACAAGATCTAATATGTGCCATTAGAATATGGCCTCATTCAATTTCTAAAGCTTCATCATGTACCTCTTCACATATCTTTCCAAGCTAAAATATAAACCAAAAAATACATTTTTCTCAACTTGATTAAGACACATTTCCTACTTCAGTTATTATCTTGAACCAGTTATTTTTCCAAAATCTCTCAAGTGTCTTGTACCAGGAGAGCCTATACCAGTAATATTTCTTTTAACAAAAAACTTATCTTCTTAACTCAGACATGTGTAAAAAGTATTACAGTACTCACTCCCCCCCAAGTCACACACAAAATCAATCACTTTACCATATGTTTTTTCTACAAACTTCCTAGTTTATTTACACCAATGCATTTATTCACAACAACCAATGATTCACTTTTTATTTCTTGTCCATAGGTTTATTTGCTTCCTAAATCTTAAAGACTTTAAAGGCTATGACTGCAGTATAGTACTAGCATTCACTTCTCTACAAGCTTCTGAAAAGCCATCACTAGTAGTGTTGGACTATCAAAGCTCTCAATCGTTGCTTTGTGAAGCCTAAACTAGTGATATTGAGATGTCAAAGCTTCCCATTTATTTCAATTAAGCCTTGTTATTTTCTAGTCCTCTCTGTGACCGCAATCCCCATTGTAATTAGATGAAGCCTTTCTATAAGTTACAAACAAACGGTTTCTGTAATCATATTAGCGTATTTATCCTCCCCCCGACACCAGGCATTCAATTTAGGTCTTTACCTGCTATTTCTAAGCATCCAGCCTCAGCTTTAATTCCCAAATAAAGGTTCTTACTCTTCAATCAACGGACCTCTTTCCTGCGCGTGAATGCTGCATCAATTATCCCCTAGAGTTTTAGCCCATCGCTTTAGCATGGCTTAAAAACGCACCTCCAATGACGTCATGTAATTCTGCCTTAAAGGCAAATTACCATTCAAAGCCTCGTTCATACACATTCCGGCATTGATAATATCTCAGTCATTAACTTTCTCAATGAATTTTATTCGCTTTATCCTTAATACCAGAGCTGCTTCCTTCTAAATCTCTAACCATAAAGGTCGTAACAGATACCCCTATGATTCGCATCTCATTCACATCAGTGTCCTCTCTGTAACCTAACTCTTATCGCTGTGGCCAAACAAGACTGAATTATTTAGATCTTCATAAATACTGTCATTCCTGCCTCTATTTAAATTTCAAAATACCCCCTTATTACATTTATCTAACCAAAAGAACGGGGAAGGGGGAGAAAAAAGGGGGGGGTAGTCCCTACATCTTTACCCACGGCAGCAGTTCCAATTTATATCTTTGTTCAGAGCAATTTTTGAGTCCAACATTTTCATTTCATAAATCCATTTCATCTCAACTCGCATCTTGTTCACACCGGTGTCTATTCTGTAACTTGACTCTTATCATTATAGCCGAACAAAACGAAATTATTTAAATCATCACAAATACTGTCATTTCCATCTTTATTTAAATTTCAAATATTCCCTTATTACATTTATCTAACCAGATGAAGGTGGGGGGGGGGGTCCCTGCATCTTTACCTACGGCAGCAATTCCAATTAATATCTTTGTTCAGACCAATTTTTGGGTCCAACACTTTCATTTCATAAATCCATTTTGTCTCAACCCTCTCTACTATTTTGTTGTAATCACCCCTTCATCTGAGGGTTTAATCTTCTCTAATCCCCAAAATCTTAAGGACGCCCCTGTATGTCCTGCTTCCAGAAAATGGTCTACCACCGGAGTAGACTTCTTGTTTCTAATATTCGATTTATGTTCCTGAATGCGTTGCTTGAGAGGTCTTATCGTCTTGCCAATATATAGCTTATCACACGGACATTGTAGCACATACACTACCCCTGCTGAGTCACATGTAATTGATTGTTTGATCTCATATTCCTTATTGTTGTATGGGTGTTTATATCGTTGTTTCTTACTAGTATGCCCACAGACTGAGCACCTACCACAGGGTACCATCCCAGGTTGCAAAGGACCCAATAATAGCTGTCTATTCTCCAAGGCCTTTCCTTGTTTGTGGTCAGTATGTACTAGTCTGTCTTTTAATACTAACATACATACTAACATACTAAAATGCCAGCAGAATAGGCCTAATGGTCTTTCGTGTCTGCTCGTTTGGTCAGCCCCCACCCTGGGTGCTGACCTTGCTGTCCCCCTCGCCTTCTCTGGCTTCTCCCTTCCCAGTTCTGGATATTCTTGCTGCATTGGATTTTGCTTCCTGAACCCTTCCCTGTACCTGTCCCACCCCTCTTGAACCCCTCCACTGTCTCTGCCTCCACCAGCCCCCTAGGTAGTGCATTCCATGGCTCTACCACCCTCTCAGTGAAGTAGCACCTCCTCCTTTCTCCCCTGAATCTTCCCCCCTCCAGCTTCCACCCATGCCCTCTAGTGGCCCCCTCCTCCTTCCTTTGAAGCACCCTCACTGTTCCTCCCCTATTTACCCTCTTCATGTACCTGAAGACCTCTATCATGTCCCCCCGGTCCCTTCTTTCTTCCAAAGTGTACATATTTAGCTCTTCGAGCCTCTCCTCATAGGTCCTGTCCCCCAAGCCCCAAATCATTTTGGTTGCCCTCCTCTGGACCCTCTTCAGGAGGTTAATATCCCTCTTTAGTGGCCTCCCAAAACTGCACACAGTACTCAGGTGCGGCCTCACCAAGCAGTTATACAGAGGGAGTATCACTTCCCTCCTTCTGGAGGTGATCCCCCTAGCGATGCATCCCAGCATCCTGTTGGCCTTGGCTGCTGCCCTCCTAGAAGTCTCAGAGTTGTTCATCTTGACATCCACCACCACCCCCAGGTCCCTCTCAGCCATTGAGACTTGTAGTATTCCCCCCCCCCAGGGTGTACACTTGGTACTCTTTTTTCAGCTATCCTTGGAAATGTTTGAAAAACATTATTTTCCATAGGGTAGTCTTTTAGAATTGACCAATGTTTATTTATTATTCCTCTTATCTCTCTCATCTTGTGATTATGTTTCATACTAAGAACTATGGGTCTATCTGATTGAATGTTCCTATTTCCATTTAACGCTTCCATCTGTGTGACATCCATCACCCTTTTTTTGCCGATATAAGGTCTTTCTATTATATCCACGTTCCTTAAATCTACTAGACGCCGCTTTAAGTTCATTAGTAAAATCCTGTTCTTCCCCACAGTTTCTGTGGATACGCAGGAACTGTGAGAAAGGAATACTTTCAACCAGTCGTTCCGCGTGAAAACTGTTTGCATGTAATACAGTATTTCGTGCTGTGTCTTTCCTGTATAGTGTCGTAGTGAGGCCCCCTTCTCCTTTTACAACCCTTACATCTAAATAGGATATTGAGATTATGCTATAGTCCATCGTAAATCTCAGGTTAATATCACAGGAATTCAAATATTCCAAAAATGACAAAAGATCACAAACTATGCCCAGCCATAATAAAAACAAATCATCTATATATCTCTTATATAGTCTGATAAATCAAAAGAAATGATTATTCCATTCATCTAGTATATAAGTATTTTCAAATTCTGACATATATGCATTTGCATACCCAGGCACCATGGTGGTCCCCATGGCTGTTCCTCTCGTCTGTTTAAAGAAAGCCTTCTCAAATCTGAAGTAACTATTAGTGAGAATGAATTCTGCCAGCATTAGTAATGTACCTGTTCTTGGGTGTATCCCCCCTTCTCTTTGGTCCAACAATTTACCCATGGCCAAAATCCCCTCTTGGTGTGGTATAGAGGTATATAAATCAGATACATCCAGAGTAACTAACAGAACAGATTTTTTTTCTCTCTCTGTCAGATCCACTTCTCTCAAGATATTTATAAAATGGGAGGTATCTCTTATATATGTAGAAATCTTCTCTACTAAGGGTTGCAGATGGTAATTCAGATAATCAGAAATAGGTTCAAATATACTAGAAATTCCTGATACTATCGGACATCCTGGTGGATCTGCCTGATCTTTATGTACTTTTGGCAAAGTGTAAAAAATAAGGGTTCGTGGAAATTTCTGTATTAGAAGTTCTCCTTCCCATTCTTTTAAAAAATTACAAAGTGTCAGTTCTTCTATTAACCCGGTAAGTTCTCTTTTTGTTATATCCAAAGGATCCGAGCCAAGCTCCATATAATTCATTGGATTCTCGAGCAACTTACTACAAATCCTTCTGTAATGTTCATAGTCTAAAATTACAATACCTCCTCCCTTATCAGCTGGCTTGATTATGATGCTTTCATCATTTTTTAGAACATTTAAAGCATATCTTTCTACATGTGTTAAATTATCATAAGATGATGACCTTTCCTTGTCAATTTTAAAAAGCTGATAGAGCTCTTTCCTAACTGTCTCCGCATATGTTTCCACTGCAGGACAGCTACCTATAGCTGGATTGTAAGTGGACCTTATACCCAGAGCAGTTCTAATATCTTGTTTGTAGTCAGCTGTTTGTATAGAATTACTATATTGTGCTTTAAGACTCAAAGTCCTAAAAAACAATTGCAAATCACATTCCAGCTCAAACATACTAACTGTTACAGTTGGTGCAAATGAGAAACCTTTAGCTAGCACTTGCATCTCAATATCGTGTAAGTGTCTCTTACTCAGATTGAAAATGGGCACTATTTCTGATAGTACCTCTGCTTGGGGCGAGTATCTCCTCGCCCTCTGCCTAAGCCTGTTCCTCCTCCTACACCTATTCTTCCTGGCTCTACACCCTCTTCTATTGCAGTTCTGTTCCTCATTGTATACCTCGGTTCTCTTTGTTCTTCCATCCTCATCTGACCTGATGAGTCTCTGTTCTCTATCTCCTGTGCGGAAAAATGTTCTCTCATATGTATTTCCGGAACTTGTCTTGCACATGTATCTACCCTAAATGTCGTCCTATTGGATGACCTTTCCAAGTCTTGTGTTTTCATATTCGAAGTTATGTTATTACTGACCCTACTGTAACTGTTATCACTATCAGACCCACTTTCTTCTTGTCTATTTTGAATAGTCAAATTAGTTCTCATGTTATTCCTAGTATGTGTGTATATTATATTCTCCTCGTAATCGTTCGTGTCCCGATTAAATTTCTTTAACTTCTGTTGTTTCAAATTCTTTTCATAAGAATCAATCTTCTGTTTTATTTGTTCCATTGCCTTATTAAATTCCTCTAGCTGTAATTTGAGCTTCAGAGCTTCCTTATCCAAGTTAACCTGCTCTGCTATCTTGCCCCTCTCTTCTATTATAGCCTCGATCAATGCATAAATCCACTGAACATCTCGTTCTAATTCCATCCCATTTCATATCTAACTTGGCTGATTTGATTCCTATATTGTGTTCCACATAAACTTTAAGTCCTCTTGGTATTAGATTATGGGCCAAATATTGTCCTAAAGTAATCGCGTGCCAATCTAAATGACAACCTCTGAATGCCTGATTCTCAACCCTTCGGGCAGTCTGTCCTACATTATCTGTTATACTAGTGGAAAGATCCCTATCTCCCCTAATTTGATCTAGTAATTTCATGTGTATGAATGAGGCTTTGAATGGTAATTTGCCTTTAAGGCAGAATTACATGACGTCATTGGAGGTGCGTTTTTAAGCCATGCTAAAGCGATGGGCTAAAACTCTAGGGGATAATTGATGCAGCGTTCACGCGCAGGAAAGAGGTCCATTGATTGAAGAGTAAGAACCTTTTTTTGGGAACTATAGTTGAGGCTGGATGCTTAGAAATAGCAGGTAAAGACCTAAATTGAATGCCTGGTGTCGGGGGGAGGATAAATACGCTAGTATGATTACAGAAACCATTCGTTTGTAACTTATAGAAAGGCTTCATATAATTACAATGGGGATTGCGGTCACAGAGAGGACTAGAAAATAACAAGGCTTAATTGAAATAAATGGGAAGCTTTGACATCTCAATATCACTAGTTTAGGCTTCACAAAGCAACGATTGAGAGCTTTGATAGTCCAACACTACTAGTGATGGCTTTTCAGAAGCTTGTAGAGAAGTGAATGCTAATACTATACTGCAGTCATAGCCTTTAAAGTCTTTAAGATTTAGGAAGCAAATAAACCTATGGACAAGAAATAAAAAGTGAATCATTGGTTGTTGTGAATAAATGCATTGGTGTAAATAAACTAGGAAGTTTGTAGAAAAAGCATATGGTAAAGTGATTGATTTTGTGTGTGACTTGGGGGGGAGTGAGTACTGTAATACTTTTTACACATGTCTGAGTTAAGAAGATATGTTTTTTGTTAAAAGAAATATTACTGGTATAGGCTGTCCTGGTACAAAACGCTTGAGAGATTTTGGAAAAATAACTGGTTCAAGATAATAACTGAAGTAGGAAATGTGTCTTAATCAAGCTGAGAAAAATGTATTTTTTTGGTTTATATTTTAGCTTGGAAAGATATGTGAAGAGGCACATGATGAAGCTTTAGAAATTGAATGAGGCCATATTCTAATGGCACATATTAGATCTTGTAATACTTTTGAGATATGCAGGTATTAAACAGCATCTGTTGAAAAAGCTACAATATTGTTTATCACGATTTGGTGCTTTGGTGTTGGGTTCCATCCTTTATTACTGGCATATAATAGATATGTTTTACTGAGTGAATATTTGTACATCACATATATATATATGTTTGTTTGTATAGGATTAGGAATCCATGCAAATGGGAGAGAAAGTGGTATTGTATGAATAAGATTTTATGAAGTAAGTGGCATCAGTGGACATTTATTTGAATACATTTAAATATGTTGAAAGACTATTAGTATGGGTGTAGACAGTCTTTTTAATTTTATGTATTTATATATTTTTTATAAGGGCATCTCTTGATAAAGCCAAGACACTTGGTGAAACGTTGAGGATTGCCACATTTCAAATCAATAAAAAAGAGAAAATTTGAGAAGGCAAAAACGGCTGTCTACAGATATCTTTCTTTTGAAGCGCCCTCACATTTTTTTGCTCTATATTGGAGACCATTCCTACGCAGGTGATACCCGGCTCTATTTTTCTTTTGCTTCTGACCAGGAGGTAGCTCTCTCGGTCTTTAACAGCTGTCTAAAGGAAATCCAGGAGTGGATGACTTCCAGTTGGCTGAGGTTGAACTCAGATGAGACTTAGGTACTGGTTGTGGACCTGGGCCAACAGATAGGGGGGTCAGGTAGTGTTACGTCATCCGGAATTTTTCTGAGTGGTGTTTCTCTCCCGACCTCTTAACGGGTGTGGAACCAGGGGGTAGTTCTTGACGATAGGCTGACACTACATTTACAGGTGTCAGTGGTCATCACAGCTTCCTTTTATCATCGGAGGAATATTGCCAGGATTCGGCATCTTGTTCCGTCTGCTAACCTGCCTACTTTAGTCCATGCCTTTGTGTCCTTGCACCTGGATTATTGCAACTCCCTTTATCTAGGGCTTTCTGGGGTTGAAATCTGTCACCTGCAGCTAGCTCAGAATGCTGTAGCCCAGCTTTTGATGGGTTCTAGAAGATCCTGTCATATTACGCCGGTGCTGCGTGAAGTGCACTGGCTACCAATTCAGTGGCAGATCACCTTTAAAGTTGGCTTGCTGACTTTCATAGCCCTACATGATCTGGGCCCAGCCCATCTGAAAGAACTTCTGGTTCCCTATCACCCTGATCAGTCTCTCCGCTTGGCAGACGAGGGGTTGCTAGAGGTTCTAAGGGTGAATTTGAAATCTTCTGGTGCTCTGGCATTTTTGTATGGTGCCCCCACCCTTTGGAATTCTCTACCCCATCGGTTGCATGAGTGCACTTCTGTGGAGGGTTTTAAGAGGGGTCTAAATATCTTTTATGGTAAACAGCTTTCCCT
Organism: Neoceratodus forsteri; assembly: GCA_016271365.2. Lineage (NCBI taxonomy): Eukaryota > Metazoa > Chordata > Ceratodontiformes > Ceratodontidae > Neoceratodus > Neoceratodus forsteri. Next base: position 55,252,874 of record CM028130.1, read on the forward strand.
GAATACTGAATTTTTTAATTGGTTTGTCTGTGTTTTTATCATGCCTGTTTTAATTGTGGTTATGTACGGTGCCTTGATACTTGAAAGGAGCCTTATAAATAAAAATTATTATTATTATTATTATTATTACTATATTACCAGGCCATCACCCCCTCAGAGGATGACCAGACAATTTCAAGCTTAAATATGAACAGAGCGCCTGCTATGGATGGCCTTATTGCAGAATTTTACAAAACCTTTTGAGATACCTTGGTGGATATTTTGACAGTTGTTTTCAACTGGATCCTATAAATCGAGAGGGTAATCACCTCTTTTTCTGAGGCTCTCCAGATTCTACTGCACAAAAAAGGAACGGATATGGATTTAAATAATTGGAGACCCTTGTGTCTCCTGAATACTGATTCAAAGCTCTTAATGAACATCCTCAACAGATTAGCAGTTATTGCCAATATCATTATTTCCCCTGTCCAAACCTGTGCTATACCTACAAGACACATGGTGGACAATCTGATTCTGCTGCGATAACTTTTCTACAGGGCCTGAAGGGGGAGGTGGCTTCCTGCTCTCCCTTGACCAGAAAAAAGCTTTTGATTGGGTCTCCCACCATTTTTTGTCCATAGTACTTGCTCATACCAAAAGCTTTTAGCTCTTCAATCCAGGTGTTATATTTTTCAGCCTCTATATTGCCGCTTATAAATGGCCATAAGTGTCTGCGAATAGCCGTCCGTGGGGGGGGTGAGGCAAGGGTGTCCACTAAACCCTTTATTGTGAATGTTTTGTATTGATCCCATCCTCAAAAAAATCCTGATGCGCCCACAGATTTTGGGCATCACCAGTCCCGCTGACATCTCTAAAGTGAAGTTTGTGGCATTTGTGGAAATTGTCACTTTGTTGGTTAAGGATGTCCCTTCCAGCTGTATGGCCTTGGACATCTTTCATTCCTTTCTACCAATTTCAGAAACTAACTTAAACCTCCAGAAATGCATATGCATGTCTTTGGGCACTGGAATAACTCCTGTATGCCTTATAGGAGGCATTCAACTTACTACTAACATGGTCATGATCCTTGACGTTCAGTTTGGACCAGGGGAATTGACTCTACAGTACTTAATTGGAATACTAAAACTGAATTTTGCACTTTGAGGATTACCCACTGGAAATCCTGGAAGCAGACTACCAGGTCAACAAGAAGAGGGTGGCAATTCTGAAAATATTTTTGTTCCCACTGTTTCTCCACTTTAGTGGTTTTATAGTATTTTTTTTTTCAGATGATATGTGGCAGCAGGCTAAATTCTATAGAAAGAAATGTGCTCTATCTCACGGTCAAGAGGCTGGATTTCCACTTGTGATGCTGATGACTTAGGTTTGGGAATGGACTAGGGCACTGGAGGGCCAGCCAGGGAGAGGAGGATTCGGCCCCTGACTGACTGCTCCACTCCTCCAGGGTGGAGGGTGGGGAAGCATTCAGCCTGTGACTGGCCCCTAGCGGTGGCTAAAGACCAGCACAATTGAGGCTTAATAGTTCTGGGAGGTGTGCCAGACATGGGTGTGTGTGCCAGTACATCATTGCATGCTACACCTTGCACCATTTAGAGGGGTACTTGGGGTGCCCCACTCCAGGGGGCAATCTGAGGAGAATGCTGGCAGGGAGTGGTGATGATCCTGGGGGATGGGGAAGAGGTGAACAGGAGGAAGGTGATTTAAAAAAAAATACGTTCAACCCCTTCGTTACTGCTTTTTGTCAGTTTCTGAAATGGAATCTGTGATTTTACCTAGACCACACTGACCGCTTTTGGAAGCTCTGGGTGGCATCCTGGATAGACCCCATCCTGGCTCAAAGGTCCCTTCCATCCTTTTCTCCTGCCTTGTCTAGATGAGCTAGCCCTTTTGTTAACATGATTTTAGACAAGCTGTGATGGCGGAGGAGAGCATCTTCCCTTCAGAGGTTGTCCCATCCAAAACTATTATATCAGGCTGTATGAATACTTATTTTTTCACACCCCATACTTACCCTGGTATAGAAGACATGCAAATTCGATTGGTCTGTGACTCTTTGATCACAGAACCCCACCTAAGATATGGGACACACTATGGTTGAGTTGCCACTGGAAGTTGAGTGTGATGTTAATGTGAAGCATAACTGTATGATGGACAGGTACTGCCCATGAAAGGGAAGTGAGGGAGTCATGGAAACCATGACCCACTTCTTGCTGGAGTGCCCCTATGCTGGAGCTTTTTAGTGGTGCTTGGCTACCAGATAGAAGGATCGTGGTTGGTCTATCCGCTCCTATTTTGACATTATATTGGGTTCCTCACCTTCAGTGCACCTGTACGATAAAGGTATTTTGAGATTGGTGACCACAGTCTTGAAGAATTATTTATGGCATGCCAGATGTGTTTTCCTCTGACAGCAACTGGATACTTCCCCAGAAGCCTTGCTAATAATGGTTGAAGTGGAATTGGTGACCATTAATTGCAAAGAAAGTATGTTTTCTATGCCCCATAGTCTTGCTACTGGATGGATGAATGTACAAGCTCATTTTGAGCACCCTTGATCATTTACTCACCCTCCTTTTTTTTCATCATTGAAAAACATCCTGTTATTGTTTTGTATTTGATTTCCTTAACTATTTGCATCTTCTTTTCTTCGGATCAGGGTATGGGCATTAGTGACTGAAGGGTTACAGTATTGAATTCTCTGTTTGTTTACTTCCTCATATTTTTTTGAAGACTGCTTGTATTTTTTTCTTCATTTCTAACCTTGTACAAGAAGTATTGTATGTATCCCTGTTTGTTTGTTTGTCCGATTAAACCTTCCCCTACTCTTTTTAAGCAGTGCCATTTGATCTCTAATGTCCATATAAACAACCAGTGGGACAGACAGATGAGACCTTGGTTCAACATCTCATCCAAAAGCTGGCACCTCATGACAGCAGTGTCCCTAAAACACCATGCTGGCGTATCAGTATGGTTACTTATAACGAGAGAGACAGAGACAGAGAGAGAGAGAGAGAGAGAGAGAGAGAGAGAGAGAGAGAATTACCAGCACTATTTCTGCCACACCTGGTGTTCACTTTACAGTTCTGGCATTCGACTACTATCCAGGCCTGACCTGGCCTAGCTTCTGATATCTAACTGGGTCAGGCTCCAAGGTGGTACGGTATAGCTGTAGGCTAAAGCTCTCTGGAATTCAGAATTACACTGGTAGAGTTTATGTGGAATTACTATTAAAATTCTGTAAACTCTAAACTTTGCCAACATTTTAACTTTAGTCATTTCCTTTCCATGTTTATACCAGATCCAAATGTTACCAAAGCTGGCAAGAATGAAGTTCACTGTGTCCTGGATAGGTGTCCTAAATTGTAAATTCTTACTGTAGCTTTAAAAGGGGATAAGTTACATGTTGCCATTTTATAAAAAAAATATTTTTATTTCCATCTAACTGTAAAATTACTTATCCAATTTTCTCCACATTTGAAATATTTCAAAAGCATTAATGCATGGGTACGCTTACTGAGTTTTATGTCTAAAGCTTTCAATGTGGCTGAGCTCAAGGCAATCAATCTTTCCATCAATATTTAATTTTCGATTATTTCCATCTAATTTAAAAATAAACTATCAACATTTTACCAGATTTAAAAAGTTTAATCTACTATAGCACATGGATAAGAGTAGCATGTTTCAAGATTCTACCTTGAATGGGGACTGTATAAAAGAAAATCAGCACACACACACCAACATGCATAAATATAAGCAAATTTATTGCAGGAGACCAAATGACTCCTACCAACCCCCTCTACATAGCTTGAATGGAGACCATGTCATAAGTAGCCAAACTGTCAGAAATTTTATAAATAAATTTTGCAGTTACAACCACTATAAACTTCTAAGATACTGTAACGTTAAAACTAGAATATGCAATTCCGTGAAGTTTGGCAAGATCACAGACCTTAAAAATGAGAGTGAATGGGCTGGATATTCAACAGGAGGCACAGGCATAGCACAAAGGCTTGCAACACACTTGCACAGACACAGTGCCTGTTATAGTCAGTCAGAGAGCGGAGCGATGCTACCTGACAAAATATCAATCTTTGTTGGCATTGTGCTAAGTGACACTGCTATACCCCAACATGGACAGGGACTGCATCCAGCCCACAAGGAATAGTGCTCCCCAGAACTGACAGTGCCAGCATCCCTGTTGGCTATATTCTGCCACAACATGCAAATGAGCTCACAGGGCATGAAAGGTGCTAAGACGCTGCTTATAAACCTGTTATGGGCTCATTTGCATAAGTTGCTACAGCCATTTACTGCCCATCCTGTGTGCCAGAGTGTATTGTTACCTATGTCTGGTGTCTAGTGGCACCCTGCCACCCCAAACATCGATCCCATGTAAAGTTTCATATCTCTGGTGTCTAGTGGCTCCACCCACCCACTGAACAGCTGTCCTGTTACTTTGTCCAATCCCTGATGTCTAGTGACACCCCCACCCCTGAACAGCCATTCTGTGTACTTTGTCCTATTCCTGGTGAATAGTGGCACCCCTCCAGCACAGACATCCTGTGCACTTTGTCCTATCCCTAGTGATTAGTGTTACTCCCAAACACCACGAATGGCACCAGCATGACCACCCATCCCATGTATAGTTCTGTATCCCTAGTGCCTAGTGGCAATCCCACCACCTCCAAACAGCCATCCCATGTACTTTGTCCTCTTCCCGATGTCTAGTGGCAAGCTCTACCCCCTAATCACCCATATCATGCACTTTTACCTATCCCTAGTGTCTAGTGGCACCCCCCCCACCCCAGAGCACCCATATACAACAATACTGACTGCCCTGGTGTCCAGTAGTACCACCCACTCCCTGAATGCCTGTCAACATAAGTAATGGTAAGCACTGAGGGGTTAGCATCCCCTCATGCACCCCACATACACAAAGAATCCCACCCATCATACCACCCTTACCAGGGAATCCAGGGATGTGTCAGGACTTTTGATATGGTGACCGGCATTGCCCTCCACTCACCTCCTTGGCCAGTCCCCATATGAGCTGAATATGCTCACTGTCAGCTCATTCAGTGGCCTGCTGAGGAGGTGAGAGGAGGACTGTGCCAGTCACTGTCTATGAAGTCCCAAGACATCCCCAGACTTCCTGTAAGGGGGCATGATGCATTGTGGGTGGGTGTGTGTTTGGATGATGGACTGCTAATGCTTACCGTTATGTAGGTCAACTGTAAGGGTGGGAGGTGGGGAAACCATTGGACACCAGGGCAGTCCATATCATTGCACATTGATGCTCATGGGGTGCCACTAGATACTAGGGATTGGAACAAATACATGGGACAAGAGTTCAGAGGGTGGGTGGTGCCACTAAATACCTGAGAGAAGACAAATTACACAGGATGGCTGTTTGCTGATAGGGTGCCAATAGACACCAGGGATAGGATAAAGTACACAGGATGACTTTTCAGGAGGTAGGAGTGCCAATAGTCACCAGAGATAAGACAAATTACATGTGATGGCTGTTCAGGGGTAAGGGTGCCAGTAGACACCTGTGGTAAGGAACTATACATGGGACAGGTGATGGAGGGGTGACATTAGACATGAAGGATAGGACCATTAAATGGCACAGGCTTCTGGGGTTGAGGGTGTCACTAGACAGCAGGGATTGCATCTTAGCAGATGTGACAGGTGATGAGGGCAGGCAGCTGCAGTACAGTCACCATGACATCGATGGGATGGGATGTGGGCTTAGCACCCAGCTAACTTGTGTTTTTTGGCTGTGGTACAAGGTACTGCTTTGGGAGCCATTTACCACTGTTGCCGATCTTTGAACCTAGTGCTGTGCTGTGCCTGTATGCTGGAGGGGACTCTCAGAATTGCATGGATGCAGTGTTATTTTAGTGACTGATCACTGACTGGTTTAGTGTGCTGTACATGAGCCTCTGAATATGCCCCCACCCAGCATAAGCTGCAAACCTAGCATATGGGCAAATATCTGGCCTAATATGTCTAATTTTAGTGTTTCACTTACAATATGTTCATGTAATAAACTGCAAAAAGTTGAATAATAACATTTGTACTTAGTCAAACTGCATGAATTTGACTGAAAACTGTGGAATGTTGTGATACCTTTATGGAAACTTTACCCATTAATTTTGTCCAGCCATGCACCTGACCTTCCATGGATGAGAAAGAGAAATGTTGGTGGGAGTACTAATAAGGTTAAATTCATGTGGCATGCACCTGTAAAAGTAGCAAGAGAATTGGTGTGTTATTGCAGAACCTTGATGGTAATGCAGGTAAGGTGATTTGCCTGTCTGCGATATATAGCAAATGAATGTAATACATAGTCAAGAACTCAAGGCAGCAAAAGAAAGCAGCACCCACAACTTCAGACAAAAAACAAGAACTTCAGAAGTCTTTTGATTCAATCCTTTATATAAAGTGCAAAAAAGTGCTAATACTGGCCAAAGTGGCTACAGCAAATGAATGAACTGTCACTTCACCTAATATGCAGTTAGGCTTCTTCAGAGTTATTTAACAGGCTGTAAAAGTGCTCAGTTTATACAAATTCAAATCAAGTCATGTCTTCTACATAACCAATCACCATCTATCCATTGATTGGAATACCAGTGCAACTCATATTAAATTAGAGTGTATGATAAAAACACATTACATGTTCTTTCTTTTTTTTACCATAATGCATTTTTATTGAATATTCAATTAAGCAACAACAATAAAAATAAATTGCAGTACATTGTACGTAATAGTAAATGTCAGCATAGTTATACAATATTAGAAATAAAAACAATTAAACAGTGAACAAGCCATGTACATGGGAGAGAATGGAATTGCTAAATTCTATTGTTGATAAGTTTGTACTTAATACTTGAGATAAATGAATAAACATTAATTTAATTTCTAAAAACTGTAGAAACTGCGATTAAACTTAATTGATATTCAAAAATGAAACACATTTATAAATAACAACTTCCCCACAATGGAGTAAGACATTTTTAATACTTCCAAGTGATGGTCTGCTGTAGAAAGGGGTCCCATATACTTGTAAAAGCCTCTAATCTGTCCAAAAGCATATATGATATTCTCTCATTATTTACAGTATAACTCATTAGGTTATAGCATTCAGCTAATGAAGGAGGTTTAAAATCTTTCCAGTACTTAAGTATTAGGCATTTTGCATATACTAATGCCACAGAAAGCCATAATCTTTGTTGCTAGGTAATGGTAGTGTTATCTGGGAAGATCCCAAGGATGTAAATTATTGGGGAAGGAGGCAAATTGACCAATAATGCTGCATTACAAATTTTTTTGTATTTCTTCCCAAAATGTAGCCAGAACTGGGCAACTCCACAGCCTACAAGAGGCATTAGCATTTGCTTTCTAACATCTCCAACAATCAGCATTAAGGAGCAAACCCAATTAATTTAACCTCTTGGGGGACATATAAAACTGATGGATAATTTTACATTGAATAAGCTTACCTCGTGTATCTCTATTCCCATAGTAAAAGTGTTCCCGTGCTACATTCCAGTCCTGGTCTGATATTAGGATACCCCATTCGGTTTCCCACTTCTGTCTGGCTGAGGAAGTCAGAGATGGAGACGTAAGAGAATTTGTTAGGATTTTATAAACAAAGCTTCCTCCCCTTTTTAGTGACCCTATTTTCATTAATTGATCCCATTCTTGGCTACAGGGAGGGAGAAGTCTGGCAGGAGAATGTTTTTTTTTAGTAATTTTCAAAGCCGAAGAAAATAGTGAACATGAAACCAGGGTAAATGGTATTGTTCCCTAATTTCTGAAAAAGACATTACCATGTCAGGGGGGCAGATTTTAAGGAAATGGGAATGATCCTTAAGGAGCATTTGGATGGGATTGGGTCAGACATGGACGCTGATAGTAGGTGGGAAATCATCAGGAGAGGGGTGCAGGATGCTACCAGCACCTGTGCAAGAGTAAGACGAAAATGCGGTAGGGCCCAAAAACCCTGCTGGTGGACCAGGGAGGTCCAGGAGGTGGTGCGGGGAAAGAAGGCAGCCTATAAACAATTCAAGTGCTCAAGGAGTGAAAGGGATCGAGGGGAGTATGAGCTGATGGCTAGAAGGGCCACGAGGGTGGTAAGGGTGGCTAAAGCAAGGAAGGAGCAGAACCTGGCCAGGGAAATTAGGAGAGGGAACAAGGGGTTCTTTAGATACATTGGGGAAAAATGAAGGGTGAAGGGGCAGATTAGCAGGATTAAATCAGGGGAGAGATGGGCATAAGACCTGGGGAGCAGGCTGAGGTACTAAATGAGTATTTCACCTCAGTTTCACCAAGGAAAATGGGGTGCTGCATCATACATGGGAGGAGACAGAGATACTGAGGAGGGACCCTTACTGATCAGCGGGTCTGGGGAGAGGGGAGGCATCACTGGCAGGAGGGGAAGGCTAAGCAGGGAGAAGAGGTACCGGAAGTGGAAATCACAGCAGAGAGAGTGAGGGAAGCCCTCAGCTCCCTTAAGTCAGAGAAAGCACCGGGGCCAGATAAATTACATCCCAGAGTGCTGAAGGAACTTGCGGATGTCCTGGCAAAACCCCTGGTGGAGCTTTTCACCATCTCTCTGAGGACAGGGTGGGTGCCCCAGGACTGGAAGGTGGCGCATATAGTGCCTATCTACAAGGGGGGATCAAGGGAGGTGGCAGAGAACTACAGGTTGTCAGCCTGACATCGGTGGTGGGCAAGGTGATGGAGGTCATTGTCAAGGAGAGGCTAGGGGGGGACCTGGATAAGTCAGGGTGCCTGGACAATAGACAGCATGGATTCATCCCAGGGAAATCGTGCCAGACAAACCTGGTGGAGTTCTATGACTGGGTGACGAGTGCCTTGGACCTGGGTAGACCAGTGGATGTCCTCTTTCTAGACTTCAGCAAGGCATTTGACTCTGTTCCTCACATGGATCTGTTGGATAAGCTGGGAGAAATGGGGGTGGGGAACAAGATGATTAGATGGATAGGCAATTGGCTCCAGGACTGGACCAGGAGGGTCATGGTTGGTGGGATAGTCTCATCCCCAAGGAGGGTCATTAGTGGGGTCCCACAGGGATCAGTCCTTGGGCCCCTTCTGTTCAATGCCTACATCTCTGACATAAGGACAGGAATCAGGAGTGAGATGAGTCTCCTTGTGGATGACTCAAAACTGGGGGTGGTGGTGGATGGGAAGGAGGGCAGGGTGGCCCTACAGGGGGACCTGGAGGCTCTGGAAAGATGGTCTAGAAAGTGGAAGCTGAGGTTCAATGCAGGGAAATGCAAAGTACTCCACCTGGGGGCCAGAAACCCGGGCCAAGTGTACACCCTGGGGGGGAAATGCTTCAAGTCTCAATGGCTGAGAGGGACCTGGGGTGGTGGTGGATGTCAAGATGAACAACTCTGTGGCTTGTAGGAGGGCAGCAGCCAAGGTCAACAGGATGCTGGGATGCATCGCTAGGGGATCACCTCCAGAAGGAGGAAGTGATACTCCCTCTGTATAACTGCTTGGTGAGGCCGCACCTTGAGTACTGTGTGCAGTTTTGGAGGCCACACTTAAGAGGGACATTAACCTCCTGGAGAGGGTCCAGAGGAGGGCAACCAAAGTGATTTGGGGCTTGGGGGACAGGACCTATGAGGAGAGGCTCGAAGAGCTAAATATGTACACATTGGAAGAGAGAAGGGACTGGGGGTCATGATAGATGTCTTCAGGTACATGAAGAGGGTAAATAGGGGAGGAACAGTCAGGGTGCTTCGAAGGAAGGAGAAGGGGGCCACTAGAGGGCATGGGTGGAAGCTGGAGGGGGGAAGATTCAGGGGAGAAAGGAGGAGGTGCTACTTCACTGAGAGGGTGGTGGAGCCATGGAATGTGCTGTCTAGGGGGCTGGTGGAGGCAGAGACAGTGGAGGGGTTCAAGAGGGGGTGGGACAGGTACAGAGGAAGGGTTCTGGAAGCAAAATCCAATGCAGCAAGAATATCCGGAACTGGGAAGGGAGAAGCCAGAGAAGGCGAGGGGGGCAGCAAGGTCAGCAACCAGGGTGGGGGTGACCAAATGAGCAGACACGAAAGACCATTGGGCCTATTCTGCTGGCATTTTAGTATGTTAGTATGAGAGTGTCCTTGGAGATCACGTCACTGATTCTATTAATACCAGCTTGTGACTATGTTTTATTAAATAATTGAGGCCCCTCTTTAGTAATTAGAGGGTATGACCAAAGAGGCATATGTTTTTAAGGGAGATGAGCAGGGTTAACTGCATTGTTTATTTTTTTTTAAACCGTGAAGGATTCTATTAAGCATGGGTTGTCTGTTAGCCCTTTTGGAGAAGTCAAATAAATAAAGTCAGTCAACTGTTTGGGTTTAATAAGGTTTCTTTCCAGCTGAACCCAGAGAGGAGTAAATGGTGAGCTGGCTGTGTAGACTGCATGTGAGCAGATATCTGTTTTAAAATGAAAGCCCATTGGTACCATTGCCAAAGAGGGAATGCCAATCCCCTTAACTCATGTGGTGCTCTAATTTTATTTATGCTTAGTCTTGGGTGTCTATTGTCCCGAAGAAAATTACTAAATAATGAGTCTCATCTATCCTTAATATTTTTTTAATAAGGATCAGTATATTTTGGAAAAAGTAAAATATTTTAGGGGCAATAGTCATTTTGATTGAGTTAACTTTACCCCAAAGCAATAAATTGGGGTCACCCCAATGTTTAAGTTCTGATTCTATATTTTGTAGCAATGGAAAATAGTTAATATTGACTAAAGAGTTCAGATTAGTAGAAATTTGGAGACCTAAGTATGTTAGTTGATCTTTCATCCAATGATTATCAAAGATTTCTGGAATATTTTGTAAAATAAAGGGTGTAGGGTTAGGACATAATTCTTGAGTTTTATCCCAGTTTACCTGTAGTCCCGATATTTTGCCAAAATGAGAGAGTAATTGTTTGAGTATTCCATAGGATTGTACTGGTTTAGAAAGAGTCAGGAGCAGATCATCTGCTAATGCAAATGTTTTATTTTGTTTGGAGCCAACTATAATTCCCAGAATACTTGGATGATTAGCAATGCTTCTAATTAGTGTCTCACTAGCAAGGATAAATAAATATGGAGATAGTGGGCAACCCTGTCTGGTGCTGTATTCTAATTATATGGCCTGGGAAACTAGCCCATTTGTGAGAATTTGTGCAGATGATCTTTTATATAGGAGAGATACCTAGTTACTAAAATTGTCTCCATATTCAAAATGATCTAGGACCATAAACATATATTTCCAAGATAAGGAGTCAAACACTTTAAATAAGTCTAATGACAGTACAAAGTAAGGCTCCTTTATCCTATTAGCATGCCATATTGTATGTATAAGTCTTTGTATGCAATCAGCCCCAGACCTTTTCTGCACAAATCCTACTTGTTCTTTACCAATAGATTCATGAATTATATTGGGTATTCTAAAAGTTAATATCTCAGCCAAGATTTTATAGTCTGTATTCATCAGGGAGATGGGACAATAGCTAGCACAAGATAGGAGGTCCTTATTTTTTTATAGGTTAATGTGACCAGAGCTCGTGTGAGTGTGGGTGGGAGGGCATCATTATCCCAGGATTCCCTATACATGTTGAGCAGGTGTGTTGAGATTTTGGCAATTAACAATTTAAAGAATTCTCCCAGAAGTCCATTGAGTCCTGGAGTTTTCCCAATAGGTAGCATGTCAATGGCTAACAGAACCTTATTTATGGTTAGTTCTTTGTTAAGGTTCTCTCTGTGAGACCGGGGTATTTTGGCCAGTTCAATACTGTTAAGAAAGATATTTATTTGTTGTGGATCTACAGCTTTATTCTTATATATCTGAGAAATAAATTCTTTAATGGCTTCATTAATATCTTTATTTTTCCTAAGTACTATCCATGTAGTTTGCCGGATACCTGGGATTATGTTTAAATCTTATAGCTTCTTTAGTCTATGAGCAAGTAATTTTCCAGCTTTTTCACCCCACTCCCAGTAGCTTTGCTTTGTACAAAAGAGTGCATATTCAGTTTGTGCTGACACAATAGCATTTATCTCAAACTTAATAAATGATAGCTTATGAAGAGTGTAGGGTCAATAGTTTCAGCATTTTTTATTTGCATTTTCAAGGCAGCAAGTGAAGATTATTTTTCTTTTAGGATTTTTTTTTCCTTTTTTTTATCTGCAGCAAAACTGATTATTCTGCTCCTTATAAATGCCTTGTATGCTTCCCATAAACAAGCTTCAGGACCCACTCCATTGTTATTATACTTGAAATATTCATCAGTTTAATTAGATACCCATTCAGTAAACTTTATGTCTTTTAACAATGAAGTATTAAGTCTCCAGCTCATCTCTTTGGGCCTACCTTCACCTCGAAGTATGCTTAGGTCTACTATGGCATGGTCTGATAATATAATGGAGCCAGTCTTTGCATCTATCATTGAATTAACCAGGTCTGATGATATAAACAAATGATCTATCTGGCTGTATGTTAGATGTCTATTAGAGAAAAAAAGTATAATCTTTCTCTTTTGGGTTAACAAGTCTCCAGACATCTGATACAGCCAGCGTGTTGATCATATTTTTAAGGGAACATCTGGCTTTCATTACCTCAAGGGTCAATTTAGATTTTTTTTTATCTAAAAGAGGGTCCATGACCTCATTAAAGTCTCCACCTACAATCAGTTTATGTTCAGGGTATTGAATAAGTTGAGCTGTAATCTGATCTATGAATATATGTTGGCCAGCGTTGACATAAATATTACACAATACCCCTTTTAGACCATCAAGAGAACCGATAAGGATTTGATATCGACCCTCATGGTCTGAAATATGGTTAGTTTTAATGAAGTTAACACCTTTCTTTATTAATATTGCAGTCCCTCTTTGTTTACCATTGGAAGAGCTTAATTCAACCTGAGAGACCCAGGATCTACAAAGCTTAGCTGATTCTTTATAATCCAAATGAGTTTCTTGTAAAAAGGTGATGTCAGTCTTTTGTTTGTTAATATACTGTATGTCAAAACATTTTTTCTTTTGATAGGGATCCCTAATCCATTAACATTCCATGAACAAATCTTATATGGATGCATGTTGAGGAAGGGATCACTTTTACTTATAAGCTAACATCAGAATATAAATTAAAAAATATCTACTATGTAGAATAATTAGTGAGGTACTAGTCTGTAAAATTTAATATAACAACTATCAATAAAATAACAATGTTATTAAACCTTGGAATTAAACCTCAGATTATTTGCAAGAAGTAATGGCACAATTAAACAAGTAAATGAAAACAGAACCAGTAGGGTGTAGTCTACTGTATTGCCAACTGAGTCCACCAAACAAGAGTCCAAGGTGATGCTGGCACAGGTGACTGATTTGGTAACAATGAATGACCATAGCAATACCCATCTCAGTTAATAGGGTAATATTAGTTGTAAAGAGATAACCAAATGCCAACAGCCCGGGGATAGATAACAACAATTTCTCTTACTCCCAAAATTATCCAGAAAAGGAGGGATCAGCAATGGAAACCACACAGGGGAAGGGAGTAGGTGTATCATATATATCTATACCACAAAACATATATAAGCCACATTTTATTCCAACATACTAGTGTGGGCACAAGGATGTGGTGCTTCTATGCTAAGAATATCTATAAATGCTAACAAAAAACAAGCAGGGCACTCACACCTCAAATATCATAAGGGCACTAGTTTTCTAATAAAAAATATTATTTATTTTATTATATCAGTATAATAAAGAGCAACCTGACACATTTCGGATGACTACTCATCCTTTATCAATGGTAATAAAATATTTTCACCAGTGTGACAATTAAATAGCCCATTCATAGTGATGTCATTGATAGAATGCCAAATATTATTGGTTAAAAACAAACATTAAACAAGTTTCAATGTATTTGCAATTAGCAATTACAAAAAGCAATTACAGAAAATGGAGGCTGCAGTCCATACTAAGCATCATATAAATAACAATTGCACAGAACAACATATTGTTTAAAGTGACATAATACAAACATGACAAAAAATAACCCCATCTAGCAACTACACAGTAAATACAGACTACAACAGCAATACGAAATATATTAAACAAAAAGAAGGGGAGAGGGATGGAAGGGGAGGAGGAGAATTCTAAAGTCCAGCAACATATATTTAATAAGGGGTAACAACAGGAAAATGCCACATCACCATTTCTTTCTTTTCTTTAGAAACAGCTTCACTTCAAAACCTGTATTTAAACCCTTATTTATGGTAGCCTCCATATTAATAATCAGTAGCAGATCATTAAAGTTACCACCACGTGGTTTATGGCATACTTTGTCTATACCTACAAAGCTAAACTGATGTTCACCACTATTCCATGACATGGCCACATGTGCTGCAGTAGCATAACTTAAATCTCCCTTTTCAATCACCCTAATGTGTTCCCTCACACGAATTTTAAAGGGACTTTTTGTTTTTCCAATATAAAATGCACTGCAGCTACAGATGGCCATGTAAATGATTCCCTCGGTGTCACATGTAGTTAATTGACGTACTGTATGTTATATTTACAACTAGTAACCTGGTTGATAAACTCCTTACTTTGTTTAATATATGTGAATGCATTACATCTTTTACAGGGACAACAGCCTATAGCAGCTTTGTTTAGCCAGGTACAGTACTTGGAAAGTACTGACAAGTAATCCAGGGTTGTTACATGTAGTGTCAGCACCTCCACATATGGCTTTTAAAAAAGCATCAACTTTAGGTGATAAACTCATGCATAGTCATTTTGTTGATAAGGAATCTGATTCAAGTACCTATAAGGGCTTAAATATAGGTTTTGAAGTAAAGCCATTTCTAAAGAAATGAAAGAAATGGTGATATGGCTTTTTCCTGTTGTTACCCCTTATTAAATATATGTTGCTGGACTTTAGAATTCCCCTCCTCCCCTTCTTTTTGTTTAATATATTTCATATTGCTGCTGTAGCCTGTATTTGCTGTGTAGTTGCTAGAAGGGGTTATTTTTTGTCATGTTTGCATTATGTCACTTTAAACAATATGTTGTTCTGTGCAATTGTTATTTATATGATGCTTAGTATGGACTGCAGCCTCCATTTTCTGTAATTGCATTTTGTAATTGCTAATTGCAAATGCATTGAAACTTGTTTAATGTTTCTTTTTAACCAATAAGATTTGGCATTCTACCAATGACATCACTATGAATGGGCTATTTAATTGTCACAGTGGTGAAAATATTTTATTACCTTTGATAAAGGATGGGTAGTCATCTGAATGTGTCAGGATGCTCTTTATTATGCCAATGCAACAAAATAAATAATATTTTTTATTAGAAAACTGGTGCCCTTTATTATATTCGAGGTATGAGTGCTCTGCTTGTTTTTTGTTGGTATATATAAGCCACACTTCACATGCATGCATACAATTTAAGATAGGGCAGATAGATATTGGAGGACTTATATATATCCAGATCTGCTTGGTCATAAATGGATTTCAGAGAATCTATTATTTCATTTTCAGAAGGCGTACCAACTGCCAGTCAAGTCTCCAATAAATCCGCAACTTTGATTAAGGGCTGCTTCTGAGGGAGATTATTAATGACCAATGTGCAGTAGCCAACTTTAAAGGTGCTCTTAGCATGCAATGCATTTTTAAAAGTATCTTACTGTTGCTCTTATGTGGACATGCTTACTTTCTGTAGCTTGGCCTATTTACAGCAATTATAAAAATCTGGATCCATCTTCACCTCAACAACATATCGGTAAAGCATTGAAGGATAGCAACATTAAACATGTTTAAGTATAAGAATTAAAGCAGTAGAGAATAAGACATACTGTAGATACATGCAACACCCTTAGGAAAGAATACATTAACATTGCATAAATCCACCCAGAAATGGATAATCAAATCAGTTATAGAGTCAATATAAAATTATTGCTAGCTATGTGGGCCATAATAATTCAGCAAAGGCAGTACCATTTTTTAACAACATTTACATCAGTGTAGAAGTTAATGAAAGGCAAACATTGTCATCTGATTTCAATTTGATAGAATAACCTTTATGTCAGCAAAATGTGTAAAACCAGTGCCATTTCGATTATTTTCCATCAAACTGATATGGAACAAAGGGGTTACTCCAACACGATATGACAGCCCTTAAGTGCTACCCATTGATAGTGCAGCAAAGGACTAGACAAGTAGAGCAGTAGATCTCCTGACCTTAGTTGATGTTCCCTTTTTTGCTTTCTCCACTCTGATGTAACAACACCATCGCTAAACTGGAAGCAAGTTGTTGTTTGGAAATGGTGCAGACACAGGAAGTGGTGTAGTGGAAACTGCAAGCTTTTTGGATGTGGATCTGTTGAGCTGTTTTTCTGGTGATAATGTAGGTGGCGTTTCATTACCAGGAGGCATGGTATCCTTGGCTGGAAGCATTTCCGGTTCAGGTGAGGCTGCTACTGAGGATGGAGTGTAATAACTCTCTCTGCTTCAGTCTCGTTTCCTTCAGCTTCTCTGCTGGGATGGACTGGGAATGTTAGAGGGTCTTTCTGCTTGCCTTGTTTTTTGTGACATCTCAGAGGTCCAGGGTTTTGTATCAGCATGGGAGACTGCATTAGAATAAAGATGAGGTGTAGAAGTGTTGGTGTGTAAAGGTGGCTTTTCTTACTCTGAGTGGCAGCACGAGGTTGTGCAGTCGTAGAATGATTTCTGGCAGAGTAAGCACATGGGCTAGCATTAGAGTGTGCATATATATATTGCAGTTGGAGTCTAGGCTCACAGATATAGTAAAGCAGGGACCTAAAGTAGTCTTTCAAAAATGTACAAACATAAGGGACATGGTGATCAGTAAAATAGTTCCAGGCCCAGCGCTCCTTAGACAAACTTTACTTGCCCCTGCACCAGTGGGCACCCACCGTTGCGGTAGGTGCGCATGCTGCAAATATGTTTGTACTTGCAAAGAATTCATACACCCTACTACAAAGAGCAAAATTCAGATAAAGGATTTCATCACATGTAACAGCAGTGGAGTGGTGTATCTATTAAATTGTAATTGTGGGACCTTTTATGTTGGTAGGACTACATGGAAATTTAGAGAAAGAATAGGGAAACGTGAGAGCAGTAGATAAGGGGGATTTATCATGTGCAATAGTAAAGCATATTTTTGAAAATAAAACAAAACAGCATAGCTTTAACTTTACAGAGACTGAATTGGTTAGTGTTGGGGAGGGGGAGATTTAAAAAAATCATATTTCAAAGAGAAAGTTATTGGATCTTTGAATTGGGGGCTTATTGGAATAAGGGTTTAAATGGCAATATTGATTTATCTGCATTTTTAAAGAACTATAGATGCAGAGGGAATATAACTATGGCATTATAGAAAGACCATGCCACAAACAAAATGTTCTATCCCCGTTAGTCATTATGTATACATGTATTTTTGTACATTTAGTATACAGTTTATACATATAATGACTCATCGAATGGTGTAGGCACTCCTACATGCAGGGCATACGTGATGACATTTGGTGCCTTGAACTGTACATGTATATGCATATAAAAAGACCCATGCTCATAGAGATGTGGGACATGGTTGAACAAAAATAAATAACTGGCTATAAGAGCCAACTGTGGAGCATGCTAGGATAGTTTTGAGACCAAAAGTATTTTTGAAATTAAAAGCACATTTCAGAATTACAAATTTGATAAAACAAACTAACAACAAACACATGTGATAATATGGAGTTTCATGTCGACAGTTCTATGAGATGGATAATGTTTTCTTTGTTAAGAAAGAAAATGTAACATGTTTTTATCATGCACACTAATTTAACACATGAGTTGCACTGGTATTCCAATCAATAGATAGACGGTGATTGGTGTGTAGAACACATGACTTGATTCGAATTTGTATAAACTCAGCACTTTTTCAGCCTGTTAAATAACTCTGAATAAGCCTAGCAGCATGCTAGGTAAACATCAGTTCATTTGTTTGCTGTAGCCACTTTTGCCAGTATTTGCACTTTGGCACTTTATATGAAGAATTGAATCAACAGACTTCTGAAGTCCTTGTTTTTTGTCTGGAGCTATGGGTGCTGCTTTCTTTTGCTGCCTTGATTTCAAGATTACTGAGGATCACCACAGTGTCTCTCATGGTGCTCTATGAGTTTTCTGTGCATAATCAAGAACTGCAGCTAGAGGAAGGAGCTGACTGTTGTGCTCACTGTGATAAGGAGTACACATTCTTAGGACATGAGGAGGTAATTTATCGAATTAGAGCTGTTTCTAAGGGAAAAGATGTCTGGAGGGAACTTCTCCAAGGCCTTTATAGCTCAGAGGTCTGTGAAGGATTGCAGTGGCATAAATTAGAAAAGATAACATTTGCTAACCTTCAGTTAATAAATAGTATTTTTCTAGCAAATCAGGTTTGGTCATGGAATGCCTGCATGTTCAGGTTGTCTTACAGTTGTGGCAAGTAGGAGGGTTTACTGGTCATGCAAAGGAGCAAGCAGGAGTGTTGCAAATTTTAAATTCACTGACAAAGTTGTAGTTAAGTCTGAAACTTCACACTATGCATAATAGGGAAACATTCCTGATTTTGCAACTCTTTGTTCAGTGAAGTCCCTTTTTTTGTTTAAAAAAAAACTTTATTTAAAAATAAAGTGCAGCATAGTACCACCCCAATACCATTATCAGTTAAAATGCACTTGTTACTCCAACCCCTACCATCGTCGCACCATCCTCCTCCTCCCCAGTTTATCCTGCGATGTTGCTTTTAATAATTTAGTTTTTAAGGTAAAATTCCTTCCCCTCATCCCAGTGCCAAATAATCCTAAATTTCCATTTCCATTTAGAACCAGACAGTCACATTTAAATAAGTACATTACCACCCCATCACCTATTGGTGCCCAGCACTCTCCTACCCTTAAAACTCAAGATATACAGTATTTCTTCACAATATAAGGAATAATGTATGGATGAGCATATATAACAAGCCTGTGTTTCCATTGAGGGGTGGAGATACCAACGTGTGGACCTTGAGAGCAAAGCTTGAGAGGTCCGTGCTGGAATCTCCACTTTGAGATTAGTGATGCAGTCAATTTTTAATCCGCCAGCAAAGTGGACGCAAAGTGGCCACTTCAGGTCCGTGGAGCACAATGTGAAGTGGGCACTGCAAAGAGCTCACTTCGCATTGCCATTATGCCTTAACGCGAAGTAAGGTGAAATAAGAAGAGAATAGGCAGTCCCCCACACATCACATGGCTTACAGTCTTGTAAGTCACATGCTTCAGCCAGGCAGGAAGGAGGTGAGTCTGAGAAGCAGTTTCACTTTCTCCTTTGCATTCGTAGAGGGAGAAGGGCTCTGAGAGAGCAGTATAGGAGTCAGTGACAAAGTGTGTGTTGCCTTTGTAAAATAATAACTTTTATAAAAGCTATCTTTATTTAGTTTTTGTATTGTGCTTATGATTTTTTTTTGGTAATTAATGTTTTTTATAAGTGTTGTTTTGTTTTGTGTGTGTGTGTGTGTGTGTGTGTGTTGGGGACTTGTGTGGGAGGGATGGACGTGGACCATGGAGAAGGCGAGTTGCTGGACTGTGGGCATAGTCAGAGGGGAGTGCAGACCCATGGGAGGCAGGGCAGTTGTGTTATGCTGGACCGCTCCCGGCTCCTGGGTGTTGCTTCCCCCCATGTTCAAGCAACAGGAGCAGCAGCAGTACCAGTGCCCCTGGTGGCTGCTGTGCATCCACCTTCTCTGCCACTTCCACCACCACTGGTAGCAGCATCTGTAGGGGCTCCAGCAGCAACTCCTCCACCACCTCAACAGCCACAGGAGGTGGCCCTGAAAAACACTGGTGGGACTTGTGCGAGAACTGTGTCTGGCCCCCTCTGCAGCTCCCCAGTGTGGGAGTTTTTTAACTCTGTGGGGGGAGACAGCACAGTGGTGGTGTGCCATCTGTGTGGTGTGGTGGTTCACCATGGCCCCTGTGGGACACAGTTGGAGACCAGTGGCCAGCGCACCCACATGCTGAACCGCCACAGGGCAGAGTGGCAGGCTGCCATGAAAGGGGCCAGGTGTCCACCTGCTGGCCCTTCTGTGGCAGTGGCCAAGGTTTTGGCTGGGGTGGGAGTTGTGCCTCATCACCGCCACAGCAGGAGGAGGGCCAGTACAGCAGCTGCTCCACCACCACTGCCCTCACAGCCACTAGCACCACCCTCTCCACCACCACCACCACTACCCAGATTCCCTGCTGCAGTGGACCCCGACACAGTCCCTGCAACACAGTCTGATATCACCCTGGTATGGGCAGCTCTTGAAGAAAATAATGAGCGGTTAGATGCTTTGCAGCAGCAGGTGATCAGAATAGAACAACAGCAGCAGCAAATAGTTTCAATGCTGCACCTGCTGCTGGACCACCACGGCATCCCACAGCCACAGTAAATTAGGGGATGGTTTTCTACCCCCCCACCCCACTTCTCTGTTGTACTGTTTTTGTGTATTTTTTCTTTATTGTTGTTTAATCATATGCATTTTCCCTTCAAGGGGAATCTTTCTTGCACCACATAGTGCAATACATTTGTGTGAAAACCACCCATAATTTTATTACAGTGTGTCACGTGACAGAGGAATTCCCGTTCTGAAAATCTGCCCACATTCTGCCTCCCTTCTCAGCAATGTTAGGACGTGATGCTAAAACCAACACTTACTTCAAAAAATTTTTGTCACAATACTGTTTACCTCCTTCATTATCTTGTTTAAAATTGATATTGAAATCCCCTCCCCAGAAAATCTGTCTACTTGTATATAAATAGGGTTGAACCAACTTCAATAATGCAGTCCTTAGTGCCTTTGTTTGAGAGTCATAAATATTCAACAAACGATAAGCTGATGTATTTATCTTCACATTTAGCATAAATGCCCAACCTGGGTCAATATCCACTAATTGTAATACTGAGATTTCTAATGAGCAGAAACAGAAACCTACTCCACTACATGTCTCAGTCCCTGGTCACATATATGAAACACCCCATTTCCAATCATTTGTTGCCTGTGCTATTTCTATCCGTGCAATTAATCTTGTGTCTTGTGAAAAAAAAACATCAAAATCTAACTGCTGCAAAATCCCAAAGGTAGTCAAACGTTTAACAGAAGTTTTAATACTATTAACATTTACACTAGCTACGTTCAGATTTAATAACTCAAGGGGGAGGGTTAATAATTTTTGTACTTGATCTTGTCATTCTCTTCTGGGGCCCTTCCAATGATGATTTTTTTTTTTGATTCAATTGTTTTGTATGTTTGTACCTCAATTATTTCACTTTCTTCCATCGGCTGTCCTACATCAACCTGATCTCCCCAAGTGGAGAACAGTGCAAACCAATTTGAAAGTGGAAGAGGGGTTAACGTAGGATCTGTACTAGACTAATCTAGATTTGTCTCCATCTCAGCTGAAAGTACTGTACTTGATATAGCAATCTGTATACCAGAATTTACTCTTATTTCAAAACCCTCATTTATAGGAATATTTTGGTCTTCCAAATTTGTAGTAGTCTGTACTACTGTCCGTTTTGGTGAACCTAAAGGGGTAACATACAGGGTTTCTATTCCTTCTACTGAACCCTCAGGCATTCTAATCCATGTGTTAGAGGAGAAAGGAGTCTGATTAACTGATAAACCCTTTCTAGATTTCTGTTCACCCATTCTGTTGACTGAGACCACCCCGACCTCTACCCCATCGTCTTGGCTGAAAAGGGGGGGTCATCTGACCATGTATTTTGCCCTCTCTGATGTCTTGCTTTAGTTAAAATTACAACATGATCAGATACCTCATCCGAGTTATGAGCTGCCCATGGACAATTTTGAAAAGCATTGTTGTCATCCCCACACAAATTACACTCTGGTGAAGCCATACACTGTGATACTGCATGTCCTAAAACCCTACATTGAAAACATTTTATACTATCACAATTGTTATTCAAATGATTTAAGGATCCACACTTATAACAGCTTTTGGGCTGCCCTATGTGAAATAGTATACCCTATCCTTCCTCCCCAAAAAGGAACTTGATAAATGTTGAATCTCTGTCTCTGTTTGTTTTAATTGTACACAGATATGCCACCCCCTAGTCCAGAATCCATTTTCATCCATGATAGGCATAGGATGGTCAAAAATCGTGCATCTTTTTTCCAACCAATATATAATATTGGAGACATCTACCCCTTCATTTCAGAATAGCACTGTCACAGTTGTAATTGTAGATTTCATGATAGATATTGCTACAAATTCAGCACAAGGTTCTTGATTTTTCACCTCATAATACAGTTTCCAAAATTTGTCCAGTAACATCATTGAAGAAAGGCTTATATCATACATTCTGTCCCCAGGAGCATGTATAAATACATATATTTCCGTAGGTTGAAAACCCAAAGAATCCTAAATTAGTGTGTTTCCTACCCACAGTCTGTCAGGCGGGATCAGAGCCTGACCTTTATATCGAAGATGTACTAAATACATTCTTTTAGCTGCTTCAGGTGATTTTTGAAAAAAGTCCTGTATAAGAACCAGGCCTACAAAATTCCTTAAGTGGAGAGGCTGGCATTTTACTTGTAGGCCACTCCTTTGTATCTTGAACCTCTAACACTTCCCGTAAATCAACATTTCTTACCATTTGATCAGTCTCATCAGTTTGTAAGCCTTGAAATTCACCATTAAAGATACCTACTCCATTTATTTGTAAATTTTGGTTTCATTGGGTTCCTTCTGTCCTTCGTGCTAAAATCTCTGAACCATCCTGTATGGGTACTGTGGGTGTGTGTAAAGCTCCTGTTTCTAAATTTCATTCAGGTATCCTCACATCTTGTGAAAGGGAAAACCCAGTGGTTGGGGAACCTGGTAGAGGAACTATAGGACCCAGAATCCATTCCTTCCCTCTTATAATACATCCTACCCTTTGCAAAGCCGTCTCAGGTATCCAATCTTTTGAATCAACAACCAAGTAATTTTCTATTAACTCTGTGTTTGTAGTCTGGATAGAAGAAGTTCTGTATTTACTGAATGAGTAGGTAAATCTATAGGCATTGTTTTATGTTTGCCTTGCAATGGACTTACCCCTCTTCATTTACACTTCTTTTTTTCTTCATCCAACTTTGTTCTACTTATTTCAAATTCTCTTCCTGCCATCAATATTAAGGACAGCAATTGTTGCTTTTTCTCTTCTAAATCCTGTTTTAGCCGCTCCTTCTCATCTTCAGTACATGCTTCCTTACCAGATGAATTTAAAGGTGTAGCTTTTTGCTCTAGTTGTCCATCTAGAGATTGGTTTGTATTCTCAGCTAAAACCTCTGCATTCTGCTCTAAAGGTTCTGCTTGAGCTCCTTCAGCACAGCCATCCCCGTTGGTCTCTCGAAGTCTACTGAGCTCCTCCATCTCTGCAGACAGATGGACAGCGCCACTTGTCTACAGAGTAGGGGAATTTCACCAGTGTCCTGGCCAAATTTCCCTCATTCACTAAAAATACCACCAACAGCTTAATCTGGTTCAAGATCAGTTGGCATTCATCTGTATCCCCCTCCCCCCAGGTCATGCCTGAAAATAGGCAGGATTTGTCTAGTGCACTTACCCGATCAATAAAAACTAAATAAAAAAAATAAATAAATAGATATATGGTTGTGTATTTTGTAGGTGAGGATGGGGGTTGACATGGACATGTACTCATGATATTGTTCTGCATCACAGGTCACACAGAAACTGTTGGTGTGCACATTCCAGTGCTCAATGAGAATTTTTTTGCACTGAATTTGGAAACAGATAACTCTCAACTTCTCAAGCACATGAAGGTAAGTATTTTTTTTTTGTGGGGGTGTGGAAGGAATCATCTTTGCAGGTTTGTCTCTAATGGTTTCTTATTTTGTTACTTCTTCACAGATTTCATCAGCATCCTTCTGGAGTCCGGTTGTTAACATGGTCATGGTCATCTAATGAAATGACTTCTTCATGTTGCATGTGTGCCCAAGCTTGGGGAAGGGGGTGCCTGATGTTGAAGAACTTTTTGGGATAAGGAAACTTTGCCAGAACAACAAAGCATCTGGAAGTTTCCAAAAAAAGAAATGAATGACTCCTTACAACTTAATTGTTATGTATCCCTCCCTGGTTCTCAAATCTCAAAAGTCAAGTTACATTTCAAACCCACATATTGTCAACTAACACAACCTGTGTGCAATATTTGCTGCAGTCTTTACAAAACAATGAAACAGATGAAATAAAATGTTCATACTTACCAGAATGGATTTCACATGGATATTACATCGCTTCCTCTCTGTACTGTACAGCTACATTACCATTCCAAACGAGTTTTAGCGATGGAGCCTTTTTCTGTTACCCTGTAAAAGAAACAGAAGAAGTGTACCATATGTGTTTTACCATTGCTGCTCTGAAAAGCTACAGAAAACAAAACATACAACTAAAGGAAGTGAAGCAGCATAACAAACATGGTTACACATACTCACTTTATGGTTTAAATATTAAGAAGCTTTGTGTCTCTTGCTGTTGGATGTAGTAGTCTGGGCAGACTCAGGCTCAGTGGTGGCAGTGGCTAACATCAGTGCCAGTGGTGGTGGTTCAGGGGGACAGACAGACTCATGGTGGCAGTGGTGGCAGTGGCTTACATCAGTCCCAGTGGTGGTAGTCTGGGGGGCAGACAGACTCATGGTGGCAGTGGTGCCATTGGCTTACATCAGTCTCAGTGGTGGTGGTCCGGGGGTCAGACAGACCCATGGTGGCAGTGGCTAACATCAGTCCAGGTGATGGTGGTCCAGGGGAGCACACTGTCTTTTAAAACCTTTAATTAAAACATGCCAACATTAACCACATCATCATCCTCATAATGAAAGCTCCCTCACAGTCATTGATCTGACCACTGGGAAATTCTTTCTCCATTGTGTCATCATCTACGTCAGTGGTGGGCCATTTCAGGTAACCACTGCCCGTGCCACCAGGATGCTCCATTTCCACATCAGCAAGACCACCATGACTAGGCCGGGGTACAAATACTGAGGTTGAAGTCTGTGCTGGTATGTGCCTCTCATTAATTTTAATGAATGTTAGCAAACTAAAATTTGCAGGAGACAGGTTTGTCTGATGATCCCTAACTATTGCACCTGCTGGGCTCAATACCCTCTCAACACTTACACTGGAGTGTGGGCATGTGAGGTACTTTAGTGCCACTGCGTTCAGCTCTGACCATTCACTGACCTTTCCACTCTAGTACAAAATAGGATCTTCAGTTATTGTCAGATGCCTGTTTTCAGACAAATATGACTCAACCATTCTCTGTGCTGCACTAAGTCCAATTGTTGATGCATCATCCTGTTCTCCCAAATCATTTATTTCACAAATACCCACTTGGGACAAAGCCTCCCAAAGTGGATTGACAGCAGCCACTTTGGATGACAGACCACCTGGAACTGCAGTCCCTTTCCTTTTGCAGGATATGCTTGATGTTTCTCCAGGTACACCTTCAGCCGGATTATGCTGCTGAGGTTTGCTGACCTTGGCACGTGACTTCTGTACCGCATGAACCAAGCGCACCAGTTGACCACTGATATTTTTTTGCATGTTCCGACCCTCCCTCCTGTACTGATGCAATTCCCTGTTTGTATCGTTGTCCTGCATTGTTACTATGGCAAAGTTGTCACTACGCTGAATGCTCACAATGTGACTATTCTGGTCGAATACTGTCAGCATGTGTTGCAGCAACCTACTGCTATCACTGTCTCAGGCAACATCAAGGCTACATTGTACATTCACCAATGTCTGCCACAGCACCCACAGCAGTGGAATTGTTTGGCTAATGGAGGTAGACTCACTACTCACTGCCTGTGTGGCATGTTCAAAAGACCACAAAATTGTTATTACAGAGTCCATGAGGCACCACTGTTCAGTCATCATAGACATGGAGGCCCGGGAACTGTCACAGTTAGTGTGCGTAACAAGATATTCTGAGATGGCTATGTATTATTCATACAACCTCTCTGCCATGTTTAAAGTGGAGTTACATCGGGTGGCAACTTCCAGCTTCCAGTGGTGCTGAGGCAGGCGTTTTTATATCTGCAACTGCCGCAGTTGGTCGCTGGCCTTTCCAGAACTTGAAAAGTGAGAGCAGATACATTGTGCAGCGGTCAGCATTTCCTTTATATCAGGGTGCTGCAGAAACTCCTGAACCACAAGATTTAAACAGTGGGCCATGCATGGAACATGAATAAAAACACCATTCGTGATGCCTTTCACCACATTTGACCCAATGCCACTTGCTATGAACCCAGCACTTAGGGACAGAGGGTTTAGCCATCTGTTAATTTCAGTCAGTACCATGTCCAACATGTCCTCACCAGTGTGTGAACAGGTCACATTGCACATAGCAATCATTGCATGCTGTCGAATTCCTGGAAGATTGCTACCGCAACAGTCCACCTTACTGCACTGATTATTCACACTACCAACATCACAAACAATCCCCCGCACCTGCTCCCAGTGTGCATTTATACACAAATATGAACTCCCCACTGTTTTGCCACTTGTCCACATATCCATATTTAAATGGATGAATGGAAAGGAGGAATGTTGAAGGGCATGTCTTACTGAGTCAGAGACAGTGCGGAACAACTCTGGAACAGCACGGGTAGAAAAGTATGTCCTGGATGGGACTTTCAATTTTGAACAGGCACGTGCAGCAAACCACCGGAACCCAGAATTCTCCACAATGGAGAAGGGCAAAAGATCAATTGCCAGCATTTCTGCTACAGCTGCACTGAGCTCACGTGACACTGTATGATTCGAGGGGTACTTCATCTTATGCACAAAAACACTCTGTAACATGGGCTGACTTAAATGTTTTACATGGGGTGTGTTGATCATAAATGGTTGTGCTCTGTGATGAATGGTATTGGCAAGGGGTGGAGTGTGGACATTTGATGAAGACGGTTGCTCAGGTGATGATGACAAACCCAGAAATGCTGTTATTTTGCCAGATTTCCCAACCAGGGTTGATGTACCACTTGCAATAGACATGCTGCATTCACAACCACCACCACCACAACAACTCCTTCTCTCACCAGCACTAGAAAACATTTCAAAGTCATTACGGTCCTCCACCTCATCATGCCTTTAGTAATACTCTGCTCTTATTACCACACTACTGCACACGTTTAATTTCCTACTGGGCTTAACAGTTAAGGAAGCGGATAACATGCTGGCTATGGTTGCTGGTGACACGAGTGAATGCCCCACTGTGGTATTGGCTGCCAGCTTGTGCTGGGTCCACAGTGCCAAGTGCCTATTCTTAAGATGCGTATGCTGTCCTCCTGTGCCCAGATGGCTCCCCTTTTTACCTAGACTCACACGGACATGGCAAACCTTGCAGATTGCAACTGAATCATCATTTGATTCTTAAACAAAAAAATCCCAAACAAGGGATTGTGATGCTTTGCTTTTAACATGTCCATGATGTGGCTTATTCAAGTCCATTATTTTAAGCACTGAAGTGGGGGGGCATGTGATGTTTCAAGCACTGCACCCCTGGACTGTGACTGACCACCACTACTACTTATCCTATTGATTACTGAGCCATCATCATCATCAACTAAAACTAGTAAATCATAAGTTTTTACAGGGGAGGGATTTCTGCAAATGGACTCAGACACAGCCACTTTTAATTTCTTTTTCTCCAGTTCCCAACTGGGGTCAATTACATTATCATCATATTCATCAATGTCACACATATCCACATCTTCTGCTTGGATGCTAGCATGTGGACTGCATGTTGCAACAACCACAACATCATCATCATCACAGTCATCATCAGCATCTACACCATCACCTGACATTTTTTCACCACACTGTGAATACTGCATGAAAAATGTGTGACGTTAATTGCCATGGTAGACGGAATATTACATTATATGCTATCATTGACATGATTATCAGAATCCTTAGGTTCAGTTACTGGGAAGTTTGACATCATCTGCACTGCCACTCACTTGCACTGCTTCACACTCAATACTTTTGGATATGGTACACTGGTTGGAATTAGAACTTGACACAAAAATACTAATACTACCTCCACCACCACTAACACCAATAACACTAATGCCACCGGCTGGGAAAACATCATCTCCTCCACCTATGAGTGAAGTTACTGATTGGGCTGTAAAAAAACATTGCAGGATAAATACCTTTCCTCACATCAGCAATGCCCTTCTGCGTCTGCATACTACTACCATGCCCACAGACCATCTTACCGTCAACATTGCCATGGCGAGAAACAGCTTTGCTTGTACGTGTCTTTGCAGGCATTTTGGGGGATCAACCACAAATATTATAACCAAATTCAGATTTTGATATGTTCACTCTCTGATTGGAGGGACGCTGGATGTGAAGTCAAATAAACAACTGTGGCTTCAGCAACAGATAAGAAACTACTCTGGGACTGCCACAGAATTAAAATAACCTAAGTAACCAGTGGTGATGGTGAGGTCATAAAAACAATCTAATCTGGTAAAAAATACCTTCTGAACGTGGGGTTGGGGGAGGCACTGAATGCAGACAGTGCTAATTTTTATGTACTACAAGCAGCAAATCTAAGAACAGATACCATGATCGCAGTACAAAATCAAGCAGCTGCAGTGGATAGCAGGTTCACACTGCTGCGCCAGCAATTACACTAGTCTGAGGCACAATAAAAGGTGTATTATTTGATGCACGCAACATTGCACACACATACAGAACAGTTTGTGTACAATGCTAAGTGAGGAATGCATAGCAAATGTAAAGTTCAGTACTATGCCACGTTACGTATTGTAAATTTGTAATTTAAACAACCTGAACTTATGAACTGCTGCACCACATCCACACAACAAACAGCAAGAACATTTCTACTACTACTGACAATATTACTGTGTGTACATTAACACAGTCAGTAATATAACAAAAATATAACCAAAAAACAAAGAAATCACTATTTCTTCAACTTAAATCTACCTACTTCACAGATACGCCCTTCCCCAAAGCACACTTTCACAGTCTTTCACCACACACACTCAATGTTGTAAATTAACATTCAAAATCTACACAAAAACAAAAATGCTTGATGATATGAGCACAGGAAGGTTTCCTACAATCAATGAACTAAATTTGGATCCAAAAAAAACACAGAAATGCTTTTTGAACAGCTTTTACAAGATTTCTACCACATACAGCTATCAGAGCACACTGTCTCCTATTCCTTCCTACTCATACCACCCCAAACTAAGGCTGTACAGATCAATATAGAGCCCATGTGACCTGAAATCGCATGAATAACTGCAAAATTCACCTTTGCAGCTCAAAAACAAGGCAAACTGAGGCGAAGTGCACTGCCTGCAATGCACTTCACCTTAAATTTGGCAGAGTAGAGGTCTGGGGAGGTGGAGTAACGCAAAGTCATCGTTTTCAATGGACTTTGAGATCCTCATTATAACACAAAGTACTCCGCTTCATGTTGCGGAGCACTCCGCGAATCCACCTTTTCTCCGTGAATCGCTTCGAGGAGCGGATTGAGCCCAGTTCGCCCACCACTAGCTGAGATGGAAACACAGAGAGAGTTGTGTATGCTCGCCCATATTTTATTTTTTATGCTATATGGTTCCCCAGATGCAGACAAAAAGTAAAATTTAGGAAGACTTTTCATTACAAGGTTTCATACCTTGTACCTGTGGTCCTGGTTGTTGTCTGCAGCTCACACTGCTGCATAGTGAAGTCTGTTGGTACGGTAAGTGGTCTCATTCCTTTCAAGCCCCTACCATTCATGGCAGTTTATCAACAGAAAAAAAAGTCAAATGTGTATTGTTTTGGGAACTTGGAGTCGACTACGGCAGTCCGTGTCCAATTCCCTTTTGCCGAGCTGCTCACTAAGCACCGCCACTATGTTTGTTTTGAGTTTTGTTTGAAAAGGGTCTTTTGGACCAATCAGGTGCTGGATTGTGCATGTGGTCATGAATATTAATTAGGAACTCATACATATTTATTACAGAATTGCACAATTACTTTTAGAATATGCACAACTTCTTGAACATGCACAACTTTTAGAATGTGCACAACAAGATTTGAGTAGCCAATAAATGCCATACATAACAAGCCCAAACTGTATACTATAAATAAATCAGTGATGACGTGCAACAGCTGGCTGGCTGACTAGACTGACAAAAATATATATACAGTATATGTAGCTGGCCTGGAGTCTATTTGCCTAGTTTGCCCCATAGTACTGTAGTAATACAAATGGAAGAACTCACAGTCAGTGTGCAAACTGTTCTGTGTGTCCTGTTCACAATCAGTCTGGTATTTTAGTTTGACTTTTCCACTATTACTAAACAGTCTCCTGCCCTAGAGTCCCACAACAGTGATGTTCCATAGCACTGTATGCCATCATGTGCCACAAAGGAAATCATTGCAGGAAGGAATGTCATCAGAGTTTTCAGCTAGTCAGGGAATCCATGCACAATACAGAGGTAATGAATGGGAAACACAGTGAATGGAAGTGCAAGTTTGTTGCTATAGTTTTTTTCATGCCATGTGAGAAATGTAGTTCACTGTTTGTTTTAGTTCATTTTTAACAGCTGCAGGGTAAAGCCCTGTATGCCATCTTGTTATCACAGAGAGGGAGAAAGCATGTCACACTCTGAACCAAGCACACAAAATGTTGGCATTGAAGCACAATCCCTCCCCTAGTTGAAACACTCTGCTGTCTCCATTAAGCAGACCTCAGTGCTTTTCTTTTGTCACTGCTTCCTCCACCATGAACTTTCTAACCCTTTCTACAAACCAGCAGATCTGTCCCTTGCAGCCTCCACCCTCTCAAAGAAACAGCTGTTCTCTCAAATGTGGTTGTTTCTGTGATGTCAGGGCTAAAAGGTAGCTGCGCTTGGGCAATCAGTCCTGTTAGCGTATCTATTTCTGATTATGGTTATTTTTTTCCAAAAATAATTCCCTGTTGATCAAAATGGAGTTTGTAATCTGACTGCATTCCTCCGGTGGAGGTCCAAACACATCTCTCTCTCTCTCTCTCTCTCTCACACTGTGTGTGTGTGTGTGTGTGTGTGTGTGTGTGTGTGTGTGTGTGTGCATGCACGTGCATGCAGTGGAGGGTTTGTTTATGTTAACACTTTCAGGACCTATCTCATTCTTATTGACACTCAATT
Organism: Neoceratodus forsteri; assembly: GCA_016271365.2. NCBI lineage: Eukaryota > Metazoa > Chordata > Ceratodontiformes > Ceratodontidae > Neoceratodus > Neoceratodus forsteri. The sequence goes on from CM028130.1 coordinate 55,284,156, forward strand.
CAGTTTGTTTCAGACTTGAATTTTTCTGATAACTGTTCACAAGTGTCTGTCTAGGGAGAAGTGAGTGGGTTAGGAATCAGATTGCATTATTCAGGGAAATGCAGAAAAATGAAGATGACCAAACGTGGTTACTTAGTTGATTATTTGGTCAACTTAAATGTTTAAATGATTTCCCAGCCTTTTAAATATTAACCTTTTCTACTGTGTGGTTTTCAATTTGATGCAATAAATACCATACTGTAGTCTAAGAATGCTGTTTGTAAATTGAAAATATTAATAAAAAAACAACAACAAAAAATAAAATCCTACATTGTAGCCAACTCAAAATTGGTATATAGCTGTGTACCATCATAATACAGTAACTTCTTACAATGTGTACCTATCATGGTGTCACCATCTATGAGTAGTATATTGCAGCTTGATTTTTTTCTCTCTTGCTCAATGCAATTATTATTGCCCATCTGATTATTATATATGTGTGTGTGTGTGTGTGTGTGTGTGTGTGATAGTACAACATGAATTATGTGTGCCACACAGTTTATAGTATCAATATTGCACATGTTAACACTTTTGCACTGTATCCATTTGAATCACATAAACTGTCATAGATAGAAACAAAGAAACTGACAGCAGATATAGACTATTGGGCCCATCTAGTCTGCCCATTTTTAATTATGATCATTTTTGCTGCAGTGCCAACTTGATATACAGTACTGTCTCTTCCACCCCCTTCCTTCCTCCTAGAATTCCTTTGTGCCCATCCCAAGCATTTTTGAAACCCACCACTGGTTTCACCCCCACTGCCTCCCATGTAAGGCTGTTCCAAGAATCCACCATAATTTCTGTGAAGAAGTACTTCCTCGCATCTCTCCGGAATCTACCTCCGTCCAGCTTCATATCATGACCCCTTGTCCTACAGCTGCTTTTTGTCTGAATCATATCTTTACTAAAGATCCTGTGGCAGAAGGGCTCATTGACATTTAAATGGAATAAAACCAGTCCAGCATAATATAATGTTTTTCCAAGACAACAAAAATTTATTTTATCATGTCCAATGACTAAGCGTTATCATCTTCAGTGCAAGACAATAGATACAGAAGTTGTCTGCCTGCTTGTTGATAGCACAACCCTTTTATTCTGTTTCCATTCATTACTGGCACAGGACCCTTTTAAAAATCCTGGATCCAACACTCCTTCCAGTACCTTATTAACCCCCATGAGGTATTTAAAGATCATCATATCCCCACTCTCCCTACTCTCCTCTAGGGTGTACATATTGAACTTTTTTAGCCTCTCCTCATACAGTATGCCTTCTGATGTAGACCTTGCACCCTTTTGACAACCATTAGCTCTCCTATTGTTGCTTTTTCCTTTTCCCAGTTGTTCCCTTTTCCTCACCTTTCTTTTTCAACTGCCCCCCCATTTGCTAACCCCCTGCTTCCCTGAATAACTTGCATCCTGGTGGGACTCTCTTCCCTTGTGATCTCTCAACTCTATCTCAGCCTGCGGTGGCCCACTTTCTTCCTTCTCTATTTCTTCTGTCACCCCCCCCAGGCTACTTTAAATGTCCATCGAAGTAACATTTAAACCCTCCACTGAAGACTGTGCTTCCCTCCTGGATGGAAGGAGGCCATCACCTCAGTATAGGCTCTTATCATTCCAGGTTGGCCCACAGTCCCAATGCTGACATACCGTTCCTCTCTGTACCATTCCTTATACTATTACTTGAAGGCCTTGGTGCCTAGCTCCATCTCCTTCCCCTTTTAGTACAAGGCAAACTCCCCACTCACATTTTAAACACATGGGAAACACAGGATCAACCAGATAATTAATCTAACTTTACCAAAAATAGAATTTACACACGGAGCTGACTGTGGCAATTCATCATTACATTTAAGCCCATGAAACACCCTTAAGAAGTTGATGCATTAGCAACAGTAGTGGCTCTGACCAGAGTTTGTTTCACTTTGGCAGGGGGACTGAAGGAAGCTACATGAAAGCATGAAAGTGCAGAAATTTTTTTTTTTTAATGAAGCATATGTATAATTGACTGATTGGTTTCAGAGCTTTTATTATTACTGTTAGTGTGCTTTATTGATAAGTTGTATTGCAATTTGTAATGCTTGCTTAACTTTCTTGCATCACTGGGGAGGTTTATTGATTACAATCACTGATGTAGTCTCTGTTTTTCATTACACTGTTATAGGCTGATATTATTTATTTAGAGACTGAGTGGTCAATCTGGCTAAATTATATGTTGGACAAGTTCAACCAATAAATTGTGTAAGTCTTTTCTACTGTAATGTCACAGCTTAAAAGGATAGTGAAAACAAGCAATGTATTGGAAATACATTAAATGAACATTGAGAGGAAATGGAATGAAATTTAAAAAAGTGCTGAATGTGCATAGCTTGTGAGATGCTGATTGCAAAAGAGCTCAGATTAAAAGCAAGTAAACTACCAATACAATGTCAGCACAAAAAATGGAAATGCAGTGAGTTGCAGGGACAGTTTACTCTGGATTACACTGTGCATGCTTAAACACAGTGCTGCTTACTAATACACCTACACAGTTATGTACAGAGACTGGTGCACATTAAAACATGCATTTAGATGTGAACGCACACAATCACTTACACTTATACATTACTACCCAATATTTAAAATTGTCACTGGAGGTACCTGCAAATCACTATGAAATAGTTTGGATTGGTTCTGTTTTAAGCAACAGTACTGTATATGGTGCCAAATGACCTCTCAAACAAAGCTGAAAACAGAAGATACAGACACATGTTTTATCCTATTAATGACTTATCAGTGTGCTTCATCTGTATCTCAACTCAGTGAAAGGATGAACCAGCCCTATAATGGTCTGACAGGTTGGGATCATGGTGAACCCAACATAGAAAAACTATCTCATAGATATAGAACCTCAGCAAAAAAAGTACTGAGGTACATGAGTAATAGGAAAGCAATGGAGACCCGCATATAATGGGGCATGTGCAATGTTGTATTTCTTTGAAATCTGGCTTTGTTGCCATTGCCCTTCCCAGGACACTGTTGCCTTAACACTTGTCTGCTGAGATTATTTGTCTTTTAGATTGCTTACTTTCTGTATGACTACAGCTTTGGCTACCAGTGGGTGATACCTGTCTTCAAACTGAGCTTAATTATTGTTAAAGAAACAACAAAAACAATTAAAATATTAAAATGAAAGAAAAACAAATATTTATCCATGGTTTACACAGTAATCTGAGGGGCAACATGATGCCCTAAATGTAATTTGTTTTCACTATTATTTTTTGTACCTTTCTAATGATGATTTTTCTTTTGTGGGTGTTAAAATTTCAAAATCAGTTGGGTCTGACAGAATATAGTAATTAGCATGGAGGTAAAGCAGAGAGCATACTGTAACTGGGTATTTGCTTTGAGGTCTGCCATGATTAATAATTATTACTATTACATTACTTTTTTGTGGCTGTCTAGATGTGTTTTGTAGACTTTTTCAAGACATCATAAACAGTAATCCAGAGCAGATGCAGCCAATACTTCCTGCCACTGTTAAGCTACTGTAAATAATATTCATTGCTGACTTTAAGGTGTTTTAAACTGCTATATGTAGTCTGCTTTACACCATTTCATTATCTGTATAGCATGTCAAGGTGGTTAAGTAGAATTCTCAAATATGAACAGACTTTGTGGGCCCCAATTCAAAACAGAATCAAAGTTGTCACTGCCCCCCTTCTCCCACCCTTACTGCTCACTTATCACTCACTAAAATAAATATAATGGGGATGCCAACAAGAATGACTACCTGAGCTCAATACTGCATCTTACCCCTGATGTAAACTTAAGTTTTCTCCCTATGCAGGACTATCCCATGGGCCAGCACTGTATACAATGACAGTGATTGCTATCTAGAAGCAACTGTGATAGATCTTGGCCCTATAATACCTTTTCTTTCACATTTATTCCTCAGTCTGTAGTGTAAGGTGACCTGTACTGCGATCTTTCCCAGTTGCTTCCTGACTGACTGAATGAGCTGAGATAGCTGGAGAGGAGGAGGGGAGCCACCTCAACAACCATCCATCATCCCTGGCTACATCAGCAACCTTTTGGAGTCCCTTGTAGCTGACATGGCTGAGTTGAAAGCCTCCTCCTTGGCCACCTCACGAGAAGTGCAAATCCCAAGTCGGCCCAGTGGTGCTGAGGATTGAGGCACTGGACACCACACTTTGCACCACGCCAGCAACCCGGGTTCAAGAATGGACTTGGGTCATTCAGGGGCTGTCTGGGGAGGTAAGGATTGAGCATCCAGAGGACTGATCTCCTTTCTCAGGCAGGGGGTTTGTGCTGCATGCGTCAGTACAAGAGGGGTTCAGTCCATGCCCAGGGTGCTTAGCTGCATCCACAAAGGTGGAGACAGCTGCTGCATCCATTGCATGAGTGCTGGAGAAAATCAGAGGAAAAATACCGGGACCTGGTAGGACCTGTGATGGCCCCAATGGGACATAGGGTGTACCCCTCGGGGAGGTCATACCCCCTGCCAGGTCTGCAGAGGTGGTGGCAAAAATAATGTCATGATAAAAAAAAGAGAAGTGCAAATCCATTCTGATACAGTTAGTGCAATGGACCTGCTTACAGTGGACCTTTAGGATGTCCAGCGGTGAAGTCTAATACACCACAAGGACCACAATAACCGCTAGTACACATCCTTTGTCTCCTACCAGACAACCAGAATTCTACCCAAGATGATACATTTGGATGTATTTGTCGGGTAACTAATTGTCTCAACTACACATAATGATCCAGTGTGTTGAACACCTTTGCATAATATAAGAACCCCACATCCACTGCCATTCCCCTATCAAGTACGTCACTCACTGATTTGTAAAAATAAAACTGATTTGTCAGACAGGACCTACCAGCACTAAATCCATGCTGTGTTACATCAGTCTTTCCATTTTTATGTTTTCTTGCACGCATGTGCAAGAAACATAGTGCCATCATCCGAGTTTTCAGAGGTGTGTCACCCCCTCCTCCAATTCAGTCAGTGTGTTGGCAGGCGTGGCCCCTGTCTGCCAATGCATGCTGGAGCTGTCTACAACAAGCTCCAAAATGCAGTGGCATTCAGTTGAAAGGGGGAGCTATGCTTCAGTGAGCAGCGATAAGATATCGCCTGCGTTGAGCAACTCTCCTACACACACACACGCATGCATACTGCATGCACTACGCACACTCTACCTTAGCCGATGGGGATGCCCAATCCCCGTCGGCTCCTATCCCAGTACCGGATGCCATGCTGAGGCCCATCCCAGTGTGGCAACTGATCCTATGGTTGACGAGGTGCCCAATCCCCATCAGCTTCACACCCCCAGCCGTCCTTGACCATGCTGGGATCCCACTCAACATGGCAAGCGTCACGTGTCGTCTTTAAAAAAAAAAACACCTCTAAATCAAAAATGGTCCCACGCAGTCTCCCAGCCCCTCCCACAACCCGCACCCACCCACTGTGCACCCTGCCTCCCCACAGCCTCCCCTCTCCCCATACTTACCTCCAGAGCACAGCGTGACGATCTTCGGTGGACCGGGAACATGTCTGCACTCTCCAAAGCCGACCGCGAACTGAGGAAATGCCGGTAAGCTGTATGATGGACTAGATATGGGGTTTTCAACTTTATTGCATATCTCAGGCATTTTTTTGGAATTTTTGCACCAAATTTTCAACATGGGGTTTTTGGGGCACCTCTTCATGAATTCTTGCACTGTCATGGCATTACTCAGGCCCGAAGGTTGATTTCACAGCCACTGCGTGAAATCACCTTTCCGGAATGATTAATGAAACGACACTGCCAGTGTTCATAAGGTGGGCTCTCAAAAAGAATATTTTGAAAATTTGGTGGAAAAATTCCTAAAAAATGATTGTTTTACGAGTTGTACAGTTCCTACGGACGCTTGTAAGTTCGTGAATTTTCAATATTTTCACTCCAGATTTTCAACATTGCCATTTTACCACACCTTCTTAGGAGTAGTACAGCTGTCATTTTTCACATCTCACCCACAACGTGTTTCCGCCCATGTAGCGCACAATGGCGCAGTCAGTGGTGCAAAATCAATGTACGGGACAAATTAAGAAAATCACAGTGACACTGTTCAAGAGCAGAGGTCCTAAAATGGCTATGTTGAAAATTTGGTGAAAAAATTCCTAAAAATGACTGTTTTACGAGTGTGCATTGCACAGTTCCTACACACGCTCATAAATTCGTGAATTTTTAATATTTTCACTCCAGATTTTCAACACTGCCATTTTAACACACCTCCTTGTGAGCAGTATAGCTGTCATTTTTCACATCTGGGCCAAAATGTGTTTCTGCCCATGTAGTGCACAGTGGCGCAGTCGATGTGCGAAATCAATGTGTGGGACACATTAAGAAAATCACAGAGACACTGTTCATGAGCAGAGATCTTAAAATGGCTATGTTGAAAATTTGGTGAAAAAATTCATAAAAATGATTGTTTCACGAGTGTGCGTTGCGCAGTTCCTATGCATGCTCTTAGGTTTGTGAATTTAATATTTTCACTCCAGATTTTCAACATTGCCATTTTATTACACTTCCTTATGAACAGTACAGCTGTCATTTTTCACAGCATGGCCGAAGTGTGTTTTCACACTTTCAGCACAGAGATGCATGGTTGCTGTGGGAAATCATTGTTCTGGACAGATAAAGAAAATCACAGTGACACTGTTCATGATCGGAGGCACCAACATGCCTGAGTTGACAATCTGCTATAAAAAATCCCCAACCTAATTATATTACGGGTGTGCGTTGCACAGTTTCTATGTACGCTCATCACTTCACCATTTTTTTTAATATTTTTACTGCAGATTTGCAACATTGCCATTTTTTACACCTCCCCATGAACAGTACAGCTGTCATTTTTTACATCCTGTTCAGAATGTTTTTGCACCTGTGCTAAATGCCGTAGTTGCTATGCATAAGCAGCTTTCGGCTAACAAACTGATATTCTCCCTGTTCATGAGATGGGGTCACAAAAACAACATGTTGAAAATTTGGAGTGAAAATACCAATGAATGCCTGAGGTATTAGGGTTTCCAACCATAATGCCCAACCCTGTAGAGAATGACAGGCATCAGGGGTGTGACTTGGGATTCTTGCCTGTAATGCTTATACCATTCCACACCCTGCAGCCAGTGAGAGGCATCGAGGTATGCCTTGGACTCTTTGGCCCTAAAGTTCACCCCATTCTCCTATTTCGCACCCATCTCACCATATTTTCTAATGGAATGGGGTGCACATAAGGGCCAAAGACCCCAAGGAACACTGTGACACTTGTCAGTGTTTGCAGGGTGGGGTGTGGTGAAATGGTGTGGCCGTTATGCCTGACAACCCAAAGGCACACCCCAATGCCTGTCACTCTCTGCAGGGGGGTGGTGGTGGAGTTGGCTTCAGTTCAATACTTCACTGCCATTCCTATTACGCAGCTCTGTAACTTCTACACTACCACTGCCAATGCCAGCAAGCAAACATTCCGCATTGACAAATGCTTGTTTTTATATGATTGTGTATTTGATCATTCACTAACCCCTCCATAAGATTCCCCAAGATGGAGGTCAGCCTAATAGTCCTGTAATTTTCTACCTTCAGTCTGTCACTCTTCTTATAGAGTGGGGTCACTAAGGCTTCCCTCCACTCCTGTATCACCTTTCATAGTCTAATGGAGTCATTGAACATCTTGGTAATTGGTCCCACCAGTTCATATCCCTGTTCTTTTACCAGCCTAGGACTTATACCATCTGGTCCCATGGATTTATTAATCTTTAAATTATTTATCTTGTCGATTACCATAGAAAAAGTAATCTCAGTATGTGTGTTAATCTGGGGGTATATTCAAGGGGTATATGTCTTATTCCTTGGTTGAAAAGTACTCAAAAAGTAACTATTTAAAGCTTTTAAAATTTCCCCTTCATCAATTAATATTTTTATTTTGTAATGGACCTATTCCTATATTATTGCCTCTTAGGTACCCCACATAGCTGAAGAATGTTTTCTCGTTATCCTAACATCACTTGCCATTTTTATTTCTGCTTTAGTTTTAGCTCTTCTCATCATATGCTTGTTCTTAATTTAAGCAATAATGCCCAACAGGGTGTGTGTCGTGCTGGGATGTCACGCCTCAGGTGGTTGGGCACAAGGCCACAGGCTGAGTGCATCCAACGACTGAGGCGTGATGTTATCCCAAACGACACACACCCTGGAGGGCATTATTGCTATTATACAATGGCTCGTTGTTATACAGAATTAAAAAAATTATTTTAAAGATGTTTTTGTGTAGAAAAATATTTTTGTTTTTTAAGAGAAGATGAAACAATCAAGCAGAAACAAAGCAAGCAACCAATCATCTCCAGGTTCACAGTGAGGCTGAGACTAGACCCATGATGCTGAACTGGGATAACATCATGGGTCCAGCCCAAGACTGACCAATCAGAGTCCAGGATTTTTTCTTTCCATTGTATAATGTCTCCTTTTTATATGCAACCCAATTTTCCTTACTGGGTTTCAATTTTTCTATTGAACAAACGTTCTCTTCTTTCTTCTTATACTTTTTCTTATGCCTTTGTTCCATCAGGCTGGTATCCTTCCTCTATTACCATATTTCCTTACCACTGGTACCCATGTATATATACAATAGTCTACCCTAGGTTTTATTTTTAGCCATGTCGCATCCACATCTAGGTACTTTAAATCTGTTTCCCAATTCCAGTCTTGCAGATACATCTGCATAGATGCATAATTGGCCTTTTATTACTTTTTAATCATGATATTACCCCTTTTCTTATCAATTTTTACACACCATATATATATATATATATATATATATATATATATGTATATGTATATCCACATTATGGTAGCATGGTAGTGCTACCATAGTTAGGGTTGAGTAGCACTTTTAAGGTTAAAGGGTGAAACTTTGCACCTTAATAACTTTGCAACATTCAATGGATTTGCCTGAAATGTGGCATGCATGGTTGGGCATGGTAGAATTTGGGAACTGCCAACTTACATACCAGTCAGATATACAGCTGTGGAGTTATTAAGCAACATCCAAATGCACAATTATGCTTTTTTGTGCATTCTTTGCTCATGCCTACAGGTCGCATGGTTTGCACAACCAGTCCAAAAACTTCAGGGAACATGCGTCCAGGGTTCCCAATGTGTCTTTTGAAGATTGTGTGAAAAAATATTGAATGGTTCAAAAGTTATTCAAAAAACAAGTTCCCATTATAAGTCAAATGGGAAAAGTTAACAAAAAGTTCAACACTTTTGCAAATGGACTTTTTAGTGTTGCAAATGGCTCTAGTAGTGTTGCAAATCTGCCATTTCTTTTCAGTTACTGATCAGAAAAATGTTTGGCATTTAAAATTGGGACCCTCTAGGAACATAATTCCTTTTGTGTTCACCTAGTCAGACCCTCGGGATGCTAGCCATGTTTTTATTTGGGGGTTAAACACCCCAGAAATATGTTTTTCAAATTTCTGGAAAAAGTAGTGTCTCAAAGTAGTTTCGCACCTGCGACACTTTCACAAAATTTTGCGAAAGCTTTCGTAATTTGCAGCACTACTTTTCCAGACTAAGCCAAAATGACAGGAGTTCATTGCCACCCTGCTGCAAAAGAATGGCTTGGTCTTTTGGGCTCAAATTTGGAGGGAAGACAGCCAACATCTCACAAATGTGTCTTTTGGTGGTTTGGTGACAAAATATTGCACAGATGTCACGTTCTGGTACTCCGAAGTTGAACATTTTTTCCATAGACTAACATGGTGGCATCCACCACACCTTTTGGGGCTAGTATCTGGGAAATGGTGTGAGATATGGAATTAAAAATGTTTTTCTGTGTTGCACAGTTCCTGAGATATAAGCAATTTAGTATTCCAACTTCTCATTTTGTGCTCTGAGGCCCATTATTATGCATACATTCTTTGTACACACTGTTTCTCTATGCAGCTGTTGGGCAAAAACAGGGTGTGCACTTCCATTACTGTTATAGTTAGCATTTCCACTTGCATTTCCGTGCCTGTGTGCATTACCGTTCCTGTGTGCGCCACCATGTGTGTTACCATTTGTGTTCCCGTTTGTGTACACACTTGCATTCACATTTCCATTTCTGTTTCCTTTGGCATTCTTTCTCCTGTTAACATTACCATTTGCATTTCCAATTGTGGTACCATCACCGTGCATGTCATGGTTTGCATTTCCTTATAAGCTTGCTTCTCCCTTTTGCGTCACTATTCGCTTTGGCGTCACTTTGCTCTTGCGTTTCTACTAACGTTTACTTTTCCATTTACATTTCAGTCACCATGTACTCAACCATTAGTGGTTGCATTTCCCTTGCAATTACTGTTACTATGTCACAAAAAAATCACATGGTGGGAGTGCGGGGCCGAAAGGTCTCCTCTCACCATTCCATTCACTATTTCTACTGCTCATTCTCAAAACGAAGGGAAATTAGAGTAAAAAAAACTCAGTTTAATGCATCAGTTAGGGTTGTTCCACAGCTACAAAGGCAAGGAAATTCAGTGTTAGGTTGAAAGCCCCCCTTGCACCCCCCCAGTCCACCACTCCAACCGTCAACAGGCTGTACATTGGGGTCGTCATTCCTAACTCTCACCCCATTCTCTTATACCTCAGCTTGTTTACACATGTGATGGGGTGAGAGTTAGGGCTGACAGCCCCAATGCACACCTCATTGGCGGTTGGGGTGGTGGGCTGGGGGTGTGCAAGTAGAGCTTTCAATCCTAACACCGAATTTCCTCACTTTTGTCACTGTGGAACAACCCTAACTGATGCATTAAATTGATTTTTTTGCCTCTCATATATCATGGTAGCATGGTAGCGCTATATAGTTAGAGTTGAGTACTCCATTTAAGGTAAAATGGTGAAATATTGCACCTTAATAACTTTGCCATTGTTCAACAGATTTGCCTGAAATTTGGGAGGTATGGGACTTATCCATAGATCCTGGGATTGGCCAACTTTTGTACCAGTTGGATATACAGCTACAGCATTATTAAGCAACATCTGTGCACAAAATTACAGTTTTTTGCACATTCTTTGCTCATGCCTACAGATGTGCCTTTTGATGATTTTGTGAAAAAAATATTGAATGGTTCAAAAGTTATTCAAAAAATGATTTTCCCGTTATAGTCAAGGGGAAAGTTAACAAAAAGTTCAACAGTGTCTCAAATGCAGTTTTTAGCGTTGCAAATTACCCCTGTAGTGTCGTGAATCAGCTTTTTTTTTCAGTTAGTGCTCACAGAAATGCTTGTCATTTAAATTTGGGACTCTCTAGGGACACAATTCCTTTTGTGTTCATCTAGCTGGACCCTAAGGATGCTAGCCATGCCTTTTTTGGGGGGGGGGTTAAACACCCCAGAAATATGTTTTTGAAATTTTTGGAAAAAGTTGTATTGCAAAGTAGTGTTGCACTCATGACACTTTCATGATTTCATTGCAAAAGTGTTGTGATTTGCGACACTATTTTGCAACACTATGCCCAAAATAACAGGAATTCTTTGCCACCCTGCTACAAAGCAACAGTTTGGTCTTTTGGGCTGAAATTTGGAGGGAAGAAATCCAATATCCCACATATGTGCCTTTTGGTGGCTTGGTGACAAAATATTGCATGGATGGAAAGTTACAGTGCTCCGAAGTTGATGCTTTTTCCCATAGACTAACATTTTGGCGTCTGCTGCTCCTTTTGGGGCCTGTATCTCACAAATGGTGCGAGATACGGACTTTGAGTCAGAAAAATGCTTAGCCCCCCAAACAGGGGCTAAGCTCAAAACTAGCCAAGAAAGTAATAATTCACATGAAATTTGATTTTTTTTCTACGTCGTACGATTCCTGAGATATAAGCAATTTAGTATTCCACCTCCTCATTTTCTGCTCCAAGACCCATTATTATGCATACATTCTTTGTACTCACTGTGTTTCTCTATGCAGCTGTTGAGGAAAAACAGGGTGTGTGCTCCAGTTACTGTTACATTTAGCGTCTACACTTGCATTTCTGTACCCGTTTGCATTAGCGTTCCCATGTATGCCACTGTGTGCGTTATCTTTTTTATTTCTGTTTGCACTTGTGTTTGCATTACTCTTACCATATATCTCTACAGTACAGTTTCTTTTTGTGTTTCACTTTGCTTCACTATGTGCATTACCATTTACGTTTGTGGCCATCTTTCCATTTTGATTTGCATTTGTCTTTCATTTTGCATCATTGTTGTTGTTACCACTAACATTTGCGTATCCGATTGCATTCCCATGCATGTTATGGTATGCATTTTCATTCACACTTGAGTTTCTGTTTCCTTTAGCATTATCGTTGCTGTTACCGTTACCATTTGTGTTTCCAATTGTAGTACCATGACCATGCATGTTATGGTTTGTGTTTCTGTACGCACTTGCATTTGCATTTCTGTTTCTGTTTCCTTTGACGTTATTGTTGCTGTTACCATTAGCATTTACATTTGCGGTACCGTGACCATGCAAGTTATGGTTTGCGTTTCCATACGTGCTTGTGCTTGCCTTTCCATTTCTTTTTCCTTAGGCATTATTTTTGCTGTTACTGTTACCATTTGCATTTGCGTTTCTGTTCCCTTTGGTGTTGTTGTTGCTGTTACCATTACCATTTGCATTTCCAATTGTATGTACCATGACCATGTGCATTACGGTTTGCATTTCCGTACACACTTGTGTTTCCGTTTCTGTTTCCTTTGGCGTTATTGTTGCTGTTACCATTACCATTTGCATTTACAGTTGTGATACCTTGACCATGCATGTAATGGTTTGTGTTTCTGTATGCACTTGCATTCGCGTTTCCATTTCTGTTTCCTTTGGTGTTATTTTAGCTGTTACTGTTACCATTGGCATTTCCAATTGTGGTACCGTGACCATGCGTATTATGGTTTGCATTTCCATACGTCCTTGCATTTGTCTTTCCGTTTCTGTTTCCTTTGGCATTATTTTTGTGTTACTGTTACCATTTGCATTTGCAATTGTGGTACTGTGACTGTGCACATTAAGCTTTGTGTTTCCATACGCGCTTGCATTTGTCTTTCCATTTCTGTTCCCTTTGGCGTTATTGTTGCTGTAACAGTTAAAATTTGCATTTACAATTGTGGTACCATGACCATACATGTTACCAGTTGCATTTTCATGTGCGCTTGTGTCTCCGTTTGCTTCACTGTTCGCTTTGGTGTCACTTTGCACTTGCATTTCTTTTAACGTTTGTGTTACCATTTATGTTTGTCTCACCATGTGCATAACAGTTAGTGCTTGCATTTGCATTGCAGTTACCATTACTATGTCACAAGACATTACTTGGTGGGAGCGTGGGGCCCAAAAGGCCCGCGCTCCCACCACCTCATTCTAGTCACTATTTGCAGTCCTCAGTCTCAAAAAGAAGGGAAATTCATGGCAAAAAAAAATCCATTTAATGCATCAGTTAAGGTTGTTCCATAGCAACAAAACTGAGGAAATTCTGTGTTAGGATTGAGAGCCCCTCTTGCACTCCCCAGCCCGCTCCCCCCAACTGGCATGGGGATGTGCATTAGGGTCATTGGTCCTAACTCTCACCCCATCACATGTATAAACAAGCTGAGGTATGGGAGAATGGGGTGGAAGTTGGGACCCAGCGACCCCAAGCACACACGATGCTGGTTGGGGGCAGGCTGGAGAGCTGCAGGGGCTCTCAACAGCACCATTTCCACACTTTGTCACCGTGGAACAACCCTAACAGATGCATTAAAGAGAGTATTTTTGCCATGAATATATATATATATATATATATACATGTATATATATATATATATATATATATATATATATATATATGTATATATATACAGTACATATACATATATATATATATATATATATGTATATATATATATATATATATATATATATATGTAAGTACCTCATTTAAGGTTAAAGTGTGAAATTTTGCATCATAATAACTTTGCCACCCTTTGACAGTTTTGCCTTAAATTTGGCAGGCTTGGAGCAGTGCCATAGATCTCTGGATCTGTTAAGTTTGTAACTGTTGTATATATGGTTTTGGAGTTATAAAGTGACATTCTGTAGTGCATTTAAGCTTTTTTGCGCATTCTTTGCTCGGGCCTACAGGTCGCACAGTTTGCATGACCTGTCCAACATCAGGAAACATTTGGCCTGGGTCCATGATGTGCTTTTTGAAGATTTTATGAACAAATATTAAATGGTACAGAAGTTATTTAAAAAACAAATTTCCCATTGTAGTCAATTGGAAAAGTTAACAAAAGTTCAACAGTGTTGCAAATGCAGATTTTAGTATCTCAAATGACCCCTGTAGTGTCATGAGTCAGCCATTTTTTTTTCAGTTAGTGGTCACAGAAATGTTTGGCATTGAAATTTGGGAACCTCTAGGGACACAATTATTTTGGTGTTCACCTAGTCAGACCCTGAGGATGCTAGAAAATGTCTTTTTTGGGGGGTTATACACCCCAGGAATATGTTTTTGAAATTTTTGTAAAAAGTAGTGTTGCAAAGTAGCGTCGATTCATGACACTTTTGTGATTTCATTTGCAAAAGTGTCTTGATTTGGGACACTTTTGCGACACTATGGCCAAAACAACAGGAATTCTTTGCCACCCTGCTGCAAAACAATGGTTTGGTCTTTTGGGCTGAAATTTGGAAGAAAGAAAGCTAATATCCCACAAATGTGCCTTTTGGTGGTTTGGTGACAAAATATTGCACAGATGAAAAGTTACAGTGCTCCAAAGTTGGCACTTTTTCCCATAGACTAACATTGTGGCATCCGCCTCGCCTTTCGGGGCCTGTATCTTGGAAATGCTTTGAGATATGGACTTTTGGTTGGAAAAATGCTTAGCCCCACATCAGGGAGCTAAGTACAAAACTAGCCAGGAAAGTAATAAAATCTTTGAAATTTTGATTTTTTTTCTACAGCGTACGGTTCCAGAGATATAAGCAATTTAGCACTCCAAGTGCTCATTTTTTGCTCCGAGGCCCATTATTATGCATACATTCTTTGTATTCACTGTGTTTCTCTATGCAGCTGCTGGTGAAAAAAAGGGTGTGTGCTTTTGTTACTGTCACAGTTAGCGTTCCCACTGCGTTTCCGTAACCGTTTGCGTTTCCATCTATGCCACCGTGTGTTACCCTTTGCCTTTTTGTTTGCACTTGCGTTTGCATTGCTGTTACCATTTGCGTTTCCATTACTGTTTCTGTTTGCATTTCGTTTTGCATTACCATGTGCATTACAATTTGTGTTTGCATACACGCATCCATTTGCATTTACGTTTCCTTTGGTGTCATCGTTGCTGTTACCATTAGCATTTGTGTTTCCTTATTGTGGTACCGTGACTGTGCACGTTACCATTTGCGTTTCCATATATGCTTGCATTTGCATTTCAATTTGCATTACCATTCCCATCTATGCCACTGTGTGCATTACCCTTTGCATTTTTTTTTGCATTTGCATTTGTGTTACTGTTAACATTTGTGTTTCCATTACTGGTTTTGTTTGCATATCATTTTGCATCACCATGTGCATTACCATTTGCGTTTGTGTATGGGCTCCCATTTGCCTTTCCTTTGGCGTAATCATTGCTGTTACCATTAGCATTTGCATTTCCTATTGTGGTGCCATGACTGTGCACGTTACCATTTGCGTTTCCATACGTGTTTGCATTTGTGTTTCCATTTGCATTACCATTACCATTTACGCCACTGTGTGCATTACCCTTTGCATTTTCGTTTGCGCTTGCATTTATGTAACTGTTAACATTTGCATTTCCATTACTGTTTTTGTTTGCATTTCCTTTTGTGTCACTGTGTGCATTTCTATTTGTGTTTGCGTTTCTGTTTGTGTTTCCTTTAGTGTCATTGTTGCTGTTACTATAACTGTCTGCTTTTCCAACTACGTTACAGTGCCTGTGTGTGTTATGGTTTGCATTTCCGTATGCGCTTGCATTTGCTTTTCTGTTTTCATTAACATTTTCGCTCGTGTTTGTATTACCGTTTGTGTTATCATTTACATTTGCATCACCATGTGCATTAGCGTTTGCATTTGTGTTGCTGTTTCTTCACTGTTTATAGTGCACATTCTCAAAAAGAAGGGAAATTCATGGCAAAAATGTTGTTTAATGCATCAGTTAGGGTTGTTCCACAGTGAAAAAAGCAAGGAAATTTGATGTTAAGGTTCCAACCCCTTGCACACCACCCCAACCCACCCCCACGAACAGGCATCTGGGTGTGTGTTGGGGTCAATAGTCCTAACTCTCACCCCATTCTCCTATATTGCACCACCTCTGCTTGTTTGCACATGGGATGGGGTGAGAATTAGGACCAATTACCCCAATGCACAACCTGATGCCTGTTGGTGGGGGTGGGGTTCGGTGGGGTGCAACAGGATGGGAACACTAACATTGAATTTCCTCACTTTTGTCACTGTGGAACAACCCTAACTGATGCATTAAACAGAGTTTCTTGCCATGAATATGCATGCACAGTTTAGTGCTGAATGTAAATACCTTCCCGCTGCATGCTAATGCTCTGGCTTTGTCTCAGCTCCTTTTAGGCCACATCCCCCCAGCTCACTGCCAACCGTGGCAGCAACATGGAAGCTCCTCACTCCCTCCTGAAGCTGAATTTACAAACCGGATGACTTTGCTAAGCCCTGAGGTAAAGGATTACTTCTCCTCTCCTAGAACACTGGTGTGGGGTGCTAGCCCAATGATGCTGCACGTCATCTGCCCCGCCCACCCTAGCCACCCACCCAGGGGTGGCCCTCAATTGATTGGCCCACCCCCATGACATCACTTCCTGCTTGCCGGAATACTAAGTCACCATTTTCCCATTTGCAGGTTATACCTGCTAGCCACTAGGGGCTACTGTGTTCCCCTCTCTTAATACATTCCTTGTCCTGATTGCTCCCTGCTCTATCCCCACGGCTCCTCTAACCACCTACCCCCCTCTCTCTCTCTCCCCTCCTATCCTACTACCCAATCTCTCCTACCTCTAGGCCCCCTCTATCCCCACCCATTGTCTCCCTCCCTGGCCTGTAGCTCCTGGGCTCCCATTTCACCTTTCCCATAATAGCCAATTTATATCGTTGGCCACTAGGAGTCACTACTTAGCATCCTAGTTTTGTGTCCGCTCACTGAGGTGGTCTGCATCTGGACCTTGGATCACAACCACCACCCTGGGCCATTTCCTATCACCCCAGGTGAGCCTTGATCCTGGTACCCTGTGCACTAGAGGCGGGGGCTCTACCACTGTACCAAAGTGGCGCCTACACTTATGGATAGGCCTTTCACCCTCTTCTATCCGTTTCTTACTGCTGTCTGCAGACCCACCTTAATATGCCTGTCCACCTCCTCTTGTCGTGCCTTTCCCTCCTCTTCCTCACATGGCCTCCATCCAACCCAGGTGTCTCCATGGCCCTACAGGTCCTCCAATCCATCATTTTCTAAGCCAGTTGTTAATGGATTTAATTTTATCAGTCAAATCCTGAGTGGCTCTGGGAACTGGTAAAATTTCTGAAAAACAAACTGTGCAACCCCTGTCTACAAGCAAATTATTTAATGCCACAAAATCCTGTTTAAGTTTATTGAGAGTAGAATTGTTCTGGATATTGTTTACACCTGCATGAATTATAACAAAAGAATTTGGGCCTGCGTCTTTTAAAATGCTAGGGATTCTGGTAGTAATATCATTTATCTTTGTCCCCCTAAAACTAGAACAAGTTCAATTTATCAGGGTTGCAAATAGCCCTATCTAGGTGTCTAATAAGGGAATCACCAAGAACAAATATCTGCTTCGGAACATCTACAAGATTTGAAGCCCCAACTGATTTAGGCATTAAGGGCAAAGTTTTGGAAACTGGTAAATGTGAAAATGAAGTATCCAAAGTGGAAGAAACAGCTGGTACTAGATCATTGTGTCTTATCTGAGTTATATTTTTTGACATGGTAGTTTCCAAAGATATAGGTCTCAGAAGATTATTAGTATTTAACTTTGGATAATCTACCAGAGTGTTTGGGAAAATAGTTGTTTCCTGAGATGTAGTATCTTTTAATACTAAAAAACTATTTTGTAACGGAATTTGGAAGAATTTACATATTTGCCCCCCTCTTCATTTAGTTTTTGATTTGGGAATCATTGCCCACTCTTCCCCATCAAACTGGTTTTGAGGGTTTATACTTTCTGACCTTTTGGGTTCAGGCACTGGAACAGATGCAGGAGAGTTTCCAGAAACAAAAAGTTAAACTGCCTGATCAATAAAAGATTCTAAGCTAGTTATGTCGCTATCTGCTGGTTTTTGACCAAGAAGAACAGTGATTTTGTCTTGAAGAGAGGATATCAACACACAGTTATTACAAATAGGTTCAATCTCTGAAATATCTAAGCCAAACATCCTGCAACGGACACATTGTTTACACAGAACATCCATATTGTTAAAGCAATTTCTAATCTACTTAGTAAATGGGAAGGAATAATCTTACCCTGTTATAAACACAGTTTTAATTTTTGAAGTTTAGCATATTTTACGCTATATATACTAAACACATAAAAGACTATGAGGGCGGCATGTCTTTCGCGTGCGTCTTCTTACTCTTACTCTTGCTGTTGTGGCGCTCCATCCAAGACAGTAAATATAACTCCCAACCTGGAAGTGTGAATGAAGGCTTCCCAAGCCCGCTTTAGCCCGTATAAGCAAGTTTTAAAAAAACAGCCCCCACGCCTTTCGTAGTGCAGAGACACAGTCTAATAAGGTTTATTTAGCTTTCTGGACAGATAGTCCCTCTGCCCGTATTTCACGGGGCTCAATCACTTGTTAGTACAGAATCACACTGACAAAGTATATCACAAGGTGTATCAAACAAAGGCTGAGCAGAACAGTGTCTAACTCTGCTGTTTTCTAAGTGCTTGCGGTGAGAGAGTTTGTTCTTTAAATAGCTCCCAACCCGGAAGTGCGAATGAAGGCTCCACGAGCCCGCTTTAGCCCCGTATAAGCAAGTTTTAAAAAAACAGCCCCCACACCTTTCGTAGTGTAGAGACACAGTCTAAAAAGATTTATTTAGCTTTCTGGACAGATAGTCCCTCTGCCCGTATTTCACGGGGCTCAATCACTTGTTAGTATACAATCACACTGACAAAGTATATCACAAGGTGTATCAAACAAAGGCTGAGCAGAACAGTGTCTAACTCTGCCATTTCCTGCTATTGATGATTCAGCGTCATCTACTGTGTCCCTTATTATTTTACACTCCCTTACAATTTTATTTCTTATTTGGTACTCCCCATTACATAGTTGTGTATCCTTCAGTTTGTAACATTTAAGCTTCATCTCTAGTCCTGTTACCTTGGCTTTTAATTCTTTTATTTCAATACACTGCCCACACATAAAATGTGTAAAATCAATAATTTCCACTACACTAAACTTTAAGCACGATGAACACTGTACCCCTTTTTCTTCCCCTGCAGTGTTACATATATATTATCCATTATACTATATCAGTATCACACAGTTGTTTACTTTCATTTCTGCAATATTGTGTAACCACCCCAACTTATGACTTTCACAGTGCTCTGTAGCCCTCTCCCCCTCTGTCCCTCTGCCACTGAATGATGCCAACAGATGCCACTGGCATCTGCCCATGTTGCCGCCGCTCCGTGCTGGAATCCGCTCACTGGAACCAAACGCTATACAGGGTGCTAGTGATGACATCAGCTGTTGCCCAGGAGATGCTCATCCCTAATACCTCCCTGAGTTCAGGTCAGATAAGGTACAGTATATAGCCTGCCTTTAAAAAGAAAGACTTGCCAACATCAGGCAGATGTAAAACCAGTCTCTCCTGAGCACTCAAATGAGTGCATATCTTGTTCCTGGCCCCTCATGAATGTGGGAGGCACAGAAATGCCCAAAACACAGGTTCAACCTCAGGACAGCACTGCAGCCCCCTGCAGCACTCCACAAAGTTAACACACACTTGCAATAATGCTACTAGCAGCGTGCAGTCAGCCTAACACATTTTTGCACTGTATTTACTCAGGATGTCCAAGATTAGATGCAATATCTTGTTTTCAGTGGGGTCATGATTTTACCATTTTGATAATGTATTTCTTCAGGATAGTGTAGTCCAGGACCCCTATATTCAAAGGAGATGCATGGTGCATCCTGGAAGAAAAGGGAGATGTGCCACACAACTTCAACAATGAGCCACAGCGTGACATTCAATTGTGCTGGATGCACAGGCCACAAGGGAATGGGCAAGGGTGCACACAAATAGTGTGCTCTTCAAGTCAAGGGTGCATTCCCATGCATATGCTGCACTACAGCATACTCAGTGGGAATATGCCCCTCGCAGCCCAGAGTAGCACAGCCCATGAATAGCTGGCCTAACCCAGTCTGCCACCCACAAGTGGGCTGTGGAATTGTACCCAGGTGCATAGAAGCCTGGCAGTCCTGGTGGACTAGAGGTACCCCTCTCCTATTCTTGACTGATCCAACTCCATCCCTGAAGAACACCATAGCATAATGCTCCCCTGGACCCAATCGCACCAGAGGAAACCACAGTCCATATCCATAGCATAGAGGACCCTCCCTCATTGCCTTGGTATGTAGACACCCCTGCTCTCCCCATACCCAACCTGTTTGAGACTTGCACTGCCCTCCACACCCTGCCACAGCCAGCTGCCAAATGAACTAGATCTGGGCTGGGGATCTGCATTCCAGAATGACCCAAGTGACTGTACTGTGCATTGGGGCACTACACAAGCTACGGGCCCACCAGTGTATGCAGCTGTTTGTATGCCCCTGGAAAATCATGAAAGGGAAATAACATAACCCCAATGCATGCCTTGTCAATGCTGTATCTTCCTGCTGTCATACAGTGCTGCAGACCCACACTCTTCCCCATTCCCCTGTGCAACATGCCACCCTCCAGACTGCTGAGGTATCTTGGGTGCCATTCAGTGCGGTATCCTTCAATACCATTTGCAGCGTATGCTCCAGACTATGGATAATGCATCCACAGTTCCCCAATTGTACAAACAAATGGGAGGTCAGCTGTAACATGCCTGTTCCAGGAACTGTGTGAGCAGGTACAGCATCGGCTGTCATCCACACTGAGAAGTGCAATGGTGCAGAGACAATGGATCTGCATGCGATTGCCTGAGTTGTATCGTCACTGGGCGTTATCACCCACACACAGCTCATGCCTATGTATGACACATTCCAGCATTCTACTGCCAGTGCTCTGCCACCTGAAAATCAGATGCCATTTCTTCTGTGAACTATGAAGGCTAAGTATATTGGGCCAGATATTCAAAAGGGTTGCGCCATGCATAATAGGGTTGCTCCAGCGCAAGTCCGAAATTGCGCCATTCTGCGATATTCAGTGGGAGGCAGATGCACCCCCTAAATCACACTGAGCAAGAGCGCAATGATAATGAATGCATGCGCAACTGAAGGGGAGGAACCATGCATAAATGGCATGGTGCAATATTCAACAACATGCACCATGCGCAATAGGGGAGCAAGTGGAAGTTGCGCGATAGTGGAAGTGAGACAAAACAAAAAGGAACAAGGGAGAGGCACAAGAACACTACAGGGAAGGCACATGTGGCTGAACTCAAGCCAGACACATAGGGTAGAACAGACACACAGGGCAGGACAGAGAAAGAGCACCCTGAGCCCACAGGCACAGGGAAGGTGTGAGGAGCCACAGCCAAACACAGTGCAGAAGGGGGAAGTGCCACACAGCACTGAGGCCACCAGAGGAAAATGTTCTCGGTGCAGGGGAAGTAGCAGCCAGGACAGCGGGGGAACACAGAAACAGCTACCGGGGGGGGAATACAAGCCAGGGACATGGCCAGTGCCACCATCCAGAGGAAGGCAGTAATGAGGGGGGGTGAGAAGGCAGGAAGCAGGGGGGTGTGGCTATGGAAGGGCCCATTGGTGGTATGCTCCCAACAAGCAGTACCAAGCCCGCATCAGCTTTGAGCTGCACAGCGATACCGAGATCGTGGGCTGGTACTGCCTGAATCGGGCAATTCTGTGGTGGCTTTGTGAGCTGTGCAGTGATGTGATGCAGGCACCTACATGACGGAGCCATGCTCTGTCAGTGGAAACAAAAGTGACAGCTTGCATGTGCCTGCTCACCATGGGTACCTTCCAGAGACCAACAGGGGACACCACAGGCATAACCCAGTTGGCCGTGTCATGCCACCTCACCCAGTTCCTCAACACACTGCTGCCACATGCTGCGGAGTACATCCATATCACCAGCACACCGGCGGAGCGCACAGCAAACATATAGGAGTTCCACAGGGTAGCACGTATGCCTGGTGTGCTGGAGCAATAGACTGCACCCATGTGGCCATCTGCACACCACCTGGCCCCAAAAGGTCCACATGTATCAGTCAGAAGGGCTATGCAAGCATCAACTGCCAGGAGGTGTGTGATGCCAGGGGGTGCATAATCAATTTCTGTGCCACACACCCTGGGGGAGCACATGATGCCTTCATCTGGCACCACTCAGCACTGTGCCACAGATTTGAGAGTGGGGACATCCCCACTGGCCACTTAGTGGGTGAGTATGCAAACCACGTGGAAAAACATAGAGCTTGGGAGGGTCATGGTCAGAGGTGACATAGGTATTGGCCTAGATGGCCCAAGGCAGAGCAGTGCTGATTACCAAACTAACCTCCACCCTCTACACACAGGTGACAGTGAATACCCACTCCGTCCCTGGCTGCTCACACCATACAGGAAGCCCGCGACCCCATCGCAGCAACGCTACAATAGGGCATATGCCACCACATGCAGTATCATCGAGTGGGTGTTTGGGATGCTGAAGGCACGTTTCCGTTGCCTGGACACGTCTGGTGGTGCCCTACAGTACAGCCCCTCAAAGGCCTGTGGGCTATTCCTGGCCTCTTGCATCCTCCACAACATGGTCAATGACTGTGGGATAGCCATACAGGTCAAAGAGGGTGACAGTGATGGGGATGATGAGGACACCAGTGAAGATGGTGATGGGCATCCCCTCCCTTGGGCGACAGGACCCCCCACTGATCCAGCTGGCACAGCTGCACAGGGACACCATTGCAGAGGAGCACTTCAGCCAACCCAGGTAAGTCATGGGGCCTCGTGCAACCACCAGTGGCAAAGGCACAACCCACAAACACACATGGACAAACACCAGGGGTGCATGCTGTCAAGGGAAGTGGCCAAGCCTGGAACCACACACACCTCCAGGGATGGGCAAGGTCTAACATGGCACGCGGTCATACACACACACACACACACACACACCTCACAAGACATGCACAAAGAGTAGGAGGCTCGCTGACCCAGACCACCACCCCTAGCCACACACACATCTACAGACCACCATGCCCACTGCCTGTCATTGTGCATGTGTCAGATGCTGGGCACCATTGCACAGTGGCGTACAGCACAACACAGGCATCATCATGCACACGCCACAGCGGACAGCAGCTGGGAGGCTGTGCAGATGGAATGTGTGTGTGCCTGCAGGGCCGGGCTCCCACCCGTGCATTGCATGCTGAACGACTCAATCCACACAGGGCAGCATCAGACAGTAGCCGTGCTGGGAGACAGGTCAGTCATGCACCACAGTGCCATGGCCACCACAGATTCATGGGTGGCCCCGCCGAGACCCACCAGCAGTTTCAGGCTGACCACTGGCTTCATGGGGTGGCAGCAACGGTCCCCCAGGGGTTCCACTGTGTGAACGCGACTTTGCTCATGCAGGGGTCTGCAGCACACCGAACATGCCTGCGCCAGGTATGCTCGAGATGCCCACAGCTGAACCCGGTGTCGACTAGGATGGTGTCGCATGATGCTGGGAAGGGGGGGTGGGCATTGCACTGTGCAGTGTCTGCGACACATGGACAAATAACTGCGTGTCCATTGTGGCCATGACAGCTGTGAATGCCTGTGTCTGCCTGTCAATGGCAGCGGTCACATCCTCCCGCAACCAGTTCATCCCTGCCAGGAGCAGAGCAGTGTCTCCTCTGCCTGGTGCAGATCTGCACTCAGTGCATCCACTGCTGTCACAAGCTGCATCTGCTGATTGACTGATGCTTGCAGTATGCGAGTGTGCTCATCTAAGAAGTCATCTGCCTGATCAGCATGCTGTCCCACATGGTGTTCATGGCCCTGACGGTCATCACTCCTTGAGGGTGGGTGCAGCACACCAGGGCCAGGCCTGGGCATGTCCACAGGTGGTGCACTGATGCCGCCCCTGACACTGTACCCCATGGCCATTGGCCGACTGCTGATACTGCCCCTCCAGCTGCCGCTCTTCAGGGCTCAATGGTGCAGCTGCAGTGGCCGCAACAGCCCCACTGTCCTGGACACACACCAGAGCTGCCCCACTGGTGCAGACAGGCACAGGCTGGGACTGTAATGTTATACAGGCTTCCACGGTGGCACCACCCACAGCCATGGCTGCAATGTCACCTGCTGTGTGGCCATCCTGTGGCCCACACATCTCACTGCCCATGACGTTAGCTCCATCATCATCAGTGACAGCTCCGGCACCAGCCCGAGTCTCAGCATGCTGGCATCCATGGACATTGGCATGCTGGGACACGGGCAGGGCCTCCTCCGCCCTTGCTCCACCAACATCAGTCCGGATGTCCAGGTGGGCCCACTGTCGACCTGACCCCCATATGCCTGTGGAAGTGGATGGGCCCTCCTCCATCTCCATGCTACTGCCCTCAGTGGAGAAGCCCACCACCGCTGACCAATGTAGATGCTCAGGAGCTGTAAGGGAAAAACAGTAGCATTAATGTATGTGACCTATCCAGCCTCCCCCATTGACAGACCAGGACCTACCATGCAGTGATGGGCTACCACCCGTCTGGAATCCACCACCTGGAACACCTTCAATGGCACAATGTTGCATGTTGCCAGCAACCCGCTCTTCCTGTGGGGTCAGGCATTGCACCTCTGGCTGTCCCCCACCGGTCACAGACTGTGCAGCCCTGTTGGCAGCCACCTTCTCTTTAAGTCTCCGCCTGTCCGTGCCCATCTTCTTTTTGCACTCCTGCACGGAGCGCTGGTGGCTGCCATGCAGGTTGACAGCATGCATCACCTCCTCCCATGCAGCAGCACGGGTCTGTGGTGTTCCCTGGTGCCCACTGAGCAGCGGCTCTTGGTCGAGATAGGCCTCAAACAGGGCATCTGTCTCTGCCTTTGTGAAGTTTGACCTCCTCTTCCTCCCACGTCTCTGTTCCTCTTCCTCTTCCTCCACCTCACGATCAGTCATGAATCATCCTGTGAGAATGACAGGTGTTACCTGTGACTGTGCAGTCCCATGCATGTCCCAAACACCACAGTCCACGCTGCCAAACAGTATGCAACTCACCACAATAGACTGCAGTAACCGACTATGGCCAGTGCAGCCCAATGTCGCATTTTTATAGTGCAACCCATGCAAACAAGGCGAGGCGCATTTTTAAGTGGATGCAAATGCAGTGACTGTGCCATTGAATGGCTGATTAGATGATTTGCATATGCCAGATGAATATCGCGCTGTTGTGCTTTGCGCAATTGTGTTGAATTTGCTGAGCCAAGGGCGCAGTTCTGTGACATATGCAGTACACACCTAACTGTGTATGCCTGGGTTGATGACGAAGGGACCTGCTGCGCTGCTGATGTGCTGTGCACTGGAGGCAGTGCAGGGCATGGCCACCATTGTGCCAGTGGCACTACAGCGCTGTTCAGATATATGGCACTGTGACAGTAGGGCATCACAGGCACACTGGGGCAACAGCGCTGTAGACTGCTACAGGAGGTGGCACACAGGCACCCAATCACGCTACATACATTGGGTTCCAATTGTGCTGTGGCTTTCCATGCACCAGAGACCCTTGACCCTGTGCCCGACCTTTGCCCCCTAGGCACCATGCATCAGGCATGGGTGCACCACTATTGTGCTGTTCAGTGACAGCGCGATAGGGAATGGCAGCACTGTACCATGCAGCATCTGCATGTGGAAGGACCGTACTGCCGAGCACCATTTTGAATCCACTACACTGAAGAGATGGCGCAGATGCGAACAGTAATGTGGAGCCTGGTTGAGCTTGCCAACCTCGTGGTAATAGTAGAGCCCCATGCTGGGGCTTTGTATGGAGATGTACCCCTGGACAGGGCCAGGAGTGTGGTGTGGCAGGAGGTGGCCGACGCCCTGGAGGAGGCCACCAGTATGGGGCACACGGCTGAGCAATGTAGCCACCGTTACGGGGACCTGAGGTGCAGGGACCCAGACCTGCTTGCCTGCCTGTGGAGCAAGTGCCAGGAGGGGCACGGTCCCATGGCCAGGTAGGTGCCACATCCATACACCATTATCGTCCATATGGGTATCATGGTTGCATGTCTCCAGCACATGGGGTGGCACCATAAAGTGTTGGCCATGGTGGTGGTATCGGGGTGTGGAGTGGATGGGTATGGCCGTGTGGGAATGCACACACATGGGGGCATGGAGACTTTGCTACCAGATTGTTCTAATGTTCCTCTCTCCATGTTTGCACCTTAGGGCCTGAAGAATGCAGGCAGGCCAGGGAATGGAGGCATTGCCTGGAGGAGCAGCAGGGCAGGAGGGATAATGGCGGTCAGCAGCGCGTGGACCAGCCTGATGATGGTGAGTGCCTTACATCCATGATTACTATTGCTTGCCGTATAACTAGGTGGGCAGCAGGGCATATCCACCATCCATTGACACCACTGCCACGCACGCAATTTGTTGCAGTCAGCACTGTCCAGTGGCACTGCATGTCTGGGAGTGCGTCAATGGTGGTCCATGCATGCACCAGGCACATGCTTGTGGCACTGCCTTCACACCGCATAGCCAAGTCACTGTATGGCCAAGATGGTGCTGTGCAGGACATGGGCGGTGGGTGTGAGCAGTGGTGCACATGGCTGCAGCTGCCTGGGTAGGCAGGTCTTGTGGACATGGTCACTGTGGGTGGTCACACACCATCACAGGGGTGTAGCACATGGCTGTGTGCCATGCACAATGGGTGGGCTGCAGAGGGCAGGACAGTCACACTTATTGACTCTGCTCCCTCATTCTAGGTGGATGGCAACTCCAGGTGCTGGAGAGAAGTGTTCTGGAGCTGCTCCAGGTGGCAAGGGCAACACTGGAACTGTTACAGAGAATCCACTGCCACGAGGTGAGGAGGAGGAGGAATGACAGACATAGGCGCCATGTGGAGGAGGACCGGGGTGCACATTAATGACTCCATGCCCCTACTACCACCTTCCCCACTTTGATACACCCTCAAATCCCTTCTTCCTTCTCACATATGTTCACCCCTGCCCCTTACCCACCCCCCTCCTGTTATGTGGCCCTTCCCCCCCTCTTGTAAATAGTTGTATATAGTTTTTGTTACTTCTATTAAATATCAGCATTTTGTTATGACAACTGTGGTGGTCTCTGATTTGCAGCAGGCTACAGGTGCTCAGCTGCAGTGGTGTGCATGGCATCAGGGGTGGTGCATGCATGGGCATATGTGCATGTGTGTGTGCACAGGTGAACCGCCTATGGTGTGGGCAGGGGGATCAGTCACTGTCTGTGGTTTGTGTGTTGTACTCTGTGCACTGGATGCCTGTGTGTAGTGGTCCACGGGGCCTGCAATGTGTACATGGCAACCCTGTCAGACCATCCATGGCCTGTGCAGCTAACACCCTTGCATGTCTATGATATGCACGGTCTGCTGGCGTGTCAGTGGTGGCTGTCCATGCTGGATAACAACTGTACCCATCACAATGCCAGGTTGCCTGCCATCACCAGTATGGTGCACTTCTGCCTCTGGTGGCACTGTGGCCTCCGCTGTTGTTGTCTCCCCTCCATGCTGTCACTTGTATCTGTTGCAGGAGATGTGCTCCAGTGTCTGTCACCTGTGCTCTGGTGGCATGCTGGTGGCATACAGCTTCATGGTGCCTGCGCAGGGTGGTTTGCACACCTGTGCAATGAAGGGGTGCTGACTGTGTGTACATGTCAGCTGTGGCCACATGCCAGTGGCTTGGTTGACCCGCTACTGTGTCCCTGTGTTGATGTGCCCTTGGGTATGGGTGGGTGTTTGTCCATGCACTGTGTTGCATCCTGTGTGGTGCATGCTTCCATGCTTCCATGTCTGTACTGGCTGTTGTGGCCAGTGCTGGGATGGGATGTGTCCTTGGGAGGGTGCACAGGGTGCTGTACCGCTGGAGGTGGGGTCTGGGGCATGCCCTGTCACATGTGGGGTACCTAGTGTGGCAATGCATGGTCAGTGTCTCAGCTGTACCTCGGGGGGATGTGCAGGGTGGCACTGTGTATGCTGTTGTTGCACTGCTGTCTGCTGTCACCCACAGCAGGGTGCACATGGTGGGGATGCCTTGCATGGCTCCTTGGTGCACAGGGTTGCATTATCACAGTGGGGTAGGTGGCATGCTTAGGGTGTCCTGCACTTTTGGGCACTACTCCTGGGAAGGGTGTATGGTGATTGTGGTGCAGGGTGTGCTCTGCATTGGTGGAATGGGGTGCCACGAGGTGGTCGGCCCTCCTTGTGTGCTGGTCACAGCTTGCCAGAGGGTTTGCTGGGGCACCATGGCCCGGCTGTGGGTTGGTTGCTGGTATCCATGGGCCGGTGGTTATTCCAGCTCTGCACTGGTTTCGCAGTCCATGGGGTGTGGGGGATGATGTCTGATCTGCTGTGTGCTCCTCTGCCTATCTGTGGCATGGGTGGTGGGCCCCCTGCATCCCTGGTTGTACTGTTGCATTGCTGCCCTGCTGCAGGGGGCATCACTGGTTGTGCTATGGTGCATCTGGACTGCTCTGCTGAGCATCTCTTGTTGCACTATGGCGCATCAGATATGCTCAGCTTCACATCCCTAGTTGCGCTATGGTGCAGGTGGTGCGCTATTCAGTCATCGGCCGTAGGCGCATCTTGGTCTGCGCAATTTTTGAATATCACGCTTCTTGCACATGGGCGCAGTGGACTTGCACTTGTTCCTGCTGTTGTGCACTTTTTGGGCGCAGTTTGAATATCTGGGTCATAGTAATCAGCAGCCATTTTTTATGAAAATACATTGTAAAAAATGTTTAAAAGGAAGAACACATTGAAACTGCCTTTCCACAGATTTGCATTCTGTAAATTCATTAAAAATAATGGGTAAAAACATCCCAAAAGCTCTTCACAGGGATACTGGTTTTATTAAGAGCTGTCATTCAGACAACGGATATTTCTTGAAAAATAATCTTGTCACAGCACTTAAGATTTTAATGGAATTTATTATCTGATTGAGTATATAGTTGATAAATTGTCTCCAGATAGGTTTAATACTGTATAAATGTATGACACAGTTTGTTCACTCTAGGGAAACTTTTCTTTTACCCACCTTTTGCCATAGATGGAAAATTTATATTTTATATTTTAACTTGGAATATTATTAAATGTTTAACATGTACTTAAGTGTGTATTAAGTGTAAAGGGCTGGCATTTTAGTATGTTAGTATGTCCTGTGCTGTGGGAATATCCGGGACTGAGACGGGAGAAGCCAGAGAGGATGGGGGGGGCAGCAAGGTCAGCTCCCAGGGTGGGAGCTGACCAAACGAGCAGACGTGAAAGACTGTTAGGCCTATGCTGCTGGCATTTTAGTATGTTAGTATCTTAGCATTTAATTAAGAGTGTATTCTCTTAATACATGTACAATCACTCATTCATTTGTAAGTGAAACTGTATGACCTCTCGAAGGATTCCTCTTATCTGCCTCTGTTGACATTTGACCTTAGAGTGCTTCACAGATTCCAGCTGACTTAAACTGGCTTCTTGCATTTAAACCTCAATTATGTTTCCAAAAAGGTATTTTAAATCAATGAGAATTCCTTCTGTTTTTTTTTTTTTATGTATGATCTGGCTGTTAACAGAATGAGATTTTGCAAACAATTGTCAAGCTTCCGAGGAAAGACTTGGTTGGTCCGAAGGCTTAAGCACTGTTTTGTTTTGTCATATCTATGTTGGTCCAATAAAATGTATCAAACCATTTGTTTATGGACCAGAATAGTCAGGTATTTAATAAATAATAATAATAATAACAATAATAATAATAATAAAACTTTATTTTTAGCACCTCTCCAAAACCAAGGCACTGGACAGGTTTAAAAACAAACAACATATAGCACCAATATATTTGAGGGTAGATCCCCCCCAGAAGGTGTCTAGTTGGATACAGCAGAACTGGCCAGATGTTAGGCTGCAAACATTCTCTCCAAGAAGGCTCTGGGAGGGCCAGAACCATCCCCATGCTGGGGCTGGGAACTATAATGCAGCCGCAAAAGAGAGGGTGAGCTTTAGCTGGCGTACACTGCTGATCATAAAATGGCAGCACTCACCAACAGAGATATGAAGCCAGCTAAATTGAAGTGGCAAGAACAGCAGGCAGGCAGAAAAAGGGCCAAGGTGACAATAAACACAAGGTGCCATCAGGAATCAGCAGCACTCAAGGAGCAGGTCACTCAGAGAGCCATCCAGCCCCACCAAACCTCTGTCTCCACTGGTGACATTGAGAATGATTTCTTGAGGGAACTCACATGTCCAAGAGCTCAGCATCACACCTTGTTACAAAGCACATGTCTGCCCCAGCCAACCTGCTTTCCTCCTTGGCTAGTGTGGTAGGGGATGCCTACGACATGGATACAAGCCAGCTTCCAGCCCCTGTAATCCATCCTAAAACCAAATCTTTTGTAGAAGTAGCAACCGTCAGCCCTACCTGAAGCCTTTGTATTCCTGGGACTTTACCTAGGTTCAAGGGAATGGCACTGACTCTGGACTGACAGTGGTCAATAATCGGACTTAAGCATAAACTCTTTTCAGAGTTTGTGCTGTTTCTATTCTACTGACAAGGGCCTATCAGGATTTGTTCTGTTTGTATTCTGTTGACAAGGGCCTAGTGCCATTATGACTTTTTGAAATGTTCTGTTTCTTTTTCTTGTGTTCACTGATTGCTGGGGAAGGCAGCATGAAGGAGGGAGGAGGAACTTGGGTTGATTGCACCATTTCCCACTGCCATTTTTTTGTTTTCTGTCAATTTCTCTACCACTGCTCCAGAAAAACAATAGTTTGATACCCTTTATTGGACTAGAATGAAGTTGCCCAGATGTACTATTAATACAAAAATGATAGAAGAACTAGTGGGACAGCACATCTCTCAGACTGATCCCTCCAACTCAGATATGTCAGTAATGGTCTTAAAAGGACATTTCAAAAATACACAGCAGAGATGGGATTTTAAAGTCAGTCTTATTTTACTTCTCAATATGGTAGAAGATTGCATGAACATTGATTTGGGTTTTATGACACATTACCCTACTTAAACTTACACAGACCAAAGGATGGACATATAATGGAACTTCAGTGTGTTTTGTTGCTTGTTTAATATTGTATGGCTATATGGTCCCTTTTAACTGGTTATCAATATGTTGGTTTTACACCAATAAACTATGTCTGTGGGGTTAGGGGTATGGTGTGTTGGTTTTGGGGGGGTTGGGGTTGTGGTTATATGAGGTAAGGTTTATATTCAGGTACATGGCATAATGATGTTACAGAAAATACATAAATAGTGAATATATACTTCCTTCCAACTAGTTATCTATATGATGGTGTCACCGGGGTAATTCCATTAGATTTTGATTCAGATTCCTAAGACTGTTACTGTACATACAGTAGATTGATTATATGCTGACTTATTATTGAACTATGAACATATTAGGATGCATATCTCATTTACTGTGGGGGGCCTTGGTAGGTGTGCTTTTTTATTGGTCACTAATACTGACAATTGATACAACCTTGCAAAAATATCTTGTTACAGCACTGAGAGTTTTAATGTTTATGGAATATTTATTTATTTATTTATTTATTTATTTATTGAAGTAATCAGATTTACAACCTTTGAGTCAGCGAGTTGTTTACAAAGGTACCTCGTCATTGTGGGGGGGACAACAAAAAGTAAGGTTTTAGGACAGGGATTACATACAGGTGAGATACGTACACACGTGGAGTTACAGGCAGCAATTGTACAGGTACATGCATATGTTGAGATACAAGCATCAATTAAATAGCATATTACACATCAATATATAACATCATTGTTACAGTCAGTATCCAGTCATCTAAGGGATCCAAAGGGCACAGGGCTAAATGGGGCAGGGTTTTGGTAATATATTAACTAGTTGAGCATATAGTTGAAAACATTTCTCCAGGTAGGTTTAATACTGTATGAATGTGTGAAACAGTTTGTTCGCACTAGGGAAACTTTTCTTTATACCTACCTAGGCCATAGATAGAAAAAATATTTTCTGTAGTACTTTTTAACATGGAATACTATCACATTTTTAACATGTACTTAAGTGAGTATTAAATCTAAAGGTCTTGCTTTTAATTAAGAGTGTATTCACATCACACTCACTCATGCATTGTTCTTAATTTAAGTTAATTAACTTGTCTGGCCTCTCGAAGGATTCTTCTTATCTGCCTCTGTTGACATTTGACCTTTGAATGCTTCACAGCAGCTAGCTGGTATAAACTGATTTCTTCCATTTAAACCTGTTATGTTTTTAAAAAAGGTATTTTTAACCAATGAGAATTCTTTCTGGTTTTTTTACATATGATCTATGTGTTAGAATGTAATTTTCCAAACAACTGGCATAAGCTTCTGTGAAAGGATGTGGTTGTTCCAAAAGCTTACGCACTGTTTTCTTTTGTTACATCCAAGATAGTCCAAGAAAAGGTATCAATCCATTTGTTTCTGGATCTGTTCTTACAAGGACCAATATGGCAACTAAACTAATTCTGTATGCCTACCACTGCTGTCATCCTCCTTGCTGGGTGGAAGCCTCCTCCCCTGACAGACTCCCTGCTTCAACCCTTTCAACTTCTAGCTTGTTTTTCAGATGGGGCTGCAGGTGGAGTAGGAACACTGGTAGGTGGCAGGGGGTGCACCCCCTCCAGAGTTTTTGCCTGGTCTGGTCTGCTCCCTGCATGGACAAAAGGGGACTGTATATGAGATTAGTCAAAACAGTGCTCTTTTGCTCCCCCTTCAACCACCTCCCTTGGAGACAACTGTGCAAGCTACTCACTGGGTGATGGAAGTTAAACTGTCCCCCTTCCTTGGCTAGCCCTCTGTGTGTCCCTTCTTGGGCATCCCCCTACTTTCCTTGCTCCTGTGCTTTACTCATAGCTCCTTCTCCCTAACATGGCCTAATGTTTGTCCTTAGGAGCTGCAGGGAACCCACTTGGCCACTAAGACTGCAGGGCCCTTCAGAGCAATTTTACCAACATACTATTCTCCCACCATTGGGGGCTAGTCATTTGATGGTCAGTGAACACTGTTCTAAGGCTGCTGATGATACATTGATTCTTTAGCCTCAGGGTACATCTCTGGCTCTCAATGTGGCATACTGTCACAGGCTTTAACAAAGTGGGGAATGGGTTCACATGTTTGTTTTCCCATGCAGCTCACCTACTAAGTACCTTTGCGGTGAGGCATGGAGGCAGCTTGTGTCCTCTTTCTCATATACACATTGGGTGCTTTAACTACTAGTTTCTGGTTGTCACAAGTTTTTAGATTTGTGTTAGTTCTTGTTTTTGTTTTTTTACTGTTGTTTACCATTGTGCACTGTTATAACTTTCTTCAGTTAGCCCAGATAACAAGGTTGTTATAGAACCCTTCAAAGTGTAACTTTATTACCTACACTGTGTGGGCCAGTTGCAGAGCTCTGTGTCATTCTAATACTGTGTTATAAACTTTATCTAGTATAACTCACAAATCCTATAAGGGCAGACAGCTGGTGCTAGCCATCGGGGCAAAACTTTGGATAAGGTTTGTAGCCCTTCACTCTCCCTGTCTCAGGACAGCTGCACACTCCAGGCAGAGTTAATTTTGCAGGTCACTGATCTGGCTAAAGTATCTCAGGTGGCAGGCCCAGTTGTTTAGTCCTGATATGTGTCAAATTTCAAAGAGTGAGGTGAGGTACATTTCCCGAAACACCCAAAGCCTCAATCACCCAGTTAAACACATCAATTTGCTGTAGACTGAAGCAGAGATTGCCCTGATTCAGGAAATGCATCCCTCTGACAAGACAACACAGGAAATGCACATTTCTGACAAGACAATACATTGGATCAGGAAAGCCTGGGTAGGACAAGTAATCCATAATTCAGTGACCTCTAAGTCAAGAGGGGTAGTTATACTACTTCATAAGCCACTGCAGTGGAAGGTAGTCTAGACCAAGACTGACTCTCTGGGATAATAAATAGTTGTTCTGTCATTGCCAGAAGGCAGAGTTATTTTTTGCTAACATTTACACTCCCAATAGTGATGACAAAGGTTTTATCTCACAAGTCAGCCAAGCCATTGCAGAGATTAGGGGGAAGGACCACTCCACACCCTCTTAATGGGATTTTCCAATGTAAGGGGGCTATTCACATGATGTGGTAGCTGCCCTCTGTGGTAGTTGTTCTAGCCAGGATTGAAGACATTTCTGAAGCTCATATGCTTTATATTGCACTCGTAAATTTCTTTTTGCACCAGCTGCCCAATGCTTTCACAAAGCCCCAGTCCTGCTGACATGCCTCCGCACTCAAGCACGTAATGACGTGTGACCAGGGAGACCATGAGGGTGCGCCCCATTGAAATGAATGGGGCTAGAGTTCTCATTCATTTTTAAGATCAAGAATGGCTACTTACAGATTAATGAAGGGCATCGCTCGACTAACAAGGGTCATGTTAGTGGAGTGGTGCCATTTATTAATCTGTAAGTGGCCATTCTTGATCTTAAAAATGAATGAGTAATCTAGCCCCATTCATTTAAATGGGGTACACCCCCACATTCTCGGTGGTCACAAGTCATTATGTGCTTGAGCACAGGGGGGAGTGTCAGCAGGACTGGGCTCTGTGAATGCATCAGCAGCCAGTGCAAAAAGAAATTTACGAGTGCAATATAAAACATAGGGACTTCAGAAATGTCTTCAATCCTGGCTAGAATGACCATCATGGAGGGCAGCTAAAGCAAAGCAAGACCATCTTTATTTGTTAAACACTATTCCTGGAACAAGATCATAGCACTGTACATAAAAACTCTAGAAAGCATGCCGGCCCGTTGGCGCAGCAGTGGGATTTCTGCTTGCGACGCCGGCGACCAGGGTTCGGGAACAGACCCAAGTCGTCGGAGGGCAGGCTAGGGGGAGAGGGATCAAGCATCCTATGGACTGCTCTCCTTCTCCAGGGGAAGGGTTGGGGCAGCACCCGGAGCATTGGGGACCCCTGGCAGAGGCTGGAGGATCTCGCGCTGCCGCGCTTACATCAGGGGGGAGGAGGTGGGGCGGACACTGGTGTCATTTCACGTCCCAGCCTCTGGGATGGAGAAACTAAGGAGGAAAAAGAAGGAGGGGGAGGTCCTCCATCTAGGTGAAGCCTCCCCGGGGGCTTCAATTCACACCTGCTGCCGCACTCCCAACTAGTTACTGGTTCCGTGGCACTGGAGCTAGAGGGTACCAGTGCCACGGCCCCACCCTCTGGGGGGAAGGCTGGGGGTGACCGGAAGGGGTGGCAAATGGGCAGGTGGTGGGAGCTCCGGGGGGCCGTGACTAGGCTGAAGGAAGACAGAGGACCTCCATTAAAAAAAAAAAACTCTAGAAAGCATATCTAAAATTATAAAACAGTTCTAGAACGATTAACATAGGCAGCCAGTTTCAGATTTCAAACAAATGTCAGACTGAATATATACATTTTCAAGTCAGATTTGAAAGCCTCAGTGGTTGAACACACGCAAATCTGATAAGATAGGGAGTTCCACAGGGTCAAGCCACAAATGCAAATAATCTAGCTCCCAAAGTTTTTAAACTCACATCTATGATCACTGCCACCACTTCTGTAAAACTTGTTTCTGTTTTCTACACTGGAACTCTGCATGCCAGCACTTTTGTGAACTGTGCCAATGCTCCCCCTCTGCGTTTTGTCCCTAACTATCTGCTAATAAAGTGTGCCTTAGTTGCCAGTGAACTTTATTCTCTGAGGGAAATCAACAATGGGGAGGAGAAGACCAGCTGCTGAAGCATCAGTAGAGGAGGAAGGGCAGATACACATAAAAGTCCCATGCCACTTAACAGGTATGCTCACATCACTACTGCCACTTCTGTGACACTTGTTGCTGTTTTCTGCACTGGAACTCTACAAGCCAGCACTTTTGTGAACTGCTCTAATGCTTCCTCTCTGCTTGTTGTCCCTACCTGTCTGCTGATAATGTGTACTTCGATTGTTGGTAAATGTTTTTCTCCGAGGGAAATCTACATGGGGGAGGAGGAGACCAGCTACTGCAGCGTCAGTGTTAGGGGGGACAGACACACATAAAAGGATTGTGCCACTTAACAGCTATGCTTACATCACTACTTCCACTTCTGTAACACTTGTTGCTGTTTTCTACACTGGAACTCTGCGAGCCAGCACTTTTGTGAACTGTGCCAATGCTCCTCCTCTGCTTTTTGTCCCTACCTGTCTGCTAATAAAGTGTGCCCTGGTTGCCAGTAAACTTTTTTCTTCAAGGGAAATCTACATCAGGGAGAAGGAGACCAGCAAGCGTGAGTGGAGTGAGTAGTTCGAGTGCCACTCTGTCACAGAACATATAGAATAGTGGATGGGTGAACATCCACAACAAGGCTGTGTTTCCATCGAGGGAGTTGATGACATCACAGAGACCTCGAGAGCGAAGCTTGAGAGGTCTAGCTGATGTCATCAACTGCCCGAGATGGGAACGCCGCCTTAGTTGTGGATGTTCACCCATTCACTGTTTTATATAGTATATGTTTTTTTTTTGTTTGTTTTACATTGTTTTTTTTTTTTCACTACTTGCTGTACGCACACGCTGCTTCTGTTCCGTCTGGTGCTCCTGCTCGCTCATGTTCCCGCTCCGTCCGACTTGTCAGTTTCTTCTCTGCACAGTTTTAAAATCGTGGAGAAAAAAAAAGTGTGTTCAGAAAGGGAGCCATGTATGGCTCTCCGTGTCCTGACTCCCAACTTCAAAGTTGATGACTCAGCTGCTCGGCGCTCGCTAAATCGCGCCGCCATGTTTTTTTTTTTTTTCTTGAGAGCCACGTCTGAGCCAATCAGGCGGAAGGTCAAGGGTAAAAAGTTGTTGCACTATCGATGTGACATCACATCGATAGTACAACAACTTTTTTGACCTTTGAACTGTACTACAACAGGATTTCAGCAGTTGCTGAAATCCATGCACAATAGGCAGTACCCATATACTATAGACATACTTATAAATTTAGGATTAAGTCTAACTTGTTTCTTTTAGAGGTCAGTGTCTGTAAATGTTGTCTCAAAACTGATCATTAAGTAATTTAAAGGTATAAAATAATGTGTTTACATAATTTATTGTTTGCACATTTTTAAGGTTTTCAATTGCCAAGAATACTAAATGTGTTTTAAAGTTTAGCTTTATTATGCTCATCATGGAGTTTGTTTTGGTATAATGATATTATCCTATAAACCTCTGGGTGTGTATTATAGAGACTAGACAGGTTAAAGAATTACAAGGTTTTGCACTTACTGTGCCAGGATATTCATACTGTGTAGAGCAGTGGTGCAAGCCTGAGGCGTAGCACAACTGGGCTGCACCAGGGCCAGGACCAGGCGATATTCAATGGCGATACATAGAAACATAGAAATTGTTGGTAAATAAGGACCGCTAGGCCCATCCAGTCTGCCTGTAGGCCCTGGACCAATGGGCATGCAGGGCATACTGTACTAGACAGTCCCACAAATGTGAATAGAGTCATTAACAGCTTTGGGACTGTCTGAAATCTAGTCCAACCCCTTCTCAAGCCCATTGGTCCATACTGGGACCAATGGGCTTATGGCCCATACTGTACCTGTCATTCAGTGGCAGCTGGGCAGTGTGTGGGCAGGATGCAGCCCCTGCCAATGATGGGGGCAGGTGAGCATGGGGTTCTATGTGGTGGGTGGGGTGGGGTGCCACTGGATCACCAGGGCATTACGATATGGGTTTACACTGTGATCAAGGTAATGGGTGGGGGGGATTTCACTAGACCACCAGGGAACTCATATTGCCATGTTTCGGTGACTCTGGAACTCGGGTGGGAGGGGGACCACTAGACCACAGAGGATGGGCATGTGTCATATTCATCGGAGTATCTGGGACTGGGGGGGCCACTAGACTACCAGGGATTTCTTTATTATCTTATACTGTGCGATTGCAGCTACAGGCGGGGGGTCCACTAGACCACCAGGGTTGCACATGTTTGCAGACGGAGTTCTGGGCAGGCTGGTGGCCACCCACAGCTGGGCAGTTGTGTTGTGCTCTGCAATACAACAGCCCACCTGTGCGTGGCCAACAGTTGCTCCTACTCTGCACGGGCTCATCTTTGAGCCCCACTATGCAGCGCAGTGCAGGGGTGTACCAGCATATGCGCCGCACATCCTGTGCTGAATATTGGAATGTGCCGCATAGGCATGGGCATGCTCCCTGCATCTGCGCCACATACGATACATTACACAGGTATTGCATGAGTTTGCGCTGGCCCAGGCAGCCTTCTCAATATCCCGCCCGTGGGTGCACGAGGTCAGCATGGTGCAACTCTGTTGCATCAGGCGCAACCACTTTGAATATGCCAGCCACTGTATTTAAAATAATTTTTTTCACAATCTACCTTGGTACACCTGTTTTTAATTACTGAATTTTTCTTAAAGTTAATTAGCAGTTACAGCATATAGTTGATCTATTAATTTTCCTGTCACTTAATTTACACTTTAAGGTGTAGGTTATTAATTTGCACAACAGTGCTGAACAAAGGTATTGTTTGTTTTGTTTTATACGCAACTATTTTCTGTATGATAGATTGTTTCATACAGAAACTTGATTGGGTGGAAAGAAATGGTAATTATGATAATATCTTAAAAGTGGATTTGTTGCATGTTAAACATAGAGGAGATGTGAGACTGGTGGCTCTCAGACTTCTAAAAAAAATGGGAAACTAGAGGTCTGCATGCTCATTTGTATTTGAATGGTATCGATACAAACCCGGCATGCTTCATTTAAAAAAAAAACTGTGAATCAGGTGATGTACAGATTAACCCAGGTCCTTCACAAGATGGAGTATGTGATAACTGGTTTAATATGCCTGGATTAAGACTGGCTCATTTCAACATGTGTAGCCTGTTGCCAAAAAAACATGAACTGGAAGAATGGATTTCAGCTCATGATCCTGATGTAATGCTAATCATGGAGTTTTGGCTGAAACCCAAAACTGATGATGGCCTGTTGTTGATAGCTGGATATAGTCAGTTATGTAGGGATTGCCTGGGAAAAAATGGTGGAGGCCTTGTTATTTAGTACAAGGAGCATCTTGAGGTTAAGGAACTACATACTACACCTTTAGCATCTTGTTGTGAATGTTTATTCATTGAATTGATTTTAGGAAAAACTAAGAAACAAATAGTAGGATCTGTTAATAATCCTCCAAATTCTAAATTGCATGTCCTGGAAGGTCTCACAGACCTGGTTAAAACATTTAAAAATAAAGAGCTGGTAATTATGGGTGATTTTAATTTAAATTGGTTTGGACAGGAGGTGATTAAATACAGGGAATCATTACTTAAATTTAACTTGGAACAAATACTAGTTGTGGGAATGAGATTTAATCCTAATACAAAGCAATTTTCTTTAATTAACTGATTGAGCCTTAGTAAATAATGTACTGAATAATAGCTCCTCCCAAGTTTTTTCAGATGCACTTAGTTATCATTGACCCATTTATTATATCTGGAGTAACAAAAGACCTAAGGGTAGATTTAAAATGGTGGACAACGGGGCTGAAGGAGAGATTGGTGGAACATCTGGTTGTCAATGGACTACAGGACCCAAGGCAGCATGGTTTCACCAGGGGGAGGTCATGTCAGTCCAACCTTGTTGAATTTTTTGACTGGGTGACTAGGGAGGTGGATCAGGGGAGGGCAGTGGACATGGTCTATCTGGACTTCAGCAAGGCCTCTGATACTGTGCCACATAGAAGACTATTACACAAACTGGGGAATATGGGTGTGGGCAGGACAGTAGTGTGGTGGGTAGGTAACTGGCTGGGTGGCAGGACACAGAGGGTGGTGGTAAATGGCTGTCACTCCACAGAGGTAGAGTGACCAGTGGGGTACCACAGGGATCAGTGCTGGGACCGGTCCTATTCAACATCTTCATCAGTGACATTGTGCAGAACCTAGAAGGCAGAATTTCACTGTTCGCTGATGACACAAAGCTCTGTAACAGAGTAGACACACCAGAGGGTGTAGACAGAATGAGAAGCGACCTGCAGAAACTTGAAGAATGGTCAGGGGTTTGGCAGTTGAAATTCAATGCAAAGAAGTGCAAGATAATACATATGGGGCACAAAAACCCTGGCACAATATATCAGTTAGGGGGGTGAGGATATAGCATGCCCCAAGGAGGAAAGGGATCTTGGGGTTATCATCTTTGATGACCTCAAGGTGAGGAAACAGTGTGACAAAGGCGGCAGAGTAAAAGCAAATAGGATGCTGGGATGTATGAGCAGGGGCATCACCAGCAGGAAAGGAGGTCATAATTCACTATACAAGACACTAGTGGCCCCCACCTGGAGTACAGTGTACAGTTCTGGAGACCATACCTACGTAAGGACATAGACAGGGTAGAGAAGGTTCAGAGGAGGGCAACAAAGATGGTGCATGGATTGCATCACAAGTCCTATGAAGACAGGTTGAAGGAACTGAACATGTACTCCCTGGAGGAGAGGAGGGAGAGAGGGGATATGATAGAGACATACAAGTATCTTACAGGGAGGAACAGGGTGCAGGAAAACACTATTTTTAAGCGAAAAAGATGTTCCAGGACTAGAGGGCATGGGATGAAGTTGGAGGGAGGACGATTCAGAGGAAACATGAGAAAGAATTTCTTCACAGAATGGGTGGTGGACAAGTGGAACACCCTGCCAGAGGGAATGGTGGGGGCCAAAACAATCACGGGATTTAAGAATGCATGGGATAGACATAAAGGAATTCTGGAGGTCAGGGGTAAGGAGCAACAGACTTCTAGGAAAACAAACTGAACTTACAAACTCAAATGGGCAGACTGGGTGGGCCATAGGCCCTTATCTGCCGACACAGTCTATGTATCTATGTTTAAATGAGATCTCACTGTCTGAGATAAAATTGGATTTGTAATATATAAATTGTCATCGATTGTTAAATACAGGGGATGTAAATAAGGTGGTTGAATTATTCCTTACAGAACTGGTGGCAATTATTAATAAACGAGCACCAATAACTAAAAAGAGATTAAGGGGGGCTTATAACAAATAATTTAATAAGAGACTACTTAATCTAATGAAGGATAGAGACTGGAATTGTTTTAAACAATTGAGAAATGAATGTAAACAGGAAATCAAAAGGGCCAAAGTAGAGTTCTATGAAAACTAACAAGTTATCAACCTTCATGATAAAAGAAAATTCTGGTGGAACATAAACAACTTGATTACCCCTAGGTCTACTAGAAATATAACGGGCTTGTTGAAAAATGATCAGAAATTGACTGATAACAAAGACATAGCTGATTGCCTGAATAATAGATTTACTAGCTTGCTTGAATATGTCTAGGATTTTGGTGGATCTAGTAAGTGTGAACATACTAATCCTATAATGCCCATACCTAAATTCTATTTCATGGAAAAATCTTGGGAGGAGGTTTATTCTGAATTAATTAAAATTGATGAATCTGAGGGACAAGGGCCTGATATGATAGACCCTAAAATATTGAAATATGCTGCCTGGGAATTTGCATAGTTTTTCAGATTATATTCGAGATATCTTTAAACATAAGTATGGTTCCAAATATGTGGAAGAATGCTATATTGTCACCCATTTTTAAAGAGGGTCAAGCAAACTTACTATTCAATTATCAGCTTATTTCACTACTATCTTTGGTTGGCAAGACACAAGAAAGATTTTTGTATAAACAAATACTGGAACAAATAAATAAATATGGCCTCTTGACATCAGTGCAACAAGGATTTTGGGAAGGGTGTGGCACAACGTCAAGCCTTGGTCAGGTTCATGAAAGATCTGCAGGTTAGTATGGAAGAGGGAAAAATATGTTGGAGCAGTATTCATGGACCTGACCAAGGCCTTTGATCTCGTGGACCACCCTTAATGAAAGTTAAACTCAGAGATTTGGGTTTAGGAGACCCTATGGTGTGCTGGTTCCACAGTTATTTAACTGGGAGAATTTAGTAAGTCTCTATTAATGGAACAATGTCCGATTTAAGAAGTGTGGAGTATGGTGTAAACCAGGGTTCAGTTTTGGGACCATTACTGTTCTCAATTTACATAAATGAACTGCAGTCCATTTGTACAGATTCATCTATTGTTTTATACGATGATGATGCAGTGCTGTACATCTCAAATAACAACATCAATATGGTCCAGTACAATCTAGGTAGTGAGTATATTAAATTGACAGGTTGGTTAAAAAGTAACTGGCTTGTGTTAAACAAAAAAAAAAAAAACCTAGGGGGATGTTATTTTGCTCTTGTCAAAAATTCAAAAAGTTTCAGGAATCCTTTATTATAAATACACATGATATTGAAATTGAGGTTGTTCCAATGTTTAGATATTTAGGGATGATTTTGAACAACCATATGGGTTTTCAGGCCCATATTGATAACGTAACTAAACAACTGCACAGAAAAATTGGAGCCCTTTATGCTGTTAGGGATTATCTCACTGATGAGGCAAGAAGGACCATAGCTATGGCTTGTTTAATACCAATTTTGGAATATGGTAGTTTAGTTTGGGGAGGTGTCATGGAGAGAATTAGGCAACAGAGAAATATCTAGCACAATTCAATATATGTATATTATGTAATATTATATCTAGAAAACAGGAAGTATTGTTGCCCTT
This sequence comes from Neoceratodus forsteri, assembly GCA_016271365.2. Lineage (NCBI taxonomy): Eukaryota > Metazoa > Chordata > Ceratodontiformes > Ceratodontidae > Neoceratodus > Neoceratodus forsteri. Next base: position 55,327,266 of record CM028130.1, read on the forward strand.
GTTTCGTGCATACATTAGACCACATTTAGAATATGCCTCACAGCTTTGGAATCCTTATAAAAAATCTGAATGCCTGTTACTGGAAAGAGTTCAAAGAAAATATACAAAAAAAGTTTCTGGGCTATTCGCAATTCCTTATGAGAACAGATTAGACATTTTAAAACTTATGCCCTTATCTACACGTCAACTTCGTGGTGATCTTATGTTATTGTATGATATTATTCAAGACCCTTATTTATTGTGTGAACTGGGTCTAGAATTTAAAAACTGTGGTCATAACATTAGGGGCCATCCCTTACAATTGGTAAGAAAACCTTTTATTAAGTCTAGCCGTAAATATTTTTTTACTGTCAGAGTTGTTGGCCCTTGGAACAGGCTACCACTAAATGTTGTTATCAGTGAAACTAAAAGTATTTTTAAAAATAGATTGGACAGTCTTATATGTAATGGGTATGACCTCTCCTATTACGTACTAGATTAGTATCAGAGCTTCATGGGCTTCTGCCTTCTTGCTCTTGCACCTAACCTTAGTATGAACCTTAATATGTGGATTTACCCTTAGGGCAAAATCCAGGGAACACCACTGCAGTCTGTATAATAGGGAAAACAGGGATATTCTGCAGATATCTTTTTTTGTATAAAAGGCGATTCACTGTATAGAATGTTTGTTTGTTTAAAATTTATTTTTATACAGGTTAATCTGTTGGAGAATAAATCCCCATTTACAACAAATATCTGTGGAATTTACAATAAAGACAAAACACTACAAAATAGAACACAATACAAAATCACAGTTACCTAAAAACAACTACAACAGACATTTAAATAATTATACAATTCCAATTTAAAAATATGCGGATCAGAAATTTCAGTCATTTGGTGAGGTAACTTATTCCATATCCCTGCTAAACTATTTTGTAACACCATATCCCCATACGATTCATAATTTGAATCATGGGCAATTTTTTAGTAGTCCTCCTAAATGTATCTAAATATTTAGAATCTGAGTTCTGACATATCAAATTTTGTAAAGGATGCATTTTTAAATATATCAAACCATGACATATAGTAAGCCATATATATTCCCTTCGAGCTATTGGGTGCAACCAACCAAGTTCCTGATAAACTACACAATGATGGACTCAAGACTTATTATCTAAAATATAATTCCCCAATCTATAATAAGTCTGGTCCAATTTGTGTAAAAATTTTTTATAAGAATGCATATATAATAAAAAACCATAATCTAGAACAGGTAACAACAATTGTTTTACAAATTTAGTCTTTACATCCCTAGTCAAGCATCCTGACACTCTTCTTAATGCCCCCAGTCTTTGATTGACTTTTTTTATTTGTAACAAAATATGTTCTGAAATGGAAAAACGATAATCAACCAAAACTCCCAAATATTTATAAGCATTAACCCCTTGTACCCTTGTCCCATCCAAAAAACTAATCTTCAAATCAGTTATATCTTTTTTGAATTAGATCCTACAGAAAAAATCATACTCTGAGTCTTCCCAGTACTTATCAAAAGTCCAGAGTTTCTTATCCAAGTTTCAATATTGTAGAAATCTGTCTGGAGTCGCTGCGTCCAGTTCCCTGGACGTCCTAGCAGATGCAACCAATACTATGTCATCTGCATAAGTCTGACATCAGTGGTTACATAATCAAGAAGATCATTAATATAAATGTTAAATAGCATAAGGCCCAAAATTGACCCCTGAGGTACACCACAATTTAAGTCCAGGAGATCCGAGACAGCGGCCCCACAGACCACCCTTTGTTTTCGATTAGTTAAATAAGATCTAAACCACTGTAATGAATTATTATGTAACCCTAAATTCTGCAATCTAAACAAAAGTGTTTCGTGATGAACTCAGTCAAAAGCTTTGCTAAGGTCCACAAACACTGCCCCAGTTTGCTTTCCCTGGTTCAATGATGTTGCCACCAGGTTACCAAAATCAAGTAGGGCAGTATTTGTGGACCTACCCCCTCTGAATCCATGCTGACAATTTGTTAATAATCCCAAGTGGTCAAGGTACTGCACAAGCTGATTATTTATCAGCTTCTCCAATACTTTTGACAAAATTGGGGGCAAAGTAATTGGTCTATAATTGGAAGGGACAGTGATATCACCACCCTTGTAAATAGGAATAATTTCACCCATTTTCCAACAATCAGGAACAACTGAAGACTGTATGCTCCAATTATAAAAATAAGTAATTATAGGAGCTATAACATCAGACCCCAATTTCAAAAATTTGGGATCGATATTATCTATTCCAGCACGTTCTGATGTTTTTAGATTCTTCAATTCTTTAGCTACATCCTGTGTCCTTATATTTTTCAAATTAAAGCCCTCATTATTCATAGCAAAAGTATCAGAGTAAATACCTTCCTGGGCAACACTCCCCAGATTAGGTATCTCTAAATCTGGTAAATCCTTAAAATAATGGTTCAACAAATTAGCCACTTCTAAAGGCTTATCAACCAAATTATCTCCCACTATTAAATTAATTAAAGTTTGAGATTTCACTGGACTTCTTAAGTTGGAAATAAACTTCCAGAATTTATTTGGGTCATGTATATTATCAAAAGAACTCTGGAAGTATTCTTTTTTTGCCAATTTTACCTTTTGTTTACATTTATTTCACCATTTTTTAAAAAGATCTCAATCCCCCTCCAATTTAGATTTTTTGGCTTTTTTCCATATTCTGTTTTTAATACTGAAATGGGTTTTCAATTTTTCATTAAGCCATAATGGATTTTTAATATTATTACTCTTTTTTATTTTAGGGGCATGAATTTGAATTATATATAGAAAAGAATCCGTAAATTCTTGAATAGCTAAATCCAGGTCAGGAATCAAAAATATCCTTGACCAATCAAAATTTCTAAGGCTATCCCTAAATGATGACTCATTAAAGTGCCTAAAATTGTGTACCCAGAACTCATAATCTTCATTACACCTAACTTTTTGAATTAACAAGTGACACTGAATAGGGTTATGGTCCCCCATATTCAATGGTAACACCTTACAGCCCTCAACCTTCAAATCATCTGAGAAAAAGAACAAGTCTAATATAGTTCCAGTTGTCCTATTGTTTAGACTTCTTGTTGGATGTTGTATCAATTGTTGTAAACCTAATATTTCAAAACTAGATTTAAGTTTGTTACCTCTAGTTTGTCCCCAGGTTGCATTAAAATCTCCAGTTAGCACCACACTTTGATCTTTCAATATCTCTAAGAGAAAATCAGCTAGAATGTCAAATTTGCTTAGTTTAGTTTTGGGAGGTGCATAAAATACTCCAACTGTTAATTTTAATTTTAACAACCTTACAACCAAACAATCAATCCCTTCCACATTTTTCCCAAATAATATTTGATATGGACCCAGAGAACTTCTTAAATAAAACAATACTCCCCCTCCCCTTTTACTCCTATCCTGCCTTATCAAATTATACCCTGCCAATTCCACTTCCTCATTAAGAATACCAGAATGCAGCCACATCTCAGAAATAGCTAAAATGTCACAGAATGAGTCAGATACCCAAACCCTATATTCATCCATTTTGCAAACAAGACTTCTAACATTTTCATGAATGATTGTTATCCCTAGTTGCTTTGTAGGTCCAGGATTAACTTCAACATCACCACACTGTATTAGGAGGACAGAAAAAAACAAACTCATAGTCTTATTCTCCACCACATTAAAAGATCCTTTTTTTAATTTTTAATAATCCTATACATGATCTTTGAGAGTTTGTAAATGAATTCCGCCTCCTAACTAAGAAATGGTGATCTTGAACATGCCCCCCCATAATCATAAATACTGATCCTTTACATGTATTATCACTGTTTACATCTAATGAATATGGGCTAGTTAACCATAACCCCATTAATACCCAACCCCAATAATACTAAGTAAGTGCATTATTCAAATTTACAATCCCTAAACAGTAGTCTACTCAAACTTAAAATGTAAGCTTACTGTCCGTTTTTCCTCACCGAGTGGTGCTCGTGCCACTCACGATGCTCGCGCCACGGTGCTCGCGCCCGTGGGTGGCACAGGCTTTTAAGTTTGAATTGGCCCCAGCTGTCGGCAGTCCCAATCACTACAGCACGCTATACAAAAAGACATATATTGCAAACACTGTCCCGGTTTCTTTATCTGCCCACAGTAACAGCAATGACACACACGGAGAAAAAATGCAGTCTGTGTTTCGTTCCGATATCTGGTAGTTATGCAGCTCTCACCTGCAGACTGGCTCGATGTTCACAGCACCTCAGGACTGCAGTTTAAATCTTCAGGGCGGCACGGGCTTTTAAGTTTGAATTGGCCCCAGCTGTCGGCAATCCCAATCACTACAGCACGCTATACAAAAAGACATATATTGAAAATACTGTCCCGGTTTCTTTATCTGCCCACAGTAACAGCAATGACACACACGGAAAAAAAATGCAGTCTGTGTTTCGTTCCGATATCTGGTAGTTATGCAGCTCTCACCTGTAGACTGGCTCGATGTTCATAGCACCTCAGGACTGCAGTTTAAATCTTCGGGGTGGCACGGGCTTTTAAGTTTGAATTGGCCCCAGCTGTCGGCAGTCCCAATCACTACAGCACGCAATACAAAAAGACATATATTGCAAACACTGTCCCGGTTTCTTTATCTGCCCACAGTAACAGCAATGACACACACGGAGAAAAAATGCAGTCTGTGTTTCGTTCCGATATCTGGTAGTTATGCAGCTCTCACTTGCAGACTGGCTCAATGTGCACAGCACCTCAGGACTGCAGTCATGCAGGAATGTCATCCTCTGAACAATTTATTTCAATGGAGAACAGTTGCAAGAATACTGCAGTCTCAGAATTCAATTCTTTTGGCAGTTTTGATCTGTAAAACCACCAAATATCAAACATCTTTTCAACAAAGTGCAATAAAAAAAATGGAATGATTTGCCTGTTGAGTTGCAAAATGCTCAAAATCCATGTCAGTTTAAGATTTCTTTAAAGAAAATGCTTTATTCCAAGTCTGTATGTATTTGCACATAACTTATTAATGTAACTCTTAGTAGTTCTATTTTATGTCTTGTTTTTATGCAATGTTTTTGCATTGTATAGTATTTTTGGCTTTTAGTCTTGTCAATTCAGGTTTTCATGTATTGCTGTTTTGAGAGTCCTTCGACCCTCCTCGGGTCAAGCCTATAAAAGGGCTATGTGGTCCAGTAATTTTTTTACCTGGTTATCAAATAAATTAAATGAAAAAAAAAGAAAAAACAGACCCTGGGAACCTGTAGCAATCCCTCTTTGACAGAGCAGAGATGGTGGAGGGGGGTGATAAGGGCAGAGGAGATCTTGCAAATTCCACAGTCCCTGTCCATGTAGGGCCTTATAGGTCAATAATCCAACCTTGAGGGGGATCTTCCACTGAATTGGCAACCAGTGATGTCAGCGGAGTACAAGTATGATATGGTAGGTTCTTGGTAAGCCAGTCAACAACCTGGCAACTGCATTCTGCACCAGGTGCAGACAGTGAAGATCCACCCCGATAAGCCTAGGTACAGGGTGTTGCAATTATCTATTCAAGAGATCACAAAAGCATGGATCAATATTGGAAGATCGTTAGGTGGGACCAAGTGTTTTATCCACACGATATTCCTCAGATGGTAAAAAGAGGTCTTGATGAAGGCCGACACCTGAGACTTAAGTGTCAGCCCAGCATTAAGCATAACACACAGATTTCGCATCTGATTGGAGCGCATCAGCTGGCTGTCCTCCAGCTATAACCCAGATGGCAGACAATCTCTCTACCCAATGATCTGGTTCCACAACCAACATCTCAGTCATATTCGAATTCAGCCTTAACCAGTTTTCACTCATCCAATCTTGAATCTCACAGAGGTAGTTGTTAAAGACAGACAGCATCACCCAGCTCAGTACAAAGGACATGTACAGCTAAGTGTCATCTGCATAGTAGTGAAAACTCAACCTGTACCACCTTATAATGTCTCGTAATGACAGCATGTACACCATGAATAACATGGGTGACAGCACAGAGCCCTGCAGCACATCACAGAACGGGGGTAGGGCAGAGAAAAACATCCCCAACTCCACTCTTTGAGTCCTGCCCATGAGGAAAGAATGAAACCATCTGAGGACTGTCCCAGACAGACCACAGACCAGCCACAGGCAGTCTAACAACACGCCATAGTCCATGGTGTCAAATGCTGCAGGGAGATCAAGGAGGACCAAGATTGAATGGCTCCTCTGATCTCTCGCTATTAGGAGATTAAGTACCTAAACCAGCACTGTCTCAGTACTATGCATCTTCCTACAACCACAACAGAGAGGATCACAGACATCCTGGTTGATAAGATGATCCTCCAGTTTCAACTCGACTGCCTTCTCAATAGTCTTGCACACAAAAAGCAGATTCAAGACAGACCTGTAGTTAGCGAGACAGTCAGGGTCGAGAGAAGATTTCTTCAGAAGGGGACATATCATCATCTCCTTCAGGGTATCTGGAAACACCCCTCTCTCTAACGAGCACTTAACTATCCCAGCCAGGATTGGTCTGATAACCTCCATGCACCCCACCAGAAGGCACATTGGACCTGGGACCAAACTACAATAAGTCAGTCACAAACCCTGGATGATCTTCATGACATCCATGATCACCACCCGGTCAAAGTCAGACCAGGCAAACTGGTTGCCTGTAATCTCCCATCAGTCATTGCATCGCCCATTTGAGTGAGCCACAAAGATCTCCAACCTGATGGTGCCAACCTCATCTGCAAAAAATTGAGCAAACTTCTCACACTTATTCAGTGAAAAGGCTCCTCGATTCTGGAGACAGGCTGGATTGCACAGCCTGTCCACATTATGGAAGAGTTGAGCAGGTTGATTTCTTGCAGCGGCAATCTTTCTGGAGAGGAACTCTGCCTTCTTATGGGAGATGGTCGATTGATAGTCTTTATAATGTGACAGCAATCTAAGCCTGTCATCAGCTAGACCGGATTTCTGCCAGCATCTCTATAACCTTCTCCTCACTCTCCTCAACTCCCTCAATGTCCCATCAAGCCAAGGGGACTGAGGGCAGAGGGTGAGGGGGAAAATGCAGACAGGAGATATGGAATCCAGGGCAGCCTCCACTGCCTTTCTATAGGCCAGTAGCAGCTCCCCTGGATCCGAGCTTCCAATTGAACTAACTTATAGGTCCAATACTGCCATAAGACCATCAGGGGTCAAATCCCATAAAGGGTGGTACTGGACCATCTTCAAAGGGGCAGATCTATTGGGGGAAGCCATGAAACTGAACCCTTTAGTGTGGTGATCAGACCACCCAATGGGTTCCACCACCTCATCAGACACCTCCATCCCCAGTAGGAACACTAGGTCCAATGAGTGACCTTGCCTGTGGGCTGCAGAGGTAACCACCTTTGTAAAGCCCAACAAAATCATCAGTTGTAGGAAGTCTTGATCAAAATGTAACAGTTCATCATTGACACAGGCATTGAAGTTCCCCAGCATCAACCATCTGGGGGTGTGCAACACCATGCCTAGAGTGAAGTCCACGATTTCCTGCAGGAAATCCTTCTAGCCGCCGAGTGGATGGTAGATGAGAAGTATCCTGCAGCTCACAACTGCACCCATGCTACACTCAAAGGATCTAGTGACCCCAACTGGCACATCTACAAGGCCCAGTTCCATCTTACAACAAATGGCTACACCCCCACTCCTATGATCCAACTTCAGGTGATGTACCACTGATTACCAGGCCAAAACTGCTGACTCCAGTAGGGGACCTGTATTCTCAACCAGCCAGATCTCAGTGATGCATGCCAGGTCTGATGTTACAACAAGATCAGAAATTACAGCTGTCTTGTTTTTAATAGACCTGGTGTTGCATAACACCACCCGAGTAGGATGGGCAGTCAAGGTTGGCCAGGCCATTTGCCCACAAAAGATGGAGCCCTTGGATATGGGAACCAGGCAGGGAGGATCCATCTCCAGAACCCATTATTCCCCAGGGCATCTCCTTGACCTCACAACCCCAATCTGTTCACTCCACTCCCCCCCCCACCAAACCCGGACCCCTCCACCCCTCCTACTCTTCCTTGCTATTCCCAAGGCATGACAATGCCTGTAGACTTCTGCTGGTAGCAGGCTGACAATTGAAAGGGCAGAAGGTCCTGAGTTCAGTGGGATATTAGTACCTGACCACCATGTGGGTGGTAGCTGCCATGGGGTAAGTCAGAAATTAACTTTAAAGGGAGAAGATTTGAAGTTAGCACCAGTCCCTTTCCTTGATAAATCTCATGTTTCCACTGATAGCCACCCCAAGGTATGGTCACACTTTTTGGGTTAATAGAGGAGGGGGGGCCTGACTGACATATGGAGAAGGGATAACCCAGATGGAAGTGAGTACTCCTTCTACTGCCCAGTATATGGCATGCATAGCCACACTGATTTGTGGTTGGTGGATGGAGAGGCCTCCTCTGAATCTTTCCACCCAAAGATAGAATCTATACTCATCTCTAATCATGCCCCAATTGGACTCTCTTATCAGCCAATCATGGTGCAGGGAAGCTTACCAAGTTGGAGATGTAGTCCCCTCCTCCTAGGAGATCTGAAATTCTGTGAGTGGATTATCTTGGAAGCTGATATGTACTTACATACTAATGGGAAGGGGGAGGTGGCACCAGGAATAGTGTGGGAGGCCTTCAAGGCCTTTTTAAGAGAACAGATCCTTCCTACTTTGCAGTACAGATCAGAGCGAGGGAAAAAGAGCTTAACACTTTAAAATAGGAATCTACCCCCTCACCAATCTACTGACTGATATTGTAGGCCTCAAGTACAAAGATTAAAATGATCTTACTTCGCTAGGCTGAATGGCAGTTGCTTTGTGCTAAACACCATTACTGTGAGTCAGGAGAGAAGAATGTGAAGCTGTTAGCATATACGCTGTGGAAACAGAAGGCAGAATCACAGAGTCAGATGTTGTGTAACAGTAGGGGAGAAATAGTTACTGGCCCAGAGGACATCAATGAGGTCACAAGACAGTGCAATGTATAGTTGTACATGTCACGGATAATGGGGCCCTCTGATGCCCCTCTGGTGCAGATGTTCCTGGATGCAGATCAGATGCCCAAGGTGACACCTGATTTACGAGAGGAACTGGACCTCAGGGACATCTTGATGCAATTTTGCAAGGGAAAAGCAGCAGGACAGGATGGCCTTATCATATTTTATACTCAAAGCCCCCTGTTCTCAGCAGCAAAGTGATGTTAAGTTCTGTGGCAGGGACTCTGAACTTCTGCGGCACTTTTAGGTTAAGTTCTGCAGCAAAGTTTAAAGTTCTGTGGCACAGTTATATATACATAATACAGAGACAGCTTTATAGTTTTGGGGAACCCCAGCAAGGATGGCCTATGAGGAGGATCCCTGACTTACCCTACATAAAGGTAAGTTACATAATTTCCCTTAAACATTCAGTTTTATTCTTTTGCTTTTCAGAAGCTTTTCTGGCTCTTCATATTTATCTAAATCTATTTAGGGCTTAGTGCTATGTCATGCAACAATAATGACTACTGGTAGGCACCCCAAAAGGCTACAATGCTCTCTGCTATCATCTTCCCTCTGCAAAACCTATTGATTCCTTCCCACCCCCACCTCCCAACTACCTAATGGCAGTAATGCTGTATCCTCCCCCAGTCTACATAATGGCAGTAATAATCTCTCCTCTCCTCTCTTCCCCTAGATCAAATTGAGCAATGCTTTCTTTTCTCCCCCTTCTCCATAATTGTAGTAATGCTTTCTTCAACCTCATCCCACCCTAGATCTAATGGCAGCAAGACAGTTTCACCTCTCCCTAACATGATCCTAAAAAAAAAAGCCTTGCCTGATCCCAGTTTTTGAAATCCAGTGTAGCCCACCTTCGCCCATCTCAGCACCACTACCCCATCCAGGAAGAAAAAGGATGGTATTTGCAATCCTCTCCAAACAATTTTATCACAGAATGTTAACACACCAGAAGCTGGCTGTCAGACTAGGGAAGTAGCAGAGATATGGCTGCCAGTTAAACAGAGCTAAAATTTGTTTCATTCAAATTGGGGATGGGCCACACTGGATTTATTCTTTGGTAACCTTACCTGGCTACCAAAAAATAGACAAAAAAAACTGACTACTGTATTGAATGATCAAACTATTTGTGCTTTAAAAAAAACTTTGAAGCAGCATTGATGCTCTCAGTAAATCTACTGCCTTCAGTGGCATTTTTAATTGTGATGCACTGAGCTTGAAATCTGTCTTGCCCACCTTTGCATATTGTCCTGGAGCAACATATAAATGTTAAAACATTTTAAAATGTTTAATCTGCAAAGTCATTATACCTTTCTCTATTTTCTCAATTTGTTGTTCTTTTCCCTTATTTAATTTCCACTTTTCACATAAATAATCTTTAGCTTTTCACTTTTTTTAACATTGGTTTCATCTTTCTAATTTATTCAGTATATCCAGCATTCTTTCATTCTTTTCCTGTCCCAACAGCATTTTTTATTTACTTACTGTTTCTGTCCCTTTGCTTGCATTTTTTATAATTTACATTTTTCTTCCCTAGGCACCGGAGTTGACCCATCAGGTTGGCAACCTCACAGCCCCATCCACAGCAACCTCTTGTGCTTTAAACCCCATAAGGATAGCAAATTGCCCCCTCTCCAATAGCACTTTACCATCTCATGGTTTTAAAACAGGTAAAACCCACCACTGCCCATCTTAACCCCATCATGTTCCTAACAAGCCTTAAGAATGCCATTGAGTGGTCTTGTAGATTTAAATGTATGTCATTATCCAGCCCAACACTGTACAATGATCCTCTGCCTCTTCCTTCCTCAAAAATATTGTAAAGTCTCCTCTAAGACATTATTCTGCCCCCTCATAAAATAAGAAATACTAACCCTGCATATCTAAGCCCCAAAGTCATTCAACCCAGAGCTTCACTGAGTCACTGTGTTTTTTGCTGGCATCCTTTTTTGGTCCAACAGTGTAGAACAATTGTTTGCCTCTTTCTATTACTGATGGGCCCAAATGATGGATTTACATTGTGTGATCACTACAAAGCACTACTGGGATAAGAAAAAAGCATTCTGGTCCACTAGCAGTGAAAGGAAAAGGCAAAGGATCATTATGCAGTCTTAGACCAATAATGGGATGCCAATAAAAAAAAATAGGGTGACTCAAGGCAGGCTGTCAGGGCTATGCCATCCAAGACTATTCAATATACAACCAAAATTATGCTATACGATGGTATCCAATTTTGTAGGATACTATCTGAGCAACACTAATTAATTACCCTTCACCCTAAGAAATCATTGGATCGCTTGGACTGTGCCAGTTTCTTGCTGATCTCCCTATTATCCACCAGCACTAAAATTGTAGCCAATGCATTGGCTAATAGGGTGGAGAATGTCTTGCTTTCTTTAATCCAGCCATCTCAGGCTCAGTTTTGCAAAGAGAAAATGGGAAGGCTGACAGTATCTGAACCGTTTTCAAACTAAAATTGTAAGCAGGCAAATCCAGCCCTCCTATGGCTGCCATGGCTGTGGATTTCCATAAAGCCTTTGACTCAGTAGAATGGAGTTATCTTCATTCTGTCTTGGAGGCTCATGACTTTAGTCCCAACTTCCACAGCTGGATTGCCACATTGTACAATACCCCCTTGGCTCCCATCCTCAGAAACAGCAATATTTCTAAGCTGTTTGTCCTTTGCAGAGGCACCAGACACGGCTGCCACTGCCCCTACCTTATTCCTGATTATCATTGACCCCTTCACCAGAAAACTCCTTGACTCGGACTACACACAGGGTATAGCGGTTAAAGAAAAATGCTATCTGGTTAATTCTTATGCCGACTATCTGCTCTTCACTATTGCTAACCCTGTTCAATCTTTATGCCCCATAATGAAGATACTGGACATCTTTGCATCTGTTTCCAGTTTGATGGTTAACTGGAAGAAAACTACCATCTCCCCCTGAACCCAGCATGTGAGGCAACCTGCCTACAAGGCACACATATAGTGTGGGCCCCATAAAGCTTCACCTACATGGGGGTAATGGTCTCCCAGAAATGGTCACACCTAATGGATGCTATCTTTATTCCTCTCCTCACTGCCCTAGAGTCTGAAATATACTGGTGGCTCAAGATCCAGTTACCTCTCAAAGGCAAAATCAAAGCTATCCAGATGTTTCTGCTCTCCACATTAGCTTACTTATTTAACAATCTCCCCTTAACTGTGCCAGGTAAAATCTTTCACAGAATTGACACACTTCTAGCCACCCTGTTATGGGAGGGGAAAACCCAGCCTTAATAAAACTAAACTTAGTATGCACTGGATTCAAGGGGGAAAGCTTACTATGGTTTCAGAGTTACTGTTGGGACTATAGGGTAATGCAAGCCACTAACTGATTTCTTCCATCCTCAGAAAATACACCTCAATTGGTAACATTAGAGCAGGACTTAGCAGAGACCCCCTGGTTTGGACTTCTTCTGGGAGCTAAGAACAAGAAAAAGGGAAAATAAAACCCAATAATTCAGGATACCTAGTGGGGACTGTGACATTTTATGAGCTTTTCTTGCTGCCTTAAAGCAGCATGGGAAGCTCCTGTACCATACACATATGTGTGACACAACCCTGGCATTCAGGAGGTTTGGTTCCCCAATATGGTGGAAAGAATGGGAGAGGCCAGGGGTCAGAATTGTCACAGATCTCTGTGTACAAGGTTCAGGTGACCTACTTTCATTCCAGCAGATTCAGGATAGGTTTGGGTTACCCAAATCTGACTTGTGAAAGTTCCTACAAATTAGAGTGCTTTTAAAAAGTCACACATAATCCCACAGATGTGGGCTTGGCTGCAGCAGCTGCATAAGTCAAGCAACTTCATGGTTGTAGCTGAGAGGGTATATCACATGATATGGGATTCTCAGCCAAGGGTCATGGTCATGGACAAATGCAAACTGGGGTGGGAAAGAGAGCTTCAGGTTCATCTCTCCTCAGACCAGTGGGATTGTTGCCTCTGGGGTGCACACAATGCCCACAAGGATGCCAAGGGATAATTCAATCAAGTGAAGATTCTCCATAGGTATTACTGGACCCCAGACTTCTTGTTTTGAACAGGCCTCCTACCACACTCCAATTGTTGAAGATGTGATACCCCAACAGCGGGCCAGCTCCATGTGCTATGGCAATGCCCACAATTATGAAATCTTTGGGAAGGAGTCCTTGGAGACTGCTCTAGAATCCTATGCTTTCCAATCCCACACAGTTCTGCACTGATTCTCTTGGGAGACACCTCTCTTCAACCAAGGGGACCTCACCTGGCCTCTGATTGGTTGTTAGGCATAATCATGGAAGTAAAAAATTTATTTATTTTTTAACTTCTCGGATTACAAATACCTTTGAGTAGAAACTGCTTATTTACAAAGGTTCCACATCAAAGGATGAGGGTCAACATACATACAGAGACAGTAACAGAATGCACAATAAACAACCAAAACAACTAAAGGAAAAAATAAAGATACTCAGTTATAACATACTTTGAGATAATATTCATATATCGAGCAGCTTGAGTAGGCAGCTGGCTGCGGTAACAATAAGAGATAAAGGGCACCATAGGCAGTTAGTATTTCAGGCATGCGACCGGGAGAGGAAGTTGGCAGGCTAATGGGCCACTGTCTGATGGTGGTGGAAAATGTCTTGTACCAGTGGAGATGTGAAGCAGGAAAGGAGTCACAAGGAAGGCCTGGTGCCAGAGGGAATGAGATTGGGAAAGGGCGGGCTGTGAGACATGAGTGAGCTGGGAGGTGTTTAGAGAGATCTCTGTTCAGAGAAGCAGTCACATTGAGTGGTAGAGGTGAGGTAAAGTTTGAGATTCCTTTTGAAGGGTCCAAGTGTAGTAGAGGAAAGTGCTTCTTTATTGAGGGAATTGAACCATTGAGTGGCTCTATAGATAAAGGACCGCTGACCCATGGAGGCACGACATCTGGAAACCTGAAAGGTTAGAGATTGGGCACCATGTGTTTGTTGAGTGCCACTGTAGGTAGTAAGGAGTGAGCTAACACCAGGTGGCATGAGACCGAGGAGAATCTTTTTGTTAAGTAAGCAGGTCTGGTATTGTATTCTGCTGCATAGGGGTAGCCAGCTGGCCTGTGCATAGAGGTCACAGATGTGAGTTTGTCGGGCCGCACCCATTAGTAGTCTACATGCTTTGTTGAGAGAAACTGAGATCCTGTGAAGGGCACTAGTTGAGGCAGAGCCATAGATGGCAAGGCCGTAGTCAATGATAGAGGTGACAGAACTGTAGATGGCTAGTTTAAGGGCATCCGCAGGCATACAGTGCTTGTGTTTGTGTAGTAGTCCAATCCGTATATTGGCGGTCTTGGCAACAGTGTCAATATGCCGAGTGTAGGAGAGGGTACTATCCAGGGTAATACCAAGGTACTTGAACTCCCTGACATGTTCGAGTGGGTTCCCAGCATGGTTCTTGGTGGTGAGGGACAGAGAGTTGTGCCTGCACCGTCGGTTGCAGAAGGACATGGCTTTAGTCTTGCTGTGGTTCAGGACAAGTTTATGAGAATTGAACAAGTCTTCGATGTGCTTGAAGTCTGAGCTGCAGCTGGGATTCAAGAACTGTAATGTCATGGTGGCTGGAAAACAGGACTGCATCATCTGCGTATAGTAATATTTTTTGGTGGCGGGCACTAGGGAGATTGTTGATGAAGAGGGAGAAGAGTAGAGGGCCAAGAATAGACCCTTGGGGGACTCTGGAGTGGACTGGTTTCTCATCCAAAGAGATCTCTGCAATCCTTACATGTTGGATCTGATTATCAAGGTAGCTGGTGAACCATGGAAGGGCATCGCTGGAGATCCCAATGGAGAACAGTTGCTTGAGCAGTAGGGGGTGGTTAACTGTGTCGAATGCCTTGGTAAGGTCTATAAATACTGCCCCTCCACAATTCCCTTTGTCAAGCGTGGCATGGAAGAAGGTTGTAAACTCCAGTAGTGCAGTGGTGGTGCTGTGCCCTTTTCTGAAGCCATGCTGCTCTGGGCACTGTACATTGTACTTATCCAGGAATTCAACTAGTTGGTCTGACACTATTCGCTCCAGCGCTTTAGATAGTGGGGGAAGGAGTGACATAGGTCTATAATTGGTGTGCAGCGTCCTATCTCCAGTTTTGTGAACCAGTGTGACAGTGGCTTTCTTCCAGAGAGAGGGGAAATGGACCAATCTAAGCGAGAGATTGAAGATCTTTGTAAGTGGTTCTAAGACTTAATGAAATGGGTGATTCTGATGAAGTGGATACAGACTAAACCTCCATCCCTGGTGGCCTGGCACTCAGGTCACCAACCCAGCAGCCATTGAAAGAATATCTTATGCTGCACATCATAAGCTACCTCTTGGCTATCAAAAATGGAATAGAGACCTTAATTCCCACCTGTGCACTGTGCCACTACCCCCCCGCCGGAGAATCCACCTTCCAAGGATTAGATAGTTGAGTGGGCAGCTCAGGTGGGTTGCATGGCTTATTGGGAGTGGCTTTTACCCCTCCCTCACCTTTTGTTATAGGGTAGCCATGCACATCCCTCTCAGCTGAGTAGGTCGATCTGGACTAGTGTTAACTTCACTGCCTTCTGTAGAAGGCTATTGTCAGTCAAACTTACAGTTTCTTCTGATTGACAAGGGACCAGATTGGTACCTAGGCCTCTTCAAGATTAGTATACCACTTCTTGGGAGGGGACTATAATGCTACATTCTTCTTTTGCAATATCCTTAGGGTGTTCATAGCTAGCACTGGCTAATAGTAGTCTCTTGTTTTTTTGGGGGGCTAGGTAGTAATTGTTATGTGGTCCCTTTCAGGTTCGGATATTTATTTGATTCTATCAAATTAATATCTACTTATTCTTATTCCTCTCCCGTATATCAATTCTACTGTACATTTATGTCACAACATGAGTACAGTCTCTGCCCAGGTGCGGTTTTCCTTTTTCTTGTAAATTTCCAGTTGTTATGTTTCATATGCTCTGCTTTCTTTGGTCTGTGTTCACTATCATTATTTGGAAATTAAATAAAATTGTCCATGCTAAAACATAAAGTAAACATACTGTAATTCTGGGGCTACATAAAAATTACATTGAAGTTTTGGCCAAAGTCTGCCAACTGCTCTGTGTCCAACACTTAATCCTGGTAGAATGTTTTGAACATTTTACAGGTTTTCCCTGGAACAAGTAGCCTTATGGGTTGCTGCATTGCTGTCTTCGGATATTTTTGGAGCCTACTGTATATAGGCCTTGTACAATCAGTTACTTATGTATATGCCAGTAAAACACAGGGGAATGAAATGGGGGAAGGTGCTTTTATCACAAATTAGCAAGTATCACCTAGGAATTACTTCTTGGGAGGCGAGAGTAAAACTAAGGGCAAAGGCTACATAGAAGGTAACACCATCACCTCTTTTTCCTCTATCCTGACAGTAGACAGTGAAACTTGGAAGGGCAATGTCAGTAGGTGGAGCTCTCTATATGGGAGCAGGGGTGGGAAAGGGCACTGTGAATGCTTCACAGTGACGTGCATAAGCACGTCACCTGTCTGGACGTCAGTCCTCTGCATCAGCACCATCAGGGGGATGGGATCAGGAGAAAACCAAAGGCAAAAAATCTCACAGTCCCTTGTAGAATGACGCCGGGTCCTCGCTACGTCAGGACCCAACTGAGGAGACCTGAGGAATAATTCCTCGGGGCAGAGAAAGGGGGAAAAGTAAAAAAAAAAAAAAGGGAACATCATCTCAACTGTGTCCAACTTAAAAGAGCAGGTAATTTTACAAAAGGAAACTTTGTAATGGGCACAGCTGACCTGTTACAGTAAACCCTTCAAACTATAAATAAAAGAGAGGGACTTACCTAAGTGCAGGCTGCCACGGGGTAGTCCTGGGGAAATGTCATCAGATGCACCTGTAAAAGAAGAGAAGAGGTGGTCACAAAGGATCCACAATTCTTATGGGTGTTAAATGGGGTGGAAAGGACAGGACAGAAATAAAATTATACTTATCTGATGGGGTCAGAGTCCATGTCCTGTCAGATCTGTAGAGATACAAGAAAAAATAGGTTTGATAAAAAGGAAAAAAATTTAAGATAAAAAAAGCAGAATAAAGGAAGCGTAGTTTGGGGAAGAGGCTTAGCTAAAAAACTCTCTGCCCATAATGGTGACTGAGTGGCCAGTAATTTATACAGTAGCCCAGGTGGCTAGTGATGGCTAGTGGGGGGCTAGTATCCCTTTTTGTCTAAATGTGTAGGCTAGGAAATGCCCTTGGGGAAGCCAAACATTATGCCCAGGTGGTCTAGTGGGCTAGCTCCCTAGAGGATGGGGCTAGCATTCTTTTAAATACAGTATTGCCATCCCTGGGGGTCTACTGGGGGCATCAGGAGCCCTTGAATATTGTGTGGGCATTGCTGGAGGGCTTATAGTTGGTAGCAGCAGGAGGATATGTTGGGGCTGCAGCTTGTTGCTAGCGCTACTGGACTGATAGTGAGAGTACATGTGAGCACTGAAAACTCCCAGCCCATACAGAGCATAGGCTTTGGCCTATTCTGTGTGGGTGGGAGAAGAGAAGGAAAAAGAAGTCATCAGAAGGTGGAGGAGGCATGGAGTGAAGTGCCTTCTCCCACCTTCCTGAATCGCTGCTCTGGTCGTATTGTTTATGTCCTACAGGGCTCTCTTTCAGAATGCAGTTGGAGAAAAGGAGAAGCAAGTGCAGCAAGGATCTCCAGTGGCTGTGCAAGATGGGGAAGGAGAGTGCGCTGGGCAGCAGAAGCCACTATTTAGTCTATTTAGCAAAGCCACTCTGAGGTATATGAAGAGCCTGGGGGGTGAAAGGAGCGCAGAGGAGGCAGACAGCAGCTGGAGCTGCTGCTTAGTAAAGCTGCATTGTGGCTAAAGCAAAGCTGGAGGGATTGGCAAGAGAGAGAGAGAGAGAGAGAGAGAAGAGACCAGAGTAAGGAGGCAGCAGTGAGAGTGGTGGGTGCTGCATAGTGTAGGCCACACCACGTCTTAAGTGAAAAGCTGGTGAGGGAAGGGACAAGTGCAGTGGAGAGCGGAAGGTGATGTCAACCAGGCTGATCAGGAAACTGAACTGCTGTTTGAGTAGTTCCCGTACAAACAAATTATGGCACTCAAACCCCCATTGACATACATTGTACCGCATAACCGTTTCCTTAGTTGGTGGTCCGGCTTTGATGAGTAAAGAGGTGTCTGCTGTCCACAAAAGATTATGGTGCTGGACCTTCTAGTGGGTAATTAAGGGTTTGGGGGGATGCAGAGTGGGAGGGTTGGGTGTGGGGGGGGGATAATGAAGCAACAGACAACAATGGACAGTTTTCTTATTTTCAGGTTTAAGGTGAAAAAAAAGACAAAGGATTCCCACTCATGATGCTGGGGGATTCACCCTAGTGTCATACAAAATAAAAAGACCAAGGATTTGTAACTGTAGGCAGGGTAGAGTTGATCTACAGTATAAATTTGTTCTGATGAACTACAAAAAGTGAGAAAGTGAGTAACTAGAATCCAGATTACGAATACTTTTAAAAGTATAATCTAATGATTTATTCTGGTTGCTTTATTTTAAAAAGTAACACATTCATCTACCCTATTACAATGAACAGTCATCAGACCACAAGTAAGCAGTTGCTGTAGTTCCTTTAACAAGCCTGATAACAGGTGTCATTGGGCATGGTGAAGTGCATGATGTAAGATATTTTATTTGATTTATTTTATTTAGTTTGTGTTAACCAGGTGAGTGCACTAGACAAATCCTGCCTATTTTCAGGCACGACCCGGGGGAGGGGGATACAGATGAATGCCAACTGACCTTGATCCAGATTAAGCTGTTGATGGTATTTTTAGTGAATGAGGGAAATTTGGCCAGGGCACTGGGGAATTTCCCCTACTCTTTGTCAGTAGGGGGAGCTGCTGCTGTGGAGGAAGGTATTTTGCTTGTTCATTCTGCTGGTGCACCTGTGGGTGTGCAGGTCTCCCAACCTACAGGTCCAGTTCAGGAAACCTTTGCTATGTCTGAAGTCATTAAGGAAATGGAGAACGATTTATTGGATATTGCAGTGGATTTAGCTAATCCACCGATTGGTCTTTTTGCCTCTGATGAAGCTTGGCTGTCCAATATTTTAAAAGAAAATAAAAAGCTCCGATATGATGATTTGGGTCAGCAATTGCCTTCCCACACTACCGTTTTTGACGTTACTGCAGTACAGGAGGAATCCCTGAATCATGAGGACTTGCCAGCAGCAGCGCAGTTTCTGAAAGGCCTGTCTAACCCTGATGTGGTGAATACAGCCCCAGCTGAAAGTCTTGAGAAGCTATCCAGTGACATCGGCTCATCAAAGGAATTCCGCTCGCCTGAGTCAGAGCGGGTGGAGCAGACTGTGACAGATACTGTGCGGCCTAACCTGCAGTTTGAAGCACCGCTGAACTACAAAGAGGACGCTGAAACTGTGAGTAACCTTTCCTCCTTAAATCAAGTAAAAGATTGTGCAGTTTTACCAAAACTTGGATTGTGCAAGGATCGGCACAATGAGCTATCTTCTCCTGCTAAAAGTAAAAATTCACTGACTTCATTAGAGTGCTCGCTAATGAGTGCAGGTTGGAAAAGAGGTGAAGTGGTTATTTGGGTTCCTGATCCTTCACACAGTCCAATACCAGGACAACCCCAGGACAATGAACTTTCTGCTCCTACTAAATCTATGTCTGATGATGGGACTGGTTTGCAGCATGCAGCCTGTTCTGATGATCTGAATGTGAACAATGCCTTTGCTATGCCTTTCTTCTCTGTGTCAGCGTCATTGGACTCGGAATGCTCTGAGCCTCATACTACAGAGTGGGGTGACAAGCCAGCTTTTGATCATGATCTGCCTCACCAAAACTTCTTTGAACAGTCTAAGAATGCTTGGGAACAATTTTGTAGAAAGGACCCTTTTTCTCCCCCACACAAAGGCAAAACGCTGTTCGTATTGAATATTTAGGAGGTTTAGAATTGGCCCCAGATTGATTATATGTTGGTAAAACCTTGTTAAATACATCTTTAGGATTTTTTTAAAATGAGATACACGCCTTAATTCATGTTTCAGGGTCAAAGGTATATGATGTAAGTTTCAATACACCGCAGGGTTGGATCGTTTTTGGTCCAAATATGATGCTTTAAAATTTACTGAGATTTGGATTCCTTTCCATGTCCTTCCCTTGACTAAACCATGTCTTAAAAATGTTACAATTCTTTTTAGGAATGAATCAGTATCGGTGCATGATATTACATATTGGTTAGAGAAAAAATGTAATGTGATTGATTCTCCTCAACCAATATTTGATACAGAACACTTGTGGAATGGGGGTTGGAAATACAAAGTGAGATTGAGGAACAATAGTTTGTGCCCAGTTCATTTACCAAACAGTGTGTTTTTAGGAAATGAAAGGGGTCACTGTTTTTATCCCTGGCAACCGCAGACTTGTTTTAAATGTAGGACTTCAACTCATCTGGATTCTGCATGTGATAGGTTAAAATGTAATCTTTGCCTGTCCTTTGGCCATCATAGTTCTGATTGTAAGGAGGAGATGACGTGTAATTTGTGTGTAGACACTGGCCACACATATAGAACCTGTCCTTGGGCCACACATAACCACACAGATCGTGTTAGTCAGAATTCCATTATAAGGGAAGCTAAAAAAAAAAAAAGAGTGTGGCTCAACAAGGAGCCTCCAAACATCAGCCACAACCAGACCCTACTAGGCCCACTTTCTCTCCCCCTCCTCCCCCGTCTCCTCCTCCCCCTGATGATATTGAGGTGGATGTTGTGGTAGATAACATTGTTTCTGAGACAGTTGCTGCTCCTCCAACTACTGTTGTTAAGCCAGAAGATACTGGGACAGAAAAATAAGGAGGTGGGATAGTTACTGAAATGCCCTCCCCTTTGTTAAAAGTGTGGCAAAGAAACGAGGCATTCGGCAGTCTAGGCCTCGATCTAAGGTTGCTAAGGCCAATGTTCCTGAAGATGAGGATTTGCTTTTACAGCACCGTTTTGGTGCTCTATCCAGTGGTAAGCCAGAATCGGAGAAAGGAGGTGACTCTGAAGCCTCTTCCTTGGCCCCTCATACTTCAGAATCCAAAGGAGATCTGCTAGTTCAGGATTTTGAACAAGATAGAAGGAAGAAAATTGGTGTCAGAGTTCGAAGGAGTTCTAGGTTAAAGAAACCACCCTGAGTCAGCCCTCAGTTCCCCTTTTCAGCCAATCCCATTCACTGCTTAGCATTGCTACAGTGAATGTCAATAGTATTAAAAATGCAAAGCGTAGACTAATTACAATGGTCATTCTGAAAAACTTAAATTGTGACATCTGTTTACTACAGGACACCAGGCTAAATTCTGATTTCCTGGTTAGGGCAGCCCAGAAACTTTGCAGTTGGGGTCCTTGTTTTTTTTCTTTTGGGACGGAAGTTTGTGATGGGGTAGGTGTTTTGTTCCGAGGTGATGGGTTTAAAATTTCCAAAATGGTAGATATTTTTATAGGGATGGCCTTGCTTTTGGATTTTTTTATAAGGGGGAAAGCTGGAGATTGATAAATATTTATGCACCTGTTAGGAAAAAAGATAGGATTCATCTCTTTAACAAAATTAAACCTTACTTGTTTACCACTAAACATATTCTGTGGGCAGGAGATTTTAATTGTGTGGTTTAAAGACAGGATAGGAGTGGTTCTACCAATAAATTATTTTGCAACACAAATTGTTTAAGGAGTATATTAGGATGGTGTCATCTGCAGGATTCATTTCACCAGTTACATCCCCAGGGTGGGTCTACATATCGTAGAGGAGTTTTGTCCACCAGAATTGACTTTTTGTTTACACAGGAAAAGTCTCACATACTGACAGCAGATACAATTCCATTAGAAACTTCTGACCATATGATACTTTATATAGTTTTGGAAGGGGTATTATGTCCCAAGGTAGGTCAACATTTTTGGAAATTGAATATGGCCTTATTGAAAGAAAACAAGGTGGTTATAGCTGTTGCTGACCTTTTAAAAGCTAGGTTGTCAGTGGCGGTACTTTATGGGGATATCAGTTTTTGGTGGGAAGGGACTAAACGAAAATTGTGAGTTTTTTTTCAGACTTACTTAGCTCGGTATCATACTTCACAGTATCATACATACCTCAAACTATGTCTGCAGTTGTTTAAGCGGTATACTATAATAAATACACAACATATTTCATTGACAGCTCAAGTTATGAATTTTAAAAATGAAATGGTGCAAATACAATACTCCAGGGCAAAAGCTATGTTAAATGAACATAGAATTTGTTCTCCTGGTAAAACTAGTTTTGGTGATTTTTTTTTCTAAATTTAATATGCTTTATTAATTTTCAACAGTCTAAAAATAAAACAATAGAACAACATTAACAAAATATACCACATATCAAATCCATCAAATCCAATCCACCCATAAATAAATTAAACCCATTCAAATAAAGCCCAACCCCCCCATTAAATACCAAAATGTCCGCCCCCCCTCCCAAATCACACACTGCCACTTACATTTAAACCACAACCTCAAAATGTAAGCAAGACCATCAAGGCTTCCATACAGCAAGAATAGTCTCCAAAGTACCCCACATTGATAGGAAGGCCTTCAGCCGATCTTGCATGGAGGCAATATGCCTTTCTAATTGTAACGCTAACATGACCTCCCTGTACCATTCCACTATAGAGGTGAGTTTATCTTCTGCCCAGTGCCTCAAAATAGTCAGTTTAGCCACTGCAGAAATAAGAGTCATATGCGCTCTTCTAACCCTTGGGGTACCAGTTGGGAAAGTAGCTTAGCAAGCAGACTTCAGGGGTGAACAAGGTCTCCAAAGCCAGAATAGGGTCCAAGGATTTACAAATAGATTTCCAGAACCTCTGCACTTTGGAACAAGTCCATAGCATATGGTAATGTGAACCAATGTCACCCTTACAGCTGCCACACACTGGTGAAGTCAATTTACTGATTCTAAAAAGTTTCACCAACGTGAGATAAATATTGTGCATAATATTAAAATGGACTAACCGAAGCCTGTCTTGCTTTATATTTTTATACACTGTCTGCCAAAGTTTCCCCCATAAATCAGAATCCTCAGGAGTTCCCAATTCCTTCATCCAGTAATAACAAATCCCAGTTGGTAAATTAGAATCCAAGACTTGGAGAGTCTTGTAAGTGTTAGAAACCGAATGGGGTTGGGAAGCCATCTGGAGGACTATAGACACATCCGTAACCGCTGAGTCCTGCATCGGGACACAGGAAAAAAAGGAGATAAGGGCCTTACTAACTTGAACTTACTTAAAGGCACCTTTATCTGACACCCCAGTGGACTTCTGAAAATTATCAAAGGGAAGCGGTCTCCCATTCAACCAAATGTCAGAGGCCTTGTAGCTATTCAGCTGAGGCTAAAAAGTGGGTGGTATTGGGTAACAGCCAGTCTTAAAGTGTGGATTGCCTGTAATAGGCTGGTCTGATGACTGACACTACCTCACTCAAAGATATTTCTGGAGCCGATGAGAAGCCTTAAGTGACCAACCCATCGGGTTGTTCCTGAGGGACTTAGGAATATGAGATGGGGAGGCTTACAAAAGAGCAAATAACGAACAGTAGGCTTTAGCCGCTAAATGTTTCTCTATACTCAACCACTGAGGGAAGTATTCCGATGGCCCATAATCTTTATTCCAAAAGGCCAGTTTACTAAGATGATGAGCTATATAATATAAGAAAGAAGAGGAGACTGCAAGGCCTCCCCTAAACTTCGGCGTGGTCAACATAAAGTAGGTTCTACGGATACCTTTCCCTTTCAACAGGAAACCATTAACCAAACTTTGAAGCCTGGTAAACCATGCTTTCGGTAAAAAACTTCCCAACATTCCCATTGGATATAGCATCCTCGGTAGGACATTCGTTTTAACAATACTTAATCTCCCCCACAGGGAAAAGGGAAGCAGTCCCCACCTCTCCATATCCCCAGCTATCGTTTTAATCAAATTACCAAGGTTATCTTTAATCATGGATCCAATATCCCTAGAGACTCTAATGTCCAGATATACTAGGGACTTTGCTTCCCATGAAATGCCATAGGGAGACAATTCAGCCTTCATCACTCTACTATTTAAAGGTAAAACTTTGGTTTTAGCCCGATTCAGCTTATAAAATGATACCTTAGAAAATTCCTCAATTTCAGAAAGCAAAGCGGGATTGATAGACCTGGCCTCTCAACATGCAATAAGATATCATCTGCGTACGCCGAGAAAACATATCTTGCAGTTCCCACCTGAATCCCCCTATTGTTAAGGTTACCTAACAACCTGCGAAGCAGGGGCTCTAAATAAAGATTGAAAAGTAAGAGGGACAAGGGACACCCCTGCCTTGTACCCCGAAACAGCTGAAAGGGAGGAGATAGTACACCGTTACATCTAACTCTAGCCGATGGAAAGGAATATAAAAGTTGTACCCACTTCAGAAAGGCGTCAGGTAGACCAAAGCAGGTCAGGGTGGCGAAAAGGAAGTCCCAGGAGACCCTATCAAATACTTTTTCCGCATCCAGGGACACCAGCACCATTGGTATGCTGGAGTCCCTGGCAGCTCAAATAAGATGTAAAAGTTTCCGCATATGATCCCCGGATGATCTTCCCGCCATAAACCCAACCTGCTCATGGCCTATGAGGTTACCCATTACCTTTGAGAGTCTATTAGCCAAGATTTTAGCTAATATTTTAATATCAGAATTCAACAAGGAGATAGGACGGTAACTTCCAAGACTCAATGGGTCTTTCCCAGGGTTTAAGATTAAAGATATTACCACCTCCTGGAAACTAGGGTCCGATATGCCATTATCATACCAATAACTAAAAACCTTGTTCAGTACTGGGCTTAGTATGGGTTGGCAAGCCTTGTAAAGGTTATATGGTAACACATCAGGCCCAGGAGATTTATCAACAGGCAATTGTTTAATAGCCTGCTGAATTTCTGCAATGGATATTCGAGCACCCAGGGAGGCAGCATCTACAGCAGTAATTTTAGGCAAGATCACTGAGTTGAGGTAGTAATTCATATCAGCTTTGAAGGGGCGTAAGGATGGATCAACCGCATAAAGATCTTAAAAGTACCTACCAAACCCCTTCACGGTTTCTTGAGGATCAGTACATACCTGTCCATCTTGCACAAAACTAATTCCAGCAATGAATTGTGAAGCCTCCAATTGCCGGATACGCAAGGCAAGTAGTTTCCCTGCTCTCTCTCCCATCTCTAGATATTTAAATTTAGTTCTCCGAAGAGCCATTTTCGCTCTTTGAGAAATCAAACCTGCATACTGAGCCTGCAACTGATACAACCTAGTCCACACATCTGTCGAGGAATGCTGAGAGAGATTGTGCTCCAGGCTTTTGATGGATACAAGGAGAGCATCCATCTGAACCCTCTGCTGTTGGGCACTTTTAGTTGCCATTCTAATAAACTCTCCCCACAGGGAGCATTTTAAGGCCGCCCAGACCAAATCATACTTAGTAACTGATCCCTGATTACAACTGAGAAATGATGTAATAAAGTCCATAATATGCATCAGAGAGGTATTATCACGCAACAGCTGAGTATTCAGCCTCCACTGGGAAGATCGTTTACAACCTGCCCCTAACCAGAAATTCATACTAACAGGTGCATGATCTGACAGGACTCTAGCAGATATCTCCACCTGTAACACCCCTGACATAGCTAGGAACTTATAAGAAAGTAATTTATTCAGGAGTATGTTCTATGCACCGAGGAAAAGAAAGTATATTGCCTCTCTGTAGGATTAAGGACCCTCCACACATCAACCAGAGCAGCACCACTGATCAAGTCTTTCATAGCCCGCTGAGCTGGAGATAAGCCACGTTTCTTGCAACTGGATCTGTCCAGCTCTGTCTGGAGCACAAGGTTCCAATCCCCCCCTAATATTCTAAGCTTTGATGGATTGGTCACTGCAAGGTTTAACAGTTGTACTAAAAATGAAGAGGAGTCAGTATTCAGACCATAAATTGAACCGAGCAATACCGGATGAGATTCTAGCATACCATGTACCAAAATGTAATGGCCCTCTGGATATCAGATTTCTTGAGTTGATCTAAAAGGGACATTTTTTGCTATTAATATCATTACCCCACCTTTGTTCATTGATTTCCCTGCTCCAAAAACTTGCCCCACCCATTGCCTTTGAAAAAGGGAGTTATCCTCCCTCCTCAGATGGGTTTCTTGGAGAAAAGCTACTCCTCCTCGAAGATGCAATAGGTGCTTCAAAATCATTTGTCTTTTAACCCTATCCTTGGTCCCTTTAATATTCCAACTTACAAAACAGTATTGACTGTTCGTATTCAGAACAAAAAAATATTCTAAAAGGAAAAAAAAAAGAGAAAACATCAGGCCCAGCAGAGGAGGCTGCCCATGTTCAGCACCTACTAGCAATTCAAAAATAAACTGCAGCCTCAATAAGGAAGCCTTGATGGTCATTAAAATGCTCCTAAACAAGGAATCATGACAGTGTATGGCCTTTCCCCCTTTTCCAATACCACCCCCCAATAACAACACCACCAACTCCCCCAAAACTAACAGTCTTAAAACCCACAAACCCCAACTTAAAAAGCACCCCAGTTCAACTACTGCACTCCCACTATTTAACTACCACATGATTTTAAAAAGCAAACCTAAACATAACATTCTCACCCCCTTTAGAACCCCCCTTGCCCATCTATATGAGACCAAAAAGGAAGGAAACAAAACCTTGATGTATTCTCCACCCTATATTCATCTATATAGTATATTATCGTCCTTTCAAACCTGCGATAAAATGACTCAAAACATAAGCAAGTTAACGTCTAAGGGAACATTCAGTAATGCCCTATTATTTAACTTAATAGGCTCCACTCCTAATATATTGACACCTGAGTTAGGTGCAATGCTAAATTACTCTGGACAGTTTAGTTTACTGTCAGTGGTAATAAACAATACCAGTCCCCTTGTCCCTCGTTGAGCAAAGAAGAAGGACCCCCCATCAGTCAACTGTCACCTAAGGCACGTGACCCTTCAATAAAACAAAATATTTAAACCCCATTAAGGGTTTATAGGTCCTTCAACCAAGTTATACAGTCAGTAGTCCCTCGGGACACGGATTAATGGCCCATCTCCAAGTCCAGTTAAATCAAAAGTTCCAACGTGCAAAAGAGGGAAACTAAGGAGTAAATCCCCAAGGCTCCTGATGTATTTAGACACTCTGTTTCCAAGGCAACTCCTTCCGGCATTGGGGAAGATCAAAGCATTCATCACCCATTCCATCACTGTATAACTCCACCTCAAACAGGGCTGTCTTATCATAATGTCACCAAATCCACCACGTTACCCGCCAGTAAAATAACACTTCCTAAGTGTTGAACTGAGATTTCAGGATCCCACTTTCATAACCTGTGAGGTTCTCAAAAATGAGTAAAGGTCTCCTTCATGGCATCCCTCCTCAATATGGAAATCATATCTGCGGGGGGAGAAATTAAGTCCTGCCTGCTCGCTCTTCCTTATCTTCACTGCTAAAGGCGAGCAAAGGAATCTAAACCAAAAACAGTCACTCGAATAAATTGCAAACTCATCACTCTGCCCCTCTATTCACTTGTATAGAGCAGGGAAAAGCTCTTTCAAATCTTGCGGTGCCTGTGCAGGGGAATCGAAGAAGAGCCACTTATCCTCACGTTTGACCAAGAGAATTGCCGGGTACTTGACACAAAATGATTTGCCCGCTGTCACCAGCTTGGAAACGAATGGGTGTAACTCCTGTCACCTCAGGCGAACCGAGTACGGGAGATCTTGCATGATACGGATCTTCTGACCCTCCCAGGTCACCTCTCTGATTTCCTTAACCTTTGCAAGAATGTGCTGTTTATCCAGAAAATTTAATAATTTAAAGATAATCGGCCTGGGAGGCTGGCCTGATGTTGGCATAGGACGTAGTGCCCGGTGAGCCCTTTCAATTACATACTCCCCCCCATTTGAGGACGGACCAGCTATTTTAACACACAACCTTTGCAGAAATGGAATTGGGGCATTGCCTTCCTCCTGCTCTGGTATTCCAATAATTATCAAATTATTCTGCCTACTACGCCTCTCCAAGTCTTCTAGCTTATCTTCTAGCTTCTTAAGTCTCCCTGCAAAACTCACGCTTTCCAGCCTGACTTTTTCTTGTTTCTTCTCTAGAGAAACAATTGTCGCTTCAGAATCTCCAACTGTCACTGGTAAAGATGCCACTGAGTTCTTGATTGTTTGGAGATCTTCAGAGATTGCAGCGACAGCCGCTTGCAGCGGCTGCATGATTTCCAGGAACATCTCCTCTGGAAGCTGCTGCTGTTACGGGCATTTTCAGTAGGCTAGGAGCTTGCCACTTGGACCATTTGTGGCCTCATCCTTCTCTGGAGTGAGGGGCGGTGAGTGCCTTGGCGGCACTTTTTTCATATAAACCTCCATACTGCACTCTACCTTCAGCTTCTCAAGTACGTTATCACACCAGTTGGCTACAAACAAGAGCAGGCTTGACTCGAAAACACTGTTATTTTTAAGAAAAGAATGGGTGGAAGATGGAGCTACGAGGACAAGCTGCTTCAGCTCAGGCTGCCATCACGTGACCTCCTTGGTGATGTTTTTAAAAGTTATACACAAAAAGCATCAGGCAGATTCATGGCAGCTGTGCAAAATGAGGAAGGTAACTTGTTTACTGATGGTCCTGGTATTTTACATACAGTAACAACGTATTTGACTAATATGTATAAGGCCCCTTTCATTACTGATGGGGAAATGAAGGACCTTCTTTCTTCTATTCAAATTCCCAAACTAACGGAAGACTGTGTTAAAGATCTCCTCAAACCTCTCACTGTTCAAGAAATTGAATGTGTTATTAAACATTTAAAAAAATCACTGTGCTCCAGGCATAGATGGATTACCTTAAGAATTTTATAAAATGTTTGTTGAACTATTAACAAATATTCTAGTAGTTGTCCATAACTGGGTTTTAGGGAACTTATGAATGGATTTCCATTTTTGTATTGCTGTTCAAATCTTGATTTTTAAACATGGAGACCATACTGATTTAAATATTTGGTGGTCCATTAGTTTATTAAATACTGACTATAAAATCTAAATGAAAATCCCTCAAAACTGGTTAGTAAATACAGCCTCAGTACTTATTTCTGTGGCCCATGCTTGTGCAGTTCCAAAAAGATTAATACAACATAATCTGTTCTTAATACGGGAATTAGTAGAACAAGGAAAAGAAGGTATACTGTGTTGTTATCTTATGTTCCTGGATCAGGTGAAAGCTTTTGACAGGGTATCCCATTGGTTTATTTCTAGTACCTTGGTTCATTACGGGATTCCCCTGGTTTTTGTTTTATAGATTGATTTACTGTACAATTCTGCTCAGGCAATTCCTTTAGTTAATGGGTCACTGGGTACATATGTCAATATTACATGTGGGGTTCGACAGGGCTGTCCACTTAGCCCTTTATTATATATATTTTGTTTAGATCCCTTATTATGGCTCCTCCAGCAAGATTCATATATAAGGGGTATTACATCGGTAGGGGGAGGTATGGGAATTAAGGTACTTACATGTGCAGATGATGTGTGTGTTCTTATAGCAGATCACAAATCAGGGGTGAGAGCATTGGAAGTCATAGAGCAGTATTCAAGACCAACAGGGGCAAGGGTTAACAGGGGGAAGAGTGTTATCTATGCCCTTAGTGGTACAGTATCACAGATGGAGTCATGGCAAGGGATAAAGGTGACAATAGGGCCTTTCAAATTTTTGGGGGTCTGGTTTGGAAGGGATGATAATAACTGTTATAACTTGAAAGCTAAATTAGATTTTGCTCAGACAAAAGTTGCAATTTGGTAAACCTGGCAACAATCAAAAAAGAAGTTGCAGTGGTCAAAACTTTTCTTCTCCCCATGTTTTTATTTCTCAGTGCTATCTATCCACTACTATGAGTTTATGAGGTAACACTGCTTAGTTTGTTTTTTTCAGTTAATCTGGGGAAGCCGTTTAAATCCCATAAAGAGGGAAATTTTGTATTTGCCAGTAGGGAAAGGGGGGTTTGAACTTATTTGATCCAGTAGTTTTTGTTTACAGTATTTTTTTCATACCAATTTGATAAATCTTGCCTGACCTAATCAGGCTCTCTGGATTTTATACGCTGATCATTGGATTCGTCCAATATATCAGATATGGGAAGCACAGGGAATTCTTTCGGCCCAGGTTAAAACGAAATGTGTTTTTTCAACCTGCCCTTGCTAAGCTAAAAGAATGGGGGTTAACAATGTGAGTCATGCAAATTTCCACAAGTAAATTACTTTATATTGAAATAAGTACCCAAAAAGGTATTTCAGATGTTGCCTTTAAAGATATTGACCCCAAAAATTACTCTCGTGTGTTGGAATCTTTGAAAGATAAATTAATTCCTGCAAGGATTTGGGATGTTACATGGTTATGTGTACATGGGAAACTATGTTTAAAAGGGAATGCTAAGCACAAAAGCTTAGAAGAATGAATGTGACCAAGATTAAGTTGCATTGCTCAAGAAGACACTATGGTCCATTTTCTTATTCAGTGTCCCTATGTACAGGAAGTCTGGAAGACAATGGCAAGTCTATGGGGGAATAAGTACTGGCAGCGTGTAACATATGCAGAAGTTGTTGGTGGGTTTAGTTTGCAAACATTAGGAGTAGATGAATGGTTGCTATGCCTGATGTTTTCCTTTATTAAATTTATTTTATGGCAGATAAGATGTAAATATGTTCTGCAACAGGTGTATCAGGATTCACAGTCAGTGATTTTTGCAATTGAACATGAATTGTATAATCAATGTATGTGTGAATGTCAACATATGTCTCCCAGTGCATGGGCTCTCCGATGGAGGACTGTTCCTTTTATGAAAGATAAATTAGGATGATTTATTTTATTTTATTTTTTAAAATGTCTTCTTTTGTTTCATTTCTTGTTTCATTTCTTGTTTTTATTTTTGTATGAATTTTGCTAGTGATGATTTGACTTATGTCTTATTACAATTGTATGTACTTGTCAGTTTCGCTAAATAAAATTTTACCCTACTCTGTTCGATAAGTGCCATGAGATTTTTAACATCCACCTGAACTACCACCAATCCAGGCAGATGGGACCTCGGTTTAACGTCTCATCCGAAAGAAATTGGTAGAGTGGATAATCATTAAAATTTGCATATCATCAACCATCACAAAAACATTAAAATGCAAAGCATGTTATGAGCAAAATATTGTGACATATTTGGGACTGGGACTGGCACAGTCCAGGAACACTAAATACTAATTCCTAAACATGTCAAACTTTGAGTAACTGCCAGTACCAGGAGAGAGATCACCTGAGTTCAGTTTCCAGTTACCTAGCAATACTTATTCCTCACTAAAATAAAAGGGGATTTATTACAAGTCATGCTGAATGACTTCCAGTGGCATTGGCTGCTATATATATATATATATATATATATATATATATATATATATATATATATATACACTACCAGTCAAAGTTTTAGAACACCCCATTTTTCCAGTTTTTATTGAAATTTACGAGGCTAATGTCTCAATGTACTCTGAAATTAAAGCATAGAACAAATAAACAATTGGAGATAAAAAGAAATCATAGAATCATTTGTTTAACAAAATTTAATCTAAATTTTGACTCATCAAAGTAGCCACCTTTTGCAGATATACTGTAACCGCCGAACACACTCGTGGCATTCTTCCTACAATAGACATCAAATATTGCACAGGAAGTTTTTCCCAACACTGTTGCAGAAGTTTCCACAAATGTGTTGCACTTGTAGGTTGCTTTGCTTTCACCCTTCTGTCCAGTTCATACCAAACCAGCTAGATGGGGTTTAAGTCTGGAGACTGTGCTGGCCATTCCATGATTTGAAGCCTACTGTCTTGTTCTTTTCCTCGAAGGTAGTTCTGACATAGCCTGGAGGTATGTTTTGGGTCGTAATCTTGCTGTAGGATGAACCCCTGACCAACTAGGCGTAGACCAGAGGGTATTGCATGGCACTGCAAAATGCTGTGGTAGCCCTTTTGGTTCAGGATGCCAGTCACTCTGTGCTGTTGTCCTGTGAGCCACCTATCATGCAAGCTGTTGACTCTCAGAAACTTGTCTTCTGATTTTGCTGTGGCTTTAGGTCTGCCAGACCTCTTCCTGTCAGAGTTTCCTCCAGTTTCCAAGTGCCTTTTGATGGTGTAGGAAACTGTACTCACTGACACCTTGGCTTTCTTTGCAATTTCTCTACAGCAGTTTTGCTAACCTAAACTTTTTTTTAACGTCCTAGCAGTTTACACGCTTACCTTTGTACCATTTCAGGTTATTCACTGGACTTGAATTGCTTAAATTTCAATAAAAACTAGGAAAATGGGGATGTTCTAAAACTTTTGACCGTAGTGCATATATGTATATATATATATATATATATATATATATATATATATATATATATATATATATATATATATTGTGAGACAGCAAACACCTCCCCCCCTTTTTTCTGTTCCTTTGTTTCTGGGACTCTATGGATTTTGGAAATCATCATATCTGTTTTTGTATTCTTTGTATTGTTGGGCTGGCCACCCACTTTGTATATTGTTTGTCAGTCTGTTGGTGTCTCTGTTCTTTGTTCACAGTAAAATAATCCCTTCCCTATATGTTTCCTGTTCTGTGTCTAAAATCTATAATGTGCCCCACTAAACAAACGAAAGTTCTAGAATAATAGTAGAAACATTTAAAATGTAGTACTGTTTAAAACGAGTACAACGCTCGGTGTTTGGTGTGCATGCTTTTTGGAATCCTTGCCCTCTGTGAACGTTTATTTTCCCCTGTAGTATTAGAGAGGGCTATGTATATTCATATATGCGCTATGGATTCTGTAATAAGCGCTGCTGTATAGTGATGTTAAGAATGTTGGGACTCAGTGTGATCCCGTTCAGCTCTAATGGTAATGCCCAGTCTGGTTTTGCAAAGTATTATTTTAACTTTTGCGCATTCTGCTTGAGGAAGCTAAAAACTCTTACTGCTCCTGGAAGCTGAGAGCCTTGCAGCTTCCAACAGGAAAATGTAGCACATTTAACCCATTTCTTCACTGTTGTAGCATTTTTTAAAGAATAAAGGTTGACACAACTTTATACTCACTCTAGAAGTGCTCTCTATGTCATTTTGATGTGATTTCAGGCTTGTTAGGTAGCGAATGTGTACCAAGTGCCTGCTGAATTGTTTATTGCCTGTGAAGACTTCTTCTGCATTGCCATAGCTACTAAGGGCTGGTCAGCCTCATTTCCAACTCTCTTATGCCATGTAAAAGGGGGAGGTACCTTCTGAAATGCATCTAAGCATTTAAAGTGCTGGAGTGGATTAAAAAATTAGTTCATGCACCAGGATTATAATGATATTGTGCTTTTAAAATGTTTGATTTCTTAAAATATATTGTATGCACTGAATACAGAAGAGTTATATCTTATGTAATGAATGAAAGTGGAGCTAGCTGATCACATGACACCCAGTAGGGTATTTAAAGAGTTCTTCTAAGGTGACCAGCAGATATAATAGGGATGTGATGCTGTGAACATCTCTGGAGCTTGCCTTCTCTTAGTTTCTGAGGATGCCGGAGTTTGTTTTTGCTTTATTTTGAACCATTATATTATGTTTGTTTTTGTTATTTTGTCATGTTCAGTCCACTTTATTTACAATAAAACTCTACTTTAGTCTGCTGCAATCTGCCTCTGTGGTTCATCTATCCAAGACCCTACTACAGATGGTGTTAGAAGTGGGATAAAGTCCTGGAATCTGTGCTCAGATTCTGAGAAGTTCCACATGCAAGAAAAGGCAGCAGACCTGATCAGTGCCACTACAAAGTCCATTGCCAAGAAATTGCAGTTACCATTACTGACTGGATTGGACCCTGTGGTGAGGAGGAAGATGGATAAAAGACATAATGGAGAATTTGCCTGTGGAGGACCAGAAACCAATGGAAGGGGCCCAGGCAGCTGAACCAGAGGTGGAGGTGCCACCTGAAGAACCCCAAGATTTACTTCACTGGCTATGTATCCGGCAAATGGAGATGGACAGAGAAAGAGAAAGAGAGAGGAGAGGAGAGAAAACCAAGCCCATTGGGAAGAAAACCAGGCCAGATGGACAGATACTCTCAGGGCTATTCAGGCTATGGGTACCGGCTGGCCTCCATCACCAGTAAATATACAAAAAGACATTAAACTGGTAAAGCTTGCAGCAACAGATGATAAAGAAGCTTTCCTATTAACATTTGAAATAGTGGCAACTGCCTGTGCCTGGCCGAGAGATCAATGGGTAATTCGTTTAGCTCCATATTTAACTGACAAAGCCAAGTTAGCCTATAGCCATGTTGATATTGTACATGCTAATAACTATGACCATGTAAAACAGGCAATCCTTAAAAGATACAATATTAGTACAGAGACATATAGACAATGATTTCGGTCCTTTAAATTTCATTCGACTGACACCCCACAGGATGCCTACACCCAGCTGAAAGACTTGTGTATTAAATGGTTGCAACCTACAGCACAGACGATTACACAGATAATGGAGAGCATTGTTTTGGAGCAATTTATTAGGATTTTACCTCAGGATATGCAGTTGTGGGTCAAGGAACATCGGCCTGAAACATCAGACACGGCTATTAGGTTGGCTGAAGATTACATAGCAGCACGACCCCATAGACAATGGACTCCAGGAGGGCCCAGTTCAGTGCCCTCCCTGGTAAGACATTCCACATTGATATAGCCACCCCAACCTGTGCATAGTCCTGGAACCAAACAGAATGTAAGAACTGGTAAGGGTCATAGTACAGACATTATTTGTCACCATTGCAGTGGTAAGAGTCATATTGCAAGGTTCTGTCCCAAGAAGAAAGCTGAAGAAGTGCACTTAGCATTAGCTAATTGGGGACAATATGTAGTACTGGTGCAAGTCGGACATGAGGTGGTATCAGGACTGATAGATTCAGGAAGCAAATAAACCCTGATTCATGCTTCCCTGTTTAGTACACCCAAAGATAACAAGGGCCCTACTACCAGAGTTATGTGTGTCCATGGGGATATACATCTTTACCCGTTAAATGATGTTATACTAAGAGTAGAGGGACACACTCAGGAGATGAAGGTGGGTGTGGTTCCTCACCTTCCTGTACCCATCATTACAGGACATGACTTTCCCACTGTGAAAATTTGTTAAGATCCAACATCAGTGCAGTCACTACCAGTGCCCAGGCAAAACAGGAAGAAAACTTGGGGCAGACTTTTCCTTTTTAGGAAGACATATATGGGCCTGGTGGGAAGGACAGGAAGCCCAATAGTCAAAGAAGGAAAGAAAAGAAGCAATGGACTAATCAACACAAGACAGGCCATTTACCAGACATTAAAAAGGACTCTATCTCTGATTACTTGAAAGTGCATTATTTTTCCAGAAGCTCAGAGAAATGATGATTCCATAACCCCTTTCTTTTCACAGGTTGGGAAGGGTAATGAGGGAAAAGGGCCTATATTTAAACTACAAAATGAATTGTTGTACTGGGTTTGCATCAATCCTAGAACCAGAGAGACATTAGAACAGCTAATGATACCACAGAAATACCGGGTTCAATTACTTAATTTGGCCCATGATATTCCCCTGGCCGGTCATTTAGGTAGGGACAAAACACTGAGTCATCTTTTGCATCATTTCTTTTGGCCTGGCATTCATGAACAGGTAACAGATTACTGTAGAAGTTGCGAGTAGTGTCAGAAGGTAACTAAAATTACTCGTGAAGATAAAGTACCTCTGTTGCCTTTACCATTGGTGTCTACGCCATTCGAAAGTATAGCAATGGATATTGTGGGCCCATTACCTAAAAGTACAAAAGGGTACAGATTCATTTTAGTTATAGTAGACTACGCTATGAAATATCCTGAGGCTGTACCTCTTTGGACCATTACCACCCCTAAAATAGCTGAGGAATTAATGAAAGTGTTTGCCCAGGTAGGTATATCCAGGGAAATTCTAACTGATAGAGGAACAAATTTTGCTCAGCATTACTGAAAAGGTTGTATCAAGCTTTATGTATTGAAGCACTTTTCACTACACAATACCATCCCCAAACAGATGGACTAGTGGAGCGCTTTAATCAAACTATGAAGCAGATGCTCAAAAAGTTTTTGGTGGATGAAGGTAGAAATTGGGACCTCCATCTACCATACCTCATGTTTGCATATCGAGAGGTTCCACAAGCATCCACAGGCTTTTCCCCGTTTCAACTACTGTATGGGGAAAAACCCAAGGGGGCCACTTGATATAGTCAAGGAGGAATGGGAGGAGAACAAACAGACTAAGGCAGTGTTACCCCTACAAAACTGGCAGCAATTAAGACAACGTTTAATATCTTATATACAAAAAGCTCACAATATTAACTTACAACATCAGATGAAACAGAAAGAATATTATGATAAGGGAACTGGGTCCAAAGAATTCATTGAGGGGGATAAAGTGTTAGTGCTGTTACCATCCTCTGAACAAAAGGTTTTGATGAAATGGCAAGGGCCATACATGATTACTTGAAAAACAGGTTCAGCAACTTATGAGACTGAGATGCCAGACAAGAAAAAGACAAAGCACATTTATCATGTAAACCTCTTAAAAGCATGGGTAGACAGAACAACACCTCTTACTGGTTATGTGATGCCTGAAACTGATAATGAATTGGGAACGGTTTATGGACGTTTAGAAACTAAGGGCCAGATTACTGATTTACTGGTCAATCATAAGTTAATAGAAGATCAGAGAAGAGAATTAGACAAAGTTATTAATAACTTTAAAGATACGTTCACAGGTACCCCAGGGAGAGTCAAACAGGCCACTCATCACATAAGAGTTACAAATGTTCAACCCACAAGACAGAAACCCTATAGACTCCCTGAAAGGATACGATCAGATGTAATACAGGAGGTAAAAAAGATGCAAGCAATGGGTATCATAGAACCATCACATAGTGAATGGTGTTTCCCTATGGTTATAGTAGCAAAGAAAGAAGGAGGCATACGTATATGCCTAGACTTCAGGAGACTGAATGCTGTGTCTCACTTTGATAGTTATCCGATGCCTCATATCGATGATATACTAGACCATCTAGGAAGTGCCAAATACATTAGAACCTTGGATCTAACAAAAGGTTATTGGCAGATACCATTAGATCTGTTAGACAAAGAGAAAACCTCATTCAGTACTCCTTTAGGTTTATTTCATTTCACAGTTATGCCATTCAGCCTTCATGGGGCTCCAGCTACTTTCCAAAGGGTAATATATACCTTATTGACATCACACACTGCATACAGCACTGCATATTTGGATGATGTTTTTGTGTTCAGTACATCATGGGAGGAGCACATCAGACATCTAACGAATATACTGACTACAATAACTGAAGCTGGATTAACAATAAATCCAAACAAATGTGCTATAGCCATGCAGGAGACAAAATATCTTGGATTTCAAATTGGTAATGGTACAATAAAGCCGGAGATAGATAAGGTAGCAGCCGTGGCAAGTAGCCCTAGACCCCTTACCAAGAAGGAAGTATGCTTCTTTCTAGGACTCACTGGCTACTACCGTAGGTTTATACCTAACTTTTCTACGTTAGCCGGACCTTTAACAGACCTAACCAAGGAAAGGAATCCAGAAAAAATTAAATGGACTGATGAGTGTGAGGATGCTTTTCAGACCATAAAAGCTAAATTATGTTCTTCTCCAATCTTAAGAACCCCTGATTTCACACAACCATTCATTCTTCAAACGGATGCATCAAATTATGGAATAGGGGCTGTGTTGACACAGATTAAAGATGAAGAAGAACATCCTGTTATTTATATAAATCAAAAGATGCATGAACGGGAAACACATTATTCCGTTATAGAAAAAGAATGTTTGGCCATTAAATGGGCCATTGATGCTCTTAGATTTTACTTATGGGGTATAGAATTCGAACTCTGGACTGATCACAACCCTTTATGTTGGTTGCATGTCATGAAGGATAAGAACCCTAGCATTATGCTATGGTATCTTTCCTTACAACCATATAAATTTACTGTCAAGCATAGGACAGGTACTGCACATGGGAATGCTAATTCTTTGTCCCGTTGTGGGATGGACTGGCCACCCACTTTGTATATTGTTTGTTGTCTGTTGGTGTCTCTGTTCTTTGTTCATAGTAAAATAATCCCCTTCCTATATGTTTCCTGTCTTGTGTCTAAAATCCATAATATGCCCCACTAAACAAACGAAAGTTCTAGAATAATAGTAGAAACATTTAAAATGTAGTACTGTTAAAAAATGAGTACAATGCTAGGCGTTTGGTGTGCATGCTTTTTGGAATCCTTGCCCTCTGTGAACATTTATTGTCCCCTGTAATATTAGAGAGGGCTATGTATATTCATATATGAGCTATGGATTCTGTAATAGCACTGCTGTATAGTAATGTTATGAAGTATTGGGACTCAATGTGTATCCCATTCAGCTCTAATGGTATTGCCCAATCTTGGTTTACTAAGAAGTACTATTCTTTACCCCCCGCTGCATTCTGCTTGAGGAAGCTAAAAACTCTTACTGCTCTTGGAAGCTGAGAGCCTTGCAGCTTCCAACAGGAAAATGTAGCACATTTAACCCATTTCTTCACTGTTGTAGCATATTTTAAAGAATAAAGGTTGACACAACTTTATACTCACTCTAGAAGTGCTCTCTATGTCATTTTGATGTGATTTCAGGCTTGGTAGGTAGCGAATGTGTAGCAAGTGCCTGCTGAATTGTTTGTTACCTGTGAAGACTTCTCCTGCATTGCCATAGCTACTAAGGGCTGGTCAGCCTAAATTCCAACTCTCTTATAACATGTAAAAGGGGGAGGTACCTTCTGAAATGCATCTAAGCATTTAAAGTGCTGGAGTGGATTAAAACATTAGTTCATGCACCAGGATTATAATGATATCGTGCTTTTAAAATGTTTGATTGCTTAAAATATATTGCATGCACTGAATACAGAAAAGTTGTATCTTATGTAATGAATGAAGGTGGAGCTAGCCGATCACATGATACCCAGCAGGGTATTTAAAGAGTTCTTCTAAGGTGACCAGCAGATATAATAGGGATGTGATGCTGTGAACATCTCTGGAGCTAGCCTTCTCCTAGTTTCTGAGGATGCCGGAGTTTGTTTTTGCTTTATTTTGAACCATTATATTATGCTTGTTTTTGTTATTTTGTTGTGTTCAGTCCACTTTATTTACAATAAAACTCTACTTTAGTCTGCTGCAATCTGCCTCTGTGGTTCATCTATTCAAGACCCTACGACATATATATATATATATATATATATATATCAAGGGGATACGTGAAGGGCAGTCATATGATAGCGGATTTATAAGTAAGAGTGGCAAGTGAACTCGGGGTTATCATGAGTGAGGAAAACTCTGAACTCACTTACCAGGAGTACTAATAAATCAGCTATTGTATGACTGCCCATCACATATCAGTTTCATGTAATAGGGGTTCACCTTTCCTTGAGGTTATGTTTTAACGTTCCATGGGGTGTTCAGTTCTGTTCGGGTGTTCTCATAGTGTTTGGCAGTGTTTTGTTAATGATGTGTACACAGTGGTGATAACAGCAGATACATAATCACAGTAGTGTTAATCTGCTGCTTTTTCTACTGTGTACACGTCATGACGTGATTGCTTTTGAGTTCTGATCTGCATTTTTATCATAAGGGTTGTCATCAAAACCTAATATATATATATATATATATATATATATATATATATATATATATATATATATTATATATGTATATGATTAAACCTCCTTCAGTAAACTGTGAAGCATATTTGGCAGTTGTGATCGCAAATTCTCTCACTGTAAGTATTACCTGAGCAACCACTCCCGTCGTCACGGGGCAAAAACCACGCCACTGGGTTTTGTCTTAACGTCGCTTTATTTGATCAAACCTTACACATGCATGCGGGAGATTCTGCAAAGGAGAAAGCTCCCTGATTAAAGTTTACAGCAGCTTTTTATAAGCTAGATTTTGCACTTCTTATCTTGAAAAAATACCAACATTTCAGTATAAGCCAATCATAAGACAGCATAACAAGTTTTCAGCAATGTAAAAGAAAAACAAGTTGATATGTATGAGGTACTTTTCCACTGCTTATTCCATTTCTTTCCCAATACTGCTTGATACATATGCCTGG
The DNA here is from genome assembly GCA_016271365.2 of Neoceratodus forsteri. Classification (NCBI taxonomy): domain Eukaryota; kingdom Metazoa; phylum Chordata; order Ceratodontiformes; family Ceratodontidae; genus Neoceratodus; species Neoceratodus forsteri. The sequence goes on from CM028130.1 coordinate 55,367,724, forward strand.
GTCAAGCTGACCTGAGAGAAACAATGAGTTTCACTCGCACCATAGCAACGTACAGCTTGCCTTCAATGCCTCAACGTGCTGTTATCTTTATATTTTGCCCAGGCATGCTGTTATCTTTATATTTTGTCCGAGCCTGTTATTCAGGCTGGTACAACCAGTTCCGCTCAGTTTTATCTAGCTTTCTGTTTTTACAAATATACCTCAAGTAACCTCAGTATCATTCTATAACCCTGTTAAAAAAAAAAAACATGAACTCAGAAATTTCTACTACATTCATTATGATTTTGTTACAGCATGGCTTTCAATGCAAGCATAGCTTCAAGGCATATAATAGCAAATATAGCTTTAGGATATATAAAAATTCCCTCACACAGTCTTCAGTGTTTTCCATGGACTTTCTGTTGTCCATCACAGAAATGGAAATTATACCACACTGCCCTTAAAATCCCCCTCATCTCTCAGCAATCACAAAATGAAGCCCTCACACTTCAGTGAGCACTGCATGGCAGCTTAAGTGAAAGAGCGAGAGATGGAGAAAGAAAGAGAAAGAGAGAGAGAGAGAGAGAGAGGATTGCAGCAGATCAATGAGGAGTTGGGCACTGTCAACATTATTCCCACACTTCTGCTGCTGCCTTCTTTGCCCGAGCACAGCTGACCTCCTTCCACAAATGGTTTCACCCAGGCATGTATAATAACTACACACAGGCAACACAACGAGACACACAAGAAACTGAACTGCTTTTCAGTTGGATGGGATAGAAAGCAACAGAGGAAAGGAAGTGATTTATAGCAGCTACTTGGGTTGTCAGCTTTAACCATTTCCATAGCCAAGTCTATTTGTCAACTACATCCTCTAGGTTAGGCTCTGCTGAGCTAGTAGACGTGTATTTTGTGTAGGTACAGAACTATACTTTTTGGAAAGCACTTTGAAGGGCCACCTGTTGTACAAAGAGAGCGAAGTAAGGAGGCAGCAGTAAGAGCACCAGGTGCTGTACAGTGTAAGCTGCACCACAGCTTATTTAAAAGGGCCAGTGAGGAGAGGGAGTGGTGGGGTGGCAAGGCAGGGGGCTGACGTCAACCTGGCTGATCAGGACACCAAACAGCTGTTTGCTGGGCATCATCCTGTATATGAAAGGAAAGGCCACATATGATTGGTTCATCATTTTCTTTTCAACTAGACAAAGTTTCCACCCATCAAGGCAAAATGGCATCACAATCAGCCTGGCTGATGATTGTTGTGACACTGTCTCACTCCTTGCAGACCACTCTGCATTGGACAGACAGGTCACACCCTTCCACAGTGAATACAGCAAGAATCTTTCTGTGCATGCACACACAGTGAACTTAACAAATCATCTTTTATTCCATCAATGAACCCTACTGTAGGGGTTTCCCTGAAGGCATGTGAGTGGGATGTTAATGATGTGGTATAGAGGAGGGGCAGTAATGGTAATTGTGTTAATATGTCAACCTCTGAATTTAAGGCAAGTAAGATCTTCAAGCTATCCGCAGTATTACAATAAAACCAGCTGACAAGGGGGGAGTGTAGAGGCCCTAGATACCTTAGCTTATGTAGTAGAAATGAAATGACAACTCTCTACTGATAAATTCTACTGAGCCCTGTTCAGTGACCATGCACTCCCCTTCAAGGAAAGGGTTGATACCTACGTTATAAAAGCACAGAGAAATGGTATCATTGATGAGAATGTAAAAAAACTCTGATTACTCCCCTTTTGTTAAAAGCACAATTTATATGCCATTTATAGTCCCTACAGGGATGCACCATAACCTCAGGAATCTATTCGCTGACCAACCCCCCATATAATATGTGGACTTCTTTATCAAGGCATTTGTGGGAGGGCTTAGATCATACTTGAGAGATTATATGGAAGCTTTCAATATCCCTCAGGGTATTGTCATTAAGGAGTCAGATCTATTAAGACACTCGACATTGAACTGTTATATACAAATAATCACAATAGTGAGGGACTATCTGGGTGATATCTACTAGAAAACATCTCTCTTTGGCCAGTCCAGATGCTTCCAGCAAGTTATCCCACTCTGACACCAAGTCTGTGGAGGGGTTGTGGGATTACAGATGAACCAGACACCAAACTTCAAGTTCAACACACAATCTCTGTGTGATGTTTATTCAAAATGCAGCAGATAACCTTAAGCAATGGCATATCCCTTCTTCAGTACATCAGTTTGTAGCATCAGACTATGCAAGTCTCTACTCTACACTTAGCTAGCACCTCCTGGCTAACTTGAACTCTGATCTAACTTAGCAGTTGAGATTCTCCTTCACCCCATGCGGGCCTTGTTTGCTTGGGTAGTGGGGGCTCAAATAAGAAAAAAATAAAACAAGCTAAAAACAAAGAACCTCAGTGCAGAAGCACTGAAAAAAGGGTTACCCAAAAGGGCATTGGCAACAAGTCAAGTTTCAAAGAAATACAACATACATACTTCCATAATGCAAAGCATCATGGGATATATCCAAATCACCATGAAATGTCAGACTTGTTCAATGTACTTGCATTTTAAATAGCAAAACTAACTTAATTTCTATAATAGTCACCTAGTACTTTTTACCATTATCAAAAACACCTAGTGCCATAGTATTTTCAACATTTACAGGTTTCATAAACATAAGGTATATATATCAAGGTATTTTATGACATAGTGCTATTACATACTAAATCCAACAATGATAAACACAACCTGTTTTACATACGCTTGGAGGTCACCACAATAACCTCCCTGTATAAGGACCTGAGAGGGAAAAGGAAAATTAAAGAGGACACTATAGCATAGTCAAGAAATGGAAGGAGGTGCCCATAGGTGGCCAACCTTATGAACTAGAAATTGTAAAGAATAGATTAGGCTAAGGAATAGAAGAACTGTTGCAACAGATTTAAGAAAAGGTCAGTCCTCAAGAGTGGCAGGAGCTCCATGTCACATATCTCCCACCTTAAGAGGGAGGCAGTTGTTGCAGACTGCTTCCTGTCCCAGGAAGGGATGGATCTTCCACCCATCCATCTTCAGAAGCTCTGTCTCAGGGTCCCTATTAACAATGAACATTCTATCATAAACATAGTGGATATCACAGATACACAGATACACAGACAGTGTCGACAGATAAGAATCCCTATGGCCCACCCAGTCTGCCCATTTGAGCTTGTAAGTTCAGTTTGTTTTCCTAGAAGTCTGTTGCACCTTACCCCTGACCTCCAGAATTCATTTATGTCTATCCCATGCATTCTTAAATCCCGTGATTGTTTCAGCCCCCACCACTTCATCTGGCAGGGTGTTCCACTTGTCCACCACCCGTTCTGTGAAGAAATTCTTTCACATGTTTCCTCTGAATCATCCTCCCTCCAACTTCATCCCATGCCCTCAAGTCCTGGAACATCTTTTTCACTTAAAAATAGTGTTTTCCTGCACCGTGTTCCTCCCTGTAAGATACTTGTATGTCTCTATCATATCCCCTCTCTCCCTCCTCTCCTCCAGGGAGTACATGTTCATTTCCTTCAATCATCATTCTTTACCCTGAGGCATTAACACATTTCTCAACAGAGTCTAACGGTACCTTCCCATCTCTTTTTAGGGAAAGTCTGTCATATTTCCTAACCAAAAATCTGAACAGCTTTAAAGTCCAGTACCATAAAAAGACTTTCTCTGGGGTGAGTAATTACCTGCTCCAATCCCACCAGACATGTCAGTTTTAAGCAGGGCCCCAGTCCTAGGTCAACCCCTCTACATAAACCCATTATGTCTCTTAATTCATTCATTTCACTTGCCACTGATACAGACACCAGAGGGAAGACACTCTAGGTGTTACCCAAACACAGGTTACTATCCATTTTTCACTCACCTCCTTGATCTTTACATATTGTAATATTTTGACAATATTAGCATCTTTAGCCTGCAGTATACCCCAGTCAATACTGTTAATAGATTTAGCTGCATCAATACAAGAAAAAGTCCCTTCAGCCTCATAGGCTTTTTCTTGCTTGCTTGGAGTCTTCAACCCCAGCACAATATCACTAGGTACAGTCTTACTTAGGGTCTCACATTCAAGTTCCATACTTGCATCTCTGACCTCCAACAGGTAACATCCTGGGAACACAGGAAACAAAGGGATATCCTGCTCAGTCAGGAGGTCCTCCTCAAACTGAGACCATGAAAAATCCTTCTCTGACTTTTTATCCAAACTCTCCAGCAGGGACCTCTCGAGCACCTGGTACTGGTGTTCTGCCTCTCTGTGTAGTCGGTCTGCCTCCAGCCATTGACCACTCATCCAGTGGATCATCCTCATCAGTGTCACCTCCTTCAGGGTGTTGTCATGCACCTCTGGTCTTCCTCAACCCCACGGTAGCTCCTTGTCCCCTTTGCATCTCTTAATCATCTTCAGGCTTGGCTTTCCTCTGAGCTCCCAGGTCCAGTCCAGGCAGCAGCTTCTCTCCGTCTGTCAGCCATGGTTCTGGCCAGAATACCATGGACTTTCTTCTCTGGGTTCTTGTCTGGCAAATCCTGGTGCAGCAGTCCATCTGAGATATCTGGGCAATATCCACTGGAAAACATCCCTCTTCAGCCAGTCCAGATGCTTCCATAAAGTTATCCCACTTTTAACACCAAGTCTGTGGAGGGGTTGTGGGATAACAGATGGAACAGACACAGAACTTCAAGTTCAACACACAGTCTCTATGTGATGTCTAGGGATGTAAGTTTGTCATGGCAGTCATACATGTCAGTGATTCAATGATGTTTGACCTTTATTCAGGACTTCCGTGACTTTCACTAGTGTCATCAGAATGTAGCAATGGTGACAGTGCCACAACATTTACTATTGTTTACTAATGATTTCATGAACAAACAATGAGTCATTAAAACCTCATCCATGACAAACTTACATCCCTAGTGATGTTTATTCAACATGCAGGAGGCAATCTTAAGCAATGGCATATCCCTTCTTCAGTATATCAGTTTGTAGCAACAGACTATGTGAGTCTTTTCTCTACACATAGCTAGCACCTCCTGACTCACTGATCTCTGATCTAACTTAGCAGTTGAGATTCAACCTCCACCCCTTGTTTGCTTGAGTAGTGGGGGCTTAAATAAGAAAAAAATAAGCTAAAAACAAAGAACCCCTGTGCAGAAGCACTGAAAAAAGGGTTACCCAAAAGGGCATTGGCAACAAGTCAAGTTTCAAAGAAATACAACATCATACATACTTCCATAATGCAAAGCATAATGGGATATATCCAAATCACCATGAAATGTCAGACTTGTTCAACTTACAGCAATTTACATGCATTTTAAATAGCACAAGTATCTTAATTTCTATAATAGTCACCTAGTACTTTTTACCATTATCAAAAACACCTAGTGCCATAGTATTTTCAACATTTACAGGTTTCATAAACATAAGGTATATACATCAAGGTATTTTATGACATAGTGCTATTACATACTAAATCCAACAATGATAAACACAACCTGTTTTACATACGCTTGGAGGTCACCACAATAACCTCCTTGTATAAGGACCTGAGAGGGAAAAGGAAAATTAAAGAGGACACTATAGCATAGTCAAGAAAGGGAAGGGGGTGTCCATATGTGGCCAACCTTATGGACTAGAAATTGTAGAGGATAGATGAGGCTAACAAACCGAAGAACTGTTCCAACATATTTAAGAAAAGATCGGTCCTCAATAGTGGCAGAAGCTCCCTGTCACAGGGAGTGGATGCTGTGCCTCAGACTGAGTTCTTTTTGGAACTCTCAAGAATGGTCCTGAGACTAAATGCATTTACTTTTCTTGCTGAGTTTTACCTTCAGATAAGTGGGGCGGTGATGTGGACATTTGCCCCTGACTTTGCCAACTTACATTTGGTAAATTTGGAAGCGTCCTTTGTGTATGATATGATTCCCAGAATAATCCATTTTTGCAGAAAATCTCCCTGAACAGATGTTTCATTGATGATATTCTGATGATGTGATAGCGGTCAATAGATGAGCTCTTTGAATTTGAGATGTTTTGGGAGAATACAAAGAGAAACCTTAAATGCGCAGTTGTACACAGTGCAGTTAGCATTTTGTTCCTAGACATTCTAATCCTAAAAAAATCAGAACAAGGAGATTAGTACAAAAATATTCAGATGAACAGTTCACATGAATAGTCCAGTAGGTGGCAGAAGGTGGCCAGCTCAACCTGCCCTCTTCCACGGCTGGCTGGCTTCTTGTGAATGGCATTTCTCTCCTTGCTCACATAGTAAAATAGCTGATCAAATGATTAGCCATTTGGCTATGCAAGCAAGCACAAGAGTGCTATTCACAAGAAGGCAGATGGCCATGGAGGAGGTTGGGTATTGCTGATCACTTTACTGATACTGCTGAACCATTCATTTTATGAAATTTGGGTGCTTGAGCGAGGAGGGTGGGACTTGGGTTCTACTGCCGGGATTGGGGATGAGGGTAAATTTTAACAACTAAAAAATAACAAGAGAGATGGCAACTGACCATGGAGGTGGGTGGGTTGTGTATGTCACCTATAGTGTGAGTCTTATTTTCTTTTAAATCTTACATTGTGTGTTCTGGGAGGAGGATGGGAGTAGGCTTGTTGCAGAGGGTGGGGGACAAGGGGTTGTCTTCAACATGACTGGGCTGGGAGGAGGGTGGAGTGCTTTCTTGTTTCTTTTTTTGTTAGTATTTATCAAATATGAATAGGCATAGATTGTTTCTGAATAATGAACAGTGCATTATTAGTGGCATTCAGGAGATACTATCCGCTACTTGCACACCCATAATGGCTTTGTTTCAATACAGTGCAGGTGGCTGGTAGTGAAGTTTGTGGTAGATGACATCAATGTGCACCAAGAATTTGAGGTGATGGTCCAGCCTGACTCAAGGTACAGTACTTAAAGAAGGAGACATCCTTAATCACAGTATAATGAAGGGTGTGGAAGGAAGGGAGGAGAGAGAGCCTGCTGAGCCTCTGCTGGGAGCCAAATATCATGAAGACTGTTTTCTTGGCACTGGAGAACAGCAGACTGCAACAGAACCATTGCTGAACACTGTCAAAATTTTATTGGAGACAGACAACATGGTCAGCAGCATAGGAGCCAGAGGCAAACAGTACAGTAACATCAGTGTACATGTGGATGGATGCTGAGAAACAGGCTGAAGGAAGATCATTTAGAAATATTGAGAAGACAAAAGTTCCAAGGACAGAACCTTGTGGAATGTTTGAGCAGATACTCTAGATAGTTGGCAAAAGGATGCCTCCAATACAGATAGCTTGCAACCTGCCCTCAAGGGAGGAGCTGACCTGGCTGATGGAGGAGGCAGAAAGTGCTACTGCCTGAAACTTTTTGAGAAGAAAGAGGTGCAGTTAGTGTTGAAGGCTTTGAACAAGCCAACAAAGATGACTGAAGTGAACAGAATCTGGTCAATACCAGCCATGATGGAGTCACTGATTCAGAGGATAGAGGTAGATGTGCAGTGGGATTTCCTGAAGCTAGATTGGAAAGGAGTGAAAAAGGAGGAATTGAGAAAGAAGGAGAATTGTGAGAGGAAAATATATTCCTGGAGCTTGGCCAGGGTTGTGAGGAGAGTGATAGGACAATACTTTTTATGAGAGGAAGGATCACACTCTTTAGGAAGGGGGATTGCAGTAGCCCATTTCCAGGCATCCATTACAGAGGCAAAGGAGTAGGAGGGGTTACGGAGGAAGTTGATAGGGATTGCTATGGATGCAACAGAGAGATGTAGATGGTTGACATCAAGACCATCAGGAACCATGCCCCTCTTAGGATTTAGAGCTAGAAGGGTCTTAAGGCAGGCAGAGAAACTGGTAGAAGAGATAACGAAGGAGAAAGTGTGCAAGGGAAGAGGGGTAGGGTGAGGGAGATGATGTGGGGAGGAGGAGGAGAAAAAGAGAGAACACAGGTGGTGAGAAAGGAGTAAAAGGAAGAAGCAGCAGCAGCAGCAGGGTTATTGCAAAGTCTGGATTTTGCAAGTCTGATGGCCTTGTTGCAAATATTGCAAAGAGTCTAGTAATTAAACAGGGCAGCCAGTAATCTTATATGACCACAAAGCTTGATCGCAAGCTTGAAAGCAGGACAGCAGCTCGGCAGAGATCCAGGGAAGGTGGGAATCTCTGACCCTAGTTTTGCCGAGGGGGTGTGATAGTCCCAGACAGTCATAAATTTGGATTGGAAGGATTTGAGGGCCAAGTTGACATCAATAGCCATGTAGATTAGGGACCATTCAGTGGTCGACAGGTAAAGTGGAGGGCGAACAAATTCAGTCATCTGAAATACCAAAGGAAGATGGTTTTAGGGGGATCTTTAGGGCGATGGATCTTGCACACACAGGTATCCATGTGATGGTCACTGAGGACATCTGGGATGATACCTGCATCCCCTGTATGATAGCGGTGAGAGGGGAGTACCCAGCTCAAAAAAGTGTCATTTGAGGATTTGTGATTAAGAAATGTGGGGTCCATTTCATCTGGGATGACTGGAGGGATTTAACATTTAGATATAGTTCTATGTAGAGGAGGCTAGCCAATTAATATTAAAAACACCAAGCATCAGCAAATCAAATGAGGAGGATTGGGAACAGATGGAGCACAAGAGTTCAGTGACCACAGCAAGGGACAGGCCAGGACAGCAGTACACCTCTTTAGAAAATAGGCAGACTGAGAAGGGGAGGGTGAGATTTAGGATTAGCGGTTTATAAGCTGCAAGGGAGGAGACTGACAGTATAGGAGCAAATTGGATGCGATAGGATAGGTAGATTACCCCACCACCTCCATTCTTGGGAAAATCCTGCCTAGTTATGATGTAGTCAGGGATAGACAGTGCTGTGTCTTAGACCTCATGGGAGAGCCAAGAATCTGAGATGATGAGAATACCTTGCTGGAATTTGATCATGTGGGGCTGCAATAGATCCAGCTTTAGGAGGAGGCTGTGGATGTTAAGTTGGGTAACCGCAGTCCTTTGGTAAGCTGCTTTGGTGAGGAGGGGGCAGGGCCAGGATTAAGTCTGATGTCAACTGCTACCAGAACTAACAAGGTAACAATGAGCTTAAAGGATTTATGGAGCTGCCTGGTGGGGGAGGAGTTTGCGGGTGGTGGAGTGGGGGCAGTATGAGGAAGGGGACACAGGACACCAGACAGCAACAAGACTGAGGCAAGAAGAAGAAGAAGGTAGGATATATCACCCAGGATGCCAGGAGTAATGTGAAAGGGAAGATATGTATGAGGATGGACAGTTGGGGGAGGCAGGGAGGTGGAGAGAGTATGAGATAGGAAGGAAAGGGGTGGTAGATGGAGGAAGGATGGAGAGAGAAAAGAGGAGTGGAAGGAGATCTAGCAAGTGGAACAGCATGGTGGATGAGCCTAGCAGTGGAGAAGGACACACAGAGGGCTATTAGGAGGGAAAACTTGACCCTGTTAGCAAGGCCCAGTGAAGCATAGACTTGGCCCAAATATGGAGGCTAGGGTGGGTGTAGGCCTAACCCGGATAGAGATAAAGTGCAAAGTGTAAGCATAATCTAGACAGTGAAGAAAAGGAGACAGCTGGCCTGCCCCAGATAGGGAGGCAAGGGGAAGTACAACCTATGTAATAGATGTAAGCTAATAAAAAGATACTATAGTAGATAGTAAGCAAACCATAACACTATTGCAGTAAATAAACCCCTGAAGTAATAATGCACTATGAGATGAAGCAGCTACTTAACACTAGGCAGCCTTAAGCAATATATTACAGGACACCTGTAAGTCTAACATGTACAAACTAAATACAGGAAATGATTCATATTACTTCTTATGACAGCACAAGAAATGAGGATAGGCAGAGTTAAGATAACTTACTGAATGCAGAGTGGAAGTTTGGCAGAGTCCACTGGCATCCTGGTGTCTCTCATCTGTTGACACCCCTCAAACTCCCACTCCCGCAGAGCCACTTACACTGCAAATGCTCATGTGGGACTGCTAGGAGGAGGCAGGGTAAATATGGTTCAGTGTTCCACCTTAGTATGAGCACTCTTCAATCTAACTGGCAGGGAAGTTGCAGGGATATGCCAAGCCGGCATTCGGTGGAGACTGGCGACCTGGCTTTCAAATTCATGGAAGAACCCCTGTGGCTTTGGGCTCATGACCTCCTTCTTCAATATGGTGGTGACTGGGGTCCAATCCATGCCCCAATGGGCAAAGAGACTGCAGCAATGATAGCTGTGACACCTTGAGCAGTGAGAACCATGCTGCAATTTAAAGGGCTTAAAGTTTCACCCTAGTGTTAATGCTTCCCAACCCGATTGCCTGAGAAGCTACAGGGAGTAGCTGACATCTGGTGAAGACTCTGGTAATCTGACTTGCAAGTTCATAGAGGAGCATCTGTGGCTTTGTGATCATGACCCACTTCTTCAAGATGGCAATGACCGAGATTGAATCTGTGCTCCAATGGATGAAGAGGCTGCAGGGGGAATGGAAGCTGAGGGAGAAATTAATTGCAGTTTAAAGGACTCAATGTTTCACCTTAGTGTGAGTGCTCCCCAACCCGATTGGCCAGGAACCAGCAGAGATTTGCTGGCATCCGGTGGAGATTATGGCAACCAGGCTGGCAAATTGGGAGATGAGACCCTGTGTATTTAGACTTGTGACTCCCTATATCAAGATGACGATGACTGTGATCTGTTCCATGATGGGCAAAGGGACTGCAGTGTAGATGGAAGCAGTTTTTGGAGCAGTGAGAACCATGCTGCATTTTCAAGGTGTCAAAGTCCCACTCTATTGAGAGTGCTCCGCAAAAAGATTGGCTGGGAAGCTGCAAGGAATTACTGTCATCCAGTGGACAACTTTGGTGACCTGGTTGGCAAGTTAGTGGAGAAGCCCCTGTGGCTTTGAGCTTGTGATGTCCTTTTTCAAGATGGCATTGGCTGGGGTCTGATACATGCACAGATGGGTGAAGAGACTGCAGTGAGGATGGAAGCAGTATCTGGAGTGAGAACCACACTGTAGCTTAAAGGGACCAATGTCCCATCCTAGCATAAGCATTTCCAAACCCAATTGACTTGGAAGCTGCAGGGATTTGCTGGCATCTGGTGGGGACTCTGGCTACCTGGCTAGCAAGTTGGTGAAGGATCCCCTGTAGCTTTGGGCTTACAATCCTCTTCTTCAAGATGGCAGTGGCTGGGTTCTGATCCATGCCATGATGTGCAAAGAGATTGCAGCAAGGATGGAAGTGGCATTAAAATAAAAAGCAGTCTCTCAAATATATTTGTGGGCTATGCACAAAAGTGTGTAAAGTCCATGGAAAAGAGTTGTATTCAAAGTGCACAGCTACACAGCACACAAGGCACAACCAATAAGTGGCATTCACAAATGGCACCATGGGATGCATGTAGCCAGGTGGCTGTACTACAGGGCATGCATAACAGGATGTGCACCCCTCAGAGGTGGTGCCAGGAAAAGCAGATCCTCCCATTGACGCCACCATATATGGGCATGGCACCAACCCAGAGCAACGGCAATGAAGTGACTGTCATGTAGTGCACCACAGTGCACAGGAAGGCAGATAATAGAAGGGGTGCAGAGGGAAGTCCCACACAACAGATGCAGGAGGAATGGGTCAGCCATGCCGGTGGAGATCACCACTGCCGTGTTAGTACACAGGGTGGAGCAAGGCCAAGTGCCATGAACATCACTGACGGCCAGATCCTCCCATTGACGCCACCATATATGGGCATGGCACAACCCAGAGCAACGGCAATGAAGTGACTGTCATGTAGTGCACCACAGTGCACAGGATGGCAGATAATAGAAGGGGTGCAGAGGGAAGTCCCACACAACAGATGCAGGAGGAATGGGCCAGCCATGCCGGCGGAGATCACCACTGCCGTGTTAGTACAAAGGGTGGAGTCAGGCCAAGTGCCATGAACATCACTGACGGCCAGACCACTTCCATTGTAAGTGGCATCAGGGAGTACTACAGCCAGCTGTATGGGGCTCAGTCCTTGTTAATCACCACTGAGATGAAGGCATGGTTGTGGTTGGATATCCAATCTGGCATTAATGCCACCATACCAGAGGCCAGTTTCCTAACTACAATAAAACATAAGTGGTGTGACCCTTGTGCCATGGTAATGAAGAAGGTGGCTCTGACCTCACAGGCACACCTGGCACAGGAGGAGGACCCCTAGTATAGATAGCCAGCTCACACCTATCGAGATGATGGTGGTGGAGACCTTCACCAATGTCGGTGTCTACGATGGGAAAGAAGGTGTAGACAGCATGAAAGTTACACGTGTAATAGTAGGGATGGGTACACATGGGGATAGCACACCATGCATGGAGTAATGGACTTGTGCTGCACCTACAGACACAACCGCCAAAGCATGGCCACCTGCAGTGCCCCTCTCACAAACCCATGACATGATGTCAGTGCCACAGGCACATGAAGCCACAGGCAGGAGGAGAATAGGTCAGGTGGGCATGCGTGCCACAGGCACCCCTGCATGTGTGCAGCATCTGTATACTCAAACAACATAGTAACATGCACATATCCCCCACAGGTGCTGAGATGGACACTGAGATGCAGCATGAGATAGAGGCGGATGCAGAGAGCACTGTGGTGCCACAGGATGAGGACACTCTGGAGGTGGGCAATGTGCTGGTTGGAAGTATCATTGGGCTGGAGCAGTGGCTGTCCCCTGGACCACAGTGCCAGACTTCTGCTGCAGTACTGTGAATACCCAGCACCACCACCATACTGGATAGGTTGACCATGGGAAGGAGGGACTGGACCACTATTCCACAACCATGCCATGATGACAGTGGTGATGAAGGGCCATCAAAATGGCCACCCAGCTGCATACGTGCAATGTGTGGGGAGGCCTAAAGTATCATGAGCTATGCCAGCTGAAGATGCATAGGCAGGAGGTGCAGCAGCAGAACACTGAGGCACTTGTTGCCCTGATGAAAGAGGTATGTGACATGTGCCACAGCATAAACAGGTGTGCTGATGCATAGGTGCAGCTACTGGAGCACCTACTGGATTGCCATGCACCACCCGGTTGTGTGACACACACACACTCCACCACCCAAGGTAGATGCCAAAATCCAGTGGTCCCCTTACATGCCAGTCCCTGAGCAGTATCTGACCACACAGCTGTGCACACCTGCCAGCAAACAGGAGGTCATGGCACAGCACATGGGCACTGCTGCCATCCCTTAAGTGCATCTATATCATAATGGTGATTGCAAAACAGCAATTGCTGTTATGGTGAGTGTATGTTGCCGAAAAGCAAATCGATGATGTACACTTACTAGTGACACCAAACCAAACAACAGAAATAGCATTAACGCAGGGGGCTGTGCCCCCTGCACCCTCCTAACTTTAGATAACCAACTCCAAATAAAAAATTAGCTGTATGCTAACAAAATATACCCCTTCCCAGCCCTGAACCCTGTACATGCTGCACCGGAGCTAGCCACCCTCACCACCACACCACATGGCTAGCTTGACAGCGGTACACCACACTGCCTCACACAAACCCTCTTCCATATCCCTCCCCTTCCGGTCACTGTCCTACAATATCCATAACCCTCCCTAGCTCATCTCTACCCATGATGTATTTTCCCCTTGCTAGCCTTACAGGGTAACTCAAATGAAAGGCACTGAAAATGAGATGCTATTAAAGTAGTCACTCATCTGCAGTCACCAGTATCACTGGATACCCCCTTAAACTGAGGCCCACACAGCACCCAAGCAGCAGACACCAACATGGAAAGCACACGGGGGAGATACATGGTGGCAGATTCAATAGATTGACATGACAGGAATGACTCGGATGGAGTGGCCATTGACCATTCGCAGGGTGGCAGGTTGCCCCGTGGCATGACACGCCAAACATGCACCCACAAGAAGACTGGGGACAAGGATGTGTGCACATCTCCAGGTGATGGTGAACAAGTTGCCTGCACATTAGTACAGCCATGTAACATAGTCTTGCATCTGGTTTAGGCATGCACATGGGGAGGTCACAGTTTTGATGCCCCAACCCCACAACCCATGCGCATGGCACATAGCACCCACAAATATCTGTACCAAACACCCACCACATAAATGTGGCATACACCATCCCCATGTATGTACCATGACCCCCCACACACACACACACACACTCTGTATATATCTGCACTCACCTGTCCCTGGCACACAGGTTCTCTCTACCCTGCACCAAGAAACATATGAGCTGCACAGAATACTGTACAGGACACGACTGCACTCACAATGCTCTCCCCATGTTGGGTAAACTCAGTGAGTGGTAAAATTATCCCCATGGTGGACGCAACACACACAGTCACTGATGCTGACAGGTACACCAATGTCCTGCACGTAGATGCCCATGGCAGTCGGACATGCCACATCCAGGGGCACATGCCCTGCAGCATTCCAGCAGATCCACACCAGCACAATGTCATTGGAATGTCCCCTCAACCAATGTAACCCATGCCACTCATCCACCCACTGCCCACAGTTCATGGCATGACTCTGCAACAGCCTCTTCATTCAGTGGGTCTCCATGAGGATGCTTTGGCATAGGCACATTTCCAAGCTTCACCAGGTTATGGAGCATAGCACACATGGTGAACTTCCAGCATGCCCTGCCTGAGGCCAGCATACTAGTCCTCCTAGTATGGTCCAGGTATCAAAAGCACATCTTCAATTGCCTGATGGTTCTCTTCATGATACTTCTGTTTTTTTTACAGTGGGAATGGTTGTAGGCCTCCTCCTTCGCTGCAGTCGTAGCTTGAATTGGTGTCATCAGATATGGGCAAAGTGAGTATTTGATGTCACCTGTAAGGTGTGAGAGTTCAGATGCAGTGACATGAATGCTGATAACTGGTTCGCAAGTACACTAACTGTGGCAGTGCCATACTCACCCAACAACCAGGTATCCAGTCTTTTGCCACGCAGCATGGTACTGAGTCATGAGGTGTCCAATATGTAGGCATCATGGCATGATCCAGGGTACTTTGCATGCACATTTGTAAAGATGCCATCCATGTCACACACCATTTGTCAGTTTACACTGTGGAAGCCCTTTCTGTTTTAGTATGCCTCTTTGTGCTTTGATGAGGTCAGTATGGCAATGTGCATACTGTCTATTGTGCCGTACACGTTTGGGATGCCATGCATGGCATAGAAAGCCTGCTTTGTGACACATATGTTATCCAGAGCCATGAGGAATATTATGTGCTTATGGGCATGTGTAAGCAAGGCATCAGTCACCTGCGCCACTGCCCAGGACATGGAGACTGGCATACACCCACTGCATCGCCTGTCACATGCTGGAAGGAGCCGGTCACATAGTATAACAGGGCATATAGCACCTTTGTCTCAACCAACATCACCCCTGACTGCCATGTTCGGGGGAAATTGTCATCATGGACCATGCTGCACAGCTGTGTGACAGTGGCCCATGGGAATCAGAACCACTTGATGCAGTGTGTGTCCCTCATGGTGGCTGCATCTAGCCATGGTCTGAATACCCATGGCCGTGGGCCTTGTCACATCTGCTACTGCATCTTGTTGGCTAACAGGTGTGCATGCATCAATACTCTGGGACACATCCTTCACCCCTGTTACTGTTTCTGGTCAGCCCATGCACCCACTGCAGCATCCCCACTTATACTGCCCAGCTCACCTGTGTGCACCTTTAAGTGGGCATGCCACTGCTCAAGTGCATGATGCCCTCACCTGTGCAGGAGACCTGTGAACACAGTGTTGCCAGAACCGAACAACACTTTGCAGTACAGTAGTGTGCAACAGTGATGGTGGCGGCTTCTGTTGATCATTTTGCTCGCTACCCATGGAGGCTGTGGCATGTGTTGGAGAACACTTTTACAGACAGGCATGCTGGGGGTAACCTGTGGCATTTGCAAGGACATGAATGGGTAAGTAGAGGCCCTACAGGTGTGATTGTGCGACATTGTGGAGTGTGGCCACTCTCCTCGTTGCTAGCCATGTTTTCATCTCTTGTCCCTCACAGGATCATCTTGGACTGTCACACCATTTCAAATTCACCTGACTGCAGCAGCCTAGTGGTGCCCCTGTGTTGTCTGGACCCCACCCCAACAAAGGAGATGATGACACATGAAGTAACCCGGCTACCTCTCCCTGCACCTTCATGGGGAAGACCTGCAGTATGTAGCAGATGAGACAGTGGTGTGATGGTCAGAGGTGCCCTGGGCAGTGAGTACACTATCTCTGGTTCTGCCACAATGTACCTCTGGACAGACATGCTAATGTTCCATGCACATGTACAGTGTGGTTATATTTCCTGTGTTTTGCATTCCAGTGCTACAGGGGACCCATATGGCTCATGGTACTGCAGACCATAGGGACACTACAAAACAGAGGAGAGTGATTTGGACACCAGCGAGACCTGGGAGGTGTAGTCTATATGGCTGGCAGAGTGGTGCCTAATAATGATCTTGCAGCACGGACTGTTTCAGAGACATTGGGGGTTGTTTCAGTGGGCCAGGTATGTGCCCTTTGTTTATGTTTTCTTTTATTTAGCCTGTGTGTCTGTTGTTGTGGTTTGTTTCAGGAACATGTTATTTTGCAAAACATTATGCTGTAACTGTGTGTTCCATAGTAAAGCATACTAGTTTTACACCTGTGTGGTTATTGTGTCATGGCCAGCAAGTGGCAGGTGGGGTGTGAGGGTGGGTGTAGGGAGGAGGGCTTCTGTCACATCCAGGATGGTGGTCGTGTGGTAATGGGGGCCAAAAGGGTACAGGTGCTTGTTTCCCACATGTGTGTCATGTGTGCCACACACACTGCACGCATGCTGGTTCACCAACTGGCAGCCACTGTGTGGGGGGGGGCACTGATGACATGCATGCTCCTATCCACATGGTTCCACTGGTGTGGTCCTGCAGTTCTGCACTGAGTCCTGTTGAGGTGTGTGGAGAGGCCAGTGTGTGTTCCTTCAACAAGGCCAAGAGGTTTTGGCCATGCACAGGTGTATCCTGCCAGCCACCTCCACTACACATACATTTAAGGCAGCCCTCACCCTGCCATAACTGTAAGCGCCTGCCACCATTTGCCTGGTCATCGTACATGGTTTTGTTTATGCTCACAGGGTCCACCTGCACACTGTACTACATGGCCATGCCTCCATGGACATGAAATGTGTTGTGGCCTTGGAATTCTTCCTGAGTGGGCTATGTGGGCTCCTGTACACCCTTCATGCATGTCTCAGCATCAGGACTTGTGTGGAGTTCACGTGTAGCCACCAACTTGCGCTCACTATGCACACCTGCGCACTCATCGTTGGCTTTGTGCATAGATTCCATTGACAGGAGTAACTGCAACAATGGGCAAAAACCGTTACAGTACCATTAGTTAATGATCCCTGGCTAACTGCAGTTCTTGATGTGGTGCTAACCAACTTCGAGGTGATAGGAGCTGTGGGAGTAGGGGAGCTGTTAGGGAACAGTGACCATAACTCTGTTTGGTTCAGAGCTATGGTTACCAGTTCTCAGGTCTGGTAAACTGCAATTGAGAGCTGAATTATTTGATGTTAGAAAGCCAGACTTCAAAAGACTAAAGGAGCTGGTGGGAATACGTCACTAGGAGTGGACAACATAGACAGGGTGAATGAGAGATGCGACAATTAAAGGGCCATTCTTGGGGCATTTAAGGTATGCATGAGAATGGTAACCAAAAAGAACAGGTTCAGAGATCACTATGCTTCACAGCCAGGGTCAGGGAAGCAGTGAGGACCATGAAAAAGGCTTGCTACAAATGTAAAGAAAAGCAGAGGAGGAATAATGGGAAGACTACTTGCTGAAAAATAGCAAGGCATAGAGGGAGGTTAGGGAGATAAAAGCAGACACAGAGCTATGTATTGTAGAGGGTGTCAGAAGTGAAGAAAAACAGTTCTTCTGGTGTATCAGTGAAAAAAGGAAAAAAGGAGGGGGACTTGTGAGGCTAACAGAGGGAGATAGGGTGACTGAGGTGGAGAGGCAAAAGGTCACCACCCTTAATGATTTGTTTTGCTCAGTTTTCACCTGGGAGACGGTTGGCCCTGACCATAGAGTGGCATCAAAGCAACTATTAAGGGGGTCCTGAAGATGAGCCAGCCAGCATTTACTAGCAAAAGGGTCCTGAAAGTGCTGGCAGCCCTAAGTATTAATAAAGTCTCATGACTAGATGGGTTACATCTGAGGATACATAGGCAACTGGCAATGGAACTGGCTGATCCCCTGATAGGTCTCTGGGTGATTCTGAAGGATTGCAGTGTGGCTGACATAGTTCCTCTCCACAAAAGGGAGTGAGGACAAGGAACAAGCAGGGAACACAGACCTGTCAGTATTACCTCTATTTTAGGAAAATTGATGGAGTCACTGGTCAAAGAGGATCTCGTGGACTACTTGGAAAGCAAGTCTCCAGGATAGTAAGCAGCACAGATCTCTGGCAGAGATGGCTTGTCAGACTAACCTGATAGTTTTCTTTGACTGGATGATGAGTTAATTGGATAGGGTCACACTGTGGATTTGCTCTACTTTGACTTCAGCAAAGTTTTTGACTCGGTACCCCACAGATGCTTGCTGAAGAAGATGGAAGATCTGGGAGTGGCTACATTCACAATAAACTGAGTAGGTAATTGGCTAAAAGGCAGGCAGTAGAGGGTAGTGGTCAATGAGGTTAAATCAGAAGAGGGGGAGGTCATGAGCGGGGTTCCATAGAGATCTCTTCTGGGTCCTGTCCTCTTCAACATGTTCGTCAGTAACACTGGTGAGGGGATCCAGGGCAGGCTGTGTCTCTTCGCAGATGACACTAAGATCTGTGGGAGGGTGGATAGTGACAAGGAAATAAAGGAAACACAAAGTGGCTTGCAAAAGCTGGAGGGATGTTCCAGGGTTTGGCAGTTGAAATTCAATGCCAAAAAGTGCAAGGTGATGCACCTAGGGAACAAGAACCCCAGAATGGAGTACTGGATGGGAGAGGTGAGAGTATCACGGCTGAGTGAGGAGCAAGAACTTGGAGCTATCATTAGTAATTCCTTAAAGCAACCGATTGGATTTATTGTGAGCGGTGCTGATAGCAGAAAAAGGGAGATAATACTTCCCCTGTATAGATTCTTGGAGAGGCCACACCTAGAATACTGCACCCAGTTCTGGGGACCTCACCTCAGGAAGGATAGAGACAGGCTCAAGGTGGCATAGCACAGGGTAACAAAAATGATTCAGGGACAGCAGGGCATGTCTTATGAAGAGCATCTCAATGTACTGAACATGTACTTGATGGAGACCAGAAGGTAGAGGAGACATATAATACAGACCTTCAAATTCCTGAAAAGATTTAACAGGGTAAACTGTGGGGAACTATTTAACTTGATTACCAGCTCTCAGTCACATGGTCATGAGTGGAAGTTAACAGGAGGCAGATTCAGAAGGGATGTTAGGAAATATTATTTTCCTGAAAGGGTGGTGGAGCCATGGAACAGGCTTCCAGCTGAGATGGTGGCTGCAAAAACTGTTGGCAGTTTCAAGCATGCCTAGGACAGGATGAAGAGTATAGTGGCTGCTCAGGGCATCAGAATTGGAGAGAAGAATGGTGGGGAGAGCAAAGACCCTGGAGGAACAGAGGGCCCCAGGGCTAAATAGGGAACATGGGCAGACTGCATGGTCCTTTGTACTTTTTCTGTCATCATTGTCTATGTTTCTATGTAACTAAAGAATACATTTCTTCATACTGCAATTTCCTTTTCTTTTAGTTCTATCGTTGTCAGTACGGAATTAATATCTATGAGTAATGTGCTCCCCAACTGGGGTAGTGGTACTGCTCAAAGCTGTGACCAGCATAGAATCCTGGGAACATGAACATTCCAAACACAGAAGTTACTCAGTTTGCCATTGTATACACTGTGGTTCTAAACATAGCTTCTCTCTCAGCCCACTCACCTGTTCACCAGAAAAGCATTGTGCCATGCCTTGTCATCCATAGGTATTGTAGATAAACTGCTATCAGTCATGACAGTATACTTAAGGTAAACAGGAATGACTTGTAAACGTAATTCTAACAAGTAGGCACTAACCTGGATCGGTTGCCAAACTTACAATTTAGAAGTCAAAACAGTTAGTCTGCTGGCCTATCATGCCAAATAGTGTTTAATTCCACAAATCCTATGGATAGGAGATAAATCCTGAAGCCTGCACAGCTGCATTAATCACCTTGACTACAAACACATTTCCATGACATACTGCACAATAGTCTTCAGTCAGAACCAATGATTCCAGAAAGATACCCCCACTGACAACTTTGGAGCTAACAGAAAAGGAAATTATGGGATGGTAAGTATGAAGGAATTTCTCCCTTCTGTATCATTTCACATTGTCAATGGGGGAATTAATACATATGGGTTCTAAAAAGCAGTACCCATTTATTATAGGGTGGAGGAGAATATTGTTTCATACATGACCCATAAGAGTAACTACAGGCCTCACCTGCTTACCACTGCCTGTAGCTCTATGCACCCGAAAGTTGCATCAGCAAACACCTGAACATTTGGTCTGTAGCACATCATGAATATATGAATGAAAAACTAATTTTCTGTTTTGCAAAGTTCTAAAACTGAGGCTTGCCCTGTTTTTGCCCATGTGGCAAGAGCTCTGGTGGAATGCGCTCTGATCAGAGCATGATCCTTCTTCATTTCTGCCACATATGACTTCAAGAAACAAGACCTTACCCACCTACCTAAGGATGTATTCAAAGCCCTTTGCCCCTCTATGCTGCTCTGAAAAATACAAAAAAAACTTTCTGAATTCCAAAACTCTTGTGCTCTCTTTAGATATGTTTTGACTGCCTGGTGTGATTACTGGCATGTGGTCACCTAACAAGTGTTAACACCTGAAGACACAGCTCTTTCCCACTATATAATATCTGGCGCTATCTGTCATCTAAAACTCTCAATCAATTCACCAAAACTGGCACAAACATTGACCAGAATCTAATCTATAGCATAGTACTGGTGTTTTTTTGTTGTTTCTTAAAATTGCAAGTTTTATCCACCTTAGAATGTTGCATTAGTTCAAACATCAATGGCAAAGACAACAGACCCAACTAGAGTACTGAACCTAAGAAACAGAAAACCTCTCCAGACTTACTTCAAACATTCACAAATGTGTTCAAGGAAATCAAAGATGACATTTCAGCATATAAAAGTTCTCTTGAGAATTTAAAAGTAGATATGATAGAGGCAAACAGCAGGATCAAGGTTGCCAAGACTCATTTCTGCTGGTTGGAGGATGCAGTCTTTAAATTAGAAGGACAGGTCAATGAACAATCAAAGGCTATAAAATATGTATTAAACAAGGTGGATGACCTGGAGAGTAGGGGTAGGCACAACAATTTGCACATCCTAGGTATACTTGAAAGTGCTGAAGGAGTCAATGTGTGTAGCTTCCAACATAACCTCTTGCCTGAACTTCTGCAATTCAAATCCACAACCTTACTCGAAATCAAATGAGCTCACAGGACTCTAGGGCATAACCAGCATGAGAAACCAAGATCCATTTTAGCTCACTTTCTCAAATTCTCTAAGAAAGAACCAATCCCGGGCCTGGCAAAACAGAAACGACCTCTTGCCATGGAAAGACAACAATGTGTTGATTTTTCAGGACTATTCTAATGAAATAGTCAGGAAAAGGAAAGAATTCACCCCCTGTTAGAGTTATTCTGAAAAAAAAAAATGGATATCCATTATTTCATTCTACAGTCTTGGTACTGACCCACAAAAGGAAAATGGAACAGTTTTTCAGCCCTAAGGCAGCCATGGATTTTCTAAATAAAGTTTCACTCATCAGTGGGGCAGATGCCTTCCACAGAGCCAAATCACTGACTGCCCACCCTCCCTAGACGAAGCAAAACACTCATGAACAGGAAATCAGGGTTATAGCAACAACTCATATGCTAATGGTCAGAAAATGGATAACCCCGCCACACCCGATTCTGGATTGGTCTGTATGTGCAGCTCTTTCAAAAGAGGCAGGCTCAGGAAACCAGAGCTGATACAGCCCAATAAAGAGTACAGCAGGAGTCCTGCATCAGCAGAGAGGAAGGGAATCAAAAGCATACAGCATGATTCAGCAGGTCCACAGAAAGGGACTATCCCCTGCAAGATAAAAGATTGAAATGGACCTGTAAAATGAAGAACACCAAGAAAGTTATAGCAATAATGAATTAACTGAAGCAGTTAACTCATCTGCTGTATGTGAATGATGCAGTCACCGGTGCACATCCGATTTATTTATTTATTTTGTATTAATTGGTAAAGAAGTAAAGACTACTAGGCACAATGTGTGCTTTCAGGAGCATTTGAGGGGTTAAGTGACTTGCTCAGGGTCACACAGTAAAAAAGTGGAGGCTGTGGAAAAAAAAACAAGTCTACTGGATGTCCCAAGCTCTTTCACAGCTCATTACTCTAACCACAATGCTATGCTGCCAGCCCCAAACAGATAAGAGATAGTTGTTTTGGGTGAGGGGTTGGGGGAGCAGCGATGTATGCTACCATCTACTACTAATATTTTTATCAGAAAAGGGTCTCCATCGGCCCATCTGAATAGCTCAATCAGTGAGTTGTAACCCAGCTATAAAGTCCACAAAGCACTGTCTAACAAACCAAGAAAGAAAGTCTTGAATATTAGCAAGCTCTGTAGGTGCAGACTTGTGGTAGAATGGAGCTGCTAAAGCGTAGTCTGACCCTTGAGGAGATTTGACCATACCACAGTTCACAGAGTAGTATACTTTTATTTATTTAGTTAGTTTTTGTTGACTGGGTAAGTGCAATAGACAAATGCTGCCTATTTTCAGGCATGATCCGGGGAGGTACAGATGAATGTCAACTGACCTTGAACCACATTAAGCTGTTAGTGGTATTTTTAGTGAATGAGGGAAATTTGGCCAGGACACCGGGGAAATTCCCCTACTCTGTAGACGGGTGGCACTGTCTGTCTGTCTACGGAGATTGTGGGGCTCGGCTCAGAGCCAGTGATTGAGGATGATGGACGTGTTTGAGGGGAGGAGGCTGGTTTGGTGTTAGGAGGTGACCACCAACATGCCTCCCCTGCAAAGACTGCTTCGGAGGAAACTGGAGTGGAAACTTTTCAACTCTCCAGTAGGCCGATTTTGGATACAGACACTGTGTTGTCAGTAATTTCTCCTTTATGCTCAAATGCAACTCTAGAAGAGAAACGGATTTACCTGCAACAGAAACTTCTCCTCTTGGATGAAGAATTACAATGAGAACAACTCTGTCAGGACATGGATAAAAAAAGAAAATGTAGTCCGGAGAATATTTCTGCCTATTTGCCGAAAGTATTCTTGGCTGGTTCACCATCACAGGAAGAAGCCTAATGGAACCCTTTAGAGATGTACAAGTTTCCGAGAGATCCAGGATGGTCCCCTGACTGAGCCTTACGTGAAGTGGGATGGCACCAATGCCCAACCGGAGGCAGGAGTGCTGATCCTATACAGGACGAGGAGTCTAATTCGGGAGCCATTTCAATCCCTGTTTCAACCTTTGATTTCCCAGTCAACAACATTTCAGGTGGTCTGCAGACAACGACAGGATTACAGGACAAGCTTTTACCAGTGGAGAAAGGGACTACAGCTACAGGTAATTTAATACTGAACCCTGAGTTTTCTCCCACTAAACTTGCAAATACTATCTCAGGGGCTGTGGGGAGTTCTGAACATTCGGACAAAACTTTTGAAGTTGGGTCTGATGCTCCAGACTTACAAGGGCAAGGTCAAATGCAGAGGCCTGAGCACACACAATGCCCTTCTTATGCAGATTTATTTCACAAGTCTACTGAACTAGCGAAACGTCATAATGTGGTACGACTGAGATATTTGGGAGGCATGGATATTGTCCCAGACAGATATTTTGTGGGGCGAATTTTACTAAAGCAATCTTTAGGCTTTACACCTTCGGAAGTCTATGCCTTGATTCATGCCCCTGGTGAACATACTTTTGACATAAGTTTTAGATCTCCTGAGATTTTGGAACGTTTTTGGGTTAAACACATGACAGTCAAAACTAATCCTCTATGGACACCTTCTTAGGTGATCCCTTTGACTAAGTAACCTTTCTGAGTTATAACTGTGTTGTTTAGGAATGAAGAAGTTAATATTTCAGACATTCTTTACTGGTTAGAAAAGCATTGTGAACTGCAGGGAACCACTGACCCTATTTTAGATGCAGAGGTATTTTGGAATGGGGGTGGAAAACAAAAATTAAACTGACCCAGACTGCAGATGGTTTAGAACATTTACAGAATTGTTTTTATATCGGCAGAGATAAGGGTTTTATTTTTTACCCAGGTCAGTCAAAAACATTTTTCAAATGTGGATCTCCTAGACACCTTAGTTCTACTTGTACGATTCAACATTGCACTTTTTGTGGGGACACTGGACATTCCAGTGTTCACTGTGTTAACAATCCAAAATGTAATCTTTGTGATGAAGGTGGACATAATTTTACTGAGTGCCCATGGGCTGCACACAACACTGGGGAGGCAGATTATGGTATCCAAGATTTTTATGTACATAGGGTGATAAAATCAACTCCTGCCCCTGCCCCTCCTCCTTTTCTACCTGATCCACAACCCCAGAGAAGACAGCAAAGCAAAACCAGGCACCCTACTGGTATGGACCCCAATACCTCCACATCTCCTCAGGGCTCAAATTCAGAATTTGTTACCCCTGACTTACAGGCTAGGGCAGTGGCTGTACCTTCACCTCAGGATTTAGACTCACCCCAGCACTTACAGAGTGAACAGGATGGTAGAGTGTCCATGCCACCTCCCCCCCAGCCTCCAGTGATTTTGGTTTCTCCTGATTCTAGTAATGAGGAAGCTTCTTGTTCACACTCCACACCCATGACTGGTTCACCAGTAGTGTTGGGTGTTCCTATCAGTGAAAATAGATTTTAAGTTTTATCAGCTGATGCTGACAAGGAAGATATGGATTCTGATACTGTCTCTATGGCTTCCTCCCAAATGGAGATTGCTTCTGACCCAGATACTAACGTTCCCACTTTTGGTAAAGCTAAGAAAAAACGTGGTTCCCACCCTAGAAGAGGTATTAGGAAAAGCACTTGTTTATCTACAACTAGTACTTAAACCACTGCTTCAGTTGCAATTCCTGTCAGCTATGAGTTAAATATAGCTAGCTTAAACACTAACAGCATATGTTCAAAAATGAGGATGTTAGCTACTTCTGATTTAATCTCCTATCTCCAGTATGATATAGTATTTTTTCAAGACACTATACTGTATTCATTACAGGATTTCTCCACTGCTTCTGAGCCCTGGATATGAGGACCACGTTTTTCGTCAGGGGGAGAAGACCGTTGTTCAGGTCTAGGAATTTGTTTTACTACTCCATCTATAAAGGTTACCCATATGGTTGATATTTTTCCAGGTCGGGCTTTTCTTTTGGATGTCACTTTAGCTTCCATTGATATCAGGTTAATTAATGTTTACAGCCCTCAATCTAAAACTGGAAGAATTTCCTTATTAAAGCAAATATGTCCACATCTTTTTACCAGTAAAAATGTTTTGTTTGGGGAGATTTTAATATTAATTGTACAACCCAGGACAGACATTTTTCCACTACAAAACTGTATTGTGATACACATATTTTAAATTCCTTGCTTACACAGCCTGACCTAATCAATGTTTTGTCTTCTCATTCTACAGCCCCACATACTGATTTTCAAGGGAAAAGATCTTCCCATGTTGATTATTGGTTCTTATCTTCCTCTTTGCAGACCAGAAATCATTAGGTATTATTAGCTGCACCATCAGATCATGCTCTTTTGAGTGTTACCTTAACAAATTGCAATGAAACTTCTAGGGGGCCATGGTATTGGAAGCTAAATTTATCCTTATTGGATATACCAGAAGTTATAGAAGGGTTTCAAGTCATTATTTCAGCACGTAAAACAGTATTGTGTTTATATGATGATAAACAAATCTGGTGGGAGGATACAAAACAAGATTTTCAGATTTTTTTTCAAACTATAGTGGGGGGGTTACTGGATAGATACAAAACACAGGAATATTCTGCAACCAGATGGCTTTTACTTGCTTTTCAGGAGCATATATTAAAATGTTTAGAATATGATAACCATGAATTTTTGTGTTTAAAATCAAAACTTACCAAACTCCAATATGATCGTATGTCCTCCTTAAGGCAGGAACAAAGGTTTGGAATTAATGGTACACAAGCAAATACTAACCCATTTGATTTTTGTAATGCCTCAAGACAACGGAAAGACATAAAATCACTTAAATTAAATATGGGGAAGTAATATATCATAAGGACCATGTACTGGCAGAAGTTGTCAGGTATTTTGAGAATTTATTTTCTACAGACCCACTGCTTACTAGCTCTAACATAGAGGGATGATTAAATTCTTGTCTCCTTCATTCAGTTCCTGACTTTCTTTTTCCAACTTTGATAAAACCAATTTCAGTACAGGAAGTTAGAGATGTCATTTCTTGCTCCCCAAAATGGAAGGCCCCAGGTATTGATGGACTCCCAAATGAATTTTACAAACCATTGTTACCACTATTGGCGGATGAGATGGCTGATCTTTTTTCGAGTAGTTTGCAATCCAAGACGTTGCCTTCCAGTATGTCTTCAGGATTAGTAATTTTACTTTATAAGAATGGAGACAGGGACTCTATAGGGAACTGGAGGCCAATCACTCTCCTAAACAGTGATTATAAAATAC
The DNA here is from genome assembly GCA_016271365.2 of Neoceratodus forsteri. NCBI lineage: Eukaryota > Metazoa > Chordata > Ceratodontiformes > Ceratodontidae > Neoceratodus > Neoceratodus forsteri. The sequence continues at coordinate 55,394,547 of CM028130.1, forward strand.
TTGCAAAGATTTTATGCAATCATTTATCTATTTGTTTAGAGACGTTGATTCACCCTACCCAGCTTTGTTCTGTACCTGACCGTACTATTACAGATGGTCTCATTTTGCTAAGAGAATTATTTTCTAGAGGCCTTTTAGGATAACTTATGGGTTTTATCCTTAGTCTGGATCAAAGGCAAGCATTTGACAGAGTTTCTCATGATTATATGTGGGCATGTCTTGTGAAAATGAAATTTCCTTTGGAATTTATAGCATGGCTGCAAACTTGTTACAATGCTGCATTAGCAACCCATTTGTGAATGGCTGGATGGGTAAATCTGTACCATTTACTAGAGGGGTATGGCAAGGGTGCCCATTAAGCCCCTTACTGTATATTCTGACATTAGAACCTCTTCTTGCTAGACTTAATGCAACAGATGATATTAGAGGACTGTCCATAAACAGCTCTTGTAAAGAACTTAAGACAATAGCTTATGATGATGACCATTGCATTATTTTGGCAGATCTCTCATCATGCCATATTACTGCGGCCTTGCTGATGGCATAAGCAGAGGTTCCAGATCACAACTGAATCTGAAAAAAAGTAAGTATTTTCCTCTTAATATGGAGCCACTGGTTCTTACTAACTTTCGGATATCCCAGTAAGTACAGGAGCCTGCTAAATTGTAGGGATTTTTTTGGGTATGGAAAATACAGCTGGATAAAATTGGGAACTTCTTTTGAAGGAAGCAAATTTCAAGGTTCAAATCTGAAATAAATGGAGAATGCCTAAGAAAAAGGGGGCATATATGGCTAAGGCATTTTTATTAAGCAAATTCTTGCATTTAGGTGCGGTTTTTCCTCCTCCGATGTCATTGGATACTGTTATTTATGGGATTTTTTTTTTCAGTGATTTGGGGTAGTAGGCTGAATACACTAAATAGAGGTATATTATATCAGGACTTTTGTTTAGGGGGGATTAGAACAGTGAACCCGATAGTATTTTTCTTCTCCTTATTTATTATGAAAAATATTTGCCCACTGTTGAACAAGGTTGGGAAGATTTGGGAGGGCTGGCTGTGGGATGCCAGTTCCCCCCGGATCACGTCTTGGGAACCTTTAAAATGCATACAAAAACAGAAATCCTTAGTGGGACTTCCAGAATATTTTAAATCACGTTTTTCAAAATTAAAGGTTTGGGTCATCTGAAGGATTTACCTGGAAACTTACCACAGGAAGACTTTATATAACAATATTATGGGAAGGTTTTTTTTTAATTCCCCCAGCCTTTGCTGATCGTCCAACTCCCCAACTTGCACAGATTGCTCATATGTTGACTTCTAAAAGAATACCTTCACAGATGTGGGATGTGACATGGCTAAGTGCACATCAGAAGTTAAATGTCAAGGGGAATCTAAAACATAAAGGTATTTTGGACAGAGGATGTCCAAGGCGACATATGTGTACAACATCTGTTGAAACTGTTTAGCATTTATTTTCTGTTTGTCCTTATATAGTTGAATTTTGGTCATATGTAGTTACACAGTGGAAAGGTATGCTTTTGCAACATCTAAATGAAGAGATTTTGTTTTTGGGAATTTTACCCCAATCTTGGAGCCATTATTTTTTGGACACAATTCATGTAGTTTTATCTTGTATCAAATACCACATTTGTCAGGCCCATTGTACTTGGTCTTTACAGCAACAATATATGGCCCCAATACAACTGTTCAGGAAAATACAAGCTGCTATTTTAAAAATTAAAGTTTTAACAGTTTCATGTTCCACAGCCTTGATTTCAAACTTATTGGAAACACTTAAATTGGCTTGATACGGGGTGATAATAGTATTAGGTTTTTTGTTTAAATAGATCATTTTTTGTGGTCTATATGTCTTTTTGTGCATACCTTATTGGCTATGGTGGGATAATACTGTTCATCTGAATTTTTGCCATCCCTATATTTTTTGAGTGCAATTATTCCTTTATTTAATCATCTTGTGCATTACCTGTTTGTAGAGTGAGTCTCCTGTTTATTTGATAGGATGGGGATTATTGATATTGCCTTTTTCCTCCATGTACCATTTTGGTGTCTTGAATTTATTGTTTTGTTTATTCTGACTTTATATGAAGTAATACATTTCAGTATGTTTTGATTGTTTTTCTATTTAGTGTAACATTAGCATTTTCCCCTACTCTTTTAGTTGGGGGGAGGGTCAGCATTGTTTTAAGATTTTAGATTTTAAAAATGAAATTCTGTATTGAATGTATGATGTATTATTTATTTAGGTATACTTTTATTTTAGCATTATAATTTTGTGTGAAGTACTACTATTATGTATGTATATTACTTACAAGTTTTGTATGGAAAATTCCCCTATTTTTTAGTAGGGATGGGATGGGGTTTAAGTACCAAATACAGATTATTTATGTTTACAATTTATGTATGCTGTAAGACTTATTTATGTTTTTGATTTCATTCTTTTTTTGATTTTGTATAAAGCAATACAATTTTGTGTTCAGTTTTGAATAAAACAATGCCCCTTCTCTTCTTGGGGGGATGGGGTGAGGGGTTGTGCACATATGGCTTACTTATGTTTAATGCTCTTTCTCACTGTAATCTTTTTGTTTGTGATTTCTTTTGTATGATGAAATACAATTTGGATGTTTTATTGTAAGTTCTGAATAAAAAATTCCCCATCTCTTGCAGTGCTGGTGCTGCTGCTATGGAGGCTGGAGTTTCAGATGCTCATTTGCTGGTGTACCTGTGGGTGAGAAGATCTCTGAGCCCACAGGTCCAGTTCAGGAGACCGCCACTGTTATGACTGCTTTCATGGAAATTGAGAATAATGAGCCTTCTATGCTAAAGGATCCAGTGAGTACACCACATGGGCTCTTTGCTTCTGATGAAGCCTAGCTTGACCACATATTAATGCAAAACAAAACATTGTGGTACTGTATGGAGGTTTTGATCTAGCTACTATGGATTCGACTATTTCTATATCACAGCCTGAAATGTTTGACTCTGGTATGGTAACAGAAGCAGTGAAAGTTATACAAGACATAATGGCTGTAGAAACTGCCAGTAAGCTTGCAGCTGAGAAGCGGGTGACTCAGCCCTGTGATGCACTAGCATCAAAGGAATACTGCTGGTCTGAGTCAGACCTGGAGGAGGTGAAACTGATAGCTGAAGCTCGGCCTTTGTTGCTGGCAACCACTCTGCCTCCTCAGAAAGTAGCTGCTGAGACTGTGAGTACTACATTAAATTCAGTGTTGCAGACTGACTGTATACAAGTGAATTAACTTGGTTTAAGGAAAGGTAGAACTGGTGAAGTTACTGCTTTCCCACCCTGCGGGAACTCACCAACCTCTTTAGATTGTTGTTTGTTGAACGTGGGCTGGAAAAGGGGAGCAACAGGCATTTGGATTCCAGACCCTGAACACAGCCCAATTCCTGGACAATCCTCCCCAAATGTTGATATTCAGTCATATTCTGGTGTGCCTACTCAAATACAGGAAGGAACAGAAACTGAGATGCCTTTAGTGCATAGTACTGGAGCACATAGCGATAAGGAGCAGGAGCTACCTCACTATACAAAGTCATCCTCCTCAGAGTCGGAGGGTTCTGCAGCAAAGCCTGAAGAGTGAGGAGATACTACTGAGAATGAAAACACAACCATTAGTAATAAACCTGACTTTCATGAGCCTTCAAAAAATGCTTGGGACAATTTCAGACATAAAGATCCTTTTTCTGGCTCCCCCACTACAAAGACGTAATGCAGTTCACCTGGAATATTTAGGGGGTTTAGACATAGCACCAGACTATTTATTTGTGGGGTGAGGTTTATTGAAGGGTTCACTAGGGTTTTTTTCAAATGAAATTCACACTCTAATTCATGTTTCAGGTACTGTACTGTATGATATCAGCTTTACTTCTCTACAAGGACTATATCATTTTTGGTCTAAATATGACTCATTAAAATATACTGAATTGTGGTTACCCTTCAAAGTTATAACCTTAACTAAACCCTCCATTAGAAATGTGACTGTACTATTCCAGAATGAATCTGTGTCTGTGCATGATGTCACTTACTGGTTGCAAAAAAAAATGTGATGTGCTTGAAACTCCCCAACCAATATTTGATGATGAATGTATCTGGAATGGGGGTTGGAAGTTTAGGGTTCATTTAAGGAACAACAGCATGGGCTCAGTCCATCTCCCAAATAGTTTGTTTTTGGGGAATGAGAGGGGTCATTGTTTCTATCCAGGGCAACCTAGGGCCTGCTTTAAATGTGGGGCCTACACGCATTTAGACACAGCTTGTGACAGAATGAAATGCAATCTTTGTCTGGGATTTGGTCATCATAGTTCTGAATGCAAGGAAAACCTGAAATGTACCTGTGTATAGAATCCGGACATACAAACAGAACCTGTCCCTGGGCCACTCATAATTGCATTGATCATAAACATCAGGATATTATCATTCAAGAGGCATAAACAAGAGAAATGACAAAAAGAAAGGCCAACACCAATAAACCTTGCCCCGAAAAAATGACAGCCCTGCCCCCACCCCTTCCCCCCCTCCAGAGGAGATAGTGGTAGATGAAGATGATAATACCTTACAACCCACAGAACCTGTACAACTTTCAGAGACAGACACTCAGTTAACGGACAAATTGGTTATCCCTGAGAAAGAAGTAATGGTGGTTGAGATGCCTCCTCCCCGGGCGGTTAAAAGTTTAGCAAAAAAACGCAGCATGAAGCAAACTAAACCTAGATCTAAGGTAGCAAAGGCAAGTTTACCTGAGGATATGGAGATTTTATTATCAAACAAATATGAAACTTTGTCAAACCATACACTGGACTCGGAACAAGGTGGTGATTCTGAGGCCTCATCCTTACCCTCCCCCAATCTTCAGATTCTGAAGGGGAACTACAAATCATAAGGACAGTTGAGGATAGGAAAACACAGATTGGTGCTAGAGTTCGGAGAAGCTCTAGATTGAGGAAACCACTTTGAACATCCTCCCCCCTTCTTCATAAAGACTTTATTCACAGCTTAGTATTGCAGCTATTAATGTTAATAGTATAAAGAATGAAAAGAGGAGATTGATTACGCTAACAGTATTGAAGGATTTAGGGTATGATATTTGCTTACTGCAAGACACTAGATTAAGCACAGTGGGCTGGATTCACAAAAGAAAGTAGGGCAGAAAAAACCTGCAAGTGTCCAAATATTGCGCAGCTGCGGGGAAACACACCTACATGCACTGCGGGGATTTCACAAATCCCGTGCAGGTGCGGGAAAAATATCCTGCGGTTGCGAAAAAAATGCACTTACGGAAAATTTGTTGCGGGGGAAAAGTGTCATGATATGCATGCAGCACCCCCTTGAAAGGCTATTCACAGCCAGTTTTTTCCGCAGTTGCGTAAAAAATGTTACACACAGTGGAATGAGATGTAACTCTCCCTCAGCAAACTGCAGTAATGCCCCAGCAATTGGAATCAATTAAGGTGGAGGTGAGGCACAGGTAATAGCATCCCAGATAGTATAACAGTGGCTGATATTACAGCAACAAAAGCACACATTGCCATGATATGGCAACAGGCAACATCCACCAGACACAGTGCAGCCTATGACGAAGCCCCACAGGCCATAACGCCTGGCCAGCCTGCAGTGAGTGCTACCTCTGCAGGCAACAGGAACACCCCAGGGAGGGAGGACCAGCGGGGACAGTTGGTAACTGTGGTGCCATGGTATTGCTGGTACCTGTGGTGCTGCAGTGGTCCCAGTTGAGGGACTGGTTGCTGGTCTCTTTGTGGGTGCTTTTAGCTTCATTCTATGGCAGCACTGTTAAAGTCTGCTGTTTCAGCTAATTAAGTTCATTGTTGCTATGTCTCTTAAGCCATTTCTGCAGCTGTGGATCCGCAGTTGTGGATTTTCAGCACGTGTGCAATTTTTGCAGCTGCTGAAATTCCGCAACTGTGGAGATTTTATGAAATTCCGCACCTGCTCAAAATTTCTATATGAATATCACGCAACTGCATTTCCACAATGCTGCAGGCCTTTTTCCCGCAGCTGCGGGATTCTTGGCTTTCTTTGTGAATCTTGCCCTTACTGTTAGTGAGATCGGCCCAACAATTATGGTGTTGGGGTCCCTCCTTTTTTTCCTTTGGAACAGAGGTATGTGATGGGGTAGGTATTTTATTTAAGGGAGATGGGTTTAAAGTGTCAAGACTTGTAGATATTTCTTTGTGGTGGGCATTACTGGTGGATTTCAAGTATAGAAGGGAAGGGTGGAGGCTGATAAATGTTTATGCTGCTCTTACTAAGAAGGACAGAACCTCACTATTTAATACTATTAAGCCTTTTTTAATCATGACAAAGAACATGCTTTGGGGGGGATTTTAATTGTGTAGTGGATAGTCGTGATTAGAGATGCAGCTAATTTTTAATCCGTTTCCGAAGGCTAAGTGGATTAAGGGCCACCTCATGTCCACAGAGGACAACGTGAAGTGGGCATTGCAAGGTGCTCACTTTGCATCATTATTATTATTATCACTTTGCATTGCTATTATGACTTAACGTGAAGTAAGGTAAAGTGAGAAGAGAATAGGCAGCCTCCCACACATCACATGGCTTACAGTACTGCAAGTCACATGCTTTAGCCAGGCAGGTAGGAAGTGAGTCAGAGAAGCAGTTTCACTTTCTCCTTTGTATTCATAGAGGGGGAAGGGTTGTGAAAGAGAAGTGTAGGACTCAGTGACAAAGTGCTTATTGCCTTGTAAAACAACAGCTTTTTTAAAAGCTATCCTTATTCAGTTTTTGTATTGTGTTTGTGATTGGTTTTTTTGGTGGTTAATTTTTTTTATAAGTGTTGTTTTGTGCGTGTGTGAGTGACTGTGTGTGGTTGTGTGTGTGTGTGTGTGTATGTGTGCTGGGGACTTGTGTGGGAGGGATGGACGTGGACCCTGGAGAAGGCGAGACGCTGGCCTGTGGGCACGGTCGGAGGGGAGTGCAGACCAGTGGGGGGCGGGGTGGTCGTGTCATGCTGGACCACTCCCAATTTCTGGGTGTTGCTTCTCCCCATATTCAAGCAACAGGAGCAGCAGCAGCAGCACCACCAGTGCCACCGGTGGCTGCTGTGCGTCCACTTTCTCGGCCACTACCCCAGCACTGGTAGCAGCAGCTGTAGGGGCTCCAGCAGCACCCCTCCACCACATCCACAGCCACAGCCACAGGAGGTGGCACTGGAAAACACTGGTGGGACTTGTGTGAGGACTATGTCTGGTCCCCCCCACAGCTCCCCAGTGTGGGAGTTTTTTAACTCTGTGGGGAGAGACAGCACAGTGGTGGCGTGCCATCTGTGTAGTGTGGTGGTTCATCGTGGCCACCGTGGGACACATTTGGGGACTGGTGGCCAGTGCATCCACATGCTGAACCACCACAAGGCAGAGTGGCAGACTGCCATGGAAGAGGCCAGGCGTCCACCTGCTGGCACTTCCATGGCAGTGGCCAAGGGTTCTGCTGGGGTGGGAGTTGTGTCTCATCACCAATGCAGCAGGAGGAGGGCTAGTACAGCAGCTGCTCCATCACCACCACCACTGCCTCCACAGCCACCAGCACCACTCTCTCCACCAATGACACCACCACCACCACCTTGATTCCCTGCTGCAGTGGACAGTGGCACAGTCTCTGCAACACAGTCTGACATCGCCCTGGTGTGGGCAGCTCTAGAAGAAAATAATGAGCAATTTGGTGCTTTGCAGCAGCAGGTGAACAGAATAGAACAACAGCAGCAGCAAATAGTTTCAATGCTGCACCTGCTGCTGGACCACCATGGCATCCCATGGCCACAGTAAGTTACGGTATTGTTTTCTACACCCCCACCCCACCCCACTACTGTGTTGTACTGTTTTTGAGTGTTTTTTCTTTGTTGTTGTTTAATCATACACATTTTCCCTTCCAGGGCAATCTTTCTTGCACCACATAGTGCAATACATTTGTGTGAAAGCCGCCCATAATTTCATTACAGTGTGTCACTTGATGGAGGAATTCCCATTCTGAAAATCTGCCCACATTCTGCCTCCCTTCTCAGCAACCTTAGGATATGATGGCAGGTAGAGCACATGTGTGTGCTCCTTATAGTGAATATCTGATTGTCCGGCAGCTTTCCGAATGTTTCTTTATGTTATAATGGTCAGTTTGTGGTGAAACCTGTGGGCACGTTTCCAGTAAGAAGAGCCTTGTTAGTGGAAACATTCCCACATTTCACCACAAAGTCAACCTTATAACATAAGGAAACATTGGGATAACAGCCGGACATTCACTGTAGTGTAGTGGAGCATGCACCTGCGCTCCCCCTGGCATCACCTCCTAACGTTGCTGAGAACAGGGGGCAGAATGTGCATGGCTTTTCTGATCAGTAATTCCTCTGTCACATGACACACTACAATGAAATTGTGGGTTGGTTTTCACAGAAATATATTGCACTCTGTGGAGCAAGAAATATTCCAGTGGGAGTAATGCCCACATATTAGCTTATGTGCATCACCATAACTATGTAATGTGGTGAATCTCTGTAAAGCAGCAGTGCAACAATCTGTTGAGAACTCTGACCTATATTTTTTAATATTGTGTTACAGGTAGAAGACTTGGTTTGCTGGCCAAGGCACCTAGCTTCACCTGAGCTCTTTCCTTCTAAGACTGCTTGAAAGGCAGAGTAGAGAAACTTACCAGAGCAAGGGAGAAGGATTAAGACTTAGTTTGGCTAAGCAGATTTACTGTGTGGTGGTGTTTTTATTTTTTACTCACAGGGATTGCTACTGTTTGTTGCTAACATTTCATTGCTTTATTTTTCTCTGATTCAAATTGTTGTTGCTGGTATACCTTCTTCTGCATTATTACAAGGTGTGCCTACAGGTGTGCTAACAGATTACTGCTGTAATCTTCTGATTCAAATTGTCTTTGCAAGGTATATCTTCTGTTACTGCTTTATTTTCTCTGGAGCAAAGTGTTTCTTACAGGGTATATCTTCTCTGAAATTATTACAGGTGGTGCTTTATAGGTTTTACAGTTTTATCTAACATTAGGATAAGCTTTCAGGGTTACTGCATTTGTTGACTGATTGTTTCTGCTCTTACCTCCTTGTTCTTTCATCCGTGGTTCTTCTTTTTAGGCAGGGGAAGGGCCCAGCCACCCACCCCCATCCCCAACCACCCCACGCTACACTCCTTTTATAGGGTACCACAGTTGTGACATTTCCTGTGGCAGAGCAGGAAGGGGCGGATCAGTGGGGCCTCCACAAGGTGATCTCATTTACAGGGGCACTAGTAATTTAACTTGTTATAACAAGTTAAACAAAGCACAATTAAACTATTACTTGCATTTTTTTTCCTTTTTTTTCCTTCTAATTACTCTGACTAGGTTACAAACCCAGCAACTTATTTGGAATGGATTTCATTAACTGCAGGTACTGTGGAACAATTTTCAGAAGGACAGTCTTACAGGATTTAGGACACTGTCCTACATGCTGGGCCTTTGGAGATCTTAGGTCTCAGCTTCGGGCAGCATGGGCAGAGATTGCACGCCTCAAATTTCATATTGAAGAGGAAATACATTATAAGAACCACCCACCATTTCCCCAGCATCCAAGAGAAAACCTCGACCGCAGAGGGTAGTTGGTCCAGGAGGTTGGCAGGTGGTTAGGAGGAGCAAATCAGGTGCCCCATCACTCTCTGCTCTCAACACATTACTCCAAAACCATATAAACACTACAAACAGGTATCTGCCTCTATCTCTGAAATCAAATAAAGAGGCAGAAGACACTGCAGAGCAGGACACTGTGGCACAGGAGCTAGCACAACAATACTCATCCAAATCAGGAACCAAAACTAAACAAGCACAAAGGAAATCCAAAAACTTCTGATCATAGGAGACTCCATGATTCAGGAGTTGATACCCATCTCCAGCCAGGGTGATGGTCAGATGTCTCCAGGTACATCAGCATGGAGAGACACTGACCGCATTGCTAAAATTGTTCACAGAGCAGGGAAAACATTGATGTCCTAGTACACATAGGGACTAATGATCTCGCCAGCCGGTCAGTTGTGGAGACCAAGGAACACCTGACTAAGCTGGGTGACAAACTATCATCTATTTCGTCCGGCATCTCCTTCTCTGAGATCCTGCCAGTCTGGAGAAGGGAGCAGATGGACGGAAGGTCAGAGAAGGGAGATAGGGAGCTAAACACGTGGCTCAAGGACTGGTGCCAGGAAAAAGGACACAGATTTGTAGGGAACTGGCAACAGTTCTGGGAGCGAAAGTTCTTTAAATTTGATGGACTGCATCTGACTAAAGAGGAGTCAGTGCATTGGGGCAGAAGTTTGACGTCTTTGCAGAATATTTAAACTAGCAAATGGGAGAGGGTGCAGCACCCATACGCCGAATGGGAAGAACACCCTCCCTCAGCTAGTGGTCAAACAGGAATTCAGCGTGTTTGCTGCTCATTTGCATCACCAGGTAAGAAAAAGGTTTGTCTCCCATATGATGCACAGGGTAATGCCAAACTTCACCCAACAACTAACACACCAAAATCTGGCCAATGGAAAATCATGTACACAAATGCTCACAGCCTGGGAAATAAGATCCCAGACCTGCAGGCAATAATGTCAGAGGCTAAACTGGACATAGTAGCAATTAGTGAGATGTGGTTTACCAGTAACCACACTTGGGAGACTTCAGTACCTGGCTATGTATTGTTCAGAAGAGACCGAGGTGCAAAAAGGGGGGGAGGAGTGGCCCTGTATGTTAATGAAAATATCAAAGCTACAGAAATTCAGAATACACATAAGGAGCCAGAAGAACTGTGGGTCACCCTGAAACAGGAAATGGGACAGCCATAAGAAATGGGGTTGTCTACAGGCCCCAGACCAGAGGAGGACATAGACACATTACTGTTAGAAGATATACAAAACATGACAGCTAAAGGGAGGTTCTGATAATGGGAGACTTCAACATGCCAGATACAGATTGGTCAATACCAGCAGGAACATCTGCCAGAACTAGACTCATAGTGGATTCCTGCAGGGAGGGCCTCAAACAACTGGTACAGCAACCCACAAGAGACAGGGCTATCCTAGATCTAGTACTGACTAACAAAGAAGGGATCACAGATCTCCAGGTAGAAGGTCACCTGGGGGCCAGTGACCATCACATGGTATGGTTCAATTTGGCTACTACATCTAAATCATCCCATTCCAAGGCAAAAATATGGGACTTCAGAGGAGCTGACTTTGATAAGATGGCCAACAGAGTTAAGCTAGCCCTGGCAAAAAGAAACACAGGTGAGGAGGTACAGGCAAAGTGGGCAAGCATTAAGGATACAATACTTGGAGCAACATCCCATTGTGTTAGACAGAAAAGGAAGTGCAAAAGAAGAAGGAAACCACTTTGGTTCTCAAATACAGTAGCAGAAAAGGTCAGAGCCAAAAGGCTGGCCTTCAGGAAATATAAGGGAACACAGCGGGATGAAGATAGGGAGGCATACCAAACTGCCCTAAGGGAAGCAGGTAAGGCAGTAAGGCAGGCAAAGTCCCAAACTTGAGGAAACACTAGCACGAACAGTAAAAGAAGGTGACAAGACTTTCTATAGATACATTAGTGAAAGGAGAAAGTCCAGAGGGGTATTGCTAAGCTTAATGGAGAAAGGGAGCATGTGAGGAGGAGGACCCTGTAAAGGCATCTATCCTAAATAGATACTTTTGCTCAGTATTTACTGAAGAGAAGGTGGAGGCAGGGCCCACAGCTCAGCATCATGGACACAGGGGAGGAGGTGAGCACTACTCCCTTCACAAAGAAAGGGTCCTACAAGCTTGCTAAGCTCAGGGTGGATAAGGCAATGGGACCTGATGGCATACATCCCAGGGTACTTAAGGAGCTAAAGGAGGAACTAGCAGAGCCATTAGCAGAATTGTTTAGTGAGTCTCTGAGCACAGGAGAGGTCCCAGAAGACTGGAGAAGGGCTCATGTGATCCCGCTCCACAAGAGTGGTAGCAGGGAGGAGGTGGGGAACTACAGACCAGTCAGTCTTACCTCAGTAGTGGGCAAGATTATGGAGGCACTCCTTAAGGAAAGGATAGTGCAACACCTGGAATCCATAGGGGCACAGGATCCAAGACAGCATGGGTTTACAAAAGGAAGGTCCTGTCAAACTAATCTCATAGATATCTTTGACTGGGTAACCAGAGTGGTGGACCAAGGGGAGCAGTTGATGTCGCCTACCTTGACTTCAGCAAAGCTTTTGACACTGTTCACATAGAAGATTGATAAATAAGCTAGGTAGGCTCAGGTGGGTCGAAGTTGGTCAACTGGGTGGCAAACTGGTTGACTGGCAGAAAACAGAGAGTGGTGGTAAATGGTATACAGTCAGAAGAGATGCAAGTCACAAGTGGGGTACCTCAGGGATCAGTCCTGGGGCCAGTCCTATTCAACATCTTCATTAGTGACCTCGCAGATGGACTAGAGGGTAAGGCTTGTCTGTTTGCAGATGACACCAAGATCTGCAACAGAGTAGATGATCCAGATGTGGTGGGCAGAATGAGAAGAGATCTGGATAAACTAGCAAAATGGTCAGAAGAGTGGCAACTGGGATTTAATGCAAAGAAGTGCAAAATCATGCACATAGGGAAGAGAAACCTGAAGCCACTTATAGGCTGGGAGGGAGTTGCTAAGCGGTCACAAAGGAAGAAAGAGACTTGGGCATCATCATCACTGATGACCTAAAATCATCCAAGCAGACCTCTAAAGCAGTAGGTAAGGCTAGGGGGTGTTAGGGTGTATTAGTAGGGTATCACAAGTCGTAAGAGGGAGGTAATAATCCTCTGTACAAGACATTGGTTAGGCCCCACCTGGAGTACTGCATGCAGTATTGGAGGCCACACCTTCACAAGGACATTAACCAAATTGAGGCAGTCAGAGAAGGGCAACAAAATGGTGCAGGACTGCATCAGAAGACATATGAGGACAGATTAATGGAGCTCAATATGTATACCCTTGAGCAAAGGAGGAGAGAGGTGATATGATCGAGACATTTAAACACCTTAAGGGCATAAACAAGGTGAAAGAGTCTAACATGTTTAAATATAAGAAAAATAGCAGGACAAGAGGACACAGCATGAGATTAGAGGGAGGCCGATTAAGGGGAATGTGAGGAAATTCTTTTTCACAGAAAGGGTGGTAGATGCATGGAATAGCTACGACAAGAAGTGGTGGCTATGAATACAGTGCAGGGCTTCAAACAGGCATGGGCTAGGCATAAGGGAGCAATACAAATGACTATGAATAGATAGGTCACTGACAGAGCAAAGGCCGATGGCACATTTATAAGGTAGAAAAAGAAATGGGCAGACTGGATGGGCCTTGCGGTCCTTATCTGCTGTCAATTTCTATGTTTCTATGTTTCTATGTTTCTATGTTCTATGTTTCTATGTTTCTATGTTTCCGTGTTACAGCTTCCTTTACTTACATCCTGACTTACTGGAATGATACGAGAATTTGCAGTAGTTGAGTCTGCTGTACTACCTTTTTCATGTGTGAAATAATGAAAGGAGCATTCCTTTTAAATTGCTGCGGACCAGGTCTTTGTCATTGTTTTCCTCTGTTTTTCTCCATCACATCAATTAGTTGTTATATATCACTTCTTTTGTTAATTAACAGTTCTGCATCAGGCAGTGTTTTATGATACCACGGAACAATAGTTATTGAAAAGCAGCTGCAAATAAATACAAACCTGGTCCGAACAATATTGGAAGGCATGCTCATTTCATTTTCATACATGAAAAAAAGTAGTCAGGTAAGTAAAGCAGACATTAATTGTGAAACGAAGCATATCATTCAAGTCACGACTCAGAGGTAACTAGTTGTGGCAGTGGCAATGCAAAGTAGCATAAAAAAGTACATTTTAAAACTGTCAGGAGACTCAGGACATGCTTCAATGCTGCTTTAATTGTAAAAATGTCAGTTTGACATCATGAGCTCACAGCAACAATCACAGAACACACAAAAGGGGCAAAGAGTCCCAGATTTTGTCTGCAGGCCCAAAATGCATCTTGCTTGTGTGCAGAAAATTGACAAGTGGTAACACAGTAGAATGAGAGTGTTTCAGCACATAAAAAGTCCCCCAGAATGAATGGCATACTCAGACATGTGCATAGTGGTGGCAGAGAGTCTCAGATTTTTTTCTGCAGGCCTGAAATGCATCCTGCTTGTGTGCAGAAAATGGACAAGTGGTAACACAGTGGAATGAGAGTGTTTCAGCACATACAAAGTCCCCCAGAATTAATAGCGCATTCAGTCATCCGTGCAGTGGTGGCACAGAGACTCAGGTTTTTTTCTGCAGGCCTAAAATGCATTCTGCTTGGGTGCAGAAAATTGACAAGTGGTAACACAGTAGAATGAGAGTGTTTCAGCACATACTAAGTCCCCCAGAATTAATGGTGCACTCAGTCATGCGCGCAGTGGTGGCACAGAGTCCAAGATTTTTTCTGCCATCCCAAAATGCATCCTGCTTGTGTGCAGAAAATTGACAAGTGGTTACACAGTGGAATGAGAGTGTTTCAGGACATACAAAGTCCCCCAGAATTAATGGTGCACTCAGTCATGCGCGCAGTGGTGGCACAGAGTCCCAGATTGTTTCTGACAGAACAGAATACATCCTTCTTGAGTTCAGAAAATTTACAAGTGGTAACATAGTTGAATGAGAGTGTTTGAGCACATGCAAAGTTCCCCAGAATTAATGGCACACTCAATCATGTGCACAGTGGTGACATAGAGTCCCAGATTGTTTCTGCCAGCCCACAATACATCCTTCTTGTATGTAGAAAATTGACAAGAGGTAACACAGTGGAATCAGAGTGTTTCAGCACATACTAAGTCCCCCAGAATTAATGGCGCACTCAGTCATGCTAGCAGTGGTGGCACAGAGTCCCAGATTATTTCTGCCAGCCCACAATACATCCTTCTTCTATGCAGAAAATTGACCAGAGGAAACACAGTGGAATGAGACTGTTTCAGCACATACAAAATCCCTCAGAATTAATGGCGCCATCAGTCATGCGTCCAGTGGTGGCACAGTGTCCCAGATTTTTTCTGCCGGCCCAAAATGCATCCTGCTTGGGTGCAGAAAATTGACAAGTGGTAACACAGTGGAATCAGACTGTTTCAGCACATACAAAGTCCCCCAGAATTAATGGCGTAATCAGTCATGTGTGCAGTGGTTGCATAGAGTTCCAGATTTTTTCTGTAGGCCCAAAAGGCATTCTGACAAGTGGTAATACAGTGGAATGAATGTGTTTCAGCACATACAAAGTCCCAAAGAATTATTGGCGCACTCGGTCACGTGCACAGTGGTGGCACAGAGTCCCAGATTGTTTCTGCCAGAACAGAATACATCCTTCTTGAGTTCAGAAAATTTACAAGTGGTAACATAGTGGAATGAGAGTGTTTGAGTACATACAAAGTCCCCCAGAATTAATGGCACACTCAGTCATGTGCGCAGTGATGACACAGAGTCCCAGATTGTTTCTGCCAGCCCACAATACATCCTTCTTGTATGCAGAAAATTGACAAGAGGTAACACAGTGGAATGAGAGTGTTTCAGCACATACAAAGTCCCTCAGAATTAATGGCACCATCAGTCATGCGCCCAGTGGTGGCACAGTGTCCCAGATTTTTTCTGTAAGCCCAAAAGGCATTCTGACAAGTGGTAACACAGTGGAATGATAGTGTTTCAGCACATACAAGGTCCCAAATAATTATTGGCACAATCAGTCATGCACGCAGTGGTGGCACAGAGTCCCAGATTGTTTCTGCCAGCCCTGAATACATCCTTCTTGTGTGCAGAAAATTAACAAGTGGTAACATCGTGGAATTAGAGTGTTTGAGCACATACAAAGTTCCCAGAATTAATGGCACACTCAGTCATGAGCGCAGTGGTGGCACAGAGCCCTGGATTTTTTCTGCCAGCCCAAAATACATCCTTCTTGTGTGAAGAAAATTGACCAGTGGTGACACGGTGGAATGAGAGTGTTTCAGCACTTACAAAGTCCCCCAGGATTAATGGCGCCATCAGTCATGCGCACAGTTGTGGCACAGAGTCTCATAATTTTTCTGCCATCCCAAAATGCATCCTGCTTGTGTGCAGAAAATTGACAACTGGTAACACAGTGGAATGAGAGTGTTTCAGCACATACAATGTCCTGAAGAATTAATGGCACTCTCAGTCATGTACAGTATGTAGTGGTGGCACAGAGTCCCAGATTTTTTCTGCAGGCCCAAAATTCATCCTGCTTGTGTGCAGAAAATTGACAAGTGGTAACACAGTGGAATGAGAGTGTTTCAGCACAAACAAAGTCCCCCAAAATTAATTGTGCACTCAGTCATGTGTGCAGTGGTGGCACAGAGTCCCAGATTTTTTCAGCTGGCCAAAAACGCATCCTGCTTGTGTGCAGAAAATTGACAAGTGGTAACACAGTGGAATGAGAGTGTTTCAGCACATACAAAGTCCCCCAGAATTAATGGTGCACTCAGTCATCAGTGCAGTGGGGGCACAAAGTCCCAAGTTCTTCTGCAGGTCCAAAATGCATCCTGCTTGTATGCGGAAAATTGACAAGTGGTAACACAGAGGAATGAGAATGTTTCAGTACATACAAAGTCCCCCAGAATTAATGACTCACTCAGTCATGCACAGAGTCCCAGATTTTTTCTGCCGGTCCAAAATGCATACTGTTTGTGTGCAAAAAATTGACAAGTGGTAACACAGTGGAATGAGTGTTTCAGCACATACAATATCCCCAAGAATTAATGGCGCTCTCAGTCATGTATGTAGTGGTGGCACAGAGTCCCAGATTTTTTCTGCAGGCCCAAATGAATCCTGCTGCTGTGCAGAAATTTGACAAGTGGTAACACAGTGGAATGAGAGTGTTTCAGCACTTACAAAGTCCCCCAGGATTAATGGCACCATCAGTTATGCGCACAGTTGTGGCACAGAGTCCCAGAATTTTTCTGCCATCCCAAAATGCATTCTTCCTGTGTGCAGAAAATTGACCAGTGGTAACACAGTGGAATGAGAGTTGTTCTGCACATACAAAGTTCCCCAGAATTAATGGAGCAATCAGTCATGCACACAGTGGTGGCACAGAGTCCCAGATTTTTTCTGCCTGCCCAAAATGCATCCTGCTTGTGTGCAGAAAATTGAAAACAGGTAACATAGTGGAATGAGAGTGTTTCAGCACATACAAAGTCCCCCAGAATTAATGGTGCACTCAGTCATGCACAAAGTCCCAGATTGTTTCTGCCTGCCCAAAATGCATCCTGCTTGTGTGCAGAAAATTGAGAAGTGGTAACACAGTTAAATGAGAGTGTTTCAGCACATACAATGTCCCCCAGAATTAATGGCACACTCAGTCATGCGTGCAGTGGTGGCACAGATTCCCAGATTTTTCTTGCCATCCCAAAATGCATCCTGCTTGTGTGCAGAAAATTGACAAGTAGTAACACAGTGGAATGAGAGTGTTTTAGCACATATCCCAGTTTAAAATGATGATTGTGAGCATCATGTTGCTGGTCCAATGTGTTCTGTGAGACAATTCGAGCAAATGCAATGTGATCATCTCAACTGGATTGAAGGTTGCCCTTTGGCTGTACACTGATAGTAGCCTTGGTGAGTATAGATAGATGATAGACAGATAGATAGATAGATAGATAGATAGATAGATAGATAGATAGATATATGGTTGTGTATTTTGTAGGTGAGGGGGGATTGACATGGACATGTACTCGTGGGGCTGGATATTCAAAAGGGTTGCGCAATGCGCAATAGGTTGCACAAGTGCAAGTCAGAAAATGCGCCATTCTGCCATATTCAGCAGGAGGCAGTTGCGCCACTGGAAACATGCTGAGCAACAGTGCAATGATAATGAAGGTATGCACAACCAAAGGGGGTGGAACCATGCATAAAGGGCGCAGTGCGATGTTCAAAGACTTGCGCAATGTGCAACAGTGGAGCAGGCAGAAGTTGCGCCATAGCGGAAATGAGCCAAAATAAAAAGGAGCAAGGAAGAGGCGCAAGATCACTACAGGGAAGCCACATGAGACAGAGGCAGAGACGGGCACAGGGAAACAGGGAGAATGAGGGCAGGCCAGGGAAACCACACCACAGGAGAGGGGCAAGGGAAGGTGTGTGGTGCCACAGAGTGCAGAGGCCAGTAGGTGTACCCGGTGCAGGGGAGGTAGCAGTCAGGACAGCGGGGGGAACAAAGCAACATCAGCTGGGGAACACAAGCCAGGGACATGGACAGTGCCACCTTCCACATGGATGCCATAATGAGGGGTGAGAAAGCATGCTGCAGGGGACATTTCGTGGAAGGCCCATCACGTATGCCCCCAACAGGCAGTACCGAGCCCACACCAGCTTTGAGCTGTACACAGATGTTGAGATTGTGGGCCAGTACCACCTGAACAGGGCAATACTGAGGCAGCTCTGTGAGCTGTGCAGTGATGTGAATCAGACACCCACACGACGGAGTCATGCTCTGTCGGTGGAGACAAAGGTAACAGCCTGCATGTGCTTGCTCGCCACAGGTAACTTCCAGAGACCAACAGAGGATACCACAGGCATAACACAGTCATACATATCACACATCCTCACCCAATTCCTCAGCACACTGCTGCCACATGCTGTGGAGTACATCCATTTCCCCAGCACTGTGGCGGAGCGCACAGCAAACATACAGGAGTTTCACAGGGTAGCACGTATGCCTGGTGAACTAGGGGCAATAGACTGCACCCATGTGGCCATACGCACACCACCTGGCCCCGATGGGGCCACCTACATGAATCAAAAGGGATATGCCAGTGTCAACTACCAGGTGGTGTGTGATGCCAATGGGCGCATCATCAATGTCTGTGCCACGCACCTTGGGGGAGCACATGATTCCTTCATCTGGCACCAGTCAGCTCTGTGCCACTGATTTGAGAGTGGGGACATCCCCACAGGTCATCTAGTGGGTGAGTATGTATGTAGAACTGACATATCGTGAGCAAGGGAGGGTAAGCCAGAGGTGCCATGGGTGTGGCCCACAGGGCTTGGGGCAGTCTGAACCTGAACGAGACACTAACCTCCACTATCTCCACACAGGTGACAGTTTATACCCACTCCAACCCTGGCTGCTCACACCCTACTGGTGGCCCATGACCCCATTGCAGCAACGCTTCAATGAGGCACATGCCACCACAAGCAACATCATTGAGTGGGTGTTTGGGATGCTGAAGGTGCATTTCCATTGCCTGGACACCTCTGGCAGTGCCCTACAGTATAGCCTCTGAAAGGCCTGTGGGATATTCCTGGCCTGTTGCATTCTGCACAACATGCCAAAGACTGTGGGATAGCCATATAGGTCAAAGATGGGGACAGTGATGGGGACGACGGTGACGCCGGTGATGATGGGGATGGGCAGCCCCTCTTGGATGATGGGACCCCCGACTGATCTGGCTGGCACAGCTGCACTGGGACACCATCACAGAGGAGCACTTTAGCCAACACAGGTAAGTCATGGTGCCATGTGCAACCACCAGTGGCTAGGGCACAGCCCACATACACACGTGGAAACACACCGGGGTGCATGCTGGCAAGGGATGTGGCAAGGCACAGAAGCACACACATACAACCAGGAAGGGGTGAACAGTAACACACCACACGGACGGACACACACGCACACACAATAGGCACAAAGTGCACAGGGGTCAGGTGCAAAACAGAGCCGGAACACGAACACTAGCAACACACATGTCCACAGGCCACCATGTCCACTGACTGTCTATGTGCGTGTGTCAGATGCTGGGCACCATCGCACTTTGGTGTACAGCGCAATGCAGGCATCATCATGCACACGTACCTGTGGACAGCAGTTGGGAGGGTGTGCAGGTGAACCGTGTGTCTGTGTGCAGGGCCAGGCACCCACCCGTGCACTGCCCACCAAAACACACAATGCACACAGGGCAGCACTAGACAGTGCCCACACTGGGAGACAGGTCAGTCTTGCGACACAGTGCCACATCTGCCTCGGATATGTGGGTGGCCCTGCCGAGACCCAGCAGCACTGGCAGGCTGACCATGGGCCTCATGGGGTGGCACCGATGGTCCACCAGGGGTTCCGCTGTGCGAACGTGACCGTGCCCGCACAGGGGTCTGCAGCACACCGAACATACCTGCACCAGGAGTGCTCGGGATGCCCACAACTTAACCCGGTGTTGACAGGGTGGGTGTCGCATGATGCCGGGAATGGGGAGTGGATAGTGAACTGCGCGGTGTGAGTGACGCATGGGCACCTGACTGTGTGCCCATTGTGGCCATGACAGTGACCAACGCCTGTGTTTGCCTGTCAATGGCAGGGGTCACATCCTCCCGCAAATGGTCAATCCGTGACAGGATCCTATTGGTGTCCCTGCTGTGTCGCTCCTCAACCCACTCCAGAGCCACACATAGTGCATCCACGGATGTTGCAAGCTGCATCTGCTGCTGTACTGATGCCTGCAGTAGGCGGGTGTGCTCGTCAAAGAGGTCGTCTGCCACCTCGGCATCCCGTCCATCGGGGTATGGAAGGGCCTGATGTTCAGCACCCTTTGAGGGTGGGCACTGCTCACCAGGACCAGGTATGGGCAAGTCCACAGGCAGTGCACAGATGCCACCGTTGATCCCTGAACCCCCAGTCCCGGTGGGCAACTGCTGCTGCTGCCCCTCCGCCTGCTGTGTCCAAGGGATCAGTTGTTCCACCGCTGTGGCCGCAACAGTCCCAGTGTCCTGACCAGCCACCGGTGCTGCCCCACTGGTGCTGACAGACACAGCCTGGGACTGTGCTGACATGCTGGCACACACTTCGGAACCAGCCAGGTCCATGGGCATGAGTTGGCCGGCTGTGTGTCCATTCCGTGGCACACACATGTCACTGCCCATAACGGTCGTGTCTTCATCAGTGGTGCAGGTCTCTGCCACAGCCACAGCGTGCTGGCATCCTTGGATGCCAGAATGCTGATACACAGGAAGGGCCTCGCACACACCTGTCTCAACAACATCAGTGTGGACAGCCAGGTGGACCCACTGTTGCAAAGCTCGCTGGGTACCTGTGGAGGTGGATGGTCCCTCCTCCAACTCCAGATGACTGTCCGCAGTGGACAGGCCCTCCACCGCTGACCCCTGCAGATGCGCAGGATCTGTAACAGAAAGTAAGGTCATGTTAGTGCATGTGATCTACCCCCGACAGACCATGACTTACCATGCAGTGATGGGCTACCACCTGTCTGGAAGCCACCTCCTGGAATGCCCTCTATGACACTGCACTGCATGCTTGCAGCGAGCCTGTCCTCTGCCGGTGTCAGCTGCACCACCTCCGGCTGGCCCCCTCCTGTTGCAGCACATGCCGCCCTGATGGCAGCCACCTTCTCCTTCACCCTCCTCCTGTCGGTACCCATCTTCTTCTTACACTCCTGCACGGAGAGCTGGTGGTTGCCATGCAGGTTTATGGCACATGCCACCCCCTCCCATGCAGCAGCACGGGCCTGAGGGGTGCCCCGCTGTCCACTGAGCAGTGGCTCCTGATCGAGGTAGGCCTTGAAGAGTGCCTCCATCTTGGCCTTGGTGAAATTGGGCCTCCTCTTCCACCCACCATCATATTTCTCCTCACCCAGACATCGCTCAGTCATTATTCAGCCTGCATGGATGACAGTGGTTACCTGTGACTATGCAGTACAAAGCAAGTCCCTGACACCACAGTCCAGACTCCCGCACAGCATGCAACTTACCAATAAATTGCAGTAACTGAATATGGCCACTGCAGAACAGTGTCGCAGTTTTATAGCGCAAGCCATGCAAATTAGGTGAGGAGCAACTTTAATGAGATGCAAATCATGCCACTGTGCCATTGCATGGCTGATCGAATGATTAGCATATGACAGCTGAATATCATGCCGTTGCACTTTGTGCAATTGTGTTGAACCTGCTGAGCCAATGGTGCAGTTCTGTGGCATGCGTACTACATATCACCGCGCATGCCCAGGTAGCTTACGCAGGCATCTGCCATGCTGATGATGTGCTGTGTGTGGTAGGCAATGCAGGGCATGGCTGCCATTGTGCCAGTGGTGCTATGGTGAGGGTCACTACATGGCGCTGTGGCACAACTGCGTGATAGTCCACTGCGGCACTGGCACACAGGTGACCAATCGCACTAGATGCATAGATGTCCGATGGCGCTGTGCATGGCCTTGTGCCAGAGACCCATAACCCTGTGCCTGACCTTTGCCCCCTTGGCGCTATACGTCTGGCATGGCTGAACCTCTATCGCGCTGTTCAGTAACAGCGCAATAGAGAACGGCGGTGCTGTACCGCACAGTAGTTCCACTTGGGTTGCCGCACTGCAGAGCGCCATATTGCCTACTATAGCAGTGGAGATGGCATGCAGGAGAGCCCCTCAATGGAGTGCCCTTGAGCTGGCTAACCTTGTGGCCATTGTGGAGCCACACTGTGGCCCACTCTTTGGTGAAGAGGCACTGGACAGGGCCAGGACCCAGGTTTTGCAGGAGGTGGCCACTGACCTGGAGGTGGCCACTGGATGCAGGAGGTCAGCAGACCAGTGCAGGCACCGTTATGGGGACCTTAGGAGGGGGGAGCCAGAGCAACTTGCCCGTCTGCGGTCGCATGCCAGGAGTGGCATGGTGCCTCGTCAAGGTGGGTGATGCGTCTACACACTTGTATCATCCATATGGGTAACACTGTCTTATGTGTCCAGCACATAGGGGAGGGATAGTCTAGGGTTGGCTGTGGCACTGTTTACAGGGTATGGGGTAGATGGGTCTGGCTGGGTGGGTGGGCACACACATTGGGGCAGGGGGACTTTGCTTTGGGTTTGTACTGATGTGTTCCTCTCCTTTTTTCTCCCACAGGCATGTCCGAGTGGCAGCGGATGGTGGAGCAGCAGCAGAGGGAGGAGGACGCTGCACACAGGGGTCTCGGGGACCAACACAAACAACAACAGCATCCCGATGAGGGTGAGTGCCATGACACCATGATTACTATTGCATGCTGTGTAACAGGGTGGGAAGCAGGGCATGGCCACCATCCATGGACACCACTGCCATGCACGCAACATGTGACAGTCAGCACTGTCCAGTGGCACTGCATGTCTGGGAGTGCATCAATGGTGGTCCTTGTGTGCACTGGGTACATGGCTGTGGCACTGCCTGCACACCGCATAGCCACGTTACTGTACGGCATTGGTTGTGCTGTGCTGGACATGGGCGGTGGGTGTGTGCAGTGGTACACATGGCTGTTGCTGCCTGGTTGGGCATGTCTTGTGGACACGGTCACTGTGGGTGGGCGCACACCTTCACAGGAGCGTGGCACATGGCTGTATGCCATGCACAATGGGTGGGCTGCAGGGGGATGGACAGTCACACCTATTGACTCTGATCCTTCATCTTAGATGTACGGATACTCCTGCAGATCCAGCAGGCTGTTCAGGAGCTGCTGCAGGTGGCACAAGAGTCCCTGACCATACTGAGGAACATACAGCAGAATGGGGTCAGGAGGAGGAGGTGGCCCAGGCAACAGCCCCAGGCAGAGGAGGACCAGGCTGGATGATGATGTCTGCAAGACCTGCCTGCAACTACCCACCTTTGACCAACCCTCACACCCCACCTTCCCTCTCCCATATGTTCATCCCTGCCCCTTACCCACCCCCACCTTGTTTCTGTCCCTCCCCCCATTTGTACATAGTTCACTGTATATAGTTGTGTTTTATATTTTACAATACACATATTTTGATATGAATACTGTGGTGGTCTCTGATTTGCAGCTGGCTATAGGTGCTCAGCTGCAGTGGTGTGCATGGCATCTGGGGGTGGTTCAGTCATGGGTATGTGTGTGTGTGCATGGGGAAGTGTCTCTGGTGTGGGAGTGGCTATCAGTCGGTGTCTGTGGTGTGCATGTTGTTCCCTGTGCATTGCATTACTGTGTGCAGTGGTCCATGGTGCATGCTCTGTGTCCATTGTGCCCCTGTCAACCCATCCTTGGCCTGTGCCGCTGACACCCTTGCATGTCTGTGGCCTGCAAGGTCTGCTGCCTTGTCAGTGGTGGCTGCCCCTGCAGGTCATCCACTGTGACCGTCACAATGCTGAGTTGCCTCCTGTCACTGGTGTGGTGCATGTTTGCCTCAGGTGACACTGTGGCCTCCGCAGTTGCTGTCCCACCTCCATGCTGTGGCTTGTGTGTGTTGTAGGGGATGTGCAACACTGTCTGTGACTTGTGCTCCAGGCATATGATGGTGGCATACAGGACCACAGTGCATGCACAGGGTGGGTGGGTGTCACCCCTGTGCCATGGAGGACTGCAGGCTGTGTGTGCTCAGTTTTCATGGGCCCACACTGGGGGCTTGGTTGCCACACTACTGCATCCCTGTGTTATTTTCCCCATGGGTATGGGTGTGTGTTTTCCCCTGCACTGTGTTGCATCTGGTGTGATGCATGCTTCCATGCACCACTGTGGGTGTCTGTGCTGGCTGCTGTGACTCATGGTGGGCCGGGCTGTGACACTTGTCTACTGTGCAGGGTGCTGTCTCAATGGTGGTGGTGTCAGGGGCACGCCCTTTCCCATGTGGGGTACCTCTTGTGCCGACACATGGTCGGTCTCTCAGCTGTGCCTCGGGGGGATTGTGCATGTTGGCACTGTGTCTGCTGTTGTTGCATTGCCGTGTGTTGCCACCCACTGCTGGGTGCTCATGGTGGGGCTGGCTTGTATGGTTCTGTGGTACACGAGGTTGCGGTGTGACAGTGGGGGTGGTGGTATGCATGGGGTTTCCTGCAGTGGTGGTCACTGCTCATGAGGGGTGTCTGGGGGTCACAGTGCAGGGTGTGCTGTGCACTGAGGGTGGCTGGTGTGGCACAGGGTGGTCCGCCCTCCTTGTGTGGCAGTCTCAGCTTGCTGGTGGGTGTGCTGGGGCACCATGGTCCAGCTGTGCTTTGTTTGCTTGTCCCCATGGGCCGGTGGATATTCCAGCCCTCCCCCAGTTGTGCTGTGCTTAGGGTGTGGGGGCGCATTGTCAGTTCTGCTGTGTGTTCCTGTGCCCATCTGTGGCATGGTTGTGCAGTTACATTGCTCTGCTGCTGGGGGGGGCTCCCTGCTTGCGCTATGGCACCTCTGGGCTGCTCAGCTGGGCAGCCCTTGTTGCGCCATAGCGCATCGTATTTGCTCAGCTTCCCCTTCCTAGTTGCGCTATGGCGCAGGTTGTGCGATATTCAGACATTAGCTGTTGGCGCAATTTGGCTTGCTCCTTTTTTGAATATCGCATCTATTGCGCATGGGTGCAATGGACTTGTGCTTGCTCCTGCTATTGCACACTTTTTGGGCGCAGTTTGAATATGCAGCCCTCGGTATTGTTTTGCATCACAGGTCACACAGAAACTGTTGGTGTGCACATTCCAGTGCTCAATGAGGATTTTTTGTGCCGAAATTGGAAACGGAAAACTCTCAAGCACATGAAGGTATGTATTTTTTCTGGGGGGGATCATATTTTCAGGTTTGTCTCTAATCTTTTCTTATTTTGTTACTTCTTCACAGATTTCATCAGCATTCTTCTGGAGTCCGGTTGTTAGGATGGTCATGGTCATCTTATGAAATGACTTTTGCATGTTGCATGTCTGCCCAAGCTCAGGGGAGGGGGTGCCTGATGTTAAATAACTTTTTTTGGTAAGGCCACTTTGCCAGAACAACAAAGCATCTGGAAGTTTCCTAAAAAAATAAATGAATTACTTCTTACAACTTAATTGTTATGTGTCCCTACCTGGTTCTCAAATCTCAATCTAAAGTCAAGTTACATTTCAAACCCACATCTTGTCAACTAACACAACCTGTGTGCAATATTTGCTGTAGTCTTTCCAAAACAATGAAACAGATGAAATAAAATCTTCATACTTACCAGAATGGATTTCACATGGTTATTACATCACATCCTCTCTGTACAGTACAACTACAGTCCATTCCCAATGAGTTTTAGTGATGGAGCCTTCTTTTGTTACCCCGTAAAAGAAACAAAATAAGCGTACCGTATGTGTTTTTCCATTGTGGCTCTGAAAAGCTACAGAAAACAAAACATACAACTAAATGAAGTGAAGCAGCATAGCAAATATGAGTACACATACTCACTTTTTGGTTTAAATATTAAGAAGATTTGTGTCTGTGGCTGATGAATGTGGTTGTCCGGACAGACTCAGGCTCAGTGGTGGCAGTGGCTAACATCATTCCCGGTGGTGGTGGTTCAGGGGGTGGACAGACTCATGGTGGCAGTAGTGGCAGTGGCTAACATCAGTCTCAGTGGTGGTGGTCCGGGTGACAGAGTCATGGTGGCAGTGGCTAACATCAGTCCCAGTGGCGGTGGTTTTCTAGGGGCAGACAGACCCATGGTGGCAGTGGTGGCAGTGGCTAACATCAGTCCTGGTGGTGGTGGTCCGGGGCGTGGACAGACTCATGGTGGCAGTGGCTAACATCAGTTCCGGTGGTGGTGGTGGTGGTCCAGGGGGCAGACAGACTCATGGTGGCAGTGGTGGCAGTGGCTAACATCAGTCCCAGTGGTGGTGGTCCGGGGGGGCACACCCCCTTTGAAAAGCTTCAGTTAAAACCTGCCAACATTAACCACATCTTCATCCTCATAAAGAAAGCTGCCCTCATAGTCATCGATGTCGGAAGTCTGACCACTGGGAAATTCTTTCTCCATTGTGTCATCATCTACATCAGTGGTGGGCCGTTTCAGGCAGCCACTGCCAGTGCCACCAGGATGCTTCATTTCCACATCAGCAAGACCACTATGACTAGGCCAGGGTACGAATACCAAGGTTGCAGTCTGTGTTGGTATGTGCCTCTTATTCATTTTAATGAATGTTAGCAAACTAACATTTGCAGGAGACAGGTTTGTCTGATGATCCCTCACTATTGCACCTGCTGAGCTGAATACCCTCTCAACATTTACACCAGAGGGTGAGCATGTGAGGTACTTCAGTGCCACTGCAGTAAGTTCTGGCCATTCATTGACCTTTCCACTCCAGTACAAAATAAGATCATCAGTTATTGTCAGATGACTGTTTTCAGACAAATATGACTCAACCATTCTCTGTGCCACACTAAGTCCAGTGGTTGATGCAACATCCTGTTCTTCCAAATCATTTACTTCACAAATCCCCATTTGGGACAAAGCCTCCCAAAGCAGTTTGATGCCAGCCACTTTGGATGACAGACCACCTGGAACTGCATTCCCATTCCCCTTGCAGGATATGCTTGATGGTCCTCCAGGTACACCTTCAGCCAGATTATGCTGCAGAGGTTTGCTGACCTTGGCACATGACTTCTGTGCCCCATGAACTAAGAGCATCAGTTGACCACTGTTATTTTTTACCTGTTCAGGCCCTCCCTCCAGTACTGATGCAATTCTATGTTTGTATCGTGGGTCTATCATTGCTGCTATGGCAAAGTTGTCACTACGCTGAATGATCACAACGTGACAATTCTGGTCGAATATTGTCAGCATGTGTTGCAGCAACATACTGCTACCACCTTCTCTGGCAACATCAAGGCTATGTTGTACATTCACCAATGTCTGCCTCAGAACCCACAGCAGTGGAATTAGTTGGCTAATGTAGGCAGACTTGCCACTCACTGCCTGTGTGGCATGGTCAACAGGCCTCAAAATTGTTATTACAGAGTCCATGAGGCACCACTGTTCAGTTGTCATAGACATGGAGGCCCAGGAACTGTCACGGCCAGTGTGCATAACAAGATATTCCTAGATGGCTTTGTATTGCTCATACAACCTCTCTACCATGTATAAAGTGGAGTTCCATTGGGTGATTACTTCCAGCTTCAAGTGGTGCTGAGCCAGACTGTTTTGTATCTGCAACTGCTGCAGCTGGTCATGGGCCTTTCCAGATCTTGAAAAGTGAGAGCAGATACATCATGCAATGGTCAGCATTTCCTTTATATCAGGGTGCTGCAGAAACTTCTGAACCACGAGATTTAAACAGTGGGCCATGCATGGAATATGAAAAAAAACACCATTCATGATGCATTTCACCACATTTGACCCATTGTCACTTGCTATGAACCCAGCTCTCAGGGACAGAGGGTTTAGCCATCTGTCAGTTTCAGTCAGTACCATGTCCAACATATTCTCACCAGTGTGTGCACAGGTCACATTGCACATAGCAAACGTTGCATGCTGTTGAATTCCTGGAAGATTGCTACCGCAACAATCAACCTTACTGCACTGATTATTCACACTGCCAACATCACAAACAACCCCCGGCACCTGCGCCCAGTGTGCAGTTATACACAAATATGAACTCACTGCTGTTTTACCACTTGTCCACATATCTATACTTAAATGGATGAATGGAGAGGAGGAATGTTGAAGGACATGTCTTACTGAGTTGGACACAGTGTGTAACAACTTGGGGTGCCCAGATGGCTTCCCTTTTTACCTTGACTCACACGCACATGGCAAGCCTGGCAGATTGCAACTGAATCATCATTTGCATCTTGAACTCTTACTGAGTTGGACATAGTGCGTAACAACTTGGGGACAGCATGGGTAGGAAAGTATGTCCTGGATGGGACTTTCCAGCATTTTACAGCAAACTGCTGGAACCCAGAATTCTCCACAAAGTAGAAGGGCAAAAGATCAATTGCCAGTATTTCTGTTACAGCAGCATTGAGTTCATGTGACACTGTATGATTCGGGGGGTACTTCAGCTTATGCGCAAAAACACTCTGTAATGTGGGCTGACTTAAACCTTTTACATGGGGTGTGTTGATCACAAATGGTTGTGCTCTGTGATGAATGGCATTGGCAGGGGGTGGAGTGTGGACATTTGATGAAGACGGTTGCACAGGTGATGATGACAAACCCAGAAATGCTGTTATTTTGCCAGATTTGCCAACTGGGGTTGATGTACCACTTGCACTAGACATACTGCATTCAGCACCACCACCACCACAAAAACTGCTACTCTCACCAGTACTGGACAACATTTCAAAGTCATTATGGTCCTCCACCTCATCATGCCTGTAGTAATTCTCTGCTCTTATTACTGCACTACTGCACACGTTAAATTTCCTACTGGGCTTAACAGTCATGGAAGGGGATAACATCCTGGCTATGGTTGCCGATGATGCTGCTGAATGCCCCACTGTTGTATTAGTTGCCAGCTTGTGCTGGGTCAACAGCCCCAAGTGCCTATTCTTAAGATGCATATGCTGTCCTCCTGTGCCCAGATGGCTTCCTTTTTTACCTTGACTCACACGCACATGGCAAGCCTGGCAGATTGCAACTGAATCATCATTTGCATCTTGAACAAAAAACTCCCAAACAAGGGATTACGATGCTCTGTTTTTAACATGTACATGATGTGGCTTATTTAAGTCTGTTATTTTAAACACTGAAGTGTGGGGAGCACGTGATGTTTCGGGCACTGCACAACTGGACTGCAACTGACCACCATGACTACCTATCATATTGATTACTGGGTCATCATCATCATCAACTAAAACCGGTAGATCACAAGTTTTTATGTGGGGAAGGGGTCCTGCAAACAGACTCAGACACATCCACTTTGAATTTCTTTTTCTCCGGTTCCTAACTAGGGACAATTACATCATCATCATATTCATCAATGTCACACATCAGATTCTGCATCTTCTGCTTGGATGCTAGCATGTGGACTGCATGTTGCAACAACAGCAACATCATTATCATCATCATCATCACATTCATCACCAGCATCTACACCACCATCACCTGATATTTGTTCACCACACTGTGAATCACTGTATGGAAAATGCGTGACGTTAAGTGCCACAGTGAACAGAATATCATATTGCATGCTACTGTATCATTGGCATAATTATCAGAATCCTCAGGTTCAATTACTGGGATGTTACTGGGAAGTATGACATCATCTATGCTGCCACTCACTTGCACTCTTTCACACTCAATATTTTTTGATACGGTACACCGGTCAGAATTAGAACTTGATGCAATAATACTAATACTACCTCCACCACCACTAACACCAGTAACACTAACACCACCGGCTGGGAAAACATCATCTCCTCCAACTATGAGTGAAGCTACTGATTGGGCTGTAAAAAACATTGCAGGAGAAATACCTTTCCTCACATCAGCAATGCACTTCTGCGTCTGCGTACTACTATTACGCCCACAGACCATCTTACTGCCAACAATGCCATGGTGAGAAACAGCTTTGCTTGCATGGCTCTTTTCAGGCATTTTGGGGGATCAATCACAATATTATAACCAAATTCAGATTTTAATACTTTCACTCTCTGATTGGAGGGATGCTGGATATGAAGCCAAAAAAAAAAAACTGTGACTTCAGCAGCAGATAAGAGACTACTCTGAGACTGTCACAGAATTAAAACAACTTAAGTAGCCAGTGGTGATGATGAGGTCACAAAAACAATCCAATCTGGTAAAAAATACCTTTTGAACATGGGGTTGGGGGGGAGCACTGAATGCAGACAGTGCAGATTTTTACTGCACTACAAACAGCAAAACTAAGAACAGATACCACGATCACAGTACAAAATCAGGCAGCTGCAGTGGATAGCAGGTTCACACTGCTGCACCTGCAATTACACTAGTCTGTGGCACAATAAAAGGTGTATTATTTGAGCATGCAACACTGCACACACACTCACACACAGAACAGTTTGTGTACAATACTGAATGAGGAATGTGTGGTAAATGCAAAAGTGCAGTACTATGCCACATTACGTATTGTAAATTTGTAATGTAAACAACCTGAACTTATGAACTGCTGCACCACAGCCACACAACAAACAGCAATAAAATTTCTACTGTTACTGACATATTACTGTGTGTACAGTAACACAGTTATATAACAAAAATATAACCAAAAAACAAAAAAAATCACTATTTCTCCAACTTAAATCTACCTACACCACAGATACGCCCTTCCCCCAAAGCACACTTTCACTGTCTTTCACCACACACACTCAATGTTGTAAATTAACATTCAAAATCCACACAAAACCAAAAACGCTCAATGGTATCAGCACAGGAGGGTTTCCTACAATCGATGAACTAAATTTGGATCTCCCCCCAAAAATGCTTTTTGAACAGCTTTTACAAGATTCCTATCACAGACAGCTATCAGAGCACACCATCTCCTACTCCTTCCTACTCATACTACCCCAAACTGAGGCTGTGCAGATCAATATAGAGCCCATGTAACCTGAAATCCTATAAATCACTGCAAAATTCGCCTTTGGAGCTCAAAAACATGGCGAAGTGAGGTGAAGAGCACTGCCTGCAATGCACTTCGCCTTATATTTGGCAGAGTAGTGGTCTGGGGAGGAGGAGTAACATGAAGTCATTGTTTCTAATGGACTTGGCGTTCCTCATTATAACACGAAGTACTCCGCTTCACGTTGCAGAGCACTCCGCGAATCCACCTTTGCTCCACGAATCGCTTCATGGAGCGGATTGAGCCCACTTCGCCCACCACTAGTCATGATATAGGTACTGCCACTAAGAAGATGTTTTGTGACTCAAATTGTCTCACTGGCATTGTTACACAGTGTCATTTACAAGATTCTTTTAGGACTTTACATAAGGGGGGTAGGGCATACATATTTTAGGGGTGCATTATCTACCAGCATAGATTTTATAATTTCCAAGACTAATATTGAAGTTTCTAAGGCAGTAACGATTCCTTTAGAAACTTCGGAACTTGTGATACTTCACGTTGTACTAGGAGGCATGAATGATCCTACTTACGGCCGTGGTTGTTGGAAATGAAATACTACAGTATTGCAGGAGAAACATTTGAGAGCAAAAGTCACTGAATTTCTCAAAGCAAGGATGCCAGTGGCTGTTTTAGTTGGTAATGTCAGTACGTGGTGGGAGAGTATGAAACAGGGGTTGAAATTGCTATTTCAATCTTATTTACCAAGCAACAGGCAAAACCAGTTTAAAACATATCTTCAACACCGATTACAGTTCAGTAAAGTTTATTCAGTCATTAACACACAGCATCTTAGCTTAACTACTCAAGTTTTGAACCTAAAAACTGCAATGACAGAATTACAATATTCAAGGGCAACAGCGATGTTAAATGAGCACAGGATTTGCTCCCCTGGCAAAACTGGTTTTGGTGATGCCTTTAAATGTTGTTCGCAGACGGCATCTGATAGGTCCATGGCTGCTGTTATAGCTTGCAATGATACTTTTGTTACAGAATGTCCAAGAATATTGCACACAGTGCCAGACTATTTATCTAGAATGTATACTGCCCCCCCATTGACAAGGAGGTATTGACTGAGTTCTTGACTACAATTGATGTACCAACCATACATTATGTACATCTCCAAGATCTCACCAAGCCTATCTCAATGACTGAAATTGAACTGGTTATTGGCACTCTTAAAAAGAACACTGCCCCAGGTATAGATGATCTCCCGAATTAATTCTGTGATACGTTCAGAGACTTAGTAAAACATATTTTGGTTGTGGTGTTTAATTGGGTACTAAGTAATTTGGAGGCTGACTTTCACTTTTGTATCGCTATTCAAATACTAATGTTTAAACATGGTGATAAGACAGACCGTGATAATTGGAGGTCCTTAAGTTTATTAAATACTGACAGTAAACTTTTATTGAAAATCTTGCATACTCGTTTAACTAATCTTGCATCAGTACTGATTACCTCAGCCCAGACATGTACAGTACCAGAACGTTCAATACAACACAATTTATTATTAATTGAGGGGTTGGTTGAACAGGGTAAAGAACAGAAGCTTAGAGGTTATATAATGTCCTTAGATCAGGAGAAGGCCTTCGATAAAGTACCACATCACTTTATCTCGTGGCTCCTATCTCATTATGGCACACCACTTTTTTTTTTTTTTTGTACAGTGCATCACTTTACTTTATGAGAATGCAAAGGCAATTCCTTTGGTTAATGGGCACTTAGGAACATACATTGATATCTCCCGGGGAGTATGACAGGGGTGTCCACTTAGCCCTATGCTTTATGTATTCTGTTTAGGCCCACTATTGAGGCTTTTACAACAGGATTCCAGAATTAGAAGTATTCAGCCAAGAGGAGGAGGGGTAGAGGCAAGAGTGACAGCTTATGCAGATAATGTGTGTGTAATGATTGCTGATCAACAATCAATCAATCAATCAATCAAAGTCTTTATTTAACCAGGCGATCACAGTTGAGCAAGCTCATTTTCGAGGTGGACCTTGGTTTATTAATAAGGAACAAGGGACACTATACATGGGATGCAACACGCAAGGAAATAGTAATAATACAAATAAAGTGAGATACAATAATACAGTATATACAAAGTATCAGCAGGTAGCATTGACAGTAGTATATGTTTGGAACAGAAGATACAGCTAGTTTTGGGTAGGACACAATTTTTCATAAAAGTAAAGAAATATACATATCAGGTGCACCGAACACAAATAAAACCTAATATAAAAAGATATATAGTGATACGGTATGGAGAATTTAGAGCTGGAACCAGGGTCAAAGGAATGTGGAAGGGACAGATATGGGGGTAGAAAAAGGGGAGAGGGAAGAGTCGATTATAGATGTGATCACTCTTTTAACAGTAGTAATTAGAGTGTGCTTGGACTTATAGGAATCACTATTTAGGGTAGACAGGCACAGGACTCCTTATTATGATGTAGGTATAGAGATTTAAAAGCTGCTAGGCTGATGGGGTGAGTTAATTTCAAAGTTTATTGCAGCTTGTTCCACAGTTGAGGGAGCACAAAGCTGATGGCTGCTCTGCCAATGCGAGATTTTGCTTTGTAAACATAAAGGTAGATATATGATGTGCTTCTCAGGGCATACTTCCCCAGAGTGCACAAAGGTAAACAGACAGAGATATACTGGGGCAGTTTATTTGACATAGCTTTGTATGTCCAAACCACAGCATTTTTTTGCCATCTGTAAGCAAGGGATGACCATCCCACTGCCGTGTACAATGCACACTGGTGGGCTGAGTATGGAAGACCCGTGATAAATCTTATGGCTGTGTGATAAAGCGTATCGAGTTTGGCTAGGGTACCTGCAGGTCCCTGACTATGTAGAAAGTCTGCATAATCCAATAGGGAAAGAAAGGTAGTTTGAACCATTTTCAGTTTAGCGTCTCTTGTGAGGAGATTATTAATCCTAAAGAACAGACCAAGTCTTTGTCTAAGTTTCTTTGCTAGTTCTTCTGAGTGATCTGTGAAAGTAAGTCTATGGTCTAACCAGAACTCTAGGTACTTCAACTTTGGTACATAGTCCAACCGCTCACCTAGAATGGTAGTGATCTGCGGGAGTGTCCCAGCAATTTCAGGATTTATTGCATTTTGAAGGGGTGAGAAGAAACATAGAAACATAGAATTTAATGGCAGATAAGGACCGCTTGGCCCACCCAGTCTGCCCATTTCCCTACCTGATGGATAAGCTGCAGGTCCTAGTTAACCAGCAGCCTACTTCTTCCTACCCCCACCCCCTAGAATTGCTTTATGACTGTCCCATGCATGCTTGAATTCCACCACTGTTTTTGACTCCACAACCTCCTCTGGAAGGCCGTTCCATACATCCACAACCCTCTCTGTGAAAAAATACTTCCTTAAATTACCTCTGAGCCACCCCCCTTCTATCTTCAAATTGTGCCCCCTTGTTCTTGCACACCTCTTTTTTTGAAAGATGCTACCCTCTTGGACTTTGTTGATTCCCTTGAGGTACTTGAAAGTTTCTATCATGTCTCCCCTCTCCCTCCTTTCATTGCACAGTCAGGCAAAAGGGTATTAGACCTAATTGAAAAATATTCTACACCAATGGGGGCACACCTAAATAAGGGGAAAATTATTGTTTATCCTTTGTGTGGCACTGTCACTCCACAGGAAGCTTGGCATGACATAAATGTATCAATGGACCCTTTTCAATACTTAGGTGTCTGGTTTGGGAGAGGAGATAATAGTGTTTTAAACTGGAAAACTAAACTGGTTCTAGCTTCTACCAAAGTTGCTGTATAGAAACCTTGGAATCAAATCAAAAAGAAAAAGGTGGCTGTTGTCAAAATGTTTTTACTCCCGATGTTCTTATTCATTAGTGTAGTGTATCCTTTGCCCTGAACCTTGAAATCATACCTCTTAAGTTTAGTGTTTCAGGTATTTTGGGGTAGCCATTTAAATTCCATTAAAAGGGAGGTTTTGTATTTACGGGTAGATAAAGGGGGTTTGAATCTCATTCGCCATGTATTTTTTATAGAATTGTTTTTTCATTCTAATTTGATAGATCTTAAAAGACCAAGTTTATCACTATGGATTGTATTTGCTAGTCACTGGATTAGACCCCTATGCCAAATATGGAAGAAACAGGGAATTTTATAGGCCCAGGTCAAGACAAACTGTGTTTTTTTAGGCCAGCCTTCGGAAAATTGAAACAGTGGAAACTGCAATTAAATATTTTGACCTTAACAGCTAATAAATTACTTTATGCTACAATACAAACCCAAAGGAGTAAATTAGTAGTTCAATTTAAAGGGGCAGCCCCACAATATTACTTTAAAATATTAGAGTCCTTATGTGATCCTTGTATTCCTACATAGATATGAGATGTCACCTGGTTAAGTGCCCATGGTCGTTTATTTGTTAAAGGGAATGTCAAGCATAAAAAAACTGAGGAACGTATGTGCCCATGGATGAGCTGTGTAGCTCAGGAAGAATCCACGTCACATTTGCTTATTCAATGTCCTTTTGTTAGTGAAATGTGGGCAACACTGGCACATGTATGGCACAACCCTCATTGGAAGCAGATAACATATGCAGAAGTGGTTGGGGGCTATAGCGTGAGAGACCTTGGTTTGGCCAAAGGTACGGTACATTTAATTCTTTCGTATATTAAGTTTATCCTGTGGCAAGTAAGGTGTAAGTTTGTCCTGCAACAAATATACCAAGACCCTGAGATGATAGTTCACATTGTTGAAATAGAATTATGTAAGCAATGTATGTATGAATAGCAACATATGCCACCTAGTGCATGGATGCTTCGTTGGAATAATGTACCATTTATGAAAGATAAAATTGAATGATATTTTTTTTTTCTCTTTTCCTCAAGTTTCAGCTTACAAAAATTGGTTATGTTCTGTATACTGTATTTCTGTTATGTATTGTTCAGTTTTTCTTTAATAAAATTTCCCCCTACTCTTTTATAAGGTTATGGCATACTTTGGGGTTAGGACAAACAGATGAGACTCTGTTAATACTGTTATAGCTATGTATTTTGTTTTTATATGACTGTGGTGTATGTTGCTTTGCCACTCATCCCTAGCCTTCCTCATATCCTGGTAATTACCCTTTTTGTTGCCTCTGATTTAAAACACAGTTCTATCTCTGGCATTTTGAATACATCAATAACCTAGTTAAAATGCTTTTGAGATAAATTTGTTTGCCTCTTTACCTGAATGAGGGACACTTACTGTATGACAACTTCATAAGCCTTTACATAACTGTTGCATAATGTGTAGTTCATGCAACACCGAGCTATCCAATAAACAGAATGAGTCAGCAACTTACAAATAACCTGTCAGTCATACTTGTGTGATTCCTTATGGAAGACTATTCTTAATCAGACTATTAAGACTCTCAGGATGTTCGTAAAAGAGTCTACCAACTTAATCTGGGACTCAATAATTTGTCAAGGAATAATCTGTTAATTGATTTGCTGAATAGCCAAGTCTTATAAATTTAATTTGATACCAGTTTATTTATTAAGATGATAGTTTTTTTTTAGTTTAGTATACTTTATAAAATTTGTAGATACACAAGACATAAGAACTACAACAAATACAACCAAATCCAATAATGCAAAAATGCACAAATCAAAGAAAATCCCACCTCCACCACCCTACCCACACACCTCAAACAAACAAACAAACCCCTAACACCACAGAGCACAACATCAAACTAAAGTAACACACTACAAAGCTCAAGAAGCAAAAACGTACACAATGTGACAAGAAATTAAAGAGAAAACTTCAATCAACTAGGCCAACCTTCACCAACCTATGGACTCACTGAGATTGAAAGCAAAGCCAGAAGTGGCCTGCAAAGTGACCTACACTTATGGTATCTGTCCTGCCGGCGAGCTATATGTTTTTCTGTCTCCAGGGCAAATAAGATCTCCTTATGCCACTCCCCATATGGGAGTATGCAGTCATCAAGCCAGTGCTGTATAATTATCATCTTGACAGTGATAGAGATAAATGACATGTAGGCCCTGCGAGGACCAAACATTTCCTCTGGATGGTACTCCACCAAACAACTTTGCAGGGCGAAAAAGGAGTCCAGCCCTAAAAGGGAGTCTCAGGAGCTCCGAATGGCATGCCAAAAAGGGACCACTTTGAGGCAATCCCATCAAATATGCTTCAAATTACCCTCAGTGAGACCGCAACAGGAGCAAGTTGGAGACCCAGACATACCCATTCTGTACAATCTAAGGGGAGTAAAATATAAGTTGTGCAAAATACAAAATTGTAACAACCAGTAATGCTCCTGTTTGATATATATATCTATATATATATAGATATATATAGATATACTCCTCCAGATAGCCTGCCAGTTCTTGACATCCAGATGAAGGTCCAGTTCTTACTGCCAGTGAAAACATATACCCTTCAGGCTACCCTGGTCTAATCTCTGGAGATGACAATAAAACTGAGCTATAGGGTGGATTTTCCCAGGAATAAATATGAAATCTTGAAGGACAGAACTGATCTGTGCAGACCATGGGCATGTGCCTAAATAGGTTGACACAGTCCAAGAAAGCTGCAGGTGCTTGAAGGGATGGTAGTGAGGGATAGCAAAACGATCCTGAAGTTTCCCAGTCAGGAAGGGTTTACTGTTCTCAACCAGTGCTTCCAGAGAAGCATCATGAAGGGAAGGGCAAAAATTGACAGGAATGGGGCAACCTTCAATTAGAATATTTGAATTACCAGTAATCGGCTGTGTCAGATCTTTGCTCCAATC
Source organism: Neoceratodus forsteri (assembly GCA_016271365.2). Classification (NCBI taxonomy): domain Eukaryota; kingdom Metazoa; phylum Chordata; order Ceratodontiformes; family Ceratodontidae; genus Neoceratodus; species Neoceratodus forsteri. The sequence continues at coordinate 55,432,697 of CM028130.1, forward strand.
CAAATCCAAATAACAGCAAATCTGATGAAGCACTTTAAATGACCACATCAGTGGAGCTAGTTGGAGCTGCTTGGATAAGCATGCTGGTTTCACATGAAGAAGGCTGTGAAGATGGAGGCCATAATGTTTGCACAGCTGGCTCTCTAGGGATATCCACAGGGGGCAGTATACTTGATCAGGCTGAGCAAGTAAGAGGTGATGCCATTGGAATATTTTGCTACAGTATATGGGAAGATGAAGGTCACCAAACTCTTTTGATATAGTTAACTTAGAATAGGCATAGTGGGGAGCACCCCTCTTCCACAAAGAGTCTGTTAGCAGCACTGGAGATGGGTGAACCAGGATTTGGGGAGAAAGGGCCCGAGCATTCCAAGAGGATATAGAATCCATGACAAAATATTCATTTTAATGACACTCACTGTTCCCCATTGGGAAAGAGGGAGTGCCATCAATTTGCTAAATGTCCGTCTTAATCTCCTGACATGGGGGGTGCAGGTTATATTTAATCAGATCTGAAATGGAACGGATCAATTGAATCCCCACATAAGTAAGCACTTTGGGTTCCCAAGAGGGACCTACAGTAACTCAACCATCATCTCTTTGGTAGCCAAAAAATTCAGGGGTAGAACTTTAGTTATATCTACATTCAATGTATACCCCACCACCTGGGAAAAACAATGAATTTCCTCTACACAGCTGAAATAGAGATCTGGAGTTCCTCAATATGTAAAAGAAGGTCATCAGTGTAACTGGAAATCTTATAACTAGTGCTGCCCACCCAAATCCCCTGGATATGAGCATTTTGCTGATTGTGATAAAGAAGAGGCTCTAAATAAAGGTTAAACAGAAAGGGAGAGAGAGAGCAGCCCTGCCTCATATCCATAAGAGGGAAATGGAAGTGGACAGAACTCCATTACACTTGACCCTGGCAGATGGATAACTGTGAGGAACCTTCACCTAGTCACAAAAAAATTTGGGGAAGCCAAACCAACAGAGGGTAGCAAATAAAAAGAGCCAAGAAACCTGGTCAAATGCTTTTTCCACATCTAGGGAGATCAAGGCCACAGGAGTCTTGCTCTCCCTAGACATGGAAATCAAGTATCATAACTTATGGAGGTGGTCACTGAATAGATGACCCGTGATGAAACTGACCTGCTTTGGGCTGATAAGGCCATTCAAAACCTGGAGGAGGTGATTGGCTAACACTTTAGAAAGGATCTTTAAATAAGAGTTTAACAAAGAAATGGAGCAATAACTTCCTGGAGAAAGCTCAGACTTGCCCGCTTTATAAATTAAAGTTATCTATGCCTGAGTGAAAGAGTGATCAGAAAGCCCAGACAAGAGCAAAAAATTAAACAAACAGGCTAAAAAGGGTGCTAAAATATCGATACAGGCAGAACAGAAACTGTTATTAAAGCCATATTGTCCAGGGGCCTTATTCTTTGGAAAGCATTCAATCACTCTGCGAACCTGCAAAATGGAGATAGATGCCTGCAAGAGGTCCTGTTTCTGTTCCATTAATTGTGGAATAAGATGATAGTTTTGAGGCTTTTTATCTTTGAAGATACTGTTTATAACATTTCGATTTTTTTCTCTTTGACCTGTTTTTCTTTCTTTAGGATTAGATTTAGTCACAGATTTAGCTGATCACATTTTCCTTCTAGCTTTCTGGATGGAATTATACCATTTCATAGTGGGAACATTACACTCCACAGATATTGTGTATAAGAACAAGTTTTTACTTTCAACAGTTATTATTTTAAGAATTTCATGTTATAGATACTATTAATGTTATGTCAGTTATCTTAGTTTTACTCTGTTCCTTATTTACGGTAATAGTATACACAGATGTCACACACATGAACCTAATATACTTACATTATCTGGTTTCAATGATAACATGCAAAAAGATGCAGCAGTACCCTTACAGAAATATTGGTGTGCTGTGTACATGCACAGTGCATGCCACATGCTTAATTGTGCAGTGCCAGCATGCTGCTCTCATACACAAAGTGATCCTAAGTGAACCAGGTCTAAAAAGCAAAACAGGTTTGCATGCTGCAAGCTTGACATGTGCACAGCAAGTAATCTGGTCTAAACATCTTCTAAAAATGACATCAGGTTTGCGTGTTGCATGCTTTACATGAGTGCAGCAGTTAAGCTGGTGTGAACATTTAAACATCACATCAGGTTCACATGCTACATGCTTGCCATGTGTGCAGCAGCTAAGCTGGTGCAATCTCATGTAAAAAAAAAAACACATCAGTTTTTATTTCTTATACTACTGCTAGCAATTAGCGTCATTAAAATACCTTTTTATTTGGATTCCCATCAAAATTAGGTAAACTCGTTAATTCTGATCCTTTTGCAAGTTGTTTAATGGCTTTTGATTTCTGTCATTAAATTGCCATTAATTTGTAAGGTATTGTTTGCTTACTGCATTAAATGCCTAGGATATAGCCAGTCAACATCCCCCATTCCACATGTCTGGAGAGGGACCTCTGTGTTGTGAAGCCTATCCTTTTAGTTTTAGACCGTGCAAATCCCTAATGCATATTCAGTGCCACAAATGTGATTCTCCATGACTGTTTCATTTCACTTACTTTCCCTTTGTCACTCTATATTGAGCATATACACTATGGCCATGCTCAGCACTCTTTGTGCTGAGTAGGGTCTTGGAAGCATGCACCATACCTCACATTTTGTCACTGAAATTAGGGACGTGGACACTTAAAATGATGAACAGTGAGGGACACTAACCCACATGATGATCTGGACACATCATGAAACATGGAGATACAGTACCTCAGAACACAGTGGAAACCATTGCATTAGCACCTGCCATTTAGGTAGGGCCGAGGCAGTCCCCGCCCCTGTATTTGTGCCTAGGTTGTTCTTATGGTGTGGCAATAATGTTCTTGTGTTGTCCAGTCTCTACACCTATTAGTGGCAGCACAATCACCCTACTCAGCACAAAGAGTGCTGAGCTTCAGCCAAGAAAGAAGGCATGAGTCTTGCAAGTTTGACACTGTCTTCCCCAGTACTGAGTAGACAGCCTGCACACTAAAGCTTGGTGGAGTCAGTGAGCACTGAACTCTCAATAGCAGTGTTGTGACAGCATATTTTTGTTGGTCTACTATTATCATCATTTTAAGTGTCCGTGTCCCTAATTTCAGTGACAAAATGTGAGGTATGGTGCATGCTTCCAAGACCCTATTCAGCACAAAGAGTGCTGAGCTCCAGCCAAGAAAAAGCACATGAGTCTTACAAGTTTAACACTGTCTTCCCCAGTACAGAGTAGACAGACTGCACACTAAAGCTTGGAGGAGTCAGTGAGCACTGAACTCTCAATAGCACTGTTGTGGCAGCATATTTTTGTTGGTCTACTATTAGTGAGTCTCCATCTCCCCTGGTGGCTGAAGGGGCAGAGGGTGAGATAGAAGCTAACTCAAGACTAGGCTACCTACTTATTCTACTAGGCTTGCCATGCAACAAAAAAACCCAAAAGCACACACACCCATTTCAGCAAGCTAGACTTAGCAGCAGTGATGACAGCTGTGTGGGTGACCTTCATAGGCTTTGATCGGTGCAGTATGGCACCAGCAACAGCAGCAAATAAGCAAGAAGCAAGAAACCCAGATTGGGTGGGTTCCATTAATGAGGTGATTTGGTCAGGGATCATGTTGGGGACCTGTGATGGTCAGTTCTAGCATCCAGTTTCTCACAGAAGGAGAGATGGGGAATAGACTGAAAACTGGGCTGGTGGCACACTGTGCCAGGCTGCAGGTTCTGGTCACATGGCTGGGTAAGTGAAAGTAAATAATTTCTATAACAGGGGGATTGGGGAATGAGGAAGGACTGCAATACTGATGTGTTTTTCACATTTTTCACCTTTGGGTGGATTCATGACCCATTGGGGATGGGTATTGAATAGAATGGATTCAGGGAGAAAAAATTGGACAAAGTTCTTTTTTTTTTGGGGGGGGGGCAGAATTTCAGCCAGGAAAAATTGGTTAGTAACTGGGTGGCACATGAATGAATCTTACACATTTGAAATGTTCCTGATTTGCATATCACTTTTCAGTCAAAACAAATAAGTTGTACCTTTTAGATATGTTACAGATGTTCTAGAGCTGTCCCTTGCATTCATGGACAGTAGAGCAGTGTGGTATGCACAGAATATTGGAGCCCCACTATAGTCAGGCTTATGCCCCCCCCCCCAGTAAAGCTGACCTCCACATACCCACACTCAGGCACATTATGACGAAGGGCAAAAGGGACTGCAGGGGTGTGCACCATTGAAATGATTGAATGTATTTTTTTTATTTCTATTTTATACATTATTGATGGAGAGTTGGGGATTAATAAAGACCACTGCTTGAATAACAAGGGCCTTGTTAGTAGAACAGTGGCCTTCATTATTCTCCAACTCACCATCATAAGATATAAAATAGTAAGAAAAAATAACTTCATTCATTTCAAGGGGATACTCCCCAGCACTCTGACCTCTGGACATCATCTCTTAAAGACTCCTGCCACTGGCTCCCTAATACTCAAGTAAAATACTTTTTACTTATATCTATACTTGGTGGGTTGTCTGTAGCAGTATGGCCATACCTGCTACAGTGTATGTGTATGGGGGGGTGGCCATGTGGGTGGGGGGTGTCAAGTTATTACTACTTTTGTGTTTGCACCTTAAAGTCTGTTTGTGTTGAAGCATTCAAAACTATGGAAAGAAAATAGTAGGAGTACAGGCCAGACAGAAGTAATTAAGAGGTTTTGTGGGAAAGTGTGTGTATTGAGGTGGGGAAAACCACATGTGTTTCCATTGGTATGTGTGCTACAGTTCAACTGTGAAACTGAGATGAGTAAGAGAAGAAAAAGAAAACTGAAAAGCATAACAGTGGCTACAAGCATGCTGAAAGTGTGCAAATGTAGTCATATACAGTATATATTAAAGTACAAGCAAGTCATATGTGTTCAGATGGTATGGCTTAGTGGTTAAAGGCACTAAACAGCAAGCAATGAGACTTGGAGACATGAAGATCTGGGTTTGAATCTCATCAACCCCCACTTGTATATGGTGTGATACTGAGCAAGTCATTTTTACATGTGCAGTTATCAGTAACCACTTGCTTTTCACATGCATGCCACATGCATGCAATCTTTCCCAATTTAACATAAAAATCATGGTTTCTACACTTCCTTGCTGTATGTATGCCATATGCATGCAATTGATTCCAGTTTAACATTTAAATCATACTTGCAGCACACATGTCACTTGGGTAGTTTTATGTGTGCAGCATGAAAACTTTTCATATAATTATTTCTGAAAGTGTATGATGTATATTCTTGATTACAGTTTAGAAAGATGGTTTTATTTAAGGACCTCATATGAGTTAACAGAAAACCTATCACATTTCATAGTTTGCAACCATGGCAGCTAAATCTCAACATATTTGGGTCACCTCGAACTTTTAGTTCTGTTACTGAACACTTAGAACTGTTTGGATTTAGGTTGTAATGCTAATTAGTCTGCTTATTCCCTATTGGCTGTAACATTAATTATTCTGCTCACTCTCTATCTGGGTCAGCTTGTACTGTGACTGATACCTGTAGCTTATATAAATCACTGCCTGATTTATTTGCTCCTGAAAATGCTGCCACAATAATCATTAATCTGCTTGTCTAGCCTGCTCTATTTAGTACCTCAAGGGTTCTGCCACTTTATGTATCCTGATTGTTTATAGCCGTGCCTGCTCTGGGTTACAGTTGCCAAACTGTTGCATTTATTTCAGTGTCACTGTATTTGCTGTTGATCTACCAAAGTGAAAGCACCTGCCCCTATTTATACCTATGTTCATTTCCCTTCCTGTCTGTTTCACTCTTCTTTCCCTCCTATTTCTCTATGCTCTTTCCTTCTCTCCCTGCACCTGTCCTCCTCTCACTCCTCCCCATCTCTTTCGCTACACTTTCTTCCTCATTTCTTCTCCCCTCCACTTCTTCCCATTCCCTACTCTACCCCAGCTGCCCAACCTTGTGTCCTTCTCACCCTTTCCCTGAACCTTGAATCTCTCCACCTCACCTTCTTTCCCTTCCTTCCCTCCCCTTGCCCCCCTCCCATCCCCTCTCTTCTCCTCTCCTCTCTTCTTCTCTTGACTTCCATTCTTCCATCTTCCTCCTTCTACCTCTTGTTCAAGAGTCGGATGTCACATTGCATTCTTCTTCTCCTATTCATTCTCCTCCTCCTTTATGGCAATGTTGAATGCAACCCTAGCCCATTTTCTTCCTCCTCTCCCCCTACTCTCCATAAAGGCCTCAGCATTTTCCACCTTAATGCTAGAAGCCTCCTTCTTAAGCTCAACCCCTTCAAAGTTGTGATGTCCCATCACTCTCCGGACCTTTTTAGAATCTCTGAATCTTGCTTCTCCTCTATGGTACCTGACTCCAGCTTGGCTCTCCCCAAGTACCACCTTTTCCTGCAGGACCATAGCAGGTGTGAATGTGGTGCTGCCCTGTATATCTGTGAGAACCTATCCTGCTCCATCATCTTCAGAGAGTCAGTCCCCTCCTCCCACAAGCTCTTTCTAGCCAAACTATTCCTTCCTTCCTTCCTTCCACTTTCCCCATCTTTTTTGGTGGTTTCTATGCCCCACCTAAAATCTTTCTCTCCTCCTTGGTCAGCTCCCTCTCATCTCTCTTGCTGCTTCTGGTGATCTTATTCTCCTTGTGCACTTCAACTTAAATTGGCCCTCCCCTGCTTCCAGACCCACCATCCCCAGGACTAAGACCCTAAACCTTTCTCAACTGATCAAACCTACCCAACTCAATCCTCACTCCTCTAACCATTCCCTCTTGGAATTGGTACTCTCCTCACACCCCTTCCACATGATTGCTTCAGGCATTCTATGAGGCACCTTCAATGGCCATTTTTTGACCCACTGTATCAGGAAAGTTAGACCCACTAACTCCTCCCCTAAGCATATTTGGTACAGGTTATTCAGGGTGATTGATACAGATGGCCTCCAAAATAAACCTGCTACCTCTGATTCGTCCCCAGTCTATTCTGCCCCAGATATTTACTCGGCCCTCTACCTTTTCCATGTCATATTTTGCCACATTTGTGACATTCATGTTCACACTTAGAAAGACCCAGGCTAAAAGCTTTCACCACCCCTGGTTTACATCTGACCTTATTGATTTGTACAAGTTATGGCATCAAACATGGGAATGTTTCAAACCCTTTAGATCCTTGTCTGACCTCATATCCTACAGGTCACTCAGGAACTCCTGCAAGAAGGCTGTCTGCAAAGTGAAAGTCCACTACTTTTAATCTAACCTTCTGTCTAATCTTAGCTCCCAATCAAGCTTCTAAAAGGTTATTCACTTCCTCTTTGATCCCCGAGCCCAGTCTACTCCCCCTGTCCTCCTGGAGGATGGCTCACCAGTCTCTACCCCCCCAGTTGCTGCTCATTTAAATGAATTAATCACCATCTGCACACTACCCTATCCTCCTTCTCCTGTTCATTATCCCACTCTGTCCTGTTCTGCCTCTCCCCATTCCAGTTCACATGTGGGATTCAAATTCTTTCATGTTTCCCCACAAGAAGTCTTCCTTACCCTTACTATACTTAACCCTTCTATGTTCAGCCCTGATTGGCTTGACAACAAATGTCTATGTACCTCAGGCCTGGCCATTGCTGCTCCAGTCTCTTACCTTCTGAACCTCTCCTTCTTTCTCAGTGCTGTTCCTCAGGCCTGGAAGGTTGTGAAGGTTCTACTTCTGCACAAAGGAGGCAACCCCTATCCTGTGGCAATTTCCACTAAATATCACTCCTCCACTCTCTTGCTAAGTTGCAAGACACCATTGCCTACTCCAGGCTTGCTGACTTTCTTCACTCCTCAAATGTCCTCCCCCCTTCCAGTCTGGATTCAGGAAGCATTTCCCTACCATCTCCTCCTTGATGGGAAGAACTGATTCTATCCTTCTGGGATGCATCAGGTACATATCACTGCAGATACATAGATACATAGACAGTGTCAGCAGATAAAGGCCTATGGCCCAACCAGTCTGCCCATTTGAACTTGTAAGTTCAGTTTATGTTTTCCTAGAAGTCTGTTGCCCCTTCCCCCTGACCTCCAGAATTCCTTTATGTCTATCCCATGCATTCTTAAATCCCATGATTTTTTCAGCCCCCACCACTTCCTCTGGCAGGGTGCTCTACTTGTCCACCACCTGTTCTGTGAAGAAATTCTTCCTCATGTTTCCTCTGAATTGTCCTCCCTCCAACTTCATCCCATGCCCTCTAGTCCTGAAGCATCTTTTTCACTTAAAAATAGAGTATTCCTGCACCCTGTTCCTCCCTGTAAGATACTTGTATGTCTCTATCATATCACCTCTCTCCCTCCTCTCCTCCAGGGAGTACATGTTCAGTTCCTTCAACCTGTCCTCATAGGACATGTGATGCAATCCATGTACCATCTTTGTTGCCCTCCTCTGAACCTTCTCTACCCTGTCTATGTCCTTACGTAGGTAAAGTCTCCAGAACTGTACACTGTACTCCAGGTGGGGCCCTCACTAGTGTCTTGTGTGGTGGAAATATGACCTCCCTTTTCCTGCTGGTGATGCCCCTGCTCTATGCATCCCAGCATCCTATTTGCTTTACCTGCTGCCTTGTCATTCATTGTTTCCCTTACCTTGAGGTCATCAGAGATGATAACCCCAAGATCCCTTTCCTGCCTGGTGCATGCTATATCCTCACCCCCCAACTGATATATTGTGCCAGGGTTTTTGTGCCCCATATGCATTATCTTGCACTTCTTTGCATTGAATTTTAACTGCCAAACCCCTGACCATTCTTCAAGTTTCTGCAGGTCTCTTCTCATTCTGTCTACACCTTCTGGTGTGTCTATTCTGTTACAGAGCTTTGTGTCATCAGCGAACAGTGAAATTCTACCTTCTAGGTCCTGCACAATGTCACTGATGAAGATGTTGAATAGGACCGGTCCCAGCGCTGATCCTTGTGGTACCCCACTGGTCAATCTTCCCTCTGTGGAGTGACAGCCATTTACCACCACCCTCTGTGTCCTGCCGCCCAGCCAGTTACCTATCCACCACACTACTGTCCTGCCCACACCCATATTCCCCAGTTTGTGTAATAGTCTTTTATGTGGCACAGTGTCAAAGGCCTTGCTGAAGTCCAGATATGCCATGTCCACTGCCCTCTCCTGATCCACCTACCTAGTCACGCAGTCAAAAAATTCATTGATCTGGCCAAAGCCTTTGACTAGGTGCCTGACACACTCCTTCTGGTCAAGTTGAGTTCTGCTGGCCTCTCACTTCTTACTGTTGACTGGTTCTGTTCATATCTCAGGGGAACTCAGCAGTCGGTACAGGTTGGAGGCATCCTATCCCCTCCTCCCATCCTAGAATAGGTCCCACAGGGGTCTATCCTGGGTCCAATCCTGCTCTCAATTTTCCTGAACAATCTGTTCTCTGCTTGTGTCTCTTTTCGTATTCATATGTAGGTGGATGACATGGTCATTTATACCTCCAGCCCCTCAACTTCAGCTGTGGAAGGACTGCCCCAGCATGACTTCCACAGTGATCTATGCTGGTTCTGCACAAACCAACTTAGGATAAACACCAAGAAGACAGTGCCCATGACTTTGGACACTAGCAAGAAACTAGCTAGACAATCATCCTTGCCCATCTTCTCCATGCTAGATGGCACCCCCTAGAGGTTGTCCCAGCCTTCAAGTACCTTGGTATGTGGCTTGATACTAAGCTTCACTTCTAAGCCAACATTGACGACATCCGTGCCAACCTTCACCCTAAACTCAGTGCCCTGTACCTCAACAAGGACTGCCTTTCTCTCCAGATCTGCTGGAAGCTTGTCTCCAAAATGGTTCTCCCGGTCTTCAACTGTGTAGATATGGTCTACGGCAGTACACCCTTCTTTTCCCTTGCCAGACTGGACTCCTTCTGCAATGCCTTCAGTACATTTCCTACAACTCTCCTCTATATACTCACCACTGCACCCTCAAATCCTCCCTCTCCATTCTCTCATTACCTTCACATGACCGGTTACACTGTGACTCCTTCATTGCTAACTACTGGTTTGGATCCTACCCCTTTTACCTCTCCTCACTCCTCTCCACTGTCCTGTCCTGTTATTACTTTCTCAGTTCAAGGGTTTCCCATACTTTCTCCATTCCCCTCCTTCACACCTCTGCAGTGCAAGCTGCCTTCTCCTACTGCCTTTCTTCATTCTGGAACCTGCTCCTCTCTCCTCTCCACGTAGCCCTTCATCCTGGCCCTTAGATGATACCTAAGGCACCTCCTTTTTTTCTATTCTGCCCCTGTCAACCCTCCTTCTTCCCAATTCTTTTGACTCCCAGTCCAGATTAGGACCCCTTAATTTCAGCCTAATTGTAAATATGTCAACAGTCTGTGTCTGTACACCATAGCATTGTCACCCTCCACAACTAGCACTGCACACTTTACCATATTTTGTACATGTGTGTCCTCATATCAGTGTGAGGAACCAAGCTACTGTTCACCTACTTGCTCACCATATTGATCTAGCATCTCTAATGTTGTCTATGTATCCTCACTTTGATTGTTTTGCAATGTTATTCTTTTTTGTAAGTTGCACCTGAAAATTAACCTTGGCTCAGAGTGTCTTTCCTGGTTACCAATTTTTAAATAGATAAATAAAATAAAAATTGTAAATTGGTATTGTGGAACATAAACAGTCTCTAGCTCCTAGTAAAAGAGCTAGAGTGATGCAATTCATGCAAACTTTTAATCCAAAATTTTAAAACAGACGTAGCCTTTATTCAAGAAATTTATTACGTAAATGAAAAGGCTGATAATAAAGAATAGGTGAGAGAAGTACTTCACTGCTGTTATAACAGCATGGAAAGGGAAGTAGCTATTCTAACTGAGAAGGAACTGAGAAGGAACTAGAAGGCGACACGATCAGATCTGTTACAGTGCAGTAGCTTCTTCTTGTTGTTTTTACATTGTTTCTTGTGGATTCTACTTGGTAGAAGGTTATTTCTTTTCTTTCTTACTACTTCTAAGGGGCTAGAAGGGTACTGTTTGGGGCTGTTGGAATTTTGAAACCTGTTATGGTAGCTATAAGTGGGCTCATTTGTTTGATGTTTCACTATGTAGCAGGCTGCATTTGTAGAGACCTATTTCTTCTCATTTAAAACCTATTTGGTATGATTTAACTAGGGCTGTTTCTTTGAATTGGAAACCTATATATTCTAATTCCAAGCCTATTCTGATGTGTTGTTGGTGAAGTTGTTTGAATTGGGGTCCTGTTTCTTTTGGTAGCAAACCTATTTTGGGGGCTTTGAGTAGAATTGTGATTCATTTTTGCTGACTTCACTAGCTGCAAAGTTTAGTGCAGAGTGGGGGAAGGGTGCTAATTGTCTGACCAGGGGCCTCAGCTACCTGATTGTTTCTGGAAGACTTGGCTGGTCCCACCCCCCAACCCCTCACCCCACCCACTTCTCCGGTCTATTATTTCCTTTATACCAGGGGTTCTGACATCACTTCCTATAACAGGCAAAGGATATGCACCTGTCATAGCAGAAGCAGACATCCCGGAAAGGAGCAGTGGCAAGTGAAGAGGTGACTGCTATCTCAGTTGAAGGGAAGTAACTTCAAATCTAGGAGCTTTCATTGTTACTTCTTTGCATTACTATTGCATTCGGGAAAGAAGGAGTAGGAGTTTGAAAAAGGTTGTGCAATAGTTACTTAAAGTCTCCTTTTGAAGTGGCTAGGAAGGATAGGAACATAAAAAGCAGTTGCTCAATCTGTCTAAACATGTACAACAAAGGGGGTAAGGGAAATTAAGAAAAGAATGTTTGCACTGATAGAGGGGGAGGGGGAGACTTGGGGAAGTGTTTGGTATCCTGCATCTGGAAGGGTGGGGGGTTGCTGGTGGGCAATGACAGCAATGGGTAGGGTGATAGGCTGCAACAACTGTGGTGCAACAATCTTTCTAAAAATTGCCTGGAGTGTGGGAGGATGTTTAGTATGCAAACACATAGAGAAACTTAGGAGATTGAGGGTCTGCAGGAGGAACTAAGGCAGGCAAGGCAGATTGGGGTGGGTTTACCCCAATACTGGAGGGAGGAAGAAGGGGAGATGAGGGAGGGTGATTTAAGCCAACAGTGGTGAGGAGAGTGTCAGAAGAAGGGAAGCAGAGACAAAGAGGCCAGGCCAGGAAGAATGATTGCCGGGGAAACTAGGTCAGGAGACAAAAGACAAATGGAAGGAGGAGATGGGGACTTGTGAGGGAGGCAAAGAGTGGTAAAAGTCATGGAGTGGAAAGGAGAGAACAGGTTACTATGAAAAGAGAGGGAGCAGGCATTTGTGAAGGGTCTTCGGAAAATAGTTTTGCACTGCTAGAGAGGAAGAAGGTGGAGGAGGGAAATGATGAAATTAGAGGAGTAATTGACAAATACCTGGACCATACCGGAGGGGGGATGTTCTGCTGGGAGAATTGCAACAGGGGCAAATAATGTGCAGGAGGAAGAAGAGGAGCTGGAAATAAGAGAGGGAGATGAATGGAAGCAAGCAGGGAGTAAGAGTGGTGGAATCTTAGTGCTGGGGGACTCAATACTAAGAGGAGTCATGTGGGGTAGCAAGGAGGAGAGGCATAGTCACATATGGGTGGAGGCCATGCCAGGAATGACAGCGGAAATGGTGGTACAGTCTGTTCTGAAATATGCTAGAAGGAGTAGGGATAAGCCTCAATTAATTATACATCTTGGGACAAATTACCTGGCTGACAAGACAGTAGATATAGTCCAGAGGAGGTTTGAGGAACTGGCACAATTATGTGAGGGGGCAGGAAGATCAGTAACTTTTTCAGAGATAGTTCCAGTGCCCAAGGCAAGCACAACAAGAAAGCTGAAAATAGAGGAATTTAACAGATGGCTAAGAATCTGGTCTTGTGCTAAAGAGTATGGGCTGTTGAGGGGGGGGAGGGACCTGGGAGGACAGTAGTCTCTATGCCAAGGACAGACTATACTTGGAGTGAGGAGGGAAAGAAAGTGTTGAAACAGAGAATGGAGAGTACATAGAGGAAGTTGGGAATTTAAACTAGAAGTGGGGGGTGGCAATTGGACAAGAGATATGCAGAGACCACAGGTTGGAAAACCATATGAGCTAACCCCCTATAACAGTGACAAAGGACAAATGGCAAGTACTATTGGTGATGCTAGTAAAGGAGGGCAGGATGGGGGGGGAAGGGTGGAAGGTGATTACCCTTAATGCTAGGAGCCTTGGGAAGAAAACTGCAGAGTTACAGGTGCTCATGGCAGAGGGAGAGGTGGATATTGCAGCCATCACAGAAACATGGGCCACCCAATACAATGACTGGGACCTGTCTGTACCAGGGTACAGGTTATTTCATAGGAACAGGGTGATTAGGAAAGGAGGGGGTGTGGCACTATATGTGAAGGAAGGACTGAAGTGTGTAAGGGAGGAAGGGGAGGAGAGTAGTACGGAGTCACTTTGGATGCAAATCCAGGATTCCAAGAATATAATTCTTAGAATGGGAGTGGTGTACAGGCCACCATCTTAGATGGAGGAGTTATACAGGGAACTAGTGGGACAGATCAGGAGGACCTGCGAGAAGGGTAGTGTGGTGATTGTGGGGGACTTCAACATGCCAAGAGTGGACTGGAGTACTCCAACAACCAGGAACAGAAGGGAGCAGGTACTGCTGGATGCCTTCCAGGACAGCTTCCTGCTGCAAATGGTCAGTGAACCAACCAGGTTAGGGAATACCCTTGATCTTGTGCTGGCAAATGAGGACTTTGTGAGAGAACTTACAGTGGAGGAACCGCTGTCAGGGAGTGATCACCACTCAGTATGGCTCACATTGGATATGGGCAAGGAAGGAGTGGAATCTGGCACAAGAGTACTGGACTTTAGGATGGATGACTTTAGGAGGATGGGGGAAGTGGTAGTAGGGTACCTGGGCAGAATTCAATCTAGTATGGACACTAACCAGAGGTGGGAGCTCATAAAGCTGGGGACAGTGGAGGCAACCAAAACCTGCTGCAAGGCCCAGAGCAAGAAGGCTAGGACTAAGAAACTGAGCTGGTTGAGGAAGGATGTCATGGAAAAGGTAAGGAGGAAAAGAGTTGCCTTTAGGAAGTACAAGAAAACAGGGAGGGGAGGACAGGGAGGAGTACTTGACAGAATCGAAGGAGGTGACAAGGGCACTAAGGGGAGCCAAAGCATCTACGGAACTCAGGCTGGCACAAGGCATTAAGAAGGGGGAGAAGGACTTCTTTAGGTACATCAGGGAGAAAAGGAACTGTAAGGACCACATAGTAAGGATTAGGAAGGAGGGGGGTTGGGTGGAAGCAGGGTGCGATAAGGCAGAAGCACTAAATGAGTACTTCTGCTCAGTATTTACTAAAGAGAAGAGGAGGGTGACACCCATAGGGGGAGAAATGGCAGAAATGGGGGGAAGGCGTGACAGATGGGCAAATCATGGAGGGCATAGTTCAGGAGGGTTTGAAGGCACTGAGGGTGGACAAGGCGCCAATCCTAGATGGCATCCACCCCAAGGTACTGAAGGAGCTGGCAGAGGTCCTTGCAGGACCTTTGGCAGACCTATTTAATGCCTCACTACATTCTGGGTGTGTACCTCAGGACTGGAGGATGGCTCATGTGGTGCCCCTCCACAAGAGTGGTCCCAAGGATGAACTGGGAAACTATGGAGACCAGTGAGTCTCACATCCATCATGGGTAAGCTAATGGATACTATCCTGAAGAAGAGGCTGGTGGCCCTCCTAGAGGTCAAAGGACTACAAGACAGCAGACAGCATGGCTTCATAAGGGGCAGATCCTGCCAAACCAACCTGGTGGAGTTCTATGACTGGGTAACTAAACAACTGGACAGGGGCCATGCAGTGGATGTCCTCTATCTGAACTTCAGTAAGGCATTCAACTCGGTGCCGCATGGAAGGCTGGGAAGTAAGTTAGTAGGCACAGTGGTGGGTGCAAAGCTGGTGAGATGGGTAGGAAACTGACTTCAGGGAAGGCAACAGAGGGTGGTGGTGGGTGGGGAGCTCTCACACCCAAGGGTAGTGAAGAGCAGTGTTCCACAGGGCTCGGTGTTGGGACCAGTGTTGTTTAGGATATTCATTGCAGACATATCATGGGACATCAAGAGCAAGATCAGTCTGTTTGCTGATGAAACCAAGGTAGAGGTGGTGGTGGATGACCTAGGAGGATGGCAGGGGTTGCAGAATGATCTGGCAAAGCTTGAAACCTGGTCAGACACCTGGCAATTGGGGTTTAATGCCAAAAAGTGCAAGGTGCTGCATTTTGGGATGAAGAATCCAAGGAGGAGATACCAGCTGGGGGGAGTGCAGCTAGCTCAGACAGAGGAGGAGAAGGATCTGGGGGTGCTCATTACAGGGTCAATGAACAACTCGGCATAATGTAGGAAGGGAGCTGCAAAGGCCAACAAAATGCTGGGTTGTATTGCAAGGGGTATATCCTCGAGGAGGGAGGAGGTGATTCTGCCACTGTATATGTCTTTAGTTAGACTGCACCTGGAGTACTGCGTGCAGTACTGGCACCTGTATCTGAAGAAGGACATTAAGTTACTGGAGGGGGTGCAGCACATGGTGACAAAGATGATCAAGGGGCTTGGGGACTTACCATATGAGAGGAGGCTGAGGGAGTTGAACATGTACTCACTGGAGGAGAGAAGGGTCGGGGGCTCATGATTGAAACCTTTAGGTACATGAAAGGAATAAACAAGACAGGTACAGAGGGGCTGTTCAAAGTAAGGGAGGGAAGGGACACCAGGGGCCATGATATGAGACTGGAGGGAGGAAGGTTCAGGAGGGAGATGAGGAGACACTTTTTTACAGAGAGGGTGGAGGCTGGGTGGAATGCATTACCTACAGAAGTGGTAGCCAGTAGAACAGTGGACTGCTTCAAAAGGGGATGGGACAGGAGAAGGGGGAGGATTAATGAAGGGGAAGGGTGGAAGGAAGGGGCAGCTGCAGAATAAGGGGTGTTAGCTGCACATTGGAGCAGACTTGATAGACCTCTAGGACTTTATCTGCTGGCAAATTTTGTATGTTCGTATGAGAAAAAATCACATTTCATTAGCAAAAATTTAAAAAAGAGGTGGGTAACAGTAGAATGTACAACTGACAGTGGAGCAGTTACTGTATATAACATTTACTCCCCATCTGAAAACTGCACTCATTTCTATGGTAATCTAACAATGGAACTAAGCCAGACTCACAGTTTGTAATTGTTGGGGACCTTAATGAAGCTTTGGACCTTATGCTGAATAGAAATAGAACAGATCTTTCTAATCATAAAAGCAAAACAAATACTCAGAAACAATAACAATGTGCAATGACAAGGCCCTGTTAGATTCATGAAGGGCACCGAATCCTACAGACAGGGATTACACAGTTTATACAACCCCCCATAATCTATTTTCCCTAACTGATTATATTTTGATATCTAAAAATCTCTCAGGTGAGCAAGTTAATGCAAAGATATTGGAGAACACCATCTTAGATCATGTAGTGGTATCCATAGGTATGACAGTGGACCATTTAGGGAAGGGCTACATCACAAGCCATGCCAGTCATTTTGCTGTGTGACAATTTGCCCAGACTCTTAGCTCTGGCATGAAACAACACCCTGCACAATTCATTCCCAGACAATTCACCCCCAGTGTAAATAATATAAAACAAACTCATCTGGGGATGAATTGTGCAGGGTGATGATTCACACCGGACCTAAAAGTCCTGGTTAAGGTGTCAGGCAGCGAGATGAGCAGGATGACATTACATGTCTCCTTAGGGAAGGACCTCCTATATGAAGGATTAACACCTCCATATTCAAATATACAAAATTTATAGAATGAACTAAAGCAGAAAGAGAATAATTATTCCTTCACAGTGACACTGAAGGGGTCTCATGATATGCTGAGTTTGTTCTCATTTTCCTGTAAAGGGTAATTTCATAAGTCCCCACCCCCTCTAATATGACCCTTTGAATTCCAGGTTTTAATCAAATATGCACCATGGCCTACATTGTACAATGCCACATGTATTGCAACTTCTCTAGTTATACACTCTTGTAATGTCTTGTATAATTCCTTGTTTTGTTTGTTCTCAGTCTCATACTTTCCCAATACGTATTGTTCATCTGACGTGGAACCTATGAAATGAATTTGTTCTCAAAGGTGATATCTGAAATTTCAATAAATAAATAAATAAATAAATAAATATAAATCAGTGTTGATTGAGAAGAAGGATAATATGGAATTTCAAATCTTAAGGACAAGAAGAGAGAAAAAGTAAAGAGATTAAAGGTAGATCTGAAAGAACCACTCAATAATCATAAAAAGAGTGCAATCCCAGCCAAGAGTCCTTATACAGAATAATGAAACTTAAGTATGAAATCAGTAAAAGACAAAGTGAGAAATAAGAGTTTGCATTACAATGAATCAGACAGAAATACTTGGAAGCAGGGAAAAGCCGAGGAGACTGCTAGCACACAGACTCTAGAAAATACAAAATAAATTGTTGATTGTAGGTTTCACAGATGAGAAAGGAAAACTAGAAAGTGCCACAATAGAAAGAAATATATTTGAAAATTATTTCACAAAGTTTTAAAGCTCTCAGTTGGACACTACCGAAGAAAATATGAATAATTTACTCTATAAACACACATTATTTTAATAACCTAAGAACAAAGAGAGATGCTTAACAAACCACTTAAAGAGATGAAATACAAGTGTCAGTTTGTTGTCCAGTAGGAAGATTCCAGACCCAGATGGACTTCCTAGTGAATTATATGCAAGGCCCCTGGAATTCTGTGATTCTGCAGTTGCAGAATTTTCCACAGAATTTGCATAATGCCGCAGAATGTATATAGTGCCACAGAATTCACTGTTTTTGATGAATTTTTATTCATATATACTGTTTTTTCATAGCGCCAGGCTTTCATTCCCATCTTGTTTATCCTGAAACCCCTCCTCTATGCTTGGCATATGATGTAATTGATGACATCACATCATATTTAAACAATGGCAGAACTGTGTTCTGCCAGAGAAATGAATAAATCATGCCGCAGAAATCAGAAAATGCTGCCACAGAAACCAAGGAGCCCTGCCACAGAAATCAGAAAGTTCTGCCGCAGAGAACTAGAGGCCCTGATTATATGGGCATCTGGCTCCCTAAATTAGCAAATATTTATTTATTTGAATTTGGTAAAAGATTTTTAATAAATCACATAACACAGGGCAACTCCTAAGTACAGTAAGAAATGTCCTTATAGTATTAATTCCTAAGGAAGATAATCACACACAAGAAAGTTCAAGTTACGGATCAATATCCCCTTTGAACACAAGTTATAAGATACTGGGAAGAACATTAAGTAATAGGATACTTAACATAATCCTTATGATTATTAAAAAAAAACAAGTAGACTTCATTAAAGGCAGACAAGGGTCAGATAGAGACATAGAAACATAGACTTTGACAGCAGATAAGGGCCACTTGGCCCACCTAGTCTGCCCATTTCTCTACCTAGAGGATAAGCTGCAGATCCTAGTTAACCAACAGCCTATTTCTTCCCACCCCCCACAAAAATTGCCTTGTATCTGTCGCATGCATTCTTGAATTCTCCCACAGTTTGAGACCCCACAACCTCCTCAGGAAGGCTGTTCCATGAGTCCACCATCCTCTCTGTGAAAAAATACTTCCTCACATAGCCCCTCGGCCATCCCCCCTCTATCTTCAAATTGTGTCCCCTTGTTCTTGCACATCTCTTTTTCTGAAATATGCTACCCTCTTGGACTTTGTTGATTCCACTGAGGTACTTAAAACGTTTCTATCATGTCCCCCCTCCCTCCTTTCCTCAAGGGTATACATATTAAGCTCCTTTAGCCTTTTCTCGTATGGCTTCTCTTGCAGACCCTGCACCATTTTAGTTGCCCTCCTCTGAACTGCCTCCATCCTGTCTATGTCCTTGCAGAGATGGGGTCTCCAGAACTGGATGCAGTCCTCCAGATGGGGGCTCACCAACTGTCTGTACAGGGGGATAATAACTTCCTGTTTTCTGCTGGTGATGCCTCTCCCTATACATTTCAGTATACCCCCAGCCCTCCCTACCACCTTCTCACATTGCTTGCCAACCTTAAGGTCATCTGATATGATTACCCCTAGGTCCCTTTCCATTGTTGTTGTTGTTACTACCTCCCCCCAATTGCGTAATCTTCCCCTGGGTTTTTGTTTACCAGGTGCATTACTTTGCACTTCTTTGCATTGAATCCAAGCTGCCATACTTCTGACCATTCCTCCAACCTTGCCAAGTCCCTTCTCATCCTTTCCACACCTCCTTGTGTATCAACCCTGTTGCAGATCTTCATGTCATCTGCAAAGAGGCATACTTTTCCTTCCAGTCCCTCTGCAATGTCACTTACAAAGACATTAAAAAGGACTGGACCCAGTACTGAACCTTGTGGTACCCCGCTAGTAACCCCTCTTTCTTCAGAGTGGACTCCATTTACAATTACCTTCTGTGTCCTGTTCTTCAGCCAATGTTTTACCCAGGCTAGCACCCTGGGACCCACTCCAAGGCTGGTTAATTTGACTACTAATCTTTTGTGTTGGACTGTGTCAAATGCCTTGCTAAAGTCTAGGTAGGCCATGTCCACAGCCACTCCCTGGTCTACTACTTTGGTCACCCAGTCAAAGAAATCAATTAGATTCGTCTGACATGACCTTCCCACTATGAACCCATGTTGCCTTGGGTCCTGTGCCCCACTGGCCTCTAGGTACTCAACAATTCTTTCCTTCAGAAGTAATTCCATCACTTTCCCTACCACAGAGGTCAAACTGACAGGTCTGTAGTTTCCTGCCTCTGTCTTGCTCCCACTTTTGTGAAGGGGAATCACATCAGCCTTCTTCCAGTCCTCAGTAACCACACCATCCTCCCATGATTTGTTAAAAAGGGTAGTCAATGCCTGAATACTTTTGTCTGTGTCATGAGTATCTAAAAGATCAGCAAAACATCAACTATTGTTTTATTAGACTCCAAGAAGGCATTTAATTCAACTGAATGGCTCTGTCTCACAGCGACCCTAACAAAGTTTGGCTTTCCCGGAACATACATCAATGGGATCACAATTCTATACCCAAACTCATCAGCAGTTGTACTTACCAATTGTTACAGGTCTAAATAATTTAAACTATGCATGCATACACATTAAGGCTGTCCTGTAACCCCAAGCATTTTTCTATTACCCATAGAACCACAATTATCAAAAATTAAAATAAAGACTAACATAGAAGGTGTTAACAAAAAAGGAAAGACCTATGTGCATCACACACACAGCTTCACATTGCTCCTTGAGGGAGTGGACAGAGGAGCTGCCTTAAAGGTAATCTGTGTGCAGAGCTGCACTGTTACCTACAGCTGCATAGGTGTTAGCCTGTCAATGCTTTGCATTGACTACTCTGCCAATCCAGGGCCATCTCCTACATTTATTGGGAGGCACTGGTCACATGACTGATTGATCTGTGGTTTTACTAAGTACCCTTTTTCTCATAAGTGGGTTATACAGATCAACCACTAGGAGTCACTAGTGCATCCTCTAACCATGTCTTATCTCCATGATGATTCATCTCCCCTCCCATTCTAATCCACCTCTTTTGCCTGCTGCCCCCTAGTGTAATGCTCCAATAACTCCTTTTTATTCATAGCGCTATCTTAATAGCCATTCCTATGTCTGAACCTTCAATCTTCTACACTAAAGGCAGACTCCCCATCGCTGCACTATTCTGCCAGTCTCAGTACTTTGTGAACTTTTCCTAATCTAATACTACTGTGCCCCATATCCTGACTACACAATAGCAAACCTAATATAAATGTATTACTGCTTCTGAAGTTAGCTTTCTCATCCTTAAATAAAGTTTCACATTATCTGTGAACATCTTTATTGTTGGTTATCCATCCTATTACCGAGTGTGCATTCTTTCCACTCTTTTACCCAGGCTTGAATCCTCAAACTTGTACACCAAACTCAGACTCCCTACCACTGCACCGTTCAGGTAGGCTCACTACTTCCTGAACTTTTTTACAACCTAATAGTATTGAGCCCTAGCCTGACTATATTTGATAGCCCTTGATTAACCAATCTCTATAAACATGAAAAGCCTTAGTGCTTTGGGTCACCTCATCTACTGTGTTACCCTCATGGCTCCTTACTCTCCCCCCACCTCATTCACCCTGG
This sequence comes from Neoceratodus forsteri, assembly GCA_016271365.2. Classification (NCBI taxonomy): domain Eukaryota; kingdom Metazoa; phylum Chordata; order Ceratodontiformes; family Ceratodontidae; genus Neoceratodus; species Neoceratodus forsteri. Next base: position 55,454,017 of record CM028130.1, read on the forward strand.
GTGGCCCTTTTCTTTTATAGACACATTTAGTCAGATGATTGTCTACTTTATCAATGGCTCCTTATATGTAGCCACCACTAGGGGCTAAACAAATAAGCAAACAACTCTTAACTCCTCTGGCTGAACGTACCACATAAATCTCTTTGAGTCTGATGCTTCTTTTCATGGCTGTGTTCCTACTATGAGTTGTGCACTCTTAGTATGCCCAGGTTTTCTGACTCCTCTGCTCAGTACCATTCCTGGTCCTTAATTCTGATGTAAGGGTCTTTAGTAATATTTTTTCAGTTAGTACTTATTCAGCCCTCTGCACCTTTGGGCTGCATATTCCATAGCTTGCCTTCGATCTCTTTCTCAGATTTCTTCCTGTGGTATGTTGCTCCTGGTTAGCAATGGGACTACATAACTTGGTAGGGATGATCTTTGCACTCCTACTCTTAATTGGGAGGCAGTATAGTGCAATGGTTTAAGGCTCTGAGCTGCAAATCAGGAGATCTGGGTTTGAATACTATAGCCCCCACTTACATACTGTGTGACTCTGAGCAAGTCACTTAACTTTCCTGTGCTCCCAGGTTACACCTGTAAATGAGCTTTCAGCTTAGTGTGCTATTCCTGGTTAAACAATTACAAAAATAAATAAATAATATGCTTAAACAGGATTGCAAAATCTTTTCCTGGCTTCCATGCACCTTGCGTCCACGTGCCTTGTTCTTCTACCCATCTGCCTGCTGATTTCAATTTCTCCAACCTAATTGCCACTTCCAAGCATGCACTTGTATTTAAGCACCTTTTATTCCCTAAGGGGTGCCTTTTCTATGCAGCAGTCATACTTAAAAAAACATCTGCTGAGTCATATACTCCTTTCTCCCTTCTATGATCATAAACTATAGTACCTTGTCATCTTACCCATCTTACTTGCTGGAGACGCTGAAATGAACCCAAGTCCTCCTGCCTGCTTCCCCTAAGCAGACATTTTATTTCTTGTCTATATGAATATTAGAAGTGTCACCCACAGTTTTGCTGATTTAGAGACTTGGGTCAATATTTACAAGCCTGATATTCTCTGCCTATCCAAAACATGGCTTAAACCAGGGACACCTGACTTGGTATGCACCCTGGTCAACTACTCCCTGGTGCTGAGGGATAGGCTGTCCTCGAAGCATGGTGGAGGAGTTGGCTTGTTCTTCAAAGATCAGCTTATTTATTAAATTTTGATTACCGGGTAGGCCCACTGAGCCCCGAAGGTCCCTTTTTCAGGGGCGACCCGGGATACAGTACAGAGACAGTTTGGCAGGTACAACATTTTACAGAGAGAGTACATTTGCTAACAAGGTTACAGAAAAAGCTTAATATCGTAGTTGTACCTGCTGCCACTTCCTCCACCTGTGAATCACTCCATGTATCTCTCACGTTGGGTGCCATGAAACTCCACACTGTCTGGACCTACAACCCTCCATCTGGGGGCACTGTCGGGCTACAGGATCTACTTGAGCAGACCTCCCTGCACTCCAAACAGAACAAGGTCATATTATTAGGTGACCTAAACCTAGGCTAGTTAGGGACTGCTCAAAGCATGTTGCTACTGTATCAATAACGCAAAGTCATAACCTCCACCAGTTGATATACGAGCCTACAAGAGTGACCACCTCATGTACCTACAGCTGGCATTTTGGCTGAAGCACTCTCTGACCTTTCCCCAATTTTCAGCATATGGAGCCCTGTGGCTGCCCCTGCCCCCCACTGCGCTATGCCACCTTCACCAGTTTTGCTAACCTGGATACAGAGGCCTTGTTGAATGATGTCTTCAATATTAGTTGGTCTAGAATTTATTGCTCCTGTGAAGTTGAGTCTGCACTAAGAATCTTACTTGATGAATTCCTGGTGGTTCAGTGCAAGCATGCCCCTAAGGTAACCCAGAGGGTCAAGGGCAAACAGACAAGATCACTGCACAAAGATCTACTGGCTAATCTGCATGCAAGAGACAAACTCTGGAAGAATTTCAAATTATCAGGGCTTCAAGCTGACTATACTACCTACAGATCACTTTGGAACTCTTGCAGAAAACAGGTCAGAGCAGCAAAGAGTGCCTACTGCAAAGATTTACTACTAAGCTCTGCTGGTGACCCTAGGAAATTTTGGGCCCACGTCAAGTCTTTTCTTGGGGCTTCTCAATCATCCACACCTAGTGACAAGATATTAAATGGTGTACATTGTAATGACCTAAACACCATAGCAAGTTCTTTCAATAGAATGTTCTCTGTTCTATCTCAATATAGTCCCTCCTTCCAGTCACCTCAGACAGCCTCGCAGTCTTCTCAGACTCTTCGGTCAGCTACTCTCAACTTTCCTACCTTTCAGTAGTCTAACAAGCCCTCATTCCTTTTCAAGGCTATTTCATGACTTGAGTTCTTAAAGCTTTTGCAAACTATCTCTGACAGTACCAATTCTGGCTTAGATACTCTTGAACCTCAGCTTCTGAAGCTAGCTGCATCTTTTATTGCCTCACCTCTGGCTAAAATCTTTATGTTGTCTCTGTCATGCAGCCAAGTTCCTGACCTTTGGAAAATAGCCCGTGTAACGCCTGTCTTTAAAAAAGGTGATCCTAAAGAGATCACAAATTAGAGGCCCATAGCCATTCTTTTGGTACCAAGAAAAATTCTAGAAAAACTTGTTGCAACCCAACTGCCACTAACTACCTAACAAAATATAGCATGCTCTTGGACACTCAACATGGGTTCCGGAAAGGTCATAGTACCACCACAGCTCTTCTAAAATTGACCACTGACTCGCTGACAAAAATGGATACTAGATTATTGACTGGGGCAGTATTAATAGACCTCACAAAGGCATTTGATCTCGTTGATCACCCCCTGCTTCTATTTACTCTTAATAATCTGGGACCCCCCCCCCGTTGTTGACTGGTACAGAAGCTATCTATTAAAAGGACTTAAATCATAAAATTTAACTCCTCCTTATCAAATAGTGCTATTATTAACATTGGAGTACCCCAGGGCTCTATCCTTGGACCCCTTCTTTTCTCACTTTTTATTAATAGCATAGCAAAGGTTATACATTTATGCTCATCTATTCTGTATGTGGATGACCTCATAATCTATACATGCTCAAGCAATGTGGCCAGCTTAAATGCATCCCTTTCCTCTGAGGTCACTAGCATGCAGATCTGGCTGTCAGCCCATCAGCTTGTACTCAATGCCAAGAAAACACAAGCCATGCTATGTGGATCTGCCCACAAGCTCAGGGCATGTCAGACATCACTAGTTGTACAGGACCCAGGTGGTGCACAAATAGAGTGTGTTACATCTTTCAAGTACCTGGGTGTTCTTCTGGACCAATCCCTGGACTACAATCTACATATACAGTCTACCTGTAAAGTGGTGAATGCTAAACTTAGGGTTGCTTATAAGACTAGCTTTGTGCTAACTCTCACTGCTAAGCTGGCCATTGTCAGAGGTATCCTTCTCGCTACCCCCACAAATGGTGCTCTTACCTATGCTGCTGCACTTAAAACCACACTACATAAATGGGACGTAAAATATAATAATATTTGTTGATACACCATTTCGTCACCTTGGCTTAAGCACCAGTGACAACTTTATAGAGACCTCAGCTGGCATTCCTCCTCTGCCTGCCACAAATATTCTCTTGGCTCCCTGATTTACTCGATAATCAGAAATCACAATGCTCATTATGATGCTTGTACCTCAAACATCCTCCTATGGCATAAGATCGGTTGACAAGTCCCTACATAATGTGCCTAGATGCAACTCAGCTAAAGACTCTGGAGCCTTTCATCACTCGGCTCCTAGGTTATGGAACTCCCCCCTCCTTGCACTTCGACAGGCAGTTTCCCATAACAGCTTTAAAAGGAAGCTGCACCATCATCTTTCCCAAGCTGACCCTTGCACCTGCTTTTGATCCAACTTAAACCTCCACCAACCTTATTGTTACCTCCTGCACACTCCCAAGCATATCTTAACCTGGCTTAATCATGTCTCCCCTTATAGTATTTAGAGCCCTGTGTCTCACTGTTGTGACAAACCCTAACATATATTTATGACCACCCTGTGGTGCTTTTTATTTCCCATTTGCAGCGTTAATTACTTTCTCTGACCCTATGTAATTTCTAATATGTCATGTCATGGTATGTTATTTGCTACTGCTATAAGATTACCTGTGTTATGGTTCTTGTTTACCCTGAATTTTATAATTGTATGTCATTCCATGACTATATATATATATATATATATATATACATATACATTATTTTTATTGTACTCTGACCTTGTTCTACCCAGGTCCATCTTGTAAATGAACTTCGCTCAATGGTGTTCGCCTGGATAAATAAAGGTTTTGATTGATTTGATTGACTTGATTGATTGATTTGACTGTATATGTGATTTTTGATATCATGTTATGTTTCATTGGCTGTATCTATCCTTTTAACTGACTCTGACCTATGATATATGTAATATTCCTGTACTCATGCCATGTATTTTGTTTATGATTGTTTGAACTCTCCTGAGTCAGGCCTGAAAATAGTCATTTCATGGCTAGCGCACCTACACAGTAAACAAAAAATAAATAAATAAAATAAATTGCATGTATGTATGCAGATGACAAGTTAATTACAATGCAGAATCCTCAAACCTCATTACCAAATCTATTTAAATTCATGAACCAATTTCTCAGGGTTTCTAGTGTATGAATAAACTGTGCAAAATCTGAATTTATTCCATTAAATAAGATCACAACTGAAGGCCAATGCAGCTTTATTGATGAGTGCCATTAAGGGAAAGAACAATTCATCACATATGTAGGAATTAAAACACCAGACTACACACAAATAGTTAAAATCAATATGAAACCCCTCATGGGTCAGATAGTGACTGAATTTGAAAATTGGAGCAATCTTAACCTATTGCTGTTAGGCAAAATTAACTCCATAAAATTCGTAATTGCCCCTAAAGTAATTTATTCTGCAAGTAGCCTTCATACCAATATAGATAATGGATGGTTTAATACAATCAGTAATAAAATACTGCCCTACGTATGGGAGAATAAAAAGCTAGGCTAAGATTTTGATAAGTAAACCTATAAAAAAGAGAAAGGTAGAATGGAACTACCGATAGTAACTTTAAGATTTACTATATGGCATTCTGGTCAAAACAGCAAATTACCTCAATATGACTGACACCTTAGATACTCCTTTATGGGTATCATATAAAAAATCAATAATGACACCATATAAATGTTCTGATTTTATGTTCATTAAAGTTCCTCAGAAAGTTAAATCTCACCCAGATACAGAATGTAATATGTGAGGAAGAAATCAAAGACAGGAACCTTCTTGAGCAAGTGGACCCCTATGAGGAAGAACCTCAAAATTAGGTGTGAAAACAACATCCTTTCCATTTTGGGAGGGAGAAAAAAGGAATAAATTACCTAGAACATATTGTAGATCCCACCACACCCCTTGTACTCTTTTCATCAGCTTTCAGATACAGTGGTAGACATAAAAAAGTCGATCACTACTGGAACAATGCTAATGTATACTGAGGCATTCAAGTTACAGCTTGAATTGGCCATAACCTGATTTTGCCTTGGCATACCACAGGTTTACCTCAGTACCTGGTCAACTTTTGTATGACTACTTCTTTATATACTAGGTTGGAAGTTGGGATAGTAGTAGTAGTAGTAGTAGTAGAAGATTTTATTTATTTGGGGCACCCTTACAATACAATTAAAATACTAACATACAGTAACAAGACAGAAAACAATAAATAAGTACATACAATAAACTCTAAATATAATTAAAACAGCTGAACCAGTTCTCAGTCTAAACAGCTACCTCAGACTCCAAAAGCTGGAGTAAACAGAAAAGTTTTTAATTGGTGTTTGAATATTTCAAGTGATGGTGCCTCCTGGAGATGACTGGACAGATAATTCCAGATCTGATCTAAGAGGCCAAGAAGGGACAGAGGTGTGCAGGAGATCCTTCAGGTAGCCTGGACCCAAACTGTGTAGGGTCTTATAAGACAAAAGACCTACCTTGATGGTGATGCGCCAACACATCTGCAGTCAGTGCAGTTTGTGCAGCAGTGGGGTGATATGACTGAATCTAGGGTGACCAGTCAACACCTGTGCCACTGCACTCTGCAAAAGCTGCAGGTGCAGCAACAAGCTACCTCTGACCTCAAGGTAGAGGACATTACAATAGTCAAGTCTCGAGATCATGAAATTGTGCACCAGCATGGCCAGGTCTTTGGGTAGGTCAAAAGGCTTGATCCAGGTGATGTTCAGGAGATGGTAAAATCCAGTCCAGACAACAGCTGACACCTGAGCGTCAAATGTCAGCTTGCTATCAAACACAATGCCCAGATTCTTCACCCTTAATGAAATCTCCAGTTCCATCAGGTCTATAAAAAGACAACCTATCACTGGAGGTTCCAAGACCCACCCTCTGACTTGGCTATACCACCAGTACCTCAATCTTCCCTGGGTTTAGTCCCAAACAGTTTGACACTGTCCAGGTCCAGATCTTAGCCAAGCATTTATTCAGCACATCAACAGTGTCAGGTCTATCAGGTGAGAAAGACAGGATAGATGGTTGACTTCAGTACCAAACCTGTCTCCTGGCTAAGAAGATTACCTCTGGGATGATGCCTCCTGGAGTCCAGGAGATTCTTACCCCTAGTATCAACTGATGTTGAACCAGAGGCTCAGTCTACCAATATTTCAAGACCCCCTCAATGCCAAACCTCCCTGGGTCAAAGGTCTTTTGCCTACCGAGCCCCACTCTGGTTAAACTCACTTGCTATTGATTTCTCATCTGCTGCCACCTTAGGTGCCTTCAAATGGAAGCTTAAACTCCAACTTGCCTGTGACTCCTCATGTGACTGCACCCACTAACTGCTCATGTCAACTTGCCCCAGGTCACCTTGCACAGCCTCTGTGACTTATGTCTACCCTCCAATGAAGTTAAGCAACCTGACAAGGCCCCATGGCCTACTTTCTCCCCTGCACCAGGTCATCTATCACTGCCACCATTGCTCTCTCTCTGTCATTACCCAATATTCTCACTTTCTGTAATTGCACTTAGTTAATGGACATACTTTTTACAATGCTGTTAAGCCACCATACATTTTCATTGTATGTAATGACTCTTGCTCTTATGTAAATTTGTAGCAGTGTAATAATGTCATTCTAATCACTGTATTGACAATCTATTGTTTTCATTCCATTGTTTGTGTTCTTGTTATTGTCTTGATAGTTGATGTGGAACCTATGTAACAAGCTTTTGCTCAAAGGTATCATAGAAACATAGAAACATAGAATTTGACGGCAGATAAGGACAGCTTGGCCCACCCAGCTTGCCCATGTCACTACCTAATGGATAAGCTGCAGATCCTAGTTAACCAACAGCCTACTTCTTCCTACCCCCACCCCTTAAAATTGCCTTATGACTGTCCCACGCATTCTTGAATTCCACCACTGTTTTTGACTCCACAACCTCCTCTGGAAGGCCATTCCATGCATCCACAACCCTCTCTGTGAAAAAATATTTCCTTACATTACCTCTGAGCCACCCCCATCTTCAAATTGTGCCCCTTTTTCTTGCACACCTCTTTTTCTGAAAGATACTACAGTCTTGAACTTTGTTGATTCCCTTGAGGTACATGAAAGTTTCTATCATGTCCCCACTCTCCCTCCTTTCCTCAAGGCTATACGTATTAAGCTCCTTACATCTCTCGTGATATGTCTTCCGGTGCAGACCCTGCACCATTTTAGTTGCCCTCTTCTGGACTGTCTCCATCCTGTTTATGTCTTTGTGGACACTGGGTCTCCAGAACTGCATGCAGTACTCCAGATGGGGTCTCACCAGCTGTCTGTACAGAGGGATAACAACTTCCTGTTTTCTACTGGTGATGCCTCTTCCTATGCATCCCAGTATCCTCCCAGCCTTCCTTACTGCCCTCTCACATTGCTTGCCAGCTTTTAAGTAATCTGATATGATTACCCCCAGGTCCCTTTCCATTTTTGTTGTTGTTAGTATCTCACCCCCCATTGTGTACTCTACCCCTGGGTTTTTTGTTTCCCTGGTGCATTACTTTGCACTTCTTAGCATTGAATCTAAGCTGCCATACATTTGACCATTCCTTCAATCTTGCCAAGTCCCATCTCATCCTTTCCACCCCACCTTTCTTATCAACTCTGTTGCAGATCTTTGTGTCATCTGCAAAGAGACATACTTTTCCTTCCGGTCCCTCTGCAATGTTGCTTATAAAGACATTGAAGAGGACCGGTCCTAGTACTGAACCCTGCAGTACCCCACTAGTAACCTCCTTTTCTTCAGAGTGGACTCTGTTTTCTATTACCCTCTGTGTCCTGTTCTCCATTCAATGCTTTACCTAGGCTAATATCTTAGGACCCAGTCCCAGGCTGGCTAAGTTGTATATTAATCTTTCATGTGGGACTGTGTCAAATGCCTTGCTAAAGTCTAGGTAGGCCATGTCCACAGTCCCTCTCTGATCTACTGCTTTGGTCACCCAGTCAAAGAAATCTATTAAATTCATCTGACATGAGCATGACCTTCCCACTGGGAATCCATGCTGCCTTGGGTCCTATGCCCCTCTGGCCTCTAGGTACTCTACAATTCTTTCCTTCAGAATTGATTCCATCATTTTCCCTATCACTTAGGTTAAACTAACAGGTCTGTAGTTTCCTGCTTCTGCCCTGCTCCCACTTTTGTGAAGTGGAATCACATCTGCCCTCCTCAGGTCCTCAGGTACCACCCCCATCCTCCCATGATTTGTTGAAGAGGATGGTCAGTGGTGTCACTAGTTCTACCTTTAGTTCTTTTAGAATTCTGGGATGAATCCCATCAGGCCCCATTGCTTTGTCCACCTTCAGTTTTAAGAGTTCTTTCAGAACCCTTTCTTCTGTAAATGGGCTAGTATCAACTCCTGTATCCACAGTGTTTCTATTGTTTAGTTTAGGTACCTCCCCCTCTTTATTTGTGAATACTGAGCAAAAATATTTGTTTAGTATCTCTGCATTTTCACAGTAACTCTCTTCCCACTCCCCCTCCCCTTTATTAAGCCTCACTATCCCTCCCTTGGTCTCCATTAACTCCCTGATGTACCTATAATAGGTTGTATCCCCCTTTTTAACTGAGTTGGCTATCTTTTCCTCAGTTTGGGCCTTTGCTGTTCTGACTGCCTTCCCAGCTTCCTTTTGCTTTAACTGATACAATTCTCTGTTCTGCTCCTTCTGTGATTCCTTGTACTTCCTGAATGCTTTCTTTTTCTCTTGAACCTTCCCTGCCACCTCCTTTGAGAACCATAATGGTTTCTTACATCATTTTGTTTTGTTTATTAGTTTCACTCAAAGGCTTGTTGCCTCTGTGATGACAGTCTTGATTATTCCCCATTGTTCTTCCACCTGTCCTTCCTGCTTATTTGCTAGTGCATTTCTTAGGCACGCACCCATTTTGGCAAAGTCAGCCTGCCTAAAGTCCAGTACTTTTGCCTTTGCATGGCTTGACTCTACTGCTGTGTTTATCGTGAACCATACTGTTCGATGGTCGCTAGTTCCCAGATGGCTACCCACTTCTATATCTGTGATCCTCTCTTCATCTCCATTTGAGAGTACCAGGTCTAAAATTGCTACCTCTTGAGTAGGGTCCAATACTAGTTGTCTAAGGCATGCCCCCTGTAGGGCATCTAGAATAACCCCACTCTTAAAAGTGGCTGCTGCAACGGTACTCCAGTTAGCATCTGGCATATTCAGATCCCCATCAGCAATATCTCCCCTTTTTCTGCCATTCTAAGTATACTTTCTATCATTTCCTTGTCCATTTCCTCCCCCTGGGAGGTCTGTATACAAGCCCTATGCGGATTGTGGTGCCATTGCCTGTCTCCAAATTGCCCCCAGTGCTTCTTCTCCTCCCTGTTTACCTTTTTGTTCTGTTGCTTTGATTCCTTCCCTTGTGGAGAGAGCTACTCCTCCTCCTCCTCTTTTACCCTCCCTGTCCCTCCTGTAGATAGTGTATCCTAGTATGTGTACATCCCAGTCATGCTTCTGTGTGTACCATATTTCTGTGACTGCCACGATATCCAGATGTTCTGCCTCCATCAAGGCCACTAATTCAGGAAGCTTGTTACCCAGACTACAGGCATTGGTACTCATTGCTCTCCATTTTTTGATGGCTTTACCTCTTGTAGCAACATCCCCCACTGACCTTTCTGCCTTGGTCTTTTCCTCATTTAGTACCCTGTTTTGTAGGGGGAGGCTAGGAATTCCCTGCTGCTTATCAGTGCTTCCACCCCTTGACTAGTTTAAAAGCTTGCCAATGAAGCATTTAAACCAATTACCCAAAAGACTTGTTCCCTTCCTGGACAGATGTAGACCATCCTGCCAGTATAGGCTGGTATCCCTCCAGGTGGAACCCCAGTCCCCAATGAAGCCAAACCCCTGTGCTCCATACCATTTTTTCAACCATTCATTGAACTGCATGGTGCGAAGTACCCTTGCCTCACCCATGCCATAGACAGGCAACACCTCTGAGAAGGATACTGTTTGTGCTACTAGTCTTAGACCCCTCCCCAACACCACAAAGTCCTCCTGTACTGCTCTAATCTCATGTTGAGCCAAATCATTCATCCCTAGGTGGACAATAATGTCCAGCTCAGTCTCCCATGCAGCTGTTCTCGTGATCCTGAGGATGCGCTTCCTGTCCCTCCAAGCCATGGCATCAGGCAGGCATATTACTTCAGTTTTCCCTGCTCTCCCCAGTTCTATCCCCCTAATAACTGAGTCCCCCACCAGGAGCTGCTTCCTTTCCCTGTGGTGTCCTCTTCCTCTTTCCTGTGGGCCTCCCATGTGACAGTTGCCTGCAACCTCCTTAGTCTCCTATGTGGGTGCATCCATAGGGGAACTATGCTCCCCCAGAATGGTATATGGATTGTGGAGTGGTACAACTGACTGGGTGTGCCTCTGTTCCACCACCCTCACCCTCTCTGAGCCCACTGTGGTCCAACTGCTGCACTTTCTTGACACTCTCTGAGGCAGTGATGGTGGCCCTAGTGTTCCCTGGCTGGGAGAGGATCTCTTACTACTGTACAGTGTGGCCTGAAGACAGGCAATCTCCTCCCTCAGGGCAGAGAGTTGTCTGCAAATAGGGCAACGTCTGAGCCTCCAGAAAGAATCCTGGAAGACTGCTGCCCCACAGCCTGTACATTGCACTATTCCCCATGTCTGACTAGCTTCCTGTTTATCCTGTGCAAGTTTTTTTCTTTTTTTATCTTGTCTTTTTCTCTCTCTCCTTCCAGTTATTGGTTTGTTATATATAAATATACATATATTATATAATGTGTATGCTTATATTGTCAGTGCAGTATTCAGGAAAGGATATGACATTGGTATGCACCTTCCCCATGTGAGGAAATAATGTCAGAACCCCTGGTATAAAGGAAATTGTACCAGGGGTGCGTGGGGTAAGGGAAAGGGGGGATTTGGGCTCAAACTGTGCCCTCTCAAAACAATCAGCTGAAAGCTCTGACCCACCACTACAATGAGTGTTGACCTTCCTATCAGGAAGACAATGACTGTTGACCTTCCTATCAGCAATACAACCTGCACAACCATTCAACAGAGAAATTATCCTGCTAAACAAACAGAGAAAAATCAAACAGCTGAGTCAAACAGAGGCAAACCTCCCCAGCCCTACTACAGCCTGGCGATTTGTGCTCTGAAAGCAATCAGCCCCTAAACAAGTTAACTATGCACCAGGAAAGAAACAGTGAATAGTTATTTCAATCCCTCTGGTTTAAACTCCCAATCTCCAAAGCAGTACTGAGAAACTCCACCCAGAAACCCTTGACTGACTAGTGTCACACCTGTGATGTAAGCAGGCCTTTTTGTGAAGATAGTCTGCTCTGTCTGGGTTGAATACACAATCCCTCCACTGAACTCAGGAATAATAATTAAATCAAACCTCAGCCAAAGTACAATTATAAAAGGTGCAAAAATAACCTTACAAATACTAGGTCTCTACTCCAGTGATCTAACACATTGAACAGCAAATTCAGTAGTAGTTTACTCCCTCTGCTTATAAAATTAACATTCCTGAAATTGAATCCTGCAAGCCTCTTCTTAATTCAAATAAGCAAAAATGAAAGTATCAGAAATACTGCATTTCAAACCTTCCTCACTGGTCCTAATCAATATTATGCATACCCAGGCTCCCCATTCTGAGAAATGAGTATGATTGTGCTCTCTGCAGTATAGCAAAGTCTTCCAGCCTTTTCCACCAAAAAGTCAAGACTTGTCCCGAATAAAGAATAAGTAAATAAATAAATCAATAACTATGGAAGTACTTGCAGATACAAGGAGAAACAAGTGAGCTGAAAGATGAAGAGATAACTATCTTATCCAAAACAGGCTAAGGAAAAATGCTAGAACATGCAGGGAGCAAAGGAGGAGTGGGAAGATATAGAAGTTCATGGTTTATAATGATATTAACTTAACAGTGAATTCAAAGGTGAAATATGAAAGATAACTGAACGTCCAAATACTGGAAGAGAACTGGGGACTTCTGGAAAAGAGCATGTAAAACCAGCTGGGAGATGAAAGGTAAGGAGTTACAATTTTAAAATTCTCCACAACATATCACACTTCAGAAAAAAAACCTAAATTGTACAAAGAAGAATTGATGTTGTTGCTGAAGATGTAACAATAAAGGAGCTAATTTATTTCATATCATATGGGAATATCTGAAGCCGAGTTATATTTTGTGAAGAGAGTTTGAAACAAACATTGGCAATGATCCAATGTTCTGAATCTTTGGGGATACCTCACTTATTAGGAATGTGCTGAAAATGTCACAGTTTTGGTTTTAGGAGACTCTTTGTGTCTCAAAAGATTGATATTATCTAAATGGAAAACTAATAAAATACCAGCGTTTTCAGAATAGATGCAAGCCATGGTTGGAATGCTAAACAATGAGAGATCAGTTATTTAGCAGGGCTCACTCACAAGTATCTTCCTTTACCATGTAAATATTCTAACCTGAAGGCCAGCCCATTAGTATTAGGGGGTTGAGGTGCTGGACACCACACCTTGTGCCATGCCGGTTACCTGAGTTTGGGAGAGTGCTCGGCTATCGGGGGGTGGCAGGGGGAAGAATTGGGAGATGATAGTAGTGGCTGCTGGGCTGCTCTCATCTCCTGGATTGGGGAGGCAGGTTTCCTCACTTTTGGATGACACCCAGTGGAAGCTGGATGTCAGAGCAGAAGTCTGGGGGCTATCATTATGTCGGGAAGGTGGAGGGAGCACTTAATTTCCAGGAGTACATATGCATCTCCAGCACACACACACACACACACACACACACACACACACACACACACACTGTGCATGCCGCTGCTCTTGGTTGGAACGGGAGAAAGACTCAATGGGCCAGAATTTCCAAAGGTGGTGCAGGGCTTGCGCCTGCACCACGGGACTTAATTATTGCAGTGTGCCATCCCCCTTTGCTGCAACTGCACCCAAATTTCCATTCTCGGGTACAGTTGCAACAGTTTTCATGATTTATGGCTGCTTGCTCCGATGCTCTAGTGCAAGAACTGTATATTTGTCCTGGAGGGATGGCGCAAGTAAGACCACAATATTGTGGTCTAAGGACCTATGCTGGGTGGAAAGGATGGAAATTCCTGATTGTCACCCAACAAATGCCACAAGCCCTGTGTGCCGTATGTTCGGTGTACCAAGGGATTATGGCATTCATTCACATTTGAAAATCCAGCCCTATATCTTGCCATGGCCATGTGTGAGGCCCCATAAACTCCCAGACCCTGCTCCTTGTGGATCCCCACCAATAAGATGGTGAGAGGAGAGGCTTGCAGGGCTGGGGACTGTAGAGGGTCCAACAAAAGGCACAGGTGGCAATGGAGGAGCAAAAAGTTGGATTTATACTGTGAAAAAATATTCTAATCTGAAATGTAAATGAAATGAAATGTAATGTAAATGTAATGTAAATGAAATTAAATGTGCATGAGAAGTACTGATTTATATAATACTTTGAAACATTAAAATGTAAACTGTTCTTATTGGTGTTTGTTCATCAGAATGCTTTTTAGTAATGTCTATCTTACTAATGATCTGCTTGTAACATTTCTATTTTTCTGTTATACCGTTTTTTGATTGTATTACCTTACTATTTTTATGATTGTATTGCCTTATCTTTTTAAAATTTCATAAAAAGTTATAACCCCCCCCAAAAAAAACAAAAGACTGCCTCGCATAAGTCCAGCATAAAAAATTCCTTCTCTTTCAAATTCACTGTCTTCAGCCAGAACAATGGAAGACACACTTTCTAGTTCAATGGAAAGCTGAGGGAACCTAGGGAACAAAAATACAGAGCTGTCCTCTGGTCTGCCTTGGCCTTCTGTATTGTATGATAAAGATCCCTATGCAAAATAATTTGAGACTCATCAATCTTTCTGGCCAAGCAGATCACAATCAGGAAACAAACCCTGTAAGACAGGATGTCCTATGGCACAGATTAATGTGGCTCAAAGGGTGCCTTGGACAACGTGTGTAACACTAGGTTTAGATGGAAAGATATGGCACCTAAACAATGAGAAGTTTCTGCTCAGAGAAAACAGATAATATTTGGATTGATACTCAAAGAAGGCTCCCCAGATTATCCTAATATTGCATTAACAGTGGATACTTGACCCTGGAGGGTGCTCAACACAAGATATTTGTGTAGTCCCACGTGTAGAAACTCTAAGATCTGTGAAACAGTGGCTTTGGTGGGTTTAATACCCTTACCTCTGATCCAAGCCAAAAAAAAATATTCTACACTCTGTCAAAGTCCACAGAGGTAGAGACTTTTCTAGAGGCCATTATGGTGTTCATTTTCAGAGAACCCCTGCTTCGGGAGTTTCTTCCTCTCAGGAGTCCAGCTGCCAACTGCATTGCCTCTGGATGTGGATTTGACCCTGACCAAGAAGTTCTCCACAGGGCTGAAGTAAAAACGGTGCCTGGGAGGTCATATTCACCAGATCTGAAAACCATGTCCCTCTTGGCCGCCATGGTGTATCAGAAGAAGCAGAAGAGACATAAACATGGAGGAGGAGTGGCATCAAGATGGTGCCAAGAAAACATGCTGCTGCATGGAGCTCTGAAACTCGGCTGAACCTAACAGCAAGTTAAACAACTGGGCGATAACAAAAAACAATGATAGTTAAGCATTTTAAGATCTACATCTTTCTGCATAAGAATTTGTTTTAATTCATCCTTTTATGCATAAATCATATTGAAACACTTTTGTTCCATGGTGTTTTCATGGTGCTTTGAGCTAGCTACTGCAGGTGCAGAGAGGAACCCTGTCAAAGCCACACACTACAGCAAGCAAATAAGAAACCCTGCACAGTAAACCTCTACAGGTATATCACAAAATAGTTACGTCTATAACATTTACCTGTCTATCCTCTCCTTTCTTTTTCATCGGTCTCCCCATGATTATATAGCAAGCTGCTCAAAAATTGTTAAAGAGATCTGCTCCTGTTTCTCCAGTGTGGATAAAAAAAATTAAAATGGAGAAATCACTCCAAGTTGTGTCTGCATGCAAAATGGAAAGTGCCCCCGAGGATCGCCTGCCAGGAAATGAGGCTCAACGGAACAGTTACTATCCAAATATCAAAACCCAACTCCTTAGGGCAAAAACATAACGGGGCTAAATACTACAAGGAGATACAAGATATGGCAGATGCAAACCAGGAACTGGCCCATAAACTGCTTACAGGCATAGATGATAGCAATGAGACCTCTTTGCAAGCAGAGGAGAAGGAGGGAACTAACCCTCTTAATGCACAGATAGAAGCAGAGAAGGTAGAATAACAACATTACTCAAACTCCTGAATTAAGCGGAGCTAAATAAAAATTTGTGCAAGCAGCAGAAAAGACTGAAACACAAGGGCGAGCTATTACTCTACAGAACTGGCATAACAATAGTTCAGACTTGCATTTAAGGTTAATACAAATCCAAACAGAAATGGATTATCAGTGTAACCCCACAGATACGGAAATATATCAGGGTGGTGCCATTGGAGGGACCAAAACAGATAAGGTGCCACAAGGCTTAGGTGATGAAATCACTTCAGAGCGGGAGTTCTTGGAAAAAAGTGGGCAGAAACACAGTGCTAAAAGTGCTAGTTCTGATATAAGCATAATTTAAATAAATAAATAAATAAATAAATAAAGGAGCTTTGGAAAAATGGGAAAAAAACAAGGTGACATAACAGAAGGGAGATACCAGAGAAAGAGGGACACACACAATAATTGGTTCTCACATGAAAAATAATGGATTGAGGGCCCACATTTACCAAAAACCAAAGAAAAAAGTATAACCATGAAAGACACATAAATAAAGATCAAAGGGAAAGAACTAGAGGGGAAACCGGCAATAGACGCCCCAGCCTACAACACACACGCTAAATAACATTCACGATGAACCACAAATTAAGTGCAGCACCAAAGGACAGAAAAAGAATGGAGCAAGAACAACAACAAGTAAGAAGAGTCTAACTTCTAGCAAGATTTAATTCAAGAAATAAGACGTGGTTTCTGAAGGATGTAACTAAAAATAGAAGCTGTACTTGAAGAGATCAGAGGAATAAAAGAAGTAATAAAAGACTTGAATAATAGAATGTCAGACTAAGAAAATAGGTTAAGCAAGGTAGAAGATGCAGAACTTGAGAAGAAACAGACACAATGGGCCAGATTCCAGAACAATATTACATCTGGCACACGATGCGGTAGGGCAAATGCCGCTGCTCAAGGCGTAATTATTGCCATACATGATGCGCTCTATTCCTGAAAGTCCACAACATGCGTCACGTGTCCTGGAACTGCTGCAGAAATAGCGTCCGTGTCCTGTGACATGACGCAATTGTATGTGGCAACACAGAACTGGGATGCAAACAGGAACTATGCCACAGAGGGAAGAGTCAAAAAAGCGTTCAAAACACAAGAAGAAAGCAAAGAAAAGAAAAACACCCCAAAAGAACTTACTAACAATGAGACAGATGTCCTGGTGGAGGACAGCATTGCTAGGAACGCCCTTCTGTTCAGCAGGGGAGGAAATAAGGCACTGAGGGACAAGAGAAAGGCCATCTGGGAGGAGGTGGCCAGTCATGTGAACTCTGTGAGCTGTAGCAGGAGGACTGTCCAGGAGATCCAAAAGCATTGGAATGACCTCAAACGCCATGAGGACAAGCTGGCCCGCTATAGAAGAAGCAGCCTGACAATAGGAGGTGGCCCAGAGGACACACAGCCACTCACCTGCCAGGAGGAGAGGGTAGTCAGCAGCCTAAGTGGGAGGACTGTGGAAGGCGACAGCAACTTCGACATATTCTGGCTGAGACACACAGTAGGTAGGTAGGCATGCCACGATGGCAGTAAATGCATGCCATGTGTATGTAGACTATGTGGGTGAGCCACTCGCAAGGGATAGGCAATAACACACTGTGGATTGCATACACAGACCGCAAGTGAACAGTTGGAAGGGCACAGTGTAACCCCCCCCATGCACAGCAGCCTCCCACCCTGCCGCTGCTCTGCCAGTACCACAGAACATTGTCACCCTGAAGGCAGCAGCAGCATCAGCACCCAGGAGAACTAAGAATGAAACACCTGCATGTGCACATGCTGGCATGACTGGCATGTTTGCAGACATTGACCACCGTGAGGGTGTACATGACACAGATGGCATTGTAGCCTTGACAGTCGGTGCAGCCCATGGACACTGGGACATGCACAGAGGTTGGCCACCACTGACCACAGTGCCCCACACAAAGGACCAACAGACAATCATCATGTGACACCTGTAGAACAACCACAGCACACACTACAGAGGCTGTGGGCCAATGTCCACACCAGCATGCACAGTGGGCCATGGATGGTCCAATTCTCACCATGACAATCCCAGGCTATGCATGTATAGCTGGAACAGGCAGGTGTGCAATGACATTATGGTGGGGGCAATACATGGGCTACACAGGGTAATGATGCCCCACAGTGTCCATCGCACTTGGGATAGGAAAGGGCATGTGAGTGGCAGGACGCATGAATGTGCCAGCTGCTGCAAAGGATACAGAGTGGAAGCAGGTCCAATGCACCCTTGCACACCAAGGTGTGTACACCTGTGTTGGCTGTGAATGTGATGCAGGCAACATCACTGGTGTGCTGTGTTAGTGCCACAGTGGCACAGTAAGACTGATGTACAACTGTGTCATTGTGCTGATGTGCATAATGCATCATGCAGAGTACACAACCTGACCTCAAACCTCTGTGACACAGCGGTAAGTACATAGATACTGCACCAGGATGCCACTGCAAGGCAGGCTGATGGACAATGTGTGGGTGGACAAGACAGCTGAACTGAAAAGGGAACAATACATGATGGATAGGCAGCTGCCACAGAAAAACAGCCCCTGGCACACATAGTGCATTATGCCAGCTGAACAGTGTAGCCTGGATGTGCAGTACTGTGACACAGTGACACACAGAATACATGTGACATGCATGGCCTGTGTGGAAGGTGGTACCATGGACATGTGTGTGGAGTGTGAGGCACATCGTTGTGCCCCAGGGTGTGGGGTGAGTAGTCAGTCACTGCCAGGCCAACATGCATCCAACAACCCTGACAGACTGTGAGAAGCATGTGATGGATGTCTGGTGGTGAATAATGAATATTGGCACACAGCCTGAAGGCAACCAAGCCAGCAGTGCATGTGAACATGGATATAGGCTGATGGCAGAGTGCAAGAGGTGTGATAGATGCTCAGCTGAGGCAGGGACAAGTGACTGGAGGGGAAGCATGTTGTGTAATGACCCTGAGATGGTGACAGACGCTTTCCAACTCCAATGCACCCTGCCAAATGACACAGCTGTCCCCTACGTACTGCACACATGCACTGTAACACCATACAACCCAGTGGGGCTGCCCATGTGCACATGTCACCTGCAGGGCAACAGCAAATAGAATGCCACTACCCAACGCAATAGCCATGCTGGCTACATGCAGTGGGACCACATGTGTGCAGCACATATTGTCCCCCCCCCCAGACACAACAACAGGCAGCAGCCATACAAAGTCTGCCAGCACCAGCAGCAGTGCGTAAGGTCCAATGCAGCATGGAGTGGACATGACACATTTACAATGGACACAGGTGCTGTGATATGTATCAGCAAGGTCATGGGCATGCCATGTGGCCCTGTAGACACTACAGTAACAATGCATATATGCTGCCAAAGGTGATGCATACAAGTGATGGCACAGCCTCTGTCTTCCAGGCACAGGCCACATCAAGGAGCCAGGTCCATCCAGAGTACAGCATAGGCAAGGAGACATGGATGTTGAGAGTTACACTGGGTCAGATGAAGCCACCAGCAGCTCAGATGACACTGACAGTCCACAGTCCAATGCCCGCACAACAGATGATGTAGGTCACATGCTTCAGGTAGGCAGGCAGGAGGTTATGGGCAAAAACTCTCCATTGTGAGCTGACTTACATGTTTTGCACTGGGTGTGACAAATGGCTCAGCTCTGCGAATGGCTGGGGGTGGGATGTGGACTTATGATGAAGAAAGGTGCACAGGTGACAAATGCACAAATGAAGTTATTTTCCACATTTTATGTACAGGGGTTGAGGTACCACTTGCACTAGACATAATACATTGACCACCACCACAACTGCTACTCTGACCACCACTTGACAAGATTTCTAAATCGTAATTCTCCCCCTCATCATGCTTGTAGTAATCTCCTGGTGTTATTTCATTGCTACTGCAGACATCCTACTTGGTCTTACACTCATGGAAGAGGATAACGTGCTCAGTAAGGTTGATGATGAGGGTGAATGCCCCACTATGGCATTAGCTGCCATCTGGTGCTGGGTCCACAGTGCATATGCCTGTTCTTAAGATGTGTATGCTGCCCCATGCCCAGATGACTCCCCTTTTTACCTCGACTCACACACACATGGCAAAGCTGGCAGATTGCAACTAACTCATCATTTGCATCTTGGACAAAAAATCTCAAACAAGGGATTGTGATCCCCTACTTTTAACATGTCCCTGATCCTGCTTATTGGATTCCGTTTTTTAACACCTGAAATATGGGGTGTGCTACAAGATTTTTCAGGCTGGACACACTTGGACTCCAACTGACCACAACAACTGCCTATGATTATTACTGGGTCATCATCATTACCATCAACAGGAACTGCTAAATCATGACTTTTTTGAGGAGGAGGGAATTTAACTCCAACACACCCAGACACAGCCACCTCGACTTTCTTTTTCTCTGGTTTCCAGCAGGGGTCACTGACATCATTATCATAGTCATCAACATCATCCACATCTACATTTTCAGCTTGGATGCTGTCATGTGGAGATCATGTTCCAACCACAGCAGCATCATCACCACCCAATGTTTTTGCGCCACACTTTGAATCATCGGATGGCAAAGGCATGACCTCAACAGCGCTGGAAGAATTGTGACATTGTGAGTTATCATTGCTTGGATCAGAATCATGTTCAACTACAATGGAGATATTAATGGGGAGAATAACATCATCTATACTGTCAGTCATAGCTTTAGACTCAACTATATTTTGTGAAACGGTTAACTGGTCAAAAGTGGAACTTGAGGCAGCAATACTCATACCAGCAGAAACTCCAATAACACAACCAGCTGGGATTACATTCTCTCCTCCAACTATGAGAGAAGCTACAGATTGCACTGTAAAAAACATTGATGGAGTAATCCCTTTACTGACATCAGCTATGCACTTCTGCGTACTTCCACGCCATGGACAATCTTGCCACTGGCAACAGTGCCATGGCCAGAAACAGCTTTGCTTGCATGTCTCTTTGCAGCCATTTTGGGGATCACCAAGAAAATTCTAAATATATGTGGATTTCTGAACTTTCAGTTGGCGCCGGTGGATGTGAAGCCAAAAAAAAACCAACAACTGTGGCTTGCAGATGGAGATTGGGCACTAAACAGATGCAAAAGCATGGACAGATTAAGACTGCACTTTGCAATCAAGAAGAGATGCAAATGCAAAGTCACAACACCTTAACCAGTACTCACAAATCACAGTCCAATCTGGAACAGAATACCTTTTGCCAGTTGGGGTGTAGTGCACTGCAGTAACAGTCCAAAACCAAGATACCACAGAGCAGTATACAATCACATAGGTGCAGTGGATAGCAGGTTCACACTGCTGCAATTACTCTGTGGCACAATAAAATGTGTCTAATTTGATGGCATGCATCGCACACAGTCACACACACACTACAAGTAATGCGTAGCAAATTGAAAACTTTAGTAATATAACCAAATCTTTAAAGCAAACTGAAATTATGCACTGCTGCACCACAACAAGCAGTTAAAAAATGTTCAAGAATTACTGAAATGTTACTGTGTACATTAACACAGTTATACGTTATACAAGAAAAATATAACCAAAACAGAAAGACTGCCTTTTTCGCCCAGTTTTAACCTACCTCCACCACAGATACACCCTCCCCCAAAACACACTTCAAGTGTCTGTCTGTACACAGACTGAATGTTCTAGATTAACATTCAAAATCCACACACAAACAATAAACACTCGATGATATGAGCACAGGAGGGTTTTCTACAATTGATGAACTAAATTTTGAGAAAAAATATGTCTCAAAAAGGCTTTATTTAACAGCTTTTAGAGGATTTGAATTGCAGAGCTCTGGATGAAACTGGCTCCATCTACCATTACACACACACTACACAGAACTGAGGCTGTGCAGAACAATCTAGAGCCCCTGTCACCTGCAATCCCATGAATCGGTGCAAAATTCACCTTGGAGCTCGGTAACAATGCGAAGTGATGTGAAGTACATTGATGTCTATGTACTTCGCATTAAAATTGGTGCAGAAGTGGTTGGGGGAAGGTGGAGTAACGCAAAGTCATTGTTATGAATGGACTTCACATTCCTCATTATGACGAGAAGTACTTCTCTTCGCGTTGCGGATTACTTTGCCGATTCCGCATTTCTCCGCGAATTGCTTCGCGGAGTGAATTTTGGCCACTTCTCCCACCTCTAGTTCCACACTGTTGGACACAAGGACAGCGGACAACACCGTGCAATGTGTTCATTCGTGCAACAAAGCCCCTAAGGTACACACACCTGGTACTGTGCACATGTGTGCAGGGCAGACCCTGTTGCAGTGTCTGACTGGGGAGTGGCAGCACAGTCATAATGACAGTGTTCGGCTCACAGTTGGCCTGTAACACAACCTACCTGAGCCCATGGGTCACAATAAGCATGGCTGTATAACTACTCAGCAAGAACACAATATGGTGAACACACATGGGTACATCCACTGCATGAGTGTTCTGCTTACTAAGGGGGAATGTCCCCTGCCTAGACGTATCAACTGAAACCCACACATGAGGTAGGCCCAGCTGTGTTGAGCCAGGGACATGGTGGTCGGCTTGCAGCACTAGTGCTTGTGTGTCCCCCAGATGCCATTGTGCTGTGAAGACACATGCATGTATGCTGCACAGCACATGTGCATGCTGGGTGGACACAGAGATGGCAGCAACACCACAACTGGGTTGGGTATGCCCAGGACCTACATGAGACAGGGGTGTCAACATGATCAACCTACTGGGATGTACATGCGGCATGGACAGCACAGCATATGGCACACTCAGATGGGCCAGGACCTGTCATGGCCACCTGCATTACATTCTGGGTGTCCCTGTATACCACCACCAACAATGGTCTCATCAACATTGCCACATATGATATGCCCATAGCCCACTGAACATGTGTACATTTCTTTGTCACAGAAGCCCTGTCCCCCAACACCCTGCTGGCATCATAAGCACTGACATGAACACAGTACATTTGGCCTTCAACCCCCGGAGACACCATTACCAGGCCCACATGTCATGGGCAATGACCCAACATGCATGCATGTACTGTCCCCCCAATAATGTGTTTGTGGTGGCATGTTGTTTGCCAGACTATGGACACATCACACCCTCCATGTCAGTGGATGTTCAGGGGTGACGTGTCACTGGCAACATGCCATGTGGCCCAGGAGCATATGTGTAGAGGGCCACACCATCACTAACAAGTGTACACAGGGGACACATGCATGAAACAGGAGACAGGTTCTGTAACACCAAATGGAATATTTATTAACACAACAAATGGTAATACCAAACAATCATCATGTCAGGTACAACATTGAAGTACAACACTATGTCATGGCTTGCAAACACTCAACACTACAAACCGGCCCCATTTCAGAGGCAGTGCTGGGGCACAATATTATGAGCATGGCTGCACATTACCTGTGTGCGCTGTGGTGGGGGGGGGGATCACTGTGGCCTGACAGTTACATGTCAGGGATCCATTTTTGGACATCTATGCTACGCATGTGGGTAGTAGGCACACCTGTGAATGGTAGGTCCACAACAGACATTGGGGACACACATCAGTGGTACCAGGCTGCTACTGCATCCATCAACATTGTGATGGTGGCCTGCACACTCTGCAGATCATGTCTGAGGTTACTTAGGCCGGTACAAATGATGTTGCCGAGTGCCTCCACATGGCCATCGTCTTGTCCAGCGCATGTGGCAGCAGTCATACCCACATCATCCCTTCCCCCTCCATTGTGCTGACCAGGGTCCATGGTCTCCCACTCTAGTATGGTGTTGTCCTATTCCACGCCCACAGGAATGTTCACCTCTGTGACCCCTCCACTGTCTGTTCCTCCATCCCTGCCAGCACCATGTTCCCCCTCCTGCGTCACCACAGCAGGTTGTGTGGTACTGTTGCTGCCAATGCTGGTGTTATGTCCATAGAAACGTAGAAACATAGAATTTGATGGCAGATAAAACCGCTTGGCCCACCCAGTCTGCTCATTTCCGTACCTAATGGATAAGCTGCAGATCCTAGTTACCCAACAGTCTACTTCCTCCTACCTCACAACCCCTAGAATTGCCTTATGTCTGTCCTATGCATTCTTGAATTCCCCTACTGTTTTTGACTCCAAAACCTCCACAGGAAGGCTGTTCAATGCATCCACAACCCTCTCCATGAAAAAATACTTCTTCACATTACCTCTGAGCCATCCCCCTTCTATCTTCAAATTGTGTCCCTTTGTTCTTGCACATCTCTTTTTCTGAAAGATGTTAAAAAGATGCCAACCTCTTGGACTTTGTTGAATTCCTTGAGGTACTTGAAAGTTTCTATCATGTCCCCCCCGTCCCTTCTTTCCTTAAGGGTATACATATTAAGCTCCTTAAGTCTCTCTTCATATATCTTCTGGTGCAGACCCTGAACCATTTTAGTTGCCCTCCTCTGGACTGCCTCCATCCTGTCTATGTCCTTGTGGAGATCGGGTCTCCAGAACTGGACGCAGTACTCCAGATGGGGTCTCACCAGCTGTCTGTACAGAGGGATAATAACTTCCTGTTTTCTACTGGTGATGCCTCTTTCTGTACATCTCAGTATCCCCCAGCCCTCCTTACTGCCCTCTCACATTGCTTGCCCACCTTTAGGTCATCTGATATGACTACCCCAGAGGTTCCTTTCCATTTTTGTTGTTGTTAGTATCTCACCCCCACTGTGTACTCTTCCCCTGGGTTTTTGTTTCCCAGGTGCATTACTCCAGATCCATGTCCATTGTCATGTGCTACTGCTCCTGCACTGGCCTGGCCAGTGGGTTGCTGCTCTCCCTGTCCCCTTGCTGCTGCCTTTGCCTGTCTCTGGTGTGTCTTCTCCCTGTAACGGCAAGCCTCCCTCTGCTTCACGCGTTGCATTGCAAGTGCCAGTACACATTGTTTTGGTGGGCGTACATGTGTGGGCCTCCTGTTGGGTCCTGTGCAGCCTGTGGAAACAGACCCATTAGGTAACAGATGCATCGGACCACCCTGCAATCATGACTGTACCTGCATGGCACATGGGTCTACACAAAAGACCATTACA
This sequence comes from Neoceratodus forsteri, assembly GCA_016271365.2. NCBI lineage: Eukaryota > Metazoa > Chordata > Ceratodontiformes > Ceratodontidae > Neoceratodus > Neoceratodus forsteri. Next base: position 55,479,100 of record CM028130.1, read on the forward strand.
TCTGTAAAAACAGCGAGGCTCCCCTCGTGGATGCTGGTGGTTGTAAGGGCAAGAATACCCTCCCCTGAGCTTTGCTAGGACCCGTAGCAAGCAGAATAAACAGCGAGGCTCCCCTTGTGGGTGCTGATGGTTGTGAGAGCAAGAACATCCTCCCCTGAGCTTTGCTAGGACCCGCAGCAAGCAGGTAATGTGCGAACAAATAGCAGCTAAACAGCACTGCAGTGCCGAGCACTTTCTAAACTCGCACTAGCAGCCAAAGACTTCTCGGACTTGAATTTTTCCAATTACTGCCCCCACACATGTGGAGATAGTTTTTTTGCCTAAATTCTTAAGTGTTCTCAATGGTTCAGGCTATATTTTCTCTCTGTACTTTAAGAGCTTACTCAGTACCGCATGTTAAAAGTTCTTAGCTGTTTTACTATCTCAACATATCAGTGCAAGGATGTGTAGTGAAATGTCTCTGTCCATTAAGAAGTAAAGCTGGCTCCAGTTTAAAAGCTTATACATTGCAGTCTTTACCGTGCACCATAGACACTGCACCTTTATTAACAAAACTGCTAATCCTGCCTCTACACAGCCTGTATGCACAAACTAAAACCCTCTGTGCCTTAGAGAGTAATCTTGGCGCCAAAAAATAATCCCCTGCTTAAATTACCTGTAGCACTGCACCTTTTTTTTTAGTACAAACTGCAAACTTCCCCATCTGAAACTAACTTCTTGCAGCATAATCACTGTACCTTATTTTTAGTAGGAACTGTTTGATTCCAGTTGTTAGTAAGCAAGTAGCCTGTATACAAAGCCTGTAGATTGGCCACAGGCTGTGATCGACTCACGCATACCTGTGACCTCTACCTACTGTCATCATGGCTAAACTTTCAGGGGTGACTGTTTTACCAGACCTGCTTAAAAGCCAAGAAAATCCAGTTGGGCCTAGCCCCCCGGCTCTCTCCAGCTCCTCCAAAAGAGCCTGCCGGCTTGCATCACTAGACACTCTGACACTGCAGCATTCCATGTCCCCTTTGCGAAGACCACTGCTGGCCAAAGGTCTTTTTGCTACAGGGCTCCACTCTGAATGAACTCAATCCCTGACTCTATCTTATCAATCCCCAGGCTAGGGCCTTTTAAACCTGACTTACTGAGCCACATTATGTCCAGCTCCCACTGCAACTGCAGATGAAACTCTGCTAAAAAAAAAAAAAAAAAAAAATTTACTGCAGTATTTGCTCCTGTATATGCATCATGATTTCACATCACTGTTGTTCCAGCGTGTGTGTTATGTACTCTTTTCACCTCTATAGTTAGCATCATTTTCTGTATTAGAGCAGTAGTCTGTATTATGTATTCCCTGTAATTCTGTGTACCAATCTATATTTATGTAAGGCGTGGAGACTTTGCAAATGAGTCTCTGACTCAAAGGGTTGTAATTCCTAGACCATCAATAAGAAAATAAATCAATAAGCATCCATGCTGACAGATATTCCCCATGGTGTATGTCCATGTCTGACTATGTAGTTGCCACATACAGTGGCACATTCCTGATGTAGGTTGGCCAATTTGTGAATGTGTGTACTGGGCATGCTATGCACGACCCAGCAGGCTATCTCACAGTGTCACACACACACACAGTGGCATTGGGCCCAGGGGCAAGCACCATGTCTGCAGAGGTGGCTGTGCAGCACTGCTGACTCTGTGTGTGTCTCTACCATACCTGGTGATTGAATGTGCCACCCAGTGGCCTACACAGCATATGCACATTAACCAGGGTGCAGCACTGCATACTGACAAAGGCCTGGCCTGGATGTTGGGTGGTCCTTTGTGCCTCGCACATCCTCAGCCACCATCACATCACCAGATACACCATATCTGTGTATCTTGCACATACACTGCTATATCCTGTGTGGGTGTTCCATGCATGCTGTATGTATCATGTGTTCCCTGCAGCTGCACATCCAGTCACCACCACATGTTGGCCAGCCTATGGCAACCTGTGTTCCCAAAGTCCTGTGGCTGGACGTTGTGTGGTAGTACACAGTGTACAGTTACCATAGTGTCCCACACAGCGCTATGTTCCACCACTCATGTGGCATTGGCCATGTGGCTCCTCCCCAACACCGGACACCTTTTCTCGCTGCCCATACAGTGGACAGCCAGTGTGCAGGACTAAGGGCTGCATCCTGTATGTAGTGTCTATGTTCTGGGTTGTACATAGCAATGCATCCCATGTGTGGGAAGTCATATACATGTTTGGCTGCATGGGCAATGTTGGGCATGCCCTGGTGTCACTTGGACATTGTTCCATGTGCATTGCATAGGCCACCCCCGTATATGTACATGGGTCAATGGATGTACAGATGCCGTATCCGACAACAGCATGCATTAAGCACAGCCCCATCATGCACACAATCTGCATCCCTTCACATGATGCACTAGTGTCGTTCTCCCTACAGGACCATGTGTGACCAGGCATGCCTTCAGGATACCCCTAAGCAGTATCTGTCCTGCCAGTTCATGGTGTTGCTCCCCCATACACCAACCACTGCCTTGTGTTCTGATGCATCTGTGTGTGACTCACACCTTGGCACACTCTTGCAGCTCTCGGCACATCACATGGCCTGCTGCAGTCTGTGACATTCCCTGTGCATACTACACATGTGTCACTGTGTGCGTGTATTTGGGAGTGCTTGTCCTCCCACTGCCAGAGATCACACAGCCACTGTGTACAACACTGTGCCACAGGAGCCGTTGTTGCAATGATGGCACAAAGGTGCCACTACCTCATGACACTGCACTGGTGCCACTCACCAGGTGCACACAGTGATGTGCCATTGGACATGTGCTGCACACGTTCATGGTAGGGCTGTCCATGCATTTGTGTGCTGTGCGTCTGTGTGCAATGTATGTAAGTGTTCAGAGGCCAGACATGTTTAGTTCCCATCACTAGGGTTCCCACCAGACCGAGTGGGCAGGTAGCCAGAGGGGCTGCACTATCCACCAGTCCCCTGAGGGTGATGCTTTGCATTGCCAGATCAGTCAGAAACAAGACTGCATTTTATAGCGCACTTGTTTTCTTCAGTCGATCTGGCTTGCATTACAGAGACCTGGATCAGAGATGATGCTGGCCTGGTTTTAGAGGATGCCGTCCCGTCCGGTTATACTGTGGTGCACTGCCCCAGAATGGAATGCGGGGGGGTGGCCATTTGTTATAGATCCGAACTAGGCTTTACCCTACCCCCAGTGAGAACACCACATTCATTTGAATGTGTGGCCATCCATGGGGGTCTGGGCACAGGTTGCCTGATTCTATTGATTTATCATCCTTCTGGGACAGTGGGAGACTTTCTGCAGAAGGTGGCTGATTTCGTGGCCGGTGAGATGTTGGAGACCCCCAGATGTTTAGTATTGGGGGACTTCAACGTCTGGGCAGACGACGAATCTTCTCGGCTTGGTTCCAGCTTCCTCCACATGATGTCTTCCTTGGGCTTTGTGCAGAGTGTTTCCTTCGTTACTCATCTGGGTGGCCACATGTTGGATCTGGTGTTCTCACTGGGGCTAGAGATTAATTGTCTCTGGAATGATAGGGTCGTTTGGTCCGATCACTGTATGGTGAAGTTCTTGTTTGAGGGGGCTTCCCCCAGTAGCCCTCCCCCTGCAGAGATGGTCAGCTATCGCCCTTTGTGGGGGTTGACCCCTGATGTTTTTTTGGCAGTGGCTGGCCTATCTAGTGTGGATAGTGCATGCATCGAAGGTGTGTGCGCGGTAGTGAATGCCTATAATAAGGCGCTTGCTGGAGCGCTTGACTCCCTCACACCAGTCTGTGTATGACCCAGGTCTTCTCACTTGAGGTCCCCTTGGTATGATAGTGAGCTCAAGGGGATGAAGACCATGGGTCAGAGATTAGAGCGCTGCTGGCAGACATCTGGCCTGGAAGTGGACAAACTGGCCCTACGTATGCACTATGGCACATAGCAGGGTGCAATCAACCGTAAAAGAGCAGAATTTCTGTCTAGGGAGATTGCTTCCTGGAGGAACTGACCAATTATGCTCTTTTGGACTGTGGACAGGCTTTTACATCCTTCCTGTCTACAGCCGAAGGTAGCTTTTTCTAATGCACTGTGCAAAGAGTTTGCTCAGTTCTTCTCGAACAGGGTGTCTGCCTTCAGGCAGGGGGTTCCACCAGTGGGTCAAAGTTTGGCCGACAATGATTGCCATGGGCATCCAGAGAACTCTCTGCCTGGTTGGGGTGAGTTTAGACCAGTGGAGGTGGCTGAAGTCACTGAGATTGCTTCCAAGCTCCGGCACACGTTTTGTGAACTGGACCCAGTGCCAACTCATTTCTTAATGAGATGTGTTGACTCCTTTGGCCCGGTGTTTGCCTTGATTGTCCAGTGTTCCTTGTAGGAGGAGGTCTTTCCAGATGTCTTGAAGGAGGCATTGGTGAGACCCCTTCTGAAAAAAACATCATTGGACCCTGAGATCAAGGCAAATTACAGTCCTATCTCCAATCTTCCATTTTTGGGTAAGATTGTGGAGAAAGTGGTGGCGCTTCAGCTTGAGGAGCATCTCGTGGCCTGTGATTTATATGGGCTGCTCCAGTCTGGGTTTCATGTGAGGCATAGCACAGAAACTGCACTGGTTTGGGTACATAATGACCTCCTTAGGGCTTGAGATTGAGGGGAGGGGACAATTCTTGTTCTCCTTGATCTCTTCAGCATTTGACACGGTTGACCATCGGGTGTTGATTGACCACCTAAGGGAATTCTGTGGACTTGTCGGCACGGTCACCTGCTGGTTTGAGTCCTTTCTATCTAACAGGAGGTAGAGGGTGGTGATGGGGAAATTTTCTTCCTTTTCTGGTCACCTGTCATGTGGGGTTCCCCAGGGCTCGGTCTTGTCACCGATGTTGTTTGCCATGTATATGCTGGCCCAAGGAGAGCTTATTAGGAAGTACAGTTTGGATTTTCATTGTTATGCCGATGATACCCAGCTGTATTTTTCCTTTGCCCCGGAACATCTCATGCAGTGGAAGTGCTAAACAGCTGCCTTGCTAAAATCAATGACTGGATCGCCTCCAGCTGGCTGTAACTGAACCCCGATACAACGGAGGTACTGGTGGTGGAGTAGAACAGAAGGCATGATAGGTCGGCCTCTGGTGCGGAGACAGGGCTCTTTCTTGACTCTGTACCATTGAAGGCCTCCTCTAGGGTGCAGGATTTGGGCATTATTCTGGACACTGGATTCTCACTTGAGTTTCAGGTGTCTTCCACTGTCCGTACCAGCTTTTATCATCTGAGGAATATCGCCAGGATAAATCCCCTAGTTCTGTCGCAGGACCTCCCTCCTTGGTACATGTCTTTGTGACATCCAGGTTGGACTACTGTAATGTGCTCTATTTCTGGGCCTCTGGGGGTACCCTATTCTGACTGCAGCTGGTGCAGAATGCGGCAGTGAGGCTGCTGACAGGACAGTCTAAGTACTGTCATATTACTTCAGTCCTGCGTCAGCTGCACTAGCTACTGGTTAGGTGGTGGGTCCTCTTTAATGTGGGCTTACTCACCTTTAAGGCCCTACACAGCCTAGGCCCTGGTTATCTGAAGGACCTTCTCATTCCTGCTGTATCGACTCGGCCTCTCCGCTCCTCCTTTAGGGGCCTTCTTGCCATTCCCAGGACAAGGTTAAAAACAGCTGGTGACAGAACATTTAGTGTTGCCGCTCCCATCCTGTGGAATTCACTTACTCCAGCTGTTAAGGAGGCCCCTTCTGTGGAGGTATTCAAGGCCCACCTTAAGGCCTTCCTGTATAATCAGGCCTTCCCAGACTGCATATTATAGTCCTTGCTGTTTTAGAACCTATGTGTAGGTTTGCCCTGGCTTTTTAGGCTTTGGTTCTTATTGCCTAAGCTATTGTATATAATTTTGTATTGTGTTATATCTGTGACATTGTTCTGTTTTTCATTTTATGATGTATAGCATTTATCTTGTATAAAATGTTCGGCGCCCAGATCCTCCAGGATGGACAACTCTTAAATAAAATTTGCCTTGCCTTGCCAAGTGTAGGTTTGTGACTTGAAGCAGCTGCGTCATGGTGCAAGTGGTGATGCAGGCCTCTTTGAAGCAGTTGTGGGGTGCTTTGATGCAAGTGCCCTTCTGAAATACCATTGGGTGCATTTGTTGACACATCTCATGATTTGCGTCAGGCACACATGGCGCATCTCCCTTGTGTCTTTTGCATGCTTTCTGGAATCGAGCCCATTGAATCAAAAGAAAGAGCTACAAGAGATAAAAGAAAAATTGCTTGATCTGGAATGGTGCTCAATACCAGATAACTTAAAAATTCTTTGAATACCTCAAGGGCTGGGGGAAAAAATAGATATACTGGGTTTTTGTAAGAGGTGCTTAATGGAGTTAACTGGGAGGAAATACCCAGAAGAAAAAACTAGAACTCCATAGAGCACACCACACACCTGTAAGACCTCAACCTCCCCCCAAGCACCCAAAGGTGATTTATGTGAAGTTTTTAAAATATCAGAACCAAGAATTAGTCTTACAAAGCAGCAAAGAAAAGAAAAAAAAAAAAACAAGAGTGGAAAATAAAGAAATTCTCATTTTTTCAGATCTATGACCAAATCTGCAGAAAAGACAAAACTCTTACAAAGGTATACAGACTTTTTGTGGGAGAAACAAATTCCCTTCACACACCCCATTCTAACAACATTAAGAATTATATATATGGTCAAAGCTAAAACTTTGGAAATACCACAGGAGGCTGAAGATTAAATGTTTTGGACTTTAAAATTTAGCACCAACTCTCGGTTTCACAAAGAACAGGAATCTGAAAGAGGACTGCCATGGAGAAAGCATTTAAAGATATGAGACCACTACAGAAGACAATGTAGAGGATCTGGATCAATCACTATTTCATACATATATACAAAAAAGCTATAGGTGATGTCATAGGGCAATTAATAACCTGGCTACCATTCCTTCTTTATCTTACTCATAGTAATGCTACCTGTATAACTGATGTGGGAGCTCTAAGCAGCCTTAGGAAGGGCTCCATTTTGTGTAGCATTTTGAGTTTCACGGTTTATGGAGGATTAGGCTTGACACAAATGGTGGAAAAGGAAAGGAAAAACAGAGATAATAATTTCCCAAAGCTCGAATAGCTCTGCTATATTTAAGAAAACAAACAAATATTAAACCTTATACAAATAAGAAAATACAGTAGGTTACTTGAACTCCAGGAGAATTATGCCGTTGGTAGAAACTTTAAATATGAAAACAACAGTAAGCATTCATACTCTATGCTGTCTGAAAAGAACATAGACATCACGTGTTGGAATCTGAATGACATTAAAAGAAATTGAATAATTGCATATGCAAAATAACCACACAAATAGATTGTTTTCTCTTCTTGGGAAAGGGAACCTCCAGATCCTCCATAGGCACAAAAAGAAATTCAAATGAGGGAGTAATCAGTTCCCATATAGGCCATATGACAAGTTAAGGAATTTACAGGAATAGATGACCACTCACCAAATAATTCAAGTTTTTAAATTATTTTCTTTTTATTGTGTGCACCACAGAAAACACCCAAACCTACCAATGTTTTGTGGTGTCCATGTACCCTTCCTCATGGAGAGCGTTTCTGATAGTCAAACTCCATACACACACTTTGGTTCATTTCTTTGAGATGATTTGAACGTGTGCCACCTTAAAGAGGGTGGGAAATGATTTCTAATTGGCAGCTGTTTATAATATCCCCAGTTACATAAATGATATCCATAAGCCTAAATGATTCACATGTTACTCTACCTGAATTAAAAGTGATGCAAAAAACTGTATTTTGCAATGTTTTGTGTTTATGGACAGCATTCTCTTACAGTTCTTTTCATGGAACCAGTGATCTGGAGTTTTAACTATGTCATGGGTTGTGTACAGAATGTTAAGCATGAGCTGTTGTCCTATCAGAACCATGTTCAGAGTTCTATACACAAACTGGGACATAGTTAAAACTCCAGATCACTGGTTCCATGAAAAGAACTGTAAGAGAATGGTGCCCATAAAAACAAAACAATGCACAATACTGTTTTTTGCATCACTTTTTATTCAGGTACAGTAACACATGGATCATTTAGGCTTGTGGCAATCATTTATGTAACTGGGAATGTTATAAACAGCTGCCAATTAGAAATCATTTCCTGTCCTCTTTAAAGTAAGTCTCTACATCACTGAGAAGGAGCCAGATAGGAACAAGTAGCTTAAACAGTATGAAGACAGCAAACTAATAAGGAAAATAAGAGAAGATGGAGCACTTTTTATTTTAAGGTGGCACACATGAAGTTCATCTCAAAGAAATGAATTGAAGTGTATGCATAGGGTTTAACTGTTAGAAGCAGTCTCCACCTTGAGGAAGGGGTAAATGGACATGCCGAAATGTTGGTGGGTTAGGGTGCTTTCTTTTTTTTTTTTTATGTATTTGATCCCCGTCACACCCTCTCACCAACTGGTGATCGAGACACATGTGCATTTTTGCAAGTTTTCTCCCTTGGCCCCCAAGAACCTGGCACATGGCTGTATGAGGAAGAGGAGGCACATTTTGCACCCAGTGGTATCAGCTCAGCCCCTTCCACCTACTTTTACTTTGTCGCCCCTTCTCCCCCTATACTATCCTCTGGACCTCCACCCAGTGGGAGTGGAACTACAGGGGTGTGCCAACCTACTCCCACCACCCTTAGGTGAGGAGAGCTGCCCACCGGCATGCTCAATCCTGCTCCACCCCTCCCCCATGCCAGCACCCTGATGACCCAAGGCTGTTCCCAAATCCGGGTCCCCGGCATAGTGTTAGGTATGGCATCTAGTGCATCAACCCTCTGCACCACTGGGCTGGCTGGTTAGGGTGCTATCTGTGTAGCACACAATAACAAAAAGATTGAACATTTGGGGTGCAGATATTTTCTTAAAGTACAAAATTTATTGTATTTTCAAAACACAAGATACATACATGAAAATCAAAAATCCACCCATTACATTTTACATAAGATACAACTTGCATGTACTGTAAGTACTTTATGTAAAACCAAAAAGGCGCTGTGTCAGCATGTGGTCTAAAAGCAAAACAAAATGGTTGTATTAAATGCACACTGAAAATAGAAAATACAGTTAAAAATCTATGTTTCGACCTTAGGTCTTCTTCAGGAAATATCTAAAAGATAAACTTTGTTTTTTTTCTCTTTTAGATATTTCCTGAAGAAGACCTAAGGTCGGAATGTAGATTTTGTAACTCTATTTTCTATTTTCAGTATGCATTTAATATAATCAGTTTGTTTTGCTGTAAGTACTTAGATTACATCAAGGTGTACAGTTAAAGTGCCCTAACTAGAAGGATGGCTGCAGCAGTCTTATAAGCTTGACAGTTTTGTATTACATGCTGCGTCATTGGTAATGGTTAGTACAAGCCATGCATCAACCTGCTGGAAATGGCAGGCTATAGAACTTCTCTATTTCTGCTAATACCTAAATAGCCATCATAAATTCTATCTTTGGTTTGCTACTGCTTAGTGATTAATGGTTATTTCATGGCTGTATACCATGAGACTTTACATGAATGGCAGATCGCGGCCAGTTATTTTATAGGTCCTGCAAGCCAGGATCCTTCAATTAGTTGGGTGAACCACAAAACCTAAACCTAAACAATTGACTCTAATTACCTGACATTGAATTGTTTGAGCTGTTGCAGGATTGTATGCCCCTTTAACCTCTCCACATTGATAGCTGCCTTTGGGAGACGTGAGGGCCACTAATATGAAGCTTAGCTTATACCTTGTCCTGGTGGAGGATTTGACCCCCTGCATCGGTTATTGCCAAATTGCAGTACATAGCTATACATAGGGTTCCAGGTGAGGAAGTGAATATGCAAAGTATTGATGGTAAGGTGGGAAGGTCAGTCAAACGTAACTAGTTGAGATAGACTAGCCAGGAATTCTACCAAGGTCTGTATCTCGGACATATGACACCTTTGTAATAGTAGCCATTTGGCTATGATACTTGCCTTTATCAGCAGAGATCTCTTTCTTTTAGTGTATGTATAGTGGCCTTCATCTATGCCAATCAGGAGCAACCCAGGGTGGATGACTGTAGTGCTTTGTAGAATTTGTTGGAGGAGTGTTGTCACCTGCCTCCAGTAATCTTGTATAAGTGGGCAACTCCAAAGGATATGATAAAGGTCACAGTGTGGCATGTGACAGTACCAGCACTGATGTGAAGGCACCAGTTTGGCTTTGTATAATACTTCAGGGGTGCATTACCAGCAGTGGATGATCTTGTTTTGTATAAGGCTACTTTTGGGATCCTTAACAGATTCATGGGCATGTCACCAGCATTGAGACCATTGCTTGTCTGTAATTAGGATATTTAAAGCTGCTGCCCAGCAATCTCTGGTTGAGTTTGTTTGGTCAGGGATAGCATCCCTAATTGCCCCATATATCATGCCCACTCTTCGTCGTTTGGCCTTAATCCAATTCCCCATAGGTGAGATCATGGCCTGAGCCTCTTGCTTGTTTGTAGCTTTGACGATATGAGTCAAGGAACTCCAAAGTTGTAGGAATTTCCAGATCCCAGAGATTGGTATGTTATACCGGGATTATAGGGCATGGAATGAGTCCGTAGTCATGCTCCCTGCTATCAATACATCCTTGACTGTGTGTATTCCCTTTTGTTCCCATTCCTGCCAGTGTAATGGTTTCCTTTCTACACATATACTTTTATTAAGCCACAGCGGGAAGGCTGGAATATGCAACGTGTTATTCTTTAAAGTTTTACTGGTGTCTTCCCAGATCTTTAGTGATACTTTGACCAGTGGCGGCAAGTGAGTGGGAGTGATTTTTATTTAAAAGATAAGAAGCAGGATTGACTAGGCTACATTTGACTGTTTCTATTTGTGTCCATAGTGGAGGGAGTTTACCTTCAGTTGGGACCATCGCAGGGTTTGGGCATTCTTTAACACCCTGTAGTGGGGTACAAATATTGAATATTACCAAACTTATGAGCCTACATTCGCAAAATTCAACATAGGCTTATAACTTTGCTGTTTTTAAACATTTTTGTACCACATTTTCAACATAGCCTTCTTATGACCCCCCCCCCCCCATGAACAAGGGCAGAGAAAATGTTAAACTCCTGTCAGAAAGGTGATTTTGTGCAGGGACCACAATATCCCCTTAGGGGACAGATCTGCCTAATGACAGTACAGTTGTTCGTGAGGTGGGATCCCAAAGAAGGCATGTTGAAAATTTGGTCAACAAATATGTAAAAATGGCCAAGTTATGCCACTAAATTCAAAACCTCATTGAAATACATTGAACCATGTATCTGTTTCTTTAGTGCATGGTCTGGATTTGAAGAGTGAAAATTTGTCTGTGATCCAGAGCAGATTATGATGTTGGACCCCTGATGGGTAAGAAAGGAACTGGGGGATGCAGGGTGGTGGATGCTGGTGAAAGGGTCAGTTGGTGGGTTGAAAATGGCCACAAAAGACATCATTAGATGTTTTTCTATTTAGAGGTAAAAAAGTAAAGAGAAAAAACACGACCAAGGATTGCCGATCATAACACTGGGGAACTGGGCACCCCCAGTGTCATTGTCATGTTTCTGGTTGGTGTGCTGAGATGGAGAGTTGGGGGGGGAATATATTTTTGCTTAAAAAAAGACCGTGATCATGGGGGAACATGATCACAACAATGGGGGATTGGGCACCCCAGTGTCATTATGTTTCTGGAGTGTCATTATGTTTCTGGGGTGGGTGTAGTGGGTGCTGAGAGGCACGGTTGCATGGGGGAAGAAAAATATATTTTAAAAAAGGACCATCATTATGGGGGAACACAATCGCGACACTGGGGGACTGTGTACCCCACAGTGTCATTGCTATGTTTCTGGGTGTGGGTTGGTGGGTGCTGAGAGGGAGGGTGGGGGAACATTTATAATAAAAAAATAAAGGTCACAGCAGAACACAGCACACTCTGTTGTGTCCAAGATGGCCACCACATGCTACTGCACATGCACGACTACTACCAAGTGCACAGTAGAGTGCAGCAGCCAGCTTAGACAGGCACAATGTGCCATGTTCTGCCATGACCAATGGCACTGTTTTACAGAGCAGTGCTACTTCCAATGGAGGCAATGAGTGAGCGGAGCACTTCATGGATGCCAAACAACATGTTGGAGTTGCACCTTAGCCGCCTTTGCATCCATAAAGCACTACACTTGTTGTCTCAAAGTTGCACTGCACTACCTTTACAATGCCGGTGGTCATGGCACACTCTGCCATGTCCAAGATGGCCACCTCACACTACTGCGCATTTGTGACTACTAGCACATATGCAGTACAGTGTGGCAGCCATCTTGGACATTTCAGAATATGCTGTGTTCTGCCATGTCTGCCGGCACTTTAGAAATAATGCAGTACTACTTCCAATGGAAACAATGAGTGGTGTGCTTCACAGACACGGGGTGACGTGGTGCAACTTCCACATATTCGTTCGGAAGAAATGCACTGAGTCCTTTTCTCATAGCAAGAGATCTGCAGGGCCCCATCCACTGCAGCCTTAAAAATGGTTCTTGTTTTTCAAGGGAGAGGAATACTCAGTTCAAGTGCAGCACAATACATAATGTTGATTCTGATGTTTTGATAGTGCTCAGCAAAGTCGGGCTGGGCAAAACTTGCAGATTCTGCTTCCGTGGAAATTTTGTGGAATTTTGCAATTTCGGTAGAATTTTACCAGCGATTCATCTTCGATGAAATTCGTACTTTCCACAGAATTTTCATCTAATTTGTGGAATAATTAGATGTACTGCAAAAAAATATGTAATGAACTGCAAAAAAATATTTATTACAGAAAAAAAAACTGTTCAGAGGTGTAATTCAAGAAAAATGTATTCTGCAATGCATGTATTCATGTGATTTCTTTAATTTAGGTGGGATTTGAATTGGCAAAGCACTGCTTCCTACCATTACTGTCTCTTTCTTTAGTGATACTGTCCCTCTTTTCCAAAGTTAAATTTTATATGATATAATTCAAAACTGTAATTTAGGCAAGGCAAGGCAATATTTATTTAAAAGACGCCCATTCCCTGGGGCTCTGGGCACCGTACAAATCAGATTACAAATATACATAGATAAGACCATCATTAATATAAAGAAAGGAAAATATATAAACAATTCAAACACACAAAATCAGAGTTTATATGAAAGATAAAGTAAACTACAACTGAAATTTTAAAACTATTTACTGTAATTTTGTCAAAAATTTGGCAGTACATCCCAAAAGTCCATTGGCTAACATGTTCAGTGGAAAACAAAAAAATTCTGCAAGCAGTGCCGTCACCTGATCTTCATTTGATTAGGTGGGAGTCTATGGGTCAAGGTGTGAATTGCTATAGCAACCCTCTCTTTTTCTCTCTGTCCCCCAAGTGAATGCTCCTCCTACTCTGCTAGGCAGTTTAACAGTAGGTGTTGAAGAAGAAAGATCAGCAGCTCTTTTACAACTTACTTTAGTAAATCAAAAAGCTATATTTCAAAGCACGTTGTGGCATTTATTTGTGAATTATTTTGTGAAATCTCTGATGATTTTTGCAGCGTGTTTCTGCAATATAATTGTTAGCTTACTGATTTTAGATGTTCTGAGATACTTATTTGTTTTCTCACTGCTGGGTGATGAGAGAAAATGGATCTTCTGGTGGCAGAATGTGGGGACAAAGATGTGTTCATTATCAAGCAGTAATGTTGGTGGTGGGAATGGAGATGGTGCTCGCACCCTCTGCTTAGTGTCAAATGTTCCCACTATTGGGGGGGGGTGGGCTCAATCAGCTGAGGCCAGCATCAGTATTGCTAGTTTTTTGTGGAACAGGATGTAACTCCCAAACCAAAAGACAGTAATGTCTATGTCAAGCACAAACATAATTCAGGCAAACCTGTGACAACTGTGACAGCACACTAATGCTGGATACAAGTAATGCTGAATTCTTATGGAGGTGAATGCAGTTGAAGCAGCAGAAGTGATTAAAATATGAGTTATTACCTGAACAATGAAAGAGGAATCCACAGTTTGCAGGATATTCTGAGATTTATTTAGGCCACTGCTTTTTATGTTGGCGCAGACTTGTAGCTAACATATTGCAGTAGTAGCAGATTTGGAGGCGCGGTCACTGTTGGACGAATGCAGGGCATGCATCAGAAGGTGTATCCCTCATTTCCCCAATCAGGCAGCAAGAGGCACTGACCTCATGCATGCCTAATGTGGCCATCACAACAAAGAAAAGGTCCGCTGCAATGACTGCCACCGCTGTTGCCTGTCACATGCCAACGGGGGAGCCCACTCCCCATCAGCATAATGTGTCCCCCCTCTTTTGTTGATTGCCGATGAGGGTGACCAATCCCCTGTCTGCTAAAGCACTCCCCCACCCACAAACACTGAAGTGGCATGCCGGGAGCCCACCCCAGTGTGCCAAACCCCACCTCAAAAAAATGGAAACCGTCCCACTACATCTTTTTTTTTTTTTAAACCCTGTAAAACAAAAATGGTTCCTCGGCGGTCTCCCTGCCCCTCCCTCAACCTGCACCCACCAATTGCACACCCTGCCTCTCAACACCCCCTCACCCCATACTTACCTCCGGAGTCTGGTGCGATGATCTTTGGTGGACTGGGAACATGTCTGCACTCTTCAAAGCTGACCGCGAAATGAGGAAATGCCGGTAAGCCTTATAATGGAATGAATAGGGTTTTTTCAACTTTGATGCATATCTCAGGCATTTTTTGGAATTTTTGCACCAAATTTTCAACATAGGGTTTTTGGTACCCCTCCTTATGAATTCTGTCACTGTCTTGATGTTATTCAGCCCCAAAAAAATATTTCGCTGTCACTGCACAGAATCACCTTTTGGGACCGATTAATGAAATGACAGTGCCAGTGTTTAAGGTGGGCTCTCAAAAAGCCTATGTTGCAAATTTGGTGGAAAAAATCCAGAAATTGAGTGTTTTATGAGCGTGCATTGCACACTTGCTATGCACGCTCATCATTTTTCACATCCTGGCTGAAATGTGTTTTCGCACTTCTGGCACAGAATAGCTCTGTCGCTGTGAGAAATTAGTGTTTGGGACAGATTACGAAAATGACAGTGACACTGTTCATGAGTAGAGATCCTAAAATGCCTATGTTGAAAATTTGGGGACAATACTCCATAAAATGAGTGTGTTACGAGCTTGCATTGCACAGTTTGCACGCACGCTCTTAAGTTCACAAATCTATAATATTTTCACTCCAGATTTTCAACATCGTCATTGTTCTGCAAATGTTATGAAAAGTACAGCTGTCATTTTTCACATCCTGGCCGAAATGTATTTTCACAATTCCAGCACAGAATAGCGTGGTCGCTGTGGGAAATCCGTGTTTGAGACACATTATGAAAATGACAGTGACACTGTTCATTAGCAGAGGTCCTAAAATGCCTATGTTGAAAATTTGATGATGAAAGTCCATAAAATGAGTGTTTTCTGAGTGTGCATTGTGCAGTTTGCATGCACACTCGATGTGTTCACTCCAGATTTTCAAAATTGGCATTTTTCCACACCTGTCATTTTACATATCCTGGACAAAATGTATTGTCGCATGTCTGGTGCAGAAGTGCATGATCGCTGTGCAAAACTGATTTTCGGGACAGTGTAAGGAAAAGACAGTGACACTGTTCATGAGCAGAGGTCCTAAAATGCCTATGTTGAAAATTTGCTGCCGAAGTCCATAAAATGACTGTGTTGCAAGCATGCGCTGCTCAGTTTCCACGCACCCTTGTAACTTCACAAATTTGCAATATTTTCATGCTACATTTTTAACACTAGCATTTTTTCACACCTCCTTATCAACAGCACAGCTGTCATTCTTCACATCCTGCCCAAAATGTGTTTCCGCACCTGAGGCCCACAATGGCGTGGTCGCTGTGGGAAATCAACTTTTGGGACTGGTTAACAAAATCACAGCATCACTGTTCACTAAGGGGAGGTCCCAAAATGCCTATGTTAAAAATGTGGCTAACAAGCTCCCACTAATAATTGGGTTACGGACATGTGTTGCGCAGTTACTATGCATGCTAATGACTTCACCAATTTTTCATATTTTCACTCCAGATTTTCAACGTTGCCATTTTTTATGCTTCCTCATGAACAATACAGTTGCCATTCTCCACATTCTGCCAAAAATATGTTTTCATCCATGTGTCGCCAAATGGTATAGCCGCTGTGCAAAACTACCTTTCAGCTCACAAACTGATTGTGCCGCTTCTCATGAGGTGGCCTCACAAACAGCCCATGTTGAAAATCTGGAGTGGTTCAACAGTCAGTTTGAGGCTGTGCACCCTGGCTTTGCCAGGTAGATGTATGTTTGTTTGACTGTTTGTCCCTTTTCTCTTTGGAAAATGAATAAAGATGTTTAATAAAAAAAAAAGAAAATCTGGAGTGAAAATACCACTGCACCCCTACGGTGTTAGGGTTTCCAACTGTAGCACCCCACCCAGTACAGACCGACAGGCACCAGGGCTGTGACTTGGGGTCACCAGATGTAATGCTCATGCCACCCCCACCCTGCAGCCACTGACAGGCATCGTGGTTTCCCTTGCACTGTTCGGCCTCAAAATTCACCCCATTCTCCTATACTGCACCCACATCAGCATATTTCCTTAGGGAATGGGGTAAGTATAATGCCCAAAGACCCCAAAGCATGCCACAGCACTTGTCAGTGTCTGCAGGGTAGGGTGACGTACAATGGCATGAGCGTTATAACTGACAACCCAAAGGCACACCCCAATGCCTGTCACTCTCCACAGGGTGAGGTTGGGGTTGGCATCACTTCAATACTTCACTGCCATTCCTATTATGCATCTCTACCTCTGGCACTACCAAAGCCAATGCCAGCGAGACAACACTCGGCATTGACAAATGCTTGTTTAACTTTCTCTTTATAATCCCTTCTTGTCTCTCACACCTGCCTCCTTCAAGAACTCACAAGGCACACACAATCCCCTGTACTCCTACCTGTGATGGCCACCGTCCATGGAGAACAAGTAGTCATGTAAAGTGGCATTTTTAAAATACTTATTTGCCTCAAAGGGCCTTTTTTTAAACACTGTATCTTGTCAGCATGCTCCAAATGTCATTAAATAACTTTTTTATCTTCAGGCTCTTAAAAGGGATATTTAATTTTAAATGTATGTATATATGCATGTATGTATGTATGTATTTATTTATTTATTTATTCCTTTGTTAACTGGGTTGGTGCACTGATCCAAAGACATTTTTCAGGCATGGCCCAGGCCAGAGACTGGAACATACAGAAAGGTCACAGTAAGGACAGGTAAATACACACTGTTCTAACAAATAGCAGGCAGCATGGATCTAATAGTTACACAGTGTTTGGCAGCAATAGCTGCAGCTCAGAGTTAACAATGACAGGTAAAGAGTAGTACTGAACAAAAAATATACATACTATTTACAAATTATAATTTATTCGTACATTTACATTTTGCGGGTGGTAGACAGCTGACTTCTCTGCAGGGTGCTGGCCAGCAAGCCAGTCCCTAGGTAAGAGAAGAAGGAGATGGCAGAGGGCAATGGAGGCCTAGATAGATTGCACAGGATCACCAGTAGCCTGGGGACAGGAACAGGTCATGGAGAACAGGAAGTGAGTTCTCAGTAGGGTATGTCAGTTTAGCAGGGGGATGGGGTTCAATGGAGCACAGTGGGAGGGAAGGGAGAGGTCATTACAGAGGGAGGGCCCAGTCATGGAGAAGGTCCTTTGACCCATCCTGGTTGTAATATGTGGATGGACGAGTTGGAGGTGGGATGAGTGGCAGAGATTATAGATATGAGTCTTGGGGCAGACCAGACAAGCTAGAAGGAAGTACAAGGGGCAGTGGATTGCATCCCGATGGTCTAGGCCAGTAAGAAGGAGTGTCAGGCTTTAGGGGGAAGCCAAAGAAGGAACTTGTAGAGAGGGCAGTGGTGCATGGAGAGAGGGGCACAAAGGACAAAGCTGACAATCTGGCCAGTCTGTGTGCCCTTAGTCCTTAAAAGGACTTGATAGCCACCAGGCCCTATTGTGGACTTTAATGACACCCGGCATTTCTTAATAAGACCTTAGCTCCCAACCCTGGAGAAGTTTTTTTTTTATTTTTTGTACTGATTTGTCTCCTTCCTGCCTGCATGCAAGCAGTCCTTTAAAGGACTCACTAGCCCACAGGCCCTGAAAATGGATGTAATAGCAGCCTGCATTTCCTAATTACTGAAACATTTTTTTTATGATTTTTCTCCTGCCTACCTGAATGCCTGTAATCCTTAATAATAATAATAACTTTATTTTTAAAGCGCCTTTCAGAAATATCAAGGCGCTTTACATCAAAACACAATATACAGTGTCAATTTTAAATATAGAAAATAAATTCATTAAAACATCACTCGGTTAAAACAAACCATACGGTCATTAGGGTTGCCACCTTCAGATGAGATAAAAACCGAATACTAAACCACACCCCCAAACTCCACCCCTAACCCGCCATTTTATGACTAATGAGGGCATCACTTGGACTCTGATTCACTTGATTTATTCAGAATTGATGCTGATATAACATTGTGTACAACTTCTTTAAATTACATCATGATTATTATTTTTGGTTTATATGATTTAGATTTAAATATTTTAAATTTCAGTGTGTAACATTTGGTGGGGTTAGAGAGGGGGGGTTCAGGGGACTTTCCATCCTATGTATGCAGTTTAGCTGACAAATCGAGTGACTACAAGGACACCTCTGACAACTGGCTAGTTTGGATCTGGTGGCCTTTTCTGGTAAAACCCTTTCAATAAATAAATAAACTACACCAGTAATAGTGGACGAGATGTAATTACAAATATCATCTGCCATTTTAAGATGTTTTCCATGTCAGTCATACATAGCAGATAGCATGATATGTGATATGTAGCATGGAGGCAGTATAGTGCAGTGGTTTAAAGCTCTGAGCTGCAATTCTGGAGACCAGGGTTTGAATCCTACAGCCCAAACTTGCATACTTTGTGACCCTACACAAATCACTTAATTCCCTTGTGCTCTCAGGTTGCACCTGTAAACAAGCTTTAGCTTAGTGTCTCTCTTCTGGTAGAAAAAAGAATAATGTTTTGAAAAATGTTTGATAAATTGCCTAAATTTGCTGTGCCATCAAATCTAGATTGTGTTCCTGTCATCTCATCAGCTACTGCTCACTCTTCCTTTTCTCATTTCTGCAGCTTCGCATGACATTAGCCACATTATTCTATGCTGTTCATCTGAAAGGCCTGGATTGGTCTTCCTGGAATATCCAGGTAGTATGAAAATTGACAACAATAACTACTGAGGAGAGTGAGGCATAGTATTGCTAGAAATGAAATAAAATATTAGATTATTAATTTAACAACAAAAGGGGTAACAAATATAAAAATATAGGACAGACCCTAAAAGAAAAAATGGTGAACATTTAAAAGTGTAAAAGTATTCCTTATCACAGCAGTCAAAGACCATACTCACAATGCAGCCTGGAAAGGATTAGTTTGATTTGCTGCTAATGGTCTTAATAGCCCTACTTTACACCTCTCAGACTGACTGGTATACAAACAAAGGTCTGCATGACATCAGAATTTGTTTGTAATCTGAACATGCAAGTAAAATGGTGAAGGATTTAACAGAATCAGTTTTACAAACATGTGAGCATTCAAAATGACTGAAAAAGTACTACCTCTGAATAAAACTGGATTAGCAGGTAAAGTTTCTGAAACACATTGTACAGTCCACACTGGGCCAGGAAGCTACCCTAATGTGGTGCCTGTCTGGTTTCAGAAAAATGAAGGTGTTAATTAAGGTGATATTGTTTGCCCTTCCTGTGAATAATCTTTCAGTTTGCTGGTGTGAAGTTAGAGGTGACAACTGAGCAGACAGGGACACATTTGGCTCTTTAAGTGCCCTGCTCTTGAAGGCACTTCCTGATTAACATGTACTGCAAGCAAGCAAGCACACTGAAATATCAGACACTTGCTTACAGTCAGATGAGAAGAAATGAAACAGTTAGTGGGGAATCTAACAGGTGCTGCTTGACCCACCCCCAAAAAAAAGAATTTGCAATGGTGAAAACAGGTGGACCGAATCTGGACCTAGAAAACCGAATCATTCGGTTAAAAACCGAGTAGGTGGTAACCTTAACGATCATCCATACAATCCACAAATATTTATAAATAATTACCATTAATTATCCAGATAGGCCAGATCCCATAAATAGGTTTTCAAATCTTTCTTAAATACCTCCACCGGCGTGGTAGAGAATTCCAGAGAGTGGGTGCAGCATATGAAAATGCTCTACTACCAGAGGATTTTAAATTCACTCTTGGAATCTCTAACAACCCTTCGTAGGCTGAGTGGAGCGATCAGACTGGGCAATAAGGCACCAGAAGTTCTTTCAGATAAGTCGGACCCTGATCATGAAGGGTTTTAAAAGTCAATAAAATGACTTTAAAGGTGATCCACCACCGTATAGGCAGCCAGTGCAGTTTACGCCGCACCGGGGTTATATGACTGGTTCTCCTTGTCCCAGTCAAAACCTGGGCTGCAGCGTTCTGCACCAGCTGAAGGCGACAGATTTCAACCCCAGAAAGCCTAAAGTAAAGGGTGTTGCAGCAGTCCAAGCGTGAGGACACAAAAGCGTGGACCAACGTTGGTAGGGAGTCAGACGGAACAAGGTGGCACACCCTGGCAATGTTCCTAAGATGGTAAAAGGAAGTCCTGACAATGGCCGACACCTGAGATTTAAGGGTCAGCCTATTGTGTAGGACAATCCCAAGGTTGCGCGCCTGTTCAGAGGTCGAAAGTGACACAACCCCAAGAAAAATTCCAGAGGGTGTGCCATCATGCAACCTCGCTATCTGACAACCCGGGTCCACCACTAACACCTCTGTCTTCTCTGAGATCAACTTTAACCAACTAGTATCCATCCACCCTTGGATTTCTCCGACAGCATAACATCAGGAGTGCTCCATACTGGTCGGTGCAAAAGACAGGTATATAAGTATCATCTGTGTAGTGTGAACCTCAGCCCATACCATCTTATAATGTCTCTGAGGGGCAGCATGTACACTGAATAACATGGGTGACAGCACTGAACCCTGCACCCCACTCAACAAAAGAGTTGAGCCGGAGGAATGAACCCCCGACACAACTCTTTGTGATCTCCCAGTGAGGAATGAAATGAACCATTTTAAAACAGTTCCCGACATTCCACAAATTGACCTCAGGCATGCTAACAACACCAAGTGATCCACAGTGTCAAAAGCTGACGAGAGATCAAGAAGAACTAGAATGGAATGTCTTTTCTGATCTCTTACCCTCAGAAGATCATTAAGAACCCAAACCAGCACAGTCTTGGTGCTGTGTCTTTTTCGAAAACCGGATTGAAAGGATTTGTAGACATTATGGATGGTTAAATGGTCTTCCAATTGGGCTGCCACTACCTTCTCAATAACCTTCCCAATAAAGGGAAGGATAAAGATAGGTCTGTAGTTTGAAAAACAGTCTGGGTCCAGAGTAGCTTTTTTCAAGAGGGGTGTCACCACCGCCTCTTTCAGAGAGTTAGGAAACTCACCAGACTCTAAGGAGCACCAGACTATTTGCACCATAACTAGACCAATGGTCTCAAGACAACCCAAAATTAGGGGAGTTGGTCCAGGGTCCAAACTACAGCTCGTAGGCTGCACACTATGGATGATCCTCATAATATCCATAACTTGCAGTCGGCAAAAGGAACTCCAAGAGAATTGAGGTACTGTGAGCTTGCACTGTTCCACAACCTCACCCTTAGAGATTGCCGGACGCAGGCCCACCCTGATGTCAGCCACCTTAGTTGCAAAGAACCGAGCGAGCTCCTTGCACTCTGCTTGCGAAAAGACTTTTCAGACTTGCAGACAGGCTGGGTTGCACAGTCTGTCTACAGTCCGAAACAGCTGAGCTGGTCGATTCTGTGAAACTGCAATCTCCGTGGACAGAAATCATGCCTTCTAATGGGTGATTGCAGATTGATAGACAGAATAATGTTCCATCAATCTAAGGTGGTCGGCATCAAGGGCAGATTTGTGCCAACAACGATCTAACCTTCGCCCCCTGTCTCCTCAAATTCCTCAGTGTCCCATCAAACCAAGGGGACCTGGGGGGAAGGGATAGGGGGTGCTCACAAACAGGAGCAATGAGATCCAGGGTCCCCGTAACGGCCATATTATAGGCCGCCACCAGTGCCTTTGGGTTACTGCTAGTCAACACAAGGGATGAGAGGTCAAGGACTGCTACAAGGCCCTGGGAAGTAATATTCCTGAATGGGCGGTACCTGACCATATCCACAGGGGAAGGTCTTCTAAGGGGGGTGTAAAAATTGAACCTCATGGTGTGGTGGTCAGACAAGGTGACTGGTTCCACCCCCACATTGGATGAATCAATCCCTAAAAGGAAGACTAAATCCAAAGAGTGCCCAGATTTATGTGTAGCAGTGGAAACTACCTGTGTAAGGCCCAGAGAAGACATAAATTGGAGGAAGTAATTACCAAATTGTGAGAGTTCATCATCGACCCAGGTGTTAAAGTCACCCAGAACCATCAGTCTGGGCTACTCAAATGACATATCGATGAGGAAGTCTTCTACTTCCTGTAAGAAGCATTTCCATCTCCGGGTGGACGGTAGATGAGAAAGATTCGAACGCCTACACCTGCTACAACTGTACACTCAAAGGATTCAGTCTCACCTACTACTACATTCATGAGGCCCAATTTGGTCTTAAAACAGACTGCAACCCCCCTACCCCTACGGTCCAATCTCGGGCGGTGTATCACTGAGTACCTCGCCGGAATCATGACCTCCAATGTGGGGCCAGAATTTTCATCCAGCCAGGTCTTGGTGATGCAAGCCAGGTCAGCCAAACTAATAAGATCGGCTAAAATAGCGGTCTTATTCTTAAAAGACCTTGCATTGCATAACACCGCCCGAGTTGGACAAACCTTGGAAGCTGTTCAGCCTATCTGCACACCAAATTCAGTAGTGCCCTTGGGTATAGGTACCAGACACGGGAAACCCGGTCTGGATTTCATTTCGCCCCAGAGCACCTTCTGGACTTAGTAACCCCAATACAGTGGCCCCGCTCTTTCATCCTCTCCTTTTCGCCCACCCCCGCCCTCCTCACTCTCCCACCAACAATTCCCAGTGTTCTACAGTGCTGGTATGTCTCAAAATCATAGGAATCATGGTAAGATACTGAGCTGAATGGACTTGCATCCTATATGCTCGCCACTATCATCTAATTTCTAATCAGATGCATATTTCTATCTCATTTAGATTTAAACTCAGCAATAGACTGACTGGCTACAACCTCTAGCGGCAATGCATTCCAAGCATGCACTACCCTTTGGTTAAACCACCATGTGGTTTTCACTTTATTACTTTTAGATGCTGTTAACTGTATTGGGTGGGACCTAGTTTTATACATACTGCTATTGAATTTTAGCTCCGTGACATCCCACAGATCATCATTTTGTTAAGCGCTATACACCAAGCACATGTCTCCTTGCTTTCTACGCTCCTCCAAGGAGTACATGTTCAACTCCGTCAATGTAGTCACATAATTCTTTCCTGTCATACCATAAACAACTCTTGTTGCTCTCCTCTGCACGGTCTCCGACAGGATTATATCCTGTTTTTTAAAAGGTGACCACACCTGTGCTCCATATTCCGTAATGGGCCTCACCAAGGATACACACAGGGACAAAACAACCTCCCTACTTCTAGATGATATGTGCCTCAATATGCAATTCAGGATTCTGTTTCCTTTCTGGGCTATATTCTGGCAAAGTGATGAAAATGTCATATTACTAGAAACTGTTATACGTAAATCTCTTTCCTCATATGTTATTTTGAGCTGTATATTTCATATTTTATAAGGTAATTTAGGATTTCTGTTTCCCAAGTGCATAATGAAGCATTTGTCTAGGTTCAATGCCAATTTGAATTTGTTTGACCATGTAGCTATATCATCTATTACATCTTGTAAGTTTGAAGTGTTTAATCCAATATTTACTTCTGCTCCAACCCTACAATCATCAGCAAACTTTTGCAATCATACAGATTTTTGTTTTATTTGAAGTGTTGATACATAAAGATTGAAGAGACAGGGGCCCAAGACTGATCCCTGAGACTCCCCACTAGTCACTCCCAAGCTATCAGACAATTCCCCTCTAATACTCATGTGCTGACTCCGATCGTGTAACCAATTCTAAACCCAATTTATTATATAAGGATTTATATTCAGATTACTCATTTGCTGTATTAATTCATAGTGAGGTAGTCTGTCAAACGCCTTTGAGAAATCGAGAAACAGCACATCAACGGGGATACCCTTGTCCAGTCAAGCAATAACTAGATTGTAAAAGGCCAACATATTCATCTGGCATGACTTACCCTTTACAAAGCCGTGCTGGAATTTATCTGTAAGATGATTTATTTCTAGATGTTCGTGTATTCTATCCTTTAACACCCCTTCCAGGATCTTTGAGGGTATGGCAGTAAGGCTAATAGGTCTATAATTAGCAGGATCCATCTTATTCCCCTTCTTATAGATTGGGACCACAACTGCTGATCTCCAGCATTTAAGTACCTCACCTGTATTTAGGGACTGCTGAAAAATGCATTTCAAAGGGGAGGCTATTGTCTCAGCTAATTCCCTAAGTACTCTTGGATGAAGTCCATCAGGACTGGGGGATTTAGTAGGGTCCAATTTAACTAGTCGTTCTTTAATTTCTGTACAAGTTATTATTATATTTTCATTTAGGTCAGGAATAAATCTTTTAGCATGATGTGAAGGTTTATCATTTGAAAAAACAGTTGAAAAATAATTATTTGCTATATCTGCCATTTCTTTGTTATCAGATGTACTATCATCATTTAATTTTCTTAATGGGCCTATAGTATTTGAATTTCCTTTTATATTACTAGTATATGCATAGAAGGCCTTTGGATTTCCCTCTACTCTGCTAACCAAGCTTGATTTATAGTCAATTTTGGCCCTCTTAATATGTTGCTTTATTTGATTTGTTAGTTGTCTGTATTGATTTCTGGTTATATATGATCTAATTGTTTTCCACTTTTTATAAAGTTTATGTTTTTTGTTAATTAGTAATCTAATTTTGCAAGTCCACCACTGTATTTTATTCTTTCTCCCAGTATACTTTTGTTTTATGGGAATAATTTCCAATTCTTGCTGTTTTATTTTTGTGTAAAATATATCCCAGATTTCATTCAAGGGTCTATCACCAAACTCATTTCTCCATTCCCATTTTGAGAGATTTATATTCATTTTAACAAAATTTGCTTTCGTGAAATCATAAATAGCAGTTTTACCCCTATGGATTGATACTGGTTCAGCCAATTTAAATTCCACCGTGAAGTGGTCGCTTGTTCCTAGAGCAACGGAGGTCTTGCACTCACACAGGGTGTCATCCATATTTGTCAAAACTATATCCAGTATGTGTTCACCCCTAGTTGGTTCTTCTACACACTGGACTAAGCCTATTTGATCACATACAATTTGAAACTCTCTCTCAAAAGGTGTTACCACATAAGATGTTCCCCAATCTATTCCTGGTAGGTTTAGATCACCTAAAATTAGTATCCTATCTGTTGGATCTAAAGTCAACATGTGGTCTAACAAGCTCTTATTATATTGTGAAGTGGATGATGGAGCTCTGTAAATTAAACCTAAAATGATTTTTGGAGCTTGTATTGGTAGTAATTTGATCCATACTTGATCCTCCATATCCAAGGATAGTACCATTAATTCTGATTTTATGCCATCTGTTATATACAAGGCCACTCCTCCCCTTTCCTGAATGCTCTTGATCTCCTATATAGCGTGTAACCCTCAATATCCTGACCCTAATTATCATTAATATCCCACCACATTTCCGTCACAGCAGCTATATGTATGTTGTTGGTTACCAAAATATCTCTAAATTCCCCCATTTTATTTTTTAAGCTCCTAGCATTTACTAACAAACCCAGCATGGCTGCCATCTTGAATTAAAAGGACTATCATTAGCTCCCAAGCCCTGCAAATGACTTTTTAAAATGAATTTGATGCTTACTTGCCCTGATACAGTAGGTCCTTTAGTTATGTATCTCCAAGTCCTTAAATAGACTTTTAACTATATATTATGTGGCACTGGTGAGGTTCCCTAAAATTTCATATCAGTAGCCTTAGAAGAATGGTTTATGAGTACTGATTTAAAGCCCTTAAAGATACATTTTTCTGTGTGCTGCCTGCTGTTCTGACAACCAATTCAGCTCCCCATCACAGTATGTTCTGATGAGCTGAATAGCACTCATCAGCAACACTTGTTGGGGGGAAGGATCAATGGCCAGCAACGGCTAATTAATGCCTCTACTCCAGTCTGTGGTCTGATGCCTAGAGAAAGCACCTGTCATGTGCCACCAGTTGCATGAATGAGTCAGCACGATTCTCAGTGAAGACTTTGTGGTCACATGACAAACTCTCCACCGTACTGTTCCTTCCTGGTACTGGTTTCTCCACTACACCCTAAGGGTAACTGCTTTAATGAACTTAGTCATGCAATGCTAATGTTGCACCATCACAGATGGCACAGGCACTTGGGATGGGGGTGGGCTGGGGAGATGAAAAAAAAGGGAGTACAGGAGAAACAAAATGAAGCTACAGTAGCTCTAATGCCTCAGTTGCCCCAGTGGGTGGGAACTGCGGAGCTGTAAATGTCTTTAGACAAAAGTGCTTGCCTTGGGGTGCCTAAAGTACAGTATAAGAATTTTTAACCCTGGCAGTGTCTCCTCCCAGCTGAAATTGTTTCTCCTCACAGTCTTGTTAGTGCATCCCACAATATTCAAAATTACTCATATTTTACCATAGCTTATTATACTTGTGTCTCATCCCAGTTCCACCAGTTTCTACTCCCAGTTCCACCAGTATCAGTTGCAGCAGTGTCACCTCCCAGTTATTCAGTTTCTCCTCCCAGTTACACCAACATCTCCACTTCTCAGTTTTTGTCCCAGAGTTCCAGTTACACTAGTTTTTTAACTTACTAAATAAAAGAAAAAGGCAATCAGTTCTACAGAACTATTTTCTGCAGTTCACCAGATTATGCCACAATATGTGACAAAATTCCACAGTTTAAGGCAGAATTTTGCAAAATTTTCCTCCGTTTTTCACAGAATTCCACTGAAACGAATTCTGCATTTCACAAGAATTCCACCAGCAGAATTTAAATTTCGAACAGCCCTATAGCAAAGGGCTGTAAATACATGGTTTGTACTGCCTAGTCCCCACCACATTCCAAGCACTCTCTGTTACCCAGCAGCACCCACTCCTGTTTCAAGCTCTCCGGTGTTCTGTGGCACCCCCAGTATAGGCACTTTCACTAATAAGGGGTATTCATCCTTATCTGTCCAATCAAAATGGGGCTTTAAAATTAGCAGCAATATGGAATTGACATGGAATAATGATAGGATGGAGGCAGTCCAGAGGAGGGGAACTAAAATTGTGAAGGGTCTGCAACAGAAGCCATACGAAGAGAGACTAAAGGAGCTTAATATGTTTACCCTTGAGGAAAGGAGGGAGAAGGGGGACATAATAGAAACTTTCAAGTACCTCACGGAAATCAACAAAATCCAAGAGGGTAGCATCTTTCAAAAAAAGAGATGTGCAAGAACAAGGGGACACAATTTGAAGATTGAGGGGGGGACATGACGGCTCATGGGCAATGTGAGGAAGTATTGTTCCCCACAGAGGGTTGTGGATGCATAGAACAACCTTCCTGAGGAGGTTGTGGGGTCAAAATCAGTGAGAAAATTCAAGAATGCATGGGACAGACATAAAGCAAATCTTTTGGGGGTTAGGAAGAAATAGGCTGTTGGTTAACTAGGATCTGCAGCTTATCCAATAGGTAGGGAAATGGGCAGATTAGGTGGGCCAAGCAGTCCTTATCTGCTGTCAAAGTCTATGTTTCTACTAAAGTTAAATTAAGTTAAAGCAAAAGGAAGCCGGGAAGGTAGTCAGAACAGCAAAGGCCCGAACTGAGAAAAAGATAGCCAACTCAGTTAAGAAGGGGGATAAAACCTTTTTTAGGTACATTAGGGAGTGAAGGAAGACTAAGGGAGGGATAGTGAGGCTAATAAAGGGGAGGGGAGTGGGCAGAGAGTGACTGTGAAAAGGCAGAGATACTAAACAAATATTTTTGCTCAGTATTTACAAATGAAGAGGGGGAGGTACCTAAAACAAACAGTAGAAACACTCTGGATACAGAAGTTGATACCAGCCCATTTCAAGAAGAAAAGGTTCTGAAAGTACTCTTAAAACTGAAGGTGGACAAAGCAGTGGGACCTGATGGGATTCATCCCAGAATTCTAAAAGAACTAAGGGTAGAACTAATGACACCACTGACTACCCTCTTTAACAAATCATGGGAGGATGGAATGGTACCTGTGGACTGGAGGAGGGCTGATGTGATTCCCCTTCACAAAAGTGGGAACAGGGCAGAAGCGGGAAACTACAGACCGGTAAGTTTAACCTCAGTGATAGGGAAAATGATGGAGTCACTTCTGAAGGAAAGAATTGTCGAGTACCTAGAGGCCTGAGGGGCACAGGACCCAAGGCAGCATGGATTCACAGCAGGAAGGTCATGCCAGATGAATCTAATAGATTTCTTTGACTGGGTGACCAAAGTAGTAGATCAGGAAGGGGCTGTGGACATGGCCTACCAAGACTTTAGCAATGCATTTGACTCAGTCCCACACAAAAGATTAATATACAGGTTAGCCAGCCTGGGAGTGGGTCCCAAGATGATAGCCTGGGTAAAGAATTGGCTGGAGAAAAGGACACAGAGGGTAATAGTAAATGGAGTCCACTCTGAAGAAAGGGGGTTACTAGTGGGGTGCTGCAGGGTTCAGTATTAGGACTGGTCCTCTTCAATGTCTTTATAAGTGACATTGCAGAGGGACTGGAAGGAAAAGTATGTCTCTTTGCAGATGACACAAAATCTGCAACAGAGTTGATGCACAAGATGGGGTGGAAAGGATGAGAAGGGACTTGGCAAGGTTAGAGGAATAGTCAAATGTATGGCAGCTTAGATTTAATGCTAAGAAGTGCAAGGTATGCACCAGGGAACAAAAAACAGATGAAGAGTACACAATGGGGGGTGAGATACTAACAACAACAAAAATGGAAAGGGACCTGGGGATAGTCATATCAGATGACTTAAAAGTGGGCAAGCAATGTGAGAGGGCAGTAAGGAGGGCTGGGGGGATACTGGGATGCATAGGGAGAGGCATCACCAGTAGAAAATAGGAAGTTGATATCCCTCTGTACAGACAGCTGGTGAGACCCCATCTGGAGTACTGTGTGCAGTTCTGGAGACCCAATCTCTGCAAGGACATAGACAAGATTGAAGCTGTCCAGAGGAGGGCAACTAAAATGGTGCAGGGTCTGCACCAGAAGACATATGAAGAGAGACTTAAGGAGCTTAATATGTATAGCCTCGAGGAAAGGAGGGAGAGGAGGTACATGATAGAAATGTTCAAGTACCTCAAAGGAATCAACAAAGTCCAAGAGGGTAGCATCTTTCAGAAAAAGAGGTGTGCAAGAACAATGGGGCACAATTTGAAGATGGGGGGGCAGCTCAGAGGTAATGTAAGGATGTATTTTTTCACAGAAAGGGTTGTGGATGCATGGAACAGCCTTCCGGAGGAGGTTGTGGAGTCAAAATCAGTGATTGAATTCAAGCATGCATGGGACAGCCATAAGGCAATTCAAGGGGGTGGGGGTAGAAAGAGGTGGGCTGCTGGTTAACTAGGATCTGCAGCTTATCCATTAGGTAGGGAAATGGGCAGACTAGGTGGGCCAAGCAGTCCTTATCTGCCGTCAAATTCTATGTTTCTATGTAAAGAATAAGGGTACTTATTTTTATTTTTTCATTGCAGATGAGCATGGGTAACACTTCATATTTCGAGTGTCATCCCCTTCTTCTCCTACTCCTATTTCCCAAGCACTGTTATCTAGTGTCAATGATGGGTCCTAATTTAATTTCATTTTTACGTTCGCTTGCGCGCACGCGCAAGGAACGTCTTGGGAGAATAGGACAGTTTGGTGGTGTGACTGTCCTGTGTAATGCACTGCTCCATTGAGCAGGCGTGGCGGTCCTGCACCAATGGATGCGGGTGCTGTGTATGACAGCGGTGGTCTTCACTTCAAAGAAAACCACCGCTGTGTGCTCGCAGTGCCTCACGCCCCCCCCCAAAGCTTTGGTGCCACGCTGAGAGCCCACCCCAGCGTGGCAAATCTTGTTTCGGCCGAAGGGGGTGCCCAATCCCCCGTCGGCTCCACTCCCTCAAACAGCTTTCTCTGCTGCCACGCTGGAGCCCACCTAAGCGTGGCAAGCGTTACGTCGCACCACTGTGTGCTCGCGGCACCTCACGCCCCCAAAGCTTTGGTGCCACGCTGAGAGCCACCCAGTGTGGCAAACCTTGTTTTGGCTGACAGAGTACCCAATCCCCATCCGGCTCATGCTCCCCAATATCCTTCTTCTGCCATGCTGAGCCCACCAGCATGGCAAACGTACCACGTCGTCTTTTTTTTTTTTTTAAATCTGTAAATTAAAAACGGTCCCATGGCGCTTCTCCCTGGCCCCCCCCACAATCCGCACCCACCCGCTGTGCACCCTGCCTCCCCACACACCCCCTCACCCCATACTTACCTCCGGAGTCTGGCATGACAATCTTCGGTGGACCGGGAACATGTCTGCACTCTTCAAAGCCGACCGCGAACTGAGGAAATGCCGGTAAGCTGTATAATGGGCTAGATGGGGTTTTTTTCAACTTTGTTGCATATCTCAGGCATTTTTGGAATTTTTGCACCAAATTTTGGTTTTCAACATGGGGTTTTTGGGACCCCTTCTCATGAATGATGTCACTGTCATGGCGTTATTCAGGCCCGAAGGGTGATTTCGCAGTCACTGCATGAAATCACCTTTCGGGCCTGATTAACGAAAGGACACTGCCAGCGTTCATAAGGTGGGCTCTCAAAAAGCCTATTGAAAAATTTCTAAAAATGACCGTTTTATGAGCGTGTGTTGCGCAGTTCCTATGCAGGCTCATAAGTTCACAAATTTTCAATATTTTCACTCCAGATTTTTAACATTGCCATTTTACCACACCTTCTTATGAGTAGTACAGCTGTCATTTTTCACATCTCACCCAAAACGTGTTTCCACCCATGTAGCACACAATGGCACCGTTGGTGTGCGAAATCAATGTATGGAACACATTAAGAAAATCACAGTGATACTGTTCATTAGCAGAGGTCTTAAAATGGCTATGTTGAAAATTTGGTGAAAAAATTCCGAAAAATGACTGTTTTACAAGCGTGCTTTGCATGTCTTGGCGCATCAAGTTTGCAAATTTTCAATATTTTCACTCCAGATTTTCAACATTGCCATCTTACCACACCTCCTCATGAGCAGTACACCTGTCATTTTTCACATTCTGCCTAAAATGTGTTTCAGCCCATGTAGCGCACAATGGCGCAGTCGGTGTATGAACTCAATGTATGGGACACATTAAGAAAATCACAGTGACACTGTTCATGAGCAGAGGTCTTAAAATGGCTATGTTGAAAATTTGGTGAAAAATTCCTAAAATGACTGTTTTTAATGAAAAGTGCTATAGTTCCTACGCACGCTTGTAAGTTTAAGTAATTTCATTATTTTCTCCAGGATTTTCAAACATTGCCATTTTACGACACCTCCTTATGAGCAGTACAGCTGTCATTTTTCACATCCTGCCCAAAACGTGTTTCTGCCTTCCATGTAGCCACAATGGCTAGGTCGGTGGCTAACCCAATGTATGGAACACATTAAGAAAATTACAGTGACACTGTTCATGAGCAGAGGTCTCCAAAAGCCTATGTTGCAAATTTGGTGAAAAAATGTCAAAATATCAGTATTAGACGTAGTTGCGCTTTCCACGAGCACTCATAACTTCGAGAATTTGAAATATTTTCACCCAGATTTTCAACACTGGCATTTTTTTCACACCTCCTTATGAACGGTATAGCTAACATTTTTCACATCCTGGCTGAAATGTGTTTTTGCACATCCATGCCACAATAGTGTGGTCAGAGTGAGAAATCAATGCTCAGGACAGATTATGAAAATCATAGTGACACTGTTCATGAGCAGAGGTTCCAAAATGCCTATGTTGAAAATTTGGTGACAAAAGTCCACAAAATGACTGTGTCATGAGCGTTCATTGCGCAGTTTCCATGTACGCTCGTAAGTTCGAGAAATTGTTGTATTTTCACTGCAGATGTTCAACATTGCCATCCCTTCACACCTCCCTATGAATGCTACAGCTGTCATTTTTCACATCCTGCCTGAACTGTGTTTTTGCACATGTGGAGCAGAATGGTGTGGTCGCTGTGGGAAATCAACGTTCAGGACAGATTAACAAAATAATAGTGGTATTGTTCATAAGCAGAGTTCTCAAATGCTTTTATGAGGTGGGGGTAACAAAAAGGTCATGCTGAAAATTTGTAGTGCAAATACCAGCAATCGCACAGGGCATTAGGGTAAAGCACCATACGTGCCAAACACCACTGCAAATACCTGCAAGCGAACATCCGGCATTGACAAATGCTTGTTCATTTTATTATTATTTACCCTAGAAAAGGACACTGAGCAAACAGCCCATTTTCAAGCATGATGAGCAATTAAAACAACAACAATACAAAAAGTTACAAAAAAGAAACACATCAATGAGAATAAAATATAAAACTAGTCACAATTACATTGAGACCGATTACAAAGAGTGATCAATAAACTTTTCTTAAACAGGAACATGTACGGACAATGTTTAACAAACGTCGATATGTTATATGCACATATACCAGCATAATCAAAGGCTCTTTGACCAAAATATGCTCTACAAAA
Source organism: Neoceratodus forsteri (assembly GCA_016271365.2). NCBI lineage: Eukaryota > Metazoa > Chordata > Ceratodontiformes > Ceratodontidae > Neoceratodus > Neoceratodus forsteri. The sequence continues at coordinate 55,512,192 of CM028130.1, forward strand.
AGGAATTGCAAACAGTATTGAATCCTGGGATCTAGTAAAATGGTTATATGCTGTACAGGGAATATTTCAGAATGATTTTATGAAAAAAGAAGAAGTTTTAAATGTTTATGATAATCAGAGGGAAGTAAGGGTGCTTCCATTTACAGTACAACTGAGTGGCTTGTATGTAAAGCTAAACCAGTTATGAGTTAACAGACTGAGATATATACAACTTGTATTCTGGACAGGTCCCCTCTCCCTACACCAGAATAGCATAAAATGCCACTGTCCAGGACCTGAAGAAGCAAACACTTAACCAAGTAAACCAGCTTTAGACAAAAGACTTTGACAAACAGATATAATGAGCCCAACTGTTGGTGAATTATTTTTTAAAATGGAGTCAACATCTATATTATAAGTATATATCCACAGCTGTCCGGTGGTCGTGAGAGCTACGGAGAAGCTCCCCCCCCTCCAAACACCGAACACCAGGAGCCCACAGAAGTCAGCAGCTGTCCGGCAGTCGTGAGAGCTATGAAGAAGCTCTCCCCCCCGAACACCGAACACCAGGACCCCACAGAAAATCAGCAGGTACTTCGGAGACTGACTCGCGAGTGTTGGTGGTGCAGAACGCTGGCTTTGTTTTAAACCTGAACTCTTGGCGCCTTTTAAAAAAAAAAAAAAACTCAAACAATAATCAGCCAGCAGTGGAGTTAGTTTTAGTTTATTAGCCTCAGCTCAGATGTCTGTAAGGCAACCTTCCCAGCTACTGGCTTAATTACCGTTAAGGCTTTTTTTTCTTACTGTAAAGGTTTTGGTAGCTCTTAAATTACTTAACCTACTTAAAATAGCCTACCTGGTGTACTGTTGCATGCCTCTCTCAGAGGAAAAATCCGCTTAGTCTCTGCTCCCCCACCCCCACTGTGACCCCCGAGCTGCTATGTCTATATTAACTGTTGTGTTCTCTTCTCCCCTTCCACAGCTGTCCAGCGGTCATGAGAGCTACGGAGAAGCTCTCCCCCCCAAACACCAAACACCAGGAGCCCATAGAAAGTCAGCAGGTACTCCGGAGACTGACTTGCGACCATTCCTGGAGTGGAGCGCTGGCTTTGCCCCTCTGAACACTACGCGTTCAGCTCCCCACTGCCCCCGCCACTACCCTTGGTCGGCACTCAAATATATAGGTTGATTTCTGATCAGGTGACCATGAAATAACCTATCAGTCCACTTTTCCACCTGCAGTTTATCTTTTCCCACCTCTAGAGGTCCCCTCACTTTTCTCTCTGTTTTTTATCTCCAGTGCTGTCACTTACCTCCATAGTCTCTTCCTTCCACTAGAGGTCCCTTACTCTTTCTAGCTTTCTTTCTCTCCAATACTAACACTTCGTCCAAACTCTCCCCTACCATGCTCCCTCTTACCCTCATCACCCTCCTTCTGCAACTCCATCAGGCACTCTCACTTACCATTTGCAATGACATTTTGGGGTGCAAGTACGAAGCCCTCTATCAACAAGCAACCAGGCACCCCCAGCCTTGCTCCCTCACAATATACATTGACCCCCCCAGGGATACCATCTTCCGAGGCGAAGCACACACTGGTGCCCCACCCTCCCTGGCCAACCTACTCACTCCACAACCATCGCCCAGCAAATCCCCTGTCCTCACAACTTACTCCCCATGTCAGCCCCCATTACACTGAAACTCCCAATACCCACCATCGGTCATAAGAAACATAAATGTCAAAGACCTGTTACCTGTACCAACAGCAACTGCCTCAGACTACTCATCTCCTTCTTCTGACTGGCAATGTTCACCCCAACCCAGGCCCACAAAAAAACACAGCATCTCACCCATCTCCAGGTAATGGCCTGCGCATCGCCCCCCTAAACATTTGCAGCATTCAAAAAAAATGGGACTCCTTTCAATGTTGGGTATCCCAGAATCACCCCGACATCATCTCCCTGACTGAAACCTGGCTCTCTCCCTCTGTCCCTGACTCAGCAATATTCCTCTCTGGATACCACCTCTACCGCTCTGACCGATGGGGAAAGCGGAGGGGTGGCTGTGCTGTCTACCTCAAGGACTTCCTCTCCGGCCAGCTCCTCCCCCTGCCCACATTTGTGTCCAGGGCTCAAGCCCTGACCCTCAATATTACTCTAAGTAGGTCTACATCCCCTATCCTCCTCGCTACGGCTAATGTCCCCCCCAGGGATCAGAAGACAGCCTTCCAATCCATCATCTCCTACCTCGCAACCCTACCCCCAAAGCACAAAAAACTCCTACTGGGGGATTGCGACATAAACTGGCTGGCCAATACAGCTGCCCCTTACATCAATGAGGCTGCTGCCCTCGACCTCACACAGGTCGTCAGAACCCCCACCCAACTGCATGCCCGCAGGGGGTCATCCTCCCTCCTAGACCTTGTCTTCACAAACCACCCACATAAAATAACCAGCACCCTAGTCCTTCCCGACACCCTAAGTGACCACTCTCCAGTACTCTGCATCTGGTCTGGTACCCCCCTCAAATCTGCTCCCAAAATTACTGTTCAATGTAGACTAGGGTCTGGTAAACTAGCCCTTCTTAAGGCCCACCTTAGGGATTGGGACAGGACACCCCTAACTAACACCCTTGACCCAGACCTCGCCCTTGAACTATTTAACAGCACCTTTACCACTGCCTGCAACAAATACGCCCCCCGCACCAAAACCATTACCAAAGGAAAACAAGCCCCTTGGTTCTCGGACCACCTCCAAGGCCTATTACATCATTGTGACACACTGTGGCACCTTGCTAATGAGTCCCAAAAGCCTCTGGACAGGCAACGGTATTGGGAGGCCTGTAACAAGTGCACCTGGGCCATACACACAGCCAACGCAAACTATTATAAAGCCTCCTTAACCTCCACCTGGGGCACTGGTCACTAGTTCTGGGAGAACATTAAGGAACTCTGTGGCAAGGCCCCGAACTCGCCACCAGACCAAATTATAATAAATGGTAAACTCTCCTCCAACTCTGTCAGTATAGCCACTGCCCTCAATACCGCTTTCACTGACCTCTCCCATGTGCTGCCCCCTAACTTTTTCGATCCCCCACCAACCTGAACCACCCCACTCCCTTCCCTTGCCCCGCCTTTCTGCCTACTAGTCCTTACCCCTGAGTCTGCCAAACCCTACCTCACCAAAGCTATTGGCCAAACTCACTGTGGTCACGATTCCCTGGACCTCAGACTTCTCTGCCTCACCCTCCAGGAAGTCCTAGCACCACTCACCCACATTCTAAACTGCTCCCTCTGCCAAGGAAAGTTCTCCTCCCTCTGGAAATTGGCTTACATCACTCCCATACATAAAAGTGGTGACCGCTCTTCCACTAACAACTACCACCCCATCTCTATATTACCCCGTCTAATGCCCTAGAACACATAGTCACCGATCAACTCACTGACCACCTTAACAAATACCACCTTCTATCCAGGCAGCAACATGGTTTCCGTAAGGGCCACAGCACCACCACCGCCCTCCTCGAATTTACCTCCCATGTCCACACAGCCCTGGACCACGGCCATCTCACTGGTGCCATCTTCATGGACCTATCTAAGGCCTTCGATACCGTTAACCATGCCCTACTACTGCACACCCTAGCCCACACAGGGCTCTCCAATGATGCCCTAAACTGGTTCACCAGCTATCTCTCCAGTAGGATGCAGCAAGTCAATGTAGGACCGGTCCTGTCCCCCCGCCTCCCTATCCGCTCCGGTGTCCCCCAGGGCTCCATACTCGGCCCCCTTCTCTTCAGCCTATACCTCAACTCCCTCCCATTGTCATGCATCGGCAATATGCTCCTATACGCAGAGAACGCGGTCCTGTTCGCCTCTGACCTGACCCCCCTCAAACTTCACCAAACCCTCCAACACTCTTTTCGTGAGCTTGAAGACTGGCTCACCGTCCAGTGTCTTACTATTAACTACAGTAAGACAAAAGTCATGATATTTGCCCACCCCCAGAACCCGCTCAAGAACCTCTGCCCCCAATTTCTCACTGCCAACCAGACGCCACTAGAACTAGTTAACCAGTTTAAATACCTAGGGATCACATTAGACCCTGCCCTAAGCTTTCACCAACATATCCTTCTCCTCTCCACAGCCCTTAGCTCAAGGCTGGGTGTACTATATCGGTTCAAACACTGTCTCACCCCTGAAGCTTTAAAACTTACCATTAACTCCTCAATCCTCTCCCTACTAGACTATGGCATCCTAATCTATAGTGCTGCACCATCCTCTACCCTAAACAGACTCCGTCTCGTGCTTAACAAAGCCTGTCGCCTCCTCCTTGGATGTGATCGTCTTACTCACTCCTGCTCCCTATACCGCAGCACAGATTGGCTAAACCTTGATAACCAAATTAGGTACCACACCTGCCTTATAACCAAAAAGGCCTTACTTGGTCTCACCCCTCCTTCCCATAACCAAATTATCCACCCAATACCTCCAGGCAAAACAACTCATAGCTCAAACAAGCGGCTGCTATGGGTCCCCCATGCCCGGACCTCCCAATTCCAGCGTACTTACAGCTACAGAGCCCCCACCTGGTCTAATGCCCTCCCTAGTCATATAACTAACGAATTAAGGCTTTGCCCCTATAAATCCAAGCTGAGGACACACCTTCAGGCCACTAACCAATGTGACTGCCCTTAACACCAGTCTGTCCTATCCCACCATCACTAAAAAACCTCTCCTTACTTGCCCCCTCACCAACTAACCCTCATGAATCTATATGACTATCAGCCTCTACAGAGCCCTCTGTATCTTCTGGCTGTGCTGTAGGAATGCAAAGCGAAACCACTGTTAGCCAAACTATCTAACTACCAGTAACTATTTAATATGTTGTAATGTTTTCTGTAACCTGTATCATCAAGTTCGCTCCATGTGCCTGTATGTATGATGTAGAACCTTTGGAAATGAGTCCCTGACTCAAAGGTCTTTTGGAATATTACAATAAATAAATAAAAAAAAGTAGGGGGTGCTGGACAAGGCAACACCTAGGTATTTAAAATGATTAACTGTCTTAATTGTTTCATGATCACAGGATTTCAGTGAAAGCAGACTGTTTTCACTTTTCTTGGTCCTATTAAAATCATGGTTTTCTTTGTGTTAAGGACCATCCCCTGGCACAGAACCACATCTGTAAATTGTTAAATTCTTTTTGCAGAATGTCATTAAAGGCCTTGAAGTTATTTCCTCTTTTTGAAAATGACTGCATCAACTGCATAAAGCAGAATCTCCTAGGATGGATAAGCAAAAGGCAGGTCATTTAAAGAAAAAGCGAAAAAAGCAGGGGTCCCAAAATGGAATAACACTAATCAGCCTGTTCAGCCACCCCACCCTTCATACTGACTCCTACTTTTAGCACCAGCTTAGCCTCTTTCTCTCTGGCACTATGCATTTTAAATTTGTCCAGTTTGCACAAATGATTTATATTTTGTTTATTGAAGATATCAGATAACATACCTTTGAGTCAAAGACTCCTTTACAAAGGTTCCACGTCCGTGAGAACAGAGACATCAGGGACAATAGTAACAATTAGACACAGTAGTTACAGAAATGGTTACAAAATGGTTACAGATAACATGTATGCTAATTCATTTTTCCTAGGTATGCAGTGCTTTGCAATTTTGTATGTAATGCACTCAACTTATGCTGTTTATGTCATCCTCATTTTAACCACATCGCCCCACTGGCTGCAATGTTGTTTATAATTGTGCTTCTCCTATTCCCCTTCTGCCTGGCCACACCTGGAAATAAGCATGTGCTCAGTGTGCCTTGTAGATAGATAGACAGATAGATAGATAGATAGATAGATAGATAGATAGATAGATAGATAGATAGATAGATAGATATTGCCAAGCCCAAATCCACCCCACCCCATACAGATACAATCCTTGAGTCATTTAAACCCAGTTCCCACATAAGCCAATTGGCCTCAGTGTCAGCCAGCCCCCCCCTCAAAATAAAATCTGTCAGAATCAAATACACAGTTTTCAAGTTACTGATGCTCTGCTGTGGCATCCCTGTTGCATACAGTTATGCTGATTTCCCACTACCTGCTATGACCACTGCAGCAGATGATCTAGGTGGTGAGCGGCAAATACCATCGTGAACAGGAACCAGGACTAGAGGGTTATTAGCACTAGGGCTCCCAACCAATGGACGGTTGCATTAGACATTTAGCATCAAGAGGATTAAAGTAAAAAAGGTTCGCCAGAGCGACAGGTGGGAACATGGTACCTGACTTGCTCACATCAGAAACAGTCAGTCTGTAATGGTTGCATGGGAGTAGATTCATACAAATTTCTTAGCTGAGCTCTCAGCTACTGCTGCATAGGGTTGGATGTGGGGGGAGGAGAAGACTCTTGGGATTTGGGAAAACAGTCTAGGATTGCCAACAGTGGATCAGCAGTACAGAAACTAAAGTCGCCTAGCCGCTTCCATTTCTATGGTCAGAAAAACACTTACACTGGATATTTACAGCAGCAGTAAACCTCGGACTTCATACTTTTGGTCACTATCTCCCAGTTAAGAATAAAATGCAAATAGCGCAGGAGGGGTACTGTTCAGAGCAACCAGACTTGTCTCCAAAATAAAGAACCACACATATGAGAACAGACTTCGAGCACTGAATCTGTATTCCTTGGACTACATGTGAATGAGGGGTATTATGTGCTTGTTATATAAATCATTAGTACATGATAAATTGTGGGAATGCCTCAGATTTGAACATAGGAATCAAATACATATTACTAGAGCACATGTACTTCAACTAAAAGGGGACAGGAACAATACAAAAAAAAGGAGTGCCTGGTTTACTCGATGTACGGTAACAATATAGAATTCCCTCCCAAATGAGGTGGTGGGTAGTAGTGAAATAAATGAGTTCAAACCTAGACTGGACAATCTTTGTAAGGGACATAATAGGCTATACATACTAAAACTGGATGAGCAGTCATGGGCTTAAGCCTTACTGTGCTCATACAATACTTATGATACCTACTTATGATAGCATACATTGATACTCTGGCCAGATCTTGGGCCCACACCCACGGCCCCCACGTGGCACTACCAATATGACCAAATCAGTTGCACAATCAGTGACTCACAGTGTTCAGCATCTCTGATATAACCAGGGTCATGATCTCTGCTGGTCTAAAAAGTGCAGAAGCCTCGCCAAGGTTTATATTTAGCTACATTTAGTTTATATTTGGGAATATTTAGCTGAACCATTATTATGACATCATGATGCCTGGCAGGTAGCCAGCACCAACACCTCTTTATAGGAAAGGTAGCGCTTAAATTGCCATCTATGCAGGGCAAGAGAATGTCAGCTTGGGGAAGTGCAGGTAAACGGCTGAGGCAAGCATCCCAGAGGGAAGTGAAGTGTTCAAACAGTCACTATATGGTGTTATTTCAGTGTTACAGTAGCAGTGTACACTTCCTGCACACTTCATTTCATAATGCAGTCCATCAGTGTTTAATCAGTGCATCTTCAGGTCTCTTTTGGTGTACATGCAGTGCTGATACAGTGTGTGCGAATTATGTTAATTAGCACTGTGATCACACTGCAAAAGAACTGCAATTAGCAGTGTTTTCAACACTGCCTGAAGCAGTGTTCTGGCAGCAACACTGCCTTAAGCAGTTTTGCACTGCTTTTTCAGTGTGTGCAAATTATGTTAATTAGCACTGTAATCACACTGCAAAAGTACTGCAATTTGCAGTGTTTTCAACACTGCCTGAAGCAGTGTTGCATTGCTTTTTCAGTGTGTGCGAATTCTGTTAATTAGCACTGTAATCACACTACAAAAGTACTGTGATTAGCAGTGTTTTCTTGCTTTTTCAGTGTGTGCGAATTATGTTAATTAGCACTGCATCAGCACCTGTAGTGCACTTCAGTGTGCAGTGTGATTTTGGTAGCACTCCTGTCAGCAGTGTTGTAGTTCTGTTTCAGTGTATTAGGCTGCATTAAAGATGGTGTCGCATAAAATTCAACAAAAACAACAGTATTCATCTGCAAGTATCTGCAACCTCAGCAGAGGAAGCTTTGCTTAAGGGTTCCTGAGTGAGAAAGTCGTCTGTGAATTCCAAAGAAGATGGAAATCTTGGGGGCTATGTCTATAGGAGGTACTAAAGTCTGTTACCCCATGTTTGACTCAAAGTCACAAGGAAGGGATGGACATTTAGGTAAAGGAATGACCAACAATCGTTCTGGTTTGCAGAAAATGGTATAGGAGCCTCCCTGATATGCAGGCCCTCACCAGTATTTCCAGGTTTATCTTCAAAAGGAGAAGAGAGCCTCTTCGGACTGGGAGCACATGCACGGTGTGGAAAATTATTTTCGGTATCAAGGGGCTGTTCGAGTGAAGTGTGTGTATGTATATGTATATGTTCGTGCTCTGTGTCTGTGTGTGTATCTCTCTCTCTCTCTCTCTGTCTCTCCTCTCTCTCTCTCTCTCTATATATATATATATATATACACACACATACATATATATATATATATATATATATATATATATTCTATCTCTATAATGGGATTATCAGTCGCATTGGACAAACACCATTAGGGTGATCAGCGATATCATAGTGCAACCACACACCTGCACTTTTACTCCCCTCCAAAACAATTTTGCCATTTTATAAGATAGATAACCAACTGTGTGGTGTGTGGAAGCGCAGTGATATACACACGGCTTGGGTGGTTGATGCACTCAGCCTGCGGCTTCATGTGCAACAACACACACCAAGGTGTGCATATATCAGAGTGTGACCGCACACCCTACAGTGGGTTATTACACACACACACACACACACACACACACAAACACATAGACAGTACTTGTTGCAAAACAAAAATACTACATTAATGCAGTCATTAGAATGCAAAGCACACAAAGTAAGAAAATGAAAAACAGGGTTTGAGCCTCACGATTCTTGGCAAATTAGTTGTGTGGTGTTCCCTGGAGTTCCCAACCTTGATGCCCATCCCATACCCCCCCAGCCCACAGTCTCCTTTCCAAAGCACAAGGTACAGCTCCAACCCAGTGCCTCCCATAGCAGCCATTTGTACCTGTAAAACAAGAACAGCAATGGGCTCACAAAGGATCTGCAGCTCATTATGAACTATTACATGACAAACAATGTAGGGTGAACAAAAAAACAATACTTATCTGATACATATGGTCAGTGTTCTCCTACTCCCAGTTAATGTCCTGTCAGACCTGTAGATATAAAAGGGAAAATGGGTCAGTATGAAAAATAAAAATACTGATCAACTGGGTCAGTTGGGAAGGCTCTGTAGAGGTTAAAATAAAAAAAGTGAGTTGGGGGGAGATACCAGACCTGTACCACACCATCAACCTGGCTTTTAGAATGGACTCGGTCACTCAGGGGATGTCATGGTTGGGGGAGGGAGGAAGAGGACTCCTTGCTCGTGCCCCTAGAACTGATCTTTTTTGGGGGGTAGGTCGTCATGTTGCTCCACACATCAACCAACACAGGGTAGGATAAAGACACCAAGGAACAGCTATTCAAGGCACAATGAATGCTTCCCTGGTGGTGTAGTGGATCCCCCCCTCCCTTTTCCCAATCTGCCTGTAGAATACACAGGAGCACAGGTATGTGATGGCAGAAAGGGACCGCAAGCCCACCTAGTCTGCCCAGTTCACCTAGATATCCACTAGGCCTTTTCTGTAGTCTCCTCCCTGTGCCAGTTGCCCTCTGTGCTTATCCCATGCCCTCGTGAACCCAACCCTCCCACCATTTCTCTCAGCAGCCCATTCCAGTTGTCCACCACCCTCTCAGTGAAGAAGTACTTCCTAATCCTTCCTCTAAGTCCCCCCCAACTGATTTGGAATTTCGAACTACCATCCATTGCAGTATAGCACACTGCAGCAGGCTAACTGTGACCATCTCTAGGCAGATATACGCAGACACAACCAGTCCCAGAACTCCCTGCAGCTGGCAACAGGCAATAGAAGTTCCAATAGCCTGCAGTGCACATTTGAGCCTACACAATCTCTTATCAGATGTTTTCCACTTCTGCTCTTCTCCAGAGGATAAGTCAGTCTGTGACAGAACTTAGCTCAAGAAGTTCAGTGGGGCCAGTAAACCAAAGCTGAGAACCTATATAAACTCTTAACATGCACTGTAGGACAATCTCCCACCGCAAAGAACTCCAGGATCTGCATAAATGAAGCTGTCAGTGCAGAATCCAGCAAAACCAGTCATCATAATCCACTACACTACAGCACACAGCAGGCAAACCAAAATGTTTCCACATGCAAAGTGTACATTGGCACCAGACCCACACTTATGTGGGACCCTTGACACAAGCCAGCCAGTGGATATTGTGGTAAGGAGGGACGAAACCTTTTACATGCAGGTACATCAGGGAGAAAAGGAAGGCAAGGGGAGATACTGAGTGTCTGAAAAGGGTGGATGTAGGGAGGGTAAAAGATGACCACCAAAAAGCAGAAATACTGAACAAATACTTCTGTTCGGTTTTTACAAAGGAAGGGGCAGGAAATGGGCCAGCATTAATAAGGATGGAGAGATCATAGAAAAGGACACAGCTCCCTTTGCAAAAGAAAGGATCCTCATAGAACTGGCAGTAATAAGGCTATGGGTCAGATAGATGCACACCTGGACACTGAGGGAGCTAAGGGAGGTGTTAGTAGGGCCTCCGACTACCCTGTTCACCCTATCTTTGTAAACTGGTGACATGCCCAGGGATTGGAGAAGGGCTGATGTGGTCCCACTATACAAAAGTGTTAACAGGGAGGATGCAGGAACTACATACTGGTCAGCCTGACCACATCAGTGGGAAGAGTAATGGAAATACTGATGAAGGAAAGAATAGTGGAGCACCTGGTTGTCAATGGTCTACGGGGAAGTGGGGGAAGGGAACATTGTTTAACCAGGAGTAGCACATTAAGCTGAAGCTTGTTTCCAGATGCAACCTGGAGCACAAAGAAATTAAGTAACTTGCTTAGAATCACACAGTATGCACTTAGATGACTGTTGGATTCAAACCCAGGTCTCCAGATCTGTAGCTCAGAGCCTTTACCCAATGTGCTATACTGCCTCCAGGACCCATAGCAGTTTGGTTTTATGGGAGACAGGTTGTGCCCGACAAACGTAACTGAGTTTTTTGACTGGGTAACAAGGAAGGTGGATGGAGGAGGATGTGGCCTTCCCAGATTTCAGCAATGCCTTTGACACTTTGCCACATAGAAGGCTGGTAAATGAGCTGGAAGGCTTAGGGGTGGAACAGAAAATAACAAGGTGGGTGGAGAACTGGTTCAAAGACTGAAACCAGAGGTTGGTGGTAAGGCAAATGGGGTGCATTCCAGGGTGGCAGTGGTGTACCCCAGGGGTTGGTGCTGGGACCCATCCTTTTTTAATATCTATAGCAACGATTAGCCCAGTTCCAATCAGGGGAGGAGAGCTGTTCTTTCCAGACTGGGACTTGTCACTGGAAGTGGTCTGGGCAGGCATTCTGGGGCTACATCGGCAGTGGCAGAAGATGGGATCACATTGGTGATCGACAAGGAAGCTCTTGCTGGCGGGGGGACAGGTAATGCATACCGGGTCCACATCAGCCACAACTTTGCAAGCCGGCGACTCAGGAAGGAGCGGCCAATCAGTGAATAGGGCGCGAACCTTTGACTGTGTGACTGCGCCATAAAAGGCAAATAGTCCAGTTGCAATCAGAGGAGGAGGAGAGCTGTTCTTTGTTCCACACCACCCACCCTGGCCCCGACCTCTATTAAATGGTCGGTGAGAGTGGAGCCTTGGAGGAGGACAAGTCTAGAATGGGCGAACTGGAACACTAGGAAGCTGGATTGTTATTGATTGGGGGAAAAAGGGTCCTGTACACTGTGCTGCTTGGGCAACACTGACTACTACCAGGAAGGGGCATAATAAAGCAGACTGTATAAATGACTGTGTATGCCAACTACATCTGAGGGAGTAGGCAAACTGTGTGTGAATCGATTACTGCTAGGGCCTCTGAGCTGGCTAGTGTAGTGGTGGGCTAATTTTGCTTGTGAACTGTCTACTGCTAGGGCTAGAAAACTGGCTACTGTCAAGAAAGAGGGAAAATTTCTGTAATTGGAGGGGGCAAACTGCTTGGGTTTTAGTGCAACACTGACTAATTATTTCTGTTAGAGGGCCACATTGCTCACCTAAAATGAGGGTAGACTTGGGGGTGGCCAAAGCGGGCACCTTCGGTAGAGTGATTGGGAGTACAGGGTGCGGAGCGGTAATAATATTAAATTGGCATGGAGGTTCAGAGGGTGCCCAGTGTGTTTTCAGTTGGCAGGTCTAAGGGAGGAAGTAGAGGGATCAGAAGGCAGCTGGAAGGCGGAGGGGTGGGGAGGAAAGGTGGAAATGACCTCATGAGAGTAGACAAGGCCTATATGGCATAACCCAGGAACAGGTAGACAAGGATCATATGGTTACTCAGGAGGGTGGGGCACGAAAACAAGCAATGTATGGAAATCACTTACAGGAGGTGGCTGACCAGAAGGAGGGGGACAGAGAGAGCAGGTCGGGGCAAGCATCACACTTACTAATCTATTCGCCTTGCTGTATACGGGAGATGAGGTGGAGAGGGAGGGAGGAGGAGGGAGCAGGCAGACAGAGAGGGTTTGGTCAGTAAGCTGGGGAGATGGGGCGGGAGAGAGCCAGATCCACAGAAGGGAGGGGAAGAGACATTAGCCTAGGTGGAGGGAGGTGGGAGGAAGGGAGTGCAGAGTGAAGCCAGGGTGGGAGGAGGGATGACTAAGGTCGGGCAAGCATCCAGGTTAGGGAAGTCAACCAAGGATAAGGAATACTCTAGATAGGCCAGCTTCAGGGCGGGAGAAATCAGATGAGGTGGAGAGGAGAGGGTGGGGTAGGAAGAAACACAGCAGATGGGGTGAAGGATGCAGAACTTGGGGGGGAGGCAAGGAGGAAAGCAGTAGAAAGGAGCCTGGGTGGGGGATCTGAGGATACCAGCACAGAAAGAGTCCACAGAGATCTGGGTGGGGGGCAATCTGTGCCACCCAGGAGGTTGGGGGGGCAAGGATCAAGCTGGGAGCTACAGATAGAAGAATGAGCATGGTAGGGAAAGCACAGGCTTGTGATCCCCAGGCTGAGGGGGACAAGAGAAGTAAGCTGGGGGTTGATGACAGAAGGAAGAGCCTGGATGGAATCTAACGGGCCAGTAAAGTGGGGGGGTGAGAAGGTGATCCTGCTGGGTGACTCCATGACCTGGGGCATCCAATGGGAGGGGAGAGAAAAGCAGCCCAGTCAAGGCTAAATATATCCCAGGCCTAGCCGTACACAATGCCAAATTCCAGCTATACTCAATAGCATTGGAATGCGGGTAATCCCCAGATGAAACATCTGGGAACAAATGACTTAGAGGGGAACAGTGAACTAGAAATCCAGGCAAGATTCCAAGAACTGGCCAGGGTTTACCACTCTATAGAAGCGCAATCTCCTTCTTTGAGATTCTGCCAGTACCTAGGGTGTCCAGGGAGACCAAACATAAACTTAGAGGTGTGAACCAGTGGCTCAGGGACTGGTGCAGGGCAGAAGGGTATGGGCTGGTGAGGGACTGGGGGATACATAGGAGGACAAGGGGTTATATGCAAGGGATAGACTACACCTCAACTTGGAGGGGAGGGAGATCTTGAAACTAAATCTTGCTGGATTCATAGTTGAGAGGTGGAGTTTAAACTTGTAAAGGGGGGGGTTAAGTAAAAGAGTGGCTCCAGGAGGGCTGCTCAAGGGTCCAGGTCCAGGGCATGAAAAGAAGGCAGGTAACTGCGATCTAAATCCATCCAGAGCTGTGTAAGAAAGGGCATCTAGGGACTGCTCAGGGTCGAGATGACTGGAGAAGGGAGAGGATCAGGATGGAGGACAGCCCTGATCAATGCTAGGAGCATGGACAACAAAATACCCAAGCTCCAGGTGATGCTGGTTGAGGGATCAGTGGATGCGGCAGCAATTACTGAGACATGGGCCACTCAGAAAAATGACTGGGACCTAAATTTGGTGGGCTACAAAATATTCAGGAAGGATAGAGGAGAGGGAAGAGGAGGGGGTGTAGCGCTGATAGTCAAAAATGACATAGCGGTTAGTGGAGTGGAGGAGGCTGTAGGGGGAGGTGGAGGAGATATGGGTAACCCTACAAAAGAGGGGAGGTAAAAGATTGAAAATAGGGGTGGTGTACAGAACCCCCAATGATGGAAGAGGCCCTGGAGGACAAACTAGTTGAGAACATCAAGGGGCACTGTGATCGTGGAAAGGTTATGATGGTGATCATGGGTGACCTTAATATGCTGGGGACAGACTGGGACACTATGGCATCCTCTGTGGCCAGGGAACAAAGACTGATGGATATGTTCCAATATGCCTTCCTGGTTCAGCAGGTGGGGGAACCTACTAGGAAGGAGTGGATACTGGATTGTGTCCTAGCAGACAGTGACCAGATAAAAGGCCTGGAGGTGTGCAGCCCACTGGCAGGTGGTGATCACACTACAGTCTGGTTTCTGCTGTATCTGGGGGGGAGGATAACCATTCTAATACAGTAGTAGTGGTCTTCAGGGGAACGGACTTCGTGGGCATGGGCAGGATTCTACAGGGGAGCTTGGACAAGATTAGGCTGGACATGGATTCTGGCAGTTTGTGGAAGGCCGTTAAGAAGGGGGGTGCAGGAGAATACTAACTCCTGTTCAAAGGTAAGGCGTAAGCATGGTAGAGCCAACAAGGTGTGTTGGTGGACCAGGGAGGTGCAGGAGGCAGTGAGGGATAAAAAGGATGCCTATGCATGTTTTAAGTGCTCTAGGGGGAATATGGAGAGGGGTATGAGTTGATGGCTGGAAGGGTCACCACAGTGGTGAGGGGAGCCAAGGTGAGGAGGGAGCAAAACCTGGCTAGGGATATCCGAAGGGGGAAAGGGATTCTATAGATACACAAGGGAGAAGAGAAAAGGGAGGGCACAGATCAGCATGATTAGGACTGAGGAGGGATGGACTCAGGAGGCAGGGGAAATCAGGCAGAGGTGCTAAATGAGTACTTTGCCTTGATATATACGGAGGGAGGCAGGGGATCCCTCCAGCCCAATGGGAAGGAAGGGGAGCCAGCAGAGTCGAGAGGTCAGATGGAGTCGAGAGGACTGAAAGAACTTGGGGTACAGGCTGGGCCAAGTCTAGAAGGGGATGGGTGGTTAAATGAGGGGGTGGACTGGGAGGGAGGGAGAAATCACAGTGGAAAGGGTGAAAGAGGCCCTTCGGACACTAAAAACTGATAAGGCACCGGGCCAGATTGGTTGCATCCGAGGGTTATGAAAGAATTGGCCGATGAGCTAGCAGCACCACTGGCAGCACTCTAACACCTCTCTGCTGACAGGATGGGTGCTTCAAGACTGGAGGGTGGCTCATGTGGTGCCTATCCACAAATGACGGGGTCTAGAGAGGAGATGGGGAATTATAGGCTTGTCAGCCTAACGTCTGTGGTGGCCAAAGTAATGGAGGGAATTATCAAGGAAAGGCTCAGGAGGCAGCTGGAAAGGTTGGGGCAACTGGATGACAAACATTATGGTTTCATCCCGGGGAGATTGTGTTAGACCAACCCCATAGATTTTTATGACTGGGACCCTGGACCGGCATAGACCAGAGGACGTCCTATACCTGGATTTCAGTAAGGCATTTGATTCGGTACCCCAAAATGGGCTGCTATTAAAGCTGGGGGTGGGAGGACAGTTGCTCAGATTGGAGGGGGTGGGGATGAGAGGACAGTTGCTCAGATGGGTAGAAAATTGGCTAACAGGGCAAATACAGAGGGTAGTGGTGGGTGGTCTCCTCCTCCTCCACGAAGGTTACCAGTGGGGTCCCCCAAGGTTCGGTACTGGGGCCACTCCTGTTCAATGCCTATGTCATGGGGAGGGCGGTTAAGAGTAAGATGAGTCTCTTTGTGGATTTCTTAAAACTGGGAGCATTGGCGGACGGAGACGAAGCGAGAGAGACAGTCCAGAGGGACCTGGATACCCTTGAGGGGTGGTCAAGGAGGTGGGGACTGAGGTTTAATGCAGGGAAATGTTGGGTGCTGCATCCGAGGGTCAGAAACCCGGGCCATGTATACACCCGGGGGTGTCATACTGCAAGCCACAACGAGTGAGCGGGATCTAGGGGTGGTGGTAGACGTCAAAATGAACAACACTAAAAATTGCAGAAGAACTGTGGCTAAAGCAAACCGGATACTGCATAGCCAGGGGGATTACATCCAGGAAGAGGGAGGTGATCCTCCCTCTGTATAATGCCTTGGTTAGACCGCATCTCAAGTACTGCATGCAGTTCTAGAGACCTCACCTCAAGGATGACACAACACTGCTGGAGAGTGTCCAGAGGAGGGCAACCAGGATGCTTCAGAGCATGGGAGGAAGGCCCTATGAGGAAAGGCTGGAAGAGCTTGGGGCTGTACTCGCTGGAGGAGAGGAGAGATGGGGGGACATGATAGGGGTCTTCAAATATGTAAAAGGAATAAACAGGGGCGGTGCCAAAGACATGTTCAGACTAAAGAAGGTGGAAAACAACCAGGTGACATGAGTGGAAGCTAGAGGAGGGAAATTACGGGGGGGGGTGCAGGAGACCTTACTTCATTGAGAGGGTGGTGGAGCCCTGGAATGCACTGTCCAGGAGTCTGGTGAAGGAGGGCACAGTGGAGGGCTTGAAGAGGGAGTGGGACAGGTTCAAGGGTAAACTGAAGAAGAAGATGACCCTCTCTGGGGGCTGGGTGGGAAAGAAAGAACCCATTAGGAGGCTGGCTACCGAGCATACACAACAGACCATCTGACCTATTCTGATGGCTTTTAGTATGTTAGATATAGCGGAGGATCTGCAGGGGAAGGTGTGCCTATTTGTAGATGATACGAAGATCTGCAATAGGGTAGACACCGTGGTAGGAGAGGTGCAGGCAGTGAGGGAGGGCCTAAAGATTCTGGAGAGGTGGTCGGAAACTTGGCAGCTGAAATTTAATGCCAAAAGTGCACAGTAATGCACATGGGTGTAATAACCCGAAAACCATTTACACACGGGGGGTAAGGAAACCAGCAGGACAGAGATCTGGGATTATAATTTCAGATAACCTGAAGGCGGAGAACTAGTGCAGCACAGTGGTGGGCAAAGTGAATAGAATGCTGTGTGCATAATGGAGGGGTATAAAACAGAAAAAGGGAGGTGCTGATGCGCCTTTATAAATCCATGGTGAGGCCTCACCTTGAGTATGGGGTTTAGTTCTGGAGGCCTCACCTACACAAGGATATAAGACAGGATTGAAAGGGTTCAGACAAGGGCAACCAAGATGGTGCACGCTATGCATAGGCAGCCCTATGAGGAGAGGTGGGTGGAATCTGATCTGTACCCACTGGAGGCTAGTA
The DNA here is from genome assembly GCA_016271365.2 of Neoceratodus forsteri. Classification (NCBI taxonomy): domain Eukaryota; kingdom Metazoa; phylum Chordata; order Ceratodontiformes; family Ceratodontidae; genus Neoceratodus; species Neoceratodus forsteri. The sequence continues at coordinate 55,529,645 of CM028130.1, forward strand.
AGCTTATTTGAAAGGAAAATAAGTGCTAGAACTAGGGATCACAAACTAAGATTAGAAGAAGGAAGGTTTAGGGGCAATGTGAGGGGGCATTACATCACTGAGAAGGTGGTGGAGTCCAGGAACTGACTAACAGAAGAGGTGGTGTGCGCAAAAATGGTGAAAGGATTCAAGGGGGCATGGGACAGACACCAGGAGCTGACCAGTGGGCAGAGTTGGGTGTCTCTTGACAAGGATGATGATTGGGGGTGGGGGTAAGGGGCAGACTTGACTGGCCAAAATGGTCCTTTTCTGTCACCTGATTTCTATGATTCTAAGGCAGTTAAGTAATTAGGACTTACCTGTTCCATCAGAGTAGGGGAGTCCAGAGTTGGGGTGTTCTTGGTTTGGGGTATTCTGGTAGGACCTGAAAGGGAAGAACAGAGAAGGTTGAAGGGACACAAAGGGTCGGAGGTGCTAGAGGAAAGATTAGCGTGTTAGAATTAAACAAAGATACTTATCTGATTGGTATGTTTGGCCAGACCTGTAGAAATAGAGGGAGAAATAGATCCATATGGGGAAGTTATAGTAGCAAGAGTAGAGAGATACAAAAATGGTATATAGCACAGGAGTAAAGGAAGAGAAGTTTCAGAGGAAAAGACAAACTAGGCCAAAGTAAGGAAACTAGAGATGGAATAAAAAATGCAGACAGCTAAGAACAGAGAATAAAGTGGTATGGGACTCGGCAAAACCCCCCCTTAGCGCCCCTAGGTGACCTGCAGGTAGCCAATAAATTTAAGAAGTAGTCCAGATGGGCAGGTGGGAATGCATTTGGGCTAGTGGCCCCTATATTATTTAAAAAAGGGGACACTGGTGGTTCAGGAGTCTTGAGTTGTCCCAGGAGGCCAGTGGTTTGAAAGGTATAGCTCTGGTGATATAATGGGTCACTCCGTCATGGACAGTAGCAATTTTTTTTTTTTATATTATCTTCCCCTGGAACCTAATGGGGGGTAATGTCCTTGGGCCCAGACGGTATGTAGCAGGCAGGAGGCTGTTCAGAAAACTGCTGACCAGAAATGCTGCGACTGTTGCTAGGCAGCCAGTTTAGTGCTACTGAACTACAGTGACAGTAATGGCAGGCACTTTCAACTGCCAATCCAGAGGAGGGCAACTAAAATAGCGAAGGGTCTGCACCAAAAGCCATACAAAGAGAGACGAGCTGAATATGTATGCCCTTGAGGAAAAGGGCCGGGAGACAGGACAGAAAATTTCAAGCACCTCAAGGGAATCAACAAAGTCCAAAAGAGTAGCATCTTTCAGAAAAAGAGATGTGCAAGAACAAGGGGCCAAATTTGAAGATAGAGGGGACTGCTCAGGGGCAACATGAGGAAGTATTTTTTCACAGAGAGGGTGGTGAACACATGGAATGGTCTTCCTAAGGAGGTTGTGGGGTCAAAAATAGTGGGGGACTTCAAGAATACATGGGACAAACATGAACCAATTCTATTGGTGGGTAGGAGGAAGTCAGCTGTTGGATAACTAGGATCTGCAGCTTATCCACTAGGTAGGGAAATGGGCCGACTGAGTGGGCCAGGCAGTCCTTATCTGCCATCAAGGTCTATGTGTCTATGATTCAGCCCACAGAGCTCAGGCTGTAACCTGCTCCATGTGTGTGGGAATGAAGATGGGATATTTTTGGGAGGGGGGAAGAGACTAGAGCAAATATGTCTCCTCTACCCATCAGCCACAAAGTGGCATGTGAAAAGCCCCCACGGGAAGAGGGTCTGGAGGGTGGGCAGCCAGTAGTAGGTGGCAGGAACCTTTAGCTAAGCTGCATGGTGGCAGACCGTAGGTGCCCTGAGGGCCTGGTAGAAAGGGACTGGGAGAGCAAATGCACAAGATAGGGACCACAAAGGAAAATCCACAGTGCAGCTGAAGGGCAATGCCTGAACTTGACTTAAAAGTAGCTGTGGGTGGGAGGCAAACAGGGGAAATCAGTGGGCTCCCTGACAGGACCATGAAAGCAGCAAGCACTGCATACAATAGAGTCGCACAGCAGCTAATGTCAAAGTACCAGGGGCTAACAAAAGGATTTGGGGGAGGAAAAAAACAACATAAGGTCCAGGACAGCTCACAATTAAAAACACAGAGCACTAAAGAGAAAGAGCCCTGATGGGTTATAAATATTAAGTAAATTTATGCAATAGGAGTGGACATAAATGGAGTGTGATAAATCCATTTTTATCCGAGCATGTACGTGTATACATGCAGAATCTTACATTTACACATATATTTATTACAGTCATCCTTGATTAATGTGCGTGGTAGACTGTGTCACACATCCCCATCCCTCACCCCCGTTGTTTGACACTGCTTACTGGTATCTTGCTTTTAGTTTTGTTTCTTCCAGGTTGACCATCCCTCAGCCACGCCACGTGCCATTTAGTCATATTTGTCCCCATTCTTCCCACTATCATACAATGATCATTTGTTTCTGTTTAACATTTTTTTTTTTTTTGCTTTTCTACCAAACCTTTTTCAACTGGCTGCTCCAAGCTGTCGCACTCCTCTGCATTCTATTGCCGTGTCCTCGCCACACCTCTCGCTATAAAAAACAGAATTTTTTTTTTTCACTGTTTCCTCAAAAACTGATAAGCCTTCACTCTTACTCTTCCACTCTGGTTTCCCCACCTTGCAATAACTGCCACCAGAGCTCCCCCAGCACATAGAAACTGTCAGATTTTTTTCCTTAAACTGCTTGTTCGCAAACCCCACTGCTGATGAGCCCTCACTCTAGGTCACACTTCTGCTGTGGTTTCCAGACCTCGCTGCAACTGCAACCATAGGCTCCTGTGAAGTCCTTCTCTGTAAACTCTAAATGGTCTCTTGTGGTCCTTATGGCCCTCCCTCTTCCCTGCTTATTTACTGAGATTTCCCTATGTCTATATACCACACGTTTTAAGCCCCAACCACCACATTTCACTCCTGACCTCCAACACTATAATGCTGTCAGTCTGTTCCAGTTGTCTACTACCCTTTCAGTGAAGTAGTAATTCCTCACATCCATCTTACCCCCACCATAAGCTTCATCATGTCCCATGGTCCTTTTTCCTATTTGAAGGAGCCCCCCCAGCACCCTGTTCATCCTTGTAAGGTACTTCTGGGTCTCCATCATGTCCCCTCTCTTTCAGAGTTTATATGTTGAGATCCCAGTCTCCTCACAGGGCTTTTGCCACAGCCCATGTACAATTTTAGTTGCCCTTTATACTACCTACACCCTATGGCCTTTCTATGGTGCAGCCTCCAAACCTGGACACAGGACTCTTAGGCCCTGTCCACACTACTCTACAGTGTCAGTGGCTCAGTAGGTAGCACGCTCGCCTCTGAGGCCGGGAGATCAGAGCACTGTGGGTTCAGTTCCCACATCTGGCATGGGTTAATATCCCAATACTGACACTGTAGTGCAACATGAGAGGGGTGCTGCACTTCTGAGGTGCCGCCTTTCGGATGAGACGTTAAACCAAGGCCCCATCTGCCTGGATTGGTGGTAGTTCAGGTGGATGTTAAAGATCCCATGGCACTTATCGAAAAAAGTAGGGGAATTTCCCCGGTGTCCTGGCCAAATTTCCCTCATTCACTAAAATACCACCAACAGCGTAATCTGGTTCAAATTCAGTTGCTTACCATCTGTACCAACCCCCCCGGTCGCCCCTGAAAAAGGGACTTCTAGGCCCAGTGGGCTTACCGGGTCAACAAAATTCAACAAACAAACACTACCCCTCTGTAACGTTACAGAGCACCCAAACCATTACAGCAATGGTTTACGTTTACACCAGTAACGTTACAGAAGGAGTTTTTGTAACCGTTGTTGAAACCACATGAGGTAGTTTCAACAACAGATATGAAACCGGTTATGCCTCGGTAACGTTACTGGGCATAGTGTGGATGCGTGGCACTGGTCCCCTAGTGCAGCACGAGCTGCATTGTGGGATCGGGTGCCACGGTAATGGTCACCGGCTCCAAGTGTGGAGCGTGGTGCCGGTCCCGAAATGGACACTGCGGCAGTGTGGACACACTGTACCACTCCATGGTTGTAACGGTTTCTATCTGTTACAGGGTCTGAGAGGTGCAGTGTGGATGGGGTCTTAGTTGGATCTCACTAATAAGGGATTACTTGCAACACCACCACCTCCCTCCTCCTGCTGAAGATGCCCCTCCCTTTGCAGCCCCAGCACTGCTTCGTCATGCAGCCCAGCAACTTTAAAGAGACTCACCAAGGTAAGGTAACCGAGTCGGCCCCTGCACCATATCCATCGGTGCCTTACTGCCAGAGGACCTCAATGAAGTTAATATGTCCCCAAATTTTTAAGCTTTTAAAAAGTTCTGTCCTTCATAAAAATATACAAACCAGGTCCCAAGAACTTCCCAGTTGCTTGCTGCCGCCCCAGCTCCACTCCCACACTCTCTAGCAGGATTATGAAATGCCAGTGAGAGTGCGGGGGTGCTCATCTTTATCTGTAATGGGCAGCAGCTTTTCTATTGATTTTAAATGATTTAGTGACCACCTGGCAATGAAACGTGGGCATCAGTCAAGTAACAAGGCCCTTGTTAGTTGAACAGTGCCCACATTTTATTGCCAGGTAGCCACTATATAGTTTAAAAATCAATAGAAATGCTGCCGCCCATTACATATAATGGAGTGCGCCCACGCCTTACTGGCATCTCATCATCCTGCTAGTGAGCATGGGGGTGGAGCTTGTGCAGCAGAAAAAAAACAGGAAGTCCTTGGGACCCAGTTTGTATATTTTTATGAGGGACAGAACTTTTTAATGGCTTATAAATTTAGGGACATATTAACTTCCTTGGGGTCTTCTGGCGGCAAGGCACCAATGGGTATGGTGCAGGGCAGTATCTTGGCAAGTCTCTTTAAGATCATAATAACTCCAAGGTCCCCCCCTAGTGATCATCAGTACCAACCCTATAAAGCAGCTCCTGGTTTCCTATGCCCTAGGTGCACAATTCTGCACTTTGTCATTGAACCGAACTGCCCCAATCTTGACCACTTTTCGAAGCTCCAAGAGGCATGTGCATGCACTCTGCTCCCTTCTTAATGCCCATCCTACAAATTTTGGTATTGTCTGCAAAAAGGCATTCCCTTTTTTGCCAGTTTTTCTGCAATGTCACTTATGAAGACACTGAAGAGGATCTGCGCCAGTACTGAGCTGAGCTGCTCACTGTCCCGTCACTGTAATAAGTGGCATTAACCATCACCCTCTGACTCCTTAACCCCCACCCCCAACTACTACTCCGCTTTTCCAACCTGCATTTCTGGTCACCCCTTCTGTTCAGCTACCACAACACTCATCACTGGCATCTGCCAGGACTTGTTCCACCACAGAATGAATCCAATATGTGAGCAGCTGCCTAGGTAGTCAGGATACATTTGCATGTTCTTCCATCCCCTAGGACATAAGCGGCAAGGGTGCACAAACACATGCACAGACATGTGTGGCACAGCACCAGTCAAGGTCTTCCCACCCATGGGCTGCTCCCACCTGCACTGCCACTTGTGGTCACTCAGTTGGCAGTACTACAACTGAGCTGGCTGTGCTCCTTCCCCAGAAGAAAGCCTTTTGTATAACAGTTGATCCTCCTCCTCTCCCCAGAGAGCCCCTGACGCGAGCTCATTCCTGAACTAAGGTCACCTCCGCTGCAGGTCATAGTGCTACTGTTAAGCTGAAGGGCACACATGTTAACCAGTTTCTAATTAATTTTACCACATTGGATCCCTCCTAGGCTGATCAATCTCTTTAGCCTCGCGCCCCCCCCCAAAATAGTCAACCACCCTCCTCTCTGCTAGATCACCCTTCCAGGCACCAGACTATCCTCCACGCAGCTGGACAACCCTTCTAGCCCCAGCCTTTCACATAATAAGCACTGGAGCTAGAGCACCACACAGGCTCCGGGCCAGCCGCTTACCCAGCCAGCCACCCTTCCTACATCTGGACCAGCCTCCAACTACATTCTATACAACCTCCATGTAGCTGGAGCACCACCCCAAACCTCCACTCTAAACAGACCACATATCTGAAGCTGTCCCTCCAAGCCCATGGACCAGAAGTCCCCCACGTAACCACTCAACCTACAGCTAGATCCACCAGAAGCCCCATACCAGCCTCACCATTGAACCACCCACCCTGCAGCTAGACCTCACTTCCAACCTTGAACTAGCCCCACCACCAGCTACCCTCCCTGCTGCTGGATCACTCTTTCATGCCCTGGACTAGCCTCCCCCAGCAGACAATCCTCCCTGCAGCTAGACCCCTGGGTTCATTCCCACCCACAGACCAGCCTCCCTCCCCTCTGCAGGTTGAGTAACCTCCCCAGAGCTGGACACCCTTTCCAAAAGCTGGACATACCCACCATCCAGAGTAGAACCGCCCTACACCTAGACCCCCCCCAATCACCCTTCCTCAACTGTGGACCCCATACTTCTCAACGCAGTATTTTAAAAAAAAATATGTGACACTAACATATTGCATTTGCAGTGTCAGTGGCTCAGCAGGTAGCACACTCGCCTCTGAGGCTGGGAGATCGGAAGGCAGTGGGTTATATTCCCATACCAGGCACTTATGTTAATATCCCAATACTGATGCTGTAGTACAGCATGAGGGAGATGGCTGCACTCCTGAGGCACTGTCTTTCAGATGAGACGTTAAACTGAAAGTCCCATCTGCCTGTTCTGGAGGTAGTTCGGGTGGATGTTAAAGATCCCATGGCACTTCTCGAAAAAAGCAGGGAAATTTTCTCCAGTGTCCTGGCCATATTCCCCCCCAATTCACTAAAAATACCACCAACAGCTTAATCTGGTTCAAGGTCATTTGACTTTCATCTGTATTCCTCTCCCTCTGGGTTGTGCCTGAAAATAGGCAAGAATCTGTCTAGTGCACTTAGCCGGTCAACAAAAATGAAATAAAATAGACATAAAATATAAATTAATGCAGTCTTCAGCAAAAGAAGAAAAAAATACACTGATCCCCAGATTACAAAATGGATTAACACATGCAACTGTTAAAGACAAATATTAAATGCAAAAAAACAGTTCCCCCACAAACACACTCAAATATCTGCAGTAAATAATTCTTCCTTTAGGGTAACTCTAGATTTTCTCAAATTAAAAAAGTTGTAATCTTTTCTGTATGCATTCTGAATTTGCTCAGGTATACAGTCTCCCTGCTGTTCATTCTCCTGCCCCCACCACACCAACACTACTTTAAACTAACTAAATCAGCAAAAATTCCACAAATAACGAGTAATCTAGAGGCACAATGCACCCTAAACGCTTTGGGGGGGGGTAATTGAAAATAAAATGTGTATTTCAAAGTTTAGCCAAGAGCTCAGAGAAGAGAAAATGTTTTCAAGACAAAACATTGAAAGCGAAACTTGCACAGCATTTCATTTTGGAAAAAAAAACACCTGAGTGATAATTTCTTTACTGTATTTAACATTTTAGGGAGTTAAAAAGATGTACTTTTTAAACATAAGCTCTTACCTTAACATGTAAATCTTAGCTGTAGGAAACCTCAGTTGTTCAAAAATGGAGACCACAGAGCGCTCGTGCAGTTTCATCACACTGGACACAGACAGGAAGAGAGCTGGGAAATGTAGGCCTCTGACTGAGTAGACTTATGGGAGATGAAGGTTAGAATAGACTTTTAAAGGGACACTGCCAACTTTTTTTGCACCATATTATTTCCAGGTAAAAATCCACATTTTATTATTGCTTGCCTTCTGTAAAATTAATTGGTGTTGCTGGTTGTTTTATCTGTCTCCTTGCTTAGTAGAACTGAAATGCACGCTAATGTACTCAGCATTGATTGGCTAATTTAAATCTTAAAACTACTCCGCTGACTGTAATCTTCATTTATGATTCAGTTGTATTAAAAAAAATTGTGCTTTTAAGAGCAATGCAGATCTATTTCTAATCCTCATTTAGCAATAACTTACTCTTGAACAACTAGTCTGCTGAAATACTTCTTAGAATTTAGTATTCTTAGCGGTTGTATTTTTGAATGATGATTAAAGATTATCAAACATGACTAAAATTAGTCTTTGAAGGCAAATTAATGAATGCTTTAATACTAAATTTAGTATTTGAGTTCAGTGAGGGTTCCCAAGTACAGCCCTTTGGGCCTGCACCTCCCATGACCACTCACATCTTGAACACCCCCTGCCCAGATGACCACCCAGCTGGACAACCATATCAACATCCCAATAGACCTCTCCCAAGTTGTGTACCTTGCCTGCAGCTAGTCCACCCTACAAGCCCCAAACCCGCCTCTCCCCATCAACTATCACCCACCCTGTAGCTGGCTGCTCCAGTCCATCCTTCCTACCCTCAGACATGATCCACCTGCAGATGGAACCCTCCAGACCTGCCTCCCCACCTCAGTAAACCACCTCCCTGCAGCTGGACCAACCTCCCAGTCTCACCAAACAAAGCACCCTCCTTAGAGCTGGACCAGCACCCTCTAGATAACAACTCTTTCTGCAGCTAGACCCACCCACACTACCCATCTTGCCCAGATACCAGTTGCCCATCCCACCACTGACCACTCTGCTTGCACATAGAAAACCCTGCCCTGCTAGGTACCCTTTTATAATCCCAACGCTTATTATTCTGACATTCTGCATCCCACACACAACAACCCAACAGCCCCAGCAGCCCAACACACAGTAGACTGACCTAGGACAGTGCCTGACACACTGTCAGGCAAGAGGAGGTTGGGATGCTGTGTGGCTGTTGAGTGGATTTTCCACAAACACATGAAGCACCCGATCCCGACCTATGCCACCCATCCCAGGACCTGAGACACTACTGAACAGCAAGGACGATGTGATAACACCCACCCCCATGTGGTGCACCCTCCGAGGACACACTGACCTGATCACAGACCCCCTGGTAAGGATGACTGTCTCACCATCTGTGAGACAGGGATGACACAAATAGCCGTGCATGCCCCAGTGTGTTGTCCAGCCATCCCAGGCAGGATGGTGGATTGTCCTTGCATCCCTGCATGCATGATTATGTCAGCTGACAGCCAGCCAGCTGGGCATGCATGAAGGAATTGGAATACCATGCCTGTTGGTTGGTGCATGCATGACACTGCAGGCACACAGCACAGTGGCACAGCGAGAGCATGGATAGCTGCACCAGGAAATGGTCCACAGCAACACCACATGTGGATGCCAGGACACAGAGCAGCATGCCATTGCACCAACCGTGCAATGTGTGCATGTGGCCGTGTCATGCTAGCCCACTATGGGCCTACAGTAACCACACAGAAAAAAGTCTGGAGGTGTTTGGGGGGCCTGTGCCACAGGAGCCCACTGTGGCATGAAGGCCGCCAGGTGATTTGTGGGGGGTTCCACAAGGGCCCATTGTGGGAATGCTGTTACCACACAGTTGCACAGCTGGTAGGATTGGTGGGCACTCACACAGCTTCAGACCTGTGCGATATGCGACACACAGTACAGATGTGGCAGTGTGCAGTGGGCTGCTTGGCGATACCAAGCAGTGTTGTGATGAGACATCACCACCAGGTTGGGGTGCATGTTAAATGTGGGGGTGAAACTTTATTCAACAGTAGGGGGCCAAAGTGGCAACCTGGTGGCTGTGCATGATGTGTACTGTGAGTGTACAACTGTCAGGTGCCAAGTCACCATGGAAACCCTACAGGGTGGTGTTGGGTGCCATGCCACAAAGGAACTTCAGCAGCTTGCCCTTGTCCTTGGATGCTAGTACCATTCTTATCCACTCCTCATAGCTCTTTTTGGGTGATGTCCATGGCAGTCCACAACAAATGCCTTCCCTGGTGACATAGGTCCATTGCTGTTCCCTGTGAAGTTCTGCTAGCATTGTCATGACCCCTACATGCACCTTCCCAAGCAGGGCATGGAGATGGCAGTGCCAGGTCTCAACATTGCTTTGGGTCCACAGCATACTTCGCTCGTTGAGATCTGCAACCAACCACAGCTGAGTGGTAACATGGGATCGTATCTCGTGGGCACCTTGGTCACCCTACTGTACAGCCATATCCTGCCCAGCACATGTGTCTGCTTGAAACAATAGAAGAGTGTGTGGTGGCATTGGGTGGAATGGTTGACTTCAGGAGGCTGAATGCTGCTGGAATGTCCTGTGCCAGGAGATGGGCGAGGGCCATGAGTTCATGGATCTTCAGGCTGAAGTCTGGGTCACTTCTGTATTGTGATGCAAGGCCAAAGCTCTGGACCTTCCGCCACACAATCTGCCCAAAGTGGAACAGGCATCCTTTGTTTATAGTTGGTGGAAATTCCATCTTACAGGCATTATCACAGCCTGCTCAAAGTCAGTGATGATTGTAGGTGGCTTGAGGGTGCAGAACTGTATACTGGCATATTTATTCAGCTCCTGGAACAAGGTGCAGTAACATTGCAGGCTCTTTGTCATCATCAGTTTATACACCAATGACGTAATTAGGGTTGTTAGACCCATCCCCATGGGTGCATGGATGGTGTACAATGAGTGAACAGGTGTGGCACAGTCTTGAATGTACCATCCATCGTCCAGAAGGGTGTCTGTGCCAGGTCCCTAATGTTGTCCTCTGTGGTGAGTAGAAGGACCTGGTGGGTGGTGCTGCTGGTGATCCTGCTGTACCATGGCCATGCAGTCACTGTCTGCAGTTGCTTGGGGATAGTAAGGTCAGCCAGTGTCACTGGTTCTGGTTAGAGGTCCGTGCGGCAGGTCCTGTTCACAATCTGCAGCAGGGCTCTCTTGCTTGGCAACTGTTGCCACAGCTCAGTGGTCATTGCAGTTGCTTCACTCTGCAGTAGCTATGTGGGGCTAGCCATGGTGCTGTGTGCCTTCTACTTGATGCCTGCCAACACCTGTGCTGGTAGAGCATCTGTCACCTCCAGAGCATGACTGTGCTCATTCTTTTTCTTTAGGTGGTGCTGGCCATCCTGGAGCAGTGTGATGGCCTGGACGAGGCAGGACTTGGACTTATGGTGCTGGCAACACCATTACACTGTCTCATGCCATCCCGGTGGTGCTGAGGGTTGAGGCACTGGATGCCATACCTTGTGTCATGCCAGTGACCTGGGTTCAGGATTGAGCCTGGGCCGTCGGGGGTCAGCAGGGGAGGACTGGGATTGAACATCCACAGACTGCTTTCCCAGTCCTGGGGTGGGCTGGGGAATTTCACTGTGCTGTAGTAGCCCCCTGGGGATGCTCAGGGACATTACTAGTGTCAGTGACACTAGATGGGGAGCATGGCATATGTCAGTACATTGCACCTGGACGTCATTGCACGTCCGTGCTACTGGGGCCAATCAAAGGAAAATGGCTGGGCATGACCTTTCAGCTTGATGGCTGTGCTCTGAGCCACCCACAGGACTTTGGTGGAGTCCTGTTGAGGAGGGTCTGGGGCTGTCCTGGCTGGTAGAGGCAGAGGGGGAGCTCTCCAGCAAGATGGCATGATGGCAGTCCCTGATCCTCCTGGGTGCAGTTTGAGCTACCCAGTTCTCTAGGTAGGTGGAGCTGGTTGCTGGATGCCCCAAGCCAGAGTGTGTGCCGCAGCAGGTGAAAAATATGATATGTTAAAAAAACAGTACACTGTCTCATTGCAGGTCCATTCATGGACCAGGAGGAAGCCATTCACATTCAGCTTGGACTTTCTCTTCCTGGATGGTACCACCTCACAGATTGTCCCTGTTGTTGGGGTTGCAGTTCAGCACCCTGGCCCCTCCATGGCTTCCACACTGTCCTCCATTGTGCCAGAGGACTGTGCAACATGACCGGCTTTGGTTCCAGCTCAGGCATTCGGGTGTGATTGCACTTTGTTTGCACATCACAACTCCATGGGCCACACCTGTGGCAGTTGCTACTTGTCTGTGGGTGGTTTGTACCAGTACTGTAGTGCCACTGTCTGCCCACAGTCCCAGTGCTTCAAGGCTGTGCTGTGCACCATGGTCACATTCAAGTTCTGTGTCCACAGTGTCCTGTGCCCCTATCAGCTACTGTGCTGCAGTGGGGCTATGCTCCATGGTACACTTCTCTGCTGTCCAGCATGCAGGGATGCAGGGGTCCCTGTGTGTTGTGCACTCTACCTACAGGTCAGTGTCCACCTACCTAAGCTGGTCTTTGCACCCCCCAGCATTGGCATCCATAGTTCCCATGAATTCCTTCATGAGTCCATGTCTGTCCACTGCCCCCATGCATAATTTTATGATGCCTACTTGTTCTCCATGTTCTCTTCAGCTGTAGTTCCCTGACCTGAGACTTCTCCGGGTAAATGACCTATTGTAGCTCTCACTGTGCTCTTTCCTATGGGGCTTGCATTATCTGCCCCTCTGCCAGTTTGTTTGTCAGAGTTTCAGTTCACCTGCTTTGTTTACTAACCACTCTTCCTGAATCTGAAATGGGCCCTACCCAGCCAACCACTCTCCCTGCAGCTGAACCACCCTTTTGGCCCCTGGAGAAACCTTCCCCAAGGAAAGCACCATCCATGGACCATTTCACAGTTACAAGGAGGGGGGAAGAGGCCCCCAGCTGAGTAGGAAGCAACTGCTGGTGGGGACTTAATTAGGGGATAGACTTGTGAGCAGAGTGGGGTAAAGGAGAGGAGTGAAATACCTGAGAGGTACTTTGGCTTGGAGGGATGAGAGCAGATACAGTGGATCATTAGGCAGCAGGAGATGAGAGGGAGCTAGATGTCATTGTCCACCTGGGGACAAATGACCTAGCAAGGGACGGGATAGGGGTAGTGCAGGGAAATTTCAGGGATAGGGGGAGGGTCCTCAAGCATGCATGGTGGCTTTTGCCAAAAGGTTGCCTATATACATATTGGGAGAAGACAGGACTCTCCACACGGCTTTCAACAGTTGGTTAAAGGCATGGTGCAGGGTGGGGCTCAGTACTAGGAGTGGGCCTCTTCAGTGTCTTCATAAGTGAAATTGCAGAAGAACTGAATGGGAAGGTATGTCTTTTTGCAGATGCCACCAAAACCTGTTATAGGGTTGACACTCAGGATGGTGTGGAGAAAGGGTTCACCCATGCTGGTGTGACAGCCATGTTGCTGATGCTGATTACAGCACAGGCCACATTACAGCATCAGGCAAAATGTATCCTGGAAGTTACACCACCAAAGAGCCCTCCTGGGAAACAGTCTCCATTGGGCCCCCCCCAATTATCCCACAGGTTCAGGTTCTTAATTTACCTATTCTCCAGTCCTACCCCATCCTACAATCACCCCAGAGTATACAGTAGATTGTTACTATCCCTGATGTTCAGTGGTTCCCATTTATTTATTTATTCATTCATTTCTTTACTGAGTAGGTGCACTGGTCCGAGAACCATTTCAGGCATGACCTGGGCCATTGAGGATGGCACAGGAATAAAAGCAAGACAAAGGAGGCTGGGACAAGGCATACAATAGACAGTAATAAAAATATACAGGATATTTATATGAAAATATATATAAACTTGCAGCGCAATGGATAAATAACATTTATGACAATAGCAGGCACAGTAAGTTGTAATACAAATTAGGCATGATCTGAGATGAGTAAAGGAAAAAGTGCATCATGGCAGTGTAGGTATGGACCAAGAATAAAAAGGAGGGAAGGGAAGTAGAGGCATGATAATAAGTTGGGAGGGCAGAAGTAGGTAGTGGAGGACAGAAGGTGAGATCCAAGGAGAGACTGGAAGAGTCCTGGAGAGTCCGTGGTGCTAAGTGGAGTGGGCAGGTTGTTCCAAAAGAGAGGGGCTGCAGATGAGAATGCACATTTACCCATACGGTGGAGACTAGGGGGCACTCAAGCACAGGGCCAGCAGTGAGACAGAGCTCTAGAACAAACACTTTTGGCCAAAGAAGGTGGGATTGCGGAGAGGTAGCTCAGTTTTGGATGGCCTTATTGACTGTGCTGGCCAGGAGATAGGTCTGTTGGGCTGATGGGGGAAGCCAGCCCAGGGTCTGATAGAGTGAGCAGTGGTGTGTTGAGTGAAAGTCCTTGCCCTCTGTATATCCAAAGTCCCCACCATGACCCAGTTAGTTCTTACAGCAAATACTACCCCCTGGTCCCCAGCCTTACTATATATTTGACACCTTTCCACATTTGAAACAGACCATCCTCTCAGCTCCTTGATCAGGCACAAAATGGTTGATAGTTCACAATCATGTGCTAACTGTACACAGCTGTTTATACAATAGGCACATGAGAGCAAAACTGGTGTTCTGTCCTCAGTTGGTCACAGAGGTTTGCAGAGTGTCTGTGCCAATTGCCACTGTGGGGAGAGTGCGTAAACATATGGTGGGGGCCATGAATGGTGCGAGGGGTGGGATTAGGTGGGCAGGTAGTTATTTGCAGTTTCCAATATATGGAACGGACAGCAGCACCACTGAACACCAAGGGAAGTGTGATATTACTGATGGTGGGAGCTCAAAGGGGCAGTGGTAGGAGGCAGAGGTGATACTACCTGGTTTAGGGAGGCAACATCTTTTAAAGCCATTTACCAACTGGTCAGAGACTCACTAATTATGCTATTCAAGATATCATTTTGTGATCCTACCCTGTTTTTGGGGATGCAAAGTGTTGTTGTAGAGTCACTTACCCATTTAGCAATCGCAAATGCTCTTTGAATGTTCTAGTCTATGTGAACAATAACAGTCCATTACCAGTAAGATAAAGACAAGTGAACAAATACAAATATGGAATTGAGAGCTGTTCTCCATGAGGTTGATAATGTAATTTATCTTAACAATGCGTTAGAGTACAGAGTATGATGAGATTAATACTGGTACTACTGTGCTACCACATGAGTCTAGGGTAGCTGTGAGAGGTACCAAATACTGAAATGTCAAAATAACGCAGTACCATTGTGCTACCAGTGTACCAGTATTTGTGGGAGCCGACAAAAAAATCTCAAAATTTCGTGATACCATTGTATTACCAGTGTATGTGTGAGAGACAGAGAAAATGGTAAAAAATGTCATAGGGATACCATTCTGCCAGTGCACTACCAATGCACAGAGGAAAATCTATATATCACCTACCACTGTGATACCAGAGTACCACTGGGGTAGTACTATTGTGGATTTTTCAGATGACCACAGTATTGCCATTGCCATTGCTATACCACTATAATGCCATTGTGACAAATTCAGTAAGGGTAACCAGATTGCTGAGACAATGCAGTGCTAAAGAAGTGTGATAACAATTATAAAGTGTTGCCAGTACTACTGCAGTGTGCAGCAAAAATTTGTGAAGGAAATACAGTGCTAAAGTGTGCATGAAAATCTAAGAATTATTTGCAGTGCTCTTACAGTCTGCATCAAAACATAAGAAAGATTGAACAGTGGTACAACAGTGTAGCAGAAAGTCAGTGCAGTGTATTAACAGTGCACTGATGAAAAGCAGTGCTTTGTCAGTCTGGACTGAAATTACACTGAAATAAGACTGAAGATGGAAATGTACACTCCACTTCCCTCTGGGATAACACTGGGTGAACACACCAGAAGTCTTGCAACTTTTTTTTTTGGTTTGTTGTTCATTTATTTTGTAGGCATTCCTCTCAACACCTTTCCTCACAAGTGAGGGATATGACTTAAAGACATTAAAATGGTTTCTCCCATTCTGTGACTATGGCAAATATCCTTTGTGGATCAGACCCTAAATCAGGGACAATTTACCATAATCAGGAATACTTCTTGATTAGCTTGATCATAGATCAGCTCAAACAGCTGCAATAGAAACATAGAACATAGAAACATAGACTTTGACAGCAGATAAGGACCACTTGGCCCACCTAGTCTGTCCATTTCCCTACCTGCAGGATAAGCTGCAGATCCTATTTAACCAACAGTCTATTTCTTCCTACCCTTCACAAAAATTGCCTTATGTCTGTCCCTTGCATTGTTGAATTCTCCCAGTTTTAGACCCCACAACCTCCTCAGGAAGGCTGTTCCATGTGTTCACCACCCTCTCTGTGAAAAAATACTTCCTCACATTGCCCCTGAGCTGTCCACCCTCTATTTTCAAATTGTGTCCCCTTGTTCTTGCACAACTCTTTTTCTGAAAGATGCTACCCTCATGTACTTTGTTGATTTCACTGAGGTACTTAAAAGTTTCTATCATGCCCCTCCCTCCTTTCCTCAAGGTTATACATATTAAGCTCATTTAGTCTCTCCTCGTATGGCTTCTCTTGCAGACCCTGCACCATTTTAGTTGCCCTCCTCTGGACTGCCTCCATTCTGTCTATGTCCTTGAGGAGATGGGTCTCCAGAACTGGATGCAGTACTCCAGATGGGGTCTCACCAACTGTCAGTACAGAAGAATAACAACTTCTTGTTTTCTACTGGTGATGCCTCTCCCTATACATCCCAGTATCCCCCATCCCTCCCTACTGCCTTCTCACATTGCTTGCTTATCTTAAGGTCATCTGATATGATTACCCCCAGGTCCCTTTCCATTTTTGTTGTTGTTACTACCTCCCCCCATCGTGTAATCTTCCCCTGGGTTTTTGTTTCCCAGGTGCATTATCTTGCACTTATTTGCATTGAATCCCAGCTGCCACACTTCTGACCATTCCTCCAACCTTGCCAAGTCCCTTCTCATTCTTTCCACGCTTCTTTGTGTATCAACCCTATTGCAGATCTTTGTGTCATCCGCAAAGAGGCATACTTTTCCTTCCAGTCCCTCTGCAATGTCACTTATAAAGACATTAAAAAGGACTGGACCCAGTACTGAACCCTGCGGTATCCCACTAGTAACCACTCTTTCTTCAGAGTGGACTCCATTTACAATTACCTTCTGTGTCCTGTTGTCCAGCCAATGTTTTACCCAGGCTACCACCCTGGGACCCTCTCCCAGGCTGGTTAATTTGACTATTAATTTTTTGTGTGGTACTGTGTCAAATGCCTTGCTAAAGTCTAGGTAGGCCATGTCCACAGCCCCTCCCTGGTCTACTACTTTGGTCACCCAGTCAAAGAAATCAATTAGAAATCAATAATAACATTTGTCTCAGAGTGAAAAACATTTACTGACTGAGAATTAGACTAAGGCCTGGATATTCAGAAATGTGCCAAAGTCTGGGGCAAGTCCGGCGCGCAAATCTGATGTGCCATGGTGCAACTGGAGCCATATTCCGAGGTTGCACAGGCCGAACAGTGCCAGTGCAATGCGGCTGAATATGGCAGAGTTTTGCCATGGCTCAAACAGTCACGCCATGGCACAAACAGAGGTGCGCCTTGGCACACACAGAGATGCTCCAACACAACCATGGCAGCAGAACAGCACAGCAACAGAGGGGGGCAGGGCACAGAGAACAGACCCAGGGACAGAGCTATGGAAGCACAGTGACAGGCCACAGGAGGCCTCCACCAGCAGGGCACAGCAGAGCACACACAGGCACCCAGACACCGTACCCCAGAACACAACAGTGGCATAGATAGCAGGTGACAGGAGGTGCCAACAGCTAATGAAGGGCCACAAATGGAGCCCCCCAGCAGGCTGCTGGCCTTGCCCCCCCAGACCATAGCAGGCCACACCCAGGACCATGCAGCCAAGCACACAAATGCCATACAGGCATACAGGGAACCCACACAGTGGGCACTGAAAAGGCTGGATTGCAGTCAGTGTGGTAGACCACATGGGACAGGCTGCACAATGCCAAGCTGAGGACCCCAACACAGTGTGTGGACTGTACCTAACCAATGACCATGACCGTGTGCCACCACCATGCACACACCCTCCAAACACCTCTGACTGCGCCCCATGGGCACCCCAGTGCACCGCCACCAACCCAGGGGATGGACACCACCACAGTGGGACACACCACAGCACACAGCAGGGAACCACAGAAGTACAACATGCATCCCCTCTTATGCACAAAACATGGACAGACACTTGGCCACTGCAGCATGGCTCCTCATGCCACCTGCAAAGCAAACACAGACACAGGCAGGTATGTCAGAAAATATATATATTTAACACAGCTATGTACAAAACAGCAGGGACTGGGGAAGGTTAGGTACAGCGAGGGAAGGGGACAGGGAACAAGGACTGTACAGTGGGAGGGGGGACTGTACAGGAAGGTTCAGCAATGGAAACGGGGGACAATAGGGGCAACACTATCAATGGCCCTGTTCAGCTACCCTTGCAAGCCATCTCTCCCTCCTCTCCACCACCATCATCCTCCTCCTCATGGCCACCACCTCAAGGATGCTCGACACTATGAGCAACGTCTGCCACATGACCCGGCTTAGCATCATTCTTGGGGGTCGTTGCACTGGACACCAGACACCTATAGCAAGGCACAGGCCAGGTGATCAGTGCAATGGCCCAAGGAACCATGCCCACCCACACTGCACAATGGGCAGTGGGACCACACACCCCTGGAGAGCCCGGAACGGACACCTGCAAGGGGGTGGGCAATGCCAGCCATCAATATGGTGCACCATGATGTTGCAAAGAGGTGGTCCCCACCACACAATGACCACACGATTGCGAAGTGACAGTCGCATGACACAGTGCACCAGCAGCACCACAGCAACAACTGTACAGCCTGGTGCATGCCCACCCCACCAATAGTCGGCACACGTGTCCAATGGACATGCCACAGTGGCATGCACCACATATAGTGCGACACACAAAGCTGCCATGGCACATGGCACAGGTGGCCATGCCCACACCCACTCCACCCTGCCACCCCCCATGTACAGTACAAAGGACCATGACAGTGCTTACCTGCACCCTGCAGTCCTGCTGTTGCAGGTCCAACGCCATCAGGATGCACTACCTAGTCTCATGCTGCTGTGGCCTTGGCCCACCTGTGGTCCTCCGGCCCTGGGAATAGATAGAAGACAGGTGCACATCAGTAACCAACAACAACAGCTTCCCCCAGCTTGCTGTGCACAGGGTGAGCCCCTGCCCGACATGTCCCACAAAGCCAGCACGGCTGCATTGCAATGCAAGCAGAAGCTGGCAGTGCCACACCGTGATGTGCACAATGGCAGGGTACCCCTCTGCAGGTCATTCCAGGCAGCCAAGCCAACACCACAGTACAGCATCTGGGCATACTTGCTACATGGGATGACTTACCTGGCTGGGCCACTGCACCACACCTTGCGTGTGCCTGAAGCCTCCTGAGGCGGTCAGGGTCCCATCTCATGAGGTCACTATACTGGTGCCTGCACTATTATGTAGTCCTGAGCACCCCAGTCCTCCACTCCAAACTGGCAGAGATTGCCTGCCACACAGTGCCCCTAGCCTGCTGCAGGGGCACCTGTCCAAACAGCTGTGGGCTGTGGGGCTCCACACAAGCCACAAGGCTGGCCAGTTCGATGTCAGACCAGTTCTGGGCACATCATCCCTACCTTGCGCCATTGCACTGTATCAGGATCAGCTGAAAAAATGGCAGAAGCAGGCGCACTTGTCTGCTACAGGTGCCAGATGAGCAATGCGCAGGAGACTGTGCAGTGCCCACCCATCACACAGTGCTGGGAATGTGAAGTGGGTGTGGCTTGGTGGGGTCACGGGTCATGGAGGTCTGACCCAGGAGTCAGAGTTCACCCTCCAGTGCACAGTGCACAAGTGCGTGATAAGGCACAGTACCCCATGTGCGACCATACGCGTAGCTTGCCATGCCCAACATGTGCAATGTCACTGCATTGCACTGATCGCACATGGTGCGCAATTGACATCATGATAACGTGGGCCTGCACACCACGAATTGCTCTTGTGCAATCCCAGTGCTCACGAAGCAATATCTCGATATTCAGATGCCACTGCAAATGAGCTCATCAGCTAATGCGTGGCGCAGTGGGGTACATTAGCATGTCATTACTGTTGCACACAACCTCATTTGCATGTGTTGCACCACATAAGTGCCATGGAACAGCACAGGCCATGGACTGGTATTGCAACCTTGATAGGTAAGTGGTGGATGCCAATGCAGCACACTGGAAACAGACAGCACTGCAGAGTGGGATGGACCAGGGAGATGCTGCCTTTGACGGACAGTGCTGTCCACGTCCACAGGAAGAACCATATCGGAACATGAGGAGGACGAGGAGCGGGGCTCTGCACAGAAGCGCAGGCCCAACTTCACTAAGGGTGAGACAGATACCGTGTTTGAGGCCTACCTCAATAGGGAGAACCTGTTGAGCAGTGCCACAGGCACACCACAGGCCAGGGCTGGTGCATGAGAGGAGGTGGCGACCTATGTGAACCAACACAGCAGCCACCAGTGGTTGGTGCAGCAGTGCCACAAAAAGGTTGGGACTTACTGGCGGCAGACTAAGGAGAAGGTGGCAGCCATCAGAGCATCCTGGAATGCCACTGGAGGGGGGCCGGTGCATGGACCCCACACTGACACTGACAGAGGAGTTGGTGGCAGCCACCATACATTGCACCATGGTGGAGGGTGTGTGTGAAGGAGACTTACAGAAGAGTGGCAGCCCATCACTGCATGGTATGTATGTCAGATATGCACAGTTGGTGGCCTGGAGGGTGGGTACTGCATGCAGCCGTCATGCATGTCATGTGCTTGTGTGAGCACCCACATGCATGCCACGCTGCAGGACACATGTAGTGGCAGCATACGGGGGGCACAGGTGGGCACTGAATCACTGACATGCCATTCTTCTCTTGCAGCTCCAGCAATGCCTCCATGCAGAGGATGGGCACCGGCAGCAGCAGCGGCACCTGTGGATGCCGGCACAGCCCCGGAGGACAAGCCTTCTACATCCATCAGCATCTGGGCACCCGACAGGCTGCAGCTCAGCACCACAGTGCCTGTGACTCTCCTGGACCTAGGGTCAGATGAGGTCCTGGATGTGATCCTGCAGGATGCTAGCCTTGATGTCCTGTGTTCAGAGACACAGATCGGGGTGGAGTCTGACTACAATGATGACTACTCACAGCTTCTGGACAGCACTGGCAACATTGTGGGAGTGTCTCCCCTGCTGTCATCACATTCTGGTACCATGACCAGTGCTATGCCAGCAGTGGAACAGCTGTCTGCCCCCACTGTGGGTACAGCGGTGTGCGTTTCCACAGATGTGCCCTGCAGTAGTGGTGGTGGTGTGGCTACGCAGGTGCAGGGTCGTGTACAGCAGCCAGATGGGCAACGGCAGCAGGGTACGGGTGCCACCAAGCAGCCAGCCACAGGGTCTGCTGCCAGAGTGCCTGCTCTGTCCAATCCTCCTGCAGACTCCACTGTGCAGCATCCACCGGAAAGGGGGCCTGTGCAGCATGGCAGGTCACCACCAGAGGAACGGTATCCCACCCTGGAGCCCCAGGATACCGACCATCTGGTTGAGCACACCCGGCTGCTGCGGGCATCCATTCAGCAACAGGTGCTGCTCACCACTGTGGTGAATGCACTGCATGCAAAGGTGCGCCAGTTAGCTGAGCAGCAGGAAAGGGGCACTGCGCAGATCCTGGAGGGGATGCACTGCCCTTGGATCACATTGCTAGTGTGATTATGGATGTCTTTGCATTGGTGGCTGCCACAGGGCATGGCCATGCACAGGTGATCCCCCGTAGTGGCTGTCCAGCCCACGGACCTGGCATCGGGCGACCACAACACAGTCGACACTGGGATCTGATGTAGGCTTCCCAGGCATGCCTGGGGTTGGCCTGTTTGGGTGCCTGCACTCCCATGCGAGGACATGGTCATGGTCCCGTGCTTCCACCCCCAGGGGATCGTTGCACCACCCTGCCTGATGTGCAGCCTGTGGCTGCCGATCAGCCCCAGCATGACTGCCCCCATGGCCATGATGGCCATAGTACCATGCAACAGCCCTGATCTGCGGGGCCCAGTGCGCACATGGGCGGTGTGTTTGTGTGTGCCTTACCACTGGTGACGTGCCTGTGTGTCATGCCACATGCTGTTTGTGTGCATGCCCGGCCGCTGGACCATGTAGTGTGGGCGTGATGAGGCAGTATTGCACCAGTTGCACCTGTGCACCGGTGCAATGCGTCTGATCCATGCCACATTTCAATGCTTGGGTGGGTGCATATGTGTGTGTGTGTGTGTGTGTGTGTGTGTTTGTGTATTGCTGTGTGTGGTTGTGTGCCACTGACTCTCCTACCCCTTCATCATGCCTCTGTGTGTGCATGCCTCTTGCCATGCATGTCCCTGCATGTGTGCTGTACCTGTCTGTGTGGCCCATGCATGAGTATCGTGCCACCTACCTGCGTGCACCATAGTGCTTCCATGAGATGGTGTCCCAGTGTTGGTGTGCCTGCTGTTAAAGCCGGGGATACCTCCACTTGGAGGGGGTGCTGTGCACCACCATCTGGCCTATTCCCTCCATCAACCCCACTATTGTCACCCTCATCAGCCTCGACAGCTATCCCACGGTCAATGGCCATGTTGTGCAGTATGCAGCAGGCCAGGAATAGGCCACAGACTTTTGAGGGGCTGTACTGGAAGGCACCGCCTGACCTGTCTAGACAACAGAACCATGCCTTTAGCATGCCAAAGACACACTGGATGATGTTGCGTGTGCTGGTGTATGCCTTGTTGTACCATTTCTCTGCTGGGGGGTGAGCAGCCAGGGCCTCAGTGGGTATGCACTGTCACCTGTGTAGAGAATGACATGGTTAGCCCTCTGCTATGCTGTCCTGCATCCCTTGCCTGTCCCTAGCACCCACACCACCATGCACACCGTGCCCACCCTGCCCACTTCCATCCCCAGGTTTGCTCTGCCCGTCACACCTTGCCCGTGCCATACTCACCCACTAGGTGGCCTGTGAGGATGTCCCCACATTCAAATCTCCAGCACAGTGCAGAGCTGTGCCAGATGAATGTGTCATGTTCACCCCCAGGTTGTGTGGTGCAGACACTGGTGATGCGCCCTGTGGCATCGCACACCACCTGGCCGTTGATGCTCAGGCTCCCCTTCTGGTTGATATATGCAGTCTCTCAGGGCCAGGTGGCATGTGGATGCCCATGTGGGTGCAGTCAATGGCATTTGTGCCACCCTGTGGAAGTCCTGCATTATTGCTGTACGCTCCACCAGTGTGCTGGGGAAATGAATGGATTCCGAAGCAAGTGGCAACAGAGCATCGAGGAACTGTGTGAGGATGCAGGACATGGCCGACTGGGTGATGCCCATGGTGTCCCCTGTTGGTCTTTGGAAGGCATGGCATGGCTCCATCTGGTGGGTGCCTGCATCTCCTCACTGCACAGCTCACAGAGCTGCCTCAGAATGGCCCTGTTCAGGTGGTACTGACCAACAATCTCAGTGTCACTATAGTTCTCAAAGGTGATGTGGGCACGGTACCACCTGTGTCAGGCATACCGCCAACTGGCCTTTCATCAGCCACATAGCTGTTCCTCCTGCTCCCTCACACCCCTCATTACCACCTCCATCATGAAGGATGCACTATCCATGTCTCCTGCTATCCACTTTCCCCCGAGTGGATGGCTGCAGGCTGTGTGCCATCCTGGTACACAGGATTTGTGTCTGTGTGTGTGTGTCTCTCTCTCTCTCTCTCTGCCCCTCTCTCACTCTCCCAAGCCACTTCTCTGTCCCTCTCCCTCTGTCTCTGGTTGTTTGTCTGCCTGTCTGTCTGTCTGTATCTCTCCCTCTCACTCTCATTCCTGGCGCAACTGCTGTCTGCGTGTTTACGCCCTGTGTTTATAGTCTGGTTGGCGCAACTTCGATTTGCTCCACACTTGCACCATGGTTTCATGGTTGAATATGCCCTTGAACTGGATATTCGTGGGTATGCCCCCTGCACTTGCACCGCACACATTATAGTTGCACATTGGTACAATGGATTTTGTGCTGTGCAATGACTCCCACTGAATATGGCTCCTCAGCACAATTCCGTACTTGCGTTGGTGCAACTCAGTTGTGCCATGCGCAACTGCTTTGACTATCCAGGCCCAAGTCTCCAGTCCTTCTCCCTAGTCCTGCAGCTGAATCAGATCACCCTCTCTCTTTGTGCAAAGGTGCACACCACTCTAAGTCCCCCCCAAAAAAAACAGCAATAGGTGAAGTGGTGGTGGTGGGAAGAGACGAAAGCTTTCCAGTGCTTCTGCACTAGCTCTCTGAGTCCCGCAGTGGTGGTGGGGGGGGCAAGCAAGTCACAAAACAGAGAGGCAGCAGCAAATCACAGTCAGAACATATATGGATTGTGACTTAAGCAAAAAATAGTGCAGAGCAAGCGGAGTGCTCCACAGATGCAGAGGTAACTGTGGTGTAAGTCCAACATGTTGTTCGGTCACAAAGAATGCATGGAATGCAGAGTCCTTTTTTGAAAACAAAAGATCTGCAGAGATCTGCCCCATACATTGCTAAAAAGGGAACTAAAATTATATGATGACACCAACAAAGAGACAGACTAATCATTGAACACACTATAGAACACAAGGAAAGCAGTAATTAGAGGAAGTGTGATAACATTCTCAATCAGAAAAAGAAAGAAACAAGCAAAGAGGATAGAAAAGCTGCAAAAAAAAAAAAGAAAGAAAGAGAGCTCAACAAAAGCATATACACACCAGAACAGAAGATATACATAAAACCCAGTATAATGCAATCCTTAATAAAAAAAAAAAAAAGGTTAATTTTAAGCACAAAATCTGGTCAGATATTAGCATATCAACTACAAAAAGAGATCTGAAAGGATGATAAAAGAAACAGATACAGAGGAAGAAAAAGCTACTAACAATTGACCCTATGCACTAAGGGGCAGAGTGGCTGCGCACTTTGTATCTTGGGCACGTTACTATGCATCCCTGGTGCCCTGCACGTGGATGCATAACAAATAGGGATGAAGCAGACCCAATGCACCTAATCCCCATGTTCAAGAGACTGCACCATGCTGGGGGTGTTCCTAGCATGACAGCACTACACGGCATTCACTAAACTGTGTAGCTGGGTCGCAGGAGGTCATGCAATATCGCAAGACATTACAGTGTAGCAATATTCCAGTTGCCATTACAGCATGGTATATTGCCACAGTGATTGCTGATGTCCCATGGGGGCTCATTCCCGTAGCACCCTTTACAGGAGGCTGTGTTCTCTTAACCCCCAACTTAAATAACCAACTTGGGAGGGAGGTTAAAACTTAGTATTGCACAAAAGTGTGAAAAATAAAAAAAATGTCTTGAGTCTGGGTCCGGGATTGAAACCCGGTCCACAGACGCACTGCCTCCCTTGCTGCTTGTGGCTCATCCGGTCATGTCACGGCAGCTGCTCACCAGTCAGTCATCCCAGCAGAGATCTTTTCCTCTGCCTTGGAAGAGTGAGAGGGTGCACTACCGGGCATACACCCTTTCATGGTTTTGCACCCTCTCATTCTTCCCCACTGCGCTGTTCCTGTTGCATGATTTTGATGTGCGCCGTAGAGCATACAAGATAGTGACATGGTAGGCTGGTCACATGGGAGCAGAGATGGGTGCAGGTTATGGCAGTCAGGACCCTGCCATAACCTACTGTGTTCCCCCATGGACTGCAACCACTGGATACTGTGGGACCAGGACAGTGCACTCTGTGCTGCTCCTGTCTACTAGGCAGCTGGAGAGGCAGGGGCAGTGGGACAGGTGAGTGCCTGAAACTTCAGCATAGCAGCAGCACCGGGAAGTTGCAGGGCGGGTGGACTGTGGCACATGCCCACCTACAGGGGGTTAGGGTATGGGGGTATGGCCATTTGTGGTTGGGGCACAGCTGCCATTGTGGGTGTGCAGGCTGGAAGTGGGTCCTGATGCCAAGGTCCTGCAGTGTGCCAGGAGGGTGCTGTTTGCCAAGGGCTGGTCCAGCAAACATCTGGCCATAGGGGCCATGCTGCATGGGAATGGGTGCCTGCAGTGGGCATACACTATCCTGGCCCCACATCTTGCTGTACATGGTATCCACTGTTGGACCAAGGGCGAGCATCCCATAGAATGCCTGCCTGGGTCTGTGACTTCACCCCCGGCCACCCTGTGGAGTCCTGCATGCTGGGGGGAGGAGACTCAGACAGGTGTTAGTGGAAAGCATTAGTGAATACCAGTGTGGGGACACCTGTCCATGGGCGCATACCTAAATAGGTGGGGTACACGCTTTTTTTCACATACCTGCACCCATGTTGTGCATAGCTTGAGTTCAGTCATTTTTATTTATTTATTGAACTCTCAGATTACAATCTTTGAGCTGGAAGCACGTTTACAAAGGTTCCATGTCTTGACAAAACAGGGATGCAGTAGTTAAATTATACAAGTCAAAACAGTGTTAACAAAGAAAACAAACAGGCATTTCAGATGCAGCAGTTTAATATGTAGTATTCTAAAAGTACAGACATTATGGTACAATATATGCAGCAACAAAATCACGTGCAACATAAGTGCACTAATAATGCAAGGCAGGAGAAGGAGAGAGGACCATGGATGGGAAGGGACTGGTAGCAGGGAGTGAGAGGAGGAGAGGGATAGTGAAGGAAGAACTAAGAGAGGGGATGAGGGGAGGACTGCAGAAGCCAAGTAGGCCTTCTCCAAATTTAATGGATGAGGGAATAGACAGAGGGGGAGCGAGGGGATGGGGAGGGGCATGTAGATCTGGGTGGGGGTTGGGGGAGATGGAGGGACATGGTTGGGGAAACTGAGGGAGGCACTGAGAGAAATATAAAGGAACGGGGGATGTAGGGGGAAAGTGGGGGTGTTGATAGGGGCTTGAGCAGGTGAAAGGCAGCAGTCACAACAGCTTAGGGTTGCAAGCTAATCACAAAGCTTAGCTTTGAATGGGCCAAGTTTAGTACTGGATAGCATGTCCTTGCTGAGAGAGTTCAGCCAGAGGGGAGCTTGATATAAAAGGTGCGCTCACCCTGGCTGATGTGGTGGAAAGGGACTTTTAAGGTCAGGATGTTGGCCCCCTAGTGGTATGGATACTGTTTGTGGGGAAGAGAAGGCTTTGAACACCAGGAGATGCAAGCCCTCGCATATACATTTTAGATAGAAGGCATACCTGGTACCGAATTCTACAGTCTAAGTTTTGCCACCCTGACTGGGAATAGAGGTCACAGGTATGTGTTATGCGGGGAGCATCAAGAACAAGCTGGCAGGCTTTGTTGAGGGCCACTTTGACCCTCTTGAAGGTTGTATCAGCAGCAGTGCCATATACGATCAGTCTGCAATGAATCACTGATAGGACAGAACTGGTAACAGCTAGATTTAGGCCACCATGTGTCAGGCAGTGCTTGTGCCTAAATAGTTGGCCAATTCTTGCATTGGCTGCCTTAGCTGATAGGTCAATGTGATGAGTGAAAGAAAGGGAACTATCCAAGATGACCCTGAAGTATTTGAAACTCTGAACCACTGAACCATCTCTAGGGGAGCATTTGAGAGTTCATTATCTGCAATTGGTAGGATTTGTGCCAGTTATAAGGGGAGGCAAACAGCATAGTTTTTTTTTTTTTGAGTTTAATGGGAGCTTAGAGTTGATGAGCCAGGACTCGGTGGCATCGAAATTAAGTTGCAACACTTTTTCCAGCATTACTGGGTCCGATTGTCTGGAAAAAAGTACTGCATCATCAGCATAGAGGGGGACCTTTTCCAGACATGCTTGGGGGAGATGGTTCAAGAACAAGCTAAAAAGCAGGAGGCTAGAATTGACCCCTGGGGTACCCCTGTATTTACAACCTGGCTTTTGGAAGGGACATCAGAGATTTTCACTTGTGTTCTCTCAGAGTTAACTCCTAAACCAACATACAGTTTTTGGAGAGAATCCCAAGGGGGTTAACTGATCCAGGAGAAATTCATGGTTGACTATATCGATGGCCTTGGCGAGGTCAATATAAGCCGCGTCCACCAACTGGCATAGGTCAACAGCATTGTGAATGCAGCCTGTGAACTCTACCAAGGAAGAGGTGGTGCTGTGTTGTTTTCAGAAGCCATGCTGCTCTGGGAATAGCAGCTGATATTTGTCAAGGCGGTCAATGAGTTGGTCATAGACAATTTGTTCTAGTGCTTTTGAGAGATAGGGGAGAATAGAGAGCAGTATACTGTATAATTGGCATGGCTTGCTCTGTCCCCACTTTTGAAGATGGGGTGAATACATGCTTCTTCCATGCCTGAGGAAACTTGCCATTAATGAGCAAGAGGTTTAGGTTTCTGGTAAGGGGTGTGTTACACGAGGTCCCTGCACCCTTTTTGGTACCCCCAGAGGTACACCATAGACAACCAGCACTTAGGCATATGTTATAATAACATACAGGGCATCTACCATATAAGATTAGATGTCAGGATATGTATGCATATTATTGTTATACACTTTGCTTTCTAATACGTATATGTATTTCTTGCTTATAATATGTTAGGACACTTGTGTCCTTGTAATGATTATAATATATAAGTCGGCATTGCCACCTTTTGGTGATTTGTACTATTACACTGATATACTGTATGTGCATCTATGCTTCTTTTGTCTTTCAAAGTGATGACTACTACAAAATTGTATAATGTTATCCTGGACTGTGGAGCCACCTCTAATTTAGCCAATAGGGCTTATCCCCGTAACTAGAAATGTTTCTATCTCACAGTAACCATAGTAATTATCATAGGTATATAATGTAAGACATTACGTCTTCTACCTCAGAGACCCCAAGAAACACGGAGAATCCTCGAGGTGTAGGGAATGCTTAGCATCGGCTGTCAGTTTCCACTTGGTAAGAACTGCTTAGGCAACTGTGATTTATCATTTTTGGTAGTAGTAAACAAGTTTATTACTCTTATGCAATGTGTCTGTGATTCCTTGAATTCCCATTATTGCCAAGAACCTGAGAGTGAGGTTTAGACCCTCTGACAATTGACAACCATGTGCAGGCAGTATCTGGTGTTTGCAAAGTTTCACTTGTTGCTTCAAACTATTCCCTTCCCAATTGGGACTGTAGGTGTGCATTCCCACATCATCTCTCCCCTTCTACGACCACTTTGTAATAACTTGCAAAGTCTGGCTGCTTTTGACCCACTCCACAGCACTTTTGAATTGCAAGCGTACAAGTGCACAGTAGCCCGACTGTGAATAAAGTGCTCATGTTGTGGATCGATACACAGCACGGCGCCTTTTTCACAGTTTGATTTTTCATTCCCTCTCACACAATTGCTACTGTATCAAATATCTGCACAGAACTGAGACTCGTTGTCTCAAACTTTCTTGCCTCTCATGGAGGATGGGCTGACTTCACGTGGCATGCAAGTCAATCTGAAAACCCTGTACTGGGGATTTCAACTCAGTATTCAGAGAATACTGCGAGAAGCTAAGGGGCGGTTGGTCATGGCTCTCTATGCTGCTCTGGAAGCCTCCAAAGTGAGGTTTTGAACCCTTGAACTGCAAATCTCATCTCTTAAACAGGAGATGGGCTTGCAGGAAATGGAATGTGTAAGGCATGAGCAGGATTTGGAATCTGAACTCCAAACTCTGCATAATGAAAAGGATTCCCTTTTGCATCATTCCGCCCAGGCAGGAGAGCAGTAACTTTGTATGTTAAAGTTGGAGTGCGAAAGTTTGAAGCAGGACAGGAGTCAGGCTTTGCAGATTAATGATGTGTTAAATGGAATGAATGGACAGTTGAGTGAGGAGTTGGGAGAGATACAGGATGAGATAAACCAGGTACTTAATGCCTTAGAAGTGGCTACTAGGGACAATTGTGATTTGAGCGCCACGTATAGCAGAAACAGATGCAGGATGAGGTTGATATGAATGTTGCAAATGTGAGTCATACAGTATGTGGATCCAAGATGGTGAAATTGTGCCACCAGTGGGAGGTTCTGGTTGGACATGTTAAGGCAATGGGAGGCGTGGCCCCTGCCTTATCCACGTCATCTGATGGGTAAATATCAGATGATGACATCTCCCAGTACAAAGCCCAGTCACACCCCTACTATGGCACAAAGGCCCTGCCCTGCCCTGCCATCCACAATATGGTGGATCCCGATTACACCCATCCAAAGTCATACGTCATCAACGTCATGATACACATCATGGGTGATGCCAACATGGTGACCCCCATGATGGGGGGGGAGCAGGTCAAAGCCTAATCCTGAAGGCTTACCGGTGGCTGTTATTAATGTGGAAGACAGGCAGGAGATAGAGATGATGATTGAACATGTGATAGGCACTGTACCTATCTCTGAGAGAAACAAACAGGTCCTTAAAACCCAAACTAGGCAGCTTCTGCATGAGGTTGGCACTCAAGAGGCATGGTTCATACAGCGACTGAGGCCACAGCTCGGGCAGCCTTGGATGGCGCCCGGGGCAACCTACCTCAGCCTGATCAGTCCGATAATCCCCTACCAATGGCCTACTCTGTTCGGCAAATAGCTGACAGTATTGGTCGGATAAGCCCATCCGACAACCTCAGCTGTCACTTGGAAAAGGTGCATGCTAAATGTGAAATGCTTAGTCTTGCTGCAGACTACCAGGTCCAGATCCTACACCAGACCATTGATCCTGGACTGTGGGCTAAACTCCCCGATGTCATCTGCCAAGACGGCCACGCCATCTTTGACGAGCTTGCAGCTAAACTCATTTCTGCACACAGCCTAGGTGTAGTAGGAGTGATGCTTGCATATCCTGTGAAACAGAATGCAAAAGAAAGTCTAGCGACATATCACCAGAGGCTCTGGATGGCCTACCGAGCAGGAAAGCACCTTGCACAGGAAGCTGCAGATGTGGACCTCATCAAATATAATACCCTGTTCCTTAGGAACATGATCCCTGCAGTAAAAGAAAAGGTAGAACCAACCACCTACCCCAACACGGAGAGGTTTGCCGTCATTCTTTGGAAAAACAAGAGAGTTTATCAACTCTACATCCGTGATCTGGGCTCCAGTTCCAAGAAAGTAGCCACCATGGAGACAACTCTGGAGACCATGACACACTACATGGTGGAAGGGCAGACCCATGAGAAACAGCCCCTCCTCGCAGACAACCAACACCCCCTGCAGGCCCAACAACCACACCAACAGCAGCGACAACAACAATGGGGTGGGAACTGGAACTACCATAAGAATAAGAAACACCACAAGAACATCAAGGGTAAACAACAAAGACCAGGCCTTTCGTATAGGGAGATATCCAAAGAGAATCAGAAGTTCCGAGAACTTCTGAGCAAGTGAGCTCCATAGCAGATGCTGTTCCCGCTTAGGCCCTTGCAGCCATACAACTGGGAGCACAGGCCTCAACAGGCCATGGAGACACCGGAAATACAGGCCTGAACCCAGAAGCAGCTCCCTATATAGCATCAGTACAGCATGATGAGTGGTTCAAAGGAGCAAGGCCCAATCCCTCCATGCTTCCATGGGTACAGATTGACAATTACAGGCCTCAATCCGTATTGTAAACAATCTGGTCTTGGATGCAAATGGAAGGTCCTGCGCTGAGGCCAAGGCCAGGGGCTGCCTATTGGCAGTACTATTGGATACAGGTGCGGCTGTGTCTGTATTTCATGATGACCACACAGAGACATCTCCTTGGTCCATCAGATGGAGGACCAACATGTCAGGAGTAGATGGGACTAGGTTGCCTGCATGCCATTCTCTACTGCTACCTTTAGAGTTGGGACACCTGAGACCTACCACACCTTCCAACTAATGGTAATGCATGATCACTCTAGCATAATTGGGATTGACTTTCTGGCACCGCACAGCTGTGTGGAAGACCTAGCCACCTTGTTACTGATACAGATTCAGGGTCAATACCACACCATTATGATTCCTGACTCAGATGTGGTGACAACAATATCTGCCAGTAATAAAGAGTATGATGTCATAGATTTGTCCAAGAACCATGAGCTTTTCTCAAAGCTCCTCCCCATTCCACAAAGGCATTTGTAGGCATTTGACACCAATAAGCATGATTGTGGCAGAATGCACACTGTCATAGAAGTGACAGGCCCAGCACATGAGAGGCAAAGGCAATATCCTTTTCCACCAGAGGCCTTGCCCTCTCTTAGGGAAACAATAAAATCACCCCTTAAACAAGGTTTAATCAGGACATGTGTCTCTACTGCCAACTCTCCAGTGTGGCCTGTGAAGAAGCCCACAGGGGCCTGAAGACTTATTATTGACTACAGGAGACTGAATCAGGTCGCCCTCAGCTGTGCTCCAACTCTGGCATCAGCACCTGACGTGCTACAACTTTTGACCCCTGACCAAAAATGGTTCAGTGCCCTGGACATCTCCAATGGTTTCTGGTCATTGCCATTGGCCCCCAAAAGTCAATATAAGTTTGCTTTCACCTTTGAGAGTAGACAGTACACATGGACCTGCTTACCACAGGGATTCCATAACAGCCCTTCCCTGTTACATCTACACATGATGGACACCCTTGAGGATTTCTCTACTCCTAGTGTCTCTTGCAGTATGTGGAAGACCTGTTGTTGGCAACAGCCACACAGGAACAACACTTAAATCTCTTGGATGAGCTATTACCTCTCATTCAGTGAGCAGGCCTCACATACAACCCAGCAAAAGCACAACTGTTTCAGAAAGAGGTGCTCTTTCTGGGCCTGAGAATAACTGATCAAGGCCAAAGCCCTACCTGGAAGAAGATACAAGGACTGCATGATCTGTCATTACCCCACCAGTGTGGCCACTCTTAGGAGATTTCTAGGTATAATGAATTATTCTAGAGATTTTATTTGTGATTTTGCTTAGAAGACTGCTCCTCTGTATGACTTACTGAAAAAGGATATTCCCTGGAATTGGGGCCCCATTCACACCCATGCTGTGACGTCACTGAAGCAGGCCCTGGCCTAAGCTCCAGCTCTCGTCAACCCCAATCCAGCCTTGCCATTCCATCTGGAATGTGCCACCTCTGACATAGCTATGTCAGCAGTGCTGGCCCAGAAGGTTCATGGCACTTTGAGACCCATTGCGTAGGCATCACAGGTCTTGACCCCAGTGGAACAGAAGTACAGCCTTTGTGAAAAGAACCTTTTGGCCACCCACTGGGCTGTCAAGCACTTCTTGTATATCATTGGGTACTCTCCACTGATTATCAATACAAACCACACCCCAACTAACTTTCTGCTATCAGACAGAGTGAAGGATGGGTCAGTCTCCAATACCAGGCTGACACACTGGTCACTCCTTCTCCAGGATAGAGACATCCAGGTGCACCCAAACAAAATGCCATCCATGTTGGCGCATGGCCTCCTTTTCCAAGGAGAACCCCAGGACTGTACATTGCAACCACCTGATCTTCCAGATCCAGGTCCTTTCCTCCCTGCCACGCCACAAATACTCCAGAACTTCTCATTGTGTTGTATCTTTACTGGATGGTTCAGCTTCCTATTACAAGGGAGAACAAATTGCAGGGATGGGCATTCTGGTGATTAATCCTTATTTTAACACTGTTAAAATTTCTAAATGTTGCAGCGTGGCATCATCACAATATGCCAAGATGGCAGCAGTGGCTTGTGCCCTCAAGTTCATTCAGCATGGGACAGAGGATACCATCATCTTTACAGACTCTGACTGGGTTTTTGTTCTCTTACAGAATTTCTCCCTTTCTGGCAGAAGAACTCTTTCCTCTCCACTGATGGCAGTCCAGTGAAACACAAAGAACTGGTAATATACATCCATTCACTGGCATAGAGGTTTGCACACAAACTCTATGTACACAAAGTTAAAGCTCACTCCATACATGACCCCTATCATGCCTTCAATGACACAGCGGACACCCTTGCCAAGGAAGGTGCCCGGGGGGCACCTGGATGATTGATCACCCAGAAGCCAGGGCAGCTGTACACATTGCAGCAGTTAAAAAGAAGCCCAAACCATTTTCCCCCTTGGACCTGTTGGCAGCCCAGCATGCCAACTCTGAAATCAAAGATGTGTTCAGATTCCTTGACAAGAGCACTGAACAGAACTTACCTACCCACAACCCCTACCAGAGGCATGAAGGTAAGTTACACTTATCCCCAGATGAAAAGCTCATCTGGTACCAACCAGATGACACCCCCACCAAATTGTGGGTGGTCCCCAGACACATCAGGTCTGAATTTTTGCACAAAGTGCATGACACTTCTACAGGTGGACACCAGGGAGTAGAAAACACCCTCCACAGACTCAAGATCACCACCTGGTGGCCTGGTGTCACCAAAGATGTCAAGCAGTACATAGATAATTGCCTTATTTGTGCACAAAACAATCCAATCCCTACCAAATGAAATGCCAAACTACTTCCACAAAGGCACTCTGGCCCTTGGCATGCCATGCAGATTGATTTTATTGGCCCATTGACCAATACCAGTAGGAACAACAAATATGCCCTTGTGGTAACTGATCTTTTCTCTAAGTGGGTTGAAGCTTTCCCCACAAAGACATGTACTGCTAAAACCACTGCCAAAGCCCTGGTGGAACAGATTTTCTCCAGGTGGGGTCTACCTCTCAAGGTAGACTCCAACAAAGGAACCAGATTTACAGGTAAGTTGATAAAAGAAGCACTCAAACTCCTTGGAGTTGACCAGAAATTCCACATACCTTACCACCCACAATCTTCAGGTCAAGTAGAAAGAGCCAACAGATGGATTAAGCAAATGCTTTCCAAATTCATTGAGGACAATCCCAAGACCTGGGATTCCCTATTGCCGTTACTCCTTATGGCAATAAGGGGCACACCCTCAGCCACCACCTAGTTAATACCTTTTGAGGTGATGACTGGCAGACAGATGAGATTACCTGGACATTTGTTGTTTGACCTGCATACCCCCACAGCAGACCATGTGTCTGTAGAACAATATGTAGATAAACTCAGACAAGATCTTATACACACACACACACTGGTATGCTGCCAGTTGCATGGGCAAGGCCCAGCAACAGTCTAAAATACAGTTTGACAAACATGCACAAGAGGTGGATTGGCAAGTTGGAGATCAGGTAGTGGTTCTCAGATTTGCACATCCCACTCATTCTCCAATAAGTGGGAAGGCCCTTACCCAATTGTCAACAAGCTCAGTCCTGCAGTCTATCAGGTTAGACTCATGCACAACAACAAACTGACTGACAAATGGTTACTTGCAAACCTGCTAAAACTGTATAAAGGAGAATAATTACTTTTTCTCACCCCATTGGGTGGAATAGTACTAACTTATTAAGATTTGGTTTTCCTTTTCAGGTACTCTGACAAGATGGCTATCTTGTTCCACTTTCTCCTCATCTCAGGAGTTAACTCATGCATCCAAGGCACGGTAAAGCACCTCGTTCCTAATCTTGATCCTCCAACATCTGCCCCAGAGGGAGCTTCTATCAACATACCCAACAATTTTATTACTGTCTCGGAAGGTTCCAATGCCTACCTCACTGCCTCGGTTGTTGCTCCTGATAAAGCTACCCTACAAATTGAGTGACAAACCATGTCACAAAGACAAACACTCAATGTAGCCAAGCTTTCCGAGGGAACTTCCAACAGCTCACCCAATGCAAAATTATCCCCTAATGGCTTGCTGTCCTTGCTCCAGACTGCTCTCAGACATTCTGGTTTATACAATATCACTGCCTTGATTGATTCCTCATATCATAGTTCCTTGTCTAAAGACTACCAGAAAATGTTGTGCTGTACACAACATGGCCTCTGCTGCCATGTATCTTTCTGTTACCCCCTATTGATAAACAGCTTTTGGAATGTCCAAAACATACCCCTGGTCCCCATAGTGGTCTAACAGCCACTGCCTTACCTGGTACACTTATTAATAACTTACAATTTATGCATATACCTGTTTATTCAATTTAACTTACTGGAATATGAAAGAATTCGGTATGGGTCATACTACTAATACCTCAGCATTTTACAGTACTTTATTGCTTGATAGTTTAGCAGCTTTTCAGATTCATACTCAAGACCCTATTGCCAGTGTTCACACCACTGAGCATAGAGGTAATTTCAGGAGGAAGCCTAATCCTGATGATCAAAGTCATAAACGTAATACCAGTGAGGTTGACAGCTCCGATGTCACAGGTGTCACAGACACCATCACAGGTCTTTTTGGTACAGCTATGTATAGTTGGAATAAGGCAGACATTGCTGCTGTCAAATCACACTCAGCAGAATTCCAAACTGGTTTGGTAAATGGTATTATACCCCCATTATTGCATGGTGTGGATGACCTTAGTCAGGAAGAAAGATACGCTCACCCTCCAAGGAAGGGAACAACTCTGCCCTTTCAGGCTCTCGCCTCTCAAACAAACTGCATTCTGCAGTTTGGTAAGCAGAACAAAGAGAAGCTGCCCGACGCTCACCCTCTTAGCAAGGTACGGGTTGGAACCCTGAATTTTGGCATCTACCCCTGGAGGAATATCACTTGCCCCTGTTTGCCAGTGTTTCTCATACTTTGTGCAGCAATCCAGAAGTCTTCTAGGAACTGCTGCCAAGAAATGAATGCTAGGACTGACCTCTGCTTGACATGTTCTTGACTTCTCACTTTAAGTAATTTTTAGTCTGATTTACAGATTTCTTAAGAGTTGATGTAAATTTTGAGAGAGATCTTAAGGTACTGTGATTTTGCTATCTGCCCTGAGCGCTGTGCCCCTTCTCTTAGAGCTGTAAGTCTGTGGACTGCACCCTTGACCTCGGTGTCCCATTGAGGCTGCTGCAGTGCCCCCCCCCAAAAAAACTTGCTTCAGAACCTCCCTGCTAACTTTTCCATTAGCAGATTATATCTTTTAGCCACTAGAGGGCCCAGTTATAAGCACACTTACCCAATCCAACACAATAAAGTTCCTGTCTCATTTCACTTATTGTGTGGTCGGTCTTTCACTATTCATCTGTCTTTGCCCCTCCCTCTTCTACTGATTGATACTGATTTTTCCCATTTGCATCTTACAGTCTTTTCGCCCACTGAAGGGGTTTTTCCCCAACCATTCCAAAGCTGCTCTACATCTCCTTACTCTCTACTACTCCTGGCACTCTTCCTTTACTGCTCAGCTGCTATGGGTACCTACACTCCATTACTAAGTGTGCTCTCCTTCACCCTCTTGGTACATACCTCACACAGACTGGAGCACCTTTCCTCTACACTAGGCACCTCATCCCCAGACTACCCCACAGTGACTCGGCTCTTCCCCACCCTCGACACACCCGTGACCCCCAACACCCCCACCCTGCTAACACCCCCCACTCCCTCCACCCTCTAAGGCCTGACCTGGACCCAGCTCTCCCCTGCCATTTCCACCCTTCACACTTTATCCATCCCATGCACCCTGATTCTAAAGTCCTCAGCTAGGTCTCGACCCAAGGGTCTCCATTGCCACCAGCCACTAACCAGAATAATTACACTGCTATTATTATTATCTGGTAATGTACACCCAAACCCAGGATCTATTGTTTCCAGCCCTTCTAAACCCTGTACTGCAACTGGCCTCCACTTTGAATCCTTAAACATTTATAGTCTCGTAAAGAAATCTGCTGCCCTCCAGTGCTGGGCCATTCAACATCAATCTGTCATAATTGCACTGGTAGAGACTTGGCTCTCCAAATCCACCCCTGACTCTGCTATCACTCTTCCTGGATATACCCTCTACAGGGAAGACCAAGTAGTCAGACGTGGTGGTGGTTGTGCACTACTTGTACAGGACTCCCTTAGAGGTCAGACACTCCCAGCTACTAAACTTGATTATGAAGCCCAAGCCCTCACCTTAAAAATCACACCTGACCCCACCTGAGGCCCTCTCTTCCTCACGGTCTCCTACATACCCCCAAGGAATCAAAACCAAGTGGTCCAGTCCCTCATTGACTGTCTCACATCTCTCCCTCACAAAGTGGAGCAAGTCATCCTAGGTGATCTCAATGTTAACTGGTTTGCCTCCACTGCCTCCCATAAAAGAGACTCCTTTGCTGCCCTGGATATGTCCCAGTTAGTCACCCAGCCCCCCAGATTCAACCACTCTACTGGCACAAGCACTCTCCTAGATATTGCCACATCTAACTGCCCCTTCAAAATCCAGGATGTCACTGTCCTCCCCAACTCTCTTAGTGATCACTCCCCAGTCCTCTGTCTCTGGTCATCCTCCACTCTGAAGCTAGTGTCCCAGGCCACTCTATGCCACTGTTTATGACCTGGTGGCCTCAGATAATTAAAACAATACCTAGCCCAGCTAGACTGGTCCCCTATGCAGCATGCCCCTGACATTGACTCAGCTCTTGACCACTTCACAAATTCCTTTGGTAAGGCTTGTGACCTTTTCACCCCCCCTCACCAGGATCCGCTCCAAAAATGCAATGCCCCATGGATCACCCAACCCCTCCAGAGACTCAAAAACAGAGATACTCTCTGGCACATTGCTGTAGCATCTGTAAAGGCATCTGACAGACAGGCCTACAATGCAGAACACAATAAGTGCACTTCGGCCATTAGGCGGACCAAGGCAGAGCACTACCAGACCACCCTCACTTCCTCTTGGGGTTCAGCCTGGACCTTCTGGGATAATATGAAAGAGCTAAATGGGAAGTCTCGCTCCCCCCACCATCTCAGCTCTCCATCAATGGCAACCCCACCACAGATTCACTCCTCATAGCCGATTGTCTTAACACTGCCTTCTCTGACCTAAGCTCGGTCCTCCCCAGCAGCTTCTTTGACCGAATCCCCACCTCTCTCCCTCCAGTTCTGCATCACTCACCATTCTACCTGTGCACCCTATCCCCCCCAAGAATCCAGGCCGCACCTGCTAAAATCCTTAGGCAGCAATAACCCCAGCAGTGACCCCCCCCTCGACTCCAGGATCCTCCGTATGGTCTTGGACAAAGTCCTAGTCCCCCTGACTGACCTTATAAACCAGTCTCTATGCCTGTGTCAGTTTCCAAGTGCTTGGAAAACTGCTGAAATCACACCCATACATAAGAGTGGGGACCAATCCACCCCCAACAATTACCAGCCCATCTCCATCCTCCCCCCATTCTCTAAAACCCTTGAAAAAGTGGTGTTGATCCAGCTCGCTGAATACCTAACCAAGTATGACATTATGTGCCCAGAGCAGCATGGTTTCCAGCCAGGACACAGTACAACCACGGCTCTCCTGGGAATTCTCCCAACACCTGCATGCTGCTCTCAACTCTGGCAGCCTTGCAGGAGCAGTGTTCATTGACCTCTCCAAGGCCTTTGACACTGTCTGTCATCCCCTTCTACTTGACTCACTCCACCAACTTGGCTTCTCTGGTGGTCCCATTTCCTGGTTCTCTAGCTACCTCTCTGCTAGATCCCAGTGTGTCAAGGTCAGCGGCTCCCTCTCCAGCACTCTTCCCATTCACTCTGGGGTCCCTCAGAGCTCTATCCTGGGTCCAATACTTTTTAGTCTCTACCTCAACACCCTCCCCAGCTCATGTACTGGTAAAATGCTCCTCTAAGCCAATGATGCAGTCCTCATTGCCTCACATCCTAATCCCACCTCCCTCCAATTATCCCTCCAGCAAACTTACAACCTAGCCGAAAGGTGGTTTGGAGACCTCAGACTGGTCATTAACCTAAAGAAAACCAAATCAATGCTCTTCTCCCACCACCAAAATAAAGCTAAAAATATCCCCCTCTCGATTATGCCCAGCAGTCTGCACCCGCTAGAACAAGTGACCACATACAAGTACCTAGGCATCACGTTTGATACTGCCCTCTGCTTCCACACCCACATTAATGCCATGTCAGCTGCCATTAACTCTTGGATTGGCCTGCTATACTGGCACAGGGACTGCCTGCCTCAGGTTGCCCTTAGGCTGGCCATCACCTCCTCCATCTTATCCCTCGAGGACTATGGCTTGCCCATCTATGTTGCAGCTGACAACACTGCCCTCTCCAAAATCCAGCTCTCCATTCTGTAGGCTCCTGACCAGTGCCCCCAGCTGAACTAACACCTGCCTTCTCTATACTACCACCAATCTTCTAAACTTTGAGGAGTGACTGCTCTACCAGACCTGCCTTCTCGCTAAGAAATCTCTGCTAGGACTCTGCCCCTGGGGGACTCCACCATTCTACAGCAGCCATCTTCGTCCATCACCACATGTAGCTCTGTTAAGGCCACTTTCAAGGTGCCCAGAACCAAGACTTCTCTTGTCCAGAGATCCTTCCTCTACTGAGCCCCCATCTGGTTCAACTCTCTCCCTAGCTGCATCTCCAACTTGCCAAAAATTGGCTCATTCAAAACAGCCCTTCAGAACCATATCTTTAATACCCGCTGTTGTAGGTGCAACTATCCCCCTGTTGTAACCTGTGGTTCCCACCCACCTTGCCCCCTGGCTCGACAACATCCACTGGAAAGCCTCTCCCTCCCCCAGACCTACCCTTTTCCTACTAGGTCCATACAGGGATGTAACCCACTGTCTTCTCTGAGGACGTACTATATCCATGAGTGTAACTCACAATTTTGTAACATTATGTAACCTAAGTAACATATAAACTACTACATTATGTAACCTAAGTGAATCTATGTTAAATGTTCCTTTTACTGCACTTGCAATGTTATCCTCTGTTTTAATCTGCACTGTAATAACTGTCTTGATGTCTGCCCCCTGTGACGAGGTGCCTTTGCAAATGAGTCTCTGACTCAAAGGTTGTAAACCTGATTTGTAATGAATAAATAAATGAATGAATACAACATGCATGACATTGCTAAGGCATTTACAGATTCTAAAAATAAGATTAACACCCTCATTGCACAAAATAACAAAGAAGTAGATGAACAATACATTGCCTGTAAAATCTTGTGCTCAGCCTATGGCTCATATACTGTATTATCACTACCATCAATAATAATCTTCTGTGATCTAGAATCCAGAAAGATCCCTGATATCATTCATGATAGATGTATCTCTAAATGGTATTGTCCACATGTGCTATTGATAACCCTAATTGTTGTTTCATCCCTCATCAGAAGTCAGTTATTGGACATACTGTCATATCCTCCGTCCCTCTTATGGACACTGATATCATTGATGGTAACCCTGATTATCTGCTCACCCTATCTGAGTATTTATCATATTTTAATATACACATTGACCCTCTTACACTGACATTAAAAATCCCTTTTAGAGAGGAAGGATACTCATCTCATCCACATCAGCAATAATATCACTAAAGTTAATACAGCACTTCAATATGAACTGTGCATTAACTAACACTTGGTTAGAAACTACATTTAAAGGTTTTGTTATTATACAAGCATTTTTGATATTTTTTCTCATTATTATGCTTTGCTGCCTACAGCTCACACAGCATCAACACCGTGAGCAGCTGGAGTTCCTTTACAAGGTTCTCGCATCGGGTCTGTAAATGACACCTGCTCTCTGTCCATTCCCCTATTTCTGCTGTGTTGCCCTGAGAGGCAACAAGGGGGGGGGGGAATGTTACACAAGGTCTCTGCACCCTTATTGGTACCTCCAGAGGTACACTGTAGACAGCCAGCACTTAGGCATATGTTATACTAACATATGGGGTATAGGGCATCTACTGCATAGTAGATGTCAGGATATGTATGCATATTATTGTTATACACTTTGTTTTCTAATACATATATGTATTTCTTGCTTATAAGATGTTAGGACACATGTGTCCTTGTAATGATTATGATATATAAGTCGGCATTGCCACCTTTTGGTGATTTGTACTATTACACTGATATATGTACAACTATGTTTCTTTTGTCTTTACAATGTGATGACTACTACAAAATTGTATAATGTTATCTTGGACTGTGGAGCCACCTCTAATTTAGACAACAGGGCTCATCTCTGTAACTAGAAATGTTTCTGTATCACAGTAACCATAGCAATTGTCATAGGTATATAATGTAAGACATTAGGTCTTCTACCATGGAGACCCC
Source organism: Neoceratodus forsteri (assembly GCA_016271365.2). Taxonomy (NCBI): domain Eukaryota; kingdom Metazoa; phylum Chordata; order Ceratodontiformes; family Ceratodontidae; genus Neoceratodus; species Neoceratodus forsteri. The sequence goes on from CM028130.1 coordinate 55,571,451, forward strand.
AAGAGACACGGAGAATCCTCGAGGTATAGAGAATGCTTAGCATTGGCTCCCAGTACGCATTTGGTAGAACTGCTTAGGGCAACTGTGATTTATCCTTTTTGGTAGTAATAAACAAGTTTATTACTCTTTTGCAACATGTCTGTGATTCCTTCCATTCCCATTATTTCCAAGAACCTGAGAGTGAGACCTCCTGACAGGTAATAGTACCTCATCTAGAGTTAAGGCAACAAGCTTGAGATAATAATAATATAATAATAATTTTTATTTATAAGGCGACTTTCAGTTGTCTAGGCGCCGTACATAAATAACAGATTAAAATAGTTAAAATCATTAAAAAAGATTCAGCTAGGTCAGGACAATTAATTTAGTCAATATTTTGAAAATGCAGTTTCCCACAAAAAGGTCTTCAAATCTCTCTTGAAACCCTCCACAGAGGTGCACTCCCGCAACCAACAGGATAAAGAGTTCTAAAGGGTTGGGGCCACATATGAAAAAGTCTGAGCACCCAAAGATTTCAAATTCACCCTTGAAACCTCTAGCAACCCCTCACTGGCTGAGCGGAGTGATCGGTCAGGGTGATAAGGAACCAGAAGTTCTTTCAGATAGATCAAGCACATCACTGCCCACTCTGGTTTTCCTGAAGACTTGTAAAAGGCATTTTTTTGCTTTGGCCTAGGAGATAATTTTGAAGTGGAAAGATGGGGTCGGGCCAGCCAGGGAGGTTTATGGGTTGAGTGGGTTGGGGACATCTGGAGGTATAAAGAAATCTTGAGGAAGTATGTTACATAGGTCTGTAAAAACCCTATTAATTGTGTTAGCAATAGTTACAGGGTCCTGGGTTGTTGTACCATTTAGAATGAGTAGGGCTGGGGGGGATTTGTTGGGGTTACCAGCGAGAGTCTTAAAATTATCCCATACTTTGTATCTATCTCCTCAGTTGCTGGACAACTCATTCTTACAGTAGTGACTCTTTGCTAATGGAAGAGCCAGAATTTCTGACTTTGTGACAGAGATTGTCCCTAAGTTTCATCTAGTCAAGGAGGGCTGAGGTGATCCAAGACTTACTACACTCCTTGGTTTTGCACTTGAAGGAAGGGGCATAAATATTACAGACTGTATTGAAGGTCTAAATGAAGTGACTGAGTGTGGAATTGATGTCATTAGTTGTGAAAAGATACAACCAGCCCAGTTGCAAAATGTATGCTCTGAATGAGGCCAGCTGCCCTTTTTGTAGTTCTCTGGAAGTATGTGTTTTACCAAGGGTTCTGGGGGATTTCTTCAACCAGGTACAGATTATAAGTGAATGATCACTGATAAGGTCAGGGAGGATGACTGGGTGGGTAACTCTCTTGGGCCAATTCATAATCAGCCAGTCCAGCAGTGAACTGGAATTAGTTTGATAATTCCTTCTCATGAGAGAGTCTACTTGCTGTGAAAAGTGTAGGGAGGAGATATCATTATTGTATGGTGCCACATCAGGTGAATGCCAGTTGATGTTGAAGTCACCTAAGACAAGAACCTCTGAGTTCTGGTCCAGGTTGGAGAGGTAATTGAGGATTTCATTGAAGCCTATTGATTGCTCAATGGGGAGTATGTATACCATAACAACCGTTAGACCTTTGCTGCGAGCGTCTAGCATACATTTAATTGCCAGCATTTGTACATTTCTGCTGGTGGAAGGACATGGGAGGATGTATCCTAGGATGGTGGCCTTGGTATAAATGACACAACCCCCACCCTGCTTCCCAATCCTATCCATCTTGCACGAGGTATACCCCTCCAGCTGAATGGCCATGTCTCAAATTCTTGGTGAGAGCCATGTTTCTACAGTGGACAGCACATTGGGGTTGTGTTGTGATACCCAGATTTCTAATGAGTCAAATTTGGCAATGAGACTGCAGGTGTTAATGGATGCTATTGTCAAGCAACCAGATCTCTTTAGGGATCTGGTGTAGTGGGAGAGGGTCTGGGGTCTGGATGGATGTTACCTGAGAGTAACAGAAGTAGCCAGGCCATCCTTACTGCATACCATTTAAGGAGATTTACCATCTGCATAAGATTTCAGACTGTGGGATGAACTTCCCTGCTTTTGTCAAAGATTATGACATTGAATAGTGCAAAGGAAAGGAGGGAAGAGGGAGGGCAGCCCCATAGCAAATGTCGCATTGTGAAGGACAGTGCAGGGCTGAAAGTAGTAATTTCTTGGCATAATATGAAGTCAGGTGACAAATCAAAAGTGTCAGACATCTGAGAGTGGGATACTGTGTCCAAGAGTCCAGGAATTCAAAAAGTACTATTGCAGCCTATGTAAATCAATAATAGGAAATTGAAAAACAATTGGAAACTTTACAATTCCTAAAATTTAAGGAAATAAACATATTTTAAGCAACAATTTTACAGAAATAGAGGTAGAAGTGGCTATTAGGAAAATTGAAAGAAGGAAAACTCCAGACCCTGATGGTTTTCCAGTAGAATGTCATCACACTTTCAAAACAGAATCAATACCAATGCTAACAAAACTATTTAACTCCTTTATTCAACAGAACAAGGTACTAGAAAGTTTTCAAGAAGCTCAAATTACAGTAATTAAAAAAAGGAAAGGATCCAACACAATGCCTATCATACTGCCCATTATCCTTACTAAACTCTGATTATAAAATATTCACTGAAATACTGGCTATGAGATTAGCGGATGCACTACCAACCATAATTCAGAAGGACCAAACAGGACTTGTTCAGGGTAGAAGGAGTTACAATAACATCAGAAATACAATAAATGTAATACATAGTCGAAACACTGACACAATACTATTAGCATTGATGCCAAAAAAGGCTTTTGACAGGGTCAAGTGGAAGTTCATTATTTACATGATGGAAAAGGCAGACTTTGGAGGAAAATATATATATATATATATATATATAAAAATATATACTGGATTAGATTATTATACAATGGCAAGAAAAAATCCTGGACTCTAATTGGTCAGTCTTGGGCTGGACCCGTGATGTTATCCCAGCACAACATCATGGGTCTAGTCTCAGCCTCACTATGAACCTGTAGATGATCCTTTGCTTGATTGTTTCATCTTCTCTTAAAAAACAAAAATATTTTTCCACACAAAAACATCTTTAAAATGATTTTTTTTTATTCTGTATAACAATGAGCCATTGTATAATAGCGATAATGCCTTCCAGGGTGTGTGTCTTTTGGGATAACTTCACATCTCAGTTATTGGATGCACTCAGCCTGCGGCCTCATGCCTAACCACCTGAGGCGTGATGTTATCCCAGCACGACACACACCCTGCCAGGTGTTATTGCTTAATGAAATGACAACCCAAACACAGCTGTACTAACAAATCACAAAACCTTACAGAAAACCTACCTACAGAGAAGTATTAGATAGGGCTGCCCATGCACCTTCTATTATTTACCTTAATAGTAGAACCACTAGCAACACAAGTTAGAGACTGCACAGAAATAAAGGGAGTCAAGGCCAGAGATCAACATATAAAAATATCTTTATATGCAGATAATGTAATATTATATATCATAAACCCAGCTGAGGCAATACCAAATGTAATTGAAATTATATCAAAATTTGGGAAGGTCTCGGGCTACAAAATAATCTAGAATAAATCAGAAATACTGAGAATCAATCTAAAAAAGAATAACTTTCAGGGTGGGACTAGAATGCCATTCAGAACAGTAGATAAACTAAAACAGGGGATTACATTAGCCAATGACATCACAAAAGTAATAGAAATAAATTTAAATTCATTAATACTTAAGATAAACGAAGATGTACAAATCTGAGAAAATGTACCAATATCATTCTTGGGAAGGATTCAGGTTGTTAAGATGAAGATCCCTCCCCAAATCTTCTACTACTACCCATATATTCTCACTGAAACTTTATGCTATGTATAATGTATGTATCGCACCTGTATTGTTCCACCCTGTTTTGCCACACTATTGTTGTTCCCCTCACTGTGACGAGGTGCCTTTGTAAATGAGTCTGTGACTCAAAGGTTGTAAATCCAATTTATGAATTAAATAAATAAAATAAATATCATTGATGATTCAAAAAAAAACTATTTGAAGAACTGGATAAAATTATAAGAACATTTGTTTGTAACAGGAAAAAGGCCAGAATGTTATCACAGAAGTTACAAGTCATATATATAATCAAGCAGGCCAATAATTATCAAAATGTCAATGGCACTAACATGCCACAGTAACATACCAAAAAATAGAACATAATTTATAGGATCCTCCATGGTGGGTGTACTTGGAGTACTTCCAGAACAATAAATAATAAAATCTAAAACAAAAAATACAGACATTTACATGCAATATATGAAAAGAATGGTTAGCAATCCCTGCACAAGGTTTACTAGAATGGTATGGCAAGAATATCATAAGATAACAAACGGGAATTTAAGAAAAAATATGCATACTCCCATAAAATTGAATGAACAGACAGACAGGCATAAGATCTAAAAACATAATCCAGGGGAACCAAAGGGATGGCACAAATAGTAGATCTATATTAAGACAAATGTTTCATGACTTTTCAAGACTTACAGTATACATTCAGTCTGCTAGAAAAAGATACGTTTGTATATAGTTAGATCATACATGAATGAGGTATTAAAAGACACATTAACCATCTTTTTACACAGCTTGTATTTTAAAAAAAATGACTCCATAGACTTGAAAGGGAGATGCTGTTGTCTGCATTTATATTGAAACTGCATTTATTAAAGTAGGAAAAATGAAGTTTCCAGCATTTATAAATTGAAAACACTGCCTCTCCAGATTCAAAAATCCTGCTGTAAGAATTCTGAAATGACTGCCTTGATAATGTCAATGAAGTAAGATGCCAGCTGTGCAGAAGTATACTAGTTCTACTAATCATATTGAAATACAAATAACTTTAAATGAAAAATGATAGCATGGTACTGTGAGCATGGCAGTTGTTCAGCACAAAATATCTACAAAATGAGGGGTGTTTCATTTATAGATACATTTAGGTTTTTTTAATTTGCAAAAAAGCAGCAGAAAATGCAATTGTTTTCACTTTTTAAACAAATGGATGCAGATAACTTAAACAATGACAGCATGTTACTGTGAACATGACATTTATTCAGCACACATAAATATCTACAAAATGAGTGGTGTTTCATTTATATACACCTTTTAGTTTTTTTTATAATTAGCAAAAAACAGCAGAAAATTCAATTTTATTTCACTTTTTGCAACAAACAAATGCAAATAGCTTTAAAACAAAATATGATAGCAAGGTACTTTGAGCACAAAAAATGTTCAGCACAAAAATATCTACCAAAAGTGTAGCATTTAATTTATAGATACATTTTAGATTTTTTATAATCCACAAAAAATGGCAGGAAATTACTTTTTTGTTCACTTTTTGGACATATGGCATAAATAGACTATGCTACCATCCTACTGGAAATATTGTTGATATGTAATGTTCTCGTGCTAACTGACCAGGTAACATCACTCATGGCTTCACTACTCATGATGTCATTGGATTAATCAGAATGAGAACAAAAAATATCAACAATATTTCCAGTACGGGGTAGCATATCTCTTATATATTCTTTGCAGAAAACTCAGCTAATGCATCCATTTGTGCTGTTATTGAAGTGCCAAAAGTATGGAAATGCAATGTTAGGGTTTTTAACACTAACTCTGCATTCCCCCCAAAGCAACCAACAAGCGACAAGGCAACACAAGCAACCACAGGCATCCATCATCAGGTAAGACAACATACAACTCTTTCCAAATGACATAAGAGACATCCATCATCATGGTGCAGTACTTCTGTAGCCACAGATACACATGCAAACTTGCACACCACCTGGGATGTGAGGTAAAAAAAAATCCCATATGATCACATTGTAAACTGTAAGTAAGAAATAACACATGACAGGGTGTATGGCAATGTTAAATTACTGCATGTCTAAGGTGGGTTGTGAAGCATGAAGCACAGCCGAATGGCTTCAACCACCTGGAAAGTGCAGTATATGATTCCTGTAGGATCACACTGTAAATTGTAAGTAAGCAATCCACACCAAAACAAACCACATTTTATTTATGGAACACTATTCCAGAATAGAGCATAGTGTATTACATGATACAATAAAACAGTTTAAAACAGAACCACACTTCTAAAAATCATCAAAACTGGAATTTAATTATCAGCATAAACCTGTTCACATAAATACATTTTCAAGGCCGATTTGAAGGCCTCAATGGATGGGCATTCCCTTATCTGACAAGGTAGAAAATTCCACAGGGTCGGAGCAGCAAAAGCAAGTGATCTAACTCCTGAAGTTGTCAGACAGACCCTGGGAATCTCCAGCAATCCCTTGTCAGTGGAGCGGATAGGACAAAGGGAGCGATAGGGGCAAAGTAACTTTTACAGCTACCACAATAACACATAACTGGATGTGCAACAATGTTAAATTGCTGTATACCCCAGGTGGGTTGCGAGTCACAAGGTGCAGCCATGTGCCTTCAACCACCAGGGAAGTATGATATAAAATTCCCCAAGGATCCCTTTGTAAATTGTGAGTAAGCAATAACACACAGAAGGGTGTGCAGCAATGCTAAATTGCTGCATGCCCCAGGTGGATTGTAAGGCATGAGGTGCAGCTGGATGTCTTCAAACACCTGGGAAGTGCAGTATATAATTTAAATAAGATTACATTATTCATTTTAAGTGATCAATACCACACAGCAGGGTGTGTTACAAGGCCAAATTTCTGCATGTCTCAAGTGGGTTATGAGGCATGAGGTGCTGCTGAGTGCCTTCAACCACCTCAGAAATGTGATATAAAATTCCCATAGGATCACATTGTAAATTGTTAATAAGCAATAACATATGATGAGGTGTGCAGTAATGATAAATTACCACACGCCCCTTGTGGATTGTGAGGGGGTTGTGAGGAATGAGGCACAGCTAAGTGCCATCAACCATCTGGGAAGTGCTGATGTCTTCACTTAGGTACTGAAGACACATATGCTGCCATGGAAATGCATGCTAAGGATGTGGGAGAGTCAGCAGGTGGCTGCTCTGAGGAGCACCAGGCCTCTGGCTTCTTTGCCTGGAAGCATCCACTACATGGTTCAGGTTGTCCAAATATTCATAATTTTAGTTAAAGTCCTTGGTCATCCAAAAGAGGAACATGTCACAAAACCCACACTCAAAAAAATGAATGAACTCCTCTGAGACATCTTCTGTCTTCTAATAAATGTTCTTTTTTATTCCAAAATGCCCACCTCGAAACATTGGGCAATAGCTTCATGGTAGACACCATTTCATCAGACCCAAAACAGTGTTGCATCTCTTTATTCCTGGTTTATTCCAAAGAGTTTTTCTATGTTATTTCCTATTTGCCACATTTTTCCTTTACAAAATATTAATGTTACCCAAACACTCCCTGTTGTTGCTATTTTAGCCCCACAAGGGTCCTGTGTGTCTCAACACTGATTTCATTAATTCATTGCTTTAAGCCATATTATTTTCCAGTGTGGGGTGATCGTCGCACACCGTCTCCAAGCTGAAGAGGAGACATAAACTTCCAACTTAAATGGCACACAGATGAATGACTCAAAGTGGAACCAAATAAAGGGAAATGGCAGCAGAGCAAGGTGTAGCTTTTGGTAGTACAGTGAAAGCAGTTTTCATATGCACTTACTAAATGCAAGAAAGAAAAGGAAGTGTTGGAGGTGATTGCATAAGAAATGCAATGTACCCTAGATCATTTTGCCTGATAATGCAAAGTGGGAATTCAAGAATTCGTGGCTCACACTGTCACAGCAAGACAGCATTGACAAAGCAGGAGAAAATAGAATTAAAAACATTAAGCGTACAAGCATTAAGTGTACAGCAGTTTTGCATTCCCCTCCTCCTCATTTGGAATGCGGAAGGTGGGAGCTATTTGAAAAGAAAATTGCAGTTTTGTTACTTGGATTAGGGCACAAGAACAAAAAATATCAACATCTTCAGTAGGAAGGTAGCACATTTCATTTATGCCTTACAACCAAAAAAAAAGTGAATTTCCTGTCATTTTTTTCTGATTATAAAAACTCTAAAAGGTATCTAGAAATGAAACAGCACTCCTTTGGCAGATATATTTGTGATGAACAGATTTCATGCTCACAGTATGATATTTTTTGTTTTAAAGGTATTTGCATTTGCTAGTTTAAAAAGTGACAACAATTGAAGTTTCTGCTGATTTTTTTGCTAATTAAAAAAAAAACTAAAAGGTATCTATAAATGAAATGCCACTAATTTTGTAGATATTTTTGTGCTGAACAACTTTCATGCTCACAGTACCATGCTATCATTTTTCATTTTAGTTATTTGCATTTGAATATGGTTAGTAGAGCTAGAATACTTCTGCACAGCTTGCATCTCTCACCTCATTGACATCATCAAGGCATCCACTTTAGAATTCTTACAGCAGGATTTTTGAGCAATTTTCAAATGCTATGAAACTACGTTTATTTTACATTAATAAATGCAATTTCAATATAAATGTAAACAACTACCTCTCCTTTACAAGCCTATGGAGTCGTCTTTTTGAGAAAAAAAAAGTGTAAAAAGATGGATTAGGTGTTTTGTGAATCCTCCCCATCTTGATTTCAGCAAGGCTTTTGACTCGGTACTCCACAAAAGGTTGAACAGGAAGTTGGTGGATCTCGGGGGTTGAGGGGAAGATGGCCAGGTGGGTGGAAAACTGGCTAAGAGATAGAACCCATAGGGTGGTTATGGGGGGAGAGATATCTGGCACTAGAGAGGTAACCAGTGGGGTCCTGCAGGGCTCGGTGCTGGGGCCAGTGTTGCTCAATGTCTTCATCAATGACATTGGAGATGGCGTTAAGGGCAACATGTGCCTATTCTCTGATGACACCAAGCTCTGTGGAAGAGTGGACACAGCTGAAGGGATACAGGACCTACAGAAATATCTGGAAAAGCTGGGTAAGTGGTCCAGGATCTGGCAGCATGGCTTCAATGCAAAAAAATGCAAAGTTATGCATATTGGAGGCAAGAATCCCAGGACAGAGTACTACCTGAGTGGAGTCCGAGTTAATGCATCAAAGGAGGAGAAGGACCAAGGAGTGATGATTACTAGTGACCTGAAACACTCCATACAGTGCAAGAAAGCAACAGCAAAGGCAAACAACATGCTGGGATGCATATCTAGGGGTGTCAGTAGTAGGAGAGAGGAAGTTATGCTGCCCTTGTACAGGTCACTGGTAAGGCAGCATCTACAGTATGGAGTTCAGTAGAGAGTTCACAACTCAAAAAAGGACATTAACCTGCTTGAGAAGGTCCAGTGGAGGGCTACAAAGATATAGCAGGTCAGCAAGGCAAGGCACATGAGGAGAGATTGAGGGCACTGAACATGTACTCCCTGGAAGACAGGCGAGAGAGAGCGGACATGATTGTGACCTTCAAATACTTGAAATGAATAAATAAGGTTGATAAGGAGAGTCTCTTTAAGCTCAGTGGCAACCATAACATGAGGGAGCATAGTCTTAAGCTGGAGGGTGGGAGGTTTAGGAGGGAGGTCAGGAAGCACTTCTTCACAGAGAGGGTGGTGGACACTTGTAATGCGCTGCTGGAAGAGGTCATCTTGTTGAAGACACTGGGAAGCTTTAAAAGAGACTGGGATAGGCATAGGGAAAGGTAAGGATCATGAGTAGAGAGGATGGGAGGAGGAGAGGGAGGGAGGGAGGGAGGGAGGGAAGGGACATTAGCTCAAGCTGTGGACCCTGCAATACGAGCAGACTTGATAGACCAAATGTCCTTCTTCTGCTGACTTCTTTGTATGTTCGTATGCTTAGTTAAATAATGACTTACCAAGTTGGAGAATTATGTTAAGCAACATATTGTGATTAGTCTTAAATACTAATGCTATGCTGAGAACAGAATCAGAGGAATTAATTAAACAAATGATCTGGTTGTGATTATGAACTCTAGATCTTCACCTTGGCACCCTGAAAATGATATAGAGGATTGTCTATGGAAAGTCATTCACAACAAGGACATTCTCGATCGAGAGGTCTCCTTTGCAACGTTAGACCTCGAGAGTGAAGCTTGAGAGGTCATCCATTGCCATGGAGATCTTGAGATCTGAGATCTTTCTTTGTGAATGACTCCCCATAGACAATCTTTTATAGTGTATGGGGAGTCTATTCAATACCAAACAGCGAATGAATGCAGAAATAAACTTTAAGATTTTTTTAATTAAGCCTTACTTGGCTTCAATGTTGTGGCTCACTCCAGTGCTACTCAGTTTCTCACCGATGTGGTTGCTAAATAGCTCATGCACGAATGCGTTTGATCTTGTTGTGCTGCACCAGTGATATACTCAGTGCAGCACAACAAGATCGTGACGCACTGAGGCAAGCACAACAACGCTGTTGTGAGCATGGATTGCCATGCTCAACAGTGTTCTACCATACACTATACCTAGTTTGGATATAGAACATATCTTGAGCTTGTTACTGATCCAATGGGAAAATACTAGAGTAGTAATGGATTAAGTTCCAAAACCAATGTTTTAGAAATTATCACAACCTGAAAAAAGTTCTGTTCCGATAATGTTATTTTACTGAAAACGGTACATGTTCTAGAAGATTCTGAAGTTATCAGAGCAGATTATCCTGTTCCTAATCTTCATCAGTGAAGCATTCCTAAGCATGATGCCAGCTTCTGCCAAAACAGGTAAATCCAAGGCAATGCACACACAGCATAAAAACTGACAGAAGTGTGCTAAAATTGACAAAGATTATAATACTGTAGGTACAGCAAAAACATGTTGAGCTGCTCAGTAACAGCTGACAGGTCATTTTTCTGCTAGCTATTACTGACCTGGTGGGCATGTTTATGTTATACTTGCAAGGCTATGCCTGTAGTTTGATGGGCGGAGCAACAAACCATTCCAACATCAGGCCTTTAAAGGCCGCTCCTCTTGACTAGTCCAGGATTTGTTTCTTTCCCTGCAGCTGGAGAAGCCACCTTCATTCGCTCTGGCCTGTCTTATTTACAGTACCTTGCACCTCTGGCTGCTCACTCCTGTCTGCCATGCTGCATTCTCTGCCTTGGCCCTTCTGCCACTTCTGCTGCTTCATTCCTGCTCCCTTCTAGGTTTTCCCCTTCCATCCATTTCCCCCATTTGCTGCCTGTCAATGTTTCTTCTTCCACATACCTCATTCTTATGTTGCTCCCCGGCTTCTGTCTTTGTTTTCCTTGGGCTATCCTGGCTCAGCTCCTTCCTCCTTCAAGTCCCCAGCTCTGTCCCCGATGCCGCTTCTGGGTTGCTTGCACATTGTAGCATCATTTCGCTTGTCGCAGTCGGAGATTCTTTCCACTCCGTTTCTCCATTATTCAGCCTTCCCTCCTTCACATTTCTCCATCTTCCCCTCTTTTCAGTTCCCTCCTGCCCTTGGTCTGGCTTTGTTTCTGGCCCTCCATGAGTGCCGTGCTCTTCTCCGGTGCCCGGACTCGCTTGCCTTTCTGGTGCCTCCCTCCTTGCCTTCGGCTTCCTGTCTTTTCCTTTCCTTGTTCTATCACTGGATTTCTCTGCTTCCACTCCTGTGTTCTGTTTCGGGGTGCTGCCCTGCCATCTGCATTTTTCTACTCGTCTCCTTACTTCTCTCCTGCCCCTGCCCACAGGCCTCGACTATGTGACTTGTCAGGCATCACACCAGTTCATTTCCTCATATTTGTTTAATGTTGTCTTTGGCCTATGACTGGACTTCTGATATTCGTTATCATTCTCACTGATCATTTCATTTTCTCTGGTGTTGATCAGCCCTGTCATGGCTGCTGGCCTTTTCTTCCTCTTCATCATTTCCACCCATTCTTCTTGCCCTTGCCTTTACATATCTTCCCCTGCTTTATATCTGATTCCTTCAGTCCTGGTGCTGCATATTCTCCAGTCCTGTGCCAAGCACTTACTGTGCCATGCCTTCTCCTTCATACTGCCCCCATGTAGTCCTCCCTGGCTTGTTCACTTTCCGATTGTTTTCCTTTTAGCCCGATTTCACCTGCCTTGTCCTTTTGGGGTTCCCCTACCTCCCTATACTAATTCTGCTGCCTTCCTCATTTTTAGAAAATACAAAATCACACATGCCCCCACAATGCAAAGCATCATGGGCTGCATATGCAAATCACCACAGAATGTTATGCTGGTCCAACTTTAAGCAGAATTGCCTGGTGCCAAAAAGCCTCTCACACAGTTTGAAAAGGGTGCTAACAGAAGACATAGGCACGTGTTTCGTCCTACCAGGACTCATCAGTATGCCTCGTCTGTTTAACACCCCAGTGGAATGGACCAGCTACCCTTAAAGCAGTGTGCCTTAGATATATTGTGGTGAACCCATTAAAATAAAAAACTATTTAAAAGACAAAGAACCTCTGTGCGCAAGCACTGAGGCAAGGGTTACCCCAAAGGGCATTTGGCTGGGAAGCCAAGATTCAAGAAAATACAAAATCACACATGCCCCCACAATGCAAAGCATCATGGGCTGCATATGCAAATCGCCACAGAATGTTATGCTGGTCCAACTTTAAGCAGAATTTTTAGTCCTACGTGCAGGACCTGTATTTTGTACCTGGGATTCCATAATAATTTCAAAATCTTGCCGTTGTGGGTCAGCCCCTGCTACAGCACAGGCATCGACTCCCCCTCTCAGTTTTGGCAACTGCTGGTGCTTCTTCCTTCTACTACCTTACAAGTCTACATGATGTTTGTTGTCATGGTGCCTAGTTGTTGGTTTCTCTGTTTTTCCTATGGCAGGGGACAGCATCATCACAGCTGGCACTGTGGTTCCGGGCAGCGGGAGCAGCTTGACATCCCCCTGTTCTTTGGTGCTGATTCATCCCACATTCTAATGCTTTGTTCTGGCCTTCAGGCCTTCTTTCCACCAGCCTATCACCTGCCCCTCCATCAGTCCATCAACCTCACCTCGGCTCCTTCCTTGTCCCTTGCTTTCCTTTGGGAGTACCTTTCTATTCTGCCCCACCTTCCACCACGTTCTTGAACCTTGCCTCCTCTCCTTCCTTATCCCATGCTTTCTTTTGGGGGTATTTCCTTATCTTGCCATCACCATATCTATTCGTATCCTCCTCTTACCCTATTCCTAAGTTCGGGACCACTCAGTTCATATATTCTCCATTCCATGTTAACTTCCATTGTTATTAAACCTCATCCTTCCTACAGCCTTCAAGGCTTTCACTGCACTATTATACATCATCCATTTCTTTCCTCACCCCAACTATACCAGCCTTCAAGGCTTTCTCTCCATTATCCTACATTTGTCCATTTCATACCTCACCTTAACCATTCTGGCCTTCAAGGCTTTCAATCCACCATAATTTCTCATTCATATATTCTCGATCATCCTCTCCTACTGCATCAATTTCTCAACTCATCACAGGCTGCGGGATTTGCCCAGCCATCACTGTCTCTTCACCTTGCCTCATTTGTTTCCATTCTGCAATCCATGAAAGTTTCAGGCTTCTCTCCATCAACATACCTCTATATTTCATCTTGACCCTCCACTTGTCTATTACAACTTTATTGCTCTTAATTCACCACTCTTGGTATTTCGTACCTCCATGTTGGCTGCTGGCTTCTCCCAGCCATTCTTGTTCCTACCTTCATGACATTTGCTCCGCTCCTTATTTGGCTTCTCAATGGACCCAGCTGGCATGCATTCCCATGGCTGTTACTGTGACCTGCCTCCTCTGGACCCATGTCAGGGTCTCTTTCGCGCCCTCTGACCTATCCATAGGTCTACTCATTCACATCACCTAATCCAGCATACCAATCATTTGGGTCCCGTGTTACCTCGCCTTGATCTGCTCTCCACTCAGACGGTCTTGCTCTGCAACCATGAAGTCTGCAAGTAGAGCATGTGAAGTTCAGAGCGATGTCCTTCTCCCTGGCCAGTAGTGAGAATATCTTCACTCTGGGTGGACCTTCAGTCATCCCTCATTTTGGTGACACTTCTGGATGTATAATTTATGACTTCCAGCTGCGAGGGGTGCAGCTCTCATCCTCAGGTCCCCTTTGACTGCCCCAGTGGGTTTGAGGCACCCACTATGCTATTCTCTATCTGACCACCTCTGGTCCATTTCACAGGTTATGTAGGCTAGCTGAGTGCCACAGTGGTAATTTCTCTCCTCCTTTGCCTTTGGGCGTCTAGTTGCAGAGACGTCGCTTGCAACCCTCAACAGCATTCCTGCTAGAAGGACAGTGCAAGAGATTCCCTAAATTGGAATCATTTCCTCTTCCCTTGCTCTTGACTCTAAATTGCAGTAGCTAAGCTGTCACTAACCAAAACGTCCTTCAGCTGGGAAGGAAGGTTACCTAAGCCTTGGATCCCTAGAGGTTTCCTACACAAAGGGTTTTTTTTCTCTCTCCTCCATGCCAATGGTCTTTATATTTAGATAGAGTTAGAGCTTTCGTAGGTTTCATAGTTAGGTTCCTCAGCTGGATGGAGTCAGATGGTGGCCCTGGCTGTTTCCTCTCTCCTTAGGAAGTCTTGCCCTTTTGCCTCATGGTGGCTTCCATTCCACTCTCTAGTCCTCATCATCTCCCATTCCTCTCCTGTCCTTGCCATCTACATCTATCGACTTCTATTCCCATCCTTGATATCTTCTGACACCTTGCCTCCTTCGATGCTCAACACCCTTTTGGGTATTCTTTTTGGGCCTCTTCCTAAGCTACCTGTAGCCAAGGAAATCATTTCCATGGCACCTATAGGGGTGGAACCCTCCTCTAGAGTTCCTAGATGTCGTACCCCTACTACTGTAAGTGGTATACCCCACCAATAGAGAGACAAACAGCAACAATGTATCTAAGTCACACAAGCATATATCATACCAAATTGCATAAGCACATCGAACTGCAAGGCTATGCCTGTAGTTCAATGGACACAGCAACAAACCACTTCCCCATCAGGCTTTTAAAGGCCGCTCCTCCTGGCTAGTCCAGGATTTGTTTCTTTCATTGCCCCACCATCCTTCCCTCCTCCTTCAGTGGCATGTCTCTCTTTTCTGTGGGCATCTTCTTAAGCTACCTTTAACAAAGGGAATCATTCCTACATCACCTATAGGGGTGAAACCCTCTTCTAGGGTTCCTCGCCATTGTACTACTACAGGATGGTATATCCTATGGGTAGAGAGGCAAACAGCCACAATGTATCTAAGTCTCACAAGCATAAATCATACCAAGTTACGTAACTATTAAAATTCACTACAGTTTTTTAACTCCTCTTTTATATGTGCTCTGCATTTGTGCTGTCTTGGATTTGGACATTGAAGCTTCAGCTTTATAGGGCAGTACCTGCCTCTATTTGAGTATGGCCTCTCTGTATCCTCTTTTGCCTGTGCCAGAAGAAGACCTACAACCCCGAAAACATAGAAATTGTTGGCACAAAAAGGCCTCTTGTTCCATCAGGTCTGCTCATTCCAACATAACTAATGTTGAATGAAAGAAACCTAGTGGTTCTTCTCTATCCCCTACCCCACTTCTTGATTGGTGCAGTCTTTGTCAAGCCCTTGTATCTGTCTCACCTAGAACTGTGTGGAATGCTAAATTCTGCCTATGGAATTCATGTAGAATGTCATCTCTATGTAATCCAAGGAATACTGTTCTGTGGTTTACAGAAAATGAATCCTCAGTTTACATAAACTGGGGAATACAATTATGCACTTAACACTCCATTTACGAATTTTGGAATTCTGCTTCCAATGCAATTCCATGGAATTAGGTGAAATATAAGGCAGCTGCAAAATAAATGTGCTAGCTGTGCATATGAGCATACAAGCAGACTTGATAGACAGTGAGGCCTGTTTCTGCTGGTAAGCTTTGTATGTTAGTATGATTTTCTGAAATTTCACAGAATGCAGTAGAAGTGGAATTTAAAAATTCTGCATAGCTCTAGTCCCAGCCTTGATCGCTAGTGGCAGTTCTTTAGCATTTAAGGATATTCTTGGGAAAAAGTTGCTTTCATCCCATAAAGATTTTCTTGTTTAAAGGTTTTGAATCTTGTTAATGATGTTGTGTTGGACTATGGCTCCAAACAGGTGTGAACACTGCAAAGACAACCAGGCCAGATGCATTAACGGTATTTCATATTCTTGCTTTAATCAAGACTTTCCTTTTCCACCCCCAGCAAAAAGTGCTTCCCAGCTTTTTTGTGTTTTGCAGAAAGTCAGCCCACACAGCATAAACAGATTAGAAAGCAGTGTGTCTCTGCAAAACACAGCTTTCTTTTCCAGATAAAAAATGATTCACCCCCCATTTTTCATCCTCTCATGCTTTGTCACAATCTTCTTTGCTGTAAGTCTCCTTTTCATCTTATTCAAAGCTTAAGCTGCTCTATCTCTCCATCACATGCACGCACAAACACACATACACACACACACACACACACACACTCACTAACTCACACAACCCTTTTCTTTCTGCCATACCAGATACAATAATTACATTCTTTTTGTGAAAAGAGAAAAAAAAAAACTACTTCTTTATCCTCATTCCCTTCTGTTGAATTCTGAATGACTTAATCATACCATAACCCACTCACTGTTAATTTTATGGCATGTGTGTATTCAAGGATTCTTACTTTATGCCCATACCTCTCAGTGTCCACATTTCAAAGGACTGCAGAGACAGAGGGCAGGATTCTCAAAGATCATGAAATACACGTAGCTGCAGGTAAACCGAGGCACAAGTGAGTTGCCACTTGCAGATCCGCAGGATACCTGCAGCGGCGGGTATTCACAAAGGTGGAGCCAGATCACGACCGACTCCATGATTTATGGCTGCTTGTGGGAGGTGTTGCCCAGGAGATCTCTGCAGCTGCAGCAAGATGCTACGGCTGGTGGGAGCAGCCGTAACATCCTCAGCAACTTCTGGCTGAGAATCGCAACCAGAGCAGCTGCAGGCAATTTCAGCCCACAGCTGTAGTTGTGGAGTGGGACTTTGGTCCCAAAAGTTTTGAGAGTCCTGCCCAGAGAGTCTGTCACATCTATGGGGAACCAAAGGGTGACTGAACTGGAGCTGTTATGGGTCATCCACAAGACAATTCCAGCTTGCAGAATTTCAATGTCCATGACATTTGATTCTTATGTTCTACAAATCTGTGTGACCCGTATAGTGAATACCCAGTATGTTACAATAGAATGTATTTAAAAATGCTGAAAAAAAGCAATGTGTTAATTAAAAGTGGTACAATCACTCTATGCAGACCAATGACAGCATATTTGTGCCACAGGGTACACCACACACATTCATGGACAATTACTTTAGTAAATCATTAAGTATGTAAGTTTTTATTTATATGGCACCCATTCCCAGAGGCTCTGGGTGCTTTACAAGCAGATAATGATCAGGGTAAAACAAACAGTGTACAAAGCATAAAAATACATAAGTAATAAATTAATACTTCAAAATTAAGTTAAAATTAGCAACAGTTTTCAGGATGCACTTTTTTACATAAATAAGTCTTCAGACCCCTCTTAAATGCCTCCACTGATGGGGCCTCCCTCAGTGACGTGGGAAGTGAGTTCCAGAGGACTCAGCCAGCTACCTTGAATGAGCAATCACCCAAGGTTTTCAGCCTGGCCCTCAGAGCTGCTTGGAGGCCTTCTGTGGAGGAGCAGTGGGATCATACCGGGATGGCAGGTATAAGGATGTCAAACAGAAAGCCAGGGCCTTCACCATATAGAGCCTTTTAGGTGAGTAAGCCCACATTGAAGATGATCCTCCACCTGACTGGCAGCCAATGCAGACCTTGCAGGACCTAGGTCATATAACAAGACCTGGGCAGACCCATCAGCAACCTGGCTGCCATGTTCTGCACTAGCTGCAGCCGACCAAGGTTCCCTCCATTGACCCTGGAGTAAAGAGCATGACAGTAGTCCTGGATGTGACAAAGGCATGATCCAGTGAAGGCAGGTCCTTGGGTGGAATTAGGGATTTAATCTGGGCAATGTTCGTTAAGTGATAAAAAACACTTTTGACAACAGGTGACACCTGGGCATTAAGTGTTAGTCTGTCATCAAGGACAATACCCAGATTGTTCACCCTAGGGAATGCCATCAATGGGGTAGATCCCAGGATCAGCCCTATTACGACCCCAGTTGTACATGACCAGGCTCAATCACCAGTACCTCTGTGTTGTCGGGGTTTAGCCTCAGGTAGTTAGAGGCATCCAATCCTATATTTTGGCCAGGTACTTATACAGATCTTTGATGGTGCCAGTTCCCATTGCTTTGTGTACTACTTTGATCACCCAAAGAAATCAATTAGATTCATCTGACATGACCTTCCTGCTGTGAATCCATGCTGCCTTGGGTCCTGTGCCCCACTGGCCTCTAGGTACTCAAAAAAATTCTTTCCTTCAGAAGTGATTCGATTATTTTCCCTGCCACTGAGGTCAAACTGACAGGTCTGTAGTTTCCTGCCTCTGCCTTGCTCCCACTTTTGTGAAGGTTAATCACATCTGCCCTCCTCCAGTCCTCAGGTATGACACCATCCTCCCATGATTTGTTAAAAAGGGTAGTCAATGGTGTTACTCATTCTCTCCTTAGTTCTTTTAGAATTCTGGGGTGAATCCCATCAGTCCCCATTGCTTTGTCCAACTTCAGTTTTAGGAGTTCTTCCAGAACCCTTTCTTCTGTGAAAGGACTGATATCAACCCTCTATCCAAATTGCTTCTATTGACTGGATGAGGTACCTCCCCCTCCTCTTCATTTGAAAACTGAGCAGAAGTATTTGTTCAGTATCCCTGCTTGTTCACTGTCCTCTCTGCCCACCCACCCTCCTCTTTATTCAGCCTCAGTATCCTCCCTTTGTCTTTCTTCACTCCCTAACATACCTATAAAAGGTTTTAGCCCCCTTCTTAACTGAGTTGGCTATCTTTTCCTCAGTTTGGGCCTTTGCTATTTGGACTGCCTTCCCGACTTCCTTCTGCTTTAACTGGTGCAGTTCTCTGTCCTGCTCTTTCTGTATTTCCTTATACTTCCTGAATCCTATCTTTTTCTCTCTAACCACCCCCGCCACTTCTTTTTGAGAACCATAGTGTTTTTTTTATTTTGTTTTGATTTGTTTATTTGCTTCACACAAAGGCTTGTTACCTCTGTGATGGTAGTTCTGATATTTCCCCATTGTTGCTCCCCCACTTCTTCTTGCTAGTTTGCTAGTGCTTTTCTGAGGCACTATGCCATTTTGACAAAATCAGCCATCCTGAAGTCCAGTACCTTCACTTTTGTATGGCTTGACTCTACAGCTGAGTTTATTGTGCACCACACTATTTAGTGGTCACTTGTTCCCAGATGGCTACCCACTTCTGAGATCCTCTCTCCATCCCTATTTGAGAGTACCAGGTCTAAGTTTGCTCCTTCCCGAGTGGATTTCAACACTAGCTGTCTGAGGCATGATCCCTGTAGGGCATCAAGAATGGCCCTGCTCTTGGATGTGGTTGCAGCAAAGGTGCTTCAGTTAACATCTGGCATATTCAGGTCTCCCATCAGCAATATCTCCCCTTTCTCTGCCATCCTAAGGATGCCGTCTATCATTTCCTTGTCCATTTCCTCCCCCTGAGACGGGGGTCTGTATACAACCCCTGTGAGGATTGTGGTGCCATTTCTAGTCTCCAGGGTGACCCACAGTGCCTCCTCTCTTCCCTGTTTATCCTTTAGTTCCATTGCTTTGATCCCTTCCCTTACATAGAGAGCTACTCCTCTTCCTCCACTTCTACCATCCCTGTCTCCCCTGTAGATTGTGTACCCTGGTATGTTGCCAGCCTAGTCACGGTTCTCTGGGTACCATGTTTCTGTGACTGCCACAATATCCTGGCATCCCTCTTCCATCAAGGCCACCAGTTCAGGGAGCCTGTTACCTAGACTATGGGCATTGGTACTCATTACCCTCCATTTTTTGATGGCCTTACCCCTTTTTGCCCCATCCCTGTCCTTATAGCCTTTGTCTTTTTCTCCATTTACTCCTGCCCTTCTCCATATTGACTTCTCCATCGTGGCTTCCGGAAGGAGGTGAAATTCCCCATCACACCCATTGCCTCCTACCAGAGAAAAAGGACTCGCACCAGTGGATGACAGTTTCTGTGAGTCCACAGTACTCTCTAAGGTGCTCCAAAAGCACAATGTGGTCCACAGTGTCAAATGCTGATAAAAGATCAAGGAGAATGAGAATTTCCTGATCTCCTCCATCTCTCGCTCTGAGGATGTCATTCTGCACCCGAACCAACGCCATCTCTGTGATGTGCCTAGCCCTAAATCCAGACTAGAAAGGCTCATAGATGTCAAAGGCTATGAGGTGTGCCTCGAGCTGCAGTGCCAACACTTTCTCAACAACCTTTTCTAAAAATGGGAGGTTGGTGATAGGTCTATAATTTACCAAGACATCCTCGTCGAGTGATAGCTTCTTCAGAAGGGACTTCACCAACGCCTCCTTCAAGGCATCAGGGAAGACCCCCTCTGAACGTGAACACTGGACAATCCTGATGAACACTGGACCAATAGCATCGATGCATCCCACTAAGAAATGAGTTGGGCCTGGATCCAGTTTGCAGAAGGTGGGCCACAGCTTCAAAATCATCTCAACAATCTCAGCCTCCTTCACTGGCTAAAACTCTGTCCAGACAATAGAAATGCTTCCGTTCTTACCAGGCCCCCTACTGGAGGACTGATCTTGCATCACTGGGGAGATCCTGGACCTAACAGAGGATACCCTGTCAGAAAAGAACAGAGAAGCACAAACTCATTGCACAATGTGGCTGAAAATGCCCTTTTCAGCTACAGAGACAGGAACTCTGCCTTCTTCTGGTTGATTACCCTTTAATAGTCATCTTAATGATTTCTCAGAATCAGTCTATCCTCCATGGACCATGTCATCTGCCAGCAATGCTCCAACTTCCAACTCTTGGTCTTCATCTCCTTGAAAGATCCATCAAACCTAGGGGGTCTCAAGCGAGAAGACCTAGGCTATATATGGCATGGATCCACCACAGGACTCTGCCAGAAATTATGTTGAATGCCCCATCAGTCACACCAGCAGGTTGACCACATTCTGCAGTCAGCTGCCAGCTTGCTATTGCACCCCCCCCACATAAGGATTCTCAACTCCAGTCAGAGCTAATTGGGGGGGCAGGACCCCTGACAGACAGCATCGGGTTCCAGCGGGTCTCCCACCATGGCTAGGTGCTGTAGTCACTGTGGGGGACCTTGCTGGCAAAATGTCGCTGCGAGGGGGGTAAGCGCAATGGCACCATTATAGGCTGCCACCACCTCACCCAAGCCAATCACACATGCAGTATTCACACCATAAAAGTCAACTACTGCCAAATGTCCCTCTGGGAACAATCCCCTTAAAGGGCAATAGCTGACCATCTCAACAGTGGAGGGACTATATGGGGGGGCACAAATGAGAACTCCATCGTGAAATGATTGGACCAAGTGAATCTATCAAACTTGAGGTCCATGACCTCAAGTCCCAGCAAAAACAACAAGGCCTAGGTGTGGACATGGTGGTGGGTCGCAGAAGCAACTGACTGTGCTAGGCCCAGTGATGTCATCTGCTGGAGGAGATCATACCCAAACTGCAAGAATTCATTGTCAATCCAGTCACCAAAGCCCCCCAGAATCAACCATCTGGGTGACAACAACACCCTGTCAGCAACAAAGTCTGTGACCTCCTGCAGGAATTCACCCCCTGTCTCAGAAGACAGCAAACAAGAAGAATCCTGCAACCCACACCTGGACCCCATTGCATTGCCACACATTCAAATGATGAGCGAGAATCCACTGGGTGCACATTGATGTTCAGGTTGGATCTAAAACCGATGGCCATTTCCTCGCCCCTGTGTTCCCTCCTCAGGTAGTGCACCAAGTGCCCAGCGGCGACCGATGCCTCCAAAACTCGACATGCATTGTCCCGCAGCCATGTCTTAGTAATGTAAGCCAGATCAACCAATGAAATCAGGTCCATCGTAATAGCGGTATTGTTTCTTATGGACTTGGCATTGCATAGCATGGCCCTAAGGGGACTAGTGGAAACTGTAGGCCATCAAGCTATCTACCCACGTGGTCTAGTGGGAACCCTGGGGATGGAAACCAAACAATGTTGGGCCACTCTCGTTGCTCCATTTAGTGCCAGGGGGCTTCCCTCTCCTAACCAAATTGATCCTATTCACCTCCACTGCGCACACGGCACCCTGTCACCAACCCACCTGCCCCTTAGTAATACCCACTTCCCGACAACAATTCACAGCTATAGCTGGCCAGTTTTATTTAGAGTGAACATTGACCTGGGCAGAGATATTCCCTTGCCTTTTTCAGAATGTGCAATATAATCTTTGTTTTTCATTTAGGTAGAAGAACACTGCATGCTGCTGAGACACTCCCCCACATGCACTATGTGTGCTGCCTGTGGGGAAGGACAGAAAAGTAGTGGGTGGAGAAACACCCAGCCAATGTCTGGCAAAGCTCCTCCTTCTGGCCCTGCACCCCAAGCCATGGCATTCACTGCCATTGAATCCTGATCCTCAAAGTAAGGGGGACTGACCAGAGGATTACAGAGCTCCAAAAGCCTCTGCTATGGGGGAACAGAGGATGGAGTATGTACCTGGAACTGGTAAGTGATGGAGGTCATGGTGGGATCAACCAGCTGTTCAGGAGATGGGAGCATACACCTAAATTAAAAAAAAAGGAAAAATGGTAGGATGGATGTAAGGTAATAGTGGAAACCACAGGCAGAAGAGAAGAAGGGATGCCTTGGGAAGGAGATGATGATCAGCTGCTAGGTTACTGGGTCTCCAAATCCAGCCCAGTGTTAGACTGAGCATGGAGCTAGGCATGGAAATTAGCAGAATGGATGCATTCCTGAGTTTTTCCTGCAGATCTAACCTATGCTGACAGACTGCCACCATCAATCTGGCCTCCTGCCACATTTTCTGTGGAAGCACAGAATCTGGAGCCGAGCCACTGAAGCTGAAATTGCCAGTCCACTGGAGTTAAAATTGCCAACCCACTGGCATGAAATTCAGTGTTCTGTTCCCAGCCTGCCACCTCAGACCTTGCAAGTCAACCCTCAGCCAACCAAGCTTACAAACTGTACTGCTCTGAACAAATTAGAGCACATGTAGCCACATCAATCAGGAGGCACCCCAAGGACTTCGGGGACCAATTATGAGCATCCTAGGCAGAGCCTGGTATGCTGAAAAGATGGCTAGACTTTCCTTGTAGCCACAGACTGCCAACATCAATTGGTCCATCCACCTATTTTCCCGCAGGAGCACTAGATCTGGAGTCAGGCCACTGGAGATTAAATCACCAACCCAATGTGATAACATAAAGTTAATTGCAAAATTAAAAAAAAAAGAAATCACCAACCTACCAGAGTTTAAACTGCTGACCAGCTGGCATGAATTTCAAGATCCCATTTCCAGCCTGCCATTTCGGACTTTGCAGCCTTCAAGCCTCAGCCAGTCTGGCTTGGTAGCTGAACTGCTCTAAACAAATTAGAGTGCAGGGAGCCCCCGTCAGTCAGGAGGCTTCCCCAGGACTTCTGGGACCAAGAGTCAGCGTGCCAGGTGGAGTCTGGGAAGCTCCAAATGTCTCAGCCTCCTACGTGGGTCAGTGTGAGCGGGCCAGTGTGAATGTGACAGGAGGGGTGAAAGAATTGAATCTGCCAGAGTCAGCTGGAACAGACAAAATAGGGCAGGCCATGCTGCTGGATTGAAACAGAGTGACATTGTGAGAATTGTAACACCTGTTCTGTGAAAGAGCTGCATTATTACGGAACATTCATTTTGCTAGACTGTGTACATCTGTGAGTTTAGATTGTGCATGCTATCTATATAATCTGTTTGTCTGTTGCCTGCTACAAAGTGAAGAACTGCTACCAAGACTGTAAGGTTTACTATCTACTTTATGGCTAGCAAACTGTTTGCAATAGGTTGTGTGCAAGTCAACCTCTGTCCCATATGTCTACTTTGATAACTCTTCTGCTGCATTAAGGTACCCCAATAACAACTAGTCTAGGTATACCTTTAGTTCGAGTTCAGTGTCTACCTTTATAGTTTTTTAATTTACCAGGTGTGTTGCCAGATTTGTGTTGCCAGTTGTTCTCTGACACACTCTAACTTTCAACTAAATGTATAAGGTACCCAGTAATTCCCTGTCTGGGTAACTTAGGCACCAATCCATCCTACCAATTATATTTACTTAATACTAATTCTGCTAAACAGCCAAGTACAGTATCACATTTGAAGTTTTTTTTTGTTACTCCTGCTTCTAGAATTTGCCAATCCACTTGTACAACTATTTAAGTTAACACAAGTACTCTAGAATACTCTTTCTTGGTGGAGTCCTATTCCTAGGTTCAGAAGAAACACACTTACAATTGCATTGGGGAGAAAGCAGTTCATGTTCACTGATCCCAAGAAAGTGTGAGCTTGCTTCACGGGTGCAAACTTAAAATGCCACCAATAAACTGGTAATTCTGAGCCCGTGAAATTTAGTTTGTGCGTTACTTACCAGTTTTACAGTATTTCCTGTAGAGTATGTAAGAGTACCAATTCCTGTACAATTATTGTCACCTTATATTGTAATGTGGCTCTTGTTAGCCAACATCTGTTACTAATTGCTAGTACTTAATCTTATTTTTATGTTGATTGTGCGAATGCGCAAGAAACATGTTGTGGTAGCTTGCTGCAGAAGCAGGTTGTGGAGGCATGGCACTGTTGTGGCCAATGCCCCCACTGCCTTTTGAGGCTTGGCCCCCTGTCCCCAATGGCATGGCATGCTGCTGCTGACACTAGCTCAGCCAGCATGCCACAACCCTGAGAAGTTTAATCGCTGCAATCAGGGGCCACCTTGTCATTGCAGCGTCATCCACTGCAATGATGAAGTGACCCATCATTCCAGGGCTCCCTTGCATTCCCGACCTGTTTGCTGAGGGGTTGCCCAATCCCCCTCAGCATCATGTCCCCTCCCACTGGTTCTTTGCTGACAGGGGTGCTCAATCCCCATCAGCATGCCCCCCCCACGTTCTTATGTGCCGAGGGGGTGCCCAATCCCCCTCAGCTCATGAGACCCACCCCATACCAGTATGTGCTAATGGGGGTGCCCAATCCCCTTCGGCTCCAGTCCCCCAACCCCAAAACACGCAGGTGGCATGCTGGGACCCTACCTCAGCATGCCAAAAGTACCTGCAAAAAGAAAAAAAAAGTCCAGCGATGTATTTTTTTTTATATATAACCCCAAAAAGAAGAAAATGGTCCCTTTGCAGTCTGTGGTGCCTCCCCCAACCCGCACCATCCCATTGCATACCTCACCACCCCACACACTCCCCTCACCCCATACTTACCTCTGGAGCTTGGCTCATTGATCTTCAGTGGGCCGGGAACACGTCTGCACTCTACCCAACCAGCTCAGAGAAAAAGATGGCGGCTGTGCTGAGCCTGCAACATTTTAGCGCTTCAGCGCTGCTCGTTTTTAACTTTATTTTTAGCCTTATTGCTTTCTATCATTTTCATTTTAGCTAGATAGGGCTGAAGGAGTGAGGTAGTTAGTAAGTTCGCGTTTAACGTGTAAAATTGTACCCTGAGTTTGTTTCTCCGGTCTCCATTTGCTCTATCGGCTTTTTGCCACTGGCTATTGTTGGCGGTTTGCATCTTCATGCTGCTGCTTTCCACCTGTGGCCACTGAGTTGTTGATGGAGCCTGGAGTTTTGTTCTGGATATTTTTTGGTTATACAGCAGGACTTTGAGCCTGTGCTGTGGAGCGGACTGGTTCCCTGCTGTCCCATCATGCTGCTCTCTGAACTCTTGGGACTGATCGAGTTCTTTTGGATTCCTGGGATTTGCAGGCTGTCCTGTGGAGGATTGGGGAGGTGGCGACTGCTGAGGATTTGCGGATCGGCTCCGGGGAACTCTTCAGGAGGTTTTTCGTTGGAGCTGTGGATTGTTCGACTTCTTGCTGCACCAGAGGGCTCGTTTATATGGACGAGCTTTTGCTGGGGCTTCTGGTGGATTTGTTGGTATGGAGAACTGTTTTGGAATTTGTGGGGAGTGTTGTCCACCTTCTGGTCTCCGACCGGGCAGGAGTCGCCCTGGGTGCTTCCCAGGGAGCTTGGGGGGGGGACTAGGGCTTCTTCTAAGCTGCCTTAGGGTCGTCTGTTTGGGCTGACTTATGAGACAGCTGTAGCCGCAGGTCGTCGACTGAGTGGGGATACTGCTCCCTGAAGAAACTTATTTTGCCTCCTTGAAGTATTCTGCTGCTTTTGGATAATTAACTGTTTGAACTGTCGGTCTTTGAAGAGCAGCTGCTGGAAGATCTGTCGGATACTTTTAGGCTCCCTTGTTTCATTCATTTGAATATTTATTATTGGACTTACCTGCTGAGAATTTTTTGGATTTATCCGGATTTTATTCATTTTTGGAATGCGGGAGAATCGATTTCTCTGATTTTTACCAACTCCTGGACTGAGGGTGGTGAGAGTGGTGTACATTTATTTATTTTATTTTGTATGACTACAAATCTGATTTATTTAACTGGTTCCCTGCCATGTGAAAGGTGGTATTGGGAGATTATATAACATCTCTTGCAGTGTCGCACGTGAGAGGTGCTGCATTGTTTAAAACACAAATTTGTTTTAATAACCAGTGGTATATTCTTCTGTGTTTTAAGATCATTTGATTTTATCTTTATTTTTATTTTTATTATTTTGGTTATTTTTGAGTTGGGGTTTATTTTGGTTTATGTTAGTTTATTTTGTTTTATTTGCCTTCCCTCAGTGAGAGAGAGCAAGGAGAGTGTGTTATTTATAAAGTGTGTTATTTATAGGTTTGATATTTGTAGGTTTATTTTTCTGTTGTTTGTGATTTGATTAATGAAGGTTGGGCACTATTCCCCCACTAGGCTCAGGGAATTATGTCCCTTTGAGTGCCCACCATTGTCATCTGACACCTATTTTAGGTGTCGAGCACTGGGCATTCTGAAGAGGCGAGGACGAAGGTGGAAAGCTGGGCCTTGTGGGGGACAGGAAAGGGGAGGGCGGATTGGGGTTTTAGGGTCCAGAAGATGTCCTGGGGTGAAATGGGGTCAGGATAGAGGTCACTCTTATCTTGTCCCCATACCCAAGAGTCCCGAAGAAATCGGACAGGTGCTGAGGTCTTCCTCGACAGCTCATCCTGCCTTGGTGGTGTTGTGCAATGCCAGATCAATTAAGAACAAGACAGCTATTATTGCTGATCTTGTTGGTTCATCTGATCTGACTTGCATCACCGAGACATGGCTGGATGAAAATCCAAGCCCTATATTGGCCTTGGCAACTCCAGACGGGTTCTCGGTGATACACAGTCCAAGGCTGGATCGTAGGGGCGGAGGTGTGGCCATTATGTTTAAATCTGAACTGGGCCTTGTGGATGTGCCATTGGGAAACGCCAGATCTTTTGAATATATCCTGGGTGAGGGTGCAGGCTGTGGGATTCTCCTCGTCTACCGTCCACCAGGTGACGGTGGCGAATTCCTACAGGAGATTGCAGACTTCATTGTCGACCTGGTGTTGAGGTTTCCCAGATTAATACTCCTGGGTGACTTCACTGCCTGGGTCGACGATGAACTATCTCATTTTGGTCAAAATCTCCTCCAGTTGATGAATACACTGGGCCTGACACAGGTTGTTACCTCCTCTACCCATATAGGGGGTCATTCATTAGATCTGGTCTTTCTCTTGGGTATGGAGATCACTGATTTGGGGGTGGAACCAGTCAGTTGGTCGGACCGTTACACCATAAGGTTCAGTTTCAGGGCCCCCTCTAATAGGTCTGCCCCTATGGAGATGGTCCAGTACCACCCTTTAAGGGGTATCGGCCCCAATGACCTAATGGCGGTGCTGGATCTATCGAGTCTGTCGGGTGAATGCATGAGTCCAGATGGTCTTGTATTAGCCTATAATAAGGCTGTGTCAGATGCTCTGGACAAAATTGCACCTGTTCGTGTTTGGCCTCTCACCATCCGTCCAAGGAGTCCATGGTTTGATGGCTCCTTGAAGGAATTAAGGCGAGTAGGCCGAAGGCTGGAGAGAGCCTGGCAGAAATCGGGCCTTGATACTGACAGGCTTAGATTGTTGGCCCATTATGATAGCTACCAATCAGAAATCACTTGTAAGAAGGCAGAATTCCTGTCCAGAGAGATTTCTGCTGCAATAAAAAGACCGGCTCAGCTTTTCCAGACTGTGGACAGACTGTGCAATCCAGTCTGTCTTCAGCCTAGAGAAGCCTTTTCTCAGCTTAGATGCGAGGAGTTCGCTCGCTTTTTTGTAGATAAGGTTACCAGCATCAGGTCCGGCATCGGTCTGACCTCTCCTATGGGGGATTGTGGTGGACGACTGGTGGTGTTTTATCCTCGGTCTGTCTGGTTAGACTTTCACCGCCCGGAATTCGTGGACACTGTGAAGATCATCCAAACAATGCGACCAACTAGTTGTAGTTTGGATCCGGGTCCTACACCGCTGTTAGTAGGTTGTGTAGAAGTTATCTACCCAGTCCTTGCTGACATCATCTGGAAATCCATTGAGAGTGGGGTTTTTCCTGACCCCCTTAAGGAGGCAGTAGTTCGACCACTCCTAAAAAAATCCTCCTTGGACCCAGACTGTCTAGCTAACTACCGGCCTATCTCTAACCTGCCATTTGTTGGTAAGGTTATTGAAAAGGCAGTTGCGTTGCAATTGGATGATCATCGCACATCTCATAATGTCTATGATACTCTCCAGTCTGGTTTCAGGAAAAGGCATAGTACTGAGACTGCCCTTGTTCGGGTATTGAGCGACCTCCTAATGGCCAGAGATCGAAAGGCTTGTACCATTCTGGTCCTTCTCGATCTATCTGCTGCATTTGACACTGTAGACCATGGGGTACTATTGGATCGACTGCGGGTCTTTTGTGGGCTGTCTGGTACAGTCCACAAGTGGTTTTGTTCTTACCTCACTGGCAGGTCTCAGACAGTTGTCACCAGAATTTATTCCTCTGATGCTTTCTCCCTGCCTTGTGGGGTACCACAGGGCTCCATTTTAGCTCCCATATTGTTTGCAGTGTATATGCTGCCATTGGGAGATATCATCAGGCGATACAGTCTGAGTTTTCACTGCTATGCAGATGATACTCAGCTGTATCTGTCCTTTCTCCCTGACCATAGTGATGCACTCTTTGTACTTAATAACTGCCTGGATGAGATCAGAATTTGGATGGGTTCGAGCTGGTTGAGACTCAATCCGGATAAGACTGAGGTATTGGTCATGGATCCAGGTCATCCTGGGGTGGGTTTGGGTGCTGGACAGCTATCAGATTTATTACTTGGTGGCGTACCGCTCTCTACCTCTCGACAGGTGCGAAATCTGGGCATTATTTTTGATGATGGTCTGATCCTGAAATCTCAGGTGTCAGCTGTTGTCAAATCCTCTTTCTACCATCTGAGGAATATCGCCCGGGTGAAACATCTGATTCCCCAGGAGGACCTTCCAACTTTGGTCCACGCCTTTGTCACTACCTGTCTGGACTACTGCAATTCCCTCTACCTAGGGCTACCAGGGGTCGATATCGCCACCTTCAGCTGGTGCAGAATGCTGCAGCCAGGCTTTTGACTGGGACTCTTAGAACTAGTCATATTACGCCTGTGCTTCGCGAACTGCACTGGCTGCCTGTTCAGTGGCGGATCACCTTTAAGGTTGGTTCACTAACCTTTAAAGCCCTACACAACCAGGGACCCGGTTACCTGAAAGATCTTCTGATTCCCTATTGCCCCCTCCGTTCTCTCCGTTCCGCCAGCGAGAGATTGCTAGAGATTCCCAGGGTTCAATTGAAGTTATTGGGATCTCGTGCCTTTGCCTTATCGGCTCCAACCCTGTGGAATTCTCTACCTCGCTGGTTAAGAGAATGCCCAACCGTTGATAGATTTAAAATTGCTTTAAAGACATATCTTTTTACTTTGGCTTATTCTTCTTAGTTATGGTTGTTTTAAATGTTTGGATTTTATTGTTCTGTCTATTTCTGTACAGTGCCTTGGTTTCGAAAGGCGCTTTATAAATAAATATGACTTGACTTGACTTCAAAGCCGACGGCGAACTGAGGAAATGCCGGTAAGTGATATAATGGTATAAACAGGGGGTTTTCAACATTGGTGCATATCTCAGGCACTTTTTGGAATTTGGCACCACATTTTCAACATGGGGTTATTGGGACCCCTCCTCATGAATTCTGCCACTGTCATGGCGTTATTTGGCCCCTAAAGGTGATTTTGCGGTCACTGCACGAAATCACCTTTTGGGACCAATTAATGAAACGACAGTGCCAGTGTTCATGAGAGGGACTCTCAAAAAGCCTATGTTGCAAATCTGGTGGAAAAAAATGCAGAAAATTACTGTTTTACGAGCATGCGTTGTGCAGTTACTATGCACGCTCATAACTTCGTGAATTTGAAATATTTTCAAGCCAGATTTTCAACATTGGCATTTTTTCACACCTCCTTGTGAACAGTACAGCTGTCATTTTTCACATCCTGGCCGAAATGTGTTTTCGCACTTTCAGCACAGATTAGCGCGGTTGCTGTGGGAAATCAGTGTTTGGGACAGATTAAGAAAATGATAATGATACTATTCATGAGCAGAGGTCCTAAAATGCCTATACTGAAAATTTGTTAATGAAACTCCATAAAATGACTGCATTACAAGCATGTGTTGAACTGTTTCCACCCACCCTTGTAATTTTGCAGATTTGTAATATTTTCACTCCATATTTTCAACATTGGCATTTTTTCACACCTCCTTATGAACACTACAGCTGTCAATTTTCACATCCTAGCTAAAATATGTTTTTGCGCTCCTGCTCCAGAATAGCATGGTCACTGTGGGAAATCAGTGTTTGGGACAGATTAAGATTGAGCAAGTGAGAGGGGGAGTGACCAGGCTCAACTGAGCTCTGTCGGGACTGCTACAGATTTCTTTGTGGGCAGAAAAAGGCTCCAATGCAGGAGCCCAGTACAAAAGGGTGGCCTGCAGCACTGGGAGAAACAGAACGAGAGAGCGAGTGAAGGAGAGGGAGTGAGCAAACTCAATGGAGCTCTGTCGGGACTGCTGCGGATTTCTTTGTGGGCAGAAAAAGGCGTCAGTGCAGGCAGGGGCCCAGTACAAAAGGGCAGCCTGCAGCGGTGGGAGAAACAGTACAAGTGAGTGAGACAGGGGGACTGAGTGAGCTCAACGGAGCTCTATCAGGACTGCTGCAGATTTCTTTGTGGGCAGAAAAATGCGTCAATGCAGGCAGGAGCCCAGTACAAAAGGGCAACTTGCAACGCCAGGAAAAACAGAATGAGCACATGAGAGAGGGGGAGTGAAAGAGGTCAACGGAGCTCTGTTGGGACTGCTCTGGATTTATTTGTGGGCAGAAAATGGCACCAACGGATGAAGGAGCCCAGTACAAAAGGGCAGCCTGCAGCACCAGGAGAAACAGAATGAGCAAGTGAGAGAGGGGGAGTGAACGACCTCAACGGAGCTCTGTCAGGACAGCTGTGAACTTCTCTGTGGGCAGAAAAAGGTGCCAACACAGGTAGGAGTCCAGTACAAAAGGGCAGCCTGCAGTGCAGAGACAGACAGAATGAGCGAGTGAGAGAGGGGGAGTGATTGAATTCAACGGAGCTGTGTCGGGACTGCTGCAGATTTCTTTGTGGGCAGAAAAAGGCGCCAACGCAAGCAGGAGCCCAGTACAAAAGGGCAGCCTGCAGCATCGGGAGAAACAGAATGAGCAAGTGAGAGAGGGGGAGTGTGCGAGCTCAATGGAGCTGTGCTGGAACTTACAGTTGCCCACCCTCCCTCCCAGGGTCCTCCATGGTCCTATATTACAGCAGGGTCTCCGGAGTGGAAACAAAGCAATGCCCACACCTCCTTATGAACAGTACAACTGTCATTTTTCACATCCTGGCCAAAATGCGCTTTCGCATTTCTGGCACAGAATAGTGCAGTCGCTGTGGGAAATCAGTGTTCGGGACACATTAAGGAAACCACAGTGACACGTTCATGAGCAGAGGTCCTAAAATGCCTATGTTGAAAATTTTATGATTAAAGTCCATAAAATGACTGTGTTACGAGCGTGCATTGTGCAGTTTCCACTCACCCTTGTAACTTCACAAATCAATAATATTTTCATGCCAGATTTTCAGCATTAGCATTTCTACACACCTCCTTATGAATAATACAGCTGTCATTTTTCACATCCTGGCTGAAATGTGTTTTCACATTTCCGTCGCTCAATACTGCAGTCGCTTTGGGAAATCAGTGTTTGGGACAGATTAGAATCAATCGAGTGAAAGAGGAGGAGTGACCAAACTCAACTGAGCTCTGTCAGGACTGCTGCGGATTTCTTTGTGGGCAAAGAAAGGCACCAACACAGGCAGGAGCCCAGTACAAATGGGAAGCCTGCAGCACCAGGAGAAACAGAATGAGCAAGTGAGAGAGGGGGAGCGAGCAAACTCAACAGAGCTGTGTCAGTACTGCTGCAGATTCCTTTATGGGCAGGAAAAGGTACTTAACACAGGCAGTAGCTTAGTATGAAAGGGCAGCCTGCAGCTCTGCATGAAACAGAATGAGAGAGTGAGAGAGGGGTAGTGAGTAAGCTCTACAGAGCTGTGTCGGGATTGCTGCAAATTTCTTTTTTTATAATTTAAACTTTATTGATACATTTCCTTTTGTGAAGGGCAGTTACAGCAAATCAAGATGTGACATACCACATGCACAGTAAGAACTGCCCAAACCACCCACCCACCCTCCCCCCTTACAGCAGCAACAAAACTATATCGCCCTAAAGTGCAGTGAATATTCCTGTTGGACATATGAGTAAGACTAAGGTGTGGTACAATCCTCAGTGAGACAACGAAAGTAAGGAATAGAGGGGATCCCATATTTTACCATAAGCTGCTAGTCTGTTGTGGAGACTTGCAATCGCCTTCTCTGTTCGGAGATTAGCAATGATTTCATGTAACCACTCCTGGAAAGATGGGGTGGATTGGTCCTTCCAATGACGTAGGATGAGTTTTTTAACAGAGAGAGCAACCATGGAGATATGGTATTTCCTGTTTCTAACTCTAACCAGGGGACATGTCCCCTAGAAGACAAACCTCAGGAATAAAATACTCCTGAAGGCCCAGTAGGGGATCGAGAGACATCTTAATTGAATTCCATAGAGGGAAAACTTTGGGACAGGACCAGAACATATGAAGGAGCGTTCCTTCTTCTTGCAAACACTTAGTACATGTACTTGAATTCAAGAAACACCATTTTTTTAGTGTAATGGGGGTACAGTACATATTATGTAAAATATGGAATTGCATGAGATGCAATCTATCTTGGGAAACGTACTTATGGCAGGATCTCCATAGGGATTGCCAATCCAGCTGGTATTGAGGGAGGAGTGAGTTCCAGAATCTAGTAGGTCCGAAGGAGTCCCTATATTTTTTTATAATACAACACCCTGTATAACTTGGATACGATGCCTGAGGATCCAGACAATAGGGAAATTTCAGGTATCAAGGCTGACACTTTCTGAGAAGGGGGAGGATTCCCCAGGACTAAAGTGAGAAGGTGTCTTAACTGCATGACCTTAAAGTGAGATGAGATCGTGATGAGAAACGTATTAATAATTCCACCTGGGTGCAACCAGTGCCCTTCCTCATCTACCAGGGAAAGCAGTTTTCCATCGCCTAATTGAGGCAACCATTTGCAGGAAATCCGCTTTCTGTTAATAGTAAAAGATGGGGAGTTCCAAATAGACTGAGCTAAATCAGCCTGAGGAAAATAATGAAGAAATAAACATAACTGTGCGTAAACTCTTAAAGAGATACCTATTGTGGTGCAGTCAGCCATCTTTACATGAGACAATTTGAGGTAAAATAAAGTTAAGGGATCCAGGCATTTAGCTTTAATTGCATCTAACTCAATCTTAAGCCATACTGGTGGTACCATTTCAGGGCCTGGGGATATCCGTCTCACACATTTTGCTAGATGACTGGCCCAGTAGTATAGTGCCATATGAGGAATCCTCAGCCCCCCTCACGTTTTGGGGCAGCTAGCTTGTAATAAGCCAAACTGGGATATTTATCAGCTCAGATAAATCTAGTAAATATACTGTGCAATTTCTTAAACCAGCATATAGGAATAAAAGAATTGAGAAGGGATAAGGGGTAGAAAATTCTAGGAAATACATTCATCTTAATTATGTTAATCCTGCCCCATAGTGATATAGGAAGTTTAGACCATCTGTTAAGGTCGTGAATAACAACCTGTGAGAGAGTGTCCAGGTTATCTTCAACCCAAGTTGAGGGGTTACGGGATAACTTGATGCCCAAATACTTAAATGCTCTAGGAGTCCAACCTAAGCCTAGGAGACAGATATCGTCCTTAAATACCTTGTGATTTAATGGGAAAAATAAGGATTTACTAGCATTCAATTTATAGTTAGATAGCTCACTAAATCTGGCTATTTCGTTCAGTAAGGGTGGTATTGATGAAACCGGATGGAAGAGATGTATCAACAAATCATCCGCATATGCAGTGAGTTTAATTTCATGACGCCCAACCCGGATACCTCGTATAGAAATACTTTGGAGGATGATTTGAGTGAGAGGTTCCAAGTATAAGTTAAACAACAGAGGTGGTAGGGGGCAACCCTGCCTAGTACCTGAATAAAGTGGGAAGGAATTAGAGAAGGCCTCATTAGCTGAGATTTTTGCTAAAGGGGATTTATATAATGCAGCAACCCAGGATATAAATACCGGAGGGAATTTAAAGGTACTCAAAACCTTAAATAAAAAGCTCCAATTCACCTGGTTGAACGCCTTCTCGGCATCCAAAGAGACCAGGCCTACAAGGAACTCAGCATCTCTGGTAGCCGAGAAGACGTGGGATAACGTACGCAAATGATCCGCCGGTGAGCGTCTCTTCATAAATCTTACCTGATTCATACCTATTAACTCAGGGAGTACCATAGATAACCTGTTAGCTAAAATCTTTGAGAGAATTTTAGTATCTTGATTTAGGAGGGATATAGGCCTATAACTCTGGATGAACTCAGGGTTCTTGTCTGGCTTGGGGAGAAGCACTATCAAGGCTTCGAAAAGATGACAATCAACCTCCTTCCCGGATAGACTATGCTGAAATAATCTATTAAGTATTGGTAATAAAAGTTCTCGAAAAGTTTTATAGAAAAGGGAAGAAAATTCATCAGGCCCAGGAGTTTTATCTGAGGGTAAACCATAAATAACCTCAGCGATTTCTTCCTGAGTTATAGGAGAGACAAGGGAGTCTATGTAATGTGCTGGGAGGGAGGGCAGGTGAGAATCCATCAGATATTTCTCCATGCTTACAGGGCTTGGGGGGTGCTCCATGTCCCTGTACAGCATTTTGTAGTATGCTGAGAACTCTTGAACTATCTCAGTAGGAGATGTTTTCAGAGACCCATCTACTGATGCCCTGATAGAAGGCATAAATCTCACGGATTCTTGCTGCTTAATACAGAGTGCCAATAAGCGCCCTGCCTTCTCACCTTGATCAGTATAACTAGCTTTAGTGCATATGATAGCTAACTCTGCCTTTTCCTGGAGTAATTCTAAATATTTATCTCTCAACACTAGGAGCTTCGCCTTGTCCTCTTCTGGGAAATTAACCGAGACGTTGGACTCAAGAACCCGAATTTGGGATAACAAGGATAATAATTCCCATTCCCTAACTCTTTTCCTAGCCACTGAGATGCTAATAAGAACGCCTCTCATGTAGGCCTTAAAAGCCCCCCATATAATATACGGATATGCACTGTTTAAAGGGTTGGATAGAAAAAAGGCCTCAATGTGCTCCCTTATGGTTTTGCAATATTTAGAGTCTTTAAGCAG
Source organism: Neoceratodus forsteri (assembly GCA_016271365.2). Classification (NCBI taxonomy): domain Eukaryota; kingdom Metazoa; phylum Chordata; order Ceratodontiformes; family Ceratodontidae; genus Neoceratodus; species Neoceratodus forsteri. The sequence continues at coordinate 55,607,461 of CM028130.1, forward strand.
TTGGTCATTAAGCTTCCATCTTGTTTATCTCTTTGAAACATCCTGGATTGTTAGTTCACACAACACCAAGGAGTGGTCAGAGACAGGGCCAGGCTGGATCGACGAGGTCCTAACCCCAGGCAGGAGAGTCTGAGAAATGAATATGTAATCAATGCCGGACTGCGAGCCGTGTGTTAAAGACCTGTATGTGAACTCCTTGAAATCCAGATTGAGGACACGCCAGACATCACAGAGCCTGCACTGATCCAGTAGGTCCCTAAAAGCCCTCTGACCTGGGGAGACCCCCCCGATCCACCACCCAACCTGTCAAGGTTTGAGTCTACAACTTGATTAAAGTAACCCCCCAGGATAATCCTTATGGGTAGAAAAGGCAGGATTACATTTATAAGTCTCATGAAATAGCCAGGATCATCTGCCTTAGGACCGTATATGCTACCCAATAACAGTGGTATTGACCAGACAGTACCTATAACTAAAACGAACCTACCATATGGGTCCCTAATAACTTGAGATGAAACAAAGGGAATGCCCCTGTTAATAATAAGCATAACCCCACAGTTATTTGAAGAGCCCTGTGCCTGACACACCATCCCCACTTGTTGTCTCCTCACTTGTGAGGCTTCCATATCTAATAAGTGGGATTCCTGTAGAAAAGTTATCTGAGTACGTAATAGGCTTAAATGTTTGAGAACCTGATATTGCTTAGATTTTTTCCTGATCCCCTTAACGTTCCACGTTGCAAAAGTCACCTCCTTGGCCATCTACTAATGACTACTAAGAGTAATAGATTCGGCCCAGCACTCAGGGTGTATAACACTAAAAATCTAACCTCCGCTGTTGCTGTAAGGCCTCTCACCACCCCAACCCCCACCAAGAGCCCAGGTTTAAACCCCAAGTACGCCCCACCCTCCAACAAGAATACATAGCACTCACCCCTCCCAACCCCAATCTGTCACTAACAATGCTTAGCACAGCACTGGATCATATCCTCCCTCCGCCCCGGAACCTATCCCCTGCTAATGATCACCCTCATATCTCTAGATATAAAGTAGTTAATGAATTGCGTTAATGAGCCCTTAATGTCTAAAGAGTGGTCTCAGACTTCCAGAGCCTGTGGACATATGTTAGTGAATCCACTAGATATCAAGAAAAACAAACAAACAAAAAAAAATGAAACTGGTTGTCACAAATGTGAATATGGCAGGTCGCTGCAAGACTCCAAAATGAGAGTTGGAAAATGCTTGTCCCCATGGGGAACTACATCATGAACCAGGGCCAGAGGAAAAACTAATACTGAGGGGTAAGCCCATTACTGAGATGAGAACATGAGAAAGCGAGAGGCCGAGTGAGAGCTGAAACGGGATCCTGAAATGGGAAAACACTAGGAGTAATTACCCAGGGGTTACTGACCCCTAGTTCCAACCCCCGCAAAGCCAGGACAGCATAGTAATTGAGAGCAATCCCTCTCGAGGCAAAATGACAGGACCTGTGTTACATGGGTGAACCACGCCCCCATGTGGTCGTAACCAAATCCTACCAACCTGCCAAAAGCACCCTGAAAGCCCCAAACCACTCAGAAATCTGAAATCCCAACATGCAAAAACTAATCAGAAGGCATTAACCGAAAACCTTGTCCTGTATGCTCCCCCTTGAACTAAACATGTAACGTTATCCCAGATGCAGTCCAAAGCAAGCCATCAGGATGTCCCCCCAAGGATTCTCCCTGAAACTCTATTAACACAAATAGGCCATGGCCTGAAAAAAGTAAGAGTCAGGCCGTATGCTAGTAGCCCAGTTCTATCTGAGAGCTAAAACTTGACTAAGTTCTGTCTTTAGAAGGAGTGTTCTCTACGGAAATTAAGTAACAGTTCACTCAGAAGTTCCCCGTGAATCTCGAAGATCAGGTGGCCCTCTCAGGTCATCCAGAACAAATCTGTCAACGCCGATTTAAGGTTTGATAGCGCAACTTCAGGATCATCAAAATTAAGCCATGAGCCATTTACTGAGACTTGTAACTTCTCTGGGTACCCCATCCTGAACTTTAATCCCGCCGCTATGATCTTAGAAACAATCGGGTGGAAGGCTTTCCATTTCAATCGGACCGAGCCAGGTACGTCTTGAGCAATTTTCAGCTTCGCCTTCTCCCATCTGACTTCTTGCAGGGCCTTGACTTTCTGTAAGAAATGCTGCTTTTCTAGGTAGTTCAGAAAGCGGCAAATGATGGGACAAGGAGGGGCATCAGGTGGGGGTTTTGGTCACAAGGACCGGTGAGCCCGTTCAATGATATATGTTGGGCCAAAGGGAGAGGGACCAGCGACCCTTTCTACCAGCTTCTGGACAAAAGCTACCATATTCTGGCCTTCTTCCCCTTCAGGGAGCCCGAGAATTGCCACATTATTTCTCCGACTACGGCCTTCCAGATCTTTGAGTTTAGCTTCTAGATGAGATAACTTTTGTTTCGTTAATAGGAGTTCAGGATCCAGACTTTCTAATTTTCTCTCAATCGAAACTATTCGGACAGTGTTATCCGAGACTGTAGTGGAGACATCCTCTAACTTTCTGGAGAGGGGATTTCAAGTCAGTTGCCATATCTTTCATCTCTTTCCAGAATGGCTTAAATTCCTCCAAGAATCTGTTTAGAGTTAAGAGTTCTTGATCCCCAGCTTGACACGAAGGATCCGGTTTGTCTGGGCCACTCGAGGCTCGGGATTTCTTTGAGACCTTCTCAGGAGTTTCGGGGGGGTATGTTTCTGCAGGGATTTCTTCATATAAGCCTCCATTTACCACGCAGATACCCAAAACTGGAGCACAAGCTATTTAGACACTAGGAGAATTTGTAGGCAGAGGAGTTAGTTGAGTTTTAACGTTATTAAAAGACGAATTTACATTCGGGAGGCAGGAGCTTAGTGGAGGAGCTTCTACTCAGCACTCTGCATCACGTGATCTCCCTGGGATTGCTGCAGATTTCTTTGTGGGCAGAAAAAGGTGCCAATGCAAGCAGGAGCCCAGTACAAAAGGGCAGCCTGCATCGTCGGGAGTAATAGAACGAGCAAGGTGCGAGGGAGTGAACGAGTTCAATGGAGCTCTGCCAGGATTTTACACTTGCCCACCTCCCACCCAGTGTCCTCTGTGGTCCTCTATTACAGCAGGGTCTCTGGAGTGGAGACAAAGCAATGGCTGGATGCTTTAGCATTGCTGTAATAATACAGATTTACTTCTTCTGTTTCTTTTCTTTTTTTATTTAATATGATTTAACAACTTTTACTAGAAAGCATACAAGGGTACAGACCATGGTATCATAACAAGGATACATGAATAAAAACAAAACATAGACAAAACAAGTCAATCACCACATTCTACCCCCACTCCACCCACCCCTCACTCCCACCCACCCACCCACCATCCTGACCACCTCTCATCCACCCTCCCTCTAATCCCCGTGCCAACACTAAATAATTATTATGTGTATAGGAGGGATAACAAAAGATATTAGGGGTAAGTATTTCTTTATGGTCTCCATAGAGATAAAAGTGTAAAAAGGGATTCCCATGTCTTCTTATAAACTTGAGGTTTATTATACATGTGGGCTATATGCTTCTCCAGTTGGATAGCCAGCAGAATTTCACAGTGCCATTCCAGAACAGTCGGAAGTGAGGCATCTTTCAAGTGTCTCAACATGGTTAATTTTGCTGTGGCTGATATCAAGGCCAGGTGTGCTTTCCTTATTCTAGGGGTGTCATGGGGGAAGACATTTATCAGACAGCTCTCAGGAGTAAATAGAGATTCAAGACCCAGCAAGGGATCAAGCACCTGTTTCCTAGCAGCCCAAAATTCTTGGGCCTTTGGGCAATATCACAATAGATGAAACAGTGTGCCATTGGCTACACCACATCGGAAGCAAGAGGGGGAAGGGAGTCGACCCATTTTATAAAGTTTGATTGGGGTCTAATACAGATTGTGCATAATATTAAATTGGACAAGCCTAAGTGTGTCCTGCTTGATAAATTGATACACTGAGTCCCAGATTTCCTCCAGTCCATTTCCTCGGTAGGGAGAGACAGTTATTTTATCCAATAGTAACATATGCTCTGGGGAAGATGGGGGTCCAGGGATTTAATTTTTTTTTTTTAGTTGTTTAACCAGGAGTAGCACACTAAGCTGAAAGCTTTTTTACAGGAGCATCCTGGGAGCACAGGGAAGTTAAGTGACTTGCTCAGGGTCACACAGTATGTAAGTGAAAGCTGTGGTATTCAGATCCAGGTCTGGTCTGCTAGATGTCACCAGATTTGCAGCTCAGAGCCTTAAACCAGTGCACTATATATTTACTATATACTATACTATATACTATATTTATTGAAGAATCTTGCATGTCCTAGAGACCACATGTGGTTGGTTGGCTGCCTCAAACAAAGAAGAAAGAGCCTCAGTAGGGGAAGGGGGCCATGGTTTCTTACCCAAGAATGAGAGTATGGTCTCTCTGACTTGTAAGAATTTAAACAGGTCCTTACCCGGGAGATTGAGTCGAGCTTGGAGTGAGGAGAAGGGCAGTATGTTGTCACCCTCCAGAAATGTAGACAATGTACAATCCCTCAAGAGGGGCCAGAAAGAAGTCAGGATAGATTGGTTATTTATCCGGAAATGGGGGTTGTTTAAGATAGGCTGTTCACCAGACCTGTGCCAGTTTCTCGAGAGGTGAATCTGGATTTTGGAAAAAGCTTTTACTGACCCCCCCAACTGGGGAGTTTCTTACAGCCTTCAGAACTTGTGAGGAAGATAAATAAACCAGTGACATGAGGGAGCACTGATTCTTACTGGCAAAAGCCCTTTCTATATCCAACCACAAAGGGATATACTTCTTAGTTCCTCGAGCAGCTGACCGTATTGTCCATAAAGCTAGTCTGCTGATGTGATGAGCACCATAACAGAGGAAAAAAGAAGGGAGCACCAGACCACCTTTAGATTTCGAGGCAGTGAGTTTTGTGTAGCCTCTACGGACTCCCTTCTTCTTCCGCATAAAGGCATTAAGGGTACTCTGGAGACTGGTGACCCACACCTTATGAAATGGAAACCTAGCATGTTCATAGGGTATAGGAGTCGGGGAAGTATATTCATTTTTATAATGCTAATTCGTCCCCATAAGGAGATAGGAATAGCGTCCCACCTCTTCAGATCCTGTTCTATGGTATGGAACAATTTGGTGAAGATCTCTTTGATCATGACTGAGAGATTTCTTGCTACATTGATACCCAAGTATGCTAATGTGGTAGACTTCCAGGTTAGACCTGTACTACTAACATTAGCTCGGACCGTATGAGCGTTTAGAGGGAAAGTCTTAGATTTAGAAAGGTTAAGTTTATAGTATGAAACTACTGAGAACTCTTGTATTTCTTCAAGGAGGATGGGGACAGTAAGATGTGGGTTTTCCAAGTGCAGCAGTAAGTCATCTGCATAGGCTGAGAGGGAGTAACGCCTGCCTGCCACTTGGATACCCATTAGGGTAGGCAAATGAATTAATTTGCGAATGAGGGATTCTAAGTAAATATTAAATAGCAAATGTGAAAGTGGACATCCTTGTCGGGTGCCACGCTGGAGAGGGAAAGAATCAGATAGACAGCCATTACACCTTATTCATGCTGTAGGGGAAGTATATAAAATTTGAATCCATTTAATAAAGTCAGAAGGGAAGCCGAATTGGTGGAGGGACTCAAATAGAAATTCTCAGGAAACCCGATCAAGTGCTTTCTCAGCGTCTAATGAAATTAATGCCTTGAGTGGGTTCCAACACTAGCTATCTGAGGCATGCCATTTGTAGGGCATCAAGAATCATCCTGCTCTTGGATGTGGTTGTAGCAAAGGTGCTCCAGTTAACATCTGGCATATTCAGGGCCCACATCAACAATATCTCCCCTTTTTCTGCCATCCTAAGGATGCCTTCTATCATTTCCTTGTCTATTCCTCCCCCTGAGATGGGGGTCTGTATACAACACCCATGCAGATTGTGGTGCTATTTTCTGTCTCCAGGATGACCCACAGTGCCTCCTCTCCTCCCTGTTTACCCTTTAATTCCATTTCTTTGATCCCTTCTCTTATGTAGAGAGCTACTCCTTCTTCTCTTCTATCCTCCTTGTTCCTCCTGTAGACTGTAACCTGGTATGTTGACATCCCCGTCATGGTTCTCTATGTACCATTTTTCTGTGTCTTCCATGATAACAAGGCATCCCTCTTCTATCAAGGTCACTAGTTCAGGGAGCATGTTACCCAGACAATGGGTGTTGATACTCATTGCCCTCCATTTTTTGAATGCCTTACCCCTTTTAGCCCCATCCCTGTCCTTATTGACTTTACCTATTTCTCCATTTACCCATGCCCTTCTCCCTATCGACTTCTCTATCTTGGTGTTTATCCCACTAACGGCCCTATTTTTTTTTCTGGGGAGAGATTTCCCTGCTCCTTTTCAATGCCTTCCCTCTTGGCTAGTTTAAATGCTAGCCAATGAAGCATTTAAACCTATCACCTAGGATCCTGACTTCCCTCCTGGACTGATGCAGACCATCGCAGCAATATAGGTCTGTATCCTTCCAGGTGGACCCCCAGTCTCCAATGAAGCCAAAACCCTGAGCTCTGTACTAGTTTTTCAACCATTGATTGAATCCCTCGGTGCGAATCACCCTAGCATCTCCCTTACCATAGACAGGCAGCACCTGTGAGAAGGTTATCATGCATGCTACTTGTCTAAGGCTCCTCCCAAAATCCACAAATTTCTCCTGCACTGCTGTGATCCCATTACTAGCCAGGTAATTTCTCCCTAGGTGGACATGACATCAAGCTCCCTCCCCTGTGCAGATGCTTCCATGATCCTGAGGATTCGCTCCCTGCCCCACCAAGCCATGGAGCTAGTCAGGCACCCTACCTCCCTCTCATTTTTCTTCCCCAGTTCTACCTTCCTAACAATTGAGTCCCCCACCAGGAGTTATTTCCTTCCCTTGTGGGGTCTTGTGTCACCCTGCTGTGGATCTCCTTTGTGGAAGTTCCCAGCATCCTCCTTGTTCTCTGCTATTGGTACCTCCATAGAGGAACCACGCTCTGCCAGAATGGCATAAAAATTGTGGAGAGGTACAACTAGAGGGATCCACCTCTTCTCCTCCACCCTCACCCTCCCTGAGCTCACCATGGTCCAACCACTCCTCATTCTTGGCAGCCTCTGAGGGAGTGGTGTCAGCCCTGGTGTTCCCTGGGTGAGAGAGGAGGTCTCCAGAATCCTGGTCAACTCAGCCTGGAGATGAGCAACCTCCTCCCTCAACCCAGAGAGATGCCTGCAGATGGAACAACACCACATCCTCCAGAATGTCTCCTGGAAGATTGCCACTTCACAGCCGCTGCACTACACCACTGCCATCATGTCTTATTTGTGGCTCCTCGATTGTTGTTTTGTATGCTTACTCTTTCCTCTCTCTGTTTACTTTTTTGTTTGTTTGTTTTTCTCCCTACTTTCCTACTGCCTCTGTGCCCTTACAGCTCCTGCCATTCCTTTTTTGGGACAAGGAGCTCCTGTATTCCTCAGTAGTTTCATTCTTACTTGCTCAGATACAGACATCCAGCAGCTAGGGAGTGAGAGAAAGCTATTATTTTCCTTCTAGGATAGTGAGACTTTTGTGCATCTGTGATCACTCCCTTCCTTCTCCCAAAAAGAAAGTTCCTGTTGTCAGTCAAATCCAATGACAATAAAAGTGGAACTGGCTAAGGGTGGGGGTGGAGGGGAGGGAGGGCTATATAGTCCAGTAAAGGAGTTCTAACAGCTGCCTCCTTCCTCTTGTGGCTATCTGTCAAAAGCTAACTAGGGAAGTTTTAAATACAGACACCTGGCTTTCTGTTGCCTAAGCCACATCCCCTAATTTATAGTTCTTGTCTTCACCTAGCTAACAGCACAGATAACAGATTGTTGATACACAAAGAAAACAAAAGCAGGCCTAGTTTTGAGCCCTGGGGCACTCCTTCTGAAACTGGCAGTTGGGTAGATAAGGCACCTCTGCATTTAACCATTTGGGTTCTTTGAGAGAGATAGTGTGTAAACCAGGTGAGTGAATGGGAGTCACGGGCAAGTTGCTTTAGTTTCCAAGTGAAAAGCTCATAACTGACCAAGTCAAAGGCCTTGGCGAGGTCCATGAATGTGGCCTCTGTGGCAATGCCATTATCAAGTGCCTGAAGTATATCCATAGTGAACTTAATTAGTGCAGTATTTGTGCCATGGTTGCATCCAAAACCATGCTTCTTATCAGATAGGAGTTGATGCAGTGAATGAGGGACTGAATGTCTCCAATGTCCCATAGCGGTTAAGACAATAATGCAATTGAAATACAGAAACAAAGAATCTGAAGGCAGAAAAAGACCACTTGGCCTACCCAGTCTGCCCAAATGTGTGCTGCCTAATCTGTCTCCAGAGACCCCAACTGGTCTCCAGAGACCCTCTGTGCTCCCTGCCTATTTACCAATATTTGCCCATGTCGATCCGAAGCATGCAGACAGCCCCACACTGTTTCTGCCTCTGCCACTTCTGCTGGCAGTCTGTTCATGGTATCTATAACTCTTTCAATGAAAACTGTTAACAGACCGAAAAAAAGATTAGTGCTCTGTCAAAATATTTTCAAGGGGTGCTCACCTACTGGGACCCAGGCTAGGGTCCACATAACAGACAATAAAACATTTTGCATGATAACACAAAATAAAAAGGATCACAAGGGTGGTTTGTCTAATAAATGCAAAAAGGAGCTATAGTCACAAGCACTGTAGCATTTAAAACCTAGTTATTGCATCTTAAACATAATATAACATATGAAGACAAAACCTACACTATACCACCAGCCAGCCACCACAAAAACCCCAGCACTTCACCTAGCAGCTTCCTCAGGGGCCTTTTTTTATAATGCCCAAGTGATCATTAAATAATCTTTCAAATCAATTTAGCTATCTAAATTTGTGCAAACAACAATTAAAATCAAGCAGGGTTGCTTGGGCACAAATTAATTCATTACAATTTCATTCCAGTAATAGAAAAAATGATCTATTAAATAGCTCATTCTATTAAATTGCATTACATTTAGAAACATCAGTCTGCAGTTGCAGTAAGAAATGCATATTAGCTAAAATTGTTTCCATTTATAGCCAATAAATAATCATGCTATATAATAATGAAAAAAATACTAACTAATCCTAAATAACATAAAAAGTGCTGAAAATATTCTTCACAAAACACACAGTGGTATCTATACATTATACTGAACTTAATTTCATTATCATCCTGACATATATTTATGCATTGGTCACAAATGCCATGCATTCTTATAAACATTTATGTGGGAACAACAGTTACATATATACCATAAAATAGCCATAAGTTCAGAAGATCATTTTAACTGCAGAACTTTAATAACATTACAAATATCCCGAAGTATCTATTTTACATAAATGTCCACAAAAAAAATTGTGCTTTCATATTGCCTTGATGTACTCTGCAGTACTGATCTCAGTTTCATGGGGGTCCCATTCAGCATTTCTTTAGTGATGCTCATTCTACAGTGGTGGTATAAATGATCCATGAATTAAGTGATGAATTTAATATGCAATAAGATTTTTTCTAGTGGAGTGAAGAAAATGACACATTAAATCATTCTGTACCACACAACTTGATTCATTAACAAAAATGCATTTGGAATATAACAGCCTACTGGATTTTGACAAGCACAGGTCTCATTTCCTGAAGGACACTCTAAAGGCAGTACTGGAAGAATTAGATGACTCCTTATTTTCATTTTCCAAAATTTTTGATTACTATAAATCTCAATTAATTTAAAGTGATTTATGGAAGTTCTCCAGATACCTTTTTCACATACTATGCCATTGCCAGTCATGCTTCAGATGTTGAAGCACAATTTGTTTTGTAAAAAAATCTATTTTTTATGTTTTATCAGAGCTTTGTTTCTGCCTACCCTACAGTTTTCTGTGTGCGATCACACCATCACAATGTCATGCAAGTGAGCTGTTAATGTTTTACATACAGCAACAAGGAATTCTGGGTACACTATAAAGCTGACTTTATTTTCCTTACTCAGAGGTACAGGGCTTGATTCACAAAGCTTTCTGAAGGTGCATAACCTTCCCTAAGTCCCAAAACTGCCGTACTTATGGAAACAAAGGGGAATTTGCACTGAGTGCTATTCACAAAACCCTCTGCAGCTGCCGAAAACAACACTAAGGACTGTGGAAAAAAGTGCTGCTGCGGAAGTCCCTGAGGGGAAAAAGGTGTGAGATAAGTAAGGCACAGTCCCTGAAAGGCTATTCACAACCAGTTTTTTTTCCGCAGCTGCGGAAAAAATGTTACACACAATGGAATGAGGTGTTACTCTCCCTCAACAAACTGCAGTAGTGCCCCAGCAATTGGAATCAATTAAGGTGGAGGTGAGGCACAGGTAACAGCATCCCAGATAGTATAACAGTGGCTGCTGTAACAGCAATGAAAGCACACATTGCCGTGATATGGCAACAGGCAACAACCACCAGACACAGTGCAGCCCATGACGGAGCCCCACAGGCAGTAGATCCTGGCCAGCCTGTGGTGAGTGCTACCCCTGCAGGCAACAGGAACACCCCAGGGAGGGAGGAACAGCAGTGACAGTTGGTCACTGTGGTGCCATGGTATTGCTGGTACCTGTGGTGCTGCAGTGGTCCCAGTTGAGAGACTGGTTGCAGGTCTCTTTGTGGGTGCTTTCAGCTTCATTCTATGGTATTCTTGTTAAAGTCTGCTGTTCCAGCTAATTAAGTTCACTGTTGCTGTGCCTTTTAAGCTATTTCTGCAGCTGAGGGTCCACAGTTGAGGATTTTCAGCACGTGCGCAATTTCCGCAGCTTCAGGGATTTTATGAAATTCCCGCACCTGCTCAAAATGTATTTATGAATATCATGCAACTGCATTTCCACAGTGCTGCAGGTCTTTTTCCCGCAGCTGCAGGATTTTTGGCTTTCTTTGTGAATCCTGCCCACAGTCTTTTATTTTGGTGGTGGTGACTGCAGTATAGCACCTAATATGTAGATATACATAGAAAGGCATTGTGGGGAACAATAAGAAGCTGTTTTCCAATTTCCTTACTGTGGGGATCAACCTCATATTTCTGTAGTGGCTTCAACAATATAAGTTCTCATACATTTATTTTCAAAACAAGGAACTGTGGAAACATTATCTAGCAGACAAGGTTACTTTACTGAGAGAGGTAGTTTCTTATTTGTGTAGTGAGTACAGATATACAGTAGCTTGTATATTAATTTATATAGTGAGGTATTGTGAGTACAGTAAACAGCTGAGTTATCTAGCTCCCTAAGCAAAGTGCAAGCTTCTATTTTAGTAGTGTTTACAGCAGTACAATCTGTAGAAAAGTTTCTGGAAAAATGTTTTTGTGATGCAGAATGGCCAGAAAGATCATTTGTCACTCTGTGTAAATGTTGTTTCACTTTTACTGCCTGCTGATGAAGTGACAGTTCTGAAGTGACGGCTCCTGTCAGAATGTGGGAGCGTGATGATACTTTTCTATATTTATGTCATAGGGCCTGAATGGCTGTAAGTAGTTCAGGAGTGTAATTGTGGGTCAGTTATTACATGGCTCTGAGCTGCTTTCAGCCAATCAAAGCACTTCAATTTTTCTGCATGTGATAAATACAGCTACTTGCAAACAACGTAAAGAGTCAGATGAAAACTGACAGAGTCCGTTTAGAAACTTTGTTTCTCCGGCATGATGCCATGGTTGGGGGCTACAACACTGAGAAAAAAAAAAGGGCAGGATTTTGAAAATGAAGCAGACCACAGAAATCAAAGGATTTTTTTTTCATGGAAAACATTTTTTGGCAGTTTGAATGGTAGGAGACTGATTCACAACTCCTACAAGGTACTATTCCCATTTCCTATGACAAACTTCCATAAATCAGGCATCTATTAAAGCATGCCCCAGATAGCAAGAGAAGATTTAGAAAATTTAATCCAGCCATTTTCCTAGCAGACATGAGGGATATAAATTGGCAAAGCTATTTAGCACCAACAGTTACCAAGGCCGGGTGCATCTTTAATCACATCTTGTGTGATGTTATAAATAAACATACCCCTCTGATAAGATGTAGGAAAAAAAAGCCATCTGCCCCTGCTTCAATGTGAACATTAAAAAGCTGTATCACAAAGGGATCAGTTATGGGCCACTGCAAGGCGAACTAAAGCTCCAAAGATTGGTTGGGCTTCTGGGTTTCTCGAAATGCCTGTACCAAGTTAATTAGAACTACAAAAGAGAATTATTACTTAAATATCCTCAAATCTGCAAAAGAAAACTCGTCCAAGGTTTGGCGCACCTTCAAATCAGTAGAAGGTTGCAACGTCCCTCCTACCCTCCCTGCCAAATTAGAGCTGCACGGCTCTTCAATCACTGACCCATCCCAGATACTCAACAAATTCAATGAACACTTTGTGATGGCAGTCTTGGCCTTTGACTATTCTCCAGCAGCAGCCCTTTGCCCCACACTTACACATATTACTGCAGCTCCCAACCCCACCATCCACCCCACCTTCATCTTTACTACTGTCACATTTAAATAGGTCGGGATCTTTTACTCAAATTAGATACTAGGAAAAGTGCTGGACAGACAATATCGAGCCCTTCTTCTTGAAGCTGGGTTATCATCAGGGGTGCCGGCAGGCATACGCACTGTACTCAGCAGAGTACAGTAAAACAATTCAGACAGGGGCAACAAACCAGGATTGGGCAACAAAAAGAGGAAAGCAAGGACATTGTGAGTCACATTGTCTGTGTTGCACTGAGCCCTTTTGCCTTTGTTGTTCGCTATGGGGCAGTGATGCCACCAGCCAAATACACAAACAAGAGTAACTTATCAGGCAGGCAAAAAAAAACAAAGGAGGATTACAGGAAAACTGATTACTTGAACTCAGATATGGCAAATGGGGGGGCGGGAATACTGTTGGTGTGGCGTGGCAGCACATATTTTGGTTTATATGTACATAATGGGGGGGGGCAACATTGCATCAGTTTTGAGTACAAGCTTAAAATTCCTGGCTACATTCCTGGTTATCATTACCTAACAGCCCCCATTACCCAACTATTCAACTGCTCCCTAACGGAGGGTATGGTACCCCAGAAGTGGAAAGTTGTCCACATTCTGCCTCTATTTAAGTCTGGAGACCTTAGTGACGTTAACAATTACAGGCCCATTTTGATCCTGATGGTCCTTTTCAAACTTCTTGAAAAAATTGGTTAATATTCGGGTCTGGGAATACATTGATACGCTCCATCTGGTTAACCCTCTGCAATCTGGATTCAGGCATCATCACAACACCATATCTGCCTTGTCCAAGGTAATAAATGATTGGCGGGAGGCCTTAGACAACAAACAGATTACAGGGGCTGTATTTTTGGATCTCAGTAAGGCTTTTGACACAGTTGACCATTGCCTACTCCTGGATACACTGACTAACCATGGCATTGATAATTCAGCATTAAACTGGTTCTCTAGCTACCTGGCAGATGGGCAACAGCTAATGGGTCCCTTTCTTCCCACTTCCTTTAGTCAGAGGAGTTCCTCAGGGCTCCATCCTGGGCCCTCTACTCTTTCTTTTGTATGTCAACAATCTAAACAAGAACATCACCTATTCCAAAATCCATCTGTTCTCTGATGATACCATGCTCTACACCTCCAAACAATCCTTTGAACTAATCTGCTTCAAGCTTCAGGATGACTCCAATCATCTTCAGTGTAACTTAATCCAATCCAAACTTCTGTTGAATGCAATGAAAACCAGGGTAATGTTTTTCCATAACTCTAACTTACTCAACTCTAGCCCCAGCCCTCACACCCCCCACCCATTACCACTCTTTTGGATGATAACATACTAACATACTAAGATACCAGCAGAGTAGGCCTTTATGGTCTATTGAGTCTGCTAGAGGAACAGAACCCATTTGGAGGCACCGTAGCTGCCTTCTTCACCTCCCTCATGAAACCCCCAACCCCATCCCATGTCTGAAAAACTCCTCCAGTTTCAGCATTACTCAGTTTTACCTTCCCCCATACCTATCCCAATCCCATTTGTACCCCTTAATGGTACTAACAGCCACTAGTTCCACAGGCAGTGCATTCCAGGGTTCCACCACCCTCTCTGTGAAGTAACATCTCCTAGTCTCCCCCCGAGTCTCCCGCCAGTCAGGTTCACTGGATGCCCCCTGGTGGCCCCTACCTCCCTTAGCTGGAACACCTTATCTAGGCTTACCCTATTTACTCCTTAAGGTATTTAAAGACCTCAATCATGTCCCCCTGTCACTCCTGTCCTCCAGAGAGTACAAGTTGAGCTCAAGTCTCTCCTCATAAGACCTATCCCTCAGACACTGCATCATCCTGGTCACCCTCCTCTGGACCCTCTCCAGGAGTGCAATGTCCTTTTTTAAGTATGGGCACCAAAACTGCATGCAGTACTCAAGGTGTGGTCTAATCAGGCAGTTATACCATCGGGAGAAGCACTCCCCACCTTCTTGAGGTTTCCCCCATGGCGATGCACCCCAGCATTTTATTTGCTTTGGCCGCTGCCCTTCTAAACTGTTCTGAGTTGTTCATTGTGGAATCCAGTACCACCCCAAGGTTCTTCTCCCCACCTGAAGCCTGCAGTGTCTCCCCTCCCAACAGGTACTCATGAGCTGTGTTCCTAAGACCCAGGTGTAGAATCCTGCAATTCTTAGTATTATACTTCAGTTTCCAGGTGCATGACCATCTCTCCAGAATTTCCAGGTCCCTCTGTAGGGCTTCTCTACTCTCCTCCCCATCCACCACTGCTCCCAGCTTTGAGTCATTGGAAAAGTGGCTCATCTTTCACCTGATGCCTTTTCTGATGTCTGAGATGTAAGCATTGAACAGGACTTGACCCAGCACCGATCCCTGTGGGACCCCTCTAATGACCCTCATAGGAGATGAAACCTCCCCCCGATCACCATCTTCTGACACAGCCCAGCTAGCCAGTTCCCTATCCATCTGACCATCCATTCCCCCACCTCCATTCCCCCCAGTTTTTCCAACAGCATAGGATATGGCACCGAGTCAAACTCTTTGCTGAAGTCTAGAAAGAGGACATCCTCCGGCTTGCCCTGCTCCAGCACCTTTGTCACCCAATCATGGAATTCCACAAGGTTAGTTTGACACAATATGCCCTGAACAAAGCCATGTTTTTGATAATCCAGATGGCCCCTTGCCTCCAGAAACACTCCCAGCCTTTCTTTTAGGTTGACCTCCATCATTTTGCCTTCCACTGACATCAGGCTGACAGGCCTATAGTTCCCTGGCTCCTCACATGAGCCACCTTTGTGGATAGGCATGATGTGGCCATCCTCCAAACCTGAGGCACCCACACCATCTGAAGGAAGGAGGTAAAAAGGTATGCCAGAGATGCAGCCAGGACATCCACCATCTCCTTTAGCATCTGCCTGGGATGAAGACCATCTTGACCAGGTGCCTTCTCCACTTTTAGAGACTTGATGGCTTCCCTCACCCTACCCACAGGAATTTCAACATCCATGTCCTTCCCCCCTTCTGCCAAACTAACCTGCCTCCCCCTGAATGGTGCTGCCCTGTCATCATCCTAGTGAAGACCGATGCAAAGTAATTGTTACGTACCTTAGCCTGCTCCTGGCCTCCTTAGCCCACCCACCCTCCCCAGCCTCAGCCTACTAATCTGCCCCCTCACTTTCCTTCTTTCCCTGATGTACATAAAATAACCTTTATCACCTCTCCGGATCCTCTGTGCCAACCTCTGCTCTGTCCTTGCCTTGGCCAATCTCACTACCCTGGTTACCTTCCTGGATATCATATCATACTCCCCCTTGTCCATAACCACATGCAAGCATCTGTATCGTCTATAAGCAGCCCTTTTCTCCCTCACCACTTCCAGTACTTCCTTGATCTACCAGCTCGGCTTTTTGACTCTACCAAATTTGAATCCAACCTTCGTTGTAGGCTTTGGTAGTTTCCAGGATCCCTCCTTTGATAATTTTCCACCTTCTCTCTGTGTCCATGCCCAGTCTGATCCTCTCTAAGTGACCCCAAGGATCTACTCCATACCCTTGAAGTCTGCTCCCCTGAAGTCAACTGCCACAGTTGTAGGGAAAACCAGACTGTGGCATGATCACTCCCCGCCAGTGGGTCACCAACCTCAAGGTCCCTAACCAGTTCGCAATTCATCAGGACCTCATCCAGGACACGACCCTCCTTCGTCGGGTCAGCCACCAGCTGGGAAAAGAATGCTTCCTGGAAGATGTCCAGCAAGAGCTGTTCTCTGGCCATAGTTCCCCAGTCAGCCCCTGGCATGTTTAGGCCATGGAGCACCACCATTCTACCTTCCCTCTGACCACAGTTGTCCCTAAGATTTGCCACCAGGCCTTCCTCAAAATCTTTCGCCTGCATGTTTGGCCTAGTAACCACCCCCAGATTCACCTTCTTGCCCCCAGACACTTGTAAGGTGATCCATAATGGCTCAATATTTCCCTCTGCACCCTCCACCCTGCTTATCCCTATGCTATTCCTAATGATGAGTGCTACTCCCCCTCGCCCACAGCCCTGTTCTTCCTGAATGCAGTATACTCCATCAAGTTTAGGTCATAATCATGCCCAGGAGTAGCCCAAGTTTCAGTGCCACAGCCACTTATTCCTCTACTAACATTGCCTGAAGCTCAGGCATCTTGTTTCTCATGCTCCTTGCATTAATCAGGACCAACTTCCACCCCTTCACCCCTCCCATTCCCCCAATTTGGGAACTCCCAGGTAGGTACCTGCTCTGGCTCCCCAGAGTACAGTTGGTTTCTCCCATTTTGCACCCACCCCTCACCACTTGGGGGAGAAGACCAAAACCTTCCTTGATGTGCATGCCAGGATCAGCCTCAAGCCCCAGCCATCCCCACTCACAAGTTTAAACCCCACCTAGCTAGGATGAAGTCAGTCAGTTTTAGTTTCAATACTTCCTTCCTCCTCAAATTGAGGTGGAGCCTATCCCTTGCATACAGCCCCTTGTCCTCCCAGGTTGCACCCCAGTCTCCCAGCAACTCATACTTCTCAGCCTCACACCACACCCTCAGCCACTCATTTACCTCTCTAATTTTTGTTTATTTCCCACGCTAGCTCTAGGCACTGGAATGATCTCCGAGAAGGAGACCGAGCACCCAAGATGGCATGAAAGGCCATGGCTAGCTCCCAGAACCTTGCCTGAATCTCCAGCACACTATTTCCCTGTATGTCATTAGTGCCCAGGTGCACTAACATGTCAGGGTATCCACCACATTTCTTCACCAGAGCATAGACCAGGTGTTTGGCCTCATGCACAGTCAGACCAGATATACTCTTGACCTTGACAGCACTGGGTTTTCCCCTCACCCCACCTTTCTCACTTAATATCCCCAATCATGAAGCCCCCAACATGAGCACTCTGACCTCCTTCTTTCCCTTGAGCATTCCCCCTTTTTCTGCCACCCCTCCTTCACTTTTACTACGTTGTTATCACTGACCACACCCACTATTTGAGTGCCATTGGCTGCCTTATCCCTCCTACTCCAGCTCTTTCTCCTAGCACCCTCCTCTCCACTGTGCCACTTTGGTCCCTCCCCACAGCTCTTCTGGGAACTAGGGGCCCTTCCTGACCTTCAGAGGAAGTCACTTCTGCCCTCTCAATGTCCTTTTTTCTACTCTCCCACTCACTACATCCCTGCTGGTCCCTTCCCCCTGGGCTCCTCTCTCCCTCCTTACTGAGTCCTCATCCTCCCTTCTCAGACATTCCTTTCTCCCAGTTCACTTTCTTGTACTAGTCCTGACTCCCCCTTTAGCCCCAGTGCCCTTGCCCCAGCCCCCTCCCCATCATTTTTGCATACACTTTGCCCACTGCTTACTGCTCTCTCTTCCACCACTGTGTCCTTTTGCAAGTGAACAGCCCCGCTCCTCCTGACTACTGAGCCTTCCATCATACCCAACTCTCCTGTTCCCCCTGAAACTGCTTCTTCTCCAAATTCCTCATTCTCCCCCTCATTTATCAGTACTAGAGGTACAGATCTATTATTATGCTCTATGCCTACTGTCTTGATTTCCCACGCAGATGTGCCCCCCTCATCAGTTCTCTTTCTGCAGGCCTTGGACCTCTGCTCCTTGCAACCTGCCAATACCCATGGCCCTTCTCAAGTCCAGGACTGGCTCTACCTGTGCCCCCTGGAGCCCCCCTAGTGCCCACCCCTAAAACTTCTACCCTTCTAGCATGGTCCCTTGTGGTTCCACCATCTTTTTTCTGACTGCTCTTGTCTAGTACAGGTGTCACCTCTGGACCCACTGCATCTTCACTGTCACTCCCTTTTCTGCCTCCACCCCATCTTTCACCCTTGGCAGAGCCATATTCCTTCCCAAATCCCCTCACCCATGCCCTACCTAGCATCCATCTCAAACACCTGAGTTCCTCCTTTAGTTGTGCCAGCTGTTGGCACACCATGCAGCACCCCCATCCTCCAAGCCAAGGCTAGTACCATGGCCAACCCACACCCAGTACACCCTACCCCCTTCCAAAGATGCCTGCCCTTGTGGTCTCAGGACCATGCTATAACCCCGACCACATTCTGTTATAATTTCCCATCCAAGTGGATTGCCCCAACATTTTTCACAGCACTACTGAAACCTGTTTTTGAACCCTCCCAGTGTCTACTTGGCAGCTACATGACTAAGAACCCCCTGAAGGTGAAGGAATTTGGGCTACCATAAACAGGTCTGCATATCATAAAGGAATTAGGCAACTGAACAAATGTCAGCATAATATAATCAGGCTGGTTCAGAGCCTATAGCCCAGCCTAGGTCTCCTCCTCTACTCCTGTTAGACCTGCCCCTGGCCATGACTTCTTGGCTAGCTGTTGCCCCCCAAGACCATTTATCAGAGATTGGGGCCAGGGAGGGTAAGCGGGACAAAAAGCAGCTCTACAGCTCTTGTGGGTGAAGCAGTTGCAGCGACTGGGCTTGGCTATTTATAGCCCGGCTGCCAGTTCAAAAAGCCCACCCTCTGGCCTGATGGGTCCTTTTCCTTGCTGAGAAGTTCCTTGGGATGCGCTGCCACAGTCAACAGCAGCTCCCCTTTGCCAGAAACAACCAAGTCCTCTGGACACCACTCCTAGTCGCCAATGCATCCGCCTCCCTCTCCTTCAGATGCACCACCAATGCAGTGAGAGATTTTGGCAGCAGACTCCCTTAGCCACCGATACAGCAGAAGCCCTCTGGTCACTGGTCCTTGTGACAGATGCTCCATGCTTGCCAATCTCTGCCGCCAATGCAGCTGACTCATCAACAAACAGCTCTACAGCTCTTCTGGGTGAAGCAGTTGCAGTGGCTGGGCTTGGCTATTTATAGCCTGTCCGTCAGTTCAAATGGCCCATCCTCAGGCCCGATTGGTTCTTTCCCTCCTGAGCAGTTCCTTGGGATGCGCCGCTGCAGTCAACAGCAGATAAGCTAGAAGTAGTTGATAGATTTAAGTACCTTAGCATACTGCTAGACTCTAAACTTTCCTTCTCCTTCCACTTCGAGGACTTAGCCAAATCAGTGAAACAAAGACTAGGCTTTTTCTTTAGAAACAAAATACTGTTTTCCCTCAACTCTAGACTGAGGCTAGTGCAGGCCACTTTCTTGCACCACCTCAATTACGCAAATGCTATTTACAAGAACTGTGCATCTTAGAAACATAGAAACATAGACTTTGACGGCAGATAAGGACCGCTTGGCCCACCTAGTCTGCACATTTCCCTACCTACAGGATAGGCCGTAGATCCTAGTTAAACAACATCCTATTTCTTCCTACCCCCCACAAGAATTGCCTTATGTCTGTCCCATGCATTCTTGAATTCTCCCACAGTTTTAGACCCCACAGCCTCCTCAGAAAGGCTATTCCATGCATCCACTACCCTCTCTGTGAAAAAATACTTCCTCACATTGCCCCGGAACCACCCCCCCTCTATCTTTAAATTGTGTCCCCTTGTTCTTGCACGTCTCTTTTTCTGAAAGATGCTACCCTCTTGGACTTTGTTGATTCCACTGAGGTACTTAAAAATTTCTATCATGTCCCCCCTCTCCCTTCTTTCCTCAATGGTATACATAATAAGATCCTTTAGTCTCTCCTCGGACGGCTTGTCTTGCAGATCCTGCACCATTTTAGTTGCCCTCCTCTGGACTGCCTCTGTCCTGTCTATGACCTTGCAGAGATGGGGTCTCCAGAACTGGACACAGTAGTGCAGATGGGGTCTCACCAACTGTCTGTACAGAGGGATAACAACTTCCTGTTTTCTGCTGGTGATGCCTCTCCCTATGCATCCCAGTATACCCCCAGCCCTCCCTACTGCCTTGTCATATTGCTTGCTAACCTTAAGGTCATCTGATATGATTACCCCCAGGTCCCTTTCCTTTTTTGTTGTTGTTAGTGTCTCACCCCCCATTGTGTAATCTTCCCCTGGGTTCTTGTTTCCTGGTGCATTATTTTGCATGTCTTTGCATTGAATCCTAGCTGCCATACTTCTGACCATTCCTCCAACCTTGCCAAGTCCCTTCTCATCCTTTCCATACCTCCTTGTGTATCAACCCTGTTGCAGATCTTAGTGTCATCTGCAAAGAGGCATACTTTTCCTTCAGTCCCTCTGCAATGTCACTTATAAAGACATTAAAAGGACTGGACCAGTACTGAACCCTCGCGGTGCCCACTAGTAACCCCTCTTTTTCAGAGTGGACTCCATTTACAATTACCTTCTGTGTCCTGTTGTCCAGCCAATGTTTTACCCAGGCTACCACCCTGGGACCCACTCCAAGGCTGGTTAATTTGACTATTAATCTTTTGTGTGGGACTGTGTCAAATGCCTTGCTAAAGTCTAAGTAGGCCATGCCCACAGCCCCTCCCTGGTCTACTGCTTTGGTCACCCAGTCAAATAAATCTATTAGATTCATCTGACATGACCTTCCCACTGTGAACCCATGCTGCCTTGGGTCCTGTGCCCCACTGGCCTCTCGGTACTCAACTATTCTTTCCTTCAGAAGTGACTCCATCACTTTCCCTACCACAGAGGTCAAACTGACAGGTCTGTAGTTTCCTGCCTCTGTCTTGGTCTCACTTTTGTGAAGGAGAATCACATCTGCCTTCCTCCAGTCCTCAGGTACCACACCATCCTCCCATAATTTATTAAAAAGAGTAGTCAGTGGTTTCACTAGTTCCCCCCTTAATTCTTTTAGAATTCTGGGGTGAATTCCATCAGGCCCCATTGCTTTGTCCACCTTCAGTTTTGGAGTTCTTGCAGAACCCTTTCTTCTGTGAAAGGGCTGGGATCGACACCCTATCAAGAGTGCTTCTGTTAATTGGATTAGGCACTTCCCCCTCCTCTTTTGTGAATACTGAGAAGAAATATTCGTTCAGTATCCCTGCTGTTTCACTGTCCCCCTCTGCCCACCCACCATTCATTCTATTCAGCCTCACTATCCCTCCCTTTGTCTTTCTATGTTCTCTGATGCACCTATAAAAGGTTTTATCCCCCTTCTTAACTGAGTTGACTATCTTTTCCTCAGTTTGGGCCTTTGCTATTCTGACTTACCTCCCTGCTTCCTTCTGCCTTAACTGGTACAGCTCTCTGTCCTGCTCCTTCTGTGTTTCCTTATACTTTCTGAATGCTATATTTTTCTCCCTGACTTTCCCAGCCACCTCTTTTGAGAACCATAGTGGCTTTTTCTTTCATTTTGATTTGTTTATTTGCTTCACACAAAGGCTTGTTGCCTCTGTGATGGTAGTTTTGATGATTCCCCATTGTTGCTCCACACCTCCTTCTAGCCTGGTTGCTAGTGCTTTTCTGAGGCACTCTGCCATCTTGCCAAAGTCAGCCCTCTTGAAGTCCAGTACCCTCATTTTTGTATGGCTTGACTCTGTAGCTGAGTTTAACGTGAACCACACTGTTTGATGGTCACTTGTCCCCAGATGGCAACCCACTTCTAGATCTGAGATCCTCTCACTGCCCCCCTTTTGAGAGTACGAGGTCTAAGATTGCTCCCTCATGAGTGGGTTCTGAAACTAGCTGTCTGAGGCCTGCCACCTGTAGGGCATCAAGAATGGCCCTGCTCTTGGATGTGGCTGCAGCAAATATGCTTCAGTTAACATCTGGCATATTCAGGTCTCCCATCAACAGTATCTCCCCTTTCTCTGGCATCCTGAGAATGCCTTCTATCATATTCTTGTACATTCCTTCCCCCTGAAATGGAGGTCTGTACACAACCCCTGTGCGGATTGCGGTGCCCTTTCCAGTCTCCAAGGTGACCCACAGTGCCTCCTCTCCTCTCTATTTACTCTTTTATTTAGTTGCTTTTATCCCTTCCTTTACATAGAGAGCTACTCCCCCCCCTTCTCCTCTGCCTGTCTCTCCTGTAGGTTATGTACTCTGGTATGTTAACATCCCAGTCATGGTTCTCTGGGTACTATGTTTCTGTGACTGCTACGATATCCAGGCATCCCTATTCCATCAAGGCCACCAGCTCAGGGAGCTTGTTGCCCAAACTACAGGCACTGGTACTCATTGCCCTCCATTTACTGATGGCCTTACTCCTTTTTGCCCCATCCCTGTCCTTCTTGCCTTTGTCACTTTTCCCATTTACCCCTGCCCTTCTCCCTATCGCCACCTC
The DNA here is from genome assembly GCA_016271365.2 of Neoceratodus forsteri. Lineage (NCBI taxonomy): Eukaryota > Metazoa > Chordata > Ceratodontiformes > Ceratodontidae > Neoceratodus > Neoceratodus forsteri. The sequence goes on from CM028130.1 coordinate 55,630,200, forward strand.
TATGTTGGTGTTTACTGCACTAACTACCATGATTTTTTGGGGGGGGGCTAGGATTTCCCTGCTCCTTTCCAGTGCCTCCCACCTTGGCTAGTTTAAATGCTTGCCAATGAAGCATTTGAACCTATCACCTAGGATCCTGGTTCCCCTCCTGGACAGATGCAGCCCATCATGCCAGTATAAGCTTGCACCACTCCTCCCTGCACAGTCTGGATGTACTTTACCACTGCGCTATCTGCTTCATTATCAACATGCCAGCCAGAATACATCACTGTGCCCTTTATAAACAGGTTGATTGAACCTCCTTAGCCATGAGAAGATTAAGGCACACATACTTATGTGTATATAAGAATCTATTAAACAAACTCCCTCACTACATCACCACATTTCTACACTCTTCTGGCAACCTATACAACCTAAGAAAAAATGACTACATATCTCTGCAAGTACCCAAAGTCCACACACAATACAGCAAAGTAGCCAGCAGCTATTGTCTTCCGGCGTCATGGAACAAACTCCAAGCTACACTTAAGCTCAATTCGCTAATTCCATTAAAATCTTTCAAATCCCTGGTTTCCAAAATATCTGTTGAGTCCTGTCACTGTCATTAGAATTCTACTGGAATCTCTCTTATCTCTCATCCCCACCTTGCCTTCAGCTGCCTTCTGGCACCCATTTACCATCCTCCATCCCTACCCTTTTTTCCCTAAGCTAGTCTTCTAAAGAGCATTATGACTATGCTTCCATCCCTGTAAGCAAATGCACATAATTCTATTTATTTGTAAATATGCTGTGTATATGCTACTTGTGTTCATATTATTGTTTTTCACTGATGTGTAACTGTACTACGTGTTGTAACTATGTGTAGTTGATTAAGGCACTTCCTTGCAAATGAGCCTGCTCAATGGAACTTTTCCCTTCAATAAACTTGAACATGAAATCACTTTAAACTTCACAAATAACAGTTTAAATAAAATCTCATTAAACCCATTAGGTTTTAGTGAACCCAAATGCCATCTCCAAAAGGACTTTCTTTGTGACAGTACTGTTAAAATATTTGATTTCTTTTTCCAATTGTATGAACGCATTGTATACCAATACAGTTTAATCCATTCGGGTCACTGTTAAAATACCAAAATTGCAACACTACATGACTTGTTTCACTAATATTAATAATGTTACGTACATGGTCTTGTGTTGGAAGTTTACTCACTTGATAAAGGTGATTATGGAAGCACCTTTTTACAGCACTCCTAGTCCTTACAACTGGATGGGGGGGGGGTCTATGTGAATCTTCCTGTAAACTGAAGTACAAAGATTTTGAAATTTCAATTTGATTTCACTCTGACCTTTGTCCAGCCCTGGATAGCCAGTTTGATGACTTCCTAAGCTGTGATCCTGAAATGAGGTGGTTAATTCAACAGCAAAAACATGAGCACAATGGACAAACTCTGTTATATGAAAATGCACATCCTGAGGTAAAATGAGTTTGGATTCTAGTTTATTCAGATGTGTAAAAAACACCCATATACACATGTGCAGTAATCCACAGATTGTCATTTGTAAGGTACCTTGATTGTCCCATTCTAATGCGTACATAAACATACATTGCAAGGTTAACTATTTGGAGTAGGGCTTCTCTCCTCGTCGGGCGGGATATTGAGTACTATAAAAAGGTGCTTCCATAATCACCTTTACCAGGTGAGAAAAATTCCATTATCCTCAGCACCTTTTTACAGACCTCCAAGTCCTTACGACTGGGTGATTAAGAAGCAGTTCCATTATCAATTTGGGTGGGACGAGGAGAGACTTGTGAGAATATTGCCTGTAGGACTAACCTTCCGAAATTAAACTTGTCCTGGCCCCAAGTGTCCAACCTATAAAATCTCACTAATGTATGCAGGGATGACCCTGCAGCCACTGCAGAGATATCAGCCACTGATGCCGAATTGCATTCTGCCCAAGAGGTTGCCACCACCCTTGTGGAATGGGCCTTGAAGTGATCGGGACGTGGGTGACCCAGTGCCCTCTATGCCTCATCTATGGGCTTTTTCAACCATAGAGCTATATTGGACTTGAGGCCGGCAGACCTGTCTTTGGCCCCGCTATGAGGATAAACAATCAACCATGCTGTCAGCTGTAGAACGTGATGGTTCTGGTGGAGAACAAGCCCCTGTCTGGGGAGGTCTGGTCTGCTCGGTAATATGATTGGTTGGCCAGTCATCATGGCACACTTCTTCAGCAATCTTTGTCTTTCAGCAGCCATGCAGTTCAGCTGATGACCTTGGAGTTGGGCAAAGAAATGGCCCCCTGGCTTAGGGGAACTGGGAGGCTTTGTGGAACTGATCTTGAGCAACACTTTTGGGATCATGGGGTTCGGCAGGGAAAGCATAAGCTTTGTTGAAGTTCCATGGTGCTGCAATGTATCGCTTCCATTGGCCTGAGCATTGGGGAGGCATGAGCAAAAATGAGGCAACTGAGTATTGTGGCGGTACACTATCAGGACCACCTGGACCTTGCCCCCCCCCTGTCCTTGAGGGACTAAATACAGTGGGGATGCAGATACCACTCCACCTGATATAGCATTATTTTGCTGATTCAGTCCACTTGAGAGCTCAGTTTGCCAGCCATAGAAGAGGCCAAGGTTGATAGCAGGTTTGTTCTGGCCACCTTAGTGCTTTTAACACCTCCCTGAATGAGGATCTTCTTCTAGTGCCTTATTGCTCATTTATGTTCACCCTGGTGACATGGTTGTCCATTCGCACCAGGACTGCCTAACCGACCACTTGAGGAGTGACTGGCAAGAGGCCATGTTACACTGCTCTCATCTCATCACCTCGCTGATCAGCCATGCCCTGTCAGTGCCACTGTTAACCATTTTTCGCACCTTCCAGCTTAGTTCTCCAATATTCTGTCTGTGGCCCATTCTATTAGACTTGTGCAAGTTCTCCTCTTTAGAGTCTGAGGGTCTCTCAGCAGCAGTGCTGTCTAGAGACCCCATGATTCTTTTGCGGGTGGGTTCACCCATTGGTGTGATGAAGGCATTGTTCATTAGTAGGGTGTCTGCCTTGAGTTGTTCACAGAAATGAAGCCGGAGTTTCACCTGGCTGGCCTTTAAGACCCATGGTGCAGTAGGTGGGAGAAACCAGTGTTTTCCGAGTGATGTTCTTCGGTACTTTGGGTATGTCAGTTCTCCAAGATGTTACCTACTGCACAGAGGTCGTCCCCCACATAGGACTGCGGCAGGATGACATTCAGTGGTGGTCCAATTGAAAGAACTGTATTGTATACAGGCTCCTCATGTCATTCCAGGAAGCCACTAACCAGCTATCAAAGCATGTTTAGCCATGCCCAGTGGTTGGTGGCCTCCCAACACCCGCCGTGGTTGGAAAACACACTTGAGGGCTGCTGGGAAAATCAGTGCTCCCAGATCTACAGGTATTCCTGTGTTTTACAGGATTTTGGAGCCCTCTACAGGAAAATGTTGTTCCATAGATTTGCATTTGTTATATGGGAAATACAGCAAATAGGATTCATAGGAAATAATGTAATCTACAGGAAAACATAGGAAAAGTACCCTGGAGTTCTAGGAAAAATGCCAAATCAGTCTGGAAGCACTGGAAAATACACAACTTTTGGTATGCAAAAGTTTCACTGCTTTCTGATCCTTTAAGAGGTCAATGCTTTAATTGCTATCTGGTCCTTTACGACCTGTAGTCCAGTCAGGGGGAGAGGAAAGGGAAAGGGAACATTGTTTAACCAAGAGCAGCACACTAAGCTGAAACTTGTTTCCAGATGCGACCTGGGAGCACAAGGAAATTAAGTGACTTGCTGAGGATCACACAGTATGCATCTATGTGGCTGTGGGACTCAAACCCAGGTCTCCAGATTTGCAACACAGAGCCTTAACCCTCTGGGGCTATACTGCCCCCAAGGGGCACAGGAAGGGCACAGGAACTGGTCAGCATAGTCATCCCATATGCCATAGACAAATGGGGTTCTGTATGGCCTCAGAAATCGCTGCTTTCACATTCCTTTGGCTAATTGATTAAAGCCAGGCTGCTCCATATGCCATGGGGTCCCTTGTAAGATGGCTGCCACAGTCTCATGACACTCCACTTGAGGTTGGGATCACCCTACCTCTTACCTGGGCCATGTGGCAACCCAGGCCATACAGCCGCTGTATTCTTGCGAGACTAGGGAGTGAGAATTAGAGTTCTCTATCTGGTAAGCCTAGTGCTCTTATGTCCCATGAGTGCATTGTGAACAGAAGCCTTGCAGCCAGGACAAACAAGATTGTTAAATATGGCAGCTTGTTAAGAATGGTGGCTCTCATGGAGTTCAGGGCAGAGGACACAGCAGCTGGAGCGGGCTGGCTCTCTGGCTCATACAGATGGCAGGAGATTTAAATATGAGCCTCTTGGTGCCCGTGAATGACTCTGCAATGCAGACTGGCCTTCAGGACTATCAATGCTGCTTGCCAAATGAGGTTGTAGCATGGGAAAGGCACCCTAATGGGGGGGAGATGCTCAGTGAGCATCCTCTACCTGACATCTCTCCAGCAGATTCTTGTAGTTGACAGAGGCTGTGTAGCGAGGGAGCCCCTGACGGGACCCCATACTGCCAATGTATGGTGCTGTATTATTTTCTCTAGGTGAGATATCTGTCCCTATAATGAGACACTGATTGTCACAGTTCTGCCTTTTAGGGTCCCTCGTGGCACTAGGCATGGGCGTGGAAGAGAATCGGCCATTAACAAGATGGCAAACATGAGGTCTCATGCACCCACCAGGAGCACATGTTAAGGAGTAGGGGGAGATGTCCTCACATTGTGCAAGTGCCTGTGGAGTGCTGGACAATGTGGAAAGATGATTTCTTGGCTCTCGCCATTCCCTCCAGCCTGATGTGGCATAGGGCTCCAAGGGAACGGTATGCTGCCCTTTGTTTAGTGAGTGTCTTCAGTGTCTTCCATTCTGGTTCTAGGCTGTACCAAAAAACATGTTTTAAAACAACCCAGTCCCCTTGTTCCCTCATCCAGGCTCTGCATCTGTTTTGTTTAGCAAGGTCAACGTTGTTTGTGGACCACCCAAGCTGTATTCTAGCTAAAAACCTTCAAAGCTGTGAGCCTTAACTTATTACTGCACAAGAAAACCTTAAAGACATGGAACCCAATTCTAAGACATATTGCGCAACTTTCTGGCAAATGCAAGTTGCGACATATGTCGCTACGCCGGGGACCATGCGCCAGATTCCAGAACAGGCAGAGTCCTCGGTGACTACGACCTGTGACTTGCGACACCTCCAGTGGTGCACCACAGGAAGCGTGCAGCAAGCCACCAACATGCCCAACAACAGGACGCAGCCACCCCCCAGCCCCAAGCCACAAAACATGCCCACAAGCCCGGTGGTCTCATGGAAGTGTTAGCAGCAGCACACTGGCACCGGGGGGGGGGGTTGGCATTACTGCATCATGATACCGGGAGCTGGCGGGTGGAACCCCTGTATTGCGGGGCTTGGGGGAGCTACAATGCGGTGGGAGGGTTGGTGTGTCATGGCAGTGTGCGGGTTGTGTGGGGGAGATCATCTGGCTGTTGGGCACAGCATAATCCCGTTACACCAGCACATAGCTGGTCTAACCCTGCAGTGCTAGATGGCCTCCTGGAATGGCATTGTGGGGTTACAGCAGTGGCCCTTTTGGAATAGGGTGCAGATGCTGCCGTAACCCCCCTTTCTGCCATGCCATAGGGGCCTTGGGTGGTGTAGGTCCCCCTGGTGCAGGCAACCTGCTCCATGGTGTAGACCACCTCTTGGAATCCTGGCTGGTGGAACCCATGGTGCAAAGTGCAACTTACCCCATATGCATTGGCGCAAGTCGCACTGCGCCACTGCATATGTGCCTTAGAATCGGGCCCATTGGGTTCTCCTGAACTATGGAACAGCTAAAAACTCTCATCTCAGTCTTTATTCAGTGCCTGTGGCTCATTGTGTTAGCTGCCTGCTATGTATTGAACACTACATGAAGGTCCATTTCCTGCTGGAGCTCTGAGGTGAGGATGCTGCGTGAGGGTCCCTACCAGCACCACTACAGGAAAGTTTATTTCTTTTTTCTTGTTTTTTTTGTTTTTAGCAGAGGCATGCAGGACAGATGAGCCTGACCCATGACCTCCATTTTTTGGCTGTGTCAGACATAATGTGGGGTGCGTGACAATAGGGACGCACCCTGAGATGCTGTTTGCAAGGGGAGGCATATATAAGTAGTCCAATAGCCCTTCCTCTGTCAGCAATTTCATTATTTTCCTTTTTATTTTATTTATTATATATATAACAGCCTCTCCTGGTGAAACTCTTCAATAAATAATATATAGCTATATATATATATATATATAGATATATATGTATTTTTTTTACTGAGCTCTGTTGTTTGATTTGGGCAGTATTTTTATTATGATAGTCTTCTATTTGCTGACCATTGTGCTGCCTAGATCTCATTGTTGAGTATCCCCTTCATAATTCCAGCTGTGGTATCATTTATGGCTGTACCCCTTTAAGACAGTGCAACAACATTTAGTCTGTTTCCCCTTAAAGAGTATAGCTGCCTGTCTTGCAATGAGAATCTCAGGTGCCATCTTGGTAAAGTAATCAGTGCAGCACTGGATTCTTTGTTTGGGACCCATTATCCTGGGACTTTCCACTGCGCTATTGGCGGGCTGGTGATTAGGGGATGTATTGTGTGAGCCCCTGTTTGCCCCTTTGGATTCACCTGGCATCCAGAGCTCCATTTTTAAATGTTTCTTTTTTTTTTTCCTAGTGACCCGATGTAGTAATTAGGATTTTTTGGCCGCCGGGGCTGTTGTTGTTTTGTGTTCTGCACTCTGGCTACCTGTCTATACCAGAGGCTAGATCAGCGAGAGGCATGGGTAGAGCTGAAGCATGGAGGGTACTCTAGTTATACAGAAAACTCCTGGCTGAATGAGGTGAGTCGGTAGTGCTTCCTAGTGCAGAGCTGATGGAGCTTGGGCAATTAATATTCAATATATCATTCTCTCTCTCTCTCTCTTTCTCTGCCCCCAATTCTGCCCTCAGACAAAGAACTGGAAATAATAATTCTTTACAGGATTGGCTGCCTTTTTCTTTTAAAATTTCCTAGTGTGGTCTTTGGCATTGCCCCTGTAACAGCTGCTGCTTTTGTGTGTAGTTTTTGGCATTGCCCCTTTAAGAATTGCTCCTCCTGTATTCTTGTGAGATTCTCAGTGGCCATCTTGGTATAGTGTTATCAAGATGCCAGAGAATCTCATTCAGAAATGCTCGTCTAGGAGCCCCTGCTGTGCAGATGGCGCGCAACCATGGACAAAGGACCATTTGTTTTGAGGTGTTGCCAAGCTTCTTCTCCTTACAGAATTAGGGAACTTTTGATCCTTCCTTTTTTTTTTTTGGTTGCAAGGAAAAAGGAAAAAACTCCAGCTGGCTGCTGTGTTACGGGAGAGACAGAGAAGATAACTCTGCTCCACCGATTCCTTACAAGCAGCTCTGGGTTACTTTGCCTTTCTGGGGATGATGCCTGAGCATGGCTATATTCCGGCTGAGCCAGTTAAGCTAGTGCAGCCTTATTTTGTGCACTAAGGGTCATTTTGGCAGCAGTGTGTGGCTAGCCTTGGAAGTGAATGTTGTGTGCCTCTGTCTCTACCACCGGCAGGTCAAGGTAGACTGGAGGGAGCTCCTTAACCCAGTGCCCTTCTATAACTTATACCTATGCTCTTTGTCCCCCTGAGGCTGAGCAAGGTGAGCCTGGGGCTGGTTATGGAGGGTTAGTTGCTGCTGGCTGATGCCCACATTCTTTTTTCTTTTTAAACACAACGGCTGATTGTAATAACAGTGTGGGACCCTAACACAAAACTTGACACCCAAACACATCAAAAGCAAGACTAGCATGACACAGGAACCTATTTTGGTTAATAAATAGGATACAGTTATAACCTAACAGCACATTTACAGAGTTAATTATAGTTGGAACAAGATGCTGAGCATTATCAAAGTGTAATTATTTCACTACTTTTTTTTTAAATCTGGCAGTCCTTAAAGGTGCTGATATGGAACTGTGCTCTAAAATCCATATTTTAAAAGTGGAAATCACACTTACCCCATGAATATTGTCTGTAGTTTGCAGACAGCCAAGAACGTGTGACCAGCCTTGAGAAGATACACAAAGAGAGAACTGATAATTCAGGGTTGGACAAGGGGTGGAGTGAGATTGGATTGCAAATTTCAAAATCTTTGTGCATCAGCTTAGAGGAAGACATCATATAGACCCTCCCCCCCAGTTGTAAGGACTTGGAGTGCTGTAAAAAGATGCTGAGGATAATCTTTTTTTTACTTTATGAGTAGTTCTTCCCAAGTAAAGTAAATCACATGGCCAAACGAAAGAGTAAACCATGTTACAAGTATCAGAAGTAATGCACTCATTAATTCCATATTTTCATATAAAATAATTCCCTTGTACTGCATATTAACATACATTGCAGCATTTGCATTTTCTATAGCCCTTTTTTTGGAGGTGGGGGCAACCAGGTTGAATTTTTATTAACTTCTGAAGTACAAAAAATTGCTATGCACTAACAAGTCTTAAATTTTCAGCCCTACAAAAAGTCACTATATGCTTGTCTCCCAGTGTTTTAATCAACCTTTCTTCATTCATAAGCATAAGCCAATATCTACTGTATGAATTAAATTATAAACTCAGGTTAATTTTCAAGTTTCGGTTTTACTCTTGTTTGCAATAATTGCCTTCTTTCTTTCACTTATATCTTTTTTGTGCTTCCTTTAGTAAAGGTAAATCATAACCACACTCCAGAAATATTTTAATAATTTCTTCTGATTGGACCAAGAAATCACTGTCATTGCTACAATTTCTCTTGAATCTAATACTTTGGCTGTACGGAAATGAATGTTTTAGTTTTTTAGGATGTACACTGTGGGAATGTCGATAAGAGTTGCAAGCAATAGTTTTTCTGAAAGTTTTTTGTAACAACATTCTGTCCAACTTGACCCTCTAGCAAAACATCAAGGTATGAAATCATCTCACCATGTGCATTGTATGTCATTTTTAAACCCCACAAAATAAACTGTTGATGCAGTATTAAGTGTTTTTTTTTTTATGGCTGTGGATGGAACCTACAGCCATCTTGATGTCAGTAGCTGGAAAATGGAGGAAAGTGGAACACATGTTTAGACATTTCAATGTATCCTTCCACAACTATAAATCACTATGCCAAATGAAATAAAATACTCCCTTCTTTCTGTTCAGAAATTTGGAGACAGCACTAAAGCTGCTTATCAGATTGCCATTAGGAAACTGAAACAGCTTGTTAAATATTGGTTGCCTATTACACTGGAGATTTGTTTACCCTCTTCAAAATGCAACAACTTGCACATTTAAATACTTAGCATTTAAACATTTTCTTGCTATTAGCTTCAGTTAGGCAGCTGTTGTCTTTCAAGAAAGATTCATACCTCATAAATGTCACCCTTTCCCAGAAGCAAGTAATTTACTCTATTTTTAACCTCTTAAGACACTGTCTGATAAGTAAGGTCTCAGACATATGCCAGGTCTTCTGTGAGCTAGTCTCATTTCTTCATGAGCATAACCTCTTCATGAGCAGAACCTCCTCTCTGTCTCCCAGTATGGCTTCAGTAAAGGCCATGGCACTTCCACAGCTCTCCTAAAATTTACAAATGATATCTATATGGCCCTGGATAATGGTCTTCTGATTGGGACTGTCTTAGTTGACTTAACCAAGGCATTTTACCTTGTTAACCACACCTTCCTCCTCTCAACACTTTGGTCACTTGGTTTCTCCAAGGATGCCATGGCCTGGTTCAACAGCTACCTGTCAAACAGGTAGCAGGCTGTTTTTTTTTCAGCTCTGCTATAGCCAGTCTCTTCACCTTACATATTGGTGTTCCTCAGGAATCCATCCTGGGCCCCCTACTCTTCTCAATTTTCATTAATGATCTCTCCCCCCTCTCTCTCCATCTTGCTCATCCCTGCTCTATGTGGATGACCTTGCTTTTTATTACAGTGCTAAGAAGGTCTCTCAATAAATCATACTCTTTCCTCTGACTTCCTTCACATACAATCCTGGTTGGCTGAGAACAACCTCATTCTAAATGCAGGGAAAACACACTGAATGCTCTTCGGCTCCCCAGCCAGACTCAGAACAAACCAAGACCCTCTTAAAATGTCATGTGATGATGGTTCGCTACTGATCAATACTAGCTCCTTCAAGTACCTGGGCATTGTACTTGATGAATCCCTGTACTCTGATCAACACATTACTGCCACCTGCAAATCCATGAATGCCAAACTTGGGAGCATCTACCGGACTAGCTATGCCCTTACCCCATCAGCTAGGCTTGCTATTGCACAAAGCATTTTGCTTCTGGCATTGACCTATGGCACAGTCACCTACCTAGGAGCATTGACAATTACTCTCCATGAGTAGGACATCACCTACAACAATATCTGACACTTTGCCTCTGTATCCCCTCGGTACAAGCACCACTGTCAGCTCTATACTGATCTAAAATGGCCTTCTCCTACTGCCCACCGTCTCCAATCCTTTGCAACCCTCATTGAATGGGATAGCTAGATCAGGTCTCCCTCAATCCCTTGCCTCCTTGTTGCAACTTCAAACTTTCTCCTATGGGCTCCAATCAAATGACCAAGCCCCCATCCACAGCTTGAGATCTAAAATATCTATGGGCATGCAGGCATTCTCGCACACTACACCCAAATATTGGAACCCCCTTCCCCTAAGCTATTCGTCTAGCTCCTACTCATGACTGTTTCAAGAAGCTGCACCGAAATCATCTACTTCTCTCAAACCACTGCATATGCATTCACCCACCAAAGACCATCTACTTTCCCCTACCTCCCTGGCCCCCCAACCCTCTTCTTTCTTCTGTCTTTCTCTCTCCAAACTTTCCTTTGCCCTCCCACTGCCCTCATCCTGATATGCCTATCCCTGCCTCCTTTCAGGCTTGTCCTCCTCCCCCCCCCCCTCCTTTTTACTATTTATCTCTCTCTCTCTCTCACTTTCTTATCCTCAGAATACTTTTGAACCCTCAGTCCATTGTTGCTCTTTAATTGACCTATTGTTTTCCTACTTTTCAATTTTAACTGCATTGTTATTTCATTTTGAAATTGCTGTCTTTACTATTTTGTAATTTTACTTTGATTTGCACTTGTTTTTCTATCTTCAATTCTTGTCTCATACTATATTTTGTTATGCCCTGATTATTTTTACTTTGGATATGATGTTAACCGTCTGTTGCACCCATTGTTGTACTGGCATTACTGTATGTTTTTTACGTACTCCAGCTTGTACCCTCCTGGGTCATGCCTGAAAATGGGCATGTCTATGCCTAGCGCACTCACCCAGTTACCAAAAGCAAAATAAAATAAATAAAATAAGCTATCTGGGTTAATTATATAACAATCAGCAAGCATTTGCTTTTTGGGGAAAAAATGTATTGAGCTACAGCAAGCACACACACACACTGTACACACCATCCTCATGGCCACAACATTCAAAATAAACACATCAATCTAATATACTATAAAACAATAAAGAAACTGTTTGTTTATGTCAGTGAACACAGTGAAGTCCAGTCTGAAGTAGATTTCCTTTAAAGAGCTAGTGCAATGCCCAAGACTAATAATAGATTTTAAAAGCAGCAGTCCATTACCTTTTATATCTGAGGTACTTTTTCTTTTCCCCTTTGTTTACTTAGAAGATTGTTTACCTGATGTTAATAGGTGTGATGTGTGGAACAGCTCTTAGCCTGGCAGCTGACATATCTTACTCTACTGCCCTACACTATATCATCAGCATTGTGACCTCAATGACTGTGACATCACTGCTACTTATAGCAAGTGAGCGACTGCCAGGTCATTCACCTGTGATGTCACAGTCAGTTAGATCACAATGCTGATGATGTAGTGTGGGGCAGAAGAGAAAGCTATGTCAGCTGCCAGGCTAAGAGCTGTTCCACACATCCAGCACAATATTATCACATTGAATATTTTCTGATAAGCAAAAGGAAAAAGAAAAATACTTTAGAAATAAAAAAATTACAACTATTACTTAAAATTTGTATTATTTTCCTGTCTGCCTGTTTTGGCTCCACTAGCTCTTTAAATATTTCTTATCCTATGTTTTGTATCCTGGATAGCATTCAGGAGATGCTACATCTCATTGGCATTATCTTCATTTTACACATTTTTGCCCTGTATTTATTCAGGATATCCCCCGGTTAGATAAACTATCTTGTTTTCAGTGGGGTCATGATTTTACCATTTTTATAATGTATTTAGTCAGGGTAGCCTAGGACAGATGTAAAATATTGTTTTCGGTGTGTTCTGATTTTATGCAATGCAGCATAATATTGTGTAGATTTAGAGCCACACTGAAAATAAGATGCCATGTCTTCTGTGAACTATCCTGGCTAAACATATAGAAATCAGCAGGCATATTCTAGGAAAACACATTGTAAAAATGTGTAAAAGGAAGACCACATCGAAACTGCCTCTCAGCAGATCTGCGTTGTACTAATTCATTAGAAATAATGGGTAAAAGTATCCCAAAAGCTCTCCACAAACATACCAGCTCTGACCAGAGTTTGTTTGTTGAGGGATACCTTTCAGAGTCTGAATATAGAGTCCTTTATGTAGCATTCCGAGTTGCACCTACTATATACTATATGTATTATCAAAACTACATAAGGATCCAGTTAATCCACCAGAGAGACCTATTATATCAGGTAAGGGGTGGCTTTCTGAATCTATTTCTATGTACAGTATGCTGATGATTTTTTACAACCTACTGTGCAACCTTTACTTTCATATTTGAGAGAGTCTATGCATGTTATTAACCTAGTGAAGAATCTGAAAAAATAGGATGATTGGTACTTTGCCACCCTGGTTGTGGAATCTTTGTATACTAATGTTCACACTAGGGTGGCTTAAAGGCATTAACGTATTTCCTTGATCTGAGGAGTGGATATCGGAGAGTGCCTGCACAGTATATTGTTGGACTTGCAGAATTGGTTTTGACCTCAAATATGTTCCTTTTCAAAATACATATTTAAGCAGATTAAAGGTACAGCAATGGGGGCCAATATGGCCCTCACTTATGCCAAATTGTATGTTCTGAAATGGGAATAGGAGGTGATTTATGATGGCACCACAAATCCATTTTATGAATATTTGGATTTGTGTCATCATTTTATTGACACTTTTATACATCTGGAAGGGTCTGAAGAAACCTTTTTTGCTTTTGTTGAATGGCTTGAAAGTGCCATGTGGTTTAAGGATACTATCAATAAAACAGAGAGCACATTCCTTGATTTCAAGATTTTTAAGGCAGAGAATGGTGATGTTGTTATGACACTGTTTTCTAGACCAACAGATCAAAATTGTTTATTGTTGGCAAGTAGTTGACATACTGTATATGAATCTAAACACATTCCTAAAGACCAGTTAATTTGTAAACTGAGAAACTGTAACAGAACAGAGGACTACGTTGCTCAAAAACATAAGGAAATTGAATGATTTAAAGGGGTTATAGCAATTGGGTGATTAGTCAAGCAGTTGATGAAGTAGAAAAGATGGACCATACTAGCACTCTTAGTCCCAAACCAAGGGATGTAGGAGTAACTAAGTACTCTAGGGAGTATAGTTTTATTACTGATTTTAGTGTAAGAGCTAATCAGTTGAAATAAATTTTGACAAAAAATTGGGTCATCCTTTTAACTGATAAAAGGCTGATAACCTTTCTTGGTGCTAGTCCCCAGTTCATTTTCTGGTGGGCTCCAACAATTAAAGCCAACGTGGTGCATAGATTTTTGACTGTGTCTAAAAATGAAAACACTTTGTGGTTGATGCCCCCCTGTGGTACACATCATTGTAATGATTGCCATTCCCCTATCAAATAAATATTTATCTGGTGTCTAGTGGCACCCCTGACTCTCAGGTCACTGTCCCCTTATCATTAAATATTCCTCTGGTCTGTAGTGGCACCCCATCCAATTGATCACCATTCCCCTATCATTAAATGTTTCCCTGGTATCTAGTGCCTCCCCACACTGTGCTGATTACAGCAGCCTGCCACCCCTTCCCCTTTTTCCATAGTCTTCAAGGCCTATACTGCACTGCTGCGGGAAGCATATATGGTGACTGGCACAGCCTTCCACGGCTGCACAGCCCTCCAGATGCCACCATGTCCTCTGCCAGTGAGAGCAGCAGCAGCAAGAGAAAGCTGGCACCTGCCATCTCCCATAAGAAGGTGGCAGTACTTGTGATGGAGGTCACCAGCCATGCTGAAGAACTGTACAGTCCTCAGAGACTCCCTGTAAAGGCCTGGGGAAAATTGTGGGCCTTCATAAATGCCACCATACATAAATAGGGAGGGGGAGTCATGTCCCACAGTGTTAAACAAATAAAACACAAATGGGATGACCTGCAGAAGAGGGACCCTGAAATTCTGAAGGCTGCAGATGTAGCTGTCACAACCACACATCGGGCACAGAGGAAGAAAATGGTCAGGAGAGAGTAGGAGTTGGCAGGATCTTATGCCAAATGCATGAGTTTGGAAGACAGCATCACCCGTGGGTATACTAAGTTGATTCTTGAAATTCATTTTCAGCAGTCAGTGTAGGAATTACACTTTGATTTTTGTCGCTGTGAGCTAGGTTGGCCCATAAATGCACACGCAAGTGTTATCAATACAAGCACTTTTCCCATTATAACTGAAGACTGAATGGCTATGATGCATGAGCCTGAGCAAGAAGACAAAAATAGTTCCTAGCACACACTAACCTTAAACAGGGATGCCAGTTCAATAGTAGTTCTTACAAATCTTATTTATTCATAGTACGAGTAGACTCACACAGACAAAGCATCTGCCTAACACGTTTCAAACAAAAGTCCTTTCTCAAAGGTTGCCAATGAGCCTAAGCAACCAGGGCTTGCTGCAGAATTCTGTGGTACCAAGCCCAGGCAACCCCCACCTATGATTGGAGCACTGATTTCCATTAATTATGTAAAGAAATTAATTTTTACCCTTAAACACTGCCCTGCATGTAATGTTGTCATCCTGTGTTTCATACTGCTATTTAAATACTGTCAACAAAATGTTAAAAACAAGAAATAGGTCTGTGTTTTATTACCATTGCTGCTTGTGATGGCATGCACAATGGGTGGCACATGACCTGACTACAGCCCCTATGTGAAGGAGTTGGGGAGGTCACATCATGTGCATTCTTTGTATGTAACAGTGTCATCCAATTGTGTGGGCATGATGCATCACCGCCATATTTCATACATGTATCTGCTGGTACTGGTGCATGAACTGAAAGAATACATCATCCATTCTGGATTGCTTTCCAAGTGGTGGTTGTTGTTAATGTCATGTCCAACCTCAACATAGTTAACATTTGTTTCATCTGCATGACGAGTGCAAATGTCTCCATTGTGACTATGTCTGACTTGCTGTGTGTGTCGTGCCTACTATCTGTATCCTCATCCAGATTGTCCAGTGGGAGTGATCAGTGCCCAGGGCTGACTACTCTCCATACATCCCCTCATGTCAGGCCCTGTAGCAGGGAGGGAGCAATGTTGTTATCCAGTGCACATGTGTGTCCCAATTCTCACCCTGAACAGTCATGTGTCATTCTATGGCTGTTTCTAACAGCACCTTTTATATGAATATTAGTTTTGCACTTTTATGTAGTGGAACCATGGAAGTGGGCCCCTTACTGTGTTGACCTCCCTTTATGGGATTATCTGTGGTGGTCTGTGGTTATTAAGTATTATGGCACTTGGCCTTTCCCACAGGACTGAGTGTAATTGATTACTGCAGTGCTGCTTTAGTCTTATACAGTATGTTCCAACTTGCAACACAGATTTGAACTATTCCTCTCCATTTGGAACAGGCGCCGAAGGAAGCTCCAGTGTTGTTGCTGCTGTCAGCAGTGATTCCACCACCAGTGTTGCAGGATCAAGCAGTAGCAGTGTGGAGCCTGTGTCTGGTAAACTACTTATATTGTTAACAAATTGAATGTAGTGATGGAGAACTGAATAGACAGGTTACCATTTCTCATGTTGCACTGCAGAAAACTACCAGAATTGTGCCTGCTCTGTGCTGTAGTCAAGAGGCACCAGTGAAAAAGGTTTTCATGGCTGTGTTGGGAAGTTCAAGTGCTCCGAATGAACAGCTGGCTGCCCAACCCCTTCCCCTGTCCTGGTGCGGAATAACCACTGATATTCCCCAAGGGGCCCTGTGTAAATTATTACGAGTCACTGGAAAAAACACATCCATTGCAATCCATGCATCAGGGTTGTTGTGGCAGGGGTTGTGATCATATTGGTGTGTAGAGGTTAACATGATCGTGATCAGGCAAGGGTTGGCACTGGGCAGTCAGCTCGTCTATACAATCCTTCTAAGATAACACTTGTCATAAAATAACAGATAACAACTGTTGAAATTTGTACCTTTGCAGTCTAGTGCAGGTTATCTACCTGTGCCTTCATGGCTTCCGGAAGAGGGGGCCACCCTTGATAGGCTAGACTTGACAGACATTATGTAGCAGAGGAATTATAGCTGGGGGTCCTCCAGGCTACGTATTACCTCAGAACCTAGTTGTACATTACAATACAGATGACACAGACACAATCGGAAGAGTAAAAGATAGGTTTACTTCAGCGTGGTGCTGTACAGCCGTCGATGTTACATTTTCTCTTCTCCTAGGAAAAGCAAGCAAGATATATATATATATATATATATATATATATATACACATCATCTCCCCTCCCTTCAGCATAAAATCACCCATGTACCAATGAAATCATTTTGTTAATAGTATCTAGGCAAAACTTGTCTAGACATGTTTGGGCATTCTTGGGTATTGCATTTTACAGTTTGGTTTCTGCTAGATCCATATAAAGACATGTAGGCTCATGCTGTTGTATGTTGCTATGGTGTGAGTGAAACTCATTGTTTCTCCTAGGTCAAGTTGACCCACTGTGCACACATGAACAGTTAGGCAGTTGGAGCTAGTGGATGATGACTTAGGTACACTTATATGGTTACAATCCCCCCTTGTACCTATGGAGACAGCCACGAAATTTTGGAAAATTTAGGTCTCCTGTGCAGTAGTGGAAGTCTCCCATAGGAGGCCCTCTTAGGGACCCTCTGGGTGGCTTTTCCTATAAGTATGCAGTCCAGAGACTATTTATTAATTACAACATGGCTGCTCTCACCAGTCCTGCTCCACACAGCATTTGCAGTTCTCGCCTCATGCCTCTGATGGTACATCTTAGGCAGCATGCACTAAACATTAAAATGGCTACCAACGCCAGTTGTAGTTTTAATAGGGCTTTGAAGGTTAGCACACCCCATGATCCACCCAATGTACTGTATAGCAAGTGTTCATTATCTGCATCACTAAGTCATTTTTGAACTTTAAGCTGTATTTTATGTGCTGAATTCTCAATGTTAATTAGATGTGTGTCCTTACGTTCTAGCAGGTTCTGTAAATTTAAAGTGGCGGTATTGGTGCCTTAAATGCAGGTGCATAGTTATTAATTTGATATGCCTGATGGGGAGTTTGAGTCCGAATGTTAATTTGAGATGACTTATGATGTGATATAGGATGGAAGGTATAGTCTCCAATTTGTACATTACTATTAGGTACAAAGCAAAAGTTAGGTTTGGTAATAGGACAGGTTTTGCCTTGATGTTTTAAGGTTTTAACATTTGTTACAATACAATATTGGTTAGTAGAATTATAAGTGGAGATTACACGCTGGGTGGTCCATTTTTGTATTTGAACTGGACACCAGACAGTATTATTGTTCATTTTTCTCATTGAAAGTTCTCCACAAACTGGTTGAATTTGTGACATAACATTGCACTGGCAGATCCACTGGTTGTTTATCTCCTCACAACAATGTAAATTTGGCGCTACCCAGGACCCATTTTTATTTTGCACTAGTATATTAGGTGGGTTTACATGGTATGTGTAGTAATTCCCCCTGGAGTTGACCTAGAGAATGGACCTTGACAACACTAGTATACCTTTGCTCGGCATACTGTACTTGGGGTAATTTTACAGTGAGGAGTACCTTTATTGTGTCAGCTAGCATGCTATTTGGCCTGAACCCTTGTGGTCTTGTATATACTTTGGCCACTTTTCTTACCTACCAAATGGATGGGGCGCTGTTAGAAGCACAAAGGTTTAAACAGTAGGAGTCATTGACATCCCGACACATGGGGCAATACCATAATTTGATTTGGGCATCTGATATTTGATCAGGCAATTTATTGTTGCTTAATTGTTGTAATAACTTATTTACAGTGGTTAGAACATAAGATCCATACGCAGAACAGGTTATATCTTTCCCTATAGTACAGTGCCCTACTTCCTCATTATGCTCATCTATAATGTCATTTATTTTATTCTCAACTTGTTTAAAAAGCTTAGCTGTCTCATGCATATTATATATAGTCAGTCATTCCTCGGCTGCCAATCCAGCCTGGTTGATTGCTAATGGTAGGAGAACCTCTCTCTCCTCCTGTAGGTTTACAGTATTTTGATGTTCCCTAATGGCTTCCAAATTGGCTTGATTCTGGATACTCATTCCAGAGCCAAAGAGCCCTGTTATGTCACCCAACAGGTCTCTTTTTTTCTTTTAAGTGATTCATGGGTCTGATTAATAGTCACAAACCCCCCCTCTCGAGCATGGAAAGCACTGACCGTATCTAATAGCATGGTGGCATAAAATTTTGATACATTTGTATTGGCACAATCACTTGTACTATTTAAGTCCCAACTAGAAAAATCAAATCTAACAGGTAATCTAATGTATTGTACGTCATTTACAAGAGTTTGATCAGTGGGTGTTGATGTCAGTCCACTGTTTGGCCCTGCAGTGAGGTTAGGACATATGGCAGGGTTAACAGTTAGTGTCACTTGTGCACTAGTCTCTTGAGGGTTAGTTTTATGGGAGATAACTCCCCCCAGGATACCGGTAACATTTACTTGGGTAACTAAAGTATAGGTTGAAATAGTCACTGTGTAGGTGCCTGAATCTTCGGGTGCTACTTCTTCCAACACCAGGGTTCCGGTATCTGGTTCAATCCATCCTCGGTGGAGTCACCAAGGCAGATCACAATAGGGTGTTTTCCATTTTAACAGTCCATTGACCGTCCCATTCTCTCTCTCAGGGCAAAACCTTAAGATGTTGATCTGCATATTGTTTAGCATCCAGGTTATATCTCGGACATAGGTTGTAGCATCATTGTGGTCTCTGGCATAGTTTATTCTCAAGTGGGCAGTGTCCTCATAATCTACGGCTACATGATTGGTCTTGACGTATACTTGTATGTCAGAAGACACTTTATAGTAGGTCGCCACCATCAATGGTAGTAATGTAAGCATGGTGTCAACCTAAAAAGACAAATCAAATGCAGTATCATTGTTTAGTCAGCTTTATCTGATACCTTTTTACATTGTCAACATGGACCCATAATTTTGGCTTGGTCTTTTGTATTTTCTTTTTGTTTACAAAAGCTAATTGTCCCCCATATTGTTGTTGCAGAGCTTGGGACACTGGTTTGATTTCTTTAGTAATTCTCTTTACATATACTGCAGCCACTCCCAATTTCTTTAGCACGGTATAGGGTCCTAGCCAACTGGCATCTTTCCAAGGTGATTTTTATTCCCAATTTCGGACCATGACCATGTCTCCCTCTTTTATTGGGGTGGTCCATCCCATAGAGGGCTGTCTATAGTTAACATTTTTTTCATGTGCCTTAGCCATGTTTTGAGCGGCAAATCCTAGGTACTGTTCCAATTGTAATTGTACCCCGGACAGGAACTTTTCATGTTTTACCTTATTACTGATAGGGCCACTTGGAGAAGGCACATCTGCCGGGTGCGTTAATCTCATTTTCCACCCCATCATTAATTCGTAGGGTGATAAATCCAGTGCTTGCCTGGACAGTCCCTCTGACTGCCATTAGAATACCAGGCAAGTGATCCACCCAATCTTTCCCTGCGTCTAAAATGCACTTTTATAAAGCATTTTTAAGTGTTCTGTTTATTCTTTCCCCCATTCCCGATGATTGGGGATGGTATGGTAGGTGGTATCTTTGTTAAACCCCAATTATTTGGCATATTGTGGCCATTACTTGATTTACAAAATGTGTGCCTCTGTCTGATTCGATAATATTGGGGAAGTCCCACCTAGTGCACACCTGGTTATATAGGATTTTTGCCATTGTTATTGCTGTGTTGTTTTTGGTGGGGAATGCCTCCACCCATTTAGAAAACATGTCTATAATAACCAGCATGTACTTATATCCCCCCTTTGCCATTGGGAGTGGCCCTATATAATTAATTTGAAATGCATCCCAGGGGCCATCTGCCAAGGGCAATGGTTGTAATTTTGGTTTGCCCCTCTTGGGGTCTTGTTGTAAACATATAAGACAGCGACGTAGGCTGTCTGCAATTGTGTTATCCATGTTAGGCCACCAGTATTTAGATTTTACCATTTGCATGGTTTTGTTTCTGTATTCGTTCTATTTTCTTTTTAAGGTTCTCTTCTAACTGTGTCAGTCTGGCTACCTTGTTTGCATTACCTCTTTCTTTAGCATGTTTATAGCTTAATTTACATCTGTCCCTTTTTCCTTTTAACAAAAGTAAAAACTCTTCCTGTTTTTGTCTAGTTACTTGAGACATTGTGTCGCCTGTGGCAGCCATGCCCCGCGTGGAGACCGGCGCCATCTTTACAACGGTCCCTTCTTTGTTCCGTTGTTCCTCCCTCTCTTGCTCTTTTAACTTACTCTGACCCTCTACTAAAAATTTCAATAACTCTTTTACTTCCTCTCATAACTTATTATTATCAAAACTTAATCTACGCTCTTTTTTAGCAGCATTTGATTTTACAGAGGCTAAAGCATAACTTTCCACAACAGTGATTGGTTTAAAACTTTTAACATTTACTTTTCATAGACATTGATTACTAAGATCTACAACAAGCTGATCCTTTGTCAGGCAATTGCTACCAATAATATTGCCTTCCGTGAGCCCCCCCTCCACTCATGCGAAGGCTTGGCAGCCCACGGGTGTACCTCCCAGCCTTATGTGTTGTGGTTGGGACCAATACCCTTTTGTGGTATGTTTTGTACATCCCTCTATATACATTGGTGGTCTTTTGGGGTCTAAGGGTATGCTGATATTTATAATTGATACGGCTGCTTCGGTGCCTATGAGTGCTTAAGCTGCACGTAGTTCTCCAGCTATGGACTGTGGTTCAGTGGCCATCAGGGGTGGAGAAAGTAGTGCTGAGACAGCTGTCAGCTCAAGTTCAAAAATCAA
Organism: Neoceratodus forsteri; assembly: GCA_016271365.2. Classification (NCBI taxonomy): domain Eukaryota; kingdom Metazoa; phylum Chordata; order Ceratodontiformes; family Ceratodontidae; genus Neoceratodus; species Neoceratodus forsteri. The sequence goes on from CM028130.1 coordinate 55,651,635, forward strand.
ACATGTAACCTCCCCAACGTGGCCTGTGATGCTGAAAATATCACAGCCATGGGGCTTTCAGAATCAGGGCTGTCCCTTCCCCCATCAAATGTACTGTAAAGTGGGTTTCCCCACCGGAATGTTGCTGGATGGAAGCAACATTATTTTTAACATTACAGCTTGAGGTATTGATGCACTGCATAGGAAAAGCAGTATGTTTAGTCTTCTCAGGGGGAGTGGATGTTAAATTGCATAGGAAATGAAACCAACCTTTCATGTAATTAACTGCAATGTGTTCTTTATCCAAGGCTATGCTAATAAAGCAAACATTATCAGCATTAGATGTTTCTTTAGCATCTGACGCTGACTTTATGACAGATTGCGTATCAACCTTATTTAAAAGTACATCAACATCATTTTTAATGAGAATCTTTTGTCCCTCAGAAACACTAGTGTTACTGATAACATTATTAATCATGCCAAACAACTCTGGGTTGTTTTGTTTGGTTATGGCAACAATCACAGGTCCCTGTGACTGCAAGATCGAACCTCCGTGAGATGGTGGTCAGCCATTTTGGATTACCTCATGGGCATTATGGGTTACTGCGTCATGACCATCATCACATGACCATGAGTGGCCATCTTGGGATGGTATGGGGATGCAACCTGATCACATGTGTGTTCACCATTTTGAGACTCTAACAATTCTCCATTTTGTGAATCACAGAAAAACAAGTGGCTAGTCTTTGCTCTAGTCCACCCCACAGCATACTGTGAGTGTTCAAAATCAAACTCTTTAACATGAGAAGAGGCAAGGTCTGTGGGCATTAAGTTAGTATACCCTGCCAATACCTCTGGCTGATGACGCAAGTTCGCCATATCTGACTTTTTACTCCTACATTCTAACTTAGATACAGGAGTTAGCACGCTATTAAGTGCCTTGCTTTCAGATTTCAAGACATTCCCATCTTGTAAAACATGCTTATTATTGACAGAAGCTGTGTCATAGTTCATATTGAAAACCTTCATTTCAAGTCTGCTGTAGTTAAAACATACTGAATCATGCTGTACCATCAAGGCCTGGTGTTGAAATACCAGCTCGTTAACTTTTTTAGTAATTACTTCAGACTTATCATTTCTAAGTTTCTTGTTTTTAAAACATAAGGAATCAGCGTTACTAGCCAGAACACTATTTGTTTGAAAAACATTTTTTTTTAAGTTTTGCCTTTTTAGCGTTATCTCTTAAGGCATGCAGGTCATGGTTGCTTCTCTCATTAAATAGAGACTCATTTTCTAGATGGACAGATTGTAGCTGGGTTACTATATCTTGCTGCTCATGCAGCTTCTTTAAAAGTCTCATGTGTTGATGAGTTACCTCCTGGCTGTATTGCCACAGACCTTGTGCAGCATTTCCGAGCTTCTCTTTTTCATTTTTGGTTGCTGAATTACGATCCAGCACTAGCCTGTTAAAATACTCTCGTACTGACTTGTCCTCTGGAGGGGCATCATATGCCCCTCACTTGTATCTTTTTCCCAGATACTTGTGTATCTCTACCTCTACCTCTATTGCTAACTATATTGCGTTGTGTTTACAGATTAATTCTGTGGGATACTATCCCCACAGTTCAATACTTATCCGTCTGCTAACTCTGACAAAGTATCACCCCCTTGTGCACCAGTGGTGACCCTGTATGGGCTAGTCTTATGACCCCCCTAGAGCTCTGTCTTGCAAGTAACAGTGGTCTCTAGCCTATATTTTGTTCCCTAGAGTTCTGCCTCATGAGTTCAAACAATAATCTCTAGTTAACATTTAACAGTTAACAGTAGCTTACTTATTAAATCTCTGAGCATACGTTACCTTGTGGAGCCCCGTGGTTGGTTGTGGTGATCAGTGTCTCCTGTGGCACCGAACTTTCTAAGGATTAAACACCCTCAGGGCAATTTCTTATGGCATGGACAGACTGCGTCGAGGTCCCGGGTCGGTGTTCCCCTTTTAAAAGTGATCCGAGTCACGGCACCAATTGTAGTGGAGGAATTATAGCTGGGGGTCCTCCAGGCTACGAATTACCTCAGGACCTAGTTGTACATTACAACACAGATGACACAGACACAGTCAGAAGAGTAAAAGATACGTTTACTTCAGCATGGTGCTGTACAGCCATTGATGTTACATTTTCTCTTCTCCTAGAAAAAGCAAGCAAGCATATATATATATATATATATATACACACACATCATCTCTCCCCCCTCCCTTCAGCATAAAATCACCCATGTACCAATGAAATCATTTTGTTAGTAGTATCTAGGCAGAACTTGTCTAGACATGTTTGGGCATTCTTGGGTATTGCATTTTACAGTTTGGTTTCTGCTAGATCCATATAAGGACATGTAGGCTCATGCTGTTGTATGTTGCTATGGTGTGAGTGAAACTCATTATTTCTCCTAGGTCAAGTTGACCCACTGTGCACACATGAACAGTTAGGCAGTTGGAGCTAGTGGATGATGACATAGGTACACTTGTATGGTTACACATTAGAACCCGCTAGGCCATAGCCATGCAGCATTGCCCTCACAGGGCCTCAAATGCTTGACCATCACCCCCTCCTCAAAGAAACTATTTGGTAAATGTATAATGCCTTCTTCTGTTTGTCTCAATTTTACTTTAAACTTCCATCCTCCTGTCCAGAATTGTTCTTCATCTAGAATTGCTTCTGGGGTGCTCAGAACCTCACATCTTTATTGCAGCCAATGGATAATATCCACAACATGAACTCCCTCATTTCTGAACATTACTGTCACTGTTTTAATCAGGGGCTTTGTTAAAGGAATTGCTATGAAGGGGGCCTGAGGGGTGAAGATCTTACATGATTATAGCTGTACCAAAAACGTTCTAAACATTGAGGGCTTCTGAAACTGATATTGAAGTTGTTTTCTCCAGAAATTTGCACAAATGCATAAACATCAGCTGTGGTGAAATTTAGAGACTCTTTGAAAAGTTTCTTCCCGACATATGACCTATCTGGTTGGGGGTCCAAAACACTCATATCTTAGCTGAACCATGTTTCGTCTGGGTGCAGTTCAGTTTGGTGGAATAGATCAGTAAAAGGTGGCCCTTGTCTGGGAGGGGCAGGGGGGATATGATGTTCGTTATCTTGTTTAGCATCAGATGTGGTTGTTTTTTGCAAAGTGCCCTCTTTACACTGGTGTTGCTGAAGGAGTGTTTATTTTTTCCTGCTCATTTTTATTCTTCCCCTTTTCAGTAACTGGCATCTCTCCAGAAATGTGTTGTTTACCATTCCTCCTGTCTCCTACCTTTACTGCCATGTCCCTGGCAACACCCCAGTCCTGCGGTATGTAAGGCCCTGGTAATTCCTCTGTTGTAGAGGCTTCTTTTGCATATAACTGTCCTGCTTTTTTATTGATAGGCAATGTTTCTGGTATAAGGTTTTTAACAAAGGTTTTTACCTTATCATTAAGATGGTTGGCCAGTTTCCACTAAGGAGACTCCAGTATTGACTGTCATTTCAAAACTCAAATCTGGGCCCCATTTGGGGTCGGGGATTCATTTTCCTTCTTGTGTTTTCATCCATCCCATACCTTTCAAAGCAGCCTCCGGTGACCAAGGTTGATTCTCCAGAGCTGGTCCATGTATTCTGAATGCTGACAGAACAGCTGTGTGTGCAGATTCTGTCTTCATTTGATCCAAACACTTCCTTTTTTTGACAGCCAGCTGAGATAAAAGCATTGTCATCTGCAGTTTCCACTTGGTACAGCAGTCTCCATCCTGTGTTTTCTGCTTGCCAGCATAAGGTCTACTCCTTTCTGGTGCAGTTCTGCTATCCTCTTTTTGTAATTTTCTTCATCCTCTGTTAGCATTTTTAACAACACTGATTTCTTCTCTTGTAGTTCATGTTCTAATTTATCTTTACTCTTGTCCAGGTCTGTCACCTCCAAGGAGGTATATGTCAGGGATTCCATATCCTTGTCTTCTCCTGTATTCGCATCCTTTTTCTCCTTCATAGAGTAGTCCAATATTTCACAGCCAGACCTCAGCCTGTCCTCCTTTGGTTCACCAGCTGGGTTGGAGGACCATTCCCCAGCCTGCTGCAGCACAACTTGCTCTGCAGCCTCCAAGTCCACCATCCAGGAAATGGGCCTACAGCACCCTCTTCCAAGAGCAGAGGAGTTTCCTCCAGTGTCCAGGCCAAATGTCCTCCCATTCACTAAAAAATCCCACCAACAGCTTAATTGGGTTCTGTATGCTAGTTTCTATCTGTATATTTCTCCTTTCCCCCAGGACGAGGCTGAATATAGGCAGAATTGCATAGTCCTCCTTTCCCGGGCAACAAAAACTAACTAACTAACTAACTAAATAGCTGACTAAATAACTAAATAAATGATGGGGGGTGGTGAACACTATGGCAATAGCACTGTACCCCACAGTTTTTTTTTTCCAGCACATCTCCAATCCCCTTCAGCCCAACTGCCCTAGCACCATTTCCAAATTTTCTGGGTCTTGCCTCCATCTTTGACGCCCTCCACTAGGGCTGTCAGTTTGTGGAAGGCCTCCTTTGAAGATCAAATTTAATAGAGCAGGGTATGAAGTCAACAAACATCCTGCACAGCCACAACCTTTTATCTTCTGATCTTCCTCCCTTCCCTGAGGTGGCGGCACAATGTATTTGCACTGCACATGTGAAGACATGCACAGAGATGTACCATAGGTGCCCCTACACTTGTGCAATGCCCCAAAAGTGGGAATGCTTACCTTCTGCTTTGCAGAGTCAAGCTGATGATGATGATGATGCCTGATTGATCGGTGCTGGCGACCTGGGCTCCTGATTGGTTCTCTTCCTATTCCACTGCTGATCTTTTGCTGTATGCCTCTCAACCCAAGTCTTAACTTCAGTTTCACCCCTGTGCCTAATTGTATTGTGTGTACCTTTCTGTAACTGTGTTCTTACCATTTCAATCACTGTATATTGCAAGTGCTTAACTGTATAATGTAAGGAAATTACAGCTTAGTTTAGAATAATTTTGTCTAAGTTAACCTGAAAAGAATATTTTGTTTTTCCCTCTCCATTTTCTATCTCTTTCACCTTACTTCTCTCTCACAGGTTGCCTCTTAGTAATTATTCAGTGTCGGACTGGTTAAGCTAGAATTTACAGCTCAGTTTGGTATAAGGTGTTTAAGCTAAACTTGAAACAATATTAAATTTTTCCTCTTTTCCTTTACTCTCTCTCTCTTTCTGCCCTTCCTTTCTCTCTCTCTCTCAGACTAACTCATAGCCCCCCAACCCAACCCACCTTCCCTCTCGGGGCCATCCCTTTGCTATTTTATTACTGCCTTTGTTACTCAATTTGCTGCTGCTGTCTTCCTGTCTACACTTACTGCCTGCCCCCACCCTCTGATTTCCCTGTAAAAGTTCACCTCTGTTTATCCCCTCTCTCTTCACGTACTAGGAGAAGGCCCCTGACCAGGGCACTTTTGCCCACCAAGGAACAGCACCGTGAGACGGCCTTCCTCTGCCGCAGTCCGTTCATCTTCATTCCACCCTCCAGCTCTGCAGGTATGGCCTCCTGGCGGCTTTGTTTTGCTCTCTCCCCGGGGCCTGATTGGAAGTGTCCATTTTCCCATTAGCAAGTTATACTATACTATACAGCCACTAGAGGAACACAATCTTTCTCTAAAGTGATTCTTGCCTGTTGTTCATTTAAATACCTTCCTAAACTACAGCTACCCCATCAATCTGACCAGCCTCCCCTCCGTACTCCCTGCTTACAAATTCCTTCCTGTTCCTAAATCAATTATTCACTAATTTCTCTGCCTTTATGAACAATGCATCCCCTACTCTCCTTTTCTCTCTCCCTCTTGTTCTGCTCATATGCCCCTCTTTACCACCTCCACTTGCTCACTACTCATCTATTCCTAATAACTCTCCCAACCCCATCAGTTACTATCTCCAATCCCCTACTCACATCCATGTTATCACTCCCTTTCCCCCATTTGAAATATGGTCTCACTCTACCGCTATTCCTCATGTGGCTTTGATAATGGTGTCCACTTTCACTGCAGTTCTCCACCTTCTTCTTCCTCACTCATCCACTGCCTTCTCCTCAAAACTCTCAACCTCCTCACCAGCCCCTTCATAATCCCCTAAGCTCCGCTTTCTCATACTCACTCTCTTCTTGCTCTCTGCCAGGGATATCCACCCCAATCCAGGCCCTATTGCACTTAGCTCCTCTGGTGCTTCCTCCTCCACTACCTCCCCCCACTGTCTACTCTCAGCCCTCCCAAATGACTTAAAGATCCTACATCTAAACACCCACAGCTTATTGCAAAAAATAGACCAGATTTAGACAATGGTGTGCACTCTAAAACCAGACATTCTAATCACCTCAGAAATTTGCTAAAGAGCATTATCCCTGACCACTCAGTCTCCATTCCTGACTACTCACTGCTAAGGCAAGACTGTGCTGGCAGGTGTGGTGGTGTGGCCATTTATGTCCTAGCCTCCATTCAATATTCCATCATCCTCTCATCCTCCAAACCTGAGACCCATGATGCCTTAGCTATCCATGTGACCCTCCCCTTCACTCTTCAAATATTCATAGCCAGCATATACTGTCACCCAAATGTCCATCCTTCGGTTACGCTAGATCTCCTAACCTCCATCACTTCCCTTGCTTGCTCTGGGGAATTATTCATCCTAGGTGACTTCAATACAAATTGTCACCGAAAACTACCAAAACTAAAAATGAAATCAGAGCCCTTAACCACTCCCAACTGATCTTCAAATCCAACTGCCCAAACCACAAGACACAGCAACACTCTCTACTCAACTGGGCCCTTACCCCCCCCACCGCGTTATCATCTCTGGCATCCTCCCCCTTGCTTTCAGTGACCATAACCCAATATTCATGGCTCTTTCAAGTCACTTAACCTTGAACCTCTCCTGAGTAACCTTGCCACTTCTGACTGGTTCCCCCTAATCTCCTTCCCCTCAGTTGATAGGGCCCTAGCCTACTTCAAAGAAATCTTTCTTGCAAACTGGAATGCCTTTGCCCCACTCAAACAAACCAGAGTCAGAGGTAACCACTTACCTTGGCTAACCCCTCAACTTCTGGCCTGCCTCAGGGCTACAGATTGAGCCTGGAAGCATCATAAAACTACCCAGCATCCTAGCGACTTTGCAAAATACCACATACTCTGAAATGCTTGCACCACGGCTACTAGGTTAACCAAGTACAAATATTTCAAATCTGCCTTCATCACCAACATAAATTCCCCTTCAAAGTTCTGTAAGGTGGTCCATGCCCAATTTACCCCTCACCTTGTTTACCCCCCCCGGTACTTAAAGTAAATAGCTCACTAGTGTCTGACCCACCAGCCATAGCTGCAGAATTTAACTCCTACTATACCTCCTGCATCACTGAGCTACTGAAATCCTTCCCCTTCTACCCATCCTCTACCAGTGTGCCACCTTCATCACCCTCCCACCTCCCTTCTCTTTCACTATTGTAACCCCAAATGATGCCCTAAGTGCCCTCCTCACTGTCAACCCCCCTTTAAAGGTACCTTCCCTGACTGCCTTGACACAAAACTCCTCTCCTTCTCCACTTCAGCCATTTTTATTTATTTATTTATTTATTTGAAGGTTTTACCAGGAAGGCATGCTGAGCAGATAACTGCTTGATTCCAGCTGTGACCTGGGGGCAGGGGGGAAAAGGAGGACATGCATGCGATTTACAAGCAACATCATAAAACATACATGGAATAAGAGCAGTACAAAGCATAATGGGCATTGTCCATTTTACCATCAGCAACATGAAATTAACATCTATTAAGTCATCAAATAATTGAACAATTGCCTACCCCCTCTCAATAATCCTAAATCTCTCATTCTCTACTGCCTCAGTCCCCTCTTCATGGAGAGAGGCAGTGGTTCTCCTTCTACCCAAAGGGGTGACCACTCATCCCCTGGCAACTATCACCCCATTTCTCTGCTGCCTACCCTTCCTAAGCTTCAAGAGCACATTTTCTTCTCCCAACTCTCCTCTTTTCTATCTGACACCTCCTTTTTCACCCCTTTCCAGTCTGGTTTCAGGAAAAATCACTCAACCACCACCTCTCTCCTATGGCTCACAGACTCCATCCTAACCGTGATGAACAATGGCCAAATTACCTCTGCCATTTTTGTTGACCTGGCGAAGGCCTTCAACACCATCTCTCACTCCCTTCTCCTCAACTCACTGTCAGTAGCTGGCCTAGCTCTCTCAGCCACAAACTGGTTCAAGGCCTACCTTATTGGCAGAACCCAATCAGTTAAGATCTTGGACGCCAGTTCCCCTCCCCTACCCTCCTAATTAGCACTGGAGTCCCCAAGGGCTCTGTATTAGGGCCCTTCTTATTCTCCATCTTCTTGAATTTTATTTTTTATTTTAGTCTTTGGTAACCGGGTAAGGCCCACTAGGTACAAGTGCCTGTTTTCAGGGGTGATCTGGGAGCAATGGGCGGTTAAGTGACTTGCTCAGAGTCACACAGTATGCAAGTGGAGGTTGTGAGAATCAAACTCAGGTCTGGTCTGCTGGATGTATCAAGCTTGTTCACACCTCATTCATCTAACCTCTAGACCATACTGCCAGCCCTAAATGACCTTCTCTCTGTTTGCTGTCCATCCTCCGCTATACATATGTATGCTGATGATACAGTCCTGAATACATTTGGCTCCTGTCCTGATGAGGTTACAATCAGCTTACAGCAAGACTTCAACAAGGATCAGTTCTGGTTTGCTAACCCCAACTTTTCCTCAACACCAAGAAAACTGTCTCCATGACCTTTGGCACAAAGCAGAGATTCTCTAGGCTTCCCTCCCTACTCACTTTCCACACCCTTGATGGGACTTTACTTGAGGACACATCCTCCTTCAGGTACTTAGGTGTTTGGTTGGACCAACACCTAAACTTCTATGGACATATTGACACCATTCAGAAAAAACTGTGCACCAAGCATGGTACCCTGTTCAGGTACCATAGTTGCATCCCTCCAATGGCTAGGTGTGAAATTGTTCAGAAGATGATACTGCCCATTTTTGACTACTGTGATGTAGTCTATGGTGCTGCCCCAAAGTCCTCCCTGGCCAGACTAGACACATTCTTCATTTCTTCTGTTGCTTTGCCCTGGATGCCCCTGCATCCACCACTGTGATCTTTATTGTGCCCTATCCTTCCCCTCTCTTACAAATAGGCAACTCTCACACTGTGTTAAATTCACCTCCAAGCACTGGTTGGGTGAGCTCCCTTCCTACCACACCTCCTCCTTTATAAACCCCCCAACCCTCACATTTTCTTAGATCAACCAACTCTCGCACCCTGGTAGTCCCCCGCAGATCCAGCCAAACCAGCCAATCCAGTTACTCTCACTGCCTCCCAAAAATTTGGAATTCCCTCCCCCCTCAAATCCAGCACTCATCCTTTGCCTACTCCATCAGCTCTGCCCTCTATAATTACCTAGCTGTTAGTTACTCCTGCCATGTCCCTCCCCAACTCCCTCCTCTAAGCCCTGTACAAACCCTACTCCTCTACCATCACCTTCATTTTGCCCTGTGCACACCCACCCCACAAATTTCTTGCTCTCCTCCCCTTCCCCCAAATTGTTCCCCCTTACTGGCCTCCCTTGATCTCTCACAGAATGTAAGGGACCCCAAATGCTCTCCATGGGTCCCTCTCCTACCACCCAAGGGGCTTGTATTTCTCATCTACTCCCTTCTCTCACTATCCTGAAGGGTTCTCTCTGGGTCACTTCCTTATCCCCTTCTCTCTGGTCCCACAAGTCTCCTTGCAGGGTTCCTCAGATCCTGAAGGGGTCTCCAGGGACACAACTCTTCCCCCTTCCCTACCTCACCCTTGCCTCTCTTTTCCCCCTTTTTTTCACATAAGCACTTGTTTACTTATTAACCCAGCAATTGTTATTGTCCACTCTTTCTATCTATCATGCATGACACTGTTGTAACACTATTTGTAACACCTGCCTTACAACTGTATGTTAATGTTGAACTTGTAAGTTGAATGTTTAATGTCTCATTTCTATTGTACCCCTTCCCCCCAGGTCACACCGGGAGATGAGCAACTTGTCGCTCAGTGTGCCTTCCTGGCGAAACATTTCAATATATAAATAAATAGAGATGTATGCTACCCTTTTTCACTTTCTATGGTGCCCAAGGACTGCTTTGTGATGGGAGAGTAGAAGAAAGTTGTTGACAGAAATATGAACCTACTATAACAAAAGAAATTATAAAAATCACCTCAGAAATGCTACATTCTGATTGGCTGTTAGCATTCTAATAGCCTTACATTAATCTGTCACTATCATGAGCTTGATCACAGTGCATGAATTCTTCCTGTCAGCTTTCTATTCTTTAACACTGTAATGAATGGAGTGATGCATTTGAATTCTGAACAAGCATTTAAACAGGATGAACTATTGTATTATATTTCATGTTTTTTGTAACTTTTGGTGATGTGTGTGTTATTGCATTAAAATACAATATTTGATAATGTACATATGTGATGCGTAGAATACATATTTAAAACATGTTGTGGTAACATAGGCACACTGAACATTCCTGATTAAATAATTCTTAACTGTACATGTTTTATCAATTTTCATGTTGGTGTAATTAATTTATATACAGTTTTCCTATATTTTAAATAAACACTCTGTTATTAATGTGTATTGGTATTCTTTGTATGTATACCTTCACTATTTTCTCATTATTTTAATTCAGTAAAATATATTTCTTAATGCAAACATTAATTAAAATTAAGGAGAAAAAGGCTTTTCTAGGGCATTCTAATTTAGATTTTTTTTTAATTCTTTATCTTCTGATTAAATTAAGCACAAATAGGTTTCATTAATTTGTACCTGAATTTTAATTAAGTATATTCTGTTAAAAGTAATTAAGGATAATTAAGCGGTTTGAGATTTTACAGATTTATTTTTAAAGCACTCTTAATTTTAAACAAAGGTGCAGAATAATAATTCAGGGGTCAATTAATAGAAAATTAAGGAGATTTTAAGTGTTTTTTGTCCCATTGTGGAGAACAGATACCAAGTCTCTTCTAGTTAATTTAGGTTCATGTGGACCTTGTACCACTGAAACTTTGAAAGTGCCTCTCTCCCCCCCTCCTAACTGTGAATGCTAATATGGCATGCTGGCTTGTGGTTCTCTCCTTGATTTTACCATGCCAAGCTGACCCATAACCCTGTGTGATGCAGCCCAATTTCAGTGAAAGCTTGGATGTGTATGTTAACTCATGAACATATGGAGTAAATGTTGTCTGAACCTTTTTCCTTTTTTTTTCCTTTAATGATCTCGTAGGGTCCCCTATGCTGCATACCTTAACCTGTTTCACTGCAGGCTCAGGAACTATCATCAGGGTTAGGAGTCTCATAGCAACCTATTCACACCCATCGCATGAACGAGCAGTGATCTTAATCAAGCATGTCCAGCTTCCTCAATGAGGTGGGTGCACTATTTGAAGTATGTGACTCAACAGTGAATAGATGTAAACAGCCTGTTCTGGTGACTGGGCATGAGCAGTACCAAGTATGTGTATCTACTCTTTGCCTGCACCCAAAAAATCACTGAGGGACTCAGCCATACTTTTCTGCAGCCTGATGAAAACTTGGTGTGGCGTGGCTGCTCAAAACATAGAGGCACAGCCACTCAATTCATGTCAGATGAATACTCATGAACTACATCAACATAATCCATAGCCTGAACTTTAATTAGCCCCCAAGTGAGGGCTGATAGTCAATGCAAATTTTCTGAAATTATGCATATTTTCACCTTTTGTTCGGGATGTGAGGTGTATTGGTTACATATGTTAACTGTTGCCATTGAATGCTATTTTACTATGATATCCCCCCCCGACAGTGAGACCAATACAGTGCCCTATGCAGCTGCTGACAAAATTGACAGTTCATCAAAAGGTCACTGTACTGGTGTGCCAGAGACAGGGGCACACTGTCTCCCAGTCCTGCACCCTCTCCCTGAATCAACTCCAACTCGGAGTCGATTATAATGAGAACCGGGGTTGCGGGGGGGGGGCAGAACATTCCACATGGGGGAGTTGGTGGGGGAAAGCCCCCCAATAGAAAAACAGACTAAGAGTCCATCAGGATTTATGTTGATTGCAACTTGCAGGTGACATAAATTCGGTTGCTGTGATGCTGGTTGACGAAATTGTTGTCAACTCCGTATCATAGAGCCATATCTACCTCCTTACCTACCTACCTACCTAACTTACCTCACTCAAGTTTTGTTATATAATGCTAGCTTAGCCATGATTATTACCTATTATACTGCAACTTATCAAATATTGTATACAACTGTTGCACCATTTGTAAATCTACATTAAATATTTTAACTGTATATATGTTCATTGTGATTTACTATGTCAAAACTATTTTAGATGACTGCTGTCAAATTTTTTTTTTAGTTGTTTTTCAACCAGGTATAGTACACTAAGCTGAAAGCTTTTTTACAGGAGTGACCTGGGAACACAAGGAGGTTAAGTAACTTGCTTAGGGTCACACAGTATGCAAGTGGAAGCTGTGGGATTCAAACCCAGGTCTGGTTTGCTGGATGTCACCAGATTTGTAGCTCAGAGTCTTAGACCACTGCACTGTAGTGCCTCCTAAGTTTATCTGCTGTAACTTCCATTAACTTTTCCCTCAGGGTCATACCTGGAAATGAGCCTTGGCTCATTGTGCCTTTCACGGTTATCAAATTTTAAATAAATAAATAAAATAATATGTTCTTTGGGGGGTGCAAACCGAAGGGAATTTTACTGCATGCTGTGCTCTGTATGAGCAGCTTTGTGATGAGCCCGTGGTCTGCTGCTACTAAGTGTAGTCATTAAAACGTATTGTGGTATGGAGATACCAGGGAGGGGCAGCTGCAAAGGCGAACACCCACAGAACTTAACCCAGGTGCATTATGGCTATGCCATTCCTACCACTTCAAAGGATGGATTCATTTGGGGCACCAGTGAAGATCTGATATACTACTGTATGCCTTTCACTTTCCTGAGCTCTGTACAATTTTAATAAAACATGTTTCTCTTTTCCTTATATTCCATAAACAGATAAAAGTGACATGAGCACTACTAGATGGGGTAGCAGACAAGGGAGCCATATGATGTACAAAATCCCATGTGGGAGGGTCATACAGACTTTTGCCAGCCAAAATATATAGGCTTTCAACAGGAGGCCATACACTGAATGGAACTGCTGGGGGAGACATCATAGTTTCCCCCTGCACTCTCACACAGCATAGCTGTGCACCTCTTGTGAACCCACTACACATCTTGGGATACCACAACATGCAACTGTTGGTCTCTTGTTTGGAGAGAACACACATTTTTTAGTGCTTTGTTTGAAAGCTTATAACATCTCTTACTTTCTAACTGCACACACACTCACTCCCCTGAGGGTAGTAACATAGGCTAGTTAAGAGCCCACTACCCATCTTGATGCTTGTTTAATGGATCTTTTAGAGATCCCAATTTTAGTTCTATAGTTACAGTTATTACAATGCTCTCTTCCTCTAAAGCACTACAGACACAACACCTTTTCAAGTTCTATTCTAGGGTCAAACCTAATTATACAACCCCACTCAGCTGCATGCATAGCAGGTTCCCCACATTTACTGCCTTAAAACCCTATGTGTCACCTACCACTAATAAAACCATTGGCAGAGATCGCCGACATAGTCCTGGAAAGGGAAAGCTATGAACCATTGAATTAAAAGAAAGAAGGTACACAGGTACCTTAAAAAAGAATGCAAGTAGAGTTTCTACAAGAAACCAGACTTAACGCCTCCAAGCATAAAAACTGGTCAGAGTATAGGTAGGTCAGGTACACTATGCCATTTACATGACCCACACTAGGGGTGCTGCTATACTAATGCACAAAGATCTACCATTCAAATTAACCAAACAAATGCATGACCCAGCTGGTAGCTGGATGTTGGCACAAGGGTCTCTGTATAACCAAGCAATACACCAAACTTTGACAACTGTAACTTTTTCAAAGATCTACTTTTATTGTTGGGCCAAACACAGGGAGATTTATTGGGTGGTGACTTTAATATAAGAACATAATTTAATATAAGAACATAAGCAATAACCATCAGAAGGAGACCTCTAGGCCTATCTTGTCTGCCTGATTTGTGTCAGGATCTTGTATTTTATCCCTTCACCAGTGCTTGTGTCACTTCTTGTCCCTCCCCCCTTCCATTTCCTTGTCCCAGCTTCTCCCTCTATGTTTGTCCCAGGCTCATTTAAAAGATCCCACTGTCTTGGATGCTACGACTGCCTAACGCAGTATGTTCAAAGGCATCACAGCTCTTTCTGAGAAGAAGTGTTTCCTTACATCCCTCCTAAATTTTCCTCCCACTAGCCTTAGGCTGTGTCCTCTGGTGAAGGTATTTTCTCTCATATTGAAGAGCCCCTCCCAAATTACCTTGTTTATACCCCTTAGGTACTTGAAGGCCTCTATCATATCCCCCTACTGCTTCCTCCAGTGAGTACATCTGCAGGGACTCCAGCCTCTCTTCTTATGCCTTGTCATGCTGCCCCAGATCATCTTAGTTGCCCCCCCCTCTGCACGCCCTTCAACAGATGGATGTCTTTCTTTAGGTACCGGTGCCAATACCTCCCTCTATACTCTTAAGTGAGGCCTCACCAGTGACTTATGCAGTGGCAGAATAACTTCACTGTTTCTGCTACTGAATCCACTCGTGATTCATCCCAGCATCTTGTTGGCCTTTGCTACCACCTTTTTGAATTGTGTGGATGGCTTCATGTCACTAGTGATTGTTACTACTAGATCTTTTTCTTCCTCAGACATGGTTACTTGTAAGTTCCCTATATAGTACTTGTCTCTTGGATTTTTTGCTCCTATGTGCATTGAAGCCCAGCTGCCAAATCCCTGACCACTTCTCCAGTCTGGTTATGTCCTCCCTTAGTTACTGTAACCCCCTCCTGAGTGTCCAACCTCTCACAGATTTTGGTATCATCAATGAAGAGGCACATCTTGTCTTGAATACCCTCCCTGATGTCATTTATAAACACATTAAATAATACTGGGCCCAAAACTGATCCTTGTGATACCCCACTAGTGGCTGCCATTGTACTGGAGGTAACCCCCCCACTACCACCCTCTGCATCCTGTCCCTCAACAAGTTCTCCACCCATCTGAACAATCTTTCCCCACCCCTAGTGCCTTTAATTTTGTTATCAGTCTTCTGTGTGGTACTGAGTTGAAGGCTTTGCTAACGTCCAACTATATGATGTCTATTGCCTGACCCTTGTTTACCACCTTGGTGACATAGTCAAAGAATTCAATTTGAGCAGATACTAGATGATACCCTGGATCACTCCTCTACCCATTCCTGTCAATTGCATAAGGTAGCAAGAGTGGCAAAGGAGCAGAAGATAAACCTAGGCCACCTAGAAATGTGGAAAACTTTGCATTCTACCATGAAAGATTACTCTTCCTACTCTCCAGTTCACATAACCCATATTCAAATTGATTACTTCTATATCTCTAATAAACACCTGGTAGGGGAAGTCCACCAGTGTAGTTATCTACAGTACCTACAATTATTTGTGATCATAATCCTTTAAAACTAGTTATACACCTGGCTGCAGAAAAAATGCAAGGAACAAAGATCTGGTGTATGGATCCTTTTCTGCCACATAGGGAAGAATTCTTAATGCAATTAAGATACACAATAAAATAATTATTGGCACTCGAATAAGGCACAGCAACTAACATGGGAACAGTATGGGACACGCTTAAAGTCTTTGTGAGAGGTAGGATGATGGCCTACATTGCAAAATTAAAGAAAGAGAATAAAGTGCAACTGTAGCAGCTGGAGAAACAGATTATGGAAACTGGAAACAAACTGAAGGGAATCACACAATGTAGAAATATACTTCAGCCTAGCTCACAAAGAAATGTTATGAACTCACCTCTCAGCAGACAGAGTGAGCCATCATCTTTCAGAAAGAATATCATAGAACAGAACAGACTGGAATAGGAGACTCTTCTCCCAAAATTCACATCACCTGCTCAGGCTGGATTCATGAGAGACAGGGGAGTGAATGCAAATGTCGAAACTTTAATTCAAGTTTTGGCCAGGGGTCAATGCAACAAGTCTGATTGTCTAGTGATGGTCTCACTAGGTGCTGAGAAGGCTTTTAATCAGGTCATGTAGAACAACCTTTAACACACAATGGGTCACATGGGCTTTGGGTCAAAATACATTAAACTTGATCAGGCAGTATATCTCAGTCCCATTGTAGCCATCCAGACCAACGGTTGGGTATCTGAGGAGATGTTGCTAGGCAGGAACACATGATAATCCTGTCCCTTGTCATCTCTGCTTTTCAACATCACACTGGAGCCTTTGTTCCTAGCAATACTATCACATTTGGATGTTATCGAGACAGGAACCATCCCCCAGTCATAGCCCCTGTGACTTTATACTCAGATAGCCTACTAGTTATTGTCACCCACCCAAGACTTCATTGCCTGCTCTAATGGAAGTGATTGAAGCATTTGGGGCCAACTCAGATTACAAGGTTAATCTCATGAAGTCTCTCATGATTCCAATTCGTAGCTATGGACACCAGGGCCAGATATTTTAAAAAGTGCAAAATGGAGTGCAAACATTGGCATTTCATCTTGCAATAGTGCTGGTGGATAAATATACTATATTCAGAGGAATAGCACAGGGCACTATTCTTCTGAATATAGGGCCATTGCTGCCCACCACTAAGCCATTCAGCAGTGCACAACAGCATTCCAGAATATGGTCCTCACAATGACCAACACCAGGGTTAAATTCGCAATATTCAAAAGTCTCCATGTAAATTGCACTTTAGGCAAGCAAGGTGCTAAGGGACCATTTACATGCCCATTATGAACTCATTTGCATGGGGTTGGAGGCTCTTTAATGCCAACAATTGCTCATCCCATAAGCTGTCCCTGGTGCTAGCGGTTTCTTCCCTCCCTCCAATCCCAGTTCCCTATAATCAGGTAAAACTTCTCTGATGTCTAGTGCCCCCCCCCACAGATCACTGATTGCTGTCCCATTATTGAATTTCCTAACAGCTCCCTGGTAGTCTAGTGGTCCCTCCTCTGTTCACCGATCACCATCCCCATATAAAATAAATAATAAATTCCCTGGTAGTCCTGTGGTCCTCTCCCCTCTCCCCTGTTCTCTGCTCACTATCCCTGCATAAAACAACAGATGCCCTGGTAGTCTAGTGATCCCCTTCCCATATTGCCATTCACCATCCCATTATTGTATTTCCTAACATTTCCCTGGTAGTCTAGTGTCCCCCTTCCCCTTTGCTGATTGCCATCCCATTATTAAATTTCCTAACATTTCCCTGGTAGACCAGTGTTCTCCCCAGTCCCTGATCACCATCCTTTTATTGAATTTCTGAACATTTCCCTGGTAATCTAGTGGTCTTTTCCCATCCCCGATTGCTGCCCCATTAAATACTACATAACATATCCCTGGTGGTCTATTGCAACCACCACCCTGGCAAGTAGGGACCCACCATCCTCCTCACCCCTATCCCAATGCCTAGCTGGTGACTGGCACAGCCCTCCTCTCTCCACCATGCCATCTGTCAACTGAGCTGTCACTAAGCATGTACTGTATTAAGTATGTGCTCATTGATTGACAGTTGACAGTCAATGAGTGCTTACTTTATGTAATACATGCTCGGTGACTGCTCAGTCAGCAGATGGCATGGTAGAGAGAGGAGGACTGTATCAGTCACTGGCTGGGGGTTATAATAGTGGGAGAGGGGTGATGGGTCACAACCTATCAGGATGGGTGGGGTGGGGAGGTGCACTAGATCACTAAGCATAGGTTACTTAGCATTTAATGGGACAGTGATCGGTTGGGATCGGATAGGGACTACTAGACTTCCAGGAAATGTTAGGAAATTGAAGAAGGGGACAGTGATCAGCGACTGGGGAGGTGGGGACCATGAAAGAACCAGGGAATATATTGTTTTATATGGGGACAACTATCACAGAACAGAAAGGGGGGGGAGGGATCACTGGACTACCAGGAAATATATTGTTTTATACAGGAACAGCAATTGGAGAATGGGGTGAGGGACCACTGGACTACCAGGAAATATATTATTTTATATGGAGATGATGATCAGAGAAAGGGGGGGGGAGGGAACACTGGATTACCAGGGAATATATTGTTTTATAGGGGACAGTGATTGGAGATGGGGAAGGGACCACTGAACACTGAGACTGGAATCGGAGGGGGGCTGCCACTAGACACTGGAACCTACTGTTTTGGGGGTGCAAATACACTACCTCCAGTGGCCACTAGGGTTACACTGGGTTAAGACCTGTTTTTTTTTTTGGCATTATTTGCTTGATGCTAGGGGGCCACGGTTGGTGCCCTTGTACATGGCAGATACTCTGAATATCGGACTGTGCCAATATTCAGGTCCCCCCTATTTGCATAGTTTTGCCATGCATTCCCCTTCAGTCTTTGCCTCTTTGCAAGCCCAGTGCACCCACACTATCTGGACTTTTGAATATGGCACTTCCCCGCAAAACCTGGTTTGCGTGACAGACTGGGTTTTGCACCGGGGCAAAGTTTTGAATATTTGACAATCAACACTGTCCTTTTAGTGGGATAAATCTAGATTTAGATACTTGGGGGTCAACATGATCAGAACTATAGAGGGCCTTCAAAGCTAATTATACAAGATCTGATCAGAGCCGGAATGGCTATGAAAAGCTTTTGGGGTGTTTTTACCCATTATTTCTAATGAATGTACACAATGCAGATCTTTTGAGAGGCAGTTTCAATGTGGTCTTCCTTTTACACATTTTTACAATGTGTTTTCCTAGAATATGCCTGCTGATTGCTATATATTTAGCCTGGATAGTTCACAGAAGAAATGACATTTCATTTTCAGTGGGGTTGTACCTCTACACAATATGCTGCATTGCATAGAATCAGAACACACTGAAAACAATATTTTACATCTGGACTAAGCTACCCTGAATACATATGTTATAAAAACGATAAAATCATGACCCCACTGAAAACAAGATATTGCATCTAATCTGGGACATCCTGAGTAAATACAGTGCAAAAAATATATAAATAAAGATCCCTATGACAATGAGATGTAGTATCTCCCCTGCGCTATCCAGGATACAAAATATAGGATAAGAAATATTTAAGGGACATCTACTGTAAACTGAACTTCTCTGTGTTAACTGATATAAACAAACAGTTTCTTTATTGTTTTATAACATATTAGAGTGCAGTATTTATTTCAAATATTGTGGCCATTAGGATGGTGTGTACAGTGTATGTGTGTGTTTGTGTGTGTGGGTATGCTTGTTTGCAGTAGCTCAGTACATTTTTTGCCCAAAAAGCATAGTAAAAAATGCCTGCTGATTGCTATAAATTTCGCCTGGATACTTCACAGAAGACCTAGCATATCTCAGAGACAGTTCTTATCAGATAGTGTCTTAAGAGGTTAAAAACCTATAAATATTTTTAGGTTTGCTGGCAAAGGGTGACATTTATGATGTACAAATATTTCTTGAAAGACAATACCTGCCCAACTAAAGCTTGTGGCAAGAAAATATTTAAATGCTAAGTATTAAAATGTGCAACATGTTGCATGTTCAAGGGGGTAAACAAATCTCCAGTTTAATAGGCAACCAATATTTAACAAGGTGTTTCAATTTCCTAATGACCATCTGATAAGCAGTTTGGAGTTATGTCTCCAACATTCTAAATAGAAAGAAGGGAGTCTTTTTTCATTTGGAACAGTGATTTGTAGATGTGGAAGGACACTTTGAAAACTCCAAAATATGTCTTCCACGATACTCAATTTTCCAGCTACAAGCAGCAAGATGGCTGTAGGCTGTGCCCACAGCCATACAAATGGATATGGAAAAATCCTTTATCCTGATTAGTTGATACCTGTCCATTAGATCTGTCTAATGCACAAGTAAAAACAAGTGCTGCCAAGGGGGATGCAGAGCCACCAAAAAATCATTGTGCCACAAAGTCTTGTGTTTGAACAGCCGCCATTTTTTCTCAGTCACTCCCTGCACTCCCGTCCCCTCCCTCTATCTCCCGACATTTGCCACTTTCTCGCTTCTCAGAATCACTTGATTAAGAAAACAATAAAGTACTCCCTTGTGTGCTGCCCTGAAGAGCTTGTTAGAAGTCTGCTCTTTATTTTCTCAGTTGTGGTATAAGCAATTTTGTTCTTGTAACTGCATTTCCCCTCTCTCAGTATAGTACTGCTCTTTCTCTATCTCTCTCTTTCTCTCTCTCTCACTCTTTCTCTCCTGCTGCGTGCCTGCTATGTTGCTAAAAAGAAAAGAAAATCTAAAGCTGCCCAACACTTGAATAGCCTCATCAGTCCTTCTCCTGTTTTTTTTATATAAACTCCATTCCTATAGTCACCCTAACCCACCTGATTCCTTCTTGCTCAGAATAAGTAAGCTACAGTTCATTACTAGAGCTGTTGCTCAGCACATTTTTTAAAACATTGTGCTCATGCTACAACTTCTCCCTTGGCTCCCACGCAGCACTCAGACACTGTCCTCCATTTGTCCTGCATCAAGTGAAGGCATTTTTTTAATAACAAGAAGAAAAAATACAACTTCATCTGCCAGCAGTTGCTAACACTTCTTCATGATTCTTCCTCTCTCTCTGTGCTTCTCTTCATCAGTGCTAGTTTCTGCCCCCCCCCCAATCCTGGCCTCTGAGCTCCACTTCCCACAGACAAAACAAAACAAACCCCCCAAAAATAATAATAAAATCCTGATGCTGAAATGCTCTGATTTATACTGCAATGCAGATGTGTAGATAACACTCAGTTACAGTACTCAGACCTGCATAAATGAGAAAAACAATCTACATGTATGAATGCCTAATTAGGACAAAAGTCCCAAAGCCAAAAAGTACAAGAAACCAGAGGAACAATTTTAGGAGAAATTAAGTGAAATCATTACATTTTTTTAATATTTAAAGATCTTGATTTAAATTTTTTCTTTCAGCTAAAATGCAGGTACCCATTTTATAAGCACAATATGACACTCCGGGGATGTACACTAGACACATCTAACACACCAGGGGCTGAAGGTATTTGGCCTGTGTTCTTGTGCCTTACTACACTCCTAGCCATGCATTAGAAGTGTTTAATGCACATCCTGTCATTTCTTATTGCTTACTTATGCACCTCCATTAGTTAGTGTTAAGGGACTAATTAACAAATTGAACACTCTGCTATTCTCTCTAATGAGAAGGGCCAATGTGCCTAAAATAACTGTATTGCTGAGATTCCTCTACCTTTTTCAAGTCTTCCCAGTCTGTGTTCCCAAAATTCTTTAAATAGTGTCAATTTTATTGTACATATTTGCTTTGGGCTAACAGTCCCCCTAGGGTTAGTTATGACTAACTTACTTTGCCACAGGGAGGGGGGTGAGACTTGATGTTTCCCACTTTGAAAAGTACTGTTGGGAAGCACAGTTTGTGGGCCTGAGAGACTGGTATAGTATTGGATGTAAATATAAGGGTATGCTTTTCAGGGCTGCAATGGGCATAGCCTCGTAGACCTCTTGCTATGAGAAAAAGACTCCTGCATTCCTTCTGACTGAACATGTTGGAGTTGCAACAGTTGCCTCTCCATCTGTAAAGCACTCTGCTTGCTGTTGTCATCGGCAGTTGCACTGCAGTCTTTTTTATCTTCAACAATCACAGCAAACATGACACACTCCACCATGTACAAGATGGCTGTCACACTGCATAGCACATGTGCGGCTACTAGCTCATTTGCACTAGTGCTCAGTAGCCATTTCGGTCATGGTGCACTGTACCGTGTTCCACCGTGACCACTGAAAATAAAAATAACTTAAATTATAGATACCCCCACCTGACCCTCCCCCTCTGCACCCACCACCACCCCCAGATACATATGAGTGACACTGAGGGTGCCCAGTCTCCCAGTGTTGGGAAACATATGAGTGACACTGGAGGTACCCATTTCCTCAGTGTCCAAATCAGGCATCCTTGCTTTGATTTATTTTTGTTTATTAAAATATCTCCCACCCAACCCTCCCTCTGAGCACTCAGCATCCCACCCCTTCAAGAAACATAATAGTTGCACTGGGGTGCCCAATTCCAGTGCAGGAATCTTCAATCTTTTTTTAATCTGTAAAAAGAAAACCATCCATCAATGTCTTTTGCAGCTATTAGACTCCCCCCACCCACTGTCCCATTCAGCACCCACCACCCCACACCCCCTAAGCCCTTACCTACTGATTGGGAGTCCAATGCCATAATCCTCTCTGGACCACAGACACAACTTCACTCTTCAAAGCCAAACCATGAACTGAAGAAACAGGTATGTGGTTCAATGTATTTCAATGGGGTTTTGAACTTAGTGACATAACTTGGACATTTTAGCATATTTGTGGGCTACATTTTCAACATGCCTTTTTTGAGACCATACGTCATGAATATTTGCACTCACATTAGGTAAATCTATTCCGATAGGTGATTTTGTAGTCCCTGTGTGAAATCACCTTTTGGGTAGGAGTTAAAAATGTTCTCTGCCCTTGTTCATGAGGTAGGGTCATAAAAAGGTTATGCTGAAATTTTGGTGTAAAAATATTAAAAAACACAACAAAGTTAAGAGTCTACATTGAATTTTGTGAATGCAGGCTTGTAACTTTGGTAATTGTCAATATATTTACTTCACATTTACTTCATGGCCATATCTTTACATCACCTCCTCATGAATGTGACAGCTGTCATTTTCAAATTCTGGCCAAAATGTTTTTTTTACATCCAGAAAGGTGATTTTGTGATCCCAGCACAAAATTACCTTTCAGGCAGGAGCTGAAAAATTTCTCTGCCCTTGTCCATGAGGAGGGGTCATAGGAAGGGTTGTTGAAAATTTGGTGTACAAATATTTAAAAAAAAAAACAACAAAGTTATGAGCCTTCATTGAATTTTGCAAATGTAGGCTCATACCTTTGGTTTCTTTTCAATATTTTGACTCCAAATTTACAACATAGCCATTTCTTTACAGCACCTTATGAATGTGACAGCTGTCATTTTTCAACTCTGGCACAAAATGTTTTTCCATCCCGAAGGTTGATTTTGCAGTGCCTGCACTGAATATTTGCTCTGTCCTTCTTCATGAGGCAGTGTCATAACAAGGCTATGCTGAAAATCAATTGCACAAATATTACAAAACAACAAAAGTATGAGCCTTTGTTACATTTTGCTACCGCAGGCTTGTAACTTTGGTAATTTTCAATATTTTTATCCCAAATTCTTCCAATGCAGCCCTATTGGCTCTGGCCAGATAATGTTTAAAAAGCCATCTCAGGGAAAGAATGACTCACTAGCATGCTATATGCATCCTCACAATCAAATTGGAAGGTGTCCAATGGGAATGCTATTATTTTGCACTTACTTAAAATATGGCATGAACTACACACATATTAATGGGGATTAAGTCCCAGCATACCACCTTTATCCACTTGTTGGATAATCTACTGTACCCTGACTTTATGACTGACCCAGATTCAAATTCTTGGAGTGAGGAAGTGTATTTCCCTCCTGTGTCACCTCTATGACAGTGGGAAACTGAGAATGTTAGATGACCTGGCCAGTCTGTGTCATATTCTGGGCAACCAGGCTTTCACATATACGCAGATTAGGCACTTCCTTTCCTCAGAATAGGGTCCCCCACATACCCTTCTCAAACACTTTGGTATTGCCACAATCTTGCATAATGTGCAGGACACAAAAGGCTTAGTGTCCACACTTTACAAATACAGTTTAACAGGGATCACTGGTAAATGGATTAATAGTAAGGAAAAATGTTAGACTATACCCAGTGCAGACATTTCTTAGGAGGACTGGGGTGATATATTCAATAATGGTTGGAGAATTCCAGTGCAGTGCAAATTTAAGTTGGTTCCGCTGTTCTCCATCCAGCAGGCATACTACCCACTGAAGAGGTTCTCCAAGTTCTCTGCTCAACACTTGGACCTATGTACCAGATGTAAACATCAGTTAGGCAGCCTTGTGCATATGTTGTTTTGCCACCCAAAAATTGCACACTTACTGGCGAGCTATTGAAGAAACCCTCTCTAGGGCATCGAATATCCAGATCACACTGGAACCCCACATGGACCTGATGGGATATCTGGATAACTCACCAGAAATGCCAGAGGGAATAAAAATGTAAGTAAATAGCTCTGATATGTGCCAGATTAGGCATACTCACACTTTAAAAAAATGAGGAGCTCCTCACACATCCAGTCTGGCTGAGACAGCTTGGGGAATGTGCTACCTTACAGAAACTGGGATATAAAGCCTGGGGTAATTTAGCAACATATGATAAGAAAGGGATGACATTTGACGAATTCTTTTTTTTTGCAATTAAATATTTTTATGATTCTCATGAGTAAAATACACACACACAGTTTACGTCATGGAAGATTCCCTGACAAATTACATACATTTATTTTTTTTTTATTTTTTTTGGTATTTTGGTAGGGTGCACTAGACATACAGATGCCTATTTTCAGATACGACACAGGGGGTTACAACATGGTGATACAAGACAATGGAGGAATACTGTACAATACTTAGCTGGTAAAAATACAATACAATAATGATTTACAGTCAGAACAAGTTGAGTTAAACAATGCAGGACAGATAGCACCCAAGGTTTAAGAGAAAATTATATAAAAGATATAAAAAAATAATAAGTGCAACAACACTAAAGAACCTTCATAACAATCAGGTAGAACAACAGCAGTCAGTTTCAACATTTTAATGACAAGACTTAGATTTGATTTTAGCAAATGTCCAAGAGTTAGGTAATAATGAGAAGGTCAGAACTGAGAGGAATGAAGGTAGAAGTAGACATAGAAGAGACAGGATAGAAAAGGGTGCAGGAGAGCAAAGGGAGGAGTGAGGGGGACTCAGACCTAGATAAGATAGAGGATGATCAGATAAGTGCAAGGGAAGGGGGAGACAAGAGTTGGAAATAGTAGTAAGGTGATAAAGGAGGAGGGGAAGCAAACCTGCAGTAGTAGGTATAAGGAGGGGCTTAAGGTGGATTGAAGCATGTACATGTGGATAACGTGGTGAGGTTATCCAGGTGTTCCTTTTTAAACAAAGTTTATAAACAAATTGCAGAGTCCGATAATGAACAGTCCAACACTGAACTTAAAAAAGGGGGATACAGGGATAAACAATGAATTACAGATAGTAATCTATGTGAATGTCTTGTACAAGAAATAGAACACAACATTACATTTCCAGTTCAGAGTTTCACACTAAAGAAGGGATTCCAGGTTCTGTTGTACATTTCCATTTTACCAGCTAATGAATAACAGAGTCGTTCACTGCTGGCCAGAGTAGACATATTGTTAAACCATTTTGCAATATTTAGGGGTGTTGGATCTTTCCACCTGGAAATTTATTTAGGGCTAATGCAGCAGCTAGAACCCAATTAGCTTTGAACTTAGGGAAATTACTAAGGTGTAAAGAGAGGTCTAGTATGTGGGTTAATAGTGAAACACTAACTCTGAACCAGTAACTTTTGCACAGACCTCATGTACTGTTTCCCAGATCTTGATAATACAGGGCAATTCCAGCACATTTGTAAAAGATCTGCATGCAACATGCCATGTCTCCAACAGGTGCCCCCAGTGCAATAATTCATCTCTTCTAACCTAGCAGTAGAGTAGCAGTACATGTGCAAGATTTTAGACTGAATAGTTCTGCCCTGTACTTCTCTGCATGAATAATATGCATTTGCCCATGAGGTCATCTAATCACCTGCAGATATGGGGAAACCTAATTCTTTCTCCCATTTGTGCCTGAGTGACTCAGCTACTGTAATCTGTTGATTATCATTTGTTACATACATATAAATCCATGAGACCCCTCTTCTGAGATTGGCTAATTTTAATCCTGTTGACCATTCTTGGTCCATGTGAAGTAGCCCAGGGTGAGGCCAAGAATTGAATCTGATAAGACCTTCCTGATCTGTAAATATATTATGAAATCATGATTGCTTTGGTTTAAATTCGAATTTAAGATCCTCAAAAGACATACAGAAGCCAGTGACCGGATCCGTCAAGTCTCCAATGTTAATAATACCCAGGTTATTCCATTCTGTGTTCTGCATGGCATTCCTACTTCCTAATATGTTAACATTCTTCCAAAGTGCCTCCAGATGAGTTTGCAGTCTTGCAATATTGAGTTTAGCCTGCCCCATCTTAATAATTCTCAAGGATCCAGTAATGCAAGGGTTGGTCCTCTGTAACTTTGATAGTGGTTTTAATAGAAATCAGATAACTTGTCAGGATTTAATACGTGCTATTTGACTTCCTGCCAAAGGGTGATTTCTCCTCTACTAAGAGGGCACTGTTAGAGCACAACCTGCTTAAACAAGAAAGCTGTTTGATCATTTTACCACCATGGAAGTCCGAAACCTCCTGCTGACCAGAGTGCTATGAGCTTTGAAGGTGCCATCCTATGTGGTTTCACACCCCATAACATTTTTTTAATAATACCTGTCAGTGATTTAAATTTAGTTTTCTTAATAGGCATTGGAATACTTTGAAAAAGATAAAAAAGCTTAGGGGTCACCATCATTTTGATTGAGTTAACTTTCATCCATAGGGACATATTCAGAGTCTTCCATTTGATCAGATCTGAAAATATTTCTTTCAGCAGTAGGTCCAAATTACACTCTACTTACTCACAAATGTTTGGAGGAATTTTGAGGCCTACATAAATGATTCCTGTTTTCCTGCAAAATCCAGCCTCTATGAGATCACTCCCTACTTCATTCAGGGCAGATCGTGTCAGACTAACCTTGTGGAGTTCTACAATTGGGTGATAAAGTCGCTGGATCAGGCCGGTGGATGCCCTCTTTCTAGACTTCAGCAAGATATTTGATTTGGTGCCACACCCTGGGTTGCCGGACAAGCTGGGGAAATGGGGGAAGGGATGGTTAGGTGGATAGGAAACTGGCTAACTGGGCAGTTTCAGAAGGTAGTGGTCGGGGGAAGGTATTATCTCCTAAGAGGTTCATTAACGGGGTCCCACAAGTGTCAGTGCTGGGTCCGCTCCTGTTTAATGCTTACATCTCAGACATCAAGGATGGTATCAGGAGTGAGATGAACCTCTTTGCTCATGACTCGAAGCTGGGGGCAGTGTCAGAAGGGGAGGAGGGTAGAAGAGCCCTTCAGGAGGACCTGGAGACTCTGGAGAGGTGGTCACACACCTGGAAATTTAGGTTTAATGCCAAGAAATGCAGTGTTCTCCACTTGGGGCATACAAACCCAGCTCATGAGTACTTTTTGGGTGGGGAGAAACTTCAGGTTTTGGGAGGGGAAAAGGATCTTGGGGTGGTTGTGGATGCCAAAATGAATAACTCTGAGCAGTGCAGGAGGGCTGCAGCTAAAGCAAATAAAATGCTCTTGTGCATCACCAGGAGGATAACCTCAAGGAGACAGGAGGTGCTTCTCTCTTTGTATAACTGCCTGGTTAGATTACACCTAGAGTACCGCATGCAGTTCTGGCACCCTTACTTTAAAAAAGGACATTGCACTTCTCGAGAGAGTCCAGAGGAAGGTGACCAGGATGATACAGGGTCCGGGGGAAAGATCCTATTAGGAAAGACTTGAGGAGCTCAACTTGTACTCTCTGGAGGAGAGGAGGGACATAGGGGATAAGATTGAGGTCTTTAAATATTTAAAGGGAGTAAATAGGGTCAGTCTAAATAGAGTGTTTCTGATAAGAAAGGAGGGGGCCACCAGGGTGCACTCCATGAGGATGATTAGTGTGAGGCTCAGGAAGGAGACTAGGAGATGCTACTTCACCGAGAGGGTGGTGGACCCATGGAATGCACTGCCCAAGGAGGTAGTGGCTGTTAATACAGTGGAGGGATTCAAGAGGGGCTGGGACAGTTATAAGGGGAAAGAAAATCTGAGTAATGTCACATCTGGAGATGTAACATTGACGAAGATGGGGTCAGGGGGCTTTACAGGGGAGGCGGGAAGGGCAGCAATGGTGTCCTGACTAGGTGCTGATTTTCGAGCAGACTCGCTAGACTATTAGGCCTACTCTGCTGGCATCTTAGTATGTTAGTACTTCTGAATTTCCTTCAGCACAAACTTGCATAGCTTGAGTCTTGGACCAATTTCCCACTAATCCTGAAAGTTTGGAGACATTTTCAATGGTCGCTTTAAGTGCAGAAATTGATTCTCTAGACTGTGTTATTGTAAATAATAAATCATCAGCATAAGCAAATGTTTTATTAAAAATGTTCCCTGTTTTGAGACCTTTTTGTTTGTGAATCTCCTTGTACTGCTCTCATTAGTGGTTCCAAGGCCAGAATAACTAGGTAGGGAGATAGATGACATCCTTGCTAGTGCCCCTTTCAAGGTTGAAAAGGAGAGATCAGGCCATTTGTGATTACCACAACAGAGGAGTTACTATATAAAATCTTTATCTATTCATTGAAATAACTCCCTAAATTATATTGCGTTAGCATTTTTAACAGATAATTCCATTCAAGGGTGTCAAAGGCTTTGAAAAAATCAATACAAAAGACAGAGACCTTTTAGTTGCTTGGGCCGGATGAATTACATCAATAAGGCACTTGATGTTTCTCATCCCTGACCTACCAGGGACAAAGCCCACCTGCTATCTTCCTACTAGTTTACAAATAATTTCTCTGAGTCTTACTGACAAAACCTTGATCAAGATTTTATCGTCCACTAGAGATGCAGCGAAATAAAATTTTACTGGCAAATTGGCAATTTCACCACATGAAAGTTTTCACTAAATTGTGGCAAAATGGTGACATTTTGGTACAATTTCACACCCCCTCATATCCCATTCCCATTATTCTGTAAAAATCTCCCTGGTGTCTAGTGGTCCCCCCCCAGCAGCACAGCTCAATCAGCCCAGATTATTCTCCCTGGTGTCCAATACTGCCCCCAGCAGATCAAAAAATCCCTGTCCTGAGTTACCCTGGACAGCTCATGTCTTTTATTAAAAAAAATAAATTAAACTCACACTCACTGGTGACTAGTGGATCCTCCCACCCACTCATCAATGAGACAGTACCCACTCCACTCCTCCCCAGTACCCTGATTGGGCCACTGGCACAGCCCTCCACTCACCTCCACATCTGGCAGCCCAACTGAGTGCATCAATGAATGAGCGCATGCTTATACAAGCATGCGCGCATTCACTGAAGCACTCAGTCGGGCTGCCAGCCATAGAGGTGAGTGGAGGGCTATGCCAGTGGCACAATCAGGGTACTGGGGGGATCTTGGTGGGTGCTAGCTCATGATGACAGGGTGGGGGGTCCACTAGACACCAGGGAGTGTGGATTTGATTTATTTTTTTATAAAAGGACATCAGGGGACCAGGGTAACCAGGGTGCTTTATTCAATTATGGCAAGTGATCAGCCGGGGGGGAACCACCAGACACCAGGGAGAATAATTTGGGCCAGTGAATGGCGGGGGAGGGACCACTAGACACCAGGGAGTGTGGATTTCATTCTTTTTTTTCTAAAGGACATGAGAGGGGGGGCTTTATTCAATTATTGCCAGTACTTGGCCGGGAGTGGGGACCACTAGACACCAGGAAGAGCTTTGCCAACTTTAAATTTCACCTGTTAGTGATGAAATTTCACCTGTGAGTGGTAAATTTCACTGGTTCACAGGCAAAATTTTGCTCACTCTGGGATGAAATTTCACATTTCACCCTGCTAAATATTTCGCGAAATGCACAAATTTTGTGAAATATTTTGCGGGGAGAAATTTTTTAGTTTTGCACAACACTACATTCCACATTTAGGAGTGAAAAATGCCTGTAGCTTTCACATGACAAAGGATCATTGTCCTTTTTAAGGATCAGGGTTATGTTTGCTCCATTTAAGGAACTTGGAAAAGTCTTCTCCATAAAGGTCTCAATAGACATCTTATGTAGATATTTAGGGACAGGGCCCATTATTTTATATAAGTCTCCAGTTAACCCATCTGGGCCAGGTGTTTTCTTATTAGGAAGAGCCTGAATAATTTTGGTAATTTCTTCTACAGAGATGGGCCTACTCAGATTCTTACCCTCAGCATCATTCGGACTTGGCAGGTGTGATGGTGTTAGAAATTCCTGCATAGCAAGATTAATATTCAAGGACTTACTAGAATAAAGGCACCTATAAAACTGTTCAAAAACTGTATTACTATCCTGATTTGAGACCTTATCCTGATTGGACTCATCCTTTACCCCAGCTATGATATTTTGACTAAGTTTTTTCTTTAGCTTAAATGCCAGTAGTCTGCCAGACTTCTTCCCTGCATCCAAAAATCTTTGTTTAGTCATTTGTAGGGTAAATTTAGCCTTTGCTGAGAATATCTTATTAATATCTGTCATAAGAGTCATTGGGCCAGATATTTAAAGCTTTTTGTGGTACGCAAACTGTTTGCATAGGGTTAGCATGGGATTAGCACAGGTCTGCCATATTCAAAAGACCGAATAGCGTGCACAAACTGCATTAGTGCTGGGCAAACCATAAGTGTATGCAAGAGGCAAAGTGAACATGAATACAGGCGTTATGAGATATTCAGTGACTAGCGTGGCACTTAAGTGTTTTGCATGACATAGCGTGACCCTTAGCATGGTACAAATTACTGCCCAGGAAAAGCTGGTCTTAACCCTGGGCAATCAGCTATTCATGACATTGGTGCTTTGCACGGTGTTAGTGCGGGAATTAGCGAGGCTTGCGCGACCCTAACATATGATCATGACACTTAGAAATTGGCAGACATGGAGGACACATGCTGCTCACTGATGAGACCACCATGATGCCAACAGCTGCCACCAGTCTTAGCCTAGCACAGACAGTAAGGGGTGATCCAACCCACAGGGTACATCATGGTAGTGTGGCCATATAGCATACACCTGCAGACCATACGTCTGTGGTGACCAACAGATGCCAGCACATACATGCAGCACTGTGGGCATGGTGGCAATTAAGGGGAGGGTGTACGGGTGACCAGACCTCACCACAGCCCAGATGTGCCTACAAGGCTGGGACACATCACACAGTGCACATGGGCCAGCAGTGGGAATACCCCACCACCTGTGTGCCTGTCAGATCTTACATGCCCACCCCAGCCACATACCGCACAACTGTACAGATGCCACAGCACACACAGCCGGCCATGCATATGTCACTGTGAGCATCCCATGCCACAAGTGCAGCATCTGTGGAGCACACAACAGCGAAATAGTACTGTCCACTGTCAATAATCACCTGCAAGCTGGGCCTGTCACTGTGTACAGTGCAGTGGTCATCACTGCCCTACATACTGTACCATAGGCATTGCTGTATCCCTCACACTACCATCCCCCTTGCTACTGTGATGTCTGTTGTGCACTGTAGCATGGCCTACAGTGTGACGGTTGCATGCAGCACCACCACCGCCTGTGCCTGTGCTGTGTTGCCCCCTGGGACACACAATGCTATGCTGTACTGCATACATATACATGTAGCTTGCATCTACCAGGATGCACTGTCAGACTGACCTACAGATGGAGCCATGTCCAGACCTGGCCAGCCCCTGCACTTCCAGACTGACCTACAGGTGGAGCTGTGGGACCCTGCAGTACCGCTGGGCAAACTGCATGCAAATCAGGAAATAATGAGATGCTAATTTGGCTGGTTGCCCAGAGACTACCTAAGTAGGCTCATTTGCATGTCACTTTTGAATATGGCAAATCTTAGTGCCAGGCAAACAGCTTAGCTCCGTGCTAAAGCCATGCTAACATGTTAGCGTGGCGCTAATGGTTCACGGAATATTATACAGTTTGATCGCTGTTCTTTCATATCTGCTGCTGCATTTGCTGGCACAAACATTGGCCACATAGTTCATCTCTACCTGCCCTCATGTCGCTGTGCACTGTGTTGTTGTGGTGTGCACTTCCTGGTTGCTATATTCAGTGCTGTCTTATTCCAGGGCTACGTTTGTCCTGCACTCCCAGCCCAGTTTGCACGGCCTCATTCCCATGCTATATTCAGAAGCTGTTTGCCCCGGGCTATTCCTTTTGAATATAGCTTGCTTTGTGCTTCGGGCTAAGTTTGTCCGCCGGGCAGTGTTAACTTAGATCAGGCGCAAAGTTTTGAATATCTGGCCCATTATCTCATGCAGATTATTAGGGTTCCTTCCGATATCTTGTTTGTACAAATGTACACTAATTCTATTTTTTTGAGCCTCTCCTCTTTCAGTAATAACACCTTCAAAGAATTCCTTTTTAATTTGTTTCAAAGGAGATTATCTTCCCCCTAAGGAAGGCCTTGAATATATCCCAGAGGATGGCATATGAAGTCTGTATGGCGTATGTATGGAGTATGTATGTATAGTGTATGGAGGCAGTATGGCACAGTGATTTAAGGCTCTGAGCTGCAAATCTGGAGACCTGGGTTTGAATACCACAGCCCCCCCCCTTGCATACTGTGTGACCCTGAGCAAGTCACTTAACTTCCTCGTGCTCCCAGATTGCACCTGCAAACAAGCTTTCAGCTTAGTGTGTCTCACCTGGTAAAATAATTGGTAAAAAGAAAAAGTCTGCTCATCATCACTGATCTTAAAGTATTCAGCAAATGATTGTCTGAGGAATTCTTTAAAATCCTTATCCTGAAGCAGGGAAGAATTAAACCTCCACCTCCTACTTTTGGTGCTGTCTTTCTCAACAATTAGATGCATTCTGACTAGCCCATTGTCAGAGTTTACACTATTCTTGATACCTGCAGATGATAAGTAGGCCATTTGAAACAAATAAATAGTAAGGAATTCTTGACTTAACTGTACATGTCTAGAAACTATATTGTTCGAGAGCTAGACATGCAGAAATTGGGACTAACAGATGTTCAAGGGTATGGTCGCACCAGACAATATCCAACCAAGCTTACCTGCTATGACTCTGATGCTTTGAAATACCCTAAGATAAAGTGCTCACACTAATTGTGTGTGTTTAGAGAGTATATTATCCGTTTGGCTTTTGATACACTTGTTCCTTTTAATTTTTTGTGTTACCCTTAGAAGGAGTTCTTAGTCTTAATTTCTTCTGGAGTTTCTGTCAGGGTTTACACTATACTGCATATAATGCTAAACTGAATGTATTTTTATTTGTTCTTGTTGAAGTAAAACTCAATAAAATTCCCTTTTTTTGTTAAGAAATAAGCTTGTGTCAAAGCTGAACATTTGCTTGCTTTTATTTGCTGTGTAGTTGTGTAGTGATCAGTTGCTTTTTGGGTGGCATCATGCAGATGAAAGCAAACAGCCACCTTGTGATATGAGCAGCTCTTTTCTTTGAATTGCATGAAGTTTCCACCCAGCAAATACAGAACTGTGTCATAATAAGCCTTGCTAATCATTGGCCTGACACTGTGGAAACTATTGCAGAATGTCATGCATTGAACCAGACAGTGACACACCTAACAGACCTCTCAGACCAACTAATGGAGCAATATGTTCACTTTGTGCAAGCACAAACATAAGACTAAATAAACAAATGTATTGCAAAACTGACAAATACAGATGTGCCCAAGCTTGTATCAACTTGCTGAAATCAAGAAAATTACAGGGCTTTATACCTCTGAAGTGCAAACAGGGCCATTTGGAGCTAAGTCAGCTGCTGTCATAGCATGACTCACAAGTTTTATATAGGATATAGGGATAAAAGAACTGGATCATGAAATTGATATAAATACAGTGCACACTAAAGTGCATACTCATGAGTTATAGAGTACAGCTTATCTCATTGCCCCCCACTTTTAATATGTCAAAATCTATGCAATGAATAAAACAAATTAATAAAAAAATGGTCACACAAGCAAAACTCAGTTTTCACAGTGACAACCTCACAGTCTCAGTGGCACATTTGATGTGGTACAACCTAATTTTCAGTGACAAGGCTTGGGCCAGCAGTTGGGTTTTATCAATAGGAAATGCATTTGTATACATTGAAACTCAGACACTTCTTATACAAAGTTAATATATAATATGGTACTTGAGAGTTCTGCCCCCACCTCCAAGGCTTGATGAAGAAACAGTGAATTGATACACACAGTTGTCAATGACAGCACTATTACTGCCTTATTACTACAGCTGGGGTGGGCACAGCAGCAACACTGATTTATTTAAGTTCACTTGGCATCAACAAGAACATTTTGGTTTCCAGCGGACACAGCACAGAGTTCTCTCAGGCTGCCCCTCGCTAGGATAAGAATACAAGTTCAATCATTGCACCAATCCTTTTGCCAATGTCACTGAATGGACTGCAAGATGTAGATGTTGCTTTGATTTACATATGTGGTGAGATAGACAAATCAAGAAATTTTTTGTTGTTAAACAATTTTATTAGTTTTCAGTTTTCAACATACATAAAACAAAGAACACAAATAAACAGCAGATTTGTAGAAGTTCATGTAGCAGTATATCTAACTTCATTATCTGATCATCATCTGTATGATTCAGAAAAATAATACGACTGATATTTGGACAGGTAGTTTCATCTATGGTAATCTCTTAAGTATAGTAGAGGCTTGCATTTAGAACAGTAGTGATTAAAAGGTGAAGGACATTTATTCTAACTGAACTTTTTTTTAATTCTGTTCACCCTGGTTCTACCTACTGGGATGACAGACATGCTTAGAATCTTAAGGTACATGTGAAAAAAGTACATGGTGTGCGGATTGTTACTTTGCTGCTAGCTTTGTAGTTAAAAATAGTTAATTGATTTTTCAATAGATAAAAAAAATCAAAACTCAGCAACCACCAGCAGGTATTAAGTAACATCAGTAACCATACACTCCATGTCACTAAAGTTGCTGACCTCCTCTATACCGTTATATAGATATAAGAAGTATGGTACTGGATAAGTTACTTCATACGTAATTTTTTATCTTGGGCATGTTAGAGATTTTCAGTCACTCAGTAGTACTACTATAATGGTGGTTATATATGTTAGCCTATCTGTACTATTCACAATGGGAACTGTATGTTGTCCTCAGATATAGGTTCAGGATTTTAAAGGTACATACGTATAGTACATGGTGGGCTATAGATTTATTATTGTAGTGCTGTTTTAAAACCAGACAAAACTAGAGCTATATTCACACAGGGTACATGTACTAAATCTAAGCCATCTGTTTGGGCCTGCTCTGCTATAGGGACCCAACTGGTTGTTGCACTTTTTTTGTGTCAATAACAATTTTTATTGATTTAAAAGAGAAAAACAACACATAAAAATATCGCCAATAAGTAAAATACATTAGTACAATTACTATAAAACAAAAAGTAAAGAATGATTACAAAATAAAGTCATAAATGAAGCTCAAGAAATTAAAATTTCATTATTCTCATTTTTCATCCTTAACTTCTATAGTATATACATATCATACTCATACTGTAAATAATATACTAAACAAGTACAATGTAATGTGTCAAAAAAGCACAAATAAATCAATAAATAACTATGTCAGTATATTCGTTATCAAACAAAATAAAAACTTGTCTAATCCTTAAGTTTAAATTACACAGAGAAAAAAGATGATTAGAGTTTTGATAATCACCACACACGAGACTATATGACTGTAATTGATATGTAAAGAAGCAGTGAGCAGATTAAGGCATAAGTAATGTCAAGCCATGGTAAGTTTGAAGCTTGTTAAAAGAGGAAGTGGAGAGGCTAAGAGTCAGATGCAGACATAGTCTAAGAAAGAACAATGAGAAATTAAAGAAAAAGTAGGTATAAAAGAGGTAGGGTCAAGAAGAGAGTGAGTGGCTTAAAAAAGGTTCCTGCTGTACTACAATACACTAACATACAGTATTTGATGCATGAGTATGGTCAAAAGATGTCCTAAACCATAATGTAATATACAATCATGGTGATGCCATAAGTTGGTCAGACGTGCATAGTAACCTATAAATGGTATGCCATTTAAAAAAAAAATGGTAGTGTTATCCCTTAAGGACAATGCTAGCTTCTCTAACCTGAGAGTTTCCAACAAATTATTTCTCCATTCCTGTATGGTAGGAGTCTTTTCCTAAAATCAATAATTCTAAATAATATTTCTGATGGAGGTACCTATCAGGAGGAGAGTGCACTTCTGCCCTTTAGAGCAGCAGGTGTTTTTTTTTTTCAAAATGACCAAGAATTCATGCGTTCAGTTGAATGTGATCTGAAATCAAGGAAACTTCATGAAATAAATGCTCTACTTACACCCAAAGAGGCTGAACAAGAGGGCAGTACCAAAACATGTGTTGCAATGTGCCAGCACTAAGCTTGCATTTATGGCAAAGCTGGGATGGGGACAGACCCATCTTAAATCTCTGAACAGGAGTATAATAGAGATTGTGCAGGGTCTTAATGTTAATTAACCTAAGGTCTACAGTGCTGAAGGTCCTAAATGCCAGAGACCAAATACTTTCCCAGTCCCATTCATCAGTGGGGTTCCCAAGAGCTTGCGATCACCATCAAACTGATTCTGTCACTGAACTTCTGATCAGATCTACCAGAAGCACATACTGTAAATGTGGAGATTGAAGCTGATAATTTTATGCATCCCAGAAAAGTGAGGGAGTTCTTATTAAAGGACACTGATATGACAATTTTGTTCTGAATCACTTGCTTAAGGAAAGTATGCAATGCACCTTCCATGGGGAGATTCCAGGTTGGCCTACTAGAGTTGAAAAAGATAGAAATGAATCATTCTTGGTAATAGCCTGAACTGAGTAAATGCCCTTTTGTCTCCAAACTCAATTGTTAAGAGGTTTTCACTCTTTTAAAAAGTTGGGATTATCCCAGATTGGCCAAGTCCTATCTTGGCCTAGATTAAGATTCAGTAGTAGTGTTAATAGTTTGATCTGCCTGAGAGAATCATCAATTATTTTATTTTAATACAATCCAAAGGGTTTTGAGAAGAAAAATGACCTTATATCCATCCCCTGCTTATTCATAATTCTTTCTCAATATCTACCCGGTCAGGGGTGTATGACTGTGTTGTCCTTAGTTTAAACCAGAAAGCTAATTTGGCTATTCTGGCTGCTAGAAAGTAGTCATAAAAATTAAGTGCCTTGCTGGACAGTAGTAAGGGAACCTTCCCCCAGGCCACACTGGACGGTAGGAAGGGAACCTCCCCCATCCAGAGAGCACCAGAGCCACCACCACTACCTCAGAGGTTGCGAAGAAAACACAGCAGCTGGACCACAGTGGGCTCAGGAAGGGTGAGAATGGTGGAACAGAGGCACACCCAGTCAGTTGTTCCACTCCACAATCCATACACCATTCTGGGGGAGCATAGCTCCCCTATGGATGCACCCACAGAGAGACTAAGGAGGCTGAGACAGCTGTCACAAGGGGGCCCACAGGAAGAGACAGAGGACACCACAAGGAAAGGAAGCAGCTCCTGGTGGGGACTCAGTGATCGAGGCATAGAACTGGGGAGCAGGAAAACTGAAATAAGGTGCCTGCCTTGTGCCATGGCTTGGAGGGACAGGAAGCATCCTCAGGATCATGGGAACAGCTGCATCGGAGTTCGAGCTGGACGTCATTGTCTACCTAGGACAAATGACTTGGCTCATCATGAGATTAGAGCAGTGCAGAAAGGACTTTGTAGAATTGGGGAGGGGCTAAAGACAAGTAGCACACACAGTATCCTCTCAGAGGTGCTGCCTGTCAATGGCATGAGTGAGGTGAGGGTACTTTGCACCATGTAGTTTAATGAATGGTTGAAAAATGTGTGGAGCACAGGGTTTGGCTTCATTGGGGACTGGGGTTCCATCTGGAGGACACCAGCCTATACTGGCAGGATGGTCTGCATCTGTCCAGGAAGGGAACAAGTCTTTTGAGCAATTGGTTTAAATGCTTTATTGGCAAGCTTTTAAACTAGTCAAGGGGGGAGGCATTGATAAGCAGCAGGAAAATCCCGGCCTCCCCCTACAAAACAGGGTACTAAATGAGAAAAAGACCAAGGTAGAAAGGTCAGTGGGGGATGCTGCAACAGAAGATAAAGCCATCAAAAAATGGAGAGCAATGAGTACCAATGCCCGTAGTCTGAGTAACAAGCTTCCTGAATTAGTGGCCTTGGTGGAGGAGGAACATCTGGATATCATGGCAGTCACAGAAACATGGCACACACAAAACCATGACTGGGATGTAAACATACCAGGATACACTATCTACAGGAGGGACAGGGAGGGTAAAAGAGGAGGAGGAGTAGCTCTTTACATAAGGGAGGGAATCAAAGCAACAGAACAAAAGGGTCAACTGGGAGGAGAAGAAGCACTGTGGGTAAATTTGGAGACCGGCAATGGCACCACAATACGCACAGGGTTGTATACAGACTCCTCTTCTCAGGGGAGGAAATGGATGACAGAAAGTATACTTTAGAATGGCAGAAAAGGAGAGATATTGCTGATGGGTGATCTGAATATGCCAGATGTTAACTGGAGTGCAGTTGCAGCAGCCACTTCTAAGAGTGGGGTTATTCTAGATGCCCTACAGGGGGCATGCCTTAGACAACTAGTATTGGAGCCCACTTGAGAGGGAGCAGTCTTAGACCTGGTTCTCTCAAATGGAGATGAAGAGAGGATCACATATGTAGAAGTGGGCAGCCATCTGGGAACTAGCGACCATCGAACAGTATGGTTCACAATAAACACAGTAATAGAGTCATGCCATACAAAGACAAAGGTACTGGATTTTAGGAGGGCTGACTTTGTCAAAATGGGTGAGTGCCTAAGGAATGCACTAGCAAATGGGCAGGAAGGAGGGGTGGAAGAACAATGGGGAATATTAAAAACTGCCATCACAGAGGTATCAAGCCTTTGTGTAAAGCAAATAAACAAAATGAAACGGGTAAGAAACCACTATGGTTCTCAAAGGAAGTGGCAGTGAAGGTTCAAGAGAAAAAGAAAGCATTCAGGGAAGTACAAGGAATCAGAAGGAACAGGACAGAGAACTGTATCAGTTAAAGCAAAAGGAAGCTGGGAAGGCAGTCAGAACAGCAAAGGCCCAAACCGAGGAAAAGATAGCCAACTCAGTTAAGAAGGGGGATAAAACCTTTTATAGGTACATCAGGGAGTGAAGGAAGACCAAGGGAGGGATAGTGAGGCTTAATAAAGGGGAGGGAGGGTGGGCAGAGGGTGACTGTGAAAAGGCAGAGATACTAAACAAATATTTTTGCTCAGTATTTACAAAGGAAGTGGGGGAGGTACCTAAAACAAACAGTAGAAACACTCTGGATACAGAAGTTGATACCAGCCCATTTACAGAAGAAAGGGTTCTGAAAGAACTCTTAAAACTGAAGGTGGACAAAGCAATGGGGCCTGATGGGATTAATCCCAGAATTCTAAAAGAACTAAGGGTAGAACTAGTGACACCACTGACTACCCTCTTTAACAAATCATGGGAGGATGGGGTGGTACCTGAGGACTGGAGGAGGGCAGATGTGATTCCCCTTCACAAAAGTGGGAGCAAGGCAGAAGCAGGAAACTACAGACCTGTTAGTTTAACCTCAGTGGTAGGGAAAATGATGGAATCACTTCTGAAGGAAAGAATTGTTAAATATCTAGAGGCCAGAGGGGCACAGGACCCAAGGCAGCATGGATTCACAGCGGAAGGTCATGCCAGACAAATCTGATAGATTTTTGACTGGTGACCAAAGTAGTTGATCAGGGAGGGGCTGTGGACATGGCCTACCTAGACTTTAGCAAAGCATTTGACACAGTCCCACACAAAAGATTAATATACAAGTTAGCCAGCCTGGGAGTGGGTCCCAAGATGACAGCCTGGGTAAAGATGGCTGGAGAATAGGACACAGACAGTATAGTAAATGGAGTCCACTCTGAAAAAGGGGGGTTAGTAGTGGGGTACCGCAGGGTTCAATATAGGACCAGTCCTCTTCAATGTCTTTATAAGTACATTGCAGAGGGACTGGAAGGAAAGGTGTCTTTGCAGATGACACTAAGATCTGCAACAGAGTTGATGCACAAGGTGGAGTGGAAAGAATGAGAAGGGACTTGGCAAGGTTAGAGGAATGGTCAAATGTATGGCAGCTTAGATTCAATGCTAAGAGTGCAAGGTAATGCACCTGGAAACAAAACCCAGAGGAAGAGTACACTATGGGGTGAGATACTAACAACAAAAATGGAAAGGGACCTGGGGTAGTCATATCAGATGACCTAAAGGTGGGCAAGCAATGTGAGAGGGCAGCAAGGAGGGCTGGGGGATACTGGGATGCATAGGGAGAGGCATCACCAGTAGAAAACAGGAAGTTATTATCCTCTGTACAGACAGCTAGTGAGACCCCATCTGGAGTACTGTGTGCAGTTCTGGAGACCCAATCTCCAGAAAGACATAGACAGGATGGAAGCTGTCCAGAGGAGGGCAACTAAAATGGTGCAGGGTCTGCACCGAAGACATATGAAGAAGAGACTTAAGGAGCTTAATATGTATAGCCTCGAGGAAAGGAGGGAGAGGGGGGACATGATGAAACTTTCAAGTACCTCAAGGGAATCAACAAAGTCCAAGAGGGTAGCATCTTTCAAAAAAAGAGGTGTGCAAGAACAAGGGGGCAGAATTTGAAGATAGAAGGGGGGCGGCTCAGAGGTAATTTAAGGAAGTATTTTTTCACAGAGAGGGTTGTGGATGTATGGAACGGCCTTCCAGAGGAGGTTGTGGAGTCACAAACAGTGGTGGAAATCAAGCATGCATGGGACAGTCATAAGGCAATTCTAGGGGTGGGGGTAGGAAGAAGTAGGCTGCTGGTTGACTAGGATCTGCAGCTTATCCATCAGGTAGGGAAATGGGCAGACTGGGTGGGCTAGCGGTCCTTATCTGCCATCAAATTCTATGTTTCTATGTTTCTATGTTTCAGCCCCTCTATATTTAGTTCTGCACATTTTGTGTAGGCCAACCTGTGTCTTTTATAATCCCAAATCAAATGTGATGCTTGAGAAGAATTTCCTTGAATCCACTTCTCTGTCAAACTGCAGGGAATAATCATAAATAAATAAATAAAGAAACACACATAAAAGAGTCATTTGTATGGATTCCAATCTCCCCTAAAGGCCCAGAGGTAATTTATTTAATCTAATTACACGTCCTGATGTTTTTTGTCTAACCCTTACTGTATTTTTAGATATTGTCATTTATATGGATTCTTAAGTATTCTGTATATTCCTTAGATCAAATAACCCAATTTCTTACAATATCTTCTTTTATACAGTACTTTTTAAGTGGTAAGCATTTGGTCTTTTCTTGGTTTAATTTGTACCCAGATATCTCCCCAAAGTTTTGTATTATATTAAAAGTAGGCAGTTCAGATCATGCGAAAGATGTCATCTACATAAGCTGCAACTAGAGATTCCTTTTGACCCACTTTAATACCTTTTATCCCCTTCTCATCAATTAATCATCTTATTATTGGATCTATGGTAAAATTAAATAATAAAGGCAATAAAAGGAAACCTTGTCTGGTGCCTCTCCCAACTTCAAACAATGGGGAAATCACCCTGTTTGTTACTACTGCAGAGAGTTTTGGTATAGAACATGAACCTATTTTAGAAATGAATTAGGAAACTCATATACCTTAAGTGAGTTAAATAATGTGGGACCAAGCCACATGTTCAAATGCCTTCTCAGCACTGAGTGAGATAAGGTCACTAGGTTTTGTTAGACTGTTAGCAGCCTGTAAAACATGCAATAGTTTCCTTGTATTGTCAGCTGCATTTCTTCCATTCATGAATCCTGCCTGGTGCTTAGATTTCAATAAATGAGCCACTGTCTCCAATCTATTAGCAAGCACCTTAGCAAGTTGTTTGACATCAGAATTAATCAAGGAGATAGGCCTATAACTTTGGCAGTCTAAAAGATCTTTATTCTGTTTATGTATCAGTTATTAGACCCTTGGTAATTTCCTGAGAGAGCCTGCAATCCACCAGTGCTTGATTAAAGAACTCCACTGAAACAGGAACTAATTTTGAGTCAAATTTACTACAGAAATTAGAAGAGAAATCATCAGGGCTAGGCACTCTGTTCTTTTGAACTTGTTTAATGGCTAACAAAATCTATTCCTTTGTTATTAGTGCCCCCAGCCCTTCCATCAGGGGGTCTGACATGATAGGAATAGCAATACCATTGCAGAACTCCTCCAAGCAGGTAGTTACAGTTACAGTATAGTTCTTTGTAAAAGTTATGGAATTCCTCATTTATTTGGAGACAGATAGCCATTATGTTACCAGTTGCTTTATTTTTAATGGCTGTGATGTTGGTGGCACTACTATTTTGAGAAATTGTTATGGCCTGGAATTTTGTCGCTTTGTGCTCTGAATCTACATAGTTCAATTTAGCCTTCCTAATAGCAAAAATAGCCTCACTTCTTAGAGTTTCATCATATTCTGACTTAAGTCTAGACCATGCCTTCAAATCCTCAGGGGAGTTTGGGCTCACCAATGTTTTCTCTAAATCTTTAATTTTTCATAGGGTTTCTTGCTGCTTTTTAATATTGTATTTCTTTATAGAGAAGGCCTCCTTTATTAAGAGACCCCCTCAAAGAACATTTGAGGCAATCCAATGTGTTATTCCAAGTAGTATCTTTCAGATTATTGAAAGAAAGAAATTCCTCAGTATTGGCATTAACCTTGTCATAGACCTCGGTGTTCTCCAATAAATAAGAGTTTGTTGTTGCACCTTAGAATCGCCTGAGGTTCGGGGGTATGGGAGAGGGGAATAAGGGAAGGTGGTCTCCATTAACCTATATTAAGAGAAGGTACCTCCAAGCCCATTTCATTATCCAGTGCTTGTTTTGGGGAAGGATGCTGCTGACTGGGTTGTAACAAGTCGGGGTGGACTGGTGTACTGTAGAAAGTGCACAAAGAGTTCCAAGACTTTATCATATTTTGGTATAGTGTTATTAGAGACATGTGATAGTCTCTCATACTTTGCTAACAGTGCAATGTTGTCCAGAAAATCTCTCATAGTCGGAATGTCAGTGGATCTCCATCTCCATATCAGAAGTCTTTTAGCTTCTATGCTGAACAGGTTGAGGAAATCTCACTGCCATTTGTTGAGATAGGGAGTTACTACCTTGGAACCTATTATGTAGAGTTCTGGAATTAGTGCTAGCTTTATGCTTAGCTTCTAATGTAACATGTTAGGACTCTGTAGCCCAGATATTCAAACTGCGTCCAAAAAGTGCGCAACAGCAGGAGCAAGCGCAAGTCCATTGCGCCCATGCGCAAGAAGCACAATATTCAAAAGCTGCACAGGCCAAGATGCGCCTACAGCCAACGACTGAATATCACACCACCTGCGCCATAGCACAACTAGGGAGGTGAAGCTGAGCATATCTGATGCGCCATAGCTCAACAAGAGATGTTCAGCAGAGCAGTCCAGATGCGCCATAGCACAACCAGGGACGCCCCCCAGCAGCAGGGCAGCAATGCAACAGCACAACCAGGGATGCAGGGGCCCACCACCCATGCCATAGATGGGCAGAGGAATACACAGCAGAACAGGCATCAACCCCGCACACCCCATGCACTGCACAACTGGGTGAGGGCTGGAATAACCACTGGCCCATGGAGACCAGCAACCAATCCACAGCCGGGCCATGATGCCCCATCATACCCCCTGGCAAGCTGTGATGGGCACACAAGGAGGGCTGACCACCCTGTGCCACACCATCCCACCAATGCAGAGCACACCCTGCACCGTGACCACCAGACACCCTGCCCAGGAGCAGCGCCCACCAGTGCAGGATGCCCCATGCATGCTACCACCCCCACTGTGATAATGCAACCCTGTGCACCACAGAACCATGCAAGGCAGCCCCACCACAAGCACCCATCAGTGGGTGGCAGCACACAGCGATGCAACGACTACTTACACAGTGCCACCACGCACATCCCCCCTGAGGTACAGCTGAGAGACTGACCATGCGTCGGCTTACAAGGTACCCCACATATGACAGGGCATGCCCCGGACCCCACCAACAGTGGTAGAGCACCCTGCACACCCTCCCAAGGACACACCCCAACCCAGCACTGGTCACAACAGCCAGCACAGACACCCACAGTGGTGCATGTAAGCATGCACCACACAGGATGCAACACAGTGCATGGACAAATACCCACCAATACCCAAAGGCACACCAACACAGGGACACAGTAGCGGGGCAACCAAGCCCCCAGTGTGTGGCCATAGAAACCGTGTACACACGGCCAGCACTCCTCCATGGCACAGGAGTGCCAGCCACCTTGCGCAGGCACTGTTGAGCTGTACACCACCAGCATTTGCCCGGAGCACAAGTGACAGACAGTGGTGCACATCCCCTGCAACACACACAAGCCACAGCATGGAGGTG
Source organism: Neoceratodus forsteri (assembly GCA_016271365.2). Taxonomy (NCBI): domain Eukaryota; kingdom Metazoa; phylum Chordata; order Ceratodontiformes; family Ceratodontidae; genus Neoceratodus; species Neoceratodus forsteri. Next base: position 55,696,198 of record CM028130.1, read on the forward strand.
GGACAACAACAGCGGAGGCCACAGTGTTACCCGAGGCAGGCATGCATCACACCAGTGACAGGAGGCAACTTGGCATTGTGCCAGGTACAGTGGCTGTCCAGCATGGACAGCCACCACCGACGTGCCAGTGAACTGTTCAGGTCACAGACATGCAAGGGTGTCAGCTGCACAGGCCATGGACGGGCTGACAGGTGCGCCATGGACACAGAGCATGCACCATGGACCACTGCACACATTCACCCAGTGCACAGGAAACAACACACACACCACAGACAGTGACTGATAGCTACTCCCACACCATAGTCACTTCCCCATGGACACACACATGCACATGACTGCACGACCCCTGACACCATGCACACCACTGCAGCTGAGCACCTACAGCCCATTGCAAAACAGAGACCACCACATTAGGTATATCAAAGCAAATGTATTGTAAAACATCACACAAAACTATATACATATATTTACAAAATGTTGGGGGGAGGGCCACAAACAAGGTGGGGGTGGGTAAGAGGTAGGGGTGAACAAATGGTATAGGGAAGGAGGGGTGTGAGGATGGGTCCAGGGGGTAGGGAAAATCAGGGGCATTAGTACGTTCAGTGGGAGCCCTGGTCCCCGCTCTGGCTGCTCCTCCTACCATGCCGCCGTCGTACTCCCAGCCGGTCTATCCTTTCAAGGCTCTCCAGGGAGGCCCTGGCAACTTGCAGGATCTCCTGCAGTGTCGCTCTGATTGCCTGCAGCTGCCGTCCACCTAGGACAAGGGAGCAGAGTCATTAAGTGAGAATGCACAGCCCCATGCAGCCCACCCACTGTGCATGACATACGGGCATGGGACATGCCTCTTTGATGGTGTGTGACCAACCACAGTGATAATGTCTGCAAGACCTGCCCACCCAGGCACACACACAGACATGCGGACCACTGCACACACCCACCGGCCAAGTCCTGCACAGCACCACCATGGCTGTTCAGTGACATGGCTATGTGGTGCAAAGGCAGTGGCACAGCCATGTACCCAGTGCACGCATGGACCACCATTGATGCATTCCCAGACATGCAGTGCCACTGGACAGTGCTGACTGTAACAAGTTGTGTGTATGGCAGTGGTGTCAATGGATGGTGGCCATGCCCAGCTGCCTGCCCTGTTACACAGCATGCAATAGTAATCATGGATCTAAGGCACTCACCATCATCAGGCTGGTCCCTGCACCTCTGCGGACCTTCGCCCCTTCCGGACTGATGGTCCTCCTGATGGCGCCTCCTCTCCCTCACCAGTCTATGCTTTTTTGGGCCGAAGGTGCAAACATGGAGAGAGGAACATCAGTACAATCCTGTAACAAAGTTCCCCCACCCCCATGAGTGTGCAATCCCACACAGCCAGACCCACCCACCCACCCCACACCCTGGTAACACCACCATGGCCAACACTGGATGGCCCCATTCCACGTGCTGGACACATGCAACCGTCATACCCATGTGGAAGATAAAAGTGTATGGATGTTGCACCTACCTGGCCATGGCACCATGCCCGTCATGGCATGTTCCTGCAGGTGGGCAAGCAGGTCCGGGTCCCTCCGCCTCAGGTCCCCATATCTGTGGCGGCACTGCTCCACCATCTGCCCATACTGGTGGCCTCCTCCAGGGCGTTGGCCACCTCCTGCCAAACCTGATTCCTGGCCCTGTCCAGGGGTGCCTCACCAAATAGTGGGCCAACATGTGGCTCCACAATGGCAACCAAGTTTGCCATCTCCACCTGGCTCCACTGAACTGCTCTCCTCTGCACCATCTCTACTGCTCAGTTAAGTCAAAATGGTGCTCTGCAGTGTGATTCTGCCACATGCAGATGCTGCACAATACAGCGCCAGTTATTCTATCGGCGCTGTCACCGAACAGCGACAGGCACTCCATGCTCAATGCATGGCTTCTAGGGGGCAAAGGTCAGGAACAGGGTCAAGGGTCTCTGGTGCAGGGACAGCCACAGCGTGATTGGAACCCAATGCATCTAGTGCAATTGGGTGCCTGTGTGCCACCTCCTGTAGCGGCCTACTGTGCTGTTGCCCCAGTGTGCCTACAATGCCCCAGTGCCACAACACCATAAAGGCGAACAGCACTGTAGCGCCACTGGCACAATGGTGGCTGTGCCCTGTATTGCCTCCCGTGCACAGCACATCAGCAGCATGGCAAGCACCTCCGTCATCAACCCAGGCATGTGCAGTTAGGTGTGTACTGCGCATGTCACAGAACTGCGTATTTGGCTCAGCACGTTCAACACAATTGCGCAAAGCACTGCACCATTTATGCATGGTTCCTCCCCCTTCAGTTGCTCATACATTCATTATCATTGCACTATTGCTTAGCATGATTTGGGGGGGTGCAACTGCCTCCCGCTGAATATCGCAGAAGGACGCATTTTCGGACTTGCGCTGGCGCAACCCTATTGTGCAAGGCGCAACCCTTTTGAATATCTGGGCCCGTGTCTAAAACCCTTCTATCTTAGGGCATGACCACAGCATGTAAAACAGGTTGCTTGGGAGTGTGGTACATTTCAAGCATATGTCAGTTGAAAGCGATGGGTGGACTGGAGCACTGCTGGTGTTCTGTACCACCAATGCAGTGTTTTATTCTGAATTAGCCTGCTGTGAGTATGTCTACCAGGGGTCTGCACAGCAGCCCAGCATGATTCCCACTCTGTCTCTGGGATCAGCCATCCAATAGCCCTCTCACACTTCTCCTTTGGTGGGAAAGTTTGGCTTGGAATGTTTTCTCTGGCAAGGGATCATAATGTCTCAAGACATTATACCACAAGCATAAAGCATGCTGACAATACAGCGTGATTTCTTGCATGCTGGATAAATATTTTTTTCTGTGGGGGGCTCTGCCCCCTGCACTCCTGCACCCCCCAACTAATATTACTAACTCTGGGGGCAGGGTTACAGTAAATATAACACAAAGTGTGAAAAAACAATAAAGTTATCATGCATCTGAGACCAGGAATTGAACCCAGTCCCAAATGCTCTGCTTTCATCCCTTGCTGCCAGTGGCTCATCTCATTGAGCCACAGCAGCTGCTTGGTGGAATCTCATCCCAACAGAAGTATTATCCTCTGTCTGGGACAGTGCGAGGTTGCAGTACCACACAGAGAACCATTCATTGTATTGCACCCTCTCTCTATTAGTACCACGCTGTTTCTGCTTAACACGTGTGTCGTATGCTATTAATCATACGACATATTGAACTGGTACTGTTTTGCCTGATCAGGAAGGATACAGTACCAGTCAGGCTCTACTTTTAATTTTTGCCATTAGGTTTAGTAGGGGTTGGGAAACAGGGGAACTTTGCAACAGTTGAAGGCTTATGATTATCGGGGTTGTTGCATCTCGTATTTCCAAATATTTCCAGAAGTCTGATTTATTTAAGCTGTACCTGGTTTGGAGTTCTTGAAAGGAGTCCAGAACCATTGAGTTAGGCAGCAGTATGTCTTTCACCATTCTAATTCCTTTTATTTCCCAAGTCTTCAATGTATTGGTAACCCTCCAATCTTTATATTCTGAGAGCCCCACAGAGGATTATATTTCAAGTGTGACATATTTAGATTGAGCATTTTGCCAAACTGTGCCCAGGTAGATCTTGAGTTTTCCAAGGTGTGAGGGATTGGAGTTGGTAATTTATAATGCCCATATAAGCATGTAGTTGAAAGATGACCTCGTAAGAAAGAAGATTCTGTAATTGCCCTGACAGACAAAGTTTTTCAGTATCTGGGAACCATCAAAGTGTTTGTGATATTCCAAATGCCCTGTAATAACCCTCTATCCATGACAGACCCCAGCCCCATTTTTCCCAATGGGATCTTAACTTATTTCTACTATATCTGAGTTGCTTGCCCTCCTAAAAGTAACTGCCCAAGAGTTTGAATATTACTTACTCTGAGTTATGTGAAAACCAAGCTTCAGATATGGTCCGGGGAATATTTGCTATTAGATAAGGTAGTTTGGGGGCAATAATCATTTTGAGGGCTTCTGTCTTACCCACTAGGGAACATTACATGGGCTTCCATCTGTCTAGGTCAGTTCTAAGTTTTGTAAGGAGTGGTTCAAAACTGAAAGTCACAATTTGTGATTTCTTAGTGGGAATTTTAGTGCCTAGATATAATACAGAGTCAGGCGACCATCTGAGATTTGAATTAAAGAAAACTAACTGCGAACAGTGTTTATTAAGAGGTAGCACTTCAGTTTCATTTTGGTTGACCTTCAGCCCCGAGTAGCTAGTAAATACTTCTAAAAGCTGGAATAATGGGTGTATAGAGTTGTGAGCATCTTGGAGGAAGACCTGCAGGTTGTCAGCATTCATCAGCGAGATTGACCTGTGCATTTCCTGCCAGAACCTCAACAATGTCTGGGTGCTGGTGGATTGTTGCTGTTAAAGGCTGTATGGCTGGAACAACAAGTTCTAGCCAGAGCCAACAGGGCTGTGAAGGGCTATCAAGTGACCAAACTTACACATGTGCATTGAAATTATTCAATGCCCGGGTGTAACTTGGCCATTTTTTGGAGGTGTTGTACCCAATTTTCAACATGGCCTTTTTGGAACCCCTCCTCATGAAGAGTGCCAGTGTCATTTTGTTCACTTGTCCTGAATGGTGATTTCACAGAACAAATGCTCTATTCCTTGCCACAGGTACAAAAACTCATTTTGGGCAGGTTGTGGAAAATGACAGCTGTACAGTTTTGAAGGAAGTGTGCAAAAATGTCAATGTTGAAAATACAGAGTGAAAGAATTAAAAATTGGAGAAGTTAGGAGTGTGTTTATGTACTGCATAGAGATACTCCAACTCTACTGAGTCAAAAGTATTTTCAAAATCTATAGCTAGTGCCATGGTTAGAGTGAGAGATGTTCCAGCAATGCACATTATATCTGCTAACGTGTGACTATGATCTGAGCTACTGTATATCTTCCTTTTATAAAACCTACTTGAGATGGGTGAATCAGGTCTGGTAGGAGAGAATCTAATCTCAAAGCTATGCTCTTTGCATATATTTTACTATGTACAGTTGTAAGAGAGATTGTCTCTAGTTTGCAGGGTAATTTAAGTCCTTCCCTGGTTTTGCAAGTACTGTTATAGAGCAGTGTTGACATGGGGGGAGCTCTGTTGCTGTATCTCCAAATATAGTCTCTGAAGTATCGGGGAAACCAGAGGTGCCAGCGAGTGACAAAGTTCAGTGGACAATCTGTCCCCTCCTGGAGCTTTTTTTTCTTCAGCGATAGTTTAGCATTTTGTACTTTCTCAGTAGTAATTGGCTGATCTAAGCTTAATGCCTGTTCTGGGGTGGTTGAGATTAGTGAGGACAGTTGCAAGATGTTGGGGGCCCTGGGAAGCCACTGGCTTATATAAGTCAGTATAGAAGTCCTTCATAATAGTATTTATTCCTGTTTCTGACAGGCATGGTTTACCCATCTCATCTATAAGGGCACTGATATGTCTTTTGGCCTGTTGTTTTTGTAGCCTATAAGCCAACCATTTACTACACTTCTCTCTCCCCTCCCAATATTTGTGCTTTAGTCAAAATATTGCTATTTCAGCCTTCTTAGCTGTAAGGATATTAATGTGGTTTCTTATTTTTTAGGAGGCAGTACAGCATAGTGGTAAAGGGTACTAAGCTGCAAACCTGGAGACCTGGTTTGAATCCCATCAGCCCCCACTTGCATAGTGTGTGACCCTGAGCAAGTCTTTTAATTTCCCTTGTGCTCCCAGGTCACACCTGGAAACAAGATCTGTCTTAGTTTGACTATATAGTCATAGAAACATAGTCTTTGATGGCAGATAATGATCGCTTTGCCCACCCAGTCTGCCCATTTCCCCACCTATTGGATAAGCTGCAGATCCTAGTTAACCAACAGCCTGCTTCTTCAATTCCCCCACAAGAACTGCATTGTGTGTGTCCCATGCATTCTTGAATTCCCTCACTCTTTTTGATCCCATGACCTCCTCAGGAAGGCCATTCCATGTGTCTGCCACCCTCTCCATGATAAAATACTTCCTCAGGTTGCTCTTGAGCCATCCCCCCCCCATCTTCGAATTGTGTCCCCTTGTTTTTGCACATCTCTTTTTCCAAAAGATGCTGCCCTCCTGGACTTTGTTGATTCTCTTGAGGTACTTGAAAATTTCTATCATGTCCCCCCCCTTTCCTCGAGGGTATACACATTAACCTTCTTTAGTCTCTCTTCATATGGCTTCTGGTGCAGAACCTGCACCATTTTAGTTGGCCTCATCTGGACTGCCTCCAGCCTGTCTATGTCCTTGTGGAGATGGGGTCTCCAGAACTGCATGCAGTACTCCAGATGGGGTCTCACCAACTGTCTGTACAGAGGGATAACAACTTCCTGTTTTCTTCTGGTGATGCCTCTTCCCATACATCCCAGTATCCCCCAGCCCTCCTTACTGCCTTCTCACATTGCTTGCTTACCTTTAGGTCATCTGATATGATTACCCCCAGGACCTGTTCTATTTTTGTTTTTGTTACTACCCCCCCCCCATTGTGTACTCTTCCCCTGGGTTTGTGTTTCCCAGGTGCATTACTGTGCACTTCTTTGCATTGAATCTAAGCTGCCATACATTTGACCATTCCTCCAACCTTGCCAAGTCCCTTCTCATCCTTTCCACCCCCCTTGGATATCAACCATGTTGCAGATCTTTGTGTCATCTGCAAAGAGTAACACTTTCCTTCTAGCCCCTCCACAATATCATTTATAAAGATATTAAAAAAGGACCAGACCTAGTATTGAACCATGCGGTACCCTGCTAGTAACCCCCATTTCTTCAGAGTGGACTCCATTTACTATTACCCTCTGTGTCCTGTTGTCCAGCCAATTTTTTTACCCAGGCTACCACCCTGGGACCCACTCCCAGGCTGGCTAATTTGTTTATTAATCTTTTGTGTGCGACTGTGTCAAATGCCTTCCTAAAATCTAGGTAGGTCATGTCTACAGCCTCTCTCCTTGGTCTACTACTTTTGTCACCCAGTGAATGAAATCTATTAGATTCATCTGACATGATTGTCCCACTGTGAATCCATGCTGCCTTGGGTCCTGTGTCCCGCTGGCCTCTAGGTACTCAAACATTCTTCCTTTCAGAAGTGATTCCTTAATTTTCCCTACCACTGAGGTCAAACTGACAGGTCTGTAGTTTCCTGCCTCTGCTTTGCTCCCACTTTTGTGGTACTTTCCTGGTTTAATCAATGTCCTCTCCCCCCCTTCCATATTTAAGATTTCTTTAGATAAGGGGGAAGTGGGAGAGGCCTTAGTGTTTGATTTATAGCACTGCTCATTTAACTGAAATTGGGTTTCTAGGTCAGTTTATTTATTTATTTGTATTTGATTACCAGGTTAAGTGCACTAGACATCAGAAATATCTATTTTCAGTCACGACCCAGAAGGGTAAAATATAAAAGGCAGACAATTTCAAAACAATGTAAGAAAACATACACTTTCAAAACAGACAATCACATGGTTTGTATAATGACAGTATACAATACAGTACAAGTAGCAGTAGAGCTTCTAAGAGCTACAATACATAGCACAATCACAGTATCTCAGGGAAACAGTCAAAAATATGGTATGAGTAAACATTCAAATTACAATATAGGCATACAGGTAAGTACTGAAAGATGGTGGCAGGACTGGGGATGTGGAGAAAGGGCAAGACTATAAGCTAATCTCTAGGCATATCAGAGAAGGAATTTTCTTGATTTAGTTGCATTTGATGCAGAATAGTAGATAAATCCCAAGTGTTAATGTTAACTCTTGCTTCCTCCTTTTATGCCGATATGCAGAGTATGAAATAATATTTCCTCTAATCGAGGCTTTGGAGGCCTCCCATTATTTGGGCCATTGAGGCCATATGAAGCCAAAAAAAATGTTGAATTTACCTTTTTGTTTTGAGGTACTCGCTGGATGTAAAATAATAGTACCCCCAGGTGTGACATATTCTCCTTTCTTTCTTAATGTACTGGTGACATGTTTCCATCATGGGTAGCTGAAAGTGAAGTACAGTAAGTATGGCAAAGATTATGCAATCATAGATGACTTATTTACCTGGTCCTCCTAATTCTGCAACCAGAGGAAGAAGGACCTAATTAGGGTCCAGGTTTAGACTGTTGTGGATTTTTGTAAGTTGGGTATCAACTGAGGTTGAATATTCGGACAACAGTGGGCTTTTAACTCTTAAGGGGCAGATTTCTCCAGATTATAGGGAGTTTCCATATCTTTTTTCATGTCTTATCTTTCACTTCTTCACTTAGGGTGAGCACTTAGGAAACACGAAACATCTGCCACAGTTTGAGCATTATGGCTACATTTCCCAGTTCACTGTTTTAATCATGGTGAGCATAGAGGTGCACAGCTCTGCATATGATTTATCAGTGTTTTCCAACAACTGCATTTTCTGTGGTATTCATATACAGAAATACATTAACCAGATGAGCCCCAGATGGAAGATATGTTACTGCTCCTATTAGTTTTCCCCTTCTAACTTAGGATTGTCTTTACCAGGCCCATGCGTCAGCCTCGAGCCATCAGGTTGCCTCTACAGATTATTACAATATTTCATGGGATTTTGTTTATCAAAGGGGAGAGGAAAAACACCCAGCACAAGCAGATATGTCTATATAAGTATTATCATCCCCCAAAGCCTGCTGCGTTTTTCAGCTGTTGTGCACATAACACCAATATGCAAGTTTAAGACTTTCCCGATTCACCATTTAGATTTATATACATTTGGACCAGATGAGGGCCTTATTGTTTGGGGTTTGGCTAAACAGGAGTTATCTCCCTTGGAAATATGTTCTTGTCATTATTCTGTTTTCCCTCCTCCCAGTTCCTCAGGGACATTCCCTCATAGATATTTCTGAGCCTGTTGCTTTGGCATCCATTTTGTTACTATGCAGCCTACAATCTAAAGCCATGTGGTGCTCTTATGCCTGATGCCACCAATCATTGTTACTCCCCTTTATTGCATTCCTGAAGGCTTATGTACCTGGGAGGGATTTAATTCAGGAACTCTGTGAAAGTGTAGCTCTAAAAAGTCTATCTAACCTGTCTCTTACACCCTTATATCTTCCGAATGTTATTTGTTTCCATGTCAACAGACAACTCTTTTCATGTAGCTGTTAAAAATGTATGCACTGCTTTAGTCAGTTTTCACAGTTCATACTAGGCCCTGTAACTATTCTGGGAGGCTCCATTTTGTGGTTGTTGAAATCTCATTGTCCCTGAGAGCTGCATTAGCATATGAGAACATGAGACGTAATCACCCTTTAAACTCCTCAGTATGCCTGTCTGCTTAGATAGTCTTCAAAGAAACAAGCTCCAAGAAGGTGTGAAATACCACATTTACCTTCAATGAACTTTGCAAACAATCTGAGTTATAATGCAGTTTTTTTTCCCCTTTAAACTCCATTCAGTTTATGAGTTTCCAGAGAGTTTTGCAGGGTATTTGTTCTTTCAGAATAGAGATACATGATATAAATGATTGATCTGACATCATGTTCTCATATGCTAATGAAGTTCTCATGGACAATGAGATTTCAACAGCCATGAAATGGAGACCCCCAGGGCAATCACAGGGGCTACCATGGGCAGTGAAAACAAACTAAGGCTGATACATATAGCCCTAACAGCTACTGAAAAGGAGTCATCTGTTGACATGGAAAAAAATACAATTTAAATGATATGAGGGTGTAGTTTTCCTTTAAGGTAATTCCAAGGCATAGCAGATATGGGTCTGAGGCATAGATTGCTGCAGCTTCAAGATTAACAGTCCCAATAGGAGACTGATTTGTGGCCCTGTCAGACTCGGTATCCTGTCATTGGGGTGAAGTCATTACCGAGACGGCAGTGTGGGCGCTGCAACCAGTTCGGCTGTCATTCTGGTGAACTGGATTTTGCAGTGCCCACCATCGTTGCCGCCATAGGGCTGTTACACTCCTTGCCCCTACACCTCTGATGTGGAGGTAATTATATTAATTTGTCGGGGATTGGGGTGGCAGACCCCCCCCCAGAGCTGGGGTGCGGGGGGCATATCCCCCTGCAAAGAGCATGCATTTGCCTCAGTGTATGGGATCAGCTGGGGTTGGGCAACACGACTGCTGAGCATGATGTGTGCCGTCACCATTATGTTGTTGCCCTAATGGCCATCACCCTGTTGCATGTCACCATCACACTCAACACTGGCAGCAGAGGATGTCACTTTCATAGGGGCAGTACTGACTTCGTTTGGCAATTTCATCGGCTGGGAGGGAGTGGAAACAGCCATCTGGGTTGGAGAGGCATTTAACTCCACTAGTGGTGCAAATGTGTTCTTAGCAAGGACCTCTGCTAAATCTTCCTCCTCATGTTCGGGTGTTGAATTGGGGCTCCTGCATCTGGATCAGGATTTTCTTTGATCACTGGATCTTTAAGGTAATTTTATTCTTCTTTTGTTGATGTTTATTTTGGGATTGCATCTCCTATGACTCTTCTCTGGGTCCAGTCTCTGCAGGTTTTGGAGTCTGGTGTTCCTGTTCACTATCTCGGTAGCTCCCTGTAGAATCTTCTTTTACTCTGGGTCTTATTTTGGAGTTACTGGGTCCTGATGTGCTGGATTATTCTTTCTGGATAAATTCCATAGTAGTTAATGGGGAGATAACTAGTCTATTGTGACAGGGAACTCCTCTGTATGTTAAATAAATGATCATCACTAATTTTTCTCCCCCCCCTCCCCTTTTTCCTAAGCCCATTGCAACAGCATCTCCAGCTTTCCTTACCTAAATCTTTACTTTCTACTCTTAGGTTGGCCAACTGAAGTATCTCTTGATTTAAACTGGTAATTGTTTCTATCTTTATCCTTTTCTTTCTTCCCCCTTCTTCCCGTGTATGGTCCAAAATGTGGCTGAATGAAAGAAATAGACATACAGAAGGACTGACAGCATTGCCTGTCTGAAACTGTTCCTTTTTAAACATTACATAATGCTGCATTAGAATCTGATGTTGGAATGGCATGGAAGCCATCTGCTATGTATAATTATTAAGGTTTCCCTGAGTTTGAGGGGACTGAAGTAAATGGGGTAGTGAACTGTTCTGTATAAAATGTACCCCAAAGATAAGGAGCCAACTGCCCAGGAAGATGTATAAACACTGTGGTAAATTTATGAATGAGAGTGGAAAAAGAAGATACTGATGCTGCTATGGTTGTTCCCCGCTAAGTAAATAAGTAAACTTTTCTCCTGGGGCACCACCTGTAAAAATGCTGCCCATTCTTTAGAGCGATGACAGCCTGTTCCCGCAGCTGCTGACATTTTCCTGCAATTGCTCACATTAAAATTGAAATGTTTAAACAGCTCATTGGTGTTGAATTAAGATTTAGTAGCAGTAAAAACAACAGTAGAGTACTATTAAATTTTTATTAATCTTGAAAGGGTGAAAATGGAGTGAATAGAGGAAGTGCACCCTCTTATTCTATTCTTTTGACATCCTATTCTACATTAATTAATGTACTTTAAACATTGTTACATTGACGCTCTGCTTAGCAGCTAAAGTTGGTGGTTGGCTGGGCAAGAAAAAGCAGGGCCCAAAATCCAAATGTTATTTCTGTAAGTGTCCTTTTAAGGGGCAGACAGCCCAGATAGACAGTCCATTTATACACATGAGAGAAATGTGATGTCATGAATGAAGGCAGGGCTTAGACCAATTACAAGGATAAGATTGTTTATTTTGCTTATGGATAACATTGATGTTTTAAACTATACCTATCAATAATACACACTGTTATCTTACATATGGCTGATATTCTAGTAATAAAATGTCCTCCTAGTCCTAGTTACAAGTCAAAATGTGATAATAAAGGGGTAACATGATCATGCTGTCACAGGGTGGCAGGTATAATTATTATAAGGCAAAGAAATAGCAACCATTCTGATTGGCTACCACAATTCCAAGAGGTAAACATTAACCCACGTTAACCTACCATGTACAGCCTGATCACACAGTGTAGGTTTTCATATTATCAGAAAAGTCACAGGCACTTGTTTAAAATAAAATTTCTTAAATGGCTGGCTGTACACGTTATCCAAGCTCATCATAACGTCTGCCCACAACAGTAACATGTAAACTATGAACAGCAGTTTAAAAAAAAACAGCATGTTAAACGAACCTAAACACAATCACTGTGATGAGGCACGGCATACCATATTGCCATAGTGTCCATTAATACCGCAGTAGAAGCTGTCACGTTATGCTGTATTCTTAGCAATTTAGCCACCAAAAAAGTGAGTTAAACAAAACTGTGAGCCACAAATCAATGACACATCTTAGGGATAAAAAAGAGAATACCTCCACACACTGCATGAAGCTGCCGATTAGTGTTCTGACTCTTTTTATCTTTTTGGGGGGATTTCGCTCATCAGATGTTTCCGCATCACACAACTGCTTAGCGGTAAAACTGTGAGCCCTTCAAAAAAAAAAACGGCTTACAATGACCTCAGTTCCCTTGCCTATTAATTCAGTGGTTAATTTAAAAACAGCAGCAGCATGAAGAGTAAAGCCCGGCTCAGTTAAATGCAGCTCTTAATTGTAAGACATCTTTACAGACTTTTTCAGAAACCTGCTCTGCCAGCCGTCTAGTACGTCACGTGACTGATCAAGCCACGTTTTACAGTATACAGCTGCATTTATCGGAGCCCGTCCTTTTCTCTGTCTAAATGCTGCTGCTGTTTTAAATAAATCATTAAATGAATAATGCAAGTGAACTGATGTTGTGGTAAGCCGTTTTGTTTGAGGCTGATGGTTTTACTGCTAAGGCAGTTTTCCAACTGTGATTTTAAATTGTATACAATACTAGTATGGTATGTGCACACTTCCTTGTTTTAGTGAACCTCTATGCTATTGTGCTACCATACGAAACATCAGGTGTTTGTTTTTAAATAAAACGTGTTTTACTGTGTGTGTCACCCCCAGATAAGCTCACTGTTATAGAAGTGAGTGCCCATTCCTGTGCAGAGCTGGACGTGTTTACCCTTCCTCCCAGTGCTCAGACACTTTAGCGCAGCAGACAGAATGACAGCATGATTCAAATTGGACGGAAGGACTATTTAACTGTAAAATGGGCATTTTTGGATGAAATGTGCCACACAAATGAAAAATTTGATAAAAAAAAAATCCCAATTATAATAATAGCAATAAGGTATGTACAGGGGTTAGATTAACAGTCAAACACCCCCTTGGGGCAATATGGCACTCGGCTGTGCCTCGTGCCACATTACACCCCAAGGGGGTGATTAACAGACTGTTAATCTAACCCCTGTACATACTTTATTGCTTAAAAATTCTGCCTCCTAAAAGATATATTAGATAGGCTGGTCAGTGGAGAGCTGACTGTGCTGGAGGAAGCATCAAGGTGTGTTTGCAGGTTTACATACACTGGGAATTCTGTTGGCTGAAGCTCAGCCTGATTGTGCACTGAAAGAAAAGTGTACTGTTCTTGGGACTGAGAGACTAACTACTGATGTCTTTTATATATACATATGTATTAGAGGCAAAAAACTCCATTTAATGCATCAGTTAGGGTTGTTCCACAGCGACAAAAGTGAGGAAATGCAGTGTTGGTGTTGAACCCCCCCCGCAGCTCCTCAGCCCACCCCCCCAACCAGCATCAGGGTGTGCTTTGGGGCCATCGGCCCCAACTCTCACCCCATCACACGCGTGAAATCCAGCTGAGGCATAGGAGAATGGGGTGAGAGTTAGGGACCAATGACCCCACACACACCCTGATGCCAGTTGGGGCAGACTGAGGAGGGGTAAGGGCCACCCTAACACTGGATTTCCTCACTTTTGTCTCTGTGGAACAACCCTAACTGATGCATTAAATAGAGTTTTTTGCCTCTAATTTCCCTTCTTTTTGAGAATAAAGACTATAAATAGTAAATGAAATGCTCCCACCACATGATTTTTTGTGACACAGTAATGGTAACAGCAATGAAAATGGAAGCAGTAACAGTTGTGCACATGGTAACACAAACATAAATATTAAAGCAAGTGTTAATAGAAGCGCAGGCGCAAAGTGATGACAAAGCAAACAGTGACGCAAATGGAGATGCAAGCGCATACAGAAACACAACCGGTAACGCGCACGGTCTTGGTACCGCTATTGTAAATGCAAATGATAACTGTAACAGCAACAATAACGCGAAAGGAAACAGAAACGGAAACGCAAATGGGAGCACGTACAGAAACACAAACCATTACACGCACAGTCAAGGTACTGCAACTGTAAATGCAAATGGTAATGGTAACAGCAACAATAACACCAAAGGAAACAGAACGCAAACACAAACGCAAGCGTGTACGTAAACGTAAACCGCAATGAGCACGGGCACGGTACCGCAATTGCAAATGCAAATGGTAACAGTAACAGCAACAATAACACCAAATGAAACAGAAACAGAAATGCAAACGCAGGTTCAAATGAAAACGCAAACCATAATGCACACAGTAGCGTAGACGGGAACGTTGACACGAACGGTAACGGAAACGCAACTGGAAACTCTAAATCACACAGTAACGAAGGGCACACCCTTCTTTTCCCCAAAACTGCATTGAAAACACAGTGAAAAACAAAGAATGTATGCATAATAATGGGCCTCGGAGCAGAAAATTAGGACTTGGAATACTAAATTGCTTATATCTCAGGAACCGTGTGGCGAGAAAAAATTAAAATGTCATATGAATTATGACTTTCCTGGCTAGTTTGTACATAGTCTACATTTGAAGAGCTAAGCATTTTGTATTGAAAGCCCTGTATCTCACCGTTCGAATCACGGGCCCGAAGGAACGACAGGCGCCGTAATGTTATTTTATGGGAAAAAGTGTAAACTTGGAAGTGCCATCACTTTGCCGCCCTGTAATATTTTTTCACCAAACCACAAAAAGGCACATCTGTGGGATGCTGGCTTTCTTTCCTCCAAATTTCAGCCCAAAAGACCAAACCGTTATTTTGCAGCAGGGCGGCAAAGGATTCCTGTAATTCGGTGGACGCCGTAATGTTATCCTATGGGAAAAAGCGTCAAATTTGGAGTGACGTAACTTTGCCGCCCTGTAATATTTTTTGACCAACCCATGAAAAGGTACATTTGTGGAATGTTGTCTTTCTTCTCTCTAAATTTCAGCCCAAAAGACTAAACCGTTAGTTTGCAGCAGTGTGACAAAGAGGTGCTGTTATTTCCCCATAGTGTCGCATTTTAGTGTGGCAAATCACGACACTTTTGCAAAATAAATCACAAAAGTGTCGTAGGTTCAACACTACTTTGCAACACTACTTTTCTCAAAAATTTGAAAAACATATTTCTGTGGTATTTAACCCCAAAATAAAGACATGGCTAGCATCTTCAGGGTCTGACTAGGTGAACACAAAAAGAATTGTGTTCCTAGAGGGTTCCAATTTTAAATGCCAAGCATTTCTGTGATCACTAACTGAAAAATAAAATGGCTGAGTCACGACACTACAAGGGCCATTTGCGACACTAAAAACTGCATTTGCAACACTGTTGAACTTTTTGTTAACTTTTCCCATTGACTATAATGGGAAGCTTGTTCTTTGAATAACTTTTGAACCGTTTAATATTTTTTCAAGAAATCTTCAAAAGACCCTGGCCACATGTTACCTGAAGTTTTCTGACCAGTCGTGCAAACCGTGCAACCTGTAGGCATGAGCAAAGAATGCGCAAAAAAAGTAAATACACCCCAGAATGTTGGTTAATAACTCCATAGCTGTAGGTCCGACTGGTACTAAACTTGGCAGATCCCAAGATATATGATTATGCCCTGCGTCTGCCAAATTTCAGGCAGATCCATTGAATGGTGGCAAAGTTATAAAGCTGCAAAGTTTCACACTTTAACATTAAATAGGGTACTCAACCCTAACTATGGTAGCATTACCGTGCTACCATAATAAATTGTCAGCAAATAAGGAACGCTAGGTCTGTCAAGTCTGCCCATAGGCCCGATACATTGTATGTGGCCACTGGCCCTATGTGATCAACGGCTTTTCATCACTCCCTCCCTCTCAGGCTTCACTTGTACCTTTCCCAGGCATGCTTAAACCCCTCCACTGTGCTTGCACCCACTACCTCCTGTGGCAGACTATTCCAAGCATCAACTATCCTTTCTGTGCAGAAAAACATCCTCACATTTCCGCTTAATCTACCCTCTTCCAATGTCATATTGTCCTCCCGTGTTCTAGTACTTTTTCTACATTGGAAAAGGTCTCCAACCTGCACTTTGTTTATGCCCTTGAAGTACTTGAAAGTTTCAACCATGTCTCCTCTCATCCAGTAAGTACATATTTAGGTCCCTTAGTCTCTCCTCATGTGTTTTGTAGTGCAAACCCTGCACCATCTTTGTTGCTCTTCTCTGGATAGTCTCAGCCTTATCTATGTCCTTGCACAGGTGTGGCCTCCAGAACTACAGACAGTACTCCAGGTGAGGCCTCACCAATGTTTTATACAATGGCATCATCACCTCCCACCTCCTGCTAGTGATGCCCCTGTGTATGTACCCCACCATGCCACTGGCTCTCCCTACCACCTTTGTACACTGCTTTGATACCTTAAGGTCATCAGAGATGATAACCCCTAGGTCCTGTTCCTCTATGGTGACAGTTATTTTCCCCCAACATGTGGCTCTCCCCAGGGTTCCCTCTACCCAGGTGCATTATTTTGAACTTCTTTGCACTGAACCTCAGTTGTCACATCTCCAACCATCTTTCAAGCTTCTTTAGGTCCCTCTTCATTTTCTGCAACCCTTCTGGAGTATCCACCCTGTTGCAGATCTTGGTGTCATCTGCAAATAGGCAGACCTTTCCTTCCAGCCCCTCTGCAATGTCACTAATGAAGACAATGAACAGGACTGGTTCTAGTACTGATCCTTGTGGTACCCCACTGGTCACCCCCCTCTCCCAAGATTGTACCCCATTTACCACCACCCTCTGTCTCCTGTCTGTTAACCAGTTTCTAACCCAGTTCCTCACCTTGTCTCCCATGACCAGACTACCCACCTTATTAATCAGCCTTCCATGTGGGACGGTGTCGAAGGCTTTGCTAAAATCTAGGTAGGTGGCATCTATTGACCCTCCCTGATTTAGTTCCATGGTCACCCAATAAAAAAAATCTATTAGATTCGTTTGACATGACCTTCCTGCTGTGAATCCATGTTGCCTCAGATCCTGAGCACTGCTGGATTCCATATGTGCCACTATCCTTTCTTTCAGCAGTGTCTCCATGCTCTTCCCCACTACTGAGGTGATGCTGACTGGTCTGTAGTTCCTTGCCTCCACCGTACTGCCACTTTTGTGCAGTGAGACTACATCTGCCCTCCTCCAGTCCTCTGGAATGACACCTGTGTTGAGTGATTTTGTGAACAGGTCCACCAGAGATGCTGCTAGTTCCCTCCGCTGCTTCTTTAATATCCTCAAGTGGATGCTGTCTGGCCCCTTGGCCTTATCCACCTTCAGCTTCGTGAGTTTTTCCAGAACTCTCTCCACTGTGAATGGACTGGTGTCCACCTCTCACCCTCCCATTGCCTCTGCATCCCAGCTGTGGTCTTTGACCTTCCCCCTCCTTAGTGAATACTGAGCAGAAGTATTTTATCAGTATTTCTGCCTTGTTAAGATCCTCCTCCTTACACTCTCCCTTCTCCCCTTTGAGCCTCACAATCCCCCCCCGATTTCGCTTCTTTTACTGATGTACCTATAAAATGCCTTATCCCCTTTGTTTACAGACTGTGCTAAGCCCTCTTCTGTCTGTGCCTTCACCCTCCTAACAGCCTTCCCTGATTCCCTTAGACATTCAAGGTACACCTCCCTGTCCTCCTTCTCTCTTTGGCTCCCCTTATAGTTCCTGAAAGTTAGCCTTTCAGCCCTGACTTTGTCCCCCACCTCTTTGGATAACCATAGTGGTTTCCTTCTTCTTTTCCCTTTGGCCACTATCCTAACACAGTGGTTTGTTATCTCCACTATGGCTCCTTTTAGTTTCTCCCATTGTTATTCCACTCTTCTATTACCTCTCCCTTCCCCATGTCTGCTTGTATGCATCTAACCATTTCAGTGAAATCTGTCCTCCTGAAATCTAATACTTTTGCCCTTGTGTGGCTTAATTGAGTCCATGTCTCCATGCTGAGCCACACCATGTGGTGATCATTGGATTCCAGCTGCCCTTCCACCTGTATTTCTTTGACTCTGTTCTGATTGGTCCATACCAGGTCCAGAATTCACTTGTCCCTGATTGGCTCATGCACCAGCTGCCTGAGTCCAATCCCCTGTATGGATTCAAGTATGGCTGTGCTTCTGGCTGAAGCAACCATCTGGGTGGTCCAATCCACATCCAGCACATTGAACTCCTCCAGTAGCAGGATTTCGCCTTTAGCTGGCATGTCATGTATGTTCTCCACTAGTTCTCTGTCTACTTCCTCCCTCTGCACTGGAGGTCTGATGATCACCCCGTGTGTATTGCTGTTCCGTTCCCTGGCTCCAGGGTGACCCACATTACCTTGGCCTCCCCTGTCTTCCCTGAACTTCTGTAGCCTTTATTCCATTGCTGATGTACAGGGCCACTCCTCCACCCTTTTTAGCCTCTCTGTCCCTCCTGAACAGAGTATAGCTTGGTTCATTGACTTCCCAGCCATGATTAGCAGAGTACCATGTCTCTGTTATTGCTGCTATGTCAAGGTCTTCATCTGCCAACAAGGCATTCAGGTCTGTAACCTTATTTCTTAGGCTACAGGCATTCGTTAGCATGACCGTCCATATTTTACAGTCTGCCTTCCCTCTGTTCTTATTCTCCCTCTGCAGCGTCTTCCCCCAACCTTGGTTTCCTTTCCTATGTGCTCGTACCCCCTCATATCACTCGTTATATATTCTTCAGCTGCCTGATCCTTCCCTGCCTGCTTTAGCTGTTCCTGTAGTCAACTTAAGTTCCTGCATGTCCCCATGGGGGGCATTCCTAAGCCTCCTGACCCTCCTGGCTTTCCCCCCTTGGCCAGTTTAAATGCTCACAGCTGAAGCATTTAAGCTTCTCAAAAATGACTAAGGTCCCCTTCTCTGACAGATGCAGGCCACCCTCCTCATATAAGCTCGAATCTGCCTAGGTCAGGCTCCAGTCCCCTATGAAGCCAAAACCCTCCCTCCCTTCCACACCAATCCTTAAACCAGGAGTTGAAGGTACGTATGTGGAGTGCCCTAGCTTCCCCTGTTCTCTGGACAGGTAGCACCTCCAAGAATGAGACAGAGTGTGCTATCTGTTTCAAGTTCCCCCCCAGCTTCCTGAAATCTTCCTGGACTCTGGCTAACTCCACCCTTCTCCTAGCCAGGTCATTGGTCCCCAGTGGACAATGACATCCAGCTGTTCCATCCTAGCTATTGCCGTAGTGATCCTAGGGATCCACTTTCCATCCCTCCAAACAGCACTTCCTGGGAGGCACTTGACCTCCCTCTCTCCCCTGCTAGGTGACCCTAACTCCACTCCTTGGACAACAGAGTCCCCCACTAGGAGAAGCTTCCCCCTCCTCCTTGGTTTCCTGCCTCCTTTCCAAGGGGCTACATACTGGAGGACCCACCCATCTTTCCTGGTCCCAGCCTCAGGTTCCTAAGTGGGGCTTTCCTGTTCCTCCAAAAAAGTGTAGGAGTTACTATGCGGGAACAGTTGGAAGATGCACTTTTGACCCCCCTTACTCTTCCTGAGACCAACGTAGTCCAATCACTTCTCTTCCCTGGCATCCTTTGAGGTACAGTTTGTGGACCCAGTGGTCTCTGGGTGGGGGTGAATGCCACTCTCAGCTTGGCCAACTCTGCTCGGAGACAGGCAACCCTCTCCCTCAGCCAAGAGAGGTGCCTGCAGATAGGGCATCATCACAGCCTCCAGAATGTCTCCCTGAAGACAGCTGCTCCACACCCACTGCACCACAGCACTCCCGTCATGTCTGATTCCCTCCTCAATCAACTCCCTGCTTAAGACGGCTATTTGTTATCTCCCAAATATTTGTTTTATTTTTGTTGTGCTTTAGTATACTTCCTCTCTTTGTTACTTCCTGTATGGATTCAGGATGTTGAAAGGCTCTGTGGGACTCACCCAATAAATGTAGGCAAGCCCTGGGGTGGGTGGGTGGTGGGGTGGGAGGGTGGAATAATACCACAGGCTATGTCCAAAAACAATCAGCCAAGGAGTCTTCTGGCAGTGACTCCTCACTCCACTCACCATGGTCCAGACATAGCCACTTTCAAACACACAGTCACAAATTTGTCAGTTAGAGTCCCTCAATCCTGCCCAAACTAAATTGAAAGCACACTGAAATGGCAATTAAGAAAATATCTCAAATACAGTTTACAAACACAGTCACAAACTCACCAGCTAGAGTCCCTCCCTCCTGCTCCAACTAAAAAACGTCTACATATTATGTTTACATTTTATATATTTTATTATTTTTCTTGTTTTGGTAAAATAAATATCACAAAGTGTGGTTTAAAACAAATTACTGTGTCTGTCCATATGTCTAACCCAAAACCTTCCACATCTAAGACCCCCTATTACCACTATTTTGAGCAGAGCAGGATATCTTAATGGAAAGGGAACTCCCAGGTAATGTAGAGTCTGTCTCGCTGGGGTGAATTCACTCTGGTAGTTACTGAGCTCCTGGGAGTAGTCCGGGAAAATCATTATCCATTGCCTGTGCCATTCTAGCCATCGTAATTCTCTTACCCATCGAATAATGTCTTCTTTGACTGGAAAATACAAGAAATGAGCAATTATAGACCATGGACAGTCCCCTGGCCTGGGTATTATGGCCAATGATCTATGCACCCTTTTTAAGTCAAAATATGGGTCTCCTGGCAATTTCAAGAGCTGTGGCTAGATATGGGCAAGGACTGCAGCACAGTATCCAAGTTTGGACTGTCTCGGAAATCAATGAACCTTAAATTATTTTGTTGACCTCTGTTTTCAAGATTGTCAATTTTGTCCTGTAACATCCTGCTTGTGCTGTCTTGTTGGCCCATATGGGTGAATAGGTCTTGACAGGTGTCCGTGTTAGTTTGTATTTTCTTATCTGCTGCTGTAGACTTTTCTTGTAGACTTATGATTTTTTCCAGGTTCTGTCCATTGATTATCTTCATGACCTGTAGCTCTGCCAGGACTCATTGAACTTTGATTTCACGTGATCAACAGGTAATGGGGATGCCATGCAGATGTGATGGGTCATAAAGTACCCTGTTGGTCCGTAGTGTGGTGGAGTTTTCAACTGGCAACAAAATTCTGTTATGCGGAGTACGATTGCAGTTCTGATAACAGAATTGGATTCAGTTTATATTTCTTAATATTTAGACATCTGTTGAAGACTGAAATAACATTTGAAAAGAATAGGATCACAAAGGATTGAGAGAAGGGAGATAGAGACCTGAGATTAAGCTGCTATCTCCATGAAGCGCTAGCCACACCCCTGCAAATCAAGAACATTTTTATTATTCCAATTCAACACACATGTAAGCCCTCCACTCCTAAAGTCTAGGTGTATTCAGATGGTAACTTAGTGGGAAGGGGCACAGTAGAGCCAGAAAAACACAATCCAAGAAAACAGAAATATGCTCATTACCTGTTTCTTCTGATGTTGGTTGCAAGATGGCGTCACAGGTTGAGGAGCAGGCACATGTCTGTGCTTTGGTGGGATGACCATAACGGGCAATGTTTGTTAACAGGCACATATGCAACAGTTTAAATCAATTAAATGCAATGTCCACACCAGAATCAAAAGTGCAAAACTGATTTTATGTAAAATGAGAAACTTGGTAAACCACTCCATGGAGCATGGGGGAACAACTACAGTGGGGCAAGTCATAGGCTGAAAACTGACATTTGTCCTGCAACAATCTCTTTTTTCAACAGATTGATTTACAGCTTGCAAACATTCCCTCAAGCTGAAAAGGCTACATTCCTGACAGCAGTATTTGATGTAGACTGAAACCGGCCTCACTTAGGAGCATTTCAAACTCAGAAGCACTCTCTTTTCATATCCCTTCACTTTACTCTGTCTTCATCCAGGCACTTGCTTACTTCTCCATTCTCTGAGTCTCAGGAAAACATAAACTGACAGCACAAGATGTTTCTACTGTCCCAGTCCCATTTCTTACTTTGCCTTTCTTTAACTTACTACACAAGGGTTACCTTAAAATGCAGGAAGCTGATTTTAAATGGTGAGCAAATTCTCTTACTGAGGGGTCTCACACTTCCTCAACGGTGTTGCTTTTAGCATGAAAATAAACCACCAGACCTTCCAGATTCCCAGTTGCTTATGTCATGTGCCAAACTGTTCTCCCCAAGGAATTCTGAATATTCCTGGACCTACAGAGACCCAGGGCACAATCTGCTCATGCAGTGATTTCAATTACTGGACTGCATTCATCCAAAGGAATGCTGACTGTGCCATACGGAGCACCTGGATGGCCTGCCACCATGCTGGGGTCCTAATTAACCACTCCTGACATGGACCTTTTGCTGCCTCCACAGGCTGCTCCCTCTGAAATCCCAAACACTATAGTGGCCACCAACCAGGGAAAACGGATAGAGCAAACACCACTACACCCTCAACAGTCCAGGATGCCACCTCTGGATCTCACCCTAAACCCCATTTGCCAGAGCAAGGCCAACCACAGAAACCATCACTGACCCTAGAAGTAGCACTCACCCATGGGTGAGATTACCTAGAATACAGGGCCAACATCAGTGCTCACCCTACCAAAGTGCCAGAGATCACTTGGCAGGCCTCCATAATTCTGTTACTCACAGACTCCAGCTCCCAAACTGCATGGGTAAGCCCCAGGCTGATGCTTCACCACCCCTCTGCCACTTATGGTCCAAACTGCCGCACCTTTATACGTGGGTCTTCAAGGGAGGAGAGCCAGGGTGGCAAACAGGAAACACCAGCCCTGCCATGGCCCTACACTCAAACTTGTGGGCCCAAGACCCCCCAACTCCTCTCTCTCTCTCTATCTCTGAATCTCTGTGCCAAAAAAACTCCCACCTTTATACCCTCTGAGCTGGTGCCCTCTTGCTTGCAGACAAGCTGAGATCTCCCAACTTACTGACACCACTGCTCTCTCTCTGTCTCTCTGCCCAGCTACCCTGAGTTACTAAAAATTAACTACTAAGCTCCAAGGGAGTGCTCACATACATATTCATGTCCATCTGGACAGAGATCATCCAGTGCCTCCCTTTTGGGACTTGCAGGGATCAACCGGGTGGTACAGTCACCCAGATTGTCTGGTCTGTCTTCAGTCAGCTGGTATTCATGAACATAGTGAGTATCATCCAGACTTTGTTGCCAGCTTGCTGTAGTATGGACCCGGGCCCAACTTGCCTTCTTGTAGGGTGTGTTGAGACAATTGCCCCATTCATGGCTGGAATAGTCAGGGTGTCACTGGATAGCAGTATCTTTCCTGATCCTTTAAAAGAGGTGGTAGTGCGGCCTCTTCTGAAAAAGCCTTCCCTTGACCCTGACTGTCCAGTGAACAACAGGCCAGTCTTGAACTTGCCTTTTGTGGGCAAAGTTATTGAGAAAGTGGTTGCTCTGCAGCTGGAGGATCATTTATCCAGCCATAATATCTGTTATCCTCTCCAGTCAGGTTTCAGAAAATGACATAACATGGAGACTGTCTTGGATCTGGTATTGAATGATCTCCTAATGGTGAGGGATCAGAGAGCTTGTACCATCTTGGCTCTCCTTGATCTCTCATTGGCATTTGACACTGTGGTCCATGAGGTACTGCTCGAGTACCTATAATTTTTCTACAAAATGGAGGGGGCAGTCCTCAGTTGGTTTTGATCATTTTTTGAGGGTAGGTTGCAGAGAGTGGTTATGGGGATTAATTCCTCGTCCCCTCATTCACTGTCCTGTGGGTGCCACAGGGCTTTGTGCTATCACTCATGTTGTTTGCAGTGTCTATGCTACCATTGGGAGACATAAGAAGACTGTACGGCTTGAGGTTTCACTGTTACGCAGATGATTCTCAGCTGTACATGTATTTTGTGCCTGAGCAGGAAGGAGATATCATCTCAGTGTTTAACAACTGCCTGACTGAAATACAGGACTAGATGAGTGCTAGCTGGTTGTGACTAAACCCTAACAAAATGACAAAAAGGCAGTATAGTGCAGTGGTATAAGGCTCTGAACTGCAAATGTGGTGACATCCAGTAGACCAGACCTGGGTCTGAATCCCACAGCTTCCCCTTGCATACTGTGTGACCCTGAGCAAGTCACTTAACTTCCCTGTGCTCCCAGGTCACACCTGTAAAAAAGCTTTCAGCTTAGTGTGCTACTCCTGGTTAAACAACTAAATAATAAAAAGAAAAAAAAATGGAGTTGTTGGTCATGGACCCTGATTGCAGGGCGGCTGAAGCAGCGGTGGAACAGCCATCTGGGCTTAGGCTTGGTGGAGTCCCACTGATTGACTCAGGTCAGGTGCATAACCATGGCATGATTTCTGATGAAGGCTTGACCTTGAAATCTCAAGTGTCAGCAGTTGTTAAATCTTCTTTTCGCCACCTGAGGAACATCGCATGAGTGAAGTACCTGATTCCATCCAAGGATCTTCCTATTCTGGTTCATGCCTTCGTCACCACCCATATTGACTACTGCAATGCCCTCTACCTAGGGTAATCAGGGTGGATATTCACCTCTTGCAGCTGGTGCAGAACGTGACAGCCAGGTTGATGACTGGGGCCCCTAGATCCGGTCATATAACACCTGTGCTGCGTGAACTGCGTTGGCTGCCAGTACAGTGGCGGATCACCTTCAAGGTCACATTATTAACCTATAAAGCCCTACATGACCAGGGACCTGAATACCTGCAAGATTTTCTGCAATCCTACTGTCTCCCCCACATGCTCCAATCCTCCGATGAGGGATTGCTAGAGATTCCCAGGGTGTGTTTAAAAACATCTGGAGCCCGTTCTTTTGCTTTTATGGTTCCTACCCTGTGGAATTCTCTACCTTGTCAGATATGAGATAGCCTGACCATCCAGGGTTTCAAATCAGCCCTAAAGACACTTCTTTTTCTTCAGGCATTTCCAGAGATATGATGCTGAATGTATTAAAATTAAGTGGGAACTGAATTTGAGCTGTATTTTATGATGATTGTATGTGTTTATGTCTGCTGATTTTATTGTTTTTTTATGTAATTTGTACAGGTGCCCTGAGCACTGGAAGGGCACCTAATATAAATAAAATTGATGATGAATATCCAACAAGGGTTAAAAACTTGCAACATTCATCAGTACTATTTCCCTGTTACAGAATTTAAAAACACTTTGTGTTGGTCAATGTCCACCTGAACTATCATCTCTGCTTGCAGAGAGATGTTACACTGCAGAAAAAATTGATTGTCAAACATGCCAGTATATTTTTGTTGTGCATATTATTGTTCACTTAACTGCCCGTCACCGGCTATTGTACAACTTCATATTATAAATAAACCAAGCAGCACCACAGAGGGGTATTGTCTATGGAAATGATGTGCATGCATCTGGGTAAAAGTAATACCTTATCATTTACACTGGGAAGAATAGACTATAACAACAGTAAAAGCAAGATCATCATAGCTGATCTCACAATCAAATTCTAATGTGAACACAACCAAAGTCCACAGATCAGAGCATTAGAACAGCCACTAGAAATGCATACCTGAAACTGAGTCTTTGTATTAGGAACAGCATATGCAATCTGTAATTAAATAAGCTCGGCACTCCTAATTAAAAGCCAGTTTAGTGTGTATTTGCCTCTCAGTGTATACTATACTTGTTAGGATCTTCTCCAGCACATGGACACCATTCCTTGGAACTGAGATACCCCCTCATCCCTACAGTTTTCAGTTCCCAAATTCAATTTACGTTACTTTCACTTGTGCAGAAGCAAACAGAAAACCAATGCAAAAGAAATGCTCTGCATGAGTACTCACCAGACCATTATTTCTCGTTTTCCATAGGTATGCACATTTTCATGTTTTTTTTGTCTTGGTTTCGGACCCAAGCATGACAGACAACAGCTAACAGCAATTAGTGTCACTCAGTCCTCACTCTCAAGTCCTGCTGATTTCTGCCCCTCTTGCTTTCTCCTCATCCTCAGCAATAGACTAACTGTTCTGACTGAATAAACCCTGTCAAAGAAGCACTGTGCTAGTGGGCCCCATGACATATGGGGAGATGTAGTGCTATGTGTGGGAGGGCTGCATGACAACTTCCAGTGCCCACTTCCAGCAAAGATTTGAGCAGGACTTGTTGGGAGATGTTGTCCATGTTCAGTCTTGTATCTGCCAATGGACTCTGATGAAATGTTATAACAGGGAGCTGGGGGAGTTGAGCAGGCAAGGGTGCCAGAAGATGGTAAAAGTTGAGGGGGCTGAGAATCAAAAGGGCACTTATAAGGGTACAAAGGGCACTTTTTCTATACTAGTTTTTGCCATACAGAAATAAAAAGTGGAGTGGCTATCGCCCCTTTCACCCCGGTTCCGGCACCTATGTGAGCAGGTTTTCCCTTTCCATGAATTATCATGCAATTTTTCTGTTTTTCTTTCTTTATTAATACATATTGACTGAAGAACTTGTACTGTGGAATTTTTCTTTTGAACTGGCTGAACTATGACATTTTTAATTGTCCAGGTAAAAGACTAGTGACAGGGGGATGAGGTGTAGGCTGATCATGATGCCAGTCAGCTGTTTGCTGTGCAACATTATGCAGATGAAAGCAAAGAGCCACCCTGTAATAACAGTGTCTCTTTTCTTTCAACTGTATGAAATTTCTGCCTAGTAAGCACAGGACAGTGTCCTGATCAACCTGGTTGATCATTGGCCTGACACTGTCAAACCCATTGCAAACTGCCTTGGACCTGATACTGACATATCTCAAAACCACTCTTGTACCAATATGTTTGCATTGCACAGGTGCAAGCAAACATAGAAATGTCCCTAACGGCTAGCTGCACTTCAGTTAGACTAGCATGTTCTTTTATTCAGACAACAACTAAGTTACAGAAAACTTAACTTTCTAATCAAAATAAACAACACTTGGCCATAACAGCTAAAACCACAATAGTGTGGTCAAAAACCACACATCAAAAACAGCAATGAACAAGGTAGCACTCAATAAAAGCAATGAATGCTACCACAGTGACTAGAAAAACAAATAGCCACATTGACTGTTTGACTGTTTGTCGGGAGCTTCTCCTCCTGAACCAAAAATAGCTACCTCTGGATGGGAGGCAATGCAGGGATAGGGAGAAACACAGACCGCCACCAGAGTGGCCACAGGGAACCATGCCACAATGACTGTTTGCAGGGGGGCTATGTGCCCCACAATGCCCATTACAGTGGGCTTTGCCCCCTGAACCACCTCACGAAAATAACTACCTCATGGGGAAGGCCACTCAGGGATGCAGCAAAACCTTGAGTGAGGAACTGTTGAGCAGGGAATGAAAAACAAAGGCTGGAGGGTGGATACAAAAGGAAAAAAAAGCAGATGTCCCAGAAATCAAACCCCAGCCCACCGAAGTGCAGCTGTCTTCCCTGCATGTGGCTCTGTCCTCTGCACCACAGCAGCTGATTGGCAAAACACATCCCAGTACAGGTTTCATCCCTTTCTCTTCTTTTCCCTGACAGCAACACAACTACAGGGACAGTGCTAACCTGACCCGTGCTATACTATCCCTGTAGCTGTAAAACTGTTCAATATTTTGACCATGAGGTTTTGACTGCACTATTATGCCTTTTTTCTCTATTCGCCTGATATGAAATAAACTGCTATAGAACTTTCCTTACTTCTTAAAGCTGCTAGTGTTTAAAATACACTACACTGCAGCTTTAAATCTGGTTTGGTTTTGGTATACAGTACACATACACAGTGTGTGTGTGTGTGTGTGTGTGTGTGTGCATGTGCCCTGTTGGGCCCTGCCTGACTGTTTATCTCAGCAATACTAAACTGCCCTTCTATTTTCATTTTCTTTAAAGCCTAATTTCATGATACAGTGTAAAAAAAACTGACCCTCTCTATTTAGAAAGGGAACAAAAACTGCCATGGGTTCTAAATTTTTGTCTAATTTTAACAAGTGGATGGAAGTAGATTCTCTCTCTGCAGCAGCTCAATCATCTCACTCTTCTCACTCTTCTGTCTTAGTTTCTTTGAGTGTTGGGTCACATTACCTGCATTCAGTGAGCTTCCAAAGTTGCCTCTGATTGGACAGAAAGTATAGGGAGATTCTGAACTCCCGATGAATAGCAAAATGCTAAATAGCCCTGCATAGTGACAATTATTCATTTTTCTTCCAGAGTAATAAATAGCCTATTATTCATTGCATTTAGAAAATTCTAGTATTTACTCCCACACCCCTAGATAGGATGAGGGTCAACTGGCTGAGGTTTAATCCGGACAAGACTAAAGTACTGCTGCTAGAACCTGGTCACCAGGGGGCGAGGGTGCAATCTGGTTGAGTCTAAGGGTTGAGGCTCAGGGACTCCCAGTTGCTAACCTCAGATCAGGTAAAGAACCTTGGTGTTGTTTTAGATTGAAGTCTGATGCTTAAATGACAGGTGCCGGCCATGGTCCAGACCTCATTTTACCATCTGAGGAACATCACCAAGATCAAGCACCTGGGTCCCACCGGTGATCTGCCAGTGCTAGTTTACACCTTTGTGACCTCTTGCCTTGATTACTGAAATGCCCTGTACCTAGGGTTGTTGGGGGGTATAGCTTCACTGCCTGCAGCTAGTGAAGAAAGCAGCAGCCAGGTTGTCTACCTAGATTGTGTCATATTATGTCTGTGCTGCACTCACGGCACTGGCTGCCAGTTAGGTGATGGATCTCCTTCAAGGTGAGTTTGCTGACCTATAAAGCCATACACAGCCAGGAGCCCAGTTACCTGCAAGACCTCCTGTGTCCCTATCATGCTTCCCGCCCCCTACACTTAGCAGATGAGGGATTGCTTAACATCTCTAGGGCTTATTTGAAAACTTTGGGTGCTCACACTTTTTTCTTTGCAGCCCCAACCCTTTGGAATGCTATTCATTGCCATATTCAAGATTTCCCCATGCTTGATGCTTTGAAATGGGAGCGTAAAACCTTTCTGCTTCAGTAGGCTTTCCCTCAGAATTAGGAAAGTCTTTCTGACAATAGGTCAAAACTGGCAGTTTTAATTGATAAATACAGCAAGTTATCTGTTAGTCTGTATGTGCTAGTATTATATTTAACTAAGTGTTTTAGAGATATTACATACAGCACTTTGAATAAATGTGAGAATTGCACTATATTAAATACAATTGATATGATATGATATGATATGATACGATACAATATGACACTCCAGAAATAGATGTGTTTGCCTCCAGAAAGTACACTTATCATCCAAAGTTCTGTTGCAAGCCACCAGCAAGGAGTACAGTCTCAGAGGACACCCTAGTTCTGCACAGGACAGGGAAGTTGTCATATGCCTTTCCACCATTCCCACTCATACAGAGAGTGCTCATAAAGATCAGAAGAGAGCCAGCAACAACGATTCTCATAGTCCTGGACTGAGACACACAGGCTTGGTACTCAGTGCTCTTGACCCTGTCCAGGAGGACTTCAGTCAACCAGCCACTGACATACAGCCTACTGACCCTGTCTTCGGGCAGAATAACATTCTCAGACCTCAGAACAGTATCCCTGAGGACATGGTAGCTGAGAAGCTAGAACTATCTAGTTTAAATTTGTCAGAGGAGGTGATGAGATAATGATTTCTAGAAAACCAGAAACATGAAAAGCATACACCTCTAAGTGGAAACATTCTCACACTGGAGTGCCCCCAGAAAGGTACAACCAATACAAGCAGAACTGCCTACACTTCTGAACTACCTAGTACATTTACATACCTTAGGTCTGAGACCCTGAACACTGAAAGTACATTTGACAGCAATGTCAGCCTACATATCCGCAGGCAAAGACAAATCCTTGGGCTTACAAGCTGTAAGGTTCTTTAAAGGTTTCAGTCACCTGTCTGCACCTGTATGCAGAGGGAGAGTTTGAGATGTTTTTCTAGGGTTCTAGTTCAGTTCAGGTTCAGCAGGTTTCAGTATGGGATATGCCAACTGCACGTCGCCACCGCCACCGTGAAGACCATCACAGCGACAGAATTGATCGAAAAGTGTCAGGTCACCGTGATGGTCCCTGCAGACACTGACAGTGCATCTCTCAGTGTTTTGCCCCACTCCTGAGACAACTGTGACTTGAAGTTGAATATTTAGAGACCAGGGGATGTGGGGGGCAGAGCCCCCCATATGGAGGATTCCGGGGGTCATAAGCTCCAAAGAAAACACACACTGTCATCCCTAATAGTACAATGCTGATACTCGGCATTCTGTCTGTCACTGTCGGGGATGTCAGCGTACTGGATGTCACAGTGCTATAGGTAAACCTAGCAGGGTATAGTTCGAGTATGGTTAAGTTTGATTTGATAAGTAGAAGTTTGGGTTCGAGCTCAGTTCGGTTCGAGGTTCAATTTCTTTTGTGAGTCGTTTTTCAGTCTGAGTTTGAGTTTGGTGTCCCCCTCCTGCCTCCATGTGGGTTCTCTTCATCTCACATTTTCTAGGTTTGATTTCAGTTCAGGTTCATCTTTTCCTTTTCTTAAGGTTCAAGTTCAGTTTTTACTGGGCAAAAATCTACAGGTTCATGTTTGGTTCAGATTCAGTTCATGGATGAACCTTCCCTCTATCTGTAAATGACAGAGTCCCTCCATTGTACCTAAATATCTGTCTTGGCCAGCTGATGGAGGCTACATTTGAGCCTATGGTTACTTCTGTTTTAAAATATGTCACATGGAAAACAGTTTTCCTGATTGCCAAGACATCTGCCATGGGGGTAAGCAATCTGCAATCCCTCTGTACAGATCCTAATTACATAATCTTCTACACATACAAGATAGTCCTTGGGACCAATAGGAAGTTCCTACCTAAGGTGGAGTCAGAATTTCACCTGAACCAGCTAGTTGCCCTATCTGTGCTATACCTTGAACATTCCAGTACAGGTGAACAAAAACTGCACTGTCTGGATGTAAAAAGAGTACTACGTCACTACATGAACCAGACAAAGGATGTCAGGTCCCAGGGTACACAGCTTTTTGTTACCTATG
Source organism: Neoceratodus forsteri (assembly GCA_016271365.2). Lineage (NCBI taxonomy): Eukaryota > Metazoa > Chordata > Ceratodontiformes > Ceratodontidae > Neoceratodus > Neoceratodus forsteri. Next base: position 55,727,414 of record CM028130.1, read on the forward strand.
GAGAGGTGGGCAAAGGTAAGCCAGCAGCTAGGAGGACTATCTCTCCTTGCTTAGTCTCCTGCATATAGTTTTGTTACGAAAAAACTAGTAAAACACCCCCAGAGGTGTAGGAGCACATTTTGCAGGGGGTACTTCAGCCTCTGTGGCAGCTAGAATGGGCATCCCTCTTCTAGACATTTGTAAAGCGGCTAACAGAAAAACAGTGCACTGCCTCACAAAGCACTATTGCCTGGGCATACAGTCCAAGAGGCATACCAGTTTTGGAACTGCTGTCTTGCAGAACGTTTTTCCAAAATTGGTTCTGGACCCATCCTGCCAAGGTACTGTTAGACAGTCTACTTATTGTAAAGCATCTTTGATGGATTCCTGTTATTTGAAGAAAAAATTGCTCACCATAATAATATTTCTTCTCAGGAATCCATCAATGTGATTTACAATCCCTGACCTCCCCTTCCAGAACCTGAAAATAGGTTCACACAAGAATCAGTCTCTTCTTAGGGTTGCTTGAGCATTCTTTTTTGCAGTTCCTTATAAACTGTTAGAATGTGATCAGTTTTTTTTTCTTTTTTCGTATTGTCTGTTTTTAATTTGTTTGAAGTTTTAAGCATTTTTAATAAAAATCTTTGAAAACACCTAGGTTGCAATTATTTAGTTTTAATGGCCAAGACTCCTCCTAGCATAGGGATAAATCTAAGGTTAGAATACTAGGAAGACCATGGCCACAGTGTAGAGTTTGAACTTCTTTCTATTTCTTAAAATTAACATACATTCGGTCTCCGGGGCAATATACTCCAATGGACTGATGCTTATTGTAAATCACATTGCTGGATTCCAGAGAAGAAAGCATACACTTATGACAATGTTTTTTCTTCTTTTTTTTGCCATGAAATATTGTTTTTAGCCTGTCTGGAGCTAACAAAAAGACTTAGACACATGTCTGTCTAAATTCTGAAAGAATTGACTTAAATCTCTTTCTCCTACATGGAGACTGAAGTCTGAACACTGACATAAGTAAGAGTCATTATAGTAACGTATTTTTTCCTGACCATCTGGAGCACATTGTGTCTTTCTGGTAATTACTTAAATGTTAAAATCATGTACCTGGCTCCTCCAGCAGATTCAGAGAGATTTAACACAGAGGTGAAGTCCACTTAGAAACATAGAAACATATATGTCAAAAGACAAGGACCGCTTGGCCCACCCAGTGTACCCAGATGGTCCCTGCCTAGTCTGCCTCTGCAGACCCAATTTGGTCTCTGGTGTGACCCTCCTTCCTTCCTGCCTAGTTACTAATATTCCTCTGCATCTATTCCATGCATGCTTGTATTCCCTCACTGTTTTCACCTTCACTAATTCTTCTGGCAATGTGTTCCAGGTGTCTACCCCTCTTTCAGGAATGAAGTACTTCCTCACGTCCATCTTCAACTTCCTCCTTCCAGTTTAATCACATGCCCTTTGGCTCTGGTGCTCTTTCTCATTTGAAAAAGATTTATCTCCTGTACTTGTTTACCCCTGTGAGGTACGGTATTTGTAGGTATCTTGTCCCCTCTTGCTCTCCTCTCTTCTACAGGTATACATGTTGAGATCCCTTACTTTCTCCTCATAGGGTTTCTGATGCAACCCTTGCACCATTTTATTTGCCCTCCTCTGTACTGCCTCTATACTATTTCCTTTCTGAGGTACGGCCTCCAGAAGTGGATACAATACTCCGGGGGGGGGGGTCTCATCAGTAACCAATACAGTGGTGATATCACCTCCCTCCTTCTGCTGGTGATACCTTTCACTATGCTTCCCAGCATTCGATTGGCCCTACCCGGAGGTTTGTCACAGTGCCCTGACTTTTTGAGGTAGTTAGACGTGATTACTTCAAAGTCCATGTCCTACTTAATGATTGTCAGTGCCTCCCCCGATTCTATACTAAGTTTCTGGATTTCTGTGGCCTACGTGCATCATTTTGCACTTCTTGGCATTGAAGTCCAGCTGCCATGCCCCTGACCACTCCTCAAGTCTCCCAAAGTCTCTATATAGTCTCTCTGCCTCTTTCTCACTTCTTCATTTCTGTGTTTATCTTGTGTGCTTACTGAGAGCGCTGCTCGTTAGCAGCGGAGAACTGTGACCAAATTACAAATCTGGACTGCTCCTTTGTTGGACTGCCTGCCCATTAGCCCCATTTGGCTGATACACAGTGTGAGAGGCTGTGTTGGAGTTATCCCAGTCGTTGCCAGCTGGAGCTGGAGGAGTGAGTGGGGAGCTTTCCACCTGTTGGTGTGTGGGGGCAGGGAGGTGCCGAATAAATACAGGCGCCGCTCGCAAGTGCGAGCATTGTGAGTGGCGCTCGGAGTTGAAACTTTTTCCTTGTTTGGGGTGAGAAGAGGGAGGTTGACTATGTTATAACAGTCCATGTATGTTAATTGGATTTTATTGTAATGATAGAGTTTTAATGTGTGTTTGCTGGCATTAGTTAAGTGTGCTGATTGGCTTATTTTCATAGATATGTGTAGGAGTTCTGTTGGACGAGTTTTGGGGCCTAGGATTGTTTATGGGAAATCGCAGTTGTGTGCTTTGCGTCCCTCCATCCCTCTCCCTGTGTCTGATATTATTATCAGGCATTGCAGGGAAGTGGGGATTGTGGGGGATTGCTCTGCTTATGCGCTGTGGGATGACCAGGAGCGGGTTGATCAAAGGATAGAGGTGGTCAAGTCCAGGAGATACCTTGGAGTAAATAAAGCACCTAGGAGAAGCCAGTCATGGTTGGTGCCTATTTCAAGGGGGGCCACCAGGCCGAGTGGTCGGGTAACCCATAGGCTCGTCACCTAGACACCTCTGATGGTAGTGTTATAATTCCAGGTCGATCAGAACAAGACGCTATTATTGCCGCCTTGGTTTGGTTTAGTACCTGGCTTGCATTACAGAGACCTGGGTGGAGACGATGCTGGCCCTGCTTTCTGAGGCTGCAGTCCCCCCAGGATATACTGTGGTGCACTGCCCCAGAGAAAATCGTAGGGGCGGCGGTGTAGCCATTTGTTTTAAATCGAACCTGAACTTCACCGTGCACCCAGTGGGAACCCCAGGTTCATTTGAATGTGTGGCCATTCGTGGAGGACTTGGCGTGGGCTGCAGGATCCTCCTCATCTATCGCCCTCCTGGCCCGATGGGAGGGGGTCCTGCAGGAATTCGCTGAGTTTGTTGCTGGCGAAACATTGGATTCCCCAAGATGTATTTTTCTTGGGGACTTCAATGTTTGGGCCGAGGATGAAGGTCAAAAATGCGCCAATGAACTATTGTAGAGTATGCCCCTTTTGGGGCTGGTGCAATTTGTTAGTGCGCCTACTTACCATGATGGCCACACATTGGACCTGGTGTTCTCACTGGGACTTGAGATCGCTGATCTTGCAGTCGATCAGGTAGTTTGGTCTGATCATTGCACAGTGAGGTTCACGTTCAATGCTCCCGTCACAAATTTTTCCCCTTCTGAGATGTTTCGCTGCCGCCCTTTAAAAGATCTTACCCCTGAGGGTTTTATGGTGGCAGTTGATTTATCAAGTGTGGATGATGTATGCATCAGAGCTGTTGACGCCGGGATAGACGCCTATAATAAGGTGCTGTCTGGCACCATCATCTCCCTCGCACCTATCCGTGTATGACCCAGAACTTCATACCTGAGGTCGCCTTGGTATGATGGTGATCTCAGGGAAATGAAGAAGCTGGATCGGAGATTAGAGTGTCGCTGGAGGAAATACCATCTGGGGGCTGACAAACTGGTCCTGTGTGTGCATTATCACGCATATCAGGAGGCAATCAACCAAAAGAAGGCGGTATTTCTGTCTCGGGAGCTTGCTGCCAGGAGAAGCCTACCAGCCTGACAGACTTCTTCATCCATCCTGTCTTCAGCCCAGAAGAGTTTCCTCAGATGAGGATTGTGAGGAATTTGCTCGGTTTTTCTCGGACAGGGTGTCTGTGATCCGGCGGGAGGTCTTCTCAGCCAGTAATATCATTGCTGTCAGTGGTCATCAGTTGTGTTCTAAGAGTACTCTTTCTGGTTGGGGAGAGTTTAGGCCAGTGGAGGTTCGTGAGATTATTGAGGTGGCGGCCAACTTGAAGTATACCTTTTGTGAACTGGATCCCATGCCAACGCACTTCTTAATGAGGTGCGTTGACACTGTTGGCCCAGTGTTTGCCCTGATTGTCTGGTGCTCCTTGAGTCACGGTGTCTTTCTGGATGCCTTGAAGGAGGCTCTGATGAGGCCCCTTTTAAAGAAAGCTTCTCTGGACCCGGAGATTAGGGCAAATTACCGTCCTATCTCCAATCTTCCATTTTTGGGAAAGGTTGTTGAGAAGGTGGTATCACTTCAGTTGGGGGAACATCTCATGACTCACGAGTTGTATGATCCCTTCCAGTCAGCTTTTCGGGCCAGACACAGCACTGAAACTACGTTAGTTTGGGTGCAAAATTACCTCCTCAGGGCTAGAGATTGGGGGGACAAGACAATTCTTGTTCTCCTTGATCTCTCTTCAGCATTTGATACTGTGGACCATTGTGTGTTGCTTTTCTGCCTGAGGGAGTTATGCGGACTCACTGGTATTGTTATCAAGTGGTTTGAGTCATTTCTTACTAACAGGAGGCAACGGGTTGTGATGGGTAATTTCTCATCTGCACTCTGCCTCCTTTCATGTGGAGTCCCTCAGGGTTCGGTATTGGCCCCAATGTTGTTTGCAGTATATATGCTGCCCTTGGGGGGGATCATTAGGAGTATGGTCTGAGTTTTCATTGCTATGCTGATGATACTCAGCTATACCTATCCTTTACCCCAGGAACAGCAAATGCAGTGGATGTGCTGAATATCTGTCTGGCTGAGATTAATGACTGGATGTCCTCCAGCTGGCTGTGACTGAACCCCGACAAGACTGAGGTACTGGTAGTGGAGTCGAACAGAGCTCATGATGGGATGGCCTCTGACTCTGCGACTGGCCTTGTGCTAGGAGCTGTGTCATTGATGACCTCCCCATGGGTGCGAAATCTTGGTGTGATTTTTGACAGGAGCTTGTCCATGGAGGCTCAAATATCCTCTGTGGTTTGTTCCTGTTTTTTCCATCTTAGAAACATTGCCAGGATTAAGCCCCTTGTTCCGGCTCTGGACCTCCCTACTTTGGTACATGCCTTAGTCACTTCTAGGCTTGACTACTGTAATGCCCTCTATCTCAGGGTCTCTGGAAGTTCTCTTCGCAGACTGCAGCTAGCGCAAAATGCTGCTGCCCGGCTTTTGTCCGGACAAAGTAAGTTTTGTCATATCACTCCAGTACTGCGCGAATTGCACTGGCTGCCTGTCAGATGGAGAGTACTTTTCAAGGTGGGTTTTCTCACCTATAAGACCCTACATGGGCAGCACCCTGGTTACCTGTCTGATCTTCTGGTACTGTCCACCTCTGTCCGAAATCTCCGCTCCTCTAGTGGTGGCCTCCTTAAAGTTCCGAGAGTGAGATTAAAATCTGCGGGGGACCAAGCTTTCGAAGTCGCTGCTCCCGCTTTCTGGAACTTGTTGCCATCTGAAGTGAGAGAGGCCCCCACCATAAAGGCCTTTAAGAGTCATCTAAAGACCTTCTTATTTGTGCAAGCCTTTGGAGATTAAAATTTTTACGTGTTTTACATTTTATTGTATAATGTATATGATATGAAATATTATATAGTTTTGTGTGCGGTGCCCAGAGCCTGTGGGATTGTGTGTCTTTTTAAATAAATTTGACATTGACATTGACATTGATTACTACAGCAGGAAAAGGGTTTAAGGGTAGAATCCAACTTCAAGGGGGTTCAATCCTAAAAGTGTTGTATATTTTTAATAAATTGTGCACTGCATATGATGGTGTGCAAGACTTTCGTCTAAATGTTCAATTTTACACCAGCAACAGTGCATGTGACAGTGAAAAGGTTGTACTTAAACTATTTCATTCTATTTTGGCTTGCAAGTTTTCTCATCTCCTGCAAGATGATCTATTTCCCCATTTAGAGTGACATACTGTAGTGTTTTTTATTTATTTATTTATTTAAAAGTTTTACCAGAAATGCATACTGAGCAGACAACTGCTCGTTTCCAGATGCATCCTGGGGGAAGGAAAACACTGGGAGAATTACGTAAGCGTACAAAAATTGTGCAAGCAAAGCATGAGCAGCAAGTAACACAGCAAGATGTTACCATACAATACAATACAGTGCATTCATATACAATAAAATACAATACAATAAAAGTGATACAGTGGAGATGAGTAACAGCACTAAAAATAGTGCAGCAGAATTCTATATGAGCTGCCGAGGAGACACAGTGTCAGATATCCCAGTCTACATAGGTATGTTGAGTGCTAGGACAAAGTTCAACATCACAAAATCTTTTACATTTGAAAAAAGTATCAATCCTCATTAGGATAAATTGCTAAGTTATAGTGAAAGTCCCAAAAGGTGCTGGCAAGCCATGTCCCTCCTCACATATTGGCTTCAATGCCAAGAAATGCAAAGTTATGCATATTGGAGGGAAGAATCTCAGGACAGAGTATTACCTGGGTGGAGTTCGAATATCTGAATCAAAGGAGGAGAAGGACCTGGGATTGATGATCACTAGTGACCTGAAGCACTCCACGCAGTGCAAGAAAGCAGCATCAAAGGCAAACAAAATGCTGGGATGCATAGCTAGGGGGATCAGTAGTAGCAGAGAGGAGGTTATACTGCCCTTGTACAGATCACTGGTAAGGCCACATCTAGAGTATGGAGTTCAGTACTGGTGCCCACACCTCAAAAAGGACATTAACCTGCTAGAGAAGGTACAGAGGAGGGCTACAAAGATGATAGCCAATCAGCAAGGCAAGGCATACGACGAGAGGTTGAGGGCACTGAACATGTACTCCCTGGAAGACAGGAGAAAGAGAGGAGACATGATTGGGACATTCAAGTACTTGAAAGGGATAAATAAGGTTGATAAGGATAGTCTCTTTAAGCTGAGTGGTAATCATATCACAAAGGGGCACAGTCTTAAGCTGGAGGGTGGGAGGTTTAGGAGGGAGGTCAGGAAGCACTTCTTCACAGAGAGGGTGGTGGACACTTGAAATGCGCTGTTGGAAGAGGTAACCTGCATTTAAACAGTAATTTTTACTAAAAGTTCCTTAAAACGCTTTGCCTGTGCAACGAATGAGTGGTAGACGCTGAGTGGCTATTTTAAAAAGCTTTAATTTGGTGTAAGAAATTACGAGTGCCCTGTGACCTTTTGACCACTTCTGGGTCACATACAATGCTTAAAACTCACCCTGCAGTGAGTAAAATGCTAAATCTGAGGCATTTCTTGTAGCAACACCCCTGAGTTGCTCTACAGTTCTGGGGACAAAGTATCTCTTTTCAAATCTTTGTGTTTGTCAGTGTACTGTCATTTTGGAGCCCTGTCCTCTGTAACAGGAAGCAAGAAGAGAGCCTATAGTTCTTGGAGGTAGCACTTGAACTACAAAGGCTGCATTTAAACAGTAATTTTTACTAAAAGTTCCTTAAAACCCTTTGCCTGTGCCACGAATGAGTGGTAGACGCTGAGTGACTATTTTAAAAAGCTTTAATTTGGTGTAAGAAATTACGAGTGCCCCGTGACCTTTTGACCACTTCCGGGTCACATACAATGTAAAACTCACCCTGCAGTGGCAAACGGGAGGCGCCCGCAGTGGCTGCGGTTGGAACCGCGCAGAGACGCAGCGATCTGCACGCTTATGTCTGCTGTGTCCGCTGGGATAGCAGGGATTCTGGACTCTAACAAACTCGTAAGGTATAGTAACTTAGTGTGTTAATATGAGGCTGTGTACTAGATGTTTAATGTCAACTGAGGATGAGCCCAGTGATGGGTTTATCTGTGACAAATGCAAACTCATTGATATCCTACAAAAAGAAATACAGGTGTTAAAACAAAGGGTCCAAGTACAGATTGATATTAGTAATCTGGACCAATACATTGATTCTGCTGTAGATGCAACAACGATGTCATGTGAACTTAGCCACCAGAATGAAACACATGTGAATGAGGATGACTGGAGTCGCGTAACAAACATTACTAACAAAAACAGGAAAAAGGGTAGAAGGAACATAGGAGGTTCCTCAAATATTTTAACACCTAACAGGTTCTCCATTTTTAATAAAGAAAAGGTATGCAATACATCTGCACAAGGTGACCTTCCCCCCCCACGCCAAGAGAACCATGTTCATTACAGAATATTCCACTTAATAATGGAATAAATGCCACACAATCCCCCGGCCCATCCACAAATATGCAAAATTAAAAATTAATATCGCACACACCAGTTGGGAAGAACAAACACATAACTGATAACAATATAGCAGGAAATGAGGAAACCAATTTAAGAGACATCCTGGTATTGGGTGACTCCATGCTGAAATACACAGACTACATTATTTGTAAAAATCATAAACTAACAACCACAGTAAGTGCATTCCCTGGAGCAGGTATAAGATACATTAAGAATCTTCTCCCTGGCTTGAGAGAAAATACCCATCAACCTTTGGTCCTACTACATGTGGGATCTAATGATGCAGGTAAAAGGAGGCTCCTAGAAATCCAGAGAGAGTTCGAGGAGGTAGGAAGGATGCTTACAGAGGATGGATGTGATCTTATTGTCTCTGGGATCCTACCAATACCTAGGGCAACATGTGCGGTAAATGATGATATATTGCAGTTAAATGGATGGCTGAAAAGATGGTGCATTAGAGAGGGTCATACCTTTCTTGAACACGGGGCAAAATTCAGAGACCCAATGTTATATGCACAAGATGGACTTCATCTAAACAGAAGGGGGTAACTAATTTTTGCCCACCACCTTAGACATACTTTAGAGGTAAATTTAAACCTGGCATGGAGGGGAAGGGTAGGCCAATCGCTTCCCTTCTAAATGAAGATACATATGACTGTACCCCATATAACTTCCTTTCTTTAAACGCCAGGAGCTTAAATAATAAAATGGATGAATTAAAATTAACCCTTGAACAATTAAACATAAGATTATGTGCCCTGACCGAGACCTGGTGGAGCCCAAATGATCCATGGGATAAACAAATAAATGGTTTTAATTTGTACCATAAGGATAGGAAGGATGAAAAAGGTGGGGGAGTGGCCTTATTCATTTCTGACAAAATAAATTCCGAAGAAATTGATACATCTAAATGGGACAAAATAGAAGTACTATGGATTAAAATATCTCCCCACTACTCACATGCCATTAACCTTGGAGTAATATATACAGCCCCATCCGTTACAACAGGTCAAGAGGAACAACTTCTGGATTTTCTGGATATGATAGGTAGAACAAAGAATAATGTGGTAGTTGGAGATTTCAACCTACCAGGCATAAACTGGACAACCCTACAGACAAGCAATACCATAGAATCACGATATTTGGAATCATGTTCACTATCAGGGATGAACCAATGGGTTAACTCCAGTAACAGAAACAACCACATATTAGACCTTGTATTAAGTAATTTAGAGGGTAATATATCATCCTGTAAAGTTATAGCTCCTCTTGGATCCAGCGACCATTCCATGGTTTATTTTTCCCTTGATATACTATCTGATAATAATAAAAGTAGGACTAGCAAATTTAACTATAATAAAGCTGACTTTAATAGCATGAGATTATTTCTTAAAAATTGGAATTGGGAAAAGGATTTCCAGAAAAAAACACTTGAGTCCATGTGGGATCTTCTTGTGGGTAAAATAACCTTTGCCACTCAAACCTTCACCCCCCTAATAAAGAAAACAGATGTTACCAATAAAAGTAAACCCAAATGGATGTCCAAATCAATACAACTTCTGATAAAGAAAAAAATAGAGCTTTTTACGAGGCCAAAAGATCAGGAAGTAACATATGGTGGAATACTTACAAAGCCCTACTAAAAAAGTCCAAAAAATGTATTGAAGCTAAATCAAAATTTGAATTAAAATTAGCAACCAAAGTCCAAGATAATTCTAAATCATTTTACACATATATTAGTAATAAAAAGGGAACTTATAGACCTATTGGCCCATTACACACAAATGATGGCAAAACAATTATAGACCAGTCCCACACAGCCCAGTTGTACAATGACTTCTTCATATCAGTCTTTAATAACAAATCCTCCCCTAAACTTGAACACTTGCCAGCTGTATTAGAAATAGAATCACTGATAACTAGTGAAAAGATACTCAAAAGGCTACTTAAAATCAATCAGAATAAATCCCAAGGTCCGGATGGAATTCATCCAAGAATAATTAAAGAACTAGCAGAACTTTTGGCAGGATCTCTGACAGTTATCTTTCAAACTTCATTAAAAAAAGGGATGGTTTTGGAGGCATGGAAACAAGCTAGTGTGGTTCCCATATATATAAGAAGGGGAATAAACATGATGTATCCAACTACAGACCCATCAGCCTGATGTCAGTCCTCGGTAAATTATTTGAAGGTATCGTAAAAGAGTATATTATGGAACATATCAAGGAGGTAGACTTGGTGGACCCCGTCCAACATGGATTTACCACTGGAAGGTCCTGCCACACCAGCCTCCTGGAATTCTATGGAAGGGTCAGCAGGGCGCTGGGAGCAGGGCAGCCTGTGGATGTGGAGTATCTTGACTTCTCAAAAGCCTTTGATAAGGTCCCCCATGGTGAGCTCATCGACACACTAATATTACATGTACTACCAGGAATAATAACAAAATGGGTAGACGCACGGCTTACTTCCAGGAAACAATCAGTAAATATAAACAGGGCCAACTCAGCATGGTCTGAAGTGACAAGCAGGGTTCCCCAGGGATCTGTCCTGGGGCCTTGCTTGTTCAATACATACATTGTCTCACTGAAGGTCAATAATGGGGTCTGGGTTTCCAAGTTTGCTGATGATACCAGTGTTGGATTTCCAGTTAATAATCATAATGATGCTATAGCACTACAAGAAGCATTAGATACACTGGAACTTTGGGCAGTAGAGAAAAAACTAATGTTTAATGTGGACAAGTGTTGTGTTATGCATTTTGGGAAGGCAAACAAATAGATACCCTATTCACTTGGAGGTAAAATATTAAGCATCGTCGAACAACAGAGTGATTTGGGAATTATGATTACGAATGACCTATCATTTAAAACACACTGTAATGAAGTTATTAAAAAATCGAGCAGTATTCTACACTGTATCAATAAGCATATTACATCAAGAAGCAGGGATGTTCTCCTGCCCCTTTATACATCGTTGGTAAGGCCTCACCTGGATTACTGTTCACAATTCTGGTCACCCATAGGTAAGACTGAAATAGTGGCACTCGAGAGAGAGTCCAAAGGAGAGCCACCAGATATATACAAGAGGTCAAAGGCCTAGAGTATACAAAAAGGTTAAACACCTTGGGTCTGTATTCTTTGGAATATAGGCACCTAAGGGGAGGTATGTGTTTAATATATAAATCAACTATCGATCCAGATCTATGTGAACTACTTGGCTTGAAATACAGGGAACCTATGTACAATACCAGATCTCACCCACTACAACTATTTGTCGAATGTTCAAAAATGAACAAAAGGAAATCCTGGCTCACGCTGAGGGCTACCAACATTTGGAATAAACTACCCTTAGAAGTGGTAGCTAGTGATACTGTGAATACATTTAAAAACAGATTAGAAAGCTTTCTATTTAATCATAATGTTCAGGGTTACTAATTAAATGGTGAGCAAAAGGACTAACATCTATATGGCTCTGTATTTACCTATGAGACCTATGAGATCTCATTGAATTCAGTGGGCAGCTTTAAGAGGGTCTGGATAGACATAGGTGGGTGGGAAGTATCATGGGTAGGAAGAATGGAAGCAGTGGGGAGGAAGGGCAGGGACATTAGCTCAAGCTGTGGACCCTGCAATACAAGCAGACTTGATAGACCAAATGGCCTTCTTCTGCTAGCTTCTTCATATGTTCGTATATTCCACTGTCTTTAACTGCTACCATTAGGTGTCTCTGGCTTGGCTAGACTGTGTAAAGGTAAATGTTCCAATAATCTACTTTCACTTTTTTTTAAATAAACTGATTGGCATTCAAGCTATCACCTGCTTCTTACTTCTGGCTCCTACCAGCATCCCCATTGACCCATCACCCATCCTTGCACTGTCAAACCAGTAGGGAGCTGCAAAGAATGGTGCACGAGGAAGCTCATGATTATCATTTAGATGACTCAAGGCATATTTCATTTTCTAGTTTTTTTACCTTCCCCTTTCAAGTAGCCCCCCAATTCTCATGATGTAAGGCACTGCCTCTGACAGTCCTAGACATACTATAGCAGTGGGCTACAGTAAGGGCTGATGCCACTCCTTATGAAGGAGCAGACTCTCCACTTCTCCATGAGGTGCCACTGCTACATCATAACCAAGACTTCTTCATCCATGGGCTGGCTTGCGCTGCACTCCCAGCCCTGGGTGTACCACTTCTGACTCCCCAAATCAAGTATAATGCTCAGGTTGTCAGCACATAAGTCCAATGCACTTGTGCTGAGCCATAAGGAAGCAGGAAGGGGTGATAAATAGCCCTTTCTTCAAGACGAGGAGCTGTGTTCAGCATCTTGGCATGAAGGGGGCTCAGACCTCCTCCACCAGCACAAGAAGGTAGCAGCATTCACCAGGGGAGTGGACAGGAAGTGGGCTTGGAAGCTCCATGAAGGGGCCAATAACAGCCAAGCTGTGCCTCCCTCCCTAATCACCAGCCAATCCCAGGCACTGCCAGGGACTATCAGAAGTTGGAAGGAGCCTTCTTAAGGAATTGGCCATCAATCAGCTCCTTCTGGTGTGGCTCCTAGTGCAAAGGACACACACGAAAAGGACGCTGGAGTCTGTCCACCAAAGTCAACTCAACAAGGCAGCCAACAGCCAGCCACTCTGCTCCCTTGCTGAATCAAGCTACCCAGGTACTCCTCCCTGAGTAAGCCTGTTGGGGGCTGAATTATAGGGTGGCTGCCCTTGGGAGGCTAGCTAAGAATCTAGGAGTAAGGTGTCAGTGGGCTTAGGGGCTTGCTGTCATGTTTCTTTGTCTTTAGTATGGTATTTTTTGTTCTTAACTGATACAAGGTTTTAGTGTGTTTATGGGTAGTAGGGATTGTAGGTAAACTGTTGCTATGGCTAGGGTGTTTCAGGGATCAAGAGCTACTGTTAAATAGTTGCCAGATATAGTAATGGTGAAGGAACCTGCTGTAAAATATCCTGCTAGATATTAGTGAGCTTCAGGGTTTAAGGGCGTATGGTTACTGGGTGGTAGCAGGATAGCCAGACTGGGTCTGGGACAAAAAAAAAAGGAATAATAAAAGAAATAAAGGGGAAGGACTAGAAGAACAAGGAAAAGGAAATGTGGAGAGTGGTGCAATGCAGTGGTTGTAGGGTGGCGGTCCACAGGGAGACACTCAGAAGGCTGCAGTGTTGTCCCTTCTGCATGCACCTCTCTGGGGGGAGGGAACAGGTCTCAAGACTTCAGACAGTGCTGGCAGAGAGTCAGAACAATTTCATGAGACTAAAAGTTGCATTGGCAAGGAGTTGGGGGACCATCTCTCCCACTAAGGGGCCACCTAGCCAACTATTGCTACCTCAAAGGCTGCCAGAAGGAAGGAGCAGTTGGACTAAGGTGAGCTCAAGGAGGGAAGGGGTGGTAGGATCAGGAAGGCTGGGGGAGTGGGTAACAGGAGCATACTTCATCCACTGCCACTTGGAAACTTCTACGCCATTCTGGTGGAGTGAGACTGCCATGAAGGGGAATCCAAGATGGTGGATGAAGAGGATGTGAGGGACCACCCTAAAGGAGTCCCCAGGGAGGAAGGAGACCCCAGAGAAAGAAAAAGCAACTTCTAGTGAGGGGCTCTATAGTCAAGGGGATAGAGTTGGGAGAAGGAAAGGGGGTAGAGAGAGAGAGGTTACGTACCTGGTGCATTATCTCAGAGGGATGGAAATCATATCTAGCAGATCACAAGGGCTATAGAATGGAAGCGGGAGCTGGACATCATTGTCCACCTGGGGATGAATGACCTAGATCTGGAGGGATGGGGCAGTGCAAAAGCAGCTTACAGAGCTAGGAAATGGTCTTAGGCAGGTAGCACACACTGTAGCCTTTATGGAAGTGCTGTCTGTCTACAACAAGGGGAAGAAGAGGGAGCTCAGCACTATGTCCTTCAACTCATGGTTGAAGGAATGGTGCAGAGAGGAGGGCTATGACTAAATTGGGGACTGGGGCTCCACTTGGACGGATCAGAGCTTGTACTGGGCAGATGGCCTGTATCTATCCTAGAAGGGAACAGCAGTCCTCAGTATATGGTGTAAGTGTTACTTCTATTGGCATCTAAACTAGCAAAAGGGGGTGACAGAAGGCAAAGGGGTGGCAGAAAATACTCCTCCCAGGCTGTGATGGATGGTAGAAAACTTCTCAGGGAAAGGAGTCCAACTAAAATGGAGGATATCCAAGGGTGCAAGGGATCAGCTTAGGAGGATGGAGTAAAAGAAGCAGACAGTATGCAAGTAAGATGAAGAGGGAACTAGACAGTGAAAACAGTAGGACTAATAAAATCTGGGCAGCCATGTGTACCAGTGCTAGAAGTCTGCGAAATAAGATACCAGATCTGGAGGCCACCATGGTTGAGGCAGGTCTGCAAACTGTGGCCATTACTGAAATATGGTGCAGGAACAATCATGACTGGGAAATGGTCATACCTGGCTATACAATGTTTAGAAGTGACAGAGTAGGAAGGAAAGGTGGAGGAGTGGTACTTTATGTTAAGGAAAACATTGAAGCGATGGAGGTACAAGGAGGATTGAGGAGGTCAAGGTGTTGTGGGCCAGCCTCAAGTCTGGAAAAGGAGCCACCATTTGCATGAGAGGAGTAGTATATAGGCGTCTTTTGCGGAGAGAGGACTTGGACAAAGAGATGTTGGAAGTCATAGTTAAAATGGCCAAGGAAGAGGAGGTGGTGATAGTGGGCACTTTAATGTGCCAGATGTATAGTGGAGCCTACCTGCTGTAGCATCAGATAGGATCTGAGACATCTTGGACTCCCTGCAAGGGACTTTTCTCAAGCAGTTGGTCAATGAACCCACTCATGAAGGGGCAATACTGGACCTGGTACTTATGAACAGGGAGAGGGTAGCAGACATAAGGATGGAAAGTCATCTGGGGACCAGTGACCATTGCACAGTATGGTTTAATATAAGAACAATGGTGGAATCGAGTCACACAAGAACAAATGTCCTGAATTTCAAAAGGGCTGACTTTACAAAGATGGGGGAATGCACCTGAGAAGACTTCTGTGGGAGGAGATGTTGAGGGGTGGAGAGAAATGTGCCAGAATAAAAGAGAACATAGTAAAGGCTACAATCTTGTACATCAGGCAGATAAGCAAATCTAGAAGGAGGAGGAAACCATTATGGTTCTCAAGGGAAATGGCAGAAAAGGTAAGGGCAAAAACAGTGGCATTCAAAACATACAGTATAAGGAGACCCAGAGAGAGGAGGACAGAGAAGTGTATCTGGGGAAATGGAGGAAGACAGGCAAGGCAGTAAGGTGCGCAGACACATAAGCTGAGGTAAGATTAGCCCAAACAGTGTCAAAGGGGGACAAGACATTTTTCAGGTGTATCAGCGAGAAATAGAAGACTAAGGGAGAGATTGCATGGTTAATAAAGGAAAAAGGGGCTGTACAGAGGAGGACCCAGAAAAGGCAAAAATCTTAAACAAATATTTCTGATTAGTGTTCATAGTTGAGGGGGAAGGGGAGGGACCACAAATAAGCACGAAAAGACAGGGGTTGGGGGAGGGAAATGGACACCAGTCACTTTGCTGAGGAGAGGGTCAGGAAAGCATTGACTAGTCTGAGGGTGAACAAAGCCATGGGGCCAGACAGGATGCATCCACGAGTGATAAAGAAACTCAACGAGGTGCTAGCTGTACCCCTGAGAGACTTGTTTAACAGTTCACTGGAGACAGGATTGGTCCCAGAGGACTGGAGAAGGGCAGACGTATTCCCACTTAACAAAAATGGTAGTAAGGAGGAGGCAGGAAATCACAGGCCTGTCAGCCTAATATCTGTGGTAGGGAAATTGATAGAAACACTATTAAAGGAAAGAATTGTGGAACACCTGGAATTCAATGGACTACAGGACAGGAGGCAGCATCCCTTTATGGAGAGGAGGTTGTGCAAAACAAATCTGGTTTTGACTGGGTAACCAGGGTATTGGATTGGGGCAGTGGATGTGGCCTTCTAGGATTCCAGCAAAGCCTTTGACACTATTCCACATTGGAGGCTGGTAAACAAGTTGGGTAGCACGGGGGTGGGCAATAAGGAGGTAACCTGGGTAAGAGACTGGTTGTAGGAGAGAAGACAGAGGGTGGTGGTAAATGGAGTTCCCTCTGAGAAGGAAAATGTTGCCAGCGGGGTACTGCAGGGGTCAGTACTGGGGACAGTCCTCTTTAATATCTTCATTACTGACATAGCAGAGGAATTAGAGGGGAATGGTGGCCTCTTTGCAGATAACAAAAAGATCTGTAACAGGGTAGACACTCCCGAGAGGGTGCAAAAAATTCAAAGAGACTTAAAATGAATGGAGGAGTGGTCAGAATTACACAGCTAAGGTTTAATGCCAAAAAATGCAAAATAATGCACTTGGGTCACAGAAACCTGGGGGTGCTGTACAAAATGAAGGAGAGATAGTAGCTGCGACCAAGCAGGAAAGAGACCTGGGGTAATCATATTGGATAACCTGAAGGTATCCAGACAATGTGACAAAGGGATCAGGAGAGCTAGTGGGATGCTGGGATGTATAGGTAGGGCAATTACCAGCAGGAAGAGGGAAATGGTGTTGACACTATTTAGGTATTTAGTAAGACCCCACCTGGAGTACTGTACCCAGTTTTGGGGGCCACATCTCAGGAAGGACATAGACAAGGTGGAAGCTGTCGAAAGAAGGGCTACCAAGATGGTACAGGATGTACATCAAATGTGCTGTGAGGAGAGGCTAAAGCAATTAAACATTTACACCTGGGAGGAGAGGTGGGATGTGATCGAGACCTTTAAATACCTAATGAGGGTGAATAACGTACAAGTGGAAGGTATTTTTCAGAGGAAAAAGTGATGCAGAACAAGGGGCCACGATATAAAGCTTGGAGGGGGTAGGTTTAGGAGAGATGTGAGGAAATGCTGCTTTACAAAAAGGGTGGTGGATGCCTGGAACAGTTTTCCAGTGGAGGTTGTGGGGTAGAAAACAGTGATGGGATTCAAAAAGCCTGGGATAAGCACAAGGGAGTCATAAGAGACACATAATGGAGTGGCAGTGAAAGTAGACAAGGAAGGGGCTACCATGTAAGCAATGCAGCAGAAAAGGGCAGACTGGATGGGCCATGCAGCCTTTATCTTCCATCAGCTTCTATGCTTCTATGTTTCTGTCGACAGCCCCAAAGTACACCCCCTTTCAAACTTGAGGATAAGTGTTGCCTTACATAGCAGCCATGTTTTGAACATGATATATTCTGGTCAGTTTCTAGAAAAACATGGTCTGATACTGGTTGATAAATGAGCTTCAGTTAATATGCAATAACTGCGGATAATGTTTTGGTAATAAATGTAAGTATGGAGAATTAAGTAACTCCAAATATAGTGTGTGTATTAAATTCCACTGCCCGTGTCTTTGAATCCTTCTCAGAATATTTTTTTATGCAAATGTCATTTCTGACCAAAACATGTTGTTCAAAGTTCTGCAAATCTTAAAACACATTTCAAAACCAAGCTGCCCATTTTTTTCAGGATCAACAGACCCCTTGCAAGCATACTTCTTTATACTCCTGGAAAGTGTCAGCGATACATTTTCAGACCAGTAATTTCACTGGGGATATGAAATCACAAATCATGTAAAATCCTTCCTGCTCGTTAATCCTATTTCTGCAGGCTATCACTTTCAGTTTCTACATAGTTATAATCACATTAACAGGACTTTCTTTTATGAGGCAATGTGATGAGCTAGGGCCAACCAGACAAAATTCTGCTTATTGCAGATATATTTTCTATTACTTTATTTACGCTCCCAGGAGATACTAAAATAAAGAGGAACTGTTTCTTCCATCTCTGCCCAATTTATCTGTGGATGGGGATTAGTCATTTTCCATGGTTCCAAGGCTAAGAGTTAAGAGACTGGCATATTCTGTATTGCATATTAACTCCTAAGGGCAAAGCAGTGTAGTACTGTACTAGATCCAGTAACACTGTTGCAGCTCATGGAGAAGCGCAAGAGTAGGTAACTGGCATGAAAGTTTGATACAAATAGTAATGTGTTTTAAACCACAGCACATGTTAGTTATTTAAAAGTTTATTTTTTAACAGGATATAAACTATAGGCCTGAATGGACTGATTCACATAACTGTCCTGTGCAAACTTGAAACATCTGTTCTACATACATACATAACATATACAGATTCAGATGCTGAATCACCTAACGTCTCAGCAGAAGTAAACACTGTTTTATAAAAATGTACAAAGATATTATTGCTATAAACTTTGCAGTGAATAGGACATCATGTGCTAGATATTCAGAACTGTGCCTGGCAATGGCGCAAGTGGTTGCTCCGCACAACAGAGTTGCACAGGAGCAACAAAGGGATATATGCAAAAGAGATGTGTCATGGTGCATCTCATCTGAATATAGTAAAAAATGCCCATGGTGCAAATAAAATGCACTGGTGCATCCCTCAGACAGGTCTGAATACCAGGAATGGGAAATGCGTCAGTGCATCAGAGGCACGCTGTGTGCAAATTCCTGATAGTCAGACACAAATATACAAATGGGGTCATAATGCATGCAAGGCGCAAATGTGCTTATGCATGTCACTATGGCCCCATATGAATGAGTTGTACAAGGCTGGCCTGCAAAATGCGCCTGGCACCTTACACAGCATGTGGTTCTGTCAGTGGAGGTCCAGTGGTTCCCCCCTCCCTGCCCATAACCCCAAACACCCGAAATAAAGAATTATTAACAACTCTGGAGGACCAATGGGCTTGCAGCAGATACTGTAAGCTGTCATTCAGCGGGCAGCCGTGGAGGTATGCAGGTGGGTTTGCTGCCCGCCGATGACCAGAGGGGGAGCTGGGTGGGCCGGGGGCCCTGCGTGGGTGGGGGGTGTGGGGCTGCCACTGGACTACAGGAAATTATATCATTCATTTGAATGGCTATCAGTGTTATGGGCAGGAAGGGGGGAATCACTGGATCACCAGGGACTGTGCTACTAATATTCTATGATGATCAGTGTTATGGGCAGGGAGGGGGTACCATTGAACCACCAGGGTTGTTAATAATTCTTTATTTCAGACAATTGGTGTAATGGGCAGGGAGTGGGGTACCATTGTACCACCAGGGTTGATAATAATTCTTTATTTCAGGTGATTGGAGTTACAGGCAGTGAGGGGGGTACCACTGGGCCACCAGGGCATTCTGTGAGAGATTGTGCACAGTGTTTGGGGGGTTGCCACCCACAGCTGGTATCTGCTGTGTTGTGCACTGCACTACAGTGGCCCACCTGTGGGTGGCTACCAGCTGAGCCTTTTTTACTGGCTCAACTTTTTGCCCTTGTATGCAGCACATCTCTGGGATGTGCCAGCAGATGCATCGTGCATCCCGGGCTGAATATTGGAATGTGCTGCATATGCATAGACACACCACCTGGAGATGCGCTGCATACATTATCTTTGTGCCATGGTGTAATGGGAATTGTGCAGCACAATTCCCCCTTTTGATTGTTCCCCCAGGGTGCATTTCTGGGGTTGCGCTAGTGCAACTCCTTTGAATATCTAGCCCTATGATTATACAATTTAAAACTAAGTACAAGTACACACTTCTTTACAGGTCACACTAATCACTGTTACAAAATAACTTAACTTAGTAAACTTTCTTATTGGGAGAGAAATTTCATTCCACAGCCTTGCAGCATTATACTGCAAGGTCATGTGACCATATCTGTTTCTAGTTCTTGTAATTTTTAAGCCTCTATGCAACACATCCCTGAAGTCATATCTCTAGTCAGCCCTCTCATGCATCACACATAAATTACCCTTGATTATTCCATTTTTCACTTTAAATGTCAGATACAACCACTGTTTCTTAAATCGTAATGCCAAACTGTCCCATTTCAGCCAATGGTAGATTATAGAATGATGGGTGGAAAAGGAACATTTTAAAACAAATCTGGCAAGTTGGTCGTAAGTGGTATTTACTTTGTCTAATGATTTCTGATTGGTAGACCCATAGACTAAATTTCCATACTCCAGGACTGGTAACATTAACTGCATAGCCATCATGTTTCTCATCTTTAATGTAACTATTCACACACACACACATATATGCACGACTACTGTTAAAGATGTTACTACAAAACATGAAACTTGAACATACCTAATACTTGGCTAGACACCAACTGGACAGGTATTTCAAGTTCTGGGGCCCTCTATGAGATGCACTGCACCATTCATGATTTCCCACTTTTTAGGAGTGTCTGTTGGAAACTCTTTCGGAGAGGTCTTGAGATATATATATATATATATATGGAGAGAGAGAGAGGATACATGATGGGCGACTGTGGAATATGGCAAATATTTGCATGATTCAAGATGGGAAGGTCATGTCAGACGAATCTAATAGATTTCTTTGACTGGGTGACCAAAGTAGTAGACCAGGGAGGGGCTGTGGACATGGCCTACCTAGATTTTAGCAAGACATTTGATACAATCCCACACAAAAGATTAATTCACAAGATAGCCAGCCTTGGAGTGGGTCCCAAGGTGGTAGCCTGGATAAAAAATTGGCTAGACAACAAGATGCAAAGGGTAGTAGTAAATGGAGTACACAGTGAAGAAAGGAGGGTTACTAGTGGGGTACCGCAGGGTTCAGTACTGGGACTAGTTCTTTTTAATGTCTTTATAAGTGACATTGCAGAGGAACTGGAAGGAAAAGTATGTCTCTTTGCAGATGACACAAAGATCTGCAACAGGGTTGATACACAAGATGGAGTGGAAAGGATGAGAAGGGACTTGGCAAGGTTGGAGGAATGGTCATATGTATGGCAGCTCAGATTCAATGCAAAGAAGTGCAAGGTAATGCACCTGGGAAACAAAAACCCAGGGGAAGTGTACACAATGGGGGGTGAGATACTGACAACAGTAAAAATAGAAAGGGACCTGGGGGTAATTATATCAGATGACCTAAAGGTGGGCAAGCAATGTGAGAAGGCAGTAAGGAAGGCTGGGGGATACTGGGATACATAGGAAGAGGCATCAATAGTAGAAAACAGGAAGTTGTTATCCTCTGTACAGACAGTTAGTGAGACCCCATCTGAGTACTGTGTGCAGTTCTGGAGACCCCATCTCCGCAAAGACATAGACAGAGTGGAGGCTGTCAGGAGGGCAACCAAAATGGTGCAGGGTCTGCACCAGAAGACACCTGAAGAAGACTAAAGGAGCTTAATATGTATACCCTAGAGGAAAGGAGGAGAGAGCGGACATGATAGAAACTTTCAAGTACCTCAAGGAATTAACAAAGTCCAAGAGGGTAGCATCTTCCAGAAAAGAGATGTGCAAGAACAAGGGGCACAATTTGAAGATAGAGGGGATGGCTCAGAGGTAATGTGAGGAAGTATTTTTCACTGAGAGGGTTGTGGATGCATGGAACAGCCTCCCTGAGGAGGTCGTGGAGTCAAGAACAGTGGGGGACTTCAAGAATGCATGGGACAGACATAAGGCAGTCCTAGTGGGGGGGTAGGAGGAAGTAACTGTTGGTTAACTAGGATTTGCAGCTTATCTGTTAGATAGGAAAATGGGCAGACTGGGTGGGCCAAGCGGTCCTTATCTGCCGTCAAGTTCTATGTTTCTATGTTTCTATGAGTGCAGAGTGAACTGTGATATTATTGCAGTTCACTCTGCATGAGTGCAAATGTTTGCCATATTCCACAAGTCGCACATCATGTGTGCAAGTTATACAATAGGGCTAGTACATTATAGGAACATTTTTTTCTGTGCTCTCTCCCTGTTTATTTTGGTTATTGGGTACTTTTTTTGGGGGGGGGGCTGGGAGCACTCGGCAGTTAAGTGATTTGTTCAGAGTCACACAGTATTGAAATGGAAGTTGTAAGAATTAAACACTGGTCTGGGCTGCTGGATGTAGGAAGTTGGTTCATTGCTTGTTACTCTAACCTTTAGGCTATACTGACAGCACTGTTTGTGTGTGGTCTGAGTGTGTGTGTAAGTGTTTCTGAATATGCTGGGAGTGTTAGATAGTACGAGGAACAGGTGCATGTGATTTGCAATGATAATTGTGTTACCTGCAGCTTGGAGTGAGAAACAGACTGTTTATTCAGTAAGTTGCAGGCTTCACTGAGACAGAGAAACTGTTGCAGTCAGCACTCAGAAAGAGAAACTGGTTTATGATGGAGGCTGGTTTGAAGATTAGAGCAGCACAGTAATGGGCTAGGATTGTCAGAATAACTATGGGACACAGGTGATTGTCTTTTACAATGCTAATTGAGTTAGTTGCAGGATTCAGTGAGAAAGAGAAACTGTGAAGCTATTACATGCAGGCTGCAGTGTAGATAGTCCGACTCTGGTGACATCACCATTGTAAGTATATTTACTGGTGATGTAGACACTGTGGGTTTATCAGGAAATAAACCCACAGTGTCTATGTCATCACAGAGTTATTCCACTGCAGTGAGAGTACATGTTTTTATTGTCAATGTTACACGCTCACCCCTATTGTATAAATATATTTATATATATCTCCAGTTTTAGACAATTAGTAGTAAGGACCATTCATGTTCTGACACTGATTTACCTGTATTGAATGACAAGATAGCAGTCAATACTGTTTGCTGTAAAGAGACTTCACCGATATTGTGGATATCCCTGTACCTTTCCTGCTAATGTAAACTGTATGTTATGTATGATCTCTTGCTGAATTTTAAAAAAAAGTTTACAAAAAAAGCCCTTTTCCTATCCTGTATCTTAACATGGAGGCTTTGCACCCCCTGAACCCAGATAAGCAGCCAGTGGCTGCCTGGTCTGACAGGGATCCTCATTATTGAGCCTTTGGATCTGTCCAGTTGGCCCTCTTTGGTCTTTTACAACAAGTATACCAAGGCTGCTGCTAGGCTTTCATCTTCAATCAAATGTTAGATGGACATCAATGGCCCCAGTCCACCAATGGGGTCCTAGTCAAATAATAGTCTGTTGAATGATACCTCAGCTGCCTAGTACATCCAACTGTTTCCCTAGCATCATGGCTGGGACTGGAAGTTCTTTGGTTTTGGGGGCCTTTTGTGGACATCCATGCTGAATGTGCACTGCCTGGTCTAGCAGGCTAAGAGAATCTGTTCAATATACCCTCTGCGGCCCAACCAACCCAGCTGTCTCAGCCTTAGTCAGTCACCTGCACCACCAGAATGATTGGAATTTATCCACACTGCCGTCTGTTTTCTGCTACTGCATTGGCCTATTAGTTCCTAAAGGGATGGAAGTTAGAAACAAGCCAGGGTAGCAGCAATGAGAGGATTGCAATGCTAATGAACTTCAGTCCACCCAGACACTGAATGGTAATCAGCTGAGGCCAAGGGAGGAGCAGAATTGTAGTCTTGGGTGTATAAGAGGGAATCCCTTGGCCTGCCAAAGCAGGCAACATCAGGACAAATACTCAAAGGATTCAGGTGCCCTCCAATGCCAGAGATCATCTTGTTCCTTCAGTGATGCAAGGACAATAGTTGGTACACTGGGTGTCAAGGTGCATTGGTCAACAGGGCCTCATTTGCCAGGCTCAGCAGAATAGTTTGGAGCCAACGATAGCACCCCTTGGTAAAATTAAAGAAGAGAATTCCAGCAGACTCTGAAATATAAGGAAGGCTGGCTGAATTATCCAGTGGCTAAGCAAAGAGGGCAAGGGACACTGATTTTCAATTAAAAAAAAAAACAAATATAATGGAATTCTGATTTGTTTGTGGATTTTCAATGCTTGCACTGGTGTCACACGGAAATTCCATTTCACTGCACAGAATCCTCAAGATTTCAACATCTTAATATAGATTCTGCTCTGTTGTGCATTCTTTCTGCTCTGCTGCTTATAGAATCAGTAAGGAAACCACCCATGCTGCTTTCTTGTAACTACTCATGCTTCCGTTTAACCACCAGTGCTTCCCTTCAACCTTTTGATCAAATGTGGACTGCTCTCTATGCAGAAAGCAGTTTTCATTTAGTTTATGCCTAAATGTCTTTAGTTGTTTGTATTAAACTGGTATAAAAAATACAATAAAAGCTACATTTTGGCACACTTGGGGAATCACATTGGGCAGTGGGAGTGGGGAATCAGGTTTAAAGTTTAACAGCTCCTCCTGCATCAATCTCTTCATTCAACCAGCTGATGTGACTGCTCACAAACTCCAAAAGAACGTTTTTTTTTTTTTTTGTAGAAAAAGTATAACAGTTTTCACACAATATGATTTAAAATGACAGCAAAAAGAGGTAAGTATCAGCCCAGTCTTGGATTTCGGTTTGGCAGCGGGGGGTGGGGTGGGGGGACTGGTTTAAACTGTAACATCTCTTCATCTAGCCCTTTGATCAACTGTTGCAACTGCTCTACATCTGGGCAGTAAAGAATCAGTGAAGAAGTATGTGCCTAAACTATTTTTTGCACTGCATGATTACTCCCCCCCCCAAAAAAAGCTTAGTATCAGCACACTTGGAGAATCATCTGGGGGTGGGCTGCAGTTGGATGTCCTTAATTGCACTTATTTAAGTGTGAAGTACTGTTAGTCTCTCTCAGATAGGAGGCTCAAGGGATCTGATCTGATCTGGGTGTCTGTACAAGATTGATCAACCTGGAGGGAGTCTTAGAACACCATGTGGTCACTTGCATCATCAAGGCAGCCCCCACTTTCCCCTGAGGTATGCACCCCAGGTCAATGCTTAATGCATCTGCATCATGCTCTAAACTCCACTAGCCTTGGATGGGGAGACCAGATTGGCTTAGCTCACTAACCCAGATCTCCCACTTGCCAGTGTTGTGCACTACTATTTTGTTTTTAATTTGGGGAGTGTTTGTTTTTTTTAAAGCTGGGTGGGTAAGTGGATGAGATGTGCTGCAGATGCTGTAAAAGTTGACATATCTCCATGCTGTTGCTGTTTGTTGTGTGCCTGAGTTGGGGGACTTAGCTTCTGTGTGCCCCTGAATGTGCTGTATGTTCTGGGTAGTGTTGTTAGCCTACTTGCCACTTCATGATGCCAGCACAAGTGCGAGGGGGGCTTGCTGCAACAGCACCCAAGCCAGACTACACACTCAGAGGTACACAATAGGTAAGGTGCCAGTTATTGCACAATGCCAGTGGGCAGAAATGGTCTGCTGCTGCTTATTGTGTTCCCTTAAGTGAGCCAGGGGGGCCTTGGCATCTGTGTGTCCCTGAGTTTGCTATATGACTTGACTGTTATTGTCACTCTACCTGCCACTGTATGATGCTAGCAGGGTCAACTGGGGTTCTACAACTGCACCAAAGCCAGAAAACGTATACTCGGGGACACACAGAAGGTAAGGTCCAAGGTAATGTGTGATGCCAGTGGGCAGAATGGTGCTTAGTTCACATCTGAGCACAGACATGAAAACTGAGAGACACCCTTTTCAAGGAGACCATGTTAAAAAAAAAACAAGTATCCACATGTTTGGGAGTTGCATGATTTTCCATTAGAAGGTCCTCCACTGATCATGTGATGCAGAAGCAAATGGTATGATACCTTTTATTGGACCAACATAGATGTTACAAAAAGAAAACAATGTCTAAGCTTTTGGACCAACCAAGTCCTTCCTCGGAGGAAGGACTTGGTTGGTCTGAAAGCTTAGCCATTGTTTTCTTTTTGTAACATCTATGTTGGTCCAAGAAAAGGTATCAAACAATTTGCTTCTGGATCTGTTCATACAAGGACCAATACAGCAACTAATCTATTTCTGTATCTAATCACTTGAGGATTTTATAAGTGGAGGCATTGATTTCAAATAAGCCAGTTTAGGCAGTTAAATGTTAGATAGGACCAAACCAAGGGAGTCCACGTTGGGATCTGTGAGGTCAAGTTTCAGCTTATCATAGAGAGCCTAAATGCTGCTACCATTACCCCTGATGGATTTGAACCATCATCCTTTGCTGCTCTTGAGGGCTGGGGGCCATAGTGCTGCTCCTGCTGCTGTTGCTGTCTCCACTCAGGGATGGAGGTCAAAGAGCTGTACTGCTACTGCTGCTGTCACCACTAAGAGAGGGGGGGTCATGGGGATGTGGCTGTCACTCACACACACAGACAGACACACCATACACACACACACACACTGGTCTCCAAGATCTACACACTCAGATCACTGGGTCGGATAGGTATTGATAATACTGAGAGGACTGTGTGTACATATAAGACACACAACTAAAGTGAGGTCAAGTTTCAGCTTATCATAGAGTTTATTATTTTTAATAACTACAAGGATTGATGCACAATGCTATACAGTACAATTGCTAAAATACATGTTAGCTGAGAAAAAAATTGTTAAAGCTCATAAAACAAAATCAATCATGGTTAATCAGTGTTCCTGATGAGGACTCTTAATTAGGTCAAGCAGTGAAGAGGGCATGAAGCAGTTTGGGGCCAGGGACTGTCTTGTTGGTGCTTGGTACAGTATTGGATTTTACTGTGCCTGCGGAACTTGCTAGACTAGTATTATGCACTATTATGGAGCTCCTCAAAGCCATCTTACCTCATCCACTTCTTCAGGACTTCCCAAGCCCAGCAAACATTTACCTTCAGTGCGCCCACTCTACTGAACAGTCTTCCCCTAGCTGTCACTGCTGAACCTAAACTAAGTGCATTTAAACTCAAACTTCATGAACATCTTCACACTCTACCTCAGTGTGATTGTTTAGTCGCAACTCTCCCCTGACCTTCCTCCCATTCTTCTTCAAACTCTTGTTTCACCTATTCTCCTAGCCAGTTACCACTCCTCCTTCTGCCTCCACCCCCTCCTCATATCCCCCCTTTCCCTCTCTATCCCCAATCTTCCTTCCCCTTTCCTGTCACACCCTTCCACCCTTTTTCCTCTTCTGGCACATTCCCTTGTCTTGCCTTGCTCCCTCTCCTTTTTCCACTTTTTGTTCTTGCTCCCATCTTTCTCCACTTCCCCTCACCTCCTCCATTGTCCCCTCCCTTGGGTCAACTTCCCCAAAGATGGCACTAACCCTCTTTCTCACCCCTCCCCATATTTCCCCACCTCTTTCACCCCCCCTCTCTTACCCCTACATGCCTGCACTTGCACCCCAAAACTAGCACTTTCTGACTAGGTTCATCTCTGACTGCTACACTGAAACTGCAATGTTATCTCCTTTTATCACATGTACAGTATGTAATATTGTTATCATTTGTGCATCCACCCTGTTTGTGCCCATATTCATTGTATCTCCTTCTAACGTGGAACCTTTGTAAAAAGTACCTCTAGTTCAAAGGTATTGTAATCCTAGTACTGAAATAAACATATAAAAAATAGATACTTTGACTGAACAGAGATATACATCTTGTCTGAAAGGTACACACTGTGTACACCTCAACTGCACCTCACAAATAATGAGTACTTAAACAGCACCTCAAAAAATATGTACTTTTACCAATATATACCTCCTCTGTACCTATCATACTTTACACTTAGCAGTATGCACCTCAACTACTCCTTACATACACTTCATGGGTGGGTGCCACTGGAATGGAGAGCGGCACATGTGCGATGGCCTGGGGAACTATAGACCGGTCAGCCTGACCTCAAAAGTATGTAAACTCATGGAGACCATACTAAAGGAGAGGCTGGTGAGATACATAGAGGAGAATGGTCTACCAGACAGGAGGCAGCATGGGTGTGTGGCTGGGCTGGCAGATTGTGTCAAACAAACCTAATTGAGTTCTTTGATTCGGTCACAAGGGGGGTGGACAGAGGACAGGCAATGGACATCAGATACCTGGACTTTAGCTAGGGTTACCACCTTTCAAGAAGCCCAAAGTGGGACATTTCTTACTGAAACTGGATTTTTCGCAGGACAATATGTCATCTCGACCAATGCAACAGACATGTTTCTCTAAATAATCAGATTTAAGACTACATATTGTAGTTTTTCAGTTGTTTCTTGTGTTTTTTATTATTTTAAGGTATTTTAGTTAAGGTATTGTAGTTTTTTGCAACATTTAGAGGACAATCAGAAAACATTTTTTCTGCTATAATGTCAGGACATTTAGTATTTTTCATGTTTTCCTGCAGGACACAGCTGCCCAAATCAGGACAGTCCTGCGAAAATAGGGACAGGTGGTAACCCTAACTTTAGCAAGGCCTTCGATTCTATACTACACAGAAGGCTGATAATGAAACTAATGGATCTAGGGGTGTGGGAGAAAATGGCAAGGTGGGTAGACAATTGGTTGAGTGGCAGAACCCAGAGAGTAGTGATATGGGGAGAGTTCTCCTTCAGCAAGGAGGTCACCAGCAGGGTCCCGGAGGAATTGGTGCTGTGGCCAGTGTTGTTCAATGTCTTCATAAATAACATCAGGAAGGCATTAAAGACAAGATTTGCCTGTTTGCAGATGACTAAACTCTGTGTGGATGGCAGACACAAAAGAAGGGACACAGGACCTGAGGGAGGACCTTGGTAAATTAGAGAGATTTTTATTTATTATTTAAAAGTTGGTAACTGGGAGAGGCACACTGCACTGAGGCTTGTTTCCAGGTGCGACCTGAGGGAGGAAAAAAGGGGAGGCACAGTTACATCAAGTACATGGTGATAAGCAGTTTACAATGAGACAAAGCAGAAATGCATAGTTACAATTCAGGACCTGGTTACAAGACATGCCTGGGGATGAGGCTGATACATAAACAAGATGCAGGTAGGCATACAGTGGAATGGCATTGCATGTGGATGTGAACAAAAAAAATTGTCTGGGGAGAGGCAGGAGCTTGGTACTGGTTTACAAGGACAATGAAAATAGCAGTGCTTATAAGCAGGTTACTACTGACTCTGGCTCGAAAAGTGCAATGCAGTCAAGCAGGTAAGGTGCACTTACAAGAGGCAGAAAGCAGGGAGGACATTGCTAGAGACTTTGGAGTAGTAGGATTCTGGTAGTGGGTTAGTTAGATAGAGGGTATGAGCAGGGTGGAGGGGATGAGCCTTTATGACCATCTGTCCGAGTGCGCCTGTCAATAGGGTGCCAAAATCTAAAGATCGCTGCCCCTTCCCCAAGGACCATCCCCCCATAAAATTAGAATGTATAGTTAGAGGGGATGAGGGTGTGGGGGACACAGCCCCCCAAATATATTCCTGGTGGCGAAATTAAAATTGTGGCACCCTAATGACGGACGTGCCTGGACGGGTATGTTCCAATGGTGGAACCGGGGGTGAGTGGTAAATGGTCCTTTTAAAGAGGTTGAATGAAGGTAGCAATCAGAGTGCAGAGGGGAGAGAGTCTGGGGCAGAGCTTGGAGTGTATGTGATTGATGAGAGTGGTGAAGTCTTGGTGGCTATCAAGCCATACTTCAAGGTACTTGTATGCCAGGACCATGTCTGAGGTAGTGCCATCAATGGTGGAGAATGAGGAAGGGGAGTTTGGCAAGTTGTTGAGGTTTGCTGAAGTTCATAGAGAAGGATTTAGTGGTGTTTACCTTAAGCTAGATTTCCTGGAACCAGTTTAGGATGCAATTAAAGTCAGAGTGTAGTAGGAAGGATACCTCAGAGGCTGACGGGCTAGAAGTGTAGAGGGTGGTATTTTCAGCATATAGGTGGATTTGGGAGTGAAAACACACAAGAGGAGATTGTTCAAAAAAATGGAAATGAGGATAGGACTCAGGATAGAGCCTTGCGGTACACCTGCTAGGAGGGGTGGGGGAGAGTATCGCCAATCTGGACACATTGGGATCTGCCTGAGAGGTAAGAGCAGAACCACTGGACTGATAGGGGTGAGAGTCCAGCTAGTTTTAGTTTGGTGAGAAAGAGTGGGTGGGAGATGGAGTTAAAGGCTTTGGCTAGGTCTATAAATATGGCTGAGGTGAGGTGGACTAGGTCCATGCCAGTAAGGATGGGATCAGTCACCTGGAGTAAAGAGGAGACTGTAGAGTGGTTCTTTATAAAACTTGATTGGTATGGGGACAGAAACCGGAGCAGGTGAGGAAATGGGAGTCCAGTAAGGACAAGGGCTTCTTGGATCTTGGCCAAGACAGGAAGGAGGGAGATGGGATGGTAATTACCTGGCTGAGCCCTGTCACCGCCTTTATGAAGGGGGATTACCTTGGCAGATTTCCAGGCCTGAGGGACAGATCCAAGTGAAAAGGAGAGGTTGAGTAGATGAGATACAGGGTGGGCAATGGCTGTGGCGGAGATCTGGATAAGGAGAGGGTCGAGCCCATTGGGCTGTATTTACATGGGTTCAGGGACTGGAGGTCATGGAGTACCTCCTGGGCTGTGACAGGGGAGAAAAGAAAGTCATTAGGGGAAGTTGTAGATGCTATAGAGGGGTATACAGATGGATCAGATGAAGGGAAAAGGGCTGGGGAGAGAAGGGGTGGGCAGGGGTGGAGGGTAGAGTGTAAGTCATAAAGAAATTGTTTAGGGTGGAGGCAACAGCTAGATTGTCAGAGATTTGAGTGTTGTTTATAAGGCAAGTGAGGGAGAAGGAGCTAGGTAGGGGGTTGGGAAGGAAGGAGAGGGTGTGCCAAAATTTATGAGAGATGGTCAGGAATCTGGCAACTTGGCTTCAGTGCTAAAAAAGGCAAAGTGATTCACATAGGGGCCAAGAAACCTAGGATGGAGTATTACATGGGGTGGGGTTGGGGGGTTCTGATAGCTGAGTCAGAGGAGGAGGAGGAGGAAAAAGATCTGGGGTTGATGATAACTACAGAGACCTAAAACACACCACTCAATGGAGGAAGGCAGCAGCAAAGGCTAACAGGATGCTAAGGTGTACTGCGCACAAGTGGATGCAGTAGTAAGTGGAGCGAGGTCATTTTGCCATTGTACAGGTCAATTGTAAGACCACATTTAGAATATGAGGTAAGGTATTGGCATCTACACCTTACAAAAGACATAAGTATACTGGAGGGAGTCTGAAAGAGAGCAACCAAGATGATCGAGTGGCAGTAGAACAGGTCCTTTGAGAAGAGGCTGGAAGCCCTAAGGATATACTCCCTGGAAGAGAGGAGGGGGAGAGGGGGGATATGATAGAGATCTTCAAATATTTCAAGAGTATAAACAAAGTAGAAAGAGAAGGTCTCTTTAAAATGAGTGAAAATAGAACCATGAGGGAGCATAGCTTAAAGCTGATTAGGGGGACAGATTTAGGAGGGATGTTAAGAAGCATTTCTATATGGAGAGGGCGGTGGCCACATGGGATGAGCCACCAGAAGAGGTGATCTCAGTAAAGATGGTCGGGGCCTTGAAGAGGGCCTTGGACAAACATGTAGGGAACCCATAGGACTGAGGAGGGGGAGAAGGGAAGACAAGAGGGAGGGCATGGTCATAGAAACATAGAATTTGACAGCAGATAAAGACTGCTTGGCTCACCTAGTCTGCCCATTTCCCTACCTAACGGATAAGCTGCAGATTCTAGTTAACCAACAGACTACTTCCTCCTACCCCCCACTAGAATTGCCTTATGTCTGTCCCATGCATTCTTGAATTCACCCACTGTTTTTGACTCTATGACCTCCTCAGGAAGGCCATTCCATGCATCTACAGCCCTCTCTGTGAAGGAATACTTCCCCACATTACCTCTGAGCTATCCCCCCTCTATCTTCAAATTGTTCCCCCTTTTTCTTGCAAATCTCTTTTTCTGAAAGATGCTACCCTCTTGGACTTTGTTGATTCCCTTGAGGCATTTGAAAGTTTCTATTGTGTTCCCCCTCTCCCTCCTTTCCTCGAGGCTATTCATCTTAAGCTCCTTTAGTATTTCTTCATATGTCTTCTGGTGCAGACCCTGCACCATTTTGGTTGCCCTCCTCTGAACAGCCTCCACCCTGTCTTTGTCTTTGTGGAGATGGGGTTTCCAGAACTGTACACAGCACTCCAGATGTGGTCTTACCAACTGTCTGTACAGAGGACCAACAATTTCCTGTTTTCTACTGGTGATGCCTCTCCCTATGCATCCCAGTATCCCCCCAGCCCTCCTTACTGCCTTCTCACATTGCTGGCCTTCCTTTAGGTCGTCTTATATGACTCTCCCCAGGTCCCTTTCTATTTTTGTTATTGTCAGTATCTCGCCCCCCATTGCGTACTCTTCTCCTGGGGTCATTGGTGTAAGTTGTGGACCCTGCATCATTTACCCAGCATACATGCTAGATCACATTGATTTTCTTTTGCTGGCTATTTTATATGTTCATATGTTCATCTGCACCTCACAGACAACTTTTACTGTATACACCTGAACCAGAACTCTACTTCTGCCTTGTGTTTCTAATCTTTTTTGGCCCTGTAGAGACATTATTAGCAGTTCTGATTTCTGAACTCCATTGCAGTACATCCAGTTTACTGGCAGTTTGGTCTCAGGCAGCAGTTGGAGCTGTATATTCAGCTGGGCAGTACTTGTAAAATAACTAGTGTATTTTTAGACTAGGACAATTCCTAGTTTACAATAACAGTCTGGTTATGTTGAAGAAAATGACAATATCTTACTAGTGTGTGCAAGTTTTTTATGTGTGTGTCTCTTTTTTTGTATATTAAACAGGTGGTGGAGATAAAGGTTTTTAATTCCATGGTGCTTTTCCTGAGCTTTTTGTATAGCTATTTTCAGTGACAAATATAGAAAGGAAATTTATTTTGAACACTGTCATGCAGACAATCTTTAGCTATTTAATGCAGAAATTCCCTGGCAATTCTTTGAATTCTTGAAATCAGGCTGGGCATGGTGAAGAGGCAAGGAGCTGCCACCTTCATTAATACCTTTTGAAGCTCAGTTTAACATTAGACAATTAAGCAAATATTTTGTGCTTTTCCTTTTGAGCAAGATATCTGTCTTGTTTTCAGTGTTTCTTTTTTTTACAACTGCTCTGGCCATATTGATGGTGCAGGAAGATTGTTCCCCTGATGACTGGTCTGGGACAAGACTGGTCTGAGACCAGTTTCTGAGCAACCTGGTCTGAGACCAGCCTGGCCTAGGACCATCCTGGTCTGAGACCAGTTTCAGAGATGACTGGCCTTAGACCAGTTTCCATGCCACCTGATCGGAGACCAGTTTCTCCTTCCAGCTAAACTAGTGTAGGATCAGTTATTTGTCAAGATCACTGGTTTTCAGTTTTTACGTGAAAACTCTGTAACATTGTAGAATTTGGATTACCTGTGCACTGGTACAAATAAAGCATTTCATGGAATTTGGTATTTTATTCCTGATCAGTAAATCTACAGGATCTGTATTTCTCTTATAATTGCTTCCTCTTCTGTTTTCATTTGTATAATTTAATGCTCTGCATATTAAGCCTCCTTTTGTTCTGATTATTTATACACATATTAAAAGAATGATAGTAGAAGCCCGACAAAATGCAGAAATTAGACTAACAATCACCAGTGCAATTCATGGAATTTCAAGTCTTGAAAATGGAATTTCATTGCTTTAATCACCTTAAATCAGTGGCCTTGGTTATTGTTACATATGTGTCTAACCACAGACTTACTAGGCAGCAGCCAGCATACTGCAGTGGTTAGTGCATTAGGCTGTGACTCTGAAAGGCTCGGTTTGAATCTTACTTCCCCTGAAGTTCTTTTGATCCCACATTTCACTGGTGCGGTGATCCATGGCAGCATGGAGTTGGTAATAGTAAATCTACACTAAAGGGAGTTGGTGCAGAAAAAAAACTGAGTGCAACAAGGAAAGCTCCTGTACAGCGGTGAAACTGGCACAAGACCAGGTGGTTCAGAAACTGGTCCCAGACCAGGCTGATCTCAGACCAGGTTGCATGGAAACTGGTCTCTGACCAATAGTCAGGGGAACAAACTTCTTGCAGCCATATTGATGCATGCACCTCAACTACACCTCTTGATTACACCTCTGGGCAAAGTGTACACTAGGGATGAAAGAACCTCAAAAGGTTCTGAGGTTATAAAAGGTTCTAATAAGCAAAGAAAGGTGTGGATGCTTATCCAAACCTTTTATACCTTTAAGTATTTTATGGTGACTATATGGGAAAAAATCATTTTAAACAGCTTTTAATCAACATATCTATAGAAAAGAGCAATGAAACCACAGTTCAGTTGTACTAAAATGCATGAGTAGTGAAATGAGATGAGGAGTGAATAATGTGACTGTGAATGTGCTTACTGGAGGATGACGATGATATGGTCCAAAGGCAGGCAAGTCCCAGATCTCTATTTTTTTTTAACCAGTTTCCTGAGTATGACTTTTTGTAGAAGGGGACAATGTGTTTGTAATGTATGTCACTAATTATGTTCAGCAACAGCTTTTGGTATGGAACACAACAGGTAGGGCATCCTGCAGAACGTGAACACTAACAAGCATTGTACTGGACCAAGGCTTGTGAGTGATGTGACATGATAACTAGGTGTCACAATTCATGATGAAACTGAAGATTAAAAAAGAAATTAAAAAAAACAGGGTTGCACCAAAAAAAGTTGAAGTGGTGTGATTCGTGATGACTGTGAATGTGATTCGTCGTGACGTGATGTGAGTCGTGTTGGTACTGGCAGTGCTTCTCAGAACACCAGAAACTGGATGAAACTGAGCTTCCACAAATAGTTGCATTGAAAAAAAATTTAAATACCTATGGCTGTACTTCCCTGAACTGTCTGACTGAGAAACACACATGCTACAAACAATGTTCACTCTGAGGTTATAGCTACTGGATTAGATACAGCTGGCTTGTGAGGACAAAGATTCAAGTCCATCTGCTAGTAGGGCATCATGCAGAACATGAACACTAACAGAAGCATTATACTGGACCAAGGCTCGTGAGTAATGAGACATGATAACTGAGTGTCCTGATTCATGGTGAAACTGAAGATTAAAACAAAACAAAACAAAAAAAAACCACCAAAAAAAAGTTGTTTCTTCTGTAATCACGAACAGTGGAACAGGAGCTGTAGGTGTATTTTAGTACGATTTCTACGTCATTACATCAGAGATAAACTGAGTTATGCAGCCTTGAGATACTTTCTTAGTAATGTCTCTTTTATGATAACAGAACAAAACATAGCGTGTGTTTAAAAAATGGATAGTTTCTTTGTAATATCCCAAATGGAACAACAAAAACTCAAGAGTTGTAATGGTGCATGTTTTCTCTTTCTGAAGAAGACAACATTTAAGTGTTTTGTATCTCAGAGCCGAGGGTACTGTCCCTACTGTAAGGGTTAGCTACTGCTGTGGTATTGTACTAAAACAAGTTCCCAAAAATAGTTGGTAAATGTAAAAATCATGACCGTAATGATCGTAAATATGAACGTGATCGTGATGCTGATGACTGTGAACGTAATTTTATTTTTTTATTTATTCCATTTGATGTGATGGAATGTTCTGCCCACTGAGCCAAGCTTATACCCCACTGATCGAGCACAGGGACGAAGATGACAGATGACTGACTTCTTGGGGGGGTTCACACAGACACTATGCAAGAAGTGGCACTGGTGCACTAACAACTGGCTGGCAGATTTTATTTCAAACACAGAATTTATTTCACACACCACCTATGCTAACGGCGATGCTGCAGGCACTGTTGCTAGTATATCCACAGAGATTCTGGGGGACCCTGCCTGGCCTAACCCTCTCTTGCACAGTACTTTTTCCCTTCAAGGAATGTTTTTTTATTTATTATTCCATGTGATGTGATGGATCGCCTTGCCCACTGAGCCAAAGCTTATACACCACTGAGCACTTCTTGGGGGGGGGGTCACACAGACAGTATTCCAGAAGTGGTACTGGTGCGCTGATAACTATCTGGCAGATTTTATTTCTCACACACACACAGAATTATTTCACACACCACCTATGCTAAGGGGATGCTGCATGTGCAGGTGCTACCCACACAGATTCAATCAATGAATTTCAATCAATCAATCAATCAATTTTTTATTTATAAAAAAGGCACCTTTCCAAAACCAAGGCACCTGTACAATAAAACCAAGCACATTGATAAAATAATAAAATAAAATTAAAACGAATAAACACAATAGCAGCTTTAATAATTGGAAAATGCCAAGCTAAAAATATACGTTTTCAGGGCAGCTTTAAAACTTTGGATGGTCAGGCTATCTCGCACCCGATGAGGTAGAGTTCCACAGGGTCAGGGCCACAAAACTAAATGACCTTGCCCCAGATGTTTGTAAACGAACCCTGGGAATCCCTAGCAATCCCTCCTTGGTGGATTGGAGAGGGCAGAGGGGACAATAGGGATGAAGGAGATCTTTTAGGTAACTAGGTCCCTGATCGTGTAGGGCCTTGTAGGTTAACAAAGCAACCCTGAAGGTGATCTGCCACTGTATCAGCAGCCAATCCAGTCTGCGGAGCACAGGCGTTATATGACTGGTCCTAGAGGTACCAGTCAAAAGCCTGGCTGCCGCATTCTGCACCAGCTGCAAGCAGTGGATATCAACCCCCCGGTAGCCATAGGTAAAGGGCATTGCAGTAGTCAAGGCGGGAGGTAATGAAGGCATGGACCAAAGTTGGAAGATCATCAAGAGGAACCAGGTGCTTTACCCGGGTGATATTCCTCAGGTGGTAAAAAAAGGTTTTGACAACCACAGACACCTGCAATTTTAGGGTCAGGTGGTCATCAGATATAATGCCCAGGTTCCGCACCCTGTCTGAGGTGGTTAGCTGGACACCTCTGAGCCATAAAACTGAAGAAGAACCAGCCAACACACCTGCCTCTCGACGACCTGGGTCCTCAAACAGCACCTCAGTTTTTTCTGGGTTTAACCGCAGCCAGCTCACATTCATCCAGTCCTGGATCTCGGCTAGACAGCTGTTAAAGACTGAGGCAGCATCATCCTGGCCAGGCACAAAGTACAAGTACAGCTGAGTATCATCTGAATAGTAGTAAAAACTCAAGCTGTACCACCTAATAATCACTCCCGATGGCAGCATCTACACTGCAAACAACATGGGCACCAAAGTGGATCCCTGCGGCACCCTGCATGATAGGGAGAGTGGGGCTGAGGAAAAAACCCCAACATCACCCTCTGAGTCCTACCCTCGAGGAAGGATCAAAACCATCTGAGAATCAACCTCGAAAGTCCACAGATGAACCCGCAAGTGATCCAACAGCACTCCGTGGTCCATGGTGTCAAACGCTGCAGAGAGAGATCAAGAAGGACCAAGATGGAACTGGTCTTTCAATCTTTCGCTATTAGGAGGTCATTTAGTACCCAGACAAGGGCTGTCTCATACTATGTCTCTTCCTAAATCAGGACTGGAGAGAGAATCATAAATATTGTGGCTGGTCAAATGGTCATCAAGCTGCGATGCCACCACTTTTTCAATAACCTTACCCACAAAGGGCAGGTTAGAAACAGGCCTGTAGTTGGCCAGACAGACCGGGTACAAGGAGGACTTCTTAAGAAGGGGCCGGGCCGGCGTGGTGGTGCTGAGGGTTGAGGCGCGGGATGCTACATCTCGCGCCACGCCGGCTACCCGGGTTCGGGAATGGACTAGGGCCGCTGGGGGCTGGCAGGGGGAGGGAAGGATCGAGTGTCCCGCGACAGCTCTCCTTCCTTTGGGGTGGGTGAGGGTGTATGCGGCACTGCAGTGACACCAGCAGGCTGAGTGTCTAATAAGCGGCGCATATAACAAGGGGAAAGCGGCAGAGAGTCCAGCACGCGAAGTGCGCGGACGTCATTGCACGTCCGGCTTTCCAGGGGCATACCATCCAAAATATACAGATTGGGACTCCACCTCTATGAAGCCCTCCCCCGGGGTCTCCTCCGTGTCACCGATCCTCCAACCAGATACTAGCTCCATGGCCCCATCCTCTGGGGGTTAAGCCGGGGTGAACGGAGGACTCGGCTGACATAGGAGGAACCTCTGGGGGCCGTGACCAGGGTGGATATTTGGCGAGAGATCCCACCAAAAAAAAAAAAAAAAGAAGGGGCCAAACCACAGCCTCCTTCAGGGGATCAGAAGAGATTCCCCCTCTCCAAAGACATCCAGACTATCTCAGCAAAGACCTGACCGATACTATCCACACAGACTACTAAAAGGCACATGGGGCCCAGGTCCAAACTACAGTTGATCGGACGCAATGACTTGATAACCATCACAATATTATCAATTGTGGGCCATCTGAAGT
Organism: Neoceratodus forsteri; assembly: GCA_016271365.2. Classification (NCBI taxonomy): domain Eukaryota; kingdom Metazoa; phylum Chordata; order Ceratodontiformes; family Ceratodontidae; genus Neoceratodus; species Neoceratodus forsteri. Next base: position 55,765,788 of record CM028130.1, read on the forward strand.
CACACCACACAAACTGGGCATCCGACATCTCCTGCCGACCACCACAACTCCCCTGAGAGAGGGTCAGGTGGATGCCGGACCTGATTGTGGCAACCTTATCCGCGAATAATAGAGCAATCTCCTTGCAACGCTCTTGTGAAAAATCATTTCCAGGCTGGAGACGGAGTGGATTGCACAATCTGTCTACAGTCCAGAAAAGCTGGGCTGGTCAATTCTGCACAGCAGCAGTCTCCCTGGACAGGAATTCTGCCTTCTAATGGGTAATTGCTGATTGATAGATCAAATAATGGTCGGTCAAACTATGCCTGTCAAGCTCCAGGCCCGACCTCCACCAGCACCTCTCTAACCTTCGTCCCACTTGCCTCAACTCCATCAAGGCCTCATCAAACCAAGGAGACCTGGGGCAAAGAGGGAGGGTGTGAACATGAACAGGAGCAATAGAATACAGTGCCTCTGTCACTGCCTTGTTATAGGCTAGTATCAGATCCACTGGATCCATGCATTGACTCGGCATACCCAATAGGTCCAGTACAGCCATCAGGCCATTAGGTGGTGCACCCCTCAAAGGGCTGTATCAGACCATCTCCATAGGGGCAGGCCTATTGGGGGGCAGGAAACTGAATCCAATGGTATGATGGTCAGACCACCCGCTTGATTCCACCACCAAGTCAGATATCCTCATCCCCAGGAGAAACACCAAGTCCAATGAATGACCACCATTATGAGTTGAAGAGGAAATAACCTGTGTGAAGCCCAGAGAATTCATTAACTGGAGGAATCCTGCCTGGCCTAACCCTCTCTGACACAGTACTTTCCCTTCAAGGATTTTATTATTACATATTTTTATGTATGCCATGTGATGGGATGGAATGGAATGCCCTGCCCACTGAGACAAAGCTTATACCCCACCGAGCTAGCACAGGGAGGAAGATGACAAATCACTGGCTTCTTGGTAGGGGTGGGGTGTCACATAGACAGTATGAAAGAAGTGGCACTGGTGAATGACTGGCAGATTTTATTTCATACACACATAATTTATTTCACACACCACCTAGGCTATGGGCTGATGCTGCAGGCACTGCTGCTATCAACAAAGAATCAGGGATCCTACCTGGCCTAACCTTCTCTGACACAGTACTTTCCTTTCAAGAATTTTATTTTATTTATTTATTCTATTTCATGTGACAGAATGCCCTGTCCACTGAGCCAAAGCTTATACCCCACTGAGTGAGCACAGGGAGGCAGATGACAGATGACTGGCTTCTTGGGGGGTACACAGGGAGTATTCAAGAAGTGGCACTGGTGAACTGATGACTGACTGGCAGAATTTATTTCATACACAGAATTATTTCATGCACCACCTATGCTAAGGGTGATGCTGCATGCGCTAATGCTACCAACACAGATTCAGGGACCCTGCCTCACCTAACCCTCTCTGACACAGTGCTTTTTCCCTTCAAAGTTTTTTTTTTTATTTATTCCACATGATGGGACATAATGCCTTGCCCACTGAGCAAAAGCTTCTACCCCACTGTATGAGAACAGGGAGGAAGATGACAAATGACTCACTTCTTGAGGGGGTGTCACACAGTATGCAAGAAATGGCACTGGTGGACTGACGACTGAATGGTAGATTTTATTTCACACGGTCACACAGAATTTATTTTGCACATTACCTTCACCACGGGCGATGCTTCAGGCACTGTTGATACCCACAGTGATTAAGGGACCCTGCCTGGCCTAACCCTCTCTGACACAGTACTTTTTCACTTCAAGGATTGTTTTTTTATTTATTCCACATCATGTGACAGAATTACCTGTCCACTGAGCAAAAGCTCATACCCCACTGAGCGAGCACAGGAAGGAAGATGACAGATAACTGACTCCTTGGGGGGGGGTCACCCAGTACGCAAGGAGTGGCAATGGTGCACTGATGACAATGACTGACTGGCCTGGCAGCTTTTTAATTACACACATACACACACACACACACACACACACTCTACATACACACACACAAACACACACACACACATACACACACACTACACACTATAAAATTGAAAGAAATCCCCACTGAAGTGACTGAGCACAGGCAGGAGAACTGAGAGAGCTAACTTGTCGTTGTTGTGGGGCAATTGGGCAAAGAGCAAGAAGGCTAACTGGGAGTGATGTGGTATTGGGTGGCACAATTGCAATGTTCAACAGACTTCACCACCTCTGCTAGACTGCTACCCAAAAAAAAAGGGGCAGTCTGGCTCTGGCACTTAATACATAAGTCTTTCTTCAATCTCTTGTTCTCTTCTTTCTTGCCTGCAGCACTCTATCTTCAAGTTCTTTCTCACAACAAGTTGCCCCCAGTCTCCTCCAAGTTCATCTTCCCCTCCCCAAGTGTCCTCTCCCAGCAATAACTACTCATCTCCCTATCCCCACCCTAATCTTCTACTCCCACAACCAGTCCTTAGCTCAATCCCCTCCTGTCCCTGAATCACAGTCCCCTACTCCCACCCCAAACTTCCCCTCACTTCTTTTACTTTAGTTTAATGTGTATATTATATATATTTATATTTACATGTATATGTATGTTTTATTAATATATATATATATATATATATATATATATATCTTTCATTTTTTTCAGAGTCAACTTCTTCCTCTGTTGCCCAAGGGCCAAAAAAATAAATAAATAAAAGCAGCACATATCAAGCACACAGAATCTAACGCAGCACAGAGCAGCCTACAGAAGCTGCTACTCCTCCTTCTCTGTCCTGATTCCTTTGCATAGCTCTAAGGTGGACCACCTTAGTTGCTAGAGCAGTAACCCAATCAGGTGCCACCTTGGACAGACAGACAGCTTAGCCATCCAGTGAGGAACCAGAGTCTTGTCTCTGGTCCCTCCTATGGGTTTCACCTGCTCTGGCACTTCTCATGCTGCAGTTCCCATGATACAATGGCCATCTGAACTGATCTGAACAGCCAAAAGCATTCAGAAGCCATGCATTTACGAACACATCAGCATGTTTGGGTCAGTTCATATTTTGTCGAACCGGTTCATGCATCCATAGTGTACACCTTACAGCGTTGTAGCCAATTAACATTTTTTAGATGCACATCAACTACACCTTCTGACTGCACCTCAGATTGAGAAGTACACCTCATTATAGTGCTCCTAATTAGCATTTCTTAGACATGCATCAGTTGCACCTCTTGACTACATCTCACATTGAAGTGTACACTTTTCTGAGGTTTATCTAACAAGCAGCTTTTGATGCACATCAGCTACATCTAAATTACACCATAAATGCTTTGCTGTTAAACCTCATGGGCACATCGCAGACATTGGTGGACCCATGGCATGGCCTCTTCTGTGGCTTGTTTTCATTCTATATCAGCAGCTGATGGATGCTCTGCCACCACATTGACTATAATTCACCCTTTCACTAAATACTGTAGTTTGGATCTTGTGTTCTAGAGATGGGCTGGCTTTAGCCTTGCCATCTTCCAAGGCATACTGTCTTCTGAGTCTTTATGTCTCTACTGTCTGACCTTCCCTCCAGGCTGCATAATAGTACTGCTTAGGAGTAATTTCAAAAGTGTAACTCTATGAAGGGAGATGTCCTTGAAGAAGATAGGTTAGCAACTTCCCAGTAAGTCAATCTTCAAGAAAATCTCCTCTATAGTAACACAACTCACTCTCCTACCTGTCACCTTCTGTATTTTCAGGTGATATACTCTGGAAGACAGGTTTGTTACTGTACACTTAATCTTATCTTTTTCCATGACCTTCTTGTGATTTTTTTTCTTTCTGGTACCTCCACCTCATTGGTCAGGGTTCTAGTTTCTCAGTTCCTGTTGGTCTGGTATAACTCTGTGCTTGTTTGGTGGGAAAACTGAGAAAGTATGGGGCCACCCTTGTTATATAAGCAGAGCCAAATTATGTCAACATATGAGGCCACGGCTAAGCAAATTTTCCAAGTGGTCATGATGTTGGTGGCATACAGCTCCAAAGGTGTTGTCAAGGACAGTTTTGAAAGGTAGGAACTTAGCTGTCACTCCCCCACAAACAGGAAATATGCATCAAAATCAAATAGAGTACAACATAGATTACAAAGAAGGTCAGACCATGGTTAACCAGAAAACTAAGGGTGGGGTGGGATTAATTCTAATGGGAGGGTTAGCAAGGGTAAGCAAAACAATAGGTGGGGTAATGGAAAAAAGAGGCAGCAAAACTGTACACAAATTCCTGCTGACTGGGAAACAAAATACCAGACCTAGTAGCATTAATGGCAGAGGCAGACCTGGACATTTTTGCTGTTACTGAGATGTGCTGCTTAGGGTACCATGATTTGGGGCATAGCCGTGCCAGGGTATGCCCTGTTCCATAATGATAGGGTGAGAAAAAAGGGAGGAGGTTTGGCCATGTATATTAGAGAGGAAATTCAAGCTACAGTGGTACAGGGAATGCAGGAAGGAACTGAGGCATTGTAGATAACCCTGGAAACAGGGAATGGTGCAGCCATTCACATTGGGGTGAGCTACAGACCTCTGGCACAGGGGGAAGAACAGGACAAGGTAGTAGTAGATGACATCCACAAAATTTCAGTCATAGGGGAAGGCAGTATGGAGGGCTGGGGGGATACTGCGATGTATAGAGAGAGGCATCGCCAGCAGAAAACAGGAAGTTGTTATCCCTCTGTACAGACAGTTGGTGAGACCCTATCTGGAGTACTGCATCCAGTTCTGGAGACCCCATCTCCTCAAGGACATGGACAGAATGGAGGCTGTCCAGAGGAGAGCAACTAAAACGGTGCAGGGTCTGCAAGAGAAGCCATATGAGGAGAGACTAAAAGAGCTTAATATGTGTACCCTTGAGGAAAGGAGGGCGAGGGGTGACTTGACAGAAAATTTTAAGTACCTCAGTGGAATCAACAAAGTCCAAGAGGGTAGTAGCTTTCAGAAAAAGAGATGTGCAAGGACAAGGGGACACAATTTGAAGAGAGGCGGGGGGGGGCAGCTCAGTAGCAATTAGAGATGCAGCAAATTTAAATTCCATCAGCGAAGTAAATGCGAAGTGGGCACTTCACATTACCAATCCGCTACATGGAGTGGGCAATGCAAAGTGCTTACTCAGCCTTATCATTACCACTTCGCATTAAGGTGGATTGGCAGTCCGAAGTAAGGCGAAGTCATTGTTTTTATTGGACCCCACGTTCCTCATTATGATTCTAAGTGATCAACTTGGTGCATACCTTTCAACCTTTTGTCCCCCAAATGTGGAACATTGCCTGCCAAAATGTGGAACAAATGGGCCAAATGTGGAACACCTAATCAAATCTTTATCTAAGAAGCTCAAAACACTGTTAAAATGTTTCATTTATGTTCAAAAAGTCTGTTATTAATTGAATAATATATTTTTTGCATCATTTACTATGGATTTTTGCTTTAAAATGTTGACTTTTGAATGTGGAACAAGTCCTCACAATGTGGAACAGGGAGCTTTTGAGAAGTAAAATGAGGAACGTGCCTCGTAAAGTGGTACAGTTGAGAGGTATGACTTGGTGTTTCAGATTTGGCAGCCCCCCCCCAAACATCACATGGCTTACAGTACTACAAGTCACATGATCTTTAGTTAGGCAGGAAGAAAGTGAGTTATACAAGCAGACACCTTTACTTTCTCCTGTGCAGACAGAGAGAGGGTAGTGTGTTTTGTGACCGCTGATACTTTGAGATCACGGCAAGGAGGAGATTTAAACTTTGATTTGGACCCAACACCTGTTTTAAAAGCTACATTTTTTTGTCTTTTCTGTGCTCTTTTTTACTTAATTTGTTCTTTCTGTAAATTTTTTTTCTTCCCTTTATAAGTAGTTAGTTGTTTGTGTGACTGTGTGTGTGTGTGTGTGTGTGTTGTGTGACAGTGTGAGTAGTGATTGCTCAGACTGAGGGAGCTCAGTAGGAGAGATGAACCATGGTGAGGGAATGTCTGGGGTTGGGGCAGCTCTGTGAGATCTTGGTAGTGGCAAGCATTGTACCATGCGCATATGTGGAGGGCATGGGGCCCATTCCTGTTGGACCACTCAAAACTTGTGAGTGCCTCCCCAGAAGCAGGACTAGCACCACCTCCTGTCCTGACTCTGAGGCAGTTGAACCACCACCACCATTACTACCAAGTCCAGAACCAGATCCTCTGGAGCAGGATGTGCCTGTTCCACCTAGCCCAGGTGTGGATCCCATCCCTGTTCAGCACCATGACCAGCTGGCTGCCAGTTCATCTGGCCATCCCCTGCCTGTGCCTGGTCCTCCCTGCACCTCCATTGTTTGGCAGTTTTTGACTGTGTTGGGGGGACAGCAGTGTGGTCAAGTGCCACCTATGTGAGGTGGAGGTGTGCCGTGGCCCCCGGAGGACTCACCTGGGGAATTGGGGCCAGCACACCCATATACTCAATCACCAACAGTTGGAGTGGCAGGCTGCCACAGAACAGACCATTCCTGCACCTGCTGGCCATTCAGTGGCAGAGGGGGCAGCTGTGCATTGCAGCATCCCTCAGAAGAGGAGGGCCACAGCAGTACCTGCTGCTCCACCAGCACCTCCACCCCCTCCACCACCAGCAGGTCAGCCTGTAGAATGTGTGGACACCAGAAAACAGCATGTAACACAGGCTGACTTGGCAGTTCTCTGGAGTGCTGTTGAGGATAACAATGAGAGGGTGAGTGCTGTGAAGCAGTGGCTGGATCACATAGAGGAACATCAGTTGCAAATTCTGTCTATGCTGGAACTGCTGCTGGATCACCATGGGATCCCAAATTATTTTTTTTCCTCACACCATGTGCCCCCCCACACCTTCCTTGCAGTGATATAAAATATATTCCTTCTCCATCCCCGACCCTTGTATGTAAATATGCCCTTTTTTGTTGTCTTCCATATGCGTGACACTTTGCATTCTGAGCAGTGCAAGTATAATGTACTAAACTGCATGTGTGCATTCAGTCTTCTTTCCAGTCTGTGTTTTTACTGCAGACAGTGTCCAACTCTCTGACTTAAAAACAAACATTAATGAGTACAAATGGTGGGGTGGTAAAGTATGGAGAGATACTACAAAACAGGCTTACAATTCATCCAAGTAACTATTAAAAAAAATGAATGTTGTGATTCGTGACGTGATCGTGAATCGTGATTTGTGACTGCATTTGTGACCATGATGATGAAGAAACATGAATGCCTACTGCCTACAGCTGTACTTTCCCGATGAGCTGTAGCTTAAAACTCCCAGACTTAAAAACACTTATCAATGCGTACAATGGTGGAGTAGTGAAGCCTGGAGAGATACTACAAAACAGGCTTACAATACATCCAAGTAACTAGAAAAAAAAATTAATGTTGTGATTCGTAATGTGAATGATTGTGAAGCGTGATTTGTGACTGCATTTGTGACCGTGATGATGAAGAACATGATTTGTATCATGAGTGACTCATGATGATGGTCCTGACTTAAAAACGCATATTAATGAGTACAATATTCATGCAGAATTAAGCACAACACCCATCCAGTACTCTGAAGGGAATCCAAAGAAACAACTGTGACTTAAGAAACAGATGGAGATTGGGCCATAAAGAGATGCAAATGCAGAGGCAAATTAAGATTGCACTGTGCACTGAAGAGATGCAGACACAAAGGCACAACACCTAACCAGTGCTCACCATCAGAAATTCAAATCTGGAAAAGAATACCTTTGCTGGTTGGGGCAGGCCACGGGGGGGGGGCAGTGTACTGCACTGCTGCAGTAACAGTCACTGGTACTAGTACCAGTAAAGATGCCACAAATAAGTACTAAAGTCACACAGCTGCAGTGGCTATCAGCTTCACATTGCTGAAATTATTATGTGGTACAATAAAAGGTGTCTGATTTGATGACACGTGTCACACATATACTCACACACACATCAAGTAATGCATAGCAAATTGAAAACTTCAGTAACACAACCACACATTTTAAACAGACTAAAATTATGCACTGCAACAGTAACCATCACTAGTACTAGTACTAGTAAAGATACCACAAAGAAGTACAAAAATCACACAGCTGCAGTGGATAGCAGCTTCACATTGCTGGAATTATTATGTGGCACAATAAAAGGTTTCTGATTTGATGACACGCATCACACACATACTCACACGCACACTAAGTAATGCATGCAAATTGAAAACTTCAGTAATATAACTACATATTTTTAAAAAACTAAAATTATGCACTGCTGCCCAACAACAATTAGCAAATAAAATGGCAAGAAATATTGAAAATATTACTGTGTGTACATTAACACAGTAATACAAGAAAAATATCACCAAAACAGAAAGCACTGTCTTTTTTCTACCTATACCACAGATGCGCCCTTCCCCCAAAGCACACTTCCACTGTCTCTCTGTACACAGACTGAATGTTGTACATTAACATTCAAAATCCATACACAAACAATAAACGCTCAATGATATCAGCATAGAAGGGTTTCCTATAATTGATGAACTAAAGTTTCAGCAAAAAAAAAAGACTCAAAAAGGCTTTTTTAACAGCTTTTGAAGGTTTGAATTGCACAAAGCTGTCAGGGCAGATTGTCTTCTACAGCTTCCTACACACACTACCCCAAACTGAGGCTGTGCAGACCAATCTAGAGCCCATGTGACCTGAAATCCCATGAAACACTGTAAAATTCACCTTTGGAGCTTAAAAACAAGGCAAAGTAAGGTGAAGTAGATTGCTTTCAATGTACTTCACCTTAAGAATTGATGGAATAGTGGTTTGGGAAGGTGGAGTAACGTGAAGTCATTGTTTTCAATGGACTTCGCGTTACCCATTAATAATGTGAAGTACTCCGCTTCGCATTCTAGAGCACTCCGCAAATTTGCCTTCACTCCGCGAATCATTCCACGGAGCGAACTGGGGCCACTTCACCCATCCCTAGTAGCAATGTGAGGAAGTATTTTTTCACAGAGATGGTGGTGGGACACATGGAACAGCCTTCCTGAGGAGGTTGTGGGGTCTAAAGCTGTGGGAGAATTCAAGAATGCATGGGACAGACACAAGGTAATTCTTGTGGGGGGTAGGAAGAAATTGGCTGTTGGTTAACTAGGCTCTGCAGCTTATCTAGTAGGTAGGGAAATGGGCAGACTAGGTGGGCCATGAGGTCCTTATCTGCTGTCATATTCTATGTTTCTATGCTACTAGTAGGAGATTTCAGTTCGACAGATATAGATTGGGGCACACATAATATGACCACAGCAAAGAGTAGGGGACATCCTAGATACCCTGCAGGGGTCATGCCTCAGACAGTTAGTTAAAGAACTCATCTACAAAAGAGCATTATTGGACCTAGTGCCTACCAACAGGGAAAGAGCTACAGACATATCAGTGGGTAACTACCTGGGATCTAATGATCACAGTAGGATGTGGATTAAGGTCAAAACAGTGGAGAAGACTAACCACACAAAAGTGAAGGTCTTGGGTTTCAGAAGGCCTCATTTTGTGAAGTTGGGGCAGTGTCTCATGGCAGCCATAGCAGGGAGGGAGACAGGGGTGGGTGTACAGCAGCAGTGGGAATCTCTTAAAGGAGCCATAGCAAATGCAATGAACTTTTGTTTCAGGCAAGTAAACAAAACGAAGAAAAAGAAAAAAAAACACTATGGTTCTCAAGGGAAGTAACTGGGATTCAATGCTAAGAAATGCAAAATCATTCAGTTAGGACATATAAATCCTGGGGAGGAATACAGGATGAGGGGGGACTGAAGATCCCAAAACAAGAAAGGGATCTAGGTGTGATCATATCTAATGACCTAAAAGTGACAGGACAGTGTGAGAGGGCTGCAGGGAGAGCCAGTAGGATGCTCGGTTGGATAGGGAGGGGTGTCACTAGTAGAAAGAGAGATGTAGTAATGCCATTGTTCAGATCATTAGTGAAACCTCATCTGAAATACTATGTCCAATTCTGGAGACTGCATCTCAGAAAGCATATTGATAGAGTTGAGGCTGTTTAGAGAAGGGCAACTAAAATGGTGCAAGGGTTGCATCAGAGGTCATTATGGGAGAGACTAAAAGACCCAAACATGTATTCATTGAAAGTGAGGAAAGAGATGGGGGACATGATAGAGACCTTCAAGTACTTCAAAGACATAAATAAGGTACAAGAGGGCATCAACTTTTAGAGAAGAAGAGTTTCAAGTACAAGGAGTCATGATATGAAACTAGAGGTGGTAGACTCAGAAGTAACATAAGGAAGTACTTCTTCATGGAAAGGGTCCTGAATGCATGGACTTGCCTTCTTGCAGGGGTAGTGGAGGTGAAGATGGTGGGGGAATTCAAAAAATACATGGGACAGACATAAGGGAATCCTATCAGCATTCTGTCTGACTCTGGCTTGTTCTTTTAACTTTGCCACATTTTAAACTTTAATTAGAACAGTGCGTGCCTCTGGAGAGAGGTTTGTGTTTGGGCTCAGGTTGCCTTGGAAACAAGTGAGACATTCTGTCTCAAACGGTGCTTAGCTGCTTGCCCAAGGCAGTGTGGGAAGGAGGAGGACCTAGCCGAATTCCAGTTACAGCACCTTCATTGCTAGTTGGCTTTTTTGCAGGGAAGTGCAGAAACAGCATATTAAGACCACCACATGAGGTGGCAACTGTGTTGAATTTAAAACAAACTGTTTTGAACTTTAAAACGTTCTGTGTTGGGGTGAGAGGTAGGCAGGAAGTGACACACTACTTCCTGTTGCCCCCACTCCTTATAAGGCACAGCTCCAGTGAGCGGAGTGAGCATGAGTGGACCGAGCACGTGTATTCACGCATGGAGAAGCACGCAGAGATGAGTGTCTCAGCACATGTCTGCTGTGTCAGCTGGGTCAGCAGGGAGGTAAGTCAGACAAATTAAAACTGTGTATATATCTTTCACAACAATAGCAAATACTATAGACAGTAGAAAGGGCCTGAGGTTAGACCACAAATATATTAAGTGAAAGTGTGTGGCCAAACATAACATAATATGGGGACCCATGAAAATCTGTGTGGTAGTTGTCAAATGTACACAATTGGGCTACAAATTAGAACATTTTGTATGCAATAGATGTCTGTTGCTCAGGGTATTACAGGACAAATTAAACATTCTGCACACTAAAAGCCCCTCTGACCCAGACTTACATTCATTAGAGTCATACATTAATGAAATGGCATCTCTTTACTATCCCTGTAGTGGCACTAACACAGTACTAGAACCAACAACTTCAGTAGCCACTTCAGTATTAGCACCTGTATCCAACCTAGAGGATGAAACATGGTCACAGGTCCCCAAAGGTAAAACAAAGTGCAGGGGTGGCCAAGTGTTCACTAGTGCCCCAGTGGTGCAAACACATAACACATTTGAGGTCCTAACACCAGACAATGATACTCTAGACCCAGAATTATTAGGTACCCCCACTTCTTATGACCACCAGCAAAAAAAATATCTCTACCTCTATTCCTACACTCACTCAGATGGAGGTGAAATCCAACAACAAAAGCCCAGTCCCCCTAGAATTGACTACACCTTACCTTGGAACAACAACTAGCAAGGTGAATTCTCCCAGGCAGGTATTTGTATTAGGGGTGTGTATAATCCAGATAAAAGTAAACGGACCTGTTCCAGCTTCAGGGGAGCAAGTATATCCAATATAACCTTGATGGCTCCAAACATATTGAAACATTCTCGTGCAAACTCCCTGATAATAATACATACTGGTACAAATGATATCAAAAGATGCCACCTAAACCAAATGAAGTTAAATACCATCTGCCTTAACAACATCCTGACTGAAATGGGTTGTGAAATATGTTTTTCGGAGGTTTTGCCAGTACCAAGAGCTACTGAGTATGTTACTAACAGAATTAAATCCTACAATGAGTGGCTGAGGAAATGGTGTTTGTCACAGGAAATAAAATGCCTTACACATTGGGAAAATTTTGTAGACAACCCTTCTCTCTTCTGTTGGGATGGGCTTCACTTAAGCAGGAGAGGTAGTGCCATCTTAGGCAGGAGAATTCTCTCACACATTAGCAGCTGTTTAAACTGACATCAAGGGGGGGGAGTTGGGGTGACACCCAAGCCTCCAACATCTAAGGTTTGCAAAACATTATCTCTTAATGCAAGGTCCTTAAACTTGTTAAAAATCTTTGCGCTTGAAACTAAAATTCACTTACTGGCTATTGACATAATTTCAGTAACAGAGACATGGTGGGACCCAGATTCAACCTGGATGAAAGGCATACCGGGCTTTACCAAAAAGATAGATTTCACAAAAAAGGAGGTGGTGTATGTCTTTATATTAAAGACATAATTCATTCACATGAATACCCACATACTTCAACAACGGAAAGTATATGGGTAGCCATTCAGTTTCAGGGACACCCACAACTAATTTTGGGTACATGTTATCACCCACTATCCTCTGATTCAGAATATACAAACACATTAATACAGGACATCAGCCACATGATGAATAAAGGTGATATCCTGATCCTGGGAGACTTTAACATGCCGTCCATAAATTGGTTTACTACTAATGGCACAACAGCTGTTGAAAAAACTTTTATTTCAACAATCAATGAATTAGGGCTTGAGCAAATTGTTCAAGAACCTACTAGAGGATACAATATATTAGACCTTGTGATTACCAATATTGATGACAAAGTCTTAAATCTTTCAATATCAAACCCACTAGGAAATAGTGACCACCATACCATTGTATTTGATCTACAGTATGAATCTAGCATAATAGTTAATAATGCTCAGATGTATAACTATCACAAAGCCAATTTTGAGGCAATAAACAGCAGCCTAAAAAATACCCCATGGGAAACAATGTTATCACCTTTAACCCTGGAAGACTCTTGGGTATTTGTTAAAAACAAGATAATAGACCTAGAAAAAGCTTATATTCCAGCCTGGATAAAACATAACAATAAAGGTAAAATTCCTTTGTGGTCAAATAATTATATTCATAGGAAAATCAAACAGAAGAAAAAACTATTTACTCATTTAAAAAAAATGCTCAACAGACACAAAAGAACTCATACTGGGACAATACAGAACTGCCATTAAAGAACTAAAAAGAACTATCAGGAAGGCAAAACACAACCTCGAGTTCCACATAGTCCATTCCAAAGATAATCACAAATCCCTATTTTCTTATCTCAGTAGTAAAAAAGGCAGAACCAGACAAATCGGGCCATTGACCAATGGCACAAACACCATTACATCTGATAGAGAGACAGCCGACACATTTAACACCTATTTTACATCAATATTCTCAAATCATACAGTCATAATTAATACAAATACTATCATATCAAGTCTACTGAAAATAACCACTTCATAACTATTTCTGAAGTAGTTTCCTTGTTAAGAAATTTTAAACCAAATACTAGCAGTGGACCAGACTTAAGTAATCCTAGATTTTTGGTTGAAACAGCTGAAAATATTGCCACACCACTTTCCATTATTTTTAATAAATTATTAGTGGAAAGATCTGTTCCATCTGATTGGATAACTGCTACAGTTGTGCCTGTACTTAAAAAGGGTAACCGTTCCATAGTGAGTAATTACCGCCCCATCAGCCTAACTTCCATTCCATGTAACGTAATGGAAAAAATAATTAAAGGCATATTAGAGGCAGAAATGCAAACTCTAGGCATTATTGACCACTCACAACATGGGTTCAAGCAAGGCTTTTCTTGCACTACCAATTTAATAGCCTTTTACAATACTGTCGACCAAGAACTAGACAATAAGATTCCCGTGGATGTCATCTTCCTGGATTATAGCAAAGCATTTGATAAGGTTACTCACAATATTCTCCTAGATAAGCTATCAGACCTAGGTTTTTCTTGTAACATAATAAAATGGATCAAGTGCTGGTTAACCAACAGGATGCAGCATGTTAGGCTCAATGGTGCCTATTCCAGTAATATTGCTGTGACCAGTGGTGTGCCGCAGGGATCAGTTCTGGGCCCAGTGCTATTCAATATATTCATCTCAGACATGTAGATCAGCTCCAGGAACATACTTTTGAAATTTGCAGATGATACAAAGTTAGGTGGTAGGGTGGATTCCGGCTATAATATGGACTTATTAGTAAATACCTCTCAGTATTAGAGTATTAGACACAGAAACACAAAATGACATTCAATACAGACAAATGTTCTGTTCTCCACTTAGGTTACAATAATCCCAAAACAAACTTATACACTATATAATATTATCATTAAATTTTCAATTATGTGAAAGAGACTTGGGCATCCTGATAGATGACAAATTATCCTCCTCCAATCACTGTAATCATGTAGCTAAAACCACTAATTTACTACTTAGGCGCATTAACCGTACATTTATATCTAAAACAGAGTAATGTATTATCCCATTGTTTAAAGCATACATCAGACCATATACACATTATGGGTCACCAGTGTGGAGTCCATACATGGTCAGGACATTCAAGTGATTGAAAAAGTTCAGAGAAGGGCAACAAAAATGGTGCCCCATTTAGCATCACTACCATATCCAGATAGGCTTCAAAAAACAGGTGTACATTCACTGGAGTTTAGGTGCTCCAGAGGTGATCTTCTGTTCTTATATAAAATTTCAAAAATCACCCTCTCTGATGGACAAATGTGGTATTGTTAAAACAAAAAGAAAAATAGTACCTAGACTTCACAATCAACAACTAATGGTGTGTAAAGCAAAAACAAACAGGAGGCTTAATTTATTCTCAGTAAGAACACCAAGGCTCTAGAACCAGCTACCACAAGAGCTAGTAGAATGTAATACCTTTAAATCTTTTAAAAAGGGTGTAGATCATTGGCTTTCCAAAAACGACAACAAAGTGTAATTTCCCACCCATGTGGGGGACAATCAAGATAGATTTCATGGCTTCCTTTTGTCCTCACTTACCTAGTAAACCTAGTAAGAAAGTGTAGTCTGCAGATATTTTAGTGTCTGCAATATACACACTGATTAGGAAAACTTGGGCAGACTAGATGGGCCAGGCGGTCCTTATCTGCCATCAAATTCTGTTTTTATATTTCTATGTTTATGGAGGAGATTCTCTTGAAGATCTACTGTAACTGGTAAATGACTAACCTTTACTGCATCAATTTCCAGGACTTTTAAGGACACAGATTGATAAAAAACAATGAAATTAAGATTTGCACCAGAACGTTTCCCCAACACCCAAGTCATCTCCCTCAAAGTTCCATTAAAGGCATCAGCAAAAGAAATCTGGTTTAGCTATCTATGCAACTTAGAAAGAATGTGATAGCAGAAAAGGACTGCTTAGCACACCTATTCTGCCCGAAATGTGTATGTCTGGAGAGTCCCTCTGAGGGCCTGGGACCTAGAAGTGATTTCTTTACTGGAGTCATCTGTGGGGGTTCCAGATGGGGAATGAATGAATAACTCCAAAGTACCTGCTACATTCAGAGTAAACTCTAAAGTGTACAGTATGCATTGTTGCACACATACATCTTATCCACAATACAGGTAAGTTCTTTTACTACACAGAGAAGGTGCTGGCCAAAAATAACCTTCTCCTTTCCAGCAATTCTTCCAATAGTTAGACGTCGTGTCTGTATATTAACTATACTTTGTCACCATGAGGTCTGCCAAGCATGCCTGCCTTTGAGGTGTGCTGGTGGCTGTTTCCTCTGGACCTGTCCTGGGCTCTGCTATGCCAAACTTGTCAGCCTTTTCTTCCTGATGATTGTTGGTGATTGCTTTTATCTGACCTGTCATGGGCTGTGCCATGCCAATCTTGCCAGATTTTCCATCTTGTGACATGTTGTTGATGCTTACTCCTGGGCTGTATCATGCCAACCTTACCTTCCTTTCTCTCCTGAGTTTGCTTTGCTTTTGGGTACATCTCCCTTGTCTCTACCAGGCCAAACATGACTTGCATTTCCAGGCTGTGCTTCTGGATACATCTCTCTTGGCATCTGTGAACTACACAAGCCCTTTTTGATACAATGTATGGTGCTACATGTTGTTGAATGCTCAAAAGAAGATGTGTAGATTAATCACTGCCCTTCCTTGGCAGTATACCCAGTATATGATACTGGTGGGTAGTCAGGTCTTAAGTGTGCTATATCCAGATCATCCTACCTGGGGGAATGGTGGGAAATAAGCAGTGGGGGTGTATAAGTAATGAACAGTATTTTCCCAATATCACGAATGATGCACTATTCATTATTTGGATATGAATAATGGAGAGCGACACTATTCATGCCTGTTTCTATTTGGAAAATACAAATACAGTACTGATACAAGTACACAACAGGATTTCAGCCACCCCCCCCCATATATTGACTGTTGCCATGGTGTGAGTTGGAGTATCAGACACACTGAGAAAGATGAAGCATCACATGATTGAATGATTCACCATGGACACTGAGTGATGAAAAAAGATTCATAAGCATCAATGGTTGAAAACACAAATTGGACAAATGACTTATTTATATAGAAAACCAATACTTGTAACACTAATTGAAATCTCTTTTGGGGAGCTGTATACTTCACCTGCTGGTTGATATATTTAAATGTTAGGAAGCAGTATAGCGTAGTGGTCTGAGGCTCTGAGTTGCAAACCTGGAGACCTGGGTTTAAATCCCACAGCCCCGTCTTGCATACCGTGAGACCCTGAGCAAGTCACTTAACTTCCTTGTGCTCCCAAGTTGCACCTGTAAACAAGCTTCCAGCTTTAGTGCGTCCCTCCTAGTAAAACAAAGGTAAAAAAAAAAATGTTATTCTTATGTAGATTTAACTAAATGTATTTTTTTCTATGAGCTTTAAATGTTATTGATATGCAGTTTATATTTAATTATAAGGATGTACACGAGGATTTTGCGAACAGTTTTAATAGAGTCATTCATTCTCTCCTGAGTTTGCTGTATAAATAGTAGTCTGAATGTATAATGAACTTAAACCTTAATAAAGCACCAGTAGGGGCACAAAACAGCTGTTGGGGAGTTTGTTTTTTCCCTATGGGGCATTTTTCACTTCTAAATATGACTGACTATAGTTTTATCTTGCGACAAATATAGATGCTTATCTCCATGCAGGAGCAATCTACCTTTGTGCTACTGTTGGATATTTGGAAAATACTACAGTGTTTGAAAAATAAAATAAAAATAAACAGCTCCCACCCTCCACCTCAAACCAATCCTTTTAAAAACACACCACTGTCCTGCAGCCAACAAGTATAATCCCAATCCCTCCCTCCTCCCTCCAGCACCCAAAATTTCATATGTTTTAAAAATAAAACTCCCACAGTGAGTGACTGGCATAAATGACCCACCTCCATGGCTGGCCTATCAATCCCCATCCCCCCACCAGCAGTACCCTCCTCTTATCCTCTTGCTCCCAGGCAACCAATTTTTCATAAAAAATTGCAGTTAGCGTTTGCCGCAGACCAAGACAACTGATACAACCCACCTCCATGGCTGACTGTCTTCTATTGAATGAAAGCACTCCCATGCTTGTCTACAGTAGAACAGGTGATCATATGACCAGCTGGCTTTACTATACAAACAAGTACGGGAGCATTTCATTCAACAGAAGGCAGCTGGCTGCGCAGGAAGGTGGGTTGTGTTGATCACCTTGGTCCACACTGCAGCACATGCTAGCAAAGCTGTTTTAACAATAAATTGGGTACTGGGGTAGAAGGGTGCTACCAAGGTTTGGATGGGGAAAATATTAATTTAAAAGAAAAAGAGCTCTAAAGATTGTGGCTAGTGGTGGAGGCAGGTGGGTTGTGATGATTTTTTTTTCAAACATATGAAATGTTGGGTGCTGGGGGGAAGAGGATGGGATTGTGATTGTAGCAGATGGTGGGGGCACAGGGTTATGATTTTTTAAAGGATTGGGTTTGTGAGGAAGGTGAGGAGTTGTTTCTCTATCTCCTTCCCCCCTTTACAGGCACATGAATAATGAATATGAATAAAGAATACCTGAATATTTGGGTACCCAAATATAATATTTGGCCCTAATATTAAAAATAAGGTATTCACACACCACTAGTAAGAAATAAGACCTGACAGGGAGTGGCATATGTGTGGATACCCGCACACCTTACAGCCCCTGGAAGTGCTGATATACACCAGTACCCAACATTCTGAAGAGTATTATTGTGCTTTGAAGATGGGTTGGACAAATAAAAAAAAAATCTCTATAAGATAAAAAAAAAGATATAATAAAATATTGCTTAGAAATGGTCAAATAGTTCCCCCACAGTTGGTTTTCACTTTTCAGTCATTTGCCATTCTACATATTCAATAGACGGTTTGATTGTTTGCCATGGAATTTAAAAAGTCAGTATAGTGTATGGTGGAATGTTGTTGTAGATGGAATTCCATCCTTAAAATAAGCTTGTTGTGCTGCAGTAGCGATGTCACAATGTTGTGCTGCACTAGCAACGTCACTACTGCAGCACAAGATAGAATGTCTTTTCATGGCCATGTTGTTCAATTCACTACAGTTGACGATGTGGCCACGGTGGTGAGAGCTGGCCCAGGAGGTGAGTGGAGTTTGAAAGAACTGCTAAAGTAAGACATTTGGGGACTACGAGGGGACCTTGTTGGACAAAGGCATGTATAAATGGTTGCCTATACACTATAAAAGATTGTGTATGAGCAACCATACACATACAAGGCTGTATTTCAATCTCATGGTTAGCAAAGCGTGTTTTCAGTTGTTGCCAAGATACAACTGAATGCAAGTGTCCTGTGTCCTACTGGAATGGGAATACAAAGATGTTTGGAAGTTACTTTACAGTTGAAGTGTCCTATGTCTTACTGTGGTGGGAATACAAAGAGGTTCTGTCAGTTACAGTTTGATTTGGTTCTGCATGTTCAAGTGCCAAGATGTGTAAACCTTGGGGGCTCACCCTTGCTTTAAAGAACATCTTTTGAATAAAGTCCCACTCTAGAATTCCAATTATGGTCTGGACAGTTATGTTATTGCTTCATATGTGGATTTACTGGGTACCCCTCCAGAAAATGGATCTAGCATATGCCTAACAAAAAATCTCTCACAAGGACCTGGTTTGTTAATACTAAATGATTGTTCTGTACACTCCCACCCCTCGATCTCTAGAGAATGAGCCTGGTATACATTCCCAAAGCTAGGGCTGGTACCACCTCTAAAATTTGAGTGTGTGCCCAGTATGGGTGCCAGTGATTAAATAAGGGGTGCTTACTGAGTAAAGTAGCATGGGTGGTTACACATGAATTCAAAATTCTGCACTATTTCTCTGGCATACACAGACACAAACCTACAAGGGCCTTATATGAAACCAGTGCCTCAATTTCATGTGGGGAAGGGTCAGCAGTAGATATTTTTCTGTCAAGATGGTTGAGACCGGGGTGTTGTCTGACCTAGCAGCATGGTGGATGCATTTTAGCCAAGCTTCCATATGACACTGAACTAATTGGCTAATATTTGCATTTTTAGCATGATTATCTGTGAATAAATAGGTTTGCCTCCTAAAAAGGCAGACTCAGTTGTCCTTGGCTGGGAACAATGGGTGGATGTAGGCAAGGGAAAAAAAAAGAGCACGAAAGGGGGTTGGGAGCTGAGCTGAGGATATACTAATGAAGGAGAGATGGGCAAAGGGACTTTGAAAAGGGGCGGAGCCTCTTGACATCATGTGAGGAGAGGGGAAGTTGATTGGGTAAGGGAAGAGAGAGAGAGGGGTGAGTAAAGAGGGTGTTTAAAAGAGGCAGGCAAGGCAGAGGAAGCTCGCAATTTTGCTTCTGTAACATTTCTTTACATGAAAGCATGTCAGTTGGCAATTACGCTCATATAGCACATCAGTGTGGCAGCTGATTTTAATTTTCTTTAGCTTTTGAGCCACTGAGAGATATTTTTGGTAGCTTGTTGATCCAGGCAGGGGGGTTGGATACCTACTGTGATTTTGTTGGTGAGTCGGTTGTTTTTTGCTACGGGGGTAAGTAAAAAGAGGTATATACAGATATAAGGAAATGTGCTATTGCGGGGCAACAGTATCACTGGTCATATCGCATGAAAGATAATGATTGAAGGCACTGTGGATTAAGCAGGTGATGTAGGGCAGTTTTGAAATGTATCAGATTGTCGAAAACAGTAGCGAGAAGATTTGAACAGGCGATGCCTGGTTTGTAAGTTACAGTCAGCGTGGTTACTAATGGGTTTGTCATGCATCCTGTACCGGGTGGCAGATCCGGAGTAAGAAATACCATAGCGGGAGTGAGGATGGGACTGTGAACTACATGTTGTGCTCAAGTTTAGTAACATTGTTGCTAGAGGTTTGGGAATGTAAGCCATTTTTTTAGGAATTTAAGGCAAGGGAGCTGGTAGCAGCACCGCACTCGTAACAGCTGGGAGAGTTTGGTACCTTAGAGCTAGAACGAGAATTATTATGACACATGTAATGTTCGAGGGGCAGTGGGTTGGATAGTTGCCTAGGGTATAAAGGTTTGGGGGTTGAATCCTAGTAGGAGCAGTTTTTAGGGGATACAGTCACAGTCGTTGGAGCAGATCAGTGGACATGATATAGCATGGAGAAGAGATACTCAGGTCTGAACTGAAGCTGGTAATTTACTGTTAGAAGTAAAAACGCAGTCCTGCATGAAACAGTAAGTTTCAAGTCCCAGAAGGCAAAACTCAGTTTCTGCGGCAAGAGTAGCAGATGCTGGTCTAGGGGCACTTCGATCACATTGGGGATTCCAGGGGACTATGTGTTTTCTCTTCCCACTGGAAGCCCAACGGGCACAGCAATTCTGGTAGGTTGCCAACCCTCAGACCCACCGAGGGAGGGCAGGAGGGTCCCAGATGCCTAGTCACCAGTTCTAAATAAACACGCGGCCGCCAGGATGGGGGATTTGTGTCAGCGGTTTGGTGGATGCCATTTTAGGTAAGGCAGGCAATCATGAGGTGGCCGCCATCTTAGATAAGGGAGGCCTAGCTCCTGGCAGGAGATTGGAATGGAGGTTCATGAGGGGAACCAATTGAAAGATAATGTAAAGCCAATGGCTCAGTGGATGGGTCATTAGACAATGGGGTTGGGGTGCAGGGTTCAATCCTTGTTGGGAAAAAAAATTTCTTTTGCTTTGCAGTTGATATTGTTAATGGAGACTATTGTTAAAGTGCCCATATATAGGAAAAATAGATTGTAGGGCCTGCAATACTAGCTGATAGGAATGAATGGAGCAATTGACAGGGCACCTGAGTAGACAAGTACTTATATGAATTTCAGCCATTCTATGACATGCTCAGAATTCACAGCAGGGCTGGGGGACCATACATAGTCAAGGGCATGGAAGAATAGAGAAAACAAGCATAATACTTACAAAAAGGGGGGCAGGGAGGGAATGGGCATTAAACATAAACACTAGATGTTTCAGTTAAGGTGGCAGGGGAGACAGCCCGATTGAGGGGTAGGCCACGATCCCCTGGCCCGGCTGCCATTTCAGAGACATTGTCGGCCGCATGGCAGCCACCATTTTAAGAAGACATGCGGCTGGGGGGGGGGGTTGCAACTGGGATGGGGCAGGCCTAGTGCATAGGAACTATAATATAATAATAAATAGATACAATAATACTATTCAAACCCACTATAAATTGGGAAGGGGAGGCAACATGGTACGGTGATATATGGTGTGTTGGCAGAATTTTGTTATTTGGTATGAGGGGGAAGACAGGAAGGTACCGAGGGTTAGTGTTTTGTTAAGGTACTTGCTGAGGCACCCAAGTAGGATGGGACCTCTTGCTGCGGGCAGTCCCTGTGGGTAGGGAATGTTTTAAAAGCACATGACAGGATCGGTTGGGGGGGCAACACACAGCTAGGAGTTTCCATCACAAAAGGACAAACAAAAAAAAAGAAAAAAAAAGACAAGACACAAAATAACTAAATACAAAAAAAAGAAGGGGAAATAGGACAGGGGGATGGAGGTTTCTGTCAATGAACCATGTGGACTGCAGGGGAGTCTCCTTGCCATAATCCAAAAAAAAAAAGTCAGACAAAACAGAAGACAGTTTATTTAGGAATTTAATTGGGGGACAGGGTAAGCACACTTAAAGAACCAGGGGAAGGGGTTCTGGGGGGACATTTGAAGGAGAAAGTCTGATGTTTAAAAGTTAACAGTTTCTGCTGACTACTACGGTGATTTATTAGCATGGCTCCCAAGGAAGGACCACCATTGAAGAGGAAGATTGCAGAGTCTTTAAGTACTGTGGTAGTGAGGGGGAAACCAAGGCCCTGGATCAGCATGGAGGAATGCCACAGGGGGCTAGAGAGGAAAGGGGCTTGAGAGGAAAAGGGGTCTGGAAAAAAGTGAGCATGAGGTGTGGTAGCAGGGGGGCGCTTAAGACTTATACAGCCAGAGGGGCAACAGGCCCAGGCCACCACCAACACTGGCCACAGAACCAGTGCCCTGGTCTGCTCCAACACCCCAACCACCCCTCTGACTCCACAAGCCTCCATAGAGGTGACAGAGCCTTCCTGCTCCTACAGCAATCCCCATTCCGCAGGGCAGCGGCCATCAATGAACCCACTAGCTCAAAGCACAGGTTGGGCTGTCCCCTCAACACAGAAAGGAGGGTCTGCACATCAGAGGGTACTTCTACATGGTGTGGAATGGTTGGTAAGCACCTGGAGGGAAACGGGGGGGGTTCAGATTGCAGGGTGTCGCGGAAGGGAATTAAGCCAGAGAAAAAGTACAGAGCTAGGAATGAGTGGGACCTGGGGGGACTCAGAAGCCTCCATATGTTCTGATCTTTCCTTTTACAGTTGTACTTGAGCTGATAATTGAAGGTTACCATGCTTCTCACAGGCTGCTGAACCTGAATACAATCACAGGGTCTACACAGGAAATTTTTATTTCATGTTATGCTACTAAAGTAAGATAGGGCAATCACTGCAGAGCATCTTTCCCCAGACAGGTCATTTTGACATTAAGCACTGATAGTTCTATGCAAATGAAACAGCAGGGAGATTAGTGGCAAGATTTGCTCCCATGTCTCGCTCACATAGGAATCTTACCCAGTTTAGTGAAAGGTATGGGTATGCGAGTAGGGGGGTGGTGGGAGTGAACGGTGAAGTGCAAATGTGTCAGTGGCCTGTAGGCATTAGTTGAAAGGAAAGGTTGGGTCAATATGACAGAGGCCCGGCAGGATAGATGCGAGGGGGTTTAAACAGGGTGGGGGTTTTCAGCCCACAGGTCTGGAGAAAACCAGAAAGAGCAAAAAATAAATAAATAGATAAATAAATAAATACATAAATAAACAAATGAGCAAATAAATGGTGGTGTTAGCTGGGTACCTCTGCCACCACTCAGGAAACAATCAATAACGGACAATAATCCTTTCAATCTGGAAGGTGAGGTAGGCGCAGGTAAGAATGACAAACAACGGCCAGGGGAGGTGTCAGAAGATAGGGTCCCCTGGGGACCGGATGTATAGGTGGTCGGAAGCAACAGATCAAAGTGCAAAAAAATAAAAAAAGGGGGGATCCTTTATTCATTTAGACAGAACTGCCAGGGGGCTGATGGGACAAGCAAAATGAAAGCAGCTATCCCGGGATTTCCATTGCACAAGAACATTGCAAAAGCTATCCTGTGCATCTGGCAGATTAGCAGAATGACTTTAGTACCCTTTCCACGCCCAGGCTAGATCAGTTCAAGTTATCAAGTAACGAATAATGGGGGGCCACTGCTTGGTGTGTCGTAGCCATTAAGGCTCACTCAGATGGGACATTGTGCCCAGTAAAGGCTTTGGGGGCATATGCCTCAGAGTGCTGTATTAGGGTTTTTTCTGCCTCTTTTGCTGAAGTTTCATTGCCTCCCACCCACCCATCAAAAAGGAGAACGGGCAGGGTTTTCTTTGGGGGGGTGGCTTGAATGGTCTGTCAAAGGTGGATGACAGTAGGTGTCCAGTATGGATGTTGGAGGACTGCCAGAGGTGGATGACAGAGGGGAAAAGGGGAGGGAGGAGGGAAGGGGTGAATGATAAAGGAATATGTGGACAAGAAGAAGCAACTGAAGGAGAGAAAAGCGGTCTTGGTCTACACTGTTACCTACAGAAAACAGAGGAGAAGATGGCACCCAGGTTTTCACCTTTTCAGCAGCCTCTAGGGATGCCTGGAGGCACTACATGCCGGTGAATAAGTGGGGGAAGCACGGCAGGTGTCAGCACGTTGTGCCCGGACGTCATTGCATGTCCGTGCTCCAGTAGGATCCAAATTAGGTGGAAAAGGGCTGGGCGTGACCATGCAGTTTGATAGCCGCGGCCTGCCTTGCTGGGAGGACTCTCTTGGAATCACACTGGGGGGCCTGGGGGCAGGTCCGGCTAGGCAGGATATGAGGGAGGCCCTCCAGCAGACTGGCCATGGCCAAACCTGACCCCCATCATGTGAGTGAGCCTGGTGCTCTCCCGGTGGGTAGGGCCAGCTGCTGAATGCCCCCGCCCGTAGTTGCCGCAGAAAGGCGGAAAAAAGAGATGTGATAAAAAGAAAAAAAAAAGCCGTGTATTAAATGCTGTAATACACATGTGTATTACGGCACTTTTTAATACATGGCACCTTTCAGTGTAAAAATGCAAGAGCCATACTGTGGCTCGCGACCGCCACAAGGCATTTTCCCTCATCAACTTTCTCCCACAAAAGCACTCACCTCAGGAGCCGGTAAACCGGAAGAGATTTTTGAGTGATAATTTCGGCGGTTCTGAAAACAGCGAGCGGTTAGGATCTGTGCTGTTGCCATAACGTTGTCATGTTGTTTTTTTATTTTAAAATACTTTGCGACTCTCATCTGCAGTCTCCACAAGTGGAGACGCATACTCTCACTCTGTGTTGGGCCAGCTGAGAGAGGAGCGTCAAGAGCAGCAAGGCCCCCAAATAGTCCCTCCTCCTGCCTGTCTCCAGCGCCCATCACTAGCCAACATCCATTGCCTCCTCAGTGAAAAAACATGACCCCTTAAATTAAACAAACTAAAATATGAGGTACAGTGTGTTTGCTTGAATTTAACACACACCCTCATTGTTGGGTGGCTACCATAAACTCCTCGGGCTTTGCACTAGGGGTTTATGTGCCATCCAACAACTCGGGTGTGTGTTAAATTCTCATAACACACTGCACCCCATACTTTATCCTACATATGTTACATACTGGTACAGTGAATCAATGCAAAAAAGGTGGAACTGTTGAGTGGAGAAGGTACAGTGGAGGCAGTTATTATATATTCCTGGGGGGGTGTTAAACTGCAATTTACCTACAGGTATACTCTGTCACTACCTCAGATGGAGGCACCACATGTACTTGTTCTTCCAGTACCATTTGCCTGACAAACAACCTAGGCCGGGCCCCTCGAGGTGTGTCCACGGAAGACCTGAGGGTCCTGTAAACAGCCAAGGTGAGTCCAAAAGGGGCTGTTACACTGGCTACCCCTAAATGCCTGCTTGCTTGCCCAAAAGGCCTTGTCTGGACAAATATTGGACAAGCTACACATTTCCTGGAGAAATAAACAGCCGCTGGGAAAAGAACTGGACAGTGTGAGATGTTCTCAGTGTGGGATTTGAACCTGTGGCTGAGTGAATGGGCTGCTGAGTATTTGAAAGCTGCTGCTGAGAATTGAACCTATACTGTGGCAAGAAAGTTTAGACTCTGCAGCTAGTATGAGAGACTTTTGAGATTTGCAGCCAGTGAGAGAGAATTGACCGTCCTGCAGTGCAGAAACAGCCAGTGGAGTTTGGCAGTTGGAGAGCAGAGACTCTAAAGATCGCATCCTAAATCCCATGTCTGCAGCTGAATATACAATGACCTGCAAACTGTTTCCCTCCTCAGTGGGGTAAGTGCATTAGAGACTGCTTTTGCTGCAAGATGGAGTGACTGTTAGTGATGGGGCTAGAGGCTGTGCAAAGTCCAGCTTCTTTACTGCAGCTGAGAAAAGTGTGTGCCAGCCATCAGTCTGTGGAACCACCAGCCTGCCCCATACCCAGACCGAAGTGGGTCCCACCAGAGAGGAAAACATTGAGAAGCCTGCCAGGTGAATGCTACATACAAAGTCCCCGGGGGCAAAGACTGGAAAGGCCTGGCAGGTGAACACAGGCATTCTTCATTTTGTCAGCAAGTGGTGCATCAACAACTCTTGATACCAGCACAGTACCATAAAGCAAGTTTCTGCCACTTTCTTTGAACTGCTGAACTGTAAGTACACCAGGCTGTGGCTTTCGGGGGTCTTTATTTAGCTAGCTCTCTAATCTGAATAAAGGGGATGAGGTCCTGGCAGAGGCTTTTCCATGGTTAAAGCTGCACCCAGTCAAACAAGTTTGAGTTTTGAATCTGTTTCAAGTTATTTGGGACCCAACGAAAGATCCCCAGCGTCTTCTAAACAGCGGTGTGGTATCCACCCAAGGGACTTTAGAGACATTCTGGACAGCTGCCATTGGGAAGCTGGGTGCACTCGTAGGTGGGAGGTGGGGACTATGAGTGGTTATGTTGTTGTTGTGACAGGGAGAACCTATCACTCTAAGGGACTGACTATTCTTAAAAGCTGTTACAACAGTTCTCCTATTTCCTTGCTTTAACTATTCTTTACAATTCTAGTCCATATTCTGGGCCACCTATGGGCACCCCCGCTCCCTTCTTGACTAGACTATAGTGTCCAGCCTTATTTTTCTTTTGCCCTCTCAGGTCCTCGTACAAGAAAGTTATTGTGGTGACCTCAGAAATGATTTAAAACAACAGGCTGTGTTCCTTGTTGTTGACCTAAAGTATATAAAAGCACTATGACATAAAAGCACATTAGGTATATGCCCAATGCTTATGAAATCTGTAAATGTTGTAAATACCATGGCAATAGATGTTTTTAATAAAGGTAAAAAGTTACTAGGTGTCTGTATTATAAAATTAAGTTACCAGGGTAGAGATATCAGAAAACCCCTTTGTGTTGTAAAAATGCATGTAAACCGCAGATTATTTGAGAGTTCCTTTGGCACCATGCATTTCTGCTTCAAGCTGAACCAGACAAAAATGTCATGCTAATTTGCATATACATCCCATGATGCTTTGCATTGTGGGGGCATGTGTGATTTTGTATTTCTTTGAAACTTGACTTTATTGTCAATGCCCTTTGGGGTAACCCATGCTTCAATACTTTTGCACTGAGGTTCTTTGTCTTTAGCTTGTTTTTTTTTTTTTTTTTTTGGGGGCTCACCATGACCCAAACATGTAAGATCAATATAGGGAATGGTTCATTTCCACTATGGTGAGACAGATCATCAAGTACTGACCAAGTGCAGGGGAAGGACTTGCATAGTCTGTTGTTGCAAAATTATGTATTTAAGAAGGGATATACCATTGCTTAAGGTTATCCCCTGTGGTCAATGAGGAAAGTGAACCACCTGCAATTCTGTAAAGAATTTTGTTTTATTTTTTTTTTCACTTTGAAATTTACTATTTTTAAATAAACATCACACAGAGTTTGTGTGTTGAACCTGAAGTTCTGTGTCTGGTCCATCTGTTATAGAAACACAGAATGTGTTGGCAGAAAAGGACTGCCAGGCCCACCCAGTCTGCCCAAAACTCTCTACCTTAAAGCTATCTCTTGGAAGCTAGCCTTCCCAATTAAGCCTACCAATGATACACTTGTGCCTATCCCATGCCATTTTAAATCCCCCACTGTCCTTGCCCCTACCATCTCCTCCGGGAGTCTGTTCCAGTTGTCCACCACCCTCTCCGTGAAATATAATTTCCTAATGTTTTCTTTGAACCCCCCCCCCGATCTGCAACTTGTGGCCCCTAGTTTTTGAGTGTCTCTTCAGCTGGAAAATGTCACTCACTGGTACACTATTTATGCCTCTGAGGTATTTGAAGGTTTCAATCATGCCCCCTCTCTCCCTTCTTTGCTCCAGGGGGTACGTTAAGGTCCTTCAGTCTGTCCTCATATGACAACTGACTAAGACTCCCCACCATTTTTGTTGCCCTTCTCTGAACCCTTTCTACCCTCTCTACATCCTTCCAGTGGTATGGCCTCCAGAACTGGACCCCATACTCCAATTGTGGTCTAAACAATTGCTTGTACAGAGGCATTATGATCCCCCTCTTCCTGCTAGTGAAACCTTTGCCAATACATCCCAGCATTCTACTGGACCTTGTCACTGGCCTCTCACACTGCTTTGCCACCTTGAGGTCCCATGAAATGATTATGCCTGGGTACTGTTCTACCTCAGTTGCCTCTAGGACTTGCCCCCCCCACATCCTGTACTCTGCCTCTCGTTTTTTTTTCCCCTACGTGCATGATCTTGCACTTTTTTGCATTGAATGACAACTGCCAACTCTTAACCACTTCTCCAGTTTATATAGGTCCATGCACATTTTTTCAACCCCTTCCTCTGTATCCACTCATAGAAACATAGACTTTGATGGCAGATAAGGACCACTTGGCCCACCCAGTCTGCCCACTTCCTTTCCTATTGGATAAGCTGCAGATTCTAGTTAACCAACAGCCTACTTCCTGCCACCCCCCACTACAATTGCCTGAGGTCTGTCCCATGCATGTTTGAATTCCCCCACTGTTTTAGACCCAACAACCTCCCCAGGAAGGCCGTTCCATGCATCCACCACTCTCTCCATGAAAAAAAAGTCCTCACATTACCCCTGAGCCATCCCCCCTCTATCTTTAAATTGTGCCGCCCTGTTCTTACACATCTCTTTTTCTGAAAGATGCTACCCTCCTGGACTTTGTTGATTCCCTTGAGGTACTTCAAAGTTTCTATCATGTCCTCCCTGTCCCTCCTTTCATCAAGGGCATACATATTAAGCTCTCTCTGTTTCTTTTTATATGGTTGGTTTCTGATGCAGACGCTGCACCATTTTAGTTGCCTTCCTCTGGACTGCTTCCATCCTGTCTATGTTCTTGTGTAGATGGGGTCTCCAAAACTGCTCACAGTATTCCAGATGGGGTCTCACCAACTGTCTGTACAGAGGGATAACCACTTCCCTTTTTTTACTTGTGATGCCCCTTCCTATGCATCCCAGTATTCCCCTGGCTCTCCTTACTGACTTCTCACATTGCTTACCCACCTTTAGGTCATCTGTTATGACTATCCCAAAGTCCCTTTCCATTTTTGTTGTTGTTAATACCTCCCTAGCTATTGTGTACTCTTTTCCTGGGTTTTTGTTTCCCAGGTGCATTACTTTGCACTTCTTTGCATTGAATCTAAGTTGCCATATGTCTGACCATTCCTCCAACCTTGCCAAGTCCCTTCTCATCCTTTCTACCCCACCTTGTGTATCAACTCTGTTACAGATCTTTGTGTCATCTGCAAAGAGGCATACCTTTCCCTTCAGACCCTCTGCAATGTCACCTATAAAGATGTTAAAGAGGACTGGACCCAGTACTGAGCCCTGAGGTACTCCACTAGTAACCCCCCTTTCTTCAGAATGTGTTCCATTCACTATTACCTTCTGTGTCTTGTTGTGCGGCCAGTTTGCTACCCAGGATACCACCCTGGAACCCACTCCCAGGCTGTCTAACTTAATTATTAGTCTTTTGTGCGGGACTGTGTCAAATGCCTTGCTAAAGTCTAAGTAGACCATATCCACAGCCCCTCCCTGGTCTATTACTTTGGCCACCCAGTCAAAGAAATCAATTAGATTCATCTGACATGACCTTCCTGCTGTAAATCCATGCTGCTTTGGGTCCTGTGCCCTGTTGGCCTCTAGGTACTCAACAATTCTTTCTTTCAGAAGTGATTCCATCATTTTCCCTACCACTGAGGTCAAACTTACAGGTCTGTAGTTTCCTGCTTCTGCCTTGCTCCTACTTTTGAGAAGGGGAATCCCATCTGCCCTCCTCCAGTCCTCAGGTACCACTCCATCCTCCCATGATTTGTTAAAAAGTGTGGTCAGTGGTGTCACTAGGTCCTCCCTTAGTTCTTTTAGGATTCTGGGGTTCTATTGCAGCCTGTTGCTTGTTTTGGTGAAACACTTAGTTCCAGATCGGACGGAGACGCGAGGGACGAGAGGGAAGTACTTCCGGGTTTAAGGCAGCGAGACATGCAAGATGGACGGGCGGTGGAGGTTTTCCACGGAGATAGTACTTCTCAACTGCTACGGAGGCAGTTTGGACTTCCCAAGATTTCACAAACTTTTCAGACGATAGACTGGTCGGCGGAGGATGCGCTTTGTGACTCTGGATGGAAGCAGACAGCTACGGGGCAGTGGATCCCAGATCCAGACTGGAAGGTGGCCTCTGAGGTGAATAACTCTTCAATTAAGCATGCCAATGATTCTCCTATCCTGAGCTCAGGTATTGACTTACATGGGGGTTCAGGGGGACATGTAACTGCTGCGCAGCCTTTAGATGAGCATCCTATGGCCTGTTCTAGGCCTGGTACATCCTCTGGGGGGAAGGTTCTTCTTTTTCTCAGCAGGCAGGTCATAGTAAAGAGACTTTAGCTGATGGGGCTAGTTGCCATAATGCTAGGAAGCTAATGTCTGAACTCTTTAAAAATAAATTAGAACAAGCCCCGAGGCGTAATGCTGTCAGATTACGTTATAAAGGAGGGTTAGCAGAGCATCCGGACAGATATTATGTTTTCAATACTTTATTGAAGTGTACTATGAATTTTTTTCCTGCTGATATTTTTGCTTTAATACATATTTCAGGTGAGGATTCCTTCGATGTTAGTTTTAAAACATCACATTGTTTGGAGAAATTTTGGGACAAATATTCTGCTTTAACATCTACTCCACTTTGGACCCCTTTTTTTGCGATTCCTCTCACTAAACCTCAGATTAGATATATCACCATTATGTTTCGTAATGAAGGGGTTAATATTAGTGACATTCATCATTGGTTACAAAACAGGTGTGATATTTTGGGGCCCCCGAAGCAATTTTAGATTTGGCAGGCATTTGGACTGGTAGTTGGAGGTTTAAAGTAAAATTGTTTCAGGATAATAGTGATATTGTACATCTCCCTAATAGTTTTTTCCTAGGCAAAGATAGAGGAGTTTTGTTTTATGGGGGTCAGCCTCGGGCCTGTTATAAGTGTGGGGCTAAAACTCATATTAGTAGTTCCTGTGATCTATTAAAATGTGCTTTGTGTGGTGGATTTGGGCATGCGGTGGACTGCTGTGAGAATATCTTTCAGTGTAATTTGTATGATGACAAAGGACATGCTTTCCATCAATGTCCTTGGGCCAAACATAACAGGGTGGGTGGTTGGGATCAGGATGATCTAGTGAACAAAGCTCAGGAAAAGAGACGGGATAAGTCTTCCTCCGTCCATGCTTCCACTTCAGAGCTGGGGGGGTTCCAGACAGGCAAGGGAGATCTGAATCCTGTTAGTACTGAAGTATTGGTTCCAGTTGCTGACTCTGAGTGTTCTGTTCTCCTTGATAAGGTCTCCCCTGTTCCTATTGACCAGCCTCAGGCACAGTCACCTGCCCTTTCCTCTATGCCTCCTCCCTTTGAAACAGTTAAAAGTAGGAGGTTTACCAGGGCTTCCATTAAACAAATAGTTAACCCTATCCCTGTAGGTAATTCTTTTACTCCATTGATGAGTGAAGGGGGAGATTCCGATTTGGAATCTGATACCTCCCATCGCTCTGCACTTCTTTCTGAAGATGAAGGTAGTAAGTCTCTTGAATTGGCTAAAGAAAAAAAAGGGAAGAAAGGGAAAAAAAGGAAAGCCAGTTTTAGCCAAAAAGGTGGGCCTTGATTTTTCCTTTTTGACTTTTATGGCAATGTTAAAGGTAGTTTCCTACAATGTCTGTAGTATTAAAAATTTCAAGAAAAGGCTTTCTCTTTTTTCCTTTCTTGGAACATTACAGGCTGATATTATCTTTCTTCAAGAGACTAGATTATCTTCTCTTGCTGAAATTGAACAGGCAAAACGCAGATGGATTTGGGGGCCATCTTTTTGAACGTTTGGCCCAGATTTGGCAGATGGGATAGCAATTTTGTTTAAATCCACCTATTTTAAAATCTCTAAATTGGTAGATATTTGTCCTGGTAGGGCTTTACTTTTAGATTGTAGTTTTCAGGATTTTGATTATCGTATTATTAACATTTATGCACCACAAGTCAAGACTGCTCGTATAGATTTATTTGAACTTATTAAACCATTCCTCTACACTAGGAAGCATGTAATTTGGAGGGGTGACTTTAATTGTGAAGTTGATGTTAAATTTATAGGTGGAGTTCAGAAGAAACTGTATTGTGATTCATTAGCATTACAGCAGATTGTTAAGGACTCAGGCCTTTCAGATGCCTATCGGGCATTATATAGTACTGGAGGTTCTACTTATCATAGACATGTCTTTTCGACCCGTATTGATTTAATTTTCGTTTCTAAATACTTACAGCCTTACTGGGGTATTGTGAAACTGATGGAATTTTCTGATCATCAGATTTTATTTTGTCATTTTAGCTTAGCAGGGATTCCTACTAAGATATTTCCAACTTGTTCTAGGTGGAGACTGAATTTGTCTCTTTTAGAGTCTTGTGATTGTATGAATGGTTTAGATATTATTTTTGCAGCGCGGAATTCTATGATTTGTCTTTATGATAACCTAGATGACTGGTGGAAAGATACCAAATTTGAGATTAAATCTTTCATGCTGAAGATTGGGAAACAAAAAGCTAATTCTCAGTATTTGAAATATTTACAATATCGGAATCAGTTATATAGGTTAATGTCTTTCCATCCTCAGGATAGATCACTTTTTCAGTCACAAATCTCTGAAATTAAGAAACAGATGTCTCTTTATCAATATGATAGGGCAAAATCTTTGGATATAGAGTTTAGATATGGTTTGCGATCGCAGCCTGCTGCTGACCCTTATAAGGTCTGTAAACAACATTTAGATAAAACTCTTCTGACTAGCTTAGTGGCTGACAGTGGTGTACTAGTGTCTACTGATTTGGAGATGTTGTCTGTTGTGCAAAGTTTTGTCTCTGACCTTTTTAGTGTAGATTCTGGGCCCACTAAAGTTTTACCAGCTGAAGTTTTGGCCACCCTTCCTTTATTGGATGATGTTTCTAAGAAAAAGTTATTAATGCCTATTTCATCTCAAGAAGTGGAAGATGTGATAAAATCCTTAAAGAGTAAAACGTCCCCTGGCTTAGATGGCATCCCTAATGAGTTTTATAAAATGTTCCTTCCCTACATGTGTTTTTTTTGCCTTTAGTTTTCAATTTTATGTTGACATCAAATCGGGGTTTTACAGACTTTAGTACTTCATTACTGAAATTTATTCATAAAAAAGATGATCCTTCGTTGTTGACAAATTGGAGACCAATTAGCTTACTAAATAGTGACTATAAAATATTTTCTAAAATCCTCACTAACAGATTGTTGCAGGTTTCTGGATTCCTTATTCATCCGGCTCAAACTTGTGCACTTCCTACATGTAGGATTCAGCACAATCTTTTTCTCTTACGGGAACTATTTGATAATAGTTCTTTAGGTCGAGGTTCTGGGTTGGTGGTTGCACTGGATCAAGTTAAAGCTTTTGATAGAGTTAGACACCAGTATTTGTTTAATTTGTTGTTGTGTTATGGTATTCTGTGACCTTTTGTGGCATGGATAGCTATGCTATATTCTGATTCTCAGGTCCTTCCCATGGTAAATGGACTCCTGGGATCTGAAATTCAGTTTGCTAAAGGAGTGCGACAGGGCTGTCCTTTAAGTCCCCTATTATACACTTACGTTTTGGATCCAGTGATTAGATATATTCATGGGAATATTGATATTGTAGGACTTGCCTCTGATCCGTCTTTGTCACCAGAGAAGGTAGTGGCATATGCTGATGATGTGATTTTATTAATGGAAAATGAAGCATCCCTTAAGATTGCTTTGCAAAGCTTTCACATATGGGGTCAATTTTCTGGGTCGCAGATTAATCTAACCAAGAGCTTTCTTTTTTCTTTAGATTCTGGCTCTGTTGCCCTGTCAGAGATAGAGGGTATTCCCCTGGTCTCTACCCCTCATAAAATTTTGGGTATATGGTTTGGGCATGGTGATATGGTTAGCTTTAATTGGGAGCAACAGTTGAAGTTTGGGGAGGGTAAGGTTAATGTTTGGAACGCTGGAAATTTGGTGAAGAAAAGCGCATTTTATTATTAAAAATTCCTGTTGCCTGTGTTTTGTATCTTAGTTATCTTTATCCTCCTCCATTTAAGTTAGAAACTAGGTTGTATAGTGTTTTTTTTTCAAATGCTTTGGGGTAACAGGTTGAATCCTGTACGTAGGGAAATAACTTATTTACCTATTAAGTGGGGTGGTTTAGCTATGATAAACCCAATTGGGTTCTATCACTCTATATTTTTGTTTAATTCTTTTAGTTATTTATGGGGGTCTGTTACTTTACCATGGCAAGCATGGTCACAATTTGTTTGGGCTCAGTTTTTCCATAAATGGAAAATTTTACCTCCCAAAATTCTAGCTCAGGATCACTTGCCAGCCTATGGGATTCCGGCTCTGAAAAAATGTCACCAATGGAAACTTATGTTTCAGACTTTAATTTCTTGTACTAGAAAGTCCTTTTATTCATATATAGTTTATGACTTACAGGGTATTGTGTTACTTTTTCCTGAATGTGTTCTGACTAAAATGTCTTTTGCTCTTCATAAACTAACTGACTTTAGACTTCCTGTTTTTACATGGGATATAGTTTGGATGTCAGTTCAAGGAAGGTTAGGGGTGCATGGTAATTTGAAATACAAGCCATTACAAGATAGATATTGTCCAAGGCTTTTATGTTTAAATGAGGAAGAGAGTTTACTTCATTTTTTTCTTACCTGTTCTTTTAGTAAGATTTTCTGGAATGATGCAGCCACTTCTTGGCATATGCCTTTACTTTCTCACCTTACGTATAATACGTTGATTTTGGGGGACTATTCTGGGGCTTGGGGTATTTACCATAGTAGCACTTTGATGTTTTTTTTGCACTTATTCAATTTTATCTTTGGCAAGCACGTTGTCAGTTTATTTTTCAACAACAACATGTCTTAAATTCTACTATTATGTCTCAGGTAGAAGAAGGATTATTGCATGTTAAATGTACAGATAAATTGAGATTTTCACAACTTCAGTTCAGTTCCCTTTGGAATCATTTTTTTTTGTGAATGGTTTTTTTCTGGAATGTTTTGTTATATATCAATTATCTCTGTTTAGTTTTTACAGTATGTGATTTGATTTTCTTATTGTGATGTTATAGTTTTGTTTCAATAAACTTCCCCTACTCTTTTCGATAAGTGCCATGGGATCTTTAACATCCACCTGAACTACCACCAATCCAGGCAGATGGGACCTCAGTTTAACGTCTCATCCGAAAGACGGATACTTAACCTTTTATCCTTAACCTTCCCTGCCACCTCTTTTGAAAACCATATTGGTTTTTTACTCTGCTTTGTTTTCTTTATCTGGTTCACACAAAGGCTTGTTGCCTCTATGATAGCAGTTTTGATTTTTCTCCCTTGTTCTTCCACCCCTCCTTTTTGGTCATTTGCTAGTGCATTCCTCAGGTATTCACCCATTTTGCCAAAGTCAGCCCTTCTAAAGTCCAGTGTCCTTGTTCTTGTATGGCTAGTCTCCATGGTTGTGCTAATTGTGAAGCACACTGTGAAGTGGTCACTTGTTCCCAGATGTCTACTGACTTCTAAATTTGTGATCCTCTCTCCATTTGAGAGTACCAGGTCTAGTATTGCTCCCCTCCCGAGTGGGTACCAACACTAGCTGTCTAAGGTCTGCCCCCTGCAGGGCATTGAGAATGACCCTGCTCTTGGATGTGGCTGCAGTACATGTCATCCAGTTAACATCTGGCATATTCAGGTCCCCCATCAACAGTATCTCCCCTTTTTCAGCCGTTTTGAGAATGTCCTCTATCATTTTCTTGTCCATTTCCTCCCCTTGAGATGGGGGTCTGTATACAACCCCTGTGTGGACTGTGATGCCATTGCCTGTCTCCAAGGTGACCCAGAGTGCCTCTTGTCCTCCCCTTTACATTTTAGTTCTGTAGCTTTGATCCCTTCCCGTGTGTATAGAGCTACTCCACCTCCTCTCTTTTACCCTCCCTGTCCCTTCTGTAGACTGTGCACCCTGTTATGTTGACATCCCAGTCATGGTTCTCCATGTACCATGTTTCCCTGACTGCCACAATATCCAATTGTTCATCTTCCATCAGGGCTACTAGCTCAGGAAGCTTGTTTCCCAGACTACGGGCATTGGTACTCATTGCCCTCCATTTAATGTTGGCTTTATCCTTTTTTCCTCATCTCTGCTCTTATTGCCCTTGTCTATTTTTCCATTTACCCCTGTCCTGCTCTCTGTTGAGCTCTGTACCTCAGTGTTTACCTTACTACTTGCCATGTTTTGTGGGGGGAGGCTTGAAATTTCCTGCCTCTTATCAGCACCTCCCACACTTGGCTAGTTTTAAAGCTTGCCAAGGAAGCAGTTAAACCCGTCACTTAGGAACTTGGTTCCCTTCATGGACAGATGCAGACCATAGTGCCAGTATAGACCTTCATCTCTCCAGGTGTACCCCCCATCCCCAATGAAGCCAAAGCCCTGTGCTCTGCACCAGTTTCGCAACTATTCATTAAACTGCATGGCATGTAGTACCCTAACCTCACCCCTGCCATGGACTGGCAGCACCTCTGAGAGGGTAACTGTGCTTGCTACCTGTCTGAGGCCCCTCCCCAACTCCAAAAATTCATCCTGCACTGCACTGATTCCATGCCTAGCTAGGTCATTTGTCCCAAGGTGGACAATGATATCTAGTTCCCTCTCCTGTGATGCTGCTTCTGCAATCCTAGCTATTGCAGATCTTCATATCGTCCACTATAAAGATGCTAAACAGGAGTGGCCCTCGCACTGACCCCTGAGGTACCCAGCTAGTGACTGAGCTCTCCTTTGAGGGCACCCCATTTACAACTACCCTTTGCCTTCTGTCTCAAAGCCAGTTACCCACCCACCTTACTACTACTGGATCTAGCCCTAAGCATCTCATTTTGTTCAGCAGCTGCCTGTGCAGCATGGAGTCAAACACTTTGCTAATGTCAGGGTGTGCCATATCCACAGTTTCACCTGATCCACTACCCTGGTGATCCAATCAAAGAACTCAATCAAGTTCGTTTGACATCACCTGCCCTCCATAAACCCATGTTGCTGATGGTTTTGCAGTCCATTGGGTTGAAGGTAGCTAGAGATCTTCTTCTTAAGCAGTTTTTCCATAAGTTTTCCCACCACTGATGTCAAGCTCACTGGTCTGTAATTGATTACTTCCTCCTTTTCCCCTCCCTTGTGGAGGGAGACCACATCCGCCTTCCTCCAGTCAACAGGAACCTCCCCCATTTCCAAGGACCTGTTGAAAAGTTTAGCCAGAAGCCCCGCTATTACTTTTCTTAGCTGCTTCAATATCCTGGGTACACCCCTTCAGGGTCCATGGCCTTGTTCCCCTTCAGCCCTTCCACTTCTCACAGGATTTCATGTTCCTGGAATGGACTAGTGTCCATCGCCCCTGCTGCCACCCCCCATTCCTGATCCAACTGCCTTCCCCCCTCTACCATGAATACAGAACAGAAATAGCTGTTTAATATTTCTGCCTTCTCCTGGTCATCCTCGACCAACCCTCCACCTTTGTCTTTTAGCCTACCTATCCCCCCCTTCGACTTTCTTCTCCCACTCACATCCTGGAAGAAAGTTTTATCTCCCTCCTTGACAGAGTTAGCTATTTTCTCTTCTGTTCTTGCATTTGCTCTCCTGACCTCTGACCCTGCCTTCTTCTGCTTTTCCTGGTATACCACCCAGTCTTCCTCTTTCTGAGTCTGCCTGTATTTCCTGAACGCAGTTCTCTTTGCTCTAATCTTTTCTGCCACTACTCTGCTGTACCAGAGTGGCTTCCTTTTTTCTTATTTTTACTGACCTGTTTGATACAAAGGTTTTTGGCATCCAATATTGCCCCCTTCATTGCTATCTACTTTTCCTCCACCCCGTCAGTATTTCCACCCCTGCCAGTGCTTCCTGAAGACAGTCACCCATACTCCTAAAGTCTGCATGCCTGAAATCTAGTACCATCACCTTGGTTTGGTGACCCACATCAGCAGTCTCCATCATGAACCAATGACCCACAACTCCTTCACAGACTTGGTGTCAGAGTGATATTACTTGCTGGAAACATCAGGATTGGGCTAGAGGGATGTTTTCCAGTGAATATCACCCCCAGATATCCTGAGTGGGCTGATGCACCAGGAGTTATCGGAGGAGAACCCAGAGAAGAAAGTTCATTGAGTTCTGACCAGAACCATGACCGACAGACTGGGTGAGAAGCTGCTGCCTGGACTGATCCAGGGAGCTCAGAGGAAGGCCAAGCATGAAGATAACAAAGAGATGCAAGGAGACAAGGAAGAATCAAGGGAACTACCTCCTCTTGAAGACAATCTACCCAAGGATGTAGGAGAGTTGTTGAAATGGCTCTGCATAAAAAAGGTGCAGATAGAAAGAGATAGAGACATTGAGTGGAGAAGGCAAGTTGACAAATGGGTGGGTACCATAAGGGTCTTGCATGCCCTCTAAGTGGACAAACAGAAAGAACCAGTAGCCCAAAATACGTTAAACTGTCCAAACAATGGGATAGTGATTACATTGAAGCATATCTCACAACTTTTGAGAGGATCACTTGAACAGGGGCATGGCCAAGGGAACAGTGGGTTGTTCGATGGGCACCGCACCTGACAGGCAGTGCCCAGTTAATCTAAAGCAACATGGGCTCCTGTGAGGCAGAGGACTATGACCAAGGCCACTGTTTTTCGTTTTTTACCGGAAAATCCGGTAAAATTCCGGAATTAGGGCTGCCTGAAAACCGGTAAAAACGAAGATTTCATGGAATCTGGCATTTTCCATCAGATCAGTAAATCTATAAAAAAGTCTGTTTTTCTTTTAATTCCTTCCTGTACTATTTTCAGTTTGCTTTATTTAATGCTCTGTATATTAAGCCTTCTTTAATTCTGGTTATTTATGCACATACTAAAAGAATGATAATAGAATCCCGCGGTAAAATCCGGAAATTAGAGTAACAATCACCGGTGAAATTCCGGAATCTTAAGTCTTGAAAACGGAATTTAATTGTTTTAATCACCGTAAATCAGTGGCCTTGACTATGACCTTGTGAAACAGGAGCACCTCAGGCACTATGACATACACAGTGAAACCTATCACCAGAAGTTTAGGTTTCCTCACTACAGTTTATACAAAGGATATTCTCGAGAGACTTATGCCCATCTCAAGGAGCTCTGCTACAACTGGCTGCAGCCAGATAACAAGACCAAGGACCAACTTCTGGAGGTGGTAATTATGAGCAGTTTATTAAAGTTTTACCCCAGGATGTTCAACTTTGGGGTGGGGAGCATAAGCCTGATTTCACTGATAAAACCATTACATTGGTGAAAGACTTCCTGGCAGCATGACCATCCAGACTCAGAGGGTTCCAAAGGTCATCAACAGCTACAACCACCAGCAGTCTGGTAAGGAACCTTGTTACTTATAAACTGTCAAATCCAGCCACAGTGAAACAAGATCAGAGAGCAGAGAGAGGGGGAAACTTCCAGTAGCACAG
This sequence comes from Neoceratodus forsteri, assembly GCA_016271365.2. Taxonomy (NCBI): domain Eukaryota; kingdom Metazoa; phylum Chordata; order Ceratodontiformes; family Ceratodontidae; genus Neoceratodus; species Neoceratodus forsteri. The sequence continues at coordinate 55,805,446 of CM028130.1, forward strand.
ATTGTATGTCATGGGTGCCAAAAGAAGGGATATTATGTAAGACATTGTCGTAATATAAAGAAAAAGACAGCTCACTTAGTCTTAGTGAACTGTGGTCACTTTATGGCTGCTGTGAAGATTGGATCATGGCAGATGATGGCACTGATTGATTCAGGGAGCCATCAGACTCTTGTGGGAGCAGCTCTGGTGAAAGGGAATAATAAAGGGCCAGATACAGTAGTCATCTGTGTGCAAGGTGATATCCATTGCTACCCTACAGCCACCATATAAATGATTGTTCAAGAAAAGACACATGAGGTAGAAGTGGGGTTGGTACCTTCTCTACTCATGCCAGTTGTTATCTGGCATGACCAGCCAGACCTTGCTTCATTTATACATTGTCATGTCAACCAGGACTCTGTTGCAGTTGCTGTAACCACCAACAGTCCAGTGAAGCAGGGACATTTACCATTTGTGTTCCCATTTGATGATGATGTTTTTGAGGATCCTGGCAAAGACTGTAAAACTAAAGCAGAGAAGAGGAATATAAAAAAGGACTGGTTTGATACTCATGCTGGTATACAGCCAGAAGTGGAATATACTTTAAACTGTGACATGCAGCATGAGCAAAAAGCAGACCTGTCACTAACCCCTTTCTTTGTGCAGGTGGTGAAGGGAGGGGAAAAAGGTACCCCTGTGTTAAAACAGGAGATATAGTACAGGGAATGTAATAACCCAGAACTGGAGAGGTAGTCGACCAACTTATGGTTCCAGAAAAATTCTTCTTCCAAATCATCTATTGTCTAATCATCATGTATCTGGTGCATGACATCCCTCTAGCTGGCCATGCAGGCAGTGATAGCATCCTGAACAGAATATTGCCCAGGTTTTATTGGCCCTCTATCCATGAGAACATTGCTGACTACTGTAAAACATGTACTGAGTGTCAGAAAATAGCTCAGGCAGGAAAAAGGGATAGAGTACCACTATGACCCATCCCCATTGTGACTAACTCCTTTGACAGGATAGCCATGGATGTAATGGTACCCCTAGAAAAGAGCTCCAAGGGTAACAGATTTGTACTGATCATATGTGATTATGATACCCGTTACCCAGGATCTATCCCCATGAGAACTGTCACCACCCCAAGGATAGCAGAGGAGCTAGCAAAAGTGTTTAGCTGCGTGGAAATTTCCCAATAAATACTTACTGATCAGGGCAGTAATTTTACTGCACACCTGTTGAAAGTACTGTACCGTCTGCTTACCCACAGACCGATGGCCTTGTAGAGAGGTTTACCCAGACATTAAAGAGAATGTTAAGGAAGTATGTAAAAGAAGAGGGTAGGGATTGGGATAGGTACCTCCCCCATTTACTCTTCCCTTACATAGAAATCCCTCAAGCATCCACTGGTTTCTCTCCTTTCTCATTACTGTATGGGAGGAACTCAAGGGGGCCATCTGATGTGGTTAAAGAACACTGAGAAGAAGGGAAGGAGGTGAGATATCTTAATATCAGAGTACATGATTCAGTTACCAAAATGCCTGGTGAGGTATATCAACTTGGCACACCAGAGCTTAGAACAGAAGCAAGACTTGCAGAAAGAAAGTTATGACCAGGGTTTGAAGACTAAAACATTTCAGTTGGGGACAAACAGTTGTTACTCTTTCCCTCCACAGAGAACAAACTACACTTGAAATTGCAAGGCCCCTTCACCATTTTGATTCAAACAGGAGCAGTGAATTATGAACTTACCATGCCAGGAAAGAGACCCCCCAAAACATTTACCATGTGAACCTCCTTAGGAAATGGTGTGAGAAGCCTAACCCCTCTCTTTATACCCATCCTGAAGATAGGGAATCAGAGCTGAAGGTTGCCTATAAAAAACTAGAGCAGTCAGGAAAGTTGGGGCAGATCCAGATAAACCCTGAATTGGAGCCTCAGCAAAATAAAAATTTTCAGGGGGTATTACAAGAATTTGAGCACATATTTACAAACATCCTGGAGAGGGCCAAAGGAATTGTGTACACCATAACTGCCATGCAAGACAAGCCCATACACCAAAATCCCTACAGATTGCCCATGAAGGTGAGGGATGAGGTGATTCAGGACGTCAACAAAATGAATCATTTAGGCATATCTGTGCCCTCAAAGATTGCATGGTCTTCACAAATGGTCATAGTGGACAAGAAAGAGGGTGTGTATGTCTATGCCTAGATTTTAGGCAGCTTAACAACACATCACTATTCACTGGCAATCCAATGCCCCGAATAGATGACATAATTGACAGGCTAGGCAATGCATAGTATATCTCCACATTTGACCTAACTAAGGGATACTGTCAAATCCCCTTGTCACCTGATTTTCAAGATAAATCTGCATTTAGCTCCCCAATCAGTTTATACCAGTTTGTCACAATGCCATTCAGACTACATGGGACCCGAGCCACTTTTCAGCATTTTATGAACCATACTAAGACCACACACAGTGTACTGTGTGGCTTACAGTATTTGGATGATTTGGTAATATTCAGCCCTGACTGGGAATCCCATGTTAGACACTTGTCCCAGGTATTGCAAGCAATAAAGGAGGCAGAAGAGACCATTAACCAAACTAGGTGTGCCCTAGCAAAGACAGAAACAAGATACCTAGGGTTCATTTTGGGCAACAGACAAGTGAAGCCAAAGGTAGAGAAGGTTACAGCAGTAGCAAACAGCCCAATACCTATTACAGTAAAAGCATGTGAGATCTTTCCTAGGCCTGGCTGGTTATTACTGAGTATTTATTCCTAATTTCCCAACCATTGCCAATCCTTTGACTGATTTCACTAAAAAGAGGTACCTGAATAAAGTTCATTGGAGCCCTATTTGTGATGAGGCTTTTAGGAATATCAAGGCCATTCTATGTACAGCTCCTGTATTGAAAAATCCTGACTTCCACCAAGAGTTTGAGGTTTGAACCGATATATCAGAGAATAGTACTGGGGCAGTCTTATCTCAGAAAATAGATGGGGAAGAACATCCAATCATGTATATCAGCAGGAAACTACAAAAAAGGGAGATAAGATATGCTACAATAGAAAATGAGTAACAGTGGAAGGAGACAGATAGAGGGCTATGGTACCCAATCAGGGTGCTGAAGGACAAGCAGACTTGATAGACCAATAGGCCTACTCTGCTGTCGTCTAGTATGTTAGTATATTAGTATGAATGCTTAGCTCAAAAATGGACTAAGTCTCTGAAATATTACTTGTGAGGGGCTGAATTTAATGTCTTAACTGATTACAACCCCTTCTGCTGGTTGAACCAATTGAGAGAGAAAAATCCCTGTATAATGCGGTGGTACATAGATCTCCAGTTCTAGCAATTTACTGTGTCCCATAGGGCAGGGACAGAGCACAAAAATGCTGATTTTATGTCTATATATGGAGCAGGAATTGATGTTAATGACTTTCCCCAGAATGAGATTGTACAGAGGGGATCCACGATGGGTGCTCGGCAAAATTTTTGTCGAACACACCGACAGCGAAACTGGAAGGTAGTCCACATTTTGCAGTCAGCTGCCAATTTTCAATGCCAGGAAGTGTTTTCTTCAGGGGGCTTCACCGACCCAACCCCCCACGTGGAGGGGCTGTGCTCCCTGCACCCCCCTGATTTAGGATTATCAACTCTGAGTCAGAGCTGATTTTGGAGGAGTGCAGGACTCCTGACAGACAGCGCCAGGTTCCAGCAGGTCCCCTACAGTGGCATGGTGCTGTTGTCATTGTAGGGGACCTCACTGTCAAAAAGTCGCTGTCAGTTGGGTATACTGTACAAAGGCTGGTACTGTTTATCTCTGTTGAGAAATGCATTAACGCCTCAAGGTAAAGAATTATGATAGCCACTATGTTTTTGTTGGAACTGGAATGTTTATTGTTAATAGGGACCCTGAGCCAGAGCTTCTGAAGATGGGTGGTTGGAATTTCCATCCCATGCTGGAACAGGAAAATGGTAAGTAATCTGAAATAACTGGTTCCGTCTTAAGGTGGGTGATATGTGACAGGGAGAACCTAGCACTCTAAAGGGCTGTCTCCTGTTTATACTTAACAGCTGTTGCAGCAGTTTTCCTGTTTCCTTGCTTTAACTATTCTTTACCATTCTAGTCCATATCACCCCCCCACCCCGACTAGTCTATAGTGTCTAGCCTCATTTTTCTTTTTCCCGCTCAGGTCCTCAGACAAGGAAGCTATTATGGTGAATCCAAACTGATTTAAAACAACAGGCTGTGCTCCTTGTTGTTGATCTAAAGTATGTAAACTTACTAGGTGACTGTATAGCAAATTAGGTTACTAGGGTAGAGATATCAGAAAACCTCCATTGTGTTGTTATAATGCATGTAAATTGCAGATTGTTTGAGAGGCCCTTTGGCACCATGCATCCCTGCTTTAAGTTGAACCAGCCTAAAATTTCATGTTGATTTGCATATATATCACTTGATGCTTTGCATTACAGGGGTATGTGTGATTTTGTATTTCTCTGAAACTTAGCTTTACTACCAATGCCCTTTGGGGATAACCCTTGCTTCAGGAATTTTGCAATGAGGTTCTTTGTCTTTAGCTTGTTTGTTTTTGGGAGGGGGCTCACCATGACCCAAACATGCAAGACCAACATAGGGGATGGTTCATTTCCACTGGGGTGAGATAGATCAGTGGGTTAGTAGGTGCTGACCAAGTACAGAGGAAGGACATGCATAGTCTTTTGCTGCAAACGGATGTATTGAAGAAGGGATATACCATTGCTTAAGGTTATCCCCTATGGGTCCCTGAGGAAAATGAGACACCTGTAATTCTGTAAAGAATTTATTTACATTTTTTTTTTTTTTATTTTGAAGTTTATTATTCCTAAATAAATATCACAGAGACTGTGTGTTGAACCTGAAGTTCTGTGTCTGGTTCATCTGTTATCCCACAACCCCTTCACAGTTGTACCATTTTTCCTTCCTTTTCTCCCCTTCCCCCAAAATAAAAACTGCTAATTGTTACTATTATGATACTGTGACATTGCAAGAAGGGGGAATTGTCATTGTGTATGGAGGGTACAGTGGGGGCAATTACTGTATTTTCCTGGGGGTGTTAACCTATAATTTATCCACAGGTAGTCCCTATCACTACCCCAGGTGGAGGCACCATGCATATTTATTGTTCCAGTTCCACTTATCAGCTGGAGAACCTGGGCCAGCCCCCTTGAGGTGTGTCCAAGGAATACCTGAGTGCCCTGGAAACAGCCAAGGTGAGTTCAAAAGGGCCTGTTACAAGTGAAGGCACCACTGGTATTTTCTGCCCTCTATTGGGCATCCCCAAAACTGCATTTCTGAAAAGAGAAAGTTTGGCACCCCCAGTGGTGAAACATCACAATAGCACTCAAAGACATGGAAGATTGGTGCTGAGGGGAGAAACTGGATTATAGAAAGTCCCTCCTACTGACTAGTATTTCAGAAAGGTTTGATAGATCCCACAGTTTTGATGAACTGTTGTCGCTGAATTGTTCTGAAAACTTAAAAGTACAAGGACTAACATACAACTGTAAAAGTAAAGAGTGATACTGAAATTGATGTTGCTGAACTGCCTGCTAATTTCTCCCCATGTGGGGATGAGTTCCCTGGGCAATAGTTCTGTGTAACAGTGATAAGAAACTACCTAAGGGTCCTTCAGGTGAGGATGATTTTAAAGTGAAATTTGAAATGTGGTTGAGATCAGAGGGGAAGACTCGCCAGGACGTGCAAGGACTCTACAAAATTGAAATTGTCACCCCGCTTGATCAATCCCTGGCTTGGTTAGCTGCCTGGGTGCCAGAAAAAGGAGCTGGGTCCTACCAGATATTAAGACCTTTCTCTGGGAGAAAGCTTGTGCCACCCAGAGAAGATGATTTTGAAACTTGGAGTGGTCAAGCCACTCCTATGATGCAAGATCCCCACTGTCTCAAAGCTGAGAAAAGACGTCAGCTGTGGGATAGGTTGAGAGGAGCAGCCATGGATGGTATTGGAGCTTTGCAAGCTGTCTCATCTGATGCTATTGCCCAGATGTACCTCAACACCCTAGAAAGCATGATTGGGAGTACTGACACCGGCACATGAGTGCTGAGAAAGTTGCAAGGTACAGTACAAAGACACAGTGAAAACCTGTCTGAATACTTGATCCATCTAGAGCAATTAATACACAGACACTACCCTAAGGAGCAGTGACTGTCCAAGATATGAGTAGGCTGTGGTTAGAGCAAGTCTTAGATGGAACTGGGCACTCTGAAGTGTTGTTGAAGTTGCCACTGGGGTAATTTACTTCCTATGGTGAGCTAATGCATGAAGTTTGAGGAAAGCAAGATAGAGCTGCACAGCAAGGGTTAATGGTGGCACCTTTGAGAAAAATGGAGACACCTGTGACTCAAGATTCACCCAGGTGAGACAACAGTGAGACTATGGATTTGAAGAGACAAATAAAAGAGTTGACTGAGCAGGTGGCAGTGCTATGGATTGCTAGTGACTGAAATCCAAGAGAGACAGCTTCTTCCACAGGGGATTGGAGATATTACCCTGGTCAGAAGTCTACCCTGCCATAGTCAGAGCAAGTAAATACTGCCAGTAATGGTGTATTTTTCTGATACCACTGTGGTAAAGATGGGCACAGAAGACGATATTGTAAAAGGCCTGAAAATTCTGATTTGGTAGTGCAGAAGTTATTATTGAAAGAGTAGCGTATGTCACAGAAATGTCAGTGAGACCCAGTGGAGGAGCAAACTGGGGTCCAGGACCAGACCTGCTCCATGAAATGGACACAGACAGTTAACGTTAAAGACCACAAGATTACCCCAGGATTAATAGGACTGTCTGCTACGGTCTCAGCCAAGATTAAAGGAGTGGATTGCATGGTGCTGCTTGATAGTAGGGCCCATGTGACTGTTGTCTTTGAAGACTGGTACCAGAATCATTTGAGTCCTGTGCCCCTACAGCCACTGGAAGGACTGGATATCTGTGGGATAAGTGAGCCGCCCTACCCTTATTTGGGGTATATTGTCATACACAGAGAATTCCCCCAAAGTGTGGCTGGAGTACAAACCTCCATAGAAGTGCTTGCCCTTGTATGCCCTAATACCGGGATGGAAGAAGAGGCACCAGTGTTGACTGGGACCAACATTAACAGGTATCAGAACCTGGCTCAGCTATGCCAAGAGATGAAGTGTCCACAGTCCATGCATATCTAAAAGGCATACATCCCTTGATCTGAAATGTTTACTTGAAGGGTCCCACTTCTGGTAATCTAGACCCTGAAGATGACTGAGTGGGTGTGATTTGAAGAAAGGATGCCCAGCCTTAGGTGTTGCCCCAGGTGCTGAGTGCCAAGTGATGGAGGAGATAAAGTTTGAGTTGACCGCTAAAAGCCATGATTACATTCTGGACATTCCAACAGATGGAGAGTGACCAAATAGCCTGTTGGTACAGAGAAGAGTGATGCGGTTCCCCTCAATCCCCATTGGAACTATAAAGGTTAGTGTCTTGTTGAAAAATGAAAGTAACAAAGAAGTGACTATCTGGAGAGAAAGGACCTTAGCACATGTCTACCGAGCAGAGATAGTACGACTTGCAGTTCTGAGCAAAGCAACAGGTAAAAATTCTGACCTTAACCTGTTTGACTTTGGAGAGTCTCCAATACCTGAAACATACAAGAGAAAACAAACTGAGACATAAGCTAGCCAAGAGGTCAAATGTTTTTTCTACAAGTGAGCTGGATGCTGGATGTGCTTGAGGGGAAGAGCATCATATGAGACTAAATGATAACCAACCCTTCCAAAAGAGGTCCAGCCAACTAGCCCCAGCTGATGTGGAGGATGTTTGCAAACACTTACAAGAGCTGCTAGCCACTGGTATCAAAACTGAATCCAGGAGCCCTGATGAATCACCCATAGTGGTGGCCCACAAGAAGAATGGGATTGTAAGCTTGTGCATTGATTACAGGACTTTAAATAAATGTGCCATAACAGATCAATACATGGTACCGTGTGTAGAGGATGCTCTGGCCTGCCTCACCAGCAGTAAATGGTTTTCAGTCTTGGATTTATGGAAAGGCTACTACCAGATACCCATGGCTGAAGAAGCCAAGGAAAAATCAGCTTTCATTTGCCCCTTAGGATTTTATCAGTTTGAACAGATGCCACAAGGCATCTCTGTGGCACCAGCCACTTTCCATCGGCTAATGGTAAAAGCCATGGGACACATGAATATGCTGCAAGTGATAGTCTATTTGGATGATTTAATTGTTTTTGGACATACCATGGAAGAACATGAATGACTGATGAAGGTCCTAGACTGACTTGAAGAATTTGGACTTAAAGTAAACATCGACAAATGCCAATTTTATCAGCCCTCTGTAAAATATTTTGGGCATGTTGTTTCAGCTGTAGAAGTCCAAACTGATACTGACAAGATTAAGGCCCTCACTGCCTTCCCTAGGCCCCATAACTGGAAGGCTTTACAATGTTTTCTTGTCTTCTATGCCCATCTCTTCAAGTTGTGTAACAGGGTGTAATTTGAAACAACTGAGAAGCTGCATGGGATATACTATATTGGACTAGAAATCTGCAACAAATCTCTCTTTCTTACATCTGAGGGAAGTTTTCCTTACTTTACAGTCTTACATTGGTATTGCTTTGTGTTTAATTATTTTTGTTTTTAAATCAGGAAGAGGGTTTTCAAAACTGCTTATCTTGTGAGCAACTTCAAAAGGGCTGAAATAACTGCATATTTGATTTTCCTTTGTGGGTAACTGGACTGTCTACTAGTATTCTGTAACAGTTTGCATCAAATTACTTTTAAATAGTTGACAAATCAGTTACTGGAGGTTAGCTGAATTACTATAAAGGGCAGTACTCACCAGGGTGGTGGAGCAGTGTTGTATTTGATTGTTTCTAAGAGTCACCACTGGTTGTGGACTACCCACCCACCCTTCCCCACACCCTACACCCCAGGCCTGATGTTTTCTTTATAGCCAAAGTTCTGACATCAACTCCTCAACAGGTCTTGGGGAAGAACTGTCATATTCTTAATAACCCAGCACAGTGCATAAAGGGTAAGTACACACCACAAAAAGGAAGAAAAAAAAATATATATATATATATTTATATATATATTACATATTGTATATTGTAAGGGAGAGGGACATGTGGGGAGTGGTGCAATGCACTGGCTGTGGGGCAGCGGTTTTCTGGGAGACATTCTGGAAACTGTGTTGCTGTCCTATCTGCAGGCAACTGTCAGCTCTGAGGGAGGAGGTTGCCCACCTCCAGGCTGAACTGGCAAGGACTAAGGAGGCCTCCCCACCCAAAGAGCACCACTGCCACAGAGGATGCCAAGTATGAGGAGCAGTTGGACCACAGTGGGTTCTGGGACGGTGCGGGTGGTGGAACAGAGGTGAAGCCCCCTAGTTGTACCTCTACACAAACCATATGCCAGTCTGGCAGAACAAGGTTCCTCTATGATGGTACCCTCAGTGGAGATGAAGAAGAATGCTGAGGACACCCACAAGGGAGACAGACAGAAGGTTGGCAAGGGACACCACAGGGAAAGGAAACAGCTTCTGATAGGGGACTCAATTGTTAGAGGGGTAGACCTGGGGAAGGGAGAGGAGAGGGAAGTAAGATGCCTGCCTGGTGCCATGGCTTGGAGGGAAAAGAAGTGAATCCTCAGGATTGCAGAAGCAGCATCACAGGAGAGGGAACTAGATATCATTGTCCACCTTGGGACAAATGACCTAGTTAGGCATGGGATCAGTGCAGTGCAGGATGAAATTGTGGAGTAGGGAAGGGGCCTCAGACAGGTAGCAAGCACGGTTACCTTCTCAGAGGTGCTGCCAGTCCATGGCAGGGGTGAGGCTAGGGTACTACACACCATGCAGTTTAATGAATGGTTGCAAAACTGGTGCAGAGCGCAGGGCTTTGGCTTCATGGGGAATGGGGGTACACCTGGAGAGATGAAGGTCTATACTGGCATGATGGTCTGCATCTGTCCATGAAGGGAACCAAGATCCTAAGGGACAGGTTTAAATGCTTCCTTGGCAAGCTTTCAAACTAGCCATGGGGGGAGGTGCTAATAAGAGGCAGGACATTTCAAGCATCCCCCCACAAAACATGATGGGTAGTAAGGTAAACACTGAGGTACAGTGCTCAACAGAGGGCAGGACAGGGGTAAATGGAAAAATAGACAAGGGCAAAAAGAGCAGGCATGGGGGGAAAAGGATAAAGCCAACATTAAATGGAGGGCAATGAGTACCAATGCCTGTAGTCTGGAAACAAGCTTCCTGAGCTAGTAGCCTTGATGGAAGATGAAAAATTGGATATTGTGGCAGTCACAGAAACATGGTACAAGGAGAACCATGACTGGAATGTCAACATACCGGGGTACGCAGTTTACAGAAGAGACAGGAGGGAAAGAGAGGTGGAGTAGCTCTTTACATAAGGAAGGAATCAAAGCTACAGAACTAAAAAGTAAAGTGGGAGGACAAGAGGCACTCTGGGTCACCTTGGAGACAGGGAATGGCATCACAATCTGCACAGGGGTTGTATACAGACCCCCATCTCTAGGGGAGGAAATGGACAAGAAAATGATAGAGGACATTCTCAAAATGGCTGAAAAAGGGGTGATACTGTTGATTGGGGACCTGAATATGCCAGATGTTAACTGGATGACATGTACTGCAGCCACATCCAAGAGCAGGGTCATTCTCGATGCCCTGCAGGGGGCAGGCCTTAGACAGCTAGTGTTGGAACCCACTCGGGAGGGAGCAATACTAGACCTGGTACTCTCAAATGGAGAGAGGATCACACATTTAGAAGTCAGTAGACATCTGGGAACAAGCGACCACTGCACAGTGTGCTTCACAATAAGCACAACCATGGAGACAAGCCATACAAAAACAAGCATACTGGACTTTAGAAGGGCTGACTTTGGCAAAATGGGTGAATACCTGAGGAATACACTAGCAAATGGCCAAAAAGGAGGGGTGGAAGAACAATGGAGAAAAATCAAAACTGCCATCATAGAGGCAACAAGCCTTTGTGTGAACCAGATAAAGAAAACAAAGCAGAGTAAAAAAACACTATGGTTCTCAAAAGAAGTGGCAGGGAAGGTTAAGGAGAAAAAGGCTGCATTCAAAAAGTATAAGATATCACAGAAAGAACACGACAGGGAACTGTATCAATTAAAGCAGAAAGAAGTGGGGAAGACAGTCAGAATAGCAAAAGCCCAAACTGAGGAAAAAATAGCCAATTCAGTTAAGAATGGGGATAAAACCTTTTATAGGTACATTAGGGAGCATAGAAAGGTTAAGGGAGGAATAGTGAAGATTAATAAGGGAGAGGGGAGGTGGGCAGAGGAAGACAGTGAAAAGGCAGAGATACTGAATGAATACTTTTGCTCAGTATTCACAAAAGAAGATAAGGAGGAGTTACCTAACCAGACAATAGAAGCAATCTGGGTAGGGGGGTTGACACCAGTCCATTTACAGCAGAAAGAGTCCTGAAAGAACTCCTAAAACTCAAGGTGGACAAAGCAATGGGGCCTGATGGGATTCACCCCAGAATCCTAAAAGAACTAAGGGAGGACCTAGTGACACCACTGACCACACTTTTTAACAAATCATGGGAGGATGGGGTGGTACCTGAGGACTGGAGGAGGGCAGATGGGATTCCCCTTCACAAAAATGGGAGCAAGGCAGAAGAAGGAAATTACAGACCTGTAAGTTTGACCTCAGTGGTAGAGAAAATGATGGAATCACTTCTGAAAGAAAGAATTGTTGAGTACCTAGAGGCCAGCGGGGCACGGGACCCAAAGCAGCATGGATTTACAGCAGGAAGGTCATGTCAGACGAATCTAATAGATTTCTTTGACTGGGTGACCAAAGTAATAGACCAGGGAGGGTCTGTGGATATGGCCTACTTAGACTTTAGCAAGTCGTTTGACACAGTCCCGCACAAAAGATTAATAATCAAGTTAGCCAGCCTGGGAGTGGGTCCCAGGGTAGTAGCCTGGGTTGCAAACTGGCTGCACAACAGGACACAGAAGGTAATAGTGAGTGGAACACATTCCGAAGAAAGGGGGGTCATTAATGGAGTACCTCAGGGCTCAGTACTGGGGCCAGTCCTCTTTAACATCTTTATACCTGTAGGTGACATTGCAGAGGGTCTGAAGGGAAAGGTATGCCTCTTTGCAGATGATACAAAGATCTTTAACAGAGTTGATAGACAAGGGGGGGTAGAAAGGATGAGAAGGGACTTGGCAAGGTTGGAAGAATGATCTGACATATGGCAACTTAGATTCAATGCAAAGAAGTGCAAAGTAATGCACCTGGGAAACAAAAACCCAGGAGAAAAGTACACAATAGCAGGGGAGGTACTAACAACAACAAAAATGGAACAGGACTTTGGGGTAGTCATATCAGATGATCTAAAGGTTGGTAAGCAATGTGAGAAGTCAGTAAAGAGAGCCAGGGGGATACTGGGATGCATAGGAAGGAGCATCACAAGTAGAAAAAGGGAAGTGGTTATCCCTTTGTGCAGACAGTTGGTGAGACCCCATCTGGAGTACTGTGTGCAGTTTTGGAGACCTCATCTACGCAAGGACATAGACAGGATGGAAGCAGTCCAGAGGAGGGTAACTAAAATGGTGCAGGGTCTGCATCAGAAATCATATGAAGAGAGACTGAGAGAGCTTAATACTGTATGTATACCATTGATGAAAGGAGGGACAGGGGGGACATGATAGAAACATTCAAGTACCTCAAGGGAATCAACAAAGTCCATGAGGGTAGCATCTTTCAGAAAAATAGATGTGTAAGAACAAGGGGACACAATTTAAAAATAGAGGGGGGGGCGGCTCAGGGGTAATGTGAGGAAATCTTTTTTCACAGAGAGAGTGGTGGATGTGTGGAACTGCCTTCCTGGGGAGGTTGTTGGGGCTAAAACTGTGGGGGAATTCAAACATGCATGGGACAGACACAAGGCAATTGTAGTGGGGGGTGGCAGGAAGTAGGCTGTTGGTTAACTAGAATCTGCAGCTTATCCAGTAGGTAGGGAAATGGGCAGACTGGGTGGGACAAGTGGTCCTTATGTGCCATCAAAGTCTATGCTTCTATGGTCCAGCTGCTTATGAACTTACTGCAAGGGTATCCCCCTACCAATTATAAGCACAAGGAGAAAGAAGCACCAAAACAGACATATTACAAATCTAACAAACCCTCTGGAAACAGGTGAAACCAAGACTGAAAATGCATTGAGAGAGATAATTACTGAAGCTACAGTGTTGGCATTTGCTGATCCCACCAAACACTATTCTTTGCACACAGACGCCAGCATAAAAAAGACCAATATCACAACCGCTTCGCCTGGTGTCGATCTCATTCTCAGCCACTCCACCTCTTGGGGGGTCTTCATCAGCTCTGGCTGCACGGTTGAAGAAATCTGCTGTCCAGGTCTCTGTCTCCACCAAACCCCATACCTCTCAATCTTTTGTCCCCAAAATGTGGAACACTGCCTCTCTAAATGTGGAACAAATGAGCAAAATGTGGAACACTTAATCAAATCTTTCCTAAGAAGCTCAGAACACTGTTAAAATGTTTGCATTTATGTTCAGAAAGTCTGTTATTAATTAAATATATTTTTTACATCATTTACTATAGATTTTTGTTTTAAAATGTTAACACTGAATGTGGGACAAGTCCTCACAATGTGGAACAGGGAGCTTTTGTGAAGTAAAATGAGGAACGTTCCTCATAATGTGGTACAGTTGAGAGGTATGCCAGACCCATACCGACAGTACCTCCGCCCAGTTCTCCTGGCATCTTGCTATCGACCTCTAGGTCATCAGCTTCTCCTTCATCGATGACTGGTTCATCGTTGATGACTCTCCCAATGAGGCCTATCCCATCTTCTTCCAAGGCTATAGGCTCCTAGGGTTCACAGGGCTTAACGAGTGGATCATTGACGCAAGTGTCATTGCCCCCCCAACCATTAACGAACACCATTGACTTGAATAAGATCCTTACAAAATTCACTTTGGTGATTGCCTAGGCACTCAGATACTCCTCACTGATGCAATCAATGGCAGATTCATCCTCGAAGCCTTCTCCTCGGCCCCAGGAAGCTCCCTGTGGGCCATCATCTGAACACCAGACCCAGATGTTGAAGAGGCCGATGTTGAGGAGGAGTACCACCCAGACCTCATTCTTCCTGAAGATGAGGAGGAAGAAGAGGAGGAGTTCCTTCTTTCTGACAGATATACAGCCTCTTCTATCAGTGAGTACTCAGTGAAACATACCTCAGGTCTCCTCCTGAGGACCCCACATTTTTGAATGTGATGAATCCGTTTTCCTCAGCCATGGGCTTCCACACTGAGGAAAAGGATGCCACCATAAATGAACTGGTGGACTTCCTGTAGAGTCCAGGATCTCAACCAAAGATCATTCATCCAATGCCACCAGCCTTGAGGGATGCTGCCATGGCAGACTGGCACAGATCAGATATGGTGCCAGCTATGCCTCATAGGGTGGACACACTTTATCATGCCCCTCAGGGTCTTCCCTGTTATGCTGCTCAGCCTGAGACAGACTCTGGTGGTCATCAAGGCAGCTCATGACAGCTCTAATGTGCCTAAGCACCTTAGTTCCCTTTCCCCGACAAGGAGTCTCATAGAATTGACCTCTGGGGTAAAAGGGTTTACACCTCCTCTACTCTGGGTTTAAGAATTGCCAACTATCTATCACACATGGTAAAATACAGAATGCCAATTGGAAGTTGGCAAAGTTGTTGCCCAGACCCTGCCAGAGGGCACTCAAAAGCAGGAACAACTTCATTGCCTCCAAGCTGCTGAGGATGTTAGTAAACATCTCAGAGCCCTGTATGACATGGCTGATACACTTGGCAGGGCAGCTGCCATGGGCATATGCAGACACTCCTGGCTCAGAGTTTCTGGGTTTGCTGCTGATGTGCAGCAAAAAGTGCAAATTGCTCTCTTCAATGGCACTAACCTGTTTGGCTCTGATGTCCAGGACACCATTAATGATCTGCAAGCTTCATTCAGGGCCCTGAAAGTTGTCCATTCCCTCTACCACACCCAACCAAAGGGTAGAGGATGACGTCCTTTTCGTAAAAAAACAAACAATAGACCTGGGTCAACTCTCTGTCCTCAAAGAAAGTGCAGAGCCCATTCCCCCTTGCACACCCACTCTGGCACTGGAGTGGCAGCCAGGCACCCCAGAAGTGAGGGACCAGCCCCTGTGGCTAGCTCCACCTCTGCTTGACTTTTTGCTTTTGGTCCCAGACCAGAAGACAGTGGTAGGAGGTCAGTTCTCCCTCTGTCTGAATCAATGGAGAACCATAACTTCAGAAGTATGGATTCTGCAAATCATAGAAAAGGGTCACATCCTAGAGCTCATCGAGCAACCTACAGGAAACCCACTTCCACCCTCTTGTTATTGCCCGGCTCACCTGTCTGTTAACGGGACGAAGTGCAGTCCCTTCTGTGAAAACTGGCCATCAAGTCAATGCCAAGGCACCAGAGAAACAAGAGGTTTTATTGTAGATTTTTCCTGGTTCACAAAAAGACTGGAGATCTGAGACCTATTCTAGACCTAAAGGACATCAGTCTGTATGTCCAGTAGAAAAAGTGCCAGATGGTAACTTTGCCAGGCCTGATGCCCCTTCTCAAGACAGGGGATTAGCTCTGTTCATTGGACATGCAGAACACCTACCTGTACATCTCGGGCTTTCCTCTTCACAGGAAGTTTCTCTATTTCACCTTTCAGGGCTAGTATTATCAGTTTAAAGTGCTGCCCTTTAGCTTGTCCTCTGTGCTGTGGGTCTTTACCAAGTGCTTAGCAATGGTTGCAGCAGCTCTCAGAAGGAAGGGAGTGTATGTCTTCCCCTAGTTGGATGATTGGCTCCTGAAGGCCCCACGAGGGAAGAGCTTCTGTTCAATATGGAGCAAACTCTCTAGCTTTTCCACTCACTGGGCATCACTGTCAATCTGCCTAACTCAGTTCTGACACTGTCCCAAAGGTTGCAGTATATGGGACGGTTCTGGGCTCAGCACAAGGGATGGTCTTCCTGCCACAAAATAGGGCAGAGTGCCTCATAGCTCAAGCTCAGAAAGTCACCCAGAGTCTGTACATTCCAGCCAGAGAATACCTCAGATTGCTGGGCCTAATGGCCATTGCCATACCCATGTTCCACTGGCCAGAATTCATATGTGTATTCTCCACTGAACCCTACGGGTACAGTGGTATCAGCGCATGGATGAGTTAGTCCAACCAGTCCTTGTCTCTTCTCCAGTACACAAGGTACTGCAGTGAAACTGCTTCAAGGCCTCCCTTTTTAGATCTCCTCCTTGCATCAGATCCTAACCATGGATGCCTCAGTTCTGTGATGGGGAGCATACCTGGGTCCCTTCCAAACCCAGGGATCTCAGTCCCAGTGGGAAGCCTCCCTGCATATCAATGTCCTGGAGATGAGAGTGGTACTTTATGCCATGCAGGCCATTCAGGAACACCTCACCCCAGGCCAACTGCTGGTGCAGTCTGACCATCTAAGCATAGTATACTACATTAACAAGCAACAGGGGACTCATTCATACACCCTTTGCAGAGAGGCCATGAGAGTGTGGTACTGGGCATTAGATCACAATCTGACACACTCTGCAGTCCACATGCCAGGAGTGTTAAACACTCAGGTAGACAGTGTCAGCAACACTCAGTTCAGTATGCATGAATGGGAGCTTCTCTCATCTGTTGCAGAAGACTTGTTCAACAGATGGTCATCCAGAGTTGGACTTTTTGTGTTCCCACTCAATGCAAAACTGCCCAATTTTTGCTCGCTAGATCCATGGCCTTCTGGTGAGATTCATTGTCCCTTTCTTGAAGTGGGAGGTTTCTTTATGCATTTCCGTCTGCTTCCTCTGATTCAGAGGGTGCTAATCAAGTTGCAAATGGAGGAGGCCAACATGATTCTTGTAGCTCCATCTGGCCTTACCAGATATGGTTCCCTTTGATATCATCCACCATTTGCCTCAGCAGATGGTGGAGGAACCTCAGGTCCTTCTTCCTCTTTGCAAGAATCTGCTGACTTAGGCTCATGTGACTCTGGTCCATCCCAACCTTAGATCCCTGCATCTGCTTGTCTGGCTCCTGGAGACATAGCCATTGCCAGATCTGGGGTCTCTAACAGGGTGGCGGACATCCTTGTGGCCACCTGACAGCTTTCCACTCAAGCCACACATGCCATGAAGTGGAAACAGTTTGCCACCTGGGCTGTCAAACATAGCTTAGACCCTTTCTCCTGCTCAGTGTACCATATCTTGGCCTACCTGATCTCACTTTCTGACTCAGGTCTCCAGGACTCTTCCCTCATGGTCCACCTTTCTGTTATTTCTATATTTGATGAGCCTGTGGGTGACCACATGATTGCTCAGCTGGATGTCTCCCATACCTTTCTGAGGGCATTTTGCATCTGAAACCTCCAATCCATTCCCCTGTCCCTGCTTGGGACTTGAATTTTGTTTTGGAGAAGTTGACCCTGTCTCCTTTTGAGTCAATCATGACTTGCAATTCATGCTTTCTCTTTTGAAAAGCTTTGTTTTTAGTTGTAATTACTTCTGCTCAAAGAACTTCAGAGGTTCAGACCCTCTGGTGCAAGGAGCCTTATTTGATTTTTCACAAAAAGAGGGTGTCTTTGCTCTCAAATCTTAAGTTTCTCCCTCTGGTGGTTTCAGACTTTACACTCAATTAGTCTATCCACCTTCCTGTTTGTTTTCCTGAGCATGCCAAACTAGGGGAAGTGCTGCTACATAAGTCAGATGTGCGTAGAATGTTGAAGTACTACCTGCTTAGGATTAAGGAGTCCAGAAAGTCAAAACAGTTGATTGTTTCCTTTGCCCCAGGTAGAGATGGCACTTCAGTTTCTAGGCAATGTTTATCCAAATGGTTGGCTAATTGCATTGTGTTCTGCTATAATAAGTACAGCAAAGAACTGCCTTATGCTGTCAAAGCCCATTCCACCAGAGGAATGGTTACTTCTGTGGCTTGTTTCCAAGGGGTCTCAGCTGCTGACATTTGCGTGACTGCCAGCTGGAGTACAGTCCATATTTTTACCAAGCACTACAGTCTGGACATTTCCTCTAGAGCCAATGCAGGATTTGGCAGGGCTGTGTTACGGGGGCTGTGGTCTTAAGTTTAATGAGAGCCCTCCTCCCAAACTGTTATGCACTTGTAACTGCTTGGGACTCATTTGTGTGGTGTTACCTGATGACTGAGATACCCCAGAAGAAGATAGAACAGTTACATAAGAACTTACCATAACAGTAAATCTTCGACAGGATCTCAGTCATCAGGTATGCTTTCCCTCCCACCATCCCCCTTCTTTGGACTCCTGTCTAGAAACCGACTGTCTGGTGTAGCCAGCCATTCATTTAGGTCTGGGAACCTTTCTCTCTCCTCAGTCCACCATGGCAAGAGCCTAACTCGTTTAGTCTCAGGGGGAAAGAACTGAGTAGAGAGTGGGTCCGTTCACACTTTTATAGGGTTAGTGACATCAACGGCGTGGGTGGCCCCAGTCATACTGCTGAAAATCATCCACGTTGAATCCCCTTCACTGACAGTAAAGGTTCCTATGGTGTTACCTAATGACTGAGATCCCCTCGAAGATCTACTGTTATGGTAAGTTCTTACGTAACTTTTCTTTTCAAGGAATACAGTACATATTTGCTTTTACACAGATCAATATTTACTGAAATAACCATTAAGTACAGTGGTACCAGCCAGGATGCAATACAGAAATGCTGCAGTATATCACAAATTGCTGTGGTACACTGCAAGGAGCAGTGTAATTCAGTAGCATTTAAGCCCTTTTGACATGCAGTATTTCGTGACATGTCACTTACTGCAAGTTTTTGCATTGCTTCATGGTTGGCTCTGTTGTAAATTTCTGCACTGTTAAAGATTAAATCTGTACATTCTGTGTTAAGATTATCTTGTCTTAATTTACTGAGGTGGGCATTTTATTGTGCTATGTGTGAGATTCAGGGTCTTGATAAGTCCTCCCCTCACTATAGAAGGAGCAAGCCAGTCATACACGGTGGCAGAGAGCCAAATAGTGTAGGTGAGGTGACTGAGTGCATTTTGCCTTGCCCATTCCCTATACAAACTGGAGACCAAGGAGGCATGGAAAGAAATTCATAGCACCACAGGACACAGTGACACAGGACACTAGTATGCAGGGTCCACACAGTCCAAAACGTAAAGGGCAACTCCATACTTCACTGTGTCATGCTTGTCAGTCATCACGTAAAAGCACAAAAAAAGTTCAAACTTTGTGTTTTATTACCAAGCAATCTGGGATACATTTTCCCCAAAGAGAATGTTAATGGTCAGCAGAAGCACAGCTTCATATAATGAAGGTAAATTAGTTTCCAAGGGGTTCATGTGTGCGTCTTTGAAATTTGCAGTCATCCCCTTCCCCCTCGATCCTTATCTGCACTGCTGCGCTTTGGTATGCTGTTGTTCACATTTTATACTTTTCTATAATAAAGGAAGTAATTAACTTTTCCAAAATGGATTGTCCTGCCATTGTCTGCGGTGATCAGCCTATCACTGAACATTGTCAGTAGTTCAGGTTCTCTTGTCTCAGTCATCGGAACAAACTGGACTTCATGTGGGGAATATGTCATAGTAATGTTATTGTACTTAACAGAAAGCATAACTGGCACATGTGGGGAGCTGTCAGAGTTTATTGCTGCTTTGTCATCACTGCTTCCACTGCTTGAAACCTGCCAATCAAATTCCAGAAGCTGTATGAATGACACAGGTGATGATGACCAATGTGGTTTTGGAAGCACTGGACTTCATATGCCACTTTACATCTATAAAACCTGGAGCATGAGCTCTACCTTTTTCTTGAGGCTTATTTCTCTCTCAGTAATGTTACGTAGTTTGGTTATGAATATTGGCATTGGTTCTTCCTGTGTTTGTACAGACACACCTGGAATTTTCTCTCAGTCCTCTGTTTTTTCCTCCTCTTTCCTGTTCCATTATTCTGTTAACCTCAACTTGTTCCTCTTCACTTTCCAGTACCATTTCTCTCTCAATTTCTGGTTGTTCCACCTCTGCCTGCTGTTGCCTCACGTCATTGTTTGGTACCTCCAGAGTGATATTTTCTTCATCATGTGTACTATTTTCTTCCTTGCTGCTTGATGTTCTAATAGGTCATTTTATCTACAAGCTTATTCTGTTCAAAAGAAAAGAAAACAAATCACATTACCATAATGTACAACAAGAACAAGACTCCATACAGTTGCAGAATAAAATGTAAAACACATCATGTAGTATTTTATTTATTGAAACTAAATTATATTTTAATTACTTAGTATTGCTATAATATTAATATGGTTTATTTACTGCTGTTTATTGGCCTCTTGTTGATTGTATCTTTTTTATTGTTATTGAAATGCTTAGTATTTATAGTATGTATGGCACTCTGAGCCACAGGAACTTGTTTTTACTGTTATTGAAATGCTTTGTAGTTACAGTATGTAAGGTGCTATTGCCTTAGCAAGGGCACAGTATAAATAAAACTACTACTACTATCATGATGCAAAAAGAAAATCAATGAACTGTATCATACTTTACCTTGGGTACCTTTATCCTCAGCCACTTTGGTGTCTTCTGCTAATCCATCAACTTCCTCCATTTGCATTTATTCATTATTTCAAAGCTCACCCTCTCTGCTGCAGGAGACAGCCTGATCACAGGTTGTGTCTAATTTGCCATGCTGAGATCACTTCTTAGAGGCTGAGCTGCTACCTCATGGGACTTCCTCCTGTAGAAAACATTATTGTCCATGTTGCCATATTCAGCTGATACAGCACTGACAATTCTTCAGAAAATATACAGGACAATTGGCATTATGGCAGTTTTTGGTAGGCTGAGCACAGATGACATCTGGTGACATGGTCCACAACACGAACATATCAAAGGCACATTTCTGCCTCACAATGGACCACAGGCAATAGCTTTGTGGAAAAAGATAACTGGGGACATAGTAATTCAATACAACACACTGCAGTGTGGTTTTATTTTATACATAAACAGCATAAAAAAGAAATAAATAGAAATAAAAATATTCAGAAAAGAAAATACAAATAGCCCAATGTTGTGATCAAACAAAATCACCTTACTTCAGGTGCCAAAAGACAATTTAATACTTCAGTTGTTCTACTGCGATATTGTCAATACCTGTTTAGGTATAAAGCTTTCCTTTTGCCTTCACTCCAAGCAAGTGAGACTAGCTGCTGAGCTGATCTAACTTAGTGGGTTTCTGGAGGGTTTATGTAGCCCTCCCACTTAATACTAGGCCCGCCAACAAAGGATCATTAACAACCAAACATCCCTCAAAGGCTCTCAATCCTGCCTATACATAATATGAAGTGGTTGCTTCTAAGCCTTGGTTCAAGAGGGTTCCTCTTAGTTTGGAAACACATATACTTTACTTTGTTGGTTAGAGGTTTATTCTAAAAACTCTTAATTACCTAGGCTGATTAGGCTACACCCTCTAGCCAGCCTCTTTTTCCCAAACATGCTGATATAAATGTGGGCCACTAGGGTCCGCTGCTCCTCTATAACTTTTATTCTATAGAACACCTTCAGGACAAGTAATTTATTTAGTTCTTTATTCTTTTTTAAACTTAGGTTTTATCTGCATAGGGATGTTCCTGGCCCTTTAAATCATAGTCTTCTGTCTTCAGCAGAGTGGCAGTCTGCAAAAAAAAAACTCATTATCTTGCCACTCTGCCTTTAGGCTTAAAAACACTGGTGAGCCCATTTTATTTATTTATACATAGGTGGTACTGGTTTCTATTTTATATCTTTACTGTTGGGCTGAGTTTTGTAAGGCTAGGGACAGCATAGTCCCTTTTACTTAGAAAGCACTAACCTTTCAGAGCACAAAAGCTCATTTGGAAAGGCAGGGTGGCTGAAAGGGAATGCGAATGTCATCCCGTTTTGAACTGCGACACAGTAATTCTGTGTGAAAGAAAGAGAGCGAGTGAGGTTTGGGTGCGTTTCTCCTTATTAACATTATCACTGCTCTCTGTCTCTTTTCAGACCTCTCAGGGTCTTTTCTCTTCTTTAATATTCTTTTCTGGGGCTTGCCTTGAGAGCCATGGAGTGGCGGCAAAGAAATATAGAAGTTCAACTCCGTGGAGAGCCTGCTTTTGTAGCAGACTGGACTGGCTGCACACATACAATGGACTCCTCTATGGCTAGCTGGAATAAATATTTATTCTTTTAGACTTAGCCAGGAGTACTATAAATACAGTAGCACCAGTATTATTTCTTTTTTCATATAGACTGAGCGGCAACAAATGTTCATGTAAAAGTTTCCCGCTGGATACAAACAGTTCCTGCTTTGATGCAGGATTACTTTTACAGCGGAGTGGCAGCAGAAGAACCAAAATAGCATACATATACTGTCACTGTTTTAATTCATGCTCCACCTATCTAAGGAAACATTTTGATATATTTTATTGCAATTATGTAGAATTTTAAACATTCTTGCACAATATTTGCACAATGGTATAAGTATGAATTCCTGTAAGCACTGCAGCACTTTAAACTGATTAAAGGGCCCAAAATGTACTCTATGCACTTAATATCACCAGCACCGTATATATCTATAGGCACTTTGACATATTTTTAATGCATTCTATACACCATGCATTTCTTTCCTTAGGCATATAATGCCATACAATGCAATATATTTCACTTCTGCCAGCTACCATGATGAACCTAACAAGATGCATTGATTTGGGGAGTTTTAGGTGACGAATGGATATAGTGAAATTAGAAAATAGAGGTGGTAGAAAAATGATTTAGTGAGAAATAGGAAAGACCGACATAGGTGACTAACCTACACCAGGGGCAGAAAAAGATAAAGTATAGGATAGGAAGATACTATTGTACAATAGATTTCAGTAAGAAAAAGAAGGAAATAGGAAAGGCATCCCTACACCAGGTTATCAGACTCATAGAATGCAGTTCTGCCACACTCCTCCCTCTTTAAGAAAAAAACAGTAATACAATAAAAACAAACTAGTTTTAGGTACCACAACCCCCAGAATGCTAACATACATTCTGTACTGATGGGGGTTTGGGTTGGAGCTTCCACCCACACTCACTTTAGAAGCTCCACCCCAGGGTTCCTTTAAATCAGCAAAGTATATAATACAGTACAGAACTAACTGCACAAACTGTAAATACTTCAACACCCTGGGGCTTCAAAACTGCACTATTAACCATCATAGTACAATACAAATAACAGCAATCATTTTACGCAGGTGCTAAGTTCTGATTTCAATATACCAGCACCAATTCAGGACAAGAAATCTGAGTTTTTATGTTGGTTACCTGGCCTGTGTTTCTCCACAAATGTATAATTCTGTAAGGTACCTTCTCATAATGCATGAGTTCTGGTCCTTCATCTGGTTGATCCAACAAAGGGGGTTGTGATCTGTCAGCAGAGTAAATTCTGCACCCCACAAGTAGAAGCATAACTCTTTGATGGCCCATTTTATCGCAAGGCACTCCTTCTCGATGGTGGCATACTTCTGCTCTCTGTCATGTAGTGTCCTACTTATGTAGATGTTTGAGTGCTCTTCCCCATCTACAATCTGACTTAACACCACACCAGTGCCATTTTCTGAGCCATTAGTGTGGACCTTGAAGGGGAGATCAAATCTAGGGTATTTTGGGACAAGTGACACATAAAGGGCAGCTTTAATGGCCTGAAAGGCTTCATCACATATATCTGTCCACTTAAGTGTTGCTTCACCTCTTTCTAGTTAAGTCTGTCAAGGGAGTAGCTATGGTGGCAAATTTGGAATAAACCACTGATAGTACCCCACTAGTCCTAGAAAAGTCTGTACATGCTTTTTTTGTGTGTGGAACAGGGCTTTTGGCAACTGCCTCTACTTTCCTATCTCTGGTTGTACACTTCCATTGCCTCACATGAAGCCTAGATACTTGGGGCAGGATTCTCAAAGCTTTCAGAAGGTGCAAAACCTTCCCCTAAGTCCCCAAAACTTCCTCAGCTACAGAAAAAAAGGGGAGTTTACTCCAAGTGCTATTCACAAAACCCTCCGCAGCTGTAGGAAAACCCACTATGGGCTGTGGAAAAAGTGCAGCTGCGGAAATCCCTCAGGACAAAAAGGTGTGAGATAAGTAAGGCACAGCCCCTGAAAGGCTATTCACAGCCAGTTTTTTTCTGAAGCTGGGAATACAATGTTACACACGGTGAAATGAGGTGTAACTCTCCCTCAGCACACTGTAGTAGTGCCCCAGCAATTGGAATCAATTAAGGTGGAGGTGTACCACAGGTAATAGCATCTCAGACAGTATAGCAGTGGCTGATGTTACAGCACTGAAAGCACACATTGCCATGATATGGCAACAGGCAACAACCACTAGACCCAGTGCAGTCCTTGATAGAGCCCCACAAGCAGTAAAGCATGATCAGCCAGCAGTGAGTACTACCCCCACAGGCCACAGGAACAACCCAGGGAGGGACGACCAGCAGGGACAGTCAGCCGCTGTGGTGCCAAGGTATCGCTTGTACCTCTGGTGCTGCTGTGGTCCCAGTTGGGGACTGGTTGCTGGTCTCTGTGTGTGCTGTCAGCTTCATATTATAGCAGCACTGTTACAGTCTGTTGCTTCAGCTGCTGTGGTTCCCTATCGCTGTGCCTTCACAGCCTCCGCAGCTGTGGATTCGCAGCACTTGCACAAGTCCTGCAGCAGCTAAATTGCAGTTTGCGGCACTTTTTATGGAAATCCACAGCTGCACTGGTTTTCTTTAATAATACAGCACAGCTGCGGTTCTGCACTGCAGCAAGCCTTTTTCCTGCAGCTGCAGGAATTTCAGCTTTCTTTGTGAATCCTGCCCTTGGTCTCTGTCATTGCCACTGCCCCCTTTGCTTGGTTGATCATTAGTCCTGCCTGTTGTAGGGACTGTAGCACAGCGATCAAGTGTGTGAGATGTGTAGTCCAGTTGGGAGTGTAAATGACCATGTCATCTAAGTATGCATCACAATATGTGAATGAGGGGTCAGGATTTTGCCCATTTGTCTCTGGAACATGGATGGGACCCCATGTAAGCCAAAAGGCATGGTGTTAAATTGAAATAGTCCTAAGGGGGAACTGAATGCAGTTTTCTCTATGGACTCTGGTGCTAATGGGATCTGCCAATACCCTTTGGTCAGGTCTAGGGTAGAGGCGGGAGAAGTGACCAAAATCTGCTATGCAGAGCAATTTGCATATTAAGGTGGAATCCGCAGAGTAATCCACAGCGTGAAGTGGAGTACTTCACCTTCTAATTATTATCATGAAGTCCATTGTAAGGACTGACTTCGCATTACTCCGCCTTTCCTCAACCACTTCTAAACCAATTTTAATATGAAGTACATTGATTTCAATGTCCTTCGCATTACTTAGCCTTGTTTGTGAGCTCCAAGGTGAATTTTGCAGAGATTTATGGGATTGCAGGTCACATGGGCTCTAGACTGTTCAGCACAGCCTCAGTTCTGTGTAGTGTGTGTGTAGTGGTACCTGAAGACAGTTTGCTCTCAGAACTCTGAGAGTCAGATCCTCTAAAAACCATTCAAATAGCCTTTTTGAGCAATTTCTTTTGCTCAAAATTTAGTGCATAGATTGTAGGAAACCCTCCTGTGCTCATATCATCAAGTGTTTACTGTTTTTGTGAGGATTTTACATAGATACATAGATACATAGACAGTGTCAGCAGATAAGGGCCTATGGCCCACCCAGTCTGCCCATTTGAGCTTGTAAGTTCAGTTTGTTTTCCTAGAAGTCTGTTTCCCCTTACCCCTGACCTCTAGAATTCCTTTATGTCTATCCCATGCATTCTTAAATCCCGTGATTGTTTCAGCCCCCACCACTTCCTCTGGCAGGGTGTTCCACTTGTCCACACCGTTCTGTGAAGAAATTCTTTCTCATGTTTCCTCTGAACCGTCCTCCTCCAACTTCATCCCATGCCTCTAGTCCTGGAACATCTTTTCGCTTAAAAATAGTGTTTTCCCTGCACCCTGTTTCTCCTGTAAGATACTTGTATGTCTCTATCATATCCCCTCTCTCCTCCTCTCCTCCAGGAGTACATGTTCAGTTCCTTCAACCTGTCTTCATAGGACTTGTGATGCAATCCATGCACCATCTTTGTTGCCCTCCTCTGAACCTTCTCTACCCTGTCTATGTCCTTACGTGGGTATGGTCTCCAGAACTGTACACTGTGCTACAGGTGGGGCCTCACTAGTGTCTTGTATAGCAGAATTATGACCTCCTTTTCCTGCTGGTGATGCCCCTGCCTATACATCCCAGCATCCTATTTGCTTTACCTGATGCCTTGTCACACTGTTTCCCTACCTTGAGGTCATCAGAGATGACAACCCCAAGATCCTTTTCTGCTTGGTGCATGCTATATCCTCACCCCCCAACTGATATATTGTGCCAGGGTTTTTGTGCCCCATATGCATTATCTTGCACTTCTTTGCATTGAATTTCAACTGCCAAACCCTTGACCATTCTTCAAGTTTCTGCAGGTCACTTCTTATTCTGTCTACACCCTCTGGTGTGTCTACTCTGTTACAGAGCTTTGTGTCATCAGCGAACAGTGAAATTCTGCCTTCTAGATCCTGCACAATGTCACTGATGAAGATGTTGAATAGGACCGGTCCCAGCACTGATCCCTGTGGTACCCCACTGGTCACTCTTCCCTCTGTGGAGTGACAGCCATTTACCACCACCCTCTGTGTCCTGCCACCCAGCCAGTTACCTACCCACCACTACTGTCCTGCCCACACCCATATTCCCCAGTTTGTGTAATAGTCTTCTATGTGGCACAGTGTCAAAGGCCTTGCTGAAGTCCAGATAGGCCATGTCCACTGCCCTCCCCCTGATCCACCTCCCTAGTCACCCAGTCAAAAAATTCAATGAGGTTGGTCTGACATGACCTCCTCCTGGTGAAACCATGCTGCCTTGGGTCCTGTAGTCCATTGACAACCAGATGTTCCACCAATCTCTCCTTCAGTAGTGCTTCCATGATCTTTCCCACTACCGAGGTGAGGCTGACTGGTCTGTAGTTCCCTACTTCCTCTTTGTTCCCACTTCTGTATAAGGGGACTGCATCTGCTGTCCTCCAGTCTTTGGGTACCTTGCCTGTTTCCAGTGATTGGCTAAACAGGATAGCCAGAGGTTCAGCCACCACCTCTCTTAGTTCTTTAAGGACCCTGGGGTGCACCCCATCTGGCCCCATTGCTTTGTCAACTCTTATTACTTCCAGTTCCTTCAGGACCCTTTCACGTGTAAAGGGACTTGTGTCCATTTCTGCACCATTCTCACCCCTTGTACTCCCTTCAGACCCATTACCCCCCCTCTTCCTCAGTAAAGACTGAGCAGAAATACCTGTTCAATATGTCAGCTTTACTGTTGTCATCCTCCATGCGACTCCCATCCTCCCCCTTCAGTCTCACTATCCCTCCCTTTGTCTTTCTTTTTTCACTTATGTACCTGTAAAAGGTTTTGTCCCCTTTAACCACTGATTTTGCAATGTGTTCTTCTGTCTGAGCTTTGGCTTCCTTACTGACTTCCCTGCCTCCTTTGTTTCTCCTGGTACTTCTCCATCTCCTTCTGCCTGTGTCTTTTGTATTGCCTGAATGCAATCTTTTTGTCTTTCACTTTCTTTGCTACCTCTTTGGAAAACCATAATGGTCTCCTCTTCCTTTTCCTCTTGCTAACCTGCTTAATGCATAATTCTGTTGTTCTTATAATCAACATTTTAAATACTGCCCACTGTTCCTCAACCCCTGATTCCTGTCCCATTCCCCTTAATGCCTCTTTGAAGTATCTCCCCATTTTCCCAAAGTCTGCCCCCCTAAAATCCAGGATACGTGTTTTTGTGTGGTTTGGTTCTGCTCTTTCTGTGATTTCAAACCACAATGACTGGTGGTCACTGTTACCCAGGTGCTCCCCCACTGTTACCCCATCACACTGTCCCTGTTTGTGAGCACAAGGTCCAGTATTGCCTTCTGCCGAGTTGGTTCCATGACCAGTTGCTTGAGGAAGGCACCCTGAAGGGAGTCCAGGATAAATCTGCTCCTAGTTGATGCTGCTGCTGGGATGCTCCAGTCCACGTCTGGAATTTTGAAGTCTCCAACCAGTACTACCTCACCCTTGTCTGCCATCCTTTGGATGGCTAGCATCAGCTTCCTATCTGTTTCTTCCTCCTGGGCTGGTGGTCTATAGACCACACCTGTGCGGATGGCTGGCCCCATTTTCCTTTCCAGCTTAACCCACAGTATCTCTCCCCCATTTTGTTCCTCCTGGATCTCTGCGGCCCTTATGTCATTTTTCACATACAGTGCCACTCCTCCACCCTTCCTGAATTTTGAATTTTGAGTGTTAATTTAGAACATTCATTCTGTGTATTGACAGACACTGTTGATGTGTGCTTTGGGGGAGGGGTGTATCTGTGGTAGAGGTAGATTAACTGGGAGAAAGGCAGTCTTTCTAACTGTTTTGGTTATATTTTTGTTGTATAACTGTGTTCATGTACACACAGATTTTCATAAATGTTTGACTTTTTTTGGTGACTGTTGTGCTGCAATGCATAATTTTAGTTTGTTTAAAAGATTTGGTTATATTACTGAAGTTTTCAATTTGCTTCACATTACTTGTAGTGTGTGTGTGTGTGTGACATGTGCCATCAAATCAGACACATTTTATTGTGCCACACAGTAATTGCAGCACTCTGAGCCTGTTGTCCATCTGCATTATTTTGTACTGCTTTGTGGTATTTTGGTAGTGGACTGTTACTGCAGTGGACTGCCCCCCTTCCAACCCTCAAAAGGTATAATTTATTTTTCCAGTTTTGGATTTGTGTGACCACTGGTTAAAGTGTATTTGTGCCTGTGCAGTTGCATCTCTCTATACTGTGCAGTCTGCGTCTGTGTTTTTGCATCTGTTTAGTACCCAATCTGCATCTGTAAGCCATGGCTGTTTTTTTGCTTCCCATTCACCCCAAATTTCAGAATTCTCAATTTGTTGTGAATTTTCTGTGTAATCCCAAAAAATGCCTGTAAAGAGAAGTGCATGCAAAGATGCTTCTTGCCATGGCTCTGCAGCCAGTGGCAAGAGTGGCCATGGGCTTGGTAATATGCAGCAGAAGTGCATAGATGATGCCAGTAAAGGGATTTCTCTGACTGTTTTTCACAGCGCAATCAATCACTTCAACGATGGTTGGAGATGTGGTTGTCCCTGCTGGTGTTGGTGATGGTATTGAAATTAGTGACAGCATGAGTATTGCTCCAAGCTCAACCTGTGCAAACTTATTTTGCCTAAATGTTGTGGAGTCCGAAGACATGATTCAGTGTGTAATCGATGTCACACACACTCCCCATCCCCATCCCCACAGAAGTTGAACATGATTCTGATCATGAGTCTGACAATGACTCACAAGTTAATCTAATTTTTCCAGCGATATTGAGGTTATGCCTGATGTGCTATCCAAAGATTTATATGTTGATCAAAAAACTGTGGATGATCATACCACAGCCGTGGTTGAAAGGAACATGTTTGCTTCAGGACAGCATCCAAACCAAATTTGTGGATGCATTTAGCCCTTCAGAGAACTTTATTTTGGAAGTATTTTACGTCCATAAATTAGCACAAAACATCCAAAAATATAGTCTGTGGTGTCATTGATGTCCACTAACAATCCCCTTGTTTAAGGCTGACGTCCATTTTTCATGGTGTGGACATCTTATTTTTTTGTATGCCACACTGGGAGCCAACCCCAGTGTGGCAAAAGTCTCTTTTGCCAACGGGGGTGCCCAATCCTCCATCGGTTTCACTTCCCCCCCTGAAAAAATTCCATATGCCACGCTGAGAGCCTACCCCAGCGTGGCAAAAGTCTTGTTTGCCGATTGGGGTGTCCAATCCCCCATCAGCTTCAATGGCCCCCCCAAACTGCCTGGTGCCATGCTGGGAGCCCACCACAGCGTGGCAAAAGTACCGCATTTTCTTTAAAAAAAAAAAAGACCTGAAAGAAAAAAAAATATCCCTTGTTGATTCTCTTGCCCCCTCCCCCAACCCACGTCCACCCTCTGCGTACCCCACCTCCCCACACCCCCACCTCACCTCATACTTACCTCTGGAGCCCAGCACGATGATGTTCAGTGGACCGGGAACACGTCTGCACTCTTCAAAGCTGACCGCGAACTCAAGAAATGCCGGTAAGCTGTATAATGGCATAAATGGATTTATTTCAAGTTTGGTGCATATCTTAGCCATTTTTGGGAATTTCTTCACCAAATTTTCAACATGGGGTTTTTGGGGCCCCACCTCATGAACTGTGACACTGTCATTTTTGTTATTCAGTCCCGAAAGGTGATTTTGTGGTCACTGTGTGGAACCACCTTTCGGGACCGATTAATGAAATGACGGTGTCACAGTTCATAAGGTAGTCCCCCCAAAACCCTGTATTGAAAATTTGCTGAAAACATTCCCCAAAATGACTGTTTTATGAGCGTGCATTGCACAGTTCCTACACACGCTCGTAACTTTGAACATTTTTAATATTTTCACTCCAGATTTTCAGCATTGCCATTTTACCACACCTCCTTATGAACAGTACAACTGACATTTTTCACATCTTACCCAAAATGTGTTTTCCCACATGTAGCGCACAATGGCGCGGTCGGTGTATGAAATCAATATTCGGGATAGATTAAGAAAATCACAGTGACACTGTTCATGAGCAGAGGTCTTAAACTGGCTATGTTTAAAATTTGGTGACAAAAGTCAATAAAATGACTGTTAAAAGCATGCATTGTGTCAGATATGGCAAAAAACAAAACAGAAAAGGGTAAAATTAAGGGTATCTGCGCAGAGTACTGCGTCCCTCAAAAAGTGCAGTTAAACTTACGTCTTTAGTGATACCCTCTAAACTAATTCTAAAGGGTGCCATTAAAGAGTTCCTGACAGTGCCGTGGTAGGGTTGGGGGGGCAGGATTAGAAGACGCACATGTGGCCGCATGGAGGAATAGGGCTAGGGATGGGGATCCTGTGGACACCAGGGACCTTTAACTGGCAGGGGGTAGGGAGTGGGCCACTGGACACCTGGCAGAGACCTTTACTTGGGCTGTGGTTAGGGATGGGGCCAGTGGAGACCTGGCACCTTTGCATGGGCTAGGGATTGTATTCACCGGACACCATGTATCAAGACAGAGTAGTGGATGTAGCCTTTCTGGACTTTGGTAAGGCTTTCAACACAATACCACACAGGAGTCTAGTTAAGAAAATAAGCAGCTAGCATGGGTATGTGGTAGAAAGTGGTAAGCTGGGTAACTAACTGGATGAATGAAATGAGGCAGAGGGTGGTGGTAAATGACAGTGCACTCAGGGTACAGGATAGTACCTAGTGTGGTACCACAAAGATCAGTGCTGGGACTGGTCCTCCTCAGTGTCTTTATAAGTAACATTGCTGAGGAGCTGGAGAGGAAGATATGTTTCTTTGCAGATGATACAAAAATCTGCAACAGGAGGGACACTCAAGAAGGTGTGGAACTTACCCACAGGAAATTTAAAATGTAAATGGTCATCAGGATAGAGGACAAGGGAAAGACAGGATTATTTCTAAAAGAAGCAGCAGAGCCAGGTTAGAGCAAGGGGCAGGAACCTGAAAAGAAATACTGCACATTGTAATACAGTGTGTATGTACAAAGGCTACAAATGTTAGTGTAGGATGGATTACAGTGAGGTATTCAGCAGGCCAATGAGTTGAATTCAAAAACTATAGGACTTGGAGTATTGTGACTGCCAAAATTTGTCGACTGGAATTATTTTGACTTCCAAAAAATTGACAGCTGGAGTATTTTGACTCCAGTAAAACTGAAATGACTTCCAAATTTCAACCCATGGAAGTATTTGACTTCCACTCAAAAAAAATTATCTGAAGTCCTGGATGCAGGTAATGATTATGATGATGATGCCAGTGACCCCAGTTGTGAACAGAAAACCTGGAAAGAAGGCAAAAACATTACTGAAACTTTTTGTGAAATGATGACCCCCCTCTCCACTCCCTCAAAAAAAAAATACTTACCTTTCATGGCTTAATCATTTATCAAGTAGCTAGCTAGTAGCGAGTCGACACACTGTACATCAGCAGCAGCAGTAAACAGCAGGACAACAGCAGCAGTCGCCAGCACATCTATTTGCTCACTTGGGACACTTATGGAGAGTTGGGGCTATAGGTGCATTCTTGAATCAGTGCATCCTGCAATACGTGTGACCTTTATGAACAGTTTCTCTAGTGATTATTCTTCCTCTGGACTGGAGTTGTGACTTTTCATGACATTTAAACAGCGGGAATTTTCTCACTTGGAATCTTCTGGAATTCTCTTCTTACTTGCACACTAGTGCAGCAGCAGCTTTACTTCATAGCATGTACGCATTTCTGTAATGGGGCCACTACTTGGCATTAGTGGCTAGCAGGAGGAGACATCAACACGAACAGACTTATGTTTCAATGCTCACACAAAAGATGTTCGTTTTCTATTATTCTGGAATTCTCTTCTTATTTGCACACCACCAATGCATCAGCACAGCAGCAGTATGAGCGGCATGTAAGCCTTTCTATAATGGGACCAATACATGATATTTGTGGATAGAAGAAGGAAAGTAGGAAAATGAGCACAGAGCAGGAGAAACAGATAAGGTGAGGAAAGCTCAAGGAAGGATAGCATATTTTTATTTGTATCATCATTTTTATATACTTTTTATATTTTGTTTTAATTTTTTTTGGGGGGGGCTTTGGTGTTAAAGAAAGACAAGATGAAAGGAAAGAAGATAAAGGGGTACAGATACAGAACAGAGCATAAAGTTTGAACTGTGCACCATATTTACTCAGAGGCCCATCTATCACAATCACCACCACAAAGATGGTCCCAGATCTCTTAAAATTGCAGTCTCATGGTCCTGATTGTCAAGCACCTGAGCAACAGTCTGCTGGGGCTCCATCACCATGCATCACAGCTCTACAATTTCTCAACACAGACTCCTGCTGCTCATTGCCTCCTGCAAGTGCTGCAGCTGCTTCTGCTACTGGCAGTGGTGCTGTTGAAGCAAGTACTGGTGGTGGTATTTGTACAGCGGGGGAGCAAATGCAGATTGAAGTTTTTGTTTTCTGCTTGATGCTGCTGCTTTTGTCTCCTGCCATTCTGCACAGTGGTGCTGGGCTAGGTGTGTCTGCTGCCCCTGTTGCCAATACACCTGTCACTCCACCCCCTGTAGACCACCTCGTGGCATATGGTGCAGTTAGCCACACTTCGATCATTGGGGTCACAATGAAAATATGTCCACGTAAGGGAGGTCTTTTTCCCAGGGCCCCAAGGCTGGCATTGCTTTAGCACAACTGGTGATGTCTCTTCTGCAACTTATTTTGGTGGAGCAGATGAATCATGCTCTGGGCATGAAACCACTGGGTGGGCTCCTGCATGCTGCTGCTCCTGCTGTTCCTGTTCATCTTTCTGCTGCAACTCCACCTCCTTTGGTTGCTGGTGGACCTGCACCCCAAAAACTGCCCAATTCAGGATTACCAAATGTGAACCACCACCACCACGTGTCCTTGGGCCATGAAGTCCAGCCAGATGATCCATAAAGGCCATAGAACAGAGGATCTGACTGACAAAGAATACAAAGAAACAGAAAGAGAGACAGAGAGAGCGAGAGAGAGAGCACGAGAGAGAGTAAAGTATACAAGTTTAAAAAAAACAGAGGTAGTACAGTTAGCAAAATACAGTAGGAACAATTAAAAGATAGATTGGTACTAAAAAGTATGAAACTATGAGAACTATTCAATGAATTATATCTGTATTATCTGCCTGCAGTCCTCCCCACCCCACAACCCGACTCAGACTGACTGAACAAGTGGAAATAATCATCCCCTGTAAAGTGGTCGTGTGACCTGCAGAGAGGCACACATGACCAAACTGCTGGTTTCCTGGCCACTTTGCCTTGTGCACCAAAGTAAGGTGGAGTGAGCACACAAAGTCAAGGAGAAGTCAGGTCTCAAGCGGGAAAATTATGCAAAATGTATACTGACACAAAGTGGATGACTTTGCGTGCACTTCGTATTCAGATTTAAACTTTGCTGCATCTCTAGTTTAGGGTTGTGATATACAGTGCTCCTTCAGTATAGTGAACCCCAGTATAACAAATTTCCGGTTATAATGAATTCATTTTGTGTCTCCCAACATTTTTGGCACAGTTAACTGTATTGTGCTGCTACCGATAATTCCCACAGTCATAATGCTTGGATGGCATCAACAATTTTCAAAGACTGGTTCCAGTATCAATTTGTGCCTACAGTCCACTAGCATCTACAGAGTCAGCGTTTACCAACCAAAGCTCTCCTATTACTTGATCAGTGATATGTCCACCCTCCTGAGTGTGAGCTGAAATCTAAAGATAGCCTCATTAAAACATTTTTTTCTGCCTAAGAACACAAAATCAAGATTGCAGCCAATGGATGGTGGCATTATTGCCACTCTTAAAAAGCATATAGAAAGAGGCCTTTGAGCAATCTGGTGTCCAGTTCAGATCATACATCAGTAATAGCATTCCAGAAACAATAAAACTTACTGAAAGTCCTGGTTTTGGCTGGCGAGGCTTGGGGGAATGTAACAGCGGCTACTGTGCTGCATTGCTGGATTGCCACTCTTGGACCAGCTTTTGGTGATCAGCTTGTCCCAAACAACGATGAGCTAGAACCTGATGACACCAATGAAATGACAGCGATAGCCCAACAGCTACAGCTGATCAAAACAGGAAGTGCTGCAAGTGAGAAAATCGATGATTGGATGTGCATCAACGATCATCTACAGATACATGACCAGCTCACTGAGAAGGAAATTGTATATGCTGTTGTGGGAGAGGAGCACTCGCAGTCCAGTGATGAGAACGAGGAATCCAAGGTGGAGGATGAGATGGAGTTGCCCACAAGTGAGTCGGTGATATTGGGCCTCGAAACAGCATTGCAATGACTTCAAGGTCAGGATGCCAACCCAATGAAGGTAATCCAACTATGGAAGCTTATATCCTACACCCAGGACTTGTCTATAAAAAAATAAAAAAGCCCAAAGCCGCATTACAGACTTTTGCAACTGACTGCTTGTACTACATACTGTATACTGTAGTGTTCTAGTGTTTCACAGCATCAAAGATTTGAACAGTGAATTGTGATTTTTAAATGGTGGTATTTATTTATTTGGTACTGATTTTAAGTACTGCATGATTTTAAGTATTTTTCAATCCAATTCAGTAACTTTTGCACCTTTTCATATGAATAAAATTGTTAACGTGTTTACATGCATTTATTGAGTGATGCTATTAGTTATTTGCTGCTTTCTGAAGCTCTCTCAATTTAACAAACAAACCACTATAACTAATCTGTATTATGGCTCCGGTTTTGTTCATTTTACTGAGGGAGCACTGTACTTAGATTCCCTATGTTATCTATGATGTTGTTGATTCTTGGCATCGGATAACTATTAAAGCTGCAAACTTGATTTACCTTCCGAAAGTCCAGACACAGTCTGATTCCATCCTTCTTCCTTGGTACCACTACATTGGGGGAGAACCAAGCACTACTAGATGGTTCTATAATGCCTAGCCATCAAAGTTTTCAATCTCCTCCTTGATCCCAGTTCAAACCTTGTGTGGTAGTCTGCATGTCTTTTCTCTGATGGGATGTGCTGCTATCTTTATGTTGTGTTCTACCCCCTTGGCCTTCTGAGACATTAGCAAACATGGGTGCAAATCTATGTAAAACCCACTACATATCTTCCCTCTGTTGTGCTTGGAGTGTGGGGCTAACATGTGTCTGTGTTAGGCTGTCATATTCATCTAACCTGCGATACCCTTCCTCCAATTCAGACTCTTCTGTTTCAAACTGTATGTACATAATAACAGGGTTTTCCTTTCTTTCTACCCATTTCATTAATAGGTTGGCGTGATACACATGCTTGCTTGGGTATTTGTCTCTGATTTGGGGTTCTGAGTTCATAGGTCACCAGTCCAAGCTGCCTCAGGATGTGGTAGGGCCCCAGCCATTTCATCAGAAGTTTATTCTGGGTGGTTGGGAGCAATAACAGGGCCTTATCCCCTTCCAGCAGTTCCTTTGGTTTACAATTTAACTCTTTTTCTGTTGAATTTGGTCATTTATGCAGTTCTGGTGGACCCTTTTTGTATAGTCCATCAGCCTCTTTCTCAGTTGTACCATATACTCCGCTATGGTGGTCTGCCCAACTTTTGTTCCCTCCTCCCAATACTCTTACAATGTCCAAGGGACCATGGGGGTTCCTCCCATATAGTAATGCAAAGGGGGAGTACCCTGTCACTACCTGGGGGACCTCTCATTATGCAAATACTAGTAAGGGTAAGTATTTGTCCCAGTCTCTCCCTTCATCATCAACAAACTTTTTAAGCATACGCTTTAAGGTCTAGTTAAATCTCTCTGCTAACCCATCAGTTTGTGGGTGGTATGGTTTAGTTGGCTGGACAACAGGACACAGAGGGCAATGATAAATGGAGTCCACTCTGAAGAAAGGGGGGTTACTAGTGGGGTACCGCAGGGTTCAGTACTGGGTCCATTCCTTTTTAATGTCTTTATAAGTGACATGGCAAAGGGACTGGAAGGAAAAGTATGCATCTTTGCAGATGACACAAAGATCTGCAACAGGGTTGATACACAAGGGGGGGAGTAGAAAGGATGAAAATGGACTTGACAAGGCTGGAGGAATGATCAGAAGTATGGCAGCTAAGATTCAATGCAAAGAAGTGCAAAGTAAAGCACCTGGGAAACAAAAACCCACGGGAAGAGTACACAATGGGGAGGGGGGGAGATAGTAACAACAACAAAAATGGAAAGGGACCTGGTGTAGTCATATCAGATGACCTAAAGATTAACAAGCAATGTGAGAAGGCAGTAGGGATGGCTTGGGGGATAATGGGATGTATAGGGAGAGGCATCACCAGTAGAAAACAGGAAGTTGTTATCCTCCTGTACAGACAGTTGGGGAGACCCCATCTGGAGTACTGCATGCAGTTCTGGAGACTCCATCTCTACAAGGACATAGACAGGATGGAGGCAGTCCAGAGCAGGGCAACTAAAATGGTGCAGGGTCTGCACCAGAACCTATACGAAGAGAGACTAAAGGAGCTTAATATGTATACCCTTGAGGAAAGGAGGGAGAGGGGTGACTTGATAGAAACTTTTAAGTACCTCAAGGGAATCAACAAAGTCCAAGAAGGTAGCATATTCCAGAAAAAGATGTGCAAGAACAAGGGGACACAATCTGAAGACGGGGGGACAGCTCAGGGGCAACATGAGGAAGTATTTTTTCACAGAGAGGGTGGTGGACACATGGAACGGCCTTCCTGAGGAGGTCATGGGGTAAAAAACTGGGGGAATTCAAGAATACATTGGAAAGACATAAGGAAATTCTTGTGAAGGGTAGGAAGAAGTAGGTTGTTGGTTAACTAGGATCTGTAGCTTATCCAATAGGTAGGGAAATAGGCAGACTAGGTGGGTCAAGCGGTCCTTATCTACTGTCAAAGTCTATGTTTCTAGTTCTTTTGATGCTCACACCCAACAAACGGTACAGTTTATCTCTTTTTGAACTGCTGCTTAGAAATTACTCCCTCGGTCAGTAAGGATCTCTTTGGTTACCACCAACCTGCTAAAAACTTTAATCAGTTCTTCTTCTCTTTTGGGAGTGTTGTCCATTCTCAGAGGGATGGCTTCAAGATATCTGGTAGTGTAATCACAGATTACCAGTATATACTTATGGCCTCTACTGTGCTTTTGTAAAGGGCCAACAATGTCCATGGCCATCTTCTTAAAAGGGGTACTCACTATGGGTAAGGGCATGAGGGGCACTGTGTCTGTTTTGGTCACCTGAGCTACCTTTTGGCACTCAGGACAAGCTCTACAATATTCAGCCACATCATCATGTATACTGGGCCAATAAAACCGTTGTAGTAATCGTGACAGTGTTCTGTCTCTCCCTGCATGCCCTGCCCAGGGAAGATCATGCCTTAAATGTAAAAGTTGTTTTCTATACTTTTCAGGGACTACCAGTTGTTTAACCTGTTCCCCTGTATGGGCATAGGTATATACTCTATACAATGTTATTTTCACATGTGTATTCTGGGACCCCTTGTATTTTTACTTTTCCTATTTGTGAAAATAATTTAGCAATTGACACATCCTTATTTTATTCTGCAGCAATATCACAACCATCAAAGACATTGTCAATAACAATAGGTGGTAGTTGACTTTTTCCATTCCTGCTGTAACTTTTTCTTGGCTCCTTTCATCCTGATAACATTCCCTGGGGTCTCAAACACTTCCCCCTCAAATGTAAATGTATTCCCCAGTCTTTGAGCCCTGGTCTGAGACCTGGTAGTTACAGCTTTCAATTGTTCTTTAGCTGGGACATTTAGTTCTTTAAAATAAGGAAAATCCTGTCCAGTCACACTACGGGTACAGGCAATTTTGGCACAATCCCCACAGTCGTTATGCTTTCTTTCTCCTGTATGTCCAAAGTTAGTTTGTGGATGGGGGTAACAATGACTATCCCCATGGATGCAAATAACAGTAAAAGTTTATGTTATAGGGGGTTTCTTTAGAATTAACTAGGGTCTGTCAGCTTCCAGTAATAATTAAACCTATCATTAATCAATCAATCACAACATATGCTCCCTACAAAAATTACCTCTGACAATACAGTAATCAATGACAAAAAAGAGATACTGCAGGCATTCAACATGCACTTCGCCACAGCAGGCTTAGCCTTCGATAACTTGCCTGCATGTAGCCTGTGCACCCAACTTGGCATGACCCCATCAAATGTTGGCTCCGTTAGTCAACATTTCTCATTCTGATTGGTTTCCCTCAAGGAAGTGGAAGACTTGATTCTCCACCTGGATACTAAGAAAAGTGCCGGCGCAGATGCACTTGAACCATACTTCCTAAAGATAGCATGCCACGTATTGGCAGTGCCTATTACTCATTTATTCAACCTGTCCCTAACACAAGGTACCCTCCCTCAAATATGGAAGATCGCACATGTTATCCTGCTATTTAAATCTGGAAACCTTTGCAACCTTAATTACTATAGGCCAATTTCTCTCCTACCCACACTCTCGAAGCTACTGGAAAAAATAGTAAATGGCCAACTAAGATCCTTCATCAACAGAGAAAAATTACTAAACCCCCTTCAATCCGGATTCAGAGCCAACCACAGTATAGTCTCGGCATTAGCTAAAGTAACCAATGACTGGCAACTGGAGTTGGAGCATAAAAAGTCAGCATGTGCCGTGTTACTTGACCTCAGCAAAGCATTCGACACAGTCGACCATGACCTGCTCCTCGACTCGCTAAAAACACTAGGATTGGATGCTACTTCTCTAAACTGGTTCTCTGAATAACTGACAGACAGATACCAGAAGGTGAAAGTGGATGGCGAACTATCTGCACTAAAACTCTTACAAAGAGGTGTCCCTCAGGGATCCATATTAGGTCCCCTCCTCTTTGCAGTGTATATCAACAACATTGATGAGGGAATCAAGGATGCATGTATTCACTTATTCGTGGATGACACAGCGCTGTACCTGAGTCGTCCCACACCAAAAGAAGCTTGTACTGACCTACAAAAAGATTTCAACCTCCTGCAACTCCAACTAATCAATAAAAGCTGCTATTAAATGCTAAGAAAACTAAAGCCATGTTATTTTCCCCGGCAACTACACAAGCGCTACTGACTCCCTCCCTCCCAATAACCACGGTGCTGGGAGAGTGCTTAGAATACGTTCTGAAATTCAGATATCTTGGGGTCTGGATAGACTGTAAACTCTCCTTCACTGACCACCTGGAAGACTTGCTGAAAAAATTAAGGCAAAGACTTGCCCTTTTTTACAGGATAAGAAGACTTCTTACAGCAGACGTAAAGAAATGACTAGTCCAAGCCACGTTCCTGTCCTTATTTGACTATGCAGACTTCATATACAGTAGCTGTGCGGCTTCCTATCTTGGTAAATTGGATTTGCTCTACCACAGAGCTATACACTTCAACACTGACCTCCCCTTCTCTACCCATCATTGCACACCATATACCGCCACGGGCTGGACCTCACTTCACTATAGGTGCAACTTTAATGCAGCACTCTGGACACTTAGAGCCCTAAGTGGCAAATTCACTCAATACATTGTCGACTGTCTCCAATTGTGCCAGGAATTATTCCCTTAGAAGCTGCTCACAACTCTTGCTAAATATACCCAGGGCACTCACATGAGTCGGGAGAGCTGCCTTTGGATTTGCACTCCCATCAATATGGAATAAAACCCCAAAAATACTTAAGCTGAAAACCCCAGTAAGTACCCTTTTGTTCAAAAGGCTTTACCCTGATGGCATTATGGAAATTTGCAACTGCTTTACTAGGCACTAACTAACCTCCCTCCCTCAAACAGCAGCCCTCAAACGGCAGTTCCCCAGCTGAAATGTGTGCCTCTGCCTCTAGCATGCCCACCAACAGATCTACAGTATTTATTGTCAAACTCCCATATCTTATTTTTTGACACTCTGAACAGCTGCAGCCTGATTCTAGCACATGCTACCACACTTGGGGATAATTATAGTCTTTTGCCCAAAAAAATATTCGGTCCCTCGTCCATCCAACACCTCCCTCTGCCCCAAACTCCAGGACCCTCCCAGTTATGCCCCTGCTACTATATTCCTCCTCTTGCACTTAGTACAACAGCTGCTTTTCTCCTCCATATGTCGCCACGTTTTGGGGCAAAAAAAATCGCTTTGCTGCCTTTTGTATGGTCCTCTGCCCTCCCAATCCCTCACTGTGCTCTAACAATTGGG
Organism: Neoceratodus forsteri; assembly: GCA_016271365.2. Taxonomy (NCBI): domain Eukaryota; kingdom Metazoa; phylum Chordata; order Ceratodontiformes; family Ceratodontidae; genus Neoceratodus; species Neoceratodus forsteri. Next base: position 55,846,480 of record CM028130.1, read on the forward strand.
TCCTCTTCACTTGCGCCCCTATTCCCCACCTCTCCCTACATTATGTGCATGATATCTTCTATCTGGTATGCCTACCCTCTCCCTAACATTTCCCACTACAAGATGCACAGTTTTAGGGCTTGGATCCAGCACAAGTTCATTATCCACAACTCCTTGTAGTTCTATGTTCAATGTATATTACCTGTAAATGTGCATTATTACTATAATAGCAGCCATTTTTACTGTTTGTACTATTGTAACTTGTCTTTCTGTATTATTACTGTAGGACCACAGGTCCACCTTGTAAATGAGCTTGTTCAATGGTGCCCGCCTGGATAAATAGATATTAATTGATTGATTGATAGATAGGGGGTTTCTTTAGAATTACCTAGGGTCTGTCAGCTTCCAGTAATAATTAAACCCATCATTACTTTATATTTGATTTTTACTTGGGTAGCAAACTTGCCCAAGTTCAAGAGGGCCAGATGGGCTGCCTAATTGTTCTTTTTGTAGCAATCTCTCTATGTGCCCTTTCCCAAAACAGTACCTACAAACTATATCAGGGTTATGAGGTCTACCCCCTCTATCTCCAGGCCTACCCACATTCCTGCCTGATGGATGTGATGTAATAAATGTAGATGTTCTTACCAGTTGCTGGATCAGGATGATGGTTGAGTCAGTGGTTTTATATACCCTTTTCTTGCAGGGTGCCTGGCCGCAAGGAAATCCTCTGCCAAAGTGATGGCAACTTCTGCAGATTCTGGGTGATGTTCCCTGAACCAGATCTGGACATTGACTGGAAAATCTGTAAAAATTGTTCAATCACAACAGCCTCTATGATGTCTAATGTCTTCCCATCTGGCTGCAACCATTTGTTACAAAGTTCATTCAGGTGGGTATAGGTTTTTTCTAGGGGTATCATTACCTTGATGTTTTAGGGAATGGAATCACTGTCTATACATTTCAATTTTAAGTATTTCTTTTTTGTCTAAGTCATATTTCTCAGCTCTCCTGTGGTCTATATGGCTAAAAGCCAATTTGGCTTGACCTGTGAGGTAGGGAGCAAGTCTGACCACCCACTGGTCTGGAGGCTATGCACATGCCTTAGTCACTTGTTTAAAAGTGCTAAGATATGCCTCGATGTCATCAGTAGGGGATATTTTTGTGAGTTTTATGTCCTTTGGTGTGGTATGAGTACCATCCGTGGTTTTAGATGTCTCAATAATCTGGAGGGACCTCGTGGTGTCTACCCATCACTGATCTTGACGTAGTCTTTCCTTCTCTTGCTCCTGGATATCTTGCCACCATATTCACTCTGTCTACATTTGTTTTCTAGCAAGCCACTTCAGGAGCTTGCCCTTGTCCTCTGGTGGTTCCTCTATGAGTACCTCTGCCAGTTCCTCATCTCCAACATCTTCTTCATAGCTATCTGTGCACTGATGCTCTGGTTAGGTCTTGGGTTTTTTCCCAAAGTCCAGACCGAGAAGTACTTGCTCTCCCATTTGATCAGCCATTGCTCTGGTCAGAACAGGCCTCACAGGGGTCGTCATCTAATCAGTACCACTGTGCCACTGGTTATCCTGTGATATCAAGTCTGATACCTGTTGGAATCTCCATCTTTACTTAGGACTTCCAATATATTCCACTGCTGACACCAAATGTAATAGCTTCATGGGAAAGAATAACTCGGGACACAGTAATTCGGTACAACACTCCGCAGTGTGGTTTCATTTTATACAAAAACAGTATACAAAGTAAATAAATAGAAATAAAGATATTCACAAAAGAAAACAAAAATAGCCCAATTTTATGATCAAACAAAATCACCTTACTTCAGGTGCCAATAGGCAATTCAATACTTCAGTTGTTCTGCTGCAATTTTGTCAATACCTGTTTAGATATAAATCCTCTCTCTTACCTTCACTCTAAGCAAGTGAGACTAGCTGCTGAGCTGATCTAACTTAATGGGTTTCTGGAGGGTTCATATAGCCCTCCCACTTAATACTAGGCCCACACACAAAGGCTCATTAACAACCAAACATCCCTCAAAGGCTTGCAACTCTGCCTATATATAAAGAGGTTGCTTATAAGCCTTGGTTAGAGAGGATTCCTCTTAGTCTAGAAACATATATACTTTACTTTGTTGGTTAGAGTTTTATCCTAAAAACCCTTAATTACCTAGAATGATTAGGCTCCACCCTCTGGACAGCCTCTTTTTCCCAAACATGCTGATATAAATGTGGGCCACTAGGTGCCGCTGCTCCCCTAAAACTTTTATTCTATAGGAGAATACCTTCAGGACAGGTAATTTGTTTATTTCTTTATTCTTTTCTCAGATTTAGGCTTTATCTGTATATGGATGTTCCTGTCCCTTTAAATCATAGTCTTCTGTCTTCAGCAGAGCGGTAGTCTGCAAGAAAAATAATTTTGTCGCTCTGCCTTTGGGCTTAAAAGCTCTGGTGAGCCCATTTTATTTATTTTATGTATTTATACATAGGTGGCAGAGGTTTATATTTTTTGTCTTTACTGTTGGTCTGAGTTTTATAAGGCTAGGGACAGCCTAGTCCCTTTTACCTAGAAAGCCCTCACTTTTCAAAGGGCAAAAGCTCTTTCATGAAGGTGGGGAGGCTGAACGGGAAAGTGAATGCCGCCCTGCTTTGAACTGTGACACAGCAGTTCTGTGTGAGAAAGAGTGAGTGAGGAGTGAGTGCATCCTTCTTATTAACATTATCACTGCTCTCTCTCTCTCTCTCTTTACAGACCCCTTAGGGTCTTTTCTCCTTTTTAATATTCTTTTCTGGGGCTTGTATCGAGAGTCACGGAGTGGCGGCAAAGAAAAAGTGAACGTTTTGCCACTCCATGGAAAGCCTGCTTTTGTAGCAGCCTGGACATGCTGGTCACCTACAATGGACTGCTCCATGGCTAACTGGCATAAATATTTATTATTTTAGACAAAGCCAGTAGTACTATAAATACAGTGGCACCAGTATTTCTTTTTTCATAAAGACTGAGTGGCAGCAAATGTTCATGTAAAAGTTTACCGCTCAGTAAAAACAGTTCCTGCTTCAATGCAGGATTACTTTTACAGCAGAGCAGCAGCAGAAGAACCAAAATAGCATATATATACTGCCGCTCATTCTTAATTCATGCTCCACTTATCTAAGGAAACATTTTTATGTATTTTACTGCAATTATGTAGAATTTTAAACATTCTTGCACAATACTTGCACAATGGTATAAGTATGAATTTCTGTAAGCACTGCAGCATTTTAAAAGCATAAAAAGGCCCAAAATGTACTCTATGCACTTAATTTCCCCAGCACCTTATATATCTATAGACACTTTGATATACAGTATTTTCAAATGTATTCTATACACTATGTATTTCTTTCTTTAGGCATATAATGCCATACAATGCAATATTTCACTTCTGCCAGCTACCATACTGGACCTGACAAGGTGCATTGATTTGGGGAGTTTTAGGTGAGGAATGGATATAGTGAAATTAGAAATACAGATGGTAGGAAAAAGATTTGGTGAGAAATAGGAAATACCAATATAGGTGGCCAACCTTGGCCAGGGGCAGAAAAAGATAAAGTATAGGATAGGAAGATACTATTGTGCAATAGATTTCAATAAGAAAAAGAAGGAGATAGGAAAGGCATCCCTCCACTGGGTTATCGGACTGGTAGAATGCAGTTCTGCTACAGTGGTGTATACCTTTTTGTGTTTCCAAATAAATTATATGCTTCCACAGCTGAGCACTCCTTTGCTGCAATCACATCTGCCAGTGATAATGGTGAAGAAGATATCAGAAAATCTGGGCTAAAGAGGAAAGCATCAGGCATCAGAACAATTTACAAGTTTCTGAAGAGCACTGGGATCTCAATTACTGACAGCTGGCTGAGGGCACACTGGAAACACCCTGTCTCAGTTCTGCATACCCTGCAAACTACTAACTGTAGCAGGTACTGTACACACCTTAGATTTTATGCCATGCAGTGCTGAATAGTATTGTTACTCACCTCATTATACCCTAGATACTGTAGTACTATAAAGTTACATAATTTTAAAGTTCACCTTTTCTATTTTATTTGCCAAACTTTGATGCTTTCTGCACACAGGGAAACAACACTATTTGTGGACAGTATGCTAACTGTGGATGATGAGGCCTCTCCAAGGAAAATTGTAGAAAGTCTGTCTGCTGAACATCGGGTAGTGGCATCTGTCTCTGCTGTAAGAGAATGCAACACCAGATGGGATGAACATATAGCCTGGCATAGTAAAGCCACCCAAAAAAGAATGATTATTAATATAACTTTTTTTCATTTATCACACACACACATTTCATGTCATAATCCATCCATTGCTTCCTAAAGCCTCAAGATAAAGGACATGAACAAAATGAAGGGAATTGATCAGGGCAGGGTGTGGGTCGAGAACAATGAGACATTCCATGATGTCATTTCCTCAGATGAGAGTGCCTTTGGAGCAGTTTCCAGTTTCTTTCAAAAGAAGGGCAGGGACTCCATGAAGCCAAAGTCAATCACCCTGTAAAGCTTCATGTCTGACTCCATAACCAACCAGCAGCATGGCCCATTGCACATTTGAGGGTAGGTATTACAAAATTGTAGCAGTCAAACTCTTAAGACAGGTACTGTCACATGTAATGAACTGTGCAGCTTAATCTGTATTTGCCACATGCCCAAAGGAACCATAGATGGTGAATATTTCAGGGAACATACCTTTGTGCGAGCTGTAAAGAAATACTTAAGTAAGAAATATCTGGATGGACATTACTTCTTTCAAGACAATGATCATAAATATTCTGTGTCAGCAGTGGCTATTGCTGCTGCTGGAATTAATTGGGTCAGAACACCACCAGTGTAAGTACAGCACTTTAGCCACACTAAGCAGACTTGCAATTACAGTGGGTTTCATTTTTTTGTACCACCAAATCTCCACTGAGATGGTGTGGCATGTAATGAAAACATTTATCCAGAGGAAAAAAAAACACAACCAAAGTAAGAACTTATTGATGCCATTAAAACAATTAGGAATACTTTAAAATGAAGCGACTTCAGGTGACACATTGAACACTCACACACAGTGTTGCCAGTTGTGGCTGACAGGTTGTAGTGCACAACTGGAATGAGAATCATATATGCTACAGAGAATAGTCATGTATTTGTTGTATGAAAAAGTTTTTCTTAGTTTGCATATTTATTTTGTACTGTACCGTAAAAATTGTAATTACTCAGATTAGTATGTATGGATCTGTGAATGCACTATTAGTATGTGTTTCATGTTTTTTGTCACAATAAAATGTAAAAATGTATTGCATACTGCACTGCACAACATGCAAAAATGTATTACATTTCAAAATATTTCATTAACCACCCCCATAACATAAACGGTGATGTGCACGAAACACAAGAGTAAGACAACATTTCAGTGAGTGGTCTTGGGAGATGGACACATCTAAAGCTATGTTGTACCAGAGATTTTCACCACTGGTGTTTTTTTCCTCTGAGTTCCTGAATGTTGTTAAATGAAAAGAGCAAAAGAAAAGGCAACAGTAGACATCCAGTAGTAAGCAAAATACTCTTTATTAAGGTGCAAGTGCTCAAAATGAAGCACCTAGTGGGTGGAAGACAACAATTTTCTGACAGACTCTACTGGTTTCACTTTGAGCACTTGCACCTTAATAATGAGTATTTTTGCTTAGTACTGGATGTTTTCTGCCACCTTTTTGTTCTGCTCTTTGGATTCTGCTTGGCCTGTGAACAGATCACCTTTTAGAAAATGGGCTTGAAAAATAAAGCATCCTGACTGGCTGAAAGCCATAGTCAGGCATGCATTTATTTTTCAATGGAGCCTGGTAAAAAATGAGTTCCAATTCGGGGTGCCCCATTACTTGGGGTATCTTTGGGCCACCCTGAATTTTCAAACTGGCTATCCACCATTTTTTTTCTCTCACTTAGCGAGACAATTGGTGATCAAGTTGGCAACTGGCCAAGCCCCCCCCCCCCCAGGTTTGTCTTTCATAATGTTAATAAAGACTTACACACATTTAAGAAAAGAATGAATGAAACAAAAATGAAGCCATCAATTGGATCTGCTTCATGTCACCAGCAGTGGGAAGTGTGGTTTTCAAAATGGCAGTGTAGCGCGAGGCTCTCCATAGCAACAAAATCAACAAGTGCTGTTGACCTGCACTGCCTGCCATACAGTCTACCTCCCACAAGAAAAAAACATCTCTCCAAAGTGGCTTTTTATATGGGACTGCCTCCTGCTTCCACAAAATGTTTTCTCCTCAGAGGGACTAAACCGCGATGCAGTACTAATTGTGATCGGGTGCTCCAGTGATGGAAGCAGGACATGTTTTGTTTTAAACTCCTTTCTGTGCTGCCACTGCATCTCCTCATTTTCTGGGTCATGCACTCTCCTCTCCCATTCACTGACAGAGCTCTGAAAACAAACTGCACTATAAAAAGGCAGCATCAATAATAAAGGAGCGGACTGATGGGGAAGGGGCTGAAACAGCAGAGAACGAACCATAACAGTGCACTCTACTGCCAGTGCCAGCAGTAGAGGGACTACTTTACCAAAAAGGGTACGTACATTGAATTGTAATCATTTTTATAGCATTACATTTTTTTTAATCCTATAAAGAATAACACTTGTAGCCAATTTTCTAAATGCAATACTACCCTCTAGTTGTGGGCAGTATTGAAGAATACTGACTCTTCCAGGGGCTATAAGGCCCTCCGCCTGCAACATTGGGCCTCATTACACCCCAGGACAGTCTGGTATTCCCCAATACTGCCCATTCTAGAGGGTATTGTTGCTTACATGGCAAAAACCTGTTTGTTTGGATGTTGTGAAATGACAGTCTGGCATTGTTTGGCAAATATGTGCAAGACATTTATAAGACCTGCACACATGTGCTGTATTTTGTAAACAAAGCCCAATTCAGAAAGACGTTTCCACACACACATCATGCACTGTGCAAGTAAGCATAAGCAGCAAACTACATCATACATACCCTAAAAAGATTTCAAACTGGGTGGTAGCCACATTTAATTAAGTGCTCCCAGGAGGAAGGAGAAATGTCCAATGCCCATGATTTCCCAGGGAAATCCACCACCTGTTCTTCTGTCCAGACTGCCTGGATGTTGTGAAATGTCACTGCCTGCCCAAACTAAATGTGATAAAGCATGCAAGCATTAGAAAGAATCATCATAAAATGTAGCAGTCTGGCCACATTGCATTAAGAGTTCTCAGGAGGATGGGATGTTGTGAAAGGACACTGCCTGGTCAAAATGTGCTGCATTGTCAAAAACAAGCATGCACATATAGTACTTTATTCAGCTGTCAGGAAATTAAGTTAGAAATTTTCATCCCTGTTGGGATAATTGCAGTAAGATGATTTGGAGTTTCCAATCACCAACAAAAAGATTTTCACTGTGTCACCATGACAACATCACATTCTGGTCAGCATGAGATAAGGTGGTTGTTACCATATTCATATTTTAATGATTGGCCAACAGACATGTGAAATTAGTAAATAGGAGATGGGAGAAAATAGGACACAATGTTTAGATGCTTTAGTTCAAGTTTAAGGTCTGATTTCAACAGGGGCACAGATAAAATGCTGAGTATCAAATGCAATGCTGTTTTGTGATATAATGGTTCTTGGCATAAAATCCCATACATGAAACTTTGATGTCGGACCCAAAGCACAGTACAGTACTATGTGGACCACCACTGGTAGTAGGAAAGGTCAAGTTATGCCTAGTTGAAATACCTGTACACTTATACACAAGTGATGTGAATAGGTCAGTAAATAATTACATGCACACACTATTCCCAAACCAGAAATGGGCAAAGATTGAACCTATTTAAGAGCAACTGTCATGATTCTTGCCACAAGGCAGGTAAGCCATACCATGAAGTTACCTGCCTTGGGAGCTATTTTATCCATAAGTTGAAGGTTTTTGTATATTTAAAGAAAGAATTATATCCTCTGTAAAGCACAGCTAATGTCTTTCTGGTACGAGCTGATCAGCTGCCAAGTCCTGCAGCTCCACCTCTAAAAACTGTACTTCAATGACACGAGGTAGTTAACTGGGCTGCAGGTGCTCTATGGATATTGTAATAGGATCTGTGACTAAACTTAGATTATCTTTTCTGGCAGGCATACATATATGGGGCTATAATATATGCTGTATATTAGCCCCATACATGTATACCTGTCAGCAAAGATAATCTAAGTACATTTAGGTTGTGCCTCTCCCCAATCCTATTAAAATATCCATAGAGCATCTGCAGCCCCGTTTCCTATCTCATGTCATCAAAGTGCAGTTTTTAGGGGCAGGGCTGCAGTGCTTGGTAGCCACTCATCTCATACTAGGAAGTTTCAAACCAGGCTTTACGGAGGATATAACTCTTTAAGTACAGAAAAAAATTGATTTATGGAGAAAATAGCTCCTAGCACAGGCAGCTTCATGATATGGGATGCCTGCCCGGATCATGGCAGTTGCTTTTTAATATTAACATCACTGTATTGAACACTATCTGATCCTCCTCTAGAAAAGGCAAATCTCAAGAAGAGAAACATTAAACACACTCACTTCAGGTTTAAAAAAAAAAGGTGAAGCAAGACTGCCAACATCTCCAAGCCACTTCATAGTGACATTCCTGAGTCCACATGAGTGGATGTTTACTGCACCCAAGTAGACTTTGACTTTGACATCAGATGAGGACTGCTTGGCACACCCAGTCTGGCTATTTCCCTACATACTGGATAAGCTGCAGATCCTAGTTAACCAACAGTCCTACTTCTTCCTACCCCCTACGAGAATTGCCTTATGTCTGTCCCATGCATTCTTGAATTCTCCCATTGTTTTTGACGCCATAACCTCCTCAGGAAAGCTGTTCCATGTGTCCACCACCCTCTCTGTGAAAAAAATTCTTTCTCACATTGCTCCATGGCCACCCCCTCTATCTCTAAATTGTGCCCCCTTGTTCTTGCACTTCTCTTTTTCTAAAAGATGTTACCCTCTTGCACTTTGTTGATTTTTTTGAGGTACATAAGTTTCTATCATGTCCCCTCTACTTTCCTCGAGGGTATACATATTAAGATCCTTTAGTCTGTCTTCGTATGGCTTCTGGTGCAGACCCCGCACTATTTTAGTTGCCCTCCTCTGGACTGCCTTCATCCTGTCTATGTCCTTGAGGAGATTGGGTCTCCAGAACTTCGCACAGCACTCCAGATGAGGTTTCACCAACTGTCTGTACAGAGGGATAACAACTTCCTGTGTTCTACTGGTGATGCCTCTCCCTATACATCCCAGTATCCACCCAGTCTTCCTTACTGCCTTCTCACATTGTTTGCTTACCTTTAGGTCATCTGATATGACTACCCTCAGGTCCCTTTCCATTTTTGTTGCTGTTAGTACCTCCCCCCATTGTGTACTCTTCCCCTGGGTTTTTGTTTCCCAGATACATTACTTTGTACTTTGCATTGAATCTAAGCTGCCATACGTTTGGCCATTCCTGCAAACCTTGCAAAGTTACTTCTCATCTTTTCCACACACCCCTTGTGTATCAACCCTGTTACAGATCTTTGTGTCATTTGCAAAGAGACATACTTTTCCCTCCAGTCCATCTGCAATTTCACTTATAAAGACATTAAAAAGGACCAGTCCCAGTACTGAACCCTGCAGTACCCCACTAGTAACCCCTCCTTTCTTCAGAGTGGGCTCTGTTTACTATTACCCTCCATATCCTTGTCAGTGTCAGTGGCTCAGTAGGTAGCACACTTGCCTCTGAGACCGGGAGATCAGAGGGCTATGGGTTCATTTCCCACATCTGGCACTTGGGTTAATATCCCAGTACTGACACTGTAATGCAGCATGAGAGGGGTGCTGCACTTCTGAGGTGCTGTCTTTTGGATGAGACGTTAAACTGAGGTCCCATCTGCCTGGATTGGTGGTAGTTCAGGTGGATGTTAAAGATCCCATGGCACTTATCGAAAAGAGTAGGGGAATTTCCCCGGTGTCCTGGCCAAATTTCCCTCATTCACTAAAAAATACCACCAACAGCTTAATCTGGTTCAAGGTCAGTTGGCATTCATCTGTATTCCCCTCCCCTGGGTCGTGCCTGAAAATAGGCAGGATTTGTCTAGTGCACTTACCCGGTCAACAAAAACTAAATAAATAAATATCCTGTTGTCCAGCCATTTACACAAGCTATCACTCTGGGACCCACTGCCAGGCTGGCTAATTTGTTTATTAATCTTTTGTGTGGGACTGTCAAATGCCTTCCTAAAGTCTAAGTAGGCCATGTCCACAGCCCCTCTCTGGTCTACAACTTTGGTCACCCAGTCAAGCAAATCTATTAGATTTGTCTGACATGACCTTCCCACTGTGAATCCATGCTGCCTTGGGTCCTGTGCCCTGCTGACCTCTAGGTACTCAACAATTATTTCTTTCAGAAGGGATTCCATCATTTTCCCTACCACTGAGGTCAAACTAACAGGTCTGTAGTTTCCTGCCTCTGCGTTGCTCCCACTTTTGTGACAGGGAATCATATCCACCCTCCTCCATTCCTCAGATACCACACCATCCTCCCATGATTTGTTAAAAAGGGTAGTCAGAGGTGTCACTAGTTCTCCCCTTAGTTCTTTTAGAATTCTGTGGTGAATCCCATCAGGCCCCATTCCTTGTCTACCTCCAGTTTTAGGAGTTCTTTCAGAATCCCTTCTACTGTGAAGGGACTGGTATCAACCCCCCCCATCCAGAGTGATTTTATTGATTGGATTAGGTACCTCCCCCTCCTCTTTTGTGAATACTGGGCAGAAGTATTCTTTCAGTATTCCTGCATTTTCACTGTCACCCTCTGCCCACCCACCATCCCCTTTATTAAGCTTTACTATCCCTCTCTTGGTCTTTCTTTGCTCCCTAATGCACCTATGAAAGGTTTTATCACCCTTCTTAACCAAGTTGGCTATTTTTTACTTGGTTTGGGCCTTTGCTATTCTGACTGTCTTGCCTGTTTTCTTCTCTCCTTCTGCTTTAACTGGTATAGTTCTCTGTCCTGCTCCTTCTGTGTTTTCTTATACTTCCTGAATGCTAACGTTTTCTCCCTAAACTTCCCCACCACCTCTTTTGAGAACCATAGTGTTTTTTTCCTTCATTTTGATTTGTTTATTTGCTTCACACAAAGGCTTGTTGCCTATGTGATGGCAGTTTTGATGTTTCCTCATTGTTCCTCCACCCCTCCTTCTTGCCCATTTTCTACTGCTTTTCTGAGGCACGCTCCCATTTTTCCAAAGTCAGCCCTCCTGAAGTCCAGTACACTCACTTTTGTGTGGCTTGACTCTTCGACTATGTTTATTGTGAACCACACTGTTTGGTGGGCACTTGTTCCTAGACGGCTACCCACTTCTAAATCAGAAATCCTCTCTCCACCCCCATTTGAGAGTACCAGGTTTAAGACTGCTCCCTCCCGAGTGGGCTCCAACAGGAGCTGTCTGAGACATGCTCCCTGTAAGGCATCTAGAATGACCCTGATCTTGGATGTGGCTGCAGCAAAGGTGCTCCAGTTAACATCTGGCATATTCAGATCCCCTATCAACAATATCTTCCTTTTTTCTGCCATCCTAAAGATGCCTTCTATCACTTCCTTGTCCATTTCCTCCCCTGAGACAGGGGTCTGCATTCAACCCCGGTGCGGATTGTGGTATCATTTCCAGTCTCCAGGGTGACACACAGTGCCTCCTTTCCTCACTGTTTACCCTTTAGTTCCATTGCTTTGATCCCTTCCCTTAAGTAGAGATCTCCTCCTCCTCCTCCTCCTCTACCCTTCCTGTCCTTACTGTAGATTGTGTACCCTGGTATGTTGACATCCCAGTCCCTGTGTACTATGTTTCTGTGGCTACCACAATATCCAGGCATTCCTCTTCCATCAAGGGCACTAGTTCAGGCAGCTTGTTACCCAGACTAAAGGGCATTGGTACTCATTGCCCTCCATTTTTTGATGGTCTTATCCCTTTTAGCCCCATCCCTGTTCTTACTGCATTTGCCTTTGTCTCCATTTACCCCAGCCCTTCTGCCCTTCTCCCCATCAATTTCTCTATCTTTGTGTACACTAACTACCCTGTTTTTGGGAGGAATGGGATTTCCCTGCTCCTTTTCAGTGCCTCCCCCCTTGGCTAGTTTAAATGCTTGCTGATGAAGCATTTAAACCTATCACCTAGGATCCTGGTTCCCCTCCTGGACAGATGCAGACAGTCGCACCAGTACAGGTCTGTATCCCTCCAGGTGGACCCCTAGTCCTCAATAAAGCTAAAGCCCTGAGCTGTGCACCAGATTTTCAACCATTGATTGAATCCCATGGTGTGGAGCACCCTAGTCTCATCCATGCCGTAGACAGGCAGTACCTATGAGAAGGTTACTGTGCATGCTACTTATCTAAGACCCCTCCCTAACTCCACAAACTCCCCCTGCAGTGCTCTGATCCCATTCCCCTCCAGGTCATTTGTTTCTATTTAGACAATGACATTCAGCTCTCTCTCACATGCAGCAGGTCCTGCAATCATGAGGATTCACTCCCTGTCCCTCCAAGCCATGGAGCCAGCAAGCACCTTACCTCCTTCTCCCCTCCTCCCTCCTCCCCAGTTCTACTCCCCTCTCAATTGAGTCCCCCCACCAGAGTTGTTTCCTTATCCTGTGGGGTCCCCTGCCACCCTCCTGTGGTCTCCTTCTAGGGGTTTCCAGCATCCTCATTGGTCTCCACTGCAGCTGCCTCCCTAGAGGAACCATGCTCTGCCAGAATGGTATATAAAGTAGTTTGAGTTACTCATGAATTTCAACAGAGTGAGTAAAGTATATGCACATTTTAATATTTAGTATTTGTAATACATCTAACATGCAGGAAAATAAGTAGCACTATGCACAGAATAAAAAAAAAACAATATTCAACTTTGTATCAGTACAGGATGCAGAATGTTTGGCCAATACTAAGAGAGAGGTCCTCAGAGGAGAAAGGCCATTTGGAGAAGGACAGCACCTGCCTGTGCTGGCAGATGGGATAACACTGGCATCAGAACAGAACCGCAAAGAGGACCCTATGTGGGCACCTATGACAGAGAGTGGCAGGTTGTAGGGCACCAAGTGAGTACTGACCATAGAATACATTTTGGATCTGATGAAATAGTAGTGGCTATGTAGAGCAATAAAAACACATCTTCATCTTCTGTCTTTAAGACTAACAATAATGTGTGGGAGTCATGGATCCTGCAACCACACTGCACTAGCCAATGTAAAACTTTTGAAATAAATAAATTAAAAAATTTTCATTAAGTGTTCTTATGCACTCAGCTGGTGTAGTACTCAGGTTGACCAGGTGGTAAGGGATAAGATATCAGCCTACAAGAAATTCAGGAGGACCCAGAGGGAGGAGGACAGGGAGGATTTCATGAGGATGGTAAGGATGCAGGTAAGGTAGTCCAGCAGGCATAAGCTCAGAAGGATCTGCAGCTAGCTGAAGGAATTAAAAAGGGGAAAAGGCCTTTTTTGCTACATTAGTGAGAAAAGGGAAAAGAAAGATGGATTGTTTGGATCAGGAAAGGGGATGGTTGGGTGGAAGAAAATGGGGGCAAAGCAGAGGTACTCAATGAGCACATTCTGTTCCATCTTCACCAAAGAGAGAGATGGAATGGTGTCACTTTGGGGAAGGAGGGAAGGGGAACAGGGCCACAGATGTTTTTAAAGGTATGGCTAGAGTGAGGACAAGGTTGTTAGCATTGAGGGTGGGTAAATCCCCAGGCCCAGATGACATACAGCCAAGGGTACTGAGGGAATTGGCAGAGGAGCTTGCAGATCCCTTGGCTGGTATGTTCAATGGTTCACTGGAGTCAGGCATGGTAGTGCAGGACTGGAGGATGCCCCATTAAAGCCCCTCCATAAGATCAGTCCCAAGGATGACCCAGGGAATTAAAGACCGGTCAGTCTGACCTCAATAGTATGTAAACTCATGAAAACAATACTTAAGGAAATGTTAGTAGAGAATCTGGATGAGAACAGTCTCCAGGATGAGAGGCAACAAGGGTTTATGGGAGGGAAGCCATGTAAAAAAATATGATTGACTTCTTTGACTGGGTCACTAAAACAGTGAGAATGGACCAAGTGATGGGCATCTTTTATCTAGACCTCAACAAGGCCTTTGGCTCTGTACCCCACCAGAAGTTGAACAGGAAGTTGGTGAATCTAGAAGTTGGCAAGAATTTGACCAGATGGGTATAAAACTGGCTGAGGGGCAGGAACCAGAGCATGGTGATGGTAGGTGGTAAGCTATCCAGCACCAGAGAGGTCACCATTGGGGTCCCACAGGCCTTGGTGCTTGAACCGGTGCTATTCAGTATCTTCATCAATGATATTGGGGATGACATTAAGGGCAAAAGTTGCCTATTCACAGACCACACCAGGCTCTGTAGGAGAGTGAATGCAACAAAAGGGATATAAGGCCTAAAGGAAGATCTGAAAACTAGAGAGGTGATCCGGGATTTAGCAGCTTGGCTTCAATGTAAAGAAATGCAAAGTTTTGAACATTGGAAACTGAGGACTGAGTACAGCCTGGAAGGGTCCAGGTATCTGTGCAGAGAAGGAGAAGGATGTGGCAGTGATAATCACTAGTGACATGAAGCACTCCACACACAGCAGCAGCAAAGGCAAATAAAATGTTAGGCTGCAAGTGGCTGGTCTGCTGGCACAGAGGCATGGCTGCTATCTGCAATGCCGATGACCAGGGTTCAGAAAGGGATCTGGGAGTTGGATTGCAGGCTGGGGGGAGTAGGATAGAGCATCCCCTGGACTGCTCTCCTACTCTGGGGGGAGGTGGGGTTGAGTGTCTGATGCACTACAGACTCCTAGAGGAGGCCAGGGGTACCACAGTGGTTGGTGCCAGCATGTACAGGGATGGGGCGGAAGCAGGCCATCATTCCACATCCCCACCCCAGAGGGAATCACACCACAAAAATTCCCGGCCCTGCTAATGAGCCGGCTCTGGCACCGTCCCCTCTGGCCACCTAAGTCTGTAACTTGCAGCCCCAATCGGGGGGGGCAAGCCCTGAGTTTGAGGGGGTAGGTTGCCGGAGCCTGGCTAGCCCATTCGTGTGAGGATAGGGGATGCTGGCACAAACAAAAAATGTTAGACTGCATTGCTAGAGGGATCAGCAGCAGGTGAAAGGTGGTAATACTGCCCTTCTACAGGTCATTGGTAAGACCATGTCTTGGACTATAGTGTAGAGTACTGGTGTTATACCTTAAAAATGAAATTAACCTGCTGGAGAAGGTCCAAAGGAGGGCAACAAAGATGATCATGGGCCAGCAGGGTAGGATGCATGAGGAGAAATTTGAGGCCCTGAACATGAACTCACTAGAGGAGAAGAGGGAGAGAGGGGACATGATTAAAACCTTCAGGTATTTGAAAGGAAGAAATAGAGTGGACAAGAAGAGTCTCTTCAAGCTTAGGGGGAACTGAAGCACAAGAAGACACTCTCAAATTGGGGGAGAGCTTTATGAGAGAGACTGGGAGGTATTTCTTCACGCAGAGGGTGGCGGCAGGTTAGAATGAGCTTCTAGAAGAGGTGGCTTTACTGAAAATGTTCAACTGCTTCAAGAATGGCTGGGATAGAGTTAAGAGGAAAATAAGGGCCAAGGGAGGGGAGGATAGAGGGGAAAGGTCAGTAGCTTAGGCTGAAAACCCTGCAATATGAGCTGACTAGACAGTCCTAATGACTTTATTCTTCTGGCTTCATTATTTGTTTGTATGTTCATATGTAAAAAGTACAGCACTATACAGTACTTAAACTACAGTACAAGAATATAAAGATATGTATTACATAATGTAACAGGGAGCCCCTGTTATGTTTTTAAACAGCTGTCATACATATGAATCCCCTCCCCCCTTTTTTTTTCCTTTCAGTCTTTCCTTGCCTATTATTTTTTTCTACCTTTTCTTTAAATTCTTGTTAGGGTAGCCAACCTGGCAATCTCCAAAAGCTATATGCTTTCCCTTATTCTATTTACCCCCTTTTTATGCACACAGTGTTATGCTCCCAATTGCAGAGATAGGAAATAGCGCAGGTCACACTTTGTTGTTAATGTCTTGTGCCCCTTGGTTTAAGAAGAAGAGTAGCACCCATTTCTGGATTGCCGAGCTCTGAAACCGCTGCTGCTGAGTGCAGCTCCTTTGACTTATGTGGCTCCAGTGTGAGGGACAGTGCTGGTCACCTAGTGCAATTTGGCAATTCTTTTTTTTGGTTTGCTCCATGCTGGTGTATCCGCATATACAGTAGTAGCTGTATGTAAGCTCCTTGTTCAGAGCAAGTAAAAGAATGATTGATTCAGAGAAATGCATGCTCTGAAGAAAAAGCCGACTGCCGTGCTAGTGACAAGATTAAAGTCACTTGAATACTTTACTGCCGGCTAGTGAGACACTACGGGAAGGGTAACTGTAAGCCCCGTTATGTCTGGAATAAAGTGTATCCTGTACAGAAGCTGCCTGAGAGTTGTTGTGATTGAGGGCTGCCTATGAAATACAATCATTTGTGGGCTAGTAGAGGAAATAAATAAAAGAAACTGGCCCTATTTGCATGTATTGAAGCCTATATGTCAGTCTAGAGAAATTCACCAATTATGTAATGTCACAGCCTATGGTAATTCCCCAATTATGTAATGTAATCACAAGGAGCTATAAAAAAGGCTCACCACTAGGGGAATGTTAGATAGTCGAGTCAGTCTAATGCTGACAGTGAGTATGGTAAGACCTACAGTTGAAGAGTGTGTGTGTGTGTGTGTGTGTGTGTGTGTGTGTGTGTGTGTGTCTGTCTATGTCACACAGGTTACTTGAGAGAAGCATTCATTGGACTATCTGGGCCGAAGCAAAGCCGCAGACTCTGCTGAAGGACACCAACGTCAGAATTTCTTTGTGCAGGACTCATTATTTGATTTTTGTTTTCATTTTTGTAAATATTTGCATTTTTCTGAAAATAAATTGATGAACGCATTTGTGCATTTTTTATGCACTTGATCCCTGCTTTGTTGTGTCAGTTACTATCCCATACATTCACACTGGTGTGAGAGGTGGGATGCTTGGCTCATCTAGACTGCTTGGGAGATGCTGCCAGGTGGGTATAGTCCAATACCAGACACATGCGCAGGGTAAAAAGTGCGAAGCCAATGAAATTCCAGGGGACTTGAGCAATGGCTGAAAAGCTCGGGTTAAAGACAGTGCCTGGGTTGGACCCTGGTGCCCAGCCAAAGATTGCAAAGAAAGAGCAGGAGGATGCCACAGATGGGGACCCATTGGAAGAAGAGAACTGGAAGCAGATGGAGGAGAGTGCACCAGAAGACCCCAGCGATCTGCTGCACTGGCTCTGTCTAAAACAGTTGGAGATAGAGCATGAGCAAGCAAAGGACTGATGACAGTGAGATGAGGACAGGAGACTACAAGAAGAGGAATGGAAAAGACAGGATGCGAGATGGTAGGATGCCTTGCAAGCCATCCATGCCCTGACCCCTGGGCAACCTGACCAAAATGCACCCTGTGACATAAAACTAACAAAATTGACAGGGGCTAATGACAAAGAAGCCTACTTAACTACTTTCAAGTGTATAGCTCAGACATGCTTGGTTCCAAGACCAGTCAGTGTTCAGACTTGTCCCTTACTTATCCAGATGGGCCCAACTGATGTATAGTCACCTTACTGCCCTGACTCTAATTATTACAATCAGGTCAAGGAGGAAATCCTTCATCGATATGATATCAATACCAAGACCTATTGACAACGATTCAAGTCCCAAAAGATGATGGACCAAGATACCCCTAGAGAGACATTTGCCTCATTAAAAAGTTTGTCTGAAATGGTTACAACCAGCTGTCAAAACTCTCAACCAAATCCTGGAATTGATAACTAAAGAGTAATTTATCCAAGTATTGCCCCAAGACGTCCAGGTATGGGTAAAGGAGCACAAACTGACAGAGCAGAGAAGACTATCACTCTGGTGGAGGATTACCTAGTGGCCAGATCATCAAAGTCCAGAGGATACCAAGGGTCTTCACCCCAACCTATGGCACGGTAAGACCTTTTGAAACTACTTATTCCAGACAGTTAAATGTTGGGGAAAATACCTGGCAAGGGGAACGATGGTCTAGGCCCTATTCCGCAGACATTATTTGTCACAGCTGTTTGGGGAAAAGGAGACGTAGCCCATAATTGCCCCAGAAGAAGAAATGAAGCTGCCCACTTGGCAATGCTAATTGAGGGTAGGTTACCACATTGGGGATTGGCCAAGATGAAATAGTGGGATTGCTGGACTCAGGAAGCAAACAAACCTTGGTGAGGGCAGACATTGTAAAGAACTACCGCAGCAAAGGGCTGGAGGCAATGGTAACCTGCATCCATGGGGATGTCCACCAGTGCTCTATCACCACAGTGTAAATGATGGTAGGGCAGGATAAACAAATCATCTCTGTTGATTTAGTACCTAGACTTCCAGTTCCCATTATTATTGGCCAGGATTTCCCAACTGTGACTGGTTGATAAAAAATCAATAGACCTGTGATCAGCTTGTGGATGTAACCACTCAAGCCAAGGCTAGATAAGAATTGTCACAGAACATTTTTCCATTTGATGAGGAGGTATATGAGGTACCAAGGAAAACAAGGAAATCAAGAAAGGAGAAGAGGGCTGAAAAAAGGAAATGGAGGGATACACATCAGGAAGGAATTCCTGATGTTAGGTCTGATTTAGCTGGGATTAATATAAAAAAATCTGGTCAGAGCCAACACAGCAGCATAAAGCCATTCACACCACTCATGGAGAGTATGGAGCTCATGTGGGAAAGTTGGAAAAACAGAAACATAAAAACTGATGGCAGATAAGAACCACTAGCCCCATCTAGTCTTCCCTTTTTCCTTACCTGTAACAGTGGCTGGTGACCCTATTTGTGTATCAGCTTAGCCTCTCCTTCCCACTTGTAGGGTTCCTTTATGTCTATCCCAAGCATGCTTGAATCCCTCTACTGTGCTTGCTCCCACCACCTCTTGGGGCAGTCCATTCCATGTATCCAGCACTGTCAGTGAAGAAGAATAACTTCCTCATATTTCCTTTATCCTCCCCCCCTCCAGTCTCATATTGTGCCCTCTTGTTATTGTACTCCTTCTATACTGAAATACTGTATATCACCCATTTATACCTTATTTATGCCTTTAAGATACTTGAAGGTCTCCATTATATTTCCACTTTGTCTTCGCTCCTCCAGTGAATACATATTGAGGTCCCTCAATGTCTCATATCTTGTGGTACAAGCCCTGTGCCATCTTAGTTGCCCTTCTCTGAGCCACATCCACCCTGTCTACACCTTTACAAAGATGTGGCTGAAGAACTGAACAAGATATTCCAGATGAGACCTCACCAGCATTCTGTACAGTGGTATCACCACCTCCCTTCTACTCATGATACCCCTCAGTGCACCCCAGCATGCTACTGATTTTCCCTATAGCCTTTGTGCATTGTTTGGCCGCTGTTAGGTCATCCAAGATGATAATCCCCAAGTATTTTCCTTCCCTAGTGACTGCCAGCAACCCCCCCAACCTGTAGCTCTCTGCAGGGTTTCTGCACTCCAGGTGCATGACTGTGCACTTCTTCACATTGAATCTCAGTTGCTACACTTTGGACCATTTTCCAGCTTTTCTATGTACCTCCTCATTTTCTCCACCCCATCCGGAGTGTATTGTATTGCAAGTCTTGGTGTCATATGCTAAGAGCCCTTTCCTTCCAGCCCTTATGCAATGTCTCTAATGAATACATTGAAAAGGACTGGCCCCAGGACTGCTCACTGAGATGTCCCACTGGTCACCTCCTTTTTCTTGGACTGGATATCATTAACCACCACCCTCTGCTTCCTATCCCCCAGCCAATTCCTAACCCACTTCCTGTGATGAAGTCCTCCTTGAAGATGGCGCTCACAGCAGAGAAGTGTGCCATGTCCAAGATGTCCACTGGAGTTTGTGCATCTGCACTAACTCGAGAGATCCATGGCAATCAGAATCAAGAGGTGGCATAATACACTGTTAGTGAATAAAATTGTTCACCCTGTATTTTTATAATGTATTCATTTGTTAACGTTGTTGGTGCACTGGTCCAAAGACCATTTTCAGGCATGGCCTGGACCAGAGACTGGCACAATCAATGATAAAATACAGTGAACAGCAGCAGAGAATCATACATAAGCAGGTACAGAATCCAGTACAGTCAGGCAACATACAGAGGTGGACAAATAATAATAAGAGCACAAAGTGCAAGATACAACAAACAAGGTCAGCATTATACAAGATAAATACATAAATACGGTATATACATTTGTATTTGTATATTGTTTTTGAACTGTTGTATTTATTTGAGTAGTGTTTTAGAAAATTGTACAGTACTTTGATATTTATTGATAGAGCACTATATGAATACATTCATTATTATTATTATTATACAGGCAAGGTATCAATGTCCTGTAACAGGTCATGTTAGAGTTATGTGAAATGTGCAATGTTACAGTTGTGATATGTGCACACAGCAGTTCTTTGGCTTTCAGAATGAAACTGTTGTATGTAGTCTCTAGAGGTTCCATAATGCTATTGTACCACAGAAGGGTACAATCCCATTCAATTACCTTTTAAGTGTGGTACAACAACATTTTGAAAGGGATGGAATTTTATACAGAACAATTCTCTGTTATACACTGTATATCAGTTCTTGGTAGATAATGATGTCTTTCCCCACCTAGACAGCCTGTTTCCTCTACCTACTGTGAAGCAACAGACCCTACTTATTTGCCAGCTTTATCATCCTTTCCACTGCATCAGTGTTCCATTATACATATCTTATGCATTCAGGAACGCCAGTGTCATTTCTGACCCTACCACCTTTGCTTTGAGGATGTTCAGTGCATTCACCACCCTATTAGAGAAGAAGGACTTTCACACATTTTGCCTAGGTCTGCCCTCCCCAGCTTCATATCATGACCCCTTGTTCTTGGGCACCTTTTAATCTGAGTATGCTTCCCTCTTGAACTTTATTTATACCTGTGAGGTATTTGAAAGGCCCTATCTTTTCATATCATATGGATTTGTATCCATAATTACCTTTAGAGTGTCTATAATGAGACACTTTAGTCTCTGGTCATAATTATTTTATAATAACTGGTCAGCAATTTTTTACATAGGCTGTCTGAGTTATAATTAGCCATTATAACCCACAGGTTATAATGGTGAGTATGCACTGAGTCACTCAAAAACAGCCACTCCCTGACTGGTTGTTGCTCTACTACTGGGCGGGGTAAACAGTTTCAGAAACATGCTGGCTCCTTATCCTGCGTATCAAGGAGCTGCTAGACTGAGAGTCATCATCGGTTTCTTTTTTTTTAACCAGCTCAGAATCTACAAACAAAAAATCTATAGGGTTGATCCTGTTATTCAGAACCCTCAGGGGGCAACAACTACCAGTGGGAACCGGGAATGGCTCAGAGGCTGAAATGCCTGATGTATGCCTGATTGCGACTGCAATCCAAATGCCCAGCTCTGCAAGTCTGCAAGTGAAAAAATAAATGCCAGATTAAATAGAAAAGCTTTACAGGAAAAAAAGAGCAAAGGAGACAAAGATAGACTGTGTGTGTGTGTGTGTGTGTGTGTGTGTGTGTGTGCGTGTGCATGTGCATGTGCGTGTTTGTGCATGTGCGTGTGTATGTCCGTGTGTATGTGTGCGACTGACACATGAGTGAGACACAGCAATACCAAATGCACTTTGACAAAAAAAAATTGCTGATCGGCAATTATAAAAAATAAAAGATTGGGAAGTTTCATATTGGAATGCAATGGTCACTCTCAGTGTGGGATGCTTTAATAACCCCTTCAGGCTTCGCCCTCAGGGTTTATGTAGCATCCCACACCTCAGACGACCATTACATTCTTATAACGCTCACTTCCCCATCCATTATTCTATATGTTACAGTCACTGCACCATTTGTTTAATCATAAAAGATTTTATAATGATTTTTCAACAATGGAACATGCATGAAGCTGAGATGACTTGGCATCAAATGCAGTAGGTAACAGTTATATACTTAACTTTTGCTTATAGGATAAACTGTTTGCAAATATAGGCATGCACTGAAGGAATTTAACTCTAAACAGAACTCTACATTGGGATGAACAGTCCCTTTCTATATTAACCATAATAAGTAAGATCAGCAGCCACTGCATGCTGAACCATACCCTCTAGTCCTGAGTCAATAAAAAAGTATGCAGCCTGGGTATTCATCAGCCTGGAAGTGGTGGGGGCTCATCTTGTTGAACCCTTACAGAAGGAAACTGAGCAAAATCCTGACTATTACCAGCCATTGCTGACCTGCTTGGTGGGTGGGAATGCTGATCCTGTATTATTAAGAGTGCCCCTTTCTAAGACCTTTCATACTACATGGACTGAAGTGACCCAGTTTGGGTGGAAGCCTAATGTGGAGTAAGACTGTCTGGGTCAGAAGGGTGGGTTGCCAGGTGATGGGATGGAGCAAGAGCATAGGTGTGATCTGAGATAAAGGCACCATTTCTTGTTGTAAACCTGTGTGTGGTTGGCAGTGGTGTATGTTAACCATTCAAAATGTGCTAACTAAGCCACTGTCATATGCCATTTAAGAAGAGGGGGAGGTAGATTCTGGCACCACCTCATCAGGATAGCCCTTTTGGCTTCAAGTAGCACCTCAATCAGCCATTTTTTATATTAGTTGGAACAGTTTGACACCTTTTAGGTATTGCCCAAGAGGCTAAGGGTTGGGCCAGCAGAGCCTTTTGTTTGCAGGATCTTGGAGCAGTCCAAAATCACTCCTGTCCAGAAGGGCGCCAGTACAGGACACTGCCATAGTATTTGCAGCAGATTGGCCTGTGGGGCCTGCCACCTTCAACATGTGGAATGGGGATGAGTCCCATATTTTGGAGTGTGTCCAAATTATGGTACCATCCCAGCAGTACCTTAAGGTGTATAAGCTGGCTCCTAGAGTCCCTGTAGACCAAATAGGCATCCTTGAGGTAT
Source organism: Neoceratodus forsteri (assembly GCA_016271365.2). Lineage (NCBI taxonomy): Eukaryota > Metazoa > Chordata > Ceratodontiformes > Ceratodontidae > Neoceratodus > Neoceratodus forsteri. The sequence goes on from CM028130.1 coordinate 55,869,608, forward strand.
TACCACCCTTCGGTGTCTGTTATCTGTATTTAGGTCCTGCTCCCATTGCACCTTACACTTAATTGTAGTATCGGGTAGAGAGTCCGTAAGCATACCATACATCTTGCCTGCAGTGCCCTTTACTTCACCTTGTTTATGCATAGTGGTCAGCTATTTCCACCCATTCCCCATTGGTGCTGTGGCTTTGAGGGACTTGGATGCATTTCTGATCTGGATAAATCTCAAGAAGTCTGTTTTGGGTAGAAGATGCCATGCCTGCCTTTGCAGGAAGGACATCATGGCTTCAGAGTACCGTGCATAAAGATCTGCTATTGTGCAGATGCCTGCCTGCTACCTAGACTGCCAGTTGATGGTTTGTTTCCCCACTGGCACATCTGGGTTGTGCCATAAGGAGTTGTACTGTGTAGATGGTGCCCAAAAGGAGGCTGGACATTGAGTGAGATGTTTGCACCTGTGCCAGCCTTCTCTTGTCTCTCGGATAACAGGAGGAAGGTGGCCCTTTGGGTGTCCCCCTTTGCAAAGTAGGTTCCCCAGCCATTTGGATTCTGATAGGTCCATTTCCAGATTCATCCATACAGGGGTATTTGAGGTTTTAGGGAGAAACCATCCGATTGCTTGTGCAGCCTTATATGCTAGTAAATATTCCTGCAGCCAGGGGAGACCCATTCCCCCCAGACTAGTGCACCTGTAAATTAGTTTTTCCAGATTTTGGGGCTTTGTCTTACCAGATGAACCCTGCTCTCACCTTGTTGGTTTTCAGAAGTGTGTTTGGTTGTGTAGGGATTGATAGGTTGCACATGAGGTATGCTATCTTAGGCAGCACGAACATGTGACAGCATCTACCCTGTCTTTCAGCGATAGGTGTAGATTAGTCCATCTTTGTGTTTCCATGCTAATGGAGGCTGTGATGGATATATAGTCTACCTCAACCAAGTTCCTCCATAGTGTGGTAATGTTTATCCCCAAGTATGTAAATCCTTGGGGTGCCCATACCACTGGACTGCCCTGTGGGCATTCTCTTGTGCAGGGCAAGTTTAGTGGTGACAGCATGCCACTACACCATTTTAGTTGCCCTCTACTAGACTGCGTGTACCCTGTCCATGTCCATTCAGAGATATGTTCTCCAGAACTGGACACAGTACACTAGTTGAGGATTCATCAATTACTTAATTTTACAGTGGTGAAAACACCTCATACTTCTTGCTGGTGATGCCTTTGCAAAGTAACATCTTACTGGTGCTCCCACCTGCTTTGTCACACTTCTTGGCTTCTTTTAGGTCATCAGAAATGATAGTCCCCAGTTTTCTTTCCTCTTTTGTACTCACCATTGCAGTACCCCCTTCATGTACTCCCCCCCCTTGTTTTCTATGCACCAAGTACTTGATTTCTCATTTGTTTACAATGAATGTATGGCATATTGTAAAGTGTTCTGTGTAGAATTCCATGCCTTTTAATATGCTGTTGTATCACAGTTCAACAGTCATGAAATGTGATTGTACCCTTTTGTGTTACAACATCATTCTGAAACCTAAAGAGACTGCACACCTCAGTTTCATTCCGAAAGCAACATAACTGCCACATGCATATTTAATTCAGTACAATATACATTAAATAAAATACAGGATGCACAACTTTATTCACACCAGTGTGTTCTGAAAACTCGGGGTTCTGATTCCCACTGACATCTCAAACTTCACTTTCGAGGTTAGAGGGAATCAGAACCCACCTATGGCAGAACATACTGGTTGTGCATAGTTGCCCATCCATTTTTTTTCTAATGGCACACACTGGACAACTCCTCAAGCTTAAGTAGTTCTGTCTTCATTGTTCCATTCAGTTTTCCACCCCTCCACCTTGGTAGTGTCTACCCTGTCGTAGATCTTTGTTTCAATCATAAAAAAACATATATTACCTTCTAACCCCTCTTTATTATCACCAGTGATGTCAATAAAGAGTATAGGCCAAAGTACTGATCCCTGTGGCACACCACTGGTCACTCCTCCAACATCAGGTGAATGCCTTTTCCAACCACCCACTGATGCCAACTCCCCAACAAATTCTCTACCCAGTTTAACATTTTAGTACACACTCCCAGGCTGCCCAGCTTGTTTACTATTTTGCTATGTGGAAAGGTATTGCAGGCCTTACAGAAATCCAGGTAGGCCACATCCACCACTCCACCCTAATTAATATCCCTAGTCACCCCTCAAAGAAAATGAATAGATTACTTTGATATCAGTTCCCCTTTCCCCCTAAGTTAATCCATGCAGCCACAGATACTGCAAGCCACATGATTCAAAATACTCCACAATCCTTTCCCTCAGTGTCTCCATTACTTTCACCTCCACCAAATTCAGGTTGATGGGCCTGTAGTTGTCAGCTTACTGCCTGCTGCCAGCCTCCTTCCTACTTCCACCTTTGTACAAAAGATCCCTTGGTGAGGGTACAGCTCTGCAATAGTGCTAGCTCACTTGTTACCTGATGTTGCAAGCATTATGCAGTGAGGTAGTGGTGCAAAGCATTGCAAATGTGATGAAGAATGCACTTGAATATAGGGTCCCTGAGAATGGGCCACTTTTGTCACATTTACTTGGCACAGTAACCTAGAATAGAATTCCCGGCTGTGAACATTTAGATTATTTTATGCTCTATACAGTACCTCACAACAATATCTAATTGGTATTCCTGTACATACTGATTTAATGTAAAAACAGGTTTTCCTGACATGTTATTGATTGCAGTATGATATTGTTAGACCCTCCCAACAAAGTCTGACCAAATGTCCAAGCAGTGTACCACACTTTCAAAATACTTTATATCACCACCCATTAAGTTGCACACTTTCAGCATAATTGTCAGTTGTCTTTTGGTTGTGTATCTACACACACACACACACACACATGGGCACACACACACACACACACACTGTCTCTCAGTCCTAACACAGTACATGTATGAAAGTAATGTTTAGTCTGGTGTTTCATTTTCCTATTTGTAGCTAGCAGCAGATGTTTTGAAGGAGAAGACTTTAGTGTATTTATGAACTGGATATTTCTGATATATTTTTCATATATTATATAAGTTAATTCAAGTATGTCAATAAGAGATCAGTCATTTTTCTGTTGTAACACATAAGATTCTGAGGCAGTAACACAAGCTTGCTTGTAACTGTTCAAGCCAATGTCATTGTATATGCAAATGAGGCACTTGTAATACAACCTCCTCATTCTTGGATAGCACTCAGCACTTTTTACTCAGAAGCTCTGAAAGCATAAGGTTTTCAATGTTCTCTTGTCTATAATGCTTTCAATGCTTCCTATTTGTATTTTATGTTGTTTCAAAGGCTTAAAACAGTCCTGTCACACCACTCTCAGTGTGTAATACTAAAAGCCTTTATTTGTGCAGAGTGTATTTTTTACATTTCAAATTCTCTTAAACCACAATTGCTGACTAGAAATACCATGCCAGCTAATGACTACTGTATGAAATAGGAGAACTGAACTAAGCAACCCTCTCCCACATTCCTTTGTAAATTAACCCATTCACCACTGACATTAGATACATTCTTGAAGGACTTGACAGAGCAACACAGAAGAGAACATGCACCACATGCACACAGAAAGCATAACCAATTGTAAACAAAGCAGAGCACAGGTCTGGGGAACAACATGGCAGGCCTACAAATGTAAACAAAAACAAAGAAGAAGCTGGGATCAAATGCTGCACTGCACAACAGAATTTTAAACAGCTGCATGCTCAAGAGATCAGAAGAAAGACATCTATGTGGCAATTACTTTTTTATGTAGTACTGCTGCTTTAAGAGGCAGAGATTTGTGCCTCAGCACCAGTTGAAACACCAAGTGTAGGACAGCTACCTCACATTCCTGTACCACACTCATTTTTCTCTCCTACATCATGGCAATACATCAGCATGGCTCCACTCATGCCGCCGTAAAAATGGAGTAAAAGTTGGATGAGACCTTGAATCCATTTTTCTTACAGGTGGACCAAGTGGCTGCAGAAGGGTAGCCACAGTATGTAATCACAAATCATGTTTTGTATCACATGTGTACTAACCCCACTATCGAGGAATGTATAAGACATATGATGGTACCCCAGAAATATAGGGATAGACTGATGTACCTAACCCATGATATGCCTATGGCTAGCCATGAAGGATGAGATAAAATGTTAGGCAGATTAACTAATTGGTTCTTCTGGCTTGGGATACATGAGAATGTGGCCGAGTATTGTGGCACTTGTCCTGAGTGCCAATTGGTAGCCAAAGGTGGAAAAGGGGATAAGGTACCCCTACAGCCAATACCCACATTAATGTCATCATTTGAGAGAAATGCTATGAATGTGGTAGGCCTCCTAACAAAAAGTTCAAAAGGTAACCAGAATATTTTGGTGATTTGTGATTATGCAACCAGGTATCCAGAGCGATACCCATTTGGACTGTGAGAGTCCCTCGGATTGCTGAGAAACTGGCTAAAATTTTTAGTCGATTTGGTATACCTCAAGTCATTCCCACAGACAGAGGTACCAACTTTACCTCAGTACTCCTCAAGGAGTTGTACAGATTGTTAGGGGTAACTGCAGTGAAAACATCTTCCTATCAGCCCCAGACTGATGGTTTGGTGGAGCATTTTAATAAGACTCTAAAACATATGCTCCAGAAGTATGTACAAGAGAAAGGGCAGGATTGGGACAAATATCTACCTGATCTCTTGTTTGATAACTGGGAGGTGCCCCAAGCCACTACAGGGTTGTCACTCTTTACTGTCTTATATGGAAGAAACCCCAGAGGTCCTTTAGATGTGGAGTAGGAACATTGGGAAGAAGGGAAGGATGTCTGCCATACAAATATTGTAGACTATATGACCAATCTTAGGAAGAATATAAAGAAGTTTGTTACTCTAGCACACCAGAATGTTGTCCATAGACAGGCAGAACAGAAGGAATGGTATGATGGACTGAAAAGTAAAATGTACCATCCAGGGGATAAAGTATCGTTATTGTTGCCATCTACCAAAAACAAGTTAATAATAAAATGGCAATGTTCATTTGTGGTTAATAAACAAATTGGGCAAGTCAATTTTTTTATTAAAATGCCAGGAAAAAGGTCCCAAAAGAAAATTTACCTTGCTAACCTGTTCAGGAAATGGTTTGATAGGCAGGACCCAGTACCCAGTCATTTTATATACCCTGAGCAAGAAAACACTGAGCTTGAAGTGGCCTATGAGAGATTGGATAAAGACACACAGATAAATATGTACACATTGGAAGAGAGAAGGGACCGGGGGGACATGATAGAGGTCTTCAGGTACATGAAGGGGGTAAATAGATGAGGAGCAGTCAAGGTGCTCTGAAGGAAGGGGGGAACTAGAGGGCATGGGTGGAAGCTGGAGGGTGGGAGATTCAGGGTAGAAGGGAGGAGGTGCTACTTTACTAAGAGGGTGGTGAGGCCATGGAATGCACTGCCCAGGGGGCTGGTGGAGGCAGAGATGGTGGAGGGGTTCAGGAGGGGGTGGGACAGGTACAGGGGAAAGATTCTGGAAGCAAAGTCCTGTGCAGCAAGAGTATCCAGGACTGGGAAGGGAGAAACAAGAGAGGGAAAGGGGGACAGCAAGGTCAGCTTCCAGGGTGGGGGTTGACCAAATGAGCAGACACGAAAGACCATTAGGCCTATTCTGCTGGCATTTTAGTATGTTAGTAAGTCAGTAAACTGAAAAAAGAAGAATGTTTTGCAATGATAGAGGGGGAGAGGGGAGACTTGGGGGAATGTTGGGTATCCTTCATCTGGAAGGGTGGGGGGGTCACTGGTGGGTGACAAGAACAATGGGTAGGGTGGTAGGCTGCAACAACTGTTGTGTGCCAGTCTTTCAAAACATTGCATGGAGGGTGGGAAGGATGTTTAGTGGACAACCAAACAGAGAAACTTAAAAAGGAGATCAAGGGTCGACAGGAAGAGTTAAGACAGGCAAGACGGACTGGAGGAGGTTATAGCCCAGCACTGGAGAGAAGGAGAATGGGAGATGAGGAGAGAGAGCAATTTGGGCCAACAGGGGGGAGGAGAGGGTCAGAAGAAGGGACGCAGAGACAGGGGGACCCAGGCCAAGAGGAAAGGCATTGGGGGAACCCAGGTCAAGGGAAAAAAGACAATAAGAAGGAGGAGAAAAGGACTGGCAAAGGGAGGAAGAGAAGTGGCAACAGTCATGGAGTCGAAAGGAGGGAATAGGCTAGTATGAGGAAGGAGGAAGCAGGCATAGGAGAAGGGTCTTCAAAAAATCATTTAGCAGTACTAGAGGGAAGGGTGGAAGAGGGAGGTAATGAGAGTGGAGGAGTAACTGATCAAAGTCTGGATGAAACTGGAGTGGGGAAGCACAGAGGTAGAAGGGGAACTACTGTGTAGGAGGAAGAGGAGGAGCTGGGAGCTGGGAGTGAGAGGTGGGGAGGAAAGGAAGCAAGCAGTTTGTAAAAGCAGTGAAATCTTAGTGCTGTGGGACTTAATACTAAGTCGAGTCAGGTGGGGCAGCAAGGGGGAGAGGCATAGTCACATTTAGGTGGCAGCCATGCCGGGAATGACAGTGGAAAGGGTGGGATAAACTCTTCTAAAATATGCTAGAAGGGGTAGGGAGAAGCCTCATTTAATTATACATTTGGGGACAAATGACCTGGCTAACAGGATGATAGATATAGTCCAGAGGAGGTTTGAGGAACTAGGACAGTTATGTGAAGGGGCAGAAAGATCAGAAACTTTCTCAGAGATACTTCCAGTGCCCAGGGCAAGCACAGCAGAAAAGCTGAGAATAAATAATTTAACGAATGGCTAAAAACCTGGTGTCATGCTAAAGAGTATGGGCTGCTGGGGAGGTGGGAAGGGACCTGAGAAGACAGTAGTCTCTATGCCAAGGATAGACTACACTTGAATAAGGTGGAAAAGAAAGTGTTGAAACAGAGGATGGAGGAGTATATAGAGATAGTAGGGAATGTAAACTAGGAGCAGGGGTGGCAAGTGGGCAATGGACATGCAGATGCCACACGCTGGGAAGCCATATGAGCGTGCCCCCATAACAGTGACAAAGGACAAAGGGCAACTACTAGTAGTGACGCTAGTAAAGGAGGGCAGGAGGGGAGAGGGGGAAGGGGTGGAAAGTGGTCACCCTGAATGTTAGGAGCCTTGGAAAGAAAGCTGCAGAGTTGCAAACTCATGGAAGAGGGGGAAGTGGACATGAAGGCCATCACCAAAACATGGGCCACCCAATACAATGACTGGGACCTGTTGATACCAGGGTACAGGATATTTCATAGGGATAGACTGATTGGGAAAGGAGGGTGTGGCACTAAATGTGAGGGAAGGATTGAAGTGTGTATGGGAGGAAGGGGATGAGGGTAGTACGGAGTCACTATGGATGCAAATCCAGGATTCCAAGAATAGGACTATCAGGATGGGAGTGCTGAACAGGCCACCCTCTCAGACATAGGATTTAGACAGGGAAATAGCAGGATAGATCATGAGGACCTGTGAAAAGGGTAGTGTGGTGATCATGGGGGACTTCAACATGCCAGGAGTGGCTTGAAATACCCCAACAACCAGGAATAGAAGGGATCAGGTACTGCTGGATGCCTTCAAAGACAGTTTCCTGACGTAAATGGTCAGCGAACCAACCAGGTTAGGGAATACCCTTTGTTGAAGGGTTGTGAGATAACTGATGGACCAGACACCAAATTTCAGGTTCAACACACAATCGCTGTGTAATGTTTATTCAGAATACAGGAAATAAACTTCAGCAATGTCATATTCCTTCTTCAGTACATCAGTTTGCAGCAAGAGACTACGTATGTCCTTTCTCTGCACTTAGCCAGTATCTACAGACACTGATCTCAGATCTAAACATTTTAGTGAAAACCAATCATCCCTGAGTGGGCCTTGTTTGCTTGGGTAGAGGGGGCGCAAAAAGAAAAAAAGAAAAACAAGCTATAGATAAAGAACTTCAATGCAGAATCACTGAAAAAGGGTTACCCCAAAGAGCATTGGCAACAAATCAAGTTTCAAAGAAATACAACATCATACATACTTGCATAGTGCAAAACATCATGGGATATATGGAAATCACTATAACATTTAAAACCTGTTCAGTTTACAGCAATTTACATGCATTTTAAAAAGCATAACTAACTTAATTTCTATAATGGTCACCTAGTACTTTGTACCATTATCAAAAACACTTAGACCATGATATTCAAAGCAGTTGAGCAAGGCCCAAATGAGTTGCACTAGTGCAAGTGCGGACATGCATCAAGAAGCGATATTCAGTGTGAGTCATTGCTCAGCACAAATCCCATTGCTACAATGTGCAACTATATTGAATGCAGGTGCAAGAGCAGGAGGCGTGACCATGAATATCTGCCGCAGTGCGATATTCTACCGTGGAACCATGGCGCAAGTGCGGAACAAAACCTGAATGTGCCAAGCAGACTTGAGCCTATAAATACAGGGTGCAAGCACACAGACAGCACTTGCACCAGGCAAGAGGGGGAGAGAGAGAGAGATAGAGAGAGAGTGGACAAACACAGCAAGAAGGAAGGACAGACAGACAGAAAGACAGACCAAGGGAGACAGAGAGAGTGAGAGACAGAGACTGACACAGGCAGCCACACAGGGAGAGGGACAGAGGTGGCAATGGAGAGGGAGCCAGGGGCAGAGAGAGTGAAAGGGACAGGAAGACACAGTGCCAGGCAGTGCACCAGGGTGGCACACAGCTCACAGTAGCCAACCACCCATGGGGAGACAGGACATCAGGGGCCATGGATAGTGCTCCCTTCCTGATGGAGGCCGTAATGAGGGGTGTGAGGAACAGTGATGTGGCCAAGGAAGGGCCCATAGGTGGTATGTCTGGAACAGGTGGTACCATGCCTGCACCACCTTCGAGAACTACACCTACACGGAGATTGTGGGATGTTACTGCCAGAACAGGGCCATTCTGAGGCAGCTCTGCAAGCTGTGCAGTGAGGAGATGCAGGCACCCACAAAATGGAGCCATGTAATGTCTGTGGAGACACAAATGACAGCGGTCATGTGCCTGCTTGCCACAGGCACCTTTCAAAGACCAACAGGGGACACAACGGGCATAACCCAGTCTGCCACATCATGCCTCCTCACAAAGTTCATCAATGCTCTGCTGCCACGTGCTTCAGAATACATCGATTTTCCCAGCATACAGGCGGAGGGTACAGTAACCATGTAGGACTTCCACAGGGTAGCACATATGCCTGGCATGCTTGGGGCCATTGACTGCATCCACATGGGCATCCACAAGCTACCTGGCCCTGAGGATGTGGCCTATATCAATAGGAAGGTGTTCCCAAGCGTGAACTGCCAGGTGGTGTGCAGTGCCAAGAGGTACATCACCAATGTCTGTGCCACACACCCTGGGAGTGCACATGATGCTTTCATCTGGCATATCTCTGTGCTGTACCACAGGTTAGAGCATGGGGACATCCCCACAGGCCACCTAGTGGTGGGTATGGGACAGTCAAGGGGTGCTGGGCAGAGTAGACTATGGGATGGGGAGGGCAGGGTGGGTGTGCTGATGAGGGTGCCAGGGACAGGCAAGGGGCACAGCAAAGGATGTCATTATCCACACAGAAGACAGCATCTATCCACTGAGGCCCTGGCTGCTCACCTCTTTCAGCGTCTGTCATCCTCAGAAGAGGAACACTACAATGAGGCACACGCCAGCATAAGAAACATCACTGAGTGTGTATTTGGCATGCTAAAGGCATGGTTCCATTGCCTAGACAGGTCTGGCAGTGCCCTGCAGTTCAGCCCCCTTAAAAGCCTGTGGCCTATTCCTGGTCTGCTGCATACTGCACAACATGGCCACTGACCATGGGATAGCTGTCGAGGCTAATGAGGGTGACAGTAGTGGGGATGATGGCGGCAATGGGCAGGAGGATGGTGGACAGCCCCCTAGTCTTAGGGATCCCCAGCTGCAAAGGATGGCATGGCAGCATTAAGACACCATTGCACAGGAGCACTATGATGCACGCAGATAGGTGGCACCAAACCCATGCAAAGACCACACACACAGGTACAGCACACAGGCAGAGACATGCATGGCAATTGGCATGCACACACAGATGCATGGTGCAGGGGTAGGGGAGTCAGTGGCACACATCCACACACAACTGTACACAGCATCACACAGCAACACACATGCACCCATGTGCCCAGCAGCTGGCAAGTGGCAGGGATCAGATGCATTGCACTGGTGCACAGGCGTAACCAGTGCAGAACTGTCCTCATCATGCCCACACCACACGGTCAAGCGGCTGGGCAGGCACGTACACAGGCAGCATGTGGTGAGACACACAGGTGCCACACCAGAGGTATGCACACACACACACCACTCATGCATGCACAGGGCAGTGGCTACAGACTGGTCAAGGAGACATGCAAATCAGGGCTGCCACATGGAACCATGGCCACCGCGGCCACAGGGGCAGCTACGCCAGGGCCGATCAGCAGCAACAGGCTGCTCATCGGCCACAGGGGGTGTTTGCAACAGCCACCCGGGGTTGAACTGTGGGACCATGACCGGGTCCACACAGGGGTGTAGACACCCAAACAGGCCCACCCAAGGCATGACTGGGATGCCAATAGCAGAGCCCATCATCGACAGTGAGGTTGTCGCCCAATGCTAGGATCGTGGGGTGGATAGTGCACTGCGTGGGGTCCATGGTGGCCAGCCATGCCCTGTGGCAGCCAGCAGTGCAAGGCCATCCATGATCGCATTGGTAATGCGATCTTGGGATGCAGTAGTGGCCTCCTACATGTGCTGTATAGCCATCAGGTGCTTCGTATTGCCCCTCTTACACTGTTCGGCTGCCTGGCACACCTCCACGCACAGTGCATGCACCCCAGTGGCAAGCAGCACCTGTTGCTCCATGGAGGCCTGCAGCAAATGGGTGTGTTATGCCAATGGTTTGGTGTCCTGGAGAACTTGGGTGGGACACCAACCCTTCTGCAGTTACAGACCATTCTGCACAGCCCCCCGCTCAGGTGGATGCTGCACAGTGGGGTCCTCATGGGGTATGTCCCTAGCAGGTTCCCCAGCAGTGGACCCCACATCTGGCTGTTCTGTGGCTCCTGCAACCTGCTGCCATTGCCCATCCAGATGCTGAATGCTGCCCAATGCCTGAGTGGCCACACCATCACCACGACCACCACATTGCACAGCTGTGGCAGTGCACACAGCAGCACCTTCAGTGGTGGCAGGCAGCTGTTCCACTGCTGTCAGGCCACTAGGCATGCTGTCTGTTGGTTTCTGGTATGGGGCGTCTCCCCCTCAACACCACCCTTGCTGTCGAGGATTATGGTTAGGTTGTCATCAGTGTTGGATCCCACCCCAATCTGTGTCTCCACACAGAGGTCGCTGAGACTGGCATCCTGTAGAAACAAATCCAGGGCCTCATCCGACCCCATGCCCAGGACATCCAGCTGAACAGTGGTGGTGTGCTGCAGCCTATCAGGACCCCGGATTCCCATGGAGGTGGATGGCTAGTCCTCCAGGGCTGGTCCTGCCTCCATGGCTGCTGCTGGAGCCCCATCCTCTGCACGCAGGTGAGCTGGTGCTGTAAAAGATAACAGGTGTGTCATTGATACAAGGCCCATGAGTGCCCACGCCTCAACACAGCCACTGCATGTTGTGTATGCCCGGGCATATGTACCATGCAGTGATGGTCTGCCACCCATCTGGAATCCTCCACCTGGTACACACTCCACGGTACTGCAGTGCATGGTAGCTTCCACCAACTCCTCTGGTGCCATGAGCTGATGTGCATCAGCAGGCCCCCCTCCAGTGGCATTCCAGGTCGCACGGATGGCAGCCACCTGCTCCTTAATGTGCCACTTATCTGTGCCTACCTTCTTGTGGCACTCCTGCACTGACCACTGGTGGCTGACCTGCTGGTTCATGCATGCTGCCACCTCCTCCTGGACACCAGCCCTGGTCTATGGTGTGCCCGTGGCACCACTCAACCGTGGCTCCCTGTCAAGGTAGACCTCAAACATGGCCTCTGCCTCTGCTTTAGTGAAGTTGGGCCTGCACTTACGAGCAGGCCCATGTTCCTTACCCTCCTCAGGTTCCGACATGTCGCAACCTGTGGACATGGACAGCACAGTGTGTGTGTTAGCAGCACCCTATTCCATCCCCCCTGCTGCTGCTGTGTTGGCTGAGCTCAGTGTGCTCCAGCAGTATGCACAACTTTCCTCAAAAGGTTGCAATACTGGTCCATGGCCTGTGCTGGTCTGTGGTACTTTTATGGTGCAACGCATGCAAATGATCATTGGCGCAATGGTAATGACATGCTAATTCCATCAGTGTGCCATGCATTGGCTGATGAGCTCATTTGCATGTGGTGACTGAATAGCACAAATTTGCTCTGTGTGCAGTGAGATTGCTCCAGAGCAAGTCACAGTGCAATGTGCATGCATGCACGGTGCACAGGCCCACAGTGTGCATGTGCCAGATGGTGTGCTGCCACCTATTGCACACTGTGCGCCTACTGTGCAATAGGGACTGTGGAGCATGGTGCGCTATGCCTGCTATTGCTTATGTGTGCACTGTGCGGTGGCTGACCCATGACCCCTGCAGTGACCTCTACCCCTGGGTGACCCCATACCCATGACCCCACCTAGCCATACCATGCCACGCATCTCTGTGACTGTGCAGTGGGCAGACACAGCGCATGTCCCCTCAGCCCATGCACCTGGAGCATGCATTGGCCATGTGTGCCTCCTGCTGCCATTTTGCTCAGTGGCTCACACCAGAGAGAGATTGCACAGCAGAGAACTGGACAGACAACTGACTGGATGCAGGTCGAGCTGATCAACCTCATGGCCTGCGTCCAGCCACATGCATCCTAGCTGTTTGGGCAGGAACCACTGCAGCAGCCCGGAAAGGCTGAGTGGCAGCAATTGCTGCCTCACTGAGCCAGCACACAGGGGTGGCCAGAACTGGTAAGCAGTGTCACCACAGATCCAGGGACCTGGTGTGGAGGGACCCAGAGCACCTCAGGAGGCTGGAGGTGTGCATCAGGCCTGGGGCTGTGCCACAGCCAGGTGAGTAGGCCCATTATGCATGTATGCTCTGGTGCCATACTGTGGTAGCTAGGTTGCCTGGCATGTTCTGCAGGGTGGAGTACTACCATCATGAGCATTGCGTGGTGGCATCACCCTCCACCACTTGCATTGTGCTGCTACTCTGTGAGATGTGACAGGCAGGGGCTCACCCTGTGCACAGGGGTGAGGGTGGTGGGCAGCTGATGTGATTGGTTACTGATGTGTACCTGTTTCTGTTCCATTCCCAGGACCTGAGGACAGACATTGGGCAGTGCTGGAAGGATGCCAGGCTGCAGCAGCCCAGGGTGGAGAAGTGGCTCCAGCACCAGTGGGGCCACAGAGGGAAGATAGGCACTGACATTGTCCTGTGCACCATCATTAGGGGTGGCAGGGGCATGGGTGCTGGCATGGCAACCTGTGCCATGTGCCGTGGCAGCTATCTGTTGAACTGTGTGTGGTGCCCTCTACTGTGGTGCATTCATTGGTCACATGTGCCAGCTGCTGTTGAGGTGGGTGTGCACATGGCCACCACTGATGTTGCTGTGGTGCTGCCTGAGCACTGTGCCATGTGACTGCCATGGCGCAGTTGGATGGCCACTGTGCGGAGGGGACCACCACTGTGCGCTGATGTGGTGTGCCATCTTGCCACCAGGCATTGGCCCATGCCCCAGTGGGTGGCCTGTATGGGCTCTCCAGGGGGTGTGTTCCCCCTACCTGGTATGCGCTGTGGTTGGGTCGGGTTCCTTGGGTCATTTCACTGATCACCTGTCCTGTCCCTTGTCCTAGGTGTCTGCCGATGGTGTAGGAGGCACCTGTACTGCCGGCTCTTGAGGCAACTCATCTTGATTACCTCTATGATGATGGAGGTGATGTTATAGGTCCAAAGACTGCTCCTGGCAGTCAGGAGGCAACAACAAAAGCAGGGGGTGGCAGGCTGTGGCCACCATTAGACCAGCTTTGAGTTCCCCTGTTTCCCCAGCCATACCTCCCCCTCCAGTCTCTCATCCCATTGTACAGTCCCTGTTCCCTGTCCCTTTCCCTCGCTATACCTACCCTTTCCCATCCCCTGGTTATTGTACATAGTTTCTGAGTTAATATATTTTTCTGACTTACCTGCCTGCGTCTATATCTGCTTTGCAGGTGGCATGAGAAGCCATGCTGCAGTGGTCCAGTGCCTGTCCATGTGGTGTGCATGTGTTGGGCTGCATGTTGTTTTTCTGTGGATAACTGCTGTGTGCTGCAGTGTGTCCCATGGTGGTGGTGTCCCTCCACTCGGTTGATGGCTATGCCCTTGGGGTGGCTGTCAGAGTTGTGTGGCGGGTGTGTCGACTTAGCAGCATGGTCCTGGGTGTGGTCTGCCCTGGTCTGGATGTGCAGGGGGGCATGGCCTACTGCCTGCAGGGGGCCCCCTTGGTGGCCCTCCATCCCCCATTGATACCCCCTGTTGCCTACTGTCTGTGCCACTGTTGTGTTCTTGGGTGGGGGGTCTGGGTGCCTGTATGTGCCCTGCTGTGCCCAGCTGGTGGTGGCCTCCTGTGGCCTGTCACTCTGCTTCCCTGGCTCTGTCCCTCATTCTCCTCTCTGTGCCATGCCCCACCTCTGTTGCTCTGGTGCTCTGCTCCCACGGTTGCCCTGGGGCTTCTGTGTCTGTCCATGGTGCACTTGTGGTAGCACCATGGTGCATCCACGGTTGCACCATGGCACAATTGTGCCATATTCAGTCTTGTTGCACTGGTGCAGTGCAGCCAGTGCAACCTCTGAAAATGGCTCCTGTTGCACCATGGTGCATCGGATTTGCACTGTGCCAGACATGTGCCTGCTTTTGGTGCATTTCTAAATATCTGGCCCTTACTGCCATGGTATTTTCAACATTTACAGGTTTCATAAACATAAGTCATATACATCAAGGTATTTTATGACATAGTGCTGTTACATATGAAATCCAAGAACCATAAACACAACCTGTTTTACATACACTTGGAGGTCACCACAATAACCTCCCTGTATGAGGACCTGAGAGGGAAAAGAAAAATTAAAGAGGACATGATAGCATAGTATAGAAAGAGAAGGGGGTGCCCATAGGTGGCCAGCCTTATGGACTAGAAATTGTAAAGGATAGATTAGGCTAAGAAATAGAACTGTTGCAACAGATTTAAGAAAAGGTTGGTTCTCAAGAGTGGCAGGAGCTCCCTGTCACATATCCCCTGCCTAAAGAGGGAAGCAGTTATTGCAGACTGCCGACCACCTTCCTGTCCTAGGAAGGGATGGAGCTTCCACCCATCCATTTTCAGAAGCTCTGTCTCAGGGTCCCTATAAATGAAAAACATTTCATCTTAAATGTAATGGATATCATCATTCTTTACCCTGAGGCATTGGCACATTTCTCAACAGAGACTAATGGTACCTTCTTATCTCCTTTTCGGGAAAGTTTGTCCTATTTCTTAACCAAAAATCTGGATGACTGTAAAGTCCAGTACTATAGAAAGACTTTATCTGGAGTGAGTAATTACCTCATCCAACCCCACCAGACATGTCAGTTTTAAGCAGAGACCCAGTCTTAGGTTCAAGTCCTCTATATAAACCCACTACGTCTCTTGATTCATTTCACTTGCTACAGATACAGACACCTGAGGGTAGACACTCTAGGTGTTACTCCAACACAGGTTCCAATCCATTTTCTACCCACCTCTTTCTTTGCAGGTTTTTCATCAAACAAATAAAACACATGTACCACCTCCTTGATCTTAACATATTGTAACATTCTGGCAATATTAGCATCTTTAGCCTACAGTACACCCTCAGTCAATACTGTTGAAAGATTTAGCTGCATCAATAGAAGAAAGTCACTTCAGCCTCATAGGCTTCTTCTTGCTTGCTTGGAGTCTTCAACCCCAGCACAATATCACTAGGCACAGTCTTACCTGGGGTCTCACATTCAAGTTCCATACTTGCATCTCTGACCTTCAATAGGTAACATCCTAGGAATACAGGAAACAAATGTATATCCTGCTCAGTCAGGGGGTCCTCCTCAAACTGATCCCATGAAAAATCCTCCTCCGACTCTTTATCCAAACTCTCCAGATGGAACCTCTCGAGCACCCAGAACCAGTTTTCCACCTCTCTGTGTAGTCGGTCTGCCACCAGCCATTACCCACTCATCCAGTGGATCTTCCTTATCAGGATCTGCAACTCCTGAGTGTTGTCTTCACACCTGTGGTCTGCCTCGACCCCATGGTAGTTCCTTATCCCTTTGCATCTTTTCATTGTCTTCAGGCTTGGTCTTCCTCAAAACTTCCGGGTCCAGTTCAGGCAGCAGTTTCTCTCCATCTGTCAGTCATGGTTCTGGTCAGAACCCCATGGATTATCTTCTCTGGGTTGTACTCTGGCAACTCCTGGTGAATCAGTCCACCTGGGATATCTGGGTGATATCTACAGGAAAACATCCCTCTTCAGCCAGTCCAGATGCTTCCAGCAAGTTATCCCACCTCTGACATCAAGTCTGTGGTGGGATTGTGAGATAACAAATGGACCTGACACCGAACTTCGGGTTCAACACAGTTTCTATGTGATGTTTATTCAAAATACAGGAAATAAGTTTCAGCAATGTCATATTCCTTCTTCAGTACATCAGTTTGCAGCAACAGGCTATGTACGTCCTTTCTCTACACTTAGCCAGCACCTACTGACACTGATCTCTGATCCCTATGTGGGCCTTGTTTGCTTCAGTAGTGAAGGCTCAAAAAAAAAAACAAGCTATAGATAAAGAATCTCAATGCAGAATCACTGAAAAAAAGGTTACCAAAAGGGCACTAGCAAAAAAATCAAGTTTCTAAGAAATACAACATCATACATACTTCCATAATGCAAAGCATCATGGGACATATGAAAATCACCATGAAATTTCAGACTTGTTCAGTTTACTGCAATTTACATGCATTTTAAATAGCACAACTAACTTAATTTCTATAATAGTCACCTAGTACTTTTTACCATCATCAAAAACACCTAGTGCCATGGTATTTTCAACATTTACAGGTTTCATAAACATAAGGTATATACATCAAGCTATTTTATGACAGTGCTATTACATAATAAATTCAAAAATGATAAACACAACCCGTTTCAAATACTCTTGGAGGTCACCACAATAACCTTCCTGTATGAGAACCTCAGAGAGAAAAGGAAAATTAAAGAGGACACTATAGCATAGTAAAGAAAGAAGGGGGTTCCCATAGGTGGCCAACCTTATGGACTAGAAATTGTAAAGGATCAAGTAGGCTAAAAAAATAGAAGAACTGTTGCAACAGATTTAAGAAAAGGTCGGTCCTCAAGAGTGGCAGAAGCTCCCTGTCACACTTTTGACCTCATTCTGGAAAATGGGGAGTTTGTGAAGGAGCTGAGGGTGGAAGAACCGCTGGTGGAGAGTGACCACCACTCAGTATGGTTCACGTTTGGCATAGTTAAAGAAGGAGTGGAATCTGGCACAAGGGTGCTGGACTTCAGGAGGGCTGACTTCGGGAGGATGGGGAAGTGGTAAAAAGGTACCTGGCCAGAATTCAACCTAGTATGGGCACTAACCAGAGGTGGGACTTCATAAAGCTGGGGATAGTGGAGGCAACCAGAACCTGCAGCAAGGCCCAGAGCAAGAAGACTAGGGCAAAGAAACCTAGCAGGGTGAGAAAGGAGGTCATGGAAAAGGTGAGAAGGAAAAGAGCTGCCTGTAGAAGGTACAAAAAAAATAGGGGGAGATAGGGAGGAGTACCTGAAGGAATCGAAGGAGGTGACAAGGGCATTAAGGGCAGCCAAGGCATCTATGGAGCTCAGGCTGGTGCAGGGCATTAAGAAGGGGGAGAAGGACTTCGGGTACATCAGGGAGAAAACGGAGGGGGTGGATGATGCTATCTCCACCAAAAGTGTGTGGTTAGCCCTCAAGGCCCTAAAGATAAATCTCCTGGGCCAGATGGCATTCATCCAAGAGTACTATGGGAATTGGCAGACATACTGGCTGTACCCCTGGTGGAGCTCTTCAACAGGTCACTTGAGACAAGGAGGGTACCTAGGGACTGGCGAGAGGCATATGTGGTGCCAATCCATAGGGGGGGTCGAGGGAAGTACCAGGTAACTATAGACCCATCAGTTTGACCTCGGTGGAGGGAAAATTAATGGAGAGTATACTAAAGGAACAATTGGGAGAGTACTTGGAGGAGGTGGGAGGTCTGGATAGTCAGCAACATGGGATTATGCCAGGTAGATCATGTCAAACCAATCTTATTGAGTTCTATGAATGGATAACATCAGAACTGGACAGGGAAAGGCCTGTGGATGTATTATTCTTGGACTTCAGTAAGGCATTTGACTTTGTCCCCCTCAATGGTCTGGTGGAGAAACTGATGGGGTTGGGAGTAGGCCCTTTGATGGTCAGATGGATTGAAAACTGGCTAGCTGAATGCACCCAGAGAGTAGTGGTTGGTGGGGAGCTCTCAAACCCGGTAGTGGGGTACAGCAGGGCTTGGTCCTGGGTCTGATCCTGTTTAATGCATACATATAGGACATCAGGGAGGGTAAAGGGTGTGAAATGAGTCTTCGCTGATGACTCCAAGATGGGAGCAGTAGTTGAGGGGGAAGAGGGGAGGTTGGCCCTGCAAGGGGACCTGAACAGTCTGTAAGCTGGGCTCACACATGGAAATTAAATTTCAATACCACCAAGTGCAAGGTGTTACATCTTGGGCAGGGAAACCCTAAACACAGGTACACCCTGGGAGGGGAGGTGCTAGAGGCCTCCACAGGGGAAAAAGACCTAGCGGTCATGGTGTATGCATGTATGAATAACTCAGAGCAGTGCAGAAGAGCAGCTAGCAAGGCAAACAGGATGTTGGGATGCATCGTAAGGGGGATCACCCCTAGGAGCAGGGAAGTGATTCTGCCGCTGTACAATGGACTGGTTAGACCACACCTTGAGTAATGTGTACAGTACTGGAGACCACACTTGAAGAGGGACATACAGCTCCTGGAGAGGGTACAGAGGAGGGCAACTAAGATGATACGTGGACTAGGGGATTTGACGTATGAGGACAGACTTGAGGACCTCTGCCTGTTTTCATTCGAGGAAAGGAGGGAGAGGGGGGACATGATAGAAACTTTCAAGTACCTCAAGGGAATCAACAAAGTCCAAGAGGGTAGCATCTTTCAAAAAAAGAGGTGTACAAGAACAAGGGGGCGTAATTTGAAGATTGGGGGGGTGGCTCAGAGGTAATGTAAGGAAGTATTTTTTTCACAGAGAGGGTTGTGGATGCATGGAACAGCCTTCCAGAGGAGGTTGTGGAGTCAAAAACAGCGATTGAATTCAAGAATGCATGGGACAGCCATAAGGCAATTCTAGGGGGTGGGGTAGAAAGAAGTAGGCTGCTGTTTAACTAGGATCTGCAGCTTATCCATTAGGTAGAGAAACAGGCAGACTAGGTGGGCCAAGCGGTCCTTATCTGCCATCAAATTCTATGTTTCCATGTATGTTAGGAGAGGAGAGACAGGGGGACATGATTGAGGTCTTCAAGTACCTCAAGGGAATAAATAGGGTAAACATGGAGGGGATCTTTAGACTAAAGCAGGGAGGTATCTCCAGAGGGCATGGTTTGAAGTTGAAAGGTGGAAGGGTGAGGGGGGAAGGGGAGGAGGTTTTTCACTGAGAGGGTGGTGGACCCTTGGAATGTGCTGCCTGGCGAACTGGTTCAGAGATCCACAGTGGAGGGCTTCAATAGAGGGGACAGACACAGAAATCGGATGTATCAGATGATGGCCTGGCCCAGGGGGGTGGGGATGGATGATAGGGGTTTCTGGAACACAAGGGGAGGCCTCGGCACCCAACTAGGGATCTGAGGTTCGAGCAGACTTGATAGACTGTGAGGCCTAATCTGCTGGCAATTAGTATGTTAGTATATTAGTAAAAGGAGCTGTAAGAACCATATAGTAAGGATTATGGAGGAGGGTGGGTGGGCGAGGGGTTGATAAGGCACAAGTGCTAAGCAATTACTTCTGCTCAGTATTTACTAAGGAGAAAGGGGGGGTGACACCCGGGGGAGAGGGGACAGAAACAGAGGGGGAGGGGGTGACAGATGAGTAAATCACAGAGGGTAGGGTTCTGGAGGATTTGAGGGCACTGAGGGTGGACAAGGCACCAGGGCCAGATGGCATCCACCCCAGAGTACTGAAGGAGCTGACAGAGGTCCTAGTGGGACCTTAGGCAGACCTATTCAATGCATCTTTACACTCAGGGTGTACCTTAGGACTGGAGGATGGCTCATGTGGTGCCTCTCCACAAGAGCAGCCCCAAGGATGAACTGTGGAACTACAGACCAGTGAGCCTCACATCCATTGTGGGTAAGCTGATGGAGGCTATCCTGAAGGAGAAGCTGGTAGCCCTCCTGGAGGCCAAAGGGCTACAGAACAGCAGACAACATGGCTTCAAAAGTGGCATATCCTGCAAAATCAACCTGGTGGAGTTCTATGACTGGGTAACTAGCCAATAGGATGGGGGCCATGAAGTGGATGTCCTGTACCTGGACTTCAGTAAGGCATTTGACTCAGTGTTGCAAGAGAGTCTGGGAAGTAAGTTAGAAGGCACAGGGGTGGGTGTAAAGCTGGTGAGATGGGTAGGGAACTGCCTTAAGGGAAGGCAACAGAGGGTGGTGGTGGGTGGGGAGCTCTCATCCCCAAGGGCAGTGATAAGCGGTGTTCTGCAGGGCCCAGTGTTGGGACCAGTGTTTGGGATATTTATTGCAGACATATCATTGGGCATTAAGAGCAAGACTAGTCTGTTTGTTGATGACACCAAGATGGGAGTGGTGGTGTATGACCCAGGGGGATAGCAGGGGTTGCAGGATGATCTGACAAAGCTGGAAATCTGGTCAGACACCTGGCAACTGGGGTTCAATGCCAAAAAGTGCAAGGTGCTGTATTTTGTGATGAAAAACTCAAGGAGGAGTTACCATCGGGGGGTGCAGCTAGCTGAGACAGAGGAGGAGAAGGATCTGGAGGTGCTCATTATGTGGTCAATGAACAACTCGTCACAATGTAGGAAGGCAGCTGCAAGGGCAAACAAAATGCTGGGTTGCATTGCAATTGGTATATCCTCGAGTAGGGGGGAGGAGATTCTGCCACTGTATAAATCATTAGTTAGACCACACATGGAGTACTGCATGCAGTACAGGTGTCCTTATTTGAAGAGGGACATTAAGTTACTGGAGGGGGTGCAGTGCAGCGTGACAAAGATGATCAAGGGTCTGAAGGACTTACCATACGAGAGGAGGCTGAGGGAGTTCAACATGTACTCACTGGAGGAAAGGAGGGATGGGGGATATGACTGAAACCTTCAAGTACATGAAAGGAATTAACAAGACAGGTACAGTGGGGCTAATCAAAGTAAGGAAGGGGAGGGAAGGGGAGGGACACCCAGGGCTATGATATATGACTGGAGGGAGGAAGGTTCAGGAGGGATATGAGGAGACACTTTTTTTTTTACAGAGAGTGGTAGCTGGGTGGAATGCATTACCAGTGGAAGTGGTATCATGTAGAACAGTGGACTGCCTCAAAAGGGGCTGGGACAGGGCAAGAGGGATGTTCAAGGGAAAGGGTGGGGGCGGGCAGCTCCAGAATAACGGGTGCTAGCTACACATTTGAGCAGACTTGATAGAACTGTAGGCCTTTATCTGCTGGCAAATTTCATATGTTCGTATGTACCTGGAAACCAGCTCTGACTTGAGTGCCTTTCCTGTTTAAACAATTCCTCCTTCTCTTCCCTCCCTCCCTCCCTTAAATGCATTGAAGTCCAAAATGACAAGCAACCTTGGAGACTCCAATGTCATGGCAGACACCACCTCCAACAAATCTTTCAAATATTCACACCCATTAGGCAGGTGATAAATTAATAGCACCCTACGTTTAAAACTAGGACCCTATGTAATGGTCATACTCTCAGAAGACTCATTTCTCCCAACACAGAGAACCTCAGCTCTCATCTCAGATTTTAATATAAAAGCCACCCTACCATCCTGAACTCCAGTTAAGTGAAATTAGCCAATGGGAACCCTGATGGAATTGGCCTGGCAAAACACTGCCAATCTTCTTATCCAGCCGGGTGTTGGTGACACAAACCTGGCCAGTATGACAGTCCTAATTATGGTCTGTCAAATTTGCTGCTATATACTGTAGGTCCCCTGCACTTACTATTGGCTGCATTTTGTTGAGATCTCTGTGGAACTGCAGACCTTCCTCTGCTGATGTGCAGCCTACTGTATGTCAAAGTTTAGGTTTCTGCAACTGTTTAGAATTGGAGGTGGCAGGAATAGCATCAATGAATATTATAGTAGAGTGATTCTAAGAAGAGGTGGTCTCTTCAGTGCAGTTGCCACAGTATCATTTTCCTGCTTCAATGGTCCACTTTCTGGTAATGGTTTGGGTTCTGAGCTCTTAATGGCTAGTTTCTGGCAACAAAACTATGTGCCTACAGCTCCACCTTGTGTATCCCAGGGTTCCCTTTTGATGATTTAAATCCAACAGAGCATAGTGAGGGGAGTGAAAAACAATTAAATTGTAAAGAACAAAGTCACACAGATTCTCATTCAACTCAAATCCAAATCCAAATAGATCTATATATTTCTATTTGTTGTCATTCTTTTTAATTTTTCTTTTGCTCTAAATAAACTATTTGTCATGTTTCAGAACCCAAATCATTCCTTCTTCAGACAATGAGCTTTACATCATATTTAATTATATTTCCATTGTCTGTCATTGGATGAACTTATTTTCAGTTCTACAATTAAACAAGGAGACAATAAAAAAGTCCCTTCGATTCTCTATCACCGCATCTTATGTTAAAATAAATTTCAATAGATCAACTCCTTTTAGAATATAAATCAGAATTCAAGATTCAATAGGGGAAACACCTATTTAGTCATACTCTGCGCTGAAATAATTTCTTCAGTAGTAACCCAGTTAGATGGGGGTGGGGTGGGGGTGCTGCCATCCACTTGCCAACAAAATCTGAAAACAGATTTAATTTCTATAGAATTCTGTAAAGGATTTTGTGTTTAAATACTTTGCTGTATCTCAATAAAATTTAGATCTTTCATAAATTCGTGCCAATCTCATAACTGTGCTCACAGATGAAAGGTATCCTGCTTTAAATGGCTTGAAATCCCTTTCTTATTTGTTGTTCAGATCTACAGCAGACAAAAACTCGTTCAATTTTAACATTCTTAATACAGAGCAGTATGAAATGCTGGAAACATACTGTTTTTAAACAGCATTCCCTTACTTTACAAACAAATCTTAGTGGACTTATATTTATTGCTGCCACTGTTGAAAAGGAGACTTCATTCCCCAAAGGACCAAATTAATCCAAATACTGTACCAAGGCAGTGCGCCCACCGTTTGAAACCACCGGTGCATAAGTATTTGGATTAATTTGATCCTTTGGGGAATGAAGTTTCCTTTTCAACAGTGGCAGCAATAAATACAAGTCCACCAAGACTGGTTTGTAAGGTAAGGGAATGCTGTTTAAAAGCATTGTGTTGTTTCCAGTGTTTCAGACTGCTCTATATTAAGAATGTTAAAATTGAAAGACAGTTTTGTCTGCTGCAGATCTGAACGACAAATAAGGGACTTCCAGCGATTTAAAGCAGGATACCTTTCATCTATGAGCACAGAAGGATATACATTTTATTGAGATACAGCAAAGTATTTAAACACAAAATCTATTTTCAGATTTTGTTGGCAAGTGGATGGTAGCACCCCCCACCCATCTAACTGTGTTATTACTGAAGAAATAATTTCAATCTCGAGTATATGACTGAAGAGGTGTGTTTCCCTAATGAATCTTGAATCTGATTTATATTCTAAAAGGAGCTTATCTATTGAAATTTATTTGAATACACGATGTGGTGCTAGAGCATTAAATTGACGTTATTATCTCTGTTTTTAATTGTAAAACTGAAAATAAGTTCATCCAATGACAGACGATGGAAATATAGTTAAATATGATGTAAAGCTCATTGTCTGAAGAAGGAATGATTTGGATCTATGTTGATTTTTATTTGGGTTGAGTGAACAAAACTATTTGCCTCACTTTTTATGTTAAGAGAGAAGGACCCTGTTCCTGTAAATTTGAAATACTGCAAGGTATTTCATTCTACATTTTATGCATAATTTCCTAAGTTTTGATTTAACCTGTACCAATGCTTTTCTTTTGTTTTTAGATGGCTGTGGAGCAGTTCTAAAGTACCAAAAGCCTGTAGCCCTGTCATTAATTAATCAGTATGCAAATTACTGCTAATGAGATGGAACTATAAGTGTGGCCTGTTTCTTTTGGGTTGTTCAGACAGTCTCATTTTATTACTGAATGTTTGGTTTTGTATAACACCTTTTATACATACAGTACTGCAAAGGCCCTTTACAAAGCAATGCTGGACTCTGGCAGTAAAGAGCCAGAAAGGAGTCTGGTCAGTACTTCAAATAATACACTTTCAACTGAAGAGGTGCTTAGAATGCTCATGAATCATCTCACCAAAGAAATCATTTATGATGTGATAAAATGCTGAAAAAGGACTTTTGCTCATATGATCAGTATATCTGAACCATTACGCTAGGTGTTACATTCAGGCTTTCAAATCTAGGAACCATAAGTCAATTTCTGTAATTAATCAAACTTCTAAAATCACCACATAATTATCAACATTTTCCATTGGTAGAGCAACATTCTAAGGCTTTTTTTTTTTCTAAGTAAAAGTCCTCTTTGTCCCGCTACAGTATTTTGGATGTTGGAGATTACAGCCACTACACTATGGGTACTCCTGGATATTGTGTGCTGTTTACATGCTTTCTTCTGTCATAGAAGCATTTTCTAATATCCCGCTCAATGGAATCTTTAGCAGTTACAAACTGGAGACTGAACTTGGCTGATATTTCAAGATATGACTTTGCTATACAGCGATTCCTCCCTTCTTACAGATATGCTTCATGACTAAGATGCTAGAAAATTGTTTTTGAAGTGTCATCTTCATGAATTAGCACTTCCTCCAGGATACTTACAGTCGTAATACACTATGTAACCAGCAGAGAATTTATTGGATAGTGTAATTTGTTTTTGAAATTTAGTATTTATAACACACATTTATAACAAGCAGCATTTTATAAGTATTTTGCACTTTCTTGTACTTTTATACTGTGATATGTATACTATGTATAATTATGAAGTTTTCAAATGTTTGTCTATGTATGCTTTTGGAATGATTCAAATGAGTTATACAATAAAGCATTTTATCTATCTACCAATATGGTGCATACATGAAGTGTACTGATACAATACTGCTTGTGCAACCTTATTGTAGTACAATCCATGCAGTTGAGAGAGAAAGTTATCCAGCCACACACAAATACAGTGGCTACTGTAGCTACTACTCTTTCAAAAGTACCATGTGAGCATTATCCTCCAACCTAGGAAATCACAGGGGATAGGTAGAATGGATCTCATTTTAATGTCTCATCCAGTGTAGGCATCTCCGATAGTGCATCACTCAACAGTGTAGTACTGCTGTATCAGTGCTGGGCACTAAACTAAGTGCCTGGAAAGGGCTTGAACCCACAACCATTTGATGTTTCTGGCCCAGAGGCAAGAGCGGCATGAGAGCTACACGGTGAAGTACTTACACTGTATCAAGGTAATAAGACACTATAATGAGACATATTTAGGGCATCATTATGGAAGACATGATGGTGTCATATTGTTGACTGATTGAAAAGTGAGTTTAATTTAATTAATTATGTTTAAGGGTAGCCTGGATTAATAATTATGCTAAAGAGTGGACTATTTATGTAGGAATACTTAAAATGAAAATCTAAAAAAATTCAACTGTAATATACTCAAAGAGAAATCATCTATAATGGAAAATGTAATATTTTCATTACAGGTACTGTACTCTGTGTAAAGCCTCAGTATTGACTTTGAGCCAGGCCTAAACAATGTACTTTGATTAAATGTATAAAACAATGATATTGCAAACATTTTTTCAGCTGTAGGGGCAATCCTGTAGGGTTTGACTTTTACTTTCTCATTAAGAAATCCACTCACTGCCTTCTACATCCATGCCAGTTTTAGAATTGGGTAATAACCATCACACATTTTCTGAATCCTAAACTCATCCCATAACAGAAATAAAAAAAAGAAAGGTTAGTAATGTGTGCTGAAAAATTCAGCTATCTGAACTCTTACTAGAGAGGGGAAGACTCCAGAAATGGATTTTAGGAAGCAGAGAAACACCTCATGCTACATCCTTCCCTTCTGTTAGGCAGACTTCACCTAGAGCTCTTCCTAGGAATAAAAACATTAAACTTAAAAGATACTGTAGCAGTTTTAACTATTGAGCTAAACAGACATTCCTTTTAGCTAGGAGGCTGGACTATTCTTTTCAAATTCTAATTACTAGCAACTTCTCAGTCTACAGGGTGTTAAATTTTATCAGCTCTGCCCTGCTCTTACTGCAGTATCTATCATCCTAACTAGATGATAATGTTCAGACCACTGAGCTCACAGAGCTTTTAGGGCTGCATGGACGGAGCCCAGCAGTCCTCTTGCTAGGACTAAGACAAAAGCAGCTTGCGAACAAACGACCTCATGAAGTGACAAAAGTCACTTATGGGTCAGTGCACCTTGGCCCACTCCACATGGCACTTCTGTTTTTTTAACTTGACCTAGCTTGTTTGGCTTAGAAAACCTATTCAAAGACTTTTCAGTTTAACTGAACAACCACACCACTGGATCACAGCCTCCGGCTCCTGACTATCGCACTCATTAACATTTTGCCAATAACTTCCTCAGAACAAATGACATGGTTGTGACTCAGATCTGGAAAACAGCAGTGCAGTGGGACACTTAAAGCGCTAGTGGATTACATGTTTATTTGTTATGTTTCAGATTCAGAGTACTGTGTTTAATCTTATCGGAATGTACATTCTCTTAAACAAATAAGCAGTTTTAATGCCATTTACAGTGTTTTGTTTTTACTTTCCATAGTCCTTTCACTGATTCTGTTGCCACTGGTAGTGCATGCACCTTTGAGCATTCAGCAGAAGTGATGCACAGGGAGGCAGACATGAGGCACACAATAGCAGGGGAGGTACTAACAACAACAAAAATAGAAATGGACTTGGGGGTAGTCATATCAAATGACTTAAAGGTAGGTAAGCAATGTGAAAAGTCAGTAAGGAGAGCCAGGGGGATACTGGGATGCATAGGAAGGGGCATCACAAGTAGAAAAGGGAAGTGGTTATCCCTCTGTACAGACAGTTGGTGAGACACCATCTGGAATACTGTGTGCAGTTTTGGAGACCCCATCTATGCAAGGACATAGACAGGATGGAAGCAGTCCAGAGGAGGTCAACTAAAATGGTGCAGGGTCTGCATCAGAAACCATATGAAGAGAGACTGAGAGAGCTAAATATGTATACCCTTGATGAAAGGAGGGACAGGGGGGACATGATAGAAACTTTTAAGTACCTCAAGGGAATCAACAAAATCCAGGAGGGTAACATCTTTCAGAAAAAGAGATGTGTAAGAACAAGGGGGCACAATTTAAAGATAGAGGGGGGACGGCTCAGGGGTAACGTGAAGACATTTTTTTTCATGGAGAGAGTGGTGGATGCATGGAACCGTCTTTCTGGGGTGGTTGTTGGGTCTAAAACAGTGGGGGAATTCAAACATGCATGGGACAGACATAAGGCAATTGTAGTGGGGGTTGCAGGAAGTAGGCTGTTGGGTAACTAGAATCTGCAGCTTATCCAATAGGAAGGGAAATGGGTAGACTGTGTGGGCCAAGTGGTCCTTATCTGCCGTCAAAGTCCATGTTTCTATGTTTCTATGTAGGTGCTCAAACTGCGATCAGCCATGTGGGGTTTTATTCAGCGTGTACTTGCTCATTTTAAACAACAGAAAACTGAGGAAGGAGTGATTTCAACTTGTTTAACAGAAACAATGAAAGAAAATTTATAAAAGAAGTAAACAAAAGCGTAATGAATTCTGTCCAGTACCACTCTCAAAAACATGGCTCCAAAAAGAAAGTATCATTTAAAAGAATTAACAAATAGAATCAAAACCAGTTCCATGTCATAACAGTGAACATGGAACAGCGAATTGCAACTCAGCAAATGCACATCGCTGAAAACTGAAAACAGTGATGTGCACTATAGCACTCAATGGCCACGTCCACTATATTTTACCAAAAACAAATACCCTAGTACTCATTTTTTGTGGGGGCTACTCCCCCCCACCCTTCAACTTAATATAATGAACTGGGGGTTGCCACTGGGGAAAAGGTCAAACTCAGGAGGTGGCCATGTTGGCAGCTCATGTCGATAGGGGGAAAACGGGGGGGACACTACAGAAGTGGGGGGAGAAATATCAGGAGTGTAGGATAACTTAAATTACTTGAAGTATACATGTGCCAAAAAATAAAACAAACTACTGTAGTATGCTTACTAGATCTGAACCCATGTCCTCCACCAGACCACATGGCCAGCTCGACAGGTGCTTGCAAACTAAGGTACACAAACCCTTCCAGATAAACAATAACCCTACATGCTCAACTTTACTGTGGTAGTAATAGCACATAGCTATTATTAGCACAGTGCTCTATTATCTCTCACTGTTTTGACATTGCTGTAATTTCCATCACTCAAAATCAGTTGGTAACTTAATGTGCTACCATCAAAACCCTGACCCTGGTCAGTTAACCCCAAAGCTACCCAACAATGCTAGAGGACATCCTCCACTGCTTCTGTGTGAGGTCAAAAAAGAACTTTAAAAAATCATTAAGAATCTCTTGTCAAACGGGCTGTCATAATCTCCTGGGTGGTGATTGCTGTGGCCACAGGAGTCATGAAATGTCATAGCCAGCCGACATTAGTGGAGTATAGCATGATCTCAGTTTCAGGCAGCAGTTACACTTTATGGTGTCCAACAATTTTTCTGTCTTTTGCAGCAAGCAGAGGGGATTATGCTTCCTAATACTGCCTATCTGAAACAGACGCACTCACAGGGGAAAAACCAGGAACAGCGAACAAATAGACTCTGATTTAACTTTTTTTTTTTTTTACTTAGGGGCTGGACCTACATGAAAGGCCAGCAAAACCTCATCCCTGGGCCAATTTTCAAAACTTTTATAATTAACTAGATTTTCTAGGTGCCAAAAATTCATGGAAGGTACCAGACCGTACTGCGGGATGGTGTCTGATAATGCGGGGATGGAGAGAGAGGTAAGGGGTGGTACAATTGTGAATCAAGGGACTAAGGAAGCCATCATTCCCTGTCATCTATTCACAATTTCCCAAACTGTGTGGGACAACAATTAAACCCTTTCCTTCCCCTTGTAAAACTGAATGTCCACGAAGATGGTATTTTATTTTTAAAAACACATTTAATCTCGCACTTGCTTACTTAGAACTACCAGTAAGTGTAATCACACTACTAGCCACCATTCCTGATTATGATCTAGTACCTTTTATCAACTCTTGCTTTTGGGATTGTTAGTTCTATGGAAGGTTTTATAAGACGGGACTTTCAGAGTGGCTTCAAGTGATATCTTATAGCTAAGCATGCATAAAATAAATAATTGAACAAATACTGTAGGGAACTTGTGGAGCTATCAAATATAGTGGCCATCACTGTTGTGCACTATGCATGTGTCTCTGAATTACTATTTTCAGTTTATTTGAGCCTGTCGGTTATCATAAGTGCCAGCATTGTCATTATGAGAGGATGGTTTACTTCACCTTCTTCTGCCACTTTGCAGGTGGACCTCCCCTCCTCCACCTGCTAGCCACCAAAATCCCTTATCCTGATTTTGTGCATTTCACTCTCCAGTGTGACATTAAAAAAAGGAAGGAGCTTAACATTTCCTGCTGCATGCCCCTTCAGTACCGTGGCTACAGATCCCCTTGCATGCTCTGTTTAGGCAACTTTCTTTATTTAGGGGCTCCACCTACATGAGATGCTGCTGCAATCTCATCTCTGGACCAATTTTCAAAACTTTTATAAATAACTAGAATTTCTAGGTGCTAACAATCTTGGGAGGTACCAGATCATATTGTGGGATAGTGTCTGATAATGCAGGGATGGGGGGGGGTGCAATTGTGAATTAAGGGACTAAGCAAGCCATCATTCCCTGTTATCTATTCACAATTTCCCACACCATGCAGAAGAACAATTAAACCATTTTCCTCCCCTTGTAAAACTGAACATGCAACAAGATGGTATTTTATTTTTACAAGCCTGTTTAATATTATACGTGCTTACTTAAAGCTACCCATGAGTGCAATTGCACTACTAGTTTTTCTGTATGCTACTGCAAGCAGTGTCTGCATTTGAATTCCAAAGTATGATGTTAAACAGGATAAAACAAACAATGTGAATGAATATATTCTTTTGCAAACAGATCCTACAATGAAAATAATGGAAACAACAGTAACACAGCAGGCAGCATAAGAACCACATCACAAGGTATGCATATTTTTGCGGCATGTAAAAATGAATCCTAAAATATTGTAGCAACTGGATGAATATACATTTTAGCAAAACACATGAGGAGTGAGAGGCAATGCATGTAAGCTAAGTGGTGAGGATTTGAGCTTCAGAACCGGTTAAAAGAATGAGCAGTTTCTTAAAGAAATACAGTGAGAAATGGTGGCTGAGAAATCAACATCTTGTATATAGATAAACAATTTAAATATTTATTTAAAACATATGGTTCAATTCTTGAAAGAGATATAAATGTAGTACATGAGCATGTCTAGAATGTCAAGCATAAAAACAAATGTATAAAGAAATATAAAAAATTTAAATATTGAAAATATATTTTTTTCAACAGTCCCACTGAAGAAGCCTATTGAGTAGATAAAACGTTGGGGCTATATCAAAATAACTGAGAGGAGCATAAAGAACATCTATAAAGAAAACTGCGTATGAGAGATATTTTTCTCTTAAAGAGTGCCTAACCCAATAATTTTTGTATTTGAATTCAAGTCTGAACAGTGAGCAGATGCTTGTTACCTATAACTGTCAATGACTACCTTCACTAGCGTGGCACTGATTATCCCTGGTGTGGCTCCAAGAGTTTTTTTCCTATGTTATTTTTATAACTACTATAAGAAATATATGACCTTTGCCGGAATATCCTGCATAAATAAGGTGTTTTCTTAAAACTGATTCATTACCGGTTTTGCATTCTTTGTACAGTGGAACTGGAATCTTCTAACAGTATTAGGGAAACCACATTTTTGCTGCATGGAGAGAACCAAGCTGAACCTCTGGTGCTGGGCATTGAATCTTTGACTATCCTCGTATTAGTTGGTACATTAATGTAGTTAACTACTGCACCAGTCTGAATTCACATTTCTTACCTCCCGTCTACCAGCATTTCTTCGTATCTGCTAGTGCAAATGTTCTTTATGCTCCATCAAGTAACATCAGTCAGCACTGACATTTGCCTGTTTCAGATAATGAAACAGTCTCTTTGACAGCCAGTAGATAAAGATGCTTCCGACACCCCACTCCCAAGATTCAGGAACTATATCATTATCAAATACCTATTTATGAAAGTTATTTTTTGAAGACGAGACTGTTCCAATCTGCCAGATATTGATCTATGAATTTACAGTACTCATTTCTTTGCAGATAACCTGTACTATGGAATGGCTGTCAAGTTTTCCTCTATGGGGAGCAACAGACCTCTCCTTTCAATCAGCAGATTACATTGACCAGGATGCCTTTAGCTAAACCTCACTGCTATAGAAGTGAATAAGTTGCTAGGAATCAGATTTAACAGACCAGATAATAATGCAGGGTGTAGAAATAGTAGGAAGTTACTACATCTGAGAAGTAGTAGTAAAATCTTTATTGTCAGAAACAGTTGACATAACACACCATTAGGACATAGCCGTATTAACAAGGTGCTCCTACTTAACACATAGTTGGTAAAAGTTCCACATTCAGGTACACAGACATAACATTACATTCCCATATAACACATACAATAAGAAGAACCACACCATATTGAAAGCTATTCTATCTGCACTTATAGTAAAGGCAGAACTACTAAGCCACTTAATACCATATATATATATATATATATATATATATCTATATATATATCTATATATATATATATATATATATATATATATATATATATATATATATAGTTAAATTATTAATTTAGCAGTGCAACATCCACCCCTACAGAAACCAGTACTCCATCACTGATTTGTAGTTCTTTTGGGCAAAGGCATCACATTATAACAAGCTTATAAAATGGCAGGGTAAAATCCAGTAGTCTGATTGGCTCATATTATGTGTAAAATATGGTTTACACATGCTTAAAAAAAATGAATGCTCTGCAGTGAAGAGTTTGGAACTCAGATCAATGAGCATTTGGAAAACAAGCATTTCAGTTAGCCCCCTACAGCCAGAATTGATCTTCCACCACAAACATGGCTGCTACCTTTACACTATAAAAAATCTTCAACTGGCCCTAAAAATAAAACTGTCTTAAATAAAAAATAAAACACATTAATGTTGTTTCCCTGATTATCACAGTCTTCCTACAAACATAAACACATTAGAAACAGTAAGTATTGTTTACAGTTTTCACTTGAACTGTTTTTTTTTTACTGACAGTCACCCCCCCCCCCATCGTTACCTGCTTATCAGGGAACTCTCTCATCCTTGCCCTGACAGTGAGATAATTGAGTCTCTGGCTGTAACAAAGGTGTTTGTTGTCTATGTGTACAGTGTGTTAGGAGAGAAACATTCTGCCAGTGGAACTGAGCAGAATTTTGAATCCATGTATTCCCTGGTAAACATTCCATGATAAACATTCCATATCTTGAATGTGGAGAAAAAAAAACAAAAAAAAAAAACAGTATGAAGAAAATAGGCAATAATATAATGACATCAATGATAGAACTTGCAGTGGGCGGAAGTACTGTTTTATTGCAAATGCACACAAGTAAATACATTTTTTCTGCATATAAAAATGCTTTTCCCAATAGCAAAAAGTGAAAAAATAGAAGACAATTTTATAAGCACAATAAGGCACCCAGGGATGTGTGTAAAACATATTTTACAGCATGTCCAGTGGCTGAAGTCCCTCTGCCTTTGGCCTTGTGCCTTACTACACCCCTGGCCATGCTGTAAAATATGTTTTACACACACACAGCTTTGTGCCTTATAGCTTATATCTAAATCTAAACAGTGTGCACTCTGCAAAACCATCAGTCATTTTACTAGTCCAAAATGTTTATTTAGAAGCTTGTTATAATGTGATGCACATACTAACTACAAATCGTTGATGGAGCACTGGTTTCTATAGGGATGGTTTCTGGGCTGCTAAATTAATAAAGAATTCAAACACATTTTTTTTATTTTGTACTAAGTTAACTGGCTCAGTCCTTGCTTTACTAAAAGTGCAGCTAGACTGGCTCACAACCAAGACACTGTCAGCCTCTGGCAGTCACAAACAAGCTGGAGATATCAAACTGTGTCACTTTATACATTAAGTAGGTTTTTCTAGACTGGAAAGTCTGTGTCACTAGTAGGCGTGAATTTTTGCTAGTAACTGCACAGCCTGACTTGAATCTCAGCCTGACTTGCATCTTTTGCTGAACTGATCAATGCTTCACTGCACCGTTTTCAGTCTTTGCCTAACCTGAACTGGTTTCTTAGTGATTTTTTGTATTGTTTATGGTGATCCTGCCTCTAGAGTTTCCTTAAATGGACTGTAGAGTTGATTTTCTGAATTAATTGTAAGTTGAACAGTGTTTACATTGCATATTAGATTATTGATGGCAATATCTGCACTTGTATTTTAAAGTTTAAGACTGATTCTGCATTTCCAATCTGTTTGGTTACTAGACCTCCCCCCTGACTCTGGCACCAAAAGTTCAGGTCAGATACTCCCCATTCAACACCCTTTGTTTTAGCTCCATGTAGCAGTCTGCTGCTAGCACCTCACCAGAGTCTGTAACAGAGCCTCCCCTTTCAACCATTAATTTTTTCTCACCCCTCTCTGCTCTGAAACCTCCCCCAACCACCAGTGAGGCTTATAACTGACTCTCTTCTGTTTCTCTCTCAGGCTGATTGGAGCCCACCTGGCTGGTACAGCAGATGTGGTCACCTCCATAAGCAACCCACCCACCTAGGAAAGGGCTAGAAGGCACCTGCTGCCCACTCTTCTCCTTGGCTCGCAAGGTAATAGCTGGTCCCTGATCCAGGACAAGGGAAAGGGGATTTTGGAGCTTTCCTCCCTTTTCTAATTGAATATCTGCCACCCATCACTGTGGGACCTGAATGGTTCCAGATGGCCCCAGAGCACTGACATTGGTTTCCTGCCCAATGCTGTAGCCAGTGCTGAAATCCTTGCACTAGGGCATAAGACTACAGAGAAACACTGACCTTACTTTTCTTCTTTTATCAGCTGTATAGTGAATCCCTGATCTTTTTGCTTCACAGTTCATTCAGTTGCACAATTCTGTGAGCTGTACAGTGCAGATCTGCTACTTGCTTGTTTTTCTTGTCAGCTGCTCTGTCCTCAGGGCTGCCCAGCCTGACATGTGTCTTTTGCTGAACTGATCAATCCTTCACTGCACTGTTTTCAGCATTTGCCTAACCTGAACTAGTTTCTTCATGATTTTTCACCCCCAACATCCTTCCTTTACTAAATACACTACCAGAGCTGAGAGACCCACCCATCTCCTACTTGGTTACACTTCACTTTCCCTCTTAAAGATAAAGCACCTAAGAGCTACAGCAAAACACTTAAAGGGGTACTATCTAGATCCACAACACCAGGATTACTTTACCTATTCATTACAATAAACTCCACTAGTAGCCCCTCCCTTCAGACACAATGACTACAGTTATTGTTACAGCACTATTTATGTTATGTTAAATTTTTGAATTAATCCCTGTAAATTGTTGAAACTGAATCATAGTGTTGCACAAACTGCACTCTGCTTCCAGCTCCCTCATTATCTTGTTTTGGCCACTTCCCTGCCTGTTTCTATCCAGTTCACCTTATGTTCTCCAAACTAACTGCACCCAACATTTCTAATGATGATGCACTCACTCTGCTCATTAACTTGGCAACTTCTCCTCCTATCAGTACTTCTAAGTCCTGGGTTCATTTGTACTACATGCCTGCCACATACCAAGCAATGTAAAATTGTTTGAAACCTACACTATGACCATGGATTCATCTCTGGGAATTTCTTCCATATGACTAAAGGTACATGGTCATCACTCTGGCTTCCACTATGATGATTTGAGTGGGATGGCACTGCAGATCACTCTAACCATGCCAACTCTGCTACCCCAACTGGATACCCTCTACTGATTATTGATAAAAGGGTGATATGGGCAAAAAAAAGTGCTCTTTAAAACTGCTTAATAAACTCAAGCAAAGACTCCTACTCTGGCTCATCCTGTTACTACTGCTTCTTTCTGGCAATGTTCACCCTAGCCCTGGCCAGTCCAGAAATGAACACACCGTCACCCTGAGAAAGCAGGGGACTATCTCTATGGCATCAGTAAATATATGCAGCCTTCTCCCAAAAATGGACAGCCTGCTGGCCTAGATAACTCAGCATAAACCTGACATACTGTCTGTTGTAGAGATCTTGATAGCCCTGTTAGTTCTTGACTCAGCTATAACTCTGCCAGGCTACAACATCTTCAGGCTGGACAGGTGATCTAAGCATGGCAGTGTGTGAGTTATCTACCTGAAGGACACACTCTTGGGGCATGCTCTTCCTGCCAAACCTCGATTGCCTATCTCAGGTGCTTGCTGTTAAAATACTTCTCAGGCCAGCCCACCAGTGCAGAGGCTGGATTTCTGTCTGCGATGCCAGTGACCCGGGTTTGGGAGCAGACCAGGGTCACTGGAGGGCCGACCAGGAGGAGAAGGTTGGAGCATCCAATGATGGATCGCCTTCTCTGGGGGAAGGGAGGAGACACTACATGTCATGTGCTGACTCCTGGCGGAGGCTGGGAGTACAGCAGCATGTCACACCCTGGGCTTGACTGTCCTCAGACGTAGGTCGGAGGTACAGCAAGTTCTGGGCAGACACAAGGGAGGATGTTGCAGACATTGGTGCTTGCACCTGACTTCAGGGCACCTGCAATGTCTGTGAAGAAAAATGGAGAATGCCCTCTGGAGTTGGGAAGAAGGAGTGCTGAGCCGGGTCCCGATCTGCTGGCATCTGCCCAGCCGTCTCAGGAGCCCAATGAGATTTGAAGGCTCGGGAATGGCCCACCATGACCCTGCAAGGGGGGCAAACTGCAGTATGATGGGGGACCCTGAGCAGTCAGGTAAGGCGGTGGTAGGGACAGGCTTCATTGGCACCTCCTGAAGAGTAGACTCCAGAGGGAGGAGGGAGGATTAAAAAAAAGTACTTCTCAGGGGCCATAACAAAGTGATGACAGTGTATTCAATATACGTGCCACCAAAAAATTCTGAAGCTGGCCTACACTGCCTCCTGGAGTATATCCGTAGTAACCCACTCACCTCTGAGACCATATTTCTGGGCGATTTTAACCTAAACTGGCTTTCGCCCACCAACAGCTCAGCCAAAGACTCCATCTACTCTACTCTATAGCTATCACAATTTATTAACTCTCATACTAGGTGCAACTATAGAATGGGGACTTACACCCTTCTTGACTGGATCCTCACCAACCATTCTGATCACGTCTTGAATGTTGTTGTACACCCTGACTCTCAAAGTGACCACTCTTTCTCCTGGACAAATAAATTCACAAAACCACCCCCTCAAACAGTTTATAGCTGTGTTCTCTAACATGAGCACCTTGCACCTCTAAAACTACACCTAAGCAACACAAAATGGTCTGAACTTGACTCCATCACTAATGTTAACATAGTGTTCAAGCTTTTCATCTCTCACTACAATGCCACATGTGACATCCATGCTCCATTGAGGGTAAGAAAAGTCCATGGTATGGTTAACTCCTGGATCATATCTGAACTATTAACTGAGATGTAACTAAGGGACAACCTCTGGCACTGGGCAAAAATCACTAGAAAACCTGTTGATATCTAATCCTACAAAGCTGTTAGGAATTTGTGCACTTAGATCATCTGGCAGGAGAAAAGGAACTACCATAGAGAAATGCTTGCCAACTCCTGGGGCAATAGTAGAAATGTTTGGTCAAACATTAAGGATATCACAGGCAAGGTCCCAAAGGTGGCACCATCAATGATCAACATTGACGGAGTACCAACTATGGATCCTCTCAATATTGCAAATATCTTCAACAATGCCTTTTATGATCTGAGTAGTGCCCTCCACCTGAATTACTTTGATGAATCACACTCCTTTACATCCACAATGCAGCAAGAAGACTTGCTTCATGTGCCTCCCGGTAGTTTCAATATTAACCCTCCCTTCTATTTTAAGGAAGTATCAGTTTCCTTGGTTAAAAGGCACCTACACAAGGTCCTGGGTAAATCACGGCTCAGTAGCAATTCCCTTGACCTAAAGCTAATTGCAGTTACCCTTGATGAAGTATTAGCTCCTATCACTAAGATGTTCAGCCTATCACTAAGCCAATCTCAATTCCCTCTTAGATGGAAAACTGCTCTGATAACTCCAGTATACAAATCTGGGGACCATACGCTACACACCAATTACAGAACCATCTTAATCTTTTCCCTCTGTCAAAAGTCCTGGAACATATTGTTGCGGACCAATTAATTGACCACCTTGAAAAATACTCCATCCAGTGCCCACAGTAGCACAGCTTCAGGAAAGGGCACAGCATGACAACTGCCCTCCTGGAATTCACTGGGTTCATTCACCAATAGCTCGACCAAGGGAGTCTTGTTGATGCAGCCTTCATAGATTTAATTATGGCATTTGATTTGGTGAACCATACATTGCAACTTAAACAATTAACCTCAGCAGGGCTCTCAACTGACTCTATGCACTGGTTTAAAAGTGCTTACCCCATGAATGGCAACACCAGCAGAGCTATAACCCTCTCAGTGCCTCCTCCACAGTGACACCTGAAGCAGCAGCAAGTAATCCTGGCCAAGAGGTATGGAACGGCGAGGTCCACCAGTATGACACATTGAATGATAGCAGATCCACTCACCTGCAATGGCAGCAGGATGGCAGAGGGGATGTCAGTGTCTGAGGGATCTACTGCAAGGAAGTAGACACCCACAGCAACTGCGGCAATGGTGCCTGGCCCATACATACAGTGGGAAGCATGGTGTGATGAGGGCCGGCACAGTAATGGGGGATTTGCAACATGCCCAGCCAGACCCACATACGTCGTCACTGTGTGCGCCCACAGCCAGGTGGACAAATGCCCCTGCCATCTAGACTGATGCCCCCATGGGGGTTGTGGGGGTGTGTGGGCATTGTGGGGTGGTGGGCACTGTTGTGTGATGCACCAGGCCTGTTGGACACCTGCTACCCTGTTTTGCTTTCTTCACATAACACACACATTAAACCTGCACTACTTCAGCCCTGTGTCCAGTGTGCTCTGTGGTGGGGGGGTGGACTGTGTTTGGGTGTGCCCTGTGCTGCCGGCTATGCCCTGCAGCTGTGTGCAGCTTCCATCCTGCATGGGGGGGTTGCAGCCCATGGCACAGGTGCTCCTTTCATTGGGGGGCTGACTGCATCTTGTGGCCCCTGCCAGTTGGGGGTTCCCCCTGTGCATTACTGGCCAGCTGGGGGGGTGCTGGAATGGTGCCACCAGTCCTTTCTGGTGGAGGCAGTTGCACTGCCCATGCCCTGCTGTTTCCATGGTCAAAGGGGTGGTGGGTGCCCACAAGCATGCAGCCTATCCAGTGTGCTCCTGGGGTGGAGTCTTGGCAGCCCGTTCACTGGGTGGTGATCACTGTATGGGCTATCACTGTTCCATGCTGTGCAATGTGCATCTTACAGTGGGTTGCTGGTCAATGCCTGGGTGTTGCTCTGTCAGCTGTTGCGGTTCCAGGTGTTGGACCCCATCGTGCAGCTATTTAAAATCTATCTGGAGGATCGCTATCAAATGGTACAAATCATCAATGCCACATCCGATCAGCTGAATGTACACTCAGACATGCCTCAAGGATCCATGCTTGGCCCTCTCCTCATCAGTATTTTTGTAAATAACCTGCCGCAGTGTTGCCATCAACAAATAATTTGTATGCAGACGATGCAGTCACATTCTCAAGCCAACTTAACCTGGCTGTTCTCAAATATCACCTTCAGCTCGGTTTTGAGGAAGTCGAAAAATGGTTCTGTGATCAACAACTGGTATTAAACTATAAGAAAAATGAAGGTTATGATGTTCAGCACCTCGCGCAGTAAGTTTAATGCACATGCCCTCAATATTAAAAAACGACTTCGTGTTCTACTTGATTCGGTGGAGCATTTTAAATATCTGGGGGTTACCTTGGATAGCCACCTCACCTTTGCCCAGCACATTAAGAATGTAGCTAAGGCCATAACTAAAAAAATTGGGCTCCTTTGTTAGCATAAGTGTAATCTGTCTCCTGATGCCCTCACACTGGCTATTCACAACTCCATTCTCTCTATCATAGACTATGGCCTCATTATTTATAGCTCTGCCCCCCCCTTACTTTGAAGGATAACTGCCACACTTAATAAGGCATGTAGGCTTCTTACAGGCTCCGACCACTTTAATGCATACCTGTGAACTTTATGCACAGACTGGCTGGCTACAACTTATAGCAGTAATAGGATTAAATGTCAAATCTGCTTACTTGCCTAAAAAGCACTCCTTGGCATACTTCCTCCTGGGTCTGCAGCACTACTAACACCTTCATGCAGTTCCAAGCACATTAGGTTTATCTGTCAACCAACCACTCCATGTCCCCAGATGCCAGACTACCCAAGGTCAGTGATCCTTCTCCTACAGAGCTCTCCTTTGTTTCAATTCCTGGCATTTTGATGGATCTTCTTCGCCTAAACTTGGCCAATTCCAGCGCCTGATAAAACAGTACCTGGTATCTTACAGTTCCTGTGACTGTTTCCTGCAGTGACTCCCCTTATCATGCATATGTCACTGCCTCCATTGTCAAAATCTTACCCTTTGTCTTATGCCTCCCTTAGACTCACACCTTCCTCCCCTCCTCTCTGTTTTGTCTCCTGCTTAAATCTCTTCCTCTGGTTCCTCTTCCTCCACCTCCAGCCTCACCCCTCCATCACTTCCCAGCTTTCTCCTATGCCCCATTTCAGCTCCCCCTTTGGTCTACCTTTTCCACTACTCCTCCTTTTGCCTGTTGCTTAGCTTGACAAGGTCCAGGACTGCTACGCCTACCCCCACCCCCATAACTGTTATTTACCTCACCTCTCTTTAATTGCTGTCATAATTACTGTGTTTACGTATTATTTTCCTTAATTTGAGTTGTTATTGTGTCATTTAGTCTACCACTTTTAGTTCTCCTGGATTTTAACTGTTTGTCATTTTAGATTACCTCTTTTTAGTATTCCTTTGTCTGTTTGTTACCCTCACCTACTGATGTGGAACCTTTGTAAAAGAGCGCCTTGCACTCAAAGGTATTATAATCCTAGATGGAAATAAATAAATAAAATAACTGAAATACTTCTTTATCCCTCATGACAGTACACTGCATAGTTTGTTGGGCAAAGGATGGTTTCAAACTACCATGACATTTGAAAACTTATTGTTCAAACCCCCAAGCCCAGTTTTTGATATAAACATGACAGACTGAGCTTGCAAGGTACAAAAGGTTGAGTAATGTCTATCAAACTAATGTATTTTATACTAGACTAAATGTTTCGAGTTATAAACATTTCTTTTGGCAGTTATAATTGTGAAAAGAATTTCAGTCAGTGATGTCATTTTTTTATATGATTTTTGCATGCCGTTTATTTTTCTTCAATTCCAGTAAAAGCAACTGGTGTGATATGTATGTATATAATCCTCTCCAGGCATACTACCCTCAAGCATCCCTCTTCACTGCCTCAACTCTTCCTCCTCTCCTACCCCCCATTACTGGGTATAGGATGAATCTGTCTCCTTTTCTTTTTCATCCCCCCTTTCCTCCTCCCTTGCTATTTCCCATCTACCACATACCCAACTCAATGCCCTCCCCATTTCTCCCCTCCTCCCTCTCTCTGTCTCCCATACCATCCCCTCACCACCACTCTCTCTTTTCCCACTAACCCACTCCAAATAAAGCTTCACTAAGACGCCTATGACTTGTACTGTATAATTAACTCGCAACACAATTCCTTGACAATGCCTTTGGCTGCTATTATTGTAACCTTTTTTTTTTTTTGTAAGTTCCATTGTAATGATCATGTTATGTTTTGTACCTTATTGTCCTTATTACCTTGATGTGGAACCTTTGTAAAAGAGCCCTCGGCTCAAAGGTGTCATCCAAAATACAAATAAATAAATAAATGAAGCAAAATGTGTTAACCTAAGTGTTAATTAATAAATGGTAACATATCGAGATATTGGTTAGGGGTTTCCAAATCCAACAACACCTCTTGTTTCTTCAT
This sequence comes from Neoceratodus forsteri, assembly GCA_016271365.2. Taxonomy (NCBI): domain Eukaryota; kingdom Metazoa; phylum Chordata; order Ceratodontiformes; family Ceratodontidae; genus Neoceratodus; species Neoceratodus forsteri. The sequence continues at coordinate 55,911,339 of CM028130.1, forward strand.
CAGATTGCAGCTTTCATCTTGAATGGAATTATATGCAAACAAGATTTGACTCACTGATCTGTTTTACCCCTTACAGTGCTCAGACTGCCGGCATTATGGTGCCAGGCAATCAGGGCACCAAAAGCAGGATTTTTTTTTTTTTTATTTAGTTGTTTAACCAGGTATAGCACACTAAGCTGAAAGCTTTTTTACAGGAGCGACCTGGGAGCACAAGGAGGTTAAGTGACTTGCTCAGGGTCACACAGTATGCAAGTGGAAGCTGTGGGATTCAAACCCAGGTCTGGTCTGCTGGATGTCACCGAATTTGCAGCTCAGAGCCTTAGACCACTGAGCTATACTGCCACCCCTCCCTGAGGTCCCACCCCCGGAGTAGGAATTGTTAATTGGGGTGTGTAAGTACAGACCCCAAGGTGTGAGCGGGGGCGCAGCACCCTGCAAAAAAAGTGATCGTGACATTGCTTGTCGCCTCTAATTGTCCAGCTGGCACGCTCTGAGTGTGGAGCCCCTATTTTATCACCCCTAAATACCCATACGCACAATGCCTGTTTCAAGTTATAGTGCTGGCAGTATTAAACCCATGCAAACATTGTTGTTTTGCTCCATTGAAGTGTGCAGTCTACAGCCATATGTAATATAACTATTTTATAGACTCTCTGAGACATACCAGAATATTAACATGTAACTACCTTAGTTTGATTGAAGTGCACTTTCTTATAATGTATCCAAAACATTGTTTTTTCGATCCTTCGAAGTGTCGTGACATAAGCTTTTGGTAGTACAACTACTTTATTGTTTCTCTGAGACACATCAGTATACGACTATGTTTCCATGTTATGCTAATTGAAGTGCACTCTGGCAAAACTCTGAGCATGACTGATGGTTCGAGGTGGAGACATATCCATTCATATACTGCTAACATCTGCATTCTAAAATTCAAATGATACAGTTTTCATGCAGTGTTTACTTGTATTTATTTATTTATTTATTTATTTATCTGTACAAGTCGGATTTACAACCTTTAAGTTAGGGACTCATTTACAAAGGCATCTCTTCAAAGGGAGGGCGGACAAAGTACATCGTGCAGAAATACAACAGTGGACAACATTACAGGTGCAGAGAAAGATTGAACATTGAAGACATTCAATTACAGATAGTTTTATATCACAGGTTACAAGCATTGAATGTAATAATTCCTCTAGTGTTACAGAGAGGCACATCCTTGCATAACCAAGTGGGGCAGGGTAGCAAAGGGGTGGGAGGGATAGGTTGTCCAGGGGACATTGTCAGAGTCGGGGGGGTAGGTGGGAGTTCCTCATGGAGAGGGAAGTAAAGAAGGGGCTGGGATTTAGTTGCATCTACAACAGCCTGGTATTAAAGAAATGGTTCCAAAAGGCAGATTTAAAGGCCCCAATTGTGGCAGTGCTGGAGATGCCGAGTGGGAGGGAGTTGAACCATACAGGGGCTCTGTAGAAGTTAGACCTCAGAGCAAGTGAGGTCTTGGTTCTTGGCACTAGGAAGGTGACTTTAATGGAGCAGTGGGTGGTAACGGACAGGGATGCACACCAAAGGGAAGCAGTGCCCCCAGGGAGGAGAATCCAAGTAGAGATTTCTTGGCGAGAAGGCAGGTCTGATAATGCAAATGCTCCTCAAAGTTGAACAGGTTGGCAGAAGAGTAGAGCAGACAGATGTGTGTGCAGCTGGAGGCTCCAGTCAGGACCCTACATGCTTTATTGATGGAGAGCTGGATTTTGGAAAGGGCAGTGCTGTCTGCTGCAGTGTAGATGAGCAAACCATAGTCCACTAAAGACAGGACGGAGGAGGTGATGGCCTGCAGGAGGGCAACTTGGGTCAAGCAGTCCCTGTGGCAGTATAATAGGCCAATCTGAGAGTTTATGGTGGAGGAAAGGGCATTGATATGTGTGTGTAAGGTAAAGGCAGAGTCGAAGGTGATGCCTAGATATTTATAGCTGGGTACTTGCTCTAGCGGGTGTAGCGTGCTGGGGAGAATCAGGAGGGGGCATTTTTAGCTTTACTTGCACGAATAGTGAGTGTCTCAATGTGTTTCTTGTCCCCCGCTCCTTTCCTTCCTTCCTTTCAACACTCTTCCTCCTTGTTTTTTCCTATTTGTATGTCTAGGTTATCCTCCACCATATGAGAATTGGAATCGTTCCTTTTCTATACCAGTGGAGTTTTACCTCCACATACAATATCTTCCCTATAGCTGGGTCTTTCCATTGAGTGTCTAATTCAAGTTTTGGAAATTAAATTTTGAGTTTTTGTTCAGCTGCTGTATTATATAAAGTCTTGCCTATGCACTTTTTATGAATGGATGTTGGTATCACTTTGTATTTGTTTGTACGTCCTAGTATACAATAGAGGTGTTAAACTGATGTGCCATACAAGGTGATGTTTGAATTGTTTTAAATACTATTTTTATTTTTAACTGTGCACTATTTAAGAGAGATTGAATTCACTATAAAGCCACATCCCTGACAAAACATCTCATTTATGTGGTGAAGCACTGGGGTTTAGTGTGGTGCTGTCTACCTTTAAATACATTTCTTTGCCTCAGAGACAATAATTGTTTTATTTGTTTTGGTTTATGAAGAGACAGTACAGGATTTCCAAAGACAGCATTGGTAATGGAGCAAGAGCATAAAAAAATTAGCCAAGGGAAAAAAAGTAAAAGTGAAGGGTGGGGGCAGAAGATAAATAGCCTGCCAGTTTTAAATGGAAATCCAAATGCTTTAACAGATGCACTAAAATGCTGGCATATAACCTATAGTTATCAAATAACAATACATTCTCACAAGAGTCAAGACAATGTTAGGTATAAATTTTATTAAATATGTATTTTATATAGAGGCACACCCCCTGAAAAAGCCTCAAGCTACAGAGGTGAAGTCATGCGGCTGTGTATCAGTAACTTTCATGCTAATAAAAGTTGGTGTTGCTGATATCACTATGAGTCTGCAAGTACCTTACTAGTTTCTGCTAGAGTGCTGCCCTATTGTTTTTTGTTTCCAGCTGTCAATGCAGCACCTGTTCTCACTGTAAGCACATGGTCATTCCATGTTTTGTTACCTGCCCCCCATGAGTGGACTAATCCATAAATCTAATTACACATCATTTTATATTTTTATCAATTAATTTTTCAATATGGGTCCACAGATTTTTTTTTTGTTATACCTGTATGCTCTCTGCCAGTTAGTGTATGTTGTTCACTTGACGAGGAAGGTCCTCTGAAGCTGCAATGACAAATTCACACATTGATGAGAGTGATTAGGCTGCAGACAGTAGGATCATCCATGTTCAGTAGAAACTACCCCTTACCTGCAGCATAATGACTCACATCAATGTACCTCACTGGAAAAAAAAAACAATTTGCCCTCGGTGTCCATCTTGTGGCACTTTATGCCTTTCCCAGTTGATCTGCAGCACTTTGAAGTCTGGTTCAGGGTATGCCTTCCTCCACTGTCTCATCCTTCTGATAGCTTGTTTATTCTGTCAGTAATCTCATCACAGAGTGGAAAGTGTGACCTGGCAATATATAGCATTAATGAAAAAATTGTTAAATGTACTGTGCACCTGTTTTAATACTTGTGAGCCTTGTGATACCTGCTGTCTCTGTGCTAAACGTTTGATAACAACTCCCCAATATGTATCAGCTGTAATTACTGTATATTGATACCTCTGTATGTATTTACTGTAACTAACTCTGGGTCACCCCTGAAAAAGGGATCTCTGGTCTCAGTGGGCTTACCCAGTTACCAAAATCTAAATAAATAAATAAAATGCAGCTAATAATTCTCTATTTTAACTACATCAGATGTGTTTAATGTATCTGCCAAAAACTACAGTTATCTTAGTTGTTTTCTGTACCTTAACACTTTACATTTGTACTGGTCATGCTTCCCTTCATAGTAGATGAGGGGTGTGTGTGTGTGTGTGTGTGTGTGTTGATGTGCTCCATATGAAACAACCACATTTCTACTGTTATATGGTGCTGCATTTAAACATAAAAATCATAATCATGCTGTCATTAATCTGGTATAGTAATGGACTGCACTTCACACAAAGAATTGATCTGTTTATATTGTGCCCTGTAGGTTTGAGTCCCATCCCTTACTGAATGGCAACACAAGGTTTTGTCTTTTCTTTGAAAATTACATTATGTAGAGGTTCTTATTTTGTATCATACTGAATAAACTTTTATTGCGGTATGAAACATATGGAGATTGGGCATATTGTTCCTCATGAATCTCCACAGAAATAGGGACAGCAAAGAGTAAACATTGGGAGTGACCTTTAGAGTCACGAGTCCTCTGCCATTTAATGGGGTAGGGGGTTGAAATTCCTTTATTATGTAGACCATTCCAACTAAAATGAACATCATTTACCACAGAATTCATAATATATCTTGTATAATTCAGTGGGCTTTGTTTGACATTAACTTAAACTAAAGAAAATAATAATAAAGTAGTAATATCTGTATCCAAGTATCTAACTACATAATGCTATTAAATCAATTTAATCTAGGTATTTAAGATTTTTGTCATGATCATATGAGTACTGTCTTTAATTTTCATCTTGACACGATCAGTATGCTCAGTGTTATCTAGTCAAATACACAATATTATTAGCAATCGTTTTGTGAGTTATAAATACCTTGATACCAATTTTATATGCATGACATTTTAACAGCTAGTATCCTACAGTGAAAATATGTAAAGCACTGCTGTTGATTACTGTGTCTGTGTACTTATTTCTTAGAATAGTATACACAGCATACCAAGTTATAATTTCAAGATAACTGGACTTTAGCACAGCAGTGTGAATCCTTTCACTGCCACAGTTCAAATCTTTGTATGTGTGAGAATATTCTGATCTACTCACAGAATTATAAGAATAATATTGAATTATCAGTACCAAAGATAGAGCCAATGAATCTGTGCACAGGAAAGAGACAGAGAGACAATGCGTGAGAGATGGATAGAATGAATGGAAGTGAGAATAAAAGAGATACATATACACAAACAGAGTAATAAGAAAACATGCAAATAGAACAAAAAAGATAGGAAAAGATGCTGGCAGTTAAATTCCAGTTGGCCCATCCAGGACCCTTCTTTGTTATACCTACACCTTGTCCAAGTCCTTTCAGAGAAGGGTCATAATACTTGAATACCATACGGTCAGCGCTGTGTTCGATAACATTATTGAATTAACTTGAACAATGTCAGAAAAATATAGTGACATAAGTCAATATATACACACACAAGTCCCGATATTCAGACTTGCATCTTACAATGGCACATGTGAGGATGCAGCACAACTGTGTTGTGCTGGTGCAACACAGGGATATACTGAAAGAAGATGAGCAATGGTGCATCTCCTCTGAATATAACAGATAATGCGCACTGCACAACTACCATGCACTGGCAGATCCCCCTTGCAGACAGGGCTGAGTATCAAGAATGGGAACTGTGCCAGAGTAACAGAGTTATGCTGTGTGCAAAATCCTGATATTCAGCCATCAGTATGCAAATGGAGCCATAATGTATGCAAGGTACAAATGGAGCCATTTATATGACATTATGGCCCCATTTCCATGAGTTGTGCAGGGCTGGCAAGCAAAATGTGCATGGCGCCCTGCACAGTGAGTGATGCTGCCAGAGGGGGCCAATGGCATCCCCCACCCTCCCCGTAGCTGGGATCATCTGTCAGAATATAAAGAATGTAACCCCTGGTAGTTTAATGGTACCCCTCTCCCTCATTGTAGCCATGAATACCTGGCAAAATGAAAAGAAATCAATCACTGGAAGTCCAGTGGTACCCCCTCCCTCCCTGTAGCCATGATTACCTGGCAAAACGAAAGGAAATCAATCCCTGGAAGTCCAGTTGTATCACTCTCCCTCCCTGTAGCTGCAATCACCTGGCAAAATAAAAATAAATCAATCCCTGGTAGTCCAGTGGTACCCCTTCCCTCCCTGTAGCCACAATTACCTGTCAGAATGAACAGTAATGAATCCCTGGTAGTCTAGTGATACCCCCAACCCTGCCCATAACTCCAATTGCAGGTGAACCCCTACATAATGTAAACCCCAGTGGTCTAGTGGCACTCCAACCCTCTCCATCCCCACAGGGGCCCCTGCCCACCCAACTTCCCCCTCCCGTCATTAGTGGGCAGCAGCAAAACCCCACCCACATACCAGCTGGCTGCCTGCTGAATGACAGCTTACAGTATCAGCTGCAAGTCTATTGGTCCACACTGTGGACCAATGGGCTAGCAGTGCATACTGTAATAGCCATTCACATAAATGTGAATGAAGTCTTTTATTCACATTTTTGTGAATGCCTATTACAGTATTCACTGCAAGCCTATTGGTCCACAGTGTGGACCAACAGGCTTACAGCTGATACTGTAAGCTGTCATTCAGTGGGCAGCTGGGTATTATGCAAGTGGGTTTGCTGCTGTCCGCCAATGATGGGGAGCTGGGCAACCAGGGGTCCTGTGTGGGTGGGGGTTAGGGGCTGCCACTGACCACCATGGTTTGCATTACGAGGTGTTCACCTGTGATTGGGGTTACGGGCAGGGTGGTGGGTACCACTAGACTACAAGGGATTCATTTTGTTTCATTGTGCCAGGCGATTACAGCTACAGGGAGGGAAGGAGTACCACTAGACCACCAGGGCTATATAATTGGTGTCTTTGCAGCCATTGTGGTTATGGGAAGCGATGGGGGTCCACTAGACCATCAGGGAAGATATGGGTGCTTCTGCACAGTGGACTGGGTGGGCGGGTGGTCACCCATGGCTGGTGACTGCTGCATTGCATCTTGCAGTACAGCAGTTCACCTGTGGGCAGCCACCATTTGAGCCATTTTTTGCAGGCTCAACTATACCCAGTGGTATGCGACACATCTCAGCTTGTGCGAGCATATGCGCCGCACATCCCAGGCTGAATATCAGGATGTGCCACATATGCATGAGCATGCCCCCTGAAGTTATGCTGCATATGATTATCATGCCACCCCGGTGCATCAGGACTTGAGCTGCTCAGGTCTCTCATTTAAATATGACATCGGGGCACATTACTGGGGTTGTGCTGGTACAACACAGTTGTGCCAGGTGTAGCCCCTTTGAATATCTGGCCCACAATGTTTAAAAGTAAAACATTTGTTGAAAGTATGTAAAATAAGTCAGTTATGAGACAACACACTGCCAAAATCCATACACATAGGGTCCAGGTTGGCACTGCTGATATTTGCCAAATGAGACTCATCTCATGCTGGCAACTGAAATGTGTTTTTCAGTAACTGCGTTAAGTCATGTATTTTAAATTATTAAGACTGGAGTGATATATACAGTAGGCCATAATTATATTATTGCAGTGCGCTCCTCATATTTTTTCTAGATCAGATCTAAACACATTCAGCAGTGGTCAAAGTTTCCTGCAGTAAGACTTGAAACAAATCTGTTTTTATTAATACTTACAAATGCGGGATTATTAGTGAAGGTTTTGTCAGTGTATTTTTTATAGACAGACAGACTGAGTGCGATCACCTAGTGAGTACAGTCTCTCTGTATTTGGGTACATTGCTGTTATTACATTCAGTTGGCATTGATTAAATAACTGATGGATCTGAGATATGGAAGTGATGCTTCCTGATAGATATAGTACAGTGACAGCCTACAGCATGCCAGATATGTTCCCACATAAATCATCTGTACATTGAATCCAGGTAATACTGCAAATAAGTAGCCATGAATGTATCTCCCTCCTCTCTGTTTAAGACAGCATCAAGCCCAATTGATCTGCCAGCCTAAGATTATTTAGATCAACACAAATCTGTCACATACTGTAGGTTTCATAAATAAAAAGGACAGAGAGACTGTATCTCTGAAAAATGCAAGATTAAGTGCCTCGTGCACATCATTACAGGGAAGACACACAACAAGGTATTGTGAATGGACACAGACTATATTGAGATCTGACTCTGAAATAACACTGCCTTTGAACAGCACACATCCAAGATATGTACTAATTATCATGCATTTTTAGTTTTCAGTCATAAGGTCTTGGGTTTAAGTCTCACACAAGGTTCTTGTGATAGACACCAGATTGATTGTGTTCTAACCATAATAAAATATGTGGAGCACAGCACTGTATGTGATTAATATGAAGCTTATTTAACTATTTTTCTGCTGATACCCACCAATTATGCAACACGTTTGGTGTATTTGCAGATTAGTTCATTAATATTCATAAGCAAATGCAACTCTGCCTGTAATCTGTCTTGGATTCCATAAAATATGGTTTTAGCATTGTTGTGAGTGCAGTCATCTTTTGTGTGCTTAGATTACTAATTAAATAATATCATAAACCAATAAGTATACTATAACATTGACTTTCTGATGACTTTTCCATCCCTAGAATACATATCTCTTACAAACAAAAATGTTGTTAAAATAAAACAGAAGATCAATCCCTCATTCAGGTTTCCTTAATATAGGGACTGCAGATAACTTTATCATTGAGTTTCATTATCTAATAAGAAAGTTTTCCTCTGTGTCTAATAAAAATGTAACAGAAATATGGATAGCACATTTGTCAAATGGGATTCAGAGGGAAAAGCAGTTCTCCACAGAAAAGGGACATTATAGTGCCAGAGTCAGACAAAAGCAGACAGTGTCCCTTTAAAGGATCACAGCATCCTTGTTGGCTTTGACCAGAGGTTGTTTCTGCTTGGGATGTGCAAGGCCTGAATATTAATCCATGAATATCACAAATAATAGGGTAGAGGGCTACCAGTAAATCAAACTTGAGACCTGAAGATCCTCTAAGCTGTGACCATTCTGCAAAACAGACATTCCAATTAGCTGGAAAGTTACAATATGCTTTTCAAATTTCCAATACCAAATGTTTCTATTTGGGGAAAAAGTACTGGGGACAATAAAAAAAAAACAGTCTCTGTCCCTCCACAGCTTTCTTGGACTTGCTGTGTGGCAGCACATTCCCCAACCTCAGTCATTTACCTTTATCTCTACTCATCATATCCATTCTCACATAACCTGATTTATAGGCTCTGAATACACTTCAAGAATATGCATTGTGGGTTAAGAAAGGGGGACTGACTAGCTAGCTTTGATTTTGATTACTGACTGCCCCCACAATCATAGATTGGGGTCAGGATGGCCAATCTGGAATATAAATATATGGATGGACCACAAGACCCTTTTGGAAACTAGATGCTTCACCTAAACAAATCTATCTTGGGGTGTATAAATCCAAAATACAACTAAAAAATATAAATATTTGGGGGCCTAGGAGTTAGGATACAGAACATTTTAAATCAGTGTATGGTAGGATTGGAGGGGGTGGTGGAGGGCTACAAATGACTGTGGTTATAGAGGCTTACCTATGCCAAAGCAACAACATCATTGTCAACATTCAGCATAGCAATATTCCAAATATCAAACAGGTGAAATGTTGCCTGTTTGACACTGGGGTGTTTCTCAAGGGGGGCTGTGCCCCCCATGCCCCCCCCTTCTAAGTGATTATCGACTCTGAGTTGGAGTTGATTTGAAGGGGGGGGCACAAGATAAAAGGGTGAGATTTTGCCCTCAGGTCCCACACAGCGACAATTTCGTAACTTGTCAAAATTGTCGCTTTAGGGGATTTTGCCATAGGGGTTTTGACTTTGAGTCGGTTCACCGGTTATGGAAATGGTGGATATGTGGAGAGGGACAGAGTTTGTTAAAAGAATATATCTATATTTATATTTAAATCTGTATCTGTATCTCTCTCTCTCTCTCTCTCTCTATATATATATATATATATATGTCTATATATATATATATATATCTATATACTGTATATCTATCTATATCTGTGTATATATATATATATATATCTAAATCTAAATCTGTACATTTTTTAGTGTGCTGAATAAGCCAGCTCACCAGGGGAACTATACTGCTACTTTACAGCACTGATGACCCAGGTCTGGGAGCAAACTCGGTGCATCAGAGAGTCAGGCTGGGGGGAGGAGGATAGAACATCTGAAAGATTGCTTTCCACCTCTGAGGGAGGATTTGAAGGGCCCCGCAACCACTTGGCCCCTAGTGGAACTAGGGGAAAGGCAGTTCAGAACCACCAGAGTGTAAAGGGAGCAGAGCAGTCAATGCACATCATGTGGGAGCATGTGATATGCAGAAACATGACACTGTATTCTGCACCCTCTTGGGAAGGAGAATAGAGGAGAAAAAAACAACTGGCAGGATGGTTCTGGAAACCCACAAACCTCACACCCTACTATCTAGTCCAGCCACCAGATCCTGATCCTGGTTGATTGCACGGGTTGGAGAGCCCACCTGGCCCACTAGCCCTGCTGGCCCCACCATGGTGGTAAGCTCCGGGGGAAGAATGCTGGCAGGTAAGTCCGGGAGAACATCGGGATGATGGGATTGTGGTGTCCAGGGCATGGGGGTCAACTTGAAGGGAGAGCAGAGAAACTTAAAAAAATGTGGTCAAATACCAAATACTGAACAATGAATAGCTGAGTGTTCAGAAGAGGCATGTATAAATAGTTACAGAATATTCAAAAAAGGTACAGATACATTCTTATCACATATTCAACTTTCTTCTGAGACAATACCTGTAACTTATCCTGTTAAAAGTGAATCTGTATCTCCTTGAAGTATAGGGTGGAGCACCTGGTCTTGAGGGGAAATATTTCCTCTTTTAGGTGAGTGAGAATCATTTATTTTCAGAGATCAGTTCTTTTGTAGGGGGGGGGGGAGAGCTTGTTTTGAGACCAAATTGAGAGTAAAAAAAAATTTTCATTTAAAAAGGAAACAGCAGCCAGTATGGAAACGGCTTCATTCGGGTGGGGAGGTACAGTACAGTAGGAGTATCTTTGTGGGGAATGAGAACTGCCTTGAATAGATGAAGTATGACTTCTTGAAGGTGAGGACACAGAAGCTGTTTAAGAACAGAAACAGCAGTATTTTGCAGACTCAGATTATTTAGTAATTCTGTATTTATCCCCATCCATCCTTTGTATGCAAGTAATTCTGGCTAACTCCTGAATAAGGGACATTATTACTCAGTGAGCCTAGCCAGTTATCAAAATCCATTAAATAAATAAGTATCAATCACTGGTGACACCATGAATTAAACAAGAGCTGGCAACAGCCTACCATGGATGCCTTTTTGGAAGGCTGTAGCCTGAAGTTCTGTGTGGAGGGACATAGCTCCTCCCCCATTCTCTATTTAAACGTCCTGCTCACTCGCTGTTCTACTTAGAGTTGCAATCACTCCTCAGTGGCGTGGCTGGTGGATCCCCTCCTGTCTTCATTTCTTCTGTCCTGCCCATTGTTGTTGCCTTGCTGGCTGCCTCCCCTTCCCCTACTCTCCCTGTGACCCTTGCCCCATCCTTTTTTTGCTCCCATACCTCGCTGTTCTCCTCTGCTTTTTTGGGGGCTTTCTTCTCACTGCCAGCCATTCCTCAGTGCTCTGTTGGCTTGCTGATTCGCTCCTCTTCCTGGATCTGCTCACGGCAAGCAGCCACTGCTTTAACTCAGATTTTGGACCTCCCCTCCTCGCTGAGACTCCTCTGTTCTGCTCATTGTTTGTCACCACTGCTTTGGTTCTGTTTAGGATCTACAGCCTCCAGACTACAGTACAGCACTTCATGCCTGCACTTTCTGGCATCTCTTTTTCCAGGCATCCTAGTTCTGCACCCTGCCATGTTTGGCTTGGTCTCTCCCGAACTGCTGCTACATTTGCTCCTACCAGTCCTTGTATTGCTCCCCAGTACTGAACCAGTGCTGCTTTCTTGTCTTTCCACTGGCTGCCATCCACAGCTTCCAAGATCGCCGCAGTCCCTTATTGACGTTTGCTGCTCCTGCCTTCCTTCTTCACCCACTTTAGAGTCCAGATAGACGGACCTCCTGCCTTCCTCAATTTACACCCTGAATGGTATTTTGCTCTACTTGACTTCCATAAGAAGAGCTCCTTGCTTTAAGCAGCTCATGCAACAGCTGCACTTGTATCTATCTGTTCTGCAGTGGATAAGGTAGTTGTCTGTAAGAAGGCATGTCATTATTTCAGTTTTTTAGTTATCAACTATTATCAATGGCTTGAGACAATCCTAATTTGCTAATCCACTTATGCCTACTGCTTCCATTTCTTCCCAGCTTCACCCCTCAAAGGGGGCCTGGCTACTTGCTTATCATATACCTGCTTTGGCCCGCACAAAGGAGCCTGGAAGTCCTTTAGCTGTGCCCTGCATGGGAGCCTGGCTACCTGCTCATCACATTCCTGCTATGCCCTGCAAAGAGGCCTGGAATATTTTTGGCTTCGTACCGAATGGGGGCTTTACTATCTGCTCATCGTATTCCTGCTACATCCAGCAAAGGGGGACTGGAAGTTCTTTAGCTTTGCCCTGCATGGGGGGCCTGGTTGCCTGTTCATGCATTTCTGCTTTACCCCACAAGGGGGCCTGGTCACTTGCTCAACCATTCCTGCTTTACTCCGCAAAAAGGGGGCCTGGCTACCTGCTCATTGTATTCCTGCTACTCCCAGAAAAGGGGTCCTGGAAGTTCTCAAGCTCCTGCTTTGACCCGCAAAGGGGGGCCTGGCTACTTGCTCATCATATTCCTGCTTTGCCTCACAAAAGTGGGCCTGAAGGTCTTTTAACTTCACCCCATGAGGGGGTCTCGTTGCCTGGTCATGCATTCCTGCTTCACCCCAATCTGTGGGCCTGGCTGCTTGCTCAGTTGCATTTCTTCTTCACCTTGGCTGGCCCATGTGGTCTTGCCTTCTCAGCTGGAACTTGCTTCTCACTTTTATCTCCTACTGATACTATGAACTTGGATTAACCATCTACTTATGCAACATATTCATGCCTGAGTCATTCCACCAGTACCTAGTTTCCAGGATTCTTCTGCTTGCCATCAAATCAGGATATTCCTCTGCTTCCAATATATGGATCATACTCAGAGAACCAACTTAGTATTTAACTAACTAGGATTGCTCTCTTTTAGTATGCCCAGAGGATAGGCAGGTCAGTAGCTATGGGTCCTCGGAGGTTCCCCCAAAGGTTTTTTTTCCTCTCCTGCGTGCTACTGGCCACACTCTCTGGAGTTGGAGGTAATCACATGGTACTTAATATCTTTTTGGGCCTTCTAACCTACATGTACCTAGCATCCTGCAAAAAGGTGGGCTAAAGAGAAAGGCCAAATATTAAGACTCTGTCATCAATCACGTTACATTCAGCTCAAATTTTATTTATTTAAAATTTTGGAAACCGGGTAGGCCCACTGAGACCATAATGGTCCCTTTTTCAGGGGCAACCCGGAATTAATTACAGGCAATAGTAGAATAAGGGTAGGATCAATTCAAGGGAAAATTTGAGCAATACAGACATTACAATCAAGGCATATTGTACGATCACAGGCAGGTTAAGTACAATAGAGGATGAATATGAGGGTAAAAAAGTTTCACAAGGAAGACAGATTACATAATGATTCATTGAACGTGACTTTTAGACATTATTTACACAAATTACAGTTACAAGTGTATCTATCAGCAATAGAGGTCCAATAGTGGTAGTAAAGGCATGCCAGGTGGGAGAACTCCTCATCGATAACATTCACAGAGGCTGAGCTCCAATAGGTAGGTCTTTAGGCCTTTTTTAAATCCCCCAAGGGAGCTGCAGTCTTGAAGATTGCTAGGAAGGCCATTCCAGAGGGATGGAATGTAGCTCCCAAAAGACTGACGGCCTTGACATGTCCAGACTCTAGGGATGTGGAGGAGTTGCTGGTTAGAGGACCTTAAGGTTCTTCCCGGCTGTTTGAGCATTAAGGTGCAACTCAGACTAGGAGGGGGATTTGTTTGTAGAAGCTTGTAGGCAAGACATAGGGAAGAGAAAGCCAGCCTGCCCTCAAGACAGGGCCAATTTAGATCATTCAATACTTTACAGTGGTGTTCTAGAGGCAGGGAACCCAGGTCAAAGTGCCTGATTCTGTGATACAGCTTTCCTAGTTTTTGCATCTCTGTGCTTTGTAGTGAGTGTAGCACTGGGGCCCCATAGAGTAGGGTTGGCAGGAGCATGCCAGTGGCTATCATTAACTTAGATGTCTGAGTGAGAAGAGGGCTCAGATGATATAAGAGGCCAAGCTTCTGGTTTAAGGTCTTGGTTAGTTGATCAACATGTACTTACATCCGACATCCTCGTAGCCCAAGACAAAGGCCAACTAACTGGTGCAATCTTCATAGACCTTACCAAGGCCTTTGATCTGGTGGACCATCAACTTCTCATCTCACGCTCAGATCCCTTGGGTTGGACAACCACTCAGCACAGTGGGTCACTGATTACCTGAATGGTAGATCTCAGATAGTCAGATGGATGTGGGAGAAGTCAGACAAGCGCTCCTTCTATGAAGGGGTCCCTCAAGGTTCAATACTGGGGCCCCTCCTATTCTCCCTATTTATCAATAACCTACCTAAGCACTGCAGAGGAGCAAAGGTGACCCTTTATGCCGATGATGCTGTACTGTACAGATCTGCTCCGGATACAGTGCAGCTAAATCAACTTCTCAACCATGATCTCTCCATACTGGAAAACTGGCTCTGGACAAATCGGCTGGTCCTCAATGGAAAAAAAAACAAAGCCATCCTATTTGGACCCAAAAAGCTAGGTCCTGGTAGATCATACTTACTGTCCCCCTGCCTGTCCAGTGGTTCTCCTATAGAGGTTGTGGACTGCATTAAATACCTACACATGTATATTGATCATGACTGTTCCTTCAAGGTAAAATGTATCTAAGCACCAACCATGTCATCCAGTTACCATGTGCTACAAACACTGAACTATGTACCTAACCAGTTCAAATGTACATAAGCACCAATCATAGCTCATTCAGCTCTATGTACCACAAAGCACTGAGCTACGTACCATACTGAGAATTGGAAGGCTGTAGCCTGAAGTTCTGTGGGGGGAACATAACTCCTCCCCTATTCTCTATTTAAACTTACTGCTCACTCGCTCTTCTGCTTAAGTGAGTCACACTTGCTCTCCTTTCTCCCCTGCCTCCTCCTCTTCTCCGGCACTCTTATTTCACCTCATGCTGGGCCTTCTAATCTACATGTACCTAGCATCCTGCAAAAAACATTCAGTTATGTACCACACAGAGAACCAATTTCTTGTTTCAGTTAGGTCCATTTTTCACCCAATTATTCAGTTGTGTCCTGGCTTTACTGTACTTGCAATAAAACAAGTTCTATGCAGGCTCACACATAAATTTCAAATACAAGTGACATAACCAAGAGGTTGCCAGAATGCAATACAATATTACAGTATACTGTAGCAGAGTTACTTCAGTAAACAGAGTAATTATAATAAAGGAATAATGCATGACAGGGTGTGTGTCATGCTGCGATAACATCACGCTGCAAGTGATTCAGCATGAGGCCGCAGGCTGAGTGCATCCAGCATCTGAGAAGTGATTTTACCCCAGCACAACACATACCCTGGATTACATTATTCATATTATACAATGTCTAATCTTTAAGTACAAGAAAAAAAATAAAAAGTAGTTCTAAAACATTGTCTTAATTAATTTTTGTGTGTGGAAGTATATTTATATAAAAAGAAGTTCCTTTTTTATGTTTATGTTCTAGGTGGAGCTGTGTGAGTAGTATGTCGATTTTTCTTTTATTTTGTATGTTCTTTTCTGTCCTATGTGTTTTATGTGTGCTTTCCTTTCCTTTGGTGATCCCCCCCCCGGTACAGTTCACCCGGTACAGTTTTGTTGTACTCAAAGGTTCTACTGGGATATTATTGTAGTGTGATATTTTTTAGGCAGCAACCACTGCTTGGACTTCCCACGCTGTCATTACTGCTGCTGGCCACCCACTGCTGCCACTGTCAGGATATCTGGCAAAGAAGAAAAAAGGTATGGAGGTGGTAAGGAGAATGGTTTGAGGCTATGTTTAGATGGTATTAAAAAAATAAATTTGTTTTATTTAAAACGCTATTTTTATACAGGAACAAATGATTAGTGCCAAAGACACTGTTTACAATCAGGTCCTGTAAAATAGTTCCATAAATAAACATCAACAAACTACAATACAAACACCATTAACATAGTAATTAACATTATCCATAACATACACATTAATTCTGCAAATATTCAAATAATTTACCTTTAAAACTATACAGGCTAACTATTTTTTGTAGGTATTTAGGCAATTTATTCCATGAAGAAGCAAATCTATTTTGTAGCTTCATTTTCCCTATATTACTACAATATTTAAGTATTTGAATTCTATTTTCTGAATTTCTTGTACAAGCGAAAGGATGAATGCTTTTTGCATATATAATCTTGTGACAAATAATTAGCCATACATAATTTCTTTGAGCCTCAGGATGCAACCAATTTAACTGATCATAAAACTTACAGTGATGCATTTTATATTCACCCTTAACAATGAATTTACCTAATCTATAAACTGTTTGATTAACTTTTTTTAACACTCTCTGAGAGGAATTCATATAGATCAACGCATCATATTCAAGTACCAGTATTAGCATTTGCTTAACAAGTTTCTCTAACTAATTTAGGCAAAACACCTGTTAATCTTCTGAGGGCACCCAATCTTTGGTTAATTTTTTTTATCTGTATATCAATATGATTTTCAAATGTCATACCAGAATCTATATACTATCCCAAATACCTGTAACCTTTTACTTCCTCAATTTGTACACCATTAGTTAAGTTGATGTGTAACTGTGGCTCAGTTTTCAACCTATGCCCTAAGCGAAACTTCATACACTGAGTTTTCCTCACATTAAGTAAAAGACCAGAGTCACCTATCCACTTCTCCAATAAAATTAAATCACTCTGCAACTGTTGTTCTACAGTTCCCACATTATCTGCTGAGACCAGCAAAACCGTATCATCCATGTATAATCTGATCTCCCCATGTTTTATTGTTTGCGCAAGTTCATTTACATAGACATTAAACATCAACAGGCCGAGTATCAATCCCTGAGGGACACCACAATTTATTTTTTCAAGGCTCGACACTGAGTCTACATTGATGACACGCTGTCTACAGTTTGCCAAGTATGATGCCATCCATGTTAATGGTCCTTCCTCTATCCCAACCAACCAAAGTCTTTCCAATAATTTTCTATGCTGAACCAAATCAAAAGCTTTACTCAGGTCCATGAACACCACCGCAGTGATTTTTCCCTGATCCAGTGATGTTACTATCTGGTTATGAAAATCCAGTAGGGCGGTGTTCGTGGATCTTCCCAATCTAAAACCATATTGTTTATCTGTAAAAACTGTATTTGATTCCATATAATGACTAATTTGGGAATGAACACTATGTTCTCAGATTTTTGATAATATTGGAAGTATCATAATTGGTCTATAATTGGATGGTACAATACTATCTGCCACTTATAAATTGGTATCACCTTACCCATTTTCCACACATCAGGGACTACTGAACTAGTAAGACTCCAGTTTAAAAGATAAGTTACTATTGGTGCTAGAATATCAGCACCAACCTTGAGAAATCTTGCCTCAACTCCATCTAAACAACCTGCTTTACTTAAATAGAAAAACAAGATCTTGATATGGTGGGTGAGCTAGCATTATCACAACAGCCGCATGCTGACAGTTGAAAGATGTGCTTGCTCATTCACTTGCTCAGTCCAGTTTGAATAAGAGGGAACCCAGTCAGGGAGTGTGGTGCTGTTTTACTGTTTGGGTTTTTTTTTCTTACACAGAAACTGGGAGCAGAGTTTTTTTTGTTTTTGATTTTACACACTAGGAATAGAGTTAAACAATTGAGCAGTAAGTGAAACCAGCCGATGGTGGTGTTGGTGAGGAGGGCAGTGGGAAAGCTGATAGCAGTCCTATCTTATTTTAATGTTTCACTTGTCAAAAAAAAAAAGAACAGAATGGGGGAGCAATGAGGGGATTTTGTGTCATGTTGGCCACAGAACATATGTGCTGAGTTGGGGTAGTAGGAGAGAGTGGTTTAAAAAAAAAAACATGTTAACTAATGGTTATCTTGATTGCAGGTATGTGCAGTGATTCCATTTGACATTTTGATGCAGTCTTCTGTGTGCTGGGACTAGATCTGTGATGTTATGCTGGGATAACATTATGGGTCCAGCCCCAGACGACCAGTTAGAGGCCAGTATTCTTTCTTGCCATGGTATAATGGCAGTTAATCCCTTTTGTCATTCAGTAACTCAATACACTGCATTGTGGGTCATAATCTGAGTCACTCCAATCCCTTACAGACTGGGTTGTGTTCACTTGATCAGCTGATGTACATATGACTTGAAAAGTTGAAATCCAACTCACCGCAGGCTTTGCCCTGCCTTACAAACCTGTTTCTTGTTGTGCATCATCCTGTGCTGAACACAGTTGCTAGGCTCCTTCCAATTCAGTTCCAATTCTGCATCTTTTCAACCTAATTTGGAAGTAAGAGCTCATTGGCATGATTATTATGGCATTTTCTCCAATTATTAACCCAGGACAGGATTTCTGGTTCTTTTTTTAACCACTATTTTCTCCTTTCTGCTGGAGCCAAGCTTCTAGGATTCAAGCTAAGAATTTGGTCTATCAAGGTCAGTAATTATATTTTTTTTGAGGGGGGGATTTGTGTATTTATCGTAGAAGTATAGAGCCTAGATAATGATGGCAGAAAAAGACCACTGATCATGCAGTCTGCCCATAAATCCTAACAAGTCTGGCACCTATTGTCCATACGGGGTTCTAGCCCACTCTATTGGCCCACATGCTCCCTACCCTATCACCTTGAGCAACCACTAAGCCCTTCACTCTGCCCCAGTCATATTTGAAACCACTGTTATGGTTGGCATAAACCACATCAGATGGCATGGCTCCATCACCGTTGCTGTAAAATAAAACTTTCTCACTTTCCCTTTGAATCTCCCCCTGTCAGTTTCCACTCATGCCTCCATATTTTTTATGCACTACTTACGCTAAATAATTCCTTGGAGTTTACCCTGTTCATTTCTTTGAGGAACTTGAAGGTTTCTATATTTCCCTTCTCTCATCTGACCTCCAGCATGTACATTTTTAGTGTCTTGAGCCAATCCTTGTATTATCTGCCCTGCTGGCCCTGAATCATTCTAGCCACCCTATGTTGCACTGTGTCTATCCTGTCCTTTTCTTTCCTTCTCTGAGGACTTCTGAACTGAGAACAGTACTCATGGTGCGGCCTCACCATTAATCTACAGAGCGCTTTCTTCTGCTGTCCCTACCCCTTCCTATACACCCCAGCATCCTGTTTGCCTTACTGTAGGCCTGTATGCACTAGTTTGGTTTTTTTCAGTGAGTCACTGATGATGACCCCTAGGTCTCTTTCCTCTGGGGCCATGCACAGCATTAAGCCCCCTCATCCAACACTGTTCTTGGTTTCTTGTTCCCTATGTGCATCACCTTACATGTTTTGCATTGCATTTCAACTGACAAACCTTTGACCACCTCTCTAGCTTTTGTAAGTCTCTTTGTATCTCCCTAACCACTTCTTCACTGTCTACCCTGCCTTACAGTTTAGTGTCATCTGCAAAGAGACACATATTGCCCTGGATTCCTGATCCCATGTCTTAAATAAACATATTGAAAAGAACTGGACCCATGACCAATCCTTGTGACACCCCCACTGGTGACATCCATCTCTTCTGCTTTGACTCCATTAACCACAGACCTCTTCTGTCTCCCTTCCAACCAGTTTCTCACTCAGTTAACCATGTCTTTCACTGCACCCAGATCCTCTGGCTTCTTCAGCAACGTTCTGTGAGGCACCAAGTTGAAAGTCTAGCTAAAATTGAAGTAGAGTAAATCCACAGCATTGCCCGTATCCTCTACCCTCATTACTCCAAAGAATACTATCAGGTTGGTCTGAAAAGTCCTTCCTGCCACATACAGATACTGTTTACTAGCCTGGAGTCCATTACTCTACACATAGTTCATGAGTCCTCTTTGACTAATGTCTCTATCAGTGTAGCTCCATCAGCATAACCTAGGCACCATTTGCCAATGGGCTACTACCCCTGCCTGTTACTCTATGTACAGGTTAAGGGGCCTGGGTCCTGCTTTGGTGACAATTGGGGGTTCTTTCCCAATGTTATGGATAATAGTGTGATACCTCCACCCAGAGTAAGTTGTAAGTGGGTCAGGTGACTGACTGTTACAGCCCCCTGGGACATAGCACCTACCCACCTCCCTGGCCAGCCACCCTGCACATAGAATTCCCCCAAACCTTTACCCACCAGAAGCCATAAGACAGTCAAAAGGCAAATTGCATTAAACCTCTCCTGACACAGCAGTTTCAACACATTAACTCACAGCTTTATTTTGTGGGTGAGGGTTAGAATAGAGGATACCTGGAAGAGAAAGAGCTGTGGAATGAAAGAATAATTAGTAACAGGGTGATAAACAACAACATAAGAGCCCAAGGGTCAGTCTAACCTCCTACTGCCCACCCCCACTGGTACCGGTGTTACCCTAAGAAGTTTCTGGGGTACCCACTTGGTGTAGCCTGGATGTTGCCATGGGTTGACTGGCAGTTGGAGCCCTGGAAGATTGAGAAAATGTTTAAATTTGGAATCACACACTCCTGTATCAGAATCCAGGAACCAGGTCCTGGGTACTCATAGTTTGTAGACCTCAACAATGATTGGTGTAACCATTTCAAGCTGTCCTGGAGTGTAGTGCTCTGCTCAATTTATGGAACAATAGGCAGATAGGGGGTGGTCTTGGTTCCCCTGACAGGTTGAATCTTGAGTGAAGGTCTTGTAGCTTGTCCCCTTGATTGAAGGTCTGGCCGCTTGTCACCTTCAGCTGCTTCTGGCCAATTACAGAGTTCAATGGCAGGTCCACACCAGCCCCAGAAAGCCCATAATTGGGAGTGGTTCCACAGTACAGCTCTCCACAAGGGTCATAGGTGCCCTAGCACCCCAGAAAGTGCTGGTGACCTCCTGAGACAGTGATTCCCACTTGGAAGGGTTAACTAGTTCCCTCCCTGGCTCTGGGTGAAGGATCCCTAGCAGTAGTAGTCCTCTGTACTCCCTGCTCTGAGTTGGTAACTAGGCAGTGCTTCCAATTAAAGCAGCAGTACCAGGGTGACAAATGGGTGCTAGCCTTCCTACTTTCACTCAGACTACAGAACTCTGCAGGGGAGATCCAAGACTAATCTAAACTCTGTTCACTACAGTGTTTTTAACCCTAACTGTCCATAAAAGGCTCTTTGGGACACAGCTCTCAGCCACTCAGTTCAGTCCACACAGCAAAAATCACAGATCCTGGCTAGTACCCTGACCAGAGACAATTTACCTCTTCAGAATCACTTTCAGAGTCCCAGTCTGCAAGTCAAATCCTTTACAGCAACTGATTAACTTCTAAAATGAGACAACGCAGAGCTAACAGCACAATCAGATTATTAGTGCAGGGTCACTGCAACTGATATTTTCTCCAATTAAAGCAGCACAATTCACAGTACTTGGAGAGTTTCAGAATCTGGTCCAGTCTCTCACTCTCCTTCTCCTTTAACTTACTTTTCACAGCACAATCTACAGCTGAGACCTGAGCAAGGCCTCTCACAGTTCAATTTCTCATATAGAATCCTCCTAGCTCAAGAAGAGCCCTGGAAAAGACTGACTCAAACCCAAAAGTCCAGTGGGTTTCGCTCAGGAATCCAGCCTCCTGATTGGCTGTTCAAGCCAATCATTCATCAATATCCATAAGAATCAATATTCTGATTGTTTATTGGAGCATGGCTTAGGCTCCTGAATTTGGGAAACTCCCTCTTCCAGAGGTCATTTGGCTCAGTTTTGGGCACCTAGTAAGAGGATTGGCTGCTGGATGGGGTTAAGGTATCACCAGTGGCAACCCCAATACAGCTCTATGCAGTCTAACTTAGTTCCCCAAATTTAAGTGTTTGATGCAGCCGGAAGATAACTCTTTTATTTACAGTTTCCCACAGTGATATAGCCCTAACAGTGCCCTCTTAAGTCATGCCACTTCTATACATTTGCCCCACACACTTTTGCTGTCACTGCCACTGAAATACAGTTCCCAGGCAGCAAGCAACCCCCTCATTAATATTAATGTAGAGCTCATTAATATGCAAGAACCCTGATCGTAGCCCCACTTCCAAACTTTACTTTCAACCCCAAAAACAGCAAATGCGCTGCATTGTTCTTGTCACCAGTCCCCATAAAACTGAAAAGGAGCAGCAGGACTGCTGAGGAACTCCCTGTCCAACCACAAAACCAGCAGTCAGCAAGATCAAGCGCACCTTCACGCATGCGCATTTGCCATAAGCTCCGAGGAGCAAAATAAACCAGCAGTGCTGTGCTTTATGTTTCAGGCCCAAAACAGGCCAAAAAAACCACTTGGATGTCCAGGGAATGAGAAGCAAATGTGGACAGTGGGGGAAATGGAAAATGAAGGGGCCATTCAGGTAAGCCCCCAAAGGGGGGTCACATCAGTTTACCACAATAGAGATAAAACTGACAGGTCTGTAGTTACCCAGTTCCTATTTGTACCCCCTTACAATGGAGAGGGACTACATCTGCTATCCTCCAGTCTTTTGGAATTACCAATGCCTGAACTGAGCTATAGAACCACACCACTGGGGGCTCAGGTAGTTATGTTGCAAGCTCCTTGAGTACCCTAGCATGCATAATATCTGGCCCTGGGTATTTATTTATCTTTAGTGCTGCTAGCCTTTTCCAGACCCTTTCACGGGGAAATGTGCTGCTTCGTCTCAAGGATCCCCCTTACATCTGCCTTAATGTCACTTTTTGGCAGAGGTTCCCTGTCTTCTTCTGTGAATACAAAGCAAAAATAGTCATTAAGAACAACAGCTTTTGGGTGACGTGATGCGCTGGGTTGGGTAAGATATGTACTCCAGTGCTCCACTCCTTGCCCTCACTTAAACTTCATTTTTTGCCATTCTAAATCTACTTTTGCCCTTCCTTAACTTATCAGTCATCAGTGGAACTCGTTGGGATCTTGGAAGTGTGTAGATCAAAATTGATTCTGAGATAAAAAATGTGTTGGTGCGTCATACACTGCCACTGACCCCGCAATGTGATAAGATCTCCAAATGGAGTAAAGCTTCACAGGTTACAGAGAAAGCTGAGTCTCCAGCTCATCAGCCTTTAACTGAAGATAGTTTTCTACAGGAATTTACACTAATTCAAGAAACACTGAAACAAGTCTCAGAGGAGCTATCATCACTAAGAAAAAATTCTGATTCCCCCACTCAGTGTCTGGGAGATGTGGAGGCCCATGTAAGTTCTCTTGAGGACTGGCAGGCGAAAATGTAACCAGACTCTGTTTCACTACACTGAAAGATTACTTCCCTTGAAGAGAAATTTGAAGATTTAGAGGAAAGGAGCCAGTGGTACAATTTGGTGGTCATTGGTATCCCAGAGGGGTCCGAGGGACAAAACTCTATCCCCTTTGTGCAGCATTTCTGTGTTATGCTGACTGGTCCTTCCCCCAAATTGAGTTGATTATATTATTGAGTGTGACCATTGGGCACTCAGATCTACTCCCTCAGCTGATGCCGCACCAAGACCTTTCTTATTTCAACTTTTAAACTACTTGGATAAAGTCCACATCTTGGCAAGTTGAGGTAAATCCAATCCTTATCCTGGGAGGGCAACTCAGTGGGAAATACCCAGGACTTGCCACATTCAGTCCACCTTAAGCGTGCAACATATGGACCTGTTATATCTGAGTTGATTGCGGCTCAGATAAAATTTTAAATGCATCATCTGGCATGCCTTCAATTCACTCACAACAGCACCTCAAAATCCTTTGACTCATCTAAGGTGGCAGAAAAGGAGCTGCCCTCCCCGTTTCCAGACCTTTTCAAAAGTTTAACCTGAACAAGGCACTATTTCTTATTGTTGGAAACACGGGTTGTTTTTTTTTTGGGCTGAACCTTACGATTTAGCTGTGCCTTGCTTCAGTTAGAACTCAACCTGAATTTTCTATCTGGATTGCCTGGATTGTTTCGGGAGTATTTGTCTACCTCGATGTCTGTCTCCTTGGATATTTGAGCTTATGTGCTGTACACTACTTATGGGACAATGACCTCTGGTTTTGGACAATCCAGATGTGTTTTGGTTTTGGATTGCTATGTTGGCTACCCCCTCACCCTGTGCAAAATGTTTGTGTGCCAAGGGAAATCACCAGTTTTGTACAAACGATTCAGTAAGGTATCTAGTAGAGCTTGCCAAGTTTCCGGTACATTCAAATCCAAAAACAAGATTCTGTCCTGCTCGAGCAATGAATGCTACTACACACAAAGTCTTTTTAAAGTTTGTTATTATTTTTATTTATAAAGTCCCAACATTTTGCCTAGTATTAGGTTTCTTCTGGGGAACTGTAAAAAGATTTATAAACAAATATTTACTATATTTCACATTTGAAAATAATATTCAATTTTTTAATTTTCAATTTTTAATATATTTCCATATTAGACCATGCTAGTCAAAAATGACTGGGTGTACCATCTTTCTATTGTAGTTATTAAAGCAATATTAAAACCAAAATTTTATTTTTACCACCTGGTTATCCTTTACATTTATTAACAGTCATAAAATTCTTATACATTTTGCCCAACTATATGCCACTAATATAAATGCATGAAAAATTAATTGCCTTACTTTTTAACAGGTTTGCTCCTCCCACTCACAGGTGTGCCTTCGATCCTCCCTATGGAACCACCTCAAACTCTCTTTGGCCTGTGGTTGTCCCAAACCCCAATGATCTATTCTGATCCTTCACAGCACTCCTTTCTCTTGGTTGTGTTCTGGACAAGTATGCGTTGTTTGCTGGGTATATAAATGTACCATAAAGGAGTGTTGCTGTAAGTGAGACTCCACTTTCTGGGGACTTTACATTGTAAATATTGTTGTATCTGCTGCATCTCAACTTGTACCTATTGTACTGCTCTTAGTTTCTATATGTGTTATTCTGTTGTGTATATACTGCACAAAATTATGCCTTACCTGACTTGTAAGCTGTTTTAATTTGTATCATGTTGTCCTATGTACTTAAATCTGTAATTCCTGTACTCTCCTGGGTCATACCTGAAAATAGGCAATTGTCTTGTCTAGTGTACTTACCTGGTCAACAAAAGCTAAATAAATAAATAAATAACAGTGTCAGCAAAAGCCAAACATCTGCCAAGCCTCCTTAAGAATTGCCTCCTGTATATGTTCACTTTAAAAATAAATAGAACACTTAGGTCAAGTACTACATACTCAAAATTGCACCAAACAATGCTACTTTATCATTTATACTTTAAGTTCTCAATATTCACCTTTTTATTTGTTCTACTTTTTTTTGTTGATTTCAAATATTTTTCTTTAACCATTTAACTGATAAATAAATAAAAGTGGCAGAAAGAGGAAAATAAGTTATAATAAAGAACATCAATTGTTAATTTAAATGCTTCTTTAAAGTTATTTGCGCACATTATGCAGTATTTCTAATATGTTCATACACTCGATTCTAAATATTCACCTTTTTATATATGGTACTTTGCTTTTTAACATGTTTTCTTCATGACCCTTGTCTATTAGGCAATGCACCAGGGAAAGCTGGGTGGGGGCGGGTTGAGAACATAAAAAGCAATTACTTTTTTATTTACCTACATAAGTGTTAAATCATGTGTTCATAAACCAACCCATTTTTTTATATTTCAATCCACCTCTACTCAAGTTTCTTAAAAGCTTAGTAATTAATGTAATGTCCTTTCATTTCCTTTGAAGTTCAGATTTAACTTATTTAAACCATGTGTGCACAAAACAAACCTAAATCAGTTCTCTAGTGCCATGTGCTTCTGGCATCTGATGCAGTTACATGCAAAGCTTCATTTGTTTCCCCTAGTTTTCCTTTCAAGCTTATCAGATAAACATTCTCCCCAAAACGTTACTAAATAATACAATTCACTTCATAGTCTAAAACTTTTCATTCACTGATTTAATAATCCTTTTGCTGTTAACTATTTAAATCCTATGACCAAGTGCATTTCTAAGTATAATTGTTACAGAAAAAAAATCTCTGACTTATTCAATGGAGTTCTGAAGGCAGACTGGCTGCTTGGCTGACTAGGCCTCTTTATGTCAGGGAGAGAAGTCACATGACACCAAAGCGTGTGTCATCATTCCTTGCCAAAGCAAGGTTGTTGTCATGGCGACCAGTGACTCTTGTTCCTGACATATTTCAGCATTGCAAGGATAATTAACTCTGCTGGAAAGTTTTTTGAAGGGATAGGCATAGTTTTTACATGTATACTGACTATTTATGGAAATGACTGAATTAATCAGTCCATCCACTGTTCTCAGAAAAATATAGAAGCTGCATAAAATGCTAAAAAAAGTGTATAGTAAATGACACAATTTTAAGTGCATTTTTAGCACTTTATAAAATTATTTTACTAAATAGCCCCATCTAACATGCCCAGCTAGCTGCAAAACCGCTACTAATAATAAAAGGTAACATACTTATATCAGCTTGAAATGCTAAAAGGTGTGTAGTTAAGATACATGATTTTTATATTTATTTACTTTATTTATTTATTTAAGAGTTTTAACAGGAAGGCATACTGAGCAGAGTACTGCTCGATTCCAGCTGTGTCCTGAGGGGAAGGGGGGATGGGATGAGCACATACAAAAACAGATAGCACACAGTGCCAATGATGCATAACAAATAGGTTACATCACAAGCAGTGATAACATGTATGAGGAAAGAAATTAATACAGTAGAGTATGAAGGAAGGCTAGCTAACAGGAGGTCAACCTAATACAACTCAGCAACTCAGCTGTGCTGTATGAGAGCATAAATAGAACATATATTGGCTTTTCCTTTGATGACAGAGAGGAATTCAGTTACAATATGGAGAGGGTAGGCCTATGTAAACCAGGGAGTGCACTGAGGCCTGGGAGAGCAGTTAGGGGGACATGGGCAAGGAGTGGAGCATTTGGAGTCATGGGGACTGTCAGCAGGAGCAGGCAATTGGGAAACATGCTTTGAGTAACAGGTTGCACTGCTGTGAGTTGTCTGTGTGCCTGATGGCCACTGGTAAGGAGTTCCAGAGTTTAGGCATGTGATACTTTAAAGCGGCCTGCCCTTTGGCAGTAGCCATATGTGGGACATGAAGGAGCTGGGAGTCAGTGTTCCTGAGGGAGTACGCTGTGGGTGATTGAGCTTGGAGTGTGGACCCAAGGTAGGGAAGGAGGGTCTGGGACCAGAATTTAGCAGTTAGTCTTGCACCGTGGTGATGTCTCTGATCCTGTAGCGATGGAAGGTCAAGGTACTTGTAGAGTTCACAGTGGTGCATAGAGGGGGGGCAGTCTAGGGTGAATCTGAAAAGTGAGTGGAAGAGGGGGTCAAGTTTGGCTAGGGTGGACTTTGGGGCAGCGGTGTAGACTACGTCACCATAGATCAGTATTAGGAGGATCATTTTCTGTAGAATAGCTTTGCAGTTTTCCAGAGAGATACAGTCCCTGTTATGATATAAGGCACCAAGCTTGGGGTACAGTTTCTTGTGGATTGAGTCAATGTGCCCTGAGAAGTCAAGGCGCTGGGTGAGCCAGACCCCAAGGTACCAGAAGGAGGTGAGGGCCTCCAATGGTATACCACCTAAGGTGTGGAAAGAGGGAGAGGTGGGGAGACGGGCGAGTCTCTGCCTAGTACCAAAGATAATGGAGTTTGTTTTGGGGGTTTAGAAAGAGCCGATTAGAGCAAAGCCAATTCTGGACAACAGTGAAGTCTTCCTCGAGTCTGGAGGCCATCTCAGGGTGATAGGGACCTGACTCATACAGAGCCATGTTGTCAGCATATATATGTAAGGATGCGTGTTTACATACCAAGGGCAGGTCATTTAGGAATATGGACAACAGGATGGGGCAGAGGACTGAACCTTGGGGGGCACCCGTATTAACTGGGAGGGGGGAAGAGGTATGTTGACCAACTTTTATAGCTTGAGATCTACCAGCTAAGTAGGATTGGAACTAATTGGAGCTGGTTACAGATAGACTTGTCAGCGTGAGTTTGGCTAGCTGAAGGGTGTGGGAGACCGTGTTGAATGCCTTTGCAAGATCGATAAAAATCACTGAGGTGATGTGCCCATGATTCATACCTGTGAGTACAGTGTCATTTTGATTGTGTTGTAACACTTAAAAATAGTATTATGCTAAATAGCCCTATTTAACACTCCCAGCAAGTTGCAGAATTGCTGAAAATGATTGATGGGACCATAGCTACATCAACCATTTTCTTTTCATTATAGTTAAGTTAACCGCATTTATATCTTTTACTTAAGGATAAATGAAAGAGAGATTGCTACATCATTTGGAGTTAGATGGAAATTGTTTTTTTCTTTTTTGTCTTCATATCATAGACCTTACCACTGTAGTTCTAATATTAATATTCATAAACATTTTCCATTTTTTCTTAGTCCCCCCAACACACCTGCCAATTAACATCCTCATTTAAACCCCATTTCTCATGTACAAGGCCCAATTCATACATCCAAAACATCTCTCTTTTCTCTAGCAAATCATTATAGCAGCCACCTCTTGCAGGTTCAGGAACTTGTTCGAGTACCCAGAATCTAATTTGCACAGGGGAATGACCTCTTTCATTATAATGTCTAGCAAGAAGGGAATGTTCATCTCTATTGCGGATACGACTTTTAAGCTCTGAGATACCGGCCCTTAGTTCTTTCAATGTTTTGCCAACATATAGTTGGTCACATGGACATTGAATGAGGTAAATCAACCCATTGTTGCACATGGTTTATGTGATGTTATATAATATTCTCTTCCTGTATGGGGGTGTTTAAAAGATGTTCTCCGGGAAGTGTTACCACATGTTGCACATTTACCACAGGGGTACATTCCATTTTTTAAGGGACCCAATAGTAATTGGAACCCTTTGGGGGTCTCTTTCCAATGCTGTGTGTGTACTAGTTTATCCTTAATTGTTGGAGCTTTTTTAGAAATCACAAATGGTTGTTCCTGGAAAATCCCAGAGGTTGTAGGATTTTTTTTTTGCAAATATTCTAATTGTTCAAAATAACTTTTTTTGAGCTGTGTCATAATATTATTGTGAACAGTGCTTAAAACAAGTGGGTTCTTTTTGTCAGTCTCTGTTTTAGTAGTCCCTGGAAATGTAAGAAGTTCCTGCCTAGATTTTATTGCTGCCTTAGCCTGAGCTTGTTCGATGTTACTTTTCTGATATTGTCTTTCTCTAAACCTTACTTGAATATTTTTCTGTTCTTGTACATATTCTTTTTTAGTACTGCAGTTACACCTTGCTCTTAAAAACTGCGAATAGAGTATGCTTTCAATTAGTTTATTGGGATGAAAGCTTTTCCTATGTAATGTTGTGTTTCTGACTGTTGCTTTCTGAATAACTGAGTTTCTAGTTTGTATCCATTTTTATATATAGTTATGTCCAAAAAATCTATCTGCTGTTTATCATAAGAAAATGTAAACAATAAATTAGAATCTCTACCATTCATGTATTGTTGAAACTCAGTTAGTTCCTGTATACTTCCTCCCAAATTAGTACTATATCATCAATGTATCTTTTCCAAAACATGATTCTATCCTTAAGAGCATACTCTGTTGCTGTTTCACCTAGAATGTGTGTATTTTCAAAATCATGCATAAAGGCATTGGCGTAACCTGGGGCCATAGTGCTGCCCATTGCTGTACCTCTAACTTATTGATAGAACTGATTTTCAAATTTGAAATAGTTTTTATTTAAAACTATCTCAGCCAGATCTTGTAGGACTCTAGTCTTCAGTTTTTGGTCATGTGGTCTAGTGTCTAACAGTTTCCCCATGCTTTCTATTCCTCTGTCATGTGGTATAGATGTGTACAAGTCCTTTACATCAATTGTAACAAGTAAGATATCATCTGATACCCC
This sequence comes from Neoceratodus forsteri, assembly GCA_016271365.2. Lineage (NCBI taxonomy): Eukaryota > Metazoa > Chordata > Ceratodontiformes > Ceratodontidae > Neoceratodus > Neoceratodus forsteri. Next base: position 55,941,363 of record CM028130.1, read on the forward strand.
TACAATGTTTAAATGTTGTATTAGTTTTCATACATGAGTGGTGCCTTTGATATAAGTTGGAATTTGTCCCACAAACGATTGTAAAAAATAGTTAATAAATTTAGATAAAGGCTCTAAGATAGAGCCAATGCCAGACACAATTTGTCTGCCTGGAGGCTTTCCCAACTGTTTATGAATCTTAGGAAGGGCATAAAATAGAGGTACCTTTGGGTGTCTGTTCTCCATAGCCTCTACTTCCCATCTTCTAAGTAATCCCATTGTCTCCATTTCAAATAATGTTATTCTAATCTGCTCTGATATAGCATTGAGTGGATCACATTCCAGTCTTTTATAATTAACTGGTACATCTAATAGATCCAGACACATCTGTCTGTAATCTTCTCGATTCTGAATTACTACTTCCCCCTCACCCTGACTGACTTCAGTGTGGGTGTTTTAATTTTTCTGGGACACCTATAGATAAAACAACTGTTCTTCTAATGGGGGTTATTTAATTTGTTCGATTATGCTGAAGGCAGCCAATGATTTTGTTGTGGGATGTTGAGGTGGGGTTTTGCAGCCTGCTTCCTATCTCAGAGTGTGCTGGATCAGGACCCCCTCCTGCAAGGTTACCACTTTCCCTTTTCCTGCAAGCTTGGGTCAGTTCTCAGCTAGTACTCTATTTTTTGGTGGTAATCAGGTTCGACACTCTGGATGAGCCTGGGGGTACTCACCCAGGACTGACTATGGGTTATAACTTTCCTTAGGGTTTTGTACAGGGAGAAGGTAGTATTCCTTTACCCCTCCTTCCATTGGGTCTCAGCCCTGGAGTTTTCCCTGTTCCTCTGTTTTGGTTGCCCATGCATGGAAGTCAGTATGTAGCCACTTTTATTGTTGCTTAGGGGGACAATCAGGAACCTCTTCTTTGAATGGTTGCCTGGCTGTTCAGATTGCCTAACTTAACTATTGGGGGTGTTCTTGGAGTGTTTTCTTAAGGGGCCCTGTACTGTGGAGGGGTATTGGGAAGAAAAGTGTCTGCTTAGTTAGCGGATTGTGACAGGAGGTCCTATTTTGAAATCTTTTTTTCTTTGAGTTAGGACAGGAGGAATGAGTAGAGATGGGTGAAGTGACCCCAGTTTGCTCCGCAAAGTGATTCATGGAGTAAAGGTAAATTTGCAGAGTGCCTAGCAATGCGAAGCAGAGTACTGCACGTTATAACAGGTAACGTGAAGTCCATTGAAAACAATGACTTTGCATTACTCCTCCTTCCCAAATCACTGCTCCACCAATTCTTAAGGTGAAGTACTTTGAAAGCAATGTACTTTGCCTCACTTCACCTTGTTTTTAAGCTCCAAAGGCAAAGTTTGCAGTGATTCATGGGATTTCAGGTCACATGGGCTCTAGATTGTTCTGCACAGCCTCAGTTCAGGGTAGATTGTGTAGGAAACTGTAGGAGACAGTCTACTTTGAGAGCTCGCTGCAATTCAAACCTTCTAAAAGTTGTTAAAAAAGCCTTTTTGAGTCTTTTTTTTTTGCTGAGACTTTGCTTCATTGATTGTAGGAAACCCTTCTGTGCTCATATCATTGAGCATTTATTGTTTCTGTGTGGATTTTGAATATTACGTACAACATTCAGTCTGTGTACTGAGAGACAGTGGAAGTGTGCTTTGAGGAGGGGTGTATCTGTGGTGTAGGTAGATTAACTTGGAGAAAAAGACAGTTATTTCTGTTTTGGTGATAGTTTTCTTATAACTGTGTTAATGTACACACAGTAATATTTTCAATAATGCTTGCCATTTTTTTACTGATTGTTGTGGTGCATCAGTGCATAATTTTAGTTTGTTTAAAATATGTGGTTATATTACTGAAGTTTTCATTTTGCTACGCATTACTTAGTGTGTGTGTATGTGTGTGATGCGTATCATCAAATCAGACACCTTTTATTTTGCCACATATTAATTTCAGCAATGTGAACCTGCTATCCACTGCAGCTGTGTGATTTTTGTACTTCTTTGTGGTATCTTTACTGGTACTAATAATAGTGACTGTTACTGCAGCAGTGTAGCTTGCAGTACACTGCCCCCCCCCCGCGACTAGCCCCAACCGGCAAAGGTATTCTTTTCCAGATTTAAATTTCTGATGGTGAGCACTGGTTAGGTGTCGTGTCTTTGTATTGTAAGTCTGTTTTGTAGTGTCTCTCCAGGTTTCACCACCCCACCATTGTACTCATTGACATGTGTTTTTAAGTCAGGGAGTTTTTTTTAAGATACAGCTCATCAGGGAAGTACTGCCATAGGCATTCACGTTCCCAATGCAGTTTCATATTGGTTAACTCACACCATCGACACCGAATCATGTTCTTCATTATCACCATCACAAATGCAGTCACAAATCATGATTCATGATCACGTCACAAATGACAACATTAATTTTTTTTCTAGTTACTTGGATGTATTGTAAGCCTGTTTTGTATTATCTCTCCAGGCTTCACCACCCCATCATTGTACTCATTGATACATGTTTTTAAGTCAAGAAGTTTTAAGATACAGCTCATCAGGGAAGTACAGCCATAGGCATTCACGTTCCCAATAAAGTTTCATATTGGTTATCTCTCACATCATCAACACCGAATCACATTCTTCTTTATCACGGTCACAAATGCAGTCACAAATCACGATTCATGATCACATCACAAATCACAAAATTAATTTTTTTTTGTTACTTGGATGTATTGTAAGCCTGTTTTGTAGTATCTCTCCGGGCTTTACCACCCCACCATTGTACTCAGGGATTGTTGTGCTGCAGCTCATCGGGGAAGTACAGCCATAGACATTTGTGTTCCTTCCTGTACAGCATGTGAGTTACAGTACCATAAGTAGTGGTGGACAAAGTGGCCCCACTTTACTCCATGAAGTGATTCACGAGTAACATGGAATCCACGGAGTACTCCACAATGTGAAGCAGAGTACTTCGCTTCATAATGAGGAATGCAAAGTCCATTGAAACCAATGACTTTGCATTATTCCTCCTTCCCCCAAACCACATCTCCACCAATTTTAAGGTGGAGTAAATTTGAAATCAATGTAATTTGCCTCAGTTCGCCTTATAGTTGAGCTCCAAATTAAATTCTGCAGTGATTTGTGGGATTGCAGTTCACATGGGCTCTAGATTGTTCTGCACAGTCTCAGTTCTGGCCTGGGTAGTGCATCTGCAGTGGTACCTGGAGACAGTTTGCTCTCAGAGCTCTGTGATTCAAAACCTCTAAAAGCTGTTTAAAATGCCTTTTTGAGTAATTTATTTTGCTCAAAATATACTAGGAAACCCTTCTGTGCTCATATCATTGAGTGATTATTGTTGTGTGTGGATTTTGAATGTTAATTTAGAACAGTCAGTCTGTGTACTGTGAAGTGTGCTTTGGGGAAGGGGCATATTTGTGGTATAGGTACATAAACTGGAAGAAAAAGGCAGTCTTTCTGTTTTGGTTATAATTTTCTTGTATAACTGTGTTAATGTGCACACAGTAATATTTTCAGTAATTCTTGACTTTTTTTTGCTAATTGTTGTGGTACAGCAGTGTATAATTTGTCTGTTTAAAACATTTGGTTATATTACTAAAGGTTTTCAATTTGCTTCGCATTACTTATAGTGTGTGTGTGCAATGCGTTCTTTTAAATCAGACACCTTTTATTGTGACATAGAGTAATTGCAGCAGTGTGAACCTGGTATCCACTGCAACTGCATTAATCTTTTATACTGCTTTGTGGTATCTTTACTGGTAGTGGATTGTTGCTGCCGTGCACTAATCTCCCAACTGGTAAAATGTATTCCTTTCCAGATTTGGATTTGTGACTTGTGTGCACCAGTTAGGTGTTGTTGTGCCTTTTCATATGCATCCCTTCAGTGTGCAGTGCAATCTTAATCTGTCTGTGCATTTGCAGTGCACCATTAATTCTGGGAGACTGCATTTCTTGTTACACTCTCATTTTACTTCGTCGGTACTGGGGAATTTGCTGGACACAAGACAGTAGCATTTCATCAGCACTGGGGAATTTTCTGGAGTCTGGACACAAGACAGTAGCATTTTCGGGATGCACATTAATTCTGGTGATTCTGTGACCACTGCATGCATGACTAAGTACGCCATTAATTCTGGGAAACTTTGTATTTCTTGTTATGCTCTCATTTTATTTCGTCAGCACTGGGGAGTTTTCTGGACACAAGACAGTAGCACTTTGGGGATGCACATTAATTCTGGTGACTGTGTGAGTGGGATGCTGCCAACATTGTTATCACGCTGCCTTACTTCACATTTAAAGTGGAATGACAAAGTGAAGTAATAATAACAAGACGAAGTGAGCATTTCCCATGGGGCACTCCACATTGCAAAGTGCCAACGCAAAGTGGCCATTCGCGTGCACTTCACAGTTGGACTTTAAATTTTCTGCATCACTAGGAATGAGTCCACTGGGCTGGGCCATTTTCACTATCCAACTTTGAATATAGACCACCAGCCCAAGAGGAAGAAACAGATAGGGAGCTGATGCTAGCCATCCAAAGGATGGCAGACAAGGGTGAGGTAGTACTGGTTGGAGACTTCAATATTCCAGATGTGGACTGGAGCATCCCAGCAGCAGCATCAACTAGGAGCAGATTTATCCTGGAGTCCCTTCAGGGTGCCTTCCTCAAGCAACTGGTCATGGAACCAACTCGGCAGAAGGCAATACTGGACCTTGTGCTCACAAACAGGGACAGTGTGATGGGGGTAACAGTGGGGGAGCACCTGGGAAATGGTGACCACCAGTCATTGTGGTTTGAAATCTCAGAAAGAGCAGAACCAAACCACACAAAAACATGTATCCTGGATTTTAGGGGGGCAGACTTTGGGAAAATGGGGAGATACTTGAAAGAGGCATTACGGGGAATGGGACAGGAATCAGGGGTTGAGGAACAGTGGGCAGTATTTAAAATGGGGATTACAAGAACAACTGAATTATGCATCAAGCAGGTTAGCAAGAGGAAAAGGAAGAGGAGATCATTATGGTTTTCCAAAGAGGTAGCAAAGAAAGTGAAAGCCAAAAATATTGCATTCAGGCAATACAAAAATACACAGACAGAAGGGGATAGGGAGAAGTACCAGGGGAAGCAAAGGGAGGCAGGGAGGTCAGTAAGGGAAGCCAAAGCTCAGACAGTAGAACACATTGCAAAATCAGTGGGTAGAGGGACAAAACCTTTTACAGGTACATAAGTGAAAAAAGAAAGACAAAGGGAGGGATAGTGAGACTGAAGGGGAGGATGGGGGCCACGTGGAGGATGACAACAGTAAAGCTGACATTTTGAACAGGTATTTCTGCTCAGTCTTTACTGAGGAAGAGGAGGGTAATGGGTCTGAAGGAGTACAAGGGTGAGAATGGTGCAGAAATGGACACAAGTCCCTTTACATGAGAAAGGGTCCTGAAGGAACTGGTAGTAATAAGAGTTGATAAAGCAATGGGGCCAGATGGGGTGCACCCAGGGTCTTAAAGAACTAAGAGGTGGTGGCTGAACCTCTGGCTATCCTGTTTAGCCGATCACTGGAAACAGGGAGGTACCCAAAGACTGGAGGACAGCAGATGTAGTCCCCTTATACAAAAGTGGGAACAAAGAGGAAGCAGGGAACTACAGACCAGTCAGCCTCACCTTGGTAGTGGGGAAGATCATGGAAGCACTATTGAAGGAGAGATTGGTGGAACATCTGGTTGTCAATGGACTACAGGACCCAAGGCAGCATGGTTTCACCAGAGGGAGGTCATGTCAGACCAACCTCGTTGAATTTTTTGACTGGGTGACTAGGGAGATGGATCAGAGGAGGGCAGTGGACATGGCCTATCTGGACTTCAGCAAGGCCTTTGACACTGTGCCACATAGAAGACTATTACACAAACTGAGGAATATGGGTGTGGGCAGGACAGTAGTGTGGTGGGTAGGTAACTGGCTGGGTGGCAGGACACAGAGGGTGGTGGTAAATGGCTGTCACTCCACAGAGGGAAGAGTGACCAGTGGGGTACCACAGGGATCAGTGCTGGGACCGGTCCTATTCAACATCTTCATCAGTGACATTGCGCAGGACCTAGAAGGCAGAATTTCACTGTTTGCTGATGACACAAGCTCTGTAACAGAGTAGACACACCAGAGGGTGTAGACAGAATGAGAAGGGACCTGCAGAAACTTGAAGAATGGTCAGGGGTTTGGCAGTTGAAATTCAATGCAAAGAAGTGCAAGATAATGCATATGGGACACAAAAACCCTGGCACAATATATCAGTTGGGGGGGGTGAGGATATAGCATGCACCAAGCAGGAAGGGATCTTGGGGTTGTCATCTCTGATGACCTCAAGGTAGGGAAACAGTGTGACAAGGCAGCAGGTAAAGCAAATAGGATGCTGGGATATATAGGCAGGGGCATCACCAGCAGGAAAAGGGAGGTCATAATTCCGCTATACAAGACGCTAGTGAGGCCCCACCTGGAGTACAGTGTACAGTTCTGGAGACCATACCTATGTAAGGACATAGACATGGTAGAGAAGGTTCAGAGGAGGGCAACAAAGATGGTGCATGGATTGCATCACAAGTCCTATGAAGACAGGTTGAAGGAACTGAATATGTACTCCCTGGAGGAGAGGAGGGAGAGAGGGAATATGATAGAGACATACAAGTATCTTACAGGGAGGAACAGGGTGCAGGAAAACACTATTTTTAAGCGAAAAGATGTTCCAGGACTAGAGGGCATGGGATGAAGTTGGAGGAGGATGATTCAGAGGAAACATGAGAAAGAATTTCTTCACAGAACGGGTGGTGGACAAGTGGAACACCCTGCCAGAGGAAGTGGTGGGGGCTGAAACAATCACGGGATTTAAGAATGCATGGGATAGACATAAATGAATTCTGGAGGTCAGGGATAAGGGGCAACAGACTTCTAGGAAAACAAACTGAACTTACAAGCTCAAATGGGCAGACTGGGTGGGCCATAGGCCCTTATCTGCCAACACTGTCTATGTATCTATGAATGGTGGATATTTTATTTGCTGTCTTATGGCCAATGTTCCCCCCTCTCTTTGTCAGTGGAACAAGCTTTCAGTGTCCCCAACCCCTGATTGGTTCACTTGAAATATCTGATGGTAGTGGGTTGGACAGCTTTATGGGCAACTTTTTTTAAGGGGTGGAGAGTCATCTCTCATATCTCTTTTGCTAATTCAATGTCTTTACAGATGGCCTCCTGATCAGATGCTCTGATTTATGCTGCTGTGTGCAGTCTATAGCTGCCCTTAATGCTGTGGTCCAAAAGTGGAGGGTGGGGGTTGCTTTTGGGGCCTATGGCCCTGGGGGATAGTTTTTTTGGGATTGGGTTTTCCTTGTTTCTGTCCCTTTACAGCCCCTTTTCAGTTGCTCCTGGAATTGTTCTGATTTACGTTGTTATCTCGCAGGGTGAAATACTGAAGGTGGAGTATTGGTCCTTGGAAGATCCCCTGTCTGTCTGGGCTACCTCCAGAGGCTGCAGGTAATGCTGAAACAAAGGCTTATAATATCACTTTTTATAATAATGTACTTGGATTCACCTCAGGACCTACCCAATAGTTATTTCATAAATTACCAAAAAATAATAACAATTCACATGTAATATTATCCTGTGCTCTCCAGATTAAATTATAAAGACAAATTACACTGCTTTTCACACTAATAATTATGAAAAAATATATGATTTATTAATACCTATTGAATAATTCTAAATATTCCTCATTAGCATATATATATCAAGCCTACTATTGTAAACATCAACAGAATTGTTTCAGTTAATCCCAGCAAACTAATTACACATTTTTTGCAAATAAACAATGCAAAAGAATAAGCAATAATCAGCATAATAAATGGCAACAGTTATATTAAACTTTTATCATACTTAGTATTTAACATAACCTTCATGTATAAGAACACATATACTTATAAGATCAATATCTCAGATTATTTCTGTATAATCTCGTTTCAAAACTTCATAGCATGCAAAATGTATTTTCTATGAGAACTGGCAACCTTTCATTACATTAGTGTTTTGTACTATATTTTCATAAAACTCAATTTTAAGTTTTCAAATCATGCACAATATTTCTCATTTTAAAGCTTTAAACTATATACCCAGGGCTGGATATTCAAACTGCGCTATTTTGTGGCGCAAGCCCTTGTGCTGCACGAAATAGTTGTGCAGAGGTGTGTCCAGAGCGATATTCAAAGGAGTTGCACCCTTGAGCAACTCCTTTGAATATCACCCCCTGGCCACAGCCACTGTGCATGGCGCAGTGGAACTTGCGCCACCGCAAGTTGTCAGAGTGGAGCATTCAACTTGTGGTGGCACAAGTACCATTGCGCCATGCGCAAAATCCCCATATTCAAAAGGTGACATGCAAATGGGGCCATAATTCATGCAAGGTGCTGGGGGGGCCATTTGCATCTGATTATGGCCCCATTTGCATGCCATTAGCATGCAGGTGCGGCGATCCCCGAGGACTTGCGCCTGGCACCCTACCAGGCAGCAGCCGTCGGGGACTGATGCCCCCTGCAGCCCGATCGCGGGCAAAACAGTGTACAATCCCCACCACCACCACTGGCCCGATCGCGGGCATAGTTTAATCCTCCCCACCAGCCTGATCATGGGCAGCAATGTGGATCCCCCCCCGAAAGTATCCCTGGTGGTCCAGTGGACCGTAAAGCCTGATCGCAGGCAGTAGTTGTTTAAGAACCCCCCCATCTCCCGCATTCATCCCTGGTGGTCCAGTGGACCAAAAAGCCTGATCGCGGGCAGTGGTTGTTTAATAACCCCCACGCAAATTCATCCCTGGTGGTCCAGTGGCACATCGATCGCGGGATGTATATGTGAACAAACCCCCAAACATAGCCCTGGTGGCTAGTGTCCCCCACCCACCCACCCATGAAGCCCCACCATCCGCTCCCCGGCAGCTGGTGGCAGCAGCATCCCTGCCTGCCGCCCGCTGCCCACCAACTGACTGCCTGGTGGGGCTGCCGCCCATTGGTGCAGGCAAGAGCCAATGGGTGTGCAGCCATACCGGCTCTAAAACAGTGCAGTTTCAGAACAAATCTGGACTGTCATGTGGTATGGGCTGCGTCCATGGCTCTTGCTCTCACCAAACGCAGCCCTACCGGCAGTCAGTCGGCAGTGGCGGGGCAGCAGGCGGTGGATGCTGCCACCCGCCGCCGCCGGGAGCAATGGGGTGGTGGGGCTTTGTGGTGGGGGACACTAGCTACCTGGGCTATGTTTGGGGAGTTTGTTCAACATATACATCCCGTGATCGGATGTGCCACTGACCACCAGGGATGATTCGGGGGGGTTATTAAACAACCACTGCCCGCGATCGGCTTTCGGTCCACTGGACCACCAAGGATACATTCGGGGGTTACATTGCTGCCCACGATCGGGCTGGTGGAGGATTAAACTGTGCCCGCGATCAGGCCAGTGGGGGTGGGGGGATTTACAGTCGGCTGCCCATGATCGGGCTGCAGGGGGGACACAGGGACTGGGTTGGGGGACAGCCACAGGTGGCAGCTGCTGTGTTGCGCCCTGCAATGTAGCAGCTCACATGTGGGTGGCCCTCAACTTAAGCCTTTTTTTTTGGCTCAAAGTTGTGCAGGTGCGGTTGGGGGTTGCACCTGCACAACTCTGCACAGCCCTGCTGAATATCGGGCTGTGCAGTTTATGCATGGTTCCTCCCCCTCCAGTTCAGCATGCATTCATTTGCATTGCGCTGTTGCTCAGCATGTTTTCTGTGGTGCAACTGCCTCCTGCTGAATATGGCAGAATGGAGCAAGTTCGGACTTGCGCAGGCGCAACCCTATTGCGCATGGCGCAACCCTTTTGAATATCTGGACCCCAGATTCTATAGTTAAAAGTAAATTTCCTTGTTTCTTTCACAAATAAGCCAATTTAAATTGCTAAACTACTAAAAATTAATTAGTGAAAATAATAAAATTGTACTTCTATTTCTGGTTGTAGAAGTTGTTTCTCTTCTCTCAACTTAGAACTCTTGGCTGAGTCTGGCTCCTGACGAGAAGTCTCTTTGTTAGCTAATTTTCTTGATGCTGGAACTTCTTGGCATGGACACACTCTGCAAGTTAAACTTTTGCTGAAAGTCACCTTACCAAAAGTAAGTTCTTGAATTTCTAGAACATAGCTTCAATCGGCACAGTCCATAGCAATCCTGGATTCAAATAATTTTCTTGTGGATAGCAAAGTTGTTTCTGTAACTGGAACTTAATGAATTTTTATGTTTCATCTGCTTTTAAAAGCTTAGGATGCTAGACCTTTTTCTCACAACGCTGTAGAACTTATGTGCATTTTAAAAATAAGTCTGTGTCTAGGCACAAGCAGGCAACATTACTTCAGTAAAAATGCTCAGCAAATAAAACACAGATCTTGCTTCGTACACAATGAGAATGCCCTTGCATCTGGTTTTTGCATCTGGATCTTGTGGCATCACTGCATAAGCTTTTGGCTATCCTTAGGCTGTCCCAGTATTCAAATAAAGGTATGGCGCAAAGCTCTTTGGCCTAGCTACAGCATAAAGCCTTTACAATTCTTGGTTAAAGTAACATTGGTCCTTTTGCATCAATATTTTGGTCCAGACTGAGGAGTGACCAGATAAATTCACTAATGTAAAACTGTCCTGGTGATGACATCACCAGATTTTGATTGTCCTGAGTCGTTAGAAAGGTAGGATATCTCAGAAGATAAATGATGACATACAGACATGCCTCTCAAGACATCCCCTTTTTCTCCAGACTAGTTTAATGCTCAACATTATTTTCCTTAAATAAAATTCTTATTTAACCTAATTTAAACATTAAATTTACATATTTATTCAGGCTTTTTTCCTGAAGCAGGTCATATTGGTGTAAGTCTAATATTTGTAACATGGATACTTTTTAAGTTACACAATTAAGGGTTATAACTTCATCATTTCAAGAAAACATCTTAAAATAAAGTGATAGTCTTGCTCTAAATATTCTAAACAACAGAATGATATAAGATTTTTAAGAAAAATACAATACCTTTGAGCCGAGGCTCTTTTACAAAGGTTCCACATCAGCGTGTGCAACAGTCATCATTTTTAGTTACAAACATAAAGTCACTGACTTACAGACATGTAATAACCAGTACAAAGACTTGAGCTATGAGCAAGACAAGGGAGGAGGGGGGTCGATGGGGAGAAGTGAGGGTAGGAGATCGAGGGGTAGGAGCTGCAGGGGTAAGGGGGAATGCGGGGAGGTGGGTGGGGCAGGGGCAGGAGTGGAGATAAGGGGGGAGGTGGGCGAGGGTGGGAGACAGTGCTGCCAGGGGGTCTTGTCAAGCGAATATGCCAGGTAAGGTGTTAGGGGTGCAAAGACTGATTGTAAGTGCTGGGTGCTGGGTCATGTGCAGCTGGAACGATGGAAATGTTAAGATGGGCAATCACAGGATACAAGCAGTGAGAGGCGCAGCTTGGACTTGAAAAGACCGAGTGTTGGAGTGGTCACTATGTTGTTGCCAAGAGAGTTGAGCCAGTTGGATGCCTGATAGGCAAATGATCGTTGTCCTTGGGTCATGCGACATCGTGGGATATGTAGTAGATGGGAATTGGATCTCCTTGTAGTGACATTCCTATGTCTAGGCTTAAGGAGGGCACAGACACCAGGTGGGGCAAGTCTCATTATGATTTTCTTGGCCGTGATGCAGGTTTGGTATTTTATGCGTTTGTCCAGTTGAAGCCATCCAGATTGGGAATAAAGGTCACATGTGTGGGCATGGTGATGTGAGCCAGTGATGAGATGACAGGCCTTATTCAGGGAGGTCATGATACGTTTGAGAGCAGTGGTAGTTGCAGACCCATATATGATAAGACCATAGTCTATGATGCTGACAATGGAGCTTTGGACTGCCACTGACAGTGCTTCTGGGGTTAGGTGTTTCCTGTGCCAGAAAAATATGCCTAACCTCACATTGGCAGACTTTGCCACATTGCTAATATGGACAGCGTATGAGAGGTGGGGATCAAGGGTGATGCCAAGGTACTTGAACGATTGTGTTTGCTCTAGGATGGCTCCTTGTTTGGTTGCAATGGAGAGGTGGAGTTGTTTGTTTTTGTTGTGGGGGCTGCAAAAGACCATAGACTTGTATTTTTTTCTGATTGAGAAGCAGTTTATGATTTAGAAACCAGGATTCGATGGAGGAGAAGGCCCGCTGAAGTTTATTTTGTAATTGGTTTGGATCAGGGTTCGAGGTGAGGATCACAGCATCGTCGGCGTAGAGAATTATTTGTTCTGGGCAGCTGTCCATTAGTGAGTTTAAGAATAGGCTGAAGAGGAGGGGTCCCAGAATGGAGCCCTGGGGGACTCCCGAGCAGAGTGGTCTAGGGTCCGAGAGTGTATCAGCGATTCTTACTGTTTGGGACCGTTCTTCAAGGTAGCTCTTAAACCAGCCAATGGTGTCGGTTGACAGCCCAGTGTTCTGAAGCTGGACAAGTAGGAGGCGGTGATTGACGGTGTCGAAGGCTTTAGTTAAGTCAATGTAGATTGAGCCTAGTAGTTCACCGGAATCAAGTGCATTGTGCATTGTGCCAGTGAATTCAAGTAAAGCTGTGGAGGTGCAGTGACCTTTGCAGAACCCATGTTGTTGCTTGCACAGGATGTTCTATGTATCCAGGTATTCTGTGAGCTGGTCCGAGACGATGCCTTCTAGTGCCTTGGAGAGTGGGGGGTAGTAGGGAGATAGGTCTGTAGTTATCGTGGGCAGTTTTGTCACCACTTTTATGGACTGGGGTGACAGTGGCAGATTTCCATCTGTCTGGGAACTGTCTAAGGCTGAGGGAGAGGTTGAAAATTCTGGTCAGAGGACTAAGCACTTCATCAAGTGTGAGAGACAGGATTTTGAGATCGAGGGAGTCATTACTGAATCTTGATTTACCAAGGGCTATGAAACATAGAAACACAGAAGTTGACTGCAGATAAGGCCGCAAGGCCCATCCAGTCTGCCCATTTCTTTTTCTACCTTATAAATGTGCCATCAGCCTTTGCTCTGTCAGTGACCTATCTATTCATAGTCATTTGTATTGCTCCCTTATGCCTATCCCATGCCTGTTTGAAGCCCTGCACTGTATTCATAGCCACCACTTCTTGTGGTAGGCCATTCCATGCATCCACCACCCTTTCTGTGAAAAAGAATTTCCTCACATTCCCCCTTAATCGGCCCCCCTCTAATCTCATGCTGTGTCCTCTTGTCCTGCTATTTTTCTTATATTTAAACATGTTAGACTCTTTCACCTTGTTAATGCCCTTAAGGTGTTTGAATGCCTCGATCATATCATCTCTCTCTCTCCCTCCTTTGCTCAAGGGTATACATCTTGAGCTCTGTTAATCTGTCCTCATATGTCTTCTGATGCAGTCCCTGCACCATTTTGGTTGCCCTTCTCTAGACTGCCTCAATTTGGTTAATGTCCTTGTGAAGGTGTGGCCTCCAATACTGCACGCAGTACTCCAGATGGGGCCTAACCAGTGTCTTGTAAAGAGGGATTATTACCTCCCTCTTACGACTTGTGATACCCCTACTAATACACCCTAACACCCCCTAGCCTTACCTACTGCTTTAGAGGTCTGCTTGGATGATTTCAGGTCATCAGTGATGATGATGCCCAAGTCTCTTTCTTCCTTTGTGACTGCTAGCAACTCCCTCCCAGCCTATAGGTGGCTTCAGGTTTCTCTTCCCTATGTGCATGATTTTGCACTTCTTTGCATTAAATCCCAGTTGCCACTCTTCTGACCATTTTGCTAGTTTATCCAGATCTCTTCTCATTCTGCCCACCCCATCTGGATCATCTACTCTGTTGCAGATCTTGGTGTCATCTGCAAACAGACAAGCCTTACCCTCTAGTCCATCTGCAAGGTCACTAATGAAGATGTTGAAGAGGACTGGCCCCAAGACTTATCCCTGAGGTACCCCACTTGTGACTTGCATCTCTTCTGACTGTATACCATTTACCACCACTCTCTGTTTTCTGCCTGTCAACCAGTTTGCCACCCAGTTGACCAACTTCTGACCCACCCCGAGCCTACCCAGCTTATTTATCAATCTTCTATGTTGAACAGTGTCAAAAGCTTTGCTAAAGTCAAGGTAGGTGACATCAACTGCTCCTCCTTGGTCCACCACTCTGGTTACCGAGTCAAAGAAATCTATGAGATTAGTTTGACAGGACCTTCCTTTCATAAACCCATGCTGTCTTGGATCATGTGCCCCTATGGATACCAGGTGTTGCACTATCCTTTCCTTAAGGAGTGCCTCCATAATCTTGCCCACTACTGAGGTAAGACTGACTGGTCTGTAGTTCCCCACCTCCTCCCTGCTATCACTCTTGTGGAGCGGGATCACATGAGCCCTTCTCCAGTCTTCTGGGACCTCTTCTGTGCTCAGAGACTCACTAACAGTTCTGCTAATGGCTCTGCTAGTTCCACCTTTAGCTCCTTAAGTACCCTGGGATGTATGCCATCAGGTCCCATTGCCTTATCCACCTGAGCTTAGCAAGCTCTTGTAGGACCCTTTCTTTTGTGAGGGAGTAGTGCTCACCTCCCTCCCCCGTGTCCATGATGCTGAGCTGTGGGCCCTGACCTACCTTCTCTTCAGTAAATACTGAGCAAAAGTATCTATTTAGGATAGATGCCTTTACAGGGTCCTCCTCCTCACATGCTCCTTTTCTCCATTAAGCTAGTACACCCCTCTGGACTTTCTCCTTTCACTGAATGTATCTATAGAAAGTCTTGTCACCTTCTTTACTGTTTGTGCTAGTTTTTCCTCAGTTTGGGACTTGCCTGCCTTACTGCTTCCCTTAGGGCAGTTTGGTATGCCTCCTATCTTCATCCGCTGTGTTCCCTTATATTTACTGAAGGCCAGCCTTTTGGCTCTGACCTTTTCTGCTACTGTTTTTGAGAACCAAAGTGGTTTCCTTCTTCTTTGCACTTCCTTTTCTGTCTAACACAATGGGATGTTGCTTCAAGTATTGCATCCTTAATGCTTGCCCACTTTGCCTGTACCCCTCACCTGTGTTTCTTTTGCCAGGGCTAGCTTAACTCTGTTGGCCATCTTATCAAAGTCAGCTCCTCTGAAGTCCCATATTTTGCCTTGGAATGGGATGATTTAGATGTAGTAGCCAAATTGAACCATACCATGTGATGGTCACTGGCCCCAGGTGACCTTCTACCTGGAGATCTGTGATCCATCTTCGTTAGTCAGTACAGATCTAGGATAGCCCTGTCTCTTGTGGGTTGCTGTACCAGTTGTTTGAGGCCCTCCTGCAGGGAATCCACTATGTGTCTAGTTCTGGCAGATGTTCTGCTGGTATTGACCAATCTGTATCCGGCATGTTGAAGTCTCCCATTATCAGAACCTCCCTTTAGCTGTCATGTTTTGTATATCTTCTAACAGTAATGTGTCTATGTCCTCCCCTGGTCTGGGGCTGTAGACAACCCCAGTTCTTATGGCTGTCCCATTTCCTGTTTCCAGGGTGACCCACAGTTCTTCTGCTCCTTATGTGTATTCTGAATTTCTGTAGCTTTGATATTTTCATTGACATACAGGCCCTCCTCTCCCCCTTTTTGCACCTCGGTCTCTTCTGAACAATACATAGCCAGGTACTGAAGTCTCCCAAGTGTGGTACTGGTAAACCACATCTCACTAATTGCTACTATGTCCAGTTTAGCCTCTGACATTATTGCCTGCAGGTCTGGGATCTTATTTCCCAGGCTGTGAGCATTTGTGTACATGATTTTCCATTGGCCAGATTTTGGTGTGTTAGTTGTTGGGTGAGGTTTGGCATTACCCTGCATCATAATGGGGAGACAAACCTTTTTCTTACTTCTGGTGATGCAAATGAACTGCAAACATGCTGAATCCCTGTTTGACCACTAGCTGAGGGGGGAGGGGTGTTCTTCCCATTCGACGTATGGGATGCTGCACCCCTCTCCCCATTTGCTAGTTTAAATATTCTGCAAAGATGTCGAACTTCTGCCCCAATGCACTGACTCCCTCTTTAGTCAGATGCAGTCCATCAAATTTAAAGAACTTTCGCTCCCAGAACTGTTGCCAGTTCCCTACAAATCTGTGTCCTTTTTCCTGGCACCAGCCCTTGAGCCACGTGTTTAGCTCCCCTGTCTCCCCTTCTCTGACCTTCCTTCCATCTGCTCCCCTCTCCCAGACTGGCAGGATCTCAGAGAAGGAGATGCCAGATGAAATGGATGATAGTTTGTCACCCAGCCTGGTCAGGTGTTCCTTGGTCTCCACAACTGACCAGCTGGTGAGATCATTAGTCCCTATGTGTACTAGGACATCAATGTTTTCTCCTGCTTTGTGAACAATTTTAGCAATGTGGTCAGTGTCTCTCCATGCTGATGTACCTGGGAGACATCTGACCATTACCCCTGGCTGGAGATGGGTATCAACTCCCCGAATCATGGAGTCTCCTATGATCAGAAGTTTTTTGGATTTCCTTTTTGCTTTTTTTGTTTTGGTTCATGATTTGGGTGAGTTTTGTTGTGCTAGCTCCTGTGCTGCAGTGTCCTGCTCTACAGTGTCTTCTGCCTCTTTGTTTGATTTCAGAGATAGAGGCAGATACCAGTTTGTAGTGTTTATATGGTTTTTGGAGGTAATATTTTGGAGAGCAGAGAGTGATGGGGCACCCAATTTTCCCCTCCTAACCACCTGCCAACCTCCTGGACCAACTACCCTCTGTGGTCAAGGTTTTTCTGTTGGATGCTGGCGAAATGGTGGGTGGTTCTTATAATGTATTTCCTCTTGAATATGAAATTTGAGGTGTGCAATCTCTGCCCATGCTGCCCGGAGCTGAGCCCTAAGATCTCAGAAGGCCCAGCATGTAGAACATTGTCCTAAATCCTGTAAGACTGTCCTTCTGAAAATTGTTCCACAGTACCTGCAGTTAATGATATCCATTCCAGATAAGTTGCTGGGTTTATAACCTAGTCAGAGTAATTAGAAGGAAAAAAAGAAAAAATGCAAGTAATGGTTTGATTGTGTTTTGTTTAACTTGTTATAACAACAAGTTAAATTACTAGTGCCCCTGTAAATGAGCTCACCTTGTGGAGGCCCCACTGATCCACCTCTTCCTGCTCTGCCACAGGAAATGTCACAACTGTGGTACCCTATAAAAGGAGTGTAGTGTGGGGTGGTTGGGGATGGGGTGGGTGGGGGGGCCCTTCCCCTGCCGAAAAAGAAAAACCAAGGACAAAAGAACAAGGAGGTAAGAGCAGAAACAATCAGTCAACAACAAATGCAGTAACCCTGCAAGCTTATCCCAATGTTAGATAAAACTGTAAAACCTGTAAAGCACCACCTGTAATAATTTCAGAGAAGATATACGCTGTAAGAAACACTTTGCTACAGAGAAAAATAAAACAATGAAATGTTAGCAACAAACGGTAGCAATCCCTGTGAGTAAAAAATAAAAACAACACACAGAAAATCTGCTTAGCCAAAATAAGTCTTAATCCTTTTCCCTTGCTCTGGTAAGTTTCTCTGCTCTGCCTTTCAAGCAGTCTTAGAAGGAAAGAGCTCAGGTGAAGCTAGGTGCCTTGGCCAGCACACCAAGTCTTCTACCTCCAAGATATCAACTAACCTGACTTTTTAACCCTTCTTTATGTTGGAAATTACTGACAGTTTGCCAGCTCCACCCTCCACATACACACCTAATCCTTTGGAAGAGCTGTGGGAGGAAAGCAATTAGCTCCTTCAATGTGAGGAGACTGAAACACCTCTGAGACAACAAACCTTTTCAACAAACAAAAAAAAAAACAAGAATAAAATAAAACACATTGTCAAACAGTAATTTTGCTTAGCCCAATGATAAAAAAGTCACAAAAATGTAAGCTCCACCTGTAATACAGTAATTTCAGAGAAGATATACCCTGTAAGAAACACTTTGCTACAGAGAAAAATAAAGCAGTAACAGAAGATATACCTTGCAAAAGACAGTTTGAATCAGAAAATTACAGCAGTAATCTGTTAGCACACACTTGTAGGCATACCTTGTAATAATGCAGAAGAAGGTATACCAGCAACAACAATTTGAATCAGAGAAAAATAAAGCAATGAAATGTTAGCAACAAACAGTGAAATGTTAGCAACAAACAGTAGCAATCCCTGTGAGTAAAAAATAAAAACAACACCACACAGTAAATCTGCTTAGCCAAAATAAATCTTTATGCTTTTCCCTTGCTCTGGTAAGTTTCTCTACTCTGCCTTTCAAGCAGTCTTAGAAGGAAAGAGCTCAGGTGAAGCTAGGTGCCTTGGCCAGCACACCAAGTCTTCTATATGATAACATATTTGTGTGCTTGGTAAGCCTTGACTGCTTTGAAGTAGAAGCAGGGGGAGCTGGTGGGAGTAGTGTTCATTGCAGACAGGGGGGCTACACCATCTTTGAAGTAGTCCTGAGGTAGGACACTGCTGAGGTCGGTAAAGGCTTTGTTAAAGGTATCCGCAATGGTTTTTGGGTTGAGGGTTGTGGTTCTGTTGATGTCGAGTATTGATGGTGTGGTTTTGGGAGGATTCCCAGTGAGTTCCTTTATGTTCTTCCAGAATTCCCAACCATTGCCCCAGGAGTTTGTGAGGGCATGCTTATAGTAGGTGGACTTCATTTGCCAGATGGTTTTGGTGCAGTCATTGCGGGCATGTTTGTTGTTTTGGATATCGTTTTACCTTCCAGAGTTTCTGGCCTGCTCCCATAGGTGGTCTCTTGTTTTTAGCATCCTGAGGAGGTCACCTGTGAGCCAAGGGTTACTCAGTGATTTGATTTTGTGTTTCTTAATAGGAGCATACATGTCACAGGCCACAGTGAAGATGTTTATGAAGTGGTCAAGGGCAGTGTTTATGTTGGTTGCATTGTAGATAGGGACCAGTCTTAGTGGAAGAGGTGGGATTTGAGTCGAGGAAGGTGCCCACTGGGTAGAACCCTGCTGATGATTGTTTTTGGTGGTTGTTTGATGAATTTATTTGAATAGGTGAAGATATAAACCTTAAACTGTTAGATGTATTCTTTTAGATGGTAACCGTATTTCTCTCTCTATAGCAACAAAATACAGACTTAAGAGTCTTATTCTTAGACCTCCTTAGACGTGAGCTATCACAAGATCCTAGATTTGTTTAGTTTTCTAATAAGAAATTACATTAAATAAGTTTTAATTATAACTCCTGAATTATTCATTCTGCAATCATGAAACTTGGTAAGCTTATTTATCATTCCATTGTCCAATAACTGTCCAATTGTCATGGTAGCACCATAATGGGTTTTTAAATTAACGACAAAAATACTTTTCTTAATATTCAAAGTTAAACAGAGGAATAGTTTTTTTTTACTTCTATAAGTCTGTACCAGTCACATGACCTCCTATCTGATTGTAGTCATAGATACCTAGCTCTGGCCAATACTCCTGTGTATACACACATGGCTGTAAATCAGTCAGATCACTGGGATGCTTTTTTACCAGCTAACGTTTGCTGAAGTATTTCTGAAATGAGGCTTGGACCCTCTCATGGGACTTCCAATGTAAAGGAAGACTTTACTAGAACACACCTTCTTTTTGAATTCTGAAACTGTCTCCATTTTAAATGGCATCATTCCTCTATTTTAAAGTTTTTAAGGCTTAATCAACATTTATCTTAACCAGAAATTAGAGTAACCATTTCCCATCTTAATGCTATATAAAATCACATAATAATAATAATTAAAAATAAATTATTGGTACTAAAACTCAAATCATTTTTCCATCAAGGGTTTTGTTCCTATATTTCCCCACTTTTGAATTAAAATACACCCCAAAAATGCATTTGTAATTCAAAACTATAATCCTGCTATATATGGGCATATAGTTTTAAGCATTGCAGGGAAAACAGAACATAAAATGCAAAGTTATGTCATCATGTGGTAACTTATAACATTATCTGCACATTACATCATCATAGATGACATTGCATGATGTGACATCATAGACATGACATCACTTGATGACATCATTGGAGATGTACTATTTTGCATAGATATGTGTACAGTATTACATGAACTAACATGAATAAACATGATTACAACTATGTACACTTTCAAAATAACATATTTTTACATTGTTTTGAACATTTCAAATACAAAAAATTTTCTTTGTTCATTAACTTTAAAGATAAGCATTACAATTAACATTTTAGTCTAACTCTTGTTCATTATTTCCGTTCTTTTCAAATTCTTGTACCTTTTTAAATCTTTAGTATTATAGTACAAGGCTTGTTGTTAGTTATTGTTACATTTCATAAGTTCTGTCCCCCCCCCATGTGCTGAAGGCACTACTAAACTGTTTCTTGTGGATAACAAAGTTGTTTCTGTAACCATTTCAGCAATAGTGTGGACAGGATCTACAAGTCACATAGCACTGCTAGTCCCATCTGTACAGGGTACAGTTGAGGATGCATTTTGCACAGAAAAGAGAAAATCAGGAGGTGACTGAGAAACCTGGAGTACATAGATTTGAATAAGAGCTTGGATTTCCTCTAGATCATTTTTTAATTCCTTTAATTCCTTCTGTGAATTATTAATAATTGTGTCTAGTCTTGTACAACTATGTCTAGACCTGTTTTTAGCTTCATTGTAACATTGCTGATCATAGGCAGAATAGAGGTGCCCCCTTTGGTTAGTTTTGTTACCATGCTCACAACCGTATGTTGCATCTGGATCTCTCCCCTTTTGAGAGGGACTCCAAATGCTGATATTGGTTTCAGTTTGATAAGACTACTGAGCCCCAGCTGGACCAAGCATGGGCTTCAATTATTTTTCTTTGTTAGACAGAGGTAAATTATTTCTTTCCTTAGCTGGAGTATTAGAGGTGGTAGCTTTTACCACCTTAGCTTGAGGTACAGAGGAACTCCCCTGTTGCCTAATTTTATGCTTTTTCTTGTATTTCTTGAATGTTTCATGCTCCAAATCAGAATTTGAATCACCATTAAGTCTAGGGGTAATCTTGTTTTTGCTCTGAGATCATTCATTTTATGAGTCACATGATACACCCAGTGATATACTGGGCTGGCAGTGTAGCTTAGAGGGTAGCAGAACAAGGTGTGAATGAGCTTGATACATCCAGCAGACCAGACCTGAGTTTGATTCTCACAACCTCCACTTGCATACTGTGTGACTCTGAGCAAGTCACTTAATGCCCAGTGCTTCCAGGTTGCCCCTGAAAACAGGCACTTGTACCTAGTGGGCCTTACCTGGTTACCAAAGACTGAAAATATATATATATATATATATATATATATATATATATATATATATATATATATATATATATATAATAAGGGTGGACATATATTCAGTGTGATACATGCGTTTATCTGAGTCACTGTATGTATAAACAAATTTATACATGCAGTGACCATTTATACACACAGTTACTATGTCACAAATCTCTTTAGAATTAATTTAGAATGTTTGGTCTCAGAAGCAGTACTAACCATATTCAAATGGGAATAACTTTAAAACGAAAAAAGATAGCATGGTACTCTGAGCACGAAAAATTGTTCAGCACAAAATTATCTACAAAATAAGTGGTGTTTCATTTATAGATACCTAACAGATTTTTTACAATTAGCAAAAGAGCGGAAGAAAATTTAATTTTTTTTCACTTTTTTGACAAACAAATGTGAATAACTTTAAAACAAAAAATGATAGCATGGTACTGTGAGTATGAAAAATGTTCAGCACAAAAATATCTACAAAATGAGTGGTGTTTCATTTATAGATACCTTTTAGTTTTTTCTATAATTAGCAAACAACAGCATGCAATTAAATTTTCTTTTCCTTTTTTTGACAAACAAATGTGAATAACTTTAAAATGAAAAAGGTAGCAGAGTACTGTGAGCATGACATTTGTTCAGCAAGAAGTTTTCTACAAAATGAGTGGTGTTTCATTTAATAACAACCACTATGCTGGGCAGACATACTCTAGAAAAGTTAACCAAAACTCCCAGAAATTATAATTTAAAATAAAGATAAACAGTCAAAACCAAATGTTCCTGCACTGATAGAAAGCATCCCTATTGCATAAATGAAATATACAATGGTGAGCTGTCAGATAAATGATTTATCTACACTTGTGCTGTTTGGCCTCGGACACCTCACTCGTGGCTTACGCCACTCATGAGGTTACCCAAGGTCAAACAGCACTTGTGTAGATAAATCATTTATCTGACAGCTCACCTTTGTATATCCCATATATTATGGTAGCACGGTAGTGCTACCATTGTTAGGGTTGAGGAGCCATTTCTATGTTAAACCCCAAAACTTTGCACCTTAATAACTTTGCAACCGTTTGACGGATTTACCTGAAATTTGGAATACACAATCAAGAACCATATGTCTTGGGATCTGCAAAGTTTTGTACTGGTCTGATATATAGCTGTGGAGTTATTAAGCATGATCTGCGCACACATTGACACGTTTCTGGAATTCTACGGTCGCGCCTACAGGTCATACGGTTTTTGCGACCGGCCCAAAATCTTCAGGGAATATGTGGCCGGGGTCCCCGATGTGCCTTTCAAAGATTTGGTGAAAAAATATTAAACGGTTCAGAAGTTATTCAAAAAACAATTTCTCATTATAAGTCAATGGGAAAAGTTAACAAAAAGTTTGACAGTGTCGGAAATGCACTTTTTACTGTCGCAAATGGCCCTGTTACTGTCGCAAATCCGCCATCTTGTTTTCAGTTAGTGATCAGAAAATGCTTGGCATTTAAAATTGGGACCCTCTAGCAACCTAATTATTTTTATATTCACCTAGTCGGACCCTGAGAATGCTAGCTCTTTATTTTGGGGTAAAACACCCCAGAAATATGTTTTTTCAAATTTCTGGAAAAAGTACTTTCTCAAAGTACTTTCGTGCTCATGAAAGTGTCGCAATTTTTTGCAAAATCTTTTGAAAATTGCGACAGTAGTTTTCTAGTCTGTGGGAAAAGGGACTTGCAAGCGGAGACGAGCTAAACAGTGAAATATCACAGCCGAGGACAGTCATTCAAGGTAATGACAATTTTCCAAGACAGTGTAGCCCACGTTGTATGGTACGCTATCATGTCCTTCGATGATCAAGATAAAAACATTTACCAAATTTTCAGGTATTGCCATTCATGATTTTATTTACTGGAGAGGTAGTGTAATTTAGCTGTTAGAACACCAAAACAGGAGATATCGGATTCAAACCCCAAACTACTGGTTCACTGAATGATCATATTCAGTCCTCCCGGATGTCTAAGGAAAGAAAATGGGTTGGTTTTATACAATAGAGTGGGGGAAGACTGATTAACTAGGCCCATCACAGCGCATTTCAGCTAGCTGCTTAATAAACTGCAGTTCATTCTGAATCCTCCTGCTCTCTACTCCTTTCAGTTAGTAGTTAAATGTCTAATAGTGTAAAGGTGTTTAAAGTACCTTTGGACATAGCTTACCTGTTTAAAGTACATTTGGACATAGCTTACCAAAAGAATTGCAAGGTACGCTAGGCAAAAGGGGTGGAATATCCCTGCAAATGAGTACGTTTTGCACAGCTTACTTACTCTCTGATTATTGAAAGGAGTTTGGTGAGAGGGCGTGGACCTTATGGACCTAGAGTCCTTTCTTGCCTCAAGATACTATGTTATTTATTTGAATATTGTTTTCTTTGCTAGGCCTTCGAAATAGTAAGTTCTTGTACTAACAAATCAAAATTATATAAATAAAATATCCCCCCCAAACTGAATACATAAATACAATTTTATGAACGAATATGGGCCTATATAGTTTGATCTGTTTTTCTTTAGTACGATTCATTTCCCCCCTTTGGTCTCTTCAGTTGATACGACTTTTGGTCCCGTCACAACAATGGATAGAAACCATCAGTAATTGGGTAACTACAACAATGAGAAATTGAGATTCAACATTTCTACGAGCTGCACACTTTGATATTTGAGTGGCAAACAAACTGTTACTTGCTAGCAGATTGGGAGAAGCCTGCTGCTGCAAGCAACACCACATTTATTTGTTCAAATCGGGGTGACATTGTTTTATTTACCATGCAGGATAGTGCAACTGAGAGGTAACATTTCGATTTCAGTAGAGTCCTGCTCCTGTACGATTTTAGGTTTGGGGGAACTGAAGCACCGGGAATGCAAATAACTTGCTCAGTATATGTAAAATATTGCCCCTCGAGACGTGATGTCTAGTTTATAATATAGGGCCAAGACAGCATACAGTCTCTTACCCTTTTTCTTGATGTGCTGCATGAATGAGGGTCACGAGGCAAACTTTCCTCTCAGTGAGGCACATTGGCAGAATATACAGATTAATATGTAACTGGAAAGAATTTACTTGCTGCATATAAGCAGCAAAACGAATTGAAATGAATTCTAATCAATTCATAAATACAGGTATATCCTAAAATGATTATATAGCCACATACTTTTATAAGTTGCACATCCGCCACCAGCTTGTGTATAAATTCACCAGAAGAATATGAATTTGGACCTCAACACTAAAACAGTCATTTTAAGAACATCTGCAGAAGTTCAATATAAGGCGCAACATTTCTGGGATTTCATTTTCATTGACTAGAAAAAAAAACAAATAATGACTAAATAAATATGTCCACGATTTCAAAAAAAGTGAGTTACGAATAAGGACAGTTGTCACAAATTTATATATTTTATATACCTATATATATATTTCCAGACCTGTTCAATGATAAAAAGAAAATGAGTTTGAAATCTGCAAAGGAGATACATAAAACTTTAAACTACTCCATGTGCATAACCTTGGCATTAAAAGAGGAGCCTGGTGTCGGGAGATCCTTCCATAAGGGCTGAATTTAAATCTCAGTGCCACTATATGGAATTAGACCTTGCAGTAACTTCCTGCATTTCAAGATGTCACATGATTAACTGTCCATTTGGACACCCGGTCTATATCGTTTCAATTTCTCCGCGCTTGATCAGATCCATGCGTGCTATTTGCATCTTTGAGGAGGAACAGGGCATTTTGCATTTAAAGCTCCCATTTTGACTTCATTTAATAGGTCAGTCATTGTCAATGTCCCCATCACTGGTTTCTGATATTAAAATGAACTGGCGGATCAAGACCAGAAACAAAGGAAATCTGTGCACCTGTAGAATATCCACTGCAATCAGCAAACCATTATGGGTGCCAGTGCCATTAATTGATGATCATTTACAAAGAATGTGCCAGCTAATCCATAAGGCAAATCCAACGTGGCAGATACAGTGCTATGGAGAAGTTATGGTTTCTTCTGATCATGCTTGAAAACATAAGGATAAGGTGCTATAAGGGATGGGATAGAAATAACTCGCTTTAGACAAGCTTGCAAAGCTGGAGCTAGTCATTAGTGGCAACTCATTGCTACAACTAACCTTGTAGCACAGGCAGAGGTCCCGCAGTAGCATGCAAGAGTATCACAATTGGTGTCAATGAAGGAATACTAAACGCACAGGTCAGAAAGAGTTAAAAGAAGTCATTAAAAAAGAAAACAAACAAAAAACATCAGGGAATAGCTATTCGCAGCTCCACAAAATATCAAATTAAGAAGTTGAATGCAACCCTCCTAGATCACAAATAACAGACCCCCACTCCAATTTTAGAATGGACTTTGGGATCGTGTAAATTGATAACCTTTTAATGAATTTGAGTGATAAATAAGATGTGCTTGTAATGACAGTTGTGGAACTCTTGCAACTTCAGATGGAAACCTTTATATATTCCGCAGGTTATGTCTTGGGGTAGGGCACTACTCTGTATGCACTGCCAAGTCCACTCACTTTTGATCTGGAGGATCTACCACTCCATAATTCAGTTTACTCCACAACACAGCCAGTGTTATCCAAATCCTGCCCACCAAAGGTGAGACCACCAATGATCTTTCTATTGGCTGAATAATGTCCATTTTAAAGCGCAATAATACACTTCAGAATGTGTGCCAGCGTTTTGTGACCCACTTCCCATTCAGGCAGGTAGAACACTTAAAAGCAGCAGTGCAAGGAAAATGTTTTACAAAGCCAGTTTCAGCTACAATTAATAAAAAAAAATATTAGCATACCTGTCACATGTGCATGTCTAAGTACTGCACACCATGAATCTTTATTTTCCGATTGTACCCTACCAGGTCTAGGATGCTATTTCTATGCAAAGGGTGCTGCCATTTTCTCTTGAAATAACTAAAATTAAATATTTGTAAAATACTCAAAGTTTGGTGGAACTATAAAACCATACCACCAAATACAACTGAAAGGTGCCAGGAATCTTTTATAGTGAAAAAGGAGGGGTCACATTTTTGCCCAATTTCAATGCACTACTACTTTAGGAGTTCAGCTCTCCTGCCTCACAAAGTCCATGGGGCCTGCATCACAAAAGTTTTAACTTTCAGGCACATCTGCTCACCTGTTATTATTGCTTATGTCACACAATGTCTAACAACACTGACCTAGCAGAATCCCACAGTTACAACACCAGTTTGGGAACCAGGAGATGGCAGGTTCAACCCTCACTAGTGCCAAATTCTCATTGCGTGACCTTGGGCAAGACACTTAACCTGCAATGTTCCAATCCACCCAGTAGCAAAAATGGATAGATATAAGTTCACACTGGAAACACGATGCTGCATCTCAGCTGGGCTACTAGGTGAATAAATTGTGTGTGTGTGTGTGTGTGTGTGTGTGTGTGTGTGTGTATATATATATATTATGGTAGCACGGTAGTGCTACCATAGTTAGGGTTGAGGAGCCATTTCTATGTTAAACCCAAACTTTTGCACCTTAATAACTTTGCAACCGTTTGACGAATATTGCTGAAATTTGGAATACGTAATCAGGAATGATAGGCCTTGGGATCTGCCAAGTTTCGTACCGGTTGGATACACAGCTGTGGAGTTATTAAGCGTGATCTGCACGCGTGTTTACGCTTTTTCTGGAATTCTATGGTCGCACGTACAGAATGCACGGTTTGCCCGACCGGCCTGAAATCTTCAGGTGCCTTTGGTGAAAAAATATTAAATGGTTCAAAAGTTATTCAAAAAACAATTTCCCACTCTATGTCAATGGGAAAAGTTAACAAAAAGTTCGACAGTGTCGCAAATGCATTTTTACTTTCACAAATGGGCCTGTTACTTTCACAAATCCACCATTGTGTTTTCAGTTGGTGATCAGAGAAATGCTTGGCATTTAAATTTGGGACCCTCTAGCAACCTAACTCTTTTTGTATTCACCTAGTCGGACCCTGAGGATGCTAGCCATGTCTTTATTTTGGGGTAAAACACCACAGAAATATGTTTTTCAAATTTCTGAAAAAGTACTTTCACAAAGTACTTTCGTGCTCACGAAAGTGTCGCAAATTTTTGCAAAAGCTTTCGCAAATTGTGACAGTAGTTTTCTAGTCTGTGGGAAAATGACAGCAATTCTTTGGCACTGCGCTGCAAAACAACGGTTGGGAGTTTTGGACTGAAATTTGGAGGGAACAGCTGACATATCACAGATGTGCCTTTCAGTGTTGTGTTGAAAAAATATTACACGTGGAAAAGTTACGGCACTCCAAAGTTGACATTTTTTCCCATAGGATAACATTACGGCGCCCAACGCAGTACAGGAATCCTTTGGCACCCTACTGCAAAATAACGGTTTGGTCTTTTTTCCTGAAATTTGGAGGGAAGACAGCCAACAGCCCACAGATGTGCCTTTCAGTGGTTTGGTGAAAAAATATTACAGGGAGGCAAAGTTATGGTGCTCCGAACTTCTCTTTTTTTCCCATAGGATAACATTACGGCGTTTGCTGCGCCTTTCAGGGCCCGTATCTCGGAAACGGTGCGAGATACGGACTTTTCGTCAGAAAAATACTTGGCCCCCAGTAAAGTAGCCAGGACAGTCATAAATCATATGACTTTTAAATTTTTTTTCTACGTCATACGGTTCCTGAGATATAACCTATTTAGTATTCCAAGTCCTCATTTTCTGCTCCGATACCCATTATTATGCATACATTCTTTGTACTCACTGTCTTTCTCTATGCAGGTTTTGGGGAAAACCAGCCTGTGCGCTTACATTACTGTTACCGTTGCCCTTTCCATTTGCGGTTCTGTACCCGTTTCACTTACTGTTGACGTCTAGGCCACCATGTGCATCATCCTTTGCGTTTTCATTTGCACTTGAGTTTCTGTTATTTTTTGCCATTTGCCTCTACAGTACTGTTTCTCTTTCTGTTTCACTTTGCATCACCATGCCCATTGACATTTTCGTTTGCAGGCACCATGTTACTATGTGACAACACATCACGTGGCAGACCGTTCCCGTCAACGCCACCGTGTGCGTTACCCTTTCTGTTCTCATTCGTGCTTATGTTACCATGTGCGCCACTGTTAGCACTTCTGTTTGTGTTGCTGTTCCTGTTACTATGACACAAGACATCATGTGGCGGGAGCACGGGGCCCTCCCGCCGCTGCATTACATTCACTATTTCTCGTTATCATTCTCAAAAAGAGGGAAATTAGAGGCAAAAAATCCATTTAATGCATTAGTCAGGGTTGTTCCACAGTGATAAAAGTGAGGAAATTCGCTGTTAGGGTTGAAAACCCTAACTCCGTATTCACCCCCCCAGCACCACACACACAGACACACACACACATCAAGTATGGGGGAGGACCTAGTCAACACAACCAATGACAGGCATCCAGCAGCAGGTGACAGAAATAACAAACAATTGTCTAAATGTACTACAAGACATCCCCACCCACCTGACCAGGTACTGCATGCTCAGTGGAGATCAGCAGCAAAACTGAGGCCATGTACACCAAATGTACACATCCCTGATTGCAGCTGCACACAACATACCACACTTAGTAATTGCATGGCCTTACCTAATGATGCCCCACACCACACCACAACTGGTACTGTGCCGTTAGTCAATATAAATGTTAAGGGTGCATGATCACAGTTGTAGAAAGGTTTTAACACTAGTGAGTATACATTAATTAAGAGAAGTACATAAATTAACTACAAGACACTAGCATGCTCAAGATAAAAGTAGTGTTACATTTAGTATGTGATTTTCATAGTAGTACATTTACTGCAACTGTTTACTGAAGATAGAGAGGCTGATGTAAACGATGGAAAAGCATTGCCTGTTCAATGCTGTGAAATTCATACTGCCAGTATCAGATGCATTCTTACTGATGAAGCTGTACTGCTAATGTACACACATAGACCTTCAGTGTGTTTCAATACTAAAGATGCAGTAAGTATTCTTTATAAGAAACAGTGTAATTGCATGGATCAAGCCAAGCAACTTCTAAATATCATAGGACTACTGAGCCAACAATGACGTACCTGTATCGGAGATGTCTATAGGATAGATTTTCCTGTAGGCACTTACTCAGTATATTGTACCTGATAAAGACAATCTCATTGCATCTGTGATGACTAACTTATTCAAATAGTGATACATTTACTATTGTTGCAATGAGTGATCTATGTTACTTATGGACACAGCGTAATTTTTTTAACAGTTGTTTCATACTCAGGCTGTATACATAGTGTTTGGGTTTGCCACACTTCTGTCACTGATGCTATCAAAGTGATAACTATGTCAATTGTGGTACAACAGCAATCAAGTGGGTATAGTGTAGATATAAACAGAATGTATTTTAGTATTGATTTAACTCACAATGGGATAAGTGTACTAGGACGGCGAGGGTTATTCTCTATCACTGACTCTGTCAGTTATAATCACACTAAGGTTTCGATGACTGTAATTATCAAGTTACACTGTTCAAATTGTTTTAACTTGTTTGGTAGTAAGAAGCTTAATTATGGGGTCTGTTTTGTATATATATTTGGGGGGTTGATTTGTATGGGGATTAATAATCATGAGTACCTTTGAAGATAAAGAAGTTAGAGGTGATATGATGAAGTTATCAGGTATGTATTTTATGGGAAATGTTCGATTTAATTGTGAAGATGGATTCGTTCGGAGAAGGAATCACTTTACAAATGAATCCCGATATTATCAAAAGAGTTCTTGTGTTAAGCATGGATTTTGTGGGTTAAAAGTAACAGGAAGTACAAATATGTTATGTTTTATGCTGTTAATTCAAAGTGGGGATATTGAGTTAAATCCAGGCCCTAATTATAAAAAAATTAAGCAGCTTTCGATGGTTCATGGGAACGTTAGAAGCATAGTCCATAAAATGGACGAGTATAGGGTATGGGCAACTAAAACCGAGTATGATTTATTAGCAGTATCAGAAACATGGTTACATACAGGTATAATGCAGGAAGAAATTCAACTTTCAGGATTTTACATAGAACATGCAGATAGAGGTAAAAGGTGAGGTGGGGTGATGTTGTTTATTAACAATACTTTTGGCCCCTATCAAGTACTGTTAGGTATGAACAAGGAAGGAATTGACTGTCTTATAATTGAATTAATTGCGATAAAATTAGTGGTAGGAGTGTTTTTTGCACCCCCAAAACAAAAAGTAAAACATTTGATGTACTAGCAGTTAAGTTTTGAAAAAATAAAGGACAAACAAGTAGTTTTAACAGGGGACTTTAATGCAGATTAGTTTCAGACTAGAGGGAGGAAATTGGAGAGTAGTTTTTCAATTCTGGGTTTGCACCAAATAATACAAAAATCTACAAGAAATACAAAAAACGGAACTTGCGGTTCTCTTTTAGATTTATTTTTTGCATCCCAGGACATAGTAAAAACCTGGGAAGTATTACCTTTAAATTTTGGGGATCATAATCCTATTACTTGTACTATTGAGTTACAACAGTGCATTACTCAACAATCAACTATTTATTGGAGCAGGCATTTTAAAGGGTTTAATGAGCAATCGTTTGTAAATCATCTAGGGCAAATCCATTGGGACAGAATTTATTTGATACCAGACATAGAACTGGCTATTCAAGAGTTTAATGACATGTTTTTGAATGTAATACAGTACCATGCCCCATTAGTAAGAAAAATTAAAAGGAATAAAGAAGCCCCATGGATCACCAATAAGATTAAAAAATATTTAAGGATTAGAGATAGGATATGGAAAAAGGCGAGAAAAACAAAGAAAGAAGCAGATTGGAATACCTTCAGGTTTTGGAGGAATAAGTGTAAAAATATAATTAAAAACATAAAGAATAAATATTATCAGAATAAAATAAATAATTCCTCTGACTCCAAGCAGTTTTGGAAGCTTATAACAGAGCTGAAATCCCAAATAAAGACTCTATAAGTCCTACTTTGGTACAAGATGGAAAACTAGTTACTGATACAAAGGTTATAGTGAATATTTTGATAGTATTTTTTGAATTACCAGATTTAAAGTTGCCAGATTTGAATGTGAATGGAATGGATTTCTCTACTGTATCAGACACGCTGGTAGCCCATACAGGAATATTTAAGTTTGAAATTTTAAAAGAGAGGGATATACTGAAAGAGCTAAAAAATTTAAATAAAAGTAAATCAGGAGGTATTGATGGGATTGAGGCCCAATATTTAAAATTGGGAGCACATGTAATAGCCCCTATTGTGACCTATTTGTTCAATTGGAGTTTGAGTACTTCTACTGTTCCTGAAATTTGGAAGATGGGGAAAATTTTTCCCATTTATAAGTCTGGGGATTTAACTATTCCTTCAAATTATAGGCCAATAGCCCTTTTGCCAATTTGATCTAAAATCTTGCAATGTAAAGTCTATGAACAGGTAAATAATTATTTAGATACAAATACTGTAATAGTAGATGAACAACATGGTTTTAGAAAGGGGAGATCCACAAACACTGCCCTGTTGGAATTAAATGACCTGGTTGCTACATCTATGAACCAAGGAAGGTACACTGGGGCGGTGTTTGTGGATCAGTAAGGCTTTTGATTTAGTTCAATATGATTTGCTTTTGACTAGGTTAAAGGCCATAGGAATTAAGGGCCAAATATTAAAATGGCTTGAGTCATATTTGACAAATAGATATCAATGTGTTCAATGGGGTCAATGACATCAGCCCCTGGGAAACTAGAGAGAGGTGTTCCTCAGGGCTCTATTTTGAGCCCATTGTTATTTAATATTTATGTTAATAATTTGGTTCATGAAATTAAACATAGTGAGGTGAGACTGTACACAGATGACACTGTTTTAGTGACGTCTGCTGACAGTCTCACAGGTATGATGGATTCGCTTTAAAGTGATTTGTTACAAATGCAAAAATAGTTCAGTAAATCTGGTCTTCTTTGAATGCTAAAAACACAAACTATGTTGTTTTTGATTGGTTCATATAGAGGAAAAAGCCCAAACCACAATTACATTTACAAGATGGTACAAAGATTGAAAATGTATTAACATACAGATACTTAGGGTTTCAAGTAGATGTTAGAATGACATATGTAAATCATATATCAGTTCAGGTAAAGAAAGTGAATAAAAAGATTAGGGGCCCTTAGAAGAGTTATGTGAGCTTTACCTTTGGTGGCAAAGGAGTGATTGGCAAAACAGATGCTGTTACCCATATTGGAGTATGGTTCTATAATTTACATGAATTTGACTAAAACTGCTTTAAATTTGGTTAATCAAATATATTATAGGATAGGTAAATTTGTTTCCGAAGTATTAAAAATGAGCATCATTGTATAATTTATAATAAGTTAAATTGGCTTCAACCTGAAGCAAAAAGAAACTATCTCTGGCTTACTATATGTCATAAGATAATTCACGAAAAGTATAACCATCCTTTGTATAAGCAATTAAAAAGAAAGATAAATAACGAATCATATATAAAGACTAGGAATCCATTAAGCAATATCTCAATGTATAGAAGCTTTAATAGACTAGGGGACAGTATGCTCCAGAATAGAGTAGCATTAAGTTGGAATGGTTTGGCTGAATCACAGAAAACAAATTTAGATTTTTTTTAAATTTAAAAATGAATTGTTTAATGGTTTGTATTTTTTATGTATGTGTTTTAAATAATGTATGTATGTAGAGTGCGATTATGTTTGTTTGTATTAGTTTTGTTTGTATTAGTTATGTTAAATGTCAATTGTTAATTGGTAATTGTATTAGAATCTACATGCAGGACTTTGTTGTAAATGGGACTTTGTCCTAACAAATGAATTTCCTGTGAAAAAATAAACTTTTAATCAATCAATCAATCATCTCCATGAGTTCATATTCACAGCCTTTCTCCAGTAAGTAGACAGAGTATGGTGTAACTGGGTGTGACACTGTGTTGCAAAACTCCTGCAGTGCCTAGCAGAGGGAGAGTATCTAGTCATAAAGACAATTAAGCAATAAGGCATGACCAACGGTTATGTTAAATGGTCTGTTAATCACCATGTAGGGGTTTAATGTTGAATGAGGCATAGCCGAGTGCCACGTGTTGCTAGACAGTGATAAACTGACCATTAACATAATACCAGGGAGTGGCTTATTGCTATCATAATAAAACTGTTTTTTTTTATTCCCCTTTTTTCCTGGCGGTATCACCATCTGCCCTCCGCCCTGGTCATGGCCCCCGGAGATCTCCACCACTGCCTATAGCTGCTGGGACCCCGGTCACCCCGGCTTACCCCGGGTGGGGCGCAGGCCACGCTCGTGACCCAGACTGCCTTGACAGGTTGGGGTCCCAAGAGCGCATGGGACAGGCGAGGCTTTTCCTCCCGGGAGGAAGCTTCATCCTACGGTGGTCCCGCCCGCCATTTTTCCAATTTTTCCTCCCAGAGGAGGCAGAGACGTGCAATGATGCAAGCATCTGCCCCACCTCCCCACACCCACGTTAAGCGTCAGTGGCGCTGGAACTCCTGGCCTCTGCCAGGAGTCCTCAGTGCCTGGCGCCTGCTCGCATTCCCTCCCCAGAGTAGGAGTGCTGTCCAACGGACGCCGATCCTTTCCTCTCGCAGACCTCCGACGATCCAGGTCCGCTCCCGAACCCGGTCGCTGGCGCCGCAAGCTGAAATCCCACCGCTGCACCGACGGGATTGGTGAAAACTGTTTTTAAATAACATTAAAGCATGTTCATCATATGGTTAGGCTCTCATATGTATGTTAATAAAAACTAAACATAAGGCTGTTACAATGTTTACAGTCAATTAGAAAGCTGCATTTCTCAAACCCTTGTTATAATCAGAGATATTATACCTGCACAATTCCTTGGTTTTGCTCAACTCTATTGCTCAGGTGGCCCATCACATGTGGTGTCGCCTGGTGTGGGGCATCGTAGGTAAGGGCCATGCAACTACTAAGGGTGGTACATTGTGTGCAGCTGCAATCAGGGATGTGTACGTTTGGTGTACATGGCCTCAGTTTTGCTGTTGATCTCCACTGAGCATGCAGTACCTGGTCAGGTGGGTGGGGATGTCTCGTAGTACATTTAGACAATTGTTTGTTATTTCTGTCACCTGCTGCTGGATATCTGTCATTGGTTGTGTTGACTTGGTCCTCCCCGATACTTGCATGTGTGTGTGTGTGTGTGTGTGTGTGTGGTGCTGGGGGGGTGAATACGGAGTTAGGGTTTTCAACCCTAACAGCGAATTTCCTCACTTTTGTCGCTGTGGAACAACCCTAACTAATGCATTAAACAGAGTTTTTTGCCTCTAATAGATATATAGATAGATAGATAGATAGATAGATAGATAGATAGAAAAATACACCTGAATCAGTCAAACAACCACCAAACCTTTTGACTGCTTTCATTGTTCCTTTAACTTGACTTTTACTCTGCAGACTTTCATACTTTTCTTTTAATTCAACCAAATCTTTGTTAACTTGTGCATATGCATCTGCTAGTTCAATGTTTTCTGTTTTCAAATTTAAACTTGGTTCTTGACACTGCTGTAACTCACTTTGCAAGACAGCATTTTCAACCTTTAGCTTGACTAAGTCCCAGTAGTTATTAGAAAGGTCATTTTTACTCTCATGTAAAAGCTTTCCTAAAATGTCTACCTAGCCTGCAAACCTACCACACACAAAACTCTTATCCTCCAACATTTTTTCCAGCTGTTGTATTCTTTCATTTCTACTTTTAATAAAAGTTAGCTGTGCTGGCGTATAAATTACTATTTCAATACTAAGCATATTTGTAGTTACAGCTAATGTTGTCATGGCTATGCAACAGTGATTACAGACTTTACCAACAACAATTATGTATTCTTTTGAAAAACAGTTAAAATAGCAATAACTTCTTATACAACAACAATTTAAACAAAATCTTTTTTCTTGAGGCTTTAATAGTTTTTTTTCTTTTTCTTGCTGCTTTACTTTTAGTCAGAGATTATATTCTGTTCACTTCTAGCTTTAGCTCCCTTTTCTCTTGCTTCAGGTAGTTTCAGACTCAAAAGAACAAAACAGAAAAGCATTATTTCTGCAATTTAGTAATTTTGCCAATACTAACAATAATACATTTATTTTTCATACACTGTAACTGTGGATTGTTATTTACTAATAATTATATCCTGCAGATGAGAACCCCAAAGATATCAGAACAAGGGCATATAATATCACTTTTTATAATAATGCACTTGGATTCACCTCAGGCCTTACTCAAAAATTAGTTCATAAATTACCAAAAATAATAACAGTTCACAAGTGATATTATTATATGCTCTCCAGATGCAAATATAATGGTAAATGACACTGCTTTCCACACTTATAATTATTAAAAATATATGATTTATTAACACCTATATAATAATTCTAAATATTCCTCATTAGCATAACAATCAAGCCTAATATTGTAAACATCAACAAAATTGTTTCAGATAATCCAGCAAATAAATAAAACAAACTTTGGCAAATGAACAATGCAAAGGAATAAGCAATACTCAGCAGAATACATGGTAATAGTTATACTAAATTTTTATCATACTTAGTATTTGACATAACCTTCATGCATAAGAACACATATACTTATACGATCAATATCTCAGATTATTTCTGTATTAAACTTGTTTCAAACCTTCATAGCATGTAAAATATATTTTCTATGAGAACTGGCAACAACTCATTACATTAGTATTTTGCACTATACTTTCATAAAACTGAGTTTTAACTTTCAAATCATGCACAGTATTTCTCATTTTAAAGCTTTAATCTATATACCCAGATTCTATAGTTTAAAGTAAATGTCCTTGTTACTTTCCCTGATAAGTCAATTTAAATGGCTAAACTAATAAACATTAATTAGTGAAAGTAATAAAATTATACTTATATTTCTGGTTGTAGAAGTGTGTTTTCCTCTCTCAACTTAGAAATCTTGGTTAAGTCTGGCTCCTGATGAGAAGTCTCTTTGTTAGCTGATTTTCTTCACCCTGGAACATCTTGGCATGGACACATTCTGCAAGTTAAACTTTTGCTGAAAGTCACTTTACCAAAAGTCAGTTCATGAATTTGTAGAACACAGCTTCAATCTGCACAATCCATAGCAATACTGGATTCAAAATGACTTTCTTGTGGATAGCACAGTTGTTTTTCTAACTGTAACACAATGACTTTTTATGTTTCATCTGCTTTTAAAACCTTAGGACACTAGACTTTCTTCTCACAATGCTGTAGAGCTTGTGTGAGTTTTAAAAATATGTTTGTACCTAGGCACACGCAGATAACATTACTTCAGTCAAAATGCTCAGCAAATAAAACACAGATCTTGCTTCGTACACAATGAGAATGTCCTTGCATCTGTTTTTTGCATCTGAATCTTGTGGCAGCACTGCATGAGCTTTTGGCTATCCTTAGGCTGTCCCAGTGTTCAAATACAGGCATGGCCCAAATTTCTTTGGCCTAGCTACAGCATAAAGCCTTTAAAATTCTTAGTTAAACTAACACAGGTTCTTTTTGCATCAATATTTTGGTCCAGACTGAGGTGTGACCAGACAAAGTCACTAATATAAAACTGCCCTGGTGATGACATCACCAGATTTTGATTGGCCTGAGTCACTAGAAAGGCAGGACATCTCAGAAGATAAATTATGGCAAACAGACATGCCTCTTAAAACATCCCCTTTTTCTTCCGACTAGTTTAATGCTCAGATTTATTTTCCTTAAATAAAATTCTCATTTAGCCTAATTTAAACATTAAACTTACATATTTATTCAGGTGTTTTTCCTCAAGCAGGCCATATTGGTGTAAGTCTGATATTTGTAACAGGGATACTTTTTAAGTTACACTTTTAAGGGTTATAAATTCAGAATTTAAACAAAACATCTTAAAATAAAGTGATAGTCTTGCTCTAAATATTCTAAGCAACAGAGTGATATAGGATATGTAAGAAAAATACATTCTTAAAGTCTTTAAAGCATTCCTTTTTTGTAGAAACACATGGGTTCTTTGTTCTACTTAAAGGTATAAATCTTAAACTGTTAGAAATATTCTTTTAGATGGTATTTCTCTCTATAGCAACAAAATACAGACTTAGGAGTCTTATTCTTAGACTTCCTAAGATGTGCGCTATCATGAGATCCTAGATTTGTTTATTTATTTATAACATTTTGTTAACTGGGTAAGCCCACTGGGCCCCAGAGGTCCCTTTTTCAGGGGTGACACAGAATTAGTTACAAAAGAAACAGTGCAAATACATAAAGGTGATGCAGTGAAATACAGTACATAGGACATTAACACAAAGAGATTATTCAATTATACAGTTATAATTGAAGAGGGTGGTAGTTACAGCACATTTACACATTTCATCATTTCATCAGTGGCAGTGTTTAGTTTTCTAATAAGAAAATTATATAAACATTTTTTAATTATAACTCTGGAATTATTTGTCCTGTAATAATGAAACTTGGTAAGCTGATTTATCATACTAGTGTCCAATAACTGTCCAATTTTCATTTTATCACTGTAATGGGTTTTAAGTTATAAACAAAATACTTTTCATAATAGTCAAAGTTTAAACAAAGGAGCCATTTTTTTTCTCTCTATAAGTCTCAGTCACATGACCTTCTATCTAATTGTAGTCTTGGATACCAAGCTCTGGCCAAGACCTCCTGGTACAAACTCATGGTTGTAAGTCAGTCAGATCACAGGGATGCTTCTCTAACAGCTAACTTTGGCTGAAGTATTTCTGGAATGTGGCTAGGCCCCTCTGATGGGACTTCCAATGTAAAAGAAGACTTTACTAGAACACACTTTTTTTTAACTCTGAAACTGTCTTCATTTTAAATGGCATCATTCCTCTATTTTAAAGTTTTTAAGACTTAATCAACATTAATCTTAACCAGAAATTAAAGTAAACATGTCCCATCTTGGTACCATATAAAATCACATAATAATAATAATTAAAATAAATTATTGGTAATAAAAATCAAATCATTTTCCCATCAAAGGTTTTGTTCCTACAGTAAGACATCCATCTCTTCAACTCATGTTTACCTTCTGTTTGAATTCTTATTGTCAGAAATGTTCTGAATATGGAAGGATTGCTTAATTTTACTGCTTATTTGGAATATTGTTGAATAATCACTTTTATGATCCACAGATTGGGAGTTCATAATTCTGAGGTATATGGTCAGGGTGGAAGAATACTTTGTTATTAGTAAGTGGGGGGGTGATGACCTTTCACACATTATATTTAGCTTTGCTTCTTAGTCTATTTGGGGTTAAACTTGTTACTTATTTCTATGCTGCAGGGGGAAGCTACTGTTAAATGTTGAAGGGGGTATGTTTTTTGTTTCTTGTGTACTATTCATTGTTAGTATAGCCCGCTATTCGCTGTTAGACAGCAGTTATATGTTATTGTGTTTGATCTATTGTTGTTGCTCTTGTGATCCTTGTGTACTAAATTCTGTACTAATTGTAGGGCATGGTGGGAAGGCAGGAGTAGGGGTTGGAGGGTGATGGCTTTCTTTTTTGGCTTGGTGGGTGTGACAGGCATCAGGTCTTTTGATCGATGGCATACAGCTCACTACCTCAGACTGAGTGCAAAACCTTGGTGTTATTTTTGATGACGGTCTGACACTAAAATATCAGGTGTCAGCCGTCATCAAATCCTCTTTTTACCATCTGAGGAATGTCACCTGGGTGAAACACATGGTTCCTCCAGATGATCTTCCAACACTGCTCCATGCCTTCATCACTGCCCGCCTTGATTACTGCAATTTCCTCTACCTAGGGCTTCCAGGGGTTGATATCCACCACTTGCAGCTAGTGCAGAATATGGCAGCCAGACTTTTGACTGGGACTTCTAGGTCCAGTCATATTACCCCTGTGCTCTGCGTACTGCACTGGCCGCCTATTCTGCAGTGGATCACCTTTAAGGTTGGTCTGCTAACCTTTAAAGCCCTACATGATCAGGGACCTGGTTACCTGCAAGACCTCTTGATACCCTACTGCCCCTCCATCCTCTCTGATCCACCGATGAGGGATTGGTAGAGATTCAAAGGGTGTGATTAAAAACATCTGGTGCCCGTGCTTTTTCTTTTTCGGCTCCAACCCTGTGGAATTCTCTACCTTTTCGGGTAAGAGAATGCCTGACCATCGATAGATTTAAGATTGAGTTAAACACATATTTATTTAACTTGACTATCCCTAATTATGGTTAACTTGTTTTTATTCTTCTGTTTTAAAGTTATATTTGTATTTGGTTTTATGTGCAGTGCCTTGACATTGAAAGGCACTATAAAAATAAAGTTTGATTTGATTTGATTTTGATAGGGTGGAATAGGACCCTGTCTCATTTGTTATGGAGGAAGTGTTTAAATGCAAGGATCTATTTTTTCCTTTCCTGTCTACTTGTCTGTCTGGTTGTGCAACTCAATTTTCCTGTGAGATCTCAGACTCGATCACCCAACAATCTCACAATTATTTGCCCCTCACTGTATCTCAGTTTTCCCTTGCTGTATGTTTTTCCCCATTGCATATCATCTGATATAAAAAATATATGCAATTCATCGTATGGCAATGTAACTGTTATTGGGATCCTTTGGTTTAGAAAATATATAGTGTTACTGTTGCAATGTATATAATTATAATTTGAAAGGACTGTAAAAAGCTAATGGAAAACTCCAGAGGTTACTTAAGTGCAAATGTTTGAGCCTTTTGCAAAAGCTGTGCAAAGGGGATCTCAAGAAACACAATGTGTTCTAGCAGCTCCTGAAACTTACAAAAACAGAACACTTACAAAAACAGGATGCTTGCTAAGAATGGGGGCTGAAAAGACTTATACAAGAGCTAAGCTGCAACTGTAAGGGAGATTAGGAGAACAAGGGACACAGAGACTGAAAGAAAATGTTATTTTATTTTCTCCTCTGTATATAGTTATTATAAACAAGTTTATTCTTTGTATGATACTGCTAGTGTAAATAAATATTTTTTGGTGAATTCTACAACTGCATCTGGTTTTCCTATGCTTCCTGACCTGTGCCTCAATGACAGATGGTGTCAGCCTAAATGAGATGTATGCCGTGCATACTCTAAGACAGGAATTTTGTGCTTAGGTACTGGACTTAGTACCAGGGAAGCACAGAGAAAGGTATGGATTCTGCAACAGCAAGTCCAGGAGTGGTTACCAGGAGAATGGCACCCAAACTAGCAGAGACAGAAGTCCAGTCTCAGACTGTACTGCCAGCACAAGTTATGGAAAAAGAACAGGCAGTTACAGAACCTGAAAGCCTAATGGACTTTTTCATATGGTGGGCTATACAACAAAAAGAGAATAAGAAGCAGAGAGAAAAAGAGATTCAAGATTTAGAAGCACAGAGGAGAGAAGAGATGCAGTGACAGGAGGAGTGATGGCTGGATAGCTTGCAAGCAATTGAAGGCAGAGGATCTGACACACATACAGATGAGCAACAAAATGCAAGCAACTTAAAAGCCATTAAACTTACAAAGTTGTGTCCATCAGATGATATTGAGGCATACTTGACAACTTTTGAAAGAGTTGCCACAGCCTGCCAATGGTCAAAGCAACAATGGATAATCAGACAGGTACCCTGCCTTATAGAGAAAGCCCAACTTGCTTACAGTAGTAAGGACACTGCACAGTCAGAAAACTATGACCAGGTTAAAGTGAAATCCCGAAAAGGTATGACATCTCTGGAGAGACATAAAGGCAGAGATTTTGATCTCTGAGGTACAACTCCCCCCCACTCCATGACTCCTGTTCCCTACTCCCTTCCTCGTCTCCCTCCTAGCTATAGCACTTTAAACCTGACATTGCCTTTTGGCTGCTCCGCTGTCTTCTATTGTTCCCCTCAATCCTCAAATCCATCCCAGTTAATCCCTTGTCCTGCTACCTCTCCTTTCCATCCTCTGGCTGTTTCCAAGCTACCTCACCTTGCTTAGAATCTATTGTACTACTTTGATCTTTCACCTGTACTGCATCATTCATACATATCTTCTATCCTGTACCATCTGCCCTCTCTAAGGTATTGTATTTCCACTGCTTGAATTGCCTATCCCAAATCTGTTATGTTTGTATTTTGTTTTCAAAGTTGACGAGGAACCTTTGTAAAAGAGCCATTTCTCAAAGGTATTGTAATCCTAGAATTTTCAATAAACAATAAACTCAGTTGACAATCCTTGAGAAGCCTTCACCCAACTCAGAGAACTCCTGATAAAATGGATCCAACCAGAGAGCAAAACAGTCCCACGGATCATCGACACATTTGCCATAAAGCAATTCATCAACATCTTGCCTACCGGTGTGCAGCTGTGGCTAAAGGAACATCAACCAGAGAGGGGAGAAAGGGTTGTTTCTTTGGCTGAGGAAAACCAAATGGTCAGACAGATGCCACAGCAGCGAGGTAACAGCTAAGCACCAGTAAGATACTCTTTTTCCCATTTAAACTCCAAGTCTGCTAAGAATTCTGGTGGGGGTCACAAATCTGTGCTCAAAGACATTATCTGCTAAGACTTCCTCCAGTTGATGGTATCACTGGGCTTTACACAGGTTGTTTCCACCTCGACTCATATTGGTGGACACTCATTGGATCTGGTATTCCTTCTGGGGATGGGGATATCTGATTTGGTGGTGGAACCACTTGGATGGTCTGACCATCACTCCATTAGGTTCAGTTTTGAGGCCACCCCTATTAGGTCAGCCCCTTCGAGATGGTACGGTACCGCCTTTTAAGGGGTGTGTCCCCGGATGACCTGATGGCGGTGCTGGACCTATCGGGCCTACCGATGGATTGCTTGGATCCAGGTGACCTGGTACATGCCTATAATAAGGCAGTGACAGGGGCCCTCGATTCTATTGCACCTGCTCATGTTCGTCCTCTCACTCTTCGCCCCAGGTCTCCATGGTTTGATGAGACCGTGAGGGAGTTGAGGAGGGTGGGACGAAGGCTGGAGAGGCGTTGGAGGAAGTCCGCTCTGGATGATGACAAACTTAGTTTGATGGACCATTATATGACCTATCAATCCGCAATCTCTCGTAAGAAGGCAGAATTCCTGTCCAGAGAGATTGCGGCGGCACAGAATAGACCAGCTCAGCTCTTTCGGACTGAGGACAGACTGTGCAATCCAGCCTGTCTTCAGCCCAGAAGAGCCTTTTTCTAGAACGTGTGAGAGTTTGCTCTCTTTTTGCAGATAAGGTTGTCAAAATCAGGTCAGACGTCCGCTCTTCCCTTTCCAATGGGAGCGGTGATGGTCGGCTGGAGATGTTTTAACACTAGTTTGTATGGTCTGACTTCAGCCTCCCCACAATTGATAATATTGTGATGGTCATCTGAATGCTGTGACCAACCAACTGTGATTTGGACCCTGACCCCACATGTCTCTTTGTATTGTGGATAAAATCGCCTTAGTCCTGGCTTCGATAGTCTGAAGTCTTTGAGAGGGGATCTTTCCTGATCCCCTAAAGAGGCTATAGTTGCTCTTTTAAAGAAATCCTCCTTAGACCCAGACTGTCTAGCAAATTACAGACCAGTCTCTAACTTACCCTTTGTGGGTAAAGTAATTGAGAAGGTGGCTAGTACAGTTGGATGACCATCTGACCAACAACAATATTTATGATTCTCTCCAGTCAGGATTTAGGAAAAGGCATGTACCGAGACAGCACTTGTTCGGGTACTAAATGACCTCTCCTAATAGCGAGATCGTAGGACACTTGTTCTATCTTGGTACTCCTTGATCTCTCTGCAGCATTTGACACTTTTGACCATGGTGTGCTGCTGGAGCATCTGTGGTCCATCTGTGGATTATCTGGTGTGGTCCTCAGGTGGTTCCAATCTTACCTCGAGCGTAGGACTCAGAGGGTGATGTCAGGAATCTTTTCCTCGACATCAGTCTCCCTATCCTGCGGCGTACCGCACGGTTCTATTTTAGCACCTATGTTGTACGGTGTATATGCTGCCGCTGGGAGTGATTATTAGATGATACGGTTTGGGTTTTCATTGCTATGCAGATGATACCCAGCTGTATATGTCTTTTGTACCCGATCAGGATGCTGCCTTATCGGTATTTAATAACTGCCTTGCTGAAATCCAGGACTGGATGAATGGGAGTTGGCTGAGGTTAAACCCGGAGAAAACTGAGGTGTTAGTCATGGATCGAGGTTGCTGTGAGGCGGTTTGCCGGATGGATCGCCTCTCAGGCTTATGGCTTGGGGGCGCTCAGCTGACAACCCTCAGATCAGGTGCGGAATCTGTCGTAATAATTGACGACCACTTGACACTTAAATCCCAGGTGTCAGTGGTGGTCAAAACTTCCTTTTTCCATCTGAGGAATATCACCAGGGTGAAGCACCTGGTTCCTCCAG
Organism: Neoceratodus forsteri; assembly: GCA_016271365.2. Lineage (NCBI taxonomy): Eukaryota > Metazoa > Chordata > Ceratodontiformes > Ceratodontidae > Neoceratodus > Neoceratodus forsteri. Next base: position 55,985,159 of record CM028130.1, read on the forward strand.
AGGATCTTCCAACGTTGATCCACACCTCGCATTCTCCCGCTTTGACTATTGCAACTCCCTGGTACCTAGGGCTGTCGGGGTTGAACTTCCGCCGCCGCAGCTTGCGGCAGAATGTATGCCAGGTTATTGACTGATCTTCTAGATCCAGCCATAATGCCTGTGCTCGCGTGGACTGCACTGGCTGCCAGTGTTTTGGCGAATCACCTTCAAGGTCGGTTGCTGGACCTATAAAGCCCCACACCCATCAGGGACCCACTTACCTGAAAGAGCTCCTTTGCCCCTACTGTCCCTCCTGCCCCTCCGATCCACTGACGAGGGATTGCTGGAGATTCCCAGGGTTCATTTGAAAACTTCAGGGGCTAGATCATTTAGTTTTATGGCCCCGACCCTGTGGAATTCTCTACCTCGTCAGGTGCGAAATTGCCCTACTGTCCTGAGTTTTAAAGGAGCTTTGAAGACTCACCTTTTTAATATAGCTTTTAATGATTTATAATAAATTAAATTTTGTTTATTTATTGTTTTATGAAATTGTACAGGCGCTTTGGTTGAAGAAAAGCGCCTTTTAAAAATAAAGTATTGATTGATTGATTGATTGAACTGTAATAAGCCAGGCCATTTTGCAAGAAACTGCCGTAGTAAGGAGAATGGCACTGGAGCAGATTTGTCCTAGGCAAATTGGGGCAAGTACTTAACAGATGTGATGGTGGGGGATAAGACTGTGAAGGGACTCATTGATTTGGGCAGCAGACAGACCCTAGTTCATGTTAAAGTGCTAGGAAAACACTGTGCAAAGGAACCAGGTACTGGTGTCGTCTGTGTCCATGGGGAAACTCAATACTATCCCACCACCCAAGTGACTCTGACCATTATGGGTGTGTCACACCAAATGAAAGTTAGGGTAGTACCTAAATTACCTGTACCTGAGATTATTGGAAATGACTTCCCAGGACTTATTGAGTTTAATAAAGAGGGAGTAAATCCTGATGTTTCAGCAGCAGTGGTGACAAGAGTGCAGACAAAGACATTTTCAGATGGTGTGGACACTTTTCCTTTCAATGACTTTGATTTAGACTTGTTTGAGCAAAACTCCAAGATCCCAAAATCCAAGAAAGAAAGATGACGCCTGAAGAAACTGTGGCAGCAAATGACTGATGAACATAAAAGGCTAAAATACGAAAATGCTGAAACTAAATTGTGAACTGATTGTGATTTTCTTTCAGAACAGGCTGACAATGTTTATCTCCAGGGTTATTTTAAGCAGATGGGGGTAAAACCAAAACATGGTGGACCAGTGTTTAAAAAATGTAATGGATTACTGTACAGAGTTTGGGTTAAACCACAGACACAGAAACAGAATGAACAATTGATTATACCACAGAAGTATAGAACAGAGTTATTACAGACAGCACATGGTAATCCTATGGCTGGTCACTCAGAGAGGGATCATATCCATGGCAGATTGCTGTGTAAATTTTACTGGCCTGGAATTCATGAAGATGTTGCTACCTATTGTAATTCCTGTGCTGAGTGTCAAAAAGTAGCCCCAGTCACTAGAAAAGACAAGGTGCCCCTGGTGCCCCTATCCTTGATAGATGTACCTTTTGAGAGAATTGCAATGGATGTGGTTGGTTGTTTAGACAAAAGTAAAAAGAGTAATAGATGTAACCTGGTAGCATGCAACTATGCTACTCGATACCCAGAAGCACTTCTAATGCATAGTGTTACAGCCGCAAAAGTTGTAGCAGAGATTACCAACATTTTCAGCAGAGTGGGCATACCTAAATAAATTATTACTGATTAGGGTAGTCATTTTGGTGCTGCATTGCTTAAGGAGCTGTACAGACTGCTAGGTATCACTGCCACAAGAACCTCCCCCTATCACCATCAGACAGGACAGACAGTCTTGTTGATCATTTTAACCAAACACTAAAAATCATGTTAAAAAGCTTTGTTAAAGGGGAAGGGAAAGACTGGGACCAATATTCACCTTTCCTACTTTTTGCCTACAGATAAGTGCCACAGGCATCAACAGGGTTTTCACCATATGAAATGCTGCATAATAGGCAGCCAAGAGGGTCACTGGATGTGATAAAAGAAACATGGGAAGATAACCCCACTCAGAAACAATCTATAACTTCTTATATGTATGCCCTAAGAAAGAAGCTAGCAAAATATATAAAAATTGCCCATAGTAATCAGGAGGCGGCCCCAAATCAGCAGAAGGTATATTATGGCCATGGGGGTAAAAGAAAAAGTTTTCAAATCAGGTGAAAATAATTTGCTACTGTTGCCCACAACAGAAAATAAACTGTTAATGAAGTGGTAAGGGCCATATAAGATTCTTAGATATACTGGCACTGTTAACTATGAGATTGAGACCCCTGACCAGAAAAATCCTTGTAAGATATACCATGCTAACCTCCTCAAGAAATGGGTTGAAAAATTGCCAAAAGCTGTCTTGCTAGTTTTACCAGAAACTGATAAAGAAGATATGGATGTAGCTTATGATAGACTGGAACAAGCTGTAAATGCTGATGCTGTAAAAGTGAATGTTTCCTTAACCTCAGAACAAACTGCAGACATTCGTAATGTGCTAAAGACATTTAACAGTACTTTAACCACAGTACCAGGCTGAGCAAAAGGGGTTGAGCATGCAATAGTGACAAAGATGCTTGTCCTATTATACAAAAGACATACAGGTTGCCAGAGTGGTTAAGAGCTATCATGGTTAAGGAAATACAAAAAATGAAAGAATTGGGTATCATAGAGAAGTCAAGGAGGGCTTGGTTATCTCCAATGGTAACTGTAAACAAAAAAGAAGGGGGTGTTAGAAACTGCCTTGATTTTAGGAAACTTAATCAACTGTCAGAATTTGAAAGTTATCCTATGCCCAGAATAGATGATTTGGTGGACAGACTGGGAAGTGCAAAGTATGTCAGTACCCTTGATCTCAACAAGGGTTACTGGCAAATACCTTTAGCTAAAGAATCCAGAGATAAAACTGCATTTGCCACTGCTATAGGATTCTATCAGTTCACCACCATGCCATTTGGTTTAAATGGTGAACCAGCTAAATTCTAATGGTACATGGATGTCATTTTATCCCCTCACACTGGTTATTGTGCTGCGTATCTGGATGATGTCATGGTATACAGTCCAGACTGGAAAAGCCACCTGGAACACCTACGATCAGTTGTCCGAGCTATCAAAAATGCGGGTCTGACTATTAATCGTATCAAATGTGCATTGAGCATGTAGGAAATCAGATATTTGGGCTATGTGTTGGGAAATGGAGAAGTTAAGCCAGACATTTCTAAAATAGAAGCTGTAGCTATCAACCCTGTCCCTAAAACAAAGAAACATGTCAGGTCATTTTTAGGACTGGCTGGTTATTATCAGAGATTTTTTCCCAACTCTGTTGAGTTAGCTACTCTCCTCATGGAACTCATGAAAAAATGGTACCCAAATAATGTGAAATGGATTCCAAAGTGTGATGAAACTTTTCAAGCCATAAAAGCTGCATTATGTTCAGCCCCTGTCTTAAGAAGCCCAGACTTTGAGAAACCATTTTTGCTACAAACAGATGCATCAGAGGTAGGCCTAGGTGCAGTACTGAGTCAAAATGTAGATGGGACAGAACATCCTATTCTGTACATAAGTAAGAAATTGCATGACAGAGAGAAAAGGTACTCCACTATTGAAAAGGAATGTCTAGCAGCAAAATGGGCCATGGAGTCCCTTAAGTTTTATTTGCTAGGAACTGATTTTGTTCTTATAACTGATCACAATCCTCTCTGTTGGCTTAACCAAATGAAAGATAACAATTCCAGAATCACATGGTGGTACCTGGCACTACAGCAATTTAAATTCACTGTGCTACACAAATCTGGTAAAGAGAATAGTAATGCTGATTTTCTGTCAAGATATGGGTCAGGAATTGAGGATTCTGGAGGTTGAAAAACAAATGTACAAGTTTAAACTTTACTGCTTGCTGTACTGTTAGAAAAAAAACAGATCATGCACATGTGCTTAATTTCTGAAAGCAGCAAATGTTATTAGAGAATGAAAGGTTTTGGAAATCTGTTTAATAAAACAGTTTCCCTCGGGGGGGGTATGTGACAGGGTGGAATCATGTGTTATAGAGAAAGTGTATAAATGCAAGCATCTATTCTTTCCTTTCCTGCCTACTTCTCTGTCTGGTTGTGCAACCTGATTTTCCTGTGAGATCCTGGACTTGATCACCCCAACAATCTCACATACGAACATACGAAATTTGCCAGCAGACAAAGGCCCTAGTGGTCTATCAAGTCTGCTCGAATGTGCAGCTAGCACCCCTTATTCTGCATCTGCCCCTCCCTTCCACCGTTCCCATTCATTGACCCTCCCCCTTATCTCTTAGGACCGACTGATGCATGTTCAACTGCTGTTCACATGGAGCCCTTCTCCACCTCGGCCTTCAAAGCTCTCATTTGAATATTTGCTACAATTATTTTCCCCTCATTGTATCTCAGTTTTCCCTTGCTGTCTGTTTTTCCCCATTGTAAATCATCTGATATAAAAATATATGCAATTCATTGTATGGAAATGTAACTGATAATGGGATCCTTTTATTTAGAAAATGTATAGTGTTACTGTTGAAATGTGTATAATTATAGTTTGAGATGATTGTAAAAAAGCTAATGGAAAACTCCAGAGGTTACTTGAGTGCAAATGTTTGAGCCTTTTGCAAAAGCTGTGCAAAGGGGGTCTCAAGAAGCACAATGTGCTCTGGCAGCTCCCAAAACTTACAAGAACAGAACACTTACAAAAACAGGATGCTTGCTAAGAATGGCGGTTGAAAAGACTTATAAAAGAGCTAAGCTGCAACTGCAAGAGAGATTAGGAGAACAAGGGACACAGAGACTGAAAGAAAATGTTATTTTATTTTCTCCTCTGTACATAGTTATTATGAACAAGTTTATTATTTTTATGATACTGCTAGTGTAAATAAATAAGTTTTGATGAATTCTACAACTGCTCCTGGTTTTCCTTTACTACCTGACCTGTGCCTTGATGATTGTGGTATACTCACATCATGGACCAGCAGCTTGGAGAGGTGCAGTCTTTGGGACAGGGGGTTGCTGTGTTTTGCTTTTTTTTTATCTTACTTTGCTTATATATAGGGATTAGTGGTTGAGGAGGGGGATGGGGTTTTAGAATTTATGTGGGATATGGTGGTTATAGTTCTCTGTCTCTTGTTTTGGGCTTCTTTAAGGGGGGAGTTTATTGCACAGAGATGGCTTGGGGAGGGGGTAGGTTCTCAGACATTTGGGCTCATACAGGATTAAGATGCAACATTTTTCTGTTTCATGTTCTGGGTTTCATTGCCCAACGTTTTTTTTTATATTGGGTTTGGTTAGGGGGATCCCACAGCTTGGTGAGCTGGGTGATAGTTTTTTTTTTTAATGTGGTTTATAAAGATGATACGGTTGGTCACAATTATATTCTATCTTTAGAATGGCCGAACCATATAAATTAATATTGTGGAATGTAAAAGGGGTCAGGAACAGATGTAATCGCCCAATTATATTACGTCATCTCAGGCACCTGAAAATTAGTATTGCTTGCTTACCAAAGACGCACCTGTTGAGGACTAGCTACATCAGGCGGGATTGGGTCAGACAGGTATATGGAGCAGTGGTCAGTTCTAGGAAGGGAGGAGTTGCTATACTTATTGCTCACCAGGTGCTGTTCTGGCTGACTCCAGAATTTGCAGATCCCAATGGACAATGTATCATTATACAGGTCTGAATGAGAACCTCCCAGGTAGTCTTGGGATCAATTTATGGTTCAAATCTGGATTTCCCCTCCTTTTTTGTGCAGCTGTCTGCCCTTCTCAGTCCTTTTTCTGAGTGTGGCATGATCTTCTGAGGCGATTGGAATCTAGTCTTTTACTTAGACATTGATAGATCTGAGTCCTGTCATAGGGATCTTTCGCCAGCACAAAGGGAGTTGATGGGAGACCTAGGCATCTTGGTGTATTTTTCATCCAACAGAGCAACAGTATACATTCTATTCAGCTGTACATTCTAAGTTGTCCTGCATAGACTTTGTTCTCATCTGTCAGGAACTGCTTCAGGGGCTTCTGGCAGTGCACCATCATGAAATGGTGATCTCTGATCATGCTCCTGTCTCTCTCTTACTCATACACTTGGGTGTTCTGGTGAGCATGATGTGTTATGGAGACTCAATTCACAATTATTGCCCTGTTCAGAAGTTGTAGAGAAAATTAGGGATTATATAAAGTTCGTTTTTCAAGAAAATGAGTGATCTGTAGATGCAGTGGACACTCCATGGGGTGCTGCTAAGTGTGCTATTAGGGGTGAGCTAATTTGACTAGCAGCAGGTAGGAAGAAGAAATTCAATCATGCTCTGGAGGGTATTTTATGGGACATTAGGGACTTGGAGAATACGGCTTCTTCTACTTCTACTGACGAAATTGGGATCCTTTTACATGAACAGAGGGGCCCAATATTTCAATCTTATGGCCCAAAAGCAGATCTTGCCCTCCAACATACAAAGTGTAATTACCTTGAGTCTGGGAATCAGGCCAGTAAATTGTTAGCTCTGTGCCGCTAGGGGAATCTACCAAATCAGTTCAGTTGTGACCAAGGAATCCAAATCACATCCTAGGCATATTGCCTCTATTTTCCGTGACTTTTATTCAGATCCTTATTCAAATGAACCCTCAGTTACTTCTAGCCCGGAAGCTGTTTTGGCTTATTTGGACTCAATGCCTTTGCCAGTATTGCAACCACATTATAAAAAGCAAGTAAGAGCAACTCAAGACTACAAAATATGATCTAAATTAGTGTTTTATTAAAGCCAAAGAAATACGGCCAGCAACCAGCCTTGGCAGAATCTTTAGCTCAGGCTTTATCTCCTAGGGAAGTATGTTCAGCCATAAAGCAGCTTCCCCTTGATAAGGCCCCAGGGCCTGATGGCTTCAGTAACAACTTTTATATTACCTTCTTGGCTGAGTTAGTTCCCTTCTTAGTCAAGCTCTATAATTTCTGGCACTCAGTGGGTTTTTCTGAAGCTAGTTTTCTGGAAGCTTTAATTACTTTAATTGCCAAGCCGGATAAAGATAACTCTTTATCGAGTAGGTATCATTCTATATCTTTAATTAATACCGATATTAAGATTTTATCCAAGATTTTAGCCACTAGGCTTGCAACGGTTTTTGATGTTTTTATTAGCTATCTGGGCATTTGAAATCTACTCCCTTGTAATGGTCCCTTAAGTCTAAAGCACAGCTTGAGCTGTATTTTAATTGGAACTGATCACTGGATCTATCTCAGTCAATAGTTGGGAATTTGAATCTCAAGGTTGCTGGGCAGCCCATTGACTCTCTTTTTTTGTCCCCAACTAGATGGTGTAGCTTTGTCACAGTTATTAGAGAGTGATGCAGTTTTGTCATTCCCTTTAGCCAAGCAGCACTTCTCTCTGATCAGTATTCACTTTTTTAAGTATCTGCAAATTTCCCATGCAGTTATGGCTTTGCTCAGCCCTAAACCTTGGGAGTTAGCAGCTCACTCTTCATTGGATAGGCTTCTGTCTGCAGTCACCATGCCCCATCAGGTTTCAGTTATTTATAAGCCGTATCAAGCATTGGATTCTAAGGCCCCTACAATATTCTGTTATTATTGGACACAGTCACTCGATATTGCTTCTAATCAATCATTATGGATTAGAATATGGTGACATTTGTACAAGTTTGTTAAACAAGACAGACTTAGATTGGTACTGTTTCAGATGTGTACAACCTTGACTTTTCTCTGGCTAGACTATATAGAATAGGAAAAGTAGTCTCCTCGATATGCAACAGATGTCACCAGGAAGAAGGTACCTTACGCCACATGCTATGGGACTGTGTGAAAATTCAATGTTTCTGGATGCAATTAAAACCTCTCTAAATCCTTTATTGGGACTTGAAGATCTTTTCCTTCCTAATATCTGTCTGGTGGGAATTTATTCACAGGAATTAATTGGCATAAGGAAGGATTATATGGCACTTATTTCTGCTGTGGCAAAACTAGTCATACTTCGACATTGGCTAGACAATTCAACCGTATCTTTGAAAGAATGGCACAGTGAAATTATGTGCGCTCTTATGTTAGAGAAGCATATTGCCTAACGTAGAAAGCACCCTCAGACTTTTACTTCTCAGTGGAAGTCTTTTTACCCTTCTGTTGATCCAGTGATTTGTGTCTCAGTTGGTGTAAGTATGTGCTTTGTCAAGCCTCTTTTTTTTTTTTTAGTCTGGTCTTTCCTTTTTCCTATATCACTGGCGGGGTCAAGCTGTGGGATAGGGTGGGTTGGAGGCAGGGTTGTATTTACCTTCCTTGCTTCTAGCTATACCTGACTTCCCTCAGGGGTTTGTTTTGTACTGTTGATTAGTTTGTGTGTTTCTCAATATGCACATGTACATAGTATTGCATGATTTTATTGTGGGTTTTTTTCTTTATTTATTGTTGTTGTTATTGTTGTTCAAAATTTCAGTGAAGTATATTTAATAAAAAAAAACTGCTTTCTGCCTGTCCTCCTCAATTATTCTACTTCCCTCTGTTAGCCTAACAATTCCTCATTTTGTTTACCCTTATTATATCTAAAGAACTCTTTTCCCCACCCTTGACCCCCTCTGCAATAAACAGGTCTGTGTCTGCCTTTGCTTTTCTGACCACCCTTTTGGTTTTCCTTGTTCTCATTTGGTACTCTCCCTAGTCTTCTTTCCCTTGTGTTTCCTTGTACATGGCAAAGGGCATCATTTTGACTCTCACTGCTTCCCAGACCTTTCCAGAGAATCATATTGGTATCTTGTATATTTTGCTTGTGACTACTGTTCTCATGCAAGAGTTTTCCTCAAGAATGCCTACCTTGATTGTCCCCATCTTTTTTCCACATCCCTGATGCTGTCCACTCCGATTTATTTGTCATGAACCAGCTCTCGCATCTGGTTGAAGTCTGTCCTTTTCACATCTAGGATTTCAGCCTTTGATGAGGGCTTACTTGTCCCAAGGGCCAGGTCAAACTATATAGTTATTGTCACTGGACCCTAGTGACTCCCCTACTCTCACTACTCCTACCACTTCTGAGCTGGTGACAGCACATTGAGAATGGCAGCCTGTGTAGTGGATTCCTTAAGTAGTTGCACCAGTAGGTAGTCCTGCAACGTATCCAGCAGGGCCTAACTTCTGAGGCTCCTGGCCACAGGAATGCCTCAATTAGTATCTGGAAGGTTTAGATCTCCCACCACCTCCACCTCCCCCATTGTCACCCCCCTTTGCAGTTTTTCCCCTTTCTCCTTATCTCTCTTTCCCCTGTCCTAGAGGTCTACAGATCACCCCATTCATAGTTTCATGCCTGAGGATGCAAGGATCTGAACCCACCGTGATTCTGTTTCTGTATTTCCTCCTCTGATGTTTCCATCCTCCGCTGAATCTATGCTCTCCCTGAAACATAGGGCTACACCTCCTCCTTCACCCATTCATCTAGCCCTTCTAAGCATGGAGCAGTCGGGACTGTCAGGGCACAGTCATTATTGTCTGTGGCCCAAGTTTCTGTGACAGCTATTAGATCCATTTCAGTGTCTGCCCACCATTACCTGGAGCTTACAAATTTTATTTCCCAGATTTCTGGCATTAAGGCAGACCCCTTTTCATCTTTCTCCTGATCCCTTCCTACATTTTCCTGTTCCTTCATCCTTATTCTTCTCTGGTCTCCTTTCATGCTGAATGCATGCCTTTTCAGCCTTCCCTCATTGGTCTCATCCCCTAACCTCATTTGAACTTCAACCCTACTGTTACCCACCTTGCTGCTATTGGTCTATTGTTAAGGAGGAAGCCCTAGCTAGGTTTGCCACCTCTTCTCCCTTCACAGTGGTTCTCCTAGCCTCCATCTGCCCTGCAGTCAGTTTAACTGTTCAATGTAAACATCAAACTTGCCACAGGGCACTGGCCCCCTCTCTCGTCAAGCGAAGGCTAACACCCTTGAATGGCATCCTTTCTCAGAAGCCCCCATCCCCCACAAAGTTCTACCCCTCCTTCAGATACCATCCCTTTAGCCACCCATTCAGTGCCTCAGTCTCTTCCTTCCTTACTCTATTGTACTATTCCCCCTATTACACACAGGGAGGACCTCAGAAAAGGCCAGGGAAACTAAGAGTGCCTTCAGTCTGTCCATCAGCCTCTTGGAGTTCTACATCACTGCCTCCACAGACTGGTACACCAGATCATTGGTACTCAACTATACCAGCAAGCCCAGGTTCTCTTTTCCATCATCCTCCTAATCCTAGCTAGATCCCTGATGGCTGATACACCTGGAAGGCATCTTGACATCTCACCCCCTTTCCCTCCCATTCCCATCACTATCTCTACTTCCCTAATCATTGAGTCCCCAATCACTAAGACTCTTCTTGCTGACTTCCTCCTGCTAACCCCTATTTGTGTCACCAAGTCCTCCTGCCCATTACCCCTGACAGATTTACAGCCCCTTCTATGGAGTCAGGTACCTGAGCCTCCTCAAGAGGTGCAAAGTGATTTGCTGTCTGAATGGTATGAGATTGGTTGAACCATTTGTGGCTGACCCTACCACCCTTCCCCACCACCCTCCAGCCCCCTGGGCAGTGGGACTCTGGGGGACTGGGGTGGATCCCAGCTGAGCTGGTGCTGCAGCTGAGATATTTTATCTCTAGCTAATACAAGGTGAGTGTGGAGCTCCACAAAGGTCCTGTTGAGGGGGAAGTGCCACCTCTTCCAGAGCAAAACCTTGGAGAATGGTGCTCCACAGTCCCCACAACTAATTACTTCCATGCTGTACCTCATCTCCATACTCATCCCAGGATACAAAAAAGCTTACCTTCTTATGGGGTTCTGTTATACTTGGAGTAATTTCTACACCTCCTTTACTTAATCCCTTAACCCGTGCTTAATTAGAATTACATATTTGTACAGTACAGTAGTTGTATTATTATAGTCGTTTTTCCTGGTTTAAGGGACTGGCTGTTCGGCAGTGGAGCAGAGCGGAGGTTTGGAACTGTGGGGATCTAACTGTTCCGACTGCTAATTGGATCTGTGGTGTTCGTTCGGATCCCTGAGGATTTTGGATCTCGAGAGGGGACCTTTCCTTGGGCTTTGTTTTGAACTGTGCTGAGCCTTTTGTTTCATCTTGGAGGTAAAGAGAGATTGAGGGCTGGCAGCCCTGACCTCTTTGTAGGCTCTCTGTTTGTGTCTGTGGGCTGCTCTTTGGACTCCTTTCCTCTGAAGGTGGTGGGCTGGGAGGCTGCGGCTATTCGGCAGCAGGCCCCTTGGCTCTTCTGATCCACACCTGGTCAGCTGGAGAGCTGATCTAGGCAGCGGTAAGGTCCGTTGAGAGGGGGGTTGTTCTTAGGGTAAGCTCTTGGGACCGGCAGCAGCCTCTTGGATCCTTTCCCCTGTGTTTCAAACTCTGAAAGCCTTTTTTGGACAAAAGAAGTTTTTTATTTTGCTGCTGCAGTTAACGCCTTTTTGAGGACAAGTTGAATTCTGTGGGGCTTTTGAAGAAGAAGTCAGTTCGAGTAGCATCTCATCATGGTGGTGAGAGCCCATATGGGATTGTAAATCCAACTGTACTTTTGTTCTTTCATTAACTCTCCGGGACCTGTTGATCTCAGTTTTTATTTTGGATATTTGCTCCACCTGTTCTGTTTCCCACTGGGTGGTGAGAGCTCCTGGTGGGGTCCGAATTGGGGGGCCTCTTTTTGTTTTTGGGATCAGTTTTTTGTTCTGCTGATTTTGGAAGAATGGAGTGAGAGTCCATGGTTCCAGTTTTGGACATTTTTTGTGGTGGAAGGTGGGAGCTCCACTATTTTAAATTTGACTTTTCAATATTTATTTGAACTGGTTATTATTTTTATTGAATTATTACATTATTGTTTGCTTATTTAGAAATTTTGATTTTATAGTTTAATTGTGTTAAGTGGGTTTTAATATTTTATTTAAATTTTATTGGATTTCTTGGGTGTTTTGAGAGTATTGTTTTGGCCTGATGTCTGTGGATGCTGCTAGATGTTGTTATTCCACCCCCCCACCATGCACTATTCATCCACCGCCCTTCATGCCCTCTGCCCTTTCTTTGCCCCCCTTTTGCTTTTCCCTGTTTACCAACGCTGTAGGGCTTTGGGAATTGTGCGTGGTGGGGTTTGGAGGGGCTGGAACCGTGAACAGCAGGGGATGGGGGTGCCTGCGTTTGCGTGGTTAAGTCCAGAAGATGCCCTGGGGTGAAATGGAGTGCTGAACATGGTCCTTCCTGTTTGCTCCCCATACCCAAGGGCACCATCACTTTTTTAAATGATGGGCAGGTGGTCCGGGCCTCCCAGGAGTCCTATCCAACTCAGGCAGTGTTGTGCAATGCCAGGTCCGTTGTGAACAAGACTGCTATTATAGCAGACTTGGTTGGCACAGTGGACCTGGTCTGCATCACCGAAACCTGGCTGGATAGTAATGCTGCCCCAGTTTTGGAGGCGGCTATTCCAGCTGGGTATTCGGTGATTCACCGCCCGAGATTGGATCGCAGGGGGGGGGTTGCGGTCTGTTTCAAGACCGAATTGGACCTTGCTAGTATTCCAGTGGAGGATACCAGATCCTTTGAATGTGTTGTGGTGGCAGGTGGGGGCTATAGAATGGTGCTTGTCTACCGTCCACCCGGTGACGAAGCACTATTTCTAAAGGAAGTGGCGGATTTCATCGTCGACCTGGTATTTGAGTCATCCAGGTTTTTTAATTTTTTTATTTTATTTAAACAGCAGTTTGGAAAACCTTTGAGCCATAGGCTCATTTACAAAGGTACCTTGTCACAGTAACAGGTTGATGGTGCTGAGTGATTTTAATGCCTGGATCGACGACAAACTCTCACAATTTGGCCAGCACTTCCTCCAATTTTGTGTTCATTGGGCCTCTCACAGGTGGTTACCTCTGCCACTCATAAACATGGCCATTCAGTCGATCTGGTCTTCCTGCTGGGGTTGGAGGCCTCCAATGTGGGGGTGGAACCAGTCGGATGGTCTGACCACCATACTGTGAGGTTCAATTTTCGCACCCCCCTGCGTAGACCTACCCGAGTGGAGATGGTCAAGTACCGCCCTTTACGGGATGTTACTCCCACTGGTCTAACTGCGGTTCTTGACCTATCAGAATTTCCTGGGTTGAGCTCTAATCCTGAAGCAATGGTGCAAGCCTATAATAAAGCTGTCACCTCCGCTTTGGATTTAATTGCTCCCACCCGTGTGCGGCCTCTCTCCCTTCGCCCCCGATCCCCCTGGTTTGATCAGGATCTGAGGGAGTTGCAGAGATTAGGTCGCAAGTTGGAGAGATGTTGGCAGAAGTCTGGCTTAGATGCCAACCATCTTAGACTCCTAGAACATTACAAACTCTATCAGTCAGCAATTACTCATAAGAAGGCAGTGTTCCTGTCCGGAGAAATTGCTGCTGCTCAGAATCAAACGGCCCAGCTCTTTCGAACTGTAGACAGGCTGTGCAACCCAGCCTGTCTGCAGGTTCGTCGTGCTTTTTCACAGTTGCAGTGTGTGGAGCTTGCTCAATTCTTTGCAGATAAGGTGGCCGTCATTAGGGCCGAGATTTGCACCAACTCCTCCATGGGAGTTGTGGTTGCCCAGCCTACGATCACTAGCACACCGTTTACCTGGAGTTCCTTCATAAGGCCGGAAATCGAGGATGTTATGAGGATTGTCCAGGGTATGCATAGCACTAGCTGTAGTTTAGACCCGGGTCCCACAGGCCTGATTATGGGCTGTGGGGAGGTTATCTTCCCGGTTCTAGCCAGGATAGTCTGGTGTTCCTTAGACACTATTGAATATCCCCGCTCCCTGAAGGAAGCGGTGGTGACCCCTGTGTTGAAAAAGGCATCCTTGGACCCCGACTCCCTGGCAAACTACAGACCTATCTCGAACCTCCCCTTTGTCGGGAAGGTTATCGAGAAAGTAGTGGCAGCCCAGTTGGACAACCATCTTACCATCCATAACATCTACGACCCTCTTCAATCAGGCTTTCGAAAGAGGCACAGCACTAAGACTGCACTGGTTTGGGTCCTCAATAATCTCCTGATGGTGAGAGACCAGAAAAAATGGTCCATTTTGGTCCTTCTGGATCTGTCAGCAGCATTTGACACCGTAGACCATGGGGTGTTGCTTGAGCGCCTGAGATGTATCTGTGGGCTTTCGGGCCTGGTACACCACTGGTTTACTTCTTTCCTCACAGGTAGAACTCAGAGGGTGGTATCAGGGATTTTTTCCTCCGATCCCACCGCTCTGACCTGTGGGGTGCCTCAGGGCTCTGTGCTGTCCCCCATGTTGTTTACGGTGTACATGCTTCCCTTGGAGACATTGAAAGATGATATGGGCTGGAGTTTCATTGTTATGCCGATGATACCCAGCTCTATCTGTCTTTTGTGCCTGACCAGAATAGAGCACTCTCAGTGTTTAATAACTGTCTCAGGGAGATCCAGGATTGGATGAGGTCCAGTTGGTTGAAGTTGAACTCACGGAAGACGGAGGTGCTGGTCGTGGAGTCCTGGCCACCGGATTGAGAGGTTGGGGGCACCTCAAACCTCTGGTTTATTCCTGGGGGATGCGGAGCTCCCGACCTCTGAACGGGTGCGAGACCTGGGGGTGATCCTTGACAATCAGCTGACATTGCATGCACAGGTGTCAGCGGTTGTTAAGGTATCCTTTTACCATCTTAGGAACATCACCAGGATCAAGCACCTTGTTCCATCCGGCGATCTACCCATCTTGATCCACACTTTTGTGACCTCACATCTGGACTACTGCAACTCCCTTTACTTTGGGCTGCCTGGGGTTGATATCCACCGCTTGCAGCTAGTGCAGAACTCGACAGCCCGGTTGTTAACGGGGACTTCCCGTTCCTTTCATATTACACCGGTGCTCCGAGATCTGCACTGGCTGCCGATTCAGTGGCGGATCACCTTCAAAGTCGGGCTTCTGACTTACAAAGCCCTACACGGTCTGGGCCCTGATTACCTGAAAGAGCTTCTGGTGCCTTACCTACCGATGTGACCACTCTGCTCGGCCAACGAGGGGTTGCTAGAGGTCCTGAGGGTAATCTTAAAATCTTCTGGTGCCTGAGCATTTATGTTCGTGGTGCCGACCCTCTGGAATTCTCTACCACGTTGGATTAGAGAGTGCATGACGGTGGAGGGTTTTAAAACGGGCTTAAAGTCTTTTTTATGGAGCAAGGCATTTGCAGATAATTTGGAGGCTGATTAATTTTGTGTGGTTAACTGAGTTTTTAAATATGTTTTAATATGTTTTTATTCTGTATTTTATTGTAATGCGCCTTGGTTTTGAGAAAGGCGCATATAAATAAAGTTTATTATTATTATTGTTTATTATAGTGGCACAGTAGCGCCACTATACTTAAGGTTAAGCAGGGCTTTCTTTCTTAAACCCCAAGTTTTGCACTTTAATAACTTTGCAACCATTCAATGGATTTGCACATTTCACATGTGTAGTCTCATAGTGTAGTTCGCTTGACATTCCATGTTTCATTCTGGTTGGATGTGCGAATTCCAAGCAGTGGTTAGCAAGAAAATGCAAAAAAAATCACAGTTTTCTGATTTTTTTTGCCATTATGTAGAACCCAGATGGTTTACAATTTTGTCTGACATTTTCAGGGTAGAAAAGGCTTGCCTCAGAAGGATTTCCTTTAGTGGTTTGGTGAAAAAATATTAATCCATTCCAAAGTTATTACATTTTAAAATTTGGGGTTCTGAGCTTGCTCAATACACCTATATAATAGCTCTGTAAAGTTTTTGTATGGGTACTTCTGTTCATGAAGTTCTTTGTATGCCGCCATCTTGTTTTCCTTTTTTTCCACAAAGAAACAAGATTGAAAAGCCACAAAAATGGCATAGTACAGGAAGACAAACACATGTATGTTGGTCACTGGGGCCACGTTAGCTGGATTCAGCACTAAACCATTGGAGAAATGCCCTTGAAATGTAAATTTTTTAAGATTATAAAACTTTTTTGTGACTTGTGATACAAAAAAATATTCTTTTTGTATCATGTAATATGAAAAAAAAATATTTTTCATATCACGTGACACAAAAAAAGATTATTTTTCATATCACAAGTCACAAAACTACATTTACAATCTTTAAAGAAAGAACAGTTCAAGGGCTTTTCTCCAACACTTAAGTGCTGAATCTATATTGTGAAAATCTTATTAAAATGTTTATATACAAAAAAAAGTGGTGAATCTAGGTACTGTAACTGGATCCTGAAGACCAACATACTGTACATGTGTTGGTCTCCCTCTAATATACCACTTTTGAAGCTTCTTGCAATCTTTCCCTGGTGACAAGTTGCACCCCCCACCCTCTGATCGTCCTCCTCGTATCTTTAAGAAATTCCCTTTGTCTATTGGCTTCCCCACCCTCAGATCGTCCTTCCCATATATTATAATGTTTCCCTGGTGTCTAGTAGCAACCCCACCCTCCGATCCCTCCTCATAATGATTTTGAAATTTTGCTGGTGTCTAGTGGCACCCTACTCCTACAATCGCTGTCCCTGTATACCCTGTAATAAAGAAAACCTTCCATCAATATACTTTTTTAACCTGTAAAAAAAAAATAAAAGGACCCTCGCCAATCTGACCCCCCAGCCCCCTTGCCCAACCTCCCACTGAGTACCCACCACCCCATATCCCCCACATCTCTCACATACCCCTTAGTCACCTGACCAGGACCCAGGATCAAGATGCACCCTCCAATCCAAGACACATCTTGCTGCTGGAACCACCGACTTCAATATGAGAAACTAAGGTACTGTAAATGTGGTCCAGTGTATTTCAATGGGGTTTCACCTTTGGTGCATAACTTTGTCATTTGTAAAGATTTTGACACCAAATTTTCAACATACCCTTTTTAAGACCCCTCCTCATGAGCAATGTTGGTGTCATTTTGCAAATCCTGACCAAAAAGTGATTTCCCGGTCAGGTAGCAAAATTATGTTTTGGGCGGGATTTTAAAATTTTGACCATACTTGTTCATGAGGTGGAGTCATAAGAAAGGTATGTTGAATACTTGGGGCCAAATAATATTAAAATGGCAAAGTTGTGTGCATCTGTTGACATTTCACTACACTTGCTTGTAATTTTTTTTTTTGTTGTTCCCACCCACTGCCGGGACCATCTGCCCAGTCACGGATCCCTCAGCTGTGGCTTCCCCACATTAGCTGCTCTCCCAGTACCCCCTGGCTTGCCTCCCTGGGGGGTCACAGCACCTGCTCCCTCTGAAAGGTGCCATGAATGATGGGATAGGGCGGGAGTTGGCCTGGGGAGCTGATTGCAGCCTGGGACCAGGCTTCATCAAGGTTGTGGACTAGCTTCTTTTTCCCCCCTGTAAGCAGGGGATGGGAATGTACAATGGTGTCAGCATCCATCTCTCCCCCTCAGATACTTATTGGTGCTGGTCACTGTGGTGACCCCGGCCTCCACCAGGGGTCCCCCAAGCAGCAGCAACACACCACACCTTCCCCCCAGAGAAGGAGAGCAGTCTGTGGGATGCTCGATCTGTTCTCCCCGTCTGGACCTCCAATGACCCAGGTCCATTCTGGAACCAAGGCCACCAGCGTTGCAAGCAGAAATCCAACTGCTGAGCCAGCAGGTAAGCACACTTGCTTGTAATTTTCATAATTTTCAATATTTTCACCACAAATTTTCAGCATGGCCATTTCTTTACACCACCTCATGAATGTGACCACTGCCATTTTTCAAATCTTGGCCAAAATGTTTTTCATGCCTGTGGTGCTGAATGTTGCTGAAGTGGCGCAAAATGAAGTTTCGGTGGGGATTTCACAATTTTTAGTGCTAGATTCTTTAGGTGGGGTAATAAGAAGGCTATGTTGACAATTTGGTTGGTGTTGTCCTACAAAAGAAATACAGGGCCCGGAAGGCCCTGAACTAACACATAAACATACATAGAGGAATAGGAGCATAGGGTACTCCAGGTCCTGCACTCCATCAGAGAAATAAGGATATGATTAAACTATCTGAAAAAGTATGCATGCATTGGGGTGCAGGGCCCTGTGCTCACACAGACAAATAAGGATATGATTATACTATCTGAAAATGTAAGGAAATTCTTTGCAAAAAACTGTGTTAATGCAACATTTAGGGTTTAGGTTAAAGCAACAAAAGTAGGGAAATGTGGCTTTACATTTTCCAACCCTAAAATCCCTACCCCATCCCTAAAGCAAATCAGGATGGACTCTTCCTAGGGGTTGTGAACCTTAAAGCTCACCGCATTAGGTGTGTATGCTTCTGGAGTGTATAGAATACGATGAGATTTAGAGTTGACAGCACCTAGGAAGATTGCACCCTGATTTGCTTTAGGGTTGGGGTTGGGGTTTAAGGGTTGGAAACCCTAAAGCCACATTCCCATACTTTTGTCACTTTAGCCTGAACCCTGTAGGGGATGTAGTCATGATAAGCATGTTGGCCCCTATACTCTAAGGTGTGGATAGTCTATGCACCACATATTTGAGGAGCGTAGACCTGCCACAATTGCCATGCCCCCTGCACCTGATTCTCCTGGGGGGCGGGGCTCTTGTGCACCAGCTCTCATCCCACCGGCGGGCAGTCTGGGGCAGTGGTGCATTGGTATCCCCATGCTCTACACTAGTTTCAGCAGTGCAGAGTGCTGGATGAGGGGATGCACAGGCTACACATTCCCAGGGCAGATGTAGCCACTGTGCTCCCCCACTGGATGCCACCACCTGCCATGGTGGCCATGTTGGGGCACAGAGTACCCTCCTACACACCACCCCAGCACTTGGATACCCTATTGATGGCAGAGGGTGGCATACCAGTCAACTGCCTGCCCCAGTGCCATGGCTGCACCACAGCCCAGCTGAGTGCTGTGGCACCCCCACAGGCGCAAGAGATCTGGTGGCAGACTGGGTCCCGGCATCCCACTGGATGCCTGCCTGTGTCTGCAGATGTGCCCCCATGCACCGGCATGCAAGGGGGGTGGGGCCACTGAAGGAGGCTGCGCAGTGGCCGGTGGATGTGAATACAGCCACCGCGCATCAGTCCGCGGGTGCGGGACTCCACAGGTGGGTTACTTGCCTCTACAGCATTATTCCCACCCCTTGGAGAATCCCCCCCATTGTCTGCAGTAATACCTCCTTCCCCTACGTACCTTTCTGTAGAGTCTGTAATGGCCCCTACCACTGTTTCTGATCCTGTAAGTTTTTTGAATGTTATCCCATACAAAGAAAAAATAAATAAAAAAAGAGTTGGCAAATACCCAATGCTTCCCTTTTTCAGTAGGGAATAACTAAGATGTTCATGATTAAGCTTGTCTATTGATTGAGGGGTTTTACTCAGCTAGTGTATAATCGTTGCTATCTAGCCATGAATACAGAAATTATATTTTTTTTTACTTCTGCACTGGTTGAGAAATCAGACGGAAAAATACAGTAACCCCTTGCTAAAACAAATCCTTTGGGAGCCATGTCCGCTGTTCATTATAGCTCCTTGTTTGTTACAGCATGGGATGCTATTACGGGACATGCCAGTGGCTCGGGGGTTCAGGGGGGTTGCTCAGTTTTAAGTGTGCAGGTGAGGTTTGCTGAGGTGCTTCAGGGATGGGAGAGTTACAAAAAAGCAACTACATTTACTTTTAGGTTTTTTTTAGTGTTTTCTTGCTTACCTGCTCACTCCCTTCAGAAGTCGCACCTAGCCCTTCGCAGTCTGCATCCTGTAAGAAAAGCAGCTCAACACGCCTCTGCACCTCAGCTCTCTTTCTGGGTCTCTCCTTGTCAGCTCACAGTGACAGCAATAGTAATTAAAATAGATGACTCAACAAATGGTGTTGCTGTTTCATGTTGCACTTCTTGCTCCTCTTCAATGCGCCTCTAACATCCGCTTAGTTCTGTCTCTCCCAGGCTGCAGACAGTCATAGTGTGAACTGCAAAGGCAACCACAACTGGACTGTCTGACACCAGCTCCCTGTTTCTCATGAATGAAGTAAAAAAACTACATGAATAGCCAGCCTAGTGGCACTGAGGGTTGAGGTGCTGGATGCCACACCTTGTGCCACATCAACAACCCGGGGTCAGGAGCAACCTCGGTGTTGGAGGGTCGGCTGAGGGGAGGAGGATTGATAATCCCAGGGACTGCTCTCCTCCTCTGTGGAGGGTGGGTTGGGATAACCACAGCTGCGCTGGCTCCTGGTGGTGTCTGAGGGTTGGTGCATGTTGTGGTCCATTGTGGAAATGGCACAGATGGCGTTGGATGTGCAGTGCATGGAAGCGCACGTGGCAGCGTCCTTGATGCCATTGCATGCCCATGCCATGGGGTAGGGGAATCAGCACAAATCCTCCGGCACGCTTGAAGGTTGGCCCCAACAGTACCCCCACTGAAACACCCAAGTTAGCTCCCCCATGCCCAGCTGCCAGGTCTTTGCAGTGGTGGGGTAAGTACCCACTGTGAAGTGATCTGTGAGGGCTAGGGAGCTATGGGGTTCAAGCTCTGGCTGTGGCCAGGGTGGGGGACCGTGAAGGCTGGCTGGAAGGGGGAAGCATATGCAGAAAGAAACAGCAGGGGAGGTCAGAAATAACAGAAAGAAATAAAGTTAAAAAAAAAAAAAAATTACGTGAATCCTGAATTCTGGTACCGGCTTTGTTTGTCTGTTTGCACTCTTTGTAGCTGGGCATGGATGGTCAGTGTAGAGCAACATCTTTGTTGTTTAACAAATATGAGCTGCAGTATAGGGTGACACAAGAAACCTGGTAGGGACAAGACAGTGTGAGTGGAGGCACACTATTTGGCAGAGAGGGAGAAAGACTGGGAGAGAGATCAGGCAAAGAGCCAGTGCCAATGTGAGATAATAATGAATTCTGTAATGTACTGTGGACCGCCACATGCTGCTGTGAAAATGGGAACCACGACCTGCATCGTAATAGCTGAACATTCATTGTAACGGGGTTTGTAATACCGAGAGGTTACTGTACTGTAGTTATTGATCGATTACATTTTTCAGTTTTAACATAATCTGATTTATGAGTTAGTTGTTTATTTGACTTAGAAAACATTGCAGTTGTTAATTACATGAGGTGCAAGACTTAGAACATTTTTAACTTAGATTATTTTATTTTTTTATTTTTATTTTTTTTTTTGCAGTTTCTATCTCTCCAACATACAAGAGAAGTAGTTTGCAAAGAAAGCATATACAATCTACTGTAGTATGCTAGGAGAGAAGAAACATCCAAATAGTTTGGTTCCTGTGCATCTCTCAAAAACATATTCAATATGTATACTGTCAAGCCTCATTTCCAGAGCAAGGCATCTTGTGTATGCATTTCCTTGTGCAAGTCAACCTGAGAAGGCGTTGCCAGAACAGACAGAATCTTTGAAACAGATTTACACATCTGATCCTTAAAAGGTTGAGAATGACAAAGGACAGACATATGATTCATCCTCTTTGGGACTCCTCAGTGTACTGTAATCGAACTCTCAAACAAGTACCTTATCATAACTCTAATGCAAACAAGCGTAGTCCACTGTGTCCCCTCCTACACCCAAGCCCAGCCCACTGAGTTGTCATCTTGAACTCTTGTCCAGCCTTCTGGATCCCCTCCCGCCTACAAGCCCAAACCAATGGCTCCCCTCCTGCATGCAAGCACAACCCTGCGGGTTCCTCTCTCTACATAAGTCCCGCCAACTTCCTCTCCTCCTGCACTGAAGCCCAGTCCTTGGGCTCTCCATCTTGTATATAAGACACATTTAATGGGTCCTCTCCTGCACACAAGTCCAGCTTATTGGGTCCTGTCCTGTACACAAACGCAGTTTACTAGGTCCCCTCCAGCATGCAAGGCCAGCTTACTGGGATGCATCCTACTCACATGCCCAGACCAATGGGTCCCCTCCTATACACAAATCCACCCACTAGATCTCCTCTTGCACCCAAGCCTAGCCATCTTGGTCCCCTTCTGTATTCAAACCCTGCTCAATAGGCCACCCTCCTGTATCCAAGCCCAGCCACTGTGTCCCCTCCTATAAACAAGCTCAGCCCATTGGGTCCCATCCTCCACCTAAGCCAAGTCCACCAGCTTTCCTTTGGGACACAAGCAGTGCCAACTGAATTCCCTTCCTACACCTAAGAGAGCCTGTTATGTCCCCATTCTGTAATTGAGACTAGCTCTCTGGGTCCCCTCCTGTATTCAATCTTAGCCCATTGGGTACCCTTTTGCTCCCAAGCCCAGCCAACTGGGTTTCTTCCTGTATGCAAGCCCACCTTCTGGCACTCAGAGTGCCAGCATTATGGCACAGGGCAATCAGAATGCCAAATGCAGGATGTGCCCCCCCTTCCCAAGGTCTGGCTTCTCCCTGAGTTGGACTGTGTAAGTAAGGGGTTGCGGGTCGCACATTCCCCTGCAAAAAACATGATCGGTGATATTGCCAATTGTTGCCCTAGTTGCCCAGTGCTGGATCGCAGGCACTTTCCTGTGGTGGAACCCACAAGCCCAGCCCACCAGGTTCCCCTCTTTTACCCAAGCCCAGCCCGTTGTGTCTCCTCCAACACCTAAGCCCAACCTGCTGGGTACTTCTCCTGCAACCAAGCTCAGCCCTTTGGGACCCCCTTCTGCTTACAGTTCTAGCTTTCTGTGTCCCCTTCTGCACCCAAGCCCTACTGTCTGTGTCCTTTCCTGCAGTCAAGCCCAGCCTTCTGGTTCCTTACTTTCAACTAAGCCGCTACAGAGGAGGGTGCTTTGCGTTGGTCACCTTCTTCCTCTTTATAGTTGCTAATTGCAAGTTTTTTAGTGCTGGGAGGGGAATGTCTTAGGAGGGTGCTACCAGGGTGGGGAGGGGAGTAATAATTGATTTAGTGCAAATAAGCAATGAAAAATGGTGGCCAGCCATGGAGGCAGGTGTGTTGTGCCGGTCGCCCATCATGGAAGATTTTATTCTAAATATAGCCAATTTATTGGAAATTGTGGATGCTGAAGGGAAGGGGGGTGGAGGGGTTCTAACAGAGGATGTAAAGATGGGGGTTGTATATCTTACAGGATGTAGGGTCAGGGCTGTTTCTTTTTTTTTAATATTGTGTTGCCTAAATAGGTTAGGCAGGAATATTGCCACTTTTCATTTTTCAGATCTGAATAATGAATAGTGCATTATCTGTGGTATTTGGGAAATACTATTCATTATTTGCACTCTCTCGTTCAGCTGTTTTGTTTGTTTTTGTAAATGACTAGAGCCTTTAAGGATATGGCAGTACTTGGAGTACATTTTCTCTTGACTCAGTAATCCTTTTCTAAAGAAAGAAAGAAATTTCTGTGTACCTTTTTGGTTGGATGCTGAGAAAAGCTTACTATAGTGGGTCATATGCATGCCTGTGGCTGTCACTAAAGCAATAATCCACAACAGAGAATGTGTTGTGCTGGGATAATGCAACGCCTGGGGTGGCTGGGCATGAGGCCATAGGCCGAGTGCATTCAGTGCCTTAGACATAACATTATCCCAGCACAACATACATTCTGGAGTGCATTATTGCTATTATTCAATGGCTTGTTTATATTTAAAAAATACTAATAAAAAAGCATTTCTTAAACACACTTTCTGTTCATTTATGAATGTGGAGGTATAAGAAGAAAATAAATAGTTCTGTTTTGGCCAGTAGGTGGTGCTGCTGGTAAAGAATGAGTCTGTCTCTGCAAAATGGATGCCACCCAACAACCCCCACACACACACTACTCTCTTGTTTGTAAGACACGGTGTGGTAATCAGTGACCAATATTTTCAGTTAAGGTGCTATGGTGGCAGTTCTGAGGGAGGACAGGAGCATGAGAGATGTGCTGCAGGTGAAGAGTGCTGGGTGAGTGACAATCTCTTCTGTGCTGCAGTTTGGACTGTATCAACCTCAATCTGTTGCACTGACAGAAAGATGCTGGCTGCTCTGGTCCCGCTGCCTACCCAGGGATGGTAAAATGTGTTTTCATTTTTTATTGGTGGGGAAGGGGGGGCAGAAACACGTAGCGGGAAGCGAGAGGTTTGTGCAGTGAGCTATGGGCATGGCTATTTGAAAGCACTCACACTACTGCCACAGGGGTAATTAAAATGCCATCGCAGATGATGGCTTTTTTGTATTTAAAAGATTTTTACATTGTCTTTTGCATGCGCAAGCAACATCTTGTGGTAGTAGCAGAAATGCAGAGGTATGTCAGTGTTGACCAATTCAGGCACGCTTCAGTAGGTGTGTCCCTCATTCCCCAATTAGCCAACAGGCTAGCACTG
Source organism: Neoceratodus forsteri (assembly GCA_016271365.2). Classification (NCBI taxonomy): domain Eukaryota; kingdom Metazoa; phylum Chordata; order Ceratodontiformes; family Ceratodontidae; genus Neoceratodus; species Neoceratodus forsteri. Next base: position 56,009,515 of record CM028130.1, read on the forward strand.
ACACAAGAATTATGTAAAGTGCCACCAACTTGAAAGAAATATGCTGGTGCAATCACAGACAAGCTCTTCATGTAGTGGCACAGATGACACGCCTTCAATATGTGCCTTTCTTGGTGAAACATTTCAATAAACATGGCTACGGCACACAATTCCCAAAGAAAGCCGACACTAGGGGTGCAATTCCCATGTTGGAATATCCACCACCCCCCCCAAATTGTGTGGCACACCGGGATCCCACCCCAGTGTGCCGCCACTCACAGAAAGATGACCGCGTGGGCATGTTCCTGCCACCACCCCACCGCCATTGTGTGGCACACTGGGAGCCCACCCAGTGTGGCCAACATCACCCCCCCAAAAGTAATGGGGCACACTGGGAGCCCACCCCAGTGTGCCCAACATTAGTTTTATTTCACCTATAAAGAAAGCAAACAGTCCGGCGATGTTCTTTTGTTTTTCTGTACCTGAAAAAAAGGAAACGGACCCTCATTGTCCGTGGTGCTCCCATTCCCCAACAGTACTCACCCTCTGCACACGCCATCCCCCACCCCATACTTACCTCTGGAGGTCTGGCGCTGCAATCTTCGGTGGAGCAGGAACACGTTTAGACTCTTCAAAGCCGAACTGCAAAATGAAGAAATTCCGGTAAGCTGTGTAATGGCATAAATGGGGAGGGGTTCAACTTAGGTGGATAGTGGATATCTGAGCCATTTTTTTGAATTTTGACTCCAAATTTTCAACATGGGGTTTTTGGGACCCCACCTCATGAACACATGCACTATCATCTCATTATTCAGTCCTGAAAGGTCAGTTTGCAGTCACTACATAGAATCACCTTTAGGGACTGATTAACAAAAAGCCTATGTTACAAATTTGGTGAAAAAATTCAAAAAAATTACTCTGTTACAAGTGTGCATTGCACAGTTTCCATGCACACTCGTAACTTTGACAATTTTTAATATTTTCACTCCAGATTTTCAACATTGTCATTTTGTCACACCTCCTTATGAACAGTACAGCTGTCATTTTTCACATCCTGCCTGAAATGTGTTTTCGCACATGTGGCGCACAATGTTGTGGTCGCTGTGGGAAATCAATGTTCAGGACAGGTTAACAAAATCACAGTGACACTGTTCATGAGCAGAGGTCCCAAAATGCCTATGTTGAAAATTTGGTTAAAAATATCCCCAAAATAATTGCTTTACAGGCGTGCGTTGCATAGTTTCTACACATGCTCGTGACTTCACCAATTTTTTATATTTTCACTCCAGATTTTCAACATTACCATTTTTTTACACCTCCTCATGAACAATTCAGCTGTCATTTATCACATCCTGCCTGAAATGTGTTTTTGCACCTGTGGAGCCAAATGGCACAGTCACTGTGCAAAATCACCCTTTGGCTAGCAAACTGATAGTGCCAAGGTTCATGAGGTGGGGTCTCAAAAAGCCCATGTTGAAAATTTGGAGTGAAAATATCAACAAACGACTGGGTCATTAGGGTTTCCAACCATTGTGCCCCACCCTGTAGAGACTGTCTGGCGTCAGGGGTGTGACTTGAATTGTCGACTGCAATGCTCATGCCATTCCATCCCCCCACCCCCACCCTGCAGCCAGTGACATACATCGAGGTGTGCCTTGACTTTTCTGCCCCAAAGTTCACCCCATTCTCCTATACTGCACCCATCTCAGCATATTTCCTTATGGAATGGGTTGAGAGTAAGACCCGAAGACCCCAAGGCAAAACGCAACACTTGCCAATGTCTATAGCATAGGGTGAGGTGAAATGGCATGAGCATTATGGCCGATGACCAAAAGGCACACCTGAATGCCTGTCAGTCTCTGCAGGGTAGGGGCAGGGTTGGCATCAGTTCAATACTTCACTGCCATTCCTATTACAGTATGCATCTCTCTAACTCCTGCACTACCAGTGCCAATGCCAGCAAGACAACATTCGGTACTGACAAATGCTTGATATGTTTGGATTGATACTGTGGGGGAGTAGGAAGTTGTTTTCCTTGTGTGTGCTTGTGGCTTCTGGCAGTTGCCAGCCTGCATATTGGAGTCACTGAAGGTGGTTGCTTAGTGGGAATTAGTGAAGTGAGCTGCCAAGCTGGATCAGTGAAGTAAGTGTGTGGAATGATTCCCTTTACAGTTGCTGTAGTCTTCTGTGTGCTGGGACTAGACCCGTGATGTTGTACTGAGATAACATCATGGGTGCAGTCCCTGTATGATCAATCAGAGGCCAGCATTCTTTCATGCCATTGTATAATTGAATTTCTGCAATGGTGCAGTGAATACAAATCTGCTCTGTTTCATTTAAATTATCTCAGCTACAACTCCTAGGATGTACCAGGTGTTTCCTGTCTCTCTCCTTCACATATTGGTATAGATGGCCTTGCTCCTCCTATCTTTCTGCATCTGGTAGAAGTTTACTTTCACATTTCTTGCACAGCAGATTGGATAAATTAGAATGTTTCCCTCACCTTAACGGTGTCTCTGCTTGGTAAGAGGTTTTACTTAGCTTCTATTTTGTAATTGAAATGTCAAGTTCTGCAGTTTTTACTGGCCTGATGGTGCTGAGGGTTGAGGCGCTGGATGCCACACCTCACGCCATGCTGATGACCTGGGTTTGGCACCATCCTCAGGTGTCAGTGGGTTGGCCAGTGGGTGGAAGGATAGAGCATCCCAGGGACAGCTCTCCTCCTCCTCCTCCAGACAGGGTGAGGAGGGTTTCCCATGCTTGTGTTGGCTCCTAGCTGTGGCTGGGAACTGGTGCAATGACGTTGTTGCATAGGGGCATCGGAGCAGGCAGATGCCTGATGTGTGGTGCATGGAAGCGTGCATCATACCGTAAGTGACATCCTGCATGCCTGCTCCAACACTGTGTGCAAAAACAAGGAAAAAGGAAATGCCTAGCCCCAGTCCTCCAGCATGCATGATGGTCTGCCCCGCGGTGCTGCTACAAGCACTCCTTTGAAGCTCCCTCTGGTCCTGACTCCCCAGATGGTCTTCCATGTTGTAGGGGAATGCAACACAGCCTGGAGGTTGAGAGGATAAGGGGTGGCAGCTCAGGCATGGTGGTCAGTGCAGGGGCTGCCGGGGTCAGACTAGATGTATGGGGAGCCATGGACCAACCCCCCCCAGCTGAGGAGGTAAGGCAATAAAATATGACTAACAAGAAAAAATGTAATGTAGAGTTTTGTGCATTATGTACAGTACATGGCAGAAATGAATTCAGGCACATTGAAAATGATTTTGTGACTGCATCTATTTGTGTCAAATGGATGGGGTGGGGAAATATAGCATCAGTGTTTTGTTAAATTACTTGTCACTGTGTTTTTATTTTCTCCCAGAGGCAAAAATCTCAAATGCGGTTGTCTCAAATTACTAATCAAAATGTGTGTCCTTTTTATTCAAATATTTTGAAATGGTAATTGATGTAATTATACAAAGTGTACATGTACAGTGGAATTGCATTTGTAGGTATAACAACACTGCATAAAAAGGATCACATTGGGGTTAATCAGATGTATTTAATTACTAAATAATTTGTGTTGCTGTCAAACACCACTGTTTTTTGTCCTATACAGGTGATATGTTATCGGTGCTTATGAGATAAGATATTTATTTTCATGAGTGGTCAGTGACTTCATGACCTTCACAAGTGGTGAAGCCTCATATCTCATATAAGCACCCATCACATGTCCAGTTTATATGCTATACATTAGCATTTCTCAGCCAGTTTTATTTTAAGTTTCCCCTAGCGTAGGAGATTTGAAGGGCTGGCAGCTGCAACATGCTATTTTTTTAGAGGTAGTTTATGAAGGCTGGAGTATGTGGATCTACTGATGGCTAGAGACAGGTGACAGAAAACATTCTTTGTAATGTACTCAACTAGTTAGATAAATGTTATCATGTACTCTACTCTGAAGATCAAAAAAAGGTGCCTAGCTAGCCACCTCTGTCATGCATGCCCTTCTTCTCAGATGCTGGCATGCTGGAAAACCGCAGGTGTGTGTGTGTTCAGTTTTGGCATGCTTCTCTGCTAAGATGCTGACCCGGATTCCAACAGGCCAGAAAAGGGCGGCAGCTGGTTCATTCATAGTTTGGCATGTTGGTGTGTTTGTATCTTCAGTATTCAGAAAAGACAGGGAATCAGACTGTGAGAACTGCATTTGGTTCTTTTATTTCCACCTGGACAGCCCTCAGGATAGCTCCAGAGATGGGATGACAGGACCAGAGATTTAAATCTCACCTGAAGGACACAACGTCCCAACAGTACATCATCCCTCTAGTTCTGCACTTGGGTGCCAGTGTTTCTGGTATGTTCCCAATCCTTCTGCAAGACTGGAACCTATAACCTTCTGGTTCAGAGGTGGATGTGCTATTAAATGAGCCATGCTGACACCATGAAAGTGTGAATCAGCTGAAGGGGTTAGTGTACTGGATCACTAAAAATGAATATAATCATCTTATTAATACTGCTACCAGTGCATGTAAAAAGGTTGGAGTGTGCTGCAGATTAAACATCATTAAAATAAACTGACGTTAATTGTGTGTGTGTGTTTGTGTGTGTGTATGTGTGCGTGCATGTGTGCATGCGTGTGAATTTTAAACAATGGTTTCATTTTGTATCACCCATGGATATGATAAATAATGCTTTTGTTTCTTTATTTCTGTGCCATGTGTACTAGTGAAACCAGGACCAGATCACAACAGTAAAAACTGGACTTCCTGGCCCAGACAGGCCAGCCAGACTGGCACAACATGCACATTCTGGCCATTCTGGCTATTTTGGATTTCAGCACTAGCTTAATAAAAACCATAGGGACCCTTCAAAGTCTTAAAAAGGTGTCTGACCCCATGACCAGCCTTCTCCCATTGAATCACCCACCTTGCGCATTCCAGACACTTCTAGCCCCAAACCAGCTCCTGATCTCCAGTCAGCCATGCTCCCAGCAGCTAAACCACCATTCTGTTCTCCTTTCCATAGCTGACCACCCTCCTGGCAACTGGACAACCCTTTCTGTATCAGCCTCCATTTCCCAAACTGATCACCCTTCCTGAGGCCATATCAGCGTCCCCTCCATAGAGTGTCCAACCTGCAGGCTTGAATGACCACCCAATGTATCTCTATGTCCACCCTAGGGATGGACTGGCAACATTGGTACAGGAATGCCCAACTGGGGCCGGAATGCCTACCTTTGTGGCTGGAATGCCCACCCTCTGTGCCTCAGTGCCCATCCTGGTGGCCAGAATGCCCACTCAGAGTGGAAGACTGACCGCCCTGGGTACCAGAATGCTTACCTTAGTGCATCAAGTGACCTCCCAGAGTGGCAGAATATCCTTGTTGCATGCCAGAATGGCCACATTAGGATTGGAATACCCACCCAGAGTGGTGCTACCGTATATCCACCATCTCTTACATCAACGGGTGTCCATATTCAACCCAGTAAAGACCACCCTCCATGCACATGGATAATTATTCCAGCCATTGAACCAGCCAATGATTCCCATCCAACCACTTTTCAAGCTGCTGGGACAAACTTTCAGCCACAGCACCAGATTCCAGTTCTCAGTTGACTAACCTTCAAGCCCTGGATCAGCCTTCCACCCCTAAGCTGACCATCTTCCCAACAATTGCAACACTCATACATCACACAGATCAGCCCCTCCTCCTCAATCGACCATCCTACCTACTCTTTGATCACCCTTCCATACCTGGATCAGCTTTCCCTCCATAGTTAAACAGCCTCCTAGCAGTGGGACCACCTTTCCAGCCACTGGACCAGCCTCCACCCAGACGAATCTGCCTCCCAGCAGTTTGAGCACCCTTCTAGGGCCTGGACCATCCTCCAAAGTGTCATAGACCACCTTCCCAGCACCTGGGCCATCATTCCAGCTCCTGGTTCAGCCTACAATCCTCAGTCACCCCCATCTCAGCAGTTGGATCATCCTTTCATCCCCTGGACCAGCCTCCAACCACAGCTGACCACGCTTCTAGTCCCTGGACCAGCCTATCCTCCCCACATGACCAGCCTCCCATCTCCTGGACCACCTTTCCAAACCAATGACCAGCTTCCAAGCAGCAGCCCCTCTCTTCCAGCCTCCTGATCTAGTGACTTTTTGCACAGCAGCTGGATCAGTTTTGGCCATTGGACCAGTCTATCCTCCCTAGAAGTCCAGCCTCACTACACCTGGACCATTCTTCCAGGCCCCATACTTGCTTCACCTTGACAGCTGATCAGAATCTCAGCAGCAGAGCCACTCTTCCCATCTCCAAACCAACCTCCTACCCCTAGCAAACCTTCTACTCAGCAGCTGAATCACCCTGTCCAAGGACCAACCTCACCTCCTCCATCTGACCAAAATTCTTACATGTGGACCACCCTTGCAGGCCCCAACCCAGCCTGCTCTTCTCAGCTGACCAGTTTTCCATCAGCAGGATCACCCTACCAGCACCTGGACTGACCTTCCTCCCCTAGCAAACCTTCCTCCTGCAACTAGACCACTCTTCTAGACCCCAGACCAGACTCTCCTCCACAGCTGACCAGCCTTATTGCACCTGGACCATGCCCAATCCCCTGATCAGCCCCCTGACTAGCGTCCCTTCACTTGGATCACCCTCCCAGCCCTCAGATCAGGCTCTTCTCCCTAGCCAACAACAATGCCCACCCTAGAGCAAGAATGTCCACACTCTTTACTTCAGTGCCAACTCTAAGTTCAAAATGCCCACCCTAAGGCTAGAATGCCCACCACAAGGCAAAATGCCAACTCTTTGCACCTGAATGACCACCCTTGTGTCAAAATAGCCATCCTGGAGCTGGAATGCCTGCTCTCTCTGTCTCAATAAATACTCTAGGGCCATAATACTTACCCTTGGACTGGCATGCCCACATGATGTAACTCAATATCCACCCTTGGGCAAGAGTACCCACCCCAGGGCCATAATGCCCACTTTCTATGCATTGATGAATACTTTGAGGATGGAATTCCTACCACCTGTGACTCAATGACCACCCTAAGGTCCAGGATTCACACTAATTTGTGTTGATGCCCTCTGTCTGTGCCCACCCCAAAGCAAGAATGACCACTGTGTGGGAAAGAATGCATACCCTGAGTGCTGGGATGATTAACCTGCTGCCAGAACAACCCTCCCCAGAAGGTCCTCTGCCACCTGAATGGCCTCTTGCCATGGGCAGAGTAGCATAGTATCTCATTATTGTTCCCACAAACTATCCAACCTGCTAGAAAGGACGCCAGTGCCTGAAACCAGTGAACTAACTATCTTCACTAGCAAACATACCAGCATACCATCTTCAGGTAAGTCAGACTACCAGATTCCAAGGGACCAGAAACGTTGGAGAGTCAGAGCACTGAGTTTGTTTTTTGGCAGCTGGGTGGATTTTATTGGGAACACAGTTCAGGCTGACATGGTATTCAGAAAAATTCCACCTGAAGACGAGTTTCAATATCAGTCCCACCAAACTAAATATTTTACCTTTTGCAAACCCTATATAGGACTCCTAGGTTATACTTTTACAATTAGGTCACAAGGTGATACTGTGATACAATTTTGCAACAGTTTGGGTCTGCAGCAAAATTTCCATTTTCACCCAAAAGGAAATGATTAGATTTTTTATCTTTGTTTTTATATTGTTATTTTTATATTGCCATATTTCCAAGGACATAACCTTAATAATACCTGCAAAAGTCAGTCACAGGTCTGCTTTTACATAAGGGAATGAATTTGCCTTTTCTGTTGACAGAAGGGTAAAGATGAATCATCAACCAGCATGAGATGCTTGGAACACTCCGTACTAAGAACAGAGGACCTCGCCTACAGTACATACGTGGCCAGGCCTCCTTTTGTGTAATGTTAATTTCATGTTCAACAGGATTTAAAGTTGCCTTTATAATATGATTTGCCCCCTTTATGTGTATATACATCCATGCACTACATGACATAACATTCATATATCTATATTTTTGTTTTTAATCTTTGATAACTAGGTAAGGCCTGCTAGGCACAAGCTTGTTTTCAGGGGCCACCTAGAAGCACTGGGGGTGTTAAGAGACTTGCTTAGGGTCCACTGTATGCAGATGGAGGTTGTGGGAATCAAATTCTGCTCTGTGAATGTACCAAGCTCATTCAGAGCTCATTACTCTACCCTCTATAGGCTATACTGCCAGTTGTAGGATATGCCATGTCCCGACTGGGAATATCAGATACATTATTTCAAATTGCAGCTTAACCTTATCACATCACAAGTGGCATAGTCACAAGTGATGTGAAAGGTCAAGGGGCATGAGGGGTGAATATCACTGATATTCCAATTATGGGCCAGGGCATTTCTCAGTTATGCAAGGCCATTTTCATCTGTAAACCATTTCCTATTTAGGTTTTTAGTTGCTTTGCTTTTAAATCTTTTTTGGATGTCCGAGTGCTCTGGATCACTGAAACCAAGTGGTAGTTTTATTTTTCTGCATGACCCTATGCCTCATCACGTCATTGCTTCCAGGGAACAAGCAGCTGAAGATACAGCCATGGGACACAGTGGAGCCTTGTTAGGGACTTGGTCTGGCAGAGGTGACTTCAAGCTGGGTCTGCAGTCTGGTTGCAGAAGCCTGTGGCTGGTCAAGAATGCTTGTGATGGTCAAAGACTGGGGTCTGAGAAAACAATCTCTAGCTAGAGCGGCCGCAGATGTGTGAATGGCAGATGAGGAGTAAAATAAGGGAATTGTAAAAATGCCTTTACATAAATAATGTGACACTTTTCTGAGCAAAAAAGTGACATGGCAGCTGCAGTGCACAAATGAAACTGTTAGGTGGAGTTGGCATGCAAGTGACTGGGGGTTTTGAAACTGCTTGTGCTTCCATGCTGATGGGTTTGAAAGTGTAAGGTGTTTAAGTGACAGTGTTTGGCTGCAGCTGGCAGTCATGCTGCCAGCTCCAGCCAGTCACAAACTACTGTGTGGATTCATTTGGCCATGGGGACCTAGAGTGAGGATAAACGTATTAGTCTCCCTGTAGGTGTGGCCACCCTGTAGGTATTGTAAATATTTGACCAAATTCATCCTCATAAGCATTGCATAAATATTAAGTAAAATACTAACTATAAAAATACCTTTTGATCATTGATTTTAATTGACTGGAGATTTTGGGAACCCACATCACTCAAACCCTTGCAGATCAGGTGCTAGATTATCAGAGCCCTCGTAACTCCCACAGATGTGGGGAAAAACTAGCACGAATGGATTTACCCTTGTGGAGCCAAAGTTTTTCCTGCAGCTATGGTATTTTCAAAAGTGGAGCCCGTTTGCGACTGTCTCCACAACTTATGGCAACTTGGGCCATTTTTTTCAGTGCAGCTGTGGGGAAATGGTACACTCAGAGGGACAAGGCATAACATCCCCTGCAGCTGCACTGGTTGAAACTACAAATCTCTGCAAGTGTTGAGATTTCATCCTACAGCCGTAGCTACAGATTGGGACTTAATCTCTGATGGCTGAAAATCCAGCCCCCAGCATTTTTTTCAGTGAATCCAAATAAAATACATGCTAAAGAGCAAACTGTAACTGCCAGCTCCCCAGATTGTCCCTAGTAATGTGGGTCCCCCTATTGCAACCGAGTGTTTAACTGGAATAGAGAGGGTAGTGCAATTCTGCATCATTCTGATGCAGAATGCTTTTTTTGAAAACAATTAGTTATTTAACTAATAACTGTACATTATGCATGTGGAATAGGTGTAATTATCAACTAATGCTAAACACGTTAAGTTTTGATTGAAATTAGCTGAGCCATTACATAAATTCCTGGGAGGAGGAAGAATTAGTTAGCGATTGGTTGTTCTGCAAGGGGTTAGCAACTAATTAATTTGCATGTGAACACTTCAACCAAAGTAAAACTAATGTATAACTGAACATGCATTTAATTAGTGATCTGAGTCAGCTTAACATTTGGCCTATTTTTTTGTATGGGGTTTTATTCTCATCTATTTTTTCATATTGTCCTCCATTTGAATTCCAGATAGTGAGAACACTTTAAAAGGAAAGCTGCAGCTTATGTTTTCATGTCAAAAGTGAGTCTTGATTTCCTGAATTATGTATATCTTCTTGTGGATGCAGAGTTAAAACATACTCTACTGGCAGTGCCATTACTGTCTACTGACATTTGGGACTGGTGCTGAGCTAGATTTAAGTCAGCTTCCACTGTGCAACCAAAGTGATTTCTGGCTCCATAAGTTTTTATCTCACACTTTAGCATTATGGATGCCTATAATGCCTGCTGGCAGTGTGCAGTGTAACTTAGAAAAGCAATCTGCTTTATTAACAGAGTGGATTTTCTAAAAACCCTTTCTTTACCCAAATTGTTAATTTTTCTAGACTCCATATCTGGGGTGAGTTAGAGGCAATAGAAACATTTACTTTTGCCTTTTCACAAGATGCAGCTTGTATGAGTCCTTCTAGATTTGGGTGTACATAAATTATGAACCATAACATTGTACCATATATGTGTTTCGGCTTTTATTTTGTGCCAGAGGCCTGTACTGAAGTAGAGCTTTGCAAAATGTTCTCCTAATTAACCGTGTGCAGGATCAGATACCCTTTTGGAGGACATGAGTACAAACATGCACATGAACTGTACTCCCTTCACATGCATTTCTATTTCTGATGCATAGAGATCTAATATGTCAGCCATGTGTCTTGAAAAGGCTGAATAGGAGGAATAGTCATGCAGAACTCTGGGGGGGGTCTTGACTCATTGTCACCAGTAATATCTGGTTACAACAGATGAGCTGTTCATCATCATCATCATACTCCTCTTTCTCAAATTGATTGTGTGTGACCTCATCAGGGGATGGAAGTTCTTTGCCTTAGACCCTTCCATGTCTCCCTTTTCCAAAAAGACATGTACGCCAATGCTTGGAGGAAATGGCCACAGCCATGTGTTTATTGAAATACATGCACTATACACCATCTTGAGCATGGGTGCTGTGGGGGGGATGCTCCCTTATCTCCTGAGGGAGATCATATGGCCAAGGCCAGTGGCCACCCCTGTACAGCACCACCCGCTGTCCTTGCGGTGTCGCCTGATGAGGCTGGACCATGACCCCTCCTTGATCATAACCTAGCAGTCCCCTGATCTCATGCAGACCTGGGACAATGAGTCCTTCATGTGAATTGGGCTCATCCCCCATGTTCCCCTGATACCTTTAGTCTGCACTCATCCCAAGCCATCTTACATGGCTGCGACAGTTCTGTTAAGAAATAACTACCTGTTCCAGACAATTACCAATGCTTACATGGTTTACCTAGGTTAACATCCCTTTGAAGGAGATGAAAAACCTGGAAAACCCTTAATAACTGGGAAACAACTGGGAAATGTGACTCCCCAGCCCCTAGTGTGGTCACCCATAATGGGTCAAAGGGGGACCTACCGCTCTGGCCCCTTACCCTGCTTTTACGAGGGTGGGCAGGTGTGGATCCACTAGAAGGAAGGAAGAGAGAGAGAGAGAGAGAGAGAGAGAGAGAGAGATCTGCCATGGGAGCAGAACTAAATATCTCCTCCCACCAGCTATACCATTCCTCCCTGAGGGTGGCCTATTGGGGACCTCCTCCTGGGCATTGCCAGGCACTGTGTTCCTCCCATGGAGGGGTCCCCCTAACCTGACCAGATCCATGGAGGGGGGCCAAGCAAATGGTCAGCTGCTACAACAGGCTGGCAACCTCTCTATTGCCTGATACCCCCCCATGTCTCCCTTTCCCAAAAAGACATGAACACCATTGCTTGGAGGAAATGGCCACAGCCATGTGTTTATTGAAATACATATACCATCTTGAGCATGGGCGCTGTTGCAAGGACATGCCCTTACTTTCTGGGGGAGGTCTTATGACCAAGTCCAGCAGCTGCCCACTTCCAGAACCACCCACTGTCCTTGCAGTGTCACCCAATGTGGCTGGACCGCGACCCCCACCTGGGTCATAATCTAGCAGTCCCCTGGCCTCATGCTGACTGGGGGACAAAGAGTTCTTCATGAGAATTGGGCTTGTCCCCTATGTTGATCTGATACCCTTAATCTGCACTTCTCCCAAGCCACCACAGGCTGGACCCTGTCTGACCCCCTCCAAGCCCCTTGCTCAAGATGTTCCTCCAAGACCACTAGTGGCTAACAGCATGCTATCAAAATCCACCACCTGCAGCTGTGTGTCCTCCCCCACTAAAATGGGCTGGCACAAGGCCTAAGGTCCCTATGTCTCAAAAATGCACCCCCTACAGAAGCCCAAACAGCTCCTAACCCCTGCTCACCATGTCCATGTCCGACATAGCACCCTTAAACTCTGGCATGCTTTGAATCAATCAGTGCCACAGGTGCAACCAGAAGAAAGCTGCATGGGATCCCAGTCTTGACAGACTCTCCAATCTTTCTTCTTTGCCAACAGGAGGGTCACTGTCATCTGGTGACCCAGATCTCCCCCCCCAGTGGATTGGCAGAAATCTGGACTGACTCGCCGGCCAACCTTCTCTCTCAACCCTGGGAGCAACACCCTACAGCGCATGCATCCTTGTTGAGCTAATACACCTGCACTGCCTGCTGTGAATTGCAGAAGTTGCTCCCCCCACTTGGTTGGCCAGCACCCCTCTGCCACCCAGTAGATGAAGGTGCACCTGATAAGCCATACATTCCTGGGGTCATCTGAGGGTCGTGCAGCAGAAGCAAAAGGGAAGATTATTGCAGGTGAGGATAATACTAACCCCTGAATGCCTGGCCTCCAGCACCCCAGTGGCTGGATGTCTTGACTAACCACACTTGGCCTGAGCATTGGTGCTACTCCAATCCAGCATGCATGAGAGCTAAATCGCTGCTCTGCTAGTGTCACCCATTGACTTGATAAGATGGTACCAGCTACCCATTGTAATAATGGAGGAATGTCTCCTCCCATGCTGGGCAGTTCCGTACATGCTCCAAACCTTACCATCATGGCCATGACACTCCAGGGAGAGACCTATACTTGTACCAGCATTCTGACCCCATCCATTCCACCTTAAACTACCATAGACAGACACAGATGCCTGTTACAAAAATCACCACAACTCTTGCCTGCCAGCCAGGCTACCTCGAGACTGCTACCGCTGGGTCAGTTCCACCACTAGTGGCTCATACCCCACTGTCTCAGACAAACTTGCCCTGCATGCACTCCCACGTGCATAAAGCTATGGCTCCCACTATGCATCCAGACCACTGTGGGAACTGGCCGCCTGTCCATGCCCTGATCCTACGCGACCTTCTATGCCTTCCCTACAGTTTACCCACCTAAAGAGTCCTGGGACTGTCGGTCATGTCAAAATCTTAGTCCTCCCCAAAAGGGACTACTAATGTCACCTCCTTGCCTGGTGACTAACCAGCTGTTGAACCCTTCCAAGACTCAGAGTTGGTCCCTTGGGCAAGACCAGACATCTGGCCACCTGGCGTTGAAGTAAGCAACTATGGGTTCCCCTGGGAATCAACCTCTGACCCTTTGCTTGACAGGAGAGGACATACTAGTGTTCCACTGGAGGCCCCTCCTGTGTGTAAGGAATGCTTCAATCCCCAGCATATGTGATCCCTGTCCCAAGGATGGGGAATTAAATGTCACTGAAGTCCACTGCTGGGTCAGCTCCTAGCCTACTTGGATCACATCCTTGGAGAACATCCTCCCCCTCCTGCTGCACTATGGTTATGATTGGGGATCCAAGAACCTGGGTTAGGGCACCCACAACCTATCGATTTACCCATCTCTGAGGCAAGCATGCACCCACTATGCCCCAATGCTGCCCCCTGAGCACTGGACAACATCTGCAATTCTACCCTCCACCTAAGGTACCTACACTGCCTGAATTTGAACCTACAGCACCAAATGAGAATTGTCTGAATCCAAAGAGCTCCCTGGACCATGGACAGGCTTCTGCTAGTGGTGGGCCAAGCTGGACCTTCCACCTAATCCCCATAAGGGAATCCATAAAAGGAAGCAAGATGGGTCTCCTGACCCGAAGGGACTCTAGAACTTGGCTTTGCCAAACCACATGCAACCCAAGGATGTGGGCTCTGGACATGCCATACTTCAGCTCTCACTTAGGACTCCACGCTCTAGAGGACAATGCATTCCTAGCTGCACTAAAAGGAAATGCAAAGAGATCTCTCCTGGTCTCCAAAGTCCCAGCCTGCTACTCAGCCCAGCACCAAAGGCCTTTGTGCTATCTGTGCCCTCCTAGCCATCTTCTGGATCCAAACAACTCTGCCCATGAGGGCACCCCCCAATACTAAATGCTGAAGTGGGCCCAAGGCTGCCCCCACCACGGTGCAACCCTTATGACTTCAAACTAATGGATGGCCACCCTCACTGCTACTAAATAGTGTCTCAAGCCTAGCCCCAATGACTGTGGACAGTGAGTTGTACCTCCCCGAGGCTGGGGGGGAAGGAAACATGTTAACATAGTCCTGAGGCCCCTAAACGAGTCACCTGGGGGGCAGCAGGGCTGCGATCATTCTGGCCCCTGGATGCTGCGCCCCTGCCGCCTCCAGTGTCAACTGGTAGCCCTACGCCCCAGTCCTATCCACCATTCCTTTGCATCACCCTTGGTGACCTCCAGAATCCTGGACTGAATGGGCCCTTACCTGTGGCCCATCCAAGCCCTATGTACCTGTGGTCTGAATCTCCTGACTTAGATAGGCCGTTGTCCAGGCATGCTGCAACTATGCTGACAAACCTGATTCTCAAGGCTGCCTGCCTCACGCTTCATATGTGAAGCTGACAGGACCATGTATGGATACAAACTCTCAACCTTTTGTTATCAGGCTGAAGTGCTTTCCACTACACCACAAAGCCACTATATATATATATATACACACACATATATATATATATATATATATATTTCTTTCCCTCTTTTTTTTTTTTTGAAGGGGGGATGGTGAACTTCCAAATCCCGCTGGACCAGCAGGCGGGGAAAATGATCAGGCCCACCCTTCAAGGAAATAGGAAGGCTGGAACTGAACCTTGAACTCTTGCACCCAGGTTGAGCTTGGCCATGCTCCTTGGCCAGGGACAACTGAACCTATGCCCCATACGCTCTCTTGGCAACCAGGGTGCTATTCTCACGATAACGCTCCCAGTGGCTCCCAATCCCCAGGAAATACAGAAATCTCCACAGTTCAGAGTGCCCTGACCTGAGAAGAACCCAAAGGGTGGGGCATTAGATGCTGGTTACCCCCCTTGTGAGATGGGCCAGGGGTCAGGTGACACCCAAACCGCTAACCTCCTGCATTACAATCCTAGCACTGGTCTACAAAATTCCTAGCCAAAGGCCAAAAAGTGCAGCACTACTACTAACTAAAAAGAATATCAGGAGACCAGGAACAGCAGTTTGGTTTCCTGGTAACCCAGACATTTCCCTGTCCCTATTATAGTAAGCAATGGGGAATGTCTCTCTCAACTTAGTACAGTGACTCAGTTATCTGTACCTCTAGAAATAACCATTAACTAATAAGATCATCAGTAAAACCCATGGAAAGCACAGGTAAGTGATTTGGGAAATTGTATTATTATGTGAAAATCCCCACAGTTGAGAGGTGGGACAACCCCTCACCATGTAGAGGAAGGCACTTTCCTTTTTTTTATTATTAATTTTGGATACTGCCAGGTGAGGTAGCACGAGACTGCTGGGTGGTGCTGCAGGCAGTTGATGCCAGTCCACGAACCATGCTGGATGGTATCTCCCTGAGCAGAGGCACTGTAGCCCTGACTGCTGTCCTTGGGCCCAAATTGCATCCCCGACCCCCGGAGGGAAGCTTCCATGGTGAGACAGACCATATGCTCCGGCCAGAGCAGCACCTCACTCCTGCCTGCCACAGAACCCCATTGCCACACTGCTGGTGGCTCCCTACCCCGATGTGACCACTCCCCCAAGGGGCAAATTCTGCAACTTGGTGCCTAACTATCCACTCTGTGTCAAGCAGTATGCCAGCAGTAACTGAGGGGATCCCCAGTTTTGATTCATATAGATTCTTACTGCATGCTCTACTCCTAAACCATGCCCCTTGCATAATTAAATGGAGGACCTACTCTGGTCCATGCCCCCTGAATGTCCCAGCTCACAGCACAGCATGTGAACTAGCCAGGACCCATACCCCTGATATATCGGTCCGCTGCCGCACTGTGAAAGCTCCACCCCAGGGGACAAGCTCTGCAGCTCCCCAGCTGCTGAACTACCCACAAGTACAAGCAGAAGGAAAGAGAGTGACTGGGAGTCCCTCAGTCTGCTACCTAGCCTCAGATTAAAAGAAGGGCAAGGCACTGCCCCTATTATTTTACATGTTTAATTTTTTTATTTTAATTTTTTATTTTTATGTAACAGGTCCTCCAGATGTCCCAGCCCACAGCAGGCTGTGCATTTCCTAGTGTGTGCACTGATTGTTTTTAAGACAACTTTACTGGTAAATTGTTGTCTATAATGCAGGCATTGAAACTTCTTGGAGCTCCACAACAATCTTAGTATGTCTTTAATCTGGGTGGGGGTTGCCTTTCAGTAATCACATCCTTATACAAACTGTGACACTCATAGCTTGATTTAAGAGTCATCTGCTCAGCAGTGTTATCTTATGTCAATTAAATTTATATGCAGTAGGATTCTTTGTATGTGTGTTCCACCAAGCACCTTTGACCCGGGGACCCTCCTGGCTGAAGGCAGTATGGTACTGTTAAACTTCTCTGACATCATCTTCTGTATTTTTAAAATGAGTATTTCAAACCAGTGGGGAATTTTTATGTTTTTTTCTGTATGATCCAGCTGTTATAAGTATTGTATTTTCTCAACAACTGCCATTAGCCTCTGAAGAAGGACTAGTTGGTCCGAAAGTTAAAGCACTTTGTTCTTGTTGTTACATCTATGTTGGTCCATTAAAAGGTATCAAATCATTTGCTCCTGGATCTTTCCTAGCCAGAAAGCAGAACTCCATTTGCCCCCCCCCAAGAATCAGAGGGGGATGTGAGATTAAAATTCAGATCTACAGTGGCATAACCCAGAGTCATACTATGATGCTGCATAGCCTGCTACCTGGGAACATCCACTGCAGCTTGCCTGCTGCTGGTTACCTGCTCAGGGACAAGCAGCTTGCAGGTGACTGGGACTGAACCCAGGCCCACTGCCTCCAAACATTTTTGTATTTTCTTTGTCTCTGCAGGCTCACCATGGACAAAGGTTCCATGAGCAGGTGCACCATCAACACCAAGACTGATGCACAGCCCACCAAGCCACCAGCATTGCCCCGGAAGGCTGCAGGAGAAACTCACGAAAAACAACTAAGGGTCTGTTGGTCATCTGCCAGTCACAAGATGGCCAATGAGAATCCCATGACCACCGGGAATGCTCATCTCACGAGAGCCAGAAGGAATGTGGGGCAGGCGTACAGAGAAAATGTACTGCAACTCCCCCACATGGCGGCTGAATGGGAAACAATCCTCTGCCATGGTGTACACCACTTGCATCCGGAGGATAATCAGAAGAACCACACCCAATGCCACCCCAGCCACTGCACCAACAATGGGATCTCCCTACCCAGGACCTGCTTGGATCCTGCAGCCATCTGCTCCCACCAGCCAGCACTGCCAGAACACTGCAGGAGAGGAGGTGAGTAAAAGAGGCAGAAAGGGCGAAGACACATCCCAGAAGCTGGCCAGTCAAGGAGCTGATCACTGCTCCAGTGGCAGGGCACTGAGGAGGACAATCCACTCCCTTGTCCCGGACTGAGAAATGGAGGGGGAAGCCCTTCTGCCCTCCCCAGAAAGTAAAAAAAGCCCGCCAACAGGGAGAAAGGAGTTGGAGGTGCATGTGAGGTGCCTGACTCACTGTAGCCTGTTACTGGCACTCTGGGAAGGGGAAAAATTACACAGATGCATGCGGAGCTTGTGGGCTTGAAGCAGCTCAAGCACAGCTCCTTACTCTAACCTCTAAGCCATAACGTGTTAGCAGAACACAGAAGGATCACAATCCCAGAGGCAAGAGCTGATGCTAGCACCTCTCCTTCCAGACAAAAGGCCAACCAGGCCCTTACCTTAAACTGAAGGTGTTGGCTCTGACCAGTGTGGATCCACTGGAAGGAAAAGAGAGAGAGGGAGATCTACCACAGCAGCATGACTAAATATCTCCCCTGTGTCCACCAACCAGTTATGCCATCCCACCCTGAAGGTGGCCTGTTGGGGACCTCCTCCTGGATGATGCCAGGATCTGTGTTCCTCCCATGGAAGGGTTCTTCTATTCTGACCAGGTCCGGGAGGTGGGTGCAGGCAAATGGCCAGCTGCTGCGACAGGCTGGCAGCCTCTCTATACTGTTTCATTTAAGGAATTACCATATCTGTTTTATGTCTTCCAAGGAAGGCATATATTTTTTTAGGTAGTAGGTTCCTCTTCTTTTGCCTGAATATGTTTCTCATTATGTGTCTTTCAGCAGTGGCATGCAGCTGGTCTTCTGTATGCATCTTCTGCTTTTACTCTTGAACATCAAAACACTCCCTTGCGGGTTTCTGTGGTCCTTGCCACAAGTGGAAGGTTTGGCAGACTGTTCCTCAGTTTGCTGCACAGGAGAAGATATACCATCAGATGATTCTTTCTTTCTTTCTTCATAACTAATTTGTTTGCAGCCTGTTTAATCTGGGAAAAATCTAGATAGTTGAAATCTGTTACAGGAGCTGACAATGATTCATTTTAATTTTTCCATCTTTCATTAGTCTTTTGGTAGAACTTCAAACAATGTTTGCAAGTGGTAGAATCATAATCTGGGCCCAGACAGTCAAAACAGAATGGATGAATATCTGCCTTAGCCACCAAGCTTCCACAGTTCAAACAACATTTGAAACTTGTAGACTTGTTCTCTTCTTAGTCATTTCTGACATAATTCTCAGTGAAAATCTTGCCACAAAATATGTTAGTTCAAACAGTAAGTACTTTTGTGGTGGTTATGCCAATTTAAAAAAAAAAAAAAAACATGAAGTAAATAAAACCTGAATTCGGAATGAAAAAGAACTGATTTAAAAAATGCTTTTCCAGTTGCCTGGAACTAATCAGAAACTGAAAAAAAAAACGTTCAACAGAACAGAATTTCATGCATGTTTGTAATGAAGTTCCACTGCTTGCGACATGACTGATAGACCACACAAATGGTGATGTAACTTCATGCTGCATGTGGCACAAGGTTAGCACAATACATGACATATATGTCAAAACCTTTACAAAAATGAAATATATTTTAAAATATATAATTAACAATATATTTACATATAGTCAAATATATTCCAATCTACTTGTTTTATAGTATATTATAATGTATCGGAAGACCAATATATTTCAATATATTTTAAAATGTGCAAATATATTGCAATGTACTATAAATATGCACGTTATTGCTGCTTTAGTATACTATGTATACTGCAAAATATATTTATTAAATTCCAAATATATTGTAATAAGGATGGTAAATATATGTTATTGGTGTATTGCCAATATATGTATAAATGTTTGTATTGTTTTTACATTTCAAATGTTGTTTCCTGTATTTACAAATATATATAATATACATGTGTAATAAATATTAATATAACTATTAACTTGCCCAGATAAAAACAATGGAAATTATTTATGATTTACATGTACCTCTCTCTGTACAACTGGAGTTCATCTTGTTATTAATTATGGAGATAATGCATTAAATTATTGTTTTACAGTGCAGTTTTAACTCAAAATTACATTCTATACTTACATATATGACCTACCTGTCAAACTCGTGTTTGTTAAAGGCTCAGATTGGTATTTATACCACCCCATTTTGTTTCATTTTTAGGTCAGGGTGAGATCCTACATGCACTTGCTTTATAACTTGAAGCTTTCTTTTCAGTCTGTAAGCTTATGTTGTAAGTCTGAAAGTATTGTAAAACTAGAAATTATCATGATTTTGGCTGATAAACTATGTTTTTGAAATATTCAAATTAGTTATGCAAATGTACACGTGGGATGAAACTAAGCATTTACAAAAATACATATATCATACATAAAAATATATGTAATGTATAAAAATATATGTAACATATAGACAACATATGTAACATATATACAGAATATATGTAACATATATAATAAATATATTTAACATACAAAGAATACAGTACGTATTTTGAAATATACTAATATATTTCAGACAATGTATTACTAAAAAGATTGACATGCTTTCAAGCAATACATGAGGCAGACTATCTGGTTTCAGTATATGCTGAAATATGCTATGTATTATATTTCATTGAGTTAACATATTTATCAATATAGTGACATATATTTTTGCATAATATGGGTTAGAAATATATTATGTCAGTATATTTAAAGCTACAGTATATTTCATAGTATATTATATAATATATTACATTGGGGCAATGTATTTCTCGATGTATTGACATACACTAACACATATTTTTCAATATACTGCAATATACTCCATTTCCGTAAGGGAAGAATGACACATGAATCTTTTTTCTACTATAAAGTGTGGAAATTGTTTCAAATGTGTTAAAATATATTAAAATAGGCCACAAATATTTTGGTGCATTTACCATAATGCAAGCTGCACCCAGGATCATGAACTGCACTGTGTTGTGAGCTTTCAAAAGCTGGGCCACTTTACCCAGGTGCAAACCAGGCAAACTGGACTTTGTGAATAGCTAGTATTCACAAAGCCCAGTTTGCCCCCAGAAACTGGGTTTGCATCTGGGCAAAGTAGTGAGGGGTGCTGCAATGCTAATGAAGGAGAGGAGACATGCATATCCCCGCAATCCCATTCACTAAGGTTTTGCTCCACACAAGGGCCTGTGCAAAGGTCCTTGCATGGAGCAATGTGCGGGCAAAAAAAAAAAAACCTGGCAATAATCCATGCAACCCTAGTGATTGGCAGATGTACTTTGACCCCCAACCCCCCCAGTCCCGATCACCCACCTGACATATTTAGATATAATTTCCATAGTGTAGTGTCCCACCCCAGTCCCTGATCACCTATCCCCAACCTGGTAAAAAATATAATGAATCCTGGTAGTCTAATGATTCCTCCACTCTCCCCGTCATCTGATTGCTGGCACCATAAAAACTACCACAAGTTCTGGTGGTCCAGTGGTCCCTCAGCCCTCCCTGTTCTCTGACCCCATGAAGCAGTCCAAACTCCCTGACAGTCTAGTGGACCCCCCACACATTAATGGAGAGTCTGACCAACCTGACCCCCCAGCCCAACCCACTGCTATTGATCAGCACAGTCCACCACTCACCACCACGGCTGGCTGCTGCCTGCTCTCCCAATGATCTTGTACTGTATTGAGTATGGTCCATTGACAGTGATCTGTCAATCACTGTCAATGGGCTGTATGCTATGTATTACACAGTCATTGGGAGAGCAGTCGGCAGCCAGCCATGGTGGTGAGTGGTGGGCTGTGCTGGTCACTGACTGTGGGCTGGGCTTGCTGGGGGAGTGGAGTGGTCGGACTCTCCATTACCAGGTGGGGGGTCCCCTAGACTGCCAGAGAGTTTGGACTGATTCACGGGATCAGGGAGTGGGGAAGGGGGAGGGACCACTGGACCACCAGGATTCACTGTAATTTTTGCACAGCCAGTGATCAGAGGATGGGGAAGGGGGAGGGACCACTGGACCAACAGGATTTGTGGTACTTTTTACCACATTGGGGATCAGTTATCGGGAAGAGGGGTGGGACACTACACTATGGAAAATGAAGATAAACACTTTGGGTGAGTGATTGAGGACTGGGGTGGGACACTACACTACACTATGGAAACAGAATAAATCACTTTGAGTGGGTGAGCAGGGATTGGGGTTGGCTACAACACTATGGAAAATGAGGATAAACACTTTGGTCAGTGATCAGGGACTGGGGTGGGGCACTACACTATGGAAACTTTTTGTTATTACTGTCAGATGGGTGATCGGGGTGCGGAGGGCACCTCTAGACTACTGGGGACTGCAGCTGCATGGGGCATGGGCTGGATGGGGAAGCCACAGTAATGCCATAAAATAGGCCCATAATGGACATGCTAATCATCACTAGTACCTTGCATGCCCAATGGGCTCATTTGCATGACTCCTTTTGTGAATTGCACTTTAGCACCTGAGCACTATTGACTGTGGGACATTTTCCTAGCTGACTGTGGGGGCAGCACTACAGGGTATTCTACTGGTTTTCCTGAGTTAGCGCACCCCCACCAGTCTGTACTCACAGTTGGATAGCGCACCACACTATCCAACTGTGAATAGCTTCATTGCCCACCAGCACAGTCGGGAAGTGCAGCGCAGACATTTGTGCCCACTTTGCATTCTTTTTGTGAATCCTGGCCCAGGCCTGATAAATTTACCTGAATACAGTGTAAAGTATAGCAAAATAAAATAAGAAACTGCATGAACATAGATGAGAGATACAAGAGCTGGATCTGGGGCATCTGTTTTTTTCAGCATAAAAATGTAGCTGTCATTTGGGAGATGGTTGTCACATGACCAATGTAGTGTGAAGGCACTATGTTTTTATTAACTGTTTATGCCTCTTTATGTCTAAGTCAACACCCTTCTGCTGCCCCCTTCTACCATCATCACGTACCTTCTCCAGGACTTACTCCACCTCAGGTTTCCCATGGATGAATCTAGTGTGGGGATGGGTGCCAAGGATGCAAGTGCAGGACCTGGGGAGTGGGACTGACTTTATCCTGAAATGGCTTAAGGGGCCCTTTTGATTCCCATGTTCCATGAATGCTGCCAGCTAGGGACTTCTCTGAAGAAGGGATGGATGATGACAGAATGATTTTCCTTAAAGCAGCAGGGCAGTGAAAAAAGTTATTCCAAAAAGCTAATTTTCTACTATGGTTATGAAAAACATTGGCAGAACTGTTGATTTGGGTCTTCTGGATGCTTCCTGGGCTGTGCATTGTACATTTGAATTGTTGTCTGGACTTACCCTCCTCGGGTCCTCAATATTATTTCAATGCAAAAATGAGGTGGCCATATTTTTTCTTGAGGAATAATTATTTACAACTTTCATAAAATTCTTAAATGATAATGAAAATTGAAAATGTTACTGCCAAAATAAACTGGAAGACATCTGGCACTGATTAAGAAGAAAAAAAAAGGTGGGGTCAAATTTTAACCCATTTGCATTGCACTGCTGTTTAAAAAATTATTTTCCAGTAACTCCAGCACTGTACACACTCCTCAAAATCCACAAGTCTGTGAGGGACCATCCCTGGTGACCAATAATATCTAGCATTGGATCACTCAGTGAGGGCCCCTCAAGGTTTGTGGGCCATTTCTTGAAACAGCTTGTGAGTTTGAACCCCAGTCACATTTGTGACACTACTGAACTTATTATCAGAATTGAGAGGTCCAAATGGGCAGATACTTACTGCTGGCTAGCAAATGATAGCACATGTCTTTACATGTGTACCTAACATGATCTAGGCAAGGCCGCTAGTTGGTAGTTCTTAGAACCCAAGCCAGACGTGAAGAATGCCCCCAAAGAATTCATCCTGAAGCTACTTAAGTTAGGCCACATCCACAACTACTTCTGCTTTGGGAGCAAAATATACCTACAACAACAAGACACTGCAATGGGGGCAGCACTAGCCTCATCATATTCCAACTTGTTTTTGTCCTGGTGGGAAAAGCAGGCTGTGCTTGATCCACTGAACTCCCACCTCAGACACATTGTACATTAGCACTGTTTTCTTGTCAATGAAATCATATGTTTCTGGAGCGGAGGTTTGGAGGCCACAGTCACATTTATGGATTGGTTGAATGATAATACATTGAACTTAGCATGCACCCAGAGGGTAGATCCTAACACCACTATTTGGATGTAAAACTTACAGTTAATGCCCATGGCAAAATAGAAATGTTTCCATTCAAAAACCAATATCTTGTAATAGCCTCCTGAGGGCTGATAGTTGCTACTTTCGAGGCCTGGATGACAGCATATCATTTGGACAGTTCCTACGCACCAAAAGAGGAACTTCAGTTCAAATTAGGGTTTTCTCCAAGAAGCCAGTATGTTGTCAGCTAGGTTTAGGGAATGAGGGTATTCAGCAGTACATGGTGATTTCTAAAAAGTATGTGAAGCTGACTGAGCAAAAATGTTAAGACCTATGGTGAGGCAACAGGATAATCAGGGCTCCAGAGTTACTTTTGTAACTTCTTATTACTCATCAGTAATGGCAATCTGCAGTATTATTAGGAACAGGTGGCCCACATTATTACTAGATGGAGAGTTGGGTCAGATCATGGGAAATATGCCATGTATCTCATTCACATGAGACACAAGCCTTAGTGACAACCTTGCAAGCAGCCACTACAATGATAGTGTTCCCCAAAAGTGATGCTACCTGTAGAACTGGTCTCTACAGTTGCAGAAAATGCAATGTCTACTGTTTAGCATCCACAGGCCCCATTTTTAAACACCCGACTAGTGGTCAGCAGTACCAATTGAGGTGTTAGGCCGACTGCCATACAGACTTCATGTTTTATGTAGCATGGTGCCAATGTGGCCTCCTCTATGTTGGCAGAAATATTTGCCCCCTAAAATGTTGTATCCAGGAGCATGTACATGCCATCATAAACCAGAACAAGAACAATGCCCTGGGTGCACACTTCAGGGGCACTCATGGATCCAACACCAGAGGTTTGAGATGTACGGCACTTAAATGAATAAAACCATTGCCACGGGGAGGTGACAGATTAAAGATCTTGCTCCAGAGGAAACAAAATGGATAAGGACATTGGTAGTTCCTTCTGCAGGTTGATTGAATGATCAGATTGATTTTAAACCTTTTTAGTAAAACTGTAATTTGTAAATGATACAGAATTGATGTGTGACCTTTGAAACTGCGACATCTGTCTAAATTGTAATCCACACCTTGTTCTGTTACCCCAGTTACATAGAAACATAGAAAGATAAAAGCTGTTAACAGATATGGACCACAAAGCCCATCCAGTCTGCCCATTTTTTCTACCTCGTGAATGTGCCATAGGCATTTACTCTGTTAATGACCTATTTATTCATACTCTTCTGTATTGCTCCCTTGTGCCTATCCTGTCCCTGTTTGAAGCCATGCACTGTATTCATATCCACCACTTCCTGAGGGAGGCTATTCCATGCATTCACCACCCTTTCTATGAAAAATAACTTCCTCATATTACCCCTTAATCAGCCTCCCTCTAATCTCATGCTGTGTCCTCTTGTCCTGCTATTTTTCATATACTGAAATGTTAGACTCTTTCACTTTGTTAATGCCCTTAAGGTATCTGAAAGTTTCGATCATATCACCTCTTTCACTCCTTTGCTCTAGGGTATACATGTTGAGCTCCGTTAATCTGCTCTCATATGTTTTCTGATGCAGTCCCTGCACCATTTTGGTTGCCGTTCTCTGGACTGCCCCCATTTTGTTAATGTCCTTGTGCAGGTGCAGCCTCCAGTACTGCACACAGTACTCCAGATGGGGCCTAACCAGTGTCTTGTAAAGAGGGATTATTACCTCCCTCTTATGACTTGTGATACCCCTACTAATACACCCCAACATCCCTTTCGCCTTACCTACTGCTTTAGTGATCTGCATGGATGATTTCAAGTCATCTCTGATGATGATGCCCAAGTCTCTTTCTTCCCTTGTGATTGCCAGCAACTCCTCTCCCACCCTATAGGTAGCTTCAGGGTTTCTCTTCCCTACGTGCATGATCTTGCACTTCTTTGCGTTAAACCCCAATTGCCACTCTTCAGACCATTTTGCAAGTTTTTTCAGATTTCTTCTTATTCTGCCCACACCATCTGGATCATCTACTCTGTTGCAGATCTTAGTGTCATCTGCAAACAGACAAACCTTACCCTCCAGTCCATCTGCAATGTCACTGATAAAGATATTGAAGAGGACTGGCTCCAGAACTAATCCCTGAGGTACCTCACTTGTGACTTGCATCTCTTCTGACTGTATACAGTTTACCACCACTCTCTGTTTTCTGCCTGCCAACCAGTTTGCCACCCAGTTGACTAACTTCTAACCCACCCCGAGCCTACCCAACTTATTAATCAATCTTCTATGTGGAACAGTAGCGAAGCTTTGCTGAAGTCAAGGTAGGCAACATCCACTGCTTCCCCATGGTCCACCACTCTGGTTACCCAGTCAAAGAAATCTATGAGATTAGTTTGACAGGACCTCCCTGTTGTAAACTCATGCTGTCATGGATCCTGTGCTCCTATGGATTCCAGGTGTTGCACTATCCTTTCCTTAAGGAGTGCCTCCATAATCTTGCCCAGTACTGAGGTAAGACTGACTGGTCTGTAGTTCCCTGCCTCCTCCCTGCTATCACTCTTGTGGAGCAGTATCACATGATCCCTTCTCCAATCTTCTGGAACCTCTCCTGTGCTCAAAGACTAACTAAACAATTCTGCTAATGGCTCTGCTTGTTCCACCCTTAGCTCCTTTAGTACCCTGGAATGTATGCCATCAGGTCCCATTGCCTTGTCCACCCTGAACTTGGTGAGCTCTTGTAGGATCCTTTGTTTTGTGAAGGGACTTGTGCACACCTCCCTCCCTCCCTCATGTCCATGGAGCTGAGCTGTGGGCCCTACCCTACCTTCTCCTCAGTAAATACTGAGCAGAAGTATTTATTTAGGATAGTTGCTTTTCCTTGGTCCTCCTCCATACACTCCTTCTTATCCCCTTTGATCTTAGCAATGCCCCCTCTGGACTTTCTCCTTTCACTAATGTACCTATAGAAAGTCTTGTCCCATTCTTTTGCTGTTCATGCTACTGTTTTCTTAGTTTGGGCCTTTGCCTGCCTTACTGCCTTCCCTGCTCCCTTAGGGAAGTTTGGTATGCCTCCCTATCTTCATCCTGCTGCTTTCCCTTATATTACCTGAAAGCCAACCTTTTGGCTCTGGCCTTTTCTGCTACTGTTTTTGAGAACCAAAGTGATTTCCTCCTTCTTTTGCTCTTGATTTCCTCCCTAATACAATGGGATGTTGCTTCAAGTATTGCATCCTTAATACTTGCCCACTTTGCCTGTACCCCCTCTCCTGTATTTCTTCTTGCCAGGGCTAGCTTAGCCCTGTTGGCCATCTTATCTGTGCCTTGGAATGGGATGATTTTGTTCTAGTGGTCAAACTGAACCACACCATGTGATGGCCACTAGCCCCAGGTGACCTTTTACCTGGAGATCTGTGATTCTTTCCATGATAGTCAGTACTAGATCCAGAATAGTCCTGTCACTTGTGGGTTGTTGTATCAAATGTTTGAGGCCACCCCCCTGCAGGGAATCCACTATGTGCCTAGTTCTGGTGGATGTCCTGGCTGGTATTGACCAATCTGCATCCAGCATGTTGAAGTCTTCCATTAGCAGAACCTCCCCTTTAGCTGTCATGTTTTGTATATGTTCTAACAGTAATTTGTCTATGTCCTCCACCTGGTCTGAAGGCCTGTAGACAACCCCAGTTTGCATGGCTGTCCCATTTCCTGTCTCCTGGGTGACCCACAGTTCCTCTTGCTCCTTATGCGTATTCTGAATCTCTGTAGCTTTGATATTTTTATTGATATAAAGGCCACTCCCCCCCTCTTTTTCACCTCTGTCTCTTCTGAACAGTACATAGCTGGGTACTATAGTCTCCTAAGTGTGGTTACTGGTGAACCATGTCTCGCTAATGGCTACTATGTCCAGTCTAGCCTCTGTCATTGTTGCCTCTAGGTCTGGGATCTTGTTTCTCAGACTTTGGGCATTTGTGTACATGATTCTCCATTGGCCACATTTTGGTGTGTTAGTTATGGGGCAATGTCCGGGCTTTTCCCCTGTGCATCGTATGGGGAGCCAGACCTTTTTCCTTACCTGGTGATGCAAATGAACTACAAACATGTTGAACTCCTGTTATATCACTAGCTGAGAGGGAAGGGGTGCTCTTCCCATTTGATGTATTGGGTGCTGCACCCCTCTCCTTATTTGCTAGTTTAAATATTTTGCAAACACATCAAACTTCTGCCCCAGTGCACTGATTCCCTCCTTAGTCAGATGCAGTCCATCAAATTTAAAGAACTTTTGTTAACAAAACTGTTGCCAGTTACCTACAAATTTGTGTCCTTTTTCTTGGCACCAGGCCTTGAGCCACATGTTTAGCTCCTCTATCTCCCCATCTCTGACCTTCTGCCCATCTGCCCTCCTCTCCCAGATTGGCAGGACCTCAGAGAAAAGATGCTGGACAAAATGGATAATAGTTTGTCTCCCAGCCTGGTCTGGTGTTCCTGGTCTCCACAATTGACCAGCTGGTGAGATCATTAGTCCATATGTGTACTAGGGTGTCGTTGTTTTCTCCTGCTTCCTGCATGATTTTAGCAATGCAGTCAGTGTCCCTCCATGCTGATGTCCCTGGGAGACATCTGACTATCACCTCTGGCCAGAGGTAGGTATCAACTCCCTGAATCATTGAGTCTCCTATTATCAGTTTACCTGGTCCTGGCAGTTTGCCTAGAACATATGGAGTTTATATTTAAAATCCTTCTTTCTTTTGATATGAATATTTCAATTTTTCTGAAATTGTGTCAAAGACATCAAGCTTATTCTGGAGTATTCTGTTTTCCCTTTTTTGCATGACTCCTGTGTCTCTTTCAGTATTACTATTTTGTTTCCTTTTATGCTGGGTACCTCCTTCCCTCATTCCCTTCACCATTTTGTTCTTCACCTTTTTCCTTTTTGCCCCATATCTGTTCCCCCTTTTACCACCCCTGGGCTTTTCCCTTCGTTTCTTTTTCTGTCTCGCTCCTGCCTTTCTATCATTGCAGTTTCCAATATTTTGCTTTTCTGCTGGGTTATTTTGACCAAGGGAATCTTGTATGATCAATTTTTTACTAAGCAAACATTAAATTCAGCATTATCACCCATATTTAAATGCAAATTGTTGCACTTTAGTATGGTTGTGCCCTTAGGCGGCTTCTACTAATTAATTTTTGTCCACAAATTTGATATATGAATAAGAGGCCCATGCAGTCATAATTTTTTGTGCTCATCAGTTTGGATGCTTTGCTATTTTAAGATGGAATATATTGACCTCATCTGATTGTGATAAAGCATTTGTGATGGGCATCTATCGATTTATGTCTTTTCGTATCTTTATGTCTATTTTTATCTTTTAACCCCATCCCCCTTGCTGTATCTCCTTTCTTCCCCATACCACATGTTCTTGTCTGCAATGCTTAATTAGTCAATCAAGCATAAAACATACTGGCACCAGGTTGCAGTACAAAAATACACAGCTTTTATTTTAAACATAAAATCAATACATAAAAATACCTTGGTGGTAAAAAATGCACAGGAGATGCTCCCCACCTCATTTCGCCAATTAGGCATTCCCAAGGGATACTGATTAAAGAAAGCAATGGGTCTTTTAACGTGCTCTCAGCCAATCCTGCACAGCCACAAATTTAAAGGTGTAGTACGACATGAAACTAATGCAATAATGACTATTACATTGCATAAACGTAGTAGCCCAATACCAGTTAAAACATCATACTCAGTGGAGTAGACACAATTTCATAAGCTCACAGTAGCATCACAATCAATACAATTTACACTTTTCAAAATCTCTAATTTTACTTTCAGAAAGAGATCCAAAGGCTTACACTTGTGTTGAGTAAAGTACTTGGTGCCTCCACCCTCTTGCTGGCTGTTACCTTCTACCCATGAAAACATAGTGATAGAAACCATTATATTTGAACCTGGACCAGAAAAGAGGTGAGAATTAGAAATATGAAAAATCTGCATTCATTTCAGTAATTTCTTTAAAATTTCCCCTTCATTTCAATGAGTGGCATAATATCTAGCCTGTCATTTAATCCAGCTAAACAGTGACACCTCTAACTGAATGATCCGCAGAACCTCCCTCTGTAAAAGTAAGGCATCCATATCTCCTCCCCATTTTCCCACATATACATTCTCAATGGCACAAAACTTGACACTCTGATGCTGGAGATTTCTTGACATAAACAGCTAATGCATTGCTTATATCACCCTAAGCAACTGCCCTCTTGTGTTCACCAGTTTGAAGTTTCAAGGTTCAAGTTGCATTGCCTGTGCAAATTGCCCCACAGTTGCACCAAGCCAAGTAAACTACATGCCTAGAGTCACAGGTAATGAAGTTGCTAATATCAAACATTGTGGTACTACTGCTGCTGAACTGGTGTGTTTTTTTCGTTACTGGGCAATATTTACACCAGCTGCCTTTGTAATGCCTTTGGTCAGATGTCAATGACTAAGTTTTGTTAGCACCTTTGGCAAAAGGTCCACAGTCATTAGAAACATCATTACTAGAAATTGGAGCATTACAAGGTCTGATCTGGTCCTAAGGAATCACTTTTCAGACCCACCTAAGTTCACCTGTATAAAAACTAAAAACATGTCAGACAGTTAAACCCAAAGTATGCAACCCACTTCAAAAAATAACACCCACTTGACTACCAAAAGGGCAATTACAAAAGTGGCCACTGTAAATATTGCCCAGTAATGAAAAAAAAAACAGCAGTCCACCAGCAGTAGTACCACAATAATACTGATATTAGGAACTTCATTAACTGTGACTCTAGGCATGTAGTTTACTTGACTTGATGCAACTGTGGGGCATTTTACACAGGCAAAACAACTAGAACCTTGAAACATAGAATTGGGGAGCAGGAGAGCTAAGGCTCAGACAGAGAAGAGATTAGCTCAGATGGTAAAGAGGAGGGAAAGACTTTTTTTTAGATATATTAGTGATAGAAGGAAGGCCGGGGGAGGGATTGTAAGGCTCAATGGGAAGGAAGGGGTGTGTATACAGGGTGACATAGAAAAAGTATTGATACTGAATGAATACTTCTGTTTGGTATTCATGATAGAGGGCGAGGGGCAGGGACCACAGCTAGGCAGCAGAAACAATAGGAGGAGAGAGGAAAACACTTATTATTTTACAGAAGAGAGAGTCCTAGAGGAACTCACAAAACTGAAGGTAGACAAAGCGATGGGACCATATGATATACACCCCAGGATATTAAAGGAATAATGGATGGCACTAGCAGCACTACTGGCAGCCCTATTTAGCAAATCACTTGATGCAGGGGTGATTCCAAAGGACTGGAAGGGGGCAAATGTAGTACTTCTTCACAAGAGTGGTAGCAAGGATGAGGCAGGAAACAATAGGCTAGTCAGCCTCACCTCAATAGTGGGTAAAATTATGGAGGTGCTGCTAAATGAAAAGGATTGTAGAACACTTGGAAATCATGAGACCACAGGAGCCAAGGCAGCATGGATTCACAGCGGAAAAGCCATATCAACCAATATGATTGACTTTTTTGACTCGGTGATGAAGGAGTTAAATCAAGAGGAGCCCAGTTCAGCTCCAGCCGAGGAAGTAGGAGGAGGTGTACGTGGAGATGCAAAAGTTATTCATGCTTTGGAAGCTACAGAAGGGCAACCCAATACTGATAAGAGACCAGTATGGGAGACATTGGAAGAGGAGTTAATGCAAGTGGAGCAAACTTTACAGAATGAATTAAAAGAAAAAAAAATCTTATTTACTACAACAATTAAAGTATGCAGCGACAACCTACCAAAAGGAGAAAAACAAATTGGATGAAAAGAAGAAATGGAAAAGAACCATTAATATTTCACCAGGTCTCCCGGAAAAAAAAAAAAACAATACCAGTAGTCTTCCATTTTGGAAATAATGCCAAGGTCCTGGATCAAACCTACAGACCCACACCAATGGAACAAGAAACTGTTGCACCCAGTCCCCCAAAATGGACTCCAGAAATTGCAATCGAAATCACAAATTGGATTTGAAACAGTCAAGGAAACTGGGTTCCAGACCCTGACATCTCATTGCCAGGCTCACCCGAATGGAGACCGGAGCATTTCACACATGAATTGGAGGTCTCATCACAGAACAAAGGGAAGTCACCTACAACAAACACTACAGCACCTCAGATCCAGTTACTAGGAAACATGCTGGCAAGAATTATTTCACTTTCTAATTTAGAAAATATTGAAGAAGTATTTTTTGAAGCACAAACTGACATAGTCCAGCAAATGACAGAAACGGCAATACATAATATTGAAGTTAACAATGAAAATCTGCCACAAGACAGCATAGCACAAGAAACAGCCCAGCTTAAAATAACTTATGCAAGTCTATTACAAAGGCCTATAGAGAATGCTAAAAGGAGACATGCAGTCAGACTACAGTACATGGGTGGCATGTCTATTCAACCTGACAGATTTTATGTTGGAAAAGATTTGATCAAGAAAAAGATGGGCATTTTGCTCTCAGATGTTTATGCCCTCATCCACACTGCGTGCAAAAAAACTTTTGACATCAGCTTTTATTCTGAAAACTTGTTGGAGAAATTTTTGGCCGTTTACACCAAACAAAACAAATTTTGGTCAGATCCATTACGGCTGCATAATGAAGTTAGTGAAGTTGTGTGGAATTGTTAAGGAGATATGGAGAAACAACACAATGATTTGTAAGTAGTAAGAATTGTTTTAGTTTCTGTTCTAAGGAAGGCATACACATTATTAGGAACATATATGGAGGTGTTCATTTTAATGGAAGGAATAGGAAGCTTACAAAAGAACCCCAGAGCAAATGCCAGTGATGCATGTGTTATCCTGGATGATATTGGCCAGCAGCCAAATTTTAAAGAAAACACAATTGCACATATCCCAATAATGCAAAGCATCAAGGGAAACATATGCAAATCCCCATGACGGTATGGAAGGTGGCAGTACATGTAAAAGTAATGACTGGCATATGTTCAGCCTTGGGATTATTTATACAGTTTTATTATTTTTTTATTTTTTTTAAGAGAAACAGGATTTTTGCCCATGAGGTGATGTAAGTTATATTTAAGCAATGTGTTGATGTCAGGAAGTCAGGTGTAATGATGATGGACTGTTAGAGAAAATGTGATATTAACTTGCAGAGGGGTCACTTTTAATAAGGGCAAGGTAGTTATGCTTGGGATAATGGGACTATTAGGAAAGTATGAGGTCTACGCAGAAGAGGAGTACAAATATGTCCAGTTTCATAAGTATGTGCTCTGAGTGCAGGCAAATGTGATATGCAGGTTTGTTTTAGAAATAGGTAAAAATAGCAATGCATGCAATTAATAGAAAGATAGATAATTACATAGACATATAGCTAGAGAGAGACACACACAGACAGACAGGCAGAATAGGAATGGCAGTGAAGTATTGAAGTGACGCCAACCCCACCCCAACCCCGCAGACATAGACAGGCACTGGGGTGTGCCTTTGGGTCATTGCCCATAACACTCATGCCATTTCACCTCACCCTACCCTTCAGACACACACTAGAGTCAAGGTGTGCCTTGGGGTTTTCAAACTTTACAGTCACCTGATTCCATAAGGAAATAGTGAAATGGGTACAGTATAAGAGAATGGAGTGAACTTTGGGGCTGAAGAGTCAAAGGAACACCTTGATACCTGTCACTGGCAGCAGGGTGGGGATGTGGTGGAATGGCGTGAGCATTACTGTCGACAATTCCAAGTCACAACCCTGATGCCTGTCAGTCCTTACAGTGTAGGGTGTCATGGTCAGAAACCTTAATGCCTTGGGCGTTTCTTGGTATTTTCACTCCAAGTTTTCAGCATGGGCTTTTTGTGACCCCACTGCATGAACAGTGAAACTATCAGTTCGTTAGCCAAAAGGAGATTTTACACAGCAACTGTGCCATTTGGCACCACAGGTGCAAAAACATATTTTGAACAAGATGTAAAAAATGATAACTGTACATTTCTTGCTTCAGTAACTGCTCAGCACATCTGTTGCATGATCTGCTTATTGACATTTTATATCTGCTATGCAATGTATTGCTGCTATGTCTGGGGAAGTACCTTTCCTAGGTTGCAAGAACAACCTCAGAGGAAAACACACACACACACACACACAGCAGAACACAGCTGTGAAACGATTAGATTGTCTACAAGCACTGTTTTCCATGCAAGACACAAGCAATTGAATAAAAAGCACACACAAACACACACACACGCACACACACACACACACACACACACACACACACACACACGCACCAGAACACAGCAGCAAAATGATTAGATTTGTCTACAAGCACTATATTCTATGCAAGTTGGCGCATGGGGGGGGTTAAGACTGGAGATCAGTTATGGTCCATGACAAAACCACATGGTCAGAATATTAAATATTTTAAAGGGTACCTAAATAAGTAGTTTTTTAAAACTGCAAACTCCAAAATCTGGCTTCACATCGAGGTAAAGTAAGGGCTGCTGTTTGCATTTATGCTAAAACTGCATTTATGTAACTAACATAAATGCAGTTTCATAGCTTTTAAAAAATGTAAACAGCAGCCTTTCACTTTCAAAAAACAGCCTTGGCTTCTCCCTAAGATGTCTGCCAAGTGAGTTAAGTGATTAGTCATGATGACATCATCAGAGCCAGAGCCAAAGATCCACATATGTTTCTACAGTGCTAACTAGTTCTTCTTTCCCTCTTTATTTTGAATTGTTGTACCAGAATGATTAACCCCATGTATTCACTTGTGGATTATTTTGATCAGTACACATGTTAGGCTATGATTTTGTTCATTGTGTTTACTTTAACTTGCAGAAAATATTTTGCAATCCGGCTGACTTCTTCTTTGTTAAACTGCATTACAGAACAACACTTCAAATACCTGATGATCTAGTGGTTATATGATACACTGAATTTTTTTGTTATTGTTATCCAGGAGAGACACATTAAGCTGAAAGCTTGTTTACAGGTGTGGCCTGGGAGCGCAAGGAAGTTTAATGACTTGCTCAGTGTCACACAGCAAAGTACTGGTCTTGTTCAGTTCCAAAGCTCATGCTCTCTAGTTGATCCACAAATAAGGCTTTCTTTTTTCGAGTGAATCCCCTGCACCTAGCCTGCCTTCTGTTGAACACCCCACCATCAATTCCCTGTCCTTAGTACTGCCTGGGGCTGCATATGAGCTTACGGTCTCATGAAGAGAATTATCACACCTCAAATTGTAATCTTCTACCTCAGAAAGTTGTGCACACCTAAACTGATATGCATCATCAGCTGGCACTGTTAAGAAATGCCTCCTAAATCACTCTCCAATCCACATTCTCAATGTTTGACTTCTGCTTCCATAGTAAACAATGAGTGGATCACCACTCTTCTGCACAGTGAAGGTGGTATGTACAGTTCCCTGTTGTGTTTTTTTCCCACCTCTTTAACCAAAAACTAGGTCTTTTTGGAGGACCAAGCAATAAGCATCATGACCCACCAGAAAAACTGCTGTTCATGCCCTCATAAGGGCTGCACTTACAATGGATAACAATATTATTAGCAGGAGAGGCATACTAATACCTTGAGTGAATCCACCTGACTTCCAGTGTCAGTCAACTCCTTTACTTGTGATCTACAGAATCCAGCAGGACAGTTCCCAGCAATTCTTCTCTAGTACTTTTCTATGCTGTACTCCACAATGCGAATTGACTGGCTACCACCCTTCCAAATCTTGAATGAGCTATATACAGCTCCCTGAATACTGTTCTAACAAATGTCAACATCCCTCCCCCCCACCTGAGGGTAATCTCCCTACACTAAACTCAAGAAACAGTTTAGCTCAGCCCTGCCACTCTGAGTATTTGTCATCACTGGCAACTCTCATCCACAGTCAGGTAGTGATCACGATGCTGACAGACCCACATTTCAGAGATCACAGTGATCTGTTCAGCATCTTCCTTCATGTCTTCAACTAACCTGAATATAGCTGTACCCTGATGGAATGGCCTCTTCAGTCCCTCTATGGCATTCATTCTTCTCACCTGCTCCCCACAACAAAAACTGGTGAGTTCACTACCCTTCTGCATCATGAATGTGTTTAGTACAGTCTACCGTGTTATATTTGCACATTAATAATAAACATGATCTTCTGGTAAGCCAGGCTGATAGCAGCATGGCACAAGTGGAAAAATAGATTTTCCTATCCATATAAGATCTAAGCCATCTATGATTAGGCACCATTAAATGATGTGATAATGATGTGTACACCCATCATTTAATAGTGCCTAATCAAAGGTAGCCTAGATCTTTTAAGGATAGGAAAGCCCATCATTCCCCTTGTTCCCTGCTGCTATGAGCCTAACTTACTGGAAAGATATGTTTATATTTGACATGTCAAAATAAAATGGGGACTGTACTGCTTGCATTCATGATGCAGAAGGGTGATGAGCTGACCAGTTTTCAGTGTGAAGAGGAACAGTGAAGAATGAATACCAGAGGGGGACTGAGAAGGCCACTCTTCCAAAGCACTGCTATATTCAGGGAAGGGGGAAGACAGAAGGAGAGAAATAAGAGCAGATTACTGTGAGAAATAAGATGTGACACTGCCAGCACCTTGATCACTACCTGTCCCCATTGTCCTGGCCAACATTCCCCTTCCCATAAAACCAGTTCATGCAATTGTCCAAGGCTGTGTGTGGATATTAATGTATGAAATGGCTGCCACTACACATTCAGTCACTTCACTACCAATCTAGTATTGCTTGTAAAGCATTTTGGGATACAATGTTTATGAAAACCACCATATAAATGCTGATTCTTATTATTATTATTTCTCATGGAAAAAGAAGACAAGACAAGCATATATTTGAGTTTCAAGAAAGTATGAACTGTATCATTGGACATCACAAGAACTTTGAAACAAAAAAGTGGTGGCTTTAGGGGGTGGTGAAGGGTGTGGCTGAAGCCCCCCCCACACATAGTAATGTACTTGCTTGTGGCTGCATTTCACTTTGTTGAAGAAGTCTGCTTTATTGATTGTACAAATGTTTGCATTCAAGCTATGGATTACATTTGTAGGTTCTGTCAAAAACAAACTAGAAAAGAATAATAGCAGAAAATATAAAGGTTTAATAAAAATGTTAAAAAGTGCATATTAAGCATGCACACCACCCCAGCACCCCCATTGTAGCATCCTGGAGCCACCATGACCACTAGACCACCAGGCTATTCAAGATTTGTACTGCACTGTGGTTTGCCACAGAGAAAGTCAATCGGATTAAAACACATTTTCAGAATGTTAAAGTAAACAAAATGAACAGAACCATAACCTAACATGTGTATTATACAAAATAATGCACATGGTTTTGACCATTTGGGTGAAACAATTCTATAAAAAGAGAAAAAAGAACTAGTTAGCACTATAGAGAGCCATATATCTCTCTCTGACTTTGACTCCAATGATATCATCACATAACACATTTGGCGGCCATTTTAGAAAGCCGGTAAGACAGTTTTTTTTGAAATTGGAAGGCTGATTTTACAATTTTCAAATGCTGTGGAACCACATTTAGGTAAATTATGTCAATGTAGTTTTAGCATTAATGAATACAGCAGCCTTTCCTTTAGTCACCTCCGGAGTCAGATTTTTGAATAGTTTGTTGTCAAAATGCTGTTTAGGTATCCTTTAAAATAAACATAAATGCAAAAGTAACCATTTCAAGAAGAAAATTCAAACTGTGACACTTAACAGTTATAGGGTAAGTTAGCACATCTGGACTAATTTGCTGCATATGCATCTCAGTTGCTAAGGGTCCTGACCATGTTCACCCTTCCTCAAGCCAAGCTAGCTACAGTATGTCTAGCAATAGCATGGATGGAAAAATGATGCCATATTTTCAACAAGAAGTTAGCATTCTAAAAAGACAGTGCTGTAGACTGAGAAGCAGCTTGTGTAGGTGCATTCATCATGCTAGCCAAGATATGTTCTGGTTGCGTTCCATAAGACTAACCAGTGGGAGAAGTAGGGGAAAGGTATAGAAATCTAAAATAGAACCATTTAATCCATTTGTGATTTAAAGTTGCATGACAGAAATGTGGTTTTCAGAACTGGACACCATATTACAAATGAGGCCTCACCAGTGATCTACACAGTGGCATCACCACCTCCTTCCTTCTGCTGGTAGTACCTCTCCCTAGGCACCATAGCATTCCACTGGCTCTCCTCACAGCTTTGGTACATCGTTTAGCCACCTTTAGGTCATCCAATATGATTACCCCAAAAATCCCTTTCTATCTTTCCCTTTCTGTCTGGCAAAAACATGAATGGAAAGATTATGCAACTTACTAACTATGCTGTACATACCCTAAGACTCAAAGTGTGTCTCCTTTGGCTGCCATGATGTATGTGGTCAATTTGAAACAAAAGACAATGTAACAAGACAGTGGCCACCACTGGAGCTATTAAACAATAGATCAAACTGCAATTTGGGAAGACTGCCTGGGACAAGATGAAATAAAAAAAATGGAATAACAGGTTCCAGGGAGTATAAAACCACCAGGAATGTTAGAAAAAACTCCCCCTTCCCACTCATTCACAGGTGTCAATTAATGTATTTGTTAACCATGCTGGTTCATCTTCTTGCTTCCCTCATAGTGAAAATGTGAAACTACATTTGTGTTATTTTAAATGAGCGATAAATGTCATGTCCAGGGGGTTGGCAGCTCTGATAGTTGTTCCAACATGATAGATCCATCTCATGCCCCTCTCACGAAAATGAAAGCATAGTGCATGCAACAGACCTTAGGAACATCACATTTTTTAATGTCAGCTCTTATCTGTTCAGTCTTACTTTTTTCCTGTCTCAGTTTATAATATCAGTGAAAAGAAAGTAGGAAAAAAAAACGCCCATCCTTTTGCTTCTACATGTAGTTGTTAATTGCAGCTGATATTTTTAACATGTGCAAGTCAACTCCACTTTGCAAACTTAAAAGAAAAGATACACTTTATCATCAAAGGACTGTGTTTACAAAGTACTGTGCCCATGATTAAAATAATTTGAACCCCTTCCCCCCAAAAATGTGCCCTCACATGAAACTGTATGTTTAACTGTAAAAACAATTAAAAAAATGTATCTCTAAATGCATTACTAACACCAATGCTTTCAAAGTTTTGGTAACTTGGTAAATATAGACAAAGTAGGCCTAGGCCCATTTAATTGTCTCCCACTCCTAGTGGGCTTATCTATTAATGTATTTTCTGCTATTTGTGAACAGGAATTTGTCTAACTCATTTTTAAACGGTTGAATGATGTTGCTTCCACTGCTTTTTTTGGTAAGTTATTCCATATTAAGGGAGTCTGTATATTGTAAAAGTTCAAATGCCTATTAGTTCTTGCTCTATTTATAAAAATTTATCATGTGATCTTAACTTTAGAGTTTCATGATTCCATATTATATTACATTGAGACATTAATGTTTTATCTTCCAAAATATGGTGTAAGAATAGAAAATCACCCCAATTCATCTTATTTCCAAGGGATACAGATTGAGCTCTGATAATCTGTCTGCATATTCCATGTTCTGTAGACCTTTTATAGATTTTGTCAGGCGTTTTTGGACTTTTTCCACCCTAAATATGTCCTTCTTTAAATATGGACTCCATATAGGAGATCCATAGTCAAGATGGGGGAGTACATAAGTCCTGTACAATTTAAGGACACACTCTCCATTCCTTGATATAAATGCTTTTTTAATAGAATAGATAATACTATTACATTTTCCTATTGTTTTTAGAATATGCGTATTTGAAGATAATCTGGAATTTATCCAAATGCCCAAATCCTTCTCACTGTTACTGCTTTTTATTATCTTATTATTTAGAAAATATGAGTATTTAAGGTTATTTTTCCCAAAATGGATTACCGCACATTTGTTTTCATTGAATTTTATACCATTTTGTTCTCCCCAATCTTCTATTATACTCAAACGATTTCTTAATTCTTTATAATCACTTAATGTTGTAACTCCCCCCCCCATTTTGGTGTCATCAGCAAATTTAGTTATATAGAATTTAACTCCTTCACTCATATCACTGATATATAGTCCAAATAGTAGAGGGCCCAACACTGATCCCTGGGGGACTCCGCTGGTCACCCTCCCCTCATCTGACAGAATAGTATTGATACGCACCCTCTAAACTACTAAAAAGACAATATATATATATATATATATATATATATATATATTATAGTGGCACGGTTGCGCCACTATATTTAGGGTTATCAAGGCACTTCTATGTTAAAGTCATAAATTTGTGTGTTAATAACGTTGGACCCGTTCAATGGATTTGCCTGAAATGTGGCATGCACAGTGAAGCATGGTAGATCTCTTGACATGCCAAATTTCGTTTCAGTCAGACTGATGGTCTTTGTGCATCAAAACACTGAAAAATGAACTTTTCACCAGTTTTGGAGGCAGTTTTTGGGATTTTGCCCATGGCCCTGTGCAGCTATTGTGTGGTATTCTGGTCTGTGAGATGGTTCATCTGAAAGAGTTTTGGAGGCCAAACATGCCGCTTTTCCTTTGGTGAAAAAATATTAAGGCATTCAAAAGTTATGGCACTTTTAAGCTCCCATTATAAGTCAAAGGGAAAATTTATATGGTTGTTTTGCGAACAAAGAATGGGGTTTGGGCCATCTCGTCCTGCCTGGCAGTCAAAGAATTTGCAGCCTCATGGTCAAAGAATCTTTGTCCATGAGAATTCTTTGATTGCGAGGTCTGTCAAAAAAAATCAAATATCTCGGCTCAGGGGTCACTCCTGAAGTAAATCATGCATGGGTTTTATTCAGGGGGCTTTGATCTATTGAGCCATGCCTTCGGTTTCACCAAAAATAGTCAAGAAATAGATTTATAACATTTTAAATTCTTTGATTGAGACTTGCTAATGATCTTTGATCATGAGCCTGCAAATTCTTTGTTCATGAGATTCTTTGATTGCGATCTTGTATCACAAGGTAAAAATACAATTTTCTTAGCTCAGGGGCAGCCAAGGAACACAAATGAGGGTGGGTTTTGCTCAGGGGGTTTTGGTCAATTGAGGCATGGCAATGGCTTGATGTAATTCTGCCTAAACCTCAAGTTTCACCATTTTTTATTCTTTGACCATGAGCCTGCAAATTCTTTAATCTTGAGCCTGCAAATTCTTTGATCATAAGATTTTTTGATTGCATTCTTGCATCATGAGGGCGGGACTAGATGGCCCTTTGAAAAATTCAAATTTCTCAGTCCAGGGGTGGCCTAGGAATGCAAATGAGGGTGGGTTTTGCTCAGGGGGCTTCAGTCTATCTGGGAATGGTGGTGGTTTCATGTAATTCTGCCTAAAACTTGAGTTTCACCATTTTTTATTCTTTGATTGTGAGCCTGCAAATTCTTTGATCATGAGTCTGCAAATTCTTTGATCACGAGATTCTTTGATCGTGATCCTGCATCGCAAGGGAGGGACAAGATGGTCAGATTTTATAATGGAATAGATAGGCCAATTTTCACAATCTTTAAGTTTAAATATCTCGGAAACGGTTTGGTCGTTTTACTTGAAATTCGGAGGGTGTTGACAGCATGTCCTGTATATGTGAATTACAGTGTTTAAGTGCCGGTGAAAATATTTTTTGTGGATATATTGTGTGACGCAATTTACATTTGTGGACAGTGTTTTCCATTGTGGTGGTGCCTTGAAATTGATAGGGTACCTAGCCTTAGTGTCATGTATGCTCTTAGTCATTGCATCTGTAAAATGTCAAAAGGTGTGGAATTCTGCAACTCCGATGAATGAAAATCTCAAACTTTAACATGTTATTTCCCGGAAACAGTTTGGTCTTTTACACTGAAATTTGGAGGATGTTGATGGTACAGACACATTTACAAGTTGGTGGGAGCACAGGGCCCAAAGGGCCCACACTCCCACCAACTTCCGCAAGTTCTTAGTTTTCTATTCTTTCTCAAAAAGTAAGGAAATGATATGCAAAAAAATGCGTTTATGCATAATTTAGGGTTAAAACACAAAAAGTCAGGAAATGAAAAATCTTTAGGGTTGCCTCTCCCCCCATGGACCCACCAATCATCCCAAGATTGACAGATGACGGGGTGTGTCACTGGGGTTGAGAGGTCTAAATGTTGCCCCATTCTTGTGCACTGTTGCTTCTCAAAATGATTACACAAGGAATGGAGCAACATTTAGGCCTCACAACCCAATGACACACCCCGTCATCTGTCAATCTTGGGATGATTAGTGGGTCCGTGAGGGGAGGGCTACCCTAAAGAGTTTTCATTTCCTGACTTCTTGTGTTTTAATCTAAATGATGCAATAATGCAGTTTTTTCCATAGAATATGCACTGTATATATATATATATATATATATATATATATATATATATATATTCTATGCAAAACTTTGTTAATGCATCAGTTAGGGTTATTCTACAGTGAAACAAGCAAGGAAGCCTGACAGGGTTCCCACCCTCAGCCTCACTTTGCCTGGCCTCACCAACAGGCCTCAGGCTGTGCGTTGGTGTCATTGGCCCTATCTCTCACCCCATCCCATATGTAAACAAGCTGAGATGGTGCAGTGTAGGAGAATGGAGTGAAAGTTAGGGCCAATGACCCAAACGCACAGCCCAGTGCCTGTTGGTGAGGCCAGGGTGGGGGTGGGCTGCAAGGGATGGGAACCCTAATGTCGAATGTCCTCACTTTTTGTGCTGTAGAATAACCCTAATTGATGCATTAACAACATTTTTTTGCATAGAATTTTTAAGAAAGAATAGAAAAGTAGAAAGTTGTGCAAGTTGGTGGGAGCTCGGGGCCTGAACTTGTAAGCGTCGGGCCACATTACACACCTAATGACTAAAAAGTACATTGACAACAGCATGACCAGCCACTAAACAAATGTAAATGTAGTAGAACACTAGAAAACACTGTCTGCAAAACATTAACTCTGCCACGCAATCTCTCCATAAAAAATAAATTGTCCAACACATAAGAACCGCAGTTCACATCTACAGGACCTCCCGTCAACACTCTCCAAATTTCAAGTAAAAAGACCAAACCGTGTCCGAGATATAACATGTCACAGTTTGAAATTTTCATGCATCAGACTGGCACAGCTCCACACCTGTTGACATTTAACACACACAATGACGGAAAACTACATCCATGACACTAAGGCTAGGTATCCTATCAATTTCAAGGCACCACCACAAGCAAAACGCTGTCCACAGAATGTAAACTGCACCATGCCATATCTCCAGTAAAAAAAAAAAAAATTCCGCTGGCCCGGTGGCACTGAGGGTTGAGGTGCTGGACGCCACACCTTGTGTCACTCCGGCAACCCAGGTTCGGGAGT
The DNA here is from genome assembly GCA_016271365.2 of Neoceratodus forsteri. NCBI lineage: Eukaryota > Metazoa > Chordata > Ceratodontiformes > Ceratodontidae > Neoceratodus > Neoceratodus forsteri. The sequence continues at coordinate 56,052,812 of CM028130.1, forward strand.
GTACCTGGACCGCCGGGGTTGGCAGGGGTGGAGAGGGATTGAGCGTCCATAGGACTGCTCTCCTTCTCCAGGGAGAGGGGGTGTGTAGCTGTCAGAGCATTAGCAGCCCCTTGCGGATGCAGGGGGTGATGCAGTGTTTCCTGGCAATACAGGGTGATGTGCTGGGGCAGACGCCGGAAAGGAGTGCATGCAGAAGCGAGCTCTCCTCTCCCTTGGTGTCATTGCATGCCTTACATGTCTGGGGCAACTCGAATAGAGAAAATTGGGCACCACTCACGGCACGGCATGATGGCCTCTCGATGGGAGATACGTTGGCTCTGAAGGGAGTGCAGCAACATTGGATCCGGTCCTGGTGGATGAGTGGAGGGTCTCGCTGGCTCACCGCCTTGGGGGGTAAGCCGTAGGGATGAAGATGCAGGACCCAATTAGGAGCCGAGTGAGGTCCTCGGGATGGCGGCTGGAAACCAAGGAGGATGCCAAGATGTGGGAAGGTAAGGCTGACTGGTTGCCCAGGGAGAAAAATGATTAAGAAAAAAAAAAAAAAAAAGGAAAATTCTGACATGTAAACATTGTCATTTACATCCACAGGACATGACGTAAACACCTTCCATAATTTCAAGTAAAAAGACCAAACTGTTTCCGAGATAGTCAATGTTAAAGATTGGTAACATTTCCTTATCTATTGCATTATAAAAAATCTAGTCATCTTGTCCTGCCCTCACAAACAAAGATGGCGATCAAAGAATCTCACAATCGAAGAATTTGCAGGCTTGCGATCAAAGAATTTGCAGGCTCACAAACAAAGAATTAAAAATGCTATAAATTAAAAAATTGAATGAATTCCAGTAAACCACCACCATGGTTTGACAGAATGAAGCCCCCTGAGCACAACCCACCCTCATTTGACTTCCTATAGCATCCCTGGGCTGAGAAAATAGAATTTTTAATCTGGCCATCTTGTCCTTCCCTCACAATGCATGATCGCGATCAAAGAATCTCGCAATCAAAGAATTTGCAGGCTCGCGATCAAAGAATTTGCAGGCTCACGAACAAAGAATAAAAATGCTTGTAACTTTAAATATTGAAAGAACTGTGGCAAACCACTGCCATGGTTCAAAAGCACGAAGCCCCCCTGAGCAAAACCCACCCTCATTTGACTTCCTAGGGCACCCTGGGCTGAGAAAATTGATTTTTTTATCTGGCCATCTCGTCCTACGTCATGATGCATGACCATGATCAAAGAATCTCATGATCAAAGAATTTGCAGGCTTGTGAACAAAGAATTTGCTCGCTTGCGAAAAAAGAGCGAGGAACGAGATGGCCAGATTTTAAAATTACTTTTCTCAGCCCAGGGGTGCCCTACAAACTTAAATGAAGCTGGGTTTTGCTCAGGCAGCTTTGTTCTGCCCCATCTGAATAACAATAATAATGTATTAAATTGTCCTGATAGTCTCGTGCCCCCCCATCATAATAAATAATATTAGCAAGTGTAATGTCCTGGTAGTCTAGTGCCCCCCTACCCCCAATGAGTATATTTTTTTCATCCCTGGTAGTCTAGTGGCCCCCCTGAGTTTTTTAAAATAATTATAACTGTTAATATCCCTAGTTGTCTAGTGCCCCCATGTGTATTTTCTTCATTCCTGGTAGTCTAATGGCCCCCAATCTGTATGAAATTATATCCATTGACATTGTACATATCCTGTAGTCTAGTAGCACCCAACCATCATAATAAAATAAATCATCATTTTGTATTTCTGTAGTCTAGTGGCTCCCTCTAATTAGAAGAGATTAGTATTTCTTTTCACACTCTTCTCATAGGCGACTGACAGCCCACCTCTAACCTTTCATAGCCAGTCGCTGACTGTCTGCATTATGAGTGCCAATGCAAAGAGGTGCTCTGAAAATATTTCTGAGTGCCTCTTTGCATTACTGATCATAATGCACACAGTTGGCAGCTGGCGTAGAGGTGAGAGGTGGGTTGTGCCAGTCACTGGCTGGGGAAGGGTGGGGGTGCTGGGGTCTGAAATGGCTGGGTGGGGGGTGGAGGGCTACTAGACTACCAGGAAATACAAAATGATTATTTATTTTATTATGATGGGGGGCCATTAGACTACCATGGATATGTACAATGTCAGTGGATATCATTTCTTACAAATCGGGGGGCCGCTAGACTACCAGGGATATTAAAAGTAATAATTATTTAATACAACTCAGGGGGCAACTGGATTACCAGGGATGAATAAAAATACATATGGGGGGCACTGGACTACCAGGGCTATTTAATACAGTAGTATTGTTATTTAAATGGGGCAGAACGAAGCCCCCAAGCAAAACCCAACCTAATTTAAGTTTGTAGGGCACCCCTGGGCTGAGAAAAATCCTTTTAAAATCTGGCCATCTCGTCCCTCACTCGCGATGCACGGTCACAATCAAAGACTCTCGCGATCAAAGAATTTGCAGGCTCGCGATCAAAGATCATTAGCAAGCCACTAATGAAGATTTCAAAAGCTCACAACTCTATCTTTAGATCAATTTGGATGCAACCAAAGGTGTGGTTTGATAGATCGGGGTCCCCTGAGTAAAACCCATCCAAGTTTTACTTCAGAAGTGACCCCTGAGCCTAGAAATTTGTGTTTTTCTGATCGGAAAATTGAAAACAAGATGGCGGATCTCGCCATCAAAAATTTTTTAAAATCCTTGGGGACAAAGATTCTTGAACTGCGAGGCTGCAAATTCTTTGATCGCCAGGTGGGACTAGATGGCCAGAACCCCATTCTTTGTTCGCAAAACATACATCTAAATTTTCTCATTGACTTAGAATGGGAACTTAAAAGTGGCATAAGTTTTGAATGCCTTAATATTTTTTCACCAAATGAAAAGTGGCATGTTCAGCTACCAAAGCTCTTTCAAATGAGCCATCTCACAGAGTGGCACACCACACAACAGCCATTCAGGACCACGTCCAAAATCCCAAAAGCTGCCTCCAAAAATGGATAATTTTGCATTTTTCAGCGTTCTTGTATGCAAACACCATACGTCTGACCAAAATGCAATTTGTCAGATCAAGAGATCTACCATGCCCCACCGCACATTCCAGATTTCAGGCAAATCTATTGAATGGGTCCAAAGTTTTAATGCCCAAATTTTTGACTTTAGTATGTAAGTGCCGTTGAACCCTAACTATAGTGGCTCAACTACGCCACTATAATATAATATAATATAATATAATATAATATTATATATATATATATATTTTATTTATTGAAATGTTTCACCAGGAAAGGCACGCTGAGCAAAAAGATGCTCATCTTACAGTGCAACCTGGGGGGCATTACAGAGAAGAGAAACTGTATACATTTGTACAGGAAACAAAATTACACGAGTGAAATTGCATGTTGAAACATAGGTATAACACCCTAGGAACATGATATAGGAGTAACACAGAAAAAATTGCCACAAGGAGGTATCCACATTGTTGTCCACATTGTTACATGGAGTGGGGGAGAGATTGTACAAGGATTATAATGACAAAGGGTGTAAAATATGTCTCCATACATGTCAGCTACTAGCTACGGTACTGCGGTGGACAGAGAGTCAAGGTTAGAAGTGGAGTAAGGGGTAAATGCAGAGGTTGGGAATATGTGCCAGCATTTGTAGCCATAGCTAAGGCCACTGTTCAGGCCACATAGGGTCTCAGATAGGGCAGTGGGGGAGGAAGGGAGAAGGCAAGACAGTAGGAGGGGGAGGGGAGGTCAGTGACACTGGCAGTTTACAGCACAGTAATTTGTCAGGCAGAGGAGATGGAATAGCTAGAGGAGGAGTGCTGGATTTGTGCAGGCAAGTCATTCCAGAGCCTCGGAAGGTGGTAGGAGAAGGCTGATTGGTCAGCATTGGTCCGGCGGTGAGGGATTACTAACAGTCAAGAATCAGTAGACCTAAGGACATGAGAGGGGGTTGGGGTTGGGGATAGGGAGGAGGAGGTGAGGTAGGGTGGAAGGGACCTGAGTAAGAGGTTTGATGCAAATTTAGCACAGTGGAGTAGGCGCCGGCTGTCAAGGGAGGGAAAGGCCAGCGCATGGTAAAGCTTGCAGTGGTGAGTGCAAGAGGGGGCATTGAGGGCAAAGTGGCAGAAAATGTCGAAGAGGGGGTCCAGTCTGGATACTGTCAACTTAGGAGCAGCACTGTAGACTACATCACAGTAGTCGAACGTAGGTAATATCATTTTCTGCACAATTTTGTGTCTCACCAGTAGGGGGAGACAACTGTGATTTCTGTAGATAGCGCCAAGCTTAAGGTGCAGTTTTTCAGGATAGCATCCACATGAGCTGAGAAGGATAGATGTCGGTCAAGCCAGACACCAAGGTATCTGAAAGTTGGCACCTCCTCAAGGACAGTCCCATCAAGGATGTGGAAGTTCAGGAGAGTAGTAAGCCTGAATAGTCTCTGCCTAGTGCCGAAGGTCATGGAGACTGTCTTTTTGGCATTAAGGGAGAGTTGATGGGAGCTAAACCAGTGCTGAACTTTGTTGAAATCTACCTGGAGACTGGTAGTAACCTCCTTGGGGGTACGGCCAGAGTAAAAGAGGATGGTGTCATCTGAATACATGTGAATTGAGGTAGTTGAGCAGGCAAGAGGCAGGTTGTTTAGGAGGATGGAAAAGAGGATAGGGCCTAGTACTGAGCCTTGGGGGACACCAGTAGCTACAGGGAGTGGGGGAGAGGTGAAACCAGCAATTTTGATGGATTGGGTTCGCCCTTCTAGGTAGGCTTTGAACCAACTGGAGGCAGGCATGGATAGGCCAGCTTCAGAGAGACAGGATAGCAGCAGGAGGTGGAAGACAGTGTTGAATGCTTTGGCTAGGTCGACAAAGATGGCTGCAGTAATGCGACCCTTGTCCATCCCTGAGAGGACTGTGTTGGAGAGTCGTAGGAGGGAGGTGGTTCTTCCTAAATTCAGACTGGTAGGGGGTGAAGAAGTTAGATTCTGAGAGGAAGTTGGAGAGTTGCGAGAGCACGGGGTGCTCCTGAAGTTTTGCTAGGGCAGGGAGGAGGGAGATTGGGCAGTAGTTGGCCACAGAGGTGTGGTCTCCTCCTTTGGGAAGTGGGAGGACTATGGCATGTTTCCACTCTGTAGGAACTGATTCAGAGTCAAATGACAGGTTTAGTACGGCAGCTAGTGGAGCTGCAATGGCAGGGGCAGAGAGGTAGAAGAGTTTGAGGTCTAGCCCATCCAGGAACTTTCCCTTGGAAGAGTTTAGGGAGAATAGTGCAGCAAGAGCTTCCAATGGGGAGATGGTCCCTAAGTAGAAGGTGTTAGATCCGGGGGGATTTGCAGCATCAGCATGGTGGGTAGGTGAAGCTACCATTGGTAGGGCGGCAAGAAGTGATGTAGCACATGTGGTGAAGTAAGAATTGAACTTGGAGGCGACCGTGAGTGGGTCAGAGAGAAGTGTACCATTTGAGAATAGAAGGGGAGTAGGATTTGACGTTGGGGGGAGAAAGGGAGTGGATAACTTTCCAAAATGATGGTTGAAGCAGGTTGGCATTCAGGGATATATATATATATGTATATATGTATATATGTGTATATATATATATATAAAGAGAGAGAGAGAGAGAGAGAGAGAGATATATAGATATAGATATATATATATATATATATATATATATATATATATATATATATATATATATATATATATATCATATATATATATATATATATATATATCATATATATATATATATATATATATATATATGTATATATATATATAGATATATATAATAATATATATATTTATATATATATATATATATATATATATATATATATATATATAATATGGTAAACAAATATTGTTAATTCCAAAAGCTGAACTTTATGTTTTTAGTACATAAATGTTTAAGAAAAAACCTGTGACTCTTTCAACTTGAATTAGAATGCTGTGTCTATTGTTTTTCTTGGGAGCAGTAGCTTCAGACACTCCTTAATTACTCTTTCCTTCTGAGACACCAGGTGGCTCTGATAATCATTTGTTCCAAGGGTTTTTAAGTCAGTTTGAAGGCATTAAGTAGCTTCTGTTCTCCTAGTCCTTAATTAAATGCAGGGGCTCCACAACTCAATCACTCCACAGACTTGTTCTGTTCCTTGGTCCAAATCCCAAACCAGTGTGTCTTGTTTCAACATGATATAGCCACCTCGTGCCACTCCCACATGAATCAAAAAAAAAGGTGGGGGTGAATCTTTAGGAGCTTCTTGGGTGGAAGTGGGGGTGGATCTTACTCCCCCAAAAAAACAATGCTGCCTCCCAACACTCAGTTTCCAGTTCTTATACCGCCCATTTAAGAAAGAAAATAGTATCCTGCAACCATTGACTAACATGAAAGCATATTTATTTGAGGGTGGAAAACATTTCTTGGAGGAGGGTAAGGTGGAGGAGACTAGTTACACCTTCAGTCTGCTCCATGGACAGAAAACATGACAGCACTCCTTTTGTACATGCAAAACGTCTGCAGGCTCCACCTACCACAGCCGTAAAAATGACCACGTTTGCACTCCATTTCAAGTTATGCCACTAACAAAACCAGCAATAAAAATTGTTACAATCCTTTACAGAAATGAAGGGGTACCCTCTGTGCCCTCCCACATTCTCTCCTTATTCTATGCCAATGACTTGGTTCTCTATGTCTCCTCCAGCTCTATTCATGAAATTAACTCTCACTTCTCCTCTGATCTTAATCGTATCCAAACTTGGCTTATGTCCTGCCACCTAGTGCTAAATGTTGTCAAGACTCAGGCTATGCTCTTTGGGTCACAAAGGAAATCTGTCACTTCAACTCCACATTTCCAGGTTTCTTGTCTTGATGGCTTCTTTTTGGAAGTAACTCGGTCCTTCCAATACCTAGGGGTTACTCTGGATCCATCTCTTAATTCATCTCTGCATGTCAAAGCTGTCTGCAAATCAGTCAATTCTAAAATTGGACTGGCATACTGAGTCTGTCAGTTTCTGACACCTGCCACCAGGATCTCTGTTGCCCAAGGCCTTCTTCTCCCTGGACTCTGCTATGCTCTACCTGTTTTTGCTATGGCACGTGCAAACATCTTGCAAATGTGGGATGTTGCCTACAACAATGTCTGTAGATTTTCACCATCTGTTCCTCATCTTAAGCACCAATGTACTCTCTACTCTGACCTCCACTGGTTGTCTCCTTCCTCCTTATTCATTAGGTTGTCTGACTGACAACATTATTCATTCTTGCATCCCCTCCACACTCACTGGTATGCTCACCCCCATTGACTGCCCTCATTCCCTCTGTTCCATGTCTTTAGCTCTGCTATCTGTCCCAAAATGCCCTACAAGGATAGGTGAACTTTCCGTCTCCTTCTATGCCCCCCGAGAGGCCTTTCTTGAAACTCTTTGTCATTATAATCCTTGTACAATCTCTCCCCCACTCCATGTAACAATGTAGACAACAATGTGGATACCTCCTTGTGTCAATGTTTCCTATGTTACTCCTACCTATGTAACTCTCTCCCACTTGATCTTAAGCACTCCAAATCCCACCCCAGTTTCAAGAAAGGCCTCTTGAACTACCTCACCTCACTTGACATTTGTAAATGTCCCTAGCTTCATGAGTAGTGCAAATCTACCATTGTCCTGCACTTACATTTCCCTGTGGCCACTGATTCGTCCCTTCCCCACTCTCCCTCAGCTAAAGCTATGCACTTTGTTCCCTGTTTCTGCCCGGGAATTATCTTCTTGCTGACTTACCAACAGCACTGTCATGTTGTTGTACATTATTAACCCTAAATAGTGCATTTTTGCCTGTTTTGTTCCTATTATAATGTGTGATATGTACCTCCTCTATGTACTATATAACTTGCACCTCTGTATAATTGTTTGGAACTCCTATTGTACAACACTGTATATGTATTTGTTTTTACTTGTTCCTTGATTTTTAATCTCCAGGTCATGCCTGAAAATATGCAGTTCTGTCTAGTGCACTCACCCAATTACCAAAAGCAAATAATTAAATATTACTGATATATTATACTGATTAGAGAAACACTGTGAAGTTCAAGGAATCCCAGAGCCCATAATCAAGCAAGAAGGATTTTGGCCGGGGGTGGAAATTTAATATTTAACTGAGGCAAACAGAAACTGGCATGCAGCACCTTCCCAACTGTTTTTTTTGGGGTAGGGATAAAAGGCATTATCTTCTATCAAGAGAAAACTAGATCTTGTTTTAAATGAGTCTGTCCACATCACCTTAGTACCAATTGTTAAAAAAAATTAAGTGTTCAGTCTGTGGATTGTTATGACATTCAGGGTACCACCGTACAGCTACCCTATGGTGCTATCTATGCAAAGCCGAAGACCATTTATTTATGACTTACCCATGGGTGGCACATAACACTACAAATGCTGATTATGCTCAACAATATTTCTACATTAATAATACTGCACGACTTCAAACACAACCACAACATACTTCTGAAAGTCCTGAAAATAAGACTCCCACCTCTAACACAGCAGAGGAAGGGAACAATACTCAACCATTAGTTGTCGTGGTAATTCTAGTGACAAACACATCAATTCCACACTCAGATGTTGGGAACAATGTTCAACCTTCAGACTCACTATTTACTACAGAAGTAGACCAGTTACATTCCCAGGCTGCAGCCAAGGACAACAGACCACAACAGCCAGACAAGTAGATGATTGACATGTCCCACCCCACCGGAAGACAATGACTTTCAGGATGTTTCTAAAGGAAAAGGACACCCAATATCTAAGCAGCAAATAATACCAGAACAAATATCCATGCAAAACAAATTTTCCACTCTACAATGGTGGGACATAGAAATGGAGAAGGACTCAGACATGACCTTCGTCACCTCCTCACAACAGGACATGCTCTTGAACATGAAAGAAAAAGACCCACCAAAATAAAGCAAAGTCAAAAGAAAGCATTCAGAATGTGCTTAGCAGATAAGAAAAACGATCAGAATCCATCCTGAAGTAATATTTCTGCATGGAACTATTAGATTTAACTTGGTTGGTTTAATTAGACATGTAGGCAAAAAATGCCCATTTAATTGTCTCCCACTACATAGTGGGGTTATTACGATATCCTAAAACTCAGCAAATAATCATCCAATTTTATTTTAAATTGATCAAATGTTGATGCTTCTACAATATAATTTGGTAATGAATTCCACAATCTAGCAGTACGCATATTATAAAAATTCAGTCATCTAACTGTTAGTACATTAAGGACTTTGATTTGCATGTTATGTGACCTAAGATTATCCTCCCTCTCAATTAATTTAAAACCACAATTCTCTCTCAATAAGGGGTTCTTTATAATTTTATATAATAACAACAGGTCACCCATAATTCTTCTTGTCTCCAACGAATACAAATTTAGTATCTTCAGTCTATCATTATATTCATAGTTCTTTAACCCATAAACTGATTTAATAATTCTTCTCTGAATTTTTTCCACCAAATTAATATCCTTTTGAAGATAAGGGCTGCAGACTGGACTTCTGTAATCAAGATGTTGCAAGACATAGGTTTTGTACAAATTCAAAATACTTAATCTATCTCTCGATATAAAAGTTCTTCTTATAGAATGTACTATTCAGTTACATTTGACAAAAGGTTTTTTAATATGTGTTGAGGAAGAAAAATTAGAATCCATCCATACTCCTAGGTCTTTTTTGCATACATTAACCTTAAGTGCCTTGTTGTTTAAAAGATATTGATATTTAGGATTTCTATTACCAAAATGCAACACCGAACATTTGTCCTCATTAAATTTCATATTATTTTCAATTCCCCACAATTCAATAGAATGAAGATCTTTACATAATTGTTGATATTCAACAAGGGAACAAACACCCCTCTCCAATTTTTGTATTGTCAGCAAATTTGGTTACTTTACTGCTTAAGCCTCTCCCCATGTTACTCATATATAACCCAAACAACACGGGGCCCAACACAGATCCCTGGGGAACTCCACTAGTAACATTTCCTTCACTTGATAATTTTGAATTTATTCTTACTTTTGGTTTTCTATTACGTAACCAGTTATTAATCCATCTCAAAACATAACCATTTAATCCCAAATTATGTAATTTAATAATTAGTTTGTCATGGGGTACGGAATGAAAAGCCTTTCCTAAATCCAAAAAATTCACGTCAACTGGTATGCCTTTATCCAATTTATTGCTAACGAAATTATAAAAAGTGATCAAATTTGTGTTACATGAAAGGCCCTCCTTGAACCCATGCTGCATAACATCCTCCAATCCCAATGAAGTTATTTCAAGTTCAATTTGACTTTTAATTATTTTCTCAAATAATTTACAACAAACTGATGTTAAACTAATGGCCTATAATTAGAAACACAAGTTCTATTTCCTTTTATGAATTGGAACAACTATAGCAGTTAGCCAATCGATAGGAATGTCACCAGTCTTAAGGGATTTATTAAACAAAAGTGTGAGTGGCTGTACTACAATATCAATATCAGCGTTTTCTTCCAAACAATTGGGCTGATATTGTCAGGTCCTGCTGATGAAGAAGTACGAAGTTTATTTAGTTCATTTAATACAGTAACTTGATCTATATTTATTTCCACAGTATAATCAAAATCAAATTTTGAAGTTGGTAAATCTTCCTGATGAAATATTAATGAAAAAAAGGAATTGAAAGCATTAGCTATGTCTGTATTATTAGTTAAAGCCTTACCATCAACATTTATTGTATTAGTTTGGTTAGTAGACTGTCTATGTTTATTTATAGAGGCATAAAAAGCTTTACAATCCTTTAAACTAGCCAATTTATGCTCTAGCTTAATTTTTCCTTTTTTAATTAAGGCTTTAAGTAGTCTTTGTTGAGTCCTATATTTTAATTTATTTAATGGTGTAGGATTTAATTTAACTTTCCTAAAAGTTCGCTGCTTCTTACTTATTAATATTTTTATTGGCTTAGTAAACCAGAGTGGAATATTACCCTTACTATTAAATTTTCTACATTTTTGCACATGTAGTGTAATTGCCTCAAATATTTTACTTTTCAGCACAGTCCACATTTGATTAACAGTAAGATCTCTAAAAAGAGATATCCAATCAGATTTACCAAGTTCAAGAATTAATTTAGACCAATCAGTTCTCTTGAAATCCAGCATATCAGTTATACCATGTATCTTAGGTTTACAAAGCTTTAGTGTACATTCAATGGTTTATGATCACTAGATCCCAAATGAGCACATATTTTTATGTTACAAATGCGTTCCTTGCAGTTCGTTATTACAAGATCTAAAATGTTATTTCCCCTAGTTGGTATCCTAACTAGTTGATCACAACCTTGTAAAATTAAGGCTTCTAAAAAGACACATTCAAATAAAGTTGTTTCACTCAACCTGTCCAAAGATATACCTGGGGCATTGAAGTCACCAATAATTATAGTATCACCCAATTTACAAACTTTGTTAATTTCATTTATTAACTCATGATTATAACACTGATTGCTATTGGGAGGTCGATAACAAATTCCCAACCTTATTTTTGGTTGATGAGTAAAGGTTAAATCTATCCATAAAGATTCAGTTAACTTATTAGGCATATTGAATATTTCCAATTCCTGACACTGTATACTCTCAGAGATATAACAACAGACACCACCACCTTTCTTCCCATTCCTGTTTTCATAAAATAACCTAAAGCAGGTATATTGTTAAACCATTCACATGAATCATCCCACCACATTTCAGTGACACATACTATGTCTACACCAAGTTCTTGAATTAAAATGTTTAATTCTACTAATTTAACCTGATTTAAGCTTCGATAATTAATCCCCCTGATTTTAAGTTGAGTACTTTTATCTACTTCAAAACACTTATTCTTAGTTCCCTTGTCCCCCTCATCAATTAGTTTAAAGATTTACAAATTATGTTTTCAAACACCCTTCCCAATTTATATGCGCCCTGTTTACTCAGATGTAACCGATCCCAACAATATAATGATCTATTAACACTGAATGTCTCCCAATGTGGTACAGAAAAGAAACCTTCCTCAAGTGTCCATTTCCTCAGCCACTCATTTACACATTTTATTTTCTTCTCTATATAATAAATTACCCTTGGTACAGGTAAAATTTCAGAGAAATGGACTTCACAATTTAATTTCTGTAATGTCCTTCCTAAACTAATAAACTCTTCCTTTATAGCTTCAATTGACCATTTTTTAATGTCATTTGTACCAACATGTAAAATGACTAGTGGATTGGTACCTGAGTTATACAAAATATCAGTACACATATTGTGGATATCCCTTATACCGGCCCCCCTAAATGATGAACAGGCAATGTTATGTTTATCTTTCCTGCAAACAATTTTATCTGTATATTTAATAATAGAATCGCCAGGTACAAAACACTGCCTATTAACCAATCCAGGGGACTCTGTGTCCATGGATAAGGATGTATTAGTTATTTTGTCATCCAGTAAAACTTGGGTTTTTGATTTAGGTTTATTTTTACCATTTTTACTTTGAATCTGGTAAGGGTAAATCTGCTGAGATGAAACTTCAAGTGTTTGAAAACTCAGGGTAGAAGTTGAGGGAAAATGTATTTCAGGATCATTATGTGCTTGTGTACTTTGTTCATTCAAACCACATAGTATAGGGCGTGTTTGGGAGTCAAATATGTTTTCAGAAATAGAAACCTCAGATTGTTCCTTGTTGACACAATGAGGGGGCTTAACAGTGAGATTCTCACTATTTTCAAGATTTATTAAAGGTTCAAATCTATTATTTAAAACTAAATTATTTCCCAGGGCCCTATGTCTGGTTTTTGCTCTGGGACCTACTAGTACCTCAGTCCAATCATCACTCTCAAAATTGTCAATGATATTACTATCATTTCCACGCTTGCGTTTATCAGTATGGCTACTGGAACAATTTTTATTATTCCTTACTAAATCAAGTGAGGTCATCGGGTCACTGTTACTGGATACAGTGTCAATCTCAGCTGAGCTATGAACTTTAGAAGCCAAAACTTCTTGCTGTGATTCCAAAACAACTAATCTCATATAAAACACTTCAATGTCTTCCCTCAAAACTCTATTTCCAACACATTTCATACAAATATAGATAGGGTTAGTGGGCAATGCTTCAAGCAATATATACATATTACATGAAGTGCATTTAAGTCCAATATCACCATCTAGTGTCATCATAGTCTGTTTAAGATTTAATAGTGAAGGACTAACAGGAGTTATTATTTGCACAGGGGAGGGTTCTATCCTAAATTGGTCACTCATAATGAATAAGGAGAATAAACCAACTAACTAATAGTAAACATCGATGCTAAATAAAGTGCTTACACAGACAAACAGCAATATATATCATAGATTTATTCCCCTCTTCCCCCTTTCACTCTTGACACATGTAACACGTGCTAAGACGCGTGTGTCTCTGCACGCGAATCCGCGTGACTGCCCCACGTACGCTCACTTAGCAAGCAATTAAAACAATGAACAGTCAGGAAGTTTCAATCTGTCACTTTCTGTCCAGCGAGTACAACGTGGGCAAAGTTTTTAAAAATAAAGTAATAAAATGTTATGCCACCTCATGTGGTGGACTTCTAAAGAATGGAGCATCCCCTTTCCTCCAAATATCACTGCTGGTGGTCTATTCAGCGCTACTCACTAAAAATGAGGAGAGTGGTGCAAGGAAGCCTCCACAGTCCTGGATACTGTCTCCGCGGAAACAGCCCAAACAACAATTCCTTTCCCCAAACTAGTAGCTGAGTGGTGTAAAATATATCAGGGTTTCCCAAAATATAACTCAGACAGCACAACGAAGCATAAGGTATATAGGCTAGAGTTTCATAACAATTGTCTCACTCAACACTAATAGCATCAAATTGGACAAAAAACATGTGGCAACATCTTCCTTTTATGAAAGTCAATATTTTGACATTGTTTTTTTGCAGGACGCCAGGCTCCACACCAATAGAGAAATCCAAACTGCACAGATGGCATAGTTTTGTGGGGAAACTCATTGGTCTCTGGGGGTTGATACTTGTTGTGGTGTAGGGATTAGTATTAACAATGGAAATATAAAGTACATCAATTAGTAGACATATGCCCAGGGAGAGCTTTGCTACTAGATGTGACTTTTTCTGGCAGGGACTTCAAGCTTATAAATACATATGTCACTCAAACTAAGGCAGGGAGAATAGAGCTTCTTAAGCTTATCCAGCCATACTTGTTCACATCAAAATTAATGATTTTTGGAGGAGACTTCAACTGTGGAAGACTCAGCTTGGATACAGGCCTGAAAACCAAAAAAAATATTTTGTGATATGGCCTTTTTAAACAAACTACTTTTACAGACAAATTTCATTGATTATTTTGTTAAAATGCAAAACGATCCAGCCCATACCTACCATAGAGGTACAATTTCAACTAGAATAGGTTATTATTTTATACTTTCTAGTACTGATATCAGTATGCATACAGCCAGCAGCCACTTCAGATCATGCTCTATTAAGTCTAAAAATATCAAATTTCCAAGACACTGTAGCTTGTACAGTAGAGGCTATTGGAAATTAAATAACTGTTTACTTGACAATGCTGAAATTGCTCAAGGCTTAAAACATATAATTAAAGCAAGGAAATCTGTATATTTTCTGTATAAATCCCAGCTACAGTAGTGGAGAGACACACAAAAAAATTCACATATTTCTTACAGTTAGTAGGGAGACTTTGGGGTACCCAGAATAATCAAACATATACAGTTTTACTGGAATAATTATACCGTTTAATTTCATTACAAAATTAGACTGGTCAGAACTATTCAGATCAGATTTCCAACATTAAACAAGAAATGTCTAACTACCAATATGACAAAATGAAATCTTTAGTGACAGAGTAAAAATTCAGGACTCAAGAGAAGCATTTTCAAGTTAATCCTTTTGAAGGGTTTTATAATAGAAGGAATAATAAAACAAATGAAAGGTATCCAGTCTCACACAGGAAAAATAGTCACAACTAAAACAGAAATTTTACAAATTGCAGAAACATGTATTTCTCAAGTTTTTGGAACAACACACTCCAAACACAGAGAAACAGATCACCGGTTACAAGGAAAGTTGCCATTATTTATTTATTTATTAAATTTTGATGACCGGGTAAGCCCAATGGGCCCTGGAGGTCTCTTTTTCAGGGGTGACACAGGATTACATAACATTGGTAAATAACACAGTATGAATGAAAATTATACAGTATGATACAAGTTATACAGTATTATACAGTCAGGTGGTTACATGTGCTAAGAACAGCATGCATTCGTGGTGGGTACAGGAGTTAGCAGAGTATGTGACTAGACATGAAGAATGAGAGAGGAGGGTGTGAGCCACATTACATAATACGATTATTACCACAATCTATTGCCTACACATTAACACACCCCATTTCAGAGAAAGAAGTAACAGCTACAATAAAGCAACTGAAACCTGCTACAGCACCAGGAATATTGTAAATAGTTTAACCAATGAATTTTATTCCAGAATCATGCTTAACTTAACAAAAGAATTAGCCTACATATATAATTCAATGTTAAAATATAACCAAATGCCTAATGATATGTACAAGGGGCTGCTAATATTTTTCTTTAAAAAAGGATATAGACACATTTTAGCAAACTGGAGACCTATCACTCTACTTAATGTAGACGTTAGCCCAGTTTACACTACCAGATTTGCAGCACATCAACTAATGCCTTCCAGTTGATCCGCTGCAAAGCCGCAGTTGTGGACACTCACGATTGTGATGTAAGTGCTTCTCTGATGCCTTTTCTGTACAGCCAAAATCCTGGGGATGTGTACCAGCTTCAGTGCTTTCCCCCATGTTGTAAACAGCTGCTGCACTCCAACCGCTACTCATCCCTTACGCATTCTTATGGTGAGTCAACGTGCATCACCTAATCAATGCACACCTTATCCCACTGTGGCTGCACCTCTTGGCATGATCTGTAGTGCTCCAACCACTGAGAGTGTAAACACACAAATTTGCCAGTCAGTTACAATGGATCCGGTGAATGCAAACTGCTCCATAATAGATTGGCACTAGCCTTACCATATCTAATTCACCCCTCACAAACCTGCTCAATTCCAGGGAGAAAAATTTTGGGTGTTCTAATATTACTAAGGGAGAGTCTAGAAAAAGGAGCAGATGGAGAATTAACATGGTTTCTGGCAAGCCTGGACCAGAACAAGGCATTTGACTCAATTTCTCATGAATTCCTCTGGCAATATGTGAACAGCTATGGCATCTCTAACATATTCATCATAACTTTGGTACAGACATGCTATAAATATGCTTCAGTAACCCCTTATATAAATGGATGGATTGGAAAACAATGTTCAGTGCAACAAGGAGTAAGACAGTGATGCCCATTTTGTTCCCTGAAATATAAATATATATATATATATATATATATATGTAATAGATATACACTTGGTGTCGCGGTAGCTCTGATATAGCACGCCTTGGTGTGCTGCCAATAGCCCAAGGCGTATGTATATCAGAGCACCACCGCACACCTCAGAGTGGTATATCTATCTTATAAAATGTCAAAATTGTTTTTTGGGGGTAAAGTGCAGGCGTGCGGTCGCGCTTGATATACGCACAGTCATGTGATGCTTAGGATCCAATGGAGCAAGAACAATTTCCGACCCATTTATATATATATATATATATATATATATATATATATATAAAATAAGGTCACAATAGCACCTCTTATAGTTAGGGTTGGTACAGCTTTACAATGTTAACTCTCAGTTTCTGCACCTTAATAACTTTGTCACTTGTCAACCAAATAACCCAAACATTGGTATGTGCTGCCATTTTGTCAGTGTCACAAGATGTGGAAAGTTTCATGATGGAAGCTTTTAAAGTTTCAGAGACATAAAGTGGTCAAAAACACAAAAAGAAATGTTTTTTTTTTCCATAGGATGACATGGGATTTTTTGCTGTCATGTATAGCACACACAGAATTAAGTGTGCCTCTGATACTGCCTGGGATATGAATGAATGAATGAATGAATGAAGGAATGAACAAACTAAATCTTTATTTATAAAGCACCTTTCTAAAACCACGGCACTGTACATAAACTAAACAAAACACCAATTTAAAACACACATTACAATTCAAAATATTAAAATCCATAAAACTACAATACAATAAATGTTAGCTTTAGTAATATCTAATATGCCATTCCACTGTAAGTATTCAATTGAAAGGCTAATCTAGATATGCTAGTATAATTAAATATGTTTTTAGTGTGGTCTTAAAACTCTGGACGGTCAGGCAATCTCTTATTCGATGAGGTAGAGAATTCCACAGGGTCGGGGCCACAAAAGCAAATGATCAGGCCCCTGATGTCTTTAAATGAACCCTGGGACTCTCTAGCAATCTGTCGTCAGTGGATTGGAGAGGACAGAGGGGGCAGTAAGGGTGATGGAGATCTTGCAGGTAACGGGGTCCCTGGTCATGTAGAACTTTATAAGGTTAGGATAGGGTCAAGTTTATCGGCAGGAAGACTTCATTGAGCACACTCATGTTCAAGGAGGAACTGTAAGGACACTGCTAAACAACAGTGTACTATAAAAGTAATCCAACCTTGAAGGTGATCTGCCACTGTATTAGCAGCCAGTGCAGTCTGCAGAGCACAGGCATTATATGATTAGCCCTAGAAGTACCAGTCAATAACCTGGCTGCCACATTCTGCACCAGCTGCAAGCAGTGGATATCAACCCCCAGTAGCCCTAGGTAGAGGGCATTGCAGTAGTCAAGGCGGGAGGTTATGAAGGCATGGACCAGCGTTGGAAGATCATCAGGAGGACTCAGATGCTTCACCTGGATGATATTCCTCAGATGGTAAAAAGAAGATTTAATGTTGACCGACACCTGAGATTTAAGGGTCAGACCCTCATCAAAAATAATGCCCAGGTTCCGCATCCGATCTGGGGTAGTCAGCTGAACACCCATAAGCCAAAGCTCAGAAGGTTGTCCTGCTAACAATCCTACCTCCTGATGATCTGGGACCATAAGTAACACCTCAGTTTTAGCTGGGTTCAGCCACAGCCAGCTGGCACTCATCCAGTGCTGGCTCTTTTACAGACAGTTGTTAAATACTGAGAGGATCACATCTTGTCCAGGCACAAAGGGCATGTACAGTTGAATATCACGTGCATAGCAGTGAAAACTCAGACTGTACCACCAAATGATCTCTCCAAATTGCAGCATATACACTGAGAACAACATGGGTGACAAGATGGAGCTCTGCGGTACCCCACAGGGCAAGGAGAGAGGGGCTGAGGAATGAATTCCAGACACCACTTTCTGTCTCCTACCCTTGAGGAAAGATTTAAATCATCTGAGGACCATTCCAGATAGTCTGCAGATGAACTGCAGTTGCTCCAACATCACACCATGGTCCACAGTGTGAATTGCTGCAGAGAGATCAAGGAGGATCAAGATGGAATGGGTCCTCTGATCTCTCACTCTTAGGAGGTTATTTAGCACCCAGACAAGGGTCATCTTGATACTATTCCTCTTCTTAAATCCTGACTGGAGAGAATCATAGATATTGTGGCTGGACAAATGGTCATCCAGCTGCAAGGCAGCCACCTTCTCAATAACCTTATCCAAACAAGGAAGGTTAGAGTCTGGTCTGTATTTAGCCAGACAGTCAGGGTCAAGGGAGGGTTTTTTAAGGAGGAGTGAAATGTCCTCCTATAGAGGATCCAGAAAGAAATCCCTTCTCCAATGACCTCCAGGCTATCTTGGCTAGGACTGGGTTTATTTCATCTATGCACCATACAAGAAGGCGAGTAGGGCCAGGGTAGAAACTACAGCTGGTTGGCCACAAAGTCTGAATGATCCTCACAACATCCATGATTTCTGGCCATCTGAAGTCAGACCAGGCAAACTGGGCATCCTCCGCCTCCCACCAACCTCCACAATTCCCAAAAGATGGTGCCAGACAGATCCTGGACCTGATGGTGACAGCCTTCTCTGCAAAGAACTGAGAAAACTCATCACACTTCTCTTGTGAAAAGGCTTCTCTAGACTGAAGACAGATTGGTTTTCACAATCTGTCCATGGTCCAGAAGAGCTGAGCTGGTCAATTCTGTGCAGCGGCAATCTCCCTGGACAGGAACTCTGCCTTCTTACAAGTGATTGCTGATTGATAGACCACATAATGGTCCATCAATTTAAGTCTGTCACCATCCAGGCCCAATTTCCACCAGCCTCGCTCTAGCCTTCGTTCCACCCTCCTCATCTCCTTCAAGGTCCCATCAAACCAAGGTGACCTTTGGTGAAGATTAAGTAGGTGAACACGAATGGAGCTATGGAATCCAGGGCCTCTGTCACTGCCTTGTTATAGGCGAGCACTAGATTCCCTGGATCCATGCATTCACATGGTATATTCGATAGGTCAGGCACTGCCATCAGGCTGTCCAGAGTCACACCCCTCAAAGGGCGGTACCAGACCATCTCTGTAGGGGCAGGTCTATTGGCGGGAGTCATTAAACTGAACCCCGTGGTGTGATTGTCAGACCACCCAACTGGCTCCACCACCAAGTCAGATATTTCCATCCCCAGAAGGAACACCAAGTCCAATGAATGACCATAAATGTGGGTCACAGAGGAACAACCTGTGTAAGACCCAACAAACTCATTAGTTGGAGGAAGTCCTGACCAAATTACGAGAGTTCATCCCCCAGAATCAACCATCTGGGGGATCCCAATACCACGTCAATGATGAAGTCCATGACTTCCTGCAGGAAAACTTTCCCATCTCCTGGTGGATGGTAGATGAGAAGTATCCTACACCATGCACCCATGCCCATGATACATTCAAAGGAGTTGGTGGTCCCTACTGAAAACTCATTAAGGTTCGGTTCCAATCTAAAACAGATGGCTACACCTCCATCCCTATGATCCATTCTCAGATGGTGCATCACTGAGTACCCGGCCTGAATTGCTGAAGCCAACATTGAATCAGCGTTTCCATCCAGCCAGGTCTCGGTGATGTAAGCCAGGTCAGCTGACCCAACAAGATCCGTTATTAAAGCAATCTTGTTCTTAATGGGCCTGACATTGCATAGCTCCATCTGAGTGGGATGAGCAACCAAGGAAAACCATCCATGTCACTTGCCTGCATGAAGCAGAACCCTTGGGTATGGAAACCAGGCAGGGAGGACCCCTTTCTTGGACCCAGTTCTATTCATAATGGGGATAGCCAAAAGGCGACTGTCATTATGGCGAAGGTACTAAGATTTTTATTGTTAATGAAGGGGGCTATGCTGCCCCCCCCACTAAAGGATTCTTAACTCCTGGGGGGTGCAAATTCTGGGGCAAAATTAAATTTCAGGAAGTGTGCACTAAAATGTAGGCATGCCCAGACCTGAACCTGGAACCCGCTCAGCTTTTGGCTGCCACCCTCCCACCACAGTACGGGGCCAGCTCAACAGCCCCACTCCAACCATGCCAAGCCAACCCTCCCTCCCATCATGCTCGCTCCCCCCTGCACTCGTATACATACAGCGACATCCTGTCGCTATATGCGGGAGTCTCCCCCC
The DNA here is from genome assembly GCA_016271365.2 of Neoceratodus forsteri. Classification (NCBI taxonomy): domain Eukaryota; kingdom Metazoa; phylum Chordata; order Ceratodontiformes; family Ceratodontidae; genus Neoceratodus; species Neoceratodus forsteri. The sequence continues at coordinate 56,073,487 of CM028130.1, forward strand.
ATCCTGTCACCTTCCTCACACCCTTGCCCTACCTTTTCTGTGCCACAAGTGGGTCACCATTTTGGTAGGTGCCCACTTGTGGATAGCCCACTTCACAGGATACCCTTGGACCCATTTAGCCCAAGGGCATCTCTTTGTTCCCACCACCCCAGTCCATCCTCTCTTTTCCAGTTTGCCTCCAGGACCAGCCTCCCCAGCCCCTCTTCCTCCTCCTAACTATCCCCAGAGCCTGACACAACCTATATGCTTCCAGGGACAATGGAGGACAGTTATAAGAGCTGAGGTCCCTGAGCCTGGTAGGGGAATAATGCCTGACTGTCATCACACCCTCCCAGCATATCCTTACAAGCAGATAGCAAATACCACAGAAAAACCAAGTTCCTTCAATGTCAAAAGCTATCACTAGCTACCCACTCACAACTACACATGCACCTAGTACAAAAATTGTCTTACACACACACCTCCATGTACACTCACCTCCCTTAAAAGTACTGAAACAATTTAAAATCTTAACCCCCACCCAAAAAGAAATAAAACAATACTCCAAACCCCTGCCCTCCAAAAAAGAACCAGCCCCTCTAAAACATAGTAGAAGGTCCAAAATTCACTGAAGCAGAACAGTCAATGTTCATAGATGGGAATAAGCATGCCAAAACATCATAGGTAAGATTTAAAACAGATGGGGCTCTTACCCCCACTGTTAACCAGTGAAATCTTTGAATCCACTCTGTTGTACTCTCACTGCAGCAGTGATTGTATTCGAAGCAGAATAAACAGAGTGCAAGAAGGTCCAGAGATTCTCTCACAGCCTCACCAGAACAAAAAGTTGTTGAAACTTCTACATTACCCAGAGAACACTACTCTTCATTGGAGGATTCACAATGTCTCTTACCACCACAGAACATGGCAACTCCATGGAACCACTGACCACAAAGCGCATTGCCCCCCAGAGAACAGCCACCAGAACAAAACAGACCCCTGGATTTAGGATCCTTAAGGTGCAAGCCCACTGGCACCCATCATGGATAACCCCCAGGCAATCGAGGCTGCCTTTTCTGCTGGCAAATGCTTCCCAATGCCCCTCCAACTGGGCCATCTGCCCAGGACAGCCATTTTCAGATGACTCCTGCAATCCAACTCCAGAGAGATCAGCAAGTTCACTTCTGATGTAATGAGATCAGAATGGCAAACCTAGGGTCTCAGAATCACAACCCGGTTTGCAAGTTCCCAGCCCAGGCCACCCAAGGAACAGGGCCCTTGAGATAACACATCCACTGATGGGTACAGTCTAAAAGGCCCTCCGAGATAGATGAGAGGGTTACACCCTTCGATGCACCCACCCACCACCTCCCCACAGGAGACTCAGGCCAGAACACCCGCTCACCAACTGCAACAGCTGGACTCCAGAAAAATCAGCAGCTGGCTTTAAATGGTGATAATTCAGCATAGCTGATAGCTGAAATACCAGTGCTGGATGGACTCAACACCTTGCACTCTGCTAGAATTACCTGTATTCGGAAAAAGCCTTCAGGTCACAGTTCTCTCTTCACTGCTTCTGGCACTCTCCAGTAAAATCCACCATACTACTCCGTAGCTCCTCAGGTATACAGTCGGTTTCTCAGGTAGGGAAATAGTCCAAGAAAAGGCAAAGTAAAAGCACAGTGATCACAATGAGTTGCATGGTCATGAAGTTCAACAAAAAATGCAAAATTGAAGTGCTAGTGTTATTACAGGTGCTAGCAGTTTGACAGCCAATTTATTTTGATGAGCATAAGACAAGCAAGCTGGCCACAGAACTCAGAGAATAAAAACAAAAAAAAAACAAGAATTTAAAATACCAGCAGTATTAAAAATGCTGGCGAATTAGCGGCCTAGTTTCTTTTGGCACACATAAAACAAACAGGCAAGTAGCGCTCTCTTGCAAACTAAAAAGCCTGAATAAACGTAAATGTCTAACTGCTCTTACTGTTTCATTCCCCGACTGAGATAACTAAAACAAAAGTAAGTAAATCCAAAATATGCAAAAATGAAAACAACTATGTTACTGCTGTTTCAGGCAGACCCACACCAGTCTCCATCTTGATTGCTTTTTTAATGAGGTGTATGCCAAGGGTGTGCCTTTGGATGGTTTAGTGAAAAAATATATTACCCTTTTTGAACGGTTTTTGTGATGGATTCAAGACAGGCAGTGCAAACTCTATTTTGAAATACAGTTCAAATGGTAATTAGAAAAAACATTCACACTGTATTTTGAAATACAGTCCAAATGGTAATTAGAACAACCATTTGCACTGTATTTTGAAATACAGGTCAAATAGTAATTAGAAAAAATATTCACACTGTCATTTGATATACAGTTTGAATGGCAATTAGAAAACTCATTCGCACTGTATTTTCAAATACAGTTCAAATGGCAATTAGAAAACTCATTCGCACTGTATTTTGAAATACAGTTCGAATGGTAATAAGAAAAAACATTTGAACTGTATTTTGCAAATACAGTTTGAATGGTATTTTTTTTTTATCTTCCTACTATTTATTCTCCTTGGCAGAGGTGCCCTACATGATCTCCGGCCACTGGCCCTGCACCCCTGGACCCGGTCGTGCCTGTGAGCCACACGAACCCGCTCCCCAATGGGCCGGCCAGTATCACTCACGCACCCACTGGGTACTCGCCCCTCTCGGTTCTCTCCGGGGGTGTAAGGAGCAGCCATCAGCCGCGAAGATAGCCCTCCGTATTTTCCACTTTTTCTCCCAATGGAGAACTGGACGTGCAATGGCGTCCAAGCATGCTGACGCCAGCCACGCTCCCCCCCCCTTGCTGTTGCATGCCACTTGTAGTGCGGCTGGCTTCCTCCAGTCGCCCCTAGAGGGTGATGCAAGCCCCACTACCCACCCCAGAGAGAGGAGAGCAGTCATCAGACGTTCAATCCTCACTCTCCCCTGCCAGCCCCGGTGACCTGAGTCTGTTCCCGAACCCGGGTTGCTGGCATGGCGCGAGGTGTGGTGTCCAGCGCCTCAACCCTCAGCTCCACCGTGTAGGGCTCGAATGGTATTTTTAATTACCGTTCAGTTAAAAATGTTCTCATCAGCCCGGTGGTGCAGAGGGTTGAGTTGATTGATGCTACACCTCACTCCTGGGTTTGGGAGTGAACTCAGGCCATCAATTGTCAGCAGTGGCAGGAAAGGATTAAGCATACAGAGGACTGCTTTCCTTTCCTGGAGTGGGTGGCTATGCTTGCCATGGTGCTGGTGGCTCCTGATGGTGACTGGGTCTATATATATATATATATATATATATATATATATATATATATATATATACACACACTGACTTTGGATCACCTTATAAGATATATATTTCACCAAATGTTGTCAGGTGGTTCGGCAGCTACTTAGCTGACCGGACTCAGACAGTTAAATTTAACTCAACTTTCTCGGACAAAGCTTCCATTAATATTGGAGTGCCACGAGGGTTCATCTTAGGTCCCTTGCTCTTTTCTATATTTATTAACAATATCACCTCCAACCTCGCACACACAGACTCCCTACTATATGCAGATGATATTGTTCTGTACACCAGTGGGAAGGATATAGCTGACATAAACACTTGACTCTCCCATGACTTCCAAGTCATTCAGTAATGGATGCTGACTAATAAGCTTATCCCGAATGAAGAAAAGACTCAAGCCATGCTATTTGGTTCCCACACCAAACTCAGACTCTACTAATCTAAACACAATGTCTCCTCTGCTAATGGTACATCTGTAGGGGCACTTAACTCATTTAAATATCTCATTATCACCCTTGACCCAACTCTCAGTTTCGATCTTCATATTCAACAAACTTGCAATTTGGTAAACATGAAACTCGGCATTGCCTAGCTATGTGCTCACACCATCCACCAGGCTCGCCTTTGCTCGTGGTACACTCCTACCATGTCTCACCTATGGCATCACAACCTATGCCTCTGCTGGTAAATCGAGTCTCCAAAAATGGGATGTTACCTATAATAACATCTGTCACTATGCATCCTCCTCTCCTTGGTTTAAGCATCATTGCCTCCTCTACTTGGATCTTGGCCTACTTTCCTCTTCTGCATCTAGATATTATGCTTATGGATCGCTCATTGATAACGTTAACAGATCCCAAATTCCCAAGCCACTGGCAGGACTATTCCTAAACTACACATCCAGCTATGATCTTCGCTCTGCTGATAATGCCCCAGTCCACATCCCCAGACACCTAACTTCCAAAGGTGCTAGTGCTTTTGCCTGTTGTACCCCCTTTTCTGGAACTCCCTCCTCCTAAGTACTCGCTCAGCATCATCCCATGCCTCCTTTAAAAAATTGCTTTGACAGTATCTCGTTGACTTCTGTCATTGCTCCTGTTTCAAACCACCCTAGCCTTTATCTCCTCCCCTGTCTTTCCTGCACTTATACCACTTCTTAGTTTACTGACCTGTTCAAAGTATAGCTCTTTCTTCCTATCACCTGTTTGTTAATTGTTATTACCTAGGGACTTTTATCCCTCACTAAGTCCCCATCCTCCTATCTTATCCAACACTCGTCTTTCAATTCCTATTTCTCCATCTCAACTTTACTTCTCCCACCTTATCCTGTACTGACTAACATAATGCCTTTTTCACCTAGTTTTAATCTTCCTGGATTCTATGATAATGTTAGCATTTACTACCGGACCTAATTGTCATTTTGCTTTCTTGTAATTTTTACTTCTCTTTACTCTTATTTTATTTTATTCTTCCCTGTTTACATATTTTTACTAAGCTTGTTATTTAACTCTGGCCTGTTTTTGTATTCCTACGATTGTATATTGAGATTTCATATATTGTAACCTATTATCTGATTGTTTCTGTTTTGTACCCTCCCTGGTCGTGCCTAAAAATAGTCATTGCTATGGCTAGTGCACCTACCCAGTCATTAAAAGCTAGATAAATATACATTATTACTCTCTTTCCTCTAACTGTTCCTGTAACATCTTCCTCCCTAACTTCCTTCCTTAATCCTGACCCTGTTTTAATTCTGTTTTAGCAATCTCACTTTTCTCTCACCACCCCACCCCTTTTCTCCCTTTCCTTCCTGTCCTACTGCTTTCCCTCTAAATACACCTTCTGCCCCTTCCTGCTACCCCTCCCCCTTCCTTCTTCCCTCTCTTTCCACTAACTGGCCAGCTCCTAGTCCCCTTGCAGGATTTAACAACATCCTGAGGGGGAACAGATTTTGACTGCCTACTTTTCCCCCCCTCTCTCTCCACCAAGTGGTCTGCTCCTCATCCCCATGCAGGGTTCACAGCATCCAGAGGGGGAACAGGTTCTGGCTGCCTATTTTTCCCTCTCTCTGAACTCCCAGCTGTCTTCTGTAATCCTATTCCTATTTTAAATTTCCTAATATGCAATTTCACCTTTCCATCAATACTTCCCATTTCCCCCCCCTTAATGCTGCCCACCCTCTAGTTTGCCTGTTGCCCTTTCCTTCTTTCTCTTCCGCTCACTTCCTCTCTCTCCTCTTAACTGGCCAACTCACTTGTCCCCTTTTAAGGTTTTACAACATCCTGAGGGGGTATAGACTGACCACTTATTTTCCCCCTCCAACTGGCCAGCTCTGCACTTCCTTTGCAGGGTTCACAACATCCGCCATTTTTCTCAGCAATTTATAGCACTTGCTTAGCAACACCCCTCCCTTGCACTTAGATTATTTGCCTTTGAGCCATTTAGCACTTGTAACCTTTTTGAACTAGTTGCACTCTGTTGTACTGTGCTTCATTGTCCTGTCTGTACTATTTGTATTTAGTCTGGCTTTCCAGTTACTCTTAGCTGCTGTATTGCATCTTACTTCCTTAACTGGAATGCCTGTTGTCCTTGTCCCCTTGTTCCCCTTCCCCTGCATACCAACTCATTTCTAATAATTATGCTGTCTACCTGCTAACTATCTGTTTACCAAATACAACAGTCGGTCTCTATATTATTGTATGTAACTAACATTGCTCACTATTTGTATACCAAGGCCCAGATATTCAAAAGGGTTGCGCCATGCGCAACAGGATTGCGCGTGCGCAACTCCAAAAATGCGCCATTCTGCAATATTCAGAAGGGGCCAGTTGCGCCACCGAAAACATGCTGAGCAACAGCGCAATGGAAATGAAGGCATGCGCAACCGAAGGGGGCGGGTCCATGCATAAAGTGCGCAATGCGATATCCGAACACTTGCGCAATGCGCAAGAGTGACATACGGAAGTTGCATGATGCGGATTTGAGCCAAAATAAAAAGGCTCAAGGAAGCTGCTAAGAACTCTAGGCAGGCGTAAACTGGGGAGAGAGAGAGAGAGAGAGACAGAGCTGGAAGGGCAGAGAGGGACAGTGGGTCCAGGAGGACAGAGAGGCCAGTGGGGGGTGCCGGTGCAGTGGAAGCAGCAGTGGGGGCAGCGGGGGTAACACAGGAACAGCAGCGGGGCAGAAGCCGGGAGATGGACAGTGTCCAGCTTCCACATGGAAGCTGTAATGAGGGTGAGACACCATGCTGCAGGGGACATGGCCCGGCGGAGGGGCCCGTCCTGCTGTATGCCCCGACAAGGTATCGTGCCACATCAGCTTCTGAGCTGTACACAGATGTCGAGATTGTGGCCCGGTACCACCTGAACAGGGCACATTGAGACGGCTCTGCAGCGAGCTGTGCAGTGATGTGATGCAGGCACCCTCACGACAGAGTCATGCTCTGTCCGTGGAGACCAAGGTGACAGCCTGCATGTGCCTGCTCCGCCACGGGCACCTTCCAGAGGCCGACAGGGGACACCACAGGCATTACACAGTCGGCCATGTCACGATCCTCACCCAATTCCTCAGGGCACTGCTGCCTCATGCTGCGAGTACATCCATTTCCCCAGCACCGCGCAGAGCGCATAACAAACATGCAGGAGTTCCACAGGGTAGCACATATGCCTGGCATGCTGGGGCCATAGACTGCACCCATGTGGCTATTCAACGCCACCTGGCCCCAACGCCAGGCTTATCGGAACCGAAGGGCTTTTCCAGTGTCAACTGCCAGGTGGTGTGTGATGCCACTGGCGCATTATCAATGTCTGTGCCACACACCCTGGCGGAGCACATGATGCCTTCACATGGCACCAGTCTGCACTGTGCCATCGATTCGAGAGTGGGAACATCCCCACGGGTCATCTAGTGGGTGAGTACACATGTATGGAATGCAAACTCTGTGCAAGGGTGGGAATGACACAGGTGCCATGGTAGTGGCACACAAGGATATGGGCAATATGGACCTGACATGACACTGATCTCCACTATCTCCACACAGGTGACTGCAGATACCCACTCCGTCCCTGGCTGCTCACACCATACCGGTGCCCCACGACCCCAGCACAGCTAGGTTTCAATGAGGCACATGCCGCAACACGTAACATCATAAAGCGGGTGTTTGGGATGCTCAAGGCACGCTTCCGATGCCTGGACACCTCCGGCGGAGCCCTACAGTACCACCCCCAAAAGGCCTGTGGGATATTCCTGGCCTGTTGCATCCTGCACAACATGGCCAAAGACCATGGGATAGCCGTACAGGTCCAAGAGGGGGACAGCGATGGGGACGCCAGTGGTGCCGGTGATGTGGGTGATAAGCAGCCCCCCCTAGGACGGAGGGACCCCCGACTGACCCGGCAGGCCCAGCTGCACCGGGACACCATTGCAGAAGAGCACTACGCCCAACACAGGTAAGTCAAGGGGACATGTGCAGGCAACACTGTCCATGCGCAAAACCACAGGCACACAGGGGAACACACCGTGCATGAAGGTCAGGGAGTTGAAGGTTCCAGGCATACCAACACACCATCAGAGGGGTGAGCACTCATATGGACACACACACACCAGGCAGCATACATGTGGCAGCAGCACAGCACTGCGGAAATGACATTGCCAACACACAGCACCACCAACCACCCCCACCACCTGGACTGTCTATGTACGTGTGTCAGGACCTGGGCACCCTTGCACCTTGGTGTACAGTGCAATGCAGGCATCATCATGCACATGCACCTGTGGACAGCAGTTGGGAGTGTGCAGGTGGTCCGTGTGTCAGCTTGGTGAGCAGAGCACCCAGCAGTGCACTGCCCACCATGACACATTGCACACAGGGCAGCACCAGACAGGGCCTGCACTGGGAGACAGTTCAGTCAGGTAGCACTGTCCCACGGCCACCACGGATGGGGCGGGTCTCGGCCGCGGCCAGCAGCACTGGCAGGCTGAGCAGGCTACATCGGGTGGCGCTGTGCACCACCAGGGGTCCCACTGTGCGAACGTGACCTTGCCCGCACAGGGGTCTGCATCCTGCCAAACAAACTTGCACCAGGGGTGCTCGGGATGCCCACAGCAGAACCCGGTGTCGACAGGCCTGGTGTCCGCGCTGAAGCCGGGAAGGGGAGTGGAGGCGCACTGTGTGGGAGTGGTGGTACAGGGGCACCTGACAGTGTGGCCAATCGTCATGACAGAGACCACTGCCTGGGTCAGCCTGTCAATGGCAGCAGTCACATCCGTCCGCGCTAAGGACCAGCTCGGCTCGGTCCCGAGCACACTCCCTGCTATGCCGCTCCACGGACACAGACAGTGCCTCCACGGACCTTGCAACCCACCCCTGCAGCTGTACCGAGTCCTGCAGCAGGCGGGTGTGCGCGTCCAATGGGTACTGTGCCCCAATGGCATCGTGACCCCCAGGGTGTGGACGGTCCTGGTGCACAGCACCCCTTGAGGGTGGGCGCTGTTCGCCAGGACCAGGTATGGGCAGATCAAAGGGCGGTGGACATGTGCCACTGCTTGACACTGTACCCCCAGACCTGGTGTGCAACTGCTGCTGCCGCCCCTCCAACTGCTGAGCCCCCAGGTCCACCTGTTCCACCTCCGTGCTGATAACAGTGCCAGACACCTGCATAGCCACCGGTGCTGCCCCACCGGTGCTGACAGGCACAGCCTGGGACTGTGCCAGCATGCTGGTACACAGGTGTGAACCAGGAAGGCCCAGGGGCACGTGCTGGCCTGCCATGTGTCCGTCATGGGACACACACCTATCACTGCCCATTGCAGGCCTGCTATCATCAATGGTGCAGGTGCGTTCCACTGCCATAGGCATAGCATGCTGGCATACCTGCATGCCAGACTGCTGTGACACAGGCTGTGCACCCTCTGCACCTGTATCACTGACACGGAGTTGTTGGCCCAGGCGTGCATGCTGCCAGTGCCTGCAGGCTGGTGGCGGAGGTGGATGCTCCCTCCTCCACGTCCAGCAGGTCTGCCTCACTGTCTGGACCCACCACCACCACCGTCTCCTGCAGACGAACAGGATCTGTAACAGAAAGAGAGTACATGAGTGCATGTGAACAACAGCCCCCAACAACATCACCATGTCATACCTGCAGTGATGGGCTTCCACCTGTCTGGAATCCTCTGCCTGGTACGCCCGCAATGGCACTCGGCTGCATGGCCGTGACCAGTGTCTCCTCTGTAGGGGTCAGCTGCAACACCACTGGTGGGCCCCCACCAGTGCCAGCACGTGCCACCCTGAAGGCTGCCACCTTCTCCTTCAGCCTCCTGCGGTCAGTCCCCATCTTCTTCCTGCATTCCTGCACAGAGCGCTGGTGGCTTCCGTGCAGGTTGATGGCCCGAGCTACCCCCTCCCATGCAGCTGCACACTCCTGAGGGGTGCCCCTCCGTCCACTCAATGTTGGCTCATCCTCCAGGTAGGCCTGGAAGAGGGCCTCTGTCTCTGCCATGGTGAAGTTCGGCCTCCTCCTACGCCCGCCGTCCACACCCTCAGCTTGGCTCTGGTCAGTCATGGTGATCTGTATGGGTGGAAGTGGACACCTGTCACTGTGCAGTCGACAGCATTTCCCCATGAGCATAGCTGCCGGCCGGGGTGCAGAAGCCCCCCCCATTTCCTCTCCGCATGGCAGATACTGATAGAAAGGGTGCCCTTTGTCCCTTTCTAAGTGCCCTTTTCATGCTCAGCCCCCTCAGCCTTTATCATCCTCCACCCATGAGCATTGTCCTGAGCATCACACATGTAACTCACCTCTCACCTGCAGTAACCAAATCTGGCCAGCACAACCCACAGTCGCATTTTTATAGCGCAACACATGCAAATGAGGTGTGGCTCAACTTTAATGACATGCTAATCGCGCCACCGCCTTTGAATAGCTGATCGGATGATTTGCATATGTCGGTTGAATATCAGCGTATTTGCACTTTGCGCACTACGGAAGGTCCGCTGAGCCAATGGCGAGGTTTGTGGCTGTGTGCCACACCGCATTGGGCGCATGCCCAGACAGCTTACGCACGCGCTCATCATGCCGCAGACCCGCTTGAGCACGATAGGCTATTCAGGCCATGGCCACCATTGTGCCAGTGGCACTACAGCACTGGGCACTATGTGGCGCTGTGGCACTACCGCGCCGAGTAGTCCACTGTGGCACTGGTGCTCAGCTTGGCAGTCACGCGAGGATGCCTATACATCCCATGGCACTGTGCGTAGCCTTGCGTCATTGCCGTGACCTTGTGTATGCCCTCTGACCCCTGACGCTGTTGGCATGCCATGTGTACATCCCTATTGCGCTGTCCGGTGACAGCGCCATGTAAAGTGACGGCGCTGTTCGAACAGCGCGATTGGAGCCTGTGGTGGTCTATTGCGCAACAACTCCACGTGGGGTTACGGCGCAGTGGGGAGCCATATTGCCTGCTGTAAAGTTGGTCCATGGCTAGGAGGAGGGCGGTGTCCTGGAGCCAGCTTGAAGTGGCCAACCTGGTGGCCCTGGTGGAGCCCCACTGTGAGGCACTGTATGGTGAGGCCCCCCTCACCATGCCTAGGACCCACGTGTGGCAGCAAGTGGCCACTGACCTGGTGGAGGTCACTGGCCGGGGCCGGTCTGCTGAGCAGTGCTGGCACTGGTACAGTGACCTCCGCCGGAGGGAGCCGGAACTCTTGACGCGGCTGCGTTCACGTGCCAGGTGGGGCATGGTGCCTAGGCCAGGTGAGTGTACCGTCTATGCACCTATATTCTCTGTAGGGGTGTGTGTGTGCTTGGGTGGCTGTGCATAGGTGTGTCAGTGTGTGCAGCTGTGCGATGGATGGTTATGGCTGTGTGGGCAGGCACTCTCATTGGGGCAGGGGCACTCTGCTTTGAGTCACACTGATGTTTGTCTCAACATATGTCTCCCACAGGCTGGATTGTGAGGACACAGGGCCAGGGTGACGTGGGCCATGCCAGGGCCCCGGTTCCGGGGGTAGTAGCCCCAGCAGCAGGAGCAGCAGCAGCAGCAGTGTCAGACCCAGCTGCTGGAGGGTGAGTATCATTACTTCATGGATGCTATTGCATGCTGGGGGCAAGACCACCAGCCAGTGTGACACAAACCAATGGGGAGGTCATAATTCCACTATACAAAACACTAGTGAGTCCCACACTGGAGTACAGTGTACAGTTCGAGACCATACCTATGTATGGACATGGACTGGGTGGAGAGGGTTCAGAGGAGGCGACATGGATGGTGCATGGATTGCATCACAAGTCCTATGCAGACAGGTTGACGGAACTAAACATGTACTCCCTGGAGGGGAGGAGGGTGTGGGGATATGATGGGGACATACAAGTATCTTACAGGGGGGAACAGAGTGCAGGAGAACAATATTTTTAAGCGTAAAGGATGTTCCAGGACTAGAGGGCATGGGATGAAGTTGGAGGGGGGACGATTCAGAGGAAACATGAGAAAGTATTTCTTCACAGAATGGGTGGTGGACAAGTGGAACACCCTGCCAGAGGAAGTGGTGGGGGCTGACTTGGTCACGGGATTTATGAATGCATGGGTTAGCCATAAAGGAATTCTGGAGGTCAGGGGTAAGGGGGAACGGACTTATAGGACAACAGAGTGAACTTACAAGGTCAAATGGACAGACTGGGTGTCCCATAGGCCCTTATCTGCCGACACTGTCTATGTATCCATGTATGTAGGCATGACACAGGTGATCTGCATCACAGTGCAGTATCACGGCACGTCTGTGTATGCATCACTGGTGGTCCAGGCATGCACTGGGCACATAGCTGTGTAACTGGCATGGCACCACGTTGCCACATCACTTGCCAGCCTAGTTTGTACTGTGATTGACGTGGGCAGTGTGTGTGGGCGGTGGTGCGCATAGCTGGTGCCGCCTGTTTGTGATGGCCATGTGCATGTTCACTGTGGGTGGGTGCATGCCATCACAGGTGCGGGACATTGGGCTATATGGCTTGCAGGTTGGGTGGTGTTCAGGGTTGTGGTCAGTCACAGCCATTGACTGTGTTCCCATTTTCCTAGGCCTCGAGGTTCTCCGGGGGATTCGGCAAGACATTCGGGGCCTGACACAGGTGGCCATTGAGAACCAGGCCATCCTTCAGTCAATCAGGCGCCATGGCCTGCGGAGGGAGCGTCACCGGACAGTGCAGCACCAGGCAGAGGATGACCAGCCAGCTGGGCCTTAGGGGCACATCCCCTTTCACTTCTCCCATCCCTACCACCCTGCCTTCCCTCTCCCAGTTGTTCATCCCTACCCCTTGAACACCCCTACCTTGTACCCATCCCCCCCTTGTAAATAGTTGTTGTTTATGGTTTTGGTTATTTAGTATTTGAAACTTTAAATATACCTTTATATTTTGATATGAATACTGTGTTGGTCTCTGATTTGCAGCTGGCTATGGGTGCTCAGTTGCAGTGGTGTGCATGCCATCTGGGGTGGTATGGTCCTGGGTGTGTGTGTGTGTGTGTGTGTGTGTGTGTGTGCATGGGGAGGTATCTCCAGCATGGAATTGACTTTCTGTTGGTCTTGCCATCTGCTGCCACCCACTGCTGGGTGCACAGGGTGGGTCTGGCCTGTATGCTTCTCTGCAGCACGGGGTTGACGTGTGCCAGGGGGGATGCATGGTGTTTCCTGCAGTGCCAGTCACTGCACATGGGTGGTGTCTTGGGGTCATGGTGCAGGGTGTGCTGTGCATATGGGGGGCTGATGTGCACTGTGGTTGTCAACCCCCTGTGTGTGGCACTCTCTGCCTGCCAGTGGTTGTGCTGGGGTGTCAGGGCTCTGCTATGCTTTGTTGGCTTGTCCCCATGGGCACGTGGATCATCCGTCCCACCCCCAGTGATGCTGTGCTTGGGGTGTGCCGGTGTGGTGTGGGTTCTGCAGTGTGTTCCTGTGCCCATGTGTGGCATGGCTGGCGGTGGGCCCCAGCCTGCCTCCCTGGATGTGCAGTTCCATTGCTCTGGGGGGCTGTGCTTGAGCTATGGCAGCTCTGGAATGCTCAGCTGAGCTTCCATGGTTGTGCCATAGCGCAACATTTTGGCTCAGCTTCTCCTTCCTGGTTGCGCGATGGCGCAGTATGTGCGATATTCAGACGTTGGTTGCTTGCGCTATTTGCTCTGCTTCATGTTTGAATATCGTACCTGTTGCGCATTTGCGCAACTGGTTTGTGCTTGCTCCTACTGTTGCGCCAGTTTTGAGCGCAGTTTGAATATCCAGGCCCAAATGTAACCAATGTTTTCTGTTAAACTGTAAGAGTCTGAGTTTTCCATTCTCTTTGTACCCTTCCCCCCAGGTCGCACTGTGAGATGCGCAACTTGTAGTTCAGTGTGCCTTCCTAGTGAAACATTTCAATAAATAAATAATACACCATAAATAAATGGCCTCTCAGTTTCTAGCCAGGGTACTGAGATGAAAACACTAGCCTATGCTGACAACCTTATTTTGATTTTAGCAGATGAAAATTCAGCTACACAAGCTAAAACTAAAATGCTGGAATTTTTTTAAATATCTGGCTCCACCATTAACTTCACTTAAAGTGCCTGCCTTACAATCGGTCCCACACATCCAGACATGGGAGAAATTATAGACATAACTATTCTTTTTTTTAACATAGATTACAGATGTTTTCATTTACTGTACATACAGACAAACAGGACATACATAACAAAGAGGAATAAAATAAAAAAGAAAACATGATGTTTGTGTTTACACAGTTGCGTATGGTACTCCCCTACATTCAACAGGGAATACTTATATGGTTGATACCTCTATGACATAAGGTGACCATCTAGGTTGAGCTGAATGAGTGCAAGACCTTTTCGGTAGATTCAGAATATGGGAGATTGTCCCTTTGGTATGTATCAGGTTGTTCAGAGTCTTGTTGCAGGACGTTCATTAATCTCTCCACCTATCCCCTGTCAAGTAGCAGAATGGCCTCTAGGGTGCTCCACTGTGTTTTAAATTGCTGAGTTCTATTGGCTATTGAGCTGATTGTCTTTTCTTTTCATAGTACCTCAAGGATGACATTGTGCCATTTTGGGTAGGATGGTTCTATCTCATCCATCCAGTGTTTAAGTATTGTTTTCTTTGCAATAGCAGCTATTAGTGAGATCTGGTATTTCCTGATGCCTATAACTTGGTCCATGTTAAGGCCCAAAAGACATATTTGTGGGGTGAATGTGGAATCCAGGCTCAGAATGGGGTCCAGATGAGTTCTGATGTTTTCCCACAGAGTTTTCACCTTAGAACAGTCCCAGAGTATGTGTTTTAGTGTTCCGTGACCTTGTTTGCATCTCATGCACATTGATGTGATTAAGTGTCCTATTCTGTGTAGTTTGGATGGTGTGTAACACAAGTTGTGTACTGTCTTGTACTGCATTAGTCTTAGGCCATCAAATTATTTGTATTTGTGTGTGTTTTCCAGATGTTGGAATGGGTATCGTTGTTTTATAGCTCTGGGTATATTGTTGCCTAGTATGAGCATGGGGTTTTGTTTTCAATATTCAATGGATTTGCTTGCTAATGAGCTTCAAGGTGCCTCTTGGGGTGGATCTTAGACTGGTTGGGAGTTTAGGGTGCTGTATATGTGTTGTTACTCTGATGTTAATTTGTGTCTGTTTACACAGGTCCCACTCTATTTGCTGCCATTGTGGAGAGTATGCCTGGTTTGGTGCTGAGATGTTCTCCGTCTTCCACCATAGAAATTTTGAAGCATTTAGAGCTATAATAGGTAGTACAGGTACATGTCAGGTAGCTGTAATCCTCCTTTTAGTTTGTGCGGAGTAAGTTTGCGATAGGCTCTATGTTTTTTTTCTTACTCCACAGGAAGGTTGTCATAGTCACTTTTAGTTTGTTAAACCATTGTATCGGTATGTGTATATTTATCATACCCAGATGGTTGAGTGATCTTGTTAGAACATTAATTCTGATTGTGTTTATTCTAGCCCATAGTGTTAAGGGTAAGGCCGGACATTTATTTAGATCTTGAGCAATATTAGAGATTAGTGTGTTCAGGTTTAGGTTAAGGGACTGCTTGTTTCTGGTGGATACCCATATATCAAGATAATGGAGGGAATTTGGCACCCATGTGCCTCCCTACTGCATAGCTCCTTTTTTGGATGTGCACATGTTAAGAGGCATTATGCATGTCTTGTCTATATTTATTTTGTAACCCAAGATTTGGGCAAATTCTTTCACTAGTGTAAGAGTAGATGGGATGAACTTCTCCTGGTTGTCCAGGTGTAATAGGATGTCTTTTGCATATGTCAATATTCTGTAACTGTGATCCCCCACATGTATCTCTCACATTTCCATGTTGGCCAATATTCTTCTTATCAGAGGTTCCTGGTACAGATTAAATAAGTATGGGGATAATGGGCATCCCTATTTAGTTCCTCTGTAAGGGTGAATGTTGCAGAGTTGACCCCATTGCATCTGATGAAGGCAGATGGGTGAGAGTATAGAAGTTTAATCCACTGTATGAAGGCTTAGGTTAAGCTGAAGTGTTGGAATGTGTGAACTAGCAATTCCCAGCTGACCCTGTCAAAAGCTTTTTCAGTGTCTAGCGATATTAGGACAGCCGTGTGATTTTCTTCTTTAGTTGCCGCTATCAGGTGCTCAAGCTTGTCTGTGTGATCTGAGGATAATTGTCCCTTCATGAAACCTACTGGCTGTGGGCCAATTAACTTGTCCCAGGTCACACTTGCACATGCAGCGAAGATCTTGGTTAGTACTTTGATGTCTGTATTGAGAAGAGAGATTGGTCGATAGTTGGCGATGTTTTTGTGAGCCTTATCCAGTTTGGGGAGTAATTTAGTGACTGCTGTCTATAAGGAGGGGTCCAGGTTTTGTTTGTTGTGTGCTTTATAGTAGAGTCCACTATGGGGCTTTACCCATTTTGGTTTTATTGCCTTGTAGAAATTTGTGAGTAGCCCATCGAGGCCTGGTGCTTTGCCTAGTTTTAGGTCAGCTATGGCTTGTTCTGCCGCCTGTGAGTTTATGCCAGCTTCTAGTTGTTTTAGAAAGTGTTGCTTGGGAGTTTAGGCAAATTTGCCTTATCTAGAAAGTTTTAGATAAGTGTGCCTTGTACATTTGTTTCTTCTGAGTATTGCTGTTAGTAATATTGTGCGAATGTCACCGCTATGTCCCTCGGTTTAGTGATTTGTTTCAATGTGCTGGGATTTCAAATTTCTTTTTTAGTTTTTAGTGTTTCTTGTTTTTGTCAGAGGGCTAGCAGTTTACCCATCTCTCTATCTTGGTTTGTATACTGTGTTTTGGCTTTTAATATCATGAATTCTGTTTGCTCCCACAGTATTCTTCATACTGCGCACTTAGATTATTGAGTTGTATCCATATTTGGTCTGCTCATGTTTTTGATATTGTTTTTTCCTTCATTTGTATGAGTTGCAATAATCTTGAGGATTCCTGCTTCCTCTTCCTTTTTTTAGTGCTCGCTATTTGTATTCATTTTTCCATATGAAGAACATTGCCCGGATAAAGCACCTTGTTCCGCCCGATGAACTTCCTGTGTTGGTTCACGCCTTTGTGTCCTCTTGTCTTGACTACTGCAGTGCTCTATACCTAGGGTTATCAGGGGTGGATCTCTGTCACCTGCAGTTGGTGCAGAATGCAGCAGCCAAGTTGTTGACTGGGCAGTAAGGATCTTGCCATGTCATGCCTGTGCTGTGTGAATTGCGTTGGCTGCCTGTGTGATGGAGGATCATCTTCAAGATCACTTTACTGACCTATAAGACCCTACATGGACAGGGACCAGGTTACTTGCAAGACCTCCTGTGACCTTACCACCCCGCTTCTCTGATGAGGGATTGCTAGAGGTTCCCAATGTCCGTTTACAGACATCAGGTGCAAGGGCTTTTGCTTTTGTGGCCCCGAACCTGTGGAACTCTCTAACATGTCAGATTAGAGGTTGCCTCTCCACTGAGATGTTTAAATCCTCCCTGAAGACTTATTTATTTGGCTTAGCATTTGGGGAGGATATTTAGTCGTATCTATTATATGTATGCTGTCTTTGAATTCCTTGTGTTTTAATTGTTTGTTGTTCTTTTAAATTGTAAACGTGCTTTGATTTAAGAAAAGCGCATTAGAAATAAAGTATGATCTGTATTTGATTTGATTTATTAGTTACCCCCATATCATGCATTTGTATGTGGCCCAAACATTTGTGTAATCATCCACTGAGTTTGTATTTTCATTGAAGAACTGTTCTGTGCTCATTTTGATTTTCATAGTGTGTTTGGCTTTTTCAGAAGGTTGTTGTTCATCCTACAGAATCTGTCTTTGTAGGTTGAATGTGGTAATGTGAGAGATATTATGACTGGTGAGTGGTCAGATGCTACCCTAGGTTGGATTTCACACTGAAATATGTTCTGAAATAACACTGGAGTAACCAAGACATAGCTCAATCTGGAGGATGATGCATGAACTGGGGATGTGAAAGTGTAGCCTTTCTCCCCTGGTTGTAGGACATGCCAGGTCTCAATGAGTCCCAGTGAGTCCTGAAGGTCTCTTAAGGCACATTGGTTCAATAAGAGCCCGCCTCTGCAGGTTATCGATCTGTCCTGTGCTGAGTCCAGAACTGTGTTCTAGTCCACTGCTAGGATAATTGGTATATGGCTATAATTCACTAATGTGGCTAGTAGTGAGGTGAAGATTCATGTTTTTTTATTGGGTCCATACTGTATATTGATGCTAGTGTTACTTCCGTGATGTCTAGTGTACCTGTTACTACTACTGTATGAAGCAACCTTCTGAGTCCGTGTGCTAATCTATCAAATTAAAGCATGTTTTCCAGTTAATTAGGATTCCCGTTCTTCCCCTTTTGTTATCTGCACTGGCTGCATAAACCTGTCCCACCCAGTCCCTTCTCCATCCTACCTCCTTAGAGGGTGTTGTGTAGATTTCTTGCAGACAAGCTATACTGGGGTTTGTGTTTTTTAGGTGATGTATAACTTGGTATTTCTTCTCCCTGGTTTGCCCTCCTTTTATATTCCAGGTAATTAGATTGAGTCCTGTGTTAATCATTTGGGGGAGTGATGTGTTTGTGTTTGTGGCACATTGTGCTCAGGTTCTTGTGTGTTGTTATTTTTGCACCCCTTGTGTTGTGTGCTATGTTTTGGATACTCCCAGTTGCTAAGGCCATTCTACTACTGTTCCTGGTTGTCTGGGCCTTGTGGGGTATCAGGTTGAGGTCTGTGGATTTTGTCTGCAACCTTATGTCGCTAGAGTAAGTATTAGTACAACAGTCCAATCTAATCTACTGTACAAAACAATTCTTAGTACTACAATTCTAGAGTTGATATTAACAAGTAATGAACTAGTTTCACAATGGAGGTACTCGCTGGCACCCACTGCCCAGCCTTTGTGAGGCTGGGACATCCACGGGCATGAGCAAGCCCCTACATTTGGTGGTCAATTTCTGCCTCTCATGAGGGCATCTCTTGGACCCCTGAGTTTGTATTTTTTGGTCTTATCGTTTTACCAACAAAGTAGCCTTTTAAGTTAGGCTTATGACCCTTTAGAATCCTGTCCTATGGTGATCTTCCCATGGTCCTCTTGTTTCCTTGTCACCCCAACCCCCTTTCAAGCTGCTGTTTGTCTGAAGCTTGTAGTGCCCATATCCTTTAATTTAAGGCTTTGTTTTTTTGAACCCATTCACATGCCTCTTGCTTGTTCTTTTATTGTGTGTCTGCAAAGAGTCCCCTCCACCCTTCCTCTTGTGTTTATTCACCTCCCGGTGATTGTCTATTGTAGTGCCTGTCTGTTGTGAGCTTCATCTCTTAATGTTGTACTTTTGTTGTTGTGTCCCTAGTTGTGTTTAGGTCCCTATAACCTGGGAGGAGGTTGTGGCCTACTGCTACGTGCTTGTGTCCTGTCTAGTGAGCACATCTCAGTTATAATGCCTTGTCAACATTCTGAATGAGTTTCGATTTATTTCTTCTTTAAATCCACCAGGACATTATGTGACACAAGTAGTCTTAGGGTGTATCCCCACTCCGCTGTTGGTGTGGTGCCACTATTGTCCTTTGAGCTGAATTGTCTGGTATAATATCACTTCGATGCAGTTCCCATTGGTGCACCCCTGTGATATTTTATATACTTATTTTAGTCCCGGCTCCATAGTGTCATAAAATCCCTGTCTTTGGGTGGGTGTTGCGGTTTGGTACGCTCTTTGTGAGCCCCCCTTATGTTTAGTTCCCACTCCTGTCCCACTCTATTTGCACTTTGGCCTTTTTCTCCTCCCCTCTTGTTTGGTCGTATGATGTAATTAAGTCTTTCCAATTCGGTATAGGTCCTGAACCTTTGGCTGTTGTGCTGGACTCAGTTCCTTGTGTTTATATTCCCACTCCCAGACTGCCTTACACACCTCTGGCAACTCCTTACTCCCCAAGTATGTTTCGTGGGCATTGAAAGCCCCAATTCCCTTCCCGTTCCTCCCCCGGTCAATTCTCCTTGTGGGCATCCCTTTATATGTCCTGCTGTTCTTGATCAATATTCCTAAGGCCCTGTCCACACTGGGGATCTTAAAACGTTACAGACACCCTGTAGCATTTTAAAATCAGGGAACACAGTTCACGTCCACACTGGTAACGTTACTGAACCGAGTTTCAAAACCGTGTTTAAACCCTCATACAATCAGGGTTTTAGCATGGTTTTAAAAATGGTTTAAGTGAGAAACGTTTTTACTTACCAGTGTGTACAGGCGTTCGATCCATGTTCCCTGCGGTGATTCTCCTGGCACCCACGATGCAGCATTTCATCTGCACTGGCAAGTGAGCTAACAGCATGTTAAAACATGCTTTCATTTTGGGAGGTGTGGACGGGCACAGAATTGTATTAAGACACGGTCCCGACTAGTGTAGATGTGGCAGCATGTTAATTCCCGTAACGGTTTAAAAACTGCTAACAAATTTTAATTATAAGTTTGGACAGGGTCTTAGTGTCTGGCAGTAGTGTTTCATAGGTGATCAATGATCACTGTTTATACTCCTGTTGTTGGGCAAGTTATTACACAGACAACATTTATAATAATGCTTTCCCAAATGTTTAAGCATGGTCCCCCCCCCCCCATTTGTACCCAACAAGTTCTATTTCTACCTGTCATTGAAATACTATCTGGACACTTTACCTCAAGTTTTGTATTGCATCCTTTTAGGATTTACCTTTAGCATGCACAGTCTGTTCTGAGTTAGTCTGTAAAAGTTCATGGTGGTACTGTTGATCGCCTCCTCCATCCACTTCTCTTATCTGTGTTGGTGTTCCACATGCTGTGTTGTCCTCTATAGCGATCATCCTGCTTTGGCTGCCTCGGTTCTGGAATACCACATCTCTTTTGCAATCAGCTATTGGGATTGTAAGCAGTGTGTGCATCCGTTTTGTCTCTCTGCATCCCCTGTATTGCTCTTGTCTTTCGGGAGGCTGACTTGAGTGCTGCTGCATTTATAATGTCTCCATTTGTCAACTCTTTTCTCTCTACCTCCTTCCTCAGTGACTCCAGTGACCAACCCTTGGTTAGGATCTGTTGGTTGAGGTGCCTTATTTCAGTCATGTCACCAGAATCCAGCTCCATGGGATGAGGAGATGATGCCAATTTGAGACTTCCTGAACACTGGAGAGCCATGTATTTATGCCTCTTCTATTTTAAAGGAGGTATGTATAATATTCCATCCGGTGTGCTGTACCATGTTTGTTACAGTATATTTATTGTGTGTTGTTTATCGTGCAGTTCTATACTGTTCAGAATTCCTAGTCGATTACATTGCCCGATTAGTGTCATGAGTGGTGCTTTTTTGTACTCTTTTGGTTGTTTTAGTTAATATTCCTTCCTCTGGGTTTCCTAGGTTCTAGTGTTTTTTTCTGAACATTTGTAAGGCTTTTGGGAGGCACTGATCTGTGAGGCTGCACTTGGGTGGTAGGGTGAATGAAGTTAGTTGGCTGCAGGGTGTGGTTCCTTAAGGACAAAGAACTTTCCTGGTGGGATTCTGTGATGGGGCAGTAAAAGAAAGCCCATAAAAATTCCTTCATCCTCTGTGTTTACCCTTCATCTTTGTTTAGCTTCCTGGAGCTAATATAGGATACCATGGTATTTGCTCAGATCATTGTATCTTAAAACCATGTGTTCTTGATCTTTTACTATTAGTAATGCTTATGAATAAAAGGCTACTAGTATTAGTAGCTCTGTTTCTTTCTTTGAGTGTTAGTGATGGTCAGTTTTAGATACTGCACTCACCCATTGTGGGACTTTTTTTCCCAACCCTTGTTCTGTACTGATGACTTGTGTTGGGTTCGGCTGTGAGAATATTTTGGGCAATATTTTTAACAAATCTCTGCATGCTGGCTCTACATTGAGAAATTCATGAGTTCCTATTTGAGTGGTGATTATCAGCCTAACTGGATGTAGCATGCAGTAAGGAATGTTATTTTGGGATAAAAGTCTCTTTAATTCTTGATAGTCCCGTTGTTTGTCCCATAACGCTGGGGTAATGTCACTAAATACTGTATATGAAAATGTTTCCCATTCCATTTCAATATACCTTTTTGATGTGCCTGAGCCAAGATGTTGATTTTATCCTGTAGGCATAGGCACCTTAGTATTATTGCCCTAATTCTGTGTATTCTCTTTTGTATATAGTTACTGTACTGGGTTTGGAAATTAATAAAGTTTATTCAACTGCAAAAAAAAAAAAAGAAGTATTATTGCCCTAGGTTTGTCATCTTCACTGATTTCTTTCTGTAGGAGTGGTGGATTCTTTTTTTATTATTATTATTATTCAGATTTTTATCCCTCCTGCGCACTGGGGGCAAATTTCCGTTCCTGCACTGCCCCCCCATCCCAATGCTCTGACCATCCCCTGAAACCCACCAAGGAATACCCCCATGGTGGGGCCAGAGAAAGGGCTCCCCCCACCCAAGAGCACAATCCTAATCTGGAGGCAGTCTCATTGTTGGGCCAACAGGGCAGACATGGGACTTCATAGAGCCCACAATCACCATTTTCCACTTTTTCTTCCCATTGGCATACTGTGTGGGCACTCGCATGTGAGGGCACACACATGCCATGCCCACCGGTAACTTGCATCCAAGCCTGCATCTCCCTCTGGCCCCCACCAGAGGGCAATCAACAGGCAGAACAGCAATCCCTCTGCCCTCCCTCCCTCCCTGAGAGAGGTGATCAGTCCTCCAGATGCTCAATCTGCTCTCCAGACCCCCGATGGCCCAGGCTCACTCCCGAACCCAGGTCGCCAGTGTGGCATGAGGAGTGGAGTCCAGTGCCTCAACCTCCAGTGCCACAGGGTCGGGTGGAGCAGTGGACTCTTTCAATCTTGTATGTTGCGCCCTGTTCTGGTGGTCTTGCTACTTTTTGCAGTAGCTGTTGTACAAATGCAGTCAAGATCGTTCCTTCTGCCTACTCTTGTATTCCCACAATGACCAAGTTATTGCTGTGAGCTCTGCTTTCCTGTTCCTCTAACCTGTCTTCCATTTGTGCAAGTTTCTTTTTTGTGTTGGTTAGTTCTCTGTCCCCTCAGATCTGAAAATCCTTCCACAGAGCTGATTCTGATTTCCATATCTAACACCCTGGTTGATAGGCTTGCAACTGTATTTTGGAAGGCTTTAAGGTCAGTAGCCATCTCTCCTTGTGTAGTTTTCATTGTGGACATGTCAGACAGTATAAGATCCAGGTTTACTGCTATTAAGTCAATTGTTACCATTTCACTGATTGAGTTCTGTTTTTGGCACTTGGGTGGAAGACCTCTTTGTGAGTTTTCCCCTGGCGAGTTTTAGTCCGTGTTCTGGTTCTTTGAGTCATCCATTCCATCTTGATTTTGGTGATTTATTAGAGGGTATCAGTTTCCAATGAAATCTGCTTTTTTGAGTTAGTTTGGCTACTTAAAGTGGCAAATAGCTGCATTTAAAGGTTGGTACTCAGGGAGCTCTTACAGACAGGTCTTCTCAGTCTGAGCTCAGCATGTGAATCCCCCAGACATACCTATTCTTAGGACTCATCATAAACTATTGGAAATGTATTTTGGGGAAGGGAATCTGGCCCGAGTAAACTGGAGATGTATTTTGATTGTAGTTATTGGGTTTTATGTGATAACTGCAACTTCTAATGAGCGCTGTCCACAAAGAGCGAGACAAGAACCACCAGACAGACAAAGGGCGCTGGACAGTAAAGCAACCATTGCAAATAGTGATGGTCGCTTACTGCATCTGAAAAAAAGAAAAGATATGTATTTTCATGTCAGGGATATGCCCCCCATCCTCCCTTTGTGATGGGGCAAGCCCTATTAACGAAAATAAAGATGAAAATCAACTCCATGGGGAGCACAGACTTAGGGAAATCATAAAGATTTAAAAATAAAAATATTTCCTTTCTGGCCACTAGACTGGAACCCGGGAAGTCGCCGCTTCAGGGCGGTAGCATATATCACCATTGCGCCGCTGACACTACATGGCCAGCTCAGCAGTGCTAGCCCAGGCATCATACTATATCCTGCTCTAGTGAGTGTAGGTCCCTGCTACACTCGTTTTACAGGATATAGTGACTTCTTTCACCACTCGTTCTACTTATGAGCACTATTATTGAGTCGCTCATATTGAGTCGCTCAATAATAGGCACTCATATAGGATGTTACTTAGCCATTGAGAGAGTAAAATTATAGAACAAATGGCAAATGTCAAAAAAGAAATGTATTTATTTAATTAAGACTTCTCTGATCATATTAGATATACCCTCTTTGTGGGCACCAGAGGCATGACACCACCATTTTTCCATTTTAGAAGAATGAGACTTGGATGCCAGCATTCCAAAACAAAAAAGAATCTAAGACTTGCCCCAATACTTCCAATATTGTTGGGAAAGTTGAAAATGTGAGGTATTACTAAACAGACTATAATCAAAAATTCTAGGAAACAATTTTATGATTACATACAACAGTCTAAGTTTTATGAAATTTCAGCTTATAGGCCACAGGCAGAAATAAAGCGTATAGAACATATGTGACAGCACCCAAGAACCCCAGAGAATATGTGGGATGTGGTATGGCTTAGTGCTCATGGTAAAGTAAACATCAAAAACAATTTTAAACAGAAAGATAAACAGGAAAGATACTTTCCAAGGGGATCTTGTCAGACTACATTAGAGACCATGCAACATCTATATAACGATTGCCCTTACATTTTAATATTTTGGAAAGAGGTAAAACAACAGTGGGGCCAATCCCCCTTTTATAATATTCTCCCAAATGCACTCTTTCTTGGGATTTTTCCACAACAACGGAAAGTGTATGATTTCAGCAGCATAAGACTAATACTGTTTTGTATAAAATACTGGATATGGATAAAATCAATGTAAACTTTCTTTACAGCAGATAGAGATAAATCAAGAACAACATTTTCAGCAGATTGTAAAGACTATACAGGACATTCAAAATACAGAAAAGAAACACATTCCTACAGATCAGTATTTAAGATGGTGGAGAGCAATGACTTATCTATAAAAATAACATTGATTCTTTTTCTCATGACACATACAGTACAGCCTTAAGTCCATATGATTTGCTTATTTTCTAAGGTTAGAATAATGTGGTTAAATGAATCAGAACCTAAATGTATGTATATAGTTTAATTTTTAATTTCTGTTGTTTTTTTCTACTATTTTTGATTATTAAATATAGTATGGTAATGCACTATACACGGTATGCACGAATAATAAATTCCCCTACTCTAAAGTAGTGGGCAGGTAGGGAGGAGGTATTAATTAATATTTATTTGGTTTATTATTATTATTACTTTTGATTTATATATTATTTTGATGTGAAATGAGCATGTTTGTATTATCATTTGATGTTGATACCTTAATAAAAAATGTCCATACTCTTTCAGTAAGGGGGACCCTTGGCCATCAAGGATTTTCCAAGATGGCCACAACTGCTGTGTTGAGAGATAGGATGGACACTACTGAGGTGGGGGAACTGGCCTCCTCCCCAACCTGTGGTTCACCAGAGGCTGAAACAATGGTATTGGATCGGTCTGATGATCTGCTTGTTTCTGATAAAATGCTGCCAAATGGAAAGTGAAGTATGTCAGTCTACATATGCTGCAGTTAATGCAGGTGAGCCTTTGGCAATGCCGTGGATGACTGATGCCATCATTTCCACTCAGCATGATTGCTTACAGGAACATTTTGGACATACTGACTCTGTTTATACAGCCCGATGGAGAATGTTACTGCATGAATTGTTGTTACTGGATTCTGTTGAGATAAAATTTTGCAGATGTTCCACGACTCTGGCAGCTCAGCCTCTCCCTCTTGATGCAGCCGCTTTGTGGGATACAGCTGCACCTGTTGCTGTTCTGCTGTGGTCCCAATTGGAAATTTAGTGCCGCTGCATTTCGCAGTGGATCTTACTGACATGTTTCCTTCAGGCACATTCGAGCTGGTCAGGGCTCAGCCTAAACTGAACCACCACATCAAATGGATTGATGTGTTATGGATTCACTGACCTGACATCAGGGACAGCCTTGGGGGGACTGGCACCTGCTAACCTTATGCCTCCCCTTTTGGATGGGTCTTCATCTATGGATCTTCTGGCACTGTCATGTGGTGCTGCATCTGTGCATATGGCTCCACTTCTGCAGTCGACAAGTCCTGGGAAGCACAGTCTGCTGTCTCACCTTCTGTCTGGTCCCTGAGCCAACACCCAAGTGATTGAGGATACTACACAATCTGGGGCACCTTCTCCCATTATTGGGCTGTCTGCAGTTCTTCATTCTGATGACTCCCTTTTGGCTGCCTATGCCCTGCACAAGCAGCAGTTACTGCATATGCTGGATGAAGAAGATGCCTGCTTTCTTTCATCTGTGAGGATAAGTCCTGGGCCTCTTACTTCAGACTCTTTATCAACTGCTTCAGTTAGCCAAACCCTCCCAGTCTCTGTTGTGCCACCCATGTCACCCCCTATTGGGAAGGAAGGGGTCTCCATGCTGCATTTGCACTCTTCACAGGCTACTACTATTTAGAAGACTTGTGATACTGTCACTCTGTTCTCTCTGGCCCCTGTGTTTGCTCAGGCTGCTACCTCAGACTTTGATACTGTCCCACTTCCCATCAATAACTGTGCCTACCTTGATGACAGGGTCACCTCTATGTGTTGACCTGGTGCAGTCTTTTTTCTGGATTATCTTCCACTCCTGCAGTTTCTTCTTCTACTAATCTTGATGTTCTTCCTGTGCCTCCACTTGCAGAGGGGCCTCCTGCCTCTTCACCTCCTGCTGCAATGCAGACCTCCTTTCTGGACATACCCGATCTAACACAAACCATGGGTATGAGATGGGGCCCTGCTTTGGCCCAAAAACAAATGGAGAAATGGTCTGTAGAAACCTCCCTTCTGGTAGCAAGTTAGAGGAAGGCTGCTGATGGTATTGCCTGGGAACCCCTGGATAGCTGTTGTTATGATTTCACCCCCTCTAGTATCTTTCCTGGTTTGTCTGACCTCTCAGGGGCCACATCTACCATGTGCACCTCTGCTTCCCAGGACTTCTATTCCACAGTTTTCTCGCACCCTCCTGAAGCAACTTCAGGGCCCCCTCCTACCTGTCCCCTGTCTGCTCCTTTTCCACCTGCTGGTCCTGGCTCTAGTTCATCGTCAGTTCCTTTTTCCAAAGCTGCCAGACCTTTTCAGATGTCTCATCCTTGTGCTTCTGTCAAAGAACCTTCTCAGAGGTGGAGTGCAGTCCACCTCCTTTATATGTGAGGTAGGGAACAATCTCATGACAGACTGTTTATTATTAGGACTTAGTTGAAAAACTTGATGGGATTCTCTTCAGATGATCTGTTTGCTGTTCTGCATGTTTCCTGGGACACTGTTTATGATATTAGTTTTCAGAATTTATCTGCCTTTGCTGGGTTAATTAACGATCTGCTTAAGAACTCCCCCAGTGGCCCACTTTTCAGGCTATCCGCTCTCTAAACCTGTTACTAAAACAATTACTATTCTGTTTTATAATGAAAGTGTCCACATTTCTGACATCTGTTACTGATTAAAGCAGTAGTGTGATATTCAGGATAGACCTCTGCCAATAATTGATAGTGAGCAGGTCTGGACAGGAGGATGGAAAATTCATGTTAAACTTTGTTATAATGGGTCTGACATCTGTTACCTTCCTAATAGTTTTTATATAGGTAGGGAGAGAGGGGTGTTTTTTACCTGGGCCAACAGCACTCTTGTTATAAGTGTGGTTCCCCCCACTCATGTGAGTTCTGTTTGTGACACTGACTGTTGTAATAGATGCCTAGAGTTTGGTCACTCCAGCAATATCTGCTCAAACCCATTCTGCTGCAATCTGTGTGACAGTCAGGGCAATTCTTTTATGAGGTGTCCCTGGGCTACTCACAATACTGGAGACAGTTGGAATCAGAATGCCATCATTGCACATGGGCAGGCCAATGGTGCTGCTGTCTCTAGTTCACGGGCTCCCCCCAACCACCAGAACCTGCTGTACTCCCGTATCCTCTGCCCACATCACCCATCTTATTGGTGGCTGAGAAACCTCCTGAGACTGTGGAGCAGGCTTCCACTGGACCTGTTCCCCACCCTCACTCCTGACTTATCCTCCCTATCCATCATCCCATGACCCTGGAGGTACTGCAACACACGACTCTTCCCGCAGAAACTCCTGTGATGCCCCGCTCAGGATCTATCTTTGTTTCACACTCAGACTCATAAGAAATGGCACCATAAGTCTTATAAAGATAGGACTATTCATCATGATTTTCCTGTTCTCCAAAACAAATATAGCATTCTATCAACTGCTAGACAGTGGAGAGATTCCGAGGATGAGATCTTGGATTCTGAGATTTCGTCTGTGACTTCCTCAGTCCATGACTTGGTTTCTGATCTTGACTCTGCTTCTTCTGACACTGCTTCTAAGTGCTTTTGTACTATATCCCAGACAAGGAATCAGTCAGAACCCTCCATCACTTGATCTTTTTCTCATGTGTCCTGGGCTGCACCTTTCCTGTGTTTCTTTGATTACTAACAGTATAAAAAATTATACAAACTGTTTGACTTCTTTTGCAGTCTTTTCCTCTCTCCATTGCAATGTTGTTTTCCTCCAGGACACTTGGTTGAAGACTCTGTATGACCTACAGATGACGAAACAGTTATGGCAGCTTGGTCCCCCCCTTTTGGTCCTCAGGCCATTATAGATGGTGCAGGAATTCTTTTCAACTCTTTCCCTGTACGGTACAATATTTGTTGGTTATACTGTAGTCCTTGGTCTGGCTCTTTTATTAGATGTCCTGTATGATACCTTCCCTTTGCGTCTAATTAATGTATATGCACCCCAAACCAAGACTGGTAGGATTAATTTATTTAAGGAGCTCAGATCTTGCCTTCATACTAGTCAACTTCTGATTTGGGTTGGGAACTTTAACTGCAGTTTGCCTCTGACTCGATGTACTTCTGCTAAAGTGTACTGTGACTCTACATTTTTGTCCAAAATTATTTTTATGGCTTCCCTCACGGATAGGGCATTCAGGTCCCAGAACTGTGAACCCATTTTACACAAAGGCACCCTTGCAACAAGTATTGACTATACTTGCCCCAAGGATTGGGTCAATGACATTGTGAGCTGTAGCACTACTGCTGCACTTATGGGTGATCTAGTGTGAAGGCATTCCTTAAATTTGCCATCAATCTTAATTCTGGGGTATCTCTACAGCATGATATTAATTATTAATTTAGTTAGTTAGTTTTGTTGATGAGGAAAAGAGGGCTTGATAATTCTGCCTGTTGTCAGCCTCATCTCAGGGGGGGATGGGGTTCCAGATGGAAACCAAGTGAAATTGAACCAGATTAATCTGCTGGTTGCATTTTTAGTGAATGGGAGAAGTTTGGCCAGGAGCACTCGGTAAATTTCCTTACTCTGCCTTCAGGGGTGCTGTCACTTCCTCTGGACAGGGTGGAGTGTCCTAGTTTGGAGCCGGATGGAGGAGGAGTAGGTTGTGCTATGCCGGAGCAATCAGCTTATTCTGAGGAGGAGGACATGGATGCTATGCAGATGCCATCGGGGGTGGCTAGAAGGCACTCTGCTGAGGGTGGCCAGCTTAACCCCCACAATATGACTGCTACACAAGGAGAAAAAATTAGACTTTGAAAAGCATTTCAGATAAAGAAGGAAGCATGGTAAACCTACAGAAAACACTAGTGAGCAGATCTTGCCTCCCAGGAAAAAACGCTGAGGAAAATAAAAGAAAACTGAGGAACTCTTTGCACAAATAAATGCCATTGAACAGAAAAGAAAAGACTTGCCTGCTTCTGTTGGAAGCTGAAAAACTTGCTATACTGCAGAGAACAAACTAGAATGCATTTGAGGAACTGGGAACCTGGTAAAACATAATTTTGTTGGGGACTAGATAGGAAGATAAGCTACGCTTTCTACAGAAAGTTTCATTAATTTCTTATTGGCATTAAGAACTGCAGGATTCCATTAAAGTGTAGTAATTTTATAACCAGAGGGGGTGAAATACAACTGAAATTGCTTGATTTCTGTGCTAGACACATAGGATTTGGAAGGATATTTGTGCAATATTTTAGAAGTATCCAGCTGGCATAGCAGTGAGTTTATCCCTGGTTTCAGACAAAGGGTTTGTGTGTGTATTAGAAGCAGACATAGCAAATTGTCTTCACTGAAAGGCCTGCTTACATCATAGGTGTCACTAGTCAATCAATTGATTCTGGGTGGAGCTTTTATCACTGAGCTGTCTTAGGCAAACTACACAGGGAGAAACCTGTCAGAAAAGACTTGCCTGCTTATGTTGGAAGCTGAAAAACTTGCTATACTGCAGAGAACAAACTAGAATGCATTTGAGGAACTGGGAACCTGGTAAAACATAATTTTGTTGGGGACTAGATAGGAAGGCAAGCTACGCTTTCTACAGAAAGTTTCATTATTTTCTTATTGGCATTAAGAATTGCAGGATTCCATTAAAGTGTAATAATTTTATAACCAGAGGGGGTGAAATACAACTGAAATTGCTTGATTTCTGTGCTAGGCACATAGGATTTGGAAGGATGTTTGTGCAATATTTTAGAAGTGTCCAGCTGGCTGAGCAGTGAGTTCATTTTTATCCCTGGACTCAGTAGAGTGGTTTGTGTAGGAGCAGTGGTCTAGTAAATTGTGATGTTGGTTGACTTACTATAAAGGGCAATACTCACCAGGGTGGTGGAGCAGTGGTGTATTTGATTGTTTCTAACAGTCACCAGGGCTTGTGGCCTACCCACCCACCCTTCCCCTCACCCCGCCCACCCCAGGCATGGCATTTCCTTTATAGCCAAGGTTCTGACATCACTTCCTCAACAGGTCTTGGGGCAGAACTGTCATATTCTTAATTACCCAGCACAGTGCATAAAGGGTAAGTACAAACACACAAAAATTTTTTTTATATATATTACTCATTGTATATTATAAGGAAGAGGGACATGTGGAGAGTGGTGCAATGCACTGGCTGTGGGACAGCAATTTTCTGGGAGACATTCTGGAACCTGCATTGCTGCCCTATTTTCAGACAACTGTCAGCTCTGAGGGAGGAGGTTGCCCACCTCCAGGCTGAAATGGCAAGGACTAAGGAGGCCTCCCCCACCCAAAGAGCACCAGTTCCACAACCACTGCCTCAGAGGTTGCCATGTGTGAAGAGCAGATGGACCACAGTAGGTTCTGGGAGGGTGAGGTTGGTGAAACAGAGGCATAGCCCCCAAGTTGTACTTCTACGCAAATCATATGTCAGTCTGGCAAATCAAGGTTCCTCTATGATGACACCCTCATTGGAGACCAAGAAGAATGCTGGGGACATCCACAAGGGAGACCCACAAAAGAGTGGCAAGGGACTCCACAGGGGAAAGAAACAGCTTCTGATAGGGGACTCAATTGTTAGGGGTATAGACCTGTGGAAGGGAGAGGAGAGGTAAGTAAGGTGCCTGCCTGGTGCCATGGCTTGGAGGGACAGGAAGCAAATCCTCAGGATTGCAGAAGCAGCTTCACAGGAGAGGAAACTAGATATCATTGTCCACCTCGAGACAAATGACCTAGCTAGGCATGAGATCAGTGCAGTGCAGGATGAATTTGTGGAGTTGGGAAGGGGCCTCAGACAGGTAGCAAGCATGGTAACCTTCTCAGAGGTGCTGCCGGTCAATGGCAGAGGTGAGGCTAGGGTACTGCACACCATGCAGTTTAATGAATGGTTGCAAAATTGGTGCAGAAACACAGGGCTTTGGCTTCATTGGGGACTGAGGGTCCACCTGAGAGAGAAGGTCTATACTGGCATGATGGTCTGCATCTGTCCAGGAAGGAAACATGCTCCTAGGTGACAGGTTTAAAGGCTTCCTTGGCAAGCTTTTAAACTAGCCAAGGGGGGAGGTGCTGATAGGAAACAGGAAAGTTCAAGCCTCCCCCCACAAAACATGGCAGGTAGTAGGGTAAACACTAAGGTACAGAGCTTGACAGAGGGCAGGACAGGGGTAAATGGAAAAATGGACAAGGGCAATAAGAGCAGGGATGGGGTAAAAAAGGATAAAGCCAACATTAAATGGAGGGCAATGAGTACCAATGTCCATAGTCTTGGAAACAAGCTTCCAGAGCTAGTAGCCCTGATGGAAGAGGAACACTTGGATATTGTGGCAGTCACAGAAACATGGTACACAGAGAGGGCAACTAAAATGGTGCAGGGTCTACACCAGAAGACATATCAAGAGAGACTTAAGGATCTTAATATGTATAGCCTCGAGGAGAGGAGGGAGAGGGGGGACATGATAGAAACCTTCAAATACCTCAGGGGAATCAACAAAGTCCAAGAGGGTAGCATTTTTCAGAAAAAAAGGTGTGCAAGAACAAGGTGGCACAATCTGATGCTGGGGGGGACAGCTCAGAGGTAATGTGAGGAAATATTTTTTCACGGAGAGGGTTGTGAATGCATGGAATAGCCTTCCTGAGGAGGTTGTGGAGTCAAAAACAGTGGTGGAATTCAGGAATGCATGGGACAGACATACGGCAATTCTAGGGGGTGGAGGTTCGAAAAAGCAGGCTGTTGATTAGCTAGAATCTGCAGCTTATTTGTTAGGTAGGGAAATGGGAAGACTGGGTGGGCCAAGCAGTCCTTATCTGCCATCAAATTCTATGTTTCTATGTTTCTATGTTTCTATGTTTCTGGCACTTTGGCAGCTGCCATGATGGATGACTGAACTACAGATTCAGTGCTTGCAAATGCAGGCTGGACTAGAACTCAGACAGGGACCTGGATTCCAGATCCAGCAATCCCCCTCCTGGGCTGTAATAAACCAGGTTTGGAGGAACTCCATTCTACAACACAGGACTCAGTAAAGAACACAGCGGTGGTACCACACAATGAAACACCGAAATCAGACACTCAAGAAGCAGGTATTTCTTTTTTTTCTGCTACAATAGGTACAGAAATATTTTTTTAAGCACTTACTGAGGTGACACCACCAGAAATAAATATAGACAATACTCACACCATTGACTCTGATCAAACTAATGTTGATAATGATAATAATGTAACATTACAGAACAATCCTGCTCCAGCAGTGACTTATGTCAGCCTTCACCAAAAACCACTGGAGCAGGCTAAAAGATGACATGCAGTAAGATTAAGGTATTTGGGAGGTTTAGAACAACCCCAGACAGGTTTTATGTGGATAAATGTTTATTGAAATAAGATTTTGTTTTTTCACCCCATGAAGTATATGCCCTGATACATGCCCCAGGTGAAACAACACTTGATGTCAGTTTTAGAAATGCTGATTTATTAGATAGATTTTGGACCTTGTACTCTGCTCACAAAACTACCTCCTTATGGTCCCCCTTTCAGGCTGTTCCATTAACAAAACCCACTTTCAAGATGGTAACCATTTTATTTAGAAATGAAGGGGTTAACATAGCTGATGTGGTCTTTTGGTTAGAGAAGAAATGTGATATATAGAACACACCTCATCTCATTGTAGATGAAGAAGGGTTCTGGACAGGGGGACAGAAAATGAGAGTAAAACTTAAACAGGATGACTCAGATATTACACAGCTCCCCAACTGCTTCTATCTAGGAAGAGATAAGGGCATATTGTTCTATCAGGGACAGCCACAATTTTGCTACAAATGTGATACTCACTGCCACATTAGTAACAATTGTGAAGTACTAACATGCTTACTATGTGGATCCACAGGACACTCAGGTTTTCATTGCACCCAAACACCAAGATGTCACCTCTGTGATGAAGAGGGACATTCCTTTAGAATATGCCACATGGCATCTCACAACAGTGATCAAACAGATTATGCAGAACAGGATTTTTACATCAATAAAGCTACAAGACTCTGAAAAACAAGTCCCCCACCCACTAGGCCTAGACCTACCCATACACGCTGGAAATCAGAGACACCAACACCCACTCAAACAACTATGGTGAATGACACCACAGACAAACAACTACAACAGACTCTAGGAACCATTTCAGTTCCACTGGCTCAAGAGGAAAGGCCTGCAGACATAAGTGAGGAAGTAGAAATTTCAATGCCCCTTCCCCCTACATCAAAAGATCAAGCCTTCCAACAAGTTACAAAAGGAAATAAGAAAAAGAACAGAAACCAGAGGTGAGGTAGAGGAGGGTGTACCCTTACATAACACCTATTCAGTCCTGCATTGGGGGGGCACAGAAATGGAGGTAGACTCCAATGCTCACTCAGAATCCTCTAAGCTGATGGAGGAAGTATCAGTACAGAACAGCAAGTAACATCACCCAAAGGAAAGTTCAAAAAGAAAAGAATGGGGACTAGATACAGCCTTCAAAAGAAAAAAAGATCCTGACTAACTGTTTAAAATACATTTAAAATGGAATGTGACATTTCTTTGGCCTCACTCAATGCAAACAGTCTAAAGACAGAAAAGAAAAGGATAGCAACATTTTCTTATTTTAATACACATCTCTATAATGTAGTATTTTTTCAAGATACAAGACTGTCTACATTGAATAACATTCAAAAAGCCAGTACCTTGTGGCTAGAGGGCACAACACACTGGTCAATTGGGGAAGACTTTTGTAGTGGGCTAAGGATTTGCCTAAATAACCCTCTACTGAAAATAACAAGGGTTCTAGACGTTTGTCCAGGGTAAGCTATGCTCCTAGATGCCTCCTTCTACAACCAAGAATTTCGATTTTTAAATAACTATACCCCCCCGTATAAGGCAGGGAGGGTACAATTGTTCACCATCTTCCAACCCTATTTACTTACAGCCAGAGCAGTCCTCCTAGGTGGAGATTTTAACTGTATAGGCTTAAAGGAGACCGAGGCCTCCAAACTGATAAAATCTACTGTGATGTGCCATTCTTGAAAAGGATGCTTACACAAACAAAACTGAAAGATGTATTTCATGAAAGGCACAAAACCACCAAGAACACTTACTTTAGAGGAAACCTGAAAACAAGAACTGATTAATGGTTCATCTCCCCACACCTACCTGTAGTAAAATCAGTGATTATACCAATAGCTACATCATACCACGCCCTTTTGGAAATTAAAATCTCACACTCCCCAGAAGCTTCTATAAGATAAGGTTATTGGTGGCTGAATAATATGTTACAGGGAAATAGTACCATATGGCAAGGTATACTTGATACCATTACAGCACAGAAATCAGTATATCTCCTTTATGATACTCCCATAGAATGGTGAGAACAAAGCAAGAGTGATTTTCAGATTTCCTCAAATTAATAGAGAGATTGTCAGGAAGTTTCAAAAATGCAAAATATACAGAACTCCCTCACCAACTCTATAAATTATTTTCAGCACAAAATGAGACAAATCAAGATTGTTCAGCTCAAATTAAATTAATCAAACAAGATATGCAGTCATATTAATACGACAGACGAAAATCTTTGGAATTTGAACAACGTTTTACAACTAAAGGGAATCAATATCAAGCCATCCCCTTTGAAAGCTGTATAGCACAAACTAAGAAAAAAATCATAAGTTCCTTAAATATAAATAATGAAGTCATCACAGGATCCACCAGAATACCAAAAGCTGTAGAACACATCTCATCCACATTTAACAAAACACAATCAGCTCCACCAGGAATGCATTCCTGGCTACAGGGCTGTCACCTACCACAGCTCCCACCATCAGACATCACCACCTTAATAGCCCCTGTTACAACCAAATAACTGAGCAAAGTTGTAGCCCAACTTAATGTAGGGACAGCACCAGGTCCCAATGGACTAACACACATCTTTTATAAAAAAAAAAAATTCCCGTCATACTAACAGAACTGACAGCATTATACAATTACATGTTATCTCAGGATCACCCATTAGACGATATGTATAGATGTCTACTTATCTTGATACACAAAAAAGGTAGCATGGAAGATGTGAACAACTGGAAACGGATCTCCTTATTGAACACAGATTTCAACATTTTAACTTAACTACTGAGTAATAGATAAATATCAGTATTAGAGTCATTAATACACCCTACCCAAACAGGCTCCCTTCCTGGAAGGAAAATGTCAATCCGATACCTTAATTCTACTCAGGGAATTATTGGAGAAAGGCAGAAATTTGGAAATCACTGGACTCCTGTTAAATATAGACCAGTCCAAAGCCTTCAACAGGGTTTCACAGAAATATTTATGGGGCTGTCTTTCAGCATATGGTTTCCCCCAACAATTTATTAAATGGATCCAATTGTGCTATAAATCAGCAACCACCATGCCCTATAGGCTATGTGAATGCGTGGATAGGGCTACCATGTAAAATAAACAGAGGAGTCCTCCAAAGATGTCCACTCAGCCCTGTCCTATATCTACTGACACTAGACCCCCTTATTCGAAGAATCAATACACAGCCAGAGATACATGGCCTTTCAATAGGTAGCCAAGATGAAGAAATAAAAACTATGGCATACGCAGATGACCTCTGCATAGTCTTAGTAGACCATCTCTCCAGTTCTCCAGTTCAACATATTTTAGAGGAATTTTCAGAGGTAACCAGGTCACAGATTAATTGACAGAAAAGTACCTGTATCATGATTGGTCAGACACCACCGGCAGTTATAGAATTTTTAGGCATCCTTCTTAATAAAACAGACTGCAAGATTTTAGGGATACATTTTGGGTACCATGACTCAGCTTATTTTAATTGGCAGCATATTATTAATATAGCCCTGGACAGAATAGCACTATGGAACAGATGGAAGATGAATAAAAAGAAATGGCTCTACATGGTTATTAACTTTCTACTCCCAATATTTCTGTACTTCAGTTGTGTATTCCCCCTTCCTAAAGAATTGGAAACATGCCTACTTAATTGCTTCTTTCAGTGTATATGGGGGAGTAGACTCAACCCCATAAAAAGAGGGTTACTGTATCTAGACATTGCCTCAGGAGGACTGAAAATGATAAACCCAGTAGTCTTCTATCTCAACATTTTTATGTATGCCAACATACTGCCTCTCATTAAAGGGGCTACTCCACATTGATCCCCTTGGGTGAAGGATGTTTTAGCCTCACTACTACAGTACAAGTCACATTAAACTGCTCCACCAATGAGTTGGTTTAGCATTATTTTTCACAATTGGCAATGCATTGACAATCCATATTGCATTGTTTTTCAATGCTTAACCAGTTCAAGAGCAATGTTTGTAAAATATTTTTGCAGCTTATTTGAAATGCATCAGTAGTCCAGTCACTATGCACTGCAAAACTGAGTTTTAACTCTTAAGAAACAGTTTGTGCAGGCTTTGTACTGTATCCAGTAACACTTATGCAGCTCAGTCAGACATGCTAAAACTGCTCATTGGAAGAACTGGTTATGGATTGCTAGGTGCAAACTGACCCAGCTGCAACAATCAGAATGGACACCTGAACAGGTTTTGCAATCTTGGTTAGAGTCCATTCAGACCATAAAAAAACATGAACAAAAATCCATCACCTCAAAAACCTTTGCAGACAGATGGATTTCTCTCACTTGGATATAAAGATTGAAACTAAAGGAGTATTTATGTATTATCTTTTGAATGACCAAATAATTGAATTTCATGAACTCCACTTATGAGGATGAAATAAAAATAAGGGTGTACCGGATTGTAAACTGAACAAACAGTTTTTTCTCGTACAAAAAACAGAAACAGTCAATACTTTTTGTTTTCATCTAATTTTTACATAATTTACTACAATGTTTAAATATTTGCATCAATGTTTACTATTTGGAATACTACTTAATTGTATTATGATAAGTTTCTAATGGTTGTAATATTTTATATAAATGTGTATATTTCCTGTTATGTTCAGATCGAATGCTAATAAAAAACACCCCTACTCACCTGTAGGGGACCCTCTGGTTACAAGGATGGCCACTCAGGCTGATCTCCCAGACAGAGTGGGCGTGCCTGGAGGTGGGATAGCCGGTCTCCTCCTCTGCCTCATCTGCTCTAGAGACTGAGTGTTTTTTTTGATGCCACAAATTCAGTGGAAGAAGTTGTACTTATGTCAGAACAAATAGAAGAAGAAGAACAAATTTCTCAGCATGCCAAAAAGGAGATGGACATTTCAGTGGATACTACCTTAAGAGAGAGAGAATGAGACCAGGATACTTCACCATTTTACCTGACATGGATGAGCGCAAATAATTCCAGTCAGGACAATTCACAAATGAGGGTGGCAGACAATCTGCAAGCACTCCTTGCAGCAGAAGAAAAAAGCTTCTGAAAACCGTAAAGTGAACTCCAGGCTGCAATAGCAATGCAATAGAAACAACAGCCTGCATCAGTGACGGAAGCTCCTCCAGCTGCTTCAGCCCAGCTGCAGACCTCAGGAACAGCTACATCACCACAGCAGTTGCTGCCCTCAGCATCACAAATGCAAGAAACCACCACTAGCAGTGAGACCCAAACCAGAGCATTTTCCTTCACTGCAGGAACAGCAACCACACCTTTATTTATATTTAAGGGACAAATGCCACAAAACTCTATAGGAGTCTCACTGAGAATGGCAACAACAGAATTAGCTGATTAACAGGAAAGGATCACAAATCTCCAGGTAGAAGGTCACCTGGAGGCCAGTGGCCATCACATGGTATGGTTCAATTTGGCCACTAGAACTAAATCATCCCATTCCAAGGCAAAAATATGGGACTTCAGAGGGGCTGACTTTGATAAGATGGCCAACAGAGTTAAGCTAGCCCTGGCAAAAAGAAATACAGGTATACAGGTGAGGGGGTACAGGCAAAGTGGGCAAGCATTAAGGATGCAATACCTGAAGCAACATCCCATTGTGTTAGAGAGAAAAGAAAGTGCAAAGAAGAAGGAAACCACTTTGGTTCTCAAAAACAGTAGCAGAAAAGGTCAGAGCCAAAAGGCTGGCCTTCAGGAAATATAAGGGAACGCAGCAGGATGAAGATAGGGAGGCATACCAAACTTCCCTAAGGGAAGCAGGGAAGGCAGTAAGGCAAGCAAAGGCCCAAACCGAGGAAACACTAGCACAAACAGTAAAAGAAGGTGACAAGACTTTCTATAGATACATTAGTGAAAGAAGAAAGTCCAGAGGGGATATTGTTAAGATCAAGGGGATAAGGGGAACGTGAGGAGGAGGGGGACCATGTAAAAGCATCTATCCTAAATAGATACTTCTGCTCAGTATTTACTGAAGAGAAGGTAGGGCAGGGCTCACAGCTCAGCACCATGGACACTGGGTGGAGGAAAGTGTGCACTAGTACTCCATACTTTTACATATTAATCTGGAATCAGCATATTCTTGCATACTTTCACCTACCCTAGCTCTTTATTCTCTCCTCTCTTTCTTTTACACAGCTGCTTCTTGCATTTCCTATTCTGTCTATTAACAGAGGTGGTTGTTGAGGATTATTAACTTTCTGTATGTTCTTATACTTGAATTGTTTTGCTTGTAATATTAACAGGTTAGCTGTTGCTGACCATTTGTGCACATCCTGTAAAATTTACTGTATTTGTCTATGCCTATGTACTTTTTTGTATTGTATGCAATGCTTTTTTGGTTTCATGTCCAGGATCACTTTGAAAATGAGCTTGCTCAATGGTGTTTATGCCTGGTAAAATAAAGTTATTGATTGATTGATTGATTGTCTAGTCCCTTCACAAAATAAATGGTCCTACAAGAGCTCGATAAGCTCAGGGTGGACAAGGCAATGGGACCTGATGGCATACCTCCCAGGGTACTAAAGGAGCCAAGGGTGGAACTAGCAGAGCCATAATCAGAACATTTTAGTGAGTCTCTGAGCACAGGAGAGGTCCCAGAAGACAGGAGAAGTGCTCGTGTGATCTTGCTCCACAAGAGTGGTAGCAGGGAGGGAGGCAGGGAACTACAGACCAGTCCATCTTACCTCAGTAGTGGGCAAGATTATGAAAGCACTCCTTAAGGATAGGATATTGCAACACCTGGAATCCATAGGAGCACAGGATACAAGACAGCATGGGATTACAAAAGGAAGATCCTGTCAAACTAATCTCAGATTTCTTTGACTGGGTACCCAGAGTGGTGGACCAAGGCGGAGCAGTTGATGTTGCCTACCTTGACTTCATCAAAGCTTTCGTTACTGTTCCACATAGTAGATTGATTAGTAAGCTGGGTAGGCTATTGGTGGGTCAGAAGTTGGTCAACTGGGTGGCAAACTGGTTGACGGGCAGAAAACAGAGAGTAGTGGTAAACAGTATTCAGACAGAAGAGATGCAAGTCACACGTGGGATACCTCAGGGATCAGTCCTGGGGCCAGTCCTCTTCAATATCTTCATCAGTGACATTGCAGATGGACTGGAGGGTAAGGTTTGTCTATTTGCAGATGATACCAAGATCTGCAACAGAGTAGATGATCCAGATAGGGTGGGCAAAATGAGAAGAGGTCTGGATAAACTAGCAAAATGGTCAGAAGAGTGGCAACTGGGGTTTAACACAAAGAAGTGCAAGATCATGCACATAGGGAAGAGAAATCCTGAAGCCGCCTATAGGCTGGGAGGGGAGTTGCTGGCAGTCACAAGGGAAGAAAGAGACTTGGGCATCATCATCGCCGATGACCTGAAATCATCAAAGCAGACCACTAAAGCAGTAGGTAAAGCTAGGAGGATGTTGGGGTGCATTAGTAGGAGTATCACAAGTTGTAAGAGGGAGGTAATAATCCCTCTTTACAAGACACTGGCTAGGCCCCGTCTGGAGTACTGCATGGAGTACTGGAGGCCACACCTGCACAAGGACATTAACAAAATGGAGGCAGTCCAGAGAAGGGCAACCAAAATGGTGCAGGGACTGCATCAGAAAACATATGAGGACAGATTAACAGAGCTCAATATGTATACTCTAGAGCAAAGAAGGGAGAGAGGTGATATGATCGAAACATTCAAACACCTTAAGGGCATTAACAAGGTGAAAGAGTCTAGCATGTTTCAATATAAGAAAAACAGCAAGACAAGAGTACACAGCATGAGATTAGAGGGAGGCCGATTAAGGGGTAATGTGAGGAAGTTCTTTTTCACAGAAAGGGTGGTGGATGCATGCAACAGCCTACCTTA
The DNA here is from genome assembly GCA_016271365.2 of Neoceratodus forsteri. NCBI lineage: Eukaryota > Metazoa > Chordata > Ceratodontiformes > Ceratodontidae > Neoceratodus > Neoceratodus forsteri. Next base: position 56,114,445 of record CM028130.1, read on the forward strand.
GAAGTGGTGGACATGAATACAGTGCAGGACTTCAAACAGGCATAGTATAGGCATAAGGGAGCAATACAGATGAGTATGAATAGATAGGCCATTGACAGAGCAAAGGCCAATGGCACATTCAAAAGGTAGAAAAAGAAATGGGCACACTGGATGGGCCTTGTGGTCCTTATCTGCCATTAACTTCTATGTTACTATGTTTCTATTAGCAACATCTGGCCTAAGACACAACCCTAGTAAAAAGCCTCAACATAGTAAACAAACTGCATGTTCTGTTGACTCTGCCCTCTGAGCAGCTGGTTGAGAAAAATCCCAGCAAACAGGACTGTAGATTTCTGGCTCCTCTACAATCCAGATCCCTGGGAGAGAGGCACCACCACCACTAGATGGGAAAAAATAATGAACAAAATGACTTACAAAATACAGAATAAAGCATGGAGGGTATTGAGGGTGAAGGCATAGCTGTTTCTGAATCACCCTTACATCTCTCAGGTGACTTAAACTTGACTCAGAATCCACAATTGCCTTTGCAGAACCCTCCTCCACCCCACCCCGATTCGGAGAGTTCTGAAGGCATGGGTGAAACAAGGCCCCATGAAGTAACCATGTCAAAACCTACTACTTCCACCTCCAGGCCAAATATGCAACAAAATGAACAGGCCTTTACTCGTGATCCTGTACCTGGTGCAGATACAAGAAATACCAGGTCTTATGCATCCTTTTTCAGACATGTAACAGGGAGATCCTGCCACTCTTGAAGACTGACCTTTTCTTTAATCTGTTGCAACAGTTCTTCTATTTCTTAGCCTAATCTATCTTTTACAATTTCTAGTCCATAAGGTTGGCCTCCTATGGGTGTCCCTTCCCCTTTCTTGACTATGCTATAGTGTCCTCTTTAATTTTCCTTTTCCTTCTCAGCTCTTCTCAGGTCCTCTTACAGAAATGTTATTTTGGTGACCTCCAAGCTGATGTAAAATAACAGGCTGTGTTCCTTGTTGTTGGATTTAGTAGGCTGTTGGTCAACTAAGATCTGCAGCTTATCTATTTAGTAGGGAAATGGGCAGACTAGGTGGGCCAAGTGGTCCTTATCTGCAGTCAAATTCTATGTTTCTATGATACATATGCCTTATGTGTATGAAACCTGTAAATGTTGAAAATACAATGTGTAACCCTTAGGTGGTACTATCCCAACGGCTACTACCCCTGCCTGCCTGGCTAGTAGCAGGTCAATGGGGTCTGAGTTCTGAAACGGGTGCCTCCACCCAGAGGTCAGGGGTTTTAGTGGTCAAGCTAACCTGGGCACAGCCCTCTGGGACACTGGAACCCCCCTCTTTCCCTTCTAGTGGCCAGAACAATACACAAGGATCACTGCCACAATACCACTTGTACACCATACAAGTACCCACACTGTTTGCACTTACCACCAGGGCAGGTTACTCTAGCTCGACCCTGGAACCCCCCTGTAAAATAAGGTTATGCACAACAAATAGCAACAGTACAGTACTCTTGACACAAACTGGAACCACAGTCAGGTTAAATGCAGAAAAAGTTAGATCTGATTCTTTCAGGAGACTTGAACAAGGGAGGGATGAAATCAGGTTAATTGGCTTAAAGGCTATATCAATCAAACAGTTATGCATGCACTTTAATTCTCCACAGTCACACTTCTGGGTACCCAGGTAGTAAGCGATGGGCTAGCAAGGACCATTGCCCAGGGTAGGCCAGCGTCACAGCTGGTTTGGGCCCTGTGGTGGAAAGAAACAACATGCACAATACACACTATTTGTAATCTGGAGCTGGAGGACTCAGACTGTGAAAGAAAAGAAACAACAAAACAATCAGATGACACACTTACATTAAGCTGTTGTTGCAGGGAGCTACCCTGATGATTACTCACGATATCCAAGACTGGACACAGGCTGGACGAAAATCAAGACTGCAGGTGGTTGATCTGGAGTGCCAGGAGAAGCAGGGCCCACACAAATCGCCGAGGCATCATTCCTGTTTTAGCGTGGAGCAGGGGGCTGATCCCCAGGCAGGTCTCTTGTCAATGGCTTTCTCTGTGCAGTGGGTAGTCTGGCTGGGCCAGTGTGGCAAGGCCCAGGACGAATGAAGATGAACACGGATTCAGTCCGCTTGAGCTGGATGCAGCCTCCAGCAAGCAGAACACAATTCACACAGTGGGAAACCAAATCATGACCCACTATCAGCACACAGCACATTTACATGTAAGGAATTCTACTGTATCAGGCAACCCACTCTCTGGTCACAATCGCAAAGTCTCTGCACACACTGGGAGTTTAGTGGTAGCTATAAATCCTGACAGGCCAATCACATTCAGCAAATCTTCACTCTTCTTCAGGTTGAGCCTGGTCAAAATTCAGTGGCTTACTTCATTCCCACAAACTTGGATTCCGTCCGAAGTAATTCTCTTCTCCCTCTCATGGGCAGCAGGCAGGCAAAAACTCAGGCCTTTCCACAGTTCTCCTACACAAAACTATGCAGACGGCTGCTCGACTGTCTCGAGATGTTGCTCCTTCACTTTCCAACTTAGATCTGCCCTCAAACAGCATGCAGTCTGGGACTTTCCCCAGAATCCAAAAGGTTCGGTTGGCTGATCTGTCTGTCAGTCACAACAAGGGCTCCCCCTTCAGGTTCGATTAGGTGCCAAAAGCCAAAACTACAATTCCTACAAGTTTTGCCTCTACCAAGCCCCTGTAGGCAGGCTCCATTCTAGAATCCCAAAAGTACTGGTTGGTCCAATTCGGCAGTCCAGGACCAAAATTGTGGTGCTGAACAGAACAGTTCATGCTGCAAAGGAGGCAGGTTAGACAAACTGCATTATCATTATCACTCTAATAGATTTTCAGCAAATAGTTACATCTTTCAACAGAGCTCCCTCTGCGCAATTAGCGATGGCAGAAATGGAGCAATTATCCGGCAGCCCGGGTGGGACTCGAGCATGAAAACACTCAGCCCCCCTCCCAGATTAATCACTACAGCAATCCAGGCAGCTCTTAAAGAGACAGCACACAAGGGCTACACAGGCACTATTTGACAATAATGTTTAACTGCTAAAACACAGAACACCAGCCTGGCAGTGAGCATTTAGACAAGCTCAAGAAAGACTTTTCGGGAACCTCCATTTGTATGGAGTTACACCCTTCCCTGCCTGGAGAAAACTTGGCATCCGCGTCAAGTCTGTACCATCATAATATTGAAAATACAATATAAACAAGACATATATAACATTAACATGCTACACAAGTACTACCTGATTCATCAGTTAATACAACTTTTCACATTACTATACATTTCAATGTACTCCACCATGCTATATCCAGTCTTTCAATACATTATGCATATTTCACACAGGTAATTTAAACATTACTATGCTGAATCATGCAATAACTTCTTGTACATTAAACAATGTAAGAGGGGGCCCTTCCCTATCAGCTAACTTAGGTCTGGATGGGGCAGGGACACCATACCGAGAGGGAAGAACAATCAATCTGGAACTGGCCCTTAAGCTCAGTTCTGGCAGTGAGCTCTTGGAGATATAAACACCTTTGTGAACCACATTGAGAGGCAAATCCACTGGCCTCCCGAGAGAATTGAAACTGAAGCGTGATACTGGCTTGACAGCTCGGCCAGTCTTTCTGGGGGGAACAACTACAGTCTCTGTACTTTCAGCACTAGTCTTGGGACTTTTGTCACTGGTGAGTGGTGCCTCTGCATGGATGGGAATGTCCAAAGTTGGAGCACTGTCCACTCCTTGTTCTGTAGGCTCTGGTTCCACAACACTTGGCTCATTTTTAGAAGGTTCAGGCACAATTAGACTTTGTGACTCTGAAAGGGGTCTGTCAGCACTCTCAAACTGCTCATCAAGTTCTGGTGTATCACCAGAGAGACTCAGATCATCAGCTCCTTCCTTGGGCACTTCACGCAGTTCTACAAAACAAAGGGAGTCAGTAGCCTCAGATGTAATCCTTTGCACTTCACTTTCAGGGAGCATTGGCTACAAGGATGAAGCTTGGGGGTTAGGCAGTCCAGAAGGCCCAGTTTCATCCCCATGATTTAGCATAGGATTTCCTTGAAACAACTGACTCAACTCATAGTAGGAGTAATAGGCATTGTCACACTCGCTATCATTAGAAGTAAACTGGGAGTCACTATCATGCTGGACCTGCTGCGGGAGAAACCTTAAATTTGTGACCACTGGAGTAGGTTGACTCTGTCTCTTTCTTGCAGCAGCACAAGTCACCGGCCAAGGGGAATCAATTTCTGGTGATTCAGCCTCAATTATGACTTGGCCGATAAGTAGCAAGTGGTTACGGTGCATGGTCTTGACGGCTTTGGAGTTATTCTCGGGGTGCACCTTGTACACAGGTAAATCATCCAACTTTATAACTACTACATGGGGAAGTTGGTGCCATCAATCAGCAATTTTGTGTTTGCCATGCAGTCGCCAATTACGTAACAACACACGGTCCCCAGGTCGAAGCTCTTGAGCCTTTACTTTTTTATCATTCCTCTCTTTGTCGGCTAGATTTCTCTTGGTGGCCATTGTCTGGGCCAGTTGATAGGCATGGTTCAATTGAGCTTTCAGTTTCTAATCAGCAATTTTGTGTTTGCCATGCAGTCGCCAATTACGTAACAACACACAGTCCCCAGGTCGAAGCTCTTGAGCCTTTACTTTTTTATCATTCCTCTCTTTGTCGGCTAGATTTCTCTTGGTGGCCATTGTCCGGGCCAGTTGATAGGCATGGTTCAATTAAGCTTTCAGTTTCTGTACATATTGCAGGTAGTTTTCAGCTCAGACCCGATCTGGAGGGACCCCAAAGCAGACATCAACTGGCAGTCGAGCCTCCCTCCCGAACATGAGGCGGTAGGGGGAGAGCCCAGTAGCATAATTTTTTGTATAATTGTATGCGTGTACCACAGTGCTAATCTGCTGGCTCCACTTATGCTTGTCTTTTGGATGGAGAGTGCCCAGCATGTCTAGAAGGGTGCGGTTAAATCGTTCTGGTTGAGGGTCCCCTTGTGTGTGGTAAGTGGTGATTCTTGACTTCCGCACCCCCCACAGAGAGAGAGAGCATTTCTTTGATTAGGTGACTCTCAAAGTCTCTGACTTGGTCAGAGTGGATCTGCTTGGGAGCACCGTAGTGGACGAAGACATTTTCCACTAGCACCTTGGCCACAGTAGAAGCCTTTTGATCTTTGGTGGGGAAAGCTTGTGTGTACCATGTGAAATAATCCGTAACCGTTAACACATTGCTAATATTTCACTGATCAGGTTCTAAACACAAGAAGTCTATGCAGACTAGTTCCATGGGGGTGCTGGTAGCAATATTAATAAGGGGGCAGCCCTCTGAGGCAGGGCTTTTCTTTGCAGGCAGCGACTACAAGTCTTTACATGCTGCTCAACATTGGCCCCCATCTTGGGCCAGTAGAAGTGAGATCGTACCAGGTCAAGGGTCCTGTCAATACTGAGGTGCCCCATATAATTGTGGAGGGATCTCAGTACCAAATCTTTAAAGGCCGTGGGTAGGAACAATTGTTGCTTGTCTACTTGTCCACTATGATCTACTGTCTCTTGATAGAATTTATTGAATAGCTTCAACCTGGGGCCTTCTTTAAACAATAGATCAATGTGCAAGTCAGTTGAATGCAACTTGGACACATCTTTCCCTGCACACAGAGCCCAATGAATGATGTCATTGTCAAATTGAGGTAGTGCACTAATATCTAAAGCAGAGAAATGGCAATAGGCAGCCGGTATGCAGGTATCAGAAGGGCCCAAGCAATCTACTAAACAGTCCACTGTGTACGCAGACATCTGTTCATCTCTATCAAACTTTTGGCACAATGGTCAGATGTCAGGTTCAGACAGCCTGACCCAATCACTCTTGGAAGTCGGCCTTCGTGATAGGGCGTCTGCATCAATATGGTTCGGGCACAGTCTGTATTCGACAGCATAATCATAGGTTGATAATGCAGAAAGCCACCAGTGTCCAGTGGCATCTAACTTAGCTGAAGTCTGTACATAGGTCAGTGGATTATTGTCAGTCTTCACCAATATCTTTGCCCCATAGATGTATTCATGTAACTGGTCTATGATGGCCCATTTTAGGGCAAGGAACTCCAACTTATGTACAAGGTAGTTTCACTCTGATGAAAGCCACTGGTCTCAAGCCATCGTCACGGTCTCTATACAGTATAGCTCCTAGCCCCTGAAGACTAGCATCAGTATGCAGCACATGGGGTTTGGTGGGGTCAGCATAGATGAGAATCGGGGCATGGGTGAGCTGGTATATGACTCTGTGGAAGGCAGCTTCACAGTCGGGCATCCAGCAGGGCCAGAAAATTCACCTGGGCAGAAGTATTATTTTTATGGTTCTTTGACGGGCCCCTTTTTTGTATTTAGAGTTGGTAGGAGGATAACCCTGGGTAAGGTTCAAGGGTGGGTGAATCACCTTTGAATAGTCTTTTATGAACCTGTAGTAGTAGCCACAGAACCCCAGGAAATGCTGTAGTTCTTTCAAATTATGGGTCTTGGGCTAAGTAGTCAGTACTTCAACCTTACTGGGATCAGTATCTATCCCTTTTGTAGATACTATGTGCCCACATACTTCATGGAGGTTTGGAAAAACTGGCACTTATCAATGGGCAACTTGAGGCTTAAGTTTTCCAGTCAGTCTAGGACTTTAAACAGTCGGGTCTCATGCTCCTCTAATGTGCTCCCAAACACAATGACATCATCCAGGTACACCAGACATTCCAGCAAATTCATATCTCCCACCGCAAGTTCCATCAGTTGCTGAAAGGTGGCTAGGCACCCGATATCCCCTTTGGCATCCTCAAAAATTCTTAGAACCCCAAAGGATAAATGAAGGTGAATTTCTCACGGTCCTCCTGGGCCATCAGAATCTGGTAGTATCCACAGCGGAGATTCAATACCGAGGAACCATTTGTTCCCATTCAAGCAGTCCAGAGCATCTTGTATACAAGGCATAGTGTATTGGTCTGGGATGGTCCACCGGTTCAGGGTTTGATAATCAACACACATTCTCACCAACCCATTCTTCTTACAGTCAACTACAATGGGAGAGGCATATGGGCTCCTTGATTCTTGTATCACACCGGCAGCAAGCATTTCCTGCAGGTGTCTCCTCACGTCTTCTATGTCCGCTGGGGAGAGGCGTCGGGATCTCTTTCAAAGTGGACGGTTGTCATGCAGGTGTATGTGATGCTCTGCACCCTGGACACACTCCACGTCTCATTCCTTCAATGAAAACACTTGGTCTCTCTGGGCAAGTTTCTTGCTAAGTCTAGCCTTCCATTCAGCAGGCAATGGGAAGTCACCAAAATCAAATAATTCAGGGTTCACTCTCTCCTTCTCACCAGAGCACTTCTTGCTGGGCAATACAGTAGTGTTGTTGCAGTGTACTGTAGCTAGGGTGCACCCTCTGTTCACCCGTATCTCCCGATCTGACACATTCTGAATCTGGACCATCACTCGTTATGCATAGGCATGGGCAGGAGTAAGCAAAATACTGGGTTTAACCAATAACCCTTCTGGCAATTTTCCATCACCTGGTGCATCCAACATCAGTATTTTGTTCTTGACATCTTTCCAGAGGCGGACCTCCCCATGAATAGTACACTGGGCATTAGGGGCCAATACCACTGAGTAGGAATTCTTCTTCCACATGATCCCCACCGGTTCATCCTGGTCTACTTCCTCAGACTTTTGTTGCAAATTATAGGCCCTCTTGACAAGAGCCAGAATTCTTAGGGCCCACCCAGTCCATCACCCTTGTTTCTCATGACAGAGCTGTGCCAGTCTCCCAAACATATGGGCGTTTGTCTCAATTAACAGAAGAACCCCATCATACAGCCCAGTAGGAGGACACACTAAGGCCAGTGTCTCGACTTGTTCATCCACTCCAGCCACTGAAGTAGGGAAATACAGCCAGATCTGAATATACCCTGAGTACAGATAAGACTTCTCACCCAACCCCCACACATGCAAGCCTTCCAAGGGTTGTAGGGGCACATCGGGTAGGAGCTTTTGATACCAGTCTTGGAACACTATAGTCACTTGAGACCCACTGTCAAGCATGGCTCAGGTGGACACACCATTCACCTTTACTATAGTTTCCATTGAAGGGCCCACCACCTCAGACCATTCAGGTGATGCAGACTTGGATGTCGACTTGACTGCAGCCTTTGAAGAATAACTTTTTCGAGCAGCTCCACCTGGCAGGCAGTTATTGTTCAGTGGAATCAAGGCTAATAGTCTAGTGGAAACCTTTCTCAGGTTCTCTGGGGAGCAGCAAAAGAAACAGGTATGCCAGTTCTTCCCACAGTGATAGCATAAATTGGGTTCTCTAGAGTCTCTGAGTGGTGAGGGGCCTTCTCCCTGCTTGGGTACATCAGGGGCATCTCGGGGCCCTTCTTTGTCTTGTGACTTGCGCTCTTGACCCTCTGGATTTCCACCATGGTCATTTGCCTGTGTGGCCTAAATTAAGTCTCCCACCAGGGCTATCAATCCTCGTACTTCTTCCAACAGGTTACCCTCAGTCTGGGTTTCTGAAGAGACAACATGCACCCCCACCCCACTAGGCAGGGCCTCCACTCTTAACTCAGAAGGTGCCTGGTAGAGGGCACGACCTCTGACCGCCTTGGCAGCTTGTTGGCTGACTCTCATCTCTGTCAATTCTTTAATCAGCTCTCTCTTCTGCTGTACCTCATCTTCATCACTTCTCTCAGGGGTTTGGCAGGTACGAACAACTGCGGCACAGGGCTCCCAGCCCTCTTCATCATTTCATGCCTCAAGAAATCTCTTTCATGAGGTGACAATTCTCAGGAGGATTAGCCTTCCTGTCTTGCAACTTAAGTTTTAGCATCATCACACTGGAGTACCTGGCTGACTTGAGAATATGGTCTAATCTCACCCGATTCAGCTCCTTAGCAGGCACCCTTCCTTTTCTGTGAGCCCTCTGCAGAGCCCTCTCAATTCTAGTAACAAATATGGACAACATCTCATTTTTACATTGCTTTGCAGATTTTAATTTCCACAGTAAATCATCTCCCAACTCAGTGCTTCCAAAAACTCCCTCCAATGCAGAGAGGTATTCAGCCATAGTAGCCTCTGGGCTAGTGGCTCATAGGAAGTGAATGGCTTCCAGTGCAGGGACCCTCAAACTTTCCATGAGTCTCTTTCTTTTCTACCCCTCAGCGCACTGCCACTCCTGGACCAGAGGGGTAGCATAGTCCATTCACGTTTCAAGGTCATCATCCCCTGTAGGCACTGGGACTGTGCCCAAGAAAAGTCTAAGTCTACAGTAAGAGTCCAGGTGCATAGAGGGTATTGCTATGGGGGAGGTGACCATGGAGGAACCTTTAGGGGAGGCAGGAGATGCTATTGGGGAGTGCAATGGTGTGTGTTCCCCAGAAAGGTCTAACACCTTCACTAACTCTCTTGGGTGGTTCGCCCCTCAGAAGCTATCAACTTAATCAGCTTATCCTTGAACCCCTCTATACTGTGGGACCCACATGGGGTAGCCGGATCACTGTGTAAGTGGATGACCCTCCACCCCTTCTGGCCCCCTTCAGACAGAATAATAGGGGGTACCTTCTCCGGATCTATGGGAAAGCTGCAGGAGAGCAAAACTACCATGGTCTGGTCAAGCAGGTCTGAATCCCTCCACTTCACTTCAGCTTTTCCCAAACACTTGACATGTTCCACAGCTTCTACAATAATAGCATTTATGGTCCCTAATGCGACATCCATTAACAGGAGGGGCTGTCGGTGATCTAACCCCTCAGCCTCACTCCACCCCATCATTCAGTGTACTAACAACATATGGGGGGTGATGTTGAGCTTAGGCATAGCAAGTCCTTCCATTTTTTTCACCAATTCTGAACATAATGGGGTAATTCCCTCCTTTGGCCACTAGAGGACGCTAGTCCCAGTGGTGCCTCCTAGATGTAACCCCTAGGTGGCGCTATCCCAGGGGCTACTACCCCTGCCTGCTTGGCTAGTAGCAGGTTAAGGGGCCTGAGTTCTGAAACGGGTGCCTCCACCCGGAGGTCAAGGGTTTTAGTGGTCAAGTTAACCTGGGCACAGCCCTCCGGGACACTGTAACTCCCCTATTTTCCCTTTTAGTAGCTGGAACAATACATAAGGATCACTGTCATAACACCCCTTGTACACCATACAAGTACTCACACTGCTATCCCACAACCCCTCCACAAGACAGCCTGTATATCCAGCAAAAAGACTAGATACTTTCCCTGATAGACTGTACATTGCTAGAAAACTTCTTAAAAGCTCAATGCATTTCTCAGCCACAGAAATACATGCCCTCATTCATATGTAGGGAGAAACGACATTTGATGTCAGTTTTAAATTAAGCAATGGATTACACAAATTCTGGCCATTGTATCAGACCTTAAAAAAAGCACTCCTCTTTGAGTTCCCTTTCTTTTGCAGTTAATCTTTTTATTGGAATATTCAGAAGACAGAATGAGTAAAGGCATTACAGATAGTATTTCACAAGGTTTCATGACAGTACATATAATCATTCTGGAACATTACTTTTAAAGTATCATATATAAGGCATTGAACTTGTTATATTTCATCCTCCTACCTAGTCTTTTCCATGCTCTTACTTAGTTCCTATAGGAGGTATATGCTGTGCGAAGACCTATATGTTGAACCTAGGGGGAAGGAGGGGATGGAGGGTAGAAGGAGGGTGGAATGCCCTTGAAGATATGGGGAGGGGGGACTTACTGTAGTTATGAAGGTAGAAGTGGATACCTAGGCAAGCATGGCAGCCCTTCATACCACTTACTAAGCCAACAAATAGGACTATCACAGTACCTTTCAGAAATGAAGGAGTCAGTGTTACTGACCCCCTGTACTGGCTTAAATAGAGATGCACAGTACCGGGTAACCCAGAAGCCATATTTTATAAAGAAAGAATTTGGACTGAGAGCTGGAAGATCAGGGTAGTACTGAATACTACCGAAGAGAGCCTGCAACATCTCCCAAACAGTTTTTTTCTAGGTCGAGATAGGTGTCCTGTTTTATGCAGGACAACCAAAAGCATGTTATCATTGTGGGGAAACAGGTCATATCAGCAGTCTTTGAGACTGACTAAAATGTACTTTGTGTAACGAATTGGGACACACCAGTGCTACGTGTAAGAGTGAATAAATGTGTAATTTGTGTGATAGGAAAGGATACTCTTATCATTCATGTCCTTGGGCAGTACATAATCAACTTATGTAATCTGACAGCAAAGAACAGAGATTACTTATTGCTATAGCTCAAAAGAGATACACTACTGCCAGCAACCCCCAACAATAGCACAATGGCCAAGCCAGTACAGAGGGACAGCACCACTCACCCATTTCCAGAAGTCATAGATCCACAAGAGACAGAACCCTTCCAGTGACTACTGCACCACAAGAGCTGGAATCCCCCATAGTACAGGATTCTGACATGGTTGATGCTACAGAAGGTATGCAAGACCCCTCTCCCCTGTACCCAGTGAGATGCCACCCCCTTCTTAAACAGCATCCAAAGACTTGGGAACAAGTAAGTCAGGCACAATGTGGAGGCAGTCTTGGACATGACCCCACCCTAAAGTTTTGAAAACAACAGAACTCCCTACGTCCAATAGATATGAAGTTTTGACTGACATGGTAGGTACCTCAGGGAATGACTCAGATGATTCCTTTGTCTGGTCTTAACTGCCTAAGATGGCATCTGACAGGGAGAACCACACTCCTGGAAATTCTAGCACAGTTTCCAAATTTTAAAAAGCAAAGTCCAAGCAAAAGTACAATGTGCTAACCAGAACTAGCAAATCTAAGCCTCCTTGAAGTTTAAGATGTAGTGCTTCTCCTGAAGCTCCTATTACTCCATACTAAATGGAACAATTCATTCCATTATATACTATTAATTTTAACAGTATAAATGCTCCTAAGAAAAAAAACTTTCAGTTTTTTCACATTTACAGGCTTTAAAAATGTGATTTTTTTCTCCACAGGACGCCAGATTACATACCACACATGAATTATGTCAGGCTATTTCACAATGACATGTAGGTCCTTCCTATTAGTCCTTGGGGATAGAATCCTGTTCTGGTGTAGCTATCTTGTTTTCAAACATTTCATTCAAGCTTGTTAAATTGGTAGACTTGGTTCCTGGTAAAGCATTAATATTAGACGTTAAGATTGAAAATATCTTATTCAGACCTATTAACATATATGCTGCTCAAACCAAAGCAGAAAGAGTAGAACTTTTTCAGACAGTGCAATCCTATCTTTATTCTGCTCAAAATATTATTTTTGATGGTGATTTTAATTGTTGTTTTTCCTTGGAAGATCATGGAAAAAACACAAGAACAAAAAAAGTATATTGAGAAATGGCCTTTCTTCAACAAATGGTACAAAATACTAATCTACAAGATGCTTATTTACTAGCCACAGACTAATCAGATTCAACATTCCATAAAGATCCCCTAACAACACGTATAGATTTTTTTTTATCACCCCTTCTTTAACAATCCAGACTGCCCAAACACAAGTGGCAGCATTTTCCAATCATAATATTGTGCATATATAGGGGATATGTGATGGACTTGTGAGGGATACATGATGCATTTGAACAAGCAGTATGTGACCTCAGTTAACGCCACATGTGAAGTCCTGCATTCACAGACTGCGAGTTCAAATAAATCATGTATCCCACACAAGCCCATCACATGTGCAATTTATGCAATGGGCTTTTTTTGTGTTTTTTTACTTTTTTTTTTATGTTATTCTGTGGGATTATTTGTGCTGTGGTCATTTGTGTAGGTGCAGTTTTAATGCGTGAGTGAGTAGGATGTGTGTGAAATGTGATTGGTTGTCAGTTTTATGAATAGAGGATAGTGTGTGTTGTGACTGGGTGGTGTAGCATGGAAAAATGGCTCTGCCTGGTCAGGGAGCTGACGTTGCTCTTGGGGGAATATTTTGGGAATGTCTTGGGCTTAGTGGTGCAGTTTTATGGCAGTTTGTGTGGAGTGTTCCAGAGGGAGTGTCGTGAGGGGATTTTTGAGCCAGGTCACTTGGATTGCACGCTGCTGGACTGGTGGGTAGCTGGACTAAATGCTGAGGGATGCCGACTGACAGTGTGTGTGTGTGTGCTGGTGAAATTCTTGAGGAGTGGCGGCAGCATTGAAGATGGAGCAAGATGAACCAGAAGATTTTGTGTGGATTGTTCTTCTGGATTCGATTGGGATTGGAGCATGAAGTGCTCGAAGGACATTTTTTTGGGCTTGTGGACATTTTATGTATGGATTGCAGGATTATGTACTATGGATTGGGGCAGGAAGAGCTTGAAGATTTTTGGATTTGATAAGGTGTATTTCGTAGTAGGAGTTTCTGGAACATTTCAAAAAAAAGGTACTGTTTCTATTGCCTGGAGATGGGGAAGTGTACAGAGGTACTATGAAGTCAGGGTAGGTGGGGTTGGCTGAACATTTCTAAAGGACAGTGCGCAAGTTTTCAGCAAAAATGGATGCTCTCAGGAATGGCTGAGGGGGTTGATCTAGTTCTGGCAGGAGGGGGTTTGATTGATGGCAGCATGGCATTGATGGCAGTTGGATAAATGGTGGTTGATTGATGGCAGGGTGTCGGATAAAGGTTAAAACCTCTGTTTATCCAACAGTAGTGAGAATAAATATGCTTATTCCACTGTTTATTCACTCACACACATTGCATAAATAAAATTAGGAAATGTAAATACATCCCCACATGGCCCTGGAAGATGGAAATTCAACTCTACCTTACTACAAAAACCTGGCACTAAAAAAACAGTGATGTCCTTCATAGTGGCATGAAAATCAGTGTACATTATGCATGATAGCCCATTTCTATGGTGGGAAGATACAGTTTTAGGTATTACATATTTATTAAAGCAACATAGCAGAAATCTTCAAAGTGAGGTATACTTAAAGTATTTACAAAACAGAATTCAATTACAAAACCTTTTTTTTCACTACTTTATGCGCCTTGTCCCAGCTTGCCCCTTCAGCCTGACTGACCCCCCCAGCTCTGTCACCCAGAATTACTGGGGCTTACCTGCTTACCTTATACTTGGTCCAGGAGCAGTCCCTGTGGGGAGTCAGGCATCATTCTGCCTGCCAGAATATTTTTCTCTTCCATTTTTCACCCATGGCCCTGGTAATACATGCATGCACATGGAGGTGCGCATGCGAACTACAGCCCCAGTGATGACCCTTTCTCCCCTCCCGTCAGCAGCGCCTATGCACCCTCTAGCATGTACTGTATTCTGGCCTCTACCAGGAAGCAGACAATAGCTGAAGGATGCCACATTCTCTTCCTAGAGAGAAGAACTGCCTTCCGGCAGCTCCATCCAGCTCTACCCCCCCCCGCTGACCACCAATGACCTGTGCTTATTCCTGAACCCAGGTCATCAGCGTGGCATGAGATAAGGCACCCAGTGCCTTAGCTCTCAGCACCAGTGGGCCGGCAATTACAAATACATTTAACTCTCTCTCATACTAGTGGACAGAATTTCACTACACAAATTACCAATATTAAAAAAGCAAACTGAATTCCATATAAAACAGGCCCAACACTTATAGCACCAACAGAAATTTGGTAAACAAGGAAAGAAAGGTCAGATTTTTCCATATGAAAATTGTAACAACAGTAATAAGCAAAAACAAGTAGATGGACTATGGGACGGTAATCACAGACTATGCACTAACACTCAGGATATCACTAACATTGTAACACAACACACTATGCAGCTTTATCAATCTGCATTTATACAGCCTCCTGACATAGAAGACTTTTTTTTACAATTTCCACACCCTATTTGTCCACCAAAGGGTGCTCTCCACCTAACACAAAATATTACTTCTATAGAAATACCAGAGATCTGAGATTCAAATCCCAGTAGGCGGCACTTTTCCTTCCTCATTTCTATCCTTGATTTAAAAATATGTACACCTTGCAGGGGTTAAACTGCACTGAGAGAAGTGGTATTTCTAACATTGGTTCCTAGTTGCATAATTGTGCAACACTAGAGAAAGGAGTGTGTGTGGCTGTAAGGAAATTCCTCAGACGCTTTAACCAGTGAACCTGTAGCTTAATGGTTAGAGCGCTGGAACAGCATACCAGAGATCTGAGGTTCAAATCCCAGTAGGCCACACTTTTCCTTTCTCATTTCCATCCTTGATTTAAAAAAAAATGTATACCTTGCAGGGGTTAAACTGCACTGAGAGAAGTGGTATTTCTTCTATAGAAATAGAAACTGCTATTAAATTTCTACCATTAGACAAAGTTCCAGGAGGAAATGATTTAATAATTGAATTGTACAAACATTTTGGTACCGAACTGGCAGATGAATTAGCTACTGTCTTCTCCTGTATACTGACTAACCTATCACCATCCCTTACGATGACTAATGGTCATTTAATCTACCTCTATAAAAAAGGAGAAGAGTACAATATTAATAATTGGCATCCAATGAGTCTTCTCAACACAGATTTTTAAAGTATCGACACAAATTTTAAATGCAAGACTTTTACAGGGTGCATAGCATCCGATATCATCAGCTCAAACATGTGCACTCCCAGAGAGGAAAATTACAGATCATTTGATTTTACTAAGAAAACTGTCTGAGTATGGTAAAAAAGGTGCACTGTCTGGTTTTGTTGTTTGGTTCCAGTCCTCAGGGAAGTCAGACAAGGCTGCCCTTTAGGCCCATTGCTTTATGCTTTTTGCATCAACCATCTATTAAGATTATTAAATGTATCCCCCAATATACATTGCCTGAGGACTGAGGAAATCTCAATATCACATGCTGCAATATCATACACAGATGACTCTGTTTATTTAGGTAAAGACGCAAATTCTATTGAAGTAGATATTCAGATTTGTAAACAGTATAGGTCCTATTTAGGAGCCACTAGTAATCTCTCCAAAGCTCTGGCAGACAGCTTGGAAATGATGATCCTAGATGTCATACTATAGCAGACATAGAAGTGACTACAGAACCTATAAAGATACTAGGTATTATTTATGATACTGATAACACTAATCTATTAAATTGGGAACCTAAAATGCAACAAGGCAAGCAACTAGTAGCCAAATGGAATGGATGGCAGTTTAGCAAACAAAAAAAGAGTACACCTAATCAAATCTTATTTACTACCCCTTTTTTATATATCTGTTATGTATTTCCCCCACCCAAAATATTGGAAACAACTATACTGAGTATTTTTTTTAAGCTGTATGGGGCAGCAGATTGAACCCCTTTAAAACAAATATAACCTATTTACCAATTTCCCTGGGTGGATTTGGGATGGTAAACCCAATAACATTCTTTTATAGTATTTTCTTTATCACTAATTTAAAACCTTTATTGGTATATACTTGACAAGGGTGGACCCCCTTTTTATTTTCCTCCTGTGCACAGTGGTTACACCAATGGGACCAAGGGCTCATTGGACTTCTTAGATGCTCCACAGACACACCCAAATATATTAGAGAAGCTTTTTTAAATTAAAAATTTGGAAAGTTACATATCAAATGATGTTGATAAGCAGTAGAAAGGAATTATATTCTTGGATTCAAACACACAATTTGCAGGAAGCATCTACTTCCCCTTTATATCCTGCACAATATCTCTCCTCACTATTACACTTATTGAAAGAAAAGAGAATACCAGAAAAAAATGTGGGATCTATACTGGTTAAGTTGCCATTCTAACATTAATGTAAAAGCAAATCATAAGCATAAACAGATGGAGGACAGACTATGCAATAGCATACAATGCTACCAGGAGACTGAAGCTATAACACATCTTTTTTCACCTGTACATACATAAATGGGTTTTGGATAACTCTCAGGAATGGCAGGAGCCCTGGTTTTCTACTGTCTCCTAGGAGGTTTTAATGTTTAGGCACTATCCAAGTACTGCAAATAAATGGAATAAGACTACACTCTATCTGGTGCTTACTGTAATAAAATGGTACATTTGGAATATAAGATGTTTATTTATACAGCAGCAAAAACAGATTGATCATACTTAAATGATTAAAAAGAGTACTGCTGAAGTATAAACTGGGCTGGCAGTATAGCCTAGAGGTTAGAGTAAGAATATATGAATGAGCTTGGTACATCCAGCAAACCAGATCTGGGTTTGATTCTCACATTCTCCACTTGCATACTGTGTGACTCTGAGCAAGTCACTTAACTGCCCAGTGCTCCCAGGTCACCCCTGAAAACAAACACGTGGGCCTTGCCCAGTTACCAAAGCCTAAAAAAAATAAATTAAAAACAAACTATTTATTTTACAGAAGCCAAATCATTGAATAGTAGATGGCTACATATGGCTTGAAGAAATATGCCTTGGGTTACTAATTCAGATGTACCAATAACATGATTGTCCTAATATAATGTAACTTTTGGTCATTTATTTCATAATACCAGACAAAGTATCCTGTTTAATAAATACATTTTTGTGTGTGTGTGTGTAAGTTGAATTAAGCTTATTTTCTTTTTGTTATTCTTCTGCATTTGGAAACAGTTTGATTTGATTTTTTTTTCTGTGTTTCACTTCCATACAGACAAATATGTATTCTGTATATTGTGTTTTTCATGGTGTTATTTTGTTTGATTCTTTAACCTAATAAATACCCCTTCTCACCAGTAGGGGAAATTCTGTTAGCCATGGCAGAAGAGGAGAAACAGTCCGGAGGAACAGCTGGTGTACCTGCAGGGGAACTGATCTCCAACCCTGCAGGTCCAGCACAGGAGATTGGCCAAAGAAACAGCCCTATAGAACAGGAGGATGTGGAGACTGTAACAGGATGGACTTACCAGTCATATGGATCATTGCCAGATTCTATGCCAGTACTGGAGGAGCTGTGGCTCCAGTCTTTAAGAGTGGACCAAAAATGGAGAATACTGAAAATCCTGTAAGAACAATAAAGCATCATAGAAAACATATAGGATGAGGGAACTGAACTGGAAGAGGCACACAGTTTTCAATCAATCAATCAAAATCTTTATTTATCCAGGCGGACATCATTGAGCAAGGCTCATTTGCAAGATGGACCTGGGGATAACAAGGTCAGGTACACAAGGAAAATCATTATAAAAAATATATATAAACACATACACAATTATATATAAACGATATACAAAATACATATGTATATGGAGGCAATAGTGATGCACAGGAGTAGGGTGTAATACCTGAAGGGCATATTACAAGAGAAACATAACAGTTGCAAAGTGATATGTGATGGGCCATTCACAAGATAACATATTTCAGGAGATCTATATACAGACTGCAGCCCACATGTGCAGTTATAGTGCTGGCGCTTAAACTTGGGGAAGCAATTTAAAAACTGCTGGACCGTACAGCGGCGAGCAGGGAAGGGAAGAACCAGGTGGGGGGGGTCAGAACCCAGAAAAGTGTATATTGTTAGGATCCCAGGGTCACTTTTAGGAGTCAAGGAAGGGAGTGAAAAGGTGGTAGAAGACCTGGGATAAGGACTGGGTTGCCAAGGAGGACTAAGATGGATACTAGGAACTTTGAGAGGTAGGAGTATGACAATGGGCCATGAATACATACAGGAGGACAGAGGATAGGAATAAGCTTACAGCTTACAGTAGTGGCTTGGAACTGCATGAGCAAATGGATGCAGTTTCACAACCAGTTTACAGGCCCAGCCTGTGTCAAGTGAATGACACAGGTACATCAAAACTACCGACTGCATCAGAGCCAATGCCCATGCCTGTCAAATGTTCAGCGGCTCTTAGCCAAGGAACCCACACCAGAAACAACTCTTCAGACAAAGAAAATTAGGTTCTTTCTGTGAGTACCAGCATTTTTACCTATTAAAGTGAAACACATAAAGATAAAACAAAGGGTATTCGAGGGACTTGGTCATTAGGGAAGGGAAGGGAGCACAGTGTTGCCCACCCCCATAGGGACATTGACTTGGTCACACCAAAAACAATTGAAAACTCACTATGAGCAGCAGGGTGGTGTCAAACTGTAACAGGGCAAAGGGTTCCGGATCCCACCACAGCCCAATTCCAGGCAACCCTAATACATCTCCCACGGGAACTTCCACAAATGAGTCTCTACAGACTGGTGCTTGTATTAACCTGGCTCTTCAGGTTGTCACAAAAAATAAACAGGGTCCTTTCATCACTAGCTCTGATACAGAGCTACATGCCGACAAGTGAGCTACACTCCCCTTGACTCAGGGCCTAACTTCCCCTCCCCCAAAGTGAAAATGAGAGACTCTGACTCCCGTGGGGAGGAACCATCAACCTGGTATAAAAATTGGGGAGATCTGATGGATATTGAGCAGCCTGAACTTTCAGCACCTAACCCCCCCAAAAACAGCACAACTTTGGACGCAATTCAGACAGAGGGACCAACATTTTTAGAATGCTGCTCCTCCACAGCGAAGAAATGCTGTTTGCTTGCAGTACCTGGGGGAACTGGAGATGGCTCCAGATAGGATTTAGGTGGGGAGAACTCTAATAAAAGAATCTTGTATGTTGACCCTTTCATTATGAAACAGGATAGTGACCTGTCATATAGCAAGCTTTGTTAGTGGAATGGAACTAAAAAACAGCCAAAGAGCTGAATATTTTATTTCTCATAAGGAGCCCAAAAGTGATCGAGCCCCATAGGTGTTTTAAAGCTAACATTAAAGATAGTGTCCCCTAATGCATGGATCAAGGTGTAGATCTCATTAGAGAAAAATCTCATTGATTCTTTTATGTTTTAGTGTCTTTATGGCCTGTGTTACTTCCATGGACTTTATGGGGGCGATTAAGGCTTGTTTGTAACATGGCAATTAATGTAGCTGAAAATAAAACAAAATGATTTGTACAAACACACCATCTGATCAAAATTCAGTGGGGATTAATTCTCAGGTAATACCTGCTGTGGTATTGCCTGTAAAACCCTGGAAAAGCCGTGGAGTGCATAATACGGCCCGCTCCTGCAATACCACTTGAATCCACATTTATTTGGCCACTACACTATTTAAAAGTATTAGGAGTTTCCCACCCATCCAGCAGGTTATCTGCGGAGTATCCCAGTTTCTAATTAGTACTTGAATCAACTATACACATTGCAGCATAAGTAGGGGTGTTGCATTGCACAGGGGAGCCGACGAAAATCCTGATTCAGTTTGCTGACTCTGTATGTACCACCTCTTTACTTGGGTATCGGCATGGTCGGCTGTTGCTTCATTCTTTTTATCCTGTTGCGACTGTGCAAGTGAAAAGTGTTTTGGTGCTGGGAGTGGCATGGTCGAGGAAAACTGGGAAAGTGAGCTCTCGTAGTGTCAGATAATGATGAACCTCATGCTTGCACACACGTCTCATATGCAAACAAGGCTGTGTTTTGGGGTGGGGACTACAAATAAAAAAAATGTCGATGTTAGAAACCATCAAGTAAATGTTATAAATGTGGGACCTTCACATGTTTAATGTAGGTATTACTTACAAGTGTTTAAAACAATGATCCTGCTCCGAATATGATCATATTTTATATAAAAAGTAGATAATCAGTATGCAAATTAGTTATCGCAGCATCCCAGAATGCATAGCAAACAGTAAAAGCAGATAATTTGTGAGCACAAAATTAATGTTTATCTCAAATTTTTCACAGATTTAAATATACTATTGCTATATTCAGACTGTTATCTGAACCAAATAACATTGTTATAATCTTCAAGAAAAACAAACCACCACATAAATAAATATGATTCCTAAAAAAACATTTATTTGTAAACATGTCTTATTAAACAACTATAGATGTATCAAAAGGTCAGTGTGTTTTCTTCATAATCTATTTTTCCATGCTCGCCATGTTACAAGTGCATTAAACCACTTGAAAGGAGGCTTCTACTAGGGAATTAATGTATGGTTGGGTGGTTGAAGCACTCGGACTTTGGCCCCGTGCTCCAACCCCCACCCCCCCAACCATGCTTTAATTCCCTAGTAGAAGCCTCCTTTCTTGTAGCTTAATGCTTACTTAGTTTCTTCTGGAATAATGGGTACTGTTATTGAATCTAAAAGCCATCTAAGATGTGTATCCAGACTGCCTGATTCCGAATATGTTGTTGCCATATGTACTGCTATCTCAGCTAGAATTTCTTTATTGGAGGTTACTATGTCTCCTGTCTGGGTAATCAGTTTATCTATTATCTTGCTTTGTCTGCAGCTTTAGAACATGTCCCCAGTTTTTTTTTTCCAGGAGTACATACTCTTTGCTCATGGAGCAGGGAATGAGCCCTTAAATATTGTATCTGTTCCATTTCAAGTTTCAGTACCTTTATTGGTCTGTATATTGTGCATATCCTGTGTTAACTAAAGTCAGGATTTTGTACAGCTGTGTCAGTAATATGAGATATTTTTTATATTGCTCTGTAAGAATTTGTGTTGTATGCTGTTGTATGGAGTTCCTAATATTTGCCTTTGTCTATATCCAGCATCTATTAAAATCACCCTCAAGACATACTACAGATTTTCTTGCAGCCAGTACTTCTTTTACTACTTGTAGGGCTTCTGGATTTTCTAATAGAGCTGAGTTTAATTTCCAGTACCCCATCCTATAGTCTGACCTTCTGTTAAGCTTAACCGAATATTGACAAGCAGTGGGTCCATAGTTTCTACTGGACGTACAATAACTGTATGTGGTTTAAGTAGTTTAGAATGAAATACAAAATCAATTCTGGTTGCCAAACTCTTTTTGTAAAAGGTATTACCTCCATTGTTATTAATATTTCCGTAAGAGTCTATTAGTTCCACTTCTGACATTTTTATTTAAAGCATTTGTATCACAAAACTACTTTTGAGTTTGAGCCCCTTTATCTGTAGAGTGTCTTACACAATTGAAATCCCCTGACCAAATCACATTTCTAGGAGTAAACTGGTATGGTTTTGTCAGCTGAAACAGTTCTACCCTCCCTTTTTTTGTTTGAGGGGCGTAGATATTAATTTCTTCCCCATACGGTGTTCTCATGGGTAAAGTTGACTATAAGGGCATGATCTGGACACAGATTCACAATTTTAGTGATTGTATAATTGCATCCCTTGAACAACACCCCCACCCCATCACATGTCTCCATCCCAAGTGAAATGAAAGATTGACCCCAGCACCAAAGTCTGGAAGCTACATTGACGTCAGACACTGTATCTAATCTGGTGTCTTGTAAAAACAGACATCATGAGCAGAATCCTTCAAGACAGAAAAGGTCACTAAATGTGTACTTGGATTCTTGATACTGTTCACATTCAGAGATGTGATCAGGGCCAGATTAAGGTTCGATGGGGCCCTATGCCTGAGGGAAATAGGGGTCTCTGGTGCCCCATTTCTGTTGGTCACGCCCCCTTTTTAAGCAAGCCCTGTTCATTAAGCCAAGCCCCACTCCTTTCCATTTTTTTTGTTCATAAATTAAATTATTTGGTAACTGGATAAGGCCCACTAGGCACAGGTGCCTGTACAGTAATCCAAGGAAACAATATTTGTAATTCTACATTATCAGGCTTGCATGTAATTAAAAAAATATTGCAAATAAATAACCTAAATATCTACAGCAATTCAAATTATTGTTTTCCTAAACACAGAATGACTTGCAGCTCAAGCTGAAACAACCTTTTCAACCGGCTGTTCCACGTGGTATATCAGTTCCATCTACCAGAAGACCGAGAGGTCAAGGAAGACAGTTAAAAGCTGTACTTACCCTGGTTTGTAGAATTGCAGGAATATTTTAACTATCCTCATAGCAATAATCAGTATTGTAAACACTAATAAAATATACATAAAAGTTCAGAAGTTATCCTTTAGATTCATCAGTTAAAAGTTTTTCACCACTCACCATGCATATATTAAGGTTATTGACAACAATCTTCTTAGACATCTTCTGTCTTCATCTGTAGGTGCTGGCTGCCTGGCTCAGTTTGTATCACCAACATTGTTTTCTTCATTTCTTGCAGTGCTTCACTGACAGGCTTGAGTTGTGGCATTTTTCACTGTACTATGGATCAGGGTACTGGCATTAGTCTTGTCAGACAGCTTCTGTTGTCTCCATCTCCAGGTGCTGGAGCACTTTGTAGCACCAGCTCTATTTTGTGTACTTCACTGGGGTCACAGGCATGAGTTCTAGAATTTTCCACAGTACTCTGGCTCAGGGTATTGGCATTAGTCTTGTCAGACAGCTTCTGCCGTCTCCATCTCACGGTGTTGGAGAACTTTGTAGCGCCAATGCTATTTTCTTCATTTCTTGCAGTGCTTCACTGGGCTCACAGGCTTGAGTTGTGGCATTTTTCACTGTACTCTGGCTCAAGGTACTGGCATCAGTCTTCTCAGACAGCTTCTGTCATGTCCATCTCACGGTGCTGGAGCACTTTGTAGCACCAGCGCTATTTTGTGTGCTTCACTAGGGTCACAGGCTTGAGTTGTGGCATTTTTCATGGTACTCTGGCTCAGGGTACTGGCATCAGTCTTCTCAGACAGCTTCTGTCGTCTCCATCTCACGGTGCTGGAGCATTTTGTAGCACCAGCGCTATTTTTTGTGCTTCACTGGGATCAGAGGTTTGAAATGTGGCATTTTTTACTGTACTTTGGCTCAAGATACTGGCATCAGTCTTGTCAGACAGCTTCTGTCGTCTCTATCTCACGATGCTGGAGAACTTTGAAGCATCAGTGCTATTTTGTGTGCTTCACTGGTATCAGAAGCTCGAGTTGTGGCATTTTACACTGTACTCTGGCTCAGAGTACTGGCATCAGTCTTCTCAGACAGCTTCTGTCGTCTACATCTCCAGGAGCTGGAGCACTTTATAGCACCAGCGCTATTTTGTGTGCTTCACTGGGGTCACAGGCTTCAGTTGTGGTATTTTTCACTGAACTCTGGCTAAGGGTACTGGCATCAGTCTTCTCAGACAGCTTCTGTCATCTCCATCTCACGGTGCTGGAGCACTTTGTAGCACCAGCGCTATTTTGTGTGCTTCACTGGGGTCACAGGCTTGAGTTGTGGCATTTTTCACTGTACTCTGGCTCAGGGTACTGGCATCAGTCTTCTCAGACAGCTTCTGTCGTCTCCATCTAATGGTGCTGGAGCACTTTGCAGCACCAGTGCTATTTTGTGTCTTTACTGGGGTCACAATGCTTGAGTTGTATCGTTTTTCATGGTACTCTGGCTCTTGGTACTGGCATCAGTCTTCTCAGACAGCTTCTGTCATCTCCATCTCACGGTGCTGGAGCACTTTGTAGCACCAGCGCTATTTTGTGTGCTTCACCGGTGACACAGGCTTGAGTTGTGGCATTTTTCACTGTACTCTGGCTCAGGGTACTGGCATCAGTCATCACAGACAGCTTCTGTCGTCTCCATCTCACGGTGCTGGAGCACTTTGTAGAACCAACGCTATTTTGTGTGCTTCACTGGGGTCACAGGCTTGAGTTGTGGCATTTTTCACTGTACTCTGGCTCAGGGTACTGGCATCAGTCTTCTCAGACAGCTTCTGTCGACCCCATCTCACGGCGCTGCACCTCTTTGTAGCACCAGCACTATTTTCTGTGCTTCACTGGGGTCACAGGCTCGAGTTGTGGCATTTTTCATTGTACTCTGGCTCAGGGTACTGGCATCAGTCTTGTCAGACAGCTTCTGTCATCTCTATCTCATGGTGCTGGAGCACTTTGTAGCACCAGTGCTATTTTGTGTGCTTCACTGGTATCAGAGGCTCGAGTTGTGGCATTTTACACTGTACTCTGGCTCAGGGTACTGGCATCAGTCTTCTCAGACAGCTTCTGTCATCTCCATCTCACGGTGCTGGAGCACTTTGTAGCACCAGCGCTATTTTGTGTGCTTCACTGGGGTCACAGGCTTGAGTTGTGGCATTTTTCACTGTACTCTGGCTCAGGGAACAGGCATCAGTCTTCTCAGACAGCTTCTGTCGTCTCCATCTAATGGTGCTGGAGTACTTTGTAGCACCAGTGCTATTTTGTGTGCTTTACTGGGGTCACATGCTTGAGTTGTATCGTTTTTCATGGTACTCTGGCTCTTGGTACTGGCATCAGTCTTCTCAGACAGCTTCTGTCGTCTACATCTCCAGGAGCTGGAGCACTTTGTAGCACCAGCGCTATTTTGTGTGCTTCACTGGGGTCACAGGCTTCAGTTGTGGTATTTTTCACTGAACTCTGGCTAAGGGTACTGGCATCAGTCTTCTCAGACAGCTTCTGTCATCTCCATCTCACGGTGCTGGAGCACTTTGTAGCACCAGAGCTATTTTGTGTGCTTCACTGGTGACACAGGCTTGAGTTGTGGCATTTTTCACTGTACTCTGGCTCAGGGTACTGGCATCAGTCATCTCAGACAGCTTCTGTCGTCTCCATCTCACGGTGCTGGAGCACTTTGTAGCACCAGCACTATTTTGTGTGCTTCACTGTGGTCACAGGCTTGAGTTGTGGCATTTTTCACTGAACTCTGGCTCAGGGTACTGGCATCAGTCTTTTCAGACAGCTTCTGTCATCTCCATCTCACGGCGCGCACCTCTTTGTAGCACCAGCACTATTTTCTGTGCTTCACTGGGGTCACAGGCTCGAGTTGTGGCATTTTACACTGTACTCAGGCTCAGGGTACTGGCATCAGTCTTCTCAGACAGCTTCTGTCATCTCCATCTCACGGTGCTGGAGCACTTTGTAGCACCAGCGCTATTTTGTGTGCTTCACTGGGGTCACAGGCTTGAGTTGTGGCATTTTTCACTGTACTCTGGCTCAGGGAACAGGCATCAGTCTTCTCAGACAGCTTCTGTCGTCTCCATCTAATGGTGCTGGAGCACTTTGTAGCACCAGTGCTATTTTGTGTGCTTTACTGGGGTCACATGCTTGAGTTGTATTGTTTTTCATGGTACTCTGGCTCTTGGTACTGGCATCAGTCTTCTCAGACAGCTTCTGTCATCTCCATCTCACGGTGCTGGAGCACTTTGTAGCACCAGCGCTATTTTGTGTGCTTCACCGTGACACAGGCTTGAGTTGTGGCATTTTTCACTGTACTCTGGCTCAGGGTACTGGCATCAGTCATCTCAGACAGCTTCTGTCGTCTCCATCTCACGGTGCTGGAGCACTTTGTAGCACCAGCGCTATTTTGTGTGCTTCACTGGGGTCACAGGTTTGAGTTGTGGCATTTTTCACTGTACTCTGGCTCAGGGTACTGGCATCAGTCTTTTCAGACAGCTTCTGTCGTCTCCATCTCACGGCGCTGCACCTCTTTGTAGCACCAGCACTATTTTCTGTGCTTCACTGGGGTCACAGGCTCGAGTTGTGGCATTTTTCATTGTACTCTGGCTCAGGGTACTGGCATCAGTCTTGTCAGACAGCTTCTGTCATCTCTATCTCACGGTGCTGGAGCACTTTGTAGCACCAGTGCTATTTTGTGTGCTTCACTGGTATCAGAGGCTCGAGTTGTGGCATTTTACACTGTACTCTGGCTCAGGGTACTGGCATCAGTCTTCTCAGACAGCTTCTGTCATCTCCATCTCACGGTGCTGGAGCACTTTGCAGCACCAGCGCTATTTTGTGTGCTTCACTGGGGTCACAGGCTTGAGTTGTGGCATTTTTCACTGTACTCTGGCTCAGGGTACTGGCATCAGTCTTCTCAGACAGCTTCAATGTCTCCATCTAATGGTGCTGCAGCACTTTGTAGCACCAGTGCTATTTTTGTGTGCTTTATCAGTCACATGCTTGAGTTGTATAATTTTCATGGTACTCTGGGTCTTTGTACTGGTCATCAGTCTTCTCAGACAGCTTCTGTCATCTCCATCTCACGGTGCTGGAGCACTTTGTAGCACCAGCGCTATTTTGTGTGCTTCACTGTGACACAGGCTTGAGTTGTGGCATTTTTCACTGTACTCTGGCTCAGGGTACTGGCATCAGTCTTCTCAGACAGCTTCTGTCGTCTCCATCTCACGGTGCTGGAGCACTTTGTAGAACCAGCGCTATTTTGTGTGCTTCACTGGGGTCACAGGCTTGAGTTGTGGCATTTTTCACTGTACTCTGGCTCAGGGTACTGGCATCAGTCTTCTCAGACAGCTTCTGTCGTCTCCATCTCACGGCGCTGCACCACTTCGTAGCACGAGCACTATTTTGTGTGCTTCACTGGTGTCACAGGCTTGAGTAGTGGTATTTTTCACTGCACTGTGGCTCAGGGTACTGGCATCAGTCTTCTCAGACAGCTTCTGTCATCTCCATATCCAGGAGCTGGAGCACTTTGTAGCACCAGCTCAATTATTTGTGCTTCACTGGGGTCACAGTCTTGAGTTGTGGCATTTTTCACTGTATTCTGGCTCAGGGTACTCACATCAGTCTTCTCAGACAGCTTTTGTTGTCTCCATCTCATGGTGCTGGAGAACTTTGTAGCACCAGCGCTATTTGGTGTGCTTCACTGGGGTCACAGGCTTTAGTTGTGGCATTTTGCACTTTACTCTGGCTCAGGGTACTGGCATCAGTCTTCTCAGACAGCTTCAGTGATCTTCATTCCACGGTGCTGGAGCACTTTAGCACTAGCGACTATTTTGCCTGCTTCACTGGGGTCACAGGCTTGAGTTGTGGCATTTTTCACTGTATTATGGCTCAGGGAACGGGCATCTGTCTTCTCAGACAGCTTCTGTCGTCACCATCTAAAGGTGCTGGAGCACTTTGTAGCACCAGTGCTATTTTGTGTGCTTTACTGGGGTCACAGGCTTGAGTTGTGGCATTTTTCACTGTACTCTGGCTCAGGGTACTGGCATCAGTCTTCTCAGACAGCTTCTGTCATCTCCATCTCACAGTGCTGGAGCACTTTGTAGCACCAGCGCTATTTTCTGTGCTTCAATTGTGCCACAGGATTGAGTTGTAGCACTTTTCTCAGAACTCTTGCTCAGGGTACTGGCATCAGTCTTCTCAGACAGCTTCAGTCATCTCATCTCATGGTGCTGGAGCACTTTGTAGCACCAGCGCTATTTTGTGTGCTTCACTGGTATCAGAGGCTCGAGTTGTGGCATTTTACACAGTACTCTGGCTCAGGGTACTGGCATCAGTCTTCTCAGACAGCTTCTGTCGTCTCCATCTCACGGTGTTGGAGCACTTTGTAGCACCAGCACTATTTTGTGTGCTTCACTGGGGTCACAGGCTTGAGTAGTGGCATTTTTCACTGTACTCTGGCTCAGGGTACTGGCATCAGTCTTCTCAGACAGCTTCTGTCGTCTCCATCTCACGGTGCTTGTGCACTTTGTAGCACCAGTACTATTTTGTGTGCTTCACTAGTGTCACAGGCTTGAGTTGTGTCATTTTTCATTGTACTCTGGCTCAGGGTACTGGCATCAGTCTTCTCAGACAGCTTATGTCATCTCCATCTCATGGTGCTGGAGTACTTTGTAGCACCAGCGCTATTTTGTGTGCTTCACTGGTATCACAGGCTCGAGTTGTGGCATTTTACAATGTACTCTGGCTCAGGGCATTGGCATCAGTCTTGTCAGACAGCTTCTGCCTCTATCTCACGGTGCTGGAGCACTTTGTAGCGCCAATGCTATTTTCTTCATTTCTTGCAGTGCTTCAATGGGCTCACAGGCTTGTGTTGTGGCATTTTTCACTGTACTCTGGCTCAAGGTACTGGCATCAGTCTTCTCAGACAGCTTCTGTCATGTCCATCTCACGGTGCTGGAGCACTTTGTAGCACCAGCGCTATTTTGGGTGCTTCACAAGGGTCACAGGCTTGAGTTGTGGCATTTTTCATGGTACTCTGTCTCAGGGTACTGGCATCAGTCTTCTCAGACAGCTTCTGTCTTCTCCATCTCACGGTGCAGGAGCATTTTGTAGCACCAGTGCTATTTTGTGTGCTTCACTGTGATCAGAGGCTTGAAATGTGGCATTTTTTACTGTACTTTGGCTCAAGATACTGGCATCAGTCTTGTCAGACAGCTTCTATCGTCTCTATCTCACGGTGCTGGAGAAGTTTGTAGCACCAGCTCTATTTTGTGTGCCTCACTGGGGTCACTGGCTTCAGTTGTGGTATTTTTCACTGTTCTCTGGCTCAGGGTACTGGCATCAGACTTCTCTGACAGCTTCTGTCATCTCCATCTCACGGTGCCATAGCACTTTGTAACACCAGCGCTATTTTGTGTGCTTCACAAGGGTCACAGGCTTGAGTTGAGGCATTTTTCACTGTACTGTGGATAAGGGTACTGTCATCAGGTTTCTCAGAAGGTTTCTGTCATCTCCATCTCACAGTGCTGGAGCACTTTGTAGCACCCGCGCTATTTTGTGTGCTTCACCGGGGAAAGAGGCGTGAGTTGTGGCATTTTTCACTGTACTCTGGCTCAGGGTACTGGAATCAGTCTTCTCAGACAGCTTCTGTCATCTCCATCTCACGGTGCTGGAGCACTTTGTAGCACCAGCGCTATTTTGTGTGCTTCACTGGGGTCACACGCTTGAGTTATGGCATTTTTCACTGTACTCTGGCTCAGGGAACAGGCATCAGTCTTCTAAGACAGCTTCTGTCGTCTGCATCTAATGGTGCTGGAG
Organism: Neoceratodus forsteri; assembly: GCA_016271365.2. Classification (NCBI taxonomy): domain Eukaryota; kingdom Metazoa; phylum Chordata; order Ceratodontiformes; family Ceratodontidae; genus Neoceratodus; species Neoceratodus forsteri. The sequence continues at coordinate 56,144,071 of CM028130.1, forward strand.
CACTTTGTAACACCAGTGCTATTTTGTGTGCTTTACTGGGGTCACATGCTTGAGTTGTATCGTTTTTCATGGTACTCTGGCTCTTGGTACTGGCATCAGTCTTCTCAGACAGCTTCTGTCATCTCCATCTCACGGTGCTGGAGCACTTTGTAGCACCAGCGCTATTTTGTGTGCTTCACCGGTGACACAGGCTTGAGTTGTGGCATTTTTCACTGTACTCTGGCTCAGGGTACTGGCATCAGTCATCTCAGACAGCTTCTGTCGTCTCCATCTCACGGCGCAGCACCTCTTTGTAGCACCAGCACTATTTTCTGTGCTTCACTGGGGTCACAGGCTCGAATTGGGACATTTTTCATTGTACTCTGGTTCAGGGTACTGGCATCAGTCTTGTCAGACAGCTTCTGTCATCTCTATCTCACGGTGCTGGAGCACTTTGTAGCACCAGTGCTATTTTGTGTGCTTCACTGGTATCAGAGGCTCGAGTTGTGGCATTTTACACTGTACTCCAGCTCAGGGTACTGGCATCAGTCTTCTCAGACAGCTTCTGTCATCTCCATCTCACGGTGCTGGAGCTCTTTGTAGCACCAGCGCTATTTTGAGTGCTTCACTGGGGTCACAGGCTTGAGTTGTGGCATTTTTCACTGTACTCTGCCTCAGGGAACTGGCATCAGTCTTCTCAGACAGCTTTTGTCGCTCCATCTAATGGTGCTGAGCACTTTGTAGCACCAGTGCTATTTTTGTGCCTTTTCTTACTGGGGTCATATGCTTGAGTTGTACCATGTTTTTCATGGTACCTGGCTCTTTGGCAGGCTGGCTTCGGCCCTCTCAGACAGCTTGTCGTTCCCACCTCTCGGCTTCTGCACCTCTTTTAGCACCAGCACTATTTTCTGTGCTTCACTGGGGTCACAGGCTCGAGTTGTGGCATTTTTCATTGTACTCTGGCTCAGGGTACTGGCATCAGTCTTGTCAGACAGCTTCTGTCATCTCCATCTCATGGTGCTGGAGCACTTTGTAGCACCAGTGGTATTTTGTGTGCTTCACTGGTATCTGAGGCTCGAGTTGTGGCATTTTACACTGTACTCTGGCTCAGGGTACTGGCATCAGTCTTCTCAGACAGCTTCTGTCATCCCTTATCCTCACGTAAGTGCTGGAGCACCTTTAGCACCAGCGCTATTTTGTGTGCTCTACTGGGGTCACAGGCTTGAGTTGTGGCATTTTTCACTATTCTCTTGCTCAGGGAACAGGCATCAGTCTTCTCAGACAGCTTCTGTCGTCTACATCTAATGGTGCTGGAGCACTTTGTAGCACCAGTGCTATTTTGTGTGCTTTACTGGGGTCACATGCTTGAGTTGTATCATTTTTCATGGTACTCTGGCTCTTGGTACTGGCATCAGTCTTCTCAGACAGCTTCTGTCATCTCCATCTCACGGTGCTGTAGCACTTTGTAGCACCAGCGCTATTTTTTTGTGCTTCACCGGTGACACAGGCTTGAGTTGTGGCATTTTTCACTGTACTCTGGCTCAGGGTACTGGCATCAGTCATCTCAGAAAGCTTCTGTCGTCTCCATCTCACGGTGCTGGAACACTTTGTAGCACCAGCGCTATTTTGTGTGCTTCACTGGGGTCACAGGCTTGAGTTGTGGCATTTTTCACTGTACTCTGGCTCAGTGTACTGGCATCAGTCTTCGAAGACAGCTTCTGTCGTCTCCATCTCACGGCGCTGCACCACTTCGTAGCACCAGCACTATTTTCTGTGCTTCACTGGGGTCACAGGCTCGAGTTGTGGCATTTTTCATTGTACTCTGGCTCAGGGTAGTGGCATCAGTCTTGTCAGACAGCTTCTGTCATCTCTATGTCACGGTGCTGGAGCACTTTGTAGCACCAGTGCTATTTTGTGTGTTTCACTGGTATCAGAGGCTCGAGTTGTGGCATTTTACACTGTACTCTGGCTCAGGGTACTGGCATCAGTCTTCTCAGACAGCTTCTGTCATCTCCATATCCAGGAGCTGGAGCACTTTGTAGCACCAGCGCAATTATTTGTGCTTCACTGGGGTCACAGGCTTGAGTTGTGGCATTTTTCACTGTACTCTGGCTCAGGGTACTCACATCAGTCTTCTCAGACAGCTTTTGTTGTCTCCATCTCATGGTGCTGGAGAACTTTGTAGCACCAGCGCTATTTGGTGTGCTTCACTGGGGTCACAGGCTTGAGTTGTGGCATTTTGCACTTTACTCTGGCTCTGGGTACTGGCATCAGTCTTCTCAGACAGCTTCTGTCATCTTCATCTCACGGTGCTGGAGCACTTTGTAGCACCAGCACTATTTTGCCTGCTTCACTGGGGTTACAGGCTTGAGTTGTGGCATTTTTCACTGTATTATGGCTCAGGGAACGGGCATCTGTCTTCTCAGACAGCTTCTGTCGTCGCCATCTAAAGGTGCTGGAGCACTTTGTAGCACCAGTGCTATTTTGTGTGCTTTACTGGGGTCACAGGCTTGAGTTGTGGCATTTTTCACTGTATCTTGCTCAGGGTACTGGCATCAGTCTTCTCAGACAGCTTCTGTCATCTCCATCTCACAGTGCTGGAGCACTTTGTAGCACCAGCGCTATTTTCTGTGCTTCACTTGTGCCACAGGCTTGAGTTGTGGCATTTTTCTCAGAACTCTTGCTCAGGGTACTAGCATCAGTCTTCTCAGACAGCTTCAGTCATCTCATCTCATGGTGCTGCAGCACTTTGTAGCACCGGCGCTATTTTGTGTGCTTCACTGGTATCAGAGGCTTTAGTTGTGGCATTTTACACTGTACTCTGGCTCAGGGTACTGGCATCAGTCTTCTCAGACAACTTCTGTCGTCTCCATCTCACGGTGCTGGAGCACTTTGTTGCACCAGCACAATTTTGTGTGCTTCACTGGGGTCACAGGCTTGAGTAGTGGCATTTTTCACTGTACTCTGGCTCAGGGTACTGGCATCAGTCTTCTCAGACAGCTTCTGTCGTCTCCATCTCACGGTGCTTGTGCACTTTGTAGCACCAGTACTATTTTGTGTGCTTCACTAGTGTGACAGGCTTGAGTTGTGTCATTTTTCATTGTACTCTGGCTCAGGGTACTGGCATCAGTCTTCTCAGACAGCTTATGTCATCTCCATCTCATGGTGCTGGAGTACTTTGTAGCACCAGCGCTATTTTGTGTGCTTCACTGGTATCACAGGCTCGAGTTGTGGCATTTTACAATGTACTCTGGCTCATGGCATTGGCATCAGTCTTGTCAGACAGCTTCTGCCATCTCTATCTCACGGTGCTTGAGCACTTTGTAGCGCCAATGCCATTTTCTTCATTTCTTGCAGTGCTTCAATGGGCTCTCAGGCTTGTGTTGCGGCATTTTTCACTGTACCCTGGCTCAAGGTGCTGGCATCAGTCTTCTGTGACAGCTTCTGTCATGTCCATCTCACATGGTGCTGGAGCACTTTTTAGCACCAGCTCCATTTTGTGTGTCTACAAGGGTCACAGGTTTTGAGTTGTGGCATTTTCATGGTACTCTGTCTCAGGTACTGGCATCAGTCTTCTCAGACAGCTTCCTGTCTTCCATCTCACGGTGTTGGAGCATTTTCAGCACAATCGCTATTTTGTGTGCTTCACTGTGATCAGAGGATTGAAATGTGGCTTTTTTTACTGTACTTTGGCTCAAGATACTGGCATCAGTCTTGTCAGACAGCTTCTATCGTCTCTATCTCATGGTGCTGGAGAAGTTTGTAGCACCAGCGCTATTGTGTGTGCTTCACTGGGGTCACTGGCTTCAGTTGTGGTATTTTTCACTGTACTCTGGCTCAGGGTACTGGCATCAGACTTCTCTGACAGCTTCTGTCGTCTCCGTCTCACAGTGCTATAGCACTTGTAACACCAGCTATTTTGTGTGCCTACAAGGGTCAGCAGGCTTGAGTTGAGGCATTTTCACTGTACTGTGGCTAAGGGTACTGTCATCAGGTTTCTCAGAAGGTTTCTGTCGTCTCCATCTCACAGTGCTGTAGCACTTTGTAGCACCCGCGCTATTTTGTGTGCTTCACCGGGGAAACAGGCTTGAGTTGTGGCATTTTTCACTGTACTCTGGCACAGGAACTGGCATCAGTCATCTCAGACAGCATCTGTCGTCTCCATCTCACGGTGCTGGAGCATTTTGTAGCACCAGCACTATTTTGTGTGCTTCACTGGGGTCACAGGCTTGAGTTGTGGCATCTTTCACTGTACTCTGGCTCAAAGTACTTGCATCAGTCTTCCTGTACAGCTTCTGTCGCCTCTCACTGCGCTGCACCACTTGCTGCACCAGCGCTATTTTCTGTGTTTCACTGGGGTCACAGGCTCGAGTTGTGGCATTTTTCATTGTACTCTGCCCAGGGTACCATTATCCGTCTTCCAGACAGCCTTCTGTCTTGATCTCACTGTGCTGGAGTACTTTGAAGAACCAGAGCTATTTTGTGTGCTTCACTGGGGTCATAGGCTTGAGTTGTTGCATTTTGCACTGTACTCTGGCTCAGGGTACTGGCATCAGTCTTCTCAGACAGCTTCTGTCTTCTCCATCTCACGGTGCTGGAGCATTTTATAGCACCAGCACTATTTTGTGTGCTTCACTGGGATCAGAGGCTTGAGCTGTGGCATTTTTCACTGTACACTAGCTCAGGGTACTGGCATCAGTCTTCTCAGACAGCTTCAATCATTTCCTTCACACGGGGTGTTGGTGCACTTTGTAGCACCACAAGTATATTGTTTGTTTCTCGAGGGTCACAGGCTTGAGTTGTGGTGGTTTTCACCGTACTCAGCTCAGGGTACTGGCATCAGTCTTCAGACAGTTTGTTGTCACCATCTAATAGTGCTGGAGCACTTTGCAGCACCAGTGCTATTTTGTGTGCTTCACTGGGGTCACATGCTTGAGTTGTGGCATTTTTCACTGTACTCAGGCTCAGGGTACTGGCATCAGTCTTCTCAGACAGCTTTTGTAATCTCCATCTCACAGTGCTGGAGCACTTTGTAGCACAAGCGCTATTTTCTGTGCTTCTCTTGGGGTCACAGGCTTGAGTTGAGGAATTTTTCTCTGAACTCTGGCTCAGGGTACTGGCATCAGTCTTCTCAGACAGCTTCAGTCATTTTCTTCTCACGGTGCTGGTGCACTTTGTAGCACCAGCGTTATATTGTGTGCTTCACTAGGGTCACAGGCTTGAGTTGTGGCATTTTTTACTGTACTCTGGTTCAGGGTACTGGCATCAGTCTCTCAGACAGCTTCTGTCATCTCCATCTCACGGTGCTGGAGCACTTTGTAGCACCAGCACTATTTTGTGTTCTTCACTGTGTCACAGGCTTGAGTTGTGGCATTTTCACTGTACTGGTCGGGGTACTGGCACTGTCTTCAGACAGCTTCTGTCATTTCCATCTCACGGTGTTTAGTACTTGAAGCACCAGTACGTTTTGTGTGCTTCACTTAACACAGGCTTGGAGTCAGACTATCATTTTCATGGTACTCTGGCTAAGGGTACTGGCATCAGTCTTCCTTGTGACAGCTTGTCATTCCATCAAACGGTGCTGTAGCACTTTGTAGCATCAGCGCTATTTTGTGTGTTTCACTGGTATCAGGTTCGGTGTTGCATTTTACACTGTACTCTGCTCAGGATACGACATCAGTCTTCTGTGACAGCTTGTCATCTCCATCTCACAGTGCTAGAGTACTGTAGCACCAGCTGTTTTCTGTGCTTCACTGGGGCCTTATGTTTGAGCCAGGCATTTTCTGAACTCTGGCTCAGGGTACTGGCATCAGTCTTCTGAGACAGCTCTGTTTTCTCCAACTCACTGTGCAGGAGCACTTTGTAGCACCAGCGCTATTTTGTGTGCTTCACTGGTATTAGAGGCACGAGTTGTGCATTTACACTGTACCTGGCCTGTGCATGATCAGTATTGTCAGACAGCTTCTGTCACATCTATCTCATGAGTTGAGCACTTGTAGTTCAGCTAGTTTGTGTGCGTTTTCACTGATATCAGAGGCTGAGTTGTGGCATTTTACACTGTACTCTGGCTATGGGTACTGATATCTGTATTCTCAGATGCTTCTTTCTGCTTATCTCAAGGTGTTGGAGCAATTTAAAGCACCAGAGCCACTTGTGCCCACTGCGTCACAGGCTTGAGTTCTGCATTTGTACTGTACCTGGCTTGGGCACTGCACTGTTCACAGACAGCTGTAGTTCCTCCAGAAGCTATTGTATATCCAGTACTATTTGTGTGCTTCACTGGCCTCAGCTGTTGTGGCATTTTTCACTGTTGTCTGCCTCAGGGTACTGGCAGTATCAGTCTTCTCAGACAGCTTCTGTCGCTCTTTCATGGCGCTTGGAGCATCTTGTAGCCCAGCTATTTTGTCTTTCACTGGGGGTCACAGATTGAGTTGTGGCATTTTCACTGTACTCTGGCCAGGGTACTGGCATGGGTCTTCTCGGACAGCTTGTGTGCTCCATCTCACGGGTGCTGGAGCTTTTGTTGCACCAATGCTATTTTGTGTGCTTCACTGGGTACACTGAGTTGTGGCATTTTTACAGTACTGTCTCAGGTACTGGCATCAGTTTCTCAGACAGCTTCTTCGCTCCATTCCATTAGCTGCAGCACTTTGTAGCACCGGCGTTTTTTTGTGTGTCACTGGGGTCACAGGCTTGAGTTGTAGCATTTTTCACGTACTACAGGGTACTGGCATCAGTCTTCTCAGACAGCTTCTGTCATTCCATCTCCAGCAGGAGTGTTCTGTAGCACCAGTGCTGTTTTTGTGCTTATTGGGATCTGAGGCTTGAGTTGTGCATTTTCACTGTACTCGGCACAGCAGGCATCAATCTGTCAGACAGCTCATGGCCCCCATCTCACAGTGCTGGAGCACTTTGTAGTAACTGTGCTAGCCTCTGGTGTGTTTTCACTGGTATCAGAGGCTCGAGTTGTGCATTTTCACTGTACCTGGCTCGCGGCACTGGCATCAGTCTTCTCAGACAGCTTCTGTCATCCCATCTACAGTAGAGCACTTGCAGTTCAGTGTGCTGTTTTGTGTGCTTCATTGGGATCGAGGCTTGAGCTGTGGTGACCAATGTGCTCTGGCACAGGGTAGTGTGCTTACTGGGGTCATGGTCTTGAGTTGTGTATTTTCACCTGTACTCTGGCTCAGGTATTGACATCAGTCTTCTGACAGTTTCTGTTGTCCCATCTCCAGGACTTGAGACCTTTGCAGCACCAGTCTATTTTGTGTGCTTCATGGGGGTCGCGTCTGAGGGGTATTTTTTCGTGCTCTTGCTCAGGGACAGTCATTGGTCTTCTCAGACGTTTCTGTAATTTTATCCACGTGTTGCAGCACTTTATAACACTAGTGCTATTTTGTCTGCTTCACTATGGTCACAGGTTTGAGTTGCCATTTTTCATGGAACTTTGACAGGGTACTGGCATCAGTCTTCTCGACAGCTTCTGTCGTCTCCATCTCTCAGTGGGAGCATTATTGCACCAGCTCCTTTGTGTTCTTCTCTGGGACTCTGGAGGTTTGAGATGCAGGTATTTTTCACTGTACTCTGCCTCAGGTACTGCATGGTCTTGTCGACAGTTTGTCATCTAACTCTATTGCATACAGCACTTGTAGCACCAACGCATTTTGTTTGCTTCATGGTATCAGAGGCCTGAATTGTAGATGACATTCTCGTACTCTGGCTCAGAGTACTGCATCAAAGGCTCAGGACAGCTTTGCCATTTCCATCTCATGGTAATTGAGCAGTTTTGTAGCACCAGCTTAATTTGGTGTGCTTTACTGGGGTCACAGGTTGAGTTAAGTATTTCAGTACTCTGGCTCAGGGTACTGGCCCTTCTCAGAGGTTTTGTCATCTAGATCTCACGATGTTGGACCACATTGGCACCAGCCTATTTTCTGAGCTTCACGTTGCTACAGGCTTGAGTTGCATTTCACTTCGACCAGGTACTGGCATCAGTCTTCAGACATCTCGTCATCTCCACTGGCGGTGTGGTTCTTGCAGCTCCTGCGCTATTTTGTGTGCTTCAGTAGGGTCACAGGCGAGTTGTGGCATTTTCTGGAACTCGGCTCGGATACTTGGTGTCTTCTCTCAGACAGCTTGATTGTCTCACCTAAAGGAGCTTATACTTGTACCAGAGCTTATTTTGTGCTTTACTGGATCACAGGCTTGAGTTGTGGCATTTTCATGGTATTCTGACTCAGGGACTGTATCAGTCTTCCAGACAGATCTCATTATCTGCATCTCACGGTGTTGGGCACCCTTGAGCACAAGTGTTGTTTTGTGTGTTTCACTGGTATGGGGCCTCGAGTTGTGGAACCTTACACTGTACTCTGGCTCAGGGTACTAGCATCAGTCTTCTCAGACTGCTTCTGTCATCTCCATCTCACGGTGCCTGAGCACTTTGGAGCACCAGCGCTATTTTGTGTACTTCTCTGGTATCAGAGGCATGAGTTGTGCATTTTACACTGTACTCTTGCTCAGGGTACTGGCATCAGTCTTCTCAGACAGCTTCTGTCATCTCCATCTCATGGTGCTGGAGCACTTTGTAGCACCAGCGCTATTTTGTGCTTAACTGAATCAGAGGTTGAGTTGTGGCATTTACACTGTATTTGGTTTAGGTACTGGCACCATCTTCTCAGATAGCTGTTGTCGCCTAATTAATGGTGCTGGAGAACTTTGTAGCATCTCTTGTTTATTTGTGTGTGCTCACTGGGGTCTCAGGCTTGAGTAGTGGGCATTTTCACTGCACTCTGGCTCAGGTGCTGGCATCATCTTCCTGACATTTCTGTCATTCCATCCACGGTGCTGAGCCTTGTAGGACCAGCTATTTTGTGTGCTTCATTGGTGTTCTGGTTTTAGTTGTGCATTTTCACTGTACTTGGGCTCAGGTATTGGTATCCATCTTTGTGACAGCTTTCTTTTTCCATTCCAGGAGCAGGAGCACTTTGAGCACCAGAGCTATGTGTGTATCACTGTGGTCACAGGCTTGAGTTGCATTTTCACTGTACTCAGGCTCAGGGTATCGCATCAGTCTTCCCTGTGAAGCTTCTGTCATCTCCTTCTCATGGTGTTGGAGGCTGTGGTACCATGCTTATTTTGTATGGCTATTGGGGTCACAGGTTTGAGTTGTGGCATTTTCTCTGTACTCTGCCTTAGGTACTTTACAGTTTTCTCAGATATTTTGTCATTTCCCCCACGGTGCTGGGAGCACTTTAGAACCATTACTATTTTGTGTGCTTGCAGGTCACAGGCTCAGTTATGGCATTTTCACTGCTCTGCTCAGGGCACTGACATCAGTCTACTCAGTCAGCTCGTTTTCCATCTCTAGGAGCTGAGCACTTTGTAGCACCAGCTATTTTATGTGCTTCACTGGGGTCATATGCTTGAGTTGTTGCATTTTTTCTATACTCTGGCCCTAGGTACTTTCATAGTTTCAGCAGGTTCGTTCTATCTCACGGTGTTGAGCACTTAGCACCGGCTTATTTTGTGTGATTCATGGGTCACAGGTTTGAGTTGTGGCATTTTCACTGAACTCTGACTAGGGTTCTGCATCAGTCTTCTCGAAGTTTCGTCATCTATATCCAATGGTTTTGAGCACTTTGTAGAACCAGCGCTAGTGTGCTCACTGGGGTCACAGGCTTGAGTTGTTTTTACTGAACTCTGACTCAGGGTTCTGGTATCAGTCTTCCAGACAGCTTGCTGTCTTCTACCTCCAGTACCAGGAGCCTTTGTAGCAACAGTGCCATTTTTTGTGCTTCACTGGGGTCACAGGTTTGGAGTTGTGTGCATTTTCACTGTAGTTTGGCTCAGGTGCTTTCATCAGCTTTAGACAGCTTCGTCGTCTCCATCTCATGTGTGGAGCACTTGTTGAAGCAGCTATTTTTGTGTGCTTTCCTGGGTCACAGGCTGAGTTGTGGCATTTTTCATTGTAAACTGGTGTTTGTACTGGCATCAGTCTACTCATAGAGTTTTCATTGTCCCACGTTGTGAGCTGGAGCACTTTGTCAACAGCCTTTTTGTGTGCTTCACTGGGTCATAGGCTTGAGTTGTGGCATTTTCATATACTCTTGCTCAGGTTCTGGTACGCCCAGACAGCTTCTTTGTCTTTCTCAGGTGCTGGGCCCTTTGTAGCATCAGTTCTATTTTGTGTGCTTCACTGGTCACAGGCTGAGCTGTGTATTTTCCACTGTACTCGGCTCAGGGTACTGTATCACTCTTCTCAGACAGTTTCTGTGTCTCCATTCCAGGACCAGAGACCTTGTAGCAGTAGTGCTATTTTGTGTGCTTCCACTGGGCCAGCTTGAGTTGTGGCATTTTCCTATGTACTCTCTGCTCAGGCACTGGGTACTGTCTTTTGTGTGAAGTCTGTACTCCATCTCAACGTGCTGGAGCACTTTGAGGCAATTGGTGCATTTTGCCGCTCACTAGGTCACAGGCCTGAGTTGTGGCATTTTCACGGTCATTGATCAGGTACTGCATCAGTCTTTCAGACAGATTCTGTTGTCATATTCACGGTGCTGGAGCATTTATTGCACCAGCACTATTTTTGTGCCCTCACTGGGATCAGAGGCTTGAGCTGTGTCATTTTCACTGTACTCTTGCTCAGGGTCCGGCATCAGTCTTGTCAGATGTTTCTGTCATCTAAATTTCACTATGTATAGTACCTGTAGTACTTGTGCTATTTTGTGTGCTTCACTGGTACTGAGTCCGTGTGGTATTTTAATTGTACTCTGGCTCAGGTACTGTGATCAGTCTTCTTCAGATAGCTTTTATTATCTCCATCTCATGGACATACATTGTAGCACTAGCGTATATTTTGTGTTTTCCACTGGGGTCTGTAGGCTGAGTTGTCTTTTTTTCACTGTATTCTCGCTTGTGGTACTGTATCAGTATCTCGCAGATAGTTTTGTCATTCTATCCTGGTGTTGGAGGTTTAGTAATAAGTGCTATTTTTGTGTGATTCTACTAGGTCATATTTGAGTTGTGGCATTTTCACTGTACTCTGCTCAGGCAATGGCACTGCATCTCCTAGACAGCTTCTGTCATCTCAACCATGGTGTTGTAGCAGTTTAGCACCAGCATGTTTTGTGTGCTTTACTTGGGCCAGTTTGAGTTGTGCATTTTTCCAGTACCTGGCTCAGGCACTGGGATCAGTCTTCTCAGATAGCTTCTGTCATCTAAATCTCTGTTGGACCAATTTGTGCACCAACACTATTTCTATTCTTCACGCGGCCACTGGTTTGAGCTGTGCATTTTTCACTGTACCTGGCCAGGGTACTGGCATCAGTCTTCTGACAGCTTGTCGTTCTATCTCTGGTGCGACATTTTATTGCACCAGTTTATTTGTGTCTTCACTTGATCAGAGTTTGAGCTTGCAGCATTTTCACTGTACTCTGGCTCAGGGTACTGGCATCAGCCCTATTGTAGACAGCTTCTTCATCTAATTCATTTGCAGCACTCTGTAGCTGTCGCTATTTTGTTTGCTCACTGGTATCAGAGGCCCGTTGTGGCATTTTGTTTGCTCTGGGTACTGGCATCAGTATTCTCAGACAGCTTCGTCATCTCCATCTCATGGTGCTGACAGTTTGTAGCACCAGCGATTTGTGCTTTTACTTAGTACAGGTCAGAGTTGAAGCATTTTTTCACAGTGCTCTGGCTCAGGTACTGCATTAGTCTTCAGATAGCTTCTGTCATCTAACCATTATTTGGACCTTTGTAGCACTGGCACTCTTCTGTGCTCACGCTTTTACAGGCTTTAGTTGTGGCATTTTCACTGTATTCAGACTCAGGGTACTGGCATCAGTCTTCTCAGACTTCTGTCATCTTTATCTGACAGTGCTGGCACTTTGCATCTCCAGCGCTATTTTCTTAGTAGTTTCACAGGCTTGCGTTGTGGCATTTTCACTGTACTCTGGCTGGGTTGCCGCATCAGTCTTCTCAGACAGTTTCTATTGTTTCCACCCAGGGCTTTAGTACTTGTATCCTGTTATTTGTGTGCTTACTGACTGCCAGGTATGAGTTGTGCATTTTCATGGTATTCTGACTCAGGGTATGGCATCAGTCTTCTGAGCAGATTCATTATCTGCTTCACAGTGTTGAGCACTTTGCACAAGCGCTATTTTGTGTGCTTCACTGGTATCAGAGGCTCTAGTTGTGGCATTTTACACTGTACTCTGGCTCAAGGTACTGGCATCAGTCTTCTCAGACAGCTGTTGTCGTCTCCATCTAATGGTGCTGGAGCACTTTGTAGCACTTATGCTATTTTGTGTGCTTCACTGGGGTATAAGGATTCAGTTGTGGGATTTTTCACTGTACACTGGCTCAGGGTACTCTCATCAGTCTTCTTAGACAGCTTCTTCACCATCTGCTGTGCTGGAGCATTTTATCGCACCAGCTCATTTTGTGTTCTTCATTTTGATCAGAGGCTTGGCTGTGGTATTTTTCACTGTACTCTGATCAGGTATGTGCATGGTCTTCAGACAGCTTCGTCGCCCATCTCACGGTGTTGGAGATTTATTGCACCAGCCTATTTTGTGTTCTTCACTTTATCAGAGGCTTGAGCTTGTATTTTTCACTGTACTTTGTCAGGGTATTGCATCAGTCTTTAGACAGCTTCTGTCATCTAACTTCATTGGTACAGCACTCTGTAGCAGCGCTATTTTTGTTTCTTTACTGGTATCGAGGCCTGGTTGTGGTATTTACACTGTACCTGGCTCAGGGTACTGAATCAGCTTTCTAAAGCTTCTGTCATTATATCCAATGGTGCTGGAGCACTTTGTAGAACCAGCTATTTTGTGTGCTTCATCAGTCACAGGCTTGAGTTGTGGCATTCACCTGTACCTGGCCTAGGTATGGCATCAGTCTTCCAGACAGCTTGTTCTCTCCATCTCCAGGACCTGAGACCTCAGCACCAGCTATTTTTGTGTGCCTATGGGTCAAAGTCTTGAGTTGTGTATTTTTCATGTAATTTTGCCAGGGAATAGTGGCTAGTCTTCTGTGACAGTTTCATTAATTCCATCTCACGGTGTTGCAGCACTTTATAACACCAGTGCTATTTTGGTTCTTGCCTATGGTCACAGGCTTGAGTTGTGCCAATTTCATGGAACCTGATCAGGGTACTGGCATCAGTCTTCTCAGACAGCTTCTGTCGCCCATTCTCGTGCTGGAGCATTTTTTCACCAGCCCATTTGTGTTCTTCTGGGATCAGAGGCTTGAGATGTGGTATTTTCACTGTACCTGCCTCAGGGTACTGGTATCAGTCTTGTCAGACAGCTTCTGTCATTAAATTCACTGGTTACAGCACTCTGTAGCACCAACGCTATTTTGTTGTCACTGGTATCAGAGGCCAATTGTATTTTGCACTGTACCTGGCTAGAGTATTGGTACTGGGTCTTTCAGACAGCTTGTCATTCCATCTCATGGTACTGGAGTAGTTTGTAGCAGTAATTTGGTGTGGGGCTTTTATTGGGGTTACAGGCTTGTTGAAGTATTTTCACAGTACTGGGCTCAGGTACTGCACTGGTCTCCAGAAGCTTCTGTCATCTAAATCACGATGCTGGCCCACATTGTAACCAGCTATTTTCTGTGAGTCCATGCTGCTACAGGCTTGAGTTGTGGCATTTTCACTGTACCTGACTCAGGTACTGGCATCAGTCTTCTGACATTTCTGTCATTCCATCTGACGTGCGGGCCTTGCAGCTCCACATTTTTTGTGCTTGCAGGTCACAGGCTTGAGTTGTGGCATTTTCATGGACTTTGGCTCGATACTGCACTGGGTCTTCTCAGACAGCTTCTATTGTCTCCACCTAAAGGATTAGTATGTTGTATCACCAGAGCTTTTGTGCTTTACTGACTGCAGGCTTGGAGTTGTGTTATTTTTCATGTTCGACTCAGGTGCTGCATCAGTCTTCTCAGAGAGATTCTGTCATCTGTATCTCACGGTGTTGGGGTACTTTATAGCACAAGTGCTATTTTGTGTGCTCACTGCATCAGAGCCTCGAGTTTGAACCCACACTGACCGGCTCAGGGTACTAGCATCAGTCTTCTCTGTACTGCTTCTGTCATTCCATCTCACGGTGCCTGAGCACTTTGAGCACCAGCGCTATTTTTGTATTTCTCTGGTATCAGAGGCATGAGTTGCATTTACACTGTACTCTTGCTTGTGGTACTGGCACTGCTCTTCTACAGTTTGTCTTCCATCTCATGGTGTTGAGCACTTGTAGCACTAGCGCTATTTTGTGCTTAACTGGAATCAGAGGCTTGAGTTGTAGCATTTTACACTGTACTTGGCTTAGGTACTGGCATCAGTCTTCTAGATAGCTGTTGTCGTTCATCTAATGGTGCTGAGGTTGTGTACTTATGCTGTTTTGTGTGCTTCATGGGTCTCAGGTTTGAGTAGGGTATTTTCACTGTACCTTGCTCAGGTCCTGGTATCAGTCCTCAGAGAGGCTTCTGTCATCTCCATCCACGGTGCTGAGCCTTGTAGGACCAGCGCTATTTTGTGCTTCATTGGTGTTCTGGCTTTAGTTGTGGCATTTTTCACTGTACTGTGGCTCAGGGTACTGGTATCCATCTTCTCAGACAGCTTCTGTTTTCTCCATCTCCAGGAGCAGGAGCACTTTGTAGCACCAGAGCTATTTTATGTGCATCACTGTGGTCACAGGCTTGAGTTGCGGCATTTTTCACTGTACTCAGGCTCAGGGTATCGGCATCAGTCTTCTCAGACAGCTTCTGTCATCTCCTTCTCATGGTGCTGGAGCGCTTTGTAGTACCAGCTCTTGTGTGTTCTTTATCAGTCACAGGCTGATGTGGCATTTTCACTGTACTCTGCCCAGGCATTTTTATCAGTTTTCAGACAGCTTCTCATTTCATCTCACTGTGCTGGAGCACTTTGTAGAACCATTATTATTTTGTGTGCTTCTAGGGTCATAGGCTTCAGTGCGGTTTTTCACTGTACTTGCCCAGGTACTGGCATCATTCTTCCTGTCAGCTTGTTTTTCCATCTCCGGAGCTGGAGCACTTTGTAGCACCATTATTTTATGCTTCATGGGTCCATGGTTGAGTTGTTGTATTTTCACTATACTCTGCCTCCGGGTATTTTCACTGTTTCTCAGAAAGCTTCTGTTCCATCTCAGGCTGGAGCACTTGTAGAACCAGGACTATTTTGTGTGCTTCATAGGGGTCACAGGCTCAGCTGTGGTATTTTTCACTGTACTCTGGCTCAGGTACTGCACTGTTCTCGACAGCTTGGTTTTCTCCATTCTGGGAGCGAGCCCTTGTAGCTCCAGCGCTTATTTTGCAAGCCTACTGGGGTCACAGGGTCAGAGTTGTGGCATTTTTCACTGTACTTGGCCCAGGGTGCTGGTGCATCAGTCTTCCAGAGAGCTTCTGTTTCCATCTCACGGTGCTGAGCACTTTGTGCACTAGCGCATTTGTTGCTTCACTGGGGTCACAGGTTGTGGTGTATTTTTCACTGTACTTGCTCAGGTACTGGCATCAGTCTTCTGAGACAGCGTTGCTCCATCTCATGGTTTTGAGCACTTTTTCCACAGCACTATTTTGTGTGCTTCTACTGAGTCACAGGCTCGAGTTGTGGCCACGTACTCTGCTAGGTACTGCATCAGTCTTCAGACAGCTTCTGTCATCACTATCTCTGCTGATGCTGGAGTACTTTTGTAGCACCAGCGCTTTTTTGTGATCACTAGGTCACAGGCTGAGTTGGCATTTTTTCACTGTACTGGCTCAGGTACTGGCATCTGTCTTCCTACGCTTCTGTCGTTTTCATCTCATGTGCTGAGCACTTTGTAGCACCGCGCTATTTGTATGTTTTACTGGGTCACAGGATTGTTGTGGCATTTTTACTGTACTCTGTCGGAATTGGAATCAACTTCTCGAAAGCTTCTGTCATCTATATCCAACGGTTTTGGAGCACTGTAGAACCATGCTATTTTGTGCTTCATGGGGTCATAGGCTTGAGTTGTGGCATTTTCACTGAATTTGACCAGTTCTGCATCAGTCTTCTCAGACCGCTTCTTGTTGTTCCCATCTCCAGACCAGGAGCCCTAAGCAACAGTGCTATTTCTTGTGTGCTTCATCAAATGCAGGCTTCTTGAGTTGTGTATTTTCACTGTACTTTGGCTCAAGTGCTTTCATCAGTTTTCTTAGACACCTTCTGTCGTCTCCATCTCATGTGCTGGAGCACTTTGTAGAACCAGCACTATTTTGTGTGCTTCACTTGGGTCACAGGCTTGAGTTGTGGCATTTTTCATTGTAAACTGGCTGGGGTACTGTATCAGTCTTCCTATAGAGTTTCCATTGTCTCTGCTCCAGGAGTTGAGCACTTGAAGCAACAGCCTTTTTTTGTGCTTCAGTAGGGTCACAGGTTGAGTTGTGGGATTTTTCACTATACCTGCTCAGGTTCTGGTATCATTTTTCTGACAGCTCTGTTGTCTCCATCCTGGTGTTGGAGCACTTGTAGAATCAGTTCCTATTTTTGTGCTTCACTGGGGTCACAGGCTTTGAGTTGTGTTCATTTTCCACTGTACCTGGCTCAGGTACTGGTTTTACCTTCTCAGACAGCTCTCTCTCCACTCCAGGACCAGAGACCTTGGTACCAGTGCTATTTTGTGAGCTTCACTGGGGTCATAGGTTTGAGTTGTGGTATTTTTCATGTACTCTGCCAGGGTACTGGTACTTTTTCTGGACAGTTTTGAATTCCATCTCAGCGCTGGAGCATTTGAGGCATTAGTGCTATTTTTGCCTGCTTCACTAGGGTCACAGGCCTGAGTGGCATTTTCATGGTACTAGGATCAGGTACTGGGATCAATCTTCAGACAGATTTTGTTGTCTGATTCTCCTGGGTGTTGGAGCATTTTATTGCACCAGCACTATTTAGTTCTTCATTGACTGAGAGGTTTGAGCTGTGTCCTTTTTCACTGTACTCTTGCTCAGGTATTGGTATCAGTCTGTCAGACAGCTTGTATCTAATTTACTATGCTATAGCACTTGTAGTACCAGCGTTATTTTGTAGGTTTCACTGGTATCAGGAGTCTGAGTTGTATGCTTAACACTGTACTCTGGCTCAGGCACTCGTGATCAGTCTTCTCAGACAGCTTCTGTCACCATTCATGATGCTGGAGCATTGCACCAGCTTCTTTTGTGTGATTCACTAGGGTCACAGGCTTGAGTTGTGGTATTTTTCACTGTACTCTGGCCCAGGGTACTGCATCAGTCTCTCAGACAGCCTTGTCTTTATCTGTGGTGCTGGAGCACTTTGTGCACCGTGCTATTTGTATGTTTTACTGGTCACAGGATTGAGTTGTATTTTCACTGTGCTTGGCTCAGGTACTGAATCGCTTTCTCCGAGAGCTTCTGTCATCTATATCCAACGGTTGAGCACTTTGTAGAACCAGCTACTATTTTTTGTTTGGGGTTACAGGTTTGAGTTGTGCATTTCCACTGAACCTGACTGTGGTTCTGCATCAGTCTTCTCAGACAGTTTGCTGTGTTCATTCCAGACCAGGATTCTTTGTAGCAATAGTGCTATTTTGTGTGCTTCACTGGGGTCACAGGCTTGCGTTGTGGCATTTTTCACTGTACTTTGGCTCAAGTGCTTTCATCAGTTTTCTTAGACAGCTTCTGTCGTCTCCATCTCATGTGCTGGAGCACTTTGTAGAACCAGCACTATTTTGTGTGCTTCACTGGGGTGCCAGGCTTGAGGTGGTATTTTCATAAACTGGTCAGGGTACTTGCATCAGTCTTCATAGAGTCCATTGTCTCCATCTCCAGGAGCTGGAGCACTTAGCAACAGCCCTTTTTGTGTGCTTCATCAGTCACAGGTTTGAGTGGCATTTTCACTATACTCTGCTTAGGGTTCGTGGCATCATTTTTCTCAGACAGCCTCTGTTGTCTCCATCTCATGGTGCTGGAGCACTTTGTAGAATCAGTCTATTTTGTGTGCTTCACTGGGGCTTCAGTGTTTGAGTTGTGTATTTTCCACTGTACCTGGCTCAGGTACTGGTTTCACTTTCTCAGATAGCTTCTTTCTCCATCTCCCGGGACCAGGAGACCTTGTAGCACCAGTATTTTGTGCTTACTGGGTACAGGCTGAGTTGTGGCATTTTCATGTACTTGCCTGGAATTGCATCAGTTCAGACAGTTTCTAATTCCATCTCAAAGTGCTGGCGCCTTTTGAGGCACCATGCTATTTTGCCTGCTCACTAGGTCACAGGCCTGAGTGGCATTTTCATGGTACTATGGATCGGGTACTGGCATCAATCTTTCAGAGAGATTCTGTTCATATCTCACGGTGTTGAGCATTTTATTCACCAGCATCATTTTGTGTTCTTCACTGGGATCAGAGGCTTGAGCTGTGTCATTTTCACTGTACCTTTGTTCAGGGACTGTATCGTCCTGTTACACAGCTCTGTGTCATTTGAATTCTCACTATGCTATAGGTTCTGTAGCACCAGCGCTATTTTGTGCTTCACTGGTACTGAGTCTCGAGTTGTATGCTTACACTGTACCTGGCCCAGGGTACTGTGACTGCTTCCCAGACAGCTTCATTATCCTATCTCATGGAGCTGGGACATTGTAGCACCAGCCATTCTGTGCTCATGGGTCACAGGCCTGAGTTGTCTTTTTTTCACTGTCTTGGCCCAGGTACTGGCACTGCATTCCTGACAGCTTGTCATCTCCATCTCATGGTGCTGGTTATTTTGTGCACCAGCACTATTTTGTGTTTTACTTGGGTCACAGCTTGAGTTGTGGCATTTTCATAGTCTCTGCCTGGGTACTGGCATCAGTCTTCTGAGATAGCTTCTGTCATCTAGTCTCTTGAAGTACCAATTTGTAGCACCAGCACTATTTATTCTTCACGTTGGCACTGGTTTGAGCTGTGGCATTTTTCACTGTCTGGCTCAGGGTACTGGCACTGTCTTCAGACAGCTTCTGTCATTCCATCTCTGGTGCTGGAGCATTTTATTGCACTCCTCTGTTTTGTGTTCTTCACTTTGATCAGAGGCTTGAGTTGCATTTTCATTGTACTTTGGCTAGGTACTGGTATCAGTCTTGTTGGACAGCTTCTGTCATTTGAATTCACTCCACAGCACTCTGTAGCTGCAGCTTATTTTGTTTGCTTCACTGTATCAGAGGCTCAAGTTGTGGTATTTTACACTGCACTTGGCTCAGGTACTGGTATCAGTAGCCTCAGACAGCTTCGTCATCTCCATCTCATGGTGCTGGCAGTTTGTGGCACCATCGCAATTTGCGTGCTTTTATCAGTCATATGGAGTTGAAGCATTTTTCAGTGCTCTGCGCCAGGTAATTGGTATTAGTCTTCAGATAGTTTCGTCATCAAATCTCACATGTTGGATCCACTTTGTAGCTCCAGCACTTTTCTGTGCTTCCACGCCCACAGGCTTTAGTTGTGGTGCATTTTTCACTGTACTCAGACTCAGGGTATTGCATCAGTCTTCTCAGACATCTTCTGTCATTCTATCTGAGAGTGCTGCACTTTGTATCTCCGGCTATTTTTTGTGTTTCAGTAGGTCACAGGTTTGCTAGGCATTTTTCACTGTACTTGCCTGGTTACTGGATCAGTCTTCTGAGGCTTTTATTGTTTCTACCCAGGAGCTTAGTACTTTGTGTACTACGCTTTTTTGTGTGCTTACTGGATCAGGATGAGTTGTGCATTTTTCATGGTATTCTGACTCAAAAATTGGCACTAGCCTTCTCAGACAGATTCCTGTCATCTGCTTCACAGTGCTGGAGCACTTGTAGCACAAGCGCTATTTTGTGTGTCACTGTACCAGAGGCCTCTGTTGTGGCATTTTTACTACGCCATTTGGCATCTGTCTTCTCCGACAGCTGTTGTCGTCTCCATCTAATGGTGCTGGAGCACTTTGTAGCACTTATGCTATTTTGTGTGCTTCACTGGGGTATAAGGATTCAGTTGTGGGATTTTTCACTGTACACTGGCTCAGGGTACTCTCATCAGTCTTCTCAGACAGCTTCTGTTTTCACCATCTCACAGTGCTGCAGCATTTTATCGCACTAGCTCTATTTTGTGTTCTTCACTTTGATCAAAGGCTTGAGCTGTGGCATTTTTCACTGTACTCTGATCAGGGTACTGGCATCAGTCTTCTCAGACAGCTTCTGTCGTCTCCATCTCACGGTGCTGGAGCATTTTATTGCACCAGCTCTATTTTGTGTTCTTCACTTTGATCAGAGGCTTGAGCTGTGGCATTTTCACTGTACTTGCTCAGGGTACTGCATCAGTCTTGTCAGACAGCTTGTCATCTAACCACTGGCTACAGCACTCTGTAGCAGCAGCGCTTTTTTGTTTGTTTACTGTATCAGAGGCCTGTTGTGGCATTTTCCACTGTACTCTGGTCTGTACTGGAATCAGCTTTCAGAAAGCTTTCTGTCATCTATATCCAATGGTGTTGGAGCACTTTTTAGAACCAGCGCTATTTTGTGTGCTTCACTGGGGTCACAGGCTTGAGTTGTGGCATTTTCACCTGTACTCTGGCTCAGGGTACTGGCATCAGTCTTCTCAGACAGCTTCTGTTGTCTCCATCTCCAGGACCTGGAGACCTTTGTAGCACCAGTGCTATTTTGTGTGCTTCATAGGGTTCAAAGTCTTGAGTTGTGACATTTTCATGTAATTTGCTCAGGGAACAGTCATAGTCTTTCGACAGTTTCTTAATTTATCTGATGTGTGTTGCAGCACTTTATACCAGTGCTATTTGTCTGTTTACTGTGGTCACAGGCTTGAGTTGTGCCAATTTCATTGAACTCTTGATCAGGGTACTTGCACTGTCTTCTCAGACAGCTTGTCGCTCTATCTCTGGTGGAGCATTTTATTGCACTAGCTCCATTTTGTGTTCTTCTGACTGAGGTTTAAGGGCATTTTACCGTACTTCCCTCAGGGTACTGTATCAGTCTTGTTGGACAGCTTCTGTCATCTAATTCACCGTGCTAGCAGCACTCTGTAGCACCAACGCTTACTTTGTTTGCTTCTACTGGCATTGAGGTTTCAAATTGTAGAGTTTACACTGTACTCTGCTCAGAGTAAGTCACGTATTCCCAGACAGCTTGGTCATTCCATCTCATGGTACTGAGCAGTTTAGCACCTGCGTAATTTGCTTTACTGGGGTCACAGGCTTGAGTTGAAGCATTACAGTGCCTGCCCAGGGTACGGCACTGTCTTCTCAGATAGCTCTGTCATCTAACTCACGATGTTGACCACATTGTGGCACCAGCTCTTTCTGAGTTTCATGTTGGCTACAGGCTTGTTGTGCATTACTGTACTCTGATTCAGGTACTGGCACTGTCTTCTGACATCTTCTGTCATTCCATCTGACGTGCTGGCACTTTGCAGCCCCAGGCCATTTGTGCTTCAGGGTCACGGCTTGGAGTTGTGCATTTTCACGGTACTCGGGCTGGATACTGGCATCATCTTCAGACAGCTTCTATTGTCTCCACCTAATGGAGCTTTTAGTACTTTATATACCAGAGCTCTTTGTGCTTTTTACTCACAGGCTTGAGTTGAAGCATTTCACAGTACCTGTCCAGGTATGTATCAGCCCTCAGATAGTTTCTGTCATCTCACGATGCTGGACCCACTGTAGCACCGTTATTCTGAGCTTCAATGCTACAGGTTTGAGTTGTGGCATTTTTCACTGTGCCTGACTCAGGGTACTGGCATCAGTCTTCAGACATCTTCTGTCATCTCCATCTGACGGTGTGCTGGTGCACTTTGCAGTCCATTTTGTGCTCTGTAGGGTCATATCTGAGTTGTGGTATTTTTCACGGTACTCTGCTGGATACTGGCACTGGGTCTTCTTAGACAGCTTCTATTGTTCCACTTCTAAAGGAGTTTTAGTACTTTGTGTCACCAGAGCTATTTTTGTTTTACTGGGATCAAGGCTGAGTTGTGGCATTTTTCATGGTATTTGACTCAGGTACTGTATCATCTTCCAGACAGTTGTGTTATCTGTATCTCACGTGTGGGCACTTTATAGCACAAGTGCTATTTTGTGTGTTTCACGGTATCAGAGCCTCGAGTTGTGAACCTACACTGTACTTGGCTGTGGTACTAGCACGTCTTCTCAGACTGCTTCTGTCATCTCCACGGTGCCTGGAGCACTTTGGAGCACCAGCTTATTTGTGTATTTGGTATCAGAGGTATGAGTCAGAATTTTACACTGTACTCTGGCTCAGGGTACTGGCATCAGTCTTCAGACAGCCTGTCATCTCCATCTCATGGTGCCAAGCACTTTGTAGCCTACGCTTTTTGTGTTCCACTGGGGTCAAGGCTTGAGTTGTGGCATTTTCACTGTACTCTGGCCAGTGTACTGGCTTTGTTTCCCAGACAGCTTGTCATCTCCATTCTGGTGTTGGAGCCCTGTAGCACCAGCTATTTTGGCTACGAACTGAGGCTTGAGTTGTGGCATTTACACTGTACCTGGCTCAGGGTACTGCACTGGCCCCAGAGAAGCTTCTAGTTGTTCCATCTCCAGAGCTGGAGACTTTCAGCACCAGTGCTATTCTAGGTTCTTCTACTGGGGTCAGGCTTGAGTTAGTATTTTTTCAGTACTGCTCAGGGTTCGTCATCTTCTCTCTAGACAGCTTTGCTCCATCTCACGTGCTGATCACTTTG
The DNA here is from genome assembly GCA_016271365.2 of Neoceratodus forsteri. Lineage (NCBI taxonomy): Eukaryota > Metazoa > Chordata > Ceratodontiformes > Ceratodontidae > Neoceratodus > Neoceratodus forsteri. The sequence goes on from CM028130.1 coordinate 56,166,752, forward strand.
TAGCACCAGCGCTATTTGTGTGCTTCTACTGGGGTCTCAGTTTGAGTAGTGGCATTTTCACTTTACTCTGGCCTGGTATTGCATCTTTTCAGACAGGTTTCTGTCATCTCCATCTCCAGGAGCTGGAGCATTTGTGACCAGCTTATTTGTGTTCCATCAGTATAAGGATTCAGTTGGGATTTTTCACGTACCTGACTCAGGGTACTCATCAGTCTTCAGACAGTTTGTTTTTCCATCTCCAGGAGCTGGAGCACTTTGTAGCATCATTTATTTATGTCACCATTGTGTTGCAGGCTTGAGTTTGGCATTTTCACTGTACTTGACTGTGGGTACTGCATCAGTCTTCTCAGACATCTTCTGTCATCTCCATCTGACGGTGCTGGTGCACTTTGCAGCTCCTCATGCCATTTTGTGCTTCTGTAGGTCACAGGCTTGAGTTGCATTTCACGGTACCTGGCTGGATACTGGCATCAGTCTTCTCAGACAGTTTCATTGTCTCCACCTAAAGGAGCTTAGTACTTTGTATCACCAGAGCTATTTGGTGCTTTACTGACTGTAGTATTGAGTTGTGCATTTTTCAGTTTTCTGACTCAGGGTACTGGCATCAGTCTTCTGATAGATTCTGTCATCTGCATCCGACGGTGTTAGGCACTTATAGCACAAGTGCTATTTTAAAGCCACCGTATCAGAGCCTGGAGTTGTGGAACTCATACTGTACTCTGGCCTGTGGTATTGGCATCGTCTTCCTGACTGCTTCTGTCATTTCTATCTCACGTGCTGAGCACTTTGAGCACCTTGGTTTTGTGTACTTCTTGGTATCAGAGGTATGAGTTGTGGAATTTTACACTGTACTCTGCTCAGGTATTGCACTGGTTCAGACAGCTTCTGTCATCTCCATCTCGTGGTGTTGAGCACTTGTAGCACTAACGTTTTTTGTGTGCTTCACTGGGTCCCAGGGTTGAGTTGTGGCATTTTCACTGTACTCTGCCCAGTGTATTGCTTTAGTTTTTCCAGACAGCTTGTCATTCCATCTTCGTGCGGAGCACTTTGTAGCACTAGCGCTATTTTTGTGCTTAATTGAGTTCAGAGTTTGAGTTGTTGCATTTACACTGTACTCTGGCTCAGGTATCATGGGTCTTCTCAGATAGTTTGTTGTCTCCATTCCAGGAGCTGGAGACTTGTAGCACCAGTGCTATTGTGTTCTTTTCTCGTGGTCACAGGCTTGAGTTGTGGTATTTTTCACAGTACTGGCTCAGGGTTCTGTCATCAGTCTTCAGACAGCTTCTGTCGTCTCCATCTCACGGTGCTGGATCACTTGTGGCACCACGCTATTTTGTGTGCTTCACTGGGTCTCAGGCTTGAGGTGCATTTTTCACTGTACTGTGCTCAGGTACTGCATCAGTCTTCCGATACAGTTTGTCATCTCCATTTCCAGGAGCTGGAGCACTTTTGGTGACCAGCGCTATTTTGTGCTTCACTGGGTATAAGGATTGTGTTGTGGGATTTTTCACTGTACTTGACTCAGGGTACTTCCCAAGTCTTCTCAGACAGCTTGTTTTCTCCATCTCCAGGAGTTGAGCACTTTTGTGCATCAGCTATTTTATGTGCACCACTGTGGTCAGGCTTGAGTGTGCATTTTCATTGTACTGTCCAGGGTATTGCACTGGTCTTCCTCAGACAGCTTCTGTCATCTCCTTCTGGTGGTGCTGAGCACTTCAGCACCAGCTATTTTGTGCTTCAGGCAACAGGCTTCAGTTGGCATTTTTCACTGTACTCTGGGCCAGTGTACTGGCATCAGACTTTCAGACAGCCTCTGTTGTTGCATCCCAGGAGCTGAGACTTGTAGCACCAGCCACTTTTGTGCTTCACTGGGGTCACAGGCTTGAGTTGTGTATTTTTCACTGTACCTGGCTCAGGTGCTGCATCAGTCTTCTAAGAGCTTTGTGGCCTCTATCTCACTGTGCTGGTTACTTTTGCTTCCCCAGCGTCATTTTGTGTGCTCAGGGTCACAGGCTCAGTTGTGGCATTTTCACTTTACTCTGGCACAGGCTACTGGTATGGGTCTTCAGACAGTTTCTGTCATTCCATCTCATGGTGATGGGAGCACATCAGCACCAGCGCTATTTTGTGTGATTCAATAGGTCACAGGCTTGAGTTGTGGCATTTTCACCCACGCTCAGGGTACTGGCATCTGTTTCCGACAGCTTCTGTCCTCCATCTCATAGTGATGTTCAATTTTGTAGCAACAGCTCCGTTTTGTATGCTTACTGGGGTCCAGGATTGATTTGTGCATTTTTCACTGTACCGCTCAGGGTACTGAACTGCTTCTCAGAAAGCTCTGTCATTATATCCAACTGTGCTATAGCACTTGTAGAACCAGCTCTATTTTGTGTGCTTCATCATCACAGGCTGAGGTAGGCATTTTTCACTTCTGGCTTAGGTACTGGCATCAGTCTTCCCACAGTTTCCGCTTTGTTCCATTCTCCAGGAGCTGAGCACTTTGTACAGCCCTATTTTGTGTGCTTCATTGGGGTCATAGTTTGAGTTGTGAATTTTTCACTGTACTATGGCTCAGGGTTTGTACATTTTTCTCAGACATCTTGTCATTCCATCTCACGTAAGTGGAGCACTTTGAACTAGCGTTATTTTGTGTGCAACTCTGTCACATGCTTGAGTTGTGTATTTTCACTGTACTCTGACTCAGGGTACTGGCATCAGTCTTCTCCGACAGCTTCTGTTGTTTACATCTCACGGTGCTGGACCAATGATTGCACCAGGGCTATTTTGTGTTCTTCACTGGGATCAGAGGCTTGAGCTGTGTCATTTTTCACTGTACTTTGGGGTTTCAGGGTACTGACATCAGTCTATCAGACAGCTTCTGTCATCTAAATTTCCTGTGTTATAGCAGTTCTGGCACCAGTGCTGTTTTGTGTGCTTCATGGTTTCAGAGTGAAAGTTAGGTGCTTATAACGTACTCTGTCAGGTATTCGTGATCAGTCTTCTGACTGCTTTGTTATTCCATCTCATGGAGCTGGAGCACATTGCGCACCAGCGCTATTTTGTGTTCTTCATCATTGGCAGGCTGGTTGTCTTTTCACTGTACTGGCTCAGGCACTTGCATCAGTATTCAGACAGCTTGCCTTCACATCTCATAGTGCTGAGCAGTAGCAGCACCAGCGCTATTTTGTGTGTGCTTTTTTATTTGGCCACAGGGCTTGAGTTGTACCTTTTTCAGTACTCTGTCTCCAGTACTGCATCAGTCTCACAGATAGCTCTGTCATCTGTATCCATGATGTTGGACCACTTTCAGCACCAGCATTTTCCTGTGCTCACGCTGTTTACTGGCTTGAGTTGTGGCATTTTCACTGTACTGGCTCAGTATGGCATCGTCTCTCAGACAGCCTGTCATCTATCTGATTGGTGTTGTGCACTTAGCACCAGTGCTATTTTGTGCTCAGTAGGGTCACAGGCTTGAGTTGTGGCATTTCACTGTACCTGGCCATGGTACTGCATCGTCTTGTCAGACAGCTTCTGTCTCTATCTCACAGTGTTGAGCACTTTGCCACCAGTGCTATTTTGTGTGCTTCACTGTTATCAGAGGCCCTAGTTGTGCATTTACACTGTACTCGGCTTAGGTACTGGCATCCGTCTTCTCAGACAGCTCTGTCGTTCCATCTCACAGTGTTGGAGTACTTGTGGCACCAGCGCTATTTTGTGTGCTTGGGGTCACAGGCTTAGTTGTGCATTTTCACTGTACTCTGCCCAGGTACTGGCACCAGTCTTGTCAGACAGCTTCTGTCATCTCTATCTCACGGTGCTGGAGTACTTTGTTGCACCAGTGCTATTTTTAGCCTATTGATATCAGAGGGCTGAGTTGTTGTATTTACACTGTACTTGGGCTTAGGGTACTGGCATCCGCTTCTGTGGCTTCTGTCATCTCCATCTCTCTGTGTTGGAGCATTTCAGCACCAGCACTATTTGTGTGCTTCACTGGGGTCACAGGCTCAGTTGGGGCATTTTCACTGTACTTGCTCAGGTACTGGTATCAGTCTTGTAAGACAGCTCAGTTGTCTCCATCTCACGGAGCTGAGCACTTTTTGCACCAGCCATTTTGTGTCTTTACTGGGATCAGGCTTGAGTTGTGTTTTTCATGGTATTCTGCTCAGGTACTGGCATCAGTCTTCCTACAGATTCTGGTTTACTCTCCGGAGGGAGCACTTGTAGCACAAGTGCTATTTTGAGTGTTTCACTGGTATCAGAGCCTCAGGTGGAACTTTAGACTACCTGGCTCAGGGTACTAGCATCAGTCTTCTCTGCTTCTGTCCCTCTATCTCATGTGCCTGAGTTTTGGAGCACCAGCACTATTTTGTGTTTCTTGGATCAGAGGAGTTGTGCATTATACCGTACTCTGCTCAGGGTACTGGCATCAGTCTTCTCCAGACAGCTTCTGTCATTCTATCTCACTGTGCTTGAGCACTTTTGGCACTACCGCTTTTTTGTGCTCACTGGGGTCACAGGCCCGAGTTGCATTTTCACTTACTCTGCCTCAGTGTACTGGCTTTAGTCTTCAGACAGCTTCAAGCATCTCCATTCTCGGTGCTGGGCTCTTTGTAGCACCAGCTCTACTTTGTGTGCTTCACTGGGGTCATGGGGTTTGACGGTAAGATTTTTAACTGTACTCTGGCTCAGTGTACTGGCATCAGTCTTCTCTGACACAGGTCGCCTCCATTCCCATGTTGCTGAGCACTTTGTAGCACCAGCACTATTTTTGTGTGCTTCATCGGTCACAGACTTGAGTTGTGGCATTTTCATACTCGCCTGAGGTACTGGCATCATGTCTTCAGACAACTTCTGTCATCTCCATCTCATGGTGCTGAGTACTTTGTAAATCAGCTTATTTAGTGTTTCACCGGGTACGGTGAGTTGTGCATTTTCACTGTACTGTGGCTCAGGTGCTTTTCAATTTTCTTAGACAGCTTCTGCATCATATCCATGGTGGTGGGAGTACTTAGAGCCAGCTCTATTTAGTGTGTTTTACTTGGGTCAGGTTTGAGTTGTGTACTTTTTGGTATTCTGGCCAGGTACTGCATCAGTCTCTCACAGATTCTGTTATCTGCATCCATTGAGTTGAGCATTTTATAGCACAAGTGCTATTTTGAGTGTTTCACTGGTATCAGAGCCCGAGTTGTGGAACTTTACACTGTATTCTGCCTAGTACTGCATCAGTCTTCTTGTACAGCTCGTCATCTCCATCTATGGGAGCTGGAGCACTTTGTAGCAACAGGCTCCCATTTTGTGTGCTCTGCTCATTACAGGCTTGAGTTGTGGCATTGTTCACTGTAGTCTGGCTCAGGGTACTGGCATCATTTTGCTCAAACATCTTCTGTCGTCTCTGTCTCACGGTGCTGGAGCACTTTGTTGGACCAGCGCTATGTTGTGTGCTTCACTATGGTCACAGGCTTGAGTTGTCGGATTTTTCATTGTACTTTGGCTCAGGGTACTGGCTTCTGTCTTCTCCGACAGCTTCTGTCATCTCCATCTCATGGTGCTGGAGCACTTTGTAGCACCAGCGCAATTTTGTGTGCTTAACTGGAATCAGAATCTTGAGTTGTGGCATTTTTCACTGTACTCTGGCTCAGGGTACTGGAATCGGCTTGCTCAGAAAGCTTCTGCCATCTATATCCAACGGTGTTGGAGTACTTTGTAGAACCAGTGCTATTTTGTGTGCTTCACTGGGGTCACAGGCTTGAGTTGTGGCATTTTCCACTGTACTCTGGCTCAGGGTACTGGAATCAGTCTTCTCAGACAGCTTCTGTTGTCTCCATCTCCAGGACCTGGAGACCTTTGTAGCACCAGTGCTATTTTCTTGGTGTGCTTTCACTGGGGTCAAGCAGGCTCTTACAGTTGTGGCATTTTCTATGTTCTCTTTCTCAGGGAACTGTTCCCTGTCTTCTCAGATTTTTTTGCAATCTCCATCTCACGGTGCTGGAGCACTTTATAGCACCAGTGCTATTTTGTCTGCTTCACTATGGTCACAGGCTTGAGTTGTGGCAATTTTCACTGTACTCTGGATCAGCGTACTGGCATCAGTCTTCTCAGACAGCTTCTGTCATCTCCATCTCACAGTGCTGGAGCATTTTATTGCACCAGCTCAATTTTGTTTTCTTCACTGGGATCAGAGGCTTGAGCTGTGGCATTTTTCAGTGTACTCAGGCTCAGGGTACTGGCATCAGTCTTGTCAGACAGCTTCTGTCATCAAAATCTCACCGTGCTGCAGCACTCTGTAGCACCAGCGCTATTTTGTTTGCTTCACTGGTATCAGAGGCTCAAGTTGTGGCATTTTACACTGTACTCTGGCTCTAGGGTACGTCATCAGTATTCTAGACTTGCCAGTATTCCATCTCATGGTGCTGGAGCAGTTTGTAGCACCAGCACAATTTGGTATGCTTTACAGGGGTCACAGGCTTGAGTTGAAGCATTTTTCACAGTACTCTGGCTCAGGGTGCTGGCATCAGTCTTCTCAGATAGCTTCTGTCATCTAAATCTCACCAGCGCTATTTTGTGTGCTTCACTGAGCTCACAGGCTTGAGTTCTGGCATTTTTCAATGAACTTGTTCACTTGGGAGCTTAAGCAACAGGTTGGTAGAAAAGAGGCCAGGAGTTATATTTTGTTTTAAACTGAAATATTTGAAAAGTTTGTTAGTGAAATTAGTTCTATGTGTTAAAAATTATTACCTTGAATTTGAACTGATACTTGGGCTGTGATATTGTAGGTTTGGGGATAGATGTTTGGCAGGGAAAATTAGAAGGTAATTTAAATGTGTTTGCCTGGTGTTTGGAGGAGGGACATTAGCTGCAATTAATTGTCTTAAAACAGGAATTTACTGTGGCTTTCATTGTTCACTTGGGAGCTTAAGCAACAGGTTGGTAGAAGAGAGGCCAGGAGTTGGTATTTTTGTTTTTAAATTTAAATATTTGAATAGTTTCCATAGTGAAATTAGTTCATGTTAAAATTATTACCTTGAATTTGAACTGATACTTGTGTGATATTGTAGGTTTTGGGGACAGATGTTTGGCAGGGAAGTTAGAAGGTAATTTAAATGTGTTTGCCTGGTGTTTTAAGAGCCTCCCACCCAATTCTGTTTTGTAGGCTTACTTAACACTGAAAAGCCACTGGGGTTGGGATTGCGGTATTGAGTATTTCTGTTTGGGACTGAAATCTGAAGCAACAGGAGTTGGTGGTCTGTGACATCATACGGTACCTGGAGTCTGCTTACACACACTGGTGTTAGTGGGACTGAACACATCACTGGACTGTATGTGTTTGTGAGACTTGGGAACTTTTGTTGGTAGGTTGAAATTGGCCTTTTAAATAACCACAGCTTCATATAGAGAGAAACTGCAATTCAGGGAAAGGGACTGAGAAAGGGTTAACGTATTATAAACAGAGGGGGATAATCAGGGTGGCTTGGTTTCCACCATGGCAGGCATCTTCTTGAAGGGGTTGTAGGTTGGCACAGCTGTGGGATGGCAACAATTCTAAATTGGGCCTGAGAGAGGAAAGGCCCACTTGCAGACAGCGGTCTTGTATTAGGGAGTGAGGATATTGTTAAGGAGTAAGCTGTGGGAGCTTGGGGTGTCCAAGGATAAGGTGGTGATATGGGCAGGATGGGTGGTTGGAGGGAGGCTGGGCAACACTCTGAAATTACAGGACATTAAGTGCTGCTAGCAAGCAGAAGGGGGGATATTAGGACAGAGGATCCTTAGATAGGGTTGATGCTAAGGGGAAAGCGCAGGGTGAAAAATCTGAATTCAAGGAGACTGGAGGGGAAAGTCAGGAGGGGCTGTTGAAGTAGCCTAAAAACAGACTGTGGGGAAGGGGAGTCTTGGAAGGTGAACAGTAAGAGAGGAAGAAGAGGGTCACGAGATGCAGCTGGGGGAAACTTAGGTTACTTGATGGAGGCGAGTATAGAGGTCACAACAAATTTGAGATACTAAGATCCGGAGGGAGGGAGGGGGTTGGTGAAATGAGGAAACTTATACAGAGGCTGGGGGAGGGAGCTGATCACGGTAGGGTTTCACAGAACAGCTATGGAAAGGATAGACATAGTCCCAGAGGGAGAAGGGTAACCTATATGTTAAGCAAATGGGGGAGATGCAACATATTCCAGACATGAGGGGAGGGAGAGACATGATTGAGAGGAACTGGAGACAAGTGAGGTGGGGAGGAGCCCCTCTGCAGGTGAAGGTCAGGTCAAGGATGGGGTTCAGCTAAAGGGGGACCCACAGAGAGCCCTGGAGACAGGGGTACTATTACAAGGGGGGGGGACAGAGGTGCGGGGAAGGGAAACCATCACAGGGCCAGGATAAATGGTTCAGATAAGAGAGGGTTGCCAGACACCTATTCAGAGGGGGTTTGAGGCTAAGGCAAACAGCGCGAGGCAGAAAGGGAGGGTGACAAGGGGTCTCTATTAAGGCAGGAAGACTCCCATGAAATTGTGATCATGAATAAAGTGGGAGGGAAATGAGAGGGCAGTGGAGGTAAATTCATAAGGATGATGGCGGTGTTAAGGTTCTGTTACTGAGACTCGCTGATTAAGGGAATCCATTGGGAGGGGGACAGGGGATGGATGCCAGCCGTGTGGCAGTGAGTATCTCCAGCTGACACAGCATACAGAGCAAAAGTCTGTGTATGAAATGGTTAGGATTGTGGAGGGAACTGGATTTCAAAAATGGGGAACCAATGGATCTAGGGGGAAATGAGCATTTAGGAAATCCAAGGTCTCCAAGAACTTGCTGAGTCTGTCTGATAATGGATGCAGAATTCCTTTTCGGAGATATTGACAGTACCAAAGGCCCAGTGGAGAAAAAATGAAGCTCATGAGGTTAATGAATGGTCAGGAGCGTGGGTGTACAGAGCAATGGTTAGGGAAACTGGAATGGAGTTTGGGAGGATAGGGACGGCGCCAAGGACAGGCTCTATCTGCCCCATTAGGGTAAGGTCCTCTAAACAGGGATGGCTGATCTACATACAAGAAAGGTGGGGTTTAAACTTTGTAAGGGGGAGGGATAAGGGAGGCTGACTAGAAGCCCTCCCTCCAGATGAGGGAGTAGCCTGCTCAAGGGGGGGGAGGGGGAAGACTGGAGGTGGAGGTTTGCAGAGGAGCAGGGAGGATGGAAGTATAAGGAATCTGGGTGGGTCCCGCTGGTGCAAAGGATCAGGATAAGGGTAAGTAAGAAATGCCAGGAGTTTGGGGAAACAAGCCAGAGTTCCAGGCCGTGCTGTCCGAGGAGAGGTGGATGTGTGCGCAGTACGAAACGTGGGCCAACAAAACCATGACTGGGACCTACAATGTACTGTGGGGGCACACTATGCTTAGGGGAAGGATAGAAAGGAGGGCAGAGGTGGGGAGGCTATGTTCATTAGAGATGACATAGAAATTGCTATGGTAGAAGAGGCAGAGGGAAACGTGGAGGCCTTATGGGTCACCTTACGATCCCCAGCAGGAGATAAGACATGTTGGTGGTACATAGGCCCCGGGATGAGTGATGTTCTAGAGGATGGTTTGCTGGACAACATCATTGCCCAGTGTGGTCCAAAAGGGGAAGGAGTGGTGTTGATGGGGACCTTAACATGCCAGGTACTAACTGGGGAACCATGTCCTCTAAGGGCCATGAGCAGGAGGTTGCTGGATGGCTTCCAGGATGTGTTCTCTACCACAGCATGTGATGGAGCCTGTAAGGAGGGGCAAGGTCCCTGGATGGGTTCTGGCAGATGGGGATCCGGTAAGGACATGGTTGTGCTGAGGACCCTGACTGGGAGTGACCAACAACACTGTCTGGTCTCAAATAAGCATTGGGGGAGTGGGGTGAGATCTAGGACACTGGCAGTGGACTTAGGGGGCAGACTTTATGGGCATGGGAAATATTCTCAAGGATCACTTGAAGGGGATTACCCCAACTAACAAGTGTGGAAAGGAGATGGGAGGTCATAAACGGGGACTTCATGAGGCAGTCAGATCTGCGCTAAGTTGAAATGCATGGGAGCAAGGTCACATAAACCATGCTGGTGGGTCCAGTGAGGTCCAGGTAGCAGTCAGAGAAAAAGAAGAAGCGGCTACAAAAAAATATAAAACAACAAGAGGGGATAGGGAAGGGAAATGTACCAGCTTGCATCTGAAAAGTCACCCAGATGGTGAGGGGAGCAAAGTCCAGTAAAGAGCATCGGGCTGGCCACAGGGATACATGGAGGGAAGGGTTCTTCCGCACATTGGGGAGCGGAGAAAACTAAGGCCATCTCAGCAGATTGAGACTGTGAAGGAGGTGGTGGAAGAGGCGAGGACCAGGCAGAGGTATTTAACGTAGTACTTTGTCTCTGTGTCTCACTAGGGAGGGATGGACATCTACAAAGCAAGGCACAAAGGGATAGAAGTGCAGGGAGTGGGATCAGGGGAGCAGCAGAAATGGAGCAAAAGGGAGGGAAGAGCTGCACTTAGGGTGTCACATCTGGGATAAGGATAAAAAGCACCAGTAAGGTGAGGGACGGATGATGCCATCCCCACCAAAAGGTGTGGTGGTTTGCCCTCTCAAGGCCCTAAAGAAAGACAAATCTCTGGGCTGGATGGCATTCATCCGAGAGTACTCTATGGGAATTGGCTGGACACACTGGCTGCACTCTCTATCGGAGCTTTTCAACAGGTCACTTGAGACAGGGAGGGTACCTAGGGATCACTAGAGGCACATGTGGTACCAATCCATAAAGGGGGGGTCAAGGAAGTACTAGGAAACCATAGACCCACTGGGGTTTAACCCTGGTGGTGGGAAAAATTAATGGAGAGTATACTAAAGGAACGATTGGGGTTTACTTGAGGAGGTGGGAGGTCTGGATAGTCGGAGCATGGGTTTGTGCCAGGTAGATCATGTCAAACCAACCTTGTAGAGTTTTATGAATGGTAACATCAGAACTGGATAGGGTGTGTGTGATGTATGTATTCTTGGACTTCAGCAAAGGCGTTTGACTCTGTCCCCACAATGGTCTGTGGAGAAACCGAGAAGTTAGGAGTAGGCCTCTGATGGTCAGATGGATTGAAAACTGGATAGCTGGACGACCCAGAGAGTAGTGGTCTGTGGGGAGCTCTCAAACCCAGAGGTTGGTAGTGGGTACCACAGGGCTCGGTCCTGGGTCCAATCCTGTTTAATGCATACATATCAGACATCAGGGATGGTATAGGGTGTGAAATGAGTCTCTTCATGGATGACCCAAGATGGGAGCAGTAGTTGAGGGGAGAAGAGGGGAGGTTGGCCTCTGCAAGGGACCTGGACACCCTGGAAAGCTGGGCCTACACATGGAAATTAAATTTAATATCACCAAGGCAAGGTGTTGCATCTTGCCTGGGAAACTAAACACAGGTACACCCTGGGAGGGGAGGTGCTAAGCCTCAATAGGGGAAAAGACCTAGGGGTCATGGTGGATACATGTATGAATAACACTGAGCAGTGCAGGAGAGCAGCTAGCAAGGCAAACAGGATGTTGGATGCATCGCGATGGGGGACCACCTCTAGGAGCAAGGAAGTGATTCTGCCACTGTACAATGGACTGGTTAGACCACACCTTGAGTACTGTGTACAGGTACTGGAGACCACACCTGAAGAGGGACATACAGCCCTGGAGAGGGTACAGAGGAGGCCAACAAAGATGATACGAGGGCTAGGGGATTTGACTTACGAGGACAGACTTGAGGAGCTCTGCCTGTTTTCATTGGAGGAGAGGAGAGATGGGGGGACATGATTGAGGTCTTCAAGTACCTCAAGGGAATAAATAGGGTAAACATGGAGGGGATCTTTAGACTAAAGCAGGGAGGCATCACCAGAGGGCATGGTTTGAAGTTGGAAGGTGGAAGGGTGAGGGGGGAAAAGAGGAGGAGGTTTTTCACTGAGAGGGTGGTGGACCCTTGGAATGCTCTGCCTGGTGAGCTGGTTCAGAGATCCACGTGGAGAGCTTTAAGAGAGGGTGGGACAGACACAGAAAGTGGATGTATCAGATGATGGCCTGTCCCGGGGGGGTGGGGATGGATGATAGGGGTTTCTGGAGCACAAGGGATGGGAGGGTCTCGGCACCCAACTAAGGATCTAGGTTCGAGCAGACTTGATAGACCATAAGGCCTAATCTGCTGGCAAATAGTATGTTAGTATGTTAGTATGTTAACTCTGGCTCAGGGTACTGGCATCAGTCTTCTCAGACAGCTTCTGTCATCTCCATGTCACAGTGCTGGAGCACTTTGTAGCCCCAGTGCTATTTTGTGTCCTTTACTAGGGTCACAGGCATGAGTTGTTGCAATTTTTATGGTACCCTTACTCAGGGTACTGGCATCAGTCTTCTCAGACAGCTTCTGTCATCTTCATCTCACGATGCTAGAGCACTTCGTAGCACCAGTGCTATTTTGTCTGCTTCACTGGTATCAGAGGATCGAGTTGTGGCACTTTACACTGTACTCTGGCTCAGGGTACTGGCATCAGTCTTCTCAGACAGTTTCTGTTTTCTCCATTTCTACGAGCTGAAGCACTTTGTAGCTGCATCGCTATTTTGTGTGCTTCACTGGGGTCACAGGTTTGAGTTGTGGCATTTTTCACTGTACTCTGGCTCAGGGTACTGGTATCAGTCTTCTCAGACAGCTTCTGTCTTCTCCATCTCACGGTGCTGGAGCACTTAGTAGCACCAGCTCTATTTTGTGTGCTTCACTGGGGTTATAGGCTTGAGTTGTCTCTTTTTTCACTGTACTCTGGCTCAGGGTACTGGCATCAGTATTCTCAGACAGCTTCTGTCATCTCCATCTCATGGTGCTGGAGCAGTTTGTAGCACCAGCGCTATTTTGTGTGCTTTACTTGGGTCACAGGCTTGAGTTGTGGCATTTTTAACAGTACTCTGGCTCAGGGTACTGGCATCAGTCTTCTCATACAGTTTCTGTCATCTGCATCTAACGGTGCTGGAGCACTTTGTAGCACAAGCTGTGTTTTGTGTGCTTCACTGATATCAGATCCTCGAGATGTGGAATTTTACACTGTACTCTGGCTAAGGGTACTGGCATCAGTCTTCTCAGACAGCTTCTATCATATCCATCTCATGGTGCTGGAGCACTTTGTAGCACCAGCTCTATATTGTGAGCTTCACTGGGGTCACAGGTTTCAGTTGTGTCATTTTTCACGGTTCTCTGGGCTCAGGGTACTGGCATCAGTCTACTCAGACTGTTTCTGTCATCTGCTTCTCTCAGTGCTGGAGCACTTTGTAGCACCAGCGCTATTTTATGTGCATAACTGTAGTCACAGGCTTGAGCTGTTTTATTTTTTCACTGAATTTTGGCCTGGGTATTGGCATCACTTTTCTCAGACAGTTCTGTCTTTCCTTCTCATGGTGTTGAGTATTTTGTAGCATAGGTGCTATTTTTATGTGCTTCATTGGGGTCATAGGTTTGAGTTGTGGTATTTTTCACTGTACTTCTGCCTCAGGGTACTTTACTGTTTTCTCAGACAGCTTCTGTCGCTCCATCTCAACGGTTGTTGGAGCACTTTGTAGAACTAGGACTATTTTTGTGTGTTTCTAGGGGTCACAGGCTTGAGTAGTGGCATTTTTACTGTACTCTGGCTCAGGGTATTGGGCATTGGGTTTTCTCAGACAGTTTCTGTTGTCTCTACTACTTGGAGCTTTGAGTACTTTGCAGCACCTGCATGTTTTTTGTGTGTTCTTACTGGGTTCACAGGCTTTAGTTGTGGCATTTTTCACTATACTCTGGCTCAGGGTACTGTCATCAGTCTTCTCAGACAGCTTCTGTTGTCTCCATCTCCATGAACTGGAGCACTTTGTAGCACCAGCGCTATTTTGTTTTCTTCACTGGGGTCACAGGCTTGAGTTGTGGCATTTTTCACTGTACTCTGGCTCAGGGTGCTGGCATCAGTCTTCTCAGAGAGCATCTGTCGTCTCCATCTCACGGTGCTGGAGCACTTTGTAGCACCAGCGCTATTTTGTGTGCTTCATGGGGGTCACAGGCTTGAGTTGTGGCATTTTTCACTGTTCTCTGGCTCAAGGTACTGGCATCAGTCTTCTCAGACAGCTGTCGTCTCCATCTCATGGAGCTGGAGCACTTTGTAGCACCAGCACTATTTTGTGTGCTTCACTGGGGTCACAGGCTTGAGTTGTGGCATTTTTCTCTGTACTCTGCCTCAGGGTACTGGCATCAGTCTTCTCAGACTGCTTCTGTCATCTCCATCTCATGGTGCTGGAGCACTTTGTAGCACCAGCGCTATTTTGTGTTATTCAGTAGGGTCACAGGCTCGAGTTGTGGCATTTTTCTCTGTACTCTCGCTCAGGGTACTGGCATCAGTCTTCTCAGACAGCTTCTGTCATCTCCATCTCATGGTGATGGAGCACTTTGTAGCACCAACGCTATTTTGTATGCTTTTCTGGCGTCACAGGATTGAGTTGTGGCATTTTTCACTGTACTCTGGCTTGGGGTACTGGAATCATCTTTCTCAGAAAGCTTCTGTCATCTATATCCAACGGTGCTGGAGCACTTTGTAGCACCATCGCTATTTTGTTTGCTTCACTGGTATCAGAGGCTTGAGTTGTGTATTTTACACTGTACTCTGTCCTAGGGTACTGGCATCAGTAGTTCTCAGACAGCTTCGGTCATCTCCATCTCATGGTGCTGGAGCAGTTTGAAGCACCAGCGCAATTTGATGTGCTTTACTGGAGTCACAGTCTTCAGTTGAAGCATTTTTCACAGTACTCTGGCTCAGAGTACTGGCATCAGTCTTCTCAGATAGCTTCTGTCATCTAAATCTCACTATGCTGGACCACTTTGTAGCACCAGCACTATTTTCTGTGCTTTACATTGGCCACAGGCTTGAGTTGTGGCATTTTTCAATGTACTCTGACTCAGGGTACTGGCATCAGTCTTCTCAGACATCTTTTGTCATCTCCATCTGACTGTGCTGGTGCACTTCGCAGCTCCAGCGCTATTTTGTGTGCTTCTGTAGGGTCACAGGCTTGAGTTGTGGCATTCTTCACTGTACTCTGGCTCGGGGTACTGGCATCAGTCTTCTCAGACAGCTTCTATTGTCTCCACCTCCAGAAGCTTTAGTACTTTGTATCACCAGCGCTATTTTGAGTGTTTTACTGGGATCACAGGCTTGAGTTGTGGCATTTTTCATGGTATTCTGACTCAGGGTACTGGCATCAGTCTTCTCAGACAGATTCTGTCATCTGCATCTAACGGTGCTGGGGCACTTTGTAGCACAAGCTCCATTTTGTGTGCTTCACGGGTATCAGAGCCTCGAGTTGTGGAACTTTACTCTGTACTCTGGCTCAGGGTACTGGCATCAGTCTTCTTAGACAGCTTCTGTTGTTCCATCTCAGGAGCTGGAGTTACTAGCACCAGGCTATTCTTGTTCTTCATGGGTCACAGGCTTGAGTTGGGGCATTTTTCAGTACCTGGCTCAGGGTACTGTCATCATTCTTCTCAGACAGCTTCTGTCGTCTCCATCTCATGGTGTTGGAGCACTTTGTGGCACCAGCTATTTTGAGTGTTCAATGGGGCTAGCAGTCTTGAGTTGGCATTTTTTGGTTTACCTGCTCAGGGTATCATGGGTCTTCTCAGACAGCTCTGTCATCTGCTTCTCTCAGTGCTGGGCACTTTGCGCACAAGCTCTATTTTGTTTGCTTCATGGGTATCAGAGGCTCTAGTTGTGGCATTTTACCTGTACCTGCTCAAGGTACTGCATCATCTTCTCAGACCTTTGTCATCTCCATCTCCAGGAGCTGGAGCATTTTAAGCACCAGCGCTATTTCTGTGTCTTACTGGGTCACTGGCTTGAGTTGTGACATTTTCATGTACTCTGGCTCAGGTGCTGGCATCAGTATTCTCAGACTGCTCTTTCTTCCATCTGGGAATTGCTGAGCACTTTGTGGCACCAGAGCTATTTTGTGCTTCCACTGGTGTGAGTTTGAGTTGTGCCCTTTCACTATCCTCTGGCTCAGGTACTGGCATCAGCCTCTCAGACTTCTTTGTCATTCCATCTCACAGTTCCTAGCACTTGTACTTCTGAGCTATTTTGTGCTTCACTGTATGGGAGGTCGAGTTGTTGCATTACAATGTACCTGGCTCAGGGTACTGGCATCAGTCTTCTGAGAGCTGTTGTCGCTCCATCTATTGGTGCTGGGCACTTGTAGCACTTATGCTATATTGTTTGCTCACTGGGGTCTCAGGTTGTGTGTAGCATTTTCACTGTACCTGGCCTAGGGTGCTGCATCAGTCTTCTCAGGTATCTGTCATCTCCTTCTCAGGTGCTGGAGCCCTAGGACCAGCGCTATTGTGTGCTTCTACTGTGTCTCAGGGTTCAGTTGTGGTATTTTTCACTGTACTCTGCTCAGGGTACTGGGTCTGTCTTCTTAGACAGCTTCTGTTTGTTCATTCAGGAGCTGGAGCACTTTGTCATCAGCGCTATTTATGTGCATCACTGGGGTCACAGGCTTGCTGTGTCATTTTTCACTGTACCAGGCTGGGGTATTGCATCAGTCTCTCAGACAGCTTGTCATCTCCTTCTCATGGTGCTGGAGCACTTTGTAGCACTAGCACCATTTTATGTGTCACTGGGGTCAGGCTTGTGTGTGGCATTTTCACTGTACTCTGCCGGGGTACTTTCTCCTATTTCTCAGGTGCTTTCTCGTCTTCCATCTCCGGTGTTGGCACTTTGTAGAACCCGGACTATTGTGTGCTTCACAGGGGTCCAGTCTTGAGTTGTGGCATTTTCACTGTACTCTGCTCAGGGTGCTGGTATTAGTCTTCTCAGACAGCTTTGTTGTCTCCACCATTTGAGCGTGAGTACTTGCAGCACCCGTTTTTTGTGTGTCACTGGGGTCGCAGGCTTTGTTGTGGCATTTTCACTACCTGGCTAGGGTACTTCATCAGTCTTCCAGACAGCTTCTGTTGTCCATCCAGATCGGTCCTTTGTTCAGCGCTATTTTGTGTTCTGGTTGGGGTCACAGGTTTGAGTTGTGGCATTTTTTCAATGAATTTGGCTCAGGCTGCTGCATTTGGTCTTCTCAGAGCATCTGTCGTCCTATCTCATGGTGTTGGAGCACTTTGTAGCACCAGTTTTATTTTGTGTGCCACTGGGGTCCCAGGCTTGAGTTGTGGCATTTTTCACTGTTCTCTGGCTCAGTTAACTGGCATCAGTCTTCTCAGACAGCTGTCATCTCCATCTCATGGAGCTGGAGCTCTTTGTAGCACCAGCACTATTTTGTGTGCTTCACTGGGGTCACAGGCTTGAGTTGTGGCATTTTTCTCTGTACTCTGGCTCAGGATACTGGCTTTATCAGCTTCTCAGTCAGCTTCTGTCATCTCCATCTCATTGGTGATGGAGCAATCTAGGCACTCAGTGCTTATTTTTGTATGCTTTCTGGGGTCATGAGGATTGAGTTGTGGCATTTTTCACTGTACTCTGGCTCTGGGTACTGGAATCAGCTTTCTCATAAAGCTTCTGTCATCTATATCCAATGGTGCTGGGGCACTTTGTAGAACCAGCGCTTTTTTGTGTTCTTCACTGGGGTCACAGGGTTGAGTTGTGGTATTTTTCACTGTACTCTGGCTCAGGGTACTGGCATCAGTCTTCTAAGACATCCTTTGTTGTCTCCGTCTCCAGGAGCTGGAGCACTTTGTAATATCAGCTATTTTGTGTGTCCCACTGCAGTTGGTCTTGAGTTGTGGCATTTTTCACTGTACTGTGCCTCAGGTGCTTTCATCAGTTTTCTTAGACAGCTTCTGTCATCTCCATCTCACGGTGCTGGAGCACTTTGTAGAACCAGCACTACTTTGAGTGCTTCACTTGGGTCACAGGCTTGAGTTGTGGCATTTTTCACTGTACTCTGGCTCAGTGTACTGGCATCAGTCTTCTCATACAGCTTTCGTTGTCTCCATCTCCAAGAGCTGGAGCACTTTGTAGCAACAGCCCTATTTTGTGTGCTTCACTGGGGTCACAGGCTTGAGTTGTGGCATTTTTCACTGTACTCTGGCTCAGGGTACTGGCATCATTTTTCTCAGACAGTTTCTGTCGCTCTATCCATGTATGTTGAGCACTTTGTTGAACCAGTGCTATTTTGTGTGTTTTCACTGGGGTCAGAGGCTTTAGTTGTGGCATTTTCACTGTACTCTGGCTCAGGCTGGCATCAGACTCTCTGACAGCTTCTGTTGTCTTTACTCCAGGACCAGGAGCCCTTTGTGCACCAGTGTCATTTGTGTGCTTCCCACTGGGGTCACAGGATTGAGTTTTGGCATTTTTCATGTACTCTTGCTCGGGGTACTGTTATTAGTCTTCTCAGACAGTTTCTGTAATCTCCATCTCAAGGTGCTGGAGCAGTTTTAGGCACCAGTGCTATTTTGTCTGCTTCACTAGGGTCAAAGGCTTGAGTTGTGGCATTTTTCATGGTACTATGGATCAGGGTACTGGCATCAGTCTTCTCAGACAGCTTCTATTGTCTACATCTCACGGTGCTGGAGCATTTTATTGCACATGCGCTATTTTGTGTTCTTCACGGGGATCAGAGGCTTGAGCTGCGTCATTTTTTTTCACTCTTCTTTGCTCAGGTACTGGCATCAGTCTTGCTCTAATAGCCTTCTGTCATCTAAATTTCACTGTTCTATAGCATTCTCCGTAGCAACAGCGCCTATTTTGTGTGCTTCACTGGTACTCAGAGGGTCTGTTGTGGCATTTTACACTCGTGCACTGCCCAGGGTACTACATCAGTCTTTCTCCGCTAGCTTCTATTATCTCCATCTCATGGTGTTGGAGCACATTAAAAGCACCAGCGCTTATTTTGTGCTTTTACTGGGTTCACAGGTTTGAGCTTGTCTCTTTTTCACTGTACTCTGGCTCAGGGTACTGGCACTGTATTCAGTCAGCCCTCTTGGGTCATCTCCATCTCATGGTGCTGGAGCAGTTTGTTGCACCAGCTATTTGTGTGTTTTACTGGTCACAGGTTTGAGTGTGGCATTTTCAAGTACTCTGGCTCTGGTATCAGTCTTCATACAGTTTTCTGCCATTCTGCATCTCACGGTGTTAGAGCACTTTTGGCACAAGCTGTGTTTTAAAGCCACTGATATCAGACCGTGATGGAATTTTACACTGTACTCTGGCTGGGGGTACTCGCACTGCAGTCTTCTCAGACAGCTTCTATCATATCCATCTCATGGTGCTGGAGCACTTTGTAGCACCAGCTATTTTGTGAGCTTCACTGTGGTCAGCAGGTTTCAGTTGTGTAATTTTCACATTGCTCTGGGCCCAGGGCACTGGCATCAGTCTACTCAGACTGCTCTGTCAGCTCCCATCTCACAGTCCTGGAGCACTTTGTAGCACCAGCGCCATTTTGTGTGCTTCCACTGTCAGGAGGCCAGAGTTGTGGCATTTTATACTGAACTCTGGCTCAGGGTACAGGCATCAGTCATCTCTGACAGCTTCATCGTCTCCATCTCACGGTGCTGGAGAGCACTTTGTAGGACCAGCGCTATTTTGTGTGTACATGTTTCTACTAGGGTCATAGGCTTGATTTTGTGGGATTTTCACTGTACTCTCTGGCTCAGGGTACTGGCTCAGTCTTCTCAGACAGCTTCTGTCATCTCCATCTCCAGGAGCTGGAGTACTTTGTAACACCAGCGCTATTTTGTGTGCTTCACTGCGGTGACAGGCTTGAGTTGTGGCATTTTTCACTGTGCTGTGGCTCAGGTGCTTTCATCAGTTTTCTCAGACAGCTTCTGTCGTCTCTATATCTCGGTGCTGGAGCACTTTGTAGAACCAGCGCTATTTTGTGTGTGCCTTCCACTGGGGTATCAGGCCTGAGTTGTGTACTTTCCACTGTACTCTGGGCTCAGGTTCTGCATCAGTCTTCCTGTAGACAGCCTCTGTTGTCTCCATTTCTAGGACCTGAAGACCTTTTGTAGCACCAGTGCTATTTTGTGTCTCAATGGGGCTGTAGGCTTGAGCGGTACTTTTTTATGTACTCTTGTTCAGGGTACCAGCTATCAGTCTTCTCAGACAGTTTCTGTAATCTCTATCTCACAGTGCTGGAGCACTTTGTAGCACCAGTGCTATTTTGTCTGCTTCACCAAGGTCACAGGCTTGAGTTGAGTCATTTTTCATGGTACTCTGGATCAGGGTACTGGCATCAGTCTTCTCAGACAGCTTTTGTCGTCTCCATCTCACGGTGCTGTAGCATTTTATTGCACCAGCTCTATTTTGTGTTCTTCACTAGGATCAGAGGCTTGAGCTGTGGCATTTTTCACTGTACTGGCTCCAGTATGGTACTCACCTCTAGTCAGATAGCTTCTGTAATCTAAATTTTACCGTGCTATAGCACTCTGTTGCACCAGCGCTTATATTGTTTGGTTTCACTGCATCAGTGGCCCGATGTTGCATTTTACACTGTACTCTGGCTCTAAAATTTGCACCGTCTTCCAGAAAGCTCTATCATCTCCATCTCTTGGTGCTTTGAGTACATTGTAGCACCAGCTAGCGCTCTTTGTGTGCCTTCACTGGGGTCACTGTTTGGAGTTGTCTCCTTTTTCACTGTACTCTGGGCCTCAGGGTACTGGCATCAGTATTCCCAGACAGGCTTCCGGTCATTCCATCTCATGGTATGGAGCAGTTTGTAGCACTCAGCGCAATTTTGTGTGCTTTACTGGGTCACAGGCTTGAGTTCTCAGCATTTTCACAGTACTGGTTGAGGAAGTACTGCACTGGCCCCAAGATAGTTTCTCATTATCTAGCCCCATGATGCTGGACCACTTTGTAGGTACTCAGCGTTATTTTCTATAAGCCTCCATGCTGGGCCAGCAGGCCTGAGATGTGCATTTTCACCGTACCTGACTCAGGGTATTGGCATCAGTCTTCAGACATCTTCTGGTCATTCCATATCTGACGGTGCTGGTGCATTTTGCAGCACCAGCGCCATTTTGTGTGTGCTTCAGTGGCTTGTGTTTTGTTGTGCATTTTTCACTGTACTTGGCACGGGGTACTGCACTCAGTCTTCTCCAGTCATTGTCTCCACTCCAGGAGCTTTTGTACTTTTGTATCACCAGCACTATTTTGTTTGGCTGTACTGACTACAGGCATGGGTTGTGTATCTTCACTGTATCTTGTTCAGGGTACTGGCGATCAGTCTTCCAGACTGCTTCTGTCATTTCATCCTACTGCCTGGCTGTGCACTTTGGAGCACCAGCGCTATTTTGTGTGCTCACTGGTATCATAGGCCCTGAGTCAGGCATTTACACTGCATCTGGCTCAAGGTACTGGCATCAGTTTTCTCAGACAGCCTCTATCATCTCCATCTCCACAGTGCTGGAGCACTTTGTAACCTCAGCACTGGGGTGCTTCACTGGGGTCACAGGCGTGAGTTGTATTTTCACTGTACTCTGCCCAGGGTACTGGCATCAGTCCCTCCCAGACAGCTTCTGTCATCTCCATCCTCACGGTACAACGCTTGTAGGACCAGTGCTATTTTATATGATTCACTAGAAATAAGCAGGTCGAGTTGTGCATTTTCACTGTACTCTGGCTCAGGGTGTTGGTCTTCTCACCCAGCCTCTGTCATCTCCATCTCACGGTGCTGGAGCACTTTGTAGCACCAGCGCTATTTTGTGTGCTTAACTGGAATGTGAGGCTCGAGTTGTAGCATTTTACACTGTACTCTGGCTCAGAGTACTGGCATCAGTCTTCTCAGACAGCTTCTGTCGTCTCCATCTCCAGGAGCTGGAGTACTTTGTAGCACCAGTGCTATATTGTGTGCTTCACTGGGGCCACAGGCTTGAGTTGGGGCATTTTCACAGTACTTGGGTTCAGGTATTGGCATCAGTCTTCTGACAGCTTCTGTCATCTCCATCTCACGTGTGCTATGGAAAGCAGCAAAGTTCTACAGCACCGCTAGATGGAAATGACAGATCTGAGAATGACTGATGCTCATAACCTGAGCCAGAGTACAGTGAAAATGCAACAACTGAAACCTGAGACCCAACAAAGCACACAAAATAGCACTGATGCTACAAAGTGCCCAGCACCGCGGAGATGGAGATGATAGAAGCTGTCTGAGAAGATTGCTGCTGTAACTTGCGCTCAGCAGGTACAGTGAAAAATGCCCAACTCAAGCCTGTGACCACAGTGAAAAACACAAAATAGCGCTGGTGATACTCCAGCCCTGGAGATGGAGATGACAGAAGCCGTCCGAGAAGACTGACGCCAGCACCTTATATTTCAGAGCACAGTGAAAATCACACAACCCAACTTGTGTCCCCACTGAAGACACAAAAATAGTGCTGGGCTACAAAAAGCTGCAACAGCACCGTGAGATGGATATTACAGGAAGCCGACTGAGAAGACTGATGCCAGTACCCTGAGTCAGAGTACAGTGAAAAGTTACCAACCTCAGCCTGTGACCCCAGGAAGACAGAACAAATTGAGTAAACAAAGTGCCCCAGCACTGCGTGAGATGGAGATGACAGAAGCTGTCTGAGAAGACTGACAGCACCCCAGCTAGTACTGTGAAAATGCCACAACCTGCCTCTGTGACAACAGTGAAGTACACAGTTGGTGAGCCTGGTGCTACAGTTGCCCAACACCAAGAGATGGAGATGATAGAAGCTGTCTAAAGAATAACGACAGCAGTACCCTGAGCCAGAGTACAGTGTGAAATGCCACAACCCGAGCCTCTGATACCAGTGAAGTGCACAAAATAGCGCTGGTGCTACAAAGCGCTCTAGCACCGTGAGATGGAGATGATAGAAGCAGTCTGACAAGACTGATGCCAGTACCCTGAGCCAGACTACAGTGAAAAATGTCACAGCTCAAGCCTCTGATCCCAGTGAAGCACACAAATCAGCGCTATTGAAACAAAATGCTGCAGCAACCATGAGATGGAGATGACAGAAGCTGTCTGAGAGGAGCTGATGCCAGTACCCTGAGCCAGGTACCATGAAAAATACCACAACTCAAGCCTGCAAGCCTAGTGAAGCACCACAAAATAGCACTGATTTTCTAAAAGGCCCCAGCACCGTGAGATGGAGATGACATTAGCTGTCTGAGAAGACTGGATGCCAGTACCCTGAGCCAGAGCACAATGAAAAATGCCACAACTCAAGCCTGTGACCCTAGTGAAGCACAAAAATAGTACTGGTGCAGCAAAGTGATCCAGCACCATGAGATGGAGACGAACAGAAGATGTCTGAGAAGACTGATGCCAGTACTCTGAGCCAGAGCACAGTGAAAAATACCACAACTCAAGCTCAGACCCCAGTGAAGCACACAAAATAGTGCTGGTGCTAATGGGTCCTTCCAGTTCGTGAGATGGAGACAACAGGTTGTCCGAGAAGACTGATACCAGCAATTCTGAGCCAGAGTTCAGCAAATGCCACAACTCGAGCTCTGATACCAGTGAAGCATACAAAATAGCACTTAAAGCTAAAGGATCCACCACCATGAGATATACATGACTGAAGCTGTCTGATTAAGACTGTTGCCAGTACCCTGAGCCAGAGTACCATGAAAATGCCACAACTCAAGCCTGTGACGCTAAGTGAGCACACAAATTGCGCTGGTGCTACAATGTGCTTAACCACCGTTAGATGGAGATGACAGAAGCGTCTGAGAAGACTGATGCCAGTAACCTGAGCTAGTGTACAGTGAAAAATGCCACAACTCAAGCCTCTATACAATGAAGCACACACAATAGCTGATTCTACACAATGCTCTAGCACTGTGTGATGGAGATGACAGAAGCTGTCTCAGAAGACTGATGCCAGTATCCTGAGCCAGGTACAGTGAAAATGCCACAACTCAAGCCCGTGACACCAGTGAAGCACACTAAATGGCGCTGGCAGTGCTACATGCTGCTCAGCACCATGAGATGGAGGCGATGAAGCTATCTAAGAATACTGGCCTGTACCCACAGGCAGGTACAGTGTAAAATGCCACAACTCGACCTCTGATACCAGTGAAGCACACAAAATAGTGTTGGTGCTACAAAGTGCCCCAACAACCTGAGATGGAGACAACAGAAGCTGTCTGAGAAGACTGATGCCAGTACCTTGAGCCAAGGACAGTGTAAAATGCCACAAATCGAGCCTCTCTGATAACAGTGAAGCACACAAATAACTGTGGTGCTACTAAGTGCTCAGGCACCCCGTGAGGTGGGGGGCGACTGAAGCTTTGTCTGAGAGGGCAGTGCCAGTACCCTGAGCCAGAGTACAGTAAAATGCCAAAACTCAAGCTAGTGACCCCAGTGAAGCACATTAAAATATCGCTGGAGCTACAAAGTGCGCCAGCAATTGGAGATGGAGATGACAGAAGCTGTCTGAGAAGACTGATGCCAGTACCATGAGTCAGAGTACAGTGTAAAATGCCCACAACCTCTGATACCAGTGAAGCACAGAAAATAGCGCTTGTGCTACAAAGTGCTCCAGCACGGTGAGATGCAATGACAGAAGTTGTCTGAGAAGACTGATGCCAGTAAACCTGAGCCAAGAAGTACAGTGTAAAATCACAACTAGAGCTCTGATACCAGTGAAGCACACAAAACAGCGCTTATGCTACAAAGTGCTCCAGCATGGTGAGATGCAGATGACAGAAGCTGTCTGAGTAGACTGATGCCAGTACCTGAGCCTGAGTCCCATGAAAAATGCCACACACCAAGTCTGTGACCCTAGTGAAGACACAAAAGAGCACTGGTGCTACAAAGTGCTACAGCAAATGAGATGGAGATGACAGAAGATGTCTGAGAAGACTGACGCCAGTACCTGGGCAAAGTACATTGTAAAAATGCTTACAGCTTGAGCCTCTTATGCCATTGGAAAATTACACAAAATGGCTGGTGCTACAAGGTTACAGCAATCGTTAGATGGAAATGACAGAAAGCTGTCTGAGGAAGACTGATGCAGTAACCTGACCAGAGTACAGTGAAAAATGCAACAACTGAAACCTGAGGACCCAATGAAGCACACAAAATAGCACTGATGCTACAAAGTGCTCCAGCACAGAGATGGAGATGACAGAAGCAGTCTGGGAGAAGACTGTTGCCAGTACCAGAACAAAAGGTACAGTGAAAAATGCCACAACGAAGCCTGTGTACACAGTGAAGCACACAAAATAGTATGGGTGCTACAAAGTGCACCAGTACCGACTGCAGAAGGTAACAGAAGATGTCTGAGAAGACTGATGCCAGTACAGAAGCCAGAGTACAGTGAAAAATGCCATACCTCAAGCCTGTGATCCCAGTAAGCACACAAAATAGCCTGGTACTACAAAGCTCCTGCACCGTGAGATGGAGCGACATAAGCTGTCTGACAAGACTGATGCCAGTACCCTGAGCCAGAGTACCATGAAAAATGCCACTTCTCAAACCTGTGACCCTAATGAAGCACACAAAATAGTACTGGTGCTACAAAGTGATCCAGCACCATGAGATGGAGACGACAGAAGATGTCTGAGAAGACTGATGCCAGTACCCTGAGCCAGAGTACAGTGAAAAATACCACAACTCAAGCCTGAGACCCCAGTGAAGCACACAAAATAGTGCTGGTGCTACGAAGTCCTCCAGCTCGGTGAGATGGAGACAACAGAAGCTGTCTGAGAAGACTGATACCAGTACCCTGAGCCAGAGTTCAGTGTAAATGCCACAACTCGAGCCTCTGATACCAGTGAAGCATACAAAATAGCACTTGTGCTACAAAGTGATCCACCACCATGAGATGGAGATGACTGAAGCTGTCTGACAAGACTGTTGCCAGTACCCTGAGCAGAGTACCATGAAAATGCCACAACTCAAGCCTGTGGCGGCTAGTGAAGCACACAAAGTTGCGCTGGTGCTACAATGTGCTTAACCACCGTTCAGATGGAGATGACAGAAGCTGTCTGAGAAGACTGATGCCAGTAACCTGAGCTAGTGTACAGTGAAAAATGCCACAACTCAAGCCTCTGTCCCCAATGAAGCACACACACAATAAGCGCTGATTCTACACAATGCTCTAGCACTTGTGTGATGGAGATGACAGAAGCTGTCTGAGAAGACTGATGCCAGTATCCTGAGCCAGAGTACAGTGAAAAATGCCACAACTCAAGCCCGTGACACCAGTGAAGCACACTAAATGCGCTGGTGCTACAAAGTTCTCCTGCACCGTGAAATGGAGACGACAGTAGCTGTCTGTGAAGACTGATGCCAGTACCTCAGCCAGAGTACAGTGAAAAATGCACAACTCCAGCCTGTGACCGAGTGAAAAACACAAAATAGCACTGGTGCCACAAAGTACTCCACCTCCTGGAGATGGAATGACAGAAGCTGTCTGAGAAGACTGATGTCAGTACCTGAGCCAAAGTACAGTGAAAATTGCACACAGCTCAATTCTGTGCCCTACTGAGCACACAAAAAGCGCTGGTGCTACAAGTGCACCAGCACCGTGAGATGAATATGACAGAAGCTTTTGTCTGAAGACTGATGCCAGTACCTGAGGTCAGAGTACAGTGAAAATTCCACTACTCAAGCCTTGACCCCAGTGATTCACAGAAAATGCACTGGTGCTACAAAGTGCTCCAGCACTGTGAGATGGAGATGACAGAAGCTGTCTGAGAGAAGACTGATGCCAGTACCGCGAGCTAGAGTACTGTGAAAAATGCCACAACTCAAGCCTGTGGCGCCAGTGAAGCACACAAAATTGCGCTGGTGCTACAAACTGCTCCAGCACCATGAGATGGAGACGATAGAAGCTATCTGAGAATACTGACACCTGTACCCTGAGCCAGAGTACAGTGTAAAATGCCACAACCTGAGCCTCTGATACCAGTGGAAGCACACAAAATAGTGTTGGTGCTACAAAGTGCTCCAGCACCGTGAGATGGAGAAGACAGAAGCTGTCTGACAAGACTGATGCATGTACCCTGAGCCAGAGAACAGTGTAAAATGCCACAACTCGAGCGTCTGATAACAGTGAAGCGCACAAAACAGCGCTGGTGCTACTAGTGCTCAGGCACCGTGAGGTGGAGACGACTGAGCTGTCTGAGAAGACTGATGCCAGTACCCTGAGCCAGAGTACAGTAAAAATGCCAAAACTCAAGCTAGTGACCCCAGTGAAGCACACAAAAAATATCGCTGGAGCTACAAGTGCTCCAGCTACTAGAGATGGAGACGACAGAAGCTGTCTGAGAAGACTGATGCCAGTACCCTGAGCCAGAGTACAGTGTAAAATGCCACAACTCGAGCCTCTGATACCAGTGAAGCACACAAAATAGCGCTTGTGCTACAAAGTGCTCCAGCACGGTGAGATGCAGATGACAGAAGCTGTCTGAGAAGACTGATGCCAGTACCCTGAGCCAGAGTACAGTGTAAAATGTCACAACTAGAGCCTCTGATACCAGTGAAGCACACAAAATAGCGCTTGGTGCTACAAAGTGCTCCAGCATGGTGAGATGCAGATGACAGAAGCTGTCTGAGAAGACTGATGCCAGTACCCTGAGCCAGAGTACCATGAAAAATGCCACAACTCAAGCCTGTGACCCTAGTGAAGCACACAAAATAGTACTGGTGCTACAAAGTGCACCAGCACCGTGAGATGGAGACGACAGAAGCTGTCTGAGAAGACTGATGCCCAGTACACAGAGGCCCAGGTACAGTGTAAAATGCCATAACCCAGAGCTTCTGATACCAGTGAAGCACACAAAAGCGCTGGTGCTACAAAGTCCTAAACCACCGTGAGATGGAGATGACAAGAAGCTGTCTGAGAAGACTGATGGCAGTACCCTGTGCCAGAGTACAGCGAAAAATGCCTCGCTCAGAAGCCTGTGACCAAGTGAAGAACACAAATAGCAGCTAAAGGTGCTACAAAGTACCAACCAGCACTGAGAAGAAGATGACAGAAGCTGTCTGAGAAGACTGATGCCACTACCTGAGCCAGAGAACAGAAAAATGCCACAACTCAAGCCTGTGACCCCAGTGAAGCACAGAAAATAGCGCAGGTGCCACAAAGTGCTCAATCACTGTGAGATATAGATGACAAAAGCTGTCTGAGAATACTGATGCCAGTACCCTGAGCCAGAGTACAGTGAAAAATGCCACAACTCAAGCCTGTGACGCAGTAAAGCACATAAAATAGCGCTGGTGCTACAAAGTGCTAAAGCACCATGAGAAGAGATGACAGAAGCTTTCTGAGAAGACTGATGCCAGTTCCCTGAGCCAGAGTACAGTGAAAAATGCCACAACTCAAGCCTGTGACCCCAGTGAAGCACAAAAATTAGCGCAGGTGCTACAAAGTGCTCAATCACTGTGAGATGGAGATGACAAAAGCTGTCTGAGAAGACTGATGCCAGTACCCTGAGCCAGAGTACAGTGAAAAATGCCACAACTCAAGCCTGTGACCCAGTAAAGCACACAAAATAGCGCTGGTGCTACAAAGTGCTAAAGCACCATGAGAAGAGACGACAGAAGCTTTCTGAGAAGACTGATGCCAGTTCCCTGAGCCAGAGTACAGTGAAAAATGCCACAACTCAAGCCTGTGACCCCAGTGAAGGACACAAAATAGCACAGGTACTACAAAGTGCTCCAGCACAATGAGATGGACATGACATTAGCTGTCTGAGAAGACTGATGCCAGTACCCTGAGCCAGAGTACAGTGTAAAATGCCACAACTCGAGCCTCTGATACCAGTGAAGCACACAAAATAGCACTGGTGCTACAAAGTGCTCCAGCACCGTGAGATAGAGATGACAGAAGCTGTCTTACAAGTCTGATTCCAGTTCCCTGAGCCAGAGTACAGTGAAAAATACCACAGCTCAAGCCTCTGATCCCAGTGAAGCACACAAAATAACACTGGTGTTACAAAAATGCTCCAGCACCGTGAGATGGAGACGACAGAAGCTGTCTGAGAAGACTGATACCAGTACCCTGAGCCAGAGTAAAGCGCAAAATGCCACTACTCAAGCCTGTGACCCCAGTGAAGCACACAAAATAGAGCTGGTGCTACAAAGTTATCCAGCACTGTGAGATGGAGACAACAGAAGCTGTCTGAGAAGACTGATGCTAGTACCCTGAGCCAGAGTGCAGTGAAAAGTGCCTTAACTCAAGCATGTGACCACAGTGAAGCACACAAAATAGCGCTGGTGCTACAAAGTGCTCCAGCTCCTGGTGATGGAGATGACAGAAGCTGTCTGAGAAGACTGATGCCAGTACCCTGAGCCAGAGTACAGTGTAAAATGCCACAACTCGAGCCTGTGATACCAGTGAAGCACACAAAATAGCGCTGGTGCTACACAGTACTCCAGCTCCTGGTGATGGAGATGACAGAAGCTGTCTGAGAAGACTGATGCCAGTACCCTGAGCCAGAGTACAGTGTAAAATGCCACAACTCGAGCCTGTGATACCAGTGAAGCACACAAAATAGTGCTGGTGCTACAAATTCCTCCAGCACCGTGAGATGGAGATGACAGAAGCTGTCTGAGAAGACTGATGCCAGTACCCTGAGCCAGAGTTCAGTGTTAAATGCCACAACTCTAGCCTCTGATACAAGTGAAGCACACAAAATAGCGCTGGTGCTACAAAGTGCTCCACCACCATGAGATGGAGATGACAGAAGCTGTCTGAGAAGACTGATGCCAGTAACCTGAGCCAGAGTACAGTGAAAAATGCCCAACTCAAGCCTGTGACCCCAGAGAAGCACACAAAATAGCTGGTGCTACAAAGTGCTCCAGCTCCTGGAGATGGAGATGACAGAAGCTGTCTGAGAAGACTGATGCCAGTACCCTGAGCCAGAGTACAGTGAAAAATGCCACAACTCAAGCTTGTGACCCTACTGAAGCACACAAAATAGCGCTGGTGCTACAAAGTGTACCAGCACCGTGAGATGGAGATAACAGAAGCTGTCTGAGAAGACTGATGCCAGTACCCTGAGTCAGAGTACAGTGAAAAATGCCACAACTCAAGCCTGTGACCCAGTGAAGCACAGAAAATAGCGCTGGTGCTACAAAGTGCTCCAGCACCGTGAGATGGAGATGACAGAAGCTGTCTGAGAAGACTGATGCCAGTACCCTGAGCTAGAGTACAGTGAAAATGCCACAACTCAACCCTGTGAACCCAGTAAAGCACACAAAATTGCGCTGGTGCTACAAACTGCTCCAGCACCATAAGATGGAGACTATAGAAGCTGTCTGAGAAGAATGATGCCAGTACCCTGAGCCAGAGTACAGTGTAAAATGCCACAACTCGAGCATCTGATACCAGTGAAGCACACAAAATAGCGCTGGTGCTACAAAGTGCTCCAGCACCGAGAGATGGAGATGACAGAAGCTGTCTGAGAAGCCTGATGCCAGTACCCTGACCCTCAGTACAGTGTAAAATGCCACAACTCGAGCCTCTGATACTAGTGAAGCACACAAAATAGCACTGGTGCTACAAAGTGCCACAGCACTGTGAGATAGAGGCAACAGAAGCTGACTGACAAGACTGATGCCAGAACCCAGAGCCAGAGTTCAGTGAAAAATGCCACAGCTCAAGGCTCTGATCACAACGAAGCGCACAAAAAAGCACTGGTGCTACCAAGTGCTCCAGCACTGTGAGATGGAGATGAGAGAAGCTGTCTGATAAGATTGATCCCTGTACCCTGCGCCAGGGTACAGTGAAAAGTGCTACAACTCAAGCCTGTGACCCCAGTGAAGCACACAAAATAGCGCCGGTGCTACAAAGTGCTCCAGCTCCTGGAGATGGAGACGACAGAAGCTGTCTGAGAAGACTGATGCCAGTACCCTGAGCCAGAGTACAGTAAAAAATGCCACAACTCAAGCCTGTGACCCCAGTGAAGCACACAAAATAGCGTTGGTGCTACAAAGAGCTCCAGCACCGTGAGATGGAGAAGACAGAAGCTGTCTGAGAAGACTGATGAAAGTACCCTGAGCCAGAATACAGTGAAAAATGCCACAACTCAAGCCTGTGACCCCAGTGAAGCACACAAAATAGCGCTGGTGCTACAAAGTGCTCCAGCACCGTGAGATGGAGTCGACAGAAGCTGTCTGAGAAGACTGGTGCCGGTACCTTGAGCCAGAGTACAGTGAAAAATGCCACAACTCAAGCCTGTGACCCCAGTGAAGCACATTAAATAGCGCTGGTGCTACAAAGTGCTCCTGCACCGTGAGATGGTGATGACAGAAGCTGTCTGAGAAGTCTGATGCCAGTACCCTGAGCCAGAGTACAGTGAAAAATGCCCTAACTCAAGCCTGTGACCCCAGTGAAAAACACAAAATAGAGCTGGTGCTACAAAGTACTCCAGCTCCTGGAGATGGAGATGACAGAAGCTGTCTGAGAAGACTGATGCCAGTAACCTGAGCCAGAGTACAGTGAAAATTGCCACAACTCAGGTCTGTGTCCCTACTGAAGCACTCAAAACAGCTTGGTGCTACAAAGTGCACCAGCATCGTGAGATGTATATTACAGAAGCTGTCTGAGAAGACTGATGCCAGTAATCCTGAGTCAGAGTACAGTGAAAATTCCACAACTCAAGCCTGTGACCCCAGTGAAGCACAGAAAATTGCACTGGTGCTACAAAGTGCTCCAGCACCGTGAGATGGAAATGACAGAAGCTGTCTGAGAAGACTGATGCCAGTACCCGAGCTAGAGTACTGTGAAAAATGCCACAACTCAAGCCTGTGACGCCAGTGAAGCACACAAAATTGCGCTGGTGCTACAAGCTGCTCCAGCACCATGAGATGGAGACAATAGAAGCTGTCTGAGAATACTGACACCAGTACCCTGAGCCAGAGTACAGTGTAAAATGCCACAACTCGAGCCTCTGATACCAGTGAAGCACACAAAATAGCGCTGGTGCTACAAAGTGTTCTAGCACCGTGAGATGGAGATGACAGAAGCTGTCTGACAAGACTGATGCCAGTACCCTGAGCCAGACTACAGTGAAAAATGTCACAGCTCAAGCCTGTGACCCCAGGGAAGTACAGAAAATAGCTCTGGTGCTACAAAGTGCTCCAGCACCGTGAGATGGAGATGAAAGAAGCTGTCTGAGAAGACTGATGCCAGTACACTGAGCTGAGAGTACTGGAAAAATGCCACAACTTAAGCCTGTGAACCCAGTAAAGCACTCAAAATTGCGCTGGTGCTACAAACTGCTCCAGCACCATAAGATGGAGACTATAGAAGCTGTCAGAAGACTGACGCCAGTACCTTGAGCAAGAGTACAGTGTAAAATGCCACAACTCGAGCATCTGATTACCAGTGAAGCACACAAAATAGCGCTTGGTGCTACAAAGTGCTCCAGCACCGAGAGATGGAGACGACAGAAGCTGTCTGAGAAGACTGATGCCAGCACCCTGAGCCAGAGTACAGTGTAAAATGCCACAACTCGAGCCTCTGATACTAGTGAAGCACACAAAATAGCACTGGTGCTACAAAGTGCCACAGCACTGTGAGATAGAGACAACAGAAGCTGACTGACAAGACTGATGCCAGTACCCAGAGCCAGAGTTCACTGAAAAATGCCACAGCTCAAGGCTCTGATCACAACGAAGCACACAAAATGATGACCTCAATGTAGGGAAACAGTGTGACAAGGCATCAGGTAAAGCAAATGGATGCTGGGATGTATAGGCAGGGGCATCACCAGCAGGAAAATGGAGGTCATAATTCTGCTATACAAGACACTAGTGAGGCCCCACCTGGAGTACAGTGTACAGTTCTGGAGACCATACCTACGTAAGGACATAGACAGGGTAGAGAAGGTTCAGAGGAGGGCAACAAAGATTGTGCATGGGTTGCATCACAAGTCCTATGAAGAAGACAGGTTGAAGAAACTGAACATGTACTCCCTGGTGAGAGGAGGAGAGAGGATATGATACAGACATACAAGTATCTTACAGGGAGGAACAGGGTGCAGGAAAACACTATTTTAAGCGAAAAAGATGTTTCAGGACTTGAGGGCATGGGATGAAGTTGGAGGGAGGACGAATCAGAGGAAACATGAGAAAGAATTTCTTCACAGAACGGGTGGTGGACAAGTGGAACACCCTGCCAGAGGAAGTGGTGGGAGCTGAAATAATCACAGGATTTAAGAATGCATGGGATAGACATAAAGGAATTCTAGAGGTCAGGGTGAGGAAATAGACTTCTAGGAAAATAACTGAACTTACAAGCTCAAATGGGCAGACTAGGTGGGCCATAGGCCCTTATCTGCTGACACTGTCTATATATCTATGAATCTATGTAACTATGTATAAAATAGCACTGGTGCTACCAAGTGCTCCAGCACTGTATGATATGGAGATGACAGAAGCTGTCTGAGAAGATTGATCCCTGTACCCTCGCCAGGGGTACAGTGAAAAGTGCTACAACTCAAGCCTGTGACCCCAGTGAAGCACACAAAATAGCGCGGTGCTACAAAGTGCTCCAGCTCCTGGAGATGGAGACGACAGAAGCTGTCTGAGAAGACTGATGCCAGTACCCTGAGCCAGAGTACAGTAAAATGCCACAACTCAAGCCTGTGACCCCAGTGAAGCACACAAAATAGCGTTGGTGCTACAAAGAGCTCCAGCACCGTGAGATGGAGAAGACAGAAACTGTCTGAGAACACTGATGATAGTACCCTGAGCCAGAATACAGTGAAAAATGACACAACTCAAGCCTGTGACCCCAGTGAAGCACACAAAATAGCGTTGGTGTTACAAAGTGCTCCAGCACCGTGAGATGGACACGACAGAAGCTGTCTGAGAAGACTGGTGCCGGTACCCTGAGCCAGAGTACAGTGAAAAATGCCACAACTCAAGCCAGTGACCCCAGTGAAGCACACAAAATAGCGCTGGTGCTACAAAGTGCTCCAGCACCGTGAGATGGAGATGATAGAAGCTGTCTGAGAAGACTGATGCCAGTACCCTGAGCCAGAGTACAGTGAAAAATGCCCCAACTCAAGCCTGTGACCCCAGTGAAGAACACAAAATAGCGCTGGTGTTACAAAGTACTCCAGCTCCTGGAGATGGAGATGACAGAAGCTGTCTGAGAAGACTGATGCCAGTACCCTGAGCCAGAGTACAGTGAAAATTGCCACAACTCAATTCTGTGTCCCTACTGAAGCACACAAAATAGTGCTGGTGCTACAAAGTGCAACAGCACCGTGAGATGGATATTACAGAAGCTGTCTGAGAAGACTGATGCCAGTACCCTGAGTCAGAGTACAGTGAAAAATTCCACAACTCAAGCCTGTGACCCCAGTGAAGCACAGAAAATGCACTGGTGCAACAAAGTGCTCCAGCACCGTGAGATGGAGATGACAGAAGCTGTCTGAGAAGACTGATGCCAGTACCCTGAGCTAGAGTACTGTGAAAAATGCCACAACTCAAGCCTGTGACCCCAGTGAAGCACACAAAATAGCGCTGGTGCTACAAAGTGCTCCAGCACCGTGAGATGGAGATGACAGAAGCTGTCTGAGAAGACTGATGCCAGTACCCTGAGCCAGAGTACAGTGTAAAATGCCACAACTCGAGCCTCTGATACCAGTGAAGCACACAAAATAGCACTGGTGCTACAAAGTGCTCTAGCACCGTGAGATGGAGATGACAGAAGCTGTCTGACAAGACTGATGCCAGTACCCTGAGCCAGAGTACCAGTGAAAAATGCCACAACTCAAGCCTGTGACCCTAGTGAAGCACACAAAATTGCGCTGGTGCTACAAAGTGCTCCAGCACCGTGAGATGGAGATGACAGAAGCTGTCTGAGAAGACTGATGCCAGTACCCTGAGCCAGAGTACCGTGAAAAATGCCACAACTCAAGCCTGTGACCCTAATGAAGCACACAAAATAGCACTGGTGCTACAAAGTGCTCCAGCACCGTGAGATGGAGATGACAGAAGCTGTCTGAGAAGACTGATGCCAGTACCCTGAGCCAGAGTACAGTGACAAATACCAAAACTCAAGCCTGAGACCCCAGTGAAGCACACAAAATAAGCTGGTGCTTCAAAGTTCTCCAAGCTCCTGGAGAGGAGACAACAGAAGCTGTCTGGAAGACTGATGCCAGTACCCTGAGCCAGAGTACAGTGAAAAATGCTAACTCCAGCCTGTGACCCAGTGAAAAACACAAAATAGCACTGGTGCTACAAAGTACTCCACCTCCTGGAGATGGAGATGACAGAAGCTGTCTGAGAAGACTGATGTCAGTACCCTGAGCCAGAGTACAGTGAAAATTGCCACAGCTCAATTCTGTGTCCCTACTGAAGCACACAAAAAAGCGCTGGTGCTACAAAGTGCACCAGCACCGTGAGATGAATATGACAGAAGCTGTCTGAGAAGACTGATGCCAGTACCCTGAGTCAGAGTACAGTGAAAAATTCCACTACTCAAGCCTTTGACCCCAGTGAAGCACAGAAAATGCACTGGTGCTACAAAGTGCTCCAGCACTGTGAGATGGAGATGACAGAAGCTGTCTGAGAAGACTGATGCCAGTACCTCGAGCTAGAGTACTGTGAAAAATGCCACAACTCAAGCCTGTGACGCCAGTGAAGCACACAAAATTGCGCTGGTGCTACATGCTGCTCCAGCACCATGAGATGGAGACGATAGAAGCTATCTGAGAATACTGACACCTGTACCCTGAGCCAGAGTACAGTGTAAAATGCCACAACTCGAGCCTCTGATACCAGTGAAGCACACAAAATAGTGTTGGTGCTACAAAGTGCTCCAACACCGTGAGATGGAGACAACAGAAGCTGTCTGAGAAGACTGATGCCAGTACCTTGAGCCAGAGGACAGTGTAAAATGCCACAACTCGAGCCTCTGATAACAGTGAAGCACACAAAATAGCACTGGTGCTACTAAGTGCTCAGGCACCGTGAGGTGGAGACGACTGAAGCTGTCTGAGAAGACTGATGCCAGTACCCTGAGCCAGAGTACAGTAAAAAATGCCAAAACTCAAGCTAGTGACCCCAGTGAAGCACACAAAATATCGCTGGAGCTACAAAGTGCGCCAGCACTTGGAGATGGAGACGACAGAAGCTGTCTGAGAAGACTGATGCCAGTACCATGAGTCAGAGTACAGTGTAAAATGCCACAACTCAAGCCTCTGATACCAGTGAAGCACAGAAAATAGCGCACTTGTGCTACAAATTGCTCCAACACGGTGAGACAGAAATGACAGAAGCTGTCTGAGAAGACTGATGCCAGTACCCTGAGCCAGAGTACAGTGTAAAATGTCACAACTAGAGCTTCTGATACCAGTGAAGCACACAAAATAGCGCTTGTGCTACAAAGTGCTCCAGCATGGTGAGATGCAGATGACAGAAGCTGTCTGAGAAGACTGATGCCAGTACCCTGAGCCTGAGTCCCATGAAAAATGCCACAACTCAAGCCTGTGACCCTAGTGAAGCACACAAAATAGCACTGGTGCTACAAAGTGCTACAGCAAAATGAGATGGAGATGACAGAAGATGTCTGAGAAGACTGACGCCAGTACCCTGAGCCAAAGTACATTGTAAAATGCCACAACTCGAGCCTCTTATACCATTGAAGTACACAAAATAGCGCTGGTGCTACAAAGTTCTACAGCACCGTTAGATGGAAATGACAGAAGCTGTCTGAGAAGACTGATGCCGATAACCTGAGCCAGAGTACAGTGAAAAATGCAACAACTGAAACCTGAGACCCCAATGAAGCACACAAAATAGCACTGATGCTACAAAGTGCTCCAGCACCGTGAGATGGAGATGATAGAAGCTGTCTGAGAAGACTGTTGCCAGTACCCTCAGCCAGAGTACAGTGAAAAATGCCCCAACTCAAGCCTGTGACCACAGTGAAAAACACAAAATAGAGCTGGTGCTACAAAGTACTCCAGCTCCTGGAGATGGAGATGACAGAAGCTGTCTGAGAAGACTGATGCCAGTACCCTGAGCCAGAGTACAGTGAAAATTGCCACAACTCAATTCTGTGTCCCTACTGAAGCACACAAAATAGTGCTGGTGCTACAAAGTGCAACAGCACCGTGAGATCAGATATTACAGAAGCTGACTGGAGACTGCTGCCAGTACCCCTGAGTCAGAGTACAGTGAAAAATTCCACAACTCAAGCCTGTGACCCCAGTGAAGCACAGAAAATGCACTGGTGCAACAAAGTGCTCCAGCACCGTGAGATGGAGATGACAGAAGCTGTCTGAGAAGACTGATGCCAGTACCCCGAGCTAGAGTACTGTGAAAAATGCCACAACTCAAGCCTGTGACAACAGTGAAGTACACAAAGTTGCGCTGGTGCTTCAAGCTGCTCCAGCACCAAGAGATGGAGATGATAGAAGCTGTCTGAGAATACTGACAGCAGTACCCAGAGCCAGAGTACAGTGTAAAATGCCACAACTCGAGCCTCTGATACCAGTGAAGTGCACAAAATAGCGCTGGTGCTACAAAGCGCTCTAGCACCGTGAGATGGAGATGATAGAAGCAGTCTGACAAGACTGATGCCAGTACCCTGAGCCAGACTACAGTGAAAAATGTCACAGCTCAAGCCTCTGATCCCAGTGAAGCACACAAATCAGCGCTGTTGAAACAAAATGCTGCAGCACCGTGAGATGGAGATGACAGAAGCTGTCTGAGAAGACTGATGCCAGTACCCTGAGCCAGAGTACCATGAAAAATGCCACAACTCAAGCCTGTGACCCTAGTGAAGCACACAAAATAGCACTGGTGCTACAAAGTGCTCCAGCACCGTGAGATGGAGATGACATTAGCTGTCTGAGAAGACTGATGCCAGTACCCTGAGCCAGAGTACAATGAAAAATGCCACAACTCAAGCCTGTGACCCCAGTGAAGCACACAAAATAGTGCTGGAGCTACAAAGTACTCCAGCTCCTGGTGATGGAGATGACAGAAGCTGTCTGAGAAGACTGATGCCAGAACCCTGAGCCAGGGTACAGTGTAAAATGCCACAACTCGAGACTGTGATCCAGTGAAGCACAAAAAATAGCGCGGGTGCTACAAAGTGCTCCAGCAACGTGAGATGGAGATAACAGAAGCTGTCTGAGAAGACTGATGCCAGTACCCTGAGCCAGAGTACCATGAAAAATGCCACTTCTCAAGCCTGTGACCCTAGTGAAGCACACAAAATAGTACTGGTGCTACAAAGTGATCCAGCACCATGAGATGGAGACGACAGAAGATGTCTGAGAAGACTGATGCCAGTACCCTGAGCCAGAGTACAGTAAAAAATGCCAAAACTCAAGCTAGTGACCCCAGTGAAGCACACAAAATATCGCTGGAGCTACAAAGTGCGACAGCACTTGGAGATGGAGACGACAGAAGCTGTCTGAGAAGACTGATGCCAGTACCATGAGTCAGAGTACAGTGTAAAATGCCACAACTCAAGCCTCTGATACCAGTGAAGCACAGAGAAATGGCGCTTGTGCTGCAAAAGTGCTCCAGCACGGTGAGATGCAAATGACAGAAGCTGTCTGAGAAGACTGATGCCAATACCCTGAGCCAGAGTACAGTGTAAAATGTCACAACTAGAGCTCTGATACCAGTGAAGCACACAAAATAGCGCTTGTGCTACAAAGTGCTCCAGCATGGTGAGATGCAGATGACAGAAGCTGTCTGAGAAGACTGATGCCAGTACCCTGAGCCTGAGTCCCATGAAAAATGCCACAACTCAAGCCTGTGACCCTAGTGAAGCACACAAAATAGCACTGGTGCTACAAAGTGCTACAGCAAAATGAGATGGAGATGACAGAAGATGTCTGAGAAGACTGACGCCAGTACCTGAGCAAAATACACATTGTAAAATGCAACTCGAGCCTCTTATACCATTGAAGTACAAAAATGGCGCTGGTGCCACAAAGTTCTACAGCACCTGTTAGATGGAAATGACAGAAGCTGTCTGAGAAGACTGATGCGATAACCTGAGCCAGAGTACAGTGAAAATGCAACAACTGAAACCTGAGACCCAATGAAGCACACAAAATAGCACTGATGCTGCAAA
Source organism: Neoceratodus forsteri (assembly GCA_016271365.2). Lineage (NCBI taxonomy): Eukaryota > Metazoa > Chordata > Ceratodontiformes > Ceratodontidae > Neoceratodus > Neoceratodus forsteri. Next base: position 56,205,769 of record CM028130.1, read on the forward strand.
GTGCTCCAGCACCGTGAGATGGAGATGATAGAGCTGTCTGAGAAGACTGTTGCAGTACCCTCAGCCAGAGTACAGTGAAAAAATGCCCCAACTCAAAGCCTGTGACCACAGTGAAAAACACACAAAATAGCTGGTGCTACAAAGTACTCCAGCTCCTGGAGATGGAGATGACAGAAGCTGTCTGAGAAGACTGATGCCAGTACCTGAGCCAGAGTACAGTGAAAGTGCCACAACTCAATTCTGTGTGTCCCTACTGAAGCACACAAAATAGTGCTGGTGCTACAAAGTGCAACAGCACCGTGGAGATGGATATTACAGAAGCTGACTGGGGAAGACTGATGCCAGTACCCTGAGTCAGAGTACAGTGAAAAATTCCACAACTCAAGCCTGTGACCCCAGTGAAGCACAGAAAATGCACTGGTGCAACAAGTGTAACCAGCACGTGAGATGGAGATGACAGAAGCTGTCTGCAGGAAGACTGATGCCAGTACCCGAGCTAGAGTACTGTGAAAAATGCCACAACCCAAGCCTGTGACAACAGTGAAGTACACAAAGTTGCGCTGGTGCTACAAGCTGCTCCAGCACCAAGAGATGGAGATGATAGAAGCTGTCTGAGAATACTGACAGCAGTACCCTGAGCCAGAGTACAGTGTAAAATGCCACAACTCGAGCCTCTGATACCAGTGAAGTGCACAAAATAGTGCTGGTGCTACAAAGCGCTCTAGCACCGTGAGATGGAGATGATAGAAGCAGTCTGACAAGACTGATGCCAGTACCCTGAGCCAGACTACAGTGAAAAATGTCACAGCTCAAGCCTCTGATCCCAGTGAAGCACACAAATCAGCGCTGTTGAAACAAAATGCTGCAGCACCATGAGATGGAGATGACAGAAGCTGTCTGAGAAGACTGATGCCAGTACCCTGAGCCAGAGTACCGGAAAAATGCCACAACTCAAGCCTGTGACCCTAGTGAAGCACACAAAATAGCACTGGTGCTACAAAGTGCTCCAGCACCGTGAGATGGAGATGACAGAAGCTGTCTGAGAAGACTGATGCCAGTACCCTGAGCCAGAGTACAATGAAAAATGCCACAACTCAAGCCTGTGACCCTAGTGAAGCACACAAAATAGTACTGGTGCTACAAAGTGATCCAGCACCATGAGATGGAGACGACAGAAGATGTCTGAGAAGACTGATGCCAGTACTCTGAGCCAGAGTACAGTGAAAAATACCACAACTCAAGCCTGTGACACCAGTGAAGCACACAAAATAGTGCTGGTGCTACAAAGTCCTCCAGCTCCGTGAGATGGAGACAACAGAAGCTGTCTGAGAAGACTGATACCAGTACCCTGAGCCAGAGTTCAGTGTAAAATGCCACAACTCGAGCCTCTGATACCAGTGAAGCATACAAAATAGCACTTGTGCTACAAAGTGATCCACCACCATGAGATGGAGATGACTGAAGCTGTCTGACAAGACTGTTGCCAGTACCCTGAGCCAGAGTACCATGAAAAATGCCACAACTCAAGCCTGTGACGCTAGTGAACACACAAAATTGCGCTGGTGCTACAATGTGCTTAACCACCGTTAGATGGAGATGACAGAAGCTGTCTGGAAGACTGATGCCAGTAACCTGAGCTGAGTGTACAGTGAAAAATGCCACAACTCTAACCTCTGTCCCCAATGAAGCACACACAATAGCGCTGATTCTACACAATGCTCTAGCACTGTGTGATGGAGATGACAGAAGCTGTCTGAGAAGACTGATGCCAGTATCCTGAGCCAGAGTACAGTGAAAAATGCCACAACTCAAGCCCGTGACACCAGTGAAGCACACTAAATAGCGCTGGTGCTACATGCTGCTCCAGCACCATGAGATGGAGACGATAGAAGCTATCTAAGAATACTGACACCTGTACCCTGAGCCAGAGTACAGTGTAAAATGCCACAACTCGAGCCTCTGATACCAGTGAAGCACACAAAATAGTGTTGAAGTGCTACAAAGTGCTAACACCTTGAGATGAGACAACAGAAGCTGTCTGAGAAGACTGATGCCAGTACCTTGAGCAGAGGACAGTGTAAAATGCCACAACTCGAGACCTCTGATAACAGTGAAGCACACAAAATAGCACTGGTGCTACTAAGTGCTCAGGCACCGTGAGGTGGAGACGACTGAAGCTGTCTGAGAAGACTGATGCCAGTACCCTGAGCCAGAGTACAGTAAAAATGCCAAAACTCAGCTAGTGACCCCAGTGAAGACACACAAAATATAGCTGGAGCTACAAAGTGCGCCAGCACTTGGAGAATGGAGATGACAGAAGCTGTCTGAGAAGACTGATGCCAGTACCATGAGTCAGGTACAGTTGTAAAATGCCTCCAACTCAAGCCTCTGGTACCAGTGGCACAGAAAATAGCGCTTGTGCTACAAAGTGCTCCAGCCGCGGTGAGATGCAAATGACAGAAGCTGTCTGAGAAGACTGATGCCAGTACCCTGAGCCAGGTACGAGTGTGAAATGTCACAACTAGAGCTCTGATACCAGTGAAGTACACAAAATAGCGCTTGTGCTACAAAGTGCTCCAGCATGGTGAGATGCAGATGACAGAAGCTGTCTGAGTGGACTGATGCCAGTACCCTGAGCCTGAGTCCCATGAAAAATGCCACAACTCAAGTCTGTGACCCTAGTGAAGCACAGAAAATAGCACTGGTGCTACAAAGTGCTACAGCAAAATGAGATGGAGATGACAGAAGATGTCTGAGAAGACTGACGCCAGTACCCTGAGCCAAAGTACATTGTAAAATGCCACAACTTGAGCCTCTTATACCATTGAAGTACACAAAATGGACAGCTGGTGCTACAAGTTCTACAGCACAGTTAGATGGAAATGATGAAGCTGTCTGAGAAGACTGATGCCGATAACCTGAGCCAGAGTACAGTGAAAAATGCAACAACTGAAACCTGAGACCCCAATGAAGCACACAAAATAGCACTGATGCTACAAAGTGCTCCAGCACTGTGAGATGGAGATGACAGAAGCAGTCTGAGAAGACTGTTGCCAGTACCCAGAACAAGAGTACAGTGAAAAATGCCACAACTGAAACCTGTGAACCCAGTGAAGCAAACAAAATAGCGCTGGTGCTACAAAGTGCTCCAGCTACTGGAGAAAGGTGATGACATACGCTGTGTGAGAAGACTGATGCCAGTACCCTGAGCCAGAGTACAGTGCAAAATGCCACAACTCAAGCCTGTGACTCCAGTGAAGCACACAAAATAGCGCGGGTGCTACAAAGTGCACCAGTACCGTGTTAGGGAGACGACAGAAGATGTCTGAGAAGACTGATGCCAGTACCAAGAGCCAGAGTACAGTGAAAAATGCCATACCTCAAGCCTGTGATCCCAGTAAAGCACACAAAATAGCGCTGGTACTACAAAGAGCTCCTGCACCGTGAGATGGAGACGACATAAGCTGTCTGACAAGACTGATGCCAGTACCCTGAGCCAGAGTACCATGAAAAATGCCACTTCTCAAGCCTGTGACCCTAGTGAAGCACACAAAATAGTACTGGTGCTACAAAGTGATCCAGCACCATGAGATGGAGACGACAGAAGATGTCTGAGAAGACTGATGCCAGTACACTGAGCCAGAGTACAGTGAAAAATACCACAACTCAAGCCTGTGACCCCAGTGAAGCACACAAAATAGTGCTGGTGCTACGAAGTCCTCCAGCTCCGTGAGATGGAGACAACAGAAGCTGTCTGAGAAGACTGATACCAGTACCCTGAGCCAGAGTTCAGTGTAAAATGCCACAACTCGAGCCTCTGATACCAGTGAAGCATACAAAATAGCACTTGTGCTACAAAGTGATCCACCACCATGAGATGGAGATGACTGAAGCTGTCTGACAAGACTGTTGCCAGTACCCTGAGCCAGAGTACCATGAAAAATGCCACAACTCAAGCCTGTGACGCTAGTGAAGCACACAAAATTGCGCTGGTGCTACAATGTGCTTAACCACCGTTAGATGGAGATGACAGAAGCTGTCTGAGAAGACTGATGCCAGTAACCTGAGCTAGTGTACAGTGAAAAATGCCACAACTCAAGCCTCTGTCCCCAATGAAGCACACACAATAGCGCTGATTCTACACAATGCTCTAGCACTGTGTGATGGAGATGACAGAAGCTGTCTGAGAAGACTGATGCCAGTATCCTGAGCCAGAGTACAGTGAAAAATGCCACAACTCAAGCCCGTGACACCAGTGAAGCACACTAAATAGCGCTGGTGCTACAAAGTTCTCCTGCACCGTGAAATGGAGACGACAGAAGCTGTCTGTGAAGACTGATGCCAGTACCCTGAGCCAGAGTACAGTGAAAAATGCCCCAACTCCAGCCTGTGACCCGAGTGAAAAACACAAAATAGCACTGGTGCTACAAAGTACTCCACCTCCTGGAGATGGAGATGACAGAAGCTGTCTGAGAAGACTGATGTCAGTACCCTGAGCCAGAGTACAGTGAAAATTGCCACAGCTCAATTCTGTGTCCCTACTGAAGCACACAAAAAAGCGCTGGTGCTACAAAGTGCACCAGCACCGTGAGATGAATATGACAGAAGCTGTCTGAGAAGACTGATGCCAGTACCCTGAGTCAGAGTACAGTGAAAAATTCCACTACTCAAGCCTTTGACCCCAGTGAAGCACAGAAAATGCACTGGTGCTACAAAGTGCTCCAGCACTGTGAGATGGAGATGACAGAAGCTGTCTGAGAAGACTGATGCCAGTACCTCGAGCTAGAGTACTGTGAAAAATGCCACAACTCAAGCCTGTGACGCCAGTGAAGCACACAAAATTGCGCTGGTGCTACATGCTGCTCCAGCACCATGAGATGGAGACGATAGAAGCTATCTGAGAATACTGACACCTGTACCCTGAGCCAGAGTACAGTGTAAAATGCCACAACTCGAGCCTCTGATACCAGTGAAGCACACAAAATAGTGTTGGTGCTACAAAGTGCTCCAACACCGTGAGATGGAGACAACAGAAGCTGTCTGAGAAGACTGATGCCAGTACCTTGAGCCAGAGGACAGTGTAAAATGCCACAACTCGAGCCTCTGATAACAGTGAGGCACACAAAATAGCACTGGTGCTACTAAGTGCTCAGGCACCGTGAGGTGGAGACGACTGAAGCTGTCTGAGAAGACTGATGCCAGTACCCTGAGCCAGAGTACAGTAAAAAATGCCAAAACTCAAGCTAGTGACCCCAGTGAAGCACACAAAATATCGCTGGAGCTACAAAGTGCGCCAGCACTTGGAGATGGAGACGACAGAAGCTGTCTGAGAAGACTGATGCCAGTACCATGAGTCAGAGTACAGTGTAAAATGCCACAACTCAAGCCTCTGATACCAGTGAAGCACAGAAAATAGCGCTTGTGCTACAAAGTGCTCCAGCACGGTGAGATGCAAATGACAGAAGCTGTCTGAGAAGACTGATGCCAGTACCCTGAGCCAGAGTACAGTGTAAAATGTCACAACTAGAGCTCTGATACCAGTGAAGCACACAAAATAGCGCTTGTGCTACAAAGTGCTCCAGCATGGTGAGATGCAGATGACAGAAGCTGTCTGAGAAGACTGATGCCAGTACCCTGAGCCAGAGTACCATGAAAAATGCCACAACTCAAGCCTGTGACCCTAGTGAAGCACACAAAATAGTACTGGTGCTACAAAGTGCACCAGCAACGTGAGATGGAGACGACAGAAGCTGTCTGAGAAGACTGATGCCAGTACACAGAGCCAGAGTACAGTGTAAAATGCCATAACCCGAGCTTCTGATACCAGTGAAGCACACAAAATAGCGCTGGTGCTACAAAGTCCTAAACCACCGTGAGATGGAGATGACAGAAGCTGTCTGAGAAGACTGATGGCAGTACCCTGTGCCAGAGTACAGCGAAAAATGCCTCAGCTCAAGCCTGTGACCAAGTGAAGAACACTAAATAACGCTGGTGCTACAAAGTGCACCAGCACCGTGAGAAGAAGATGACAGAAGCTGTCTGAGAAGACTGATGCCACTACCCTGAGCCAGAGAACAGAGAAAAATGCCACAACTCAAGCCTGTGACCCCAGTGAAGCACAGAAAATAGCGCAGGTGCTACAAAGTGCTCAATCACTGTGAGATATAGATGACAAAAGCTGTCTGAGAATACTGATGCCAGTACCCTGAGCCAGAGTACAGTGAAAAATGCCACAACTCAAGCCTGTGACGCAGTAAAGCACATAAAATAGCGCTGGTGCTACAAAGTGCTAAAGCACCATGAGAAGAGATGACAGAAGCTTTCTGAGAAGACTGATGCCAGTTCCCTGAGCCAGAGTACAGTGAAAAATGCCACAACTCAAGCCTGTGACCCCAGTGAAGCACAAAAATTAGCGCAGGTGCTACAAAGTGCTCAAGCACTGTGAGATGGAGATGACAAAAGCTGTCTGAGAAGACTGATGCCAGTACCCTGAGCCAGAGTACAGTGAAAAATGCCACAACTCAAGCCTGTGACCCAGTAAAGCACACAAAATAGCTGGTGCTACAAAGTGCTAAAGCACCATGAGAAGAGACGACAGAAGCTTTCTGAGAAGACTGATGCCAGTTCCCTGAGCCAGAGTACAGTGAAAAATGCCACAACTCAAGCCTGTGACCCCAGTGAAGGACACAAAATAGCACAGGTACTACAAAGTGCTCCAGCACAATGAGATGGACATGACATTAGCTGTCTGAGAAGACTGATGCCAGTACCCTGAGCCAGAGTACAGTGTAAAATGCCACAACTCGATTCTCCGATACCAGTGAAGCACACAAAATAGCACAGGTGCTACAAAGTGCTCCAGCACCGTGAGATAGAGATGACAGAAGCTGTCTTACAAGTCTGATTCCAGTTCCCTGAGCCAGAGTACAGTGAAAAATACCACAGCTCAAGCCTCTCATCCCAGTGAAGCACACAAAATAACACTGGTGTTACAAAAATGCTCCAGCACCGTGAGATGGAGACGACAGAAGCTGTCTGAGAAGACTGATACCAGTACCCTGAGCCAGAGTAAAGCGCAAAATGCCACTACTCAAGCCTGTGACCCCAGTGAAGCATGCAAAATAGCGCTGGTGCTACAAAGTTATCCAGCACTGTGAGATGGAGACAACAGAAGCTGTCTGAGAAGACTGATGCTAGTAACCTGAGCCAGAGTGCAGTGAAAAGTGCCTTAACTCAAGCATGTGACCACAGTGAAGCACACAAAATAGCGCTGGTGCTACAAAGTGCTCCAGCTCCTGGTGATGGAGATGACAGAAGCTGTCTGAGAAGACTGATGCCAGTACCCTGAGCCAGAGTACAGTGTAAAATGCCACAACTCGAGCCTGTGATACCAGTGAAGCACACAAAATAGCGCTGGTGCTACACAGTACTCCAGCTCCTGGTGATGGAGATGACAGAAGCTGTCTGAGAAGACTGATGCCAGTACCCTGAGCCAGAGTACAGTGTAAAATGCCACAACTCGAGCCTGTGATACCAGTGAAGCACACAAAATAGTGCTGGTGCTACAAATTGCTCCAGCACCGTGAGATGGAGATGACAGAAGCTGTCTGAGAAGACTGATGCCAGTACCCTGAGCCAGAGTTCAGTGTTAAATGCCACAACTCTAGCCTCTGATACAAGTGAAGCACACAAAATAGCGCTGGTGCTACAAAGTGCTCCACCACCATGAGATGGAGATGACAGAAGCTGTCTGAGAAGACTGATGCCAGTAACCTGAGCCAGAGTACAGTGAAAAATGCCCAACTCAAGCCTGTGACCCCAGAGAAGCACACAAAATAGCGCTGGTGCTACAAATTGCTACAGCTCCTGGAGATGGAGATGACAGAAGCTGTCTGAGAAGACTGATGCCAGTACCCTGAGCCAGAGTACAGTGAAAAATGCCACAACTCAAGCTTGAGACCCTACTGAAGCACACAAAATAGCGCTGGTGCTACAAAGTGTACAAGCACCGAGAGATGGAGATAACAGAAGCTGTCTGAGAAGACTGATGCCAGTACCCTGAGTCAGAGTACTGTGAAAAATGCCACATCTCAAGCCTGTGACCCCAGTGAAGAACAGAAAATAGCACTAGTGCTACAAAGTGCTCAGTACCGTGAGATGGAAATGACAGGAGCTGTCTGAGAAGACTGATGCCAGTACCCCGAGCTAGGGTACTGTGAAAAATGCCATAACTCAAGCCTGTGACCCCAGAAAAGCACACAAAATTGTGCTGGTACTACAAACTGCTCCAGCACCATGAGATGGAGAAGATAGATGCTGTCTGAGAAGACTGATGCCAGTACCCTGAGCCACAGTACAGTCTAAAATGCCACAACTCGAGCATCTGATACCAGTGAAGCACACAAAATAGCGCTGGTGCTACAAAGTGCTCCAGCACCGAGAGATGGAGATGACAGAAGCTGTCTGAGAAGCCTGATGCCAGTACCCTGACCCTCAGTACAGTGTAAAATGCCACAACTCGAGCCTCTGATACTAGTGAACACACAAAATAGCACTGGTGCTACAAAGTGCTCCAGCACTGTGAGATAGAGGCAACAGAAGCTGACTGACAAGACTGATGCCAGAACCCAGAGCCAGAGTTCAGTGAAAAATGCCACAGCTCAAGGCTCTGATCACAACGAAGCGCACAAAAAAGCACTGGTGCTACCAAGTGCTCCAGCACTGTGAGATGGAGATGAGAGAAGCTGTCTGATAAGATTGATCCCTGTACCCTGCGCCAGGGTACAGTGAAAAGTGCTACAACTCAAGCCTGTGACCCCAGTGAAGCACACAATATAGCGCCGGTGCTACAAAGTGCTCCAGCTCCTGGAGATGGAGACGACAGAAGATGTCTGAGAAGATTGATGCCAGTACCCTGAGCCAGAGTACAGTAAAAAATGCCACAACTCAAGCCTGTGACCCCAGTGAAGCACACAAAATAGCGTTGGTGCTACAAAGAGCTCCAGCACCGTGAGATGGAGAAGACAGAAACTGTCTGAGAACACTGATGAAAGTACCCTGAGCCAGAATACAGTGAAAAATGACACAACTGAAGCCTGTGACCCCAGTGAAGCACACAAAATAGCGCTGGTGCTACAAAGTGCTCCAGCACCGTGAGATGGATACGACAGAAGCTGTCTGAGAAGACTGGTGCCGGTACCTTGAGCCAGAGTACAGTGAAAAATGCCACAACTCAAGCCTGTGACCCCAGTGAAGCACATTAAATAGCGTTGGTGCTACAAAGTGCTCCTGCACGTGAGATGGTGATGACAGAAGCTGTCTGAGAAGACTGATGCCAGTACCCTGAGCCAGAGTACAGTGAAAAATGCCCTAACTCAAGCCTGTGACCCCAGTGAAAAACACAAAATAGAGCTGGTGCTACAAAGTACTCCAACTCCTGGAGATGGAGATGACAGAAGCTTTCTGAGAAGACTGATGCCAGTAACCTGAGCCAGAGTACAGTGAAAATTGCCACAACTCAAGTCTGTGTCCTTACTGAAGCACACAAAACAGCGCTGGTGCTACAAAGTGCACCAGCACCGTGAGATGTATATTACAGAAGCTGTCTGAGAAGACTGATGCCAGTACCCTGAGTCAGAGTACAGTGAAAAATTCCACAACTCAAGCCTGTGACCGCAGTGAAGTACAGAAAATGCACTGGTGCTACAAAGTGCTCCAGCACCGTGAGATGGAAATGACAGAAGCTGTCTGAGAAGACTGATGCCAGTACCCCGAGCTAGAGTACTGTGAAAAATGCCACAACTCAAGCCTGTGACGCCAGTGAAGCACACAAAATTGCTCTGGTGCTACAAGCTGCTCCAGCACCATGAGATGGAGACAATAGAAGCTGTCTGAGAATACTGACACCAGTACCCTGAGCCAGAGTACAGTGTAAAATGCCACAACTCAAGCCTCTGATACCAGTGAAGCACACAAAATAGCGCTGGTGCTACAAAGTGTTCTAGCACCTTGAGATGGAGATGACAGAAGCTGTCTGACAAGACTGATGCCAGTACCCTGAGCCAGACTACAGTGAAAAATGTCACAGCTCAAGCCTGTGACCCCAGGGAAGTACAGATAATAGCTCTGGTGCTACAAAGTGCTCCAGCACCGTGAGATGGAGATGAAAGAAGCTGTCTGAGAAGACTGATGCCAGTACACTGAGCTAGAGTACTGTGAAAAATGCCACAACTTAAGCCTGTGAACCCAGTAAAGCACTCAAAATTGCGCTGGTGCTACAAACTGCTCCAGCACCATAAGATGGAGACTATAGAAGCTGTCAGAGAAGACTGACGCCAGTACCTTGAGCAAGAGTACAGTGTAAAATGCCACAACTCGAGCATCTGATACCAGTGAAGCACACAAAATAGCGCTGGTGCTACAAAGTGCTCCAGCACCGAGAGATGGAGACGACAGAAGCTGTCTGAGAAGCCTGATGCCAGTACCCTGAGCCAGAGTACAGTGTAAAATGCCACAACTCGAGCCTCTGATACTAGTGAAGCACACAAAATAGCACTGGTGCTACAAAGTGCCACAGCACTGTGAGATAGAGACAACAGAAGCTGACTGACAAGACTGATGCCAGTACCCAGAGCCAGAGTTCACTGAAAAATGCCACAGCTCAAGGCTCTGATCACAACGAAGCACACAAAATGATGACCTCAATGTAAGGAAACAGTGTGACAAGGCATCAGGTAAAGCAAATGGATGCTGGGATGTATAGGCAGGGGCATCACCAGCAGGAAAATGGAGGTCATAATTCTGATATACAAGACACTAGTGAGGCCCCACCTGGAGTACAGTGTACAGTTCTGGAGACCATACCTACGTAAGGACATAGACAGGGTAGAGAAGGTTCAGAGGAGGGCAACAAAGATTGTGCATGGGTTGCATCACAAGTCCTATGAAGACAGGTTGAAGAAACTGAACATGTACTCCCTGGTGGAGAGGAGGGAGAGAGGGGATATGATACAGACATACAAGTATCTTACAGGGAGGAACAGGGTGCAGGAAAACACTATTTTTAAGCGAAAAAGATGTTTCAGGACTTGAGGGCATGGGATGAAGTTGGAGGGAGGACGAATCAGAGGAAACATGAGAAAGAATTTCTTCACAGAACGGGTGGTGGACAAGTGGAACACCCTGCCAGAGGAAGTGGTGGGAGCTGAAATAATCACAGGATTTAAGAATGCATGGGATAGACATAAAGGAATTCTAGAGGTCAGGGGTAAGGGGAAATAGACTTCTAGGAAAAATAACTGAACTTACAAGCTCAAATGGGCAGACTAGGTGGGCCATAGGCCCTTATCTGCTGACACTGTCTATATATCTATGAATCTATGTAACTATGTATAAAATAGCACTGGTGCTACCAAGTGCTCCAGCACTGTGAGATGGAGATGACAGAAGCTGTCTGAGAAGATTGATCCCTGTACCCTGCGCCAGGGTACAGTGAAAAGTGCTACAACTCAAGCCTGTGACCCCAGTGAAGCACACAATATAGCGCCGGTGCTACAAAGTGCTCCAGCTCCTGGAGATGGAGACGACAGAAGCTGTCTGAGAAGACTGATGCCAGTACCCTGAGCCAGAGTACATTAAAAAATGCCACAACTCAAGCCTGTGACCCCAGTGAAGCACACAAAATAGCGTTGGTGCTACAAAGAGCTCCAGCACCGTGAGATGGAGAAGACAGAAACTGTCTGAGAACACTGATGATAGTACCCTGAGCCAGAATACAGTGAAAAATGACACAACTCAAGCCTGTGACCCCAGTGAAGCACACAAAATAGCGTTGGTGTTACAAAGTGCTCCAGCACCGTGAGATGGACACGACAGAAGCTGTCTGAGAAGACTGGTGCCGGTACCCTGAGCCAGAGTACAGTGAAAAATGCCACAACTCAAGCCAGTGACCCCAGTGAAGCACACTTAATAGCGCTGGTGCTACAAAGTGCTCCTGCACCGTGAGATGGAGATGATAGAAGCTGTCTGAGAAGACTGATGCCAGTACCCTGAGCCAGAGTACAGTGAAAAATGCCCCAACTCAAGCCTGTGACCACAGTGAAAACACAAAATAGCGCTGGTGCTACAAAGTACTCCAGCTCCTGGAGATGGAGATGACAGAAGCTGTCTGAGAAGACTGATGCCAGTACCCTGAGCCAGAGTACAGTGAAAATTGCCACAACTCAATTCTGTGTCCCTACTGAAGCACACAAAATAGTGCTGGTGCTACAAAGTGCACCAGCACCGTGAGATGGATATTACAGAAGCTGTCTGAGAAGACTGATGCCAGTACCCTGAGTCAGAGTACAGTGAAAAATTCCACAACTCAAGCCTGTGACCCCAGTGAAGCACAGAAAATGCACTGGTGCAACAAAGTGCTCCAGCACCGTGAGATGGAGATGACAGAAGCTGTCTGAGAAGACTGATGCCAGTTCCCGAGCTAGAGTACTGTGAAAAATGCCACAACTCAAGCCTGTGTCACCAGTGAAGCACACAAAGTTGCGCTGGTGCTACAAACTGCTCCAGCACCAAGAGATGGAGATGATAGAAGCTGTCTGAGAATACTGACAGCAGTACCCTGAGCCAGAGTACAGTGTAAAATGCCACAACTCGAGCCTCTGATACCAGTGAAGCACACAAAATAGCGCTGGTGCTACAAAGTGCTCTAGCACCGTGAGATGGAGATGACAGAAGCTGTCTGACAAGACTGATGCCAGTACCCTGAGCCAGACTACAGTGAAAAATGTCACAGCTCAAGCCTCTGATCCCAGTGAAGCACACAAATCAGCGCTGGTGCAACAAAATGCTGCAGCACCGTGAGATGGAGATGACAGAAGCTGTCTGAGAAGACTGATGCCAGTACCCTGAGCCAGAGTACCATGAAAAATGCCACAACTCAAGCCTGTGACCCTAGTGAAGCACACAAAATAGCACTGGTGCTACAAAGTGCTCCAGCACCGTGAGATGGAGATGACATTAGCTGTCTGAGAAGACTGATGCCAGTATCCTGAGCAAGACTACAGTGACAAATACCAAAACTCAAGCCTGAGACCCCAGTGAAGCACACAAAATAGCGCTGGTGCTTCAAAGTTCTCAAGCTCCTGGAGATGGAGACAACAGAAGCTGTCTGAGAAAACTGATGTCAGTACACTGAGATAGAGTACAGAGAAAAATGCCACAACTCAAGCCTGTGACCCCAGTGAAGCACACAAAAAAGCGCTGTTGCTACAAAGTGCGCCAGCCGGTGAGATGGAGAAGACAACTGTCAGAGAAGACTGATGCCAGTACCCTGAGCCAGAGTACAGTGAAAAATGCCACAACTCAAGCCAGTGACCCCTTTGAAGCACACAAAATAGCGCTGGTGCTACAAAGTGCCTCAGCACAGTGAGATGTACACGACAGAAGCTGTCTCAGAAGAATGATGCCAATACCCCTGAGCCAGAGTACAGTGAAAAATGCCACAACTCAAGCCTGTGACCCCAGTGAAGCACACCAAATAGCACTGGTGCTACAAAGTGCTCCAGCACCGTGAGGAGGAGACTTCAGAAGCTGTCTGAGAAGACCGATGCCAGTACCCTGAGCCATAGTACAGAGTAAAAAGAAACAACTCGAGCCACGAATACCTATGAAGCTCACAAAATAGCTTTGGTGCAACAAAGTGCTCCAGCACCGTGAGATGGAGATGACAGAAGCTGTCTGAGAAGACTGATGCCAGTACCCTGAGATAGAGTACAGTGAAAAATGCCACAACTCAAGCCAGTGACCCCAGTGAAGCACACAAAATAGCGTTGGTGCTACAAAGTGCTGCAGTACCGTGAGATGGAGACGAAAGAAGCTGTCTGAGAAGACTGATGCCAGTACCCTTCGCCAGAGTACAGTGTAAAATGCCACAACTCGAGCCTCTGATACCAGTGAAGCACACAAAATAGCGCTGGTGCTACAAAGTGCTCAGGCACCGTGAGATGGAGACAACAGATGCAGACTGAGAAGACTGATGCCAGTACCCTGAGCAAGAGTACAGTGAAAAATGCCACAACTCAAGCCTGTGACCCCAGTGAAGCACAAAAAGTAGCGCTGCTGCTGCAAAGTGCTCCAGCACCATGAGATGCAGATGACAGAAGATGTCTGAGAAGACTGATGCAAGTACACTGAGCCAGAGTACAGTGAAAAATGCCACAACTCAAGCCACTGTCCCCATTGAAGCACAAAAAATAGCGCTGGTGCTACAAAGTGCTCCAGCTCTTAGAAATGGAGATAATAGAAGCTGTCTAAGAAGACTGATGCCAGTACCCTGAGCCAGAGTACAGTGTAAAATGCCACAACTCGAGCCTCTGATACCAGTGAAGCACCCAAAATAGCGCTTGTGCTACAAAGTACTCCAGCACCGTGAGATGCAGATGACAGAAGCTGTCTGAGAAGATTGATGCCAGTACCCTGAGAAAGAGTACCATGAAAAATGCCACAACTCATGCCTGTGACCCTAGTGAAGCACACAAAATAGCACTGGTGCTACAAAGTACTCCCGCAGAATGAGATGGAGAAGACAGAAGCAGTCTGAGAAGACTGATGCCAGTAACCTGAGCCAGAGTAAAGTGACAAATGCCACAACTTAAGCCTGTGATCCCAATGAAGCACACACAATATCGCTGATGCTACAAAATGCTCCAGCACTGTGTGATGGAGATGACAGAAGCTGTCGGAGAAGACTGATGCCAGTATCCTGAGCAAGAGTACAGTGAAAAATGACACAACTGAAGCCTGTGACCCCAGTGAAGCACACAAAATAGCGCTGGTGCTACAAAGTACTCCGGCACCATGAGATGCAGATGACAGAAGCAGACTGAGAGACTGATGCCAGTACCCTGTGCCAGAGTACAGTGAAAAATGTCACAACTCAAGCCTGTGACCCCAGTGAAGCACACAAAATAGTGCCAGTGATACAAAATGCTCCAGCTCCTGGAGAAGGAGTCGACAGAAGCTGTCTGAGAAGACTGACGCCAGTACCCAGAGCCAGAGTACAGTGTAAAATGCCAAAACTCGAGCCTCTGATAGCAGTGAAGCACACAAAATAGCGCTGTTTCTACAAAGTGCTCCAGCACTGCGAGATAGAGACAACAGTAGCTGTCTGACAAGACTGATGCCAGTACCCTCAGCCTAAATACAGTGAAAAATGCCACAGCTCAATCCTCTGATCCCAGTGAAGTACAAAAAATAGCTCTGGTCCTACAAAATGCTACAGCACCGTGATATGGAGATGACAGAAGCTGTCTGAGAAGACTGATGCCAGCACTCTGCACCACAGGACAACGAAAAATGCCACATGTCAAGCCTGTGATCCTAGTGAAGCACAGAAAATAGCACTGCTGCTACAAAGTGCTACAGCACCGTGAGATGGAGATGACATAAGCTGTCTGAGAAGACTGATGCCAGTACCCTGAGCCAGAGTACCATGAAAAAAGCCACAACTCAAGCCTATGACCCTAGTGAACCACACTAAATAGTACTGGTGCTACAAAGTGCACCAGTACCGTGAGATGGAGATGACAGAAGCTGTCTGAGAAGACTGAGGCCAGTACCCAGAGCCAGAGTACAGCGTAAAATGCCATAACTCGAGCCTCTGATACCAGTAAGGCACACAAAATAGCACAGGTGCTACAAAGTCCTCCACCACTGTGTGATAGAGACGACAGAAGCTGTCTGAGAAGACTGATGGCAGTACCCTGTCCCAGAGTACAGTGAAAAATGCCTCAACTCAAGCCTGTGACCCCAGTGAAGCACACAAAAATAACGTTGGTGCTAAAAAGTGCACCAGCACCATGAGAAGGAGATGACAGAAGCTGTCTGAGAAGACTGATGCCAGTACCCTGAGCCAGAGTACAGAGAAAAATGCCACAACTCAAGCCTGTGACCCCAGTGAAGCAAAGAAAATAGGGCAGGTGCTACAAAGTGCTCAATTACTGTGAGATGGAGATGACAAAAGCTGTCTGAGAAGACTGATGCCAGTACCCTGAGCCAGAGTACAGTGAAAAATGCCACAACTCATGCCTGTGACGAAGTAAAGCACACAAAATAGTGCTGGTGCTACAAAGTGCTAAAGCAACATGAAAAGAGATGACAGAAGCTGTCTGTGAAGACTGATGCCAGTTCCCTGAGCCAGAGTACAGTGAAAAATGCCACAATTCAAGCCTGTGACCCCAGTGAAGCACACAAAATAGCGCTGGTGCTACAAAGTGGTCCAGCACCGTGAGATGGAGACGACAGGAGCAGTCTGAGAAGACTGATGCCAGTACCCTGAGCCAGAGTACAGTGTAAAATGCCACAACTCGAGCCTCTGATACCAGTGAAGCGCACAAAATAGCACTTGTGCTGCAAAGTGCTCCAGCACCGTGAGACAGAGACGACAGAAGCTGTCTTACAAGACTGATTCCAGTTCCCTGAGACAGAGTACGGTGAAAAATACCACAGCTCAAGCCTCTGATCCCAGTGAAGCACACAAAATAACACTGGTGTTACAAAATGCTCCAGCACCGTGAGATAGAGACGACAGAAGCTGTCTGAGAAGACTGATTCCAGTACCCTGAGCCAGAGTAAAGTGCAAAATGCCACTACTCAAGCCTGTGACCCCAGTGAAGCACACAAAAAGCTGGTGCTACAAAGTTATCCAGAACTGTGAGATGGAGACAACAGAAGCTGTCTGAGAAGACTGATGCTAGTACCCTGAGCCAGAGTACAGTGAAAAGTGCCTTAACTCAAGCCTGTGACCCCATTGAAGCACACAAAATAGCGCTGGTGCTACAAAGTGCTCCAGCACCTTGAGATGGAGACGAAACAAAGCTGTCTGAGAAGACTGATGCCAGTACCCATAGCCAGAGTACAGTGTAAAATGCCACAACTCGAGCCTCTGATACCAGTGAAGCACACAAACTAGAGCTGGTGCTACAAAGTGCTCCAGCACCATGAGATAGAGACGACAGAAGCTGTCTGACAATACTGATGCCAGTACCCTGAGGCAGGTAAGTGTAAAATGCCACAACTCAAGCCTCTGATACCAGTGAAGCACACAAAATAGCGCTGGTGCTATAAAGTGCTCCAGCACCGTGAGTTGTAGGCAACAGAGCTGTCTGACAAGACTGATGCCAGTACCCTGAGCCAGAGTACAGTGAAAAATGCCACAACTCAAGCCTGTGACCCTAGTAAAGCACAGAAAATAGCGTTGGTGCTACAAAGTGCTCCAGCACCATGAGATGGACACGACAAAAGCTGTCTGAGAAGACTGGTGCCAGTTCCCTGAGCCATAGTACAGTTAAAAATGCCACAACTCAAGCCTGTGACCCAGTGAAGCACACAAAATAGCACTGGTGCTACAAAGAACTCCAGCTCCTGGTGATAGAGATGACAGAAGCTGTCTGAGAAGACTGATGCCAGTACCCCGAGCTTGAGTACTGTGAAAAATGACACAACTCAAGCCTCTGACACCAGTGAAGCACACAAAATTGCGCTGGTGCTACAAGCTGCTCCAGCACCATGAGATGGAGACAATAGAAGCTGTCTGAGAATACTGACACCAGTACCCTGAACCAGAGTACAGTGTAAAATGCCACAACTCGAGCCTCTGATACCAGTGAAGCACACAAAATAGCGCTGGTGCTACAAAGTGCTCTAGCACCGTGTGATGGAGATGACAGAAGCTGTCTGACAAGACTGATGCCAGTGCCCTGAGCCAGACTACAGTGAAAAATGTCACAGCTCAAGCCTCTGATCCCAGTGAAGCACACAAATCAGAGCTGTTGCAACAAAATGCTGCAGCACCATGAGATGGAGATGACAGAAGCTGTCTGACAAGACTGATTCCAGTTCCCTGAGACAGAGTACGGTGAAAAATACCACAGCTCAAGCCTCTGATCCCAGTGAAGCACACAAAATAACACTGGTGTTACAAAAATGCTCCAGCACCGTGAGATAGAGACGACAGAAGCTGTCTGAGAAGACTGATTCCAGTACCCTGAGCCAGAGTAAAGTGCAAAATGCCACTACTCAAGCCTGTGACCCCAGTGAAGCACACAAAAAAGCGCTGGTGCTACAAAGTTATCCAGAACTGTGAGATGGAGACAACAGAAGCTGTCTGAGAAGACTGATGCTAGTACCCTGAGCAAGAGTACAGTGAAAAGTGCCGTAACTCAAGCCTGTGACCCCATTGAAGCACACAAAATAGCGCTGGTGCTACAAAGTGCTCCAGCACCTTGAGATGGAGACGAAACAAAGCTGTCTGAGAAGACTGATGCCAGTACCCTTAGCCAGAGTACAGTGTAAAATGCCACAACTCGAGCCTCTGATACCAGTGAAGCACACAAAATAGCGCTGGTGCTACAAAGTGCTCCAGCACCATGAGATAGAGACGACAGAAGCTGTCTGACAATACTGATGCCAGTACCCTGAGCCAGAGTACAGTGTAAAATGACACAACTCGAGCCTCTGATACCAGTGAAGCACACAAAATAGCGCTGGTGCTATAAAGTGCTCCAGCACCGTGAGTTGTGAGACAACAGAGATGTCTGACAAGACTGATGCCAGTACCCTGAGCCAGAGTACAGTGAAAAATGCCACAACTCAAGCCTGTGACCCTAGTAAAGCACAGAAAATAGCGTTGGTGCTGCAAAGTGCTCCAGCACCATGAGTTGGACACGACAAAAGCTGTCTGAGAAGACTGATGCTAGTTCCCTGAGCCATAGTACAGTGAAAAATGCCACAACTCAAGCCTGTGACCCCAGTGAAGCACACAAAATAGTGCCAGTGATACAAAATGCTCCAGCTCCTGGAGAAGGAGTCGACAGAAGCTGTCTGAGAAGACTGACGCCAGTACCCAGAGCCAGAGTACAGTGTAAAATGCCAAAACTCGAGCCTCTGATAGCAGTGAAGCACACAAAATAGCGCTGGTTCTACAAAGTGCTCCAGCACTGTGAGATAGAGACAACAGTAGCTGTCTGACAAGACTGATGCCAGTACCCTCAGCCTAAATACAGTGAAAAATGCCACAGCTCAAGCCTCTGATCCCAGTGAAGTACAAAAAATAGCTCTGGTCCTATGAAACGCTACAGCACCGTGATATGGAAATGACAGAAGCTGTCTGAGAAGACTGATGCCAGTACTCTGCGCCACAGGACAACGAAAAATGCCACATCTCAAGCCTGTGACCCTAGTGAAGCACACAAAATAGCACTGCTGCTACAAAGTGCTACAGCACCGTGAGATGGAGATGACAGAAGCTGTCTGAGAAGACTGATGCCAGTACCCTGAGCCAGAGTACCATGAAAAAAGCCACAACTCAAGCCTATGACCCTAGTGAACCAAACAAAATAGTACTGGTGCTACAAAGTGCTGCAGCACTGTGAGGAGGAGTCTTCAGAAGCTGTCTGAGAAGACTGAAGCCAGTACCCTGAGCCATAGTACAGTGTAAAAAAAAACAACTCGAGCCTCTGATACCTATGAAGCACACAAAATAGCTCTGGTGCTACAAAGTGCTCCAGCACCGTGAGATGGAGATGACAGAAGCTGTCTGAGAAGACTGAGGCCAGTACCCAGAGCCAGAGTACAGCGTAAAATGCCACAACTCGAGCCTCTGATACCAATAAGGCACACAAAATAGCATTGGTGCTACAAAGTCCTCCACCACTGTGAGATAGAGACGACAGAAGCTGTCTGAGAAGACTGATGGCAGTACCCTGTGCCAGAGTACAGTGAAAAATGCCTCAACTCAAGCCTGTGACCCCAGTGAAGCACACAAAAATAACGCTGGTGCTACAAAGTGCACCAGCACCATGAGAAGGAGATGACAGAAGCTGTCTAAGAAGACTGATGCCAGTACCCTGAGCCTGAGTACAGAGAAAAATGCCACAACTCAAGCCTGTGACCCCAGTGAAGCACAGAAAATAGGGCAGGTGCTATAAGAGTGCACTCAGTGCACAGAGATGGAGATGACAAGAAGCTGTCACAGGAAGACTGATGCAGTACCCTGAGCCAGAGTACAGTGAAAATACCACAACCCAAGCCTGTGACGAGTAAAGCACACAAAATAGTGCTGTTGCTACAAAGTGCTAAAGCAACATGAAAAGAGATGACAGAAGCTGTCTGTAAAGACTGATGCCAGTTCCCTGAGCCAGAGTAGCAGTGAAAAATGCCACAACTCAAGCCTATGACCCAGTGAAGCACTCTTAAAATAAGCGCTAGTGCTGCAAAAATGCTCCAACACCTGGAGATGGAGATGACAGGAGCTGTCTGAGAAGACTGATGCCAGTACCCTGAGCCAGAGTACAGTGTAAAATGCCACAACTCGAGCCTCTGATACCAGTGAAGCACACAAAATAGCACTTGTGCTGCAAAGTGCTCCAGCACCGTGAGACAGAGACGACAGAAGCTATCTTACAAGACTGATTCCAGTTCCCTGAGACAGAGTACGGTGAAAAATACCACAGCTCAAGCATCTGATCCCAGTGAAGCACACAAAATAACACTGGTGTTACAAAAATGCTCCAGCACCGTGAGATGGAGACGACAGAAGCTGTCTGAGAAGACTGATTCCAGTACCCTGAGCCAGAGTAAAGTGCAAAATGCCACTACTCTAGCCTGAAACCCATGAGCACACAAAAAGTGCTGGTGCTACAAAGTTATCCAGAACTGTGAGATGGAGACAACAGAAGCTGTCTGAAGACTGATGCTAGTACCCTGAGCCAGAGTACAGTGAAAAGTGACTTAACTCAAGCCTGTGACCCCATTGAAGCACACAAAATAGCGCTGGTGCTACAAAGTGCTCCAGCACCTTGAGATGGAGACGAAACAAAGCTGTCTGAGAAGACTGATGCCAGTACCCTTAGCCAGAGTACAGTGTAAAATGCCACAACTCGAGCCTCTGATACCAGTGAAGCACACAAACTAGAGCTGGTGCTACAAAGTGCTCCAGCACCATGAGATAGATGACAGAAGCTGGTCTGACACTGATGCGTACCCCTGAGCCAGAGTACAGTGTAAATGCCACAACTCAAGCCTCTGACACCAGTGAAGCACACAAATAGCGCTGTGCTATAAAGTGCTCCAGCAACCGTAAGTTCTAGACAACAGAGCTGTCTGACAAGACTGATGCCAGTACCCTGAGCCAGAGTACAGTGAAAAATGCCACAACTCAAGCCTGTGACCCTAGTAAAGCACAGAAAATAGCGCTGGTGCTACAAAGTGCTCCAGCACCATGAGATGGACACGACAAAAGCTGTCTGAGAAGACTGATGCCAGTTCCCTGAGCCATAGTACAGTTAAAAATGCCACAACTCAAGCCTGTGACCCAGTGAAGCACACAAAATAGCGCTGGTGCTACAAAGAACTCCAGCTCCTGGTGATAGAGAAGACAGAAGCTGTCTGAGAAGACTGATGCCAGTACCCCGAGCTTGAGTACTGTGAAAAATGCCACAACTCAAGCCTGTGACACCAGTGAAGCACACAAAATTGCGCTGGTGCTACAAGCTGCTCCAGCACCATGAGATGGAGACAATAGAAGCTGTCTGAGAATGCGACACAGTACCTGAACCAGAGTACAGTGTAAAATGCCACAACTCGAGGCCTCTGATACCAGTGAAGCACACAGAATAGCGCTGGTAGGTTACAAAGTGCTCTAGCACTGCAGGATGGAGATGACAGAAGCTGTCTGACAAGACGTGATGCCAGTGCCCTGAGCCAGACTACAGTGAAAATGTCACAGCTCAAGCTCTGATCCCAGTGAAGCACACAAATCAGAGCTGTTGCAACAAAATGCTGCAGTAGCACCTGAGATGGAGATGACAGAAGCTGTCTGAGAAGACTGATGCCAGTACCCTGAGCCAGAGTACCATGACAAGTGCCACAACTCAAGCCTGTGACCCCAGTGAAGCACACAAAATAGCGCTGGTGCTACAAAGTTCTCCAGCCCCTGGAGATGGAGACAACAGAAGCTGTCTGAGAAAACTGATGCCAGTACCCTGAGATACAGTACAGTGAAAAATGCCACAACTCAAGCCAGTGACCACAGTGAAGCACAAAAAAAAGCGCTGTTGCTTCAAAGTGCTCCAGCCGGTGAGATGGAGAAGACAGCTGTCAGGGAAGACTGATGCCAGTACCCTGAGCCAGAGTACAGTGAAAAATGCCACAACTCAAGCCTGCGACCTATTGAAGCACACAAAATAGCTCTGGTGCTACAAAGTGCCCCAGCACAGTGAGATGTACACGACAGAAGCTGTCTGAGAAGACTGATGCCAGTACCCTGAGCCATAGTACAGTGTAAAAAGAAACAACTCGAGCCTCTGATACCTATGAAGCACACAAAATAGCTCTGGTGCTGCAAAGTGCTCCAGCACCGTGAGATGGAGATGACAGAAGCTGTCTGAGAAGACTGAAGCAAGCCATGAGCCACATTACATGCGAAATGCCACCAACTCAAGCCTGTGACGCTAGTGATGACACAAATAGCTTGGTGCTATAAAGTGCTCCAGGACCCAGTGATGGAGAAGACAGCTTGTCTGACAAGACTGGTGCCAGTACTCTGCGCCACAGGATAATGAAAAATGCCACATCTCTAGCCTGTGACCCAAGTAAAGCACACTAAATAGCACTGCTGCTACAAAGTGCTACAGCACCAGGTGATGGAGAAGACAGAAGCTGTCTGAGAAAACTGATGACAGTACCCTGAGACAGAGTACCATGAAAAATGCCACAACTCAAGCCTGTGACCCTAGTGAAGCCCACAAAATAGTACTGGTGCTACAAAGTGCACCACTACCATGAGATGGAGATGACAGACGCTGTCTGAGAAGACTGATGCCAGTACCCAGAGCCAGAGTACAGTGTAAAATGCCACAACTCGAGACTCTGATACCAGTGAAGCACACAAAATAGCACTGGAGCTACAAAGTACTCCAGCACCATGAGATGGAGACGACAGAAGCTGTCTGAGAAGGCTGATGGCAGTACCCTGTGCTAGAGTACAGAGAAAAATGCCTCAACTCAAGCCTGTGACCCTAGTGAAGCACACTAAATAACGCTGGTGCTACAAAGTGCAAAAGCACCATGAGAAGAGACGACAGAAGCTGTCTGAGGAAGACTGATGCCAGTTCCCCTGAGCCAGAGTACAGAAAATGCCACAACTCAAGCTTGTGACCCCAGTGAAGCACTCAAAGTAATAGCGGTTGGTGCACAAAGTGCTCCAGCACCATGAGATGGAGACGATGGAGTTGTCTGAGAAGGCTGATGCCAGTACCCTGAGCCAGAGTACAGTGTCAAATGCCACAACCCGAGCCTCTGATACCAGTGAGCATGTAACAGCACTTGCATGCAGTGCTCTCCAGCACCGTGAGACAGAGACGACAGAAGCTATCTTACAAGACTGATTCCAGTTCCTGAGACAGAGTAATGGTGAAAATACCACAGCTCAGCTATCTGATCCTGGTGAAGGCACAAAATAACACTGGTGTTACAAAAATGCTCCAGCACCGTGAGATGGAGACGACAGAAGCTGTCTGAGAAGACTGATTCCAGTACCCTGAGCCAGAGTAAAGTGCAAAATGCCACTACTCTAGCCTGTGACCCCAGTGAAGCACACAAAAAGTGCTGGTGCTACAAAGTTATCCAGAACTGTGAGATGGAGACAACAGAAGCTGTCTGAGAAGACTTATGCTAGTACCCTGAGCAAGAGTACAGTGAAAAGTGCCTTAACTCAAGCCTGTGACCCCATTGTGAAGCACACAAAATAGCGCTGGTGCTACAAAGTGCTCCAGCACCTTGAGTTGGAGACGAAACAAAGCTGTCTGAGAAGACTGATGCCAGTACCCTTAGCCAGAGTACAGTGTAAAATGCCACAACTCGAGCCTCTGATACCAGTGAAGCACACAAACTAGAGCTGGTGCTACAAAGTGCTCCAGCACCATGAGATAGAGATGACAGAAGCTGTCTGACAATACTGATGCCAGTACCCTGAGCCAGAGTACAGTGTAAAATGCCACAACTCAAGCCTCTGATACCAGTGAAGCACACAAAATAGCGCTGGTGCTATAAAGTGCTCCAGCACCGTGAGTTGTGAGGCAACAGAGCTGTCTGACAAGACTGATGCCAGTACCCTGAGCCAGAGTACAGTGAAAAATGCCACAACTCAAGCCTGTGACCCTAGTAAAGCACAGAAAATAGCGTTGGTGCTACAAAGTGCTCCAGCACCATGAGATGGACACGACAAAAGCTGTCTGAGAAGACTGATGCCAGTTCCCTGAGCTAGACTACAGTGTAAAATGCCACAACTCAAGCCTGTGACCCAGTGAAGCACACAAAATAGCGCTGGTGCTACAAAGAACTCCAGCTCCTGGTGATAGAGATGACAGAAGCTGTCTGAGAAGACTGATGCCAGTACTCCGATCTTGAGTACTGTGAAAAATGCCACAACTCAAGCCTGTGACACCAGTGAAGCACACAAAATTGCGCTGGTGCTAAAAGCTGCTCCAGCACCATGAGATGGAGACAATAGAAGCTGTCTGAGAATACTGACACCAGTACCCTGAGCCAGAGTACAGTGTAAAATGCCACAACTCGAGCCTCTGATACCAGTGAAGCACACAAAATAGCGCTGGTGCTACAAAGTGCTCTAGCACCGTGTGATGGAGATGACAGAAGCTGTCTGACAAGACTGATGCCAGTGCCCTGAGCCAGACTACAGTGAAAAATGTCACAGCTCAAGCCTCTGATCCCAGTGAAGCACACAAATCAGAGCTGTTGCAACAAAATGCTGCAGCACCATGAGATGGAGATGACAGAAGCTGTCTGAGAAGACTGATGCCAGTACCCTGAGCCAGAGTACCATGACAAGTGCCACAACTCAAGCCTGTGACCCCAGTGAAGCACACAAAATAGCGCTGGTGCTAGAAAGTTCTCCAGCCCCTGGAGATGGAGACAACAGTAGCTGTCTGAGAAAACTGATGCCAGTACCCTGAGATACAGAACAGTGAAAAATGCCACAACTCAAGCCAGTGACCACAGTGAAGCACAAAAAAAAGCACTGTTGCTTCAAAGTGCTCCAGCCGGTGAGATGGAGAAGACAGCTGTCAGGGAAGACTGATGCCAGTACCCTGAGCCAGAGTACAGTGAAAAATGCCACAACTCAAGCCTGCGACCCATTGAAGCACACAAAATAGCTCTGGTGCTACAAAGTGCCCCAGCACAGTGAGATGTACACGACAGAAGCTGTCTGAGAAGACTGATGCCAGTACCCTGAGCCATAGTACAGTGTAAAAAGAAACAACTCGAGCCTCTGATACCTATGAAGCACACAAAATAGCTCTGGTGCTGCAAAGTGCTCCAGCACCGTGAGATGGAGATGACAGAAGCTGTCTGAGAAGACTGATGCCAGTACCCTGAGCCACATTACAGTGAAAAATGCCACAATTCAAGCCTGTGACGCTAGTGATGCATACAAAATAGCGCTGGTGCTACAAAGTGCTCCAGGACCTGGTGATGGAGAAGACAGAAACTGTCTGACAAGACTGGTGCCAGTACTCTGCGCCACAGGATAATGAAAAATGCCACATCTCTAGCCTGTGACCCAAGTAAAGCACACTAAATAGCACTGCTGCTACAAAGTGCTACAGCACCAGGTGATGGAGAAGACAGAAGCTGTCTGAGAAAACTGATGCCAGAACCCTGAGCCAGAGTACCATGAAAAATGCCACAACTCAAGCCTGTGAGCCCTAGGAAGCCCACAAAATGATGCTGGTGGTGCTTTACAAAGTGCGCACTACCATGAATGGAGATGATGACAGGCGTATCTGGAAGACTGATGCCAGACCCAGAGCCAGAGTACAGTGTAAAATGCCACAACTCGAGACTCTGATACCAGTGAAGCACACAAAATAGCACTGGTGCTACAAAGTACTCCAGCACCATGAGATGGAGATGACAGAAGCTGTCTGAGAAGGCTGATGGCAGTACCCTGTGCCAGAGTACAGAGAAAAATGCCTCAACTCAAGCCTGTGACCCTAGTGAAGCACACTAAATAACGCTGGTGCTACAAAGTGCAAAAGCACCATGAGAAGAGACGACAGAAGCTGTCTGAGAAGAATGATGCCAGTTCCCTGAGCCAGAGTACAGTGAAAAATCCACAACTCATACCTGTGACCCCAGTGAAGCACACAAAATAGCGCTGGTGCTACAAAGTGCTCCAGCACTGTGAGATGGAGACAACAGGAGCTGTCTGAGAAGACTGATGCCAGTACCCTGAGCTAGAGTACAGTGTAAAATGCTACAACTCGAGCCTCTGATACTAGTGAACCACTTAAAATAGCACTGGTGCTGGGCAAAGTGCTCCTGCAATCGAGATAGAGATGACAGTTGTCTTTATTAAGACTGATCCCAGTTCCCTGAGCCAGAGTACAATGAAAAATACCACAGCTCAAGCCACTGATCCCAGTGAAGCACACAAAATAACACTGGTGTTACAAAAATGCTCCAGCACCGTGAAATGGAGATGACAGAAGCTGTCTGAGAAGACTGATACCAGTACCCTGAGCCAGAGTAAAGCGCAAAATGACACTACTCAAGCCTGTGACCCCAGTGAAGCACACAAAATAGCGCTGGTGCTACAAAGTGCTCCAGCACCTTGAGATGGAGACGAAACAAAGCTGTCTGAGAAGACTGATGCCAGTACCCTTAGCCAGAGTACAGTGTAAAATGCCACAACTCGAGCCTCTGATACCAGTGAAGCACACAAACTAGAGCTGGTGCTACAAAGTGCTCCAGCACCGTGAGATAGAGACGACAGAAGCTGTCTGACAATACTGATGCCAGTACCCTGAGCCAGAGTACAGTGTAAAATGCCACAACTCGAGCCTCTGATACCAGTGAAGCGCACAAAATAGCGCTGGTGCTATAAAGTGCTCCAGCACCGCGAGTTGGAACAACAAAGCTGTCTGGCAGGATTGATGCCAGAACCCTGGCCAGAGTACAGAGAAAAATGCCACAACTCAAGCCTGTGACCCCAGTAAGCCCAGAAAATGGCGCTAGGCTACAAAGTGTCTACAATTCAGCGAGATGATGTTGGACAAAAGCTGTCTTGAGACGCGACCATGCCAGTTCCCTGAGCTAGAGTACAGTGAAAAATGCCACAGCTCAAGCCTGTGACAACTGTGAAACACACAAAATAGCGCTGGTGCTACAAAGTACTCCAGCTCCTGGTGATGGAGATGACAGAAGCTGTCTGAGAAGACTGATGCCAGTACCCTGATCCAGAGTACAGTGTAAAATGCCACAACTCGAGCCTCTGATACCAGTGAAGCACTCAAAATAGCACTGGTGCTACAAAGTGCTCCAGCACCGTGAGATGGAGATGACAGAAGCTGTCTGAGAAGACTGATGCCAGTACCCTGACCCGTAGTACCATGAAAAATGCCACAACTCAAGCCTGTGACCCTAGTGAAGCACACAAAATAGTACTGGTGCTATAAAGTGCACAAGCACAGTGAGATGGAGACGACAGAAGCTGTCTGAGAAGACTGATGCTTGTACCTGAGCCACAGTATAGTGAAAATGTACAACTCAAGCCTGTATTTAGTGAAGCCGCGCAAAAATAGTGCTGGTGCTACAAAGTGCTCCAGCACCGTGAGATGGAGACGACAGAAGCTGTCTGAGAAGACTGATGCCAGTACCCTGAGCCAGAGTTCAGTGTAAAATGCCACAACTCGAGCCTCTGATACCAGTGAAGCACACAAAATAGCGCTGGTGCTACAAAGTGCTCCTGCACTGTGAGATGGAGACGACAGAAGCTGTCTGAGAAGACTGATGCCAGTACCCTGAGTCAGAGTACAGTGAAAAATTCCCCAACTCAAGCCTGTGACCCCAGTGAAAAACACAAAATAGTGCTGGTGCTACAAAGTACTCCAGCTCCTGAAGATGGAGATGACAGAAGCTGTCTGAGAAGACTGATGCCAGTACCCTGACCCAGAGTACAGTGAAAATTGTCATGACTCAAGTCTGTGTCCCTAACAAAGCACACAAAATAGCTGGTGCTAGGGTGCCTGTACACCGTGAAAGGATATGACAAGTTGGTCTGAGAAGACTGATGCCAGTACCCTGAGTCAGAGTACAGTGAAAAATTTCTCAAATCAAGCCTGTGACCGAGTGAAGACACAGAAATGCACTGGTGCTGTCATAGTGCTCCAGCACCGTGAGATGGAGATGACAGAAGCTGTCTGTGAAGACTGATGCCAGTACCCCGAGCTTGAGTACTGTGAAAAATGCCACAACTCAAGCCTGTGACGCCAGTGAAGCACACAAAATTGTGCTGGTGCTACAATCTGATCCAGCACCATGAGATGGTGACGATAGAAGCTGTCTGAGAATACTGACACCAGTACTCTGAGACAGAGTAAAGTGTAAAATGCCACAATTCGAGCCTCTGATACCAGTGAAGGACACAAAATAGCGCTGGTGCGACAAAGTGCTCTAGCACCGTGACATGGACATGACAGAAGCTGTCTGACAAGACTGATGCCAGTACCCTGAGCCAGACTACAGTGAAAAATGTCACAGCTCAAGCCTCTGATCCCAGTGAAGCAGACAAATCTGCGCTGGTGCAACAAAATGCTGCAGCACCGTGAGATGGAGATTACAGAAGCTGTCTGAGAAGACTGATACCAGAACCCTGAGCCAGAGTACCATGAAAAATGCCACAACTCAGGCCTGTGACCCCAGTGAAGCACACAAAATAGCGCTTGATGTTAAAGTTCTCCAGCTCCTGAGATGGAGACAACAGAAGCTGTCTGTCGAGAAACTGATGCCAGTACCCTGAGATGAAGTGCAATGAAAAATGCCACAACTCAAGCCCGGTGGCTACAGTGAAGCCGCATAAAAAAGCGCTGTTGCTACAAAGTGCTCCAGCCAGTGAGATGGAGAAGACAGCTGTCAGAAGACTGATGCCAGTACTCTGAGCCCAGTGAAAAAAATGCAACAACCAAGCCTGCACCCCATGAGTCACACAGAATAGTGCTGGTACAGTGCTCCAGCACAGTGGACCGCCTACGACAGAAGCTGTCTGAGAAGACTGGTGCCAGTACCCTGAGCCAGGTACAGTGAAGAAATGCACAACCTCAAGCCTTATGACCCCAGTGAAGGCACCAAATAGCACTGGGGCAACAAAGTGCTCCAGCACCGTGAGGAGGAGACTTCAAGCTGTCTGAGAAGACTGATAACAGTACTGGAGCCATAGTACAGTTTTAAAAGAAACAACTCGAGCCTCTGATACCTAAGTGAAGCACAGTTTTCCTTGGTACAGTGCTCCAGCACCGCAGGCGAGACCCACAGAAGCTGTCTAGAAGATTGATGCCAGTAACCTGAGCCAGAGTGCAGTGAAAATGCCACAACCAAGCCTGTGACACTAGTGAAGCATACAAAATAGCGTTGGTCCGCACAGTGCTCCAGCACCGAGAGATGGAGATGACAGAAGCAGTCTGAGAAGACTGATTCCAGTACCCTGAGGCAGAGTAAAGTGAAAAAAGCCACAACTCAAGCCTGTGACCCCAGTGAAGTACACAAAATAGCGCTGGTGCTACAAAGTTCTCCAGCTCCTGGAGATGGAGACAACGGAAGCTGTCTGAGAAAACTGATGCCAGTAGACTGAGATAGAGTACAGTGAAAACTGAGACAACTCAAGCATGTGACCCCAGTGAAGCACACCAAATAGCACTGGTGTTACAAAGTGCTCCAGTACCGTGAGGAGGAGACTTCAGAAGCTGTCTGAGAAGACTGATGCCAGTACCCTGAGCCATAGTACAGTGTAAAAAGAAACAAGTAGAGCCTCTGGTACCTATGAAGCACACAAAATAGCTCTGGTGCTACAAAGTGCTCCAGCACCGTGAGATGGAGATGACAGAAGCTGTCTGAGAAGACTGATGCCAGTACCCTGAGCCAGAGTACAGTGAAAAATGCCACAACTCAAGCCTGTGACGCTAGTGAAGCATACAAAATAGCGCTGGTCCTACAAAGTGCTAAAGCACCGTGAGATGGAGATGACAGATGCAGTCTGAGAAGACTGATTCCAGTACTCTGAGCCAGAGTAAAGTGAAAAATACCACAACTCAAGCCAGTGACCCCAGTGAAGCACACAAAATAGCGTTGGTGCTACAAAGTGCTCCTTCACCGTGAGATGGAGACGACAGAAGCTGTCTGAGAAGACTGATGACAGTACCCTTAGCCCGAGTACAGTGTAAATGCAACAACTCGAGCTCTGGAATCCAGTGAAGCACAAACAAGCTTAGATACAAAGTGCCTCAGCACCGTGGAGATGGAGATAACAGAAGCAGTCTGAGAAGACTGGTGCTGAGTACTCTGAAGGTACAGTGAAAAATGCCACAACTCAAGCTTGTGACCCCAGTGAAGCACAAAAAGTAGCGCTGGTGCTGCAAAGAGCTCCAGCACCATGAGATGGAGACGACAGAAGCTGTCTGAGAAGACTGATGCAAGTACCCTGAGCCAGAGTACAGTGAAAAATGCCACAACTCAAGCCAGTGTCCCCATTGAAGCACACAAAATAGCGCTGGTGCTACAAAGTGCTCCAGCTCCTGGAAATGGAGATAAAAGAAGCTGTCTGAGAAGACTGATGCCAGTATCCTGAGCCAGAGTACAGTGTAAAAATGCCACAACTCGGGAGGCCTCTGATGGCGATGAAGCACACAAAATGGCCTTGTGCTACAGTATTATCCCAGCTCCGTGAGATGCAGATGACAGAAGCTGTCTGAGAAGACTGATGCCAGTACCCTGAGAAAGAGTACCATGAAAAATGAGACAACTCAGTCCTGTGACCATAGTGAAGCACACTAAATAGCACTGGTGCTACAAAGTGCTCCAGCACCATGAGATGTGGACAACAGAAGCTGTCTGAAAAGACTGATGCAAGTAACCTGAGACTGAGTACCATGAAAAATGCCACAACTCAAGCCTGTGACCCTAGTGAAGAATACAAAATTGCGCAGGTGCTACAAAGCGCTCCAGCACCGTTAGATGGAGATGACAGTAGCAGTCTGAGAAGACTGATGCCAGTAACCTGAGCCAGAGTACAGTGACAAATGCCACAACTCAAGCCTGTGATCCCAATGAAGCACACACAATATCACTGATGCTACAAAATGATCCAGCACTGTGTGATGGAGATTACAGAAGCTGTCTGAGAAGACTGAAGCCAGTACCCTGAGCAAGAGTACAGTGAAAAATGACACAAATGAAGCCTGTGACCACAGTTAAGCAAACAAAATAGCGCTGGTGCTACAAAGTGCTCCAGCTCCAGGAGATAGAGATGACAGAAGCTGTCTGAGAAGACTGATGCCAGTACCCTGAGCCAGAGTACAGTGAAAAATGCCACAACTCAAGCCTGTGACCCCAGTGAAGCACAAAAAATAGTGCTGGTGCTACGAAGTCCTCCAGCACCGTGAGATGGAGATGACAGAAGCTGTCTGAGAAGACTGATGCCAGTACCCTGAGCCAGAGTTCAGTGCAAAATGCCACAACTCGAGCCTCTGATACCAGTGAAGTACACAAAATAGCACTGGTGGTACAAAGTGCTCCATAACCATGAGATGGAGACGACAGAAGCTGTCTGAGAAGAATGATGCAAGTACCCTGAGCCAGAGAACAGAGAAAAATGCCACAACTCAAGCCTGTGACCTCAGTGAAGCACAGAAAATAGCGCAGGGGCTACAAAGTGCTCAATCACTGTGAAATGGAGATGACAAAAGTAGTCTGAGAAGACTGATGCCAGTACCCTGAGCCAGAGTACAGTGAAAAATGCCACAACTCAAGCCTGTGACGCAGTAAAGCACACAAAATAGCGCTGGTGCTACAAAGTGTTAAAGCATCATGAGAAGAGATGACAGAAGCTGTCTGAGAAGACTGATGCCAGTACCCTGAGCCAGAGTACAGTGAAAAGTGCCACAACACGAGCCTCTGATATCAGTGAAGCACACAAAATAGCACTGGTGCTACAAAGTGCTCCAGCACTGTGAGATAGAGACGACAGAAGCTGTCTTACAAGACTGATTACAGTTCCCTGAGCCAGAGTACAGTGAAAAATACCACAGCTCAAGCCTCTGATCCCAGTGAAGCAAACAAAATAACACTGGTGTTACAAAAATGCTCCAGCACCGTGAGATGGAGACAACAGAAGCTGTCTGAGAAGACTGATACCAGTACCCTGAGCAAGAGTAAAGAGCAAAATGCCACTACTCAAGCCTGTGACCCCAGTGAAGCACACAAAATAGCACTGGTGCTACAAAGTTATCCAGCACTGTGAGATGGAGACAACAGAAGCTGTCTGAGAAGACTGATGCTAGTACCCTGAGCCAGAGTTCAGTGAAAAGTGCCTTAACTCAAGCCTTTGACCCCAGTGATGCACACAAAATAGCACTGGTGCTACAAAGTGCTCCAGCACCT
The DNA here is from genome assembly GCA_016271365.2 of Neoceratodus forsteri. Taxonomy (NCBI): domain Eukaryota; kingdom Metazoa; phylum Chordata; order Ceratodontiformes; family Ceratodontidae; genus Neoceratodus; species Neoceratodus forsteri. The sequence goes on from CM028130.1 coordinate 56,238,277, forward strand.
TGAGATGGAGACGAAACAAAGCTGTCTGAGAAGACTGATGCCAGTACACTAGCCAGAGTACAGTGTAAAATGCCACAACTCGAGCCTCTGATACCAGTGAAGCACACAAACTAGAGCTGGTGCTAAAAAGTGCTCCAGCACCGTGATATAGATGACAGAAGCTGTCTGACAATACTGATGCCAGTACCCTGAGCCAGAGTACAGTGAAAAATGCCACAACTCAAGAATGTGACCCCAGTGAAGCACACAAAATAGCGTTGGTGCTACAAAGTTTTCCAGCTCCCGGTGATGGAGATGACAGAAGCTGTCTGAGAAGACTGATGCCAGTACCCTGAGCCAGAGTACAGTGTAAAATGCCATAACTCGAGCCTGTGATACCAGTGAAGCACACAAAATAGCGCTGGTACTACAAAGTGCTCCAGCACCATTAGATGGAGATGACAGAAGCTGTCTTAGAAGAATGATGCCAGTACACTGAGCCAGAGTACCATGAAAAATACCACAACTCAAGCCTGTGACCCTAGTGAAGCACACAAAGTAGTACTGGTGCTACCAAGTGCACAAGAACCGTGAGATGGAGACGACAGAAGCTGTCTGAGAAGACTGATGCCAGTACCCTAGATAGAGTACAGTGAAAAATGCCACAACTCAAGCCTGTGACCCCAGTGAAGCACACAAAATAGTGCTGGTGCTAGGAAGTCCTCCAGGACCATGAGATGGAGACGACAGAAGCTGTCTGAGAAGACTGATGCCAGTACCCTGAGCCAGAGTTCAGTGTAAAATGCCACAACTTGAGCCTCAGATGCTAGTGAAGCACACAAAATAGCGCTGCTGCTACAAAGTGCTCCACCACAATGAGATGAAGGTGACAGAAGATGTCTGAGAAGACTGATGTCAGTACCCTGAGCCTTAGTACAGTGAAAAATGCAACAACTGAAGCCTGTGACCACAGTGAAGACACAAAATAGCGCTTGGTGCTACGCGTTCAGCACCTCATGGGCGAGACTAAAGAAGTTGTCTGAGAAGACTGATAAAGTATTAGCCAGAGTACAGTGTGTAAATGCCACAACTCTAGTCCTCTGATACCAGTGAAGCTCATTAAAACTAGTGTTGGTGCAAACAAAGTGCTCCTGCACCGTGAGATAAAGATGACAGAAGCTGTCTGACAATACTGAAGCCAGTACCCTGAGCCAGAGAACAGTGTAAAATGCCACAACTCGAGCATCTGTTTCCAGTGAAGCACACAAAATAGCGCTGGTGCTACAAAGTGCTCCTGCACCGTGAGTTGGAGACAAAGAGCTGTCTGAGAAGACTGATGCCAGTACCCTGAGCCAGAGTACAGTGAAAAATGCAACAACTCAAGCCTGTGACCCTAGTAAAGCATAGAAAATAGCGCTGGTGCTGCAAAGTGCTCCAGAACCATGAGATGGAGACTATTGTGCCGTCAGTGAAGACTGATGCCTGAAAATTTTGAAAGCCGAGTACCATGAAAAAATGCCACAACTCAAGCCTGTGACCCTAGTGAAATTTCATAAAATAGTACTGGTGCTCAAAGTGCACAAGCACCGAGAGGGAGACGACAGAAGCTGTCTGAGAAGACTGATGCGATACCCTTGAGCCAGAGTACAGTGAAAATGCAACAACTCAAGCCCGTGACCCCAGTGAAGCATACTAAATCAGTGCTGAAGCACAAAGTGCCCAGCACCGTGAGATGGAGATGACAGAAGCTGTCTGACAAGACTGATGCCAGTACCCTGAGACAGAGTACTGTAAAAAATGCCACAACTCAAGCCTGTGACCCCAGTGAAGCACACAAAATGGTATTGGTGCTACAAAGAACTCCAGCACCGTAAGATGGAGATGACAGAAGCTGTCTGAGAAGACTGATGTCAGTATCCTGAGCCAGAGTACAGAGAAAAATGCCACAACTCAATCCTGTGACCTCAGTGAAGCAGACAAAATAGCACTGGACCTACAAAGTGTCTCCAGTGCCGTGAGATGGAGACGACAGAAGCTGTCTGAGAAGACTGATGCCAGTACTCTGAGGCAGAGAACAGTGAAAAATGCCACAACTTAAGCCTGTGACCCCAGTGAAGCACACAAAATAACGCTGGTGATACAAAGTGCTCCAGGTTTTGGAGATGGAGACGACAGAAGCTGTCTGAGAAGACTGATGCCAGTACCCTGAGCCAGAGTACAGTGAAAAATACCATAACTCAAACCTGTGATCCCAGTAAAGCACACAAAATAGCACCTTTGCTACAAAGTGCTCCAGCTCCTTGAAATGGAGACGACAGAAGCTGTCTGAGAAGAATGATGCCTGTACCCTGAGCCTGAGTTCAGTGAAAAATGCCACAACTGAAGCCTGTGACCCCAGGGAAGCACACAAAATAGCGCTGGTGCTACAAAGTACTCCAGCACCATGAGATGGAGATGACAGAAGCTGTCTGAGAAGACTGATGCCAGTAACCTGAGCCACAGTACAGTGTAAAATGCCACAACTCGAGCCTCTGATACCAGTGAAGCACACAAAATAGCACTGGTGCTACAAAGTGATAAAGCACGGTGAGATAGAGATGACAAAAGCTGTCTGACAAGACTGATGCCAGTACCCTGAGCCAGAGTACAGTGAAAAATGCCACAGCTCTAGCCTCTGATCCCCGTGAAGCACACAAAATAGCACTGGTGCTACCAAGTGCTCCACCACTGTGAGATGCAGACGACAGAAGCTGTCTGAGAAGACTGATGCCAGTACCCTGAGCAGAGAGTACAGTGAAAAATCCTACAACTCAAGCCTGGGACCCCAGTGATGCACACAATGTGCGCTATTTTACAGTGCTCCATCTCCTGGAGATGGAGACGACAGAAGCTGTCTGAGAAGACTGATGCCAGTAATCTGAGCTTATGAGTAACAAAAAAATGCCATGTCCCAAGCTCAGACCCCAGGAAGCACACAAACCTAGTGCCGGTGATACGCATTGCTCCAGCTCTGAAGAAGGAGTGCAAAGCATCTGAGAAGACGCCAATTACACCCTGAGGCAAGTACAGGTGTAAAATGCAACAACTCAAGCCTCTGATAGCAGTGAAGCACACATAATAGCGCTGGTTTTAGAAAGTGCTAAAGCACTGTGAGATAGAGACAACAGTAGCTTTCTGACAAAGACTGTTGCCATTACCCTCAGCCAGAGTACTGTGAAAAATGCCACAGCTCAAGCCTCTGATCCAAGTGAAGCACAAAAAATAGCGCTGGTCCTACAAAATGCTCCAGCACCGTGATATGGAGATGGCAGAAGCAGTCTGAGAAGACTGATGCCAGTACTCTCCACCACAGTACCATGAAAAATGCCACATCTCAAGTCTGTGACCCTAGTGAAGCACACAAAATAGCACTGCTGCTACAAAGAGCTACAGCACCGTGAGATAGAGATGACAGAAGCTGTCTGAGAAGGCTGATGCCAGTACCCTGAGCCAGAGTACAGTGCAAAATGCCACAACTCAAGCCTGTGACTGTAGTGAAGCACACAAAATAGCACTGGTGCTACAAAGTGCTCCAGCACCATGAGATGGAGACTACAGATGCTGTCTGAGAAGACAGATGATAGTACCCTGAGCCAGAGTACAGTGTAAAATGCCTCAACTCGAGCCTCTGATACCAGTGAAGCACACAAAATTGAGCCGGAGCAACAAAGTGCTCTAGCTCCTGCAGATGGAGATGACAGAAGCTTTCTGAGAAGACTGATGCCAGTACCCTGAGCCAGAGTACAGTTCATTCCTGTGCCAGAGTCCCTTGAAAAATGCAACAACTCAAGCCTGTGACCCTAGTGATGCACACAAAATAGCGCTGGTTCTACAAAGTGCTACTGCTCCGTGAGTTGGAGACGACAGAAGCTGTCTGAGATAGCTGATGCCAGTACCCAGATCCAGAGTACAGTGTAAAATGCCACAGGTTGAGCCTCTTATACCATTGAAGCACACAAAATAGCTCTGGTGCTACAAAGTTGTCCAGCACCGTTAGATGGAAACGACAGAAGCTGTCTGAGAACACTGATGCCAGTAACCTGAGCCAGAGTACAGTGAAAAATGCCACATCTCAAGCTTGTGACACTAATGAAACACACAAAATAGCACTGATGCTACAAAGTGCTCCAGCACCGTGAGATGGAGATGACAGAAGCAGTCTGACAAGACTGATGCCAGTACCCTTAGCCAGAGTACAGTGAAAAATGCCACAACTGAAGCCTGTGACCGCAGTGAAGCACACAAAATAGCTCTGGTGCAACAAAGTGCTCCAGCACCGTTAGATGGAGATGACAGAAGCTGTCTGAGAAGACTGATGCCAGTACCCTGAGACAAAAGTACAGTGCGAAAATGCCATGAACCAAGCCTGTGACCCAGTGAAGCACACAAAATAGCTGATGTTGCTAAAGTGCCCAGCAGCACCGTGGATGGAGACGACAGAAGCTGTCTGAGAAGACTGATGCCAGTACCCTGAGCCAGAGTACAGTGTAAAATGCCACAACTAGAGCCTCTGATACCGGTGAAGCACACAAAATAGAGATGGTGCTACAATGTGCTCCAGCAATCGAGAGATGGAGATGGACAAGTCAATCTGAGAAGACTGATGCCAGAACCCAGAGCAAAAGAGAACAAGTGAAAATGCCACAAATCAAGCCTCCAGTCCCTAGTGAAGAACACAGAATAGCGCTGGTCCTACAAAGTGCTCCAGCACCATGAGATGGAGATGACAGAAGCTGTCTGAGAAGGCTGATGCCAGTACCCTGAGCCAGAGTACAGTGAAAAATGCCACAACTCAAGCCTGTGACCCCAGTGAAGCACACAAAATAGCGTTGGTGCTAAAAAGTGCTCCAGCACCGTGAGATGGAGATGACAGAAGTTGTCTGAGAAGACTGATGCCAGTACCTTGAGCCTGAGTACAGTGAAAAATGCCAAAACTCGAGCTTCTGATACCAGTGAAGCACACAAAATAGCGCTGGTGCTACTAAGTGCTCAGGTACCGTGACCAGGAGACGACAGAAGCTGTCTGAGAAGTCTGATGCCAGTACCCTTAGTCAGAGTACACTGTAAAATGCCACAACTTGAGCCGCTGATACCAGTGAAGCACACAATATAGCTCTTGTGCTACAAAGTGCTCCAGCACGGTGAGATGCAGATGACAGAAGCTGTCTGAGAAGACTGATGAAAGTACCCTGAGCCAGAGTACGGTGTAAAATGCCTCAACTCAAACCTGTGACCCCAGTGAAGCATCCAAAATAGTGCTGGTGCTACAAAGTGCTCCAGCTCCTGGATATGGAGACGACAGAAGCTGTCTGAGAAGACTGATGCCAGTACCCTAAGCCAGAGTACAGTGAAAAATGTCACAACTCAAGCCTGTGACCACAGTGAAGCACACCAAATAGCACTGGTGCTACAAAGTGCTCCTGAACCGTGAGACGGAGACTTCAGAAGCAGTCTGAGAAGACTGATGCCAGTACCCTGAGACAGAGTACAGTGAAAAATGCCACAGATCAAGCCTCTGATCCCTGTGAAGCACACTAAATAGCGCTGGTACAACAAAATGCTGCCGCACCGTGAGATGGAGACGACAGAAGCTGTCTGAGAAGACTGATGCCAGTACCCTGAGCCAGAGTACCATGAAAAATACCACAACTAAAGCCTGTTAACCTAGTGAAGCACACAAAATAGCACTGGTGCTTCAAAGTGCTCCAGCACAGTGAGATGGAGATGAAAGAAGCTGTCTGAGAAGACTGATGCCAGAACCCTTAGCCAGAGTACAGTGAAAAATGAAACAACTCAAGCCTGTGACCCCAGTGAAGCACTCAAAATACCGCTGGTGTTACAAAGTTCTCCAGCTCCTGGAGATGGGGACAACAGAAGCTGTCTGAGTAAACTGATGTCAGTACCCGTAGCCAGAGTACAGTGGAAAATGCCACAACTCAAGCCTGTGACCCCAGTGAAGCACACAAAATAGCGCTGTTGCTACAAAGTGCACCAGCACCATGAGATGAACACGAAAGAAGCTGTCTAAGAAGACCGATGCCAGTACTCTGAGCCAGAGTATAGGGAAAAATGCCACAACCAAGCCTGTGACCCGAGTGAAGCACACAAAATAGCGCTTCTGCTACAAAGTGCTCCAGCATCGTGAAATGGAGATGACAGAAGCTGTCTGAGAAAACTGAAGAAAGTACCATGAGCCAGAGTACAGTGAAAAATTCCACAACTCAAGTCTGTGACCCCAGTGAAGCACACAAAATAGCGCTGCTGTTAGAAAATGCTCCAGCACCGTTAGATGGAGTTGACAGAAGCTGTCTGAGAAGACTGATGCCAGTACCCTGTGCCACAGTCCCTTGAAAAATGCCACAACTCAAGCCTGTGACCCTAGTGATGCACACAAAATAGCGCTGGTTGTACAAAGTGCTCCTGCTCCATGAGTTGGAGATGACAGAAGCTGTCTGAGATAGCTGATGCCAGTACCCAGATCCAGAGTACATTGTAAAATGCCACAACTCGAGCCTCTTATACCATTGAAGCACACAAAATAGCGCTGGTGCTACAAAGTTCTCTAGCACCGTTAGATGGAAACGATAGAAGCTGTCTGAGAAGACTGATGCCCGTAACCTCAGCCAGAGTACAGTGAAAAATGCCACATCTCAAGCCTGTGACCCCAATGAAACACACAAAATAGCTCTGGTGCAATAAAGTGCTCCAGCACCGTTAGATGGAGATGGCAGAAGCTGTCTGAGAAGACTGATGCCAGTACCCTGAGCCAGAGTACAGTGTAAAATGCCACAACTAGAGCCTCTGATACCAGTGAAGCACACAAAATAGAGATGGTGAGACAAAGTGCTCCAGCTCCGTGAGATGGAGATGACAGAAGATGTCTGAGAAGACTGATGCCAGTACCCTGAGCCAGAGAACAGTGAAAAATGCCACAAATCAAGCCTGTGTCATTAGTGAAGCACACAGAATAGCGCTGGTCCTACAAAGTGCTCCAGCACCATGAGATGGAGATGACAGAAGCTGTCTGAGAAGGCTGATGCCAGTACCCTGAGCCAGAGTACAGTGAAAAATGCCACAACTCAAGCCTGTGACCCCAGTGAAGCACACAAAATATCGTTGGTGCTAAAAAGTGCTCCAGCACCTTGAGATGGAGACGACAGAAGCTGTCTGAGAAGACTGATGCCAGTACCTTGAGCCTGAGTTCAGTGTAAAATGCCAAAACTCGAGCATCTGATACCAGTGAAGCACACAAAAGAGCGCTGGTGCTACCAAGTGCTCTGGCACCGTGACATGGAGACGACAGAAGCTGACTGAGAAGACTGATGCCAGTACCCTGAGCAAGAGTACAGTGAAAAATGCCACAACTCAAGCTAGTGACCCTAGTGAGGCACACAAAATAGCGCTGGTGCTAGAAAATGCTCCAGCTCCTGGATATGGAGACGACAGAAGCTGTCTGAGAAGACTGATGCCAGTACCCTGAGAGAGAGTACAGTGTAAAATGCCACAACTCGAGCCTCTGATACCAGTGAAGCATACAATATAGCGCTTGTGCTTCAAAGTGCTCCAGCACGGTGAGATGCAGATGACAGAAGCTGTCTGAGAAGACTGATGAAATTACCCTGAGCCAGAGTACGGTGTAAAATGTCTCAACTCAAACCTGTGACCCCAGTGAAGCACACAAAATAGAGCTGGTGCTACAAAGTGCTCCAGCTCCTGGATATGGAGACGACAGAAGCTGTCTGAGAAGACTGATGCCAGTACCCTGAGCCACAGTACAGTGAAAAATGCCACAACTCAAGCCTGTGACCACAGTAAAGCACACCAAATAGCACTGGTGCTACAAAGTGCTCCTGCACCGTGAGACGGAGACTTCAGAAGCTGTCTGAGAAGACTGATGCCAGTACCCTGAGCCAGAGTACAGTGTAAAATGCCACAACTCGAGCCTCTGATACCAGTGAAGCTCACAAAATAGCGCTGGATACAAAGTGCTCCAGCACCGTGAGATGGAGATGACAGAAGCTGTTTTAGAAGACTGATGCCAGTACCCTGAGCAAGAGTACAGTGAAAAATGCAACAACTCAAGCCTGTGACCCCAGTGAAGCACACAAAATAGCGCTGGTTCTACAAAGTGCTCCAGCACAATGAGATGGAGACGACAGAAGCTGTCTGAGAAAGCTGATGCCAGTACACTGAAACATAGAAACATAGAAACATAGACTTTGACGGCAGATAAGGACCACTAGGCCCATCCAGTCTGCCCATTTCCCTACCTACAGGATAGGCCGCAGATCCTAGTTAACCAACAGCCTATTTCTTCCTACCCCCCAAGAATTGCCTTATGTCTGTCCCATGCATTCTTGAAATCTCCCACAGTTTTAGACCCCACAACCTCCTCAGGAAGGCTGTTCCATGCATCCACTACCCTCTCTGTGAAATAATACTTCCTCACATTGCCCCTAAACCGCCCCTTCTATCTTTAAATTGTGTCCCTTGTTCTTGTAAGTCTCTTTTTCTGAAAGATGCTACCCTCTTGGACTTTGTTGATTCCACTGAGGTACTTAAAAGTTTCTATCATGTCCCCTCTCCTTCTTTCCTCAAAGGTATACATATTAAGCTCCTTTAGTCTCTCCTCATACGGCTTCTCTTGCAGACCCTGCACCATTTTAGTTGCCTCCTCTGGACTACCTCTATCCTGTCTATGTCCTTGCGGAGATGGGGTCTCCAGAACTGGACACAGTACTCCAGATGGGGTCTCACCAACTGTCTGTACAGAGGGATAACAACTTCCTGTTTTCTGCTGCTTATGCCTCTCCCTATACATCCCAGTATACCCCCAGCCCTCCCTACTGCCTTCTCACATTGATTGCTAACCTTAAGGTCATCTTATATGATTACCCCCAGGTCCCTTTCCTTTTTTGTTGTTGTTACTACCTCCCCACCCATTGTGTATTCTTCCCCTGGGTTCTTGTTTCCCAGGTGCATTATTTTGCACTTCTTTGCATTGAATCCTAGCTGCCATACTTCTGACCATTCCTCCAACCTTGCCAAGTCCCTTTTCATCCTTTCCACGCCTCCTTGTGTATCAACCCTGTTGCAGATCTTTGTGTCATCTGCAAAAAGGCATACTTTTCCTTCCAGTCCCTCTGCAATATCACTGATGAAGACATTAAAAAGGACTGGACCCAATACTGAACCCTGCGGTACCCCACTAGTAACCCTCTTTCTTCAGAGTGGACTCCATTTACAATTACCTTCTGTGTCCTGTTGTGCAGCCAATGTTTTCCCAGGCTGGTTAATTTGACTATTAATCTTTTGTGTGGGACTGTGTCAAATGCCTTGCTAAAGTCTAGGTAGGCCATGTCCACAGCCCCTCCCTGGTCTACTACTTTGGTCACCCAGTCAAAGAAATCCATTAGATTCGTCTGACATTACCTTCCCGCTGTGAACCCATGCTGCCTTGGGTCCTGTGCTTCACTGGCCTCTAGGTACTCAACTATTCTTTCCTTCAGAAGTGACTCCATCACTTTCCCTACCACACAGGTCAGACTGCAGGTCTGTAGTTTCCTGCCTCTATCTTGGTCCCACTTTTGTGAAGGGGAATCACATCCGCCTTCCTCCAGTCCTCGGGTACCACACCATCCTCCCATGATTTATTAAAAAGAGTAGTCAGTGGTTTCACTAGTTCCTCCCTTAATTCTTTTAGAATTCTGGGGTGAATTTCATCAGGACCCATTGCTTTGTCCACCTTCAGTTTTAGGAGTTCTTGCAGAACCCTTTCTTCTGTGAAAGGACTGGGATCGACCCCCCTATCAAGAGTGCTTCTGTTAATTGGATTAGGCACTTCCCCCTCCTCTTTGGTGAATACTGAGCAGAAATATTCGTTCAGTATCCCTGCTTTTTCACTGTCCCCCTCTGACCACCCACCGTTCATTCTATTCGGCCTCACTATCCCTCCCATTGTCTTTCTACACTCGCTGATATACCTATAAAAGGTTTTATCCCCCTTCTTAACTGAGTTGGTGATCTTTTCCTCAGTTTGGGCCTTTGCTATTCTGACTTCCTTCCCTGCTTCCTTCTGCCTTAACTGGTACAGCTCTCTGTCCTGCTCCTTCTGTGTTTCCTTATACTTCCGGAATGCTATCTTTTTCTTCCTGACTTTCACAGCCACCTCTTTTGAGAACCATAGTGGCTTTTTCTTTCATTTTGATTTGTTTATTTGCTTCACACAAAGGCTTGTTGCCTCTGTGATGGCAGTTTGATGATTCCCCATTGTTGCTCCACACCTCCTTCCAGCCTGTTTGCTAGTGCTTTCTGAGGCACTCTCCATCTTGCCAAAATCAGCCCTCCTAAAGTCCAGTACCCTCACTTTTGTATGGCTTGACTCTGTTGCTGAGTTTAATGTGAACCACACTGTTTGATGGTCACTTGTCCCCAGATAGCAACCCACTTCTAGATCAGAGATCCTCTCACTGCCCCCGTTTGAGTACGAGGTCTAAGATTGCTCCCTCACGAGTGGGTTCTGAAACTAGCTGTCTAATGCCTGACACCTGTAGGGCATCAAGAATGGCCCTGCTCTTGGATGTGGCTGCAGTAAATGTGCTCCAGTTAACATCTGGCATATTCAGGTCTCCATCAACAGTATCTCCCTTTCTCTGCCATTCTAAGAATGCCTTCTATCATATCCTTGTCCATTCCCTCCCTGACATGGGGTCTGTACACAACCCTGTGCAGATTGTGGTGCCCTTCCAGTCTCCAAGGTGACCCACAGTGCCTCCTCTCCTCCCTGTTTACTCTTTTTGTTCAGTTGCTTTTATCCCTTCCTTACATGAGAGCTACTCCTCCCCTCTTCTCCCTGTCTGTCTCTCCTGTAGGTTATGTACCCTGGTATGTTAACATCCCAGTCATGGTTCTCTGTGTACCATGTTTCTGTGACTGCTACGATATCCAGGCATCCCTCTTCCATCAAGGCCACCAGCTCAGGGCTTGTTGCCCAGACTACGGGCATTGGTACTCATAACCCTCCACTTCCTGATGGCCTTACTCCCTTTTGCCCCATCCCTGTCCTTCTTGCCTTTGTCACTTTCTCCATTTACCCCTGCCCTTCTCCCTATCGACACCTCTATGTTGGAGTTTGCACTTACTAACGTGATTATTTGGGGGCTAGGATTTCCTGCTCCTTTCCAGTGCCTCCCCTTGGCTAGTTAAAAGCTTGCCAATGAAGCATTTAAACCTATCACCTAGGATCCTGGTTCTCCTCCCGGACAGATGCAGCCCATCATGCCAATAGGCTTGCATCACTCCAGGTGGACCCCCAGTCCCCAATGAAGCCAAATCCCTGAGCTCCACACCAGTTTTTCAACCACTGATTGAATCCCATGGTGCAGAACACCCTAGCCTCTCCTATGCCACAGATGGGCAGCACCTCCAAGAAGGTTACCATGCGTGCTACTTGACTAAGGCCCCTCTCCAATTCCATAAACTCTTCCTGCACTTCTCTAATCCCTCTCTTAGCCAGGTCATTTGTCCCTAGATGGACAATGACATCCAGCTCCCTCCCCTGTGCAGCTGCTCCGGCAATCCTGAGGATTCGCTCCCTGTCCCTCCAAGCCATGGCGCCAGGCAGGCACCTCACCTCCCTCTCCCCTTCCTCCCCCAGTTCTACCTTCCTAACAATGGAGTCCCCCACCAGGAGTTGTTTCCTTCCCTGCAGGGTCCCTGCCACCCTCCTGTGGGTCTCCTTTGTGGAGGTTCCAACATCCTCCTTGGTCTCACTGCGGGTGCCTCCATAAGGAACCACACTTTGCCAGAATGGCATAGGAATTGTGGAGGTACAACTGGAGGGATGCGCTCTGTTCCACCACCCTCACCTCCCTGAGCCCACTGTGGTCCAACCCTCCTCTTTCTTGGCAACCTCTGAGGCAATGGCAGAGGCACTGGTAGTCCCTGGATGGAAGGAGGTCCCACAAATCCTGGCCAACTCACAGCCTGTAGATGAGCAACCTCCTCCCTCAGCCCAGAGAGGTGCCTGCAGATGGGACAACACCGCATCCTCCAGAACATCTCCCAGAAGACTGCTGCTCCACAGCCACTGCACTGCACCACTCAATCATGTCTTATTTCTGGCCCCTTAACTGTTTGCAATCCTTACTCTTTCCTCTATTTTTTTCTCTCTCTCCTTACTTTCTGCCTGTGTGCCCTTTAAGCTCCTGATTGTCCTGTTCTGAGACAAGAATATCCTATATTTCACAGTAGACCAGTTACTTGCTCAGAGGCAGACCTCCAGCAGCTAGAGGGGGCCGGAGAGCTACTCTTGCCCTTCTAGGATGGTGGGTCTTTGGTGGTTCTATGATCACTCACTTCCTGCTCCCAAACAGGAAGTTCCTGTTGTCAGTCAAATCCTGTGCCTATAAAAATAGAACTAGCTTTGGGTGGGCGGGGTTGAGGGAGGGAAGGAGGGCAATATAGTCCCAGTACAGAAGTCCAGTCACACAGCAGTCCTTTCTCCTGGTGTCTTCTGCCAAGCTATTAGCAGAATCTTTCTAAGGCAGTCTTTAAATGTAGCTTCCTTCTAGCTAAGCCACTCCCCCTACTTACTAGATCTTTCTACAAGTAATTTAAACCTCACAACAGTTAAGTCCTTTCAATCACCTGAGATTTACACCTAAATAACTGTTCAGATACCCATTCAGTTCAGTTAACCCAGACAAACACACACTTTTTTTTTGTTTTGTATGTTAGTTTTTTTTTACCCTAAATTAAAGGTCCAAGTACAAAAGTTCTTCTACTGTAGTCCCAGCAGAGAAGTTCAGTCACACAGCAGTCCTTTCTCCTGGTGTCTTCTGCCAAGCTACAAGTCAAATACAATTTATCAGTGGACAGTAATACAAGGTGTAACAAAGAGGAGCACAAACAACAACTGTAAATTCACAAGGACCATATGTACAATCAGTAGAGAATAGTATTTCATACCTGTACATAAATGGAGAAAAATGCATTAACTGGACAATAGGAATACAATAATTCAATTAGGGAAAAAGCCAATGCTACAGGGAGCAAATGCAGCAGTTGAATAACAGATAATTAGATCGCTCTGCTCGGCCGACATGGGGTTGTTGGAGATTCCAAGAGTGAGTTTAAAATCTTCAGGCAGCAGAGCATTTTCTCATGCTGCACCCACTTTGGAATTCTCACCATGCCGGTTACAGGAATGCACCTCTGTGGAGATATTTAAGAAAGAACTGAAATCATATTTATGGAGAATGGCCTTCTTAGATAGTTAATTGTAATATGATTGGAATTTTATTGTAACTTATTATGTTTTATGATGTATTTTTATAATGTATTTTATGTGTTTTGATGTTTTGTACTGAAATTTGAGTTGATGATTTTAACTTGTTCAGTGCCTTGATATATTGAAAGGCACTATATAAATAAAATTATTATTATTATAAAAGAATGCAGTAGTTGATAACAATTAGAGGGTAGGATGTACAAGATAACCAGATAAACATCAGATTGTTAGGTAATTATTGTTTAGGTCTATGTAGAGGAGGGGAAGGTGAGGTGGTAGTGCCTAGAAGTGGGAAAGGGCAAGTAGTGGGCTAGGGGAACCAAGGAAGTAGACATGAGGCCTAGGCAGAGGAAAGGATGTTAGTGAAATGGAGAAGTGCAGGAGGGGGCAGTAAGTGAGGAAGCGGAAAGGCGACGTGGGTGTCATATGTGTGTGAGGATGGAGGGTTTAAGGTGGGTGAAGGCATATGCAGAGGGGCTGAATCAATTAGGTGATTCCAGTGTAGCCTTTTGAAGTGGAGATGAGTTGGAGCAAGTCGGATGGCTAGGGGAAGAGGGTTCCAGTATTGAGGGGCAGCATAGGAGACAGCACGAACACCATGGAAGTTTACACCTTGAGATGTAGAGGAGAGTTTGGATTAGTATGCCAAGACACCCTGTCTTTGTGAAAAACCAAATAAAGCTCTTTACACATTAGAGCCTGATGCTCAGAAATCCTTCAAGCAGAAGTAACAGCAACTAAAACAAAGAGTGCTTTCCATGACAGAAAGCACAAGTTGCCACTTGTGGCCGATTCAAAGGGAGATATGAGTTTCTCCAAAATAAGATTGAGGACCCATGGAAGGACCGGGTCCCAAATGGGAGGTTTCAGATGCAAAATGTCCTGCAGGAAGGTGCTGGACACCTCAAGCTGAGCCATGGCCCTGTTCAACAGGTGCATGATATGTAAGAGATGGCAGAAAGATGCACCTTTGGTGAAGAGTACCCCAAGCCCGAGTCTGAGAGGGAGAGAAGGTACTCCAACACCTGATTCACTGGGCAGATGAAGGGGCTCAGCTGGCGTGAAGCAGCCCAAAGGGTTAAATGCTTTCATTTCATGATGTAAGTGGCCCTGGTGGAGAGTTTTCTAGCAACCTCCAGGACATCTGTGACCCTAGACAACACCCCAGGATGTTGATATGGAAACCATGTTTCAATTCTGTCCAGGTGCTCCGAGTCTGGCAAGCAGCCAGATGAGTACCCCATCCCAGGCAGGATGCATCCACTGTAAGTATCTGATGGTGGGTTGAGAGCTGAAAGGAGACCCCCCCGAACGAGGGTGGCCAGCTCCAGCCACCATGACAGGACTCTCCTGACCAGGATGGAGACCATGAACAACTGGTCCAGGTCATCCATGTGTTGGTCCCACTCTTAAGGTCCACTGAGGAACCCACATGAGCAGCTGGGCAAGGGCAACTGTAGCAATGGCTGATGCCATATGTCCCAGGAATACCCTGGTGGGGACTTGGCAACTTGAGGAAATCAGACAGGCCTACTCCATCAGTTGTTCCACCCTGTCCATGGGCAGAAAGGCCATGCCCTGGGTGGTACCCAGAACCACCCCGATGTACAGAAGGTGCTGGCAAGGAGAGAGGCAGGACTTTGGCAGACCGATGGTGATCCCAAAGGCCTGAAATAGATGGAAGGTGTATTCCAGGTTCTGGACCAGGCAGTCCTTGGAGGAGGCTGCTAGCAGCCAATTGTCCAGGTAGGGGAACATGTAGAAGCCATGTCTCTTTAGAGCAATTGCCACCACCACCAAGCACTTGGTAAAGACCCTGTGGACCAAAGAAAGGCCAAAAAGGAGGGTGTGGAATTGAAAATGAGCTCCCTTAAAGTGGAAAACGTTAGATACTGATGATGGGCAAGAAAAATCTGTATATGCAATAGGCATCCTGCATGTCCAGAGAGCAGAGCCAATCCTCCCCTAGTGCAAAAGGGGGAACAAACCCTTGAAGGGTGACCATCCTGAAACACTTGTACTCTATGTACCAGTTCAGATGACTCAGATCCAGACAGGACCCAAGATCCCCGGTCTCTTGGGACAAGGAAGAAGTGGAGGAAACTCCTTCCCCATTGAACTGGAGGAATGCTCTATGGCTACTTTTTGCAGAAAAGCCTGAATTTTCTCCCAGATGAGGGGCAGGTGAGCTGGGGGTGTGGAGGAGTTTACTGGAGGATTTTCTGGAGGCCACTCTAGGAATTCGAGAGCGTGACCATGCTTTTATGATCTGAAGCACCCAGCTGTCTGTGGTCATGTCCTGCCACCCATCGAGGAGGAAAGAGAACTGATGCTCAACATCTTCCCCCAGAACTCTTTCTGGGGGGGGCGGGGTTGGCTAAGGAATCAGTAGGTGGGGACGGGCACTTGAGGGACTCTAGCTGCAGCAGGGATTGACGCTGCCTTGCACTTGCCCTGACCTTTGGTAGGCTGGCAGGAGGATTTGTAGGAGGAGCATCAAAAGGGGGCTGACCCACTCCAAGTTGGGTGTGGTACAGTGAATGAACAGACCGAAGGACTCAGCCTGACTCCTGGAGGGTGGAAATTATGTCTTGAATGTCTCCACTGAAGAGGACAGAGCCCTGAAAGGGGGCATCCAAGATGCTGGACTGCACATCTGAGGTGAAGTCGGACACCCAGAGACATGAATGGTGCCAGAGGCAGACACAAGAGGCTGCTCCCCTGCCTGAGGCATCCACGGGATTGTAGGCAGCCTGGAGCATGTGGTTGCTGACATCGGAGCCTGATTTAAGGAGCTGGGTGAGCTGCAGCTTGGTGGGGTCCTCGAGCAATGACTGCACCAGGTCCCTGCCTCGGTCCCAGATGACATTCTGTTATTGGACCATATGGGCCAGATAATTAATGGCCTGGATAGCCAAGATAGTGGATGCAAAGATGGCTACCAAGGTGTCCAGCTGTCTGGACTCCTATCCAGAGAACAGAACACTAAGGAGCTTGGGCTATTTGGTACATTCACTGCCCCATTAATGACCATCGAGTCAGCATTAGGGTGGCCCTCTAGGAATGGCTTACCAGCAGGGCATGGTAGAGTCTGTCTGCCTTCTTAGTCAATGGAGCAATAGATATGGGGCGATTCCAAGCCGCCCAGGTGATATGCTCATAGGAGTCAAACAGGGGTGGCACTACCACTGGGAGGGCATCCTACTGCCTCAAACAAATGGCCAGGTGATGCCTCTCTGATCCTGCCCTCCGCTTCCAGCCCATAATGGACTGGATGTGGCGATGACGTCCATGAAAGGCAGATCATCAGAGGGCACTTGGGAATCATCTTGGAGGTTTTTCACCTCTGAAGATTCCCCTGGTGAGGAAGAAGACTCTGAGCCATCCGTGTCATCCAAATTGGTCTCATCCTGGTCACTTTCACGCATGCATTCCTCCTGGTGAGAGCTAGAACTGACTGGTTCAAGAACCAGAGGACCCCAACATCCAGCGGTCGCTGGCATCAGACCAGCCCCTTGGGGGGAAGATCCCTCCTGGGAAGATGCTGGAGGCAGGCCCTGAGGAGCGGGGATCTGCTTCTGAACTAACGACCAACACGTGGACAACAGGGCATTACAATCCACTGGGGGGG
This sequence comes from Neoceratodus forsteri, assembly GCA_016271365.2. Classification (NCBI taxonomy): domain Eukaryota; kingdom Metazoa; phylum Chordata; order Ceratodontiformes; family Ceratodontidae; genus Neoceratodus; species Neoceratodus forsteri. Next base: position 56,255,217 of record CM028130.1, read on the forward strand.
AATTATAAACCGTTGGGTAAGGACAAGCCGGCACCAGGTAAGGGTACGATGACTGCAGGGCTGGTGTTGGGTGCCCCAGTATGGGAGCACCTGGCACTGCCTGGGGGTCTGGCACCAGCCCTGCAGGAGCTTGCAAAGGCAACGCCAGCTGGGCAGTGGCAGGACTGGCGGTGGTCCCATGGGTGCTGGCAGACATTGCCCAGGAGAAGGATATGCCAGTGCTGGGAGAGCTGGAGAAGCAGGTGCCGGGGAGGGAGAGACACTGCCCATGCAAAGGCAGATGTGATGCCAGACCAGGGGAAGCAATGGTAGCCTGCTGTGGGCACTGCCTGGAAGGACTGGCATTGGGTTACTCTGAGAAGACCGACATAGGCAGCGCCTTGGCCGGGGGGGGGGCAAGTCGAAGAACTGACACCTGAGACACCAACACCGACCAAGCCTCCTGGCTGAGAGGCAATGTAAAAGAAATGGGCCTGAGAGACAGGAGACTAAGTCACCTGTCCCAAAGAGTCACTGCCCATAATGGCAATGAGGGCAGGTGGTCAAGCCATCCATAGCAAAGAAGAGGAAAGGGCTGGCGGGGCTGCCAGGGCCAACCCCCCATGGGAGGACGACCCTGATGCAGTCGTGGGCTTATGAGGCGATCGCAAGCGGGAAGCAGACTTGTCACGATCCCGGCGCTTGCCTCAGTGCTTGTGCTTCACAAAAGATTCTTCCCCGAGACTGAGAAAATAAGGAAGCCCCGGAGAACTATGCTGGTGAGGTTGAAGAGCTCATGGCCTCAGATCCTTCTCCAGCGTGACCATCTTCTGCTTAACAAGATGGCTCTCCAGGCTCTTAAGACGACATTTCCAAGTGGCGTGGCTGAATTTCTGGCAAATCTGGAAGGCTTCAGTGTCGTGGCTGGTGCCTAGGCAAAGAATGCAAGCAGAGTGGCTGTCCTTTTCAGGTATTTATTTGCCACAGGCACACATTCTGGAGCGGTGGAAAATGAGATTAGTGGAGAAGACATAAATTTGACAGCTGAAACACCAAAAATTTGATTTTGAATACTTGAAAAAAAGGAAAATAAAAAAGTGTGGCAAGTGGGAGTAATTTTATTTTATTTGTATTGAATTTTATTGACCAGGTAGGCCCACTGAGACAAGATGTTCCTTTTCCAGGGGTGACCCGGGGGAGGGAATACAGATGGTAACCAACTGAAATTGAACCAGATTAAGCTGTTGGTGGTATTTTTAGCGAATGGTGGAAATTTGGCCAGGACACTGAGGAAATTCCCCTACTCTGCAGTAGGGGGAACCCTTGTCCACCTGTCCAACATGGCGGACGCTCAGTCTGGAGAAGAAGGAGCTGCAGGCAGCAGGACTGAGATGGCTACTCTTGATAGAAGTTCACCTAGCAGACAGACAGACTTGGAAATTATTGCTTCTACCGCTTCTGGCACAGGCATACAGAGTTCTCCCTCCCACCTGGTATTGGACTCTGTCTCCTGTTCTACTGCTGGCGATACTACCATTGTTTTGCCTCAGGATGATGTTGGCATGGACAGTGCTATGACTACGTTAGCTCAGGAATCGCTTTTGTAAAAGGCACTGCACACGAATCGTGCTTACCTGTCTAAATTGCTTGAAGAGGAGGACAAGTCTGCACAGCGTTTGGCTATGCCTTCTTCTCACAGTGAGTCCTGCTCACAGGAGTTTTCTCTTCCTTCACAATTTTCTCCAGCAGTTGCGGCAAACCCTATTCAGGTTCTTGAGTCTGTCCCTTGTCTGGAACCCTCTGCCCCACCCTGGGTCTTGGCTGGCAATGTCGATGTTTCCTTCGCTTTCCATTTCTTGGATGCCTGAAGCTGCTCTGCGTGCGGCTGGCTGGACTCATCCCACTGCACAGGCTGGATGGACTTTGCCTCACCCGGTTTCAGCTGAGGACATTAAATGCACTTGTAGCCCAACTTCTGGTGTTCCTGAGGTCTCTTTTCCCATCTTCTGTAGCTTTGGTCACAGCTTCGGCTCTCCTCATTGATGAGCCTGGTGACTCAACTGTGCATCCGGGTACTGTTCCTTCTGATTTTCCACACTGCGACCTTGTCCCGGGACACGAAGAGGAGCCTGCTCCACAAAACTGTGAGACTGCACTCAAAAAACGACGTATGTCTGACTTGTTTAAAACATGGGTGAGCCAGCATAACGGCGTAATGCCATGTGGCTTAAGTATACTGGCAACCTTGATTTGGCACCCATTAGAAAAACTTTATTGCACTCTATGTTGAAGGAGAGTATGGGAATTCTTCCCAATGAACTTTGCTGTTATTCATGAGAAAGGGGAGCCTATTTATGATGTTAGCTTTAAGACTAATTTTTCTTTAGAAAAGTTTTGGGCTATGTATCCACAGGTTCTCTTCCACTTTTGTCTGCCCTTTTTCCCATTCCTTTAACCAAGCCTATGATTAAACAATTACTTTGTTATTTAGGAATGAAGGTGGAGCATCTCAGATGTGCAGTACTGGTTACAGCAGCGCTTATACTATTCTGGACGCCCTCATTCCTATCTTGAATGATGATTTGGTCTGGATGGGTAACTGGAAAGTTAGGTTCAATTGCAGCACATTGAGAATGGTATTGTCCATCTTCCTGGTAGGTTTTTTTTTTATAGGGAAGGGAGGGTTTATGTTTTTATCAGAGTCAGTCCCGAACTTGCCATAAATGTGGGTCTCGTACCCATCTTAGCTCAGTATGTGACAAACTCTGGTGCAATTTGTGCCTGGACCTTGGTCATATTAGATTGGGGTGTCCTAACCCCCTCAAGTGTAATCTCTGTGAGGAGGAGGGTCACTCCTATCAGGGTTGTCCTTGGGCGGAAAGGAATAGGTTGGATAGGGCATGACAAGACCCAGTGTGTCACCTTGAAAAGGGTCAAGCTCAGGAAGCTTGGAAGAAAGACTCTGCTTCTCCTGTGCCTGTCGTTATTGCCCTTCCAGCCCCTGTTCTTAACCCTTCTGTTAGTGTGGATTCTATGGAGTCCCCTTCTGGCTTGGAGATGTTCCATCTCAGGTACTGGAGTCTAGTTCTCTGAGTCAAGATCCTCCTGACACTGGTTCCAGTTCTATGTTGCCCCCCCCCGAGCCTTCTCGATTTACCCAGGTAACTTCTAGGAAGAAAATGTGTAAATGGAAAGCAGAGCGTACATCCCATGCCTTCTTCTGTGATGACTCGTCCAAGTTTCAGGCCTTGGCCAAAAGGCGGCAGTGGGGAGATATGATGGATGAAGAAGGGGACTCCGATTCCTCTTCTTCTGCTAGGGCTGATTCCTGCCCTGACTTACAGGACTTTTGCTCTGCTTCCCAACCTGTGTTGAAGCAATGGAAGGTCCCTTGAGGTTTTTCCTTTGTTTTTTTCAGTAATTCTCCATGGAGGGTAGTCAATGGCTTTCTATCTTAACTTTGAATGTTTGTAGTATTAAGAATTATAAGAAACGGATGACTACCCTTCAGATTCTAGATCTGCTGAACAATATTATTTTTTGCAGGACACTAGATTGAAGGCTCTGCTGGATGTACGCCAGGTGAAGCGTTCCTGGCACCGGGGTCCTTCCTTTTGGTCTCAAGGTCCAGAGTCTTGTGATGGTGTGGGGATTCTTTTCAGGGGTTATGGTTTCACTGTTCAGAGGGTGTTAGATATCTGCCCGAATAGGGTTTTGTTATTGGATGGGTGCATGGGTTCTGTACCTCTACATCTTATCAATGTTTGTGCACCTCAAAGTATTGCATCCCGTTCTGAGCTTGTTAAGCTTTTCCAACTGAGCCAGAGTACGGTGAAAAATGCCACAACTCAAGCCTGTGAACTCAGTAAAGCACACAAAATAGCGCTGGTGCTTCAAAGTGCTCCAGCACCGTGAGATGGAGATGACAGCTGTCTGAGAAGACAGTTGCCAGTACCCTGAGAAAGAGTACAGTGTAAAATGCCACAACTCGAGCCTCTGATACCAGTGAAGCACACAAAATAGCGCTGGTGCAACAAAGTGCTCCAGCACCGTGAGTTGGAGATGACAGAAGCTGTCTGAGAAGACTGATGGCAGTACCCTGATCCAGAGAACAGTGAAAAATGCCACAACTCAAGCCTGTGACCCCAGTGAAGCACACAGAATAGCGCTGGTTCTACAAAGTGCTCCAGCACCTGGATATGGAGACGACAGAAGCTGTCTGAGAAGACTGATGCCAGTACCCTGAGCCAGAGTACAATGAAAAATGACAGAGTAGAGTGAAAAATGCACAACTTTTATTTATTTATTTATTTATTTATTTATTTATTTATTTATTTATTTAACCTGGTATAGCACACAACTCAAGCCTGTGACCCCAGTGAAGCACACAAAATAACGCAGGTGCTTCTAAGTGCACAGGCACCGTGAGATGGAGATGACAGAAGCTGTCTGAGAAGTCTGATGCCAATACCCTGAGCCAGAGTACAATGAAAAATGACACAACTCAAGCTAGTGACCCAAGTGAAGCACACAAAATAGCGCTGGTGCTACAAAGTGCTCCAGCTCCTGGAGATGGAGACGACAGAAGAAGTCTGAGAAGACTGATGCCAGTACCCTGAGCCAGAGTACAGTGTAAAATGCCACAACTCGAGCCTCTGACACCTGTGAAGCACACAATATAGCGCTTGTGCTACAATGTGCTCCAGCACGGTGAGATGCAGATGACAGAAGCTGTCTGAGAAGACTGATGCCAGTACCCTGAGCCAGAGTACAGTGTAAAATACCCCAACTCAAGCCTGTGACCCCAGTGAAGCACCAGAATAGCTCTGGTTCTACAAAGTGCTCCAGCACCTGGATATGGAGATGACAGAAGCTGTCTGAGAAGACTGATGCCAGTACCCTGAGCCAGAGTAGAGTGAAAAATGCACAACTTTTATTTATTTATTTATTTATTTATTTATTTATTTATTTATTTATTTAACCTGGTATAGCACACTGATCTGAAAGCTTTTTTACAGGAGCAACCTGGGAGCACAAGAAGGTTAAGTGACTTCCTCAGGGTCACACAGTATGCAAGTGGAAGCTGACTGATTCAAACCCCAGGTGTGGTCTGCTGGATGTCACCATATTTGCAGCTCAGAGCCTAAGACCACAACTCAAGCTAGTGACCCCAGTGAAGCACACAAAATAGTGCTGGTGCTACAAAGTGCTCCAGCTCCTGGAGATGGAGATGACAGAAGCTGTCTGAGAAGACTGATGCCAGTACCCTGAGCCAGAGTACTGTGTAAAATGCCACAACTCAAGCCTGTGACCCCAGTGAAGCACACAAAATAGCGCTGTTGCTACAAAGTGCTCCAGCACCATGAGATGAACATGAAAGAAGCTGTCTGAGAAGACCGATGCCAGTACCCTGAGCCAGAGTATAGGGAAAAATGCCAAAACTCAAGCCTGTGACCCCAGTGAAGCACACAAAATAGCGCTGGTTCTTCAAAGTACTCAAGCACCGTGAGATTGAGATGACAGAAGCTGTCTGAGAAAGCTGATGCCAGTACCCTCTGCCATAGAACAGTGAAAAATGCCACAAATCAAGCCTGTGACCCTAGTGAATCGCACGAAATAGCGCTGGTGCTACAAAGTGCTCCAGCACTGTGAGATAGAGATGGCAGAAGCTGTCTGAGAAGACTGATGCCAGTACCCTGAGCCAGAGTACAGTGAAAAATGCAACAACTCAAGCCTGTGACCCCAGTGAAGGACACAAAATAGCGCTGGTGCTACAAAGTGCTTCACCACCGTGAGATGGATTTGACAGCTGTCTGAGAAGACTGATGCCAGTACCCTGAGCCAGAGTACTGTGAAAAATGCCACAACTCAAGCCTGTGACCCCAGTGAAGCACACAAAATAGCGCTGGTGCGACAAAGTGCTCCAGCACAGTGAGATGTAGACGACAAAGCTGTCTGAGAAGACTGATGCCAGTACCCTGAGCCAGAGTACAGTGTAAAATGCCCCAACTCAAGCTTGTGACAATAGTGAAGCACACAAAATAGCGCTTGTGCTACAAAGTGCTCCAGGTCCTTGATATGGAGATGACAGAAGCTGTCTGAGTAGACTGATGCCAGTACCCTGAGCCAGAGTACAGTGAAAAATGCCACAACTCAAGCCTGTGACCACAGTGAAGGACACAAAATAGCACTGGTGCTACAAAGTGCTGAAGCACCGTGAGATGGAGATGACTGAAGCTGTCTGAGAAGACTGATGCCAGTACCCTGAGCCAGAGAACAGTGAAAAATGCAACAACTCAAGCCTGTGTCCCTAGTGAAGCACACAAAATAGCGCTGGCCTTAGAAAGTGCTGCAGCACCATGAGATGTAGATGACAGAACTTGTCTCAGAAGACTGATGCCTGCACCCTGAGCCAGAGAACAGTGAAAAATGCCACAACTCAAGGCTGTGATCCCAGTGAAGCACACAAAATAGCGCTGGTGCTACAAAGTGCTCCAGCACCGCAAGATGGAGACGACAGAAGCTGACTTAGAAGACTGATGCCAGTACCCAGAGCCAGAGTACACTGTAAAATGCCACAACTCAAGCTAGTGACCCCAGTGAAGCACACAAAATAGCGCTGGTGCTATAAAGTGCTCCAGCTCCTTGAGATGGAGACGACAGAAGCTGTCTGAGAAGACTGATGCCAGTACCCTGAGCCAGAGTACAGTGTAAAATGCCACAACTCTAGCCTCAGACACAAGTGAAGCACACAAAATAGTGCTGGTGCTACAAAGTGCTCCAGCACGGTGAGATGCAGATGACAGAAGCTGTCTGAGAAGATTGATGCCAGTACCCTGAGCCAGAGTACCATGAAAAATGCCACAACTCAAGCCTGTGACCCTAGTGAAGCACACAAAATAGCACTGGTGCTTCAAAGTGCTACAGCACCATGAGATGGAGACGACAGAAGCTGTCTGAGAAGACTGATGCCTGTACCCTGAGCCAAAGTACAGTGTAAAATGCATCAACTCGCGCCTCTTATACCATTGAAGCACACAAAATAGCGCTGGTGCTACAAAGTTCTCCAGCACTGTTATATGGAAATGACAGAAGCTGTATGAGAAGACTGATGCCAGTAACCTGAGCCAGAGTACAGTGAAAAATGCCACAACTCAAGCCTGTGACCCAAATGAAGCACACAAAAATAGCGCTGATGCTACAAAGTGCTCCAGCACTGTGAGAAGGAGATGACAGAAGCTGTCTGAGAAGACTGATGCCAGTACCCTGAGCAAGAGTACAGTGTAAAATGCCACAACTGAACCCAGTGACCACAGTGAAGCAAACAAAATAGCGCTGGTGCTACAAAGTGCTCCGGCAATGTGAGATGGAGATGACAGAAACTGTCTGAGAAGACTGATGCCAGTACCCTGAGAAAGAGTACAGAGAAAAATGCCATAACTCAAGCCTGTGATTCCAGTAAAGCACACTAAATAGCGCTGGTACTACAAAGTGCTCCAGCACTGGGAGATGGAGATGACTGAAGCTGTCTGAGAAGACTGGATGCCAGTACCCTGAGTCAGAGTACTGTGAAAAATGACACAACTCAAACCTGTGACCCCAGTAAAGCACACAAAATAGCGCTGGGTGCTACAAACTGCTCCAGCACCATGAGATGGAGACGATAGAAGCTATCTGAGAAGACTGACGCCAGAACCCTGAGCAAGAGTACAGTGTAAAATGCCACAACTCGAGCCTCTGATTCTTGTGAAGCACACAAAATAGCGCTGGTGCTACAAAGTGCTCTAGCACCGTGAGATGGAGATGACAGAAGCCGTCTGACAAGACTGATGCCAGTACCCTGAGCCAGAGTACAGTGAAAAATGCCAAAGCTCAAGCCTCTGATCCCAATGAAGCACAAAAAATAGCGCTGGTGCAACAAAATGCTCCAGCACCTAGAGATGGAGATGACAGAAGCTGACTGAGAAGACTGATGCCAGTACCCTGACCCAGAGTACCATGAAAAATGCAATAACTCAAGCCTGTGAACATAGTGAAGCACACAAAATTACACTCGTGCTACAAAGTGCTCCAGCACCGTGAGATGGAGATGACAGAAGCTGTCTGAGAAGACTGATGGCAGGAACCTGAGCAAGAGTACAGTGAAAAATGCCACAACTCAAATTGGTGACCCCAGTGAAGCACACAAAATAGCGAAGTGCTACAAAGTTCTCCAGCTCCTGGAGATGGAAACAACAGTAGCTGTCTGAGAAGACGGATGCCAGTACCCTGAGCCAGAGTACAATGAAAAATGACACAACTCAAGCCTGTGACCATAGTGAAGCACACAAAATAGCGATGGTGCTACAAAGTGCTCAGGCACCATGAGATGGAGATGACAGAAGCTGTCTTAGAAGACTGATGCCAGTACCCTGTGCCAGAGTACACTGTAAAATGCCACAACTCAAGCTAGTGACCCCAGTGAAGCACACAAAATAGCGCTGGTGCGACAAAGTGCTACAGCTCATTGAGATGGAGACGACAGAAGATGTCTGAGAAGACTGATGCCAGTACCCTGAGCCAGAGTACAGTGTAAAATGCCACAACTGTAGCCTCAGATACAAGTGAAGCACACAAAATAGCGCTGGTGCTACAAAGTGCTCCAGCTTCTTGAGATGGAGACGACAGAAGCTGTCTGAGAAGACTGATGCCAGTACCCTGAGCCAGAGTACAGTGAAAAATGGCACAACTCAAGACTGTGACCCCAGTGAAGCAGACAAAATAGCGCTGGATCTACAAAGTGCTCCAGCACCGTGAGATTGAGATGACAGAAGCTGTCTGAGAAAACTGATGAAAGTACCCTGTGCCAGAGAACAGTGAAAAATGCAACAACTCAAGCCTGTGACCTCAGTGAAGTACACAAATAGCGCTGGTGTTACAAAGTGGTCCAGCACCTGGAGATGGAGACAACAAAACCTGTCTGAGAAGACTGATGCCAGTACTGTGAGCCGGAGTACAGTGAAAAATGCCACAACTCAAGCCTGTGACCCCAATGAAGCACACAAAATAGCGCTGGTTCTTCAAAGTACTCAAGCACCGTGAGATTGAGATGACAGAAGCTGTCTGAGAAAGCTGATGCCAGTACCCTCTGCCAAAGAACAGTGAAAAATGCCACAAATCAAGCCTGTGACCCTAGTGAATCACACGAAATAGCGCTGGTGCTACAAAGTGCTCCAGCACCGTGATATAGAGATCGCAGAAGCTGTCCGAGAAGACTGATGCCAGTACCCTGAGCCAGAGTACAGTGAAAAATGCAACAACTCAAGCCTGTGACCCCAGTGAAGGACACAAAATAGCGCTGGTGCTACAAAGTGCTTCACCACCGTGAGATGGATTTGACAGCTGTCTGAGAAGACTGATGCCTGTACCCTGAGCCAGAGTACTGTGAAAAATGCCACAACTCAAGCCTGTGACCCCAGTGAAGCACACAAAATAGCGCTGGTGCGACAAAGTGCTCCAGCACAGTGAGATGTAGACGACAGAAGCTGTCTGAGAAGACTGATGACAGTACCCTGAGCCAGAGTACAGTGTAAAATGCCCCAACTCAAGCTTGTGACAATAGTGAAGCACACAAAATAGCGCTTGTGCTACAAAGTGCTCCAGCTCCTTGATATGGAGATGACAGAAGCTGTCTGAGAAGACTGATGCCAGTACCCTGAGCCAGAGTACAGTGAAAAATGCCACAACTCAAGCCTGTGACCACAGTGAAGGACACAAAATAGCACTGGTGCTACAAAGTGCTCCAGCACCGTGAGATGGAGATGACTGAAGCTGTCTGAGAAGACTGATGCCAGTACCCTGAGCCAGAGAACAGTGAAAAATGCAACAACTCAAGCCTGTGTCCCTAGTGAAGCACACAAAATAGCGCTGGCCTTAGAAAGTGCTGCAGCACCATGAGATGTAGATGACAGAAGTTGTCTCAGAAGACTGATGCCTGCACCCGGGGCCGGAGAACAGTGAAAAATGCCACAACTCAAGCCTGTGATCCCAGTGATGCACACAAACTAGCGTTGGTGCTACAAAGTGCTCCAGCACCACAAGATGGAGACGACAGAAGAAGTCTGAGAAGACTGATGCCAGTACCCTCAGCCAGAGTACAGTGTAAAATGCCACAACTCGAGCCACTGATACCAGAGAAGCACACAAAATAGAGCTGGGGCTACAAAGTGCTCAGGCACCATGAGATGGAGACGACAGAAGCTGTCTGTGAAGACTGATGCTAGAACCCTGAGTCAGAGTACAGTGAAAAATGCCACAACTCAAGCCTGTGACCCCAGTGAAGCACAGAAAATAGCGCTGGTGCTACAAAGTGCTCCAGCACTGTGAGATGGAGATGACAGAAGCTGTCTGAGAAGACTGGATGCCAGTACCCTGAGTCAGAGTACTGAGAAAAATGACACAACTCAAACCTGTGACCCCAGTAAAGCACACAAAATAGCGCTGGTGCTACAAACTGCTCCAGCACCATGAGATGGAGATGATAGAAGCTATTTGAGAAGACTGACGCCTGAACCCTGAGCAAGAGTACAGTGTAAAATGCCACAACTCTAGCCTCTGATACTAGTGAAGCACACAAAATAGCGCTGGTGCTACAAAGTGTTCTAGCACCGTGAGATGGAGATGACAGAAGCCGTCTGACAAGACTGATGCCAGTACCCTGAGCCAGAGTACCATGAAAAATGCAACAACTCAAGCCTGTGACCATAGTGAAGCACACAAAATTGCACTGGTGCTACAAAGTGCTCCAGCACCGTGAGATGGAGATGACAGAAGCTGTCTGAGAAGACTGATGGCAGGAACCTGAGCAAGAGTACAGTGAAAAATGCCACAACCCAAGTTGGTGACCCCCAGTGAAGCACACAAAATAGAGTAGTGCTACAAAGTTCTGCAGCTCCTGGAGAAGGAAACAACAGTAGCTGTCTGAGAAGACTGATGCCAGTACCCTGAGCCAGAGTACAGTGAAAAATGACACAACTCAAGCATGTGACCTCACTGAAGCACACAAAATAGCGTTGGTGCTACAAAGTGCTCAGGCACCGTTTGATGGAGACGACAGAAGCTGACTTAGAAGACTGATGCCAGTACCCTGAGCCAGAGTACACTGTAAAATGCCACAACTCAAGCTAGTGACCCCAGTGAAGCACACAAAATAGCGCTGGTGCTATAAAGTGCTCCAGCTCCTTGAGATGGAGACGACAGAAGCTGTCTGAGAAGACTGATGCCAGTACCTGAGCCAGAGTACAGTGTAAAATGCCACAACTCTAGCCTCAGACCCAAGTGAAGCACACAAAATAGCGCTGGCGCTACAAAGTGCTCCAGCACGGTGAGATGCAGATGACAGAAGCTGTCTGGGAAGACTGATGCCAGTACCCTGAGCCAGAGTACCATGAAAAATGCCACAACTCAAGCCTGTGACCCTAGTGAAGCACACAAAATAGCACTGGTGCTTCAAAGTGCTACAGCACCATGAGATGGAGACGACAGAAGCTGTCTGAGAAGACTGATGCCTGTACCCTGAGCCAAAGTACAGTGTAAAATGCATCAACTAGCCTCTTATAACCATTAAAGCACACAATAAAGAGGCTAGGGCAGAAAGTTCTCAGCACTGTTATATGGAAATGACAGTTATGTAGAAGACTGATGCCAGTAACCTGAGCCAGAGTACAGTGAAAAATGCCACAACTCAAGCCTGTGACCCAAATGAAGCACACAAAATAGCGCTGATGCTACAAAGAGCTCCAGCACTGTGAGAAGGAGATGACAGAAGCTGTCTGAGAAGACTGATGCCAGTACCCTGAGCAAGTGTACAGTGTAAAATGCCACAACTGAACCCAGTGACCACAGTGAAGCAAACAAAATAGCGCTGGTGCTACAAAGTGCTCCGGCAATGTGAGATGGAGAGGACAGAAACTGTCTGAGAAGACTGATGCCAGTACCCTGAGAAAGAGTACAGAGAAAAATGCCATAACTCAAGCCTGTGATTCCAGTAAAGTACACTAAATAGCGCTGGTACTACAAAGTGCTCCAGCACTGGGAGATGGAGATGACAGAAGCTGTCTGACAAGACTGATAGCAGTACCCTGAGCCAGAGTACAGTGAAAAATGCCACAACTGAAGCCTGTGACCCCAGTGAAGCACAAAAAATAGCACTGGTGCCACAAAGTACTCCAGCACCGTAAGATGGAGACGACAGAAGCTGTCTGAGAAGACTGATGCCAGTACCCTGAGCCAGAGTACAGAGTAAAATGCCACAGCTCAAGTCTCTGATCCCAGTGAAGCACACAAAATAGCGCTGGTGCTACCAAGTGCTAAAGCACCGTGAGAAGGAGATGACAGAAGCTGTCTGAGAAGATTGGTGCCAGTACCCTGAGAAACAGTAGAGCGAAAAATGCCACAACTTCAGCCTGTGACCCCAGTGAAATACACAAAATAGCACTGGTGCTGCAAAGTGCTCCAGCACCGTGAGATGGTGACGCCATAAGCTGTCTGAGAAGAGTGATGCCAGTACCGTGAGCCAGAGTACAGTGAAAAAAAACCCAACTCAAGCCTGTGACCCAAGTGAAGCTCACAAAATAGCGCTGGTGCTCCAATGTGCTCCAGCTCCTGGAGATGGAGATGACAGAAGCTGTCTGAGAAGACTGATGCCAGTACCCTGAGCCAGAGAACAGTGAAAAATGACACAACTCAAGCCTGTGACCCAACTGAAGCACACAAAATAGCGCTGGTGCTACAAAGTGCACCAGCACTGAGAGATGGTGATAACAGAAGCTGTCTGAGAAGACTGATGCCAGTACCCTGAGTCAGAGTACAGTGAGAAATGCCACAACTCAAGCCTGTGACCCCAGTGAAGCACAGAAAATAGCGCTGGTGCTACAAAGTGCTCCTGCACAGTGAGAAGGAGATGACAGAAGCTGTCTGAGAATAATGATGCCAGTACCCCGAGCTAGAGTACTTGGAAAAATGCCACAACTCAAGCCTGTGACCCCAGTAAAGCTCACAAAATTGCGCTGGTGTTACAAACTGCTCAAGCACCATAAGATGGAGACAATAGAAGGTGTCTGAGAAGACTGAAGCCAGTACACTGAGCCAGAGTACAGAGTAAAATGGCACAACTCGATCCTCTGAAACCAGTGTAGCACACAAAATAGCGCTGATGCTACAAAGTGCTCTAGCACCGTGCGATGTAGATGACAGAAGCTGTCTGACAAGACTGATGCCAGTACCCTGAGCCAGAGTACAGTGAAAAATACCACAGATCAAGTCTCTGATACCAGTGAAGCACACAAAATAACACTGGTGCAACAAAATGCTGCAGCACCGTGAGATGGAGATGACAGAAGCTGTCTGAGAAGACTGATGCCAGTACCCTGAGCCAGAGTACCATGAAAAATGTCACAACTCAAGCCTGTGAACCTAGTGAAGCACACAAAATAGCACTGGTGCTTCAAAGTGCTGCAGCATCGTGAGATGGAGATGAAAGAAGCTGTCTGAGAAGACTGATGCCAGTACCTTTTAGCCAGAGTACAGTGAAAATGAAACAACTCAAGCCTGTGACCCCAGTGAAGCAACAAAATAGCGCTGGTGTTACAAAGTTCTCCAGTTCCTGGGGATGGAGACAACAGAAGCTGTCTGAGTAGGCTGATGCTAGTACCCGTAGCCAGAGTACAGTGGAAATGCCAGTCAAGCCTTTGATGACCCCAGTGAAGCACACAAAATAGCGCTGTTGCTACAAAGTGCTCCAGCACCATGAGATGAATACGAAAGAAGCTGTCTGAGAAGACCGATGCCAGTACCCTGAGCCAGAGTATATGGAAAAATGCCACAACTCAAGCCTGTGACCCGGGTGAAGCACACAAAATAGCGCTTCTGCTACAAAGTGCTCCAGCACCGTGAAATGGAGATGACAGAAGCTGTCTGAGAAAACTGAAGAAAGTACCCTGAGCCAGAGTGCAGTGAAAAATGCCACAACTCAATTCTGTGACCCCAGTGAAGCACACAAAATAGCGCTGGTGTTACAAAATGCTCCAGCAACGTTAGATGGAGTTGACAGAAGCTGTCTGAGAAGACTGATGCCATTACCCTGTGCCAGAGTCCCTTGAAAAATGCAACAACTCAAGCCTGTGACCCTAGTGATGCACACAAAATAGCGCTGGTTCTACAAAGTGCTACTGCTCCGTGAGTTGGAGACGACAGAAGCTGTCTGAGATAGCTGATGCCAGTACCCAGATCCAGAGTACAGTGTAAAATGCCACAGGTTGAGCCTCTTAAACCATTGAAGCACACAAAATAGCTCTGGTGCAAAGTTGTCCAGCACTGCTTAGATGGAGACAGAAGCTGTCTGAGAACACTGATGCCAGTAACCTGGAGCCAGAGTACAGTGAAAATGTCACATCTCAGAAGCTTGTGACACTAATGAGACACTGAAAAATAGCACTGATGCTACAAGTGCTCCAGCACCGTCGAGATGGAGATGACAGAAGCAGTCTGACAAGACTAATGCCAGTACCCTTAGCCAGAGTACAGTGAAAATGCTACAATATGCGTGGGACAGCAGTGAAGCACACAAAATAGCTCTGAGTAAACAAAGTGCTCCAGCACCGTTAGATGGAGATGACAGAAGCTGTCTGAGAAGACTGATGCCAGTACCCTGAGACAAAGTACAGTGAAAAATGCCACAACTCAAGCCTGTGACCCCAGTGAAGCACACAAAATAGCGCTGATGCTACAAAGTGCTACAGCACCGTGAGGTGGAGACGACAGAAGCTGTCTGAGAAGACTGATGCCAGTACCCTGAGCCAGAGTACAGTGTAAAATGCCACAACTAGAGCCTCTGATACCAGTGAAGCACACAAAAAAGAGATGGTGCTACAAAGTGCTCCAGCACCGTGAGATGGAGATGACAGAAGCTGTCTGAGAAGACTGATGCCAGAACCCAGAGCAAGAGAACAGTGAAAAATGCCACAAATCAAGCCTGTGTCCCTAGTGAAGCACACAGAATAGCGCTGGTCCTACAAAGTGCTCCAGCACCATGAGATGGAGATGACAGAAGTTGTCTGAGAAGGCTGATGCCAGTACCCTGAGCCAGAGTACAGTGAAAAATGCCACAACTCAAGCCTGTGACCCCAGTGAAGCACACAAAATAGCGTTGGTGCTAAAAAGTGCTCCAGCACCGTGAGATGGAGACGACAGAAGTTGTCTGAGAAGACTGATGCCAGTACCTTGAGCCTGAGTACAGTGTAAAATGCCAAAACTCGAGCTTCTGATACCAGTGAAGCACACAAAATAGCTCTGGTGCTACTAAGTGCTCAGGCACCGTGACATAGTAGACGACAGAAGCTGTCTGAGAAGTCTGATGCCAGTACCCTTAGCCAGAGTACAGTGTAAAATGCCACAACTCGAGCCGCTGATACCAGTGAAGCACACAATATAGCTCTTGTGCTACAAAGTGCTCCAGCACGGTGAGATGCAGATGACAGAAGCTGTCTGAGAAGACTGATGAAAGTACCCTGAGCCAGAGCACGGTGTAAAATGCCTCAACTCAAACCTGTGACCCCAGTGAAGCATCCAAAATAGTACTGGTGCTACAAAGTGCTCCAGCTCCTGGATATGGAGACGACAGAAGCTGTCTGAGAAGACTGATGCCAGTACCCTGAGCCAGAGTACAGTGAAAAATGTCACAACTCAAGCCTGTGACCACAGTGAAGCACACCAAATAGCACTGGTGCTACAAAGTGCTCCTGAACCGTGAGACGGAGACTTCAGAAGCAGTCTGAGAAGACTGATGCCAGTACCCTGAGACAGAGTACAGTGAAAAATGCCACAGATCAAGCCTCTGATCCCTGTGAAGCACACTAAATAGCGCTGGTGCAACAAAATGCTGCCGCACCGTGAGATGGAGACGACAGAAGCTGTCTGAGAAGACTGATGCCAGTACCCTGAGCCAGAGTACCATGAAAAATACCACAACTAAAGCCTGTTAACCTAGTGAAGCACACAAAATAGCACTGGTGCTTCAAAGTGCTCCAGCACAGAGAGATGGAGATGAAAGAAGCTGTCTGAGAAGACTGATGCCAGAACCCTTAGCCAGAGTACAGTGAAAAATGAAACAACTCAAGCCTGTGACCCCAGTGAAGCACTCAAAATACCGCTGGTGTTACAAAGTTCTCCAGCTCCTGGAGATGGGGACAACAGAAGCTGTCTGAGTAGACTGATGTCAGTACCCGTAGCCAGAGTACAGTGGAAAATGCCACAACTCAAGCCTGTGACCCCAGTGAAGCACACAAAATAGCTCTGTTGCTACAAAGTGCACCAGCACCATGAGATGAACACGAAAGAAGCTGTCTAAGAAGACCGATGCCAGTACTCTGAGCCAGAGTATAGGGAAAAATGCCACAACCAAGCCTGTGACCCGAGTGAAGCACACAAAATAGCGCTTCTGCTACAAAGTGCTCCAGCATCGTGAAATGGAGATGACAGAAGCTGTCTGAGAAAACTGAAGAAAGTACCATGAGCCAGAGTACAGTGAAAAATGCCACAACTCAAGTCTGTGACCCCAGTGAAGCACACAAAATAGCGCTGCTGTTAGAAAATGCTCCAGCACCGTTAGATGGAGTTGACAGAAGCTGTCTGAGAAGACTGATGCCAGTACCCTGTGCCATGTCCTTGAAAAATGCCACAACTCAAGCTCTGTGACCCTAGTGATGCACACAAAATAGCTGGTTGTACAAAGTGTTCTTGCTCCATGAGTTGGAGATGACAGAAGCTGTCTGAGATAGCTGATTCCCAGTACCTTGAATCAAGTACATTGTAAAATGCTACAACAAGGCCTCTTATACCATTGAAGCACACAAAATAAGCTGGTGCTACAAAGTTCTCTAGCACCGTTAGATGGAATCGATAGAAGCTGTCTGTGAAGACTGATGCCCTGTAACCTCAGCCAGAGAACAGTGAAAATGCCACATCTCAAGCCTGTGACCCCAATGAAACACACAAAATAGCTCTGGTGCTAAAGTGCTCCAGGCACGTTGCAATGGAGATGGCAGAAGCTGTCTGAGAAGACTGATGCCAGTACCTTGAGCCAGAGTACAGTGTAAAATGCCACAACTAGAGCCTCTGATACCAGTGAAGCACACAAAATAGAGATGGTGCTACAAAGTGCTCCAGCACTGTGAGATGGAGATGACAGAAGCTGTCTGAGAAGACTGATGCCAGTACCCTGAGCCAGAGAACAGTGAAAAATGCCACAAATCAAGCCTGTGTCCCTAGTGAAGACACAGAATAGCGCTGGTCCTACAAAGTGCTCCAGCACCATGAGATGGAGACTGACGGAGCTTGTCTGAGGAAGGCTGATGCCAGTACCCTGAGCTGAGAGTACTAGTGAAAATGCCACAACTCAAGCCTGGACCCCAGTGAAGCACACAAATATCGTAGTTAAAAAGTGCTCCAGCACCTTGAGATGGAGACGACAGAAGCTGTCTGAGAAGACTGATGCCAGGTACCTTGAGCCTGGAGTTCGTGTAAAATGCCAAAACTCTGAGCATCTGATACCAGTGACACACAAAATTAGCGCTGCAACTAAGTGCTCTGGCACTCGCGGACATGGAGACGACAGAAGCTGACTGAGAAGACTGATGCTGTACCTGAGCAAGAGTACAGTGAAAATGCCACAACTCAAGCTAGTTGACCCTAGTGAGGCACACAAAATAGCACTGGTGCAGAAAATGCTCCAGCTCCTGGATATGGAGACGACAGAAGCTGTCTGAGAAGACTGATGCTGTACCCTGAGAGAGTCATGTAAATGCCACAACTCCGAGCCTCTGATACCAGTGAAGCATACACATAGCGCTTGTGCTACAAAGTGCTCCAGCACGGTGAAATGCAGATGACAGAAGCTGTCTGAGAAGACTGATGAAATTACCCTGAGCCAGAGTATGGTGTAAAATGCCTCAACTTAAACCTGTGACCCCAGTGAAGCACCCAAAATAGAGCTGGTAAGCAAAAGTGCTCAGCTCCTGGATATGGGAGACTACAGAAGCTGTCTGAGAAGACTGACAGTACCCTGAGCCAGAGTACAGTGAAAAATGCCACAACTCAAGCCTGTGACCACAGTGAAGCACACCAAATAGCACTGGTGCTACAAAGTGCTCCTGCACCGTGAGACGGAGACTTCAGAAGCTGTCTGAGAAGACTGATGCCAGTACCCTGAGCCAGAGTACAGTGTAAAATGCCACAACTCGAGCCTCTGATACCAGTGAAGCTCACAAAATAGCGCTGGTGATACAAAGTGCTCCAGCACCGTGAGATGGAGATGACAGAAGCTGTTTTAGAAGACTGATGCCAGTACCCTGAGCAAGAGTACAGTGAAAAATGCAACAACTCAAGCCTGTGACCCCAGTGAAGCACACAAAATAGCGCTGGTTCTACAAAGTGCTCCAGCACAATGAGATGGAGACGACAGAAGCTGTCTGAGAAAGCTGATGCCAGTACACTGAGCCAGAGTACGGTGAAAAATGCCACAACTCAAGCCTGTGAACTCAGTAAAGCACACAAAATAGCGCTGGTGCTTCAAAGTGCTCCAGCACCGTGAGATGGAGATGACAGCTGTCTGAGAAGACAGTTGCCAGTACCCTGAGAAAGAGTACAGTGTAAAATGCCACAACTCGAGCCTCTGATACCAGTTAAGCACACAAAATAGCGCTGGTGCAACAAAGTGCTCCAGCACCGTGAGTTGGAGATGACAGAAGCTGTCTGAGAAGACTGATGGCAGTACCCTGATCCAGAGAACAGTGAAAATGCCACAACTCAAGCCTGTGACCCCAGTGAAGCACACAAAATAACGCAGGTGCTTCTAAGTGCACAGGCACCGTGAGATGGAGATGACAGAAGCTGTCTGAGAAGTCTGATGCCAATACCCTGAGCCAGAGTACAATGAAAATGACACAACCTGCTTAGTGACCCAAGTGAAGCATCACAAAATGGCGCATGGTTAGCAAAGTGCTCAGCTCCTGGAGATGGAGATTACAGAAGAAGTCTGAAGACTGATGCCAGTACCCTGAGGCAGAGTACAGTGTAAATGCCACAACTCGGAGCCTCTGACACCTGTGAGGCACACAATATATATGCGCTTGTGCTACAATGTGCTCCAGCACGGTGAGATGCAGATGACAGAAGCTGTCTGGAGAAGATTGATGCCTGGTACCCTGAGCCAGAGTACAGTGTAAAATACCCCAACTCAAGCCTGTGACTGATGAAGCACCCAGAATAGCGCTGGTTCTACAAAGTGCTCCAGCACCTGGATATGGAGGCGACAGAGGCTGATCTGAGAAGACTGATGCCAGTACCTTGAGCCAGAGTAGAGTGAAAATGGCCAACTTTTATTTATTTATTTATTTATCTATTTATTATTTATTTATTTATTTATTTAACCTGGTATAGCACACTGATCTGAAAGCTTTTTACAGGAGCAACCTGGAGCACAAGAAGGTTAGTGACTTCTTAGGGTCACACGGTATGCAAGAGGAAGCTGACTGATTCAAACCCAGGTGTGGTCTGCTGGATGTCACCATATTTGCAGCTCAGAGCCTAAGACCACAACTCAGCTAGTGACCCCAGTGAAGCACACAAAATAGTGCTGGTGCTACAAAGTGCTCCACTCCTGAGATTGGAGATGACAGAAGCTGTCTGAGAAGACTGATGCCAGTACCCTGAGCCAGAGTACTGTGTAAAATGCCACAACTGCTTTATGACCGCCTGTGAAGCACACAAAATAGCTGTTGCATACAAAGTGCTCCTGCACCATGAGATGAACATGAAAGAAGCTGTCTGAGAAGACCGATGCCAGTACCCTGAGCCAGAGTATAGGGAAAAATGCCAAAACTCAAGCCTGTCACCCCAATGAAGCACACAAAATAGCGCTGGTTCTTCAAAGTACTCAGCACCGTGAGATTGAGATGACAGAAGCTGTCTGAGAAGACTGATGCCAGTACCCTGAGCCAGAGAACAGTGAAAAATGACACAACTCAAGCCTGTGACCCAACTGAAGCACACAAAATAGCGCTGGTGCTACAAAGTGCACCAGCACTGAGAGATGGTGATAACAGAAGCTGTCTGAGAAGACTGATGCCAGTACCCTGAGTCAGAGTACAGTGAAGAATGCCACAACTCAAGCCTGTGACCCCAGTGAAGCACAGAAAATAGCGCTGGTGCTACAAAGTGCTCCTGCACAGTGAGAAGGAGATGACAGAAGCTGTCTGAGAATAATGATGCCAGTACCCCGAGCTAGAGTACTTTGAAAAATGCCACAACTCAAGCCTGTGACCCCAGTAAAGCTCACAAAATTGGCTGGTGTTACAAACTGCTCAAGCACCATAAGATGGAGACAATAGAAGGTGTCTGAGAAGACTGAAGCCAGTACACTGAGCCAGAGTACAGAGTAAAATGGCACAACTCGATCCTCTGAAACCAGTGTAGCACACAAAATAGCGCTGATGCTACAAAGTGCTCTAGCACCGTGCGATGTAGATGACAGAAGCTGTCTGACAAGACTGATGCCAGTACCCTGAGCCAGAGTACAGTGAAAAATACCACAGATCAAGTCTCTGATACCAGTGAAGCACACAAAATAACACTGGTGCAACAAAATGCTGCAG
Organism: Neoceratodus forsteri; assembly: GCA_016271365.2. Lineage (NCBI taxonomy): Eukaryota > Metazoa > Chordata > Ceratodontiformes > Ceratodontidae > Neoceratodus > Neoceratodus forsteri. The sequence goes on from CM028130.1 coordinate 56,275,883, forward strand.
CACCGTGAGATGGAGATGACAGAAGCTGTCTGAGAAGACTGATGCCAGTACCCTGAGCCAGAGTACCATGAAAAATGTCACAACTCAAGCCTGTGAACCTAGTGAAGCACACAAAATAGCACTGGTGCTTCAAAGTGCTGCAGCATTGTGAGATGGAGATGAAAGAAGCTGTCTGAGAAGACTGATGCTAGTACCCTTAGCCAGAGTACAGTGAAAAATGAAACAACTCAAGCCTGTGACCCCAGTGAAGCAAACAAAATAGCGCTGGTGTTACAAAGTTCTCCAGCTCCTGGAGATGGAGACAACAGAAGCTGTCTGAGTAGACTGATGCCAGTACCCGTAGCCAGAGTACAGTGGAAAATGCCACAACTCAAGCCTATGACCCCAGTGAAGCACACAAAATAGCGCTGTTGCTACAAAGTGCTCCAGCACCATGAGATGAACACGAAAGAAGCTGTCTGAGAAGACCGATGCCAGTACCCTGAGCCAGAGTATATGGAAAAATGCCACAACTCAAGCCTGTGACCCGAGTGAAGCACACAAATAGCGCTTCTGCTACAAAGTGCTCCAGCACCGTGAAATGGAGATGACAGAAGCTGTCTGAGAAAACTGAAGAAAGTACCCTGAGCCAGAGTACAGTGAAAAATGCCACAACTCAAGTCTGTGACCCCAGTGAAGCACTCAAAATAGCGCTGGTGTTACAAAATGCTCCAGCACCGTTAGATGGAGTTGACAGAAGCTGTCTGAGAAGACTGATGCCAGTACCCTGTGCCAGAGTCCCATGAAAAATGCAAAACTCAAGCCTGTGACCCTAGTGATGCACACAAAATTAGCGCTGGTTCTGACAAAGTGCTACTGTCTCGAGTTGGAGATTTCGACGAAGCTGTCTGGATAGCTGATGCCAGTACCCAGATCCAGAGTACAGTGTAAAATGCCACAGGTTGAGCCTCTTAAACCATTGAAGCACACAAAATAGCTCTGGTGCTACAAAGTTGTCCAGCACCGTTAGATGGAAACGACAGAAGCTGTCTGAGAACACTGATGCCAGTAACCTGAGCCAGAGTACAGTGAAAAATGCCACATCTCAAGCTTGTGACACTAATGAAACACAGAAAATAGCACTGATGCTACAAAGTGCTCCAGCACCGTGAGATGGAGATGAGAGAAGCAGTCTGACAAGACTAATGCCAGTACCCTTAGCCAGAGTACAGTGCAAAATGCCACAAATGAAGCCTGTGACCGCAGTGAAGCACACAAAATAGCTCTGGTGCAACAAAGTGCTCCAGCACCGTTAGATGGAGATGACAGAAGCTGTCTGAGAAGACTGATGCCAGTACCCTGAGACAAAGTACAGTGAAAAATGCCACAACTCAAGCCTGTGACCCCAGTGAAGCACACAAAATAGCGCTGATGCTACAAAGTGCTACAGCACCGTGAGGTGGAGCGACAGGCTGTCTGAGAAGACTGATGCCAGTACCCTGAGGCAGTGACAGTGTAAATGCCTGTCGACCTCTGATACCAGTGAAGCACACAAAGAGATGGTGCTGAGTGCTCAGCACCGTGGATGGAGATGACAGAAGTTGTCTGGGGAAGACCGATGCAGAACCCAGAGCAAGAGAACAGTGAAAAATGCCACAAATCAAGCCTGTGTCCCTAGTGAAGCACACAGAATAGCGCTGGTCCTACAAAGTGCTCCAGCACCATGAGATGGAGATGACAGAAGTTGTCTGAGAAGGCTGATGCCAGTACCCTGAGCCAGAGTACAGTGAAAAATGCCACAACTCAAGCCTGTGACCCAAGTGAAGCACACAAAATAGCGTTGGTGCTAAAAAGTGCTCCAACACCGTGAGATGGAGGCGACAGAAGTTGTCTGAGAAGACTGATGCCAGTACCTTGAGCCTGGTGCTGTGTGATAGGTGCCAAAACTCGAGCTGTGCAGTACCAGTGAAGCACACAGAAATAGCGCTGGTGCTACTAAGTGCTCAGGCACCGTGACATGTGAGCGACAGAAGCTGTCTGATGGTCTCGATGCCAGTACCCCAGCCAGAGTACAGTGTAAAATGCTACAATCGAGCCGCTGATACCAGTGAAGCACACAATATCGCTTTTGTGCTACAAAGTGCTCCCAGCACTGAGATGCAGATGACAGAAGCTGTCTGGGTGCGTGAAAGTACCTGGGCAGAGTACGGTGTAAATGCCTCAACTCAAACCTGTGACCCCAGTGAAGCATCCAAAATAGTGCTGGTGCTACAAAGTGCTCCAGCTCCTGGATATGGAGGCGACAGAAGCTGTCTGAGAAGACTGATGCTAGTACCTGAGCATTGTACAGTGAAAATGTCACAACTCAAGCCTGTGACCACAGTGGAAGCACACCAAATAGCACTGGTGCTACAAAGTGCTCCTGAACCGTGAGACGGAGACTTCAGAAGCAGTCTGAGAAGACTGATGCCAGTACTCTGAGACAGAGTAGGTGGAAAACTGCCATGATCAAGCCTCTGATCCCTGTAGCACACTAAATAGCGCTGGTGCTAACAAAATGCCGTCAAGACCAGGTGAGATGGAGACGCCATAGAAGCTGTTCCTGAGAAGACTGATGCCAGTACCCTGAGCTGAGTACCATGAAAAATACCACAACTAAAGCTGTTAACCTAGTGAAGCACACAAATATAACTGGTGCTTCAAAGTGCTCCAGCACAGTGAGATGGAGATGAAAGAAGCTGTCTGAGAAGACTGATGCCAGAACCCTTAGCCAGAGTACAGTGAAAAATGAAACAACTCAAGCCTGTGACCCCAGTGAAGCACTCAAAATACCGCTGGTGTTACAAAGTTCTCCAGCTCCTGGAGATGGGGACAACAGAAGCTGTCTGAGTAGACTGATGTCAGTACCCGTAGCCAGAGTACAGTGGAAAATGCCACAACTCAAGCCTGTGACCCCAGTGAAGCACACAAAATAGCGCTGTTGCTACAAAGTGCACCAGCACCATGAGATGAACACGAAAGAAGCTGTCTAAGGGCCGATGCCAGTACTCTGAGCCAGGTATGGAGAAATGCCCACACCAAGCCTGTGACCGGTGAAGCACAAAATAGCGCTTCTGCTACAAAGTGCTCAGCATCGTGAAATGGAGATGACAGAAGCTGTCTGAAAACTGAAGAAAGTACCATGAGCCAGAGTACTGGTGAAAAATGCCACAACTCAAGTCTGAATCCCAGTGAAGACACAAAAATAGCCTGCTGTTGAAAATGCTCCAGCACCGTTAGATGGAGTTGACAGAAGCTGTCTGAGAAGACTGATGCCAGTACCCTGTGCCACAGTCCCTTGAAAAATGCCACAACTCAAGCCTGTGACCCTAGTGATGCACACAAAATAGCGCTGGTTGTACAAAGTGCTCCTGCTCCGTGAGTTGGAGATGACAGAAGCTGTCTGAGATAGCTGATGCCAGTACCCAGATCCAGAGTACATTGTAAAATGCCACAACTCGAGCCTCTTATACCATTGAAGCACACAAAATAGCGCTGGTGCTACAAAGTTCTCTAGCACCGTTAGATGGGCTTGATAGAAGCTGTCTGAGAAGACTGATGCCCGTAACCTCAGCCAGAGAACAGTGAAAATGCCAATCTCCAAGCCTGTGACCCCAATGGAAACACAAAATAGCTCTGGTGCAATAAGTGCTTCCAGCACCGTTGATGGAGATGGCAGAAGCTGTCTGGGAAGACTGATGCCAGTACCCTGAGCCAGAGTACAGTGTAAATACCACAACTAGAGCCTCTGATACCAGTGAGCACACACAATGAGATGGTGAGACAAAGTGCTCCAGCACCGTGAGATGGAGATGACAGAAGATGTCTGAGAAGACTGATGCCGTACCCTGAGCCAGAGAACAGTGAAAAATGCCACAAATCAAGCCTGTGTCACTAGTGAAGCACACAGAATAGCGCTGGTCCTACAAAGTGCTCCAGCACCATGAGATGGAGATGACAGAAGCTGTCTGAGAAGGCTGATGCCAGTACCCTTGAGCCAGAGTACCGTGAAAAATGCCCTGACTCGAGCTGTTGACCCAGTGAGGCACACAAACATCGTTGGTGGTAAAAATGTGCTCCAGCACCTTGAGATGGAGACGACAGAAGCTGTCTGAGAAGACTGATGCCAGTACCTTGAGCCTGAGTTCAGTGTAAAATGCCAAAACTCGAGCATCTGATACCAGTGAAGCACACAAAATAGCGCTGGTGCAACTAAGTGCTCTGGCACCGTGACATGGAGACGACAGAAGCTGACTGAGAAGACTGATGCCAGTACCCTGAGCAAGAGTACAGTGAAAAATGCCACAACTCAAGCTAGTGACCTAGTGAGGCACACAAAATGACGCTGGTGCTGAAAATGCTCCATCCCTGGATATGGAGATGTTGAAGCTGTCTGAGAAGACTGATGCCAGTACCCTGAGAGAGAGTACAGTGTAAATGCCACAACTTGAGCCTCTGATACCAGTGAAGCATACAATATGGCGCTTGTGCTACAAAGTGCTCCAGCGATGAGATGCAGATGGCAGAACTGTCTGAGAAGACTGGTGAATTACCTGAGCCAGAGTACGGTGTAAAATGTCTCAACTCAAACCTGTGACTCAGTGTGAAGGATGGCCAAATAGGCTGGTGCTCAAAAGTGCTCCAGCTCCTGGATATGGAGCGACAGAAGCTGTCTGAGAAGACTGATGCCAGTACCCTGAGCCAGAGTACAGTGAAAAATGCCACAACTCAAGCCTGTGACCACAGTGAAGCACACCAAATAGCACTGGTGCTACAAAGTGCTCCTGCACCGTGAGACGGAGACTTCAGAAGCTGTCTGAGAAGACTGATGCCAGTACCCTGAGCCAGAGTACAGTGTAAAATGCCACAACTCGAGCCTCTGATACCAGTGAAGCACACAAAATAACGCTGGTGATACAAAGTGCTCCAGCACCGTGAGATGGAGATGACAGAAGCTGTTTTAGAAGACTGATGCCAGTACCCTGAGCAAGAGTACAGTGAAAAATGCAACAACTCAAGCCTGTGACCCCAGTGAAGCACACAAAATAGCGCTGGTTCTACAAAGTGCTCCAGCACAATGAGATGGAGACGACAGAAGCTGTCTGAGAAAGCTGATGCCAGTACACTGAGCCAGAGTACGGTGAAAAATGCCACAACTCAAGCCTGTGAACTCAGTAAAGCACACAAAATAGCGCTGGTGCTTCAAAGTGCTCTAGCACCGTGAGATGGAGATGACAGCTGTCTGAGAAGACAGTTGCCAGTACCCTGAGAAAGAGTACAGTGTAAAATGCCACAACTCGAGCCTCTGATACCAGTGAAGCACACAAAATAGCTGGTGCACGTAAAGTGCTCCAGCACCTTGAGTTGGAGATGATGAGAAGCGGTCTGAGAAGACTGATGGCAGTACCCTGATCCAGAGAACAGTGAAAAATGCCACAACTCAAGCCTGTGACCCCAGTGAAGCACACAAAATAACGCAGGTGCTTCTAAGTGCACAGGCACCGTGAGATGGAGATGACAGAAGCTGTCTGAGAAGTCTGATGCCAATACCCTGAGCAAGAGTACAATGAAAAATGACACAACTCAAGCTAGTGACCCAAGTGAAGCACACAAAATAGCGCTGGTGCTACAAAGTGCTCCAGCTCCTGGAGATGGAGACGACAGAAGAAGTCTGAGAAGACTGATGCCAGTACCTGAGCCAGGTACAGTGTAAATGCCACAACTCGAGGCCTCTGACACCAGTGAAGCACACAATATAGCGCTTGTGCTACAATGTGCTCCAGCACGGTGAGATGCAGATGACAGAAGCTGTCTGAGAAGACTGATGCCAGTACCCTGAGCCAGAGTACAGTGTAAAATGCCCCAACTCAAGCCTGTGACTGATGAAGACCCAGAATAGCGCTGGTTCTACAAGTGCTCCTTCACCTGGATATGGAGACGATAGAGCTGTCTGGAGAAGACTGATGCCAGTACCCTGAGCCAGAGTAGAGTGAAAATGCTACAACTTTTTATTTATTTATTTATTTGTATATATATTTATTTATTTATTTATTTAACCTGGTATGCACACTGATCTGAAAGCTTTTTTACAGGAGCAACCTGGGAGCACAGAAGGTTATGTGACTCTCAGGGTCGCACAGTATGCAAGATGGCTGACTGGTTTCAAGCCCCAGGTGTGGTCTGTTGATGTCACCATGTTGCAGCTCAGAGGGCCTAAGACCACAACTCAAGCTAGTGACCCCAGTGAAGCATACACAAAATAGTGCTGGTCGTTACAAAGTGCTCCAGCTCCTGGAGATGGAGATGACAGAAGCTGTCTGAGAAGACTGATGCCAGTACCACTTAGCCAGAGTACTGTAAAATGCCACAACTCAAGCCTGTGACCCCAGTGAAGTACTGACAAAATGGTGCTGTTGCTACAAAGTGCTCCAGCACCATGAGATGAACATGAAAGAAGCTGTCTGAGAAGACCGATGCAGTACCTGGGCAGAGTATGGGAAAAATGCCAAAACTCAAGCCTGTGACCTTATTGAAGCACACAATCGCTGGTTCTTCAGCACTCAGGCACCGTGAGATTGAGATGACAGAAGCTGTCTGAGAAAGCTGATGCCAGTACCTTCTGCCATAGAACAGTGAAAATGCCACAACCTGCTCTGGACCTAGTGAATCGCATTCGAATAGGCGCTGGTGCTACTAGTGCTCAGCACTGTGAGATAGAGATGGCAGAAGCTGTCTGAGAAGACTGATGCCAGTACCTGGGCCAGAGTACAGTGAAAATGCAACAACTCAAGCCTGTGACCTCAGTGAGGGACACAAAATAGCAGCTGGAGCTACTAAAGTGCTTCACCACCGTGAGATGGATTTGATAGCTTTGTCTGAAGGAGCTGATGCCAGTACCCTGAGCCAGAGTACTGTGAAAATGCCACAACTCAAGCCTGTGACCCAGTGAAGCACTAAAATAGCGCTGGTGCTACAAAGTGCTCCAGACAGTGGAGATGTAGACGACAAAAGCTGTCTGAGAAGACTGATGCCAGTACCCTGAGCCAGAGTACAGTGTAAAATGCCCTAACCCGCTTGTGACAATAGTATACACAAAATAGCGCTTTGTGCTACAAAGTGCTCCAGGTCCTTGATATGGAGATGACAGAAGCTGTCTGAGTAGACTGATGCCAGTACCTGAGCCAGAGTACAGTGAAAATGCCACAACTCAAGCCTGTGATCCAGTTGAAGGACTTAAAAATAGCACTGGTACTACAAAGTGCTGAAGCACCGTGAGATGGAGATGACTGAAGCTGTCTGAGAAGACTGATGCCAGTACCTGGGCCGGAGAACAGTGAAAATGCAACAACTCAAGCCTGTGTCCCTGAGTGAAGCACACAAAAATGCGCTGGCCTTAGAAGTGCTGCAGCACCATGAGATGTAGATGACAGAACTTGTCTCAGAAGACTGATGCCTGCACCCTGAGCCAGAGAACAGTGAAAATGCTACAACTCAAGGCTGTGATCCCAGTGAAGCACACAAAAGCAGCGTTGGTGCTAAGTGCTCCAGCACCGGAAGATGGAGACGACAGAAGATGTCTGAGAAGACTGATGCCATGTACCTGAGCCAGAGTACAGTGAAAAATGCCACAACTCAAGCCTGTGATCCCGAGTGAAGCACACAAATAGCTCTGGGGCTACAAAGTGCTCAGGCACTGTGAGATGGAGGCGATGAAGCTGTCTGTGAATGAGTGCCAGGAACCTGAGTCAGAGTACAGTGAAAATGCCACAACTCAAGCCTGTGACCCCAGTGAAGCACAGAAAATAGCGCTGGTCAGCAAAGTGCTCCAGCACTGTGAGATGGAGATGATAGAAGCTATCTGCTGAGGATGACGCCTGGAGACCTGAGTCAGGGTACAGTGTAAAATGCCACAACCTGGGCCTCTGATACCAGTGAAGCACACAAAAATAGCGCTGGTGCTACAGTGTTCTAGCATCGTGAGATGGAATGACAGACGTTTATCTGAGAAGACTGATGCAGTACCGCTGAGCCAGAGTACAGTGAAAATGCCACAGCTCGAGCTCTGTCCCTAGTGAAGCACATTAAATAGCGGTTTGGTGCTACAAAGTGTTCCAGCACCGTGGGATGGGGATGACCAGAAGCTGTCTGAGAAGACTGATGCCAGTACCCTGAGCCAGAGTACAGTGAAAAATGACACAACTCAAGCATGTGAACTCACTGAAGCACACAAAATAGCTCTGGTGCTACAAAGTGCTCAGGCACCGTTTGATGGAGACGACAGAGCTGTCTTAGAGGGCTGATGCCAGTACCCTGCCAGAGTACAGTTAAAATGCCACAACTCAGCTTGTGATACCAGTGAGGCACACGAAATAGCGCTGTGTTGCAACTAAGTGCTCTGGCACCGTGACATGGAGACGACAGGCTGACTGAGAGGGACTGATGCCAGTACCTGAGCAAGAGTACAGTGAAAATGCCACAACTCAAGCTAGTGACCCTAGTGAGGCGCACAAAATGGCGCTGGTGCTGAAAATGCTCCAGCTCCTGGATAGGGAGACGTCAGAAGCTGTCTGAGAAGACTGATGCCAGTACCCTTAGCCAGAGTACAGTGTAAAATGCCAAAACTCGAGCCTCTGATACCAGTGAAGCACACAATATAGTGCTTGTGCTACAAAGTGCTCCAGCACGGTGAGATGCAGATGACAGAAGCTGTCTGAGAAGACTGATGAAAGTACCCTGAGCCAGAGTACGGTGTAAAATGCCTCAACTCAAACCTGTGACCCCAGTGAAGTGACACAAAATAGAGCTGAAAGCAAAAAGTGCTCCAGCCCTGGATATGGAGACCTACAGAAGCTGTCTGAGAAGACTGATGCCAGTACCCTGAGCCAGAGTACAGTGAAAAATGCCACAACTCAAGCCTGTGACCACAGTGAAGCACACCAAATAGCACTGGTGCTACAAAGTGCTCCTGCACCGTGAGACAGAGACTTCAGAAGCTGTCTGAGAAGACTGATGCCAGTACCCTGAGCCAGAGTACAGTGTAAAATGCCACAACTCGAGCCTCTGATGCAGTGCGAAGCTCACCAAAATAGGCTGGTGATACAAAGTGCTCCTGTAATCGTGAGATGGAGATGACAGAAGCTGTTTTAGAAGACTGATGCCAGTACCCTGAGCAAGAGTACAGTGAAAAATGCAACAACTCAAGCCTGTGACCCCAGTGAAGCACACAAAATAGCGCTGGTTCTACAAAGTGCTCACAGCACAATGAGATGGAGACGACAGAAGCTGTCTGAGAAAGCTGATGCCAGTACACTGAGCCAGAGTACGGTGAAAAATGCCACAACTCAAGCCTGTGAACTCAGTAAAGCACACAAAATAGCGCTGGTGCTTCAAAGTGCTCCAGCACCGTGAGATGGAGACGACAGCTGTCTGAGAAGACAGTTGCCAGTACCCTGAGAAAGAGTACAGTGTAAAATGCCACAACTCGAGCCTCTGATACCAGTGAAGCACACAAAATAGCGCTGGTGCAACAAAGTGCTCCAGCACCGTGAGTTGGAGATGACAGAAGCTGTCTGAGAAGACTGATGGCAGTACCCTGATCCAGAGAACAGTGAAAATGCCACAACTCAAGCCTGTGACCCCAGTGAAGCACACAAAATAACGCAGGTGCTTCTGAGTGCACAGGCACCGTGAGATGGAGATGACAGAAGCTGTCTGAGAAGTCTGATGCCAATACCCTGAGCCAGAGTACAATGAAAAATGACTCAACTCAAGCTAGTGACCCAAGTGAAGCACACAAAATAGCGCTGGTGCTACAAAGTGCTCCAGCTCCTGGAGATGGAGCCGACAGAAGAGGTCTGAGAAGACTGATGCAGTACCTGAGCCAGAGTACAGTGTAAATGCCACAACTCGAGCTCTGACACCTGTGAAGCACATGTATATCGCGCTTGGCACATGTGCTCCAACACGGTGAGATGCAGATGACAGAAGCTGTCTGGAAGACTGATGCCAGTACCCTTTGGCCAGAGTACAGTGTAAAATGCCTCAACCTGGCCTGTGACTTCAGTGGAGCACCTGGAATAGCCTGGTTCTACAAAGTGCTCCAGCACCTGGATATGGAGGCAGAAGCTGTCTGAGAAGACTGATGCCAGTCATTGCGCTTTGAGTAGAGTGAAAATGCACAACTTTATTTATTTATTTGTTTATTTATTTAACCTGGTATAGCACACTGATCTGAGCTTTTTTACAGGACCAACCTGGGGCACAAAGAAAGTTAAGTGACTTCCTCAGGGTCACAGTTATGCAAGTGGAAGCTCACTGATTCAAACCTCAGCTGTGGTTCGCTGGATGTCACCATATTTGCAGCTCAGAGCCTAAGACCACAACTCCAAGCTAGTGACCCCAGTGAAGACACACAAAATAGTGCTGGTGCTGCAAAGTGCTCCAGCTCCTGGGATGGAGATGACAGAAGCTGTCTGAGAAGACTGATGCCAGTACCGTGAGCCAGAGTACTGTGTAAAATGCCACAACTCAAGCCTGTGACCCCAGTGAAGCACACCAAATAGCGCTGTTGCTACAAAGTGCTCCAGCACCATGAGATGAACATGAAAGAAGCTGTCTGAGAAGACCGATGCCAGTACCCTGAGCCAGAGTACAGTGAAAAATGCAACAACTCAAGCCTGTGACCCCAGTGAAGGACACAAAATAACGCTGGTGCTACAAAGAGCTTCACCACCGTGAGATGGATTTGACAGCTGTCCGGTCTTTGCTGACAGCTTATGTTGTCTCCACTCCAGGAGCTGAGCACTTTGTAGCACCAGGCTATTCTGTGCTTCTCTGGGGTCATAGGCGAGTTGTGCATTTCAGGTACTCTGGCTCAGGGTTCTGGTATCAGTCTTCAGGCGCTTCTGTCATTCCATCTCATGGTGCTGGGCACTTTGTAGCACCAGCTTGTTTGTGTGCTTCACTAGGGTCACAGGATTGAGTTGGCATTTTTCACAGTACTCTGCCTGTGCTGGCATCATCTTCTCTCAGCTTCTGTAGTCTCCATCTCGGTGTTGGAGCACTTTGTGGCACCAATGCTGTTTTGTGTGCTTCACTGTAACAGGGCTCAGTTGTGGCATTTTACTGTACTCTTGCTCAGGGTACTGTCATCAGTCTTCCTGACAGCTTCTCATCTCCATCTCACGTGCGGGAGCACTGTAGCGCCAGTGTTATTTGTGTTCTTAATGGGCACCAGGCTTGAGTTTTGGCATTTTTCACTGTACTCTGGTGCAGGGTACTGCGCAGTCTTCTCAAGTGGCTTGTGTCTTCCGTCTCACGGTGCTGGGCGCACTGCAGGACCAGCGATATTTTGTGTTCACTTGTCACAGGCTTGAGTTTCGCATTTTCACTGCTGTGGCTCAGGGTACTGGCATCAGACATCTCAGACAGCTTGTTGTCTCATCTCCTGGATGGAGCACTTTACACCAACGCTGTTTGTGTGTAATGTGATCAGAGGCGAGCTGAGGCATTTTCTGTACTCTGTTTGGGGTACTGCACTGTCTTCACAGCTTGTCTCTATCTCATGTTGAGCACTTTGTGCCACCAGTGCTATTTTGTTTCTCACTGCATGAGGTTCGAGTTGGCATTTACACTGTCTGGCTCAGGGTACTGGCATCAGTCTTCAGATACTCTGTCGTCTCCATCTTCGCGGTGAAGCACTTTGTAGCACCAGCACTATTTTGTGCTTCACTGGGGATGCAGTTTTGAGTTGTGTTTTTTCACTGTACTGTCTCAGGGTGCTGGGATCGTCTTTCAGACAGCTTCTGTCGCTCTATCTCGTGGTGGGAGTGATTGTTCAAGCGCTATTTTTGCTTCATTGTGGTCCTGGGATTGAGTTTTGCATTTTTCACTGTACTGCCTGGGTACTGGCATCAGCTCTCAGACAGTTTCTGTATCTCCATCTCCAGGAGCTGGAGCACTTTGTAGCACCAGAGCTATTCTGTGTGCTTCTCAGTCATGTTTGGTTGTGTATTTTCGCGTACTTGGCTCAGGTTCTGCATCGCTTCTGAACTTTCTGTCATCTCCATCCATGGTTCTGTATACTTGGCACCAGTGCTATTTTTGTTTGCTAACTAGGTCACAGGATTGAGTTGTGGCATTTTCACAGTACTGTGGCTCAGGGTACTATCATTCTTTAGACAGCCTGTAGTCTCCATTCACAGTGCTGAGCACTTAGCACCTGGCGCTTTGTGAGCTTCACTGGTATCAAGTCTGAGTTGTATTTTTCACTGTACTCTGTCTCAGGTACTGGCATCAGTCTTCTCAGACAGCTTCTGTCATCTCCATCTCGTGCAGGAGCACATAGTAGCTCCAGCTATTTGTGTGCTTCCAGGGTTCACATGCTGAGTTTTTATCATTTTTCACTGACTCGTCTCAGGTACTGGCATCAGTCTTCAGACAGCTTCTGTTGTCTCCATTCTAGGAGCTGAGCACTTGTAACTTGTATGCTTGTGTGCTTCCTGGTGTAAAGGCTTGAGTTGTGGCATTTTTCTGTGCTCTGATCAGTTCTGGCATCAGTCTTCAGACAGCTTCTGTCATCTCCATCATGGTGTTGAGACTTTTTAGCACCAGCGCTATTTTGTGTTTTACTAGGTCGGGATTGAGTTGCATTTTCATTGTACTCGGCTCAGGGGTGGGCATCATTCTTTTCTTGCAGCTTCTGTCTCCCATTTACGGTGTGGGGCACTGCAGCACCAGCTCTTTTTGTGTGATTCACTTGGGTCACAGGCTTGAGGTGTGGGATTTTTCACTGTACTGTGGCTCAGGGTACTGGCATCAGACTTCTCAGACAGCTTCTGTTGTCTCCATCTCCAGGATCTGGGGCACTTTTAGCACCATCGCTATTTTTTGTGCTTCACTGTGATCAGAGGCTTTAGCTGAGGCATTTTTCACTGTACTCTGACTTAGGGTAGTGGCATCAGTCTTCTCATCCAGCTTCTGTCATCTCTATCTCAAGGTGCTGGAGCACTTTGTACCACCAGTGCTATTTTCTGTGCTTCACTGGTATCAGAGGCTCGAGTTGTGGCATTTTACACTGTACTCTGGCTCAGGGTACTGGCATCAGAATTCTCAGACGGCTTCTGTTGTCTCCATCTCCAGGACCTGGAGCACTTTTTAGCACCATTGCTATTTTTTGTGCTTCACTGGGATCAGAGGCTTGAGCTGTGGCATTTTTCACTGTACTCTGACTTAGGGTACTGGCATCAGTCTTCTCATACAGCTTCTGTCATCACTATCTCAAGGTGCTGGAGCACATTGCAGCACCAGTGCTATTCTTCTGGTCACTGGACATGGTGAGTCTCGAGTTGTGGCATTTTACACTGTACTCGCTCAGGGTACTGCATCAGTCTTCTCAGCAGCTTCTGTCGCTTCTTTCTGCAGGAGCTGGAGTAACCTTTGTTGCTCCAGCTCTATTTAGTGTGCTCCACTGGGGTCACAGGCTTGAGTTGTGGAGTATTTTACTGCACTGGCTCAGGGTACTGCATCAGCCCTCTGGTACAGCTTCTGTCGCTCACCTCATGGTGCTGGAGCACTTTGTAGCACTCCGCGCTATTTTGTGTGCTTCCGCTGGTATCAGGAGGGCTTGAGTTGTGGCATTTTACACCGTACCTGGCTCAGGTACTGGTATCAGTCTTCTCAGACAGCTTCTGTCGTCTCCATCTCACGGTGCTGAAGCACTTTTTAGCACCAGCACTATTTTGTGTGCTTCACTGGGGACACAGTTTTGAGTTGTGGTATTTTTCACTGTACTCTGTCTCAGGGTATTGGATCAGTCTTCTCAGACAGCTCCTGTCATCTCCATCTCGTGGTGCAGGAGCTCAGTGTAGCACCAGAGCTATTTTGTGTGCTTCACTGGGGTCACAGGCTTGAGTTTTGTCATTTTTCTCTGTACTCTGGCTGAGGGAACTGGCATCAGTCTTCTCAGACAGCTTCTGTTGTCTCCATCTCCAGGAGCTGGAGCACTTTGTAGCACCAGAGGTATTTTGTGTGCTTCTCTGGGGTCTTACGCTTGAGTTGTGGCATTTTTCAAGGTACTCTGGCTCAGGGTTCTGGCATCAGTCTTCTCAGACAGCTTCTGTCATCTTCATCTCATGGTGCTGGAGCACTTCAGCAACAGCTTATTTTGTGTTCTTCAATGGGCTCAGGCTTGAGTTGTGCATTTTTCACTGTACTTGCAGGGTACTGCACCCTCAAACAGCTTATGTCTTCTCTATCTCACGGTGCTGGAGCACTTTGTAGCACCAGCGCTATTTTGTGCGTTTCACTTGGGTCACAGGTTTGAGTTTTGGCATTTTCACTGTACTGTGCTCAGGTACTGGCATCAGACATCCTCGAGCAGCTTCTGTTGTCTCCATCTCAGGATCTGGAGCACTTTTTAGCAGCATCGCTATTTTTTGTGCTTCAATGTGATCAGAGGCTTGAGCTGAGGCGTTTTCACTGTACTCTGACTTAGGGTACTGGCATCAGTCTTCTCATACAGCTTCTGTCATCTCTATCTCAAGGTGCTGGAGCACTTTGTACCACCAGTGCTATTTTGTGTGCTTCACTGGTATCAGAGGCTCATGTTGTGGCATTTTACATGGTACTCTGGCTCAGGGTACTGGCATCAGTCTTCTCAGACAGCTTCTGTCGTTCTATCTCACGTGCTGTAGCATCTCTTAGCACCAGCACTATTTTGTGTGCTTCACTGTATTGCAGTTTTTGAGTTGTATTATTTTCACTGTACTGTGTATCAGGGTACTGGGATCAGTCTTCAGACAGCTTCTGTCGTCCCATCTCGTTGTGCAGAAGCTACTGTAGCACCAGCGCCATTTTGTGTGCTTCACTGGGGTCACAGGATTGAGGCCTTGGGCATTTTCTGTTCGTACCTGGCTCAGGGTACCGGCATCAGTCTCTCACAGCTTGAGGTGTTGTTCCATCTCCAGGAGATGGAGCACTTTTGCACCAGAGCTATTCTGTGTGCTTCTCTGGAGTCATATAGGCTTGAGTTGTGGCATTTTCAAGGTAATCTGCTAAGGGTTCTTGGATCAGTCTTCTAGGCAGCTTCTGGTCATCTCCATCTCATGGTGCTGGACCACTCTTGTAGCACCAGTCTTACTTGTGTGCTCACTAGGTCATGTGACTGAGTTGTGGCATTTTCGCTTTTGTGCAATTCTGGCTCAGGTACTGGTACTCTGCCCTTTCCCATACAGCTTCTTGTATTCTCCATCTCACGGTGCTGGAGCACTTGTGGCACCAATGCTATTTTGTGTGCTTCACTGGTAATGGAGGCTCTCGAGTTGTGCATTTTACACTGTACTCTGCTCAGGGTACTGTCATCAGTCTTCTCGAGACAGCTTCTGTCATCTCCATCTCACGTGTGGAGCACTTTGTAGCGCCAGTGTTATTTTGTGTTCTTCAATGGGCACTCAGGCTTGAGTTGTGGCATTTTTCACTGTACTCTGGTGCAGGGTACTGGCACCAGTCTTCTCAAACAGCTTATGTCTTCTCCATCTCACGGTGCTGGAGCACTTTGTAGGACCAGCTCTATTTTGTGTGCTTCACTTGGGTCACAGGTTTGAGTTTTGGGCATTTTTCACTGTACTGTGGCTCAGGGTACTGGCATCAGACATCTCAGACAGCTTCTGTTGTCTCCATCTCCAGGATCTGGACCACTTTTTAGCACCAACGCTATTTTTTGTGCTTCAATGTGATCAGAGGCTTGAGCTGAGGCATTTTTCACTGTACTCTGACTTAGGGTACTGGCATCAGTCTTCTCAGACAGCTTCTGTCATCTCCATCTCACAGTGCTGAAGCACTTTGTAGCACCAGCACTATTTTGTGTGCTTCACTGGGGACACAGTTTTGAGTTGTGGTATTTTTCACTGTACTCTGTCTCAGGGTACTGGGATCAGTCTTTTCAGACAGCTTCTGTCGTCTCCATCTCGTGGTGCAGGAGCACATTGTAGCACCAGCGCTATTTTGTATGCTTCACTGGGGTCACAGGATTGAGTTTTGGCATTTTTCACTGTACTCTGGCTCAGGGTACTGGCATCAGTCTTCTCAGACAGCTTCTGTCGTCTCCATCTCACGGTGCTGAAGCATTTTGTAGCACCAGCACTATTTTGTGTGCTTCACTGGGGACACAGTATTGAGTTGTGGTATTTTTCACTTTTCTCTGTCTCAGGGTACTGGGATCAGTCTTTTCAGACAGCTTCTGTCATCTCCATCTCGTGGTGCAGGAGCACATTGTACCACCAGCGCTATTTTGTATGCTTCACTGGGGTCACAGGATTGAGTTTTGGCATTTTTCACTGTACTCTGGCTCAGGGTACTGGCATCAGTCTTCTCAGACAGCTTCTGTTGTCTCCATCTCCAGGAGCTGGAGCACTATCTAGCACCAGATCTATTCTGTGTGCTTCTCTGGGGTCATAGGCTTGAGTTGTGGCATTATTCAAGGTACTCTGGCTCAGGATTCTGGCATCAGTCTTCTCAGACAACTTCTGTCATCTAAATCTCATGGTGCTGGAGCACTTTGTAGCACCAGTGCTATTTTGTGTGCTTAACTAGGGTCACATGATTGAGTTGTGGCATTTCTTTTCACAGTACTGGGTTTGTGGTACTGGCATCATTCTTCTCCCTCAGACAGCTTCTGTAGTCTCCATCTCACAGTGCTGGAGAACTTTGTAGCACCTGTGCTATTTTGTGTGCTTCACTGGTATCAGAGGCTCGAGTTGTGGTATTTTTCACTGTACTCTGTCTCAGGGTACTGGCATCAGTCTTCTCAGACAGCTTCTGTCATCTCCATCTCGTGGTGCAGGAGCACATTGTAGCACCAGCGCTATTTTGTGTGCTTCACAGGGTCACAGGCTTGAGTTTTTATCATTTTTCACTGTACTCTGGCTCAGGGTACTGGCATCAGTCTTCTCAGACAGCTTCTGTTGTCTCCATCTTTATAGTGGAGCACTTTTGTTGCACCAGAGCTTTTTGTGTGCTTTCTGGGGTCAAAGGCTTGAGTTGTGGCATTTTTCAAGGTACTCTGGATCAGTGTTCTGGCATCAGTCTTCTCAGACAGCTTCTGTCATCTCCATCTCACGGTGCTGGAGCACTTTGTATCACCAGCGCTATTTTGTGTGCTTCACTAGGGTCACAGGATTGAGTTGTGGCATTTTTCACAGTACTCTGGCTCAGGGTACTGGCATCATTCTTTTCAGACAGCTTCTGTAGTCTCCATCTCACGGTATGGGAGCACTTTGCAGCACCAAAGCTATTTTGTGTGCTTCACTGGTAACAGAGGCTAGAGTTGTGGCATTTTACACTGTACTCTTGCTCAGGGTACTGTCATCAGTCTTCTCAGACAGCTTCTGTCATCTCCATCTCACGGTGCGGCACACTTTGTAGCACCAGTGTTATTTTGTGTGCTTCAATGGGCTCTCAGGCTTGAGTTGTGGCATTTTTCACTGTACTCTGGTGCAGGGTACTGGAACCAGTCTTCTCAAACAGCTTATGTCTTCTCCATCTCACGGTGCTGGAGCACTTTGTAGCACCAGCGCTATTTTTGTGTGGTTCACTTGGGTCACAGGTTTGAGTTTTGCATTTTTCATTGTACTGTGGCTCTGTGGGTACTGCCATCAGACATCTCAGACAGCTTCTGTTGTTCCATCTCCAGGATCTGGAGCACTTTTTAGCACCATCGCTATATTTTGTACTTCAATGTGATCAGAGGCTTCAGCTGAGGCATTTTTCACTGTAGTCTGACTTAGGGTACTGGCATCAGTCTTCTCATACAGCTTCTGTCATCTCTATCTCAAGGTGCTGGAGCACTTTGTACCACCAGTGCTATTTTGTGTGCTTCACTGGTTTCAGAGGCTCGAGTTTTGGCATTTTACACAGTACTCTGGCTCAGGGTACAGGCATCAGTCTTCTCAGACAGCTTCTGTCGTCTCCTTCTGTAGGAGCTGGAGCACTTTGTAGCACCAGCGCTATTTTGTGTTCTCCACTGGGGTCACAGGCTTGAGTTGCAGCATTTTTCATTGTACTCCGGCTTAGGGTACTGGCATCAGTCTTCTCAGACAGCTTCTGTCATCTCCATCTCACGGTGCCGGAGCTCTTTGTTAGCACCAGCGCTATTTTGTCTGCTTCACTGGTATCAGAGGCTTGAGTTGTGGCATTTTACATGGTACTCTGGCTCGGTGTACTGGCATCAGTCTTCTCAGACAGCTTCTGTCGTCTCCATCTCCAGGAGCTGGAGCACTTTGTAGCACCAGCGCTATTTTGTGTGTTTCACTGGGGTCTCAGGCTTAAGTTGTGGTATTTTTCACTGAACTCTGGCTCAGGGTACTGGCACCAGTCTTCTTCTGACAGCTCTGTCGTTTCCATTTTCACAGTGCTGGAGCACTTTGTAGCACCAGCGCTATTTTGTGTGCTTCTCTGGGGTCACAGGCTTGAGTTGTGCCATTTTTCACTTTACTCTGGCTCAGTGTACTGGCATCAGTCTTCTCAGACAGCTTCTGTTGTCTCCATCTCCAGGAGCTGGAGCACTTTGTAGCACCAGTGCTATTTTGTGTGCTTCACTGGTATCAGAGGCTCGAGTTGTGGCATTTTACACTGTACTCTGGCTCAGGGTACTGGCATCAGTCTTCTCAGGCAGCTTCTGTCGTCTCCTTCTGCAGGAGCTGGAGAACTTTGTTGCTCCAGCTCATTTAGTGCTCCATCAGTCGCCAGGCTTGAGTTAGCATTTTTACTGCACTGCTCAGGTACTGGCATAAGTCTTCTCAGACAGCTTCTGTCGTCTACCTCTCATGGTGCTGGAGCACTTTGTAGCACCTGCGCTATTTTGTGTGCTTCGCTGGTATCAGAGGCTCGAGTTGTGGCATTTTACACTGTACTCTGGCTCAGGGTACTGGCATCAGTCTTCTCAGACAGCTTCTGTCGTCTCCATCTCACGGTGCTGAAGCACTTTTTAGCACCAGCACTATTTTGTGTGCTTCACTGGGGACACAGTTTTGAGTTGTGGTATTTTTCACTGTACTCTGTCTCAGGGTACTGCGATCAGTCTTCTCAGACAGCTCCTGTCATCTCCATCTCGTGGTGCAGGAGCTCAGTGTAGCACCAGAGCTATTTTGTGTGCTTCACTGGGGTCACAGTTGGTTTAGTTTTAAGTATTTTCACTCTGGGCTGAGGAACTTGCATCAGTCTTCTCAGATGCTTTCTGTTGTCTCCATCTCCAGGAGCTGCAGCGCTTTGCAGCACCAGAGGTATTTTGTGTGCTTCTCTGGGGTCTTACGCTTGAGTTGTGGCATTTTTCAAGGTACTCTGGCTCAGGGTTCTGGCATCAGTCTTCTCAGACAGCTTCTGTCATCTTCATCTCATGGTGCTGGAGCACTTTGTAGCACCAGCTATTTTGTGTTCTTCAATGGGCCCTCAGGCTTGAGTGTGTGGCATTTTTCACTGTATCCTGCAGGGTATCACACCAGTCTTCTCAAACAGCTTATGTCTTCTCCATCTCACGGTGTTGAGCACTTTGTAGCACCAGCGCCTATTTTGTGCTTCCTACTTGGGTCCACAGGTTTGAGTTTTGGTATTTTTCACTGTACTGTGGCTCAGGGTACTGGCATCAGACATCTCAGACAGCTTCTGTTGTCTCCATCTCCAGGATCTGGAGCACCTTTAGCAGCATCGCTATTTTTGTGCTCAATGTGATCAGAGGCTTGAGCTGAGGCATTTTCACTGTACTCGTGACTTCTAGGTACTGGCATCAGTCTTCATACAGCTTCTGTCATCTCTATCTCAAGGTGCTGGAGACTTTGTACCACCAGTGCTATTTTTGTGCTTCACTGGTATCAGAGGCTCAAGTTGTGGCATTTACATGGTCATTTGGCCAGGGTACTGGCATCAGTCTTCCAGACAGTTTCTGTCGTCTCTCATCTCACGGTGCTGAGCACTTTGCTTAGCACCAGCACTATTTTGTGTGCTTCATTGGGACACAGTTTTGAGTTGTGGTATTTTTTCACTGTACTCTGTATCAGGGTACTGGGATCAGTCTTCTCAGACAGCTTCTGTCGCCTATCTCGCAGTAGAAGCACATTGTAGCACCAGCTTATTTTGTGTGCTCTACTGGGGCTTCTTCACAGGATTGAGTTTTTGCATTTTTCAATTGTACTCCTTGGGCCCTAGGGTAGTACTGGGTATCTGCTCTCATCCAGTTGATATGTTGTCTCCATCTCCAGGAGATGGAGCACTTTGTAGCACCAGAGCTATTCTGTGTGCTTCTCTGGAGTCATAGGCTTGAGTTGTGGCATTTTTCTAGGTACTCTGGCTAAGGGTTCTGGCATCAGTCTTCTCGGGCACCTTCTGTCATCTCCATCTCATGGTGCTGGAGCACTTTGTAGCACCAGCGCTATTTTGTGTGCTTCACTAGGGTCACAGGATTGAGTTGTGGCATTTTTCACAGTACTCTGGCTCAGGGTACTGGCATCATTCTTCTCATACAGCTTCTGTATTCTCCATCTCACGGTGCTGGAGCACTTTGTAGCACCAATGCTATTTTGTGTGCTTCACTGGTAACAGAGGCTCGAGTTGTGGCATTTTACACTGTACTCTTGCTCAGGGTACTGTCATCAGTCTTCTCAGACAGCTTCTGTCATCTCCATCTCACGGTGGGAGCACTTTGTAGCGCCAGTGTTATTTTGTGTTCTTCAATGGGCACTCAGGCTTGAGTTGTGGCATTTTTCACTGTACTCTGGTGCAGGGTACTGGCACCAGTCTTCTCAAACAGCTTATGTCTTCTCCATCTCACGGTGCTGGAGCACTTTGTAGCACCAGCGCTATTTTGTGTGCTTCACTTGGGTCACAGGTTTGAGTTTTGGCATTTTTCACTGTACTGTGGCTCAGGGTACTGGCATCAGACATCTCAGACAGCTTCTGTTGTCTCCATCTCCAGGATCTGGACCCTTTTTAGCACCAACGCTATTTTTTGTGCTTCAATGTGATCAGAGGCTTGAGCTGAGGCATTTTTCACTGTACTCTGACTTAGGGTACTGGCATCAGTCTTCTCATACAGCTTCTGTCATCTCTATCTCAAGGTGCTGGAGCACTTTGTACCACCAGTGCTATTTTGTGTGCTTCACTGGTATCAGAGGCTCGAGTTGTGGCATTTTACACTGTACTCTGGCTCAGGGTACTGGCATCAGTCTTCTCAGACAGCTTCTGTCATCTCCATCTCACGGTGCTGAAGCACTTTGTAGCACCAGCACTATTTTGTGTGCTTCACTGGGGACACAGTTTTGAGTTGTGGTATTTTTCACTGTACTCTGTCTCAGGGTACTGGGATTAGTCTTTTCAGACAGCTTCTGTCATCTCCATCTCGTGGTGCAGGGAGCATATCAGCACCCAGCGCTATTTTGGTATGTTTTACTGGGGTCACAGGATTGAGTTTTGCATTTTCACTGTACTCTGGCTGGGTATTGGCATCTGTCTTCCTGACAGAAGCTTGGGTTGTCTCCATCTCCAGGAGCTGGAGCACCATCAGCACCAGAGCTATTCTGTGTGCTTCTCTGGAGTCATAGGCTTGAGTTGTGGCATTATTCAAGGTACTCTGGCTCAGGATTCTGGCATCAGTCTTCTCAGACAACTTCTGTCATCTAAATCTCATGGTGCTGGAGCACTTTGTAGCACCAGTGCTATTTTGTGTGCTTAACTAGGGTCACATGATTGAGTTGTGGCATTTTTCACAGTACTCTGGCTCAGGGTACTGGCATCATTCTTCTCAGACAGCTTCTGTAGTCTCCATCTCACAGTGCTGGAGAACTTTGTAGCACCTGTGCTATTTTGTGTGCTTCACTGGTATCAGAGGCTCGAGTTGTGGTATTTTTCACTGTACTCTGTCTCAGGGTACTGGCATCAGTCTTCTCAGACAGCTTCTGTCATCTCCATCTCGTGGTGCAGGAGCACATTGTAGCACCAGCGCTATTTTGTGTGCTTCACAGGGTTCACAGGCTTGAGTTTTTATCATTTTTCACTGTACTCTGGCTCAGGGTACTGGCATCAGTCTTCTCAGACAGCTTCTGTTGTCTCCATCTCCAGGAGCTGGAGCACTTTGTTGCACCAGAGCTATTTTGTGTGCTTCTCTGGGGTCAAAGGTTTGAGTTGTGCATTTTTGTAATACTCTGGATCAGTGTTCTGGCATCAGTCTTCTCAGACAGCTTCTGTCATCTCCATCTCACGGTGCTGGAGCACTTTGTATCACCAGCGCTATTTTGTGTGCTTCACTAGGGTCACAGGATTGAGTTGTGGCATTTTTCACAGTACTCTGGCTCAGGGTACTGGCATCATTCTTTTCAGACAGCTTCTGTAGTCTCCATCTCACGGTATGGGAGCACTTTGCAGCACCAAAGCTATTTTGTGTGCTTCACTGGTAACAGAGGCTAGAGTTGTGGCTTTTTACACTGTACTCTTGCTCAGGGTACTGTCATCAGTCTTCTCAGACAGCTTCTGTCATCTCCATCTCACGGTGCGGGCGCACTTTGTAGCACCAGTGTTATTTTGTGTGCTTCAATGGGCTCTCAGGCTTGAGTTGTGGCATTTTTCACTGTACTCTGGTACAGGGTACTGGAACCAGTCTTCTCAAACAGCTTATGTCTTCTCCATCTCACGGTGCTGGAGCACTTTGTAGCACCAGCGCTATTTTGTGTGCTTCACTTGGGTCACAGGCTTGAGTTTTGGCATTTTTCATTGTACTGTGGCTCAGGGTACTGCCATCAGACATCTCAGACAGCTTCTGTTGTCTCCATCTCCAGGATCTGGAGCACTTTTTAGCACCATCGCTATTTTTTGTGCTTCAATGTGATCAGAGGCTTCAGCTGAGGCATTTTTCACTGTAGTCTGACTTAGGGTACTGGCATCAGTCTTCTCATACAGCTTCTGTCATCTCTATCTCAAGGTGCTGGAGCACTTTGTACCACCAGTGCTATTTTGTGTGCTTCACTGGTTTCAGAGGCTCGAGTTTTGGCATTTTACACAGTACTCTGGCTCAGGGTACAGGCATCAGTCTTCTCAGACAGCTTCTGTCGTCTCCTTCTGTAGGAGCTGGAGCACTTTGTAGCACCAGCGCTATTTTGTGTTCTCCACTGGGGTCACAGGCTTGAGTTGGGGCATTTTTCATTGTACTCCGGCTTAGGGTACTGGCATCAGTCTTCTCAGACAGCTTCTGTCATCTCCATCTCACGGTGCTGGAGCTCTTTGTTAGCACCAGCTATTTTGTCTGCTTCACTGGTATCAGAGGCTTGAGCTAGCATTTTGCAGCTGGTACTCTGGCTCGTGTACTGGCATCAGTCTTTCAGACAGCTTCTGTCGTCTCCATTCCAGGAGCTGGAGCACCTTTGTAGCACCAGCTACATTTGTGTGTTTCACTGGGGTCTCAGGCTTAAGTTGTGGTATTTTTCACTGAACTTGGCTCAGGGTACTGGCACCAGTCTTCTCTGACAGCTTCTGTCGTCTCCATTTCACAGTGCTGGAGCACTTTTAGCACCAGCGCCATTTGTGTGCTTCTCTGGGGTCACAGGCTTGAGTTGTGCCATTTTTCACTTTACTCTGGCTCAGTGTACTGCATCAGTCTTCTCAGACAGCTTTGTTGTCTCCATCTCGGAGCTGGAGCACTTTACAGCATCAGAGCTATTTTGTGTGGCTACTCTGTGGTCATGGAAGCGAGGTGTGGCATTTTTCAAAGATACTCTTGCTCAGGGAGTTCCGGGGCATCAGTCTTCTCAGACAGCTTCTGTCATCTCCATCTCACGGTGCTGGAGCACTTTGTAGCACCCAGCTATTTTGTGTGCTCTTCAATAGGGCCAGGATTGGCCAGCATTTTCACAGTACTCTGGCTCAGGGTACTGGCATCATTCTTCTCAGACAGCTTCTGTAGTCTCCATCTCACGGTGCTGGAGCACTTTGTAGCACCAATGCTATTTTGTGTGCTTCACTGGTAACAGAAGCTCGAGTTGTGGCATTTTACACTGTACTCTTGCTATGGGTACTGTCATCAGTCTTCTCAGACAGCTTCTGTCGTCTCCATCTCACGGTGCGGGCGCACTTTGTAGCACCAGTGTTATTTTGTGTGCTTCAATTGGCTCTCAGGCTTGAGTTGTGGCATTTTTCACTGTACTTTTGCAGGGTACTGGCACCAGTCTTCTCAAACAGCTTATGTCTTCTCCATCTCACGGTGCTGGAGCACTTTGTAGCACCAGCGCTATTTTGTGTGCTTCACTTGGGTCACAGGCTTGAGTTTTGGCATTTTTCATTGTACTGTGGCTCAGGGTACTGGCATCAGACATCTCAGACAGCTTCTGTTGTCTCCATCTCCAGGATCTGGAGCACTTTTAGCACCATCGCTATTTTTTGTGCTTCAATGTGATCAGAGGCTTGAGCTGAGGCATTTTTCACTGTACTCTGACTTAGGGTACTGGCATCAGTCTTCTCATACAGCTTCTGTGATCTCTAGCTCAAGGTGCTGGAGCACTTTGTACAACCAGTGCTATTTTGTGTGCTTCACTGGTATCAGAGGCTCGAGTTTTGGCATTTTACACTGTTCTCTGGCTCAGGGTACTGGCATCAGTCTTCTCAGACAGCTTCTGTCATCTCCTTTTGTAGGAGCTGGAGCACTTTGTAGCACCAGCGCTATTTTGTGTTCTCCACTGGGGTCACAGGCTTGAGTTGGAGCATTTTTCATTGTACTCCGGCTTAGGGTGCTGGCATCAGTCTTCTCAGACAGCTTCTGTCATCACCATCTCACGGTGCTGGAGCACTTTGTTAGCACCAGTGCTATTTTGTCTGCTTCACTGGTATCAAAGGCTCGAGTTGTGCCATTTTACATGGTACTCTGGCTCAGTGTACTGGTAAGTCTTCTCAGACAGCTTCTGTCGTCTCCATCTCCAGGAGCTGGAGCACTTTGTAGCACCAGCACTTTATTTGTGTGCTTCACTGGGGTCTCAGGCTTGTTGTGGCATTTTCACTGAACTCTGGCTCAGGGTACTGGCACCAGTCTTCCTCAGACAGCTTCTGTCGCTCTCCATCTCACGGTGCTGAGCACTTTGTAGCACCAGCTCATTTTGTGTGCTTCTGGGGTCACAGGCTTGAGTTGTGCCATTTTCACTTTACTCTGGCTCAGGGTACTGGCATCAGTCTTCTCAGACTGTTCTGTCATCTCCATCTCCAGGAGCTGGAGCACTTTGTATCACCTGCGCTATTTTGTGTGCTTCACTGGGGTCACAGGTCTGAGTTGTTTCATTTTTCAGTGTTCTCTGGCTCAGGGTACTGGCATCAGTTTTCTCAGACAGCTTCTGTCTTCTCCATCTCATAGTGCTGGAGCACTTTGTAGCACCAGCATGATTTTTTGTGCTTCACAGGGTTCACAGGCATGAGTTGTGGCATTTTTCACTGTACTCTGGCTCAGGGAACTGGAATCAGTCTTCTCAGACAGCTACTGTTGTCTGCAACTACAGGAGCTAGAGCACTTTGTAGCACCAGCGTTATTTTGTGTACTTCACTGGGGTCACAGGCTTGAGTTGTGGCATTTTTCACTGCACTCTTTCTCAGGGTACTGGCATCAGTCTTCTCAGACTGCTTCTGTCATCTCCATCTCACAGTGCTGGAGCACTTTGTAGCACCAGCGCTATTTTGTGTGCTTCACTTGGATCAGAGGCTTGAGCTGTGGCATTTTTCACTGTACTCTGGCTCAGGGTACTTTCATCAGTCTTGTCTGACAGCTTCTGTCGTCTCCATCTCTCGTTGCTGGAGCACTTTGAGGCACCAACGCTATTTTATGTGCTTCACTGGTATCAGAGGCTCGAGTTGTGGCATTTTGCACTGTACTCTGGCTCAGGGTACTGCCATCAGTCTTCTCAGAAAGCTTCTGTCATCTCCGTCTCCAGGAGCTGACGCACTGTGTAGCATCAGCGCTATTTTGTGTTCTTCTCTCAGATCACAGGCTTGAGTTGTGGCATTTTTCACTGTACTCTTTCTCAGGATATTGGCATCAGTCTTCTCAGACAGCTTCTGCTGTCTCCATCTACAGAAGCTGGAGCACTTTGCAGCACCAGCGCTATTTTGTGTGCTTCACTGGTGTCACAGGCTTAAGTTGTTGCATTTTTCACTGTACTCTGGCTCTGTCGTCTCCATCTCACGGTGCTGGAGCAATTTGTAGCATTAGCACAATTTTGAGTGCTTCACTGGGGTCACATGAATGAGTTGAGGCATTTTTCACTGTACTCTGGCTCAGGGTACTGGCATCAGTCTTCTCAGTGAGCTTCTGTCATCTCCATCTCACGGTGCTCAATCACTTTGTAGCACCAGCGCTATTTGGTGTGCTTCACTGGGGTCACATGCTTGAGTTGTGGCATTTTTTACTGTACTCTGGTTCAGGGTCCTGGCATCGGTGTTCTCAGACAGCTTCTGTCATCTCCATCTCCTGGAGCTGGAGCACTTTGTAGCCTCAGCACTATTTTGTGTGCTTCACTGAGGTCACAGGCTTGAGTTGTAGCATTTTTCACTGTACTCTGGCTCAGGGTACTGGCATCAGTCTTCTCAGACAGCTTCTGTCGTCTCCATCTCACGGTGCTGGAGCACTTTGTAGCACCAGCTCTATTTTGTGTGCTTCACTGGGGTCACAGGCTTGAGTTGTGGCATTTTTCACTGTACTCTGTCTCAGGGTACTGGCATCAGTCTTCTCAGACAGCTTCTGTCTTCTCCGTCTCATGGTGCTATAGCACTTTGTAACACCAGCGCTATTTTGTGAGCTTCACTGGGGTCCCAGGCTTTAGTTGTGGCATTTTTCACTGTACTCTTTCTCAGGGTACTGGCATCAGTCTTCTCAGACAGCTTCTGTTGTCTCCATCTCCAGGAGCTTGAGCACTTTGTAGCACCAGCTTTACTTTGTGTGCTTCACTGGGGTCACAGGCTTGAGTTGTTGCATTTTTCACTGTACTCTGGCTCAGGGTACTGGCATTATTCTTCTCAGACAGCTTCTGTCATCTCTATCTCACAGTGCTGGAGCACTTGTAGCACCAGCTCTATTTTGTGTGCTTCACTAGGGTCACAGGCTTGAGTTGTGGCATTTTTCATGGTACTCTGGCTCAGGGTACTGGCATCAGTTTACTCAGACAGCTTCTGTCATCTCCATCTCACGGTGCTGGAGCATTTTGTTACACCAGCGTTATTTTGTGTACTTCACTGGGATCAGAGGATTGAGCTGAGGCATTTTTCACTTTACTCTGGCTCAGGGTATAGGCATCAGTGTAGTCAGACATCTTCTGTCGTCTCCATCTCATGGTGCTGGAGCACTTTGTGGCACCAGTGTTATTTTGTGTGCTTCACTGGTATCAGAGGCTCGAGTTGTGGCATTTTATACTGTACTCTGGCTCAGGGTACTGGCATCAGTCCTCTCGGACAGCTTCTGTCATCTCCATCTCAAGGAGCTGAAGCACTTTGTAGCACCAGCACTATTTTGTGTGCTTCACTGGTCAAACAGTCTTGTGTTGTGGTATTTTTCACTGTACTCTGGCTCAGGGTACTGGCATCAGTCATCTCAGACAGCTTCTGTCATCTCCATCTCATGTTGCTGGTGCACTTTGTAGCACCAGTGCTATTTTGTGTGCTTCACTGGGGTCGCAGGCTTGAGTTTTGGCATTTTTCACTGTACTCTGGCTCAGGGTACTGGCATCAGTCTTCTCAGAAAGCTTCTGTCATCTCCTTCTCAAGGAGCTGGAGCACTTTCTAACACCAGAGCTATTTTGTGTGCTTCTCTGGGGTCAAGGCTTGAGTTGTGGCATTTTTCATGGTTCTCTGGCTCAGGGTTCTGGCATCAGTCTGCTCAGACAGCTTCTGTCATCTCCATCTCACGGTGCTGGAGCACTTTGTAGCACCAGCGCTATTTTGTTTGCTTCACTAGGGTCACAGGCTTGAGTTGTGGCATTTTTCACTGTACTCTGGCTCAGGGTACTGGCATCAGTCTTCTCAGACAGCTTCTGTCATCTCCATCTCACGGTGCTGGAGCATGTTGTAGCACCATCGCTATTTTGTGTGCTTCACTGGTATCAGAGACTCGAGTTGTGGCATTCTACACTGTACTCTGGCTCAGGGTACTGTCATAAGTCTTCTCAGACATCTTCTGTCATCTCCATGTCACGGTGCGGGGGCACTTTGTAGCACCAGTGTTAGTTTGTGTACTTCAATGGGGTCTCAGGCTTGAGTTGTGGCATTTTTCACTGTACTCTGGTGCAGGGTACTGGCACCAGTCTTCTCAAACAGCTTCTGTCATCTCCATCTCACGGTGCTGGAGCACTTTGTAACACCAGTGCTATTTTGTGTGCTTCTCTTGGGTCACAGGCTTGAGTTGTGGCATTTTTCACTGTTCTGTGGTTCAGGGTACTGGCATAAGACTTCCCAGACAGCTTCTGCTGTCTCCATCTCCAGGATCTGGAGCACTTTTTAGCACCATCGCTATTTTTTGTGCTTCTCTGGGATCAGAGGCTTGAGCTGTGGCATTTTTCACTGTACTCTGACTTAGGGTACTGGCATCAGTCTTCTCAGACAGCTTCTGTCGTCTCCTTCTGCAGGAGCTGGAGAACTTTGTAGCACCAGCACTATTTTGTATGCTCCACTGGGGTCACAGGCTTGAGTTGGGGCATTTTTCACTGTACTCCGGCTCAGGGTACTGGCATCAGTCTTCTCTGACAGCTTCTGTCATCTCCATCTCATGGTGCTGGAGCACTTTGTTAGCACCAGCGCTATTTTGTCTGCTTCACTGGTATCAGAGGCTCGAGTTGTGGCATTTTACATGGTACTCTGGCTCAGGGTACTGGCATCAGTCTTCTCAGACAGCTTCTGTGGTCTCCATATCCAGGAGCTGGAGCACTTTGTAGCACCAGCGCTATTTTATGTAGTTCACTCGGTTCACAGCCTTGAGTTGTGTCATTTTTCACTGTACTCTGGCTCAGGGTACTGGCATCAGTCTTCTCAGACAGCTTCTATCGTCTCCATCTCACGGTGCTGGAGCATTTTGTAGCACCAGCGCTATTTTGTGTGCTTCACTTGGATCAGAGGCTTGAGCTGTGGCATTTTTCCCTGTACTCTGGCTCGGGTACTTTCATCAGTCTTGTCATACAGCTTCTGTCTTCTCTATGTCACGGTGCTGGAGCACTTTGTTAGCACCAGTGCTATTTTGTCTGCTTCACTGGTATCAGAGGCTCGAGTTGTGGCATTTTACATGGTACTCTGGCTCAGTGTACTGGCATAAGTCTTCTCAGACAGCTTCTGTCGTCTCCATCTCCAGGAGCTGGAGCACTTTGTAGCACCAGCACTATTTTGTGTGCTTCACTGGGGTCTCAGGCTTAAGTTGTGGCATTTTTCACTGAACTCTGGCTCAGGGTACTGGCACCAGTCTTCTCAGACAGCTTCTGTCGTCTCCATCTCACGGTGCTGGAGCACTTTGTAGCACCAGCGCTATTTTGTGTGCTTCTCTGGGGTCACAGGCTTGAGTTGTGCCATTTTTCACTTTACTCTGGCTCAGGGTACTGGCATCAGTCTTCTCAGACTGCTTCTGTCATCTCCATCTCCAGGAGCTGGAGCACTTTGTATCACCTGCGCTATTTTGTGTGCTTCACTGGGGTCACAGGTCTGAGTTGTTTCATTTTTCAGTGTTCTCTGGCTCAGGGTACTGGCATCAGTTTTCTCAGACAGCTTCTGTCTTCTCCATCTCATAGTGCTGGAGCACTTTGTAGCACCAGCGTGATTTTTTGTGCTTCACAGGGTTCACAGGCTTGAGCTGTGGCATTTTTCATGGTTCTCTGGCTCAGGGTTCTGGCATCAGTCTGCTCAGACAGCTTCTGTCATCTCCATCTCACGGTGCTGGAGCACTTTGAGGCACCAACGCTATTTTGTGTGCTTCACTGGTATCAGAGGCTCGAGTTGTCGCATTTTGCACTGTACTCTGTCTCATGGTACTGGCATCAGTCTTCTCAGACAGCTTCTGTCGTCTCCATCTCCAGGAGCTGAAGCGCTGTGTTGCACCAGCGCTATTTTGTGTTCTTCTCTCGGGTCACAGGCTTAAGTTGTGGCATTTTTCACTGTACTCTGGCTCAGGGTATTGGCATAAGTCTTCTCAGACAGCTTCTTTTTTTTGAAATTGTATTTTGTTCTCCTCCTCTGCCTCCTCCAACCCTTCGGCGTTGTCCCGCAGACATCCCACTACCCGCGACCCAGCTCAGACAATCCATGGGCCCCCATGGAGCTGCGCGGTTACCCCTCCGGGTGGGGACGAGATAGGGGCCATTCCCCGTAACTTACAGTTTCGTCTTCCCCGTGGACTTGCTGAGTGGGCACGGGCAAATCGCGGGCACGTCCCAGGACCCCGCTTCCTACCGGACAAGGAGGCTCCTTTTTTCCTGTTTCCTCCCTCCCCTTTGCAGATGCAATCCCCTGACATCATGATGCGTACGTCGACGTCTACTCTGCTATTGGTGGCCGTCCGACCAATCACTGAATGGGCATGCGCTTCCTCGAGCCTCCGCTCGGGGTCGCACAAGGGCCGGAATGTGGCCGAGTCCCTTCCCCGGAGTAGGCGAGCTGTCGTCGGACGCTCAAGCCTGACTCCCCCCGGCCGACCCACCAGCTACCCGAGTCCGCTCCCGAACCCGGATCACCGGCGTGGAGCGAGGTGTGACGTTCAACGCCTCAGCCCTCTGCGCCACCAGGCCGGCTTCCTCAGACAGCTTCTGTCATCTCAATTTCATGGTGCAGGAGCACTTTGTAGCATCAGCGCAATTTTGTGTGCTTCACTGGGGTCACATGCTTGAGTTGTGGCATTTTTCACTGTACTCTGGCTCAGGGTACTGGCATCAGTCTTTTCAGAGAGCTCCTGTCATCTCCATCTCACGGTGCTCAATCACTTTGTAGCACAAGCGCTATTTGGTGTGCTTCACTGGAGTCACATGCTTGAGTTGTGGCATTTTTTACTGTACTCTGGCTCAGGGTGCTGGCATCAGTCTTCTCAGACAGCTTCTGTCATCTCCATCTCCAGGAGCTGGAGCACTTTGTAGCACCAGCGCTATTTTGTGTGCTTCACTGAGGTCACAGGCTTGAGTTGTAGCATTTTTTATTGTACTCTCGCTCAGGGTACTGGCATCAGTCTTCCCAGACTGCTTCTGTCATCTACATCTCATGGTGCTGGAGCACTTTGTATCACCTGCGCTATTTTGTGTGCTTCACTGTGGTCACAGGCTTGAGTTGCTTCATTTTTCAGTGTACTCTGGCTCAGGGTACTGGGATCAGTCTTCTCAGACATCTTCTGTCTTCTCCATCTCATGGTGATGGAGCACTTTGAAGCACCAGCGTTATTTTGTGTTCTTCACTGGGGTCACAGGCTTGAGTTGTGGCATTTTTCACTGTCTCTTTCTCAGGGTACTGGCATCAGTCTTCTCAGACTACTTCTGTCATCTACATCTCACGGTGCTGGAGCACTTTGTAGCACCGGCGCTATTTTGTGTGCTTCACTGGGGTCACAGGCTTGAGTTGTGGCATTTTTTATTGTACTCTGGCTCAGGGTACTGGCATCAGTCATCTCAGACAGCTTCTGTCGTCTCCATCTCCAGGTGCTGGAGCACTTTGTAGCACCAGCGCTATTTTTTGTGCTTCACATGGGTCACAGGCTTGAGTTGTGGCATTTTTCACTGTACTCTTTCTCAGGGTACTGGCATCTGTCTTCTCAGACTGCTTCTGTCGTCTCCATCTCACAGTGCTGGAGCACTTTGTAGCATCAGCGCTATTTTGTGTGCTTCACTATGGTCACAGGCTTGAGTTGTGGCATTTTTCACTGTACTCTTTCTCAGGGTACTGGCATCAGTCTTCTCAGACTGCTTCTGTCATCTCCATCTCACAGTGCTGGAGCACTTTGTAGCACCAGAGCTATTTTGTGTGCTTCACTATGGTCACAGGCTTGAGTTGTGGCATTTTTCACGGTACTCTGGCACAGGGTACTGGCATCAGTCTTCTCAGACAGCTTCTGTCGTCTCCATCTCATGGTGCTGGAGCACTTTGTAGCATCAGCACAATTTTGTGTGCTTCACTGGGGTCACATGCTTGAGTTGTGGCATTTTTCACTGTACTCTGGCTCAGGGTACTGGCATCAGTCTTCTCAGAGAGCTTCTGTCATCTCCATCTCACGGTGCTCAATCACTTTGAAGCACCAGCGCTATTTGGTGTGCTTCACTGGGGTCACATGCTTGAGTTGTGGCATTTTTTAATGTACTCTGGCTCAGGGTACTGGCATCAGTCTTCTCAGACAGCTTCTGTCATGCCCATCTCCAGGAGCTGGAGCACTTTGTAGCACCAGAGCTATTTTGTGTGCTTCAGTGAGGTCACAGGCTTGAGTTGTAGCATTTTTTACTGTACTCTCGCTCTGGGTACTGGCATCAGTCTTCTCAGACTGCTTCTGTCGTCTCCATCTCTCAGTGCTGCAGCACTTGTAGCACCAGCTCTATTTTGTGTGCTTCACTAGGGTCACAGGCTTGAGTTGTGGCATTTTTCATGGTACTCTGGCTCAGGGTACTGGCATCAGTTTTCTCAGACAGCTTCAGTCATCTCCATCTCTCGGTGCTGGAGCATTTTGTTGCACCAGCGCTATTTTGTGTGCTTCACTGGGATCAGAGGATTGAGCTGAGGCATTTTTCACTTTACTCTGGCTCAGGGTATTGGCATCAGTGTAGTCAGACATCTTCTGTGGTCTCCATCTCACGGTGCTGGAGCACTTTGTGGCACCAATGCTATTTTGTGTGCTTCACTGGTATCAGAGGCTCGAGTTGTGGCATTTTATACTGTACTCTGGCTCAGGGTACTGGCATCAGTCCTCTTGGACAGCTTCTGTAGTCTCCATCTCAAGGAGCTGAAGCACTTTGTAGCACCAGCACTATTTTGTGTGCTTCACTGGTTACACAGTCTTGTGTTGTGGTATTTTTCACTGTACTCTGGCTCAGGGTACTGGCATCAGTCATCTCAGACAGCTTCTGTTATCTCCATCTCATGGTGCTGGTGCACTTGGTAGCACCAGTGCTATTTTGTGTGCTTCACTGGGGTCGCAGGCTTGAGTTTTGGCATTTTTCACTGTACTCTGGCTCAGGGTACTGGCATCAGTCTTCTCAGAACAGCTTCTATCATCTCCATCTCAAGGAGCTGGAGCACTTTCTAACACCAGAACTATTTTGTGTGCTTCTCTGGGGTCATAGGTTTGAGTTGTGGCATTTTTCATGGTACTCTGGCTCAGGGTTCTGGCATCAGTCTTCTCAGACAGCTTCTGTCATCTCCATCTCACGGTGCTGGAGCACGTTGTAGCACCAACGCTATTTTGTGTGCTTCACTGGTATCAGAGGCTCGAGTTGTGTCATTCTACACTGTACTCTGGCTCAGGGTACTGTCATAAGTCTTCTCAGACATCTTCTGTCGTCTCCATCTCACGGCGCGGGAGCACTTTGTAGCACCAGTGTTATTTTGTGTACTTCAATGGGGTCTCAGGCTTGAGTTGTGGCATTTTTCACTGTACTCTGGTGCAGGGTACTGGCACCAGTCTTCTCAAACAGCTTCTGTCATCTCCATCTCACGGTGCTGGAGCACTTTGTAGCACCAACGCTATTTTGTGTGCTTCACTTGGGTCACAGGATTGAGTTGTGGCATTTTTCACTGTACTGTGGCTCAGGGTACTGGCATCAGACTTCTCAGACAGCTTCTGTCGTCTCTATCTGAAGGTGCTGGAGAACTTTGTACCACCAGTGCTATTTTCTGTGCTTCACTGGTGTCAGAGGCTCGAATTGTGGCATTTTACACTGTACTCTGGCTCAGGGTACTGGCATCAGTCTTCTCAGACAGATTCTGTGGTCTCCATATCCAGGAGCTGGAGCACTTCATAGCACCAGCGCTATTTTGTGTGCTTCTCTTGGGTCACAGGCTTGAGTTGTGGCATTTTTCACTGTACTCTTTCTCAGGGTACTGGCATCTGTCTTCTCAGGCTGCTTCTGCCATCTCCATCTCACAGTGCTGGAGCACTTTGTAGCACCAGCGCTATTTTGTGTGCTTCACTATGGTCACAGGCCTGAGTTGTGGCATTTTTCACTGTACTCTGTCTCAGGGTACTGGCATCAGTCTTCTCAGACTGCTTCTGTCATCTCCATCTCACAGTGCTGGAGCACTTTGTAGCACCAGCGCTATTTTGTGTGCTTCACTATGGTCACAGGCTTTAGTTGTGGCATTTTTCATGGTACTCTGGCTCAGGGTACTGGCATCAGTCTTCTCAGACAGCTTCTGTTGTCTCCATCTACAGGAGCTGGAGCACTTTGTAGCACCAGCGCTATTTTGTGTGCTTCACTGTGGTCACAGGCTTGTTGTGGCATTTTCACTGTACTCTGGATCAGGGTACTGGCATCAGTCTTCTCAGACAGCTTCTGTTGTCTCCATCTCACGGTGCTGGAGCACTTTGTAGCATCAGCACAATTTTGTGTGCTTCACTGGGGTCACATGCTTGAGTTGTGGCATTTTTCACTGTACTCTGGCTCAGGGTACTGGCATCAGTCTTCTCAGAGAGCTTCTGTCATCTCCATCTCGCGGTGCTCAATCGCTTTGAAGCACCAGCGCTATTTGGTGTGCTTCACTGGGGTCACATGCTTGAGTTGTGGCATTTTTTAATGTACTCTGGCTCAGGGAACTGGCATCGGTCTTCTCAGACAGCTTCTGTCATGTCCATCTCCAGGAGCTGGAGCACTTTGTAGCACAAGAGCTATTTTGTGTGCTTCACTGAGGTCACAGGCTTGAGTTGTAGCATTTTTCACTGTACTCTCACTCTGGGTACTGGCATCAGTCTTCTCAGACTGCTTCTGTCGTCTCCATCTCACGGTGCTGGAGCACTTTGTAGCACCGGTGCTATTTTGTGTGCTTCACTGGAGTCACAGGCTTGAGTTGTGGCATTTTTATTATACTCTGGCTCAGTGTACTGGCATCAGTCTTCTCAGACAGCTTCTGTCATCTCCATCTCCAGGAGCTGGAGCACTTTGTATCACCTGCGCTATTTTGTGTGCTTCTCTTTGGTCACAGGCTTGAGTTGTTTCATTTTTCCCTGTACTCTGGCTCAGGGTACTGGCATCAGTCTTCTCAGACAGCTTCAGTTGTCTCCATCTCACAGTGCTGGAGCATTTTGTATCACCAGCGCTATTTTGTGTGCTTCACTTGGATCAGAGGCTTGAGCTGTGATATTTTTCACTGTACTTTGGCTCAGGGTACTTTTATCAGTCTTGTCATACAGCTTCTGTCGTCTCCATCTCACGGTACTGGAGCACTTTGTAGCATCAGCGCTATTTTGTGTGCTTCACTGGGGTCACATGCTTGAGTTGTGGCATTTTTCACTGTACTCTGGCTCAGGTTACTGGCATCAGTCTTCTCAGAGAGCTTCTGTCATCTCCATCTCCCGGTGCTCAATCACATTGTAGCACCCGCGCTATTTGGTGTGCTTCGCTGGGGTCACATGCTTGAGTTGTGGCATTTTTTACTGTACTCTGGCTCAGGGTACTGGCATCGGTCTTCTCAGACAGCTTCTGTCATCTCCATCTCCAGGAGCTGGAGCACTTTGTAGCACCAGCACTATTTTGTGTGCTTCACTGAGGTCACAGGCCTGAGTTGTAGCATTTTTTACTGTACTCTCGCTCAGGGTACTGGCATCAATTTTCTCAGACTGCTTTTGTTGTCTCCATCTCACGGTGCTGCAGTATTTTGTAGCACCAGCACTATTTTGTGTGCTTCACTTGGATCAGAGGCTTGAGCTGTGGCATTTTTCACTGTACTCTGGCTCAGGGTACTTTCATCAGTCTTGTCATACAGCTTCTGTCGTCTCCATCTCACGGTGCTGGAGCACTTTGAGGCACCAACGCTATTTTGTGTGCTTCACTGGTATCAGAGGCTCGAGTTGTGGCATTTTGCACTGTACTCTGGCTCACGGTACTGGCATCAGTCTTCTCAGACAGCTTCTGTCGTCTCCATCTCATGGTGCTGGAGCACTTTGTAGCACCAGCGTTATTTTGTGTTCTTCACTGGGGTCACAGGCTTGAGTTGTGGCATTTTTCACTGTACTCTTTCTCAGGGTACTGGCATCAGTCTTCTCTGACTACTTCTGTCATCTTCATCTCACAGTGCTGGAGCACTTTGTAGCACCAGCGCTATTTTGTGTGCTTCACTTGGGTCACAGGCTTGAGTTTTGGCATTTTTCATGGTACTCTGGCTTAGGGTACTGGCATCAGTCTTCTCAGACAGCTTCTGTCGTCTCCATCTCATGGTGCTGGAGCATTTTGTAGCACCAGCGCTATTTTGTGTGCTTCACTTGGATCAGTGGCTTGAACTGTGGCATTTTTCACTGTACTCTGGCTCAGGGTACTTTCATCAGTCTTGTCATACAGCTTCTGTCATCTCCATCTCATGGTGCTGGAGCACTTTGAGGCACCAACGCTGTTTTGTGTGCTTCACTGGTATCAGAGGCTCGAGTTGTCCCATTTTGCACTGTACTCTGGCTCACGGTACTGGCATCAGTCTTCTCAGACAGCTTCTGTCGTCTCCATCTCCAGGAGCTGAAGCACTGTGTAGCACTGGCGCTATTTTGTGTTCTTCTCTCGGGTCACAGGCTGTTGTGGCATTTTTCACTGTACTCTGGCTCAGGGTACTGGCATCAGTCTTCTCAGACAGCTTCTGTCTTCTCCGTCTCACGGTGCTATAGCACTTTGTATCACCAGCGCAATTTTGTGTGCTTCACTGGGGTCACATGCTTGAGTTGTGGCATTTTTCACTGTACTCTGGCTCAGGGTATTGGTATCAGTTTTGTCAGACATCTTCTGTCGTCTCCATCTCACGGTGCTGGAGCACTTTGTCGCACCAGCGCTATTTTGTGTGCTTCACTGGTATCAGAGGCTTGAGTTGTGGCATTTTACACTGTTCTCTGGCTCAGGGTACTGGCATCAGTCCTCTCCGACAGCCTCTGTCGTTTCCATCTCTAGGAGCTGGAGCACTTTGTAGCACCAGCGCTATTTTGTGTAGTTCACTCGGTTCACAGCCTTGAGTTGTGTCATTTTTCACTGTACTCTGGCTCAGGGTACTGGCATCAGTCTTCTCAGACATCTTCTGTCGTCTCCATCTCACGGTGCTGGAGCACTTTGTAGCACCAGCGCTATTTTGTGTGCTTCACTTGGATCAGAGACTTGAGCTGTGGCATTTTTCCCTGTACTCTGGCTCAGGGTACTTTCATCAGTCTTGTCATACAGCTTCTGTCATCTTCATCTCACGGTGCTGGAGCACTTTGAGGCACCAACGCTATTTTGTGTGCTTCACTGGTTTCAGAGGCTCGAGTTGTGGCATTTTGCACTGTACTCTGTCTCACGGTACTGGCATCTGTCTTCTCAGACAGCTTCTGTCATCTCCATCTCCAGGAGCTGAAGCACTGTGTAGCACCAGCGCTATTTTGTGTTCTTCTCTCGGGTCACAGGCTTAAGTTGTGGCATTTTTCACTGTACTGTGGCTCAGGGTACTAGCATCAGTCTTCTCAGACAGCTTCTTTTTTTTGAAATTGTATTTTATCCTCCTCCTCTGCCTCCTCCAACCCTTCGGCATTGTCCCGCAGACATCCCACTTCCCGCGACCCAGCTCACACCATCCATGGGCCCCCATGGAGCCGCGGTTTACCCCTCCGGGTGGGGACCAGGTAGGGGCCATCCCCCGTAACTTACAGTTTCGTCGGCCCGTGGACTTGCTAATTAGTGCAGGCAAATGTAACGCACCCCAGGACCCCGCCTCCCGGACAAGGCAGGCTCCTTTTTCCTGTTTCCTCCCTCCCTTTGCAGATGCAATCCCCGACATCATGATGCATACGTCAATGTCTGCTCTGCTATTGGTGGCCGTCCGACCAATCCCTGAACGGGAATGTGCTTCCTTGAGCCTCCACTCGGGGTCGCACAAGGGCCGGAATGTGGCCGAGTCCCTTCCCCAGAGTAGGCGAGCTGTCATCGGATGCTCAAGCCTGACTCCCCCAGGCTGACCCACCAGCTACCCGAGTCCGCGCCCAAACCCGGGTCACCGGCGTGGAGCGAGGTGTGGCATTCAACGCCTCAGCCCTCTGCGCCACCAGGCCGGCTTCCTCAGACAGCTTCTGTCATCTCCATCTCACGGTGCAGGAGCACTTTGTAGCATCAGCGCAATTTTGTGTGCTTCACTGGGGTCACATGCTTGAGTTGAGGCATTTTTCACTGTACTCTGGCTCAGGGTACTGGCATCAGTCTTCTCTGAGAGCTCCTGTCATCTCCATCTCACGGTGCTCAATCACTTTGTAGCACAAGCGCTATTTGTTGTGCTTCACTGGAGTCACATGCTTGAGTTGTGGCATTTTTTACTGTACTCTGGCTCAGGGTACTGGCATCAGTCTTCCCAGACAACTTCTGTCA
Organism: Neoceratodus forsteri; assembly: GCA_016271365.2. Lineage (NCBI taxonomy): Eukaryota > Metazoa > Chordata > Ceratodontiformes > Ceratodontidae > Neoceratodus > Neoceratodus forsteri. Next base: position 56,314,423 of record CM028130.1, read on the forward strand.
TCTCCATCTCCAGGAGCTGGAGCACTTTGTAGCACCAGCGCTATTTTGTGTGCTTCACTGAGGTCACAGGCTTGAGTTGTAGCATTTTTTATTGTACTCTCGCTCAGGGTACTGGCATCAGTCTTCCCAGACTGCTTCTGTCGTCTACATCTCATGGTGCTGTAGCACTTTGTATCACCTGCGCTATTTTGTGTGCTTCACTGTGGTCACAGGCTTGAGTTGTTTCATTTTTCAGTGTACTCTGGCTCAGGGTACTGGGATCAGTCTTCTCAGACATCTTCTGTCTTCTCCATCTCATGGTGCTGGAGCACTTTGTAGCACCAGCGTTATTTTGTGTTCTTCACTGGGGTCACAGGCTTGAGTTGTGGCATTTTTCACTGTACTCTCGCTCAGGGTACTGGCATCAGTCTTCTCTGAGAGCTCCTGTCATCTCCATCTCACGGTGCTCAATCACTTTGTAGCACCAGCGCTATTTGTGTGCTTCACTGGGGTCACATGCTTGAGTTGTGGCATTTTTTACTGTACTCTGGCTCAGGGTACTGGCATCAGTCTTCTCAGACAGCTTCTGTCATCTCCATCTCCAGGAGCTGGAGCACTTTGTAGCACCAGCGCTATTTTGTGTGCTTCACTGAGGTCACAGGCTTGAGTTGTAGCATTTTTCACTGTACTCTCGCTCAGGGTACTGGCATCAGTCTTCTCAGACAGCTTCTGTCGTCTCCATCTCATGGTGCTGGAGCACTTTGTATCACCTGCGCTATTTTGTGTGCTTCACTGTGGTCACAGGCTTGAGTTGTTTCATTTTTCAGTGTACTCTGGCTCAGGGTACTGGGATCAGTCTTCTCAGACATCTTCTGTCTTCTCCATCTCACGGTGCTCAATCACTTTGTAGCACCAGTGCTATTTTGTGTGCTTCACTGAGGTCACAGGCTTGAGTTGTGGCATTTTTTACTGTACTCTCGCTCAGGGTACTGGCATCAGTCTTCTCAGACAGCTTCTGTCGTCTCCATCTCACGGTGCTGGAGCACTTTGTAGCACCAGCGCTATTTTGTGTGCTTCACTGGGGTCACAGGCTTGAGTTGTGGCATTTTTCACTGTACTCTGGCTCAGGGTACTGGCATCAGTCTTCTCAGACAGCTTCTGTCATCTCCATCTCACGGTGCTAGAGCACTTTGTAGCACCAGCGCTATTTTGTGTGCTTCACTGTGGTCACAGGCTTGAGTTGTGGCATTTTTCACTGTACTCTGGCTCAGAGTACTGGCATCAGTCTTCTCAGACAGCTTCTGTTGTCTCCATCTCCAGGAGCTGGAGCACTTTGTAGCACCAGCGTTATTTTGTGTGCTTCACTGGGTCACAGGCTTGAGTTGTGGTATTTTTCACTGTACTCTGGCTCAGGTACTTGCATCAGTCTTCTCAGACAGCTTCTGTTGTCTCCATCTCCAGGAGCTGGAGCACTTTGTAGCACCAGCGCTATTTTGTGTGATTCACTGGGGTCACAGGCTTGAGTTGTGGCATTTTTCACTGTACTCTGGCTCAGGGTACTGGCATCAGTCTTCTCAGACAGCTTCTGTCGTCTCTATCTCACGGTGCTGGAGCATTTGTCAGCACCAGCTCTATTTTATGTGCTTCACTAGGGTCACAGGTTTGAGTTGTGGCATTTTTCATGGTACTCTGGCTCACGGTACTGGCATCAGTCTTCTCAGACAGCTTCTGTCATCTCCATCTCACGGTGCTGGAGCATTTTGTAGCACCAGCGCTATTTTGTGTGCTTCACTGGGATCAGAGGCTTGAGCTGTGGCATTTTTCACTGTACTCTGGCTCAGGTTATTGGCATCAGTGTTGTCAGACATCTTCTGTCGTCTCCATTTCACGGTGCTGGAGCACTTTGTGGCACCAGAGCTATTTTGTGTGCTTCACTGGTATCAGAGGCTCGAGTTGTGGCATTTTACAATGTACTCTTGCTCAGGGTACTTGCATCTGTCCTCTCAGACTGCTTCTGTCGTCTCCTTCTCTAGGAGCTGGAGCACTTTGTGGCACCAGCGCTATTTTGTGTAGTTCACTGGGTCACAGCCTTGAGTTGTGTCATTTTCACTGTACTCTGGCTCAGGGTACTGGCATCAGTCTTCTCAGACAGCTTCTGTCGTCTCCATCTCACGGTGCTGGAGCACTTTGTAGCACCAGCGCTATTTTGTGTACTTCACTGGGGTCACAGGCTTGAGTTGTGGCATTTTTCACTGTTCTCTGGCTCATGGTACTGGCATCAGTCTTCTCAGACAGCTTCTGTCATCTCCATCTCATGGTGCTGGAGCACTTTGTAGCACCAGCGCTATTTTGTGTGCTTCACTGGTATCAGAGGCTCGAGTTGTGGCATTTTACACTGTACTCTGGCTCAGGGTACTGGCGTCAGTCTTCTCAGACAGCTTCTGTCATCTCCATCTCATGGTGCTGAAGCACTTTGTAGCACCAGCACTATTTTGTGTGCTTCACTGTGGTCACAGGCTTGAGTTTTGGCATTTTTCACTGTACTCTGGCTCATGGTACTGGCATCAGTCTTCTCAGACAGCTTCTGTTGTCTCCATCTCCAGGAGCTGGAGCACTTTGTAGCACCAGAGCTATTTTGTGTGCTTCTCTGGGGTCATAGGCTTGAGTTGTGGATTTTTTCATGGTACTCTGGGTTCAGGGTTCTGGCATCAGTCTTCTCAGACAGCTTCTGTCATCTCCATCTCACGGTGCTGGAGCAGTTTGCAGCACCAGTGCTATTTTTTATGCTTCACTGGGATCAGAGGCTTGAGTTGTGGCATTTTTCACTGTACTCTGGCTCAGGGTATTGGCATCAGTCTTCTCAGATTGCTTATGTCGTCTCCTTTAGAATTATGATGTTTGATAGTGCTCTAGTCAGCCTACATTTGTTTCTTCCTCGATGTAAGTAGAGCAAAGTCACTGATGAGATCATCAAAGTCCATGGTCTTAACCAGTTCACTTTCGATACATAAAATAGTCAGGGCATTGAGTCTTTCCTGGTCCATCGTGCTCCTTAATTTATTCTTGACTCACTCTAGGTTGAAAATGATTGTTCTCCACTGCAGTTTGCAGTGTTGGCACAAATATATACGAAAGGCAGCTTACACATTTGGGAATGTTGACTCCAGTCCTCGAGCCTTCAAAAGTTTACACAGGTTAAGAACATCTTTGTCTTCTTCACAAGAAACAAATGATGTGAATTGTATAAATTCATCAGTGAACGACTCCTCCAAATCCCGAGGGTATGCAGCAACTAGACTATCTGCTTGCTTCCGTATCTCATTTACATTCAGATGAGGAAAATCTGTTAACACTCCAAATTTTTTCTGTAATATATCATATGCGTCTTTTCTTTTCTTTTCTGCAGGGCAGCACTTAATGTGTCGATTATAACAAGAAATGTCTCAGCATGAAATTTTTCCCTTCCTGTTAATGTTGTTTCATTTCTTGGTTCGTCAAACATGTATTTGCGATGCCTTTGCCTACTGATGTCTGCTTGGTATGATGTTTCCGTCAATCCAGTGTTTTGCTTTCCTTTCATACTCATCAAAATTATTGTGTATCTCTTGAGAAATCTTGTTGAGATGAATATAAATCTACCACCATCTTCAAAGAAATGCTTACTTTCTGTAAAGTCTACTTGTATATGCAGGCGCTTGTAATACTGAATTCCAAATGGCTGTCATTAGTAGTTTAACAGTTCCATCTTCTCGCCAGAGTTTCCAGCTTCCATCCTTGTGCTTGGTCCTCTTAGGATCACTGAAAGGTTCTGTAATGCAGTCTCTATGTGCTGATAGCCAACGAACAGGGGCACTGCATGCATCTGCTCGAGCAGACCATCGAGTCAACTGAAAGTGACTGCACTTTCACCTCACTAGGCAACTGCTGCCTCATGATATGCCAACGAGTGTGGAGGCTGAAAAGAATTGTGTACAGCCTGAAGAAATCCAAAAAAAGATACAGCCTTCTAAAACAGCATTAACAGCCAGGACCCAACTGTTTAAGAATGCGTGAACAAGGGATGAAGTCTGCCAAAGGATTGTGTTCTTTTTATTCTCGGCTTGTAGGTCAGCTATATTTTCCTGCCATATTACTCGCTATATCACATGTCTGGACCCCTGCAATCCTTTTTTTATTTCAATGCTCAATTCTGAACCACAGGACATCACTGTGTTTGTAAGATTTGCTGACGCATGACTATGGATTGAAAATGAACTTAAGAAAACATTCAACTGGATTTCCGCTTTCGAAGCCACATATCTAACAATGAAAGTCAGCTGATCCGATGAGAACTATCCGTGTCGAATCAACACTGATAGAATAGTATTTTTGCCACCTTCAGTTCTTTCCACAATAGTGTGCATCACGCTTTTACCCATCAGGTCAATGGAACTTGTTGCAGATTGTTGAGGACAATATGATGGTCGTCCTCTTCCAGCATTGCTGAATTTTACTATGTGGTCAGCTTGAAAAGGATCAAACTGGCATAAGCTCTAAATTACCCAAATAGTTTCCATTACCTGGAGACCCCAGTAGTTCATTGTCACCTCGAAAGTCAATCCACGCTCTGACAAGAAACTCAACCACAGCAACCACACGCTTTAATACATTTTCCAGTACTGATACTATTCTGATATTGTTTTACAATTTCAGCATCAATTCGTCCTGCGTCCTTTTCTCTCTTTATGCAGTGATTGATGCCATCCAGTGATTATGACTGTGTCTATGTTCATTTACACGAGAGTTTGCATTTTTCCAGTCACTGAAAACCAGATTGTGAGAATGCAGTATTCTCACTGAAAAGAGCTATAGACATAATAGAAGACATTCCTAGTTGAAGGAGAATAAATCAGCCAATCCGTGTCCTACATTCACCATTTAACATAGATTCTAGAGAAAAGATCCTGATAAATAACGCCTTATCTGGGTACAAACGCATGGACTTGGAGAAATCACATCTGTTCTCGGTCAACGATATGATCTATGAAATACCCCTAAGTTCTTCACATACAGATGTCCATCAGATCTGTCATTATACAGTTGTATTTTTTGGGAGCTTTCAACTTGAATCTGATGGCAAGTATCAGTAACCTGTTTCTCAGTAACTTCTGTATTTATAGGAACCACTGGATTGCTGTCAAATAGTCAGATTGCACATGGTGCTGACAACGTGACCCTTGTGCATCTCATGGCATGTAGTAACTGGCCATGCTTTCTCCAAAGGACTCCTTCTTGCAACATCACTCCAACTTTTCATCTGTGATGTGTTGACTTGGCATGGTAGAAACAACGTTGTTTGGTTTTTTTCCTCAGAGGGCTCTGCATCCATTTCCATTTGCACGTAATATTTGGACACATTGGTGCTCTACATTTCTACAGCCTTCCTCACTGTTACCCTGACAATGCTGCTGACTAACAGCTTCCTTATTCTAATTGCTGGCTGATGCCAAGAAGAAATCTATTAACTTTGAGCCTTTTAGCAGTATTTGTTTTCTTTTTCTATTTGATCCCTAGCAAGTTTACGTTCAGACCCACTCTAGATATTTCCGTTGTGCTCAATTCCATCTTCTGCTAATATTATCTATAATATAAACATTAACAAAGAATCTTGTCACTGGAAAATACTCCAAGCTTATGTATCATTATCACTAACTCTCTACAAGTTTCACTCTACTCTACCACAAGTGCCCCCCCCCCCAAAAGTGTGGACCTCGCAATCAGAGTACTTTTAAAGAAAAACAAATTAAGAAGTAGCTTGATAGTATCCAGACAGTTAAGATAATGAACCCAACATCAGATCATCTTGCATATTGTGTGTATATGTAAAATCACGAACTCCTTGAAGTGTTCTCCCAGTGTTCAAAAGACACTTCCTCAGGAAACAGGTGGGCTTCATGTACATTGTGCCTTATCCAGTTACCAAAGAATGGAAAACTGAAAAAGTACTAACTCCTAATGCAGTGAGCTGTGGGGGCACATCCAGAAGTCTGTAGCTGACAGTCTATGGCTGGTTTCAGAACAGCACTGAGGCACCTATTGTAGTACACAGACCTGAGATATTAAAAGGTCTGACAGTGCAGACCCCCCCATCATTCACAATCACAAAATGAACTTGACCGGAAAAAAAAAACTGTTACTAGCCTGGGAAGATTATGGATAGTACTTATCAGCAGTACAATACTCTAGAACTCTTAGCGTTTTTGTCAGTTTGTTCTATACTTCTGTGTATGCAGTGCCTAGAGACTCAAGACAGTTGAGATGGTGTAATATAACATAGTGGTCTGGTCTCCTGGAAGACCTAAAGGCAAGGGACAAACACCATCATGGACTTGAGGAACAACATGTGCTCAAAAGCGCAGGACCCTCCATTAATGGCCCAACCTACTTAATGAAGTGCGCACACTGTGCACTGAGACAGAAGCCAGCTGGAGGACTAGCCAAGACATAAAATATTCTGATTCAATCAGGATCAGAAAATGTTTGGTCTTGGTTAGCCCTCTAGCTGGCATCTGTCTTAGTGCCCAGTGTACATGCTTCATTAAGTAGGTCGTCAGGGTCATAGGGCATGGTCCTGGTCCTGAGTGTTTTGCACAGCTTTTGATTTGGACTGGACAAATTCCATATTGTAAACAAAGTACAGAGGTAAATAAACACTATTGGAAGGGAGGAAACTTTACTCCACATATTCCACTTCCAAGACCTTTATTTTATTTATTTGTTACATATAATCAGAACTACAATCCTTCGAGTCACAGACTCAATTGCAAAGGCTCCACATCGGTTACAGGGGGTGGAGGGAAAATGAAATACAAGGATACATACGTAATAAAGCAGTAGCACGCAGATGCACAAAACAGCCAGGCAGCAATATTTAAATTAAAATTATATGCAACCAACAAGCAAATTTAATTCAGACTTCAACATCTAATTTAACAAAAATGACCATGATATGCTAGTAATGTTAGTATGAACATACGAAGAAGCCTGCAGAAGAAAGTCATTTGGTCCATCAAGTCTGCTCGTAGTATTGCAGTGTTCACAGCTTGAGCTAATGTTCCTACACTCCCTTCCCTCCCCACTCCTTCCATCCTCCCTCCCTACCCATCATCCTTACCTACCCCTATGCCTATCCCATCCTCTCTTAAAGCTGCCCATGCATTGTCTTTAACAAGACAATGTCTTCCGGTAGTGCAGTCCAAGTTTCCACCACCCTCTCCATGAAGAAGTGCTTCCTGGCATCTCTCTTAAACCTCCCACCTGCCTCCGGTTTAAGACTGTCCCCTCTCATGTTATGGTTGTCACCTTGCCACTCAGCTTAAAGAGACTCTCCTGATCAACCTTGTTTATCCCTTTCACATACTTGAACATCCCAATCATGTACCCCCCCCTCTTCTGTGTTCCAGGGAGTACATGTTCAGTGCCCGCAGCCTGAGCCTCCCCCTCGTATGCGTTATTCTGTTGACCCAGATTTCGAGCGGACAAGACAGATCATTTGGCCTATTCTGCTGGCTTTTTAGTATGGTAGTAGTACTCTGTCCTGGGATTCCTAGCTGCAATATGCATAACTTTTCATTTCTTGACATTGAAGACAAGCTGCCAAATCCTAGACCACCTCCCTAGCTTTTTTTTCAGATCTTCCTGTACGTTCTGTATCCCTTCATCTGTGTCCACTATCCCACCGAGATTTGTGTCATCTGCAGGGTTTATTTAACTCTAAAAATTCATTAGCGTTTTGCTTATAAAAGTGCTAAATCATTGTGAAAATGCATAGTTCTTGCCTCACTGTTTTTAACAAATACAGCGCTTCCAGAAAATCTATATGAATACTTTCTGTGGAGTTAGTATCATCCCAAGAAAAACAATGCCAATCAATTATTTAAAACTCTGCATCTGTGAATAGGCACATTTTGTCCTTAATTCCATCTCCAATGTGAATGATGAAGACATTGAACAACAGCGGCCCCAGCACTGAGCCCTGTGGGACACCACTGTTTACCTGTCTGGTGCCAGACAACTCTCCACCCACAACTACCATCTGGGTTCCATCCCTCAGTCAGTATACTTTGTGAATGTTTTCCTTATTTAGAGGGATTTTTTGTAAAATAGTTCTTCAACAAACAGTTTAAGAATGCTGGTTCACTCAAAAACAGAATACAGCATTCCAGTCCTTCAGCAGTGCTAGAAAATGGAATGCTGACAGGAAGAATCTATGATCCATTGTTATCATTTTGTACATGACAGTTTAACAGGGATTAATGTAAGGACAGAGCTTGTGTTAACCCCCTCCTGAAGTCCCCAAATGAAACTTTTGAGGATTCTGAGGCAAAAAAAAAAAGAAGCACTGACCCTCTATATTGAAAGGTTTGCATCTAATCATTAGCAGAAAAGTGTCAGGTAATGTAGTACAAAGACACTCCAGCAAACTTCTGAGCCTAAGCTTTTTCAGAGCTGACCCCCAACATTTAAAGTAGAGGAACTGACCCCCACACTTCACTCATGCTATGCATGCCCTGAAGGCTGTCAGAATCCTTACAGCCAATCAGACTGCAGCATGCTACACAAATTCTCTCCCCATCCTCTAGCACCACTGTCCCCTTCCCCACTCACCCTGTGACACCCAAGACCCCCTCCTCCTCCACCCTTTACCATCCCATGCATGCCTCCTCCCTCTGCCATCTGGCACCTATAGGTTGGACAAGGGGCACGTGACCCGCAAGTCACGCACAAGCACCACAACAGAGAGAGGGCTGAGATGTAGCCATCTGATTAGGCCTGACCTTATGTCACCACCCAATTTTTAATGCATCACATGGCCTAGGCCCGCAGTGGACAGTCCCACCAGCTCCTCCGCACCAGGTTTTCAGGGCAGATTTCACCTATTGGGGTATGAGCAAATCCCAGACGAGCCCCCACTCTGTAGCTCCCCTTCCCAAATGTCTAGGGCCAGGTGTTCTGGGGTAAGGGTCCCAGACATTAAAATCCTCACCAGTATTTCTCTGACCAGAAAGAATGGAATAAATATCTTTTACCTTGAGGCATCTTCTTCACATGTCCCAAGACCCCAAACGATGGATCAGTTTACCCCCAGCAGAAGCCTCCTAGGAGAGCGGACCCAGGCAATTCACCTTTAGCCTTCAGGGGCATTCACCTACCCGGTCTCAGAGTAAGAGAGCACAGGAATTTCTGAATTGCTTGAAACCCCCCATGGGATAATATGGAAACCCCGAAGAAAAAAGAACTGGTTATTTCATTTGAAATCCTTTAAAAGATTAATCACACTGAATTCTGATTTCTCCCAAACAAATCAAGTTTAATTTTCCTGAGCCCCTAAATGATTAACAGGGCTCAGGGGTCCCAATTGCTTAAAAAAATTTAAATGCACAGCTCCATGGGGCTAAAACATTTTACATGGTTTACTTGAGAGAGACACTTTTAGGGCAGTAATTAGACAATGCAAGAATCTTCTAGTGAAAGAGACTACAGCAGCAGCACTTTACTCAGAACTGAGAATTTCTCGTAAATGACCAGAAGCATGAAGATCCCATAACTCACTGGCACTGGTAATCTTGGGAAGTTATATTTTGGAGGGAAAGCAGCCTAGATTCAGCAGGATTAAACTCAGAACACATTGGACCAATGGGGGATGGGGACTACCATGGATAAAAGGATACTACCTGGCATTCAGAGCCACATAAACCTTGAGATAGTTTGAGGCATCTGATTCTGCCCACCCCTGTGGTCCGCAATAGAATCTTCCCTGATAAAGGGCTTTCAGCCTTCCATCTACTGTACATCTATCTCTACATACCCCCACCTCACTAGTTACAATAACATCATCCATAACTGCCTGGAAAAAAATAGGGAAGATAATTAAAGCAGACCTAGCATACCCCATATATAATCCCCTATGGGGTACCACAACATTAAGATGGGGGAAGTCAATACATTGGAAAACCTGGGAAGAGAACGGGATTAATACAATACAGAACCAGGATCATCAGATATGAATTCCTTCCAAGAACTAGAAAAAAGATTCGACCTACCAAAAGAGGACTTTTGGCAGTTTCTGCAGACAGCAGATCAGAGATTCTACAATTCCTCTGGTTAAAAAGATTAAACAGCTGCAGAACTCGCTCATCCCACACCCACTTCATATCTTATTAACTAAAACCAAAGGCTGAACCAGTTTTATATACTCAATTATACAAGTTCAAGTCTATTGTAGGAAAACTCCGTTAAGCAAGCTCATTCACAAGGAGGTCCTTTGACACAGACAAGCAGTTACAGATTGCATAATCAAAAAAAAACAGTACAAATTCAAGTACAGAATTATGGGCAAGCATTAACATGTTGCATAGAAATGACAATGACATGAGAACCCCTCTCAGATGCCCACCCAGATAACATTCCTGATCAAAGAAAAACAAAAGGAAAATGGGAGCAAGCTTTAGGTAGAGACATACCAGAAAATGAATGGGACTTGCTGGGAAGCTGCACATAAACCGATTAGAGACACCTGCAGCAGTCTTATCCAAAATAAAGTACTACACTGGTGGCATAGAACACCAGCAGCTCTATTTTCAGCAAGCCTAACAAATTCAGATGAATGTTGGAGATGTGATAATGTGCACGGGGATCTTTTCCACATATTATGGTCATGCCCTAAGACTATGGATATGTGGAATCTGGCCCACAACTTACTACAACAAATCTTAACATTCGAAGCTTCCGCTAGTGGCTGACTTGTATCTCCTAGGTTCAGAGGCCTCTATTACAGATCTTCATCTCTCAAAAAGTCAACTGGGATTTCCTGATCCTTTTTAGTATACAAGTCAAGTGACTCATAGTGTGTAAATGGAGATCCACAGCAATTCCCACCATTAAAGAATTACTTGATAACATTACCACATTACCCATCTCCGACGACACCCTAACAAAATACAACAAGACCTGGACACCATTTCTCCAATATATACAAGCTATTGAAACACTCTCCAATGTCAATCTCCTGGGATTTCCTGGTTAATCAACCAAGAATAGGCATAGGCTAACCATAAGGTGCATATGAATGATCTACTTCGTCACCTGCAGGGGTATAAAACACAGGGTAACTCAGTGGCACCCCCCCCGCCTACCACAACCACAATACAATGCTTCTACATGCCGTACATCAGAGTTAATAATAGTAACAAACCACTCAAGGTTACTAGCCTCTCACTTAACCACTTGCAGTTGCATCCATTGTTATACATAGTTTATAACTTATTAGTAGAACGTAGCCGTTTTTTATGTTTGGCTTTTGATAGGCATTACTTACAGTATACCTAAAGGTGCTATTTTGACTCTCATAACATATGAGCTAAAATTTATACCACATGGCATCTAAGCACTCACAAAACTCCGCCTTACCTGGTGCTGTTGCTGGTAACTTGAATCTCTCGACTAACTCGTGGTGGAGCGGCAGCGGTGGTCACCAGGTCAGGTCGTCGTGTGTGATCTGGATGTCCTCACTGTCCCTCCCCTCAGACACACTCTCAGATGCAGTCCTTTCTTCTTGCCTCCTTGCCTCCTTGCCTCCACCTAATAATCTGTGGAGGACACTCACTGACACTGGCTGACCACTTAAATTCTTAAGTTTGGCAGCGGCAGCCTGGCCCTGGGCACAGCAACACAGATGAGGTAGCACTGGCCACTGCTGATCACAGTACACACTGATTTAGATGGGGGAGCCGAGAAACACCTGGGTGGGGGCCGGGGGTCAGATCAATGGGATTTTCACCGGCAGGTGCAGCGGTGCAGTAGGCTTGCTTGGCTAGGGCTAGGCGGCTAGGTGATGATGAGGGCGGGCAGGTGGCAGCAGTCAGTCGGGACTCGGGAGGGAGGAACCAGAGTGAACTGAAGTAGTCAGAGAGGAGAATAGCCCTTACCCGCTTACCTTACCTGGGCTGACCGCCTGACTAAATAAATGTATGTGTGATTATGACGGGACGACCGTTGGACGTCACCCGTCACCGTCACGGACTGACGATCTCCAAATTAAATAATTTCCACAACAATTCAGTTCAAAACCAAAATGAATGGATCAGTAGGGACTGGGTCGGGTGTAAAAAAACAAAACTATAACTCGCTGCTGATTTTCTCAATCGGGTGACGGGTCAGATAGGAATTGAGTCCTCAAGGCTCCAACGGAGAAGAAGAGGCAAACAGAACGAACTACCGTACTCAGTGGCGGGAAGGCAAAGCTATTAGCCCGCCCACACATGCCACAAAACCTCCAATGTGAATCTCCGAAGAGCACCACCTGACTCAATGGTATGCGGCAGTGTGTGCCTCTCGCTTTGTAACGCACTCGTTTTTTTTTTTAATTTTTACTGATTCAGTGGTGGGCTGCCACTGTGGTGATCATGCTGTCAGTCTGTCCCCCCACCCTGACCCCCCCAAGGAAAAAAAGCATTTTCCATGCCTTTTGTTTTTACGGACTATGGGGACCTAAAAAAGAAAAACAGCAAAAAAAAAAACCAAAATAAAATATAGGGAATAATGAAGGGCCCCCCTAACAGATGAGGCCCTAGGCCCTGGCCTGTTGTGCCTATGCCTTAATCCGGCCCTGGATGTGATGTCATAGATGTAGGTGATATCCATGGCAGAAGTGTGGATTCAAGTTTCTTTATCCAGCCTTTCACTTCTTCTGAGATGAATCCCTAGGTTATGTTTTGGTTTTGCTCCTTGAGGGCTCTAATGCAGGGCAAATAATTTAAACGCTGTTGTTGGATTTCTTGGGGATAGTCGTGATCGAAATAGAGGTGGGCTCCTTTGTAAGTCACTATGCCTCTCTGCCATGCTTCCTGAGCACCATCTCTTTTGTTCTATAGCTCACAAATTTTATAAAAATTTGTCAGGGTCTGGAGGTTGGGTCTCTCAGCTTTGCTGTAAGAGCTCGGTGGGCTCTCTCAATGTTAATTTCTGTATCCAGCAGAAGGTCTAATACCTCTCTGAGCAGTTCTTGCATGAAGGGGGCAGATCCACAGATTCAACGTTCTCAGCAAGCCCCGACAATCTAATGTTGTCCCCTCTGGAGTGTGCCTCCAGGTCGACATATTTATTTCTTAATTCTTCGTTCAGTGTGGATAGCATTTTGATCGCTGTGATCAGAGTATTACTTGTTACTTGTATTTCCATCATTTTCTCTTCCATTTGTAGCATGTGTCTGTCCAGTTTGGCTATGTCCTGGTGCAGGTTAGTAAAATCCTGTTTAGACTCTCTCCTGGATATTTTAATCTCGTTTATAATTGCTTCATATCTATTACGGGAGAGTTTTTCCTCTTCTCGTTCTGTGTCTGAGTCCTGACCATTCCCACTTCTCGGAGATCCACTCCTGCTCTGGTCTGGCACCAAAGGGCAGAATCTTGAGCCATCCATTGTCCTTTGTGGAGTTTCCATCCACGATTTAGCTTTTTTGGGGTATGCTTTCTTCTTACCTGACATTTTTCAAATATATTTGTTGTATTAAATTGTTTTTTTGTGACTTGTATATCCTGAGGGGGAAGCTCTCTTCCCTCATGCTGTTATCTGGGCCGTGACGTCACCGGAAGTCTACCCGACAGGTTTAATGTTGGTAAAGCCCTTTTGAAACAATCTTTAGGGTTTTCCCCAGCAGAGGTGTATGCCTTTATACACAACCCGTTTGAAAACACCTTCAACATTAGTTTCAGAACACCAGATATCTTAGATAGATTCTGGATTAAATAAGCCACTTTGAAGACTAATCCGCTTTGGGCACCATTCCAAGTAATACCACTTAGCAACCAGACCGTCAAGGTAATTACTGTTCTTTTCAGGAAGAAAGGGGTAACTATCACCAACATTATATACAGGCTAGAAAAGTGCTGCGCAGTACAGGGTACACCGGAGCCTATCCTTGATTCTGAAGGTTTCCAGAATGGGGGACAGCACATCAAGGTTAAACTTCACCAGTCTTTGATGGAAATACAGCATCTACTCCAATTGTGGGGGCATGTGTGATTTTGTATTTTCTTGAAACTTGGCTCCCCAGCCAAATGCCCTGTGGGGTAACCCTTGCCTCAGTGTTTACGCACAGAGGTTCTTTGTCTTTTAAATAGTTTTTTATTTTAATGGGTTCACCACAATATATCCCAGGCACATTGCCTTAGGGGTAGCTGGTCCATTCCACTGGGGTGTCAAACAGACAAGGCATACTGATGAGTCCTGGTAGGAGGAAACACGTGTCTATGTCTTCTGTTAGCACCCTTTGCAAACTGTGTGAGAGGCCTTTCGGCACCATGCAATTCTGCTTAAAGTTGGACCAGCATAACATTCTGTGGTGATTTGCATATGCAGCCCATGATGCTTTGCATTGTGGGGGCATGTGTGATTTTGTATTTTCTTGAAACTTGGCTCCCCAGCCAAATGCCCTGTGGGGTAACCCTTGCCTCAGTGTTTACGCACAGAGGTTCTTTGTCTTTTAAATAGTTTTTTATTTTAATGGGTTCACCACAATATATCCCAGGCACATTGCCTTAGGGGTAGCTGGTCCATTCCACTGGGGTGTCAAACAGACAAGGCATACTGATGAGTCCTGGTAGGACGAAACACGTGTCTATGTCTTCTGTTAGCACCCTTTGCAAACGTGTGAGAGGCTTGCCGCACCATGCAATTCTGCTTAAAGTTGGACCAGCATAACATTCTGTGGTGATTTGCATATGCAGCCCATGATGCTTTGCATTGTGGGGGCATGTGTGATTTTGTATTTTCTTGAAACTTGGCTCCCCAGCCAAATGCCCTGTGGGGTAACCCTTGCCTCAGTGTTTATGCACAGAGGTTCTTTGTCTTTTAAATAGTTTTTTAATTTAATGGGTTCACCACAATATATCCCAGGCACATTGCCTTAGGGGTAGCTGGTCCATTCCACTGGGGTGTCAAACAGACAAGGCATACTGATGAGTCCTGGTAGGACCCTTTGCAAACTGTGTGAGAGGCCTTTCGGCACCATGCAATTCTGCTTAAAGTTGGACCAGCATAACATTCTGTGGTGATTTTCATATGCAGCCCATGATGCTTTGCATTGTGGGGGCATGTGTGATTTTGTATTTTCTTGAAACTTGGCTCCCCAGCCAAATGCCCTGTGGGGTAACCCTTGCCTCAGTGTTTACGCACAGAGGTTCTTTATCTACCCAATTGCTTCTTTTTGGAGCATGATAAGGGCTTCATTTTTTATCCTGGCCAGCCATGTCATTGCTACAAAAGTGGCTCAGCAAGACATTTGAGAAGAACTTGTAAAATAATCAAGTGTATCCAATACAGGAAGTGGGGCATATCTGTTTTCATTGTAAGCACCCACTAAAATGCAATCTCTGTAATGAAAAAGGACACTCCTTCACTGAGAGTCAGTGGGCTGCTCATAACACCACAGATGCTGACTTTGGGATGCAAGACTATCATATTAATAAAGCAGCTAAGCTCTCTGTGCCACCCACCTGGTTCTCTTGGCCTGCGGCCGACCCTCCTCCCCCTGTGACCAAAGAGCCCAGACACCAACAAACAAGTGGCTCTTTTCAGGAGCAGGTGCCCTCACCCTAGGAACAGTTGCCTCCATTCCAGGAATCCCAGCCTCAATATCCAGCAGCAGTGTCAGTCCCCAACTGAGGTGATGCCACCCCCACCCCATCCTGAAGAGAATGCCTTTCAAGTGGTGGTGAAGGGCAAAGGAAAATAGAAACTTAATCTAAAGATACCCTCTGAGATGGTTGCCCTGCAGAACAGATAAATGGCCTCATATTGGGGGGATACAGATGTTGAAATAGAATCAGATTCTGCCTCTCTTACCTCATCCCAGAGGGATGCTACCTCAGACATGGAGATCATGGAGGTTCCCCCTCTACACAAAACCTGGAAAAAAGAATGGGAATGAGAGCTAGAAGCAGAAAAATAAAATGATTTGGGGGTTTTAAACTGCTATGGGATGCCCTTTGTACAATCTATCAATAGATTCTCTAAACACCAATAGCATGAAATCAGATAGGAAGCACCTCTTAACTTTTGCCCAGTTTGATGCTTATCCTTATGATTTTGTCTTTTTTCAGGATACTATACTACATTCCGAAATGGAAATGCAAGAAGCGAGTTTAGCCTGGTTATGGGGAGATGCGCACTGGTTGATTGGGGAGGAACCCTGTAGTGGAGTGGGCATCTGTATTAACAACTGTCAGGCACAGGTTGTACACATGGCAGACATTTCTCTTGGGAGGGCTCTATTACTGGATGTCAGGTTGCACAATATGGATTTTTTGTTTAATTAATACTCCCTAGACAAGGGTTGGCAGAATTGAGCTTTCGCAAATGATTCAGCCATATCTGTTCACATCACGATATAGTTTGTTTGGAAGGGATTTTAACAGTAGTAGGTTGATATCTGACAGGGATTTGTCCACCACAAAAATATTTTTTGTGATGCAAATTTTTTGAATACCTTTTTGCAGCTAACTGGCCTGATTGATGGCATTGCTTCTCCTGACAGGCCGGTGGGAAATGTATATTTTCGGGGCACTGTTGCAACATGGCTAGATTATTGGTTTATTTTCCAGCTTTGGAAATAAGAACCACCAGGGTACAACCTGTAGATTCTTTAGATCACGGCATGTTATGTATGTCACTGGCTAATTTTATACAAATGGCACATGGGCCTTGATACTGGCACATTAATTTGTACCTTTTAAATAATGCTTTGATCCACCAGGGTTTTGAAAATATTTTGGACTCTAGCAGGTCAGCTTTCTTTTTATATGATTCCCTGCTTACTTGGTGAGAAGATACTAAGAATGACATTAGGGATTACTTTCAAAGAAATGGGGAAATTAAGTGGCACTTTGAAAATGGACAGCTACAACAAATTACAGCAACAGATTATTTTTTTTAATTTCTCAACAAAATAAGAGGGGGGAGATTTAGACACAAATTACTGACTTAAGGCATAAAATGATTGATCTATAATATGACAGACTAAAAGCACTACAGGTAGAACAATGATTTGGGACACAAGGTAAACAAGACCATGTAAACGCTTTAGAGTTTTGCAGATCTCAATGGGAGAAAAAACTAATCACCAAATTGAAGTGTTCTGATGAGACAATTATTCTGAATAAATCTGCCATCATGGCAGAAATTAATAAATACATTAAAGAAATGTTTAAAGCTCAGGAACTATCACCTCCTGAAGTTTCAGCTTTGTTGAAGTTAAGTGCTTCACCACAACTTTTTCCTTTTCATTCAACCTCTCTAGTACAACCTATTACCAGACAGGAGCTTTTGGCTGTAGTACAGAAAATAAAAGTAGGTTACATATGAGGCTGGGGATATTTTAGACTCCTTCTCAAAGTAACTGGATCAATTATAAACTACAAAAAAGTATGTGTATGCCTATGGGGGAAGGTCAGGCATTAGACCCTGAAGTTATGGGTGTAACAGTATCAGATGGTCCCTTTAAAATGTTGGGAATCCTCTTTGGAAGGGGAGATTTGACTTATCTTAATTAGACAAGGTTTTTGGCAAAAGCACAAAATAAAGTACAACTCTAGAATAGATAGAGGATGGTGAAATTAAAGATGGTTTACATGGCCAAGACCTTATTATCAATGTTTTTACTTCTTAGCTGTATCTATCCTCCCCCAAAGCTGCTTGAAACCCCTATTTACGGATGCTTTTTTCAATGCATATGGGGAAGCTGTTTGACCCCGGTTAAACAGGGAATCCTATATTTGAAGAAGACCAAAGGAGGCCTAAACATGATCAGTCTAATTGTTTTCTTTTTTGGTATGTTCATTTTTACTAATTTGAAGCCCCTCCTTATTCGCAAAGAAAACTTGTAGATAGCATGGGTACAAGATACTTTAGCCACAGTATTCTAATTTTGGCCCACAAATTCACATCTCCATAAACAAAAGCCTCTCACACAGATGCCTTTATATTTTCAGCCCGGCTTTAGTAAAATAAAGGTATGGTTGTGAACCAAATATCAGGTTTTCTCCTTGTCCCGTCGAGAATTTTATGGTCATATAATGACCACCTTTTTTTACTATACCCCTTTGTTTGCCCAATGGTTGATTAGAGAAGTCTAGACTGTTGGATCAATATTGATTTCCCCGAGGATCCCAGATAACATGTGGGATAACCTGTGGTTGGTAGTCCATGGGAAATTAAATGTTGAAAGTACTTTGAAACATTAAAGTTGGTAGAGGAACGTTATTGTCCCAGGGACATGTCATGCAGTCCTAGAAACAATGGTTCATTTATATTTTCCCTTTACTTACATACTACAATTCTGGTCACTTGTATATCAGAAATGGCCCAGATCCCCTTTTCAAAACATTAACTCCAGATACAGTATTTCGTATCTAGGCATCTTACCTAGACAGTGGCATTGCTTTGATAAACTCATGATATGGTTGTTTTTGGTTTCCTTTAAATACTTTATCTGACAAGTAAGATGTCATTTGACATTGCAACAGATGGTTTTGCCTGGAGAGCATGTTTTTAGTTTAATCGAGGGGGTGCTACAGAAATGTCACCCCTTGGTAAATTTTCCTTGTCACAACAGCAATTTCATTTGAGATGGGGAAATATTCATTGGATGGCATGGCAGTGACAAGTATTGGTTAGGTGAAGGTTCCCTTTTTCCCTGTAAGGAAGTATAGGAATTTCAGGAAATGAATATGGTTCTTTACACTGTCTTCTAGAATAATTTATTTTATGTCAGGTATAAGTTTGGCATGGGTACTAAGATTGTATCCCTTCTTTACAGTATTTTTGAGGTTTTATGTTATGTGCTGCATCAGTGGGGAGGGGGGATTTTGCCAGCTGGTATGAGATAATAATGTTTTTTCCTTTTCTTTCCTTATTTTGATGGTGCAAGTTTATTTATTTTTTTTTTTTTGCAGTCTTTCTATAGGGGGTTTATTTCAGTAAAAGGTTTTTCTTTCTATTTTTAAAGGGGTCATGGAATTTGTTAGTAGGTTATTATGCTTATTATTATACATAAGAAGCCACAAACTTTGGCAAAAAGGCTATCTCGTATGCCCTTCCCTCCACCTGGAGTCATCTACAATCCATTCTCAAACTTACTAGTATTGTTACGATTAACATTTCTCAACTGTTCTCTCAACCAACTTGCTTCAGTACTATCCTGTCTCTTAGCTTGTTACAATAATAACTTTTAATTTTAATCCCCTACTTCACCCCCTTTTTTCTTCCTTTCATCCACTTACACCTCCTCCCTACTTCGATTATCCCTCTTTTTCTTTTGCTTTCCATCTCCCTTGACTACCAGCTGACATGCTCACTTATCTTAGCTTAACTGATGTGTCTACCACAATGTTTGCTTATGATTATTACTATGCCTGCCCTCCTTTATTTTTACTATTACCATATTTTGTTTTTGCAAAGTCAGTTTGTTTCTACTTTGTATCTATTTGTTCCCATTACTACACTGTATTGATATATTATATGCATCTACTGTCTATATGATCTGTTCATGTCTTTTGCAAAAATGTTTTGTTCCTGTATTCTCCTGGGTCATGCCTGAAAATAGTCATTGCTATGGCTAGTGCACCTTACCCAGTTAACAGAAGCTAAATAAATAAATAAATAAGCTTTTACAAATCCGTGACAGCTGACAAACTAAAAGTTACGTGCAACTGCCATTATTTTTCACCCCTCTTCTGTCCTCACCCCACAGCCTGCCGCCTTCCCCACCCCAATACCCCTGCCCCTCCCCACCACCATATCCTTTTCCTTCCATGGCCCCTGTAATTTCTCCCCTCCCCTCACCTTCTACCCTAAACTGATATTCTGTTTATCAACCCCTTATTTATTCACTCTTTATTTACTTTGTCTCATGTATCAGCCTAAACTGAGATTGAAATGACTATAGTTAACTATTTCTTTTTTTTGTGCCACGCTCCCCTAGCCCTTCAGTGGACTCACCATGCTCTGGCAACTGACTCACTTATACTCAGGGATGCCCACCACCCAGTGGGGCTGCCAAGGTAGAACTGTCATGGCCAGAGGGGTCAGTACTGGAGCCAGCTCATTAATGGGGAACCGGCATTTTTTTCTTGAGTAATTTCTTCCCCTTGGAGCCAAGGACATGCAATGACACAGGCAGAAGATAAGCTTGCATGCCCCTCCATGTGGCTGCCCTCAGCTCCTCCCAACTGTTGCACAGCACCTTTGCCCCCCAGCCTCTGCCGGGGGTGAATGGGTGCCAATACTGCACTACCCCCCGGGAGAAGGAAAGCAGTCCTCCAGATGCTCGATCCTTCTCCCCTGCCGACCCCCAGTGGCCGGTGCCCATTCCCGAACACAGGTCACCAGTGTGGTGCAAGGTAGGGCATCCAGCACCTCAACCCTCAGCGCCACCAGGCCGGTAACTATTTCTGTCGTTGTATGTTCCTTGCACCGTTTGTAAACATTGTAACAATTTTGCCCAGTCATTTGATTGTTTAGTATTCCTATTTACCACTGTATATGCTTTCAACCTCTTACCATTGTTGTAAATTTGTTGTTCAAGTTGATGCTTGTCCTTTTTTAGTATGCTGTCATTTGTCTAGGACCTCCTTGTGAATGAGCCTGCTCAATGGAGTTTTTCCTACAATAAACTGAAACTGAACTGATTACTTTTAACTTTCCTTTCTTATTTGTATGTACTGCAATGTGTTTGATTTAACTGTATGTATTTGGAAATGTCCCTACCTTTTTGAGCAACAAGTGGGTGGGAAGAGGGTATGATTGTAATACCTCTTTATTTTCTTTCTTGTTTGAATGTTATAATTTTTCATATGACTATAACATGTTTGTATTATTTGTTTTTGAAGTTATAATAAAAATAACCTGCTCTACCAGTAGGGAGAGCCTGTCAACCAAGATGGCCAACCCTGGCATTGCAGAGAGAGATGGACTTCAACTCTCATCTGTATTGTTATCAGCCACTGACTTGTCAATGCAGTTAAAAGTCACTGTAATGCCAGGTTCACCTGAGCCCCCACTGATGCCATCTGAGTCTACCTGAGCCTGTCACATGCAGCTGTTTCTAACAAGGAGTAACTTACCACGGATGACTATACCTGTGCAGCTTGTTGAGTTTCATGAGGACCAGTCTTGCATCCAAAACTTTGTGTACAAAGTAAACTTTTGTTGCAATTGATGGACACACCAGAGGTATCCTTGCTAATGGAAACTGTTGACCCAGCCTTACATTCATAAATCAATCAGACCATCAGCTCACATTCCTGACCAACAGATCCAAGTTTTGTAACTGGGCAGACCTGTTATTTTCCAACCTTGGGAGTCCAATGGTGCTTGGGTCACTGCCACAGATGGAATGGAAATCAAATTTTGCAATGGAATCTGCAGCCCTGGATTTTGGACCTGGCTTCCCTGCTCTGGTAAGCCCCGTGACTTTATTTCAATCTTAGTGTTTGACATCAGCTTTAAGGGAGAACACTAAACAGCTTACTCCACACATGACATTACCCCTTGAGCATTTTTCATTGGAGGCAGTTTCTGGGCAGTTGGTAATGGAGATGGAGTGCGACATGGAGCCGTTCTGGACAGCTCCTGCACCTAGGTGTGGCCCCTTTGGCTTTTCAATTGCCAAGCCAACCACCCACTGCAGTCTCTCGTTTGGGAAGTGTACTGGCCCTGAACCATTCAGCTACATTGGTTTCAGCCAACTCAGCAGAGTCGCATACTATATTTCCTCATGTGCCAGTACATTTTGTGACATCCCATACAACTGTTGTCTAAGATCCCATGCCTCCACAAACTGGGGCAACTTCTATGCAGAATCCATATAAATAGGCACCACCATACTCCCCAGCCTCTGCTGGTCATAATCAGGCAAGAATGAATTCCATTTCAACAGGAACTACAGTGCCAGGCATTGAGCAGGCACCTTCCAGTGACCAGAAGTCTTAGCTCTTACTGCCAGGAACACCTCCGGGTACCCCACCCAGTACTTATGCCTGAAAGTCACTGATCGCAGCTCTTGGCTGGAGCCCTGAGAAAGCACTGAGGAAAGCGGGCTGGATAGTGGGGCCTGATGGTCACTCCTGAATACCTGGCCCTGCCCTTATGCCAGCTTATCAGGTTGATGCATGTGAATCATAACAACAGATCCCTCCATGGATCTCCTCATCACAAGCCCTGGTTCATTTACCAGGGTTTCCTCTTACAGCATGGACACTGTGTCACCCCAATCAAGCTCACAACTTACAGATGGACTAGATGATCTGAGTACTATGACAGACATAGCCACACCAACAACTAGCTCTCTTCTGGCAGCTCCTTTACCCACCCCCCAAGAGGTATCTTTCAAGATGTTGGATCTCTTTGTGGCTCAGCCTACACTGGCCCCATGGTGAAATGCATTACATCTTTAGTAAATTGGTGCCGATGACCTTCTGCCTGATCATGCCTATTTTGTAGAAAGAATTTCAATGGACTCCCTTGACTTTTTGCTGGATTACATTTTTGCAATCATTTATGTATCAGGATCTGTGATTTATGATGTTATCTTCGAGCTTCACTTATCCTTGGATAGAGTCTGGACTAAATATAATTTATTACATTATTCCAGCTTTGGTTATGATTCCAGGAGATTCCCCTTACCAGACCCATCACATGAACGGTGACAATGTTTTGGAATGAAAGGGGTGGATGTTCATAATGTCATTTTTGGCTCCAAAAAGATTTCTAGGTGCTTGGCTGCACAGACAAAGTCCTGGACAAATATGGGATTTGAACCGAGGAGTAGAAATACAGGGTCCAGTTCCATGCTTCAGATTCCAGACTCACTCATCTCCCAAACAGTTTCTTTATTGCCCGTGATTGTGGCATTTGTTTCTATTTGGGACAACCAAAAACCTGTTTCAAATGTGGCTCCCTCAATCACCTCAGTAATGTCTGTGATCAGTGTCTTTGCAGCCTTTGTTTGGAACATGGTCATATTGCCTCACACTGCCAGAACAAGCTGAAATGTAATCTTTGTCAAATGGAAGGCCGCTCCTGCCATGATTGCCCATGGGCTGCCCATTACAAGTCATTGAATCTCCCTCAAACTGACACACTTCCTGCATCCCTCCACCTGGACATTGGTCCCGGGCCTTTGTTTCCCTTGCCTACTCCAGGATAGTAGTCTGTGAAACTGAAATATTTCACCCGGTGAAATATGTCGTGTAATTCCGCAAAATTTTCCATCTAGGTGAAACAAAATTTCACCTGATTTTACAATTTTGCGTAATGGCGAATTCACATAAAATGCCTTGAAGAAATTTTTTGCCTAGGCGAAACGAAATTCCGCCTGGTCTCATGATTTCGCATAATGGTGAAATTTCACATAAATGCCTTGCTCTGCCAATTTCACCACATTGATGCTCATAATTTGGCCTTGTGGTATAATTTCTCTGGCATAACTTTTGATTTGGCTAGCAAAATGTTGCTCCAAAAGAGAAATTTGCAATGCTTTGTGGGTAAATAGGTCAAATATCACATGCAGCTTATTTATAGCTCATTCTGCTGCATGTTGAGTTGGAGAACAGTCTGTTGTGGTACATCAGACCAATAAAGCCTTTTAAAACCTCATTAAAACTTGTTTTTGAGAGCTAATTGCTTCAAAATATAACGATTTTTCCTAGCGCTGCTAGGGAACATTTCTAATTTTGTGGATTTTTGCACAGTACTTAATTTAATTAGGTTTTACTTTTGTCTGTGTCTTTGAAGGTGTTGAGGGGGGTAGGGTAGGAGTGTAAAGCAGTGCAGGCTATTTCTAGCCTTTTACAAATTACTCACAAATTTTGAGATATTTATTTACTGTTATTTCTTATTAATTTTGTTATATCTTGACATTTTTTCTCTCTGAAAAGTTATTCTGTCCTGTTTGAGAGAGTTCCTGCCACTGTTGGCGTGTGTTATATATACCATTCTTCCACTTTTAGTTGTGATTGTGAATTCTGAAGTTTTAAACACACAGAGCTGATCCGTTATTTTATTTTTATTTGTTTGTGGTTAGTTCTGTTTGCTGGAGTGTTAACTTGTGTCACTTAAACTGTGCAAATCAGCAGTTTTATTTTTTTTTGTATGGAAACATAAGAATGTTTACTTGATCACTTGAACTTCTCCATTTACAGTGTCACTGGTTCCTTAAATTGCTACCCTGTATTTTACTGCTGGAGCTTGCCTTTGCACATTGTGCAGTGTTCCTGTTACAGTTGACTTACCTTAATCTTTCTTTGTTACAGCATTGTTTGTTTAACCCCTGACTCACGCATTATATAAAACTTTATATTAATATAGTAGTTTTCAAGAGATTGCTTGGTGATCCCTCCCATCCAGACCACTACCACATTGTGGTACTCACCTTTGTTGAGGTTTTATGGTTATCTCTGCCCTTATATAAGAAGAAAAATTGTGGTATTAACTAAGTAATAACACATTACAGTACTTTATTTGTCCAGACACAGGTGATCTGTATTTAAAGTCAGTCACATGTGCCCTTTTTCCTTGTGTGTGTGTTTCTATAATTCCTGATTGGGGAAAAGAAAAAAGTTACCATTTTGCTTTTACTAGAATAGGCTACCTACCATATACGGTATTAGTTATACTCTAAGTGCTGCTACCTTTCCTGATTGTGTTTGGACTTATCAAGAAGCCAGTACTGTAGGTGTGACATGTGAGGTGTTATTCACACAGTTAGTAATACATCCTTTCTTCAAATACTCCCGGAGAAAGGCAAAGCTTTGAAGCAGCAGCCAGCAAGAATGCCTGCTAAGAGATGGCCCAGTAGAGGTAGAAAATGCGGCAGGGGGGATGAGGGAGCTAACAAGTCTGTTGAAAAGAGTACAGCTTTGGTTCCAGTTCCCCACAGCAGTGAAAGCACACATATGTCTGCATCAGTGTCTTCTGCTGTGGGCTCTGGTGGTGCAGCAGGAACCAGCAAAGGAGTTGTTGGCAGAACTGGATTTGGCATAACTGGGTCTTACTTTATTAAGGCTCAAACTGTTGCATCCATGCTAGAGGAGGACAATGACAGTGAGAAGAAGTGAGGCACTTACACCAGCACAGGAACAGTGGTCCAGGATGAGGGTGATAAGTCTGTTGGTGTGACTATCCGTGTTCCTGCAGGAGTTGGTGATGATTGTGTTTAGTCAGAGTCTGATAATCCTGGAGATAGGGATAGTCATCCCCTGGAGATGGTTGTAGAGAAAGAAAAAGGTACTGTGTTGCAAAAAGACAGTGATAGGGAGGAGGAGGAGGAAGACAAGGACATAATCACTATTGATGGTGATGATGATGACTGGGATGATCCCACATGGGAGCCTGAGTTCAAAAAAGTCAAGGGTTATGTAAGCCATTTACATGCACAGCCCGTGGGTCAGTCTATCACCAAGCCTATATGCAAACCTCCAAGCAGTCAGGTAACCCCCTGTCCAAAAAGTAGTCTTATGGAAGTGATGAGAGCATCCTAAAACCGATACACTTCCACATCTGTTTCTGAATTATACCAGTCCCAGAAGCATCTGAAGTCCAGAGGTCAAAAGTCCCTAGTTTGGGATTTTTATGTGATTGATCCTGCTAATGACACCATATCAATATGCCAACTTTGTCAAGCATGTGTTAGGGGAAAAAGGGAAGCCACATAGGCACCAGTGGCCAACAAGGATCTCCTTCAGCAGGTACTCCATTAACTTGCCCATCCCTAATGTAAGACTGTCTGGTCTCTAACTGCTGGCCTGCTCGCTGCTGCTGCTGCTGCACTTGTACAGAGGGAGCACATCAGCCCCCCTCCATTCCTCTGAAACTACCCCATTTCCAATAAGGTGCTAAATGGTGTTGCCAGGGGGAGGCTAGCACCATGCTCAGTTCCTTAAGTACCCTTGGGTGGATCCTGTTCAGCTCTACCACCTTGTTTTCCTTTAGGGCTTCCAACCCTCCAGCAGACACTCTCTTTCATAAATGGACTTGGGTCCACTCCCCCTTTCCTAGTACCTGTTAATGCATGTTGCCTCACACCACCCACTTTCAACTGTGAAGATTGAGCAGAAGTATTCCTCTAACATTTTTGCCTTTTCTTGGTCTTGCTCTGCACAGCCCCCCCTCCTGATCCGCTGATCTTTACTATACCAACTGTTGCCTTCATCTTTTCACTCATATACATGAATAAAGTCTTATCACCATTCTTGACCTCCTGGGTGATCCCTTCCTCAGTCTGAGCTTTCACTATTCTTACCCTCCTCCATGCCTCCCTTTTTTTCTCTAGATACAACTCCCTGTCTGCCTCCATTTTGGTCTCCTTGTACATCCTAAAAGCTGTTTTATCTCCCCCTTACTACCTAAGCCACTTACTTTGAGAGCCACAGTGGTCTCTTCCTTCTCTTACCCTTTCTTATTACCTTTAAATAGCTTGTTGTTACCTTAATTGTTCCCTCCTTTAGTCTATTCCAGTGTGCTTCTATCCCCAGCATTCCCCCCAAAGGTATTTCCTAAGACAGTCTCCCATTTCTTTAAAATCTGCTCTCCTGAAGTCCAGGACCATCATCCTAGTGTGTTTTCTCTCCTGCCATATTGTATGCCAAACCACACTGTACGATGATCACCTGTGCCCATAGGGCTAACCCTGTGATGTCTACAATGCTGTCCCTGTTTGTAAGTACCAGATCCAACACTGCCACATTTCTAGTGGGATCTGGAACCAGCTGCCTGAGAAATGTCTCTTGTAGGGAGTCTAGGATGACCCTGCTCCTAGTTGTAGCTGTGGCCAGGATGTTCCAATCCACATCCGGCAGTATACAATCACCCATAATAACTACTTCCTCATTGCTTCTCATTTTGCCTATGGACTTCCTGAAAACTCTGTTCAGTTCCTCCCCCTGTGTTGGTGGCCTGTACACCATCCCCATGTATATAAAGACCCTGTACCTGGTCTCTAAGTCAGGCCAAAGAACCTCCAGCCCCTCCTTTTTTCCACTGTGTCCTTGTATTTCAATGGCCTTAATACTTTCCCTTATATATAAAACAACCCCCTTCCCTCCCTGCTCTATCCTTTCAAAACATGTTGTAACCTAATATGGTCACCTCCCAGCTGTTTTTGTAGACGAACCATGATTCTGTTATGGCCACTGGGTCAGCCTCCACAATGGCAGCCTCAAGGTCAAGAATTCTTTTCCCTTGGCTCCTTGCATTGGCAGACATGGCACTTCACTGCTTTTTGTCCCTCCCTGCCCCTATGGTACTTTGTCTCTCTTCCAGAGTGCTTCCTTCACCCTTTTCTTCTCACTGGTACTGTACTTCCCCTTTCTTATTCTCCCTCTGCCTACCCAACCAAGTATGTTTCTCAGCCTTAGTCCCACCTGTCAACCATACTGTCCCTTCCCCCTTTGCCCCATCTCCCCACTATCCGTGTTGCACTTATTTCCCCATGACTTTACTTCACTGCTGCTTCATAATTAGGGGAGCATTCACTGCCTCCCTCATTTCTTTTCTCTTGGCTAGTTTAAATGCCCATTGAAGTAACATTTAACAATTTTACCTATTCTGTGGACCCCAGTGATGAGACTGTGCATTCATGGCTCTTTCAGGTCCATCACTTCATGCATCTGAGTATTTTTCACCTGTGCATTCGAGTGGGGCATGATCTTGTACTATGGCTGTAACCACACTGTACATTTGGACACTGGACTGTGCATGATAGAGAAAACCAAGAGGTCTCAGCCAAGACTCTGGATACAGCCCCATAACTGGTTACTTATGAATTCCCTTACCTATGAGGGGAATGGGTACTGAAATGACCAGAGTAGTTAATGCCAAGTAATAGACCCTCTTAGGGGGAGTGTTGTTCATCTCCTATACATATGACATACTTTATTTAGTGTTGGTAATTTGCTGTATAACTAATGTCCACTGTAATGTCTGTTGAGACACCCTGATCTTGACATTTGTGGTGCACTGTGGCTCTGCAAGTAGAAAGATGGAGAGGGAAAACAGGTGGTACTCAGATGAGTTAGAACATGGGAGAAAGGAGGTGGAGGAGGCAGTCACCACTGAGTACAGGCAGGAACCCAATAAGCACATTCTTATTGGTGAGGGGGAGCCTGGTCGCAGCACTTCTACTGGAGGAGCAACATGACAGGTGGCACTAGTGGTGCTGGTCTACATCATTTTACATCCTGTGAAGTGTGTAGTGTGTGCACACATGTGTGGCAATGCATGCTGAGACCCATCTTTACTGTACTGTGTGAGGGGTAACATTTTTAACTGGTGTTCTGGTTTTGTAAGGTGTAAATTACACACTATTGGTAAGAGTATGTGCCATCACTACTGGAGTGCCCATTGTGGCAAACTTTCAGGGATTGAGATCTGCATATGCAAATTCCATCTCCTGAGGTGGGTTGGGTCCACATGTATGAAACATGTGTATGTCCAGTCTCAGCATTAAATGGCAAAAAGCACCTACAATTCACACATGTGTGCATAGTGCACTTCCCTGTGGTGCATGCTGTGCACTATGGGTCTGAACTGGGCAGACACAAAAGTCCATGAGTGTTTCTCCTACAGAGTCATGTATCAGACCACAGCCCTTTGTGGATTGGACCATAAGTAATATTGTCATAGGACATTTTATATACAGTAGGTAGTATCAGGATGTACTAGATAAGTTGGTGGTGAAACAGAAAAATAAACAGATTAAGCCAGTTTGTCCCACTGATACCAACAGAGCAGTATTAGAGAGCTGTGATACTGCTGTTGTATTTGTGAAGGGATTAGCCATATCTCTCCTGCTAGCATAATATACTGTAGAACCCTCAGAGCAAGCAGAAATAGTGGATCTCACTGCAGCACTGCTTATTTTGGAAGTAGTAGTAGTAATAAGTAGTAATAACATTTTTATTCTGATATTCAGAAAAGGATAACCCAGTTAAGCCTAGACTTATTTACAATGGGGTCCAATGGGCATAAAAAGACAAACATGTTACACATATTGGCCTGGATATTCAGACTGCGCCAGGCTGTGGCACAAGCCTGGGCGCAGTGCAAATAGGCTGTGCAGGGACGTTGACAGGGTGATATTCAATGGAGCTGCACCATGGCACAGCATCGCTGAATATCGCACCTTGTCCACCCCCGCAGTGAGCATGGCGCAGCGGCACTGCACCAGCCCAAGTGGCCAGAGTACAGCAGGGGGATACGCTAGTGTATGTTCTGTTGCACTAGGTGCAACAACCGTGATATTCAAAGGTGCACATGCAAATGGGGCCATAATGCATGCAAGGCACAAATGGGGCCATTTGCATGTCATTATGGCTCATTTGCATGCAGGTGCGCCGATCCCCAGCGACTTGCTCCTGGCACCCTACCACTGAGTTTTTATAGTGTTCCATTGTAGAACCATTTTCTCTAAATGTAAATGAGATGGTAAATTATTCCATAACTTGGGAGCAATATGAACAAAATATGAATCTCTTTTCATCATTTTCATAACTGGTACTTCATGTTCAATCAAACTGGCCGCATGAAAACTACTTTTAATATTCCTAAGTTTCACTTTCTCTGATAAATATATAGGTACTTTATTAAGATAGCACCTAAAAGTCAAATGAATTGTATAGATATTTCTATGTACAGATAAACTTGTCCAGTTTAGAGCTCCATAAAGGAAAAAAAATGATGAATGTTCCACGGAGCATCCAAGATATACCAGGCAAATCTACTGTAAATCACATACAGTCTATGGAACAATATCCCAGATGCCCCCCTAACACAATGTCTCCATAGTCAAACAGAGGAGTAACTGTTGAGTTAATTATTTTTAATCTTGTTTCTTGTGGAATATGATTTCTATATTTATACAGGCATCCCACCTTTCTATTTAGTTTGCCAATTAGGGACCCTATGTGAATATTCCATTTACACTGGGAATACACTCTGACCCCTGGAAATTTATAGGAATCAACTAATTCAAGGGTACAATTATCCAAAGTTTGTATTTTCAGAGGATGTTGAATAACTTCTGGCTTAATGCAAAACAACATTAACTGAGATTTTGTGGCATTTAACACCAAACCACAGCCACAAAATAGCCCTGTAGCCTGTCAAAAGTACTCTGGAGTTTCTCCTGTTCTGCTTATTTTGGATAGTGCTGGAGATGAGACAAAGAAGGCAAGGACTTGAGAAAGCATAAATGCTACAAGCATCAGTACATCACCTTTTCAGGCATTATTTTGGACTGCAACTGAATGTTGAAATAAACTGCTTTGAGAATGGTGAATAAAATTCAGTGCCCCACACCGAAGCAATTACTGCACCCAAAGGAAGATCAACAATCTAATTACAAAGTGCCAAGCTGTGAGCATTCATTCTTGCACCACTTTGTGTACTCCTCTCCTTCTACCTTGAGTGGCAGTGTGTCTCAGCTGCATAGCACTTGCATATCTAGTCCAGAAAGCTATGGTGTCAGTTTTGACATAAAGGAGTTAGACTCTTCCACTGTTGTTCAGTATTTAAAGGAGTAGTACAGTCAGAATTTGCAGAAACATATGTTGTGCAGAGTGTTTTAATCCCAGGTTTCAATTTGTGTGTGTAGTCCTAGTGTGTCCTTCCCTCTTTCTGCTATTAGAAGTTTTTTCTAAATTAGCCTGATAGTTTTATGGCCCCTGGGGATCTCCATCTCAGCAAGATTTATTGATCTTCTTGTTCCTAGAATGCATCCTGCCCTATATGATAATGATGTATCTGGGACCATGGATTCAGCAAGCACAGGTTTAGCATCAATTTACTACAGCAGAACTGTGATAATAAGTAACTTTTCTAATCGAGTGAACACTGATTGCTACATTTACAATTTAGCAAATATTTGAGGGCTAACTGAGTGGGCTATGCAGTAAGAAAAGAGAGAGGCCTATTCTCAAAACCCTCCAGAAAGACTCAAGGTGTCTGCATAGAAGAAAAAAGATGTACGTGGCACCTTGCACCAAAAAAGGAGCTCCAATCTATTCCCAAAAGCAGCCTGCGACAAACCTAGGCTGCTTGTGGTAAAGGGGACTTGCACCAGCCTTCCCCCAAAATATGGACTGCAGCATGGCACTAGGGGGTTTGCGCAGATTCAGGGGTCGATTCACAAAGTTAGCTGCCACATCCACTAAAATTGTATTCTCAAAACACTTCCGAAGGACAACCATCAAAGTACATTTAGACCAGCCAGGGGCTGGTGTAGGTGTACTTCGACATCCTCTGGGTGGTGCGCTAATGAGCCATCAGTAGTACATACAAGCCTCCACCCCGATCACATATAATATAACATATATTGCCCTGGTGGGCTAGTGACTCCCCTGCCCCGATCCCCAAAATTATTATACAATCAGCCGTGGTGGGCTGGTGGACCCCCATCCCCAAAATTATTATTCAATTAACCCTAGTGGGCTAGCGGTACCCCCCAAACCTGATCACCTATAATTATTTTATAATTAGCTCAGACACAAAGGGCAACCCTAGGAGGCATATGCCAACTGTGGTACAGCCCCTAGCCTTACTGTCTACTGAGCTTCACTGATTTTCATCAACTGGGAGAGAGACTACTCACAGAGGGAAGACAGACTCCAACAGGTGCAGAAGCAGGGATTTCTAGACAACAGTTCTACTGGAATCCTCCTTGAAGTGCACAGTCTGGGCTCCTTTCTTTTCTGAGGTAGCTTCTCTCCTCGCCCTCTCTACTTGGACTCAGCCAGCAGCTGCTCTCTCAACATAAGGTGCTGGAACACTTACCCAGAATTCCTGGTGGTATGTAAATCAGCTGTACCCACTACTGAAATAGTGCTTGGACAATAGAAAGCTCTCAGCCAGAAGCAACAGCTCAGACACAAAGGGCACCCCTAGGAGGCATATGCTAAGACTGGTACAGCCCCTAGCCTTATTGTCTACTGATCTTCATTGCATGCTGTACCCACTACTGAAACAGTGGTCTGCTGATAGAAAGCACTCATCTAGAAACAACCAGCAGCACTTGCTCAGACACAAAGGCAACCCTAAGAGGCATAGGCCATGTACAGTTGAGCCCCTAGCCTTACTGTCTGCTGAGCTTCACTGATCTTCACCAACTGGGAGAGAGACCACTCATGGAGGGAAGGCAGACTCCAACAGGTGCAGAAGCAGGGATTCCTAGACAGAAGTTCTACCTGAATCTTCCTTGGAGTGCACAGTCTGGGATCCTTTCTTTGCTGAGGTAGCTTCTCTCCTCGCCCTCTCTGCTTGGACCCAGCCAGCGGCTGCTCTCTTTGCATAAGGAGCTGTTGGAATACTTATCCAGAATTCCTGGCTGCAGTATGTAAATCAGCTGTACCCACTACTGAAATACTGCTCAGCTAATAAAAAGCTCTCTGCCAGAAGCAACAGCTCAGACACACAGGGCAACCCTTGGAGGCATACGCCAAGTGCGGTCCAGCTCTAAGCCTTACTGTCTGCTGAGCTTCACTGATCACTGATCTATATATATATATATATATGTACTTTTTTTGGTCCATTCACAGCCTTTACCTCTAATGTCCATATATTCCTTTTATCCATAATAGCTCAGGACAACTGCCAATTCCTACCCCCAACCCACTGAGCAGATACACACCCCAGTGAAATGGCAGGCATCACTTTTCTTTCATCCAAAGATTGCTTCTAGGCAATCTACTTTTCTTGTCAGGAACTTAAACAGAGAAATAAGGCCACTATGAACCTCTTGAACTGCAATAACTGTGGCACACTTTTTACCAAGGACATAATTTACAGAGTGGGGCACTGTCCAACATGCTCCACAATTAGAGACCTCCGATTACAGCTTCATGTAACATGGGCTGAGATAAAATATCTCTATGTTATACTAAATCAGCCCCCACTGGGCAACAGTGTAAAACCTTTAGTTTCAAGGTGCACTAGACTAGTACCTCTACCCCAAAGTACAAACAGGCCAGGGGGCTTTCAACAGATCAGGTCTCATACAACTGGCACAAAATCCTCAATACAGGAAGGTACCAAACCTATTCAAGCATTAAATAGGCACACTGCAGTATCTACCATGATGAATAGCGTAACGAGTGTCAAAGATTCTGTGAACCCACAGCAGTGCACAGCGGTACAGCACACCACTAAACCCACTAAAAAGAACAAAAAGAAACCAGTACTAATAATTGGTGACTCAATGATTAAGGGTGTAAAGACTCACCTCCAGCAGGACCATGCTTCAACTATGGTAAAGTGCCTCCCCGGAACATCAGCATGGAGGGACATCAATTGCATAGAGGAAATTGTTTGAGGCATTGATCAAGACAGACATGTCATTCGAAGCATAGGTGCGAATGACCTAGCCAGTAAGTCAGTAGAGAAAACAAAAAAAAAAACCTCACAAGGCTGGGCAACAAGCTTGCTTCCCCTTTTTTGTCCACTATCACCTTCTCTGAAATTCTGCTAGACTGGAAAAAAGGAGACAGCAGACAGAAGATCAAGGAAGGGGACATCTCCAAGCTAAACACCTGGCTAAAGGACTGCTGCCAGGAAAAAGGTCACCACTTTATTGAAAAATGGCAGGACTTCTGGAAACAAGAGTTCTTTAAATTCAACAGCCTACACCTCTGAAAGGAGTGGACCTGAGCACTAGGGCAAAAATTTGATGTTCACATCGATCAGTTAAACTAGTGGATGGGGGGGGGTGGCATAGGCACCCCTAACACAAAAAGGGTTGCCAAATGCCCTCCCCCTATCACCAACTAGTTCAGCAAAAGGATGTGACAATCATACTTGGACCAAACATTGCACCAAACATACTCAATCCAAGCATTTCAACAAAATTACACAACCAAAAGACATTAAAAATGCAAATGACCAAAACAGAAGGGGATGGAAGGCAATGTCCGTCAATGCTCGTAGTCTGCCAATCAAAATCCCTGATCTCAAAGCCATAATGGCAGATGCACAAATAGATTGGGTCACTGTTACAGAAATGTGGCTCACTGGGAACCACTCATGGGATGTCACCATCCCAGAGTATGCGTTATTCTGGAAAGATCACCAGGGAAAGAAAGGAGGAGGGGGGTGGCATTGTATGTCAGAGATGACATATGCAAAACAGAAATCCAGGAAAAACACAGTAAAGCAGAGGCCCTTTGGGTTACACTAAGAGCCGGGACAAAGCCCCTATCTGGGTAGGAGTCATATACAGACTCACATCCCAGGAGGCCAATGCACACAAGGAGCTCTTGGAAACCATCTCAATGATGGCAGACAGGAGTGAGTTGTTGCTTGTGGGGGACTTCAATCTACCAGATGTGGATTGGTCCTCATACACAGCATCCTTAGACAGGAGCAAAGAGTTTCTTTTTGCACTAAGTGGAGCAGGTTTGCATCAACTGGTGAACTCACCCACCAGAGACAAAGCAATGTACAGTAGATTGGATCTAGTGCTAACAAACAACACAAGGATCCCAGAAGCAGAGGTGGGAGCCAACCTAGGGACCAAAGATCACTGGTTTACTGTGAACAATATGGAGGAATATAGTCACACCAAAATTAAGCTACTAGATTTCAGAAAAGCAAACTTCCCCAAAATGGGAACTATGATTGCATCCATACTAGAAGA
This sequence comes from Neoceratodus forsteri, assembly GCA_016271365.2. Taxonomy (NCBI): domain Eukaryota; kingdom Metazoa; phylum Chordata; order Ceratodontiformes; family Ceratodontidae; genus Neoceratodus; species Neoceratodus forsteri. The sequence continues at coordinate 56,349,119 of CM028130.1, forward strand.
AGGAATCACAGGAGATGCAGAGGACTGCTGGAATACTCTGAAGGCTGCTCTGCGCATGACAACAACTATATGCACTAAGCAGATCAGGAAGTTCAAAAGAAGGAAAAGACCTCTCTAGTTATCTCACAAAGTAGCATTCAAAATCAAAGAGAAAAAAAAAGGCTCTTACACAATTCAAGCAACCAAAACACAAAGCAGACATGGAAGAATATAAGAACAAATTAAAGGAGATGGGAAAAGCTGTTAGAAGGGCAAAAGCACAGATGGAAGAGAAAATAGCACAGGGTGCTAAGGAGGGAGACAAAGCCTTTTATAGAAACATAAGAGAAAAAAGAAAAACTAAGGGAGAAATAGTCTGACTAGCAATCAAGGAAGGTAAGATGGCAGAGAGTGACGAGGATAAGGTAGAAGTGCTAAATGAGTTCTTTTGCTCTGTCTTCACCATAGAAGACAATGGCAAAGGTCCTGCACTGAGCAGGACAAAGGAAGATATCCAGTGAGCAGATACTAGCCCCTTCATAAGGGAGAGGGTCCTAAAAGAGCTTAATAAACTGAAAGTGCCAGCCCAGTGGCACAGAGGGCAGAGGCACTGGTGCCTTACCTTGAACCATGCCGGTGACCCGGGTTCGGAAATGGACTCAGGATGCAAGGGGCTGGCATGGTTAGGAGAGGATTGAGCATCTGTGGGACTGCTATCCTCTCCTGGGGTGGGTTGCAGGGAAGCCACAATCGGCAGCGGTCTCCGGTGGAGACTGGGAGCTCTGCATGAGTGGCACAATGGGGAACCACAGGAAAGTGGAAAACAGCTCCAGAACCCACTGGATGATGGCTGCTGGTCCACCGATGCCACAGATGCCACCAAGGGAGTCATGTCTGCCTCAGCAGCACCCTGGGGCCAAATAGACAGTGTGCTGGCCACCCACCAGTGCCTTCCCCCTCGGAGGAGAGGGACCTAGCCGGTGAAAGGTTACACAGGGTTACCTCGTGGATGGCTGCAATGTGAGTTTGGAGGCTCTAGCAAGGGTAGTAGGAGGTAAGTCGGGACCATGGTGGCTCAAAGGAGTGGCAGCTCCTGGAGCATGTAGAGGGAGGGAAAAAAAAAATAAATAACAAAATAAACTGAAAGTGGAAAAAGCCATAGGTCTGGACTGCATACACCATAAGATATTGAAGGAGCTCTGAGAGGAACTGGCCACAGTGCTGGCTGAGCTCTTCAACAAGTCACTAGACAGTGGGAAAATATCTCAGGACTGGAAACAGGCAACTGTTGTGCCCTTACACAAGAGCGGAAACAAGGAAGAGGCAGGAAATTACCACCTTGTCAGTTTGACCTCAGTTGTGAGGAAAATGATGGCATCACTACTAAAAAAGAGGATAGTGGCATACCTAACAGATACTGGAAAAATGGACTCAAAGTACCATGACTTCACAGCAGGCCATTCTTGCCAAACAAACTTGATCACTTCTTCAACTGGATCACCAGAACTTTGCATCAGGGAGGGGCAGTGGACATTGCATACCTGGATTTCAGCAAGGCCTTTGACACCATCCCTCATAGAAGGCTAACCAACAAGATGGAACATACGGGAGTTGTCTGGAAGGTGGTCAGCTGGATCAGTAACTCACTAAACGATAGGACCCAGAGAGTGCTAGTCAATGGATCATTGTCAAGGGAGGGTAGCGTTGCCAGCGGTGTCCCACAGGAATCAGTACTGGGACTGATCCTATTTAACATATTTATGCCAGACATAGCAAATGGACTTACAGGGAAGGTTTGGCTGTTCACAGATGATACAATATCTGCAACAGAGTGGACACAAGGGAAGGAGCAGACAACATGGAAACTGATCTTAGAAGGCCAGAGGATTGGTCCAGGGACTGGCAGTTGCAATTTGACACCAGAAAGTGTAAAGTAATGCACTTGGGAAAGAGGAGCCCTGGAAAAAAGTACACACTGGGAGGACAGCAACTTGAGGAGACACAAATGGAGCAAGATCTCGGCATAATGATCACTGACAAATTAAAGGTAAGAAAACAGCCGGCCCGGTGGCACTGAGGGTTGAGGCACTGGCGCCTTACCTCGTGCTACGCCAGCAACCTGTGTTCAGGAATAAGCATGGACCATTGGAGGTCAGCAGAGGAGGAGAAGGATTGAGTGTCCGAAGGACTGCTCTCCTTCTCTGGGGAGGGGGGTTTCTGGTGGTCGGCGCTTGCTCACCCCCTTCGGAGGCTGGAGGACAGGGCAGTGTACCACAGGCTAGGGAGGAGTTGGGTCAGATGTCTGGAGAAAGTGCGTGTGGAAGCATGCGTGCTCCCCTCCATTGGCGACATTGCATGACCCCAACACCTGGGGAGAAAAACAAGAAGGAGAAAAAGAATGCTGTCATGCAGGATGGCAGAGGACGCCTCGCAGGCTCTGCCCATGGCTAGCCACAGTGCTGGCCAATTAAATCCGGACTTTGGTGGGGGAGTTGGGGACCCCCCCACCGACCCTGCCAGGAGGGTAAGCCCTGGGGTCAGGTCAGCGCCGGCTGGTAGATGCTGGGGGACGAGACTGGGGATGCCCTCCTGAGGGATAGCCGGCAGCAGGAGAGAGACTAATAAGTAAAAAAAAAAAAAAAAAGGTAAGAAAACAATGTGAGAAAGCAGCACAAAAAGCAAGTGGCATCCTTGTATGTATAAGTAGAGGTATTTCTAGTAGTAAAAGGGAGGTTATCATGCCCCTCTATAGGTTCTTGGTGAGGCCACACTTGGAGTACTGATTTCAGTTCTGGAGACCTCACCTCAAGAAGGGTATTGACCATTTTGAAATGGTGCAGAGAAGGGGTACTAAAATGGTCCATGGGCTGCATCACAGGTCATATGAAGCAAGACTCAGGGAGCTGAACCTATACTTCCTTGAGCAGAGAAGAAACAGAGGGGACATGATTGAAACATTTAAGTATGTGAGGGGATTTAATGCAGCTCAGACAGGCAATCTATTTCAACAGAACATGGCAGCACACATGAGAGGGCATGGTATGAGACTGGTAGGAGGAAGGTTGAAAAGCAACCTCAGGAAGTACTTCTTCACAGAGATCGTGATAGACCCATGGAGCAGCCTGCCCCAGGAGGTGGTAGCATCAAAGACAAGTGGGGAGTTCAAACTCACATGGGACAGACATAAAGGACAAGTTATGACAAAGGCTGCATAGGGAGGGAGGTAGTTTCTAGAGCAGACTAGATGACTCACACAGTCCCCATCTGCTGGTGCTTTTCTTATGTTCTTATGATAATAGCCCTGGTAGTCTAATGGACCCTCCAAGCCCCAGTCCTCCTGTGTCACCAAATTAATTAAACATTGGAGGTCAACTGGATCCCCTGAGCCTGATCCCCCATGAAACCAATACCCAACATACCTGGTGGTTTAGTGGACCCCCACTCGGCAGTGGCCTACCTCCCCACTCCCAAAACCATACCCAGCCAGTGACTCGCACTGCCCACCACTCACGTCTGCAGCCAGCCAATGGCTGAACTCTGTATGAGCACATATTGTGTATAGTACACACTCAGTGAATGACAGCTGTCATTCACTGAGCATGTACTATATACAGTACACACTCATTCAGAGCTCAGACTGTGGCTGGCCACAGTGGTGAGTGGTGGGCTGTGCCAGTTGCCGGCTGTGTACGGGTTTGTGTGGGTGTGGGTTGGTAGCGCACTGCCAGGTGGAGGTGTGGGGTCTGCTAGACCACCAGGTATGTTGGGTATTCATTTAATGGGGGATCAGGCTCTGGGGATCCACTGGACCACCAATGCTTGATTAATTTGGCAACATGGGGGATCGGGGCTTTGGGGGTGCTGTTAACCCACCAGGGCTAATTTAATAATTTCCGGGATATGAGTTCAATAGCTCACCAGGGATTTTACCATACTCATTACAGGTGATTGGGAGTTGGGGGGATCTGCTAGCAAATCAGAGTAGTTGTCATATATTGTATGGGGATTGGGACTGGGGGGTGCTTGCATCCTTTCACCTTACACTGCCTCAGACTTCTGGCAACATGTCTTGTTGCGCCTTCTGTTGGGCACACTGCTAGGGTTGCCGCATGCCACGGGACTTAGCCGCCAGGACCCTGCCTGATAGAGAATCAGGTGCAGGGTACCCTGCAGATTGACAATTGGTACAAGTCACCTTTGGTGTGACTTGCACCCAACTTTTGAGAATCGAACCCAGAGTATTTATTAATTCTAGCACTGATGATATGGGGCAATTTGTGTGCTTTTATGGCTATGTGAAATTTGATGAAATGAAAAGTTTTAAAAGGAAAACATTTACTCCTGTTGGCTAGACCTGATGCACATTTAGACAGCAAAACTTTTGAAGTACAGTTATTCATTGGAGGCCAAAACATCAGGCTTCTGTCTCTAGTACTTGTTGAATCAGTGGTCATGGATGCATCACTGTCACAGGGGACAGGATGCATTGTAGGAAAAAGTAGAGCAATACACCTTGCTGGGATGGAGATCCTCAGGGCCATACACCTACCATATACAGTAACTAGCAGGCTAATTTAGACAAAACTCCTACAGGCAAACAAAGGGGAAAATGCACCAGGACTACACATAGAAATTAAAACACTCTGCACAACATATGTGTTTGCAAATTCTAACTGTACTACTCGTTTAATGAGTAGAGCATAAAGGGTGTGGGATTTTTGCCAATTTTGTCTTTTGTAGTATGAATTTGGATATACAGTGGCGTGAAAAAGTATTTGCCCCCTTCCTGATTTTCTCTATTATTGCATATTTGTCACACTGGATGTTTTCAGGTCTTTAGACAAAATATAGTATTAGATAAAGGGAACCTGAGTGAACAAATAACACTTTTTTTTTTTTACTTATTTCATTTATTTAATGAAAAAAGTTAACCAACACCAACTGGCACTGTGAAAAAGTAATTGCCCCTAGTTAAATCAACCCAATTAAAGGGATAATTAGAGTCAGCTGATTGAACACAGCCAGGCTTGATTACAGCCAGCCCTGCTCAATATAAACCTCACTTATTTTGGCCCTTACCATCAGAGTCACGTTGCCAGCACAAAGATTCAACAAGTACATTATGCCATGATCAAAGGAAGTTCCTGAAAAGATCAGAAAAAAATGTGTTGCCCTCTATCAGTCTGGAAAGGGTTACAAAGCTATTTCTAAGGCTCTGGGACTCCATCAAACCACAGTGAGAGCCATAATCTCCAAATGGAGAACACTTGGAACAGTAGTGAACCTTCCCAGGAGTGGGCGGCCTGCCAAAATTACTCCAAGAGCGCAGTGTAAAATCATCCAAGAAGTCTCAAAGGATCCTAAAACAACATCCAAAGAACTGCAGGCTTCTCTTGCCTCAGCTAAGGTCAGTGTTCATGACTCCACAATCAGAAAGAGACTGGGCAAAAATGGGCTTCGTGTGAGAGTAGTAGCAAGGCGGAAACCACTGCTAACCAAGAAGAACATAAATGCTCGTATCTCATTTGCCAAGAAGCACCTGGATGATCCACAAGCCTTTTGGAAAAATGTTCTATGGACAGATGAGTCCAAAGTGGAACTTTTTTGGACAACATGGATCCCATAATGTCTCGCGTAAAGCAAACACAGCATTCCACAGTAAGAACACCATACCAACAGTCAAACATGGTGGTGGTAGTGCGATGATGTGGGGATGCTTTGCTGCCTAAGGACCTGGATGACTTGCCATAATTAAAGGAACCATGAATTCTGCTCTGTACCATAAAATTCTTAAGGAGAATGTCAGTCATCCTTCTGTCAGCTGAAGCTGAAGCGTAGTTGGGTCATGCAGCAAGACAATGACCCAAAACACAAACAAGTCCACATCAGAATGGCTAAAAGAAGTAAAATTAAAGTTTTGGAGTGGCCTAGTCAAAGTCCAGACTTAAACCCAATAGAGATGCTGTGGCAGGACCTGAAACTAGCAGTTCATGCTCAAAACCTACCAAATGTTACTGAATTAAAGCAGTTCTGCGAGGAAGAGTGGGTTAAAATTCCTCCACAGCTATGTGGAAGACTGATATTGAATTATAGGAAGTGTTTGGTTGCAGTCATTGCAGCTAAATGTGGCATAACCAGTTATTAAGTGTAAGGGGGCAATTACTTTTTCACACAGTGCCAGTTGGTGTTGGTTAACTTTTTTTCATTAAATAAGTGAAATTAAAAAAAAAAAAAGTGTTATTTGTTCACTCAGGTTCCCTTTATCTAATATTACATTTTCTCTAAAGACCTGAAAACATCCAGTGTGACAAATATGCAATAATAGAGAAAATCAGGAAGGGGGCAAATACTTTTTCACGCCACTGTATAATTAACTGAAACCAACCTCTGATGTGCTTTAAAACTATTATGAAATACAACAAGGTTGTCATTAAAAAATATAATTTATTTTAAAATGTATAATAAACTACACTCACCTCTCAATATGTCAATCAATGCCAGGAGGCACATGATACAGTATATGTTGTTGCTGTTTGGTGATTACTTTACTGTACATGGCTTCTAACAAAGGAAAATGCTGGTGTTTTTTTCATTAGGTTGTACATGCACTCATTGGGATGAAATGTTAAACCACGTGCCATTCTGCTGCTTCCCATCTCTATTGGTTGAACAGAAGGTTCAGTTTCTATCCAGAATGGCCTGGTATTCACATAAGTATCTGCAACCTCTCTGGTTTTACAAATCTATTTTTATTATCTCCTTCTAAGGCATTGTAGAATATGGTCAATATCAAAAAAATTATAGGCATAATTAGTACTTGATTAGAATGTTTTTGGTTTTTGTATGTGGTTTCAAAATGTTCTTTTTTTTTAACTCTTTTTATCACCCCTCTGGTCCACTAACCTCCCTCCAGTGGGGACACTCAGCTACGGCTATGCCCGCCTGTATGAAGCCCTGGTTGTAGCTCCTCAGGTGCTGGCTTCCTCCCTTCCACAGCGCCGCTCTAACCCCCTGGTTCTGAGTCCCCCAGGGAAGGACCACCAATCCTCATGCACTCTATCTATAATGCTGGCATGCGGCACTGCTTCTGGGGAGGTCCCGGGGGTGTTTCCTGGAGGCCCAGCAATGGGTGTGTAGCCAATACTCCTGGACCCCAACTTCACCTGTCAGTGGGAACTTTTTTTTTCTTACATTGGTTAGGTATGCCTTCACCCCCACCCCCCCAAGCGGAGCCACGAACGTGCACTGACGCCAGGGGATGTTCATCGTGGCTCTGTGTCCCTCTAAATCATGACCTGAGCAGTGCAGTACCTATGGTCTCCACTGGGGGCCACTGCAGTGTTGGGCAAACCCCTGGAACCACCCCCAGAGAGAGGAGCGCAGTCCTTCATATGCTCAATCCTCTCTCTCCCCTGCTGACCCCCGACAGCCTGGGCTCGTTCCCGACCCCAGGTAGCCGGCATGACGCAAGGTGTGGTGTCCAGCATCTCAACCCTCAGCACACCAGGCTGACTCTCAAAATGTTGTTCTTAATGTAACTATTTAGAACAACTTAGAACATGCAGAACACTCAAGCACAGCTATGTGATGGAGCCGAACATTGTGCATTAATAAGCGTTTAATTTCTACTGGCTTTCAAAACACATGGATCTCAGAGCTGAAACCTAACCAGATCAGTGATAATTGCAGCCAGTTGTGAGGTTATATGGAGGTGGGGGAAATGAACTCAAAACAATTCTGCGGTTAAGGAGGAGAGAGGAGTGGCTGGCTAAAATTGCCGGTGACTTGGCAGTTGATCCTCTGCAGCAGAAATGGGTCTGGGAGGGGAGAAAGTGTACACTGCCAAAGTATGAATTTTGCAGATTCAGATAAAGTAAGTTAAAAAACATGCTGGTCTTGCATTAAGCAAACTAGGCAAGCACCACACTGTAAAAACTTGCTTATTTATATACCTTGCAGCTACTGTGACATCACTGAGCCACGTGAGTTTCACTCTCATTTTCAATGATATTGCAGTACGTACTCTGTGAGTGAATTATATTGTTCTTTACAGTGTGGTGTTATTTATTCTCTACGTATTGCACTTCACTGTGCAGATACAGTATAGGTTAAAAATCCCATAGTTCTATTCAAAGTAGGGGATTTTCTGGCCAACCTTCCATTCCTCTGTAATGCAAGGTCTAATGATTTATAGCTGTGTGGATGTTGTTGAGCATGTAATGACTGCTATATTTATAAGAATTCCTGTACCACCAGTATCCAACCAATTGGTATGAAAGGCATTATATAAAATCAATAAATGATTTTCTTCTGATAAAGACCAGTCAGTGCCTCCATTCATGAGAAAGAATGCCCTTTACTACCCATCAAAGCAAATGATTCATATATTTCTTCATGTTTGTAGAGACACAGGCTTAACAACCCTGACCTAAATCTTCAATACAATAATTTATTGATCTTGGCACACTGACAGAAGTAGTGTACCCAGACCAATCATGAGAAATCAGTGAAGGTACTAAGTGTAGTTTTATATGTATGATGGTGTTCATAAAATATTTCTGAAAGCATAGAATATTACTGATTTACAGAAAGAGAAAACATTGCAGGAACATTCTAATGGGTTGAGTGAGACATACCCTCATGTTCTGTAGGTTTGCAATAGAATTGTGATTTTACATGGAGCATTAGAAAATGCTTTCCATTACACAGCAAATAACACGTTACAGTGCAACATACAGTCACATAAAACTGGTACAATATTAATTTGATTAAGTTAAGGCAGTCATCAGGTACTGAAATGTTGAATGTGAGCAGCTGTAAATAGTGAAGAGTTGAAGTAATTATCCACACTATGCCACATTTGTCATCCTACTTCCGTTTGCTGGTGATACACAATAGAATGCAGTTTGATCTCATCCCCCTAACCAAGTGTTCAACCTATACTACCCAAATCACTTGAAGTGGCTCTTTTAAATAACAATAGCCTGCTTCCTCAGGTGGGCCAACTCTTACTCTGGTGCCCTCAGATCATGCCAGACATAGTCATTATCTCTGAGACATGGCTCTCTAAAAGCATTAGGGCCAATGATATGTCCCTGCCTGGCTACCTTTTCCAGAGCCAAGACCAGGGTAAGTGTAGGTGTACCATGGCTATGTATACCCTGTCTTTGCCTTCTGATTGGTCCTTTCCTTCTCTTAGCTAAAATTCCATGGACATCTGAATAGTAAAATCTCCTTTACCAACACCTGCCAATTAGTGCAATTTACTGCTGCCATTATATTGACATGCATTCCTGCTTGGATGTTATAACCACTCCTTTTCCTTTGCACCATCTTTGCTCACCCTGGTTCAGCTGCAATTCATCTAGCAGGTATTTATTTGCACAGGCCTGCTTTGTGATTCAGAGTTGTCTTTTTTTCTGATGGGTATTTGAAATAGTATTATATCAAGACAGTCGCCTATATTTTTCTGCCATAGACTGTTATCGTATTTATCTGTGTTGATCAATGCCAAGGATTCTGTGCCTTTTATGTACCTCGTATTTGCTGTATATAATGTGTTTATACAACTATTTCTTACTGTATGTTTTATCATATGGCTTTTTAACATGCAGTTACTTTCATTTTCAGGTTGCAGCAACATCAGACTGCATTGTATCATACTTTCATTCCCCTGTCCACAATGATGGTACTTATTCTACTGGTAGACTTTAATAGAAACTGGTTATGCCCCTGCACTAAAAATTTATCAAAGCAATAAAAACCCTCCGCCTCACTCAGCACATTGAGAAGTCCATCAACTGAGGCTTAAAGTCTCCTATCCACTCCATCATTTATTTATTGATTTGATTATCAGGTAGGCCAACTGTGCATCACAATCCCATTTTCAAAGATGAAACAAATCATATATACAAAATATAAACAGAACATAATAAAACAGGAAATGCTATTATTTACTAACTCATTCAGAATTATGTAGCTGTCATTACTTTAGCATACAGTACCTTAAATTTTGCCATAGAGTGGTGCAGAGATTTAACCAATTGGAAAGAGTGTTCCAAAATCTAGACAGTCTAAAAATAATGCTCTTTGTTCATGTGGCGTTCCATTAAAGGGCAGTAATAAATGTTATTCTTCCTCTAGTCAAGCATATTAAGATATGGGATGTTTTAACAATTAATTCTGCAAGGAAGCAGAAAATGTCCTAATAAATATTCCTGACCATAAGAACAAACTACGACAAATGTCTTAATTGCAAGTTAAGGCAACATAGTTGCATGTACAGCTAACCATGGCATGGAGTGATGCAGAATTCCTTGGAATTACATGAAATTTTGTGGAATTTTTGAAATTTGTTTATTTAGTCATAACTCAGCTGTCTATTAACCTAGGAACGTGATATTGGGAATGATTTATAGGTGTTTGAAACACATCTCAAATATCATTACATTTGGGTGAGTTATTTCAAACTTATAGGGGTTCCAGTTCCAAACTTTTATTGTTGTTGTAGAGTGTTCATGAAAATATTTATCTGCATATCTGCATATAACTCAGTCAACTTTGAAGTTAGATATGTGCAAATTTGCATTCATAATATTGTTCCAAGGCTCATAGAATCTGCAAGAATATAGAAGAATTCTACAAGCAAGTGGGGGAATGTCCTTATACAATACACCTACCCAGAAGGCCTAAAGAAAACATATGCCCTTATTCCAAGGTAAGACAACTTTGTTACATGTCTAGATGGCAGTGACATGAAATTCTGCAGAAGTCCTTGGAATTTCATGGACGTTTGTGGAATTTATTTATTTATGTATTTATTTGACATGTTTCACCAGGAAAGGCATACTAAGCTAAAAAAAATAATTTCCAGATGCATCCTGGAGGGAAGGGACAAGGGCAAGCCAATTGATTTTTACAGCAGAACAAAACCTTCAAAAAATAAAATGTCATACAATGATTAAATGACAGCAAAACAGCTATATAGAGTAGCTAGGTATGTGGACTAGACAAGAACAAGGCTTCACAAAATAAAACTTCATTCAGTGATTAAATAACAGTGGAAAAAATACTGAATCACAAGGCAAGGTATGGGAGACATGTCCCATTGAATGGAGGAATTAATAATTTTAAAGGGGATGACAGTAGGGGATAGTGGGCAGGAGGGGGAATAAAGGATAGGGTGCAGAGGGCATGAGCAGTAGTGTGGATTGATTAGAAAAAGCAGGAGAGGAGGGAAGGGAAGGGAAGGAAAGAAGGAGGAGGAGTATAGTAGAAGCAAAGAGGCAAACTATTGTTTCTCTAGGATGCAGATCCCACAAGGACCAGACACTGCTGGGTGCACACCCAGACTGCGTATGGTGTCCTGTACCACATTGAAGAAGGGCAGAAGTGGGGTAGGAGGGGAAAGAGGGGGATTAGAGAACTAGTGAGGAATGTAATAAGAAGAGAGGGTGTAGGAGGAGAGAGGAGGGGGAGTACAGTGGAGACGGAGCGGCAAACCATTGTTCCTCTGGGGTGCAAACCCCACAAGAGACAATTTTTACTGGGTGCACTCCCAGCTCATCATGACTGGTTTCCTGACCTTCACTGGAATTTTAAAAATGTATTTATTTGACCATAACTCAGCTGTCTATTAAACTAGGGACCTGATACTGTATTTGGCACGATTAATTTGTGTTAGGTGTTCTGATTTCATCACAAATAACATGCCATTTTAACAAGTTAATTCAAGGCTAATTCATGTATAGGTAGCAGTGACATGAAATTCTGTAGAATTCCATGGAATTGCATGGAATTTTGTGAAATTATTGAAATGTGTATATATATTCATAATTCAGCTGTCTATTAAGCTATGAACATGCTATTTGGCATGACTAATTGATGTTAAGAGTTCTAACCACATCCCAAGTATCATTACAGTTGGGCAAGTTATTTTGAACATACTATATAGGGGCTCAGAGTCTGACATTTTATGTTTGTGGAGATGATGCTTGAAAATATGTATCTACATGTAACCCAGTCACCTTTGGAGCTTGATATGTGCAACTTATCATGCATAACCTTTTTGGAAGTGTCACATAATCTGCTAACCATGACGAGATTTGGTTTAGACATTTTAAATTACATGGGTTTAGAATTTCTTTATGTAATTATTGATGAAATGTTGCGGAAACCTTTTAAAAATGTTGATTTGTGTAACTTATTTGCTATAAGAGGAGTATACTTGAAATTTGGCATGCAAGTCCAATGTCAATGTATCATCTTCTGGCTGTTTACCCCCTTTCTTTCCTCTTTTGCTACTCCTTTGATCTGTTTCAACACCCATTCTAAAGTTTAAAGTTAAGGATACAAAGTATGTACCATTGTTATTTGTTTAAACTTTGTCTTCATAATACCTCCTTTGTATATCTGTTCACCATTCCCCACTGATGTGGAACCTTTGTAAATGAGTGCCTTGCACTCAAAGGTATTGTATCCGAGACTGACTGACTGAATGACTATATAAATAAATAAATAATAGCTAAAAAAACTGGACACATGGTTTAGTCATTTTAAATTTACAGTGAAAATATCAAACATTATTATTTTCAACATTGTCTCACATATTCATTGTAGAATAATAGGTAATGCCTCCAGAATTTCACTTGTGGAGTTTAATGTGCACAAAACTTATATTACTACTGTATGTATAAGCTGAGATGAGCTGTTTTCAGTCCTGTAGTTCCTTTCTAGGTGACTATTCTGATCACCTGTTTCCCTCACTTAGCCTGATCAGATGGAATGGCTTGTGCCCCTGATATCTTCGTAGCACTTCTCCATGACACACTTTCTTAAAAAAAGAGTAACTTACTCCTTTTCCTGTCAGACCTATCTAACTGGAATGGTCAGAATTCCTCCTTCCTGGTGCCTCAGTCAATTTTTCCACACTACATTTCATTGAGTGCCTCTGAGTCCTAGACTTACAAGTACCTCAGGCTCTAGGGGTAGTCAGTTTTACTGGATATGATTCTTATATGATCTGCATTAAAATTAAATTTTTGTCTCCCTGTGTCTCCTTGCTCCAACTGGGGATTTACTATTCTTTTGCTACCCAGCTCAGCTCTCCATTTTTTGTGAATCTATGCATCTAACTCTTTCCACTGGTAAACCCCAGCAGTAACTATATGCCCAACTCCTATCCTTTAATTTAAATTACCCAGACTTCCATGTCACTTGCCGTGACCAGTGCCCCTCCCTATTAGTACAACTGCAGCACATGCTGAACATACAGAAATTCCTTACTTAAGAATACCCTCTAATGTGCCAGAAAAAAGACTTCTCCCTTCAACAGATTCTTACAAAAAGTTAGTTTACAAATGTATGTCACTGTAATTCCTCCCATGCCCTAGAACCATCAGGGCCATAACCATCTGAAGAACATCTCTAATTCAATGAATAACCTCCTTATGTCCTCAGAACTTGTGCCCTCTATCACAGTGCACACAGCAGTCAGTGCCTCCCTTGACCTGCAGTGCTTAACTATAGAGCATACCCATTTGACCTGCTCTATAGGCAGGCATTCACCTTACCTGCTTTAATGTTAAGGTCTTGATAACTGCTTCACCTCTCCTTCTATTTTACAATGCAGTCCCCCACAAATGACACCGTATTATTAGTCTCACCACCCTTTTCCTTTTTCCTGCGTGGCTGGTCAGCTGTGTGGCTGGACAATATTAATGGATATTGCTTCCACAAAAGTATTATTAATTGAACAATTTTCACAAAAATGTCATAAATGTACTAACGTTATTTTGCAATTTTTGGCAGTGAATAACATGGACAACCTTTAAGCAAGAAATACAAACATTATCACAGACAGCCTCCTTTTTGAACTTAATGTCATTGCATTCTTTAGTTTTAAAGTTAAAGGGGCTTATAATTTTACAGTTTACATACTAACAAAATTTAATTATGATATTTCTGAATGTTTGGCAATTTTTAATTTTTTAAATTTATTTATTGTATAATCGGATTTACAACCTTTGAGCCAGCAGCTCATTTACAAAGGTACCTCGTCGCAGAGAGGACACACATGGTTAAACATAGTTTACAGCATACAATCAAGACAGAGTAACAGATTTTTACATGTTTACAGAATACAGACATACAGAGTCAACATAGTATTACATAGGTTGCATGAAAAGAGATACATAGTATTACATACAATTGCTTGAATACATGTGTAGGTAAATAAACATTTCAAGTAGTACCAGCAGGTACTGGTAGAGGAGAGAGAGGGCCTGGGGGTAGGGGTGGGGTGGGGTGGGTGGGTGTTCAGCCCAGTAGGCCATCTCAGAGGAACAGCAGAGTATCTTTTAGTGAGAGGTGCAGCAGTGGGTGTTGAGCAACAGGTCTCATAGGGCAGCTTTGAAGGTGGCAATTTTGACGGTGTTAGAAATGGCTGCTGGGAGTGAGTTGAACCAGGTAGGGGCTCTGTAGCTGAATGACCTCTGAGCCCGGGAGGTTCTAGTTCTGGGCACTAGGTGACCTTGTCCGAAGTTCTGGTGGTGGCTCTGGGGTGCATAAATTGGATGGAAGCAGACACCCTGGGGGGGGAAGCCCAAGTAGGATCTTCTTCTTTAGCAGGCTGGTTTGGTAGCGGATGCATTCGTCGAGGTTTAGGAGTTTGGCCATGTCATAGAGATGACAGGTGTGGGTGAGTCTGGGGGCACTGGTCAGTAGCCTGAAAGCTTTATCTAGTGTGAGTCTAATCTTGCTGAGGGCAGTGGAGTCAGCAGCACCATATACTGGGAGGCCGTAATCAATAAGGGACATTACTGCGGATGTGATGGTGAGTCTGAGGGCATCAGGTGGGATGCAGTCCTTATGCCAGTAGAGGGTGCCAAGGCGCGCATTTGCGGTGGAAGCAAGGGCAGTAATCTGGGTATGAAAGGTGAAGGCTGAGTCAAATGTGATTCCAAGGTATTTGTATGAGTAAACTTGTTTGAGTGGTTGACAAGTGCTCCGGAAGATTTGGAGGGGACTTTTGTTGGCTTTGTTCTGGGGGTGGGCAAAGAGCATTGCCTTAGCTTTTTTGAGGTTAATAAACTATATTTTAACTCAGGCCTTATTCAATCTAGAACTATTTTTGCTATATCCATGTGGTATAGTAGTATAATTACTGGCTAGCGATTTTTCTCTATGGGCTGACCAAGTTGATATTTGTGGTAATAACCCACAGTTTATTACGGCATTCATGTTCCCTGTCACTCAAACCATGCTTCTTCCTAACTGGCTTTCATTCTGTGTGTGGGTGGACTGAAAACTCTTGCAAACATGGTGGCTCCGTCACTCACTTATCAAGGAGCTGCCACAACGAGCTTCAACTCTCCTTATTTTTATTTTTTAACACTATCAGGTTGATCCTGCCATCTACATTTAAAAAAAGCTCTGTCTGGTTGACCCTGCTCTTCATCCACTTTGAGAACAGGGCTGTGGCTTGATTCACAGTGCTAATGCAATTGGGACAACTAACTATAAATGTAAGTAAAAAACAAAACAAATAAAAAAAAACAAATGAGCAAAAAAAAGAAACAAAGAACAAATGAGAGGGATGGGCAGGGAGACAAAGACCATCTGAGTGTGTGTGTGTGTGTGTGTGTGTGTGTGTGTGTGTGTGTGTGTGTGTGTGTCTTTGACGCATGGTCACAGAAGTCGGGTTGGAGAAAAATTGCTGACCAACAATTATATTAAATAAGAGATGGAAAGTGTGCATATGAGAATTTAATGCCCACCCTCAGTGTGGGATGCTTTAATAAACCCCTCGGGCTTCACTCTCAGGGTTAATGTAGCACCCCACACCTTGGGTGTTCATTAAATTCTCATATCACACACTTTCTCATCCTTTATTCTATATTTAAATGTTTCACATTTGGTGACATTTTGAGAAGTTGTTTAAAAATTAGATGAAAATAACTGAAAATTAAAGTTTGATGAATTGTCTGGATGCCTATAACTGAGCCCATTGTAAGACATATGTTTCTGAATATTGCAAGTGTGATATGTTTATGTAAATCATTCAATGGATTGCATCTTCTATTGGCTGCCTTTTACTGTAGCTCTGGGCTGCACCTGAAAATGGACCTTTGGCTCAGTGTGCCAACCCAGTTAACAAATAAATAAAATAAATAAAAGAGTGACATTTAAAACATGGTACACATACCTATGTGGTATCCTCTTTAGATTGTTAAACTGTGGAGAAATTTGGATAAGAAAATTTGAAATTATACTAAAGATCATATGCAATGGTGTTTAAAACGGGCAGCAGCACACAATAAATATTGCTATAAAAACTATGTGTGTTTAAAGTTTTCTAACAAAAGTAAATGTATTCATATTTTTAGCACCTTTTTATTGTGATCTGTTTCTCCAAGTTTGCTGATGCAGAGTCAAGCTGCTGATGTCATTTGGGGTGCTACTGTACTGTGTCTGTTAGGAAGTTGTATTGCTACTTGTTTTGTAATGTTGGTATCTTCATTGCTATTGGTCAGTATCTACTTTACAATAAGTTAGATTTAATAGGGGCCTTATCTGTTTATTCCTCCTAGGGATGGATGTGATAGCCTTGGTAAAAAGATAATTTTAATATGGAGTAAAGAATAGCTGAGCTTGAACATAAGTCAAGTAAAAATCTGCCAGTGAGAATCCACTGGGCTAGATGTGCATAGAAATTCTTAGTAAGGTTGCAAAACATAGAAACATAGAATTTGATGGCAGATAAGAACCGCTTGGCCCACCCAGTCTGCTCATTTCCATACCTTTTTTTTTTTTGAACACCCAACTTCTCCATTAGCTCCTTATATTGTTTTGCCACTAGAGGGAGCCTGATTAAGTTTGAACAATTTGCTCCCAATACCTCACTTGTCACATTTTACTGCTCTCTAGTAGCTGTTTTCACTTGGTGATCACCCCCTCATCACCCCCTCTCCAATCGTCGAAAGCTATCCCTCCATTGTGCACTCCCCAGATCAGCCCTCCTCCTCCTGCTCCTGTCAGGCAATGTCCACCTCAATCCCGGGCCTGGCAGCACTGGTCCTCCCCTGAAATCTCCTGGCTCACGATTGCTTCTATGAACATCTGTAGCCTCCTGAAAAACTGGACTCTCTACACTGCTGGGTGACGCTTCATAAACCTGATGTTGTTGCCCTGGTTGAAACCTGGCTGTCTCCCTCTACTCCTAACTCTCATGTCTCTCTCCCTGGCTACACTCTCCACCGGTTGGACCGTGTCGGCAGGAGAGGTGGGGGCTGTGTCTTCTATTTGAAGGATTCTCTCATGGGGCTACCACTCCCCCAGCCTGACCTCGACCATGAGGCCCAGGCACTTACTCTAAAGCTGTCCCCTGACCCAGCTAGAGGCCCATTATTCCTAACCGTAGCCTACATACCCCCCAAGAACCAATCCCAGGCCCTGGGCCCACTAATTGACTACCTCACCTCCCTACCCAACTCCGTCGGACCAAATCTTGGTGGGCGACTTGAATATAAACTGGCTCTGCCCTCGTCCTCCTCCCACCGTGAGGCTTGATTCAATTGACCCTAACTCAACTGGTCACACAGCCTACTAGAAAAAACCCTGGGGGGACAAGCACCCTCCTGGATGTGGTCCTCACCAACAGGCCAATCCGCATCCACAACATCCAAATCCTCCCTGACTGCCTCAGTGACCACTCCCCTGTGCTTTTCAACTGGGAAACCCCTCGGCCCTCATCCCCGGTCAAAACCACCTCTCGAAGGTGGCTTAGGCCTGGGGGACTCATAGGCCTTAAGCGCTTCCTTGCCCACACTGATTGGTCCCCTCTGACGAGGGCAACCAACATTGACTTGGCCCTGGCCTTCTTTGTAAGCACTTTCAACTTTGCCTGTGATATCTTTGCTCCCATAACTGCTGGAGGTCCAAAGTGAAACATGCCCTTGGATCACCCCTGCCCTACTGTGGCAACTAAGCAATGTGACCAATCTTTGGCACCTTGCTGTTGCTACTGGCCGTTCAGCTGACAGGCAGTCTATGCTGCCACCGCAACCAGTGCACCTGGGCCATCCAAAGCAAAGGCGGAATACTACCAACCTCTCTTACCTCCTCCTGGGGAACCCCAGGTGCTTCTGGAACAACATCAAGCAACTGAATGGTCACTCCCAGTCCCTTCTCCTTCTCTTCTCAACATCAATGGTACCGTCTCCTCTGACCCTGCCCTCATTGCCACCCACCTCAATAACTCCTTTACCGACCTTAGCTCAGTACTTCCTGGTAACTTTTCAGTCCACCTCCTCCATCTGTACGACCACCCATTGCCGCCCCTCTTTCCACCTCGTCGTGTCACCATGCAAGAAGCTAGGCCTTACTTGCTAAAAGCCCTAAAAGGTAACACCATCGGTAATGACTCACTTGATCCCTGCCTTTTACGTCAGGTCCTGGATCAGGTCCTCTTACCTATTACGTGCATTTTCAACAAATCACTCTGTCTCGGACAATTCCCCTCTGCCTGGAAGATTGCCACAGTTACCCCTGTCCATAAAGGTGGTGACAGGACTCTTCCCGGGTAACTACCGACCCATCTCAATCCTCTCCCCCCTCTCTAAGGCGTTAGAGAAAATTGTGGCGTCCCAAGTCTCTGACTACCTCTGTAAGTACAATGTTCTCTGCCCTGAACAACACGGGTTCAGAGCAGGTCATAGTACCAATACAGCACTCCTGGAATTTTCCAACTTCCTCCATGCCTCCTTGGACTCTGGTGCCCTGGCTGGTGCTATATTCATTGACCTGTCTAAAGCATTCGATACTGTTTCGCAACCTCTTTTGCTCTCCACCCTTGACCTAATAGGCTTTGCCTCAGGACCTGATTCCTGGTGCACCAGCTATCTCTCCGCCCGCTCCCAATGTGTGAAAGTCAACGGTACTCTCTCTGAAACATGCCCCATTCACTCTGGGGTGCCGCAGGGCTCAATTCTTGGACCCCCTACTATTCTCACTCTTTCTTAACTCCCTACCCAGCAGTTGTACTGGTAAGATGCTTCTCTATGCTGATGATGCTGTTCTTGTTGCCTCCCACAATGACCCCATGCTGCTACAGAACTCCCTCCAACTAGTCTTTGACTCTGCAGCTACCTGGTTCACTGAGCACCAACTTGTTATCAACCTTAAGAAAACAAAAACGATACTCTTCTCCCACCCCCAAAATAAGTACAGCAAGTTTCCCTTAGCTGTCCACTCCACACCCAATCTTGTCATTGACCACGTGCAGTCCTATAAATATCTTGGTATAACCTTTGACCCTGCACTTTCATTCCATGGACATATATCTGCCCTAAATTCTGTCACCAACTCACGGCTAGGCATTCTTTACCGGCACAAAAATGCCTCCCTCCTGATGCCCTCCACCTGGCTGTCACCTCCTCTGTCATGTCTCTCATTGACTATGGCCTTCCGGTCTATGGCTCAGCAGATCAGACTGCCCTCAACAAGGTTCGCCTCACAGTTAATAAGGCCTGCAGACTTATCACTGGTGCTCCCAGACTCACTCACACATGTGAGCTGTACACCCTGGCTACCCTACTCAACCTGGAAGAGCGACTCATGTATCTGACATGCCAACTCACCTTTAAAGCCCTGCGTGGCCTATCCCCCATAGGCCTATCCAACTCCATTCACTGTACTGCACCAACCCTGATCACGCGCAGCTCGTCAAGAGCTACCCTAGTTATTCTGAGAGCCAGGACCTCTCAAGGTCAGAGGGCATTCCCCTACCGTGCGCCCCACTGGTATAACTCCCTCCCTGCCAGTGTCTCAAACTCACTAACCTTAGCTTGCTTTAAGCCCAGGCTCAGAAACTTCCTGCTTAGCTCTCGCAAATGCAACTGCCGCTAGCCTAGTGTAAAAAAAAAAATATATATATATATATACTCTGTTTGACAATGCTCACTGAGCGGCTCCCCGCCCCTTCCTTTCCCTACTAATTCCTCCTCCCCTATCTCCCTCCCTTCTACTCCCACCAGCTCTCCCCCGACCATAAGTTTTGCACCTTTTGTTATCTATTGCTTCGTTGGAGATTGTATTCTATTGAAACAAAATTGTAATTGAACTGTAACTCTTTTGTTTGTAAGTACTGTGTCCCTTGTACTACTGTTCTGATGTCCTCTTTGTGACGAGGTACCTTTGTAAATGAGCCTCTGGCTCAAAGGTTTCTAAACTGATGTTTAACTAAATAAATAAATAAATAATGGATAAGCTGCAGATCCTAGTTAACCAGCAGCCTACTTCTTCCTACCCCACCCCCTAGAATTGCCTTATGACTGTCACATGCATGCTTGAATTCCACCAGTTTTTGACTCCACAACCTCCTCCAGAAGGCCGTTCCATGCATCCACAACCCTCTCTGTGAAAAAATACTTCCTTAAATTACCTCTGAGTCGCCCCCCCTCTATCTTCAAATTGTGCCCCCTTGTTCTTGCACACCTCTTTTTTTGAAAGATGCTACCCTCTTGGACTTTGTTGATTCCCTTGAGGTACTTGAAAGTTTCTATCATGTCCCCTCTCCCTCCTTTCCTCAGGGGCTATACATATCAAGCTCCTTAAGTCTCTCTTCATATGTCTTCCGGTGCAGACCCTGCACCATTTTAGTTGCCCTCCTCTGGACAGCTTCTATCCTGTCTATGTCTTTGCAGAGATTGGGTCTCCAGAACTGCACACAGTACTCCAGATGGGGTCTCACCAGCTGTCTGTACAGAGGAATAATAACTTCCTGTTTTCTACTGGTGATGCCTCTCCCTATGCATCCCAGTATCCCCCAGCCCTCCTTGCTGCTCTCTCACATTGCTTTCCCACCTTTAGGTCATCTGATATGACTACCTCCAGGTCTCTTTCCATTTTTGTTGTTGTTAGTATCTCACCCCCCATTGTGTACTCTTCCCCTGGGTTTTTGTTTCCCAGGTGCATTACCTTTCACTTCTTAGCATTGAATCTAAGCTGCCATACATTTGACCATTACTCTAACCTTGCCAAGTCTCTTCTCATCCTTTCCACCCCACCTTGTGCATCAACTCTGTTGCAGATCTTTGCGTCATCTGCAAAGAGACATACTTTTCCTTCCGGTCCCTCTGCAATGTCACTTATAAAGACATTGAAGAGGACCGGTCCTAATACTGAACCCTGCGGTACCCCACTAGTAACCCCCCTTTCTTCAGAGTGGACTCCATTTACTATTACTCTCTGTGTCCTATTCTCCAGCCAATTCTTTACCCAGGCTGTCATCTTGGGACCCACTCTCAGGCTGGCTAACTTGTATATTAATCTTTTGTGTGAGACTGTGGCAAATGTCTTGCTGAAGTCTAGGTAGGCCATGTCCACAGCCCCTCCCTGATCTACTACTTTGGTCACCCAGTCAAAGAAATCTATCAGATTCATCTGGCATGACCTTCCTGCTGTGAATCCTTGCTGCCTTGGGTCCTGTGGCCCTCTGGCCTCTAGATACTGAACAATTCTTTCCTTCAGAAGTGATTCCATCATTTTCCCTATCACCGAGGTTAAACTAACCAGTCTGTAGTTTCCTGCTTCTGCCTTGCTCCCACTTTTGTGAAGGGGAATCACATCTTCCCTCCTTCAGTCTTCAGGTACCACCCCATCCTCCCACCTTTGTTAAAGAGGGTAGTCAGTGGTGTCACTATTTCTACCCTTAGTTCTTTTAGAATTCTGGGATGAATCCTATCAGGCCCCATTGCTTTGTCCACCTTCAGTTTTAAGAGTTCTTTCAGAACCCTTTCTTGTGTAAATGGTTTGGTATCAACTTCTGTATCCAGAGTGTTTCTATTGTTTGTTTTAGGTACCTCCTCCTCTTCATTTGTAAATACTGAGCAAAAATATTTGTTTAGTATCTCTGCCTTTTCACAGTCACCCTCTGCCCACCCCCCTCCTTTATTAAGCCTCACTATCCCTCCCTTGGTCTTCCTTCATTCCCTAATGTACCTATAAAAGGTTTTATCCCCCTTCTTAACTGAGTTGGCTATCTTTTCCTTGGTTTGGGCCTTTGCTGTTCTGACTGCCTTCCCAGCTTCCTTTTGCTTTAACTGATACATTTCTCTGTCCTGCTCCTTCTGTGATTCCTTGTACTTCCTGAATGCTTTCTTTTTCTCTTGAACCTTCACTGCCACTTCCTTTGAGAACCATAGTGGTTTCTTACATCGTTTTGTTTTGTTTATTTGCTTCACACAAAGGCTTGTTACCTCTGTGATGGCAGTTTTTATTATTCCCCATTGTTCTTCCACCCCTCCTTCCTGCCCATTTGCTAGTGCATTCCTTAGGCACTCACCCATTTTGGAAAAGTCAGCCCTCTTAAAGTCCAGTACTTTTACCTTTGTATGGCTTGACTCTATTGCTGTGTTTATTGTGAACCATACTGTTTGATGGTCGCTAGTTCCCAGATGGCTACCCACTTCTCCCACCCCAAGTTACAGAGAAATGAGATAAAGAAGGTTGCCCAAATAAAGGGGCAGACCCAATAGTCCCAAGGCCCGGATATATTGTGTGTGAAAGCCAGGAAGCTGGGGAGGGGGTGGAAGAAGGGAAGGACAGAAGGAAAGCATGAGGTCACAGAAAGAGGGAGGGCCCCATG
Organism: Neoceratodus forsteri; assembly: GCA_016271365.2. NCBI lineage: Eukaryota > Metazoa > Chordata > Ceratodontiformes > Ceratodontidae > Neoceratodus > Neoceratodus forsteri. The sequence continues at coordinate 56,371,743 of CM028130.1, forward strand.
AGGTCACAAATGGAGTGGGCAAAGGGGTGGGATGGGAACAGTGAGGTGGCAACCCAGGATTGGCCAAGGGAGCTAAAGGGCAGGGCCTAATTGGGCAGTCATATCTGACTGCACAGCCAGGGGAGCTCACAAATTTGCTCCATGAGATTTTCCCACCCACCTTCAGAGAAGAAGCAGGAAGCCACTGTGGCAGGTGGAGCACAGTGATAGGAAGGATTGGACTGCCACAGGTGGATGGCAAAGAAAAAGGGAGGTACAGTGTGTATGCTTGTACCCCTATCCAACAAAAGAGGAAGAGGCCAGGCCCCCCCATGATGTACATCGGGGGGACAGAAGAAAAGAAGAAATTAGTAGAAGTGATGAATTGAAAAGAATGTGTATGTATATAATGTACAAAAATATTAAGTGGAAGAGATTTTAAAACTGAGAAACTATGGAAATTTACTATGATTTTGTAAACAATGATGTCTTGAAAATATTTAGTAAATTAATTTGCCAAACTGCGCAACCACACATAACTTGTCTATGTCTGTTTACTGACCTACACAGCCAGGATAGTGTTATGCTTGTACAACTGTGTTAGTTTGGTTTTGGCTGTTCACACTCTCTATTCCAGAGGAATTACCACCCTGTAGAGTTAAGAAAGGCAAGGAACCCTCAGAGAGGGTTCCACCCCTAGAGGTACTAGAGGAGGATTCCCGTGACTAAAGGTACCTTAGTAATCCCCCTAAGGACAGGGTGCTGTCACTGGAGGAGGAGGGAAGGATGGGGAGGTAAAGAAAAAATGCTTCACAATGATGCTGAGAGGAACTACTTATATAGCTCAGGAAGTGGGAGTGGCTGGCTGCTTGGCCACTGAACTCCAGGCAAAGCCTTGCCAATTCATTGACCTACATAGCCCGTATAGTGTTATGCTTGTGCAACTGTGTTAGTTTGGTTTTGGCCATTCACACTCTCTGTTCCAGAGGAATTACTACCCTGTAGGGTTACAAAAGGCAAGGAACCCTCAGAGGGGGGTTCCACCCCTAGAGGTGCCACTGAACGATTCCCGTGACTAAAGCTACCTTGGGTATCCCCAAAAGAAATGTATAATCATCTCCAAAGAAGGAGGCAACATGAAGCATATGAGCAAGCAGTAACTGTAACGTAGTAGTAGAAAAGCATAGGCAGTTTGATAATGCAATGAGATGCTCAGTTGGATAACGTAATGACTGCCCAGGTTTGCGTAGCATGATACTGATGGTTTGCATTGAGATTAGGGGATCCTCTAAGGAGAGAGGGAATGGCAGAACATCTTCCACCTCCTTCCAACAGCAGAACTTACCTAAAGAAACTAGGGTAAACATGCTAACTAAGTGTTATGACCTGAGGCAACAGAGGAGAGAAAAAACCCTATGAGGAGGAAATCTCCGGAGATCCAAGGCCTAGGTCACCATCCCTCCAGGCTTGGAATAGTTTATTTAGTGACAGCTCTGCAGCTGCAATTTGGAAAACCCAATTAAAGGGAGGTGGAAAATATTCCAATTTGGAGGAATGCTTTCAGTCAAACCCTCTAGCAAGAATGCCGTGGAAGGCTGAAAGAAAACTCTGCAACAATATGTGCAACCAAGGCACAGGAGAACAGCAATGACTGCTGAGGCACTCACCTGTCCTACTCACCCTAAACTCAAACCAGGTGAAGCAGAGGCAGTCGTAGGGAAATGCAGTGAAGCTGCCTTGCTAGGGAAACCACTAAAGTCAATGGCTAACCATTATAGTGGAACACTAAAGCCAAAGGAGATCATCGTAACCACCCTTCACTGGTAGTCTTAAATTCCACACCAGGAGCTTCTGTCACGTAGCAGGCAGCTAAAGCCAAGCCCAGGGTGAGGACATTCCCAGCTATGGGCTAGGTGAGAAGGATCCCACCCCAAGTTGGACATGCTCAAGATGTGGACTAAATGCAGAGTGAGACCTTCAGCTGCAGGAATCCTGCACCAGATAGAATAGCTGGCATGCCCCAGAATTGATTGAGAGCTAAAAGCTGCTGAGCTGAATGGGCACAGCATGCTAAGATCGTAATGAGCATTGAGTGCTGAGACCTTGCAAGGTCGAATGCAGATTGAGTGCAGCAGAATCCCAGAGGCTGAAGCTAAGAGGATGGCAGTTGGCATGAAGCAATGGTTTGCATAAGCAAGGAGCAACGGTTGCATAAGCAAGTGTGGAACTGTACGTAGGTCAGTAAACAGAGTAGTAATAAGTGGACCTGCACGTAGGTCTGCATAACGTAGGGCAAACAGCACTGAATAGAGAGGGAAGCCAGCCAGACATTTCAAAGCCAAAGCCAGGTGACAAACTCTGAGGATTTTCAGCAGCGAAGACAGGATTCAGAACAGAAATAATTAGCCACATTGGTCACGATCCCCAAAACACCTCCCAGTCCCCACCGTAGGACAAATAAGGAAGCAATGGAAGGGCCGAGAACCACATGCAGATATAAAAGCTAATTTAATAGCCTCAGCAGGAGCTTCAGCTAACCTCAGAGTAGAATAAGGTACAATAGAAATGGGAGTGAACAAAGCAGTAGCAGGAAGCAATTAGGCCTGTGCAGCAGTAGTGAAAACAATTGAGTACACTGAATTGTAACTGCAATAAACAAAATAAAAGGAGGCACAATGCTCTGAAAGCACTGTTACCAGGCAGTGCAATGAGACTGCTGCAGTGAGGTAATTAGAACAAGCATGAGTGAGCTGTATAGCTAGGTTCAAGTAAATCTGAGTCAGGTGAAAGTAATCAAGTATGCAACATGAAGCAGTTATAGTTGAGTTGAAACACACAGATCAGGTTTGCAGTTGCAGTGCAAGTAATTTTAGGGTTGTGAGTAACTGAAAGCAAGCAGTATGGGCCCTGGAGTAGCAGTATGCTAGGAGTTTAGAACAAAGCCCCCCCCCAAGACCAAACCATAGACACACAAACACAGAAAACAGGGAACAAAAAACAAAAGGAAGCACACACAGCTGAAGGCAAAATACAAACCAGAAGCAGGAAAATAAATGTAGAGGCACAACAGAGACAAGCAGGAGCAGCAAGGTGGGAGGGGGCACAGGCCCCAGCCAGCCAGGGAGGCCCAACCAGCTCAGAGGACACACTGACAGAGCCTTCGGCTGCAAAGAAAAAATGCTTCTCAATGAGGCTGAGAGGAACTGCTTATATAGCTGAGGAAGTGGAAGTGGCTGACTGCTTGGCCATCGAACTCCAGGCACAGCCTTTCCAATTATTGGCGGGGCTCTGGGACAATGTTTTATTGCCATACTGAGAGATTACCTCTACTGAATGTCAGTTGTGGCTGAGCACCATTGTCTCCAACATGACACAAGAACTTAGGCCTTTCACAACAGAAAGTTACAGAGTTTGCAAACTTTACATCAGTGTGCCACTATCATTGACTTCTGCACAGGCTAAAATAACCATTTTAAACTGTCTTTGTGCATTGTTGGCACTGAACATGACACAATCACTATCATATAGCTGACTGTCTCTCAGTTTCTTGCAAAAGGCATGGAAAAAGAAAAAAAAATATTTACAGACCTCAGCAATGGGACAATCTCCCTGGCTTATTTATAGATGAAGGAGAATAGCATTCCAAATAACATCACCAGGATGGAGACATGCTGATTACCCAAGGAAACAGAAAGTATCAACATCTAGCAGTGTGGCTAAATCAAACCACACAATAAATGGCTACAAATGACATGGAATGGTAGATTGTCATATAAAACACCAGGCAGACACTGTTTTTATAACAATATTTAATGAACAATGCTGGCAGTTTTATTCTGTAAATTTCATCACACCTGGGGTAGGATTCACAAAGCTTTGTCTGAGCACAAACTTGGTTTTCCATGGGCAAACTGGGCTTTGTAAATATCTGGCATTCACAAAGCCCAGTTAGCCCCCACAAACTGGATGTGCACCCAGGTAAAGTAGTGAGAGGGGCCGCAGTTCAAATGAGGGGGAGGGACCTGCATATCCTCACCATCCCAATCACAAAAGATTTACTGTATGCAAGGTCCTTTGCCAAAGTTTGTTTGTGGAGCAAAGCACTGCTGAAAAAAAACCTAGTGGTAATCCACACAACCCTAGTGGATGGCAGAGGATCTGCGGCCCCTCACCACTTTTCCCAGTCCCTGATAGCCATATGTCATCCCCTTTTTTGTAGTATAGTGTCCCCTCCCGCCAAACACCGATCACCCCACTGTATAACATTCACCCCTTTTTCATAGTATAGTGTCCTTCCCCACACCAATCACAGATTGCCCCACTGTATAATACAAACCCCTTTTTTGCAGTATAGTGTCCCTCCCCCACCTCGATCACTGATCGCTGTATAGCATCCCCTTTTAAATAGTGTAGTAGTCCCTCCACATCCCTGATCACTCACCTATTAATGATAGAAATCCATGTAAATCCAATGTCTAACCAAGCAGAAAACACACTGAGGCAGGTGCTCACAGGGGGCAGCAAGCCCAAACACATGAAGTCCAAAACAGTGAGCACTCCTACAAGATGAAGGTAACAAAGTAGTCACAAATAGTGCAGAATAATTTATTAACTGGAGACAAACAAGTTAAAAAATTATTTTGCACTATTTGCAACTACTTTGTTACCTTTCTCTTGTGGGAGTGTTCATTATTAATAATAAAACCTTTTTCCATAGTGTATGGTCCCACTCCAGTCCTCGATCACCTAATCACCCACTCAATAGCAAAATCATATTTTCCATAGTGTAGTGGTCCCCCCAACCCCCAACCACTCCAATAATAACCTACCACCCACTACCCTACCACAGCATGGCTGCTGGTCGGTAAGCAGGACAGCCCTCCTCACAGCTCCATGGCTCCTCACAACTCCATGGCTGCCTGCTGACTGAACTGTCAGTGACAGCTTACATCATACACTACAAGCCCATTGGTTGACACATTCACTGCGTGATACTGGTTTGTTGCATGTTACTTTAAACTCTATGAAGAATGGGTCCTGGCTTGTTCACATTGGAACTCCAATCTGACCCCTTTTTCAAGGAGTTTAAAGTAAGAAAAGCCAGTTCAGGCAGTTTATATGTTTAATTTCTCAGATTTTCCATGTTTGGGGGGTGCACTGGATCCTGTTTGTTTGTCTGTTACATGCCACAGACCAGTAGCACCCTTCAGTAGCAATGTGAATTATATTTTATGAGCAATGCAAAGGATAGAGTGTGCTAGTTTTGGTTTGTGTTTAGAGATTTGGGCATTGTGGTTCTCCTTTTAACATGTTCCCTTTGATCACCTGTGAAATTTCCTGGGTGGAAGCACATTACTCTAACAGATCCAATTAGGTCATGCACTTTATTTAAGAGTAACCACTGCAGGCCTTTTAGAGTTGGGGAAGTATGAACCAAACCGTGGGGTCCCACCTTGACGATCGGTGGTTTAGCTTGTTCACATTGGAATTCCAGTTTGATAACTAACTTTTCATGGAGTTTAAAGTACAAAAAGCCAATTCAGGCAGTTAATATGTTTAATTTCTCAGATTTGCCATGTTGGGGGTTGGGGGTGGGTTGTGCTCGTGATCCTGTTTGTTTGTCTTTCACCGAATACTGGTGGGAGATCCCTAATGATTTTACGTAAGGGCTCCAGATCAGGATAATGTGCAACAACCAAGGGTGTCCTGTTAGTGGCAGTCTTTTGTTTGTATTGTAGCAGTTGTTCTCTTGGCATAACCATGGCATGTTCTACAGAGCTATAAATTTCTACAGAGGAGTGTCCCTACCCAATAAATGTTCTTTTTAGTGTGAACAAGTGTTTATCTTGGTCCTCTTCACTTGAACAGATTTGGTGGTAGCGAAGTGCTTGACTGCATATTACTGATTTTTTTGTGCATCTGGGGTGATTGCTGTTGTTGTGTAAGTATATCTGTCTGTCTGTCTGTTTCCTGTAAATACAGGTCTGCAAAGTTCCATCTTTGATGGTACCTGTGGTGTACAGGAAAGTAACACTGATATCAGAGTATTCCAGGGAAAGTTTAATAGAAAGGTGGATGGTGTTAAGTTCCTGATGAAATGCTTTAAGTTCTTGAGTACCTTTTGTCCAAATTATAAACAAATCATTCAAGTATCAGAAGTAAGCAAGTGGTTTAGGTGTACATTGTTTCAGGAAATCCTCCTCCAAATTTGCCATGAAAAGACTGGCATACTGTGGAGCCATCCTGGTGCCCATTGTTGTTCCCATAGTTTGAACATAATGTTTACCATCAAAACTGAAGTTGTGTTGTGAGTCAGAATAAATTTAATCAGTCTTGCAGTGAATTTAGGATGGATGTCATGGTGCTGTCCTCTCTATTGTAGGTACATAACACACACAGAAATGCTATCCTTATGTGGGATATTTTGTGTAAAGAGAGTTCACATGCAACGTGGCTAAGATGGCATTAGGTGGTAAATCCCTAAACCCAGACAGTTTGGAAGGGATGGGAAGGGGAAATTGCTTAACCAGAAAAGGCACACTAAGCCAGTGCTTGTTTCCAGGTCCAAACTGGGAGCACAAGGAAGTTAAGTGACTTGTTCAGGGTCACACAGTTTGCAAGTTTACACAAAGCCACGTTTATGCCAAGAGAAATACTACTACAATATAAAGAAAAAACACCACCAACAGCATACCCTTGGTTGTTACATGCAATCCTGATCTGGAGCCCCTATGTAAAATCATCAGCGACCTCCAACCAATATTCAGTGAGGATGACACTTTAAAATGTATCATCCAAGAACTTCTTTTACTGTCTTTCAAACAGCCACTAAACATAACTAACCTGACTGATAGGAGCAAACTTATACCTGACCAAAATATAGAACATTTGGTGGCACTAAACCTTGCAATAGTCCTAAATGTAAGTCATGTGAGTAGATTTCCACCTCAGATTCTATCAACATCCCCCAGAACAGGCAATTCACAATACATGGGCCTTATATATGTACATATAAGAACATTATTTATTACATCCAATGCAAGAAATGCCCAGATACAGGTTATGTGAGGCATGGTGTACAGTGGAGTGCAATGTCACATGCCATAGTGAGGCACACAGAAGAGGAAGTTGTGTCCCATGTCGTTTCGGCTCCCCCTTGTGTGGAAGTAGCAGCAGCAGCCATGCCACCACCAGCAGCAGCAACAGCAGTAGCGCTGACCTCATCGTGTGAGGAATCGGGGGACCTCCACTTGGTCCATCTGACTGAGGCTAAGCAGGACATTAAAATGATTCTTGTGAATCAGGAAAAGCTGCTGACTGTCCTGGAGGAGGTCAGTCATGGTGGTGCGGTTGGTAGTGGTGTCAGCATTGGGGCCTTGTGAACTTTTTTTTTATTACCATATTCCTTCCTGTTTCTGTTCCTTTATGTCCTATCCCTCATTCTGACATAAAAAATTATATATATATATATATATATAATATAGCTATATCTCAAAAGTACAAAAATACCAAATAAACTGTCCTATCCTCTTCATACTCTTTGCAACTTTGCAACTTTCATAATCCTTCTTCCCACCCCAAAAAGAAAAAACAAAAGTATAAAAATTCCAAAAAACATCTATCTTTTCTGTCTACTGTATTTCTTAAATTCTTATCTATATGAGAAGTATAACTTTCACAGCTGTTTCTGCCTGTCTCTTTTTCTTAAATTTTTCTCAACTAACAGAATAAATATGTCATAGTTTGGTACTGGTACTGCTACATGGTAGTATGCTGGGTGTTTATAGATAGAGATGTGCCAAGGTTTAAATTCAATGGAGAAGTTCCGGCACAGTCAGTAATTTCACCACTTGAACTGTTTCGTGAATTTCATGTGATCTGCTAAATATTTCACAGGTGCGAAGTGTGAAATTCCACTCAACTAATGTGGAATTTTGCCCGCCAGTAGTTTCTGTGGATTTTACCTGGGGGTTGGGGACCACTGGCAGCCTATTCCAAATGCACTTACTGTGTTCTTAACATCATGCTATTCAGATTTCTTAAGCAGCTATGCTCTTTGGTCACAACTGGCATTTTGACTGCCACACTCACTGCTCAGTATTTTTACATATTCCAGCCTGTCAACTCATGGCTGTACACAATCTCAAGTCCTTCTTCCAATTCCAATTTCTGATAAGAGATAACATAACTGTACAAAATATGGAGCATCACTTGGCAAATAAGAACTCTGTATTGGACTTTGAGATGAAACATGATAGTAGCAGGGACTCATCTAACAGCTTGAATGTTTAAAACATATGTGTCATACTCCTGCATCAAAACTGGGGGCAAGGCTCAAAAACACATCACAAACAGTCATAGCTAGGCATGTGCAAAGAAAAACTTCCGCTGGTGGAATTTCGGCGAAAATGCAAATTTCGTTTTGCGAAAGTTTGGAAATCATTTTCGGAACTTTCGCAGAATATCCACCTTAAAACTGCAAAAAAATATAAAAAACTGAGGGTTAATTTATTAAACTGCAGAAAAAAATCCGCAGAAAGGATCACTGCCAGTGGTTATTTCTGAGGCTTTTTTTAACTGCAGTTTAATTCATTAATCTACCCCCCACTGATCAGGGGTCCCAGTAAATACCTCCAATTCCTTCCTTGGACCCTCATGGTTTTAGTACCCCCACCTATCAGGCCCCTAAACACTTTATTTTCCTGATGTCTAGCAGACCCCCTCCTAACCTGGTTTCTTATTCCACAAAAATAGCCAGCAGTCCGCCAACTCATCCCCCTCTATTCCCAGTATTCTCTGGTGTCTTGTGGACCTTCCCATCCCAGATCCCTTATAAAAAAAAAATAATCCCAGCTCCCTGGTGTCTATTGGACCCCCCAACCATCACCCTGACTGTTCATCTGCCACCACCCCACTCCCCTTCCCACCTTGCCCTGAGCGGTCCACCAGTACAGCACTCCTCTCTCCTCCACTACCAATGGCCCACTGAATTGTCAGTGAATAACTGCACAGTTGTACAAGCAGGCGTTCATTCACTGACAGTTCATTAAACTGTGGATAGAATACATTGCGCAGTGTCTATGCATTTTTCCACAGTTCACAAAAAAAGCCCACAGAACTCGGCAAAAATCCACTGAAAATCCCAGTTTTGCCAATGGTGAAAGTTCTGCAAATTCCGTGAAATTTCTGAAATTTTGCAGAAGTTCCACGGAAGTGGAATTTGCAACTTTCACCCACCCCTAGTCATAGCAGTTCAGAAAGGTGCAACATTTCCTTAATGAGAAAAGCATTTTCAGATGGAGAGGGAGGCTAAGATGGATGGAGATATATGGCATTATTTTTTGCTTCTAATCCCTACTCTTCTGTGAAAGAAGTACCTATTTCAGGAGAGCCTGAAGAAGTTTTTGAAGCAAAATCAGGGACACCTAAGAGGTCTGGTTTAACAAGTAACCCCAGCATCCTTTACATCAGGAGCATTTATATCCAATTGCTTCTGTCTCTGGAGTCTGACAGAGCTGCCACTGCAAAGAGCATGTATTTAAGAATCATGTGGTTTCACTGCCAGCTGGAGCAGAGGTACAATAATAGATTAATGAACTCAATAAAGCTCAAAACTTTGTTGAACTACAGTGAATAAATAAAAGACCCATTGGACTGGGAAGAGTGCAAGTCACAGAAATGAAACCCTGAGATGAAGGACAAAAAATGGTTAATAACAGTTCATTACTTCAGTGTTTCTCCAGATCCCACCTTTTATCATAATCCATGGAATCCTGACTGCTGGTCTCAAAATCTCAATGACAACAGAGATCAAAATGCTTTTTCCTCCTCCACAGCAAATGCAATCCCACAGCTGTGTTTCAGTATGGCAAAAAGTGAAGCTGGTGTCCTGGCTCTAGATGTGTCATGTCTCTCAGCATGGAAGTGTGATGAAGTGCTGCCATGCTATGCTCCTTGTGTTCGTTTGGGTTGGGTGACAGGTCAGGTTCATCAGTCTGTTTGTTGGCCATCTTCTTTAGTACACCACATTTCCAGACTCATGCTCCAAAATTAAATCAAACTGGAACTATCCTCAGGTGAGATCAGGGAGGAAGATAAGGCTGGCCTCTGGAGGTTGTTACAGTACTGTTAAGCAGGTGGAGGTCAGGGAAACTACTGATGGGCTTTTGTTTTAAGTGTTTAAATTTAGTATATCAACTCAACCTTGTGACCTTTCAATAGGGACACCTGATTGTTGTAGTGGCTCTATCACATCAGACACCAACAGGCATCTAAGCCAGGAAGTTGCTGAGGTTTTTTTACTGAGCAGAATGGCATGCTCCAATGGCGTACTGTGAATTCAGGACCAGTTTCAGCCTTCAGACTACTCAGGACCTCCTGAAAGCGTGGGAAAATTCATGAAATCCCAAACAAATGGGGACAGTTGAGGGGTATGCTCCCATGGAACTGTTACTGACTGGTTCTAAGATCATAAGTCTCTGTTCTTCTGCCGGTTCCAGATTTACCCTATGTATGGGCTTGTACAATATGCAATCATCTCTTTCTTTATAGCACTGCATATTACTTGCAGGTCATATATATGCAGTGCTGAAAGTAGTATGCTGTGCATACTACTTGCTGCTCATGCTCAGGACCTCACTGACCTCCTCTTTGAGATCCCTGGCTGTGATCATAGCTCCCACCAAGGGAAACCTCATTCCTTGCAGTTCTACTGCCTCCAGTTTTGCTACCTTATGAAATGCTAGTTTACTAGGCTCAGCGCACGTCAACTGAGGCCAAATGCTCATAGCACTCACCTCTGAAATAACAAAAACAGGTCAATGCAACTGCCTTTTAAGGTGTCGGCAGCCTATGCAGCAGCACTTCAAATGGTTCATTTAGGGCTCTGTTCCCTATGCAGTGTGTCACTTACCACAGGGAGCTACCTATGGCAGAATTTTGCCCACAAGTGGCAAAATTCTGCCTTTCAAGAGCGAAATTGTGAATGAAATTCCACCATTCGTGGATGAAATTCCACTCTTCACTGGTTAAATTCTGCATTTCATGAATGGAAATTTGTACTTCACATCCATGAAATAGTTCTCGAATTGTGTGAAATATTTTGCATAGCAGAGTATGTTGACTTTGCCCATCTCTATTTATAAAGTGCCCCAGCACTGTTATGTTCTGTTATTCATTTAATGTGAAATGTGCCAAAATCACAGACTACATAAATTCTCTTTTCCGTGAATTGTTCTTAAGTGCAGTAAAAAATATGGCAGGCTGCTACATCATGATGTTGCACCTTAGTTCATACTGTTGAGAAAATACAGGAAAAAAGTGGCCGAAAAGGAAAAGTTCACTATCTGGTCTTGGGAAATTCTCCTAATGTCCAGAAATAAGAACTTGAAATGAGAAGTTGCTGTCCTGGTCCTGATAGGTGATGTTGCTGCTGAGAAAAATGCAGGAAAAAAAGTGGACAAGAAGGAAAAGTTAATTATCTTGTCTTGGGAAATTCTTCTGATGTCCAGAAATGAGAGCTTGAAATGGGAAGTTGCTTTCCTGGTGCTGATAACTGCTGCTGCTGACTCATAGCTGGTGCAGCTGTAGTGACATGCCAGCAAAGGTAAGCATTGTTTCCCTTTTATCAGGTTATGTGGGAGTGAGAGGGCATTTGAAAGCATTGTCTTTGTTAACATATTTTGTCAGTGTTTCTCTCCTTGCAGGGATTTATCATGGAGATTCACTGCTGCTGCTGCAAGAGTATGTTGCCCATGCTTATTTTATTTTGGACTTTTGCATAGTATAGGAAGGTAAGTATTTTTTTTTATTTTCTTAAAATCACTGGACAATACCCGTACAGCAGGAATCATGATAACTGTTGTCTTCTCATATTTTTCTTGTTTCTGGTATTTTCCATATGCACAGTAAATTGGGCATTGCACAGTGAAGCTACACACTCAGTTGGAGGAATGTTTTACATGATGGTGCACCACAGACGACATGCTGAATGTACACAACATACAGTGCAGCAGGATGACAAGCTGCAAACAGAAGTGCTTGGCATGGTTAAGCCCATGAAGGTGAGCTGGCAAAAATTAATAGGTGGCAATGGCCTGCTTGCTGTAGAAGGACTTGATAGTTTACTACTGGCATGATGTATAACTGTCAGATCTGATGTGAAGGCAAAATACAAATTATTTAGATATTCTAATATGCTCCATAATGGGTTGCATTAGACATGTGAAAGAAAAACATAATTAAAAAAGTAGAATAGAAAATCACTTTCTAAAAGGATATATACCGATACCTAGGTGATGACCTGGCCCTGTCATGGAATGAAGGTTCCCCAGGCACAGGATGGATGAACTGTCACTTGTGCAGAATGAAAGAGCTATTATTTAGCAGGACTTGGCATGGACACTGTGTAACTGTTCACCTGTAGAAGGAAAAAGATAAGATTAGAAATTATAAACAGAAAAAAAAAACATGTCACATACTTATCATCAAATTATTGATGGCCATGCCCTGTAATGGCACAATAGTGTCACAGCAACTGAATTTGCCGGAAGACACATCCTTACTCTGTGGCTTGTCCTGTGCTGTCTAAAGTGAGAGGGAGACAAAAGAAAAAGAAACACACATTTAAAGCAACGTAACGTCTTACTGACTATATAGTTTTCATCAGCAATAATATTTGTCTGCCACATATGTTAGGATCCCCATATTGTATTTCATTTTATTTCATTCCTGAGTGAAGATACAGGATTTTAAACTGTTTCAAATTAAGAAATCCCATACCACCCACATAATCAAGAAATGAAATATCATGGCACAGTGCTACATACCTTACCATAATAGAAACGTGTTAACAACATCCTAATAAATGGGAAATCCTGAATAGAACACATTTTAACAAACTGCGAACGGTGGCCAACTTTAATTATGTGAGTCATTAATTACAACATTAGCTGTGAAAGCACTTTTGACAATCTGAAAACAAAGTATAAATAGAGCATGATGCTGATTTCAGATGTCAGAAATACATATGTTTTCCAAAAAGCATAGGATGGCCTTTTCTGGTGACCAGCAAAGACTGCTGTTTTAAAGAGCACCTTTCATGATGGTCCAGAAAGTTACAGCTTGTAGTCATTACACGCAGTACTAGACCTGAACGGTTGTGTGCATTTGTTATTTTTGGCCAAGGTTTACTCTGCCTTCCATATTTTGCATTTGTTTTTGAGCCCTGCTTTAGCCTTGCTGCATGTGCCTTTGCTGTTCATCTGCTGGGCTGCTGGCTCGCACTGACATCACTATATGGCAGAGGAGCAACTCACACTGTGCTGTGCAGTACAGCGCAGTTGAAGCAGTTTTTCAAGGGGAAAACTATCAGTGCTAGGGTACATACTGTGTCCCACCTTTCCCAAGACACCCTGTTAGCAATGCATTTTGCCAAAATCTATATGCCTTGTGAGTATGTTTTTTTGTAAAACTGATTTACTTCTTCCTGGTATCTGGTGACTTTGGCAACTGTGAGTGGGTGCTTACTGAAAGAGTAACTCAGTCATGGCACCTGTCATTGGGATGACTAGGGAAGGTGGGCAACCAGATGAGGAACTGTGCAAAATAGTGATATCCTTTCACTACATGCCTACACACATGGGAGGGGGAGCGAGCACTCTGAGTGTGGGGTGAGAGGGGATGGAGGGATTGTAGGGCGTGGCACTGCGGTGAGCTGCCAAGCTGCTTCATTGGTGTGGTGGGTGGGTTCAGGGCTACGGCAGGAATGGTGCTGGTTTCAGGTCTGGGCACAGGTACTTTTGTTCCACCCGGCCCAAATTTTTATTTTTTCCTCGATTACCCCAACATACAACCTGTAGTTGAGAATCCTTAAGAAGGGGGGCACAGCCCCCTGCATAAAGTAGAAAATCCCAACTCCCCGGTGCTGTCTTGCTGTGCACCGGGGAGTACATCGCCAAAATATGTTTTCAGCGATGTGCTGTCGTCCTAACGGTGATCGCCGTTATCACACAGTTCCATTCTGCCTCTCTAACAAAGCATGAGGACTGAGAGAAGATCAAGTTGATGTCAGCACCTTTCCCAATCCTCTTGACTTTCATGCATAAATTACTCCTTCTTGCATTGATTCTGGAGTTGTATTTCATTACTGTCCTCTGCAGTTAGTTTTTGCATTCTGAGCTACTAAAAACTGCAGTGTGTACCAGAGCTTCTGCAGCACACCTGGTGTTGCTATGGACCCAGGGCTGTACTGCTGACATCACTATATGGCAGAGGAGTGACTCACACTGCAGTACATTGAGGTTTCATCAGTTTTGCTAGGGAAAACAACATTACTATGTGTACATACTGTGGGCCCTCTTCACCGAGACACACTATTAGCAATGCATTATTCCAAAATCTAAATGCCTTGTCAGTATGCTTTTTTTTTTTGTAAAACTGACTTCTGCCTCTGAAACAAAGCATGGGGAGTGAGAGAAGATCATGTGCTGTCAGCTGAGACAGCTGTCACTTTATGCATTGGTGTGATTTGTGTCTATACCTTGATCATTTGAAAGCAGTAATGCCTCCTTACACATGCCATATTAGTGCCTTCCATGTCTGTCTGCAGTAAAGTGCCTGGCAGTCATCCTGATCAAAAATCCCTTAGTGAAGTTGGCCTGGTGGTGCAGAGGGTTGAGGCACTGGAAGCCACACCTTGTGCCATGCCAGCAACCCGAGTTCAGGAATGAGCTTGGGATGCTGGGGTCGGTGGGGGGAGGGCATGGACTTGGATTGAGCTGTCAGCTGTCAGCTCTAATTTCCCAGGGAGGGCACAAAGACTATGTGCAGCTTTGGTGGCTTCTAGTGGTGACTAGGTGAAGCAGCGCATATGGCCTGGGATTGGGGGTTAGGAGCTGCAGCAAAGACATCCAGCAGGTAGGGGTGGGAGTATGCCCATGCTGATCTGGAAGTCATTGCATGCCATGCTGCTCAAGTGGGAGGGACAAAAAGGCATAAATACACCCTTCCAATTGGTAGGTGAAGGTGGGTCTAGGCTAGGGGCATCAGGCACCAGGTCCAATTACGGGCCCTTGGCATCCTCCAGGCTCTCCTCTCGATACATCAGCCATCCAGATACTCTAGATAGAGTGCCAGTAAGGAGAGGGCAGTCCTTGCTCCCCGAGGACTTAGATCCAGTTGGGGGCTCGGGGGAAAAGATGAGGTGGAGATGTGCCCACCCTGGGGAGTTGCCAGGACTTCAGGAGGGACGGGATAAGCCTGATAGCCAAACAGCTCAGCTGGAGAGAAGGCAAATGGTAAGGGAGAAGAAACAGAGTTTAAAAAAAAAATCCCTTAGTGTTCCTTCATCCCATGCCTCCTTGATATCAGCATGGCACTGTGGAATGCCGAAGACTAATTTTTGTACCATATAATACTTCCTGTCGGCACATGCAAGGAATCCGAGTTTCAGTTTTCAAGATTCTCTGACATCAACTTCTGTTTTTTTTTTAAATAAGTATTTTAAACCAATGGTGTTTTTTTTTAATTTTTTCTGCATGATCTGGGTGTTAAAAGTATTTTTTTTTCTAAATAACTGTCTATGCTTCTGATGAAGGACTTGTTGGTCCAAAAGTTAGAGCACTTTGTTCTTGTTGTTACATCTATGTTGGTCCATTAAAAGAAATCAAATCATTTGTTTCTGGAA
This sequence comes from Neoceratodus forsteri, assembly GCA_016271365.2. Lineage (NCBI taxonomy): Eukaryota > Metazoa > Chordata > Ceratodontiformes > Ceratodontidae > Neoceratodus > Neoceratodus forsteri. Next base: position 56,387,407 of record CM028130.1, read on the forward strand.
CTTTTCAAACAAGAATTTCTCTGGAAATAGCCCTCAGTTTTTAAAACCACCTCTACGTTGCATATAGCACATATAGTACATCTAAATACCTTGGCACCCGATTCTAGAAAGGTTGGCGTAAGTTGTGCCAATGGCAACTTGTGCCAAGGACCCTCACCTGATTCTCTATTTGGCAGGGTCTGCATGGCTATGTTCTGTGACTTGTGCCAACCCAAACTGTACACCAATGGGAGGGCATGCCTGACCAGGTTGGCGCAAACCGTGGCAACCATGGCGGAAGTGAGTAACAGCCCACCCCCACATACCCCAATTCCCCACAGAAGTAGAAATACCTTGCAGTAATACTGATCCTCCCTTTGTCCCTGATCCCCACTATTCAGTAAAGAAAGCCCTGCAGGCCGAGCAGACCCCAATGCCCCTATGCTCCATAGAAGTAACAATGCCCCGAAGGGCTATCAATCCCCCCAATGGCACAAACCCCTCTGAAGGTCAGTGAAATAAGACCTGCAAGGCTAACACTTCACCCCCAATCACCGATCCCCAACACAAGTCTGGCCGCAAATGACAAATGCTGAAAATGAAAAAAAATTACTATTGTAAATAGTACACACTCAATGAATGAGCTATTTACAGTAGTACATGCTCATATGGAGCTCAGTCGATGGCTGGTGGTGAGAGGTGGGCTGTGCCAGTCTCTGGGTGGATACGAGTCAGGGAGGAGCAGCGTGGTCTGGCACTGTCAGGTGGGGGGGGTGGGGACCACTAGACTACCAGGGATAATGGGGTTATTATTTTTTTTTTCATTTTCAGAATTTTCCATTTGCTGCCAGACTTTTGTTCAGGGATCAGGGCCTGGGGTAGGCACTAGCCCTTCAGGGCTTATTTCACTGACCTTTGGGGGGGTTCTGGGCAGTGGGGAGATTGATAGCCCTGTAGAGCATTTTTACTTCTATGGGGGATCGGGGCATGGGGGAGTCTACTTGCCCTGTGGGGCTTTATATGCATATTTGGGGGATCGTGCCATGGTGGGGGGTGCAAGTCAAGGGGGATGGGCTGGCAGGCACATTGGCACAACCCCTGGTACACTTACATCAGCTAATAGCCGGTGTAAATATACTTTGACAGATGTCCTCTGGGGGTTATTTCAGAATTGAAAATTTGGGGATCTGCCAGCCACCCTTCCAGAATAGGGTGCAACTGCTGCCTTAAATCACCTTGCACCACATTGCAGGGGGTCTATAGCATAACTGGTGGTATAGGTCCACTTTGGCACAAGCAGCCTGCAACATGTTGCAGGCTGCTTTGCAGAATCCTGAATGTCGCAATTCATGGTGCAAAGTGCTACTTGCACCACTCTTGTTGGCTTAAGTCAGTTTGCACCATGCATAACTGTTTCTAGAATTGAGCCCCTTGTTTGTATTATATGGGATCAAAATTTGTCTTCGGCATACCGCGATGCCATACAGATCTAGCAGGTGCAGGACAGAGGAGTAGTAAGGAATTTTCAATTGGGATGTCTGCCAGGCACTTTACTACAGAAAAACATGGAAGACACTAGTATAGCAGGGTAAGGGGGCATTACTGTTTTCAAATGATCAGGGTATAGACACTAATTACACCGATGCATAAACTGACAGTTAGCTGTCTCAGCTGACAGCAGTTTTATCTTCTAGCACTCCCCATGCTTTGTTACAGAGGCAGAAGTCAGTTTTACAAAAAAAAACATACTGACAAGTCATTTGGATTTTGGCATAATGCTTTGCAAATAGGGTGTCTTGGTGAAGTGGGACCACAGTATGTACACCTAGTAATGTGATTTCCCTTGCAAACTGCTGCAACTTCACTGTACCGCAGTGTGAGTCACTCTTCTATCACATAGTGATGTCAGCCTTGGGTCCACAGTAACACCAAGCTTGCTATAGAAGCACCATGCAGTTTTTAGCAACTCAGAATGCATAAACTAACTGCAGAAGACAGTATTGAAATACAGTTCTAGAATCAATGCAAGAAGGGATAATTTATGCATGAAAGTCAAAAGGACTGGGAAAAACCATCATGGAGGCACTGAGGGTTGAAGAGCTGAATGCCACACCTTGTGCTATGATGGCGACCCGGGTTCTGGTCTGGAATGACCTCGGGTTATTGGGGTGCTGGCATGGGGGGGCACAGCAGGATCAAGCATGTCAATGGGCAGCTCTCCTCTCATGAGGGTGGGTTGGTGCCTCCCCATAGTTCCGCTCCCACCAAATGGAGATCCGGTGGGTAGCGCAGGTGAAAAGGGGGCAGCAAAAACAATCATGAGAGGTGGAAGGGGCTGAGCTGGTGCCATGGGTTGCATAGCGTGTCTCCACGTGCTCGCATGGCCATGTGTTGCGGCCTTGGGGGGGTAGGAGAAAACCAGTGTCCCCATCGCCAGTTGGCAGGAGGAGTTGACAGGGACCAAACAGCTGGATTAAAAAAAAAGGACTGGGGAAGGTTCTCTTTGAATGAAATTAGTTTACCATTACAGAATACACTCTTGGCCTTTGGTGTAGATTAGGTGTTCTTGCCTTGATGGGCTCAGTGTGGCTGTAGGCTCAACTTGAGATCTGGCTTCAGCTTGACATGCCAGCTGATGGCAGTCTGGCTGGTGGGATGGTTCACATGCTGGCTGTTGGGATTGCTGGCAGGATGGCTTCCAGGTGGTCTACTTGGATTGCTGGTGGAATGGATATGAGGCTGGCAGGTTGGATTACTGTCACTGGCAGGATGGCTAACAGAGGGTTAGCTGGTGGGATTAATCACTATCAGGATGGCTAACACTAGGCTAGCTGGTGGGATTATTGTTGGGATTACTGTCACTGACAGGTTGGCTAATATGGGGCTGGCTGGATGGAATTACTGCTGGCTGGAGTTCTGGCTACTAGGATGTATTCTTACTGGGTGTGGCACACATGCTCTTGGCATAGCTGGCAGATAGCCACTTTTTCATCTTTTGGGTCCAGAATATAACAATCCCAAATTAGGGATTTTCTACTCCTTGTTTTCATGTGATGGCAGTAAACCGGGTGCTGGGACATTATTGGAGGGCTAGAAATGGGTGTTCTGGGGCATGATTTCTGCTCTAACCACTGAGTCACAGTCTATTATCACTGCTGGCTCACCACAGCCAGCAACAATTGGAGAACTTGTTGTGGGGGGGGTACTTTACTTGTTCCATGTGCCGGACTATACTTTTCTTTTGCTCAGGTTCCCATAGAGGATCCATATCATCATCCCCATCCCCACCTACTTTGCCAGCCTCCTGACATATATCTTACTCTTCATCATCCTCACTTTCATCACCCTGTGTTTCCTTCTCAGCAGCATCTGATTCCCTGGCTCTGCATGATGAAACATTCAGATCTGCCTGAGCCACAACACACTGCAACACAGGCTCAGGCTTTTCTACACCACTTTCGGGGACATCCACCACCTCTGAGTCTTTATCCTTAAACACATTCCCATAGGAAGACTTTTTGGGGGTTCTTTCACTGCACCCGTAGTCCCTGCCCGCATTGGCTACACTGCCTCCATCAGCACCCACCTGCATTGATGCCACAGATTTTGTAGAAAAAACTTTGGCCACACTAATGCCCCAACTTGCAGCAACTACTCCTTGTCGACTACTGCCAGTCCCTGATGAACATACAGTACATTGTCACAACTGCTTATGGTTCCTTTTGGAACCACAGAAACTATGCTCCTCTTGTCAGCAGTGCAATTGCCAGAAAAGCCTTTAGCAGAACGTCTCTTTTCAGGCATCTTCTTATATGTGTAGATTTCAGAACACAACAAGACAACACTTTACAGTTCGTTACTGATGTACACAGACAATAAACAACAGCAATACAACCAATTTTTTTCTTTCTTTTTTTAAAGAAAAACAATACACAAGAGGAATTTGAGGATTAGGGGCATGGCGACACATGCAACAATACACAACAAGATTATACACAGAAACAACAACACCAGGAATATTTTTTTTTTATCAAAACAATACACAACAGGGATTTAAGGGACTGCAGGAGACACTCACAACAGTACACAACACCTTACAAGATTTTACACAGAAACAACAACACAAGCAATATTTTTATTTTTTAATTTTTAGCAAAGTAATACACAACAGGGATTTAAGGGACTGTAGGGGACACATGCAACAGTACACAACACCTTACAAGATTTTACACAGAAACAACAACACAAGCAATCTTTTTCTTATTTTTTTTTTAGCAAAGTAATACACAACAAGGATTTAAGGGACTGTAGGGGGCATACTCAACAGTACACAATACCTTACAAGATTTTACATAGAAACAACAACACAAGCAATATTTTTCTTATTTGTTTTTTTTAGCAAAGCAAAACACAGTGGGATTTAAGGGTCTGTAGGGGACACATGCAAGATACAATAAGGTACGTGAACTAAAGCTAACTTCTATCAAGCAATGAAAAAGAAATCAATATAGTCAAGTTATAGTGACAAAAATAATTCAGTAACGCAAGTCTAACTGTTCTAAAGAACTAAACTAATAGAGCATAAAACAACTGGAAAAACACTAAACGAAAACACTGAACAGCACTATTGCTAAACACTGTCTAGTCTATAAGGCAAGCCTGGCTTTTCTTGCTGGAGGTTGCAGATCAAATCTCTTCCCCTGTAGCACACTACACAGTCTGCAATACAGAAATAGAATCTACTACTTTAATCTAGGTAAATCACAAAACACATTCCACAAATAGTTGGTGATCTGAAGACACAAGGCACAGTACACACTAAATGGACTGATTTGGGGCAAAAAAGTTTGTATTTTAAACATTTTTATAAGGTTTTTTTGGCACAGCTCCAGAACACAATAAACTGCAATGCTTTCCTTCACAATGCACTGAATTCAGCCTATGCATGGCAAACAGCTTATAGCAGCCCATCGTGACCTACAATCCCAATGAGTCTTGTTAGTTTTACCGCAGAACTGTAATCCATAGGTGAAGTTAGGTAAAGTCAGCATTTTCCACAATTTGCAAATTTCTCCTTTAAGGCAAAGTGAAACTTTGCCTTGTGGATGAATTTTGCGAATTGCAAAAATTTCATGAAATTTTTCCAACTTTTCCCACCGCTACTTAAAATCAGGTAAAAAAATAAAGGAATATATAGGTATTCATCCCCTTGTGATAATTCTTTGTAATGTTAGGTTGAGGAAGAACATGACTGCTATAAAGGCAGTTTTTTATTTCTGATATGTCAGTTGAGCTGGTGTCTATAACAGAAACCTGGTTGTATGACAACTCCAGATCTCTACTGGATGCAGACATCCCCATGGGTCACTCCATAGTACATTATCAAAGAAGGGATTATGGGGTGAGGCTTGGGGCAACCATTGTGCTAGAGCCAGTTGAACTTCACAATGCACAAAGTGAGAGATCTTGTCATATCAATGCATGGCCATGCTTGGGGGTCCAGGTGAAGGTTGCATAATCCATGAAGCTGGAAGCCTCCACCAAGGTGAAAAATCTGGGGATCACAATGAATGACAAGCAGATATTTGTGGCTCAGGTGGTCAGCTGTAGTCCAGAGTGGCTTTTGACATCTAAAGAACTTCAGCTGGATTAAATCCATAATCCATTCTAAAGATCTGACAGCACAGGTGCATGCTTCCTTGATGTTCAAACTCAATTGTTTATTTATTCAGTCTTGGATTACACAGTACCTTTGAGTGCCAGGCAGTTAATTTACAAAGGTTCTATGTCAGTGGGGGAAGAGTCACAATCAGACAAAGGATGAGCTAACAAATTAAGTTACAACATGCAGAATCAATTCATAATACATCAATAATATACAGTGATGAACAAATGGAGGAAGCAGTAGAGAAATGAGGGAAGGAAGCAGTAGAGAATTAAGATAGAGAGGAGTAGAAGACAGTAGTAGTGTTTTAAATGACCAGAGGGGAAGATAGCAGGCAGGGGCTTTGTCAGTGTTGTAAAACAGGGTAGACAGGAGGTAGAGGGATGGGGGAAAGTGGGGAGAAGCATGGGCAGGGAAGAAGGTGGAAGACAAAGGCCTTGTAAGTGCAAGTGAGAGGTGTGGTCAGGGTGACAAGGAGCATGGAAAAGGTAGAAGGATTGGGGTAATTAGGATTAGGTGGTACAACTGCAGGCACAATCTGCTATGAGATGCTGATGGAGCATATACTGAAACAGTGCAAGTTTAGGTAGTGTAGTCAATTCACTGCACAGACCATTGAACCAAAGTGGGGCTATTTACAGAAAGGATCATTGGAACTGAGCAGTCTGACAATGTGGGGTGAGAGAAGGTGCTCAGTTTCTGAACTGAGAGTGTGTTGGGTCTTGAGGGATTTGTTCAACAGACATCCAATGCCAGGCAGCAAGAGCCCAAGGAGCACCTTTTTTTCAGAAGGCATGTTTGGTATTTGATCCTACTACTTAGCTGAAGCCATCCAGATTGAGCATATAGTTCATAAGTGTGGGTGAGACGAGCAGCACCAGTGATTAGCCTACAGGCTTTGTTCAAGGCAACAGTTAGTGTTCTGAGTGCTGTAGTTAAGGAGTTTCCCATGACATGCATGACTGTGATTGAGTGAGCCACAAAATGGTGACACAATTGTGGCTCATGTCATGGGGGCTACCAATGAGGTAGGGAGAGTGGATGGGGTGGGTTGGCACATATAGTGACAGGATGTCACTACACATATGCACGTGGGGGGGTGGAAGCAAGCACGATCAGTGAGGGACGGGAGGGGTTTTGTAGGGTGGTGCCGAGGTGGGCTGCTGAGTGGGCCCTGTGGCATGGTGGTTGGGTTCACGACTTGGGTGGGCAGGGTGCTGGGTTTGGGTCCAGGCGCAGGTACATTTTTGTTGCGCCTTGCCCCAATTTTTTTTTTCAACATTTTGCACCCCCTGACATGCACTCCCCTAGAGTTGAGAATCTTTATGTAGGGGGATGCGGGGGGCATAGCTGCAAGTCCCCAGTGCCATTTTGCTGTGTGCCAGGGAATCAGAGAGCCAAAATTGATTTTCAGCACTCTGACTTCACCATAACACCGATCGTCTTTCAGCATTCACCATTATGACATGGAGCACTGTTAAGGCAGCTCCATAAATGACTAAGTCATAATCAATGATCAACAGAACTGAACTGTAGATTTCAAGCTTCAGAGCTTCTGAAGTCAGATTCCGTCCATATCTACAGAGAAGCCCAATTCTAATATTAACATTCCTAGCAAGGTTGTCTATGTGAGGCACTTAGGTGAGGTGACTGTCCAGTGTTACACCAAAGTACTTAAAGTGCTGAATTTGTTCAAGAGGGGCTCCTTGGTTATTTCTAACTGTGATAGCATGTACCTTATACTTATGATGAGAGGATGAAAACAACACAACTTTTGTGTTCTTGTAGTTTAGCACAAATTTGTGAGTATTAAACCCTTTCTATGCTTCCATGAATCCAAGTTGTAGGTTGCTTTCAAGTAAGTTGGGATCCGGGTGGCTTGTAAAGATGACAGCATCATCTGCATAGAAGACAGTCCGTTGAAGACAAGCAGATGGCAAGTTGTTCAGGAAGATACTGTTACTTTCTACACACAAATGGTAATGGAGGTTTACTGACTCATCTGCAGCTAGTGCAGAACACTGTGGATGAGTTACTGATGGGTCTTACATACATACGAACATATGAAGAAGCCAGCAGAAGAAGGTCATTTGGTCTATCATGTCTACTTGTATTGCAAGGTCCAAAATTGAGCTAATACCCCTGCCCTCCCTCCCCACTACTCCCATCCTCCCTACCCATAATTCTTATCTTCCCCCATGCCTATCTCAGCCTCCCTTAAAGCTGCCCACTGTCTTCAATGAGAGGACCTCTTCCTATATCATATTACGTGACTCTGGTAATGCGTAAGCTGCACTATCTGGTTGCTAACCTATAATGCCCTAGAAGTTTCTGGGAACAGCAGAAAAGATGCAGTGTGGTGGTACTAATGATATGAGAGTTATACTGGAAGAACATATGGAAGAGCTGGTGAAACATATACAGTAGAAAATGTTTATGCAGTGATAGGAAACAGCTTTAGCCTCCCATTGACTGTGTTAGTACACCTTCTGAACATCCCCAGAGCAAGGTTCAAGCCATATTTCCACAGGTGAGCTTAGAGGGAGAAGATGCCAGCAGATGCTTTCTAAAGCAATGTGCATGGACAGGTTTGATTATACACATCACACAGGTTCTGGCTGCTGCAGTACTGCGGATACAGCTGATTACAGTAGCATGGCTGCAGTTATTGAACCTGTGAAATTTCATTTCATTTCATTTATTATTTGTTAACTCATTGCCTCCACAGGAGCTCTCTGAAGTTGCACCATGATCCACTTGTCTCCTGTATACTGTTAACAGTAAATCCTGGGCCTTTCAGTAAATCCAGAGACTGCATCAGAAGACATATGAGGACAGATTAACAGAGCTCAATATGTATACCCTTGAGCAAAGGAGGGAGAGAGGTGATATGATCGAGGCATTCAAACACCTTAAGGGCATTAATAAGGTGAAAGAGTCTAACATGTTTAGATATAAGAAAAATAGCAGGACAAGAGGGCACAGCATGAGATTAGAGGGGGGCCGATTAAGGGGGAATGTGAGGAAATTCTTTTTCACAGAAAGGGTGGTGGATGCATGGAATGGCCTACCTCAAGAAGTGGTGGCTATGAATACAGTGCAGGGCTTCAAACAGGCATGGGATAGGCATAAGGGAGCAATACAAATGAGTATGAATAGATAGGCCACTGACAGAGCAAAGGCCAATGGCACATTTATAAGGTAGAAAAAGAAATGGGCAGACTGGATGGGCCTTGCGGTCCTTATCTGCCATCAACTTCTATGTTTCTTTCTAAGCAAAATCAAGCTATAGTCAGCATGCCATAAACAAATCCTAATAGCTCAAGAACCGTAAGTGCTAGACATAAAGTATGAGTGGCAAAGTTATTCAGCATAAAATTACCTTTCCAATGGTGGTATGTAAATAATAATATGTATTTTTGTTTTTTTTCTATGCTGGTTGAAACAGCAAAAAAAAATGTTTTTTCACTAAAACAGGCAACTTAAGCCATACACACCGAACCATAAACAAATGTGGATAACTCCTAAAGTATACATGATATACACAAATATCAGTGGCAGAGTTGTTCAGCACATAATTACCTTTCCCATGGTGGTATGCAAATAATAATATGTATTTTTTTTTCTATGCTGGTTGAAACAGCCAAAAGAAAATATTTTTTTCACTAGAACAGGCAACATAAGCCATACACACCATACCATAAACAAATGCGAATAACTCCTAAAGTATACATGATATACACAAAATATCAGCGGCAAAGTTGTTCAGCATAAAATTACCTTTCCAACGGTGCTATGCAGTCAAATATATATTTATTCTGTTACACTATATATTAAAATATATAAGTGACTTCTCCAGACGTTGCAAGGGCACACTGGGAGTCAGTAGCCGACTTCTGCAGACGTCCTCAGGACACACCAGTGTATTTTACTGATGACTACAGGCGTCTGCTAGGAGACAATGAGTTAACCGGGTAAGGACACTAGACCAAAGGTCCTGTTTCAGGCCCAACCCAGACAAAAAAAAAAACAAAATATAAAAACAAAGAACAACAAGATAACAGATTACAAACAATAGTTACAAACAGATTTTAACAAAAAATAATGCTTTAACTTTGATTTAAAATTAGGAACTGAGAAAGCATGTCTGACACTGAACAAGAGTGCATTCCAATTTATAGAGGCTGCAACTGAAAAGGCTCTTAAGCTAGTCTTAAGTCTATGATGTGGGACTTTATATAGTGGGCCATTTGCTGACCTCAAACAAGGCAAAAACTCTGTTCTAGAGACTAAATTAGAAAGATGAAATAAAGAAGCAAAATGCAAGCTCTTGAATATCAGACATCCCACTGACTACTCAGTCCAACAACTGGGTGACAAACAACCCAGTTGTGAATAGAGACTACAGTGATGCGAATGATAAGGAGCTCCAAGAACAAATCTGCAAATGTTATTGTGTGTAACAGACAAAGCATCCATTTCTTTTACCCTGATATTAAGATAGATACCAGATACATAGTCAACATGGGGGAGAAGTGATCCAATGGCAATCACTGTCCTAGTCGCTATGGTAAAATAAGATTTAAATTTATAAAGTAACCCTATTTTTTGAATTATTTTTTTAACAATAGACTGAACTTGTAGAGAATAGGTCAAACATGGGTCCAGGAGTACTCCAAGATATCTAAATTGTGACACTTGTTTCAGCAGAAGGCCCTGAGAATCAGACACTACTAACTTTGGATTATCCTCCAGCATTGAAGGCATACCAAAAAGCATAACCTTAATTTTAATTGAATTTAGAACCATGACATTAGAAGTCAGCCAGGAACAAACATCCCCAAAATCCTTATTAAGCGTAATAGAATGTTCAAACACTGATTTAGACTGGGCAAAAAGTATAAGATCATCCACATACAATAAAGAATCACTAAATTTACAAACCTGTGGTAGTTGATCAACAAAAATGGAAAACAGTAAAGGGCCTAATATGGACCTTTGAGGTACCCAACAATGAATGGAGGACACATCCAAAACAACTGAGCCCACTTAAACATAATGACATCTATTACTCAGATAGTTGCCAACCCAAGAAACAGCGGCCTCAGAAAACCCAAGATTATACAATTTAAGGCAGGTAAGATTGTGGTCAATCAGATCGAATGCCTTGGTTAGGTCCATGAACACCACCCCCGTCATACAACCTTTCTCAAAACCATGCAGGATGATGTCCGTGAACCCAACCAAGGCAGTCCCTGTGCCATGAAACTCACAGAAACCGTGTTGTTGCCAAGCCAACAAATCATAGGTCCCTAGGTAATCATTAATCTGCCTGGCCACCAGTTTTTCAAGTGGTTTGCTAAGCGGGTTCAAAATTGAAATTGGTCTATAGTCATTTAAAGTGGCAGCATTACTTTTTTAGGGATCAGAACCACTCTTGCTTTCTTCCATACAGTAGGGAATACACCAGTAACTAACAACAAATTAAATATATAGCATATAGGATTAGTAATAAATGGAATGACAAACTTTAAAAAACAACCATCTAACCCACCCCCACAATCATTAGCTCTGTCTGGGATAGATTGAAAGAGTTTTAAAACTTCATGTTGGGCAACTTCATTGAATAGAAATCTGGATCTATCTACTGAGAGCTCAACTAATTTAGATTTAATAACAGCAGGCTGAGGGGAGGAACATCTATAACTGGACAAATCAGAATATTTGCTGTTTAACAAATTAACAATTTCAGGCAAATCAACAATTTCAACATTGTCTACAGTAACTTTCTGAATATCAACTTTGGACTTTGGAGACAACAATGAATTTACATTATCCCAAAACCTCTTTGGGTTAGCCCAACTGGCTTCAAAACGTTCCCTACAATAACCTTTTTTTGCTTTCCTTACTTCTGATGACACCAAGTTGCTAAGCCTATGATAAAGATTCATTGAAGCACTACTGGGAAACAGTTTAAATTTCAACCAGGCCAAATCTTGACCCTTAATCAAATTCTTAATAATAGAAGAGAACCACCCAGTAGGAGAACCTCGGCAGCAGAGAGTCTGCAAAGGGAAAAAAGTTTCCTGAATGGGAAGTAATTGATTACAAAAAAAATCCAACGAGGCATCAACATCCGGAATACATTCAAGAAAAGACCAGTCAATGGCACCCAGAGAAGAATACAATAAAGGAAAATGAATCCTCTTAAACGATCTAACTTGAACCAGATGGGGGGGGGTCAGATGTTGAAAATTCAATACACAATATATTGCCACACGGTCACTAATGGAATCAGCCAAAACACCAGAATTTGCTATTTTACCCTCCCTGTTAGTTAACACCCAATCAAGTATGGAATGATTCAGTGTAGTGGGATTTAATAGGGTTGGTTCCTCAATGCACTGAGTCAGGCCATAAGAAAAGAGAAAAGATTCAAGTCCCAAAAGTGTCTTTGACTAACCAATTCAAGTTCATATCCCCAAGAATAACAACATCACCTTGCTTGAAATAAGGGCCACTGATATCTAGAAAAAATGTCAAGCCTTCCTCACCACACTGAGCAGGGTTGTATAAACAGCCCACAGTCAGTTTTTTCTTTCCCCCTAAGATGAATTGCAACAACAGCCAATCTGATTCACAGTCAAGTTAACTACTAGACATAACAGGATGTACCTGCAAATGATCCTTAAAGTAAACCAAGACACCACCTCCCTTTTTCTTACCTTTCTGGTTGGACCTGACTAACTTATACCCCTTAATACAACATACATTGTCCAAAACTCCAGGCTTCAGCCAAGTTTTGGACAGAACAACAGCATCAGACTGGTACACTAATCAGCTGTTCAACTTCAGCCATCTTAGGAATCAGGCTGCGAACATTTAGATGAATAATTTTAAAGCCATGGCTGACAGCAAAAGGGGAAGTGTGAGAAGAACCCTGTGAGGAGGAAATTGTATTTAGGGGAAAAGACCCTGGATTTAACTCAACATCACCTGCTTTCAACAATAGATAAGCAGTCGGAACAATGTAACCCCATTTATACATGAAGGATATTCCATGATACAGTGAGCCTTGGTACCCCCAAATCCCACATAATCTCATGCCCACTGTAGTATTCAACAATACTTGCCAAGGAACAACAACCAAATTAGCAGCCACCATACTACTTGAAAACAAAAAATCACTTGTATCATATTTAACTCCTTCCCCCTTAAATGTATCATGTAATACTACGTTATCGACATATAACAACCCACCCCCTAAAATACATACCCATACAATATAAACCTTTGCATCCCACATCTTAATATTTCAATTTTCCACAGCACAAATCCCTAACCACACACTCCCACTCCCTTGCCTCCCTCAGACTCCCTTGCAGTTATTGCATTTAACTGCATGGCCGTCACTTAAAAGTCATCACGTTTAGTGGGTCAATTATTTAAACTCCTCAAAGGTCTGCCACCACCAATCAGGGGGAGGGGGTGTGGCCAGTAGCGAATGCGTAGGTGGGACAAAGGTCCCTCAAGACAACAGGCGGCAATGTAAAATAAACAGCAGCAATAATGGGCTAAGTAGCAGCAGCTGTAGCAGCTTATGCAGTACACACTTTCAAATTGCAAAACAAATGTCCTGCTCCGTAGCAAGCAGCAGCTCGTCACTTTGAAAAACACAGTACACAGCCCAGTAGCACTATTCAGTTCTTTAGGACTCCTGCTCCAAGTGCAAATGACTGCAGCAACACAGTCAAAATAAGCAGCACACCATGACTTTAGGTTCCACCCTCCAAGCATATATATATATTTGCAAGGAGACTTTGGGACAAACCTTGATGTGGTTAAGCTGCAGGGGTGGAAAGAAGTGTCCTAAAAAAGGTTCCAAACCATAATGTTCAGGTGCCTGATTTTATTTTTTTTGAAATGTAAGTTTATTGAGTTTTCAAGTACACAAGGAAAAACAAAAAAAAAAACAAAAAAAAAACACCCCATTCAATGGGAAAACATCTTAAGGAAGTACCAAGGAAAAGGGGGGAAAGGGAAGGTAACATGTAGTCAGGCTAACAAAGCAACTAAAATAAATATAGGCAACCTATGGAATCAAAACCAACACAATCACAGAATAAAGGGAAAAGAGAAAAAAAAAAATATAACCCCCAAACCCCCCAACCCGAAGCCCCGGAGAGTTGTTCTAGAAAAGATAGACCAAAGCTGGAGAAAGCAAGGACAGAAAGAGTGAGACAGAAGAACTGTCTGAAGTCTGGGGACGAAGAGCTGTCTGGAGTCTGAGACAAGTCACCCTGGAAGGATTAAGCTGGCATACGTGACTGAACATAGGACCAACCGGGGACATGACTATACTAAGTAGAGAGCATTCAACTTACCCCATTTCCGAATAAAAGACCCCGGGTTGTGCCTGTAACTAGCAATAAACTTCTCGGTATTGAGGTTGAGAGACAACTCCCTCAGCCACTCTTGATAAGTAATAGTGAGCTGATCTAACCAGTGCCTGAGGATCAGTTTCTTAACAACCATTGAGATAAGGGCCATGTGGTATTTATGCTCCATCACCGAAATGGCGGAGTAATCACCCAAAATACATATGTCAGGAGTAAATAACTCCTTCAAACCTAGGAGCGGGTTAAGACGGTCTCTAAGAGCGTCCCATAAAGGGGCCACCTTGACACAAGCCCAAAAAATATGCAACAAGTTTCCTTCGGCAGCCCCACATCTTGAGCAGAGACTGGACTCTTGCTTCCCAAACCTGGCCAGCTTGACTGGGGTGTAATAAAGATTGTTTAGAATATAGTACTGGGTCAGTCTATGGTTATCCTGGGATAGGTAACGTATACACGCCCTTCCAAATTGAACCTCAAACCGGGTAGAACACGAACCTGAGAGAGACCAGATTTTGGAGCCCACTAAGGAACGGAAAGAGATCGGTTAACAATTTACTATAAATACTAGAGATGCATCTATTTATACAGCCGCCTCCTGTACCTTAACAAGAAAAGGCTTTAATTTAGAAGGAAAAGGGTAGGACCCAAGGTTTGAAGAATCAAATGTCTCAGTTGAAAACTTTAAAGATAAATTTCTGAGGGATGAAAGGTCTTTAAAATGCCATCTGAATTGAGAAGATTACCCTGATCGTACAGAGATTCCATGGACAAATTTGCAAGCTGACGGAGCCAGTCCTCAGCTATACACCTACCCCAATTTTGAGATTAGGATTTAAAGTCAGGGCTGGGCTGAGTCTTTGATGGGAGGAAATTAAAGAAGTTCCAGCATTGAGAAATAACTCTAATGGACAGGCCAATAGGGACTCACAAATGACTAGGGAAGCTTGGAGAACGGAAGCTAAAAATACGAGAAGGCTCAAACCTCCTGGACTAATAAATTAACCTCAAGCTGATGCCAAATGGGTAAAAGGTAGAAGGCTGAGTACTAGCCAGCTTCCCTAATCGAGCCAAATGGCATGCCCAATAATACAGCAAGAGACTGGTAGCCGATTCCCCTTTCTCTGGGCGCAGGTAAGCTTGAGGCTCTACTGAGGCTGTTTCCTTCCATACAAAATTGACAGCGCTGAATTAACTCTGAGCAAAGAACCGCCTGGGGAGCCAGATGTTGAGATGAGTCAGGGATATAATAGTCGAGGACAAATATTCATTTTGATGATATTAATACGCCCCAGGGTAGAGAGAGGCAATCGCTGCCACCGGTCGAGGTCACACCTGATTCTCCTGACCGCATCAACTAGGTTAAGTTCCTTGGCCAGACCCTCACCCCTAGTTACATGCACCCCTAAATATTTGAAGGAACCAGAGACCCATTTCATACCAAACCGCTCGAAATCCGATTTAAAGGTAAGGGAATTAACCGGAAAAATTACTGATTTAGAGACATTTAGCCTGTAGTTGGAAACCTGACCGAAGTGGTCAATAATTTGAAGGACATGAGTTAAAGAGTGAACGGGGTCGGAAAGATATAACAATATATCATCGGCAAAAACCGATAGGGTGAGGGGAAGTTGTGCAAGGTGCAACTTGATGTGCGGTGAACCCTTAATACTCACTAGTAACGGTTCTAAGTATAGATTGAACAAGTAGGGGACAGGGACAGCCTTGCGGGTACCTGCACAAAGGGGAAAACTGGAGGAGAATACCCCATTGCAATAGACTTTTGCTGAGGGGGATCTATAAATAGCCATAACCATTCGAATGAAGGAATCAGGGAAGCCCATTTTCCTCAGAGTAGCCCATAAAAAGTCCCAGTTCACACGGTCGAAGGCTTTTTCGGCATCGAGGGCGACAAGGACAATGGGATCAGAAAAGGAATGAGAAGCCTGAAGGACATGGCCAAGAGTTCTCAGATGGTCGGCAGAAGAGCGCCCCTGGACAAAGCCAGCCTGTTCCGGGCTCAACAAATGTTCCCAAACCGATTTGATTCTGGACGATAAAATTTTGGAGAGGATTTTAATGTCATAGTTGAGGAGTGATATAGGATGATAGCTGGCAGGGTCCAAGGGAGGCTTGTCAGGTTTGGGAATTAGAATAATAATTGCTTCTAAAAGGGAGGGGTCAGGTTCGACCGCAGAAAACAGGTATTCGTAAAGCTTAAGCAACATAGGGGACAATTCTTTGCAAAACACCCTGTAAAAGGAGGGGGGGTAGCCATCCGGACCTGGAGCCTTTCCCAGAGGCAGGTCGTTGATTGCCGCCCACCTCCCCAAAGTGATGGGAACAGAAAGCATATCACGGTGCTGAGGCCGAAGGGATGGGAGCTTAATATTCTCCAAGAACCGCCTCCGCCAGCTGAGCCTGCGACGCTGTGGACTCAGTGCCTTAGATGTCTTTAAAAAGGCTTCAAAGATCTGAGCAACTCCTGGTAGCGACTTAGAAGTGCCGCCACCGCTGTGAGTACCGGAATTAGACGAGAGCCTCAACCTCTTTCAACCTCAACGCCAGCATCCGCCCATTTCTCCCTGGTCAATATACTTAGTCCTGGACTTTAAGAGGGCATACTCCGCTTTGTCCCGGGTTAAACCATTGTAATCACTCCTGAGTTTTATGAGAGCCGACAAATTTGCAGGGGAATTGACGGAAAGAAGTTGCTCCTCAGCTACTCTCAGCAGGTTCAACAACAAACTAATTTTGGACTCCCTAACCCTTTTCCTAGTGGCCGCAATCTTGATAAGCTCACCTCTAAGGAAACATTTAAAGGAACACCACAATACATCCACACGGTGGACTGAACCGAGGTTCAGGTCGAAATACATACGGATCAAATCCCTGATCTGGGAAACAGAGTGTTCCTCCTTAAGAATTTGCGTATTGAGCTTCCACAACATATCTTGTTGACCTTGGATACCCGGAGAGACTTTGATCCAGACCAGAGAATGGTCTGAGATAACTATCGGCTCGATACCGGCTTGAGAGACACAGCTCATTAATGAGGAGATGACGAGGAAAAAGTCGATTCTCGACCACGCTTGATGAACCTGGGAATAAAAGGAGTAGAGCCGACTATCGGATTTAAAAGACGCCTAGGGGTCACAAAGACCCAACAAGCTAGTAAAATCCGAAAGGGCTAATTGGGCAGGGAAGCTGGTCTAACTGGCCTATATGTTTTATCAGATGTGTTGACGGGCAATGTTCCAGTCACCCCCCAAGATAAAGGGGGAAGGTAGAAACCTACTCAGGATATCAGTCAGGGACATAAGGAAGGACGGATCACCCCCCACCGGGGCATAAATCGCCCCAAACACCAGACTACTATTATCTAACTGGCCCTTGACCAAAACGTATCTGCCCTCTGAGTCAGTAACACACTCCTCTGCAACAAATCTGACATGGTGCTTGATCAGGATTGCCACCCCCCTGCTAGCTTGCGAGCCTGGGGCAGTAAAGACCTGAGAAAACCCCATCCTACGCAGATGCTTGTCCTCAGAGGCAACCAGATGCATTTCCTGTATAAAAATAATGTCTACGCTGAGCAAGGCACAGTTCAGAAAAAACTGGCGCCTCTTGAGGGATCAGCTGATGCCTCTAATATTCCAGCTGGCAATTTTAACAAAGCTTAAAGCCATGCTAGCTTAACCACTAGGAGACCAGACAACAGAGCAACACCAGACCTACAGATAGTATCTGAAGAAAAGAAAAATAAAGAACACCTTGAGAATGGCCCAACCATTACAAAAACACCCCAAATGAAGCAACTCTCGAGGCCCCCACCCCCAACCAGTAGACAACAGACCCTGAGTATAACAACACCTACCTACCCACAGAAAAATAGAACCCTGGGACCCCTATGCCAGGGAAACAAAACCCAGGAAACACTAAACCAGAGAAGGTAATCGAACCCCCCGGCCCCAATTGAGAAACCCCAAAACCCAAAACTATCCCCCAAACTATGTACAAACCAGCCCCTTCAGTAACAAGTAAGCCAGTACAACCCAGCAATATGAACTATGAAGGAACAGCCCCGGGCTGACAGTAAACCGACTCCCAGCAAAATAACCCTGACAAAAGACCTGGCTGAGAAAAGCCAGGAGCAGAAACCTATAACTAGCCATAGTTACCACCGCCACCCCCAAACGGTTGTGGAACTGCATCTCAACGTTCACCCCCTTCACCTCCCCCAGCCAGAAGAAAGACAAAAGGATATATTGGAAAGCCAATAACACTACCATGCTGAAAGTCACCACTCCCAAAAGCTAGACTGGAAAAACCCAACCTGTTCAACAACATCACAGCTCCCACAGCTCAGCTAAAATGGTGCCGCAGCAGATACTCACCCAGGAGCAGACACACCAGCCAACACATTCCCGCCACACTAAACGAGAGGACTTGAGAGGAGCAATTTAAACTGCGGAAAGAATGTGCCCAAAGCCCCAGTGAACACCACGGCTAACCGAAGGAAAAGGAGGAGGGAAGAGCGAGACCCAATTGCGCATCAATGAAACGGATCCTGTTGCAACCTCACCCAAAACCGAGGTTCCACCCTCCTCGCACCCCACATGAGGCACCACCATCAGAAAGCCTAAGCCACCACTGCAAACCCCATGCCGCCCGACCCACACAAGAGGCCAACAACCCCCCCCCGTGAAGGCCAGAAGCGGACCCAGCAACCCAGAAAATCAAGGCACACAATCCAGGTAGGCACAAAAAAGAAACATTAATCATGCTAAATGTTCAGCATAAACAGTCAGCCCGATTTAAAGAGATCAGGCAGTTTTCTGGTGAGATCCATTTTAGCTTGCTCTGGAGACTCATAGGTGGACCAGGCACCATCCAGGAAAACTTGAAGCCTTGCCGGATAGTTCACACAGAAACGATGACCAGCAGCAATCAATTTGGAGACCAGCGGGTGAAACTCTCTTCTCCTCAGCCTAATTTCAAATGGTAGATCCTGGGAAATCCTCAGCGTGCGGTCCCCCCACATAACAGCCTGCAAACTCTTGACCTTCAGCAAGATGTGCTGCCTTTCTAGGTAGCTTAACAACTTGACAAGAATAGGTCTAGGCGAGGAACCAGGTGCAGGCTTAGGCCTGAGGGATCTGTGGGCATACTCGATGTGATAGGAGGAGTATATAGGAGAGGGACCCACGACCTTGGTGAGGAACTTTTTGCACAAGCGCCAGGATGTCTGGGCCCTCCTCGCCTCGGTAGTCCCAACACCAGGATATTGTTCCTCCTGCTGCTCTCTAGGTCCTCCGTCTTCAGCTTCAGCTTCGTCACTTGTTGCTTCAACATTGTTATCTCGGGCTCACATTTGGCCTTCCTGACTTCTAGCGAGCTAATCCTAGCTTCCGAATCACCAACCCGAGTCGTGAGGGAGGCGAGGTCCCCACGCATCGATTTAAGCTCAGCCGAGATCTCCTGCAGCGTTTCGCAGAAGGGAATCAGCTCTTGTAAGAACCGGTCTTCGGTGAGCTGACTGGACTAGACACCAGAGGAGCCAGATTTTGCACTAGACCCCGAGGATTGGATTCACGATTTCTTAGCCTCTTTCTCGGGGGTATTCAGTGGCGTGTGCTTGGCCCCGGTGCATTTCATCTCGGCCTCCATCACAATTTAATTTTACAGAATCTTACTGAAAAAACACCCGATCGCCAAAATAAAGTGCTGGTGAACTCTGTGGGGGTTTAGGTAGTAGGTGGCTCGCCAGATAAGGTTGGTAGAGAACGGCAAAACAACGAGATTGTCTGGCTGAGAGGTGGGAGCGCGAAAACTACGCCGCCATTGAGAGCACCGCCCCACGTGGCCAGAGGTGCCTGATTTTAATAGTCTTCTTTATATGGTATGTTTCTTTTTTTCGTAATTAAGTGAATTTCATGAAATATAGCCACAAATTGTAGAAAGACATAAAGACATGATGGGATAGTGAACATTTTACACAATTGTCACCCAAAGTAAACAACAAACAGTTATGAAAGCAAATACAGAGAGACCCAACCCCAAAAAAGAAAAAGACACCTCTTCTCTCCTCTCCTCCTCCTCCCACTAGCTTCCACACTCCCCTCTCCCCCCATGCAGGCTGCTACATCAGGTTGGGTTTAAATGAGAAATAAAGCAAGGCTCCTTAAGGTATTACACACGTACGATGTAGCTACTATGACTCGAGGCATAATATCACAATTATCATATTTTGCTAAGCAATGAGGGAGAGAAATAATTGAGAAAAGCCAGAAAGGTTATCCTCCCAAGCAACAATGAAAGGAGAGGGGCCCAAACTGCATGACATTTTACCAACGTATGGTTCACAGTACCCATGCTTTCTCTGCATTGAGAGCATGCAAGGTGTCATGAATCCATTCAGTTCGAGTAGGTAATGCTTCAGCCTTCCAGTGCCTCAATAGCAGCAATTTAGTCACTCCTGCCACACATGCCATCAAGTACTTATCAGTTCTTGAGTTTATCTGTGCTAGATTTTTAAGAATACAAATTTCTGGTGAAAAATAAAGTGAGTGACCAAATACGGGAGAAGTAAGTGACTGAACCATCTGCCAAAAGGCCGTCACTTTGGGACATGCCCAGATCATATGGTAAAGGGATCCTTCCTCCATGGAACACCTTGTACAACTAGGATTCAGTGACTTACCCATCTTATATAAATTAGTAGAGGAATACAATAAATTATGTAATATGTTAAATTGAACGAGGCAGATCCTGTCTTGCTTAATAAAATCATAAATATTCCTTGAGATAGTTCTCCAAATATTCTGGGAATAGTTAAGATTCAAGGCCCTTGTGTGAAGGACCCACTCGAAGGACATTAAGAGTCTGCCTGGGAATCAGCCATGGAGGCTGCCGGGACTGGACACACTGCTCTCCCTTTGACATAAACTAGAATTTAACTCTCCAATGCCTGCAAGTCTTCTTTTGTACTTTGCTGTTACTACTGGTTCATTCCTGCCATTTATGTGTTAAAGGAATTTATATGTTATAATCTCTAAGATTTCCACAGCACCTGTGGCTTTTTGGCCCTTTACTGTGGTAGCTCTCATACCTGAGACCCCCCCCATGGGCCAATTATAACTGTTGCTCCTTGTATTTTTACTAGCCCTGTTTGCATCCACTAGCTATATATTATTGCTCATCCTGCCATAGTCCTGTAGTAAGCTGATAGCATAACTACTTATCTGACCCCCTACTTCGGTAGTAGTTCTGCCTTGTACCATTGTTTTACCCACCCTGTATCTGCTAAAGCCTACTAATTGTCTAAAGTGCTGTTCACTATTGCCTTACAGCTTAACTTTCTCAGTGAGTATTACTTCCTTTATCATATTTTAATTATGAATTTGTACACTGCCTTACTGACAACATTGCTAGTTAGAACAACCTGGGTCCCCTTATTACTGCTCAGTGTGTCACTGTTGTTCTGGTTGCTAGCCTCCCCAGGGGCTCTTACCTGTTCTGTCCTCCTCATTTACATTATGATAGCCCCATCACATAGCTAGTAACTCCTCTGGACACACTAACCTTGCTATGTCCAGTGCCTTGTCCTGCTCACTTACAAAATAGGATCACCTTATCCTCTTAGCCCCTAGAGTATGGTACCTCATGTGATGATATATCTATAGATTTTGTTGGGGTCCCTCACTTATTGGTTTGCAGTGATAACTCTATGCCCTTGTTTTCTTGGCTCCATGTCTCTTACTAGCTGCTGGAGACATTGAACCAAATTCTGGCTTGAACATGTGTCAGTCTCTTGCCTCCCCCTTCCCCCCAGCATGGTGTAAAAGGTCTTCAAATTATCCATTTAAACATTAGCAGCCTCCTCCATACTCTGGATGAGCTCACAGCCTGGGTAAACCTTTACAAGCCTGATATCTTTGGCCTATCTGAAATATGGTTAAAGCATTCTATTCCCAGCAACCTCTGAGTATTGCTGGGATATAATTTAATAAAGAATGATCAGACCTCATCCAAGGTGGGGGGCACTATTGTTTACTATAAAACCACGTGCACATGGTACAGCTGCCATTATCCAACTATATAAAAAAGCTAAAAACAAGTGTACAATGGCTATCCATCAAGCAAAATGCTCCTACTATAAGGAAGCTCTCTCCAACTCCTGGAAATCCTTCTGGGCCAACCTCAGTGATACTACTGCCAAGGATACCCAAGCAGCCCACTCCATGCTCCTGGTCAGTGATGTACCCACAGTGGATCCTCTCCAAATAGCAAATGCCCTAAATGCTGCCTTCATGGACCTAAGTGGAGTGCTTCCGATGGACTATTTCGATCCTCCAGTCCAGAAGCACCCAGTAGGTGATCAATCCCCTACGGGGAACTGACTGCTTTTTTATTTTAAAGAAGTCAGCGCAACTGAGGCTAGAAAGTACCTTAAGAAGGTGCTGGGCAAATCGAGACACAGTGGAGACACCCTGGACCTTAAGGCCATCGCTATGGCACTTGAAGAAGTACTAAGCCCCCTGACCACCATCATCAAACTATCCCTCCACACTATCAGTTCCCCCAGCTCTGGATGTCAGCTTCTGTAACACCAGTTCACAAAAGTGGAGAACGGGCACTTCTGAACAACTACAGACCAATCTCCATACTCCCGCCACTCTCCAAAGCACTTGAACGGATAGCAGCAGATCAACTTGTGGAATACCTGAACATGTACCATCTCCTATGCCCGGAACAAAATGGGTTCCGAGAAGGGGCACATCACTATCACAAACATGTTGGAATTCACTAGCTATATCCACCAAGACCTAGACCAAGGACTGCTAGTGGGTCCTACCTTCATTGACCTATCAAAAGCTTTTGATACAGTTCACCACACACACCTCCTTGAACAGCTAGCTGACACTGGTATCTTTTCTGATACAGTTCTATGGTTTAACAGCTATCTCAGCAGTTGCTCACAGCGGGTCAAGATTGGGGACATCATCTCAGATAGAAAACCTGTCCGCTTGGGGGTTCCCCAGGGATCAATACTGGGGCCCCTCCTCTTCAGTATCTTCTTAAATAAACTTCCAGGCTCTTGGGCCAGTCACATGCTATTGTATGCTGATGACACCATCATTTTCACCTGCAACCCCAACTCTGAACTACTTCAAAATGCCTTCAACTAGGATTTACTGCTCCCAAAATGTGGTGTAAAAAGCATAGACTAATCCTCAACTACAGGAAAACTAAGACTATGATCTACTCCAGCACCCGCAGCAAACACAAGGCCTTCCCGCTATCCATCCTGAACAACAATGGTGACATGCCGGACCTCGTGCAGCACTTTAAGTACCTGGGTATCACACTTAACTCCACCCTGTCCTATGCACAACATATAGACAACACAGCCAAGGACATCAATTCCAGAATCAGGATACTCCACCATCACAAGCACAGCCTTACATGTGAAGAACTTAATATGGCCATCACCAGCTCAGTTGTTACCCTTGTTGACTATGACTCAGCACTCAGTCTCATCTTCCTGGTCATTAATAAGGCTGTCCAACTCCTCACAGGTGCTACAAGGCTTACAGACCCCTGTGAGCTCTATTCATGGGAAGGGTGGCTCCAGCTGAAGAGCAGAGTTAAGTACCATACCTGTCTACTGGCCCATAAAATAACACATAATCTGATGCCACCAAGAGTCTAGAATCTGCTCATGCACCATGTAAGTGCCAGGCTGACCAGAAGCACCCACAGCCAAATTTTCAGTGAAACTAGATGCCTCACTGCACAGGATCAATGTGCATTCTATTACCGTGTACCATGCTGAACCAACACCCTTCCTTCAGATGTCTCTGATACCACAACCATTGGTGCTTTCAAGCATAAGCTCAGGTAGCACCTTGCCATGGAAGACAACTGCTACTGAGTTGGCCATTCATGATGACCAAAACAACTTTCATACATTTGGACCACCGTAAAGCAGTAGCAGCATTTAGTGTTCCACCTAATCCTAGGGCACCTACCTTCACAGTGCTTCATTGTTCCACCCCCATCTCCCACCTCCCCTTCCCACTGGGCACCCCTTCCCCTATCTCTCCCCAGCCTCATCCCGCCCCATCTGATGCGTTCCTAGCCCCATTGTCTCCACCTTCCTTAAGTCTGTTCTTAACCCCTTACGCAGGCATATACTTCACTGTGCTGTAGCTGTGCCTGTTCTCTACTCTGTTTCTCCCCCCACAAGTATGCCTAACTCTCTGATGCAGGTGCCTTCTCACCAATGCTGTAGCGGTGTCTAAATGTTTTTATACCTCAAGCTAAATGCTATCCCAACCTTGTAATTCACACCAATTTGTCTACCTAGCTTGTAATGTATTGTTTTGTACCAGTGCAATTCTGTACAGTACTTGCTTGTAATGTAATGCCTTGTAATGCAATGTTATGTACCTGATCAATTTTTTTTCTTGTAACTGACGTGGAACCTACAAATGAGCATCTGCTCACAGGTGTTCTCCAAGATATCAATAAATAAAAACAATAATATAAAACCATCTAAATGTCTCTGCCACCAACTCCCCCTACCTCTGGCCCTAAATTCAAATTATGTCATGCCACTGTAACCCTGGGTAACACTAAGATACTTAAAATCTTCTGCGTTTATGTACTGCCTACTGGTAGTCTCCAAGTGTTTGCCTCCTTCATCAGCACAAATGCAAAGGATATGTGTTATTTGGGGACATCAATACTGACTGGTAAAAATATAATAAAAATGTAATTGAGATGACTTTAAACAAACTGCTGCCCATTTAAGTTATCACTGACCCAACTAGGGTCTCAAATAAGAGGCAAATTGGCACCCTTATAGACTGGGTTCTTGTATCAAGGTAGCCAGAGCAGTCTGTTTAGGGGTGCTACCTGATGCCATCAGTAATGACTTCCTGGACAAATGTATATGGTGTGCAAAACCTCCTATGGTCCCTTCTAGACTGATTCTTTTTCCAGACTTCTCGCATCTAGACCCCATCCA
Source organism: Neoceratodus forsteri (assembly GCA_016271365.2). NCBI lineage: Eukaryota > Metazoa > Chordata > Ceratodontiformes > Ceratodontidae > Neoceratodus > Neoceratodus forsteri. The sequence continues at coordinate 56,412,482 of CM028130.1, forward strand.
GTTCAAAAATGAATTAGCCTGTCAAGATTGGTCCTAACTGCGGGCATAACTGATGTCAACCCAGCAGTTTCATACTTATGTACAATCTTTACAGGGCTCCAGGACAAGTATGCTCCCCATACCAGCCAGTGAGGCCACACCTTGAATACAGTGTCCAATTCTGGAGTTCATACTTCAGGAGGGACACGGACAGGGTGGAGATGGTCCACAGGAGGGCAACAAAAATGGTGTGTGGTCTCAGCCAATTGACGTTCAAGGAGAAGCTAAAGAACCTCAACATGTGTACGCTAGAGCAAAGGAGGGAGAGAGGGGAGATATGATAGAGACCTTCAAGTACCAAAAGGTATCAACAATGTTCCGGATACCAGTAAAATTTCAGACTGAGACTCACAAAAACAAGGGGCCATGACATGATGTTAGAAGGTGGTAGATTTAAGAGAAACATCAGGAAACACTATTTCACACAAAGGGTAGTGGATGATTGAAATGCACTCCCTGAGGAGGTGGTGGGGGCCAAAACTGTGGTGGGATTCAAGGCTGCTTGGGATAGGCACAAGGGTATATTGGAGATGGGGTGGGGAAGGGGAACTACCCAGGACACCTAGAGTCCCATGGGAACATGTTAGAATGTTTAGGCAGACTCAGCTAGCCAGGAGGTCCTTATCTGCCAACAATTTCTATGTATCTATGTGCCCAGGAGGCTTCATGGCCCAGCTACAAAATGGTTGGACCACCCACTGCTATCCCTCCTCAAATAGAGGGGCACATGTTGGCCTTCCTGCAAGGCTACCAAATCAGCATCTAACTGGATAAGCTTTAGAAAGCTTAGAAAGGAATGCAAACAGGCCATCTGATTGACTAAAACTAGCTTCTGTAAGAACCAATTAAATTCCTGTTGGAAAATTATGTCAGTTTTGGAACTGCATTAAGAAAACCATAGGTCAGGATAATACCCCCACTCCCAATAAGACTGAGATCAGGGCAATAAATTGTAACAACTCCTCCACTATCTCAAATGCTTTCAACATATTTTCTCCTGATTTCTCACCTTACACTTGGACTTTTCCTGTCTCCTCACCGAACATGATATCCGCACCTACTTAAAAGGAGTATGGATCTCAGAGGAATGTATAAGTCAGAGACAGTTCCACAATTCTAAATCTGCTGGCTCTGATGGTATTGAGCCCTGTCTCAAACTTGCAGCAAATGAACTGTCCTCCCCATAGCAAGAATCTTTAATGTATCCCTCTCCTCTGGTGTCATACCTAATCTCTGGAAAATGTCCCATGTAGTACCTGTGTTCAAAAAAGTTAACAATAAAAACATCAGTAATTACAGATCTATTGCTCTCTGTCCAACTCTTAGTGATATCTTGGAAAAAATAGTTGCCTCCCCACTTTCTGATTACCTCTACAGCTATGATCTCCTCTCTTCTACTAAACATGGGTTTTGCCATAATCAGAGTACCACTATGGCCCTGTTTATCCAAACAAAGAGCAACACTAATGCATTTGATAAAGGGGAGCTTACCAGCACCACTTTCATTGATCTCATTAAGGATTTGGTTGATCACACTTTGCTCTGTAGCAAACTAACATCCCTGGGAATATCTGATACTTCCCTTCCCAGCTGAAGTGTTATTTGTCTGAGAGGCAACAATGGGTTAGGTTTGGTTCCTCCCTCTCTGATCCTACCCCCTGTCACAACTGGTGTTCCACAAGGCTCTATTCTTGGACTCTGCTTTTCTCCTCCCACATAAAGTATGTTCACCACTCCATAACAAATAGCACACCCATCTTGTATGCAGATGATCTGGCGTTCTTCACTAGCACCCAGAATACTGATGTGATCAACAGTAATTTGTTGGCTGACCTACAGTCTATCCAACAGTGGTTCCATGAAAATAAGCTTTTAATGAACTTAATCAAATCCAAGACCATGTTATTTGGATCTGCCCCCTTCTTAAAGAATATTAAATCTTCTCTCAAGGTGGTCTGTAAGATGGTACATCTGGCTTATTGTCCAATCCTTCAACTCCCTGGGTGTTACACTTGACCTCTCCCTAGATTTTTCTTTCCAAGTGGCATCTTTCTGTAATGCTGTCAATGTCAGACTTGGGCTTGCCTACAGAGTCAGTCGTAACCTCTCACCAAGTGCCTGTATTGCCATAGCCCAGAGTATTCTGCTCCCCAAATTATCCTACAGTCTGACTGTTTTTTTTAAAGCTTCACACTCTATGTTACATGAATAGGATGTGGCATATAATAATGTTTGTTATTTTGCCCTTCCTAAAAACTGACTTGCCCATCATTGCACACTGTACTCTAAATTGGGCTGGCTCCCCCTCCACCCAATGAGATCTCTCTCTGGCTGGAATCATAAATTGCTTTTTTGATGTAAGCCTCCCTCCACCCCCAATGTCTAGGGGTATCCAGACGGTAACTTGATGGGAGGGGGTACTGTACTATAAAGTAAACACAGTCCAGAGAAAATAAAAATATGCTCTTTACCTGGTTCTTCTGATGTTTCAAGAGGGCATCGAAGGAATAAGGAGCAGTTACACTTATTGCTTTTGATGTTCTAACTGCAGGTGGCAAACTTCATTAGCAAACAATAGGTGCAGTTTAAATCAATTAAATTCAATATCCCTTCCAGAATCAAAAGTGCAAAACTGATTTAATGTAAAATAAGAAACTTGGCAAACCTCTCCATGGAGTGTGGGGGCAACAAACATGGTGGGGCTATTCACAGGCCAAAACCTGATATTTATCCAGCAACAACCTCTTTTTTCAACAGATTGATTTACAGCTTGCAGACATTCCCTTGAGCTAAAATGGCTACGTTCCTGACAGCGGCATTTGATGTGGACCAAAACAGACCTCACTTAGAAGCTTTCAAACTCAGCAGCACTCTCATTTCATATCTTTTCACTTTACTCTGTCTTCATCCAGGAACTTACTTACTATCCCTTTCTCTGAGTTTCAGCAATTCTGACAGCATGAGATGTTTCTACTGTCTGAATCCCATTTCTTACATTGCTTTGCTTTAACCTTCTAACACAGGGGGCTACTTCAAAACACAGGAGGCTGATTTTAAACCACCAGGAGCATATCTTCCTAATGTAGAGGTTTTAAACTTCCAACAGTGTTCCTTTTAGCAAGAACAAAAAACACTGAAGACCTTTCAGATACCCTGTCACTGATGCCACACACCTGGCTGGTCTCTCCAAGGAATTCTGCACATTCCTGGACCTATAGAGACCCAAGGCACTATCCACTCATGCAGCAATTCCAATATTTGGACTGCCTTCACCAAGGGTACTGCTTGCTGTGCCAGATGGAGCACCCAGATGGCCTGCCACCCCACTGGGGTCCCAACCAACCATTTCCCACATGGATCCTATCCTGGATCCACAGGCTGCACCCTCTGCAATCCCAAAAACTGTAGCAGCCACTGACCATGGGAAAAGGGGTAAAGCTGTCCCCATTATGCCCTCAACAGTTCAGGCTGCCACCTCTGGACCATGCAGGACTGATCACAAAAATACTCACTACTCTACAGGGTGCACTCACCCACAGGAAAGATTACTGAAAAAACAGGGCTCCCATCGCTGCTTACCCTACCATGGTGCCAGAGATCACATTTTGAGCCTCCATTCTTCAGCTTGCCATGGGCTCCTGCTCCCACCAGCACTGACATGACCCAAACTGGTGCTCCACTGCTCCCCTACTCTCACTGCCTGAATGGCTGCACTCTCTATACATGAGTCTTTGAGTGTGGAGGGTCAGGGTGGCAAGCAGCCCACCCCAACCCTGCCACGGCCCTCCGGCTGAACTTATGGGCCCATACCCTGACTCCTTCTCTCTGTCTACCTGAAGCCTCTTCCCACTTTAATCCCTCTCTCTTATTTATACCCTCTAGAATGGGCCCTACCAAGTGTAAGCAGGCAGGATCACATCCCAGAGCTATCAACACCATTGCTCCCACTGCCTAGTTCCACAATACAACAAAAAGTTAACTAGCAAGGTATCAGAGGGTGCTTACATTTATAATTAGGTCCCTGTATTGCTTGCCTCGCTTCTTGTACCCTATTCAATTGCCTACCCACTTAGATGATCTGACCTTGACCACCTACTCATATCAAGGACCAGGACCAGACTAGGTGAGGTAGCATTCCCTTTCTCTACCCCACAACTGTGGAACTCCAAATCTGTCAATCTCAGGTTCTGTCCCATTACTAGCATTCTTAGAAAGTGGTACCACTCCTATTTACAAATGTTTACAGTATGCACCTGTTCCTAGGCTTTGTACTATGACTAACTTTGCCTATGTAAATTATACTCCTGGATTTCTTCATTCTGTAAAACATACCATTGTAGACTGTATAGAGTTCATACCTTGTGCACTACCTTGTTGTAACATTTTTCTGAATATAGAAACATAGAAACATAGAATTTGACGGCAGATAAGGACTGCTTGGCCCACCCAGTCTGCCCATTTTCCTACCTAACAGATAAGCTGCAGATCCTAGTTAACCAACAGCTTACTTCCTCCTACCCCCCACTAGGACTGCCTTATGTCTGTCCCATGCATTCTTGAATTCCCTCACTGTTCTTGACTTCACGACCTTCTCAGGGAGGCTGTTCCATGCATCCACAACCCTCTCTGTGAAAAAATACTTCCTCACATTACCTCTGAGCCATCCCCCCTCTATCTTCAAATTGTGCCCCCTTGTTCTTGCACATCTCTTTTTTTGAAAGATGCTACATTCTTGGACTTTGTTGATTCCTTTGAGGTACTTGAAAGTTTCTATCATGTCCCCTCTCTCCCTTCTTTCCTCAAGGGTATACATATTAAGCTCCTTTAGTCTTTCTTCATATGTCTTCTGGTGCAGACCCTGCACCATTTGTTGCCCTCCTCTGGACAGCCTCCACTCTGTCTATGTCTTTATGGAGATGAGGTCTCCAGAACTGCACACAGTACTCCAGATGGGGTCTCACCAACTGTCTGTACAGAGGGATAACAACTTCCTGTTTTCTACTATTGATGCCTCTTCCTATGCATCCCAGTATCCCCCCAGCCTTCCTTACTGACTTCTGACATTGCTTGCCCACCTTTAGGTCATCTGATATAATTACCCCCAGGTCCCTTTCCATTTTTACTGTTGTCAGTATCTCACCCCCCATTGTGTACTCTTCCCCTGGGTTTTTGTTTCGCATGTGCATTACCTTGCACTTCTTTGCATTGAATCTGAGCTGCCATACATTTGACCATTCCTCCAACCTTGCCAAGTCCCTTCTCATCCTTTCCACTCCATCTTGTGTATCAACCCTGTTGCAGATCTTTGTGTTCGTCTGCAAAGAGACATACTTTTCCTTCCAGTTCCTCTGCAATGTCACTTATAAAGACATTAAAAAGGACTGGTCTCAGTACTGAACCCTGCGGTACCCCGCTAGTAACCCTCCTTTCTTCACTGTGCACTCCATTTACTACTACCCTTTGCGTCCTGTTGTCTAGCCAATTTTTTATCCAGGCTACCACCTTGGGGCCCACTCCAAGGCTGGCTAACTTGTGTATTAATTATTTGTGTGGGACTGTATCAAATACCTTGCTAAAATCTAGGTAGACCATGTCCACAGCCCCTCCCTGGTCTACTACTTTGGTCACCCAGTCAAAGAAATCTATTAGATTTGTCTGACACGACCTTCCCATCATGAATCCATGCTGCCTTGGGTCCTGTACCCCACTGGCCTCTAGGTACTCAACAATTCTTTCCTTCAGAAGTGATTCCATCATTTTCCCTACCACTGAGATCAAACTAACTGGTCTGTAGTTTCCTACCTCTGTTCTGCTCCCACTTTTGTGAAGAATATGTCATTGTTATACACTGTATTGTTTATTGAGGACTGACGGGGTGATGATGTCAGTTCCATTAGTGAAAAGCTAAGGGTTGCAGCCAGATCGAATGGTGGCTTCATTTCAAATGCTGTCAGTTCTTATCATCTTCACCTTGAATTACTTTTTTCTTTGAAATCTACTCAAGATATTTAAGAGCATCATTGAGAAGGAAAGCCATTTGGAGTGAAGACAAACCGGTTTGATTTGCTGACAGTAACTCCAGCGGTACAAGTAACGAGCAATGTTGATGCTAAAGCTTTTCGGTTTGATTTCCCAGTAGTGGGCACAGTAAAATTATCATTTAGCCAAACTTGAAATATGCCAGATTTTCTATGCGTCTAAATGATGAAAAATAAGCTACCGATGGGAGAACCGGATGGCTCATGACACGAGGTATGTCTAAATCAATCCAAAGAGTAAAAGAAATCATGAGACAGGACACAAAAGGTAAAAAACAATGAAGGAGGCAAGCAAAATGCAACTTTTGCCACAAAGACATCAGAACAACCTCATTCTTCTCTGTTTGCATTAAAAGTTGCCTTGGTAAAAAAACCCCTTCTTTCGCCTATTCCTGAAACTCCACCTAGTTCAAAACTTGGTTCTAATGTTACCGGTAAAATAATGTACTATTGCAAACCAAAGGGTGCAACTACAATTACAGTAGTTGGTAAGGAAGAATTAATTAATCTGCCTATACAAAATACCAAATTAATTATGGAAGCGGAAAGCAGCACACCCTCTATGGGCATTCCTAATCGAACAACAAATATTTTGCCTGTTGTGCCATTGATAGAAGTGGAGGGTGACGCAGACATATCTCAGCTCGATAATAAAGATGTACTAATAGGTCCAGAAGAAGCCAAGAAAGCTGAGACCAACATAATTTTAACAGGGGCAAATTCTCAATCTCTCCCTCCACCACAAATAAGTACTGAGTCATCTTCAGGGATAATGTTAGCAGTCACCACTCTATGGGTAGACATGCTGAAAGCATTAGGAGACATTAACACATCCATTAAAGGAATTTCGGACACAGTAAACTTGCTGACAGAGAAACTAGCAGGTCTAATGATATGCAAGCAAGATCTAGAAGATAGAGTTTCTCAGATAGAGGACATTAAGGGTCCTATTCTGAAAACACAAACCCTTCATGATAACCATCTTTGGAATCTGATGCAAATTATAATTGACCTGGATGACAGGTCTAGAAGGGACAAAATTACAGAATTTCACTGAGAGATTAGAGGGAACAATGGACCCATTACATTTCTTTGGGAAAATGCTTACTAAAGTAATGGGCAGAAAATATCCAGGTCAGAAGATAGACCGGGATAGAGCACACAGAACAGGCTCACGATTTTCTAACTCAAATCAGAGTTACCCAAAACCAATCCCGATAAAGCCTCATATATATCAGGACGGAGGTTATCTTACAGAAAGCTAGAACAGAAAGGTGCTTGAAACACCAAAAAATATAAACTTTAATGTCTTTCCAGACCTTTCGAAGGATACCCTGAATAAGTGCAAACTTTTCAATCCAGTAAAAAAGAAACTGTACAATCAAGGTATTAGATTTATGATGCAGAACTTTTTTTTAATTGAAAACAAGATTTCTGCCATGTGAAAGAAGAATTTTCTCTCATGAAAGAGGATTACCCCTCAAGAAAGAAAAATATTCTTTTTTATATCCAATTCATCTTTCATACCAAATGGCTATCCAAAAGGCCCCACTAAGCATGCTCAGAATCAACATTTCAAATCCTTATAACTCTTGAATAGATTAATATTTTTCACCAAATCAATGTAAAGCACAATTCTTGGGCAAGCCCTACTACCTTGACAATTTCAGACCAAAATTATAAACCAATGAAGTGCTGCAGGTATGTGATTAACAAAAAAAATAGTAAAAATAAATTAAAAAAAAGTTGTTTTTTTCACTTTTTGCACTATCCGCATCCCAGAATCTGCACATTTTACTGGAATGAATCTTAACACATACATAACCCCCTTTGCTTCCCCCTTTCCTTTCTTGAGCCTTGTCCCCTTCCCACCCACTGACCTCTCACCCTTACCCTCTACTCCTCTTGAGCCTTCCCCTCCACTCCTTCCCCCTCTCACCTCTTACCCCTGCCCTCTACTCCTTATTTGAGTTGGCTCCTCCCTTCTTGCCTCCTCTCCCCCTTGCCAGCTGCCCTCACACCCCCCTCCCAGTTTAATTCTCTGTATTGCTAGCTCACTTGACACTTGGGGCTTCTCCCCTTCCCACCTTTGCACTTACAAACTCTCTACTAAACTTGTCACTGCAGATAACTGATTGGTACTCACCATCAGGCATCTAATACCTGTAAGTTTGTTTTAGCCTCCACTCCCCATATCCTGTTTGTTGCTACATTATATACTGTAATTCCCTCTTCAAGTACTCTGAAATGTTGTATTACTCTGCTTTGTATTGTGAACTTGAAGTGGAACCTATGCAAAGAGCTCTGAGCTCAGGTGGTGTTATCTGAGATTGTAAGAAATAAATAAATAAATAAACCTTTCCCAGCAAACCATCTACATACAATTCTGTTCAAATCTGTTGAACAAGGTGAAGCCATTAAACTGCAAAGTCATGGGTTTGGTGCTTCCATGCCACTATAATATATCTATTTATGCAATAGGGGTGGACAAAAATGGACTGTGATAAATCAGTTTACATGAGTAACTGTGTACATAAATTAGATTTTGTTGATATTTCCAGGAGCACAGATCCTTATAACACCACAATTAGAAGACTTCTCACGCTGACCGTCAGGGTAGTAGGCTTTATAACCACCTGCCAGAGCATCATCACTGCCTTGCTCTGACATAATTTCACCAGTTCTGATTGGTTCTTGCAAATAAGGTAGGTGCAGCTAGTCCCTATTTCTTAGGACAGCGCCTCTTTACAAAGTTCTTCATCCTGTTCAGTTTTTCTGTTTAAAATTTATTTTTCTCTCTTGTATACACATGCAATCAGGCACAAATTCCAAACTATATTTTTGGATTCAGAGTAAACTGCTGTGTAGTTTAATACCAAACATCATATGTGTGTCTTTATTATAAAGTCCATAGTTTAAAAAGTATAGTACCTCCTTGACACTGTTTCCATGCAGATTTCCTAATAATATTTATATCGACTTGATCTACATTTTTTTACATTTCAAAAGAGGTATTTTTCTTCAGAATCCACCTTTAGGAAAATCCATGTAGTACAAGATGTATTTTAAGAGAAGGAATGTATTTGTTCTTCAAGAAAACATAGAAACATAGAAACATAGAAATTGATGGCAGATAAGGACCGCTTGGCCGACCCAGTCTGCCCATTTCCCTACCTAATGGATAAGCTGCAGATCCTAGTTAACCAGCAGCCTTCTTCTTCCTACCCCCACGCCCTAAAATTGCCTTATGACTGTCCCATGTATGCTTGAATTCCACCACTGTTTTTGACTCCACAACCTCCTCTGGAAGGCCGTTCCATGCATCCACAACCCTCTCTGTGAAAAAATACTTCCTTAAGTTACCTCTGAGCCGTCCCCCCTCTATTTTCAAATTGTGCCCCCTTGTTCTTGCACATCTCTTTTTTTGAAAGAAGCTACCCTCTTGAACTTTGTTGATTCCCTTGAGGTACTTGAAAGTTTCTATCATGTCTGCCCTCTCCCTTCTTTCCTCGAGGCTATACATATTAAGCTCTTTAAGTCTCTCTTCATATGTCTTCCGGTGCAGACCCTGCACCATTTTAAATCCATCAAGGCTGTCAGACCTGTTTACAATAAACATTTTAAGATGGTATTTCTCAATCCTGCAATAACTTTCACACATAAAAAACAGTATCGTTGGACTCCTTGTGAGCTGATTGGTCTAGAGATAATAAACACATATATGCCAGTTCTTAGACTTTTAGTACAGAATATAATGGCAAATAACTAGCTTCCTCCAGCAGTTGGAAGTGTTAAACTTGGTCAGTTGATTGGTTGAAATGTTCATTATCAGCTAATATAATTTTGTGTTGGTAGCATCAATGATAGCTTTGCAACAAACAAAAGTTTTTTCTTTACTTTAAAGTCTATAGGGGTTTAACTTAACTTTTTTTTTTCCATATCAGCCATTTGGTGTATTGTTATGCCAGGCCATACAGCACAGCAAATGGTTGCTACAGATACCTTATCAGACTGACTATTTTCCTCCAAGAAGAAATTCAGGAAGACCTTTAACCCTTAGGCTGCCTACAGAATTAGAATGTATAGGAATTCTGGACTGATATATCAGTTTGTGGCATAGCTAGGGTTAATTATTGCTTTCTTAAGGGGCCTAATTTAAGGGAAATCCTCTTTTAAAAGGGAAAATTTGAGATACCATTTCTTTTTATGTTTGCTTGCGCACATGCACAAGAAACATTATGCAGCAGCGTAGGAGAGAAGTGGGTTATGGAGGTGTGGCAGTGTGGTGGCCAATGCCAGCACTGCATTTGTGAGCTTGGTGGTGTGCACCCAATGCAGGCCCAATGTCCTGATGACACTGGTTCAGCAGAAGTGCAACCAACTTGAAACAATTTGGCCCCTGCAATGAGTGTCCACCTCATCATTGCAGCGTCAGCAATTCCACTGCAATGAGGGAGCACCCCGTCATTGCAGTGCATGTTTTGCATGCCAAAACATTTCTGTTCTCCTCACTCCCTCCTTTGTGGCACCAGTAGTGCCAGTAAACACTCCCACTGTGTGCTGTCCACCCCACTCCCCGTCCCAGCATTTGAAGTGAAAATAAACTCTTCCGCTCCCTCCCACTGCATGTTGTCCACCCCGCTCCCTCTGTTCCTGTAACCTGGAGTGCATGTAAACCCTCCCATTCAATCCCACTGCATGCTGTCAGTCCCAATCCCTGTTCCAGCACCCAAAGTGAAAATAAACCCTCCCACTCCCTGACACTGCGTGCTGTCCACCCGGCTCCCTCTGTTCACGTACCCCAGAGTGCACATAAACCCTCCCACTCCCTCCCACTGCATGCTATCCTCCCTGCTTCCTGTCCTGGCACCCAAAGTGAAAATAAACCCTCCCGTTCCCTACCTCAGAGTACTGTCCACCCCGCTCCTCATCTAAGCACCCAAAGTGAAAATAAACCCTCCCTCTCCCTCCCACTGCATGCTGTCTGCCCCACTCCCTCCATTCCTATACCACAGAGTGCACATAAACCCTCCCGCTCCCTCCAACTGTGTGCTGTCCACCCTTCTCCCTCGGTTCCTCTGCCGGCACCCAGCATCCCCATCCCCATATACACCCCAGGCAGCTCAAGTGGCAGACATATTTGAGACACACCAACACCTGGGACCGACACACTACCATTACAGCCGGAGCAGCAAGATGCATCTACACCCCAGCCCCAGGCACCAGCCTGAGCTACAAGCAGTCCCCCCCACCCCTGCCCCTCAGGATTTGGGGTTTAAACTGGGGTTAACTCAGTTACTTTGGCTACATTTTACATTTTTGTATTAAGATTATTGTGGGTTACAGGGTTAACATTGGAGGTTAACAGTGCTGCAAGCGGGTCTGCAAGTCAGTCTGTTTGAGCACGACCAGGAGCGTAACATGCTGACTGAAGCAACAAAACTTGCTGACTGGAGTAACAAGTCTACTCCACTTCTCCTTCACTCCAGCAATTGGTAAATTTGTTATAGCTGGGTTTCAGATGGGCTCTTGAAGGTTCACCCAGGACTGGGGAAACAGGGCAGAATAGGGGACCTGATGGGGGACCGGAGATCTCGGAACCACAAGGAGAGAGTTAAGCATGAGTTCATCAGGTGAGGTCATATTGTAATGTTCATTCTCCGAGTTCAAAGTATTGCATTTATCTATCTATCTATCATGTAATCATCTCAGTTTGGGTCTCAGTCAGAAATGTTCAGTTAATTCTAGAGTTAATTAGTTCAGATGATGTTGCAGCATGTCAGCATGTGGGGGCTCTGGTTCTGGTGTGTGAGGGAATGAAATGGTATTTGCAAGTTTGGCTTCAAACTACTGTACAGTGGCACAGTCAGGAATTGAGTTGCATGATAAACACAGCATAGGTACAGTACAGTAAAACAGTGCCTTCTATCTAACTTTTGAGAAAGATACAACACCACATTTTCATGTCATAGATAAAGTGGGTAGAGAGGTGAAGGGGTCAAGTTGCATGTACAATATATCAGGCTGTTGGAAAAAAATAAAACAAATCAATTAATGGCTTTAATACTAAAAACTGAATACTGAATAATTGTGTGCGTGTGCGTGTATGTGTGTATGTGCGCACTAACGCAGATGTATGTGTCTGCAGGGGTGGGGTGAGCTGCCTGTGTGGGGTTGGGGGGCTGATCATGTCTGTGTGTGGAGGTGAGTGTTGGCAATGTGTGAAGCGGAGGAGGAGCTGGCTGTGTCTGAGGGTGGTGTGTATGTGTATATGTGTGTGTGTGTGTGTGTATATATATGTGTGTGTGTGTGTGTGTGTGTGTGCAGATGTATGTGTCTGGGGGTAGGGATCTGCCTGTGTGGGGTTGGGGGCTGATCGTGTGTGTGTGTGTGTGTGTATGGAAGGGAGTGCTGGCCATGTGTGTAGGGGAGGAGGAGCTGGCTGTGTCTGGGGGTGGTGTGTGTGTGTGTGTATGGAGGAGGGCTGGGCTACGGTGATGGTGAGCTTTGCACATGTGTTGGGGAGGTTGGGGGGGCAGATGGGTGTATGTGTTATAGCTTTAGCTTTTCAGGGAGTCCTAGTCAAAAAAGTGGAGGACCCATATTTATTCATTTGCCTTGCAGGGGCTTTATTGTGTGTAGTTAAATTCCATTTTTGTTTTAATCATGCAATGTTTATGTGACTGGTGTGTTTTTTTTTTTTGTGGGGGGGAGCTCGTGGACCCACTAATATTACCATTGAATCCAGGATCCTTGAGTTATGGGTAAAAAGGGAGCAGGCTTCATTTTATTTTTAAAGAGTACTTTGAAAAGGATTTTTTTTAATTAAGACTTAGAAAAGTATTTTTGATGTTTCTCCTGAGCAACTGGCATATGTTGAAGTCAGATAAATGCATAAAGACAAAGATCCTCTGTGCGCAAACACTGAGGCAAGGGTTACCACAAAGGGCATTTGGCTGGGAAGCCAAGTTTCAAGAAAATACAAAATCACACATGCCTACACAATGAAAAAGCATCATGGGCTGCATATGCAAATCACCACAGAATGCATAAGATAAATTTATAGATCAGTAACATGAAAGAGCCTGATGGTGGGATGTGGAGAATCAGAGAAGGATAGGGCTCTGGAGCTGAGATGGATTAGATTTGGCCCAGGATCACACCTCTATTATGCCATTGCTGTATGTGTATCATAATCTGCCTCCTTACGTTATGCTAAAAAGGGGGCAGGGGTTCAGAATGAACTCATTGAATTGATATTTTAGGGGTGCAAATTTATAATCCAAAACAAGGAAAGGGGTCATTTCAAAAAAGTCCAGACAAGCACGGGTACCACCTTTTATACAGAGTGCCACTACCAGGATATACACGCTCCTGCATCAGTCCCCTCTCCTAGTCAATCTCCTCCACACCACCGCTCTCACGGAGCCCCTCAGAGCTGACTTACAGCAACAGCCCTGTTCTTACCTATGCATGCATTATTTAGATAAATAAGGCCAGTCAGGCACTGTAAACTTAGACACCATATGGTTTTAACTGTCGTTCCCGCTGTACCACCCACCTACTGCATCAAATTTGCCACCGGGCTATTTCAGTACAGCCCTGATGTGGCTCAGCCGTCTGATGGCTCTCCAAACTGGAAGTGGAGGGCAATGAGTAGTACTTTAAACTTAGCCACTGATTCTGCTTTAATTGACTGTACTCGCCCTGCCTGGACCAGCATCAAAAGCCCACACAGAGCTATTTAATCAGCAGCAGTCATGCCTGGACCTGCAGAAAAAGCCCTCACAGGGCTAATTACCAGCACTCACCCCCAAATCCCTGGCTAGTTAAAGAAGTCACAATGCAGCTGAGCTCCCTTGCAGTAACTGTCCCTGGCTGTGAACTTTTATATCTTTTATAACAGCCACGAGTGTCGCTTGCTGTATAACAGCCTCCATGATGCTGCTGTTGCTCCAGAGCCCCTCAGGAAAACTACGTTTGCTGCCAAAGTGGGTAGGTGGAGGGAGGCACTCCTACACTAGCCTCTTTCACCTCCCAATGAGCTGCTATTCTTCACTTTCCTGCCTGCTTGGAGCAGGCCACAGCCCAAGCTCCGTACAGACTGGGAGTAGAGCACACCTGACCCACTGACGTTCACTTTAGTGTGGTCGATCATGCTACTTGCTGCAGCTGCCCCAGTTTGTTCTCCTCACACTCCACATCCATGCAGGCTGCTGCCAAACAAAATATTTATCAGGACCCAGGAAACTCACCACCACTAGACACAGGGAAAAAGATTCTTTTTAGTTTAAATACATTGGCCACTGGCCACATGGTAAAGTAGCCCACTTAGGGGTATTACAGAAATCCCTCACATACCTGTGACAACACTAGCCCCCCACTCCACCAGTGATAAATTATTTTAATAATGCTGGTTGTTATCTCCTAAGAATCCAAACTTGACCACCCGGGCTACTAATTTTACTTACTGGACACTAGGCCATCTAGGAGGTGATAAATGGTTTTGCTGCCCCCCCCCCACACACACACCACTTTATAGTCTCTTGCTTTGTGTTTATTAATTTTATTTATTTCTACATCTTTCTCTGAATCTTTATCTTCTTCCTGTGCCCCAACTGTAACATTTTATCTAACACTCCCATTTTTACTCTTATCCTGTCCTATACACCTTTCATATCTATCTGCTCTCTGCTGTCACTACTATATTTTCTGCATACTATCCTATTTTTCTTTTTAACAGATCTGAAAGGATGTTGACCCCTTCTCTATCAGATACGTATTGCTCTAAGTCTAACTTGTCCTGTCCTTACTATTTAATCCCTAAGAACTACGGATCCGTTGTGACCTCTTTCCTATATTTTATTCTACAGATCCAATGTACGTTTTCCCCTTCAATGCTCCTTACTCTTGCTCCCTAGTTCCCAGGTAAGAGATCTTCTACATATTATCTACACTTGGGTTTATTGTAATGGTGCGGCTCTGCATTTTTATTCTTTTTAATAACATTTTTGCCTTGGAGGTTGACACTGGTGAGTTCTCAGCCCTGTTCCCTCCTCACCTGTCCAGCACTGACCTCAACCATATCCAAGAAACCCAAAGTCCCCCATAGATTCTCCCACCCCCATTTTGGGGGCTGGAGTTAAGGGCCATTCTTCATCCACCCAGTGAGTCACTTCCAGAATTGGTCCAGTGGTTTAGCTGGTGGCATGGGATAGATGTAAGCAGCCAGGGTTTCATGAAGTCTGTGCTGACGATTTTTAAGTTTTCTTCCCTTAGGTCTCCTGCTGTGGTGGTACGTAAGCATGCACGCAAGGATGTGTGCAACTGCTACAGAATAACTGCCCCTCCCTTTTATGTTGCTTAAGTTTTTGGCACCACCCACAGCTCTCCACCTGGTGCAGTTAAGGGCTGAATCAGCATGCCTCCCCACCCTGAGAGAGAGAGAGGAGCTGTCCGCTGATGGATGCTCAGTACGCCCCCCACCCCAGCAACCAAGCTAGCTCCCAAACCCAGGTCAGAGGCATTACTTGAGGTAAGGCACACAGAACATCAGCCCTCTATGCCTTCTGGCCAGTCTTATACTGCAGCAATTTTTTTTTTATTGCATGAAAGTTTGCTATCTGTTAGATGGAATGTATGCTATGCTGAACTGCTGCCGAAGGGGGTTGTGTGTGTGTGTAGATACAGGTGGTTTTGTGTGTGTACGTGCATGTGCGTGTGTGTGTGTATAGATATAGGCAGTTTTCTGCATATGTGTAGATACAGGTGTGTGTGTGATACATAGTATACAAGGATTTCTAAAGAACCAATACCTTTCTGACCATGATGGGAGGGTGCTGTTGTCAATACCTGCCATGGGATGCTCCTTCTTTGTGTGGGCGTTTGTTTGTAGTGTAGGATGTACACACTAGAGCATTTATAACATACTTGAACTGCTGTTTTGGTAGGTGGGCAATATTGTGGGCAACAGCTGCCTGCTTGTGTGTGTATGTGTGCCAGTATCCACAGCATTTTTTTCGATAGTCCAGACATTGTGAGTGCATGGGGGGGGGGCAGAGAGTGGTGCATGTGATAATGTCAAAATTTGACTGTATGTGTATATGGGTGGCAAAGTTTTATCACTTTGCTAATCTTCAATCATTTGATGGCTGGTACAGGGGTGTTATGTGCTATGATCAATATATGGATTATTGTGTGTGTTGGGGGGTACTGTACTATACTCAATATATGGATTCTTGTGTGTCACAATTTTCTTTTGTTCCTCCTTTCCACCCCCCAACAGTCCCACCCTTCACTGCCACTTCTGCCACCTGGCTCCCCAGTATCCCTACATCTTGAAGGGTTCAGCTTATCACTGCTGAGGGGACCCTCTACTTGGGAGAATGAAGGGGAGTAGCATTCCTGGAGGGGTCTGTCTGCAAGGTGTGCAGGGTTGGGGGAGCAGGAGTGGTGCTCTAGGGGACGTGAGGCATGGGAGGAGCTAGGCAGTCATCATGTGGCAGGCCAAGAAGGGTGACTTTTCCATTTTCTGGGTCCCATCTCATTGGCACAGACTGAGGTAATACCCTGGAGGCAGAGCTAGTTGATGTGTGGTCACCGATGTTGGCAAGGATGGGAACCCTGTGAGAGATGATGCTGTTTCACTACTATTGTGCCTCAGAGGGTGCCAAGAAGTAAGACTGCTTGCACTATGGTGGGCTCCAGTAGGGTGGGGGTTATGGGACATGAACTCATTCTTCAGCCACTACACAACTCTTCTGATGCTCTGGCAAGATGAAACTGCCAAGAGGGAGGCACCAGTGATAGTGGCAAGAGTGGATGTGAGGATCCTTCATGTGAGAGACCCCGATGTGGGTAGGGGTGGCAGAAAACCTCAGCAAATATCAATGCTTGGGGAATTTAATGGAGGCTGTGCTGAAGGAGAGGCTAATGGACTACATGGAGTCAAATGAGCTGCATGGATTTACCGGTGTGTGTGTGTGCGTGTGTGTGTGTGTTTGTGTGTGGGGGGCCTCATTTCAAACCCTCAGCTTTCTTTGACTGAGTGACTAAGACAGAAAATCAGATGAAGGCAATGGATGTGGCCTCTCTGGACTTCAGAAATGCCTTTACCACTGTGACACAGAGGCTAATAAAGAAACATAAAGAAACTTAGCAACCTGGGGTTGTGGAGAAGGTAGTAAGCTGGGTATCAAAGTGGTTAAAGGATAGGAGACAGAAGGTGGTGGTAAACAGAAGCCACTCAGGAGATGGCAGAGTGACCAGTGGAATGCCACAGGGATTAGTACTGAGTTCTGTCCTCTTCAGTGTCTTCATAAGTGATACTGATGTGGAACCAGAGGTGAAGGCATGTCTTATTGCATATGACACAGAAATCTGCAGTAGGATGGATGCCCATAAAGGAGTGGACAGATTGCACTGGGACCTGGGGAAACTAGAGGAGTAGTCTAGAGGGTGGCAGCTGGATTTCAAAACCAAAAAGGGCAAAGTCACGCACCTTAGGCAGAGAAACCAAGGGGCTGTGTATAAGATGGGTGTTACTTACAGTCAACAATCAATGAAGGACAATGGGGAAGTCATATCTGACAATCTCAAGGTGGTGTTACTTACAGTCAACAATCAATGAAGGACAATGGGGAAATCATATCTGACAATCTCAAGGTGGTGTTACTTACAGTCAACAATCAATGAAGGACGATGGGGAAATCATATCTGACAATCTCAAGTTGGTGGGGCAGTGCAACAGGGCAGTTGGTGAAGCTATTGAGATGCTGGGATGCATAGTTATGGTGTTTTCATCTAGAAGAGGGGAAGGTATGTGTCCTCTGTATCTTTTTCTACATTGGAAAAGGTTTATGCCCTTGAGGTACTTGAAAGTTTGTCATGTCCGCCCGCTGTCTCCTCTCCTCCAGTGAGTACATATTGAGGTCACTTAGTTTCTCCTCATATGTTTTGTGGTGATAGCCCTGCACCATCTTTGTTGCCTTTTTCTGGATAGTCTCCACCTAATCTATGTCCTTGCACAGGTGTGACCCCCAGTACTGCACACAGTACTCCAGGTGAGGCCTTACCTTACCAATGTTTTATACAATGGCATCACTACCTCCCACCTCCTGCTAGTGATACCCCTGCCTATGCACCCTAGCATGCCACTGACACTCCCTGCCGCCTTTGTACACTGCTTTAATACCTTAAGGTCATCAGAGATGATAACCCCTAGGCCCCTTTCCTCTTTGGTGACATCAGCTCCCCCCCCCAACCTGTAACTCTCCCCAGGGTACCCTCTACTCAGGTGTATTATTTTGCACTTCTTTGCATTGAGCCTCAGTTGCCACATTTCCAACCATCTTTCAAGCTTATAGAAACATAAAATGTGATGGCAGATAAGGACCGCTTGGCCCACCTAGTCTGCACATTTCCCTACCTGATGGATAAGCTGCAGATTCTAGTTAATCAACAGCTTACTTCCTCCTACCCCCCACTAGAATTGCCTTATGCCTGTCCCATGCATTCTTGAATTCTCCCACTGTTCCTGACTCCACAATCTCCTCAGGAAGGCTGTTCCATACATCCACAACCCTCTTTGTGAAAAAATACTTTCTAACATTACTTCTGAGCCATCCCCTCCATCTTCAGATTATGCCTCCTTGTTCTTGCACATCTCTTCTTCTGAAAGATGCTACCCTCTTGTACTTTGTTAATTTCATTGAGATACTTAAAAGTTTCTATCATGTCCCCCTTCTCCCTCCTTTCCTCAAGGGTATACATATTAAGCTTCTTTTGTCTCTCCTCGTATGTCTTCTGGTGCAGACCCTGCCCCATTTTGGTTGCCCTCCTCTGAACAGCCTCCACTCTGTCTATGTCTTTGCGGAGATGGGGTCTCCAGAATTGCACTCAGTACTCAGGACCGGGCCTCACTAACTGTCTATACAGAGGCATAACAACTTCCTGTTTTCTACTGTTGATGCCTCCCCCTATGCATCCCAGTATCCCCCCGAAGCCCTCCTTACTGCCTTCTCACATTGCTTGCCCACCGTTAGGTCATCTGATATAATTATGCCTAGGTATCTTTCAATTTTTGTTATTGTTATTAACCCACCCCTCCATTGTGTACTCTTTCCCTAGGTTTTTGTTTCCTAGATGCATTACCTTGCACTTCTTTGCACTGAATCTGAGTTGCCACATATTTGACCATTCCTCCAAACTTGCTAAGTCCTTTTTCATCCTTTCCACCCCACCTTGTGTATCAACCCTGTTGCAGATCTTTGTGTCATATGCAAAGAGACATACCTTTCCTTCCAGGTGCTCTCCAATGTCACTTATAAAGACATTAAAGAGGACCGGTCCCAGTACCAAACCCTGCGGTACCCCACTAGTTACTCTCCTTTCTTCACTGTGGACTCCGTTTACTATTATCCTTTGTGTCCTGTTGTCCAGTCAGTTTTTTATCCAGGCTACCACCTTGGGACCCACTCCAAGGCTGGCTGACTTGTACATTAATCTTTTGTGTGAGACTGTGTCAAATGCCTTGCTAAAATGCAGGTACTGTAGGCCATAACCACAGCCCCTCCTTGGTCTACTACTTTGGTCACCCAGTCAAAGAAATCTATTAGGTTTGTCTGACATGACCTTCCTGCTGTGAAACTATGCTGCCTTGGGTCCAGTGTCTCACTGGCTTCTAGGTACTCAACAATTATTTCCTTCAGAAGTGATTCCATCATTTTCCCTACCACTGAAGTCAAGCTAACTGGTCTGTAGTTTCCTGCCTCTGCCCTGCTCCCACTTTTGTGAAGTGGAATCACTTTTTGCCCTCCTCCAGTCCTCAGGTACCACCCCATCCTTCCATGATTTGTTAAAGAGAGTAGTCAGTTGTGTTACTAGTTCTACCGTTTGTTATTTTAGAATTCTTGGGTGACTCCCATCAGGCCCCATTGCTTTGTCTACCCTCAGTTTCAAAAGTTCTTTCAAAACCCTTTCTTCTGTGAATGGACTGGTATCGACCCCCCTGTTCAGAGTTTCACTCTTGTTTGGTTTAGGTGCCTCCCTCTCCTCTTCCATTGTGAATACTGAGCAGAAATATTCATTCAGTATCCCTGCTTTTTCACTGTCACCCTCTGCTCACATTCGCTCCCTTTATTAAGTCTCTGTATCCCTCCCTTGGTCTTTCTTCTCTCCCTAATGTACCTATAATAGGTTTTATCCCCCTTCTTAACAGAGTTAGCTATCGTTTCCTCAGTTTGTGTCTTTGCTATTCTGACTGCCTTCCCTGCCTCCTTGTGCTTCAACTGATAAAATTATCTGTCCTGCTCCTTCTGTGTTTCCTTATATTTCTTGAATGCTATCCTTTTCTCCTTAACTGTCCCTGCCACCTCTTTTGAGAACCATAGTGGTTTTTTCCTTCATTTTGTTTTGTTGATTTGTTTCACACAGGCTTGTTGCCTCTACGATGGCTGTTTTGATTAATCCCCAATTTTCCTCCACCCCTCCTTCTTGCCCATTTGCTAGTGCTTTTCTGAGGCACTCTCTCATATTCCCAAAGTCAGCCTTCCTAAAGTCCATTACTCTTGTTTTTGTATGGCTTGACTCTATGGCTGTGTTTATTGAGAACCACACTGTTTGGTGGTCACTTGTTCCCAGATGGCTATCCATTTGTAAATCTGAGATCCTGTCTCCTTCCCCATTTGAGAGTACTAGGTCTAAGATTGCTCCCTCCTGAGTTGGTTCCAACACTAGCTGTCTGAGGCATGCCCCCTGTAGGGCATCAAGAATTACCCTGCTCTTGGATGTGCCTGCAGCAAAGGTACTCCAGTTAACATCTGCCATATTCAGGTCCCCCATCAACAATATCTCCCCCCTTTTTCTGCCATTTTATGGATGCCTTGTATCATTTCCTTGTCCATTTCCTTCCCCTGAGATGGGGGCCTGTACACAACCCCCATGCGTATTCTGGTGCCATTTCCTGTCTCCAGGGTGACCCATAGTGACTCATCAACTTCCTGTTTACTCTTTAGTTCTGTTGCTTTAATCCCTTCCCTTATATAAAGACCTACTCCTCATTTACCCACCCTGTCCCTCCTGTAGACTGTGTATCCTGGTATATTGACATCCCAGTCATGGTTCTTTGTGTACCATGTTTCAATCACTGCCACAATATCTAGGCATCCCTCTTCCATCAAGGCCACTAGTTCAGGGAGCTTGTTGCACAGACTGCGGGCATTGGTACTCATCACCTTCCATTTATTTTTCATGGCCTACCCCTTTTAGTACCATCCCTGTCCTTACTGCCTTTTTCTGCATTTGCCTCTCTCCTGCTCCCTACTGACCTCTCTACCTTGGTGTTTACCTCTCTAACTTCTGTGTTTTGTCGGGGCAGGCTGGGATTTCCCCTGCTCCTTTTCAGTGCCTCCCCCCTTGGCTAGTTTAAATGCTTGCCAATGAAGCATTTAAACCTGTCAAATAGGATTCTGGTTCTTCACCTGGACAGATGCAGACCATCGCTCCAGTATATGCCTGCATCCCTTCAGGTGGCTCTCCAGTCCACAATGAAGCCAAAACTCTGAGCTCCACACCAGTTTCTCAACCATTCATTGAACCCCACCTAGCATCATCCTTGCCACCATAGACAGGCAGCACCTCCGAGAAAGTTACCGTACATGCTACTTGTCTAAGGCCCCTCCCCAATTCCGCAAACTCATCTTGCACTGCTCTGATCCCATTCACAGCCAGGTTATTTGTCCTTAGGTGGACAATGACATCCAGCTTCCTACCTTGTGCAGCTGCTCCCACGATCCTGAGAATTCACTTCCTGTCCCTTCAAGCCATGGCACCAGGCAGGCACCTTACCTCCCTATCCAGGTCCCTCTTCATTTTCTGCACTCCTTCTGGAATATCCACCCTGTTGCAGATCTTGATGTCATCTGCAAACAGGCAGACCTTTCCTTTAGGCTCCTCTGCAATGTCACTAATGAAGACATTGAACTGGACTTATCCTAGTACTGATCCCTGAGGTACCCCACTGGTCACTCCCCACTCCCCAGATTGTACCCCATTTATGACCACACTCTGTCTCCTGTCTGTTAACCAGTTCCTAACCCAGTTCACCACCTTGTCTTCCATGCCCAGACTATCCATCTTGTTAATCAGATTTCTATGTGGGATGGTGTCGAAGGCTTTGCTGAAACCTAGGTAGACGATGTCTACTGCCCCTCTCTGATTTAGTTCCCTAGTCATCCAATCAAAAAAAATCTAACAGATTTGTTTGACATGACCTTCCTGCTATTAATCCATGTTGCCTCAGATCCTGAGCACTGCTGGATTCCATATGTGCCACTATCTTTTCTTTCAGCAGTGTCTCCATGATCTTTCTAGCCACTGAGATGAGGCTGCCTGGCCTGTAGTTCCCCGCCTCCTCCCTCTGCCACTTTAGTGCAGTGGGACTACATGTGCCCTCCTCCAGTGCACTGGAACGATACCCATAGTTAGTGACTCTGTGAACAGGGCTGCCAGAAGCACTGCTAGTTCCCTTTGCAGCTCCTTTAATATCCTCTGGTGGATGCCATCTGGCCCCATGGTCTTATCCACCTTCAGCTTTGTGAGTTCTTCCAGCAGTCCCTCTGCTGTGAATGGACTGGTGTCCACCCAACCCCATTGCCTCTGCAACCCAATTGTGGTCCTTGACCCTCCCCCTCCTTAGTGAATACTGAGCAGAAGCATTTGTTTGGTATTTCTGCCTTGTCTAACTTCCCCTCCTTACACTCTCCCTTCTCCCCTTTGAGCCTCACAATCCCCCCCCCCCCGGTTTTTCTTCTTTCACTGATGTACCTATAAAATGCCTTATCCTCTTTGTTTACAGACTGTGCTAAGCCCTCTTCTGTCTGCACTTTTTCCCTCCTAACAGTCTTCCCTGCTTCCCTTAGACATTTAAAATACACCTCCCCGTCCTCCTCCCTTCAGCTCCCCTTATATTTTCTGAAACTCAGCCTTTTAGCCCTGGCTTTGTCCCCCACCTCTTTGGAGAACTCATAGTGCTTTTCTTCTTCTTTTCCCTTTGGTCACTATCCAAACTCATTAATTTTTTATATCCATTATGGCTCCTTTCAGGTTCTTCCATTGTTCTTCCACCCCATCTATTACCTCAAACTTCTCCAGGACTGCTTGTATACATCTACCCATTTCAGTGAAATCCGCCCTCATGAAATCTAATACTCTTGCCTTTGTGTTTATTTATTTATTTATTGAAATGTTTCATCAGGAAGACACGCTGAGTTACAAGTTGCTCATCTCCCAGTGTGACCTGGTGGGGAAGGGATACATAAAGATGAAGCAGTGTGTGGATTAAAAATTCAGTCCATGTCACATGTTGAACCACACCATGTGGTGGTCACTGGACCACATGGAGGTTTAAAATGACATGGTCCCTCCCTCCATTGCTAGCTGATTTAGACTCTTTTTAATTCAGAGTCAAGAGCTGACAATGTCTGAAACATGGCAATCAACTCTATATTTAACATTTCTAAACGAAAAGTCATTTCTCAAAAGTAAATTAACAGAACGATTCCAGTCACTGGAAAAAACAATTAGAGTCTTGCCGAGAAGGACTTCATGGCACAACAGTCCAAAATAAATTTGTATTTTAGTTCAATCAGCTCTTTATTAGTATTATTGTGATAAGGTAAACGGACTTTAAATCCATCTTACCCACCCATCTGCCTTATGGCAGTGACTGGACCCAATCTGTGTAGGGACACACACTGAAATTTAACCAGAATGCTACCTCTATTCAAGCTGTATGCTGTAGCACTCAATACTCTCCTCTCCCAGAACTCTGTCTAGTCCTACTATGAAAGCTTGAACAGTGCAAGCACCCACAAACTTACTGGACAGGCTATTCCACATGATATCCAGCCTCTAGGTGGGATTTAAAGGTATTTTCAAAAGAACAGGGGCATTACCCTGTGGCCATGGCCAACATTCCTGCCTCTCAGTAACAAAAATCCCAATATAAAAAGTTACGTGTGGTATTAGCCTACTTAGTGATTGCTATCCGTATACCGCATACAGACCCAGCATTACCAGTATCTAGCACACTGCTTTGTCAAACACTTTGGTATACAGTATCTCCCCTTTCCTCTTCCCTTTCCAGGAGTATAGTGTAGTGGTTAAGGGCACTAAGCCACAAACCTGGAGACCTGAGTTTGAAGCCCATCAGCCCCCACTTGCATACTGTGTGACCCTGAGCAAGTAACTTAACTTCCTTGTGCTCCCAGGTTGCACCTGGAAACAAGATGTGGCTTAGTGTGCCTTTCATGGCTAAACAATTTCCCCTTTCCATACAGAGGGTATGAAAGGCACTATATAAACCCAGATTCCTTTCCTTCTCTATGTAAAGCCCTTTGAATACAGCTTGTAGAAAGGCATTGTATAAACCCACATTTATTTCCTTTTCTTCGTAAAGCATGTTGGAATACAGTGTGCATGAAAGCTACTGTATAAACCCAAACTCCTTTCATTCCCTTTGTAAAGAACATTGGGATATAGTGTATATGATGAATGCCTTATAAACTAAAATTCACTTCCTTCACATTGTAAGGCATTTTGTGATACAGTGTGTATGAAAGGCACTATATAAACCCAAATTCCTTCCTGTACTTTGGACTCAGAGGTTCTGAAAGTTCTAATAAAGCTTGGTCTAATAACTATCAGAACTTTTCATGGTTTACCAGAACCTTTGGGAACCTCAGAACCTTTTGTGGTTCTCACATGCCTAGTAATTAGGCGATCTAATTAGCACACCCTAATTTTTTAAAATCCTATCTAAAAAAACTATTATTCTTCCCTGCCTGACACTCATAATGCTCCTTTTCCTTTTTATACGCTTGCACTTTCTGACCTGCCCTTTCTGACAGCCTACCCACCCCCCCCAGCTACATCACCTGCCTTCTCTGGGAGCTTACCCCTTACCTCTAGAAACTATGCCCCCCGCCATAGTGGGCTGTCAACATTTCTCCAGCCCCTCCATGACTTCTGTGTAGTGGCAGAGGTGGCTTTAGTCAGTAGGGTGAGGCCTACTGATGTCTGGCTTTATTCTGCCATGGCAGGGGTTCTTTACACTTTACTACTGACTTCTAGGATACCAAGGGCAAAGATGGCAAGACACACACATGACAGATATACTTGTGCACCATCACGCTGCATTCCTCTTCTCCAGCCAGACTCCAGCCTGCACTGCCAGCTGTGCTCTCTGGGTAGCAATAGTGCTGTGGGTCTGTTAGCCTCCCTCCCTTCCTGAAGGAGGAGGAGGGCACCCTCCAGAATGCTCTGCCCTCCTTCCTTAGGCCCACTCCAGTGCCCCAGGCTCATTTCTGAACCCAGGCTGCTAGCGCTGGGAGCAGTAGCCTCAGTTCCGTACTGACAGACTGCCACAACTCTCCTTAAATTTTAGGCAGCTGTGCATTTTAGTTGAATAAATTTGGTTCTGAGAATTGAACTTCCCTAAATGAAGCCAGCTGCTCGCATGGAGGAATCATGACTTCACTTTAACAAACGTAATCTGTAAAACCTTTTTTGTTAAAATATACTGTTTCCATTAGAATAGCATTAGTAGCTATTATGATATAATCCTGATGTTTTGTAGCTGGATTTCATTTTTAGAAGACAATTTGTCAAGCAGCCCAATAACCCACCAGATGGTAGCATGTTGTGCTTCTGCTTCAGTGAGCCAGGATTGGGAGTCGACTCGGAAGCTGGGTCAGGTGGCCAAGCAGGCTGGCGTAGCACTGCCACATGACAGCGCACCCAACCAAATAGGGGTGGTGCTGTGGTTCCATAGCCATAGCAACTCCTTTGGTGGGCTGTGGGGCTTCTCTTCTCTACAGGGGTGTCACTGCATGCATGCATGGGAGGCCTGACAGTGCATTGCCCAGGATCATGGAAGTGGGAGCACTTAACATAGAAACATAAAATCCATCAACAGAAAAGTACAGCTTGGCCCACCCAGTCTGCCCAGATATTCCCTTCCTACTCTGTTTCTGCATACCATAACTGGTCTCCAGCGACCCTCCCTCCTCCCTGCCTATTAATTTATATTGCCCTGTGTTTGTCCCACGCATGCTTGAAGCCCACACTATTCACCTACACCACATCTGCTTGCAGTCTATTCCAGGCATCCACCACTCTTTCAGTAAAACAATACTTCCTCGCATTCCTCCTAAATGTCATTCCCAGCTGCATCGTATGATTATAGAAATGGGAGCAAGACAGAAAATCTCAGGTCTCTCATGCTGCCTGTATGACAGCTGCCTGTACTCTCAGGAGACCACATCACATCATGTGGATCCCCACTAGCTTGAACAGTTGGGGGGGATGGCCAATAAAGTTGGGAGGTTGTCAACATAACACTCAGAAGTAAGTTGGAGGTGGCAGTACTGGAGTAAAAGCTCTATAACAAAACAAACAAAGATAATTTATCATGGTCCCAATTTCATAATTTTTTGTTTTTTCCCATTCCCCCTCCTCACATTTTTATATCATGTGGTTTGTAATGTATTTTTCAACTTGATTAAAAACTATTGAAAGAAAACAAAATAAAAGAAACTGTTCATTACTGCAGATCTGAACAAAGTCAGTCTTCCCGGTCTGTAGGCCTGCCCTGCTGACACAAGACCACAACAACTTCAACAGGCACAATTTTCAGGTGAGTTATTATGTTTGCTTGTGCACATGTGCAAGAAACATTATGCGGCAGCTTAGGAGAGAAGTGGACTGTGGAGGTGCGGCAGTGTAGTGGTCAATGCCAGCATTGCATTTGTGGGCTTGGCGGTGTGCACCCAGTGCAGGCCCAGTGTCCTGATGACACTGGTTCTGCAGAAGTGCCACCAACTTGAAATGATTTGGCTGCTGCAATGAGGGTCTGCCTTGTCATTGCAGCATCAGCAATTCCACTGCAATGAGGGAGTGACCCATCATTGCAGGGTGGTACCTTGCCTTTTGTAACATTTCTGTGAACATGGTGGCAGCTGTATGCTGCAGCCTCACAGTCCCATGTAGGCCAGGGATGCCCAATCCCCCTGTTGGCATGCCAATGACCCAATTCATTTGCCGATGGGAGAGCCCACTCCTCATTGGCATAATGTCCCCCCATTTGTTGTGTGCTGAGGGGGTGCCCAATCCCCCTCGGCATCTTGCCCACCCCAAACAGTTTTTATTTGCTGACAGGAGACCCAATTCCCATCAGCTTAAATCTCCCCATCCACAAAATGCAGGCGACACACTGGGAGCCCACCTCAGTGTGCACAAGTGAAGCCTGAAAAAAAAAAGAAAACCTTCCAGCAATGTCCTTTTTATTATTTTTGTCCCTGAAATAAAGAAAATGGTCCCTCACAGTCTGTCATGCCCCTTCACTCAACCAGAGCCCACCCTCTGCACACCCCAGCTCCCCACACCCCCATCACTCCATACTTACCTCTGGAGCCCAGGAGCACTGATCTTCGGTGGACGAGGAACACACCTGCACTCTTTAAAGCTGACCATGAACTAAAGAATTGCCGATAAGCTGTATAATGGCATAAATAGGGTTTTTTCAACTTATGGGGATATCCTGGCCATGTCTTGGACTTTTGCCACCACATTTTGAACATGGGGTTCGTGGGACCCCTCCTCATGAATATAGTCACTGTCATGACGTTATTCAGTCCCGAAAGATAATTTTGCGGTCACTGCGTGGAATCACCTTTCTGGACTGATTAATGAAACAACAGTGCCACTGTTCATGAGGAGGGCTCTCAAAAAGACTATGTTGCAAATCTGGTGAAACAAATCCAAAAAATGACTGTCTTACGAGCGTGCATTGTGCAGTTTCCATGCTCCCTCATAACTTCACGAATTTGTAATATTTTCACTCCAGATTTTCAACACTGGCATTTTTTCAGACTTCCTTATGAACAGTACCCCTGTCATTTTTCACATCCTGGATAAAATGTGTTTTCACACTTCCGACGCAGAATAGCACGGTGGCAGTGGGAAATCAGTGTTCAGGACACATTACAAAAATCACAGTGACACTGTTCATGAGCAGAGGTCCTAAAATGCCTATGATGAAAATTTAGTTATGAAAGTCCATAAAATGAATGTGTAATGAGCGTGGGTTGCGCAGTTTCCATGCACATTGTACCTTCACAAATTTGTAATATTTTCACTCTTGATTTTCAGCATTGGCATTTTTACATACCTCCTTATGAACATTACAGCTGTCATTTTTCTCATCCTGGCTGAAATGTGTTTTCGCACTTCTGGCGCAGAATAGCACTGTCCCTGTGGGAAATAAGTGTTTGGGACAGATTAAGAAAATCACAGTGACTGTGTTCGTGCGCAGAGGTGCTAAAATGCCAATGTTGAATATTTTGTGACAAAAGTCAATGAAATGACTGTGTTACAAGTATACGTTGCACAGTTTCCACGTACCCTCATAATTTTGCGCATTTGTAATATTTTCACTCCAGATTTTCAACATTGGTATTTTTTCACACCTCCTTATGAAAAGTACAGCTGTCATTTTTCATATCCTGCCCAAAATATGTGTTTACACATCTGGTGCAGATTAGCACTGTCACTGTGGGAAATTAATGTTCAGAACAGATTAAGAAAATCGTAGCAACAGTGTTCATGAACAGAGGTCACAAAATGCCTATGTTGAAACTTTGGTGAAATAATTCCACTAAATGACTGTTCTGCTCGCATGCGTTGCACAGTTTCCATGTACATTCGGAAGTTTGAGCATTTTTAATATGTTCACTACAGATTTTCACATAGCATCTCTTCACACCTCCCTATGAGTGGTACAGCTGTCATTCTTCACATCCTGCCCGATCTGTGTTTTCGTACATCTGGTGAAGAATGGCACGGTCGCTGTGGGATCTCAAAGTTCAAGACACATTAACAAAATCACAGTGCCACTGTTCATGAGAAGAGGTCCCAAATGCTTTCATGAGGTGTGGGTCACAAAAAGGCCATGTTGAAAATTTGTAGTGCAAATACCAATAAACGCCTGGGGCATTAGGATTTCTAACCATAACATCCCACCTTGTACAGACTGACAGGCATTGGGGTATGCCTTTGGATTGCCGACTGTAATGCTCATGCCATGCCACTCCCACCCCCACCCTGCAGCTAGTGACAGGCATTGAGATGTGCCTTGGACTCTGCAGCCCATATTTCACCCCATTCTCCTATACTGCACCCATTTCAGCATATGTCCTTATGGAATGGGGTGACTGTAAAACTGAACGCCCCAAGGCACACCTCAACACTTATCGGTATCTGCAGGATAGAGTGAGGTGAAATGGCATGAACATTATGGGCGACGACCCAAACGCATGCCCCAATGCCTGTCCCTCTCTGCAGGGGGGAGGTGGCGTCGGTGTGAAGTTCAATACTTCACTGCCATTCCTATTCTGCATCTGTCTAACTCCTGCATTCCCAATACTAATACCAGAAAGTAAACATTAGGCATTGAAAAATGCTTGTTTTATGTTGTATCCAGTTCATGAAGTTCACAAATTCAGATTTTAAACCTCTTTTGAAACCGTTTTTTTTTCTCTTTTTCAGAGAGGTCATGTACACAGGTGTTCAAACCAGCTATCTTTGCATTGCATTCCATTTACATTCCAAGTCTAATGCTATGATCAAGTCCCTTACTTTTCTGCAGCACATTGGGACCAAGTTCTGCAGCAGGATTAGCATTTGCCACAGAACTTCTGCAGCAGTGGTTTGATATTTCTGTGGAAGTTCTGCGGCACTAATGAACTACCACATCACAGTGTTTATTTATTTTATTTATTTATTGAAAAGTTTTACCAGGAGAATTACACTGAGCAACAAGAAGCTCATCTCCCAGTATGTCCTGGGAGAAGGGGAGAGGGAGCATTTAAATAGTACATCAGTATACAACACACAGGGAAAAAATAGCTTCACTGTACATAGTCAATTAAAATGAGATCACAAGCTGTGGCAAAATTTACAAATCAGCAAGAAATAGCTTCAATGTACATAGTCAATTAAAATAAGATCACAAGCTGTGGAATATTTACAATTCAGCAAGAGGGGTGGAGCAGGAGGAGTAACACGTTAGGATGCAGGAGGTTTTAGGAAAGTGGAGACATTTAGTTGGTTCTGCTGGAGGGTGGGGGAGAAATAGACCCTCAACAGAGACCAGTCCAGGGGGACTTGGTGCAATTGCAGTTTGTCACTAGATAGCTTGTCAAGGATGTGGAGAGAGAATTGGCTGAGGAGGAGTGTCGGATTTGGGATGGTAGTTGATTCCAAAGTTTAGGTAGTCGATGTGAGAAAGCCATTTGGCCTGACATAGTGCTTCTATACGGTATATTCAGGGAACATGAGTCATCAGATCTGAGGGTGTATTTGGAGGGGAGCGGGGCAGCTAGGAAGTAGAGAGGTAGGCAGGGAGCGTTCCAAGCCAAAATGTTGAGGTGAATTTTGCTGCATGCATGGTTCTCCTGTCAGCAAGTGAGGGACAGTTCAGAGAGCGGTAGAGTGTACAGTGGTGGGTCTAGGCAGCAGCGTCTAAGGCAAACCGACAGAAGGAGTTAAAAAGAGGGCCAGCCTTGATAAGGAGGATTGAGGGGCAGCTCCATATACTAAGTCATTTCAGTGTCAGCCTGTCATCCTGGCTTCACATCCATGGCAATGGTTATACCAGTCAGGATGGGGAAAAGCACAGTAACACTAGTTCAAAAAATAACAGACTGATAGAAACAATTATTTGCCTAAAAAGGAAAAAAAATGTATCCCTTAATATCCTAGCCTATTGCATAAATGAAATATGCAGAGGGGACCTTATGTAATAAATAAGTTATTTCTGTACTCATGCTGTATATACCACTCATGAGGTCCCCACTGTGCATCACTTATATATTTATATGCTATCAGTAACATACATACAAATATGTGTGTGCATGTATATATGTGTGTGTGTGCATATATATATGTATAGTGAGAGAGATACTGTATGTACATATGCATGTATATTTATCTATCTATCTATCTATCTATCTATCTATCTATCTATCTATGTATCTATATTTGTTTTTTTAAATTTCCATGAAATTGTATCTTCATTCATACAGGTCCCTTTGCAAATTGAATAAACAGAATAGAGGAAATATTGCAAAACTCATTTTTCATGCCAACCTACTTCCCAGACACACTATGTAACACCATCAGGCCATGACATGCATATGAACCCATTGTGAGATAAAGCTCTCAAGCCCATCACAATGTTTCCCCAGTGTGACAGAACACTGCACCATACCTTCCCAGGCTCAGATCAGTGATGTGTTCCCCCAATTCTTGTGTTGCTCACCCTGCTCCCAGAGCTCATCTCTGAACCTGAGTTGTCTGGATGGGAACACAACATGCTACCCTCTGGCCCAACAGCTGGCCCTACACGCAACATTTTCTATAACTTTTAGGTGACTCTATCAACCAATAACAATATGTTATCCATAACCCTGGCAAAAATGTATACAGCACAATTATTTATTTAACAGACCTTGTCTTTCAACAGGTCTACATATTATTATAGACCACTTTTCTAGGCATAATTACTTTATTTTTCTTAAAATTAACAGGTTAATTCATTTTACCAGTTATTCGTTTCAGATGGCATTTCTATACCTCAAAGGCAAAAATAAGTTTGTACAAAGTAAAGTATGGACTTAACAGGTTAATGATATTGTCAAGATTTTGTTTAAGTTGGTCCTAGTGTAATAAAGTAAGACTGAAAATTGTATTAGGCTGTAGTGCAGGTTGGGCAAATATCACTGTGCCTGATGTGCTGTGCCACCACCTCTGGCAGTGGGAGCTGTGGTAGATAAGTGACTATTCATTTCTGTGGCAGAATGCTGCCATTTCATTAGCTAATGTATGATGTGATAGCACTGATAACATCACATGCTGAGCATAGAGGGGTTTTGAATATAAAAAGAGATGAAAGGAACCAGATCCTATGAATAAACAGAAATATTAATAAAGAATCACAAAGAACAGTGAATTCTGTGGCACTGCAGAAGTTCTGCAGTAGGTTGCAAGTTCTGCTCAAAATTCTGTGGCCGGAGAATTCTAGGGGCCTTGGGTATAATTAAGCATTAATGATAATGCATTATAAAGATTATAAAATAGTAACCATGAAATTTTGCAAAATAATAAAATTATGATAAAATATTTTTTGCAATCTAGGATTTGTCCGCACAGTACTACAAGACTGCCACTTAATACCCATTCAGAAACTCATGGGTTGTGCACAGTTTACCAAAATTATCTCTTAAGTTCCCAAAGGTACTGTAACATTGCATGTTTAGCAAGCCATAAGTCTGCCACTGTTTGTAGTTAAGTGACAATTTACAGTACATATTAAAAGAAATGTCTAAATGAGTACTACCAGAGTAACACATAACACCCCATTACAAATACATGGGGTTTGCCCAGTAGCTTAAAATTACCTCCCAAGATGTGTTTTTTTGCATTCTCCTTTCGTATGAAGCAATCTCCTTTTGTGAGCTCTCAAAAATCTCATGAAACAGGATTTGATTCATATGAAGGAAGAAATTGGACTTAGTTTTTCATAGTCTTCTTTCTATTAATCAGTTCTGTTTTGTGAGATCACAAAAATGGTTCATATGAAACAAGAAATTGGCCATAGTGTTTTTTCACAGTCTTCTTTCATATGAACCAGTCCTCTTTCATGAGCTAATTAAAATCTCATAAAAGAGGTTTGGTTCATATGAAAAAAGAAGTTGGACATAGTGTTTTTTTTTTCACATTCTTGTTTCGTATGAACCAATCCTCTTTCATGAGCTCATGAAAATCTCATGAAAGAGAATTGGTTCATATAAAAGAAAATGTTGGACTTTTTTTCACATTTTTCTTTCATATCAACCAATCCTCATTTCTAAGCTCTCAAAAATCTCATAAAAGAGGACTGGTTCATTTGAAAGAAGAAGTTGGACTTAGTGTTTTTTTCTTTACTTGTTTGGACATTTGAAATTTAACAAGCCATATGTCCAACACTATTTGGAGTTAAGAAACATTCTATATATCAAAAAGAAATGTTTTAATGAGTACTATAAGACAAATACTTAACACCCTCCCACAAATTCATGGGCTGCAGCTAGCATGCCAAACCTTCCTCCCAAGTGTCCATAGGATAACATTGCAAGTTTAGCAAGCAATACATATGTTAATCTTTGGAGCTAAGGGACTGTCTACAGATCAATGTAAATGTCTTAAAAGGTATGTTTGCAACAATAGGCTGGACTATTAATAACTTATTAAGAGCACTCAGCTAAATCTTCAGCCCTGCATCATACAATATATACATGAAACCATATTAAAAAATGTAAGAATGGTTCAGGTCTTTACTTCCCAACCTAATGTATAAAAAGTTCTAATAATTTTGAATAATATTTATGTCAGTTTATGTCACACCCTTGGAGTTCTATAAAAATATTTTTTTTTCTCTGTACAGTATTACTAATCACTAATAACTGTTGCATACATATGAAGTTTTGTAAACATTGTAAAAAAGCAGCACAAACACAAAACACCAAAACTTTTCAGACAATAAACAAAAATAAGCAAAAACACAATCAACAAAAATTCAAAATCAAAGAATGAAAGTAAATAGACAAAACACACTATTTCAGCACTTCTCTTGTGAACAGTACCATTACTCATTTATAAGCACTTTTAAGTTTCATTGCACTGGTATCTTAGATTATTTCTCTGTATAAAACTTAGGCAATTTGGTTTTCAAATGCAAACTTTTATATATCTTTGTATAGATCTGAGCTTCTCTATACACCCATTGTTCAAAATATTCAGACTATTTTCCCATGTCACCTCCATCTAAGTCCAATTAAAATATAAAAAATATTAAAAACGATACTCAAGACATCTGGTTAGTAGCAGGGTTTGGTTTTCCTATTAGTTTCAGAATGTTGGTGAGAATTATTCTTTCCCTTGATGACAAAATTTCTTTCAGTGGCTGGATCTTGTTTCTGTTATAGTTTCTAGTCCATTCACACTCAATCCTGTACACTGTGCTCCATCTTTTGTCAACACAGAAATATAGAATTGCTTCTTGGCTGGTACAGACATCAAGAATTAGCTCAGTCCTTTGTTCAGGTTTTGGTGGGAAATTCAAAACAGTGCTATGTTCAGTAACAGCAAAAATGTCAATTTCATGAGTACAGATCCTTTCAATACCACAAGTAGAAGTCTTCTCATCGTGATCCTCAGGGTAATAGACTTTATAACCTCTTGGCCACAGCATCATCACTGCCTTGCTCTGACATCATTTCACCAGTTCAGATTGGTTCTTGCAAATGAGGTAGGGGTAGCTAGTCCCTATTTCTTAGGAAAGCCCATCTTTATAAAGTTCTTCATTCTGGTCAGTTTTTCTGTTTAAGACTATTTTTCTGTATTGCATCCACATTCAATCAGACACACATTTCAAAAGCATATTTTTTGGATCCAGAATAAAATTATGTGTAGTTTAATACAAAACATCATATGTGTGTCTTCATTACAACATCTATAGCTCAAAAAGTATCTCTTAGAAACTGTTTCCTTTCAGAAGTCTTAATAATACTTTTACATGCTTCATCTACATTTTTTTGCAGTTCAAAATTATGTATTTGTCTTCAAAATCTACCTTTAGGAAAGTCCATTTAGTCCAAGATGTCTTTAAAGAGAAGGAGGGCCTCATGTAGCACTGCCCGGCGTGTAAACATTGCCTGGCCCAAATCGCCTGCTACATTCAAAAAGAATAGCCCGGTGCTAACC
Organism: Neoceratodus forsteri; assembly: GCA_016271365.2. Taxonomy (NCBI): domain Eukaryota; kingdom Metazoa; phylum Chordata; order Ceratodontiformes; family Ceratodontidae; genus Neoceratodus; species Neoceratodus forsteri. The sequence goes on from CM028130.1 coordinate 56,447,419, forward strand.
CTGCTGAAAAAAGTATGCGAAGGAAGCTGGGAAAACTGGTCTGGGAGTTCAGGGCAAACACAGCCTGGGAATAAGACAGCACTGAATATAGCAACAGGGAAGTGCACACTGCAACTGCAGCCCAGTACACCCTGGAGCAAGCCAGTGTTGCAGGTTGAGAACATTGTGTGTGAATGTACAGAGAAGACCCACAACACCTGCAAACAACAATGCAGGCCACACACTGCAGAACTGTGCTATGCTGATGTGTAGTTTGCCCTGGCTAACCTGATTGCACAGTGCTAACACATTAGCCTGGGGCAAACTGGTTTGCCCAGGGCAAATGGGAGCCATATTCAAAGCTCCCACGCAAATTGGTCTACTTGGGTAATCTGTGTGCAAACAGGTACATTTGCATCTCATTAACTGCTGCTTAGCATACATTACTACACAGTTTTCTCAGTGCTACTATATGGAGCATACAGCTCCACCTTTTGGTCGGAATGGAAGTACAGGCTGGATGCTGCAGGTCAAGACATGCCCACAGCATCCCCTGTTGGTCAGCATGATAGTATAGGCTGGAAGCAGCAGGAACTGTGTGTTGGCAGGTGTAAACAGAGCAGACAACCTGACCACGCAGCCCTGCAAGTAGTACACCACAAGGTACAGATATATAGAGAGAGAGACAGGGAGAGAGTGATAACTATGTGACACATAGCTAGATATACAGATGATACACACACACACACATATATATATATATATATATATATATATATATATATATATACATACATACACACATATAGACACACATACGTCCACCGGCCATATGTGTCCTTGTAGATGCCCCCCCAAAAAACATAGGCACCCCACGGCAGGTGTTGTTGGAACACAGCGGGGGGACCCACAAATGCATGGGACAGGCATAAAGCATGCCTGGTGGGGTTGGGAGGACATAAGCCGTAGGTTACATAAGGCATGCAGCATATCCATTCAATAGGGAACTGGGCAGACTGGCTGGGTCAGGCAGTCCACTCTGCCATCATGGTCCCTGTTGTCATGTGTACCTGTTGCACACCCTGGTAGTCTAGTGGCCCCCTCCCCCACCCCCACATGATCCCTAACCTCCATAGCTGCAATAGTATGACAGTGTACCTGGTAGTCTAGTGGTCCCCCACCCCCCAGCATGTATCCCAACCCCATTTCCAGTAATATAAGAAACATTTCCTGGTAGTCTAGTGGTCACCCCACCCCCAAGCACATATTCAACCCCATTTCATGTAATATGCTAATCATTTCCTTGGTAGTCTATTAGTCCCCCACCCCCATGCATTCCACCCCCCATCCACCATAGAAAAGCAGACCATACCCTGGTAGTCTAGTGATTCCCCCACCGGCAGTGATCCTCCATGCATACCAAACAACAATCTGGAACTGAGCCAGTGACGGCTCAGCCCTCCTCTTACCACTGGCTGGCCACCAACTGAGATCGAGATGAGCGCTCATTGGTACCTCATTTGGTGGTTGGCCATCAGTGTGAGAAAGGCTGAGCCGGTCTGCTGGTTTCTGATTGTTGCTTGGGATGCATAGAGGCATCACTGCTGGGTGAGGGAACCACTAGACTACCAGGGTGTAGTCTGCATTTCTATGTGGACGAGGGTCAGGAGCCATGTTGGGGAACCACTAGACTACCAGGGACATGTTCTTTATTACTGGAAACGGGGTCAGGATACACACTGGGGGTGGGGACCACTAGATACGAGGAAATGTGTTCATATTACATGGAACGGGGTCGGGGTCCATGATGGGGGGTACCGACAGCATTACTGCTGCATTACTGGAAGCTTTTTGTAGGAGGTTAGTAGCACTGTGCTACTGGTCATGCTGATGCCTGTAGCACAGCACTATACATTTAAATATGCCAGTGTGCTGGCATTCAAAGCTCTTCCCCTCCATCTCTCCCCTGCTACATTTTGGTTTAGCATTGGTGCTAACACCTAGTGACAGCACTAACTGTCCTTTTAAATATTGCAGTCACGCACTAAGTCAGTGCTAGTCCAGTGCAACGGCTTTGTGCCTGGCACTATGCTTTGAATACCTGGGCCAGAATGTCTTTGTTCTTCAAGAAAACACATCCATCAAGACTGTCAGACTTGATTACAATAAACTTTTTAAGATGGTATGTCTCAATCCTGCAATAACTTGCACACTTAAAAATTGTATCTTTGGACTTCTCATGAGCTGATCGGCCCAGAGATATTGAACACAGATATGCCAGTGCTTAGATTTTTAGCACAGAATATACTGGCAAATAATTAGTTTCCTCTAACAGTTACAAGTGTCAAAGTTGGTGAGTTGATAGGCTGAAATGTTCCTTATCAGCTGATGTAATTTCATGCTGGCAGCATCAAAGAAAGCTTTGCAACAAACAGAAGTTTTTCTTTACATTGACGTCTATAGGAGTTTAACGTAACCTTTTTTTTTTAAATCAGTCATTTGGTGCATGCAGTACAAGGCCATAAAGCATGGCATGTTGTTGCTATGGCTCCCTTATCAGACTGCCTCTCTTCGTCCAAGGAGAAATTCAGTAAGCCCCTTTAATATTGCTTTCATAAGGGGTCTAGTTTAAGAGAACTTGTTTTTTAAAAGGAAAGTTTGAGAAACCATTTTTTCAAGTTCTATCCAGTTCAAGAAGTGCATGAAGGCAGATTTTAAACCCCTTTAGAAACAGTTTCTTTCTCTTGTTCAGAGAGATTATGTAGGCAGGAGTTCAAACCAGATGTCTTTGTATTACATTCCATTTACATCACCAGTCTAATAATATAATTAAACATTAATGATTAGGCATTATAACAATTATGAAATACTAACTATAAAATAATTCAAAATAATAAAATTATAATAAAATATTTTTCCAGTCTAGGATTTGCCCCCACAGTACTACAAGACTGACACTTTATACCCACCCAGAAACTCATGGGTTGTGCAGAGTATCCCAAAATTATCTACAAAGTGGCCAAAAGATAACACTGCATGCTTAGCATGCCATAAGTTTGTCTGTGTTTGGAGCTAAGGGACGATCCACAGTACATATCAAAATAAAGGTCTAAATAGGGCCAGCCCGGTGGCGCTGAGGGTTGAGGTGCTGGACGCCACATCTCATACCACACTGGCTACCCAGGTTTAGGAGTGGACCCGGGTCGATGGGGGTCGGCTGGGACAGAGAAGGATTGAGCGCCCAATGGCTGCTCTCCTTCTCCGGGGAGGGGGGGTGCACTCTCCACTACATTATCTCCACCTGTTGGGGGAACCTCAGGGTGGTCGGTGCAGCAGGAGATGTTCTGGAGCAAGGGTAGACATTGGCAGAGGACCAGCTTTGACGTGCATGTCTACGCATGGTGGCAGCCTTGTTCCTCATTGCACACTGACATCGGGGATCCATCAGAACACCGGAAAAAACCCTGCCCTGATCTAGGCGATGGGTCTCAGTGGTGGTTCCAGGCAGCAATCGAGAAGCAGACTCCGTTGTGCATGATCCCAGCAAAATGCTCAGGGGGAGATGAGGAGATCTCCTCTGCCCTGCCAAGAGGGTAATCCAAGGCCCTGAAGGTACATGGGCAGCATTAGCACTCTAGGGGCAAAGTCCTTGGGGCTGTAATTGGAATCAGTGAGGGGAGCTCTGAGAGAGGGATCAGTGGCAGCAGTAGGAGGAGGATAAAGAAATAGTAAAAAATAAATAAAAATAAAGGTCTAAATGAGTACTACCAGAGTAACACATAAAACCCCCTCACAAATTCATGTGATTTTTCCCAGTAGCTTTAACCCTTAGGTTGATGACAGAATTAGAAAGTACAGGAATTTTGGACTGATATATCAGTCCGCAGCCCTGCAAGGGTTAAATTACCTGCCAAGATGTTTTTTCACATTCTCCCTTTGTGTGTAGCAATCCCATTTTCTGAGCTCATAAAAGTCTCATGAAAGGATTTGATTCATATGAAGGAAGAAGTTGTACTTAGTTTTTCACTTTCTTCTTTGTATGAAACAGTCCTCTTTTGTGAGATCACAAGGACAAAGGAGCTGCTGTTGTGACTGGACTTCTCTACTGGGACTAAAGTAGAACTCTACTACTGGGACCTTCAATTTAGGGTAAAAAAACTTAGTGTGTTTGTCTGGGTTGGCTGAAGTGAATTATTATCTGTGCAGTTATCTAGGTGTTATTCTCAGGTGGCTATAGGGGATTGTTATCTGTGCAATTTAAGTGTAGAAAGATCTATAGTATATGGTTACCCTTTGTTATGTATAAAAATCAGCCTGCTCAAAATCCTTGTTAAGCACATTCTAAACTGTTATGCACATTCTAAAGTGTTGTTATGCACAGTTCGACAGGCACACAATTTTAAATTTTTCATTTATTCTACACCTAGCTACTTATTAACTACCCAGTGCCAAAAGTCATACCTTTTACCTTTCAAAAGTCTGGAAATTTGATTTTGATATGTGAGTAGAACAAAGAAATGGCAAGATTTTTTGTTTTCACTTCGGTGAGGTCTGTCACGCTAGTGTAAAAACCATATACTATAAAAAATAAAATATGGTCAACCACACACAACTCAGCATGTGTTTCCATCTCAGGGTGGAGATGACAGCATGGACCTCTTGAGCTTCACTCTCGAGGTTCTTATGCTGTCATCTCAACCCCTCGATGGAAATACAGCCTTGTTGTGTATGGCTGCCCATACATTATTCTCTATGTTAAGTAGGGGGAGTGGCTTAGCTAGAAGGAAGCCTGGTTAAAGCCAGATTTTAACACTGCCCTAGATAGCTTCTGCCAGAGAACTGACAGAGAACACCAGGACAAAGGAGCTGTTGTTGTGACTGGATTTTTCTACTGGGACTAATGAAGTAAAACTCTACTACTGGGACCTTCAATTTAGGGTAAAAAAAAGTTAGTGTGTTTGTCTGAGTTGGCTGAAGTGAATTGTTATATATGCAGTTATCTAGGTATTAGTCTCAGGTGGCTGAACAGGATTGTTATCTGTGCAATTTAACTAAGTGTAGAAAGATCTGTTAAGTAGGGGGAGTGGCTTAGCTAAAAGGAAGCCAGGTTAAAGCCAGATTTAAACACTGCCCTAGATAGTTTCTGTCAGAGAACTGGCAGAAAATACCAGAATGAAGGAGCTGCTGTTGTGACTGGACATCTCTACTGGGACTAAAGAAGTAGAATTCTACTACTGGGACCTTCAATTTAGGGTAAAAAAAAGTTAGTGTGTTTGTCTGAGTTGGCTGAAGTGAATTGTTATCTGTGCAGTTATCTAGGTGTTAGTCTCAGGTGGCTGAAGGGGATTGTTATCTGTGCAATTTAACTAAGTGTAGAAAGATCTGTTAAGTAGGGGGAGTGGCTTAGCTAGAAGGAAGCTAGGTTAACGACAGATTTAAACACTGCCCTGGACAGCTTCTGCCAGAGAACTGGCAGAGAACACCAGGACAAAGGAGCTGCTGTTGTGACTGCACTTCTCTACTGGGACTGTATTGCCCTTCTTCCCTCCTCTGAAAGCCAGTTCTACTTTTATAGGCACAGGGTTTGACTGACAACAGGAACTTCCTGTTTGGGAGCAAAAAGTGCGTGATCACAGAGCCACCAAAGACTCACCATCCTAGAAGAAGAAGAGTACCTCTCCATCACCTCCTAGCTTCTGGAGGTCTGCCTCTGAGTAAGTAAGGTGACTACTGAGAAATATAGGATCTTCTTGTCTCAGAACAGGAAGATCAGGAGCTTAAAGGGCACAGAGGCAATAAGTAAGTAGGGAGAAAAAAAAAGAAATAAACAGAGGAAAGAGTAAGTATTCCAATTCCAAACAACAGTGAAGGGGCCAGAAATAAGACATGATGGGAGTGGTGCAGTGCAGTGGCTGTGGAGCAGCAATCTTCTGGGAGACGTTGTGGAGGATATGATATTGTCCCATCTGCAGACACCTTCTCTGGGCTAAGGGAGGAGGTTGCTCATCTCCAGGCTGAGTTGGCCAGGATTTGTGGCACCGCCTCTCCCATCCAGGGACCACTGGGGCCACTGCCGGTGCCTCAGAGGTTGCCATGAAAGATTAGCAGTTGGACTACAGTGGGCTCAGGGAGGGTGAGGGTGGTGGAAGAGAGTTCCATCCCTCCAGTTGTACCTCTCCACAATTCACATGCCATTCTGGCAAAGTGTGGTTCCTCTATAGAAGAACCCGCAGTGGAGACCAAGGAGGATGCTGGGAACCTCTACAAAGGAGACCCACAGGATGGTGGCTAGGGACCCCACATGGGAAGAAAACAGCTCGGGGTTGGGGACTCCATTGTTAGGAATGTAGAACTGGGGGGGAGAGGAGAGGAAGGTAAGGTGCCTGGCTGGCGCCATGGCTTGGAGGGACAGGGAGTGAATCCTCAGGATCGCCAGAGCAACTGCACAGAGGAGGGAGCTGGATGTCATTGCCCACCTATAGACAAATGACCTGGCTAAGAAAGGGATCAGAGCAATGCAGAAAGAGTTTGTGGAGTTGGGGAGAGGCCTTTGACAAGTAGCATGCACAGTAACCTTCTCAGAGGTGCTGCCTGTCTATTGCATAGGTAAGGCTATAGTGCTCCACACTTGGGATTCAATCAGTGGTTAAAAAACTGGTGCAGAGCTCAGGGATTTGGCTTCACTGGGGACTGGGGGTCCACCTGGAGTGATGCAGGCCTGTACAGGCATGATGGTCTGCATCTGTCCAGGAGGGGAACCAGGATCCTAGGTGATAGGTTTAAGTGCTTCATTGCCAAGCATTTAAACTAGTCAAGGGGAGAGGCACTGGAAAGGAGCAGGGAAATCCTAGCCTCCCCCAAAAAAATCAGGGCAGTAAGTGAGGTAAACACCAAGATAGAGATATTGATAGGGAGAAGGGCAGGGGTAAAGGGAGAAAGTGACCAAGGCAATTAGGACAGGGATGGGGCAAAAAGGGGTAAGGCCATCAGAAAATAGATGGTAATGAGTACCAATGCCCGTAGTCTGGGCAACAAGCTCCATGAACTGGTGTCCTTGATGAAAGTGGGATGCTGGATATTGTAGCAGTCACAGAAACATGGTACACAGAGAACCATGACTGGGATGTTATACCAGGGTACACAACCTACAGAAGAGACAGGGAGGGGAGAAGAGGGGGAGAAGTAGCTCTCTATGTAAGAGAAAGAATAAAAGCAACTGAACAAACGAGTAAACAGGGAGGAGAGGAGGCACTGTGGGTCACCTTAGGGACTGGAAATGGCACCACGATCCACACAGGGTTGTATACAGACCCCCATGTCAGGGGGAGGGAATGGACAAGGATATGATAGAAAGTATTCTTAGGATGGCATAGAAAGAGGAGATACTGTTTATGGGAGACCTAAATATGCCAGATGTTAACTGGAGCACATTTGCTGCAGCCACATCCAAGAGCAGGGCCATTCTCAATACCTTACAGGTGGCATGCCTCAGACAGCTAGTTTTGGAACCCACTCATGATGGAGCAATCTTATACCTCATACTCTCAAATGGGGACAGTGAGAGGATCTCAGATCTAGAAGTGTATAGCCATCTGGGAACAAGTGACCACCAAACAGTGTGGTTCACGATAAAGTCAGCTACAGAGTCAAGCCATACAAAAGTGAAGGTACTGGACTTCAAGAGGACTGACTTTGGGAAGATGGGAGAGTGCCTTAGAAAAGCACTAGCAAACAGGCTAGAAGGAGTGGTGGAGCAACAATGGGGAAATATCAAAACTGCCATCACAGAGGCAACAAGCCTTTGTGTGATGCAAATAAACAAATCAAAATGAAAGAAAAAGCCACTATGGTTCTCAAAAGAGGTGGTGTGGAAGGTCAGGGAGAAAAATATAGCATTCAGGAAGTATAAGGAAACACAGACTGAGCAGGATAGAGAGCTGTACCAGTTAAGGCAGAAGGAAGCAGGGAGGGAAGTCAGAATAGCAAAGGTTCAAACTGAAGAAAAAATAGCCAACTCATTTAAGAAGGGGGATAAAACCTTTTATAGGTACATCAAGGAGCGTAGAAAGACAAAGAGAGGGACAGTGAGGCTGAATAGAATGCACGGTGGGTGGGCAGAGAGGGACAGTGAAAATGCAGGGATACTGAATGAATATTTCTGCTCAGTATTCACAAAAGAGGAGAAGGGGGAGGTGCCTAATCCAATTAACAGAAGCGCTCTGGATAGGGGGTCGATCCCAGTCCTTTCACAGAAGAAAGGGTTCTGAAAAAACTCCTAAAACTGAAGGTGGACAAAGCAATGGGGCCTGATGGAATTCTCCCAAGAATTCTAAAAGAATTAAGGGGAGAACTAATGAAACCACTGACTACCCTTTTTAACAATCATGGGAGGATGGTGTGGTACCTGAGGACTGGAGAAAGGTGGATCTGATTTCCCTTCACAAAAGTGGGACCAAGTCAGAGGCAGGAAACTACAGACCTGTCAGTTTGACCTCTATGGTAAGGAAAGTGATGGAATAATTTCTGATGGAAATAATTGTTGACTACCTAAAGGCCAGTGGGGCACAGGACCGAAGGCAGCATGGGTTCACAGTGGGAAGGTCATGTCAGATGAATCAAATTGATTTCTTTGACTGGGTGGCCAAAGTAGTAGACCAGGGAGGGGCTATGGACATGACATTGCTAGACTTTAGCAAGGCATTTGACACAGTCCCACACAAAAGACTAATAGTCTAATGAACTAGCCTGGGAGTGGGTCCCAGGGAGTAGCCTGGGTAAAACATTGGCTGGACAACAGGACACAGAAGGTAATTGTAAATGGAGTCCACTCTGAAGAAAGAAGGGTTACTAGTGGGGTACCGCAGGGTTCAGTACTGGGTCCAGTCCTTTTTAATGTCTTTATAAGTGACATTGCAGAGGGACTGGAAGGAAAAGTATGCCTCTTTGCAGATGACACAAAGATCTGCAACAGGATTGATACACAAGGAGGCGTGGAAAGAATGAGAAGGGACTTGGCAAAGTTGGAGGAATGGTCAGAAGTGTGGCAGCTTGGATTCAATGCAAAGAAGTGCAAAATAATGCACCTGGGAAACAAAAACCCATGAGAAAATTACACAATGGAGGGGGAGGTAGTAATAATAACAAAAATGGAAAGGGACCTGGGGGTAATCATATCAGATGACCTTAAGGTTAGCAAGCAATGTGAGAAGGCAGTAGGGAGGGCAGGGGGGATACTGGGATGTATAGGGAGAGGCATCACCAACAGAAAACAGGAAGTCATTATCCCTCTGTAAAGACAATTGGTGAGACCTCATCTGGAGTACTGCACCCAGTTCTGGAGACCCCATCTCTGCAAGGGCATAGACAGGATAGAGGCAGTCCAGAGGAGGACAACTAAAATGGTGCAGGGTCTGCAAGAGAAGCCATATGGAAGAGAATAACGGAGCTTAATATGTATACCCTTGAGGAAAGGAGGGAGAGGAGGAAGATGATAGAAACTTTTAAGTACCTCAGTGGAATCAACAAAGTCCAAGAGAGTAGAATATTTCAGAAAAAGAGATGTGCAAGAACAAGGGGACACAATTTGAAGATAGAAGAGGGGGAGGTTCAGGAGCAATGTGAGGAAGTATTTTTTCACAGACAGGTAGGTGGACACATGGAACTGCCTTCCTGAGGAGGTCGTGGGGTCTAAAACTGTGGGAAAATTCAAGAATGCATGGGACAGAGATAAGGCTATTTTTGTGGGGGGTAGGAAGAAATAGGCTGTTAGTTAACTAAGATCTGCAGCTTATCCTGTAGGTAGGGAAATGGGCAGACTAAGTGGGCCAAGTGGTCCTTATCTGCTGTCAAACTCTATGTTTCAATGAAACAAGAAGTTGAACAGTGTTTTTTTACATTCTTCTTTCATATGAACCAATCCTATTTTATAGCTCATTAAAATCTCACAAAAGAGGTTTGGTTCATATGAAAAAAATAGAAGTTGGATTTAATGTTTTATGTCACATTCTTCTGTCATATGAACCAATCCTCTTTCATGAGCTCATGAAAATCTCATGAAAAAGGACTGGTTAATATGAAACAAAAAAGTTGAACGTTGTTTTTTTTTCACATTCTTCCTTTGTATGAAGCAATTCTCTTTCATGAGGTCACAAAAATAGTTCATATAAATGAATAAGTCAGGAGTAATTTTGTTAGCAAACACAAATTGAGAAAATATGTCTTTATGAAATTTGAATATACAGAGTAATGAGATTCATTCCTCTGTACACAGAGTTTTGTTATTTTATACAATATGTTACATTGAAATGGCAATGCAAACAATCAATACATTTCTTTATAGGTACACTACATTACCCATCTTACATTAGAGAAGGAAAAAACTGCAGCCTGAAGTGTATGTGTATGTGATGAAGTGTTCATGTGTATCCATAGCTACAGAAGTGGTGGACCATGATGATGGATGCCTCTTGTGTTATCTACAGAGAGCTGGTATGTTGTTTGTCTTACTTAATGATGACTGTCTCTGGTTGCTTGTGTTGTCTTTTCCCTTTCACTGCTCTTGTGTGAGAGTGGAATCCGAAGTTAGGGTTGGAAATCCTAATATCACACTTCCCTACTTTTGTTGGTTTAATCTGAGTCCTAACTGATGCATTAACAGAGTATTTTGCAAAGAACATATTTAGGACAAAAAACAAACAAACAAGGTGCTGCATCAGCAAACAAAACAAAATAGTATTTTTCTTATGTATGCTGATAACAGAGTACGACTCAATGCTTTGTCCGTAGATTTTCTTCAGAAATTATTTAAAAGAGAAAAAAAGCTTAGCTTTTTTTGCTTTTAGATAATTCCTGAAGAAGACCTAGGGCCTGATTCCAGAATGGGTTATGCATGGCGCAAGGTGACTTGCACCAAACCCAATGGCACAAGTCGCAGCTTGCAACATGTGTTACACTGCACACTATTCCAGAAGGCGGCCTACTACATGGCCCAAGCTACCTGCACCACATGTGGGCTATGCCATCAGCTACACTAGAAACCCTCTGAAACATGGCGCAAAGGGGTTTCCAGCAGCAGTTACGGCCTGATTCCAAGAGGGTGTCCAACGGAATGGCAAAAATATATTCTGAGATGGCCATAATAGACAGTGGTCTCAGTGAGCAATAATACCCAACAGTGTGGGCAGTATTGGGCAATACCCGACCACCCAGGGCCCCTGGAAGGTCCGTTATTGCCAATACTGCCCACCCTATAGGGTATTATTGCACTTAGAAAATGGGTACTGTTGCAGTTTTATGTAGAATTTAAAAAAAATTAAAGAAAAAGATTTTAAAATATATATTTACTATGTCTTTTTAATGTTTGTCTCCTAAAGTAGTCCCTGTTACTGTGGTGTTCCATCACTTGTGTTCCCCCCAATATTCTGTTGCACTTATCTCCTCCCCCACCAACTGCAGATGATGACGTGGAGTTTGTAATAAAAGTCACTTATACTGAGTTGTGGCTTTGTGGACTTGCATTCTTTTTGTGTGTGCCATCTGTTCACTTTTGTTTAAATTAGTCGGGAGACTGTTTTCTAAGTAAGATGCAGCAGTTACTTTGCGGGTGCCCGATGACATCAAACCCAGAAGTATGGAAGATGAGAAGAGGCATCGACATGATAAATTAGTTTTTTTGTTTTTTTTGAAATGGAGATGTGGCTTTCTGATTTGGTATTCTTTCTTTTTTTGGGGTGAGCTATCTGTTCAGTAAGCAAAAGCCCATTTTGTAATTTCAACTTCGTTTTTAGCAGAGAGTGGCTGCTGGAGCAGGGAGGACTGAGAATGCTGTCAGCTCTCCTAAATTTGTTCTACTACCTCCCCCCCAAAAAAAAATGGCCCGCAAGAGAAGAGGCTAATATAAGAAAACAAAAGAAACTGTTTCTGATACTCGGTTGGGGGGGCAGGAGCAGAGCTGTAGGAGAGCCGCGATGTAGCTGGAGTCTTTGAGCAGGACCGAGTAGTCAGGAGCCTGCCTGACATGTGGTGTTTCTAAATAAAATAAAAAAAAATGTTTTCCAGGGGACTGTGCCTGATGCATGGTTGTCAGTCCTTGTCTGTGTGTGTATGGTAGGCTTACTTGTCACTCGCTAAGCATTAAAAATAATGGCGACAGTTTTAAATTGTGTGCCCAGCATTTCAGCCAATGAGGAAGCAGGGTGCTGGGCACGAGGACACTTTGCAGGCTATCATGAAGGTTTGAGCTGGGGCTTTTTCTTTGGTGGACATCTATTGTCTAATAGATGCCCACCTAAATAAGTGTCTTAGCCAATCAGGTGAAAGAATTTTCTTTGCCCATTTTCTAAGTACAGTTAGACCTGCTAATAGCTAGTCTAACCATACTGACATCCACAGTGGGTGCACCTCTGTGCCCTGTGCCCCACCAGCAACCCCCCTCCATGATCCCACTGAGGCCCCCACCTGACCCCCAGTGGCAGGGCAGCCCTCTGTGGGCTGCTGGCACACCCACACCCCAATCCCTAGGCAGTGCCCCATAGGGCAATTCACAGCCCTGTGCACCAGCATGCCACCATTGGCATGCATGCCATGCACATCATGTTGGACCAGTGGTCCCCCACCCCCCACCAGCCCTGCATGGCATGTCCATGGTGTTCGGGTGTGGGCCAGGAGGGGCTGTGCCATTCATCCTGCACCCTGTTGGAGGGCAGTACTGCGGCTTGCAGCACCGAGTGTGGGTGCACCATTCTTTTGGCACCCTGCTGGAGGTGCTACAAGTAGCAGGACATAGTCACAGGGGACCCTGCTTGTTCTGGAATCTGGTGTAGGGTCCCTGGTGTAGCAACGTATGCCAGCGAGTTACTAACATACTAAAATACTAAAATGCCAGCAGAATAGGCCTAATAGTCTTTCTTGTCTGCTCGTTTGGTCAGCCCCCACCCTGGGAGCTGAACTTGCTGCCCCCCTCTCCCTCTCCCTCTCTGGCTTCTCCCTTCCCAGTCCCGGCTATTCTCGCTGCACTGGTTTTGTTTTCAGAACCCTTCCCCTGTACCTATCCCACCCACTCTTGAACCCTTCCACTGTTTCTGCCTCCACCAGCCCCCTGGGCAGCGCATTACATGGCTCCACCACCCTCTCAGTGAAGTAGCACCTCCTCCTTTCTCCCCACTCCAGCTTCCACCCATGCCCTTTACTTGCCCCCTCCTTCTTTTGGAGCATCCCAACTCCTCTTCCCCTATTTACCCCCTTCATGTACCTGAAGACCTCTATCATGTCCCCCCGGTCCCTTCTCTCTTCCAATGTGTACATATTTAGCTCTTCAAGCTTCTCCCCATAGGTCCTATCCCCCAAGCACCAAATCATTTTGGTTACCCTTCTCTTGACCCTCTCCAGGAGTTCAATGTCCCTCTTTAAATGTGGCCTCCAAAACTGCATGCAGTACTCGAGGTGCGGCCTCACCATGCAGTTATACAGCGGGAGTATCACTTCCCTCCTTCTGGAGGTGAGCCCCCTAGCGATGCATCCAAGCATTCTGTTGGCCTTTGCTGCTGCCCTCCTACAAGTCTCCGAGTTGTTCATCTTGACATCCACCACCACCCCCAGGTCCCTCTCAGCCATCGAGACTTGTAGCATCCCACCCCCCCCGGGGTGTACACTTGGCCCAGGTTTCTGGCTCCCAGGTGCTGTACCTTGCATTTCCCTGCATTGAACCTCAGCTTCCATTTTCTAGACCACCTTTCCAGAGCCTCCAGGTCCCCCTATAGGGCCACCCTCCCCTCCTCCACATCCACCCCCCCCAGTTTTGAGTCATCTGCAAAGAGACTTATCTCACTCCTGATACCCTTCCTTATGCCATAGACATAGGCATTGGGCCCAAGGACCGATCCCTGAGGGACTCCACTAATGACCTTCCTTGCGGATGAGACTGTCCCACCAACCATAACCCTCTGGGTCAGGTTCTGGAGTCAATTTCCTATTCATCTGATCATCTGGTTGCCCACCCCCATTTCTCCCAGCTTATCCAACAGGCCTCTATGAGGAACAGAGTCAAACACCTTGCTGAAGTCAATAAAGAGGACGTCCACTGGTCTACCCAGGTCCAAGGCACTCATCACCCAGTCATAGAACTCCACAAGGTTTATCTGACACGATTTCCCCAGGATGAATCCATGCTGTATATATTCCAGGCACCCCAACTTTTCTAGGTCCTCCCGAGTCTCTCCTTGACAATGCCTCCATCACCTGTCCTGCCACAGTAGCCAATTGTCAGGAGGTCTAAACCTCACTTTCAGGTTCTTGGCAATATTGGGAATGCAAGGAATCACAAACACATTGCATAAGAGTAATAAACTTGTTTATTACTACCAAAGGATAAATCACAGTTGCCCTAAGCAGTACTTACCAATATGAACCAGGAGCCAATGCTAAGCGTTTCCTATACCTCGAGGGTTCTTCGTGTCTCTTGGGGTCTCCGAGGTATAAGATTCAGTGTCTCACATTATATACCTATGATAAATACTATGGTTACTGTAAGACAGAAATATTTCTAGTTACAGAGATAAGCCCTATTGGCTAAATTAGAGGTGGCCCCATGGACCAAGATAACATTATACAATTTTGTAGTAGTCATCAGTTTGTAAAACAAAAGAGTACATTATACAGAGTATTACATAACTCAGTGTAGTAGTGCAAATCACCAAAAGGTGGCAATGCCGACTTATATATTCTAACAATTGCAAGGATACAAATGTCCTAACATCTTATGAGTAAGAAATAAACAGAAAATACATAGGAAAAATATATGTATTAGCAAGCAAAGTGTATTACAATAATATGCGTACATATCCTGACATCTACTCTTATACGGTAGATGCCCGTAGCCCTATACGTTAGTATAACATATGCCTAAGCACTAGCTGTCTACGGTGTACCTCTGGGGGTACCAATCAGGGTGCAGGGACCTCATGTAACAACGTTGCCCACCACCAATGTCAGGCTGATGGGCCTGTAGTTCCCTGACACCTCTCTTGATCCCCCCTTGTGGATAGGCACTATATGCACCACCTTCCAGTCCTGGGGCACCCACCCTGTCCTCAGAGAGATGCTGAAGAACTCCACCAGGGTTTTGCCAGGACATCCGCCCGTTCCTTCAGCACTCTGGAATGTAATTTATCCAGCCCTGGTGCTTTCTCCATCTTAAGGGAACTGAGGGCTTCCCTTTACTCTTTCTGTTGTAGTTTCCACCTCCACTACCTTGTCCCCATGCTTTGCCTTCCCCCACCTGCCAATGATGCCCCCCTTCCCAGACCCGCTGATCGGTAAGGGTCCCCCCTCCTCAGTTTCGCCATGTCCTCCCATGTATGATGCAGCTCCCCCATTTTCCTTGGTGAAAACTGAGGTAAAGTTCTCATTTAGCACCTCAGCCTGCTCCCCTAGGTCTTGTGCCCATCCCTCCCCTGTTTTAATCCTGCTAATCTGCCCCTTCACCCGTCATTTTTCCCCAATGTAGCCAAAGAACCCTTTGTTCCCTTTCCTAATTTCCTTGGACAGGTTCTGCTCCTTCCTTGCCTTAGCCACCCTCACCACCCTAGTGGCCCTTATGGCCATCAGCTCATACTCCCCTCTGTCCCTTTCACTCCTTGAACACTTGAATTGCCTATAGGCTGCCTTCTTTCCCCTCACCACCTCCTGAACTTCCCTGGTCCACCAGCAGGGTTTTCATGCCTTACCGTATTTTTGTCTTACTCTTATACAGGTGCTGGTGGCATCCTGCACCCCTCTCCTGATGATTTCCCACCTACTGTCAGCATCCATGTCTGGCCTAATCCCATCCAAGTGCTCCTTAAGGATCCTTCCCATTTCCTTCAAATCCACCACCCCGAAGTCAGTTACCTTCATCTTTGTGCAGCCTTCTACCCCTCCTAGGTTCAGACAGAACCAGACCATGGCATGGTCACTCCTCGCCAATGGGTCCCTTACCTCCAGGCCCCCAATCTGGTCACTGTCTGCCAGGACCACATTCAGTATCTGCTCCTCCCTGGTCGGATCCCCCACCTGCTGAGTTAGGAATGTGTCCTGAAAGACATCCAACAACCTCTGTTCCTTGGCCACCGAGGATGTCATAGTCTCCCAGTCTGTTCCTGGCATGTTTATGTCCCCCAACACCACCACCCTTCCCCTTCCCAATCTGCAGTGTCTCCCAACATCTGCCACCAGACTCTCCTCCAGCTCCTCCGCCAGCGCAGAGGATCTATACACCACTCCTATTTTTACTCTCTTGACCCTCTTGTTATCAAGGTGACCCAAATCGCCTCCATAGTTCCCTCTGCCTTCTCCACTCCTCCTATGGTAATGCAGTTTTTGACTATTATTGCTACCCCATCTCTCCTTCCCTCCCCCCGTCCTTCCTGAACATGGTGTAACCCTCCATGTTCAGGTCTCAGTCATGCCCTGCGGTGGCCCAGGTCTCAGTGGCCACTGCCACATCCATCTCTCCCTCCGTTTGTATCACCGGGAGCTCAGGCATTTTATTGCCCAAGCTCCTGGCATTTAGCAGGACTACCTTCCACCCTTTCCCTATACTTCCATTTCCCCTGCTTGTGTTCCCATGGGGATTCTGTCTTCCCCTGGTCTGCACCTTACAAGTCAGCCTTTTCCTGCAGTCCTCTAGCTTCCCGGGGGGGGGTGGAGACAGAGTCCCTCATTTATCGGACCCCCCTCAACAGTCTTTTCTCCCATCTCTCCCACCTTCACAAGTTTAAACCCACCTTTCACTAATGAACCAATCTATTTTCAACTTAAGGATTTCCTTCCCCTCCAAATTGAGATGGAGCCTATCTCTAGCATACAGCCCCTTATCCTCCCAGGTCTCCCCCAATCCCCCATCAACCCATACCCTCTGGCCCCAGACCACTCCCAGAGCTACTGGTTTATCACCCTAATCTTCCTCTTGTGTTCCCCACTAGCCCTTGGCACTGGTAGGATTTCTGACAAGGAAATTGCGCATTCTATATTATAACAGACCCCAGCAAGCTCCCTGAACCTTGCCTGTATCTCTAGTTCACTATTTCCCTCAATGTCATTTGTACCCAAGTGGACCAGTATGTCTGGGGTACCTCCACAATCCTTTGCCAGCTGATATACCTCATGCTTGGCCCTGTGCATCGTTATTCCAGGGAAGCATTTTGTTCTAACTGGGCAGGCTTCTCCCTCCCTATCCAATTTGATCACCTAGATCATGAAATCACCCAACAGGAGCACTCTGGCTGCCCCTTTTCCTCCATTTCCCCCTCTTCCATGTCCCTCATCCTTTCTACCGGCCCCTCCCCCCAGCCAGCTCCTTGCTCCTTCCCCTATCTGGGTGCCACCTGTAATCCCCTCCTCATTTACCATGGCCACCCCATCCTCTCTGATCCTATGCCTCTCGTCCTCCTGAGTATCCTTCTGTACCTCACTACCCCCACTGTTACTGCTCGCGACTGGTTCTTTCCCCCTCCCCATCTGCTGAACTAGCCTGGCTTGTCTTCCCTTCCTTCCTGTCTCTGTTCAGCCCTTCCTTGCTTGTCATGTTCCCCTGGAAAAACCCTCAGCTCCCTTTACTGTATCCTCCTTGTACTTCTGATCTTTCTCCTTGCCCTTTCCTCCCAACTGGTCCTTTTCCTTGCTCTTTCCTCCCTCTACCTCCTCCTCCTCCTCCTGCTGTGATCCCCTGCTCCCCCCATTTTCTCACATTCCAAGTTCCCCCCTGTTCCTTCAGCTATCCAGCCCCTGTCTCCCTTTCCATCTGTAACCACCCCTGTTATGGCTACATCACCCCCCCCAATCTTCAAGCAGAAGAAGAGAATTGAAGCGGTTACTAAGCTTAAGGTCTGATTCACCTCCCCCTATTGCTTCCTTCTGTCCAGCCCCAGCACTATACGTCTTACAATCAGACCCCTATTTTTAAAACATCAGTGTTTACTGTATGTTATATTTTCAGCATGCCTTAAATACTGCCCTTTTGTAGCACCCCTATAGTTATGGTTGAGTAGGCTGTTTAATATTAAACCACAAGTTCTACACCTTAATAACTTTGGTGATGTTCATTGAAAAAGCCCACAATTTTACAGGCATGGCATGGTGTGGTGAGGTGTGGTGCCAGAGTCTCAAGACATGAAATGTTTTGTGAAGGCATCTTGTTCAGTTTTTGAGATACAGAACAACAAAAAGAGCAAACAAAAATTGATTTTTGTTTTCCTGTACTTAACATTTCTTGACAAAACTTTCAGGGTTGAAGTGGCTTGTGCTGAGGAAAAGTTGTTTTTTGAAGGTTTTGTGAAAAAAAATATTACACAGTTCCAGAGTTACAAGGATTTAAGGTAAATGTTTTTGATAACCCTCTAGCCTGACCTTTGAAAAAAAAACTGATCATTAGTCCTTATTTTCATGATTTACTTGTCATGAGAAAAAAGATCAGGGTGGCCATCATCTTACTTTTTTAGCTTAACAAAATTGAAAATATGTAAGAGTGATGTATTAAAAAAAAAACACCTGAACCTAGCTTAACAGAACCTGTTTATCTATATTCTGGTGTTTGTTTGATTTTTTGAAAATTGCCCTGGAAATATTGTTTCCCAAATATCCTGGGTGCCCAGCTTAGTAAGAAGAGCTGTTCATACACATTCTCAGTACAAGAACAGTGGGACATTCTTAAATAGTGAACTTGCAGCTGTAGTTATGCTGCCAACTTCATCTGGAGCAGTGAACTGAAGATCCCTGGCTATCTATATCTATATCTATATCTATATCTATATCTATATCTATATCTATATCTATATCTATATGCCCACCCCCCTTTTCCATGTTTATTTAATTCTGAATAAGAGGACTGGGGTGCCCAACCCCAGTACCACTTTTCTTCACCCACTTCCACCCCTCTGGTTGCCTGTCTCATTTCCCGTTACATGCATGGTGGCACTGGGGCTGAAAAATAGCCAGACATTGTGATGCCAAATCCCCAATGTAGGAATGTCCCCTGAAACATAGAAAACTCTTCCTCACTGACTTTTTGGGGGAGGTTAAATCTGTAAAAAAAGGAAATAGCCCTTTGCTGATCTGACCCCCTACCCACCATGCCCCAACCTCCCACTCAGTACCCACCACCTAATGTTACCCACACAGCCTTACTCCCCTGATCATGTCACGTGACATAGATCCACTCTTCAACTGAAGTCACAGCTTGCTGCTGGAACTGATGACTGGGATATGAGAAAATAAAGAAAGTCTGATATAAATGTATTTCAATGAGGTTTGAACTTTTATTCATAACTTTGTAACTTGTTAATATTTTTACATCAAATTTTCAACATGGCCTTTTGGGACCCTACCTCATCACCAGTGGCAGTGGATTTATTTAAGTCCAGCCTGAAAGGTGATTTCACAGCCACTTTCCAACAACACCTTTCAGGCAGGATTTGAAAACTTTCATCTACCCGGTTCAAGATATGGGGTCGTAAGAAGGTTATGCTGAAAATTTGGGATTAAATATATATATATATATATATATATATATATATATATATATATATATATATATAAACATATGCACATATGTTGAAAAGTTTCTACACTCACTCATAACTTCATCAATTTACAATTTTTTTACTTAAAAGTCTCAACATAGACATTTTTTTCACACCACCTAATGGACATGATAGCCGTCATTTTTCAGATCCTGGACAATACGTGTTTTTGTGCCTATGGTTCAGGATGATGTCTTAGCAAGAATTTAAAAATTTTCACCTGCCATTTTCATGAGGTGGAGTCATAAGAAGTCAATGTTGAACATTCTGTGTTAAAATGTGATAAAATGACCAAGTTATGAGTAAATATTGAAATATTTCAACATTCAGTCATAACTTCAGTAATATTCAATATTTTGACTCCAAACTTTCAACATAGCCATTTTTTCCCACCACCTCATCTCATGAACATGATAGCAATCATTTTTCAAATCCTGGTCAACATTTGTTTTTGCACCTGTGGTGTGGGATGACATTTTAGAGGGAATTTGAAAATGTTCAACTACCAGATTCACAAGGTAGGGTCATAAGAAGACTATGTTGAATATTTTGTGTAAAAATGTGGTAAAATGACCAAGTTATGAGTGAACATTGAAATATTTCAATGTTCAGTCATAACTTCACTAATTTTTATAATTTTGACTCCAGTCTTTCAACATATCCATTTTTTTACACCACCTCATAAATGTGACAGGTGTTGTTATTTTAAATCCTGGATTATATGTGTTTTTGAACTTCTGGTGTGAAATATGCTTTGCCCAATATACTATAAATGATACATGTCATGTTTATAAGGGGAGTCATAAAACAACTATTTTGAAATTTGGGGTTAAAATTATAAAAAAATAAAAATATAATTATTTAGAAACTTTGAGTATCTCACCAGTCTTGACCCCAGCAGCTAGTGCTTTGTGATCCCTTGCCATCGAGCAGAGGTTGGGGATGAACACAGTGACCTAGCTGGATGGGATGAGGGTAGAGGGATGGCACAGTTATGATACACTGTCCCTGCCAGGGGATAAATGGGGCACAGTTGCTTGTGTGGGTCCAGGTACCACATTGTGAAGAAAACTCTTCTCTTAGCACAAGGGCCTGCACTTCTGCATCAATGGGTGGTAGAGGGGCCCTGTGCATTGGCTGAGAGATGGAATCTTTGCCTGTGTGTCTGTATCTGTGGCCACATGGAAGTGCAGGGTTCAGATGGTCCTGTGCTTATGCAACACACCAAACAGCCCCATGAATTTGTGACATCTGTCATTGCATGGAAGTGCAGGGCCCACAAGGTCCCTACACTTCTGTAGGCACACAGAGTCTTCCTTTGGTACAAGGCCCAGAGGGCTTTGCATGTCTTCATCTGTTTATACAGGTCTCAATGGGACCTGCATAAACAAGGATACAAATTCACTGTCTCAGCTACCTGTGGCCACATGCAAGTGCAGGATCCCAATCTTGTCACAAAGCAGCAAAAGGCAAAAGCATTAGGGTTTTGGATCTCCAAAATCTTTATGAATCAGTAGTGGTGTCTTCCTTAGAGTTATGAACCCCTAATGCTAAATCCTTTGCTCCAGTCCATAGCCTCCAGTGTGAAGCATAAAGTACAGCTCCAAACCCATGCCTAATAATGATAAACTCTTCAAAGACAGAGAAATATATCTCACCACATGTTGTCAACATAATATGTTGTAGCTTTCTTCACACAGGGCCCTTTAAGACTTACATGAAGAAAGATGACATCTGACTTTGTTTGCTCAGGAAAGGGGGTGGACATTAGGGTTGACAACCCTAATGTCTTTCCCCTTTTCTTGTTGGTGGGTAGTTAGCAATGGAAACCATAACACCACATTTCTCTAATTATGTGGCATTAACATGAACCCTACATATATGCAAAATGAAAGGAAAAGACTCTCAACCCTTTAAATCCACAAACAACTTTTTCCTTTACTTGTGGTACTTCAATATTTTTTATGCCTTATTCTTTACAAATATTCCAAAAGGATCCCATTCCATTATTTGGTGACATCATAGAGACACTTTTATTTTTCTGTATATTTTTCATTTGGTAAACATTTTCAGATCAATCCTGTCCCTTCCTTTGACTGTTTAAAAGTGCTCTAGTAAAAGAGAAATTATAATATATAAGTAAGTGGATAAGATTCAAATATGTTCATAGAGATTTGTAATTAAAGAAATCAATCAATTTATGTATACAGGGGAAACACACCTGGTATGTATCTTTCCTTTTTTTATTTTTGTATATACTTTTGTGGCCTACCTGGTATGACCTTCATGAAACAAGAAATAGCATTTTATTTTATTTGAATCTACTTTACATTTGGGTTATTACTAAATCAATATTTCTGCTTTGCTTTTTCTTTTCTAAATGTCCAAAACGCTAATGAGCTATTTTTCAATTACCTTATAATAATTGTTTCAAGGCTGTTTTGAATATCTCCCTATTCTCCAATTCACTTTTAAAATACCTGTGTTAAAATGAGAAAAAATATTTTATTAGGTTCAAGGGTTCTCATTTCTTACAATATTTTTATATTCATCAAATGTTATAATGTCTTAAAGTGAATGGGTTCACTTTACCCATAGATGAATTAATAAAGTTCCTTACTGAATTTTAACTGTCCCTTGAATGCTCAAGTTAATCCTTCTGGTTTCCCAAACAAAACACCAGGTACTATGTGGTTCTATTAGCAGCTCAGTGCCACATAACTAATATGCTAGTGGGTTTGTTTTTACAAAAACATTTTTAAATGCCTGCCGCCATTATCCAGGATGCCACTTGTCTCTTTCTCTGTGAAGCTGAAGTGGCTGGGTAGCTTGATATCACGTCCTAAGCCTAAGACATGATGATGTTATGAAAGTGACATGCTGGGTGGCCCAGTCACTAGGAAACTGGTGCTTTCTAACCACGTTGGTCTCCCTTCAGCTTGAAGCTGAAGGGGGACAGACACAGTTAGAAAGAGACAGTGATGGCATAAAAAAATATTGAAGTACCACAAATAAAGGAAAAAGTTGTTTGTGGATTTAAAGGGTTGAGAGTCTTTTTCTTTCATTTAGCACATATACATGGTTTTCACCAGTTGAAAGACACTCCTCTTGCACTGTGGATAGTCCTTTGAATTTAGTTCAAAAGGGAACCAAGGGAGGAACAACAACAGAAACATTAATGTGAACCCTAACTGGTGCATTAACACAGTTTTTTTTTTTTTGCAAAGAATTCCTTTCTTTTTGAGATAGTGGAATCCTATCCTGATTCACACAGATCCCTTTAGGACCTGTGTGAACAGATGCAGGCACACAAGGCCCTCTGGATCCCTTGCCAGGGGAAGACTCCTTCCACCAACAAAAGTGCAGGGCCTTTGCTGGACCTGCATAAACACATGCAGATGTGCAGGGTCCTCTGGGCCATGCACCATGGGAAGACTCTGTCTACTGACCCTACGGAAGTGCAGGGCCTTATAGTTCTTACACTTTTTTTCAACAACAGATGCCAAACATTTATTGAGTCCTCCTGGCCCTGTGCTGCCATGTGGCCACAAATACAGATGACAAAAAAGTACTTACAGCAGCCACTCAATCCACAGAATTTTTCATGTACAGTTTATTTTCATGTATCAATTAGAGATCAGCAAAGACTGTCCAACATTTAAGGATGTACAGTAAGACAGCATGAAAGTTAAATCACTACATATCCTTAAGTGCTAAAGTCCTACATTAACACTCTTCAGTATTCTAATTGGTTCCCCGAGAGACTTCACCTACAAATATTCTCCACATCATCCAGTTCACAGCATACTGTAAAACAGTAACTGAAATAGGCATTAGTAAAATTCATTGTCTACATATATATTATTCTGCACAGCAGTGTCAGTAGGATCTAATGTACAGTACATGTTAATTATGATTTTGTCACAGTCCTGCATGCCACAGGGCTGTAATACACAGTATAGTAAATATTAAAAGAAATTGATTGCTATGAAATTTTTTTTTTTTGCATTATGCTCTTTATTCCCCCCACCAGCCTGGCTGTCTACTACTTCAGGCAGCTAAGCCCACCTCCATGTTCCTCCCATCTGCTGTCCACCTCTGCTCATCCTGCCACCCCCATAGACCTGACATATCTCTTCATCGGGGGGGCTACCTCTCCCGTGGTAACAAGCGAGGGGGAGACTGTCCATGCCCTGTGGGCACTTCTTCCATCCTCACTGGGGTGGCAAGGGCACAGCATGGGCAGACCTGGGGCTGTCATGGAGATGGGTGTGCAGCCACCATTGTCTGGATGGCTAGTCAGCCATTTTTCTATTAGGCTCCCCCCCCCCACCTGTAGGCACACCACAGTGGCCAGGCCTAATCATTCATGTGATGTAGCTGCAATGCAGGAAGCCAAAACTGGCAGTCAGGAGCCACCAAAGGATGATGACTACTTGACCCTCCCCTCAGAAGGAGAGTGTCCAGAGGATGCTCTTGAGCCCTCCCCACTAACCTACGCTTCTGCCATCCCAGGTTTGGGGTTTGAACCTGGGCCGCCAGTGTGCCCTGTGATTCCCCATCACCTGGTGCCACGGGGCCTACTGTGAATGTTTATGCTTATATGTAACCATTGTATTAGCTCACAACATTATTTAACTGCATTTTATGTTATTGAGAGTTGGTTATTACTCTAAGGTTTTTATATAGTTCTCTCCAACAGTTATACGTTTCCTTATAGTAGCTCACTTTTTGTTTAAAAAGGAGTAGATGCTATGAATGGGTTATCATAAAAATGTTTTCTCTTTAATTTTATGTCATAAAAAAGTAAAAAGTTCAGAACAACTTAACAATATTGCTTCATTACAGTTCTTATGCTTTCATCAAGTTAGAGTGTCAACAGGTATCTGTAAAAGGAGTTTCAGAAAGGAAACAGACAGCAACATGTTATTACACATTGACAACTACCATCTCAAACATCTTAAAAACAGTGGCCAGGATTTTTAACCTGTGCCCAGAAAGGGTGCAAGTGTGTGCACCACACAACTGAGTTGTGCTGGGGTACAAATCTACTATATTCAAACGAGATGCGCAATGTGCATCCTGTCCAAATATAGCAAAGGTTGTGGGCAGCACATATGGGGCCTCCAAAGATGTGCAGGCACATCCCCTTGCATGGTCTGAATGCCTGGAATGGGGATGTGCAGTGCATCTTCGAGATGCGGTGGGCACAAATTCCAGATATTCAGACCGGGACTTGCAAATGGAGCCATTAGCCATGCAATGCATAAATGGGACCATTTGCATGTCATTATGGCTCCATTTTCATGTATGGGCCATGGATGTGCCCAGCAAAATGTGCCGGGTGTTCTGCAATCTCTGTGTTGCACTGAATTACTCCATAGCCCCCTGGTAGTCTAGTGCCTTCCCCATTCCCGATTGTGCAGACAAATGACATTATCCCTCATACCCCTGGTAGTCTAGTGGTACCCCTTTCCCTTCCTGAACCTGTCCACATAAAAAATATCAATCAAAAGTCCCCGGTAATCTAGTGGTGCTCCCCTCACTTCCCGATCCTCAACTGAAGAAACATAGAAACACAGAAACTGATAGCAGATAACGGCCACTTGGCCCACCTAGTCTACCTATTTCACTACTTACTGCAATACTGCAGGCCCTACTTGATCTATGGTTTTACCCACCCTTTCCTACTGCCAAGATTCCCTTGTGCTTATCCCATGCATATTTTAATTCCATTACAGTTTTTGCCCCATCACCTCTGCTGGGAGGCTGTTCCATGAATCCACCACCCTTTCTGTGACAAAATACTTCCTCAGGTTACACCTGAGTCTATCCCCCTCAAGCCTCATATGATGACCCCTTGTTCTTGAGCATCTTTTTTTCACGAAAAATGCTTCCCTCTTGAACCTTATTTATACCAATGAGGTATTTGAAAGTCTCTATCATATCCCCCCTCCTTTTCTTCAGAGTGTACATACTGAGGTCCTTCAGTCTCTCTTCATATGACTTTTGGTGCAGACCTTGCACCATTTTAGTTGCCCTCCTCTGGACCAGCTTTACTCTATGTCCAGCCGGAGATGTGGCCCCCAGAACTGAACACAGTACTCTAGATGATTTGTACAGCAGTATCACCACCTCCTTCTTTCTGCTGGTGATACACCTCTCTATGCACTCTAACATTCCACTGACTCTCCCAGCTGCCTTGTAACACTGCTTGGACACTTTTAAGTCATGAGATATGATTACCCCAGGTCCCTTTCCTGTTTGGTGATCATCAGTAGCTGTCCCCCAATTATGTACTCCTCCCTTAGATTTCTGTGCCCTAAATGCATGATTTTGCACATCTTCACACTGCATCTTAGCGGCTGCACTCTTGACCACTTCTTAAGCTTTCTTAGATCCTTCCTCATTTTATAGACCGCCCCCAATGGAGTATCAACTCTAGTGCAGATCTTAGTGTCATTTGCAAAAAGGCATACCTTTTCCTTCTAGCCCCTCCGCAATGTCACAAATGAAGACATTGAAGAGAACTGGCCCCAGTTCTGATCTTTGTGCCACCCCACTGGTTACCCTCACCTCCTTGGAGTGAACTCCTTTTACCACACCCCTCTGACTCCTACAACTCAACCAATTTCTAACTCAGTTTACCACCTTGGGACCCACTCCCAGGCTGCCCAGCTTGTTTTCTAGTCTCCTATATAGAACAGTGTTGAAGGCCTTACTGAAATCTAGGTAAACCAAATCCACTGCTCCCTTGATGTAATTACCTGGTCACCCAGTCAAAGACATCTATCGGATTTGTTTGACATGACCTCCCCACAATGAATCCATGCTACTTCAGATCCTGTAATCTGCTGGATTCAAGATGTTCTACAATCCTTTTCTTTAGCAGTGATTCCATTAATTTCCCCACCACTGAGGTCAGGCTGACTGGCTTGTAGTTGCCAGCCTCCTCCCTGCTCCAACTTTTGTGAAGTGGGACTACATTTGCAGTCCTCCGGAACTACTCACTTCACCAGCGAGTGGTTGAACTGGGCTGTCAACTGTGCTGCCAGCACCTCTCTAACCTCCTTTAATATCCTTGTATGTGCCCCATCTGGCCCCATTGCCTTGTCCACTTTCAGTTTTGTGAGTTCCTTCAGAACTCTTTCCTTTTTAAATGGACTGGTGTCCACCTCCCTTCCATTAATGCTCCTGTCACTTATCTATGGTACCTCAGCTTCCCCTTCTTCTGTGAATACTGGACAAAACTGTTTGTTTAGGATTTCTGCTTTTTTTCCTGGTCTCCCTCCATGCACTCCCCCCCCCTCCTTCCCTCTTTAGCTTTACAGCCCCACACTTTGTCTTTCTCCTTTCACTAATGTACCTGAAAAATGCCTTGTCCCCTTTCTTTACTGCCAGGGCAACTTTCTCCCCTGTCTGCATCTTTGTACTCCTGACTGCTTTCCCTGCCTCCCTCTGCTTTTCCAGATATGCTTCCCTGTCCTCCTTCTCTGTGTCTCCTTTTACCTCCTACGCTCCTCAGGTGGCACGGGTGTGTGCTTGTTTTACAAACAAAGGGTCAGTGGTTCGATTCTAGGTGAAATAACATATTTGCCATCTTATCAAGTATATTTAAAGCTCCTCAGGTGGCACATTGGATCTGTGCTTGCTTTACAAGCAAAGGGTCAGAGGTTTGGCTCTAGGTGAGGGAATGTATTATCAGGTGGAAAACTAGGTTTGCTGGTGGAAAGCACCAAGCTTTACCTGAGCTCTTTGTCTTCTAGGTTTGCATGAAAAGACAGAGCAAGGAGAAACATTAAGGCTTTTTTTAGCTAAGCAGGGTTACTGTCTTGTTACTATTTTGATTTGTGCTTACAGGTTCTGTTACTGTTTTGTTTTATACTTACAGGTTTTGTTATTTTTGGTTTTGTGCTTAGAGATTTTACAGTTTGATCTCTCTTTAAGCTAAGCAGAGTTACTGTTTTGTTACTATTCTGTTTTGTACTTACAGGTCGTGCTTACAGGTTTTATTTTTGGTTTACAGGTTTTGCAATCTCTTTCTCACATTGAAGGAGCTAATTTGTAGTTCTTCCACAGCTCATCCAGGGAATTAGGAGCATAACTGGAGGGATGGAGCTGACAAAGGCTTAGTATCTTCCAAAAGAAGGAAGATTTAAAAGATTGGGTTACTTTGTGTGTTGAGGAGGAAGACTAGGTTTGCTGACAGAAAGCACCTAGTGTTACCTGAGCTCTTTGTTGTCTAGGTTTGCTTGAAAAGACAGAGCAAGGAGCAACATCTCACAGACCTGCCTGTACTGCACTATTTTGCCTTGTAGGTTTAGCTTGTGCACTGCAGTTGTTTTTTAATTTTGACTTAGTATGCATAGTTCACTGATTGTTTCTATCCACTGCCAGGAGGCTACATATTACCCACCCTCCCTCCCCAAGTCCCACCTTCCCCAGGGCATTGACATTTATAGCCTCCTAGCACCTCCCATGTCCTACAGAGTTACAACAGGAAGTAAACAGTACTACCTTTTCTTCTTTCTAGCACAAGTCCTCACACATCATTAGAGGGTGCTGTACATAAAAAAAAAAACTTCATTGGGATAGAACTTCTATTTCTGTCCACACATCCTCTCTATTACTATTTCCACAGGCACTTCTATATTTGTCCAAACTCCTTCTCTACTACCCTTCTAGTAAACATCTTCAAAAAAAACTTTTTATTTTTTTTTCTCTTAATCAGAATTTATATTTCCATTCATACATCCTCCCTATTTCTGCTACAGCCAACTTGCACAGGTGCTTTTTAATTTTGTCCACACTTCCACTTTGCCTTCCTGATAACTCAGTCTGAGGAAGGCTCAGGTAGTTGTATCCCACAAAGGGGTTCAACTTGTGTACCATCATCCTTAGCTTTACAGCAACTTTGTTTTCATCTGTTACCCACACAACAATATGGACATCATCACCTGCAGATATTGTGGGACCCTCATCATCAGAGCTTATGTGAGGCAGGTGGAGCATTGTCATACCTGCTCTGCACAAAATGATCTATGCACTCAACTACACGCTGCTCATGCTGAAATATACTTTCTCAGGGTGCAAGTCAACTGTGCTGTGTAAAATTCAGACATAAGCACCAACCACCAATGCCACTCCCCCAGAGAGTTAGCAAACCAGGGAGCTGGCAGTTGGTAGGAAAATAGAAAGTGCAGTGAAATAACTCTTGCAAAATAATGCCAACACCAATCAACCTAACAAATAGATTCTCTCCACTTTCATCCAAGCCTACTGCCAGGGCAGACATGGCAGTGGAGAGGACGCTCACACAATGCATGTACAAACAAACCACAATAAAAACCTCCAAGCAAAACAAAAAGCGTATCTTAATAACAGGTGACTCTGTGATCCACGGGATAGAGTCGCACATCCACCAAAGTGACCAAACAACAATTGAGGTTAGATACCTCCCAGGAACACCGGAATGGAGGGACACAAATGGGATTGAGGGAATTGTGCATAACACCGAGCGAGACTTGCATATTCTTACCCATATAGGTACAAACAACCTGGCCAGATGGTCAGTTGGAGAGACTATGCAGCATCTAACGACTCTAGGAGAAAAACTCACTTCCATTTTGTCTGATGTCTCCTTCTCAGAAATTCTGTCTGTGTGGGTTAAGGGGGCTAACAGGCAGAAAAATAGATAAAGGGACATTGTTGAAGTTAATACCTGGCTTAATACCTGTATAATAAATGTCAATCGAAAGTCCTTGTAGTTTAGTGGTACCTCTCTCCCAGCCCTGATCCTAGCATAACATGAAACCCAATATTTCCCTGGTAGACCAGTGGACAGCCCACCCACTGAGACACCCACATCCCACTCTCCCCATCTCAGCATGGCCACTGTAGTCTGCAGGCCGCAAAATCCAGTCTCACACCTCCACGGCTGCCCACCAACTGAGCTGTCACTGAATGACAGCTTACAGTAAGCAGTGCAATATCATTGATTGACACTGTCAAACAATGGGTTTGCAGTGTGTAATGTAAGTTTTCTTTCACAAAGTTTTGAGAATGAAAGCTTACAGTACACACTGCAAGCCCATTTGACAACTGTGTCAACCAATGGTATTGTGGTGCTTACAGTAAGTTGTCATTCAATAAATGGAGAGCTTATTGGTTATGTAAATTGTAAGTTACAGCAGTTAAAAAATTCACAATTTAATTGTTAATTGTGTGAACATTTTTTTGAAATATTTGCATATTTATGGCACCACTGCTTTTTAGGCATGTACTCTAGATTTGGCATGCATACCAAAGTAAATATGTTCTAGAATCTAATTAAGTTGGATAAATGTGGTTTAGTAGGTTAAACGTTATTGTGGATACTTTAGAAATTACTAATTGGTAAAATCTGTTAAAAAACAATTGACATATACTGAACAATGCAACTAGAATTCTACTTGTGGAATTTAAATTTCACAAAGCACTTTTCACGACTGAGTCACCTTATCTGCACTAGCATCATGGCCCTGCAATACTCCTCCAACACTCCTGCAACGGTAATGCCGAGCATCATGCTCCATCATGACAAAAGATATCCAGATACTTCTTTCACAGTATTATACGTCACAACTAGTTCAATGGCTTGTCATCACTTGGTGCTACTTTTTTCCAAAAGTAAAAATAGACATTGTCATTTACAGAGTTGTTAAAAGGGTCAGCAGGTGGCATTGTACAGAAGCAATGCTGCGTGTGCTTGCATAAGTCATTATGTAAGTAAGCTGTAGTGATTGTCTGACATATTGAAAGAATTCAGGGTACTGCATAGTGATGTCCATGATGTCTCTTCATTGTTTGTCACACAAGATAGTGACCTGACACTTGGCACCACTATACCTTTACCATGGAGGAGCCTATGAATGCTGCCTTGTTGCCACTTAACCCATCCTTTACCTTCCTCTACAACTGCAAGTCAAGTGTATAACTGGACAAAATGTGTGGACATGGCTTCAGCAAAAGTATCACAACATTTCACAATTTCACAAAAGCTCACAAAATACAACTTTAATTATTGATGTTATTTTTAAATCTTTGGCTGCTTCAACCTTGGCCAGACTCTGAGCAAGAGATTAAACAGTTGACACACAGCCTCTTTTTCTCCATATCATTTTTCTCATGTCCAGCAGCTCATCTCTCAGGAGTATACCCTGTTCACAAGGATATAGCCAGCCATCATTCAGTTGGCTACTGAGTTTCTCACCAACATTTTTTTCCCTCCAATCTCATTTGGTGAGGAAGGTGCCTCTGTTAGCCTTGCACAGATACAGCTTCCCCTGTGGCAGGAGCAAGCTCCCTGACCCAGCCACAGAAGTCACTGTGTTGGTGGTGGAACCTACCACCAACCATCCTCAACTGTGAAGCACAGCTGAGTGACAGCTGTCTTGACTATGGTCTGTCTTCAGACTTGCCTTCTCAGGTTCACTTTTGAACCCCGATCATCAGCACAGCAGCACAACTCTCTGCTGTTGGTCCTTGATGGTGTCCTCAAAGCAAAATGTTTAGGGTCAATCAACCCTAGAAAATTTGTGACATTCTGCTTTCTAGTTTTAAAGTTCTAGGGACTTAAAATTCTGTAGTTTGCATAATCGCAGAATGTGATTTTAAAATTTCCAAATGTTTTCAGACTTGTACTTCAGTAACCTTTAAAGATAGAGCTCTGAAACTTAATAAATATATGTGTGGGTCTGGGTATAGTTCTCACTCCAAATTTGATATAGTGTGGACAAATGCTGTTTACATTAGCTAGAGATAACTGAAATCACAATTTGGGCAAAATTTTGCAGAAGCAAAACTGGAATTTTGCCAGAATTTCACTAGCAGAAGATACATTTTACTCACCCATTCTCAGAACATGGTACAGTACATTTTTAACATGTCTCCATCAAACATTCAATATGGCCTTTTCAGGACTCCACCTCATGAACAAGGCAGGTGAAGTTTCAAATCCATCCTGAAAGGTGATTTCACAGTCACTGTGTGAAATCTCATTTCAGACATGTTTGAAAATTCTTACCTACCATATTCATGAAGTGTGGTCATAAGAAGATCATGCAGCACCACTCCCCCAGTCTGGGAAGGGAAGGTGCAAGGCTGCCAGCACAGACCCAAGTACCATACAATGAAATAAACTATTTTCTTGGCATATGGCACTGCACCCTGCACTCAAGGGAGCCAGAGGGCCCTGTGCTTTGGCTGAGAGATACGCTCCTTGCCCTGTGCAACTGTATCTGAGTCCAAAAACAAACAGTTCAGTGTGGGTTCCTTTCTTTTGGGCAATGATAGGTATATCTTAGTATTGTGAATTTCAGAGACCAGAAAGCACTGAAATCAGCCACTCAATCCACATAATTATTTGTATGTAGTTGATTTTTGTGCATCAAATAGAGATCCCCCATAGACTGCCTGACTTTTGCCCATCCATGGGCTTCATCAGTATAGAGGATCTACATTAAGACAGTATAAACATTAAATCAATACATATCACTAAGTGCTATTGTCCTATGTTAATACTCTTCAGTATTCCAACTGGTTCCCCTGTGGGATTACACCTACAAATATTCCCCACATCATCCAGTTCACAATATAAAACACTAACTGAAATAGACATAAATAAAAATAATTGTGTGTCTACTTATATACTATTCTGCACAGCAGTGTCAGTAGGACCTAATGTACATGATAATATTTATGATTATGATTATAGCACAGTTCTTCATACCACAAGGCTCTAATACATGTATCATAAATGTAAAACATATTGATTGCAGTTCATTTTTTATACTTACATGCAACAATTTTATTAGGTCATAACATTATTTTAATCCCATTTTATATTATAGAGAGGCAGTTATAACTCTAAAGTTTTCATAGAGTCTGTCCAACAGTTATATGATTCTAAATAGTAGCTCATTTTTGTTTAAAAAGGAACAGAAGCTATCAATCAGTTCCCACATATTTTCTTTTCTCTAATTAGATGTCATATAAAAGTAAAACTTTCAGAATATCTTAAAATAATGCTCTGTTACAGTTCTTATGCTTTCATCAAGTTACAGTGTTAACAGGTATATGTAAAATGAGTTTTAAATCAGACATTTACTTCATGTGTTGATTCAAATTAAAAAGAGGATTTCAAAAAAAAGTTGTATGCACTGCTGAAAAGCTACACTTCCTTTTCTACAATGTACCTTGTTTTTGTTCGTCTGTCAGCATTTCTGCTGTAATTAGTTTTCACTGCTGAATTTTACTCAGTAGCCTGTTTTTCAATAAGTATGCTCTACTAAGGGGAAACTCTTTTACCACCTTTTTATAAAATGAACATTTCACTTGAATGTTATCTGCTGCAAAAATGGTCCATGAAGCACTTACCATACATATTTAAATAAGCCTGTCCCCCTGGCAGCATCTATTGTGATCTGCGCTGATTGCTGCCAAATGTGCTGCCAATTTAGTGCTGGATGGAGGCAGGAAAGCCATCCTCCAATGAACATCCAAGGATGTCTGATGTTTTAATGACATCACTACATCCTGGTGTTTATCCCCATTGGCTTTGCTTGCTTTTGGTAAGCAACGGCAAGGTGCATTCCACCAGAAAGGGCTGTCAGTAACAAAATCAAGTTTTGTAGTGCTGCAAGCTTTCTGCCCCCAAACCCAGCAATTTTACACAAATTACAGGAATTTGAAAGTGGCAAAACATTGTAGTGTTTCCTAATGTCTAACTGATAGGCAACTCATTTTAGTTTTATGTATGTATTTATTTAGTCAGTTATTTAAATGTTTCACCAGGAAAGGCATACAGTGCTACCTGCTCATTTCCAGATGCATCATGAGGGCAGGAGGAGGAGGATAACAATAATAAAACATGCCATAACAACATGGTAGAATTACAATAGATACATTTGCCATGTAACATATTCAAATACCTGGCATGAGCATTACAAAGTTGCATGCACATTTGATGACTGGCATGGTTGCAGAGACTACAAATTTAAAATACCAAAAAAAGATACTAGAAAGCAGGAGCTGGTAGTGGTGGGGGGAGAGGGTATGGAGGGGGTACAATTAAGGGCAGTTGCAGGTGAGGGAGGTGAGGACATGAAGGAGAGTGGAGAGGACATGAGAGGAGGAGGCATTATGGATGGAATGGGAGAGGGTGTTCCAGAGTTTGGGGAGACAGTGGCAGAAAGCAGCTTGACCAGCAGAGGTAGAAGTGGAGGGCACAGCTGGGGCATGAGAGTCAGAGCTCCAAAGGGAGCAAGAAGAAGGAGGAGGTAGGAAAAGAGAGGCTGAGAGTTGGCGGGGAGGAAGTCAAACAAGAATTTATTTATGAGGTTGACACAGTGGGCATGGCATCTATCCTCAAGAGAGGTAAGAGATAAAGACTGATACAGAGAACAGTGGTGAATGTGGGGGATAGTCAAGCACAAAATGCAGAAAAAATGGAAGAGTGTGCCCAGTCTACCTAAAGAAGTAGCAGGAGCAGCACTGTAGATCACATCTCCATAGTCAATAATTGGAAGGATCATTCTCTGGATGATTGCATGGTGATGATATGCTTTCAATGGAATTCAGTTGCAGTTTCTGTACAAGACACTGAGCTTGGGGCCCAATTGTTTTGAGTATGGCATCCATGTGGCCAGAGAATTTGAGGTGTCACTTGAGCAATAGCCCAAGATACCCAAGGGAGGAGACATCCTCTAGTGGGAACCCTCTAAAGTGTGGAAAGAAGGGAGGGATGTGAGCCTAAAGAGTCTCTGCCTCATGCCAAAGGCCATGGAGATGGTCTTCTTAGCATTCAGAAATAGCTGATTTGAGTGTAGCCAGAGCTGGACTTTATCAAAGTCTAGCTGGAGTCAGGATGCCACATCAGCAGTGGAGGGGCTCAAGATATACAGGAACACGTTGTACCAGGAGTCCTGTATCTTTTATCAGTGAGTGAACTTCAAACAGCATCACAGATGTCTTTCCACTGGTTTATTACATCTGTGTTTTCACTAAAATAGCAGCTGCAGTTTCAATACTGTTAAAGTGTCAAAACACTTAATTGTCCCTGTAAAGGTAGCCTATTTAAACTATTGGTATAAACAATAGGGGGGGTGAAGGAGGAATGAAACAGGGAATGGAAATTACAAGTTCTCTGCACAATTCTCTGACAATTTTAGTAATGTATTACTTCAACATAATAATAATGCATCAGTTCAGAGACAGTGTTACAAGACTAAACTTCCATAATGCAGACAAAAATTGGGGGAAGGCAATAGGGGAGGGCAAATAAATCATTTTTGGATTTCCGCTTACAATACCAATGACACGGGTTTGGGAACAGACCTGGGAGTCAGAGGGCTGGCTGGGGGAGAAGGATCAAGCATCATGGGGACCGCTCTCCTTCTCTAAGGGGAGGGAGGGAAGAGCTCTGGCACTTTACAACCCCCTGACAGAGGCTGGGAATACCACTGTAACCTGCGCTCTGATGTTAGTGGGGTTGGGCGGATACTGGACGTTATTAGATGTCCCTGCCCCAAAGAAGCAAGCAGTGAAAAATGCCAGCACCCTAGCATGACCATCTGCTCTGCAACCACTGTCTCCACTGCAGCAGGATTTAAACCTCCAAACCTGCCAAACTGGCCCGCCACCACAAATTGAGGGAGGGGGAGCAGGTTTGTCAATGAGGTATAGCTGCTGCACTAGTGCATTGTTGCCAAGCAACACTTGTGAGCACAAGCAGCAGAGTGATCATGGAGCAATTGATTTAAGGGCACACAACACTTGCAGGCACTCAGTTCACTGATACTAGCAGCAGCAGGTAAAGTTAAGCAGGTTACAAATTTGGCACTGTAAGCAATTCAAAACTCAGTTCAGTGCAAACAGCGGTAACAACAGAAATAGCAAAGCTTGAGGCACCCACTACAGAGCAGCACTTGGCCAATCTTTGGCACACAGTTTGGGATATAAGATCAGCTAAACACACTCAGGCAGCAATGCAGTTTCAAACTAAGATGTAGACAGTTGAATTCAGTGTGCACACACATTCCCACTCGAATGGCAGTGACAGGATGGAATAATCCTGTATCAGTTCTACAACAGATTAGATGGACTACACAGGGGATCTGGGGAGCCTGCCATACTCCCTCAGACTCCTGCACTTGGCCACACAAGCCACTACTTCAGACTCCACAGCATCTTGTAAGCAGCAAGATTTAAACTCCAAAATCTGCCAAACTGGGCTGCCACCACCAATTACAGGAAGGGGGAGCATCTTTGTCAATGAGGTGCAGCTGCAGCAATAGTGTATTGTTGCTAAGCAACACTAGTGAGCACAAACATCAGAGGGATCATGGAACAATTGATTTAAGGGCAAACAACACTTGAAGGGACTCAATTCACTGATACTAGTAGCAGCAGGTAAAGGTTAAAAGTTCAGCACTGTAAACAACAGTTCAAAACTCATTTCAGTGCACACAGCAGCAGCAACAGAAATAGCAAAGCTTGCGGCACCCATTACAGAGCAGCACTCTGGTCAGTCTTGGGCACACAGTTCGGGACACAAGTTTGGCTAAACACACTATGGCAACAACACAGTTTCAAACTAGGATGCAGACAGTTCAGTTCAGTGTGCACTCATGTCCCCACTAAAATGGCAGTGGCAGGATGGAATAACCCTCTTATCAATAGCTGTTCCCAAGGTGTGCTGTGTCAGCTCTGCAATGGATTAGATGGACTTCACAGGAGGCCTGGGGAGCTTGCCACTCTCCCTTAGACTCCTGCACTTGGCCCCACTTCATCACACAAGCCACTGCTGCAGATAGATAGAGAGATAGACAGACAGATAGATAAGAGAGAGAGAGTGCGTGATCATCGGCTCACTGTTCAAACTGAAGTTGGCAGCATGGCTTCATCTACTGCTTTACAAGTCAAGAGATTCTTGCTGTTTTCATAGAGAGAATGCAGGTGAATAGTTCTTCTCACAAAGCTGGCACCCTGGATTTTGTAGGTGCCCAGAAAAGCTGTTTCTGGATGTTTTAAAAAAAATCTAGTTAAATGAGCCCAGTTTAGCTAGGTTTGGGTGTTCTTTTTTAAAAAATAAATGATATTTACTTCTTTTTCATGTATTTTAGATTGGGTAGAATTAAGATAGTGAGCATCACATCAATGAAAAAAATGTTCACGTAAGGAGGAAGTGGTGAGAAACCAAAAATGGTCTTGCAACATGGAATTTTTCATGTTGCATCAGAGAGTTATCCAAAAAACACTATTGAGCATGCAAAGAACAGCTAAAAAGAACATTTTAAATCCTGATAACTCTGAAACCATTTACTATTTTATGCAAAACCTTCAAAAGGTAGTACTTTGGTGCAACCCACTTTTATTCTGAAAGTTTCAGAAAAAAATTCCATACCGTCAAGGCTGTACATGAGAGCAAAGCCAAAAACTCCTCAAGTATAGGAATTAAATTAGACAGATACAAGAAAATGACATATGCTGACCTCAGAAACCACACAAGCTGCCATCACAAAACATTCCCCATACTAAGACCTTGCATGCCAAATTTCAGGCAAATGACACCAAAGATATTAAGGTTCAAAATTAGGGGTTTAACATAGCACCTATCAGGCAACCCTAATTATACTGGCACTACTGGGCCAGTATAATAGATACATAGGGTGGAATATTCAGACTGCGCTAGGCTGTGGGGCAAGCCTGGGCGCAGTGCAACTGGGATGTGCCAGGGTGCTGACAGGATGATATTCAACGGTGCTGTGCCATGGCTCAGCACCGTTGAATATTGCGCTGTGGCCACCAACAATGTGCATGGTGCAGTGGCACTACTCCAGCGCAAGTGGCCAGAGAGTGGCAGGGGGATGAGCTAGAGCAAGTGCCGTGCGCTAGGTGCATCACCCACGATATTCAAAAGTGCACATGCAAATGGGGCCATAATGCATGCAAGGTGCAAATGGAGCCATTTGCATGTCATTATGGCCCCATTAGCATGCAGGTGAGCCCATCCCCAGCGACTTGTGCCTGGCGCCCTGCCAGGCAGCAGTCATCGAGGACCGACGCCCCCTGCACAAGTGGCAAAGTACCCTACTGCCCAATCGCGGGCATATATACTAGATGTAGAATGTCCTACATCCCTGGTGGTCCAATGGACTGCTCGCAGCCTGATCAAGGGGCAGAAATATACTTAAATTGCCTCCTGTATCCCTGGTGATCCAGTGGACCGCTCACAACCCGATCGCGGGTGTCAGTTATGAAATATTAACAACCAATTCATCCCTGTTGGTCCAGTGGTACCCCTCACCCACCCACTGGAGCCCCACCAGCCGCCCCCGGTCAGTGGTGGGCGGCAACTTCCCATCCACATGCTGCCCGCCTGCGTCACCAACTGGATTTCAGACAGTAGGTTGACATGGTCTGCTATTATCGGGCATGCAGCCCTCATTATAGTATTACTAGTCCAGAATTATGAATGGATCCATCCACATTTCTGGACTGTGTAGAGTATGGGCTGCACGCCTATTGGCTCCACACTGTGGACCAATGGGCATGGCCCTACTGTATGGAGTCAGTTGGGGGCAGCAGGGAGGCATGCGGGTGGGAGTTGCCACCGCTGACCAGGGGTGAGCGGGTGGTGGCCCAGTGGATGGTGGGGAAGGGGCACGCTGGAACACCAGGGATGGATTGGTTTTAATATTTTATAACCAATGCCCACAATCAGGCTGCGTAGAGGTCCACTGGACATTACTAATGCCCGCACTGGGCATGGTGGCGCTTACTATGACGGTGCCACCAGAGCTCAGGTGGCCACCCACAGCTGGCAGCTGCCATGTTGCACCCTGCAATATGGCAGCTCACCTGTGGGTGGCCAGCTGTTGCTCCTTTTAATTTTCTCTCAACTGTATACTGCACAGGTACGGGTTGTGCCTTCATCTGCTCAGCACATCCCAGGATGAATATCAGGATGTGCGGTGTATGCATTGGCACACCCCTCCCACTTGTGCCACATACATTACTGAGGCACTCCGGTTCATTTGGATTTGTGCCATGCACATTCCCCTTTTGAATATTCCGCCGGGGTGCAACCCATCTGAATATCCCACCCATAATATGCAGATGGGTGTTAGCACCCCTACAGTTAAGGTTGAGTAGATAGTTTAATGTTAAACCCCATAGTTTTGACTCAATAATTTTTTTAAGTTTAAAAGTTTATTGTTGAACCATTTTGAAAAGATAAAGTGGTTATTACAAAATCACATAAAATCGCTGGACATCATCACATTACAGTTCATGCATTAAACAAAATGTTCTAATAACAGGTTAAAAATTACAAGAAGTATAGCTCAATGTGACATGAATATGTATAATTTCACAAGTGCCACATAGAAATCATGAAAGGAGGGGAGCATAATACTTACTCCATATGACACATATAATTGCTCAGATCAGCATGATACAGTCATAATTTACAACTTTGAAAAGTCAATAAATCAGTTTAGAGACTGCAAAATAAGTTTACAATTAATATTATTCTAACATTAAGAGCCTGTTCATAGCTAAACTCTAATTCTAACATCACTCTTACATACTGGCCCAGATATTCAAACTGCGCCAGTCTGAGGCGCAAGCCCCTGCGCTGCTCAAAATAGTTGCGCAGGGGTGTGGCCGGGGTGATATTCAAAGGAGTTGCGCTGTTGAGCAACTCCTTTGAATATCGCCCCGAGCCACAAGCACTTCAAGATGGCGCAGTGGAAACTTGCGCACCGCAAGTTGCCAGAGTTGAGCATTCAACTTGCGGTGGCGCAAGTACCATTGCGCCATGCGCAAATTTCCGATATTCAAAAGGTGACATGCAAATGGGGCCATAATTTATGCAAGGCGCAGGGGGGGCCATTTGCATCTCTTTATGGCCCCATTTGCATGCCATTTGCATGTAGGTGCGCCGATCCCCGAGGACTTGCTCCTGGCCACCCTGCCAGGCAGCAGCCGTCGGGGACCGACGCACACTGCAGCCCGATCGCGGGCATCACAGTTACATGCCCCCCCCACACCTCCCACAGCCCGATCGCGGGCAGAACACATACATACGCCCCCCCACTCTCCCACAGCCCGATCGCGGGCAGAACCTGTATGAACCCCAGTGCCCGATCGACGGGCAGAATGTAACCTCCCCCAACCCGAATAACTCCCTGGTGGTCCAGTGGACGTAAGCCCGATCGCGGGCAGAATGTCACAGCAGAACCCCCCAAACATCTCCCTGGTGTCTAGTGTCCCCCACCCACCCACGAAGCCCCTCCACCTTCGCCCCCGCAGCCAGCGGGCGACAGCATCCCACCGCTGCCGCCGCTGCTCGCCGACGATCGGTCGCAGTTTCCATTGGTGCAGAGTTGGCCACTGGGCGAGTCTATACCAGAGCATGACAGTCCAGATTTGTGAATGATCATTCACAAATCTGACTGTCATGTACGGTGGGCTGCATGCCCATTGGCTGTAGCTCTGCACCAATGGGCGCAGCCCTACCGACAGTCAGTCGGCGGCGCGGGCGGCAGGCGGTGGATGCTGTCGCCTCCGCCGCGGGGAGCGGGTGGAGGGCTTCGTGGGTGGTGGGGGGACACTAGACACCAGGGAGATGTTTGGGGGTTGTGTTGTGACATTCTGCCCGCGATCGGGCTTTACGTCCACTGGACCACCAGGGAGTTATTCGGGTTGCCCGGGGCAGGGTT
The DNA here is from genome assembly GCA_016271365.2 of Neoceratodus forsteri. Lineage (NCBI taxonomy): Eukaryota > Metazoa > Chordata > Ceratodontiformes > Ceratodontidae > Neoceratodus > Neoceratodus forsteri. The sequence goes on from CM028130.1 coordinate 56,487,716, forward strand.
ACATTCTGCCCGCGATCGGGCACTGGGGGGGTTTATACAGGTTCTGCCCGCCATCGGGCTGTGGGATGTGGGGGACATGACGCGGTACCGCCCGCGATCGGGCTGGTGGGGCACAGGGAGCGAGTTGGGGTAGCCAGGTGGCAGCTGCTGTGTTGCGCCCTGCAATGCAGCAGCTCACCTGTGGGTGGCCTCGACTTAAGCTTTTTTGGCTCAAGCTTGTGCGGCGCATTGGTTAAGATGCATTAACTCTGCCAACCCGACTGAACATCGGGCCGCGCAGGTTATGCATGGATCTCCCTCCTGTTGAGCATGCATTCATTTGCATTGCTCTCTTGTGTAACCTGGTGCCAGTGGGCGTAACTGCCTCCTGCTGATATAGAATGGGCGCATTTGGACTTGCGCGTAGGCACCATGCGCGCAGCAACCCTTTTGAATATCTGGGCCCCTGTATCTTTAAGGATCTGCTCCTCCGGGTCATATATGTTTATAGATCATGGCTATCTCTAGAAAGGGATCCCAAATAGCATGAAAAAAATTCTGCAAATCTTTCAATTCCTAAAGTGGCTACTATGATTTATGGTTTGAATCTCCAAAAAGGAAAAGAGCTGGAAAGAGGTGTAGAGGTGCACGCTACGGAGATTAATGAAACTGAACAAGACAAACTGAATGGATTGATATTGGTCTCAGGCTGCTAAAACTCCCACTTGGACACTACTCTAAATGAGGTAAGACATTCTGATTTAAAATGAACAAAACCTAAGCCTGCTCAATATGAGATAGTAGACACAAGTGCTCCTACAATTACAGATTGCTTTAACTTTCCTGTACAAACCACATCTACTATTAGAAAAACCTTTTCAACAGTAAACAAAATCCTTTATGTTCCATTTTGGTAAAGGAACTTAAATCAGACCATCAAGCACAGCCATTAATTTATCAGCTAACCAGCAAAGACCGAGCAATTTTCCAGAACAAATTGATGCATCTCGTATGGTTGAGAAATGGGTTCAGGAATAAAAAATACGGACCAAGGTTTGACAAACAGCACCACATCTGGATCTATGGAATCATATCAAGCCCCTGCTCAACTGGCAGTATTTAATGCAGGCCCAGGCCAAAGACATGATCTGATCTCTGGTACAGCTACTGAGATTTTTTTTTTTTAACTTGCGTAGCATCCAGACTGTTTGGAATTTTGGTCTGAAATGTTCAGGGTAGAAAGGGGCTGGCCCATAGATGTGCCCTTTGCTGGTTTGGTGAAAAAAATATTAGTCCATTTCAGTTATTTGTTTTTGAAATTTTGGTTCTCAGCATGCTCAGTAAGCATTTCAAGATAGCTGTATGAAATGAAAAAGGAAGACTTTTTCATATGCGACTAATCCTTTTTTTATTTGCCACCATTTTGTTGTCTGTTTTTTTATTTCAAAACCCACAAAAACAACATCCTTGAGAAAGAACAACCCATCTGTCTTTGTCCTCAGGACTCAGTTAGGTGTTATCTGCACTTTACAGTTAGTTAAATGACACTGAAATGTGCTTTTTCTTACATTTCAAACCCTTTTCATGATTCGCTAATGCTTTTCTTGGTGGACTTTCATACGAAAATTTTTGCTGTTCCTTTGAACTGGCCAAGCACCCAAACTGTTTGGATTTATGGTCTGAAATAGAACTGCACTGGCCCACAGATTTGCCCTTTTACTGGTCTGGTGAAAAATATTAATCCCTTCCTTATTAAATTTTACAATTTCAGCTTCTGAACATGCTCAGTAAGCACTTCAAAATGGCACCCCCATCAGATTGTCCTCCTCATATTGTTGTCAGTTTCCCTGGTGTCTAGTGGCACCCCCCCATATCACTGTCCCTGCAATGATTTAAGGATTCCCTAGTGTCTCATGGCACCCCTCACCCTCTGATCGCTATACGGGTATTTAATTTATATTTTCCTGGTGTTTAGTGTCACCCCCACATCCAATCGCTGTCCCCATTATTATTTTATATTTCCCTTGTGTATAGTGGTACTTCCATCCCTCAGTTGCTGTCCCTGTAAAGATTAACTATGTCCCTTATGTCTAGTAGAACCCCTATCCCACCCTCTGATCACTGTACCTATAAGGGTGTTTTTTCCATGGTGACTAGTGGAACCCCTCACCTTCCAGTCACTATCCCAATTGAAATTTTGCCCTTCCCTGATGTCTAGTGGCATTCTCCACCCCAACCGCTGTCCTTTCTGTAAAAAAGAAAACAGTCCCTCACTTTCTTTTTTTAAACCTGTAAAAAAGAAAATAATCCCTCAGTGATCTAACCCCCTCCCACCCTGACCTTCCACTCAGCACCCACCACCTTGCATCCCACATCCCTCACACACCCTCACTCACCTAAATAGGTCCCCGGGTGAAGATCCATTTTCTTATCAAAGACATGTCTTTCTGCTGGAGATGCTGACTGCTCTATGATAAAGTGATTTAAGTGCAGTTCAATGCATTTCAATGGGATTTTCAACTCTGTGGCATAACTTTGCAATATTTGAATGTTTTGAGCCCAAATTTTCAACATGGCATTTTTGGTACCCCACCTCATGAACAAGGATGGTGGAATTATACAAATCCATCATGAAAGGTGACTTCATGGTTGCTTGGTGAAATCACCTTTTGGGCAGAATTTGAAAATTTCCATCACCCTAGTTCATGAGGTGGGTTCATGGGGTACTAAGAAGGGTATGTTGAAAATCTGGGTTCAAACTATGCAAAAATGGCAACGTTATGTGCATCAGTTGAAACTTTGCTACACTCACTTGTAACTTTGATAATTTTAAATATTTTGACCCCAAATGTTCATCATAGTGATTTTTTTACACCACCTCATGAACCTGACAGCTGTCATTTTTCAAATACTGCTCAAATTGCCTTTTCGAACTTGTGGCGTGGAATGCCATTGTGGTGATGTGGAATAATTTTTTGGTGGGGGTTTAAGCATTGTCAGTACTGGATACCTGACGTGGCATAATAAAAAGGCTATGCTGACAATTGTTTCCTGTTGTCTGTCAAATGGTGGGCCCTGCACTTCCACAGCAACATACATAAATGCATCTATGTATGGATAGGAGTGCATGGCCTGTGCTCTCATAGGCAAATAAGGCTACAATTACACTATCTCAAAAACTATGGATGGATGGGAGAGCTGGACCTAGATGGCCCTGCCTCCCACACATAAATAAGTAAATGATTATACTATCTGAAAAAAGTAGGGAATGTTTTGCAAAAAACTTCGTTACTGCACTAGTTAAGGTTAAAGGGACATCATCAACCTGTTTTCCATCGTAATATTTATAGTTAAAAACCTACATTTTATGATTGCCTCCCTTCTCTAAAATTCATTGATGTTGCTGTTTGTTTTGTCTGCCTTATTGTTTAGTAGAATTGAAATGCATGCTAACAACTTTGTTTTGTTTCAAATCCTGAATCTATTCCTACTGAATACTTCCTGAAAATCAGTCACTCATAATACAATAACCTCCTAAACTCCCATTGCATCATGAGTGGCAAGACTGTATTGGGGGTGTTCCCAAGCCCTGGAAAGATGCAGTTGGAGTTGATCAAGGAATGTAAACAAACCTGTTTTTGTGTGGTAACACCAATATGTTGTGCAATCTATTTTTCACTTTTTAAAAGAAAAAGGAAAAAAGTCAGAATCAAACTACCAGCTACATCAGCAACCTTTACATAAAGTTGGCAATCATAAAATGCATTTTTTAAAGTAGGGACACTTTAAGGCCTAAGAGGGTTGGCAGTGTTCCTTTAAAGCAACAAAAGTAAGGAAATGTGGCATTAGGGTTTCCAACCCTTACACTCCACTCCCATCCTGCATGCAGCAACAGGGTGAGCCTGATTTTCAAAGAGGCAAGACAGCTGAAACCATAGTGTTTTTTCCTGCTGCTGCCTTCAGGATAGGGGTGAGGTGTGAGGTGTTAGGGTTGGAAACCCTAATGCCATATATCTCTACTTTGGTCACTTTAACCTTAAGTAGTGTATTAAGGATTTTTATATATATATATATATATATATATATATATATATATATATATACACACACAATAGGGGTGTGTGGTAAATGAGTGAGATAAAACATTGTATCATCCACTGCAGTGTGATATTTTTATCCTCTGCTCTACTGTGATGATATCAGCCATTTACACACACTGGTCACAAAAGGTCATCACTCTAGGCAGCTTTCCCCTATGCATGCAAGAAACACCCGTGTTGTTACCATAGACACAAATGCAAAACTACTTCAGAGGTCTCACTGCTGCCTTCAGCTAACCCAGTGAGCATTACAAAATATACCTATCCCCCCAACCAACTTCCAGCTCATTACTGTGACTGCAGCCAGAATTCTAAACAGCACAGCTTCACAGGACAGTCTAAACTACTGCCTGCAGCTAACTCAACTACCACTGAAACATACTCTCAATTGTTCATCAAACTCTGATTCTCACCCATTACAATTACTGTTATACTTTGAACTTGACTGCAGCCAGAATCCTAAAGATCACAGTTTCACTGAACACTGCACTCTGCCTGCAGCTAACTTAATTACCACTGAAAACAGTATCAGCTGTTTTGACACTCTGCCTCTCAGCTCATTGCAATTACTGTGATGCTCTCAGCTTCACTGCAGCCAGACTTCTAAACAATACAGCCTCACAAAATTATGTTTCTCACTCCTACCTGAAACTAACTCATTTAGCATTGCAAAACACACTCATGTGTCTCCCAGAGTTTATAACACTGCCAGCTCATTCAGAAAAGCTCACATATAGAATGAGCAAACACATAAACAGGAACAGAACACAAGACAGCATAACAAAACTTCCAAAACTCTTGGCCCTATTGTATATTTTGAATACATGATGGGCAGATTGTATGCTATGACAAGTATTGTCACTCCTGCATTGTGAGCTCAATATCTCACTCGTGCCTTTGGCACTCATGAGATATCCAGAGCTCACTCTGCAGGAGTGACAATATTTGCCATATTACACTCCTGCCCATCATGTATCCCCTATATACATACATACACACACACACACACACACACACATATATATATATATATATATATAGGATACACGATGGGCAGGAGTGTGATATGGAAAATATTTTCACTCCTGCACAGTGACCACTGGATACTCACGAGTGGCAAAGTGAAAGCACTTTTTGCTGATGCAAATGAATCACTAGTGTTGTGCTGCCAACATTATGTTTTCAGCTAGCGGCAGGGAAAAATGCTATATTTCTAACAATATTGCCCCTTGTTAAACACCAGCATTTGTTTCTACCTAATTGGTGCCTGAGGAACACAATTCTGCCATTACTTTTTAAAAATAGTGGCCAGAAATATGTTTATTTACATCAGCTATTGGTAGTGTCACACATTTGTGACACTACTTTTGTGAAATTACTGCAAATTGTGGCAATTTTGCCAAATAATGGCACTGGTGTATGAAAACTGGCACAAATTGTGGCACTGTTTTGCAAAAGCTGCCACAATTTGCAGCACTACTATAATAAAAAAAAAATTGGCCCCTGCAGAAAGTTAAAAATGTTTTCTGGCCATTTTTCAACCAAAATAATGGTAGAATCTGATTCCTCTGATTCCTGATTTTGATTGAAATCTGATTTTTTTTTTATCATGTAAGATTTTATTGAGTTTGTTAAGTAACATGAGCCATAAGAACAGCCTTCACATACCATGTACGCAACATAGTCATAGATGCCCAGTGCATACAAAGCTGTTCTCAGGACATAAAGGATTATCTACAAATATGTGCTGCAGATAATATTCTTTAAGCAGGCATTTGCTAGAGCAAAATGCAAAGTATAAGCTCCTTCAAACTTCATGAAATGGTTCTCACACAGTAAGGAGACCAGTTGTCGTAATCCTTCTACTTAACTCAGCAAATTGCTCTAGTCTGGTATCAGGGTTCCAAACACTATCATCTGCTATCCAATAACATAAACATCTTCAAAGTAGCAGCTACACAATAATGGCCTATATAGACTAAGATGAATCTGTCCATCAACTTAGCAGACAGAACAGAGAAGGCCATAAGGGTCCAAATATAAAGAATACTATAAAATAGGGGTGGTGACAAGACCATACAACCACAGTCACCTAGTATACTATAAACAGACTATGCTGTCAATTATATTAAGGGGGGATTTTGGAACAGTGGGGGTGCAACCGAACAAATGTGGGAATGTAAATAAGCTCCCCATTTCTTGTAGTATCTATCAAGTCGGCCCTTGGCCACCGCTAAAAGCCTCTCGAAGTTAGCCAACCTAGCCATGGTGAAGCTCCACTGTAAAACCATTGGGGGTGTGGGTTGTCTCCAGCGTACCAGAACGGCCCTCTTAGCTTCAGTCAAAGCCACTAGAATCCATGCTGCACTGGGGGGGAAGTGGATTTAGTGCTGCGGTATCTCCCAGTAAAAGGGAGTGATTTTGAATCTGGATGTGCTTGCCAACTATCCTGGAGCAGTCCCCTAGGACTAGAGTCCAGAAGTTTTGCAAGGTTGGGCAGGTCCAGAGAACATGTAGTAGGTGGGCAGGGAAAGAGTGGCATTGTCAACACTGGTCCTGCGGTAAGATCTTCAGGTTATGCAGTACTGCTGGGGTTTTGTACCACCTTAAAATAATTTTCGATTGTATTAATTGAGTCTTAGAATCTTCATAGGCTGTGTGAGCTGCTCTAATGCATAGCGTCCATTGTTGTGGGGAAACGGGGTGGAGGAGGTCCTTTTCCCAGGTGGCCCTACTAGCGAGAGTAGTATCTGGTTGGGCATCTATAATTGTCTTATACAGAGTACTCACTAACCCCTGGCCTTTTCTGGGTAGATGAAGAACTCTCAGACAGTCCCAGGAGTTTTGTGATGAAGGAGCTTTGAGAAGAGAAGAGAGAGCACTCCTCAACTGCAAGAATCTCCAAAAGTCTGAGGGTCCTAACCTATATCTATCCTGAATATGTTCAAAGGATATTAACACATAAGAGTTTGGGAATAGTAGATCCCCTAACACTCAAATGACCTTCAATGTCCAAAGGGGTCAAGAGAGTGGTTTATGGTCAACCGTGATAAGACGGTTGTTCCATAAAGGGGCATACCTAAGTGGGGGGTGGTATTCTGATTTCAGGACCCCAGTAATTGCCATCATCCTCCGCCATGCCCTACTTGTTTCCCACATAATTGGAGTAAGTCCACTTGCCACCTGCTTTACACCAGAGAGCAGAGAAAAGAGGGGAGTGTCGACTGACAGGGAAGCCTCTAAAGATACCCATTGTGGAGGGGAGGTGAGATGAGGGGTAAACCAGGCTGTAGCTTGGGCCATTCTGTAAGCCAGGTGATATCCCTCAAACCAATCAAGAGTCAGTCCACCTCTAGTCCAATGTGCACGAAGTTTCGATCGTCCCACTTAGGGTCTTTTCCCTCCCATAGAAAAGAAGTGACCAAGTTATCCAGGGTCTTAAATAGTTTTGAGGGTAGAGGAATGGGAAGATTATTCAGTAGATACGACACTCTAGAGAACAGAAACATTCTAATGGCTTCTACCTTACCTTTGAGGTTGAGCCGATGCCGATTCCATCGCTGGACCTCTGCCATTAAAGAGGTCAGCAGGGGGGATAAATTTGCAGACTCCAGATCTTTCCAAGCCGTGGTAATAAAGATCCCTAAATAAGGGAAACCTTGTGGGGCCCAAGTAATATCAGTGCCGGTAAGACAGGATTTGATACAGGCTCCATTTGGGGGGACAAGATGGTTTTCTTCTGATTTACTGTTAGCCCTGAGAGACAAGCAAACTCCTGTAGGATTGCTAAAAGTGGGGTAATGGAAAATTGGGGATTAGAGAGTGTGAGGAGCATGTCGTCCACATAAGCGTTAACCAGATACATCGACCTTTATATAGGGATACCTGTTATATTAGGGAAGTTTATAAGTTTCCTAATTAGGGGGTCCAAAGCAATGAGAAAAAGAAGAGGGGAAAGGGATATCCCTGCCTGGTGCATCTTTAGAATGGAAAGGGGGGAGGTATCTTTATTAGTGACAACTCTGGCTGTAGGGGAATGGTATAATGTAGAGACCCACGAACAAAAGCCTGATCCAAAACCATACAGCGTGAGAACTTTATGAAGGAACCCCCAATCTATTGCCAAGGCAGCCATAGGAGTTTTAGATTGCAGTGCCAACCACTTAAGGATCAAAACAAGGCACAAATTGTCTGCACTTGATTTCCCCTTTAAAAACCTGTTTGCGAAGGATGACTTAAGGTGGGCAGAATCGAGGTTAATTTGTTCGCTAGAATTTTGGCTAGTAGTTTGGTGTTCACGGGGAGGAGCAAAATAGGCTGAAAGTTTGTACAGAGAAGGACATCGGACGAATTTTTGGGGATAAGGGCCTCACGCATCGTCGGAGGGAGCAAGATATCTTTTTGGGCTTCCTGCAGTGCTTGTAGAAGTGGACCAGTGATGTGATCTTGGAGTAACTGGTACAGTTCTATTGATACCCCATCCAGCCCAGGCGCCTTACCCTTCGCCATCTGGGATAGTGCTTCTCGAAGTTCTTCCGACGTGATGGGAGCATCTAACTTACACTGCTGAGCCTCTGAAAGTCAAAGAAGTGGGGTCCCCTGGCACATATTACTTAATCAGAGGGAGAGCTCGTCGTCCAAGAGTGTACTCTGGGATTGGTAGAGCTTCTGATAAAAATTTTGCATCTCTACATTGAAGGCCTTCGGGGCTGTGAGTAGTTCTCCCTTCTTGTTTCTAAGTGCCAAGATTCTAAAGGAAGTCTGCTGCTTCTGTAAATAGTAGGCAAGTAACTTCCCTCCTTTGTCCCCACCTTCCCATACCCTATGTTTCACCCGAGTTAGCTGCCATTCCACTTTTCTATTTAACAGCACATTGATCTGGTATTTCAAACCTGTGATGGGGCCAAAAGTAGAAAATTTAATGAATTTTGAGGGGAAACTTTAAATTGTTTTTCCAGTTTTGCTAGCTGGTCTTGCAGGTCCTGAATATGCTTCGCACGGTCCTTGTTTTTAGCAGCAGCATAAGAGATAACTCTCCCCCTTAGGACAGCCTTAAAGGCTTCCCATACCGTAGTCACTCTCATCTCTCCAGGGGTATTCAGGGCAAAATACTGACATGTTCCCTCCTTTATGTACTCCCGGAAGATTGCATCTGGTAACAGGAGGGGATTGCATCTCCATCTAGTAGATGGGGGGCTTTGATCTGATGGGGAAAAAATGATTGCAACAGGGGCATGACCAGGTATCAAAATGTTCCCTATGGTCACATTGCTCACACCTGGCATTGCAACATGATTAACTAACCAAAAGTATAGTCTGCTATGGGTACCATGCACATTGGAGTAGAAGGTATAGTCGCACCCCTGCGGATGACTGTTTCTCCATGGGTCTCCTAGATCTCACTCCGACATCATTTTATTCAAGGTGGCTAATACTTTGGGATGAGATTGTGGTGCGGGAATGGATTTGTCTATGAAAACATCTAGTACCAAATTGTGATCACCCCCCAATAGTACATGAATCTCTGCTTTCTCTTCCGACAGGTCTGTTAAAGCTTGGTTCAATTCGGAATACGGGTCCTCAGAATCTGTGTTAGGACCATAAACATTGGCTACTATAACTTTGCCGCCTGGGTAGGACAACCTGACCAGTAACCATCTCCCCTGAGTATCCTGACGCTGGGTTTCAACTGACCATGGGCCCAATCTCCGGAGAAGAATGACAACCCCCTTTGATTTTGCAATTGCACAGCTAGACAGGACTGTACCTACCCATAACTTCTTCAACTATTGGACCATTCGGCTGGTGAGGTGCATCTCCTGGAGCAGGGCCACATCAGTCCCCACAGAGTTTAAGAATTGTAACACCTTAGTGTGCTTTGCCGGGTGATTGAGTCCCCTGATGTTCCAGGAGACACACCTCCACCCCCGAGGACCTGCTGCGGTTGCTGCCATAGCAGTACCCCTTCAGCTACTAGTAGAAATATAGAAGGTACTCACCGTGCAGGAGGGCCTAAGTATACACACGGCAGAAAAAATAAAATAGGGTAACCTCTGACTGCAGGGTATAAAGGCAGATTCCAGTTGAGAGAACTAGTAAGGAGTAAAATAGGCAGCAGCGTATGGTCTTATCTACATCAGGTAAATACCTAGACAGAATAAGGATAGAGACAAAAAAGTGTTATCTATCTTAACAATAATTACAGTAGAAAACAAATAGTTATCAAAGTCAGTATATTATAACAGTAGCATTTATCTTGGATTCCTAAACCTGACTATGTTGGTGGTGTCGAGGTGAACGTGTGAGTAGAGGTAAAAGACCCCTATAAGACACACTGCTTCAGGCACCACAAGAGAGCAATGGGAAAGGTTACACCCAATAGATGATAACCTGACCCAGCCTGACTCCAGAACACCAAAGCTGGAGAGTCTAGGTGTATCAGGTGACCTTAAGCCATCCAGGTAAGGAATAGGTGGGGGGGAAGGGAAGGGGGGGGTCTCTGTCAGCCACCTGCCATTGAATAAGCTCTTGACACATACTAGTACATACCAATGCCCTCCCTTCTAGGATCTAATTCCTAGAAATAGTGAACTGTCTCTTGTATCTTATCAAACCTGCTCTTACTGTAACATAGTGGTCTACCCCCGTATATCTCTATATTTTCTTAAAGGAATTCCTGGGCAATAAACTCATATGCTTCCATACTGTGCTGTTCCATCAGGGGAAGGGAGGAAACAAGGGGGGGAGGGAAGGAAAGGAGGGAGGGGATAGGGAAGGGTGCCTTGCAGTTGACCCTTTTTGCCCACTGGGGGGAGAATCTGTGGCCCAAAGAAGAGACAGATAGCCAGAATAACATATTTTGCCCAGGCAGAGAACTGCTCATGGTACAGCATTTCCAGTGCCTCATATGTTAAAGGCCACTAGGGGCTTTCACCCATGTGAAAGCAACCTTCAACAGAACTGGGATGCTCTAAGTATTGGAGCATGTCATGGCATCCCCTGAATTACAAATTTGTCCAGAGCCAGAGGGGCTGGCACCCAAGGCAATGGCCTCTGCAAAAGTCTTCAGGCCCGGTTTTAACAAGCCATCAGCTGCCACGGCTTCTTCCTCGGGGACTTCCATTTCGAATGCCCAGTCCAGCGGAGTTGGATCCTCTAAGAGTACAGCAGCCTCTTCCTCTGGTTGATCCTTCTGATTAGTTTTGTTCCAGGTTGAGGTAGTGGCTCTAGGTTGTTTAGCAGGAGGTGACTCTGTTGCATCTTTTAACATCGAGGAGTGGGGACTTCTGGAGTGCTACCTTTGCCTGTCTGGCAGTGAATTAGCAGTGTCTCCCAGAGAATTGTTGTGCGATTTATTAGTTGGCACCACCTAGTCAGTGAAAATATACGTCCCAGCCTTATTCATCTTGTCCCCCAAGGGATGTAGAGCCCATAGCTGTTTACTACTACTGGGGGACTCCTTGTTTGGTGAACCTGTCCGGCTTGAATTCCTGTCCCCTGCTGCAGCGCCTTCCTTTCTTATAATTCCCTGAGGCATATGATTCCTGGGCTCCCAGAGGTGTCTGGGAGACATAGTCCATGGTAACATGCCAGGCCAGTGGGCCTGAATCCAGGCTTCTGCATCTTCTGGGGATTCCACGAGGAAAGACTGACCATTTCTATTCAGGTACAAAGCAGTGAGGCCCTTGAAACGATATTGCACTGCATTGGCTGCAAGGATTGTTTTAAGGGGGTTATATGCTCTACGTTTCACAGCCACTTCTTGTGTAAAATCTCTGTAGAAAGATATGGTGTTCCCCTTCCATTCCAACTCTCCCAGCTCTCTAGCAGCACGCAGTAGACGTTCTTTGACCAAGAAGCACAGCAGGTAGGCAATAATGGTGCATGGGCCTTTGATATTGTTAGGGTTGCCAGAGACATGATGGGCCCTCTCTAACCCAATTGGCTCCTTCCACCGGTCACCCAGGAGCTGTGGTATCCATTCATTCAGGAATCTTTCCATGTTAGGCCCTTCGACTCCTTCAGGTACCCCTAAAATTCGTATATTATTCCTTCTACTTTGGTTTTCCTGGTCCTCTGCTCTGTACCACAACCAGGATAACTTGGTCTCATGGTCTCGAAGCCTCTGCAATACATGTAGGTGCTGTTTCTCTAGCTCTTCTGTCCGTTGCTCTAAAACATTATGCTGGTCCTCTAATCTGCCCATGTCTGCCACATTGGTAAAAAGTGAGGCACCAATTGTGTCCACTCTACTTAATAAGGCCTCCAACATTTTAGTAATATTTGCTAAGGCTTCACCAACTTGCATTTGATTGAGAGAAGTCAGGGTATCTTGGTGAAGAGCTTCAGCCATACTGCAACTCACAGGCTCCAAGCCTGCCAATCCTTCCTGCAACCCACAACTACCAAATTCAGCATCTTCTCCTTCAGTGGGAAGCAGCAGTTAAACCCCACCGGCACTGGGCTCCTCATCGGACTTGCTCCAGTGATCTCTTAGGGGGGAGATGGGGGGAGATCAGAACTTCTGCAGCTTCAATCCTGCTAAGGGGGGGAGAAGAAGTACTACAGCACTGGTGTACCGAGCTCTGGCCTATACGGCCTACTACTGCACGTCAGCTCTGGAGTATCAGCGGCCTGTCAGGTGCTGGCTTAGAGAGTAGTTCACCCGAATTACATCTCGACGGTGTTGACAGAGGCAGAGGAGGGTGTGTGGAGTAGCTCAGGTAAAATCATTCCAGCATTTAGTACATTTTGACTGGTTTCCCTGTCAGGATGGGGCAGAGAGAAAATTTTAGGCAGCCATCTCCTCCAGGTCCAAGCCATGTCCCCAATTGAAATCTGATTCCTCTGCCCCCATTTAGGTAAACACTTGTTAGTGTTTACCTAAATAAAAGATGTTTAATCAGTTAACTGCCTCCAAGTGGGCTGAAGCATGTTTAAATTATAAAAAATGTTTTTCACTGATGTCGGGGTGCCCAATCCCTGTATCAAAAGTAGAAGCTCCACCCTTCTGCCTGTGTGGAACACTAGGGAGTCCACTCCAGTGTCCTAGATATGTAGAAACCCCCAACCCCTCCACCAGTGTGGGACACTGGATAGTCCATTCACAGTGTCCCAGAATATATCCATGAACTTGTCCAATAGCACCCAATGTCCTTGTAGTAGGAGCTGGTGTTCCAGTTCACCTTGGGTTTATATTCCCAGCATAAATTCCATCCACACATTGTGTTCAGCAGGATCTTGCCACTTGTGTACATTTGGACTGCAATTTGTACAGGAGGGGGAGAGCTGATTAGCACTGTGTTGTGTTGTCAGATGGTCAGGTTCATTCTGTCTTCATTCTCTCTTTCCTACTCTGTAAAAGCCAATCTTTTTCATTTGGTTTGGTTTGCTACTACTATAGTCAAATTCCCAGGGGCTAGGAGGGAGGCTTAAATAAGAGACTTTGTGTCTTTTAACTCAACCTTTCAACCCTTTCCTAATTAAGAGCTTTTATGTGCTGGTTTTTTTTTAACAATGAGAAGAGCTCCATCTTGGGACAGCTCAGCCCATCCTCCCACAAATTGCTGCTGACTCTTCAACACCTCCTCATCATCTCAGCTCTCCATCATCTCCCCAACACTTTGCAGAATATTAAACTAGCACAAAGAGATATACAAACATCATCTAGCATGGTGAATGATGAAATAGGATTTGGATGCACAAGACACCACTGTATATTATAGCAAGTGACTAACAATTTATTTAATTTTAACCACACTTTAGGGCTTTATGTCTTAAAATAATTTCCCCTTACATTATAAGTGTCTTCAGACATTGTGAGCTATTTTTCTTTTTGTGTTATTGACTGCTTTTTTTGTATTGTTGTTAGAAAGAAAAACGTATTGTGATCTCAAGTCTTGAAGAAAAATTAAAAACTCAAAGTGAACTGTTTCAGTCGAAAATAACACACTTGAGAACAGAAAGGACAAAGTCAACTTGCTTGGTTCATTCATTGTAACCTAATTAGCATAGGCACATGCCATATTTATAAATACTAATGTAAAATGCTCATTACATAGAATTAACCCTCTGCTCTGCCTACAGTAGGGTGCCTAATCCCTGTGTCAGCACTTGACCCCCCCGGCAGTGTGAGACACTGGGTAGTCCACTCCCAGTGTCCCTACTTATGTCCTATCCCCCCAGTACTGTTGGACACTGTGCAGCCCACCCCACTTTCCCAAAACACTTTTTAATGTGTACCTGTAAAAAAAGAAAACAGTCCACTAATGTATTTTTCAAAAAAATTCCTGAAAAAAAGAAAACAGTCCCTCATCATCTCCTGCGTCCCCTCCCTCATCCCGACCCTCCAACTGAACACCCACCACCCCACATCCCCTTGCCCTATACTTACCACTGGAGAAAGTCATCTGTCATCTTGTGTGGACAGGGACACTTCAGCACTCTTCAAAGCTGAGCCATGAACTGAAGAATCTAGGTAAGTGCCGTATAATGTCTTCCAATGGTGTTTTGAACCTATGGTGATATCTCAGCCATTTCTAGGTATTTTTTCACCAAATTTTCAACATAGCTTTTTTGGACCCAACCTCATGAGCACTGTCATTGTTGTTTTGTTAATCTGGCCCATAAGGTGATTTTGGGGTCACTATGTGAAATCACCTTTCGGCACCAAGAAAATGAAATGACAGTGCCAGTGTTCATGAGGTGTTGTCCCCAAAAGCCCATGTTGAAAATTTGGTGGAAAAATTCCTAAAAATGTCTGAGTTACATGCGGTTGTTGAAATTTTTCTACACACACACAAAACTTTGGCAATTTTTTATATTTTCACCACAAATTTTCAACACTGCCATTTTTTACCACCACATCATGAACAGTACAGCTGCAATTTTTCACATCCTGGCTGAAACATGTTTTTGCTTCTGTGGTGTGGAATGGCTTCTTGCCACAGATTTACAAATGATCACCCATGGGGTTTATGAGATGGTGTGATAAGAAGACTATGTTTAATATTTGGAGTAAAAATATGAAAAAATGGTAAAGTTATGACCATTCATTGAAATTTCAGTACGCCTGCTCGTAACTAAGGAAAATTTCAATATTTTGACCCTAGATTTTTAACATAGCCTTCTTATCACCCCACCTCATGTATGTCACAGGGCACTGGGCCAGAATAGCACCAACCACAATGCTATCGACAACAATAGTGCAGCAATAATGCCATCAGTTTTATTTTTGTGGGGGGAAGCCACACCCACTGGACTGAAGGATTCTCACTCTGTGGGGGATCATGGGGATAGTTAAAATATGTGGGGCCATGGAATACTGTTTCCATGGCCCTGTGTCAAAGAAACAAAGTCCTGAATGTACAAAAATGTTGGAGACCAGGCTTAGAACCCTGGTCTCCACTGCCACTGGCCAAACTGCTCTATGCCTTATCCCTCCATGTCACTGGAGCAGCTCAGCCAGGCTCCTGGATCTGGTGGTCTTGTTTGTTGTGAGCACCATGGACAGTGATCTGGGGAGCACTTACTGAAAGCACCGTAGAGCCACTCTCACTGTCTCTGCTAGCGCTACACAAACTAGCGCTATCCAGGCTGGAGCTATTCATGTAGTGCTATTCTAACTAGGTACTTGTTCTAGCTGTACTTTTTAAAATCATGGCCTAAATGTTTATTTGCACCTGTGGCATGGAATGGCAACATGGTTGAGCAGAATTATGTTTTGGTGGGAATTTGTAAATTTTCTGTACCACATACATCTCCTGGGGTAATCAAATGGATATTGTGATAATTTGCTCACATATCTATGGGGGAATTGGTGCACAGGGTCCAAAGGACCTTGCACTCTCACAATAAAATAAAGAAAATTATGGAGCATTGGAGCACAGGGCCAGAAGGGATCTGCACTTCAACAGTGAGATAAAGGTTGATTACAACATCTCTACTCTTACGGATAGATGGAAGCTCAGGGCACTCCATAAGCAAGTATGGCCATAGTGATACTTTCACAAAACATAAAGAAATTCATTGCAAAAAACTCAGTTAATGAATCAGGTAAGGTTCATATTACAGTGACAAAAGTCTAGAAATTTGGTGTTAGGGTTCACAACCCTAACTCTGCATTCCACCATCCCCCAAACACACATACATACACACACACACACACACACACACACATATGCAAGCAGAGGAAGAGGCAAGGCAACATAACCAATCAGAGACAGTAGGGTGGACGATGGGGGAATGCAGAGTTTGGGTTGTGAACCCTAACACCAAATTTCCAGACTTTTGTCGCTGTAATATAAACCCTAACTGATGAAGTTACAGAGTTTTTTGCAATGGATGTATATATGGGAGTAGGATGTTATTTACAACAAAAATGCCAATATTTTTTCTGAGAATCTGGTGCTTTGGAAGCGAAATAGTGATGATGTGCTTGTTGTTTGGAAAGGGGATGTGAAAATGTTTGGAAATTTTCTGAAATACATCCAGGGTACAACCCCCAACCTGAGGTTTACGTTTCAGAGTAGCCTATGTGAGATCACATATTTAGACCTGAAAATCAGCACTAATTAGCAGGGCTCATTGGAGAGTGATGTTTTTCAAAAAAGTACAGACAGTAACACATTACTACTTGCAAGTAGTTGTCACCCACCACATGTGGCACACAATATTCATTTTGGATAATTTCTAAGATTCAAAAGAAATTGTTCTACTTCACCAGCTTTTGAGAAAGGGGAAGAAACACTTTCTAACATATTACTACAGAAAGGTTATAGTTCAGAAAAGGTGGAATCAGCACAAGGGAAAGCGAACAACATAGACAGACAGGATCTTCTGAGAACAAAAGATACAATAGATAATTCAAGTGACAGATTTAATTATGTCACTAGCTTTTCTGCCCAGTCACGAGGATTGGAAATTATCCTAAAAAGACATTGGCATATTTTATCAGCAGAACCAGACTTCAGGCAGATTAGCATCGTGCCAGTCAGACTGTGCTACAAGAGGGCACCTCTTTTAAAAGATCTGCTTATACATAGCCACTTTACTGACAGAAATCCCATAATCTCTAATGCTCTTGTATTTCTATGATGGCTGACCCCTAATCTCTACTGCACTTGCAGTTAACTTACACTTCTGTTATACCTTAGCCAAAATGTTCTGCCTGTGTTTACGCCTCACTAATTTCCCTAGATCAAGCTACAATTCTATTCAGCCATTTTCTAGCTAAACAGTTATGTGTCATTTAGTGTATACCTAAATGTTATTTTGTGTTGTATCTATCTAGTCCAAAAGCATTGGCGTAGTATCTATCTAGTTCAAAACTGTTAACATCCCACTATTTCATTACTCCTGTACAGTCTGCTCAAATTATTTGAATGTAATCTACTGTAAATTAATATTGTATACCAAATCTCTGTAAACTATTCTTACATTTCCCTACCCCCCCGGTCACATCGCGAGATGAGCAACTTGCTGCTCAGCATGCCTTCCTGGTGAAACATATAAATAAATAAATAAATAAAAAATAATAGATAGAAATCCAGGTACATGGCTGAACAGACCTACAGGCTGTTTTAGATGTAAAAAATGCAATGCTTGTGAACATATTACACAAGTAAAAATCTTCACAAGTCACAACACAGAAAACTTTCAATGTCAGGCAGTGTATCACCTGTGATACTGAAAGTATAATATACAGTCTCTAGCCACTTGTTCCAGCCAAGCTTTCTATGTATGAAAAACAAAGAGGTGTTTCAAAACTAGAGTCAGGGAATATGTGAAAGCAATTGAAAAGGACCCTGCTTATGTCACAGATATGCACATCTTGACAATAACAGAGTCTAACACTCACAAATTGTACTTACAGCTATAAATTGTATATATATATTATATATATATATATATATATATATATATATATTATATATATATATATATGAGGCAAAAACTCCATTTAATGCATTAGTTAGGGTTGTTCCACAGCGACAAAACCGAGAAAATTTGTGTTAGGGTTGAAGCCCCCTGGACCCCCCACCCCCCAACAGACATCGTGGGTGCACATTGGGGTCATCGGCCTTAACTCTCACCCCATCACATGTGTGAAGAAGCAGAGGTACAGGAGAATGGGGTGAGAATTAGGACCGATGACCCCAATGCGCACCCCGATGCTGGTTGGGGGGGTAGGCAGGGGGTTCAAGGGGGGCTTTCAACCTTAACACCGAATTTCCTCACTTTTCACACTGTGGAACAACCCTAACTAATGCATTAAACTGAGTTTTTTGCCTCTAATATATATATATATATATATGCGTGTGTGTGTGTGTGTGTGTGTGTGCATCACTGTATCTTTATTAATTGCAAAAAACTCATTAATGCACCAGTTAGGGTTTAATTGTCAGTCCTAACTCCCTACATTCCCCAAGCAAGAAGGACATGATCACACAAGCAACTTTGGACAGCCATCAGATATAGGAAGATGGTTCCCCTGATGACTGGTCTGGAACCAGCTTGGTCTGAGACCAGTTTACAAGCAACCTGGTCTGGACCAGTCAGGTCTGAGTCCAGTTTTAGAGCTGATTGGTCTTAGACTATTTTCCATGCCACATGGTCTGAGATCAGTTTCTCCTTCCAGCTGAACTGGTTTGGGGTTATTTATTGTCACATACATGTCTAACCACAGACTTGTTAGGCAGCAGCCAGCACAGTGTTATGGTTATTGCACTAGGATATGATGCTGAAAGTCTATATATCAATCTCACTTTCCCAGAAGATTCTTTTAACCCCAAATTTCACTGGTGTGGTGATCCATGGTGGTGTGGAGTTGGTAATAGAAAAATCTACACTGAAGTAAGTTGTTACAGGAAAAAAACTAAGTGCAACAAAGAAAGCTCTTATACAGTTATTAAACTGGCCCTAAACCAGGTGACTTGAAAACTGGTATCAGACTAGGCTGGTACCAGAACGCTACCATGGTGAAGAAATAAAATGAAACTTGCATTTTTGCTGGGGGGCTCTGCTACCCCCAACCCACAAAGTGGAAGGCTTTGCCCCCACACCAGATATTTAGAGAACTGACTCCATGGGGGATGGAACTCAGGGACTGGGAGAACCTGGGGTAGGCATGCAACACAAAACAGTTGGGCAACAACTGTCAGAACAATAGGACAGAATACCAATATTTATTATGGGCACATAGCTATACCTTTGACCCCATGTCTTCAAATTTGCATAATTACACACAAATTTATAAGATTGGCTCAAATCTTATTTAATACCTATTGCATGTAAGTTCTAGATAATTGGGGAAAATGTGTTTGTTACACCCACATGTAATATGTTGAAAAAATAGAATTTATTTAGTGTTGTACACTTTTTCTAATTACTAATATTTTGCATAGGTGTTGAAATGTGTAAATATAACAAAAAGCAATGTAAACACAAAATAATGAAGGTCTCAGTAAATCAAATAAAACAAAACAAATATTTCAGAAATTAAAACAACCAATGAATTAGCAAGGTTCAACACAATAAATGGTAGTAGCTCAATACTATGCCCCAAGCATGCTTTTATATGTAGCATAACCTTTTTTTAAGAACTTGCAAACTCTTTACATTAGGGTCTTGGGTTGTATTTTTGTATAAAATTTATTTCATTGTTTTATGGCATGCAAAAGTTTATTTTTTTTGTTTAAACTCAAGCTTAAACCATGCACCCATGATTTTGTATTCAAAAAGTTAAGTTTACCATGTTACCTCCCCAGCTAAGCCAAATTAAAATATTATGAAAACAACTTAAAATAATACTTAGACATTTGGTCAAATGTAGGGCTTGGTCTTCTTTCTTTTAACGTCAAAATCTTGGTGAGAATCTTCTTTTCACTGTATAGCAAAGTTCTTTAGTAACTGGGTTTTGTGGCCATTTCTGTTTTTCCTTTTGTTCCACTTGAACCATGGACTCTGAATTAGGGATGGGAGAACCTCAAAAGGTTCTGAGGTTCTAAAAGATTCTGATATATGTGAACCTTTTATAACCTTTATGGTTTTGTAGTAACTGTATGTGAAAACAAATCTTTTTAAACCACTTTTAATCAGCATATCTATAGGAAAAAGCAATTAAACCACTGTTTAGTAGTACTAAACATCATGAGTAGCGAAATGAGACAAGGAGTGAATGATGTGACTGTGGATTGCCTACTGGAGGATGGCAATGATTTGGCCCAAAGGCAGGCAATTCCCAGATCTCTATTTTTTAAACCAGTCTCCTGAGTCTGACTTCTTATAGAAGGGGACAATGCATTTTTATGGCTGTGGGCACAGCCTACAGCCATTTTGGCATCTGCTGCCTTAAAATGGCCAATCGTTGCACCTTCTGTTGGACTTTTGGAAATATCCTTCCAAAACACCAATGGAGCTTGAAACACTCTCCCACAATCAGCAGCTATGGAGTAACAGCCACACTATTTCAACTGTTACTTCCACATTCTGGGGCAAGAACTACACATGTATGCCTCACGCGCATGCGTAGTTCCGCTGGTGCTGCCATCTTGTGAATAGCAGAATACCATTCACTGCAACTATGCATGAGCAAATGCCACGCATGCACAGTTGCATCACCATCAGTCATTCACCCCCCACATTATTGCCCACCTCTGTCCCACACCCAGAGAAGGTGGCTTTCTCATATTGCAAATCTAGACTGTATAGTGGAATTTTATAATGCTTATTATGCAAACTCAAAGGCATTCATGTCCACAGAGTCCCTATCACCACTTTTGAAGAGGTGTCACAAACATAGAATTTAGTGGCAGAGAAGGACCGCTAGGCCCACCCACTGTGCCCATTGGTTCCCTGCCTGTTGCACCTCCTGTAGACTCTAACTGGTCTCCAAAGACTCTCTGCCTCCCTAGGTCAATGCCCAGCATTGAAAATGTTGAGGTATGTAGTTTGGGGGGGGGACTTCAGCAGCTGTTGTACATTGTGCGGTGATGCAATGCCACACTAAATGAAGAGAGGAAACCTGAATATTTTGTTCTCTAGCTGGTCCTAATAAATTAAACATGTTAACAGTTTTAATTAATATAGATACTATGGTAATAAAATAAACATACACTACAAAGATTGAAACAGTCCAAACATCATTCCATTTATTCTAGTCTTGCACGTTTTTGAGTCTTGCCATGTGCGGGGATTATGTATTGAAAATCCCACACACTGTTCCCTTTCCAGCAGAGGAACAACAGCAGTGAAATAGTTAAGACAGCTTCTCACTGGCTGGAAGTGCTGCTCTACAGTAGTTGACATGTGGAGCAGCAAGCCCACGCAAGCACCTCCACATGCCCCAGCAGCAGCCAGTAGGGAGTGGAATCTTGTTGTGGGATGCACTGATTGGTTGCCTGCCTGCCACAGGCAGCAGGGTTCACTGGATTCTCATAATCTCCATCCCACACACATCTCAGCAGTGAGGCATGCGCACCACCAATTAAAGTTTTTATCACTGCATGTTCAAAAAAAAAAAACTGTCATAGCCTACACAGCTAAGACTGTTGGTGCACTAATGACTTGGGATAACTTTTGACAGAATACTAATATGTGTATTGGAGAAGTGAACATGTACAAAGAAAAAATCAATGGAAGAACCTGACAGGTATAGCTTGCCTGTCCAGATTACAGTGTAATGAACTCGGCCATCTGGAAACATCTGGCATGTTACAGCTATGATTTCTAAAACAAAATAAAAAAGATTCATCTTTCTGCAATGAAGGAATGATATGGGTGAATTGTAAGAAAACATCTTGATAACACTGCTGTGTCAAACACAGTACTCACTGCGTGACATTGAGCAACTCAATTAACCTCCTAGTCCACCCATCTGCAGAAATGGATAGAAGAAGGACCCCACTGATCACAGGGGCTGCATCTCAGCTGGACTATCCTAGGTAAATAAATTAAAAACAAGAAACAACTTAGAATATCAAATTAAAATCAATTGTACCAGCATTGTGTTTATTAGTTTTGTAATATTTTCATTTTTCATTTAGAAAACAAATGGTGAAAACTATGCTCTAGTGCAAATGAACCCCAGGCCACAGTTGTCCACAACCTTTGCACACGTAAATCAGTTGCTACTGCAGTATTACAACACACTAAATATGTTTGTAAGCGCCTCTGTTGAGAAATCAGTAGAATATATAAATATTAATAGCTTTAATAATTGTGGTGGTGCCCCTTGCCTAAATATGATCAGGTGTTTTTTTTTCACTAAGCATTTTCAAGTTCACAGGACCTGTTTATTTACTTTGATATGCAAATGTTTATCAGTTTGTGTATGAACCTAAATTTAAAAACAAAAATCAAGGTGCTGCATCAGTGTACGGACTGAAAATGTCACAAAAAGGTAATATTAAGTGCAGGCTGAAAATAGAAAATAGAATCAACTTTTTGACCATAGGTCTTATTCAGGAACTATCTAAAAAAAGCAAAGTTAATGGAGAGGTAAGGGGAAATAAGGGATATATATACATGAGGCCAGAAAATAGGGGAGGATCAAGCAGATAAAGTAACAGGCAAGGTAAGAATAGAAACTGGAAAACAAAAAGGTGATGAAAAGGTGCAGTAAGAGTGAATTAGCTGAGGAGTCCTCAAGTGGAGATTAATTAACAGGGCATAGTAAGAAGGCTGAACAGTGACGAAGGTAGGGAAGGAGAAAGACACAGAAACATCTGGAAAAAATTAAAATAGATATGCACACATAACTGGATAATACCCATGTGAGTGTCCCACACACACATACTGAACTTAAACATTTTCTGCATTGCTTTTTTTTAAAAATAATCACTTTCAAGCTTGTTATAAAATAATACTATTTACATCCACACTTAAAAACAGCTGATACATGCAAATGGGACATATTTAGCATGGTACACTGGTGTCACCCAAGTACAGTATTTATTGTCTTACTAAACCATTTAACTTTTGCCACAATGTTTACTTTGTCCACTCGACAATCTCAATCACTGTCCAATTACAAGTCACTGTCCCATGTTTATTTCCAAATCATGGTAGCTGAATATAATGGGGTTTGGGAGGGGTTGGGATAGCCTAGATGTATGTGGAGGGAATACATCTGTCCATTCATCAAATATATAACTTTGCTTTAAGAGAATTGTTGTAATGTGTGATGGCAACCCAGCGCAGTGTAGCTACATTTCACTACAAATACATTAAGATGAGCTGCCCATTTAAAAAAAATCAGTGAACAAATCTAAAAAATCCATTTGAAGACCCTCCCTTAGGCAAGGAAAAATGACATCCAGACCCCCACTCCCCCATTAAAGAATGAATATGTGGTCATGCTTACTGGACATTTACATTTTATAAACTTTAAGAGAATGTGGGCCAGATATTCAAAACATTGAGCTGGACGCAAACCATTTGTGCAGGTTTAGCGCCGGGTTAGCGCAGGTCTGCTATATTCAAAAGGTCAAACAGCACACATAAACTACATTAGTGCTGGGCAAAATTATAATGTATGCACGGAGCAAACTGAGGAGGCACATCAGTGCAATGCTATATTTGACGAATAGTGCCACTCAAAGTGATATTGAGCGACATTAGCGCAACACTTTGCACGGTGTAAATTATCGCTCAGGAAGAGGCAGTCTTAACTCTCGGAAAATCAGCTTTGCACAATTTTGTGGCTTTGTGAGGCTTTTGTGTGGCTTTGTGTGACCCTAATCAATAAGTATGACACATATAAACAAGCCAGATATAGAGGAAACATGCTGCTCACTGATGGCATCACTCTGATGCCACCATCTGCCACCAGTCCCAGCCATGCCAGGCAGTAAGTGGTGACCCAGCTCCCAGTGGACACCATGGCAGTGTGTCCATACAGCACACACCTGTAGACCACTCTTCTGTGGACACCAACAGATGCCAGCACACACATGCAGCACTGTGGGCATGGAGGGTGTTGAGGGGAGGGTGTACAAGTGGCCAGGCTGTACCACAGACTGGGTACAGCCACAAGGCTGGGACACATCACACAGTGCACATGGGCCAGTGTTGGAAATACCCCAACACCAGTGTGCCTTTCTGATCATATGTGCCCCCCCAGCCACATACCGCACATCTGTGCAGACACCACAGCACACACAGCCACCATGTATATGTCACTGTGAGCATCCCATGCCAGTGGTGCAGCATCTGTGGGTTGCACAACAGCATAACAGTAATGTCTACTGTCAGTAAACACCTGCAAGTTGGGCCTGTCACTGTGTCCAATGCAGTGGTTATCACTGCCCTACACACCATGGGCATTGCTGTGTCCCTCACACTACTGACCCCCTTGCTACTGCAATGCCTGCTATGCACTGTAGCATGAACTACAGTTTGACAGTTGCATGCAGCACCACCACCTGTGCCTGTGCTGTGTAGCCCCTGGGGCACAATATGCTATGCTGTACTGTATAAGTGTAGCCTGCAGCTACCACCATGCACTCCCAGATTGACCTACAGGTGGAGCTGTGGGCAGACCCAGCCAGCCCCTGTACTTCCAGACAGACCTACAGGTAGAGCTGTGGGACCCTGCAATAACGCTGGGCAAGCTGCATGCAAATTGGGTAATAATGAGATGCTAATCTGGATGTTTGCCCAGAGACTACCTAAGTACAGTACAAGTCACATTAAACTGTTCCCTCAACTCACTGGTGTAGCATTGTTCAATGAGTTTCCTAATTTGTGCAGTGTTTAATTCAATTAATTATTAAAATTTTAGTATTGGTTTGCAACTAGCTGTTAGGACTATAAGCTTCATTTTCATCTGAGTGCTTATGAGTTTCATTTCAGAAGGCAGACTAAACAACTCTTAAGGAATGCTGTGATATTTGTAAACAGTGCTCTTAAGGAATGCTGTAATATTTATAAACATTGCCATGAAAATGCATTGCATAAACACTGCAAAATAGCTACTGCCATATCACTAAACAGGTACAAGTGAGTTGAATAGGCAGTGAAGAATGGTTGGAAAATAATTAAAAGCTTCAACAATTCAAGCTGCCACTGCAGCAGAATCACAAAAAAAAATGCTACACCAGTGAGTTGTTGGAACAGTTTAATGTGACTTGTACTGTAGGCTAATTTGCATGTCACTTTTGAATATAGTAAAATTTAGCCCTGGGCAAATGTGATTGAGCTGGGCAAACTGGTTAGCTCCATGCTAAAGGCTCATGAGTGACGTGATATGATAACTGGGTGTCCTGAATCCCACAGCCCCCATTTGCATACTGTGTGACCCTGAGCAAGTAACTTAACTTTATTGTGCTTCCAGGTCACACCTGGAAACAAGCTTCAGCTTAGAGTGCCTTTCCTGGTTAAATAATTTCCTCTGATTCATGATGAAACCAAATATTAAAAAAAACCAAAAAAGGATTGCACGAAAAAAAGTTGAAGTGGTGTGGTTCGTGATGACTGTGAAGAACGTGATTCAGTGTGACATGATGTGAGTCATGAACTTGGCACTGGCAGCACTTCTCAGAGCACCAGAAACTGGATGGAACTGAGCTTTCACAAACAATTTCCATTGAAAATTTGAAATACCTATGGCTGTAGTTTCCTGATGACAGATGACTTACTTCTTATGGGGGGTGGGTCACACAGACAGTATGCAAGAAGTGGCACTGATGCATTGACAACTGGCTGGCAGATTTTATTACACACACACACACACACACACACACACACACACACACACACAGAATTTATTTCACACACCACTTACGCTGAGGGTGATGCTGCAGGCACTACTGCTACCCACACAGTTTTAGGGACCCTGCCTGGCCTAACCCTCTCTGACACAGTACTTTTTCCCTTCAAGGATTTTTTTTTATTTATTCCATGTGATGTGATGGTGTGCAAGAAGTGGCACGGGTGCACTGAAGATTATCTTGCAGATATTATTACACACACACACACACACACACACACACACACACACTTATTTCACACACCACCTATGCTTAGGGCAATGCTGCAGGCAATGCTGCTACCCACACAGATTCAGAGACCCTGCCTGGCCTTACCCTTTCTGACACAGTGCTTTCCCTTCAAGGATTTTTTTTTTTAATTTATTCCACGTGATGTGATGGAATGCCATGCCCACTGAGCCAAAGCTTATAACCCACTGAGCGAGCACAGAGAGGAAGATGACAGATGACTGACTTCTTGGGGGGGGGTCACACAGACGGTACACAAGAAGTGGCACTTGTGCATTGATGACTGGCTGGTGTATTTTATTTCACACACAGAATTTATTTCACACACCACCTGTGCTAAGGGTGATGCTGCAGGCACTGCTGCTAGTATATTCATGGAGATTCTGTAGGACCCTGACTGGCCTAACCCTCTCTGACACAGTACTTTTTCCCTTCAAGGAAATTTTTTTTATTTATTATTCCACGTAATGTGGCAGAATACCCTGCCCACTGAGCCAAAGTTTATACCCCACTGAGTGAGCACAGGAAGAAAGATGATAGATGACTGACTTCTTGGGGGGGTCACATGGAGAGTATGCAAGAAGTGGCACTGGTGCACTAATGACTGTCTGGCAGATTTATTTTATTCACACACACACACACACACAGAATTATTTCACACACCACCTACCTTAAGGGCGATGCTGCAGGCACTACTGCCACCAAAAGAGAATCAGGGAACCTGCCTGGCCTAACCCTCTCTGAAACAGTACTGTCCCTTCAAGGATTTTATATTGTTATTTATTCCATGTGATGTGATAGAATGCCCTGCCCACTGAGCAAATGCTTATATCCCACTGAACAAGTACAGAGAGGCAGATGACTGACTTCTTGGGGGAGGGTCACACAGTATGAAACAAGTGGCACTGGTGCACTGATGACTATCTGGCAGATTTTATTTCACACATACACACACAGAATTATTTAACACACCATCTACCCTAAGAGTGATGCTGCATGTGCTGCTGCTAACCCCACAGATTTAGGGACCCTGCCTGGCCTAACTCTCTATGACACAGTACTTTTTCCTTTCAAGGATTTTTTTAATGTATTCCATGTGATGGGACAGAATGCCCTGCCCACTGAGCCAAAGCTTATACCCCAGTGAACAAGCACAGGGAGGCAGATGACAGAAGACTGATTTCTTGGGGGTGGGTCACACAGTATGCAAGAAGTGGCAATGGTGCACTGATGACTATCAGGCAGATTTTATTTCTCATACACACACACGCACAGAATTTATTTCACACACCACCTACACTAAGGGTAATGCTGCATGCACTGTTGCTACCCACACAGATTCAGGGACCCTGCCTGGCCTAATCCTCTCTGACACAGTACTTTGCCTTCAAGGATTTTATTTTGTTATATTTTTGTTTCTTCAACATGATGTGACAAAATTCCCTGCCCACTCAGGCAAAGCTTATACACCACTGAGAGAGCACAGGGAGGAAGATGACAGATCACTGGCTTCTTGGGGGTGGTCACACAGACAGTATGCAAGAAGTGGTACTGGTGACTGGGTAGCAGATTTTATTTCATACACACACATAATTTATTTCACACAACACCTAGGCTATGGGGCGATGCTGCAGGCACTGTTGCTGCTAGCAGAGAATCAGGGAACCTGCCTGGCATAATATCTCTGACACAGTACTTTTTCCCTTCAAGGATTTTTTTTCATTTATTTCACATGATATTACAGAATGCACTGCCCACTGAGCCAAAGCTTATACTCCACTGAGCGAGCACAAGGAGGAAGATGACAGATGACTGACTTCTTGGGGGGTCACACAGTATCTAACAAGTGGCACTGGTGCACTGATAACTATCTGGCAGATTGTATTACACACACAATTATTTCACACACCACCTATGCTAAGGGCAATGCTGCAGGTGCTGCTGCTACCCACACAGATTCAGGGACCCTTCCTGACATAACCCTCTCTGACACAGTACTTTTTCCCTTCAAGGATTTTTTATTTATTCTGCATGATGTGACGGAATGCCTGGACCACTGAGCCAGAGCTTATACCCCACTGAGCAAGCACAGGGAGGAAGATGACAGATAACTGACTTCTTGGTTGGGGGTCCACACAGTATGCAAGATGTAGCAGTGGTGCACTGATGACTGGCTGGCTTGGCAGATTCTTTATTTTATGCACAGTCACACACACATACAAATTGTATTAAATAAAAATAGAAATCCCCACTGAAGTGACTGAGTGAACACAGGCAGGAGAACTTAGAGAGCTGACTTGTTGGGGCAATTGGGAAAACAGCAAGAAGGCTAACTGGGAGTGGTGTGATAGTGGGTGGCACACTGGCACAGTTCAACATACTTCACCTCCTCTGCTAGACTGCTACCCAAAAAAAAACAGGCAGTCTGGCTCTGGCACTTAATGGTAAATTCTCGCTTCAATCTCTTGTTCTCTTCTTTCTTGTCTGCACTCTGGTTTTCAAGTTCTTTCTCACAACAAGTTGCCCCCATCTCCTCCAAGTTACTCCTCACCTCCAGAGTCTCCTCAATAATATAACTACTCCCCACCCCAATCCCTGACTCCCACACCCAGTCCTTGGCTCAGTCCCCTCCCAAGCCCCCAACTCCCAGTCCCCTACTCCCTACTCCCAACTTCTCCCAGTTTAATTCACCTGTTTTATTTTAGTACTGTTTTATATATAAAAAAATATGTAATTCTTCTTTCAGTTTTTTAGAGTTGAATTCTTCTTCCTCTGTTGCCCAAGGAGGCATAAGAATAAGAAGCAATTAAAATGCAAGTTGCACAAGCACACAGAATCCACAGCACAAAGCAGACTACAGAAGCTGTTGCTCCTTCTCCATCCTGATTCCTCTGCATAGGTCTAAGGTGGACCACATGAGTTGCTAGATCAGTAACCCAGTCAGGTGCCACCTTAAAGAGATGGACAACTTGGCCATCCAACAAGGAACCAGAGTCTTGTCTCTAGTCCCTCCTATGGGTTCCTTCAGCTCTGATGCTTCTTGCACTGCATTTCCTGAAATACAACAGCCATCTGAACAGATCCGAACAGCCAAAAGTGTTCAGAAGCCATTTGTTTATGAACACTTTGACATGTTCAGGTCAGTTCTTATTTTGGCTGAACCGGTTTGCCCATCCCTACTTTGAACCAATTTAGCATCAATATGACAATGTAAGCTTGCTTTTTTGTCTGATGGATGTTAACAGGCCATTTCTGTCTTTGTCTTGTTTTTTGGCAGCAATTTCAAAACATTACTTCAATCAAAATGTCCAGTGCACAAACAAAAGTCTTTGCTTCACCAAAATTGGAAATGTTCTGCTGTAGGAAGCTACCTTCATGTGCCTGGCTTTGTTGCAATTTTGTCTCCTCTCAGGCTCTGAACCTCAGCACCTCTGGTATAAACACATCAATGGCTTGAGTCCTTGCTGGTCCAAACAACAACAGGCAAGTGTGTCTTATGACTTCAGGTCTTGTAGGAATCTCAAAAAAATAACATTACCAAATCTTCAAGCACAGATGTTGACAGCACAAAAGTATAGAAGATTCTGGGTTGGACTTCAAATTGTAGTATTCTTTCTTTGGTCAGAATATTGCCCTGACATAATTTCCTGCAACTTTTACCAGCTTTGATTGGACTTTGCAAATGATGTAAGTGTGGGTCTCCATACTTTTCAAGGATGACCCCTCTTTTCCGAGCTTAGTTTTTAAGCTCAGAATTGCTTTTTCCTCTATCGTTTGCATGCAAAATGATGCTGTTTTCAAACATTTTTTTGAATTTTTTTCATTAAATGCAGTCTTTTGAGATGTTTCTGAGGTTTGTGGGACAATTATTTCCTAAGGCATATCAAACTTCCCTAAGGGAAGCAGGGTAGGCACTAAGGCAGACAAAGGCCCAAACTGAGGAAACACTAGCACAAACAGTAAAAGAAAGTGACAAGACTTTCTATAGATACATTAGTGAAAGGAGAAATTTCAGAGGGGGTATTACTAAGATCAAAGGGGATAAGGGGGAATGTGAGGAAGAGGACCATGTAAAAGCATCTATCCTAAACAGATACTTCTGCTCAGTATTTACTGAAGAGAAGGTAGCGCGGGCCCACAGATCTGCACCATGGACACAGGGGGGAGGGAGGTGTGCACTAGTCCTTTCACAAAAGAAAGGGTCCTACAAGAGCTCAATAAGCTCAGGGTGGACAAGGCAATTGGACCTGATGGCATACATCCCAGGGTACTAAAGGAGCTAAGGGTGGAACTAGCAGAGCCATTATCAAAACCGTTTAGTGAGTCTCTGAGCACAGGAGAGGTCCCAGAAGACTGGAGAAGGGCTCATGTGATCCCGCTCTACAAGAGTGGTAGCAGAGAGGAGGCAGGGAACTACAGACCAGTCAGTCTTACCTCAGTGTTGGGCAAGATTATAGAGACACTCCTTAAGGAAAGAATTGTGCAACACCTGGAATCCATAGGATCACAGGAGCCAAGACAGAATGGGTTTACAAAAGGAAGGTCCTGTCAAACTAATCTCATAGATTTCTTTGACTGGGTAACCAGACTGTTGGACCAAGGGGAAGAAGTTGATGATGCCTACCTTGACTTCAGCAAAGCTTTTGTTACCATACCACATAGAAGATTGGTTAATAAGCTGGGTAGGCTCGGGGTGGGTCAGACGTTGGTCAACTGGGTGGCAAACTGGTTGACAGGAAGAAAACAGAGAGTGGTGGTAAATGGTATACAGTCAGAAGAGATGCAAGTCACAAGTGGGGTACCTCAGGGATCAGTCCTGGGTCCAGTCCTCTCATTATCTTAATCAGTGACATTGCAGATGGACTGGAGGGTAAGGTTTGTCTTTTTGCAGATGACATCAAGATCTGCAACAGAGTAGATGATCCAGATGGGGTGGGCAGAATGAGAAGAGATCTGGATACACTAGCAAAATGGTTGGAAAAGTGGCAACTGGGGTTTAACGCAAAGAAGTGCAAGATGATACACATAGGGAACAGAAACCCTGAAGCCACCTATAGGCTGGGAGGGAAGTTGCTTGCAGTCACAAAGGAAGAAAGAGACTTGGGCATCATCATCACCGATGATCTGAAATCATCCAAGCAGACCTCTAAAGCAGTAAGTAAGGCTAGTGGGATGTTGGGGTATATTAGTATGGGTATCACAAGTCAGAAGGGGGAGGTAATAATCCCTCTTTACAAGACAGTGGTTAGGCCCTATCTGGAGTACTGCATGCAGGACTGGAGGCCACACTTTCACAAGGACATTAACCAAATTGAGGCAGTCCCAAGAAGGGCAACTGAAATGGTGCAGGGACTGCATCAGAAAACATATGAGGACAGATTAACTGAGCTCAATATGTATACCCTAGAGCAAAGGAGGGAGAGAGGTGATATGATTGAAACATTCAAACACCTTAAGGGCATTAACAATGTGAAAAAGTCTAACATGTTTCAATATAAGAAAAATAGCAGGACAAGAGGACACAGCATGAGAGTAGACGGAGAATGATTAAGGGTTAATTTGAAGAAGTTCTTTTTCACAGAAAGGGTGGTGGATGCATGGAATGGCCTACCTCAAGAAGTGGTGGATAGGAATACAGTGCAGTGCTTCAAACAGGCATGGGATAGGCATAAAGGAGCAATACAGATGAGTATAATAGATAGGCCATTGACAGAGCAAAGGCCTATGGCACATTCATAAGGTAGAAAAAGAAATGGGCAGACTGGATGGGCCTTGCAGTCCTTATCTGCAATCAACTTCTATTTTTCTATGTTTCGAAGATAAGTTAATAAGGACTATAACTTTACTTTTCAGCAAAAGTTTTAAAACATAAAATAATTATTTTGTCTCTTATGTTCCAGGCTCCCAAATGAGGTAAGTCTTTCCAAGGTAGCACTTTAAAAAAGCACTTAAAAGTTACAGCCTTATTCCCGAGAGTAGTTGCCTTTGTATGTGATCACTGGAGCATCTAACCACATTGTCTACAACTTTTATTAGTTGATGTGACACCTCTCTGCATTCATGCACTTATCCAAAAGTCACATTTTTGGATTGGTTATGATATCAGCTTTAACTTAAGACCAAACAACCTTAGATACTTCTTGTAGTTTTAACACCATATTTTTTTGTAAATAACAGGCTTGTAAAGTTGATACAGTCATGAAACTTAGTTAATTAACAGATCCACAAACCTTCTATCAGTTGCTGTAATTTGGTGTATGTAGCATTTAGAACAGCTTTGCAAGAGAAATAAGTCTTTTACTTCCATTGATGCTAATGTAACTTTAAACAGAGTGCATTTTTTTTCTTTGAAGACAACTTCTCTGTCAGGCTGTACCACTGGTTGCCTATGAGATTTTGGCACCTTTGACCTCTAGCTATTTAGGAATGCAAGGGCCTATTTTCCACCACTGGCAGAACTGCAGAGTGTCTATAATATTACTGCCTAAAGAGGCCTAGCCCAAAGTATCTTAGAGATGGCATATCCCCTTCAGTTTCATCTAAGCAAAATGAACTTGGGAAAAGAAAAATGTGTATATTTCCTTTTTGCAGTTTATCTTCTTGCTTAAAGAACTTACGTAGACAGGAATTTGTCTCTGCATTATACCCCCTTCCCCACAGTTATCTTTATTAATAATTAAGCATTTATAAAGTATATAAACTAATAATGCAAAATAAAAATATAATAAAGTATTTTTTAAACTAAGTTTTGTTCCTACATTTCCTCCATTTTGATTAAAAAGAATGCACCCAATAATGCATGTTTTAATTCAAAGCTGTAATTCTACTATATGGGTATATAGTTTAATCATTATAGTGAAAACGAAACACAGAACACAAAGTTACATCATCATGTGGTAACTTGTGACATTAGCACATGACATTATTACATGACATCATCAGATGTGGCATCACTAGATAACATCATTGTAGTTGGACCTTTTGGCATAGAAATATGTACAGTACTGCATGAATAAACATGATTACAACTATGTACACATTTCTGTTAACTGCTTGAAATTTTGTTTCGCATTGTTTTAAACATTTTACAAACACAACAAATGAACTATTTGTTCATTATTTGCACATATTATAACCATTAAACTCTTTAGAGTAACTATTATTTATTTTCACTTTTACATAATCTTATATTTTTAATCGTTAGAATTACAGTACATGTTAGGCTAGTAGGCTACTTTTTGTTATATTTCATAAGTTTTGTCCCCCTTCCCAATGTACTGAAGGTACTACTCATTTGGGCCCTTGTAACCTTTACCAGTTTACCAGGATATCATTCCTTGATTGAAAGTTACCTTTTTGGTAGTACATGGATTTTAGTTTTGGTAATCACTGTTACATTGGGATCCTTAATGAAATTACGAAAGTTCTGCACTGTTTTTATTGTACTTTTTCACAGAAAATGCATCAGAGCACAGCAAAACATTGACAACATGATACACTGAGGGAATGCACTTCTGTGTAGTCATTTTGCTTAAATAAAGTATTTATTGTGTCCAAATACAGTGGACCTCAGCATTTCATTTTGTTAGCTGAGTCACCTCCTTTGCCTGCAACTTTGCTTCTTGGACTTTGGCTAATAGCGAGTGTTTACGGAGCTTCCATACTTCTACAGTCTGACTCTGGTAACCTGGTCAGTTACCCCACAAATATGGGCATTTTTAAAACATGTCTTTCAATGGAAGGAACATTTTACAAATAAGTTTTTTTTTCTAATTTAGTTTTACAAATATACGTTTGGTTAACTTGCTGTTTAAAATCAGAAAAAGCAAGTTTTTACCTGGATCTACCTTATTTTTAATCATCTCAGATTTTTATCATCAACTTCAGTTTTTCATTATCAACTACATATACCTTTTTAAAACTGCTTTGGTTCAATTTTTTCCTAGGTAATACCTTCTGTTAGTTCTCCCAATAACTGGAACAACACATTTTTGAATCATAAAGGACATTCCCCATCATTACTTCTAACCCACAGTTAGCTTTTTAGATGACAGGCTCTGCTTTTGGATTTATGTACTAGGAACAACATGCATTACTTTAATGTACATATCCAGGTAAGGTGTGGAATGGATCTTTAAATCCACATCACTACCACAGGTTAGGCACATAGCACAGTTTTGTCAGGCACTTTTTGCCTTAAATTCCTTCACACTTTCTGAAACTGTTGTAGTGAACCAACTCACCACATGGCACACTTAAGGAATAGTTGGTCCAGACCTCAACGCCTATGGTGACACTTTATTGGGTAAGGGTCTCCTCTTATTTGTGACCACAGAACTTCATTGGCTAGGCTTATATACACACTTAGTTGTACAAGTATGTCTAACCAAAGACATGTGAGATGTAAAACCTTGCATTACATCCAGAATGTTGTATACCTTTTGATTTTTTCCCAATCTATAGGCTCAAGGCAATTGCCTATACTTATCAAACATCCTTTGTGATTTAAAACATTTTGTAGCTATTATTTTTGACACTTGGTAGCACTGTGCACTGCTTGGACACAGAATTGGTTATTTACAAGTTCTGTTTTGTCTGGCACCTTGTATTTACCTTTTGTTTTATTTAGTGGCA
The DNA here is from genome assembly GCA_016271365.2 of Neoceratodus forsteri. NCBI lineage: Eukaryota > Metazoa > Chordata > Ceratodontiformes > Ceratodontidae > Neoceratodus > Neoceratodus forsteri. Next base: position 56,522,427 of record CM028130.1, read on the forward strand.
CCTCCTTTCCACGGTCCTTGGTTGGCCATGTACTTAGAGTTTGATGCTTTTGCCAGAAATAAGATGGCACTGAGAAAAACAGGGTTTACATTTTTGTGAAGAAAGGTCTCTGGTTTGATCACAAATCCACCACATCTTGTTTTGCCAAACAAATCACTTAGCCCAATTTTTAGAATTACTAAAACTAAATAAATCAATTACATTAGAATGTACACAATTGGAGCTGGCCCAGTGGCATTGAGGGTTGAGGCACTGGATGCCACACCTCGCGCTGCGCTGGTGACCTGAGTTCAGGAACGGACTTGGGTCGACGGGGGTCTGAGGGGAGAGGGAGGATTGAGCATCCCAGCGGATGCTCTCCTTCCTCCGGGAGGGATACCAGGGGTACCTGGAGGTACCCAATGTCCCAAAGAGAGCTAGTGGAAGCATGGGCTGTCAAAGGCCTCTGGCAGCTCCATACAGTGGGGTCGGGGAAGGGGAGATGCTGTTGGGCACTTGGAAGGCAGACGTGTGTCAGCACCTCACTCTCTGGACGTCAGTCCTCACGCTGGCGCTTCTAGGGGTTGGGTTGGGAAACAAGAAAATCAGGAAAAAAGCCCTCTCGGTCCTAGATGAAGACCGATCAGTGCCTTCCAGGATCCACCGGACTATGGGCAGACCTTGCTGTGCCAAGTTCTCCTCCAGTAAGGTTGAGGAAAAGTTCATTCTCACCCCACCCAGGGGGGATTGCTGGGAATCAAGGTAATGCGGGGAGAACAAGAGAGCACTCTAGGGGCAGACTCAGAGTAGGTGTTGGGGGGGGGTTGATCAGTGGTCCGAAGGAGTGGACCAAGGGGTTAGTGTAGGAAGATAAAGTAGGTGTGTAAGAACCACAAAGTAAAAAAAAAAAAAAGAATGTACACAATTTAGTTTAATCATCACATTATCATTTCCTCAAAGTAACATGACTTTTATTGTTCAGAAACTTTACGACTCTTTCTAAATGAAATAGGCCTGTTTACCTGTGACCACAAGATTTTTTGGGAGTAGTCCAGGACAGGTTTAAACCTCTTTGAAAGGTCATTTCCAATCAATAAATCATTGCCTGCTCTGTTTGTAATATACACTGGCTATTTAATCACCATTTTGCCACATTTTAATTTCAACCAAACATTACCTAAGGTCTTCTGAGCGTTCTTTCCATAACCTACAATCAGTAAGCTGTCAGAAAGGGTTTTTAGCTTCTTCGAGTCACCTAAGGTATTAGTCAACTTATCAAAGAAACATTTGGATATCAGATTTGCTTCAGCTTCTAAGTCAAGCAAGGCCTCATAATTCAGATTGTTTTCAATGTTTATGTCAAAGTAAAATATTTCTGTTCTTCCTTTGGTAATCAAGTTGCCCAGGCAGAATTTGTTTTTCTTCCCGTGGCAACATAGCAGTTTCTTTTACCTGGTCAGCCTTAGAGTGGACATAATCTGTGAGTCACAGGAGCTTGCACAGGAGAGAGGTAAAACATACATCTTTATAATGGAGTGAAAAATCTAGGAGACATTTTTTTTAAATCCTCTTCTTCTTCTTTTCCAATCTCCTCCTCTCTCTCAATCTGTGACTCCTAAAGCCTTTTCCTTTTATTTGCAGAACTATGACTAGACCTGTTTTGATGTGCACTATAACTTTGCTGAACAGTCAGAATAGTGGTTCCCCCTGTCTTCAGTTGTATCACCTTTGTATGTATCATACTCACTGGCATGTTTTGTACCATAGTCCCTCCCCCTTTCAGGAGAAACTCCAGTTTTGCCATTGCTATGATGAGTTTTGACAAGGTTGCTGTGCCACAGTTGGGTCTAGCAAGAGTTTTCACTGTTTTTTTTTTATTTTGAGGCATAGGTAATTTCTGTGTCCCTAGGAGTTTGCAAAAAAAAATTCTGCCGGGGAAGTTCGGTGAAAGTCAGATTTTCACCTCAACAAAACCTCAGAAACTATTTTCACAACTTTCACAGAAATTACACCAAAAAACTGTGGAATAATTGTAAGAAATGTGGATTACTGTATTAAACTGTGAGGAAACAAATCCACAGAAGTAATGCTAACCACAGATAAATACATGATAAACAGTATGTTGAAATACTAAGCAAGAGACTTTATTTCCACATGTCACATAAAAAGTCTACAGTTCGTAATTAAATCCTGGAGTACTAAGTAGAAATCCTCAACTATTTGGTGAAAGTTTGCAATTCTACCACCGGCAAATGAGCAGGAAATTCTGCAAAATTTTAGAAATTTCACAGAACTTTCGAGATGGCAGAAATAGGCACTTTCACCCACCCCTATTCCCCCCCTTAGCTGCAGTATTAGAGGTGGTGGCCTCAAACACCTGAGGCTGAGGTACAGAGGAACCCTCCTTTTGTCTAATGTACTGCTGTTTCTTATATTTCCCAGGAATTTCTCCTTTTGAATCAGAAGAATTAGAATTACCTTTTTGTCTAGGGTTATTTATTTTTGCTATGAGGTGATTCATTTTCTGAATCCAAAGGAGAAATACAAGGAATTCTGGAATCAGCATTATGGTTTAACCTTTAAATGCTTTCATTTTTTTCTTAACTTGACTTTTACTTTGTAAACGTTTATGTTTATTTCCTTAACTCAATTAAATCTTTGTTAACCTGGTCATAAGCATTTGCTGAGTCCACTGTTTCCTTTTTTCAAATTCAGACACTGTTCTTGCCTTTGTTTAGCATCATGTAAGTCACTTTGCAAAACAGCATTTTCAGTCTTGAACTTAACTAAAGCACACTAGTTATTAGGAAAGTAATTTTTACTTTCTTGTAAAAGCTCTTCTAACATTTTAGCCTAACCTGTAATTTTCTACATCCAAAAGATTTATGCTCCAACATTTTTTCCAGCTTTTTCATCCTTTCATTTTTGCCTTTAATAAAAGTCAGATGTGCTTCAGTTCAAATTACTGCCTCAGTGTTAAGAACATTTGCACTTATAGTTAAGGCTGTCATGGCTTTGCAAGTAAGCAATAAGACACAACTGGGTGTGAGTAGAACATATTTTACGCACACCTAGGGACATTATAAGACACAAGGCTGCAGGCTAATTGCCCATAGCCCATAGGTGTGTGTAAAATATGTTCTGTGCACACCCCAGAAGTGTCTTATTGCACTTATGAAATGGTTAAATTAAGCTGTGTAAATAAATACACATACAAATGTTTTAAAATTGCTTAAAACATTTATTTAACTAGATAACCTTACACATGAGGAAAATTAGTCCATTTACCGGGAAAGGGGGAAGGGGTGTAAAACAATGAACTTTATTATTGGAATTCAAACCAACAGAAATGCATTATAAGATTTGTTGAACTGTTACTGGGGGCCAAAAAAAACCCCAAAAAAATCACTTGCAGTAGTAGTAGGGTAGAAGCTGACAGTACTGTTGAAAGTTTCTGGTGCATTGAATGTGAATGGAGCCTAAGAGAATGGTGATTGCTGGACTGTGGAATGCTCAGCCGAGCTGCACAGTGGAGTTTTGGATTGAGATTCTGTAGAAGTTATGGGTTTTGGGTTGATTTCTTTCCTGCCCAAGTATGCCACTACATTTCTTTTTATCAGCACATGTTGCAGCCCAGTGTGATATCAGGCTGCTCTCATTGCAGTGTCCTGTTACCAACATAATTTCTTTGTTCTGAAGTCCAGCTTTAGAGAGCAGCTATAATGCAGTCACTCTAACTGAGAGATTAATATAGGTTACACTTAATCCTACCTCTTTACTTATGCATGACATCATTGTTGAGAGGAAGTTAACTCCCATGAGTTTATTGGTAAACCAAGTTTCACAGCAGTCCAGGAAGTGTTGTGGTAACTTCTTGGGATGGCAGTAAAATGAAGTTGCATCTTTCCGGAGCTTGGAGACATATTTTTTAAAACGTGCTACTGAACACAGCAGGGAGCCTGGTCTGCATTCATGCACCCATGATGAGGGTCTCTGTTAATTACAAGTGGGTCACAATGGTTTTTGGTATGCTCAATGAAGGAAAGTGAGACATACTCACTTCTCTTTTCATCTTCAAGTATTTTAAAGCTGTCTGGATTGAGCTGCCTGAGCCCCTCTGTGCCATGCCTGACCATGTGTAGCTGTATATCAAGCTACACTTTTCTGATCAAGCCAGGAGCTGTGTCGGGGAGATGGCTGGTGAATGACAGAGGGTATGCAGATCCTGGGGAGTTGTGGCCAGGTGGTGTTTGGCCTTGTCTTTCTGAGACTTCCGGTATTTTTTTATCATTGACAGAAAGACATTGTTACTAGAAATGAAGACATGATCCTTCGTAATGTTCAGTTTTCAGCCGATTGCAACAGAATTGAAGTGCCAGTTTAGAGATGCTTTTAAACTGCTGAAACTGCTAAGTGAATATTCATGCCCATTGCAGTTTCTCACTTTTACATAAAATGAGTAGAAAATTTCATTGAGGGAGTCTGAGTTAGATGTTTTTAAATTAATCAGTAAATTTTTTTGCTTTTGCCCAGTCTTCAAACACACATATGCCCCAAAGTGTTGTGCATTTCGTATTCTGCTCATTCCTGGCATCCTCCAGCTCATCCAGATCATTAGCTGACAGGGATGCATGTCTAACAGGAACATGAATGGCAGTAGCACTAATAGCGGCATTGCTATGTATTCCTGACCAGTTGCTACTATTCTCAGCTTGTGCAACGGTATCATCAATAATCACATTGCTGTGGATGTTTGCTTGTGTGACAGGAACAGGACCGAGAGCAGTGGCATTTAAATTTCTTGTACTGCTGTCAGTGTGGATGTCTGCCTGTGGCACTGGAAAGGGGTGGAAGCAGCAGCATTGGAATTTGCTGTCATAATGTCAGGCAGCATGACGATGCCTGCAGGTTTCTCTGGAATGGTGGGAGTGGCAGCAATGGCATTCATAAACATTTCTTTACTCACTGTGCTGTTCTCAGGCTCCTCAATGTTATTCTGTGTCTTGTCATTGAATGAACTGCTACAGATGTCTTCCAGCTCATCTTCTGTGAAACTAAGGCTGAAACTTACATTGTTTGCATTGGACATGGCAAACATGTGGCTATTCACTTTAGTGGGCAAAAAAACAATGGTTACCAATAGCTTTGCCAACATTCTATTTAGATAGATTACTGGGCAATGATGAACGCAATTTGTTGGCACTTGTTTCCACAGTGTGTGGAACATTTTTTACATCTTGCTGTTAACCAATCAGATTTATATATTTGCTCTTGCCATTTCATTATGATAATTACCAAACCTCAACAACAATAATAGTATCCTTTTTGAACAACGGTTAAAAAGCAATAACCTTTTTACACAACACTACTGTTTAAATAACCAAGTAATCAAATCTTTCTAATGATGCTTCAAAAGTTTTTTTAATTTTGATTGTTGCTTTTTGCTTCTTATACTGCTAGTCAGGGAGTCTATCTGCCTCAAATTCAGACTTCAGCTCCTTACTTTTGTAAGGAGAAAAGCAAAACAGAAAAATAGTATATCTGCAATCTAGTAACTTTGCAAATAATAATAATCTGTTTTTCATACACACTAGGGTGTTGACTGTTTTTCACTAAACAATGATCCCCACAGATGAGAAACCCCAAAATGTTGGAACAATAGGTCAGAATACCAATTTTTATTATAGACACTTAGCTATAACTTTGAGCCTGTGTCATCAAATTTGAGTTATTACACAAATAATTATAAGATTGTCTCAAATCTTATTTGATACCTATTGTGTGTCTGATGATGGCAGAAAATGTACTTGAAATCTACAAATTGGGAGAGTGGGAACAGAATACAGGTATCCTCTTCTCTCTGTGCTAGTGCCTTAGCCTCTCCACCATGGAATAGACTCATCCAGGCACCTTGCTTTTACCTACTTCACTCCTTCTTCCATTCTGCCTTGACAGCGACAGGGATAGTGATGATTAGCATGCACTATCCTACCCCTGTCACTGTCAAGGCTTAAGCTGTTTTTGAAGCATCGTTTTCACTGCACTGTTCTTGAAATGCTGTTTAAACTGTTACGGTCTCTGATCGGTTGTCAGGGAAACAAACTTTCCGCAGCAAGACATCATAAGGTAAGACAAACACCATACAAGTGTTTCTGAACTACCTACACTCTTAGGATATCGAAAAGTAACTGTTTTAACATTATCTGAGCTTTCAAAGATAACATTTTTCTTTTTCAGGGAAGGTGCTACCTCTAAACAAAACTGCTACCCCTTGAAAAATGTCTAGATTCTCTGCTGAAACCATGATATCCACATTATAGCATTACTTCTGTCTGCAGAAGAACAGGCCCCCATGGGCTTGTGCTTCTTGAGATACAGATACTGTGCCCATGCTTTCTGTATGATATGTACACACTGGTGTGGCTGCATAAACACAGGCCCCTCTGGGGCCTTTGTGTATGCAGCTGCACTTACAAATCCTCACAGGTTGCACATCAGTGCTTCTACATTTGTGTCAACTGGAAAGTTGTATGTTGCTTGTCTTACCTGAAGATGGCCATCTGGATGTTTGTGTGATCTTATCCTTTTGCTGCTTGGGGTGGGTGGGATGTTAAGGTTGGAAATCCTAATGCTGCATTTCACTACTTTTGTGGCATTAAGTTGAACCATAATTGGTGCATTAACACAGAATTTAGCAAAGAATTTCCTTTCTTTCTATTTTTTTTTGGTTTATTATTTTTCCCTCTGATCACCAGAATGTAGACCCTCCTTCAGGCAACCTCTCTCAGTTGCCTCCTGTACCACCCTGCCTGAGTCCCTCCTAACCAGGGAATCAGGTGCTGGGTCACATCCTACTCCAAAGCGCCCTTCGACAGACCCCCCTGCTCTGCACCCCCTGAGGTCGGGCCACCTTCTCTTATCTGGTGCCCTTTCTAAAGTTTAGTTGGTTGATGCTCGGGAGTGGAGAGAGAGATGCCTGGGAGAGCTGGTTGGACAGGGTCTGGTGGTGGGTATGTGAGCAAACTCCTTGAGGTGATCTCATCCTCCTACTGTCTGGGGTATTTCCTTGTTTTCCCCCCAATGCATGGAGGTGCAATGATGTTGCCATGTGGTGCACTTACTCCCACACCCACCTGCAGATGTCTGCCATCACCTTCTCTCCAGCGTTCATCCCCTGCTGATGTAGCACTCTTGGTTTCCACTGAAAGCCACAACAAAGTGGAGAAATCCTAGCCCACCCTCCCAGGAGAGCAGAGCAGTCCCCCAGAGGCTCGATCCTCTCCTCTCCTCTCCTGCCAAGCTCCAGCATCCCAAGTTTGCTCCTGAACCAAGGTTGCCAGCCTGGCATGAGGTGAGGTGGATGCCTCAGCACTAAACATCACTGGGTCAGCCCAATTTCTTTTTTTTTTGAGAAAGTGGAATTGTATCTTCATTCAACAGATGAAGAGCTGCCAAATAAATACTTTATCCCCCAGCAAAAGCCCTGTGGGTCTTGCACCTTTTTGTGGCAACAGATATCAAGAATTCATGGGACCATCTGGACCTGTGCTTCCATGTGGTCACAGATACAGATGCAAAGAGTCCATCTGTCAGCCAAAGCACAGAGCCCTCTAGTACCCACAGGTGCAGAGGTGCCGGGCCTATGCAAGGAAAAGAGTTCTCTTCACTATATGGTACTTGGGCCCATAAGATGAACCCTGCACCTTCTCTTCCCAGGCTGTCAGGTGGTGTCACATGACAGCACCATTCCCCCAGCCTCATCCCATCCAGCTTGGTCACAAACTGGCCCCCCCAATTCAGTTCACTGGCAGGGGATGACAAAGTATTACTTGCTGGGGTAATGGCTGGCACTACAGTACACTTAATGTTTCTTAAGTATTATGTATTTTACATTTTGAACCCAGATTTTCAAGATAATAATTTTATGATTCCTTGTACAAACATGACATGTAATATGTATCACATAGTGGCTGAAACTATATTTCAGACCATAAGTGTGAAAAAAAATCATATCCAGGATCTGAAAAATTACACCAATCACATTTATGATGTGGGGGAAATCACTTTCTTGAAAGAGTGGAGTCAAAATATTGAAAATCAGCCAAGCTCTGAGTGAGCGTTGAACTTTTCAAAGTTCACTCACAACTTGGCAATTTTACCATATTTTTTCAACAAGTTGTCTAAATACTATTAATATAACCCCACCTGAAGAACCTGGTAGGTGAATTTTTTTACAAATCCAACTGAAAAAGTGATTTCACAGAGCAACTGCAAAATAACCTTTCAGCATGCATTTGAAAAACTTCATGTACATTGTTCAAGAAGTGGGATAGCCAGAAAGGCCATGTTGAAAGTTTGGAGGAAAAATATTGAAAATCAGCAAAGCTATGAGTCAATGTTGAAATATTTCAATGTTCACTTATAACTTGATCATTTTACCATGTTTTGCAACAACATTTTCAAAGTAGTCTTCTTATGTCTCCACTGCATTAACCCAGTAGATGAAATTTTTCAAATCCTGCCTGGAAGGACTGCAAAATCACCTTTCAGTACAGATTTGAAAAATGTCACCTGCCTTGATCATGAGGTGGGGTCCCAAAAATGCCATATTGAAAATTTTATGCAAAACATTGAAAAATAACAAACTTATGAGTAAGCATTGAAATACATTAAATGGACTTACCATGTTTTCTCATATCACAGTCACTGGTTCCAGCAGCAAGACATGTTTTCAATTGTAATTATTTTATGTGAGTGAGGGTGTGTGGAGGAGTCTGGAGTAGTAGGAGCTGACTGGGCGGTGGGGTTGGTTGGTGTGTTTGGGGGGGTCACATCAGCAGATGACTGTTTTCCTATTTACAAAAAAAAATAGACAACGAAGGACTGTTTTCTTTTTTTCAGCTTTATTAGATCCAACACTGGGCATTGCGCACCTCAGAGTCAGCATTTACACTATGGCAGTACTGGGGTGGGCACCCTGGTGTCATCATCTATGCATTGAGGGGCAGGCAACCTGGAAGGGAGGGGTTAGGAAATTGGTACTGAAGGTGGGTACCTGGGTTCACTATTATGCATACTGCATATTTAGGAAGGATGAGGGAAGGCTGGGTGAGCTGAAAGGGGGAAGGAATTATAAAATAAAAAACAAAGTTAGTTATCTAGAAAGAGAGAGAGAGAGAGAGATCAAACAATTGTGGGCTCACTGCTGGCACTCAAGCAAGCAGCAGCACGCCATCTGTGACTGCCAAAATCAAGAAAATCCCACTGTTCTCATACAGAGAATGTGATGATGACAATGACATTTTTATTTTTATCCAGGAACAGAATTTAGGGGAAAAAAATCCCTGTTTACAAATAATGCCCTGTACAGAAACATTTATATACCATCGCACAATACCAAACATATACTTACACCGTTTACTCAGTACATAAAATATTACATGTGGATGAACAGCTACTCTCACTTAGCTGGCAGCACTGGGTCTAATAAGCTCCGGCAAGAATAGCGTCGGCATAGTGTGTGTGGTAATAAAAGTGCTGATTTTATTCTTGCAGGTACTTTGCTCCACCCCCCCCAACACAGTGGGCTCTGCCCCCCGCACTGGCTGGACTTAAGGATTCTCACTCTGGGAGGAGCAGACCATGGGGAAAGTTTAAATTTGTGGGCCATGGAATAGTGTTTCCATAGTCCCTGGTTAAAAAAAAACTAAGTCCCAATGCTAGCAAAAGTTGGGAAACATTGAAACATAGAAACATAGAATTTGATGGCAGATAAGTACCGTGTGGCCCACCTAGTCTGCCCATTTCCCTACCTAATGGATAAGCTGAAGATCACAGTTAACCAACAGCCTACTTCCTCCTACCCCCCACTAGAATTGCCTTTTGTCTGGCCCATGCATTCTTGAATATGCCTACTGTTTTTGACTCTATGACCTCCTCAGGAAGGCTGTTCCATGTATCCACAATCCTCTCTGTAAAGAAATACTTCCTCACATTACCTCAGAGCTGTCCCCCCTCTATCTTCAAATTGTACCACCATGTTTTTGCACATCTCATTTTCTGAAAGATGCTACCCTCTTGGACTTTGTTGATTCCTTTGAGGTATTTGAAAGTTTCTATCATGTCTCCCCTCTACCTCCTTTCCTTAAGGCTATACATCTTTAGTTCCTTTAATCTTTCTTCATATGTCTTCTAATGCAGACCCTGCATCATTTTGGTTGCCCTCTTCTGGACAGCCTCCACCCTGTCTATGTCTTTGCATAGATGGGGTCTCCAGAACTGTACACAGTATCCTGGGAGACCAGGATTAGAACCCTAGTCTCTATTGCCACTGGCTGAGCTGCTCCATGCTCCAGTCCTCCATGCCACGGGAGTAGCTCGCCAGCCTCCTGTTCCTTGCAGACCTTGTCCTTTTACAGGATCACAGACAGCAACCAGGGGAGCACTTACAGCAGGTCCTGTGAAACCCCTATCACCCTCCATGTGAGTGCTTACCAGACTAGCACTATATATTGCGGGACTATTCTAGTAGCGCTCACTTGACTGGGTACCTTAGCGGTTCACCTAGGATTTTCTGGTGCCCTTGAATGTTATTTACAGCATCTTATTAAAACAAACAAATACTAGAACCTGACTAAACAGGTCCCATTTAGTTTGGTTCAGGTGTTTGTTGGTTTTTAAAACACATCATTTCTAGGTATTTTCCACTTTTTTTAGTTGAAAAACAAAGATGGCTGCCATCATGAACCAAATAAAAAAATATATTTTCTGAGAACCATTTCCAGTGCTTGACATTTAAGTCATATGAACTGAAAGTGTTCTTGTGAACTGAAAAATTTTTGTTCATATCAGAGGGTTATCCAACAATTTGACTGAGCATGCCAAGAAAAAAATCTTGAAATCCTTATTACACTGGGACCGATTATTATTATTATTATGGACTCCAGAACAGCAGGCAACATGGGTTTATCTTGGATAGATCCTTCCAGACAAACATGGTTGACTTCTATGTCTGGGTAACAAAGGCGATTGACAGGCACCAGGCAGTGGATGTCCTGTACTTGGACATCAGTAAGGCCTTTGCTTCAGTGCCACATGGGAGGCTGGTTAGCAAACTGGGTCATCTGGGGGTAGGGGAGATGATGGAGGAGTGGATCAGAAACTGGCTGCGGGATAGGCGGCAGAGGGTGGTGGTGGTAAGGGGGCACTCTCAGCCCCAAGAGATGTAACAAGAGGATTCCACAGGGCTTAGTGCTGGGTCCAGTGTTGTTTGGCATCTTTATTGCTGACATCGCCGGTGGGATTAGCAGTAAGATAAGCCTGTTTGTAGACAACACAATGATTGATTCAGTGGTGGACAGCAGAGAGGGGTGACTAGGACAGCAGGAGGACCTGGATAAACCCAAGTGCTGGTTAGACACATGGCAGCAGGGTTTCAATGCAGAGAAGTGCAAGGTTTTGCACATGGGAGCTAGAAACAACAGTTTGGCTACATGCTGGGAGGGTACAGCTATCCACTACAAAAGAGGAGAAAGATCTTGGGGTGATAATCACAGGGCAAATGAACAATTCAGCACAATGCAGGAGGGCAGCAGGTAAGGCTAATAAGATGATGGGGTGTTCTGCCAGGTAAATCACCTCACAGAGGAGGAAGGCTATCCTACCATTGTACAGGTCAGTGGTCAGACCAAACCTGGAGTACTGTGTGCAGTTCTGGCAGCCATACTTAAAGAAAGCTGTCAAGTTGATGGAAGAAGTCCAGTGCAGAGCCACTAGGATGATCATGGGACTGAAGGACAAACTTTACAAGGACAGATTGAGGGAGCTCAGCATGTACTCCCTGGAGGATAGGAGGGATACAGTGGATATGACCAAAACCTTCAAATATATGAGATGCATAAACAGGTTTAGTACAGTGGGGATTTTTAGATTAAAGGGAGGAGGAAGAAACTCTAAGGGGCACAGTCAGATACTGGAGGGGGGAAGGTTCAAGAGGGAAATGAGAAGACACTACTTCACAGAAAGGGTGATGGATGGGTGGAAAGCACTGCCAAAGGAGGTGGTAATGTCCAAGTCAGTGGGCAGTTTTAAGAGGGGGTGGGACAGGGTCGAGGAAAGTCACTTTCATATGGGGGCAGCTGCAGAGTAAAACACTGATATCTGCACACTCGAGCAGACTTGACAGACCCTAGGGCCTTTATCTGCTGGCATTTTTTGTATGTTCATATTAATTTTTCATGAAACCTTCGAATGGCAGTACCTTACCATCGGCTGGTTCTACCCTAAACATTTTGGAAAAAAATTCCACACCATCCAGGCTGTACGTGAGAGCAAAAAAAGGTGGGTTATTAAGCATAAGAAAGAATTCACTACATTCAAAATCAATGTTCTATATCTCGAAAATCACATGAAAGCCTAGAGCAAAACTTTTCACATCTTGAGACCATGTCAGCTGGATCATGTATTCTCAGCTGTGGTATATTTTGCTGAGTGCCACCAAAATTATTAAGATGCAAAAACAGATGTTTAACATTAAATACCTTTCTCAACCCTAACTGTACTGACGCTACTGTGCCAGTATCCTATATATTATTTGCAAAAAACTACATTAAATCAGATGTTAGGATTGAAGAATGCAAAGTGCACAAATGAGAAATTAAAAACATTACAGTTTGGGGTCTCTGGATTACTGATGAATCAATGTTGGGGTCTTACCTGGGTTTGTCAGCTCAAATGTCCTCTTCCTCACCTCAGCCCATAGCCTCGTTGTGTCTGAAGTGCAAGGTACAACTGCAAGCCACTACGTTAAAGTGATACACTCTTCAAAGGTAGATAAGTATTGCTCTCCATATGTTGCCAACAGAATCTGTCATAGATTTCTTCATGCAGGCCAAGAAAAGAGATCACATTTGACCTTCTTTGCTCAGGGGAGGAGGTGGGCATCAGGGTTGACAACCCCAAGGAAGACCACATCACAGAGTCACCAATACTTCAGAGACGCAACATCCTAATGTTTTTATTTCCCTACTTTTTTCATTTTACATTCTTCAATCCTAATGTCTACATTAATGTACACTAGTTTTCTGCAAATAATTTCCCTTCTTTTTCTGATAGTGAGGCACCTGCACAAAATGAAATAAACAGAATATTGGACCAACAAGGTACTTTAAGCATAAAACAATAATTATCTAATAGATGTGGCCAGTGTCTTCCAGGACCAGTGCTAACATCTATTTGACCTGTAGATATAAAGTAGAAAACCGGTTACTTTAAATGGTAAAAATACAGATCAGCTGTGTAGGGTGGAAAGATGTTGTAGTTTTATTTTGGGGACTCAAGGTTGGTCTGTGTTGTAGATACCAGTACTACGGGCAGCAACCTGGTATTCTAAACAGATTTGGGTCAATCATAGAGGCCAGAAAGGGATGTGGACATGATAAAGAGTCCCTGGGCCCACTCTGCTCTCAGGGGGGCAAGTTGCTCTGATCATAAATCATCATGAGGGCAGATGAAGCCACCTCCTTTCACAAATCCTATAACACTAACAGGGTGACAGACTCACAAGTGGCTAACAGTCAAGGGAGGCAGACTACATCTCCATCATGTGTGAATTTATAGGGGTACCAAAGAACCAAGGTAAGTGCCTAAGAAGGAGGGTGAAGGGGCTGGGTGGCTGACAGCAGTAGGGGGACTCTTATTGGTATGGGGCCTGTACTGACCCAATTTTCATCCTGCCAGGTACACTTTCCTCCTTTTCTCCTGCCACCCTACTTGTCCAGTCGCAGTTCATGGGCCCATCAGCCCTCAGTATGCACATCAACCTCTTGTGAGGGAAGGCTGCCCATCTGCCACAAGGTATTGTGTTTGTACCAGAACACTGATCTGCCCTCCAAAACTGGGGCTCATGTGGAACACTGCAATCCTCCAGCCTCAGCCCATTCAGCTAGCTCACTGAATTTGCACACAAACTCAGCTCACTTGCAGGGGAAGGTGAGGTGGTCCCCACTGGGCCAATGGCTGTCCTTGCAAACAACATTACTTTATAATTTTTCTGTTACATTTTCACCCTCAAATCTCAAACCATAGTCTTTTTATGCCCCCCCTTCTGAACATTACAGTTGTTATTTATAAAATCTTGGGTGAAATGTCATTTCATGCCACAAGTGCAAAATCACATTTGGGCCTGGATCCAACAAACAACAGCCATCTGGTTCATGAGGTACTTGTAGTGGGAAAAAAATGGCTATGTTGAAAATTTGGGGTCAAATATTGAAAATTGCCAAAGTTAAGAGTGAGTGTTTAAAAATGCCAGTGTACCTCAATAATTTTTTATTTATTTTAACCTCAAATTTTCAACATTGTCTTCTTATGATCCCACCTCATGAAACCAGTAGGTACAATTTTTAAATCCTTGCTGAAACATCATTTCACGCCACCACCACAGGTGTGAAAACATATTTCAGTCATGATTTGAAAAATGACAGCTCTCACATTCATGAGGTGATGTAAAAAATGGCAATGTTCCCAAAATTTTCAAGCATAGTCTTCTTATAACCACAGCTCATGGTAGGTCAAAATTTTCAAATCGTGCAAGAAAGGTGATTTCATGCAGCAACCATGAAATCATCTTTTGGGCTGGATTTGAAGAATTCCACTACCCGTGTTCATAAGGTAGGGTTCCAAAAAGACCATTTTGAAGATTTGGGAGCAAAATATTTAAAAATGACCAAGTTAGGAGCAAAATTTCAAAAGACAAATAAATACATTATACAGCACTTAAATTATCATGTCGTATCACAGCCATCTCTACCAGCAGCAAGGCAGATTTTCAGTTGGACAGTGGATCTATGCTGTGGGACACTTTTAGGTAAGCAAGTGTGTGTGGTGGGATGTGGGTTTGTGGGTGCTGTGTGGGAGGTCATGGTGTGGTGTGGTGGGCAGGTGTGTGGAGGAGTGAGGGTAGATTGCTGATGGACCACTTTTTTGTAAACAGAATAATGTACTGCAAAAAGAGACAATGAGAAGCTCCTGTCTTTATTTCAGAGGAGACAATATGGTGTAGTGGTTTAAGGTTCTGAGCTGCAAATCTGGAGACCTGTGTTTGAATCCCACAGCCCCCACTTGCATACTGTGTGACCCTGAGCAAGTCACTTAACTTCCTTGTGCTTCCAGGTCACACCTGTAAACAAGCTTCAGCTTAGTGTGCCTCTCCTTGTTAAAAAAAAAAAAATAATAAACCTAAACAAACAAACAAAACAAGCAGGAAAGATGTCCAGGACCTCCGACAATAGGAACTGGCAATCCGAGTGCCAGCTTCATACTTGGGAGCACTAGGGATTAGCACCTTGGTGTCCCAGATTGCTGGGTCGGGTGGTTTGAGTATGCCAGCACTGGGATTGGGCACACTGGTGTTGGCAGATTGATGTGGCAGTGGTGGGGAGATCAACAACGAAACAGAGGGAGGAGACAAACTGGCACTGTGGCTGTGCACCCTGGTCTCAAAATAATTCAAATAATACAGACATTTATCTGACACTGGATGGGGCAGCCTGGTGTCCAGGCCAAATCTAGGACACCACTTAAATGGCTAATGGTTGAACTCCACTAAACAAAAACAAACTCACATGCACAGCACGTTCAGCAGGGTGGAGCTGCACAGTGACATGTAGCCCCAACACTGCTGAATGAAAACAACACAACAGCATATGCAGACAGGAAACTGGCCCTGCTCCAAATAAAAGAATGAATTTTTTGAAATTGACTTCATGTGTCGTCAATTAAAAACATTTGTACAGGATGGCTTTTAACAGAGGCAGTCCAAGCAAAAGTATTTCTTCTCAGAGAATATCTTGACCTCCAACTCTCCAATCGTAAAACTAAAACATTGTAGTGTTTTATATAATATCTCTTTTTCTTTGGCAGTTTCTAACTGTATCTTGTTTTTCAGATGTGAAAAGTTTGTCAGTTTCTGTTCTGGGTAAAATAGGGCACCCAGACTCCACAGGTATAGCAGACTAGGATGTCTGGAGCTGGTCTGTTGACAATTCTGTTAACAAGCTTGAGGAGGTAAAAAGGTCTGTCAAGGTCAAATCTCTTGTATTTACAGCTTGTTACCTTTTCTAATAGACTGAATCCTTTCTAGAAAAATTAAATAGCTTTCTGCAGTTGATTTCAAATAAAATAACTATGTACATTTAGATACCATGGATCCCAACTTCACACAATGATCCACATACACTGTCTTAACCACAGAGGAGCA
This sequence comes from Neoceratodus forsteri, assembly GCA_016271365.2. Lineage (NCBI taxonomy): Eukaryota > Metazoa > Chordata > Ceratodontiformes > Ceratodontidae > Neoceratodus > Neoceratodus forsteri. Next base: position 56,538,664 of record CM028130.1, read on the forward strand.
AGAGAGGGAGAAAGAACAAAATAGAAACAGCAAGTGAAGGCAGGGAGATAGTGATTGGGGGCTGTGGGATCCATCAGGGTGGCCAGCCCTGTGTGCCAGAGGAAAACTTGACTGCACAATCAGACAGGCAAAAGACAGACAAGCAGCAGAAAAAGAGAAGATATAACAGATCCTTATTTTTATTTATCTATGCATAACAAATAGTACAGGGTCTTATTCAACCCTGTCATGACAGGCCATCCAGGCAGGGAGGGGCATGGATGGGTAGGCCACAGGGGAAGGGAGCAGTGACACATGGGTTGGAGTTTAATTAAAGATTTAATTTCCCCAGTCCTGGATTGTCACGATGCAGAACAACATGGCTTCAAAAAAGGTAGAAATTGTCTGACAAATTTAATATGTTTCTATGAACATATCAGCTTATTATTAGACAGAAATGTTCCATGCGATATTATTTATATTGATTTCAGTAAGGCTTTTGACATCATGCCACATTGGGCCTTAATTACTAAACTTCTCAAGCTCAATATAAACACGTTTCTAGTCAATTGGATAATTAGCTGGCTTTATAATCGTTCTCAGCAAGTGACCATTAATGGGAGCATTTCAGCTAGGGGTAGTGTGACTAGTGGGGTACCACAGGGTTCAAGTCTTGGGCCCTTGTCTGTTCCAGGCATTTATTGCTGACCTTACTTCTGGCTGTTCCTCATTTACTATTAAATATGCCAATGACGCAAAAATAGGTGGCCCTTGTGCCTCTGATCAACAGGTTGTTGCCATTCAAAAGGACCTAGACCATATCACAACATGGGTTAAGAAATGGGGTATGAATTTGAATATCTCCAAATGCAAAGTAATGCATTTGGGTTCTAGTAATTTACAAAGTCCCTATTATTTGGATGGCATATTACTTGAGACCACATCGATGAAAGGGATTTGGGTGTCAATATTTCAGATAACTTTAATTACAATAATCATATACACAATATTATTAACAAATCTAATAAAGTGATATGGTCTATATTACATAATATTAGATCTAGAAAACAGGAAGTATTGTTGCCCTTGTTTCGGGCATACGTTAGACCACATTTAGAATATGCCTCACAGCTTTGGAATCCTTATAAAAAATCCGAATGCCTGTTACTGGAAAGAATTCAAAGAAAATATACAAAAAAAGTTTCTGGGCTATTCACAGTTCCTTATGAAAACAGATTAGACATTTTAAAACTTATGCCCTTATCTACAAGTCAACTTCATGGTGATCTTATGTTATTGTATGATATTATTCAAGACCCTTATTTATTGTGTGAACTGGGTCTAGAATTTAAAAACTGTCGTCATAACATCAGGGGTCATCCCTTACAATTGGTAAGAAAACCTTTTGTTAAGTCTAGCCGTAAATATTTTTTTACTGTCAGAGTTGTTGGCCCTTGGAACAGGCTACCACTAAATGTTTTTATCAGTGAAACTAAAAGTATTTTTAAAAATAGATTGGACAGTCCTATATGTAATGGGTATGACCTCTCCTATTATGTACTGGATTAGTATAAGAGCTTCATGGGCTTCTGCCTTCTTGCTCTTGCACCTAACCTTAGTATGAACCTTAGTATGGGTGTAACTGAGGGAGTGATTTTCACCCTACATGCTTCCCATATCACCTTCCAGAGTATGGATAGTATGTGGGCAATGTACCCGGTATGGCTGGTGGGGACATCAATCCGCGATATGTGGGATAAGCACTGGGATGGGGTTAGCCACCCCTCATCATGGCCCCATGGCGTACTGCCTCCAGCAAGGAGCAGGCAATGTCCTAGTATGTATGGTGTTCTCAGTGTCCTATGAGTCCTGGGTGTGCTGGGCATTCTCATTCCAGCACTGTGTGGAATGGGTGTATGCTGTTGTATTTACTGTGGGGTGACACTACTGCCACTGGACAGGGCTATGGCCAGCCCCTGCAGTGCCTGCCACCAAGACTGCAGCCTCCACCATAGTGGCATACATTCAATCTATGATGTTGACAATATCCTGGTGCAGGTCATGGATGGCAGTCATGTGCTCTGCATGATGTGCCTCTGCCAACTCCTCCACATGCTGCATGGTGGATGCATGTCAGTTTCTGCTGTACAACACTCTGTGCTTCCAAGGCTAGCTGCAGCAGCTGCTGCTTGGCAGCCACATTCCTCTGTCAATAGGGACTTCCACTGGGAAAGGGTCAGGCTGCACCCTTGACCACTGTATGGCCTTGTACTACACTGAGGTTGGTGCTGATGTTTGGTGCAGATATTGTGGGCCAGTTATGGCTGGCCCCATGGGTTGGGCCTGGGAAGTTAGGGCTGTGGTTATGCCAGTGGAAGGATCATGAGGAGGCAAAGTGGTTGCTAGCCCTGTGGTATCAGCTGGTGGAGGTAGGGTGATGGCCATGCTGAGGGTGGGTACATGGAGTGGCACACTGGTGGCTGTTGGGAGCTGCACTGCTGACTGCAATGCACCTGGCAACAGTGACAGGGCCCCACTGTAATGGTGTCTGGTAGGGGTAGACAACCCCTCTTGCTCTTGAACAGACCCCAGTTGTATTGGGGTGTATTTTTCAGAAAAAAGGTGCTGAAGAACAAGGGGACATGCTATGAAACTGGGGAGGGGGTAGGTCCTGGAGAAATGTGAGGAAATATGTCTGCACTGAAATAGTGATGGGTTCCTGGAACAGCCTTCCAGCTGAGATAGTGGGAACAAGAACAGTGGTGGGGTTCAAAAATGCCTGGGATAGGCTCAAAGAATCGTAGGTGTAAGGAAGGGAGAGTAAAAGACAGCATCATAGATCACGTGGATCTACAACAAAAATAAAGATAGAAAAAAATGAGCAAATTGGGCAGACTGGGTGGGCCCAGTGGCCCTTATCTGTTGTCAGATTCCATGGTACTATGTTTCTGTGTTTCTGTTTTCAACTCACTTGTTTATACTGAGGTCCATCAATTATCTGTTGTATTGTTTGCCAAATTGTAACCTCCTAGGTTGTGCTTGAACATAAATAACTTTTTCTCTAGTGTACTTACTTGGTTAAGAAAAACTATTTAATTTACTCAGTAATTAACTAAATAGATAAGTAAATGAATAAATACATAGATAAAGATTCATTAGCAGTTCACTCAGAAACATTAATAGACTATCTGCATATCTCTAGTCATAAGACAAATATTTGTGATCAATAATTATTTCAAAGGAAAGTTGACAGCTAAACATTCAGTCAAGACAGGCAAAATAGCATACGTTATACATAACAGGTTGAACTGGCAGGCAATACAAGATTACAGCTCGAGATCCAAGTATTACTTCAAATGGAGACACAATAAATCAACTGACAATTTAAAAATAAACAGAAAATAGAAGTAAAAATGTAGCATAACAGATAGTAAAGCATGCTAACAGTTCAGCGGCTAGATATGTGAAAATAACTAGGCAAAACAGAAAGCTCAATTAAGCATAAAATTAAACTGAGTGAAAAGAGAAAAGCAGCTAACATGATGCATGCATAAAATTAAATTAATGCAGGCAAAATGGTCCTAGAGAACTTGCACAGATCGAACATATCAGGTAGCATAATCTGTAGAGAAGATGAAGCTAAATTAATTGACAGATAGGAGCTTAAACTATTGAGCTGTCTGCAATACAAAATAAGAACAATGCGTGTTGAGTTAAGTCACTCTAAATGAATGTGACTGACAAAAGTCTATGAAGATTTAAAAATAAATTTCTAATTAAGAACTGGAGCAGCTGAAATTGACCCATAACTTGCAGATGAACCAATGTAAAATGGTGGCATCTAAAATGTCCCTTGAAATGCAATCACAATGACAATTCATATAAACAGTCACTAAATGAATTGTTTGAGAAGAGTGCTAAAAGTCTCTTAAATGGAGCACAAAAAAGTAATCATGTTTAAAAGGATCTGCACTTACAATTTTTAAAAGGCTCAGTCAAAATGTTAGGCATACAATATAAAGTGTGAAAAGAGCAAAATTAAATTTAGTTGATCCATTACTACAAATTTATTTTATTTAGAACATGACTATGGCATTTGGATGTATATAGAAAGTAGGCAATAAGCCACATTAGTGTGTGTAACACTTTAAAGAGAAGCAAATATTGCCAGCATTTGTGCACATTGTGATCTGGCATAAAGGAAGTTTATCTAGGTTAAAGTTTACATCATTAGAAAATAGGTTATGTTAAATGAGTTGCATAATATATTTTGGAATGCTGTCCATCTTTTGACATGAGGATGAGCTTTCAGTGCCAGATAGATGTGACATATTAAAAAAGTGGTCTGATAGTGATATATACACATTATATAGTATCAGCATTGTGATGTTAACATACTAACATACTAAAATGCCAGCAGAATAGGCCTAACGGTCTTTCGTGTCTGCGCATTTGGTCAGCCCCCACCTTGGGAGCTGACCTTGCTGCCCCCCCTCACCTTCTCTGGCTTCTCCCTTCCCAGTTCTGGATAGTCTCACTGCATTGGATTTTGCTTCCAGAACCCTTCCCCTGTACCTGTCCCACACCCTCTTGAACCCCTCCACTGCCTCTGCCTCCACCAGCCCCCTAGGCAGCACATTCCATGGCTCCACCACCCTCTCAGTGAAGTAGCATCTCCTCCTTTCTCCCCTGAATCTTCCCCCCTCCAGCTTCCACCCATGCCCTCTAGTGACCCCCTCCTCCTTCCTTCAAAGCACCCTGACTGCTCCTCCCCTATTTACCCCCTTCATGTACCTGAAGACATCCATTAGGTCCCCCCGGTCCCTTCTCTCTTCCAATATGTACATATTTAGCTCTTTGAGCCTCTCCTCAAAGGTCCTGTCCCCCAAGCCCCAAATAATTTTGGTTGCCCTCCTCTGGACCCTCTCTAGGAGTTTAATGTCCCTTTTTAAGTGTGGCCTCCAAAACTACACGTAGTACTCGAGGTGCGGCCTCACCAAGCAGTTATACAGAGAGAGTATCACTTCCCTCTTTCTGGAGGTGATCCCCCTAGTGATGCATCCCAGCATCCTGTTGGCCTTGGCTGCTGCCCTCTTACAAGTCTCTGAGTTGTTCATCTTGACATCCACCACACCCCCAGGTCCCTCTCAGCCATTGAGACTTGTAGCATCCCCCCCCCGGGAAGGGATTAAAGGTTCACCCTGGCTGTTCCTTCTGCCACACCCCACTAGAGTTGTTGCAAAATGTAATTTTGCCCACAAAATGTAGTCAAAATCACAAATTTCACCACATGAAATATTTTATGTAATTATGTGGTTGCAGCGAAATTTCTCTGACAAATTTTGCCTTAGATTTCGCCTTGCATTTCTATTCGGTGAAATCAGGTGAAATCTGATGAAATTGGACTTTTCACATGACCTACTCTCTGTAGGTCATATGGGTGACTGTATACAAGCAGGTAGTGAGTGTTTCATTTCCCTTCTGTGTAGCTGGAGATTTGTAGGAAGCAGGCAGCCAGCAACAGAGAGAGTTTTTGAAACTTTATTGGGTCAGAGTGTTAAATTGTGTGTGTTTTGCACACATTTTTTTGTTCCTAATTTAATATATATTTTGATTGTGTTTGTTGATAACTTCTGTTAAGTTTCTGTGCAGACTGAGAGAGAGAGGTGTGTGTGTGTGTGTGTGTGTGTGTGACTTCTCTCCATTTCTAGGAAACATTTTTTTTTTTTAAATGATGGAAGGGAAAAGTAAGGGCAAGGGGACTGGTGGGAAGGCACCCACTGTCTGTCTGGACAGGAGGGTATTTGAGGACAGGGTAGCTGAGGCTGAGGACCCCTCCCAGGCCCATCATGAGCTGGTAGCCACCAGTCCCTGGCAGTAGCAGCAGCAGCTGGAGTCCATTGCCCCCCGTCAGCAACAGTGTGAGGATGATCTTGCTCCCACCCAGCAGCAGAATCCTACTCTAACACCCCAGGACCAGCAGCAGCATGATCCAGTTGCACCCCTCCAGCAGCAACGTGAGGATGATGTGGCCCCCTCCACATCCACCACTACCCAGCAGCAGAATGCTCCTATAGCCCCCCCCATGAAGAGCAGCAGGAGCATGTGGCCCCTGGACAGCAGCCAGCACAGAGAACTAATGCCCCCCAGTATAAAGGGTCTGCCATGTGGTATTTTTTCACCATAAACAACACTGATAGCAATGTTATCTGCAAGTTGTACAGCAGATCTGTGTGAAGGGGCAAGCAAGGGGCCATTCTGGAACTGGTGGCCAAAGGAGCCACCTGCAGCACCACCATGCTGCAGAGTGGCTCCAAAAGCAAAGGGAGTAAGCAGCAGCAGGAGGCAGTGTGGCCCAAGGGGTAGGGGGCCAGCAGGAGGAAGGTGCCAGAGCTCAACAACTGCCCAGAAGGCACCAGGAGCACCAGCAAAATCAGCAGCAGACAGCAGCAGCACTCCATCCACCTCACCCAACAGGCAGTAGTGGCATCATGTTCATGCTGGAGGTCAACATGGACAGCCTGCATCAGCCCAAGCTGGTCATTCTGTGAGCCAAGAAGACCTGTCAGCAGTGTGGTGAGAGGTAACATCTCTGCGATAAGATTTTGACAAATTCCAAGAGGAGATCAGGGGGGACTTAAGGAAATTGTTGGAGGACCAACATAAAGTTTTGGACCTCCTGGTGGAGCTTCATGGTGATGGTGATGGCAGGGTGGAATCGGGGCCTGGTGTAGGCACCTTGTAATGACGTGGTCCAGGGACCGTAACGTGCTTGCATGTGAGGTAGGCAGTGAGCACAGCACCAGAATTTTATTTTGTTTTTCCTGCCTTACTTCTATCAATCTTCCCTCATTTACACCCCAAAAAAAGTGAAAAACAATTACTCCAAAATATATCTACTGTATATATATATATATATATATATATATTTAGTCTTCTTCCTCTTTCTATATCCTTTTGTTTATTTTTCTTTTCCAGTATTTAGTGTGTTTTGTGTCGTGTATGGCCCCTCTCTTTCCCCTCTCAGATATGAATACCGTATCACCTAAGTACCCTTCATATCCCCCCATCGTGTATGTTACTGTCAGTCAGTTAGTCTGTATGTTACCTATAATAAACAGTGTATCTTTTTTCTTCTTTTATGTTAATCCTTCTCCTATCCGCAAATGTCAAGTATTGTAATCTGTTCGTATGAACACATTTTATTTCCAAAACCTATGTGATATTGTGGCAGTTCTTTTTGCTGTATGCAGCTGTAGCATAAGTTTGAATATGTACACAACATATAAATCTAAATAAGAAGCACTTTAATTGCAAAGTTAAACATAGATATGTTTTTTGTGCATAACAACAGTCCCTTGGCTTAGTTGTCACAGATGTTTACTCGGTGTCCCTCACACTCATGATGTTTTCTTTAGTACCCTACCACTACCACATTCAAATTGTGCACTTGGGCCACAGTTTAACATAGCCCCTTGCCTCCATAGTGTGCAGACCCAAACGGGTCATACATGTCCAGAAATAAAACAGGAAATATGGTACATTCAATCCAGACAAAAATCTGGTTTCAGTCATGTTTTATAGTGCCCAAACCACCACCCAGGTCAAATGATGGTCTTTGGTCCACTGTTAACAATAGTTTTTAGGTCACATCTTGTTTTGGTGAGTGCACAGGCAGTAAATGTCCAGATATGTTTCAGAATAAATGGTACATTAAATTCTGACAGAAATGTGGTCTCAGTCATGATGTTTTATGGTGCCCTCCCAACACTCAGACATTAAATAGCTGTTTTAGGGCCTGTTTGCCAAATATTTCTGCATGAAACTCATTGCTGCTGATTCCAAACAGGGCCTTCAAGTACAGAAATGTTTACCAAAAAAATGTTACATCAAATTGAGACTGAAATGTGTAATCAATCCTGATGTTTTAGGGTGCCCCCAAGAACCCATATATTAAAATGCTGTTTTGGTCACTGTTTATAATAGTTTTTAGGCCACATCTTGTTTCTGCAAGTGCAGCACAGGCAGTACATGTCCAGAAATGTTTCCTAAAAAATGTTACATCAAATTAAGACTGAAATCTGGTGTCAGTCCTGATGTTTTATGGAGCCCCCGCACTCAGACATTAAAATTCTGTTTTGGCCACTGTTTACGGCTGGTTTTAGGCCACATCTTGTTTCTGCGAGTGCAGTACAGCCAGTGCATGTCCAGAAATGTTTCCCAAAAAATTCCATAGTACATTCAGACAGAAATCAGGTGTCAGACATGCAGTTACATGGTTCACATCCACCATGAGGACCCAAATGTGCTGTTTTCTACACTGTTTAAATGCTTTTCAGGCCTAACAGTGGTGCTGCCACTGTCTAACATGGCCCAGAAGTCCAGACATTTTTCCCAAAAAATTGCACAGTACATTCAGACAGAAATCAGGTGTCAGACATGCTGTTATATGTTGCACACCTTCCATCTTGACCAAAACATTTTGTTTGGCCCACTGTTTAGCAGTGGTTTAAGGCCTAATCATGGTGTTGACACTGTCTAACATGACCCAGAAGTCCAGAAATGCTTCCCAAAAAATTGCACAGTACATTTAGACAGAAATCAGGTGTCAGACATGCAGTTACATGGTTCACATCCACCATGAGGACCCAAATGATGCAGGGTCTGCATCAGAAGACATATAAAGAAAGACTAAAGGAACTAAAGATGTATAGCCTCAAGGAAAGGAGGGAGAGGGGGGACATGATATAAACTTTCAAATACCTCAAGAGAATCAACAAAGTCCAAGAGGCTAGCATCTTTCAGAAAAAGAGATGTGCAAAAACAAGGTGGCACAATTTGAAGATAGAGGGGCGATGGCTTAGAGGTAATGTGAGGAAGTACTTCTTCACAGAGAGGGTTGTGGATACATGGAACAGCCTTCCTGAGGAGGTCGTAGAGTCAAAACCAGTGGGGGAATTCAAGAGTGCATGGGCCAGACATAAGGCAATTCTAGTGGGGGGTAGGAGGAAGTAGGGTGTTGGTTAACCAGGCTCTGCAGTTTATCCGTTAGGTAGAGAAATGAGCAGACTAGGTGGGCCAAGCGGTCCTTATCTGCTGTCAAATTCTATGTTTCTATGTTATGTTTCTAAATGTGCTGTTTTCTGCACTGTTTAAATGCTTTTCAGGCTTAATTGTGGTGCTGCCACTGCCTAACATGGCCCAGAAGTCCAGAAATGTTTTCCAAAAAATATTTCAGTAACTTCAGACTGAAATCAGGTCCCAGTCTTGATGTTTTATGGCACCTAATCCCCCACCCAGACCGAATGATGGTCTTTGATCCATTGTTTACAATTGATTTTAGGCCACATCTTCTTTCTGCAAGTGCAGCACAGGTAGTACATGTTCAGAAATTTTTCGAAAAAAATGGTACATTCAGTTCAGACAGAAATCTGGTCTGAGCCATGATGTTTTATGGTACCACCCCCCACCAAGGCATTAAAATGCAGATTTGACAACTGTTTACAATTGCTTTTAGGCCACACCACAGGCAGTACATGTCTAGAAATGTTTCCTAAAAATGGTACATTAAATTCAGACTGAGATTTGGTGTCAGATATGCAGTTACATGGTTCATATCCACAAAGGACCCTAATCTGCTGTTCTCTGCACCATTTAATATGGTTTTCAGGCCTAACTGTGGTGCCGCCACTGCCTGACATGCAACATAAGCCAGTTTGCCACGATGAGAAAAATAAATCCTCCTGCAAAATGGTCCTGTGACTTAAAGTTGCACTTACTTCCTCCTACTGCTGGTTTCTCAATTTATTGAGAACTGTGGAATTATCATTTCACAATGATGATGCCCTGGTTAGCTCTGTTCGCTCTGTGGTTTTAAGTCAGTGTCAATTGAATGACATTTTGTGTGCTGCTGCTGTTGCCTGTAGCCACTGTCTGCTGCTCTGACTATTTGCCATGAAAAGTAATGGTTTGTCTGCTTCATGGGGATCATCTTCACATAGTTGATCGATGCTGCTGCTGCTGCTGCTGCTGCACAAGTAAGTATCTGTCAGTATTTATTTTTGGGGGGTACAAGAGAAGGGGGATGGTGGGTTGCTGTTATGATGTCTTGAGTTCTTTTATGTTTGTACTTATTTTATATTATCTAGTGTGCTGAGGAGTACATCATCATGACATGCATGCCAGGATTTGGATACAGGATGTTGGAATGTACCACATTTCACATTGTACAAGGACAAGGTAAGAATTGAATTTTTCATTACTGGGAGGGATAGGTGACTGCAGCTCAGATATCTAAGTTGGATTGCAATTGTTTTATTTGTTTTCTTTTCTCAACATGCAGGAAGTCAAGTGCTGTTAACTCCAGGTGCACTGCTGCTGCTGCTGCTGCTGTTCAATGGGTGTCTGGGGTTGAACCATCCCAAACATGGACATATTTTGTATGTTTGTTTTGTGTGTTATATTTATCTCATAATTTGTGCTATCCCTCTGTATAGGCCAGTTTCAGTCCCTTGTATGTACAGTTTTTTGGTTTTTCTTAATTCTTAATTTGTAACAACTTGTGTTTTATTGCTGTGTCCAGGACCACTTAGAAGATTAGCTTGCTCAACTGTGTTATGCCTGGTTAGATAAAGTTTACTTGATTGATTGATTGATAGATTGAGATGTGTGCAATTCATTAACTTGTGGTAAGTATTTCTTAATTTGTGATGGTCTTTGGTCGACAGGTGGTGGAGGAAGTGGTTGAGGTCGGGTTGGTGTGGGGTTGGTGTATATGGTTAAGTATTAAATTTGTGGTTACTGCAGTACAGAGGTGTCAGACTTTGACAGTAATTATCTTCTATATGGGTCTGTCAGTATTCAGGAATTCCACTGCTGGGGTGCATCTGTTAACTCCCAGTCTGGATGCTGGCTTTGCTCATCAGGCATAGTCTGTTCATGTTGAGGGTTCCAGGTTTAACAGCCATTCCCTGATGTGATGTAATGATGGTGGGGGGGACCTAGCTGTAACAATGCTCAAAATGTCTTCTTTTTTACTTATTGCCAGGGACAAAGTACTTCAATTTGAATGGTTGCTTCATTTTCTGGTGGACATTTGCAGATGCATCCCATCTCTGTATGGCATTGGTGACAAAATACAAGTCTTCTATCCTGGTGTGTGGATGCTGTATCAAGGTGCTGCACCTGCAAGGTGTGGACCACTGCTGACAACTAAAAACATACTTCATCAACATCAAAGGACACATTCAGCTTATGTGCAACAGTGTGATTGGGGGCTACTTTGAGTGCTGCTCAAACATACTCTTCAATGGGGGCTGCATCTTGGAAGTGGTTAGACAACAATGCTTTACTTTTGCCACCAATGTTATTCTTGCTGGGGTACTAGGTGACTCTTGGGGCCTGGGATGTGCAACATGTATGAAACTGGTTATTTTGTTGGATTTGGTGCCTGGTGGTGTACTTTTATAACTTGAGGGAGTGGCAGCTCCACTCTACTATGCCCACTGCTCGAGACAGAAAATGATTCCTCATACTCTTCCTCCACCGACACACTCAGCCCTCCCTCCTCCTGCTCTATTGAACTGCTGTCACTAACATTAAGCTTGACAAGGCAAGTCTCACCAACATCTCTGGTATCTTTCTGGTGTTGGTGCCAGTGCAATGGGTGCTTATTTTTCAAGTGGGCGTGCTGGCCCCTTTTGCCTTTGTGGCTGCCCTTTTTTCCACAACTTACACGTGCTTGACACAGCTGACATATTGCCACAGTGTCATCAGCTGCATCAAGCATGAAAAAATCCCAAACTAGGACTTTGCACCTCTAGATTTGACAAGGGACTGTCACTTGGACAGCGGAGCCAAAGGTGTGGAAGTTTTTGCTTTTTGTGCCACTTGCATGATATCCAGCATGCTACATTTGGGAGGTGGGGTGACTGGACTGCTTGTTGTAGCCTTGCTGATATCCTCACCCTCAGTCTTGTCAGCTAGATGGGCTACATCTTCGGCCTTCATCTTTTTCAATTCTGGCTCACACAGGGGATCCAAAGCTTCATCATCATCTGTACCAAAACATATTATATCCTCCTCCTCCTCCCTGTCACAATGTGCTGCCAGACAAACATTTCTCTTCTCTGGCATCCCTTGAGGTGGACGCATGGGGAAGGGTGCCGTCCATAACGGTGACTCCTTCCTAGTGAAATCCCTCATTGCGATGGGAAAGTAGGGTGACTGGATGAGGGGGTGGGTGAACTGGGCGACAGGATGTTGCTATATGTAAGCACATGGGGGGATCGAGCATGACGAGCGTGGGATGAGAGGGGTGGAGGAGCTGTAGGGGGTGGTGATGTGGTGGATTGCTGAGCTGCATCGTGGTGTTGGGGGTGGTCTTGTGGTTGGGATGGGTGAGGGTCCGGGCTCTGGTGTGATTTTATTGTGCCTGGCCCGAACCTTTATTTTTCCATTCTTTCACCCGCCCAACATGCTCCCCCCTGGAGTTGAGAATCCTTTAGTAGGTGGTGCGGGGTCAAAGCCCCACATATGGGGAGGTGTGGGGGTGCAGCCACAGAAAGCATTAAAATATATGTCCCTGGTGCCACTGTCCTGTGCACCGAGGGTGTCAGAGTGCCAAAAATGTTTTCAGCACTCTGACTGCGCGATAATGGCGATCGCCTTTAGCCTTTCGCCATTATCACATAGAACCCCGTTCTCTGGCCTCTCCTTACTGTGGGGGGGCTGACTTTCCTTATCTCCTTCTCCAGGAGAAACTTGCTGAAGCTGGACACTATCACATTCACCACCATCAGCTCCTCCTTGAGCAAGAACAACATTCACACAGACAACTTTTTCAACCTCCTCCTGGACCTCTGTGCCTCCACTGGTGTGAGTGTCTTCCTTACTCCCAGTATCATTCCCAACAAGCATACTAGCTACAGATTGGGCAGTAAAAAAATGAGTCATATACCTGAAGCCACTTCTAACTTCGATTTTGCTGCTACTGGCTGCCACAGCAGTAGCAGAGCCCACAGAGGACACTGATTCAAAATCAGACATAGGTTTACTTTTTCCAGCAGACTTCTTTGAGCCACCTCCTACCCTGGTACCTTTACCTGACGTTGAACATTTCTTGGCAGACATATTTATTTGCTTGTTTCATTTGGCTTCCTCTGGAACTATATGATTATGTATTTCTATTAAATAAGTGTGATTTGACACCTGCAGTGCTATCTACAAAGGGCAAACAGAAATAAGAACAGGTAGTTGCACTGTAGTGTACTATCCCATTATTCTGACCCTTCTCAGTTTGAGGGAATTTTGTCTAGTTCTTCTTGCCCTCATCAGCTCAAAAATCTGTGCATACTTCACTCTATCTCTTCTCTTTAGTATTTGGAAAACTAGGATCATGTCCCCTCTCAGTATTCTCTTTTCTAGACCAAATCATTTGAGTATTTCCAATCTCTTCCTATACATAGTTCTTGCATCCTAAGCCACAAATCAGCTTGCTTAGCCTGCATTAACAATGTCTCCTATCACTGCACTTTCCTGATCCTGTCCCCTCAGTCAGCACATACCCTGTTGCCTTCTGTACTACATGTTTGAGCCTAGACCCCATTTATCCTCAACCACCTAACTTAGAAACATAGAAGTTGATGGCAGATAAGGACCGCAAGGCCCATCCAGTCTACCCATTTCTTTTTCTACCTTATAAATGTGTCATCGGCCTTTGCTCTGTCAATGGCCTATCTATTCATACTCATCTGTATTGCTCCCTACCTACCACTGTCCATCCTGAATCATGCCCAATAAGTATCTGTGTTAATTAAGGTCAATGAGGTATTACATGCAGAAACATGCAGGTTTTCAAAAAAAATTCCCTAATCAATGTTTGTGCGTAACACTCTGATTTGCAACATTGGAAATTACAACCATAGAAAAGGATCTAGGATAATGTAGACAGTAAGCTGAAGCCAGACAGGCAGTATGCTGATACAGCAGAAAAAAACAAAACAAAAAAAAAACAAATACAATGCTGTTATGCAAGATGGATAGGTGGAAGGAGCAAGACAAGAGAGAGTATATTTCCACTGTACAAAGTCTTAGCTTGTCCACAACTGGTGTACTGCATCCAGTTCTGGTCAACATAATAGAGAAAGGACAAAGAAGAGGACCCGAGGCTCCAACATGGACATTTTATGTAGCAGTATGTGACAAACGGAACCTCCAACAGGTACGGGATAGCATGTGAAACAGCAACCATCTTATCCTGACATAGCATGTTGTTACTGCTGTACCATACAACAGAGTGCAAGTAAACACTGGACTAGTTAGACAGTGAGGTAAACAAAATATGAGTTAAAGAAAAGAATTTAAAGCAGTGAAGGAGAAGTTGTCAAACAGTATCAATCCCAATGGGAATAGGAGACAAACTTTACTACACAAACGGACTACAAGAAGATCATTAATGAGACACATTGCAGGAATTTGGGAACTTAATTGTTAGGAATATAGAAAAAGAGACAGGACATTTTAGCCATCAAGGGTGAACATCTGTAGGGAGGACAATATTCAAGGGAAATAGATCACAATGAAGATGAACAGTTACTTTGCTTAACCCCTCACTGATGAACCAGGAGGCAAACTACTTATAGCAGAAGGTCAGGTCACAGGGAGATAGACGTTTAGTCAAGGGAAAGTATGGCACAACAGAGCTGGTACCTGCACTAGACATGATTAGTGGTGGATGAAGTGGGCTCAATACGCTCCACAAAGTCATTCAAGAGAGCAAAGAGCCAGTTCTGAGTGCTCCTCAATGCGAAACAGAGTACTTCTTGTTATTATGAGGGCGCGAAGTCTAATGAAACAATGACTTGGCGTTCTCCTCCCAGACCACTACTCCACCAAATTTAGGCGAAGTGCATTGCGAACAATGCGCCAGCCTCCTCACTACTGTCTTTGAGCTCTGAAGGTGAATTTTGTAGTGATTCATGGGATTTCAGGTCACATGGGCTCTATATTAATCTCACAGCCTCAGTTCAGGGTAGTATGTGTAGGAAGGAATAGGAGACAGTGTGTTCTGATAGCTGTCTGTGATACTAATCTTGTAAAAGCTGTTAAAAAAGCATTTTTGCTTTTTTTTTAGTTCATTGATTGTAGGAAACCCTCCTGTGCTCATATCATTGAGCGTTTTTGTTTTTGAGTGGATTTTGAATGTTAATTTACAACATTGAGTGTGTGTGGTGAAAGACAGTATAAATGTGCTTTGGGGAGGGGCGTATCTGTGGTGTAGATAGATTTAATTTGGAGAAATAGTGATTTCTTTGTTTTTTGGTTATATTTTTGTTACATAACTGACTGTGTTAATGTACACACAGTAATATTGTCAGTAATAGTTGAAATTTTCTTTCTGTTTGTGTGTGGATGTGGTGCAGCAGTTCATAATTTCAGGTTGTTTACATTACAATATGTAACGTGGCATAGTACTGAACTTCTGCATTTGATACGCATTACTCATTCAGCATTGTAGACAAACTGTTCTGTGTGAGTGTGTGTGCGGTGTTGCATGCATCAAATAATACACCTTTTATTGTGCCACAGACTAGTGTAATTTCAGGCGCAGCAGTGTGAACCTGCTATCCACTGCAGCTGCCTGATTTTGTACTGCGATTGTGGTATCTGTTCTTTGTTTTGCTGCTTGTAGTGCTGTAAAAATCTGCATTGTCTGCATTCAGTGCTCCCCCCCAACCCCACGTTCAAAAGGAATTTTTTATCAGATTGGATTGTTTTTGTGACCTCATCAGCACCACTGGTTACTTAAGTTGTTTTCGTTGTGTGACAGTCTCAGACTAGTCTCTTATCTGTTGCTGAAGCTACAGTTGTTTTTTTAGTTTCACATCCAGTGTCCCCCCAATTAGAGAGTGAACGTATCAAAATCTGAATTTGGTTATAATATTGTGGTTGATCCCCCAAAATGCCTGCAAAGAGACATGCAAGCAAAGCTGTTTCTCGCCATGGCAATGTTGGCAATAAGATAGTCTGTGTGCGTGGTAGTAGTATGCAGATGCAGAAGTGCATTGCTGATGTGAGGAAAGGTATTTTTCCTGCAATGTTTTTTACAGCCCAATCAGTAGCTTCACTCATAGTAGGAGGAGATGATGTTTTCCCAGCCGGTGGTGTTAGTGTAACTGGTGTTAGTGGTGGTGGTAGTATTAGTATTGTTGCGTCAGGTTCTAATTCTGACCAGTGTACCATATCCAAAAATACTGAGTATGAAGCAGTATAAGTGAGTGGCAGTGTAGATGATGTCATACTTCCCAGTAACATCTCAGTAACTGAACCTGAAGATTGTGATAATCATGTCAACGATAGCATACGATGTGATATTCCGACCACCGTGGCGGTTAATGTCATGCATTTTCCATGCAGTGAGTCACAGTGTGGTGAAAAAATATCAGGTGATGATGGTGTAGATGCTGATGATGAATGTGATGATGATGATGATGTTGCTGTTGTTGCAACATGCAGTCTACATGCTAGCATCCAAGCAGAAGATGTGGATGTGTGTGACTTTGATGAATATGATGATGATGTAATTGACCCCAGTTGGAAACTGGAGAAAAAGAAATTCAAAGCGGCTGTATCTGAATCTGTCTGCAGGATTCCCCCCTTGTAAAAACGTGTGATCTACCAGTTTTAGTTGATGATGAAGACCCAGTAATCAATATGATAGGTAGTCATGGTGGTCAGTTGCAGTCCAGGTGTGCAGTGCCAGAAACATCACGTGCCCTTCCCCCCCACTTCAGTGCTTAAAATAACAGACTTAAATAAGCCACATCATGGACATGTTAAAAGCAGAGCATCACAATCCCTTGTTTGGGATTTTTTTGTTCAAGATGCAAATGATAAGTCAGTTGCAATCTGCCAGGTTTGCCATGTACGTGTGAGTCGAGGCAAAAAGGGGAGCCATCTGGGCACAGGAGGACAGCATACTCATCTTAAGAATAGGCACTTGGCACTGTGGACCTAGCACAAGCTGGCAGCTAATACCACAGTGGGGTGTTCACCCTCGTCACCGGCAACCATAGCCAGCATGTCATCCCCTTCCATGACTGTTAAGTCCAGTAGGAAATTAAATGTGTGCAGTAGTGAGGTAATAAGAGCAGAGGATTACTACAGGCATGATGAAATGGAGGGCCATAATGACTTTGAAATGTTGCCCAGTGCTGGTGAGAGTAGCAGTTTTTGTGGTGGTGGTGAATGTAGTATGTCTAGTGCAAGTGGTACATCAACCCCGGTTGGCAAATCTGGCAAAATAACAGCATTTCTGGGTTTGTCATCATCACCTGTGCAACTATCTTCATCAAATGTCCACACTCCACCCCCTGCCAATGCCATTCATCACAGAGCACAGCCATTTGTGATCACACCCTGCACAAAACATTTAAGTCAGCCCACGTTACAGAGTGTTTTTGTGCATAAGCTGAAGCACCCCCCGAATCATACAGTGTCACGTGAACTTAATGCTGCTGTAGTGGAAATGCTGGCAATTGATCTTTTGCCCTTCTCCTTTGTGGAGAATTCTGGGTTCCGGTGGTTTGCTGCACGTGGCAGTCCAAAATGGAAAGTCCCATCCAGGACATACTTTTCTACCCGTGCTGTCCCCGAGTTGTTCTGCACTGTGTCCAACTCGGTAAGACATGCCCTTCTACATTCCTCCTCTCCATTCATCCATTTAAGTATGGATATGTGGACAAGTGACAAAACAGCGGGGAGTTCATATTTGTGTATAACTGCACACTAGGCGCAGGTGCCTGGGGTTGTTTGTGACATTGGTAGTGTGAATAATCAGTGCAGTAAGGTGGATTATTGTGGTAGCAATCTTCCAGGATTTCAACAGCATGCAATGATTGCTATGCACAATGCGACCTGTTCACACACTGGTGAGAACATGTTGGATGTGGTACTGACTGAAATTGAAAGATGGCTAAACCCTCTGTCCCTGAGAGCTGGGTTCATAGCAAGTGACAATGGGTCAAATGTGGTGAAATGCATCACGAATGGTGTTTTTTTTCGTGTTCCATGCATGGCCCACTGTTTAAATCTTGTGGTTCAGGAGTTTCTGCAGCACCCTGATATAAAGGAAATGCTGACCGTTGCATAACATATCTGCTCTCACGTTTCAAGATCTGGAAAGGCCTGTGAGCAGCTGTGGCAGTTGCAAATACAAAACAGCTTGCCTTAGCACTTCTTGAAGCTGGAAGTTGTCACCCTATGGAACTCCACTTTATACATGGCAGAGAGGTTGTATAAACAATACAAAGCCATCTCAGAATATCTTGTGACGCACACTAGCTGTGACAGTTCCAGGGCCTCCATGTCTATTATGACTGAACAGTGGCACCTCATGAACTCTGTAATAACAATTGAACATGCCACACAGGCAGTGAGTGGCGAGTCTGCCTCCATTAGGCAATCAATTCCACTGCTGCGGGTGCTGAGGCAGACATCGGTGAATGTACAGCATAGCCTTGATGTTGTCGGAGACGGTGGTAGCAGTATGTTGCTGCAACACATGCTGACAGTATTCGACCAGAATCGTCACGTTGTGAGCATTCAGCGTAGTGACAACTTTGCCATAGTAACAATGCTGAACCCACGATACAAACATGGAATTGCATCAGTACTGGAGGGAGGGCCTGGACAGGTAAAAAATATCAGTGGTCAGCTGGTGCGCTTGGTTCATGGGGCACAGAAGTCACACGCCAAGCTCAGCAAACCTCTGCAACATAATCCAGCTGCTGGTGTACCTGGAGGACCATCAAGCATATCCTGCAAGGGGAAGGGGATTGCAGTTCCATGCGGTTTGTCATCCTAAGTGTCTGATGTCAACCCGCTTTGGGAGGCATTGTCCCAAGTGGATATTTGTGAAATGAATGATTCGGGAGAAAAGGATGATGCATCAACAACTGGACTTAGTGTGGAACAGAGAATGGTTGAGTCAAATTTGTCTGAAAACAGGCATCTGACAATAACTGAAGATCCTCTTTTGTACTGGAGTGGAAAGGTCAGTGAATGGCCACAGCTGACTGCAGTGGCACTGAAGTACCTCACATGCCCACCCTCCAGTGTAAGTGTTGAGAGGGTATTCAGCTCAGCAGGTGCAGTAGTCAGGGATCATCAGACAAACCTGTCTCCTGCAAATGTTAGTTTGCAAACATTCATTAAAATGAATGAGAGGCACAAACCAGCACAGACTGCAACTTCGGTATTCGTAGCTCGGCTTAGTCATGGTGGTCTTGCTGATGTGGAAATGGACCACCCTGGTGGTACTGGCAGTGGCTGCCTGAAATGGCACACTACTTATGTAGAAAATGACAGAATGGAGAAAGAATTTCCCAGTGGTCAGACTTCAGACATCGATGACTGTAAGGGCAGCTTTTTTTATGAGGATGATGATGTGGTTAATGTTGGCAGGTTTTAAAAGGTGGTGTGCCCCTTCGGACCACCACCTCCACTGGGACCGCTGTTAGCCACTGCTGCCACTGAGCCTGAGTCTATCCACCCCCAGACCACCATCACCACCACCACTGGGACTGCTGTTAGCCACTGCCGCCACTGATTCTGAGTCTGTCCAGACCACCACATCCATCAGCCACAGACACAAAGCTTCTTAATATTTAAACCATAAAGTGAGTATGTGTACTCATGTTTGTTATGCTGTTTCACTTCCTTTAGTTGTATGTTTTGTTTTCTGTAGCTTTTCAGAGCCACAATGGTAAAACACATATAATACACTTATTTTGTTTCTTTTACAGGTTAACATTGCTAAAACTTGGTGGGAATGGTACTGCAGCTGTACCATACAAACAGGATTCGGAACCGATGGAATATCCATGTGAAATCCATTCTGGTAAGTATGAAGATTTTATTTAATCTGTTTCATTGTTTTGGAAGGACTGCTGAAAATATTTTACACACAGGTTGTGTTAGTTGACAAGATGTGGGTTTCAGTGTAACTTGACTTGAGAAGAGATTCAGAACCAGGGAGGGAAATTAAGTTATAAGAAGTCATTCACTGCTTTTTTTTTATCGAAAAAAGTTCTTCAACATCAGGCACCCCCCTTCCCTGGGCTTGGGCACACATGCAACATGCAGAAGTCATTTCATTAGATGACCATGACCATCATTAACAACAACCAGACTCCAGAAGGATGCAGATGAAATCTGTGAAGAAGTAACAAAATAAGAAACCATTACAGACAAACAGCAAATATGACCCCCCTCCAAAAAAAATACTTACCTTCTTGTGCTTGAGCGTTATCCATTTCCAATTTCAGCGCGAGGAATTCTCACTGAGCACTGGAATGTACACACCAACAGTTTCTGTGTGACCTGTGATGCAGAACAATACCATGAGTATATGTCAATGTCAACCCCCCTCCTCACCTACAAAATACACAACTATATATATATATATATATATATACTTACCAAGGCTACTATTCATGTACAGCCAAAGGGCACCCTTCAATCTAGTTGAGATGATCACATTGCATTTGCTAGACTCACCTAGCAGAACACATTGGACCAGCAACAGGACGCTCACGGTCATCATTTTATATTGGGGGACTTAGTATGTGCTGAAACACTCTCATTTTACTAGTTACCACTTGTCAATTTTCTGCACACAAGGAGGATGCTGGGCCTGCAAGAAAAATCTGGGACTCTGTGCCACTATTGCACGATGACGAGTGCGCACACCTCTGGGGACTTTATGTGCGAAACACTTTCATTTCACTGTGTTGCTACTTGCCAATTTTCTGCACACAAGGAGGATGCATTTTGGGCCTGCAGAAAAAATCTGGGGACTCTGTGCTACTTTTGTGTGTTCTGTGATTGTTGTGAGCTCATGATGTCTTACTTACATTACAATTAAAGCAGCACTGCAAGAATGTCCTGACAATTTTGAACTGTACTTTTTTATGCTACTTTATATTGCCACAGCCACCACTAGTTACCTTCGAGTCGTGACTCGAATGATATGCTTCTTTTCACAATTTATGTCTACTTTACTTAGTTGACTATTTTTTTCATGTATGAAAAAAAAATGAGCAAGCCTTCCAATATTGTTCTGACCAGGTTTGTATTTATTTGCAGCTACCCGTACAATTGTACTATGCCATTAATATTTTAAAAATGTTTGATTTATGTTTAGGTTCAATGTAGCCAAGTGAATGATATCACACTTGGGGTGGAGAAACAGAGGTAGGACCTAAACACTGTGTAGTGCTCCACTTTTTGCAGTGAAAAAGGAAATGGTCCTCGGGATCACAATCAGGGCCTAAATGTACACAAGGGCAATGAGGACCTACACTACACAGCAGGACCTCATGCTTGATGTGGCAGATTATGAATAATGCAGCAATTCAGTGGCACTTCTGTGATAGGATTTACATACTTTATCAACTCAAATGAGCCCAAAATGAAATCTAGTTGCCTTAAAAGAATGCCAAGGAAAGACATCCTGGGGTATTTAAGAAGATGCACAGGCAAGGCAATACAACGTGGTTCTGGCACTATGCTCTATTGAAGGAAGGACATGGGGAAAAAGAGGGGTTAATTTTTTTTTTACTGCAGTCTGTTTTATCCTCCCATGTCTCTCTCACATCTGCTCAGTGTAGGTTTACCACAGCAATGCTACTGTAGATTTCTTCCCATGCCTTCCCACTTGCATGAAGACCAGTACTGCCAGGTGGCTAAGCAATGCAGCTCCAGTGATTCAGTCCCTCACATTCACTCGCTTGAAGCCTTGCAGTGCCAGTCTGAGCTGTAACACCACTCAGGTTGCTTCATCCTGCTCACCCACATCAACATTGGAGGTGCCATTTGCATCAGGGCAACTTGGATGTCACATCTCCTTCTCTTCCATTATGTAAGGATTTACTGTGAAGCTACAGAGAAGCTGAACATTTTACCTTTGATGGAGATCCACTAAACTTCACATTTTGTGTTTTTGCAATTGTTACTAATACTTTTTCATTCCACAGTTGTGCAAGCAGCAAATAGAGCCACTTTCTTATGAAACAGAGTTCCTGAAGTTTCATTAGTATTTGGAGAAATTCATAATGGTAATAAGCCTTAGTACTGAGTGTCACAACCCCACTCAGCAGGTCAGGCCCTCTGCTCCCACAGTGCCAACCACCAAGCGCAGTATTGTGAACAGGAACAGAAACAGGGTAACCTTCCTGTCTGTTTTGTGGGTTCAAATCAACCTTTGGTCTCAAGTTCTGCAGGGCTTCAAACTGTGAACCTCTTGCTAGTGTACTCAATGTACAGGCTCAGATAATTCTGCACTTCTGCAAAATGCCAGATATCTTTTACCTATGGGCACCTAACCAGGTATACAAAATGAACCCTTAAAAACTCTATTAAAGACCTCAGATAAACTCTTACCTTCTTCCAGTTTGGTAAACCAGTAAGCTTTTGCACAGTGTCAACATATGCTTCACTTGTCAAATAAAGAATTTCAAAGCCATACCAAGTAGTTTCTTAAAATAAGAGATTTTACTTAAAACAGATAAAAAATATGTAAAATGTAAATACTGAGCAATATATCACAAAACATACAATCTTTTAAAAGAATAAGGTTTAAAAGTACAAATTCCTACCACAGTACATTTAGACTTGTCTCTCTAAGGTATACCTTCTGACAGTGCGTGAAATAGATGTCATTTTCAAGAGAGTCCAAACAAGAATATCTCTCAAGGTCAGTCACAGCATAATTAAAATACTGACTTGAACCTGCCTTCTCCATGGTGTCATCATCTAGCTCCTCCTTTTCAGGATATATATATATATATATACACAAAACAGGAAGTCCCATCAAGAGGTATTAAATTCTGTGACTTCAGCAAAACTCATTTTCCAAATGACGACACTATTAATTAAGACTGTGATTTCTCAGTCCCCTTTATCCATGAGCAGTTTTCTTTTCTCAAACACATCAAATGACTTTTTATGACTAACTGCCAGGTCTCACTGAGGTTTAATGTGCTTTGTGACACCAGATGCAATTTAACTGGGCTTCCTGAGGATGCCATAAAATGGATATTCCACTTCCTAGCTTTCAAAGCAAACTGAGAAGTTAATTGCATACAGAGATCTGCTGTTTAACATATCCTGTCTTTTAAAGTGAAGCTTGGGGGGTCATCCAGGAGCACAGCATTTCTCATGACAGTCAATCACACTATATTTTTTTTTTGTAAAAATCATAGAGTAATCAGAACCAGCTGTCCAAGCATCACACTGAGAGCCAGTGGATTGAAAAAGGGGTTGTATTACTAACTGCTGTAACCAAGGAGGAGGAATGTATAATGGAGCTACCATCAAACTCACACTAATGCCATTTTGTGCTGGTCACAATCCTTTTAGCAGTTTAGTTGGGGATTTTCAGTGGCAATGATCATCGTTACTGCACAAAACATGCTATTTTTGTGGAGGTGGCTTGCTTTGTTGGCAAGATCGTGTGTCTGCAGTGGATGCTGCAACAGCAGAATCTCCAAGAATGTGGAGGCCTTTGTCATAAAGGGTATGGAACTGAAGCATGACAAGGTATATGAGACCACTCAAGAGGGCCATCAGAATGCTGGGGTACCTCAAAAGGGGGGTAATTAGTTGGGCAGATTTAGTTATCCTCTCTTTGCAACACCCTGGTCACTCCCCATTTGAAGTATTGCATTCAGTTCTGGGCTCCTCAGTACAAACTTGACATTGAGGCAGTCAGGAGGGAGGGTGCAATGCAGAGCATTCATAATGGTCAGTGGTATGGAATACAATAGCTGAGATGAAAGGCTGGTGGTCCTTAACATATTCACATAGCAGAAAAGGAAGCTGAAATGTGACCTCATCTCAATCTTTCCATATTCAATGGTATTAACAAGATGTAATAGACAATGATGTTTGATCTGGTGTCCTCCAGCAGGACTACAGAGTGCATGTTCTGAAGTTCAGATGTGTTAAATACAGGGGTTACATTAGGAAGTACTTTTGGAGTTGGTCCACCAGTGCAGCAGAAAGATTCACCACTGCGATGCCAGTGACCAGGGTTCAGGAATGGACTCGGGCATCAGAAAGCTGGCCGGGGGGGGAGAAGGCTTGAGCGTCCGATGACTGTCTGCCTTCTTCTGGAGGGAGGGAGGGAGGGAGGTCTGTGGCCCAGTGTATGCTGACTCTTGGTGGAGTCTGGGAGAACAGCAATGCATCAGGCCCCATTGCCTAGCAGAGTGTGATGGACGTCAGCATATGCCCTGATGTCAGTGGCATGCCATGGTCCCATGGGGAGAAAAGTGTAAAAACACACTCTCCAGCCAACTGGATGATGTTGCCAGCCCCCAGTGCTGCAAAAAGGCCCGGACAGCCGGACCACCTCACCAACACCATGGGCCAATAGTAGAGTGCACTGGCACCTTCCCCCTTTGGGGAGGGAGCCCATCTGGTGAAGGGTTATGCCAGGTTACCTGAGGAGGACTATGATATGAGATGGTGACTGGTGGTGGGATGAGTGCTGGTGGGGTCCATGGTGATCTGAAGGAGTGGCCGTTCAGGAAGCAGGGAGGAGCAAAAAAAAAAAAATGAAGTACTTTTTCTTCCGAAGGGTGGAGAATCTATGAAACAGCCTCACATGGATGTCTGGTGATGTCACCTCTGTGGATGGCCACTTGAGTTAGTAGCTCCAGTCGACCGACTGCCAAATACAGCACTTTATAACAAATAAAATGGTTGATTGAGTCAAATGGTACAGTAAGTGTGGACCTCACCAAGGCTTTCCACTTGGTTGAACATTGTCTGATTGAAGATGTTCTTTCTGTGTTTTTCTTTAATGGTAGTACTAATAACTGGTTATCTTACTAATAGTTTTCACCAGAGAAGAACTGGCAATAGTGTTTCCCCCCTAACTCCCATTAAATGAGGTGTACCTCAAGGGTTGATTCTTGGGCCCCTTATTTTTTGATTATGTATGAATGCTGCCCCATCTATATGTTCTCGATCTACTATGGTATTATATGCTGATGATGCAGCAATTTATAACATTGGTTCTTCTCCTAATGAAGCTTTGGTAAGGGTACAACATGATTTTGACCTATTTCAGAATTGTCTGTCATCTAACTATATGGTTCTTAATTAAAAAAAACAAAGTTATGCTTTTTTCTAAAATAGTTATTTCTTCTGACAATCTTCTATTTGTTATGGCTCATGAGGGGAACACTACTGAATGTGATAACACTCATAATTATCTGGGGATTACATTTGATACTGTACTATCCTTTGAATCCCATATTACTAAACTCAGAAAGTCCCTTCATCAGAGACTGCGTTCACTTTATAGGATAATGCAATTTCTCATGAAGGATTCCAGGCACTTACTTACTCACAGTTTTTTGTTGAGTGCAATGGATTATGGCCTGGTGATTTATTGTGCAACTTTGGGAAGGTTACTTGATAGACTAAAGTAGCTTATTATTCTATTCTTCGCTTTATGCTTGCTGTACCCTCTCGAACTCATCAATGTTCTTTGCTCTCTAGTTCTTATAGTCTATCTCTTGAAAATAGAATATCTCATAAAATGTGTTGTTTGTTGTGTAAGGTTACCAAAGGCCTTATTTGCCCTGCTATTACAGTTATGTTTCTAAGATTCCTTAATTTATGTGGTACTAGGTCCCAGTCGAAGTTTACCTTTAGACTTTCTTTCTGCGTTACAGCATATGGTCAGAGATTTATATCTTATAGGGTTCCACTACTCTTTAATTCTATCCCCATGAAATTACTGATAGTCAAACAATTTGGTCCCTTCAAATCCAGGTTAAAGCATTGGTTACTGGATAAGGAAGCTTGCACATGCTTTCCATAATGTGTACTGATTTTTATTGATTGTGTATTTGTAGTTTGTAACCAGTTTTGTATTTTTTGTATTCTATTGTGTATTTATTGTATGCTGTACCTATTGTATGCTGTATTCTTTGTATTTGTCATATGTTTTTGTCTAAACTTGTCATTGGTGACAACGGGTAGTTCTGCTCATCCAGCTTACAAGTATAAAAAAATAAAAAATGAAATGAAAATGAAAATGAAAAAGTGCAGACGAAGTATGGGGGGTGGCTGCTAAAAAACAAACAAATGTGGTGCCAACAGTGCAACCAGCATTGCTGGCAGGGTACGGCAATTCAGCTGGCCAGTCCTCAGCTAATGCATCTTTCACTACTTGCTTGGGTGGATTCCCTCTCAACATCACTAATGAGAGGATCCTGAATGAACTCCTGGCTTTTAGATCAGCGGTGCAGAACTCGATTGCGGGGATGCACCAGGATCTTGACACTGTTAAGCTGAACCATAGAAACCTACAAACTAGCACATCATCACTGCCCAACTGAGCAGAACACATGACTGACCACTCCTCCTCCTCCTCCATCTGCACCACCATCAGGTGCAGATGGAAAAATACTACAGGACATGAAGGGCAGAATCTGACACAAGAACCTGCACATTTATAGGATACCAGAGGGTGCAGAAGGGGCACACAAAATGGAAATTACTGTACAGCTTTTGAAAAGTAGCCTACAGCTACCTGATGAGATGGACTTGGATCTGGAGTGAGTTGACCATACTTTAGTCCCTAAGCCATGACACTGGGAATGGCCTCGCTCTATAGTCATGAAGTTCCATTGATAAGCCACAAAAGAGAAAATGCTTGCTGTAGCACAGTGTCAAAAGATTCTTAAGTAGAATGAGACACAAATAGATCTCAATAATGACAATGCTCCCACCGTACAACAAAAATACAAAAATATTGGGCATATGTCCCTTACCTCCATGTCCTCAAATAAACTGATCTCAAATTTCAGACCATATTTCCTAACATTTCTGGGTGCCTTTTCTAAAGGGCATATTGTACCACTTGTCCAAGGAAGTTGAAAAGGACCTTGAACACTGGGGCATCATGGTGCAGTTGCCCTCTGGACCCAAACATGCACCAGAATGGATCATCTGTGGCAAAACCCAGTCAGTCACCCTCAAGAAGGTTCCTTGGACAAAAGTACTGGTGTCCAACTAGCAGCCTTGTACAAAGGTACTGGTGTCAGACTAGCAGAGGATCATGCACGCCACTCCCAAGAAGCTGTACAAAACATCAGGGCACTCCTGTAACAGTTTAAATGACACAAGCAATGACTTACACTAAGGCCAACTCACAACTGTCTAGCTTCAAAGTCATTTTGAATCATACCAGCTTTGTTTCCATGGTTTACAAGCCTTTTAGACTTCAGTGCCAAATAAGTGTGGGGGAGGAGGTGGGAGGGTGATTGCTGATTGGAGGGTGGGAATGGAAGTGAAGGGATACATCATGCTGGAATGAAACCTGCAGTGGCCAACTAAAAAGTTCACAAACATGGAGACAATGGCTTGCTCTGCCCATGCTGGCATGTAATACTCAGTGGTGCCTCATATTAGGAGATCTAGTTGGGGTTAGCCCATGTTGAAACACTTTTCAGTTATACATTCTTGACCTCACAGGGCTCACAAAATACCGCAGCTCTCTTCTGCAGATCTTGCATTCAACTAGGGATGCTGTGGTGTGGGGGCCTTGGGTCTGAGTTCACCCATGGGGGGTTGATTGACTTTGGTGTTCTCAGCTCCTATGCTGCTCCTGCAAGCTCTCAGTGGGAGGAAGGTTGTGTCACTATGATTTCCTGTACCCTGTTGGCAGCAGGATACTTAGTTATGTAGGGAAACTGTGGATATTTTCCTGCCCTTTTCCCCAGTATTACTGACTTTGGACAGGGTAGGCACTCATACTGTAATATCGTACTCCTTCTCATTTTTCCCTCTGTCATCAACTCAAAACCTTTCCAGCTCCTACCTGCTCACATAACCTTAATCTGGAGTTTGTGTAAAATTGGGTAAGACCACAGGAGATGACCATTCCGGGAGGGGATGGGCACAGTTCCTAGAACATGGGACCTTTTGTTGTCCCCAGGAACCCCTTGATTATCACTGTTAAGGACTATGGTGGAGATTGGCCTTACCTGGTCAACATGCATATCAATTTGTCCTTTTTTCATCTTGTACTCAGAGACTTTCTGTTAAACTAGTCCTAGTGGAGCATCTCGATCCATGGTCTACAAATCTCAGAAGATGGAGTGACGATTCTGTACTTACTGGGATTACTGTATTGGGAGCCCAGGTGACCATATTTCAACTTCTACCTTACAGGAACTGATCACCAGGCTCTGCATAGGGGCCATCAATGGTTCCCTACCTGGGAAAGAATGATATCTGTACTTTGAGCTGTAATGGCTATTTCATGTTTTCCATACTGCTTCAGGTAACCAGGGTGGCACTTAGTTTTATTTGTTCTCCTTTTATACAATTTCTCTCATTAGCATAGTGCATTACTGTCATTAGATCATGTGGAACAAGTATGGATGGAGGGGAGAGGTTACTGCTCAGCAGTGACTACTATGCTGTGTTATATTTCTTGGCTAACATTAAAAATGTATTGCACATACCCTCTTCCCGATCCCCTGATGTCACCACCATTAACATTAAAAAGGCACTGCACATGCCACACTTCCCGATCCCCTGATATTGCCACCATTAACATTAAAACTGTATTTTACATATTAGAATAATTAATATTAGAATATTACATGTGCCCTCTTCCCGATCCCCAGATGTTGGTGATTGCAATAATACAAGCCCCCATCCCCAAATCCCAACCTTGCCAATAACAAAACTAATTAGTTTCCATTCCCTGCTCCCTGACTCCAAAGGTGACAACACTACTATCATTAATCAGGGTCAGCGACTAGCACGACCCACCTCACACCTCTGCAACTGGCTGCCAGCTGAACTGTCAGTGAGTAGGGGGGGCACGTGTAATATTATTCAAATATTAACATGGCAACATCGGGGGATCGGGAAGGGGTCATGTGCAATACATTTGTAATGTTAATGGTGGCATCATTGGGGAATCAGGAAGGGGGACATGTGCAATACATTTTTAATATTAACAGTGGCAACATTGTTGGATCAAAAAGTGGGGCATGTGCAATACGTTTTTAATGTTAAGGGTAGTAACATTGGGGAATAGGGAAGAGAGGCATATGCAATACATTTTTAGTACATTTTTAATGTTAACAGTTAACGGTGGCAACATCAAGGGATAAGGAAGGGGCACATGTAATAATATTTTAATATTAACAGTGGCAACATTGGGGACTGAGGATCATGGCACATTGCTGCAAACAGGCAACTCTCCCTGAGGAGAATATCCTAAGTATCCTTAGACCAGCCCTGGCTGGTCTAAGGGTACTCAGAATATTTTCCTCGGGGATATTTACAGAATCCCAGCTTACGTTTGCCATATGCCTCCAGAGCTATGTTGCAGACCTTTTTTTTGGGCACACCAGTGGCACATGCCCCTTTTTGGGTAGGCAGCCTGCAGCTGATGCAGGCTGTCTTTGTGAATAGCTCGGGGGGCAGTGTTTTACTCAAGATAAAACCTGCGCCAGTTATGTTTGGCGCAGGCACCTTGCAATAGACTCAGGGCTTTGAAAATCAAGTCCATGGTGTTTTTTTAATTTTTAATGCAAATTTTCAAGATAGTCATTTTATGACTGATCTTATAAACCTGACATGTAGCATTTGTAGTATATTGGCTGTAATGTCATTTTGTACCACAAGTGGGAAAAGACATCTCATCAAGGACACCTGTCATGTTTATGAGGTGGTGTGTAAAAAAATAGGCATGATGAAAGCTTGGAGTCAAAATATTGAAAATTAGCAAAGTTGTGAATGAATGCTGAAATACTGCAATGTTTAGTAATAACCTGGAAATTTTACCATATTTGTATACCAACTTTCAGCTTGGTCTACTGTACATTTTACCCCACCTCATCATAAACCCAATAAGTGAAAGTTTTCAAATCCCCACTGAAATGTGATTCTGCACCACCAAAATGTCATTCCATGCCACAGGTGTGAAAACAGGGTTTAAAAAATGACAGCTGTCACTTTCAAGAGGTGCTGTGTAAAAAGGGCTATGTAGAAAATCTAGGGTCAGAATCTTTAAAATTATCAAAGTTATGAGTAAGTATGGAATAATTTCAATGTACGCTTTGAAATCTAGATTTAGTAGTTGCCGTATTGGTCCTTGCAAGAATAGATCCAGAAGCCAATGATTTGATACCTTTTAATGGACCAACATAGATGTGACAACAAGAATAAAGTGCTCTAGCTTTCGGACCAACCAGTTCTTCTTCAGAAGCTCATGGCAGTTGTTTAGAAAATACAATACTTATAACAGCTAGATAATGCAGAGAAAAACAGAAAAAAATCCCCATTGGTTTAAAATACTCATTTAAAAAAAACCAAAAAAAAACAAACAGAAGATGATGTCAGAAGTTTAACAGTACAATACTGCCTTCAGTCGAAAGAACCTTGGGTTCAGATGTGTAGTGCAACACACATACCAAGAATCCTACTGCACATAAATTTAATTGACATAAGATAACACTGCTGAAGCAGATAACTCCCAAATCAAGCCATGAGTGTCACAGTCAGTATAAGGATGTGATTACTGAAAGGCAACCCCACCCAGCTTAAAGACAAACTAAGATAGTTATAGGGCTCATGAAATTACAATGTATGCATTAAAGACAAAATTACCAGTAAAGTTGTCTAAAAACATCAGTGCACCATTGTGTGATGTGTAAAACCTAGCTGGACATGTCACCCAGCTGTATTCTCAAGCTAAATAAAAGGCCCAGAAATTACAAAACCTCAGGACTATATAAATGATAATTTAAATATAAATTGATAATATGAGTGTCAAACAAAAACTCTAGTCGAGGAACCTCAAGGAATTAAGACCATGCAGCCTGATATGTACTGATGTCAATATATACTGAGAATGTAGCAACTTGATGTACCACAAGTGTCTAGGGAATCTGAAAAAGAGATAAAATGTAATTTATCTCCTCCTGTTCATACAAACAATACAACCTAACCCACCCCACATCACAATAATGTGGGTGGGAAGATCTATAACAAAGGAGATGTTGTCTCTCTCTCTCCCCCTCCTTTTTCTCTCCCTCTCTCTCTCTCCACAGCACACACACACACACACACACACACACACACACACACACTCCTCTCTCTCTCCCTAGTGAACCTATATTAACTTCAGTCACTGCAGTTGTTCCCCAAAGAATACAACTTGTCATGAAATCCTGAGTAAATTACTACAATATTAGCCTAATGTAAAAAGATCTGTGCAGGACCCCCAAGCAAAGGAGATCACACATCCCAATATGTACAGAGTTACAAAAATTATATATAACAGTATAAGATAACACTCTTGTATGTTCACTAGCAGGCTGGGTAATCTGAATATGGTGCAATGGAATCAATCCTCCCCCCCCCCCACAGGCAAAGATAAAAAGTAAGGAGAAATTCTTTATGTGTGTGAAATAAAAATAGTAACACATTATAACTCCATATAGCTAAATAGAGACTTACCTCAATGTGACAGCAAGTCCCACATCTGTTATATCACATACCTCACAACACATACCCACACATACATACACAGCATCCACGTCTCACATGCTGAAGTCCTATAACATGTCAGTTTGAAGAAAGAAAAGGTCTGTGGATGTTGGTTTCTGTAGTGTCCCATAAGCCAAGATCACGTTCATCCATCTGCTACCATATTGAGATGTAAAATAAGTTTAATCTCAAAGCTCAGTCTCTGTTGTGTGTTTTGAGATTTCCTTTTAAGACCATTACTGACATATCTGAGACTGAGTGGTCAGGCTGGGAGAAGTGATGCCCCACTGGTTTTTCAGTCTTCCTTGCTGTAATAGTATGTCTGTGTGAGTTCATCCTAGTGCAGAGCTGTTGGCGTGTCTCTCCTACATAACCTGTTTGTGGACATCTCTTGCACTGAATGAAATAAACAACATATCGTGACATGCATGTATAACTCCCATGCACCTGGAATTGTCTGTTTTGTGATGTAACCTCACATCACAAAACAGACAATTCAAGTGCATGAAGTCATCGCCATATCACTCATGTGTCTGTTCATGTTTATTCTATTCAGTGCAAGAGATGTCCACAAACAGGTTGGTGTAGAGAGACACGCCAACAGCCCGCCTAGGATGAACTCACACAGACATACTATTACAGCAAGGAAGACTGAAACCAGTGGGCATCATCTCCCAGCCTGACCACCAGTCTCAGATATGTCAGTAATGGTCTTAAAAGGAAATCTCAAAAACACAACAGAGACGAGCTTTTGAGATTTAAACTTATTTTACATCTCAATATGGTAGCAGATGGGATGAACGTGGATCTTGACTTTATGGGACACTATGAAATTAACATCCACAGACCTTTCTTCTTCAAACTGACATATTATAGGACTTCAGCATGTGTGGAGATGATGGTGTGTGTGTGTATGTATGTGTGTGGGTATGTGTTGTGAGGTATGATATAACAGATGGGGTTTGCTGTCACATTGAGGTAAGTCTCATTTAGCTATATGGAGTTATAATGTGTTACTATTTTATTTCACACACATAAAGAATTGCTCCTTACTTTTTATCTTTGCCTGTGGGGGATTGATTCCATTGCACCATATTCAGATTATCCAGCCTGCAGTGTATATACAGGAGTGTTATCTTATACTGTTATATATAATTTTGTAACTCTGTACATATTGGGATGTGTGATCTCATTTGCTTGGGGGTCCTGCACAGATCTTTTTACATTAGGCTAATATTGTAGTAATTTACTCAGGATTTCATGAAAAGCTATTCCTTTGGGGACAACTGCAGTGACTGAAGTTAATATAGGTCTCACTAGAGAGAGAGAGAGAGTGTGTGTGTGTGTGTGTGTGTGTGTGTGTGTGTGTGTCTGTGGAGAGAGAGAGAGAAAAAAGGAGGGGAGAGAGAGGAGACAACATTCCTTTAAGTTATGTATCTCCCCCACTTATTATTGTGATGTGGGTGGTTAGTTGTATTGTTTGTATGAACAGGAGGAGATAAATTACATTTTTATCTCTTTTTCAGATTCCTAGACACTTGTGGTACATCGTTGCTACATTCTCAGTATATATTGACATCAGTACATATCAGGCTGCATGGTCTTAATTCCTTGAGGTTCCTCGACTAGAGTTTTTGTTTGACACTAATATTATCAATTTATATTTAAATTATCATTTATATAGTCCCAAGGTTTTGTAATTTCTTGGGCCTTTATTTAGCCTTGAGAATACAGCTGGGTGACATGTCCAGCTAGGTTTTACACATCACACAATGTGCACTGATGTTTTTAGACAACTTTACTGGTAATTTTTGTCTTAATGCATACATTGTAATTTCATGAGCCCTATAACTATCTTAGTTTGTCTTTAAGCTGGGTGGGGGTTTTCAGTAATCACATCCTTATACTGACTGTGACACTCATGGCTTGATTTTGGGAGTTATCTGCTTCAGCAGTGTTATCTTATGTCAATTAAATTTATGTGCAGTAGGATTCTTGGTATGTGATGTTACTCAAGCACATCTGAACCCAAGGTTCTTTTCGGACTGAAGGCAGTATTGTACTGTTAAACTCTCTGACATCATCTTCTGTTTTCTTTTTTTGTTTTGTTTTTAAATGAGTATTTTAAACCAATGGATTTTTTCTGTTTTTCTGCATTATCTAGCTGTTATAAGTATTGCATTTTCTAAACAACTGCCATGAGCTTCTGAAGAAGGACTGGTTGGTCCGAAAGCTAGAGCACTTTGTTCTCGTTGTTACATCTATGTTGGTCCATTAAAAGGTATCAAATCATTGGCTTCTGAATGTACGCTTTGCAATTTTTACATATTTTGACCCCAAATTTTCAACATTGCCTTCTTATGATCCCACCTCATGAAGAATGGTAGTGTAAATTGTGAAAGCCTGCCAGAAAGGTGATTTTGCCAAGTGGCCATGAAATCACCTTTCAGGTCTGATGTGAATAATGTCATTGCTTCTGGTCATGAAGTGGGGTGCCAAAAAGCCCATGTTGAAAACTTGGGGTGAAAATATACAAAAATGTCAAAGTTGAGCCTCATAGTTGAAAACCCCAGTGAAATACATTGAATCGCATTTACCTTAGTTTCTTATATTGTAGTGGCAGGTTTCAGCAGCAAGATGTGTCTTTGATCGGAGAGTAGATCGTCACCCTGTGACATGTTCAGGTGAGTTAGGTGTACTGGGGGTGTACTGGGAGTGTGTGGTGATTAGTGCTGAGTGGGATGTCAGTGTGGTAGTAGTCAAATTAGTGAGGGACCATTTCTTTTTTTTTTTTTTTACAGGTCACAGGGCAGCGATCAAAGGTTGGGGGTTACCACTAGACACCAGAGAATATGACATAAATAGGGGAACAGGGATCAAATTGCTCATTTTGATCATTTTGCAAATGTATACTGGCTAACTTGTGTGTTTATGGTGAATTACTGTACAATGATTATTGTGTAACAGCAACTTACTTTTCAGGAGGTCCCTGGAGCAAGCTAATTGGTTCAAACTGGGGGGTAAGTGTATATGGTAAGGGCACTGTGATTGATTTGTGTGGCCACTAGTGGGAAGAAAGGGGGTTTGCAGCAACGCAGAGGGCTGTGACCAAGTCATACCCGACTGTCTTAACCCTGACCTCTGGGTGGAGGCACCCACCATTGGATCCAGGCCCCTCAACCTGTTAGTGGCAAATCAGGCAGGGGTAGTAGCCCTTAGGATAGCACCCCAAGGGAGTTACACAGGTAAGGCAATTGGAGGGTGGGGGTGCCATTACACACTATGGAAACACTATACAAATATAGGGACAGCAACCGCAGTTTGGGGGAGGTGCCACTAAACACCAGGGAAGCAAAATACAAATATAGGAATGACAATCAGAGGGTGGGGGTTTACACTAGACACCAGTGAAATACTATAGAAATACAGGGCTGGTGATCAGAGGTGGGAGTTGCCACTAGATACCAGGGAAACATTACATATATAATGGGAATTGTAATGAGAGGGTGGGAGGTCAGGTGGCAGGGGTCAGATCAGCTAGGGACTGTTTTCTTTTTAAAAGATTTAAAGAAGAAAAAAACAGCAAGGTATGTTTTTTTTTATTACAGGTCACATTTCTAAAATTATTACGGGATAGTCATTGAACCCAGAAATGAACCAGAAGTCAGTGCAGAGTAGGAAAGTAGTGCATTGGCGGTTGGGGGGCAGCACTGTGGTCAATGGAGAGGACCACTTGTGCTTCAACTGTGTGACTTGCCCTTTTTCTTGATTGAATGTCCCACTATTCTTCATTGAAGGACACAGCCATGTCTGTGGCTCAGCACCTTCCTCTGCACATGCCCTCTTTCTCTGTTGGCTTCTGTATTGAGAACTGGCATCATTTTGATCTGAACAGAGCCTTCTGGGACTTCTAGTGCTTAGCTGTAGGTCAGACCAGCATCTTTGTACTAGAGCCCGTGCCTCCTGTGGACTCCAACACTTATACTAATGTCCATTTCACAAAATAAAAAAGTTAGTAAGACCTTTGAAGTGGCAGGGGATCCCCACTTCTCTAAGAGCTGTTCTGCTAGGGGTATATTTCTTATGTCCCTGTACCATTTTGTTGGAGTAGTCCTGCTATAAAGAGATTCTTGTTCCTTTCCATATGAGCTGCCCTTCTCCCTGGCCAGTCTGAGTAAATGTTCCTTTGCAGAGAATCTTAATAGGTATGCCATAATAGACCATGGTCAGAATCCTACTGGGGCAGGAGGTCCTCTTGTGTGGTGCACTCAATCAACTTCAATAGAGCCCTGCCATGAAAGGGCCAACAGTAAAGATAATAAATCTTGTAAAATTTATTGCATATTGTTTCCTTCTGAACATTTGGGAACTTCCACGATTCTAATATTATTTTGCCACCTTCTATTTTCTTGATCCTCAGCCCTTTCCCACAAATACTTAAAGTGATGCTCGTGATGGTCAAGCTGCCTCATAATATGCTGCTGTGTGTTGGTCTAAATCACTGAGGTGCAGTTCAGTGGCATTCACTTGATCTGTGAGGTACCAAATATCCTCTGGTGTGGAAGCTGTGGTTGTTTTCAGTTTGACAATGTCAGCAGCCAAGGCTTTAAGTATTCTGGTAATGTATCACATAGAGGAGGTGTTGGGCTCACTTGAGCCTTTGCATGCCACTCCTGCCATTCTTGACTGCTGCCAGTCTCTCCTGCTCACTGAGGAGGACATCAAGAAGGCTACTGTTGCCATGGAGGATTGGCAATGATTTCTTATGAATTGCTATGCTCATCAACACAAAAAAAACAAAAAACACTTGGGTTGCATCTGTTGAGCCAAAAACTGTGACTGCTCACACACATGTGCAAATGTCAAGTAAAAAGGATTAACATTTATGTAATTTGTGAGGACTGGGTCAGACTAACAAAATTAAGTGGCCATCTTAGTTGGCATCCATGCTATACCAAGAGCATCATTTTAATCTTGCTCTGCATCAGTACAGGTGGTCACCATTAATGATACTGGGATAGTGCTTTTGACTATCATAGTGGGATCTGGTGGCTAGTCCATCTATTTGACTCTGGAGCCTAGATTTTATATATTATATATGAAATATCTATAATACCCCTACCAATTTGTGGGCTTTGGGTGAGAAGAGGGAGGTTGAGGGTTAAAAATTGTCTTAGGTGGGGGTTGTATGTTGAACTCGGAAGTTGGGAAACTGTAGCAGTGCGGGAGGCTCATCATGATTTGGCAGAGTTGTGGGCAGGGTTTTATTAAATGCAGGCAGTCACAGCAAGTAAATAATTTAACAACTAATGTGCTCATAGGAGGCTTGTGTTGAGGAGGGAAGCTGCAGGTTAGACAATGGGTAGATGAGGATTAACAAATGCAACCAAACCAGGGGGGCATTGACAGGCTGGGGGAGGTTTTTTGGAGCTGGCAAGTTTGATTCCATATCAGAAATTAGATTCAGGTATCCAAATCCAGAGTGGAATCCTAATATTTAGGAATTAGGATTTTCAGCAGCTATATCCACAAATCCTTCATTTGAGCTAGAATCTAAGATATTCATTAAAAAAAACAGATATCCAAGCTTCCCTAGTCTAGACCATGGGCTGGACTTTCAATGACTTGTAGCATTGCTTTTGCTGCAGTTGCATTACTTGTGAAATGACTATTAGACCACAAAGAAAAGGTAGTCTATCTTCATGTCAGAAATGCCACAAGTTGCCCTACAAAAATGATGCGTGTGCAAAAAGTTTGCCATAAAGTGTGTAAAGTGTCACAAATGCATCACATGTTTTGCCCAGTTCTGTTGCAATGCTGCTTTAATTATGTCCTAGCTTTAATAAACTATAGCCAGAGCCAATACGGCTGTGGCAAGCTTGGAGAAGCTCTGAGGAAGGAGCGCCATGACAGCCACTGATTGTCATCCCTAAGATAGTGGTGGCAATGGAACTGTGCATGCGCATGTGTGTGCATGTGCAGTTCTCTTTTCTAACTATGGAAGTAGTGTCCAAAATAGTGCCACTTTAGCTCTGAAGAAAGTGACCATGGCAGACAGTTTTAAGCTCTGTAGGAGTTTCAGATGGATACTTCTGAAAGTCCAATGTAAGCATGACATGGTCTGCTCGTTTTCAGAGTGATTGCAGAATTGCTGCAGGCTCTGCCCACTGACATAAAATTTGGACATGGCACAATTTGCTGATACTTCTAAATGTGTGCACAATAGAAATTCTCATCTAGACATACTGTAGGCTTTGCAAAAGAAGTCATGATTTGTGAAGACAATGCTGACAAAAACATGATTCATGTAATGTTTGTTGCAATAGTGTATTTTGGGGGGGGCATGCTCAGATGCAGTTACACCATCTTAGAATGTAGATCTTCTAATAGTTTGGAAATAGGAGCACATGATCTCAGGTGGATCCTTTTCATTATGTTACCTTTAATATCATAACTAATATTCATACACCAAACAGCAACATTGCAGTTTTACATCCCACTGTGGGGTCATCATTCCATGAACAAATTTGACCTCTGCTCAATTTTTGCAGCTGTCACTCTGCGCCTTTTTTTTTACTTTTGGTTCATGGCCCTTTCTGTTCCAACTGGTCCACTTCTGTAAGGCTCACTCACAGCCCCATCAACCATATACTCTGGGATGTACCCCTTACTTCCTTCAACCCCTGTAGCTTACTCCTCACAGTGGGGATCTGGTCATTAGGGCCTGCCTCAAGGGCCCCACAAAGTCATCTTAGGCAAGCCTCTAGAGGCGGGTGCCTCAGTTGATGGTGTGGTTCCTGTGCATAGAGCCATCCTTCAACCTTCAGGGTCGAGGTATATTTTACAAGGTTGCTTCAAACCCACTGGTATGTCAGTGTGCAAGAGGTTCATGTGACCTGGAGCCCACACACAATAGCATAGTGTTCTCCAGCCCAATCTGCTCTGCCTCAATTGCGATTTCACTGATAGTTATCTAGGTGCCAGGAGTGGGGCAGAGGCAGTGACCCCCCCTTCCCAGACAGCATCCTCTGGAATGTTCAGTCCTCCACTCTCTGGCTGACCCCCAATGACTCTGGCTCATTCCTGAGTCTAGGTCACCGGTGTCATGAGCTGTTACCCTACTGCTGGCTGCAGTATGCTCTTTTTTCCCAGATAAGACTGAGGTGTTGGTGGTGGACCCAGGTCGCCTTGAGTTGGGTTGCAGGGCTGGGCTTCCATTGGGCATATGGCTCGATGGTGCCCAGCTCCCAACCCCAGACTGGGTGCGTAATCTGGGCGATATTATCGATGACGGTTTGACCCTAAAATTGCAGGTGTCATCCATTGTCAGATCTTCCTTTTACCATCTTAGGAATATCGCCCGGTGAAATACCTAGTTCC
Organism: Neoceratodus forsteri; assembly: GCA_016271365.2. Lineage (NCBI taxonomy): Eukaryota > Metazoa > Chordata > Ceratodontiformes > Ceratodontidae > Neoceratodus > Neoceratodus forsteri. Next base: position 56,577,616 of record CM028130.1, read on the forward strand.
TCCAGATGACCTTCCTACATTGGTCCATGCCTTTGTGACCTCTCGCCTTGATTACTGCAATGCCCTGTACCTAGGGCTACCGGGGGTTGATATCCGCCGCTTGCAGCTGGTGCAGAACGCAGCAGCCAGGCTTTTGACTGGGACATCCAGAAGCAGTCATATTATGCCTGTGCTGCATGGACTGCACTGGCTGCCGGTTCAGTGGCGGATCACCTTCAAGGTCGGGCTACTGGCTTACAAAGCCCTACATGAACAGGGACCACAGTACCTACAAGATCTCCTTAATCCCTATTGTCCCTTTCGTTCACTCCTATCCACCGATGAGGGATTGCTAGAGATTCCCAGGGTTTGTTTAAAAACATCTGGGGCACGTGCATTTTCTTACGCTGCCCCCACCCTGTGAAATTCTCTACCTTGTCGGAATGAAGCTGCCTGACCGTCGAGAGTTTTAAGTCAGAGTTAAAAACTTATTTATTCCTGAAAGCTTATGGAGAGTGATTTTTACTGTGATTTTATTGTTATTATTGTTGTTATTGTTATAGTTTGTAATTTAATGTCTGTTCACTTGTACAGCACTTTGGTTTTTGAAAAGTGCTTAAAAATAAATTTTGCTTACTTACTTACTTTCCAAACAATTTGCACAGCACCATCAAAGTGACAATAGATCATGGGTGTCCACAGGCATATTCAGTGTACTTTGCCTAGTACAGTAAAATCTGCATAATCCAGGGACAAAAAGAGCCTCAGGACAGGGCAGCAAACACAAACAGAGCCTGATGTACCTGAAGAACTGTTTTTCCCCTCCTTGCTTAGTGTGAGTTTGTGCAGGATCATTGGAAGATGTGTGAATTCTAAATTTAGAAGCCATGAGTGTATGAGTGACTTGACTATGTGTACAGGAGTGTTGGTGTGAATGGACTTGTATAAGTCTATCTCGAGGTGTTACAGAAGTTTTTAATGTATCCTGAACATTGTAACTTAAAGCCAGCCAACTTCTGTCTGATTGGTAGTGTGTATGTTAGATAAAATAAAACGTTATGAATCTATTAGGATCATTGGCTTACTACATATTGTTGATTCAAATCGGGATGAAGTAGTGTTTTTGTGGAGGGGGCAGCACATCTTTTGGTTTGTGTCTATGGGTGGGGGCAACAGTTCCATCAACTCTCAAGTACAACTTTGAAATTCCTGGCTACACCCTAAAACAAGCTTTGTATAGTTCATCTTCATTTGCTTCTCTTGGTAAGACTCTAGACAAAATCCCCTTTGATGGCCTGACAAGAGACCATTAAAGTTGTTATAGTTTGATGGTAATTTACACTGCAAATAAATGTTCATGATGTGCTGTACTAGCTGGGAGTGTTGTAAGAAACAGAGTGAATGCCGTTTGTGATGGAGAATGTTTATTTAAATATGTTTTGCCATTGATTTTGCTTCTCACTCTCATGGGAACAATTTTAAGGTCAGGACAGGGAAGAAAAAAGGCAGAAAAATAAATATTCAGTTTGTACTTTAACGAAGCAGTTGGCATTTGAAGCCATACTGTTGTCAAATCCTCCCACTGCTGCAGTTTGAAATAAATTGTTTTCCATTTTAGATCCCCGCCCAACCTCCTGGCTAATTAAAGCACAGGCTATGAAGCAGTGGGCTTTGAAATTGGATAAGACAGCAGGTGGGCTCTGAAGCAAAAAACAACCAGCTTCAAACTGCCATTTCCAAACAATGTGGACAGCCAGTGCAAGATTAAATGGCAGCACCTGAAGTGTAAAATAAACATTACGGATAATGACATCATCCCCACCCAAACATTAGTTGCATATATTGGTAGATAAGAAAATAATGTACATTTCTCAACAAGAGTTTTTGAGCCTCCCTGGCATTCTAAAAAATAGGAGCAGATGAAGTTATTTGCATTTAAGTAAGAGGAATGTCTTGAGGTAATTTAATTACATAAGGTATTACACAGCATTGTGTGAAATCAAGTCTACCTTGAATCTTTTATAACATAGAAACCAAAACCTGTGACTGATCAGATATGATCACATGGTCATGCCCTAGTCTAACACAACAGCGCAGGTTAGAAATACTTAAGTTTCTGAACCTCATTACTCAGGTTTTAAAGTAAACAAAAACTGACTGTTGTCTGTTGTCTGTTGTCTCTTGCCTCACTTCCAGGGCTTGAAATTATCCTGCAATCATACACACCCTGTCAGGCTTTATTGCTTTATTATGCCATTGGAGTTATCTAGACCAATGATCCTTTGTGTGATCCTGAGAAGGACACTTGTCTTCCTTATGTTTCAGCCCTGGTATCTTTAAAATTTTTATTTATTTATTTATTGATTGAATTTTGTAGACCCGGTAAGCCCACTGGGCCTAGAAGTCTCTTTTTCAGGGGTGACTGGGGGGAAGGGGATACAGATGGTAAGCAGCTGAAATTGAACCATATTAAGCTGTTGGTGGTACTTTTAGTGAATGGGAGAAATTTGGCCAGGACACCGGAGAAATTCCCCTACTCTTTTTCGATAAGTGCCATGGGATCTTTATCATCCACCTGAACTACCACCAATCCAGGCAGATGGGACCTCGGTTTAACATCTCATCCAAAAGACGGCACCTCAGAAGTGCAGCACCCCCCTCATGCTGCACTACAGTGTCAGTATTGGGATATTAACCCAAGTGCCAGATGTGGGAACTGAACCCACAACCCTCTGATCTGCCGGCCTCAGAGGTGAGTGTGCTACCTACTTAAAATAATGGAGAGTCAGGACCCCACTGGAGTTGAGATGCATTGTCTTAGTTGGACTATTGTGGATAAATAAATTGTAAACCAAAAAGAAGTGAGGGAGGGAAGAAAAAGAAGCAACATGAAAAAAAATACAAAATGACAGAGAGAGAATGAGATAAGAAGGGAGGAAGGGCGGAAGGAAGGAAGGGCGGAAGGAAGGAAGGAAGGAAGGAAGGAAGGAAGGAAGGAAGGAAGGAAGGAAGGAAGGAAGGAAAAGGAAAGAAAAGGAGAGAAGGCTGTCCATGAGGACTAGATTTTAAAAAGGCATTCCATTTATTACTATCCAGAAACAAATGATTTGATACCTTTTATTGGACCAACATGGATGTTACAGAAAAAAACAAAGTGCTTTAGCTTCCAGACCAACCAGGTCCTTCTTCCAGAAGCTTTGTGGCAGTTTTTTGAAAAAAACTTGCCTAAGCTGAAAGTTCAGGCAATTCAACTAAAAGCACACTATTTCTATAACATCCATGTTGATAGTAAAATATCAAATCATTTGGTTCTGGATCTGTTTTTAAAAGGACCAATACGGCACCTACAACATTTTTTTTGCATTTATTACTATGTCATTTTTAATTTTTTTTGTTAGCAAGCCGCCTTGTAGCTCAGCTCCAGCCAGCCCTCGGCCCCCCTCCTCGCAACCCAGGACTTACTTTTCTGTACCTGATACCCCCTAGATTGCCCCCAGGGTGGGGCCACCACACCAATATGACCCCCGCGATGATGGGACAAGGGTGCCAGCAGAGGTGCCCATCAGCAGTACCTCCTTGGCCTGCCCTCCGATGAGGGGCATAGAGTCAGCTGGCCATAGCGGACGATGGGATAGGTTGGGTCCCCAGAAGTGTCATGGCATGTGATCAGGGCCAGGGTAAGCAAGGCATCATAGATGGCAGCTGCTATTTTTATGCTATTTTTTTCCCTGGGGTGGGGATGAGCAGTGACATCCCATCACCCACCCTCCTCAAGTGCTGATGCTGTCTGGAGTACCCCAGCCTCTGCCAAGGGTTCATGTTGTTCTGGACACTCTACCTCCCTCCCTCCCAAAGAAGGAGAGCAGTCCCTAGGATGCTCAGTCCTTTTCCCCCAGTCCAGCTCTCCGATGTCCTAGGTCTGTTCCAGAACACAGGCCATTGACGTTGCAGATTGGTTCCCTGCCCCTGCACCATTAATTACTATTTTCTAATCATAGATTACATGCTCAACTGCAGCATCTGTTCTGCTTCCATTTTAGCTTAGAAGTGGGCCCTTGATCTGCTAATGATACTGTAGGCAATGGAATGCAGTGCAACAAAAAAGGAGTTAGAGACTGATCCACAGAGGTGCTTGGAGGACTTCTGCTCTTGCATAGGGGTACAATGGGATGCTGCAGGTGCACAGTGGTCACACTATGCACATGTGAAGACCTCAATGTATCCACAGCCCCAATGTGCCTCCATAGAGGTGTGCCTCAACTTGAATAGCACCATTGCAGTATGTGCGAGGACAGGTCAGGCAGGTTCAGGGGTGAGGAGCTGCATCATTTGACTCATGAAAGGTTTGCAAACTGTAGAGAGGACATGGAGGGCATTGCTATTACACTGCATAGAAAGCAGTTGTAATAGCTAATCCCCTTTCATGCAATTATCCCCTGACCTTCCCATGGCCTGTTTTGCCCTGGCACTACATGCCCTCAACCCTGCAAGCTGTCAAGGAGGGAAAAATAAAAGTTTATTTAAGGAAGAGTTATATCACTCTTTAGAGGACTGCCATATCTCACAATCCCCTATCCTGAGTGGTGGATCCACTGCAGTATCAGCATGGGCATCCACTTGGATAACTTCTGTCTGACCTTGATGACCCCATCACCTCCACACTCTAGTCTATAGATATAGGGGGAGTCCAGGAGCTATGGATGCCCCCACTATAGTGGCAGGACCCTATGTCAACTTAATCAAATGAAATGTTTCTGCCTAAATCATTTTGAAGGAGGAGGAGAAGCTAGTTCCTCTGCTTTTTTTTTACATGCCCTGCACTGGCAGGTAGAAAATGGGGAAGTATTAATTCCAGTACTTAAATTCCTTTACAGTCATGACATTTCACAGAAAATAAAAAAAAAAATTGCATTTCAAGGAATGGAATTTGTCTAATTTTGTCCAGAACATTGGTGGATTGTGGTGAAAAAAAGGTTATCAATTACACTTCTGTTATTATTTTCTAAGAATGATAACTTCTGAATCCACAACTTCCCTTTGTAAAAAGAATATGCAAGAGATGACACTAAGCTCAGTTATAGCAGAATCATCTTTGTAAATTGGCGATTAGAGACAAAAGCTTCAAATCCAGCATTAACTTCAGTAATGGACACAAGTGCACAAAAGCGGGCTAAAGAGTCTTGTCTGTTTAAGGTAGTCGGGAAAGGATGATGATTGACACCATTGTCCCCTATGCCTGGCTAATCCTTACCCAGGATCAGGTTTGCTTGATTTGCTGCTGTCAGGCACCTAATAACAGATGGTCTCTGTTTGGCATACGTCTATTTGGAAATGCCCAAGAGGACAGAGATGTTAAGCGAATTAGCGCCAGTGCGGCACAACTAGAAAGGGATCATTCCTCCTGAGAGTGAGCACAAGGGGTGTCAAAGTACCTTTTCTCAAAAACTCAAGTGAGTATTCAAACTCAGAATCTCAGATATTTAAGCATTTTATTATTCACCTAAACAACTGAAGAAAAAACAATGTATAGAAAGAAAAACATTAGCCATACCCAGGTTGCCAGGGCTAATCCCTTAGCCACCCTAAGCCAGTCATCTTCCCCCTTTACCGTCATCTTTTCATACTGGTATTGTTTAAAAAAAAATTGTCAGGGAAAACTCTGAAGGGGCACTCAAACAGACACCAGCATTCTATTGAGTGTTGCAGAACCAAAATATTAGGCTGTGCATGGTTACAGGGGAGATGTCCCAGAGCACAGAGTTTGAAAGTGAGTTAGCTGGTGCTGGAGAAGCAGCAATGCAGGAAAGCAGCAGTCCCAGAAGATGGCATGTCATTTAGTGCTACAGAGATATGGAGCAGCAGCCACAAGGGAAAGAAACCATCTTGAGGCCCCAGGGACATTAAAGCAGCAGACATCAACTTTCCACAGGGGGTGAAGGGGAGAAAGAGAGAGAGAGAGAGAGAACATAGCAGGGGGAAGGGGCAGAAGTAATAGCGAGCCCATGTCCTTCTATACTATTTGGGTCCATATTTAATACATCATCAGTTTGGATGGGTTTTGTTAGGTTCAACCCAGGGGTTAACATATCTATTAATAGGAAATTGATGTTTATTTTGTATTTTTGCACATGATGTCAAATTGAACAAAGATTGATTTGGAAAGATTCGTTCATGAGCCGTTTTCCTCTTTTCTTGATGTGGCCATTTGTCCTGTTGACTTGATTAATTAAATTCATAAAAATAAACTTAAATGGAGGACATTAGGGCCATGGTGGAATATTTAATGGGTTCTGTGCTTTTAGTCTCCTGATTAGATGGAAGAATAAAAATAACAAATATAAATTTGCTAAGCAGTTGTTTGATGTTGAGTTTTGTGGGGATGAATCTGGAATTTTTAAGTGTAATACAGCAAAGTGGGTAGGTGATTTCAATATTAGGGGATCTAATTGGCAGATAAAGTACAGGACACTTTTTATGTATATTCATAAGCAGTTTTTATACTCTGCACATGCACTTGCGCTTTTTTGAGCTGTGAATTGTTGCATATGGGGGGCGTATAAATTAAGGAAATGAACTGTTCCTCAATCCCCCTGATGGAGCCCTGTATATAGGGCACTACATAGGGTCTTCTTTGCCCGTCACTACAATGGCTTCTGCTGCTGACTAAATCTCAATACCTTTAGCTGGTGATTGCTGAACTTTTTATTAGGGCTGCAGTGGGAGTAGCCCTGGAGACCTCTTGCTATCAAAAAAGAAGGATGCTCATTCCTTCTGATCAAAGAACATATTGGAGGTGCAACACAGTTGCCTCTACACCTGTGAAGCCCTTCACTCACTGTCTGCATTTGCAGTGTCACTGCACTATTTTGTAGTCTGTTGGCAGTCACAGCACACTCCACCATGTCCAAGATGACCACCAGACCATATTGTTCATGCACAACTGCTAGCACATGCACAATATGCTACAACAGCCATCCTGGTCATGGCAGACTGTGCTGTGTTTTGCCGTGACCTCCAATTTCCTTTTTTTTAAGTACACATATCTCCCCACCCAACCCCCTTTCAGCACCCACCACCCCAGAAATATAGCAATGACACTGGGGTGCCCAATCTCCCAGTGTTGTGATCATAACACAACAGCAACATTGGGGGTGCACAATCCCCCATTGACTGTTGAACCTTTTTTTATATATATAATTTTCTCCCTTCCCAGATACATAATACTGACACTCAGGGTGCTCAATCCCACAGTGTCTCGCTTACCATTTTTTTTTTGTTTAAAATGATGTTTTTCTGCCCCCACTCAACCCTCCCTAACAGCATCTCCCACCAGAAACATAACAGTGACACTGGGAGTGCCCAATCCCTCAGTGTCCCACTCAGGAATCCTCTATTGTGGATTTTTTTTTCACCTGCAAAACAAAAACCATCCATCAATGTCTTTTGCAGCCATTTCTTTCCCCCACCTGACCATCCAACTCAGCACCCACCACCCTGTACCCCCAAGCGCTTACTTAGCTATCGGGGTTCCAATACTGTAATCCTCTCTGGACCACAGACACATCTTCATTCTTCACAGCTGGGCCACAAACTGAAGTGACAGTTATGGGATTCAATGTATTTCAATGGGGTTTTGAACATAGTGGCACAACTTGGGCATTTTTGCATATTTTTGGCCAACATTTTTAACATGCCTTTTTTGGGACCCCACCTCATGAACCATTGCACTCACATTAGGCAAATCTGTCCCAAAAGATGATTTTGTGGTCCCTGCATGAAATCACCTTTAAGGCAGGAGTTGAAAATCTTTCTCTGCCCTTGTTCATGGGGTGGTGTCATAAGAAGACTATGTTGAAACTTTAGTGTAAAAATATTAAAAAAACAATAATGTTATGAATCAGATCTAGCTAGGGAAAAGGGAGGGAGCACAATGTAAAATATCAGAGGGGAAGGAATAATAGGAAACAATGGAAAAAAAGGAAGGAGGAGGACTAGCAGAGCAGGAAGATAACAGTCCCATGAAACAGAGACTTAAAGGAGTAGTCCACCCAGAAGTTCCAAAAACATTTGTTATGCAGAGTGTTTTGGTTTGTATGTAAAGTCCTAGTTTGTCCTTCCCTCTTTCTGCTATTAGGAGTTTTTTCTAAATTAGCCTGCTAGCATTATGGTACTTTTACAACCCCTGGGGATCTCCATCACAAATAGGTTTATTTCCTTTCTTGCTCCTACAATGCACCCTGTATCATGTCCCAGTGATGTAGCTGAGCCCATAGATTTAGCATATGCACCGCTTTAAAATCAGTTCACAACAACAGAGCTGTGTAACTGTTCTTATCCAGTGAGCACAAGAGACAACAGTTACAGTTTAGCAGATACCTGAAAGCTAGCTAATTGGCGTTTCTGTAAGAAAACAGCTACTAAATAGCTCTAATTCACTATTTTTTGTTTTTTATGTGTATCAGGTCTAGCTAGCATGAGTGTTTTAATTCTAAAACTTTTAATTACATCAAACTATACACAACCATAAACACACAGAAATTGCCCAGACCATCAATGCTGTAATTAGTAAAGACTCTAGCTGTTTTCTTTACAGAAAACCAACTCAGTTAGATTTCAAGTATTTACTAAACTATAAATGTAGGTACCAGAATTATATTAGGTAGAGCTGGAAGTTAGTGCTGATTTTGCTCTGTGACATGATTTTCATTTTTTTTTATTACAAATGAAGCATATGGTATCAAGCTGCAGCCAGGAAACTGCAAAACACTTTGAAGTCAGTTTTTCTCCTGTGTGTGGTATGGCATGAAAGCAATAGGATGACAGTGACTATTTCAGCCACACATTTGATCCCATTTTACAATGGTTCACTGCACTATACATTTAGTGTATCACATGTTTTCAAATAAAACAAATATTCACCAAACTAATTAAATAACTCAGACATACATATTTTTATAATTTATTAAAATATGTATTTCACATTTGTAAGAAAAAAATTGAAAATCATGTCACAGAGCAAAATGAGCACTAAATGCCAGTTCTACCTGACAGAATGCTGGTACCTACAGTTACAGTTTAGCAAATACTTGAGAGCTAACTGAGTGGGCTTTCTGTAAGAAAACTGCTGCAGTCTTTACTAATTATAGCATTTATGATCTGGGGCAATTCCTGTGCTTTTTATTATCCTGTATAGTTTGATGAAATTAAATTTTAAAATGAAAACACTTACTACTGCTAGCTAGACCTGACACACACAAAAAACACAAATAGTAAATTAAAGCTATTTAGTAACTGTTTTCTTACAGAAGCCCCAGTTACAGTAGCTAGCTTTCAGGTATCTGCTAAACTGTAACTATTGCCATTTGTGCTCACTGGATAAGAACAGTTACACAGCTCTGCTGCTGTGAACTGATTTTAAAGTAGTGCATATGCTAAATCTATGGACTCGGCTACATCACTGTCACATGAGACAGGGTGCATTGTAGGAACAAGAAAGGAAATAAACCTATGTGTGATGGAGTTCCCCAGGGGTCATAAAAATACCATATCACTATCAGGTTAATTTAGGAAAAACTTATAATAGCAGAAAGAGGTAAGGAATATTACTATATTAAACTGGCTCTTGGGTGAGGGGTGGGTTTTAGTAGTGAGGGTTTTTTTTGAGGGATAAGAGGGGATTTGGAGAAACTTTGTATGGGTGGGAGGGGGGATTTAATGGACATTCATCCTCTGAAATGTATATGTATCTTGTACAATGCTTCATCTTCTGTAATGTGCACTGTTTTGTATGAGTATGTTACAAATTAATAAAGTATACTTAATTTAAAAAAAAGAAAGAGGTAAGGACACATTAGGACTTAACATACAAATCAAAACACTCTGTATAACATATGTTTATGAAAATTCTGGGTGGACTATTCCTTTAATAGTTCTCCCCTAGAAAGAACTAATCAATACATGGAATACAAAAGTAGAATCTAATAGTACCTCTAAGTGCTTTGAATACAACAAGGTGCATTTGCAATAGCCCCCAGAGTGACTCACCTGTACTTCCTTGTAGAAAGCACAGTTTCCAAGAAGCCAATCAAATGTGCATTACCCTGCAGCGGTGCTCCCAGATTGATTTGCCAATTTTTCCTGTAACCCCAGGGCAGCTTTCCTGTGTTTCCCTTTAGATTACATAATTCCCTATGGATGACAAATTGCTCCATTTTTCTGTACAAGCAATGTAAATCAGTGGGAAGAATATTTCTGTAGATTGCTCCAAATCCCTGTAAAATACAGAAATCCTGTAGACTGGGGGGGTGTACTGCAGTTAAGGCACATCTATAGGAGGTACTCCCCTGAATGTGGCCACTGATCCCTGTAAATCACAGACATACAAGTAGATCAGATAAATCTGCACTCACCCACCCAGTGTAAAGCAGTGAAGGAGCATATGATTTTCAGAATCACGACCACTAGAAGAGTAGGAATTTAACAGAACAGAGACTTATTAACATAAATTATAATGTTTTAGACTAATTTTATAAGGGGCTAGGGTAGATAGCAGCAAGATACCCAGTGGGAACCTTGCATTATGGCTAGTACCCCCAAAAACTTATTACATGAAGAAAAATGATCATTTAGACCTTTAGGATGACCACTTTTAGCTTGTTTATTTTTCTTTTTTCCTTTTCTATAATCTATCACTTTTTAACTTCTTACCTATTTACTCCAATGTAAACAAGAGACACAATGCCTACTTTGAAATTACATTCAGAGTAAACTTAAGCCTGCCAACTTTGACTACCAATCTATGCATAAGGTTATTTTTTGAAAATCGGACTGGGTGTGGATACCCAGGGGAGGGGCTAGGGCTCAGGTTACAAAATGACTTCACAAAAATGAGTCACCACCTGCAGTAATAAAATCAATCACAACAAATGGCTGAAAAAGTAAACATTACCACATGGACTATTAAAGGTTTTAACCACCCCATAAAGAGAAGAAAGGTCCTGGGATATCTGAAAAAACACCTGACCACCATAGCATATTTACAAGAGATGTACCTCACTAATGCAGAACATAACAAATTTAAGGGAGACAGGGTGGGTCAAATATTTTTCTCATTATTCACTTTGCATGCTAGTGGAGTAGCCACAGTAATCCACAAAAGACTACCATTCAAACCCCTCTTCACACAGACTGACACATAGGGCAGATGGGTACTATTATAGGGGGAACTGTATGGGAAGCAGGTGGTACTGCTGAATGAATACAGCCCTAACCTTGATGACTGACAATCTGTACAGGATATATCACTCATGCTCTCCTCCCTCCGGGGCAAGATCTTATGGGGGGGACTTCAACTTCATACTAGATCCCTACCTAGACCAATCATCTACACGATCTTACCAACTCACCAAATCGACCAACCTGCTACTAAATATAAACTACATATTTGAGTAAAGATGTTTTTTCTAAGCAAAAATGGCCACCGGGCTGGGTGCGCCACTGACTGCTTTAGCAGCTTGATTGCAACTTTTGACTAAAATTCTGATTTCAAGCTGACTCTGCCCAAAGTTTTGATTTGAATTTCATTCCCACCTGATTCAGCCTGATGTTTACTTTGCTTCACTTCTTCAGCCATTTATTTTGTGCTCTCTTTGCCATGCTGCTGCTCTCCGGTCCCGTTTTATGTTATTCTTTGTTAGCCAGTCTGAACTGAAAGCTGTCAGTTTGAGCAGCAGGAGTGATATTGGGGGGCACTGGAACATCCCCGTAGTGTGCACTGAGGCTATTTCATTTTGGCCCCATTACCGCTCTCTATAACAACAGTGCCTGGCCTGCCCATTTAGCTTTACTTTGAATATTCTTTTTTGGCATTGTGTGGACTTACTGCTGAATTTTCGTGGGGGTTAGATGATCCAGGATTCTGGAGACTTACTCTGAGAGAAGTAAGGTCACGCAAATAGACTAACTATAGGGAAATTGATTGGCTGTTATTCGCAGAGAGCAAGCGAGAATCGTTGGTATTTTGAACTTGTCCAGTAGCTTAATTTTTTGGTGGCCAAAGTTTTTGTGCAGAAATGAATGGTGCAATGTAATGTAGTCAAGCCAGTGGTCCCCACCCTGTGGTGTAGCCATTTGCTAGGGCATGTAGCTGTTCAGAGGACACAGCTCCAATCTAGCCGGGTAGCCTGCAGTCCAGGCTGGCAGTCCACTAGGTTTTCTCCAGGGGGGGCAAAGTGGTGGGTAGGCCCCCAGCAGAGATCCACAGTTCAGCCACGGGTGCTGCAATTTGGACCTTTGTTTGGGATTTTTTGGGATCCTGCTCCTGCACAATCTACTCAAGCTAGATATTCGGAAGAGGAAGAATGTTATTCTGGACTTCTTTGCTTTCAGCACACGGTCGGACCTTTTAATTATACTTTTGCTTGACTGTTACTGAACTGGGAAGGCAATGAGAGTGCTTTGTTTTCTGTTCAGTTCCCCTAGCAGTGAGAGTGCTTGGGGGCTGAAAAATCACTGGGATACATTTTATTGAATTTTGTTCAGCTCCATCACAGTGAGTGCTTGGGGCTGGAAAAATGATCTGTGATATATCTATTTCTATTCTGTCCAAGGAGTGAGAGCTCCTGGTTTCTACTTGACCTCCTTGGGTTGTGAGAGGGCCCTAGGGGGGCTGAAGAAGTTGTTTTAAATACACATTTATGGACTCTAATTTGAGTTATATCAACAAGAATTCACTGATTATTTTATGACTGGTTTCAGCATCTTCTAAACCACTTTTCTGGACTTTTGATTGTGACTCTTCTATCTGTATTTTTAATTTTGATGTGGTTTTATTATATTTGGAGCTTTTAGGGCACACTTTAACTTTATTCTTTTTATTTTAAATTTATCATTTAAGGGCAGTTGATTGGTTGAGGGCTGTTTAGTTTTATTTATTTTATTTTGTTTATTTTATTTCATTTTCTTTTTTGTATTCAATTAGTTAATTGGGGTTTCTTTGTCATTTATGTGGGCTTGCTGTGTTTTGTTGTTGTTGGGTTTTTTAGTATGTATAGGAGGCCTGCCCCCATGGCCATACGCTATTCATCCTCTGCCCTTCATGCCCTCCACCCTTTTGTCCCACCATTGCAGTTTTCCATTTACCAGCACTGTAGAGTGTTGGATATTGTTTGTGGGGGGGTTGGGAGCATAAATGGTGGAGGGTGAATGAGCGAGGCCATCGCATTTGGGTAGTAAGGGACAGAAGATGCCCTGGGGTGAAATGGAATCTGGAGTGTGGTCTGCTACGCCTAGTTTCCATACCCATGGACACCACAATTTTGGTGGGCAGTCAGCTCTGGCAGCCCCAGAAGCCCGTCCAACTCAAGCAGTATTATGGAACACTAGATCATTGCAGATCTTGTTGGATTGGTGGATCTAGTGTGCATCACCGAGACCTGGCCGGATGAGAATGCAGGCCCCATATTAGAGGCCGCTATTCCAGCTGGGTACTCGGTGTTACACCACTCGAGATTGGACCATGGGGGGGTTGTGGTCTGTTTTAAGACCGAGCTAGGCCTCACAAATGTACCAGTTGAGGAAGCTAAGTCATTTGAGTGTACTGTAGTGGCAGGTGTAGGTTGTAGGATCGTCCTCTTCTACCATCCACCAGGGGACAAGAAGCGTTTCCTACAGGAAGTAGCAGACTTTGTGATCGACATGGCATTTGAGTCACCCAGGCTGATGGTCCTGGGCAACTTCAATGCCTGGGTTGATAATGAACTCTCACAATTTTGTCAATACTTCCTCCAATTTATGACATCTTTGGGCCTTACACAAGTTGTTACTTCTGCTTCTCAAAAAGGTGGTCACTCCCTTGACTTAATCTTCCTCCTGCAGATCAAAACCTCTGATTTGGGGGTGGAACCTGTTAGATGGTCTGATCACTACACCGTGGGGTTCAGTTTTTGCACCCCCCCCTTCATAGGCCTACCCTTGTGGAGATGGTCAGGTATCACTCTTTGTGAGATGTAAGCTCTGAAGGCTTGGCAGCAGCACTTGACCTATCTTTGTTTTCCGGAGCAAGCAATGACCCAGATGCCTTTGTTTTCGCCTATAACAAGGCCATCTCTTCAGCCCTGGATATCATTGCTCCTGTCCATATTCATCCTCTCCCCCTCACCCTCTTTCCCTCTGGTTTGATGGGACCTTGAGAGAGATGTGGAGACAAGGATGAAGATTAGAGTATTTCTGGTGGAGATTCACCTTAGATGCCGACCACCTTAGATTGATGGAACATTATCAAATCTATCATTCTTCAGTCACCCGTAAGAAGGCAGAGTTCCTGTCCAGGGAGATTGAGGCTGCTCAGAACCAACCAGCTCAGCTCTTTTGACTTGTGGACAGAATGTGAAGCTAAGCCTGTCTACAAATTCGAAGAGCCTTTTCACAAGTAAAGTCTGAAGAGCTTGCTTGTTTCTTTGTGGCTATCAAGGCGGTGCTCCAACCAGCACAATCTATGGGAGATGTTATGTATCAGTGCTCGGTCACTGTCCCTCAGTTCTTCTGGAGTTCCTTTGACCAGCCTGAGTTCATTGTTGTCATGCAGATTGTCCAGAGTATGCACCCAACATGCTGTAGTTTGGATTTGGGCCCAACTACCCAGATCAGAGGTTGTTGTGATACCATCAGCCCAGTCCTAGCATGGATAGTCTGGTGCTCCTTGGATACAGGTGAATTTCCTAGCATCCTGAAGGAGTCAGTGGTAATGCCCCTCCTGAAGAAAGTTTCTTTGGACCCAGACTGCCCTGCCAAACTACAGAGTGATCTCTAACCCTCCCTTTGTGGTGAAGATGATTGAGAAAATAGAGGCCCTATAACTGGAGAACCGTTTGACCATCCATGACATTTATGAACCTCTCTAATCCAGTTTTTGAAAGAGGCATATTACTGAGACTGCACTGGTTCAGGTGCTCAATGATCTCTTGATGGCGAGAGATCAGAAGAGCCTTTCTATCTTGGTTCTTCTTGACCTCTCACCAGCATTTGACACTGTGGACCATGGAGTTCTTCTCAAAGACCTGAGGTTCATCTGTGGCCTGTCTAATACAGTCCTCAGGTGGTTTAGCTCTTTCCTCATTAGTATATTTCAGAGGGTGGTGTCAGGGATTTATTCCTCTGACCCATTCTCTCTGTCATGTGGGGTACCTCAGGGTTCAGTGTTGCCCCCATGTTGTTCACAGTGTATATACTACCTCTCAGAGACATTGTAAGAAGGTATAGGCTGAGGTTTCACTGCTATGCTGATGATACACAGCTCTACCTATCTTTTGCACCCAATCAGATTAGAGCTCTGTCAGTCTTTAACAACTGCCTCACTGAAATCCAAGACTGGATGAATTTGAGCTGGCTGAGGTTGAACTCAGAGAAGACTGAGGTGATGATTGTGGACCCTGGTTGCCAGATAGAGGGGGCGGGAGCTGGTTTACCTTCAGGGCTCTTTCTTGATGGTTTCCAGCCCCTAACCTCTGAATGGGTATGAAACCTGGGGGTGATGCTTGATGATGGGTTGACATTGCAGTCACAGGTGTTGGCAGTCATCAGATCTTCATTTTACCATCTAAGGAACATCTTCAGGATGTTACATGAGGTCCCTGCACCCTTATTGGTACCCTCAGATGTACACCATTGACAGCTAGTGCTTAGGTATATGTTATACTAATGTATAGGGCTAAGGGCATCTACCATACAAGAGTAGATATCAGGATACGTATGCATATTATTGTTATACACTTTGCTTGCAAATATATATTTTCTACGTATTTTCTGTGCATTTCTTGCTTACAAGATGTTAGGACATCTGTGTCCTTGTAATGATTATGATATATAAGTCAGCATTGCCACCTTTTGGTGATTTGTACTACTACACTGATTTATGCAAGAATCTGTAAGAACTGTACTCTTTTGTTTTGCAAAGTGATGACTACTACAAAATTGTAATGTTACCTTGGACCATGGAACTACCTCTCATTTAGCCAATAGGGCTCATCTCTGTAACTAGAAATGTTTCTATCTTACAGTAACCATAGTAACTATCGTAGGTATATAATGTGAGACACTGAGTCGTATACTTCGGAGACCCCAAGAAACACGAAGAAACCTCGAGGTATAGGGAACGCTTGGCATTGGCTGCTGGTTCATATTGGTAAGAACTACTTAGGGCAACTGTGATATATTTTTTTGGTAGTAATAAACAAGTTTATTACTCTTATGCAACATGTCTTTGATTCCTTGCATTTTCGATATTGCCAAGAACCTGAGGGTGAGGTTTAGACCTCCTGACAATTGGTGACCACGTGCAGGCAATATTTGGTGTTTGTAAGTTTTCACATGTTGCTTAAAACTTTTCCCTTCCCAACATGGACTGTAGGCGTGCATTTCTGCATCACCTCTCCCATTTTCAGACCACTTTGTAGTCACTTGCAAAGTCTATCTGCTTTTCTTGGGTGTGGTCAATGCCAACATGACTCACTCCACACCAGCTTTGAATTGCAAGCCTACAAAGTATACAGTAGCCCGACTGTGTGTAAAGTGTTTCTGCTGTGGATCAATACACAGCATGGCACCTTTTTCACAGTTTGATTTTTCATTCCCTCCCACACAATGGCCACCATATCAAATATCTGCGCAGAACTAAGACTCAGTGACTCTAACTTCCTTGCCTCCCATGGAGGATGGGCTGACTTCATGTGGGATGCAAGTCAATCTGAAAACCCTATACTGGGGATCTCAACCCAGTACTGTGAGATGAGACAAACAGCCAATAAGCGTCATACCAAAGGTCTGTTGGTTGAGGCTCTCCATGGTGCTCTGGAATCCTCCGAAGTAAGGTTTTGAACCCTTGACCTGCAGATTTTGTCTCTTAAGCATCAGATGAGTTTGCAGGAAATGGAATGTATTAGACTGCAGCAGCATTTGGAGTCTGAACTCCAAACACTGCACAACGAAAAGGATTCACTTTTGCATAATTCTGCACAGGCTGGAGAGCAACACATTTGTATGTTGAAGCAGGAGTGTGAAAGTTTGAGAAAGGATAAGGGGTAGGCTTTGAATATGAATGACTTGTTAAGTAGAGTGAATGAAAAGTTGAGTGAGGATATGGGAGAGCTACAAGATGAGATAAACCAGGTACATAATGACTTAAAAGTGGCTACTAGGGACAATTGCGAATTGAGCACCACATGTAGAGTTTTGCAGAAGCAGATGCAAGATGATGTTGATATGGATGTTGCAAACGTGAGTCATGCAGAATGTGAATCCAAGATGGCAAAACAGCGCCATCAGTGAGAGGTTCTGGCTGGACATGTTAAGGAGATAGGAGGCGTAGCCCCTGCCTTACACACGTCATCTGAAGGGGAGGTCTCAGATGATGACATCTTTCAGTACAATGCCCAGTCACACCCCTACTATGGCTCAGAAACCCCTCCCAGTCATCCACAACATGGCGGGTACCCAATCCACCCACAACTTGTCATACATCATCGACGTCTTGATGCACATCATGGGTGATGCCAACATGGCAACCCCCATGATGGGGGGGGGGGAGCAGGCCCAAGTCTGGTCCTGACGGCACCACCGGTGGTCGTTATTAATGTGGAAGACAGGCAGGAAAAAGAAACAATGATAGAGAATGCAACAGGTAATGTGCCTATCTCTGAGAGAAATAAGCAGGTCCTTAAAGCCCAAATTAAGCAGCTTCTGCAAAAGGCTGGTACTCAGAAAGGCATGGTTCATACCACAGCTGAGGCTGCAGTCCAGGCAGCCCTGGATGGTGCCTGAGGCAACCTATCCTAGCCTGATCGGCCCAATAATCCTTTACAAATGGCCTACTCTGTTCAGCAAATAGCTGACAGCATTGGTCGGATGAGCCCGTCTGACAACCTCAGCTGCCACTTGGAGAAGGTGCATTCCAAATATGAGATGCTTAGTCTCTCTGCAGACTATCAGGTCCAAATACTACTCCAAACCATCAAGCCTGGATTGTGGGCCAAACTCCCTGATGCCATCCGCTAGGCCAGCAACACCACCTTTGACGAGGTTGCAACTGAACTAATTTCTACACACAGCCCAGGTGTAGAAGGAGTGATGCTTGCACACCCTGTAAAACAGAATGCAAAAGAAAGTCCAGTGACTTACCACCAGGGACTCTGGATGGCCTACCAAGCAGGAAAACAACTTGCACAAGAAGCTGCAGATGTAAATCTCATTGAATATAACACCCTGTTCCTTAGGAACATGATTCCTGCAGTTAGAGAGAAGGTAGAGCCAATCACTTATCCCATCACAGAAAAGTTTACTGACATCCTTTGGAAAACTGAAAGAGTTTACCAACTCTACATCCATTATATGGGCTCTGGTTTCAAGAAAGTAGCCACCGTGGAGTCTGCTCAAGAGGCCATGACACACTACACAGTGGAAGGGCAGGCCCAACACAAACAACCCCTCCCCGCAGACAACCAACACCCCCAGCAGGCTCAACAACAACAACCACAACAGCAACAGCAACAATGGGATGGGAACCTGAACTATCATAAGAATAAAAAGCACCATAAAAAATCATAAGGGTAAACAACAACAAAGACCAGGCCCTTCATATGGGGAGCTAGCTGAATAGAATCAGAAGTTTCAAGAACTCCTGGGGCAAGTGCGCTTTGTAATGGATGCTGCTCCTGCTTAGTCCCTTGCAGCCATACAACCAGGAACCCAGGCCCCAATGGGCAATGGCAATACCAGAAGTACAGGCCCTCAGGCCCACACAGGCCTGAACCCAGAAGCACCTCCCGATATAGCATCAGTGCAGCATGGTGAAGTGGTTCAAAGGAGCCAGGCCCAACCTCTCCATGTTTCCTCCAGCACAGATTGACAATTACAGGCCCCAGTCTGGATTGTAAACAAGCTGATCTTGCATACAAATGGAAGGCCCTGCACTGAGGCTGAAGTCGGGGGCCGCCTACTTACATTGTTATTGGATACAGGCGCGACTGTGTCTGTATTACATGATGACCACCCAGATACATCTCCTTGGTCCACCGGACAGAGGACCAACATGTCAGGAGTAGATGGTATTAGGTTACTTGCATACCGCTCTCTACCTCTACCTGTAGAGTTGGGCCACCTAAAGGCCCGACACACCTTCCAACTGATAGTATTGCACAATCATCCTATTATCATTGGAATTGACTTTCTTGCCCCACACGGCTGTGTGGTGGATCTAGCTATAATGCTACTGATACAGACTCAGGGCCAATATCACACTATCTTGATCCCTAATTCACATGTTGTGGCAACAATGTCTGCCAACAGCACAGAGTATGATGGAAAAAATTTGTTCAAGAACCATAAGCTTTTTCAAAAGCTCCTTCCCATCCTGCAAAGACATTTGGAAGCATTTGCTATCAACAAGCAGGACTGAGACAGAATGCACACAGTAATCAAAGTGCCAGGCCCAGCACATGAGAGGCAAAGGCAATATTCTTTCCCATCTGAGGCCTTGTCTTGTCTCAGGGAAACAATAAAATCACTTTTCAATCAAGGGGTAATCAGAACATGTGTTTCTACTGCCAACACCCCAGTGTGGCCTGTAAAAAAACCTACAGATGCCTAGAGACTTACTATTGACTACAGGAAACTGAACCAGGTCACCCCAGTTGTGCTCCAACTGTGGCCTCCGCATCTGATGTGCTACGACGCTTGACCCCTGACCTCAAATGGTTCAGTGTCCTGGATATCTTCAGTGGCATCTGGTCACTGCCATTGGCCCGTAAAAGTCAATATAAGTTCGCCTTCACCTTTGGAGTTAAACAGTACACACGGACCTGCTTACCACAGGGATTCCATAACAGCCCATCCCTGTTCCTTCTGCACATGATGGACACCCTTGAGGGTTTCTCTACTTCCCAGTGTCTCTTGCAGTATGTGGATGACCTGCTGTTGACAACAGCCACGCGTGAACAACACTTGGATCTCCTGGATGAACTATTGACCCTCATCCAGAGAACAGGCCTCAAATGTAATTCAGCAAAAGCACAACTATGTCAGAAAGTGGTACTTTTTCTGGGCCTGAGAATAACTGACCAAGGCCATAGCCCTACCTGGAAGAAGATACAAGGATTGCAAGACTTGCCATTGCTGACCAGCGTGGCAACTCTTAAAAGGTTTCTAGGTATGGTGAACTATTCCAGAGACTTCATCTGTGATTTTGCTCAGAAGGCTGCTCCTCTGTATAAGCTATTGAAAAAGGATATTCCTTGGACTTGAGGTCCCATACACACCCAGGCTGTGATGTCACTGAAGCAGGCCTTGGCCTTGTCTCCAACTCTGGTCAACCCCAATCCAGCACTACCATTCCATCTGGAATGCACCACCTCTGACATTGCCATGTCAGCAGTGCTGGCCCAGAAGGTTCATGGTACTCTGAAGCCCATTGCATATGCATCACAGCTCTTGACTCCAGTGAAACAGAAGTAGAGCCTTTGTGAAAGGAACCTTCTGGCAACTTACTGGGTGTCAAGCACTTTCTGTATATCATTGGGTACTCTCCACTGATTATTAACCCCAACCACACCCCAAATACCTTTCTGCTATCAGATAGAGTGAAGCATGGGTCAGTCTCTAATACCAGACTGACACACTAGTCACTTCTTCTACAGGATAGAGACATACAGGTACACCCAACCAAAAATTCCATCCATGCTGGCACATGGACTCCTTTTTTAAAAACCCCATGACTGTACACTGCAACCATCTGATCTTCCAAATCCAGGTCCTTTCCTCCCTGCCACACCACAAATACTTGAGAGCACCTCTTTGTGTCATATTTTCACAGATGGTTCAGCTTCCTACTACCAGTGAGAACAAATTGCAGGGATGGGTATCTTAGTGATTTACCCCTACAGTAACACTGTTAAAATCTCTAAACGCTGCAGTGTAGCATCATCACAGTATGCAGAGATGGCAGTGTTGGCCTGTGCCCTCGAGTTCATCCAGCATGGAACCAAGGATACCATCATTTTTACAGACTCTAATTGGGTTTGTTGATCTCTTACAGAATTTCTTCCTTTCTGGCAGAAGAACTCCTCTTCCTCTCTTCTGATGGCTGCCCAGTGAAGTACAAAGAACTGGTAATGTACATTGACTCACTGGCACAAAGGTTTGCACACAAACTCTATGTACACAAAATTAAAGCTCATTCCCTACATCACCCCTACCATGCCTTCAATGACACAGCAGATACCCTTGATAAGGAAGGGTCCCGAGCGAGGGACACCTGGATGATGGATCATCCAGAGGCCAATGCGGCCATACACATTGCAGCAGTCAGGAAGAAACCTGAACCCTTTACCCCCTTGGACCTCTCAGCAGCCCAACATGTTGATACTGAACTCAAAGAAGTGTTCAGATTCCTTGACAAGGGTACTGAAGAGAAACTTGCCATGCATAATCCCTACCAAAGGCATGAAGGTAAGTTACACTTGTCACCACATGACAAGCTCATCTGGTACCAACCAGATGATTCCACCACCAAGTTGTGGGTGGTTCCCAGACACCTTAGGTCCAAATTCTTGCACCAAGTGCATGATACACCCACTGGTAGACACCAGTGAGTAGAAAACACCCTCCAGAGGCTCAAGGCAACTGCCTGGTGGCCTGATGTCACCAAAGATGTTAAACAGTACATAGATAAATGCCTTGTTTGTGCACAAAACAACCCTATTTCCACCAAATGAAATGCCAAACTCCTACCACAAAGACACTCTGGCCTTTGGCATGTCATACAGATTGATTTTATTGGCCCTCTGGCCAATACCAGCAGAAACAACAAGTATGCTCTTCTGGTAACTGATCTCTTCTCTAAGTGGGTTGAAGACCGCACCTGGAGTACTGCATGCAATACTGGTGCCGTATCTGAAGAGGAACATTAAGTTACTGGAGGGGGTGCAGCGCAGGGCAACAAAGATGATCAAGGGGCTGGGGAACTTAACATATGAAAGGAGGCTGAGGGAGTTGAACATGTACTTGCTGGAGGACAGGAGGTATGGGGACATGATTGAAACCTTTAAGAACATGAAAGGAATAAACAACACAGGTACAGAGGGGCTGTTCAAAGTAAGGGAGGGGAGGGACACCTGGGGCTATGTTATGAGACTGGATGGAGGAAGGTTCAGGAGGGAGATGAGGAGACACTTTTTTACAGAGAGGGAGGTGGCTGGGTGGAATACATTACCTGCAGAAGTGGTATCCAGTAGAACAGTGGACAGCTTCAAAAGGGGATGGGACAGGACAAGGGGGAGGGTCAATGGAGGGGAAGGGTGGAAGGGAGGGACAGCTGCAGATTAAGGGGTGCTAGCTGCACATTCGAGCAGACTTGAGAAACCTCTAGGCCTTTATCTGCTGGCAAATTTTGTATGTTCGTACGTATGTTTGTAAGTTTTCCCCACTAAGACAAGCACTGCTAAATCCACTGCCAAAATCCTGGTGGAACACATTTTCTCCAGGTAGGGCCTACCTATTAAGGTGGACTCTGATAAAAGAACCAGTCTTACAGGTAAGTTGATGAAAGAATCCCTTGAGCTCCTTGGAGTTTAACAGAAGTTCCACATACCTTACCACCCCCAATCTTTTTTTTAGCCTGGATTTTAATTTATTTTATGATGTTTTTATGATTGTCATTTTTGCAATGCGCCTTGATTTTAGAAAGGCACAAAAGAAATAAAGTTTATTATTATTATTATCTTCAGGTCAAGTAGAGACAGCCAACAGACAGATTAAGCAAATGCTTTCCAAATTCATTGAAGAGAATCCCAAAACTTGAGATTTCCTATTGCCATTACTCCTTATGGCAATCAGGGCACACCTTCAGCCACCACCCAGTTGACACCCTTTGAGGTGACAGCTGGTAGACAGAAAAGACTACCTGAACACCTGTTGTTTGACCTGCACACCCCCACTGCAGACCGTGTGTCTGTAGACCAATATGTGGAAAAACTCAGGAAAGACCTCATACACACACACTTGTATGCTGTCAATTGCATGGGCAAGGCCCAGCAACAGTCCAAGATACAGTTTGACAAACACGCACAAGAAGTGGATTGGCTGGTTGGAGATCTGATAATGGTCTTCTGATTTGCACATGCCACACAGTCCTTCTCCAATAAGTGGGAAGGCTCTTACCCCATTGTCAATAAGCTCAGTAAGGCAGTCTATTAAGTTAGACTCCGACACAACAATAAACTGACTGGCAAATGGTTACATGCAAACCAACTGAAACTGTATAAATTAGCATAATTACTTTTCCTCAACCCATTGGGCGGAATAGTACTAACCTACTAATGTTTGAGTTTGCTTTTCAGATATACTGACAACATGGCTATCTTGTTCCATTTTCCCCTCATCCCATGAGTTATCCACTGCATCCAAGGCACGGTACAGAACCTCCTACCTCACCTTGATCATCCAGCATCTGCTCCAGAGGGAGTATCTATCAAAATACCCAATAGTTTGATTACTGTCCAGGAAGGTTCTGATGCTTACCTCACTGTCTTGGTTTTGCTCCTGATAAATCTACCCTACAAATTGAGTGGCAAACCACATCGCAAGGACAAATTCTCCCTGTGGCCAAACTCTCCAAAGAAATTTCCAGGGTTGGCCTAATGCTAAATTATCCCCAAATGGTTCTCTGTCCTTGCTCCAAACTACTCTCAGACATTCTGGTTTATACAATATCACTGCTTTAATTGATCCTTCATATTGTAATTCTTTGTCCAAATACTCTGCTCAAAAATGTTGTGTTGTACACAACATGGCCTCTGCTGCCATGTACCTATCTGTGTTACCACCCACTGACAAACAGCTTTTGGAATGTCCAAAGCCCACCCCTGGTCCCCATAGTGGTCCAACAGCTACCTGCCCTACCTGGTACACTGATTAACAATTTACAATTGATGCATATACCTGTGCTGCTTAATTTAACCTACTGGAATGTGAAAGAATTTGGTATGTGTCATAATACTAACACTTCAGCATTTTACAGTACGTTATTGCTTGATAGTTTAGCAGCATTTCAGATTCGTACTCAAGACCCTATTGCCGGGGTACATACCACCGAATATAGAGGCAACTTCAGGAGAAAACCCAATCCTGATGATCAAAGTCATAAACGTAATACACATGAAGTTGACAGTTCTGATGTCACTGGTGCAACAGTCACTGTCACAGGTCTATTTGGTACAGCTATGTCTATCTGGAACAAAGCACACATTGCTGCTATCAAATCTCATTCTGCCAAATTTCAAACTGGTTTGGTGAATAATATACTATTATACACAATAATTACACTATTATACAATAATATACAATAATATTATTGCATGGTGTGGATGGCCTTAGTCAAGAAGAAAGATACACAGTTTACAATGTGCATAACATTGCTAAGGCATTTACTGATTCAAAAGAAAAGATTAATGCACGCATTGCAAAGAACAACAAAGAAGCAGATAAGCAATATATTGCCCATGAGATTTATGCTCAGCCTATGGCTCATACATTATTACTACCATCAATAATCTCTTCCTTGATCTAGAATCTGGAAGAATCCCTGATATCATACATGACAGACGTATTTCCAAATGGTACTGTCAATGATGTAAAACCCCTGGCTGTATTGCTATGTGTATGCAACAATCTCTAACAATTCCTCTTTCTACAGCTAGGAATTTGGGTTTTGTGACCAGACACCAAAATACTGGTCCCTGTTTTACTTCTAAGAAATGTTCTATCAAAGATACAATGTTTCTTTTACTGTCTCTTTACCACACTTTGATCCCACTACAGCTTTATTTGACAAACTGGCTTCCATTCACTCCATTGGGCACCTTGATGATGACATCTACAGAGAACGCCTGGATTAACCTCCTCTACTGGTCTTCCATCCTTTCCTTGATGCCTTGGTCGCTCTGCACACAGTCTGCTGAGCAAACAAACAATATATCTACTTGTGTCAATGTGCTATATTTGATGTTATTAAACCTGTAAGTGGTTATTCTCCCGACAGTATTGATTGGTCCTTTTCCATGGACGATGACATCAGCACCAATGGCACAGATTTCTCGGACTCAACATTGGCGCCAGATAAACTTTACCAGTCTAATCCAGAGGAGGTTTATCACCTGTCAACACAGATTTCCAAGATGACCTACACTTGCCCAGTACAGTTACAAAAATGGAGACTACCTACTATTAAAATGCTGTACAATTCTGATGGTGAATGTTGCATTGTTACTAATTATAAGTCATACACATATGGAACAGAGACATGTGTCATTGATACCCCTAACTTTTGCTTCGTCCCTCAACAGAAGGCTGTTTTTGGACATACCATTATTACCCCCATTCCCCTTATGGATACAGACATAATTGATGCTAACTCTGATTATCTGCTCACCCATTCTGAATATTTACCATATTTTAATGTACACATAGATCCATTGTCACTTACATTAAAATCACTTTTAGAGAAAAAAGAAACACACCTTATCCACATCAGCAATAATATCACTAAGGCTAATGAAGCTATCCTTTCATTGATTAATGATGGTGATATGAATGCTGCATTGACTAACACATGGTTAGAGAGTACTTTCAAAGGTTTTGTTATTATACAAGTATTTTTGATCTTTTTCTTGGTTATTATGCTATGCTGCCTATGGCGCACACTGCGCCAACACCATGAGCACTTCGAGTTCCTTTACAAAGCTCATGTGTCAGGTTTGTAAATGACCCCTGCTCTCTGACCTTTCCCTAGATTTGCCTGTGTTGCCCTTGGAGGCAACAAGGGGGGGAATGTTACATGAGGTCTCTGCACCCTTATTGGTACCCCCAGAGGTACACCGTAGACAGATAGTGGTTAGGCATATGTTATACTGACATATAGGGCTAAGGGCATCTACTGTACAAGAGTAGGTGTCAGGATATGTATACATAATATTGTTATACACTTTGCTTGATAATACATATATATTTTCTATGTATTTTCTGTGTTTTCTTGCTTACAAGATGTTAGGACATCTGTGTTCTTGTAATGATTATGATATATAAGTCGGCATTGCCACCTTTTGATGATTTGTACTACTTCTACGCTGATTTATGTAAGAATCTGTAAGAACTGTACTCTTTTGTTTCACAAACTGATGACTACTACAAAATTGTATAATGTTATCTTGGACCGTGGAGCCACCTCTCATTTAGCCAATAGGGCTTATCTCTATAACTAGAAATGTGTCTATTTTACAGTAACCATAGTAGTTATCATAGGTATATAATGTGAGACACTGAGTCTTATGCCTCGGAGACCCCAAGAGATGCAAAGAAACCTTGAGGTATAGGGAATGCTTAGTAGTGGCTCCCAGTTTGTATTGTAAGAACTGCTTAGGGCAACTGTGATTTATCCTTTTGGTAGTAATAAATAAGTTTATTATTCTTATACAACGTGTTTGTGATTCCTTGCATTCCCAATATTGCCAAGAGCCTGAGGGCGAGGTTTAGACCTCCTGACAAGGATTAAGCACCTGGTTCCATCTGGTGACCTGCCTACACTGATCCATGCATTTGTGACCACACACCTAGATTACTTCAACTCCCTTTATCTTGGGCTATCTGGGGTTGATATCTACCACTTGCAGCTAGTGCAGAACGCTGCAGTCCGGTTATTGACGAGTATTCCTCGGACCTTTCATATTTCCCCAGTGCTGCGCAAGCTACACTGGCTGCTGGTACAGTGGCAGATCACCTTTAAAGTTGAACTTCTGACTTATAAAGCCCTACACAGACTGGGTCCAGACTACCTGAAAGAGCTTCTGATGCCATACTGCCCCAAGTGATTGCTCCGCTTGGTTAAAGATGGGTTGCTAGAGATTCCAAGGGTTTCTATAAAATCTTTGGGGGTCAGTGCATTTATGTATGTTGCCCCAGCCCTATGGAATTCTCTACCCCATCAGCTTCGAGAGTGTGTGACAGTGGAGGGATTTGAACAGGCCCTCAAGACCCATCTAGGGTCCCAAGCCTACCCTACCTGATGGTATTTTATTGAATTTTATGAAACCCTGTATTTATTGTATTGATGGTTTGATTGCACCCTGTTTTATTTTATTGTATCTTATTGTTAAGGTGCCTTGATTTTAGAAAGGCATGGTATAAGTAAACCATATTATAAACCAAATGGGCACCCTAGTCCTGACATATGCATTTAGGGGTATACACCCCAAAACTTGAGACTACTCCTACTACTCACATGTCCACCAATCTCACACCTGCATAGGCATGTGACTGATATCAAAGCAGGTCATGCAGACAGTGGTATCAGCTAAATACCTCCCTGTTTTGATCTCAGATAATGCCCTGCTGTGGGTAAGCTGGATCCCACATCAGTGAGAATCATGCTACAGCAATATATGGAGGATGGAGCCATCCATCATCAATAATAAAGAATTTGTCAGCCAGTTGGGAACATAGATCACAGAATTCTGGGTGATAAATGTGGGTTCAATAGAGAACATGGGGATGGTGTGGGACTCCCTCAAGACATTCATTAGAGGGTGTACAATGGTGTACGCCAGTGTTGCCAAGAAGGCAAGGAAAAAACAAATAGAATAATTACACAAACACATTACAGAGACAGAAGGCACACACCAGGCCATAAGAGACTTGAAGACCTATAGACTCCTAATAAGCCTATGGGTACAATACAACAAACTCGACACCAAACAAATAGAACGGGCACTGACCACCAGAAAGCCAGAATTTATGAACACAGCGATAAATGTGGTAAGCTCTTAGTATATCAACTAAAACAAGAGCAGGTGCAATGCCATGTCAACACCATAGTCTCAGCCTCAGGGGAACAAATCAATATCCAAAAAGGCATAAACTGCCAGTTTGTGGAATGCTGTTCCAACCTTTATACTAAAGGGAGGGATAACCCATGAATGGACCAAACCCTAAAGCAAAAAAGCTTCATGGAAACCTGAAGCAAATAGGAGAGGAAGACAATGCCTCACTAGAGGCAGATATTAGCAAACAAGAAGTTCTATGGGCAGCCAATCTCTTGATGCCTGAAAAGACACCCAGACAAGATGGCATACCAAGAGAGCTCTACAAGAGGCTTGGAACCAACATAGCGGGGCCTTTATATGAGACTCTCGGCATGCAATCAGGCAGTGACAACCCCCACCCTCATTTCACCAGGCACAAATATCAGTCCTCCCTAAACTGGGCAAACTCCCAACAGAAACCACCTCATATAGACAATATTCCTCCTAAACTCAGACTTTAAGATGTACAATGAGCTTCTAGCCAACAGATTGAAAGGGTGGTTACCCAAGATTGAGCATGAGGACCAGGAGGGATTCGAGAAAGGGAGGAGGGCAACCTCCAACATTAGGACACTGCTTCAGGTCATAGCCAGTGGACTGAGGGACTCTACAGATTGCCCAATGACAATCTCACTAGATGCTGAAGAAGCATTTGATAGGATAGCATGGGACCATCTGTGGCGTATGCTGCAAAAAATGGGCTTCGGAAATAAATACTTGGAATGAATCCAATGGATATATTTCAACCCCACAGCCACAGTGCAAATGAATGACTGGATTTGACCTGCTTTTTCCCTATCCCAGTAGCCAGATAGGGGTGCCCTCTATCGCCACTCTTGTTTGACCTGGCACTGGAGTCCCTGGCACAGGCCCTAAGAAACCAGCCCAACATACACGGAATCACACTGGGAGATGCAACAGCTAAAGTATTGCTGTATGCAGATGCTTTACTAATGTGTGTAATGTGGCCAGAGGAATCCCTTCCCACTATGGTTGAAGTTCTTCTGGACTTCAGGGCCATATCAAGATATAAAGTGAATCTGGGTAAGACGTTAAGGATGCCTCTATGTAGATGTGAACATGACAATCTTAAAAGACAGCTACCTTTTAAGTGGGTGGAGTGGGGATCCAGGTACCTGGAGATAAACATCAGAAGCAAAATTGGGGAGTTATATGAAGCCAACTACCCACAGCTTCTTCATACAATGAGGAAGCTTTGCTCCAGATGGCAGGGTCACCCACTTTCCCTCCTGGGATGAGACAATGTCCTAAAAATGGCCATCCTATTGAAATTCTTGTACCTATTTCAGGCCTTGCCTATCCCCCACCCAGAGAACTTTTTCAAGCAACTCCAGGCACTAGCAACAAGCTGGTTATGGACAGCCAAAGCTCCAGGAATCAAACATATAGTTAACACATTCCCCAATTAAGGGAGTTATTGGAGCACCCCACTTCAAAAACTGCAATCATGCAGCCCAGTTGACAGCCATTAAAGAGCAGTTTAACCCCACAACCAAAATGCAGGTATATGACTTGAAAGAGCATGGACTATGACTACACAGTCTGCATGCCTCCTTTATAGCTCAAATAGTTGAGTCTTGACATACGCCAAACAGAACCCTATAGTGCAACTTATGTTATAAGTATGGCACAGAACTCATGCACACACATCAAATCAAGCTAGCCTCGCATGACTAACCCCATTGTGGGGTAATCTAGTCCTGCCTCAGTTTCTGGCAGATGCCAGATTCACCACCTGGGTAATGCACAAAATGGGTTGCCATGAAGGGCAACCTCCATTGTTCCAGGCTTCTTCCTCCTTTTGACCCTAAAAAGAGACTGGCACTATAACAGGAAGGGGGGAGGGTGGGTTAAGAAAAAGAAAGGAAGGGGAAGGCATAAGGAGGTGAGGGGAGAGAGGTCATAGAAAAGGGGATGGCCTCATGAGGTCATGAAGTTGTCAGAAAGTAGATGGGTAAGAAGGACCAATAAGAAGAGGGGAAGTCCAGGGAGTGGCTGAGCAAAGGAGGTTTAAAAAGGGCAACACAGTGGGGCTCTGCCACTTTCTGCTAGCTTCTTAGGTTAGTATTTTTTAGAGCCTAGCACATCAGTTAGAAAGAGTTCATAAGAGAAGGTAAGAAAAAGGCAATTTGTTGAATTCTTGTAAAAAATGCAGAATTAAAAAAAAGTAAGAGTAGAGCTTGTAGATTAACAGAATGGCTGTCTGACTCTGTGCTATAAGGTTGTGGGTTTAAAGCTCACAAGGGAACGTTAGACTATGATAGAAACAACAGTGGAGGGCATATTTATTAGGGCATGTCTCATTGATAAAAAATAAGAAGGTTTTTTGAGCTGGAGGCAGATGCTATGAAAGCGGAGTAAGTGGTGCATTCTCCTCATGGGTCAGAGTGAAAAGAAGCATTTGTGTGCAACTGGTTGTAAAAGCAAGGGGTCAGAACATGGCCCAAAATTGAGTGAGCAGCACATTTTTACTGGTAGTAGGAGTTGCATCACTGACAGAGATAGAGCTGGTGTCTCAGAGTGCGGCACAGCGCGTCCGAGTGATGCGAGCAAAGGGGGGATTGCTTTTCAAGAGCTAGGTCCAGAAGGAGAATTATGAGCAATCACAAGTTGGGAAATTTGCAGACCAGTCTTTAAAAAAAAAAAAGAGCAAGAAAGCAAGGGATGAGAAGCGTAGTCAACGAGGAAGAGGTAGCGAGGAAAGGAGTCGGAACAGAGGAACATAAAGCGGGAAGCGCGCAAGATGGGGTTGTTTGGAGCGGGGGGAGGGGAAGGTCAAGAGCAAACAGGGAAGGCAAGGGCTGTGAAAGTGGACAGCGAACTGGGGAATGGAGGGCCGGAAGAGGGGCATAAGGAGGAAAAAGGAGAATACAGGACTCACGGCCTAGGGAAGCCACGTGGCACACGCTGGATCCTGTAAAAGGGCCAAACAGGATGAGCTGACCAAGAAACCACGTGAGAGGTAACGGGGAGAGTTCCAACATGTGGAAGTAGTGGATACAGCGCTTGCTGGCATGCAGCAATTTTTCAACAAAAGGAAAGCAGGAAGGCTAATGCTCTTTGGACGAAAACGGATGAACAAGAATAAGGAGATTCAAAGGGAAGCTGAGCAAGAAAAATAAGGAAACAAGACCACCGGGGAGTGCAGAAAGCGGGCATGAGGGGCCAGAAGGATGGAAGAAACAAGGGGCAACCAGCATGAAAAGGTGCACACAAAAAAAAATATATATATATATATATATATATATATAAAAGGAAGGAGTAAGGGCGCATTTAAAAATGCAAACAAGGGATCAAATGCCAAAGGAGGGACATGGATTAGGAGGATCGAAAGAGGAGCACATGGTGGAAAGAAGGTGATTTTTAAAGGGGTGAGGACGCTGCCTCCATTGAACAATCCACGCCGCGAGGCCAACAGGAAGGGCCTTTGTCAAGCTGAACACTCATCCTGGGGGGGAAGGAGATGCAAAAAAAAGG
The DNA here is from genome assembly GCA_016271365.2 of Neoceratodus forsteri. Classification (NCBI taxonomy): domain Eukaryota; kingdom Metazoa; phylum Chordata; order Ceratodontiformes; family Ceratodontidae; genus Neoceratodus; species Neoceratodus forsteri. The sequence continues at coordinate 56,608,992 of CM028130.1, forward strand.
GGGGGATAGATCCAAGAGGATGGGGAAGGCCATCTTCGACCTGGAGGGTGGGGTGGTAGGAGATGAACAGAGCAAGGGACGTCACTAACAAGGGATGATGGGATCACAGGGTGACAGTTAAAAAAAAAATAATAACAGAAAGTCAATGATTTGAATAACAATGTTTATTTCATCCATGAGCAGGACACAGAGAAACAATGAACACGCGGGGATCCAGACAAATGAAGATGGATGCAATGAAAACGATTATGGAACTGGTGGACAGGGCCCATAAAGTCCTGGACTCAGCGGAAGGCACAGAAAAGGGGGAAGGACCAGCAAGAAAAGGGAAAGTCAGGAGAAAGGGTCAGAGTGGGCAGGAGAGAAAGAGAAGGGAGCTGGGACCCGGTGCCAAAACGCCCCAGAACAAGTTCTCTGGGGCGGTGCCAGATAACCCAAGCGATCCCAGACCCAGTGCCTGCGCCAGTCCGGAGGTGCCAATGCCTGAACAGGAAACAAATCCAAGGCAAGAGGCTAGGTCGCAGCCAGAACTGGGACCCAGCATTCCCACACCTGAATCCACCTGGTTGGAGATAACACAGCCAGGCGGAGGGATGATGGAGCCGATGACTGATGATAGCCGGCAAACCCCAAAAAACAGCACATGGGAAGGAATGGAAACAGGAGGCAAGTCAGCGGTTGGAGCACCAAAGAAGCCGCACAGAGAACCAGGTACAGTGTTGACATTAGAGAGTAGCATGAAAGAATATGTGGAGCAATTATTATTAGGTATGGGGGAGATGGCATTAAGAAATTACTAAAAGTACTGGGGGATTTGGAAAAAAGCGAAGAGGCTACAAAACAGATGGAGGAGAGGAAAAAGAAGGGTTAGGGCAGATAAAAGGGGGTGGAGGGGTAAGGATAGGAGATTATGTGTCATTAGCAACAAAAGAAAAAATCTGGAAAGGAGAATTTGTTGATATTTTTGCCCTGATAGACAAGAAAACAGCAGAGCTATATGAAGAAAAGGAGAGTTTCAGTAAAAAAGAATTGGCGGTCGCAGTAGTGCTGGTCAAAAAGAGGGAGGAGCAGAAAGGTCCCACATATAAAGGAAAATTATGGGAAGCATGGACTTTGGGCTTCACATATTTCAGTGCTATAGTGCAAGAAAAGAAGCCAGAATTAGGCATTCCCCTGTTAGCTTATTCACTGATAATAAGAAATGTATATAAGGTGTTGGGGGGCACAAATTGGTTGCAATATGATGAGAAGTTCAGGACGCAGGTGGCTAATTATGGGGAGGATTGTAGATGGGATTCAAGACATAATGACCTATGGTGGGAAACTAAGGCAGTAGCAGGAGGAGGCGAAGGTGAATGGCATAAGGCAGGGCTGCAATATCAAAACTGTTGTTGGGGTACAACAGGGCACACTGCTCTTTCCCACATTGCAGATTCAAACATGCATGTTCAAAATGTGGGGGATCACATCCAGCCTCCTGCTGCAGAGCATATGGAGAGGCCAGTCCCAGGGGAAGTCAAGGTAACGTCCTTTCGGGGGCCTCAGGGGAGTGCAGGGAGAAAACACAGGGAGAGGTAGACGATAAACAGCCGGGATAGGGTATCACCATGGGGGAAAGTAAAGCAGGCCATTTCCAGTTAGCAAAAACACCAATTAGAGTGGAAGTAATGGAATGATGGTTAAAAGGGTACCCCAATGAGAAGGCAGGGTTGGAATTAGTAGAAGGTTTTCACAAAGGCTTTAGCCTACATTACAAAGGGGGGGAGATTCAGAACATGGGCAAAAAACTTAAAATCTATTGAAAGGAGAGAAGCACTGCTAAGGAAGAAAATTGGGACTGAAGAGGAAGCAGGTAGGATAGAGGGCCCCTTTAAAGAACCCCATTTCCAGCACCTAAGGGTCTCTCCGCTGGGCCTGGTCCCCAAAAAGCAGGTGGTAGAAAATAGGGTGATACACCACCTATCCTATCCAGAAAAAGAATCGGTCAATGACCACATTTCAGAAGAGGATAGTAGGGTGGCCTATGGGACCTTGGAAGACACGGGGGAAATCATCAGGGCAAAACACACCCTGTGGCCAGCAAAGACAGACATCAAGCCTGCATTCAGACTGCTTCCAGTCTGCAGAGAGGATTGGGAGCTGTTGGGTTTTCAGATAGACGGGGAGTATTATTTTGATAAAGCCATGCCAATGGGTTGTTCAGTGGCATGCTCCACCTTTGAAAAGTTTAGCACATGGCTACAATGGGTATTCAAAAACAGGTACGGGCATGATATGGTAGTCCATTATTTGGATGACTTTCTGTTTATAGGGGAAGGTGAAGGAGGTGTACTGATGATGCTAGAGGATTTCCAAGAGTTGTGCTGTGAGCTCGTGGTGCCATTAGCAAGGGAGAAAATGGAGGGCCCCAGCAGGTGTTTGGAATTCCTAGGCATAGAGGTGGATGCAGAACAGGGTTTGTTCCGCCTGCCAAGCCAAAAGATAATTAAATTAAAGGGGATGTTATTAGAGATAGGAAAAAAGAAACGGGTGCCCCTGATTACCAGCCAAAGGTTAATCGGTCACTTGAATTTTGTGTGTAGAGCAATAGGTCCAGGATGTGCATTTACATGATGTCTGGTTAGGGCCATGATGGGGGGAACAAAGCCACATCATTGGGTCACATTAGGGAGAGAAATTAGTGAGAGACAAATAGGGAGAGAGGCAGTATAGTGCAGTGGTTTAAGGCTCTGAGCTGCAAATCTGGTGACATCCAGCAGACCAGACCTGGGTTTGAATCCCACAGCTTCCACTTGCATACTGTGTGACCCTGAGCAAGTCACCTAACTTCCCTGTGCTCCCAGGTCGCTCCTGTAAAAAAGCTTTCAGTTTAGTGTGCTACTCCTGGTTAAACAACTACATAAAAAAAAAATTAAGGAAGATATAAAAATTTGGGAACTGTTCATAAAAACACACAATGGGATAGCCATTTGACAGGAGGAATGGATATACAATAAGGACTTAGAACTTTTCACAGACGCTTCGGGGGGTCATGGGTTTGGAGCCTACTTCAAAGGGAGGTGGATGGCTGAACCTTGGCTGCAAGAATGGGTAGAGGGAGGACTGACAGAAGACATCACCATTTTAGAGATTTTTCCTATATAGGCAGTGACAAAAACCTGGGGGGCATGGCTGCAGAACCAGAGGATCACATTCTGGTGCGACAATAAGGCAGTAGTCAATGTACTGAACAACAGGGGATCAAGGTCAGTTCTAGTACTTTGCATCCTGCGGCAGCTAGTATTACAAGGGTTGAAGCTCAACATGAGTTTCAGGGCCAGGCACATTGCAGGCAAAAAGAACTCTATTGCTGACAGCCTCTCCTGGTTACAGATGGCGAGGTTTCGGGTACTAGCTCCCAACGCACAGCCAGCAGGAGAGAAGATCCCAGAGGAGCTTTGAGAGATTGGCTGGAAGGAGCAGCTCATCTCTTTCGAAGCTCTTGGGCAGACAACACTTTAAAAGCTTATGAAAGCTCATGGAGAGTTTTCCAAGTGTACAGAACTCGCCACACTATGGAGGTAAGTGGGTCAGTCACAGAGGAACAGGTGGGGAGGTTTGCAGTGGCAAGCTGGGAAGAAGGAGTGGCCTATGCCACAGTTAGGGCACAGCTAGCACCAATAGGATGGGTATGCAGAATGAAAGATTAGGGGGAGCCCTGCAACAGTATTCTGGTAAGAAGGATGATGATGGGATAGCAATGGTTAAAAGGGAGGGGAAGGAATAGTAGATAACCAGTCTCAGAACACTTGTTGGAAAGGATTCAACAGAATCTGGCAAAAATTTGCTACACTCCATACGAAACAATGCTATTTAAAGCACTGTTTGCAGTGCTATATAAGGAGCATTCAGGGTGTCAAGTGGCAAGATGAAGTACCACACCTTAGCCAGGTAAGGGCTGCAATATGAGGATATGCAATGGACAGGTAAAGGGTTCGGCCTTGAAATTGCGAGCGCAAAGACAGATCAGACAGGGAAAGGTCATAGAGCAAACATAGAACCCAGTAAAAATCCGGTCCTGTGCCCCTGCCAGCCGATGCATAGTTACCTCAGGATCAGACCGGAAAAAGAAGACCTGTTGTTTATACACAGGGATAGAAAAGTGGTAAAAGGAAGTCAAATTTCAGGAGTGTTAAAACGAAGTGTAAAAGAATTGGGAAAAAACCCAGACAGGTTTTCCTCACATTCTTTCAGGACTGGGGCAGCATCTGAGGTGGCGATACAAGGAAAAGGGGTGAGGACATAAAAGCCATAGGGCGGTGGTCATCAGACTGCTACAAGAAATACATTAGAAATACAGTGCATTAACCTGTTGCAGTCTTGTCACCCATACAGGAAAAGAGTTTTAAAAAAAATAAAATAAAACAAAAGGGGGTGGGGGGCTGTTCAATAAGGATTGCTGCTTCACTGTTGCTTATTGTTCTTATAGAAACAAAGAAAAGGAAGGTCATATGGATGGTGGGACACTCACACATCTACTGGGAGGAAAGAGAGGTAGCACAGAAGATAGGTGGAAAGCAGCTGGGGTTTGAACATGACAAAATAAGGATCCTGTGGAAGGGAATACGTGGAATGCGATGGGGGCAGCTCCTTCCCTTACTCCTACAGATGAGGAAGAACAACAAGGCACCGGACCTCCTTATACTACACTTGGGCAGGAATGACCTAGGACATGGCCTGTGGTTAGAAATTTTTAACAACATACAGAGAGATGTCATGGTCATGAGAGCATGGTGGCCAGGAATAACAATTATGTGGTCCAATATGATTCAACAGAGGGTGTGGAGGCAAGCCAGACAGCATAAGGCCATAGAGAAAGTGAGGAGATGAATGAACAGTAGGATGGGGAGGTTTATGGGAAAGAACGGAGGAGCTGCCATTAAGCATGAGGAGATAGAAGAGGAGATACATGGGCTATATAGGGCTAATGGGGTGCACCTATCCCAGATGGGAAATCACATATTTATCACGGAACTGGGAGGGGCATAGATTAGTGGTTAAAGAAGGGATGGTCATGGGTAGTGGGGAGAAGCTTGCCATCCAACGCAAGCTGGAGGCAAGCTAATGGAAGGTTGGAAGAAAAGACTGGATAAGAAAAAGAGAAAAAGCGAGATGGGGGGGTTACAAAAGAACATAAGGGGGAGCAGAAACCGGAAAAGAAGGGTATGGACACCCGGGTAAGTGGACAATAAAGGGGGAGCAGGAATTGGACCTGCCCAGAAAAGAAGGAGAGTATAAGACCAGCTCGGGTTTACACCCGGGAAGGAGTGGACCAAGACCCCCTCAGGTTTTCGATGCCCAGGGGAGAGAAGACAAAAATAAATCAAAGCTTGTAATAAAAGGATTGGAATAAAATGTGGACATAAGAAAGGAGTAGAAGGAACTGAATATTGTAAAAAATGTATATAGTTATACTTTTAGTGGAATAATAATAAAAGGCTTTGCTGACTGAGCAGCCAAACCTACAATATGGAGTGTGTGGTCTCTTTTGTGGAAAAAGGGGGATCTGGAACAATATCGGGTTATTGGGGCACTTATACGAGGGGAACACCTTGATGTCCTTAGAAAGGCCGATTCAAGTTTTCGGCCTCCCATACTTGCAGTTCTTTAGATATCTCTAGATACAGCATTATCTAGCAGTGTGACTGGGTCCCAGCTTCCCACTGCAAGCCTCATCAGGAATAACTGAGGCCTTGATGGAAATGGAAGGCTCCAGGAACCTGATAGCTAAATTATACAAAAATACTAATGCATCTTATACTAAGCAACACAGATTTATTTTTTTTTTAATTTATTTAAACCTTTGTTTAACAGGTAAATACAATGAGGCAAGGTCTGTTTTCATGTATGACCCTGGGCTGCATTTATCAGCACAGATGTTAACAATAATGAATACACACATACATAGAGAATGCAGGTATAACTTAACACATACTAAACAGGACAAGTAAACCAAACAATGTAACAAATAGGATACACAACTGTTACAATAATTATAAAAAGAAAATCACATTGCAGTTGATTTAAAAATGACTTCTTTTTATGCTTCTTGAACATCTTATGACTTTGCACTTCATGTAAATCTTGAGGTAAATTATTCTCTAAATGTTGGCTGCAGTGACCAAAAAGTCAATTTCCCCATTAATGCATGAGTGCTTGGAATGTCAAGAACCTTCTTACTGTTTGACCTTGTGTTTCTATATTCTGATCCAAAGTTTTTTTTTTCAAATCAAAGTTTATTGCTTTTAGAATACAGAGAACAGATCCAGTATAAACAATCTGTGTAATACATTGAGTCAGAAACAGAATAATCTTATATACACTGGAACTGTCCCCTCCCTCACCTGACCCTAAACCCCTGCCCCACCCCCTAATATACCCCTGCCTCCCAATTCAGCACAGTATACATCAATCAACATAGTCCACAGACTCTCCCCCTAACATAATAACCTTATATATTAGATAGTGAACAGCGTGTGAAGATGCTCCCATACCTTTTTGTATCTATCCATTCTATTGTTGAGACTAGCCACTGTCTTTTCCATTATGAGGTTGGCAAGTAGCTCTTTCAACCATTCAGAGCATGAGATATCAACACTGTCTTTCCAATGGTGGAGAATAACCTTCTTAACAGATAGGGAAATCAAAGCTATATGATATCGCCTGATGGTTACTGGAATCATGGCATAATTACCTAAAAGGCAAATCTCTGGGGTAAAAATATCTGACAACCCTAAAAGGGGGTCTGTCTTCTGTTGGATAATCTCCCAAAGCATAGAGGCCTTGGGACAGGTCCAAAATATATGATACATAGAGCCCTCTGCCTGCTGGCAACGAGAACAGGTGGGCGAACCAATAAGTCCATATTTATATAATTTTTGAGGGGTATAATATATATTATGTAGTATATGGAATTAAGTAACCCATAGTCTATCCTGAGTAATATATTTATGACAGTTACATCATAATATTGTCCATTCTATTTCTTGATGAGGAAAAAAATGAGCCCCAGTACTTCTCCGGCACAAAACAAGTCGGGTATACACAATTATATAAAACCTTATAAATTATAGATACCGAATAAGTGGAGTTGGACATAAGGGCCAATTCTTCCAAAAAAGCTTTAGTTCCCTTTGGGGGAAGTGTCACCCCAAATACCTCCACTAATAGATGCCTTAACTGAAACACCTTAAATGTAAACTTAGTGGAAATATTGAGAGTTTTTAAAATATCAATGGTTGAAAACCATAAATTATCCAATGTGACTATATTGGAGAGCCATGTATCTTGCAATTGGGGAAGCCATTTAAGTGTGATCAGCTTGTTATCTATTTTTACATTTGGATTCCCCCTAATGGGCTGTAGTAAATTGATAGTGTGACTGTACTTCATAAAGGCACATATCTGAGTATGTACTCTAACAGAAATTGCAATAGGTGTTTATTTTAAACTTGGTGGAATGGCATGGGGATTGATATGAAACAAAGCGTCCAGGGTTAAGCCATTTATCTGAATAAGGGACGTTTTCATTTTAAGCCAGACAGGAACAAATACCGAAGGATTAACTTCTTCTGCATGTCCCAACCATTTTATATATTTAACAATGTGATTCACCCAACAGTAAAATACTAAGTGAGAGAGACGAAGACCTCATTTATCCTTAGGAGCTGCTAACTTGTGAAAGGCAATCCTAGGCTGCCTGTTGGCCCAAATAAATGTTGTAATCAGGCCATTAATTTTATGAAACCATGCCAATGGTAACCAGATGTTGAGTAAGTACAGGGGATAAAAAATCCTGGGAAAGACATTCATTTTAATTAAGTTCACCCAACCCCATAATGAAATGGATAATTTGGACCATCTGCCTAAATCTGCCCCTATGGTATTTACTAGCACATCTAAATTTAATTTTTGAAATGAGGCCCAGTTTCTGGTAATTTGAATCCCTATGTACCTTAAGGTGTTTGGTGTCCAAGCCAAGCCCAACTCTGTAATAGAGGATTTAAGAACCTTGTAACTAAGAGGAAAGACCAGAGTTTTTTAAATATTTAGTTTGTAGTTAACTAACTGGGAATATTCCTCAATTAAAGATAACATAGGGGGGATGGATGCATTTGGATACGATAATTGTAACAAGAGATCATTAGCATAAGCCAATACTTTGATATTATGCCCTTGAATAGCAATGCCCTGAATCCTCTGGGAGAGGTTTAAACAGTGTATAAGGGGATCTAGGTATAAATTAAAAAGCAAAGGGGATAATGGGCAGCCTTGTCTGGTTCCTGAATGTAACATAAAAAGCTTGGATACAGCTCCATTAGCCATCACTCAAACTGAAGGAATACTATAGAGGGCCCTAATCTAATTCAGAAAACGTAAAGGAAACTTATAAGCCTTAAGAGCAGAAAATAAAAAATTCCAATCAATCCTGTCGAACGCCTTCTTGGCGTCCAGAGAGACTAAAACAGCTGGAAAAGTAGCATCTCTGGACACCGAAAGGACATGAGACAAGGTCCGAAGGTGATCAATCGAGGAACGATCCGTCATGAATCCAACCTGTTCAGGTCCAATAAGGTCAGGCAAAACTAATGTAAGACAATCAGCTAGCATTTTAGATAATATCTTGATGTCCTGATTCATCAGGGAAATTGGGAGATAACTAGTGGTTAATTCTGGGTTCTTATCCGGCTTCAGTATAAGAATTATTAAGGCCTCCCACAATGTATGGTCAGTTGATGCTCCTGACAAAACATATTGAAAGAAGGGGAGTAATAAAGGAAGCAACTGCTTTTGAAATACTTTATAAAAAGTAGCAGATAAACCATCAGGACCAGGCAATTTGTCAGAGGATAAGCTATGAATAACACCAAGGATTTCTTTAGAGGAAATCGGGGATATAAGTAGGTTCTGTTGAGAATCAGAGAGAGAAGACAGACCAGATTCCTCTAAATAGGTATCTAAATCCCGGTCTGATGTTGAATTTATCTTAGCACTATATAACTGTGTGTAATACTCTTTAAATTCAGCTACTATCTCCATGGGGGATGTTTTTAGGGAACCGTTAAATGAGAACAAATTGAGGAGATGTACCTGTTAGCTTCCTGTAGCTTAACCCAAAGCACTAATAGTCTCCCTGCCTTTTCTCCCTGATCTACATAACTTGCCTTCATTCTCAAAAAAGCAAACTCTGCTTTGTCCCTCAATATCTCAAGGTAAGCATCCTTTAACTTAGTCAGATCCTGCTGAAGGGTGTCCAAAAAACCCTGAGAGAGCCTTTCCTCAATCGCACAAATCTGTACAAGTAAGGTATTTAACTCTCTTTCCTTCACTTTTTTCCTTTGTGTAGCTAAACTAATTAAGATTCCCCTAATGAATGCTTTAAATGCTCCCCATATAAGATCTGGTTGGGAAATAGAGTGGAGATTAATTTCAATAAAGTGCTCAATATTCTTACTAAGAATTTTTACTATGTGGGGGTCTTTCAGCATTTGATTATTAATTTTTCACTGGGTAGTTATCTTGGGAAGAAATGAAAGGGAAATTTGGCAGGATACTAAGGAATGATCGGAGGGGGGACCTGATTGTTTAGAAACATTTATAACCCCAGAAAGAATGGTTTGAGAAAGAAAAATATAATTGATGCGTGAAGCTGTTTTGTGGACTAGTGATAGAAAGGTCTATTCTTTCTCCGAGGGATGTAAGACCCTCCAAACATCACATAAAGCATAGTGTTCTACTAGTTCCTGTAGGGATCTTTGAGACGGTGATCGAGCCTTACTCAAACCAGAAGAATGGTCCATTAGTGGATCCATGACAGTGTTTATATCCTTCCCTAAAATAATTGGCAGGGATAAGAAAGGATATAGGAGCTCAACCAGCTGCGTAAAGAAATCAGGAGAGACTATATTGGGTCCATATAGACTGCCCAACAATATCTTCATCGCATACAAAGTGCAATGAATAAAAATGAACCTGCCCTGCGGTTCTTTGTTCACCTGCTTAAGAACAAAAGGAACATTCCTATTAATTAATATTAAGACTCCAGCCCTATTGGAAGCAATCCCTGCAGAAAATACATGGCTGACCTGTTGTCGTCTCATACAACTTGTCTCTGAATCTAAGTGTGATTCTGAATTAAAAAAAACATCTAAAGATAATAATGCCAGGTGTTTAAGAAACTTGTACTGCTTTAGTCACTGGCAGAGTCCTTTAACATTCCATGTTGCAATGTTAATGTTATTGGACATCATTGCTTATACATTGTAAATTCAACAGTGCTGGAAACTTGTACAGCTTTTTGAAGACCCAAAAATATTTTAATAAGACTGTGCTGAAATCCCCCCCAAACCTTTATATACCCCTTTTCCCACCCCTCACCCCAACAACAAACAATACACATCACTAAACTACTAAACCAACCCCCCTCTCCCTCCAAGTTACTACAGGCTTAAATCCGCAGACTACCTATACCATAACTCTCCGGCTCCAGCCACCCTTATGTAACCCTAATATGTTGTTTACTTCTGGGGAGTATAAGAAATAATCCCTTCATTTTAACATAACTAATATTTAGATGTGCCACCATCCATTATTAGCATGAATGGGACTATTATAGTAATTTCCTAACAGAGTCCTCTCCCCTGAGTCCATTTCTCTTAGGAGATATTATATTCCCCTACACTGTAAAGAGAACAACCTAAGTAGCATTATTTTGTTTAATATGACATATGTCCCCCTCTAAAATATGGCATCTAGCTAATACTGCATAACTGCCTTATGCTTACAACATAGTTATTCTCTGAAAATCAGGAAAAAAAAAGGAAAAAAAAAGACTGGTCTATTGTCTCCATCTAGTGGTCGCTCGAGGAAGCCAGACATGATCTGAATTAAAAGGCAGAATTTAAGCTTAATTCTCCACTTTTTAAGAGATCAGAAAGAGAAGCCAAAGAAACAAAAACAAAAACTCCTGTATAATCATCCCAAATCTCCATCAGCCCCTATAACGATGAACAAGTTAAACCTTTTAAAAGCAAGTTTAGTTGTCACCCGCTATCGCTCTACAGCAAACCAGGAAACAGAAGCAAAGTGCTCAGGTAGAACAGTTCCAGTGATCCTATCTCCAGGCGAAGGCAGGTGGATTTTTCGGCTTCAATGCACCACTGCAATCTTCAGAGTTACCATCCAGCTGCAAGCTCATCTCACCACACTGCTCATGTGTCCCGAAATAGGTCTGGTAAGGCTTTCTTCAGTCCAGCATGTGCTGCCTCAGAGTCCTCATACTTAAACCAGGCTCTGGAGATTAAAACTTGCAGCCTCACCAGATAAATCATTTTGAATCAGATCCCTGCCACTATTAACTTTGACACCAATGGGTGGAAGGCAGTGTGTCGCTGTCTCACTGAGGCTGGGAGATCCTGGGCGCTCCTCAGTTTGATACCCTCCCAGCTTAACTTGTGGATTTCTTTAACCCTGTTTAAAAAGTGCTGCCTTTCAAAGAAATTAAGGAAACAGAAGATCAGGGGTCTCGGAGGTGATCCAGCTGGGGGGACTGGTCTAAGGGCTCTATGGGCCTTCTCAATGGAGTATTTAGCCCCGAATGGCGAGGGTCCTGCATTTTATCTATAAATTTTTACGTAAACAGGATGACATCTTCACCTTCTTCGGTTTCAGGCAGCCCAATCAGGACTGCTTTATTCCTTCTACTACGAACCTCTAAGTCTTCCAACTTTGCCTCCATCCTAGTGATTTTCTGCCTTGTTGCCATGATCTCTGGGTCTACCTTGTCCAGTCTTTCTTCCAACAAATACACTTTTGCCTCCGAGTCCGACGTCCGTCGGGAGACATCCTCCAGTGCCACAGAAATGGCTTTGATCTCTGAAGTTAGAGATAGCAATTTGTTGGGCATGAATTTGGCTAGAAACCTTGCTAGTGTTAGCGGGTCCTGATCCTCCAATGTGGCAGGCATTTCTGATGGGTCAGTCAAACTTGTAGGCCTAGGCTTTTTTGGACCTTTCTCTGGAGTGGAGGGGGGCGTTCTTTTTGGCAATGCTTTTCTCATCTCCACCTCCATTCAAGGTTTTATTAAGTGTATTCTCCACTCGATCACTTTAGATGTCTTGCAAAGTCCTTTTCATCAATATTTTTAGTAATATGTCACAATATGAACTCGAAAATCCAAACGGGTGGCTGGAGCAAACACAGGGAGCTTGCACTCAGCTGCCTACATCACGTGCTCTCCCTCTGATCTAAATTTTAACAAAGGAAAAAGAGGGGAATCATTTTTAAGTTGAAGAATATTGTCTGTGATACAATTTAGATTATACAAGCTATTTAATCTCAGGAGTAGTAAACCAGTTTGAGTAGAGAGCACACAATGGTGTGTATTGTAAGATAGTTTTGATACAAATCTACAGATTGAATGGAAAGTAGTATTCAATAAAGACAAATCAACTGAAGCAACATTTGAAATGAGAAATTAATTATAATACAAAGTCGGTAGCAATATACTATTTGCAATAGAAAATCTAGCTTCAGATGTGAGACAGTTTTGTGATTTAAATAATGCTCAAAATGTTGGATAAGTTTGTTTGCAGAAGAATCTTATGTGTGTAGAACAGGTTAAGACAGGATCAAGCGTTAATCCAAGATACTTAAATTCTTGGACTTGTTCAAGAATATTTCCTGTAAAATCAGGTATGGTCAGTGGACCACCTTTTGACAACTTGGGTCTTGATCCAAACAGCATACATTTGGTCTTTTATTGTTTAACAATAAATAATTATTCATAAACCAATGATTTAAAATAGAAAAATCTATATTTAATGACTGATTTATGTAATTTATGGTAGAGGAATTCTTATACAGTATAATGTCATCAGCATATAAAAGCGACTTTGTACATGTTAATATGGATGGTACTGTATCGACAAATAATAGGCAATAATAGGCCTGAAAATAGGCAGGATTTGTCTAGTGCACTTACCCGGTCAACAAAAAAAAAATAGAGAACAATACAGGCCCCAGGATAGAACTCTGGGGCACTCCTTGTTCTAGCTTCTTTGTACTTGATACAGCTCCATTAAAGTCCACCCTTATAGGGCATCCAGTTAAATAACTACTGAACCAATCACATGGAGAATTTTTCAGTCTGGTAGTCCTCAGTCTCCCAAGCAGCAAGGAATGATTAACCAGATTAAAGGCCTTGGACAGGTCAACAAAGACGGCACCAGTAAGCTTGCCTCCCTCCATGGCAGATTACCACATACACTAGCAGGAGACCACTCTAGGAGAGCCTATAACAAAGGAGGAGTGGCAGAACATACTGGAAGAAGGCTGGAACCTTACAATACAAAGTAAATACAAATACATACACTTTATGACCACCCACACAGCCTATTATACCCCAGACAGGCTTGCCAAATTTGACACCCGATCACACAGAAAATGCCCCAGAGATACTGACCCATGGCAGACCTATCTAACATGATGTATAGCTACCCAGAACTGGGAACCTTCTGGGGAAGCATTAACCAAACTCTGACAATCTGCTTTGGGAAACCAATCACCCTCTCTGCCAGACAGGTTCTTTTAGGTGATTTCAGGGAAGAGTGGGAACACAAAAAACATCTAGTGAATGCAATAAACTCTGCGAAAGTGGGAATCTTGAGAGAATGGATACAATCAACCCCACCCACCTTTGGGAGTTTGCTTACCACAGTGATTAGCTGGCAAATATGGAAGAAACTAATATACCAATCCAGGCAGTGAGACCACATATATACACGAGAGTGTGGGATGGGTTCACCTCTTACTCTGAATGATGTGGGGCTGGAGCTTAGCAGGTTATGTAATGGACAGGATAGGGGCCCCAACCATAGGGCCACACTAAATCCATGAGAGAAATACCCAGTAGGGAAAATTAACCCCGTGAAGGCCACCAGTGTAATACAAACACAATGGGGTGTAAGAGACTCTCCAATTTGAATTTAAATATGCTGGAAAGTATAAAGTTGCAATAGTGACTATGAAATATGTTCAATGGAAAGAAGTGTAATAACTACTTTGTAACTATTCTGAACTGTGAAAACTTTGCTGTGTTTCTTCTTGCTGCATTTCCCTGTTCAGACCAGACCCATAAAGGCATTGTATTTTTACAGAGTATTCCTCACCTCTCTTATTTTATACGAACATATGAAATTGCTGACAGAAAAAGGCTCACAGATCTATCAAATCTGCCCAGTTGTGCAGCTCTGTTTAATACCACTGCTGCTGCCCCCCACTCAATCCCCTACCTCCCTCCTTCCGCTCTCCTGGTCCCTTCTCCTATTGTGTTCTTGTCTATATTAATCCTGACTCTGACTTCATCCCAATCTCGCTTAAAGCTATCCACTCTCCTCAGTTCAATTAACTCCTCCGGCAGTGAGTTCCAGCTTGCCACCAGTCTCGCTGAGAAGCAGAACAATCCTCCCTCTCTGACTTGTTTATGCCTTTCAAGTACTTGAAGGTCTCTAACATGTCCCCCTTTTCCTTTATCTTCTTCAGCGAGTACATGTTGAGCTCCCTCAATCTTTTCTCATAAGGCAACTCCCCTAGTCCCATGATACTTTTTGTAGCCCTACGCTGCACCATCTCCAGTATTCTCACACCCTTCTTGAGGTATGGGCACCAGAATTATACACAGTACTCCAAGAGCAGCCTCACCAATGATCTATACAAGGGCAGAATGGTCTCCAGCTTTCTAGAGGTGATCTGGCAATGCACCACAGCATCCAATTTTCCCTTGCTGCCACCCTCCTACACTTTACTGATATCTTCATGTCCCTTGTGACTAGTACTCCCAGGTCCCTTCCTCCTCTGAAGGTGATACCTGTACTCCCCCCAGCCAGTAGCCGGTCCTGAGATTTCTGGCTCTGAGGTACATGGCCTTGCACTTCACTTCTTAGCATTAAACCCCAATTGCCACTCCTTTGACCAGTGTTCGAGTTTAGCTAGATCCTCCCTGAGTGCCTGCCTTCCTTCCTCACTGTCCACTTTTGCACAAATCTTAGTGTCATCAGTGAACAGTCTGATCTTACTCCTGACCATGTCTGCAATGTCCCCAATGAAAACATTCAACAGAACAGGGCCAAGCACCAAACCTTACAGTACCCCACTAGTTACTGGCCTTGGATTGGATGTCTCCCACCTTACGACTAGCCTCTGTTGTCTGCCCTGCAACCAGCTCTCAAGTCACCCTACCAGTTTCTCCCCCACCTCTGTGTCCCCTCCGTGTGGCACAGAGTTGAAAGCCTTGCTAAAGCCCGCATACAGGACTTCCACAGCGTGGCCTTTGTCAACCGTCCTAGTGACCCAGTCAAACAAGTCGATTAGGTTAGTCAGGCATGATCTTCCAGAGACAAATCCATGCTGTCTCTCATCCTGTAGACCATTACTATCGAGAAAGGTTATCAAATTCTCCTTCAGAATGGTCTCCATCAACTTCCCCACTATAGAAGTCAAGCTCACCAGTCTGTAATTGCTTGGTTTGTCCTTGGGTCCACTCTTGTGGAGAGGCACCATATGAGCCATCCTCCAGTCTCTGAGTACATTCCCTGCCTCCAATGAGGTGCTGAACAAGTCTTTCAGAGGGTCTGTCAACACCTCTGCTAGTTACTTCAGCACCCTTGGGTGTACACCGTCCAGTCCCGGTGCCTTGTCCACCCACAAAGCTTTAAGGCCCTCAGAACTCTAACCTATTGGATGACCCCATCTGTTATATCTGCCCCCCTCCACCCTTGCCCCCTTTCCCTTGTGGCATTGGGCCATCCCTTTCTTTCGTGAACACTGAGCAGAAGTACTCATTGAGTGCCTCTGCCTGGTCTTCCCCTTTTTCTGCTCATCCCCCCTCCCTTTTGATTCTAATAATGTCATCCCTACAACTCATCTTCTCCCTTATCTATTTAAATAACCCCCTTTTCCCCCTCCTTGATCCCCTGAGCCAATTTCAGCTCATTTGCTACCTTGGCTGCCCTGACTGCCCTGCTAACCTCCCCAGGTGACTTTGTGAACACCTCCATGTCCTCATCATGCCTGGATTTTTTGAACTTAAAGAAGGTCAGTCTTTTTTCCATCACCTTCCCCTCCACTTCCTTGCTTAGCCAGCTAGATTTTTTTTGACCTTGACTGCTTACTCTGAGCATTGGCATATGTGTTTGTGGCCTCAAATAGTCCATTCCTAATGATTGCCCACTTCTGTTCAGCATCCATTCCTGTGCCAATACTAGCTAAATACCCCTCTAGGATGCTGCCCATTCTGACAAAATCTGCCTTCCTGAAGTCTAACACTCTTGTCATGGTTTTAGCTGACTCCCTCCCTGTGTTGAGGATGAACCACACTGAGCGGTGGTCACTTTCTGCTAGTTATTATGTTGTTCATTTTGCACCTCCATACAGTATATACTTTTATTTCTTGTTGATCAAGCTTAATAGCTGTATCTTGATATTGCAATGTTCGGTATGTATCTCATTCCATTAAAATGTTTTGGGTACCTGCCACAGCCTCTATATTTAGGTTCAAATCCTCAAATGGTTCCCTGCTCCTCCACATGTGCAGAGATCCTGGAAAAGTCATGGAGTGTCTCCTATGCATCACATGCACATCATCTGGGTACTACACAGCATCCAAAGAATTGGTGTGTGCCCCATGTACCCTATGCCTGACCAACATAGAAACATAGAAACAGAGAATTTGATGGCAGATAAGGACCGCTTGGCCCACCTAGTCTGCCCATTTCCCTACCTAATGGATAAACTGCAGATCCTAGTTAACCAACAGCCTACTTCCTCCTAACCACCACTAGAATTGTCTTATGCCTGTCCCACACATTCTGGAATTCCCCCAAATGTTTTTGACTCTATGACTTCCTCAGGAAGGCTGTTCCATGCATCTACAACCCTCTCTGTGAAGAAATACTTCCTCACATTACCACTGAGCCGTACCCCCTATATCTTCAAATTGTGCCCACTTGTTCTTGTGCATCTCTTTTTCCGAAAGATGCTACCCTCTTGGACTTTATTGATTCCCTTGAGGTATTTGAAAGTTTTCATCATGTCCCACCTCTCCCTCCTTTCCTTGAGACCAAACATCTTAAGCTCCTTTAGTCTTTCTTCATATGTCTTCTGGTGCAGACCCTGTACCCTTTTGGTTGCCCACCTCTGGAAAGCCTACACCCTGTCTATGTCTTTGTGGATATGGGGTCTCTAGAACTGTACACAGTACTCCAGATGTAGTCTTACCAACTGTCTGTACAGAGGGCCAACAACTTCCTGTTTTCTACTGGTGATGCCTCTCCCTATGCATCCCAATATCCCCCCAGCACTCCTTACTGCCTTCTCACATTGCTGGCCCACCTTTAGGTCATCTGATATGACTACCCCCAGGTCCCTCTCTATTTTTGTTGTTGTCAGTATCTCACCCCGCCATTGTGTACACTTGCCCTGGGTTTTTGTTTCTCAGGTGCATTACTTTGCACTTCTTTGCATTGAATCTAAGCTGCCATACATGTGACCATTCCTCCAACCTTGCCAAGTCTCCTTTCATCCTTTCCACCCCACTGCGTATCAACCCTTTTGCAGATCTTTGTGTCATCTGCAAAGAGACATACTTTCCCTTCCAGTCCCTCTGCAATGTCACTTATAAAGACATTAAAAAGGACCGGCCCCAATACTGACCCCTTTGGTACTCCACTAGTAACCCACCTTTCTTCACTGTGGACTCCATTTACTACTACCCGCTGTGTCCTGTTGTACTGCCAGTGTTTTACCCAGGCTACCACCCTGGGACCCATTCCCAGGCTGGCTAAGTTGTTTATTAATCTTTTGTGTGGGACTGTATCAAATGCCTTGCTAAGGTCTAGGTCGCCCATGTCCACAGCCCCTCCCTGGTCTACTACTTTGGTCACCCAGTCAAAGAAATCATTTAGATTTGTTTGACATGACCATCCTCCTGTGAATCCATGCTGCCTTGGGTCCTTTGCCCCACTGGCCTCTGGGTACACAACAGTTCTTTCCTTCAGAAGTAATTCCATCATTTTCCCTCCAATTGAGGTCAAACTGACATGTCAGTAGTTTTCTACCTCTGTCTTGCTACATCCCCATTTGAGAGTACTAGGTCTAAGATTGCTCCCTCCCGAGTGGGTTCCAAAACTATCTGTCTGAGGTATGCCCCTGTAGGGCATTGAGAATGGCTCTGCTCTTGGATGTGGCTGCAGCAAAGGTGCTCCAGTTAACATCTGGCATATTCAGGTCCCCCATCAGCAATATCTCCCCTTTCTCTGACGTCCCAAGGATGCCTTCTATCATTCCCTTGTCCATTTCCTCCTCCTGAGATGGGTGGTCTATGTACAACCCCTGTGCAGATTGAGGAGCCATTTCCAATCTCCAGGGTGACCCACAGTGCCTCCTTTTCTCCCTAGTTACCCTTTTGTTCTGTTGCTTTTATCTCTTCCTTACATAGAGAGCTACTGCTCCTCCTCTTCTTCTCTCCCTGTCCCTCCTGTAGATTGTGTACCCTGGTATGTTGACATCCCAGCCATTGTTCTGTGTGTACCATGTTTCTATGACTGCCATGCTATCCAGGCATCCCTCTTCCATCAAGGCCACCATTTCGGAGAGCTTTTTACCTAGACTATGTGCATTGGTACACATTACCCTCCATTTTTTTATGGCTTTATTTTTTTTTACCCCACCCTGTCCTTACCTGCCTTTGTCTTTTTCTCCATTTGCCCCTGCCCTTATTCCTATTGACTGCTCTATCTTGGTGTTTACCTCACTAACTACCCTGATTTTTTTGGGGGGGGGGCTAGGATTTTCTTTCTCCTTTTTAGTGCATCCCCCCTTGGCTAGTTTAAATGCTTGCAAATGAATCATTTAAACCTATTGACTAGGATCCTGGTTCCCCTCCTGGACAGATGCAGACCATGGCACCAGTATAGGCCTGCATCCCTCCAGGTGGACCCCAGTCTCCAATAAAGCCAAAACTCTGAGCTATGCACCAGTTTTTCAACCACTAATTGAATTCCGTGGTGCAGAGCACCCCAGCCTCATCCATACCATAGACAGGCTGTACCTCCAAGAAGGTTACTGACCGTGCTACTTGTCTAAGTTCCCTCCCCAACTCCACAAACTTCTCCTGCACTTCTCCGATCCCTTTCCCAGCAAGGTCATTTGTCCCAAGATGGACAATGACATCCAGCTCCCTCCCCCGTGCAGCTGTTCCCATGATCCTTAGGATTCACTCCCTGTCCCTACAAGTCATGGTGCCAGGCAAGTACCTTACCTCCCTCTCCCCTTCCACCGCCAGTTCTACCCTCCTAATAGTGGAGTCCCCCACCAGGAGTTGTTTCCTTCCACCATGGGGTCCTGTGCCATCCTGCTGTGGGTCTCCATTGTGGAGGTTCTCAGCATCCTCCTTTGTCTCCACTGTGGGTGCCTACATAGAGGAACCATGCACCACCAGAGTGGTGAATGAATTGTGGAGAGGCACAACTGGAGGGATGCACCTTTGTTCCACCACCCTCATGCTCCCTGAGCTCACCATGGTCCAACCACTCCTCTTTCTGGCAACCTGTGAGGTAGTGGTGGTGGCCTGGATGGTCCCTCGGTGGGGCAGCAGATTTCCTGAATTATTGCTAAGTCAACATGGAGACGAGCAACCTCCTCCCTCAGACCAGAGAGGTGCCTGCAAATAGGGCAGCAACTCAGTTTCCAGAATGTATCCCAGAAGACTGCTGCTCCACAACCAGTGCATTGCACCACTCCCCACATGTCTGTGTCACTTTCTGTTACAGACACTTTTATTTTGTTGTTTTTTTATTCTTGTTTTAGTGTGTGCAAGTTTGTGAGTGTCTCTACCCCCAATTCAGTGTGTTGTGCCTTTAAGGATATCAACAGGTGTATGTTGTTAGCAGTTTTGGGGAAGTGATGTCAGAACCCCTATGCCCCCTTGCAAGCCACTATCCCACCTGCCTGCCTCACATCTGCAGGCAGGTGGGATAGTGGATTGCAAAGGGGCATAGGCCAGTATCTGACTGATCAGGGCCACAAACTTCTCAAGCATAGGGCCAGTGGAAGGGGCATATGCTACACCTGCCTAAGGACAGAATTAGCAGCTATGTGGACCCCTCTGCCTGTCAACAAACCACATATCCTACCTTGTTTGGCCCTATCTTCTCCAGACCACAGCCCTTGCAGCCTCTGTAGTGTGCTGGGGGTCATCATTGGCATCAGGTGGTGTTCAATTAAATTATGTTTAATTTTCTGTTGGTATATGGTAGTCCAGGAGGATTGCACTCTCCTCATCCCCCCCACCAATGAAATGTTATTTAAATATTATGAGAATGGTGAGCATCCCATTGCTTGTTTAACTTCCTATTTTTTTTTTTTAAGCAAATTCTGTTTTTGCGCCCTGGAGTGACCAGCACTGGCACATGACTTCCCCCATTGGAGCACCAGTAGCCCAGGCAAGCCCCCATGATGAGTTGGCTGTATCCGTAGACAAGAATGAGGTGGACTGCTCATGCCTTCATACCTTCATGTCTCATTGGGACTGCCTCAAGGCCATGGAACCGGTGTTTGAGGGCCAAGTCTATGCTTGTCCCTCTATTGGTGGTGTGCTGGGGCCATGCTTTTCCCCCAGTATTGTGGTCCCTAATGGAGGTGTGATATGTGCTGGGATGTCAAGGCATACGCCGACATCATCACACCTCCCCCATAGACAGGGCATGATCTTGCTGCACCTACAACCACTGCCACAGTTCAGCAAGCACTGAGCCAGATCCCCCCACAGATGAGATGAGTGGTCCCTCAGATGCTCAAACCTCCTCCCCCCCAGCAGGCCTCTGAAGCCTTGTGCCCATTTCTGAATCCAGGTCACCAGCATTGCAAGTGGTAGCACTACTGCTACACCTGCAGACCAGCCCAACTTCCTCTTAATGCTCCCTTCAGTCTCAAGTGCAGCTCTTCTTTTTGCTACCTCAAAGTACCAGATCTCTATCACCTCTGACTGCAATATACCACTTCCATCAAGCTATTGCACTGCACCACTGACAGGGAGAGGAGTGGGTAGCAACCTCCGCAAAACTCTAATATTGCACCAGGCCGCATGGTGACAGTGAGGCAGAGTCCAGATATACTGGGGGATCATCTCAGACTGACTTTGATTTGTCTGTTGGAAGCTGAGAACCTTGCTACACTGCAAAGAACAAACTATAACTCTGTTTAGGACCTGAAAACCTGGTAAGGCATAATATTGTTGGGGACTTGTTAAGAAAGGGAGCTACGCTTTCTACAAAAAGTTTCATTTTTTTTCCTTATTAGCATTAAGCACAGAATTGCAGGATTCCATTAAAAGTGTAGTAATTTTATAACCAGAGGGAGTGAGATACAACTGAATTTGCTTGATTCCTGGGGTTGAGACTTAGGATTTGGAAGGATATTTTTGCAACATTTTAAAAGTGTCCTGCTGGCTGAGAAGTTAGATTTTTATCCCAGGTTTCACTGAAAGGTTTTGTGTATTGGAATCAGACATAGTAGAGTGCCTACATTGAAAGACTTGCTTTAATCACAGATGTCACTAGTCAATCAATTGGCTCTGGGTGGAGTTTCATCACTGTGCTGTCTTAGGCATCCTTCACATTTAGAAGCCAGTCAGACTGACTTTGATTTGTCTGTTGGAAGCTGAGAACCTTGCTACACTGCAAAGATCAAACTATAACACCATTTAGGACCTGGAAACCTGGTAAGGCATAATATTGTTGGGGACTTGTTAAGAAGGGGAGCTCTGCTTTCTACAAAAAGTTTCATTTTTTCCTTATTGGCATTAAGCAGAGAATTGCAGGGTTCTATTAAAAGTGAAGTAATTTTATAACCAGAGGAAGTGAGATACAACTGAATTTGCTTGATTCCTGGGGTTGAGACCTAGGATTTGGAAGGATATTTTTGCAACATTTTAAAAGTGTCCTGCTGGCTGAATAGTGAGTTCATTTTTATCCCTGGACTCAGTAGAGTAGTTTGTGTAGGAGCAGTGGTCTAGTAAATTGTGGTGTTAGTTGAATTACAATAAAGGGCAGTACTCATCAGGGTGGTGGAGCAATTATGTATTTGATTCTTTCTAACATTCACCAGTATCTGTGGACTACCCACACACCCTTCCCCACACCCCAGGCATGGCATTTCCTTTATAGCCAAAGTTCTGACATCACTTCCTCAACAAGTTTTGGGGCAGAACTCTCATATTCTTAATAACCAAGCACAGTGCATAAATGGTAGGTACACCACAAATAATAATAAACATATATATATATATATATATATATATATATATATATATATATATATATATATAACATATTGTATATTATAAGGGAGAGGGACATGTGGGAGTTGTGCAATGCACTGGCTGTGGGGCAGCAGTTTTCCGGGAGACATTCTGGAAACTGCATTGCTGTCCTATTTGCAGGCAACTGTCAGCTCTGAGGGAGGTGGTTGCCCACCTCCAGGCTGAACTAGCAAGGACTAAGGAAGCCTCCCCCACCCAAAGAGCACCACTGCCACAACCACTGCCTCAGTGGTTGCCAAGTTTGAAGAGCAGTTGGACCACAGTGGGTTCTGGGAGGGTGCGGGTGGTGGACCATATGCGAAGCCCTCTAGTTGTACCTCTACACAAATCTTATGCCATTCTGGCAGAGCAAGGTTCTTCTATGATGGCACCCTCAGTGGAGACCCAGAAGAATGCTGAGGACATCCACAAGGGAGACCCACAAAAGGGTGGCAAGGGACACCACAGGGGAAGGAAACAGCTTCTGATAGGGGACTCAATTGTTAGGGGGTAAAACTGGGGAAGGGAGAGGGGAAGGAAGTAAGGTGCCTGCCTAGTGCCATGGCTTGGAAGGCTTGGAGGGACAGGAAGAAAATCCTTAGGATTGCAGAAGCAGCATCACAGGAGAGGGAACTAGATATCATTGTCCACCTTGGGACAAATGACCTAGCTAGGTATGGGATCAGTGCAGTGCAGAATGAATTTGTGGAGTGGGGGAAGGGCCTCAGACAGGTAGCAAGCAAGGTAACCTTCTCAGAGGTGCTGCCAGTCTATGACAGGGGTGAGGCTAGGGTACTCCACACCATGCAGTTTAATGAATGGTTGCAAAACAGGTGCAGAGCACAGGGCTTTGGCTTTATTGGGGACTGGGGGTCCACCTGGAGAGATAAAGGTCTATACTGGCATGATGGTCTGCATCTGTCCATGAAGGGAACCAAACTCCTAGGTGACAGGTTTAAATGCTTCCTTGGCAAGCTTTTAAACTAGCCAAGGAGGGAGGTGCTGATAAAAGGCAGGAAATTTCAAGCCTCCCCCCCCACAAAACATGGCAGGTAGTAAGGTAAACACTGAGGTACAGAGCTCAACACAGGGCAGGACAGGGGTAAATGGAAAAATAGACAAGGGCAATAAGAGCAGGGATGGGGGAAAAAATGATAAAGCCAATGTTAAATGGAGGGAAATGAGTACCAATGCCCGTAGTCTGGGAAACAAGCTTCCTGAGCTAGTAGCCCTGATGGAAGATGAACAATTGGATACTGTGGCAGTCACGGAAACATGGTAAACAGATAACCATGACTGGGATGTCAACATACCAGGGTACACAATATACAGGAGGGACAGGGAAGGTAAAAGAGGAGGTGGAGTAGCTCTATATATAAGGGAAGGGATCAAAGCTACAGAACCAAAAAGTAAAGGGGGGGACAAGAGGTACTTTGAGTCATCTTGGAGACAGGGAATGGCATCACAATCTGCACAGAGGTTGTATACAGACCCCCATCTCAAGGGGAGGAAATGAACAAGAAAATGATAGAGGACATTCTCAAAATGGCTTAAAAAGGGAAGATACTGTTGATGGGGGACCTGAATATGTCAGATGTTAACTGGATGACATGTACTGCAGCCACATCCAAGAGCAGGGTCATTCTCGATGCCCTGAAGGGGCAGGCCTTAGACAGCTAGTGTTGGAACCCACTCGGGATGGAGCAATACTAGACCTGGCACTCTCAAATGGAGAGAGGATCACAAATTTAGAAGTCAGTAGACATCTGGGAACAAGCGACCACTGCACAGTGTGCTTCACAATGAGCACAACCATAGAGATAAGCCATACAAAACAAGGATACTGGACTTTAGAAGGGCTGACTTTGCAAAATGGGTGAATACATGAATAATGCACTAGCAAATGGCCAAAAAGGAGGAGTGGAAGAACAATGAAGAAAATTCAAAACTGCCATCATAGAGGCAACAAGCCTCTGTGTGAAACAAATAAAGAAAACAAAGTGGAGTAAAAAAAAACACTATGGTTCTCAAAAGAGGTGGCAGGGAAGGTTAAGGAGAAAAAGACTGCTTTCAAAAAGTATAAGGAATCACAGAAGGAGCACGACAGGGAACTGTATCAATTAAAGCAGAAAGAAGTGGGGAAGGCAGTCAGAATAGCAAAGGCCTAAACTGAGGAAAAAATAGCCAACTCAGTTAAGAAGGGGGATAAAACCTTTTATAGGTACATTAGGGAGCATAGAAAGGTTAATGGAGGGATAGTGAAGATTAATAAAGGAGAGGGGAGGTGGGCAGAGGGAGACAGTGAAAAGGCAGAGATACTGAATGAATACTTTTGCTCAGTATTCACAAAAGAAGAAGAGGAAGAATTACCTAAACCAAACAGTAGAAGCACTCTGGATAGTGGGGTTGTCACCAGTCCATTTATAGAAGAAAGAGTATTGAAAGAACTCCTAAAACTCAAGGTGGACAAAGCAATGGGGCCTGATGGGATTCACCCTAGAATCCTAAAAGAGCTAAGGGAGGACCTAGTGACACCACTAACCACACTTTTTAACAAATTATGGGAAGATGGGGTGGTACCTGAGGACTGGAGGAGGGCAGATGTGATTCCACTTCACAAAAGTGGGAGCAAGGCAGAAGCAGGAAACTACAGACCTGTTAGTTTGACCTCAGTGGTGGGGAAAATGATGGAATCACTTCTGAAAGAAAGAATTGTTGAGTACCTAGAGGCCAGCGGTGCACAGGACCCATAACAGCATGGATTTACAGCAGGAAGGTCATGTCAGATGAATCTAATTGATTTCTTTGACTGAGTGACCAAAGTAATAGACCAAGGAGGGGCTGTGGATATGGCCTACCTAGACTTTAGCAAGGCATTTGACACAGTCCCACAAAAAAGATTAATAATCATGTTAGCCAGCCTGGGAGTGGATCCCAGGGTGCTAGCCTGGGTAGCAAACTGGCTGCACAACAGGACACAGAAGGTAATAGTGAATGGAACACATTCCGAAGAAAGGGGGGTTACTAGTGGAGTACCTCAGGGCTCAGTACTGGGTCAAGTCCTCTTTAACATCTTTATAGGTGACATTGCAGAGGGTCTGGAGGGAAAGATATGCCTCTTTGCAGATGACACAAAGATCTGTAACAGAGTTGATACACAAGAGGGGGTAGAAAAGATGAGAAGGCACTTGGCAAGGTTGGAGGAATGGTCAGACATATGTCAACTTAGATTCAGTGCAAAGAAGTGCAAAGTAATGCACCTGGGAAATAAAAACCCAGGAGAAGAGTACACAATAGTGGGGGAGATATTAACAACAACACAAATGGAAAGGGACCTGGGGGTAGTCATATCAGATGACCTTAAGGTGGGTAAGCAATGTGAAAAGTCGGTAAGGAGAGCCAGGGGGATACTGGGATGCATAGGAAAGGGCATCATAAGTAGAAAAAGGGAAGTGGTTATCCCTCTATACATACATTTGGTGAGAACCCATCTGGAGCACTGTGTGCAGTTTTGGTGACCTCATGTACGCAAGGACATAGACAGGATGAAAGCAGTCCAGAGGAGGGCAACTAAAATGGTGCAGGGTCCACAGCAGAAACCATATGAAGAGAGACTAAGAGAGCTTAATATGTATACTCTTGATGAAAGGAGGGACAGGGGGGACATGTTAGAAACATTCAAGTACCTCAAGGGAATCAACAAAGTCCAGGAAGGTAGCATCATTCAGAAAAAGAGATGTGTAAGAACAAGGAGTCACAATTTAAAGATAGAGGGGGGATGGCTCAGGGGTAATATGAGGATATTTTTTTTCATGGAGAGAGTGGTGGATATATGGAACTGCCTTCCTGATGAGGTCATTGGGTCTAAAACAGTGGGGAAATTCAAACATGCATGGGACAGACATAAGGCAATTATAGTGGGGGGGTTGCAGGAAGTAGGATGTTGGTTAACTAGAATCTGCAGCTTATCAAATAGGTAGAGAAATGGGCAGATTGGGTGGGCCAAGTGGTCCTTATCTGCCGTCAAAGTCTATGTTTCTGTGTTTCTATCTCCAACTGCTGCTGGGGCAATTTTTTGCTGATTTCTCCATATCTCTAGGACATCCACACACAAGGTGCAGAGCAGTAGTATGTTCATTTGCATATCTGCTGTGAGCCCAGCAGATGTCCCCAACTCACCATGCCTCTGCTCTGCTTCCAGTTGTGGTCACCAAGGTAGCAGCACTGTGGTGAAGACAGAGACCCTCCCACTGTGGAGGAGGGGAGCATCCTGTGAGACACTTAGTCCTCCACTCCATGTCCAGCTTTGAATGACTCTGGCCTGTTCCAGTACTCAAGCTGCTGGCCCTATGAATGTCAGCTCCACTACTTTACCAATGCCAGCCTTTGGCCATTCCCTACCTGCAAACAAGGGAAGACAGTAAGAACTTCATTTGGTATGTACTGTACTGTGTGGGAAAAGAGATCTGTTGTATTAAGGAAACGGGATGAAAAAATATAAAGAGCAAGGCCCCCAGACAGTTTTGGTGGCTGTGCTGTGTGGTCCTCCAGATATATGGCTTGAAAACCACTGGTTTATTGTAGTATGCCTGTGTGTTTCATATGAGTGTTCTCAGTGTCCTCTGTATGTGTCCTGCACACAGCCCCTTGATTGCTGTATGTGACTTGGTGCTCTTGAGGTCAGAGGGAATCAGAACCCATCTGTGGTAGAACACACTGGCTATGCATAGTAGCTCATCCAGTATTCTCTATATATAACATAGTTAGGGTCTGTTCTGCATGGCTTTTCATCCAAACTGAAAAGCTTTGGTACCGCAAGTCAAAGGTCATAGAACACTGTTGCACTTTTCTGTGGTGTAATAACTTTTTTAATAGGAATGGAAATTCAGTGCCACCTGTGATTTGTTCTTCTCACAACTGTTGTCTCCCCTCACCACACATGTACACAGACCCAAATGCAGAAACTGTCTTTTTTTAATTAATTTTCATTAATAAACCCACCCTGCACCCAGCAGCTAATGCACACCCAGTGCAACTGATAGTGTTTTGCCTACAAAATCATTTAAAAAGAATCTTACTTACAAAAATGAAAGAAACTGGAAAACATGCATGAGCACAATCTGCACTATAACATATTTGTGTGAATCCATGTTGATTTAAATGGAATCATGTAAGTGCAGATATTGCTCTTGCTTCTTACCCAGGTCTTCCTTTTTTATGAAGTAAACTTTTTTCAAATGATTTTAAAAGCACATGAACTGTCAGTTGCATGGCAAGAAGTATTAGCAGTATGCTGTAGTTTGGGTTTGTTAATTTTAACATTTCCCAAAATTATGTGCCTTATATGTATGTGTGTCTGTGGGGGGTGGAGTGAGAACAATGTATTTTTTTAAGATAAAAAATATAATGTATAAAACAGAGGATGCCTTGTCACATGCACAACAAGCCTACATTGCCTGCATGGTTCGGACTATTCTTGAGGTTGGTGACAACACAGGCTTATTTTGCATGGCTGGCCATCCACTATCCTCTATACACAAAATTATAAATTCTGACATCATCCTTGGCTAATCAGGATTGTTTATTTCTAACATTTTAAGATTTTTTTTTTCTCCCACAAAACATCTCATGCAAATAGTTTTAATGCTGCAGTTTTAAGTTTAGTTAGCGTAGTCTATTTCTTCACACAAGGTTTTCTCTAATTTTCCACAAAATCTAATGGTCACATTTTAAATTCAAGTTGCATTTCTTAGCAGAAATCCACAACTTGATTTATAATACATTTATAGGTACAGTTCTCATGTGTCTTTGTGGCTGCAAGAGTTTCTGCTCAAGGCTTTGTGTCCCACAACTGCTCAGCTTCACTTTGCTTTTCTGTCACCCTAAGAACTCAACAATGCGTTCTTTTAACTATAAGAGACACAGTAACTGTACTAGAGGTGGGTGAAGTGGTCAAATGTTGCTTCGCGGAGCAATGCGAAATCAGCTAAGTAATCTGCAATGCGAAGTGGGGTACTTCACGTCATAACGAGGAATGTGAAGTCCATTGATAACAATGACTTTGTGTTACTCTACCTTTGCCCAACTACTTCTGCACCAATTTTAATTGTGAAGTACATAGAAATCAATGTACTTCACATCACTTTGCCTTGTCATTGCGCTCCAAGGTGAATTTTGCAGTGATTCATGGGATTGTAGGTCACATGGGCTCTAGATTGTTCTACTCAGCCTCAGTTCTGTGTAGTGTGTGAGTAGTCATAGATGGATACACTTTCCTGTCAGAGCTCTGTGATTCAAATACTCTAAAAGCTGTTAAAAAAGCCTTTTTGAGCCATTCGTTTTGCTCAAAATTTAGTACATCGATTGTAAGAAACTCTCCTGTGCTCTTATCATAGAGTGTTTATTGTTTGTGTGTGGATTTTGAATGTTAATTTAGAACATTCAGTCAGTGTACTGACAGACACTTGAAGTGTGCTTTGTGCAAGGGGCCTATCTGTGGTGGAGGTAGGTTAAAACTGGGAGAACAGGGCAGTTTTTCTGTTTTGGTTATATTTTTCTTGAATAACTGTGTTAATGTACTCAATAATATTTTCAGTAATTCTTGACATTTTTTTTTTTGGCTGATTGTTGTGAAGAAGCAGTGCATAATTTTAGTTTATTTAAAAGATTTGGTTTTATTACTGAAGTTTTCAATTTGCTACTCATTACTTGTAGTGTGTGTGTGTGAGTGTGTGTGCAATGCGTGCCATCAAATCAGACAAATTTTACTGTGCAACAGAGTAATTGCAGCAGTATGAACCTGTTATCCACCACATTTGTGTGATTTTGTACTGCTTTGTGGTATCTTGGTTTTGGACTATTACTGCAGTGCTCTGCACCCTCTCCCCCCAACTGGAAAAAGGTATTCTTTTCCAGATTGGATTGTGACTTGTGAGCACTGGTTAAGGTGTTGTTGTGACTTTGCATCTGCATCTCTTCTTGATTGTGCAGT
Source organism: Neoceratodus forsteri (assembly GCA_016271365.2). Taxonomy (NCBI): domain Eukaryota; kingdom Metazoa; phylum Chordata; order Ceratodontiformes; family Ceratodontidae; genus Neoceratodus; species Neoceratodus forsteri. The sequence continues at coordinate 56,638,376 of CM028130.1, forward strand.
GCAATCTTAATCTATCTGTGCTTTTGCATTAGTGCTCAATCTCCATCTACAAGCCACAGTTGTTGATTTTTTGGCTTCACATCCAGTGGCCCAGACTGAAAGTTCAGAAATCTAAAGATCCCCCAAAACTCCTGCAAAGAGACATGCAAGCAAAGCTATTTCTGGCCATGGCACTGTAGCCAGTGGCAAGATTGTACATGGGCATAGTAGTACAGAAAAATGCATAGCTGATGTCAGCAAAGGGATTTCTCCATCAATGTTTCTTACAGCACAATCTGTAGCTTCTCTCATAGTTGGAGGAGATGATGTTGTCCCAGCTGGTGGTGTTAGTGCAGTTTCTGCTGGCATGAGTATTTCTGCCTCAAGTTCCACTTCTGACCAGTTAACCATTTCAAAAAATATAGTTGAATCTAAAGCTATGACTGACAGTGTAGATAATGTCATACTCCTGATTAATATCCCCATGGCAGTTGAACATGATTCTGATCCTGCAACGATAACTCACAATGTCACATTTATTCCAGTGGTGTCGAGGTCATGCCTTTGCCATCCAGTGATTTAAAGTGTGGTGCAAAAATATCGGATGATAATTATGATGATGATGATGATGCTGTGGTTGGGACATGATGTCCACATGCCAGCATCCAAGCTGAAAATGTGGATGTGGATGATGTTGATGAATATGATGATGATGATGTCAGTGACCCCTGTTGGTAACCAGAGAAAAAGAAAGCCAAGATAGCTATGTCTGGGTCTGTTAGCATTAAATCCCTTCCTCCTCAAAAAAGTTGTGATTTAGTGGCTCCTGTTGATAATAATGATGATGACCCATAATCATAGGTAGTTGTGGTGGTCAGTTGGAGTCCAAGTGTGTCCAGCCTGAAAAATCATGTAGCACACCCCCCATTTAGTCATAATTACAATGTGAAGTGGTGAAATGAGGGTTTAAAATGGGCACTCCACATAGCAGAACACCAATGCAAAGTGGTCACTTCATGACTACTTCATGGGCAGAATTTTACTTCGCTGCATGTCTAAACTGTATATGCAAGCATATATCAAATTCTATTCTATTCTATTCTATTCTATTCTATTCTATTCTATGCTATTCTTTTCTGTTCTGTTCTGTTCTATTCTATTCTATTCTATTCTATTCTATTCTTAACTAAAGCTGAAAATGCTTGCAGCATTTTGGGGCCCCTTCACCCGAGTGGCTCAGAGTCTTGAAAGCTATTTTCCGCCAGGGGTGTCCTTATTGTTAACATAGGCAGGGGACCACACTCTAGGAACACCAGTTGGTAGAGGTAAAAGCAAATAAACAGATTGGATCAATATTTTCAATTGTAGAAACATTTTATTATGTTACAGCTACCCACAGAGCTTTTATGGCCACACAGAGAGTGCAGCACTTACCTGGTGCTTCAGACTTAAACTCGATTCTTTAGCAGGGGGCACCTGATGAAGAACATAACTGAGTTTACATCTGATGCGCTAGGTAAATGCAGCACTCTCTGTGTGGCTATAACTTAATAAAATGTTCCAGCCATTGAAAGTACTGATCTAGTCTGGGTTTTCTTACCTCTACAAATTGGTGTTACTCCTGGACTGCAGTCTTGTGCTTGTTTCTCCTATTGATTTGTTAAACTAGCACAAGTTCAGTATCAGCTGTGGCAGGAGATCAAGTATTTTTCAATCAGACTTGTTGCTCTGAAGTAGCCATGTTGGCTTTGACCAGAGTTTGTTTAGGTTTGTAAGTGAGAAGAGAGTCATGGGAGTGTAAGTTAAAAAGAGAAGGTGGGTAGATTGTGCAGAGGGGAGGCTAGGAAAAGGCAGACATCCTGAACAAATAATTTTGTTCAGTGTTCACAGAGGAAGGAGAAGGGGAAGGGCCACAAAAAAGTAACAAAAGCTTTGGAGAGAGGGAGGGAGAGAGGTGGAGACTAGTCCTTTTTTTGAGGCAAGAATCCTAAAGGTACTTGCTAATCTGAAGGTGAACAAAGCAAAGGGGCCTGATGGATACATCAAAGATTATTGAGTGACCTCAGGGAAATGCTGGCTGCGCTCATGACAGTTTTATTGAACAGCTCACTGGAAACAGGAGTGGTTCCAGAGGACTGGAGGAGCGCAGATGTAGTCTCATCTCACTACACAAATGTGAAAGCAGGGAGGAGGCTGGCAATTATAGGCCAGTCAGCCTGACATCAGTGGTGGGAAAGTTAATGGAATCACTGCTGAAGGAAAGGACTGGAGAATATATTGAATACAGTGGGTTACAAGACCTAAGGCAGCATGGTTTTACATGGGGGAGGTCATGACAAATGAACCTCATAGATTTATTTGACTGAGTGATCAAGGAACTAGATCAGGGTTGAGTGGTGGACTTGGCCTACCTAGATTTCAGTTAGGTGTTTAACACTGTTCCACATAGGAGACTAGTAAGCAAGCTGGGTAGCTTAGGAGTAGGTCCAAAAGTGGAAAACTAGATAAACATAGAAACATAGAATTTGATGGTAGATAAGGACCACTTGGCCCACCCAGTCTGCCCATTTCCCTACCTACTGGATAAGCTGCAGATCCTAGTTAACCAGCAGCCTACTTCTTCCTACCCCCACCCCCTAGAATTGTCTTATGACTGTCCCATGCATGCTTGAATTCCACCACTGATTTTGACTCAACAAGCTCCTCCGGAAGGCCGTTCCATGCATCCACAACCCTCTCTGTGAAAAAATACTTTCTTAAATTACCTCTGAGCTGCCCCCCCCCATCTTCAAATTGTGCCCTCTTGTTCTTGCACACCTCTTTTTTTGAAAGATGCTACCCTCTTGGACTTTGTTGATTCCTTGAGGTACTTGAACGTTTCTATCATGTACCCTCTCTCCTCCTTTCCTCGAGGCTATACATATTAAGCTCCTTTCATCTCTCTCTCTTATGTCTTCTAGTGCAGATCCTGCACCATTTAGTGCCCTCCTCTGGACAGCTTCCATCCTGTCTATATCTTTGCGGAGATTGGGTCTCCAGAACTTCACACAGTACTCAGATGGGGTCTCACCAGCTGTCTGTACAGAGGGATAATAACTTCCTGTTTTCTACTGGTGATGCTGCTCTCATGCATCCCAGAATCCCCCCAGCCTCCTTGCTGCCCTCTCACATTGCTTGCCCACCTTTAGGTCATCTGATATGACTACCCCCAGGTCCCCTTCCATTTTGTTGTTGTTAGTATCTCACCCCCATTGTGTACTCTTCCCTGGGTTTTGTTTCCCGGTGCATTACCTTGCACTTCCTAGCATTGAATCTAAGCTGCCATACATTTGACCATTCCTCTAACCTTGCCAAGTCCCTTCTCATCCTTTCTACCCCACCCTGTGCATCAACTCTGTTGCAGATCTTTGTGTCATCTGCAAAGAGACATACTTTTCCTACCAGTCCTTCTGCAATGTCGCTTATAAAGAGATTGAAGAGGACCGGTCCTAATACTGAACCCTGCGGTACCCCACTAGTAACCCTCCTTTCTTCTGAGTGGACTCCATTTACTATTAGTCTCTGTGTCCTATTCTCCAGCCAATTCTTTACCCAGGCTGTCATCTTGGGACCCACTCCCAGCCTGGCTAACTTGTATATTAATCTTTTGTGTGGGACTGTGTCAAATGCCTTGCTAAAGTCTAGGTAGGCCATGTCCACAGCCCTCCCTGATCTACTACTTTGGTCACCCAGTCAAAGAAATCTATCAGATTCATCTGGCATGACCTTCCGCTGTGAATCCATGCTGCCTAGGTCCTGTGCCCTCTGGCCTCTAGATACTCGACAATTCTTTCCTTCAGAAGTGATTCCATCATTTTCCTATCACTGAGGTTAAACTAACAGGTCTGTAGTTTCCTGCTTCTGCCTTGCTCCCACTTTTGTGAAGGGAATCACATCTGCCCTCCTCCAGTCCTCAGGTACCACCCCATCCTCCCATGATTTGTTAAAAGGGTAGCCAGTGGTGTCACTAGTTCTACCCTTAGTTCTTTTAAATTAGGGATAGATCCATCAGGCCCCATTGCTTTGTCCACCTTTCAGTTTTAAGAGTTCTTTCAGAACCCTTTCTTCTGTAAATGGGCTGGTATCAACTTCTGTATCCAGAGTGTTTTACTGTTTGTTTTATGTACCTCCCCTCTTCATTTGTAAATACTGAGCAAAAATATATGTTTAGTATCTCTGCCTTTTCACAGTCTCTCCCTCTGCCCACCTCCATCCCTTTATTAAGCCTCACTATCCCTCCCTTGGTCTTCCTTCACTCCCTGATGTACCTATAAAAGGTTTTATCCCCCTTCTTAACTGAGTTGGCTATCTTTTCCTCGGTTTGGGCCTTTGCTGTTCTGACTGCCTTCCCAGCCTCCTTTTGCTTTAACTGGTACAGTTCCCTCTCCTGCTCCTTCTGAGATTCCTTGTACTTCCTGAATGCTTTCTTTTTCTCTTGAACCTTCACTGCCACTTCCTTTGAGAACTTGGTTGGGGGATAGGTGACAAAGGGTAGTAGTAAATGGAGTTTGCTCCAAGGAAAGGAGGGTCACCAATGGGGGACCTAAGAGATCCGTGCTGGAGCTGGTCCTTTTTAATATCTTTATAAGTGACATTGCAGTGGAACCAGAAGAGAAGGGAAGGGAAGGTCTGCATCATTGCAGATGATACCAAAATCTGCAGTAGGGTGGATACTCCAGAGGAGTAGAAAGGATAAGCAAAGACCTGAGAAAAATGAAAGAGTTGTTAAGGGTACAGCAGCTGGGTTTCAATGAATAAAAAAGTGCAAAATAATGTATGTAGGGCATAGAAACCCAGGGGCAGAGTACAAAATGAGTGGTGTGGCATTGCCAACCACCAAAAAGGAAAGAAGCCTTAGGGTAATCCTATTGGATGACCAAAAAGTAGCTAGGCAGTGTGACAAGGCAGTAGTGAGGACAAGTGGGTTGTTGTGGAGCATAGGGTGGGGTAGCAACACCAGAAAGAGGGAGGTGTTGTTGCCTCTGTATGAATCACTGGTAAGACCACACCTGGAATATTGTGTCCAGTTTTGGAGACCACATCTCCAGAAGGACATAGATAGAGTGGAGGCAGTGTAGAACAGGGCAACTAAAATGGTACAAGGTCTGCATCAAAAGCCCAATGAAGGCCTGGTGGTGTTGAGGGCTGCGGCACTGGATGCCTTACCTCAAGCCATGCCAGTGACCCATGTTTGGGAACGAACACGGGTCATCGGGTGTTGGCGGGGAGGAGAACGACTGCATGTCCGTTGGACTGCTGTCCTTCTCTGGGGTGGGGGGACATTAGCTGTCAGCACTCCACTGGCCCCTAGTGGCTGCTGGGGGGGCAGCACACTGATGCTACAGCTGAAGGGGAGGAGACGGGCAGGCGGCTTGTTGAGGTGCATGCGGGAAGCATGCAGCGCTCTCCACAGGTGTCATTACCGCCCCGCCTCACGCATGGGAGAAAAGTGGAAAAAACAGCTCCATCAGAATGAAGTGGTCCCCACAGCGCCACCTCCGAGAAGGAACCTCCCTGGCATGGATCCATTTGGGGTGGGTTGAGTCACTTCCCACCACCCTGCCACGAAGGGTAAGTCATAGGGTGCACAAGGGAGGGGGTCTAACCTGTGGGGCTGCACTGGGGAACAACTGAAGGCAGGCTTGCAAGCTGGAAGCTCTGGAAGGAATAATACATCAAAAAGAAAAAGAAGCCCAATGAAGACAGACTAAAAGACCTCAATATGTACACCTGTAATAGAGGAGGGGGAGGGGTGATATGATAGAGACCTTTAAATACCTCATGGGGGTAAATAAGATACAGGAGGGGAGTATTTTCCAGAAGAAAAGGTGCTCGAGAACAAAGAAACATGCCATGAAGCTGGAATGGCAGTGGTAGATTCAGGAGAGATGTGAGGAAGTACTTCTTCACCAACAGAGTGGTGGATTCTTGGGTCAGCCTTCAAGTGGAGGTAGCTGAGGCAAAAACAGTGGTGGGGTTCAAAAATGCATGGAAATATCGGAGGGAACTTTGTCAGATACTTCAGGACACCTACAGTAACTAACTATTTCTGTACTGCTAACACAGCAGATTGCTGGACAGGCTGTGGGGACATAGGTTCCCATTGGCATATCCTTTTGGTTTGTCCCAGACGGGCTGCTTTTTGAACTGACATCCAAGACAATGTGTGACAGATCCTCCAACAGGACATTCTGGACACTTTTACTGATTGGGAGTTGTGGTGTCTCATGGATGTACTGTACGTGTAATCCCCCTGTGAGGGGCATACCTTATTTGCCTCCCAGTCCCCATTTCCCTGATTATGTGCACTGCCACCTGGCCTGAGTTCTGTGTTACCCTGGAGTCTCCATTCAGCCCCTGTACTAGTTTGGAGTTCAGAAAGGGGATCAAGGAGCAAAACAGCCAAACCACTGTGCTGCGGCTGCAGGAATGTGTGAGCCAGAGGTCTGTGCATGTGCAGTAGCACATGTTCATTTTCTAAACACTACTGTGGAGAAAAGGAAGCCCCTCCAGTGGCATTGCACCCCAAATTCAGCTATTCAGGGTCTGGACACATGCAGGAGGCACAAGAGGAGCTGCAAAATATTTTAATTAAAGAATGCCAATAAGCACTAGCTCCTGCCTCATAAATATTAATGAGGCTTAATAAATATTAATGAGCAAGCCTGTCTGCCACCTGTGGACAGTGTATTTTGGCAGCAGTGACAGGCAGGGAATTGCATTAAAACATTAAACTCTGCAGTAGTTTGTCAGGGCAAAGAGACTGCATTGGAAAAGTGGGGCAAGTAATAAATAAAATTATTTATTCCAGCTGTACCAGGACTTTAAAATGGGACACTATATAGGTTGTATTTAGACTGGTTTTAATCAGCAGCCATGTTTGCAGCCTTTGATACCAGTCCAGCCAATGAAAAGACAGAATATTATAAAAGGACTTGTGAGACTGAGTAAAAAGACATATGGGGAAAAAAAACAAGGACAATGCTTGGTGCCCATTTGATGAGCCAATCAGGCATCAAAGGGGCCTGATGAATATTCATTTTTCAAAGGGGCAGTTGTTTCAGCCAAATAGGAGCTGACTGGAGCTCTTCAAACCCAAGAGACTTATAGTTCTGAGTTCAGTTCGGTGGGAGCCCCTTCATGGGGGTTCCAGCCCCTTTGCTAGAGAATGTGGCTGCAAGGCTTGAGAATGGCCTGCCTGGGGATTACCCAGCTATATTCCCCAAGGCCCTGCATTTGCCTTTCCACATTTAGTGGAATTTGCCTAAGGAATTCTGACCTTCAGCTGTGAGGGGGCTGTATGGATCTGCAGCATCAGCTGTGAGACAGTTGTAATGATCAGTAACTTCATCTGCGAGAGAGCTGCCTAAAGTATTTCTTTAAGAAAAAGCCTGCTTGTGATGTTCTAGTAGGATGGAGTCCAGCTTGAAAGCTGAGTAGCCACTAGTCCAGGTGGTGCTCATTTATGTCTGTCACCCTGCATTGACTCAGCACCGGGATAGGGAGGATGTCTGTGTAAAGAATTTCTGTTACTGACTAATTATACAGAGGTCATCTGGTAGTCTTCCTAGAGAAAGGAAATTCACCAGCAATTACCTGCAAGAAGCTTGAGGAATGGTTGTTGATGGTCCTGTTCTACTGAAAAGGTGTGGGAAACTCAATGGGGAAGGAGCTTGCCATTGTGAGAATTTGGATGTCTTGCTTTGGGGCTTGTGGAGCCATGCTGGCCCAGAAGAATCATTGAACTGTGTTTCAGCTTGTGGAAGCTAAAGTGTAAAGCGTATTTGCTACAGTGTTCAGTTAAGTTTATTGTTGTTTGGTCATAGACCATTACAGATAAATAATACTTATATACATATGTATCACATGTCTATAAACATCCATGAGTAAAACAGTCATAAATCTGAAATTCATACAAATTAAAATAAATACCTTTCACACGTTTACAGTCCTAAATATTACAAATACATTCCTGTGACTTTTTTTCCTTTGCAATTCAGTAATTTTTGGTAATTTGTCAGTTGTTGGGATGCTTTATTCTTATTAGTGCAATATTCTTTAGATAAGAAGCAACCTCACTGATTATATACCCATCTTGGGTTGTAAACATAATATTCTGAATTTCAAAGGAAAAAGGAGTCACAGGAATGGATTTGATACAATGTGAAAAGTATCCTGTTTGTTTTGCAAGCTTGCCTTAAACTCTAGTGTCTACTGCTAAATGTGAGAGGAGAGCCCCTCTTCTGTTTCAGTGAGCACCAGCAAGGTGAGAAAGTGCTGTTCAATAGAATGGGACTGTTTGAGAAGAAGGTGTGAGCCTTCAGTACAAGCACGACTACTTGAGAGACCAGATGCTCGGTCTTCTATGAAGCCTAATCAGATATGCCTGAGTCTTTTGGGACTGTGTTTTCAGTGAAGAATCCAGAGACGGTGTTATGATGTGAAAGAGCTAAGGCTGATATGCTGGCAATGTGTCTGAAATGTCAATGGTAGCCAAATGTGATTGAATTCCTGAGAGAGAGAGAGAGAGAGAGAGAGAGAGGAGAGACTGCCATGAAGGTCAATTAGAAAACAAGCCTGCTTGTGCCATCAGCTAGGAACTGCCATTGAGTATCTCCATGAGGGGTCATTCCTAAAGATGGGGGTTGAGGCATGCTGGACCAGATTCCTTTGCTGGTCTGTTCCAGATGTGACTTCAACATTATCAAGATGTCCAACTTCTAGAGAAACTGAAAGGAGTTTCTAGTCTGCTAGAGCTGCAACAGCCTGCTGCAAATAAAGGGGGCTCGCTGCTCATTACAAGTTCTGTCTACACAGCCTCAGCAATGTTCAAGTTATATTACTTATGCCTATTCCAGATCTTCTGTCTACAAGTCATGGGCTGTATTTGTAAGAAACTGACTGCATAACCATGAGTAAAGCAAACATTGTTCTTCATTAGGGGACTGTAAATAGTTTTTATCATGTATTTGACCAGTTTAATAGTGAAGTACTACTGTTGTCAAACGTCTAAGTTCATTTGCCTAGCTAAAGTATCACGTTTTTCAAATACAGTAGTTATTGCAAATATGAAAAGGATTAGCTTCTAATTTGATTTAAACATGCCAATGCCAGCTAACTAGCTGCACCCAGAACAGATCTGCAACATTGTAGTACTGAGTAGCCAGGGAAAGAATTGTGGGGTTCTTATCTGGACTAGGGAGTGTTACCAGTTGGGGGTCTGTGTCTTTCTGTGCATATGCAGCTAGGTAGATAGAAAACTTTAACCTAAACCCATCAGAAGGTTGGTGGGTAGTGGGCATTACAAAATTGTGTTGATTCTAAAAAGTAATGTGATTGTTTACTGTTGCCATTTACTACATGTCAAACTAAGCTGTTGCTCAACCTCTACATCCACTTCACCTTTCCTAGCCCATCCTCTATAAATAAATTGTTGGTTAACTGTTTTTTACAAAAAGGTTTTTATCAGAATATTATTTGTACCCAGCGTGAGAATATTAGCATTAAGGCAATAATTTCCAAGTATATTAAAATGTGTTTTTTGATTAATGGTAATCCATGTGTGGGGCGAATGAATGGGGAGGTGGGAAGGTATAACATCCCAGGGGATTGCACTGTTAAAATTTCAAACCCACTTGTATTTTAACTCTGGGTGGAGGCATCATGCTCTTTTATTGTTATCTTGGGAAAGAACTCTGTTTCCTCAAAACCAGAACCCAGGCCCCTCAAACTGTATCATGGGCAGCAGGCAGGGCTAGTAGCCCATTAGGACACGGCATCCAGGTTACATTGGGTTGCACTCAGATAGATACATATTGGCAAAGATACTTCTAGCAGCAGCTTTGAAATGTATGGTAGCTTCATGGCTCCAAAGAGAACCACCCATGGTGCAGGAGTGGCGTAAAAGGATGCAACAAGTTTATAACATGAAAACCATGATGACCAGACTTTGCCTACAGGAAGATAAACATTTGGATAGGTGGGACCCATGGTTACAGTGGGTAGAGGGTCAATAGGGAGGATGTTCATCCACACAAGAGGATGCTTGACAATAGACTTTCTTGGGCAGACACCTTTTGGCCCTTTTGATATTTACTTTTTGTGGCACTCCCCCCCCACCACCATTTATCCCATTGGGTAGGACTGAAACATCACTGCCAAGTGGGCTGAATGATCTAGGATTTTCACAAACAGGATAAGACAAATCAATATAATTTCTGAGGTGCACAGATTTATTGGCTTATTAAAGTTATTTGTTTCATGATATATACTAACCAGTTATCACAGATGGGAATAATTTTCTCTTGAGAATTCCTTTATTCTGTGTCACTCATTGAGAAAGTTGTCAGTTTATTAGGATGCTAGGATCATTGTAAGTATACTCCGATAGTGTTATCTTTATTTATGTGCTGTACTGGAAAGGTTGACTGTATTGGCTGAAGGGATACATACATGATCTGAGTGTTAAAAATTGTACTTTGACTTTTCTCTAGAATACGGAAGAGTTTAAAAAAATGCATGCAATAGCAAAAGTGAATCATAGTGGAAAGGAACGGGGGTGAGAAAGAGCTGCAGATCTGTCATGGTTTGTGGTAATAGTGTAGGTAGGGAGAAATGGACATACTTGATGGGCCATGCATTTTTTATGTGCCATCAAATGTTATGTTTCCTTGGGAATTATATGACCTAGGGCATTTGCTCAGTACCACCGTGCTTCATTCATTTGGTCTGGGAGATGGTCCCTAATTTATGAATAGATGGAGCTTGCTTTCCCTAACACTTTAATGATCCACTTCAGGTGAGGATGAGCTGTAATGGAGTGGGAGTTTCCTGAAGTTGTTTTAACACAGAAGGTGACAGCAGATAAGGACCGTGTGTCCCACCTAGTCTTCCCCTCTTAAGTGAGAAGCTATGGCACTGTACAATTGAAGAAATTTCCAGAATTTGGTTTTAGCTAGATTGGATTTGTGCTGGAGTCCTTGAAAGGAATCCAGGGCAGATAAAAGAGGTATAATTAGGCCAGCCAGAGTATGAATGCCCTTCATCTTCCAGGAATCCTATGACAGGTATTTCTTTCCAACTTTAATGCTGGGGTTGTCCCATATAGGGGAAAGTTCCAGGTATGATAGATTCACTCATAGCTATTTGCCCAGTTGGGTCCAAGATTAAAGGAGGTTCGGATAGTGGGTGGGGATTGTTTTGGCAAGGTCTGAGGAGTGTAAAGGTATGCCCAGGAAGCTTGGTCATGGAGCAAGCAGGACTCAGTTGTGTTCCAGAGTGGTGGGGTGAGATCTGGGTTATATAACCATCTGGAAGTCTGTGCTACTTTTAAAGCCCAGTAATAGCCTTTCAGCCATGGAAGGCGCCAATCTCTTCTGCACCAGTGGGTTTGAAGCTTGATTCTGATACAATGCAGTTGTTTCCCATCCACAGAATATGGCCAATGAGTTTATCTATGTGGTTGAACCAGCAGTGAGCTATTGGAGTGGGGATGAGGGATATTAAGTGATCATTCTCACCATTTCTATCTTACCGGCCATAAAGAGTTGTAAAGACTTCCATTTATCTAGCTCTGCCTTGATCTTAGAAAGGAGCAATGTAAAATTAATTTCACAGAGTGGGGTGAGGTAAGAGGTTATCTTAATTCTTAGCTATGTTATAGAGTTGGGGCCCATCACAATTGCAGAGTCACAAACAATATTTGAAGGCATTTCTATAAGAAGAAGGACTTCTGTTTTGCTTTGGTTGATTTTGAGCCCCAACAGGATATGAATGTATGTAATAGTTGCATCAAAGGGATAATATAGTTATAAGCCTCCTCTAGGAGCACCAGGAGATCTTCCACATAGAGTAAAGTTTTATAATATGTGTCTCCAACTCATATTCCATTGCTGTTACAGTGTTATCTGATAGGCTTGGCCTAAGGCTCTATGGCCAGAACAAATAGTTGGGGAGTAAAAGGGCAACCCTACCTGGTATCCTGGGCCAGAGGGAAGGGTGTTCAAAGTGTACTTTTGGTAAGGACCTGAGTTTTTGGTGAGGAATACATAACCTGGATTGCTGATAAAAATTGAGTGCCATTGCCCATGTGAGTTAGGACCACACATAAGTAACTCCATTACTCCAAATCAAATGCTTTCTCAAAGTCAATAGCTATCGCAGCAGATGGGGTGGGGAAGGATCAGGCTATGTGCATTATGTTTATCAGCATTCTTATGTAATCAGAACTGAGTCTCCCATGGATGAATCACACTTGAGAGGAGTGGATCAGATGGGGTAGGAGTCCTTCCAACCTAGTGGCAAGGATTTTAACATAAATCTTACTTTTAACAGTTATCAAAGAGATAGGGCAATTCTTAAAGGGGAGGGGAGGATCTTTACTAGGTTTGGGGAAAACAGTAATTGTGGCCATGGCCATCAAGGGTGGGAATGTCCTTGAACAGCCAACCTCCGTATACAGACAACACAGTGCTGGACATATTTGGGGGGCAAGGGATTGATACATTTCCACAGGGAAATCATCCCCCTTGGGGAATTATGAGGGTTTTGGGCCTTTTGGGCAGTTTCAAATTCCTCCTGAATGAGGAGTGGTCCACAGTCATCATCTGGGCCGGGTAAAGCTTAGGGAGGTTGAGACTATTAAGGAAGGGGGACATTTGGGTTGGGGAAGGGGAGTTTGCCAATGAGTAAAGCTGTTTGTAGTTGGGAAGGGAAGGGGAAAGAGAACATTGTTAACCAGGAAAGGCACACTAAGCCTGAGCTGACTTCCAGTTGCAACTTGGCAGCACTAGGATGTTAAGTGATGCTCAGGGTTACACAGTATAGAAGTTGGAGCTGATGGGATTCAAACACAGGTTTCCAGGTTTGCAGCTCAATGCTGTCAACCACTACTCTATTCTGCCTAATAGTCTGACATAGTGTTATTTAACCCCTGTGAGTAAAAAGTTTGCCAGCCATGTTCCGAAGTGAGGATATCTGCCATTCAGCTTGCTGTTTTTTTAATCGAGACAAGTGGAATTCTATTGGCATTACCTATTATGCAAGTTAAATTCCACAAGTGGAAGTCTAGTGGCATTGCCTATTATACATCAATAAATTGTTAAGAAATTGTTACCATTTAGTAATTTCTGAAGAATTAACAATACGTTTTTACCTACTAAATTACAGTTATCTAGCTTAATTAGATTCCAGGACATATTTACTTTGGTATGCATGCCAAATCTTGATGTAAAAGATTAGGAAAGTGCACAGGGCTGGGTTGTTCAGGATAATTATAATTGTAATAATATACCTTGAAATCCAGCACCCACCACCTTATGAAAAATACAGCTCAGAGACTCTCAGTAATATGTTTAAACTAGTGCCAAAACTTTATTAGGTACCAGGGTCAAAACACATCTTAACACATTTCAGATCAGCTCCTTTATCAAAAGACTTGCTAAGTAAACAGTCAGGTCTCCTTTTGTACCCATAAAATGATGTCATAATTAATGGTTTGAAAATGTAATCTTTCAGGTAATCTGATTGAAACTATAATTACAAATACATACAATTAAAATAGTGCTGAATAATAAAACATTTATAAAAACGCATATACGCATAATGTAAAACAACACATAACAACAATGAATATTATAAAAATATAAAAACCCCATTTCTACTAGCACAATTAATCACTTCTAATGGAGATTTGCACTGGTTGCCACTGCAGGAGTGATTCCAATGCCTGGTGCAGACCCAAAGCTGTAGATAAAAAAAACTGAATATTATAATAATTATTTAAGCACCAGGAGCATGAGGGGGAAGGAGAAGGGAAAGGAAGGAAAAAGGGTGGAGGGTGGTCACCTTGAATGTTAGGAGCATAGGGAACAAAACAGCAGAGCTGCAGGCTCTCATGGCAGAAGGGCAGGTGGACATGGCAGCCATCACCAAAACATGGGCCACCCATTACCAGTACTGGGAACTGGCGGTACCATAATATAAGATATTCTGCAGAGATAGGGTAATTGTGAAGGGTGCGGAGGTGGCACTGTATGTGACAGAAGGACTGAAGTGTGTTTGAGAGGAGGTGGAGGAGGGTAGTACAGAGTTGTTATGGGTGCAAATCCAGGATTCCACGAGTAGAACTCTCAGGATGGGAGTAGTGCACAGGCCACCATCTCAGACAGAGGAGTTAGACAGGTAACTAGCAGGACAGATCAGAAGGGCCTGTGGAACGGGTAGCACAGTGATTGTGAGGGACTTCAATCTGCCGGGAGGGGATTGGAGTACTCCAGCCACCATGAATAGAAGGGAGCAGATTCTTCTGGATGCATTCAAGGATAGCTTCCTAATGCAAATGGTCAGCAAGCCAACCAGGTTAGGGAACACCCTACACCTCATGTTGGAAAATGGGGAGTCTGTGAGGTAGCTGGGGTGGAAGAACTGCTGGCAGGGAACGACCACCACTCAGTGTGGTTCATGTTGAAAATGGGTAAGGAGGGAGTAGAAACAGGTACAAGAGTGTTGGACTTCAGGAAGTCCAACTTTGGGAGGATGGGGGAGATAGTTAAAGGGTATCTAGCCAGAATCCAAACTAATACGGACATTAACCAGAGGTGGGAGGTCATAAAACTGGAGATTGAGGAGGCAACCAAAAGTTGCATCAGGGTCCAGAGTAAGAGAACTAGGGCCAGGAAACACAGCTGGTTGAGCAAGGGGGTCATGGAGAAAGTAAGAAATAAAAGAGCCACCTTTAGGAGGTTCAAAAAACAGGGAGAGTGGAGGACAGAGAGAATGACCTGAAGAAATTGAAGGAGGTAATGAAGGCAGTAAGGGCAGCCAGGCCATTTATGGAGCTCAGGCTGGCACAAGGCATCAAGAAGAGGGAAAAGGAATTTTTCAGGTACATCAGGTAGAAAAGGAGTTGTAGGGACAAAATAGTAAGGATTAAAAGGATGAGAGCTAAGTGGAAACAGGGGCAGAGCAGGCAGGAGCTCTTAATGAATACTTCTGCTCAGTGTTTACTAAGGAGAAAGGAGGGGCACTACCAAGAGTGGTGGGAGATCAGGCTCAGGGGGGGAGTTGACAAATGAGGGAATCACAGAGGGCAGGGCAATGGAGGGCCTGAGGGCACCAAGGGTGGACAAGGCATCAGGGCCACCTGGCATTCACTCCAAAGTACTGAGAGTGCTAGCATGAATCCTGATGGGGCCATTGGCAGACCTGTTTAATCTCACCCTGGTCTCAGGAAGTGTACTTCATTACTGGGGAATGGCTCACATGGTATGGAAGAGCAGTCCCAAAGACGAATCAAGAATCTACAGGCCGGTATGGTTCATATCCATCATGACCTGGAACCTTTGTAAAGGAGTCTTTGACTCAAAGGTATGTTAGTCGATATCTTCAATAAATAAATAAATAACAGAGGCTGGTATCCCTTCTGGAGACCAATAGGCTGCAGGACGTTAGGCAATATGGGTTTGTCATAGGCAGGTCCTGTCAGATCAACATGGTGGATTACTGTGACTGGGTAACTAGACAGTTGGACAAGGGCCATGCAGTGGATGTCCTATTTCTGGACTTCTGTAAGGCATTCGACTTAGTGCAGCATGGGAGGCTGGGTAGTTAGCTTGCAGGTGCAAATGCAGGGGTGAAAATGGTGGGATGAGTAGTAAACTGGTTACAGGGAAGGCAGCAGATGGTGGTGGTGGTGGGGGGGAGCTCTCATCTCTGAGGGCAGTAACAAGTGGAGTACTACAGGGCTCAGTGCTGGGACTAGTGTTGTTTGAGATGTTCATATCAGACATCTCAATGGGCATCAAGAGCAAGATCAGTTTATTTGCAGATGACACCAAGATGGGAGTAGTAGTGGCTGACCTAGGAGGGTGGCATGGGTTGCAGGATGATCTGTCAAAATTGGAGACCTGGTCAGACACCTGGCAATTGGGATTCAATGCCAAAAAGTGCAAGGTGCTACATTTCGGGGAAAACAAAAACAAAAAGGAGCTACCAGCTTGGGGGAGGGGGTGTTCAGCTAGCCATGACAGAGGAGGAGGAGAAGGATCTGGGGGTGATTATAAGACGCTCAATGAACAACTCAACACAATGCAGGAAGGCAGCTGAGAAAGCCAACAAAATGCTGGGTTGCATTGCCAGGGCAATATCTTTAAGGAGAGGGGAGGTGATCCTACTATTGTATAGATCACTGGTTAGGCCACACCTGGAGTACTGTGTGCGGTACTGGTGCCCATACCTGAAGAGGGACATTAAGTTACTGGAGGAGTGCAGCACAGGGCAACAAAGATGATCCAGGGACTAGGGGACATACCCAATGTGAGCAGGCTGAGGGAGTTGAAGAAGTACTCACTGAAGGAGAGGAGAGACGGGGAGATATGATTGAAACCTTTAAGTACATGAAGGGAATAAACAAGACAGGCACAGATTTCAATTTAAGGGAGTGGTAGGGATACCCATGTCACAGTCTCAGATTGGAGGAGGGAGGGTTCAGGAGGGAAATGAGAATACATTTTTTTACAGAGAGAGTGGTCTCTGGGTGGAATGTGTTGCAAGGGGAATGGTATCCTGTAGAACAGTGGACTGCTTCAAAAGGGGATGGGATAGGGTAAGAGGGAGGGTCATGGGAGGGGTAGCTGCAGTATAAGGGTTGCTAGCTGCACACTCGAGCACACTTGATAGATCATAATGCCTTTATCTGTTGGCAAATTTGTATGTTCGCATTAGAGAAATCCTGACTACAGCTATATCCTTACTGTCTTGTTTTCTATATCTTATACATACTTCTAATCAGCATTAAAATTCAGGAAATACCCTATGTTTGAAAACCTTCTATTTGTATCTAATATACAAAGTAACATCGAAGTTGTCATTAAGTCAAGGGAACTTGCAGGCCCCCGAGGGTATAAATCTCAAATCCTTCACTTTGTAACAACAGATTATCAGAATCTCCACCCCATGGCTTCTTCCATACTTTGTCTATGCCCCTGATCAGAAATCTATGTTCCTGATCATTTCCCATATGAGAAATGTGTGAGGCTGTTGCATACCTAATGTCCCCACTCTGAATAGCCCAGCACTGCTCCCCAACCCTTATCAAGAAATGCCTCTTTGTCTCCCCAATACAAAACACATCACATTTGCAAATGGCAGCATAAACAACTCCACAACTGTCACATGTAACAAATTGTCTAAAAACATACTGCTTGCCTATGTGTGGATTTGAAAAAGAATTACCAGAAGAGACCACCTTGCAATATAAACATTCTTTGTATGCAGCACAACATGCATTTGTTAGTTAACCATGTACTGCTAGTTGGTTTGATTGTCTGCTATGAACCAGTTTGTCTCTAA
Organism: Neoceratodus forsteri; assembly: GCA_016271365.2. Lineage (NCBI taxonomy): Eukaryota > Metazoa > Chordata > Ceratodontiformes > Ceratodontidae > Neoceratodus > Neoceratodus forsteri. The sequence goes on from CM028130.1 coordinate 56,655,743, forward strand.
GTGTTACAGCCCTTTTGTAATCAATCCATGGAGGTTCACGGCTGATGTCACTTAAGCCTGGATCTCCCTTCAGAATGTGCCAGTTCTTTTTTATTATCTGTTCAAAGTGCAAGACATGAGCTGAATAAATAGTTACAAAATTACATTTGTTTTCTAGTTATATCTCTTGTTCCATTAATAGCTCATGCCTCTCGGCATGTTTTACTGTCTCCTAAGCTTGTTTAAGGGTAAGCGAGTTCAAGAACACATGGGATAAACACAGAGGTAGCATACAGAAAGGGAAAAGATGGGAGGGGGACTAGCACCAGGTAGGTTCTTGGGCAGACTAGATGGACCTGGCAGTCGCCTTCTGCCATCACTTTCTATGCTTCTTTATTTAAGGGTCTGGTTATTATAACACAATTTGATGAACCTGTTAAGTTCTCAGCTGCTCTGTAATAACCTTGCACTGTACTGCAATTCCACCTCAGTCTGATGTGCTGACCTTTGGGGATATGTCTATCAGTATATCTGGGCTGACAAAATGTTGCTAAAAGTAAAGTATTTTGATTACTCTGCTTTCTGTAGATGCCTGTGCTGATGTTGCCCTCACTGTCTTTTTTAATACTAAAGCCCAAAAAGTGTACCCCATCTGGCTTGACTGGTATGAAAACCTGAGGTTGGGGTTCGATTCCCGCAAATAGTGAACAATGGCTGCAAATTCATTAAAGCTGCCCTTTCATATAACCAGTACATAATCTATAAAAAAACACCATAGTTCTAATTAAAAAATGATTTACATCTGAATCACTAACTACCTCAGATTTCCATTTGCCTATGTATAAATCAGCAACACTGGGGGCAAATGTTGCCCCTATCGCTGTGCCTTTGGTTTCCAAGTAAAATCAATCAAGAAATGTAAAGACATTAAACTTTAGGACAAATTCTGATAACTTAATTAGAAAATCAGTAGGGGTTGTGGCATGTTCCTCATGAGTATTCAAACAAAAAACAACTGAATTTAGAGCATCTTCCTGTGGTATAATTGTGTACAGGGGCCCAGATATTTGAACTGTGCCAGGCTGTGGTGCAAGCCTGGGCGCAGCGCAACTTGGCTGTGCAGGGACGTTGACTGGACGAAAATTCAATGGAGCTGTGCCATGGCACAGCAAGATTGAATATTGCACCCTGGCCACCTGCAGTGTGCATGGCACAGTGGCACTGTGCCAGCGCAAGTGGCCAGAGTGGAGCAGGGGGATGCGTTAGCGCAAGTTCTGTTGTGCTATGCGCAGGAACCATGATATTCAAAAGTGCACATGCAAATGGGGCCACAATTTATGCAAGATGCAAATGGGGCCATTTGCATGTCATTATGGCCCCATTTGCACGCAGGTGCACCGATCCCTGGCGACTTGCACCTGGCGCCCTGCCAGGCAGCAGCTGTCTGGGACCCATGCCACCTGCCCAGTGTGGCAATGTGTCCCACAGCCCAATTGTGAGCTTCAGTGTAACTAAAATGTTTTCCAATATCCCTGGTGGTCCAGTGGACTGCTGTCAGCCCGATCGCGGGCTTAAGTATAAATAATATGATATCCTATATCCCTGGAATGTGTAGTATGGTACGGGCTGCACACCCATTGGCTCACGCTGTGGACAATGGGCATACAGCCCTACGTACTGTGTCAGTTGGTGGGTGGCCGGGTGGCAGGTGGGTGGGAGCTGTCACCCGCTGCTGACCGGGAGGGTGGGGCGGTGAGGCTCAGTGGGCGGGTGAGGAAGGGGTACCGCTAGACCACCAGGGATATTGGATGTAATTCTTTTTTTATTACAAAAGCCCTCGATCATGCTGACAGTGATCCACTGGACCACCAGGGATTATTTGAACAGATAGTGCTGATCAGGCATGGGGGGTGTTGCCACAGAAGTGCAGCCAGAGCTCGGGTGGCTACCCACAGGTGGCAGCTGCCATGTTGCACCATGCAATACGGCAGCTCACCTGTGGGTGACCAGCTGTTGTTCCTTTTTTTTTGGATCAACTTTGTGCTGCACAAGTAGGGGTTGAGCATGCATGGACTCAGCACATCCCAGGCTGAATATCGGGATGTGCAGAGTATGCATGGGCAAGCCCCCCTGCCTGCGCTGCATACATTACTGATGCACTCTGGTGCATTGGGATTTGTGCCAGGCACAATTCCCGTTTGAATATCATGCTGGGGTGCATCAGTGGGTTGCGCATGGTGCAACAACCCATCAATATCTGGGCCAGGAACTCTATGTCCATAGTGATTAGATAAGAGTCCCTGTACATTTCAGTTTCCTCCAGAACTGTTAGAATATCCCCTGTGTCTTTTATGTAGGAACCCAGACCCTGGACAGATGAACATAAGTGGTAATCTACAAACTGTGAGAGCAACTCAGTGACTGTGCCGATTCCACTGACAGTGGGTCTACCTGGAGGTGAAGTTAAGGATTTATGCACTTTTGATAACATATACAATGTAGCTTTCACAGGGTGCTCCACTGTAAGGAAATCCTGAATTTGTTTGTCAGTTACCTCCTTACTATAAACTTCATTGACATACTCATCAATTCACTATTTGAATTCATTAGCAGGTTCACTATGCAACTTACAGTACAGTACAATAATATCTGGCATCATTTAACTGTCTCGATGCTTCCTTAATATAATATGTAACATTTTGCACAACACTACTGCCGTTATCAGTGGGTCTGATTATAAAGGAGATGTCCTTTTGAAGATTTTCCAACCTGCTGTCTTTATTGGGGGGTTTGATTATAGTCAAGGTGTTCTCTTGAAGATTTTCTAAGGCAGTTCTGCCTTCCTGTGTCATGTTGTTATAATGTAGTTCTTACCAATTATTGAAAAATGCTTCAAGTTTTAATTCACACATCTCTTTAAATGTAATGATCACCACACTAGGAGGGAGTTAACTGCACTAAGTAGGGAGTAACAATTGGTTTCCCCTCTAAACCTTTGGTGAGTATCTCCTCTGGCACAGTATGTTCTGTAATGTGTGTCCCCTCTAAATTGTCCATCACATTGTTACCCATATCAGCAGATCGTCCCATCTCTTTTCATTTAAAAAAGGATTTTAGACTCAAATTATGACAAGTAATTTGGAGGTCCACATTTGTTTGACATTGGTTAATAAGTGCTGCTGGTGCAAGTGATATACTTTTATTTAATAGTGTAACTTCTACATCTGAAAATTCTTTGTCAGATAAATTCATTATCTTCTGCAAGGATTGTTTGTTGGTTCTGTTGCCAGTTCTGTAATGATCTCTGATCTAGATGAGGTGGTTGCTGGTATTGTTGTTGTGTTCTTCTGTTCACTTGTCATCTTTGACCTCCCCATCTTCTTCCCCCTTTGCATCTTCCTTTTATGTTTATTTGTGAATTTTCTACTTGAAATCCCTGATATCTGTTTTGACATGTCCTTCTATTCTGAATTGATGATGATTCTGGGAATGAATAACTTTGCTATAACAAATATTACTCTGATTTTCGTTGCTGAGCCACTTCTATCTGTACTTAAATTAAAGGAAACTCACCTTTCTCCTTGTAAAATTTCTTTCCAGCAATTGAATTTTTCCAGTTAGAGACACAACTGAATTTGTAGTCTTCACGGTCTCTCTGGAATTTATTTTGTTTCACTGCTTTTAATTCCTGATCCAGTTTCTGAATAGTCTCTTTTAAATTTTCATTACATCTATCAAAATCAGTATGATCCTGAAAAATCAGCACCACAGCTTCACCTTTTTAATTTCTTCTGTTAATTGGGCACTTACATCCTTACCATACTCAGTTATCCATTTAATAAATTTATTGGAAGATTTTTACAGGATCTCACAGCATTTTTTCATGAATTTCTCCACATCTTGGCCAAAGAAGAGATTTTTAAGCAGTCTGACTCATCAAGGTATCCTTGATACCTGAAAGAATGCCTCAAGATTGCCTTAGTTCCAATACATTTTGCTCACTTTAATCACCAGTGTTTCCAGAGTTTCAAATGCATCTTGCAGTGCAGTGGCTTCCTCACTGGATTGGGTGTTGGCTGCTGCTTCTGAATCAATGAGAAAAGGGTTGGCGCTCCTCTCTTTTGTGAGGTGACGATTCACATACTTAAATGGGTCATTTGTAGAAGTTGATAAATTCTGCGTCATTTATAAGGACATGCTAATGCCCCATATGCGAATGAATATGAACCACTGGTCACCTAAAAAGGCTACTAAATTGTGTAAACCAATGGAGCACAAAAGCATTAATTTTAGGTTTTACACATAAAAAAATATTGTAATTGTAACCTGTGCATGTTTCCAAGGAAAACATATGATGTAACAGATAACGAAACCGTACAGGACTGGGGTGCTCAGAATAATCATATTTGTAATAACATACCACAAAATCCAGCACTTACCAACTTATGAAAAATGCAGCTCTCAGTAATACACTTAAATAAGTGACATAATTTTATTAGGTGTCAAGGTATAAAAAACGCATTTTGGATCAGGCCTTTATCAAAAGACATGCTAAGAAAATAGATCTCCTTTTGTACCCATACAATGACCTGATACTATGAGTAGAAGTTAGAGAATTGTTTCTAGAGCAACAAACTGGAAATTCAGAAATTGAGGGACACATTTTGGGAGACAGTATTTAAGGCACCAGTGCCTGTCAAATTAAACATTTTGACCTATTCTATTTAATTTAATTTTGGACTACCCTTTCTCTTTTGTATTGTATGGTGTTCCCACCCCCATTTCAAGTCTGATTTAGCATTTTTGTAGGTTTCAAACAATTAAAAATACATTAATATGATTAGCCCCAAATTTCTAGCAGCACTTTAAGCAGTTTTTGAAAGCCATCTGTCTCAGAAGGTTAGGGAGCATTTCCTTTTGCATGCTGGCTCACCTTGGTCATAAGAAAAGTGGTGTGAAACAAAAGGTATTCTAATACCACTGAGAACACTGATGAAAACTTCATGATAGCCACATTAAAATTAGTACTCCTAAAGCAGACTCAAAATGAGGAAGACTGGGCATCTTACATTATAGAAGAAAAATGGCAATCTTGTTAAAAGATTCACTATATGTTCAAAGGTTTCACCATTACATGTACTACTGCTTTCATGTGTTGGTATTGATTATATAGACTTCAGAAGTGGGTTGGTGTGCACATTTTGGAAATGGTCATATTTTACCACATGTCTGCCCCATGCAACCCTCTTTCAGGATGTTGTGAGTTCCTGCACTCCATTAGGCTACTGCTCCTGTTGTACCTTTCTTCATCTGAAGCCAGTGCCATGTGATAATCCTCACTTGGTTTCAGTGGGGGTTGGGCTTGGCCTAGGGTTACTTTCCATATCTAGGCAATGTGGCATGCTCACTGGAGTGTATCCCACACATTCAAAACACACTTTACACTTTCTAACTCCATTCAGTAATTACCACTTCAGCCAGAGTAGAAATAACAACACTACCTCATGCTTAAGCAGCTATCACTCTTTTCTGGATAGTCACTCTTTTACAATTAAGCACTTTTTGAACCCAGTCCCCAAACACTGTCCTGATTGATGCTGTGCAGACTGGTTCAATCCTGACTCCAGACTTGAGCCAAAAACTATAAGGTCCCCCTGTATGGATTGCACCTCCTCACATCACATCCAGATGCAAATGACCACTCATTCCTTGCAGTCACCAGTGTGTGAGTTTTTATCTCTGGACAAGTGTTTCTCAGACAGTATTATATGGAACTGGACACCATCAGACACCGTTGATTTTCTCAGATACCAGATGTCATCAGATACCATTGGTATCCAACTACTGGAGTCTATCACCTTGGAACTAATAGGATACTAACTATCTGAAGTATCTGAGATAGACATATGACATTGGATTCCACTATCTGACCTCAGATCCCACTCTATGACTTTGGATACAAGCACCACTTTAGGGACTTTCTCTAAGGCAGTCCTTGGTGTCAGCCACCCCTGCTCTGGTTCCTCACATCAAACTACCTCTCATCATTAGATAATTTACTGGGTATAACATGGTAGCACTTATGCCATCCTACCCTCTAGCAGTGGTAGACAACTGCCCCACCCCAACAGCCTGAGGAAGCATCTATAATGCCAATCTTGAAATGTGATTCTCCTTTACAGTCTACCTTGGTCAGCAGCTTGAGGTCTTTCAGCAGGCCTCTCAGCATACTTAGCATAACTGGCATCATCTCTTGGGAACAGGACTGTGATTGTCCCCCCCAAAAAATGATGAGAACCCCCACCTTCACTGTGACCATCTGTTCACAAAGGCTATCAGGACACACTTTCCCAACACCCCTCTTACACTCACCCCAGAATTACAGATGATCTTAATTAAATGACTTCAGACTCCAAAACTCCTGTAGACGAAAAGGCTGTGTTGATCCCCATCCCTGGAAACTATCAGGTGACTACACAATGTGTTCTGTTGTTCTAATTTGGGAACACTCCTCTTCACCATACATATAAATGATATGGATAGAGGCCTGCATGCATTGTTTGTTCATTTTTATGAAGATGATATCATTCTATATGCTTCTTATAACAATCTAAATGAATTGCAGGTTATTTTGTAGAACGGTTTTGAAATTCTGCAGACCTATTCTGTACAGAATAACCTTGCACTAAAGAGTCTGCTTATTAGTACATCTAAAAAGAAATTGCCTGATAAACATATCTCCATTTCCATACCTAATTTGGATAATATATTATTAACCATGTTTAGTCATTATGAATATTTGGCTTGTAACTGGATTGTCTTTTTACATAGGAACTCCATAAGAACTACTCAGTGAAGAGGACTGGTCTAAAAATTGCCTTCCTTTTTTGACACTGTTGTTCTTTTACACTGGAAGTCAGAAAACAAATTGTTACAAGTATGGCTTTATCTCACTTTGATTATACGGATATGTCCCACAGTCTGCATGCCAAAAACTAGATGTCCTCTATAATTGTCTAGCATGACTTGTCCCAATTGCCTATAGATTAACACATCATAATGTATTCTATAGAGTTAGCTTGCTTGACATGCAGGTAAGATGTTATTTTCATGGTGCTCACATAATTTATAGATGTGGTCAAAAAAAGGTCCCAGGTTATATTTTGGAATTCTGATCTGTAACAATCTCTCAATCAGATCATAGAACTCAGTCCATTTCTTACTCCAAACCATGAAATAGGATACATTACATTTGACATGCATTTGGACACATGGTTCCTAAAATATTAAATTAATTGTCTCTTGGTCTTCGTGTATGCTCTGTATAATTTCAAACAGTGGTTTATTGCTCAAGCAAGTGTTTTCAACCTTGTTGTCAGTCATATTAATGTATATATATGTTACATTCCTGTTACTGCTATTATTGATTATTGCTTACATTCATAAATATGTAACTTATATGAACAGTACAGAACACCAATGGCTATTTCCTGAATAAATAAGGGACATGCAGAGAGTGGGGCACCTGGTGGATAATGAAGTTATTTGTATATTACCCTGTGACTTCAAGTTTATGAGCGGTCACAGGCTACTGTACAGATAACTTCATTATCCACTAGGTGCCCCCTGCATATTAAATTTATGCAACAGGTATGTTTTGCATAATTTTTTGTGTTGTTATAGCCATTTTTAATTTTGGGGGGGGACTTTTGTGGGGCACTGTAGTGTTGTACTGTAGTTTGCCAGTTTCCGTGAGAGGGAATTGGTTGTGAGTGTGTTCATGAATGGGAGGGGTTGAATGGGAGGTGTTTGTGGCTTTTGACTGGTGGATTGGTTGGGGTGTTTGTTTTCTGATTGATTCCATATGGGAGGTGGGCATGGGTTGTGTGGAGTTTGAGTAGCAGGTTAGTGTGTTCTGTGATTGGTGGTGTTATGGTTTTGTTGGTGGTTTCTGTATTCCAATTGGTGGAGGGCATGGTTTCAGTGCATGTTTGACTGACAAGAATGCATGTGTTGTGATTGGTTGGGGGCGTGTCTTTTTAGGAGCGAGTATATTTATTGGACCACAGGCTTATCATTGGCTTGTGGCATAGTTCAGTTGGCAGCTTTGGCTGGGATCCTGCCTGTTGGAGTTATGGGCTGTGGTATGAAGTGGCGGGCCTTGCTTAGAGGAGTACTGGGGGCTGGAGTTGTGGATTGCTGTGGAGGAGTGCTTTAAGCATTAAGGATTTTTGTGGCCTTTTCATAAGGTCTGTGATTCTGCTTTTGCACTGATTCCTGAGTTTACAGAACAGCATTTTGTGCCTTGACTCCTCTACAAAGCTGGAAAAACCAAAAGACATTTGCAGGTACTGAACTGTGTTATTCTGCTTTTTGCACTGATTCCTGCGTTTACAGAACAGTGTTTTGTGCCTTGGCTCCTCTACAAAGCTGGAAGCCTAGAACTGTCTGTTTAAATCTCCTGGGCTGTATAATTGTGAGCTGGAAGATACCTGTGGTCATTAGAGCATGTCAGCTTGAGAGGAGGGGCAGTTTCCCTACAAAAAGACACTTGCAGGTACTGAACTGTGTTATTCTGCTTTTTGCACTGATTCCTGAGTTTACAGAACAGCATTTTGTGCCTTGACTCCTCTACAAAGCTGGAAAAACAAAAAGACATTTGCAGGTACTGAACTTTGTTATTCTGCTTTTTGCATTGATTCCTGAGTTTACAGAACAGTGTTTTCTGCCTTGGCTCCTCTACAAAGCTGGAAGCCTAGAACTGTCTGTTTAAATCTCCTGGGGCATATAATTGAGAGCTGGAAGATACCTGTGGTCATTAGAGCATGCCAGCTTGAGAGGAAGGGCAGTTTACCTACAAAAAGACACACGCTACTAGTGCGGCCTTGTTAAGCGTGAGCATAACTTTGAAGTGCCACTCAATTAAAAATCCAGAGTACAAACAGCTCACTTTTAATGTTATTTATTGGTGCTGTTTTGAAGATAAAAGGGAATTTTAAAGAGTTGTAAACTGTTGTTTGAGGGGTGTTAATGTTTTTGCAGGGTAAAGAAGCAGATTCTAGAAATTGAATTAGAAGTTTTCTAGCTTTTTGGGGGGAATATAAAATAAAAAAGAGATTTTAAAGCTATGCATCAACCTTTTGCTTTTTTTTCTTTACTTGATTATCGTTGCTAAGTGTTAGTTTTTTTTTATTTTGTGTTTTTGGATTAGCTGTGATAGTCATAATATTTTTAGTTAGGGGTGTATTAACTCCAGAGATATCTATATAAAGATCATGGTTCAAACCAGATGCCAAAGAAGGGGAAATGGATGATTTAAAGGCTCCATTTCTAATATTAATGTAGAGATTGATCATAGTTCTGTACAACACATGGTAAATTCTTCCATTGAATTAAAATGATCTATGCATTCCACTTTAGATGATGTTAATGGAACTAGAGAAAATGCTTTGGATGGTTTATAAGTAGTAGTACTCCCACTCAAATGAAAACAATGAACCAAGATGGTAGAAAATCAAATGGATTTGCGAACTTAAAAAATAGAACCATTCCAATAGCCAAAAGAGAAGGAATTATGTTAGGTGAAATGCTGAATAATAAGTTGGATATTATAGACACAATTTCAGAGGGTAGTATTGCAGTAAATAAAACAAAGCAGATTAAAATTAAAGATCATTTTGTTGAAAAAAGCTACAATCAGCTCAAATTACATCTAATGACATGATTGGTAGTGAGCCTGGGGCTTCCAAGGGATGTCTTAATCAGACCAATAATCCAATTAGTCCTAGCAATAAACTTAATGAATTTATTGGGGACAATTGTCAAAAAGCAGCAGCAGATACAATTTTGAGTTCTGCAGCTTTGAAAGAAACATTGGATACAGAGATGCACATAACATTGGAGGCTTCTAGGAATACAAGTCAGAGGGAACACTCAAGTTTGTGTAATTCCTTGGAATTTTCTCTTGATTATTTTTATGAATTTAATCCTAAACCTAGGTGGCATAATGATTTGAGGAATATTGCTAGTGAATTACAGGACACTATAATTGGTCTCAAACAATTCACAACTCCTAAACAATCAAGGCAATTGTCTCAGGAAAAAGAAGGTTGCAAGTTTAATTCTAATACTACCTACCCATTTGCCCTTAGTGAGGATTTAAAAACTTATATTCAAAATCCACACATTGCACATATGATGATTTTAGATCATCTAATTAATTTTAAGTTTGAATTAGACACAATTAAAGAAAATATAGTGATTAATGGTAGCAGAATGGATGAGTTACTCCTACAGTTGAACAAAATAAGCCCTCAGGACGATTCAATTTCAATAGTTATTGATGAGTCAGATAATCAGGAAGTACTAAATGAGCAATTAAGACCAGATTTCCTTTCTATTGTTTTTCCTGAAACTCCAATACTTAATCGAAATAAAAAAGACAGGAAAAAAAGAAAGGAAAAAATAAAGGTAAAGGAAGATAAGAACAGAGATTTAAAGAAAAAGAGTTTTATCTTTGGACAGTGTTTCTGATGAAACTTTGCTACAAGTGGATATGCTACACTGTTCTGTAACTAAGACAAACACGCACAGTCATTTGTGTGTTAACCCAAATAATGATGGTATCTCTCCAAAAGAAAACAAGACCCAGTTGAAGGAATTCAGCCCAACAACAAATCAGTTTGGGATTGAAGAAGTGGTTAGGGAAATACCTAACAGGTCATCAGTTATGGTTTTACAGGGAGAAATTAAAGATAGAGGTAATACATTTCAAATGTCATCTATCCCCTGAATAAACACTGAAGTTAGTAAGTCAGTTATAAATATTACTGACTGTGCTATACTAAATTTGTATGGTTTTCCAACTGATGCTAAATGCTCATATGTATTACTGAAGGAAAAGATTGTGAATTTGTTTAGGGCAGTAACTGGTGCTGATATTGGGAATGAGGATATTATACAGTTATGGAAAATAAAGATTGTGAGGTGTGCCTTGTTTATTCATTTTTTGTAAAGTTACAAGGGTAGCTAACCAAATTTAGATTAATGGGAAATCATTGAGGAAGCTGGGTTATAAGCTGGACTATATAAATAGAGAAATGTTGAATAAAACTAAATTAAATAACAATCCACAATCAGTTTTAATTTTTGGACTAAATGTCTCTTCTAAAGTTACCGATTTTAAGTTAAAAAATGTTTTGACTAATCTTTTCTCTCAAATATCTAAGATTCCAGAGAAGGAAGTTAAAATCCTAGAAGTAAGAAGGGGACAATTAGAATTAAGACTTGGTCAGGTAGAGGCCTTATTGGAATCAAAAAAATTAGTAGATGTAATCATGGAGAAGGCATTACTACTGGACAAGGCTGGTATACATATATTACCAGTGGAATATGGGGAAGTTCCCAGCTCCTTTAAAGTAAAAAATGCTTCAGGACATAAGAAAGGGAATTATCCAATGTTTCTGCAGCTCTATGGGGTTGAAAGGATCGAGAATGAGAATGATACCAAGCTGGCAAGATTAGTTAAAGATCTATTGGTACAAATATTGCACGTTCCAATGGAGGATCTTAAATCATTATATGTAACAAGAGAGAGAAGTGAACTATTTTGTGATACAATTATTTTAACAGTTCATCAAATACATTCATAAAATAAATTAGTTAAGAATTCAGCCTTGTTGGATTCCTTGGGGTTGTATTTGGTGAAGGATAATGATGACAATTTAACAAAGGCTGCTAAAAATATTTCACAGGGAAATAATAAGAGCATGACAGAAGAATTGACTAGAGAATCCAAGACTTCAGGAATAATATATAATATTGTAACATCTAATAAATTTTTAGAATTGGCATCCTGTGATGATTGACAGTACAAATCAGATTATTTCCTTGGATGGAACTTTAATAACAAGCTAGGGGTGCTCTCGTGGAACATCTCTGGTTTATCAAATAAATTAGTAGATAGTGAATGGGTGGAATTTATTCTAAAATTTGACATAATTTGTCTTCAGGAGATATGGCACTGTAAAAATTCATATATCCACCTAAATGGTTATTGTATGTTAAGTTCAAGTGGGGAAAAAACACAGAAAAAGGAAGGTTAGCAGGTGGGCTAATTACTTGGATTAAAATAGATTCAAATTCAGAAGCAAAATTAATATGTTCTAATAAAAATATTTTGATTGTACAAGTCAAGAAGAAAGGATTTTCATTCTGTTTAGCTAATGTTTATATTCCCCCAACCCCAAATTCCAGATATTATGATCATTCTATATGGGCTCATCTAGAAGACCTGCTCTATAAAAGCTGAGCACTTTCCGATTTTGAGGAACTTCTACTGTGTGGTAGATTTTAATGTCAGAATAGGCAGATATGATGCTTATGCTGATAGCAAATACCATAACTGGGTTTATAAAAATTCTACAAATTATGTGAGATGCTCAGAAGATAATATAACTAATAGGCTGGGTAGGAACTTAATTAAGATCTTAGATATATTTAATGTAATACCACTAAATGGTCACCTACAAGGTGACAAAAAAGGTAAGTATTCTCATCTATCAGCAAGAGGGCTATCTTTAATTGATTATTTTTTTTGGAATGGGGATATGTCATTATGGGAAAATTTAGTAATTGCAGATAAAGCAGATAGTGATCATTTCCCACTAGTGCTATTTTCCAAACAACTGATTTATGGAATTGATGATAACCATATTCAGTCACAGATAATAGAGTTACGTCACAATAAAATTATTTGGAATGATATGGTAGCTGATCAGATACATAATTTAATAAAAAATAGACTGGATAATGTATTAAAACTTGTTCATGATAGTGGAACCATTATTCAGAATGTTACAGTATGTTTGGAAGAAATTAAAACATTGCTAAGTAAATCATATATGAAATCAAGTAGTCGTGACTTGGCTCCAAAGACATGGTTTGATAAAGAATGTTGTCAAGAAATAAAGATACTTAATAATGTTTTAAGAGGTGTAAAGTTACAAAAGTATGCTTTGACATTTAAAGATCTAAACAAACAAGGAGAAAAATATAAAGCCTTTTTACTTTATAAAAGGAATGCTTTTTAACAGAAGAAATGGCAAGAGATGTTAAGGGTTATAAATCAAAAAGACTATAAATCATTTTGGCTTCTAGTGGCGAAGGGATCGAATAAAGTAAGATTTGAAATTGATACATATATTACAATGGAGTCTTGTATTCTCTATTACACAAAGACATTTTTTAGTAATGAGTGTTGTAATTCCTGGTTGAGTTTAAATTACAATCTAACTCAATTTACCCACTTTAAATTTGAGGAGGTGCTTCAGGCATTAGCACTGTTAACATTGAAGAAAGCTCCAGGGCCAGATCAAATTCCTTCGGAGGTTTTTTTAAAGTCACCAGTAATATGGCCAAGCTGCTTACATTATTATTTAATGTATGTAGTAGAGAATTGTGTTTTCCAGCATCTTGGAAAGGTGCAATAATAATGTCTGTATTCAAGAAAGGTAATAGGTCTGATCCAGCAATGTATAGACCTATTTCTCTTTTAGATCACCAAGGCAAAATTTTTGCTAGGTTGATTTTAAATCGATTAAGAGACCAGGGGCCGGATATTCAAAAGGGTTACGCCATATGCAATAGGGTTGCATATGCGCAAGTCCAAAATTGCACCATTCTGCGATATTCAGCAGGAGGCAGTTGCGCCACTGAAAACAGGCTGAGCAACAGCGTAATGCAAATGAATGCATGCTGAACTGGAGGGGAGGAACAATGCATAAACTGCACAGCCCGATATTCAGCGGGCTGTGCAGAGTTATGCAGGTGCAACCCACAACCTGCGCCTGCACAACTTTGAGAAAAAAAAAGGCTTAAAGATCAACTGCAGCTATATTAAAATCATATTACAAATGTTACTCCTTTTCCCTAACATAAGGACAACCAGACCTTATTTATTACATGTGAAATGAAGAAATTGACATGTGTCATGCTCAGACACTATTTTAATGCTCTCCTATTTGATGGTTTCACAGAAAATCTTTCAGACATTTTTTGACCAGCTAGCGGAACTTTGGGTGAGTGCTGATTCCAATCAAGCAAGAATGCTGTAATTTTCCTTCAGTTCCTTGCAGCTCAGTACCTGGAACTTGAGGAAAATGACATAATTCTTGCTTGATTGGAATCAGCACTCACCCAAGGTTCTGTTAGTTGGTCAAAAAATGTATGAGAGATTTTCTGTTAAACCATCAAATAGGAGAGCATTAAAATAGTATTTGAGCATGACAAATGGCAATTTCTTTATTTCACATGTAATAAATAAGGTCTTGTTATGCTTATGTTAGGGAAAAGGAGTAAAGTTTGTAATATGTTTATAATATAGCTGCAGTTGATCTTTAAGTCGAGGGCCACCCACAGGTGAGCTGCGGCATTGCAGGGTGCAACACAGCAGCTGTCACCTGTGGCTGGCCCTCTTCCCACACCCTGTGCCCTCCTGCAGCCCGATCGCGGGCAAAAGAGAGTAATATCCCCACCACCATCCCCACTGGCCCAGTCCCAGGCATAGCTTTAATCCCCCCCACCTGCCCGATCGCGGGCAGCAAAGTGTCTCCCCCCCAACATATCCCTGGTGGTCCAGTGGACCAAACATCCCGATTGTGAATGGACTCATTCACAAATCTAGACTGTCTTGTACGGTATGGGCTGCATGCCCATTGGCTCTTGCTCTGCACCAATGGGCGGCAGCCACACCCGGCAGTCAGTCAGTGGAGCAGCGGGCGGCAGGCAGGTGGGATGCTGCTGGCTGCCGAGGAGGAGCGGGGTGGGGAGGCTTCATGGGTGGTGGGTGGGGACACTAGGCAACAGGGATGTTTTGGGGGTTGTTTGCACACTCCATCCCGTGATTGGGATGTTTGATCCACTGGACCACCAGGGATATAATCGGAGGTGGGGGTTAATACACAATACCACGATTGGGATTTACGCCCACTGGACCACCAGGGATGTGTTGGGGAACACATTGCTGCCCGTGATTGGGCTGGTGAGGGTTCAATTATGCCCATGATCGGGCCAGTGGGGGATGGTGGGGGGGATCCTACACTGTTTTGCCCATGATCAGGCTGCAGGGGGCGTTAGTCCCTGATGGCTGCTGCTTGGCAGGGTGCCAGGTGCAAGTCCTTGGGGATCGGAGCACCTGCATGCTAATGGCATGCAAATGGGGCCATAATCAGATGCAAATGCCCCCCCTTGTGCCTTGCATGAATTATAGCCCCATTTGCATGTCACCTTTTGAATATTGGGATTTTGCACATGGTGCAATGGTACTTGCGCCACCGCAAGTTGAATACTCCACTCTGTCAACTTGCGGTGGCACAAGTTCTACTGCGCCATGCACAGTGGCTCTGGCTGGGGGGTGATATTCAAAGGAGTTGCTCAATAGTGCAACTCCTTTGAATATCGCCCCGGACACACCTGCGCCAACTATATTGCACAGCGCAAGGGCTTGAGCCTAAGAATAGCGCAGTTTGAATATCCAGCCCCAGATGTTTAATATTGGGGATTTTTCAGAGGCTCAAGCAGGATTCAGACCAGGTTATTCTGCTACTGATAATTCCTTTGTGATTTGGCATTCAATTGAAAAATATGTTACATTAAGGAAACAAAAACTTTATGCGGCTTTTATAGATTTCAGTACTGCTTTTGACAAGATATCCCATAATAAATTGTGAGAAATTATGGGAAAAAAGGGAATTTCACAGGAGTTAATTGCTATTATTAGAGAACTTTATACTTATACTTGGGCACAAGTGAAAGTTTGCAAAGGAGGCCAACTTTCTGATCCTTTTCGACAAATGGGTGTAAGGCAGGGTTGTGTTTTAGCACCAACCCTGTTTTGCATCTATATTGATGTTTTGTTGAATAAATTGGAGGAATCGGAAACGGATTCTCTAAAAATATTGGGGCAAAAATGTGCTTCTCTTGCTTATGCAGGTGACTTGGTGTTGTTCTCATTAACTCTATCGGGTTTACAAATGAAGTTGAACATTTTGATAATTTTTCAAAAGAATATGATTTACAAATTAATGATACAAAAAGTCAAATTATAGTATTTGGAGCCAAAAATTCCTCATTTAAATGGAAGATTGGGGGAAAAAATATTGGATAAAGTTAAAGAATATACTAATTTAGGTCTTCAGTTTTCGCACAAAGGGAAATAGGTTAAACATACAGAGAAATTGAGTTTAAACCTTAAAAAAACAGCTAATTCATTATATAGGTTTAATAAAAATTATGGAGGGAATTCAGTTAAACCCCTTATTAAAGCTAATGAGGTGAAGTACAATTTGCAAGCCCTATATAATGGGAAAATTAGGCAACCAAAGGAGGAAAACAAAATTGAAATACCAATAAATAAAATATTACGATTAAGTTTAGGGTTAGGAAAGTCTGTTCCCATGTGCATTATAAGGGCAGAATTGGGCATGGTATCCTTAGAAGCATACTTTGCAGCCAGAAAAGTTAATTATTGGATAAAAATTCAACACCATAAAAAGCATAGATTAACTTACTGCTGTTTAAAGGAAAAACTTAACTGGTTAAACCTTGGTCATCTAAAATCCAGTTGGCTAAAATCTGTATATGAAATCTTGCAGGTCATAGGTCTGGATTCTCTAAGGAAAAATACTGAGAAAGGTATTATAATAGGTCTTAGTTACCAACCCTGTATCACCCAGAGATTACTGGATCTTTATAAACTTAAAGATTTGGAAAAAATTTCTAAGTTAAGAATTTCTCCTTGGTTTAGCATAAATGATGCTAATCATTTTTTAGACATCATTATGAAATTCTTACTGACCCAAATCAAAGAAGATTGTATACATTGTACAAGTTAGAGTTGTTTCCCAGTAATATTATGGATGCAAGATACAGGGCAGAAAATCAGAGCGATGCAAAACTATGTTCCTGTACAAGAAAAAGTTATGAAGATTTAAAACATGTAATTTTTTACTGTCATTGGTACAAGAAGCCTAGAAATAAATGGATTATACTAATCTGTAGAACTATTTTATCTGATGATCAAGAGTTGTTTTAAAAATTTTGTTTACAACAAATGGTGAAATTATTATTAAGTCCACTGCAAGATATTTGGAAACTATTGCAAAAATTTGAAGGAGGATTACAAGAACACAAACATGAATGCAGGGTTGATGTGAATTATTAATATGGATTTTAGAGTTTTATTATAAATGTTATGATTAGTATTTATGTAATGAGAATGTTGTCAAAATGAAATGTGTTTTTCCTTTTTTTTAAAGAATGAAAAGAATGTTGTACATTTTTGTATTTTTATCTATAAATGTTTGCAATGGTCTGTGACCAAACAATTAAATAAATAAAATTCAAAATTCAAAAATTCATAAGGTCCGTCGTGGAGTTTGGATTATTTTTTTTTTTGATGACATCATCATTTGGACTGTGGTGACTTCAGAGGAGTCTTCTTTTATTTTTCCATGGATTTTTTTATGGGCCATGGATTATTTGGATTTACCTTGTGGAGCAGAACATGAAAAGTCCATTTGTCACTGGATTTGTTGATGTAGATTAGGGTAGAAAGAGCTCATCATGGTTGTTTTTCTTTTTTTTTGGTACCTTGTATTTGGATAAGACATAAAGAGTCAACCCATGTTGGAATATTTTTTTTTGGGGGGGAGCTTGTCAGTCATTGAAAAACAAGGTAAGCCACTTTTTAAATATTTTATTTTGATGCCAGGAGAAAGATAGGTGTTGAGAGACAGTGCAAGTACAACTCGTTATCTAGAACAAGGATGCAACAGTGAATAACTTTATTATCATTGCATAACTGACAAATTTTAAACTAGTTCATTTGAACTTGGTGTAACAGATTGATTTATTTTTAGAAATATAGGAGGGATAAGAAGAGGTATTGGTGTGGGATATAGGTTGCTTTTATTTGTTGAAAATTGTAGGGTGATAGTATAGTGGAAGGAGGGTGATAGAGATTGGAAGGAGGGAGGGTGGTAGAGATGTAGTAGTTGAAACTTTTCTTTATTGCAGTGCATATACTATGTAAGAGTCAATCTTTACTGAGCAACAGTGGTAGAATCAATCATTACTGTTTAAGAGCTGTAGGATCAAATCAATTTTTGCTATGCTAGAGTTTGAGACCTTTCTTGCTGTTTTGAAGTGGTTCACATTGGAATCAATCTTCACCCTTTTGGGCCTTTTTAAGTTGTTTTCTTATGTATTTTGTCTGCTTCTTTTTCTTTTCAGGTTATCTGTGGTATTTGCATTTTTCTGTTAGTCTGGGTCGCCATCAGAGTTCAGTACTCATGGACTCTTCTTCATGTAAGAGTTGTATTTATTACCTGTGGTAAAGAGAGATAGTTTTTTAGTGTTTGTTAGAGTTGGTGGGGGGGGTAGGGTTTGTTATGCTGTGTTACTGTGATGTCTTACCTTGTATAATGGTAAAATGTATCATATTTGCTTGTACTGGTGGGCTGTACAAGCAAGTTCCCAGGATGTCCAAGTAGTTCTTTGGTATTGTTGTTAGAGGTGCTTGTGGGGATGAAGCAGTTATTTGTTGGTAGTTGGGCTCACTGCTGAGAATGCTGGAAATATTTTTTTTTCTTCATTTACTATAGAGTAATCATTCAAGCTTTGTAATTGCTTGTGACTGGAAATCTGTACAATATCTGTTTGGGGTATGCTACTTTCAGTCAGTTTTTGGATAAGGTGCTTTCACACCGAATGGTTTGTTCACAGTTTGTCAGTGTTGATAGTTGATTTTGCAATCATTGTTTTGAGGATAGATGCCAGTTTGTGTATCCCTCATGGTTTGTTTTTGTACCAGACATTAGGTGGTCCTTCTTTAGCATGGACGTTTGGTGCAAGGAAGAATAGGGATTTTTCAGAGAGACATTGAGCATGTCAATTTTGTTGATAGATAATGTAATTTTCCACTGGGCATTTGTTAGGGTGAGTGCCGAGCTGGTAGACTTTAGGTTTTATTTTGTTACAGTCTTTAGGATTTGCTCCAGTGCAGGTCTGTGTTTGTCTTTCTTGGTCCATTTGGATGCATCTTTGGCCATTTTCATCAGTTTTGAGGATTATGTCCCCTCTTTTTAGGTTTCTCATCTCTGTGTTTCCCCTAAGGCTGAAGTACATGCTGGCTATGAGCCATATGATATTTAAAAGTAACTCAGGGTTGTAAGGGCCCAGTAAGCTATCATCATATAGTTTTTCTATGACAGAGTCTGTGAGCTCATCTGCAGCTCTCAGTTTGGACCCTTTGCCTTGACTTTTAAAGTTTTTTGTTTAGAGAGAACTTGCTTTGCCTTTTCAAATGCTGGGGATGTGGAAAAACAGTCACTGTGTGCTTTGTTTTTTAGGAAGCATTACACACTTTGGAAAGTTGCCCTCAGGGTGAGAGGTTCATAGTCTGTGCCATCCTTCCTTGAGCAGTTTATGAAACAGTGGCAGAAGCAGCTTTTTAACTGTACTGGAGGAATATCCTGAAGGTGGTGTTGTTCATTGAAGTTTTTGGCGAGGTAGTTGCCAAATATTTTAGTGTCTATTCATGTTTTTCTGGGCTGTGCTGATGTTTCCAGGCTTTTTCAATATATAGGTATATGCCTTCTTGGTCCATTGGGTCTGTGTAGATAGTCGTAGTTTTTCCAGTACCACTTTTTTCTGATGGAAGAGATGCTGTAAAGGTAGCTGGCTCTAGGTTTTCTGTTCTGACTGGTTCTTCTAGAGGCTCGATGTCGTTCTTGAGCTGTGTCATTATTTGCTTCATCTCTATGTTGAAGTTTGTCATATCATCTTTGGTTTGTGCCTTGAAATTGTAGGGTTCTAAAGTTTTTTACTGCGGTTTGCATTTGCTGCTTGTGTCAAGAAGGGTGGTCTCTGTGAAAGCGCAAGGTGGCGTCTGAGCCTGCATGAGGTTTTGGTTGTTGGCATGGTACTTGATGTGAGGTAGGTGTGATGCACATGTATGTAAATTAGGGTGCTGTGTGATTCTGGTGTGGTTTGGAAGTAGTTTGGGTGTGGTAAGGTATGATGTAATCACTGTGTGGATAAATGTGTGATGATGTAATCACTATGTGGATAACTTGTAATTATTCTCATAGTGATTACGTCATGGTCATTTATTTGTACAGTGTCTTAAATAAAAGCGTTTATGAAACATTTTTTATCCTGAAGCCTGTTGCATAAAACTTATTTTCCTTCTACGACTACTCATACACTGTATCCATAGACAGCTACTGCAGAGAAGGGAACCCTTGCCTCCTCAGATGGCTTGGCAAGCAGCTTTAAGTAGGGGTTCCTGGAAGGCACATCTGTCCCCTGCTGTCACTCTGCTATCTTGACACCAACTCTGCCAATACACAGCTACTGGCATACTAAGCTCCACCAACAAGCTGCTTTAGGCATTAACAAACAGTAAACATTGTGGTCTGCCATTATTTTAATCAACCCCCACCCCACACACCTGCTGGTAAGGTTTTTTTTCTTTTAATATTATTCTACTGTATGTTTTTGTATTCCCATTTGTAATATGTTCAGCATTGGTTCTGCCCCATTGTATCCATCTGAACTAACCTATTTCAGTATGTACTGATTTTATTTTTGCTTGCTTATAATTTTTGTTGTTCTAGCAATGAGATTGTATTAGTGATGTCGTACAAAATTGCATCATCTTAGCCCTGAGTGGTTGTCCCAGAGATCAAATATTAGAATAGTAATGTTCAAGCTCTGCAGTGTCACACTCATGCTAATGTTCCAAAGGTAGATTCATTTCTCCGATGGAGATATCAGTTGGTCTGCAATCCTATTCCAATCAAAGTTGCTAAGTTTCTGAAACATTTCACTAGTGTGATGGATGTGATTTGTATTGATGGATATGACTGATTAATTTTAAGGACAACTTCTCTGGGATAGAGGGAAGGGGAAGGAAGGAGGTGGTGCTTCTGAGGTGTGTAGAATTCTGGGAGGGGGAATGTCATGTGTGTGTGTATATGCATGCACAGCTAGTGGGAGTGGGGGATGAGTGCCAAAGGCTGGTGTGTATATGTGTTTGTGTGTGTTTTCACAGCAGCCTGAATCTGTCTGAGATGGCATCTACTGCTACTACATTACTTTAGTGTATAAAGTTGAATTGTATTACTGCAAACAACATATGCAATACAGCATTAAACAGTATGCCAATTCCAAGCAAAAGCAGACGTTGCTGACTATAGCCAAATCTCATTAAAATGGTAGCTTTACACAATGAATTGCTGTCAAAGTACTAACTTCATATTGCCTGTGTAGTATGAAATCTGTCACTTTGGCAACAATTCCCTGGTGAAGTAAAACTTTACAACACTCTTACCAAATATTCTTGATTGTACCTGGACCTTTGTGCTCTTAATGTCTGTTCCCCACATAATGTTATTTTAATCTGCTTGTGGTATCACAGATATTTTCATGGCAGTGGACTGTAATTTCATAGCCAAAGGGCTAATAACATAAATACTGAAGAAATTAGGAAATTCACAACCTATGTCTCACCATGTGCTATACAAGTGGCCACCTCAATCCTCCAGAGTGGATACTTGTTTCTTGGTTGCCATGCTGTGGTCTTGTTCTATCTTTTCCCCAGCAAGCACCTCCTCTTAAGCTGCTCCCCATCTACGGTTGCTATCTTTGCCCCAATCTGCCACTTCCATGTGACTTTGGCAGCACCTCTTCCTCCAGGCTCTGCACCAGTGTTGTTTAGCCCTCTCACTTCAAGTCTTGACCTCCCTCTTCTTCACACAGCTAGCTTCCTTGTTCTGCAAGGTGGCAACTATTCTTTATTTCATGGCATCATTCAATCCCCACTGTGTGTTCTGCACTCCCCTCTACTTGGTGCTTTCCTATTGTCATGTCTACTTTCTGGTTCCTCTGCCACCAAGCTCCTATCACCATGACCCCCTGCCTGTTTGGCTTTCTGCCAGCCAGTCACCTTGCAACAAGTTGTATCTTGCTATTTTCCTAGCCAGGAATCTGTTTGAGGTCCAATGCCTGAGTTCTTTGTGATGCATGATTCATCTGCATGCACAGTTGCTCCACATGCTTCATGTTGAGTTTTATCACCAGTCTGCCTCTAACACTTGTCTGAATTCAACCCATGTTTTCCAAAGAGGTAGCAAAGAAAGTGAAAGCCAAAAAGACTGCATTCAGGCAATACAAAAAGACACAGGCAGAAGGGGATAGGGAGAAGTACCAGGAGAAACAAAGGGAGGCAGGGAAGTCAGTAAGGGAAGCCAAAGCTCAGACAGAAGAACACATTGCAAAATCAGTGGTTAAAGGGGACAAAACCTTTTACAGGTACATAAGTGAAAAAAGAAGGACAAAGGGAGGGATAGTTAGACTGAAGGGGGAGGATGGGGGCAGCATGGAGGATGACAACAGTAAAGCTGACATATTGAACAGGTATTTCTGCTCAGTTCTTCCAACAAACGAACCGTGCACAAGGATTTAGCAGTGCATCTAGCCAAATGAACAAACTTGTTTACAACAAGCTAAAGCACACGCTACCCACTAAAATTCAGACACGGAGCAACTTTTAAAATCCATTTATTGAACACCAAGATGCGCTTTGACGCTTCGACAAAAATCCTTTCAAAAGCTGCATCCTAGAAAACACACAGAACTTAGATACAAAGGCCAAATGACATCACAATTACTAAAACAATTCCATTGGTGAACCAATAAAATAGAAAAATAGAAAAATTAACCTTTTAAACATGCAGTGCTACAAAACACATATAAAAACTTTCATTATAAATATCACATTATTATTGCACTACAAAATTTTATCTATATTCCAAATAAGGTTTTAATTCCAAATGAGCATTTAAACCTGGTTTCTGATATGCTTTTAACCTTAAAATCCATTCATTTTCCTTTTTTAAAATTTTATTACGAAAATTTCCACCTCTGGGTCCATTATATATTTTCTCTATGCCCAAAAACTTAAACTCATGGTTCTCCTCATCATTCCTATTTTCATTAATATGTACCGAAGTTGCATATATGTTAAATCATTTTATTTATTGCTCTTATGTTCTTATACACCTTATCTTAAAAGCTCTCTCCGTTTTACCTATATAAAAAGCCCCACAGTTACATATAGCTAAGTATATCACCTTCGTGATTGCAAGTGATAAGATGTCTAATTTCAAACTTCTTATCACATCTGTTAACAACACTAAATTCTTTACTTTTCTTTATATGTTGCCAAGCATTACAATTTTGCATTGGTTACAGCCAACAGGCTCTCCTAGCCAATTGTTGGTGTGTCTCACTGAGTAGTAAAATGGCTGTGAACCAACGAATCCTTTAAAGTTGGGGCATGTCTATAGGTCATAATAGGTGGTTTTTCATTACATCCTGCAGGCCTATCTCACATGATAATACATGCCAATGTTTCTTAATAATTCTGCTAACTTCATAACTTTGGGCACTGTAAGTAGTAACGAAATAAAACCATTCTCTTTATTATTGACCTCATTTTTATCAACCATTAAATCACCTCTGTCCATATTAGCAGAAATTGTAACCTTCCTCTATTACTTTTCAGAGTAACCCCTATTTTCTAAACGATTTTTTAATGCCATAGCCCTTTTTAAAATCTTCTACTTTACTGCAATTCGTTTAATTCTGCAAAATTGACCCTTAGGGATATTGGCTATTATATATGGGGATGATAGCTCTGGGCTAATAACAATGTATTGCCATCAGTATCTTTTCTAAATAAATTAGTGCTGATCTCACCCCCAGTTGACCTGTAAGTCTAAATAATTCACAGATTCACGGTTAGCATTAAATGTAAATCTAAGATTTTGATTTGTCCCATGTAACCATTTAACAATTCTTGCAGCATGACATTATCTCCTTCCAAATTAATAACACATCGTCAATAAATCTTTTCCACAATAAAATATTATAGAAAAACGGGTTCCTGTCCATATTAAATACTGTTTCATTTTCCCATTGTCCAACATACAAACTAGCCACTGTAGGTGCGCATGTAGCCCCCATAGCAATCTCAGTCTTTACTAAGGAAGAGGGGGGTAATGGGTCTGAAGGGAGTACAAGGGGTGAGAATGGTGCAGAAATGGACACAAGTCCCTTTACACCCAGAAAGGGTCCTGAAGGAACTGGAAGTAATAAGAGTTGACAAAGCAATGGGGCCAGATGGGGTGCACCCCAGGGTCCTTAAAGAACTAAGAGAGGTGGTGGCTGAACCTCTGGCTATCCTGTTCAGCCAATCACTGGAAACAGGAGGTACCCAAAGACTGGAGGACAGCAGATGTAGTCCCCTTATACAAAAGTGGGAACAAAGAGGAAGCAGGGAACTACAGACCAGTCAGCCTCACCTCGGTAGTGGGAAAGATCATGGAAGCACTACTGAAGGAGAGATTAGTGGAACATTTGGTTATCAATGGACTACAGGACCCAAGGCAGCATGGTTTCACCAGGGGGAGGTCATGTCAGACCAACCTCATTGAATTTTTTGACTGGGTGACTAGGGAGGTGGATCAGGGGAGGGCAGTGGACATGGCCTATCTGGACTTCAGCAAGGCCTTTGACACTGTGCACATAGAAGACTATTACACAAACTGGGGAATATGGGTGTGGGTAGGACAGTAGTGTGGTGGGTAGGTAACTGGCTGGGTGGCAGGACACAGAGGGTGGTGGTAAATGGCTGTCACTCCACAGAGGAAGAGTGACCAGTGGGGTACCACAGGGATCAGTGCTGGGACCGGTCCTATTCAACATCTTCATCAGTGACATTGCACAGGATATAGAAGGCAGAATTTCACTGTTCGCTGATGACACAAAGCTCTGTAACAGAGTAGACACACCAGAGGGTGTAGACAGAATGAGAAGGGACCTGCAGAAACTTGAAGAATGGTCAAGGGTTTGGCATTTGAAAATTCAATGCAAGAAGTGCAAGATAATGCATATGGGCACAAAAACCCTGGCACAATATATCAGTTGGGGTGAGGATATAGCATGCACCAAGCAGGAAAGGGATCTTGGGGTTGTCATCTCTGATGACCTCAAGGTAGGGGAAACAGTGTGACAAGGCATCAGGTAAAACAAATAGGATGCTGGGATGTATAGGCAGGGGCATCACCAGCAGGAAAAGGGAGGTCATAATTCCGCTATACAAGACACTAGTGAGGCCCCACCTGGAGTACAGTGTACAGTTCTGGAGACCATACCTACGTAAGGACATAGACAGGGTAGAGAAGGTTCAGAGGAGGGCAACAAAGATGGTGCATGGGTTGCATCACAAATCCTATGAAGACAGGTTGAAGGAACTGAACATGTACTCCCTGGAGGAGAGGAGGGAGAGAGGATATGATAGAGACATACAAGTATCTTACAGGGAGGAACAGGGTGCAGGAAAACACTATTTTTAAGCGAAAAGATGTTTCAGGACTAGGGCATGGGATGAAGTTGGAGGGAGGGCGATTCAGAGGAAACATGAGAAAGAATTTCTTCACAGAACGGGTGGTGGACAAGTGAAACACCCTGCCAGAGGAAGTGGTGGGGGCTGAAACAATCACGGGATTTAAGAATGCATGGGATAGACATAAAGGAATTCTAGAGGTCAGGGGTAAGGGGAAATAGACTTCTAGGAAAACAAACTGAACTTACAAGCTCAAATGGGCAGACTAGGTGGGCCATAGGCCCTTATCTGCCGACACTGTCTATGTATGTATCTATGTATCTATGTATCATTCCCATCGACCCTTTGCCTTTTAGGTGCAAAACCTCACCAAAATACCTGACGTGGTACTCATGTACCTGTATTATGACTACTGTGATCTACCTATTACCAAGCATGTTCCACCAGTGAATGTCTGTACCACTGGTTGCTTTTTTAATCTAACCATTATGTAATGTACTGTTTGTTTGCTGTGATATATTGCTCTTATGATGAGGTACCTTTGTAAATGAGTCTATGACTCAAAGATCTGTTAACCGATGATCTAGTAAATAAATAAATAAAAATAATAAAGTGGTATTTTCTTAAACATACTAAGAAGCTGTATGGCACCTTTCATAGGTTTGACCTCCTTGCAGGCTGATGACTAGGCTTCTACACCACAGCAGCTATTTGCTTCTCTCCTTAGGAAGTTTCATGTCCTAGCTGCTAGTTGTCATATAACAGACCCATTTGCACCATCTGGGGTGGAACCATCATCCTGGTGCAGGTCTCTTAAATCATGCATACTTGTTCTGGGATTTCTTCAAGATCAGTAGCCTCATTACAGAGACTGAGCAATAGCATAGTAGTTTCCAACCAGATTTCAAAGCTCATTATTCTTCTAGCTTATAAAGCCATTTATTTCCATCAAACTTTTAAACAGCAGAGTCAGCTGGGATGCAACTCAATACCTTGCAGTAAATGACATGTCACAAAATACTGCATGACAAAGGCTTAGGTGCCATTGAATTGCACTGCAGAACTCTGTAGTAATACTGTCATGTGCTGCATTGCAATCTGGCTGGCACTGCTGTAGGGAGAAGACAATTAAGAGAAAAAGAACAAGCATTTGTCAATGCCGAATGTTGCTTGCTTCTATGTGCTGTTTAGATATTTGGAAGTAATTGGAGTGTAAATATTGAAAATTTGCAAACTTACTGAGCGTGCGTAGGAACTGCGCAACGCACGCTCATAAAACAGTCATTTTTAGGATTTTTTCACCAAATTTTCAACATAGCCATTTTAAGACCTCTGGTCATGAACAGTGTCACTGTGATTTTGTTACTGTGTCCCATACATTGAGTTTGCACACCGACTGCGCCATTGTGCGCTACATGGGCGGAAACACATTTTGGGCAGGATGTGAAAAATGACAGCTGTACTGCTCATAAGGAGGTGTGGTAAAATGGCAATGTTGAGAATCTGGAGTGGAAATATTGAAAATTCGCAAACCTACAAGCGTGCGTGGGAACTGTACAATGCACACTCGTAAAACAGTCATTTTTAGGAATTCTTTCACCAAATTTTCAACATTGCCATTTTAAGATCTCTGCTCATGAACAGTGACACTGTGATTTTCTTAATGTGTCCCATACACGTAGTTCGCACAACGACTGAGCCATTGTGCGCTACATGGGCAGAAACACGTTTTGGGTGAGATGTGAAAAATGACAGCTGTACTACTCATAAGAAGGTGTGGTAAAATGGCAATGTTGAAAATCTGAGTGGAAATATTGAAAATTGCAAACCTATGAGCATGCGTAGGAACTGCAAGCAACGCTAAGTAAAACAGTCATTTTAGGAATTTTTTCACCAAATTTTCAACATAGCCATTTTAAGACCTCTGCTCATGAAAAGTGTCACTGTGATTTTCTTAATTTGCCCTACATTGATTTTGCACACCAACTGCGCCATTCTGCGCTACATGAGGTGGAACACATTTTGGGTGAGATGTGAAAATGACAGCTGTACTACTCATAAGAAGTGTGGTAAAATGGTAATGTTGAAAATCTGGAGTGAAAATATTGAAATTTTGAGAACTTATGAGCCTGCATAGGAACTGCACAACGCACGCTCGTAAAACAGTCATTTTTTTGGAATTTTGGCACCAAATTTTCAACATTCAGGTATTCAGGCCCGAAAGGTGATTTCACAGTCACTGCACAGTCACTGTGTAAAATCACCTTCCCGCCCGAATAACGCCATGACAGTGACATCATTCATGAGAATGGGTCCCAAAAACCCCATGTTGAAAATTTGGTGCAAAAATTCCCAAAAATAGCTGAGATATGCAATAAAGTTGAAACCCCCCTATCTAGCCCATTATACAGCTTACTGGCATTTTCTCAGTTCGCGGTCGGCTTTGAAGAGTGCAGATGTGTTCCCGGTCCACTGAAGATCATTGCGCCGGAGTCCGGAGGTAAGTATGGGGTGGGGTGTGAGGAGGCTGGTTGCACAGTGGTGGGTGCAGGTGGGGGGTCAGGAGACGACTGCTGGACCGTTTTTGTCTTACAGGTAAAAAAAAGACATTGTGGGACCGTTTGCCATGCTGGGGTGGGCTCCCAGCGTGGCACAAGGATGTTGGAGGCGTTCAGCCAGCGAAGTGGGCACCCCGTCAGCAAAGGACTGATTGCCATGCTGGGGTGGGCTCCCAGCATGGCACCAGCTACTGGGGGAGGCGACACAGCTCAGCCGGCGGGGATTGGGCACCCGTCGGCGTATACAGCCTCGTCTTGAGGCGCGCCCGCCTGCGAGTGGGGGATCTGGCATGAGCAGCTTCTTATTGCTGCTCACTCAAGCGTAGCTCCCCTTTCAACTCAGTTGCCACTGCATTTGGAGCGGCTATCAGACAGCTCCAAAATGCATTGGCTTACACGGGCCGCGCCTGCCAGCACACTGCCTGAATTGGAGGAGGAGGTGACACACCTCCGAAATCTCCGATGATGGCACTATGTTTCTTGCACATGCATGCAAGCAACATAAAAATCAAGTAGGCACAGAGATAATAAAATCAAGAGGAACAAGACTTTAACCAATACTTAGCTATTTCAGAGCAGCATATTATCTTTGTTTTCCGTTGGAAGCTGTACTGCACTTTCAGGCTTCCTTCTTTGAGGATTCCTAAATTAATTAAAAAAAACTTTAACATTTGGAAGGAACAGAGACCTAAGACATTGTATCCCTAGCAATTTCTTCAATAGGAAACTTGTCTTCTACTCCTCCTCCATGTTGATGCTCATGAAAATTATTTGCGAGTTGTGACTGAAAGGTAATTAGTCTGCTGATCATTGTTACTCCTTGTCCATTTCTGTCCACGGGGAAACCCTCCAGCTCATTCTCTTTGATTCCTTTAGCCTTAGGGTGAGTCTTCCAACCACTTTCAAGGTTGTAGACTTCACTAGGATCAGAACTCCTTTAGTCATATGGCTAAACTCTATGAATTCTTCATGAAGGTCGTAGTCTCCACTATGAGACAGACGGCTCAATTTTCAGAGCCCTGTTAGCTTGGCGCACCTTGCACTAACACCCCAACTGAGGCAAACTCAGGTGCGCCAGGGACCATGCACCTGATTTTGTAAAAATCCCTGTCCCAATGCCAAACTCCCTGAGTTTGCCGCAAGTTGTCCTGTGTGCCAAAAAACTGGCCCACAGGCAAGGACTGCTGCAGAGTGTGTGCATTTTGGATAGCAATGGTGGCCATGCTGAGGACCCAGTGGCTTTGACAGTGTTTGTGGAGGGCAGGCCATGGGAGGTTGGGGTTGGTAACAGACCCTGGCATGGCACTGGCGTGGTGCCATCTATGATCTGCAGTGGGTGGGGGGCAACACTGTGACTTGCGGTGGGAGGAAGCCCTGGAATTAACCAGCTGCAGCCACACCACTTCAGGAACAGATGACTAGGTCTGGGTGGGCAGTAGATGTCCCCTGGCAGTGGCAACAATGGGGAGTACAGACCCTCTTCCACCACAGCAGGGCACTTGTAGTGGTGGATGGGCTGTTAGATGAGCTTGTGGCTGATCTAACTCTGATGGACTGTGCTCCTGTTGTTAGAGTTTGGTGCAAGTCCAGCCAGTGCAGGCAGATCTCCAGTTGTCACAAGGGGTATCTGAAAATTGAGACTGGTACAAAGTTCAGCACAAGGAGCCCCTTGCACCATTACTCCATCATGCAAGCCCCTTGCACAAGTCCCAATCTTTGACAATTGAGCCCAGAGAGTGGGAAAGGCCAAACCAAGGTTGACAAGCATTTAAACATAGTCATTGTTAGTGGCTGACACTGTGAATTAAAGGAATGTAAAGATCATCCTGTGGCTTAAGGGGGGCACTCTCTAACCCCAGCCTGAACACTGAGTACTATAAAAACACCTGACTCAGTTCTTCAGAGCAGATGTTTATTTCTTTGCATCAACATCCTCTCTTAATCTGGTGACTTGATCTCTCTTATCTCCCTAGGGGACTATCCTCTTGTGTATACCCATAGGGTTTCTTTAGCCTTAGGGCAATTCCCTCAGGTACCTCCAGAGATGAAGCAGCCCTCACTTCTATGTGGGCTCATTTGATTGCAGGACTGAGCTCTACTGCTCATCAAAACAGTGGTAGTTTTAACCATGAGGCAAAAAGCACAACTTGTCAAAATCTTCTTTGCACAAGTATTCAAACATACTCATTGCCCACTGTCACCATGAAAAGAGGAATTTTTGTTGCTGTTGTGTTGTTTGCTCATTTCTTTGTAGTCTTTGTTGACTGGGAAAGGAGGGCTAGGCAATTCTTGCTATATTCAGCCTCATCCCAGGTGGGTGGAGATACTGGTGGAAACCAACTGAACTTAAAACAGATTATTCTATTATTTGTAGTGAAATGACTTTAATTATGACTTTAAGTTGGGGAATAAGCTAAAGGGGAAGGTGAACTCTAAGGCATACCTAACCTATTTTTGTGCAAACATCCTCAAGAAAGAGAAGAAATGCATAGAAGATACATGAAATACAAACAGAACAGGGTCTCAGCCTTCCTGATCAATATGTACCCTTTCATGATCAGGCCTATCTGAGGATCACGTCTTCATGCCCAGACATGCCTAAGGATGCCTAGCTATGACCAGGCATGCCTGAGGTTTCCTGGCCATGACCTAGTCTTCTGAGGACCACATATCCTCAAGCAGAGTTTAATTTTTAGCAGTGTTTCACTTTATTCAGTACTAATTATGAACACATCAGGTATTCACATACAGTATTTGTAAATATTAAACTGTAATTTAGTATTACATTTGTGTTTGTTTGTTATCTCACTTGTCAATGTCTGCTGAATGTAGCCTCACTGATCCCTGGGGATCACTATCCCCAGTTTGAAAAACCCTGTTTGAAATACTGTTTTTCAAAGTTTTTCCAGAGTTTTTATCAGTTCTTTAAGAAAGGAGTTGAGGGCAATGATAAAATAGCAGTCTTCAATAAACATTTTGTTGTTCTTGCTGGCCCTCATTGTGATTAAAGCAGAAAGAAACATAGAAACTTAGATCATGATGGCAGAAAAAAGACCAGAGGTCCAGTCTGCCCATATTCCCTATAATCCCTGGAACCTTCCCTGGTACCTATTGTTGTCCAAGATATTAACCATCCAAGTCCTATCCCCATTCTCCTGCCTGGTCTTGTCACCCCGGGTGACCACTATTCCCTTCATTGTATCTCATGCCTGACTGAATCCTCTGACTGTGTTTGCACCCACCACCAGGGCCGACAGACTGTTCCAAGGTTCCATCACCCTTTCCATAATGAAGTACTTTCTCACATCCCTCCTTAACCTCCATCTTGTTAATTTCCACTCGTGAACACATGACTTTGAGTTGGTATTCAGGGTAAATATTTAATTCCCCACACTTTACCTTGTTAATTCCTTTAAGAAACTTAAAGGTGTATGTCATATCTCCCCTGTCCCTTCTAGTTTCCAGTGAATACATATTTAGTGCTTTGAGGTGCTCCTCAAGATATATTATGAAGGAAATGCATGCATGCCTAATGTCAAAGACAATACTGCATGAGTGGCCAAGAGTTATAATCTGGTAGTTATTAAACTTTCTTGGCAAAATCAAAATTGAAACTGCTGCTCATAAAAATGATAGTCTCTACTGTAATTAAAATGTATTATTGACAAAGATGTTACTGTCCAACTACTGACCAAATAAAACAAGTTTTAAAGGATAATGTGTCTCCTACATAAAGGACACATTAAATTATCTCTTGCCTTTCCTTCAAAATTATGGGTGCAATATTCAATGGGATCAGTCTGCAATCTGCCCACCACTATTTCCAAAAGGGAAATCCATCCAAACTGTTAAGCCATATGTTAAATGGCTCAAGAATGCCTGACTTTGTGTCCAAATGAAATGACACAGTGACTTCCAAAGATGGCACAAATCCAATAAACATCATTTTTTTTTTAACAAATCATAATGTTTTTGTCAAAAACTGATGCATCTCTTGAAAATAGCACAAGAGCTGTCTGGACCCAATAAGGCAGATGCAGAAACAGGTGCAGCATGCCTTTGCTTTCAAGTCTGACCCATCCTAAATCCTGGCCCTACAGGTTTATTTTCAGGATGATATGTTTTTGTACAATAACCTTTTCGTGGTGAAGAAGGATTGCAGAAAGCTTTACTTTATGTTGTTTGTAGCAACTCTGCGTAAAAAAAGAGAGGCAGATAGAAACTGTTTTGTTTTATTAATGAAAAGTAATGCCATCAAAAACATTAAAGACGTCTTTTAGCACCATAAAAGAAAACTGATCCAGTTAAGTGATGTACCTACTGTATTGTTAAATTCTTATCTTTTATTACTAAATCTCCTGGTAGTTTTCTTTCTCTTTTATCCTTGCCTTTAATGATCTTAGTTTCTTCAATATATTGTAGAGAATTGTTTTTTACTGCACTGATCCTTGTAAAACTGGTGAACAAAGTAGATGATTTGATACCTTTTATTGGACCAGCATGAACTTTTCATTACACACTGCTTCAGGCAACACAGAAGGACTCTTGGAAACATGAATGCTTGTGTATAGAAATGCTTTTGCTACTCCAATAAAATGTATCAAATCACTTATGTTGCTTTCCTATATATGGCAAATGATATCTCCCTTTCTGAGATTAAAGAGTTTATTTCTATAGGTGGTCTCAATATTTTTATAAGCTTTATTTTTCTTTTGTTTGCTACTTATGTAGATTTGCTAAGGTACTTAACAATCTGATCAGAACAAAAATGCTGCAAGATGTGAACTAAAATATGCCTTGCCAGACCTTTTGAAATTCTGCCTTCTTTGTAGCTGTAGTAGTAATTGTATTAACGTGTCTCTCCAAAGCTCAGAACACTTTTACAGTTTATAACATAAATTGTAAATTGCACAGAAAAAAACAGTAATCAAGAAAAGCCATACAGATATACCATACAGAAAGGCTTCTGTGATGTCCAAAACTAAATATCTGAGTTGGCCCCATAAAATGCCTGCAGTATAAGGTTACATCTCAGTACAGATTTAAAGGAGGCAAGGGTACTGGAAACTCCACATAAGGTGAGCTCTATAAAGCAACAACAAACACTATAAATATATGATCTCTAGTGGACTTCAACCAAAAGGGAGGCACTGGCAACAATTCCTAACCCAAGTACATCAGCTCCCTTTTATGTGCAGTGGGAGTCAGGAAGGAGCACACTGAGATTTTGAAGGCTCAGGTCTTTCGTGGTCTTGCATGTTAAAAATAAAACCTTGTAGTCAGTGCACCATGAGAATGGCAGCCAAATCAGGACTCACTGCAATTTTGGTTACAGCTGAACTTGTGCAGAATTTGAATTGCATTGCAAGCAGAGAACAGTGCATAAACCTTGGTAAAGAGAAAGGAATTAAGAAGAAAACAAACACTGGTCAATGTCATAATGTTTGCTTGGATGTTTTAGTAATGCAATGTGTAGGGTTATTTAGTGAGGTAAAGTTATACATGTTAACAACTAGTAATACAGTGTGTGGAGTGAAAAGTAGTACCATATTGGTGGGCAGATGATTGGGTCCTGTTCAGGATTGAGTACGGCAGGCAGGGTGAAATCTGAAACTTATTCTAGGATAGGCAGTATAGACAGGCAAGCAGACAGGTACATAAGGAATATGATAGGCCAGTAGGGTCTGGCAGGATGCAATAAAGATGGATTGGTAGATCAGAAGTTGGAGCAGGAATGCAAAATTGTGCAGGTTGCACAGTGCAGTTGCCGGCAAGGATAGTCCAGCTGAGAACCAGCTTCACAATTCCAGTTTAGTCTTTTTTCTACTGATTTCTGCAGTTGGGTGCACTGGACCACTGGGAAATGAAATGATTTATTCAAGCACAAATGGTGAGAA
Organism: Neoceratodus forsteri; assembly: GCA_016271365.2. NCBI lineage: Eukaryota > Metazoa > Chordata > Ceratodontiformes > Ceratodontidae > Neoceratodus > Neoceratodus forsteri. Next base: position 56,689,648 of record CM028130.1, read on the forward strand.
TTTGGTTGTTAGAATGTTTGAACCTGTGAGGTCTCCCAGTTTCCAAAAGTGCTCTGCTGAGATGCAACTTCCTCTTTCCAAATGGTCCTACTTTTGCCCATTTCACAATATATTTAAACAGAATAGCCCAGCAAAGATACAAAAACTCATTTATAGTGAGTTCCTAAGAGTTTAAGGGACTTGGTTAGGCTCACATACAGAGAGTATGTATCTGTAGCAGGATTGGAAACTGCAATCTCCCAGTTTCCAACAGAGCTTTAACCACTAGATCACACTGTTTGTGGGAAGGGGGAAGAAGAAAATGTGGTGACTGCCACAGATATATATGGGATAGGTGGGAGGTGATTATGTGATAATTCATTTATCTGGTACAGGTGCCTGAGACTTCAAGTAAGAAAGTGAAGCACGGCCATGAGTGAGGGTTGTGTGAGGTCACAGGCAATTATACCAGATAAATGAGTTATCACACAGTCACCCCCCCACATATTCAATTTATGCAACTGGCTCTTCTTGCTTGATATCACTGTTTTTTAAAATAGAGATGGTGTTTCTCCATGATTTTAAACTTCCGTGGTGGGGTCATTTTTGTAAATAGGATTGATGTGTGGCTTTGTATTGGTTGTTACTGGCTGGTGGGCATGGCATGGGTGTTGCAGGATTGGTTGGTTTTGATTGGCGAGCGTGTACATGTGCTGTGATTGGTCGGTGAAAATGTGTATTCTCTCAATGGTAGTTTCAGTGACTGATTTGGAAAACCTCAGCCAACATGGTGGCTGAATTTAGTGAGGAAGAGGGAGGTCAAGTTTTAGGAAATAGCACAAATGCTTCTGATGTGTTTTTTTTCTCTTGTGACTGGGATCAGGAATGAGAGGAGAGCAATAGTTAACAGAGTGGCTCTGTGGACTACACATTGCAAAGCAGCATTCAGATCAGTTTGATGTTTTGTCCCGCTGACTTCAAGGTCTGATCAAGTTACAGTGGTGTATGGAGTTTGCTGTAAAAAGAAAATAAAAAGGAAGAAATGCTGCAGGTAAAATAAAAACGTTTGTCAGCTAAATAATGGGAGTTTCAGTTTGCCACTGGTAGAAGTTCGGACAGTGTGTTTGGGTGGGGTGAATGCAGAGCTTGCATAAAAACACACAAAACAGCAAAGAAGCTGCAGTACAACAAGACTGCAGGGTAGGTAGGAAACAATGAAGTGAGAGCGGGTGCTCAGGGGGGTGAGTGAGTGAAGTGGTGTGGAATTCGGCCTGAGTTGTGTGACAGGTTCTTGCTTGTGTGTGGTCTAATTGTTGAAAAAGGGAAAGTAGTGCCAGCAGATGGTGGGGGGGGGTGACATACAGTAGGAACTAAATATAGAAATGGAGTGTGATGTAGTAACTGTGTGTATAAATAAAATGTATACACACAGTCACTCAGATGAAAGGATTTATCATGCTGTTTATGCAGAAGCCTGTTGCAGAAATATATATACATATTCGAACACACATATACTGTATGTTACACTTTATTTACTCAGTAACTCAGTATAGTCCTCCAGCCGTTATGCAACACCTCATTTCCAGTGGGTTACAGTTTTTATCCATTTCTGCAGCTGCATCACTAGGAGTTCTGAGAGGTTAATGGATTACCTGACATCATAGAGTGACCATTTGACTTCAGCGAGGCTTAATCTGCAATTTTCTTGTTTGCAATCATATCCAAACCAGTAGGACACAATGCCTATACTGCCAGTAAGAAGGCCAGTGACTGCTAGCAATTCTTTTCTTTTTTGTTATTTTTAATTTACCCAGGACAGTCAATCTGAAATGCAACATCTCATTTCCAGTAGGATCCTTCCACCCATTTACACATCTGCATCGACTAGGTGGGCACTGAGAGGTTAGCAAACTCACTTACAGTCACACAATAAGTATTTGGCACAAGCTGGGTTTTAACCTGGTTCCCAACTGTTGCACCTGCAATGTGTGATAAAGTAGTTCAGTTACAGTACATATGAAATGTATTTCTGTTTCGTATGAACATACGAAATTCCCAGCAGATACAGACCTTATGGTCTATCTAGTCCTGCTTGAGTGTGCGGCACATCAGTCCATTAGATTGCAGCTGCCCCTCCTTAAATTCCTTCCTCCCCACTCCCTTCCCCTTCCAGTTTGTACTCTTCCTTTGAATCTGTCCCACCCCCTCTTGAAGTTCCCCACTGTCTGCAATGACAGGACTTCCTCTGGCAGTGCATTCCACCCTTTCAGTGAAATGGTGTCTGATCATTTCCCTCCTGAATCTGCCCCCCTTCAACTTCAGAGAGTGCCTTCTGGTTTCCCTTCCGCCCTTAAGAGTGAACACACACACCTGGTGCCCACTCTGTTCATCCACTTCAGGTACTTGAAGGTCTCAATCATATCCCCTCTCTTTCTATCCTCCAGGGTATACATAATGAGCTCTCTCAGTCTTTCCTCATAAGGTCTGTCCTCCAACCCCAGGATCATCTTTGTTGCTCTGTGCTACACTGCCTCCAGTAGTTTGATGTCCCTTTTTAAGTACGGGCTCCAGAACTGCATGCAGTTTTCCAAGTGTGGCCTCACCAGGAACCTGTACAATGGCAATGAGGAGGCAGTATAGTGCAATGGTTTAAGGCTCTGAGCTGCAAACCTGGAGACCTTGGTTTGAATCCCACAGCCCCCACTTGCATACTGTGTGACCCTGAATAAGTCACTTAATTTTCTTGTGCTCCCCGGTTGCATCTCTGCCTTCCTGCACTGTGCCGAGTGGTTCATTTCCCAGTCACAAGTACCCCAAGATCCTTCTCCTCCTTGGATGATGATAATTGGACACCGTCCAACCAATAACTGTATCCTGGGTTCCTGGCTCCCAAATGCATCACTTTGTACATCTTGGCATTGAACCCAAGCTGCCAGGTGTGCGACCATTCCTCCAGTTTTGCCAAATCCTCCTGAAGTACTTTGCCCTCCTCTCCCCCATCCACCTCAGCACAAATCTTAGTGTCCTCTGCGAAGAGCTGATCTTATTCTTGCTCCCTACTACTATGTCTGCGGTGAAAATGTTAAACAGGACCGGTCCCAGTACCAAGCCCTGTGGGACACCACTTGTCACTGCTCTGGGCTCTGATGCCTCACCCCCCACCATTACCTTCTGCTGTTTCTCCCGAAGCCAGTTTTCAACCCATCTGACTAGTTTCCTCCCTACTCCCAGACTCTTTAACTTGTAGGTCAATATTCAGTTTCATTACTTTCAGACTGAGTTCAGAGCCAGGCTTCTTTAAGTTTCAAAGTTAATTTGTGCTTGCTTGTTTCTGTTTCTAAATCGTGGTTTGCTTATTCTGTATTTTTTGTCTGTGTTTACCATATTTAATTATATGCTGATAAGCAGCACTGGTGTAGGTACTTTGGAGGTATTTGTTTCACTCTAGTTTTGATTGCGTTTTCGTTTTCTGTTCCCAGTACAGAATGTAATCATATCACATGATCTGAAAATATCCAAACAATGCAAGAAATCAGCATTAAAGGCAAATGGATTGCCGGGATGCATAGGGAGGGGAATTATTAGTAGAAAAAGAGAGGCTATCATGCCACTCTACAGATCTTTGGTGAGACCACATCTGGAGTACAGTATACAGTTCTGGAGATCACACTTCAAAAAGTATATAGACAAACTTGAGACAGTACAGAGAGAAGCTACAAAAATGATACAGGGACTCCAAGATATAAACTACAAGAAGTGACTGCAAGAACTCAACATGTATTCCCTTGAACAATGGAGAGATAGGGGATACATGATAGAAACTTTCAAATACATGAAGAGAAAACAAGGTACAGATTCTGGACCTTTTTCAGTTCAAGAGTCACACAATAACCAGAGGTCACAGAATGAAGCTAGAAGGGGGCAAATTTGAGGGCAGCACAAGAAAGATGTTCTTTACAGAGAGGGTGGTGGATGCATGGAACTGCTTGCCACCTGAGGTGGTGCAACCAAAAACAGATAAAACATTCAAAAAGGCTTGAAATAGGTACAAAAGAATCATAACAATGAATAGCAGTTAGAGGAAGGGGTAGGCTTATGGGCAGACTAGATGGATCTTTAGGTCCCTTTCTGCCATCGCTTTCTATGTTTCTGTTTCTATATTAGTTTTGATGGATGTTATTAGACTTCAGGATAAAATACAACCATGTTAAGATTTACTTATGCTATAAAAACACTAAGGCAGGGCTGGCAAAATTAGCAAATTCTGATTTCACTGAATTTTTGTGAAATTCCATTATTTTTATGAAATGTCGCAATCTTTTGCTGAATCTTCCAAAATTCTTTAATTGGTTAAAACAGACTTATTGCTCGAGATCTGAAATTTGCAATGCATACATTTTGTTACAGGCCCTAACATGATGCCAAGCTTCAGGACATTTAGGTGAGGGTCATGGAAGTTATAGGGGCTCAAAGTCTGGTAATTTATTATTTATGGAAAATTTCTGAAAATAGTTCTATGCGTAAAACATAGCCATTTTTGGAAAAAATTAATTGAACAATTACAGTACATGCATATTTTCTTGGAACAGTCTTAGAAACTGCTAACTAGAGAAGTTGGCTACATAAAGTGTAAGTTACAGGAGTTCAAAATTTAACAACTTAATTATTTATTAAATTGCGTGACCATTTTGAAAATATTTGGATGTTTATAGTTCCACTGCTGTTGCAGGTGTACACTCAGCATATGGCACACATTTTATTTATTTGTTTGCTTTTGTTTACCAGGTAAGCACACTAGACAACCACGTGCCTATTTTCAGGTGCAACCCGGGAGATTACAGAGATACATTCAGGCACAACAGGCAACAACAGGAGCAGGTATAAGCAAGAGCAACATTCAGTGCAAGGTCAAGGCAGTAACACTGGGGGGTTTACATAGCAAGTGGGAGGAAGATAATATCATGGCACAAAGGAGGCAGGCAGTAGGCAGTATAATCAGGAAACAACGCCCTACAGGATAGGGGTAGCAGAACACATCAAGCAGTTACAAGGGGGATAGGACAGGCCAATGATAAGCTGGGGGAAAGAACAATAACATATTCAATAATTGATGAACAATAGAGCCTCACAATCAGTTTTTTAATTAGCAGCACACTTCACTAGTAGAGAAGGTGAAGAGACCCACCACCTTGTATAGTCAGAAACAGAGTAGCATGTTGGCAGGGGTGCATTAAGTGCAGACACAGGTAGAGGCTGATTTGAGGAAGCCCAAGAGGGAGGCTTTAAAGTAGGAATGGGAGGTGGAGGAGTGAGTGCTCGCTGGAAGGGAGTTCCACAATCTAGGGGCATGTGCAGTGAAGGCCCGGTCACCCATTTGAGTGTGTATTTTAGGAACCAGGAGGACATGGGAGTTGCTGGACCTTAGTTGGTAGGATGGGGTAGCTGGAATGAGGGATGCAGCGAGAGCTGATGGTGTGGCAGTTCTGGCAACAATGTCAATGAAATTGCCTAGGATGAAGGTGCAGTGCTTTTCCGGTGGGAGCCACTTGAGCCGGGTGTAGAGCTTACAGAGGTGGGTGAGGCGGGGAGCAAACCCAATATAAATAAATCCTGGAATCTAATTCAGCTGGATACTTGTGGTTTAGTAGGTTAACATTTATTATTGAAATGTTAGAAATTATTAATTGGCAAAAATTGCTCAAGAATTTGTAGACACATAATAGATATGCCACTAGAATTCCACTTGTACTTACCACCACTAAAGTACCTTTCCTACCCATGCATCATGGCCCTGCAATGCCCCTCCAACACTCCTATGGCAATGATGACCAGCATCATACTCCATCATGACTAAAGATATCCAGATACTTCTGTCATAATGGCCTAAGTCACAGCTAGTTGTAATGCTTGGTGTCACTGGGTGCCACTGTTCTCAAATGCTAAAAATATACCGTGTTATCTACAGAGTTATTAAAAAGTCAGCAGGTCGCATTGTCAGAAAAAATGCTGCATGTGCATGTGCTTCCACCAGGCATTTAGTAGATGAGCTCTAATGGTTATCTGGCATACTACAAGACAGGCTAGTGCACAGTGATGTACGTGACTATACTTCATGGTTAATCACTCAAAATAGTGATCTGTTGTTTGCTCCACTTTACCTTTACTATGGAACTTCCTATAAATGCTATCTTTCTGAGACTTTATCCTGCCATTCCCTTCTTCTACAATGGCAGCGCAGGTGTATGACGGCAAAATGTATGCGTATGGTTTCTACTAAAGTATCACGAAGTTCCACAATTTCACAAAAGCTCATAAAATTCAAGTTTAATTACTGATGTTTTTTGTTAAATCTTTGGCTGCCTATACTTGGTCAGCCTTTGAGCAAGAGATTAGAGAGCTCACACACACACAGCTTCTTTTACACACACACACACACACACACACACACACACAGCTTCATTTTTTCCCATACTGATTTTTTTCCTGTCTAGTAGCTCATCATTCAGGGATATACCCTAGTGAGGGTCTGGTAATCTAAAGTTCAGTCTTGCCACAGAAGCTATGTAGGCAGGAAATGATAGTTTACTCACCTGGTAAAGATGACTGTGGGAGGTATTCCTCTGAGGCACTCCATATTCTTACAGATAGGGTACATAGGTGCACCAGATAGGCTGATGATGTACAAGTGACTTTCATACTTGAAATCTGAGCTGCATTCCCCTTTGATCTGTCCACCAATTCCAGCTTCAATGTCTTCCAGTTCTTGTTCCCCTAATATAAAACTGGTTAAGCAGAGAAGGCTTGTAACCAATAATCAGGCATAACAATAAATAAAGTTTCTCAGATTTATTACATTTGCCCATTTTACATTCTTTTTGTTTCTGGCCCATGCATCGTGCTGGTTTGATCATTGATTTGGTTTTCTGGTCCACTCAGAGGACTACTCCCTAGAATCACCTTTACGAGGTGAGTAAACTACCACTGTGGTGGTGGGGCAGCATCTGAGGCAGTCCAGGTTTTTACAGATAGAGTTTTAACAAGCATTTTTCAATGCTGAATGTTGCTTGCTTATATGTGCTGTTTAGGTACTTGGAAGTGATAGTACCATGCCTAAGAACTGTCATGTGCCCCCCCACCCCCAAGACATACACTGTGTCTTTCGGTTCAGTATTCACAGACTAGGGGGAGGGGCAAGGCCACAGCAGTTGCAAAGGAATGGAGAGGTGGACAATAGTCCATTCACAGGCAGAAGAATCTTGCAAGAGGTGACTAAATTGAAGGTGGACAAAGCGATCGGACCGGATGGCATACACCCAAGGATATTAAGAGAACTGTGATGGGAGATAGCAGTACCTCTGGCAGCCATGTTCACTGAGTCATTCAACACAGGGGTGGTACCAGAGAACTGGAGGAGGACACATGTGGTCCCTCTATATAAATCCAGCAGTAGGGAGGAGGCGGGGAACAATAGACTGGTCAGCCTCACCTCAGTAGTGGGGAAGATCATGGAGACATTGCTTAAAGAAAAGATAGTGGGGCATCTAGAAGCCATCGGAGGCCAGGACCATAGCCAGCATGGAGTCACAGTGGGGAGGTCATGTCAGACAAATCTGGTTGATCTCTTTGACTGGGTGACAAAGGAAGTGAGGCAGTGGACAGCGCTTACCTTGATTTCAGCAAAGCTTTTGACACCACCATCCCACATAGGAGGTTGATAAACTAGCTGGGTAGGCTGGGCATGTGGGAAAGGGTGGCAAACTGGGTTAGAAACTGGCTAACAGACAGGAGGCAGAGAGTGGTGGCAAATGGGGTGCAGTCTGGGAAGAGGGGCTGACCAGTGGGGTGCCGCAAGGATTGGTCCTGGGGCCAGTCCTGTTCAATGTCTTCATTAGTGACATTGCAGAAGGGCTGAAGGGAAAGGTCTACCTGTTTGCAGATGACACCAAGATCTGTGACACAGTGGATACCCCAGAGGGGGTGGAGAAAATGAGGGAGGGACCTGGGGAAGCTTGAAAAATGGTCTGAGGACTGGCAAATGAAGTTTAATTAAAAAAAGTGCAAAATTATGCACCTGTGACACAGAAACCCTGGGGAAAGGTACAGGATGGGGTGGAGGAGGGAGTTGCTGATAGTCACAAAGAAGGAAAGGGACCTGGGGGTTCTTATTTCAGATGACCTGAAAAATGTTAAAGTGGTAAGGCAGCTGGGAGGGCCAGTGACATGCTGGGATGCATAGGCATGGGTATCACCAGCATAAGGAGGGAGGTAGTGATGCCATTATATAAAACCATGGTCAGGCCTCATATGGAGTACTGTGTGCAGTTCTGGAGGTAGCACCTTTGTAAGGATATTAACAGGCTGGAGATGGTCCAGAGAAGGGCAAATGAGATGGTACCAAGATTACAACACAAGACTTATCAGAAGAAATTAAGGGACCTCAATATGTACTCAGTGGAAGAGAGAAGGGAAAGAGGGGATATGATAGAAACATTCAAGTACCTCAAGGGTATAAGTATAACTACTGAGAAGCAGAAGACAGCTGCTATAGGCACATGTGTCAGCTTCTGTGTGATATTCTTTTGTTCTTATAAATCTGTAATCTCCAGTATTTCAGTAACCCCATGACCACACTGCCTTCTTTAGGCAATTTTATGCTGGTTGATGCCCGGTGTCAGATAGCAGACAGAGGACTCACCAGATTGTTGTTGTCATTTTAAAAAACTTCGTAGAGTGTTCTTTTACTGGTAAGTGTTTTGGAAAGCTGGTGAAGGTCTCACTATTTTTATTATGATTTATCTCCTTATGTCTGTCCCCGTTGGTTCCCCCAACCCCACACCCCAGCAGTCATCAGTGGCCACAGCTGCAGCCTTCTTTTTGTCAAGATGGTGGGTGAGCAGCTGCCTTTGCAGTCTGTGAAGTCTGACGTCTTTCAGTGCCGCTTATTGGTCATCTGCCAACACAGGTGAGGCACTGTCAGCCCAAAACTAACTCAGGACAAACAGCTTTCAGAGTGGGTAAGAAATGGAATGAGCAAGAATCAAGTACTGATCCAGATGCGGCACCGATTTTAAGATCAGCTTACTAGTGTGTACACTGCAAATAAAACTCCAGCTCTTTAAGCTGCCTTATGAAGAGTAAAGGCTTCTCGAAACTCTGGGGTTCTGTTTATTGTACTGTAAGTGGGCTGCATCTAATTCAGTAATTTACTGTACCTTACATCTGGATGTATGGCAGGCCCAACTTTAAATAAACACTGCACCTGAATTAACACATGGTGCCATAGAAACATAGAATTTGTCAGCAGAAAAGGACTGCTCAGCCCACCCTGCCTGCCCAAGAGTTCTCTATCTACTTGTAACTCCTGGCTGTATATGTTACTGCATGTCTTATTCTGCCTGCGTCCATCGGAGCTCCTTGTGAATGAGCTTGCTCAATGGATTTTTTCTGATAATGAACTTGAACCTACTCCACCTTCATAGCCCTATTGATCTCTGTTGACCCCCTCCTTCCCCTTTTTCTAATATACCTCTATGTTTATCCCATGCATGCGTCATTCTCCCCGCCATTTTAGCCTCCACCACTTTTTCTGGCAGTCTGTTCAAGGCATCTACCACCCTTTAAGTAAAGAAATATTTCTTCACATCTATCCTGAGCCCCCAACCCCAGCTTCATTGTATGCCCCTTGGTTTGGGTGTTCATCTTCATTTGAAGGAAACTCCCCAACTGTACCCTGTTTACCCCTGTGAGGTACTTTGCAGGTCTTGGTCACATCACCTCTTGCCCTCCTCTCTCCCAGAGTGTACATGTTGAGATTCTTCAGCCTTTCCTTGTAGGGATTCCTGTGAAAATCCTGAACCATTTAAGATGCCCTCCTCTGGAAAACCTCCACCTTATGTCCTTTCTGAAGTGAGGACTCTAAAACTGGACACAGTAATCCAGCTGGAGGTATACCAGAGAGGGATACAATGGCAGCACAACATCCCTCCTCCTCCTACTGAAGATGCCACTCATTATGCACCCCAGAATCCAATTTGCCATACCCATAGCCTTGTCACACTGTACTGCCACCTTGAGGTCCTCTGATATAATAACCTCAAAGACCCTTTCATGTCTAGTGAGTATCCACCCATCCTGTACTCAGCATCGTGGTTCCTGTGCCCTAGGTACATGATTTTACACTTTTTAGCATTGAACCCCAACTAAGAAAGAAAATGGAATTGATTTGAATGAATTGCTGGCTTTTAAGCAGATTTTCGGGGAGTGTACATGTGTGCGTGTGTGGAGGGGGGCTCTGCTACAATAACTATTTGCTTTTGATTTTGGCCTCAAATCAGCTGCACTCCTGTAAACTGATAAAACACATTTAAGAAAGACTCATAAGAAATGTGATAAAGTCTTTGTACATTAGCCTGGGCTAAGCTTGCAGACAGGAAGGATAGAAACATAGAAACATAGACTTTGACAGCAGATAAGGAACACTTGGCACACCTAGTCTGCCCTTTTCCCTACCTAATGGATAAGCTGCAGATCGCAGTTAACCAACATCTTATTTCTTCCTACCCCTGACAAGAATTGCTTTATGTCTGTCCCATGTATTCTTGAATTCTCCCACAGTTTTAGACCCACAACCTCCTCAGGAAGGATGTTTCATGTGTCCACCACCCTCTCTGTGAAAAAATACTTTCTCACATTGCCCCTGAGCTGTCCCCCCTCTATCTTCAAATTGTGTTCCCTTGTTCTTGCACATCTCTTTTTCTGAAAGACACTACCCTCTTGGACTTTGTTGATTCCGCTAAAGTACTTAAAAGTTTCTATCAGGACCCCCTCTCCATCCTTTCCTTGAGGGAATACATGTTAAGCTCCTTTAGTCTCTCCTCATATGGCTTCTCGTGCAGACCCTGTATCATTTTAATTGCCCTCCTCTGGACTGCCTCCATCCTGTCTACGTCTTTGTGGAGATGAGGTCTCCAAAACTGGATGCAGTACTCCAGATGGGATCTCACCAACTGTCTGTACAGAGGGGTAACAACTTCCTGTTTTCTGCTGGTAATGCCTCTCCCTATACATCCCAATATCCCCCCAGCCCTCCCTGTTGCCTTCTCACATTGCTTGCTAACCTTAAGGTCATCTGATATGATTACTCCCAGGTCCCTTTTCATTTTTATGTTGATTGCGCACATGTGCAGGAAACATATTGTGGCAACTTGCCAGAAGCAGGTTGTGGAGGCATGGCATTGTTGTGGCCAATGCCCCCACAGCCTTTAAAGGCTTGGCCTGCTTTCCCCAGTGCCATGACAAGCTGATGCTGACACTAGTTCAGCCAGCGTGCCACTACCTTGAAATGTTTCAGCCGCTGCAATCAGGGGCTGCCTCATTATTGCAGCGTCAGCCATTCCACTACAATGAGGAACCGACCTGTCATCGCTGGCTGGAACGTTGCCAAGTATAATATTGTTTGTGAACATGGCTGCAGCTTGCCACCATGTTCATAAACAATATTAATTAACCCCCAATTCCCTTCGGTAGCATGTGCCCCTCCAGAACAGTTTTTGTTTGCCGACGGGGGCCACAATCCCCATCAGCTTCAGTCCCGTCTGAGTTTAAGTTGCAGGGGGAGCCCACTCCCCATCAGCTTATGTCACCTCCCAGTTTGATTTGCTGATGGGGGAGCCCACTCCCTGTTGGCATAATGTCTCCCCTCACAAAAAAAACACTAGATTTGTGCCTAGGGGGTGCCCAAATCCACTTGGCTCTTGCACCCCCCCCTTTTGTGCTGATGGGGGTGCCCAATCTCCCGTTGGCTACAGCTGCCCCCCACCAAAAAAGGCTCTGTTGGCACACTGGAAGTCCACCCCAGTATGCCAATTGCCCCTGTAAAGAAGAAAACATCCCTCTATGTTTTTTTTTTAACCTGTACAAAAATAAAACTGTCTCTGCAGTCTCCCTGCCCTCCTCAACCCGTGCCCACCCTCTGCACACACCCTGCCTGCCCACCCCCTCACCCCATACTTACTCATGGAGTCCTGGGCGGCAATCTTCGATGGACGGGAACACGTCTGCACCTCGCCAAAGCGGACCACTTAACTGAGGAAATGCCAGTAAACTGTATAATGCCATAAATAGGGTTTTTTCAACTTTGATGCATATCTCGGGTATATTTTGGAATTTTGCCACCAAATTTTCAACATGGAGTTTTGGGGCCCCTCCTAATGAATTCAGGCACTGTCATGGTGTTAATTGGTCCCGAAAGGTGATTTTGTGGTCACTGCATGGAATCACCTTTCGGGACCAGTTACTGAAATGACAGTGCCAGTGTTCATGAGGTGGGCTCTCAAAAAGTCTATGTTGCAAATGTGGTGGAAAAAATCAAAGAAATTACTGTTTTACTAGTGTGCGTTGCGCAGTTGCTACGCACGCTCGTAACTTTGCGAATTTGCAACATTTTCACTTCAGATTTTCAGTATTGCCATTTTTCTGCACCTCCTTATAAACAGTACAGCTGTAATTTTTCACATCCAGGCCGAAATGTGTTTTCGCAGTTCCGGCGCAGAATAGCCTGTTCTCTGTGGGAAATCAGTGTTCGGGACACATTAAGAAAATCACACTGACACTGTTCATGAGCAGAGGTCCTAACATGCCTATGTTGAAAATTTTGTGATGAAACTTCATAAAATGACTGTGTTATGAGTGTGCGTTATGCAGTTTCCATGCACCCTTGTAACTTCACAAATTAGTAATATTTTCACGCCATGTTTTCAACACTGGCATTTTTTCACACCTCCTTATGAACAGTACAGCTGTCATTTTTCACATCCTGGCTGAAATGTATTTTCACGCTTCCGGCACAGAATACTGCAGTCGCTGTCAAAAATCAGTGTTTGGGACAGATTAGGATCGAGCGAGTGAGAGAGGGGGAGTCACCGAGCTCAACTGAGCTCTGTTGGGACTGCTGTGGATTTCTTTGTGGGCAGAAAAAGGCAGCAATGCACGCAGGGCCCAGCACAGAAGGGCAGCCTGCAGCGGCAGGAGAAACAGATTGAGCAAGTGAGAGAGGGGGAGTTAGCTAGCTCAACGAAGCTCTATCATGACTGCTGCAGATTTCTTTCTGGACAGAAAAGGGTGGCAACACAGGCAAGAGCCCAGTACAAAAGGGCAGCCTGCAGTGCCAGCAGAAATGGAATGAGCAAGTGAGAGAGGAGGAGTGAGCGAGGTCAACATAGCTCTGTCAGGACTGCTGCAGATTTCTTCGTGGGCAGAAAAAGGTGCCAGCAGAGGCAGGAGCCCCATACAAAAGGGCAGCCTGCAGCACCAGGAGAAACAGAATGAGTGAGTGAGACAGAGGGACTGAACGACCTCAACAGAGCTCTGTCAGGACAGCTGTGGATTTCTTTGTGGGCAGAAAAAGGTGTCAAAGCAGGCAGGAACCTAGTACAAAAGGGCAGCCTGCAGTGCAGAGAGAAACACAACGAGTGAGTGAGAGAGGGGGAGTGAGCAAGCTCAATGGAGCTGTGCCGGGACTGCTGCAGATTTCTTTGTGGGCATAAAAAGCCACCAATGCAGGCAGGAGCTCAGTACAAAAGGGCAGCCTGCAGCAGCGGGAGACATAGAACAAGTAAGTGAGGGAGGGAGAGTGAGTGAGCTCAACGGAGCTCTGTTGGGACTGCTGCGGATTTCTTTGTGGACAGAAAAGGTAGCAATGCACACAAGGGCCAAGTACAAAAGGGCAGCATTGGCGGGAGAAACGGAATGAGCGAGTGAGAGAGGGGGAGTGAGCGAGCTTAACGGAGGTCTATCATGATTGCTGCAGATTTGTTTGTAGGCAGAAAGAGGTGACAATGCAGGCAGGAGCCCAGTATAAAAGGGCAGCCTGCAGAACCAGGAGAAACAGAATGAGTGCGTGAGAGAAGGGGAGTGAGCACGCTCTACGGAGCTCTGTCAGGATAGCTGCGGATTTCTTTGTGGGCAGAAAAAGGTGCCAATGCAGGCAGGAGCCCAGTACAAAAGGGCAGCCTGCAGCACTGGCAGAAGCACAACGAGTGAGTGAGAGATGGGGAGTGAGCAAGCTCAACGGACCTGTGCCGGGACTGCTGCAGATTTCTTTGTGGGCAGAAAAAGCCGACAATGCAGGCTGGAGCCCAGTACAAAAGGGCAGCCTGCAATGCTAGGAGAAACACAATGAGAGAGTGAGAGAGGGGGAGTGAGCGAGCTCAACAGAGCTCTATCATGACTGCTGCAGATTTCTTTGTGGGTAGAAAAAGTTGGCAATGCAGGCAGGAGCCCAGTACAAAAGGCCAGCCTGATGCGCCAGCAGAAACAGAACGAGCGAGTGAGACAGGGAGAGTGAGCAAGCTCAACAGACCTGTGTCAGGACAGCTGCAGATTTCTTTGTGGGCAGAAAAAGGCAGCAATGCATGCAGGGGCCCAGTACAAAAGGGCAGTCTGCAGCAGTGGAAGAAACAGAATGAGCGAGTGAAAGAGGGGAGTCAGCGAGCTCAACAGAGCTCTGTTGTGATTGCTGCAGATTCCTTTGTGGGCAGAAAAAGGCGGCAGCACAGGCAGGAGCCCAGTGCAAAAGGGCAGCCTGCAGCACCAGGAGAAACAGAATGAGCGAGTGAGAGGGGGGAGTGAGGCACCTCAACGGAGCTCTGTCGGGACAGCTGCATATTTCTTTGTGGACAGAAAAAGGTGCCAATGCAGGCAGGAGCCCAGTGCAAAAGAGCAGCCTGCAGCACCGGGAAACATAGAAACATAGAATTTGATGGCAGATAAGGACCGCTTGGCCCACCCAGTCTGACCATTTCCCTACCTAATGGATAAGCTGCAGATCCAAGTTAACCAGCAGCCTACTTCTTTCTACCCCCACCCCCTAGAATTGCCTTAATGACTGTCCCATGCATGCTTGAATTCAACCACTGTGTTTGACTCCACAACCTCCTCTGGAAGGCCGTTCCATTCATCCACAACCCTGTCTGTGAAAAAACACTTTCTTACATTACCTCTGAGCCTCCCCCCTCTATCTTCAAATTGTGCCCCCTTGTTCTTGCACACCTCTTTTTTTGAAAGATGCTACCCTCTAGAACTTTATTGATTCCTTTGAAGTACTTGAAAGTTTCTGTCATGTCCCCCCTCTCCCTCCTTTCCTCGAGGCTATACATATTAAGCTCCTTTAGTCTCTCTTCATATGTCTTCTGGTGCAGACCCTGCACCATTTTAGTTGCCCTCCTCTGGACAGCTTCAATCCTGTCTATGTCCTTGCAGAGACTGGGTCTCCAGAACTGCACACAGTACTCCAGATGGGGTCTCACCAGCTGTCTGTACAGAGAGAAAACAACTTCCTGTTTTCTACTGGTGATGCCTCTCCCTATGTATCCCATTATTCCATCAGCCCTTCTTGCTGCCCTCTAACATTGCTTGCCCACCTTTAAGTCATCTGATATGACTACCCACAGGTCTCTTTCCATTTTTGTTGTTGTTAGTATCTCACCCACCCATTGTGTACTCTTCCCCTGGGTTTTTGTTTCCCGGTCCTAATACTGAACCTTGCGGTACTCCACTAGTAACCCCCCTTTCTTTAGAGTGGACTCCATTTACTATTACCCTCTGTGTCCTATTCTCTAGCCAATTCTTTACCCAGGCTATCATCTTGGGACCCACTCCCAAGCTGGCTAACTTGTATATTAATCGTTTGTATGGGACTGTGTCAAATGTCTTGCTAAAGTCTAGGTAGGCCATGTCCACAGCCCTTCCCTGATCTATTACTTTGGTCACCCAGTCAAAGAAATCTATTAGATTCGTCTTTCATGAGCTTCCCGCTGTGAATCCATGCTGCCTTGGGTCCTGTGCCCCTCTGGCCTCTAGGTACTCGACAATTCTTTCCTTCAGAAGTGATTCCATCATTTTCTCTGTCACTGAGGTTAAAATAACAGGTCTGTAGTTTTCTGCTTCTGCCCTGCTCCCACTTTTGTGAAGGGGAATCACATCTGCCCTCCTCCAGTCCTCGGGTACCACTCCATCCTCTCATGATTTGTTAAAGAGGGTAGTCAGTGGTGTCGCTAGGGTAGTCAATGGTGTCACTAGTTCTACCCTTAGTTCTTTTAGAATTTTGGGATGAATTCCATCTGGCCCCATTGCTTTGTCCACCTTCAATTTTAAGAGTTCTTTCAGAACCCTTTCTTCTGTAAATGGGCTGGTATTAACTTCTGTATCTAGAGTGTTGCTATTGTTTGTTTTAGGTACCTCCCCCTCTTCATTTATAAATACTGAGCATAAATATTTGTTTAGTATCTCTGCCTTTTCACAGTCACCCTCTGCCCACCCCCCTTCCCTTTATTAAGCCTTACTATCCCTCCCTTGGTCTTCCTTCACTCCCTAATGTACCTAAAAAAGGTTTTATCCCCCTTCTTAACTGAGTTGGCTATCTTTTCCTCGGTTCAGGCCTTTGCTGTTTTGATTGCCTTCTCAGCTTCCTTTTGCTTTAACTGATACAATTCTCTGTCCTGTTCCTTCTGTGATTCCTTGTACTTCCTGAATGCTTTCTTTTTCTCTTGAACCTTCACTGCCACCTCCTTTGAGAACCATAGAGTGGTTTCTTACATTGTTTTGTTTTGTTTATTTGCTTCACACAAAGGCTTGTTACCTCTGTGATGGCAGTTTTTATTATTCCCCATTGTTCTTCCACCCCTCCTTCCTGCCCATTTGCTAGTGCATTCCTTAGGCACTCACCCATTTTCGCAGTCAGCCCTCCTGAAGTCCAGTACTTTTGCCTTTGTATGGCTTGACTCTATTGCTGTGTTTATTGTGAACTATACTATTCAATGGTCACTAGTTCCCAGATGGCTACCCACTTCTACATCTGTGATCCTCTCTCCATCTCCATTTGAGAGAACCAGGTCTAAAATTGCTCCCTCTCGAGTGGGTTCCAATACTAGTTGTCTCAGGTATGCCCTCTGTAGGTCATCTAGAATGACCCCACTCTTAGAAGTGGCTGCTGCAACTGCACTCCAGTTAACATCTGGCATATTCAGATCACCCGTCAGCAATATCTCCCCTTTTTCTGCCATTCTAAGTATACTTTCTATCATTTCCTTGTCCATTTCCTCCCCCTGAGAGGGGGTCTATATACAACCCCAGTGCAGATTGTGGTGCCATTGCCTGTCTCCAAATTGACCCACAGTGCTTCTTCTCCTCCTCCCTGTTTACCCTTTTGTTTTGTTGCTTTGATTCCTTCCCTTATGTAGAGAGCTACTCCTCCTCCTCTTTTACCCTCCCTGTCCCTCCTGTAGATAGTGTATCCTGGTATGTTTACATCCAAGTCATGGTTCTGTGTGTACCATGTTTCTGTGACTGCCACGATATCCAGATGTTCATTCTCCATCAAGGCCACTAATTCAGGAAGCTTGCTACCCAGACTATGGGCATTGGTACTCATTGCTCTCCATTTTTTGATGGCTATACCTTCTGTAGCAGCATCCCCCACTGACCTTTCTACCCTGATCTTTTTCTCATTTAGTACCCTGTTTTGTAGGGGGAGGCTGGGATTTTCCTGCTGCTTATCAGTGCCTCCCCCCTTGACTAGTTTAAAAGCTTGCCAATGAAGCATTTAAACTGATTTCCCAAAAGACTTGTTCCCTTCCTGGACAGATGCAGACCATCCTGCCAGTATAGGCTGGTGTCCCTCCAGGTGGAACTCCAGTCCCCAATGAAGCCAAACCCATGTGCTCCACAGTATTTTTTCAACCATTCATTAAACTCCATTGTACAAAGTACCCTTGCCTCACCCATGCTGCTAACAGGCAGCACCTCTGAGAAGGATACTGTGTGTACTACTTTTCTTAGGCCCCTTCCCAACTCTACAAAGTCCTTCTGCACTGCTCTAATCTCATGATGAGCCAAGTCATTTGTCCCTAGGTGGACAATGACGTCCAGCTCAGACTCCTATGCAATTGTTCTCGTGACCCTAAGGATGTGCTTCCTGTCCCTCCAAGCCATGGCACCAGGCAGGCACTTTACTTCAGTTTTCCCTGCTCCCCCCAGTTCTATCCCTCTAATAACTGAGTCCCCCACCAGGAGCTGCTTCCTTTCCCAGTGGTGTCCTCTGCCTCCTTCCTGAGGGCCTCACTTGTGACAGTTGTCTGCAACCTCCTTAGTCTCCTCTGCGGGTGCATCCATAGGGGAACTATGCTCCCCCAGAATGGTGTATGGATTGTGAGTGGAACAACTGACTGGGTGTGCCTCTGTTCCTCTACCCTTACCCTCTCTGAGCCCACTGTGGTCCAACTGCTGTACTTTCTTTGCAACCTCTGAGATAGTGTTGGTGGCTCTGGTGCTCCCTAGATGGAGAAGGTTCCCTTACTACTGTCCAGTGCAGCCTGGGGGAAGGTTCCCTTACTACTATCCAGTATGGCCTGAAGACAGGCAACTTCCTTCCTCAGGGCAGAGAGTTGTCTGCAAACAGGGCAGCATCTCAGCCTCCAGAGAGAATCGTGGAAGACTGCTGCCCCACAGCCATTACATTGCACTACTCCCCACATGTCTGTCTACCTTCTTGTTTATTTTTTTTTTTTTTTTTGTGTGTTGTGTGTGATATTGGTTTGTTATATAGAAATATATGTATTATACAATGTGTATGCTTATATTGTCAGTGCAGTGTGATAGAGAGGATATGACAGTGATATGCGCCTTGCCCTCTTGAGGAAATGATGTCAGAACCCCAGGTATAAAGGAACTATTTCCAGGGGCGGGTAAGGGGTGGGAATGGATTGGGCCTAAACTGTATCCTCATGAAACAATCAGCTAAAAGCTCTGACCTACCGCTGCGATGAGTGCCTTCCTGTTAGTAAGATGCTCTACACGACAATTTGACAGAGAAAATGCCCTGCTAATCAAACAGAGAAAAATTCAAACATCCAAGTCAGTCACAGGTAAACCTCCCCAGCCCCAAAACAGCCTGGTGACTTGTGCTCTGAAAGCAGTCAGCCCCAAAACAAGTCAGCTGTGCACAAGGACAAATTCAGTCCCTCTGGGTTTAAACTCTTCCTGCACTGAAAATCTTAACAATTGTAACAAAAGTAAAGCAAGGTCCACCTCCCTCTGCTGATTGAAAGATTGCCTTTTCTGATAATTCTAAGTTCCTTATTTCGCTTTTCAGTTAGAAGTAGCCTCCACCTGAAGAATATTATCTTTCCTAATGAATCTGCTGCAAACCAAAGACAATTGTAAATTGTAAGGTTCGCCTCCCTCTGTTGTGAGGACAACTCACTTTCTTGCAAATCCTAAGTCCAGTGTTGCAGCTTCCAGCCAGAGGTAGCTTCACCTGAAGAATATTAGGTTTTCTGATGAGCCTGCTATATCCCACTTGCTTATAGTACTGTCATTATCATGTCTGTAAGACTCTTCCAAAGCTATTGGCTGATAAATAGCTGTGATGTAAGCGCTTCCTAACACAGTCTGGCCTGGCCTTTTAAGGCACACAGAGATAAACACAAAAAAACAGTTTCCACCCCCTTGGGCACTGTCTGGGTCAAATACACAGCCTGTAACCTGCACAGAATGAATGAGTGACAGAGGGGCAGTGAGCGAGCTCAACGGACCAACGTAATCAACATTCGGCATTGACAAATGCTTGTTGTTACTACCTCCCCACCTCCCCATTGTGCAATCTTCCCCTGGGTTTTTGTTTCCCAGGTGCATTATTTTGCACTTCTTTGCATTGAATCCAAGCTGTCTTACTTCTGACCATTTCTCCAGCCTTGCCAAGTACCTTTTCATCCTTTCCATGCCTCCTTGTATATCAACCCTGCTGCAGATCTTTGTGTTATCAGCAAAAAAGCATACTTTTCCTTCTAGTATTTCTGCAATGTCACTTGTAAAATATTAAAAAGGAGATGCAGCCTGTTCCTAATTAATGAGCTTCCCACTGATCACCTGTGAGCCTCTTATGGGCCTGAGCTTACTACACAAGCATTTGTCAATGCCGAATGGTTGCTTGCTGGCATTAGCAGTGGAAGTGCAGGAGTTAGACAGATGGGGCCCAAGTATCGAAGCCCTGCATCGGACACAAGGTGCCTGTACCGAACAGATATGGTGCACGGTGCACCTTGTGTCCATAACTGCCTTCTGTGCGATTCACAAAGGTGGCCTGCATCAACCGCAGTCCACCTGCCCCAAACAGGGCTTGCACCTGCAATACACTGCGGCATGGCAGTAAGGAGACTGTGGCTGATGCAAGCTGCATCCTGCAATTCACAGACATATCCTGGCGGGAGAAATTCTAAGTGCCCTTTGAGCAGCCAGGGCAGGTGTAAGGGGACTTAAACATTCTCCCCTGGGTGATATGCCTATGTGTGGCACACCATGGGTGATGGTCCACACACCATACACCCCTGAGTGTGGCCATGTGTGTGTGGCTCCCATCCTAGTGGTTCAATGGCACCCCTCACAGCTCCCCGATGCAACCTATGTACCATGTTGGTACTCCTGTCCTGATGCTGTCCATACTGGCAGCGGCTACCCCAATCCATGATGCCTGCCCCTTCGCTGCTACCATAGCACCAACTTATGGTGGTACAGTGCCCACCCATGCCCCAGCAGGTGGTGCTCAACCCCCCAAACTCCAGTCTTGACTGCTCCCCAGTGCCTGTCACATTCCACCACTCACCTCTGTGGCCAGGCACCAATTGCACCAAACATGGTGGGGGGACACCGGCCCACCAGGTTAGGTCCACATGCCCATTACTTAGTGGGATGGGGGTCCTGTGTTAGTCTCTGGTGGCCTGCAGTGGACCTGTGCAGTGCACCAGGGGTTTGCTGCAGGGTTCCAGTCAGCACAAGCATGGGGACTTAGCCACTGGGACCCCTCCTGTACCTGAATGAGGTGCAGAGTACCTGGCACACCAGGCACTGGTGCAAGCTGCTGTTTGCCACAGCTTGTACCAGATGCAGGCCCCTATGAGAATTGGGCCCATGCAGTATAGGTATGGCAGTGAAGTATTGAACTGAAGCCAACCCCACCCCCACCCTGCGGAGATGGACAAGCATTGGGGTGTATCTCTGGGTCTTCACCCATAACGGTCATGACTTTTCACCTCACCCTACCCTGCAGACACTGACAAGTGTTGAGGTGTGCCTTGGGTGTTTGGGCTTTACTCATCTCATTCCATAAGGAAATATGCTGAAATGGGTGTAGTGTAGGAGAATGGGATGAACTCTGGGGCCAAAGAGTCCAAGGTGTACCTTGATGCCTGTCACTGGCTGCAGGGTGTGGGTGGGGGTGGAATGGCATAAGCATTACTGTCGATAATCCCAAGTCACATCCCTGACACCTGTCAGTCCCTACAAGGTAGGGCGTTATGGTCGAAAACCCTAACACCCTGGATGTTTCTTGGTAGTTTTACTCCAAGTTTTCAATGTGGGCTTTTTGTGATCCCACCACATGAAGAGAGATACTATCCGTTCATTAGCCAAAAGGTGATTTTGCACAGTGACTGTGCCATTTGGCACCACAGGTGAGAAAACACATTTCGAACAGGATGTGAAAAATGACAGCTGTACTGTTCATGAGGAGGTGTAAAAAATGGCAATGTTGAAAATCAGGAATGAAAATATTAAAAAACTGGTGAAGTCACGAGTGTGCTTAGAAACTGAGCAACGCACACCGATAATGTAATTAGTTTGGTGATTTTTTACAGCAGATTTTCAACACAGGCATTTTGGAACTTCCGCTCATGAACGGTGTCACTGTGATTTTCTTAATCTATCCCAAGCACTGATTTCCCACAGCAACCGTGCTATTCTGCGCCTGAAGGGTGAAAACACATTTCAGCCAGGGTGTGAAAAATGACAGCAGTACTGTTCATAAGGAGGTGTGGAAAAATACCAATGTTGAAAATCTGGACTGAAAAGATTACGAATTTGTGAACTTACGAGGGTGCGTGGAAATTGCACAATGAACGCTTGTAACACAATCATTTTATGGACTTTTGTCACCAAATTTTCAACAAAGCCTTTTTAAGACCTCTGCTCATGAACAATGTCACTGTGATTTTCTTAATCTGTCCCGAACATTGATTTCATACACCGACCATGTCACTATGTGCTATATATCCAAAAACACATTTCGGGTGAGATGTGAAAAATGACAGCTTTATTGTTCATAAGAAGGTGTGGTAAAATGGTAATGTTGAAAATCTGGAGTGAAAATATTAAAAATGCTCGAACGTACAAGCGTGCATTGGAACTGTACAACACATGCTCATAAAACAGTCATTTTTGGGAATTTTTTCACTAAATATTCGACATAGGGTTTTTGGGGGCATACCTCATGAACTGTGACACTGTCGTTTCATTAATCAGTCCCAAAAAGTGGTTCCACACAGTGACTGCGAAATCACCTTTTGGGACTGAATAATAAAATGACAGTGACTGAGTACATGAGGTGGGGTCCCAAGAATCCCACGCTAACAATTTGGTGAAGAAATTCCCAAAAATGGCAGAGATATGCACCAAAGTTGAAAAAAATCCATTTATACCATTATACAGCTTACCGGCATTTCTTCAGTTTGCGGTCGGCTTTGAATAGTGCAGACGAGTTCCTGGTCCACCAAAGATCGTTGCGCCATGCTCCAGAGGTAAGTATGGGATGAGAGTGGTGTGGGGAGGCAGGGTGTGCATAGGGTGGGCACATGTTGGGGGAAGGGCCACAGACTCAATGAATTTTTGTTTTACAGGGTTATTTACAAAAAAAGGAAATCTCTGGAAGGTTTTCTTTTTTTCAGGGAGATTTAATTTTGACGTGGTGAGGTGGGCTCCCAGCATGCCACTTGAGTGCTTGGGGGGAGCTGTAGCCGACCATTGATTGGGCACCCCCATTGGCACATACGGAGTTCTGGGGGGTGAACAAGAGCCGAGGGGGATGGGGCACCTCCTTGGCACACAAGAAATTTGGGGGGGGGCATTAAGGCAATGGGGAGTGGACTCCCCTGTTGGCAAAATTACCAGGTAGGTGGCATGCTGACAGGGGGATTGGGCACCCCTGTCAGTACATATAAGTGTGGTGGGGTGGCAAGAGCTAAGGGGGATTGGGCACCCCCAGTCGGCTTTTTTTTTATATTTTATTTAAATGTTTCACCAGGAATGCACACTGAAGGCCAGGCAGTGGCTTTCTGTTGGCTTTGTGGGGATTGTGAGAGGCCAATGGAGAAGCAATCACCATGGCAACACAGCACAATGGAGCTATGTAATTGGCTGCTGCAGTCAGGGAGGCCCCTCGTACAAACAGCTGATTAAGCAGTAACGGGGTGCTCCCTGATTGCAGCAGCTCAGTTGCTTTGGTCTACTGGCCTGCTCATTAACTGCCAGTGATCCACAGTAGGCTGTTCTATTGGCCAAGGCAGAGACCAGCCCCTGAATGGGCTGCTGGCATTCACACAACGCTGCCGTGCCTCCACAACCTGCTTGTAAAGAAAGTGTGATGCAATGTGTTTCTTGCACATGCCTGCAAGCAACACAAAAAGCAGTAGCTATCCAATCAGGGAGGGAGGGACAGAGCAATTTCAGAGTCAGGAGTCACAGCTGCATGTAGTAAAAAGTGATCAAAGCTAGCTTTTGATGTTTGTGCAATGTCCAGTCTGTAATGTCTCATGAATGTGTGTATGGATGCCAAAGTGGCAGTTGCATGTACCTCTTCTGTCATGATCAGGTTTCTCTCTGCCCAGGAGGTTGCCACTATGCATGCAGAATGTGCTTTAAAGTCTTTTGGTGATGGTGTGTCAACTGCTTTGTATGCCTCCTGTATGGCCTGTTTCAATCATGCTGCAATAGTCGATCTGGATGCTGCTAAGCCATTTCTCTGTTCTTCATTGATCACCAAGAGTCTGTCTGATTGGGGTGCATGCACAAGTTGCTGAGGGAATGTCATTCTAAAACTAAACCTCTTAAGCCACAGTGAAATAATCCAGTTTTAATGCCGCATTTAGTGCTCACAGGTCCATATAACTTTAGGATTCCATCAGAGAATATTTCCTCCTTAAAGACACTATGCTTGCCTTCTTGGCTTCAGTAGTTTCAGAGAAATCATAGAAACAGACAGCACACAATATCCTTGGTCCAAAACAGCAATGAGGAGCTCGACACAACTTATCCTTGCTTATATTTTTTCTCTTCAGTGTGAAAGAAAAGATACTTTACCCGGAAAGGGAACAGGCTGTATTGAAGTGGAATTGCTACCAGATTTATTTTTTTCAATATTTCTCTAAAGAGATAGCAGATGGACAGAAATCATTTGGCCTGGTGAAGAAAGAACTTGCAAAAATAAAAATCCCCTAATATATGAGATAACTGGTCACCCTGCAAATTCAGTGGGAAGGGAAATAGTTTTCATTCCATCACCCGGGGAGGCAGAACATTTCCTGAAAATCTCACAAAAGAAAACTGGAAATAGATGCAACATGAATGTTCCAGCAGCCACTGGGGAAAAAACTACTGTCCTTCCTAACTCACAGCCTCCACAATTAAAGGAACTTTTGTTGAATCTGCTGGATGATGATGAGAGAGAGATCCTTGGCTGACTGTCAAGTCAAAGAGATCCTGAGCAAGGGGCAGGTATTGAACTGCATAATCAATGGAGATGACAGCACACCAACAATAATGGAGCAGAGGCTCATGGCACATGACCTGGAATCCAGGCCACACTCTTTGGAGAGTAAGGCACCAAACTATGCCCCGAGGTATCCTCCAGTGCACAAGAATCAGATGTACCCCATCAGTGCATCAGGATCAGTATGACCCTATCATAAGAAACATGAACTTGATGACATCTGTACAACTGGATGAGGACATTTCTCTCCGTTTAAGTTGGGCGAGCATCTTGGAAGGGACAGAAAGCATACCAAGACATCCCCACAAGAGTGGACAATTGCTGTCCCTTATGGACAGCACTGTAAGTTCTGTAGAGCAATAGCTGGTCACAGAGCTGGCCTATGAGACAATTTCTTCCACTGACTGGTTTACAGATAATTATAAAATGGTAATTAATAGAAACCTGAAATCTAACAAACTCATTGATCAAATAGTGGGGATCCAGCATGCCTTGACCAGGCCATGGCTCCCTCAATTTCTGGAACCTAAACAGTTTTTCAGAAATCCTCTATACTGCAAGGGATCCAGCATGCCTTGACCAGGACACGGACCCCTCAATTTCTGGAACCTAAACAGTTTTTCAGAAATCCTCTATACTGCAAGGGATCCAGCATGCCTTGACCAGGCCACGGACCCCTCAATTTCTGGAACCTAAACAGTTTTTCAGAAATCCTCTATACTGCAAGGGATCCAGCGTGCCTTGACCAGGCCACGGACCCCTCAATTTCTGGAACCTAAACAGTTTTTCAGAAATCCTCTATACTGCAAGGGATCCAGCGTGCCTTGACCAGGCCACGGACCCCTCAATTTCTGGAACCTAAACAGTTTTTCAGAAATACTCTATACAGCAAGGTACTAGCCCTGACTTTTGGATGTTGGTACCAGTGGAAGCTGATTTTTGCTGAACGCATCTCTAACTACTGTATCTCCTTCTGTCTCTCTTGTTGAATTTGTGTGCCAGGGTTGAATAATTTGTTTAATCCTTACAGTCATTTTAAGATCTGAGTTGATATTAGAAGTGAATTGTGAGCTTATCTGTGTAAATCCTTCTGCTGTCTGGTATGCACTCTGTCTCCTCCCCAACCCCCAAATAGTGTGCTGTGCTCTCTGACCCTGCCCACTTCTATTATTCTCTTGTTCTGATGTAAAATGCCTCCCCTTGAGCATTTAAAAATCGTGGTTTTCTACTTTATTTCAGGGATCCAGCGTGCCTTGACCAGGCCACGGACTCCTCAATTTCTGGAACCTAAACAGTTTTTAAGTGGATTTTGGTACCAGTGGAAGCTGATTTTTTTCACCCTGCCCCCCACCCCCTCCTCCACGACTTGTTAAATACACCTAAACCACTCCCCCTTCTGTGCACCTTTCTCCCATTGGCCATCTTGCCATACACAAATTTAAAGCTACAGAACACCTTCTAGAGTGTGTTCCTGCCCCAGAGAACTACATCTCTAACTGCCCCTTGCCTCACCACTCCCTCCTCTCCCCCTTCATAAGGCAAACCAAGCTAATTCCCTCCTACTACTTTCCATTGTCCCCATTCTTCCTTGGAAAGATGAAGCTGGCACTACCTATATTATGTGCCATCTCCCTAACTACTGCACTGGTATTGACCAGCTTCTGTGTGACAGTGCTGGCCTGCGATCAACAGCACCTCTCCTTCCTCTCATTCCCCCCTCTCCCCTGTCTCAACCCTCTTTACTCACCACTAGGGATAAGTCCACCCTGGGGTACATCTCTCTCATCCTACTCAATAAAGGAGAACGCTGCCTCCTTAGCCACTACCTGGTTAACCTCTCCTGGTCTCCTTCTATTCCCTCCTGCCTATATACATTCTCCTAGTATCACTACTTTCCCTTGCTGGGGACACTGAATGCAACCCTGGCCCAACAAACTCCCATATCAGCCCCACCTTCAGCATCTGGACAAATGCCCCTGGTCTTAAATTGCACATATCAATGTCTGCAGTCTTCCATCTAAATTCGCTGACCTTGAGGCTTGGATTGAGCTACACAAGCCCCATATTCTAGGACTCACTGAAACATGGCTAAAGCCACACCACAATGAAAACACCTTCAGAATACCTGGCTACTCTTTCCTACGCCTCGACAGGCCAGGCAGGAAAAAAGGTGGCGGTGTGGCCCTGCTCCAAAGGAACCCCTCTCATCTAGCATTGTCCTACACTCCGACCCTTCCTCACCTAGTGAATGGCTACTCTCCATAATTGACCCTGGGATCCTGCAAGAAACTTTGTATTGGCTGCTGCTACAACCTCCCCCCGGCCCCATGAATGGAACCTATGGACTCACCAGCCTCTTCCAAGGTCTGAGCTCTCTAACTCCCCTTAGGGAATCTATCTTTCTTGGGGACCTTAATCTAAACTGGCTGAGCTGTCACCAGCCTGACTATGTGTCCCTGTTAAAGCAGCACAACCTGGTTCAGGTGATCACTTTTCCCACCAGACTTAATCCACGCTCAGCCACCCAGACTCTACTAGACTGGATCCTTATAAACAAGGAGGACCGAGCATTACACTCTGGCACCATGGCTGACTCTGTAAGTGATCATTTACTGACCTATCTCCTCTGGTCTTCCAAACTAGAGCACCCCACCCCACCCAAATACCTATCTCTAAGAAATTTCAGCTGCCCAGTCTCTGCAAATCTCCTCGAGGAGGCCCAGTCCTTGGACTGGTCCATGCTTTTTTCCCTTTCCAATGTAGCCATGGCAGTTTCCACATTTACCCAGACTCTACTAACACTCCAGGACCGCTTTTTCCCTGTCACTAACAGACGGCTCAGAGGTGAGTGCTCACGCTGGGTCTCTAAAGACCTCCTAACCCTTATGAAGGCCAGAGACAATGCCTGGTCCACATTCAAAGCAACCTCCTCTCCCGATCTCTGGGGTTCTTACAGGCACATGAGGAACAAATGTAAACAAGAGGCCACATTTTTTAAACAGACCCACTTCCATAACCTGCAAAAGGCCAACCTTGGAGTCTCTAGAAAATTCTGGGACTCAATCAGCTCCCACCTAAACCCCCGCTCCAGCTACGCTGAACCACATCTTAACTCCCAGGATGGGCTGCTGACTGACCCACATGATGTGGCCAGTGTCTTCAACTGTAAGTTCACCAACTTATCCATGTACCTAAATAAGCTGCCAACTTCCCAGCCTCAAAACCCAGCCTAATATCTGGCACACTGCCATCCTCCTCCTGCTCTGCCACTCACCTGAAAATACCCCCATTCTATTTTAAAGCCCTCTCCATACATGATACAGTGAAGCTACTCAAACATCTACCTAACCACAGATCCTCCGGATCTGATGGCCTATCTCTAGTCTTTCTTAAGCTGACCTCTTCGGCGATTGCCAAGCCACTCACCTTCATCTTTAACCTTGCCCTTTCCACCTCCTCCATGCCTGACCCATGGAAGATAGCTAAGGTTATCCCCATTCTTAAATCTGGTGACCCCAAATCCTCCGACAATTACCGTCCAATATCCATCCTCCCTCATCTCAGTAAACTACTCAAGAGAACAGTCCACAATCAGCTCACTAAGTTCATAAGCAAATACACCCTCTTATGCAACCAGCAGCATGGCTTTCACAAGAATCATTCCACCGCCACTGCCCCCGGTCTACTGACCAACCACATCCTCTCTAACATGGATAATGGTAAAGCCACCGGGGCTGTTTTCATCAACCTCTCAAAGGCTTTTGACATGGTTAACCATGCTCTCCTTACTTCCAAGCTTAGCCTCCTTGGTTGTTCTCAGAAAGTCACAAGCTGGTTCACTAGCTACCTTACTGATAGTTCACAATTTGTGTGTATTTGTCAAACCTGCTCCCCCCCCCGCCTGTCTCTGTGGGGGTCCCTCAAGGCTCAATCCTGGGTCCCCTCCTTTTCTCCTTATTTGTTAATGCACTTCCCTTTGACTGCCTCAACTGTAACTCTCTCCTGTATGCTGATGACCTTGTCTTCTTCCACAGTGAGAAATCCACGGTCGCAATTTCCTCAGTCCTCTCACACAACTATGCTGCAGCCCACACCTGGTTCTCAAAAAACCTCCTCTTAGTAAATGCCAAAAAAACTAAATCCATGCTGTTTGGATCTAAGCCTTTCCTGGCCCAAACTAAAAGCCACGCCCCCTTAAGCATTCTCACACCAGATGGTACAGCCCTAGGAGATGTCAACATCTACAAATACTTAGTAGTACTGCTCGACCCCCTCCCTTACCTTCATTGAGCATGCAAATTCCCTTGTCAGAAGGTTCCATCAAAAGTTAGGTGCCGCCTATAGATTCAGGCAATACCTTACCCCTGAAGCTAGACTAGCCATTGTCTAGGGTAATCTTCTCCCTATTCTTGAATACTGCTGCCCTATTTATGCCAGGATCTCAGCTACCGCTATGGCTAAACTCTCCGCTGCCTTGATCAGTGCCTGCCACTTTGCTTTATTGGCCCCATTCTCCACCCACCACTGTTCCCTCTATAATACCCTTGGAGGGCTACCGCTGCAAGGTCACTTTGACCTAGCCCTCTGCTGCATGGTGGACAATGTCATCTGCATGGCTCCAGAACCCCCCCTAACTGCCCTTCTGAAAACCCGAACACTCCTCCGCAACCTCCACTCAAATGGTACTCCCCCTCTATCTGTTCCTAGGGTATCCACCAACATGGGTAGCAGAGCTTGGTCTGCAGCTGTCCCCTTGCAGTGGAACAAACTACCAGCTGAACTCCGTTCCACTGACACACAATCCAGTTTCAAGTCCCACCTTAAAGTCTGGTTCCTGGAAAACTCATCCTGCCAATGCTCCCAGGGGTCTGACACCAACCCACACTAGTCAACTCCCCAGCCCAGGGTTACCCACACTAGTCAACTCTCTTGCCTACAACTGTATTACTGCATTTTTCACAGTAATATTTGACTTCCTTGCCTGTATGTACTGTATATACATTTTTTTTACTGTGTATTCTGTGTATGACTTGCTCACTGGACGATGCAGTCACACATTGTACACTGTGCCTATGATTTATTTGTTTGTACCAAGTCTTCTCATGTCTGATATTTAAACCTTGTATTCACTGTTCTCAAATGGATCTATGCATCAAACTTGTATATTGTGTCTACTATTGTTACTTGTATCAAATCTGTTTCATGTGTATTACTGTTACCTTGTACTCCACTGTCACCCTGCACCTTGTGTTATGGCCCAGGTCGTGTCTGAAAACGGTCCCTGGGATCAGTGCACTCACCCGGTTATCAAAGTCATAAATAAATAAAATAAATAAATAGTGTCACCTGACCATTCATTAATGCTTAGTACATTCCAGTTGCCATGCTGATCTTGTTATTATGTCATGTAAAGCCTCATCTGTCATAAAGTAAAATCCCTACCTTTACATTGTCCCACTGAAAAAAACAATGCCATTTTCAAAGGTGACCTAAGAGAGAGAACATAAAAAGTCCCTGGATCCCCACCCAGAAATAACTCAGGCCACACTGCTTTGTCACTTTTGGATGCTCGCTGGCAATATTTATTTAAAGGCACAATTTATATTCTTCAATTTTCATCACACTTCATTTCTAACAATCAGTATTTACAACTCGGACATAACAGTCCCATATCACTTCTAGGACATAACAGTCCTGTCTTTCCTCTCATGATTCTTCATCTTGTTCTCCTCCTCTTTCGCCATTGCTTCTCAGGCCCACCATGATCCGGCCCCCCTTTCCATCACAATAACCGGGTACCACACTTACTGGACCACTCCCATCCCACTAGGTGTGGACACGGTGATCCACCCCCTAGTTCTATATCCCTTCCCCCTCCCCGTTACTCCCATAGCTGTGTTCGTTTGTCCCCAGCCTGTGGTACCTCCCCCCTCCCTCCTCTGCCTGACCCCCTTTTTCCCTTTGCTCCCAACCCCTTCTCCTCCCTTCCACTGCTCTCCCTAGCTTCCTGATGCCTTCTTTTGGGACTCCACCTAGCCCCTCAGACCCTGGCTGCCCATCTGTGGCCCCACCTGGCCCGTGCCAGGCCCCATTAGAGGTCACTTCCATCTTGTGCCTCCTCCGCACCCTTGCCTTTCTCATGTTCTCCTCCTCTCTCTTGCAGGGAGGGAGAGTTGGGAATTTTTACAGCAAGAAAAAGGGCTTACTGAGGGTTACATGCCCTTAAGTAGCCCCTAAGGACCCCGATCAGGACCCCATCTGGTCCCTTCCCTTAGCCAATGGCCAGTGAGCTCTAAGCCTGGTCATATGACACCACCTATGAGGTCATAGCCCCTTCCCCTTTACCTGCAGTCCCCTCCCCTTCCCCCCTTCAGCATTCATTCCTGGCTGGGTCCCAGGAAAACCTAGACTGCCTTTTAATAGCAAGCTTAATTGTCCCTAGATCCCCACCCAGAAATAACTCAGGCCACACTACTTTGTCACTTTTGGATGCTCGCTGGCAATATTTATTTAAAAGGCACAATTTATATTCATCGATTTACATCACACTTCATTTCTAACAATCAATATTTACAACTTGGACATAACAGTCCCATATTACTTCTAGGATATAACAGTCCTGTCTTCCCTCTCATGATTCTTCCTCTTGTTCTCCTCCTCTTTTGCCATTGCTTCTCAGGGTCCAGACACTGTGATCTAGCCCCCCCTTTCCATCACAATAACCATGTACCACACTTACCCAGACCACTCCTCCCCCTCTAGGTGTGGACATGTTATACACCCCCTAGTTTTATATCCCTCCCTCCTGCATCATTATTCCCAAGCCTGGGTTCTTTTGTCCCTAGCCTGTGGTACCTACCCCCTCCCCCCTCTGCCTGCCACTCCTTTTTCCCCTTGCTCCCAACTTCTTCCACTGGCCTATCTCCAGCTTACAATGAAAGATGGGGCTCCCTCCTTTGCGGGTTAACCCCTCAGGCCTTTCTTGTTGGTTTCCTGGACTAGCTGCCCAAATGGCCGGAAGAAAAGGCCCATGCCAAATTCTGTCAGGTGAACCCCATCCACCCTGTACACCACCTCATGCTCGTAGGAAATGTCCCTATGCTGAATGTGAACCCTCCCCATCTCTATCACTGCCCTGGCCATCCTCCTATTCAGGCATTTCCATGCCACCTCTATCGCCTTAGGCCCTTTCTGTACCCTCCAAGAGGTGATCTCAGACCATCCGATCACCACCCTTGGCCACCAGCTCTTCACCTTCTCCAGATCTGCAATTATGTCCCTCAACAGGGACCCCCAAGCCAATGTCCCCAGGTTATTGCCCCCCAATTGTACAATGATACTATCTGGTCTGGCCCAGTGCACAAAAAACTTATCCAACAGGGGAAGCAGCTGTGACCACCTCATGCCTCTCAGGCCCCTCTACCACATTCTGGTGTGCTCTGCTCTCGGGCACAACTACAGACTATCCTCATGATGGCTGCAAACCTCTCTGCCCAGTAGATGAATGAGTGCCCCATGATCCACACCTGTCTCTTGGAACCTGCTGCAGGAAGAGAAAAAGGAACACTCATTAGCCAAATATCAATACCTCACATATTTCTTATAACAGTCTGATGTCCATCTCCCCACCTACTTATTTATTTATTTATTTATTTGTTTGATTTTTTTACTGGGTAAGCACACTAGACAACCAAGTGCCTATTTTCAGGTGTGACCTGGGAGGATTACAAGGTACATACGATGAGCAGCAACAGGAAGAGTCAAAGTAACATACAAGAACTTTAGGCGTAACACAGAATGATGGGTAGCTAACAGGAAAGTGGACTTCAGATTTAATATTTAGATATCAACATACAATTCATAATAGATTAGATTAGGTAGATAATAGCATAATACAGAATAGTACAGACATTTTCAACAGGGCAGTCAATATAAGGTAAACCATTATCCTTGGGGGGGTAGGTGGTTAACAGGAGAGGTACATAAGTGCAGGAGAGAAACCTGGAGAAGGATAGGGATAGATAAGGCAGGGTACCACTCTGGGACAGGTGGGCAGGGTGTCCCAGAGCAAGACTGACACTATTTTTATTATCATGCTGGTAGAAGTGCACTTTTAACACTGGAGCCATGCTCCTTTCAGTAATACACATTGGAAAAAAAAATATGAGCCTCAGCAGGTGGACTAAGAGGCACAGAGACAGGTGGAGGCAGATTTCAGGAAGCCCCACAGTGAGGATTTAAAGCAGGGATTGGAGGGGGAGGAGCAGATTAAGGCAGGAAGGGAGTTCCACACTATCAGCGCATATGCGGTGAAAGCCCGATCGCTGGCAAGGGTGTGGGTTTTTGGCACCAGGCGGTCCTGCATCTCCCTTGATCTTAAGTGGTAGGTTGAGGTTCCATGTTTAGGGGGTTGGGCAAGAGCAGAGGAGGTAGCCATTTTGACAATGTTGTCAATGAAGTTGCCGAGGACAAACGTGAGGTGTTTTTCCGGGGTGAGCCACTCCAGGCACATATAGAGATCACAGCGGTGAGTGAGGCGAGGGGCCGAGAGTGCAAATTGGCAGATATTGTTATAAGCTGAGTCCCATTTTGTGGGACTAGATTTAGTGATGGGGCAAAGGATACAAGCCTATAACAGAGGGTTGGTAGGAGGACCCTCTGGCTAAGGCCAGTCATGCAACTGGGGTGAGGTAGCTTTTTGCTCAATAAGCAAGTCTGAGCTTGCCATTTGTTGCCCTACAAATGTTCTGAATTTGCAAGGTAAGATCCAGTAGTGGGTCAGGGGTGATACCCAGGAACTTGACTGAATCCACTGTCTGCAGGAGGAAGCCATCTACCCCATGGATCTTTAGTGGAGCAAGATAGGATTTTGTTTTGCCCAAGTAGCCAAAGAGCATGGCTTGGGTCTTTTTTAGATTGATGGTAAGCTTATGGTCCTTT
Source organism: Neoceratodus forsteri (assembly GCA_016271365.2). Lineage (NCBI taxonomy): Eukaryota > Metazoa > Chordata > Ceratodontiformes > Ceratodontidae > Neoceratodus > Neoceratodus forsteri. Next base: position 56,723,159 of record CM028130.1, read on the forward strand.
AACTAGGTCTGAATAAGCATGAAGTCTGAGTTAAGCCAGGAGTTTATGGTAGCGATGCCAGGGGAGCAGGCTAGTATGACGAGGTCATCGGTGCAAAGTGTTGTGTGCGCATGGGCAGTGATGGAGGGCAGTTCATTAATGAAAAGGGAGAACAAAATGGGTCCAAGGACGGACTCCTGTGGGACCCCACAGTTAACTGAAGAGGGGTTAGAGAGGGTACGATTAAAGTTAGTGTATTGCTGCCTGCTAGAGAGATAGTTTGAGAACCAGGCAAGGGCAGGGGAGGAGAACCCAAATGGATTGAAGAGTAGAGATGAGGAGAGGGTGGTCAACCTGATCAAATGCCTTCGAGAGATCCACAAAGATGGCTCTGGTAAGATTGCCTTGATCAGCAGCAGTCCTGATCTCGAAGGTTACCACGGCAAGAGCAGTAGATGTGCTGTGCCCTTTTCTGAAGCCGTGTTGTGCGGGGGAGAGAAGGTTATAAGTCTGAACTCTTCACTGCTCCTACAGCAGCCACCTCTGATGCTGCCCCAATCCTGAAGGAATGTGGGGCAAAATTGCTGGGGTTCTCCCCCACAAATGCCACCACCTTTTTCAGTACCGCCCCCACCTGGAGCCCCATCACCGGTGACCCATCCCCGTGCATGAAACAGGCCCCGTTCATGCTACCATGTACCCTATAGTCCATCATGGCCTGGACTGCACAGACACCCGCACCTACCTGTCTGCACATCTCCACTGCCATATCCTTACCCTGCTGGCCCATTTTGGACCTCTGGAGCCAGATGACCACCTTATCTACCTCCACTCTCACATTCTCCTCCTGCAGGCCTTCCATGGCCACACCCTTTCTGGGTGCCACCACTTCTCCAACCCTGAAAGTCCCCTCTCTCCATGACAGCAAATATGGCCCAGAACAGACAGGCATCATTCGCCAAATGGCAGATGTGGTCCAATGCCCTTCCCACCTTCGTAAGCAGGGACCCCATTATGGGTCTTCTCCCATCTTGCCTCATGCCCTGCCCCCTCTGCCAACCTGTGACCATCCACCTGATGGCCCGGCTGCCCACAGCATCCAGCCACCCTGATCCCTGCATGTCCAGCTGATCCCTGCCAGCTGGACCACCATGGTAGCATGAGCCACCCTTTCCTCCCATTTATCCACTATGTACCACATGACCTGCTTTTTCTGAACTGGCTCCACTGTTTCCCAGCCCATCCTGGACCGAAATGCCTGGAAACTTTCCCAAGCCCCCTCATAGGCCTTTAGGGTGTTGTTCAACCATGACCCTTTGTACAAAGCCCTGGCTTTCATCTTTCAATCTCCCACAGCCAGTCCTGGACCCTGGTCTGGGTAGGTGTGGCATGTGGTGCAAACTCCCAGAACCGTTCTATCTGAAAATGAGAAAGACAGTCAGCCACCTCATTTTGTGTCCCTTAATGTGCTATGCAGACCCAACAACACCATGCACCTTAAGACCTGTCCACTGACTCTGTATGGCCACTCTGTCTGTTGATCACCTCTACCACCCCTTTGTTATCGCACCAAAACAAGATGTGCTGTCCTGCCATTCGGTTCCCCCAAATCTCCAAAGCAACCCATATTGGGAAGATCTGAAGAAATGTTATGTCCTTGGTCCACCCCCATTCCTGCCATTGGGCTGGCCATGCCTCCGAGACCCACTCCCCATGAAAGTAGGCCCCCATCCTGAGCCTCCTGGCTGCATCCATGTACACCTCCATGTCCATATTGCAGGTCCAATCCTCCTGCCAAAGTGTCACCCCATTGTAAGAGTCCAGTAAACTCTCCCAGACCTAATGGTCCTCCCTCATGCCTTTACTGATGTCCACCTAGTGATGGGGTTGCTTTGCCCTGCCCGTGACCCTCTCCAACCTTCTCTTAACTCATTGCCTCCTAGAAGACGCCTGTAGGAGGCAGCAAATGTACTGCAGTGTGTCCCAGAATGACTACAGAAGTCACTTACAGACTTCCTGTGTGTCCTAGTAACATCTGGAGAAGTCACTCACATGTTTTAATATTACTTGTCAGCCAGAAATAATTAGAATTCACTGCATAGCACCATTAGGAAGGTAACGTTGTGTTGATCAACTTTGCCGCTGACACTTTGTGTGTATCATGTTCACTTTAGGAGTTATTCACATTTGTTTATGACATGGTGTGTATGGCAGACATTTTGTCCTTCAAGAACCACCTAAGCACTTTGAAGAAAACATACATTCTGTGAATCTCTGCCAGTATAAAACAAAAACTGAATTAGGCATAATTGATTGCATAGCACTGCTGGAAAGGCAATTTTGTGTGGAACAAATTTGCCACTGATATATTGTGTGTATCATGTATATTTTAGGAGTTATATGCATTTCTTTATGGTATGGTGTTTATGGTTTAGATTTGTCTCTCAAACCTCACTAACACACCTTGATTAAAATGGGGAAAAATTATGTTTAATACTACAGAAACAGTTGTTTTTTTTTACAAACAATTATTAAAACTACTTCCAATGTCTGGATGCTTAATTTGGTGTTGATATGTTATATATTTCCCAACAAAAAAAAGCTTATGGTGCATTTTTTAGTGGAAAAAAAATATTTGTTTTGCTGTTTTGACCAGCATAGAAAAAAAACTAAATTACCTGTTATTACTTGCATACCACCATTGGAAAGATAATCTTATGCTGAACAAGTTTGCCACTCATACTTTGTGTCTAGCACTTATGTTTTTTGTGCTATTAGCATTTGTTTGTGGCATGCCAATTATGGCTTGATTTTGCATAAAATGGCCCAGGATTCACTATTAACAGTATACAGGAGACAAGTGCTGCAACTTCAGACAGTTCCTGTGGAGGCAATGAGTTAAAGGCCCTGTCTGGGCTTATGGCCTTGCAGGAAAAATTAAGGTGCCTCAGCAGCTGTTGTTCCTGTACCAGTGGCACCCTCCTCCTCTGACCCACTAGTGCTAGCAGCCCCTTTGACCCCGACACCTTGTCCCACAGCAGATGGAAACATTCCTGCTCCATGTCCACCTTGATCCCCAGGAACTCTAGCTTGCAGGCAGGGCCCTCGGTCATCCAGGCTGCCAGGGGGATCCCTATGGCACTGCACATATCCTGAAAGTCCACCAGCATCCCTGGGGTCTCTGCCTGGCTGGCCCCGATCAGCAGGAAATCATCCAGGTAGTGGACTACTCTCCTGTGCCCATAATGGTACCCAAATACCCATTGCACCCATGAACTGAATGCTTTGAATGTGGAGCATGCCACCGAGCACCCCATGGGCATAGACTTATCAAAATAAAGCATGCCCTCAAACTGAAAACCAAACAGGTCCCAGTCTGCCAGGTGGACCGGAAGCAGCTGGAATGCAGACTCAATGTCCGTTTTTGCCAGCCATGCCCATTCCACCACCCTGATCAATTCCACTGCCTGGTCCAGTGAGGCATAAGAGACCATGCTCAATGACTCCGGGATCCACCCATTCACTGACCCTCTGTCCAGATATGACAGGTGATGTAGGAGTCCAAACTCCCTTGCTTGCTTCTTAGGCACCACCACAAGGGTGACACCCTGAACTGCTCACAGCGGGGTTCACTCATCTGCCCCTCCACCCTCCCTAGCCTGAACGCTTTCTGAATCTTTCCCCGGACTATGCCCTCTTTATCTCTCACCGAGCCCAAGTTCTTAGCCTGCATCCCCACCAGTGTGCCCTCAAAACCTAGTGGAAAGCCTCCCTGGAAAGCCCGATCTCGGCAGCTCAGTTCCTCTCATGTCAGGATAGTCCTTCATCCAGGCCTCCATCCCCCCCAATTTATAGGGGTATGGGTCATGGCATAGCCCTACCTCCCCTCACTTAGTCCGGTGCTAATTCCAGCCATAGCCAGAATTGTATCCACTTCTCCCAGGCCACCCCAACCCCTTCCTACCCCCATTCTGCCTCAAAAGGGCTGCTCCTGCAGCTGCCCACCTGTGTGCCTGGCTTTGTTGCCCTCTTGTCTACAGGTCGTTGCCAGGTGTGACCCCCCTGCATCATGAGCAGATGTGCCTAAATCTGCAGCTAGGCCATGTACATGATGCCCTGCTAAAAGCCCACCCGGCCTTGGCACCTTGGGTTGGTCTCATTCTTTTCCCTTGTTCGGCCACCTGGCCCACTGGCCCACTGCTGGACCTGAAAGAGTCCTAACCTACACCTCTGTGTGGGTGTAATCCCAGCTCAGGTTGCCCTTTGCTGCCTTTCTCCTCCAGGAGGCCTCATCATATTTAAGCCAGCAGAAACCCAGTTTCACCTTATATTCATCCTGGATGATCGCCATATAAGTCAATAGTGGGATTGACAGGTTCGGCTGCTTCTCCAACACCAATGCACTATAAATGAGGAAACCAGCCTGCCACGTATCGAGGCTCTTCCCTTTGAACCTGGCCTCCTCTGCCTTGTGCTCCACCACTGCCAAGGCCACCACCATCTGTCAGTGTCAGTGGCTCAGTAGGTAGCACACTCGCCTCTGAGGCCGGGAGATCAGAGGGCTGTGGGTTCAGTTCCCACATCTGGCACTTGGGTTAATTTCCTAGTACTGACACTGTAATGCAGCATGAGAGGGGTGCTGCATTTCTGAGGTGCCGTCTTTCAGATGAGACGTTAAACCGAGGTCCCATCTGCCTGGATTGGTGGTAGTTCAGGTGGATGTTAAAGATCCCATGGCACTTATCGAAAAGAGTAGGGAATTTCCGGTGTCCTGGCCAAATTTCCCTCATTCACTAAAAATACCACCAACAGCTTAATCTGGTTCAAGGTCAGTTGGCATTCATCTGTATCCCCCTTCCCTGGGTCGTGCCTGAAAATAGGCAGGATTTGTCTAGTGCACTTACCCGGTCAACAAAAGCTAAATAAATAAATAAATCTCCGACTTGCCTACTGACTCCCTCTGCTCATACTTCTTTGCTGTCTTCTTGTCCACCAACCTGAAAATGTTGACATATTTCTCTTTCCGTATTTTGTCCTTTATTGAGGCTGGCACATGGTCATCCAGCGTGAAGCCTGGCTGTCCATCATACAGTTTCTGTGCCCCCTGTGGTGCCCTCTCCCTCTTTGTCTGGCCAGGGCCCCACCTTTGATGGCCTGCAAGGCCCTCTCCATCTTAAAGACCCTGTCCACCCCCATGTCCCCCCAACAGGCCCTCAATATACTCTTTCAAGTTTGTTTCATCATTCATATCCACATCGATCTTACCACCATCCGGCTGTGGCCCTGCCGGGACCGGAATGGGCTCAAACCCCCCCCGGGTGCCACCAGTGGGCTAGGTCCCACCCTCTTTGGTCTTTTGTTGGTCTTCCCCACACTGGCCCTCTCATCTCGCTCCTTCCATTTCTTCAGGGCCTGCTTCTCCACTTACCTTTTCTTTGCCGCCTACACCAGCTCTGTCATCTGGGTCGTCAGCCTCAGTGCCTCCGCCAGCATGGTAGCACTTGATACAGGAGTTCTTTTGGGTTCCATCTTCAGATGTGTGTGCCTAGGTTGCAGGACAAAACACCACATGATCACCTGCAAGCCTGCCACCTGCTACTCGCCACCCACCTGCTTAACATGCTCCCTCCATTCCCAGGAAACATGTCAGCAGGCCTCCCCCAACACACCCCAGTGGGCCCAACCTGTCACCCAAGACCACTCTCGGCTGCTCCCCATATCCATTTCCCTCCTAAGATCCTCTTGTCCAGGCATGGATTCATCGGAAGGGAAACCACTCGAACCCCTGATTGACCTAGGGCAGTTGTGGCATGCAAAATCCCCTGCACACACTGACAAATCGCCGTAGCAGATATATTTATATATTTTTTTAACTTGTAATCCCAGGAGCCAGCCTGCCCAACCCTTCCCCCCATGCCCCCAGTCGGCCCTTGTGGCCCACAATGGTGTCCATGCCATGCAGCCAGTCCCCTGCAGTCCCTTTCATCTCCTGACCTCCTGGCCCATATCCCTCTACACCACAGGGAGTCCTGAGCCCCACCTGGACCAAAAAGTGCTCTCCAATGTTCCTAGTGGATCCTGGACCAGCCACCATCCCTCTTCTGCCAAGCCAGAGCAGTGTCTGTCCCTTAGGGTGCCTTCACCAGATCACTGCTGCCCTACAAGCCAATTAGTGATCTGTTGCCTGCCATGCACCCTTAAGGTGCCTTCCCAGGATCGCTGCTGGCATATAAGCCAATTTTTGATCTTTTTGTCTGCCAAGGCCCCTCGGTGCAGAACCCCCCCCATGCTGTGGGGCTCGCAATGCCTCATTACCCCCTCATTATACAGCAGTCTGTCCCCAGGCCTCTTCTTGTGTCTTGCCCCCTGCCTGTCCCCTCTGGTATAAGTTTCCCACATTTTGTTTATTTTTCCTTTCCGATCCTTTGCCTTGCTTCCAAAAATCCAGAAGTCCCCATGCCATCTGCTGTGTCACATGCAAGCCCCCTAGCCAGGCACCCCCACCACATGGTTAAGCCGCAGCAGTCCTGAGTTATCCTCGGGCCTCCTGGCCCTGACATTCCCTGTCCCAATTATCCCCTCCCAAGATGGCGCCGAGCCATGTGGTCAGGACTCGTAAGGCCCTCAGTCTGTCCCTAGGCCTCCAGACCTACCTCTGCCACTGCCAAAACTGGTGCTGCACCATGCAGTTAGGCTGACACATGCCCCCTGAGCCACCTCTAGGCCTCCTGGTACACCCATACTACTGCCAAGATGGAGCCGCACCATGTGGCTAGATCTACACAAACCCCCAATCTGCCTCCAGAACTCCTGGCCCATACCTGCCGCTGCCAAGATGGCACAGTGCCATGTGATTGGGCCTACACAAGCCCCTGATCTGTCTCTAGGCCTCCTGTCCCACACATGCCACTGTCTAGATGGCACTGCACCATGCAGTCAGGCCTCCACAAGCCACCGACCTGAATCTAGGCCTCCGGGCCTACTCCGGGCATGCCACTGTGTCTCAGCATTCCCCACAGCCCCTCCTTTCCTCAGCCTGCCAGATCATCACCCTAGCACCACTTGTACTTCTAACGAGAAACCACACCATGAGTCATCATCCCAAGCCTGTACTGTCCCTCCCCCATCCAGTGCAACTGCTCTCCATGTTGCACCTGCCCCTTTGGTGGGCCTACCCAACCTGGCACCACTGCAGCCCCTAAAATGCCAGTTAGCACTATTTCCGAGTGCCCTGCATCTAGCTCCCACATTTCAGCATTCGGTCCGCTACACTCTGCATGCTCCCATCGTGCTGGCCTACTGGTGCGACTGCGACCAGTGCAGTCACGCTCTCAGCTACCAGACCCTCACCCGATGCAGTGTCCATGCTCCAGGACTTGCCCAAATTAACCCTCACGGCGGAAAAAAAAATCTCTCGAAACCTTGATTACTCCTTTTTTTTGTGCAAAGTGAGAAAACCACATGATCTCACAGCAGAAAGTGTCAATACCACCACACATGGCTAGGGCCCAACAGCCCCTGTTCCCTTTGTGCTGCAGTGCCTCTGTAGCCACCATGCTGGCTGCCTCCACTCGCTTGTCCCAGACCCATGGCCCCCAAGCCTGGGCCCAGTAGCCCACCAGTGCCTGATAATGCTTCCACATGCTTCCCAAGCCTGCCGCTGTACAAGCCAACTGCATTGCAGTTCAACAGACACAAATACAATCCATCAAAATTAACCACTGCCCCTTAAGAAAACCTAAGCCCAGCCACAGTATCCCTTCAGCTGTGTAGCCACTGCAGTGCTGATCCACAGTTCACAAGACATGCTAACTGTTAATGCAACACATGTACAATTAGCCAATGCTTTGACTCCCCCCCACACACTCACCAGCCTGGGAGCCTCACTATGGACCTAGGCCCCCATGCCTCAGTGCCTTACCTTGTATGCCAGCGATGTGCTGTAGTTCAAGGAGAGTTGAATTTTTACAGCAAGAAAGAAGGCTTACTGAGGGTTACATGCCCTTAAGTAGCCCCTAAGAACTCCTGATCAGGACCTCATCTGGCCCCTCCCCTTGGCCAATTGCTAGCGAGCTAGTCATGGAACCAACTCGGCAGAAGACAATACTGCACATAGTACTCACAAACAGGGACAGTGTGATGGGGTATCAGTTGGGGAGCACCTGGGGAACAGTGAATACCAGTCATTGTGGTTTGAAATCACAGAAGGAGCAGAACCAAACCACACAAAAACACGTATCCTGGATTTTAGGGGGGCAGACTTTGGAAAATGGGGAGATGCTTGAAAGAGGCATTAATGGGAATGGGGCAGGAATCAGGGGTTAAGGAACAGTGGGCAGTCTTTAAAACGGGGATTACAAGAGCAACAGAATTATGCATTAAGCAGGTTAGCAAGGGGAAAAGGAAGAGGAGGCCATTATGGTTTTCCAAGGAGGTAGCAGAGAAAGTGAAAGCCAAAAAGATTGCATTCAGGCAATACAAAAAGGCACAGGCAGAAGGGGATAGGGATAAGACCAGAACAAGCAAAGGGAGGCAGGGAGGTCAGTAAGGGAAGCCAAAGCTCAGACAGAAGAGCACATTGCAAAATCAGTGGGTTGAGGGGACAAAACCTTTTACAGGTAGATAAATGAAAAAAGAAAGGCAAAGGAAGGGATAGTGAGACTGAAGGGGGAGGATGGGGGCCGTGTGGAGGATGACAACAGTAAAGCTGACATATTGAACAGGTATTTCTGCTCAGTCTTTACTGAGGAAGAGGAGGGTAATGGGTCTGAAGGGAGTACAAGGGGTGGGAATGGTGTAGAAATGGACACAAGTCCCTTTACACAAGAAAGGGTCATGAAGGAACTGGAAGTAATAAGAGTAGATAAAGCAATGGGGCCAGATGGAGTGCACCCCAGGGTCCTTAAAGAGCTAAGCGAGGTGGTGGCTGAACTTCTGGCAATCCTGTCAGCCTCACAGCGGTAGTGGGTATGATCATGGAAGCACTACTGAAGGAGAGATTGGTGGAACATCTGGTTGTCAATGGACTACAGGACCCAAGGCAGCATGGTTTCACCAGGGGGAGATCATGGAAGACTAACCTCATTGAATTTTTTGACTGGGTGACTAGGGAGGTGGATCAGGGAGGGCAGTGGGCATGGCCTATCTGTACTTCAGCAAGGCCTTTGATAAGGTGCCACATAGAAGACTATTACACAAACTGTGGAATATGGGTGTGAGCAGGACAGTAGTGTGGTGGGTAGGTAACTGGCTGGGCGGCAGGACACAGAAGGTTGTGGTAAATGGCTGTCACTCCACAAAGGGAAGAGTGACAAGTGGGGTAGCACAAGGATCACTGCTGGGACTGGTCCTATTCAACATCTTCATCAGTGACATTGCACAGGACCTAGAAGGCAGAATTTCCCTGTTACACAAAGCTCTGTAACAGAGTAGACATACCAGAGGGTGTAGACAGAATAAAAAGGGACCTGCAGAAACTTGAAGAATGGTCAGGGGTTTGGCAGTTGAAATTCAATGCAAAGAAGTGCAAGATAATGCATATTGGGCACAAAAACCCTGGCACAATATATCAGTTGGGGGCTGAGGATATAGCATGCACCATGCAAGGAAGGGATCTTGGGGTTATCATCTCTGATGACCTCAAGGTAGGGAAACAGTGTGACAAGGCAGCAGGTAAAGCAAATAGGATGCTGGGATGCATAGGTAGGGGCATCACCAGCAGGAAAAGGGAGGTCATAATTAAACTATACACGACAATAGCGAGGACCCACCTAGAGTACAGTGTACAGTTCTGGAGACCTTACTTACATAAGGACATAGACAGGGTAGAAAAGGTTTAGAGGAGGGCAACAAAGATGGTACATGGATTGCACCACAAGTCCTATGAGGACAGGTTGAAGAAATTAAATATGCACTTCCTGGAGGAGAGGAGGGAGAGAGGGGATATGACAGAGACATGCAAGTATCTTACAGGGAGGAACAGGGTGCAGGAATACACTATTTTTAAGCAAAAAAGGTGTTACAGAGCTAGAGGGCATGGGATGACGTTGGAGGGAGGACGATTCAGAGGAAATGTGAGGAACTAGTTCTTCAGAGAATGGGTGGTGGACAAGTGGAACACCCTGCCAGAGGAAGTGGTGGGGGCTGAAACAATCACAGGATTTAAGAATGCATGGGATAGACATAAAGGAATTCTGGAAGTCAGGGTTAAGGGGCAACAGACTTCTAGGAAAACATAAAGTGAACTTACAAGCTCAAATGGGCAGACTGGGTGGGCCATAGGCCCTTATCTGCCGACACTGTCTATGTATCTATGTATCTATGAGCACCAAGCCTGGTCGTATGACACCACCTATTGGATCATAGCCCCTTCCCCTTTACCTGCAGTCCCCTTCCCCTTCTGCATTCATTCCTGACTAGGTCCCAGGACAGCCTGGCCTGCCTTTTAGTGGCAAGCTTAAATATGACAGAAGAATTCACTGCTGATTTTGATGTTTTTTCAAGGCATGACTACATAAACCTGGATTGGAGCACAATTTAATACTGATCCTTCACCAGAAAAATAAAAATAGAAGTAAGCGACATGCCAATATGTGAAAATGAACACTGGAGACCCGACATTGACAAGGAAATCCATGAGGCAAATGACATTGCAGTCATTGTGGTAAGAGAAATTAACTACGTGACAGCAGCTGAAAGTAATGGATTTTAAAGCACTTCAGAGTACCAGAGAGACGCACCAAAAACTGTGTTGATAGAATACAATAGAGAGACAAACAGACCCTTCACTGAAATGGGGGAAAATGACAGTTGTCAATGAAAGTGAGCCCACAGACATCAGTGAAATTTATCAACATGAAGCTGTCACGGATACTGACAAGGTGCTAGCTGTACAGCAAGAAACTTCAGAAAGCAGACTTATTGCCCTTACAAACAACTAACTAGACATCATTGAAAAAGAAAAAGATGAAGGAAATACTCAGAAAAGCATAAGTTGGGCAATTGATGTGTTTAATGATGGCTTCATGTAAAGGAACAAATCAGTAGATTTCAAAATGGTAGATTGGGTGGAACTAGCAGCCATTCTGAGGGAATTCTACGCATTGGTAAGGAGTTCAAAAAAGAGAACTATACAATCAGCAGCTTCATAGGGTTGCATGCAGGAATAAATCAACATCTAAATTGTCTGGAGAGCGGCAGAGAGATAAACATTATCAGCAATCCAATATTTAACTCTGCCAATAACATTTTTGCATCTGTCTGCAAACAGTTCAGATCAGAGGGGAAGGATAGAGTTGCCCACCATACAAGAATCTCTGAATGTGACCTGAAAATCCTAAAACAGTAATTTATTTTATCCCCAGACACAGCACATGGACTGGTATGCTGTGTCTGGTTCAAGCTATAGCTCAGACTAGCAAGAAGAGGAAGGGAAGGCATAAGAGACTTGAAACCCAGTTCATTCATAATAAGATTGATGATGATGGCATTTAATATTTAACCATGTGCTACAATAAGCAAATGAAAAACCATGGTAAACTGCTGGAAGAAAACAAGGAGCGCCATTGGGGATTCTTATTCAGTGACCCCAGTAATCCAAATTGCATGGTTAAAAAATTATACAAAAAATACCTATCTAAATGCCCCTCGAATGCTGACTCCCTCTACCTCCACACAAAAAAACTTACCCAGTTTGTAATCGGTCATCCGCTGATCTGGTACAGTAAATAATCCATGTGGGTTAATTATTTGGGAAACCTGATGTCTTTCATCTCGAAAGAAGCCACACTGTAAATGACAAAAAAACTAAATATATGCTGTTCGGATCCAAGCCCTTTCTGGTCAAAACTAAAAACCATGCCCCCTTAACCATTCTCACTCCAGACGGCCCAGCACTGGAGGATGTCAACACCTACAAATACTTAGGAGTACTGCTCGACCCCTCCCTCACCTTCACTGAGCATGCAAATTCTCTTGTCAGAAGGTTCCATCAAAAGTTAGGTGCTGCATATGGATTCTGTCAATCCCTTACCCCTGAAGCCAGACTAGCCATTGTCCAGGGTAATCATCTCCCTATTCTTGACTACTGCTCCCCTATTTATGCCAGGATCTCAGCTACTACTATGGCTAAACTCTCTGCTGCCTACAACAGTACCTGTCACTTTGCTTTATTGGCCCCGTTCTCCACCCACCACTGTACCCTCTATAATACCCTTGGATGGCTATCACTACAAGGTCACTTTGACCTAGCCCTCTGCTGCATGGTACACAATGTCATCCACACAGCTCCAGAATCCCCCCTAACTGCCCTTCTGAAAACCAGAACGGTCCTCTGCAACGTCCACTCTAATGGTACTCCCCCTTTAGCTGTTCCTAGGGTATTCACCAACATGGGTAGCAAAGCTTGGTCTGCAGCTGCCCCTTTTCAGTGGAACAAACTACCAGCTGAACTCCGTTCCATTGACACACACTCCAGTTTCAAGTCTTGCCTTAAAGCCTGGTTCCTGGCAAAGTCATCCTGCCGCTGCTCCCTGGGGTCTGACACCAACCCACACTAGTCAACTCCCCAGCCCAGGGGTTAACCACCTACCCACACTAATCAACTCCCCTGCCTACAACTGTTATATTTATTTTTCACAGTAATATTTGAGTTCCTTGCCTGTACATATTGTATATATATTTTTTTCTGAGTATTCTGTGTATTACTTGCTCACCGGACGATGCAGTCACACATTGTATACTGTGCCTACGATTTGTTTGTTCTGTACCAAATCTCCTCATGTCCAATATTGAAGCCTTGTTTTCACTGTTCTCAAATGTACCTATGCATCAAACCTGTATATTGTGCTTACTATTGTTGCTTGTATCAAATCTGTTTCATGTGTATTACTGTTACCTTTTACTCCACTGTCACCCTCTGCGATGAGTTATGGCCCGGGTCGTGCCTGAAAACAGTCCCTGGGATCAGTGCACTCACCCAGTTATCAAAGTCATAAATAAATAAATTAATAAACTGTCAAGGACCTAAACAAATCACCACCTAAGGAGCACAACAGTAGTACACTTGCTTTCGGAAGCCAGACTGGCCAGTCATGAGATAATGGCCTTATCTGGCCACAGGTGTGAGTCCAGTTTGTGCAGTTGCTGGTCAGTATCCATGGCAGATAGAAAGAGGTGGAGTTTTATTTTACGCTCTTCAAGCAGTGAAAGTGATTGTTCAGCAAGCACACCTCACATTAAGATGGAATTGGTTGTTAAAATTGAGGACAAAGAACCAACAGTCCACAAAAACTTTAGAAATGCAAGTCAAGAAACATCATTCAATGCCTTTCCTGGTATGCCTGGACAGTGTAATATTAAAACTTTAAAAATCCATGGCCCTTACTACAAAGGAATGCAGCCATGAACTGAACCCGTAATGCTGCAGACCACACTTCAGTACCTAATTGAATATTTCATGAATGTTAATGATTTGAAAAATTTTACAGGTTCGTTCGACTAACTTACAGTATGCTGAGGCTTATTTGTCATTTCCACTTACTTCAGTAAAGTGTAACTGATGCACCAGTTACTTTACTTCAGTGGTTTTCAATTGCGGCTGCACTTAAGAGTGAGAACAAAATCTTTCTGTTTACTTTTCAAATAAGTGACGTGTGACATCACTGTTTGTAATAAATATGATTTTGACCAGAAAAATATGTTTAATAAAAAAAAAAAAGAAAAAAAACAAATGTACTTGAGAACAGACATAGTTTAATTACCTGTTGCAAATGTTAACAATATGAGTTTTATCAAAATGTACTACTTTCTTAGGAGGATGTATACAGTTAAAATAAAAGACATTTTAATAAATTTAAGAAGCTTTTCAGTATGTTTTCACTGAACAAATGATTAATTTAATAAGTGCAATAACCACTCCAGGCCAAGGGTGGCTGGGGGTATTAATGTACTTCCTAGGTAGTTGGATGTCAATTGACCTTCAGCCTTGTGCCTCACAACACAGCCCAGGGTGTGCATTAATGTCCCCATACAGCCATGGCCTGTCATGGGTTGTAGCTCACATATGTTTCACTGTAGTTGGTAAATATACATAACTACTGCTCCTCTGCCCTGTTCTACAATGATAGAATAATGTCCTGGTTTTCCCTGGGCAGGTGGGATCAGAAACAGCCAATGATCCCGAAGCTTGCCAGGCACAATATGTTTTTATTTTTCTCACAGGGGTATCTCAAGGTTTATGTTCAACATTATGCCAGTTGGAACCATATGCTCCCTCATAGTTTTAAAACACCATGGCAGGGCTTATTTCATTCTTCCAGGGCTAGATGGGAAATTGGTAGCAATGTGGGGAAGGGAAGCATTTCGGTGGGAAATATGACTGAGTACATGGCTTACCTGGAGGGAAAGGGCAGCGGGGATGAGTACAGCTTAGGCTGAGACTCAGCAGAACTGTGTCCTTAAATTACTCACAGATCATGTGGCAACTGGAAAATGTGGCTGATGGTGCCGAAGAGATTTTGATCATCAGTGTTTTCTCTCCTTATCTGTGCAAGCCTTTCCACTCCTGACAGTCAGTGGAAATGACCATTGTTCCCATGCCTGTGAAGGTGCAGCACTCCAACATTTTTGGAGGTTGGAGGGAGGGGGCATGTGTGAGCACGTATTATAGTTAAGGAATATTGGCTGCATCCTCCTAAAAAATTGATCACAGAGCAGGCTTGAGCCAAGGGGGGTTAGAAAAGTCATTGTCCGCTTGTAAGGAATATATTTTATGGCATCGATCATGGCTAGTTCACAGCTGTTGTGCAGCTCAATTGCACAACTTACAGGAGGGAGGCCATCAGGAGAATCTGAAGCAGGGCTCTCATAGGAAAGGCTAACTCCTTTTTCCACAGCTTTTCAGTGGCCATATATTTGGAAAGGACATACTGTAACTACAAAATAGAGTCTGCATAATCATCTTATTGGTTAGCACCCGAAGACACTCAGTGTACATGCGGCAATCAAGCAAATGCAGGCACTTAGCAATTTTTTTTTTTGTCAAGAAAGGTGACTTGATATTTGGTGGAGTGACTGCCCACATCTTAGTGGAACTATAGAATAAGTTGAGCCTTGCTGGTTCCCTTTTTATACTGATGTCTTTTATTGATACGGGGAAAGGTGGAAACTGGACAGTATATTGTGGTTCACTCCCTGACAACAAGTAACCTCGATCCACTCCAAAGTGGACTAATGAGCATGCAGTTCTTGCACTGGCAAGGGCCCTGGCTATTGCTCTTCTATAATGCTACATGTGTAGCAGCACCTCAGGCTGAATACTTCTAGCAGCTAGCATAGAAACAGAGAAACATAGAATTTGATGGCAGATAAGGACCGCTTAGCCCACCTAGTCTGCCCATTTCCCTACCTAAGGGATAAGCTGCAGATCCTAACTTACCAACAGACTACTTCCTCCTACCCTCTCCCACTAGAATTGCCTTATGTCTTTCTCATGCATTCTTGACTTCCCCCACTGTTTTCGAATCCACAACCTCCTCAGGAAGGCTGTTCCATTGACTCACAACCCTCTCCGTGAAAAAATGCTTCCTCATATTACATCTGCACTGTCCCCCCTCTATCTTCAAATTGTGACCCCCTTGTTCTTGCTCATCTCTTTTTCTGAAAGATGCTACCCTCTTGGACTTTGTTGATTCCCTTGAGATACTTGAAAGTTTCTATCATGTCCCCCCTCTACCTCCTTTTCTTGAGGGTATACATATTAATCTCCTTTAGTCTCTCGTTGAATTGTATGTTTTCTGATGCAGACCCTGCACCATTTTGGCTTCCCTCCTCTAGAATGCCTCCACCTTGTCTATGTCTTTCTGGAGATGGGGCCTCTAAAACTGCATGCGGTACTCCAGATGGGGTCTCACCAACTGTCTGTACAGAGGAATAACAATCTCCTGTTTTCTGTAGGTGATGTCTCACCCTGTGCATCCCAGTATCCCCCAGCCCTCCTTACTGCCTTCTCACATTGCTTGCCTACATTTAGGTCATCTGATATAACTACTCCCAGGTCCCTTTCAATTTTTGTTGTTGTCAGTATCTCACCCCCCACTGTGTACTCTTCCCCTGGGTTTTTGTTTCCCAAGTGCATTACTTTGCACTTCTTTGAGTTGAATCTACTGTAAGCTGTCATACATTTGACCATTCCTTTAACCTTGTCAAGTCCCTTCTCATCCTTTCCACTCCACCTTGTGTATCAACTCTGTTGCAGATCTTTGTGTTATCTGTAAAGAGACATACTTTTCCTTCCAGTCCCTCTGCAATGTCACTCATAAAGACATTAAATAGGACCAGACCCAATACTGAACACTGCAGTACCCCACTAGTAACCCCCCTAACTTCACTGTGGACTACATTTACTGTTATCCTCTACATCCTATTGTCTAGGCAATATTTTACCCAGGCTACCACCCTGTGACCCACTCCCAGGCTGGCTAATTGTTTTTTTAACCTTTGTGCAGGACTGAGTCAAATGCCGTGCTAAAATCTAGGTAGGCCATGTCCACAGCCCCTCCCTGGTCTACTACTTTGGTTACCCAGTCAAAGAAATCAATTAGATCCATCTGACATTACCTTCTCACTGTGAATCCATGCTGTCTTGGGTCCTGTGCCTCACTAGCCTCTAGGTACTCAACAATTCTTTCCATCAGATGTGATTCCATCATTTTCCCTACCACTGAGGTCAAACTGACAGGTCTGTAGTTTCCTGCCTCTGTCTTGCTCCTACTTTTGTGAAGGGGAATCACATCCACCCTTCTCTATTCCTCAGGTACCACACCACCCCTCCTTGATTTGTCAAAAGGTTAGTCAATGGTGTTACTAGTTCTCCCCTTAGCTCTTTTAGAATTCTATGGTGAAACCCATCAGGCCCCATTGCTTTGTCCACCTTCAGTTTTAGGAGTTCTTTCAGAACCCTTTCTTCTGTGAAAGGACTGATATCAACCCCCCCTATCCAGAGTGCTTCTATTGACTGGACTAGGTACCTCACCCTTCTCTTCCTTTGTCAATACTGAGCAGAAGTATTCATTCAGTACCCCTGCTTTTTCACTGTCCCCTCTGCCCACCCTTCCTCCTCTTTATTCAGCCTCAGTATCCCTTCCTGTGTCTTTCTTCACTCCCTAATGTACCTATAAAAGGCTTTAGCCCCCTTCTTAACTGAGTTGGTTATTTTTTCCTCAGTTTTGGCCTTTGCTATTCTGACTGCCTTCCCCGTTTCCTTCTGCTTTAACTGGTACAGTTCTCTGTCCTGCTCCTTCTGTGTATCCTTATACTTCCTAAATGCTATCTTTTTCTCCCTAACCTTCCCCGCCACCTCTTTTGAGAACCATAGTGTTTTTTTCTTTCATTTTGATTTGTTTATTTGCTTCACACAAAGGCTTGTTGCCTCTGTGATAGCATTTTTGATGTTTCCCCATTGTTGCTCCACCCCTCCTTCTAGCCTGTTTGCTAGTGCTTTTCTGAGGCACTCTCCCATTTTGACAAAATCAGCCCTCTGAAGTCCAGTACCTTCACTTTTGTATGACTTGACTCTACAGCTGAGTTTATCATGTGCCACACTGTTTGGTGGTCACTTGTTTCCAGATGGCTACCCATATCTAAATCTGAGATCTTCTCTCCATCCCCATTTGAGAGTACCAAGTCTAAGATTGCTCCATCCCAAGTGGGTTCTAGCACTAGCTGTCTGAGGTATGCCTCCTGTAGGACATTGAGAATGGCCCTGTTCTTTGATGTGGCTGCAGCAAAGGTGCTCCAGTTAACATCTAGCATAATCACTTCCCCCATCAGCAACATCTCTCCTTCCTCTGCCATCCCAAGGATGCAGTCTATCATTTCCTTGTCCATTTCCTCCCCCTGAGATGGGGTCTGTATACAACCCCTGTGCAGATTGTGGTGCCATTTCCAGTCTCCAGGGTGACCCACAGTGCCTCCTCTCCTCTCTTCCCTGTTTATCCTTAAGTTCTGTTGCTTTGATTGCTTCCCTTACATAGAGAGCTACTCCTCCTCCTCCTCTTCTACTCTCCCTGTCCCTCCTTGAGACTGTGTACCCTGTTATGTTAACATCCCAATCATGGTTCTCTGTGTGCCATGTTTCTGTGACTGCCATGATATCCAGGCATCCCTCTTCCATCAAGGCCACAAATTAAGGGAGCTTGTTACCTAGAATATGGGCATTGGTACTCATTACTCTCCATTTTTTGATTGCCTTACCCCTTTTAGCCCCATCTCTGTCCTTACTGCCTTTGTCTTTTTTTCCATTTACCCCAGCCCTTTTCCCTATCTACTTCTCTATCTTGGTGTTTCCCTCACATACTACCCTGATTTGTTTTGGGGGGGGGCTAGGATTTTTCTTCTCCTTTTCAGTGCCTTCCCCCCTTGCCTAGTTTAAATGCTTGCCAATGAATCATTTAAACCTATTACCTAGGATTCTGGTTCCCCTCCTGGACAGATGCAGACCATCGCACCAGTATAGGCCTGCATCCCTCCAGGTGAACCCCAGTCCAAATGAAGCCAAAACCCTGAGCTATGCACCAGTGTTTCAACCACTAATGGAATCCCATGGTTTGGAGCACCCTAGTCTCACCCATACCATAGACAGGCAGCACCTCTGAGAAGTTTACTGAGTGTGCTACTTGTCTAAGGCCCCTCACCAACTCCACAAACACTTTCTGCACTTCTCTGATCCCTTTCCCAGCCAGGTCACTTGTCCCTAGGTGGACAATGAAATTCAGCTCCCTCCCTGTGCAGCTCCTCCCATGATCCTGAGCTTCATTCCCAGTCCCTCCAAGCCATGGTGCCAGGCAAGTACCTTACCTCCCTCTCCCCTCCATCCCACAGTTCTACCTTCCTAACAATGGAGTCTCCCACCAGGAGTTGTTTCCTTCCCCTGTGGGGTCCCATGCCACCTTCCTGTTGGTCTCCTTTGTGGAGGTTCCCAGCATCCTCCTTGGTCTCTACTGCAGGTGCCTCCATGGAGGAAACATACTCTGCAAGAATGGCATATGAATTGTGGAGAGGTACAACTGGAGGGATGTATCTCTGTTCCACCACCCTCACCCTGTCTGAGCCCACTGTGGTCCAACTGCTCCTCTTTTTGGCAACCTCTGAGGCAGCAGCGGTGGCCCTGGTGGTCCCTGGGTGGGACAGAAGGTCCCCTGAATCCTGGCCAACTCTGCCTGGAGATGAGCAACCTCCTCCCTCAGCCCAGAGAGATGCCTGCAGATGGGATAACATCACATCTTCCAGAATGTCTCCCGGAAGACTGCTGCTCCACAGCCACTACACTGCACCACTCCCATCATGTCTTATTTGTGGACTCTTAACTGTTGTTTTGTATACTTACTCTTTCCTCTCTCACTTTATTATTATTTTTTTTATGTACATAATTTTTTTTCTCCCTACTTTCCTACTGCCTCTGTGCCCTTAAAGCTCCTGCCCTTCCTGTTCTGGGACAGTAAGTTCCTATAGTCCTCAGTAGTCTCCTTCTTACTTGCTCAGAGTCAGATTTCCAGCAGCTGAGGGGAATGGAGAGATACTCTTTTCCTTCTAGGATGGTGAGTCTTTTGTGCCTCTGTTTCTGCAACTGAAGGGTGTATTATTTTAGTATTTGTGCTCTGTGTATGACATTTTCAGTGTTTGTGTTGCTATTGCATAATTTGGAGCCCTGACCCTAAAACCACACATGAGAGACTCTATTTCTTAAATTAATACGTGGATTTCTTTCTCTCTAGTTGCCTCACTGTGTGACATTGGTAGGTAATTCCAGGTCACAGGAGTGTAGTAAACCTTGGCCTGTGGTGAGCATGAGGAAAAAACATTTTCCCTGGTTGCAAGAAGCTGTTTCTTCAACTACAGGGTGTATTATTTTAGTATCTGTGCTATGTGTATGACATTTTCAGTGTTTCTGTTGCTATTGCATAATTTGGAGCCCTGTTCCTAAGTCAGGAACAGGAAGAGGAGTTGTAGTTCATGTGCTGAACACAGCAGAATTACCACTCAATTCTACAATTTTATTTTATTATTCTACACTATTGGGTACTGTTTTATTTAAGTAGAGCCACACATGAGAGGCTCTATTTCTTAAATTAATAAGTGGATTTTTTTTATCTCTATTTGCCTCGCTGTGTTACCTCGGGAGGTACTTCTTGGTCACATAAGTGTATTAAACCTCAACCTGCGGTGAGCAGGGTGAGCTTGAGCAGGGTGAGCATGCCTTGTCATGTGCAAAGATGCACACAATGACACACATATCTGTGCATGTTTTGAGTGTTTCGCAGTGACAGCAGTGACAACATAGGAGTGTACCACTGTAGTGTAACATGAACCGAGAGTACTACCATTATTGGGTTTCTCAAGGTAAACAACAGAACATCTGAGTATAATGTACTGTACTTGTATATAAGGTTTAACACTGCAGTATAATAATGAATGAGAAAATAACCACAAAGGAGAGACAAATTGCAACAAAGTGTGGTACTTGTTCAATGTACTCATTAAATGCTAATATGCATACAGATAACGCATTTAAATGCATTAAATGAATACAGAATGAGGAAATGCTAATGGAAATAACACTGTTTAGTTCAAGACTAACTGCAGTGGAAAACAGTCAAAAAGAAACATCAAAAAGAATAAACAGCCAAGTGGCTACCCCATACCCACCTCAAGTCACAGAACCTTCAACCATTATACATATAAATCAGGCTAATGAGATTATAACACCCCCTTGATCACATATGAGGGTACAGAGCCTAAACCTAACCTGTCTAATAGGAAAAGATTCAGAGAAGAGGAAACTGATAACGATGAGGATATATGGTATAATGTACAAAACACTAGAGTGGCAAAGCATGGCAGAAAGGCTGACCACTTTCTTATTCCCATACAAAATCAGTTTGATCCACTTGTCACCCTTACAGAAGAGACTGAACCCCCCCCCCACACACACACACACACAATCCCAGGCATCACCAAGCTCTCTTTGTAATGATATACTGACTCCATTCATCTGTACCCCTCTAAATAGTACCCTACCATCCCATATTAACATTACTGATTTAACAGATATGGAGGTTAGCAGTATTTCTGAGCACAGACAAATTTTTGTTCTAGGGGATTCCATTATTAAACATCTGGATTGAGCAATCTGTGATCAGGATAAAGCAAACAGAACGGCATCCTGCTTTAGGGGTGCACGATTTTCAGATATTACAAGAATGTCCAGAAAATATTAAAGAACAGTGGATAGAGACCCCTTGTGATAATTCATGCAGGCATAAATAATATAATGTGACAAGATGTCCAAAGCATTAAGGAAGAAATGGTGGGCTTGACAAATACTCTCACTGAACTGGGATGTGAAGCAGTGCTCTCAGAACTTCTACTGATTAGCACAACTACAAATAACTTTGCTGGGAAAATAAAACACATAAATAACTGGATGAGACAGTAGTGCATAAAACAGGAATTAGGGAGTATTACCCACTGAGAAGAATTTTGTAATTGAAATATGCTCCATGTGAAAATAGCATATCAATAAGAGCAAGAGTCAAACCAGCGAATCCAAAATAGCGACGACAACAACAGCACATACACAAGATAGTGCAGCACATAACAGCTAGTGCAGCTCACACAGCAACATTTATACAGTTTTGTACTGTATTTAACACAGGGGGCTTTGCCTCCCACACCCTCCACGGGGGACTATACCCCCGACCTCCCTATGTCTAGGATTCTTACTCCATGTCTCTCACTGATGGTGGAGATATTGGCAACTTCCAGTTCCTCATATGTGACAGTTGCTCTAATGTGCCAGTCACTATTTAGTGCATTGCTATTATTGAGTCACTGTTATTGTTTCACTATTTTGTATTCACTGTTATTACATGTTACCATACAAATGACTTGACTTGTTGGGATGGCCTACACACTAGTAGAAGGGGTGTTTTATTACTCAGACAACACCTCAATACATTTATTTATAAACATTTAAACTTATACAAGGGGGGTAGGGAACAATCCTTTAAATGATGACATAAATATTACACAATATCAGATCATTAACAACATAACAGTTGTCTCAGAACAAAGAACAATTCCTGTAAATAATATTAGCAAATCCCTACAATCTGGTCCCCAACCAAATTAAAAATATTATTCATCAATGCAAGGAGTATCAAAAATAAAATTGATGAACTTACTTATACACTGAAAAAAGATAGCATTGACATTTATGGAGTTATAGAGACCTGGTTCTCTGACTCAGATTGGGGGACTGACATACCTGGTTACTACAAAATAGCCAAAACTCATACAAAAAGTGAGGGTAGTGGTGTGGCACTCTACATTAACAATGAGCTAATATGTTATGAATTAAAAAAATAACAATATTGAAGCAACAGACACAGAAATAATATGGGCCAAAATTAAATATGAAGATAGATTATTAACTATTGATCTAGGTTACAGTTCTCCTAGCCTAGATTCCACGGGCAATGAAGTCTTCATGAACACTATTGAATTCATGGATGACTATAATGACTACAACCTCATGTGAGATTTAAATTTTCCAAAAATCTATTGGTCCTTGTTGCAGGGTAATGGTGTCTTGGAAAATAGATTTATTGAAATTAATTTACAACATGATCTGGAACAATTAGTTACCATACCCACAAGGAATAATAATAATATCCTAGATCTGATTTTTACAAATATTAGGAATACTGGACATATTCCAACTAGCTAAGAACCACTTAACGGCAGTGACCATAATAAAGTATTTTGGATCATTCCATTCTTCAAACAAGTTGTTATAGGTAGCACTTGAATACATAATTTTGCAAAAGCAAATTATGTGGAAATTAAACAGTACCTTACTGATTGGAGCTGGGAAAAAGAGCTTAAGAACCTAAATACAACCAACATGTGGAGGGTTATAAATAATAAAATTTAATATTGCATCAATAATTGGTTGCCAGAAGGTAAGAAATATGATAACAAAAAACAAAGAGTACCTTTATGGTAGAATGACAATATTAAAAAGGAATATGAAGTAAAAAAAACAAGCCTGTAGTAAATATAAAAAGAAACCAACAGAAACCAATTGGCAAAAAATCTAAATTAAAGCTACCAAAACTAAAAAAAAAATGATAACTGCAAAACAGAGACTATAACACAAATTAGTTAATATCACAAAGGATAACAAGAAGCAATGTTATAATTATATTGGATTGTTAAAAGGGAAATCCACTGGTGTGGGTCCTCTATTTATTGACCAACAACCTGTTACTGATAAACAAACAATGGCTGAAGAATTAAATGCATACTTTCTAAGCATCTTTAAGCAAAAGGAAGTAACTAATCAAGAACAACAAGGGGGTACAAGTGAATCTGTACTGTTCACTCCATCAGAAGTTTATGCAATTATTAATAACACTAGAACTAATTCATCAGCAGGTCCTGACAATATACCACCATGCATCATAAAAAATCTCTCTAGAGAATTGACTGGTATACTCACACTGTTGTTTAATACTTTTGTAAATGAGGGAATTGTGGTACCAGACTGGAAAACAGCCACAATCACACCTATACATGCAGGTGGTACAAAACAGAAAGTCAAAAATTATAGACCTATTAGTCTGATGTCATGCATAGGAAAACTAATGGAATGTCTACTGCAAAATAAAATCCTAACTCATTTACAGAGTAAAGGTTTACAAGATGTATCACTGCATGAATTTACCTCTGGAAGATCATGTCAAAGTAATTTAATCCATTTTTTTGAACCAGTAAGTAGGGCACTTGATATGGGCTTCCTTGTTGATGTCATTTATTTGGATTATGAGAAAGTGTTTGACTCGGTATCCCATACAATATTAATAGACCACCTTATCAGGATTGAACATAATCAATGCATAATTGGCTGGGTAAATTCATGGTTATTAAATAGATCTCAAAGGGTCAACATTAGAGGTCACTTATCCAGTTGGGGTAGTGTTACAAGTGGGGTCCCACAGGGTTCAGTTTTGGGACCCATATTATTTAATATAATGATTGCAATTATGCAAACTACCAGTGGCATATGGATCAATAAATACACCGATTATGGTAAACTGGGCTGTGTTGTCAATGATCTACAATCTATACAATCACTGCAAAATAATTTAAATACTCTAATTGGGCTGTTGAAAATAAAATGAAATTTAACATTGCAAAGTGCAAAGTGATGCATTTTGGTAAAAATAATACAATGGCTAATTATACTCTTGATGGACTTCAGTTACAGGAAGTTACACTTGAATGTGACCTGGGTATTAACATAATAAATAATTTGAAATTCAGCACACATAACAATAAAGTAACAAAAAAGTGTTATGGTATAATCAACTGCATTCTAAAGCATGTCAAAAGTAGAGAAGAAGTGGTCACTGTTCCATTATACACAAGTCTGGTTATGTAACCCCTTGTTCCAAGGGGTTACTAGAATCCCACTTAGACTCAGTGGCAGACAGGGAGAGGCAGCTTGTGAAATGCCAGTTACATCGATTTCATAGTGTCCCACACTGTTTCAGTCTCAGCTGAGCTGGAGTGATGATGTCACTTTAGAATTGTTGCAGCAGCATAAGCCACATTGGAATGCTAGCTGGGACAGTT
This sequence comes from Neoceratodus forsteri, assembly GCA_016271365.2. Lineage (NCBI taxonomy): Eukaryota > Metazoa > Chordata > Ceratodontiformes > Ceratodontidae > Neoceratodus > Neoceratodus forsteri. Next base: position 56,747,834 of record CM028130.1, read on the forward strand.
AGTTGTAGAATGTTAATTAGAGTGAGTAGTCTGTAGAGTGAAGAGTGAGGAGGAGGAGGCTGCTGCCTGGGCAGCTCCTCAGATTTAGCTCTGACAGAGAGCTACCTCCATAGTTTGGGTACTTTGTTCTCACCCTAGAAGAAGAACATAGAAGACCAGAGAGTGAAGTGGTAGAGACCGTTCCAAGAGGGTTTTCCAGTGCCCCATCCCCAGATGGATGGGGGTGAATTCAAGGATTCAGGGGCAATCTCCTGATCCAGCCTGGACTGTGTTGAAGCTGCCTGAGATTCATCTGCTCTGTGATTACCCGAGACTTTATGTGTGGAAAAAGCCCTGCAGCAGAACAAGGGGGTTCGGTGGGGGGAGGTTACAAAATGTAGACACCGCTGAGGATTTGTTTAGAATTTGGAAGAAAACAAGAGATGTTTGCTGAGGTTGTGGCTAGTGTTTTGTGTGTTTGGCAGCAGGTAGCCCAAAATAGGAAACTTTGCACATAAGGGATTTGCCAGAGAGGTGCCATCCATATGTGCCGCTGTGTACCTGCTGTTCATGTGCTGCTGTGATTGTGCCAATGTTTACCAAGGAGCTGTAAAGCCAGACTGTATGTGCCCCTTGTCCTGCATCAAAAAGAACATTTACCAGCTTTATATTTCAAGTTGTGACAGGAAAAAGTATTGTGGACTGTGGAAAACAAAGAGACAATTATGCCCTGAAAGTTTAAAATGATAGCTGTATGAATTGGAGAAATTGCTAGAGAAATTGTCATAGAAAATGGTTAAAAATGGTGCTCCCACCATGGAGTTACAGTTGAAAAGAAAAAAAGTTGTTTTGCAGTTTAAATTTTGTCTGCTCAACAATCGCCATGGAGGAGAAGAGTATGAGAAGAGAAAAAGGCTAATTTGCATGGCATCGAATGATTGGTGAGACTGCAATCAGTTCCGACCCCTAGCCAGCTTCAGAGTGCTGCCCAGTGTTGGAGAGGGAGAGAGCGAGTGGTGTGCGAGCTGACTAGCCAGGAGGATCGTAGTGGTGATTGCAAACATTCTAAAAGTTAAAACAGCAGACTTTTCTTGCTAAATCTGGCTCAACCCATATTCCGATTGACTGGGGAGAAAGTGTGGTATTCGTTGGGACAATAGGCAGGGTCACCAGCCCATTTCAACCCAGAGGCATTCCAGGATATTAGAATGCTAGCTGCAGGGCTTTTTCCACACAAAAAGTCTTGTGTACTCACAGAGCAGATGAATCTCAGGCAGCTTCAACACAGTCCAGCCTGGATCAGGGGATTGCCATGAATCCTGGAATTCCCCCATCCCTCTGGGGATGGGACACTGGAAAACCCTCTTGGAATGTTCTTTGTCACTTCACTCTCTGGTTTTCTATGTTTTTCTTCTAGGGTGAGAACAAACTACCCAAACTACAGAGGTAGCTCTCTGTCAGAGCTAAATCTGAGGAGCTGCTGAGGCAGCAGCCTCCTCCTCACTCTCCACTCTACAGACTACTCACTCTAACTAACATTCTACAGCTAACTCCTCCAGTTAGCATTCCAATGTGGCTTATGCTGCTGTGACAGTTCTAAAGTGACATCATCACTCCAGCTCAGCTGAGATTGAAAACAGAGTGGGACACTGTGAAATCCATTTTACATATATGTCTGGCTAGAGCAGCTATGGGTTGGAGGATACCACTAGCCAACCAGAGACATCTGTGGGTGCTTATGCACGGTGTTGGGGGTGTTTGCTACCCACAGCTGGTGGCTGCTGTGTTGTGCATTGCAGTACAGCAGCACATCTGTGGGTAGCTGGAACTTGAGCCTTTTATTTGGGCTCAGCTTTGAGTCCAGGTATGCGGTACACCTCAGGGTTGTACCAGCATATGAGCCGCACATCCCAGACTGAATATTGGGATGTGCTGCATATGCATGGGCATGCCCCCTGGAGATGCACTGCATACAATTATCATTCTGCCCCAGCACATCAGGACTTGCACTACACAAGTTCCGATTTTGAATGGTGCACCGGTGCACATTTCTGGAGTTGCACTGGGGCAACTCAGTTGCTCCAGGCAGAACCCCTTTGAATATCTAGGCCAGAAAGTTAAAAAAACTAAAAAGGAATGTTTATGTTAAAAAGGTTTCTTGGATGATTAATTATTATCCAATCTATTATAGATTGATTGGCAGTTTCATAATTGAGATGGATAAGAGTCTCTATTAATTGGACAAAATGTGAGCGTCCATTTTCGCTTTTAACTTCCCACCGACCTGCTCTTGTCTCCAATCAGAATTTGCATCCCCTATAATAATATGCTCCACTCTATTATGATGTATTTCAGTCCAAAGTTCAAAAATTGGATAATCAGCAAACTTATATTTAGGCGGGCAGTAAAAGCAGGTTATATAAAGATGTTTACACCCTGTGCCTCCTAACCAAATTTTATTTTATTTATTTATTAGAGCCTAGGATTACAATTACCTTTGAGCCAATGCTCTTTTACAAAGGTTCCACATCAGGAGGAGAACAAACAAGCAGGACATTAATTATTACAGGATAACAGGTTACAGTTGTTTATCATCACATGAATACATACAGATTAGGTGATACTAGAGGCATGCACAGGACAGAGATAACACTGATAACAAGAATTTGGTGAGACACAAGAAGAAGATGCTGCCAGAGGCACTTGTAATTGAAATTTTAACTGTTAAGCAATCAATTTTACCTTCCAAGGGGCTTTCAGCAATATTGTCTGCAATGATTGTATCCTTTATGTAAAACATCACCCACTCCTTTTTTCCCCCTTCCCTATCCTGTCTATACATTGAGTAACCTTTAATCGAAATCTGATTTGAAGGAATATGTGGCTTCAACCATGTTTCACATAACCCAATCGCATCATGGTTTTGTTGCTCAGTCAATGCACTCAATTCATCCAAATGAGGTTGAAGGCTCCTTATATTCAGGCGCACTATTTGCAAACTGTTTACCCCTTTTTCCCTAGAGTAAACCTAGCTAGCCAGGGGCACAGGATTTGATTCCACATCCTCCACTAAAACCATCATTAAACAAAAGTGAATAACATTACTATTTTTAAAAAAGTGCATGACCTGAGGCCCTTTACTAATGTGACCCTATAAATCAAAGACCAGGAAGGGCAGGAAGTAAACATTGTAGCTGATAAAGTGCTTTTATAGGAGGACAGTAAAGGCACAGCCCAGTAATTCTTTTGCCTACAATATTCCCCTCACCATTCGCCTTCAGTATTAGTGTATTTTCCCAGGCCTAAATACATTCCATCCACAACAAAAAAGTTCAAGCACCATCCTGTTTACACAAATAAGGCAAACTAGTACACCAAAATTCAGTTAGTGCTCATAACTGCAAATTTAATTTGCAAAAAGGACACAAGATCAGAAATACATCCTACCTCCTCATGGAAGGGGGAAAGCCAGGCAGCAATCCCATCAGACTAGCTCAGACCAGTTTCACCTTAAGGCATCATCAGGTAGTCAGATACATGCCACCCAGTGACTTGATCTACCTTGAAGTATGGGCCTAAGCTCTAAAAGCATACTAATACGGTTAGAAAGCCGAGGATCAAAACATTGTTTACAAACCACTGAGTCATGTTGTATATCTTAACCTACTTAAAAGTTTAAGCAATGTTTAAAGCAGAAACTCACTGTAAATTAATTTGTTCAACAGATTTTTACCCACCGAGTTGCTCTTGAGCAACTCAAATGCTTGCACCAACACTTGCACTTGCGAGAGGTGTGGGCTTTTTAACCTTGAAGCCCCGCCCCCTCAGGTCCACCACCAGCTGACGACTCTGCCGAGACCCCATACACCTGACTGATCACGGACCAAGAAAAGGTCCCAGTGAACCTTAAGTTTCAGTCTCTCCTAGAAAACAGGAAAGTAAAACAGCTGGTGAAAGTCGACAAATCTTCACCTTACTTGAGCACCTTCAGTTGAAACGAGAGTTCATGTTGGCTCACTATGATGTCTGTGAGTGGCACTGGTGTTTTAACCTTGAAGCTCTACCCTCTCAGCTCTGCTACCGGCTGCCAGCTCTGTCAAGCCCCCACACACTGGACTGATCAGGGACTGAAGAAAGGTCCCAGTGAACTTGAAATTTCAGTCTCTCCTGGAAAACAGAGAAGCAAAACAGCTGGTGAAAATCTGCAAATTTTCAGTGTACTGAGCACTGGCAGCTGAGATGAGAGTTCAGTTTAGCTCTCTTTGGGGCTGGGGGGCATGCAACATGATGTCAATCATGGAGAGTGACTGCGGTGTGGTCAGGGCTTGGGGCAGGGGCTGGGATTCTGGGGAGGAGAGAATTTGGTTTTGGAGCTAGCCGGCCTACCTTAAAAAAAAAATGTAACTAAAAGGAGGATAAGAATAATTATTCTAAAGTGGGACAGTAAGGGAACTGGACCTGGGGGGGGCAATGAATATGGGACTGGCAGGCTCGCATTTCTGACTGAGAGGTAAGGCACCTAAATGGAACACAGGGCTGCTGCTTATAAGACATTGAGGACCAGGAAACAAGTGTGTGTTTTTTCATTTACCATGATTGAAGGGCACGTGGGGGGTGGGAACACGGAGGGTCTGTATTTTTACTCAGTGCAAAAGCTCAATAAGAATTTTTTTTGGCCACAAAAGAAAACAGGGAGCCAGACAAGGAAAAAAGGTATAAAGCACATTACAAGGGATCCCATCAGCAAACAGTGAGGGCAGCCACCATTTTTAAAGACAACACATGGTGGCCACCATCTTAGAAGGTCACACATGGGTGGCATCCATCTTAACTGGGCCCTGCGATTGTGTAGGTGGAGGCAGCTTTAAGTAGTACAAGGGGGGAGAAGATGGCGGCATGCAGCTGTAAATGTAGCATTTGCAAAACCAGACGGGTATTACAATGCAAGCCAGGTCGGTTGGTTGAGATGGGGGTGTTTTTGCTGTGATGGCCCCTCATAAGGAGGAAGCATGGCTAAGAGACTATTCAGGATAACAAAGGACAGGTTTTAACTCGCTGATGGCGGTTCCAATAAAGAATGTGAATCAAGGGGAAGAAAAAAAAAACAAAGGGACTAACACTACCATGCCTGGCTGGGCGGCATGGGAAAAAGGCTGCTAAAAACTGGGACTCTCAGAATGGGCTGGATAGAGGGGATCATAGCCTACTTCCAATTTATTAAAAAAATGAGAAAGGACATATGCAGATAGGTGGGAAGGATAGTAAAAAATTGTCACTGACACTGGTTTCCTAGTTAGGAAACTTAAAGATTTTGAAACAAACTTAAAAAAAAAAATAACATATACTAATTGTTTAGAAGAGACAATAGGCAGACCAACAACACAATGCTGGGCAGAGGAATATGGGGCCAAGCTGCTGCAAGGAACCCAGTCCTCATGTGGCCATGGTATCTAGGAAAACTGGGTGTTTTACAAAGATATATATATATATATATATATATATATATATATACATACACATATTAAATAAATAAGACCATATGAGACAAATCTAATAGAGAAAGGCATACAGGTGATGGGGCATGTCACATCCAGCAACTACATTAAGGATGCAGATCGAACAAGGAGGGCTGGGGAAAATGGAGGAGTTTTGGTATAAACAACATGGCTAATATTGTTATTTTATTTTCAGCTTTTGGTTTAAACCATGATAACACTAATTATGGCACCCAGAAAGAACCAGATTTATTTTATTTATTTTTATTTATTTATTACTAGGATTACAAATACCTTTCAACCAAGGGTTCTTTTACAAAGGTTCCGCATCAGCAATGGGTGCAAGCAAAACAGTGGTAAGATACAATACAGAGTCAGGAGATTAACATAGAAGTTAGCAGAGGTAAGATACAATACAGGTCAGAAGGTTAACTTAGTAGTAAAAGACAGTACAAAGTGTATAGACTAGCACAGTAGCAAACAGTCAGTGCCAAATATTAATGCACAATTAACAATATGGGTGTGTATATATAGCAAGACACAAATACAAATAAGAAACATCCTAGGCAAGAGGAGGGGGATAAGAGGGGGAAGGGTGGCGAAAAAGGGGGTAGACAGTCAAGGATTTGACATTGTCATAAGTGCAAGAACAGAAAGATAAGCACAAGGTAGTCTGGGGTGGAGCAACAAGAGATAGGATGATAGGGAAGGGGATACAGGAGGAGAGAAGGGAAGGGAAGGGGAAATTGTTTAACCAGGAAAGGCACACTAAGCCATAGCTTGTTTCCAGGTGCGACCTGGGAGCACAAGAAAGTTAAGTGACTTGCTCAGGGTCACACAGTATGCAAGTGGAAGCTGTGGGATTCAAACCCAGGTCTGGTCTGCTGGATGTCACTAGATTTGCAGCTCAGAGCCTTAGACCACTGCACTATACTGCCTCCAGAAGCAGGAGAGGTGTGGAATGGTAGGTGGGGGTTGGAGAGAGAGAGATAGGGAGCAGCAGGGGATGGAGGGGTGTAGAGAAGTGGGGAGGGTAGCAAGGGAGGAGAGAAGAGGAGGGAGAGGTGAAACAAAGCTGCAAGCCTAAGCAGAGCAGTCACAACTGCAGAGGTCAGTGAGGTGCTGGCGGAGTTTACATTTGAATGGTTACAAAGGAGGATGCCTATAAGGCCATAGTGGAGCTGGTGGACAAGGCCAAAAAAATCTGGGAGCTGGTGGAGGGCAAGGGGCCTGGTAAGGAAGTGAAGCACAAGGCCATCCGGGCCAGAGGGGGTAAGGATGAACAAATGCCTCCACCTCAGCTGGCCAGCCCGGCACCACCAGAATTGGAATTGCCCTTGTCTCCTCTCCTTCAGCCTGCACCACACCACCCTCCAAGAGCTGGAGCCCTCTCCAGTGCCCCAACCTCTTTCTTGTCTGTCTCCCACACCAGTAGCTCCCATGCCTCCACCACCACCACCTTTGAACTCACTGGCTTCCTAGCCCGGGGCCATTCCCCACACCAGATCCAGTACCCAAGCCAGGTAATGAGGGTTTGCCCCTGGGTAGAAGCATAAAGGAAAGAAGCAACAAGTTAGGGTTGTTCAGTTTGGAATATGGACGATTGAGAGGGGATCTGTGTATGGTATATGCTGCCTTTAAAAATGAAGATTTGTGGGAGTGCCTGGTTCTAGTCAAGAAAGAGACAACAAAAAGCACAAGGGCACATAGATTACAATTAAAAATGGAGCATTTTAGAACAAACAGACAAGGCTTATGGTTTAGTCAAAGGGTTGTGACATTATGGAATATTTTACCAGTTAATATAGTAACTAGTGATAACATAATACATTCAAATGTATGTTGATAACCAAATGGGGACTAGGATATTAACTTAGACCTGAGTCTGATATTGGTGAAAGCTATTCACTCATGCACCAACTTATGATACTTATGATAAAAGAATATGTAGAGCAAATGAATGGATCATTAGGCGAGGTCGGTCTGGGACATAGAAAAGGGAAAAGGTGAGGGGATAGGGACTGAGAGTACCTTGGGTTTGGGAGAGGGTATGGTAACAAGGGAGGTGTGGACACCAGGGATGAGGATAGGAGAACACATTCCCTTAGCAACAAAAGAGAAGATTTGAAAACGGGAGTATGTGGATATTTTCACGTTGGTGAGCAAGGAATCAGTGACAAAATATAATGAGCAGGGGAGCATAAGTAAAAAAGATGTGGCAGCAGTTGTTGTTTAATTGGGAAAGGGGGACGAGGGTAAGTCCATGAAGGGGAAGACATAGGATGCATGGTTCATGAGCTTCACCACATATTCGGTCAAAGTAATAGAGAAAAAGTTGGAATTGGCTGATACCCCTGCTCACATAGTCTCTAATAATATGTAAGTCCAGATGTGAAGGGGGAATAACTGGCTGCAGTATTACAAGATGTTTCATCAGAGAATGACCACTTTTGGGGACGTGAAATGGGATACCAAGCAATTGGACCTATGGTTGGACTGCATGACAGACACAGCCAATAATGAAGGGGATGGGGGAAGAAACGCACCCTTTCTCAAAAATGCTGTTGGGGCTACAACAGGGCCTGTTTCTCATGGCCACAATATAGGTTAAAGCATGCATGCTCAAGGTGTGGGGTGGACATTCAGCCTCAAAATGCAGCACAAATTGAGTTAATGGGGGGGCAGGCAGTTTCCACTCACACGCAGTCCAATCAGCCCTTTTGAAGGGGGCACTCGAGCTTCCAGGGACAGGAATGGCAACAGGGATTCTGGGGTAGGGTTTATAATGGAGGGCAGGAACAGAGTCAGTAAAAAGGGGATAGGGAGCAGCTCCCACAGCAATACCGGCACCTTCAACAAATCAGTTATCCCTATTAAGGTGAATATTTTGAGCAATAGGTTCAAGGGTACCCTGATGGAGCAGCTGCTGAAAGCTGGTAGAAGGTTTTTTGGGAGGGGGGTTAATTTACAATTCAAAGGGCCATGGACAGCAAAAGATGCATAGAACCTAGGACCTATCAGGGAAAAGAAGGGCTGCTAATGCAAAAAATTGATAAAGAGAACAAATCTGGGAGGGTAGAAGGGCCATTTGATAAGCCGATGTTCCATAATCTCAGGGTATCTCCTTTGGGACTAGTCCCCAAAAAACAGCAGGTGGAATTTCAGGTAATACACCACCTATCCTTTCCGGATAGTGACTCTGTAAAAACTATATTGACAGAGGAAACAGCAAGTTAAAGTATGCCACCTTGAAGGAGGTCGTGCAGAATATCAGGGCCACCCCCAGGGCATGGTTGGCCAAGACTGACAGAGGCAGCCTTCAGGTTCCTACCAGAGCAGCCAGAAGACTGATACCTACTGGGCTTTTAATTTAGGGAACCAGTGCTATTTCAACAAGGCCATGCCCATGAGGTGCTCCATGGCTTGCGCCACATTTGTGCTTTGTAGCAGTTGCCTCAAGTGGATATTTCAGCAGAGGTCAGGCTACTGGGCAGTGATGCAGTACCTGGATGACTCTTGCTAATCAGCAGGTGGAAAGAGGAAACAGAACACATGCTGGCTTGTTTCCAACAGATTTGCCTGGAACTCAGGGTACCATTAGCACCAGAGAAGATGGAAGGGCCTAGTCAGGTAATAGAGTTTCTCAGCATTGAGACAGATGTAGAGGTGGAGATGGTCCACCTACTGGACAAGAAAGTACAGAGACTCAAGAGACTGTTGGGGGAGCATAGAAGTTGAAGGAGGGTCCAGTTGTGTCAGGTGCAGCAGCTGATTGGGCACCTGAACTTTGCCTTTAGAGTGAGCGACCCTGGGCGGGCATTTACTCAACTCTTGGCAAGGGCCACAAAAGGGACTACCAGACCACACCACTGGATAGATATCTTGAAGGGCACCAAGGACAGCCTGCAGGTATGTGACACTTTCCTCAGGGATTTCAACGGTAGATCCTTTTGGCAGGATGACTGGGTTCTCAACACAAACATGGAGTTATATACTGATGCTTCAGGTGGCCAGGGCATGGAGGCCTACTTCAGAGGTAGGTGGTGTTCTGAGGCATGGCCACTGGAATGGAGGGAGAGAGGTTTGCCTAGGGACATCACCCTATTGGAGGTCATGCCCATTTGGGTGAACACCCTAGTTTGAGGGGAGGAACTCCACAACCAGAAAGTCACATTCTGGTGTGACAATATAGCAGTGAAGTGACAGGGCTGATTTCCAACCCCCTGGAAAGACTCCCTGGGCCAGTCTTCTTTACAAGGTTTTCACCTTGACCTTCAGAGACTAACAACCCTTCTATACTTTCCATGAGGTTGGACAGGCTTGGGTAGAGTCTGTTTGGACTTGCAATGCAAAGAGTAGGCAAAGGGAAACCTGTTTCCTTATCCATAAGCCTTCCTGGCACTACCACTTTATCAGTTACTTGGCTGACCAAGACTATTTGATGTCTATGAACAAATACTGTATGTTCATTATAGTCCACCGTACTATTGTGACCGAGACTGGCCATCATGGGACAATGGACCTGGCCTAATTCTTCAAATAGTCTTACTAGTATTTAAAATCTCCTACCTTTATGTCATGGACAATATGGAATTCTGCAATTAATTGTCTTATTGAGATCTGTGTGGCACCATCCCTGCAATTTATGTATACGTTTTGGACAATTTAGATCTGCACAGTTAATTAAATTATATGAATTTAACCTTGGGTGGTAATCTGAATTGTTCCCTGATGTCCGATAAAATGGAAGTCAAATTCAGGTTTAGTCCATAATCCTGAACGTCCAAAATCAAGGGCCCTTAATTGTATCCAGCTTAGACGAGAAGCACCACCACTACATCTGGAATTCATGTTTTCAAGAAATATTTTTACTTTATATCAAATTCAAAAATCACACAGTATTCTTAATAGTAATATGAGTAAGAGTAAGACATTAATTCTCTGAACAGCAGTGCAAGAAGAAAAATATATAAATTTCCTGACGCATGACAATTAGTCACAATAAAAGCATAAAAATAAAAAAAAAATCTTATGCAAGCATCTTTTTACCATTTCCATATGTCTGAGTCAAGGGAAACACTCACTACACCTGACCTGTGGGGTCTCATGTGCACACGTGATAAAGCCTGGAAGACCTTTAAGAGATCTGAAGTACATACTGATTGGATTATTTATCGCCAGCTCCTCAATTTATGCAAAAATAAAATAAAGGTGGCCAAAACAGACTATCTTATATCTTTACAAGAAACAAACCTTACCACTCCTAAAAGCTTTTTGCGCCAGATGAATACCCTACTAAAAGGTAGAGAATGCATTGTTCCCTGTACCATGACCACTAATGGAGCCACTCCCAAAATACCTCTGCACATTGCCACTGGAATAAACAACAAGTAGTAGATCAGGGAGGGTCTGTGGACATGGCCTACCTAGACTTTAGCAAGGCATTTGACACAGTCCCACACAAAAGATTAATATACAAGTTAGCCAGCCTGGGAGTGGGTCCCAAGATGACAGCCTGGGTAAAGAATTGGCTGGAGAATAGGACACAGAGAGTAATAGTAAATGGAGTCCACTCTGAAGAAAGGGGGGGTTACTAGTGGGGTACCGCAGGGTTCAGTACTAGGACTGGTCCTCTTCAATGTCTTTATAAGCAACATTGCAGAGGGACTGGAAGGAAAAGTATGTATCTTTGCAGATGACACAAAGATCTGCAACAGAGTTGATGCACAAGGTGGAGTGGAAAGGATGAGAAGGGACTTGACAAGGTTAGTGGAATGGTCAAATGTATGGCAGCTTTGATTCAATGCTAAGAAGTGCAAGGTAATGCACCTGGGAAACAAAAACCCAAGGGAAGAGTACACAATGGGGGGGAGATACTAACAACAACAAAAATGGAAAGGGACCTGGGGGTAGTCATATCAGATGACCTAAAGCTGGGCAAGCAATGTGAGAGGGCAGCAAGGAGGGCTGGGGGATACTGGGATGCATAGGGAGAGGCATCGCCAGTAGAAAACAGGAAGTTATTATCCTCTGTACAGACAGCTGGTGAGACCCCATCTGGAGTACTGCGTACAGTTCTGAAGACCCAATCTCCCCAAAGACATAGACAGGATGGAAGCTGTCTACAGGAGGGCAACTAAAATGGTGCAGGGTCTGTACCAGAAGACATATGAAGAGAGACTTAAGAGCTTAATATGTATAGCCTCGAGGAAAGGAAGGAGAGGGGGGACATGATAGAAACTTTCAAGTACCTCAAGGGAATCAACAAAGTCCAAGAGGGTAGCATCTTTCAAAAAAAGAGGTGTGCAAGAACAAGGGGCACAATTTGAAGATGGGGGCAGCTCAGAGGTAATTTAAGAAGTATTTTTCACAGAGAGGTTGTGGATGCATGGAATGGCCTTCCAGAGGAGGTTGTGGAGTCAAAAACAGTGGTGGAATTCAAGCATGCATGGGACAGTCATAAGGCAATTCTAGGGGGTTGGGGTAGGAAGAAGTAGGCTGCTGGTTAACTAGGATCTGCAGCTTATCCATTAGGTAGGGAAATGGGCAGACTGGGTGGGTCAAGCAGTCCTTATCTGCCATCAAATTCTAAGTTTCTATGTTTCTTTACAGACCTTACTCCCTACAAAGATGGTCTTCCCCACCTTGCTCTTACTACAATATCAGTCAACATCAACATGAGACCAACCATCCCTCCTTTCATATAAAAACTATTACGAATTTCAAGGTCTTAAAGTTGCCCAAGAGACTCAAATGTGATATTTCTCCAGGCTTTGACACCATGCCCCCTAAATTCCTCCATAGTGGGGCATCAGCACCTGCCCTGCCCATCGCAATGCTAATCAATAGATCTTTCCTCACCCACTCTATCCCTGACAAATGGAAAACAGCGGTAGTGGTACTTGTCCACAAATCTGGCCCAGCTTATACAGCCCAAAACTATAGATCAATTTCTGTCCTCTGCCCTATTTAAAAAATTCAAGAATGAATCCTCTACAACCATCTGTACTCATTCCTTGAACAAACAAATATCTTCACAGACTTTCAGCATGGTTTCCATAAACACCACGGAACATGGATCTAGGCCAAGCCAGCGGCGCAGTCTTTGTAGACCTAACTAAGGTCTTTGACCTTGTTAATCACCCCCTGCTCATAGCTAAACTTCACCACATCAAACTGGATAATAGCGCCCTTACATGGTTTTCAAATTACCTAGCAAATCATTCTCAATATGTCAAATGGGCAAACACACTATCCACTCTAGCACCAATCACTGATAGAGTACCGCAAGGGTCCATACTTGGTCCCCTACTACTTTACATATTCATCAATGACGTGCCTCTTAACTGTGGTGCTGCATCAGTACAGTTCCATGTGGATGATGCAATAGTCTACAGATCATCCAAGGATATCTGCTCCCTGATGGCAAATCTTGAGCTAGACTTCCACGCCCAAGAATTTTGGTTCTTAAATAACCAACTGGTTCTCAAAGAGAAACAAAAAATTAAACTATGTGCTTTTGTCACTCTTCCTTCAATACCCCATATGACACATCCTTTCTCTTAAAAACTTCCTTGGGTACACCACTGGAAAATGTCTCATCATTCAAATACCTGGGACTCACACTTGATGAGAACCTAGTGCTCGTAGCACACAAAAACATCATCATCAAAACCACTAATAAAAAACTTGGGCTGCTTTATCACTCAGCACCCTACCTCTCAAACATGCCAGAGTGACCACTGCCTCTGCCACCCTACTCCCTGGTCTATTCTATGTGGCACCTGTCATGCACTCAGTTAAGGCTCCATTACTGAACAAATTAAAAAAGATATACCATAAGATAGCTCGCTTTGTCACCTTGGCATCCCACTCATACTCACCTCTGCCCTGTACTCAACAAACTAAGTTGGCCAAGCTTTGACAACAAATTTTACTTCCCCGTGCACTGTACCACCTTTAAGTTGATTCATCAACCTCCCCTTCCAGTCTGATGGGCCTGCTATCCCTAAAATCTTCCCCTCGTGTACTAAGATCTTCTAGCCTACCATTACTGGAGCTCCTGAAGGCCAGGCTAAAGATAGGCCAGAGATCCTAAGCTGTCACTGCCCCCAGAATTTGGAACAATTTGCCCCACCCTCTACTATCCTGCAAAACTATTAATCAGTTCAAAAAACTTTACAAGGAAGAGTTCTTCAACCCCCCCCAATCCAGAGGTAACTGATATTGACAAGTAAGGCCACATATGACTAGTATTACGCGTCTCTCTCAATCTCTGCAATGGTCACTAACAGCCTCCCTTCTCTTCTATCTCAAAGGAAATCTGTACTCCCCATTTCTCATTCATTCTCTACCTTGAATAACATCTGACTGTAACCTGAACCCCATGTCTCTAACCAAATGCAGTTGAATCTGGCTATTCTTATTTATCTTGTTGTTTAAATTGTTGATATCTGGTATGTGAATGGCATAAATGTCCTACACAAGGTATAAAATGTTAATCTGCCTCTTGCCTCTCTTGGCTACCTGCAAACTGCTTGTAATCCTGAATCCTTTGGTTATTGCCTACTTGGGTACTGTTGTTATTTATCTATGGATTAACTGTATATTGTGACTCACTATACTATTCATGTGTATTATTGTATTATGTTTTGTTTTTGGAATGCTTTATTCCTTGGGTCGTCACTGAAAAAGGTACTTTGTCTCAGTTGACCTACCCAGTCATCAAAATTCAAATAAATAAATAAATGCCAAGGAATGAGGTCCTGGAGCTCAGGATGACTTGGTTTCTTCCCTGTGTCTGCTCTTACCTGGACTGATTTTTCTGCTGGTCTTTATAGTATGCCAAGGCAAACAATAGGACTGGCACTTCTGTAGTTTCTAAGTTATGAGCTGGGTTTAAAGCAATAGTCTTCTGTGATAGAAAGTAATTTTATATGTCAGAAGACCACCAGTTATTAACTTTCTATATCAGAAAGCTATCAGTAACTCAAGCACCACAATCCGCACAGGGGTTGTGTACAGACCCCATGTTAGGGGGAGGGAATGGACAAGGATATGATAGAAGGCATTCTTAGGATGGCAGAAAAAGGGGAGATACTGTTAATGGGAGACCTCAATATGCCAGATGTTAACTGGAGCACATTTGCTGCAGCCACATCCAAGAGCAGGGTCATTCTTGACGCCCTACAGGTGGCAGGTCTCAGACAACTAGTTTTGGAACCCACTCATGACAGAGCAATCTTAGGCCTTGTTCTCTCAAATGGGGGCAGTGAGAGGATCTCAGATCTAGAAGTGGGTTGCCATCTGAGAACAAGTGACCATCAAACAGTGTGGTTCATGTTAAACTCAGCTTCAGAGTCAAGCCATATAAAAGTGAGGATACTGGACTTCAGGAGGGCTGACTTTGGCAAGATGGGAGAGTGCCTCAGAAAAGCACTAGCAAACAGACTAGAAGGAGGGGTGGAGCAACAATGGGTTATCATCAAAACTGCCATCACAGAGGAAACAAGCTTTTGTGTGAAGCAAATAAACAGATCAAAATGAAAGAAAAAGCCACTATGGTAGTCAAAAGAGGTGGCTGGGAAAGTCAGGGAGAAAAAGATAGCATTCAGGAAGTATAAGGAAACACAGAAGGAGCAGGACAGAGAGCTGTGCCAGTTAACGCAGAAGGAAGCAGGGATGGAAGTCAGAATAACTAAGGCCCAAACTGAGGAAAAGATAGCCAACTCAGTAAAGAACAAGGATAAAATCTTTTATAGATACATCAGGGAGCATAGAAAGACAAAGGGAGGGATAGTGAGGCTGAATTGAATGAACGGTGGGTGGGCAGAGGGGGACTGTGAAAAAGAAGGGATACTGAATGAATATTTCTGCTCAGTATTCACAAAAGAGGAGGGGGAAGTGCCTAATCAAATTAACAGAAGCACTCTTGATTGGGGGGGGGCGATCCCAGTCCTTTCACAGAAGAAAGGGTTCTGCAAGAACTCCTAAAACTGAAGGTGGACAAAGCAATGGGGCCTGATGGAATTCACCCCAGAATTCTAAAAGAATTAAGGGGGGAACTAGTGAAACCACTGACTACTCTTTTTAACAAATCATGGGAGGATGGTGTGGTACCCGAGGACTAGAGGAAGGCGGATGTGATTCCCCTTCACAAAAGTGGGACCAAGACAGAGGCAGGAAACTACAGACCTGTTAGTTTCACCTCTGTGGTAGGGAAAGTGATGGAGTCACTTGAAGGAAAGAATTGTTGAGTACCTAGAGGCCAGTGGGGCACAGGAACCAAGGACACCATGGGTTCACAGCGGAAGGTCATGTCAGACAAATCTAATAGATTTCTTTGGCTGGGTGACCAAAGTAGTAGACCATGGAGGGGCTGTGGACATGGCCTACCTAGACTTTAGCAAGGCATTTGACACAGTCCCACACAAAAGATTAATAGTCAAATTAACCAGCCTGGGAGTGGGTCCCAGGGTGGTAGCCTGGATAAAACATTGGCTGGACAACAGGACACAGAAGGTAATTGTAAATGGAGTCCACTCTGAAGAAAGAGGGGTTACTAGTGGGGTACCGCTAGGTTCAGTACTGGGTCCAGTCCTTTTTACTGTCTTTATAAATGACATTGTAGAGGGACTGGAAGGAAAAGTATGCCTCTTTGCAGATGAAACAAAGATCTGCAACAGGGTTGATACACAAAGAGGTGTGGAAAGGATGAGATGGGACTTGGCAAGGTTGGAGGAATGGTCAGAAGTATGGAAGTGAGGATTCAATGCAAAGAAGTGCAAAATAATGCACCTGGGAAACAAGAACCCAGGGGAACATTACACAATGGGGGGTAGTAACTACAACAAAAAAGGAAAGGGACCTGGGGGTAATCATATCCGATGACCTTAAGGTTAGCAAGCAATGTGAGAAGGCAGTATGTAGGGCTTGGGGGATACTGGGCTGCATAGGGAGAGGCATCACCAGCAGAAAACAGGAAGTTGTTATCCCTCTGTAGAGACAGTTGGTGAGACCCCATCTGGAGTACTGTGTCTAGTTCTGGAGACCCCATCTCCGCAAGGACATAGACAGGATAGAGGCAGTCCAGAGGAGGGCAATTAAAATGGTGCAGGGTCTGCAAGAGAAGCCGTAAGAGGAGAGACTAAAGGACCTTAATATGTATATGCTTGAGGAAAGGAGGGAGGGGGGACATGATAGAAACTTTTAAGTACCTCAGTGGAATCAACAAAGTCTAAGAGGGTAGCATCTTTCAGAAAGAGAGACGTGCAAGAATAAGGGGACACAATTTAAAGATGGGGGGCAGTTCATGGGCAATGTGGGAAGTATTTTTCACAGACAGGGTAGTGGATGAATGGAACAGCCTTCCTGAGGAGGTTGTGGGGTCTAAAACTGTGGGAGAATTCAAGAATGCATGAGACAGACATAAGGCAATTCTTGTGGGGGGTAGGAAGAAATAGGCTGTTGGTTAACTAGGATCTGCGGCATATCCTGTAGGTAGGGAAATGGGCAGACTAGGTGGGCCAATCGGTCCTTATCTGCCATCAAAGTCTATGTTTCTATGTTTCTAAAAAGGGTTTGTCAAATGAGCATAGGGGCTGTTACTAACAATTTTGACTTCATACTACAGGGAGTAGTATGATCGGGGTGGGGGGAGGTTCAGCCAAATACAAAAATAATTTTATTTTTACTAATAGCAGACACTTATCTAGAGCACTAAGTTATTTTTTGTAGCACTCTAGAGGTGTAGGGCTTCACGTAGTTATCTGATTGGCTGTGCAGTCAGATGGTCTGTCTGGCAGTTTAAACAAGAAGGACAGGCATATGATTCTTACTGAAAAATATCTATATTAAGTATTTAATACTTATTAAAAATTACACATATTTAGTTATACATTTTCACACAAGTTAATATGTAGGTCAGTAAGCCCTGAATATTTTTTTAGTTGTTTAACCAGGTATAGCACACTAAGCTGAAAGCTTTTTTACAGGAGCAACCTGGGAGCACAAGGAGATTAAGTGACTTGCTCAGGGTCACACAGTATGCAGGTGGAAGCGGTGGGATTCAAACCCAGCTCTGGTCTGCTGGATGTCACCAGATTTGCAGTTCAGAGCCTTAGACCACTGCGCTATACTGTCTCCTTAATATAATCTAGGCTTGAAAATAAGTAAACATTTTTAGTTACGAAACATTTTCTGTTGTGATCTATTGTAAGAGCAAGTAATGCCTGACCTTTGAAGGGTCTAAATCAAAGGCACAAATCCAGACAAAATATTCCTATTTTGGTGTGTTAGTTTTTCATAAGAGGAAGTTTCATGAACATAATACTGAAAGTGTTTGTTCAGACATTAAGCAGAAAATAAGTCTATTTTAAATTGTTTAAGTGGAAGCTGACTTTGCGGTCACAAGAAAACGGTCTTTCTGTGCATTTACTGTAAACTGAAACAAATGTTTAATTCCACACTCAATAGTCAAGTTAATAAGTATTAACACAGAACCAAAGTCCTGTTAGTAAAGATTTTAAGAATATTTTCATTGTAAGTAACTAATCATTAATAAAAACATATGTCTAAGTTTAATTCTAAGTATAATTATATCTTGGCAAGGAAGGCTGAAAATCAAAGTTACAAGGTGTTAATGCTTAAAACCTACTTATTAATCCATTACATTTTAAAACACACTATGCAAAGAAGGACTTTATCTGACATTGCTCAGAATTAATTTATAATGTCCAACAGAGGGTCCCTTGGTGGGATATCCGGAATAGCCCATCTATTCATAATGGCTTCAATTTCCTGATTCATTTCTTCATCGGTTGGGAAGGGGTCCTGTGCCATGTGTTCCATTTCATGGATGGATGGCGCACTTGATATTTTATATAATTTGGATTGGAGTAACTTAAATAATATCCATAAACATTCAGCACAACTTAAGGAATTTTCTGAGGAATATGGAGACATATAAAATTGCTTTCTATCACAGAAGACTATTGCTTTAAACCCAGCCCATGACATAGAAACTACAGAAGTGCCAGCCCAATTTGTTGCCTTGGCATACTATAAAGACCAGCAGAAAAATCAGTCCAGGTAAGAGCAGACAAAGGGAAGACCACAAGTCATCCTGCACTCCAGGACCTCATTCCTTGGCATCATTGGTATATCTGGTGTGGTGAGTATTGCCCTCGACTCAGACATATGGAACTGAGTAAAAAGATGTTTGCATAATATTTTTATTTTTATTCATTTATTGTGACTAATTTTCATGCATCGGGAAATGTATATATTTTTCTGCTTGCACTGCTGTTTAGAGAATTAATGTCTTTTCACTCATATTACTGTTAAGAATACTGTGTGATTTTTGAATTTGATATTAAGTAAAAATATTTCTTGAAAACATGAATTCCAGATGTAGTGGTGGTGCTTCTCATCTAAACTTGATACAATTAAGGGTCCTTGATTTTGGACGTTCAAAATTATAGACTAAACCTGAATTTCACTTCTGTTTTAATGGATATCAGGGAACAATTAAGATTACCATCCAAGGCTGCATTCATATAATTAACTGTAAAATAACTGGGAAGGATAGGAGCACCAGGCAAGTGATGGTGCTATGTATACATAATGCAAGCAATCAAAAGATAATAGCACCCATCATATGGACAGAGATAAAGACACAGAATAAAGTGCCAAATATATTAATTCTCTTCAAATTGGTGGCACAAAAACCAGTGATAGGGCAAACTAAGCTGGAGTCAATGCAGAAAAAAGATCTTATGTTTCACCCAGCCAACTGCTGGGCTTCCCCAGAGTGAATGAGTAGTCCACATTATCATCATTTTATACACCCTATCTGCATTCATCAAACAATTAAACAATCATGTTACATTAATTGTTTGCACATGTGTTACTAAATACTAAAATACTGATCTAACAAAATCTTAATTAAACCAGTAATTTGATTAACTAGAAATAAATAGAAACAATGTGTGCCCTATTAACAATATTGACTAAAAAACAAGAACTGGCCCCAACAACATAAGGGGGTCATTAAACTGAACCAGTTATTCTTTAATGAACTGTAAAAGAAGCCTGACTGCTTACATTTTTATTTATTTGCTTTTGGTAACCGGGTGGGTGCACTAGACATAGAGATGCCTATTTTCAGGCATGACCAGGGAACATAAAAGTGAATATACATGAGCAGTACAATGTGACGCAGCACAAGGGAGAGGTAGACAATAGGATTATTTGTGATACAAACAATATTGGCAACTAGATTGTTATACAGAGATTAGACAGTGTTAAACAGTATAGACAGTACAGCTAGGAAAAAGTAAAACTAAACAAAACAAGTGTCAACAGGTCTGTATAGGAGCTGACAGGAAAGTGCAGAAAAACAGTAAGTACCATCGTGAGGCACAATATAGAGAGAAAGTAAAAGAGAGAGAGGGAGGGGGAGGGGGAGACAGGGTGAAAAGGGGTGAGAGGGAAGAAGGTGAGTGCAGGAAAGAACAGGGTGGAAAGTGGAAGGATTGAATGGGCTAGGGTGGATGGAAGCATGTGCAGGGATTTGAGACCAGTAGATGTTCACGGTGGAGTTTCTTGAAACTGGCATGAGTAGGAGCTAGGCAAATAGTTTGAGGGATAAAATTCCAGTACTTAGGTGCAGAGTAAGAGAAAGCACATGCACCCATAGTGGTTTTATGTCTAGGGATGAAGAGAGGGGCATAGTCATTAGATCGGAGACCATAGGAGGGGGTTTGGGAGTGTAACAAGGAGGTGAGAGATGTGGGGAGATCTGATCTGGTTATACCATATAGTAGGGAGCCAAAGGCTAGTAGCCGGTGGGCAGAGGGGCTGGGCCATTTTAGGTGAGCGTAAAGCTGACAGTGATGTTTGAAATGTGGTGATCCGGAGGCATAGCGGCAGATGCTATTGTAGGTGGTGTCCCATCTATGGAGTGAGGACTTAGAAGCTCCTAGGTATGTGACCGAGCATGAGGGCATAGCTTGTATGGTAGGCACCTCCGAATTTTGTGTAGATCGATTTGCAGGTGGTGGTGATATGGAGGTCAAAGTCCAGGGATTCATCAAGGAGGATACCCAGGTATTTGAAAGAGCTGGTGCTAACTACCGGAGAGTCATTTGCACACAAAATTTGAAAGAAGTTGCGAGTCGATTTGAGTCTGGCTGGAAAGCCGAAAAGCATGGAGGGTGTTTTGCTTGCATTAAGAACAAGATTGTTTTCAATTAGGCAGGATTGAATTCTGAGGAAGCCTTCAGTTAGGGAGTGGTTTATATCCACAACATTACTTCCACTACGGTAAATGACAAGTTCATCTGCATACAGCAAGGAAGAGCAGTCTGGAGCAGCTGATGGGAGGTGATTTATAAAAACAGAGAAACGTAGCGGGCCAAGTATGGAGCCTTGGGGAACTCCCATAAGTATGGGAGAAAGATTGGACATAGCTGAGTTAAAAGCTACAGCCTGCATCCGGTTGGTTAGGTAGCTATTGAACCAGGCGACTGTTTCGGCAGAGAAGCCGAGCGTGTGGAGTTTGGTAAGGAGAAGGGTGTGGTTTACCAGGTCAATTGCCTTAGTTAAGTCAATGAAGATAGCACTTGTCAAGAAGCTGGATTCCATTGCACCATTTATGTCGTTTGTAAGTTTTAGGATGGCAGTGGTAGTGTTGTGGCCTTTGCGGAAGCCATGCTGGGAACCTGTGAGGAGGTTATGCTTCTGTAGTTATGCAGTAGTTTGAGTTGCCACTAATTTTTCCAGGATTTTGCTGAGCACAGAGAGAATGGTAATAGGTTGATAGTTAGATATATCTTTAGGATCACCTTCTTAAGGATGGGAGTGATTCTGGCTATCTTCCAGATGTTGGGAACCGTGCCATGACATATCGATAAATTAAAGATTTTCTTTAAAGGGGAGTCAATGAGAGGGGCAGCAATTTTCAGTAGCTTAAGTTCCAGTCCATCAGCACCAGGGCTAGTGCTATCAGAGATTGAGAGTAACAACTTTAGATCTTCTTTTCTGGTGATGGTCCGAAACCGGAACGGTGGGTGAGAGCGTGCTGGTTCTGTGTCCATGGAACTGTAGGTGGGGGGACCAGGGGAAAGGAGGCTAAGTAGCTCGATAGATCCGTGAAATGGCAGTTTAGTGCATTGGCTATGGTCACCAGATTATTACAATGTATGTTGTTTATCAACATGTCATCCCTAGTGGATATTTTGTTGGCTTCAAGGAGAGTTTTTATGATGGATCAGAATTTCTTGGTGTCACCAGCAGATTTCATTAATAGGTCCTTACATAAAGAGCATTTTGATAGGTGAATATTCCTTTTGCAGGAGTTCCTCTGGACTCTATAGTCATTAAAATCTGCTCGAAGCCCTGAGGCCGCGAAATGCTGCCAACTTTTATCCCGTGCCCTGAGTTGAATAAGGAGATCTTTGGTGAGCCACTTCGATTGCGTTCCCCATATACAGCATGTGACTCTGTGGGCATGGATGTCCTGTAGGCATCCAAACTATGCCCGGAAGTAGTCAAGGACTGATTGAGCATTAGAGGAGGCAAAGATGGGAGACCAGTCAATCATTGAGAGGTCAAGCAAAAAATGTGCCTGACTGAGATTAGCCAGATTACGGAAGGTGATGAGTTTTAGGAGGAGGAGACTGTGGTCTAGTGGAGGGCCAGATGCAGTAAATTGGGAAGTGATCACTTATAGCATCTGCCAGGGTACCAGCAGAGACTATGCTGTCGAGGTGGTTAGTATGAGCCCAATCTATTAGTGTACTAGAACGAGGGGGGGGCAACACCCTTGTAGGGTCAGTGATTAGCTGGTGGAGATTATGGCCATGAACCACTGTGTGGTAGGACTGATTTGATTTGCTAGTCTAGTTGAGATTTAGATCTCCCATGATGAGGACCTCATTATGACCAATGGCTGTATCCACCTGGGATAATAGTTTCTTGAGCCCAGCTGTGCTACCAATAGGGGGATTATAGGCACAAACTATGTGCAGTTTCTTAGAGCCTAGTTGTAGGGTAGCATGAATAGCTTTACAGTGAGAGAGGGTGAGAGAGACATTATGGTGTAGGGATAGGTGAGTTTTAAAGAGGATTGCAACTCCACCACCACGTTTAGATGTGGACCTATCTTGCCGGAGTATTTTGTAGTTAGGTAACATGCACAGGTGATCGGGGTGGAGGGTTTTAGCCAGGTTTCGGAAAGACATAAGATGTCAGGGTTATTTTGGGTAGCCCAGGCCTCTAGTTCAATTAAGTTGTGGGGAAGACTCCTGATATTCAGGTGAACAATATACAGCCCTTTAGGTCCTTCCAGGCTGTAGCATGGTGGGGATGTTATTGACAGGTCCTGGGTTGAGTTCAACATCTCCTGCTAACATTAATGATAGGAGGAACAGGTACCATAGTTTATGATGAGGCAGGGGCAGGCAGTGAGGTGATTGGAGGAGAGGAGTTATGGAGCGTATAAGCAACATGGTAGGTGATTCTATTTGAGACAAAAATAGGAAAGGTGGCAAGGTGCAAGTGAGATAGTGTAAGCATGTTGGGAGAAACAGTAGGGTGAGAAGAGATGCCATCCCAGGAGAGTGGGCAGCTTAACAGGGGCATCACTAAGAGTGGAGCAATAATAGAGACTAATAGAGAGATTGCACAGGGATTTGGGGCCCTGTTGTTAGAAAAAGTGAATGCCATAGTGAGGATAGAGAATGTGACAGAGGAAATAGCTATTTGAAGAGGAAAAAAATCTGCAGGTATCAGAGGAATCTGGATGGAAAGCATTGATTGCTCACCAGATTTCAGACCAAGCAGTAAGAAACGATATGATTTAGCAGGTTTCTGAAAGCCTTCTAGTGGTGAAGAAGTATAGGCTGCAAATGAGAAAGTGATGAGATAGTTAAAATCCTCATGCACTTCCTACAGTAGGCGGGGCGAGGCGGGTCAGATGATCCCTATGAAACAAATACCGGGAGAGGGTGGGTGTAGTGGGGTCGGGTGTGGGGCAGCTGCATAGCGGCTGCGGGACACAGCGCTTTGCAGCTGAGGTTACTAAGCTTGGGGCGGAGAGCTCTCAATGGAGCTGCAGTTTTGACTGGGCTGCCTGGGGACTCCGAATGCCAGAAAAAGCCCTGCAGATCTGTTCAGAGTGCAGCTATACTTTTAAATGTGAGCTCGATACCACACTAGCTCACTGTTCGGGAGGTATATTTAAAATGTTAGGTCCACGCATGTCTGGTGAGCAGGAGGAATGGTAGCCATTTACAATTCAGCAGCAGTTTACAACCTCAGAGTGCATCCAAGTTATACAGACTGCCGCCTGATTTTACAGTTTAGTAGCAGCAGAAATGAAAGGACAAAAAAAGGTGCCAAGATTTAAACTACAGACAAAGGCTGAGGACATTTGGAGTGGCGTTGTTCAAACAGAGCAAACAGCTGATGAAATTACCTTGTACAGTTCTTTCGGTGGCACGGCTTGCTTCGGGGCAGGGTAAAGTCATTATAATTATCCTAAATAATTAAATGTAGTCAAAAAACTAGGTTCAGATCCTATTTAAAAGTAGGGCTAAACAAGGGCAAAACACCACTACACACTCAGGTGCTACAAGTACTACAGGAGACACTTCAGAAAGTTTGCTTGGATGACAGTATTGCATTATAAGTCCGAAAGGTGGCGACACCATAATCTATAAATAAACTATACATTGAGTAACCTTTAATCGAAATCTGATTTGAAGGAATATGTGGCTTCAACCATGTCTCACATAACCCAATCACATCATAGTTTTGTTGCTCAGTCAATGCACTCAATTCATCCAAATGAGGTTGAAGGCTCCTTATATTCAGGCGCACTATTTGCAAACTGTTTACCCCTTTTTCTCTAGAGTAAACCTAGCTTGCCAGGGGCACAGGATTTGATTCCACATCCTCCACTAAAACCAACATTAAACAAAAGTGAATAACATTACTATTTTTAAAACAGTGCATGACCTGAGGCCCTTTACTAATATGACCCTATAAATCAAAGACCAGGAAGGGCAGGAAGTAAACATTGTAGCAGATAAAGTGCTTTTATAGGAGGACAGTAAAGGCACAGCCCTGTAATTCTTTTGCCTACAATATTCCCCCTACCATTCGCCTTCAGTATTAGTGTATTTTCCCAGGCCTAAATATATTCCATCCACAACAAAAAAGTTCAAGCACCATCCTGTTTACACAAATAAGGCAAACTAGCACACCAAAATTCAGTTAGTGCTCATAACTGCAAATTTATTTTGCAAAAAGGACACAAGATCAGAAATACATCCTACCTCCTCATGGAAGGGGGAATGCCAGGCAGCAATCCCGTCAGACTAACTCAGACTAGTTTCACCTTAAGGCATCATCAGGTAGTCAGATACATACCACCCAGTGACTTGATCTCCCTTGAAGTATGGGCCTAAGCTCTAAAAGCATACTAATACGGTTAGAAAGCCGAGGATCAAAACATTGTTTACAAACCACTGAGCCATGTTGTATATCTTAACCTACTTAAAAGTTTAAGCAATGTTTAAAGCAGATACTCACTGTAAATTAATTTGTTCAACAGATTTTTACCCACCGAATTGATCTTGAGCAACTCAGATACTTGCACCAACACTTGCACTTGCGAGCGGTGTGGGCTTTTTAACCTGAAGCCCCTTCCCCTCAGGTCCACCACCAGCTGACGACTCTGCCGAGACCCCATACACCTGACTGATCACGGACCAAGAAAAGGTCCCAGTGAACCTTAAGTTTCAGTCTCTCCTGGAAAACAGGAAAGCAAAACAGCTGGAGAAAGTCGACAAATCTTCACCTTACTTGAGCACCTTCAGCTGACACGAGAGTTCATGTTGGCTCACTATGATGTCTGTGAGTGGCACTGGTGTTTTAACCTTGAAGCTCTACCCTCTCAGCTCTGCTACCATCTGCCAGCTCTGTCAAGCTCCCACACACTGGACTGATCAGGGACTGAAGAAAGGTCCCGGTGAACTTGAAATTTCAGTCTCTCCTGGAAAACAGGGAAGTAAAACAGCTGGTGAAAATCTGCAAATTTTCAGTGTACTGAGCACTGGGAGCTGAGATGAGAGTTCAGTTTAGCTCTCTTTGGGGCTGGGGGGCATGCTACATGATGTCAATCATATAGAGTGACTGCGGTGTGGTCAGGACTTGGGGCAGGGGCTGGGATTCTGGGGAGGAGAGAATTTGGTTTTGGAGCTAGCCGGCCTACCTTAAAAAAAAAAAAATGTAACTAAAAGGAGGATAAGAATAATTATTCTGAAGTGGGACAGTAAGGGAACTGGACCTGGGGGGGGGGCAACGAATATGGGACTGGCAGGTTCGCATTTCTGACTGAGAGGTTAGGCACCTAAATGGAACACAGGGCTGCTGCTTATAAGACATTGGGGACAAGGAAACAAGTGTGTGTTTTTTCATTTACCATGATTGAAGGGCACGTGGGGGAGTTGGAACACGGAGGGTCAGTATTTTTACTCGGTGCAAAAGCTCAATAAGAATTTTTTTTGGCCACAAAAGAAAACAGGGAGCCAGACAAGAAAAAGGTATAAAGCACATTACAAGGGATCCCATCAGAAAACAGTGAGGGCAGTCACCATTTTTAAAGACAACACATGGTGGCCACCATCTTACAAGGTTACACATGGGTGGAATCCATCTTAACTGGGCCCTGCGATTGTGTAGGTGGAGGCAGCTTTAAGTAGTATAAGGGGGGAGAAGATGGCGGCATGCAGCTGTAAATGTAGCATTTGCAAAACCAGACGGGTATTACAATGCAAGCCAGGTCAGTTGGTTGAGATGGGGGTGTTTTTGCTGTGATGGCCCCTCATAAGGAGGAAGCATGGCTAAGAGACTATTCAGGATAACAAAGGACAGGTTTTAACTCGCTGATGGCGGTTCCAATAAAGAATGTGAATCAAGGGGAAGAAAAAAAAAACAAACTTGCTAACACTACCATGCCAGGCTGGGCGGCATGGGAAAAAGGCTGCTAAAAACTGGGACTCTCAGAATGGGCTGGATAGAGGGGATCATAGCCTACTTCCAATTTATTAAAAAAATGAGAAAGGACATATGCAGATAGGTGGGAAGGATAGTAAATAATTGTCACTGACACTGGTTTCCTAGTTAGGGAACTTAAAGATTTTGAAACAAACTTAAAAAAAAAATAACATTTACTAATTGTTTAGAAGAGACAATAGGCAGACCAACAACACAATGCTGGGCAGAGGAATATGGGCCAAGCTGCTGCAAGAACAGTCCTCATGTGGCCATGGTATCTAGGAAAACTGGGTGTTTACAAAAGATATATATATATATATATATATATATATATATATATATATATATATATACATACACATATATTAAATAAATAAGACCATATGAGACAAATCTAATATAGAGAAAGGCATACAGGTGATGGGGCATGTCACACTCCAGCAACTACATTAAGGATGCAGATCGAACAAGGAGGGCTGGGTGGAAAATGGAGGAGGAGTTTTGGTATAAACAACATGGCTAATATTGTTATTTTATTTTCAGCTTTTGGTTTAAACCATGATAACACTAATTATGGCACATAGAAAGAACCAGATTTATTTGATTTATTTTTATTTATTTATTACTAGGATTACAAATACCTTTCAACCAAGGGTTCTTTTACAAAGGTTCCGCATCAGCAATGGGTGCAAGCAAAACAGTGGTAAGATACAAAACAGGGTCAGGAGATTAACATAGAAGTTAGCAGAGGTAAGATGCAATACAGGTCAGAAGGTTAACTTAGTAGTAAAAGACAGTACAAAGTGTATAGACTAGCACAGTAGCAAACAGTCAGTGCCAAATATCAATGCACAATTAACAATATGGGTGTGTATATGCAAGACACAAACACAAATAAGAAACATCCTAGGGGTGACATAAGTGGAGCAAGAGGTGGGGGATAAGAGGGGAGGGTGGTGAAAAGGGGTAGACAGTCAAGGATTTGACATTGTCATAAGTGCAAGAACAGAAAGATAAGCCCAAGGTAGTCTGGGGTGGAGCAACAAGAGATAGGATGATAGGGAGGGGGATACAGGAGGAGAGAAGCAGGAGAGATGTGGAATGGTAGGCGGGGGTGGGAGAGAGAGAGAAAGGGAGTAGCAGGGGATGGAGGGGTATAGAGAAGTGGGGAGGGTAGCAAGGGAGGAGAGAATAGGAGGGAGAGGTGAAACAAAGATGCAAGCCTAAGCAGAGCAGTCACAACTGCAGAGGTCAGTGAGGTGCTGGCGGAGTTTACATTTGAATGGTTACAAAGGAGGATGCCTATAAGGCCATAGTGGAGCTGGTGGAAAGGCCAAAAATCTGGGAGCTGGTGGAGGCAAGGGGCCTGGTAAGGAAGTGAAGCACAAGGCTCATCCGGCCAGAGGGGTAAGGATGAACAAATGCCTCCACCTCAGCTGGCCAGCCCGGCACCACCAGAATTGGAATTGCCCTTGTCTCCTCTCCTTCAGCCTGCTCCACATCACCCTCCAAGAGCTGGAGCCCTCTCCAGTGCCCCAACCTCTTTCTTGTCTGTCTCCCACACCAGTAGCTCCCATGCCTCCACCACCACCACCTTTGAACTCACTGGCACCAGACAATGGCAGGCTTCCTAGCCCTGGGCCATTCCCAACACCAGATCCAGTACCCAAGCCAGGTAATGAGGGTTTGCCCCTGGGTAGTAGCATAAAGGAAAGAAGAAACAAGTTAGGGTTGTTCAGTTTGGAATATGGACGATTGAGAGGGGATCTGTGTATGGTATATGCTGCCTTTAAAAATGAAGATTTGTGGGAGTGCCTGGTTCTAGTCAAGAAAGAGACAACAAAAAGCACAAGGGCACATAGATTACAATTAAAAATGGAGCATTTTAGAACAAACAGACAAGGCTTATGGTTTAGTCAAAGGGTTGTGACATTATGGAATATTTTACCAGTTAATATAGTAACTAGTGATAACATAAATACATTCAAATGTATGTTGGATAACCAAATGGGGGACTAGGATATTAACTTAGACCTGAGTCTGATATTGGTGAAAGCTATTCACTCATGCACCAACTTATGATACTTATGATAAAAGAATATGTAGAGCAAATGAATGGATCATTAGGCGAGGTCGGTCTGGGACATAGAAAAGGGAAAAGGTGAGGGGATAGGGACTGAGAGTACCTTGGGTTTGGGAGAGGGTATGGTAACAAGGGAAGTGTGGACACCAGGGATGAGGATAGGAGAACACATTCCCTTAGCAACAAAAGAGAAGATTTGAAAACGGGAGTATGTGGATATTTTCACGTTGGTCAGCAAGGAATCAGTGACAAAATATGATGAGCAGGGGAGCATAAGTAAAAAAGATGTGGCAGCAGTTGTTGTTTAATTGGGAAAGGGGGACGAGGGCAAGTCCATGAAGGGGAAGACATAGGATGCATGGTTCATGAGCTTCACCACATATTCGGTCATAGTAATAGAGAAAAAGTTGGAATTGGCTGATACCCCTGCTCACATAGTCTCTAATAATATGTAAGTCCAGATGTGAAGGGGGAATAACTGGCTGCAGTATTACAAGTTGTTTCATCAGAGAATGACCACTTTTGGGGACGTGAAATGGGATACCAAGCAATTGGACCTATGGTTGGACTGCATGACAGACACAGCCAATAATGAAGGGGATGGGGGAAGAAACGCACCCTTTCTTAAAAATGCTGTTGGGGCTACAATAGGGCCTGTTGCTCATGGCCACAATGTAGGTTAAAGCATGCATGCTCAAGGTGTGGGGCGGACATTCAGCCTCAAAATGCAGGACAAATTGAGTTAATGGGGGGCAGGCAGTTTCCACTCACACGCAATCCAATCAGCCCTTTTGAAGGGGGCACTCGGGCTTCCAGGGACAGGAATGGCAGCAGGGATTCTGGGGTAGGGTTTATAATGGAGGGCAGGGACAGAGTCAGTAAAAAGGGGATAGGGAGCAGCTCCCACAGCAATACCGGCACCTTCAACAAATCAGTTATCCCTATTAAGGTGAATATTTTGAGCAATAGGTTCAAGGGTACCCTGACGGAGCAGCTGCTGAAAGCTGGTAGAAGGTTTTTTGGGAGGGGGGTTAATTTACAATTCAAAGGGCCATGGACAGCAAAAGATGCATAGAACCTAGGACCTATCAGGGAAAAGAAGGGCTGCTAATGCAAAAAATTGATAAAGAGAACAAATCTGGGAGGGTAGAAGGGCCATTTGATAAGCCGCTGTTCCATAATCTCAGGGTATCTCCTTTGGGACTAGTCCCAAAAACAGCAGATGGAATTTCAGGTAATACACCACCTAAGCTTTCGGATAGTGACTCTGTAAAACTATATTGACAGAGAAAAGCAGTTAAAGTATGCCACCTTGAAGGAGGTCGTGCAGAATATCAGGGCCACCCCCAGGGCATGGTTGGCCAAGACTGACAGAGGCAGCCTTCAGGTTCCTACCAGAGCAGCCAGAAGACTGATACCTACTGGGCTTTTAATTTAGGGAACCAGTGCTATTTCAACAAGGCCATGCCCATGAGGTGCTCCATGGCTTGCGCCACATTTGTGCTTTTTAGCAGCTGCCTCAAGTGGATATTTCAGCAGAGGTCAGGCTACTGGGCAGTGATGCAGTACCTGGATGACTCTTGCTAATCAGCAGGTGGAAAGAGGAAACAGAACACATGCTGGCTTGTTTCCAACAGATTTGCCAGGAACTCAGGGTACCATTAGCACCAGACAAGATGGAAGGGCCTAGTCAGGTAATAGAGTTTCTCAGCATTGAGACAGATGTAGAGGTGGAGATGGTCCACCTACTGGACAAGAAAGTACAGAGACTCAAGAGACTGTTGGGGGAGCATAGAAGTTGAAGGAGGGTCCAGTTGTGTCAGGTGCAGCAGCTGATTGGGCACCTGAACTTTGCCTTTAGAGTGAGCGACCCTGGGCGGGCATTTACTCAACGCTTGGCAAGGGCCACAAAAGGGACTACCAGACCACACCACTGGATAGATATCTTGAAGGGCACCAAGGACAGCCTGCAGGTATGTGACACTTTCCTCAGGGATTTCAACGGTAGATCCTTTTGGCAGGATGACTGAATTTTCAACACAAACATGGAGTTATATACTGATGCTTCAGGTGGCCAGGGCATGGAGGCCTACTTCAGAGGTAGGTGGTGCTCTGAGGCATGGCCACTGGAATGGAGGGAGAGAGGTTTGCCTAGGGACATCACCCTATTGGAGGTCATGCCCATTTGGGTGAACACCCTAGTTTGGGGGGAGGAACTCCACAACCAGAAAGTCACATTCTGGTGTGACAATATAGCAGTGAAGTGACAGGGCTGATTTCCAACCCCCTGGAACGACTCCCTTGGCCAGTCTTCTTTACAAGGTTTTCACCTTGACCTTCAGAGACTAACAACCCTTCTATACTTTCCATGAGGTTGGACAGGCTTGGGTAGAGTCTGTTTGGACTTGCAATGCACAGAGTAGGCAAAGGGAAATCTGTTTCCTTATCCATAAGCCTTCCTGGCACTACCACTTTATCAGTTACTTGGCTGACCAAGACTATTTGATGTCTATGAACAAATACTGTATGTTCATTATAGTCCACCGTACTATTGTGACCGAGACTGGCCATCATGGGACAATGGACCTGGCCTAATTCTTCAAATAATCTTTCTAGTATTTTAAAATCTCCTACCTCCTTATGTCATGGACAATATGGAATTCTGCAATTAATTGTCTTATTGAGATCTGTGTGGCACCATCCCTGCAATTTATGTATACGTTTTGGACAATTTAGATCTGCACAGTTAATTAAATTATATGAATTTAACCTTGGGTGGTAATCTGAATTGTTCCCTGATGTCCGATAAAATGGAAGTCAAATTCAGGTTTAGTCCATAATCCTGAACGTCCAAAATCAAGGCCCTTAATTGTATCCAGCTTAGATGAGAAGCACCACCACTACATCTGGAATTCATGTTTTCAAGAAATATTTTTACTTTAAATCAAATTCAAATATCACACAGTATTCTTAATAGTAATATGAGTAAGAGTAAGACATTAATTCTCTGAACAGCACTGCAAGAAGAAAAATATATAAATTTCCTGACACATGACAATTAGTCACAATAAAAGCATAAAAATTAAAAAAAAATCTTATGCAAGCATCTTTTTACTCATTTCCATATGTCTGAGTCAAGGGAAACACTCACTACACCTGACCTGTGGGGTCTCATGTGCACACGTGATAAAGCCTGGAAGACCTTTAAGAGATCTGAAGTACATACTGATTGGATTATTTATCGCCAGCTCCTCAATTTATGCAAAAATAAAATAAAGGTGGCCAAAACAGACTATCTTATATCTTTACAAGAAACAAACCTTACCACTCCTAAAAGCTTTTGGCCAGATGAATACCCTACTAAAGGTAGAGAATGCATTGTTCCCTGTACCATGACCACTAATGGAGCCACTCTCAAAATACCTCTGCACATTGCCACTGGAATAAACAACAAGTAGTAGATCAGGGAGGGGCTGTGGACATGGCCTACCTAGACTTTAGCAAGGCATTTGACACAGTCCCACACAAAAGATTAATATACAAGTTAGCCAGCCTGGGAGTGGGTCCCAAGATGACAGCCTGGGTAAAGAATTGGCTGGAGAATAGGACACAGAGAGTAATAGTAAATGGAGTCCACTCTGAAGAAAGGGGGGTTACTAGTGGGGTACCGCAGGGTTCAGTACTAGGACTGGTCCTCTTCAATGTCTTTATAAGCAACATTGCAGAGGGACTGGAAGGAAAAGTATGTATCTTTGCAGATGACACAAAAATCTGCAACAGAGTTGACGCACAAGGTGGGGTGGAAAGGATGAGAAGGGACTTGACAAGGTTAGAGGAATGGTCAAATATATGGCAGCTTAGATTCAATGCTAAGAAGTGCAAGGTAATGCACCTCTGAAACAAAAACCCAGGGGAAGAGTACACAATGGGGGGTGAGATACTAACAACAACAAAAATGGAAAGGGACCTGGGGGTAGTCATATCAGATGACCTAAAGCTGGGCAAGCAATGTGAGAGGGCAGCAAGGAGGGCTGAGGGGATACTGGGATGCATAGGGAGAGGCACCACCTGTAGAAAACTGGAAGTTATTATCCCTCTGTACAGACAGCTGGTGAGACCCCATCTGGAGTACTGCGTACAGTTCTGAAGACCCAATCTCCCCAAAGACATAGACAGGATGGAAGCTGTCTAGAGGAGGGCAACTAAAATGGTGCAGGGTCTGCACCAGAAGACATATGAAGAGAGACTTAAGAACTTAATATGTATAGCCTCGAGGAAAGGAAGGAGAGGGGGGACATGATAGAAACTTTCAAGTACCTCAAGGAATCAACAAAGTCAAGAGGTAGCATCTTTCAAAAAAGAGGTGTGCAAGAACAAGGGGCACAATTTGAAGATGGGGGTGGCTCAGAGGTAATTTAAGGAAGTATTTTTCACAGAGAGGTTGTGGATGCATGGAATGGCCTTCCGGAATAGGTTGTGGAGTCAAAAACAGTGGTGGAATTCAAGCATGCATGGGACAGACATAAGGCCATTCTAGGGGGTTGGGGTAGGAAGAAGTAGGCTGCTGGTTAACTAGGATCTGCAGCTTATCCATTAGGTAGGAAAATGGGCAGACTGGTTGGGTCAAGCGGTCCTTATCTGCCGTCAAATTCTAAGTTTCTATGTTTCTTTACAGACCTTAATCCCTACAAAGATGGTCTTCCCCACCTTGCTCTTACTACAATATCAGTCAACATCAACATGAGACCAAACATCCCTCCTTTCATATAAAAACTATTACGAATTTCAAGGTCTTAAAGTTGCCCAAGAGACTCAAATGTGATATTTCTCCAGGCTTTGACACCATGCCCCCTAAATTCCTCCATAGTGGGGCATCAGCACCTGCCCTGCCCATCTCAATGCTAATCAATAGATCTTTCCTCACCCACTTTATCCCTGACAAATGGAAAACAGCGGTAGTGGTACTTGTCCACAAATCTGGCCCAGCTTATACAGCCCAAAACTATAGATCAATTTCTGTCCTCTGCCCTATTGAAAAAATTCAAGAATGAATCCTCTACAACCATCTGTACTCATTCCTTGAACAAACAAATATCTTCACAGACTTTCAGCATGGTTTCCATAAACACCACGGAACATGGATCTAGGCCAAGCCAGCGGCGCAGTCTTTGTAGACCTAACTAAGGTCTTTGACCTTGTTAATCACCCCCTGCTCATAGCTAAACTTCACCACATCAAACTGGATAATAGCGCCCTTACATGGTTTTCAAATTACCTAGCAAATGAGGTAGAAGACTTGGTTTGCTGGCCAAGGCACCTAGC
Source organism: Neoceratodus forsteri (assembly GCA_016271365.2). NCBI lineage: Eukaryota > Metazoa > Chordata > Ceratodontiformes > Ceratodontidae > Neoceratodus > Neoceratodus forsteri. Next base: position 56,781,776 of record CM028130.1, read on the forward strand.
TTCACCTGAGCTCTTTCCTTCTAAGACTGCTTGAAAGGCAGAGTAGAGAAACTTACCAGAGCAAGGGAGAAGGATTAAGACTTAGTTTGGCTAAGCAGATTTACTGTGTGGTGGTGTTTTTATTTTTTACTCACAGGGATTGCTACTGTTTGTTGCTAACATTTCATTGCTTTATTTTTCTCTGATTCAAATTGTTGTTGCTGGTATACCTTCTTCTGCATTATTACAAGGTGTGCCTACAGGTGTGTGCTAACAGATTACTGCTGTAATCTTCTGATTCAAATTGTCTTTTGCAAGGTATATCTTCTGTTACTGCTTTATTTTCTCTGGAGCAAAGTGTTTCTTACAGGGTATATCTTCTCTGAAATTACTGTATTACAGGTGGAGCTTACATTTTTGTGACTTTTTTATCATTGGGCTAAGCAAAATTACTGTTTGACACTGTGTTTTATTTTATTCTTGTTTGTTGAAAAGGTTTGTTGTCTCAGAGGTGTTTCAGTCTCCTTCTCACATTGAAGGAGCTAATTGCTTTCCTCCCACAGCTCTTCCAAAGGATTAGGTGTGTATGTGGGGTGGAGCTGGCAAACTGTCAGTAATTTCCAACAGAAAGAAGGGTTAAAAAGTCAGGTTAGTTGATATCTTGGAGGTAGAAGACTTGGTTTGCTGGCCAAGGCACCTAGCTTCACCTGAGCTCTTTCCTTCTAAGACTGCTTGAAAGGCAGAGTAGAAACTTACCAGAGCAAGGGAGAAGGATTAAGACTTAGTTTGCTAAGCAGATTTACTGTGTGGTGGTGTTTTTATTTTTTACTCACAGGGATTGCTACTGTTTGTTGCTAACATTTCATTGCTTTATTTTTTCTCTGATTCAAATTGTTGTTGCTGGTATACCTTCTTCTGCATTATTACAAGGTGTGCCTACAGGTTGCTAACAGATTACTGCTGTAATCTTCTGATTCAAATTGTCTTTTGCAAGGTATATCTTCTGTTACTGCTTTATTTTCTCTGGAGCAAAGTGTTTCTTACAGGGTATATCTTCTCTGAATTATTACAGGTGGTGCTTTACAGGTTTTACAGTTTTATCTAACATTAGGATAAGCTTTCAGGGTTACTGCATTTGTTGTTGACTGATTGTTTCTCTTACCTCCTTGTTCTTTCATCCGTGGTTCTTCTTTTTAAACAGGGAAGGGCCCAGCCACCCACCCCATCCTACACCCACGCTACACTCCTTTTATAGGGCACCACAGTTGTGACATTTCCTGTGGCAGAGCAGGAAGGGGCGGATCAGTGGGGCCTCCACAAAGGTGATCTCATTTCAGGGCACTAGTAATTTAACTTGTTATAACAAGTTAAACAAAGCACAATTAAACCATTACTTGCATTTTTTTCTTTCTAATTACTCTAACTAGGTCACAAACCCAGCAACTTATTTGGAATGGATTTCATTAACTGCAGGTACTGTGGAACAATTTTCAGAAGGACAGTCTTACAAGATTTAGGACACTGTCCTACATGCTGGGCCTTTGGAGATCTTAGGTCTCAGCTCCAGGCAGCATGGGCAGAGATTGCACGCCTCAAATTTCATATTGAAGAGAAATACATTATAAGAACCACCCGCCATTTCCCCAGCATCCAACAGAAAACCTCGACCGCAGAGGGTAGTTGGTCCAGGAGGTTGGCAGGTGGTTAGGAGGAGCAAATCAGGTGCCCCATCACCTCTGCTCTCCAACACATTACCTCCAAAACCATATAAACACTACAAACAGGTATCTGCCTCTATCTCTGAAATCAAATAAAGAGGCAGAAGACACTGCAGAACAGGACATCTGGGCACAGGAGCTAACACAACAATACTCACCCAAATCAGGAACCAAAACTAAACAAGCACAAAGGAAATCAAAAAACTTCTGATCATAGGAGACTCCATGATTCGAGGAGTTGATACCATCTCCAACCAGGGTGATGGTCAGATGTCTCCCAGGTACATCAGCATGGAGAGACACTGACCGCATTGCTAAAATTGTTCACAAAGCAGGAGAAAACATTGATGTCCTAGTACACATAGGGACTAATGATCTCCAACCCGGTCAGTTGTGGAGACCAAGGAACACCTGACTAGGCTGGGTGACAAACTATCATCTATTTCGTCCGGCATCTCCTTCTCTGAGATCCTGCCAGTCTGGGAGAAGGAGCAGATGGACGGAAGGTCAGAGAAGGGGAGATAGGGAGCTAACACGTGGCTCAGGACTGGTGCCAGGAAAAGGACACAGATTTGTAGGAACTGGCAACAGTTCTGGGAGCGAAAGTTCTTTAATTTGATGGACTGCATCTGACTAAAGGAGTCAGTGCATTGGGGCAGAAGTTTGACGTCTTTGCAGAATATTTAAACTAGCAAATGGGGAGAGAGGGTGCAGCAACCCATACGTCGAATGGGAAGAACACCCTCCCCTCAGCTAGTGGTCAAACAGGAATTCAGCGTGTTTGCCGTTCATTTGCATCACCAGGTAAGAAAAAGGTTTGTCTCCCATACGATGCACAGGGGTAATGCCAAACTTCACCCAACAACTAACACACCAAAATCTGGCCAATGGAAAATCATGTACACAAATGCTCACAGCCTGGAAATAAGATCCCAGACCTGCAGGCAATAATGTCAGAGGCTAAACTGGACATAGTAGCAATTAGTGAGACGTGGTTTACCAGTAACCACACTTGGGAGACTTCAGTACCTGGCTATGTATTGTTCAGAAGAGACCGAGGTGCAAAAGGGGGAGGGTGGCCCTGTATGTTAATGAAAATATCAAAGCTACAGAAATTCAGAATACACATAAGGAGCCAGAAGAACTGTGGGTCACCCTGAAACAGAAATGGGACAGCCATAAGAACTGGGGTTGTCTACAGGCCCCAGACCAGAGGGAGGACATAGACACATTACTGTTAGAAGATATACAAAACATGACAGCTAAAGGGAGGTTCTGATAATGGGAGACTTCAACATGCCAGATACAGATTGGTCAATACCAGCAGGAACATCTGCCAGAACTAGACTCATAGTGGATTCCTGCAGGGGAGGGCCTCAAACAACTGGTACAGCAACCCACAAGAGACAGGGCTATCCTAGATCTAGTACTGACTAACAAAGAAGGGATCACAGATCTCCAGGTAGAAGGTCACCTGGGAGCCAGTGACCATCACATGGTATGGTTCAATTTGGCTACTACATCCAAATCATCCCATTCCAAAGCAAAAATATGGGACTTCAGAGGAGCTGACTTTGATAAGATGGCCAACAGAGTTAAGCTAGCCCTGGCAAAAAGAAACACAGGTGAGGAGGTACAGGCAAAGTGGGCAAGCATTAAGGATACAATACTTGAAGCAACATCCCATTGTGTTAGACAGAAAAGGAAGTGCAAGAAGAAGGAAACCACTTTGGTTCTCAAATACAGTAGCAGAAAAGGTCAGAGCCAAAAGGCTGGCCTTCAGAAAATATAAGGGAACACAGCGGATGAAGATAGGGAGGCATACCAAACTGCCCAAAGGGAAGCAGGTAAGGCAGTAAGGCAGGCAAAGTCCCAAACTGAGGAAACACTAGCACGAACAGTAAAAGAAGGTGACAAGACTTTCTATAGATACATTAGTGAAAGGAGAAAGTCCAGAGGGGTATTGCTAGCTTAATGGAGAAAAGGGAGCATGTGAGGAGGAGGACCCTGTAAAGGCATCTATCCTAAATAGATACTTTGCTCAGTATTTACTGAAGAGAAGGTAGGGCAGGGCCCACAGCTCAGCATCATGGACACAGGGGAGGAGGTGAGCACTACTCCTTCACAAAAGAAAGGGTCCTACAAGAGCTTGCTAAGCTCAGGGTGGATAAGGCAATGGGACCTGATGGCATACATCCCAGGGTACTTAAGGAGCTAAAGGAGGAACTAGCAGAGCCATTAGCAGAATTGTTTAGTGAGTCTCTGAGCACAGGAGAGGTCCCAGATGACTGGAGAAGGGCTCATGTGATCCCACTCCACAAGAGTGGTAGCAGGGAGGAGGCGGGGAACTACAGACCGGTCAGTCTTACCTCAGTAGTGGGCAAGATTATGGAGGCACTCCTTAAGGAAAGGATAGTGCAACACCTGGAATCCATAGGGGCACAGGATCCAAGACAGCATGGGTTTACAAAAGGAAGGTCCTGTCAAACTAATCTCATAGATTTCTTTGACTGGGTAACCAGAGTGGTGGACCAAGGGGGAGCAGTTGATGTCGCCTACCTTGACTTCAGCAAAGCTTTTGACACTGTTCCACATAGAAGATTGATAAATAAGCTAGGTAGGCTCGGGTGGGTCAGAAGTTGGTCAACTGGGTGGCAAACTGGTTGACTGGCAGAAAACAGAGAGTGGTGGTAAATGGTATACAGTCAGAAGAGATGCAAGTCACAAGTGGGGTACCTCAGGGATCAGTCCTGGGGCCAGTCCTATTCAACATCTTCATTAGTGACCTCGCAGATGGACTAGAGGGTAAGGCTTGTCTGTTTGCAGATGACACCAAGATCTGCAACAGAGTAGATGATCCAGATGGGGTGGGCAGAATGAGAAGAGATCTGGATAAACTAGCAGAATGGTCAGAAGAGTGGCAACTGGGATTTAATGCAAAGAAGTGCAAAATCATGCACATAGGGAAGAGAAACCCTGAAGCCACTTATAGGCTGGGAGGAGTTGCTAGCAGTCACAAAGGAAGAAAGAGACTTGGGCATCATCATCACTGATGACCTAAAATCATCCAAGCAGACCTCTAAAGCAGTAGGTAAGGCTAGGGGTGTTAGGGTGTATTAGTAGGGGTATCACAAGTCGTAAGAGAGGTAATAATCCTCTGTACAAGACATTGGTCAGGCCCCATCTGGAGTACTGCGTGCAGTATGGAGAGCCACACCTTCACAAGGACATTAACCAAATTGAGGCAGTCCAGAGAAGGGCAACCAAAATGGTGCAGGGACTGCATCAGAAGACATATGAGGACAGATTAACGGAGCTCAATATGTATACCCTTGAGCAAAGGAGGGAGAGAGGTGATATGATCGAGACATTTAAACACCTTAAGGGCATAAACAAGGTGAAAGAGTCTAACATGTTTAAATATAAGAAAAATAGCAGGACAAGAGGACACAGCATGAGATTAGAGGGAGGCCGATTAAGGGGAATATGAGGAAATTCTTTTCACAGAAAGGGTGGTGGATGCATGGAATGGCTTACCACAAGTGGTGGCTATGAATACAGTGCAGGGCTTCAAACAGGCATGGGATAGGCATAAGGGAGCAATACAAATGACTATGAATAGATAGGTCACTGACAGAGCAAAGGCCGATGGCACATTTATGAGGTAGAAAAAGAAATGGGCAGACTGGATGGGCCTTGCGGTCCTTATCTGCCGTCAACTTCTATGTTTCTATGTAAATCATTCTCAATATGTCAAATGGGCAAACACACTATCCACTCTAGCACCAATCACTGATAGAGTACCGCAAGGGTCCATACTTGGTCCCGTACTACTTTACATATTCATCAATGACATGCCTCTTAACTGTGGTGGTGCATCAGTACAGTTCCATGTGGATGATGCAATAGTCTACAGATCATCCAAGGATATCTGCTCCCTGATGGCAAATCTTGAGCTAGACTTCCACGCCCAAGAATTTTGGTTCTTAAATAACCAACTGGTTCTCAAAGAGAAACAAAAAATTAAACTATGTGCTTTTGTCACTCTTCCTTCAATACCCCATATGACACATCCTTTCTCTTAAAAACCTCCTTGGGTACACCACTGGAAAATGTCTCATCATTCAAATACCTGGGACTCACACTTGATGAGAACCTAGTGCTCGTAGCACACAAAAACATCATCATCAAAACCACTAATAAAAAACTTGGGCTGCTTTACCGCTCAGCACCCTACCTCTCAAACATGCCAGAGTGACCACTGCCTCTGCCACCCTACTCCCTGGTCTATTCTATGTGGCACCTGTCATGCACTCGGTTAAGGCTCCATTACTGAACAAATTAAAAAAGATATACCATAAGATAGCTCGCTTTGTCACCTTGGCATCCCACCCATACTCACCTCTGCCCTGTACTCAACAAACTAAGTTGGCCAAGCTTTGACAACAAATTTTACTTCCCCGTGCACTGTACCACCTTTAAGTTGATTCATCAGCCTCCCCTTCCAGTCTGATGGGCCTGCTATCCCTAAAATCTTCCCCTCGTGTACTAAGATCTTCTAGCCTACCATTACTGGAGCTCCTGAAGGCCAGGCTAAAGATAGGCCAGAGATCCTAAGCTGTCACTGCCCCCAGAATTTGGAACAATTTGCCCCACCCTCTACTTTCCTGCAAAACTATTAATCAGTTCAAAAAACTTTACAAGGAAGAGTTCTTCAACCCCCCCCAATCCAGAGGTAACTGATATTGACAAGTAAGGCCACATATGACTAGTATTACGCGTCTCTCTCAATCTCTGCAATGGTCACTAACAGCCTCCCTTCTCTTCTATCTCAAAGGAAATCTGTACTCCCATTTCTCATTCATTCTCTACCTTGAATAACATCTGACTGTAACCTGAACCCATGTCTCTAACCAAATGCAGTTGAATCTGGCTATTCTTATTTATCTTGTTGTTTAAATTGTTGATATCTGGTTTGTGAATGGCATAAATGTCCTTACACAAGGTATAAAATGTTAATCTGCCACTTGCCTCTCTTGGCTACCTGCAAACTGCTTGTAATCCTGAATCCTTTGGTTATTGCCTACTTGGGTACTGTTGTTATTTATCTATGGATTAACTGTATATTGTGACTCACTATACTATTCATGTGTATTATTGTATTATGTTTTGTTTTTGGAATGCTTTATTCCTTGGGTCATCACTGAAAAAGGTACTTTGTCTCAGTTGACCTACCCAGTCATCAAAATTCAAATAAATAAATAAATGTCAAGGAATGAGGTCCTGGAGCTCAGGATGACTTGGTTTCTTCCCTGTGTCTGCTCTTTCCTGGACTGATTTTTCTGCTGGTCTTTATAGTATGCCAAGGCAAACAATAGGACTGGCACTTCTGTAGTTTCTAAGTTATGAGCTGGGTTTAAAGCAATAGTCTTCTGTGATAGAAAGTAATTTTATATGTCAGAAGACCACCAGTTATTTAACTTTCTATATCAGAAAGCTATCAGTAACTCAAAGCACCACAATCCGCACAGGGGTTGTGTACAGACCCCCATGTTAGGGGGAGGGAATGGACAAGGATATGATAGAAGGCATTCTTAGGATGGCAGAAAAAGGGGAGATACTGTTAATGGGAGACCTCAATATGCCAGATGTTAACTGGAGCACATTTGCTGCAGCCACATCCAAGAGCAGGGTCATTCTTGACGCCCTACAGGTGGCAGGTCTCAGACAACTAGTTTTGGAATCCACTCATGACAGAGCAGTCTTAGGCCTCATTCTCTCAAATGGGGGCAGTGAGAGGATCTCAGATCTAGAAGTGGGTTGCCATCTGAGAACAAGTGACCATCAAACAGTGTGGTTCATGTTAAACTCAGCTTCAGAGTCAAGCCATATAAAAGTGAGGATACTGGACTTCAGGAGGGCTGACTTTGGCAAGATGGGAGAGTGCCTCAGAAAAGCACTAGCAAACAGGCTAGAAGGAGGGGTGGAGCAACAATGGGTTATCATCAAAACTGCCATCACAGAGGAAACAAGCTTTTGTGTGAAGCAAATAAACAGATCAAAATGAAAGAAAAAGCCACTATGGTAGTCAAAAGAGGTGGCTGGGAAAGTCAGGGAGAAAAAGATAGCATTCAGGAAGTATAAGGAAACACAGAGGGAGCAGGACAGAGAGCTGTGCCAGTTAACGCAGAAGGAAGCAGGGATGGAAGTCAGAATAACTAAGGCCCAAACTGAGGAAAAGATAGCCAACTCAGTAAAGAACAAGGATAAAATCTTTTATAGATACATCAGGGAGCGTAGAAAGACAAAGGGAGGGATAGTGAGGCAGAATTGAATGAACGGTGGGTGGGCAGAGGGGGACTGTGAAAAAGAAGGGATACTGAATGAATATTTCTGCTCAGTATTCACAAAAGAGGAGGGGGAAGTGCCTAATCAAATTAACAGAAGCACTCTTGATTGGGGGGGGGCGATCCCAGTCCTTTCACAGAAGAAAGGATTCTGCAAGAACTCCTAAAACTGAAGGTGGACAAAGCAATGGGGCCTGATGGAATTCACCCCAGAATTCTAAAAGAATTAAGGGGGGAACTAGTGAAACCACTGACTACTCTTTTTAACAAATCATGGGAGGATGGTGTGGTACCCGAGGACTAGAGGAAGGCGGTTGTGATTCCCCTTCACAAAAGTGGGACCAAGACAGAGGCAGGAAACTACAGACCTGTTAGTTTCACCTCTGTGGTAGGGAAAGTGATGGAGTCACTTCTGAAGGAAAGAATTGTTGAGTACCTAGAGGCCAGTGGGGCACAGGAACCAAGGCAGCATGGGTTCACAGCGGGAAGGTCATGTCAGACAAATCTAATAGATTTCTTTGGCTGGGTGACCAAAGTAGTAGACCATGGAGGGGCTGTGGACATGGCCTACCTAGACTTTAGCAAGGCATTTGACACAGTCCCACACAAAAGATTAATAGTCAAATTAACCAGCCTGGGAGTGGGTCCCAGGGTGGTAGCCTGGATAAAACATTGGCTGGACAACAGGACACAGAGGTAATTGTAAATGGAGTCCACTCTGAAGAAAGAGGGGTTACTAGTGGGGTACCGCTAGGTTCAGTACTGGGTCCAGTCCTTTTTACTGTCTTTATAAATGACATTGTAGAGGGACTGGAAGGAAAAGTATGCCTCTTTGCAGATGAAACAAAGATCTGCAACAGGGTTGATACACAAAGAGGTGTGGAAAGGATGAGATGGGACTTGGCAAGGTTGGAGGAATGGTCAGAAGTATGGAGGTGAGAATTCAATGCAAAGAAGTGCAAAATAATGCACCTGGGAATCAAGAACCCAGGGGAACATTGCACAATGGGGGGGGGAGGTAGTAACTACAACAAAATAGGAAAGGGACCTGGGGGTAATCATATCCGATGACCTTAAGGTTAGCAAGCAATGTGAGAAGGCAGTATGTAGGGCTTGGGGGATACTGGGCTGCATAGGGAGAGGCATCACCAGCAGAAAACAGGAAGTTGTTATCCCTCTGTAGAGACAGTTGGTGAGACCCCATCTGGAGTACTGTGTCTAGTTCTGGAGACCCCATCTCCGCAAGGACATAGACAGGATAGAGGCAGTCCAGAGGAGGGCAACTAAAATGGTGCAGGGTCTGCAAGAGAAGCCGTAAGAGTAAAGTAAAAGTAGAGTAAAAGAGAAGACTAAAGGACCTTAATATGTATACGCTTGAGGAAAGGAGGGAGAGGGGGGACATGATAGAAACTTTTAAGTACCTCAGTGGAATCAACAAAGTCTAAGAGGGTAGCATCTTTCAGAAAGAGAGACGTGCAAGAACAAGGGGACACAATTTAAAGATGGGGGGCAGTTCATGGGCAATGTGGGAAGTATTATTTCACAGAGAGGGTAGTGGATGAATGGAACAGCCATCCTGAGGAGGTTGTGGGGTCTAAAACTGTGGGAGAATTCAAGAATGCATGAGACAGACATAGGCAATTCTTGTGGGGGTAGGAAGAAATAGGCTGTTGGTTAACTAGGATCTACGGCATATCCTGTAGGTAGAAATGGGCAGACTAGGTGGGCCAAGCGGTCCTATCTGCCATCAAAGTCTATGTTTCTATGTTTCTAAAAGGGCTTGTCAAATGAGCATAGGGGCTGTTACTAACAATTTTGACTTCATACTACAGGGAGTAGTATGATCGGTGGGGGAGGTTCAGCCAAATAAAAATAATTTTATTTTACTAATAGCAGACACTTATCTAGAGCACTAAGTTATTTTTGTAGCACTCTAGAGGTGTAGGGCTTCACGTAGTTATCTGATTGGCTGTGCAGTCAGATGGTCTGTCTGGCAGTTTAAACAAGAAGGACAGGCATATGATTCTTACTGAAAATATCTATATTAAGTATTTAATACTTATTAAAAATTACATATTTAGTTATACATTTTCACACAAGTTAATATGTAGGTCAGTAAGCCCTGAATATTTTTTAGTTGTTTAACCAGGTATAGCACACTAAGCTGAAAGCTTTTTTACAGGAGCGACCTGGGAGCACAAGGAGGTTAAGTGACTTGCTCAGGGTCACACAGTATGCAGGTGGAAGCGGTGGGATTCAAACCCAGCTCTGGTCTGCTGGATGTCACCAGATTTGCAGTTCAGAGCCTTAGACCACTGCGCTATATTGTCTCCTTAATATAATCTAGGCTTGAAAATAAGTAAACATTTTTAGTTACGAAACATTTTCTGTTGTGATCTATTGTAAGAGCAAGTAATGCCTGACCTTTGAAGGGTCTAAATCAAAGGCACAAATCCAGACAAAATATTCCTATTTTGGTGTGTTAGTTTTCATAAGAGGAAGTTTCATGAACATAATACTGAAAGTGTTTGTTCAGACATTAAGCAAAATAAGTCTATTTTAAATTGTTCAAGTGGAAGCTGACTTTGCGGTCACAAGAAAGCAGGTCTTTCTGTGCATTTACTGTAAACTGAAACAAATGTTTAATTCCACACTCAATAGTCAAGTTAATAAGTATTAACACAGAACCAAAGTCCTGTTAGTAAAGATTTTAAGAATATTTTCATTGTAAGTAACTAATCATTAATAAAAACATATGTCTAAGTTTAATTCTAAGTATAATTATATCTTGGCAAGGAAGGCTGAAAATCAAAGTTACAAGGTGTTAATGCTTAAAACCTACTTATTAATCCATTACATTTTAAAACACACTATGCAAAGAAGGACTTTATCTGACATTGCTCAGAATTAATTTATAATGTCCAACAGAGGGTCCCTTGGTGGAATATCCGGAATAGCCCATCTATTCATAATGGCTTCAATTTCCTGATTCATTTCTTCATCGGTTGGGAAGGGGTCCTGTGCCATGTGTTCCATTTCATGGATGGATGGCGCACTTGATATTTTATATAATTTGGATTGGAGTAACTTAAATAATATCCATAAACATTCAGCACAACTTAAGGAATTTTCTGAGGAATATGGAGACATATAAAATTGCTTTCTATCACAGAAGACTATTGCTTTAAACCCAGCCCATGACATAGAAACTACAGAAGTGCCAGCCCAATTTGTTGCCTTGGCATACTATAAAGACCAGCAGAAAAATCAGTCCAGGTAAGAGCAGACAAAGGGAAGACCACAAGTCATCCTGCACTCCAGGACCTCATTCCTTGGCATCATTGGTATATCTGGTGTGGTGAGTATTGCCCTCGACTCAGACATATGGAACTGAGTAAAAGATGTTTGCATAACATTTTTTTTATTTTTATTCATTTATTGTGACTAATTTTCATGCATCGGGAAATGTATATATTTTTCTGCTTGCACTGCTGTTTAGAGAATTAATGTCTTTTCACTCATATTACTGTTAAGAATACTGTGTGATTTTTGAATTTGATATTAAGTAAAAATATTTCTTGAAAACATGAATTCCAGATGTAGTGGTGGTGCTTCTCATCTAAACTTGATACAATTAAGGGCCCTTGATTTTGGACGTTCAAAATTACAGACTAAACCTGAATTTCACTTCTGTTTTATTGGATATCAGGGAACAATTAAGATTACCATCCAAGGCTGCATTCATATAATTAACTGTAAAATAACTGGGAAGGATAGGAGCACCAGGCAAGTGATGGTGCTATGTATACATAATACAAGCAATCAAAAGATAATAGCACCCATCATATGGACAGAGATAAAGACACAGAATAAAGTGCCAAATATATTAATTCTCTTCAAATTGGTGGCACAAAAACCAGTGATAGGGCAAACTAAGCTGGAGTCAATGCAGAAAAAAGATCTTATGTTTCACCCAGCCAACTGCTGGGCTTCCCCAGAGTGAATGAGTAGTCCACATTATCATCATTTTATACACCCTATCTGCATTCATCAAACAATTAAACAATCATGTTACATTAATTGTTTGCACATGTGTTACTAATTACTAAAATACTGATCTAACAAAATCTTAATTAAACCAGTAATTTGCTTAACTAGAAATAAATAGAAACAATGTGTGCCCTATTAACAATATTGACTAAAAAACAAGAACTGGCCCCAACAACATAAGGGGGTCATTAAACTGAACCAGTTATTATTTAATGAACTGTAAAAGAAGCCTGACTGCTTACATTTTTATTTATTTGCTTTTGGTAACCGGGTGGGTGCACTAGACATAGAGATGCCTATTTTCAGGCATGACCAGGGAACATAAAAGTGAATATACATGATCAGTACAATGTGACGCAGCACAAGGGAGAGGTAGACAATAGGATTATCTGTGATACAAACAATATTGGCAACTAGATTGTTATACAGAGATTAGACAGTGTTAAACAGTATAGACAGTACAGCTAGGAAAAAGTAAAGCTAAACAAAACAAGTGTCAACAGGTCTGTATAGGAGCTGTCAGGAAAGTGCAGAAAAACAGTAAGTACCATCGTGAGGCACAATATAGAGAGAAAGTAAAAGAGTGAGAGGGAGGGGGAGACAGGGTGAAAAGGGGTGAGAGGGAAGAAGGTGAGTGCAGGAAAGAACAGGGTGGAAAGTGGAAGGATTGAATGGGCTAGGGTGGATGGAAGCATGTGCAGGGATTTGAGACCAGTAGATGTTCACGGTGGAGTTTCTGGAAACTGGCATGAGTAGGAGCTAGGCAAATAGTTTGAGGGATAAAATTCCAGTACTTAGGTGCAGAGTAAGAGAAAGCACATGCACCCATAGTGGTTTTATGTCTAGGGATGAAGAGAGGGGCATAGTCATTAGATCGGAGACCATAGGAGGGGGTTTGGGAGTGTAACAAGGAGGTGAGAGATGTGGGGAGATCTGATCTGGTTATACCATATAGTAGGGAGTCAAAGGCTAGTAGCCGGTGGGCAGAGGGGCTGGGCCATTTTAGGGGAGCATAAAGCTGACAGTGATGTTTGAAATGTGGTGATCCGGAGGCATAGCGGCAGATGCTATTGTAGGTGGTGTCCCATCTATGGAGTGAGGACTTAGAAGCTCCTAGGTATGTGACCGAGCATGAGGGCATAGCTTGTATGGTAGGCACCTCCGAATTTTGTGTAGATCGATTTGCAGGTGGTGGTGATATGGAGGTCAAAGTCCAGGGATTCATCAAGGAGGATACCCAGGTATTTGAAAGAGCTGGTGCTAACTACCGGAGAGTCATTTGCACACAAAATTTGAAAGAAGTTGCCAGTCGATTTGAGTCTGGCTGGAAAGCCGAAAAGCATGGAGTGTGTTTTGCTTACATTAAGAACAAGATTGTTTTCAATTAGGCAGGATTGAATTCTGAGGAAGCCTTCAGTTAGGGAGTGGTTTATATCCACAACATTACTTCCACTACGGTAAATGACAAGGTCATCAGCATACAGCAAAGAAGAGCAGTCTGGAGCAGCCGATGGGATGTGATTTATAAAAATAGAGAAGCGTAGCGGGCCAAGTATGGAGCCTTGGGAACTCCCATAAGTATGGGAGAAAGATTGGACATAGCTGGGTTAAAGCTACAGCCTGCATCCGGTTGGTTAGGTAGCTATTGAACCAGGCGACTGTTTCGGCAGAGAAGCCGAGCGAGTGGAGTTTGGTGAGAAGGGTGTGGTTTACCAGGTCAATTGCCTTAGTTAAGTCAATGAAGATAGCACTTGTCAAGAAGCTGGATTCCATTGCACCATTTATGTCGTTTGTAAGTTTTAGGATGGCAGTGGTAGTGTTGAGGCCTTTGCGGAAGCCATGCTGGGAACCTGTGAGGAGGTTATGCTTCTGTAGGTATGCAGTAGTTTGAGTTGCCACTAATTTTTCCAGGATTTTGCTGAGCACAGAGAGAATGGTAATAGGTGGATAGTTAGATATATCTTTAGGATCACCTTCTTAAGGATGGGAGTGATTCTGGCTATCTTCCAGATGTTGGGAACTGTGCCATGACATATCGATAAATTAAAGATTTTCTTTAAAGGGGAGTCAATGAGAGGGGCAGCAATTTTCAGTAGCTTAAGTTCCAGTCCATCAGCACCAGGGCTAGTGCTATCAGAGATTGAGAGTAACAACTTTAGATCTTCTTTTCTGGTGATGGTCCGAAACCGGAACGGTGGGTGAGAGAGTGCTGGTTCTGTGTCCATGGAACTGTAGGTGGGGTGTCCAGGGGAAAGGAGGCTAAGTAGCTCTATAGATCCGAGAAATGGCAGTTTAGTGCATTGGCTATGGTCACCAGATTATTACAATGTTTGTTGTTTATAAACATGTCATCCCTAGTGGATATTTTGTTGGCTTCAAGGAGAGTTTTTATGATGGATCAGCATTTCCTGGTGTCACCAGCAGATTTCATTAATAGGTCCTTACATAAAGAGCATTTTGCTAGGTGAATATTCCTTTTGCAGGAGTTCCTCTGGACTCTATAGTCATTAAAATCTGCTCAAAGCCCTGAGGCCTCGAAATGCTGCCAACTTTTATCCCGTGCCCTGAGTTGAATAAGGAGATCTTTGGTGAGCCACTTCGATTGTGTTCCCCATATACAGCATGTGACTCTGTGGGCATGGATGTCCTGTAGGCATCCAAACTATGCCAGGAAGTAGTCAAGGACTGATTGAGCATTAGAGGAGGCAAAGATGGGAGACCAGTCAATCATTGAGAGGTCAAGGAAAAAATGTGCCTGACTGAGATTAGCCAGATTACGGAAGGTGATGAGTTTTAGGAGGAGGAGTTGGTGGTCTAGTGGAGCGCCAGATGCAGTAAATTGGGGAGTGATCACTGATAGCATCTTCCAGAGTACCAGCAGAGACTATGCTGTCGAGATGGTTAGTATGAGCCCAATCTATTAGTGTACTAGAACGAGGGGGGGGGGCAACACCCTTGTAGGGTCAGTGATTAGCTGGTGAGATTATGGCCATGAACCACTGTGTGGTAGGACTGATTTGATTTGCTAGTCTAGTTGAGATTTAGATCTCCCATGATGAGGACCTCATTATGACCAATGGCTGTATCCACCTGGGATAATAGTTTCTTGAGCCCAGCTGTGCTACCAATAGGGGGATTATAGGCATAAACTATGTGCAGTTTCTTAGAGCCTAGTTGAAAGGTAGCATGAATAGCTTTAAAGTGAGTGAGGGTGAGAGAGACATTATGGTGTAGGGATAGGTGAGTTTTAAAGAGGATTGCAACTCCACCACCACGTTTAGATGTGGACCTATCTTGCCGGAGTACTTTGTAGTTAGGTAACATGCACAGGTGATCGGGGTGGAGGGTTTTAGCCAGGTTTCGGAAAGACATAAGATGTCAGGGTTATTTTGGGTAGCCCAGGCCTCTAGTTCAATTAAGTTGTGGGGAAGACTCCTGATATTCAGGTGAACAATATGCAGCCCCTTTAGGTCCTTCCAGGCTGTAGCATGGTGGGGGATGTTATTGACAGGTCCTGGGTTGAGTTCAACATCTCCTGCTAACATTAATGATAGGAGGAACAGGTACCATAGTTTATGATGAAGGAACGGGGCAGGCAGTGAGGTGATTGGAGGAGAGGAGTTATGGAGCGTATAAGCAACATGGTAGGTGATTCTATTTGAGACAAAAAGAGGAAAGGTGGCAAGGTGCAAGTGGATAGTGTAAGCATGTTGGGAGAAACAGTAGGGTGAGAAGAGATGCCATCCCAGGAGAGTGGGCAGCTTAACAGGGGCATCACTAAGAGTGGAGCAATAATAGAGACTAATAGAGAGATTGCACAGGGATTTGGGGCCCTGTTGTTAGAAAAAGTGAATGCCATAGTGAGGATAGAGAATGTGACAGAGGAAATAGCTATTTGAAGAGGGAAAAAAATCTGCAGGTATCAGAGGAATCTGGATGGAAAGCACTGATTGCTCACCAGATTTCAGACCAAGCAGTAAGAAACGATATGATTTAGTAGGTTTCTGAAAGACTTCTAGTGGTGAAGAAGTATAGGCTGCAAATGAGAAAGTGAGGAGATAGTTAAAATCCTCACGCACTTCCTGCAGTAGGCGGGGCGAGGTGGGTCAGATGATCCCTATGAAACAAATACCGGGAGAGGGTGGGTGTGGGTGGGGTCGGTGTGGGAGCAGCGCAAGCTGACTGCGGGACACAGCGCTTTGCAGCTGAGGTTACTAAGCTTGGGGCGGAGAGCTCTCAATGGAGCTGCAGTTTTGACTGGGCTGCCTGGGGACTCGAGTGCCAGAAAAGCCCTGCAGATCTGTTCAGAGTGCAGCTATATTTTAAATGTGAGCCCGATACCACACTAGCTCACTGTTCGGAGGTAGATTTAAAATGTTAGGTCCACGATGTCTGGTGAGCAGGAGGAATGGTAGCCATTTACAATTCAGCAGCAGTTTACAACCTCAGAGTGCATCCAAGTTATACAGACTGCCGCCTGATTTTACAGTTTAGTAGCAGCAGAAATGAAAGGACAAAAAAAGGTGCCAAGATTTAAACTACAGACAAAGGCTGAGGACATTTGGGTGGCGTTGTTCAAACAGAGCAAACAGCTGATGAAATTACCTTGTACAGTTCTTTCGGTGGCACGGCTTGCTTCGGGGCAGGGTAAAGTCATTATAATTATCCTAAATAATTAAATGTAGTCAAAAAACTAGGTTCAGATCCTATTTAAAAGTAGGGCTAAACAAGGGCAAAACACCACTACACACTCAGGTGCTACAAGTACTACTGGAGACACATCAGAAAGTTTGCTTGGATGACAATATTGCATTATAAGTCCGAAAGGTGGCGACACCATAATCTGTAAATAAACTATACATTGAGTAACCTTTAATCGAAATCTGATTTGAAGGAATATGTGGCTTCAACCATGTTTCACATAACCCAATCGCATCATAGTTTTGTTGCTCAGTCAATGCACTCAATTCATCCAAATGAGGTTGAAGGCTCCTTATATTCAGGCGCACTATTTGCAAACTGTTTACCCCTTTTTCCCTAGAGTAAACCTAGCTTGCCAGGGGCACAGGATTTGATTCCACATCCTCCACTAAAACCAACATTAAACAAAAGTGAATAACATTACTATTTTTAAAACAGTGCATGACCTGAGGCCCTTTACTAATGTGACCCTATAAATCAAAGACCAGGAAGGGCAGGAAGTAAACATTGTAGCAGATAAAGTGCTTTTATAGGAGGGCAGTAAAGGCACAGCCCAGTAATTCTTTTGCCTACAATATTCCCCCTACCATTCGCCTTCAGTATTAGTGTATTTTCCCAGGCCTAAATACATTCCATCCACAACAAAAAAGTTCAAGCACCATCCTGTTTACACAAATAAGGCAAACTAGCACACCAAAATTCAGTTAGTGCTCATAACTGCAAATTTATTTTGCAAAAAGGACACAAGATCAGAAATACATCCTACCTCCTCATGGAAGGGGGAATGCCAGGCAGCAATCCCATCAGACTAGCTCAGACTAGTTTCACCTTAAGGCATCATCAGGTAGTCAGATACATACCACCCAGTGACTTGATCTCCCTTGAAGTATGGGCCTAAGCTCTAAAAGCATACTAATACAGTTAGAAAGCCAAGGATCAAAACATTGTTTACAAACCACTGAGCCATGTTGTATATCTTAACCTACTTAAAAGTTTAAGCAATGTTTAAAGCAGATACTCACTGTAAATTAATTTGTTCAACAGATTTTTACCCACCGAATTGATCTTGAGCAACTCAGATACTTGCACCAACACTTGCACTTGCGAGCGGTGTGGGCTTTTTAACCTTGAAGCCCCTTCCCCTCAGGTCCACCACCAGCTGACGACTCTGCCGAGACCCCATACACCTGACTGATCACGGACCAAGAAAAGGTCCCAGTGAACCTTAAGTTTCAGTCTCTCCTGGAAAACAGGAAAGCAAAACAGCTGGAGAAAGTCGACAAATCTTCACCTTACTTGAGCACCTTCAGCTGACATGAGAGTTCATGTTGGCTCACTATGATGTCTGTGAGTGGCACTGGTGTTTTAATCTTGAAGCTCTACCCTCTCAGCTCTGCTACCAGCTGCCAGCTCTGTCAAGCCCCCACACACTGGACTGATCAGAGACTGAAGAAAGGTCCCAGTGAACTTGAAATTTCTGACTCTCCTGGAAAACAGGGAAGCAAAACAGCTGGTGAAAATCTGCAAATTTTCAGTGTACTGAGCACTGGCAGCTGAGATGAGAGTTCAGTTTAGCTCTCTTTGGGGCTGGGGGGCATGCTACATGATGTCAATCATGAAGAGTGACTGCGGTGTGGTCAGGGCTTGGGGCAGGGGCTGGGATTCTGGGGAGGAGAGAATTTGGTTTTGGAGCTAGCCGACCCACCTTAAAAAAAAAAAAATGTAACTAAAAGGAGGATAAGAATAATTATTCTAAAGTGGGACAGTAAGGGAACTGGACCGGGTTGGGGGGCAAAGAATATGGGACTGGCAGGTTCGCATTTCTGACTGAGAGGTTAGGCACCTAAATGGAACACAGGGCTGCTGCTTATAAGACATTGGGGACTAGGAAACAAGTGTGTGTTTTTTCATTTACCATGATTGAAGGGCACGTGGGGGTGGGAACATGGAGGTCAGTATTTTACTGGCAAAAGCTCAATTAGAATTTTTGGCTACAAAAGAAAACAGGGAGCCAGACAAGGAAAAAAGGTATAAAGCACATTACAAGGGATCCCATCAGCAAACAGTGAGGGCAGTCACCATTTTTAAAGACAACACATGGTGGCCACCATCTTACAAGGTTACACATGGGTGGAATCCATCTTAACTGGGCCCTGCGATTGTGTAGGTGGAGGCAGCTTTAAGTAGTATAAGGGGGGAGAAGATGGCGGCATGCAGCTGTAAATGTAGCATTTGCAAAAAGACGGGAATTACAATGCAAGACAGGTCGGTTGGTTGAGATGGGGGTGTTTTTGCTGTGATGGCCCCTCATAAGGAGGAAGCATGGCTAAGAGACTATTCAGGATAACAAAGGACAGGTTTTAACTCGCTGATGGCGGTTCCAATAAAGAATGTGAATCAAGGGGAAGAAAAAAAAAACAAAGGGACTAACACTACCATGCCTGGCTGGGCGGCATGGGAAAAGGCTGCTAAAAACTGGGACTCTCAGAATGGGCTGGATAGAGGGGATCATAGCCTACTTCCAATTTATTAAAAAAATGAGAAAGGACATATGCAGATAGGTGGGAAGGATAGTAAAAAATTGTCACTGACACTGGTTTCCTAGTTAGGGAACTTAAAGATTTTGAAACAAACTTAAAAAAAAAAATAACATATACTAATTGTTTAGAAGAGACAATAGGCAGACCAACAACACAATGCTGGGCAGAGGAATATGGGGCCAAGCTGCTGCAAGGAACCCAGTCCTCATGTGGCCATGGTATCTAGGAAAACTGGGTGTTTTACAAAATATATATATATTACACATACACATATATTAAATAAATAAGACCATATGAGACAAATCTAATATAGAGAAAGGCATACAGGTGATGGGGCATTTCACACTCCAGCAACTACATTAAGGATGCAGATCGAACAAGGAGGGCTGGGGGGAAAATGGAGGAGGAGTTTTGGTATAAACAACATGGCTAATATTGTTATTTTATTTTCAGCTTTTGGTTTAAACCATGATAACACTAATTATAGCAACCAGAAAGAACCAGATTTATTTTATTTATCTTTATTTATTTATTACTAGGATTACAAATACCTTTCAACCAAGGGTTCTTTTACAAAGGTTCAGCATCAGCAATGGGTGCAAGCAAAACAGTGGTAAGATACAATACAGAGTCAGGAGATTAACATAGAAGTTAGCAGAGGTAAGATGCAATACAGGTCAGAAGGTTAACTTAGTAGTAAAAGACAGTACAAAGTGTATAGACTAGCACAGTAGCAAACAGTCAGTGCCAAATATCAATGCACAATTAACAATATGGGTGTGTATATATAGCAAGACACAAACACAAATAAGAAACATCCTAGGGGTGACATAAGTGGAGCAAGAGGTGGGGGATAAGAGGGGGAAGGGTGGTGAAAAAGGGGGTAGACAGTCAAGGATTTGACATTGTCATAAGTGCAAGAACAGAAAGATAAGCGCAAGGTAGTCTGGGGTGGAGCAACAAGAGATAGATGATAGGGAGCTGACCAAGACTATTTGATGTCTATGAACAAATACTGTATGTTCATTATAGTCCACCGTACTATTGTGACCGAGACTGGCCATCATGGGACAATGGACCTGGCCTAATTCTTCAAATAGTCTTACTAGTATTTTAAAATCTCCTACCTCCTTATGTCATGGACAATATGGAATTCTGCAATTAATTGTCTTATTGAGATCTGTGTGGCACCATCCCTGCAATTTATGTATACGTTTTGGACAATTTAGATCTGCACAGTTAATTAAATTATATGAATTTAACCTTGGTGGTAATCTGAATTGTTCCCTGATGTCCGATAAAATGGAAGTCAAATTCAGGTTTAGTCCATAATCCTGAACGTCCAAAATCAAGGGCCCTTAATTGTATCCAGCTTAGATGAGAAGCACCACCACTACATCTGGAATTCATGTTTTCAAGAAATATTTTTACTTTATATCAAATTCAAAAATCACACAGTATTCTTAATAGTAATATGAGTAAGAGTAAGACATTAATTCTCTGAACAGCAGTGCAAGAAGAAAAATAAATAAATTTCCTGACGCATGACAATTAGTCACAATAAAAGCATAAAATAAAAAAAAAATCTTATGCAAGCATCTTTTACCATTTCCATATGTCTGAGTCAGGAAACACTCACTACACCTGACCTGTGGGGTCTCATGTGTACACATGATAAAGCCTGGAAGACCTTTAAGAGATCTGAAGTACATACTGATTGGATTATTTATCGCCAGCTCCTCAATTTATGCAAAAATAAAATAAAGGTGGCCAAAAGAGACTATCTTATATCTTTACAAGAAACAAACCTTACCACTCCTAAAAGCTTTTGGCGCCAGATGAATACCCTACTAAAAGGTAGAGAATGCATTGTTCCCTGTACCATGACCACTAATGGAGCCACTCCCAAAATACCTCTGCACATTGCCACTGGAATAAACAACAAGTAGTAGATCAGGGAGGGGCTGTGGACATGGCCTACCTAGACTTTAGCAAGGCATTTGACACAGTCCCACACAAAAGATTAATATACAAGTTAGCCAGCCTGGGAGTGGGTCCCAAGATGACAGCCTGGGAAAAGAATTGGCTGGAGAATAGGACACAGAGAGTAATAGTAAATGGAGTCCACTCTGAAGAAAGGGGGGTTACTAGTGGGGTACCAGAGGTTCAGTACTAGAGACTGGTCCTCTTCAATGTCTTTATAAGCAACATTGCAGAGGGACTGGAAGGAAAAGTATGTATCTTTGCAGATGACACAAAGATCTGCAACAGAGTTGATGCACAGGTGGAGTGGAAAGGATGAGAAGGGACTTGACAAGGTTAGAGGAATGGTCAAATGTATGGCAGCTTAGATTCAATGCTAAGAAGTGCAAGGTAATGCACCTGGGAAACAAAACCCAGGGAAGAGTACACAATGGGGGGGGAGATACTAACAACAACAAAAATGGAAAGGGACCTGGGGGTAGTCATATCAGATGACCTAAAGGTGGGCAAGCAATGTGAGAGGGCAGCAAGGAGGGCTGGGGGGATACTGGGATGCATAGGGAGAGGCATCACCAGTAGAAAACAGGAAGTTATTATCCCTCTGTACAGACAGCTGGTGAGACCCCATCTGGAGTACTGCGTGCAGTTCTGAAGACCCAATCTCCCCAAAGACATAGACAGGATGGAAGCTGTCTAGAGGAGGGAAACTAAAATGTTGCAGGGTCTGCACCGGAAGACATATGAAGAGAGACTTAAGAGCTTAATATGTATAGCCTCGAGGAAAGGAAGGAGAGGGGGGACATGATAGAAACTTTCAAGTACCTCAAGGGAATCAACAAAGTCCAAGAGGGTAGCATCTTTCAAAAAGAGGTGTGCAAGAACAAGGGGCACAATTTGAAGATGGGGGGCGCTCAGAGGTAATTTAAGAGTATTTTTCACAGAGAGGGTTGTGGATGCATGGAATGGCCTTCCAGAGGAGGTTGTGGAGTCAAAAACAGTGGTGGAATTCAAGCATGCATGGGACAGTCATAAGGCAATTCTAGGGGTGGGGTAGGAAGAGTAGGCTGCTGGTTAACTAGGATCTGCAGCTTATCCATTAGGTAGGAAATGGGCAGACTGGGTGGGTCAGCAGTCCTTATCTGCCATCAAATTCTAAGTTTCTATGTTTCTTTACAGACCTTACTCCTACAAAGATGGTCTTCCCACCTTGCTCTTACTACAATATCAGTCAACATCAACATGAGACCAACCATCCCTCCTTTCATATAAAAACTATTACGAATTTCGAGGTCCTAAAGTTGCCCAAGAGACTCAAATGTGATATTTCTCCAGGCTTTGACACCATGCCCCCTAAATTCCTCCATAGTGGGGCATCAGCACCTGCCCTGCCCATCTCAATGCTAATCAATAGATCATTCATCACCCACTCTATCCCTGACAAATGGAAAACAGCGGTAGTGGTACTTGTCCACAAATCTGGCCCAGCTTATACAGCCCAAAACTATAGATCAATTTCTGTCCTCTGCCCTATTGAAAAAATTCAAGAATGAATCCTCTACAACCATCTGTACTCATTCCTTGAACAAACAAATATCTTCACAGACTTTCAGCATGGTTTCCATAAACACCACGGAACATGGATCTAGGCCAAGCCAGTGGCGCAGTCTTTGTAGACCTAACTAAGGTCTTTGACCTTGTTAATCACCCCCTGCTCATAGCTAAACTTCACCACATCAAACTGGATAATAGCGCCCTTACATGGTTTTCAAATTACCTAGCAAATCATTCTCATATGTCAAATGGGCAAACACACTATCCACTCTAGCACCAATCACTGATAGAGTACCATAAGGTCCATACTTGGTCACTACTTTACATATTCATCAATGACTGCCTCTTAACTGTGGTGCTGCATCAGTACAGTTCCATGTGGATGATGCAATAGTCTACAGATCATTCAAGGATATCTGCTCCCTGATGGCAAATCTTGAGCTAGACTTCCATGCCCAAGAATTTTGGTTCTTAAATAACCAACTGGTTCTCAAAGAGAAACAAAAAATTAAACTATGTGCTTCTGTCACTCTTCCTTCAAAACCCCATATGACACATCCTTTCTCTTAAAAACTTCCTTGGGTACACCACTGGAAAATGTCTCATCATTCAAATACCTGGGACTCACACTTGATGAGAACCTAGTGCTCATAGCACACAAAAACATCATCATCAAAACCACTAATAAAAAACTTGGTCTGCTTTACCGCTCAGCACCCTACCTCTCAAACATGCCAGAGTGACCACTGCCTCTGCCACCCTACTCCCTGGTCTATTCTATGTGGCACCTGTCATGCACTCGGTTAAGGCTCCGTTAATGAACAAATTAAAAAAGATATACCATAAGATAGCTCGCTTTGTCACCTTGGCCCCTACCCATACTCACCTCTGCCCTGTACTCAACAAACTAAGTTGGCTAAGCTTTGACAACAAATTTTACTTCCCCGTGCACTGTACCACCTTTAAGTTGATTCATCAGCCTCCCCTTCCAGTCTGATGGGCCTGCTATCCCTAAAATCTACCCCTCTTGTACTAAGATCTTCTAGCCTACCATTAATGGAGCTCCTGAAGGCCAGGCTGAAGATAGGCCAGATATCCTAAGCTGTCACTGCCCCCAGAATTTGGAACAATTTGCCCCACCCTTTACTTTCCTGCAAAAACTATTAATCAGTTCAAAAAACTTTACAAGGAAGAGTTCTTCAACCCCCCCCCCAATCCAGAGGTAACTGATATTGACAAGTAAGGCCACATATGACTAATATTACACGTCTGTCTCAATCTCTGCAATGGTCACAAACAGCCTCCCTTCTCTTCTGTCTCAAAGGAAATCTGTACTCCCCATTTCTCATTCCTTCTCTGCCTTGAATAACATCTGACTGTAACCTGAACCCCATGTCTCTAACCAAATGCAGTTGAATCTGGCTATTCTTATTTATCTTGTTGTTTAAATTATTGATATCTGGTATGTGAATGGCATAAATGTCCCTACACAAGGTATAAAATGTTGATCTGCCTCTTGCCTCTCTTGGCTACCTGCAAACTGCTTGTAATCCTGAATCCTTTGGTTATTGCCTACTTGGGTACTGTTGTTATTTATCTATGGCTTAACAGTATATTGTGACTCACTATACTATTCATGTGTATTATTGTATTATGTTTTGTTTTTGGAATGCTTTATTCCTCGGGTCATCACTGAAAAAGGTACTTTGTCTCAGTTGACCTACTCAGTCATCAAAATTCAAATAAATAAATAAATGCCAAGGAATGAGGTCCTGGAGCTCAGGATGACTCGGTTTCTTCCCTGTGTCTGCTCTTACCTGTACTGATTTTTGTGCTGGTCTTTATAGTATGCCAAGGCAAACAATAGGACTGGCACTTCTGAAGTTTCTAAGTTATGAGCTGGGTTTAAAGCAATAGTCTTCTGTGATAGAAAGTAATTTTATATGTCAGAAGACCACCAGTTATTTAACTTTCTATATCAGAAAGCTATCAGTAACTCAAAGCACCACAATCCGCATAGGGGTTGTGTACAGACCAGTGCCGTAGGAAGGCATTTTGGTGCCCTGGTTGAGAGTCTATGTTTGCGCCCCCTCCAAGAAAAG
This sequence comes from Neoceratodus forsteri, assembly GCA_016271365.2. Lineage (NCBI taxonomy): Eukaryota > Metazoa > Chordata > Ceratodontiformes > Ceratodontidae > Neoceratodus > Neoceratodus forsteri. The sequence goes on from CM028130.1 coordinate 56,806,747, forward strand.
AGCTGGGGGTCTGGGGGCCCCAAGGCCCCCAGAAGCTCTGAGGGGTTTGCATGCTCTGTGGTGAGTTTTGGGGCCTTTTTCAAAGAAAAAACATACTTTTGTTACAGTTCCCTATCCCTGATTTCAGGGAGGGAATATTTTGCTCCCATGGAATATGAGTTGTGGGAGACTGAGTGAGTGTTATAGAGTGGCCCGCCGCAATTGTTGTGGATGAGTGGCTGACCAAGAATGCCATCAACCACCCACCCTATATGTATTCTGAAATATATTGTGAGAGATTACTACATAAAGCATGGGGGTCTGGGGGCTGCAAGGCCCCCAGAAGCTCTGAGGGGTTTACATACTCTGTGGTGATTTTTGGGGCTTTTCTTGAAGAAATAAACATACTTTTGTTACAGTTCCCTACCCCTGATTTCAGGGAATATTTTGCCCCCATGGAAAATGAGATGTGACAGACTCTGACTGGGTGGTATACAGAGTGTGCCGCCGCAATTGTTGTGGACATTTGTGTGACCAACAATGCCATCAACCACTCACCCTATATGCATTTCTGAAATGTACTGTGAAAGATTGCTACACAAAGCATGGGGCTAGGGGTCCTCTAGGCCCACTGAAGCTCTTGGAGGGAGACAGTTACATGCTGTAGCCTGATTTGGTAGTTGTGGGTAATCTACTACTGAAATACTCCCCTATGGAACCAAAACACACTTGTTTACATGTTCTTCCAAATTGAGTATCCGTAGTCAACCCCTGATTTCAGATTTTTCTTCATCATGGAATTAGAATAAACTGTGTTGTAAAGTGGCCAAATGAGAACCAGTGGTATTTAAATCAAAATCACAGTTTGCTAACAGAGGATTCTGCATTAGAAAGTAATGCAGATGTCGATGCCAGTTCAGTACTCCAACTTAATTGATAAATATATGAAATGTGAGAATTGAACAATCTATACAACACACAGGAACAGTTACACAGCAGTACAAGATAAGGAGCTGGAGCTGAATGAACCAAAGCCCCACACACAACAGCACAGGCCACTGAGTACTAAACCAAAAACCTGAAGGCAATCAGGACAGAAAACCCGGTAACTGACGAGAGATGATGGATGCTATATATTTTCATGCAAATATGTTATTTGAATCCGAATCGCATATCCACAGTAGTCAGATACAGCTTACACATTCACAGTTGTCTGTCTGGTCTATGTGTGAACCTTTCTTGCCTTCAAAGAGGCAAATTACGTCAATGACTTTGTCGAAGTTAATGGCACTGGCTACAGCATTTTCAATAGATAGTATAGCAAGATTTGACAGTCTTTCTTGTCCCATAGATGATCTTAAATAGGTCTTGATCAGCTTCAGTTTGCTGAAACTACGTTCGCATGAAGCAACAGTTACAGGAGGCGTCAAGAAGAGTCGGAGAGCAATTTCAATGTTTGGATAGGAAGTACTCAAAGACCATTTGTGAATGAGCTTCAGCAAGCTGAGGGTGTGGCATTAGAAAAACTGGGCAGTACTGAAGCTGTCTGAAATTTGAAGCTCTCACCTCATATACTATTTCACAAGCATCTAGGTCATTAGAATATTTCATTGCTAGATCTGCTGCACATTTCTTTAATCGCTAACTTCCATTGTTGAGAAAGATAGCCCTGTAAGGAAGTTAAAGTCAGCAGCCACTTCAGACAATGCCTCATACCGCCACTGAATCTGGGAAGTGCGGGTGTCCAGACACACTGTTGAACTGCATTTTGAAATCCTGCTCAGCAGAAATCAAGTGCCCTTCATCTTCAACGTTCTCATCGACCCATCCTTTTCACCTTTCTTTTCTTTTTTTCTGTGAATTCTACATTCAGTGACATCTGTTCAGCAAGTTCTGCTGCATGTTGTACAACATCATGTATTCCATCATCCCGTATGCTGCAGTGCATCCCTTAATCCACTGATATGTTTTGAGGCACTATCGACAGGCAATCCCTTACATTGCAACAGTTGGTTTACTCGTTCAATCAGGTTCAGTATTTTGTCCCACATTGCTAGGGTACAAAGAAATTTGAAATCTATCTGCTTGATTAGGCTCTGGGCTGTTGATACCGTCAGCATTGGTTGCATCTTCACTTATTTGGTACAATGCCTTTAAGACTTCAGGTATTTGAAGATGAAGGAGTGAACTGCGAAACTTTGAAGACCATCTTGTTTCAGTGTGACCCTTCAGAGTGACCTTTACTGCTTGGGACAGCACCTCCCAGCGGCTTGTTGAAGCTACAAAGAATGTAAACAATCTCTGCACTGTGCCAAAAATGATACCATGTCCACTGATACACTCGCAGCATAGAACCCAACTAAATTAAGAGAATGAGCTGCACATGGGACAAATCTAGCATGTTCATTCACTTGTGCTATACGGGCTTGCACACCACGATACTTTCCTGCCATATTAGCGCTGTTGTCATACCCTTGGCCATGACAGTTAGCTATATCTAAGCCATCATCACCTAATTTCTTTTCAATTTCTGCAGCTAGCCCACTTCCTGTCTTTTCATGTGAGATGATGAAATCGATAAAACTTTCCTCAACAGTACAATCATTATCCTGTATCCTCACATACCAAATGATTTGAGACATCTACTCCTTGTGAGCCACATCTGGCGTACAGTCAAACATAATAGAAAAATTTTGCCTCTTAATTTTTGTGATTATTTCACGTCTCACAGTGGAACCCAGCAAGTTAATAAACTCGTTCTGAATTGTAGGAGAAAATAGTGGCAGACCCTTCTTATGGTTGGCAATGTGCCCTGCAAGTTCAGGATTATAGTGACTTATCAGTTCTAGCAAATTAAGAAAAATTCCAGAATGTGTGTGTCCAATTATCTCTGTGGACCCTGAGAGCCAAGTTGTTCTTCTTAGAAAAGAATCGCATCAAGAATAATTTTCAGAATAGTGCACCACTTTTCTTTTCTGAAGCAACTGACCTTTGCAGTTGATCATCTATTGGCCCCTGTCTTCAAGCACATTTCAAAATTCTTCCAACGTAAATAACTGTCACGGTGTTCAGGGAGTTTTCATGATCTGGAATTCTGGAGTTTAAATGTTTCCAGTCACAAAATCCTTTTTGGATTTGCTAGACTCGATGTAGTGGATGATTTTTTGCAAATAGCATGCATGGGAAGCAATAGATAGCTTTCTTGGTCTCACCATACATTAGCCATGTATCCACAGTCTCTCCATTGGGAAGAATTTTGTGAACCAATCCCATAAAGCGCCTGCCATCATCAGACGCTGAGAAACTAAAATCAGCATTTTTCTTTTGTTCAGGCCATGTTCCACCAAGCAACATCTAACTTTGTCAGTCATGTCAGGCCATGATGTTGGGTCATTAAAATTAAGTTGGAGTACCGAACTGGCTACAGCATCTACATTACTTCCTAATGCAGGATCCTCTGTATAATTTTCAAAGCTGCACCCAGGACGGTGTCGGCTGGCAATCATCATCATCATCTTTTTCTTCAACTACTTCTTCTTCTGTAATATTGCCCTCAACATCTGTCTTAGTAGGGTAGGCTCAATGATGTCAATTGGTGTTGCTACTGACGGGTACGAGAACTTCCCTCCTGCTCCTTAGACTTAGTAAGCCAATGTTGCCACTGCTGGGAGAGTTTTCGATTTTCTTCTTCTCTTGCTTTCCTCAGTTTTCTAAACTCTGCCCCTGATGGTTTCTTTGGTGGCATCTTCAAGAATCAGGCCTTCCTTTACAAAATACTGAAGAGAGAAGTGTACAGTATAATATGTGTACTTGTACTTAACTTCAAAGCATCCCAGTCAATGTCCTATCCAACTTCCTGTTTGTGTAATCAATAAGGCACAACAGGGTGTGGGTTACTGGGAATTTACCCATGCCTTGTGTGGTGTGTCATGAGGCACAGCGAGTGACTTAACCATAACCACAGAAGAAGTGGGACAGGTTATTGACTGGGGTGTTCTGAAGTTAAGTACATCTATTTACCCGGTCATGTGAGAGAATGCTGAAGATCTTAGAAGGCAGTTTCATTGCGCAAGATATATATATATATATATATTACACATATTTTAATTGTTAGAGTTTGCTAACTGGGTTAGTCCTACTCGGCACAAGTGCCTCATTTAAGTGGTGACCTGGGAACACTGGGCAGTTAAATGACTTGCTGCTGAGAATAAGAGTCACACAGTATGCAAGTGGAGGTTGTGGTAATCAAACCCAGGGCTTGGAGGACAACAAGGTCAAAATTCACAGCTCATTACTGTAAACTCCACTATACATCCAGCCCCCAGCCTAAAGTCATTTGACTGGCTTGGCTGTTAGGATCAGCCTTACATTAATCGTCATGTACAGCCTGATTACCATGGCATTTTGATTCTTCCTGAGTTTTAGCGTTCCATCCTGTCACTGCTGACTGACTGGAATGCTACACTCTGATTTTGAGCCAACATTCCTAAACTGTTGGTGGAAGAACTTTTTTCTCAAATATCTCTCTGTTTAAATTATATAAACAGTAGATATTATTGTAAGATCAATTTTTCAGAAAAAAGTTCTTCTACGAACAGTTTTTGAATGCTGGCTTAAAATCACAATGCACATACCAGTCACTTTCTAACTCTAGGCTACAGAGAACATTCATAACCATAAACTATACTTGTTACAGTTTTCTTTTGAATACATTTTATAATAGCAATAAAGCTCTCAGGAGTTAAACTAATATCCAGTTAGTACAACCTGTGGGAAAATTGCCCTGGACCACCCGTCTTGTTGTGCCACATAGTACATCGACATCCAGACCCTAGATAGTGGTTATTGACTATTAATCTAACCTCTGGGAGTGCCTTATTGCTTGTTACTTATTGCCATGCTCTCCAACCATCATTACTACGTTACTGCCCCTACCTCCTACTCCGCCCATACCTAACCGGACAGTCAGACAAACTACCAGTCAATGCTACAGAAATGCAGATCACGATACACCGTCACCCAATTTAAAAACACATTGACTTACCTTTAATAAGACTGACTGTTGAAGGTGACTCCCACGACCTCTGGTGACTGCTGCTACTTATGTAGGACAGGAACTCTCTGATCTGATGGTGATGGATGGTCTGGAGTCCACACTCAAGTTCGGGCCTACAAATGAAAGTTCACATTTAAATTAAGTACATAATTTATTGCTATTTTCACTCAAGAGAAAAGCACCTCTTACACACATACAGAAAAGGAAGTACTAGTCCCAATTTCTGCAAGTTTATGTTGCTATGGTATCGATGTGATGTCAAGAGGTTGTTCACCCCCTCTTGAGTATGTCACATCGATACCAAGACAATAGGAGTGTAAAAAGATAACACAAAAACATCAAATTCCAAATTTAAAAACCCATTACCTTACCTTATAAGACTGAGACTCAGCTGAGTCGCGTCGTTCTTGTCCACTCCAAGAGTCATCTGCAGAAGACTGTACTCAATTTCGACACTGGCTATAAAATGAAAGTCCACACATTACATTAAGTAGTAGTCTAGTACAGTAGATTATCAGCTACAGTCATACATATTTATTATTTTTTCACTGAAAAGGATAGCCCCTGCCCCCCCTCCTTAGACACATTACAGAGTACATTTCAGGTTACCTAAAGGTGGGCATGCATGTTACAAGTAATTCAGAAATAGGGAGGGTGAGTGGAGGAGGGATGCTGGGATATGGGTGCCAGTCAGTAGAACAAAGAGGGGCTGTGGATATGGCCTACCTAGACTAGCAGTCCCACACTGTCACAAATGATTAATAAACAAGAAAGCCAGCCAGGGAGTGCATACCAGGATGGTAACCTGGGTAAACAATTGCCAGGGAATGAGCAACAGGACATAGGGACGGCCGGGTAATAGTAATCAACAAATGGAGTCCATGCAGAAGAAAGTGGGGGGTTGCTAGTCATGTACCATAGGGTTGGAATCAGTCCTCTTTACTGTCTTTATAAGTGCAGGAATACACTACTTTTAAGCGAAAAAGATGTTCCAGGACCAGAGGGCATGGGATGAAGTTGGAAGGGGAGGATGATTCAGAGGAAACATGAGGAAGAATTTCTTCACAGAACGGGTGGTGGACAAGTGGAACACCCTGCCAGAGGAAGTGGGGGCTGAGACAATCACGGATTTAAGAATGCATGAGATAGACATAAAGGAATTCTGGAGGTCAGTGGTAAGGGCAGACTGACTAGGAAAACATAAACTGAACTTACAAGCTCAAATGGCAGACTGGTGGGCCATAGGCCCTTATCTGCCGACACTGTCTATGTATCTATGTAAGTGGCAGTGCACTGCAGAGGAAGGAAACGTATGCCTCTTTGCAGACAACACAAACAAAAGATGACATAAATGTAGGCAAGTAATTTGAGAAGGCAGTTATGAGCCAGGGCTTGTGGATTCTCTGCATAGGGAAAGGCATCGCTAGTATAAAACAGGGGGTTGTCATCCCGGCCTCTGCCCTCTGTACAGACAATTTGTGTGAGACCCCATCTGGAGTACTGCTAAATGGTGCAAGAGTCTAACATGATGATGTTTCAATATAAAAAAAAATAGCCGGACAACAAGACACACCATGAGATTAGAGGAGACTGATTAAGGGGTATTGTTTGTGAGGAACTTCTTTTTCACAGAAAGGGTGGTCACGGTGGATGCATAGAATAGTATGGTCAGGCCTGCCTCAGCCTGAAGTGGTGGATATGAATAAGTGCAGAGCTTCAAACAGGCATCGGATAGGGTAGGCATAAGTGAGCAATACAGATGAGTATGAATAGATAGGCCACCATTGACAGAGTAAAGGTCTATGGCATATTCATAAGGTAGAAAAGAATGGGCATATTCATAAGGTAGAAAAGAATGGGCAGAGTAGATGGGCATTTGCGGTCCTTATCTGCCACCAACTCTGTTTCTATGTCAGTTATATGGCTGTTTATCACCAGCCTAGAGGATAGCAGCGTTGGTTGCTCCCAGTTCTGTTTGGGTGGGGTGAGTCAGTCAGTTACTCCTGACAGACAAACCGAGAGGCCCACCAACCCAAGTACAGTAACACTAGTACTACCACTGGTGCTGCTACCTTTAGGCTGATGCCTGATGATAGTAATCAGATAACTGACATAGAAACATAGAGTTGATGGCAGATAAGGACCCAAGGGCCCATCTATCTAGTCTGCCCATTTTAATTACTGGAGTCAGGTGACACCACACTACACTGAACTGACTACTGATTGGCTGGTTCTCTGCGACTGGGGCAGATAGTCCTGCCACCTCTAGTGAGACAGCTGAGCATACAACTGCATACAGTATTATTTCTGCTGTACTGTCCGCCTCAACTCCCAGAGCCCAAAGTAGTTGAATTTAAAATCGTGTAGACCCACTCTCAAAGGGAAGGGCATTTGTATTACATCAGCAAGGAAATTACAGAGTGCACAGTGGGGGTGTTGTGTGTCAGTTCTGTGCTTGTGCAGTGCTTACATAATACAGTACAGACAGTGCTTCTGTGCTTAAGTTGTGGCAATTTTTTTTTTCACTACTGCCCTCCTGCCTGGGCTGGCTAACCCTAATGCCTTGCATGCCAAAGCCTATTAATTATATTACTTTATTATAAGCTTAGGGAGCAACCTCAGGAGTTGGAGGGTCAGCTGGGGGGGACTGAGCACCCAGGGACTGCTATCTTCCTCTGGGGAGGGTGGGGAGGGACAACTGCAGTTACACTGGCTCCTGGTGGTGGCTGCAGGTTGGTACATGCCGTGGTACAGCTGTGGGATCGCAGCAAGCCACGCAGTGTGGAGTGTGTGGTTGCATACACTGCAGCGTCATTGATGTCATTGCATGCCCACACCAAGGAAGGGGATCCAGAACAAGGAAATGGCCTAATCCTCCAGTACGTGTGATGGCGGCCCCGTGCAGCATCGGACACTCCAGCTACTCCTTCTGAAGCCTGACTCCCAAGGATCTTCTACAATGGGGTGAGCAATGTATCCAGGAAGGGTGAGAGGGCAAGATGGTGAGCTTGGGCACAATGCCCAATGCAGTGCCACTGAGGTTGACCAGATAAAAGGAACCATTGGACCACCCCTGCTGAGGAGGTATGGCAGGAGAAATAATACAGCAAAAAAAAAAGAAAGAGGAAGCAGACCCTGGAGTAAAGGAGTTGGGGATCATTCTTAGTGACAGTCTGAAGTCCCATGCCAATGCCAGAAGGCTGCATGGAAAGTAGGATTGGGGAGCATAGGAGGGAGTTGCTAACAGTTCTGCCCATTACAGATCTTTGGTGTGACCTTACTGGAGCACTATGTGCAGTTCTGTAGCCCACACCTGAAGAAGGACAGAGACCTCTTGGAAGCTGTTCAAGGAGGAGCACAAAGGTTATTCAAGGGCAGCAGGAGAAGACATATGAGGAAAGGCTGGAGAGTCTTGATATATATATACACTGTGTACTCAGAATTGGCCAGTTATTATTTGATAGGACTTTTAAGGCATTAAGCACTTTCAGATTCTGACTCCAGTTCCTATCTGATTCTGAAAAGGACCACAGAATTGCAGTCAGATTTGGAATTCTAATTCCTAAATATTAAACCCAAGTTCTTATGTAGAAACATATTTTAGCCTTAATTTTCAGAATTAGTGTTTATGAACTGCAATTCCAAAAATCCTAATACAAAAATCAGGTCAGAATCTGACAGATTGAATTCTGTGACTCAGAATCAGAGCAACCATAGTATACACTAGAGACCAGGAGGGATGGGGGCATGATAGCAGCCATTACCTACCAAAGGGGTATTAATAAAAGGGACAGCACTGCACTGTTCACAAGATACGGGAGCACAGTAACAAGATGACATTGGTGGGGGGAAGCTTTAGGAGAGATATAAATCAAATGGACCATTAAAATAGAGACAATGGTGGAGAACCCCGGACCACTTGCATAACTGTGTTCCAGAATCCAACACCAGTATGCAAACTGAGTAGTGGTGTACGTCTTTATGTTACCTTACTGTAGTTATGCTATAGTAATTGTGTAGAGGTATGTTTTAATTGAAGCCATAATGTGTGCACTACCAGATGCTCTGTCAGTTATTTAAAATATATATTTTAGTTTGTTTGAGTTGGGGCTTTGCCCCCCCACCCCATGTCTTTTAAATATGGGGTGTGGGTTTTCTCCAACTTGAAATAAAAAAATAACTGACAGAGCACTAACTCAGCATAGCAGGCATCAGGACATCATGATTGGCCCTCTGTTTAAGTTGGCGACTCTGCCCCCAACACCCGCTTGTCTTTTTAACATGGAGGTGTGGGGCAAAGCCTCCAACTCAAACTAAAAAAAAGACAGACCGTGAATCGTGAATGACTGACATCAGGTTACTGTGACATCAGTCAAATGTTACCTACATCAGTTTCTACAAAATGCCAGTGGTCCAGTGTTCTCCATAATCACCAAAATAGCTACAGATACACCATTTATTTGGAATCATAATTTTAAAACCTTCCTTATGGATGCAACAGTATGACTACTGGGGATTCACAAGGGTTGTCAGAGCCGAGTCATTGTTATAAAAATGGTTTATTCAAAACTTTTTCCCAGCTCCAATCAGACTTCCACATACCAACCCATTTTTATTCAGGTATTTCCAGTTGAGATATTATGTCACTAAAAAACTGGATCTTTAAACTCAACTACATTATTGTCATTTCACAACTTACTGCTACCAGACTCATCCTCAGCAAATTTTATTTCAATAATATATTACACACTAATTATCACAAACTACTATAAACTTAGTATTGCTTAAAACTAAATGGGGAAGGGAGTTGGACAAAACCATTTCAGATACAGAATGAAAAGAGTTTTTTAAATTCACCTCATAAGGGCATAATCTCTTCCAAACTACAACAGATAAAATTCAATATAATACATAGAACATACTATATCCCAAATAAATGAAATAAAATGAACCCTAATATTTCAGAGAAATGCCCATAATATGATCAACCAGCAGCAAACATTGCCCATATGTTATCTCAATGTCATAAATTAAAATCATATTTGGAAAAAAATTATGCTTTTAGAAGTAGTATGAAATTTGGAAAGATATAAGCCCCCCCCCCACCCAGTAGGATTCTTAAGGTTTGATATATGATTTTGGGTGTTTGATTTCAGAGAGCATAACATATTCATGAAATGTTGGTGATTATCTTTATGCACAACATGTCTTATGTTTATCTCTAAAATATTTGCATTATTTTTGTATGTATGCCTCTTTTGAGCTTGGCTCCTGCACTGTGCTGCACAGCATCATGCCTACTATATTTATTCAGTTAACTTGAACTAATGAGTAATGAAGATTTTTTTGAGGGGGAGGATAACTTTGACTGAACTTATGGCGACGCGACGACGACTGCGGGGGGTTTCGGTGCCGGCTGAAGAAGACAGATACCAGCAGCCTTTCATCACACCAACAACGTCTCACTGGACTCTCTCTCACTCAACTGTCTCTGTCTGTCTGCCAGTGCCTAATGTAGTACAGACTCTCAGTAGTGGTAGTACACACTAGTACTAGTAGTACATACACTTGACTAAACTTTTATTTTCTCGTTCATTCTCTCGTCGTCTACTCGTCTCTCTCTTTCTCTCTCTCAGGCTCTCTCTGACTCTGCGTGTAAACCGTAAACGTCGTCCGTCGTCTCGCTCTCCTCTCTCATGAGCTCCGAAAGACTTCCTTAAATACTGCCTCTGTTACTATCCATGTGACCTTTTCAAGACAGACAGCATGGACCATGTGACACCCCCGCGGGGATGCGCCCTGCTGTGAAGTTAGAATTTTATTTTATTTTTTTTTGCTTTCGTTTTTTTTACTGAGGTTGCGGAACTTGCGGGGAACTTGCTAGCCCCTCGGATGTATCGCCCCCGCCCCACCCTTCCTACGGTACTGGGCCTGACGTATGAGTCTTGTGCAGGCATTTCTTAGCGAGCGGTAGTGTTGCAGAGTCGTTTGAGCACCTGTTGCCTTGAAAGATTTCCAGGTTTGTTCCCTGGCTCATAGTTGTTCCAAGAGGTTAGCTGTTACCCAAGGTAAGTGGGATCCTCTTACTCTGGATCTTCTGAGAGGAGCGTGGAAGTCCCCGATGGCTAGGAAGTTGGTAGAGAAAAATTTCAGGGCTTCGTCCATGGAGGTGGCCCTAGGGATGAATGACCAGTCAATGCTGGTGAGGTCATTTAGGAGAGTGGTCAGATCAAGGGATTTGTAAGCTCTGTTGTAAAGCACGTGGGGGGGAGGGACCTTGGATTGGAAGATTTTGCGCACCATATAAATCATATAGTGGTCACTAAGGGAGTCTGGTGGTAGGCCAGGTTTAACTATCCAATGAGGGTGTGTGGTGAGGGCCCAATCCAGAAGTGTATGCTTTTTAGATTTGTGGTTTAGGCAAATGGGTTCCCCTATTTGCTGGGACAGGTTTAGAGCATTTATTTGGCATCATGTTTTGGTGGCTACGCTGTCTATCCAGTTCTGGTTGAAATCTCCCAGGATATGGAGTTTGCCACCTGCCATAAGAGACTTCAGGTTGCCAAGGTGGTCAAGGATGCTACCCAGAGGTGTGTCTGGCGGGCAGTATGACCCTGCTATGTATACAGGGATAGAGTGCAGAAGGGGCATTTTGATTGGAAGGGAATCTATTTTTGTATGGGTACGGTAGGTGTGATTATGGAGAACTGGATTTAGAGGAGATACACATGGCAGTGTTGCCACCCTTCTTTCTGCCCTGTCTGTCTTGGCGGATTAAGGAGAACCTGGGTATAAAGAATTCTGCATCGAGGTTATGGGGCTTCAGCCAAGATTCAGTAATGATTGCAATATCAGGGTGAAGGGATAGGACAGTAGTTTGTAGGGCTGCTATTTTGTTCTTGATACTGCATATGTTTAGGCGGACTATTTTGAAACCTCTTGGGAGGTAAGTAGCCAGTGTGGGGGGTTGCCCAGCTATTAGGGATTGAGAACCTGGGTTACGTTCTACGTCCCCAGCTATAAGAAGAAGGAGAGCCAGGATGTGCCTTGCTAGGCGCATGGTCTTTTGAGATGACCAGCGTAGAGGGGGACGGTTAAGAGTTTGTGAGTTAGGCTTAAGGTCTAAGTAGTAGGGGATATATAAGGTCGGTAGCTCTGCATGGAAAGAGGGAGGGAGGATAGTGGCCCCCAGTGACCAGTTATGCCAGTGGCACTGAGTGTGGTCCACTAGTGCAGAGGAGGAGTGGAGGGGTGGCTTTGCAGCTGCAGGGAGAAGTGGCAAGAGCCAGGTAGAATTGGGTGGGATGAGGGTGGAAGGGAAGATAAGGTTAGGCATAGCATAATAATTATTATTGGGAGATACTGCATTTTAGTAGTAGATTTGGAAGCTGTTCTGGGGTGGCCACTAGTGGCTGAGTAATATAAGGAGCTAATGGGAAAGTGGGCTGATTGGTTTATGTGTTCACGAGGTCAACCCTATAAAAGGAGGAGCTCACCAAGAGTGGTGGTGGGGCGGTGGGGAGCCTGCGAGTAGCACAGGTGGGTCCTCACTTTGGTGCAGCACTCTGTAGTAGCTGCAAGCATGGGATTGCTACCTGGGTACTCTGAGCTGCTCCTTTGTTCATGGGGGGATTCGGTGGCTGTGGGGAGGGCTGGACCAGCTTGCCCTCATGACCGCACTGCTGGAAGGGACAAAAAAGGCAGCTTTAAGTATAGGTAGGTAGGGCTTTAAGTATAGGTAGATACATATATATATATATAAAATAGGGCACAGTCATACCCCTATAGTTAGAGTTGAGTGGGCAGGTTAATGTTAACCCACAAATTTTGCACCTTAATAACTTTGCAACCGTTCTACAGATTTGCACGAAATTTGGAATGTGCAGTCTTGAATGGTAGATATCTTGATTTGCCAGCTTGCTTTTTGATTGGATTTGTATTTTTGTGCAGCAAAGTGCCACAAAACTAATTTTAAGCTATTTTTGACAAATGTCAGAGTAATTTTCTAACATTATGCTGCACCCACACTGTTTGGAATTGTTGTCATGAATATTTTAGGGTAGAAAGTGGTTATATAAAATATATAGCATTGGTTTGGAGAAAAAAAATATTAATCCGTTCAAAGTTATACATTTTGAAATTTCAGGTACTGAGCATGCTCAGTTCAGTCTTTGGGATAGATGCACAGTTTTGATCAAGGATCCCTGGTTGTGGACAGCTGGGGAAGAGAGATTGCTAAGAGGGATTCAGAAATCTCATAAAATCTCTCTTCCTGAGAAAAATCCCTGTTTGTCTGCCACCATCTTATTCTCTTGCTTAGCAAGAGAGAAAACAGACCCTTAAAACATGCCCTAGGGTCCCTGAAAAAGAAAACAATCCCCAACATCTTTTTTTTTAATTAACAATCCTTCCCTCTGAATTTTGCATTGAACAACTTCCTGCCTGTCCATTCCATTTTTTTTCCTCTGACCACGGGTGGGTGCCCAGTCCTCATGTTGGCAATTATCTCTCCTCCTCCACTGCTGTGGCACACTGAGGAGCCCAACCCCAGTATTTCAAAATAATGATATTATTAATTTAATTAAAATATGTTTCCAACACCAGGATGCCACCCCCCTGTGTTGGATCTCTCCCCAAGCTCCTCCTTTTTCAGTCGATATCGGGGTTCCTAATCCCGGTGTCAGCAATTATCTCTCCTCCCCCCTCCACTAGTGTGGCACAATGGGGAGCCTACCACCAGCATGCCTAAATAATTATTATTATTAATTAACAATGTTTCTGACACTGGGATGCCAACCCCAGTGTCGGATGCCCCCCACCCCTTTTGTATAAGCCAGCTTCAAGGTGTCCAACCCCTGGGTCAGCATTTATCCCACCCTTCTGTGGCACACTGGCAGTCCACCCCAGTGCGCTGAAATGTGGTTTTGTGATAAAAGACATGTGAAAAAAGAAAACTGTCACCCAATGTCATATTTTACCTGAAAAAAAGAAAACAGTCCCTCGTCCTCCCCATTGTTCCCTCCCCATCCCGATCTTCCCTCTGCACACCCACCTCCCCTTACCCCCTTGCCCTATACTTACCTTTGGAGGTTGAGTGCTGTCATCTTCTGTGGACTGGGACATGACTGCACTCTTCAAAGGTGAACCACAAACTGAAGAATCAAAGGTAAGCTCCGTATAATTGGCAGTTAATGGGGTTTTTATTTTATGTTGATATCTCAGCCTGTTTTTGGAATTTTGGCCCCAAATTTTCAACATGGGGTTCTTGGAACCCCACCTCATGAACACTGGCACTGTCATCTCCTTAATCCGTCCCAAAAGGTGATTTTGCAGTTACTGTATAGAATCTCCTTTTTGGGATTGATTAACAAAATGACAGTGCCACTGTTTATGAGGTGGAGTCCAATAAAGCCCATGTTGCAAATTTGTGGAAAAAATTCCAAAAAATGACTGCAATATGAGCATGTGTTACAGATGTTCTATGCACACTCATAACTTCACCGATTTTTAATATTTTCACTCCAGGTTTTCAAAATTGCCATTTTTTCACACCCCGTTATTAACAGTACAGCTGTTAGTTTTCACATCTTGCCCCAAACTTGGTTTTGCACCTGTGGCCAAGAATGGCAAGGTCACTGTGAAAAATCAACTTTGGGACTGATTAACAAAATCACAGTGCCAGTGGTCATGAGGTGACATTCCAAAAATTCCGTGCTGAAAATTTGGTGAAACAATTGCAAAAAATGACTGTGTTACAAGCAAGCATTGCCCAGTTTCAATGCATGTTCATAACTTTGCAAGTTTTTTAATATTTTCACTCCAGATTTTCAACATTGCTATATTTTCACACCTTCTCATGAAGAGTACAGCTGACATTTTTCACTTCCTGTCCGAAACATGTTTTTGGACATGTGGTACAGAATGGCATGGTTGCTATGTGAAATCAACTTTTGGGATAGATTAGTGGAATCATAGTACAAGTGTTCATGAGGTGGGGTCTTCAAAAGACCATGTTGAAAGTTTGGAGAAAAAATTCCTGAAAATGCCTGAGTTACATGCATCCATTGAATTTATTCTATGCACTGTCATAACTGTGGTACTTTTCACATCTACATACATATGTGCATCTGCAGAGAGACTGGAGTACAAGATCCACTCCCACAATATTAATGTTGTTGTGATGGAGTGCCTGTGGGTACTGTGCTGTTGGGTGTGGCCTGCTTGGACCCTGTTCTCTCACCCCCTTAATGGATGACACAGTATAGAATACTGGGCCCTGCACTCACACAAACATAGAAGGGTAAGGTTACACTTTCTGAAAAAGTAAGGAAATTAATTGTAAAAAACTTCATTAATACATCAGTTAGGGTTAAAGTGAAAAAAGTAGGGAAATGAGATGTCAGAGTTGAGCCCCTAACACTCCCCCACCCAATCCCACCAGCCCACCCCACACCCAACCTCCACAGATCAACAGGCATTGGGGTGTGCCTTGAGGTCATTGGGCCTAACTCTCACCCCATTGTCCTATACTTGGCCATGTCAAAATTTCTTACACATGGAATGGGGTGAGAGTTAGGCCTGACGACCCCAAGGCACACCCCATGCCTGTTGGTCTGTGGAGGGTGGGTGTTGTGTGGGCTAGTTGTGTTGGGTGAGGGGTGTTAGGGGCTTGACCTTAATGTCTCATTTCCCTACGATATATATATGTGTGTATCTATATATATTATGGTAGCACGGTAGTGCTACCATAGTTAGGGTTGAGGAGCCATTTACATGTTAAACCCAAAAGTGTGCAACTTAATAACTTTGCAACTGTTTAACGGATTTTCCTGAAATTTGGAATACACAATCAAGACCCATATGCCTTGGGATCTGCCAAGTTTTGTACCAGTCGGATACACAGCTGCGGAGTTATTAAGCGTGATCTGTGTGCGCTTACTCTTTTTCTGGAATTCTATGGTCGTGCCTACAGGTTGCATGGTTTGTGAGACTGGCCCAAAATCATCAGGGAATGCACGGCCAGGGCCTCGATGTGTCTTTTGAAGATTTCATGAAAAAATATTAAATGGTTCAAAAGTTATTCAAAAAACAATTCCCCATTATAAGTCAATGGGAAAAGTTAACAGAAAGTTCAACAGTGTCGCAAATGCACTTTTTACTGTCGCAAAAGGCTCTCTTACTGTCGCAAATCCACCATTTTATTTTCAGTTAGTGATCAGAAAAATGCTTGGCATTTAAAATTGAGACCCTCTAGCAACCTAATTAGTTTTGTATTCACCTAATCGGGCCCTGAGGATGCTAGCCATGTCTTTATTTTGGGGTAAAACACCCCAGAAATATGTTTTTCAGATTTCTGGAAAAAGTACTTTCACAAAGTAGTGTCGCACTCACGAAAGTGTAGCACATTTTTGCGAAAGCTTTTGTAAATCATGACACTACTTTGCGACACTATGCCCAAAATAACAGTAAATCTTTGGCACCCTGCTGCAAAAGAATGGTTTGGAGTTTTGGGCTAAAATTTGGAAGGAACGCAGCCGACATCTCACAGATGTGCCTTTCAGTATTTTGCTGAAAAAATATTACATGGTGGCAAAGTTACGGTACTCCAAAGTTAATGCTTTTTCCCATAGGATAACATTACGGCGTAAGATGCATTGCAGCAATCGTTTGGCGCCCTGCTGCAAAATAATGGTTTGGTCTTTTGGGCTGAAATTTTCAGGGAACACAGCCAACATCCAACAGATGTGTCTTTCAGTAGTTTGGTGAAAAAATATTACAGGGAGGTAATATTATGGCAGTCCAAACTTCTGTTTTTTCCCATAGGATAACATTACGGCCTTCGCCGCGCCTTTCAGGGCTAGTATCTCGGCAGATGCGAGATCACGGACTTTTTGTCAAAAAATTCCTTAGCCCCAAAAACTAGCCAGGAAAGTGATAATTCATATGACTTTTACATTTTTTTTCTATGTCTTACGGTTACTGAGAAATAAGCAATTTACTATTCCAAGTCCTCATTTTAGTGTTCCGAGAGTCATTATTTTGCATACATTCTTTGTACTCACTGTCTTTCTCTACACAGCTTTTGGGGAAAACCAGCCTGTGTGCTTACATTATTGTTACCATTACCATTTCTGCTTGCGGTTGCGTACCCGTTTGACTTACCGTTCACGTTTACACCACCATGTGCATTACCCTTTTCATTTTCATTTGCGGTTGCGTTTGCATTGTTTTTAACATTTCTGTCTACAGTACTGTTTCTCTTTCTGTTTTTCTTTGCTTCACCATGCGCACTACAATTTGCGTTTGCAGGCACAATGTTACTATATGACAAGACATCACCTGGCTGGAGTGCGGAGCCCGCAGGGACCCACACTCCGGGCCCTGCGCTCCCGCCACTGCATTACATTCACTATTTCTCATTATCATTCTCAGAAAGAAGGGAAATTAGAGGCAAAAAAATCAGTTTAATGCATCAGTTAGGGTTGTTCAACAGCGACAAAAGTGAGGAAATTTGATGTTAGGGTTGAAACCCCCTTTGCACCCCTTCAGTCCACCCCCCCAACTGGAATCGGGGTGTGCATTGGGGTCATCGGTCCTAACTGTTACACCATTCTCCTATTCCTCAGCTTCTTTCCACATGTGATGGGGTGACACTTAGGGCCGATGACCCCAATGCGCACCGATTCCTGTTGGGGGGCTGAGGGCAAAGGGGTTTGAACCCTAACATCAATTTCCTCGCTTTTGTCACTATTGAACAACCCTAACTGATGCATTAAACTGAGTTTTTTGCGTCTAATATATATATATATATATATATATATATAGAGAGAGAGAGAGAGAGAGATTGAAAAACTGTGTACTTATATGAAATATTTTGTTTTATTTTTACTTGAAAAAAAATCAATATATTTTCAAAGTTGTTCCTGATGGAGTGCCTTTTTGTTTTGAAACATTGAAATAATGAAAATATTGGCTAGTAAAAAATGAAAATAATCTTGGTGAGTGACACAGTCTTGTTTTGTTGCTGTGGTCTAAGTCAAAATTAGCCAGTGATGATTACAGAACATAGAGTGAAAAAACATAAACAGAGCCCTTGGTTACAGACATGTGTAATCCTTGATGCTTGACAGAGGGTCAGAGGGATAACTACAAGCATATTGACTCAAAACTGAGAAAAGGGTCAGACCTGAGGTACCTGCAATGATCTTGGGATATCTGAGCTATGAAATTTATGCAAAGAATATAACTACTACCACTAGCCATGTCATGATAAAGTGCCATCCCATAGATAACTGAGCCAAAGGAGAGTTGAGTTACGGATTTGGAGTGCCTGACCCTCCCACAGTGAAGAACCAAAACAGAAGCACAATGAAGTGTATTTACTGTGTATGTATTGTTCCTGATAAGTACTGCAGAACACACCCAATATTTCATTTATGTTAACTTTACAGGGGGGAGGTGTCTGAGTAAGTCAAATCTGCAATCAGTGTGGAAGACATTACTGGCACTTGCAAACTTTGTCCCCATGAGACTGCTATACTAGAATGTATATATTTCCCAGTCTGATAATTTATTGTTGCTTGTACCTGACCAGGCTCTTCTTGAGCTGGTGATAGAATGTTGGATTTTTTACTCATTGTCAGATGTGGAACCTTTGCAAAAGAGCACTTGTGCTCAAAGGTGTTTTCCAAATTATAAATAAAAAAATAGCTTACAGGATCTGTGCAAAAAGCTGTGACATATTTGCACTCTAAAAATAGATGCCCCTGTGTTTCTAGGATTTGACTACATTCCAGTCCTAGGCAATACCTTTCTGCTATTGGTTTGTGTTTGTTTTTAACATTTAATCAACCATGAATGCTTAACCATAACACATCCCATTGGGGTTGGGGATTTATTTTGGCTATACTGTTTATTGTTTATATTTTAATTAGTTTAGTGTATTTGTATGCTTAGGCTGGGTGTAGGAAGACTGATTTTAAGAATGTGTAAGGAGGGTCTTAAAATGGTCAGGCAGTATTCCCCTACCAGGCTCAGGGAGCTGTGCCCCTTCAATTGCCCCTTCTTACCAAGAGAGATGTATGAGCACTGACAATCCCTTGGGATTTCTAAGAGGCATGGAGGGGCAGGGCTGGCCTGGTCAGGGAATGGATTGGGGTATGTATTGGGGTTGTAGGGACCAGGGGACACCCTGGGGCAAAATGGTGCCAGGACAGGGGTAATCCCTGTCTTGTCCCCATACCCAAGAGTCCTGAAATTGATGCTGACTAGGAGTCAAGGTCTTCCCCAACATCTCATCCAGCCTGGGTGGTGTTATGTAATGCTAGGTCCATCAAAAACAAGACAACCGTTATAGCTGACATTGTTTAAATGGTGGACCTGGCATGTATCACCGAGGCCTGGCTGGATGAAAATGCAGGCCCAGTATTGGCTTCTGTGACTCCAGCTGGGTTCTCGGTGATTCACTGCCAAAGGCTGGATTGTAGGTGTGGATGTGTAGCCATCTTTTTTAAGACTGAACTGGGCCTTGTGGATGTTCCAGTGGGGATCACTTGATCCTTTGAGTGTATTATAGGTGAGGGTGTAGGTTGTAGGATACTCCTCATCTACTGTCCACCAGGTGATGGGGGGGGTTATTCCTGCAGGAGATTGCGGACTTCATTATCGACATGATGTTGGAGTCCCCCAGATGGATAATTCTGGGGGACTTCAGTGCCTGGGTTGATGACAAACTTTCACAGTTTGGTCAAAATCTTCTCCAGTTAATGACAACACTGGGCCTTACACAGGTAGTTACCTCTTCTACCAATATAGGAGGTCACTCACTGGATCTACTGTTCCTGCTGGGGATGGAGATCACTGATTTGGGGGTGGAACCAGTCAGTTGGTCTGACCATCACGCCATAGGGTTCAGTTTTGGGCCCCCCCAAATGGACCTACCCCTTCGGAGATAGTCCAGTACCATCCCATGAGGGGAATTACCCCAGATGGTCTAATGGTGGTGCTGGACCTATTGGAATTACTGGGTGAAAGCACAAGTCCAGGGGATCTTGTACTTGCCTATAATAAGGCAGTGGGTGATGCCCTGGACTTGGTTGCTCCTATTCGCATTTGACCACTCACTCTTCACCCAAGGTCCCCTTGGTATGATGGGTCCTTGAAGGAGTTGAGATGGGTTGATTGAAGGCTAGAGAGAACATGGTGGAAGTCCGGCCTCGATGCTGACAGGCTTAGATTGGTGGAACATTATAAAGGCTATCAATCAGAAATCACTTGTAAGAAGGCAGAGTTACTGTCCAGAGGGATTTCTGTGGCACAGAACCGGCCGGCTCAACTCTTTCAAACTGTTGATAGACTGTGCAGTCTAATCTGTCTTCAATCCTGGAGAGCTTGTTCACAAAATAAGTGTGAGGAGCTAGCTCGATTTTACATGGATGAGGTTGCCAACATCTGGTCTGGAATCAGTCCGGCTTTCTCCATGAGGGGTCGTGGATGTTGATGAGAGGTAACGAGCACCCGGTCTGTCTGGACAGATTTCAGACAACCAGAATTCATGGACATTGTGAAGATTGTCCAGACTTTGTGCCCAACCCGTTGTAGTTTGGATCCGGGCCCTACCGCCCTTTTGGTGGGTTGTGTTGATGTTATCTGCCCAATCCTAGCTGAAATTGTATGGCGATCCTTGGAGAAGGGAATCCTTACAGATCCCTTAAAGGAGGCAGTCATTTGACCATTCCTTAAAAAACCCTCCTTGGATCCCATCGATCCAGTTAACTACTGACCTGTCTCTAACCTTCTCTTTTTGGGGAAGGTTATTGAGAAGGTGGTTGCGCTTCAACTGGATAATCATTTAACTCACAATGTCAATGAAGTTCTCCAGTCTGGTTTCAGGAAGAGGCATAGCATGGAGACCGCTCTTGTTCAGATATTAAATGACCTCCTATTGGCGAGAGATCGAAAGGCTTGTACCATCTTGGTCCTTCTTGATCTTTCTGCAGTCTTTGACACTGTGGCCCATGCTGTGCTTCTGGAGACCCTGTGGTTCCTTTGTGGACTGTCAGGTACAGCCCTCAAATGGTTTTGATCCTTCCTTGCAGGCAGGTCTCAGAGGGTGGTCACTGGAATTTATTCCTCTGATGCCCTCCCCCTGTCTTGTGGGGTGCCGCATGGCTCCATATTGGCACTGATGTTGTTCACAGTGTATGTGCTGCCATTAGGAAATATCATTAGGTGATATGGCTTGAATTTTCACTACTATGCAGATGATGCTTAACTGTATATGTCCTTTGTGCCCGGACAGCTTGATGTGGTCTCCATGCTAAATAGTTGCCTCTCTGAGATTAAAGACTGGATGAGCACGAGTTGGTTGATACTGAATCCAGATAAGACTGAGGTGTTGGTGGTGGATCTGGATCGCCCGGGGGTGGGTTTTGGTGCTGGACATGGGTCAGGCCTGTGGCTAGATGGTGTCCTGCTCACTAACTCAGATCAGGTGCATAACCTGGGCATTATTTTTAATGATGGTTTGACCCTGAAGTTTCAGGTGTCAGCTGTGGTCAAATCCTCATTTTACCATCTGAGGAATATTGCCTGGGTGAAACACCAGATTCCTCCAGGTGACCTTCCAACTTTGGTCCATGCCTTCATCGCCACCCATCTTGACTACTGCAATGCCCTCTATCTAGAGCTGTTAGGGGTTGATATCTTCTGCCTGCAGCTTGTGCAGAATGCTGTGGCCAGGCTGTAGACTGGTACCTCTAGGACCAGTCATGTTACGCCTGTGCTGCGCAATCTCCAGTAGCTGCCAGTTCAGCTGCAGATCACATATAAGGTAGGCTTGTTTACCTTTAAAGCCCTATGCAAACAGGGACCTGACTACCTTAAAGATCTCCTGACTCCATATTACTCCAGTTGTCCCCTCCAATCTACCAATGAGAGATTGCTAGAGATTCCCAGGGTTCATCTTAAAACATCTGGAGCGTGTGCTTTTTCGTTTCTAGCACCGACCCTGTGGAATTCTCTACCTCGTCGGTTGAGAGAATGCCTGACCATCAGCAATTGTAAATCAATGATGAAGACCTTTTTTTTTAGCCTTCACTGATTAACAAATTGAAGAAATGGATTGTTTTAATAATTGTAATGTTGTTGATTTTATATGTTATTTATATTATGTACAGCGCCTTGGTTTCTGAAAGGTGCTTTATAAATAAAGTTCTGTGTGCTTGTTTGCTTGCTTGCTATACCTGGGCATTCTATTATTCTGTAACTGTGAGGATGCTTATTTATTATGCACTGCTGGACATTGCGAAATACTTAATTCAGTGGTACACGCAGCCCCTAACAAGACATTGTATATCCCTTGTCTAGAATTTACTATCGCAGATAGGTATGGTACCTTCCATTTTATGAGTTTCTGAAATAGAGGCCTAGCATAATCTGTGATTACTTGTGTTGCAATCAAAAATCTGAATTTGTTTTGGGACCATGCATGTTTGCAGGCACTTGCCTGTTCCAGTACCATGTCTGCCCATGGCTTGTTCCCATGGTTTCCAAGTATTACCACATTATAAAAAAATTAAATACTGTAATAAAAGGTGATGGGATTCACCATTCCCAAGCCCCATTCCTGAATTGGTCTGTAAGTCATTTCCCACTTTATAGGGTTTAAGCAGCTGCCCCACAGAGCCTGGAAAAATTTACTATAAACTCTGGTTTCCATCTGTGGTTGGGGGGTAGAAACAAGTAACTCACATATAAGAAAAGAGGAAGTAGTATGGTTTTAATTAAAAGAAATCTCTTTAGTTTAGAGATGTGTCTATTTTTCCATTGTGCAGAAAGTTGTTCAGCTTTCTGAATATGCAGTTCCCAATTTAATTTGGTCATATTTCTGTCTCTAAACTGTATGCTAAAATAGGTATTGGTTCATTTGTGATTGTTTTGTTTGCATAAGGTGGGGAGAGTACTTCTTCTTAATGGTACACCTATACTTTTTTTTTTTTTCAAAATTTATTTTGGATCCTGTTACAGATGAAAAAAGCAGCAAACTGTTCCTTTACTTTGGTTTCCTCTGTCCCTTTCTTGACAATAACTATCACATCATCAGCATAAGCCAGTTTTTTTATTGGGAACCTGTGTAAGTTTTATACCTTTTATATGTCTATCCCTTTGAATATTTTGCAGTAGTGGATCAATGCCATAGACGTATAGCAAATGGCTAATGGGGCATCCCTGCCATACTTCTTTATGAAGCTCTATTGTTTTTCCTTTCCACTGGTATTACCTTAGCTGCAGTGTACATACTCTTGATCCAAGCAAAGAATTCAGTGGGTAAGCCAAAAGTTATGTAATGTATAAAATAAATATTCATGGGAAACAGCATTGAATGCTTTTTCCTGGTCTAAGCTAAGAAGAATGCCTTCATCTGTGTCCTGTTGCATGCCTTAAAAAATCCCCTTAATGTTATTAAAGTATCTTGAATGCATCTGGTCAGTATGGAACACATCTGTACGTCACTAATTAACATGCTGGAGACCACAGCTAAACTTTCAGCTAGTATTTTTCCTAAGATATCTGTAGTCTGTATTTAGCAGACTGATAGGTCTCCAATTGGCTAGATTACTTCTATTTCCTTTCTTAAACAGGAAAAATGATGGCCCAGTGGAGCTGAGGGCTGAGGCGCTGGATGCCTTACCTCACACCAAAACTAGTGACCCATGATCGGGAATGAGCATGGGCTGCTGTGGGTCAGCAGGGAGGAGAAGGATCGAGCATCCTTTGGACTGCTCTCCTTCTCCGGGGAGGGGGGATACCTGCTCTCAGTGCACTACTGGCTCCTAGCGTCAGCTGGGAGCTAGAGGTGCTGAAGGCTACAGTAGGGGAAGCTGAGGCAGATGTATGGAGGAACGCATACGGGAGTGTGCGTGTTCACTCCTTGGACATCATTGCATGGTCTCGGCTTGAGGGATCTAAAAATTAGGTGGAAAATAGCCTTGGCATGCTTCATGATGGTCAGTTCCCACAGGCACTGCCCCCATGACTGGCAGCAACATACCTCCAGCACCGAATCCTAGTGTGAAGCTGGTTGAGGGATCCCCGCCACCGCACCACGGGGTGTAAGCCGTGGGGTAGCTGGGGGTTGAGCTGCAAGCGGGAGATGGGGCTGGGTGACGAACGGGAGGAACAGCAACCAGGGGCCGAGGAGGAAAAGAAATTAACTGAAAAAAAAAAATGGAAAATTAGATACACAACTGTTATATATGTAAGTAAAGTTTTGATGTCTAATATTTCTTTGTACAGCAATGTCAGTGATGGAACAAGATCATCTATGACATTTTTATAAAGTTCTATATTCAAACCATCTGTACCTGGTGCTGTATTGTTACCCAAGGCCCTTATTGCTGCTTTAATTTCCTCTTCAGTTATTTATTTAGTTAAATTACTTTTCTGTGTCTCAGACAGTGCAGGGATGGGCAGATCCTCAAAGCAGTGAGCATCTTCTTTTATTTTAGGTGGTGTACCATAGGTTCTTTCAACAAAATTGTTTACTAATATAATCTCCTGTTCATTTGTATGTGTATTCCCAAACTCATCCTCTAGTGCAGTCATGATTCTATGTTCTGCTTTTTGTTTACATTCTTTAAAAGGGGCAAATGTGTGTTTTTCATATTAAGTGCCACATCTTATTTCTTGCTGTTTTCGTCCTATTATACTGCTGTTTACACAATTCCTTTTGTATCACACTGATCTGTTGGCTATAGTTAATTTTTGAGTGTTTCTACCTTAGAAAGCAGCAGGTGCAGTTGTTTTCATAAACTCAGATATTCAAAATATTGTGTTAATGTGTGCTTACCAGCATGTTTTTGTAATAGAGTTCTAATATTTCTTTTAGAGTCCTCCCACCATTCAGATACTGAACTGTACATACAAAATCTTATGATATACACCCTGTCAGGGGGTGTATCTAATCCACCTTTGTACATTAATCGAATGGCATTCTTCCTAGTGGCAGTTTCTCAATGATTTTTAAATAAGTCTTCCATTCTGAGAAAAGGCTTCATAAAGGTTGTCTTGCCTGGGTCCTGCATTACTGATTCACCCATCCCCACTGGTAAGGTTATATCATCATGAAAAGTTAAATTTGCAGGTAGCGTTGGCATATGCATTTTAGATGTGCCCACTAGGGATGTATCAGGAGCCCGAGCAATCTTTGTACTATCAGTTTTATTATTTGATTGATTGTCTGTTATATTCAGGGCACAGGGCTATAACTGCACTAAGTAAAACAGCGTGGCAAAAAATACAGCAAGCAAAATGACATGCACTACAATAAGGTTGGGAAATACACTGACCTACAGAAATAGTACATGCTGTTTAAATTTATTGGCAACTTTGTGTTTTTGCAGTCTGCACCCCCACATCCCCCAGAATTTAAATAACAGACTCCAGGGGTGGGTAGATTCAGGAGATGGGGAGAAAGTCAAGAGGGAGGAACTACATTTTTTTTTCAAATCAAAGAAAAGTAGTAACATGGGAAGACCTGCGGGGAATCAAACTACAGCCCAAGGTCTCCCGATTATGCCATGTACTGGTGCCTTAACCACTCCACCATGGAAGTGGCTGGTGCAGGCACCCAGCAATTGGTAACTTGATGCCTTCCTGTAAAATCATACAGCCACAGGGGTAGTGGTAATTCTCTACCACTGTTGTACCCTGTCACTGTAATTCATAGCATGCTCTTCACAGTACGGCTAATACCATTCTGTAGTTCATGCACAGTTATGACCCGGTAGATATATTCAGTATATCTGGGTCTTCAATATTCATCATGCACAAATCATGGTCTGTATCATTGGTACTAACAGATATGAATGTACTGATTTCCATGTCAGTTTCCTGGGTATTGGTGTTAACAGACTCTGGGTCCTGCACTACTGCAGGTGTAGTGATGTGAATTTCCTTTGGAATTGGTGTTGTCTGCTTGTACCTTTGGATACTAGGGTCCATCTAGTCCAGGATCCAAACTCCCTCTGGACCACCTCCACTCTTTCTATGTCCTTCCAGTGATGAGGTCTCCAGAACAGGACACAGTACTCCAGGTGAGGTCTCACCAGTGATCTATATAGTGGTAACACCACCTCCCTTTTTCTGCAGGTGATCCTCCTCCTCCTCCTAATGCACCCCAGCATCCCACTAGCTTTTCCAACTGCCTTGCCACACTGCCTATCCACCCTTAGGTCATCAGACATGATAATTCCAAGGACTCTTTCCTGTTTGATGGTCATTGATATCACTCCTCCCATGTTGTACTCCACCTGTGGGTTTCTGTGCACCAAGTGCATGATTTTGGATTGAAGCATAGTTTCCATACCCGTGACCACTCCTCTAACTTTTTCAGTTTCCCTGTCATTTTTTCCATGACTATGAAGTGTCTACCCTGTTGCAGATTTTAATGTAATCCAAGAACAGGCAGAATTTTCCATCCAGCCCTTCTGCAATGTTCCTAATAAAGAGATTAAAGAGGAACAGTCCAAATACAGATGCCTGAGATACCCCACTGGTCACTCTCCCATCCTCAGAGTGAACTCCATTTAGTACCACCATCTGTCTCCTATCCCTTAGCCAATATTTTACTCAGTTTACAACCTTTGGTTCCACTCCTAGGGCTACCCAGCTTACTTACTAATCTCCTTTGTGGGACAGTGTTGAAGGACTTGCTGAAATCCAGGTAGGCCACATCCACTTCTCCTCCCTGATCCAATTCCCTTGTCACCCAGTCAAATAAATCTATTGAATCTGTTTGACTAGACCCCCCCCCACACACAAACACACACATGAATCCATGCTGTCTCATGTCCGGTAAGCAACTGGATTCAAGATATTCTACTATCCTTTAATTCAGTAATGAGTCCAGTAATTTCTCCACCACTGGGATCAGACTGGCTAGCCTATAGTTTTCGGCCCCTCCCTACTAGCACTTCTGTGAAGTGGGACTAAATCTTTCCTTATCCAGTCCCCTACAACCTCTCCTATGTCAGTGAGAGGTTGAACAGGACTGTCAGAGGTGCAGCCGGCAACTCCCTGAGTTCCCA
The DNA here is from genome assembly GCA_016271365.2 of Neoceratodus forsteri. NCBI lineage: Eukaryota > Metazoa > Chordata > Ceratodontiformes > Ceratodontidae > Neoceratodus > Neoceratodus forsteri. The sequence goes on from CM028130.1 coordinate 56,833,870, forward strand.
CAGTATCCTTGGATGGACACAGTCTGGTCCCATTGCCTTTATCCACTTTTAGATTTGCAAGTTCCTTCAGGACTCTTTCCTCTGTTAATGGACTAGTGTCCACCTCCCTTCCTTTGATGATCCAGTCACTGTTTTTTGTCCCCTGTCCTTCCCTTTCTTCTGTGAACACTCGACAAATGTAAATGTTCAAGATGTCTGTTTTTTCTCGATCCCCTTCCACACAAACCCCTTTCCCCTTTTAATCTTACAATCCCTCCCTAGATTTGTCTCTTTTTGCATACTTACCTAAAAAATGTCCTGTCCCCTTTCTTTACTTCCTGTGCTATTTTCTCCTCTGTTTGGACCATTGTACTTATAACAGGTTTCCCTGCCTCCCTCTGTTTCTCCAGATACAGCTCCCTATCCTCTTCTTTATGTATCTTCTTATACCTTCCTCTCCTTATGGAACCCATCTTCACACCAGCTTTCTAAACAGCCTGGTCACAGTGCATAGCTACCTTTAGGTAATTTGAAATAATTACACTTAGGTCTCTTTCCTGCTTGGCTATTGTCAATATCACTCCTCTCATTTTGTATTCAGCCTCTGGGTTCCTGTATGCCAAGTGCATTATTTTGTACCTTTTCACATTGAACCTAACTTGTCATACCCTAGACAACTCTTCAGTTCTTTTCAAGTCCTGTTCATGCTTTCCACCCCCTGGTATATCAACCCTGTTACAGATTTTCATATAATCTGCAGTTCCTCTATAATGTCGCTTATAAATACATTAAGGAGAAATGGTCCCAGCACTTATCCCTATGGCACCACAATGGTAATCTCTCCTCCACTGAGTGAACCCCATTTATTATGACCCTCTGTCTACTATCTCTGTCAACTATCCATCAACTAATTTTTTACCTAATTTAACTCCTTTGGACCCACTTCTAAGTTCCCCAGTTTGTTTAATAGTCTCCTATGTTGGACAGTGTCAAACACCTTACTAAAATCTAGTTATGTTACATCCATTGCAACACTTTGCTCTAATTCTTGTATCATCCAATCAAGAAATCTGTCAGATTCATTTGACATGACTTCCCTCCTGTGGGCCCATGCTGCCTCTGATCTTGTAACCCTTTTGATTCAAGGTAATCCACTATCCTCACCATCAACAATGATTTCATTAGCTTTCTCACCACTGATGTTAAACTGACTGGCCTAAAATTCAAGCCTCCTCCCTGCTACCACTTTTATGAAGGGAACTACATGTGCCCTTCTCTAGTCCTCCTAAACTATATCTGTTTCTAGTGAGCTATTGGAAAGAACTGTCAGAGGCAGGCCTAGAATCATGGAATTCAATTAGAACACTGTGGTATCCTTAAATAGTGCTTGGGTCCAGGTACTTTTGATTAGAGACTAAGAGTCACATATAGTAGAGACAAAAATTCTAAAGACCATTTGTTGCACAGCCACATTCAACCTACCCCTGTTGATCGCCGACTACAGTAACCACCAAGGCCCAACATTTTATTTTACTTATTGCCATGGTTCATTGTGCAAACATGCCCTCTCAGGAAATAACATTATGCACTCAACCATGGATGTTATAGTGAACATTAAATATTTCAACCAATGCTTTGCAGCTTTTGTGGTGTATATCCTTATTTTTCCTTGCCCAAAGGCTTTCAGCGGCATGACTGTACAATACATCCAGTCAAGGAGAGCATCCAGAAGCACTTCAGTTACATATGAAAAAGGAGGGAAAAGTCCTCCGTGGGGTCCACTTAAAAGAAAAACACAATACAGATGGGAATCAATTGAAATGTGATGGTTTACAGTGGTTAACACTCCATGCTAGATTGGTGACAGATTAAAGTGGCTGCTGAAAAAAACATTAACCAAATAGAGTTGACAGGATATAACTCTTCAATCAAAGAGGCTAAATGCACAATTAGATCTTAGCGTCTTTCTGTAAATGACTAGCTTTGTTCAGCTGAGTAATATCAAGTAATACCAAGCATTTATGATGGTTGCTATAGTCCTTATCAGTAAAGTTGAGACTTAATCTCCCTGCTGATGTTCTCCATTGACATGAATTAGTAGATTTTCAACTTTCAACAGCTATATTTCTTCTTGTTATTAATATTATTACATCTTTTATTATGTATTAGACACATTTTCTATACTTTCGGAATTATATTTACATTTGTGCCTTGTTCTTTTCTTTAATCCCTTTTTTCTTTTTGTAGGCATACTAATTTAGTCATCGGTTTTTAATTATTATCCTACAATGGATTTGCAAGTGAATTCTGAGAAAGAGAAGAAGATTTGGTACTGCTATAGTGGAGAATGAAATGTTTGTAACACAATAAAGGTCATAAAATAAATTAAAACTAAAGCAGCAATACAGACAGCTGGAAAATTTTTTACTTGTACTTTTTATTCCATTTTAGATTGCCCTTTACCTCTTGAAGTGTACAATACCTTTTTCCCCATGTTTCATCTGCTTTGCCACTTTTACTTATATTTAAAATAATAATAAAAGAAGCTCTCTTTTTAATATGGCTTAGTTGAGGTTTTTATCTGAATTCATTGTTGTTTTGGGATGCATGTTGTAGAACACTTTTCTTGTGGAGGACATCGTACAAGACAGAAGGTAAGGAGCAATTTAAAATGGAATATAAAAGTATAAATTTAAGTTTTCACCACCATCATGCACTGCTGCCTCATTACATTGAAAATTAAATAGTTGCTAATTAAACTAGAAAATAATGTGTTTATTCTCAGTCAGAACAACCACTAGTATCTTCCAACCATTTAAACAAATAGTCTTATACATTTTATAATGCTAGAAACTACATTTTGAAAGCTGTAACATACTATATTTGAACAGTTAACAGCTCTCCTGTGTTGCTACATGCATATACGTGTTGATATAATGTGGTAAAAATTACAGGATTTAAAAAACGTAGTGAACCATTTTATGTTTTTTTAAATCAATAATAAATAGTTGTTCATTATCTCAATATATGGTCACTGTAGTAATATACTAACAATATAAAAACTTGGCTGACTCCAATCTTTCATTAAAAAAGTCTCTAGCAGTAATGGTTACAAAGTTATCACATTTTAAAGTAGATGTCTTTTGGTTGGTCTAACTCTGAAACTGTTTGGGATAGAAACTTATTTTTTTTTCAGTATCATTATGAAACTTGTTTTATATCAATATATTGTCCCCTAAGTGGTATATTAGTGATATAATGAGTTGCCGGATTCCAAGCTTTCATTAAAAAAAATCTCTAGCCCTTATGGTTCCAAAGTTATCCATTTTTAAAGAAAATATGTTCTGAAAGGTCCATCTCTCTGTTTGGAATAAAAACTCATTTTTTTTATGAAAGCTTAGAGTCCAGCCATTAAGAAATGGTGTCATTATTATACTGTTATTATGTAACAACAGTAATTATGCAGTTGATATTAGCAGCAGGCAGTTTTCTCTAGTAAGATACATATTTACATAATGACACAACTGTTTGTTTTGCAAACTAAATATTATCAATATACTTTTTTCATAACAGTAAAGTATATAGATATACTTTTTTAATATCGACATGGAAAACTTCATGATGAATTTAAAAAAGAATATCCGCACATTTTCTGAATTTTATTACTTTCCCAAATTTGATTGGTATCTATATAAGTGTAATACCATAAATATTCATCTTATACCTTAAATCGTGTAGCTAACGTTTCACTGTCCTCAGGTTCACTAAGGGGAGGCATGCTGGGAAGAAAGGAGGAGTGACACCTGAGAGCAGAGCCCCAAACTGTGCATGGTGAAGGATGCCAGCTACCATGTAAGTAGAACTTTAAGACAATTTAACAGATCCATATTTCACAGCAAATACTGCAATGCTGATTTTGCTCTGCTAGTGACTTTGGATTCTGAAATGCCTCAAATATGAAAAAAAAAAATGCTACAATCAAGATCACTGACCAGTTATTGAATTCCTCCCTGTATCCTTGGCCTACGGTGGTGATACATTAATTCCAGAAATGGTTGAAACAAATTAAGGTGCTTGATTGAAAGAGGCAAATGTGCTGACTGTCCATTTTTTCTCTTACTATTTTTTGGCTAAAATGCATCACCACAATGATGAGGCGCTCCAACACTGACAACGTGTTTTTTGGAGTGGCCTGTGTTAAAGGGCATTAGAAGGAGCTATTGCCAAAGCTGTAACAAGCAGGAAGCTGTACACAAGCTGGAAGCTGGAAGCAGTACACATGGATGTACACCTTGATAATTCAGGAGTCTGGTTCAGACAAACTGCAGAATATTTTACCGTACCAGCATTGTTCCTGAATTACAGCTGTCACCCTGGCTTTAAAATACTGCTGTGACAAAAGGTCCAATTGCAAAATCAAGAAATCTCCAAAACATTTAGAAAAGAACAGCACAAGAAACAGGTACACCTCTCTATCAAGAAGGTATCATCTGCAAATTGCTTAAAGTAAACTTCCTATTTCAACCGTTTGCTGTTTTTTTTCAACAAGATATGGATGCAACATTAGCGGTATCCCCCCCCCCCGATTCATAAGCAGCCTTTCGCTCAGTACTGCACTCTGTCTATTTTAGGATCTGAGAAATTGATGTCTGTGAGTATTTGACTGAATTCCAAAGTGAAATAAGCAATAATTTAACCTGAATATACTCAGACCATTAAGGAAGTGAAGACCATCTGTAAACTTTTATTTCTTTGTTTTTGCATCATCAAGTTAAGCAACTTTACTGCTGTTTGCCAGCTATCGAACCTTTTGAAAACAGAATACACTATAATAGTGGGGGAATGGCTCACAAGGGTGTTTTTTGTATCTACTGTGCAAACCTTGATCAATTTGAAGCTGCTGCAGATTAAAATTGCTTTCTTAGAAATTTTACATCCAAGTTCTGATTTGGGCCGATGATTACCAGAAGGAAAACTGTAAAAAAACACAATATAAAGAAAATAACTCTGATTCAGATGGTAGTGCATAATCTAGACATGAAACAATAAGAAATTAAATTCAATATAAGGAGATCAGAGATTCCAGAAGAATAACTTAGCTTAAAATTGAACCCCAGAATAAAGAAAAGATAACACATTTTTTCACTATACCTACCATACCCTTGCCACTTCCTATATTACCTATATAGTCTCTTACTGGTCACAAATACCAGATCAAGAAAAATTGACACAGTTGGTGAATCCCCCCTCTACTAATTTGAATACCGGGGCGGTGCTGGATCAGACTGATTACTTGAAAGAAAAATTGGGCATACTGCACTTAACTCAAATGGCAGAAACAGAACAAGAGCAAGAATCACCCACATGGGTCAAAGCCATATTAAAAGAAATTATGGAAATAAAAGAAAAAATCACTAATCTGGAAAAAAATGACTCCAGATATTGACTCTATAAGGACTACTTTGACTAGTATGGATACTGAAATTAAACAAACTGGATGAAGAATTCAGGAGATGGAAAAAAGAACTATAATAAATGAAGAAGATATATCTAGAATAAAACAAACAAATCAACAGCATGATGTTCAGATAAAATAATGCATGAGAAAATCATAGATGCTGAGATCAGATCCAAAAGGAAAAATGTACATGTCCTAGGTATTCCAGAAATATGGGAGCAACATTCCACATTGTATAACATTTTTTATTGTTTTCCAGCAATACAGACATACCAAGCAGAGGAGACTGCAGATTAAAATTTCATTGACAATACAGTGTTACAGTACAGTACTTAACTCCCTAGGGAAACAAGGTGGGGAGGGTAAGGAAATAAATATTGGGGGTGGGGGAAACAGATAAGGAAGGGAAAGAGGGACAAAACAAAGGGCATAAGGTTACATATTTAGTAGGGATAGCAAAGCTAATTAATACACGGTTCATGACTAGCACTCTCCTAGAAGCAAGTTGATTATTGTAAAATACAGGAATATTATTAACTATAGCTGCATTAACTTTGTATCTGACAGGATACCATTCCTACCCACAGATGTTAACCTCATGAAGCATATTACTTAGATAGAATCCTTTCGAGAACTGTGGTGGCCCACCAAAACTCCATCCTAGTCCTCAAGGGGAGAACTTAAGCACCAGAGCCAACTCTGTGTCTTCACAAGGCCATATGCCCAGCAGACATTACCCATGAGGGGGGTAGGACCCATCCCACTTATGTAATATCAAGGGGTATCAGTTAACCAGCACCCTGCCGAGAGTGTTCGAGTTCTGGGGCTTCAAAAAATTGAGGTAGTCGGACCAACATAGATTGAACTTGGTCATTTGGTACTTCTGCAGGTGTGAAATCCTATCCATTTTGGCTAAAGAGGATAGAGAAGCTAACACCTCCGTCACTGCAGGAGTCAGAGGTGACCTCCATTTGCATAATAGAGCTCTCATAGTCTGCAGTGAGATCAGTGCAAGTCATCTAATCACATAGGGGGTCATTTGTGGAAGCTCCCTTTGGATACCCAAAATGTAAAAGAGAGGACTAAATAGGAGTTTCTTCATCAACACTTTGCATGCAATATCATGTATGCCTTGCCACAGGGATTTCAGTTTGGACAAGACCATAGTATATGCAGAATATCCGCACCCGAGCCCTGACACCTCTAACAAGAGTTGGACTCCATAATCTTGGCCATATACAGCACAGCTGGTGATTTTTACCAAGAATGGTCTATTTTATTATGTATTAATCTAGACCTAGCATCCACCAGCCATCTGTGAGTGTTTTCCACGACTGTTTCAAGGCTATAGAGGACATGGGGGTCCAGAGCATTTTTTCCCACTTAAGTCTCGCCCTTTCAGAGTATTAAGGAAGGGTATCTCATAGTTTAGCATAAATGCACCCTGCTAGACCTATTGGGTGTTGTATCCAGATGTGCTGCACTGCACTGTGTGTTTGGGGCCTCGATGGGTGCACTATATATCTGAGTGCTGCCCTAAGCTGAAGGTACTTCCAAAAATCTATATGAGCAATGTTCCAGGTATGCTGAAGGGATTGAAATGTATAAAGGGTCTTAAGATTGGGGTCTAGCAAGTTTTTCAGTATGAAAATACCCTTATCTGCCCAGGATTTCCAATATAGCAAGTGGTCATCCACAGTAATCTCTGGATTAAACCATAAAGGGGTGTAACACAAGGGGAGAGGAGTCTAGTTCAGTCTTTTGTGAACACCCAACCAATTGGACCTGGCAGCCTCAACAGATGGAGACGTGTAAAGGGACTAAGCTCTGTTAGAAGGGCTCACTTATTGAACTTTATGGGGCATCAGAAGGGATCAGAAATATACTGTCCCAGTAATATCAGGTTCTATACATACTGGTGTTAAGGGGTGCAGCCCTTTAACCATTTCTGCCAAAATGAATGCCTGCTGGTATCCTTCTACCCAAGGAAGGCACCACCCTCCCTTGCTCCAGTCAGCTGTCAGTTGGGCATGACTGAAATGAGGCTTGCTGCACTCCCATAGAAAATCTCCAATAAGCCTATCCAAAGCCAGGCACCATTGTTTGGGGAGAGAAATAGGGATGTGCATTAACAGACAAAATATCTTGGGTGCAGAGGCCATTTTGATTGCAGCAATTTTGCCTGTGAACATCATTTGCAGTGGTTTCCATCTGTCAAACTCAGTTTTCAGAAAGCTGAGAAGGGGTTGAATATTAGCCTGCCAGAAATTATCTAAAGAAGATGTAAACTCAATACCCAAATATGTGATCCCCTCAGGTGCCCACATAAGGCCTACAGACTGAGCTATCTCTTGAGAGCATTTTCCATTCAATGGGAGTATCTCCCTCTTGGCCTAATTTAGTTTCAGTCCTGAATATTGGGAAAATAAATCCAATAGTTCCAATAACGGGGGAGCAGATCTCTGCGGATCTACCAAAGGGAGAAGCAAATCATCTGCATACATAATGGAGGTGTACTCTGTATTATCCACTTTGATACCACTAATGTCTGGATGGCTACGGAGTGCCAGAACTAAAGGATCCACTGTCACAATGAAAAGAAGGGGGGGACAATGGACAGCCTTGTCTAGTTCCCCATTCAAGGGGGATGAGGCTGGATAGTATGGCATTCGTATTCATGCCAGCTGAGGGGGATGTACAAATAGCTTGAATTCTTTACAGAAATTTTGGGCCAACTCTGAATGATGTCAAGGCCAAATATAAATAGTCCCATTACACAGAGTCGAAGGCCTTTTCAAAGTCCACTGCAACTGCTGCAGCAGGGGTAGGGAGATATTTTGCAATGTGCATGAGATTCGTTAGTGTCCTTAAATGATCAGAACTATGTCGCCTGGGGATACACCCCACTTGAGATGGATGTACGAGACCTGGCAGGAGGGGATTTAGCCTAGTTGCTAGAATTTTGGCATAAAGTTTACTATCGATATTAATCAAGGATATTGGCTGATAATTGCTGGGCTTGGTGGGGTCCTTTGCCTTTTTCGGGATGAGTACAATGGTTACCTCTCTAAGTGTGGGAAGAAGAGCCCCTTTGAGCTCAATATCTTGAAAAACTGCTGTTGACAGTGGAATGAGAGTAGGTGCTAGGGCCTGGTAAAAATCTGCGGTATAACCATTGTTTCTGGGGGATTTGCCCAGCTTGAGGGACTTAATCGCAGTACTGACCTCCTCCACGGATATAGGGGACTCAAGCACCTGAGCTTGCTGGTTCCTAAGTTTAGGGAGTTGGCAGGATTGAAGAAAGGGTTGTATCTCCATGTTCAGATGGACATGAGTGGAGGTGTATAACTTTTTATAGTAGGTGGCCATTATATCATTTATTGCTTTGGGTGCTGTGGTCAAATTTACACCAATGTCTGTAAGGCCAGCGAAATATGTACATAGAAACATAAAAACATAGACTTTGACGGTAGATAAGGCCCACTTGATCCACCTAGTCTGCCCATTTCCCTACCTAGAGGATAAGCTGCAGATTCTATTTAACCAGCAGCCTATTTCTTCCTACCCCCCACAAAAATTGCCTTATGTCTGTCCCATGCATTCTTGAATTCTCCCACAGTTTTAGGCCCCACAACCTCCTCAGGAAGGCTGTTCCATGCGTCCTCCACCCTCTCTGTGAAAAAATACTTCTTCACATTGCCCCTGAGCCATCCCTCCTCTATCTTCAAATTGTGTCCGCTTGTTCTTGCACATCTCTTTTTCTGAAAGATGCTACCCTCTTGGACTTTGCTGATTCCACTGATGTACTTAAATGTTTCTATCATGTGTCCCCTCTCCCTCCTTTCCTCAAGGGTATACATATTAAACTCCTTCAGTCTGTCCTTGTATGGCTTCTCTTGCAGACTGTGCACCATTTTAGTTGCCCTCCTTTGAACTGCCACCATCCTATGTCCTTGCGGAGATGGGGTCTCCAGAACTGGACACAGTACTCCAGATGGGGTCTCACCAACTATCTGTACAGGGGGATAACAACTTCCTGTTTTCTGCTGGTGATACCTCTTCCCTATACATCTCAGTATCCCCTCAGCCCTCCCTACCACCTTATCACATTGCTTGTCAACCTTAAGCTCATCTGATATGATTACCCCTAGGTCTCTTTCCAATTTTGTTGTTGTTACTACCTCCCCCCCATTGTGTAATCTTCCCCTGGGTTTTTGTTTCCCAGGTGCATTACTTTGCACTTCTTTGCATTGAATCCAAGCTGCCATACTTCTGACCATTCCTCCAACCTTGTCAAGTCCCTTCTCATCCTTTTCATGCCTTCTTGTGTATCAACCCTGTTGCAGATCTTTGTGTCATCTGCAAAGAGGCATACTTTTCCTTCCAGTCCCTCTGCAATGTCACTTATAAAGACATTAAAAAGGACTGGACCCAGTACTGAACCCTGCAGTACCCCACTAGTAACCCCTCTTTCTGCAGAGTGGACTCCATTTACAATTACCTTCTGTGTCCTGTTGTTCAGCCAATGTTTTACCCAGGTTACCACTTGGGACCCACTCCCAGGCTGGTTAATTTGACTACTAATCTTTTGTGTGGGACTGTGTCAAATGCCTTGCTAAAGTCTAGGTAGGCCATGTTCACAGCCCCTCCCTGGTCTACTACTTTGGTCACCCAGTCAAAGAAATCAATTAGATTCGTCTGACATGACCTTCCCGCTGTGAACCTATGCTGCCTTGGGTCCTGTGCCCCACTGGCCTCTAGGTACTCAACAATGCTTTCCTTCAGAAGTGATTCCATCACTTTCTCTACCACAGAGGTTAAACTGACAGGTCTGTAGTTTCCTGCCTCCTTCTTGGTCCTACTTTTGTGAAGGGGAATCACATCCGCCTTCTTCCAGTCCTCAGGTACCACACCATCCTCCCATGATTTGTTAAAAAGCGTAGTCAGTGGTGTCACTAGTTCTTTGCTTAATTCTTTTAGAATTCTGGGGTGAATTCCATCTGGCCCCATTGCTTTGTCCACCTTCAGTTTTAGGAGTTATTTCAGAAACCTTTCTTCTGTGAAAGGACTGGGATCGACCCCCCTCTCCAGAGTGCTTCTGTTAATTGGATTAGGCACCTCCCCCACTTCCTCTTTTGTGAATACTGAACAGAAGTATTCATTGAGTATCCCTGCTTTATCACTGTCACTCTGTGCCCACCCACCATCCATTCTATTCAGCCTCACTATCCCTCCCTTTGTATTTCTATGCTCCCTGATATACCTATAAAAGGTTTTATCCCCCTTCTTAACCGAGTAAGCTATCTTTTCCTCAGTTTGTGCCTTTGCTATTCTGACTACCCTCCCTGCTTCCTTCTGCCTTAACTGGTACAGTTCTCTGTCCTGCTCCTTCTGTGTTTCCTTATACTTCCTAAATGCTATTTTTTTCTCCCTAACCTTCACCGCCACCTCTTTTGAGAACCATAGTGGCTTTTTCTTTTGTTTTGATTTATTTGCTTCACACAAAGGCTTGTTGTCTATGTGATGGCAGTTTTGATATTTTCCCATTGTTGCTCCACCCCTTCTTCTAGCCTGTTTGCTAGTGCTTTTCTAAGGCACTCTCCCATCTTGCCAAAGTCAGCCCTCCTGAAGTCCAGAACCCTCACTTTTGTATGGCTTGACTCTGCAGCACAGTTTATCGTGAACCACACTGTTTGGCGGTCACTTGTTCCCAAATGGCTACCCACTTCTAGATCTGAGATCCTCTCACAGTCCCCATTTGAGAGTATGAGGTCTAAGATTGCTCCCTCATGAGTGGGTTCCAAAACTAGCTGTTTGAGGCATACCACATGAAGGGCATCAAGCATGGCCCTGCTTTTGGATGTGGCTGCCACAAAGGTGCTCCAGTTAACATCTGGCATGTTAAGGTCCCCCATCAACAGTATCTTCCCTTTCTCTGCCATCCTAAGTATGCCTTCTATCATATCCTTATCCATTCCCTCCCCCTGACATGGGGGTCTATATACAACCCCTGTGTGGATTGCGGTGCCATTTACAGTCTCTAAGGTGACCCACAGTGCCTCCTCTCCTCCCTGTTTACTTTTTTGTTCAGTTGCTTTTATCCCTTCCCTTACATAGACAGCTACCCCCCTCTTCTGCCCTCCCTGTTTCTCCTGTAGTTTTTGTGTACCCTAGTATGTTAACATCCCAGTCATGGTTCTCTGTGTACCATGTTTCTGTGACTGCTACGATATCCAGGCATCCCTCTTCCATCAAGGCCACCAGTTCAGGGAGCTTGTTGCCCAGACTATGGGTGTTGGTACTCATTACCCTCCATTTCTTGATGGCCTTACCCATTTTTGCCCCATCCCTGTCCTTATTGCATTTGTCACTTTCTCCATTTACTCCTGCACTTCTCCCTATTAACATCTCTATGTTGGGGTCTACCTCACTTAGTACCCTGATATTTTGGGGGGGGTTAGGATTTCCCTGCTCCTTTCCAGTGCCTTCCCCCTTGGCTAGTTTAAATACTTGTCAATGAAGTATTTAAACCTATTACCTAGGATCCTGGTTCCCCTCCTGGACAGATGCAGACCATTATGCCAGTATAGGCCTGCATCCCTCCAGGTGGACCCCCAGTCTCCAATGAAGCCAAATCCCTGAGCTCTGCACCAGTTTTTCAACCACTGATTGAATCCCATGGTGTGGAGCACCCTAGCCTCACCCGTACCATAGACAGGCTGCACCTCCGAGAAGGTTACCATGTGTGCTATTTGTCTAAGGCCCCTCCCCATCTCCACAAATGCTTCTTGTACTGCTCTGATCCCTTTCTTAGCCAGGTCATTTGTCCCTAGGTGGACAATGACATCCAGCTCCCTTCCCTGTGCAGCTACTCCTGCAATCCTGAGGATTTGCTCCCTGTCTCTCCAAGCCATGGTGCCAGGCAGGCACCTTACCTCCCTCTCCCTTTCCTCCCCCAGTTCTACCTTCCTAACAACAGAGTCCCCCACCAGGAGTTGTTTCCTTCCCTTGTGGGGTCCCATGTCACCCTCCTTTGGGTCTTCTTTGTGGAGGTTCCCAGCATCCTCCTTGGTCTCCACTGTGGGTGCCTCCTTAGAAGAACCACACTTTTTCAGAATGGTATAGAAATTGAGGAGAGGTACAACTGGAGGGATGAGCCTCTATTCCACCAACCTCACCGTCCCTGAGCCCACTGTGGTCCAACCACTCCTCTTTCTTGGCAACCTCTGAGGCAATGGCAGTGACCTTGGTGGTCCCTGGGTGGGAGAGGAGGTCCCACAATTCCTGGCCAACTCAGCCTAGAGATGAGCAACCTCCTCCCTCAGCCCAGAGAGGTGTCTGCAGAAGGGACAACACTGCATCCTCCAAAACATCTCCCGGAAGACTGCTGCTCCACAGCCACTGCACTGCACCACTTCCATCATGTCTTTTTCTGGCCCCCTAACTGTTATTTGGAATACTTACTCTTTCCTCTGTTTGTTTATTTCTTTTTTCTTCTCTCCCTACTTACTTACTGCTTCTGCACCCTTTTATCTCTGAAATCTTTCTGTTCTGAGACAAAGTTCTATATTTCTCAGTAGTCTTCTTATTTGCTCAGAGTCGGACACTCAGCAGCTAGGGTGAAGACTACTCTTATACTTCTAGGATGGTGAGTCTTTGGTGGCTCTGTGATCAATCACTTCATGCTCCTAAACAGGAAGTTCCTGTTGTCAGTTAAATCCTGTGCCTATAAAAGTAGAACTGGTTTAGGGTGGGGGGGAGTGGAGGGAAGTAGGGCAATATAGTCCCAGTAGAGATGTCTTAATTATACCAGTAGCTCCTTCCTCCTGGAGTTCTGTCTGTCCTCTGGCAGATGCTATCTAGGGCAGTATTTATATCTGGTCTTAACCTAGCTCCTTCTAGCTAAGCCACCCCTTCCCCCACTTTGCAAATATTTCTACACTTAGTTAATTTCACAGATAACAATTCCCTTCTGACACCTGTGACAAGCACCTAGATAAGTACACATATAAGACAGATAACAGATAACAATTTACTTCAAGTACCTCTGACAAACACACCAACTCCTTTTTTTTTACCCTTAATTGAAGGTCCCAGTATAAGAGATCTAGTTCTTAGTCCCAGTAGAGAAGTTTTAGTTATACCAGTAGCTCCTTCCTCCTGGAGTTCTGTTTATCCTCTGGCATAAGCTATCTAGGGCAGTATTTATATCTGGTCTTAACCTGGCTCCATCTAGCTAAGCCACTCCCCATACTTTGCAAATCTTTCTACACTTAGTTAATTTCACAGATAACAATTCCCTTCTGACACCTGTGACAAGCACCTAGATAAGTACACAGATAACACAGATAACAGATAACAATTTACTTCAACTACCTCTGACAAACACACCAGCTCCTTTTTTTGTTTGTTTTTTTACCCTTAATTGAAGGTCCCAGTACAAGAGATCTAGTTCTTAGTCCCAGTAGAGAAGTTTTAGTTATACCAGTAGCTCCTTCCTCCTGGAGCTCTGTCTGTCCTCTGGCAGAAGCTATCTAGCGCAGTATTTATCTGGTCTTAACCTGGTTCATTCAAGCTAAGCCACTCCCCCTACTTTGCAAATCTTTCTACACTTAGTTAATTTCACAGATAACAATTCCATTCTGACACCTGTGACAAGCACCTAGTTAAGTACACAGATAACACAGATAACAGATAACAATTTACTTCAACTACCTCCGACAAACATACCAACTCCTTTTTTTTACCCTTAATTGAAGGTCCCAGTAAAAGAGATCTAGTTCTTAGTCCCAGTAGAGAAGTTTTAGTTATACCAATAGCTCCTTACTACTGGAGTTCTGTCTGTCCTCTGGCAGAAGCTATCTAGGGCAGTATTTATAGTTGGTCTTAACCTGGCTCATTGTAGCTAAGCCACCCCCCCACTTTGCAAATCTTTCTACACTTAGTTAATTTCACAGATAACAATTCCCTTCTGACACCTGTGACAAGCACCTAGATAAGTACACAGATAACACAGATAACAGATAACAATTTATTTCAACTATCTCTGACAAACACACCAACTCCTTTTTTTTGTTTGTTTTTTAACCTTAATTGAAGGTCCCAGTACAAGAGATCTAGTTCTTAGTCCCAGTAGAGAAGTTTTAGTTATACCGGTAACTCCTTCCTCCTGGAGTTCTGTCTGTCCTCTGGCAGAAGCTATCTAGGGCAGTATTTATATCTGGTCTTAACATGGCTCCTTCTAGCTAAGCCACTTCCCCTACTTTGCAAATTTTTCTACACTTAGTTAATTTCACAGATAACAATTCCCTTCTGACACCTGTGACACGCACCTAGTTAAGTACATAGATAACACAGACAACAGATAACAATTTACTTCAACTACCTCTGACAAACACACCAACTCCTTTTTTTTTGTGTTTTACCCTTAATTGAAGTGCTAGCTTGTTGTTTACGCAGCTGATAGGCAAGTATCTTGCTGGCTTTGTCTCCACCTTCCCAGAAAGAGTATTGCAGCCATAATATGGCTATTTCAGCCTTTCTATTAAGGAGCTGATTAATCTCAAACCTCAGGTTCAGAACAACTTTGCCTATAGGGGAGTTCGGGGTGGGGGGAAGATGTGGTTTTAAAAAGGCTTTAAGCCTCTTTCAGTTTCTGTTCTAGAGATGCCAGATGTAGTTCCCATTCCCTTATTTTTGCTGCTGTGAATCACATTATATTACCACACATGGTGGCTTTAAAGGCTTCCCATGTGTTACCAGCATTCATATCTTCTATCAGGTTATGGCTAGGAAAAGCATAGTTTCATTCTGAGCCCGTGGGATGAAATCAGGGTCTCTGATTAGTATAGGATCTAACCTCCAGTGATGGGATAGGGGAGGGTTGGTGTCCCATTGCATTAAAAGCTGCACTGGGGCATGGTCCAAAATTACCCTAGGAAGAATGGTCACATCTAGACATTTAGCTATAACTGCTGAGGATACCAACCAAAAGTCCAATCTACTGTAGGAGGCATTACGTTCCAAGTGAAAAGTGTAATTCCTAGTTCTGGGGTGGAAAAATCTCCAAATATCTGATAGCCCTTGATCTACAATCATTTGGTGGAGAGCATTATTACATTTAGTGTATCTCTCTTTGCTTCCATCATTCCTGTCAAGTGATGGTTAAAATCTCCTCCAATAAGGAGAGGGCGGGGGGGTGAATTCCAAAATAGCCTGTGCTATATCATGAAAAAATTGGGGTATCTTCATTTGGGGTGTAGAGATTACAGAGAGTAATGGGTCCTGAGGGGGTATCATAGGTACCTAAAACCCACCTGCCATCAGCACTAAAAAATGATTTAGAGAGTATCCAGGGCAAAGATTTATGAATTAAAATTATTACTCCACACTTCATAGTAGTGGCTTGGGATGACACTTGTGTCCAACCCAGTCCTTAATCAGATGGGTTTGGTCTTCTCCAGAAAGTTTTGTCTCCTGAAGAAATGCCACCTTGGATTTAAGACGCTTTAGATGGGTTAGGACTTTTTTCTTTTTGACAGGGGAGTTTAAATCCCGCACATTCCAAGTGTGTACTAATGGGTCTGTCATGCTAACCTACTCAGGCACCCAATTAAAAGAGATTTGCTATAGAGCAAGGGGTATGAAGAGTTAACAGGGAGCCTGTACTATGTATATTCACCAGGGTATGATAGAACCTTAGGATGTTGAGGGTATAGCTCTGAAGGGGTATCTTCCCTCTATGTCAAAGTTAGAGCACCTGGCACACAGTAGGCCTAATGTAGATTCCACACTGCGTTCCTCAATCTAATCAGCTCTGTGCACACAAAACCAAAGAAAACTTACAGAACTTATCCTATAGTAGGACTGGCGAAGGGCTTATCCAGCTGAAAAGAGCAGATGGAAAACCCTCTCACTTCTGTGGGGCCTGTGGCAAAAAAACACCAGTTTTAGGCCCAGCCCAGCAGACACTAGGGTAACTATCAGGACTTCCAATGTGTTGTTAGACTATAGTCACTTTACAGATACCGACAGCTATACCCTAGAGCTTAGCCGGGGTTTGTCCCAGATGGTGCTACTCAGTTAGGGAGGGGAGGAATGTGTATGAATGGAAAAATAATGTTTTTCACTATTCAATTGGCATCTAGCTCAATAAGAACAGGAGCAGTTGCCAACAGATATGCATAACTAACCAGACAGTAGCATAATAAGCAGCTTCAACTGTCTATGCCCATGAGGTTGTCAGAACTGTAACTTAGGCAATGCAATATCATGTTCAGAGAGGAAACCACAACCTCCATGAAAAAAAGGAAAAAGAACACCAACAAGATGCAGTCATGCCTACCAACAACAACATATTAAACATGATCATTTTTATAAATTCTTATACACTTTAACTTTTGAGCCAACTGGCCCACATACATAAAGCAGAGTATCTCTAAGGTGAAGTGCCTCTCTAAGGGGGGGACCCTCGGATGATCATTCGTGTATAAGAAGCAGCCCAGCTTGAGATACTAGGGCCCCCATCAGGGATGACTGTTTAGTAACAGCAGCTCCATTACAGCCCCTTAATAATGTACCCCAAAGGGAGCGATGACAACTTCCCTACTTCCCCTAGACACAGAACCTAGGGTACTCATCTGAGAACAATCTCTCAGATGGATGCTCATGTTAACTTAATGTCCTCAGATGATTTCATCATGGATTCTAGGCCTGGTGTTGCCACTGAGGCCACAGGTGTCAGTTCTAAGTCTTGCAACGGGAAATCCGTTTCAACATCTTTGGCCCAAGAGATTTCAGAGCCCACCATGTCTGATCTATTATAATCCTCGGTGGAAAGATCCATGGCACTTGATATGTCCTCCCTCTGAAGTGATTCTAGCAGCTCAAATCTGTTTTTTGAAAAGTAGGGACTGGTATACACTATTTCCAGGCCTTTCGTTCTGCTAACCAACTGATCAGTACCAGCCTCCTCTCGTCTGCGTCCTTGCGGGTGATCCCTCTTAGAGTGAGCAGATTGTGGAGGCCTCTTCTCAACCTTAGGATTCCTGGGCTCCTGCCCATTTTTGAAAGACAGGGAAGGATCAGGTCCTGGAGCACCCGGAGAGTCCAGCTTCTGAGGAGGGTTCCTCGGAGCTTGGTCCTTAGAGTGATTTTGACCTTCAGTACCAGATTCTGAGGGGTCAGGGGTAGGCCAGGTCACTGAAATATAATCCAGTGTGGCCTCAGAGGTGGTAAATTGGTCTGATACTCCATTTTCTGTAATTTTCAATATCACCTGATACCGGAGAGCAAAGGGTATTTTTAATTTGTGTAGTTTATGGCATATCTCTGTAAAGGCTTTTTTTTTGTTTGCCAGTTCTTTCAAAAAGTCCTGAAAAACCATGATTTGGTGACCTCTCCATTGTAGTGACCCAAGATCCCTAGCACGCCCCTGTATAGCTTCTTTTTCAGAAAAATTTAGTAGTCTGGTAACAATGGGCCTCGGTTTGTCTCCCACTGGTGGCTTAGGCTGTAGTGATCTATGTGCCCTTTCAATCATTATTCTGGTGATCTGTGGGAGATCTAGAACTTCAGGCAGAACTGTTTGAAGAAAGTGAATGGTTTTGCCTTCCTCACTACGCTCAGGGAATCCCAGGAACCGTAAGTTGTTACGGCGGCTCCTGTTCTTGAGATCATCAATTTTGTCTTGTAATGCAATGATTTGTGCAGCTTGATTCTCTAGAGTGGTGCAGTGACCTTAGACCACCTCTTCTTGTTCCACTACCTTTTGTTCTACTCGATCTAGCCGGGCATCAATCTGTTGAATTGAGACTGAAGTTGTGTTAGAAGCCAGAGTTAGAGCATCGATGCTGGTGATAATGGATGTAAACATTTCTCTGACTGACAGGTCCTCAGTTTCCTTTCTTGAGTGCACCATTAAGCCTTTAGCATGGGACGCTCAGTAGTGATCAAACTGTAATTACAGTCCCCAACATCTATTAAGGTTATTGGTCAGTATCAAAGCTGCTTAAGTGTTCTGATTACTGAATCTCAAGCTTATCCAAGGATAGTTCAACTTCTAGGCAGATTTTTAATAAATCTTGGCTCTGGGGTTGTAGCAGTGAATTTTGAAGTCCCCATCTAGTCTGCCTGTTGGCCACACCCCCCCCACAACATTCCACATTGAATAAAATCATGGCTGAAATTATAGCTCAATTTATGGTCTTATCAAAATATACACTAAAAATTGATTATGACCAGATTCACAGAGCTCTAAGACAAAGACTGGGAGATGATCAACTGCCACGTGCATTGATTGTTAAGTTTATGTGAACAGAAGACAAAACAAAACTAATGGCTGCTGTCTTCAGGAAAAAGACAATTGTTATGAATGGTGCCACCATTAATATCTATCAAGATTTACTGAGTGAAGTCATCATAGAAAGGAAAAAATATGCACATATTATAACTATCCTTTGGGAAAAAAGGCTTTAAATCTGCTTTCTATCTCCAAATAAACTAAAGGTCTTTATTAAAGATAATCAGTGGATGTATGCTTCACCAGCAGAAGCAGAAAAAGACTTGCTGCATCATTTCCATGATTTCTTTAAAGAATACTTAACTGTGAAAAATATCACAATGTTTATATGGTGAAATTCTAAAGAAAAGTATCTTAAGTTTATTAGGGCCATTTGTTTATAGAAGGAATTTTAAATAGGTAAACAATGACTGGCCTTATGTGTGGGGAAACTCAATTAAAATTTCTGTTTGTTTGTTTGATACCTGCATATGGGCACTAACAGTATGAGAAACAAGATAGTAGACTATGAGAACACATACTGATTGTGTGTAGAGGAATAATAAAACTTATAGACAAAGTTAAATAATGCAATCACAGATTGTGAAAACTAGGTAGATTGGCAGATTCACTGGCAGTTGGGGCTACTAGCTTTTCTGGGTGCCAGAATAAAGCCACCCAGTTGTTTGATATCTATGGGTGCCACAGTCAATTTGCAAGTGGGGAAAAAAGGAAAAGAAAATTGTACACATTATGCAGTCAGATGGGGAAAATAAAAATTATGTAAACTTTACAAAAAGACTACAACAGATTAAAATGAATATAAAGATGGGAGGGTTAAAAAAGGTAAAAGGTACTTAAATAAATTGTTTCCATATTTAAGTTGATGACTCATGACTTAAAGAATTCTCCTGAAATCATCCTTACTTCAATAAATGTTAATGGGATAAATAATAGGGAAAAAAAGAGATATGATTTTATTGTACGCAAAAAATAATAATCTGCAAATATTAAAGTTACAAGAAACACATCTAACAAATTATGATCATCAAATATTTAAAAAAAAGGCTGAGTTAGACAAATCTATTTTTCATCTGGTACCTCGAACAGTAGAGGGGTGGCAATATTAATTGCAAAGGGAGTGGACTTTAAATGTATCCAACAATGGAAGGATGAAGAAGGGAGAATGGTCTTAAAGGGTTGCTAGGTGGAATAGAAATACTATTGGATTCTGTATATGGACCATTTGTCACCTATTCTGACTTTCTAGATAAAATAACAAAATTCTAACAACAATCAAATGTATCTAATATTATAACAAGTGGTGACTGGAATGCATTATTATCTCCATAAAAAGACAAATCCTCAAAGATGTCTTCTCAAGATATCAGATTAGCACATTTGTTGTCAGATTTCTTAAACACACACACCTTATGTGACCTATGGAGGGTTCAACATCCAAATAGTGAAACTTACACACATAAGGCTAGACACGTAAATACTTATTCAAGAATAGATTTCATTCTTATAAATGAAGATCTAATGAAAAACATAAAAACATCAGAAATTAAGGAAATAAGCATTAGTGACCATGCCTTGATTAGTACTAGTTTCATTCTATTAGTTTCATTATTTGATAGGCAGAAATTTCCCCAATGGAGATGTGATATCACTTTATTAAAAGACCCTCTTTTTTGTGGCCATGATCAAAAATCTAATTCAAGAATTTTGGGAATTTATCCTTCAAGAAAATCAGAAAATAGGCTCAATATGGGATGCCTTTAAAGCCACAATAAGAGGCAAATAATCTCATGTCAAATAAAATGAAGAAAAAAAAAACAAAGAAATACATTAGAAACTCTGAATCAAAATATTTGTGACTTACATCAGCAGATACTGAATGGATCAAATATTGCTAAAATAACTCTTGAACAAAATATATTAGAAAAGAAAACAAAATGTTTGAAGAAGTGGGAACATGCACTAAAATTAAAGAATGAGCTATATTATCATGCTGATAAAACTGGTAAATTATGTTATGCATTGAAAAAAACCAAAAAAAATGTAATACAATTACTAATATTACAAAGAAAAATAATCAAACCTTAACTAAAGATGAGGAAATTGCAGCTGCATTTATAGACTACTATAAAACTATAAAAAACAGAAAATATGACAATAATATTAACAGTTTTAAGAAATATTTTCATTATGCAAAAATCACAAAAGTTCAAATTTATTTAGAAAAAAGTGAAAGAATGGATATAATTAAGTCAATTATGGCAGTGAAAAATAACTCTGCACCTCGTCCCGATGGCTACACTGCTGAATTTTATAAACTATTTCTAAAAGAGTTAACACCATGGTTGACAGGGATGGCAGAAGAAATGACTAACGATGAATTAATCCCAAATACTTTCTATGAGGCAAATATAATATTAATTCCAAAAGAAAATAAAGATCACACAAAACCAGAAAACTTTTGCCCAATAGCATTATTTAACACAGACTACAACATGTTTGCCAAATAAATTGTGCTTAAAATAAAAGACTATATTCCAGACAGTATTCAATCTGAACAGAAAGGCTTCATTAAAAATAAAAATATCTGTACTGGTTATTGGATGCCCAATTTGCTATTTCATAAGTGCCCTTACAGCTCCTTGCTATTACTAACTGGTCACTACCTCATGCATCATCCTTATGGAAAGGAACCAGTTAAAAAAAGGGTCCTGCTGTCCCACAGAAGCAACTTTAAGCCCCTTTTAAAGCATCAGCTGTTGCTCCTCTTATGCAACATTCACCCTAACCCCAGCCCACCACAACTTGGCTACAAGGTCACCAGCAGTGCAGGATCACTCTCCTTGGCAAGCATTAACACCTACAGCCTCCTCTCCAAACTTGATACCCTCTCTGCCTGGGTTTCCCAGCACAATCCAGACATTCTATCGGTGCTGGAAACATGTCTGTCTCCGAAGATACCTTACTTCGCAATAGCAATTCCCAGATATGTAGTTTTCAGACAGGATAGACTTACCAAGAAAGGAGGAGGCTGTGCCCTCTACCCTAAAGAGTCCATCATGGGTCATATCATGCCCATGACCATCCTGGGAAATGACATCCAAATCCTTGCTGCCAAAGTACTTCTTGGAACTCATAACAAGATCCTAACTGTTGTCTCTGTCTGTATACACCCACGTTGTGCAATCTGGGCTTTCACTCCCTCCTTGACTGTATCAACTCCCTGGATCAGAATACAGAAGTTATCCTGCTTAGTGATTTCAACATCAACTAGCTGATCTCCAGCTTGACTAGTTATACAGATGCCCTAGCTGCTGCTAACTTCTCACAAATGGTCAAATCACCTACTAGAGTAAACTACAGAACAGGGACCTGTGCACTTCTAGACTGGGTGCTAACTAACCATCCAGAGCACATCTCTGAAGCAACAGTCCTCCCAGACTCTTTAAGTGATCATTCCCCTATCTTGTGTATCTGGACCAACAAATACACCAAACTCCCCCTCAAAACTATTAACAGGAGAATGCTGACCCGCCGGTTTTCTTGATTCACTTAAAACACTCCTTCGTGAACACGACTGGTCACCAATTGCTATAGCCCCCAACGTAGACACAGCACTTGAATACTTTATCACCTTTTTCAACTCAGCCTGTGATGTTCATGTTACATTCAAGAAGTGTAAGATCAAGGGTGTCAATAACCCATGGTTGACACTAGGCCTCCTTACACAAATGAAATCTTGAGACCAGCTCTGGTATCATGCTAAGGCTACTGGCACCCAGATTGATATCCAGGCCAACAAAACAGCATGGAATGCATGTACCAAAGCAATCTGGCATGAGAAGGCTAACTATTACAGGAACACCTTAGCCAGCACTTGGAATGACAGGAGTAAATTCTGGCATAACCTTGCTGAAGTGACTGGAAATGATCCCAAAACAACACCCACAATGTTGAACATAGATGGTACCATCACTCTTGACCATGTAATCAGTGGCAACTCATTTAACACCACTTTTGCTGACCTTTGTCATGTGATACCCCCTAAAGTTTTTGATCCCACCACAGTCAACCCAGCGCCTGTTAGTTCAGGTTTGCTACCAGGGCACCCTCCTTTCCATTTCAAAGCAATCTGGGAAAGCCTAGCTAAAAAACACATTCTTAAAGTGCTTGGAAAGTCTAGGGTCAGTGGCGATTCACTGGAAATGAAACTTCTCACCCTCACCATTGATGAAGTCCTGCTTCCACTAACCAAAATCCTCAACTGTTCCCTCATGCTCTTCCAGTTCCCCCAAAAGTGGAAACTGGCAGTGGTGACTCCAGTCCATAAAAGTGGTGACAAGACTCTCTCAAACAACTACAGGCCTATATCCATCCTCCTTCCTCTAGCCAAAGCATTGGAATGGATAGTGGCTTATCAGCTCAAGGAGTACCATGTAAAATACAGCCTGCAATGTTCCCAGCAGCATGGCTTCTGCAAAGGGCACAGCACTACAATGGCACTCCTCGAATTCACCGCACATATCCATCATGCACTTGATCAGGACCAGTTGGTCAGCACCTCTTTTATTGACCTGACTAAGGCATTTGACACTGTCAATCACTCCATTCTTCTCAAACAATTATCCCTCTTTGGTCTTTCAAGTGGAACTACCCTCTGGTTTCAAAGCTACCTCAATAACTGGACCCACCATGTCAGGATTGGTGAATTCCTCTCATCATCCCTACCAATTCACTCTGGAGTACCCCAAGGTTCTATCCTGGGTCCCTTGTTATTCAGCATATTCCTGAACAATCTCCCTGCCACCTGCCATGACATAATGTTACTGTATGCAGATTATGCAGCAATCTTCACTTGCCACACCGACCCCACCTCCCTTCAGTCTCAACTATAGAAAAGTTTCATAGAAGTGGAAGGCTGGTTTTGCTCACATACACTCATCCTTGACCATAAAAAAAACTAAAACAATGTTGTTCCATGGAACCCACAACAAGTACAAGGACCATTAGTTCATAATTAACAACCACGAAGGCGTCGCTCTTGAGCAGGTAGATATGTTTAAATATCTGGGCCTGGCCCTTTGCTGCTCCCTCTCATATACCAAACACATTGACACCATTGTTAAAACTGTGAACTCCCATATAGGGCTACTATACAAGCAAAAACATTACCTAACAGCTGAAGTCTTGAACCTCACTATCCATAGCTCTGTTATCTCAACTACTGACTACAGGCTAGTTATCTATGGATCCGCTATCGATACTGCACTCTGGCGCATAGCTGTAGCCCTTAATAAGGCATGTAGACTCCTTATTTCAGCTGCCCGCCTTTCTCACACATGTGACATTTACGAGCAGGCTAACTGGCTCCAGCTATCCAGCAGGCTAAAGTACCAGACCTGCATCCTAGATAAGAAGACATCACTGGGCCTTATGCTCCCTGAAGTCCAATAAATATTGACCCCGCAGTGTGTCCACCACCTAACTAGAAGATTGGACAGTCTAACCTTTACAATACCTTACTGTTGGACCTCTCAAGCTCAGAATTATTACCTTGTCAGAGCCTCCACCTGGTTCAACTTGCTACCTACGGAAATCTCCAACATTGCCACTATCGGTGCTGTTAAGTGTAAACTGCATCAATACCTCATGGCTAGTGCTTTCTGTGATTGCTTCTTATAATCCCCTCCAGACATACTACCCTCAAGCATCCCTCCTCACTGCCTCTGCTCCTCCTCCTCTCCTACCTCCCATTACTAGATATAGGATGAAGCTGTCTCCTTTTCTTTTTCATCCACCCTTTCCTCCTCCATTGCTGTTCCCAACTACCACATACCCAATGCAATGCCTTCCCCATTTCTCCCCTTCTGCCTCTCTCTCTCTCTCTCCCCCATACCACCCCCTCACCACCACTCTTCTTTCTCTTTCCCACTAACCTACTTCTAACAAAGCTTCACTGATCCACCAATGACTTGTACTGTATAATTAACTCGCAACACAATTCCTTGACAATGCATTTGGCTGCTATTATTATAACCTTACTTGTCTTTTTTTTTTGAAAATTCCATTGTAATGATCATGTTATGTTTTGTACCTTATTGTCCTTATTTCCTTGACATGGAACCTTTGTAAAAGAGTCCTTGGCACAAAAGTGTCATCCAAAATACAAATAAATAAAATAAAATAAAAATATGCAACCAAAATTAATACAGAAACTATAGCCATAGCACTCGATGAGACCAAAGCCTTTAATCTGTTAAACTGTGACTATATGTTTGCTGCCCTCAAGGCTTAAAATCTTCCATGAATTATTCTTCCAGCTATTAAAACTTTATACCTAAAACCAGCTGCTGTCTTCAAAATTAATTCATATTGATCAAATCCACTAAATATGACAAATGAAGTTTTGCAAGGATGTCCTCTATCTCCACTTTTATTCATAATTAGTTTAGAACCACTTTTAAATCACATACATAACAATATAAATATAACAGGTATAAAAATGAAAGATAGGCATCTCAAACTTAATGTATATGCAGATGGCATCATGGTTTTTGTTACCAATCCATTATTGACATTCCCATATCTTATGCAGGAATTTAATACATTTTCTAAACTTTCAGGATATGAATTAAATAAAAATCAATCAATCATACAGTATTGCCTATTCAAAATGTTAAACCAGCTACCAGGATAATGCTTAATGATATGAAATTTGAAAATACTATTAAATATTTGGGGATTTATTTAACCAGTAACACCGAAAGCACAATAACTACAAACTTATCATTTCTTTCAGAGAGAATTACTAGATTACTAAATGTGTTGGTGAATAAATCATTATCAATTTAGGGTCAAATTGAAACTTAAAAAATGATGTATATGCCGTTCAATCTTTATATATTTCAAGGGACTCAAGGAGAAATTTCAATCTTTTGATTAGAACAAAACACCATTGCAAGATGGAAGAGACTTTCGTTTTCCCTATCATATTTTTTATTTAAAATTCAAATAACGGTACACGTAGATAAATATCAACAAGTAGTCTTTAAAGTATAAAAGCATAGAATAAATCTAACAACTAATATGCAAGATAAATAATCATGCAATGACAAGAATTTTAGAGCTATAAGGCTAGACGGTGGATAAGTATTATTTAAGTGACATTAAGAAACCATTCTATCTGAAACTGTCAAATGAAATACCTTTCAACTAAAAAGACAGACAGTGACACTGTAGAACTAGAAAGGGTCCCCATACTCCAAGAAAGTTATCTTCTTTGTTCATGACCAAGTAGCTATTTTTTCCATTATTTAAAATATGACTCATGGAATTGTACCATTCAGATATAGTAGGGATTGATGGGTCATGACAGGCTTTTAGAATCAACCTTTTTGCCAAAATCCATAGTTTTTGATTATACAGATATTAGAGGGGAATATGCCTAAAATATAAATGGGGTGGGGGGTAAGTCTTCATCAGAGCAATCTTTACATACGACATGAATGTTTTTCCATGGGTTAGTTAGTCTATGGAAATCCCATAAAATCAGCTTACCTTGCAGTTCTCCACTTCCTTGATATGCAAGGCTCCAAGCAATACTCCAGTCCAGGTCAGAGATAGGCCAACACAGGTCATCCTCCCATTGTTGTTTTGGCTAGGGGAGCCAAAGGTTGGAAAGAATAGGCATTAGTAAGAATTATGTATAAAATGCTAGCACCTTTGTTTAGGGGTCCGATTTAATAATTTGTTCCCATTTGTTAATCCCGGGAAGGGAGTACGAAGGTAAAGGAATATTTTTTTAAGTAATCCTCTCAACTGTAAATAATGAATTGGTATTCATGAAGTTCAAATTTGTCTCTAATTTCTGAAAATGACATGAGGAGGTCTGAGATATCTGACAGAATAACATGCAGTCTATTTATAACAGCTTTGGTGGTGGGATCCCCAACCAGATATATAAGAGTTGAACCAAATAGGTGCAGAACATAGAAGAAAGTGGTCTGAATTCACTACCTTGTTAATCTTTTTCAAAGCTGTAATAGATTTAGTCAGACATATGTTCTCCTGAATATTGTGATGCAAGGGGCAATTCATAAAGTCAGAATGCCTATGGGGCATTAATATATTTCCTCTAAAGTAAGCCATAAGGGTACATTTTCTATATTCTCCATAATGCCAGAAAGATGAAATGATGTTTGTTTCAAGATATTTTCTCCAAACAGGGAAGTGCCATCCCACCTGCTTCATGTGAGGCTTGTAGTTTTTTAAGACTTAGTCTCAGTGCTTTAGAATCCCAAATGAAGGTTCTCAGTAGAAAGTTTAACTTTTTCAGAAACATTTTTCATGTAAAAGAAGGGATATATTTTGAAATATGTTAAAAATCTTGAGGGCTATCATCATCTTGTTGGAGTTGATTTTTCCCCATATTGACAGATGAAGATGCCTCCATCAAGATAGGTCTGCTTCTATGTCTTGTATTAATGGCCAGAAATTAATGTTAATTAATTTTTATAGTTTTGTGTTTATTTGCAGGCCCAAATAAGTTATTTGATCTTGGCTGGCCCACCGGCACAGCAGGAATGCATTTGCTTGCGGTGCCAACATCCCAGGTTCAGGAAAGGACTTTAGAATCTGAGGGCTGGCTGGGGTGAGAAGGACTGAGTATCCTAGTGACTGTTCTCCTTCTCCAGGGGGGTAGAGTGTCTGGCACTTTCTGGACCCCTGGCAGAGGCTGGGAGTACCACCGCAGCTGGTACCATCATCTTGGGGGTGGGGCAGATGCTGGTTGTCATTTCACATCCCTAGCCCTGGGGATCCTTGCTCACTCAAAGATTTCTGCTGCTGCCCTCTATGATGCCTCCCCCTACAGCCCAACCATTCCTATTTGCTCTGCCTGGCAATGGGGTAGATGTGTGTCTGCCAGCCACCCAGTACTGTAGCCCTGTCCGGGGGGGGTAAGCCAGGGGGTTCCTCTGGTGGGCATGCCTGTTGGAATTCCTGACTTAGGTCCATGGGTTCCTAGTTTGGCCAACAGCCCCTCTCAGTGGGGGCAAGCCTGGGATCATCGCTGACAATGCAGGTAAATCTTGGGGAGGGATTGGTCAGGGCTGAGAGTGCAGGGTGCTGACCTCTGAGTCAATGTAGCCATAAAGTACAATAAATTCCCCACAAAAAAGTTATTTGATCTGTAATCCAGACTGTGTCATATACACCTGCTAGCTGTTCATGAACAAAGTAGGTTAGATTAGAGCAGAGTGCCTGGATTTTGTCCCAGTTAACTTGCAGACCGGTAGATTCTAATGCAGTGCTGGACAGAAAGGGTCTGGTTAAGGTCAATAAGAATTCATCAGCAAAAGCAAACACTTTCGAAGATTTGACACACGATTCCATGAATACCTTGATTTTGTTTTTATTTATCCAATCGGGGCTCAGTAGCTAAGATAAAAAGATAGGGGATAGAGGACATCTTTGTCCAGTTCCCTTAGATAAGTAAACGGGATAAGATAGTAACTCATTATTGAGGATTTGAACTGATGCATTTTTATATGAAACAGAAATCCAATTATTACATTTCTCACCACATCCAATCCAGTCTAATTTTGCAAGTATATAATTCCAGTCATATGCGTTTAAAACTTTAAAGAGGTCAAGAGTAGAGATGCAGCAAAGTTTTCCTTTGTGGGCAAATTTCTGATGAAGTCCACAAATTCACCTTCCCAGAGCAGTTCACGAAACTGTCACACTTAAATGAGAATTCATCATTTGTGACTTTGCCTTGCTTTTGAGGTTTTTAAGTGCAAGTTGCACTTAAAAAACCCAAGCAAGTTCAAGTTATAAATTGGGAACCCCCAACACCACCCCCAATCGCCGGCCACAGCGTAAGAAAAAAAAAATTAAATCCATGGTGTATAGTGGTCCACTACCCATTGATCACCAGCCCCAGAATAAAAAAATATACATATATATGGTTATTAATAAAATCCCTTGGCCCAGATATTCAAAAGGGTTGAGCCATGAGCAATAGGGTTGCACCAGCGCAAGTCCGAAAATGCGCCATTCTGCGATATTCAGCGGGAGGCAGTTGCACCCCCCAAATCACGCTGAGCAATAGCGCAATGATAATGAATGTATGCGCAACTGAAGGGGGAGGAACCATGCATAAATGGCACAGTACGATATTCACCAACATGCGCCATGCGCAATAGGGGAGCAAGTGGAAGTTGCGGATAGCGGAAATGAGCCAAAATAAAAAAGAACAAGGGAGAGGCACAGGAATGCTACAGGGAAGGCACATGTTGCTGAACTATAGCCAGCTACACAGGCAACACACACACACACACAGGGCAGGACAGAGAAAGGGCGCCTGGAATCTATAGGCCCAGGGAAGGTGTGGGGTGCCACAGCCACAGCCACAGTGCAGAAGGGGGAAGTGCCACACAGCTTTGAGGCCACCACAGTTAGGTGTTCCTAGTGCAGGGGAAGTAGCAGCCAGGACAGCGGGGGGAACACAGAAACAGCTGCTGGGGGGGTGAACACAAGCCAGGGACATGGCCAGTGCCACCATCCAGATGGAGGCAGTAATGAGGGGGTGAGAAGGTGAGCAGCAGGGGGGTGCAGCCGTGGAAGGGCCCATCGGTGGTATGACCCCAACAGGCAGTACCGAGCCAGCACCAGCTTCGAGCTGTACAGTGATACTGAGATCGTGGGCTGGTACCACATGAATCGGGCAATTCTGAGGTGGCTCTGTGAGCTGTGCAGTGATGTGATGGAGGCAACCACACGATGAAGCCATGCTCTGTCAGTGGAGACTAAAGTGACAGCTTGCATGTGCTTGCTCGCCACGGGTACCTTCCAGAGACCAACAGAGGACACCATAGGCATAGCCCAGTCGGCCGTGTCATGCCACCTCACCCAATTCCTCAGAGCACTGCTGCCACATGCTGTGGAGTACATCCATTTCCCCAGCACACCAGCAGAGTGCACAGCAGACATACAGGAGTTCCACAGGGTAGCAAGTATGCCTGGCATGTTAGGGGCAATAGACTGCACCCATGTGGCCATCCGCACACCACCTGGCCCTGAGGGGGCCACATATATTAATCGCAAGGGCTACGTTAGCATCAACTACCAGATGGTGTGTGATGCCAGGGGACGCATAATCAATGTCTGTGCCACACACCCTGGGGCAGCACATGATGCCTTCATCTGGCACCAGTTGGCACTGTGGCACAGATTCGAGAGTGGGGACATCCCTACTGGCCACTTAGTGAGTGAGTATGCAAACCACATGGACAAACTTAGGGCTTGGGAGGGGTATGGTCAGAGGTGACATGGGTAGTGGCCTACATGGCCTAGGGCAGGGTTATGCTCATCACCAAACTAACCTCCATCTACACACAGGTGACAGTGGATACCCACTCCGTCCCTGGCTGCTCACACCATACCGGCGGCCCGTGACCCCATCACAGCAACACTACAATGAGGCACATGCCACCACATGTAATGTCATTGAGCGGGTGTTTGGTATGCTGAAGGCACATTTCCGTTGCCTGGACACCTCCAGCGGTACCCTGCAGTACAGCACCTCAAAGGCCTGTGGGCTATTCCTGGCCTGTTGCATCCTGCACAACATGGCCAATGAATGTGGGATAGCCATACAGGTCGAAGAGGGGGACAGCAATGGGGACAATGAGGACGCCGGTGACAATGGAGATGGGCAGCCCCCCTTGGGCGATGGGACCCCCGACTGCTCCGACTGGCACAGCAGCACCGGGACACCATCATGGAGGAGCACTTCAGCCAACCCAGGTAAGTCATGGGGCCATGTGCAACCACCAGTGGCAAAGGCACAACCCACAATCATGCATGGACACACACCAGGGGTGCATGCCATCAAGGGAAGTGGCCAGGCATGGAACCATACATACCACCAGGGATGGGAGAGGTCTAACATGGCACATGGACAGACACACACAAACACACACACACACACACACACAACTCACCAGACATGCACAAAAGGTATGAGGCACGCCGACCCAAAATGCCACCCCTAGCCACACACATGTCCACAGACCACCACGCTCACTGCCTGTCATTGTGCGTGTGTCAGACACTGGGCACCATTGCACATTGGTGTACAGTGCAATGCAGGCATCATCATGCACATGCAACTGTGACAGCGGCCGGGAGGGTGTGCAGATGGACTGTGTGTGCGTGCAGGGCCGGGTACCCACCCATGCATTGCCCGCTGAATGACACAATGCACACGGGGCAGCATCAGACAGTAGCCATGCTGGGAGACAGGTCAGTCACGCGCCACAGTGCCCCGGCCACTACGGATGCATGGGCGGCCCCGCCGAGACCCACCAGCAGTGACAGGCTGACCACTGGCCTCATGGGGTGGCACCGATGGTCCCCCGGGGTTCCACTGTGTGAACGCGACTGTGCTCGCGCAGGGGTCTGCAGCACACCGAACATGCCTGCGCCAGGCATGCTCGGGATTCTCACAGCTGAACCCGGTGTCGACAAGGATGGTGTCACACGACGCTGGGAAAGGGGGGGTTGACATTGCACTGTGCGGTGTCTGCGATGCATGGGCAAATAACTGTGTGCCCCTTGTGGCGATGGCAGCTGTGATTGTCTGTGTCAGCCTGTCAATGGTAGCAGTCACATCCTCCCGCATCCGGTCTATCCCTGCCAGGAGCAGAGCAGTTTCTCTGCTGCGATGCTCCTCTGCCTGGTGCAGAGCTGCACTCAGTGCATTCACCGCCATCACAAGCCGCATCTGCTGATTGACAGATGCTTGCAGTATGCGGGTGTGCTCATCCAAGAGGTCATCTGACTGATCGGCATGATGTCCTCAAGGTGTTCGTGGCCCTGATGCTCATCACCCCTTGAGGGTGGGTGCTGCACACCAGGGCCAGGCCTGGGCATGTCCACAGGTGGTGCACTGACGCTGCTCCCTGATACTGTACCCCCAACCCATTGGCCGACTGTTGATGCTGCCCCTCTGGCTGCTGCTCCCCAGGGCTCAATGATGCCGCCGCAGTGGCCGCAACAGTCCCACTGTCCTGTACACACACCAGTGCTGCCCCACTGGTGCTGACATGCACAGGCTGGGACTGTGATGACATGCAGGCCTCCACGGTGGCACCAACCCCAGCCATGGCCGCAATGTTACCTCCTGTGTGGTCATCCTGTGGCACACACATGTCACTGCCCATGACATTAGCGACATCATCATCGGTGACAGATCCGGCACCAGCCCGAGTCCCAGCATGCCAGCATCCATGGATGCTGGCATGCTGGGACATGGGCAGGGACTCCTCCGCACCTGCTCCACCAACATCAGTCTGGACATCCAGGTGGGACCACTGTCACCCTGAGCTATGTATTCCTGTGGAGGTGGATGGGCCCTCCTCCATCTCCATCTGACCGGCCTCAGTGGAGAAGTCCACCACTGCTGACCCATGCAGATGCTCAGGAGCTGTAAGGGAAAACAAAGTCACGTTACTGCATATGACCTACCCTGTCCCCCCACAATAGACAGACCATGACCTACCATGCAGTGACGGGCTACCACCCATCTGGAATCCACCACCCGGAACACCCTCAATGGTGCAACACTGCATGCTGCCAGCAACCATTTCCTCCTGTGGGGTCAGGTGTAGCACCTCTGGCTGTCCCCCACCTGTCGCAGACCATGCTGCCCTGATGGCTGCCACTTTCTCCTTAATCCTCTGCCTGTCTGTGCCCATCTTCTTCTTGCATTCCTGCATGGAGCGCTGGTGGCTGCCATGCAGGTTTACAGCATGCACCACCTCCTCCCATGCAGCAGCATGGGCCTATGGTGTTCCCTGGTGTCCACTGAGAAGTGGCTCCTGGTCGAGGTAGGCCTCGAACAGGGCATCCATCTTGGCCTTTGTGAAAGTGGCCTCCTCTTCCTCCCATGACTCTGTTCCTCTTCCTCCTCAACTCGCTCGGTCATGATTCATCCTGTGAGAATGACAGGTGTTACCTGTGACTGTGCAGTCCCATGAATGTCCCAAAATCCACAGTCCACACTCCCAAACAGCATGCAACTCCCCAATAGACTACAGTAACTGACTATGGCCAGTGCAGCCCAATGCCGCATTTTTATAGCACAACCCATGCAAATGAGGTGAGGGACATCTTTAAGTGGATGCAAATGCAGTGATTGCACCATTGAATAGTTGATTAGCTGATTTGCATATGCTGGCTGAATATCAAGCTGTTGCACTTTGCGCAATCGTGTTGAATGTGCTGAGCCAAGGGCACAGTTCTGTGACATGCGCAGTACACACCTAACTGCGCATGCCCAGGTTGATGACACAGGCACCTGCCACACTGCTGACATGCTGTGCATGGGAGGCAATGCAGGGCACAGCCACCATTGTGCCAGTGGAGCTATAGTGCCGTTCACCTATAGGGCACTGTGGCATCATAGGCGCAC
Organism: Neoceratodus forsteri; assembly: GCA_016271365.2. Lineage (NCBI taxonomy): Eukaryota > Metazoa > Chordata > Ceratodontiformes > Ceratodontidae > Neoceratodus > Neoceratodus forsteri. The sequence continues at coordinate 56,867,086 of CM028130.1, forward strand.
TGGGGCAACAGCGTGGTAGGCCACTACAGGAGGTGGCACACAGGCACCCAATTGTGCAACATGCATTGGGTTCCAATTGCATTGTGGCTGTCCGTGCGCCTGAGATCCCTGACCCTGTGCCCGACCTTTGCCCCCTAGGCACCATGCGTCAGGCATGGGTGCACCACTATCGTGCTGTTTGGTGACAGCATGATAGGCATTGGCAGTTCTGTACTGTGCAGCATCTGCACATGGCAGAACCATGCTGCAGAGCGCCATTTTGACTTAACTGAGCAGCAGAGATGGTGCAGAGGAGAGCTGTGCAGTGGATCCAGGTGGAGCTGGCAAACGTGGTTGCCATTGTAGAGCCACATGTTGGCCCACTATTTGGGGAGGCACCCCTGGACAGGGTCAGGAGTCAGGTGTGGCAGGAGGTGGCCGATGCCCTGGAGGAGGCCACCAGTATGGGGCAGACAGCAAAGCAGTGCTGCCACCGATATGGGGACCTGAGGCGGAGGGACTCAGACCTGCTTGCCCACCTGTGGCATGTGCCAGGAGGGGCAAGGTGCCACAGCCAGGTAGGTGCAACATCCATACACTTTTATCTTCCATACGGGTATCATGGTTGCATGTGTCCAGCACATGGGAGGGCCATCGGGTGTTGGCTATGGTGGTCTTATCAGGGTGTGGGGTGGGTGGGTCTGGCTGTGTGGGACTGCACACACATGGGGGTGGGGGGACTTTGCTACAGGATTGTACTGATGTTCCTCTCTCCATGTTTGCACTTCTAGGCCCAGACAAGAGCAGGCTGGTGAGGGAGAGGATGTGCTGCCAGGAAAACCATCAGGCCGGGAGGGGCAAAGACCCGCAGAGGCGCAGGGACCAGCCTGATGATCGTGAGTGACTTACATCCATGATTACTATTGCATGCTGTGTAACAGGGCAGGCAGTGGGGCATGGCCACCATCCATTGACACCACTGCCATGCACACAACTTGTTACAGTCAGCACTGTCCAGTAGCACTGCATGTCTGGGAGTGCGTCAATGGTGGTCCATTGTGATCGCAAATTCTCTCACTGTAAGTATTACCTGAGCAACCACTCCCATCGTCACGGGGCCAAAAACACACCACTGGGTTTTGTCTTAACGTCGCTTTATTTGATCAAACACACATGCATGTGGGACTTCTACAATGGAGAAGTTCTCCGATTACAATTTACAGCAGCTTTTTATAAGCTAGATTTTGCACTTCTTATCCTGAAAAATACCAACATTTCAGTATAAGCCAATCATAAGACAGCATAACAAGTTTTCAGCAATGTAACAGAAAAAGAAAACAAGTTTATGTATGAGGTACTTTTCCACTACTTATTCCATTTCTTTCCCAACACTGCTTGATACATATGCGGGTCAAGCTGACCTGAGAGAGACAATGAGTTTACTCACACCATAGCAATGTACAGCTTGCCTTCAATGCCACTACGTGCTGTTATTTTATATTTTGCCCAGGCATGCTCTTATCTTTATATTTTGTCCAAGCCCATTATTTAGGCTGGTACAACCAGTTCTGCTCAGTTTTATCTATTTTTCTGTTTTACAAATGTACCTCAAGTAACCTTAGTACAAATTCTATAACCCTTAAAAAAAAAACATGAACTCAGAAATTTCTACTACATTCATTATGACTTTGTTACAGCATGGCTTTCAAAGCAAGCATAGCTTCAAGGCATTTAATAGCAAATATAGCTTTAGGATATATAAAATTCCCTCACACTCTCCCCCTTTTGATACTATGTATCAACTAACTGATTCCTTTTACTTTTCTCACTTTATATTTTGGCCACAATTTGGCTCGTTTGTAATGGAAACACCCCTCCAGTTTAATGGGGTCCTTTTGTTCGGGGTTGTAGCAAGGGGCAGGTGGGTGGCGTCCGTGACACCATTGTGTTGCACAGGCATTGTAGGAGAAGCTTGATTAGGACAGTCAGTAGCCAGAGTGCCAATATGACCACTTACAAGTACTGTCACCCAATGGAAAAGAGTAGCACCCCAGTCACCAACTACGCTATAAGCCATGACCATGGGTCCCATATTTATGTAGCAAGCTTAGAAAAAATGCAAGGCTGGAATTTGTACATATCTGCCACGGCCTCATTTTATGCTTTCAGCTATTTTTTTTTTTCATTGTATGGAATTTTACAATTAACCCTTTTAAAGTCTTACGCACACATATTAAGTGACATAGTGGTATTTTCCACTTGCAGCCTTTTGCTACTAGATATACTAATTTACATGTTGGCATCATTTAGTTATTTACTAACCATTTTACCTCTTACTAGCCCTTTAGCAATTTACACTAGCCATTTTACACCTTTTTATTTCCTCAGTTTTATGGTTAGCCAACTACACATTGTTGATAAAAGTTTGGTCACTGATTACTAAAACCTTGGCCACTGACCACTGTTAATAATTTCCACCCTGAAGATAGGAAGCCCCTGAGGGACTCGAACATTCACAAAAATTGAACATAAATGTAAAGATATTAGTTAATAACTGAAGGTTAAAAAAAACAAAACTAAACATTTCTACTTTTAGACTGTTAGACTAGGTGAATAGGTATATGATTTAAAACTGGTTGCCAGCATACAGATAGTCAAGGCATTTATAAAAAGCATCCTGTTCTGGAGTTGGTACAGGGGTGGTTACAGACGGAACACAAATCGTGAGTTTGTAAAACATAATACAGAATTGAGGGATGTCAACACCACAATTGAAATATGTGAAAAAATGCTAACATGTGACACCACATATAACACAATATAACATAACAATTTTGTTGATGAAAAAGAGTTCATGAAATTCACTTTGAGAGTGAATAAGGTAGATGCTACCTTGTGCTGAGGTGTGGCACACCCTGGGAGCTTGATTGAAGAATCTGTTGATAATGTCTCTTGACAGATAAGTCCTTATAAAACATAACAGTCCATGAAATGAACAGTTCATAAGTTCATATAAGTATCCACAGGTTGATGTAGTTACAGTACAGATGAAATGTCATTTGCAGAATGGTGGTAACCCCACAAGGCATATGAGGCAATGCAGACAGTAATTTAAAACAAAACACCAGCATAGTAGAAAAGTCAGTGTTCATTTTGCTGGCTGGCTGATTAGTAGACACACTGGCCAGGGTGCATTGAGTCCTTTAATGAGTAGTCACACACACACACTGGCATGGCATTTGTTTTGTCGTAGTTGATTACACCCCAGCATAAAGATTAACAGTCCATAAAAGGTAACAATTGACAATAAACCATTAAGAACACAGTCCATAACAGAGCAATAGGGTTGTAGAAAGTACCAGCCATGTTTTGGAACAAGTGGCAGTGAAGAAAATGGATGTATTGCTTGAAGGTCAATTGAAGCAGAATCTTCACTGGAGTTAGGGAGTGCCCTTCCCAGACTTAACTTCATAGTAGCAGAAACAATAGCTTGATTGCAGAGTCTGAACTGACTGGACCTTCTTCAGTTGATTTAAAGTTCTACAAATAGGTGTAATTTCACTGAAAACAGTACACTTGCAGAGGTTACTGCTGTTGAACGTGGAGATCTTATGTGCCACACACGTGAAACCTGCAAACTTGCAAAGTGTGTTAGACACTGAGTTAAAACACATAAATAACAATCTTTTAAACCATTTACTTCTTGTTTTGTAAAGAGTGGTGTGACAGAGCCTAAATTCTGCAATTAGAAAAATAAAAATAAAAATGGGACATTAACCGACACCTGGGGTGCAGGCAGGTTCAATTATACCATTTGACCATCCGTAAATCATGACAATGTTATGGTTACCTCCTGCTTTTAAATCACAGAAGCAGTTATGACAGTGATGAACATTATTTCCCTGTCTGTTGCAAGCAGGCCTGACTGAGACCTGAGTTATAAAATCTTGTAATGTTACAATACATAGATACATAGATACATAGACAGTGTCGGCAGATAAGGGCCTATGGCCCACCCAGTCTCCCATTTGAGCTTGTAAGTTCAGTTTGTTTTCCTAGAAGTCTGTTTCCTTACTCCTGACTTCTAGAATTCCTTATGTCTATCCATGCATTCTTAAATCCGTGATTGTTTCAGCCCCCACCACTTCCTCCGCGGGGTGCTCACCGTCCACCACCGTTCCACGAAGAAATTCCTCTCACGTTTCCTCTGAATCGCCCTCCTCCAACCTCATCCCATGCCCTCTAGTCCTGGAACATCTTTTTCGCTAAAAATAGTGTTTTCTGCACTCTGTTTCTCCTGTAAGATACTTGTATGTCTTTTATCATATCCTCTCTCCTCCTCTTCTCCAGGAGTACATGTTCAGTTCCTTCAACTTGTCTTCATAGGACTTGTGATGCAATCCATTTCTGCACATTCTCACCCTTGTACTCCTTCAGACCCATTACCCCCTCTTCCTCAGTAAAGACCAGCAGAAATACCTGTTCAATATGTCAGCTTTACTGTTGTCATCCTCCAACGACTCCCATCCTCCCCTTTCAGTCTCACTATCCCTCCTTTGTCTTTCTTTTTTTTTCTTATGTACCTGTAAAGGTTTTGTCCCCTTTAACCACTGATTTTGCAATGTGTTCTTCTGTCTGAGCTTTGGCTTCCCTTACTGACTTCCCTGCCTCCCTTTGTTTCTCCTGGTACTTCTCCCTATCCCTTCTGCTTGTGTCTTTTTGTATTGCCCTGAATGCTATCTTTTTGGCTTTCACTTTCTTTGCTACCTCTTTGGAAAACCATAATGGTCTACTCTTCCTTTCCTCTTGCTAACCTGCTTAATGCAGTTACGCTTTAAACATATTGTTCATAACAATATGCCTTTTACCTAATGCAATTAGTGGGACAAATACATATGTTGTTGGCCTATGCAATTTAATAACAGTGCCTATTGCACCTGTGACAAGTGAAAAGATCTACCTTCTTTACCCTGTATAGTGAAATACTCCAAAGTACTGAGTGGGGTAGGGCTTGAAGCATAGGTTTGAGTACAATCTAAATTCTGTATATTATAATTGTTAAAATTTAAAATGACAAAACCTGCATAGAGTACACTCATTCTTTCGGGGTACCTGTGAGTAATAAGACAAACAGCATTAATTTTACTTTTGGTTTTGCTTTGGAACATATTGTAGGAATTGGGTCAGCAATGCTGGTCCCAGTATTTAGGTTTGGTTATGAGCATTAAAAACGTTATACATGTGGAGCACTTTTCTGAATACACACATGATACAGTGTAGCAAGATGTATATCAAAACATTATAACATAAACATGAAACATAAGCATGTTTGTAATAGAACAATTTCAGTATTGAGCATAATGCATAATGCATAAAATACATTTTAAACAACACATATAGACTGTAAACTTAGCTTAGAGTCCAGAAATGTTAGAGTACTGTGAATTTACTGGTTGAAAAAAATGCATTCATTAATTGCTGTAAGGCAATGACAAAAGTTATTTTGCATTTGTTTTAACAGGATAAGAAAGCTGAAAAGACAATCAAAAGAATGAATATGTGTGGACATACATACACAACTTCACCCTCCAGCGTAACTGATTACTTGCTGAGGGCAGAAACCCTGTACCAATAATAGGTGTGAGATTTAACTGTTTGCACTAGAAAAAAAACAGAAGGGCTTGAGCTGGGTTATGCTGTTAAAATACCTTGGGTCTTTTTTAAAACCTGTAAATAAGAAACAATTATTGGCAAATATACATTTTCTTTATTTACCCCTTTGGGGGAACAGTGATGTACCTTGCAACCTTTGTGGGTACTACACTGGAAGGGATAGAGGAAGGGTAGCTTACCCCCTTCCCCCAAGCTCCTACTGGTGGAAGAGACAGCTCGAAGTGAAAGAGACAGCTCGAATACTGTAGCAATAAAAAGGTTAGCTGTGGATGGTGACATGATCCCCACCTACTACACTTTAAATTATAACAAGATAATATTACAATTAGTTTAGTAAGTTTCATACCTTACTATAAAGATGGGGAACTTCTTTTTCTCTAGAAGAAAGAGAAGAAACACAGACAAACAACAAAAACAACACACACCAGTTTAAAAATAAAACAAGATTATTTCCATAGGATAAAAAAGCAAAAGCGTCCTGGGTTCCCTTATCCTAAGCATGACAAAATGTAAGCTGAGTTTATAAAAATCCAGATTGATGGTAATACCGTGCGTCGTATCTCTTAGAATGCATTTCAAAAAGACAAAAAAAATGATTACACCATGGTCACACATAAAAACAAAAGTCATTGTTTTTAACTGTAGATGGTAAACTCTCAAAAACAGCTGTAATAGTCCTTTTTTCAAAAGCGTACTATATATATATATATAATAAAAATATGGGGAGATGATGAATAATTCTCCCCTTCCAGCTGGAGTATTGCCTGTGTTGGCTGCAAGTCAGAAGCAGTGAGACGAGAAGAAAAGTTTGTTCCTCGTCACTTAGAATACTAGTTTTGCAATAAAAAGTCAAATTACATGGTTCACTCTTGGTGTGCTTTCATGAAAACATACATTTTGTGTGAAAGTTGTGCTTTAGGTATGGAATACACATCAAGTTTGAACTGGTAGTAACATAAAATGTTGAAACACAAGAAGGTCAAATAACGTGCAAAGGTCACAGTGTGCATGCAAGGGTCGTTCAAACCCAGTTATTTTTTTTTAGTGTCCTTGAACACTACTGATATTAAATATCTTTAAAGCATAGAATAAAACTGCTGGCCAAGACAGTACACACATACACATACACAAAAGAAATACTTAACACAAAATAAGACTGACATTGTTTCACACCAATTTGCTGAGGTAATGCCCATAGTTTCATTAGAAAACTGTACGTGTTTTAGATATATGTGCTGCCTCCCCTGTCTTGTAACACTGACAATTTTAAATCAACACATTTATACATATCGCCATACCAAATCTTTCCAGAACAAAACACTTTTTAAACACATTTTAACTCCTTTAAAACGCAGCACAACATATCATCTGTAAGTGAACACATCTTGTATAACATGGTTACACTTTTGGCACATAGCCAAAATATGGCACCTGCCATTTGCAAAAAATTTTTGGTTATAACTAGAAGTATGATAAAGCCATTTATAGCTGTTAACACATTACATTTCACCTAGCAGTGGCTTGGCACATTGCTTGCAAACTACAAATCTTTCTGCACATTGCAATCTATATGACATCATAACTCTTCACCATCAACACTACCTGCTCCAATCCAACAACTACAAACAAAGTTCTTCACTGACCCTATCTAGGCAGCACAAATGTTACATTAAAAATAAAGCCAATTAAAACAGTCAGCTATGAGGCAAAGAAGCTTCTTTCTTTTTTTTACTGTAACATGTTGTGCACTGAAGGCAGTCAGTCCTATCTCGCAACCTTGACAACAGAACATAATTACAGAACACAGATATAAGCTAGAAAATATGCACGAGAAAGATGGAGCATTACCTTGTTTAGTATCTGTATTACAGAAATAAAACAGACAGACATAAAACAACTTTGAATAAAAAAAATTTAGACTTACCCGGTGCCAAGGTATTTTTTTTCTTCTTCTTTTCTGATACACTAGTCTGAGTAAGAAAACTGACTGCAGGACCTTCATGATAATTTCCAAACACTGCAGCTATTAACCCTTTCAAAGGTTTTCTTTAGCCATTTTAGTAACCTGCCAAACCAAGTCTTTTTCCAGAGCTCTGTTTGCAGTTTAAAACAAAACAAAAATCTCTAACAGTACTAGGTTGAGATCCATCTGGTAGAGGTCCCAGTACTTGGGTTTGGGATCAAATGTTTTAGCCTCTATAGGAGGCAAGGGAACTGAAATTGATACAGAAAAACTTGAAACTACACAGAAGGCAACATGGGGGAGGATTTTCAAATCATCCCGTCTGTGTCACCTACTGTGCGTACATCCACAGTAGTTTATTTTTCTTTCTCTAGATGTTGCTTATCTAACTTTGCTTAATCAGCCGCTGTTTTCTCTAAAAGCAGCCTGAACTGTAAAACCATCATTGGCTCTAACAGTGTATATACTTGCAACAAGCACAAATTACAAGTACAAAGGGCAGTGCAGTTGCTCTTGTAATTTGTTTAGTCAAACTTGTCAAACATACATTTGCCGGTCCAGATAATACTAACTCTGGACCCAGCTATTTTTCCTTGTTTCCCATATTATTTAGGCCTGTCCTTTATAGTGCACACTTCGCTCCAAGGTATTCTTGTACTTACAGTGATGATGAGTGTCGCCAGCCCCTAGCGTCACATCTTGATGGGGTTCCACAAAATGTCCTTCTTTTTGTCCAGGGAAACAACCCGATCATGAGGTGACACGGACCAAAGAACTCATCCTGCCGACTACGCCAAAACTGTGATCGCAAATTCTCTCACTGTAAGTATTACCTGAGCAACCACTCCCGTCGTCACGGGGCCAAAACCACACCACTGGGTTTTGTCTTAACTTCGCTTTATCTGATCAAACACACATGCATGTGGGACTTCTACAATGGAGAAGTTCTCCGATTACAATTTACAGCAGCTTTTTATAAGCTAGATTTTGCACTTCTTATCCTGAAAAATACCAACATTTCAGTATAAAGCCAATCATAAGACAGCATAACAAGTTTTCAGCAATGTAACAGAAAAAGAAAAACAAGTTTATGTATGAGGTACTTTTCACTACTTATTCCATTTCTTTCCCAACACTGCTTGATACATATGCCTGGGTCAAGCTGACCTGAGAGAGACAATGAGTTTTACTCACACCATAGCAACGTACAGCTTGCCTTCAATGCCACTACATGCTGTTATTTTTATATTTTGCCCAGGCATGCTCTTATCTTTATATTTTGTCCAAGCCCATTATTTAGGCTGGTACAACCAGTTCTGCTCAGTTTTATCTATTTTCTGTTTTACAAATGTACCTCAAGTAACCTTAGTACAAATTCTATAACCCTTAAAAAGAAAACATGAACTCAGAAATTTCTATTACATTCATTATGACTTTGTTACAGCATGGCTTTCAAAGCAAGCATAGCTTCAAGGCATTTAATAGCAAATATAGCTTTAGGATATATAAAAATTCCCTCACACCATGCATGCACCGGGCATATGGCTGTGCCACTGCCTTCATAACGCATAGCCAAGTCACTGTACAGCCACGGTGGTGCTGTGCAGGACATGGGCGGTGGGTGTGTGTAGTGGTCCACATGGCTGTGGCTGCCAGGGTAGGCAGGTTTTGTGGACACGGTCACTGTGGGTGGTCACACACCATCACGGGGCGTGGCACATGGCTGTATGCCATGCACAATGGGTTTGCTGCAGGGGACGGGACAGTCACATATATTGACTCTGCTCCTTTGTCCTAGGTGGACAATACTGGATGGCCCTGGAATGGGCCATACAAGAGATACTGCAGCTGGCATGGGCGTCCCTGGCAGCATTGGAGAGGTTGGAGCGACATGGGGTCCAGAGGAGGAGAACCGGGAGGCACCAGAGGAGTGGAGAGCAGGGCAGGGAATAGGCCCTCCATGGCCCCATGACACTCATACCTCCTGGACCTACCCTCACACCCCTTCTTTCCTCTCCCATTTGTACACCCCTGCCACATGCCTGCCCCCACCTAGTTTGTGGCCCTTACCCCCACCCTTGTATATATTTGTAAATGTGTTTCATAGTTCTTCTATTTTAATACATTCATTTTGTTATAACAACTGTGGTGGTCTCTGATTTGCAGCTGGCTACAGGTGCTCAGCTGCAGTGGTGTGAATGGCATCAGGGTGGTGCATGCATGGCGTGTGTGTGTGTGTGTGTGTGTGTGTGCAGAGGCGAACTGCCTATGGTGTGGGCAGGGGGGTCAGTCACTGTCTGTGGTTTGTGTGCTGTACTCTGTGCACTGAATGCCTGCATGCAGTGGTCCATGGGGCCTGCACTGTGTGCATGGCACCCCTGTCAGACCGTCCATGGCCTGTGCAGCTGACACCCTTGCATATCTGTGATATGCACGGTCTGCTGGTGTGTCAGTGGTGGCTGCTGTGGCCAGTGCTGGGATAGGATGTGTCCTTGGGAGGGTGTGCAGGGTGCTGTATCACTGGAGGTGGGGTCCGGGGCATGCCCTGTCGCATGTGGGGTACCTCGTGTGCTGACACATGGTTGGTCTCTCAGCTGTACTTTGGGGGGGACATGCAGGGTGGCTTTGTGTATGCATCTGTTGCATCACTGTCTGCTGCCGCCCATTGCAGGGTGTCCATGGTGGGGCTGCCTTGCATGGCTCCATGGTGCACAGGGTTGCATTGTCACAGTGGGGGTGGTGGCATGCATGGGGTGTCTTGCACTGTTGGGTGCTACTCCTGGGCAGGGTGTATGGGGATCATGGTGCAGGTTGTGCTCTGCATTTGTGGGATGGTGTGGTAAGGGGTGGTCGGCCATCCTTGTGTGCAGTCTGGCTGCCAGGGGAGTGTGATGGGGCACCATGGCCTGGCTGTGGGTTGGTTGCTGTTCTCCATGGGCCAGTGGTTATTCCAGCCCTCCCCCAGTTGTGCAGTGCATGGGGTGTGGGGGGATGATGTCTGTTCTGCTGTGTGTTCCTCTGCCCATCTGTGGCATGGGTGGTGGGCCCCTGCATCCCTGCTTGTGCTGTTGCATTGCTGCCCTGCTGCTGGGTGGCATCCCTGGTTGCACTATGGCACATCTGGACTGCTCAGCTGAACATCACCTTGTTGCGCTATGGTGCATCAGATATGCTCAGCTTCACCTCCCTAGTTGTGCTATGGTGCAGGTGGTGCAATATTCAGTCATCGGCTGTAGGCACATCTTGGCCTGCGCAGTTTTTGAATATCGCACTTCTTGTGCATGGGCGCACAGTGGACTTGTGCTTGCTCCTGCTGTTGCGCACTTTTTGGGTGCACTTTGAATATCTGGGCCCTTGTGTCTAGTGGTCCCCCTCCCCGCCAATCACCGGCATCAGTTTTAAAAAAATGTATATATATATATTATAAGGGCATGTTCACGCCCCTATATTTAGGGTTATGAAGGCACATCTATGTTAAAGTCAAAATTTTGCACATTAATAACTTTGGACCCGTTCAATGGATTTGCATGATATTTAGTATGTGCAGTGGGACTTGGTAGATCTCTTGATTTGCCACATTTCATTTTGGTTGGACTTACGGTCTTTGCGCACCAAAATGCTGAAAAATTCACTTTTCACCATTTATATAGGCAGTTTGGGGGATTTTTCCCATGGCCCTGCATGGCCATGATGTGGCCAGACACTCTGTAAGATGGCTTGTCTGGAAGAGCTTTGGTGGCTGAACATGCCGCTTTTTGTTTGGTGAAAAAATATTAAGGCATTCAAAAGTTTTTGCAGTTTTAAGCTCCCATTATAAGTCAATGGGAAAATGTATATGGTTGTTTTGCCAACAAAGAATGGTGTTTGGGCCATCTTGTCCCACCTTGTGGTCAAAGAATCTTTGTCCCTGAGAATTCTTTGATTGCGACCTCTGCCATCTTGTTTTTCAAATCCGATCTTAAAAAATCAAATATCTCGGCTCAGAGGTTACTCCTGAAGTAAAACCTGCATGGGGTTTACTCAGGGGGCTTCGATCTATCGATCCATGCCTTAGGCTTCATTTAAAATGGTCAAAAAATGGAGTTATAGCATTTTAAATTCTTTGATCGCTACTCGCTAACGATCTTTGATCGCGAGCCAGCAAATTCTTTGACCGCAAGATTTTTTGACCACAATCTTGCATCGCGAGGTGAAAATACAATTTTCTCAGCGCAGGGGTGGCCTAAGAACACAAATGAGGGTGGGTTTTGCTCAGGGGGCTTCGTTCTATCGAGGCATGGCGGTGGATTCATCTAATTCTGCCAAAAACTCGAGTCTCACCATTGTTTTTTCTTTGATCATGAGCGTGCAATTTCTTTGACCTTGAGCCTGCAAATTCTTTGACCGTGAGATTCTTTGACCGCAATCCTGCACCGTGAGGCACGACTAGATGGCCCTTTGAAAAATTCAAATTTCTAAGCCCAGGGGTGGCCTAGGAATACAGATGAGGGTGAGTTTTGCTCAGGGGGTTTCATTCTATCGAGGCATGGTGATGGTTTCATCTAATTCTGCCAAAAACTCAAGTTTTACCATTTTTTCTTCTTTAATCGTGAGTCTGAAAATTCTTTGATTGAGAGCCTGCAAATTCTTTGATTACGAGAGTCTTTGATCACCATCTTTGATCGCGGTGGAATGACAAGATGGCCAGATTTTATAATGCAATAGATAGGCCAATTTTCACAATCTTTAAGTTTAAATATCTCAGAAACGGTTTGATCTTTTTACTTGAAATTTGAAGGGTGTTGACAACATGTCCTGTAAATGTGATTTACAGTGCTTACATGTCAGAGACATTATTTTTTGTGGACATATTGCATGGTGTAGTTCACATTTTGAAAACAGCATTTTCCATTGTCGTGGTGGCTTGAAATTTGTACGGTAGCTGCCCTTGCTCTTGTCAATGTACTTTTTAGTCATTAGGTGTGTAACATAGTGCAACTTTCTACTTTTCTATTCTTTCTCAAAAAGTAAGGAAATTCTATGCAAAAACAGTGTTAATGCATCATTTAAGGGTTAACTACAAAAGTCGGAAATAAGAAATCTTTAAGGGTTGCCCCTCGAATCCACCAATCGCCATAGACTGACAGATGACGGGGTGTGTCATTGGGTTGTGAGGCCTAAATGTCACCCCATTCTTTTCTGCTGTCCCTTGTCCATATGATTACACATGGAATGGGATGACATGTAGGCTTCACAACCCCAATGACACTCCCCATTATCTGTCAATCTTGGGATGATTGGTGGGTTTGGGGGGGAGGGGCAACCCTAAAGATTTTTCATTTCCTGACTTTTTGTGTTTTAACACTAAATGACGTATAAATGCATTTTTTTTGCATAGAATATATATATATATATATACACACACACACACACACACACACACATACACAAGCCCTCCAGGATGAAATGCCCATTTTTTGCATAATGGTATGCGTATGTGGGAGCGAGGCCCCTTCAGGCTCTGTGCTCCCACTTACACTAAAATAAGTATCCCCATAGTACTGTAAAGTAACCCTTATAACACTTATTTGGCAATATCTTAGTAACCGTAGCAGCTATGAAAAAAGTTCCACCACAGGTGTAATCTATGATTTCTAAATTTCATTGCATGTTTAGTCTACCTAAAGGTGGACTTAGCTGTGGGTAGCGAAAAATCTATATCTAGAATAGTTTTTGAGATACGAGCACCGAAAGGCACCATGGGCACCACAATGTTATCCTATGGGAAATTTCTCAACTTTGGAACACTGTAACTATGGGCCCATTCAATGGTTTGTTAAGAAATCACCAAAAGCCACGTCTGTGGGACCAAGGCTTGCCACCCTGAAAATTTCAGCTCAAAAGCACAATCCATCTTGGCTCAATGAAGTGACAAAGAAGACAACACATGGGACACTGTTGTGGAGTATTGTTTTTGTGACAACAAAAATGCTTTCATGACACCAAAAATGGTTTTGTGATTCCCTATAACTTATAATGGAATGTTTTCAAACACAAAAAAAATTCTGTTGCATACAAAAAAAAATGTTCGCGAAAGTTTTTGCAATGCACATAAAAATTTTCCCATAGGCTACAATGGACCATAGAGATGCAGTGAAGTTTAACTTCACAAGTATAGTAGAAATGAAGTGGCCCACTCCACCTCGACATATAGCTATGCTAAGTGCCCATTGAAATGCAGTATTTTACCACTTCATGTCATAATGACTTTGCGTTATGATGACTCCACATTACTTTGCTTTATTTTCTTTTAAAGGCAGAGTGAGCATTGTAACAGCCCACAGATCACATGGCTCACAGTCTGCAGGTCACATGCTTCAGGCAGGAAGTTAATTATGTGAGAAAGTGAAATACTTTCACTTTTGCCTTACTCTACATAGTGTGGGAGAAAAAGCTGTGTTTGAGAGGATACAGAGAGAGAGAAAAAAATATATAAACCCCGCTTTGAGAGGCGGCAGAGAGATAGCAAAAAATACAAACCCCATAGCTCAGCCAGAGCACCTTCTGGTCTAGTGATCCCCTTCCTTAAGCAGGAGGTAGTGGGTTCATGGGCACCTTCCAACACTCCCCCTACCAGTGCCACCACCTGCCATGGCCCCTGCACCAGCGGCTCAGCATGAAGTGAGGGAGGAGCCACAACAGTTGTTGCAGCAGCAGCAGCAGGGTTCCCCTCTCCAGACCCCAACTGAGCACCAGCAACAGCCAGCAACAACATCTGGGGCCCTCCTCTGCCTGTGCCCAGTCCTCCTTGCAACTCATTAGTGCGAGAGTTCTTCACTACGTTGCCTGCGGACACCAGTGTAATCAAGTGCAATCTGTGTGCTGAAGTGGTGTGCTGTGGCCCCAAGGGAAGTCATCTGGGCACAGGTGGCCAGTACACCCACCTATACAACTACCACCATGCAGACTGGCAAGCCAAGCTTGCTGAACAGGTCAAGAATGCACCTGCTGGCCCTGCTGGGCAACAAGTGGCAGCACAGCCTCCACCTGCACGTGGTGTCAAGTGGGGCAGGCCATGGAGCAAGTGGCTGCTTCACAACCTGCAGTTGATGGTGGCACCCTGGAACAAATACCTGCCACACATGCAGATTTGCGCTTGATGTGGAGTGAGCTGGACCATGTGAACCACCAGATTTACAACATAGAGCAGTGGTTGGAGTGCTTGGAGGTGCACCAACTGCAAATAATAGGCATGCTTCAACTGTTTCTCTAACACCATAACATTAATCATTAGTTTTTGTTTGTCCTTACACCCACCACCCTCTTGAGAAAAAATAGTTCCTGATGTTGCCCCTGATCCGTCCCCCCTCTATCTTCAAATGTTGCCCCCTTGTTCATGCAAATCTCTTTTTCTGAAAGATGCTACCCTCTTGTACATTGTTGATTCCCTTTTGGTACTTGATAGTTTCTATCATACCCCCCATTCCTTGTGGTTATACATATTAAGCTTTAGACTCCACAATATTTGGGAAACCAGTTAACTTGCTGTTATGGGTTAAAATTGGGGCAATACTCCTGCCATCAACAACTTCACTACCACCGGTGGGAACAACAGCATCTCCAACCATGATTGAAGCTACTGATTGCGCTGTGAAAAACATAGAGAAATCCCTTTACTGGCATCAGCTATGCACTTCTGCTGCATACTACCATGCCCACAGCAACTCTTGCCACAGGCAGCAGTGCCATGGTGGCCAGAAACATCTTTACATGCATGTCTTTTTGCAGGCATTTTTTGGGATTACGCAGAAAATTTACAGCAAATTGAGATTTCTGAAATTTAGGGTGGGCTGGCAGTATAGCATAGCGGTTAGAGGAATGAGGTGTGAACGAGCTTGTTACATCCAGCAGACTAGACCTGAGTTTGATTCTCACAACCTCCACTTGCATACTGTGAGACTCTAAGCAAGCCACTTAACCGCCCAGTGCTCCCAGGTCACCCCTGAAAACAGGCACTTGTGCCTAGTGGGCCTTAACCGGTTACCAAAAGACTAAAAAAAAAAAAAAAAAAACAACAACAGTGGCCTACAGATGCAGATTGGGCACTAAACAGATACAAACACACAAATGCAGATCGCACACTATAAAGAGATACAGTAGCACAGGCACAGAAACATTTTAACCAGTGGTCACACAAATCCAAAACTGGAAAAATAAATTATACTTTTTGGCCTGGATATTCAAAGGGGTTGTGCCTGGCACAATGGAGTAGTGCCGGTGCATCCCCACATTGTGCCCCAGTGGGATGTTGAGAAGGCTGCCTGGCACAGTGCAAATCCCGATGTACTGGGGTGCAATGATAATGTATGCAGCACAGATGTCAGGGGCATGCCCATGCATATGTGGCACATCCCGATATTCAGCCCGGGATGTGCGGTATGTATGCCGGTGCACCCCTACAGTGCCACTGTGCCATGCCCAGTTTGTTCACTGACCATGCCATATTCAACGGAGCTATGCCATTGTTCATCCCCATTGAATGTCACCTGGACCTGGCCCCAGCACATCACAGTTGCACTGTGCCCAGGCTTGTGCCACTGCCTGGCGCAGTCTGAATATCCTGGCCTTTGCATGTTGGGGTGGAGGGGCACTGCAGTAGCAGTTCACTAGCTAGACAGAAGGAAGCAGTTAAAAATAATACAGATGGATAACCAATTCAGAGTGTGGCAATTACTGTGTGGCCCAATAAATTGTGTCTGACTTAATGGCACTCACACACACTCACACACTACAGGTAATGCACAAAAAATTTAACAGTACAGTGCACTATATAAACAATTATTTTAAACAGAAGGAAAATATGCACTGAACCTCAACAAACAAAAAATAATAATCAAAAATTACTTCAGGTATTACTGTGTGTAAATACACACACACTACTAGTACAAAACAGTTAGAAAGACTGCCTTTCTCATGAGACTCTCACTCCACCACAGATGTGCCCCTCCTCCGAAGCACACTTCAACAGTGTATGTCAGTACACAGGCTGAATAGTCTAAATTAACATTCAAAATGCACACAAAAACAATCAACACTCAATGATCTAAGCACAGGAGGGTTTCTTACAGGTCGATGTACTAAATTTGGAACAAAATAATTGGATCAAAAGTGATTTTTTAAAGCTTTTTTGATGATATGATTCTCAGAGCTCTGAAAGCAAACTGTCTCCAGCTTTTCACTACACACAAGGGCCCAGATATTCTAACTGCATCCAAAAAAGTGCACAACAGCAGTACCAAGCGCAAATCCACTGCGCCCATGTGCAAGAAGCGTGATATTCAAAAACTGCGCAGGCCAAGATGCGCCTACGGCCGAAGAATGAATATCGCACCACCTGCGCCATAGCACAACTAGGGAGGTGAAGCTGAGCATTTCTGATGTACCATCACGCAACAAGGGATGTTCAGGTGAGCAGTCCAGATGAGCCATAGTGCAACCAGGGACACCCCCAGCAGCAGGGCAGCAATGCAACACACAAGCAGAGATGCAGGGGCCCACCACCCATGCCACAGATGGGCAGAGGAACACACAGAAGAACAGATATTGTCTCCCACACCCCATGCACTGCACAACCGGGGGAGAGCTGGAATAACCACTGGCCCATGGATACCAGCAATCAACCCACAGCTGGGCCATGGTGCCCCAGCACACCCCTTGGCAAGCTGTGACCGGCACACAAGGATGGCCGAATACCCCATACCACACCATCCCACCAATGCAGAGCACACCCTGCACCATGATCCCCATACACCCTGCCCAGGAGTAACACCCAACAGTGCAGGACACCCCATGCATGCCATCACCCCCACTGTGACAATGCAACCCTGTGCACCATGGAGCCATGCAAGGCAGCCCACCATGGGCACCTGCAGAGGGCGACAGCAGATGGTGATGCAACAGATGCACACACAGTGCTGCCCTGCATGTCCCCCCTGAGGTAAAGCTGAGACCGACCATGCGTCAGCAGGGTACCCCACATGTGACAGGGCATGCCCCGGACCCCACCTCCAGTGGTACAGCACCCTGCACAACCTCCCAAGGGCACATCCCATCCCAGCACTGGCCACAACAGCCAGCACAGACACACACAGTGTAGCATGGAGGCATGCACCACACAGGATGCAACACAGTACATGGACAAACACCCACCCACCCAGGGCACCAAACACAGGAGACAGTGGCAGGTCAACAAGCCACTGGCGTGTGGCCATGGCTGACATGTACACACAGCCAGCACCCCTACATTGCACCGGTGTGCCAGCCACCCTGTGCAGGCACCATGAAGTTGTATGCCACAAGCATGCTGCTGGAGCCCAAGTGACAGACACTGGAGCACATCCCCTGCAACAGACACAAGCGACAGCATAGATGGTGGACAACAGCGGAGGCCACAGTGCCACCGGAGGCAGACATGCACCATACTGGTGATGGCGGTCAACCTGGCATTGTGCCAGGTACAGCTGTTGTCCAGCATGGACAGCCACCACTGACACACCAGCAGACCGGGCATATCACAGACAGGCAAGGGTGTCAGCTGCACAGGCCATGGACGCTCTGACAGGGGTGCCATGCACACAGTGCAGGCCCTGTGGACCACTGCACACCAGCATTCAGTGCACAGAGTACAACACACAAACCACAGACAGTGACTGATCCCCCTGTCCACACCATAGGTGCTTCACCTCTGCACACAAACACACACACACACACACACACACATGCCCATGCGTGCACCACCCCTGACGACATGCACCCCACTGCAGCTGAGCACCTGTAGCCTGCTGCAAATCAGAGACCACCACAGTTGTTTAAACAAAATGTATATATTGAAACTATGTACAGTAAAGTTATATACAAAACTATATACAATAGTGTGGAAAGGGCCCCATAACAGGTGAGGGGGGATAAGGGCCAGGGGTGAACATATGGGAGAGGGAAGAAGGGGTGTGAGGGAGGGTCAAAGGGGGGAATGTGGTAGTTGGGGCATGAGGACTTCACTGGCTGCCTCGGTCCTCTTCCTCCTGGCACCAATGGGATCTCCACCTCCTCCTCCTCACCCCGTGGTGGTGGATGTGTCACAGGAGCTCTAAGTTCTCCCTCCCGACCCGCAGCAGCTCCTGAATGTCACGCTGGATCTGCAGGAGTCTCCAGCCACCTAGGATGAGGGAGCAGAGCCAATTGGTGTGACTGTCCATCCCCCTGCAGCCCACCCATTGTACATGGCATACAGCCATGTGACACGCCCCTGTGATGGTGTGCGACAACTCACAGTGACTGTGTCCACAAGACCTACCCACCCAGGCAGCCACAGCCATGTGGACCACTGCACATACCCACCGCCCATGTCCTGCACAGCACCACCATGGCCGTACAGTGACATGGCTATGTGGTGTGAAGGCAGTGCCACAGCCATGTGCCCAGTGCACACATGGACCACCATTGACACACTCCCAGACATGCAGTGACACTGGAAAGTGCTGACTGTAACAAGTTGCGTGCATGGCAGTGGTGTTACTGGATGGTGGCCATGCCCAACTGCCTGCCCAGTTATACAGCATGCAATAGTAATCATGGATGTAAGGCACTCACCATCAGCAGGCTGGTCCACGTGCCGCGGACCACCTTCATCCCTCCTGTCCATCTCCTCCAACATGCAGTGCCTCCCCTCTCGGTTGCGCCTCCATTCTTCTGGCCCTAAGGTGCAAACATGGAGAGAGGAACATCAGTACAATCTGGTAGCAATGTCCCCCCAACCCCATGTGTGTGCAATCCCACACAGTCAGACCCACCCACCCCACAACCCGATACTACCACCACGGACAACACCAGATGGCATCCCCCATGTGCTGGACACATGCAACCGTGATACCCGTATGGACAATAAAAGTGCATGGATGTTGCACCTACCTCACCATGGCACCGTGCCCCTCCTGGCATGTGTCTGCAGGTGGTCAAGCAGGTCCAGGTCCTTGCACCTCCGGTCCCCATAACGGTGGCGGCACTGCTCCACTGTCCGCCCAACACTAGTGGCCTCCTCCAGGGCGTAGGCCACCTCCTGCCATACCACACTCCTGGCCCTGCCCAGGGGTGCCTCCCTAAACAAAGCCCCAACATGGGGTTCAACTATGGCCACAAGGTTTGCCAGCTCAATCTGGCTCCACTGCACAGCACGCCTCCGCGCCATCTCTGCTGCTTGGTTCAAGCAAAATGGCACTCTGCAGTGCGGTCCTGCCACATGTAGATGCTGCATGGTACAGCACTGCCATTCCCTATAGTGCTGTCACTGAACAGCGTGATAGTGGTGCACCCATGCCTGATGCATGGTACTAAGGGGGCAAAGGTAGGGCACAGGGTCAAGGGTCACTGGCGCATGGACAGCCACAGCGTGATTGGAACCCAATGCATGTAACGCGATTGGGTGCCTGTGTGCCACCTCCTGTAGCAGCCTACAGTGCTGTTGCCCCAGTGCACCTACGACGCCCCAGTGCCACAGCGCCATATAGATGAACAGCACCGTAGCGCCACTGGCACAATGGTGGCTGTGCCCTGTATTACCTCCCACGCACAGCATGTCAGTAGCACGGCAGGCACATCTGTCATCAACCTGGGCATGTGCAGTTAGGTGTGTACTGCCCATGTCACAGAACTGTGCCCTTGGCTCAGCACGTTCAACACAATTGCACAAAGCGCAACAGCACGATGGTCAGCTGGCATATGCAAATCATTTAATCAGCCATTCAATGGTGCAGTCACTGCATTTGCATCCACTTAAAGATGTGCCTCACCTCATTTGCATGGGTTGTGCTATAAAAGTGCGACATTGGGCTGCACTGCCCATAGTCGGTTACTGCAGTCTATTGCGGTGAGTTGCATGCTGTTTGGGAGTGTGGACTGTGGTGTTTGGGACGTGCATGGGACTGCACAGTCACAGATAACACCTATCATTCTCACAGAATGAATCATGACCAAGCATGTGGTGGAGGAAGAGCAACAGAGTCGTGGGAGGAAGAGGAGGCCAAATTTCACTAAGGCCGAGACAGATGCCCTGCTCAAGGCCTACCTAGACCAGCAGCTCCTTCTTAGCAGACGCCAGGGAACACCACAGGCCCATGCTGCTGCATGGGAGGAGGAGGGTGTGTGTGCTGTAAACCTGCATGACAGCTACCAGCGCTCCATGCAGGAGTGCAAAAAGAAGATGGACACAGACAGGCAGAGGATTAAAGAGAAGGTGGCTGCCATCAGGGCAGCATGGTCTGCGACAGGTGGGGGACAGCCGGACGTGCTACAGCTGACCCCACAGGAAGAGTGAGTTGCTGGCAGCATGCGGCGTTGTGCCATTGAGGGTGTTCCGGGTGGTGGATTCCAGACGGTTGGTAGCCCGTCACTGCATAGTAGGTCATGGTCTGTCTATTGGGGGGGAGACAGGGTAGGTTACATGCAGTAACACTACTTTTTTTCCCTTACAGCTCCTGAGCATCTGCATGGGTCAGCGGTGGTGGGCTTCTCCACTGAGGCCAGTCACATGGAGATGGAGGAGTGCCCATCCACCTCCACAGGAATGCGGGGGTCAGGGTGACAGTGGGCCCACCTGGATGTCCGGACTGATGTTAGTGGAGCAGGTGCGGAGGAGGCCCTGCCCGTGACCCAGCTTGCCAGCATCCATGGATGCCAGCATGCTGAGACTCGGGCTGGTGCCAGATCCATCACCAATGATGATCGAGCTAACGTCATGGGCAGTGACACGTGTGTGCCACAGGATGGCCACACAGCTGGTGACATTACGGCCATAGCTGTGGGTGGTGCCACCGTGGAGGCCTGCGTATCATCACAGTCCCAGCCTGTGCCTGTCAACACCAGTGGTGCTGCACTGGTGTGTGCCCAGGATAGTGGGACTGTTGCGGCCACTGTGGCAGCACCATTGAGCCCTGGGAAACAGCAGCTGGAGGTGCAGCATCAGCAGTCGGTCAATGGCTATGGGGGTACAGTGTCAGGGGGCGGCATCAGTGCACCGCCTGTGGACATACCCAGGCCTGGCCCTGGTGTGCAGTGCCTGCCCTCAAGGGGTGATGAGCATCAGGGCCACGAACACCCTGAGGGACAGCATGTCGATCAGGCAAATGACCACTTGAATGAGCACACCTGCATACTGCAGGCATCAGTCAATCAGCAGATGTGGCTTGTGACGGCAGTGGATGCACTGAGTGTGGTTCTGCACCAGGCAGAGGAGCATCTCAGCAGAGATACCGCTCTGCTCCTGGCAGGGATGGACCGGTTACGGGAGGGTGTGACCGCTGCCATTGACAGGCAGACACAGGCATTCACTGCTGTCATGGCTACAATGGGCACACAGTTATTTGTCCATGCATTGCAGACACCGCGCAGTGCAATGTCCACCTCCTTTTCCTGGCATCGTGCGACACCATCTTTGTTGACACCAGGTTCAGCTGTGGGCATCCCAAGCACGCCTGAAGCAGGCATGTTCAGTGTGCTGCAGACCCTTGCGTGAGCATGGTTGCGTTTACACAGTGGAACCCCTGGGGGACCATCGGTGCCACCCCATGAGGCCAGTGGTCAGCCTGTCACTGCTGGTGGGTCTTGGCAGGGCCACCCATGCATCCGAAGCGACTGTGGCACTGTGGCATGTGACTGACCTGTCTCCCAGCATGGCTACTGTCTGATGCTGCCTTGTGTGCATTGTGTCATTCAGCGGGCAATGCACGGGTGGGTACCTGGCCCTGCACACATACACAGTCCATCTGCACACCATCCTGGCTGCTGTCTGCAGTTGCGCGTGCATAATGATGCCAGTGTTGCACTGTACGCCACTGTGCAATGGTGCCCAGTGTCTGGCACATGCACAATGACAGGCAGTGAGCATGGTAGTCTGTGGACATGTGTGTGGCTAGGGCTGGTGGTCTGGGTTGGCGTGCCTCATACTCTTTGTGCCATGTCTGGTGAGGTGTGTGTGTGTGTGTGTGTGTATGACCGTGTGCCATGTTAGACCTTGCCCATCCCTGGCAGTGTGTGCGGTTCCATGCCTGGCCACTTCCCTTGATGGCATGCACCCCTAGTGTGTGTCCATGCATGTTTGTGGGTTGTGCCTTTGCCACTGGTGGTTGCACATGGCCCCATGACTTACCTGGGTTGGCTGAAGTGCTCTTCTGTGATGGTTCCCCAGTGCAGCTGTGCCAGCCGGAGCAGTCGGAGGTCCCATCGCCCAAGGCGGGGCTTCCCATCACCATCATCACCAGCGTCCTCATTGTCCCCATCGCTGTCCCCCCTCTTCGATCTGCATGGTTATCCCACATTCGTTGGCCATGTTGTGCAGGATGCAACAGGCCAGGAATAGCCCGCAGGCCTTTGAGGGGCTGTACTGTAGGGCACTGCCAGAGGTGTCCAGGCAACGGAAACATGCCTTCAGCATCCCGAACACCTGATCGATGACATTGCGTGTGGTGGCATGTGCCTCATTGTAGTGTTGCTATGGCGGGGTCGCGGGCCGCCGGTATGGTGTGAGCAGCCAGGGATGGAGTGGGTTATCCACTGTCACCTGTGTGTAGAGGGTGGAGGTTTGTTTGGTGATCAGCATCGCCCTGCCTCGGGCCATGTATGCCACTACCTATGTTACCTCTGACCATGCCCCCTCCCAAGCTCTATGTTTGTCCGTGTGGTTTGCATACTCACCCACTAAGTGGCCAGTGGGGATGTCCCCACTCTCGAATCTGTGGCACAGTGCTGACTGCAGCCAGATGAAGGCATCATGTGCTCCCCCAGGGTGCGTGGCACAGACATTGATTATGCACCCCCTGGCATCGCACACCACCTGGCAGTTGATGCTAGCATAGCTCTTCCGATTAATATATGCTGCCCCCTCGGGGCCAGGTGGTGTGCGTATGGCCACATGGGTGCAGTCTATTGCCCCTAGCATGCCAGGCATATGTGCTATCCTGTGGAACTCCTGTATGTTTGCTGTGTGCTCCGCCGGTGTGCTAGGGAAATGGATGTACTCTGCAGCATGTGGAAGCAGTGCTCTGAGGAATTGGGTGAGGTGGCGTGATGCAGCCAACTGTGTTATGTATGTGGTGTCCCCTGTTGGTCTCTGAAAGGTACCCGTGGTGAGCAAGCACATGCAAGCTGTCACTTTAGTCTCCACTGACAGAACATGGCTCCTTCATGTGGGTGCCTGCATCACATCACTGCATAGCTCACAGAGCCACCTCAGAATTGCCCGATTCAGGTGGTACCAGCCCACAATCTCAGTATCGCTGTACAGCTCAAAGCTGATGCGGGCTCGGTACTGCCTGTTGGGGACATACCACCGATGGGACCTTCCACGGCCATGCCCCCCTGCTGCCTGCATTCTCACCCCCCTCATTACTGCCTCCATCTGGATGGTGGCACTGGCCATGTCCCTGGCTTGTATTCACCCCGGCAGCTGTTTCTGTGTTCCCCCCACTGTCCTGACTGTTACTTCCCCTGCACTGGGAACACCTTCCTGTGGTGGCCTCTCTGCTGTGTAGCACTTCCCCCTTCTGCACTTGCTGTAGCTCCCCACACCTTCCCTATGTCTCTCTGTTCAGGGTGCCCTTTCCCTGGCCTGCCCTGTGTGTCCCTCCTGCCCTGTTTGTGTTGCTATAGTTCAGCCTCATGTGCCTTCCCTGTAGCATTCTTGTGCCTCTCACTTGTTCCTTTTTGGTTTGGCTCATTTCCTCTATTGCGCAACTTCCGCTTGCTCCCCTATTGCGCATGGCGCATGTTGTTGAATATCGCACTGTGCCATTTATGCATGGTTCCTCCCCCTTCAGTTGCGCATACATTTATTATCATTGCGCTCTTGCTCAGCGTGATTTGGGGGGGCACATCTGCCTCCAGCTGAATATCGTAGAATGGCACATTTTCGGACTTGCACTGGAGCGACCCTATTGCACATGGTGCAACCCTTTTGAATATCTGGGCCACTATGTACAACTAATTATGTGCAAGACAATATAGAGACCATGTGACCTGCCATCCCGTGAATCAATGCAAAATTCACCTCAAATAGCATTAAGCAGGCAAAGCAAAGTGAAGTCTATTAAAATCAATGGCACTTCATGTTAAAATTTAAGGGAAGGCTGTAATACAAGGTGAAGTAACTCAACATCCTTTTGAAACAATGCACTTTGTGTTCAAATTTATAGGCGGAGTAATTTCCTTTGTGTTGTGGAGCACAACATGAATTTGGAGATTATACACTAAATACTCTGCATAGCGAAATGGGAGCACTTCACTCACCTCTAATGTGACATGGAAAACTTGCATAACTTTTGAACCAATTAATATTTTTTCATCAAATCTTCAAAAGGCACCAGTTCCACCCAGGCCTCATACAGACATGCAGATCTGAATCCATTCAGATGCATTCTTCAGTCCATTATGCCAGACCAATAAATGTGCAAAGATTGACTAATTTTCACATTATGGATGCTCTACGGTTCTGCAACTGTACATCCAACTAGAAATAAACTTTCCAGATCTAAAGATCTTTGGTTGGACACTGTGCATGCAACATTTCAGGCAAATTGGAGAAAAGGTTGCAAAGTTATTAAAGTGCATACTTTGGAGTTTAACATTAAAGTGGCCCTCCAACTCTAATTATACTGGCCTGGTTAAAAAAAATATATATATATATATATAAAATAGAACTTGAAATTTTCAATGTCAAATAATTTTCACTATTTTTGCTGAAACACTAATTTGTGTAAAAATAAATTTGCGCTAACTAGCTCTTTTAGTATTTTTTCCATTACAGTGAATGTGGTGATTGTGACATAGCGCTAAAATAAATGTATGCAATTATTGTTGCATTTGTGTTTGCATTTAATTTACTTTGAGTGAAAATAACTAGTTCTACAATATGTTATTAATAAAATCCCTGGTGTCTAGTAGATCCCCCATCCCCCACCCAGTTAGGGAGTGCTCCCTCAAATTCACCACTTCTCTCCACCCCACACCCAGACCCCAAGTGGGTGTCTAGCACAGCCCTCAACTCGCCACCATGGCTGGCCACCTGACTGACCTGGCTGGAATGAATGATAGCATGCTTGTACAAGCATGCACTCATTTATTCATGATCCAGCTCATATATTGAGCTTTCTTTGGGAGACGTAAACAAGAGTAGAGGGATGTTTCAGTCCCAGTGGGGGAGGAGGTTGGGATGTGGGGGAACAGCATTGTGGCCCCTGGAGCAGTCCACAATGCCATTCCCTCCATCCTGACCCCCTTGCCAGGACTGGAACCGCCCTCTGCTGTTGTCTGTGTCCCCCCCTGAAAATAGCTCAATGAATGAGCTGGATTATGGCTGTGGTGAATGAATGAATGTGTGCTTGTACAAATATGTGCTCATTCATTCCAGCTAGGTCAGTCAGTCTGCCAGTCATGGTGGATGGAGGGCTGTGCTGGTCACCTGCTTGGGTCTGGTGGGGGGAAGAGGGGTGGTGAATTTGATGGGGCACTCACTGACTAGGCAGGGGTGCTGCTGTCCACTAGACAGCAGAGATGTTATTAATAATAACATATATATATATATATATATATATATAAAACTGATTCTGGTGATCATTGGGGGAACACTAGACACCAGGGATTTTATTAATAAGGTATATATTTTTTTAAATGGGGGCCAGTGACTGGAGAGGGTGGACCCCTAGACAATTCTAATTTTATTAATAACCATATTTTTCTTTTAAATGGGGCCAGCCATCAGTGGGGGGACAACTAGACATCTGATATATATATATATGTATTTATACAATAGGGGTGGCTGATAAACGTTGCAGATAAAAACATGTATTCTCACTAGAGTGAGATAAATGTTGCTGACGTAGGAACTGTGGTAGATATGCAGATTTACACACACAGTTCCTACGTCAGCAAGTGATATTCTCACAGTAGCTATGTCATCAGGAAAAGATGTGCAGGCATTACAGTATCCTAGCAACTGAAGCAAATCACATTCACCTATTACAATAGTTAAAATGTTAAAGCAGCTCAGTTTCCCATGCTACTAACTTCACTGCTGTTTCTAATTACACACATTTAACAGTAAAAAAGCATTGCGTGGTGCTCAGTTACAAAAATACAACCGTGAATGCAGGACAGGTTTTTCGAACATGCAAACCATGACAACAACAGCCCTCCTCACAAGAAAGCAAAGCACATTTTCTCTGATAGTAATGCAAAATAATAACAAATACCTGAAATGCAGCAGCATTGGCAAAACTCCGAACTCTGAAGCCGTGAACAAGTCCGTTCACAAACTGAAAAGAAACTCACACAAGCACCCATTTAAAAAAATAAAGTCGCACAATGCATACATAAGGCGTAAAATTAAATAAATAAACTTATTTACAATCTCTTTACGGTAAACCGAGACGTTGAAACACGGAAGTCTTCTTCAAAAGAAAGACACGCCCAGTCTCATTCACAAACCAATCAAAACACAACTCCCACTATCAATCACTACTACCACCAATGGTACAACATAAATAGCAACCAATATGATACATTTCTACACAAAATCACACGCAGATACCAATGAAAACCACTACCATGCAACAATAGCCAATCCAACAACAGACAACAGACTTATTCATAAAAGCGGCACTCCCATTACCAACACAGCCTCATGCATGCGCTTAACATAGAAATAAAATAACACACATTTCGTACCTTCTACACACAAATTGCCAACAAATACCCTATTGTATAAATCGAACACATGATGGGCATGAGTGGGATAGTAAAATATTCTCACTCCCTACATCATAAGGGCATAGATATCTCACTCTGCAGGAGTGAGAATATTTACATATCCCACTCATGCCCATCATGTATCCCTATATATATATATATACACACATATATATATATCTATATATATATATATATATATATATATATATATATATATATATATACACTATACACACACACACACACACACACACACACACACACACATATATATATATATATATATATATATATATATATATATATATATATATATATATATTCATTGTGCCTGGCAATCAGCAATGTGGGGGAGGCTCTCAATAAATAGTAGGAAAGTTTGTGAGAAATTCCACACTTGATTAGAATGCATTCTGTGAATTTGCAAATTGCGCTCCACGAATTTGGCACAATTTACAAATTAATTCAAAGAGTGAATTTTAGGGACTCCGCTCATCTCTAGCCAAGAAATAATGTGTGGTTCTTTGTTTTTGTTAGCAGCCCAAATAATATTTAGAAGACGTCTAATATTGTCTGCCCCTGATCTGCCTGGTACAATCCTACTTGTTCTGGTACAATTAGATCCTTAACTATGTTATGGATCATCAATGACAACATTTTTGCTAAAGATTTTGTAGTCCAGATTCATTAATGATATGAACAGTCTAATGAGTCTTTATTCTTCATATAAATGAGTATGATAAATGCATGACTTAATGTTGGAGGGAGTGGTTCAGTAATCCAGGCTTCCTTATAAACTTCGAGCAGGTAAGAACTCAGTTGGACACTTAACTTCCTACAAAATTCACTGGGGTAGACAATCTAGGCCACAAGTTTAGCCTGTAGGTTATCAATTAATAGCTTCATTACTCTCATTTAGGGAGATTTCTGATTAAGAGCTTCTTGTTTGTCAACCTGTATTTTTGTAATATGCAAACTTTTGAAAAATCCTTTTTTTTTTATCGCGGCCAAGTTTTAAGGTTTTGGAGTATAACGTTTTGTAGACATTCCTAAATTTGTTATTAATATCTTTATTTTTAGTGAAAGCTGCTCCTATTGTGTCACTAATTCCTCAAATAGCTTTCTGATTCTGAATTTTTTGAGTCTAAAAGCTTAACAATTGCTCATCTTTTCTCCTGATTCCCAATAACTTTGCTTGGTTTAAAAATGGCGTATCCTACTTGTTCAGAGAGCATTTTATTTATATCATATTTGAGCTGAATAATATGATGGAGAAGGAGGTATTAAAGGGATTAGTTTGCTTAAGTTGTTGATCTAGTATTGCTTGTTGGTTTGTTTTTCTAACAGACTTTTTTGTTTCTGTTTCTTTTTTGCAGCTGAGAAGCCTATCATTCTAGCTCAGATAAAAGCTTTATAAGCGTCCCATAAATAACCATTTGAAACTTCACCATTGTCATTTAGATTAAAGTAGTCTTCTTTTTCTTTAACCATTCAATAAAAGTTTTATCCTGCAACAAGGAGGTGTTAAGTCTCCATCTCTGTTCATTAAGACAGTTTTCCCCTATACTGATATTTATTTCTACCAAGCCACCAAGGTCAGCGATAACTATGCTGTTGATTTGTGCATCAAAAACTGAATGTGCTAGAGATTTATTGATAAACAAATAGTCTGCCCTACTAAATGTGGAGTGCAGATTAGAGAAAAATGTAAAATCTTTCCCCTGAGGATGCAGACACTGCAAACAAGGTCAGTCCATTGTAACTATAACTGTGCCTGGTAAAGTGAGTCAGCAGGAAACAAAAAAATACAGCACCAGTGGAATCTGCCTTCTGGGTCTGCCATGTGCTGGTCTTTAATAAAATTGATGCTTTTATGGATTAAGATGGCAGTACTCCTTCTTGGAGAAGAGCTGTATCTGCCTTTTTTTCTCATTGAGCTATGTTAAGATTTTTTTTTATGTTTGATGGGTGAACCAATTCCATTAATATTCTAAGTAATACAAATCAATTTTATTTTTTATTTATTAATTTTGATGACCGGGTAGGCCCACTGAGCCCTGGAGGTCCCTTTTTACAAAAGAAATGTACTGAATCTAATAACAGGAATTACTCTTAATTAAAGACTAGCAGACAATTTACTAAGAAAGACAGTATAAACCTCATGAACTAGATAGTTCTGAACTTTATATATAACAGTTTGTAGTACAGATAAACTGCACCAATATTAAGTTAACTAATAACAGAAGCAGTAATGCAACAAAAAAGCCAAACAAACTAGTAACAAATAGTAAATCAGAAATTATACAAAAATAGTTATATACAGATAGCATAAAGATAGGCAAGGTAAGTAGGGTGACAGTCTACTTTCGAAACCTCAGTCTGCTTTACCACAGGTCCAAGGCAGTAAGAAACATTCAGTTCAAAGAAGGCCATACAAAAGCTGACTGATGCCAGCCCTCAGAAGGTGTATAAGTAAATTTCTGTGTGGAATTAATAAATAGTACAACAAGAGCCAACAATATAAAGTGCTTATGCTTATAATCCATCAAGTGAATTTGAAGTTCATAGGTATATCGAGATCATTTTTTGGGGGGTGAGGGGATGGTGGGGGATGTGAGTAGTGTGCCCAGCCTGGATATCACTAATATTAAAGTTAGAGAAACCAATTCATAGAGGAGGAGCAGTGCTGGGAGTATTTTGCAATACCTTCAGCCAAGGATCTATTTTATAGAGTTAAACCTTTTACTTCTGACACTGAAGTAGGTATTTATGTGGATGGTTGATAGAGCCAACCTAACTCCCCAAGTTTCCTTATCAGGTATGCTATCATAGTGTATTTTAGGGATTCACCTAGTACCCCTTGAGACAGAAGATAAGTAAGTTAATAGGTTAATTGCAGTAGCTTGCCTAGCTGGAGGAATAAAAAGACAAAGCTCTCCCAACCTGCTTACTCCTAAGTATTTTGATCATAAACAGGAAAACACAAGCTGAATTAACATGGTGGGCACCCAAACCCTTTCCCTCCAGCCACCTTTCTAAGACCACCATATGTTGGTAACAAAAGGTTATCCATCATAAAGTAATCGAAGTTTAAGTTAGGCAGACTTAATATTGGCTTTAATAAGGAATCATACAGTATATTGTACAGGGTGTCAATGTAAGAAAGTCTCATCACTGCTTAGTGTTACAATCTTCATCAGTAGGTAACAAGAAGAAGCCAGTGACCAGATAATCTATCCATCAATAAATTAGCACATGAATAATATATCCAATGTGATTACTCCACACCTTTGGTTAGCATTGACCACAATTCTTTGTCCAAACACTGAATGAATGTGCACCCAAGAGAACAGGATAATGAAACACCAGAAATCACACTGTGCAAAGCATATATTGTAAGCATAGAAACATAGAAACATAGACTTTGACGGCAGATAAGGACCGCTAGGCCCATCTAGTCTGCCCATTTCCCTACCTACAGGATAGGTCGCAGATCCTAGTTAACCAACAGCCTATATCTTCCTGCCCCCACCCAAGAATTGCCGTATGTCTGTCCCAAGCATTCTTGAATTCTCCCACAGTTTTAGACCCCACAACTTCCTCAGTAAGGCTGTTCCATGCATCCACTACCTCTCTGTGAAATAATACTTCCTACATTGCCCCCTGAACTGCCCTCCTTCTATCTTTAAATTGTGTCCTCCTCTTGTTCTTGCAAGTCTCTTTTTCTGAAAGATGCTACCCTCTTGGACTTTGTTGATTCCCTTGAGGTACTTGAAAGTTTCTATCATGTCCCCCCCTCCTTCTTTCCTAAGGGTATACATATTAAGCTCCTTTAGTCTCTCCTCACACGGCTTCTCTTGCAGACCCTGCACCATTTTAGTTGCCCTCCTCTGGACTGCCTCTATCCTGTCTATGTCCTTGCGGAGATGGGGTCTCCAGAACTGAACACAGTATTCAGATGGGGTCTCACCAACTGTCTGTACAGAGGATAACAACTTCCTGTTTTCTGCTGCTGATGCCTCTCCCTATACATCCCAGTATACCCCCGGCCCTCCCTACTGCCTTCTCACGTTGCTTGCTAACCTTAAGGTCATCTGATATGATTACCCCCAGGTCCCTTTCCTGTTTTGTTGTTGTTACTACCTCCCCACCCATTGTTTATTCTTGCCCTGGGTTCTTGTTTCCCAGGTGCATTTTTTTGCATTGAATCCTAGCTGCCATATGTCTGACCATTCCTCCAACCTTGCCAAGTCCCTTTTCATCCTTTCCACGCCTCCTTGTGTATCAACCCTGTTGCAGATCTTTGTGTCATCTGCAAAAAGGCATACTTTTCCTTCCAGTCCCTCTGCAATGTCACTGATGAAGACATTAAAAAGGACTGGACCCAATACTGAACCCTGCAGTACCCCACTAGTAACCGCCCTTTCTTCAGAGTGGACTCCATTTACAATTACCTTCTGTGTCCTGTTGTCCAGCCAATGTTTTACCCAGGCTTCCACCCTGGGACCCACTCCCAGGCTGGTTAATTTGACTAATAATCTTTTGTGTGGGACTGTGTCAAATGCCTTGCTAAAGTCTAGGTAGGCCATGTCCACAGCCCCTCCCTGGTCTACTACTTTGGTCACCCAGTCAAAGAAATCTATTAGATTCGTCTGACATGACCTTCCCGCTGTGAACCCATGCTGCCTTGGATCCTGTGCTCCACTGACCTCTAGGTACTCAACTATTCTTTCCTTCAGAAAGCAGCATCAGAAAGTGTTGTAGTAGCATCTGGGACTCATAAAATTTTAGTTCTACAGTATCAAGAATCTGGACATGCTATAGGGGCATTAGAAGGCTCCGCATACATCTGCTTAACTTCTGGTTCTGGGGAATGTAAAGAGGGCAGATCTGAAGAGGAATGTTGGATGTCCATACTATGGATTATTTTCTTTGAATTTGAAACTGGTGAAAATTTTTTAGTGTAAGCAAAACAGAAGGTCTTGTTGGTGACTTAGATGTGTTTCAAATACCAGATGAACAGGACTCACTATTTTTCTGTTTGACCATCATGGACTAGAAGTGAAGAATAGAAACAGCAGAAGCTTATTGAGGCAAAGTAGAATTCTTTGCAGCAGCAGATTCTGAGGCTCAAGATTGGTAGAGGAGAGGGGTGGTACAAGCATTAGTTTCTGAGTGCTCTAGAGGAGGAGGGTCTTGAGCAGTATTTGAATGATAATGTTAGTTATATCATGGTACAAGATCCTCAGCATTGTGACTACTTTGCAATAATTTTAAATATTCCCAGGCATCATCCACTGAATTACATGCAACAAAACTTCCTCTCACTTCACAAATTACTAATGCAACAGGATACTTGAAGTAATATTTATTCCAGAATTTCTCAGGTCGCTATTTAACTTCAAATAAGGCCCTTTATTTATCCATAAGATCCCTTGAGAAGTTTTGAAACAGCAGTATTTTCTCCCCATGCCAAGTTAGTGTTGTCCTCTCTATAGTGATTTTCAAAATCTCTTCCTTTATGGAATATCACAAAAAATAGGCAATAGTGGGACAGGGCTTAGAGTTGTTTTGAGACCTGGGGCCAATTGATTTATGTGCCATTTCAATTACCAAGGACCATGGCCATTAATATCCATGCAGCTCAATCAGAAATCTCTGTAGAAATCCTAATATATTATTTTCTTCCCACCGTTCCAGTACTCCTAAACATTTTGGCCCAGATATTCAAAAGTGTGTGCATGGTGCAACAGTGTTGCACCATACAACTTCCTAATCTTACAGTATTGATATTCAAAAGGGAAAAGTGTGCGGCACAAATCCTGATGCACCAGAGTGCATCCGTAATGTATGCAGGCACAGATGGTGGGGCGAGCCCATGCATATTCTGTACAGCCCAATATTCAGCCCAGGATGTGCAGAGCCATGCATGCACAACCCCTACTTGTGCCAGCACAAAGTTACCAAAAAGAAAAAACTGATGGTCACCCAGAGGTGAGCTGCCGCATTGCGGGTCGCAACATGGCAGCTGCCACCTGTGGGTGGCCACCAGAGCTCTGGCTGCACCTGGCAGTGCCCCCCATGCCCGATCATGGGCATC
This sequence comes from Neoceratodus forsteri, assembly GCA_016271365.2. Taxonomy (NCBI): domain Eukaryota; kingdom Metazoa; phylum Chordata; order Ceratodontiformes; family Ceratodontidae; genus Neoceratodus; species Neoceratodus forsteri. The sequence goes on from CM028130.1 coordinate 56,900,574, forward strand.
TGTCTAAAAATAGAACTCATCCTCTATCCCTGGTGGTCCAGTGGACCGCTATGTGCCCGATCACCAGCATCGGTCTAAAAATAGAACTTGTCCTATATCCCTGGTGGTCCAGTAGGCCGCTATCCACCCAATCCCGGGCATCTGTCTAAAAATATAATTTGTCCTATATCCATGGTGGTCCAGTGGACTGCTATCTGTCCAATCATTGGCATCTGTAAAAATAATAGAACTCATCTTATATCCCTGGTGGTCTAGGGTACCCCTCTCCCCACTCACCCACTGAGCCCCATCGCCCCATTCCCCCCATCAGCCAGCGGGTGGCAGCACCCCATCCACCTGCCGCCCACCGACTGACATCTCAGTAGGGCTGTACGCCCATTGGTTCACAGCGTGAGCCAATGGGCATGCAGCAGATACCGTACTACACATTCCAGATATGTGATGATAGATCATTCACATATCTGGAATATGTAATCTGTTAAACTGCATGCCCTTAGCTCACACTGTGAAACCAATGGCGTGTACAGCCCTACCGAGGTGTCAGTCAGTGGGCAATGGGGTGGCAGGTGGGTGGGGTGCTGCCACCCGCCAGCCCGGGGGGAGTGGGGAGGTGGGGCTCAATGGAAAGGTGGGAAGGTGGGTACCCTAGACCACCAGGGATATAGGATGAGTTCTATTATTTTTACAGATGCCCACAATCAGGCAGATAGCGGTCCACTGGACCACCAGGGATATAAGACAAATGATATTTTTAGACAGATGCCCGCGATCGGGTGGATAGTAGTCCACTGGACCATCAGGGATGTAGGACAAGTTCTATTTTTAGACAGATGCCGGCAATGGGGCAGATAGCGTTCCACTGGACCGCCAGGGATACAGGATGAGTTCTATTATTTTTACAGATGCCCGTGATCGGGCAGATAGCAGTCCACTGGACCACCAGGGATATAGGAAATACTAGTTGTTTTTTTTTACTACAAATGCCCACGATCGGGCTGCAGAGGGCATCGGCACACCTACATGCAAACTGGGCCATAATGACATGAAAATGGCCCCATCTGCACCTTGCATACATTATGGCCACATTTGCTTGTCAACTTTTGAATATTGCGGTTGCTGTGCATGGTGCAATGGAACTTGTGCTAGCGCATCCTCATACTCCACTCTGGCCACTTGTGCTGGAGCAGCGCCAATGCACCATGCACACTGGAGGTGGCCAGGGTGCGATATTCAAAGCTGCTGAGCCGTTGAATATCACCCAGTCCACACCCCTGCACAGTCAAGTTGCGCTGTGCCCAAGCTTGAGCCACAGCCTGGCACAGTTTGAATATCTGGGCCCCAATATTTATTTATTTTATTTATTCACAATTCAGATTTACAACCTTTGAGTCAAAGACTCATTTACTCATTGTTTCTTCCAAGGTCATCTATTTTTTCCAATAAATAATTTATCTGTTTACATTGGTGTTCAGTCAAATTTTGAAGATAAGAGACAAAACTCTGTAACTTAGAAATTAGATTGTCCAGTTTGTCTGCTCAATTTCCCAGTGTGTTATTCTCCTGCTGTAATTTAGCTGTTGATAATTTTGCTTCAGAGATGTCAATTTTAATATCAGACAGCATGTCTTTAACCTGTTGAATATCTTCCTTACTTGCATCACCATTGCCACAATAACTGACCGTTCTGACTCTCTACTTCCTCAGATCAGTGAGCTTTCCTGCTGTGGTCAGCATATTTTGATTACTAGCACAATGTATTTTACAAGAAAAGAGAAAAAGTGTTTTGACAGAAGCTAATGTGAATGGATGGTGTTACTTTATTATTATCATAAATGAAATTTCACATTTGACTGTAAGTTAAAGAGCAAAAACATTGAAAGAAATTAGAATAGATATGGGTGGAATCAGGAGCTCAGTCTCAATCTACCATCGTCATCAGATCATTGTGCACTTTTCCCAAAGTAGAAGAGATTTTGAGAAACTAGATTTCATGGGATTGTGAACTGTAAAGGGATACCATACAAGTCTAGGTCTCAGTGCATGCATGCCCTATGTAACAATAAGGATGTAGACATTGCAGTAGTATAGAATATTTTATTTTTATACAGGGAAGAAAAAAAGTTAGCCTCAATAAGAGCACTAGGGCACTAGTTCCCTATCTGCAAGGTGGTTATGTTTATACATACAGTTTAAGTTAAGTACACAATTTATATACAGTTTACATATAATACAACAGGCAACTCATACAAAAATGTATCTCTTTTGTTCATAAGAGTATGGTCACCTCTAAAAGGAAGGTAATATAGTCGTTAAAGCTTTTTTTACCAAGCAAAACTTCAGGGTCTGTAACTGTCATGCTGGCCTTGATCATGAAACTGTCCAATCCTCACAGAGTGGTTGCAGGGAACAACTTGCTTTCTGGTACCAGTTCCACAAGTAAAACTGATTTACAACAAATAAAAGACATGATAACAGAAATTAAAGTTGACCTGTTTGAAGTTCAATAATCTACTGTTAGACTTCAAAAATCAAATGAAAAAGTTGTGAACAGGGTTGGGAAATCAGCAGACTGTTGACTTAGAGTTCACAGTATCTTATTTAGAAAACATACCTGAGCACCAAAGCAAACAGATCTCTGTTTGATGGAAAAGCCTCAGAGAACAGAGGAAGAAGAGATAACCTACAGATTCTTGGAGTACCTAAATGCTTAAGGGGGGGCAACACGATATTATTTTTCCAACAATCTGTCTGATTTGCCCAACTACCAGTGACCATGACCACTGAAAACTGAAAGGGCCCACAGGTCACATGGCCACAAACCCCATCATGGTTCAAAGCCGAGACTGATTATTCCCTACTTTCAATAAAGGAAGAAGCTAACAGATTTGCCAGGTAAAGGAGTACTTTATCATCGAGAGAAGAAAAGTTTTAAATTTTTCAAGATTTCTGAGGAAAACTGCAGCTGCATATAAACTTGGTGTATGGTATTGTTTTAAGTATCCTGCTTTAGTAGTTATACAAGAGGTGGGAGGTGGCATTGTAACTTGTAGGTCAGTGAATGATGGTTGGGATTGTATTCAACACCTGCAAAGCAGTATCATTCAAAAAATATTTCAGCTGCTACTAACAGCTGCCACGATTCAAACTGAGCAACAGCCACACTGTTCTTTAGAGTTCTGAAGTTCATACCACTCCTTCTGCTTGGTCTGAGAACAGAGAACCTGACACTTCTCCTAAAACGTCAAATCCAAAACTAATCCAGCACCCTCCACCCCCACCCCAGTTGTATTCTGATGTGATCAGAAGTAAAGACAAACCAACCTGGACTACTGGTATTGCTCATAAAAGTAGACCAACTGTTAAATCCCACTTCCACATCAAGTTCACACACAGCAGATTTAATCCTAATAAAACAAGTACTGTAGGATACAGAGCAGAAAACTTCATCACACAACATTGGACCCACTGTCGAGACTCTTCCCCGGAACTGGGCATGGATAACATGGTCACAGATACTGCTCCTGATTAGTTACCTTCCTAAGATCCACCCAGGTCCATCAGTGACAAAAGTTGAGACACTGTTGCTTTAATTAACACTTTCTTTTGGTGCATCAGAAAATGGATGATCACTATTTACAGTATTTTGATCTGCAGTATTAACTGTCTAACCAGATCAAGTTACATATGTGTGGCCTACCCCATTGAAACTTTGAACTTCTCACTTTTTTTCATAAAGTTTAGAACATTTTCTTTTACCCCCCCCCCCAACCATCAGCATAACATACTGCAAGCAGAAGGTGGATTACAATATCTCATTTGCACTTTGTTCTTTTTGGAATTGCCAGTATGCTCCTTTAATCTTGTTCTGTTCAAACTAAATGGATATTTTTTGAGCTATATTGCATTGCAGTGCTACTAAATATGTATTTGCACTATAATACATAGATACATACATAGACAGTGTAGGCAGATAAGGGCCTATGGCCCACCCAGTCTGCCCATTTGAGCTTGTAAGTTCAGTTTGTTTTCCTAGAAGTGTGTTGCACCTTAACCCTGACCTCCAGAATTCCTTTATGTCTATCCCATGCATTCTTAAATCCCGTGATTGTTTCAGCCTCCACCACTTCCTCTGGCAGGGTGTTCCACTTGTCCACCACCCGTTCTGTGAAGAAATTCTTTCTCATGTTTCCTCTGAATCGTCCTCCCTCCAGCTTCATCCCATGCCCTCTAGTCCTGGAACATCTTTTTCGCTTAAAAATAGTGTTTTCCTGCACCCTGTTCCTCCCTGTAAGATACTTGTATGTCTCTATCATATCCCCTCTCTCCCTCCTCTCCTCCAGGGAGTACATGTTCAGTTCCTTCAACCTGACTTCATAGGACTTGTGATGCAATCCATGCACCATCTTTGATGCCCTCTTCTGAACCTTATAATGCATTCTGAAGTTTAACTTATTTTTCTAGTTTTGGTTTATTTGTTAAATTTACAGTTTTGACAACTGAATGGGTGGAGGGCTCAATACAGTGGATTGAATGATTGGCCTGGTGTCTTTTTTTGCCCTCTGCTGCCTTTTGTGCTCCTCATTCCACGAATACTTTTAGAGAACTGAGCCTGTAATGTGTAGCCTTATGTGGTAATTACTGCAATTTACTAACTCACTCAGGTTTGATATGTTGAATCAATTTATTTGGCAACAAAAATGTTCTATCCTAAGGGGTGTGTAGTATATCTAATGAAAAACAAACAACACAGTGTTTAGCAGAGGGCCCCGAGGATCTGAGGTAGCTGTGTTAGCCATTATGTTGTCAATCATTAAGTTGCAGCTTGTGCTTGTTTAACTTGTTGTTACACACGGAGCTAGGTTATATAGGTATGCCACCCTAACAGTGACATTTCTATGGTAACATGCATCGATATCGACTACAGAACCATGCCGCCGTTGAAGTGCCACTGAAAGGGGGCAACCACTTCCCTTGACTTTCCCTCCCTTCCCGAACTAACTCCGGCCTGGAGTTAGAATACATTAGTTCGGGGGGTGCGGGGGGTGAAGCCCCCCCCATGTGTGTGGTTCGGGGGGGGCAAAGCCGCACAATGTAAACAATGGTCCAGAACAGTGAGGCTCCATGCCGACTGCAACTTGCAGTCAACATGGAGCCTGTTGATGCAATGCTGGTCGCGATCTGTTTTGTTGCACCGGCATATATAACCCTCCCACTCCTAATGGGTATATAATGTTTTTTTCCTTCTTTTTAACAGTTACCCACCTAGTTCAGTTTGCAGTTTGTTAAATTATTTTATCACCACCAAATCTTTCACTAAGGTGTTCCACAGTTTTGCTGCACCCAGTGTAAAAATGTTGTGGCTGTTTTTGTGGAACTTACTTATCTATAACTGTCCTTCATGGGATATCAAGCGTGCATTCCTATCATTACACTATACTCCAACCCACATTGCATCATAAGGTCTCAGCATCCTAATATTATAAAAAGACATAAAATGTCTCTACTCATCCTCCTTTTCTATAATGTAAGCATACTCAATTCTCCCAATCTCTTGGTATTCAATTTATTTTTTAGTCTTAGTATCAGTTTAGTATTTTTTTTAATACTCTCAAATAGCTGGATATCTTTTTTCAAATACGGACTCCAAAATGGAGACCCACTATTCAATTGTGATCTTATGTATATTTTATAAGGGGACATAAAGCATTGTTCAGTTCTTGATATGAAGGCTTTTTTATATATAATATACTGTATATCCTATAAGTTTGTTAGCAGTTTCAGTATTTTTTTGCATTGATTACAAGTAGTGAAGTTATCACTGACTATAATCTGCAGGATCTTGTTTACTTTCTTCTGGTTGTAGTGTTATATTGTTCAATTTGTAACATTTCCTTGGATTATTTCTGCTGAGATGGAGTACCATACATGATTCCATATTAAATGGTATCTTATTTTTAACAGTCCATAATTTCAATATATTTAAGGTCCTTTGTAAGTGGCTGGTGTTTTCCCTTGTTGTCAATTTCTCCAATAATCTTAGTGTGATCAGCGAATTTAGCTTTATTGATTACCAGATTCCTGTGAATGTCCCCTACGTATATACCAAACAGTGTCAATCCAAAAACAGACTCCTGCTGTACACCACTGCTCACTTGTGCCTCCTGTGACAGTATTCCCTTAATCCAGACTTGCTGAATTCTGTCTCTTAACAAGGACTCCCCCATTGTACCAATCTAATATAAAAGCCCATATTTTTTATCTTCTTAACTAATTCATAATGTGGTACTGTCATGTGTCAAATGATTTTTGAAATCCAAATAGATAGTGTCAACTGGGATATAATTGCCCAAACTGACACTAACATTGTTATAAAATGATATAAGGTTTGTGATACATGATTATCCTGAAATGAAACAATGCTGTGCACTGCCTCGGGGGTTCGTTTCCATTATTTCATTTTAAAATATTCATTTCAGTAACTTTTCCATTACTTTGCTAAGGATTGTTTTTAGACTAGTAGGTCTATAATTTTCTGCTGCTTGCTTAGATTCCTTTTATGTTGGCTCACGCTTGTGCAGCAAATATATTGCAGTAGTGGCAGATTTGGAGGAGTAGTCACTGTGGGTGAATGCAGGGCACGCATCTGTAGGTGCGTCCCTCATTCCCCAATGAGGCAGCTGCAGGCACTGACACCAGCAACACGTAACATGGCCACCACATCAAAGAAAAGGTCGGCTGCAATGAGAGCCAAGCTCATCATGCAGCAGCACCTTCCGATGTGCCTTTTTCCGGTGAAGCAAACATGGCAGCAGTAACTACCACCACCACCTGCCACAATGCTGAAGTTCAGGGGTGCCCAATCCCCTGTCGGCAGGCCCTAACCCATTTCAAGTGCTGATGGGGAGCCAACTCCTCGCACAATGCATACCCATTTATTGTGTGCCAAGGCTCAATCCTACTGACACGGCTCCTCAGTATGTGCCAGCGGGGTGCCCAATCCCCCACCGCTTAGCCCCCCAAACAGTCAGGTGGCATGCTGGGAGCCCACCACAGCATGCCAAATGCCCTTGTAAAAAAACAAACTCCAATGATTTTTTTTTTTTAAACCTGAAAAAGAAGAAGACAGTTCTTGCGGTCTGTCCTGCTCCCTCCCCAGCCCGTGCCCACCCTCTGAGTATTCTGCCTCCCCACTCCCCCTTCACCCCCATACCTACCTCTGGAGTCTGGCATGATGATCTTCGGTGGACTGGGATCACATCTGCACTCTTCAAATCCGACCGCGAACTGAAGAAATGCCTATAAGCTGTATAATGGCATATTTAGGGTTTTTTCAACTTTGGTACATATCTCGGGCATTTTTAGGAATTTTGGCACCAAATTTTCAACATGTGGTTATTGGGACTCCTCCTCATGAATTCAATCACTGTCATAGCATTATTCAGTCCCAAAAGGTGATTTTGCAGCCACTGCATGGAATCACCTTTTTGGATCAATTAATGAAATGACAGTGCCACTGTTAATGAGGTGTGCTGTCAAAAAGCCTGTGTTGCAAATTTGGTGAAAAAAATCCAAAAAAATTACTGTTTTATGAGTGTGCATTGCACAGTTTCCGTGCATGCTTGTAACTTCATGAATCTGTAATATTTTCACTCCAGATTTTCAACATTTGCATTTTTCCACACCTCCTTATCAACAATTCAGCTGACATTTTACATATCCTGGCCAAAATGTGTTTTTGCACTTCCAGAGCAGAATAGCACGGTCGCTGTGCAAAATCAGTTTTCGGGACAGTTTGACAAAATGACAGTGACACTCTTCATGAGCAGAGGTCCTAAAATGCATATGTTGAAAATCTGGTGATGAAAGTCCATAAAATGACTGTGTTATAAGCATGCATTGCGCAGTTTCCACGCACCCTTGTAACTTCACAAATGTGCAATATTTTCAAGCCAGATTTTCAACACTGGGCATTTTTTCACACCTCCTTATGAACAGTACAGCTGTAATTTTTCACATCTTGCACAAAGTGTGTTTTCGCACCTGTGGTGCAGAATGGCTGGTAGCTATGGGAAATCAACTTTTGGGACAGATTAAAATAATCACAGTGCCACTATTCATGAGGGGAGGTCCAAAATGCCTATGTTGAAAATGTGTTTCTTCAGGGTGGGGGTGAGGCTGGTGTCAGTTCAATACTTCACTGCCATTCCTGTTATGCATCTCTAACTCCTGCACTACCGATGTCAATGCCAGCGAGACAACATTGAGCATTGACAAATGCTTGTTTATGTATGGACATGATAATTGTTCTTTTTCACTCCCAAGGTACTGTGTTTTGTGTATAGTATTTGGTGTATATAATAACAGTGTTAGAGGTCCAAGAGGTACAGTAGATAGTTTTTTAATTAACATAGGGTGTATCCCATCTGGACCTGATGATTTATTTGGTTTGTTAGTTTTGAACATTGTCCTAATTTAATATTCTGGAAATCAATTTACATCAGTGGTCTGTTAGTCATTTGCTAACCTACCATTTACCTTTTTGCTAAATATTGAACAGAAATAGTTGATTAGTACATTCACACTTTTTTTAGGTTCATCTATTGTTACTCCATTGTGTACTAGGGGTCACACAGACCTGTTCCAACTACTACTGGGCCCTATGCATGAAGGTGTGGAGTAGGTATGTGCCACGTAACCCTGGTGTGTAGCCCACTCTGCACCCCCCACCTCACTTCCCACACTGCACAGCATTCCCCATTGTACCTACACTCCCTTACGCACTGGACCCTAGTGAAGTACAGACCTATGCACGGGGGCAGACTGGGGAAGGTGCAGTGGGCATGCCGGTACTCTGCAGGATGCATGACCATGTGGAGTGCCGGGTGCAGGTGTCAGCACCTCCACCACATTAGGGCAGCCATAAAGAAAGGGGGCTAGCTATGAGGTCCCCCAGGAGTTACAGACATGGGCTGTGATGGTGAGGTGGGGTCATGTGCACCCCCACCAAGGAAGCCCCGGCATGTGGGGAACACTAGGAGGCCAGTGAGTGGTCAACCAGGCAACCGACCCCCACACTGCAAGTGAGCCTTTATGTGCCAGCAACCTTCCTAGTGCCCACCAGCACAAGTGATCCACTGTGGGATCTGTGGTGGGCAGCCGATTGGCCGCTCACCCAGATCAGCAGCTCCACACCCAACCACCGCTGGGGGCCTGCATGACAGTGGGGCAGGGCTGTGTATGGGAGTCATGTGGTGGCCACTGTTCGTGCATATGGCCACCCATGGATTTCCCGTGGATATTTAGCTGTGCAGGCAGGGTATGCACCTCAGGCACGTATTACCCACCCTTTTGTGCATAGGGGCCACTGTTAATAAATAAAAATGTTTCCCGCATTTCTTATTAATGACTTTTTTTTTAGTTCTGACTTATATTTTAATTTATTTTGCTCTGATGGATCTTTCCTAAAGCTTGCATAAGCCTCTTCTTTCTTGATTTGCTTTTTTATTTTGTTAGTCAGCCAAACTGGTATTTTGCTTTTATTTATACATTTTCTCTTTAGTGGTACAAAATTTTATTCTAGTTCCACTACCATATGTTTTAACTACAGTGGCGTGAAAAAGTATTTGCCCCCTTCCTGATTTTCTTTATTATTGCATATTTGTCACACTGGATGTTTTCAGGTCTTTAGAGAAAATGTAATATTAGATAAAGGGAACGTGAGTGAACAAATAACACTTGTTTTTTTTTTTAATATCATTTATTTAATGAAAAAAAGTTAACCAACACCAACTGGCACTGTGTGAAAAAGTAATTGCCCCCTTACACTTAATAACTGGTTATGCCACATTTAGCTGCAATGACTGCAACCAAACACTTCCTATAATTCAATATCAGTCTTTCACATCGCTGTGGAGGAATTTTAACCCACTCTTCCTCGCAGAACTGCTTTAATTCAGTAACATTTGGTAGGTTTTCGAGCATGAACTGCTCGTTTCAGGTCCTACCACAGCATCTCTATTGGGTTTAAGTCTGGACTTTGACTAGGCCACTCCAAAACTTTAATTTTACTTCTTTTAGCCATTCTGATGTGGACTTGCTTTGTGTTTTGGATCATTGTCTTGCTGCATGACCCTACTACGCTTCAGCTTCAGCTGACTGAAGGATGACTGGACATTCTCCTTAAGAATTTTCTGGTACAGAGCAGAATTCATGGTTCCTTTAATTATGGCAAGTCATCCAGGTCCTTAGGCAGCAAAGCATCCCACACCATCACTACCACCACCATGTTTGACTGTTGGTATGGTGTTCTTACTGTGGAATGCTGTGTTTGCTTACGCAAGACATTATGGATCCATGTTGTCCAAAAGTTCCACTTTGACTCATCTGTCCATAGAACATTTTCCCAAAAGGCTTGTGGATCATCCAGGTGCTTCTTGGCAAATGAGAGAGAGCATTTATGTTCTTCTTGGTTAGCAGTGGTTTCTGCCTTGCTACTCTCACATGAAGCCCATTTTGCCCAGTCTCTTTCTGATTGTGAGTCATGAACACTGACTTTAGCTGAGGCAAGAGTAGCCTGCAGTTCTTTGGATGTTGTTTAGGATCCTTTGAGACTTTTGGATGATTTACACTGCGCCCTTGGAGTAATTTTGGCAGGCCGCCCACTCCTGGAAGGTTCACTACTGTTCCAAGTGTTCTCCATTTGAGATTATGGCTCTCACTGTGGTTCGATGGAGTCCCAGAGCCTTAGAAATAGCTTTGTAACCCTTTCCAGACTGATAGAGGGCAACAAATTTTTTCTGATCTTTTCAGGAACTTCCTTTGATCATGGCATAATGTGCTTGTTGAATCTTTGTGCTGGCAACGTGACTCTGATGGTAAGGGCCAAAATAAGTGAGGTTTATATTGAGCAGGGCTGGCTGTAATCAAGCCTGGCTGTGTTCAATCAGCTGTCTCTAATTATCCCTTTAATTGGGTTGATTTAACTAGGGGCAATTACTTTTCACACAGTGCCAGTTGGTGTTGGTTAACTTTTTTCATTAAATAAATGAAATAAGTAAAAAAAAAAAGTGTTATTTGTTCACTCAGGTTCCCTTTATCTAATATTATATTTTGTCTAAAGACCTGAAAACATCCAGTGTGACAAATATGCAATAATAGAGAAAATCAGGAAGGGGGCAAATACTTTTTCACACCACTGTAGTTCCAGTAGTCCTCTACAGACTTTTCATATAGTTCTTTTCTCCCATTCCCAAGACCCCAGGGGCCAGATATTCAGAAAAGCTCCAAAAGCCTGCGCATGTCTGGTGCAGCGCAAATCCAGTGCGCCAGGGTGCAACAAGTGCCATATTCAGAGGTTGCACATGCCAAACTGCACTAGCACAACATGGTTTAAAATGGCACAGGTGCACCATGACACAACTGTGGATGTGCCATGGTGCAACTGTCGATGTACCATGGTGCAACCACAGGTGCACCATGCAGTAACCACAGGTTCACCATGGGGTGACCACAGGTGCTCCATGGGCAGATACAGAAGCTCCAGGGCAACCGTGGGAGCAACCAATGGGGGGCAAGGAATAGAGCGGAGACCCAGGGACAGAGACAGGCCAGTGGAGTGACAGGCCACAGGAGGCCACCACCAGCAGGGCATATCAGGGTGCTCACAGGCACCCAGACCCCCCAACCAGAACACAAAAGTGGCACATAATGGAGGCAACAGGGTGCCAATGGGGGATGGAGGACCACAAAGGGGGCCCCCACAGACAGCAGGCCATGCCCCCCCTGCACAACCAGACCAGGCCAGTCCACACCACACCCAGGATCATGCAGCCAAGCAGACACACCCGCCACACAACCCTGATTGCCACCCCAAGGGCACCCCATGGAACAGCCAGCAACCAAGGGGAGGGACACCACCACTGTGGGACACACAGCAGCACACAGCAGTGCTCCACAGAAGCACAACATGTGCTCCAACACATGCACACCACATGGACAGGCACTGGGCCACTGCAGCATGGCTCCTCATGCCACCTGCAAAGCAGACACAGACAAGTAAGGCAAAATAGAAATGTATTGTAAACAACTATTTACAATAACAAGGGGGTGGGAAAGGGTAGGATAGCGAGGGAAGGGGACAGGGAATAGGTACTGTACAATGGGATGAGGGACTGGAGGGGGAGGTATGACTGTGGACACAGGGGAACACAAAACAGGGCTAGTGGCGCCCACATCCAGCCACCCCCAGCTGCCGCAGTTGCCTCTGGAGCCCTAAGAGCAGCCTCCAGACCTGGAAGATGGCCTTCATCATGATAGAGCTCACCAAAATCAGCTGCCACAGGAGCCTGCAGTAGAGTGGCAGCTGTCATCATCTGCAGACACCTAGGACAAGGGACAGAACAGGTGATCAGTGCAACGTCCCAAGGAACACTGCCCAACCACAGTGCTGACCAAGCAGGGGGAACACCCCCCGCCCCCGAAGAGGCCCATACAGATCTCCCACAGGGTTGTGGGCCAATGCCTGTTGGCAAGGTGGCGCACCACATCAGTGCACAGCAGTGGTTCATACCGCACAGTGGCCATCCAACTGCAGCATGGCAGTCACATGGCATAGTTCCCCAGCTGCACCACAGCTACATCAGTAGTGGCCATGTGTTCACCCACCCCACCAGCAGCAGGCACACATGACTGATGGATGCGCACCACCCACAGTGCGACTCACACAGCTGCCATGGCACAGGGCACAGGCAGCCATGCCCACACCCACACCCATGCCCCCGCCACCCCCCACTGATGGTGCACAGAACAATGTCAGTGTCTACCTGCCCTCTGTGGCCCCATTGGTGCTGGTGCTGCTCCTCCTCCTCACTGTGATTCTACGGCCTTGTGAACTGCCAGTTCCACCTGACACCTGTCCTCAGGTCCTAGGAATGGAACAGAAACAGTTACATATCAGTAACCAAGCACAGCAGCTGCCCACCATCCCCATCCCTGTGCACAGAGTGAGCCCCTTGCCGACATGGCCCACAGGGTGGAAGTGCAATGCAAGTGACGGAGGATGATGCCACACTGCACTGCGCATGATGGTAGCACTCCACCTTGCAGGTCACACCAGGCAGCCTAGCTAACACCACAGTAGAGCACCAGGGAATACATGCATGATGGGCCTACTCACCTGGGTGTCCCAGAGCCCCATGCTGGATGTACGCCTCCATCTTCTGAAGGTGCTCTGGGTCCCTCCGCATCAGGTTCCCGTATCTGTGGTGATGCTGTTCACCACTCCTAGCCACCCCTGTGTGCTGTGTGAGGGTGGCAGCAATCACCTGCTACACAGCCACCCAGGGCTGCTGCAGTGGTACCTGCCCAAAGAGCTGGGGTGCATGTGGCTGGATACAGGCCACTAAGTTTGCCAGCTGTACCTGCATCCAGTTGGCCACCTGAGCACCATGCTGCTGTTGCTACACCTTCATTACCAAACTGTATGAGCCATGGAGCAAAATGGAGGCATGACGCACACGTAGACTTTGCATGCGCCAGTTGTGCAGGCCAAGAGGACATGCACTGTGATAGGCTATCGTGCGGTCACAGAGATGCATGGCATGGGTATGGCCCGGCATGGCAACAGGTACTGGGGTCACCCAGGGGTAGAGGTCACAGCAGGGGTCAGGGTTCAGCCGCCACACATTGCACACTTGCGCAATAGCAGCCGTGGTGCACCGTGTGCCACTGGCCCTGTTGTGCAATGTTCGCACAGTGTACAATAGGTGTCAGCACACTGTCCTGCACAAGCGCACTGCAGTCCTGCACAGTGCGCATTCGTGTGCATTGCATCACAACTTGCTCCGGAGCAATCTCATTGTGTACCTAGCAAATCTGCGAAATTCAGCTGCCATATGCTATTGTGCTCATCAGCCAATGCATGGCACACTGTGGAAATTAGCATGTCATTACCATCGCATGCATTGCGCTATTAAAGCACCCCGGATTGGCACAGGCCATGGACTTCTATTGCAACCATCTAAGGTAAGTTGTGCATGCTGCTGAGCCCAGCCAGCACAGCAAGGTAGATGGAATAGGCTGCTTCTGACACTGACACACACGTCCAAGTCCACAGGTAGCACAATGTCAGAACTTGATGAGGTTGAGAAGTGTGGGCCTGCTCGCAAACGCAGGCCCAACTTCACAAAGGCAGAGACAGATGCCCTGTTTAAGGCCTACATTGACAGGGAGCCACTGCTGAGTGGTGCCACGAGCATACCACAGGCTAGGGCTCAGGCCTAGGAGGATGTAGCAGCGGATGTCAACCAGCAGGGCAGCCACAAACAGTCTTTACAGGAGTGCAGCAAGAAGGTGAGCACCAATAAGCAGAGCATCAAAAAGAAGGTGGTGGCCATCCGTGCAGCCCAGACAGCCACCAGAGGGGGACCTGCTGATGCGCCACAGCTCATGGCACAGAAGGAGTTGGAGGCAGCCACCATGTGCCACAGCACTGTGGAGGGTGTGCCAGGTGAAGGATTTCAGACGGGTGGAAGTCCATTACTGCATGGTACCAAGGTTGGGCATCCACAGCATGCACTGGCTAGGGGAGGCCAGGGGAGGAATGGGGGCCTTGCATCACTGGCACATCTGTCTTCTCTTTCAGCACCAGCATGCCTGCAAGCAGAGGATGGGGCACCAGCAGCAGTTGTGGAGGCAAGCCCAGCCCTGGAAGTGCAGCCATCCACCTCCATGGGAATCTGGGGGCCTGATTGGCTGCAGCACACCACCACTGTCCAGCTGGATGTCCTGGGCATGGGGTTGGAAGAGACCCTGGATGTGTTTCTGCAGGATGACAGCCTCAGTGGAAACACAGATTGGGGTGGGGTCTGACTCCGATGATGACCTGACCATGATCCTGGCCAGCATGGGGGGTGTTGTGGGGGAGACACTCATAACAGATGCCATCACAGGCAGTGCACCCAGTGGCCTGACAGCGATGGAATAGCTGCCCACTGCCATTGCAGGTGCTGCTTTGTGCACTGCCACAGCACTGCCATGTGGTGGTAGTGGTGCAGCTGCGCAGGCGCAGAGCAGCGGCCAGAAGGGCAACATTGGCAGGCAGCAGGTGCCACAGTGCAGTCGAATGTGGGGTCCACTGCTGGGGCACCTGATAGGGACCTACCCCATGGGGACCCCACTGTGCAGCATCCACCTGAATGGGGTGCTGTGCAGCACAGTCATTCACCACAGGAGGGTCAGCGCCTCTCCCAGGTTCCCCAGGGTGCTAATCCATTGGCAGAGCACACCCATTTGTTGTGGTCCTCTGTGGAGCAATAGGTGCTGCTTGCAGCTGGGGTGTGTGGAGGGGCACCAGGGGGTCAAGCAGTGCAAGAGGGGCACTGCACATCTCCTGACTGCTGTATAGCACTTGCGGAAGGACACAACCTCACCCCAGGATCATATAGCCAATGCGATCACAGATGACCTTGCACTGCTGGCTGCCACAGGGTGTGGCCAGCCACCCATGGACACCAAATAGTGCACTGTCCACCCTATGATCCCGGCATCGGGCGACACCCTCCCTGTCAAAGCCGGGCTCTACTGTTGGCATCCCAGGCACATCTGGGACGGGGCTGTTTGGGCACTTACACACCCCTGCATGGATCCGGCCGCGGTCCTGCAGTACAACCTTCTGGGGGGCTGTTGCAAACCCCTCCTGTGGCTGATGTGCAGCTTGTGGCTGCCGATCGGCCCCAGCGCAGCTGCCCCAGTGGCCACGGTGGCCATTGTTCTGCATGGTGACCTGATGTGTGTGCCACCCTGGCTGCAGTCCGCTGCCGATACCTGTGTGCACATGAGCTGTGTGTGTGCATACCACAGGTGTGGCACCTGTATGTCATGCCGCAGGCTGCCTGTGTGAATGCCTGCCCGGCTGCTGACCCATGTGGCATGGGCGTGATGAGAGCAGATCTGCACTGGTTGCATCTGTGCACCGGTGCACTGCATCTGATCCTCGCCACATGCCAGCACCTGGGCACGTGTGTGTGTGTGTGTGTTGATGTTCACTGCTGTGTGCAGTTGTGTGCTGATGTGTGGCACTGACACCCCCACCCCTGCACTATGGCTCTGTGTGTACATGCCCATTGCCATGCAGGCCCCTGTCTGTGTGCTGTACCTGTGTGCGTGGACAGTGTACGGGTGTGGCGCCACCTACCTGCATGCACCATAGTGCTCCTGTGCGATAGTGTCCCAGTGCTGGCATGCCATCCTCTGCAGCCAGGGATCCCTCCACCGGGGGGGACTGTCCACCACCCTCAGGCCCATTGCTCTCATCATCCCTACTACTGTCACCCTTATTAACCTCGACAGCTATCCCACGGTCAATGGCCATGTTGTGCAGTATGCAGCGGGCCAGGAATAGGCCACAGGCTTTCAAGGGGCTGTACTGTAGGGCACCGACAGACCTGTCTAGGCAATGGAACCATGCTTTCAGCATCCTAAATACACACTCACTGATGTTCCACATGCTGGTATGTGCCTCATTGTACCTTTCCTCTTCTGGGGATGATGGGTGACGATAGGGGATGAGCAGCCAGGGCCTGAATGGATAGCCACTGTCACCTGGGTGGATAATGACATGGTTAGCCCTGTGTCTTCTGTTACTGTGCCCCTTGCCTGTCCTTGGCACCCTCGCCAGTGCGCCCACCCTGCCCTTCCCCATTCCATGCCCTGCTCTGCCCTGCACTGCTTATTCATCCCATACTCACCCACAAGGTGGCTCGTGGGGATGTCCCCATGCTCGGACCTGTAGAACAGCACAGAGCTGTGCCAGATGAACGCATCATGTGCACTCCCAGTGTGTGTGGCACAGACATTGGTTGATGCACTCCTTGGCATCAAACACCACCTGGCAGTTCACACTTGGGTACCCCTTCTTGTTCACATAGGCCACACGCTCAGGGCCAGGGTGCATGTGGATGCCCATGTGGTTGCAGTCAATGGCCCCAAGTATACCAGGCATGCATGCTACCCTGTGGAAGTCCTGCATGGTTGATGTATGCTCTGCCTGTGTGCTGGAGAAATGGATGTATTCTGAAGCATGTGGCAGCAGTAGGCATTGAGGAACTATGTGAGGAGGTGGGACATGGCCGACTGGGTTATGTCTGTAGGGTCCCCTGTTGGTCTCTGGAAGGTGCCAGTGGTGAGCAGGCACTGTCTTGTGGGTGCCTGCATCACCTCATTGCACAGCTCACAGAGCTGCCTCAGAATGGTCCTGTTCAGGTGATACCATCCCACAATCTCCGTGTCTGTGTAATTCTCGAAGGTGGTGTGGGCACGGTACCACGTGTTCCGGGCGTACCACCAATGGGCCCTTCCACAGTCACATCGCTGTTCCTCCTGACTTCTCACTCCCCTCATTATGGCCTCCATTAGGAAGGGTGCACTAGTCATGGTCCCTGATGACCTGTCTACCTGTGGGCAGTCTGCTGCTGTGGGCTGTATGCCACCCTGGTGCACTGTATGGCACTATGCCTGCCCGTCCCTCTCACTCTTTCAGCCCCTGGCTCACTCTTCACTGCCACCTCTGTCCCACTCCCCTGTGGCTGCCTGTGACAATCACTCTGTCCCTCACTGGCTCTGTCTCCCTTGTTCTGTCTCTTTCTCTGTCTCTCCACCATCTCTTGCCACTCTCTCTTTCTCTCTGTCCTGGAGCAAGTGCTGTCTGTGTGCTTGCACCCTGTATTTTTAGGCTCAAGTCTGCTCGGTGCATCCTAGTTTTGCTCTGCACTTGCGCCATAGTTCCATGGTTGAACATCGAATTGTGCCAAATATTCATGGGCAAGCCCCAGCTCTTGTGCATGCATGCATTCATTATAGTTCCACATTTTCACAATGGGACTTGCGCCACACAATGATTCAGCGCCATGAGCAACTGCTTTGGATATCCCAACCTAGGATTTCATTTTATTTTTCATTATTGTAGTAAGCCTTAGTGTAGTTTCTCATTATTCTGTTTCCAAAATATCTATCTAGGTCTGTTGTTAAGTAGAATTGTATCATATTATGGCCACTCCTTCCTAGATTCCCCATAATAGATATGTTTGATATTTCAAACTGTAAGTTTGTAATAATCAAGTCCAGAATTTGTTTTCCCATTGTTGATTCTGTTACCTTCTGCTCTTGTCCTTGCAATTGTAAGGCATCTATAAATTCTGATTCAGGTAAGGATGATCCATTCAGTTCACTCCAATTTATTAATTACTATGATGCAATTGTATAACAGACTGGTATGTAATACTTCTGTGTAGGTAAATGCTATCAGCTCTCACAATCTTAGTTATGATCAATGTTATTTAACTTTGCAGACAGCAAATCCTACTCAGTCAAACTTGTAGCACATCACTTGGGCCTTTCAACTATTTCTCTCTTTCAACCCATCGAGGTTATTCAGAGTAGCCGTGCCTGCGCACTAGCATTTAAATCTGTTTGCAGATTTCTTGTTTAGTTACCTAACAGACAGTCTGAGCTCTTTTGAATTATTTTACACATTTTCCTTAATTTTATTTATTTTATCTCGTTTTTTTGGCAGAATATTACCATCTAGAAACAAGTAATGAATCTCTACAACAATGAGTGGAGTTAGTCATCACATCACCTAGCAACCAACGTAGGTTAGTAGTCATTAATTTACACCTTGGACTGTTGGTCCAGTGAAGTAGTGACAGCATGGTAGTGTTGCAACTTAATCAGGTTACCTTGTTGCACAGCTCTTAACTGTTTATTTTTACATTTTAGAAATATGGAAGCATAGAAATGTAGAATCATAGAAACATAGAATTTTAGGGCAGCTAAGGACCATTTGGCCTACATAATATGCACATTTTCCTTACCTACTATAACATTTTAAACTGCAGATTTAAGTTATATATAATTCCTCCTCCCTCCTCCCCCTCCCCCTACTACTGCCAGCCTGATTCCTGAATCATTCCTTGCCTTTGCTGGCTTTGACTACACCTTAACAACCGTTCCCTCTTAACTTCACAGTTTTGGCAATGTTTTTGAACTTTATCAACCAGTTTTGACTCCTACGTTTAGCACCAGTTTAGCCTCCCTTCCCTCTGGCACTATGAACTTTGAGTTTGTTTGATTTGCATAGATATTTTGTATGCTAATTTCGTTTGTCTTCCATATGCAATGTTTTGCCATATTGTCTGTACTGAACTAAATGTATGCACTCTATGTCATCTTCTTTGTAACTACTGTACATCACTTGACTGGTTGTATTTTGTTTGTAATTGTGCTTCTCCAATCCCCTTCCCCTGTGTCACTCCTGGAAACAAGCCTCAGCTCAGTGTGCCTCTCCTGGTTACCAATGTTGAATCAATCAGTCAATCAATCAATCAATCAATCAATTAATACAATACAATAAAGATTACTAAATAGATACATAGACTTTGATGACAGAAAAGGACTTCTTGGTCCACCCCAACTGCTCATTTTATTCCCCTTCCAGTAGTGTCATTGCAGATCCTACTTGATCTCTGGCTAATCCCTTCCCCTTTCTTTCCACCTAGATTCTTACCTATTCAATGCATTTTTGAAACCAACCACTATTTTCACCCTAATCACCTCTGCTGGAAGATTGTTCCTGGCATCCACCACTATTTCTGTGAAGAAGTACTTCCTCACAACTCTCCTGAATTTACCCGCTCCAGCTTCATTGCATGTCTCCTGGTCTTTGTGTATCTTTTTTTTCTGACAAATACTCCATTCCTCTGCCTTATCTACTCCCATGAGGTATTTAAAGGTCTCAATTATATCCCTCCTCTCCCCCACCCCTCTTCCAAGGTGTACAGCTTGAGGTCCTTTAAGATCTCCTCATAGGGCTTTAATGCAGACCCTGCACCATTTTTTTGTCCTCCTCTTGACAGCCTCCACTCTGTCTATGTCCTTTCAGAGATGTGGTCTTCAGAACTGGACATAGTACTCTGGATGGGGTCTCACCAGTGATCTATATAGAGGCAACAGCACTTCCCTCCATTTACTGGTGAGTCTCCTCCCTATGCACCCCAGCATCCCATTAGCTCTCCCAACTGCCTTGTCTCACTGCCTTACCACCTTTAGGTCATCTGATATGATTACCCCAGGTCTCTTTCTTTTTTAGTGATCATCACTACCTCTCCACTGATTTTGTACTCTGCCTCTGAGTTTCCACAGGGGTGGAGTAATAGAGGGAGGAGCCTATTGAAATGAAGGTTCCAGAGAGATAGGACAGGCAGGATTGAAGGAGTGGAGTAGAGTGGGGGGTGATGAACAAGGGTAGAGCAGGAAAGGATGGAGGAAGGGTGGTGGGATACAATGGCTGTGGGGCAGCCATCTTCTTAAGAATAGCATGGAGGACTGGGGGTGCATGGTATGAAGACAGCTTAGGCAGCTAAGAGAAGAGATTGTATGGCTGAGAGGGGAAGTGTGGAGAGGGGGTTTAATGAGTGGGCCATTAGGAGCCAAGGGGCCGTAGAGGAGTTCACTCAAATGGCCTAGCTGATAGGCCCATGGGAGGGAACAGGGGAACTAATAGAGTCAACACCACCATATTGGCAGGCACCAAAGGAAGCAGAGTCAGGGAAATAGATGGTGGCCAGGAATAAGAGGAAAATAGAGATGTGGGCAGTGTAGGAGGGGAAAGAGGCAAACAGGAAAAGTGTAGTGGCTTAGAGCATGACCAGGGAGAGAAGTTATTTGCAGATTCTCAGTTCTGGCAAGCCTAAATGACCAGTAGTGGGGGGAGCTCAGAGAAGAGATAGGAGAAAGGGGGAGACAGCAGTGTAACTAGCAGTTTTGAGGAAGGAGGCAACAGGGGGCACACATGCAGGAGGGAGGATACTAGGGTGGTTGGAAAGGGGGATGGGACAAGGAAGGAAATGGAGGGCCAGGCAAAGGGGGAGGAGAAGTGAGGATAATGGTCCCGATATTGGGTGATGGGGTGGGGGTGGGTGGACAGGAGGGCAATGGGCTGAGGGGGGATGAGGTTAAGTTGACTAATGAGGATAGAAGGATGGAGGACATGGGGAAGGGAGGTGCAAAGAACAGAACAGGCAAGGTAAGAGAGAACAGGGACTAGGGTAGTGAAGATAAAGATGGGGTCAGCAACCAGGACCTTGTGAGACATAAGAGGGGACCTTGAAGGAGGAGGAAGGGTCATAGTTTTGAGGGACTCAGTTCTTAAAAGGGTGAGATGGGGAGGCAAGAGCACCAGAAAGGGCCACATATGGGTGGAGTGCTTGCCAGGCATGACAGCAGGAAAGGTGGGGCAGTTTCTTCTAAAGTGTGTGGTGAAGGAAAGGGAGAAACCTTACATAGTGGTGCACTTGTGCCAAATGACCTTGCAGGAGACACAGTTGGGGAGGTGCAAAAGAGGTTCAGAGAAGTGGTAAAACTGTGTGAGGATGTAAGGCATTCAGTTGCTTTCTCAGAAGTTCTCCCAGTATCCAGGGCTAGCACAGTCAGGAAGTAGCAGATTGAGGAGTTCAACACATGGTTATGGGAATGGTGTCAGTCCAGGAGGTACAGGTTGATGTAAGAGTGGGGCACTACATGGGGGGGAAAGAACATGTATGCCCTTGACAGGTTACACTTGAGATGGGAAGGCACAGTGACCCTGAAGCAGAAGATGGGGGAGTATGTAGCTACCAAGGTTCCATTAAATTGGGGGGGGGGTAGAAGGTTGAGTGACATAGTAAATCTCCAAGACAGGGAGTCCAATAGGTACCACCCCCGAATCAGCAGAATAGGGAAAAGGGGGAATTCAAACTCAAGAAGGGGGAGCAGTAAGAGTGGTCTAGGTAGGGGTGTGGAAGGGAGGGGGACAAATAGAAGGGTGTTCTCCTTGAATGCGAGAAGCCTAAGAAACAAGGCTTCTGACTTACAGGCAATGATGGCAGAAGGATAAGCGGACATACATGTTATAACCATCTCTCCCATCAAGCTGGGATCTTTCACAAATTTATAAAACGTCAGTATATCTCACCTTGTTCTTCTTTGCTTCAGGTAGTACAAGCCAGTCTTCTGCAGTCTAATGTCGTGACTTTTGTTACAAAAATATCCCACCATTTTTACATATCTCCTTTGAACCCTCTCTACCCTCTCATTCTCTATTTTTGTATTTGGACTCCAAAGTTGTGACATGTTGTCCAAATGTGGTCTTATATACGTTTTATATAGAGGTAATATGAATGCCATATTTTTATTTATAAAGCTCCTTTTGATGTTTTTTATCATTAAATCTGGTCTCCTGATTATATTCACTGTATGTTACTTGAATGATAGTCTGTTGTCAAAAAGAACTCCATAGTCTTTTCTTAATGTAGTAATCCTTAGATCATTTCCATTTAGAGTATATGGCTGAGCTATATTTTGTACCTCCTGGTGCATAATTGCACATTTTTCTATGTTCAGGTGCATCCCATTTGTTTGGCCGAGTTTTCACTCTTTTTTTATATCCTCTAACATCTCTGTCCTTTGCTGGTCATTTAATACTGGTCCACTAATTCTGATACCATCAGCGAACTTAATGACCTTGTTTCTGATATTTAGATGTAGATACTTATATATAGCAGAAACAACACAGGATCAATACATGAGCCCTGTGGCACACCACTGCTCACTCCAACTGTTTCTGAATATTTTCCTAGTATTCTCACTTTCTGTATTCTGTTATTAAGCCTGTTCTGAATCCATTGGATTAATCTACTATCTAATCTGATATTTTCCAGTTTCTTAACTAGGTAACTATGTGGTACTTTACCAAATGCTTTCATAAAGTCCAAGTAGATTATATCCATATGAATAGCATTATTATTGTTCTTACTGATATAGTCATAAAAGCTCAATAAGTTTGTATTACAGCACCGATTCTTTTTAAAGCCGTGCTGCTGAGCATCATCCCATCCAAGCATTTTCAAGTTCTCCTCAATTGTGTTTTTTATTGCTGTTTTCACTAACTTTCCTATTATGGAGGTTAAACTCAGCAGTCTGTAATTTGATACAACTGATTTCACTCCCTTTTTATACAAGGGGATTACTGTGGCTTGCCTCCAGTCCATTGGGACCTCTCCGAATCTTAGTGATTCATTTATTATTTTAGTTAATGGATACTGTATGCATTCAGCTAAGTTTTTAACAAGCATAGGACTTATCTCATCTGGGTCTGCTCATTTATTTACTTTTAACTTATTTATTAGTTCCTTGAGTTCTGTCTCATTAACAAGTGTAAATGCTCATGTATATTTTCTGTCACGTCTTTATTTCCTTTATCCCTAGTTTCATACACACTACTGAAATATTTATTAAAAGTATTTACCATTTCTATTAGTTCTTATATTTCTTTATCTTCCACTATTATACCATTCATATGGATCCCCCTTTTACTGTATGCGTTTATATAAGCAAATAAACTTTTTCCATTAGCCTTCCTGTTAATTATATTAAATTCTGCCTTACTTCTTTCTTCCCTTATTTTCTTTCTTAACTCTTTCAAGATTCTCCTATATTGTTCCCTTTTTACTTCAGTGTTTTTTTTTTATTTCATTATAAGCTTTCTTTTTCTGTGCACAGAGTTTTCATATTTTATTCATGCACCAGCTTGGCCTTTTACCCTTCTTGTTGTAGATTTCCTGTGTAAGCACACATTGTTTTTCTAAAGTTAACAGTTTGTTTTTTAATAAGGGCCACGTAGCAGTTACTCCTTTACCCATAAATTATTTTACCCAGTTCCATTTTTGTATTTCTTGTAATATGTTTTTTTAAATCAGCCTCCCCATAGTTTTTGACAATAGCTGAACCCTTCACTCTGCATAGAGACCTTTTTAGTAATAAACTCTATTATATTATGAGACAAAGACCATTAGTGTGCAAGCTCTGAGGCAAGGGTTACCCCAAAGGGCATTGGCTGGGAAGCCAAGTTTCAAAATTACAATATCACACATACTCCCGTAATGCAAAGCATCATAGGCTATATATGCAAATCACCACAAAATATTTTGCTGGTTCAACTTTAAGCAGAAATGCATGGTGCATGATGCATATACAGCCCATGATGCTTTGCATTATGGGAGTATGTACGATTTTGTATCTATTATATTATGATCACTTTTTCCCAAGCTCTATCTTATCTTGATTTTACTGATCAAATCCACCATATTTGTTAATAAAAGGTCTAGTATGTTCTCACCTTATGTAGGTTTGTATATCAACTGATTCAATTCAGAGGTTATTATCATATCCAAAAAGTTGTTATTATGGTGGTTGTTTACTTGTTTACAGTCAATATGTGGGTAACTAAAAGCGCCAGCTACTATAATATCTTTATCTAGTGCCATCCTTCCTATCTCTCTCCAGAATTTCATCTCTCTCCCTACTGGTTCCGGGTCCCAAATATATATAATTCTCTGCTGTCTCCTGTAGTTCTAACCATAGAGATTCTTTATATACTTGAGTTTGTTGATCATACAGTCTTGCTTTTATATTTGATTTAATGTAGACTGCCACTCCTCCCCCTTCCTTACCTACTCTCTCCCTTGAAAACAGTTGGTATTCACTTATTTCTCTATTCCAGTCTACATCCTGCTCCCACCAGGTTTCTGTTACCATGCATATATCCATAATTTCTGTTAATATTAGCACTTCTAATTCTGACATTTTATGCTTATTTAAACTTCTAGCATTCAGGGTCCATATCTTAAGTTACACCTGTCCTTCATTTGTATTCCTGGTTTTATCAATTTACTTGAATTATCCCCTTTGGTTACATTTTCTTGCACTCTGGATATCCTTACTCCTCTCCCCCAGCTTGTCAGTTTAAAACCTCCATAACTATCTTTTTCAATGCGTGTCTTAATTTCCTACTGCCTTTTTTGCTTAAATGTAGTCCATCACTACCAAAGTAATCATGCCTGCTCTGTAATTCCTCCCAATGTGCTATACATCCTATATTTCCTTATATGTCCATTGTCTCAGCCAGTTATTGATTCCTTTTATTCTGTCTTCATAATCTCTACCTTCTTTTGGTACAGGAAATTTTCAGAAAAGTGGACGTTACAGTTCAATCTCTTCACCTCTTTCCATAAATCCCTGAATTCCCTTTTTATCCCAGTCATAGTTTGATTTCTCAAAATAACACCCACATGTAGGATTATTAATGCAGACCCATCTCTTTCTTTGATAATATCATTTAGCATTGCTTTGATATTCTCAGTCCTGGCCCAGAATAATAGCTAGATGTCACTTGCTCCTTACTTGCACTTGATGTATATCTATGAGTCTACTTAATGATAGAGTCGGCCAACATACAGTTAATTTTCCCTCCTACCCCTTCATTCATATCATGCTCTGCTTCCCTAATTTCCATCTCTTCAATTAGCATAGTCCTTACAGTTTCCACTGATGTTTTCCCCAATTGTTTGGGGTTTGTATCTTGTGACCCTTTTGTTTCCCTAACTGTCTGTTCAACAGTTTGTTCTTCATCTACAGTACAAGTCACATTAAACTGTTCCACCAATGAGTTGGTTTAGCATTGTGTTTTGCAGCTGGTAATGCACTGGCAACTCATAGTGCATTATTTTTCAGTGCTTAACAAGCTCAAGAGCAATGTTTGTAAATGTTTTTGATACTCGGTTGGACGGTATCTGCATTCCAATCACAATACAATGCAAAACTGAGTTTTAACTCTTAGGAAACAGTTCTTATAACACTTTGTGCTGGATCCAGAAACACTTATGCAGCTCAGTCAGAAATGCTAAAACAACTCATTGAAATAACAGATTAATGTGACTTGTACTGTATGTTAATGTTTATAGGTTCTTGATTAACTAGTTTATTACCCTGTCCAGGACATCTTGTTATAGTCATATTAGATCCAGCTTTATTGTATGTACTTGGTTCCCAGTTTATGGGTGTCAGTGCTTGTGGACTACTTGTATTGACCTGTATTGTAGATATTCTCACATTTTCACTAATTTCTTCAGTATTAGATGTATTTAATGCATTTTGTTCTAGAGTTTTCTCAATGTCAAGCTGCAGTAATTGCTCATAATGATTTTCCAGAGGGGATTTAAACCCCATGCCTCTCCTCCTTCTCCCCTTTTTGTATCCCCTTTGTCCTATTTCCCATTCCAATTCACTTGAATAGTGTCTCTCCCCCTATTTTTGCTCTCATAGGATGTTAACTCCTCCTTATTTTTACTAGGTGACCCTATACAGTCTACTTCATTAAGCATCCCATTCTGTTTTAGTGTCAAAATCATCATCTCAGCTTTCAGTAGTTTCTGTTTTATTTCTTTTATTTCATTACACTCCCCTGCAAGCATATATTAACATCTCATTTGCTAACTCTATACTAAATTTCTTACATACAATACATCTGAGGCCTATCATACCTCCTTCAATCTAACTTCATTGGAATCCATGGGCCTGATTCTCAGAAAGGGCTGTCTCCAGTGCAAGCTGCGGCAGACAGCAGCTTGCTCCAAAGCCCTTGCACCAGGGACCCTGCACCCAATTCTGGTACAGGATGGGTCCCAACACCTAAGTGCCCACACTTGTGGCAAGCTCTCCCATGTGACAAATGTCCAGTGCACAGGAGAGGTTCAGTGGAAGCTCCTGTGGAGAGGGCAAGGAGCCTTGTCCCCCATGCCTGATGATCCAGTGGTCCCACCCCCCCACACCCTGGCATGTAGTACCCACCCTGCTCCCCAACCCATACCTCAAGCTGGCACCAGCACACCTCTCCTCTCACCACTGCAGACAGTGCTGTCTGAACTGTTGTTTGTGCACTTGCATTATAAAATGGTACATGCACATTGCACATACTGTATTATAATACATGTACTCAGTTTATTTGGTGCTGGCTGTGGTGTTGAGTGTAGGGGTGTGCGGACACTGGCTCAGGGTATGGGTTGGGGGAGCTGGGTGGGCACTACATGCCAGGGTGTAGGGGGGTGAGATCACTAGATCACCAGGGTATTATATGACTGTGACAGTGAATACTGGCCATATCAGGGCAAAGGGAGGGACTGTTAGACCACCAGGGTACAATATTACTTTAAATGGGGTGTGGGGCATATCGGGGCAGGGGGAGGGTCCACTAGATCACCAGGTCAGGGATGATATTGTACAGTACTGTAACAGACATTATGTGGGGGCAGGGGGCACTAGTGTTCAGACAGGGGGATAGGGACAGGTGCTCATCCATGGCATATGCTCATAGTGCTCATCACACCCAGAGGGCAGTTACAAAGTACCCTTGCACCAGCCATGGCTTGTCTAAGGGTACTTAGAAATCTGCCCTCTGGGTGAGATTTGTGAATGCCGCTTGTGGCGCAATGGCAGCCTACCTCTGATACAAGCCACATGTATCATGTCGCAGCCCATATCTGGGTGCAGGGGAGATGCAAGCACCGTTCGAGGCAGGCAGCCTGCGGTTGACACAGGCTGCCTTTTGAGAATTGCTTCTGGTGTATCTTGCACCATTCATTGTGGTGCACATGCCTTGCACCATGCCAGAGGCTTTGTAAATTGGGTCCCATGTCTCTACTTTCTTACCAGCCCACTTTTATTTATTTTGTTCTCTTATCCCCTGCTTCCTCTGCAGACACTTGCAGACACATTCAGATGTGCTGCATGTGTCTTGGCACATGTCTTCGCATGCAGCAAATGCGCGCTGGTCTGCTTGGCTCACCCACTCACTCGGGGTATCTATTTATCCCCAGCAAAACCCAGAAGTCAATTCTGGTCACATGACCTCTTGTTAGCATGGTGTAACTGATCCCCACTAAAAACACAACTAAAATATTTAACCTGCTTATCCTGCACTTGTAGAACATTGTTTCCAGTCAAGGAATTCCTGCAATACAATTATACTTTCCCCTCTGCAGTGTTTCTTTTAGACTCCTGTCTGCTGCGTCCTCCCTCAGCAGGAACAGCACAGGACATGACACAATTCCATAGTCCCTAATGGCTCTAATGACTGCAGTCCTTATACTGCCTTAGGCTTTACCCCACAAAAATAAGTACATCAGCAGTATTATTTCTAAAACACAGTTCGCAACATACAGCAGCAATAGCAGCCTGATCTGCCTCACCACCAGAGTGGGCAGTCACACAGCATGGGGTCTACAAATAAGGACTAAGATAATAGATTTCAGGAGGGCATACTTTGAAAGGATGGGTGGCATACTGGAAGGGCACATTACCAGAATCCAGCCACATACGGATGCCAATCAGAAATGGGGGATTATCAAAGCTGGGTTAGCGGAGGCAGTAAATTCATGTTCACATCTCCAACTCAAGAAGGCCAGGAGAAGGAAGGCAAGCTGATAAAGCAGAGAGGTGTTAGGAAGAGTTTAGGAAAAAAGAGCCACCTTCTGGAAATACATGCGAACCAAAGGGAGGAGGTTAGGGAGCAGTACATGAAGAAATCAAGGGAGGTTAGCAGATCTGAAAGGGCAGCCAAGGCAGCAAGAGAGCTTAGGCTTGCACAAGGGATAAAAGGGGGAGAAGGATTTCTTCAGGTACAAAAAGGAGAAGATAACCTGTAAGAATCAAATTATTAGGATCAAAGTGGATGAGGTATGGGTGGAGAATGGGGCTGAGCAGGCAGAAGCACTCAGTGACTACTTCTGTTCTGTATTTACCAGGGAGAAGCTAGGGCCATTGCCACAGGGGGAAGGGAGCAGTGTAACAGGGGGGACAGAACTTACAGAGAGGGAAATTTCAGAAAGCAAAGTGCTAGAAGGTCATAGAGCCCTGAGGGTGGATAAGGTACTAGGTCTCGACAGCATCCACACCAGGGTGCTGAGGGAGATGGCAGAAATCCTGGCAGGGCCACTGGCAGACTTGTTTAGCACCTCCCTGAGAACTGCTTTCATTCCCCATGACAAGGATGGCACATGTGGAGCACATCCATAAAAGTGGGCCAAAGGATGAGCCAGGGATCTATAGGCCAGTTAGTCTCACATCCACCATGGGAAAGCTCATGAAGTCCATCCTCAAAGAGAGGCTGGAAGCCTTTCTGGAGGAGAATGGACTCCAGGACAGCAGACAACATGGGTTTGCTTCAGGTAGATCCTGCTGGACAAACATGATTGACTTTTATGACTGGGTTAGAAGGACAATCAGCAGGAGCCAGGCAGTGTATGTCCTGTACTTGGACTTCAGCAAGGCCTTTGATTTGGTGCCACATGGGAGGCTGGTTAGTAAACTGGGTCATCTAGGGTAGGGGACATGATGCTGGACTGGGTCAGAAAGTGGCTGCAGGACAGGCAGCAAAGGGTTGTGGCAAGTGTGGAACTCTCATCTCCAACAGCTGAAACAAGCGGGGTTCCACATGGCTCAGTGCTGGGTCCAGTGTTGTTTGCATTTTTATTGTTGACATTGCAAATGTGGTTAGCAATAGGGTAAGCCTATTGGCAGATGACACAAAATCAGTGCATTGGTGAACAGCACAAAGGGAGGGCTAGGACTGCAGGAAGACCTAGATAAACTTGAACACTGGTCAGACCCCTGACACGTGGGTTTCAATGCAAAGAAGTGCAAGGTTATGTACATGGAAGCTAGGGACTTAGACACTGCTCACTCCCTTTTTTCAGTCACATTTTCCATGACACTTGGGATGCACATGCTCCTTCACATTGCTGCAGGATGATACACTTCCATCATCCTTGGATATCTCCTGATATTATCAAGCTTTGTCACACTTGAGACTGAGCATTGGCTTATTATAAAGCACCATCTTCTCCCAAGGATCTAGCCCCTTATTGTGCTCTGAGAAATGCTTGTACCAAAGCTATTAGGTCTGCTAAATCCCATTACTTTAAGCATACGTTGCTTGAAAACATCAACATCCCATATACATTTTGGCAGACACTCTCTACACTCCTCAAACCCCTTTCCAATTCTTTCTTACCTTCCCTTTTGATTGACAACAAACTTGTTAATGACCCTCTTACTGTTGCCTCCACTCTTAACAAATTCTTCACTACATGTGCCCTCCCCAGCCTCCTTAAATATTTCCTCCTCTCTGCCCACCTCTCATTCTCTAATTACCCCAGTTACCCCACCTATAGCTCGGCCTACTCCGCCAACTTCAGATTCTTTTCAGCTCTCTCCAGTCATGGTCCAAGAGATGTTTCAGGCCCTTAAATCCCTGAAACCTCACAAATCCAGCCTTGATGGGCTCGACCCACTGCTTCAAATCTTTGCCCCAGCTATTGCCCACCTGCTTGCCCATCAACTTAATCTCTCCTTTACCCTAGGTATGGTTTCTTAGGCCTGGAAAGCTGCCAAGATTATACCCCTTCACAAAGGTGGTGATCACTCCTCACCTGGTGAGTACCATTGAATCTCTCTCTCCTACCTATTCTTGCGAAGCTCCAGGAGTCCCTTGTCCTTTCCAGAATCACCCTTTTTCTTACCTCCACAAATTTCTTCTCTCCCTTCCAGGCTGTTTTTTGTAAAAAACACTCCACTGTCTCTTTGCTTCTCTGGGTTACTGATGCCATTCTTACAGGCATTGATCAAGGACATCTTACCACAGCATATTAATAGACCTAGCCAAGGCTTTCAATTCTGTCTCCAACTAGCATCTTCTCACCAAACTTGAACTCACTGGTCTCTACCCCCTGTCCATCAAATGGTTCAAATCTTACCTAACTGGTCGCTCCCAATGCATCAAAGCTGGTGAAGTTATCTCATCCAAGCCACTGCTCATTCTGAGGAACCCCTTTCTAGCACTTCTAACTGCCGCTGGAGCTGCCCTTCCCTCAGTGGCAAACAGAACCTGCCCCGATCGAGTGCAGCTGCCAGGGACCCTCGACTCCTCATCCAAGCCACTGCCCACTCAGAAGATTCCCCTGCCGGCACCTCTAACTGTCACTGGAGCGGCCCTTCCCTAGGTGGCAAACAGGTATGGTCCTCTACTACAGCAAGCATTTGAAAATATCACACTTCTTTACCTATCACCGGACTGGCTGTGCTCCTGGAGTAGAGGCTCTGATTAGTCAGTTTTTCACTCTGGCACTTTGCGGCCAATTTTCATTGCTTCCACTTTCCTTTCTTGACTCTCTGGATTAAGACTGCTGGATTCAGTTTGTTAAACTATTTTTAAAAATCTAAAAGGAAAAGAATACTGTTCTACACACTAATTCTGTGTACAGGTTTTTACTGAAAGACAGCTGTTTACTAGAATAGCCTGAACCTCACAATCTCTGCATTATTTGTCGCTTATGTAGGCTAGTTTTGTACTGAATGTATTACAATTTGATAAGGCTAGTTTTAAACAGAATGTATTCAAATTTCATCAGAGTACCCTCTGCTTGATTTCCCTATTGCTACCTACCTTTCTCTGTCGCCATACCCCTGACTTTTAAAACTATACTTCTTTCCCTCATTTTCCCTACATCTTCCACCCTCTCCACAAAACTCCCAGCAAAGACCTACCATCTTTCTTCTCCCTCCTTCCAGTCTATGGACTCTAGCAGCTCCAGCCTCCGCCCTCCTTTGAGCTGAGCTTGTCCTAACTCAGACTAATCCTTTAATTGCAGCTATTGTTCGGCAGCACCTCGTGCTCTCCTGCTGGTGACCTACAACCAGCCCAAGGAAACTACTCCTGCTGCATTATTTAATTTTAAGCTTATCCCTCTCCCCTCCTCTCTCTTTCAGGACCTGCCCTGATTAGGTGTAGCTATCAGGGACCTGTGGCTCTTCATCCAAGCCCCTGCCTGCTCAGACAATCCCTCTGCCTGCACTTCTTACTGCCGCTGGAGTGTCCCTTCCCTCAGTGTACCCCCCTCCCCACTCCCACTCTCCTTACTTGTGCAATTGCTTATATAGGCTCTAGCAGCATGTGGCAAGGTCCCAGAACCAGGCCAATAGGAAGTATTTTAAAAGTTGGAAGGCCATACTGTTGATATTCAAGACAATAAACCTGTGGGTAGGGGGGCTGCCAGGCCCCCAGAAGCTCTGGGTATCTCAATGCTCTGTGGTGAGTTTTGAGGCTCTTATTGAAGACAGAAAACAATTTTATTGTGATTTTCATACCACTGATTCATGGGATAAAAAAAAATGTCTTGATTTAGGGGTGTGTGAGATCCTGGCTGGCCTTGGAGCCTGCAGCTGCAACTAGAGAGGGCCAACTGACTAAGCAACAATGCCAACAGCCACCCACCCACCCAGTGATGAGAATTTTTGCAATGTTCTGTGAAAGGTGCTTATATGAAGGCTGGGGGTCTGAGTGCTGCCAGGCCCCCAGGATCTCTGGAATCCAGTTTTTCTGTGGTAAATTTTGGAACTCTTATTTCAGATAAAGCACAGATGATTCATTTGTAACTTTCTTGCCCCTAATTGCTGAGAGATTTTTTTCCCCTACACAGTGTGGGACACTGTGGCTGTGCACAGAACCTGCAGCTGCAATGGGGGGGGGGGGGAGTCAACTGTATAGGAAACAATGCCAAGCATCATGCATGGCATTGTTACTTAGACAATTGTGAGGCATCAACCACCACCCACTGCAAGCATCCCACTCATGACTCCATCATTATCATTAGTCAATGTTCAACCTGTGTGAATCTTAGTATTTTATAAAGGCAGTGGGTCTGGGGACCACTAGACCTCTGCCAGAAGCTCTGAGTGTCTAGATGCTCTATGGTGATGTTTTTAGGACTTTTACTGAAGAGTAAACACACTTTTGTTGTTTGGTCTTTTGTACCCCCTGAGTCTTGGAGTGGGAAAAAAATTATTTGTTCCCCCAGGACAGTGGGAGACTGTGGCAGTCAGAGTGCTCCATACCCCTGGCTCAAGTGTGAAAACATTATATCACAGGATTCAGGGGTAAGAAAGACATAACACAAGTGTGTTTATTCTTCAACAAAAGCACCAAAATATATCACAAAGCATGTACACCCCAGAAATTCTGTGGGTCTCGCAGACCCCCCCATCCCCAGATCTCCCAGGCTTTATAAAGATGTTTTAGTTTCAGACATGACATTATAATAAGGCTGCTCATCATGGGGTTACTGTGGTGGGTTGCTGGGTTATGGGTATATTGTTGCTGCAACTGCTTGTCAGACAGTCCCCCTTCCCACACTCACACATTGCAGCTGCAGGATGTCAGAATCTAAGGCCACCCAGAGGTGTCCACACCCCCAACTTCAGTGAAAAAGTTTAGTTTTTCCACAGGAGTGAGTGGTATGAAATGGTGTGGTTTACTGTTTAATTTTCTATAAAAGGTCCAAATTCAACAATAGCATCTAGCCTTCCAGATCTTCATGTGAGGGTGTGGGGGGGCAGCAACCCACAGGGTCCATAGGCACAGAGACTACATAACAATACTTTCTTTTGCAGAACATTGCAATAATTCTGCTCAGATTTTAATAGCTCATGGAGTTGGTGGTTGGTGGAGGATGGCATCTACCAGCCACCAACTCCATGAAATGGCATTGTTGACAGCCAGGTGTATTCCCACCACATGCCAGTTGCAGATGGTAAGGCCAGCTGGACAAGCGTCATTGTCATGAATTTGTAGGGTGCAGCATTGTCAGTATGAGGAATGTCACAGACAGGAATTTAATAATGCCTGATTAGTGTACATTGCTGTTTTACTGTATTGGTTAGTACCGCAGCAGCGTGTCAGTGCCAGGCCAAGTCTGTACTGGAATGAAACTGATGGACCAATAGCAATAATTGTAATGAAGAGGAAGAAACAAGACTGAAGACTCAAGACACATTTTAGCTCTGTTTTCGTATTAGTCATTTTTTACTTTTAAATCTTCAGCAGTGAACTTACCAAAGATACAGCGACGGTGATCTGAGCATTCTACAAACTCATTGGCAACATCCACAAGGTTCAAACTGTCTGTTATGGTCTCATGTATGTGAAGAAGCATTAGGTGGTTTAGGCGGGCCTGTGACATATGTTGTACAGAGATAATCTTTAATTATTCTCAGAGCACTAAAAGACCGTTCACTGACTGCATTTGTAACAGGTATCACAAATACAGGTATCAGCTTAAGCAAAACAGCAGCATTTGAGAAAAAATCCTGTTCAGCATGATACAGAGTCTTCATGAAGTCAATTACACCCCTAAGTCACAAGCTACCTTTTTTCATAGCAAATCTTACAGCAAGGGACTTGTAGTTGTGCACGCAGGGATGAAGCATCAGTGTCATCATAGTACAATTTCAGGATGTGTTGAAATTCCTCCTCCCATTTCTCACCATTTACAATCTTTAAGATCAGTTGTTCCAGCTTAGAACATGTCTGATATCCAGGCTGCTCAAAATGGTCTTTGATGCAAGTGATAACATCAAATGACATCATGTAGATTTGGCAATAGTGGTCTTCAACAGAAGTGGGAAAAGCTGCAGGTGCTGGACAATTTGTTATGTAGTCATCAAGTCAACTTGGTGCCTTCCTCTTTCTAGGAAGCTGGGATTCACCAAGATCCAGGTTATTGGTCATCTCCCTTATTTGAGCCTGAAACTTATTGAACTCCTTTTCACTTCTTTTTTTGTTTAGAATCTTTTTTTTTTTTTTACTTGCTTTGGCTGTTTATTTTTTGTTCAGAAGCAACCCACAAGAGTCTGGGCAGGGTCACCTCTTAATTATACCACCACGTCCTCTCAGTCTCATAACAACCCACAAAGGCTTCTCCAAATTTATTTTTTTCCTGCCTTTGCCTTACATTTATGGATTAATAATTAAAGTCAGCTGCAGGACACTGGTCACTGTGGGAAGGTGACAGTAAAGCCCAGTAGCCGTTTTTTATTTTTTTGCTCTACAATTTCTTTCACGCCATCCTTGGATTTCCCTCACACACAAAGGGAAAGTCCAGTAAAGTAGTTCCACTTCCAATTTCCAATGAACATGAAATAATACAGTGTTATAATGTATGGTAGAATGCTGTTAAGCATAAAAATCCATACCAGCTAAAACGTTGTTACGCTGCAGTAGCTTGTTGTTATGCTGCACCAGGTATGAATTTAGTGCAGCATAACAGCATAGAACCTTGCTTGCATTCCAAAAGCATGAGCCGTGTTGTCAAACTTTACCTCAGAATAACATTTGCCATTTACCAAAGTGGTAAATTCAAAGTGGCTGCCCAGCTATAAAACATGCAGTGTCGGTTTCTGTTTTCTGTAAGGAGCTTACTAACAGATAAAGATTTATTCAAATGGGACTTTTTGATGAACTTATGCCATATGCAATGTTTTTCAACTGCCTCTGATTTCCTGACAGATGGCAACTTCATGATCCATGAGTAAAAATCTCAGTTCTACATGAATCACTGTAGTTGCTTGGTGTTCAGAGTCAGATCCCTCGTGTTTTGTGTCTTTTGGTTCCAAAATTAGCCGAAAAGGGTCCATACACTATAAAAGATAATGTATAGGACCCTATCTGTAACACGTTTTAAAACTCTTCTCGAGGTCATCATGGCTTCGCTCTTGAGGTTCCAATCATCACCATGACAACCTCTCAAAGAGTTTACAAACTTGTTACAGGTAGGGTCAGATACATTATCCTCTATATAGTGTATAGTGGAATGTTGTTCTGTATAGAATTCCATCCCTTTCAAAATGCTGGTCTACCACATTTCCAAGGTCATGGAATGCTGTTTTACCCTACTGTGGTAGAACAGCATTCTAGAACCTCTAGAGACTGCATGAGTCAGTTTCATTTTGAAAGCAAAAGAACTCGAAAAACACATTTTTCACACAGTACTATACACTATAAAAATACAGGATGAGCAATTCTATGCACAACCAGTGTGTTTTGCCACCTCGGGGTTCTGATTCCCATGGAACTCTCGAGCTCCGCTCTCAAGGTCAGAGGGAATCAGAATCTCTCTGTGGCAGAACACACTGGTTCTGCATAGTTGCCCATAAAGTATTCTCTGTGTATTACACACAGCTATCACAATGTCACACACAGTAGCTAGGCAGTGTGGGTAATTAAGGAATAAGGAATATATTGCCAGCCATTTGTCTAGACTCCACATATATGTGATCTACTCTGATGTGGCGATTGATTTTGTCCCTCTAACAAGGCACAGTGCCACAGGAAGACCAGGCATTTATCACCCCCCTGAATTCCACATTCTCACTCACACAGTGTACAGAAACAGGACAGCAGTGACTGACTAAATGTGTAACTTTTGAATTGAACAAGTTCTTTGAACTGAACTGCTGAGCAAGTTATTTTTTTTTTTTTATTTAGGACTTGACTATCAACTACTCGTCTCTCAGGATGCACTGACTGAATGAGACTAGAGTACTGTCCACACCACTGAGTCAGTACACCACTTGCTAATGATGGCTGCTTCAGCCAGCTGAGCCACCCAAAACAACTCTTGACTCACACAGCCCAGCCCACCCAAAAAAAAGACCACCTCCTTCTTCCCCAGGACTGATCAATTAACCTGTCAGTCCTGCTGTTGGCACTAGGTTGCTGTTCTGGTTGGTTGGTGATGTAGGAGGCAGTCCCTCCCCATCCCCTTGCAACAGGCACACACCTTCTCTGCCACAACTGCTACAAGATCCAGCAGTTGTGCACATTGCTGCTTCTCCGTCATCCCATGTGGTTTGTCAGACTGGCAAACACATGATGATGGGAGCAACAGAAGCAGATTCGAGGCCCTCAAGTGGCCACGCCAGAAAATAAACAGAACTTCTGGAGCTGGAGGAAAAAAAAATTCTCAGTTGCGATGGTCCCAGCAATTAATTATTGATCAGATGCCCAAAAAATGGTACGGTGGTGGCCGTACCAGCCGCATAGTTTCCAGCGGCCTGCCTAGAACTATCTTCTTACTTTTCTATTAGCATGTTATATTTAATTGTCACCAGAGGCCCTATTGAACTGTACTGCCTAACGCTAGCTCCTCTCCCTTTTCTACAGTTAATCTATTATTCTCTCATACTTTCTAACTTAGGACATTATAGCTCCCCTACCTTACACTAGCTCCTTACCCTGTCTCTATAGTTATTCTATTATTCCCTCTCACTTTCTAACTCAGGATGTTATTACTCACCCTACTTATAGCCCACCTCCTTGCACTCTTTTCCCTCTGCCTCCCCTGGACTGCCTACTGTGGCCCCAACCAAGGCTCCAAACTTGTCAAAGTAACTCTTAGTTTGTCCAGTCTTTCCCTCCACCAACAGTAAAGTCAACACTCCCACCTGCTGATGGGGAGACCTGTACTTGGCCACTTCAAATCTACACTCTAGACACCTGGGTTGTCACCCTGTGTGTGCCCTGACTCCTATTGATTTGCAATGGCAACCTACTGCCTCCCTCCCAAACTACTCATCCTGGTAAGGCTGTTTGTAATTACCTGGCAGCAAGGCTCTATGCAGCCTCTGTCTCCCCTGCGCCTCCATGTAAACAACATCCACAATGCCTACAGCACAGGAACCTGCACCAGGGATCCCAGCATGGAATTAAAAGCTTCACAGCATTCTATCAAACTCTCAAACCCCACACTAGGCTGGTGGTACCCTGAGGCTCCTTCATGGCATCCCCATCTACTTTCATTTACACTCCATTTTACTGCCCAAAAGAGACACCTCCAATGCACCTTGTGAAAGCATGAGCATGCCATTGCATGGAAGTAGCTAAAGGAGTACCTAAGGAGACTCATTCTGCTACTACTGATTTCTGGCAATTTCCACCCCAATCCTGGTCCTTCTCCACCATCACCCTATACCCACACAAATCCTGGTGGCATCTCTCTTGCCACCATTAACATACTTAGCTTGCTGGATAAATTGGACAATCCATATGCATGGGTTGCACAACATAACCCAGACATTTTCTCAATCGTTGAGACGTGGCTTTCCTTCCAAATAAAGGATGCCTCCATTACCCTCCCAGGTTACACTGTCTTCAGGCATGAGAGGCTAACAAAGTGAGGAGGTGGTTGTGCAATATATGTAAGGGTTACTATCATGGTGTATGCATTACCTGAACCAAACATAGAAAACAATATCCAGATGTTACCAATCAAGGTTGTGCTGGGTGCTCATAACAAATCTATTATTGTGGCATTGATATGCATCCCCCCAAAACACAATGTTTTGGGGCTACTTTCTGAACCGGACTGTATCCGACACTTGCGCTCTAATTCTGAAACCATCTTGATGGGTGTATTCAATGCAAACTGGATGTCACCCGACTAAGGAAGCTTCAGGGATGCTATCTCGGCAGAACACATCACACAGATGTTCACTCCCCTACACGTACAAACTACAGGACAGGAACCAGCACATTGCTGGACTGAGTTTTCTCCAATAAATCTGAATGAATTACCAACATAAATGTCCTACCTGACACTATCAATGACCATTCCCCTATCATTTTCAACTGGTTCAACAAGTTCTCTAAACCACCAGCTCATACAATGGCCTGCAGGTCACTTCTACATAGTCAACTGGAACCACTCAAACAACAGCTACGCATGATGGACTGGTCTCTGATTGATTATGCAGATGATATAAACACTGCACTTGCTTATTTCATCCACCACTTCAATGTGGCCTGTGACCTCCATGCCCCACTAAAAACAGAAAGTTTAAGGTGCCTGCAACCCCTGATCTACTGGAGCGCAAGAAATTTAGGGACCACCTATCACATCAAGTGGGGGCTACAGGCAATGATGGGGGTATAAAGGTATACAGGTGAGTCAGGAATGACTGCATGCATATGATCCATGACAAAAAGAACCAGTTCTACAAGGATCTGCTCACCAACACATGGAAAGATGGCAGGAAGTTCTAGCACAACATTAAAGAAGCAACAGGCAAGGACCCTAAACAACCCCCAACTATGCTTAATATTGAAGGAACGCCTACCCTCGGTCCAATAACCATTGCCAATACCTTTAATACTGCCGTTACTGATCTCAGTGGTGTCCTTCCTCTGGATTTCTTCGAAGACGCATCTACTTCTGAAAGTGTCACTAACACAAACCAACCTCAGCCACATCCCCCTTTTACTTTAAAACTATTTCTGTCAGTGAAGCAAGGAAATACTTACTAAAGGTCCTGGGAAAATTCCAGTGCAGTGTGGGATTCTCTAGATTTAAAGCTTGTAGCACTAACCTTGGATGAAACTTTACTCCCAGTTATCAAAATTATTAGTTTCTCCCTGAGGATCTCCCAGTTCTATGATAAGTGGAAATCTGTACTAGTGACTCCTGTCCACAAAAGCAGTGATAGAGAGCACCACGGAAATTACAAACCAATCTCCATACTACTTCCACTCTCAAAAGCCCTCTAACTGGTCATTGCAGACCAACTTGTTGACTGCCTCAAAAAATACCAGCTGCAGTGTCCCAAACAGCACTGTTTCAGAATGTGTGTCAGCACCACCATGGCACACACAGAATTCACGGCCTTCGTCCACGAATCACTGGATCATGGCTATCTAGTTGGTGCAGCATTCCTAGATCTCTCCAAGGCCTTTGATATGATGAAACACACACTTATGCTTGCCCAGTTGTCAAACATAGGCCTATCCACAGACACCTTGCCCTGGTTAAAGTTACCTTTCAAACTGCTCACAACAGGTGAAGATCAACAACCACCTCTCTGACAAGCGTGCATTCCTATCGGTAGACCCAGAAGGTCCCCTTCTGTTCAATATCTTCATGAACAACCTACCTAGCTCCTGTCATGACCACATGTTACTGCACGTTGATGATGTGATAATCTTCACCAGCAACTATGATCCTAAGCTTCTGGAGAGTCAACTTCAGCTAAGTTATGCACAGTCTGAAGAATGGTTCCACAAACACAAACTTATACTTAACCACAAAAAGACCAAGGTAATGCTCTTCAGTGGCCGACATAACAAACACAGTTTGCATCCTCTAACAATACACAACTCTGCTGGCATCCCGCTGGAAGAAGTTCAAAGCTTTAAATATCTTGGGATCACCCTGGACAGTGCCCTCTCCTTCTCCAATCACACTGATCATGTAACCAAAGCTGTCAACATTAGCATTGGACTCCTACACAGGCACAAACAGAGTCTGACTCTAGAAGCACTAAAACGTGCAATCCACAGCTCCATAATAACAATAATCGATTACGGGCTCACACTCTATGGCTCCACTACTGAAACATCATTACAAAGAATCTCCACAGCCCTGAACAAGGCCTGCCGGTTCCTCATGTTTGATGATTGACATACACATACATGTGTCCTCTATGCTAAAACCTGTTGGGTCCAGCTAAAATACAGAATCAAATCCCAAACTTGTCTCCCGGCCAAGAAAGTCAGCCTGGGACTTGCACCCCCTGGGGTATAAAACATTCTTACCCACTCCGAGAAACTGGGATGCAGCAGGAGCTCTGACAACCAGATCTTCCAGGTACCGCGCTGCCGTACTACTCAAGGTCAGAGATCCTTTGCCTTCTGAGCACCCACCTGGCTAAACTCCATCCCTGTAGATATCTCCTCAATCCCCAAGCTTGGCCCCTTTAAACATCAACTCTGACAGCACCTTATCCTGCATGACATGCGTGATTGCTTCCACTGAGTCATGTTTGATAGCTTCCACAGAGTGCTATCCTGTATGCCCAAAGTTCTCTCCAAACCCTGACGTGTTCTGCACTTATCATCTCTTAGCACTGCATGCCCCTGATCCCTTCTCCTAGCCTGCCATTCCCCATTTACCCCCTCCTCCACCCCTTTTCTATTTCTACCTACCCACCATTCATACATACCTGGTCTACATATCAGCACCTCCTACCCCTGCCTGCTTCTCATCATCTCTACCCTACCCTCTTCTACCTCCTGACAAGGCCCGCTGGCTGCTACTACATTCTTTATCCAATCCCTGCCTACCCTGTTTCCCTCCATCCCACACACCCTTACCCTTTCCTCTTCCTCCTGTCTCCAACCTGACAAGGCCTCCTGGCTGATTCTATGACCTGTTTTCTTACTTGAGTTTTCTCCTCAAAGTACTCTGCCTGGCATACATTGTACAATGCCAGTTTTACCAACTGTCTGTGCTCCCCTGGTCTCCCAAAATACTGTATCTTTGCTGTGTATGTGACCCCTGTTTATATGAATGATCACCTGTCAAATTTTCCTTGCTTAAGTTTCTCCTCATAAGTATACTGCCTGGCATACATTGTACAGTGCCAGTTTATAACAATTCTCTGTTCTCCCCTGTTCTTGCAAAATACTGTAAACTTTGCTGTGTTTGTGATCCATGCATGTATGATGTGGAACCTATGTAAAAGAGCCCAGGCTCAAAGGTGTAATCCAAGATTCTAATAAATGAATAAAAAATGTTTTCAGCATCCACAAAAAGCTAGCCAAGCTCTCCACTCTCCCCTCCTTCCTAACCCGTGATGGCACCACACTGAATACTGTTACTTCTTTTAAGTATTTAGGTGTCTGGCTTGACAGCCACCTTGATTTTTCATCTCATGTTAACTACGTGCATTCAAACCTCTGCCCCAAACTTGGTGCACTCTATAGAAACAAAGATGCCCTCTCACTCCCCGATTGCTGAATACTCTTCACTAAAACAACTGTACCTCTTTTCAATTATGTACTGTAGCTGTTGTTTATGGGGCTGCTTCTGCCTCCACCCTTTCTAGACTAGATGTTCTTTTTAGCGTGGTCTGTCCTTTCACCTTGAATGTTCCCTTTAGGTCTCATCATTGTGTTCTTTACTTTGTGACATTGTGTCTGGTTATTGTTTATATTTTTGATTAACTGGTGAAAGTTAGTACAAGAAAAAAGCCTAAGAAACAGATATTGTATGCATGCAGGGACTAAGAGCTGTGTGCGTGCTTCCCTGAATGGCAAAGAAAAATGTGTGTGTGTGTGTGTTTCCTTTGTGGCACTCTGTTAACCCTTTTCTGGTTCATTAACCTGTTCCTTGTCAGTTTGCAAATGGCTTTAATGCTATATTGTTGAAGTGTGCACTTCTCAGAAAATGAAGCAGTGCATGTGTATTACTGTGTCACAGTCAGTACTCCCAGATTGATTTGACATTTTCCCTGTAACCTCAAAGCAATTTTCCTGTGTTTTCCAGTAGATTACGTTATTTTCTTTGGAAGTAAAATTGTTCTGTTTTCCCATATAACCAACACAAGTCAGTGGGGCCAATTTTCCTGTAAATGACTTTGTTTCCCTGTAGAATACAGGAATCCATACAGATCTGTGAGCCCTGCAAAGTGCTTATCCTAAATACAATAAAAGTTAGTGTTAGGTGTATAAGTAAATAAATCTCAAATAAGGTAGTGTAATAATATTATTTTTTTATTTAATAATATTTTGATTTATATAGTGTTTTTCAATGATCCAAAGCACTGTATAACTTAAAACGCTACAAAATTTGCTATTAAATTCAGATATAAAACATAGTACATAAAATTTTCTGTAGAAGCCATTTGCCAAAGATGGGTTTTCATACCCCTCTTGAATTCCTCCATGGAGGTGCACTCCTGTAACCGGCATGGTAGAGAATTCCACAGAGTGGGTGCAGCATAAGAGAATGCCCTGCAGCCAAATGATTTGAGGTTTACTCTTGGAATCTCTAGCAACCCCTCATCAGCCGAGCGGAGCGATCGACCAGGGTAGTAAGGAACCAGAAGATCTTTCAGATAGGCCAGACCCTGACTGTGAAGGGCTTTGAAAGTCAGTAAACTGACTTTAAAGGTGATCTGCCACCGTATAGGCAGCCAGTGTAGCTCGTGCAGGACCGGGGTAATATGACTGGACCTACCAGAGCCTGTCAAAACCCGGGCCGCTGCGTTCTGCACTAGCTGCAGGCAGCAAATTTCAACCCCAGAAAGCCCAAAGTAAAAGGAGTTGCAGCAGTCCAGATGCGAGGACACAAAGGTGTGGACCAATGTTGGAAGGTTGTCAGATGGAATCAGGTGCCTAACTCCGGCAATATTCCTAAGATGGTAAAAGGAAGTCCTGACCACAGCCGACACCTGCGACTGCAGTGTCAGTCTGTCATCCAGGACAACCCCCAGGTTACGCACCCGTTCAGAGGTCGGAAGTGAGACACCACCAAGAAAAATTCCTGAGGGCATGCCAGCAACCGACCCCTCTATCTGACGACCTGGGTCCACAACCAAAACCTCTGTCTTTTCTGAGTGTACGTGTGTTAGTGTGTGTGTGTGTATGCGTGTATGTGCATGTGTGTGTGTGTAGACAGTGCACTGCTATGTTATACTGGACTATGTATGTAAGTGAAAAGAGAAAAACCGGGAAAGAGATTGTAAGACTAAGAAGGGAAGGGGGGTTTTATGGAGGGGGACCAAGAAACAACAGACATCCTGAACAAATACCTTTGTTCAGTGTTTACAATAAATAGGAAAGAAGATAGGCCACTGGAAAGGGACAGGAGCATGGCCCTTGAGAGGGTGGAGGAGCAGGGAATAATTCCTGGAGTCCAGTGCCAAGAGGGGCCCAGGCCACTCAGCCTACTGTATTCAAAAATGGTGCTGCAAGCTGGCAGGTGCTCCAGAGCCTGAACTTTACTCAGGGGCCAAAATTCTTCTCAAGGTGCCTGGACAGGAGTATCAAAGGAAGGGAGATGGACACTAGTCCATTTATAGAGGAGAGAGTCATGAATGAACTCACAAATCTGAAAGTGGATAAGGCAATGA
Organism: Neoceratodus forsteri; assembly: GCA_016271365.2. NCBI lineage: Eukaryota > Metazoa > Chordata > Ceratodontiformes > Ceratodontidae > Neoceratodus > Neoceratodus forsteri. The sequence goes on from CM028130.1 coordinate 56,944,239, forward strand.
GGCCAGACGGGGTCCATTCAAGGGTACTGAGGGAACTCAGGGAGGTGCTGGCTGCACCTCAGACAGTCTTGTTCAACCTCTCACTGAAAACAGGAGTGGTTTTGAGGGACTGGAGGAGGGCTGATGTAGTCTCATTTCACAAAAGTGGCAGTAGGGTGGAGGCTGTCAACTACAAGCCAGTCAGCCTGACTTTGGTGGTGGGGGAATTCCTGGAATCACTAGTGCAGGAAAGGATAGTGGAATACCTTGAATCCAGTGGTCTACAGGACCTGAGACAGCATGGATTCACGGGGGAGGTCTTGTCAAACAAATCTAATAGATTTCTTTGACTGGGTGTTCAGGGAATTGGATCAGGGAGGAGCAGTGGATGTGGCCTAACTAGATTTCAGCAAGGACCTCGACACTGTTCCACATAGGAGATTTATAAGCAAGCTGGGTTGCCTAGGAGTAGGACCAGAGGTGGTAAACTGGGTAAGAAATTGGCTAATGGATAGGAGACAAAGGGTGGTGGTAAACAGAGTTCACTCCAAGGAAGGGACAATGACCAGTGGGGTACCACAATGATCTGTACTGGGACTGGTCCTCTTTAATGTCTTTATTAGTGGCATTGCAGAGAGGCACAGAGCTCCAGACGTGGCATAACCTTTGACATGTACAGTGGCAAGATCACCTCTGAGAAGGAGTGACTTTGGACCTGGTACTCAACAAAAGGAACAGAATTACAGATGTAAAAGTGGGGAACCAGACTTCTGGTTGCATCATCAACCTGCATGGCGGCTTGAATCCCAAGTTCTGCGCCCAAGACGACCATCACCCCTGTAAAACTACCTAAACACTGGCAAAAACAAACTAAAACACTAATGCCAAAGGGGAACAGACATAGAGGATGTTCACAGATGGAGAAACTCGTGGAGATGGAGCTGGAGGGAGTTGGATTGCGATCCGAGGCCTTAGATTCTGGACTATCACAGGCCTCAGCCAATATCCATCACCAGGATCCTGCATCTCAAAATCTATTCAATTTCCAAGCTCTGAGAAGGCGGGTTAAACTAGACACCATATATCCTGATCCGTTAAGTTTTCGAGCCGAAATGAAGCAACTATATGGGAAACTTAAGAAAGATGTAGAGTTACTTGAACAATAGGTAGATGACTAAGAGAGACAAATAACTGTGGCTGAGAACAGATTGGACTATTTTGAACAAGTAATTTAAACCATACAAGAGACTCAACTCCAAATACAATGCAGGCAGGAAAACTCAGAAAATCGTGCCCGTAGGAAAAATAAAAGGGTATATGAAATACAAGAAGGGGCAGAGGGACAAAATATAACAGAGTTTTTGTCTATGGTGTTACATACATCCCTTGAACTCCCTGATGACATGGAACTAGAATTTGAAAGGGTGCACAGGGCCTAGGGCCCAAAACCAAATAAGCCAGGTGCTTGCCCACGATCCATTATAGCACATTTTCTCAAATTTACAATAAAAAAGAACATTCCTACTTAAAGCATGGAGCAAACAGAAAATCTTTTATGGCCAAGATCAAATATATATTGACAATGATTATGCCCCTGACACCCTCCGGGCCTGCAGAGAATACCAGCCTTTCTTTACCCATCTCAAAGAAAACAAAATTTAAGTTCACCACTCCTTACCCTTCCAGGATGATTATACAATTCCCTGAGGGCAAAAACAAATTTGATTCTCCAGAAGAAGCCAGAACAGAAATCCTGCATCACAGCATACAAATACGGGACAGAACTCCAGACCTACCTAACTCCCAGAGAGTGAAGAGATGGTGAGAGGCAGCAGAATCCAGAAACAAGAGAGTGGAATCTAAGAGTCTGTCCAACACCTCGGTTAAAATGCTAGCTTAGTTTTGTCGCACTGTAGTGGCCACCTGAAGGCAAAGTGGGATTCGAGAGGTATTTCTTGGAGAACTCTGTCCTGCAACCTGATTTGGTTTACTTTTTGACTGGTCGGGCTATGATACCCTAAACTGCACTGCAACACCTACAAGGTGTGGACTTTCTCTGACAAGTCAGTCTATAATGGGGGGAGTCGCTACCAGTTTACCTTCTTTCTTTCTAAAGTGAAACGCTTGAGAGCAGCATTGCGTAGGAAGACTATAACTGTAAAACAAACGTGGGGATCCTTACCTAATAACACTGCCTCTTACCAGTATCTCTCCTCCAGTGACTTTTCAACTTTCTCCACGCAGGATTTACTAAGGGCCTAATCTGTTTATATATTACCATATGGGTGAATGCAAGAGAATAATGGAAGATGCCAGAGAGTGAACATTTAAAATTTCTCGAAGGACAGACCTGTATGGTTGAGTGATGTATAATTCAGGGGCAATGTTGTATAAGATTAATGCCCTTGGAAGGGCCCGCCCCCCACTGCATAGCCTTGTATACCTTTTAGGGGCGAGACTCTTAGTTAATCAAGATGTGTTTACTGTGTGGGGTCTCTATTCTGTAAATACCTGCTGGTTTGAATTGCCTCTCCACTCTATGTCTGGGGAGAACCGGGAGACTAGTTGATGGTTTTATTAAGTAAGCAAAACCTGGTTAACAGAGCAGATAATCCTCTTTTCTGTTGTAACTATTGAGCTACAATGTCATCTTGGGCCTTGAAGCTATGCTTAAGACTATCCTGATGCATTTATTATACCCTCTCCCATTGATTTGGTTCTTATAACCAAGTCTGCTTAGCCCTAGTTTTTTTTATGGGCCAATAGCTGACAGACTAACCCTGAACCAACCCCATTTTATTTGCCCTAATTTTGGGGGTGATTGTAGCCTCTGGGAGGCCCATGTGGTTAAGCTAGCTGGTCTACCTCCCCCTCTAGCAGTCCTACACGATACCATTCTGGTTAGGAGAGAGCTTACACACCTCTCGCTATTCGTGGAAGTCAAGACACTTTTTGTAAACAGTTTACCTGCTGCACTGCAGGCTCCTATCTAGAAAGCCCAGTTGGTGATCCGATATCTATATATATTTGCTGCTTGGTTCGAGCAGATTGCCCCACCATTCTTAACAACAGCTACTTCCTGTATTTTGAGGTGTAAGTTTTTGTTTTTTATTTATTTTAGTTTTTGGTATAAAAAAACGACACAACACTGGCTTTGTAATTAGACAGACAAATAAGTGGAGAACAAGAGCTGTGATTTGTTGGAAACTAATCATGATTAATAGAGGAAATGGGCATTTGACAAGGCACTTGGGGGCATCGGGGAGGGATAGAGGGATAAGGCCATTGCTGCTGAAAGACATGAGGGCTCGAATACATACATGGACCCCTTTAAATTATTTTAAAAATGGATAAGACATCTTTAATACTTTCCCTGAATATCAATGGAATCCATTCTCCAATAAAGAGATACTGCCTGTAACAGTTCTTGAGGCAGAAAAAACAAAGATAATTGCCCTACAGGTGACTCACTTGTCCCGAACAGAGCATTAGACATTACAAAACCAGAGATATGGTCTCATGGCCTCGGCTTCACACAGTTCGGGGAGGAAGAGTGGGGTTGCATTACTCTTTACTAAAACAGCGAACTGGGTGGAAATGGACAGACCTGAGGACACAGAGGGAAGATATGCCATAATATCTGGCCTCTTATATAACAGAGAGGTGACTCTAGTCTCCACTTACTTCCCTCCTGGCACCCAAAAGTCTGTAGCTCAGAGATTTTTATCAGTTCTACTATCTATACATAAGGCGCAATTAATAATGGGGGAAGACCTGAATATTGTTTTAGACCCTGCTCTTGATGTTTCCAGGTGCCTTGCTCACAGGGTTAATCCCCTACAAAAATATTTCAAGCTTAACATGGCAAATCTGGCTTTCATGGATGTGTGGAGGCATACCTTTCCTGCCACTAACAGTTTTACATATATATCTCCCCCAGTAGGGGAGTAGCCGCCAGATTAGATTATATGTATACAACTGTTGAACATTATGACTCAGTCTCAGACATCTGGCATGGGCCTCCCCTACTGTCAGATCACTCCCTGATTTATCTGAAGGTGCGCCTGGGTAATATACCAAAGTTCAATCACTGGCGTCTGAATGTCCAACATTTAAGGGACCCAGAATTTCGACAGGAGATACTAGGCCTAATCCCAGATATCATTAGAGATAATCAGAACCAGAAAACCTTACCCGGGATCTTCTGGGACACCCTTAAGGTGATCCTTCGAGGACTAATAATTACAATTTCTGCTAAGAAGAAAAGGGAGAGGGATAGGAGGTATACTGAGCTTCAAAATGAGTTAGATACCCTAAACATGATGTTGGAACAGGGAGACTACTCTGTCAAGCCCGCCCTCCTGTGAGTTAAGCAGCAAATTCAAAAGTACTTAGATCAAAAGATAGAGCAACAGCTATTTTATCTCAAACATTATCACTATGAGGGGGGCCCGAGAGGAGCCAGAAAACTGGCCAGAAAACTTAGAGAACAAAAAGTTAGAACCACAGTTTCCTCCCTTTATGACCCCAACACCAAGATTCTGCACACTCAGCCCTCCAAGATTAGAAAAATCTTTGCTGACTTTTATCAGCATTTATATGCCCAGGACAACTCCCCCTCTTCAACTGAAATCTCGGCTTACTTGAACTCCCTTAACCTCTCAAGTCTTACAACTTCCCAGTCCCAGCTAATTAATAGGTCTACCTCTAGAGCAGAGGTGGATCGAGTTACCTCTGAAGCAAACACACTGAAAGCTCCTGGTCCTGAAGGCTACTCAGCCAAATTTTATAAGGCCTACAAGGACACCCTAGCCCCATCTTACTCCCAGCCCTACAAGCAATCCAACAAGGAGAGGACCCCACCCTTCCTGGCAGTATGCCACTATTGCTGCGTCCCTAAACCCTTCAAAGATCCAAAGCAGGCTGCATCTTATAGACCTATATCTATGCTAAATTTTGATTATAAGGTCAACATGGCCATATTGGCACATAGATTTGAGGACTTAGTTCCCAACCTAGTAGACCCAGACCAGGTAGGTTTTAGTAAGGGGCGCCAGGCTCATAATCAGGGCCCCTACTTTTCTGCGGCACAGTGGGACCAAGTTCTGCGGCAAGACTACCATTTGCCACAGAACTTCTGCGGCGGTGGTTTGTAATTTCTGTGGAAGTTCTGTGGCACTAACAAACTACCACATCACAGTGTCAGCTTGTCATCCTGACTTCACTTTCATGGCAGTGGTTATAGCAAACAGGATGGTGGGAAGCACAGTAACACTAGTTCAAAAAATAACAGACTTATAAAAATAATTTTATGCCTAAAAAAGCAAAACTGATGTCTCTCCCTTAAGGTCCTAGCCTGTTGCATAAATGACATATGCAGAGGGGATCTTATGTGATAAATAAGGTACTTCTATATGCATACTGTATATCCCACTAATGAGGTTTCCACAATCACTTATATATTTGTATGTGCTTTCTGTACCACTCATGAGGTTCCCACTGTGTATCACTTATATATTTATATACAATCTGTAGCATACATACAAATGTGTATGTATGTGTGTGTGTATATGTGTGTGTGTGTGGTGAGCGAGACAGATACTGTATGTATGTGTGTATATATATATATATATATATATTTTTTTTTTTTTTTCAATTTCCATGAACTTGTGTCTTCACTCATACAGGTCCCATTGGAAATGGAATAGAGGAGTTATTGAAAAACTCATTTTTCATGTCAACCTGCTTACCCTGACACACTACGTAACACTATCAGGCCATGACATGCATGTGAAACGATTGTGAGATAGAGCTCTCCAGCCCATCACAATGTGTCCACCATGTGACAGAACACTGCACCATACCTTCCCAGGCTCTGAGCAGTGATGTGTTCCACCAATCCTTGTGCTGCCCAGCCAGCTCCCAGAGCTAATCTCTGAACCTGAGTTGCCGGCACGGAAACACAGCATGCTACCCTCTGGCCCAACAGCTGTCCCTGCACACAACATTTCTCCATAACTTTCAGATGATTCTATCAACAAATGACAATATGTAATCAATAACCCTGGCAAAAATGCATGCAGTGCAATTATTTATTTAACAGGTATAGTCTTTCAACAGGTCTACACATTATTATAATCCACTTTTCTGGGCATAATTACTTTATTTTTCTTAAAAATGACAGTTAAATTCATTTTACCAGTTATTCATTTCAGATGGCATCTCTATACCTTAAAGGCACAAATAGGTTTGTACAAAGTGAGGTATGGACTTTACAAGTCTGTGCTATTGACAAGGTTTGTTTAAGTTGGCCCTAGCGCAATAATGTAAGACTGAAAATTCTATTAGGCTGTAGTACAGGTTGAGCAAATATCACCATGCATGATGTGCTGTGCCACCATCTCTGGCAGTGGGAGCTGTGGTAGATGAGTGACTGTTCATTTCTGTTGCAGAATGCTGCCATTTCGTTAGCTAATGTATGATGTTATAGCAATAACATCACATTCTGAGCATATAGTGGGGTTTTGGATATAAAAATAGTGGAAGAGAACCAGATTCTATGGATAAACAGAAATATTAATAAAAAATCACCAAGAAGAGTGAATTCTGCAGCACCGCAGAAGTTCTGAGGTAGATTGCAAGTTCTGCACAAAATTCTGTGGCCGCAGAATTCTAGGGGCCTTGCTCATAATGCCATCAGGCATACTTTTCTATTACTTTAATATGCCACAGCTCAATGTATACCCTTTGTTACCTTGAGTCTTGATGAGGAGAAGGCATTCGACAGGGTTGGCTGGACCTTTTAATGGGCGACCCTATCCCACTTCAGCTTCCTGAAGGCCCTAGTGTCCCAGCTCCAAAAAATCTATCACTCCTATAAGGCTTATGAGCACCTGGATGGTGCTGTCTCAGACCCTATTACCCTTGCTATGGGTACTAGACAGGACTGCCCCCTCTCTCCCTTGTTATTCATATTATATTTGGAACCACTGGCCACTGCAATTCACCAGAGTAGGGGGTGGAGGGGGTCCCTATTGAAGGTAAAGAATTTGAGCTGTCTTTGTTCGCAGATGACGTATTGCTCACCCTTATAAACCCCGAACATTCAATCGCAGAAATCTGGACACAACTTCAGGTTTATGGCTCTGGCAGGATATAAAGTTAATGAACAGAAAACTGAAGTTCTTCTCTACAATGTCTATCCCACACTCCAATTAAAACTATCCTACCCCCTACACTGCAACAAAGTCACAATAAGATATTTGGGGGTAAAACTGGTGACCAATCTAGAAGTCATTGACATCATAAACTATGAACCCCTTCCTCCCAATTGGCCCTGGATATGGCCAGATGGTCCCACTCCCCCTAAAGTTTTTAAACTGCATAGAATCCATAAAGCAAAATGTCCTCCCCCAGGTTCTGTTTTTCCTGCAAAACCTGCCTCAACCCCCGACCAACACATATTTTACAGCCTTGGATCATTTGATATCCAAATATATATGGGCTGGAAAGCCCCCAAGGGTTTGATTTTTAGTCTTGCAGCTTTCAAGGGAAAGAGGAGGCTGTAATTTACCATGTTTCCAAAATTAACATAGGGCTGCACTACTACGAGTACTTATGGGATGGCTTAATCCACTGTATACAGTCTACTGGAAACAAATACTGTAGAGACAGTTTATAATGACTTGAGACACCTTCCTGAATTGCTCTTTGCTAAACCTCTAGCGTGCAATTTCCTAAGTAAATACTCCTCCTATGCCAGGGAACCCATGAGGATCTGGATCTGGTTGCATATCCATTATTTCGCTCAACAGGAACTGCTTTTTATGAGGACAATTCCATCAGATAGATCCTCCCCCCCAAACTGGTTGGTGGTAGAACCCAGGCTTGGTGGACTAAGGGTTTAAAATATATACATCAAATCGTGGGGCCCACTGGCTTACTTCCATTTACAATCCTGCAAAATCATATGATCTTTTGCCCAGTGAATTTCATGGGTATATGCAGCTAAGATCATACTTGTTGAGATATGAAAACTCGCTGAAGGACATTGCTGAAAAGGTCCCTACGATGGGCCAGCTACTAATACAGTATACTAAAGGAACCCTTCCTTCTCATGAAATTAGTACCATCTATAATGCATTAAGTGAAAGACCCCCTGATTCTACAGAAAGTTGGAGGATAATTTGGACAAAGGAAATACAAATGGATATTTCGACTTCAGCTTGGGAGGGGTCAACTGGTCTGGCCACCAGAGTGGTCCAGGCCTCATATTGGAGGGAGTATGTTTGGAAACTCAGGGCTTTATATTTTAGGACCCCCCTGTTAACCTTTAAATATTCTGGGGACTCACCAGGGTCATGCTGGAGAGGGAGTGGGACTGGTCTTGTGGGACAGACCCATGTGCTATGGTCATGCCCCCTGCTCCAGGGGTTTTGGAAAGAGCTGATAGATGAGTTACAGGAGGTTTATGATATGGGACACCTCGATCATCCTGTGCTCCTGTTAACATTTACCCTTCCTCAGGGAACAAAGGCTGATAAAATCACCTATTAGCAAAAATGTTGTTAGTGGCCGCTGCTCATAAAGCAAATACAAGCCTGTGGCTAACCACAACCATTCCTACCAAACTTTACTGGGTGAGAATTGTCTGGGAAATTTATTCCCTGTAGCTCCTGTTGGCCAGTCTTTTAGAGCAAAAAGAAATATTTGAAATCCGCTGGTGGAAGTGGGTTATCCACCATTTAGCTCATTATCCAGAGTTTGTACCCTGATGCCCATTATGAAATCTAGAACTTATTTAAGTGACGTATGACACTCTTGCCTTGTACTCCCCGGGTAATTCTTATATCTGTATCCCTTTTTTCATTTTATTTATTGTGTTCATTTACCTGTCTATAATCATGATGCACTGCTTAGAATTCCACTTATCCATATATAACTTATGTACTAGGCCCTTGCTGGGTCAAGCACAGGCCTATCTCTGTTGGATGTACATGTACTGTCTGAATTGAAGTATGTTGTCGTGTCTATATGAATAAAGAATAAATGAAAAAAAATTAAAGTGGGGAGCCATCTGGGATCAAGCGATCACAGTATGGTGTGGTTCAATGTGAGAACAGCAGAAGAGTCAAGCCACATGAAGCAAGGGTCCTGTATTTCAGGTGGGACAACTGTGCAAAGATGGAGGAATGTCTTAGGAAATTATTGACAGACAAGGAGAAAAGGGGGGGTTGGAGAAACAATTGTAGACTATTAAGGGAGCCATAGAAGAAACAACAAGCCATTACATTAGGCAACTAAGCAAAATATAGAGAAAGAAAAAAACACTGTAGTTCTCAAATGAAGTGGCTAAGAAGGTACAGTAAGGGCAAAAAGGGTGGCATTCAGGGGGTACAAGGAAATGCAGAGGAAAGACAGTGAACTGTATCTGGAAAAGCATATGGAGGAGGGGAATGCAATCAGGAGTGCAAAGGCACAGTTAGAAGAAAAAATAGCCCAGGCAAATAACAAAAGGGGACAATAACTTTTTCAGGTATGTTAGTGAAAGATTAAAAACTAAGATTGGGATTGTGAGACTAAAAAGGGAAGGAGGGAAGTGTGGAGAGGGGGATCAAGAAAAAGCAGAAATCCTGAACAAGTATTTTTGTGCAGTATTCACAGATGAAGGGTAAGGGGAGGGGCCAAATTTGGCAACAGATGCACTGGGAGGGAAGTGGGCACCATTCCGTTTAAAGAGGCAAGAGTCTTAAAAGAACTCACTAATCTGAAAGTGGACAAGGCAACAGAGCTGAACAGATACATCCCAGAGTTTTAGGAGACCTCTGGGAGGTGCTGGCAGCACCCTGACAGCCCTGTTCAACAGTTCACTGGAAACAGGTGTGGTACCAAAGGACTGGAAGAGGGTGAATGTAGCCCATCTCCACAAAAGTGGGAGCAGGGAGCAGGATGGCAATTACATGCCAGTTAGCCTGACCTTGGTGGTGGGGAAACTAATGGAATCACTACTGAAAGAAAGGTTTATGATATATCTTGAATCCAGTGGAGCACAGGATCCCAGGCAGCATGGATTCACAGTGGGAAGATCTTGTCAAACAAATCTGATAGATTTATTTGACTGCGTGACTATGGAAGTGGATCAAGGAGGGGCAGTGGATGTTGCCTACCTTGATTTCACCAAGGTCTTCAACACTGTCCCATATAAGCAGTTAGTAAACAAGCAGGCAGCCTGGGAGTGGGTCCCAGGGTGGTAAACTGGGTCAAAAATTGGTTGAGTGATAGGACACAGAGGGTGGCGGTGAACAGAGTTTAATCCAAAGAGAGGGGGGTGATCAGCAGGATTCAACAGGGATCAGTTCTTGGACCAGTCCTCTTTAATGTCTTCATAAGCAAAATTGCAGAGCGGCTGGGAGGGAAGGTCTGTTTCTTTCCAGATGACACAAAGTTCTGCAACAGGGTTGACAGTCCAGGAGGTGTAGAGAAAATGAGAAGGGACCTAAGCAAGCCGGAGGGTGTGGCAGCTAAGAATCAATGCAAAGAAGTGCAAGATCATGCACTAGGGGCACAGAAATGCAACGGGGGAGTACATGATTGTGGGAGGTACTGATGGCCACCAAACAAGAAAGGGACTTAGGACTAATCATATCTGATGATCTAAAGGTTAACAAACAATTTGAGAAGGCTGTGAGGAGAGCCAGTGGAATGCTGAGGTGCATAAGTTGAGGTATTTCCAGCAGAATGAAGGAGGGGGTGATGCTCCTGTATAGAACATCGGTGAGACCTCATCTAGAGTAGTGTGTCCAGTGGTGGAGGCTGCATTTCCAGAAGGACATAGAGTAAAATTGGTTCAGAGAAGGGCAACAACAATTGTGCAGGGGCTGTACCAAAAGTCATATGAGAAGAGACTGGAGGATCTCAATATGTATTCCCTGGAGGAGAAAGAGAAGAGATATGAGAGAGACTTTCTAATACCTCAAGGGTGTAAATAAGGTACAAGATGGTAGTGTGATGTGGACAGCCAGTTCTGAGTGTTATAGTATCATTTTTTTGTAATATCAAAATGGGTCATGGACTGTCTGTCATGAGAGATGCTGAAAATCTGTCACTCACCGCCCCCCAGGTTTCAGCTGAAAAGATGAAAGCCATGAGAAAATGCTGAAACAGCATGTGAGATCACGCACGCACAGGTTTTAGATACCAGGGCCCAGATATTCAAACTGCACCCAAAAAGTACACAACTGCAGGAGCAAGCACAAGGCCACTGCACCCATGTGCAAGAAGCACGATATTCAGAAACTGCGCAGGCCAAGATGCGCCTACGGCCGACGACTGAATATTGCACCACCTGTGCCATAGCACAACTAGGGAGGTGAAGCTGAGCATATCTGATGTGCCATAGCGCAACAAGGGATGTTCAGGTGAGCAGTCCAGATGCGCCATAGTGCGACCAGGGACACCCCCAGCAGCAGGGCAGCAATGCAACAGCACAACCAGAGATGCAGGGGCCCACCACCCATGCCACAGATGGGCAGAGGAACACACAGCAGAACAGACATCGTCCCCCACATCCCATGCACTGCACAACTGGGGGAGAGCTGGAATAACCACCGGCCCATGGATACCAGCAACCAACCCACAGCCAGGCCATGGTGCCCCAGCACACCTCCTGGCAAGCTGTGAGCAGCACACAAGGATGGCCGACCACCCCGTACCACACCATCCCACCAATGCAGAGCACACCCTGCACCATGATCCCCATACGCCCTGCCCAGGAGTAGCACCCAACAGTGCAGGACAACCCATGCATGCCACCACCCCCACTGTGAAAATGCAACCCTGTGCACCATGGAGCCATGCAAGGCAGCACCACCATGGGCACCTTGCAGTGGGCGGCAGCAGACAGCGATGCAACAGATGCATACACAGTGCCGCCCTACATGTACCACCCGAGGTACAGCTGAGAGACCGACCATGCGTCAGCACACGAGGTACCCCACATGTGACTGGGCATGCCCCGCACCCTACCTCCAGTGGTACAGCACCCTGCACACACCCCAAAGCACACATCCCATCCCAGCACTGGCCACAACAGCCAGCACAGACATGAACAGTGTAGCATGGAGGCATGTACCACACAGGATGCAACACAGTGCATGGACAAACACCCACCCATACCCAAGGGCACAGCAACACAGGGACACAGTAGTGGGTCAACCAAGCCACTGGCGTGTGACCACGGCTGACATGTACACACAGCCAGGACCCCTACATTGCACAGGTGTGACAGCCACCCTGAGCAGACACCATGAAGCTATATGCCACAAGCATGCTGCCAGAGCACAAGTGACAGACACTGGAGCACATCCCCTGCAACAGACACAAGTGACAGCATGGATGGTGGACAACAACAACAGAGGCCACAGTGCCACCAGAGGCAGATGTGCACCATACTGGTGATGGCAGTCAACCTGGCATTGTGCCAGGTACAGTTGTTATCCAGCATGGACAGCCACAACTGACACGCCAGCAGACCATGCATATCACAGACATGCAAGGGTGTCAGCTGCACAGGCCATGGATGGTCTGACAGGGGTGCCATGCACACAGTGCAGGCCCCATGGACCACTGCACACAGGCATCCAGTGCACAGAGTACAACACTTAAACCACAGACAGTGACTGATCCCCCTGCCCACACCATAGGTGGTTCACCTCTGGACACACACACACACACACACACACACACACACACACACACAATATGCCCATGCGTGCACCACCCCTGATGCCATGCACACCACTGCAGCTGAGCACCTGTAGCCCACTGCAAATGAAAGACCACTACAGTTGTTATAACAAAATGTATATATTGAAACAATGTAAAGTAAAACTATTTACAACTATATACAAGAGTGGGGGAAGGGCCACACAACAGGTGGGGGTGGGTAAGGGGCAGGGGTGAACATATGGGAGAGGGAAGAAGGGGTGTGAGGGTGGGTCAAAGTGGGGAAGGTGGTAGTCGGGGCATGGGGACTTCAATGGCCACTCCGGTCCTCTTCTTCCTGGCACCAATGAGAGCTCCGCCTCCTCCTCCTGATCCTGTGGCAGTGTATTGGGAGCAGGAGCTCTAATTTCTCCCTCCCAAAACACAGCAGCTCTTGAATGTCCTGCTGGATCTGCAGGAGTCTCCAGCCACCTAGGATGAGGGAGCAGAGTCAATAGGTGTGACTGTCCATCCCTCTGCAGCCCATCCATTGTGCATGGTATACAGCCATGTGACATGCCCCTGTGATGGTGTGCGACCACCCATAGTGACCGTGTCCACAAGACCTGTCCACCCAGGCAGCCACAGCCATGTGGACCACTGCACACACTCACCGCCCATGTCCTGCACAGCACCACCGTGGCCATACAGTGGCTTGGCTATGCGGTGTGAAGGTAGTGCCACAGCCATGTTCCCGGTGCACTCATGGACCACCATTGACGCACTCCCAGACATGCAGTGCCACTGGACAGTGCTGACTGTAACAAGTTGCGTGCATGGCAGTGATGTTAATGGATGTTGGCCATGCCCCACTGCCTGCCCAGTTATACAGCATGCAATAGTAATCATGGATGTAAGGCACTCACCATCAGCAGGCTGGTTCATGCGCTGCAGACCACCTTCATCCCTCCTGTCCCTCTGCTCCAACATGTGGTGCCTCCCCTCCCTGTTGTGTCGCCATTCTTCTGGCCCTAAGGTGCAAACATGGAGAGAGTAACATCAGTACAATCCGGTACCAATGTCCCCCACCCCAATGTGTGTGCAATCCCACACAGCCAGACCCACCACCCCACACCCTGATAACACCACCATGGCCAACACCGGATGCCCCCCCATGTGCCAGACACATGCAACTGTGATATCCATATGGACGATAAAAGTGTATGGATGTTGCACCTACCTGGCCATGGCACCATGCCCCTCCTGGCACGTGCCCGCAGGTGGGCAAGCAGGTCCGTGTTCCTGTGCCTCAGGTCCCCATAACAGTGGCGGCACTGCTCCACTGTCTGCCTATACCGGTGGCCTCCTCCAGGGCGTCAGCCACCTCCTGCCATACAGCACTCCTGACCCTGTCCAGGGGTGCCTCCCCAAACAAAGCCCCAAATGGGGCTCAACTATGGCCACAAGGTTTGCAAGCTCGATCTGGCTCCACACCACAGCACACCTCCGCACCACCTCTGCTGCCCGGTTCAAGCAAAATGGTGCTCTGCTACGTGGTCCTGCCACATGCAGATGCTGTGCGGTACAGTGCTGCCATTCCCTAGCGTGCTGTCAATGAACAGCGCAATAGTGGTGCACCCATGCCTGACGCACGGTGCCTGGGGGGGCAAAGATTGGGCACAGGGTCAAGGGTCTCTGGCGCACGGACAGCCACAGCACAATTGGAACCCAATGTGTGTAGCATGATTGGGTGTCTGTGTGCCACCTCCTGTAGTGGCCTACAGCGCTGTTGCCCCAGTGCGCCTATGATGCCCCAGTTCCACAGCGCCATATAGGTGAACAGTGCTGTAGCTCCACTGGCACAATGGTTGCTGTGCCCTGCATTGCCTCCCATGCATAGCACATCAGCAGCATGGCAGGCACCTGTATCATCAACCCGGGCATGCGCAGTTAGGTGTGTACTGCGCATGACACAGAACTGTGCCCTTGGCTCAGCACGTTCAACACAATTGGGCAAAGTGCAACAGTGGAATATTCAGCCGGCATATGCAAATCATCTAATCAGCCATTCAATGGCGCAGTCCATGCATTTGCATCCACTTAAAGATACGCCTCTCCTCATTTGCATGGGTTGCACTATAAAAGTGCGACATTGGGCTGCACTGGCCATAGTCGGTTACTGCAGTCTATTGTGGTGAGTTGCATGCTGTTTAGGAGTGTGTACTGTGGTGTTCGGGATACACATGGGACTGCACAGTCACAGGTAACACCTGTCATTATCACAGGATGAAACATGACCAAGCGTGTGGTGGAGGAAGAGGAAGAGGAACAGAGTCGTGGGAGGAAAAGGAGGCCAAATTTTGCTAAGGCCGAGACAGATGCCCTGTTCGAGGCCTACCTCAACCAGGAGCTGCTTCTCAGTGGGCACTAGGGAACACCACAGGCCCTTGCTGCTGCATGAGAGGAGGTGGCGCATGCTGTAAACCTGCATGGTAGCCACCAGCGCGACATGTAGGAGTGCAAAAAGAAGATGGGCACGGACAGGTTGAGGATTTAAGAGAAGGTGGCTGCCATTAGGGCAGCAAGGTCTGCCACTGGTGGGGGACAGCCGGAGGTGCTATGCCTGACCCCACAGGAAGAGCGGGTTGCTGGCAGCATGCAGTGTTGTGCCATTGAGGGTGTTCCGGGTGGTGGATTCCAGACGGGTGGTAGCCCGTCACTGCATGGTAGGTCATGGTCTGTCTTTTGAGGGGGGACATGGTAGGTCACATGCAGTAATGCTACTTTTTTTCAATTACAGCTCCTGAGCATCTGCATGGGTCAGCGGTGGTGAGATTCTCCACTAAGGCCAGTCACATGGAGATGGAGGAGTGCCCATCCACCTCCACAGGAATACGGGGGTCAGGGTGACAGTGGGCCTACCTGGATGTCCAGACTGATGTTGGTGGAGCAGGTGCGGAGGAGGCCCTGCCCGTGTCCCAGCATGCCAGCAACCATGGATGCCAGCATGCTGAGACTTAGGCTGGTGCCGGATCCATCACCGATGATGATGGAGCTAACGTCATGGGCAGTGACACGTGTGTGCCACAGGATGGCCACACAGCAGGTGACATCGCGGCCATGGCTGTGGGTGGTGCCGCCGTGGAGGCCTGCGTGTCATCACAGTCCCAGCCTTTGCTTGTCTGCACCAGTGGGGCAAAACTGGTGTGTGTACAGGACAGTGGGACTGTTGTGTCCACTGCGGCAGTGCCATTGATCCCTGGAGAACAGCATCCGGAGGGGCAGCATCAGCAGTTGGCCAATGGCCATGGGTGTACAGTGTCAGGGGGTGGCATCAGTGCACTGCCTGTGGACATGCCCAGGCCTGGCCCTGGTGTGCAGCGCCCACCCTCATGGGGTGATAAGCATCAGGGCTGTGAACACCCTGAGGGACAGCATGCCGATCAGGCAGATGACCTCTTGGATGAGCACACCCACATACTGAAGGCATCAGTCAATCAGTAGATGCAGCTTGTGACAGCAGCGGATGCACTGAGTGCAGCTCTGTGCCAGACAGAGGAGTGTCACAGCAGAGACACCGCTCTGCTCCTGGCAGGGATGGACCGGTTGCGGGAGGATGTGACCGCTGCCATTGATAGACAGACACAGGCATTCTCAGCTGTCTTGGCCACAATGGGCACACAGTTATTTGCCCATGCGTCGCAGACACCACGCAGTGCAATGTCCACCCCCCGTTCCCAGCATCATGCGAAACCATCCCTGTCAACACTGGGTTCAGCTGTGGGCATCCCGAGCACGCCTGACACAGGCATGTTTGGTGTGCTGCAGACCCCTGAGTGAGCATGGTCGCGTTCACACAGTGGAACCCCTTGGGGACCATCAGTGCTACCCCATGAGGCCAGTGGTCAGCCTGTCACTGCTGGCGGGTCTTGATGGGGCAGTCCACACATCCTTGGTGGCCGTGGCACTGTGGCGCGTGACTGACCTGTCTCCCAGTGTGGCTACTGTCTGATGCTGCCCTGTGTGCATTGTGTCATTCAGCAAGCAATGCATGGGTGGGTACCCGGCCCTGCACGCACACACACAGTCCATCTGCACACCCTGCCGGCTGCTGTCCGCAGTTGCGTGTGCATGATGATGCCTGCATTGTGCTGTACGCCACTGTGCAATGGTGCCCAGTGTCTGACACATGCACAATGACAGGCAGTGGGCATGGTGGTCTGTGGACATGTGTGTGGCTAGGGGTGGTGGTCTGGGTCAGTGTGCCTCCTACCCTTTGTGCATGTCTGGTGAGGTGTGTGTGTGTGTATGACTGCAGGCCATGTTAGACCTTGTCCATCCCTAGTGGTGTGTGCGGTTCCATGCCCAGCCACTTCCCTTTGATGGCATGCACCCCTGGTGTGTGTCTATGCATGTTTGTGGGTTGTGCCTTTGCCACTGTTGGTTGCACATGGCCCCAAGACTTACCTGGGTTGGCTGAAGTGCTCCTCTGTGATGGTGTCCCGGTGCAGCTGTGCCAGCTGGAGCAGTCGGGGGTTCCATTGCCCAAGGGGGGCTGCCCATCACCATCGCCACCAGCATCCTCATCATCCACATCGCTGTCCCCCTCTTCGACCTGTATGGCTATCCCACATTCATTGGCCATGTTGTGCAGGATGCAACAGGCCAAGAATAGCCTGCAGGCCTTTGAGGGGCTGTACTGTAGGGCACTGCTGGAGGTGTCCAGGCAACGGAAACATGCCTTCAGCATCCTGAACACCCGCTCAATGACATTGCGTGTGGTGGCATGTGCCTCATTGTAGCGTTGCTGCGATGGGGTCATGGGCCACTGGTATGGTGTGAGCAGCCAGGGATAGAGTGGGTATCCACTGTCACCAGTGTGTAGAGGGTGGAGGTTAGTTTGATGATCAGCATCGCCCTGCCTCGGGCCATATAGGCCACTACCCATGTCACCTCTAACCATGCCCCTCCCAAGCTCTATGTTTGTCCGTGTGGTTTGCATACTCACCCACTAAGTGGCCAGTGGGGATGTCCCCACTCTCAGATCTGTGGCACAGTGTCGACTGGTGCCAGATGAAAGCATCATGTGCTCCCCCAGGGTGCATGGCACAGACATTGATCATGCACCCCCTGGCATCGCACACCACCTGGCAGTTGATGCTAGCATAGCCCTTCCAATTGATATATGCAGCCACCTTGGGGCCAGGTGGTGTGTGGATGGCCACATGGGTGCAGTCTATTGCCCCTAGCATGCCAGGCATACATGCTACCCTGTGGACCTCCTGTATGTTTGCTGTGCGCTCTGCCGGTGTGCTGGGGAAATGGATGTACTCCACAGTATGTGGCAGCAGTATGCTGAGGAATTGGGTGAGGTGGCGTGACGCAGCCAACTGGGTTATGCCTGTGGTGTCCCCTGTTGGTCTCTGGAAGGTACCCGTGGTGAGCAAGCACATGCAAGCTATCACTTTAGTCTCCACTGACAGAGCATGGCTCCATCATGTGGGTGCCTGCAGCACATCACTGCACCGCTCACAGGGCTGCCTCAGAATTGCCCGATTCAGGTGGTACCGGCCCACGATCTCAGTATCACTGTACAACTTGAAGCTGGTGCTGGCTCGGTACTGCCTGTTGGGGGCATACCGCTGACGGGCCCTTCCATGGCCACGCCCCCCTGCTGCCTGCATTCTCATCCCCTCATTACTGCCTCCATCTGGATGGTGGCACTGGCCATGTCCCTGGCTTGTGTTCACCCCCCTGGCAGCTGTTTCTGTGTTCCCCATGCTGTCCTGGCTGCTACTTCCCCTGCACCGAGAACACCTTCCTGTGGTGGCCGCTGTGCTGTGTGGCACTTCCCCCTTCTGCACTGGCTGTGGCTCCCCACACCTTCCATGTGCCTCTGTGTTCAGGGTGCCCTTTTCCTGGCCTGCCTGTGTGTCCCTTCTGCCCTGTTTGTGTGGCTAGAGTTCAGCCTCATGTGCCTTCCCTGTAGCGTTCTTGTGCCTCTCCCTTGTTCCTTTTTATTTTGGCTCATTTCCACTATCACGCAACTTTCACTTGCTCCCCTATTGCGTGTGGCGCATGTTGTTGAATATCGCACTGCACCATTTATGCATGGTTCCTCCCCCATCAGTTGCACCTATATTCATTATCATTGCGCTGTTGCTCAGCGTGATTTGGGGGGGCGCATCTGCCTCCCACTGAATATTGCAGAATGGCGCATTTTCGGACTTGCGCTGGAGCAACCCTATTGCGCATGGCACAACCCTTTTGAATATCTGGGCCCAGGTGTTACATGGCAGGCCAGAAGCTAATTACAGACATTTCTAAGTTAATTTTGTTAAGAGGGAAATCATAAAATAAGTTTATGATGCTATAGGGGGAAACCAGGTTTAGCAAACTGGTGCGAAATTGTAAATGTTCCTTTGATGGCTGTGTGAGAAATTATACTGATTAAGATCAAAGTACTGTCATTTGAAGAACATGAGTATGATGAGGTTGCATAATTTAATACTTGGAAAAGACATCCTGTTTTTATAGATATATGTTTTTTTATATATTCTGACAGGGAGGAGCTAGGTGACCTCATGCAAATAGGTGGGGAAAACCAGCTTTTTAATTATTATTCCGTTTTGCTTCAGAGACACTTTTATCTAGACTCTGACAAAGAAACATCTGTGAACATTTTTAAGCAGGTATTTAGAGACTAAGTACTGTAGTAGGAATTGCACTGTTAAAACATGTTTTGTTTAAGAGATGTGTATGTCTTGTGATATAATAGTTTTGTATTTTATGTGTTACATATTTTTATCTATTTTAGTAAAACTCTTTTCAGAGCATACTTGGTCGGTCTTTGATTTTCTTTCATTTGTAAGAAAAGTATATATGGTTATAGCAGACACTAGGCATAAGCTTGAATGGTGATACCAAACTGGAAAGAGAAGCGTTTTAAAATCTGAAGTCTTTATTAAAGTTTTTAAGGGATCATTTCTGTACACCTGGTTAGGTGCCTGTAGGCAAAGATATCTGGCCCCCCGAAGACAGAATTATCTGAGCCTGTGCATTGGGTACGCTAACAAGAGGTTCACAGTTTGAATCCCTTCAAGACTTGAGACCAAAGGTTGATCTGAGCTCACAAAACAGACAAGAGGGATACCTTGTTCTGTCAAACTGTTCACAAGACTACGCTCGGAGGTTGGCATTTTGGGAGTAGAGGGCCTGAACTGCTGAGTGGGTTTGTGACAGGTAGTATCTTTCAAAAAAAAAGTTGTTCAAGAACAAGGGCCCATGATATGAAGATAGAGGGGGTAGATTTAGAAGTAATGTGAGAAAGTATTTTTTCATGGAAAGGGTTGTGGATCCGTGGAACAGCCTCCCAGAAGAGGTTTTAGGGGCAGAAATGGTAGGGGAAATCAAAAATGCATGGGGCAGACATAAAGGAACTCTAGTGATAGGAAAGTGAGGGCAAATCACAGATCATTTAGGATCTGCAATATATGAAACAGGTAGGGAAAATGGGCAGACTAGGTGGGATAAGGGATAAGCATTCATTATCTGCTGTCAAATTCTATGTTTCTATGCTAAAGAATTAAACAAACTGACAAAGTTGACTTGCATTTACACATTAGTCCATCCTGTGTAGCCCAGATAATCTAACCATAGGGCCGCCTCCTCCCGCTTTTGGTACGGCTCAGGGAGGGTGGAGGGATGGCCAGCCTATAAAAGTTACCTGACAGTAATGCCTGGAATAACACCTGACCAGGGAAACATACTATCGCAGTTATAAGCCCCTGATGTGTGACTGGACAGTGGGGAGAAGAGAGAAGGAGAATACCCCAAAGGAGGGTGGTCAGGCCTGAGTACTAGGACCCATCATTTCTGCAGATGTCCACACATCTCAAGTGTGGTACGCACAGTAGGAAGGGTCTCCCAACAGCCCTTGCGGACTTAATTGGGGTCAGGGATCTAATGTCAGATCTTTGCTCATGGCATGAAAAAGCCAAGCATTCCAATGAGATGATCAGATATCAGAGTGGTCATTAAGCAAATGTGTAAGTTTCTCCATTTGATACACACTGTTCACCATAGTTCTCCAGGAATTCACCGTCGGAATTATAGGAGTTAACCAGCATTTTGTTACTGCTTTTTTAGCTACAGTACTGTAATTACTATCCCCAGTAGGTAGCAGGAATTGGGATCTTTTAACCCTCTGGGATAATTTAAGAGGATATACATGGTGGGGTTAAGTAGGACCGGCTTCCCAAGAAGTTTTTCTAACTCTGCTTCTAGCCCTTGCAGGAAGGGGAAGAGGTGAGGGGAGGCTCACATGATATGATGGTGGGTTTCTCTGGGTTCACCTCAGTGGCACTAGCAGGAAGGGGTATAATTTGACAGGTAGTATGCTGTAATCACCGTGGTGTGGAAATATTGTGTCAGGGGTTTCCAGGCATACTATCTCTATTGGTGAGAGCTTGTGACACTGGTCATTGCTATAAATGTACGTTCCAAAGTCTCATTGTCAAGTAAATGTCCTAACTATTCAACCCATTTTAATGCCACATCCAGGGAATTCATTTGACGGTTGATTATAGGACTTGGTAGCTGGGAGACCATATGCAGACTGTTCCCTATTTTATAAAAGTTTATGCAGTAAGCCATTAATGGAAGGTACTGATCCAGGTTCCAGACACACATTAGGAAGGATAAGATATAGTGTTGGAGCTGAATGTATCAGTAAAACATCACAACTTTTAGATGATGATGGGCTTTTATTGAAACACATTGCTGGACTGTGTTGTCCACTAGTAATTGGTAAATACATTGTAAGATATATCTCTCCCACTTAAGATAACCATTATCTAGGAAGAGAGAGGGAAAATCTTCCAATTGGGAGAAGGGTCATAGCAGGGGAAGAAAAATGGCTAAATGGAGTTTTTTCCTAACCTCCAGCCACGCTTGTACCTGGTACTGCAGCCAAGGATTAAGATTCCAAAGCATTTCTGGATGGGGTGCCTGACAGTACATGAGTTGCACAACGTGTCTATGAGGGAAAAGGGAACACTCCTTATCTAATCATACAGCACGATGGCCTACCAGGTGACAATGTAGAAGAAAAACAAAGATGAGAAGCCCAGTAATAATGTTACCAGTGTCGGAGAGCCAGCCCCCCCTGCTCTCTTTGGAAGAAAGAGTTGTTGCATTTTAATGTGGGTCTTTTAGCCGGAGAAGGTACATCGGGAAATGTCTCTATTCCAGATTCTCCAGGCATGTTCTGAGATCACTAGGGGACATTAAAAAAGCTAGAGTGCCCTGGAAAGGGTTTCCATACACACCACTTCTATTCTTCTAGATAAAGAGAGAGGGCGAGCACACCGTCAGGTGAGGTCTTGTCACATGGATAATGCAAAAAGGACACAGTTGACTTGAAATGCCATAGCAGGGGAATGAGTCACGTTACTCCTCAGAAATATGAGCCTATGTAAGTTCCAATAGAAAGGAAAGGTCTCTTGTAGCCTCTGGGTAGGGATGAAGTGAAAACAGAGGGTCTCCATCTTAGATGTATTGAGGCAATATCCTGAGACCTTTCCCAATATTTGCAACAACTCAAATACATTTGGGAGAGATGCTGCAGGGTCTCTGAGATAAATCAGTATGCTGTCAGCATAAAGGGCAATACGGTGTTCCTCACCCTCTACTGTGACACCTTGAAATACTGTATAGTGGCTTCTCATATGGCTTGAGCAAGAGGCTCAATATATACTGCTAATGGCAATGACAACAGAGGGCATCCCTGAATGGTCTCTGTTTGAAACAAGAATGCATCAAAATGATGTCTGCTACAGTACCCTTGATGTAAGCCTTCGATGAAAAATACAGCCGCTGTGACAATTCTACAGAAGCGACAGGGAAACCCAGGCATTTCAGCACAGAGCAAAGGAAAGGCCAAGAGACCTGGATGAAGGATTTATCAACACAAAGGCTCAACAACAGGGATTGGAAGGATGTTTTCTGCATCTGATGTACAACATGAAGAGTGCAATGTATATTATCTATTGTAGTGTGGGAAAGGATAAAGCCCATTTGATCTCTCTGAATGAGGGAAGGTAAGAGATTATCAAGATGTTTGGCAATAACGGACATAGAAATTATAGTCAGTAATAAGTACACAGGTGGGGCGATAAGAGAAACAGAGGAGGGGATGTGTGCCTTGTTTAGGAAGTACAGAAATTGTAGCATATGACCAGGAGGGTTGACACTTGCTGTCCTGCCATACTTCCACAATGTTATCCAATAAAGTGGGGATAGTCAAGTCAAGTTTTATTTATTTATTTATTTGTATTTCAGATGACATCTTTGAGCTGAGGGCTCTTTTACAAAGGTTCCACATCAAGGCAATAAGGACAATAAGGTACAAAACATAACATGATCATTACAATGGAACTTTCAAAAAAAAGACATGTAAGGTTACAGTAATAGCAGTCAAAGGCATTGTCAAGGAATTGTGTCGCAAGTTAATTATACAGTACAAGTCATAGGTGGCTCAGTGAAGCTTTGTTAGGAGTGGGTTAGTGGGAAAAGAGAAAGAAGAGTGGTGTTGATGGGGTGGTGTGGGAGAGAGAGAGAGAGGAAGGAGGGGAGAAATAGGGAGGGCATTGCTTTGGGTATGTGGTAGATGGGAAATAGCAAGGGAGGAGGAATGGGGGGATGAAAAGGAAGCAGAGACAGATTCATCCTATACCCAGTCATGGGGGGGTAGGAGAGGAGGAGGAGCTGAGGCAGTGAGGAGGGATGCTTGAGGGTAGTATGCCTGGAGGGGATTATAAGAAGCAATCACGGAAGGCACTAGGCACAAGGTGTTGATGTAGTTTACACTTAAAAGCACTAATCGTTGCAGCTTTGGAGATTTCTGTAGGTAGCAAGTTGAACCAGGTGGAGGCTCTGACAAGGTAAGAATGCTGAGCTTGAAAGGTTCGGCAGTGAGGTATTGTAAAGGTTAGACTATCTGATCTTCTAGTTAGGCGGCAGACACACTGCGGGGTCAGTATTGATTGGACTCCAGGGGGCATAAGCAGGGCTGCACCAATGGGGGGAAAGTGAGGATGTTTTCCAGTGCCCCAAGCTCAGGAGGGGCCCACCAGAGCTGCTGTCATTACCCCTGGTATTAGCTGGTTTAGGAAACAGGGACCCATTTCAAGTAACTTGTCCGGGGCCCCAAAATTCATAGCTGCAGCCCTGGGCATAAGGCCCAGTGATGGTTTCTTAGCTAGGATACAGGTCTGGTACTTTAGCCTGCCAGATAGCTGGAGCCAGTTAGCCTGCTCGTAAATGTCACATGTGTGAGAAAGGTAGGAAGCTGAAATAAGGAGTCTACATGCCTTATTAAGGGTTACAGCTATGCGCTGGAGTGCAGTATCAGTAGCGGATCCATAGATAATGAGCCCGTAGTCAATAGTTGAGATAACAGAGCTCTGGATAGTGAGGTTCAAGGCTTCAGCCGTTAGGCAATGTTTATGCTTGTATTGTAGCCCTATGTGGGAGTTCACAGTTTTAGCAATATTGTCAATGTGTTTGGTATACGAGAGGGAGCAGTCAATGGTCAGGCCAGATATCTGAACATGTCCACCTGCTCAAGGGCGACACCTTCATGGTTGTTAATTATGAGCTCATGGTCCTTGGACTTGTTGTGGGTTCCATGGAACAGCATTATTTTAGTTTTTTTGTGGTTAAGGATGAGTTTATGTGAGCAAAACCAGTCTTCCACTTCTGTGAAACTTTTCTGTAGGGAGGTGGGGTCAGTGTGGCAAGTGAAGATTACTGCATCATCTGCATACAGTAACATTCTGTCATGGCAGGAGACGGAGATTGTTCAGGAATATGCTGAATAACAAGGGACCCAGGACAGAACCTTGAGGTACTGCAGAGTGGATTGGTAGGGATGATGGGAGGAATTCTCTAATCCTGACCTGTTGGGTCCGGTTACTGAGGTAGCTTTGAAACCAGAGGGTAGTTTTACTTGAAAGACCAAGGAGGGATAATTGTTCGAGGAGAATGGAGTGATTGACAGTGTCAAATGCCTTAGTCAGGTCAATAAAAGAGGCGCTGACCAACTGGCCCTGATCAAGTGCATGATGGATATGTGTGGTGAATTCAAGGAGTGCCATGATAGTGCTGTACCCTTTGCAGAAGCCATGCTGCTGGGAACATTGCAGGCTGTATTTTACAAGGTACTTCATGAGCTGATCAGACACTATCTGTTCCAATGTTTTGGATAGAGGGGGGAGGATGGATATAGGCCTGTAGTTGCTTGTGAGAGTTTTGTCACCGCTTTTATGGATTGGAGTCACTACTGCCAGTTTCCACTTTTGGGGGAACTGGGAGAGCATGTGGGAACGGTTGTGGATTTTGGTTAGTGGGAACAGGACTTTGTCAATGGTGAGGGCCAGAAGTTTCATATCCAGTGAATCGACCCTGACCCTAGACTTTCCAAGCACTTTAAGAATGTATTTTTTAGCTAGGCTTTCTGGGATTGCTTTGAAATGGAATGGAAGGTACCCTGGTGGCAAATCTGAACTAACAGGAGCTGAGTTGACTGTGGTGAGATCAAAAAAGTTAGGGGGTAGCCCATGACTAAGGTCAGAAAAAGTGGTGTTAAATGCTTTGGCAATGATTACATGGTCAAAAGTGATGGTACCATCTATGTTCAACACTGTAGGTGTTGTTTTGGGATCATTTCCAGTCACTTCAGCAAGGTTACGCCAGAATTTGCTCCCATTATTCCAGGTGCTGGCTAAGGCATTCCTGTAATAGTTAGCCTTCTTGTGGAGGATTGCTCTGGTGCATGCATTCCTCTCTGTTTTGTAGGCCTGGATGTCAGTCTGGATGCAAGTAGCCTTAGCACGATACCAGAGCTGGTCTTGAGATTTAATTTGTGTAAGGAGGCCTAGTGTCATCCATGGGTTATTGACACCCTTGATCTTATGCTTCTTGAAAGCAGCATGAACATCACAGGCTGAGTTGAAACAGGTGATAAAAATTCAAGTGCTGTGTCTACATTGGGGACTATATCAATTGGTGACCAGTAATGTTCATGAAGTAGTGTTTTAAGTGGCTCAAGATGACTGGGGATCAGCATTCTCCTGTTAATAGATTTGAGGGGGGAGTGGTGTATTTGTTGGTCCAGATACACAAGATAGGGGAATGATCACTTAAGGAATCTGGGAGGACTGTAGCTTCAGACATATGCTCTGGATGATTAGTTAGCACCCAGTCCAGAAGAGTACAGGTCCCTGTTTTGCAGTTTACTCTAGCAGGTCATTTAACCATTTGTGAGAAGTTAGCAGCAGCTAGGGCATCCTTATAACTATTCTAGCTGGAGGCCAGCCAGTTGATGTTGAAATCATCAAGCAGGATAACTTCTGTATTCTGATCCAGGGGAGTTGATACAGTCAAGGAGGGAGTGAAAGCCCAGATTGCTCAACTTGTGTGGTATATAGACAGAGACAACAGTCAGAATCATGTTATGAGTTCTGAGAAGTACTTTGGCAGCAAGGATTTGGATGTCATTTCCAGAGATGGGCAAGGGCATGACATGAGCCATGTAGGACTCTTTAAGGTAAATGGCATAGCCTCCTCCTCCTTTCTTGGTAAGTCTGTCCTGTCTGAAAACTGCATATCCGAGAATTGCTATTGTGGATTCAGGTATCTTCGGAGACAACCACGTTTCCAGCACTGATAGGATGTCTGGATTGTACTGGGAAACCCAGGCAGAGAGTGAATCAAGTTTGGAGAGAGGGCTGCAGATGTTAATACTTACCAAGGAGAGTGACCCTGCACTGCTGGTAACCTTGTGGCCAAGTTGTGGTGGGCCGTGGTTAGGATGAATGTTGTCTGAGAGGAGCAACAGCAGCAGTATTAGATGCTATAAAAGAGGTTTAAAGTTGCTTCTGTGGGGCAGCAGGGCCCTTTTTTAACAGGTTCCTATCCAAAAGGATGATGCAAGTCAATTTATAAAACTCTGCACTATAGCCATCTGGACCAGGTGCTGTCATAGGTTTAGACTGCTGAATCATAGAATCCAAATCTTTACTTCTAATGGGATTTAGCAACTGGAAACCTTTATGCAAAGGGAGCTTATCAGTTCTTTATTTAAACAAAAGACTGAGAAGGCAATTTTATTTATATGGATCCCAATCCTGCAGGCTCTGGCCATCTAACAATAAATAAGCAAATAAAGTAAACACCACAAAAGAACAGAGCTATAAATAATTTTAAATCAGGAATGCGGGTCAAAACTTAAAGAAATGGATTTTTTAAAATCTTTTTAAAGGAGCCAGAGAAGGAGCACCTCTCACCTCCCAGGGAAGGGCCATGCAAGCACAGCAGTAAAACAAGCAAATACATTTCAGCAAAGTCAGTAATCCACAAGTAAATTATCATGTTACCCCCTCCCCCACCCCTGAAATGTTCCAGGCCCCTCCTGTGTTTATTAAGTAGCCCCATCACACCATTACCATCACCACCTTCTTGACATTGAAAGACAGACAGGACCACCTGAGTTCAAGCCTTACCCCAGGTCACTTGCACAACAATACACTGAACTGCCTCTGGGCCTTCAGGCCAGTGACTATGTTTCATTATGTTTCAACTAAATATAGCCTGTAGGTATATATTACCTTTTCTTTATTCATGCTATGGAGGTAGCAGGGAGGATCTAGACACTTTGCTATCACATGAGAATTGAACATTTCGGGGAGTTGATTTGAGTATTAGAAAGTCAACTACAATACATTCCTTTTTCTTTATTACTGTGCTCATTTGACACACTTGTGTTTTAAAAATGAAAGTAAACTAATCAAACAAAACATTTTTAATGGCTTCAAACTAAGAAAAATGTTACATAGAAACATAGATAGTGATGGCAGAAAAAGGCTAGTGATCAGTCCGGTCTTCTTGAGTAACAGTATCTTACTGTGGGACCTATTGTCCATCCAAGGCCCTTGTCCTCCTCCTAGTACTAGGTCCTAGCCAAAAGCCCTAATAGCAGACCTGAGGTGTGTGCTGGTACTTGACAAGACTGAAATCTGATTGTCCTGTGAGTTGCGTTAGCCTAAGAGAACATGGTGTGTCAGCAACCTTTAGACGCCACAGTATGCCTGTCTGCTTACTTAGAGTTCAACAATACAAGTTGCAACCAGGTGTGAAATACCACATTTTCCTTCAGTTAACTTTGCAGACTGTCTTATTTGTAATGCAGGTTTTTCCCTTAAAAATTGCATTCCATTTGTCTGTTTCCAGAGAGTTTTTTTAGGTTGTTTGTATTTTCAGCATAGAGATACATGGTGTAAATGGGTGCTGTATCATCACGTTTTCATATGCTAATGCATCTCTCAGGGACAATGAGATTTCAACAGCCAGAAAGTGGAGACCCCCAAGTTAGTTACAGGGGACTGGTAAGAACAGAGACAATAAACTAAAGCAAAACACATATATCCCCAATAGCAACATAAAAAGTGTTGTCTGCTGACAAGGAAACAAATAGCATTTACAAGATATGAGGGTGTAGTACTCCTCTGAATAATTCAAAATGATTCAGTACCTTCTGTTGCCCACTTGGAGGAGTTTGGATTGCTGCCAAACTGGTGTCCATTCCCAGTAGAAATGCTGCTCTTCAACTGATTGCAGATAAAAGGTTTGAAGTAAAAAGTACTACCAGGACATGCTTGGTGCGTTGTTATGAGATCAGCTGGAGTTTTTTTCTTTTACATGTGGGTACATCAGCTGAAATATATTATTTTTTCTAGCCTGAGGCTCCATACATTTATAGAATTGGGTCTACTAGTTATGTCAGGGCAGTTTTAGATCAAGTTTTACCTTATCATTTATTTATTGAAAATGTTTAGCCAAGATAACTTCATGAGCATCAATGTAGCATGTATTCAAGGAGGCCCTGTGGCAAAGTTCACATACTGGTTTGACATGTAGCATAACTACATTGGGTGAAAAATTCAACACAGAGAACTATATGTTCAATGAACAGTGAGAGTAGCACATAGATCACCCAGAAATAACAATGTGTATTCTAATTATCATACTTAATCTAATTCACACATATTTATGAAACTGGAAACATACTTAATGGACCTGAAGTCCCTTCTGACCCCAAAATATATACAGTATACACTGTAGATAGAGAGAGAGAGAGAGACAGACAGACAGACACAGACAGATACTGTAGATAGACAGATAGATGGACAGATACTGTAGATGGGTAGATGGACAGATAGATGCTGTAGATAGATACTGTAGATAGATAGATAGTTTTAAATTCTAAAGCTGCATGATACTCCTGTCTTTTCTGAGGCTGTACTATAATTGTGTACTTTGATTCTGAACAAAAAACACATTTTGAAATGCAGCTACCTAACTCTAGCACGTGAAATGAGATCATTATTGGAAATGAAAGTAAAAGAAAAAACAATTACTAATGTTAGCATAAGGTATTTGCATCTTTTTTCTTTGTAAAGACTTTATTTAGACTACCGGATAATAAAAATTTGTAGGATTTTATTTTCAGCTTTATTAATAATGAAAATACTAAAAGATTAAATATAAAAACTTGCTATGTGCATATATTTGTATTTGCTTAACACAAACTCAGTTCTGATTTAGGGTTGAGAAATATCAGAACAAGATGGATCACTACAGCTAGAGAGAGAGAGAGAGAGAGAGAGAGAGTGTGCAGAGAGGGTCTGCCCTGAGTACATGGTGCTGAACTTTAGTAAGATGGAAGTGGGATATGAAAGCTTGCCCTCCACACAACTTTAGCTTTGGAAAGGAAATTTTGTAAATCAAAACAGATGCAATACAGTATAATTTTATGTTTGGTTTATTTCACATGCAAAAGTAATGGAAAAATAAGGCTTAAACAAGACTTTCATCTTCCTGATCTATAGCCACTCAGTGTTCTCCTGGATCAAGCTAGCCCAGCCACCCCTCCCACAAAATAGTAACCAGGAGTGCTGTGCAGAATTTTCACATTCCGGCGGAATGACATTCCGTGGAATTTTCAAAATTCTGCTGAAATTCCGCCAGAAATGGAATGGTGCAATTCCGCAGCAGAAAATAGTTGCAGAATGATTTTCCAAGGAAAAAATGGTTTAGCAGATCTCAATATTTTCCGCAGAAATTGTTGCAGAATATTTTTTTGCCGAATAAAATGCTGTTCCACTGAATATTATTCTGCAGGTCACAGAAGATGGAATTCTGCAGACAAACCAGTGAAATTCTGACAGAAATTCCACCAGCAGAATGGTCAGTCCATGCTAATTCCACCAGTGGAATTCTACATTCCGCACAGCACTGGTAACCAGTTATATTTTCAGTATGTAGAAATTCAAGTCCCAAAGCTGACAAAGGACAAGACTTTGTGGCATTTCCTATTTGTTGTCTTGACTTATCTTGAACAATCAGGAAGCTTTCTATGTCATTGTTGCTGGCTGTGTCTTTCAAATTCAGACATTCACACAACAGGCAGGCTATTTAGAGATCTTTAAGTCTCCCTCTAATGTTCAATTCAACAGAAACTATTAGTTTAACAATTAGTTTGTTAAGAAATGTGCTGCTGCAAAACAATAAATTCAAGCCAGTCAAGGTAAACAGATTTGCTTTTCTTGCACTAAGACAAAAGTCAACAGATTGTCACAGTAGCAAAATGATAACTTATACCAGTTAGAAGTCTTTGATCTATTTGAAAAATCATATCCATCATCTCTCTAAATGAATTGCACTTTTTCTACAATTAATGCTCAGCTATTTTCCTCTTATAGGTCGGTTTAATTATGATTTGGTAAATTCCTCAGACAGCATACAAAGTATGCAAGTAAGGCACAGCAGTCATAAGAATGTAAGTTCCTTCCAGACTGTCTCCAGAAAAACTTATATATGCAGCCACAAGCAACCACTTAGTGTGGGAAAAACACATAATCTCATTGCAGGGAGCTGGAAGGTTCCCTAATCATCTTAGACAAGGCCAGATGAATCTGGAAGGAGAGGCAGGAAGCTTACTCAGTGATCAAGATGCAAGAAGTTTATTTACCAGGGACAATAAAAACATGATGACCACAATGCTACAGGATAATGAAAATAAACAACAAAACAATATGATCAGGACCAACAATTGGTTGAACCAAGAGCAGGGGGTTAACCCCTTTCAAGTCCTATGTGCACTTGGAGAGGATGATGAAACCTGATGAACCAAGCTTGGGTTTTCCTCTGTGTCAGCTGATCAGCAGGTGGGCATTGACCCCACAAAGCACTTGTTACAAAAATGCCATAATGGGGCATTCCCTAGTTGAAAAACACACAAAGAGGAACACTGTTAGCTGGACAAGGAGGAAGGTGGTGCTCCTCTGTGGCTCCAGGCAAGAAGCTGAAAACATCTGGTCAGCCAATGGTTCTCTAGGCAATCCACAGCAATGACCACTGGCAGGTCTTGGGCACCGAGGTGACCTCTCACCAAGTCTGCTGGTGGTACAATCTTCAGGTGACCTCTACGGAGCAACACAGGCATGCACACACTTATGGAAAGTCAGCAAAATAAGAAAAGGGCAAGCACAAAGTTTACTGTGTCCACTCAAGCTTGTGCTGGATCGGCTCCTAAGCTGACTCACTACTGGATACCTCGCTAGCAGGTCTCAACCACTTGCTGTCACAGGGCTGATGTTGGAACACTTGTGGCAGGACTTTGGCACAGGCTGACGTAACTGGAGGTGGTTCTTCTGCAGATGGTGCATGGGCCAGGAACCTCCCTGGGTCAGCATCAGGCTCTGGTGAAGCTGGTCTGGGCAACAAAGGTGAAGCTGGATGATGGGTACACCAGGATGGAGTTCAATAACACAGTTATGGTTGGAAGCAAACAGTTCAGTTTTTTAAGTAGACAGTCTAGTTCTTGCAAAGGGCACAGTTTCTAGGGGCATTAGGCAGGGAACAACTCAGTTTGGGTGGGGTGGTGCTCAGTAAATCTTTACAGAATGCTGCAGGCAACCCAGGGAGACTTGGACCATTCCTTCCCCTCCCCAAAGGGTACTGTACCTCTAAAGATGTTTTTGCTTTCACTGCCTCAGCAGCCACAACACTCTATTATCAATATTACTATTTCTATGCCCAAGGTCTATGGGTCACCTGGGCCTGGTTCCACCCTCCAAATTACTACCCATGAAGGCTGCCCAGCCCTACCCACTAATAAATATATCTGAGGACCTGGCCACTGGGCCCACACAGCCAGCCCCTCCCACCTCTCGGGGCCCTTCTCCTTTAGTCTGGGGACAAGCTGCTAACCAATTCAGACTGTTTGTCCCCCTGGAGACACTCTAGACAAAGCAAAGAAGGAAAGCAAATAAAAAAGAACAAAATGTGGTGGGCAGAGCTGGGGGTCTCTCTCTCTCTCTGGGGCACTCGGTCCCCTGCCTCTTTAGTACCTGTCCCCCCTCAGGGCTAGCAGCTCTCCTACGGAGCCCACTGCACCCCCCCTTGTCATTACTAGGGCACTGGCCCTTTAATTCTTTTGGGCACTCCGCCTCTTTTATTTTCTGGTTCCCCCCCTCCCTACTTCCCTAGTTCCCATGGCATGAGTATAATTTAAAATCAAGGACTCAGCCCACTCACCGCCATGGCCCAGGACTTTATTGCTGCTGAGGGGAGGCAGGAAATTTAGCTGAGGAGCCACACTTCCATCAGGCTCCTTTTTAATCCACATGGCTGCTGAGGTGGACCTACAGGTCTGGGGTGCATCTATTGTCTGGACATGTTTTTCTGTGTCACCACCTAGCCCAGCAGGCAGAGTCTTTCCCCCCAATCCACTCAGGGCTCCGGGGAAAGACAATGGATCATGCTGGGGAGCCTTGCTCCCACCTGATGGACCCTGTTGCTGCTGCCACCACCCAAACCCGGTCTAAAGACAGAAGGGAGTGATGCCAGATGGCTGGCAGTTTAGCCTAGAGGTTAGAGGAATGAGGTGTGAATGAGCTGATACATCCAACAAACATAGAAACATTGATATAGAAACATAGACTTTGACGGCAGATAAGGACCGCTTAGCCCACCTAGTCTGCCCATTTCCCTACCTAGAGGATAAGCTGCAGATTCTAGTTATCCAACAGCCTATTTCTTCCTAACCCCCACAAAAAGTGCCTTATGTCTTTCCCATGCCTTCTTTGAATTCTCCCACAGTTTTAGACCCCACAACTTCTTCAAGAAGGCTGTTCCATGCATCCACTGCCCTCTCTGTGAATAAAATACTTCCTCAAATTGCCCCTGAGCCTTTCCCCCCTCTATCTTCAAATTGTGTCCCCTTGTTCTTGCACATCTCTTTTTCTGAAAGATGCTACCCTCTTGGACTTTGTTGATTTCACTGAGGTACTTAAATGTTTCTATCATGTCCCCCCTCTCCCTCCTTTCCTCAAGGGTATACAGATTAAGCTTCTTTAGTCTCTTCTCATATGGCTTCTCTTGCAGACCCTGCACCAATTTAGTTGCCCTCCTCTGAACTGCCTCCATCCTGTCTATGTTCTTGCGGAGATGGAGTCTCCAGAACTGGACACAGTACTCCAGATGAGGTCTCACCAACTGTCTGTACAGGGGGATAACAACTTCCAGTTTTCTGCTGGTGTTGCCTCTCCCTATACATCCCAGTATCCCCTCAGCCCTCCCTACTGCCTTCTCACATTGCTTGCCAACCTTAAGGTCATCTGATATGATTACCCCCAGGTCCCTTTCCATTTTTGTTGTTGTTACTACCTCCCCCCCCATTGTGTAATCTTCCCCTGGGTTTTTGTTTCCCAGGTGCATTATTTTGCACTTCTTTTTATTGAATCCAAGCTGACATACTTCTGATCATTCCTCCAATGTTGCCAAGTCCCTTCTCATCCTTTCCATGCCTCCTTGTGTATCAACCCTGTTGCAGATCTTTCTGTCATCTGCAAAGAGGCATACTTTTCCTTCCAGTCCCTCTGAAATGTTACTTATAAAGACATTAAAAAGGACTGGACCCAGTACTGAACCTTGCGGTACCCCACTAGTAACCCCTCTTTCTTCAGACTGGACTTCATTTACAATTACTTTCTGTGTCCTGTTATCCAGCCAATGATTTAGCCAGGCTACCACCCTGGAACCCACTCCCAGGCTGGTTAATTTGACTATTAATCTTTTGTGTGTGACTCTGTCAAATGCCTTGCTAAAGTCTAGGTAGGCCTTGTCCACAGCCCCTCCCTAGTCTACTACTTTGGTCACCCATTCAAAGAAATCAATTAGATTCATCTGACATGACCTTCCTGCTATGAACCCATGCTGCCTTGGGTCCTGTGCCCCACTGGCCTCTAGGTACTCAACAATTCTTTCATCCAGAAGTGATTCCATCACTTTCCCTACCACAGAAGTCAAACTGACAGGTCTGTAGTTTCCTGCCTCTGTCTTGCTCCCACTTTTGTGAAGGGGAATCACATCTGCTTTCCTCCAGTCCTTAGGTACCACACCATCTTCCCATGATTTGTTAAAAAGGGTAATCAGTGGTGCCACTAGTTCTCTGCTTAATTCTTTTAGAATTCTGGGGTGAATTCCATCTGGACCCATTGCTGTGTCCACCTTCAGTTTTAAGAGTTCTTTCAGAACCCTTTCTTCTGTGAAAGGACTGGGATCAACCCCCCTACCCAGAGTGCTTCTGTTAATTGGATTAGGCACCTGCCCTACCTCCTCTTTTGTGAATACCGAACCAAAGTATTCATTCAATATCCCTGCTTTTTCACTGTCCCTCTCTGCCCACCCACCGTTTATTCTATTCAGCCTCACTATCCCTCCCTTTGTCTTTCTATGCTCCTTGATATACCTATAAAAGGTTTTATCCCCCTTCTTAACTGAGTTGGCTATCTTTTCCTCAGTTTGGGCCTTTGCTATTCTGACTATCCTCCCTGCTTCCTTCTGCCTTAACTGGTGCAGTTCTCTGTCCTGCTCCTTCTGTGTTTCCTTATACTTCCTAAATGCTATCTTTTTCTCCCTAACCTTCACCGCCACCTCTTTTGAGAACCATAGTGGCTTTTTCTTTCATTTTGATTTGTTTATTTGCTTCACACAAAGGCTTGTTGCCTCTGTGATGGCAGTTTTGATATTTCCCCATTGTTGCTTCACCCCTCCTTCTAGCCTGTTTGCTAGTGCTATTCTAAGGAACTCTCCCATCTTGCCAAAGTCAGCCCTCCTGAAGTCCAGAACCCTCACTTTGGTATGGCTTGACTCTGTAGCTGAGTTTATCATGAACCACACTGTTTGGTGGTCACTTGTTCCCAAATGGCTACCCACTTCTAGATCTGAGATCCTCTCACTGTCTGCATTTGAGAGTATGAGGTCTAAGATTGCTCCCTCATCAGTAGGTTCCAAAACTAGCTGTCTGAGGCATTCCACCTGAAAGGCATTGAGAATGGCCCTGCTTTTGGATGTGGCTGCAGCAAAGGTGCTCCAGTTGACATCTTGCATATTAAGGTCCCCCATCAACAATATCTCCCCTTTCTCTGCCATCCTAAGTATGCCTTCTATCATATCCTTGTCCATTCCCTCCCCCTGACATGGGTGTCTGTATACAACCCCTGTGTGGACTGTGGTGCCATTTCCTGTCTCTAAGGTGACCTACAGTGCCTCCTCTCCTCCCTGTTTACTCTTTTGTTCAGTTGCTTTTATCCCTTCTCTTACATAGAGAGCTACTCCGCCCCTCTTCTCCCCTTCCTGTCTCTCCTGTAGGTTGTGTACCCTGGTATGTTAACATCCCAGTCATGGTTCTCTGTGTACAATGTTTCTGTGACTGCTACGATATCCAGGCATCCCTCTTCCATCAAAGCTACCAGTTCAGGGAGCTTGTTGCCCAGACTACAGGCATTGGTACACATTACCCTCCATTTCTTGATGGCCTTACCCCTTTTTGCCCCATCCCTTTCCTTATTGCATTTGTCACTTTCTCCAGTTACCCCTTCGCTTCTCCCTGTCAACATCTCTATGTTGGTGTCTACCTCACTTAGTACCCTGATTTTTTTTGGGAGGGCTAGGATTTCCCTGCTCCTCTCCAGTGCCTCCACCCTTGGCTAGTTTAAATGCTTGTCAATGAAGCATTTAAACCTATCACCTAGGATCTTGGTTCCCCTCCTTGACAGATGCAGACCATCATGCCAATATAGGCCTACATTCCTCCAGGTAGACCCCCCAGTCCCCAATGAAGCCAAATCTCTGAGCTCTACACCAGTTTTTCAACCACTGATTGAATCCCATGGCGTGGAGCACCCTAGCCTCACCTGTACCATAGACAGGCAGCACCTCTGAGAAGTTTATTGTGCGTGCTACTTGTCTAAGGCCCCTCCCCATCTCCACAAACACTTCTTGCACTGCTCTGATCCCTTTCTTAGCCAGGTCATTTGT
This sequence comes from Neoceratodus forsteri, assembly GCA_016271365.2. NCBI lineage: Eukaryota > Metazoa > Chordata > Ceratodontiformes > Ceratodontidae > Neoceratodus > Neoceratodus forsteri. The sequence goes on from CM028130.1 coordinate 56,980,365, forward strand.
TCCTAGGTGGACAATGACATCCAGCTCAATCCCCTGTGCAGCTGCTCCTGCAATCCTGAGGATTCGCTCCCTGTCTCTCCAAGCCATGGTGCCAGGCAGGTACTTTACGTCCCTTTCCCCTTCCTCCCCCAGTTCTACCTTTCTAACAATGGAGTCCCCCACCAAAAATTGTTTCCTTCCCCTGTGCGGTCCCATGCCACCCTCCTGTAGGTCTCCTTTGTGGAGGTTCCCAGCATTTTCCTTGGTCTGCACTGTGGGTGCCTCCATAGAGGAACCACACTTTTCCAGAATGGCATAGAAATTGTGGAGAGGTACAACTGGAGGGATGTGCCTCTGTTCCACCACACTCACCCTCCCTGAGCCCACTGTGGTCGAACCGCTCCTCTTTCTTGGCAACCTCTGAGGCAACAGCAATGACCCTGGTGGTCCCTAGGTGGGAGAGGAGGTCTCACAAAGCCTGGCCAACTCAACCTGGAGATGAGCAACCTCTTCTCTCAGCCCAGAGAGGTGCCTACAGATGGGACAACACTGCATCCTCCAGAACATCTCCCAGAAGAAACCAGACCTGACCTGAATTTGATTCTCACAACCTTCCCTTACATACTGTGTGACTCTGAGCACTTAACTGCCCAGTGCTCCCAGGTCATTCCTGAAAACAGGCACTGTGCATAGTGGGCCTTACACAGTTACCAAAGACTAAAATAAAAAAAAATACATAGACCACTGCAGGTGCTTTGCTTATGTCCGTGCTCCTTGCATCATCCACCCTCCACATCTAGCCGTTGACTCCTGCTCTGCCCAATCCCCGGCACTTTTGTAGGGGAGGGGAGGCCCTGGCATCTGGCCAGTAGATTGGGCTGTACAAGCCCTGCATGGAAGGTCTCTTGCTCATGACCCCTCTTGTCAGTACCGAACAGTGTGAAACAGAAAAAGAACCCAGGGGGGTCTGAGTCTGTAGACAAGGGGAGGGAATGGAACAAAGGGGAACCAGGAGAGAAAAAAAAGAATGAATTTTCACATCAGGGAAAGGGTCCCCGTTTCTTTGTTGTGCCCCCCCCAACTTTGGGGTGCTACAATATGCCCTCCCCCTTAAATATACATGTCCCCATGCATGGGGGTCAATTATCATGTAGAGCTTTAATGCACAATCAACATTTTCATACTATAAACTGTTTACCTAGACTACTAGAAAACATTAAGTTTTAACTGATCCATTGTAACATTTGATCTGTCAATCTGTCTTGACAGGTACTGGACAGGACATTAGAGGCATTCAGTGCATGAGCCTTTGCATCCCATCCCTAGCTTGGTGCTGGTAGCTGTACATTGTGGGGAAAGGGGTGCCCACAATGATAGATGGGTCAGGTTCCCACCTAGGAGATGACTTTTCCTCACCCCAGCACCTTACAAGCACTTAATCTCCTATGAGCAAGGGTGTCTTTTGATCATAGGCATTGTCTGACTCTATTTCATCGTCGGGGTCTGTACACACTCTTGGACTGATCAGTGACTTAGGCTCTGCTTGAGGAGAGGACTTTTTTTCTTTTCAGTCGTGTGACTCCACTGATAGGACTGATGTCATGATGGGGGGGGTGACTTGCATGCTTTGACAACTGATGTCGGTTATGGTGGCCCAAACTTGATCCTGTTCTTCTGGTTTGTTTTTTAGGGCTAAGGAAAATTTAAGTGCCTCTGGATGCAAATGCTGGCTGGGGGGGGTCTTTTACCACTACTTGGGTATCAAGCCCTGGGGGCCTGCAATTTCTGGGGGCATGCAGCATTTAGCTGAGTGCACTCCTTCTTCCACAAGTATACCTGCAGCTCCACCATGCATCTGCTGAGCTCTTTATGTTGCTTGCATGCATGTGCAAGAGACATAGTGCCATCATTGGAGATTTCGGAGGTGTGTCACCTCCTCCTCCTCCAATTCAGTCAGTGTGCTGGCAGGCACGGCTCCTGTAAGCCAATGCATTTTGGAGCTGTCTATGACACGCTTCAAAATGCAGTGGCATGCAGTTGAAAGGGGGAGCTACGCTTCAGTGAGCACTGATAAGATATCGGCTGCTCACACGCAGCTCCCCGCCACAGACACACACAGGCGTGTGCGCCCCGCATGCACTGTATAGCCAAAGGGGTGCCCAATCCCCGTCAGCTGAGCTGTATCCACCCACCCCAGTAGTAGGTGCCACGATGGGAGCCCACCCCAATGAGGCAAGCGGTCCTTTGGCTGATGGGAGTGCCTAATCCCCCGTCGGCTGAATGTCCCCCCACCCTTGTACCACGCTGGGAGCCCACCCCAGCATGGCAAATGTCCCACATAGTCATTTTTTTTTAAACCTGTAAAACGAAAACAGTCCCGTGGCGCGTCTCCCAACACCCCCTCCCACAACCTGCACCCACCCACTGCACACCCAGCCTTCCCACACCCCGTCACCCCCCATGACCTCGGACCTGGTGTGGACGATCTTCAGTGGACTGGGAACACGTCTGCACTCTTCAAAGTCGACCACGAACTGAGGAAATGCCGGTAAGCTGTATAAAGGGCTAGATAGGGGGGTTTCAACTTGTTGCATATCTCAGGCATTTTTGGGAATTTTTGCACCAAATTTTCAACATGGGGTTTTTGGGACCGCTTCTCATGAATGATGTCACTGTCATGGCGTTATTCGGGCCCAAAGGGTGATGCAGTGACTGCGAAATCACCCTTCGGGCCAGAAGAAGAAGAGAATTGAAGCATTTACTGAGTGTAAGGTCCGATCCACCTCCCCACCTTGCTTCCTTCTGTCCAGCCCCAGCCATCTGCCTACTTCCCTGAGAATGTTGTCCCTCTGACCCCCCCCTTTGTGAGGGTCCCCAGTCACCTGCCTGCTTCCTTGGTAGTGTCCTCCTATTGGGCCCCCTCTGCCACAGTCCCTATGTGACCTCAGAGTATTCTCCTGCACTCCTTTCCCTATGCTCCCTCATGTTTGATGTAACCCTATGGAAGATCTCCTACTGTCTTCCCCAACCATACCTCCCCCTTCCCCCAGATGTCTCCTAATCCCTGCAACCTCCTCCCTAAGCTGTGCCAGCTGGTAGCACACCTGGCAACCACCGAACTTCCAAGCCATGTCCAGTATCATGGCTGCTCCACACCCTGTGCATCCCACCACTCTCCCAAAGATGCCAGCCCTAATGATGTGTGGTCCCATCCCTCTCCAAGTAGGTTTCCTTGGGTGACCCACCAGTTTCTCCACTAGTCCAAGATACACCCCTACTGACTAATCAGGTCACCCATGAATCCTAGATACAGTCCCACAGTAAACCGGTAACCCTGTTACTGGGTGTAGTACAACACAGTAAACTTATAAGAGAAATGAACAACTCCCTAAGTTCCTCTCTCCCAGCCTTTAAATCCAACCCACAGTGGCTAGAACTACATAAGCTGCACCTGCAGCCTTTTCCTCCAATTGCAGGGCAGGTGTTCTCCTATAAATAAGCAGAGCTCTGGAGCGGAGGGTGGGGTGGGGAGGGTGGGATTAGGGCCTAGACCCAACTCTCGAGAGAGAGTGTATCAGCCCTGTGTCTGCCCCTCCAAGCCCTGCAACCAAAGAACCAGCCCCAAGCAAATCCCACCAAATAGGTTTTAAATCAGAAGAAATAGGCCTCCACCAGCGCAGCCTGTTACACAGTGAAACATCCAACAAATGTGCCCACTTACAGCCACCAAACCAGTTTTCAAACTTCCAACAGCCCCAAAAACAATACCCTGCTAGCCCCTTAGAAGCGAGAAAGAAAATAAATAACCTTCTACCAAGTAAAATCCACAAGAAACCCTGTAAAAACAACAAGAAGTAACTACTGTATTGGAACACAACTGCTCCTGTCCCTTCTAGTTCCTTCTGGTCCAGGGTGCATCTTCCACCCCGACCTGTTTTCCTATGGCCCCACTTGGTTTGGGAGTCAGAATCTTCCCCCATGCCACTCAGGGCTCTGCAGAAAGAAAACAGATTGTGCTGGGGAGTCTTGCTCCCACCCAATGGACCCTGTTGCTGCTGCCACCATCCGGCTCCAAATTGAAGACAGAGGGGAATGATGCTGTAGGAGCCAAGGACCACTCAAGGTACTTTGCTTTTGTCCATGCTCCTCGCATCCTCCACCCTCCATGTCTAGCTCTAGACTTCTGCTCTGGCCACTCCCCAGCCCTTTTATAAGGCAGGGGAGGTCCTGGTGTCTGGCCAGGAGATTGGGCTGCACAAGTCCCACAGGGAGGGTCTCTTGCTCATGACCCCCTTGTCAGTGCTGAATGGCATGAAATAGAACTGGGGGGCTGAGGCTGCAGGCAACAGGAGGGGATGGAACAGAGGGGAACCAGGAGAGAAAAAAAGAAGAAAAAAATGTTCACATCAGGGAAAGAGTCACTGTTTCTTCATTGTGCCCCCCCCAACTTCAGGGTACTTCATCATTACAACTGTAACACACACTTGTAAACTGCATAAAGGGGCCCTGATCCCCATTCATGTCAGCAGATATTCTGTAAATTGTTGTAATTTAACTTTTAAAATGCTGTAAAATATTCATGTACAGTAGACTGCACATTAAATACCATAAACGTATGTAATTCCCAGATCCTTCACCAACCCCAATCACTGTGTTTATACTTGTCTTACAAAATATGGATTTATGTGTATTTGCTTTAATGATAAAAAGAAAATCTCACAATTTTGTTTCATGAAAATGCATGTGTGGCTTAGTGAAGAATGCAACCCCTTAAGAAATATAGCACCCTATTACTAGTATTTTCCTTTAATAATTTGGTACCTTGCATTTAAAACACTGTGGGCCCGATTCCAGAAGGCATGACACAAGTTTCCATCAGTTGTGACTTGTGCCAAATGCCGATGCATCGGGGACCCTGCAACTGATTCCAGAACAGCCATGGTCCCCGGTGGCTGTGTCCGTGACTTGTGCCACCCGACAGGTACGCCAAACAGAGGATGTACCTGAACAGGATGTCAAAAGCCTGCAGCATGGGAATCTGAAGGTCACACATGCTCCCCAACCCCAATCCTCCAATACACAGTTGGCAAAGCTATCGGACCCCCATGCCCCAATCCCCCATGTGAAAGCCCCACAAGGCTACACATGTTCCCTCATTCCCCTATCCCCAAGTAATACTCCACAGGGCTACATATGCCCCTCATTCTCTGATCCTTAAGTAATGCCCCACGAGGTTACACATGCCCCCAAAGCCCTGATGTCCACAGTTGCCAGCTCTCCAGTGGTGTAATCTGTAATAAAAAGGCACACCTTTATGTCCCTGGTAGGTGAGTGGCTCCCACTCCAACTGGCAGTGCCAGTCCACCCACTGCCACCCCACGCCCATTCCCAGTTGGTGACTGGCACATTCCACTTCTCATCTCCACAGCCAGCCACCGACTGAGCTCCCTCTGAGCACATACTACTGTATACAGTATGTGCTCAAGGAATGAGTTGTCATCCATTGAGCACATACTGTATACTGTACAGTAGTACATGCTCAGAGTGAGCTCACTCGGCAGCTGGCCATGGAGGTGACAGGTGGGATGTGCCAGTCTCCAAATGGGAATGGGTGTGTGGGGGTGAGGTGGACTGGCACTGCTGGGTTGGGGGGTCTATTGGCTACCAGGGATAAAGAGGTGTGCCTTTATGGTTACAAATTACAATTACCAGTGATCTGATGATCTGGGATCTGGGATTGGGGTGGGCATGTGTAGCCCTATGAGGCATTATTCAGGATGGGGAATTAGGGGGGCATGGGTAGCTCTGCAGAGCTGTCACATAGAGGTTTGGGGCTTGGAGGTGCCAGTAGTCTGCAGAGGGCTTTTGTGTGTATTCCACAATGGGGGTTTGGTGGGCGGTGCTTCTGTGGGATCATAGGGGGATGGCTGTTGGGTGCACATGGCACAGTGGTGTAACCCTGGTGGATGCAGAGTACACCTAGATCAGCTACTTGCTGGCCTAACTTTACTTAGACTAATGTCCTCTGGGGGTTCTCTTGGAATAGCACACATGACATTCTGGCAGCCACCCACCCATAATAGGGTGCAACTGCTGCCATAAACCCCCTTTTGCCTTGTTGCAGGGAGTTTATGGCTTTCATGGTGGCATAGGACTACATTGGTGCAGGCAGCCTGCGACATGTCACAAGCTGTGTTTTGGAATCCCAATTGACATAACTCATGGTGCAAAGTGCTACTTGTGCCATTTGTTTTGGTGCAAGTCACTTTGTGCCATGCATAACTGTTCTGAAATTGGGCCCCGTGCTTCTAAGTTCTGATTTATAAAGACAATTTTATTTTCAGCTCATTGCATTTAATGGTCTGTTCTTTTTGTCTAAATATAAATTGCAGCACTGCTAAAATGCTGTTTAAAAGATTTAAAAAACTTGCAATATAACATCAGGGAACCTAACTACCAGAACTGTAAATAAAAATAAAAATAAATCAAATCACTAGTGCTTCATTTTGGGACCCATATTATCCTCAAGCAGTTTGCAATCCTGCAATTGAATATTAACAGTGTATAACCTTCATTTGAAGTCTCCTGTTAAACATTTTGAAACACAGATGGGGTGTGAGATTTATTTATTTATTTATGTCTTTGTTAACCAGGTAAGTGCACTGATCCAAAGGACCATTTTCAGTCACTACCCGGGCCACAGAGTGGCAAACAACACAAACCACAGCAGTATATACAGGGCACGGCAATTCACACTTCAAGTATGAGGTGGTGTGGAAAATAAGAAATGAGCATTAGGTAGCTATATTATACAAGGCATCACTGTAAGGCAATGGCCAGGCATGACAAGAAACACATAATGTGAAAAAGGCGACATTCATAACAATATAAGATAAACATGAATACTGGAGCCACATTACATAGTGCAAAAAAATAACATATTTAACATCATAATATGACACGAAACCAGTTTAGTACAGGGCCATCGATAAAACTGTGCAGATTCAGATAGTCAAATACTCACATCAACCTTTATGGATTAGAGGTTTAGAGGGAAAGAAGGTTTTAGAGAAAAACAGAGATGAGAGAGGGGATGATTGGAGGGCAGAGGAAGCGAATAGAGATGTGGTGCTAAGGTGCACTAATGTCATTACTTGGAACAGCGACAGCAGCAGCTAGGAGCCAGGCTTTCAGAGTCTGTTTGAAGGCCAGATGTGTGGAGGACAAGCGGACGGATGGTGGGAACTTGTTCCATAGGGAGGGTGCAGAGATTGAGAAAGCTCTACTTCTCATTGCTGTGGAGACATGGGGTGCCTTCAGTGAGGGACTGAGGATGCCCTAAGTGTCCTAGAAGCCACTCTGTCTATCAAGAGGAGTGAGTACGGGGATAGGTATTGGTTTCTAAGTGAGTTGTCCACTAGGCAGCCCATAGCATAATCAAAGCAAACATGCAGAGGGAGCCAACATAGAGACTGGTAGAGTGTGCAGTAGTGGGTCCAGTGGGGAGCTTGAAGGATGAATTTGACAGATAGAGTTGTTTGTAGTGTTTAGTTGTGAGAGCACTATTAGGGATATGAGGGAGTAGACATGGGAGCAGTAGTCAAGGAGAGGCAGTAGGTTACCCTGAGCAATAGCACGGCATGCTTCAGTTGACAGAAAGTGTTTGAGTCTGTAATCAGCACCTAGCTTTTGGTGAATTCTCCACATAGTATTGTTGACATGCTTGGTGAAAGAGAGAGAGGGGACAAGGCTGACACCTAAGTATTTAAAAGAGGGGATGTTTTCAAGAAGGAGCCTATTGGGGTGTGTACCAGGAGGGAGGAGTTGGATTTAGTGGCTTTGGTGAGGAATGGTTTGGAGCCAAAGAGCATAAACTACGTCTTCTTTTCATTGACTAGGAGCCTGTTGGAGAGGAACCATTTATAGGCAGAGCCATAGTTGTGTGTGAGGGTGGAGGAGATTGACTCAATGTATTTATTGCCTTGATAGAGAACCAGATCATCTGCATAGAGGAGCACTTCACAGCTGAGGCTATCCCTTGGGAGTGCATTAATAAATATGGAGACGAGCAGGGGTCAGAGTATGGAAGGAAATCCAAAGGAAAAATGCCACAAACTTAAATGGACCAGAGTCAGTCATGCAGCACTTCAGAAAGGTGTCTGACCTTGGCAAGTAGAAAATCCACAGATTAGAAGTGCACAACAGTGCCTCACCCACCAGTATTATTGATATCAACAAAGTAGAGAAGAACACAGTCCACAAGGAATCTTTCCCAATTCAGTTCAAAGGACTGCGATTTATTCCATTAATTCCATTTCAAACCTCCACAACACACAATTAAACTTAACACATGGTGGGTAACAGGAACTCTGCAAGAATTACAAACACCCCTAGCGCCTCAACTCTCACGAGTCTTCAAAGGGGGCAAAACATTCAAACATTGGAGTCCTTTTAAAGTCATTAGCTCATTAATATACATGAATCATTAGACCCAACATTTAAAGTGCACCAATAACATATTATTTAAATACCTTCACCTATAACTGTAGAACAACACCCTACTACCAGTATTATGCAGTTCATTTCTGTAAAAAAAATTTCAAAAGTTAAACCTAATAGTGGAGCTGCAGCAAAAAGTTCCTATCCTAATTCAAGCACATTTGTTGCACATTTATATGATCCAGTAGAAGGCAATCCCAGTATCAAAATTCAACTGATATTCTTTTGGGAAAGAAAGAGAGAACAAATGAGAAACAAATTAATCTTGTGAACACATTTAGTCTGAAAATGTAAAGCCAAGTAGCACTATTCTAACTATAGGGTCTACATAAACAAGTTCCTCGTGAATGCTATAAAAACTTTTATTTTTTGCATTTTCCCTTCTAAGAAAGGGTTTCACATCCCATTTCTCATTTAGTCCATTTGGTCTCACACTATTCATTTTGAAAATCCACATACATTCCTGTTTCAGTAATTTATTTGGTCTATCACCTCCTAAGGGCAAGGGTAAAACATGCTCAATTCCCACAAATTTTAAATCATCTGGTGAATAGTCAAAGGAAGCAGCAGAATGTCTGATTATTTTTTTAGAACTGCTTGTAAGAGATGACCTATCTAAATACACAGAGTTACAAAAAGAGTTGGATTTAACAAACGCCATTGTCCAGAAGTTTAAAACAAGTGTTGAATTTCAAGAATTACAATGCCCAGCTAAATAATAAAATAAAAGATCACAAAGCTGAAGTAATCCAGAGAAAAATCACTAAATTAAAAAGAGTTGCAGTGGATTATGAGCGGGGTGAGATATTACGCTGAGGAAGACAAAGACCACAAAGTTGAGGAGGACCTAGGTCAAAGGTCAGGTTCTTGAATAAACGTGGAGACACAAGTACAAACGCTACCACAGCAGGACCTAGAGATTCTAGCAGGAAACAAATGCCTGAGAGAAATCAGAATTTTCAGAAATGTCCTGCCTCTACAGAAAAAGAAAAGGGAAAACAAGGATAAGAAAATGTGGGAAAGGGCACACACTCAAACACAGGGACAGAATGTATTTTGAGGGAGAGGAGAAGAGATATAACCTACAGATACTAAACCTCTGAAAGAAGCTTAGATACACATGAAGAATCAGTATTAAAGAGAGGCTTGAGTTTTATCCGTACCCCAGACATAAAGAATTTCAGGTATTCGTGGATCTACAAAAGTTCTTCAGAAAGCTGCATTTAAAATTACATTGTTTTAAAGAACAGCAAGTAGAATCTTCCTTAGAATTTTATTTTGAAGAACATTTGACAAGCTCCAATATGGGGTTCAATACTGAAGAAACCATACTTTTCTCTAACGATCTGGATCTTGATTTATTGCTAACAGAGATACATTATGTAGAATTAGAACATGACAATCTAGGGTCTAACTTGAATGAAGGCACAAGGGATATTTCATATGATGGTCATAATAGTGAAAGGATGATTCCCCCTTTGGTTTTGGGATGAAGAACGCAGTCTGAGACTGAGGTTGGAACATTTGCAAGTTTGAGTCCCACCATAGAAGAGACTGTTTTTGAACATGATTTGAATACTCTTGAAGGTTTACTCATGGAACAGGAAGAAATATTGGACCATACCATCTCCAGTGGCATGAGAGGTGATAAAATGTTTAATATAGGGCAAGAATTTAAAGAGCTAAGAAATAACATATTTCACCCTGTTTCTAAATTTTGCCCAAGTACATATAATAATGTTATAAATGCCTATGAGAAAACAGTGACAAAACAAGTTCTGAATCTTTTGAATAATCACACTTCTTACAATAGACAAAATCTTACCTGGAAAGAAGGAAAAGCCCTAAATAACATATGCCAAAATACCACAATAATGATTAAACCCTCTGACAAAGGTGGTAATATTGTGGTTATGGGTAAAGAGATGTATAGGGAGATTGGGATTTATTGTTGAATGAAGTAAATTATAAAAAGCTTGGTCTTAATCCAACAGCTGATTATAGAAAGAAGTTGAGGCTTGTTTCTCAGAGATGCGGTTGCTAAAGCAGAAATATCGAAGGCAGAATTGGATTTCCTTCGGGTAGAATTTCCTAGGGTACCTGGTTTTTATGTATTACTAAAGGTGCATAAAAATACAGAGAAACCTCCAGGATGCCCCATTGTCTCAGGGTGGGCTCATTAAAACATGGGCAAAATGGTAGATTTCTTTTTGAAACCCCTTGTAGAAAACCTTACTTCATATATCCAAGATACATCTGACCTATTAAGAAAGATTAATGATTTTAAGTGGGAAAAAGGATATAGTTGGTTAGGGATAGATGTGGAATCCCTGTATACGAGCATACATCATGAAGATGGTTTAAGGGCTACTAAAGAACATTTGGAGTTGTATAAGGAAGTTGATGATGTACCAAAGGAATTTATTTTGGATGCCTTGAACTTTATTCTTACACACAACTATTTTGAATTTGAAGGGACTTTTTTTGAACAAAAATGTGGTACGGCTATGGGTTCCTCCATGGTACCCAGTCATGCCAATCTCTTTCTAGGCAGCTGGTAGAAGACCATGGTATTAAGTGAGATAAAAAAATCAATTTTTCAAAAATATAATCAAATGGTATAATTTTATTGATGACATCATTTGTATTTGGAAAGAAGAGAGTGAAGCCTCTGCGTTCATTGAGTATTTACAAACAAATTATTTGAATTTAAAATTTGCTTATACATTTGATCAAAAAATTCTTAATTTTTTAGGTCTTAGGTTATGTATTGACACTGATGGGGAGAATGAACATCAAATTAGGCCTAAAACATTCAGAAAAGAGACAGCTACAAACTCAGTGTTGCATGCTGAAAGTGCCCACCCCCAAAATTTAAAGAAATCCATTCCCTATACTCAACTGTTACACATTAGGAGGAACTGTACGTTCCTCCAGTGGCTATGCTTCCGATGATGGCAGATGTTAGCGCGGGATGAAAGTAAAGAAAGTAAAGCTTAAATTCCTGGAATCTGGTACAAAACATTTGGGAGGGCTACACAGGAGCATTCTATGGTAACTGCTGCACACTTATGTTCCTAAAGGCACAATGATTAGAGTTACTTGCCAAATTAAGGTCAATGCTGACAGTGTCCCTTTAAGTCTCTCTTACTGGTCACACCTGGAAATGAGCTTTGGCTCGTTAGTCACATTCACAGACAAAAGCTCCAAATAAATAAAATAAATGTATTTTTCAGAACACCTAATAAACACACAGTAGATTATTCATTATTAACTTCCTCCTTTTAAAGCATGACATATCTGCTGTTAGATTTGCACAGCTTACTGCATCCACCCTTAATGACATGATTCCTACATTCTGAGACACAAATTGAACCATAACTTTTATTAAAGAATATAGACAGGCAGACAGATGTGTGTGTGTGTGTGTTTGTGTTACATATATGTGTACACACACACATGCACACACGAACGCACACGCACACACACAAAAACACACATATTTTTAAGTTGAAACCCTCTTTTACTTTTTATATATATTGGATAATTTGCAGGTATATTGATGTTGAACATGCATAAAATAAAACTTGATTTAAAAGTTACAAATAAAAAACAAACAACCCCCCCAAGAAATATAAAGAAGTGGGGCTCGATTCTCAAAGGGCCCTTGCATTGATGTAAGCTGTGGCAAAAGACAGCATGCACCAATGCCCAGTGTGCTAGGGACCCTGCACCTGATTCTCTAATGGGCAGGGCCTCAGTGGGAATATCCAGTGGCTTACGGTGACCTTTGTCCTGTGACATACAAAGGGTGCAACTGGATAGTCAGCTGCAAGCTGTGGGGTGGCCATGCTCCTGTCTAGACCAAGGCAGGTTAACAGTCCCCTCATCCTGATGTGTCAGTTTAAAAAATATACAACTTGTACTTCTTCCCATAGTCTAGCTTCCCCATTGTGCCAGTGTAATAAATATATAAATCATACCCCTCCCGATAGTCTAGCTGTTTCCCCCACCCCACCCTATTGTGTCAGAGTAATAAATATGTATATATCTTATTCCTCCCAGTTAATCCCACGGTTCCTCCCACCCCCATACCTTTGTGTCAGTTTATTTACTTATTATTTAAAGTTTATTGATTTTCCAAACAATAACAATAACCATAAACAAAGTAAAAAGTCAATAACAATAAAACACCATTAGACATCCACCCCATCCCCCCAAACAAACAAAAGAAACCCCAATCATAAAACATGTATTAGGAATGAGGAAAAACACCCCCTTTGGTATGAAGCAGATTCCTTAGGAAAGTTAATATTCTTCAGGTGGAGGATATTTCTAACTGAAGGGTGAAATAAGGAATTTAGAATTGTCAGAAAAGGCAGTCTTTCAATCAACAGAGGGAGGTGGAGCTTGCTTTACTTTTGTTACAATTCTTATGATTTTCAGTGCAGGAAGAGTTTAAACCCACAGAGGCTGAATACTGTTTTCTGTGTCTGCCCTTCTGCACAGCTGATGTGTTTTGGGGCTGATTGCTTTCAGAGCACAAGTCACCAGGCTATTTTGGGGCTGGGGAGGTTTACCTGTGTCTGACTTGGATGTTTGGATTTTTCTCTGTTTAATTAGCAGGGTATTTTCTCTGTCAAATTGTCGTGTATGGCATCATGCTGACAGGAAGGCATTCATTGCAGCGGTAGGTCAGAGCTTTTAGCTGATTGTTTCATGAGGGCACAGTTTAGGCCAACCCTTCCCACCCTCACCCCACCCACCCCTGGAAATAGTTCATTTATGCCTGGGGTTCTGACATCATTTCTCAAGAGGGCAAGGTGCATATCACTGTCATATCCTCTCTAGCACACTGCACTGACAATATAAGCATACACATTATATAAATACATATATTTCTATAGAACACACCAATCACACACACACACACACACAAAAAAAAAACTAAACAAGATAGACAGTTATATGGGGAGTAGTACAATGTAATGGCTGTGGGGCAGCAGTCTTCTGGGAGTCTTTCTAGAGGCTGAGATGCTGCCCTGTGTACAGACAACTATCTGCCCTGAGGGAGGAAGTTACTCATCTTCAGGCCACACTGGACAGTAGCAAGGGAACCTCCTCCATCAAGGGAGCACCAGAGCCACCACCACTACCTCAGAGGTTGCGAAGAAAGCACAGCAGTTGGACCACAGTGGGCTCAGGGAGGGTAAGGGTGGTGGAACAGAGGTCCACCCAGTCAGTTGTTCCACTCCACAATCCATACACCATTCTGGGGGAGCATAGTTCCCCTATGGATGCACCTGCAGAGGAGACTAAGGAGGGTGCAGACAACTGTCACAAGGGAGGCCCTCAGGAAGGAGGCAGAGGGCACCACAGGGAAAGGAAGCAGCTCCTGGTGGGGGACTCAATTATTAGGGGGATAGAACTGGGAGGAGCAGGGAAAACTAAAGTAAGGTGCCTGCCTGGTGCCATGGCTTAGAGGTACAGGAAGTGCATCCTTAGGATCACGAGAACAGTTGCACAGAAGTCTGAGCTGGACGTCATTGTCCACCTAGGGACAAATGACTTGGCTCATCACAAGATTAGAGCAGTGCAGAAGGACTTCGTAGAGTTTGGGAGAGGCTTAAGACAAGTAGCACACACAGTATCCTTCTCAGAGGCGCTGCCTGCCAGTGGCATGGGTGAGGTGAGGGTACTTTGCACCATGCAGTTTAATGAATGGTTGAAAAAATGGTGTGGAGCAGAGGGGTTTAGCTTCATTGGGGTCTGGGGTTCCACCTGGAAGGACACCAGCCTATACTGGCAGGATGGTCTGCATCTGTCCAGGAAGGGAACAAGTCTTTTGGTCAATCGGTTTAAATGCTTCATTGGCAAGCTTTTAAACTAGTCAAGGGGGAGGCACTGATAAGCAACTGGAAAATCCCAGCCTCCCTCTACAAAACAGGGTACTAAATGAGAAAAAGACCAAGGTAGTAAGGTCAGTGGGGGATGCTGCTACAGAAGATAAAGCCATCAAAAAATGGAGAGCAATGAGTATCAATGCCCATAGTCTGGGTAACAAGCTTCCTGAATTAGTGGCCTTGATGGAGGAGGAACATCTGGATAACATGGCAGTCAAAGAAACATGGTACACACAGAACCATGACTGGGATGTAAACATACCAGAATACACTAGCTACAAGAGGGACAGGGAGGGTAAAAGAGGAGGAGGAGGAGTAGCTCTCTACATAAAAGAAGGAATCAAAGCAACAGAACAAAAGGGTAAACAGGGAGGAGAAGAAGCACTGTGGGTCAATTTGGAGGCAGGCAATGGCACCACAATCCACACAGGGGTTGTATACAGACCCCTCTCTTAGGGGGAGGAAATGGACAAGGAAATGATAGAAAGTATACTTAGAATGGCAGATAAAAAGGAGATATTGCTGATGGGTGATCTGAATATGCCAGATGTTAACTGGAGTGCAGTTGCAGCAGCCACTTCTAAGAGTGGGGTTATTCTAGATGCCCTACAGGGGGCATGCCTTAGACAACTAGTATTGGAACCCACATGAGAGGGTGCAATCTTAGACCTGGTCCTCTAGAATGGAGATGGAGAGAGGATCACAGATGTAGAAGTGGGTAGCCATCTGGGAACTAGCAACCATCGAACAGTATGGTTCACAATAAACACAGCAATAGAGTCAAGCCATACAAAGGCAAAAGTACTGGACTTCAGGAGGGCTGACTTTGCCAAAATGGGTGAGTGCCTAAGGAATTCACTAGAAAATAGGCAGGAAGGAGGGGTGGAAGAACAATGGGGAATAATAAAAACTGCCATCACAGAGGTAACAAGCCTTTGTGTGAAGCAAATAAACAAAACAAAATGATGTAAGAAACCACTATGGTTCTCAAAGGAGGTGGCAGTGAAGGTTCAAGAGAAAAATAAAGCATTCAGGAAGTACAAGGAATCACAGAAGGAGCAGGACAGAGAATTGTATCAGTTAAAGCAAAAGGAAGCTGGGAAGGCAGTCAGAACAACAAAGGTCTGAACTGAGGAAAAGATAACCAACTCAGTTAAGAAGGGAGATAAAACCTCTTTTAGGTACATCAGAGAGCGAAGGAAGACTAAGGGAGGGATAGTGAGGCTTAATAAAGGGGAGAGGGGTGGGCAGAGGGTGACTGTGAAAAGGCAGAGATACTAAACAAATATTTTTGCTCAGTATTTACAAATGAAGAGGGGGAGGTACCTAAAACAAACAATAGAAACACTCTGGATACAGAAGTTGATACCAGCCCATTTACAGAAGAAAGGGTTCTGAAAGAACTCTTAAAACTGAAGGTGGACAAAGCAATGGGGCCTGATGGGATTCATCCCAGAATTCTAAAAGAACTAAGGGTAGAACTAGTGACACCACTGACTACCCTCTTTAACAAATCATGGGAGGATGGGGTGGTACCTGAGGACTGAAGGAGGGCAGATGTGATTCCCCTTCACAAAAGTGGGAGCAGGGCAGAAGCGGGAAACTACAGACCAGTTAGTTCAACCTCAGTGATAGGGAAAATGATGGAATCACTTCTGAAGGAAAGAATTGTCGAGTACTTAGAGGCCAGAGGGGCACAGAACCCAAGGCAGCATGGATTCACAGCAGGAAGGTCATGCCAGACAAATCTAATAGATTTCTTTGACTGGGTGACAAAAGTAGTAGAACAGGGAGGGGCTGTGGACATGGCCTACCTAGACTTTAGCAAGGCATTTGACACAGTCCCACACAAAAGATTAATATACAAGTTAGCCAGCCTGGGAGTGGATCCCAAGTTGATAGCCTGGGTAAAGAATTGGCTGGAGAATAGGACACAGAGGGTAATAGTAAATGGAGTCCACTCTGAAGAAAGGGGGGTTAGTAGAGGGGTGCCACAGGGTTCAGTATTAGGATCAGTCCTCTTCAATGTCTTTGTAAGCGACATTGCAGAGGGACTGGAAGGAAACGTATGTCTCTTTGCAGATGACACAAAGATCTGCAACAGGGTTGATGCACAAGGTGGGGTGGAAAGGATGACAAGGGACTTGGCAAGGTTAGAGGAATGGTCAAATGTATGGCAGCTTAGATTTAATGCTAAGAAGTGCAAGGTAATGCACCTGGGAAACAAAAGCCCAGGGGAAGAGTACACAATGGGGGGTGAGATACTAACAACAACAAAAATGGAAAGGGACCTCAGGGTAGTCATATCAGATGACTTAAAGGTGGGCAAGCAAGGTGAGAGGGTAGTAAGGGGGGCTGGGGGATACTGGGACGCTTAGGGAGAGGCACCACCAGTAGAAAACAGGAAGTTGTTATCCTCTGTACAGACAGCTAGTGAGACCTCATCTGAGAACTGTGAGTTCTGGAGACCCAGTCTCCGCAAGGACATGAACAAGATGGAAGCTGTCGAGGAGGGCTACTAAAATGGTGCAGGGTCTGCACCAGAAGATATATGGAGAGGAGCTTAATATATAGCCTCAAAGAAAGGAGGGAGAGGGGGCATGATAGAAATGTTCAAGTACCTCAAGGGAATCAAAGTCCATGAGGGTAGCATCTTTCAAAAAAAGAGGTGTGCAAGAACAAGGGGGCACAATTTGAAGATAGAGGGGGGGAGGCTCAGAGGTAATGTAAGGAAGTATTTTTTCACAGAGAGGGTTGTGGATGCATGGAACAGCCTTCCAGATGAGGTTGTGGAGTCAAGAACAGTGGTTGAATTATAAGCATGCATGGGACAGCCATAAGGCAATTCTAGGAGGTGGGGGTAGAAAGAAGTAGGCAGCTGGTAAACTAGGATCTGCAGCTTATCCATTAGGTAGGGAAATGGGCAGACTGGGTGGGCCAAGCAGTCCTTTTCTGCCATCAAATTCGATGTTTCTATGTTTCTAAGGCAGGCTAAGAGGAAGCAGAAGAGGAGGGTCAAGGAATATGGGGGTTGTGGGAGGAGTGGAGGTAAAGAAAAGGGGGTAGTGGCATAGAGGAAGGAGGGGGATAAAAAGGGGGAAGTGAGAATGGGCTGGAGAAAGGATGTCGTAGAAGAGGGAGAGGTAGGCAGGAGGAGGGAGGGGGACATGTAGGTTGATGGGCCAAGGTGGAGGGCAAGATGGAGGGAGGCCTGAGAGAGGAGATGGAGGAGGGCTAAACAGCAGAAAAGGGGCCCCAGAGGAGAAGGCACATTGAGCTTGAGAGGAGAAGGTGCAATGCAGGCTTAAGTGGAACAGTCACATTTGCTACTATCAGTGAGGTGCTAATGAAGTTTACATTTGAATGGACCAACCTTGTTCTCAGCAGTGATTTAAAGAGAAAGTTATTCATCAGCGAAGGGGCCCTGGTGTAGAAGGTATGTTGGGCTTCAGCGGTATGGCAGAATGTGATGATACATGGTGTTCTGAGAGTGATGCGCTTGAAATGTGAGTTGGCAGCAGGTAACATTAAGGCATGTGTAGCTGGTGGTGTAAGGTTAAGGCAGATTTTTTTTGCCATTAGGCATGATTAATAAGCAAGCCTACCATGTGGACCGAGCCAATTAGTGTGCTTGTAGAGAGTACAGGTATGTGTATACTTGCTTGCACCAGTGAGATGTCTACAGCATTTGTTGCATCCCAACCTGATTCACTTAAGGGTGGTATATTCGGTAGCCCCATAGAAAACTAGCCCATAGTTGAGCTGGTAATAGCTGCATGCATGGTTTCATTTGGCAGGCAATGATGATGGTGGTGGTAGAGGACCCCTATTCTAGAGTTTATAGATTTTGAGACATGTTTTACATGTGAGTTGAAAGTCATTGTGCTGTCACGGATAATGCTTAATATTTAAATTCCTGCACTTGATCAAGCAGTTGATTAGTTTTGTTAAGGATAGCGAGGTTAGTAGTTCTGAATTTGCTGTGCAAGCTGCAAAACAGCATTGATTTTGTTTTTTTGTAGTTCATCAACAGATTGTGCTGTTTAAACCAGGACTCTACTAGACTGAAGTTCATCTGAAGATCCTGGGAGAGACGGACGGGGTGAGCATGGGTGGAAAAGAGGAATGCATCATCAGCGTAGAGTATCATATTATTGTTGCAAGCTGCAGGAAGGTTATTAATAAAGAGGCTAAATAGTAGTGGGCCAAGGATGGAGCCTTGGGGGACACCAGAGTGAACAGGGAGGCTATGCGATAGAGAGTCAGCAATTCTGACCCTCTGGTTTCTGTCCAAAGGGTAACTTTCAGACCACTTGGTAGTATCATTTGACAGGCCAAAGGCAGAGATGGTGTTCATAGTGTCAGAAGCCTTTGTCAGATCAATGAACACCACTCCCAGAAGACTGTCTGCATCTAGGGTTTTATATATGTATATCGGTAGTGAACCCAAGCAGGGCAGAGGCAGTACTGTGGATTTTTTCCAAAACTGTGCTGCTGAGGACACTGTAGGCTGTATTTGTTGAGGTGTTCTGACAACTGGTCTGCAACAATACATTTTATATATATATATATATATATATATATATATATATATATATATATATATATATTCCATTGCGAAAAACTACAGTAATGCATTGGTTAGGGTTTTATTAAAAAGTATAAAAACTGGGAAATTAGACTTTAAGGTTACCAACCCTACCACCCCACCTATCCTCCACCTTCCACACACCAACAGACATTGGGGTGTGCCTTAGAGTCATTGTCCCTATTTTATTCAATTCAATTCCATGTGAAAACAAGATGAGATGTTACAGTATAGGAGAATGGGGTGAGAGTTAGGCCCAGTGATGCCAAGGCACACCCGGATGACTGTTGGTGTGTGGAGGGTTGGGAGGTGGGTGGTAGGGTTGGTAACACTAATGTTGAATTTCCCTGCTTTTAATGCTTTAATAAAAACACTAACTGATGCATTAATGTAGATTTTTGCAATTAATTTAACTTCTTTTTCAGAAAGTGTAATGTAACTGGTATGTGGTTGTGGGAATGCGGGCCCTCCAGGCCCTGCTCTCCCCTCACTCTATCCATTGTTGCATAACGATATGCAAAAGTGGGAGTGCAGGCCCTCTGAGCCCTGCATTACCACTCACATATAAGTACGGACATACTGCAGCCCTATAGTGATGAAAAGTAACCCTTGTAACACTAATTTGGCAATATCTCAGTAACCATAGCAACTATGGAAAAAATTCCATTGTAGTTGTAATCATGACTTCAGAACCTCCATTGGTGCTTAGGTCACCTAAAGGTACAAGTAGCAAAAAATCTGTATCTCAAATCATTTTGAGTTACGGGCACCGAAAGGTGCAGCAGGTTCCACAATTCAATGGATGCACATAACTCAGGCATGTTCAGGATTTTGTTCACCCAGTTTTCAACATGGCATTTTGGGGACCCTACCTCATGGACAATATCATTGTCATTTCTTTAATCTGTCCTTAAATTTGAGTTTGCATAGTGAACACACCATTCTGTGCCACAGGTGCAAAATCATATTTTGGGCATGATGTGAAAAATGACAGCTGTATACTGTTCATGAGGTGATGTGGAAAAGGGTTTGAAAATCAGGAGGGAAAATATGAAAAATTGGGGAAATTACAAACATGCGTAGAAACTGCACAACGCACACACGTAACATGGCCATTTTTGGGAATTTTGTTAACCAAATTTTCAACATGGGCTTTTTAGAGAATCCCTTCATGAACACTGGCACTATGATAATCCATCCCAAACGTTGGTTGCACACAGTGTCCGCACCATTCTGCGCCAGAGTTGTGAAAACACATTTCAGGAAGGATGTGAGAAATTACAGCTGTACTGTTCATGAGGAGGTGTGAAAAAATGGACATTTTTAAAATCTGGAGTGAAAATATTAATAATTGGCAAAGTTATGAGCGTGCATAGAAACTGTGCAATGCATGTTAGTAACATGGCTGTTTTTTGGATTTTCTTGCACCAAATTTTCATCATGGGCTTTTTGGGACCTCCCCTCATGAACACTGGGGCTGTTATTTTGTTATTCAGTCCCAAAAGGTGGTTTCATGCAGTGACAGAAAAATCACCTGTAAGGACTGAGTAACTAAATGACAGTGACAGTGTTCATGAGGTGGGGTCCCAAAATGCCTATGTTGAAAATCTGGTGGGGAAATACCAAAAAAGACTGAGATATCTACATTTAAATTCTTTGTTTATATCAGAGTCATATGAAGTAGGATCTTAGTTTGTATGATGAGATACAAACTGAGATCCTACGTTGCATGACTCACGAAGTAGTATCCTAGTTCATATCTCATCATACAATATGGACACAGAATTTAAATGTTAAATAAAACACATTCTAAGGAAATTTTCCAAACAATAAAGTGCAGACTGCACCTAGGGGTCCCAATACAAAAGATACATGTGTTGATTCCTCCCCAGAATATAATTTTGGAAGATTTCCAATTCTGAATTTTTCAGGCAAAATTGAAAACAAGATGGCGGCCTTACAAAAGAAGAATTTTCACACACAATGCAGGATTCCTCTTTCATATCATACAACTATATTGAAGTGCCTACTGAACATGGTCAGAAATGATTTTTTTCAAATTTCTAAATTGCAATAACTTAAAAATGGCATATTGTTTTTTCATCAGACTAGCAAAAGGCACATCTGTGGGGTAGTCCCTTTCTATCCTGAAAATTTCATGCAAAACAAACAAGCTCTCTGGGCTGGAGACAAGTTCAAAGAAAAACTCCCAGCAAAAATCAAAGGGTAAAAACATGTTTTTTCACCTTTCTGTAATTTGGAGACCACACATATGACTGGAATGAAACTTGCCAGATCAATAGATCTACCCCACAGAAATGTGCATAAAAACGTTCATGCAAATTTGTTAAATGATTGTAAGGTTATTAAAATGCAAAATCTTGAGTTTAACATTGAAGAGCCTACTCAACCCCAACTATATGGGCGCAACTGCACCCATATATATACTATATATATATATATATATATATATATATATATATATATATATATATATATATATATATATATATAGATATATTATAGTGGAACGGTAGTACAACTACAGTTAGGGTTGAGTAAGCACTTTTTATGTTAAACCTCACATTTTGCACCTTAATAACTTTGCCACTGTATGACAGATTTGTCTGAAGGTTTGCATGCATGGTCTGGTACCATAGATTTCTGGATATGGCAAGTTGCAATATGGTCGGATGCACAGTTACAGAGCTACAGAACATCTAAAAAGGCAAAAAAATTTACTTTTTGCATGTTTCTTTGCTCGCACCCACAGACCACGTAGTCTGTCCATTCAGTCCAAAATGCTGAGGGAAGATGCAGTCTTAGTCACTGATCTGCCTTTCAAAGATTTGGTGAAAAAATATTAAACTGTTCAAACGTTATTTAAAAAACAAATTTCCCATTATAGTCAATGGGGAATATTAGCTGAGCATCACAAAAGTTTTGCAAATTACATTTTTACTTTCACAAATAGCCCTGGTACTTTAGTGATTCTGCCATCTTGCTTTCAGTTAGTGACACAGAAGAATGCCTGGCATTTAAAATTGGGACCCTTTAGGTAAACACTGACTGTTGTGTTTACCTAGCGGGGACCTGAGGATGCTAGCCCTATCTTTTTTTGGGGGGGTTAAACCCCCCAGAAGTGCCTTTTCCAACTTCAAGAAAGTACTTTAGCAAAATAGTTTCGCAAATGCAAAAGTTTCATGATTTTGTTTTGCGAAACTTTCATGGTTTGAGAAAGTATTTTTGTGAAAACATTTCAAAATAACTGCAAATATTTGCCATCCTTCTGCAACAAAATAGTTTGGTCTTTTGGGTTGAAATTTTCAGGGTGCCAAGCCCTGGGCACACAGATGTGCCTTTTGGTGGTTTGATGCCAAAACACTCAAGGGGCCCAAAGTTACAGTGTTCTGAAGTTGAGAAATTTCCTATAGGATAAAATTGTGGCACCCATGATGCCTTCTGGTGCCCGTATCTCGAAAACAGTGCGAGATATGGATTTTTCATCGCAAAAATTCTTAGTCCCCCTATAGGAGAGCTGAGTGCAGAAGTAGGCTGGAAATCCATAATAGCATGAAACTTTAATTTTTTGTCTGCCTTGTACGGTTACTGAGATATTTGTGAAGTAGTATTCCAATTGCACATTTTCATGTCCGTGGGTCACTATTACACCCACACAGTTACCATTCACAGCACTTTTGGGGGGTCCATATCTTATAAATGATGCGAGAGATGGATTTGGTCAATGTATGTCTCATGGATATCTCACTGTCACGATTACAACCACACTTGAATTTTTTTCCTAGCTGGTACAGTTCCTATGATATTGGCAACTTTATGTTATAAGGCTTCCTTGCCCTACAAGGCTGCTGTATGGCTCCTTATGTATGTGTAAGTGGGAGTTATATCATTATGCAAACAAATAGAGAATGTAAAGGGAGGAGTGCGCCCACTAATACATACAACTTACATCACACTTTCTCAAAAACAAAGGAAATTAATTGCAGAAAATGGCATTAATGCATCAGTTAGGGTTAATGGTACAGCGATAAAACTTTGGAAATATGACGTTGGGGTTCAAAACCCTAACTCAGCATTCCCTCCAACCCCACCCCAACCCCCACCCACACACACACATGCAAAACACATGCAAGACTGTAAGAGACTATACCACTCTGTCACATCTGTAACCACATACTCACAATACTGTCCTTATTTCACATTACACTATGTAATGAAAAAACAAATATAGTATCATCAGCTCTATACTGGCAGCACAGTGCGATGACACATTGCTGGCATATCTTCCTCATACAGTGAGACTTAGTCTGTACATATTTTCAGAATATCAACTTTTATCTGTCACTATTCAACACTTGGGTTGCTGCAGGTATCGCTGCTACCACATGGGTCTGTGGTAGCAGGAAAGATAAAGATGAGACGTACTACTTTTTAGATAATGCTCAGGTATGAAACCAGTGCCATCACATGTTGTTATACTGCTGCGTTACCTGGAAATACTTATTAACATCATGCTATTGTTAGCTATGGATGTTACAACTGTTGCTTTCACGTTACTTGTAAACTGTACTGCAAATAATTACATTTCTTATTACTACCGTTTGTTATTAGGACTGACTCACTCTATCAGAAAAATAAATGCAAACATACAATGACTGTTGCAAGGCTTACACTAACTCTCATTTCCAAGAAACTATCTGTGGATAACATACTGTGTGTTACATCCCTTCTTCACTATTGAAATATAGGCATCTGCTTAAATATTGTTATTGATGTTTGCAACACAAAGACGCTTACTATGGGGCATCACCATGGTTGCCCAGCATGCATGCCTACTCCAAGACACTATGATAGTGGCAGAACTCATACAGTTGGTGACCCATTATGATGGCTGCATCATGCAGTACATTTAGAGAGGTATACGTTACTTCTGTTACCTGATGCTACTTGTCTCTGATTGATTGTGTTGCCTTGGACCTTCCTCTGCTTGCATGTGTGTGTGTGGGGGGGGATGGGGCCGACAGGAATGTGGAGTTAGGGTTTTGAACCCTAACATCACATTTCCAAACCTTTGTAGCTGTACTATTAACCCTAACTGATGCATTAATGGAGTTTTTTGCAATGAATGTATATATATATAGTTACATTGCAAAAAAATTGTTAATGCATCAGTTAGGGTTAAAGTGACAAAAGTGGGGAAATGAGATATTAGGGTTGAGCTCCAAACCCCATTCACCCCTCCACCCCCCCATCCTCCACAGACCGACAGACTGGGTGTGCCATGGGGTTGTCAGGCCCAACT
Source organism: Neoceratodus forsteri (assembly GCA_016271365.2). Classification (NCBI taxonomy): domain Eukaryota; kingdom Metazoa; phylum Chordata; order Ceratodontiformes; family Ceratodontidae; genus Neoceratodus; species Neoceratodus forsteri. Next base: position 57,004,657 of record CM028130.1, read on the forward strand.
CTCACTCCATTGCATGTGTAAACAGGTTGACATGCTACAGTAAAGGAGAACTGGGTAAGAGTTAGGCCTGAAGACCCCATTACACACCTAAGCATCTGTTGGTCTGTGGAGGATTGGGAGGTGGATGGGTGTGGGGGTTAGGGGCTCAACTCTAACATCTCACGTCCCCACTTTTGTCACTTTAACCCTAACCGATGCATTAACAAAGTTTTTTGTAATGAATATATATATATATATAGATATATATACTGTGTATATATATATATATATATATATATATATATATACTGTATATATATATATATATCTATATATATAGATATATATACACACATATGGCAAAAACTCCATTTAATGCATTAGTTAGGGTTGTTCTGCAGTGACAAAGTGAGAGAATTCGATTTAGGGTTCCCATCCCACCCACCCTGCCCCACCAACAGGCATCGGTGTGTGCATTGGGGTCATCGGTCCTAACTCTCACCCATCCCATGTGCAAACAAGCTTAGGTGGTGCAGTATGGGAGAATAGGGTGACAGTTGGGACCGACAGCACAATGCACACCGATGCCTGTTGTTGGGGCGGGGTGGGTGGGTTCAGGGGCGGGAACCTAACATCAAATTTCCTCACTTTTATCACTGTGGAACAACCCAAACTGATGCATTAAACCAAGTTTTTTGCCATGAATTTTCCTTCTTTTTGAGAATGTGCACTATTAATAGTGAAGTAATGGCAACACAAAGGCAAATGCAAGTGCAAACGCTAACGCACATGGTGATGCAAGCATAAATGATAATGCAAATGGTAATACAAACACAATCATTAATGAAAACTGAAATGCAAATGCAAGAGTGTACGGAAATGAAAACCGTAATGCACACTGGCATGTTAAAGTAATTGGAAACGCAGACACTTACGGTAACAGCAACGATGACACCAAAGGAAACACAAACGGAAATGGAAGCAAGTATGCAAATGCAAATGGAAATGCACACAATGATGCAAATGGAAATGCAAACAAAAACAATAATGGAAACACAAATGTTAACAGTTACGTAAACACATGCGCAAATGAAAATGCAAAGGGTAACACACACGGTGGCATAGAGAGGAACAGTAATGCAAACGGAAATGCAAATGCAAGCACATATAGAAATGAAAATGGTAATGCGCATGGTCATGGTACAGCAATAGAAAACATAAATGCTAACGGTAACAGCAACGATGATGCCAAAGGAAATGCAAACGGAAGCACGTACGGAAACGCAAATGGTAATGCACTTGATGATGCAAAATGAAACGCAAACAGAAACAGTAATGGAAACACAAATGGTAACAATAATGCAAATGCAAGCGCAAATGAAAACACAAAGGGTAATGCACATGGTGGCGTAGACGGGAGCGCTAACTCAAACGGTTACGGAAGCACAAGTAGGAACTCTAACTGTGACAGTAACAAAAGCGCACACCCTTTTTTTCACCAACAGCTGCATAGAAAAACACAGTGGCCCAGATTTTCAAACTGCACCAGGCTGTGGCGCAAGCCTGGGCACAGCGCAGGTTGGCTGTGCAGGAGCGTTGACTAGGCAATATTCAACGGAGCTGCGACATGGCACAACATCATTGAATATCGCACCCTGGCCACCTGCAGTGTGCATGGTGCAGTTGCACTGCACCAGCGCAAGTGGCCAGAGTGGAGCAGGAGGATGCGCTAGTGCAAGTTCCATTGCGCCATGTGCAGCAACCGTGATATTCAAAAGTGCACATGCAAATGGGGCCATAATGTATGCAAGTCACAAATGGGGCCATTTGCATGTCATTATGGCCCCATTTGCACGCAGGTGCGCCGATCCCTGACGACTTGCACCTGGCACCCTGCCATGCAGCAGCTGTCAGGGACCAACACCCCTGCACAATGCAGCAATGTGCCCCACAGCCCGATTGTGAGATTCAGTAAATATAAAATAGTGTATCCTATATCCCTGCTGGTCCAGTGGACCACTCTCAGCCCGATCAAGGGCATTTGTATAAAAAAAGATAATCCAATATCCCTGGTGGTCCAGTGGACCACTCTCAGCCCGATCACGGGCATTTGTATAAAAAAGGTACATCCACTATCCCTGGTGGTCCAGCGGACCCCCCTTCCTACCTGCCCACTGATCCCCACCGCCCTGCTCCCCCCCCCAGTCAGCAGCAGGCAGCAGCACCCCACCCACCTGCCGCCCCGCTGCCCGCTGACTGGCACTGTATGTAGGGCTGTATGCCCATTGGTCCACAGCGTGAGCCAATGGGCGTGCAGCCCGTACTGTACTACACATTCCAGATATGTGAATGGGATCCATTTTTTGTATAAATGGGCCCCAGAGCAGAAAATGAGCACTTAGAATACTAAATTGCTTATGTCTCAGGAACTGTACGATGTAGAAAAAAAATTAAAATTTCATATAAATTATGACTTTCCCGGCTAGTTTTGCACTTAGCCCCCTAGTGGGGGACTAAGCATTTTTCTGACAAAAAGTCCATATCTTGAAGCCTTTCTGAGATACCTTTCTGAGGTATTGCAGCATACTAAGCCTCATCCTTCAGCATTATGGCAGATCTCCAAGTACAGCAAAGCTCACTTGCTAGAGTGGAAGTAATGTTTTCTAAACTGATGGCTGAGATTAATGATATAAAAACCTCCACCCAACAGAATGCAACCACTCTTGAAACTTTTAGCCAGAAAATTGCATTTAATGAGAAAGCAACGGCCTGTAACACCACTACTATTCATGACCTCCAGGCTACTGTCTGCAATCAAGATCAAACTATTAAATCCCTACAAGCCAAAATTGATGATATTGAAAATCATAATCATCGCAACAATTTACGATTTTTTTGCTTCCCTGAAGGTGTAGAATTATGAGACACTACTGCGCTTTTATTACATGTGCTGTCTGCAATGCTTAAACTGCCTCCTGACCTAACATTAATCATTGAGCAGTCTCAAAGCACTCTGGGTCCCAGGCCAACAACAGACCAGCGACCAAGGACTATCATTGCTCGCTTCTTGAACTATTCCCACACAGAATTAATACTGAAACGAGCCATAGAAATGGGAAACTTCAGTGGCAAAAGTTTAATATTTCCATCTACAGAGACTTTTCAAAAGATTTAACCATCAGAAGGAAGGCCTACAATCCACTTAAACAAATTCTCCACCAAAGAAGCATTAAATTTGCTCTACGTTACCTCGCAACACTACACCTTTTCTCAGGCTCTTCCTTCAAGGATTTTGAAACCCCTGACGCCTTAGCCAGCTATCTGGAGGTCTCTCTCTGCAATCTTACCCTGGGAGGTTCATCAGCAATTGGCAACCCAAACACTACTTTGGTATCCACATGGAGAGTGGACGATGAGGTACAGGAACATGGGGAAAGTGTTGCAGAACTCACAGCCTAAAGCAGCAACGCTGCAACTGATTTGACCCCAAGGCAATCAACATGGCTGCAAGAGAAGCTTCTGTCAGGGCATTATTCTTCAAAACTTTCATGCTGTTCTAGCAAGATTTCACCCCAAACACCCCAAGCTGCAGCCTCTCACCTTCAAATCAACCCTTCTATTCCCTTGAGCAATAAGTTTGCTTTCTTGGACGATGATATGTACTCCTCGCAGGAGAATCTTTCCCAGCAAATTTCAGACGAACATCCCTCTAATTTGGGCCCTGTGCCTCAGGGATGTATTTTTGCCAATACTTCATGGGCAGAAGTTGTTGCAAGTTCCCTCCTCAAATCTTTAGAGCTGCCCAAAAAGAAATGCAGGGCAAAAACCAAAAGCAAGAACATCAATAGTCACAATCCTGCTAAAAAATCTAAGGTGTCATGAGCTTATATGGTCAGTAATATGGTCACAGTTGCTATATCTTGGTAGGTTTTGCTTCCAGAATACTTAAAGGGAGTGCCAGTACACTTTTTCTGCCTAGCTGCCTGCTGTACAGTCTATGCTACCTGGTTGCTTTTGCTCCCAGTGGGTGCAGAAAGCAAAGGCTGTACGTTGTGGCACGATCAATTTACTTTTTGTTGCAGTGCTTAAACGAGCAGCTTAAAGGTCTTCAAGGGAACTTTTGTACATCAGCAATGCTTTTCTAACCCATTGTTTTAGTGTTAGATCTTATATATTACCTCACTAAACAGGCTGTCTGTATCTAGCCTTTTACTCTCCAGTTTAGCAGTGCATCAGGTTTATAGTCTTTTGGCTGTTCAGTCGCATATCTTCAATTGGTATGCATTCTGATTATTGCCTTTTCTTTTTTCATATGTGAATTATTATATATTACAAGGCAACTTACCCCTTCCCTCTCCTGATGACAGGTTCTTAAGTATTATTGGCAAATACATTTAATCTATCTCCTTCCCTGTGCTCCATTATTCTTACTACCTCCTGTTTACAATATGGAACTATCATTAGCACTCAAAGAGGTGGGCCAAGTTTGGTGTACTGTTGCAAAGGATTGTCAATCTACATCTTCCTTATGCTCCTTATTTTACTCAAAGCCTGCAGATATTATAGAAATCCACTGCTGTGTGGTCCCTTCAGTTTTGGGGCTCACTGGGCCTAGTCTTCTAGACCTAGTCACCCCATATAACACCTATTTAGGTGATTTGTGAGTAATCAGAGCTGATCTTTACTATTACTATCTCTTCTTATCACCGAAGCCTATATCTCTCCACATAATCCCGATTTTCATTTGGCTCAGAGAATAAGGGTTTAAATTTACCTCCCCTTTCTTCTTCCCCCTCAGTATTGTATTTATTGTGTACTTATTCTGTTGCACTGCAAAGTATACTCAGAGTCACTCTAATGTGGTAATGATCTACTTTTCCTTTTATATTTGTTCATTTGCATTCCACCTGGCTCCCTGAATTCCTTGCTCTATGTCTAGGCTGTACTGGCATCTCATATATGGTTCTTTAATTTACTGTTATTTCAAGTTGGTATATCTTGTACTATTACTGCTAATGTTTATAAATAAGTTCTGCTGTTTAGCTTTATCCTTATACCTTGTCCTGTTAGCTTAGAATTAAGCTGAGGTTATTACAGTCCCCTGCCTTTCTTGTTATTATTCCCTTACAGTTTAGCTTATCAGGAATACTTACGTTATTATATTACTGGGATCAGACTTAGGTTTGTCTGATATTTATAACCGGTCCTCCCTAGTCTCCTCCCTACATTGACACTCCAGAGTGTGGTGAGATAGTCTCTTAGCCAGTTGGCTGACTCATATCTCCTCACACCCATACAACATTTTCTTTGTTATTTAGCTTACTAGTATTGTTGTTGTTGTTAATAACTTTTCTCCTTCCCCATCTCTAGTCTAACTTTAATAAGATATCTGTGCTACTCATGTATCATATATCTCATGTTTTTTGGCTTGAATGTTCCTGCCACTCTCTGCAAATACGTAAGCGCTCTATATTGTATTCTAATCATCCTCTGCCTCATTTATTTGTCCCTTCACACTCCAGCAATTATTCCCTTTCTTTAACACTAACAATATGAGTGACATACTTCTATATACATGGAATGTGAAGGGACTTAATTCTTCTTGTAAGCGGAAGCAAATTCTTTCACATCTCAAAAAACATAAAACATAAATTGCTTTCCTTCAAGAAACAAAATTATTAGCAGAGGATGTTCATAGACTTAAAAAAGATTTGGTTGGTCAGCTCTACGAATCATCCTATACCTTGAAAAAAGAGGAGTTGCTATTTTTATTTATAAGAGTCTCAAATGGTCCCTTGTAAACTCTGTTTCCGATACTGATGGCAGATGGGTGATGTTCAAACTGAATACCAACTCTGGTCCTCTTCTGCTTGTTAATGTCTATGCACCCAACTCCAATTCCCCAGAGTTTTTTCATAATTTAGTTCAACAGATTCTGTCCTTTAACACTGATAACAGACCAGTTATTCTTGGAGGGGATTTTAACTTAGCATTAGAAACCAGCATTGACAGAAGTAGCCCCACTACAGAGGCCCACCCTAGAAGTATTAAAGTCCTCTCATTACTAATGCAAGATGTTGGATTCACTGATGTATGGCGCCTCCTTCACCCCTGTGATCGAGAATTTACTTTTTACTTCTCTCCACATAAGGCATAAGGTAGAATTGACTACTGGTTAGCCTCTCCTGTTATAATGGAAAACACTATTGATTCATCCATCTCTCCTATCATAATCTTGGACCATTCCCCTGTCAAATTGCAACTTTTGTGGGGCCCATTAGCACCTAAATCTTCTTACTGGTGGCTGGACCCTCTCCTTCTCAAGGATCCCAATTTCTTACCCATGATCAAAGCACAAATTCAGGACTTCCTCTTTCACAATACCCCTACTGAATATTCTATGTCCTCTGTATGGGAAGCTCTTGAAGCTACGATTCTAGGGAAAATTATCAGTTATGCTGCACATAGGAAAAGAGTGAGGAAACAACAGCTGACTGACTTGGAAAAATCTCTTAAGGCTAAAGAAAATTTATACTTTTTTTCTAATAAGCACCATCCTGACTCTCAACTTCATCTTGAAATTCATCAACTTAGAGTTAAAATTAATGAGTTAATTTCTCGTAAAATCAAACTGGCCTTGATTAAACTTAAATATAAGTTTTGGGAACACGACAATAAAAATGGGACACTCCTTTCTTACCAGCTCAAAGCACAACAAATGGAACGACACATCCTAAGCCTAAAAGATGAACAGGGTACGATCCACTCCAACAACCCTTTTATAAACCTTATCATGAAAACCTTTCACCAAAAACTATACTCGAACACAAATCCTCCATCTACTTTACAAATTCAGCAGTTCCTTAAATCATCACATCTTCCTCATCTTTCTACTATTGAAACAAATTCTTTAGATGAACCCTTCTTGCTTCAGGAAATCCAGAAAGCTTTGTCTTCCATGAAATCCGGCAAATCCTCTGGGGGTGATGGATTCCCTGTCGATTTCCATAAAATGTTTTCCAACACCTTATGTCCCCTTCTTCTTAATGTTTATCAAGAAGCTTCCAATACTGGCAAGCTTCCTCTATCTTGTACTGAAGCAATCATAACCCTAATCCGTAAGAAAGAAAAAGACCCTACTCACCCCACAATTTACAGGCCCATCTCTTTATTAACATGGATGGGAAGATATTTGCTAAACTACTAACTTCTCGGCTTGAATCCTTGATTCCCTAGCTAACTCATTGTTCACAAACTGGTTTTATTAAACATAGATTTGGTTCTGATCACCTATGATCCTTATTTAATTTAATTCACAAAGTCAATCCCTCAAGACACCAGCTGCAGCCATAGCTATTGATTTCGAGAAGGCCTTTGATTCCTTAAACTGGGACTACCTTCATCAAGTTTTATCTTATTTTGGTCTTTCTCATACGTTTTGCTCCTGGATCAAGCTATTATATAACTCCCATGTTGCTAAAGTACTTACTAATTCCACCTTTTCCTCTTACTTTTATCTAGCAAGGGGATCTAGATAAGGCTGTCCCCTGTCACCTTCCCTGATTATTTTAGCCATGGAACCCCTGACTGCTTGTTTACGTCAATCTTCTGGCATTATGGGCTTACTTGTGAGCGATTCAAGATATGTTTCTCTCTCCTACGCAGATGACCTCTTAATCTTACTTGAAAACCTGAATGAGGCTGTGCCCCTGTTGGTTGATTTGCTTAATAATTTTACTAAAATTTCTGGCCTTGCTTTGAATTATGGCAAATCACAAACTTTGCCCCTTAACAGCCACTGTAAAGCCTTTATGAACATAACTCTTGGATTCTGCTGTTCACCACAGGGTATAACATATCTAGGAATCAAAATTACTAGTAACATAGGGGAGATATGGGACATTAACTTTAACCCCTTATTTGATAACATCAGAACAATTCTGGACAGATGGAAACTTCTTAATCTCTCTTTCACGGGGAAAATTGCAGCCATTAAGCTGTCCATTTCTCCCAAGATTCTTTACCTCTTTGCCAATATTCCTTTAGTATACCATTCTCATTTTTGGTTAAAATTGAAAAATTAATAGGTAACTTTATCTGGGATGGGAAACCACCAAGATTTAACCACAATAAACTTCAATCACATTGGAAAAAAGGGGGGTTCGGACTCCACTGGTTCAAAGGCTACCTCTGGGCTTTCTGAATGGCCCAAACCATTAAATGGTTTCAGAAACCCACTCCTCACACCACTATGGGTTGCAATGGAATCCGCTTTGTGCCCGTGAGGAGTTCCCACTTCCTTCATTTTTAATCCCATTTTCTCTAAACTAAAATCTCACCCGACCATAGCATCCTCTGTTCTTTATTGGAAACTAACCCACACATTCCTGAAATCCAATCCAACATCCTGGTTTTATGCCCTCTTATGGGGCAATCTACTGCTCACTCTAGAAGATTACCCAATTTTCTGTCGTACATGGAGGAACAAAGGCATTTTCTTTCTCGAAGATATCTTGGACCAGAATTCGTTCACTCTTAGATCATTCTCAGACTTACAGGTCACATGGAAACTTTCCAAACAGGACTTCTGGAAGTTTTTACAAATTCAGGCAGCTTATAACTCTCTCTCTCTAGTTTAGTGTATAGGCATACTCTTCTAAACCCATGCATCTCACACTGGACTAATTTATCAGTAAAATTAAATAGCTCCATTTACAAAGACATTATTGATAATCTACCTGATCAGTCTATACAGGCCAAAAATAAATGGAGTACTCTTCCTAACTACAATATTTCAGGAGCACAATGGAGTAATTGTTGGCGTAGTGCATGTAATACCTTTAAAGATGCCCATAGTTCTTTAATACAAACTAAAATCCTACATCTTTGGTATAGAACCCCCTCTGTGCTTCAACAAATGGGCCTATTAAATAATAATTGCTGGTGCTGCAATTTGACCAATGGGGATCTACTTCATATCTTGTGGTCTTGTGCTCCCATTAATAAGCTCTGGCATAAAGTCTGTTTACTTGCCTCCAGAGTAATAGGACAAAAACTACCTTTTGACCCCAAGCTATTCCTTCTAGGCATCCTTATCCCCAATAGCTCTCTCCTCTCACATGCACATTTTAGATGGCTAAACATACTTTCTCTTCTGGTCAAACATCTGATTCTTATGAAATGGAAATCAGCTCTGGTGCCTTCTCTTTCAGATGTTCTTCAAAGCCTCTCTCAGTATGCCTCTCTAGACCGATTGTCTCATGTTACTCATAACCAACTCACTGTATATGACAGCTGTTGGCAGCATTACTTCAAGTACATGAACCTAGTTCTTCTAGACCCTAATTCTTAGGGATATTTAGCCCTCCTTCCTATTTTGCTCTCAGATTAGGTTTTCTCGAAACTTTTGTGCAGAGATTTCTCCTCTTTTTTTCCCTTTCTTCCCTGTTTTCTCCCTCTCTCCTTTCCTTTTTCCTTGCTTTTTCTCTCTTCTTTCTTTTCTTGCACACTTTTCTCTTATCTTCACCTCTTCATTACTGAACATTGTTCATATTACCACATTTTATCACTTTTTGCAATTTACTGAATGCGTTGCCATAGCCTGCCCTAGCATGTATTTCGTACATGATTGCTATTTCTGATCCTATAATACCCTATTGATTGTAACCCTTCTGATCTCCACTTACATCCTGTCTAGGTTTGTGTTTTATTATCAATACATGTATATAAGGCTTCTCCAATATGTTTACCCTAAATACTGTGTTTTGTTAAGTGATATTTTATACCTTACATGGAGGATAGTCTTCTATTGTATAAGATGTGTGCTTTCTTATAACTCGAATTTCAATAAAAAGATAAAGTGAAAAAAATAAAAATTACTATAAATCTTTGTCATCCTCCTGCAGCAAAACAGTTGGGCCTTTTGGGCTGAAATTTTCAGGGTAGCAAGCCTTGGTCCCACAGATGTGCCTTTTGGTGGTTTGTTGTCAAAAAATAGTCATGTGGCCCAAAGTTACAGCATTCTGAAGTTGAGACATTTCCCATAGGATAACATTGTGGTGCTCATTATGGTCTTTCGGTGCCTGTATCTTGAAAACTTAGCAAGATATGGAGTTTTTTCTACTAGCAGTTTAGTTCACTTAAAAGTGAACAAAGCTGCAGAAACAAATTTGGAAATAATCGATGACAACTGCAGTGGAATTTTTTTCCTACTTGCTACAGTTGCAGAGATATTGTATAAAACATATCCCAAGGGTTCAAAGGGTGCTTTATTAGTGCTTTTGGTGCCCGTATCTCAGAAACTGTATGTGATGCAGATTTAGTCAGTTATGTCATGTAAAATACTCACTGTCTTGATTACAGCAGTACTGAATTTTTTTTCCTAGCTGCCATGGTGGCTGAAATATTAGCACATTACTGTTATAAGGCTTCCTTGCCCTATTGGGCTGCTGTATGGCTCTGTAGTTATTTATAAGTGGGAGCGCAGTGCCTGGAGAGCCTGTGCTACCACATACACATACCATTATGTAAAACAAATGGGCAATGTGAAGGAAGCGTAGGGCCCAGAAGGCCCACCCTCCCACTAACACATGCCACTTACACTACACTTTCTCAAAAAGTAGGGAAATTCATTGCAAAAAACTCCATTGATGCATCAGCTAGGGTTAATAGTACAGTGACAAAAGTTTGGAAATGTGCTGTTAGAGTTCAAAACACTAACTCTGCATTCCCCTCCCACCCCCATGCATACACACACACACACATATGCAAAACTGTAAGACACTATACTGCACCATCACATCTGTAACCACAATAATCACAACACTGTACTTATTTCACGTTATACTATGTAATGAAAAAACAAATATAGTATCATTGACTCTATACTCTCAGCACAGTATGATGACACATTATTGATGGCATATCTTCTTCATAAAATTAGACTTAGACTGTATACATTTTCAAAATATTGACTTTTATGTGTCACTATTCAACAGTTGGGTTGCTGCAACTGTCACTGCTACCACATGGGCATTTGGTAGCAGGAAAGATAAAGATGACACATAGCACTTTTAAGAAACTGCTCAGATATGAAACTAGCACCATCACATGTTGTTATACTGCTGCGTTACCTGGAAATACTCATTAGCAGCATGTTATTGTTAGCTTTGGATGTTACAACTGTTGTTTTCTCATGTTCCTTGTAAACTATACTGCAAATAATTACTTGTATTAATACTACTGTTTCTTATTAAGACTGACTCACTGTATCAGAAAAATAAATACATACATCCAATGACTGTTGGTAGGCTTATACTAATTCTCATTTCCAAGAAACTGTGAATAACATACTGTGTGTTACATCCCTTCTTCATTATTGAAATATAGGCATCTGCTTAAATCTTGTTATTGCTGTTTGCAACACAAAACTGCTTACTGTGGGGCATCACCCATAGTTGCCCAGCATGTGTGTCTACCCCGAAGGCACTATGATGGCTGCAGAACTCATACAATTGGTGACTCATGATGAAGGATTTGTCCTGCAGTACATTTAGAGAGTTGCACGCTACTTCTGTTACTTGATGCTGGTTGTCTCTAATAGGTTGTGTTGCCTTGGCCCTTATAATACTTGCATATGTGTGTGTGTGTGGGGGGGGGTTGGGGGAATGTGGAGTTAGGGTTTTGAACCCTAACAGCACATTTTCCAAACTATTGTTGCTGTACTATTAACCCTAACTGATGCATTAACTGTACCAATTACTTATACTAGCGTAAAAAGCACTCAAATGAGCACTACCTTCTGGAATCTCCTGTCTTTTGCCCAGATCCCTCAAAGTCCCTCATAGCTGGACCTCTGATACTGAGATCCTAATTGTTCCCAGGTTCTGGACTACACAGGGCCAGCAGTCTATCCTCTACAGAGCCACTATCTGGCTAAATGGCCTTGGCTTTAATCTAACCAGCTTAACTCACATATCTAAGTTTAAACGCCTCCCACACAAACACATCATGAATAAGAACACTTGTGAATAACTTACTTAAGTTACAGCTTTGCCCATTTGTGAATACAGCCTTCCACACTGCAACTAAACAAGGCCCCTCTTTTCGCTCTGCCTTCTCCTGGGCCTGACTTCTCCCACCCACCCCTCCATACTCCCTTTACTCTCACCCACCTCCATCCTTCACACCTTTCATAAAATGAGGCCTCCTGGTGGCAACCCATCCCACACATTTCCTGACCCTCCTCAACTTCTTCCCCCCTTTTTTTTCTTTTCTTTTCCTGCTTCATCCCACCAGTGTTTGTATTATAAAGTGTAGCTGAGAATGGTCTAATCATTTTGTACAGTTACGTTTTACTGATATCTGTCAAGTTATTATGGTTTCCTTTGTCAGTCTGTGTTTACCCTTCCCACTCTTTGACATGGAACTTTTGTAAATGAGCTGTCCTGTGCTCAAAGGTACTTATAATCTGAGAATGAATAAATAAATAAACATTAATTAATGGAGTTTTTTGCAATTCTCTATCTATCTATCGATCTATCTATCTATCTATCTATCTATCTATCTATCTATCTATCTATCTATACACACTAGTCTTCCACCCACTGTAAATAGCAATTGTGATGTACTTCCACTCAAACATATGAACATATGAAATTGCCAGCAGAAAAAGGCCCACAGGTCTTAGTCTGCCCGATTGTGCAGCTCTTAGTTTCATATCACTACAGCTGCCCCATCCCCACCTAGACCCATCCCTTCCTCCTCTTTCCCGGTCCTTCCCCCTTTTATGTTTTTGTCTGTACTAATCCTGCCTTTGACTCTATCCCAACCCCATTTAAAGCTATCCACTGTCCTTTGAGAGATTAACTCCTCTGGCAGTATGTTCCAACCTGCCACTACTCTTTCTGTGATGTAGTGCTGCCTCATCTCCCTCCTAAACCTTCCCCTTCCAACTTCAGATTGTGCCCTTAGTGACCCTCCCCCCCTTTAAGCAGAACAATCCTCCTTCCCTGGCTTTGTTTATGCCTTTAAGTTCTTAAATGTCTTTATCATTTCCCTTCTTACCCTTCTGTCTTCCAGTGAGCACATGTTGAGCTCCTTCAACCTTTCCTCGTATGGCAACTCCCCTAGTTCCATGACAATTTTTGTAGCCCTACACTGCACCCCCTTCAATAATATCACATCCTTTTTGAGGCATGGGCACTAGTACTGTATACAGTACTTCAAGTGTGGCCTCACCAGTGATCTATACAATGGCAAGATGACATCCCCCTTTCGAGAGGTGATCCCTCTGGCAATGCACCTCAGCATCCTATTTGCCTTTGCTACTACCCTCTTACACTGTGCCGATACCTTCATGTCCCCTGTGACTATTATCCCCATGTCCCTTTCCTCCTCTGAAGCCATTAGCTGCAATCCTCCCATCTGGGATTTCTGGCTCCAAGATGCATGACCTTGCACTTCTTAGCATTAAACCCCAACTGCCACTCCATAGACCAGTGTTTGCATTTAGCTAGATCCTCTCTGAGTGCCTGCCTCTCTCCTCATTGTCCACGTTTGCACAAATCTTAGTGTCATCGGCTAACAGGCAGATCTTACTCTTGACCCCCTCTGCAATGTCTGCAATGAAGACATTGAACAAAACAGGATGCAACACTGAACCCTGTGATACTCCACTCAATACTGGTCATGGCTTGGATGTCTCCCCATTACAACTACCCTCTATTGTCTGCCCTGCAGCCAGCTCTCAACCCACACCACCAGCTTTTCCCCTACCCCATGTCCCTCAGCTTGCTCATTAACCTCTGATGCAGTCCAGAGTCAAAAGTCTTGATGAAGTCCAGATGCAGATGTCCACAGCATGGCCTTCGTCAACCACCCTAGTGACCCAGTTGAAGAAGTCAATCAGGTTAGTTTGGCAAGAGCATCCTGTGACAAACCCATGCTGTCTCTTATCCTGCAGCCCACTGCTATCAAGAAAGGTTATCAACCTCTCCTTCAGAATGGTCTCCATCAACTTCCCCACTATGGAAGTCAAGCTTACCGGTCTGTAGTTACCCAGTTGGTCCTTGATTCCACTCTTGTGAAGGGGCACCACATGAGCCATCCTCTAGTCCCTGGGTACATAGCCCATCTTCAAGGAGGTGTTGAACAGGTCCATCAGAGGGTCTGTCAACAACTCTGCCAGTTCCTTCAGGACCCTTGGGTGTACACCGTCCAGTCCTGATGCCTTGTCCTACCGGTAAAGCTATAAGGCCCTTCAGAACTCTATCTTCTTGGATGACCTCATCTGTTATCTCTGCCCCCCCTTCACCATTGCCCCCTTTCCCCTGTGGTATTGACCCATCCTTTTCTTTTGTGAACATAGAGCAGACATATTTATTATCTTTTATGTATATATATTTTTTTATTGCATTATATGCCATACTGTTGTTTTTTACCTTGTTTGTAACCCCCTCCCTTGGATTGCACCTTGAAATGAGCTTCTGTTCACGCTGCCTTTCCTGGCAATCAACTTTTAAATATGCCTTTCCTGGTTATCAACATTTAAATAAAATAAAATAAATATACAGAGTATATCTATATATCTATCTATATATCTATATATCTATAGATAGATGGATAGATAGATAGATATACACATTCTAGAATAGTATTCTGTAAAATAAACTTAAGTATAGACTTAAATATGAGCAGACATAATGACAAGTTCAAAGGTATAATTTTTGGATATGCAACATTTTTGACATAAAGAAATACACTGTCTGAAAAGAGGTATGAACAACACGTCTGGCAGTTTTAATGTATGTGCCATGCAACACCTTGAAAGCACAAAGGAAATGTGCTTGCAAATAAATCTAATGTTGTAAGGACCTTTCTGAAAGGTTTATGGAGAAATCTCACATTATTATTTAGCCAGGAATATTTCAAACAAAAGAGTCACTTTATTTTAAAGGACTTTGCTAACAAAATAAAGTTATAGCCCTTAATACCTTATTTCAAACAATATTGGTCTCACAGACATGTGAGTCGCTTTTAAAAATGTGGTCTTCTGTCCTTTAACTTTGAAAATCTTGGTGAGAATTTATAATTTTGGATGATAAAAGTTCTGTAGTAGCTTGTTTTTCTGTAGTCTTCTGTCCATTCTTCCTTGAACCCAACTTTTGGATTTCTCTGGCATCAGTTCAGCAGTGCAGACTGGCTACTCCTGGCTTCCAACATCACAAATCATCAAAAATCACTTGTCGGTATTTTGGCAGGAACATCAGACAATGAGATAGCAACAGTTCCAAAGCACAACAGTAGATTCCTTCACCATCCCAGTGTTTTGTAGAAAAGGTTTTCCTTGTGGATAACAAAGTTCCTGTTTGGTAACTGGATTTTATAATTGTTTTTACTTCTCAATTCATTTCTTCTTGAACCCAGAACCTTGGACTCATTTGTTATCAAACAGCACTGTAGACTTGCTCTAGTTGATGAATGTAACAGTTAGTTTCTGTCCATGCTTGGCTTTAACGTAAGTTTCAAAATATCACTTCAGTCAGGTAGTCCAGTATTTAAACCACATACTTTGCTTCATCCAATATTGGAAAAAGTCCTTTTTGTAACAAGTTGTTCTTGTAGCTGCTCTTTGTTGCAGTTTTGTGTCAGCTCCAAGGATTTTCCTCAGCTCCCCTAGTGGACACATAAATGGCTTAACCTCATGCGCTCCCCCCACCCCGCACACTGTATGGCTGACAGGGGGTGCTCAATCCCCTGTTGGCTCCACTGCCCCCCTCAAACAGACTTTCAGGTGCCATGCTGAGAGCCCAACCCAGTGTGGCAAAAGTCTGTATGGCCAACAGGGTGTCCCATCCCCCATCAGCTTCACAGCCCCCAAACAGACTTCCAGGTGCCACGCTGGGAGCCCACCCCATCATGGCAAAAATCCCACGTCATCTTTGTAAAAAAAATAAAAACCCCTAAAAGGAAAAATGGTCCATCATTGACTATCTTGCCTCCCTCCCCTAACCCGCACCCACCCTCTGCTTACCCCACCTCCCCACACCCCCGCCTCACCACATACTTACCTCTGGATACCAGCATGCCAATCTTTGGTGGACTGGGAACATGTCTGCACTATTCAAAGCCAAGCGGGAGCTGAAAAAATGCTGGTAAGCTGTATAGAAACATAGAATTTGATGGCAGATAAGGACTGCTTGGCCCACCCAGTCTGCCCATTTCTCTACCTAATGGATAAGCTGCAGATCCTAGTTATACAACAGCCTACTTCTTCCTACCCCCACTCCACCCCCTAGAATAGCCTTATGACTGTCCCATGCATGCTTGAATTCCACCACTGTTTTTGACTCCACAACCTCCTCCGGAAGGCCGTTCCATGCATCCACAACCCTCTCTGTGAAAAAATACTTCCTTATATTACCTCTGAGCTGCCTGACCTAACTTCAAATTGTACCCACTTGTTCTTGCACACCACTTTTTCTGAAACCCTCTTGGACTTTATTGATTCCCTTGAGGTACTTGAAAGTTTCTATCATGTTCCCCCTCTCCCTCCTCTTCTCGGGGCTATACATATTAAACTCCTTAAGTCTCTCTTCATATGTCTTCCGGTGCAGACCCTGCACCATTTTAGTTGCCCTCTTCTGGACTGCATACATCCTGTTTATGTCTTTGTAGAGATTGGGTCTCCAGAGCTGCATGCAGTACTCCAGATGGGGTCTCACCAGCTGTCTGTACAGAGGAATGACAACTTCCTGTTTTCTACTGGTGATGCCTCTTCCTATGCATCCCAGTATCCCCCAGCCCTCCTTACTGCCCTTTCACATTGCTTGCCCACCTTTAAGAAATCTGATATGACTACCCCAGGTCCCTTTCCATTTTTGGTGTTGTTAGTATCTCACCCCCCATTGTGTACTCAACTGGGATTTTGTTTCCCAGGTGCATTACCTTGCACTTCTTAGCATTGAATCTATGTTGCTATACATTTGACCATTCCTCCAACCTTGCCAAGTCCCTTCTCATCCTTTCCACCCCACCTTGTGTATCAACTCTGTTGCAGATCTTTGTGTCATCTGCAATGAGACATAATTTTCCTTCCAGTCCCTCTGCAATGTCACTTATAAAGACATTGAAGAGGACCAGTCCTTGAACTGATCCCTGCGGTACCCCACTACTAACTCCCCTTTCTTCAGAGTGGACTCCATTTACTATTACCCTCTGTGTCCTGTTCTCCAGCCATTTTTTTACCCAGGCTACCATCTTCAGTCCAGCTCCTAGGCTGGCTAACTTGTATATTAATCTTTTGTGTGGGACTGTGTCAAATGCCTTGCTAAAATCTAGGTAGACCATGTCCACAGCCCCTCCCTGATCTACTACTTTGGTCACCCAGTCAAAGAAATTGATTAGATTCATCTGACATGACCTTCCCACTGTGAATCCATGGTGCCTTGGGTTCTGTGCCCCTCTGGCTTCTAGGTACTCAACAATTCTTTACTTCAGAAGTGATGCCATCATTTTCCCTATCACTGAGGTTAAACTAACAGGTCTGTAGTTGCCTGCTTCTGCCCTGCTCCCACTTTTGTGAAGTGGAATCACATCTGCCCTCCTCCAGTCCTCAGGTACCACCCCATCATCCCATGATTTGATAAAAAGGGTAGTCAGTGGTATCACTAGTTATACCCTTAGTTCTTTTAGAATTCTGGGATGAATCCCATCAGGCCCCATTGCTTTGTCCACCTTCAGTTTTAAGAGTTCTTTCAGAACCCTTTCTTCTGTAAATGGGCTGGTATCAACTTCTGTATCCAGAGTGTTTCTACTGTTTGGTTTAGGTACCTCCCCCTCTTCATTTGTGAATACTGAGCAAAAATATTTGTTTAGTATATCTGCCTTTTCACAGTCACCCTCTGCCCACCTCCCTTCCCTTTATTAAGCCTCATTATCCCTCCCTTGGTCTTCCTTTGCTCCCTGATGTACCTATAAAAGGTTTTATCTCCCTTCTTAACTGTGTTGGTTATCTTTTCCTCGGTTTGGGCCTTTGCTGTTCTGACTGCCTTCCCAGCTTCCTTTTGCTTTAACTGATACAATTCTCTGTCCTGCTCCTTCTGTGATTCCTTGTACTTTCTGAATGCTTTCTTTTTCTCCCTAACCCCTCCTGCCACCTTCTTTGAGAACCATAGTGGTTTCTTACATCATTTTGTTTTATTTGCTTCACAAAAAGGCTTGTTGCCTCTGTGATGGCAGTTTTGATTATTCCCCATTGTTCTTCCACCCCTCCTTCCTGTTCATTTGCTAGTGTATTCCTTAGGCACTCACCCATTTTGGCAAAGTCAACCCTCCTGACGTACAATATCTTTGCCTTTGTATGGTTTGACTCTACTGCTGTGTTTATGGTGAACCATACTGTTTAATGGTCACTAGTTCCCATATTGCTACCCACTTCTAAATCTGTGATCCTCTTGCCATCCCCATTTGAGAGTACCAGGTCTAAGATTGCTCCCTCTCGAGTGGGTTCCAATACTAGTTCTCTAAGGCCTGCCCCCTGTAGGGTATCTAGAATGACCCCACTCTTAGAAGTGGCTGCTGAAAATGTACTCCAATTAACATATGGTATATTCAGATCCCCCATCAGCAATATCTCCCCTTTTTCTGCCATTCCAAGGATATTTCCTATCATTTCCTTCTCCATGTCCTCCCCCTGAGATGGGGGTCTGTATACAACTCCTGTGCAGATTGTGGTGCCATTGCCTGTCTCCAAATTGACCCACAGTGCTTCCTCTCCTCCCCATTTACCCTTTTTTTCTGTAGCTTTGATTCCTTCCCTTATGTAGAGAGCTACTCCTCCTCCTCTTTTACCCTCCCTGTCCCTCCTGTAGATAGTATATCCTGTTATGTTTATGTCCCAGTCATGATTCTGTGTGTACCATATTTCTGTGACTGCCACAATATCTAGATGTTCCTCCTCCATCAAGGCCACTAATTCAGGTAGCTTGTTACCCAGACTATGAGCATTAGTACTCATTGCTCTCCATTTTTTGATGGCTTTATCTCTTGTAGCACAATCCCTGTCCTCATTGACTTTGCTTTCTCCATTCACCCCTGTCCTGCTCCCTACTGACCTTTGTACCTTGGCCTTTCCCTCATTTAGTACCCTGTTTTGTAGGGGGAGGCTGGGACTTTCCTACTGCTTATCAGTGCCTTCCCCCTTGACTAGTTTAAAAGCTTGCCAATGAAGCATTTAAACTGATTGCCCAGAAGACTTGTTCCCTTCCTGGACAGATGCAGACCATCCTGCCATTATAGGCTGGTATCCCTCCAGGTGGAACTCCAGATACCAATGAAGTCAAACCCCTGTGCTCTGCACCATTTTTTTAACCATCCATCGAACTGAATGGTGCGAAGTACCCTCGCCACACCCTTGTCATAGACAGGCAGCACCTCTGAGTATAATGGCATAAATTTTTTTTTAAACTTTGGTGCATATCATGGCCATTTTGGGGAATTCTTTTCACCAAATTTTCAACATGGAGTTCTTGGAACCCGACCTCATGAACTCAGTCACTGTCATTTTGTTATTCGGTCCTGAAAGGTGATTTTGTGGTCACTGCGTGGAACCACCTTTTGGACCAATTAATGAAATGACAGTGTCACAGTTCAAGAGATAGACCTCCAAAAACCCTATGTTGAAAATTTGGTGAAAAGATTCCCAAAATTGACTGTTTTACAAGTGTGCATTGCGCAGTTCCTATGCACTCTCATAACTTTAAGAATTTGTAATATTTTCACTCCAGATTTTAAACATTGTCATTTTACCACACCTCCTTATGAACAATACAGTTGTCATTTTTTAAATCTTACCTGAAATGCATTTTCACACATGTAGCGCACAATGGTGTACTCGGTGTGCGAAATAAATGTTCAGACCAGATTCAGAAAATCAAAGTGACACTGTTCAAAAGCAGAGATTTTAAAATGGCTATGTTGAAAATTTGGTGACAAAAGTCCATAAAATGACTGTGTTACAAGCATACATTGTGCAATTTACACGCACCCTCTTAAGTTCACAAATTTGTATTATTTTCAGTCCAGATTTTCAACATTGACATTTTTCCACACCTCCTCATGAACAGTACAGCTGCCATTTTTCACATCCTGGCTGAAATGTGTTTTTGTACTTCTGGCGCAGAATAGCGTGGTTGCTGTGGGAAATCATTGTTTGGGACAGATTAAGCAAATCACAGTGACACTGTTCATGAGTGGAGGTCCCAAAAAACCTATGTTGAAATCTGCTGTGAAAAATCCACAAACTTATTACATTATAGGTGTATGTTGCGCAGTTTCTATGCATGCACGTGACTTCAAAAGCTTTTTTATATTTTCACTCCAGATTTTCAACAATGCCATTTTTTACACCTCCTCATGAACAGTACAGCTGTGATTTTTCACATCCTGTTTGAAATGTGTTTTTGCACCTGTGGCACCAAATGGCAGAGTCACTGTGCAAAATCACCTTTCGCCTAATGAACTGATAGTGTCACTGTTCATGCGGTGGGGTCACAAAAAGCCCATGTTGAAAACTTGGAGTAAAAATACCAAGAAACACCCAGGGCATTAGGGTTTTTGACCATAATGCCCTACCCTGTGGGGAATGAGAGGCATCAGAGGTGTGACTTGTAATTGTTGACAGTAATGCTCATGACATTCCACCTCCACTCTGCAGCCAATGACAGGCTACGAGGTGCACCTTGGACCCTTTGGCCCCAGAGTTCACCCCCCTTCTCCTATACTGCACCAATTTTAGCATATTTACTTATGGAATGAGGTAAATGTAAAGCCCAAACACCCCAAGGCACACCTCGACACTTGTCAGTATCTGAAGGGTAGGGTGAGGTGAAATGTCATGACCGTCATGGATGACGACCCAAAGGCACACCCCAATGCCTGTCCATCTCTGCAGGGTGAGGGTGGAGTTGGCGTCAGTTCAATACTTCAATGCCATTCCTACACTGCATCTGTCTAACACCTGCACTTCCACTTCTAATGCCAACAAGCACACATTCGGCATTGACAAATGCTTGTTAGTGTCTAGGGTGTACTTCAAAGTAAAGTTGAATGCTTAGTTTTTTAACCCTGCCAAAATCCCACTTGAGCAGCATTTTCCTCATGTAGACAGAAATTTCAGCCAGCCATTTTATATTACCCCATTTACTTAATTATTAAGCACTTATAAAGAATATAAAATAGTAATTAAATTAATGAAAATAATGGTACTAGAATATAATAACATTTCTAATGACTAAGTTTTGTTCCTACATTTCAGACCAGCTAATTTGCCTTAGACAAATACATGTCTACCATTAGGGTCCCTAATTTCTTGAATTAGCTGTAAGGGTACTGATTCAGCCACTAAAATAGCTACACCTCTCTGCCTGGCAATGTTCCCTTCCCCATACACCTGTCCCACCCATAATTTATTCAGGTTGTGAGCCTGATCCACAGAAAGGTGCATTTCCTGCAAGAAAGCAAAATGGGTATGATATTTTTTTAGGTGACGCAGTACACAACATTTTTTTTGTGATGTCCCTTCTTCCTTTAATGTTCCATGACATAAAGGTCCACCCTACAGCCATTTTAGTACACTACTAAAGATTCTACAATTTCAATGATAGCCATGTCCCAAAGATGCCTGCATGCTCCCCCATCCACAAAAGAAATCACCCCAAGATTTTAATATAACAACAGAATCCATACCCCCAGGCCTTAGGCCTGCTCCCACTCATGTGAACCATTACTGGCAGCATGGAAGTGGGCCACCCTCTAAACCAACCGTAGCCTGACTTTAATAAGTCTCTCTTTTTCCACCTTTGTGCACAAAAAAATTGAAGAAAGAGATAAGCTATGGAAAGGGATCTACCAACTTCTATACCCCAAGCAAAACATTAGCTATTGACAATTTTTTTATGACAAGACTAATACACTTAAAGAACTATACCACTTATACAATTTGACCACCCTAGAATAACACATTCTATTCATTAACTTTACAAAAAGGTATAAAATGATACTATAAGTAAGTAGAACCGAACATTTCAAAAAATATCACAGGACAGAGGAAATATGTTATCGATTAAACAGCTCCTCCAGGTTGGGTAAAATGTATAACCACAATATTCAGATATGGTTCCCCTCAATAACTTAAGTACAAAGAGTAATAAACAACTAGATTTCTAATAGATTTATATTCTTTTTTAAAAAAAGAAACGAGCTCCTGTATATAATCCAACGTTTATAACACAAGTAAGTACTGGGGATGAATCAACTATCTGCATCTGCAAGATAATATAAAATAAAGGAGGCATCAAAAAGGGGGGGGGGGAACAGAAACAAGCATACTTCAATGTTCTGAATAAAATGTTTCTCCAGTGTCCTGAGTTAACAGGAAAGAAAGTATTAAATTTATAGATACAACAACTGTAACTGTGAGACTAGCCCATGGAGACTCTCCACACTAGGAGGAGTAAGTAACTACAATACCTTACATCTCGCACAGAAAGTTCTAGATCCCCTACAAAAACTTTCTGCACTGTAAAAGACGTATATTACAATGATTATGTGTCACACTAGAAAAACGTTCATTAGTCAGCTACACCGGAGAAAAAGAAAATAAAATCAGTGAGACCTATATAACAGCTCCCCATCAGTACTATTAGAAGGTCCCATTAAAGCAAAAGTCTCTCCCAATATTTTAGGTACGTATGCTAAGAGACTCAGTCCAGATAAATAGTTATTAAAACTCAGTCTTAGTGTATACTAAGTCACATAAGAATATTTTTAAAATAAGGGTAACTGCTTTCTTTGTTGGCTGCATTGTGTAATGAGGTCTAGACAACAGGTTAGTACCATCAAGCAATTTGTCATACATACTGCAGTCTCTTAAGACTGGTCAAGCTGGGATCCCCTAACAACTGTTCTGCCTGCTTTTCCAAACAGATCAGGCAGCAATTTAGGGAGCTCCACAGAAGCCTGAGCAGCTGTATCACAATGGACCTTTCCCTTGGCAGTCTGAACTTCAAGCCTCGCCAGGAATAACATTTTATGCTTAATGCCTGCAGCCCACAATTTAACCTGTCGACTGTGGTATGCAGCTCTCTACTGCCACACCCTGAATGTCAAGTCCGGTACAGTCAAACTTTTTTATCATAGTAGTTGTTGAACTTTTCTGGTAGCTCTCAGCAAATGATCCCTTTTCTAAGTAGTTTAAAACTTTAAACATTAGGGGATGCATGGGTTCACCTGGTGCCAGCTTCAGTCTCAGGGAGAGGTGCACCTGCTCAACGATGTAATTGGGACCATTGGGGGAAGGGACGGTGATCTTTGTACAAAATGTTTGAATAAATTCAATGGTGTTTGGCCCTTCTTCTCCCTCTGGGAGCCCCAAAAGCACACGATTGTTTCTACAAGATCTTCCTTCTAAATCTTAAATTTTTTCTTCTAGTTTAGAGATGGTCCTTTTCATGAAGATAACTTGTGGATCCATTTTTGCAAGTCAATCCTCCACCAAACACACCTGGGCTTCCAAATCAGAAAGTCTCTGGGTAAGTTCTTTTAGCGCAGGTTTAATATCTCTAAATTCATTCATCAAAGTGAATATCACATAGAAACATAGAAACATAGAATTTGACGGCAGATAAGGACCTCTCGGCCCACCCAGTCTGCCCATTTCCCTACCTACTGGATAAGCTGCAGATCCTAGTTAACCAGCAGCCTACTTCCTCCTACCCCCACCCCCTAGAATGGCCTTATGTCTGTCCCATGCATGCTTGAATTCCACAACTGATTTTCACTCCACAACCTCCTATAGAAGGCTGTTCCATGCATCCACAACCCTCTCTGTGAAAAAATACTTCCTTAAATTACTTCTGAGCTGCCCCCCCTCTATCTTCAAATTGTGCCCTCTTGTTCTTGCACACCTCTTTTTTAGAAAGATGCTACCCTCTTGGACTTTGTTGATTCCCTTGAGGTACTTGAACGTTTCTATCATGTCCCCCCTCTCCCTCCTTTCCTCGAGGCTATACATATAAAGCTCCTTTCATCTCTCTTCATATGTCTGCTGGTGTAGACCCTGCACCATTTTAGTTGCCCTCCTCTGGACAGCTTCCATCCTGTCTATGTCTTTGCAGAGATTGGGTCTCCAGAACTGCACACAGTTCTGGAGACCCAATCAATTTGATTTTCTGTAGATTGGCATATAATTGCCCTGTTGTTATAGAATTAGTAGTCTCAGCATTTCAGATAGGAAGAGAGTTGCTTCGGAGGGGCCTCTTTGCCTCAGGGGTAATAATGGAATCCTGCTCCTCTTCTAAATCTTCCAGCTGTAAAATGGTTTGGGATGGCTGCTGATCCATATTTTCCTTATCCATCTATACAGTACTGTAAGTCACTGTTTAACTTTAGCTCAAGTAATTGCAATTTCCACATTAGGGAGATAGCAAAAATTAGATCATTTAAAGCTGGTTTAGATAGAGGTCCACAGACTTGTTGCTACCTCAAGCTGAGCATCAAGTGACTCCCCCAATATGTATATATTTATTAAACTGTTACAATGGGATGGGGGACCACTGGACTACCATGGAGGGTTTCTCTTTATTTATTTATTTATTTATCATACTGCAGCATTGGGATCGGGGGGACCGTGGCACATTGCTACATACATGCAGCTTTCCCAGATGATAATATTCTTAGTACCCTTAGATCATCCCTGGCTAGTCTAAGGGTACTTATAATTTATCTCTCTGGGAGAAATCTGAGAATCTCATTTTTGGGGATGTGACTTCTTGTATCTGCCACATGCCCCCTAGTGCCATGTTGCAGTCCATCTTTGGACACAAGGGCAACACAAGCCCTGTTTGGGGCAGGCAGTCTATGGCTGATGC
This sequence comes from Neoceratodus forsteri, assembly GCA_016271365.2. NCBI lineage: Eukaryota > Metazoa > Chordata > Ceratodontiformes > Ceratodontidae > Neoceratodus > Neoceratodus forsteri. The sequence continues at coordinate 57,029,565 of CM028130.1, forward strand.
AGGCTGCCTTTGTGAATAGTTCAGGGGCAGTTTTTGATGCAAGATGCCACTTGCTCCATTTATATTTACCGCAGGCACCTTGAGTCAAACTCAGGGCTTTGATAATCAAGTTCATTATGTCATTTTGAACTACTAAAACAATAAAGACTTGTTTGAGAAAACACATTTATGATTTTCTCTGATAATACCTTATGAATTTTAGTGAAATAAAATTGAAAAGTTTGGCAACATGTATAGACTGAAGAATGTGCTGACATCACTCTCTAATCAGTACATTTGGATTAAATAACATTGTTTTATTTTATTGATGTTATTACAGTATATGTTAACAATTTTCTGCATACTTAAAACTCATTGAATCTCAAATACCAAGTCAGCATGTATCACATTAAATAAATAGCAAACACAGATTTCAGGTATGTGAATTCCAGAAATTACAGCATATATTCTAGAAATATATATTTTTAAATCCAAGTACTTGCATATATCTTTTTCAATAGAATGATAATCCTGGCAGAGAGGTACAGTATTGTTAGACATAATTTTAACTAAATTGCCACATTTTACACAACCCTGTAGTATGTGTCCATCAGATATATGGATTGATATTCAGCTGTTTTGATTTAGAACTGTAATGATGGGATTCACAAAAGAGATGTGCACGTCACATCTGAGATGTGCCAGCACATCTTGGAGATATGCCATGGTGCAATTCACAAAGGGCAGAGATGCTCTGGTGGATTCCTAATGTGCTGGGCTGCCAAGGATGCACCAGAGACAAATAATAATGATATGCAGTGCATCTGGAGGGTGCGTGTAGCTGCATACATGGCTCATCCCCATTCACAAAGCAAAATGAATGCACAACAGCTCATACACAGTGCATCCACCTGTATGCACACTAAGGAGATAAGTATAAAAGGAGTAGACTTAAGTGCAAGTCCCCAGCAGGCAGCCGGCAGGATAGCAGCAGCAGAAGCAGCAGCATCAGAGAGGGCATAAAAATGGAAGGGGCATCATTCATGATGATGGGCATAACAATGGGGCTGAGGAGATGGGCAACCAGCAATGAGGCAATGGAAGGCAACATAGGCAGCCTGCCCCATGGCAGTATCGTGCCCGAGTCACATTCCAACAGCTGATTGACACTGAAACAGTTGACTGATACCACCTAAACAGGGCAGTTCTGAGGCAGTTCTCTAAGCTGTGCCATGACAAAATGTAAGCACCCACCAGAAGGGGTCATACCATATCTGTGGAGACCAAGGTGTCAACAGCATTGTGCCTGCTCACCATGGGCACCTTCCAGAGGCCAGTTGGAGACATCACTGGCATATCTCAGCCATCCATGGCCCAAATCCTCACACAGTTCCTCACTGCACTGCTCCCACATGCTTCAGTGTTCATTCAATTCCTAAGCACACAGGCAGAGTGGACAGAAGCTATGCAGCAATTCCACAGGGTGGAACACATGCCATGCATTATAGGGGTCATTGACTGCACCCGTGCGGCAATACATGCACCACCTTGTGATGAGGTGATACCATACATGAACCACAAGAGGTTCCATTCCATTAATTGCCAGGTGGTGTGCAATGCCACAGGATGCATCAGCAATGTCTGTGCCTCACATCCTGGGAGTACACATGACACATTCATATGGCACCAGTCAGCCCTCTGTTGCTGGTTTGAGACTGTGGCCATCCCCAGCAGCCACCTAGTGGGTGAGAGGGGCATGAATACATGCCCACATAATGCACACTGTTGCACCACAGATGTTGGGAGGTAGTGCATGGGTGTGGGGGCAGCGGCAGGGACAGTGCAAGGGCACATGCCCATGTGGGACAGTGCAGATGGGCGTGTAGTTGGAACAGTGGAAACAAACGGGGGACAGTGTTACAGCACAGCATGGGTGGTGTAGTGATACAGAATAGCAGGCATGTGCAGCAGGGTGGAAGGTGCCACACACACCCATTCCAGGGCAATCTCAGGGCAATGGAAGGCAACCATTGCTGGACAGGACAGGAGTGGTCAGCCACAGATGTAGGTGTGGTCAGGTGCCATGCATGACATGGCAGCCAGGACAGTGCAGGTGGTTGTTAAGGCACAGATGTGGTGTCACAGAGTGGTGGTATAGGGTTGCACAGGGAGGTAGGACACAGGTACAGAGATGGCCATCCTGTTGTTGTTTTCATGTACAATGATAGATTGGGGGGGTGGACCATGGATCACCATTCATAAGCATGCTGGGTACTAACAGATTGCTTTGACCCCCCCAAGGGGGCAGAGTATCCCCTCCACCCATGGCTTCTCACCCCCTAGCACCATCCAGGCAATGAGGCTGAGAAGAGATACAACATGGCACATATCACTACATGCACCGTCATCGAGTGAGTGTTTGACATGCTGATGATGCACTTCATGTGCTTGGATAGGTCTGGCGATGCCCTGCAATACAGCCGAGAGAAGGCCTGTGGCATATTTCCAGCCTGTTGTATGCTACACAATATTGCCATTGACTCTGGCATACCATGTCCAGGCTGAGGAGGGCAACAATTCAGGGGAGGGGGATGAGGTGGAGGAGGATTCAGAGGAGGAACCCCATGGTAGTGGTTGTCAGTTACCCCTGGAATAGAGGAATCCATGCCTGGTCGCTAGGTCCCAGCAGCACAGGGATGCCATAATGGAAGAGCATTTTGGGGACAAGGTGAGTATCACAGGAGGTCAACACATGGCAGTCACACACACACACACACACACACACACACACACGTGGGCTGGGGAATGATACACACACACACATGCACAGACAACTACCACACAGCTGGTGCCAAGCACACTTGAGAGGGGTGACAGACATGCACAGACAAGCACTGCAGGCCAGACATGGACAGGGGGAACACAGTGTCAGGGATTAGGTATGGCATGGATCAGTGTACATCCACCAGCACACATGTACAGAGAGCACTGTTCCGCACTCATCATGACCATGCCACACAGCACAGCACCAGTGGCCCCAGCCATGCACAGTGCACCACACAGGTGTCCCACCCCATACATGTGTTGTTCCAGGGAAGATGTGTGCCACACCACACTGCACCAGGCACTGTCAGCCTAGAGTGTTTGCTGCAATGAGTGCAGGTTACAGGGGATATGGGAGCAGGCTACCCAGGTGTCTGCGGGAGCCCCCGTGGCCACTGTGGAAATGGGGGTGGTCACGCCTTGTCTGGTAGTTGCTGAGTCAGCACTGCTGGCATCAGAGAAGTGTCCACCACCACTGGTGGGGTACTGAAGTGAGACTGTGAATGGGCGCTCACCGGTGTGTCGCTCCCAAGACCCAGGTTGGATCTGGGGGTGTCAGGGATGGGTAGGCATGGTGATGGCATCAGCAACAATGGGTTCAACTGACACTGTAACCTGTGGGGGTGTGATACACTCCTGGGTGTGTGGCTGACACCCTGGCATCCATGTGGTGCAATGTGAGCACTGACCCCCTCGAGTGCAAGTGCCATCCAATCCATTGCAGCAGTCATGCCCACCCATATTTGGTGAACCTCAGCCAGCATCTGGGCATGCCACACAGATGCCAACTCATGCTCCATGTCCAGCTGTGTCCAAATGCCCTTGAGCTCTACCCTGACAGATGACTTCCCCTCTACAGTGTTCTGCAGGAGGCGTGCGTAGCCCTCAGCATCATCAGCAGGGGATGCGATGGGGGTGGTGATGCCGATAAGCAGGTGGGGTTCTGGCCTGCTGTGCCGCATCCATTGTAGGTGGATGCCACACAGCAGGCTGCTGTATGGGTGGGGACTTGGCATGGACATCCACTACATGCCCGGGGATGCCCATATCATGGTCCCTGCCCCCTGCTGTTGCTCCACAGCACCCAGCTGAACAGTGGTGGCAGTCACTTGCACCACAGGAGCACCAGATGCATGGACACCAACATACACCACTGTGGGCAGTTGTGATAGCCTTGTGGGGGTGCATGGGGCCACAGGACTACCAATACCACATGGTGCCACCTGTGCATGTACAAGTGCCACAGCCAGAACAATGTTGTCCAAGTCCCCCTATATCTGTGTGGCATCAAGATCGCTGTCATAATAAGTTCCCTCCATTCTGGATGCCAGCACCAGCAGGTCATCCATTATGTTGACCCTGTCCTTGTCAGCAAGATCCAGAAAGCTGATCAGCCATGGGTTACCCTGGCCACCAGCCATGGCACCAGATGTGGAAAGGTCAGATGGGCCTGCACCATCCCCCACAATGTCCAGGGCTGTGGAGGCTTTGGGAGTATATGGCATGGATCCAGCACAGCCCCTGCAGCAGCACGGTGAAATGGTCGGGGCACTTCCCAATGCCGGGTCATTGAGTTGTCCCCCAGACCATGTAGCACCCATGAGGTTTGACGGAGCTGAAAGGGAGTAGGGAAACATGGTTAGTGACATGTGTCAATGGTGTCTACAAACAGGTATGAACAGGAAGACATGCCCATGTTCCACTGGTGTGCCTAACCTACCTCACAAGTGAGTGCCACCCCTAATGGACACTACCATGTGCAAGCACCAGTGTTGACAGCCATGCACTGTGGCTTGCTCTGCCACTCAGGGACATATGTGGTACAGCACACTACTGTGAATAGTTGACCCCCCCAGCCCACCATCTGCGGGAACAACCTCCCAAGCAACCACCTGGGCCCCCCTCCAGCAACCACACCCTTCCCCCCATGTGCTGCACAGGAGCAGCATACTGTGTTTCAGCAGCACACTGTGGAGAGACAGGGCTGTATGTCAACATGCACAGTGCACAACACATGGACATGTAACAGAACATGGTGAGGCATGTTAAGGCACCCATGGCAGGCACATGCAGACCACCACAGGTAGTAACATATGAATACTCACAGTGCTGCAATGGACTGCCCCCAGTCTGGAAGCCACCACCCAGAACACCCATCACTGTGGTCCAGCCCATGCTGGCAACCAGCCTCTCCTCATTCGGGTGAGGTGCACTGCTGTCAGTGGCCCACCCCTGTTGCCCACATGGAGGCACAGATGGTGGCCATCTTATCCTTGGCCATCCTCTTCTCATCATGGAAGTGCTTGTGACACTCCTTGGGGGCTCTGTTGTAAATGCCATAAGCATTCATGAGGCAGGCAACCTCCTTCCAGGCCTCATCCCAACGTTGGTGGGTACCACCCGTGTCAGCCAGGATGCTCTGCCTAGGGAAGTAGGCCTCAAGCACTGCCATGTCCTCATCCAAAGTAAAGTTAGGATGTCTCCATCCTGAAGAGTCATCCTGATCAGACATTGTGGCTCCTGTAAGGGGGAAGTGTTGCAGGCATCTGCACAGTTCAGGCAAGTGTGGATTTGTGCAAGCAATGTGGTAGTCAGCAGCACAATCACAGCCCCCTAGATGCCTTCAAAACCCTACAGTCTGCTGTTGCTGACAAGCTATCCAGAGCAGAATGTAAACAAACCTACTTTCAAGGTTGCAATGCCAGTGGATCACCTGTTGATTGAGGAGGAGCATTCAGGAGCATTCATAGCCCAGCGCATTCAATTGAGGTTTGGAGCAACAGCAATGAGATGCAAAGCAGGTGAGATGCCCTTGAATTTGTCAATGAGCTGAATTGAGAGCATTGTCTGTGAATTGCATAATTGCCCCAGCTCTTCTCAATCAGCATTGTGCAAATAGAGCATTGGGTGCATCCCCCTGTGGCGCATTCCCACGGATGCGCAATTGCTTTAGATGCATTTTCTGAATGCAGTGCAAGTCACATTGTGCATCCCCGGACATGCACAATGCATCATCAAGGGCATGCAATGCATAGCACATCTTGTGCGGTGTCAATGGTAGTGTGATTGCAGTCAACAGTGCATGACTGGCGACATGTGCTATTGGAGTTGTGTGGCATGTTTCATGTTGTGAGGGTATGGCGCATAGGTGTGATGTTGTGGATATGCACCACTGCAGATCACAGCACATGTCTGTTTGCATGCACCATCCACAGTGCCTTGTGAATAGCATAATGTGCCATTCCCAATATGACACTTCTGCGTGAGCTGCGTATACATGACCTGATTGTGACCCCTGACCCTGATCTCCTTCCCATACGGTGAACAATGCACATGCAAGGTGCTGCGGCAATTGGTGGGTATCGCGCATTTGCCACTCCGCAATCCTGTGATGCGCACCCCATTACACGATGGCCTAGCAAGCATGTGGCATGAACAGGCCAGAACTGCCCTGCAGCTGTGGTGAGCACACCTGCTACTTCCAAACTGCCCAGAAACATGCCACACACCCAGTCTTCTGAACCAAGAGCAATTAACTGGGGAGAGGTTGAGTTGGCCAACGTGGTGGCACTGGTCATGCCACTTGAGGGACAACTCTTTGGCAGCAAGGTCCTGCACGAGCCATACTCTGCTGTGTGGCAAGGGTGGCAGTGTTTGGTGTTTAGGACTGGGGTGAAATGGATGGAGAAGCAGTGCAGGCACCACTTTCATGATCTGCAGTGGAGGTACCCTGACTGGCTTCGCAGCCTTTGGGACTAGGCATGCGGGGGGGTGGTGTCACATCCAGGTAAGTCACTTCACCTTACTTCCACTCTAGCCAGCAGCTATGCATTTATTGGGAGTGGTACAGTGTGCACTAACACACACATACACACACACACACACACACACACACACACACACACACACGTGTGGCATGCCCTGCTAGTGGGGCATGAGTAGTGCAGCCATGCACACAGTGCTTTGACTTGTGCACCATGTTGCACAACAGGGGGGTTGCACTGGCACTAGTGCAGGCACATTGTGGTGTTGACAGTGGCATGGCACACATCCATCTGCACACTGACATAGTTGGTCACGGTCTGTGGTGGTGGCTGCTCCTACCCACTGCCTAGGCTGCTGTTACATTGGGTCAGTTAGGGGGTGGGTTCATCAATGCATGTTGGCAATAGTGCTGTTGCTGAGGGTCACTGGGCAGGAGGGTGGGGGTGGTGTTTGTACATACTTACAGTCACCTCACAGTGCTCTTTGCTTGTGTTTCCATTGCAGGACAGGCAGAAAGGTGGAGGGTCGTGGTGCTGGTGGAGGCCAGGGATGCTAGGGTCAGTGGTGGAGGACAAGATTCTGGCCATGTCGGTGCAGGTGAGTGTAATGCATGTTCTTCCACTGGGGATTGCTCACAGGGGGCATGTCTGTGTGCTGCCCATTTCTCACACACCTGGAGTGTCACCTTGGCAGCGTGCGCTAAGGCCACTGTGTACATGGCTCCTGTGTGTAAGTCCACCATTTCTGTGTCTACTCAGGGCCATGGGAAAACTGTGGTGCTCCACTGGTGGTTGGACAGGGCCTGCATGGTTGTGAACCCAGTTGTCATCTGCACATGCTGCGTGGGACATGACTGCGTGCCCCTCTGCACATCACTTTGCATGCACATGAGGGCCTTGTGCTGTCTCAGTACCATTACACAGTCACTGTGTGGCTGTGTGTGCCAGCCTGTTCCTGATGTGTGGTGTGCATGGCAGGCTGTCAGCCATTACCATGGAGGCTGCCTCCATCACACTTGCATGGTGGTCAGGGGGTGGGGGGGACACAGTGTGGACCATAGCACTGAGTTCTTGTTGTCTGTTTACCCACTGTCGGTCCATGGAGTGTGCATTCTGCTGTGATGGGGAGGAGAAGTGGGTGAATAACCTTTAGGCCTGCAGGGAGAGAGTTCTGGGGTGCACTGCAGAGGACCATTGTGCCACTCTTCAGGAGGCAGGTCCAGTTGCTGTGGGCCATCAACCTGCTGGTGTGGACACTTTGGGCAGGAGGCCAACAGGCAGTGTGCAGGGCAGTGCCCCGTCATGGCTAGTAGGCCACTGTGACTGTTGTATATAGCCCCTTTGTTCCATGTCCCCTACTTTCCAGGACCATCCCCGTTCCTTGCATAGTTCCCCTGTTCCACCCCCCACCTGACACTTTCCTGTTTTTACCTGTTTGATGATGTTACTGTTTTAAGTCCCACCACTCTCTATACCTGTTGTTGCTTTCTTTTTCTGTTGATGTTGCTGCTGTTCCTGTTTTGTTTTACTTGGTTCAGTAAATGATTTGATATTGTTGCCAGTGTCTGTGGTCATTCATTTTATCCTGTGCTGGTACCCTGTTGTGCTTCTTAGGATCCACACTACCTTTGTTTACATTTGCACATGTGCCCCTTGGTACTGCGCATCTATATGCCATGTCCACCTTTCATGCCTGCCACTGTGTGTGTCCTCCATGTTGAGTCTGGACTGTTGGGTGGCCTTATCACATGCTGGCTTGCACAGTGCCCCTGTTCTGTGTGGTACATGTTGTTTTGTTGTGGTGGTCACCCTGGTGCTGTGATGCTCTGCTTGTGGTCCAAAGTGCCTGTGGGCATGTTCTTCCTGTGCGGGCCACAGCCTTCAGCCTGTGTGCCATTGTGCCTGTCCTTCTGTGTGCACCCGTGCTTCAGCTCCCATGTCCACCCTGCTGTGATCATGCACACTGGGACATGCGTGGTTGCCTCTGCCATGCTGATGGGTGCATCTTTGCTGCTGTACCACACCTTGACAGTCGCCCCTGTGCATGACAACTGTGCCTGTTGGTCCCCTGTGTTGGGGGTGTTTGTGCTGTGCTTCCAGGTGTCACCAGGTGTAAACAACATGTTGGTGGAGAAAGGATGCACAGTGTGTTTTTCTGAAATTTTACCTGTTCCCAGAGCTACTCGTTATATAACCACGAGGATTAAACAAACAAATGAATGGCTATGAAAATGGTGTATGTCACAAAATATAGTGTGTGTAACCCATTGGGAAAACTGTAGACAAAGCTTCCTTGTATAGTTGGGATGGACTGCATCTTAGTAGACGGGGCAGTACCATGATGGGGAAAACTTTATTAAAAATCATAAATAACTATTTAAACTAACTAGGAAGGGGGAGAAAGGAGTATTACCCTTATCTCTTAAACATCCAGAAAGTCAGTCATTCAAAGGATATAAATTTATGACATTAAATGCTCGATCACTGAATATCTCAAAATTAATGGAACTAGAAGCTAATAGTAAATTATTAAATTTAGATATCATATGGATAACTGAAACCTGGTGGAATTCAAACTCCGTATAGAATCAACAAATCTCAGGTTATAAGCTTTACAATAAAAACAGAGTTGATAAAAAAGGTGGGTGGGTTGGGCTTTATGTAAGACAAGATATTCCATCCCATGAATTACAGTCACAGTATAATATAAAATGTATATGGGTGGCTATCCAGATAAAAGACCTCCCACAAATCATTGTGGGAAATTGTTATAACCCCCTTCTTCAAATCTTATTTACAGAGAAGCTCTATTAAGGCACATCAAAACTTTTTCAGACCACAAAGATGTAATAATCATGGGAGACTTTAATATGCCCCATATTTATTGGTCTACAAACATAAGTAATATAAAGCAAGATATTGTTTTTCTGAACATGTTAACTGAAAATGGTTTGTCTCAATTAGTTACTTCACCCACTAGAGGAGGGAATATCCTTGATCTTCTTATTTCCAACATAAGTCATAAACTTATCAAGATCACAATACTGGATCCTCTAGGAAACAATGATCATTATACTGCCATGTTTGAACTAATAGGCAAACACCACAGATTAAAGAAAAAGTCAATATACAGGAATTATGACTGCCAATTTTGAAGTCATCATTACTAAATTAAATAATCTTAAATGGACAAACATTTTTGTGGTCTTACAGTAAATGAGGCCTGGACTAAATTAAAAGACGTAATTTTCACATTTGAGGAAAAATATGTACCGATAAAAAATAAATACAATAATAAAGGTAGGATACCCGAGTGGTTAAATAAATTCATCAAATTACAGATTAAAAAGGAAAAAATGTTATTTAAAAAAACTCAAATCTGGTAAATTGGTAAAGGAAAATGCAACCTATATCAAATATAAAAAATCCTTGCAAACTTTAAAAAGTATGATCAAAAAAGCAAAAATGAAAATTGAATTCACATTGGCCCACACTAAAGATGGCTATAGAGCATTATTTTCATACTTAAATAATAAAAAGGGGAACTTTAGAAAGGTAAGGCCTCTTACACAAACTGGCAATATAATACAGTCAGACATTGATATAGCTAAACTTTTTAACTCCTATTTCTGTTCAGTTTTTTCTAAAAAAGATCATCATATCCCCAATATGGATCCAAACTCATGCAATAATCTCAAAAACAGTTATAATATTACTGTTTCTGAAATTCTTCCCCTTCTTAAATCTTTAAAGAAATCTATCAGCCCAGGTCCTGACCAAATCAGTGCCAGGTTTCTCATAGAAACTGCAGAAGCAATTTCAATACCGTTAACTATTCTATTTAACATATCCCTACACTCAGCCGGAATTCCAGCAGACTGGTTAACAGCTGCTATAACCCCCATTCACAAGAAGGGTAGTAGATCATTTGTTCAGAACTTCTGACCCATAAGTCTTGCATCAATCACTTGCTAATCCATGGAAAAAATACTAAAATCATACTTAGTGAAAGAGATGAAGGAATTAAACATAGACAACATCACCCAGCATGGGTTTAAAGTCGGTCACTCTTGCACAACAAACTTGTTGTCCTTCTATAACAATATTAGCATGGGTCTAGAAAACAGACAAGATATTGATGTCATATTGTTGGATTACAGCAAGGCATTTGATAAATTTCCCCATGGAAACCTTATTAAAAAATTGGAATCACTGGAATGTTCCTATGGACAAATAAAATGGATCAATGCATGGCTGACAAATAGAACTCAGAGGGTGGTCTCTATAAATAATGGCTTTTCCAATTTACAGTAGGTGTAGTCTCCAGTGGGGTTCCACAGGACTTGGTACTTGGCCCTATTCTATTTAACATATATATTAGTGATATGCAAATAAGTAAAAATTGGCTGTGCAAATTTGCCAATGATTCTAAGCATGGGGGAGTAGTGGATAACACTTATGATTACGATTCGCTTATATTAGATTTACTAAATATTGAAAAATGGGCAATAAATAACAAAATGGAATTTAATACAGATAAATGCATGGTTTTGCATTATGGAACCCCAAATCCTAAACACTGTTACTACATCAACAATAGTTTGAATAAATCTACTGATAAAGAAAGAGACTTAGGCATTTTGGTTAATTCCAGACTAACCTTCTTGGAGCATTGCTTAAAAATAGCTAATAAAACAAATGGCTTACTCAAGCAAATTCAGTGCTCCTTCATTACAAAAACTGAACAATGCTTGATACATCTTTATAAGGCATGTATTAAACCCTTAATTGACTATGGGTCCCCATTTTGGAGCCCTCATTTAAATGGTGACATAAAGCGACTTGAGAAAATTCAATGACAGGCTACAAGGATGACACCAAGACTAGCAAAAAGTTCTTATTTTGATAGATTACAGATAACAGGTTTGCACTCTTTGCAAAATAGAAGAATTAGAGGGTACCAAATTTTAATTTATAAATTAATGAGAAATCCAGATCTTATGAATAACTGTGGTCTTTTTATTTTGCAAATCGGTGAATCATGCCGGGAAGTCATAATAAACAATGTTTTGTTCCATATGCACATACCATCCTTAGAAAACATTTTTATTCAGTCAGGGCTCCCATACTATGGAACCAATTATCTCAAATGTTGGTTGATTCAGTTAGCGTTGATGTTTTCAAAAGGGGGCTCGACACCTGGCTAACTATGATGCCTTTGTCTTAAAATTGCCCACATTGTGTGGGGGGAAATCTAGATGGGCTACGGCCTTCTTTTTTCCAAAAGAAACTAGTAAACCTACTAAATCTAGTAAACCATGTGTGCTCTGTATGTGCACATCTTCTGCTTTGGTGGGCTACTCTCCAGCCCTTTGACCCTGTGTGCAGTCTCTGCTGGGCTGTTCAACAGCAACCATTATGCCACTGTGATCTTCCCCTGTTGCTCCTGTGTCCCTTGATGAGTTGCTCCTGATTCATTGCTTTATGGTCCCAGGTGCTTCTGCTCATCCTGGATGTGCTGGGGCAACTCAGGTTGCACCATGGCACATCACTGGTATTCACAGTGGGGATGCACCGGGTTCATCTCGCAGTGCATGGTCTGTGAATACCACTGATTGGGCATGGTGCATCTCATTTGACCTGACGCATTGGTCTTTTGTGAATCCCACCCATGATGTTTACATGAATATAACTGATAATTATATTAGGGTTTCATTTCCAGCATAAATCACAATTCATATTTTGCTTGTATGAATAACTCAATCAAACAATGTATGACTGTTCTGAAACTGTTACTTACTGTATAGTCAAATTTTGGCAACTTACTAACAGGTTATACATTTTGCCCAGTTAATTAGTTGCAAAGATTGTGTTCTAGTTATTATGGGTGAGGATATAAATGTTAAGGGATGTAAGCATTTGACTCAAAATGTTGTTTGGTAATTATTGTCAATCACATAACAGAGGATTTTTTTTATTTTTTTTTTATTTAGTTTTTGTTGACCGGGTAAGTGCACTGAACAAATCTTGCCTATTTTCAGGCAAGGCCCGGGGGAAGGGGATACAGATGAATGCCAACTGATCTTGAACCAGATTAAGCTGTTGGTGGTATTTTTAGTGAATGAGGGAAATTTGGCCAAGACACTGGGGAAATTCCCCTACTCTTTTCGATAAGTGCCATGGGATCTTTAACATCCACCTGAACTACCACCAATCCAGGTAGATGGGACCTCGGTTTAATGTCTCATCCGAAAGACGGCACCTCAGAAGTGCAGCACCCCTCTCATGCTGCACTACAGTGTCAGTACTGGGATATTAAACCAAGTGCCAGATATGGGAACTTAACCCACAGACCTCTGATCTCCCGACCTCAGAGGCGAGTGTGCTACCTACTGAGCCACTGACACTGACAAATGAAGGTGAGAAAACAATATTGTACCCAAAATTATATATGTCTTGAAAGAATATGTATTCCCCAAAACCCAAACATACATGTAAACAGACACACACACACACACACACTAACATACACACAAACCAACATTTGATTATTGGAAACACAGAGATTGGGCAGTGGAAAAGCAACACTTTTGTGAAAAGAAACTACTGACACAAATATATAGCAGATTTTTTAGGCTGCACCTGACATGAAAGCTTTCTCCAGATATAAGGAAGTTTTGAGGGAAATTGTTCTGCAAATTATTTTGGAAAATTGGTCTGCAATGAAAAAATAGCCAAACCATGGCAAGGAGATGCAATAATTTTTGCCATATGGTTTACTACAGTTAGAAATATGTAGCAATATTAATATTAATATTCCCTGACTCCTCTCCGGAGTCTGCTCCTCCCCTCCTTACCTCTCCCCTCTCTCTCTCACCTGCTATCCTCATACCTCCCCTACCTCCCCTGCCAGTTTAATTACTCGCAATAACGCTTGCTCTTCTTGGCACTTGGGGCTCCTCCTCTCCTCTTCTTGTGCTTATCTACTGCTAACCCTATTTCCCTGCAGAGAGTTGATTGGTTTTCTCCATTCAGGCATCCTATACCTGTAAGTGTTTTGTCAGCCCCACTTCTCTTATCCATACTGCCTCTGTAACATGTACTACCCTGTTGTATCTGCTGTATCCACCACCACTGTAATTTGTACCGCTCCGTTTGTATTGTTATCATGACGTGGAACCTATGTAAAGAGCTCTGAGCTCAAGAGGTGTTATCCTAGACTTCAATAAATAAAAATAAATAAATAAATAAATTATTTTTACATTGCCACAGTTCAGTGTGTTAGGCAGCCATGTTGAAGAGTAAGTCATATTGTGGAATATCTCTGCCAGTCAGGAGAGACCCTCTGAGTGGGATTTAATGCCAGTCAGTACCCAGTGCCAGCTACAAACCAAAAGGCATTGCTGGGAGGCGTTTGACTTACTATTCCAAAACTAGGACACTTGCTCATTAGATGGGTATTTTAAAGGAAACAAAAATTATCAAAGATTATGCTGTTACGTAGGTAAAGAGTCTAATTAACTAGGAAATCTTTTTTCACTTTTAATGAGGTATAGAGTCTAATTAACTAGGACATCTTTTTTTCAGTTAATCGTTTGCCAAATATTGGAAATTATAGTTAGCAAAGCCAGCTAGGTATATGGAATGGGGATGTATATAGAAAAGATAAATAGAAACAAATGTCCAAGTTTTAGCAACAGTAATACACAACTGAACTGCCTACTGTATGTGGAGTAAATATTATTTTGCCAAAGTGCAGACAGTGACTTATTCAAAAGATAGCCTCCCCTGTTCTATGCAATTGATGCAATTCCACTGTCTCAAAAAGAAAAGAAATACTTAGTGAAAAACTGCCTTGATGCATCAGTTTGCATTCAACAGAATGTTACAAAAGTCAGGAAATGTGACGTTAGAGTTTCCCAACCCAAACTCCCCACCCCCACCTCCCAAGTGGCAAACAGAAGAAACATTAGGGTTTTGGGTCTCTCAATTCTTGGCAAATCAGGGGTGGGGCCTTCCTTGGGGTTGCCAACCCTAATTCCCCACCTACTACCTTAAGACATGATCTCTGTTCATTACACATGCCTAGTGTCCCGTGTGAAGAATGCTACAAAACATGTGGTGAGGCTGCTTCTCTACCATTAAAGAAAGTATCACTGTGAGGCACTGGCTTGGAGCTGTACTTTCTGCTTCAGAGAGGCTATGGGCTGGGGGAAGGTGTGCATTAGGGTTGACAACCCCAGCGGAAACCCTGCCACTGATTTGCAAAGACTCTGAATACCCAAAACCCTAATGGTTTCTTCTTTTGCTGTCTGGGGGTTGGGGAGGGCAGTTAGGGTTGGAGTCCCTAATGCCACATTTCCTTACTTTTGTGGCATTCAGTTGAACCATAACTAGTGTATTAATGCAGTGGTTTGCAAAGAATATATATGTATATATATATATATATATATAAATATATATATATATATAAAATACCTGTTTTCAAAATTGGTCATAAACACCTTTCCATAACATGGGGTTATGCTTGACTCTGTTGCTGTACTTTCAATTTGCAGAAAAAATGTCATCCTCAAATCTGAAGAAGTTGTTAGTGACAAAAGATTCAATCATTTGGAAAATAAAGGAATTTATTTTTTTTGTCAACTTTTTTTACTCCAGTCACCACTGCCTGGGGCCCCTTAAGCCTTTATCCCATCCATCGAGATTCTCCCTGCCCAAAAGCCTGCTCCCTTGACCCACCCACGACACACCATCAGGGAACCCCAGTCATACCACCATGGGGCAGGGCCGCCTTCAGCTCTGCAATGCTTACTTTCCAATCAAAGCCCCTCTGGCAGAGGTGAAGACAGAGATTTGTGCAGATCCTAGGAGGCAGATCCTAGGAGGCAGGATCTGTTGATGGACATGGGGGCAGGCAGCGTCTACCTCCAAAGAGGTGGGGTGTTTCCTGCATTTTCTGGTTCCCTTCTGGAGGCACAGATGTGCAATGATGTCCAGCATAAGACAGGCATGCTTTTGGAGCAATCCTGCTGATGTACGCTATCGCCTTTGCCCCTTTCCAAGGTGGTACCTGCTGTTGCACACCCCATCTCCAATGGGTGTCACTGATAGTGGTGATGCCACAACCCACTCTCCCTGAGTGGGGAGAGCAGTCCTCTGGATGCTTAATCTTCTCTTCCCTGGCCAATGCCCAGCTACCTGAGCTCATTCTCAATCTCAAGCTGCTAGCGTGGTACGAGGTATGGCATCTAGCGCCTTAACCCTCAGTGCCACTGGGCTGGCACAAAACTAAGTTATTTGATGGATTTTCTTCTGCAGTCCTTTTTCCAGAACATCCCATAATGCATCTATTTCTGGACCAAACAGTGTAACAGATATATCTATAAGTCATTAACATTAAGCATTACAAGAATGCAACTGTAAATCTTCCAAGATACTGTACAGACTATACAGAATGTAGAAACATAGAATTTGTCAGCATAAATAGACTGGTTGGTCCATTCAATCTGCCCCATTTTCCCTGCCTATTCTGACACCTTGGACCCTATTTGTTCCCTGGTACCCCACCTGCCTCTCTTTCCTCTACTTAATGTGCCAGTGTGACTATCCCACAAATGCTTGCAGCTCCCCATTGTTTTTGCCCCCACCACCTCTTCTGGCAGGCTGTTCAAGGCAACCACCACCCATTCAGTGAAGTATTTTCTCACATGCCTCTTAACCCTCCCAAGCTTCACTGCATACACTTGTATTCTGGTGATTTTCTTCCTCTGAAAGGAACTCCCCACCTGCAACTTGTTTACCCCTGTGAGGTACTTATGGGTCTCAATCATGTCCCCTCTCACCCTTCTCACTCTCTCCAGGGAGTAGATAATGAAATCCTGCAGCCTATTCTTGAATGGTTTCCCATGCAACACCTGCACCATTTTGGTAGCTCTCCTCTGAACCACTTCCTCCAGGTCAATGTCCTTTCAGAGGTGTGGACACAGTATTCAATGTGAGCTCTCACTACTGAGCGATATAGTTGCAAAACCACCTCCCTTCTCCTGCTAGAAATCACCCTAACTGTACACTCCAGTTTCCCACTAGCCTTACCTACTGCCTTGTCACTCTGCCCTGCCACCTTGAGATAATCAGATATGACTACCACATGGTCCCTTTGTAGCTTAGTGACTTCTATATAACTACAGTACCTCCTCTCCTTATACACAACATCAGGATTTCCCCACCCCAGGTACATAATTTTGAATGTTTTGAACTGAATCCCAGCTGCCACACCCTTGACTACTACACTAGTTTCCCCACATCCCTTTGAATTCTCTTCAGCCTTTCTTGAGTGTCCACACTATTGCAGATTTTTGTGTCATCTGCAAAGCAACACACCTTCCCCTACTGTTCTTCATTAATATCAGTTATGAAGACATCAAAGAGGACAGGTCCCAGTACTGTTCCCTGTGGCATCCCGCTATTCAGCCTCCCATCCCCTGTGTGTCTGCCATTTACCACCACTGTCTTCCTTCTATCCTTAAACCAGTCTGATGCCCAGCTTATCACTTTCTCCCCAACCTCCAGGCTTCTTAGCATCTTAACTAGCATTCTGTGGCACAGTGTCAAAGGCCTTACTGATGTCCCGATATGCCATATCCACTGCCCTCTCCAGATCCATGTTCCTAGTTACTCAGTCAAAGAAATTTATGAGATTTGTTTGGCTTGACCTCCCCGTTGTGGGCCCATGCTGTCTGTAGTTCTGAAGCCCATTTTGCTACAGGTACTTCATCACCCTCTCTTTCAATTCGGTCTCCATTAATTTCCTCATTACCCAAGTGAAACTGACTGGCCTGTTCTTGCTAGCCTCCTCCTTGCTGTCACTCTTGTGCAGATGGACCACATAAGCCCTACTCCAGTCCTCAGAAACTATGCTTGTCTCCAATGAGGTGCTGAATAGTATTGCTAGAGGTGCAGCTAGCACCATGCTTAGTTCTTTTAGAACCCTTGTGTGAATCCTGTCCACTCCCATTGTCTTGTTCTTGTTTAAGGCATCCAATCCTTTTGGACTCTCTCCTCCAAAAATAGACTTATGTCTACTCCCCTTTTCCCCATGCCTTTTACATAGAAACATAGAAACATAGACTTTGATGGCAGATAACGACCACTTAGCCCACCCAGTCTGCCCATTTCCCTACCTACTGGATAAGCTGCAGATTCTAGTTAACCAACATCCTATTTCCTGCAAACCCCCACTATAATTGCCTTATGTCTGTCCCATGAATGTTTGAATTCCTCCACTGTTTTAGACCCCACGACCTCTCCAGGAAGGCGGTTCCATGCGTCCACCACTCTCTCCGTGAAAAAGAATTTCCTCACATTACCCCTGAGCTGTCCCCCCTCTAACTTTAAATTGTGCCCCCTTGTTCTAACACATCTCTTTTTCTGAAAGATGCTATCCTCTTGGACTTTGTTGATTCCCTTGAGGTACTTAAAAGTTTCTATCATGTCCCCGTCCCTCCTTTCATCAGGTATACATATTAAGCTCTCTCAGTCTCTCTTCATATGGTTTCTGATGTAGACCCTGCACCATTTTAGTTGCCCTCCTCTGGACTGCTTCCATCCTGTCTATGTCCTTTGCGTGATGAGGTCTCCAAAACTGCACGCAGTACTCCAGATGGGGTCTCACCAACTGTCTGTATAGAGGATAACCACTTCCCTTTTTCTACTTGTGATGCCCTCCCATGCATCCCAGTATCCCCTGGCTTTCCCATGACTTCTCACATTGCATACCCACCTTTAGGTCATCTGATATGACTACACCCAGATCCCTTTCCATTATTGTTGTTGTTAGTACCTCCTGCTATTGTGTACTTTTCTCCTGGATTTTTTTATTTCCCAGGTGCATTACTTTGCACTTCTTTGCATTGAATCTAAGTTGCCGTATGTCTGACCATTCCTCCAACCTTGCCAAGTCCCTTCTCATCCTTTCTACCCCCCCTTGTGTATCAACTCTGTTACAGATCTTTGTGTCATCTGCAAAGAGGCATACCTTTCCTTCAGACCCTCTGCAATGTCACCTATAAAGGCGTTAAAGAGGACTGGACCCAGTACTGAGCCTGAGGTACTCCACTAGTATTCCCCTTTCTTCAGAATGTGTTCCATTCACTATTACCGTCTGTGTCCTGTTGTGCAGCCAGTTTTCTACAGGCTACCACCCTGGGACCCACTCCCAGGCTGGCTAACTTGATTATTAATCTTGTGAGAACTGTGTCAAATGCCTTGCTAAAGTCTAGGTAGGCCATATCCACAGCCCCTCCCTGGTCTATTACTTTGGTCACCCAGTGAAAGAAATCGATTAATTTGTCTGACATGACCTTCCTGCTGTGAATCCATGGCTTTGGGTCCAGTGCCCCGCTGGCCTCTAGGTACTCAACAATTATTTTTTCAGAAGT
The DNA here is from genome assembly GCA_016271365.2 of Neoceratodus forsteri. NCBI lineage: Eukaryota > Metazoa > Chordata > Ceratodontiformes > Ceratodontidae > Neoceratodus > Neoceratodus forsteri. The sequence goes on from CM028130.1 coordinate 57,048,571, forward strand.
GATTCCATCATTTTCCCCACCACTGAGGTCAAACTAACAGGTCTGTAGTTTCCTGCTTCTGCCTTGCTCCCACTTTTGTGAAGGGGAATTACATCTGCCCTCCTCCAGTCCTCAGGTACCACCCCATCTTCCCATGATTTGTTAAAAAGTGTGGTTAGTGGTGTCACTAGGTCCTCCCTTATCTCTTTTAGGATTCTAGGGTGAATCCCGTCAGGTCCCATTGCTTTGTCCACCTTGAGTTTTAGAAGTTCTTTCAGTACTCTTTCTTCTTTAAATGGACTGGTATCAACCCCACTATCCAGAGTGCTTCTACTGTTTGGTTTAGGTAACTCCTCCTCCTCCTCTTCTTCTTTTGTGAATACTGAGCAAAAGTATTCATTCATTATCTCTGCCTTTTCACTGTCTCCCTCTGCCCACCTCCCCTCTCCTTTAATAATCTTCCCTATCTCTCCCTTAAACTTTCTATGTTCCCTAATGTACCTATAAAAGGTTTTATCCCCCTTCTTAACTGAGTTGGCTATCCTTTCCTCGGTTTGGGCCTTTGCTTTTCTGACTGCCTTCCCACTTCTTTCTGCTTTAATTGATACAGTTCCCGTCACGTCCGTCTGTGATTCCTTATACTTTTTGAATGCAGCCTTTTTCTCCTTAATCTTCCCTGAGACTTCTTTTGAGAGCCATAGTGGCTTTTTATTCCGCTTTGTTTTCTTTATTTGTTTCACACAAAGGCTTGTTGCCTCCATGATGGCAGTTTTGATTATTCTCCACTGTTCTTCCACCCCTCCTTTCTGGCCATTTGCTAATGCATTCCTCAGGTATTCACCCATTATGCCAAAGTCAGCCCTTCTAAAGTCCAGTATCCTTGTATTTGTGTGGCTTGTCTCCATGGTTGTGTTTATTGTGAAGCACACTGTGCAGTGGTCGCTTGTTCCCAGGTGTCTACTGACTTCTAAGTTTGTGATCCTCTCTCCATTTGAGAGTACCAGGTCTAATATTGCTTCCTCTTAGTGGGTTCCACCACTAGCTGTCTAAGGCATGCTCCCTGTAGGGCATCGAGAATGACCCTGCTCTTGGATGTGGCTGCAGTTCATGTTGCCCAGTTAACATCTAGCATATTCAGGTCCCCCATCAACAGTATCTCCCCGTTTTCAGCCATTTTGAGAATGCCCTCTATCATTTTCTTGTCCATTCCCTCCCCTTGAGACGGGGGTCTATATACAACCCCTGTGTGGATTGTGATGCCATTCCCTGTCTCCAATGTGACCCAGAGTTCCTCTTGTCCTGCCCCTTTACTTTTTAGTTCTGTTACTTTGATCCCTTCCCTTATGTAGAGAGCAACTCCACCTCCTCTTTTACCCTCCCTGTCCCTTCTGTAGATTGTGTACCCTGGTATGTTGACATCCCAGTCATGGTTCTCCGTGTACCATGTTTCTGTGACTGCCACAATATCCAAGTGTTCCACTTCCATCAGGGCTACTAGCTCTGGAAGCTTGTTTCCAAGACTACGGGCATTGGTACTCATTGCCCTCCATTTAATGTTGGCTTTATCCTTTTTTACCCCATCCCTGCTCTTATTGCCCTTGCCCATTTTTCCATTTGCCCCTGTTCTGCCCTCTGTCAAGCTCTGTACCTCAGTGTTTACCCTACTACCTGCCATGCTTTGCGGGGGGAGGCTTGAACTTTCCTGTTTCCTATCAGCACCTTCCCCCTTGACTAGTTTAAAAGCTTGCCAAGGAAGCCTTTAAACCTGTCACCTAGGAGCGTGTTTCCCTTCCTGGACAGATGCAGACCATCATGCCAGTATAGACCTTCATCTCTCCAGGTAGACCCCCAGTCCCCAGTGAAGCCAAAGCCCTGTGCTCTGCACCAGTTTTGCAACCATTCATTAAACCGCATGGTGTGCAGTACCCTAGCCTCACCCCTGCCATAGACTGGCAGCACCTCTGAGAATGTTACCGTGCTTGCTACCTGTCTGAGGCCCCTCCCCACCTCCTCAAATTCATCCTGCACTGCACTGATCTCATGCCTAGCTAGGTCATTTGTCCCAAGGTGGACAATGATATCTAGTTTCCTCTCCTGTGATGCTGCTTCTGCAATCCTGAGTATTCGCTTCCTGTCCCTCCAAGCCATGGCACCAGGCAGGCACCTTACTTCCCTCTCCTCTCCCTTCCCCAGGTCTACACCCCCTAACAGTTGAGTCCCCTATCAGAAGCTGTTTCTTTCCCTTGTGTTGTCCCTTGCCACTCTTTTGTTGTTCTCCCTTGTGGATGTCCCCAGCATTCTTCTTGGTCTCCAATGAGGGTGTCATCATAGAGGAACCTTGATTTGCCAGACTGACATATAATTTGTGTAGAGGTGCAGCTCGGGGGCTACGCCTCTGTTCCACGACCCTCACCCTCCCAGAACCTACTGTGGTCCATATGCTCTTCACATATGGCAACCTCTGAGGCAGTGGTTGTGGAACTGGTGCTCTTTGGGTGGGGGAGTCCTCTTTAGTCCTTGCCAGTTCAGCCTGGAGGTGGGCAACCTCCTCCCTCAGAGCTGACAGTTGCCTGCAAATAGGGCAGCAATGCAGGTTCCAGAACGTTTCCCGGAAAATTGCTGCCCCACAGCCAGTGCATTGCACCACTCCCCACATGTCCCTCTTCCTTATAATATACAATGAGTAATATACAATTTTTTTTGTGTGTTTTTAAAACATGTTGCCCCCCCACTGTGAAGACTGAGCAGAAGTATTAATTTAAAATTTTAGCTTTTACCGTATCTTCTTCTACACAGTCCCCCACACCTTCCTGATTCTCACTATCTCACCCCTTACTTTCCTCTGTTCACTCATATACCTGATATAAATCTTAGCCCTTTTTTGGCCTTCCCTTTTTTTCCAGATATACTGTACCTCCATAGCCACCTCTTTATGGTTATGCATGTACTTCCTAACTGCTATGTTTTTCTCCTTTACTGTCATAGCCTCCTCCTTAGAGAACCTCTTCCTCCTACTCCCCTTGCTTACTTCCTGCAAACCTCATGTTGTTCCCTCCTCAGCCTTTTTCCATTTGATCTCTACTCCTTCTGACCATCTCCCCTTTAAGGTATTTATAGAAGCAGTCTACCATTACTTTAAAATCTGCCCTCCTGAAGTCTAGGACACTTGCCCTTGTTTTTTCCCTTGCCCAATCCATACATCAACCACACAGCATGGTATTCGCTTGAACCCAGGAGACTACCCACTGTGATGTTTGCAGTGCCGTCCCTGTTTCTAAATACAAGATCCAGTATTGTCCCATCTCTTGTGTGTTCTATAACCAGCTGCCTGAGAAATGCCACAGTAGCAAGTCAAGGATGGCCCTGCTTCTTGCTGTAGCTGTGGCCAGAATGTTCCAGTGGACATCTGATATATTAGAGACGTAGAAACATAGAAACATAAAATTTGATGGCAGATAAGGACCTCTTGGCCCACCCAGGCTGCCCATTTCCCTACCTAATGGATAAGCTGCAGATCCCAATTAACCAGCAGCCTACTTTCTCCTACCCCCCCACTAGAACTGCCTTATGCCTGTCTCATGCATTCCTGAATCTCCCACTGTTTTTGACTTCATGACCTCCACAGGAAGGCTGGTCCATGCATCTGCAACCATCTCTGCAAAAAAATACTTCCTCACATTATCTCTGAGCCATCTCCTGTCTATCTTCAAATTGTGCCCCCTTGTTCTTGCACATCTCTTTTTCTGTAAGATGCTATCATCTTGGACTCTGCTGATATCCTGGTAGTACTTGAAAGTTTCTATCATGTCCCCCCTCTCCCTCCTTTCCTCAGGGGTATACATATTAAGCTCCTTTAGTCTCTCTTCATTTGGCTTCTGGTGCAGATCCTGCACCATTTTAGTTGCCCTTCTCTGGACAGCCTTCATCCTGTCTATGTCCTTGCAGAGATGGGGTCTCCAGAACTGCACGCAGTACTCCAGATGGGGTCTCACCAGCTTTCTGTACAGAGGGATAACAACTTTCTGTTTTCTACTGGTGATGCCTCTCCCTAAGTTTCCCTGTATTCCCCCAGCCCTCTTTATTGCCTTCTCACATTGCTTGCCTACATTTAGGTTGTTTGATATGGCTACCCCAGGTCCCTTTCCATTTTTGTAGTTGTTAGTATCTCACCTCACATTCTGTCCTCTTCCCTGGGTTTTTGTTTCCCAGGTGCATTACTTTGCACTTCTTTGCATTGAATCTAAGCTGCCATACATTTGACCATTCCTCCAACCTTGCCAAGTCCCTTATCCTTTTCAACCCACCTTTGCTTATCAACCCTGTTGCAGATCTTTGTGTCATCTGTAAAGCAACATACTTTTCCTTCCAGTCCCTCCACAATGTCACTTATAAAGACTTTAAAGGGGACCGATTCCAGTACTGAACCCTGCGGTACTCCGCTGATAACCCCCCTTTCTTCAGAGCAGACTCCATTTACTATTACCCTCTGTATCCTGTTGTCCAGCCAATTATTTTCTCAGGCTACCACCTTGGGACCCAATCCCAGGCTGGCTAACTTGTTTATTAATCTTTTCTGTGTGACTGTATCAAATGCCTTGCTAAAGTCTAGGTAGGCCACATCCACAACCCCTCCCTGGTCAACTACTTTGGTCACCCAGTCAAAGAAATCTATTAGATTTGTATGACACGACCTTCCCACTGTGAATCCATGCTGCCTTGGGTCCTGTGCTCCACTGGCCTCTAGGTACTCAACAATTCTTTCCTTCAGAAGTGATTCCATCATTTTTCCTACCACTGAGGTCAAACTAACAGGTCTGTAGTTTCCTGCCTCTGCTTTGCTCCCACTTTTGTGAAGAGGAATCACATCCACCCTCCTCCAATCCTAAGGTACCATCCCATCCTCTCATGATTTATTAAAGAGGGTAGTTAGTGGTGTCACTAGTTCGCTCCTTAGTTCTTTTAGAATTCTGGGGTGAGTTCCGTCAGGTCCCAATGCCTTGTCCATTGTCAGTTTTAATAGTTCTTTCAGAACCCTTTTTTCTGTGAATGGACTGGTATCGACCCCTCTATCCAGAGTATTTTTGTTGTTTGGTTTAGGCACCTCCCCCTCCTCTTCTTTCGTGAATACTGAGCAGAAGTATTCATTCAGTATCCCCCCTTTTTCCCTGTCACTCTCTGCCCACATTCCCGCCCCTTTATTAAACCTCAGTATCCTTCCCTTGGTCTTTCTTCACTCCCTGTTGTACATATGAAAGGTTTTGACCAACTTCTTAACAGAGTTGGCTATCTTTCCCTCAGTTTGGGACTTTTCAATTTTGACTGCCTTCTTTGCCTCCTTCTGCTTTATCTGACATAGCTGTCTGTTCTGCCCCTTCTGTGCTTCCTTATGTTTCCTGAATGATATCCTTTTCTCAGGAGTGGGTGAGTGGGGTGAAAGTCCAGTATTCATTTTTGTATAATTGTGCTATCCTTTTCTCCTTAACCTTCCTTGCCACCTCTTTTGAGAACCATAGTGTCTTTTTCCTTCATTTTGTTTTGTTGATTTGCTTTACACAAAGGCTTGTTGCCTCTGTGATGGAAGTTCTGATTTTTCCCCATTGTTCTTCTACCCCTCTTTCTTGCCTGTTTGCTAGTGCTTTTCTGAGGCACTCTCCCATTTTGCCAAAGTCAGCCCTCCTAAAGTCCAGCACCCTCACTTTTGTATGGTTTAGCTCTACAGCTGTGTTTATTGTGAAACACACTGTTTGGTGGTCGCTTGTTCCCAGATGATTACCAACTTCTAAATCTGGGATCCTCTCTCCATCCCTGTTTGAGGGTATTAGGTCTATGATTACTCCATCCTGAGTGGGTTCCAACACTACCTGTCTGAGGTATGCCTCCTGTAGGAGATCGAGAATGATCCTGCTCTTGAATGTGACTGCAGTAAAGGTGCTCCAGTTAACAACTGCATATTCAGGTCCCCCATCAACAATATCTCTCCTTTTTCAGCCATTCTAAGGATTCCTTCTAACATTTCCTTGTCCATTGCCTCCCCCTGAGATGGAGGTATATAAACAACCCCTGTGCAGATTGTGGTGCCATTTCCTGTCTCCAGGGTGATCAACAGTGCCTCATCCCCTCCCTGTTTACCCTTTAGTTCTGTTGCTTTGATTCCTTCCCTTATGTAGAGAGCTACTCCTCCTCATAGTCTTTTACCCACTCTGTCCCTCCTGTAGATTGTGTACCCTGGTATGTTGACATCCCAGACATAGTTCTCTGTGTACCATGTTTCTGTGACTGCCACAATATTCAGGCATCCCTCTTCCATGAAGGCCGCTAGTTTAGGGGAGATTGTTACCCAGTCTATGGGCATTGGTACTCATCACATTCCAGTTTTTGATGGCCTTACAAATTTTAGGCCCATCCCTGTCTTTACTGCCTTTGCCTTTTTCTGGATTTACCCCTGTCCTGCTCCCTATGAACTTCTCTTACCTTTGTGACTACTTCACTAACTACCCTGTTTTGTGGGGAGGCTGGGATTTCCCTGCTTCTCTTCACTGCCTCCACCTTCATCTAGTTTAAATGCTTGCCAATGAAGCATTTAAACCTATCACCTATGATCTTGATTCCCCTCCCAAACAGATGCAGGCAGTCATGCCAGTAGATGCCTGTATCCCTCCAGGTGGACCCACAGTCCCTAGTGAAACCAAATCCCTGATCTCTGCACCACTTTTTCAACCAGCCATTGAATCCCATGTTACATAGTACCTTAACCTCACCCATGCCATAGACAGGCAGCACTTCTGAGAAAGTTGCCATGTGTGCTACTTGTCTAAGTCCCCTCCCCAACTCCACAAACTCCGGCTGCACTGCTCTGATCCCATTCACAGCAAGGTCATTTGTTCCTAGATAGACAATGACATCCAGCTTCCTCCCCTGTACAGCTGCTCCCACAATTCTGATGATTCGCTTCCTGTCCCTCCAAGCCATGGTGCTGGGCAGGACTTTGCCTCCCTCTCCCCTCCATCCCCCAGTTGTACCCCCCTAACGATTGCGTACCCACCAGAAGTTGTTTCCTTCCCCTGTATGGTCCTGTGCCACCCTTATGTGGGTCTCCTTTGTGGAGGTTCCCAGCATCCTCCTTGGTTTCCCCTGCAGATGCCTCCATAGAGGAACCATGCTCTGTCAGAATGGTGAATGATCTGTGGAGAGGCACAACTGGAGGGATGTACCTCTGTTTCACTACCCTTACCCTCCCTGAGTCCACTGTGGTGCAACTGCTCCTCTTTCTTGTCAATCTCTGAGGCAGTGGTTGTGGCCTGGGTGGTCCCTGGGTGGGGGAGGAGGTTTCCTGACTCCTCACCAAGTTAGCATGGAGACAGGCAACCTCCTCCCTCAGACCAGAAAGGTGCCTACAAAAAAGGCAGCAATGTAGCCTCCAGAACATCTCCCAGAAGACTGCTGATCCACAGCTAGTGCATTGCACCACTCCACACATGTCTGTCTCCCTTTCTAAGATGCTTTTTTTAATTTTTAAAATTTTTTTTTTAGTGTGTGCCAGTGTGTTAGTGTGTTTACCCCTTATTCTGTGTACTGTGCTGTTAAGGACATGAAAAGGTGCATAGCCTTTGCACTTTTGGGGAAGTGATGTCGGAATCCATGCTATAAATGTAAAGTCCCCCATAATAAGTACTACCCTTTGCTTGCCATTTTGCAAATGGCCTCCCCAAAACCTTATCTAGCACCTTCCCCTGTGTTGGTGGTCTGTACACCACCCCTAAAAAGAGGAAGGTCTCAGATCCTGGCTCTAAGCCTACCCACAGTACCTCCAACCTTTCTTTATCCCCAGGGAGTCCCTAAATCTCTGTGGCATTTATACCTTTCCTCACATATAAGACTGTGTTTTATGCCTTTGGTATAACATTGTGTTGCCTTTACAAATGGTTTTAGGAAATGGTGCATATACAGTATAACGGATAGTTAGAAACATAGACAATAATGGCATAAAAAGACCCATGGTCCATCCACTCTGCCTGAGTTCCCGATTTAGCACTGAAACTCTACTGTCCCTCCAGGGTGCTAGTCCTCCCCAGCCTCCCTCTCAGTCACTTCCTAGCTTCTGCAGCCACAAGCAAGCACTATACCCCTCATTCTGAACCAACCATGCTTGAAACCACCAACAGTTTTTGTACTTACCACTTTAGTTGATAGACTGTTACATGACTCTACCACCCTTTCTGTAATACTTCCCCAGGTCCCTCATGAACCTCCCTCTTGTTAGTTTTCACTCATGTTAATGTGGCAGAGAGCTAGTATTTCAGCTAAATAGTTTTTTGCAGTTCATTTTATCACTTCTTTTTAGGAACTTGATGGTCTCTATCATATCTCCTCTTTCCCATCTGGTCCCCAGTGATTACATGTTCAGTGCCTTGAGGCACTCTTCATAGGACCTACCCTGTTGGCCCTTAATAATTTTTTTCACTCTGTGCTGCACTGTTTCCAGCCTGTCCTTATTTTTCCTGAGGTTAGGACTCCAGAACTGGGTGCAGTACTCCAGGTGTGTCCTCACTAAGGACCTATACAGGGGAATAATTATCTCTTCCCTTCTGCTATCAATATCCCTCCCAGTACAACCCAGCATCCTATTTGCTTTGCTATATGCCTTGTTGAACTGATTCAATTGTTTTCTTGGGAGTCACTGATGATAATTCCAAGATTTCATTCCTCAGCCATAGTGTTAAGTCTCACCCCACCCATGCAGTACTCTGTCCTGGGATTCTTGTTTCTTAGGTGCACTACCTTGCACTTCTTGGCATTGAATTTTAACTGCCAAACCTTAGACCACCCCTTTAGCTTTTGTAAGTCCCTATGTATTGCCCTGATTCCCTCATTGCTATGCATTCTCCCATAAAGCTTAGTGTCATCCACAAAGAGACACAACCTGCCCTGGATTCCTCACCAATGTCACTGATGAACATATTGAAGAGGCTCTGACCAAAAACAGATCCCCGTGGTACCCTGCTTATGACCTACCTCTCTTCTGATTTGACCCCATTCACCACATCCCTCTGCTATCTGCCTTTATCCAGTAACCTACCCAGTTTACTTTATCTTAATCATGCCCAGATCCTCCATTTTCTTCAACAAGGGTCTGTAAGGCACCAAGATGAAAGTCTTGCTAAAGTCGAAATAGAGCAAATCCACATCATGGCCCCAATACAATTCCCTCATCACTCAGTCTGTGAAAACTCTCAGGTTAGGCTGACAATACCTCCCTGCCATGAATCCATGCTGTTTACTATCCTGAAGTCTTTTGCTCTCCAAGTACTGCAAAAGTTTCTCTCTGACCAGTGACTCCATCAGCTTCCCTATAATTGAGGAAAAACTGATAGGTATGTAGTTCCCTGCTTGTTCCTTGTCCTCTCCCTTATGAAACAGAATCATGTCTGTCACCCTCCAATCAATTGGAATCACCCAAGACCCCACTTAGCTGTTGAATAGACTTACCAGGAGTTTGACCAGTTCTATTGCCAGTTCCCTGAGTATCCTTAAATGCAACCCATTCGAGCCTGGGCCTTATCGATCATTAAGTCTGCTAGCCCTTTCTGGGACTTTTTTATTTGTAAATGTTAGCTGCCTAATTTCCTGGATCCCTTTAGTGGCTGCCTCAATGCAACTCTGGAAAGGGTTCACCATCCTCTGTAGTGAAAACTGAGCAAAAGTAATAACTGAGAACAGTGACCTTTTGCCTGTCCTCCTCTATCACCCTACTCCCCTCAGTTAGCTTTATAAATCCTCCTGTTTTCTTCCTTTTCTCCCTCATGTATCAGAAGAACTGTTTTATCCAACTTTAGCCCCCTCCATAATACGCAGCTATGTCTCTGCTTTTGCTTCCCTCACTGCCTTCTTTGTAGCCTTGTATTTCAGTAAATATTCTCACCATTCTTCCTCCCCTGCTTTTCTTTATAAGTGTAGAAGGCTAAGGTATCCTGTGAAGGGGGCTAACTGCAAGTGGGTGCCTACCAAAATGGTGACCCACTTGTGGTGACTGCCCCGATGTTGAGGGAAGGATGGGTGACCAGATAGGGATGGTTTGGGACACGACAATGGGATATTGCACATGTATATGCATACGGGGTGGGAGTGAGCACGCTGAGGGATGGGTGGGAGGGTTTGTGAGAGGTTGTGCTGTAGGGTGCGCTGGAGCTGACATTGTGGCGTGGTGGGTTGGGTGCTGGTCTGGGGTGGTGGGGATGCAGGGTTTGGGACTGGGCAGTGGTGTTTTTTGTTGTACCTGGCCTGAGACAGGGTTTTGTTTATTTTTAACTGAATGCCCCCCCAACATGCACCCCCCAGAGTTGAGAATCTTAAGTTAGGGGGGCGTGGGTGGCACAGCCCCCTGCATAAAAGAGATTTTTATGTTTTTTCACTGCTGTCACTGGCACTGCAGTTGCTTGGTGATGTGCTTTCACCATAAGGATGATCACCATTCAGAAATCGCCCTTATGACATGGAACCGAAGGGTATGCCGCTTTGCGGATGACACAAAAGTCATGGAAGTCAGTAAGGAGAGCCAGGGGGATACTGGGATGCATAGGGAGGGGCATCACAAGTAGAAAAAGGGAAGTGGTTATCCCTCTATACATACAGTTGGTGAGACCCCATCTGGAGTACTGCGTGCAGTTTTGGAGACCTCATCTACGCAAGGACATAGACAGGATGGAAGCAGTCCAGAGGAGGGCAACTAAAATGGTGCAGGGTCTACATCAGAAACCATATGAAGAGAGACTGAGAGAGCTTAATATATATACCCTTGATGAAAGGAGGGACGGGGGTCATGATAGAAACTTTTAAGTACCTCAAGGGAATCAACAAAGTCCAGGAGGGTAGCATCTTTCAGAAAAAGAGATATGTAAGAACAAGGAGGCACAATTTAAAGTTAGAGGGGACGGCTCAGGGGTAATGTGAGGAAATTCTTTTTCACGGAGAGAGTGGTGGATGCATGGAACCGCCTTCCTGGAGAGGTTGTGGGGTCTAAAACAGTGGGGGAATTCAAACATGCATGGGACAGACATAAGGCAATTATAGTGGGGGGTTGCAGGAAGTAGGCTGTTAGTTAACTAGAATCCGCAGCTTATCCAATAGGTAGGGAAATGGGCAGACTGGGTGGTCCAAGTGGTCCTTATCTGCCATCAAAGTCTATGTTTCTATGTTTCCTTGGCCCTCACCACTTTCCTGAACCCTGCTGAGAATCATAACAGTTTCACGAACCTGTTGTTTTTCATTACTATTCTCATGTACAACTTAGATCCGAAGACAGAAGCACTCAGTTCACTTGATCAAATGGGACTTACTCAAAATAAATGCAGAATACAAACTTTAATAGCAAATCAAGAGTCCACACAGAAAAAAATCACCAAGAAGCAGTTACACTTAAGCATTTCACCTTTACAGGCTTCATCAGTATGTCATTTTGATTAAGTCCCATTTGTTGAAATGAACTGAGTGCTTCTCTCTTTGAATCTGATTTTGAATTGGGGTAGCCAAACCCATAGGAGCACCCCCTTGCCATCCCCTGAGGTTCAGCTGTACTTCTGGTATCGGTATCATGCATAAGTTAGATGTCTCAAAAATGGCCACCTTAATTTCCCCTGCATCTGTCTCTTCTACCCCACTTATGTTGTCCACCCCTAATAACTTTCCCTGATCAGACCCCTCAATTTATTGAAGTCTGCTCATCTAAAATCAAGACCTTCTGCCATTAATAGGTGTTCTCAAACCCAAGGTCCTGTTCAAACAAAATGGAGTTATGTTTGGTGTTCCCCAATGGGTCCCCTATTTTCATAGCTCCTACCACCTTTGAATTGGTGAGCACCACCTCTAGAAATTCAGTCTGCCCAGTGGATTTCTTAACTAGCTGTACCAGTAGACAGTCCTGAAAGACGTCCAGCAAGACCTGACTTCTGGTTTTCCTGGCAATGGAAGCATCCCAGTGGATGTCTGGCAGGTTCCGATCACCCACCACCACCACTTCCCTCTTTGTAAGTCCTCTTTCAGATTCTTCCCTGAACTGTCTGTCCCTCTCTTCCCCTTGCCTTGGAGCACCATAAATCACTACCAAGTGTAGTTTCTTGCCTGAGTCTGCTATGAGTTGCACCCACAGTGATTCTGTTTCCCCCTTACTATCCCTGATGCACCCATATTCCACCACTTCAATGCCATCCATGACAAAAAGGGCTACTTCTCCCCCTCTATCTGTTCTTCTATCCCTCCTAAACATTTTTTACCCAGGAATCTTCAGTTTCTATTCGTTATTTTCTGCAGCTCACCTTTCTGTGATGGCCACAAGGTTCACCTCAGTGTCCATCATCAGCACCTGGAGATCACTGATTTTGCTGTCTAGAGTCCTGGCATTAAGGCATACCCCCTTCCATCTGACCTCCGATCCTATTTTGCTACTACCCTTGTGCTTTCCATGCCATATGTTTCTCTTGTTTTTCGTGGTGATTGCACACTTTCTGATCCATCGCTCTAATGTCCCCTCACCTAATTCAGTCCGTGCCACGGCTCTCCTTCTACTCACTGTGCTGCTACAAACCCCCAGATGTGAGGTAGTACTAGCTGGGATCCCCTTCCTTTATCCTGCCACCATGGTTCCCCTAGACGCAGTCTACCCTGTAGTCAGTTTAAACATCTGTCATAGATGTTTAACTTCTGCCAGAGTGCACAGGCTTCTTCTCTTGTCAGGTGAAGTCTGTCAGCTTTGAAAAGTTTCCTGTCCTAGAAGTTACTCCAATCCCCCACAAAGTGGTACTCTTTCTCCTGTCTCTATCCCTTAAGCCACCCATTAATGCACCCTTTACCTATTCCACTTCATCTTCCTGCCCCATATGGGGAGGACTTCAGAAAGGTTCAGGGATGCTGATTGTGCTGCCAATCTGTTCCTTAATCTATAAAGTTCTGTTTCACAATCTCCACCAACTTGTTCACCAGATCATAGATACCCAGGTGTACTAGTACTCCCAGCTCCCCCAACTCCCTCTCTGCCATCCTTCCTATCCTGTCTAAATCCTGAATGGCTGATATACCAAAATGGACCTACCGCCCCTGTCCAACTTCCCAGCACCCTCTCTATCCCCTTAATCATGGAGTCCTCAACCATTTTGTTCAGTTGCCAAATTGAGACCAGCAACAGCTGGCCAGGGAGCCCAATAGGAGAGAAAACCTGCTGGACGTTGTCCTAACAAATGAGGACAGTGTGGAAGAGGTGGAGGTGAGTGAAGGACTAGGAACTAGTGATCACAGATCTGTGAGGTTCAGGGTAAAAATGGGGAGGGAGTCAAATCAGACTGGAACAAGGGTGATGAACTTTAGAAATATTGACTTTAACAAAATGAGGAGGATATTTGAGGAAGAAATAACAGGGAAGGAGAATATAAAGGATGTTGAGGAGCTATGGGGGATATCAAAGGAGGGATATTGAAGGACACTGAAATCTGTATTAGGAAAGTGATGAAGAACTAAAAAGGGAGGAGACCACTCTGGTTTACAAGATATTGGCAGGGGCAGTCAGGGAAAGCAAAAAGAGCATTCAGGGAATATAAGAGGACACAAAGAGAGGAGGACAGGGAGGCTCATAGAGAAAAGAGGAGGGTGGCAGTGCAGAAGATAAGGAAGGCTAAAGCAGATACTGAGGAGAATATAGCTAATCAGGTGAAAAGGGGGGATAAAACTTTTTTTAGCTATGTGAGGGAAAGAAAGAAGGCAAGGCAGGGGATAGTAAGGTTCCAAGGGAGGGAGGAATACAACTGGAAGGGGACTTTGAGAAAGCAGAGGTGCTTAATAGCTACTTCTGTTCAGTCTTCGTAGTGGAGGGGGAGGGTAGGGGACCAGAACTGGGGGTGAGGGGCAGGAAAAGCAAAAAGGTGGATCCAAATATGTTCAGCATAGATAGGGTAAGGGAAGAACCAGGCAGGTTATGGGTGGACAAAGCAATGGGGCAAGATGGCTTGCACCCAAGAATACTCTGGGAGCTGGAGGAGGAGCTGGCAGCCCCACTGACAAGACTGTTTAAGTTGTCCATGGATACAGGGTGTTTGCCAATGGACTGGAGGAGGGTAGATGTGGTGCCACCGCATAAGAAGGGCAGTAAGGAGACAGCAGAAAATTATCACCTGGTCAGCCTCACCTCGACGGTGGGAAAGGTGATGGAGGCACTAATAAAGGAAAGGGTGGTGGGCTACCTGGTGGACAGCAGACTGCAGGATGAAAGGCAGCATGGATTCATGAATGGGATGTCCTGCCAGATGAACATGATAGAGTTCTTTAATTGGATGACACAGGTGGTTGACCAGGGGAGCAGTGGACGTGACCTTTCTGGACTTCAGTAACGCCTTCAATACTGTTCCTCACAGAAGGCTAGTAAATAAGCTGGAAAGCTTAGGGGTAGGACAGAAAATAACCAGATGGGTGGAAAACTGGTTGGTAGGCAGAAGTCAGAGCGTGGTGGTAAATGGAGTGCACTCCACGGTGAGGAGGTAATGAATGGGGTGCCCCAGGGGTTGGTGCTGTGACCCCTCCTTTTTAATATATACATTAGTGATACAGCAGACAGTCTAGAGGGAAGAGTGTGCCTATTCATGGATGATACAAAAATCTGCAACAGGGTGGACATCCCTAGAGGGTGGAGGCCATGAGGTGGGACTTGAAGACTCTGGATGGGTGGTCGGAAACTTGGCAACTGAAATTCTATACCAAAAAGTGTGCTGTGATGCATCTGGGATACAAAAACCTGTGAACTGCTTACACTCTAGGAGGGGAAGCAATCAAAAACCAGAGCAGGAGAAGGATCTGGGATTATGGTATCTAGCAACCTAAAGGTGGGTAGCTAGATGAGCAAGGTGCTGGGGAGGGCAAATGGAATGTTGGCATGCATTGGGAGGGGCATAACTAGCAGAAGGAGGGAGGTGCTGATTCCCCTTTACAAGGTTATGGTGAGACCATGTCTGGAATATGGGGGCCAGTTATGGAGACCACACCAACTCAAGGACATTAATGGGGTGGAAAGAGTTCAGAGAAGAGCAACCAAGATGGTGTACGGTATGCAGAAAAAAAACATAAAAACAGATGTGAATGGAATTGGATTTGTAACCATTGAAGACTAGAAGGGAGAGGGGGGACATGCTTGAACCTTTTAAATATGTGAAGGGGATCAGCAAGGTGAATGAAGTGATCTTGTTCAGAAGGAAGGAGGGGGCTAGAACTAGAGGGCATAGCCTAAGATTAGAAGGTGGAAGATACAGGGGCAATGTGAGGGGGGAGTCTTCCCAGACAGAGTGGGGACACCTGGAATAGATTACCAGAAGAGGTGGTGAAGGCTGAGACAGTGGAAACATTTAAGAGGGCATGTGACTGGCATATGGGATTGGGAAGTGAGGGGAAGGAGAAAGCCTGTTAGAGTGGAGATGAGTAGGGGAGGAAGGAGTGGGCAGACTCGATGGGCCAATGAGGTCCTTTTCTGCCCTCAGATTTCTGTGATTCTGTGATATAGTAAGACTGCCTGGTGGGTTCCTGAGGCTTTTATGAATTTTCCTTAGTATGTATAAAATTGGTATTGTCGGAAATTATTGTATTAATGCACTTTTAACCCACTATTCAATCCAATGATTGACATATGCCATTTTTACTACTGTATTTATGTTTGTGTTTCATTTATCATATTTCCTTTTCATTTTTGTAGTCTCATTATTGTCTCAAACATTCTGATTTATAATCTCAGCAATCCAGTATCTCAGTTCCTCCCCTTTGTCAGCTCATTTAAGAATTACCATTTCATCCTTTTGTAGTTCTGTAACTGCTCTTTGTTCATCCCTTGTGAAAGTATTATTTCTGCTTTGTTTTTTGTATTTATGGTCCTCAGAATTTGTTAACTTTCTTGTTCAACTAAATAAATATTCAGTTTCTAACTTATATTGCATTTTTCCAGGTGGCTCAACATTCTCTAATGACAACTAAACTAATAATGCCACAGAAACACACACTTCAGTTAGATACCTTGTTCACGGGATTAATTTTGGTTCTTGAAATTAATCATGATCTGATACATTATCATGCTGCAGTGTGGTGTTTGTGTGGCTTTGTTAGACACCTGGACATTGAGGGCAACCAGGATAATGACCCTACATTTCTGCTAGTTCCTACCACTGGTGGAGAAAGTTGTAGGAGCAGAGTCCTGGTAGTCTCTAATGTCAGCCAGGCCAGCAGTAGTTTACTTACAGTAATATTTTTTGGTCAATGAATCATGATTCTTCTGGTTAAATAAAAGTCATGTAATTAACTAAACTTTTCAGTGGTGCTGGTCAGGATGCAATGCATTATCTTGAGTCACTGCATGACGAATGAGATTAATTGGTATTGAAATGACCTTGTTACTGCAGTATCTCTACTGCAGTCTGTTGCAGTATTATATTGCATCCTGGCCAGCACCACTAACCTTAGTACCATTCAGTGTCAGAATTTAGCAGTTTTGTCTGTTCATAACTAGATGTGTGCCTTTCAAATTAAAACTGTATATAGAATCCATACAACAAAGAAACCCCCTCCACGTATTTCACAGGAAAGAGCATTTTCACACTCATTATACATGTATTTTTTTTTAATCTGGCAGGAAGGCAAACCATAAGTTAAATCTACAGAGCAAAGCCCATTCCTTTTAGTGTTACAGAATCCATAGAAAATTCATAAGGCCCACTTCAAATCAAGAATGAACAAAAATGTGAAACACTTGCACTGAACGGAACTTTTTGTTTATAACATGGTTTACTGAAGTTTTTTTAATTAAAGGCTGTTTGTTCAATCAGAAGCATTGTTATATGGTGACATAATTTTTAATCAGAAGCATTGTTATACAATGGCATAATAAAGATAACTGTGAGTAAACCATTTGGGGTTAATACTTTTACAAAGGGCTTGAGATGTGTAATACAGGTGAGATAAGTGGTTTGGAGCCAATATACTTCTGAGGTTTTTACATAGAAAGAAGAACATAAGTAAAGAGCATCAAGTACCAGTTTATTTAATCTATGCTTAATCTAAGACTATATCTGAACTGAGTTCTGAACAGTAAGATATCATGGCATTGCTCTGATATGAATGACCATGATCAGGTTACATAGAAACATAGAAACATAGAAGTTGACGGCAGATAAGGACCGCAAGGCCCATCCAGTCTGCCCATTTCTTTTTCTACCTTATAAATGTGCCATCGGCCTTTGTTCTGTCAGTGACCTATCTATTCATAGTCATTTGTATTGCTCCCTTATGCCTATCCCATGCCTGTTTGAAGCCCTGCACTGTATTCATAGCCACCACTTCTTGTGGTAAGCCATTCCATGCATCCACCACCCTTTCTGTGAAAAAGAATTTCCTCACATTCCCCCTTAATCGGCCTCCCTCTAATCTCATTCTGTGTCCTCTTGTCCTGCTATTTTTCTTATATTTAAACATGTTAGACTCTTTCACCTTGTTTATGCCCTTAAGGTGTTTGAATGCCTCGATCATATCACCTCTCTCCCTCCTTTGCTCAAGGGTATACATATTGAGCTCCGTTAATCTGTCCTCATATGTCTTCTGATGCAGTCCCTGCACCATTTTGGTTGCCCTCTCTGGACTGCCTCAATTTGGTTAATGTCCTTGTGAAGGTGTGGCTCCAATACTGCACGCAGTACTCCAGATGGGGCTAACCAATGTCTTGTACAGAGGGATTATTACCTCCTCTACGACTTGTGATACCCCTAATAATACACCCTAACACCCCCCTAGCCTTACCTACTGCTTTAGAGGTCTGCTTGGATGATTTTAGGTCATCAGTGATGATGATGCCCAAGTCTCTTTCTTCCTTTGTGACTGCTAGCAACTTTCCTCCCAGCCTATAAGTGGCTTCAGGGTTTCTCTTCCCTATGTGCATGATTTTGCACTTCTTTGCATTAAATCCCAGTTGCCACTCTTCTGACCATTCTGACCATTCTGCTAGTTATTAGTAAGTGTCCACTGCTGTATAATTTTTAGTCATAATATTGACATTTTCATTAGAGCTGTGCAGAATATAACATTCTGCCAGCAGAATACCCAAGGAGTTGCCATTCTGGTTCCATGGAATTTAACCAAATGTGTATAAAATTTCTGCAGATCTTTGCCAAAATTTTAACTTCAATTATTTTGACTGGTTTTCAAAGTACATATCCAAATGATACCAAATTCGACAGGTAAACTGGTACTAATGGGTTGCATATGCATACCACATATCAGAGTCCTAGACTAAGAGGGGGATGATTTATGGGTAGCCAATCATTTAGTCAAAATAGAATTTTCAGGGAATTTTTTTGTATCTAATTTTAAAATTTCTTGTCCAAATTTCTCCACAGTTTCAGTATTTTGAAAAACATTCAATATGGGTAAGTGCACCATGTTTTAATTTTCAAAATTTAAAGGGAGTTGTGCTATAGGTAACCATTTTGTCAGATTTAGATTTTAGTTATTTTAGCATTATTTTGAAAGCTTTCATCAACATGTTATAGTATATTGTATGTATATGGGTTGTTACTACAGGTACATTGATACAGTATATGTACCTAGTTTCAGATTTGTACCTCTAAAGGTACCTGAGTTTTATGTAGATAATCCTAGATTGAAAGGGTGTGAGTTTTGGGTGGCCAAACTTTTCATCAAAATTTCATTTTCTGTTGTTTCCATCTAATTAAAAAATGTATACAAATGTCTCCACAATTTCAGGATTTAGACAAACTCTTACTATGGATATGTGCACCAACTATTAAGCATTAAGCTTTAAAGGGAGCTGTGCCATAGATAGACAAACATTTGCCAACATTAAAATTTTAGTTATTTTAGTATAGTTCATAAAGCATTTATCAAAATGTTATACAATTTTGCTGGTGTAAGGCATAGTACTACTTGTTCTTAGTTTCAGATTTCTAGCTGCAAAGGTGCCCGAGTTCTATGCAGATAAAATATTTCCTGTCATTTCCTACAAACAAAATGAACAGACTTTGAGCACCCATCATTTAGAGACAATGCATCTTACTATCATGATATTTGGCATACTGTTAGAGCACTTGTCAGCGTGTAACCGTGCTAAATATCAGATCTTTAGCTTAATGGGCCACTAAGTTATGGCTAAATTAATGAAGTTCAAACATTATGCAAACTTCTTATGAAATTCTGTTGAATTTTATGTAATTTTGTGGAATTCCATAACAATTCCACAAATTTGGAATTTTCTCATTCCGCACAGCACTAATTTTCATATACAGTACTGAACATGTACTGATTAGACATCTACTGTAAGTAAGGGACCACATTCTTTTTTATTAAATGTTTCCAAAACCAATGAAAAGTTTAATGGTATGGTATGAGATATATGAAATAACAGAAGGTATTGTTCATAATGGTTTGGATTGGAATATTTTAAAATTTCTTTTTTTTTTTTTTTTTGAGTCAAAAGAAAATAGTTTTGTGTACCCATGAACTTGTTTGATATTTAATTTGTATTTATATTTAAAGTTCAACCAAGATGTAGTAACTTCAACATAGACTGAATACAATACCTTGTTCTACCATAATAAAGGACTGTACTGTAGTATACTGAATAATGATGAAGTGAATGATATGGAAACCAGCTATATCAATGGTGTATTATATATACATTTTGTTTTGCACCATTGGTTGCCTTTGATGAAGTGGTGCAAGGCATGACGTTTTGCCCTCAATTGTTTACCTTAGCTGTCACCATCTATTTCTGTAAAAGGCACTTTATTATGAATATTACCCTGGAATCAAGATCCCTTTTTTGCTGCTATCATAACTGCATTCTCACACTTTGATGAACCTCTTCCTCCATGTTAACTCAACGTATCTCTCAGGAGGAAAATGGCAACCAGGATTGTAAGTATTTTAGTGGCTGCAATTAGGCAGAATGCAGCACCATAATCAGAGCAGAACAAGATGAGCAAGACAGAAGAGTTTCCACTTCCTTGATTTGTCTTTCTTTTATCTGCTACCCTCAGTGTCTGCCATCTGCCATCATTATATGTTCCACAGAAACATAGATTTTGACAGCAGGTAAGGACCACTTGGACCACCCAGTCTGCCCATTTTCTCCTACCGACTGTATCAGTGCAGACCCTAGTTGATCTTCAACTCTTTATCCCTACCCCCTTCCTTTATACTAAGTTCCCCTTATGCCTATATAGTGCATTCTTAAACTCCACTGTTGTTTTCACCCTCACCACCTTTATTGGAAGACTATTCCAGAAATCTACCATCGTTTATGTGAAGAAGTACTTCCTCACATCTCTCCTGAATTTAACCCCGTCTAGCTTCCTTGCAGGTACCATTGTTCTTTCTTTCTTGTTGTTCACTGACTAAAACTTGGAGGACGCTGATTACACGCTGCACGCTAACATGCTGAGGAGAAGCTTGGGAAGCAGGCTCTGTTCAAGGCTTTTTTCCATACTAAAAAAGATATGCCACCTTTGTCATGATTTTCAGAGCTTACCAATTCATCTTGTGTGTGTATAAGTTGGCAAGCCATTTCAGACGTTCTTTTGTGTTCCCCAGGAGGAAGCCCAGTGGTGGCAGTCAGACTGGAGAAACTGGAGGGGTCCCTTCGGAAAGGTCTGAGCCTGACCCGGTGTGCCAGGAGCCTGAAGCCAGTGCTTGAGTTACAGCTGGAGCTATGATTAGAAGTTGACTGCAACTGAATATGGAAAAGGCATATTTCCAGCTTGCTGTAGTCTGTAAAGACTGGACACTTTACAAATTGGACTTGACTACACATTCAGTGGAAGGGAGCCTTGTTCTATTATTTATTTATTTATTTTATGTATATTTTTGTTTGTGTTTTTGCACAATTTGGGTCTTTTAGTATTTTTAAACTTTTATCTGAAAGTTAAAGTTAAAACCCTTTTTTTAACTCATGCTGAGCTCTCAGTAAGTGGGTATTTGAGATTACATGTGGTAAGCACATATAGTGCATGCATGGCATTTGGGAGTTAGAATCACCATTTTTCTAATAGAGTGAGAAGGTGTTGTAGGAGCTGCACATACTGTAGTCTGTTTCTCTAAATGTTTATCTTGTGGTTTCAGCATGTTCCTAATTATGAGAGAGCGGAGTGTGTTGCCTTAATTCTTGGAATGGGGCCCATAAAGTAAGTGTAAGACAGTGAGATAGGTAGTTAGTTTGTTTAATTTTTGTATTGTCTCTGCCCTTCTCTCCATTTTGTGGATTGCAATATGAAAATACTGCCTTTTTAGTTGATATGGTAGATGATAGACAATTATTTTAAATTAAGAGACATTCAGTAGCAGTCTGTTGAATGTATATTGTAAATCTTTGATTATTTATTCATTTTTCAACCTAGACCCACTCACCTGTTTGCCTGTTAGCTTTTATTGGTGGAAGTGGAAGTGGAAGTTGAGAAGGCAGCCCATTCTGTGATTACTTATGCGAAAAGCAGAATAGCATCCCCCTCCTCTTCCTGTGCTTCTGAAGTATTGGTAGAGTTGGAGGAATAATCATGTCTGGAAAATTATTCTGAACCCCTGAAGAACCTTTAGAGTTTTGCATTCTCAGGAAGTTCTGCTTCTGCTAGATGAGCATTTTGCATTTTATTGCACTGTATTGTATTTTTTTTTTTGCACTGAACACTTTTTCTCTTTTGAACTGCACTGGACACTATTTCTCTTTTGAACTGATCCCATGTATTGTAAATTCATTGAATATCTGAAGCTTTTGTTTTCATCCCCGTATATAGTCAGTGTTAAATCATGGTCTTTTGGCCCACATTTTAAAGCTCCTCTGGAGTGCTTTCCTCTGTGTGGGGGAGCTGAATAGTATATAGTTATAGCTATTGTGTCAACTAGAAAACAGGTACAACTAGGCCTTAATACCTCACCTGTGATGAACTTGCTCCCTGTTAATTCAATTCAATTCAATTCAATTCAATTTTATTTATAAAGCGCCTTTCAAAATCAAGGCGCTGTACAAAATTTTAAAATAATAAAATCACAACATTTAAAAGACAGCCACAACTAGCAGAGATACGCTAATCCAAAAAGATATGTTTTTAAAGCAACTTTAAAATGTTCAATGGTTGGACATTCTCTCAACCAACGAGGTAGAGAATTCCACAGGGTCAGTGCTGAAAAAGCAAAGGCACGAGATCCTGATCACTTCAATCTAACCCTGGGAATCTCCAGCAATCCCTCGTTGGTGGAACGGAGAGGGTGGAGGTTTTAGTATTTTTAAACTTTTATCTGAAAGTTAAAGTTAAAACCCTGAGCAAGAAAATTAAATTTGAGCATTTAAAACAAACTAAAATTACAAATCATTTATCTACTATTAGAAGCTTGAAAAAAGTTTCTACACCTGTTTTGAGTAATAAATCTGACATAATAAATACTTGGAATGGTCTTACAGCTGAGGTAGAAATGAATACACCTATTAAGTTTAACGTTTCTGTGATCCACACTAATGAGTTGGAACAAACACCAGTTTTGTATTTCTCTGACGTGTCGAGCAGAGCAGATGGGATTCCTATAGATGCCTCTGTGTCTGATGAATTTAACAATATGGATAGTAAGACCCAGCCTATGGAACTAGATAACAGGAATGATAATAAAAATAGTCCTGTAATAAAGAATAAAATAAAAGAGATTGTCCAAGATCTTCAGACCACAATTCAGGGTCTAAAGACACTTGATACAAAATCCAGCCTCTTAGAAATAGATAAAATATCCTGTACACAGACAGGGACAAATGACTTGGAAAGATGACATGGTACATCTTGGGAAAAAAATGTCTACCATCCAATGGCTATGAGTAAAGATTTGATAGAAATGCTCAAAAATTCCTTCTCTGCTAATGTGATCCTTATGGAGCAACTGATAGCTATAACAGAGGAACTTGAGACAATCAAGATAAATACATCTAATAACCAAATAAAATTGGAGGAGATTAATTGCAAGCTAGAGAGGGTAACACCTCCCTTGGAGAAGTCTGGATCAATTATTTATGCAAATGATAGTATAGAAATACAAGAGGTTAGAGACATCAGGGAAGATTTCTTTACAGTAATTATTCCAGACTCTCCCAAACCAGCTAGACTGAGGAAAACAAAAGAGAAAAAAAGGAAGAGTAAAAATAGTATAGGTGTTGTACAAATGGAAATAGTTAAGGATGATACAGTTGACTTAGATGTCAATATTGGACAAACAAGGAATGCACAGATGATACCAAATAACCTAGTCATTAACCCCCTTCCTTAGAATATTCCTTGGATACAACAGCAGTGGCAGTTAATGAAAAATCTGGCATGGAGTGTAACTTGGGAGTAAAGCTTGGGAACCTTGAAAAAGAAATGGGGAAATTGTTAAATGAGTGTCCTTCTGTAGTTACTGGTCATAAGGTAAATCTGGACCAAAACAACCTTGGATCTAAAGCCTAACAATTGCACAAAAAGGGAATGAGTAATAGTGTGACAGAAATTGATTTGGGAGAGGCTACTACAAGGAAAGAATACCACCTTGGGGATAATATGGAGGAAAAGGAAAGGTGCATGTGGATTACAGTTATAGGCCCCCCACACTGGATAGAAGGCATGAAGCAGAAATTAACAAAACAACTGATTTTACTCTTTAGAATAAACATGGGCATTAGAATGATGGAAACTGATGTGCAGAATGTGGAAATGTTGACTGATTTTGTTGAAAATTGAGTATGTAATATTTATCTGCATTCGCCTAAACTGGCAAATGATATTTAGTATAAAGAGAAAATATTTAAAGAGTTTGGAATTCAGCTGTCCTTTGTGAATAGGGACTGCTTTGTCAAGGTAATATCCAAAGTTTTAAACTCTGACTGGGAGAAAATAAGACCAATCTGGCTACGTATCTTTGGTGTTCGTATGGCCCATAATGAGAATAATGGAAAACTGAAAGGCATACTTAGTAATTACTTTGGTAACTTACTGGAAATATTAATAGGAAGAAATGGTATTTTAGAAGTGATCAGACAGTTGGAGGGAAGTCAATTTGACCTACTAATAAAAAACTCTTATATAGCAGAGAACAATTTGGAAAAAGAAGGATTAAGGATTACCACTCACATTTCAGGTCTGTGTAGTACAGTATGGTCTGCACACCCATTGGCCCACACAGGGGACCAATGGGAGTACAGCCATACTGTATGCTGACAGTCAGCAGGTGACCAGGTGGCTTGCGGAAGGGGTGCTGCCACCTGCCACTGACTAAGGGGGAGCGGGGTGATGGGTCTGAGTGCCCACAATTGGGCTGGGAATTGGGGGTAATTAAAATATACATTTGCCCATGATTGGGCTGGGGATTGGGGGCATTAACTTATACATTTGCCCATGATCAGGCTCAGGATCGGGTCCACTAGACCACCAGGGATTAGTTTTATTTATAAAGCCCATGATTTGGCATGGGAGTAGGTCCACTGGACCACCAGGGATTAGTTTTATTTATAAAGCCCATGATGTGGCATGGGAGTAGGTCCACTGGACCACCAGGGATTAGTTTTATTTATAAAGCCCATGATTTGGCATGGGAGTAGGTCCACTGGACCACCAGGGAATAGTTTTATTTATAAGACCCATGATTGGGCATTGGATTGGGTCCACTGGACCACCAGGGATTAGTTTTATATATAAAGCCCACGATCGGGCAGGGGAGCAGTTCCACTGGACCACCAGGGATTTAAATCCTTTCTTTGCCCGTGATCGGGCTTGGGGGTAGGGTCCACTCGACCACCAGGGATATTGATTCATTATACCCATGTCCAGGCGGGGGAGTATGACTCCCGAACTGTGTCTGGGGTGGTCGGGTGGTCACCCACAGCTGGTGGCTGCTGTGTTGTACCCTGCAATATGGCAGCTCACCTATGGGTGGCCAGGACTTGCTCCTGCTTTTCAGGGGTTGATCTTTGTGCTCCCCTGTGTGGTGCAAGGTGGGTTTGTGCCTGCATATGCGCTGCACATCCTGGGTTGAATATCAGGATGTGCCACATATGCTTGGGCATGCCCCCTCCCCGCACTTGCACTGCATACATTACTGGTGCATCCCGGTGCATCGGGAATTGCGCAGTGCAACATCCCCTTTGAATATCGCACCAAGGCGCATCAGTGGGTTGCACATGGTGCAACACTGTTGTGCCATGTGCAACTCCTTTGAATATCCCACCCAATGTGTACATTCCATCATTTGGCTCAATTTATTACAATAAGGAGATATGATCCACATTAAAAAGAGTGATTATAAATTGCAATCAAATTTACCCAAATATAGAAATATTACTGATTGGGAACTATAATGCCCAGATTAGAGTTTATGATGGATTCCTGGATAATTCCATTTCAGTATATAATGATGACTATTTTTTTCCTCCAATGTGAGTCACACGGGACAAATATGTTAATAAATCTGGTAAATATTTGATTGAGCTTATGAGTGACTTGAATCTCTACCCACTTAATGGAAGAGGTAAGGGAGATAAGGGGGGACATGTTACTTATCTTAAAGCCTCTCATAAATCCATATTGGATTTTGCATTATGGACAGGGAGTTTAAATTTCTGGTCATCATTATATAACCTTACAAAAGCAGAAAGTGATCATTTCTCTCTGCTCTTGGATACAGATCATTGGGGAAATAAAATCAAGGAGCATTAAATTACGGTCCAAACAAGTACAGAGTTCATAAGTGCATCATATGGGATGGCACATTAGATCATAATGTAATAGATCAGCTA
This sequence comes from Neoceratodus forsteri, assembly GCA_016271365.2. Lineage (NCBI taxonomy): Eukaryota > Metazoa > Chordata > Ceratodontiformes > Ceratodontidae > Neoceratodus > Neoceratodus forsteri. Next base: position 57,074,372 of record CM028130.1, read on the forward strand.
TCAGTCTACTGTAACCCAAAAGAGATTATGTTATGGCTTGGTCAAGATGCCATAGGTGTATGGAATAATATAAAAAATGTATTTGAAGAAACAAGGAAAAGTTTGTATAGAACAGTCTTGATTAGTAAACACAATAAAAGGCAGACTTGGTTTGATCAAGAATGTGCCAAATATAAAAAGGAACTGAGAAAACAGATAAGAAGGGCAAGAGAAGTTAAACACAAAGGCCCAGATATTCAAAAGGATTGCGCATGGCGCAACAGTGTTGCACCATGCACAACCCACTGATGCGCCCTGGCATGATATTCAAAAGAGAAAAGTGTGCCGCACAAATCCCGATGCACCGGAGCACATCAGTAATGTATGCAGGCACAGGTGGGGGGGCGTGCCCATGCATAACCTGCGCAGCATGATATTCAGCCTGGGATGTGCAGAGTCATGCATGTGCAACCCCTACCTGCGCCTGCACAAAGTTAAGCCCCCAAAAAAAGGAACAAATGATGGCCACCCACAGGTGAGCTGCTGCATTGTAGGGCACAACACGGCAGCTGCCACCTGTGGGTGGCCACCCCAGTTCCAGCTGCACCTGGCAGCACCCCCCCATGCCCCATAGTAGGTATCTGTGTACATAAACCCCCCTCCAATATCCCTGGTGGTCCAGTGGACCGCTATGTGCCCGATCGTGGGCATTTGTCTAAAAGAATAATCCCCATCCTATATCCTTGGTGGTGCAGTGGACTGCACTCTGCCCAGTCATGGGCATCAGTGTTCTACCCCCATGTCCAATATCCTGGTGGTCCAGTGGACTGCACTCTACTCGATCAGTGGGCATCTGTCAAACATATAAAACAGCCTATTACCCTGGTGGTCTAGTGTACCCCTCCCACCCACCCACTGGGCCCCACTGCTCCGCTCCCCAGTCAGCTGGCAGGTGGCAGCACCCCACCTGCCTGCTGCACCTACCCACCAACTTGACAACTCAGTAGGGCTGTATGCCCATTGGTTCACAACATGAGCCAATGGGCATGGAGCCCATACCGTACTACACATTCCAGATATGTGAATGATTCAATCACTTATCTGGACTGTGTAGTACAGTATGGGCTGCATACCCATTGGCTCATGCTGTGAACCAATGGGCGTGCAGCCCTACTGAGCTATCAGTCAGCGGGCGGTGGGGTGGCAGGCAGGTGGGGTGCTGCCACCTGCCAGCTGACTGGGGGGAGGGGTGGTGGGGCTCAGTGGGTGGTGTGAGGGGGGTACAATAGACCACCAGGGTAATAGGCCATTTTATATGTTTGACAGATGCCCGCGATAGGGCAGAGTGTGGTCCACTGGATCACCAGGGATATTGGACATGGGGGGGTTATAATACTGATGCCCATGATTGGGCAGAGTGCAGTCCACTGGACCACCAAGGATATAGGATGGGGGATTATTCTTTTAGACAACTGCCCATGATCGGGCTGCAAGGAGCGTCGGTCCCTGATGGCTGCTGCCTGGCAGGGTGCCAGGCACAAGTCATCAGGGATCGGTGCACCACCATGCTAATGACATGCAAATGGGGCCATAATGACATGCAAATGGCCCCATGTGCACCTTGCATAAATTATGGCCCCATTTGCATTTCCCCTTTTGAATATCGCAGGTGCTGTGCAAGGCACAATGGCACTTGTGCTAGCGCATCTCCATGCTCCACTCTCGCCACTTGCGCTGGTGCAGTGCCACTGCGCCATGTATAGTGGGGGTGGCCTGGGTGCGATATTCAAAGCTGCTGTGCCATAGCACAGCTCCATTGAATATCGCCCAGGCCACACCCCTACACAACAAAGTTGAGCTGCACCCAGGCTTGTGCCACTGCCTGGTGCAGTTTGAATATCCAGGCCAAAAAGTTATCCCAGAATTTAAAAATTAAAAAAGTAATATAAAAAATATTATTAGAGAAGAAAAAGGAGCTTCAGAAAAGGAAATGGGCTCACATGTTACAAACAACTGAAAAAAGAAATGATAAATGTTTCTGGCAACTTGTGGCAAAGGGTTTTATGAACTGTAAGAATAACCCTGATTGTTATATCTTGGCATCTCAGAGGTTACACTATTTTGAAGGTATATCCTTTCATTCAAATATTGTGGAAACTGAGTTTTGAGTCTGTAAGGAATACAGTTCCTTACAAATTACAAACAGGGAGGTTTATTTTGCCATTAAAGCTATGAAGATTAATAAAGCTCTGGGACCAGACATAATCCCATTGGAATTGTATGCATGTAATACCCCACTATGGAGTCTAATATTACCCAACTTCTTTAATAAGTGCATCCAAGAAAAATATTTTCAATCTTCCTGGAAAGGTGCTGAAATTATTCCTATACATAAAAAGGGAAGTATAGGGGATCCAGCAATGTAACTCCCTATAAGCTTAATGAATGCAAGTTTAAAGATGTATTCACACATCTTACTTAATTATCTGATAACTTAAATACAGACAACAGGGAGGATTAGTGAAGCCCAAGCAGGCTTTCGTCAAGCAGCTTCGACAATAGACAACTGTTTTATTTTGAATCATTTATTGCATAAATACATCAAAATTAGGAAACAAAAACTGTATTTGGCATTTATTGAGTTATTAGCTGCATTCAATACAGTGCATAGACTGTTGTTATGGGAAATAATGAGTAACAGATGAATTGAATCATCTTTGGTGGCGATAATTGCCTCCCTATATGACAAAACTTGGGCTAAGGTCAGATTTGGTGCTAATGGACAAATGACTAAACTAAAAAGACAAGGTTGTATCCTTGCTCTGACTTTATTTAATTTATATATGGGTCCACTTATTGGAGACCTTTAATTAAGTGATGAGATGCACCAAAAATAGGTTCACGGGTATCATCTAAATTAGCATATGCTGATGATTTAATTTTAATATATCAAACTAGGGGGGATTACAAACACAACTTGGTACTTTATAGAAATATTCCAAGTATTTGAAATTGAAAATTAATTACTACAAAGCAAAGACCATGATCTTTGTGTCTAATCAAACAAATCATCATTGGAGACTAGAAGAACATAAATTAGAGTGTGTTAAATATTATACATATCTTGGTTTAACTTACACTAATAATGGTAATTGGAAACAACATAGAGAAACAATTCTGGAAATATTGAAAAAACAGCAAATGGTTTAAGGAAATTCAATTATACCTATGGTGGATATACCTTAAGGCTTTTGTTAAAAGCAATCAAAGCCAAATGCTGGGCACAAATGTTTTATGCAGCTGAAATCTGGGATATTACAGATGCAGAGTGCCTTATAAGTCCCATATATAAAACAATACGATCGATGCTGGAAATACCTGCCTCATGCCCGTCTGTATATCTTAGGGCCGAACTTGGTTTAATAAATGCCAATGTGCTTATGGATGGGAGAAAACTCAAATGTTGGCTTCATTTAACTAGATGGGAAGATGACAAATTGACAAAGAAATGTCTTTAGGAACAGCTAAAATGGAATGAAAATAATTGTGGTAAACAAAGTTGAATACAAGAGATTTATAATACATTAGATCAATATGATTTATCTGTATTGAAAGTATACCACAAAAATAATATTACATTAAGTAGTAAATACAAGGCCTATATCCCAAATAAAATTGATAACTATTGGATAGAGCAGGACTTATTGAAAATAAGAGGCTCTAGATTCTCAAAGTGGTATGCAGAAAATAATGCTTTGCTTGAATTCAGGGGTTACTGCGATATATTATTAAACAAGACTTTCAGGAATGTATTTATTAAAGCAAGACTGGAATTACTAGAGAGCAATATTTTAAAAGTAAGATATAATAAATTGTCTAAAATACATGAAATATGTGATTGTCAGAAAGGGAAGAGGGAAGATCTATTGCACATTTTATGGCAATGTCCTTGGTATGACAGAGCCAGACAATACTGGTTAAGCCCATTTTTACAGTGGTCAAATATGTTAAAAAGTGAGATGATGTACAGTATATCTTAATGAATACTAATGATGAAGATACTATCAATCGACTAGCAAAATATTTCATGACCACTGTCAAAATAAGAAAGAAACATATCGACTTATCATCTTTCTACTGTGTATATGTTTAGATTTGATTTGAGAAAATTCTGTCCAGTACTAAGGAGATGTATGAGGTGGGCCCATATTGAGCAACTTTTAATTGTGTATGTATTTTCCATTTTTCCTTTTTGTATTTGTAAATATTTATTGTATAGTGTAAGGCTTTTTATGGTCAAGCAATGACACTGCCAGGTGGAGTCGAGAGAGCCGCTACACGCTAGTCGGTTGTGGTGTAGCCTGCATAGCAGGAGCTGTACTTATGCTTTTTTTTATCAAGAAAAGGTATGCCACCATAATTCCATACCTGTTTGAGAGTGCAGCCTTTCCGGACCGTCTTGTGTGGTTGTTTTTTTGGGTTCCCAGTTTGCTGTCCCTCTCTCTCTCTCTCTCTCTCTCTCTCTCTCCCTTACAGGTTGGAGTTTCGGGTTGGGATAGCCAAAGCTGTGGGAGAGTTGTGTGGAAGAAACGCTGAGGGGCATTGACAGCAAGAGTGCAGAAAAAAAAAAAGGTCTACAGAACCGTAAGACTGTCTCTCTTGCCTTCATCCCTGCCTTGAACCTCCTTTTGGAAATTATTTTTCTCTCGAGCTTGGCTCTAGCTACAGGAGCTTGTTTTTAGATAAGTTATTTTATTTTCCATGTTACTTGTGTTTTTGTTATAAAGGGGTAGTATGACAGTTTGTTTTGAAGCTGATTTTGATTTTAAACTTTGTTGTTTAGTATTTTATCTATTTTTTTATACTTTCTTTGGAAAGGATTGTTTAAAATTATCTGAAATTCAATTTTTTTTAACTTTCACACCATTACAATACCACATGACCACACCGATAGTATCTAAGGCACATGCGTGGTGTTTAGTCTTCAGTCCGCTCGCATAGATGGTGGATTTGACTATGAGCTGACCCATCCTTGTTACTGCTTTTGATTTTGATATATTCTGTTTTAGAGCTGGGAAAAGCTCAGAAATTAATGTGCAGTTGAATTGCCTTTGTTTTTATTTTATTTTATTTTATTTAAGGCGCTGCAGTTATCTCTTGGCGTTTTTTCCGTGCTTCTTAGATTTGCTGTACTTTTGATTTATTTATTAAATTTTGATAATCGGGTGAACCCACTGGGCCCCAAAGGTCCCTTTTTCAGGGGTGACCCGAGGGTTACATTAAACATGACAAGGGATTGGTTTGACAAAATACATAGCCAGAGTCAAGATAACAAGAGTCATACGTTATTGCACGGGATAGTTATTACACGGGATTTTGTTTAAGTAAACGGAGCACCTTATAAAAGGGGGAATGGAGTCTGCTGCAGAGTAAGTAGTTCATTGCCTTTTTTTTTGTCCTTTATATAAATGAGAAAATAATCTGTATTTATTTGGGAAACAAGAATTAGATACTGGGGGGCGTTTCTGAGTAGTAGTGAGTAGTATAAGTTGGTGTTGGATTTTTAAATTGTACCCTACTTGTTTTGATTTTGCTTAGCCTGGTCCTTTAACAAACTCAATATATATATTCCATATGTGACAGCATACCATCTTATTTGTTTTAATTTCTTTTTCTTTTTCTTTTTTATTCAAAGAACTGGGGTAATCATTGGAAGACTGCAGTCTTTCAGGGATAGCCAACATGACCATATTATTCTGCTAGAGTTATCTGAGTCAAACCACTGAAGTGTGAACATGGATAATTGCTTCCATCAACCTGAGAGCTAATTGATTTTTCATCAACCCGAGAGCTAACTGATTTTCTTCAGTGGATGGCCATTGATTTAGCACTTCTTTATTTCATCATATGGGATTTCATCTGGTCAACTCTGACATTGGGAATTAACCTGTATTTAACATTCAATAAGAACTTGACTCAGGTTTGAAAGTTAATCTTCATGAAGAATTGGACTGGTTCCAATATAAGGATAAATGAGCTTACAAATAGCTCATAGGACTGTCAGATTATCTGATAATCTGATAATTGATTGACTGGTTTAGTGATTAATAAATAATAATGTGTGATAATTGATCCGCTAAAATTGTAATCTGGTGTATTAACATCTGTTTGGGATCCCCTGTTTATTAAGAGTTTTGAGAGCTTGAGAGCTCGAGAGGCTTACAGTGGTTGTGTATATTCCTTTCTCTCTCTAGTTGTGGTTCTGGTTCTGGTTTTGGTGCATCTCTAACTGGTTGTTATCAAATGTCTGACTGCACTGTGTCTTCGTTGATGGCAACCAGAAGTGGTAAAATTCTACAAAAAAAAACTGCAAGGGTCCAACTGTTGTTAAACAGAGGAACCCAAAGTCCCTTAAAGGAAATACAACAGATAAAAGATATCCTCAGGAACAAGCAGAAAACTATGAGGGAAGCATGGTTAAGCCAGAAGCTCCCAAAAAATTTAGAAATGGGTGTGTATTTACAGAAGAACTCCAAATTCTAACATCAACACCAGCCTCAGATGGGGAAAATATCCATTCCTCTGATATGAAAAAAGGAGTTTTTTAAAGACAATAGAACAGTCTTAAGAATGAAACCATCTAATTTATTAATTACCACCCATAACACTTCATCGGACTCGTGTAGGTCAACCTCAGTAATGTCACAGAAGAGTGAGCTTATGGCTCCTTTTAGAAACCAAGCCAAGATCACAGATTTTTTTTTATAAAAATATTCTTTTGGGGTTACCACTTGAGTTGGTCAGACAGAGGAGTCAGAATCTCATCCTTTTAATTATGAAGTAAATCAGGAGGTGTCTGTTGGGAAGAAAGAAGGTATTTCATGCTTTCCATCTGGGATGAATTTATTTAGTCCATTGGATACTTCCGATGAGTTGGTTAGATCAATAATTGGTAATGGGGACATTGGGCACGTTAGTTTAGACAGATCCCCTGATGATATCTTTGAAAAAATGGATGAGGAGGTACAGAACATCCAGTTAGATCAAGATTTTCTTGCCCAATGTCCTAATACCATTTCTAAATATACTATTAAGGCTTTAGCTCATCCAGTGATGTCTAATGTGGTATTGTTAGAAGCATATAATGTAATTAGAGCTGCTCTAGAAAATTTGTCTCGTCTCTCCTTAGAGAAATTTAACTTTTTGGAACAAAAAGTTTCTCAGTTGGTAGAACAAAATGAGGCCCATAGGTCTAAGGTTAATTCAGCATTTCCTTCATTAGATATTCCTGAGACTCCTAAAGGTAAGAAGAGAGCAGCCCCTAATAAGAAAAAATAATAAAAAAAAGGAGGCAAACCTTATAACAGAGTCTAAAAAATAAAACAAATTACTCAAGACATTAATAAGACCTCTAAAAATTGATTGTAAGGCTAAGGGACTACTTTTAATGAAGGAGATTGATGAACAAACTCCCATAGAGGGAGCTCAAGTGGCACATGGACACTCCTATTCAGGCAGAGATGTGGATAGGGAGAATCCAGATCTGGTCATTAGGCAAACGGCAAAAGAAATCATTCCAGCAGTCAATAAAAAATATAAAAGGAGGGGTTTGTAATCCCTTATGGGCTCAAAGGACAACTGGTTCGGAGAATGTTAACATCCCAGATCAACCCATAACAGAGGAGGGATCTAATTCATTGTTATTGATGGAAGAACCCTATCTCCTGGATAAAGGAGACTCTGAAACATTTAACCTGATATGTATAGGAAATGAAGTTGTCTTTAAATTAGATCAGATGTACATCAAAAAAAAACTGAAACCAATGGCTCTTTGACAAAATTGATAGTACATTTATTAAAGACAGAATTAGGACTCCCAGAGGTGGCTGCAGCTCTTTTATTTGTAACTGGGGAAAGTTTTAATTCTACCAAATCAGTTTATTTTATGTTGCCTAATATGGACCTGGCTAAACAGGTATGGGCCAAACAAGGTATGATAACTCCATTAGATCTGTCGTTGTCATCACCGGTTACTTGGGGCACAATATGGAAGAGCACTTATAAGGGGACTAAACTAGGAAAAATATTATCACAGGACAAATTTGATGCTACTTTAATTAAGTTGAATTGGGAATTTCGGCCATTTCTTGAATTTTATGTATTTTCTATCTATGGGTTAGATACACTGGAGGGAGAAACAGCCTCTAACCTAACATCTCTTTTAAGGGTAATTCTTTCTGCCGTTACCAAAATTCAAATACACGCGGATTAATTAGTCCAGGCAGAAAGGGTACTGGAGCCTATTGAAGGAACACAGATTAATTGCTATATTTCCTCTGCCCAATTATTACCACTACTATTAGAAAATCAATTTATGTTGGATGAGCTGGGCATTTATTGGCGGCATGGAACGGATGAGACACTTTTGCTCACTTACCTTTAATTCTCCATGACTACATATATCTGGAAACCAAGATTCCGATATATTGTCAGAATATGATAAGGGGTTTATTAACACTGATACCTGTAATGTTTTAAATTGGAATATCGCAGGCCTTCATAACAAATTCTCAGACCCACAATGGGTGAGTTTTGTTTCCAGATTTGAAGTTATTATTTTCCAAGAAACCTGGGCACTAACACAGCCCCATCTTAATGGTTATGAGTCAAACTATACCCCTGCGATTAGGGGAAAACTGCATGGGAGAAATAAGGGAGATTTAGTAATTCTGATTAGAATCAGGGATGGACTAAGGGTGTTAAAAAGTTATTCACCTACCCCAGAAATTCTAATGATAGTGGTTGATTGGGATTCTAATATTGTATTAATTGTAAATGTTTACATCTCCCCTAGTTTTCATACTTATCCTATTTATGACATTTGATGTAAATTAACCACAGAAATTGATACTGTTACACAATTAAACATGGTTGATTCAGTTTTTTTGGCAGGGGATTTTAATGCAAGAATAGCTAATGTTGACAATTTATTGGTTTTACAAGAATCAATGTACATGTTGGATATTGAATCAAGAAAAAAACACAGATATGGTTGTTAATGAAGCAGGGAGATGTTTTTGCACCTTTATAATGGATAATAATTTGTTGATACTTAATGGGATACTAGAGGGGGATCATGAAGGGGAAAGTACCTTTTTTTCTTCTGTTGATAGAAGCGTGATTGATTTTATTTTATGTTCCTCCTTTAGTTATCAATATTTTAAGAGACTAGAGGCAGTAATGCGCACAGAAAGTGATCATGCAGCAATTTTGTTTTCCTTTAGAAATCACAAATCTAATATCTCTTTAATAAAACCATTAGCAGATGTGGAAATCCAGGGTAAATTGAGACTGAAACTGAACAATAGAACCTTGGAGTGGGTATCAAATTTAATCTATTCTCCTAGTTTAGTCACACTTTTTCATAGCACCCAGAATAATATCAATAGTGAGCAAATTAATCAGTTGTTGAATACAGCTTATCAACAGAATATCAAGAAGATATACTCCACACATACTAGCAATAGCAAGCCCTCATCTTGGTTTGATATTGAATGTGTAAGAGAAAATAAAAAGCTGGGAAGGCTTATTAGGCAAACAAAAAAGAATAAGACACGGGAAGCAATGTTAAAGCTCAATAAAGCCCGTAGATAGTATAAAAAATTCCTTATACGTAAAAAAAAAATGAATTTACACATAACCAGTGGGACGTTATGTATAAAACTATTAAGGAGGGTGATACTAGACTTTTTTGGGCTTTAGTAGCCAATGGTAACAAAAATCAGAACCCAATCTTGCCGATATATATTCCAAAGGACATGTGGATAGAATATTATAATTCACTTTTTAACAAAGTGTCTAACTCTGAAGTTGACTCAATAGATAGTCATGTTAGGAAGGTGGAGTATACCCCTTTAGTGTTCACATTTCAGGAGGTTGAAGATGCTATTATAAATCTTCCAAACAATAAAGCCACATGGCCTGACCTTATACCTGGTAAGGTTTATAAGGCACATCTGAATTTTTGGATTGCCTTTTTCACAAACTTTTTTAATATATGTTTAAGAGAGAGATTTATTCCACCATCTTGGACTAAAAACATTATTGTCCCAATTCATAAAAAAGACCATCTTTAAACCCCATCTAACTATCATCCAATTTGCTTGATAGATATTAATGGAAAGATTTTTGCAAGAATACTGTTACAAAAATTACAATATTGGTCTGACCTGATTTCCCCCCATCCATGTTTCAAGCAGGTTTTAGTAAAATTTTTTCAACTATTGATAATATCTATACTCTCTCACATCTAATAGAAAAATATGTGTTAGTCCGTAAAATGAAGTTATATGTGTTGTTTGTTGATTTCTCAGCAGCATTTGACTCTGTTAACAGAGCCAAGCTTTGGGAAATCTTATTGAACAAACAATTATCATTGAACCTTTTGACCTCAATTTTTATGTTGTATTCACAGACAAAATTGGCGGTTAGATTTGACAATAAGGGCAGTGTCTCCAATTACTTTAGAACATCGCTGGGAGTAAAACAGGGATGTTTATTAGCCCCACTTTTATTTAGTTTATATATTGATTCTTTTATGATTTATAAGGAGGCATCAAGTCTTGACTCTCCTAAAATCAAGAATCTTCTCATCTACTCTCTCGCTTATGCAGATGATTTAATTTTATTAGCATTATCCAGTCAAGGACTACAGAATAAAATAACACAACTTAACTTTAAATGCAATTACTTAGATTTAGCAATAAATATGAAGAAAACCAAGCTCATGATTTTTGGAACTTATTCTTGTAAAAAAAAAAGGGTCCAAGCCTTTATTTACATAACAATCTTATTGATAGGGTGACTTCTTATAGTTACTTGGGTGTGAACTTTTCTTCAAATGGAACCTGGGCAATTCACTGGAGGGATCAAGCTGTAAGGGCTAGATAGATTGCTAAAACTTTATTACATTTTAATATTAAATATGGGGGTTATTCGGTTGTACCTGCACTAGTGGCTGGAGAAGCAAAATTAATCCTATTCTGATGTATGGAGCAGAGGTTTGGGGCACAAATCCCCCTTCAAGTCTGGAAATTCCCCTTTCCATTTTTTATAAATCTTTATTACAAGTCCCATTACTAAGTCCAATGTTATAGCAAGAGCTGAATTGGGCAGAGTTCCTATTATTACAATAGTTGATATAAGAATGGTGTGTTATTGGTTAAAAATTATTAATCATCATCCCAATAGTTTGCCTCTTTTATGTTTGAAAGAGGAGATTATGTGGCAAACTCAGGAGTATACATCTCCTTGGGTAAAAACACTTAAAAATATTATAGGTAGAGTTTCAATGAACCATCTTTGGTCAGATTGGGAAAACCATATTACAATGTCTCCTCTATTTAAACAATTGGTCAAAAAAAATGATGAGGTTTGCTCATGAAAAACAAATGGACTTAAATAAAATATAGGCAATCTGGTTGGGTCAAAATAAGATAGACCCATTTTTGGAGAATTATTTGACTTTACCCCTTATCCCTCCAGAAAGGAAAATGATTACATGGGCAAGGATGAGAATCATTTGTTCTAAATATGCTTACTTTGATAGATTGTCTTCTGTCAAGCTTTCTCTTGATCTATGTAGTTGTAATAAGAGGTTTGAAGAAAGTTTGTATCATATTCTGGTGCAGTGTCCCTTATACAAAACTACACATTTTAATTTATTAAATAATTTTCTTACTAAATATTTGAACACTGAATATGATCCACTTTTTGTTCTCTTGCTTCCACATATGATTGAGGATGTAAGGAGGGCCTCAAATTTTTTTAATGAAGTGAAAAGGAGCAAAGAAAAACATCTTCCTGCTTCAGAATAATGAAGTATGGGATTGAATTATGACATGAAGTACTAGTTTACTATGTATTAAGTTTTTTTCACCTGTAATGGGGTGAATTTTTAAAGGATAAAGCAATAGTTAATAACAGAGGGCCTTCTGTCTTATAGATATTTAAGGATGGATAGACCCCTGAATCAGTATGGAGGGGATAAATATAATATATACTAAATATTGGTATTTATACTGTATTTATGATCTTAAACCAATCTAGGCCAAGTTAAGTCAAGGTTTTGTTCTTTATATGAAGTTTATGTTTTTTATTATGTATGTATGTTATGTGATGAATTTGTAACACCCTTTTTTGCTCCAAATTTTTTAGTATATTGTAACAGTACATTTGCTTAACAATAAAAATGAATGGATTGACTGATTCATTGATGGTCAACAATAAAAATTATTACTACTTGTTGTTTCTGTGGCACAACTGGGTAGTGCATTGGATACTTAAGCGAAAGGTTGGTGGTTCAAAGCCACCTAAGAACACTTTGTACTATTTTTAAGTGAAAAAGATGTTCCAGGACTAGAGGGCATGGGATGAAGTTGGAAGGAAGACGATTCAGAGGAAACGTGAGGAAGAATTTCTTCAAAGAATGGGTGGTGGACAAGTGGAACACCCTGCCAAAGGAAGTGGTGGGGGCTGAAACAATCACGGGATTTAAGAATGTATGGGATAGACATAAAGGAATTCTGGAGGTCAGGGGTAAGGGGCAACAGACTTCTAGGAAAACATAAACTGAACTTACAAGCTCAAATGGGCAGACTGGGTGGGCCATAGGCCCTTATCTGCCAACACTGTCTATATATCTATGTACTACCCTTGTTCTTGAGCACCTTTCTTTCTGAAAAATACTTCCCTCTTGTACTTTATTTTACCATTGTGAGGTATTTAAAAGTCTTTATCATATCCCACCTCCTCTCTTCCAGGCTGTACATATTGAGGTCCTTTATTCTCTCCTAATAGGACTTTTGGTATGGACCCTGTTCTATTTTAGTTGCCCTCCTCTGGACCACCTCACCTCTGTCTATGTCCTTCTGGAGATGTGGTCCCCAGAACAGGACACGGTACTCTGGGTGTGGTCTTACCAGTGATCTATACAAAGGCAACACCACCTCCCTCTTTCTGCTGTTGATAGCCCTCCCTATACACCACAGCATCCCAGTAGCCTTCCCAATCGACTTGTTGTACTGCCTGGCCACCTTTAGATTATGAGATCTGATTACCCCCAGGTCTCTTTCCTGTTTGATGGACAGCAATACTACTCCATCCATTTTGTACTCCACCCCAGGTTTTTGTGCCCTAAGTGCATTATTTTGCTCTTTTTCACAAAAGACAAATGCCATACTCTTCACCACTCCTCAAGTTTTCTCAGATGTCTGCTCATCCTTTCCACCCCTCTGAGGTGTCCACATTACTACAGATTTTGGTGTCATCCACAAAGAGGCAGACCTTCCTTATCAGTTCCTCTGCCATGTTACTTGCAAAGGCATTACAGAGAACTGGTCCCAGCACTGATCCCTGAGGCACCCCACTGGTTGCCCTCTTTTCTTCAAAGTGAACTCCTTTTACCACCACCCTCTCTCACCTATAACCCTACCCACCTTCCTACCTAGTTTCCCATCTTTGAACCCACTTCTGAACTACCCAACTTGCTTATTGGTCTCTTATGTGGAACAATGTCAAAAGCCTAACTGAAATCTAAGTAGGCCACATCCACTGTTTACCCTGCTCTAACTACCTGGTCATCCAGTCAAAAAATCCTATTAGATTCCTTTGACATGACCTCTCCCTCATGAATCCATGCTGCCTCAAGTCTTGTAGTGCACTGGATTCAAGATATTCCACAATCCTTTCCTTCAGCTTTGAGTCCATTAACGTTTCTACCACTGATGTCAGACTACCTGGCCTATAGTTGCCAGCCTCCTCCCAGCTACCACTTTTCTGAATAGGACTACATCTGCCTTCGTCTAGTCCTCCAGAATGACTCCCTTTCCTAGTGAACCACTAAACAGAACTGCCAGAGGTGTGGCCAGTACCTCCCTGAGCTCCTTCAGTGCTTGTATGCATCCCATCTAGCCCCACTACTTTGTCTACTTTCAGATTAGGGAGTTCCTTCATGACTATCTCATTCAGAAAAGGACTAGTGTCCACCTCTCTCCTTCCCTCCATTGCTCCTATTACGTTTTTATGGTCTCTCCCCTTCTCCTTCCTCTGTGAACAATGAACTAAAGAATTTGTTCAGGATGTCTGCCTTTTCCTGCTCCCCCTCTGCACAAACCCCATGTCCCTTTTTAATTATACAATACCTCCCCTGGTTTTCTTCTTTTCACTTACATACCTAAGGAATGTCTTGTGCTCTTTCATTGCCACCTAGGCTATTCTCTCTTCAATTTATGTCTTGTCCTCCTTTCCACTTTCCCTGGTCCACCTATTTCCCCTGATACCTCTCCTTATCCTACTGCATCTGTGTCTCCTTATACCATCTGAATGTCATCCTTTTAGCCTTTACTTTCTCAGTGACCTCTTTTGAGACCCATAGTGGTCCCTTTTTCTTCTTGTTTTTGTTTACTTGCTTGATGCAGAGGTTTGTTGAATTCACTGTTCCCACTTTTAGCTTTACCCACAGTTCCTCCACCCTGCCCTGATCATCCCCCCCAAAAAAGTCATCCCATATGCATGCACCCATCTCTATAAAATCTTCCCTCCTGAAGTCCAGGACCCTCGCCCTTATGTGGTTTGATTCCTCACCTGTCCTTATATTGAAACAAAATGCACAATGATCACTTGTCCCCAGGTGTCTTTCTACCTTGATGTCTGTAACACTGCCTCTGTTAGTGAATGTCAGGTCCAATATTTCCCCATCATAAGTGGGCTCCCTTTCTAGTTGCCTGAGGAATTTCCCCTGCAGGAAGCCCAGGATGTCCCTGCTTCTAGCTGAAGCTGCAGCTTGGAAGCTCCATCTACATCTGGCAGATTGATGTCCTGCACCAGCAGCATGTGCCCCTTTTCTGCCATCTTGATAATGGCTTCCACCAGTGCCTTATCTAACTTCTCCTCCTCTGCTGGAGGTCTGTAGATCACACCAATGTGAACAGTGGCTCCATTCCCTATTTCCAGGGAGAACCACAGTACCTCTGTCCATATGTAATCTCTTTATCTCTGACATTTTTATGCTTTCCTTCACATAAAGCACCACACCTTCTCCTTTCCATCCCACCCTGTCATTCCTGAACAAAGTACAGCCTGGCATGGCCATGTCCTTGTCATGGTTTTCAGTGTACCATGACTGGGAAATGGCCACAATATCCAGGCTGGCCACTGCCATGATGGCTTCTACATCTGGAATCTGATTTCCTAGACTTCTACCATTTGTACACATGCCCTTTAGATTTTTTTAATGCTCTGCTTTTTACCCATCTTTTTCCTTTTTGCCCTCTCACCCCCCCTTAATTATTACCACCCTGCTTCCTTTATTCATTTCTATAAGGCAGCTGTTCAGTACTGGGATAGCACTAACCTTGTCAGGGGCAAAAGACAGGTAGAGCTGGGTGTCATCAGCATAGCAGTGAAACCTCAGCCCATAACATCTGACAATGTCTCCAAGGGGCAGCATGTACACTGTAAATAACATGGGAGACAGCACCGAGCCCTGAGGAACCCTGTAAGGCAGAGAGAAAGCCTTGGAAGAAAAAATACCTGAGACAACCCTCTGTGTTCTACAAGTAAGGAAAGATGTAAACCATCTGAACACTGCACCCGACATCCCACAGATGGTCCTCAAATGCTCGAGCAGAACCCCATGATCCACAGTGTCAAAGACTGATGATAAATCCAGGAGAACCAAGATAGAATGGTTTCTCCAATCTCTCTCCATCAGGAGATCATTGAGCACTCAAACCAGAGCAGTCTCAGTACTATGCCTCTTATGAAAACCCAATTGGAGAGGTGTGAATAAATTATGGATGGTTAAATGGTTCTCCAGTTGAGCTGCCACAACTTTCTCAATAACCTTCCCCACAAAAGAAAGGAGATAGGCCTGTAGTTTGCTAAGTTCTCTGGGTCTAAAGAAGCTTTCTTCAGGAGGGGTGTCACCACCCCCATCTTCATGGAGCTAGGAAACTGACTTGAGTCCAAAGAGCACCGGACGATCTGAGCTAAGACCCAGCCTATGTTGTCACTACATTCAAAACTCAGGGAAGTAGGGCCCAGACCTAAACTACAGCAAGTGGGATACATCCCCTTGATAATCCTCATAATATCCATGAACTCTGGCAGATCAAAGGTACTCCAGGAAACTCCTGGTTCTGTGACAGGACACCGACCAACAGCATCCTCCAGAGAGTGAAGTTGGCGGCACTCCTGCCTGATGTCAGCCACCTTATTCACAAAGAAACAACCAATATCACCACACTCATTTTGTGAAAAGACTCAATGGAACTGCTGACAGGCTGGGTTGCACAGCCTGTCAACAGTTCTGAAGAGTTGAGCCAGTCAGTTCCATGTGACTGAGATTTCCCTGGACAAGAATTCTATCTTCTTATGGGAAATTTATGTTTGACAGAATGTATAATGTTCCAACAAAATAAGGTGGTCAGTATCTAAGGCTGTCCTTCACCAGTGATGCTCTAACCTATGCCACTGTCTCCACAACTCCCTTAGAGTCCCATCAAACCATGGGGCCCCGAGGTGAAGCAGGAGGGGGCAAACTTGGACAGGAGCAATCAGATCGAAAGCTGAAGAAACGGTCCTATTATAGGCTGCAACTAACTGCTCAGAATCTGTGCTAGTCTTGTCCAACAGCGAGAGGTCAGTTACCACCATCAGATCTTCAGGGACCACATCCCTCAAAGGGCAGTAACTGACCATCTCCACAGGGGCTGACCTACCCAGGGGGCTGAAAAGTTGAACACAACGGTGTAGTGGTCAGACCAACTGACAGGTTCCACCACCAAGTCGGAGGCCTCAACCACCAGAAGGAAGACCAAATCTAGTGAGTGACTACCATGTTGAGTAACTGAGGAAACAGCCTGGGTGAAGCCCAGAGTTGTCATTACCTGGAGTAAGTGTTGACCAAAAAGCAAGGATTCGTCGTCGACCCAGGCATTGAAGTCGCCCAGTCCCATCAGTCTGGGCAACTCCAATGCCATGTCGGCAGCAAAGTCTGCTACCTCCTGCAGGAATGGCTTCTCATCACCTGGTGGATGGTAGATGAGATCTATCCTGCACCCCACACCAGCTACCACAGTACACTCAAATGACCTGGCCTACTCAATTGGAACACTAGTTAGGCCAATTCGGTCTTGAAACAGATCGCAACCCCCCCCCCGGCGTTTCAATCTCGGGCGATGTATAACCGAGTACCCAGTGAGGATCACTGCCTCCAAAATAGGAGCAGCATCCCCACCTAACCAGGTCTCAGTAATGCAAGCCTTATCTGCTGAACCAACAAATCTGCAACAAGAGCAGTCTTGTTGCAAACAGATCTGGCATTGCATAACAGTGCCCGAGTAGGACGAGGTTGGCGAGCTCTCAACTACTTGTCCTCCAGAAATGGAGGTGCCTTTGGATATGGGAACCAGAACAGAATCACCATGTTCCAGACACCATTTCACCCTAGGCCATCTTCTGGTCCTAACCACCCCTATGGAAGAGCACCACTCTGTCAGGCTCCATTGTCCGCAACCCGCCACCACCCCCGACTCCCATCCCTGCGAGCAATCCCCAGCGCTCAACAGCACTGATAAATAGAAGCAGGCAGGGGGGAGAGGAGAATGGGTGGAGGGCACGAAGAGCAGAGACCGAATAGCACAGGATGGGGGGGGGGGCAGGCAGGCACATTTCACCAATAATTATAACTAAACAATAGGGAAAATGCCCAAAACTCCAAATTCCTAAAACACAGCTGCAAACAATTAAAAATCCTAACCCCCCAAACAATAATAACTTAAACAATAATCCCAACCCAACAAAACATACAAAACAACCCTCCTCCCACAATTGGATGATTTTCAAACCCAGACAAAATAAAATAATACAATCCTCTCTCACAGGATATGAAATACACATACAAATATAAATACTCCCCCTCCAATGGCCCTATCACTGCCGAGTAAAGGGAGAATTCTAGGCATTTCCACTACCCAGAAATAACAGAATAATCAAACACAACTAAAATGAACATAGGCATCAAAATAAAAATAAAATAAATATGGACATCCTGGTCCTCTCACCACCAGGAGACCATAAAATAAATTAAAAGGAGTCCCGGGAGAGAAGTCATCTAACAGTAGGAGAAGTCATTAAGTAAATCCAAAGCCATATAAATCCAAATGGGAGCTTCCAGTACTCCAGCATAGATTTTAAATCCAAATGTCTAGGGCACAAAAGGGTCAAACAAGATGGTTCCAATAGATAAAGAGCTGCAAAACTTCATAGGGCCTGAAGAAGAGCTCTGCAACCTAAAGAACCCCCCCCACCAGAGAATACTGCTGTGCCACTATGACCCCCAGAACTGATCAAACAAATAACCAGATCAAGGAATCTAGAGGTTCCCTGGGATCCCCAGCCAGCTTCCTGGCTGCCGACCCCCCTCACCCCCGTGAAACAGCAGACTCTGGTGGAGAGACCCTCTGCAGAGACAATATAGAGCAATGAACAAATCTCAGGCCCCATGCAGCAAAATTCAGGCCGATCCGCAATTCAGGAATCCAAATTCCTAGCACGTCCTAGTCACAGCAAGTCTCCCAATATCAGCAGTCCAGCCCTCACAGTTCTTACTTTCCAAATCTGACCAGCAGGACCCCACTGATTCTTCCAAAAAGGGTCAACCGTCATACACACTGAGTCCTGCCAGAACCTCTGAACTTGGAGGTAAATCCAGTCTGACAGACAACCTCTCCCCGAAACTGTAGAAGTGACCACAGGACTATGAAAGTGCCAACTTTGAAATTAATGAGCTGCAACAGCAGAGGCACCACAAAAATCAAATTCTCACATGAAGTCAAAGAAAGCACCTTCCGCACACAAGCAGCAGCACCCAAACCACCGCTGCCTCAGCAACCAACAGATCGGGGATGAGCATACTGGGCCAACCGAGCAAGTGAGGAAACAGAATGGGACTCCCGATATTTCAGAGCTGGCAATAAAATGGTGACAATAAAACAAAATCACCAAACGAAAACATTAAAAACACAATAAAATGCCAAAAGAGAGCCAGAAACAACAAATTAAACTACTGATTTAGAGCTTCTGACTTAGAGCTTCTGACATGCAGCTCATAGCATGCCCAGTCTGGCGGCCATATTCCACCCTTTTTATGCAATCCCCCCCTCCCCCAAGGGTGACTTACCTAAATTGCCTCTTCAGGCTCTGCTTGTCTGTCTTCCTGGCTGCATATCACACCAGTTTTCGGCCCCGTTTGTCTCCCCCTTAGCTCCTGCCAGACCCTGTGTATTCTAATCCTGTTAGGGGGACTGGAGGCATGCGTACAAGTAAGTCCATTGCTTGGTAGTTTGGTGAATGCAGTACTGTGCAGTAAGTGACTGTCTGAGCAGGATGCCTGCTCAATTCTATGAGCTGTGGTAGTTGGCTCGCTCCCCTAGTGAGTGCTGCAGTGCTCGATATGAAGGCCTCTCTGGTGGCTCCTCTGGCTCTGTTTGTGTGTGTCCCAGTTCATGTGGACCAGGTATCTGTTTCAGTATGAAGCACCGGTGATCGGTGCATCAGGTGGGGTGGGGTGACTACTAGACTACCAGGGCTTCCTTACGCTTATTCAACCCGCGATCTGGCTTACGGGAGGGAGGGAGGGATACCACTAGACTACCAGGGCATAGTAATTCATTTAATAACACCCATGATCGGGCTTATGGGAGGGAGAGGGGTTACCACTAGACTACCAGGGCATATTATTTAAATTAATAATACCCACAATTGGGCTTACAGGAGGGCGTGGGGTACCATTAAACTACCAGGACATGTTTTATATTTTATATTACCAGCGATCACGCTACGGGTAGTGGGGTACCACTGGACTACCAAGGACCATATGTGTGCTTGTGGACAGTGTTCTGGGTTGGCGGATGGCCACCCACAGCTGGTGGCTGCTGTGTTGCACCTTGCAATACAGCCAACCACCTGTGGATGGCCAGCATTTGAGCCTTTTTCTTCTGGCTCAACTTTGAGGCACAGTATGCAGCACATATAGGGGTTGTGCCAGCAGATGCGCCGCACTCTTGGGCTGAATATCGGAATGTGCCACAGATGCATAGGCATGCCCCCTTCAGATGTGCTGCATACATTACCAATGCACTGCGCAAGTCCCCCTTTTGAACATTGCATCGGGATGCATAGCAGGGGTTGCACTGGTGCAACTCGGTTGTGGCAGATGCAACTCCTTTGAATATCTGGGCCCTAGAGTCCCAGGTTCTGTGCCTCCATAGTTGGGGCTGCTGCACCATGCTGCTTCAGGCACCCTGCATTGCCCCAAATGGGCAAGTTAGCTGCAACACGTGTACCTTGTCTCAGCCAGGGCTGCAGTACTCAGATGTTCCACTGCATCCTGCCCTACAGTCATAACTTCTGCACCAAGCTGTCCTCTACCCCCTGCCACCACTGTGCCCTGCTGCATCATAGATTCTCTTGATTCCTCAGTTAGGATTGTTTCTCCACGCTGCTCCCTGCCACCAGAGTCAGATCCTTTGGTAAGCTACTCAATCTGGTCGAAAGAAAAAAACAAACACTTTCATATTGTGTTATAGGATGGGGACAGAGGGTAGCAGGGCAGAGCAGCCCTTTTTGTGGTGGCATGGGGCTCTTGGGCACAGCAGGCCACAGCATCCTTGAATGTGTCAAAATGGTTGCAGGGTGCAGCAGCCTTGGATGGGGTGGCAAAGACAGAGGACAGCATCTTGCAGATGCCACAACCATGTGGCAGAACAAATGATGGCATCAGGGTACAGCAGTCCTGACTGTAAGACAGAGTGCACATAATTAGAGAAGAATCGAATTTAAATTCCACCGGCGAAGTGCCCGCGAAGTGGTCACTTCACATTATCACTCCACTATGCGAAGTGGCCAGTGCAAAAGGCTCACTTCGCCTTGTAATTATTACTTTGTGTTGTCATTCTGCCTTAACACGAAGTAAGACAAAGTGACAACAATATTGGCAGCCCTTCACACACACACAGTCACCAAAATTAATGAGCATCCCCAAAATGCTCATGTCTTGTGTCCAGAAAACTCTCCAGTGCTGACGAAGTGTAATGAGAGCAAACGAAATGCAAAGTCTCCCCAAAATTTATAGCGCACTCAGATGTCATTCATGCAGTAGTCACACACAGTCATAAGAATTAATGTACATACCCAAAATGCTACTGTCTTGTGTCCAGAAAATTCCCCAGTGCTGACAAAGTGAAATGAGAGCATAACAAGAAATGCAAAGTCTCCCTGAATTAATGGCGCACTCAGTCCTGTGCGAAGTAGTCACACACAGCCACCAGAATTACTTTGCATCCCTAAAATGCTACTGTATTGTGTTCAGAAAATTCCCCAGTGCTGATGAAGTGAAATGAGAGGGTAAAAAAAATGCAAAGTCTCCCAGAATTAATGGTGCACTCTGTCATGCGGGCAGTGGTCTCACACAGTCACCAGAATTAATGTGCATCCCCAAAATGCTGCCATCTTTTGTCCGGAAAATTACCCAGTGATGACAAAATGAAATGAGAGGGAAATAAAAAATGCAAAGTCTCCCAGAATTAATGGTGTACTACAAATGCACAGACAGATTAAGATTGCGCTGTGCACTCAAGAGATGCAGACCCAAAGGCGCAACAACTAACCAGTGCTCACAAGTCACAAATCCAAATCTGGAAAGAATACCTTTTGCTTGGTTGGGGGGTAGTGTACAGCAGTAACAGTCCACTACTAGTAAAGATACCACAAAGCAGTATAAAAAAGTCATGCAGGTGGAGGTTTACACTGCTGCAATTACTCTGTGGCACAATAAAAGGTGTCTGATTTAATGGCATGCATCGCACACACTCACACACACACTGAAGTAATGCATAGCAAACTGAAAACCTTTAGTATTATAACCAAATGTTTTAAACAAACTGAAATTATACACTGTTGCACCACAGCAATTAGCAAAAAAATTTCAAGAATTACTGATAATATTACTGTGCGTACATTAACACAGTTATACAAGAAAAATTTAACCAAAACAGAAAGACCGCCTTTTTCTCCCAGTTAATCTACCTACACCGCAGATATGCCCCTTCCTCAAAGCACACTTCACAGTACACAAACTGACTGTTCTAAATTAGCATTCAAAATCCACACACAAACAATAAACACTCGAGGATATGAGCACAGGAGGGTTTCCTATAATCAGTGTACTAGATTGTGAGCAAAAAAATAGCTAAAAATATTTTTTTAATGGCTTTTAGAGGATCTGAATCGTAGAAATCTGAGAGGAAACTGTTTCCATCTTCCACTACACACACACTACACAGAACTGAGGCTGTGCAGAACAATCTAGAGCCCAAGTGACCTGCAATCCCATAAAGCACTGCAAAATTTGCCTTTAGAGCTCAAAAACAAGGCGAAGTGAGGCAAAGTACATTGATTTCAATGTACTTCACCTTAAAACTGGTGGAGAAGTGGTTTGAGGAAGGCAGAATAACGTGAAGTCATTGTTTCAATGGACTTCGTGTTCCTCATTGTGACGTAAAGTACTCCGCTTCACGTTGTGGAGTACTTCGCGGATTCCGCATTACTCTGCGAATAAGTTCGCAGAGTGAATTTCAGGCACTTCATCCACCACTACCCATAATGTAGTGGCCTTGCCCATTTGGGGACAATGGAAGTGGGTAGAAGAGGGCAGCAAATGCCCCACATTTAGTGGCCTTGGGCAGCATGGTGCAGTAGCCCCAACTGTGGAGATAGAGTCCCTGGGACCCTAGAGCTTAGTGGAGCACAACAGTCCTGTCTGTGGAGACTGGAACGGGGGTAACAGGTGGCATTGGCCCTGACTGGAGGGGGGGCAGTGGGAAGCAGAGTGCAGTAGCCTCAACTGAAGAGCAAGAAACAGGGGCATCAGGATGACATATAGTATGTCTAGTTACACACATGCATGATGTATTTCCACACAGAATCCCTCAGAGAAATGAAACTGAGAGTTCATACAGTACAGGTTGCTGAAATAGCAAAATGTGGCAGACAGCTGTTTGTCAATCTGACATAATAATGCTGTTCTCACATGAACATATGTATGGCGGCTAGATCAAGGACACACTACTTCTAGGACTTAAACTTTAGATTTATTTAATATCCATTACACAACCCTGGATTTATATAGGCAAATAATGCAGAGTTTTTATGTGACAGAACTCAGGTGTGATACAGACAGGAGATTTCTCACAAACATTCATTTGTACCACTTAAGTTACCCACTGATACACAAATGACCAACATTTTATGAGAACAGAATGCTAGATTGTAACTTAATCTATCTACACACAAACCAGTAAGCATTAATCCCCGACAGAGGAGGGCTCTACTGGTGGATTAATGCCCGAGTGGGGGGGTTGGTGCATGAGACTGCAGACCGAGTGCTTCCAACCACCCACCGGGCATTTATCCACCGGTAGAGCCTGACTCTGGAGGAGATTAACGCACTTGTAACATGGCAAGTGCACGGGAAGTATTATTAGCAATACAGTTTTACTTACAACCACATTCAGATTCACAGGATCACTAATTGTAGTGGAGAAAACATGCTGCACTGTGCAGATTTTGAGCCGCTGAACATGTATCGCTGTGCTCATGCACATTCAATGCTATGCATATATTTATGTAGTGTCCAGTAATTGTGAACAAACGCAGAGGTGAGATTGTCATCTAAACACAGGCACAACGTTATTTTTTTTAAACATTGTAACCAACAGTTTTTATGTATTTCCATTCATTGATAGAGCGGTGACATAGATGACAGTGCTGCATTTTTGGACATATGTATTTCTTTTCTGTAATCATCATTGTCTTCTCTGACACTGATTTGCTGCTCAGCGGTTTATTTAACTAACCCTGATAACTCCTACTCACTTATAGCTCCGTTAGCTGCAACACAACTCTAGCTGGTTGAACAATTTTTCTCAGTGCTTTAGTCCTCCGTGTCGCCATGTTTCTGTTTGACATGCCTCTGAGCTAATAGGGCATTCTGCAGGATGCTGACAATTATTCTGTCACTGCTCGATCATCTGCAACATCTACAGGCATGGATAGATCCAGACACAAACCCTCTCTCTCTCTCTCTCTCTCTCTGCCACAGTTTGCAAGCGTGTGACCTATATTGTGTTTCATTTTACTGCTCCCAATGTAAAGGTGGCTTACAGAGGTACTACAACAGCGGGATCTACTGCTGGATTAATACCCGCTACATGTTGGTCGGCTGTGCTTTTTCCACCAGTCGAAGAGGTGAGTTTCACACAAGTTTTTTTGCCATGTTACAAGGTGGTTTAGTAGCCCACTTGGAGTAAAGACAATTAGCCCTACAGATTACTCTGACTGGGAAGCTACTACAGGCAATTAAGGACTTCATTGCTGCACCAACAGGCTGGGTAGGAATGATGCCATTACTCTCTCATAGGCAAAGAAATGTCTCCAGTGTTCTTCACTGTTTCCAGTTACTGCAGAGCACACTAACGGACTCTGATTTATAGAAAACCACAAAACCAAACAGCTTGATATTTTCAGGAAACATTAATTATGAGACAGGGACTTGAAGTCCTGTGTTATTGTAAATCTGTAAAACATTGGCATTTGATCTTTAAGTCAGGAGTTAAACATTTTCTCTGCCCGTCTTCATGAGGCAGGGTCATAACAAGACTATGTTGAAAATTTGGTGTAAAAATATTAAAAAACAAATTTACAATATTTTTATCTCAAATTCCTCAGCTGCAGCCCTATCGGCTCTGGCCAAAGCCTGTTCAAGTGGAGAGCTGTATCAGCCAATGAAATGCTGCCCTGACCTGCTGAAACTCAAAGGACAGAGTCCATTCAGTTTAGTTTGTTGGAGCTCCCTCCTGGGGTGGGGGTCCATGATGTTGCTCCTGAAGAGATGGAAAAGGCCTGCCTGGGTTTTGCACAATCACCAGCCCAGGAAATGCACTGTGTTGCCTTCCAAAGCCTGGAAGGAGCTGCTTTAGAATTAAAGTGTAGATTCGCTGCCCAGAAGCAAAAATGTATCTGAGAAGTTCCCAAGGGAGAGAGAGACCCTCTCTGTGATTTTCAAGGTAAGAAGAAGACCTTTCTGGGTACTTCTGGAGCCACCAGCCCAGGATGTGCTTTATGTTGCCCTATGTTGCCTTCCAATGCTGGAAGGAGTTTGTCAACAGAATGACAGTGTTGTTTGCTGGCCAGAATCAAGGAAATCATATGGGAGTTTCCAGAGGAAAGAAGGACACTTGCACATGATGTCTGAGAAGAGTATGGAGGCTTGCTTGGCAGCTCATGGAGCCACCTTAGTCAAGGAAAGACTACCTGATATCCTACATTTGGGTTTGTGGAGATATGTTCACCAAAGGAAACCTGTCTGACATTTCCAGTAGAGGGAAAGTTAAAGTGAGAGGATTCATTTCTGTCCACTTTGGGAGACTCACCATAATCTCCCCTTGTCTTTTCTGAGCCTGAATTTTTTCCAGTGACTGGAGGGAGTAGTGAACAGATTTGTTTATGTTCACTTTGGGAGACCTGGCATAATTTCCCCTTGTCTAAGCAAGTCAGAGTCTGAGTGGGAGGCTCAATTGAGAGACTGTTTTCTGCTAAGAACTGGTGGGGCAATCAGTGACTATGTCCAGTTGAGTGAGAGCCACAGCTGCTAGCTGGCAGTGTGGCTGAAGCCCTTTACACCTGGAGTGTGTTGAAATTCCAGGAAGAAAGAGATACTGCCATCCGTGGACAGTCTGGGGAATCGGCCAGGTAGTGTCATCACTAGGCACTACTAATCATCTCCCCTTAGGCATGTTAATCCCTGTCCTCCAAACTGGCCTGTTCCTGATGTGTGTCATCTCAAGAAGAAGATGACAAGCTATAGAAGAGGCTGAAAGGTATCCAGCCTGCTAAAGGTGTAAGAGCCTGCTGCAGAGAAAGTCCAAGCTGCAAGAAAGGCAGACAGGAGGCCTTAAGTTGCAGTGTGCCTGCTGCTCATTTCAGCTTGTCAAGTGTCCAAGTAATTCCAAAGACCCCAGATCTACAGTCTGAATGTCATCAGTTACACAAGCAAGAGACTGGTCTGCAAACCATGAGCAATTCATGGCTTGCCCTGCATCTGGGGAACTGTACAAAGTTGCCACCAACTGTTGACATATTTCAATAACCAGCTGTTGCCACAATCAGAAATGATTTGAATTTAATTTGGTAATAAAGTGCACCAATGCCAGCCAACCAGCTGCACCACACTTACCAGCATCTAGACCTTGGGTACCCAGATCAGACTCTTAGGGGTTAAACAGGTACTAGTTGGAGGGCAGTAATGTAAGAACAAGTGGGCTAATACCTGTTTTGAAATATATGCTGGTGGGAGGTAGGAACTGTGGTAGGGTCGAGAGGGCAACGGCACCATGAGCCCTCCCTAGCATCTTCCAAGTGTCCCCCAGCAAACTAAACCCTGTGCTCAGTAGGGTCGAGAGGGCAATTGCACCAGAAGCCCTCCCCAGCATTTCCTCAGCTACCCCCAGCAAACTAAACCCTGTGCTCAGTATGGCAGAGAGGGCAGCAGCACCAGGAGCTCTCCTCAGCATCTCCCGAGCATCTCCCTGGTAGGATGAGACTCCAGTGCCATCTTGGGACTATACCTGACTGCATGGTCCTGGCACATCAGGCAACAGGTAGCAGTGGTCAGTGAAATACCACTGATTGACTATTATGGACTAACTGCTGGTCCTTTACGCTTCAGTTTTGCCTTTCAAAAAGCATTACATTATGAAGTGAAGCATACTCTGCTCTGAGACATTTGATTTTAATATCAGGCACTGTTCCAGTTAGTTTAGCATCTTACAGGCTGTTTCTACATGCTGTATTTCATATATTGCTTTGCTACAGAATTAGCTATTAATGCATGTGGTTACAGGCTACCTGTGTGCTGTTTGCTAGCAGATACCAACTTGTTAGTTACTGTTTCAGGTCTCGTTTCACTGCTGTTTAATTAATTTTAGTTTCATTGTACTGCCCTATCTGAGTCTTTTGTACTTTCACTTTTCTCTGGGTCCAACCTGCTGCACGCTAGCAGCCCCCCTCACATTTCAGCCTGCCTCTTTGCTGTAAACCAGTCCACTTACCTTGTGCCTCTTCCTTCCCAATCCTTCCCCAGCAAACAAAACCCTGTGCTCAGTAAGGTTGAGAGGCAACAGCACCGGGAGCCCTCCCCAGTATCTCCCCAGCATCTCCCAGGTAGGATTCAGACTTCAGCAGTATCTAGGGACTCTACCTAACCGCATGGTCCTGATGCATCAGGCAACAGGTAGCAGCAGTTGGTGCCATGCTTTGCGTGGCACCACTAAGCACTCCCTGCCCACCCTAAGGTAGTTTTCCTTTTATAGAGACATGTCAGGTGCAAAAAACAATCAATGAACTATTACACCCCTGCTGCTTAGTAACTTGGTATGCCCCACTAGCCCTCTACAGGCAACATACTCTTGGAGGTCCCCAGCTCTAGCAACTTAACAGGTTGAACTAGTTCTGCTGTAGCCAGTATTGCTCACTGAGCATTACAGCACAGACCCTGTAGATTGGTTAATCAACCCCTAACCTTGCTACCATCATCACCTACAACCCAGGCAAACCATCTGATAGCAGTTACTGCAGTCAAAGCTTTTTTCACTGATAGTACCTGCCCTAGTTGTCTACAAGTAGTGTACTCTAATATTACCCATTGTAGTAAATTCTGCACTTTCCTTCTGCCCCTCCCTCTCCGTCATCACATTATGTCACCCCAGTCCCTCTTTGCTTTAGTCTGCTCTCCCTCTAACCTGCTATAACACCCTTCCGTCCCACACTCCCCTCTTGTCCTCTTACACTCTCCTCTCCTCTCCAATTCTCACTCCCTCCCCCCATCTTTCACTACCCTCCACTACCCACCCTCCTCACCATCCCTTACCATATAATTTCATACATCTGGGAGTAATGTGCTCCCCTTTGTCAAACCTTGAAGCTTTCAACCACATCTGTTACCCCACCTTTCTCTCCTACCCTCCTACCTGACTTTGTAAAAGATGAAAACAAAACTCCCTTCTCCCATTACTAATGTTCCTATTGCTCCTCTCAGGAGATATAGAACCCAACCCTAGTCTTCCTTCCCCATCCTCATCTCCTGCTTTACCAAAAGGTCTTAAATTTTTCCCCTTCAATGCCACACGCTTTCTCCCCAAATTAGATGACCTGAAACAGGGCCGGTTCTAGAATTTGCTGGGCCCTGGTGCAAGACTGTCTAGTGGCCTCCCCCCCCGGGCTCAGTATGTCTGCAGGCACCAGACGACACTGATCTTGTGAGAGGGTCCACTGAGGCTTACACAAACAGCCACCTGACCAACTAAGAGATAATCAGGTGACTGGGTATTTGAGAGTCACTGTTGTGCACGTGCAGGCAGTTCAGCTGCTGCTCATGGATGTGCTCAGTCTGCTCACCCCCCCGCACTGCCCAAATTGAATATTTTAATATTAATCACATACTCAGCCTGCACTTCAGCTGAGCCTGAGATGAGCCCCACCCCAGTGCCCCCACCAGCAAATCAGAGCAGCGGCAGCTAGTACTCGACCAGGGAGGGAGGGAGCTGGGAGGACCGTCAACCTGACTCAACCGTATTAAGTGAACAGAGAGGTGAAGCAGAAAGACTGCTATTGGTACAGGATGGAGCATTAAGGAGGAGCGGAGCCCGGCCCACACAGGAGGAGGAGGAGGAAAGGAGGAGAGCGAGTGAATGCCAGCACTGCTTGCTGGTATGAGAAAGGAGCGTGCACACATGCACTGCAAAAATGGCTGTGCTCTTCCTCTCTCTCTCTTCTCTCTCTCTCTCTGGGATTTAAATGGCTCGGGGCCCGGGGCTGAGAAGAGCACTTGCACTCAGGGCAGATGGCTGGCACTGGATGTGGTGTGTACTTGCCAACTGGGGCACTGCACCAGCATAGTAATTTTATTAAAATATTAATTTTTACTTCAGGGGCCATTGGGCCCTCCTGCACTCTGGGCCTTGGTGCAGTGGCAACCCTTGCACCCCCCTGACGCCAGCCCTGACCTGAAAGTCTGCACTACCCAGCATTCCCCAACATACTTTACATCTCTGAAACCTGGCTGTCCTCCAAGGTACTCTGCTGATGATACCCAGCAATACCTTTCTTTTGCACCTGAGCAGGATGGAGCTCTCTCAGTTTTTAACGACTGCCTCGCAGAAATCCAGGAGTGGATGGACTCGAGTTGGCTGAAGTTGAACTCAGATAAGACTGAGGTGCTGGTTGTGGATCCGGTGCGCCGGATAGGGGGTTCGGGGTTTTGTTTACCCTCAGGGTTATACCTTTGGGGCCTATCACTCCCAACCTCTAAACAGGTGTGAAACATGGCGGTAATTTTTGACGAAGGGCTTAATCTGCATTCACAGGTGTCTGCCGTCATCAAATCCTCTTTCTATCATCTGAGAAATATCTTCAGGATTAAGCACCTTGTTCTGTCTGGCAATCTTCCTACACTGGTCCATGCCTTTGTGTCCTCATGCTTGGACTATTGCAATTCCCCTTACCTAAGGTTACCTGGGGTGGAAATCTGCTGCTTGTATCTGGTGCAGAATGCAGCGGCCCGGCTATTGAGTGGAACTTCTCGGTCCAGTCATATTTCGCCGGTGCTGCGCGGACTACACTGGCTGCCAGTTCAGTGGCGGATCACCTTTAAAGTCAGTCTTCTGACTTTTAAAGCCCTACATGGACTGGGCCTGGACTACTTGAAAGAGCTCCTGGTTCCTTACCACCCTGGGCGATCACTCTGCTCAGCTGACGAGGAGTTGCTAGAGATCCTGAGGGTGTGATTAAAATCTTCTGGGACCCAGGCATTTATGTTTGCGGCCCCTACCCTCTGGAATTCTCTACCCCATCGGTTACGGGAGTGCACGACCATGGAGGGGTTTAAACAGGTCTTGAAAACTTATTTGTCGAGGAAAGCGTTTGGCGGTTAATTTATTTTCTGACTGTATTAGTTGTTTTATTGCTGTTTTATATTTTTAGGACACTGAGCTGTATGATGTGTTTTAAACTTTTTTCAGTGCCTTGTTTGAAAGGAGCCATAAAAATCAAGCTTATTATTATTATTATTATTATTATTATTATTATTATTATTACTTGATTCCCACCTCATCATTATGGATTAAAACCTTTTCTGCCAGGACCGGGGCAAACATGGAGGTGAGGTAGCACTCTATATTCTCCATCCCTCTCCAGCTCCATCTCCCTGCTTGAGTCCCTCCGTTCCTATCATGAGATAATTATACCTAAGCTGAACATCCCAGCCACTCTTCCCATATACATTGGGGCTTTATATGCCTCCCCTAGACTCTCACCAACCTCACTGGTTACTTGTATCTCCTCCATCACCTCGCACACAACCTTTGGGGAGTTGATCCTGCTTGGAGTCTTCAGTTTAAACTGGCTATCTCCAGCCTCCAAACTCACATTGCTCAACATTAAACTGCTGAATCTTACTCAGCTCATAAAGGAACCAACACGTCTAAACCCTTGCTCCCAGAACCACTTCCTACTGGACTGGGTGCTCTCCTCTCACCCCACCATATTTTTTCAGCACACACCCTCCCAGATGTTTTTAGTGATCATTGCGTTTGTGTGACCTGTTGCATCAGGAAGGAGTGCCCTTCCCATTCAGTCCCTAAATACCTATGGCACCACCTCCTCATGGTGCCTGATACCAATGCAGTTCTAGAAGACCTTCTTAGTGACAACTGGTCCCCAGTGTTCTCTGCCACCAACGTCGACTCAGCCCTCAGCTCATTTATTAGCAATTTCACTAGAGCCTGGAACATTCTTGCACCCCTAATAAAAGTGTGAGTAAAATGCATCCACCACCCCTGGATTAACACCAGACTAACTGCACAGTGCAAATTGGGAGATTGTGCATGGGCTACCTACAAATCCTCCCTGACCCAGGCAGACTTCCAGGCATACAGGACACTAAGAAACAAGGGCACAAACGCTGTCTGGACAGCAAAAGCAGACTATTTTAAGGAACTCCTTTACTCTAGCCACAGCTCTCCCTCTTATTTCTGGGACACCATCCACTCTCTCATTGACCCCCCAGTCAGCCACTTCATCCTCTCTTTAGATGGCTCCCTTATCTCAGACCCTTCCTCTGCAGCTGACACCCTGAACAAGTACTTTATCTCATGTGCAGTTCCTGACCCCCCCACAAAGGCCCACCCTGACCACCCCTACACTGTACTCCCCTAGTGGCTACCATTCCCCCCCCAAATACCCAAAATAAATTTACTCTGCTTTATTGTCACTTAACCTAGCTAAAAGTAGCCCTCATGACATTGACCCCAAGCTCCTTCATATCTCTGCCCCTGCCATTGTCCTCCCCCTTACTCACCTCACCTGTTTAATCTCTCCCTCTTCTCAGACATGATCCCACTGGCCTTGAAAATGGCCAGGGTCCTACCTCTCTACAAAGGCAGTGACCCTTCCAGCCCAGGGAACTACCACCCCAGTTCCCTCCTCCTGTCCCTTGCCAAACTACAGGACTCACTAGTCTACATTAGGGTTGCTGATTTCCTCAATGACAGCAATACTCTCTCCCTGCTACAAGCTGGCTTTAGGAGGAACTACTCTACTTCTTCCTCATTACTGCAGATCACAGATACCATTCTCTCAGGTATGGATCTGGGACACATCACTGTCACTGTCTTCATCGACCTGGCAAAGACATTCGACTTGGTGTCCCACCCACTTCTGCTAAGAAAGCTACACTCTGTTGGCCTAGCATCACCAGTAGTGAACTGATTTTGTTCTTTTTTTTTAAATTAAATATACTTTATTTTTCAAAGAGAAAAAGTAAAGAAAATACAATACATTAAAGAAAAAACACATAATCAACAAAGGCAAACAAGAAACCAAATAATACACAAAATGACAAAATAAGAGAAAAATATAAATATAAATCTAAACCTAACACCACAGGTTCCCCCCTCCCCCCCAAGCTACTCCACCACAGCCGCATAATCTAATATTAAGGAACTAATACCAATTTATCTACCAATAAAAAAGGAAAAGTACATACAGTTTATACAAATACAGTCATCTATGCATATAAAGATCCCCATTTTGTAAAAAAGGAATTCCTCCTATGTTAAACCCTCACAATTTGTAATTCTAGAGTATGGGCACTAAGGAGCTCTTTATGCCGCTCATGGTGATCTAACCAGTGACACAAAATAACCATTTTAGCCACTGTGGCGATAAGGGCTATATAATATAACTGAAAAGAGAATGGAATAGCCCGTACCCTCCCCAATAAACATATCTCAGGTGTAAAAAAAGTGGTCAGGTCAAATGTAGGATCAAGCCTGGTTTTGATAGACTCTCAGAATGGCTCAACCTTCTCAGATGGCCATAAAATATGCAAGTGAGAGCCCTCTGACTTATTCCATCTGAGACATTGACTTTACTCCAATCATCCCATTCTGCATAATTTTATAGGTGTGAAATATAAGTTGTGTAAAATTTTAAACTGCATTTGTCAATATCTATCCTGCTTTATCAGTCTATAAAAATCTTTCCAAATCATTAGCCAGTCCGATGCTTCACATGTCAAAGAAAGGTCTGTTTGCCAATAATAGGCAATCCCAGTAGGCTTAAGGGGCTCTAAAGATTGATATAAACAATCTAACTTTGCCACAGCATGCCGCAGGCCTGCTGTCAAGATAAAAGTTTCAAAGTGCGATGCCGGCAAGTCTGTCCATGGCAAGGGCCCAAAACATGCTGTTAACGATCCAGATAATTGTAAATATTTGAAAAAATGGTGAGGAGCTAAACTAAATTTGTCCTGAAGGGATGGTAAATCTGAAAAATTATCATCAGAAATAGGACAAAAATAGAGTGATCTAATGGCAAAAAAGAGGGTGGAATAGGCCATTTGGCAATTTTAGTAATAGGGTGGTACAAAAGTGGTTGCACAACACATTGCCTAGGCTTAAACCTGTAACAACAACACATCTGAGCATGAGCATGCAAGGATCAGTGTAGAATGGTGGTCTTCAGTTTGGATGGGAGTGACACAGGAGAAGTATATAGCAGCACCTGCATTGATACCTATCGTTTGAGACAAAGGGCCCACTCCAGAGACAACCAAGTTGGCACATAATATCCTTGTTTCCCCTGTAATGACTCCTCCCATCGAAAACACTTGGTGCCCTGGAGGGCTAAGTAGTAAGTAAAAAATATTAGGTAATCACAGACTCCCATGAGTAATGGGAAATCTCAGTTTAGAGTAAGCCCTCCTAATTGCACCACCCTTCTACAGAAACATAGACAGCATGGAATGAAGTTGCTGAAACCATTTACATAATGGAATAACATTAAGCATCCCTAGAGGATATAAGATATGGGGAAGAATATTCATTTTCATTACACTAGCCAGGCCCCGTAAGGAGAGAGGTAACCTGACCCATCGTTTTAGATCACACTTTATTTTGTTTAATAAGGGGTTGGAATTAAGTTTTGATAGGGCTGTAAGGTGGCACAAAATCTGGATTCTCAAGTATGTTAGTGTTTTGGGCTCCTATTGCAGCCCCCAGGATAAGAGTTTTATCAAGAAATGTATTTAAGGGCAATACATTAGTTTTACCCAAGTTCGGTTTATAAGCTGAAAGGTAACCAAAAGTTTTAATTTCATCCAACACAACGGAATAGACAATCACAGAGGGGAAATGGGTGGGAAGGGGGAATAATGAGGGGAGGTAGAGCAGCTACTGTACACTACCAGTGAGCTGGGTCGGGCAGATGAGATAGATTGTTAGGCCTAATCTGCTGGCAACTATGTATGTATGTATATATGTATGTATGTCTGTATGTATGTAATATTGGATCTGAAAGGTGTAACAATATATCATCTACATATACTGATAGTTTATATTCCAGTCCACCCACAGTTATCCCCTTAACTTGAGGATTCCCTTTCAACCTCCACAACAAGGGCTCGAAGTATAGACTAAATAAAAAAGGGAAAAGGGGGCACCCCTGCTGGGTGCCAGCAGTAATTGGTAGTAGATGCGAGAGGACCCCATTGCACCAAATAACAGCAGACAGTTGACTATACTATACTATAGGGTACTCGAACCCACAACAAAATTTAAGGGAATGTACCTTGAACAGATAAGACCATGATACGCTATTGAATGTTTTCTCAGCATTTAGAGAGACTAGACCCACAGGGTCTCTGGTCTCCCCAGATGCACCATGAGATGAAATAGCTTATAGGTATGGTCATTGGAAAGTCATCCTTTCATGAAGCCCACTTGTTTATGGCAAATAGGCAATTCCCACACAGATTCCAAACGTGCAGCTAACTCCTTCCCCAAAATTTTAAAATCAGTGTTAATAAGCAAAATTGGTCTATAATTGTCAGAATGAAGACTATAATTTTCCAGTTTAAGTAAGAGAACAATACAAGCATGAGTAAGAGACTGGTCAGATAGTTCATGATCAAACAAATAATTAAAAACTTTTACTAATATTGGAGTAAGTTTTGCTGACAAAATCTTGTAAAAATTTACTAGAAAATCATCAGGACTGGGGGCACGATCCAGGGCAAGGGAGGAAACAGCCAACCGTACCTCTTCGCTGTTATAGGACCCCCTAGAGAATCACATTGGAACTACGATAATTGGGTAAGAACCACCCCCCTGAAGGTACTGTGAAATCTCTTCTGAATCAGTAGAATCATCCAGCAAACCAGAATAAATATCTGCAAAAAATACTCTAAAGGTTTCTACTATGTCTCTGGGATGAGTAATTAAGGTACTTGTATTGGGTTTATAAAGGATAGAAACAACCCGAGTGCTAACAATGTACCGCCCTTTCCCCTTGTTCTAAATAGCAACACAAAGCATAAAATGGCCAATTCTGCCCTCTCATTTAATACAGATAAATACAGATAAATATTTATTATGAAGAGTGTGAAGTTGCAACTACATAGATTCTGGGGTAATAGAGGATAAAGTGGACTCTATGACATGGATTTCCTGCAACAAGTCAATGAGTTGCTGTCGATGAGCTTTAGCCTTTATGGTGGCCAAGCAAATACATTTGACTTGAAGGCTGCTTTGGCTGTGCCCCACATCATAGCAAAAGAAACCCCATATCCCACATTTGCCTCAAAAACAACAAACTGAATAATAAATTGACGCAAA
The DNA here is from genome assembly GCA_016271365.2 of Neoceratodus forsteri. Classification (NCBI taxonomy): domain Eukaryota; kingdom Metazoa; phylum Chordata; order Ceratodontiformes; family Ceratodontidae; genus Neoceratodus; species Neoceratodus forsteri. The sequence continues at coordinate 57,109,702 of CM028130.1, forward strand.
GTGTCTACCACCACTTTATCTTGTAATAGTTGAACATTTAAGTACCTTAAAAAATCTCTTGGGGTACTACCTAGTAAACCATAAATTAAGCACACTGGGGAATGATAAGAGATGATCCAAGTTCAAGTTGTTTATTGTTGATCGGTTTAGACAAACCATTACAACATTAGGTACAGTTGAAAAAGGTAGGTTAATTTTAAATCCAAGCATCCATACACTATGCAAAACATATGAAAACACAATAGTAAAAATAAATACATATTGTTAAACTCCACAATGAATTTGACAAACAAGTTATACCTGAATCAATTCAGTATTGTATTCATTTGTTTCAAGTTAAGTTTCCACTTACAGAGATTCTGGTCTAAATTATTCTACATCCTCAAAACTAGTTACTACTTTTATTTTATATTCCTATTAAGTCTTTGTTTAATAAAACATGTAACTAAATGGACCCACTAAAATGTTCAACACTTCCAGCAGGGCATTCTGTCTGGACATAGAAGATACTACAAAAAACACCTGTTTTACAAGTATGGGGCACTCCCTTAGTGCCACTGACTTTTATCAAATACACATAAAACATGTCAGGTACTGTTAGGGTTATTTTCAGTCCTGTAGTCCTTATATGAATTAACTGAGGCTCCATCCGAAAAGACTCCACTATAGGCCGGTAGGAGCAATATCTCTATGGAATCCTTTTACCATTGGGTATCACTATGCCATACTAATATCTGAGTACTAATCCATCTTGGCTACGAGGTGAACAGTCCATATAATTCAATCATGGTCCATAATTACCATACTTGGAGGTAAGATTCCTGAGAAGCTATAGTGCCAGCAAAAGCAAGAAAAGAATGGGTCCTGTCACAGTATACACATTTGGAACAATAGTCATTGTTTTTCCCCTGATATCCCTTTCTACATACCTGTGAATGTAACTGGCAATAGAACCTAAGAATACCTTCTCCCTGTTTCAGGCAAAATTATTGGGCCACTCGAGAGCAGACATACTACCTCGAGCAAAGAGGTACAGCCCTTCAGGTGGTTACATCTAACTCAGTTACTCAATGATCTGAATAAGATTGCTCTAACCTAAAATACAAAATAATTATCTTCAAAGATTCCATTGGTCATTCTTCTCACTCTAGTTTGGAGAACAGCACCAGTGCCAACTGAAGTGGTGGAGACCTGTCTGAATATACTGTGTTTCAGTGGTGCCAAGGGGCAATTCTCTGAAGAGCCCAATGTGGGTCAGCTGCCAAGAGAAAAGATATGCAGTTTGGATCTGAAAAAACTACCTGGAAGGAGAGAGGTTTTTCCTTCAAGTTCTCCATGTCTGTAAAAGAAAGCAGCCAAGCTGCAAGTACAGATTCACGGGACTGAGTTTAGGGGTTGGTCTGAGGTATATTTGGTAAGGAAAATATTGAGGTCCAAGGCACCTCCACTGCTGACACTGCTAACTAGGTCATACAAAGCCATCAATCTTGAAGCTCTGCTAAGTGACCTGACACATACTGATTGGTCTTTCATCCCCAGGCACCTTCCCTCGACTCGGCCCTAGAATTCTTTAAGGATACCTTCCTTGCTGTATGGAACACCCATGCGCCCCTCAGAAGGACTCAGGTAAAGAGTGCCCACCTGCCTTGGGTCTCTGCCATTATAATCGATCAACTCCATGAAAGGGACAAGGCATGGAAAGCGTACTAGGTAACTGGCACCCAGGCAGCACTCCAATCTTACCATAATTCCTGCACAAGACAAATCCGTCAGGCCAAAGCAAACTACTTCAAAGCATCCTTCCACACAAACCTAAATCGCCCTACAAAATTCTGGAAAACAATCAAGTCACTTTTCTCTCCTCCAGCCCAAACACCCACACCCCAGACTAAACGTAGATATCTCCATTGTCTCTGAACCAGGGGAAGTGGCATCTGTTTTTAATACTTTCTTCACTAGTTGTGCATCCTCTCTTCTAGCCTTGCTACCGCACCCCTCCAAGTATGCTCCCCCCTGAAGACTACATCCCCCCCAGGCTACCGGCTTCTCTTTTCACTGGGTTACCCCAACCATTGTGCTGAAAGCCCTGTGGTCACTTAACCCTCCAGGGGTAAATGCCCCTCAGGCATTGACTCTAAAATGCTACACCTATCTGCCCCAACTATTGCCACCCCGCTGGCCATTCTGTTCAATCTCTCATTTTCACTTGCCGACTTACCTTCTGAATGGAAGCATGCCACTGTAATTCCCCTTCCGAAAGGTGATGACCCCTCCTCCCCAGGTAACTACAGCCCCATTTTCCTACTCCCCCATCCTAGCCAAATTACAGGAGCATCTTGTCCTAGAACAACTCTCCTCCTTCCTTGACTCCTCCTCTTTCTTCACTCCCTACCAGTCAGGTTTCAGGAAATCACACTCCACCATTACCTCCGTGCTAAGGCTCACTGATGCCATCCTCACTGGCATGGACAAAGAGCACGCCACCTCAGTCATCTTTATCAACCTCGAAAAACCTTTCAACACTGTCTCCCACTCGCTCCTCCTCTCCAAGCTCTCTAGTGCCGGACTCTCGGACGCTACCACTAGATGGTTTCATTCTTACCTAGTTGGTAGATCACAGTCAGTAAGAATTGGACCCCACACCTCCACCCCCCTCGCCATCACTACTGGGGTTCCCCAAGGCTCGGTCCTTGGCTCGCTACTCTTCTCTATTTTTTTAAATTACCTACCCTCGGTTTGTCCTCACACATCCATTCATTTGTACACTGATGACTCCATACTGTATGCATCAGGCCCTTCCTCCAAGGAAGTGGCCTCTATACTCCAGAGTGATTTCAATGCAGTACAGCACTGGTTTCTCTTCAACCAGCTCTTCTTTAACTCCAAGAAAACAGTTTCCCTAACTTTTGGAACACAACAAAGGATCTCCTGGCTCAGTTCTGCTCCTACTTTCCTCACCCTTGAAGGGACTCCTCTAGAGACTTGCTCCTCCTTCAAATACCTCAGGGTCTGGCTTGATCAGCACCTTGACTTTTCCACTCAGATTGACTTGATCCACAAGAAACTGTGCCCAAAACTCGGAGCCTTATATCGGAACAAGGACAGCATCCCTCTGACTACCCATAAGGAAATTGTTCAGAAGATGATCCTCCCAGTACTTGACTATGGTGATATAGTCTACAGCACTTCACCCAAATCTGCCCTCTCCAGCCTTGATCCGCTTTTCCACTCCTTCTGTCACTTTGCCCTTGACAGTCCCACTATGACTCATCACTGCGACCTCTACAAGTCCCTTGATCTAACATCACTCCAGGATTGTAGACACACCCACTGCATTAGGACCACAGCAAAATTCTGGGCAAAATCTCTTCCCCACTACCTCGAATCTGCCCTCTCAGCCCTGTCACAGCCCACTTACTCCCTCAGGAGTGGAAACTCCTGGCTTCTCCATGTCCCACACATGTCTACTGCCAAGGGCCAAGGTGCCTTCAAATACCTCATGCCAAAGCTTTGGAATGCACTTCCTGCAGACATTCTGAAGTTTACCAGTACTTCCCATCTAAATCACCTCCTCAAGGCTCACTTCCCCTCATCATGCGTTTGCACATAGGGCCACTGATAGGGCTGGTGCCCCAGCTCCTCCTCTCCTATTTTAGGGCCTCTTAAATGTGCTGCACCCTATGCTACTTGTCTAGTGCTCACAGAACTCTGCCCAAGGCTAGTAATTACTTCTAAGCTGATCAGAATTAGGGGTGTCACATGCAGCCTCCGCACTGTACTAAGGTAATTTTTGGCTCTTCTCTATTTTGCCTCTGTGTTTCAATTCCTTTTATGCAATGTATTTGTATTCTCCACCATACATAGCCATGCATATGTCTATATAGTTGCTCCTGTTCTGTTACACCTCTCTATGCCCAGACTATTTTTCTGCATTCTGTATATATTGGCTGTACTTCATATGTTGCCTGTCACTCCTGTAAATTTTTGTCTACCAACTGTTGTATGTATTTGTATCAGCATAACTTGTACATTTTACTGTGACTTTTATTTGTATGCTTCGTGTCCCCTTCCCCCAGGATGCATCTGGAATCGAGCGGTACCCCGCTCAGTACGCCTTCCTGGTAAAACTCTTAAATAAATAAATAAATACATATGTGGCCACAGATAAGGCTAGAGTGCACCTGTCAGGACCCCGGTTTCAGCACAAAATCTGCTAAATGTTTAAAAGTTAAAGTTTCAGATGCCCTTTAGCATTTCGTGGAAAATAAAGGATCCAGTTTTCAGGTAACCCAGAAGGAAGGGCAAAGACTGAGCATGGGGTAGGATTGGGCATAATCACAGTTTGATTCCCCGGTCAGGGCTAACTGATTCACATATGGGCACCAGTTTAAAAGGGGAATGTTAATGGATGTCATTGATCCAGGATAAATGTTTTTCTTAAAGTGTGTGGCAACTCCCACAAGAATTACATTTTCTAGGAAGTTGGAAATGTGTGTACTAAAGTGTGTGGGAATTCCCACAATAATAACACTTTTGTTGTAAGAAAAGTCCAGAGGGGGTTCCATGTCGTAATGGCGATGCGCCAAATAGCGATCACTGATATGAGTAGTGTATATCACTGAAAATTAATTTTAGCAGCTGCGCTCACGGCAACAGGAAAAGGGCACCCAAGACCTACAGGTCTTGCTTTTAATGCAGGGGGACAATGTGTGTGATAGCAATGAAGTGTTACACAACAACTGCAAACAATAATGCAGGCCACACATTGCAGAACTGTGCTATGCTTTTGAGATGATTGCCCAGTGCTAACCCAGTTGTACAGTGCTAACACATTAGCCCAGTGCAAACACATTAACCAGGGGCAAAAGTTTGCTATATTCAATGCTCCTATGCATATGAGCCTACTTAGGCAATCTGTGTACAAACATCCACATTAGCATCTCATTAAGGCCTGCTTAGCATACATTAGCATGAAGATTGCCTGGTGCTATTCCAAGGTGCATACAGCTCCACCTGTAGGTCAGACTGGAACTACAGGTCAAAAACCACAGGCTGGATGGTGCCCACAGCTCCCCCTGTACATCAGACTTAATGTACAGGCTAAAAGCCACAGGCCAGGGCATGCACATAGCTCCACCTGTATGCCAGCATTGAGAAACAGTTTGTTAGCTGCAGGCCATGGGTGTCAGCAGGCATACACAGTGCATACCTCCCACCCAGTCAGCACTGGAATAAGGGACACAGACACTCTGAATGTGGAACAAAGAGGGACACTGATCCCCATAATCAAAGGCAGATCCACAAACATGGAGACACAAACTCAGGACACAATTGAATCCATTACCTTCGTATGCACACGGGGTAAGAGTTAAGTAGCACCATAGAATAATATAACTCCCTACTTGAAAGTCTGGATGTACAGTACAGTCTCTGTGTGTGCAGTGCACCACTGTTCCCAGAAAGGATGAATGCAGGTCAGGGCTATAGTGAGGGGAATATAGAGGGATGTCCCCTGTACTGAGGGACACTGTACAGGACTGTATAACTGTGTGTATGTATCTATATATATATATATATATATATATATATATTGTAAAAACTCTGTTAATGCAACAGTTAGGGTGAATATTATTGTGACAATAGCAGGGCAATGAGGCATTAGGGTTTCCAACCCTAATGCCCCACCCCCAGGATTGGCACCCCTATCACTCCACCCTCATCCCTCCACCCTCCACACACCAACAGGCATCTGGGTGTCTAGTGGGATCCATGGCCTAACTCTCACTCCATTCCATGTGTAAACAAACTACAGTGGTGCAGTACAGGAGAATGGGGTGAAAGTTATGCCGACGACCCCAACGCACACGCAGACGCTTGTTGATGTGTGGAGGGTGGAGGGGTGGTGGTGGAGTGGTAGTGGTGGGAACCCTGGTGGTTGGGCGTTAGGGTTGGAAACCCTAACACCTCATTTCCCTGCTATTGTTGCTTTAGTAGTCACCCTAACTGATGTATTAATGGAGTTGTTTACAATGAATTTCCCTTATTTTTCAGATAGTATAATTGTATCCTCATTTTGCTGTGGGAGCGCAGGATTATTCTGACCCTGTACTCCCATCCCTCCACAGATGCACACATGTATCTAGCTGTGGAAACACAGTGGTCTGTGGCCGCTGCGCTTCTACACATAAAGTTATGAGCAGGCGTAGCAAAATTGCAACAAATAGTCATAACTGTTCCATCTTAAATAATTTTCAATCCAAATGTTCAACATGATCTTCTTATCACCTCACTGCATGTACCCAGTACAGAAAACCTTCAAATCCCTGTGGAAATATAATTCTGCGCAACTGTAAAGCCGTTTTGCACCACAGATGCAGAAACACATTTTTGGCAGGATCTGAAAAATTACAGTTGTACTATTCATGAGGTGGTGTGAAAAATGGTAATGTTGAAAATCTGGAGTGAAGACATGTGAAGTGATGAGTGTGCATAGAAACTGCACATCGCACACTCATAACTCTTTCATTTTGTGGAATTTTTTCACCAAATTGTCAACATGGGTTTTTTGGGACCTCCCCTCATGAACAGTTGCACAGTGAATTTGTTAATCCATCCCGAAAGTTGATTTCGCACAGCAACCGTGCCATTCTGCTCAACAGGTGAGAAAACACATTTCAGGTAGGATGTGAATAATGACAGCCATTCTGTTCATGAGGAGATGTGAAAAAATGGCAATGTTGAAACTCTGGGGTGATAATATAAAAAATTGGCAAAGTTATAAGTGTGCTTAGAAACTGCACAGTGCACACTTGTATAATAGTAATGTTTTGGAATTATTTCTCTAAATTTGCAACACGGATTTTTTGGGAAGCCTCATGAACAGTGGCACTGTTGTTTCATTAATCGGTCCCGAAAGGTGATTCCATGCAGTGACCGTGAAATCACCTTTTTGGACAGAGTATCGAAATGACAATGACAGTGTTCATGAGGTGCGGTCCCAAGAACCCCATGTTGAAAATTTTGGGTCGAAATTCCTTAAAATTGCTGAGATATAATCATAAGTTGAACCCCCCATTGACAGCCATTCTATAGTGCTTACCTTTGATTTTTCATTTTGCGGTTCATCTTTGAAGAGTGCAGACATGTCCTGGTCCTCAGAAGATGACAGTGCTGACCTCTAGAGGTAAGCAGGGGTAAGGGGTAAGGGAGGTGGGTGTTCAGTGGGAGGGCGGGGATGGGGAGGAGGACTGGGAGACAACATGGGACTATTTACTTTTTCCAGGTTAAAAACACAAAATAAGCGTCGGGAGGATTCTTTATTTATAGGAACATACAATAAATAAATAAATGTGGAAACACTAGGGTGGGCTCCCTGTGTGCCACAATGAGTTAGGGGATACATACTGCTGACAGAAATTCAGTACCCGTCAGCAAGAGCAACAAATAAATATAAAATAACTTTTGGGCACACACTGGTGGGCTCCCATGTGTGCCACATGAGTTAAGGGGGATACATGCTGCTGACAGGGGGATTGGGCACCTCCGTCGGCAAGGCAATAAATAAAAAATACAATAAATTTTAGGCACACTGGGGTGGGCTCCCAGTGTGCCACATGAGTTGGGGGGGGACATGATTCCAACATGGAGATTAGGCACCGCGATGTTGGTGGATTTGTTGGGCCAGACTACAGAAGTTCTATGCAGGATCCTGCCTTGAAAATATCAATGCAGGAGCTTGCATTGAAGTTAAAATATATTGGGGGACGGTTTTCTTTATTTAAAGGTATAGAAATTAAAAAAAATACATTAAGGCACACTGGGGTGGGCTCCCAGTGTGCCACATGACTGGGGGGTCATGATGCTGATGGGGAGATTGGGAACCCCTGTTGGCGATAAAAGTGGGCTGGTGTGGGGGGGTGGACTAGACTACCAGGACTGGACATGGCCGTAATTAGAAGTTATACTTCAAATTACTATGGTAGTAATTTGAAGTGTCACTTCAAATTACTGTGGGTTCTACCACCACTTACCGCATGCTGTTTGCAGGCAGTATTTAGCACTGTGCTGCCGGTGGTGCAACAACCACTAGCATGGCACTACTATTTTGAATATACTTGTGCACCAGCATTCATGGCCACTCCCCTACCTCCCTTCTCTGCATACATTAACTTTTAGCATCAGTGCTATCACACAGCGCCGGGGATAAAAGGGCTTTTGAATATTGCAGTCCAGTGCAAATTCAGCACTATTCCAGCACTACAGAATTGCGCCGGGCACAAAGCTTTGAATATCTGGCTCTAGGTATTTCTAGTACAGAGGGATGGACAGTTTGAATTGTGTGTGGTATAAAGTTGTTTGAAATTGCCCTAACAAGTGTTGTTCTGGAAGGAAAAAGTCTGTTCCTGTGTCCGTACAGTACCAAATCTTGGGGGACCAACCTGTCTGCAATTTGTCATCTTGTTTGTCAGAATAAAGCCATACTTCACATTCCTAATTGCTGTGTGGACATTAAATCTCTGCTTCCAGCATGGATTGTTATTGGGGCCCCTATTGTGATAGTTTTAGACCTAGAATATGCCTAGCACCTCTCCCCAGAATCCAGAATAAATATAAATGTTATTTTGCACCCTAAACCCCCAACCTTTTTAGACTGCTGAGCTGGTAATCACCTCAACGCTAGAGGTGATACCTTTTTTGTTTATGCCATCTGGTGGCCTGTTTACCCTGCTTGTGGCACAGATAGGGGGTCCCGGTTGCCACAAGCTGTTGGTAACTGGGGCATGGGTTGCGTATTGTTAAATTATGGTCAGTATACTTCAAAAACTCAGCCTTCAGTCTCCATATGCTGAGTGTTCTGATTCTCACATAAGAAATATTTCTTTATCATTTCTGTGTCCTGGATATAACATTACCAGTTAGAAATGTCAAAAACAGTACCTCTCAATAGATTTCATCATAACTTGATGTCAGCAGTAAACAAAGCGTCATCTATGTAAATATTATCAGGGGGGTCCACCACAAATTTCCCTGCGAGGTTGTGGTTGATTACGCAGACTCGCCCTATTGATGTTCCTCCTCTGGTACATCCATCTCTCACCCTTTCATCTGGGAACACATGAATCAAAAGAACACTTTCCCTCTTGAAATTTCAGCTCCGTGGTTTTCTGTTCCATTCTGAACTTCTTACCATGGTAACATTTCTCTTCCATGGCAGGCCAGTTATTCCTAGAATAAACAAAAAAGGAAAAAACGCTTCACTGAGCGTAATAATTTCTCTCATGCAGGTATGTTAGAACCCCAACCCATGGCAAAGTTGGCATACCTTATTCTAATTCAAGAAACACCTTTAAGCACTTGCAGTACTAGTGTCTTTTCTCTCCATTAATACTGGAATGGGTGATCCAAGCTTTTGATCCTTGTAGCTCAACAACCTCTCTGGTTGGGCAAATCCAAGAAGCTCACTCTCTTGCAGTGTTCTCTTGTTACTCCCAGCATCTCAAATCACAAATTATTTAAATGTGAACTTAAAAAGCACCTCACAGTTCACTCATTCAGCCCAGACAGAAGCTAGAAGCACTGAGAACGCCAATCACTAGTCCCGCTGCAACTCAAAACTTAAGACTAAGACTCATTAACAAAAGCTGGTTAAAAGGTTCACTAGTGCACATCCAGCATTAAAATAATATTAGTTTCATTCACCAACTCCAGGTTCAAGTTACAAAAGGTAAATAACAAGAATTCAGCCAGAGAAGACCCTTTCCCAGATATTGCAATGAACCACTCCAGGGACCTGTTCTTGGGATAACAGAAAGAAATTAATATGGAAAAAAGAATGGTGCAGAGAAATATAAAAAGTCTAAGTTCTGTCAGAGGGGTGAAGCAGCCTCCAGGGATCTACCAGACCAATTGAGTTGATTAGATCTTGGAGACCACACTGCACAGGGACTGCCCCTTTCTTTCTGAAGTTGTCCTATCTCCAACTGGTACACTAAATTCCAGCGACCCCTATCACTATTAGAATATGGGTATATGGGGCTAAAAGGGTAGCTAAATGTATAAAAAATTGGAAAAAAATCTACAATAGCGCCATAAACTAAACCCAGAAGCATCTCTTTTGGCTCTTGCTAAGCATGGAGAAAAATATATGTCGATCTTCTTCATCTCCAAACTCTGAGAGAAGTAAAAATGGCAGGCACCTGGTAATTAAAATACACACACCATTTTGCTTGTTACTATTGCCAGTCCTGAAGGCCTGTCCTACCCACTCCCTATGAAAAAGGGAGACATCCCTCTACAGTAAATGGGACTCCTGCATGAAAGTTGTATTAGCATTCAGTTGCCTCAGATGTTTCAAAACCCGATATCTTTTACTAGCATCCTGAGCATCATTTCTGTTCCAGCTTTCATAAACATATGATGTACACATAAAAGCAAATATATCATATAATTCACAAGGTGGAGAAAACAAAAATTATTAAGTGCCTTAGCAAGTGGCTGCGTGTACCCTCCCAAGTTAGAAAAATGATCCCACTAATAAAATAAACCCCATAATAAAGCAATACTCTCAAAAACACAGAAGCAATCCCAAAAAGAAAAATAAATTAACAAAAACGAATACCCTACTAGACTAAGAACTACTCCCCCCTTAAAAAAACAACATCCTGCCAGCTCCCTGGGACCCCAACTCTTATCCTACCCGGCTCGTGATCCATCCCAACCTGAGCTCCTAAACCACAACATGCTCCCACTCCCCCTTAAATATTGACAGAAAAGTGAATACCGAATTAGGCGAAAACCCTCCGATAACTGAGCATCTACATGTGAGAGGGATATGGAGAGATACACACAGAGGTGTTGTCACCATAACTCACAGCATTCCCTCACAACTAGCTCCTAAAAAATTAAGGGGCAGTAACACAAATATTAAATAAGCACACTCCCACTCCCCCTAAAAATAATAAACCAAGCTAACATATAATCACATCCTTACTCTGCAAAAATAAACCACCGGTATGGAAGAAAAGGAAGTTAGATAAACAAACTAGAAACCATAGAGATGAGAAAAAAGAAAGCATAATAAACCCCTTCCCCAGCCCCCTTCTGCCCATTTGCAGCTTTCTAAAAATAACCCTACTCCCCATCAAGAGTTTTGTAATTTATAACCACAAATAAATCCCGACAGTGACCACTAGGTGGCAAACAGGGCTAGGAATCTAAAGAAACCAAGCCTAAGAACAAAAACATGCAAGCCAGCTGGCTAATAATAGACAGAAATATATTAGCAACACTCTTTACAGAAAATGTGGAGAGAAAAAAGGGTTTCCCTACACACAAATGAAGTCCAACTTATAAAGCCAGTAATGCGTCCTATTAACAGCACAAGATGACTTAACGTTAGTATAGACAACGCTGCAGTAGAAAAAAAAGAGAAAAAAAAAATCTCTGTCCATCCTGGACTAAAACTAGAACAATATTATGTTTAAGGCATAGCTTTATAACTCAGACCATCCTATAATAGGCTAAATGTGCTCCGTGTACAGTATCTAGACTCTGAATATTAAATACAAGTACACCCTGCAGTGAAAGAAGAAAAACAACAACCAAAAATTAAGCTAATAGGAGCACTGTCCAAGGAGTCTCTTCCAAAGTTCTTCCTCTTCTATATCTTGTAGCAGCATGAAAGTTCTACAAATAAAAGGAAAGAAAAAAAATGGAGCAGTCCACAGTAACAAGTAACTCCTTCATTATATAGTGCAGACCAAATGCCATAAAGCTACAAGTATATCAGTCATCCTATGATATCAATGAGAAGGAACCGTCACCATAAGTCTGGTAATAGCATTAAAAAGTTCAAGCATCTGTAGTCAGTTCACCTTTAGCTTGCTCAGCTGACTTGAAAGTATAGTGTTGATTATCTCGGTGAGTCTGAGGTTGGGCAGAAAACAACAATTTAAATTGGATTCCTGCAGCAACCAGCTTGTTAATTAATGTCCAGTATTCGGCTCTTTTCCAGCATGTCTCATAATGTAAGTCCTGAAAAATAGAAACAGTCAAGCCCTCCAACGACAGTGATCTCTTGATCTGAACTGCTTGAAGAACATGCAGCTTGTCTAAATAATTAAGAACCCAAAAAATTATCAGATGGGGGGGGGTCCCCATAATTCGGCATAGGTCGTAGCGCTCTGTGGGCCCGTTTGATCACGTACTGCAGGTCATTTGGAGAGGGACCAGCTACAAACTTGCACAGCCTCCAAATAAAAGCCAGAACTTCTCTCCCCTCAGTTTTTTCAGGCAGACCCAGAACAAGCAAATTATTGCACCAAGAGTGGCCCTCCTGGTCCTCCACTCATGCTTCCAGTTTCACCAGTTTTTGCCACAAAGTTGTAAGAGAGGAATCCACTTTGGCTTTCTAGTCTTCAATAAAACTGATCAAGGCCTCTGAGTCTCCAACCCGCCAGGTGAGCTTCAAGATTGCTGGTCAGATAGCCTGCATGTCTTTTCTAAGGTACACAATACAGTCCCTTATCGGTTCTTTTAGGAACAGAGCAACAGTTAGTGGAGCAGTATCCATATTTGAAGAAGTCTCCTACCCAGCATTGGCCTTTTGGAGTTTTGCCGCTTTGTCCTTCTCGAGGGTCGCTGGAAGTGTGTGACACAACACAGATGGATCGTCTGGAATTACAATTTTTTCCTCCATGTCTAGTATTGGTCAAAATCAGAAATATTTGGGAGAAAGATGGTACTTAAATCTTTTAGCAAGGAAGGTATATTAATGTAATTGTGTCCAAAAAACAGCAATTGAAGGAGCAAAGATGTGCTCAGGAGCAGGCTGCCCGCACTAGAAAATCACGTGACTCCTGAACTGATTCAGTTCTTACCTCACAAACAGGAGTCAGTCTGTCCAGGTGGGCTCCACCTTGTCATCTTCCCTCCCAATCCTTACTGGAGTCCCCCAAGGCTCCATCGTAGGCCCTGTCCTGTTCTCCCTCTTTATCAATGACCTCCCCTCAGTTTGCTCACATGTACAAATCCACATGTACGCTGATGATACAATCATCTACACCTTTGGTCCCTCAAACCCTGATGTAGAGGCCCTGCCAGCATGATTTTATCAGCATACTAACCTGGTTCCAGGCTAACACTTTAAGGGCAAATATAAAGAAAACAGTATCTATGACCTTCGGGTCAAAACCAGAACTCTCAACACTCTTGTTCCCCCCCCCCCCATTTTCTCCACTCCAGATGGTTCCCCTCAGAAGTTGTCTCTCCCTTCAAATACCTTGGGGTATGGCTAGACAATAAGCTAGATTTCTCAGTCCATATAAACACCTTGCACTCATAACTCCACCAAAAACTTGGAATACCACAACAAAGAATGCCAGTACCCTTCCATGCATCGTGAGCTGGTCACTAAAACTATTCTCCCTGTCCTCAGTTATGCAGACATCATCTATGGCACTGCTCCCACCTCTTCACTTGGCAAACTTAACACCCTCCTAAATGTCTTTTGTTGCTTTGCCACAAACTCTGCTTTTTGCACTCATCACTGCTCCCTCTACTCTTCTCTTTCTAGCCCTCCCCTCTACCAGCATACCAGCATCGCTAGGCCCACTCCTTATCTTTATTGCCAAATTCTGGTTTGAACTTCTTGTCTCCTATCTCTCCTCCTTCCTATCTCCAGCCTATCCCTCCCATTATCCACTCTACTCCAGGACATCCAAATCTTTCTCCCTCCCTCACCCTCATTCTACATCTGGACAGTCAACCTTCTCCTTCCATCTACCTTCCCTCTAGAACCAACTTTCATCTACCTTCTAGTAAGCCACCTCACTCACAACGTTCAAGAGCCTGCTCAGACATGCTCCAACTGCTCTTTGCCTCTGCCACTAACTTCTCCCCAAACTTGCTCTGACTTATCGGCACTCAGTCTTTTATTTATATGCTTATACTAATTGTAAGTATCCAAATGTGTTTGTATAACTACACTGTTGAACTCTGAAACTGGCTATATTTTGTTGTATTTTATTTTAATGTCACTTTCCTTTGTACACAGTGGCTGGGATATTCAAAGGGGTTGCACCTGGTGCAAGCTAGCATTGCACCCTGGCGGGATATTCAAAAGGCTGCCAGGCGCAGTGCAATTCCCCATGCGCAGGGGTGCAATGTAATCCTATGCGGCTCAGATGCAGGGGACGTGCTCATGCATATGCGGCACATCCCGATATTCAGCCTGGGATGTGCGGCACATATGCCGATGAAACCCTGCATTGCACCACACGGGGGCTCAAAGTTGATCCCCATAAAAGCAGGATTAAGTCCACAGGTGGGCTGCTGCATTGCAAGGTGCAACACAGCAGCTGCCAGCCATGGGTAACCACCCGCCCACCCAGAACACAATTATGAAGCACCATACCCCTCTGGTGGTCCAGTGAACCCCTCACCCACCCTGTATGCCCGATTGTGGGCATCTGAGTAAAGAAAAGTATCCCTGGTGGTCTAGCAGTCCCCCCCATGCCCGATTGTGGACATCTGATTAAATAGAAGTAGCCCTGATGGTGCAGGTATATGTACATTTTACAGTAATACCTGGTAGTCTAGCAGTAACCCCCTCCCGTACGCGTGATCACGGGCTGTTGTGGAAATAAGGGTACCTGGTGGTCCAGTGGTACCCCCTCACCCACCCACAGGTTTTCCCCGGACCCAGCACCCCACGCCTGTCGCGTGGGCAGCAACACCCACCGCATTCTGTCCGGCTGCCCACGAATGACAGCATACAGTATGATCTGTACACCTATTGGTCAACAGTGAGGACCAATGGACTTGCAGACCATACAGTACTACACAGGACTGGATAAATTGAATGAACTTGTTCATTTACATATCTGGTCCTGTAGTACAATGTATAGTCTGCAAGCCATTAGTCCACACTGTGAACCAACTCAAGCGTCTGAGCTCATACGTACAGTCGATGGGTAGCGGGCAGAATGTGGGTGGCGTGCTCCACTGCCTATGACAGGGGGTGCTGGGTGGCGGGGGATCTCTGTGGGTGGTGGGTGGGGAGGGAACCACTGGATCACCAGGTAATTCCTTATTTCCACAACAGCCCACGATTGGGCGTATGGAGAGGTTACCGTTAGACCACCAGGTATTACTGTAAAATGTACAGATGCCTGCGATCGGGCTACTGGGGGACCGCTAGACCACCAGGGCTACTTCTATTTGATCAGATGCTCACAATCAGGTGTACCGGAGTGGGGGGGCTGCAATAGCCCACCAGGGTTCCAACCCCCAGTGGCGGCAGCTTGGCAGGGTGCCAGGTGCAATTTACCGGAACCCAGTGCATCGCATGTAAATGGAGCCATAATGACATGCAAATGGCCCCATTGGCACCTTGCATATATTATGGCCTCATTTGCATTCCCTCCGGCTGAAAATTGTGGGTGATGCGCCTACAGCAACTGCATTTGCACTGGTGCATCCCCGTGCTCCCTCTCTGTGTCTTGCGCTGGCACGATGCCACTGCGCCTTGTGCAGTGTGTGTGCCCTCTGTGCCATATTCAATGGTGCTGTGCCATGGAACATCACAGTTGAATATTGCCTGGTCCTGGCCCCAGTGCAGCCCAGTTGCACTGAGCCCAGGCTTGTGCCACTGCCCAGCGCAGTCTGAATATCCGTCCCACTATGTTCTTATTAACCCTGTTCTCTGGATCACACCTGGAAATGAGCCTTGGCTCAGTATGCCTTTCCCAGTTACTGAAGTTTAAATTAATTTATTAATTAATTAAAGTTTGGTTTATAAACAAAGTGATTGTTGGTGTGACCAAATGCAAATGATAAAAATTGTTTAACCTCTTCACCTGTTTTCCCTTTCCTAGCCCTCAACTAGGATGCAAGATACCAGCCGTGCTGGACTGCCTTCAGTAAGGGGAGCATTTTGGCTGCAAATTTTGTTATTTTATTTATTATTTCATTTCATTTTATTTATTTAGTCATTTTTAGCTGCAGGGATGAGAGAAATAGTTAGGGTTCAAGAAGTGATTAAGAGGTAGGAGAATAGCATTTTAATTTTCTTTTTTGAGATAATATTTCATCGGGAGAGTTAAAGCTTGGAGTCCGTTAAAGTCCGTTAAAGAGTCTAGTACTCTTTTTGTTTCTGGGGCCTGGAGAAGGATTTTGTGGCCACATATGTCCTGGGAGGTGGCTGTGGCTTGGAGAATTTTAATCCGAAGAGGCGGGAGTGAATAGAGCCGATAGGAGTCGGCTAATCCCCAGGTGACTATTGAAGGACAGTGTGCATTTAGTTGAATTTAGTGTATTGCTGTGGGAAAATCTCTGAGAAGTTAAAAGATCTGAACGGGGGGATTGCCTGTTTGTTACTAGCCCAGTTTGAGACTAAGTGACTCCCCTGTCATAATCAGGAGTGGTGAGAGCCTTCCGTAGCAGGGGTAACTAATTGGCTGCCTCTGTGGACAGCGAGAGGACAGCAGCTTTGTTTTTTTTCTGATAGTTCTCCCCTCCTAAAGTGAGAGATTAGGGGAAAGAACACCATATTGATTCAGTCACTGCTTGAAACGAAGGCTGGAGTCTCCTTGGATTGAGTAGATTATTATTAGTTGTGGCCCTGAGCTTAATAAAGGAACTGTGAACTGGGGAACCATGAGTAATATTGATAGACAGCTCAAGAAGAGTGCTGACATTACCCTGGATATTGGATGTTAGCGGTCTTTGGGATCGGAGAAGCGGCATGGTCTGGGTGCTGTGCTGTGGGGAGTCTCCTACATGTGCTTTGGGGTAGTGGTCGACCGTGCTTCCTGCGACCGAGGGGGAGTTGCCCTCCGTGTTTCTGGGGAGTCGGAGCACTGGTTGGGCCTCTCCTAACCCCCCTGTGGGGCATTCCTTGTGGTATGCCTCCCATGGGATTGTAGCTATGGTTCACGGGCTGCTGGATATTGGGACCAGTGAGCTTGGCGCATTGGAGAGGAGGCCCCCGTTGGTAACCTAGTTTGTATGCCTCAGCCCACTGGCATGTCGTGGATTTCCTGGACTGTATCCTAAAGGCCTATGTGACAGTAGTTTGACCCAAGGCTTGCTTTCTTTGATTACCCAGAGTTTAATTTTACTGAACCTAATCTGACCACTTTGGAACTGTTTATTAGGATTGATCCTGTTTTGATTTTTATTATAGTTTGTCCTCTCTTAGTTAAGAGGTATATTTAAAGTTGTGGATGTTTTGTAAAGATCTGATTAAATGAGACTGAATGTTTTGTAACTTTCCTCACTCTGAGAGAAGCAGTGTGGATAGTAAAATATAGAGTGGTGAAAGGACTAGTTTTTGTGTTTTTTATATTTTGTTATTAAGTTCAGTATCTGCTGGTTTTATGAAGATGTTTTGGGAAGGGATAAGGAGAGCTGGGTATTATTCCCCCTCCAAGATCAGGGACCTTCATCCTTTTTCTTGTCCTCCATTGTCACCAGAAGTACATAGATGGTGTAGGGCTTTTGGAATTGTTAGAAGGAGGAGGATGAGGGCTAGGTGTGCAGGGGGAATGGAAAGGAGTGGGTAGATAGGAATAGTAGGGACAAGAAGATGCCCTGGGGCAAAATGGGTCCAGAAAAGGGGTTCTCCCTGTCTGGTTTCCATACCCAAGGGTTCTGCTTGTTGCAGGCAGGTAACCCGCTCTTCCTCGGATTCCCATCCTATTCGGGTAGTGTTAAGCAATGCCAGGTCTATTAAGAACAAGACCGCTGTAATATTGGATCTTGTTGGGTGATCTGACCTGGCTTGCATCACCAAGACCAGGCTGGATGAGAATGCCGGCCTAGTTTTGGCATCAGCAATTCCAGCTGCGTACTCAGTGATACACTGTCTGAGGATGGATCGTAGGGGCCGGGGTGTTGCCATCTGCTTTAGATCTAATATGGGCCTAATGGAGGTACCAGTGGGTGAGGGTGTGGGGTGCAGAATACTTCTTGTCTACCGTCCACCAGGAGATGGGAATGTCTTCCTGCGGGAAGTCGTGGACTTCACTGTCGACCTGACATTGGGGTCCTCCAGATTGTTGGTTCTGGGGGATTTCAATGCATGGGTTGACGATGAACTTTCACAGTTTGGTCAGGACTTCCTCCAGCTAATGATTTCGCTGAGCTTCACACAGGTTATTTCCTCCCCAACCCATATTGGTGGTCATTCATCAGACTTGGTGTTTCATCTGGGAATGGAGATATCCAATTCGGTGGTGGAACCAGTTGGGTGGTCTGACCATCACACCATTAGGTTCTGTTTCGAGGCCACGCCCAATAGGCTAGCCCCTGTGGAGATGGTCCGGTACCTCCCTTTGAGGGGTGTTTCCACTGATGGTCTGACAGTGGTGCTAGACCTATCGGGTTTGTCGAGTGAATGCATGGATCCAGGGAACCTGGTACTTGCCTATAATAAGGAGGTGGTAGAGGCCCTGGATTTGATTGCTCCTGTTTGTGTTTGTCCCCTCACTCTTCACACCAAGTCTTCTTGGTTTGATGAGACTTTGAGGGAGCTGAGGAGAGTGGGACGAAGGCTAAAGAGGTGCTGACGGAAGTCCGGCCTGGAGTGCGACAGACTTAGTTTGATGGACCAATATGTGGTCTATCAATCGGCAATCACCTGTAAGAAGGCAGTATTCCTGTCCAGGGAGATTGCAACTGCTCAGAATCAACCAGCTTAGATTTTCCAGACTGTGGACAGATTGTGCAATCCAATCTGTCTTTAACCTAGAAATGCCTTTTCTCAGGAACGGTGTGAGGAGTTTGCTCAATTCTTTTCATATAAGGTTGCTGCAATCAGGTCCATTATCCGCTTGACCCTCCCTAATGGGAGTTGTGATGGTCAGCAGGAGATGTCAGACACCCAGTTTGTGTGCTCTGACTTTAGCCTCCCCATGATCAATGACATTGTGATGGTCATCCACTCTCTGCGTCAGACCAACTGTAGTTTGGACCCGGGCCCCGCACGTCTCCTAGTGGGTTGTGTGGATAAAATCGGTACAGTCCTTGCTGAGATAGTCTGGTTGTCCTTGCAGAGGGGGATCTTTCCTGATCCTCTGAAGGAGGCCGTGGTTCGGACCCTTCTTAAAAAACCCTCCTTAGACCCAGACTGTCTGGCTAGCTACAGACCTGTCTCTAATCTGCCGTTTGCTGGCAAGATTTTTGAGAAGGTGGTGGCATCGCAGCTAGATGATTATTTGACCAGCCACAATGTCTATGATTCTTTCCAGTCCAGATTTAGGAAGAGACATAGTACAGAGACAGCCCTTGTCCAGGTACTTAATGATGTCCTAATAGCCAGAGATCGAAGGACCCATTCCATCTTGATCCTTCTTGACCTCTCTGTGGCATTTGACACCGTAGATCATGGTGTGCTATTGGAGCACCTGCATTTTATCTGTGGACTGTCTGGTACGGTCTTCATATGGGTTTGATCTTTCCTACAGGGTAGGACTCAGAGGGTGGTGCCTAGGATTTTTTCCTTGGCTTCACTCCCCCATCCTGTGGGGTGCTGCAGGGTTCCATTTTGGCTCCCATGTTGTTTGTGGTGTATATGCTGCCATTGGGAGCAATTATTAGGTGGTATGGCTTGAGTTTTCACTGCTATGCAGATGATACTCAGCTATACATGTCCTTTGTTCCTGGCCAGGTTGCTGCTGTTTTGGTCTTCAACAACTGTCTTGCCGAGATCCAGGACTGGATGAATGGGAGTTGGCTATGATTAAACCCAGAAAAAACTGAGGTGTTGGTGGTGGACCCAGGTCATTGGGAGGTGGGTTTGTTGGCTGAATCACCTTCAGGTTTATGGCTTGGGGGTGTGCAGCTAACTACCTCAGACTGGGTGTGGAACCTGGGCTTTGTGTTTGATGACTGTCTGACATTTAAATCACAAGTGTCGGCAGTTGTCAAGGCCTCTTTTTACCATCTGAGGAATATCGCCCGGGTGGAGCACCTGGTTCCATCTGACAATCTTCTAACTTTGGTCCACACCTTTGTTACCTCCCACCTTGACTATTGCAACTCCCTTTACCTTGGGTTATCGGGGGTTGATATCCGCTATTTGCAGCTTGTGCAGAATGTGGCAGCTTGGCTATTGACTGGTTCTTCTAGGTCCAGTCTAAT
Organism: Neoceratodus forsteri; assembly: GCA_016271365.2. Classification (NCBI taxonomy): domain Eukaryota; kingdom Metazoa; phylum Chordata; order Ceratodontiformes; family Ceratodontidae; genus Neoceratodus; species Neoceratodus forsteri. The sequence goes on from CM028130.1 coordinate 57,129,844, forward strand.
AATAATAATATAATAATAATACCTGTGCTTCATGGACAGCACTGGCTGCCAGTATGATGGTGGATCACCTTCAAGGTTGGTTTGCTGATCTATAAGGCCCTACATGATCAGTACCTGGTTACCTGCAAGATCTCCTTCGTCCCTACTGTCCCTCCCACTCTCTCCGATCCACTGATGAGGGATTGCTAGAGATTCCCAGGGTTTATTTAAAGACATCTGGGGCAAGATCTTCTAGTTTTATGTCCCCGACCCTGTGGAATTCTCTACCTCATCAGGTGCGAGATTGCCCGACTGTCCAAAGTTTTAAAACAGCATTGAAGACCTTTCTTTTTAATCTGGCATATACCGATTTTTAATATTGCAGCAATGAGTCTTAAACTGTTTATATTGGTTATTCTGGTTTTAATATTTGTATTTAATTTATTTTACTGGATTATGTATAAGCACCTTGGATTTGGAAAGACGCTTTTTATAAATAAAGTTGATTTGATTTGATGTAAAATAAATTGTTGGTTAACCTTTTAACAAATGCCTCATGGCATATTATTAGTGATCATATCAGCTTAAGTCAATAATTGCAAGTACTTTGAAATATGAGTTTTTTTTTGCAATCCATGTGCTGGTGGACTGTAAGAGAAGCTGGGTAGGTAGGGCATCCCAGGGGGTTGTACTACTCACATATCTGGCCCACTATACTTTACTCTGAGTGGAGGCACCGCTCTATTTATTTTATCTTTGGGAAAAAAAAAAACATTTTACACCAGAACAAGAAGCCAGGTGCCTCAACCTTGTGTGGTCAGTTATCCTGTCAAGAGAGCACTGGAAGAATGGCACAGAATATGCCTCCATCCCAAATTGCTGATTCCCCACTGCTGCTCTGGCTGTAGTGTGTTATCAAAAGTCCAGGGTGTGCAGGGGGCTATGAAGTGCAGGACACAAATCTGCAATGTTTTCCCCATAGCTCTTTTCACGGATGCAGTTTTGCCTTGCTCCTTTTTCTCTGCACCCCTTTTGACCATGCTCTGCAGTACTTCCCTTCACCCTTTTTATACAGAACTCTGTGGCCAGTAGGGCAGGGGTGGTAGCCCATTGCTACACGGAACCTTGATTACAAAATGGAGGCACTGCTGGAATGTTCTGTCTGTCAGTCATGCACAGCATAGAGCCCCTTGCTCACAAAGTAGATGGTGACCCTGCAGAATCCTCAGAACATAGTTAAGTACCAGAGGAAGTGGTGGCACCTACTTCACCCAAGGCTGTTTCATCCCTAGTCAATGAGCAGAGACTGATCACACTGGATGCCAAGGAAGAAGTAAAAGCATCACTGAATAGAGCTTTGAAGGTTCTTATGCCTATGGTATACTTAGTAATGTTATCATAACTGGTATGTTATTGTGTAGACAGTTTGCATTTGTCTAGAGTAGACTGTACCGATTGCCTATGTTATTTAGGAATCATTTGTCTAGTCAGACAAAGAATGTTTTAAAATGTTGGTTAATGTTATTGATGCTAGGTCCTTGTATGGATCTGGTACAGACACCAAGTTTTTAGGACAAGGAAGAGTGTTACCCCACCCATGGGTGGGGACTTACCTAAATTGCTTCTTTGTGCACTGTTCTGCCTGCCTGTCCTCACAGCCACTTGTCCAACCAGTCCTTGTCCCTGTTTGTGGCTCCCTTTGCTCCTGCCAGCCCCCATGTGTCCAAATCCTGTGAGGGGGACTGGAGGAGTGTGTACAAGTAAGCTGCCCATTTGGTAGTTTGGTGAACACCATACAACACAATGTGTGGCTGTTTGAGCAGGATGCCAGCTCGATTTTGCTAGCTGTGGTGGTTGGCTCACTCTCCCAGTGAGCGCTGCAGCACTTGATGTGAAAGCCACTCCAGTGGCTCCTCTGGCTCTGTTTGTTGTGTGCCCAGACTGCTGTGGGCATAGATATAGTAAAGGGGATCTGGAGGCCCTTGGGGAAGAACAGAAAAAATGAAAACTTTTGACAAGTGCTCTTAAGCGCTATTGCAGTAATGCAGTGCTGTAACATTAAGAGCAGCCAAGGCTGCTAAATGAATGAGAGATCTACTAGCTCCCTGGGGGAAAGCACTACAGTGCTAGCAATGGTCTGGGAAAGCCCCTGCAATACATCATTCTGCAACCAGACACCAGGGAAGAGGTTTGCTACCAATATCTGGGGGGAATAAATGTCAAAACATTACTGTTTGCCAGCAAAAAGACTGTAAAAGCTTAAACTCTTTGTGAACTGTTTAATAGCAGCCATATGTGCCACCTTTGACATTGTGAACAGCCAATGAGAAAGCCAGGGACCCTAGAGGGCTTTACAGAGGGGCTTCTGGGAAGAGGAGAGGACAGTGTCTTGGCACCCATGCAGTCAGCCAATAAGGCATTGAGTGAGCCTGATGCATATTAATTTTTCAAGTGTGCAGCTGTATCAACAAATGGGTTGCTGCCCTGTCCTGCTGAAACTTAGAAGACAAAGTTAATTTAGTTTAGTTCATCAGAGCCCTCTCCTAAGGGAGGGCTGGCTCCATGATGTTACTCCTGAAGAGATGGAAAAGGCCTGCCTGGGGGGTTGCACAGCCACCAGCCAAGGAGATGCACTGTGTTGCCTTCCAGTGCCTGGGAGGAGCTGATCAAGAATTGAATTGTAGACTTGCTGCTTAAAAGAATGAAAGTGTCTGAGAAGTTCCCAAGGGAGTGGAAGCCTGTCTGTAATCTTCGAGGGAAGAAGATGACCTTTTTGGGGGCTTGTGAAGCCCTCAGCCTGGGGTTGCCTTACATTGCCCAGTGTTGCCTTCCAGTGCCTGAAAGAAGTTTGTCGACAGAATGAAAGTGTTGTTTGCCAGCCAGAGTTAAGGAAATCATCTGGGAGTTTCCAGAGGGAAGAAGGAAACTTGACCCTGATGTCTGAGAAGAGTATGGAGGCCTGCTTGGAAGTTCATGGAGCCATGTTAGCCAAGGGAAGCTTGCCTGATGTCCTACTTAGGGGCTTGTGGAGTTACGTTCACAAAAAGAAGCATGTCTGATGTTTTCAGTAGAAGGAAAGTTAAAGTGAAAGGATTCATTTCTATCCACTTTGGGAGACTAGCCATAATCTCCCCTTGTTTTTTTCTGAGCCTGAGATGTTTCCAGTAGCTGGAGGGAGGAGTGACAAGATTAATTTCTGTCCACTTTCTGAGACTCACCATAATCTGCCCTTTTCTAAGAGAATCGTATTCTGATTTGGAGGTTCAAATGAGAAACTGTTTCCTGCTAAGAACTGGTGGGAGAGTCAGTGACAATGTGCAGTTGAATGAGAGCCATGGATGCTAGTTGGTAGTGTGACTGATGCTCTTTACATTTGGAGTGTCCAGAAAATCCAGAAAGAGAGAGACAGCCATCCAAGGACAATCTGGGGAATCGGCCAGGTAGTGTCACCACTAGGCGCTACTGATCGTCTCTCCCCTTATGCTTGTTTACCCTGGTCACCAGCACTGGCCTGTTCCAGATCTGTGATGATGCAAGAATAAGATGACAAGCTGCAGGAGAGGCTGAGAGGTATCCAGCTTACTAAGGCTGCAAGAGCCTGCTGCAGAGAAGGCCCAAGCTGCAAGAAAGGCAGAGAGGAGGCCTTCAGCTTCAATGTGCCTGCTGCTCGTTTTAGCTTGTCAAGTGTCCAAGTGATTCCATCCATCCCAGATCCACAGCTCAAACATCATCAGCTACACAAGCAAGATACCTGTCTGCAAACTATGAGTAATTCAGGGCTTGCCCTGCAACTGGGAAACTGTACAAAGTTATTTCCAGTTGTTGCCATGTTTCCATAATGGGACAACTTGCCTGAGGTCCAATGTGGGAGGCAGTATAGCGCAGTGGTTTAAGGCTCTGAGCTGCAAATGTGGTGACATCCAGCAGACCAGACCTGGGTTTGAATCCCACAGCTTCCACTTACATACTGTGTGACCATGAGCAAGTCACTTAACATTCCTGTGCTCCCAGGATGCACCTGTAAAAAACTTTCAGCTTAGTGTGCTACTCCTGGTTAAACAACTAAAAAAAAAATAGCTCCTCCCACAGCCTCTACATAAGCCCTCAGCTGACACACCTCCCTTGCATAGGGAGTGTTTCCTGAACTCCTGAGTGGCTTGTGTGGCTGTTTCTGGCCTGTATGTTGCCTGGTTTGTCTTGTTCTTCTTATTCCCCCCGCCCTCCTCGTCCTGTGCTGTGGTTGTTTGCTTCTGCTTTCTCCCCCCCCCCTTCCCACTCTGCACCACTCTGCACCTCTTCCCTGCTAATTTTTTGGGGGACTCTCCTCCATTTCCCATTTCACTCCCATTCCGCATTCCCCACTGTATCCCCTTCCGCATCCTCCCCTCGCTTGCTTTACCTGTATCTCGGGACGCTGCCCATCACTACCTTATCCTCCTGCTCTTCTCATTTCCAGTCACTCCTCCTGGATGTAACGCCTTCTCTGACTCCAGTGACCTCAATGCAGTATTCCATCCCTTTCTGCTCTCTCTCTAGATTCACTTTGGATCACCCCCGCTCTTCTTGACGCTCATCACTGGGAGCTTGCCACCCATACCGTCGCTGGAGATACATCCACGTATTGCATCAAGGGAGACCACGCTAATGTCTCACCAGTCACTGCTCTAGTACATAGCAACACAGGGGCACATAGGCTTCACTGACTCCATTGCACCTGAAACCATGGAAAGCATCCAGGTATTGTTTTACTCGCACTAAGGAATACTATTTAGCACTTTTATTTACACCTTTGTAGAGCAGCGTTTACTCTGCAAATGGCCAGTTAACTGTCGAAATACAATCATGCATTTGTCTGCCAATTCATCCTGCATTCAGATGGGGTGCTCAGGGATTCACTCAATTTCTCCACTGCCTCACCTACTCAGAACGCTGCTTGTAGCAGCCCCTGCGCATATTTCTGTACGAGGACATTATTTATACAGCACCTTCCTCCAAATTTGGTATCCCACTGCTATCTCACTTACAGGTACCATAGTTAATTTATTTGCTGCTATATTTATCACCTGCTTGTTTTTTACTGACTGCTAGTTGCCAATAGGACCGAAGTGCACTTTTCTGGGGCGCTGTGCCTCCTAGTCGGACTTTGGCTGGGGCTATACTACTTTAAACAACACAACTTTCAAACTGCTACACTTCAGCTTACACAAGGCCTAGTCTCTCAATCCCTCCATTTACGATTGGCTACTTCACTAAGTCCTCATTAGCATACCATACTACTTGCAATTACGGATGGCATATCCTGTGTTTCACATCCATGGTTATTCATTTCCTCCATGTAGGTGTTTTCTTGAACTGCCATTTTCATTGCTATTTATACATTCCTCAGTATACCGCACTATAACAGTCCTTAGAGTTGTCTTTTCTACCATGGATTACTACTGCCAGTCCCATGAAGACACACTAATCAAAGCCTGCAAACTATAGCCTATACAGGAACAAGGTCTTTGCTCTGTCATCCTTCCATAGTTCATGAATTGGACCTCCCCTTCTCATAAGATTCAGGGACTGACTGTCAGTACCCTTCCTAATCCCATCATCATATACTACTACCACCCCTCGATTCCAGCCTGATTTCACCCATGCTTCATTACTTTCTAACTACCTTTGCTTTTATTAGAGCCCATGTACTATCATTCTCTGCTGTCTGCATGTTCAGTTCATGTCCCCTCCACATCTTGCTACAGTACTCCTCTCCAGCTATTCTTTATCATTTATTATAGACTATTTTCATTCTTGCAGCAGTATAGTGCTTCATTCAGCCCCAAATTCACCAACTCAGCCTTGCATTCCAATTGGCATTTCTTGGCTGTACCACAAAATACTATCTTCTGGGCTTTACAAATCATTTATGGCATTACTCTTATCAGGCACTTAAACACCTCTATTCATATTCCTCTTGTGATACTTACCTAGTGACTTTTGCTTACTAATCAATTCTTTACCTTCAGACTACCTTGAATATCGAACCTTACATGAATTGAACCAGTCACTCATGACTTTACTAATCATCATAACTATCACAGTGTTCCATTTGGTATTATATCAATCTAATCTTGCTCGCCCACCTCATAACCTCTGTACAATTCCTTGGACATCCATCCTTTGTCACTTCGGACATATGGTCTACATTAGCCCTTCTCTGACTGGATCTGCTTTACACATAGGACTTCAGGATCATCATTCAAGCTGTATCATGCTTGGATCGAGAACAAGCCATCATCTACATGGCACTCAAAGATTCTTCTACAAATTATACTCTATGGATACTTCTGTAGAGACTTCTTGTCAATACAGAATTCCTAGCCTCCAGACCATACCCTTACATTTGAGCATCTCACAAGTTGGATCATTCATTAATGACTTCTTCTACCATTGCAGTTCCACTATTTCAAGTTTAGAACCTTAGCAATCCACTCATGATCCCTCTACCTATTACAAGTCAGTTGGTCAAGAATCATTCATCATCTCGGATACTTGTACTCCCTTCATCCTCCTTCACTTGGATTTACTTTATACTCAGGATCCTACTGCTCATTAAGAATGGATCTCCTCTTCAAACCCAGGATCATCATGTGATCAGCATCATCCACGAATTGAAGATGGATTAACGTCTCTCCAAGCAACTCACCAACCTCACATTAGCTATAGTTACTAGAACCTAGATCCATCTCCATGTAGTATGCCCAGAAGAATGGGCAGACCTCTGGCTATGGGTCCTCAGAGATTTCCTCCACCTTGGTTTTTTTTCCTCTCCTGAATGCCAGGGGTTCATACTCCCCATGAGTTGGAGGAGGTTTCTTTTGGGGTCTTCTATTCCCTACAAGTTACACAAGCATATATACCTCATCTCTCCTCATTGCTATTTCACAAACATTGAATGGGAGGGCTTTCCCGAGGTACAATGTGGAGAATAGCTCCTCCCATAACCTCTACATAAGCCCTCCGCTGACACACCTCCCTTGCTTAGGAAGTGTTTTTCATCCACCACCATCCCCTCCTTTTCCTTCTCTGGTGCTATTCTCACCCCTGCTCCTGGGCCTTCTATTCCCTACAAATTACTACCTACCTACCTACTACTTCTCAAAGGTGGGAATAGAGTAAAGCCACAAAAAGTGCCACAAAGTTACACAAGCATATACACCTCATCTCTCCTCATTGTTATTCCACAAACATTGAACCATCTGTTGCCACAATCAAAAAGGGTATGAATTTAATTTATTACTAAAGTACACAAACACCAGCCAGCCAGCTGCACTGTACAGGCCTGCATCTAGACCCTGGTTACCCAGACAGGATTCTTAGGGGTTAAAAAGGTACCAGTTGGGGGTAGTAATGTAAGAATAAGTGGGCTAACAACTATTTTTAAATATATGCTGGTGGGAGGTGGGCGCTGTGAAAGTTTGGTTTACAGACAAAGTGATTGTTAGTGTGACCAAAAACAAATGATAAAACTTGCTTTATCTCAGCATCCTGTTTTCCCTTTTTCTAGCCCTTGACTATGTAAATAAATTGTTGGATAATCTTTTTACAAACATCTCATGAGCATGGTATTAGTGAATATATTATTAGGTTAAATCAATAATTGCAAGAACTTTAAAATATGGAGTTTGGTTATGGTAATCCATGTGCTGGGTGACTAAAAGGGGGAGGGTGACCACGTAATATGGTGACTCAAGTTGTAGCAACTCAATTTGAGTGACACAATTTGAGCACCTGAAAGAATAATGAGCTATAAAGAATGGCAAAGGTGTTAAATGAGTGAGGAGAAAAAGAGCAAAGAATATGGAGGTAGGGAAAGCATGAAGAGAACAAGGACATGCAATAATTAGTGCAGCTGTGGGCTGGAAACCATGCTGCTTGCTTAGCATGGTGGGTAGAGTCACCACCATTGAGTAGCTGGGTCATGCAACAGAACTGGGATGATTTCCCATCTGGTTCTTTGTTTATTTTGGGCAGACTAGGTGGGCCAAGCAGTCCTTATCTGCCATCAAATTCTATGTTTCTATGTTTATTTTAGTTGCTTCCCCCAAGGAACATCTCCCCTCCCAAGTTTCTCCCACTCCCCAAGTTGCGCCCTCCCCCGGAGATGGTTGTTTTAGTTAGGGGGGTATGTGGGGTGCTGGGGGCAGGGCCCCTTGCAAAAATAAAGTAAAGAACTTTGCTGTTGTTACAGTAGCTATAGTGCTGGTCACTGTAGTTGTGATTGTTATTTTGTATTTGCAGTATTGTGACAATGCCATCATTCATTCATTCATTGTTATTACATGGCACCATAAGGGTAGATGGGTGGGTAGGTACATCATCCCAGGGGGTTGTACTGCTCAAATATCTGGCCAACTATATTTTAATCTGGATGGAGGCACTGCACTATTTATTTTGTCTTTGGGAAAGAACCCCTATTTTACACCAGAACAAGAAGCCAGGCCCCTCAACCTTGTGTGGCCAGAAGGGCAGGGATAGTAGCTCATTGTTACACAGTGCCCAGGTTACATTTAGATTTTTTCCCATTGAGTATAAGACAATTTGAGACAAACCATGCTTCTATTTCACTGACGTCCTTGTTTAGTCCAACAGTGATATCATTCAGGTGTGGGCCAGTTCTATGTAGAATTACATCATCTGTGTAAAGCAGGACTTTGGCTTTGCTACTGTTGTAGGGGAGCTGACAGATGAAATGCAAGAACAGTATAGGCCACAGGACAGAGCCTTGAGGTACACCATCTGAGATCTCACACTGGGAGCAGAAGCATGACCCTCACTTGTCTGCCTGCTTACTCCATGTGAGATATTTGGTGAACCACTGACTGAAGAGCTGATCAAGACCCAGGCTCTTCAGTTTGAGCAGTAGAAGTTCATGGATGACCAGGTTGAAGGCCTTTGTGAGGTCAACAAATATAACCCCCATGTGGTTACCATGGTCTGTGGCAAAGAGGACAGCAGTGGCAAAGCATACTGGGGCTGAATCAGTACTGTGCTGTTTGAGGAAGCTGTGCTGAAAGCCCTTGAGCACAGAGTGGGTTTCATTACAGGCCAGCGATTCATTGTACACTAACTTTTCTTGTAATTTATCCAAAGTGCACAAAATAGAGATATGATAATAGTTCCCAGTTTATTCTCTGGCTTTGCCCCTGTGCACAGGGACAACATGGACTGCCTTTTAGTTTTGATGGACAGTGCCATGAAGCAGTGACAAAATAAAGAGGGTAGCCAGTAGAGAAGCCAGGAAAGTGGCAGCCAGTTTTAGGAGCCGAGGTACTAAGTTATCATGGCCAGCAGATTTTTTTAGTTAAATTTTTAGGATCTGGTTCAGGACCTCTTTGTAGATGACCAGTCTTAAGTGAAAGTTGGCATGACTTTCTGTAGCAGGTGAGCCAGGGGAGGTGATGATGGTAGGGTAATCATAAGGGTCAGGATCATTAAAGTATTCATCAGATGCCTCAGCAATCTGTTTGGGATCATTAGTCAAATTTGTCTTGTGAAGAATTTCATTTTGTACACTGTTGGATTCCTCTCCCTTTGGATTCCATGTACTCTCTACTTAGCCTGTGGGGGGTGCAGTTTCTGCCTCACCAATTCCTTTCTCCACCCCCTTAGCTAGTTTAAATGCTCATCAAGGTAACATTTAAACTGTTCACTGAGGACTGCGGTCCCCTCCCGGGTGAATGCAGGCCATCACCCTTGTATAGATCCCTATCCCTCCAAGAAGGTCCCCAGTTCATAATGTAGCTGAACCCCTCCTCTCTGCACCATTCCTTGAACCATGAGTTCAAGCTCCTGGTGTGGAGATCTCTCTCCTTCCCCCTGCCAGAGGCAGGCAGCACCTCAGCAAGAGCCACTCAGCACATCACTTTCTTTGATGGTGATCACCTTCCTTTTTCTACAAGGCCAGGTACAAGTTATCCATTTGATCTTTAATGTACTGTGAGTCTTATATTTTCAATTTGGTTATTGTTGTTTTTGTATTTTTTTTAATCAAAATTATTCTTCCACATTCAAAGAAACTCCCTTTCTGCATGCTGGCTCTGAAGGTTGTCATTCTGTATAGTGAGGCTAGTTCTCCAACAAACGTCAGTTCTTATCTGACAGCCAAACTCTGCAGATATCAGTCAGGTGAGGAGGCTGTAAAAATCATACTTTAATTAATAAACAATATAAAAATCAATATTCAAATTATGAATACAGTAATAATATCACACGTTACATTCAGCCTGAAAAGTAAAGCTGTAAGTAGGTAGCTAGATTTCTGCTCTTTTAAAGGTTGAGAAATTCAAACCACACCTCTACTCAAAGCAAGCACTGTCTATTTCTCTTTTGCAATGCTTTCTTTCTTTAGATGTTTCTGCCTTCTTTTACTTTAATGGAGAAACTCTTAAAGATGGGTTTTTGCAGCTTCACTCTTATCTGTATCGTTCTGTCTTCTGACAGTTTTATACTTCATGAGTTTTACATTTACTCTTTGACTTCAATTAATGTCTTCCTTGTCCCATTTCTTTTCCTCCATCTCCTACATTTCTAGGCTGATTGATTTAGGTTTGCATCTTGTCTCTGTCCTTTTCTTATCTCTGATGTCCTAGTCCTATTTGTTTGGTGATTTATTTGGTACCTTCTGTTTAATTTCTTATCTATTTCCTATATACAGTATAATGTCTTCAATAAAGTGTCCTGCACTCTGTTGCTGTATCATGTGTATTTGTTTCTCCACTCTTCCCTTACTTTACCTTTCAGCGGTGCTTAATAATGTCATTTCTTCACTTTTTGTACTGTATATCTATTCTATTCTACTCTCTTTGAACACAGTATTACAGAGTTTGGCTTTCAAAGGCACCTTCACTTCATCTTAAATATATGTGCATCCTTGGATGATCACTTCATTTTCTTTCTATTTATTTGCCTTTTTTCTTTCTCTTCATTGGTTACATTCAGTTATTACAAGTTTAGATAAGAGAACCACACTGTGGCAAATGCCCCAAATTCACTGAGCTAAGGCTGGACTTCAAGATGAGGTATGACTTCAGGATGTTCTTGGCAAGTTGACTGGCTTGTATCCCACTACCTGTGGAATGAGCCAATGGCCTTCTTGGCTCTCGAACGGGTCTTGTAAGACATTAAGAACATCTCTTGTAAGACACTGGAAACATCTTACAGGGAACTGTTAATTAGAGGTGGGGTAAGTGCTCCCACTTTGCTACATGGATCACTTTGTGTATTGTTCCTTAATCCATGTAGTACTCTGCAATGCAAAGTGAATTACTTGGCCTTCATAATGAGGAATGTGAAGTGCATAGTTTTATTAGACTTTGTGCTACTTTGCCTTGTATTACAGCCTTCCCCTTAATTTTAACGTGAAGTTCCATTGATTTGCATGGACTTCACTTTGCTTCACCTGTTTTTTGCAATCTGAGGTGAATTTTGCATTGATTCATGGGTTGGCAGGTCACATAGACTCTATATTGTCATGCACAGCCTCAGTTCTGCATAGTGTGTGTAGTGGAAAGCTGCAGACAGTTTGTTCTCAGAGCTCTGAGAATCAAACCATCGAAAAAATTAAAAAAAAATTACTTATCATCCAACTATTTTGGTCCACATTTAGTAAACTGACTGTAGAAAACCCTCCTGTGCTTAGATCATTGAGTGTTGATTATTTTTGTATACAGTTTGAATGTTAATTTAGAACATTCAACCTGTGTACTGACAGACACTGTTGAAGTGTGCTTCAGGGGAGGGGCATATCTGTGGTGAAGTGAGAATCACATGAGAAAGGCAGTCTTTCTAATTGTTTTGTACTAGTGTGTGTCAGTATTTGTGTGTTTATGTACACACAGTAATACTTTAATTCATTTTTGATAATTATTTTCTGTTTGCTGTGGTGCAGTGCATACTTTCATTCTGTTTAAAGGATCTGGTTATATAGTGTATTGCACTGTTAAATTTTCTGCGCATTACCTCACTATAGTGTGTGTGAGTGCCATCAAGTCAGACACATTTTATTGTATCACATAGTAATCCCCGCACTCTGAATCAGTTATCCATCTGCAATATTTTTTACTGCTTCCTTCTATCTAGATTGTGAACTGCTACTGCAGCACCCCCTTCCCCTCCAACCAGCAAAAGGTATAATTTATTTTTCCAGTTTTTGATTTGTGTGAACACTTGTTCAGGTGTTTTTGTGCCTGTGTGGCTGCATCTCTTTATAGTGTGCAATCTGCGTCTATGCGTTTTCATCTGTTTAGTGCCAATTCAGCATCTGTAAGCCACAGTTGTTGTCTTTTGGCTTCCCTGGCATCCACCACAAATTTTAGAAATCTTAATTTGTTGTGAATATCCTGTGTAATCCAAAATATGCCTACAAAGAGATGTGCATGCAAAGATGCTTCTGGCCATGGCACTGCTGCCAGTGGCTAGAGTGGCCATGGGCATGGTAGTACAGTAGTAAGCAGCATAAGTGCACAGTTGATGCCAGCAAAGGGATTTCCCTGACTATGTTTTTCACAGCACAATCAGTAGCTTCAATCAAGGTTGGAGATGATGTTGCCCCCATTGGTGGTAGTGAAACTGCTGATGGCATGAGTATTGCCCCATGTTCAATCCATGCCAATGGCAACAAGTTAACCAGTTTTCCAAATACTGTGGCTTCTAAAGGCATGACAGTGAATCAGAGTGTAGTAGATGTCACACTCCCTGATGTCTCCATCCCTGTCCCCACATTGGTTGAATATGATTCTGATGCTGATGAAGAGTCATCACAATCTCGTGCTTCCAGTGCTGTTGATGAGGTCATGCCTGTGCCATCCAACCTTTCAAATGTTGGAGAAAAAATATTGTCAGATAATAATGATGCTGCAGTTGGTTCTTGTTCTCCACAGGACAGCATCCAAGCTGGTATTGTGGATGCGGATGAGGAATATGATGATGATTTTAGTGACCACAGTTGGGAGCCAGAGAAAAAGAAACTAAAAGAGACTGTGTGTAAACAGTCTCAGTCTGCTGGGGTTAAATCATCCCTTCTTCAAAGTTATGATGTGCCAGTTTCTGTTGATGATGATGACCCAGTAGTAGTCATCATAGATAGTGATAGGCCAGTAGAGCCCAAATGTGGCCAGCAACAGAACTCATGTAGTAGTAATACACCCCTTGTGTCATCGTCTAAAAAATGGTGTCCAGTCTGCAGCATCAGAAACATAGAAACTTAGAAGTCGACAGCAGATAAGGACCACAAGGCCCATCAAGTCTGCCCAATTTCTTTTTCTACCTTATGAATGTGCCATAGGCCTTTGCTCTGTCAATGGCCTATCTATTCATACTCATCTGTATTGCTCCCTTATGCCTATCCCATGCCTGTTTGAAGCCCTGCACTGTATTCATATTCACCACTTCCTGAGATAGGCCGTTCCATGCATCCACCACCCTTTCTGTGAAAAAGAACTTCTTCACATTACCTCTTAATTGGCCCCCCTCTAATCTCATGCTGTGTCCTCTTGTCCTGCTGTTTTTCTTATACTGAAACATGTTAGTCTCTTTCACCTTGTTAATGCCCTTAAGGTGTTTGAATGTTTCAATCATATCACCTCTCTCCCTCCTTTGCTCTAGGGTATACATATTGAGTTCAGTTAATCTGTCCTCATATGTTTTCTGATGCAGTCCCTGCACCATTTTGGTTGCCCTTCTCTGGACTGCCTCAATGTGGTTAATGTCCTTGGGAAGGTGTGGCCTCCAGTACTGCATGCAGCACTCCAGATGGGGCCTAACCAGTGTCTGTGAAAACTTAAAGTAGGTGATCAAAATCCCTTGTTTGGGAGTTTTTTGTACAAGATCCAAGTGATGAAGCAGTGGCAATCTGCCAGCTTTGCCAAGCGCATGTCAGATGTGTTAAAAAGGGAAGTCATCTGGGCACTGGGGTCCAGCATACACCTTTGAAGAACAAGCACATGGCACTGTGGACTCTGCACCAGAAGGGAGCAAATGTCATATTGGGGCATTCACCTTCATCCACCTTATTAAGCATGTTAACCCCTTCATGACTGTAAGTAGCCCAAATAGCTATGTCTGTAGTAGTGGTGAAGTAACAGCTGAGTATAACTACAGGCATGAGGAGGAGGATGGTTTTGAATTGTGGCCAAGTGGTGGTCAGAGTGGCAGCAGTGGTGGTGGACTATGTGGCAGTATTTCTAGCCCATAATCAACCACTGTGCTTAAAATGGGAAAAATAACATTGTTTGTGGACTTGTCAATGTCACCTGTGAAACCCAACTTTATCACAGGTAAAAGCATCTCACCCATGGACGTTCACAGAGCAGAACTATTTGGCACACCATGTGCAAAGTGGGTAACAACTCAGCCCAGATTGCAGAGTTTCTTTGCCCATAACATGAAATGCCCACCCAATCATGCAGTGTCACATGAACTGAATGCTGCTGTAGCATAAATGATGACAATTAACCTGTTGCTCTTCTCCTTTGTGGAAAATTCTGTATTTTGGTGTTTTGCAGCACACAGATGTCCAAAATGAAAAGTTCCTTCCAGGACATACTTTTCCACCCTTGCTGTCCCGGAGTTATGCCAGACTGTGGCAATCTGTAAGACATGCCCTCCAACATTCCTCATCACCATTTATCCACTTAAGTATGGATATGTGGACAAGTGGCAAAATGGCAGGCAGTTCATATTTGTGTATTTTGTGTATTACTTTACATTGGGCGCAGATACTGGGGGTTGTCTGTGCTAGCGGTACTGGAAATCAGTGTAGTAAGCAGGACTGTCATGGTAGCAACCTTCCTAGAATTTGACAGCATGCAGTGCTTGCAATGCACAGTGTGGCTGGTTCCCACACTGGTGAACACATGCTTGACTTGCTACTGACTGAAATTTATGAGTGGATGAACCCCCTGTCGCTGAAAACTGGCTTTACAGCCAGTGAAAATGGCTCAAACATTGTGAAATGTATCATCGATGATAGATTTGTTCAGGTTCCATGCATGGCCCACTGTCTAAATCTCATGGTCCAGGAGTTTCTGCAGTACCCTGACATCAAGGAAATGTTAACAGTTGCACGCCACATCTTTGCACACTTTCATGCTCTGGAAAGGCCTGTGACCAACTTCAGCAGCTGCAGATTCAAAACAGCCTCCCTTAGCACTGTTGCAAGCTGGAAGTTGTTACACACTGAAACTCAACTCTTTGCATGGCAGAGAGGTTGTATGAACAGTACAAAGCTATCTCAGAATACCTAGTCATGCACGCTAGCTGTGACACTTCTGGGGCCTCAATGTCTAGGACAACAGAACAGTAGCACCTCGTGGACTAAGTGATATCAGTTTTGAGGTCCTTTGAACGTGCCACACAGGCAGTGAGTGGTGACACTGCTCCATAAGCCAAGCCATTCCACTGCTGCATGTGCTGAGGCAAACTTTGTTGAACCTGCAGCATAGCCTTGATGTTTCTGGAGATTGTTCAAGTAGTGCATTGCTTAAACACATGCTGACATGCAGCCCGGCTGGGTGGCACTGAGAGTTGAGGTGCTGGATGCCACACCTCACACCATGCTGATGACCCGAGTTTGGGATTGAGCTCGGGAGGCGGGGGTCATCAGGGGAGGGAGACAGATCGAGAGCCCACCTGGGCAGCTCTCCTCTCCAGGTGGGAGGGCATGGGTTGTCCGGCATTCTGGTAACCCCTTGTGGAGACCGAAGGACTTCACAAGCTGCCGGGCTGCACATAAGAAATGTGGCTGATGCAGGCAGGGTTGCCATGCACCAGCGTCAGATGTGCACCACGTGGGGGGGGTTCAGGCTTACAAGAAAAATATGCCCCAGCCCTGGATAGGCAACGGCCCTGCCAGTGCCACTGGCACACGCCCAACGCTGGTTCCCCACCACTGCCACCCATGGTCTCCCCTGGTTGTAGGTCCCCTGACCCAGGGAACTGTAACAAACCTGAAGATAAACAGGGAACACAGTGATTAGTAGAGCAAAACGGTGAGTGCAGTGGCCTGAGAGAGTTCCAGGCTGGAGGGTGATAAACAGAGTTAAAAAAAAAACACACGTGCTAACAGTATTGGACCACAATCGCCACATTGGAAGTTTTCTACAAAGTTCTAAATTTGCAATACAAACATGGAATTGCATCCTTACTGGAGGAAGGGCTGGAACAGGAGAAAAATCTCAGTGGACAACTGGTGCGATTGGTTCATGGAGCACAGAAGTCATATGGCAAGTTCAGCAAACCAAAGCATGACAAGGCTGAAGGTCCCTGTTGACTACTACTAGGCACATCTAGTAGGGCAACTGCAGGTCCAGGTGGGATGTCAGCAAAACCGGTTGCCATTAACCCACTTTGGGTGCCTTGTCCAAAGTGGGAATCTGTGACATCGATGAATCCAGTGAACCGGAAGATGAGTCAACAACAGGGCTGTGTGCAGCACAGAGAATGGTTGAATCATATTTGTCTGAAAAAAGGCATCTGTTAGTAATTGATGGTCCACTGTTGTACTGGACTGGAAAGGTAAGTGAATGGCCATAGTTGGCTTCAGTGGCAGTAAAGTATCTTAGCAGCCCACTCTCCAGTGTAAGTGTGGAGAGGGTTTTCAGTTCTGTGGGGGCAATAGTTCATGACCATTGCACCAACCTCTCGCTGACAAATGTCATCATGCTGAAATTCATAAAAATGAAGGAAGATCACATCCCACCTTGAACTACCCCTTTTGTGTTCATACTCTGTCTCATTGATGGTTTTGCTGACGATGTAGGAGAAGCATACCATCTTGGTTGCAGTATCAAATGGCCAACCATTGAGGTTGACAATGCAATCACGGGCAAATAATTCCTTACTGAGCACAAGTCTAACCTTGGTGACTGAAAGGGTAGCTTCCTGTTTGATGAGGATGAGGTGGGTGTTGGTGGTATTTAAGCTAATGGTTTGAAAGGCTGTCACATTTTATTAATGGTAATTTTTTTGGTTTTCATAAAATAAAACCAATGTTCTTGACTCAGTCTCATTGCATAATTCAGACTGGCACAAATAATGCCCCATCACAATCATTCCATTTTACATTCCCCTTGGTATATCTTCTGATTACACTTAAAAAGCAGGTACCTACTGTCAGGTACCCAGCCCACTTCACACATATATAATAGCCAACCTGCTCCACTATTGAGTGCTGCAATAAAAATTCCATGCGCTTCCCTCCAGTTAAAAGTTATAGCACCCTCAATGTGCACCCCCATAAAAACAGAGCCATGCCTGACATGCCTCCAGTGATGTGACCCTAGACCCCTTTTGTGATGTCATAAAATGAAGGCCGTGTTTGTGTTTCATAGACCTCAATTGGTGCCATGTTTTCAATGACATTTACTACTATTTAGAGTTGCCACTTGGTAAAATGAAAACAACCACTCCAGTAAACAGTGACTGTTACTACAGAGGCTGCTTTTATTTTTATATATGGCATCTCTAAATAGTACTAAAAGCCACATGAATAGCGCATACAAACAGGTTAATAAAATGCACATTCAGTATTCAGTTTCTGACATCACAAAGGGGCTGGGGGCCATCTCTGATGGCGTGTCAAAACGTAACTATGTTTTTGGGGAGGTGAACATTCAGAGTGTTATAACTTTTAACTGGTGTGAAGTGCATTAATTTGTTAATGCCACTTATTAGTGGAGCAGGTCAGCTATTATATATGTGTGAGGTGGGCTGAGCACCTTGCAATGGTAGTTACCTGCTCTTTAACAGAATGTGTGCTGTCATTAGCAAACACAGTCAGCCTCTTAAACAGAACTGTCCATTTGTAGTTGGTGGTAGCCACTTAAATCCTGCCATTTAAAGATATTTTCCTCCTGAGTGACACTGACATACTGTAACACACCATATCCAGCCACCCATCAGTCTGTCTGAAAGTGAGTGAGAATGTGTTCCAGTGCCCATGACCACAAGTAACCCGTAGCCAGCCAAAGTCAGCAGTCGCTATGCCAGTGAGAAGGAATGTGTTCCTGTGACAATCATGGCCACAAGTAACCCACAGCCAGCCAAAGCCACCAGCCACTATGCCAGTGAGAGGGAATGTGTTCCTGTGCCCATGACCACAAGTAACACACAGTCAGCCAAAGTCACCAATCACTATGCCAGTGAGAGGGAATGTGTTCCTGTGACCAGGACCTGCCAGAAGGAGCCTGCATCCAGCCACAGGCAACGCGCTTCTTAGTATCAGTAGTTTACAATGAGTATGTACTAATTTGTCTTACTATGGAATTTCCTTGAGCTGTGTGAATGCTTCCTTTAACATTTTTGAGATGCACTTGAGAAACATATACAGTAAAATTGTTTTCTTTTTTTACAGGTTTACAGTTTCGAACAGGATATCAGTTTCAGTTAAGTATATCAATCTTATTTCATCACTTCTTTGAGGCATTTCATTTTTTTAAGCCAGTGTAAATCATACAAAGAATGTGACAGGTACGGCAGATAATAACTTTTTCGTGCATATCAGTCACCGGCTTATTTCAGTATACTATGCGATTGAATAAAGTTTCATCTGGGTAATGACAAGACATCTTGGAATATAACTTAAGACACTGGGACAGTGCATGTCACATGCACTAAAGTTGTTATTGGTCTTGGTGTGATTTAATAATAGATTGGTATCTGTTAAGCAGGATATAACAGACATTAACTGCTACACTTAGAACAGAATGTGTTAGTGAAAATTAAATGAAGTAAGAATTATTTCTTCTTCATCTGATTGCAGATAACATTTCAGTGCTGTGTGCTGCCATTGGTGCTTTCTTCAAATAAGAACACATGATGCAACTGGTATGAATCCAAAGCCTAGGAGGATACACAGAAAACCTGTAAAGAAGTCAAAACAAAACCATTCAAGAAACTTGCTTCCAAATTATTTCCCCCCTCAACAAAAAGGCTTACCATTCATGGCTTGACAGTTTTCCTACAGCAAATTCCTCAGCAAGCCTAAAAATGTGCAACCAAAGTATGACTGAGTGACCTGTTAGAGAAAAAAACAGCAATAATTGCATGTACATATGTATTTATGTATATATATATATATATATATATATATATATATATATATATATTCAACTTTTGCTTCTATGTAAAAACATGAGCATGCAAGATACAGTAACTTACCAATGGTGATATGAGTATGCACAAACAAAGGGCATTGTGTTACAGCCAGTGCAGCAGACTTTTTGACTGACATTGCATCATCACATCATTGTTCACACGATGGTCATCTGTGGCTATCATCAATGACAAGACACTGTTCATCAGCCCACTCAGCGCAGGCAGCAGGAGAGCAGAAGCAGCAGGTGCCATAGTTGTTGTGGGAGTGGGTGCATGCATTCATCAGTGCATCAGGAAATAATAGAGAATTTTCTGAACATTTGATCATGTAATTTCTCTTCATCTGGACATTGGCATTTTTGGGACACTGTGACAGCAACCAGTTTCTGTGGCCACACTTATCCAGGATGGGTGCACGCATACATTAGTGCGTCAGGAAATAATAGATAATTTTCTGAGCATTTGATCATGTAATTTCTCTTCATCTGGACTTCGGCATTTTTGGAACACTGTGACAGCGGCAATGTCTGTGGCCACACTTATGCAAAGTGAGTGCATGTATACATCAGTGTGTCAGGAAATAATTGAGAATTTTTGGAACATTTGGTCATGTAATTTATCTTCATCTGGACTTTGGCATTTTCAGGACACTGTGACAGCAGCAATTTCTGTGGCCACACTTATGCAGAGTGGGTGCACGCATACATCAGCACATCAGAAAATAATTGAGAATTTTCTGAACATTTGATCATGTAATTTCTCTTCATCTGGACTTTGGCATTTTTGGGACACTGTGACAGCAACCAGTTTCTGTGACCACACTTATCCAGGGTGGGTGCACGCATACATTAGTGCGTCAGGAAATAATAGAGAATTTTCTGAGAATTTGATCATGTAATTTCTCTTCATCTGGACTTTGGCATTTTTGGGACACTGTGACAGCAGCAATGTCTGTGACCACACTTATGCAGAGTGAGTTTATGTATACATCAGTGTGTCAGGAAATAATTGAGAATTTTCTGAACATCTTATCATGTAATTTCTTTTCATCTGGACTTTAGCATTTTCGGGACACTGTGACTGCAGCAATGTCTGTGGCCACACTTATGCAGAGTGGGTGCATGCATACATCAGTGTGTCAGGAAATAATTGAGAATTTTCTGAACTTTGATCATGTAATTTCTCTTCATCTGGACTTTAGCATTTTCAGGACACTGTGACAGCAACCAAAAAATTGTAAGAATAATGGACAAAAACAGTTTAAAGAAAAAAAAAATTGTGCCCTTCCCTTCCTTATATTCCCACTTAATAATCTCTGTTTAACAACAGGAAATATGTTTTTGTTTATTTTTCTGTTTTCTTCCTGTTGTGGGGTGTTTCTAGAAAAGCAGCAGTGACTTTGAGCAGTTCAATAATCTGATAAATGGCATGTGAGCACTTTGAAGTACCCACTGCATAGCCCCCTGAAAACATATATGATGGCTGACTTGGTCCACTTTTGAAGGTATAAATAATATATACCATATATATTATTTGTACCATCATCAGCAGTGTACAGAGTAATGGATCATGTATGTTTTCAGAGGCTGGGCAGTGGGCACCTAACAGTACGCACATGCTGTTTAGCAGATTATTGCACTGCTCACTGCTGCTTTTCCACAAATACCCCACAACAGGAAGAAAACATTAATGAGCACAAAATATATATTTCCTGTCAGTAAACAAAGATTATTAAGTAGGAATATAAGGAAGGGAAGGACTCACTTTTTTAGGTTATTTTCTTTAAACCATTTTTGGCTGGTGTTCTCACAATTTTGGGGGGTTAAACAAGGTTATGAGAAAGAAAGATGGAACACAAATTTAAAATTATATGCCAAACAGGGCACAGTGGGGGCAGGTTGTCCTAACAACAGCAAAAATGGAAAGTGACCTGTATCAGATGACATAAGGTATGAAAGAAATGAGAGAAGTCAGTAAGGGGGGCTGGGGAGATACTGGTCTGCATTGGAGAGGCATCACCTTAAAATCAAGTACAAAACCAGGAGTTCAAATCACTCTGTACAGATATTTGATGAGACCTCATCTGGAGTACAGAGTGCAGTTATGGAGACAGAGTATATCTCTGCAAGGACATAGACAGGATGGAGGCTGTACAAAGGAGGTCAACTAAAATGTTGAAGGGTATGTACCAGAAGCCAGATGAAGAGACACTAAAGGACATTACATATAAATGCAAGGAAAGGGGGGGCATGATAGAAACTATTAAGTACTGAAATGGAATCAACAACGTACAAGAGGGTAGCATCATCCAAAAAAAGAAATGTGCACGAAGAAGGGCCCACAATTTGAAGATAGAGGGGGGACGGATTGGGGCAACATCAGGAACTATTTTTTCACACATAGAGTGGTGGGTGCAAGGACAAACTAAAACTAACAATCAACATTCTGATGGGACAGCAGCAGTTAAAGCATCCCCATAATCTGTAGCTGGTTCCCCTCATTTCACTCCAACTGCTGCTCAGTATTGTCAAGATGGTGGTTAACAGCCTCCAACTCACTCCACATCAGGCCCAAATCTGCCTGTGTGGCAGGTAGTTGGACAGGGTTGCCACCATCACCTGCTGCATGCTGTGGTTGTGGAGCAGTTACTTGATCCATGGCCCTCCCAAGCTTCACACCTCCACCTGCACGTGGACACCGTGCTGCCCCCTCTTCCCCAGCAGGTGCATTGCTGCCCTGTTCTGCAACCTTGGCATGCCATTGTACATGGTGGTGGTTGTACAGGTGGGTGCGCTGACCACCTGTGCTAAGGTGAGTTCCTTTGGGGCCACAGCACACCTCCACACCACACAGATTACATTTCACTACATTGCTGTCCCCAGGCAGTGTAGTAAAGAACTCCCACACTAATGAGGTGCAGGGTGCGGGGAGGACCAGGCACAGGTGGAGGGAGGGCCCAAGTGTTGGAGCCAGGGGCTGCTGCTGCACAACTGGGTCTTGGGTGTGGAAACCTGCTGCTGCTGCTGCAACTGCTGCAGCTACTCCTCCCTGACTTCCTGCTGCTGAGCTGCTGGTGCAGGGGCCATAGCAGGTGGTGGCACTGGGAGAGCACTGGTAGGTGCCACAGGAGGTGGTGCTTCCATGGCACCAAGTCCACTTCCTCTTGCTTCGGGGGGGCACTACTCAAGATGGTGCTCCTGTCCAAATGCAGCCTGCTACCATGTGTGCATATACCAACGTAATCTCCTCCTCTACGTCTGTGAAAACCACCTCTCTCCCCCCTCCATTCTGGTCTCTCTCTCTCTCTCTCTTTCTCAAACACACACACACACACACACAAACAATTAACAATTAACTAATACTAAACTGAAATACTGCACAAACACAAATCCAGACAACAAATAGGCTTTCAAAATACAAAAAAAATCAGATTATTAGCAAACAAATTAAAAGGTTTATGGTAGTTTTAGTTTCAGGATGCAGTCTCCTCTCTAACTCTCTGTTCAACCAGCTTTTTCTTCTCTTACAAGACAAACATGAAATTCTCTTTCAAGCATGATTCACGTCCTGCCTGCCTGAAGCATGTGACCTGGACTGTGTAAGCCATCTGATGTGTGTGGGCTGCCTGTAAATTCTCATTCCATCTTTAAACCAAGGTAAGGTGGAGTGAGCAATGCAGAGTCATTATCACCATTATCACAAGGTGAAGTTGTGAAGTAGTGGTTTTCAATGGGCACTTCACGTAGCCGGACAGTAATGCGAAGTGGGCTATTTTGCATCTACTTTACAGGTGGAATTTAACTTTGCTGCATCTCTACTGTTCATACTTCTTTAAGGGAGGTAGTGTTTGTGAATCACTAAGAACTAAACAAGTTATGGCACTACATTAAACACAACCTCAGACACTAAAAGCCCCAATATGTCCCTGTTATTCTTGTGCTTTTCTTAAGTAAGACAATGGGAAAGGCAATGCCAGTGCAATTGCAAAAGTACTAGAAGTATTGTAACATCTACGAGGACATACTGTTTGTCTTCTGAACAGGCCATAGCATGGATACAGATTTGGTTAAAACTGTGAATAAGCACCTCATAGTTGTGTACTCTGGCAATCTGTCCACACCTACTGTGATTGACCTGACACCTGTATTTGGTATGATGACTAACTACAGTATGTGCTCTTCAGTCACCTTGGAACCTTTTAAGGTATGTCAAGGATAATTCCCAAAGGCTTCAGTCATACGTCCATGGCAGTGTCCATTCAGTGGTCACTGAGCTTTGTTGATCACTAGCTGTTGACATTTCCTGGATCCATGTTGGCCTCAGTGTTACTTAATGTATTCAAGAAACCACTATGAATGATAATTGCAGGTATGGTTTGGGCTATCATTTCTATACAGCTGATGCCAAGCTATACTGTTAATTTCCAGCTACTGGCCTCATGTCTGTGTCAGCAATAAATGGATATTTGGTTGAGGTGTCTGCAAAGTGGCAGGAGCAATTGCTTAAGGAGCTAATAGCACCAAAAATGCAGACAGAAAATGTTAGTAATGTTAAAGTCGCCACTTGCTTCTATTTATTTCTCAAGTTTATAGTGCTGGTCTGTATAGCAGACCAGTTCCAATTGGGATCAAACTGTGTGCCTTGATATTGCTCTTTGCAACTGTCTGTAACTCTTCCGACATCCCACTAATTACAAGGAGGATAGTGCATGACACCTGCAGGACAGGTCATGCCAGCTACAAAAGCAAGCAACATCCGTCTCGAAAATGCACAGTTTACTGTAGTGTCATACAAGTGATCAAAAAACTGACCAAACTGGGCTGTCCCATCAGCACAGAGGTATCACTACCACTCATGACACTGACAACCCAGTTTTGGGAATAAGCTTGTGTCATTGGATGCCAGCTGGGGAGGAGGATGATTGTGTATTGCAGAGAACACTCTACTCCTCTGGGAAGGGTGGGACTTTGTTCTCACTGCAATACTGTCAAATGGGTGACTATAGCTGGCAGTGCAGTCGAGGCTGTTGGAGGGATGTGAAGGATGCAGGTGGGAGGCTCAGTGTGGTAGCACACTCACCATGCACATGCATCTAGGATCTCCCTAGTGCACCTGCACAAATAGGGATGAGGAGAAACTGGCAGAAAATGGCCCCACTGCCCGAAGGAAGATGGATCCCACTGGACCAAGGAGGACTGGTCTTGGATCTCACAGCTAGCCACCTATTGAAGACAATGCAGTTTGATGGGTGCATCCCCTATACCCAGCCCAAGGACATAACCGAGGCAGCATGGAGATAGGCAGCTGATAGGGGGACAGGGTTCAGTAGATCCAGGCACCTAGGTCTTCCTGAGGGAGCTTGGGAAGTATTGTGAAAGGGTACATAAACAGAATAAAAAAGAAAACAAAACTGATCAAACTGATGAAAAAAAAAGATTAAATCACAAATTCCTACTGTGACCCCCAACAGGATACAACGCTGGGGTGATCATCCCCAGTGCTGCCAAACAACAGCATCCTCCTTCCATCTTCCCTCCCACCTCATCCACTGCACCATACCACAAGAAGATGCAACACTAGGGTGCCCGCCAGCGGTGTCACCAAACAACAAACCAACACTGGCATGCCCAATCTTTAGCACTGGAACCAGAAATAAAGGAAAACATTCCACATAGTCTTTTTTATTTGTTTTATAACCAGTAAAAAAACAATCCCTCAACAAGTTCTGGCCACTCACACCCTCCAGCCTCTCCACCCTGATCACCTCTTAGCACCCTCTCACCCCTCACCCACCTATCCAATGGGTCCAGTGGTGCCTCTTTGAACATCCTGCTGTTTCCAACAAGAAGTGTGGACAGACAGAAAACAAGGCAAGTTGGCTTTTCTTTTTTTTTTAATCATAGAATGTTTTATTGATTTTTTTTTTCTGTTACAGTGTTTGTGGTACACTCATCCAGTACAGGTCAAACATTACATAGTCATTCAAAACTGCATAGTCAATACACAGTAGTTACACCTATATACCATATCCAGGGTTATACAGAATATATTAAGAAGCATATAGGCAAGCACATAAGGAAGATAAGGTAAGACATCAATCTCCAGACATTACCGGATATATATAATCTTCTGAGCAATAAATTATATATATAGCAATAAGTACTCTTATTTTAGCAGGGGTGGATTGTCAGGTATTGGAAGGGTTTTACACGGAAGGGATGAAAGGTAGGCATCCCATTTTTTGTGATAATGGTTAAGTTGACCTCGATGAGCATAAGACAGTCTTTCTAAGATGGCCACCCGAGCCATCGCTGTCATCCTCATGTTAATAGTGGGATTATTGAGCTGTCTCCACTGCATTAGTATGAGTCTCTTAACCTCGAGCAGTGCTAACATAATCCACTCTCTATGTTCCCTGGGTAAGGGGCATAGCCAAATAGAGTCTCCCAGGAGCAGTGCAGTATCCAATGATAATTCTCTAATAGAGAGAACTCTTCAGCATTCATGAGCAACATTATTCCAAACAGGGGTTATTTGAGGGCAGGTACATAAAACATGGAAGAGGTGGGCATCTGGCTGTGAACATCTCCAGCACTTGGAGTGTGGTAGTAATCCCATTGAGGGCAGGGCAGCTGGGGTTCTGTACCAATGCAAAAGAATTTTGAGTTGCAAAAAACAGCTCTTAGAGTCTCTTTAGCCATTATGTGCATTCTTAAGAGACCGGGACCAAGCCTCAGCAGATATAACTTCACCTACATGTGTTTCCCATTTAGCCCTGCAGAGTTCAGTGGGGTCAGCTTGAGCCTCACGCCAGGTAGCATAGAATTTATCTATTCGGCCTTTTGAAGAGGGAGGTTTATGCAACAAAGTAAGCCATGTCTATTTCCTGTCTGTACTAACTTGAGATGAGAGAGCATTAATTGAGCTATGTATTTGGAGAAACCGCCAAAAGTCAGTATTGGGAATATGGAACTGCTGTTTTACTTGGGTAAAGGATAGCAGGATATCCGAGTCGGGCATCATCAAGTCCTGTATGACTGTATTCCTTTGGCTTCCCAGTCTGGGCATTTAATAGGTTTCCCACTCATAGTAATAAAGCTATTTTGCCGGGGTGTAGCATACCTCAAGGGGGGTGCCATGCTTTTGGAGGGGTGTGGGATAGGACCATGCATCTTCTCCAGGCATGTCATGTTTCAACCATAAGTGGAGATAGGCCCTTGGTAACTGGGCCTTCTGGGCCTAGTAGTACTCTTAATGGGGTGGGGGCAAGTATGTTTGATTCAACCCTAACCCATAGTGGAAGGGATGCACATTCAGGGGTAAACCATTTGGTGGCTTGGGCTGCCACACTCGCCATGTGGTAACCTTGAAACCAGGGACACCCAGGCCTCCTTTAGGCCAGTGTGCCCTCAGTTTAAGTTTTCCCCATCTATGAGCTTTCCTCTCCCATAAAAAAAGAGATACCAGTTTCTCTAGAGTGGAGAAAAGCTTAAGCAAAAGGTGTATTGGGAGATTATTGAATAGGTATGAGACTCTGGGGAGAAAAAGCATGCGTATAGCTGCTACTTTGCCAGGGAGAGATAGGTGTAGCTGGTGCCAACGCTCCACTTCTGTACTTAATTGCTTAAGTAGAGGGGTAAAGTTGGAGGATTCGAGGTCAGCCCAGTTTGTGGGACTAAAAATCCCCAGTTAGGTGAACCCCATAGGAGCCCAACTTAGTTTTGTGCCTTGAAGGCAGTTCTGAGTGCAGGAAGCAATAAGTGGGGCCAAAGTGGTTTTACTCTGGTTCACCTGCAGTCCTGACGGTAGGGCAAACTCTTGGAGAACAGAGATTGCTGAGGATGGGACAAGGTGAGTAACAGGTCACCTGCATATGCCGCAACTACATAGAAATTACCCCGAATGGGGATGCCCAACAGGTCCTCGGTGTTAGTAAGTACTCTAATCAGTGGGTCTAAGGTGACCACGAAGAGGAGAGGTGGCAAAGGGCAGCCTTGTCGTGTCCCTCTATAGAGTGGGAATGGATGGGATATATCCGAGTTAGTCAAAACTCTGGCTGTAGGTGAATTATAGAGCGTTGAGACACACTTTCTAAATTCTGGGCTGAAACATTATAGTGTGAGGACTTTGTGTAGGTAATTCCATTCAAGTGAATAGAATGCCTTAGCAAAGTCAACAGCTAGGGCCGCCATAGGGGTCTTAGATCTGGCTGCTATACACTTCAGGTTAAGTAACAATCTAGTGTTATCGGTGCCCACCTTCCATGGCATAAATCCCACCTGAGAGGGGTGAATTAAGGAAGAGAGGACATTGTGCTATCCACTGGTAGAAGGGATATAGGCCAAATGTTTGCACAATTCAGGGGATCATTAGATTTCTTAGGTAGCAGCATAATGAGGGCTTCTTTCATGGGGGGGGGAACCCTGAGGTGATTGCATCTTGTAGTGCTAACAGCAGCGGTTGGGTAATCTCTTGTTTCAGTGTTTGATATAATTCAGCAGTCATCCTATCGGGCCCAGGGGCCTTACCTTTGGCCATCTGGGACAAGGCCTGTTTTAACTCTGATGCAGTAATAGGAGCGTCCAGCTTGGAAATTTGTTCTGGTAGGTATATTAAAGGGCTGACAAAACTGAGCTAATTTCTGGGCTAACTGAGACAGCATTAGAGCCGATTGGGTTATATACAGAGATTGGTAGAAGAGACTCATAGTCTGATTAATACTGACCAGGTTAGAAGAAATTGTACCCATATTAGTATGGGGAGCATGGATTTTTGCTGCGGCCTGCTGTTTGCACAATTGGCAAGCTAATAATTTGCTGCTTTTGTACCCCCCTTCCCAATAAAAATGCTTGGATCTGATCAAGAGCCATTCCGCTTTGTGCTGTAATATTGCATTGATTTGATACTTAAGGTCTACTATTCTACGAGATAAGGTTTTATCCCTAACAGCTGCAGGAGAGGCTTTAAAGTGAGCCTCTAATCCAGACAGCTCTGATTTTAGTCTGTCTAGTGATCTCTTCCGGGCTCTGTTTCGGTGTGCTGCAAATGCAATAATATGACCTCTAAGGTTAGCCTTAAAAGCCTCCCATAATGTGCTTGCAGAGACTCCACAGTCTGAGTTGAACGCAAAGTAATCCTGAGTGGCTTTTAACATGGCCTGCTTAAATTCAGGGTACTTGACTAATAAAGGGTTACACCTCCATCTAGTACCTGTTGGTCATTGGCCCCAAGGAGTATATATGGTCATTACCGGTGCATGGTCTGACAGGTGGATGCTGCCTATGGAGTTGTTCGTGACCCCACTGGATGCAGCATTGTTAGCCATCCAGTAGTCAATATGACTATGCACTCCATGAAAGGGAGAAAAGTAGGAATAGTCCTGCCCAGTCGGATTGTCCCTCCTCAAAACATCTATTAAACACCATTCTGTCTTCAGGTCATGTAAGGCAGCATGGGCTCTAGGGTGTGCTTGGGGAGTGGGTCTGGACTTATCCAGAATGATATCAGGGACCAGATTGAAATTGCCCCCTAGTAACAGAGGGGTGGTAGCATTATCCATTTGCAGAGCAGAAATGGCTCGACTCAGACTCAGGAAGAAATCTGCTTGGTCTGTGTTTGGAGCATAGACATTTCCCAAAATCAGTTTCCTGCTTGGTGAGCTCATCTTAACTAGAATCCACCAGCCCAAGGAGTCAGATTAAAACTCTTCAACCATCCACGTGCTGAATTTTCTGATAAGAATGGCTACTCCTTTAGATTTAGTGCAGGCAGAGCTAGCATGAACAGCCCCAACCCAGGATTTCTTAAGCCAAAGAGTAGATTTACTAAGGAGGTGTGTTTCCTGGAGTAAGGCAACGTCTGTATGAAGAGAACGTAGGTATTGGATAATCTTAATGCGTTTGATGGGATGATTGAGCCCTTTAACATTCCAAGATATGAGGCGTAGGCCTTGGGTTTGAGGGGCAGCCATAATATTAAAATGTGTACTCACCCAGCTGTGGCCAGGGAAGAGAAAAAGAGAAAGACTCAGGAGATTGCAACCTGATGTATGACCACTGTACGGGTTACTGGGAATCAGTGGAGGAGAGCTGCACTGCTCCAAGGGAAACACTAAGAAGTGTACCAGACAGAAAAACCTTAGTGTAACCTGTAATAATAAAGACAAATATGTAAATAATAACAATGTATCTGAGTACTTCTGTCAAATATTCTATAAGAAAAGTAGAAACTACAACAACAATTCCAAAATGTGTTTAAACGCTAAGAGGGAGAGAGCTATGACGAAAGAAGGTAAAGACCCTCAGCTACGCTAGCTGCCGCACTCAAAAACAGGGGAGAAAGAAGACAACCAAGGAACTTCGCTTCTCCTGTGGTAACAATCCTTGGGTGCAGAACATAGCCTCAGGATGAGAAATGGGGAAACAAAGAAGGAGGTAGGGGTTTGGATGGCGGGGGAGGGGAAGGGGTGGGACAGTAATCCGGAAAAGTAAAAAGGGGGTGTTGGGTGACCTCCTGAACCAAACACTATAAGGACCAAATACCCCTGGTGACAAAATTGTCTACGAGTACAAACCCCTGGTCATTGCTGGTACTGGGTGAACTTGATCAGGGACAAATTCCAGCCACTCCAGTAAGCAAGATTAGAGACAGGGGAGAGGGGTGATATGAAATAAGCCCCCTTATTGTTATAAAGTTGTAGCCTATGAGAGGTACATTACATGCAGTAGGCATATAATAAAAGACACTGTTAGAACACATTAACAGTCCACTGTGAGGGATACACCAGAATGTTGCCAGCAGATGCTCAGGTGGCTGCCTCAGCCGCTGCGGGATCCAGGGATGGTGTTAGGACAGCCACAGCATAGGATTTTTCCCCAGTTTTGATCTTTTCAGAGATGTCAACTGCTTTGACCAATGAAGAGTCTGGCATATCCGCCCAGTCCATAGAAGGTTCAGTGGTTGGCAAGTTAAATCTGGAGGAGTGACTGTCTCTAAAGGTTGGGGGAGATACATCCCTGAATATCTTAGCTGGGGGAGCAGCTCCTTGTTGATCAGTTGTCAGTCGCTGTCTGCTCTGTGAGCACTGCCTTTGTCAAGAGGAAGGTCACATTGCCCTAGGAGGTAAATGACCAAGGAGAGCAGCTGGAGTGTAGGTAGCAATCGATGGTGTGTGAGATATTTTCCTCGACCTGGGGGAATCACAAGAAGAGGGACCAGGTCCGTGTACAAAGCGGTCCTCTGGGTACTACCTGCTAGCATTAAGGTTCCTGGAGGGGGCGACGGAAGAGGCAGGATCCCAGAGTTTTCTGGGAGATGTAGTCTGTAGAGGAAGATTAGGCCAATGCCTGGAGATCCAACATTCCACTTCAAAAGGGGACTCTGCCAGCAGCTCTTCCCCATCTTTAGAGACCAGAAGTTTGGTGAGTGCTTTAAATCTGTACTGAAAGTTGTGGGCTGTTAAGAACTTTTTTAGAGGGCCATAGGCACGTCTTCTGCTAGCCGTTTCATTTGAAAAGTCTCTGTATATTGAGATGTTCACCCCGTGCCATCTAATTTCACCCAGGTCCCGGGCGACCCGCAGGATGCACTCCTTTGTGGTATACCTAAGCAGGTATGCTATTATGGGTCTCAGGGACTGTGAAGCCCTGTACTTCCTCCCTGATAGGCAATGGGCTCTCTTGACCTCCACAGGCCCTCTTCACCATTCTCCCATCATCAAAGGTAGCAGCTCATTAAGAAAACATTCCATGGAGTTACCTTCTGATCCCTCTGGAACCCCAAGAATTCTGAGATTATTACACCTCCCTCTGTTTTCTTGATCTTCCACCCTGGTGAGCAGTGTAGCCATCTGACTTTCCTGCATTTGTATTTTATGCTGCAGTGAAAACTGTTGTTGTTCTAGAGTTTCAATCCTTTGCTCAGCCACGTTAAGGCGGTCTTGCAGTTGGCGGACATCTGCTGTAGTACCTGTAAGGGTGGTGCTGATATCATCTAGTCATGTTAGTAATGCTTCCAGCATCCGAGTGATATAACTTAAGGAATACCCCACTGATGGAGTTTGTGGCATTGTGTTAACTGGTGGCGTTGAGAGGCCCCCTGAGGCCATTCCCGAGAGCTTCAGTGGCACGTTCGAGGTAATGTAGTGTAGCCCTAGACTAGGCAATGTGGCAGCACTTGAACACCGGGGCCTCTCTGACCTACCCAGATGAGTGACTCGTGAATACCAGCGCTTACAGAGCACTAGCGCACTGCATAACCCGTGAAATGGTCGCACCGGACGGTAGAGTATGGTCACCCAACTCGATTACACTTTAAAAATTATAAATCACATCCTAGGATCAGGTTGGCTGACCGTGGATTATCACCACACTCAGTGGAGCTCAAAGTTTAAGCTGCCATTTTCTTCGGTGGCCAGACCACACCCCCGTAAGTTGGCTTTTCAATGCATATTAAACTTCTTTCAGAACTTTGCCATTTCTTAGTATTGTTGCCCCAAATTTTCAAAATATTCTTTTTTTTTTCACCTCAACACATGATCCAGGTAGGCGAAATTTTTTCAAATCCCCCCACCCCCACCAATATGTTATGCCAGTCACTCTACCAAATTACATTTTGGAAGGATTTAAAAATGTTCGCCTTTCTTGATCAAAAGGTAGGCTCATAAAAAAGAAATTTTGAAAATTTGGGTTTGAAATATCACAAACTTTGAATTTTGTGAACATTTATTCATAACTTTGTGATTTTTGCAGATTTTGGCCCAACATTTTTAATCTATCCCTTTGTTAACCCTCCTGATGAACATCAAAGGTGTCATTTTTCAAATCCTATCTGAAACATGTTTTCACAATTACACTGTGAAATCATCCTTCAGACAAGATTAAAAACAAAACGCCTTTCTTGATCATAAAGTGTTGTCATGAAAAGACTTTATTGAAAATTTGGGATTAAAATGTAAAAAAAAAACAATAAATAAATAAAATATGAATATAATAAACTGCCAGCAAATACAGGCCATAAGGTCTATCAAGTCTGCTCGATTGTGCAGATAGCAATCCATTACACTGCATCTGAACCTCCCAACCCACCCAGCACTCACGGTGATCCTCCCCCTCATTTTGTCCCATCCCCTTTTAAAACTGCCCACTGTTCTACAGGAAACCACCCCCTTGGGCAATGCATTCCACATAGACACAACCCTTTCCGTGAAACAGTTCCTTCTCATTTCTCTCCTGAATCTTTCACCCTCCAATCTCAGCCCATGTCCCCTCATGTCCCTCCCACCCCTCAACTTAAAAATTCCCTCTGTACCAGCCTTGTTTATACTCTTCATGTATTTAAAGGTCTCAATCATATCTCCCATATCCCTCCTCTCCTCCAGGGAGTACTCCCTCAGCCTCTCCTCATAGGATTCGTCTTCCAGTCTCTAGATCATCTTTGTTACCCTGCGCTGGACCTCCTCCAGTAATCTAACATCCTTCTTTAATATGAATGTCAGCACTGCACTCAGTACTCCAGGTGCAGTCTCACCAATGACCTGTACAGAGGCAGGATAACCTCCCCCCTCCTGAAGGTGATACCTCTAGCAGTACACCCCTGCACCTGGTTGGCTTTAGCTGCTGCTTTACTGCACTGTGCCGAGAAGTTCATTTGCCTTTTATCATCACCCCAAGATCTCTGTTTACATAGATACATAGATACATAGACAGGGTCGGCAGATAAGGGCCTATGGCCCACCCAGTCTGCCCATTTGAGCTTGTAAGTTCAGTTTATGTTTTGCTAGAAGTCTGTTGCCCCTTACCCCTGACCTCCAGAATTCCTTTATGTCTATCCCATGCATTCTTAAATCCTGTGATTGTTTCAGCCCGCACCACTTCCTCTGGCAGGGTGTTCCACTTGTCCACCACCCGTTCTGTGAAGAATTCTTCCTCATGTTTCCTCTGAATCGTCCTCCCTTCAACTTCATCCCATGCCCTCTAGTCCTGGAACATCTTTTTTGCTTAAAAATAGTGTATTCCTGCACCCTGTTCCTCCCTGTAAGATACTTGTATGTCTCTATCATATCCCCTCTCTCCCTCCTCTCCTCTAGGGAGTACATGTTCCTTTCCTTCAACCTGTCTTCATAGGACTTGTGATGCAATCCATGCACCATCTTTGTTGCCCTCCTCTGAACCTTCTCTACCCTGTCTATGTCCTTACGTAGGTATGGTCTCCAGAACTGTGAGTTGAACTGTGAACTAAGCTCCAGTTTAGTGAGTCTCTGAGCACAGGAGAGGTCCCAGAACACTGGAGAAGGGCTCATTTGATCCTGTTCCACAAGAGTGGCAGCAGGGAGGAGGCAGGGAACTACAGACTAGTCATTCTTACCCCAGTAGTGGGAAAGATTATGGAGGCACTCCTTAAGGAAAGGATAGTGCAACAGTTGGAATCCATAGGAGCACAGGATCCAAGACAGCATGGGTATACAACAGGAAGGTCCTGTCAAACTAATCTGATACATTTCTTTGACTGGGTAACCAGAATGGTGGACCAAGGGGGTGCAGTTCATGTCACCTACTATGATGTCAGCAAAGCTTTCGATACTGTTCCACATAGAAGATTGATTAATAAGCTAGGTAAGCTCGGGGGGGGGCAGAAGTTGGTATACTAGGTAACAAACTGGTTGGTGGGCAGAACACAGAGAGTGGTGGTAAATGGTACACAGTCAGAAGAGATGCAAGTTACAAATGAGGCACCTCAGGGATCAGTCCTGGGGCCAGTCCTCTTCAATATCTTCATCAATGACATTACAGATGGACTGGAGGGTAAGGTGTGCCTGTTTGCAGATGTCACCAAGATCTGCAACAGAGTAGATGATCCATATGGGGTGGGCAGAATGAGAAGAGATCTGGAAAAACTGGCAAAATGGTCTGAAGAGTGGCAACTGGGGTTTAACTCAAAGAAGTGCAAGATCATGCACATAGGGAAGAGAAACCCTGAAGCTACCTATTGGTTGGGAGGGGAGTTCTTGGCAATCACAAGGGAAGAAAGAGGCTTGGGCATCATCATCACAGATTTTTTTTTTATTTAGTTTTTGTTGACCGGGTAAGTGCACTAGACAAATCCTGCCTATTTTCAGGCATGACCCGGGGGAGGAGGATACAGATGAATGCCAACTGACCTTGAACCAGAGTATGCTGTTGGTGGTATTTTTAGTGAC
Organism: Neoceratodus forsteri; assembly: GCA_016271365.2. NCBI lineage: Eukaryota > Metazoa > Chordata > Ceratodontiformes > Ceratodontidae > Neoceratodus > Neoceratodus forsteri. The sequence continues at coordinate 57,164,156 of CM028130.1, forward strand.
CTGAAACCATCCAAGCAGACCACTAAAGCATTAGGTAAGGCTAGAGGGATGTTGGCATATATTAGTAGGGGTATAACAAGTCGTAACAGGGACATTACAATCCCCCTTTACAAGGCACTGGTTAGGCCCCATCTGGAGTACTGCATGTAGTACTGGAGGACGCACCTGCACAAGGACATTAACAAAATGGAAGCAGTCCAGAGAAGGGCAACCAAAATGGTGCAGGGACTGCATCAGAAAACATATGAAGACAGATTAACAGAGCTTAATATGTATACTCTAGAGCAAAGAAGGGAGAGAGGTAATATGAGCGAAACATTCAAATATCTTAAGGGCATTAACAAGGTGAAAGAGTCTAACATGTTTCAATATAAGAAAAATAGCAGGACAAGAGGACTCATCATGCGATTAGAGGGAGGCCGATTAAGCGGTATGGTGAGGAAGTTCTTTTTCACAGAAAGGGTGGTGGATGCATGGAACAGCCTGCCTCAGGAAGTGGTGGATATGCATACATTGCAGGGCTTCAAACAGGCATGGGATAGGCGTAAGGGAGCAATACACATTTGTGCCCTAAGGTTACTGGCCGGAGAAGTGTCAAATGTTAGTCCTACAGTAGCAAAGTGTTCATTAAGTGGGTCCAGTATCTTAGGATTGTCAGTAAAGCTCAAACAACCTGAGGAAATTTTGTGAGGGAGTGCACTGGTGGAGTTGTGGCCTTCAATATTTTTTAGAATTTTTCAGAATTGTGACACACAATGTGTTGAGTAATTAAGCTCAGTGCGAAAATATCTGTCTTTCTCCACCCTAACCAGTCTAGTACACTGATTCCTCGAGGCTCTAAAAGCAGTCCAATCAGCCTGCAGCTTGGTTTTTCTAGCTTTCTTCCAAAGTGCATTCCTATGGAGCAGTGCAGCTTTGAGACTAGCAGTGTACCAAGAACAGGATCTCTTTTTGGTACGCACTTTAACTAAAGGTACATGTCTGTTGATGGTGTCTCATAAGATTGCTCTACTGTAGAGGCAAGGTAGAAGTCCTCCCAGTTTGTAATTTGAAGGTCAATAGGAAAGGCATTTGGGTCAAAGTATCGGAGGTATCTCTTGAGGATATGTCTAGAGGTGGAGTTAACTTTTCCCACCGACCTCACACAGGCTATTGCACAATGGTCACTAATATTACTGAAGAAGGCAGCAGAACGTGAAAAAAGATGAGGCTTGTTAACTAGGATTAGGTCCAGAAGGGTGCTATGAGATGGGGGATTTGGTATTTGGATGGGTGGCTTCCATGACCAGCTGGCTGAGCCCGAAGGAATCATAGATGTCTTTAAGGGGCCATGATACAGGAGAAAACCAGTCCATATTGAAGTCACCAAAGATGATAACCTCTGAGGTTGTGGTGCCTAACACATTGTGCAAATGCTCCAGCACTTTAAGTCCTGCAGAAGGGGGTCTGTAGTACCACAGTATACAGAAAGAGATGGCTTGCAAAATTTGGACCTTTAAAGTAACGCAATTAAATTCGTTGGCCACAGTAGTAGCTTTGATTAGGGATGTAGGAAACTTGTTTTGAATGTAGATTGCTACCCCTCCACCCCATGTAAGTCTGTTGGATCTAAACAGATTGTATGAGGGAATATTTACCTGGTGATCCTTGGTGGATGGTTTCAGCCAAGAGTCAGTAACAACAAGGACATCTGGGCTAGAATGGAGGGTCCAGGCCTGTATATCATTGAATTTCTTCAGCAGACTACAGGTGTTAATGTGTAGAAAACTCATGTCCTTCAAATGAGGCAAATTGGAAGGTGCAAGAATGGACTGGAGAGGGCAAGGGTTAAGCTCAACATTGCCTGCACATATTAGCAACAATAGAATTATCTTTTTTAGCACACTTATTAATGTTCTATGCAAGCGAGTCCTTCTTCTTTTGTGTAGCGGAAAGAGCTGTGTAGTGAATTTGTGGGACATGGTCCAAAGGGACCCATGGTGGCATATAAAAGCAGCCTAACTGAGAGAGCAAAAGTCCTAATAGGAGGAGAGAAGACAAGTTTTGAAAAGAGAATCCCCCATAGTGTGTGTTTCTAGGTATGAAATGTATAGCAGAGGTTGCTGATCCATCTCCCGTGACATATGCTAGGAGTAATGAGTAATGAGTACAAAACTATGGTGTACAGGGAGATACAGTAGTTGTAGGCATGGCAAGAGGGTGAAGAGGGCAGATCCTTACAGCTACTAGGTATCCAAGTATGATGGTTATAGGAACCATATTGAGTGCGCAAAGCCAGGTAGGAAGAAGCTATAACGCTAACTGGTAGGAAAAAGCTACAAAGCTAACTGGTAGACTAGTAGTTGCCTTAGGTGAAGCCAATAGGGCATAAGACCATCGAGTCAATATCAACCAATGAGAAGAAAATAGATGGGAAGGGCTGGGCGATTGTGTATTTAATAGCGGCCGGGGTTGGGGTGGGAGGGAGGGTGGGACAAATTATAGCATGATTAAAATAGTTTAGTTCAGTTTAGTTAGTTTTTGTTGACTGGGTAAGTGCACTAGGCAGATTCTGCCTATTTTCAGGCATGACCTGGGGGAGAGGGATACAGATGAATGCCGACTGACCTTGAACCAGATTAAGCTGTTGGCGGTATTTTTAGTGAATGAGGGAAATTTGGCCAGGGCACTGGGGAAATTCCCCTAATCTGTGGTGGGGGCACTGCGGGTCCATGGCCTTGACCTCTTAGTCAGTTCTGTATGCTGGTGTACCTGCAGGAGAACAGAGCTCCGCTCCTGCAGGTCCAGCTTTGGAGCCTATACCAACTGCCTTGTTTACGTGTTCAGACACTATGGACAAGGTTAACGCTGTGCACGGTTTGTCGTCCTCTGAATCATCTGGTTTTTTACCTGTGGAGGAATTGTGGCTGAGACTTTTACTCAAAAAGAACTGTTCCCATGTGTTGGAAGTTATTGCAGCAGATGCTGAATCCGGTTTGAGTCGACCAGAACTGAATGTTCTGGAGACAGATGCAGGAGTCGGACACGCTGCTATACCAGATCCTTTACTGACGGCTTTACCTCCTTCTATGAATCCCTTGGTGTCTGCTGAGGGGTCTGTGGGTTCGATGGTGATTCCTCACACTAGTACTGCTCCTCCATTAGCGACATCTCGAAAAGGTGAGTTGGTGACTGCTCATTCAAACGCTCCTGCCCCTGACTGTTTAAAAATGCCAAGAGTGGCGGTACCTGTTTCTCAGGATGGGCCTGTGAGTAATGGTCTGGTTACTGTTCCGGGTGATGTGGTTACTCCCCAGACGTTTTTCTTCTCCTATGAGACGACAGACTGTACCTACCTTACAACCTGATGGGGTGAGTGGTCTCCCCTATTCTTTGTCGGATTCCCTTCGAGATGCTGGCTGGAAACCAGGTACTGAGGGTCATTGGATTCCTGATCCTGCCCATCATCCAATTCCTGGCCAGGGGTCACGGCCTATGTCTGCTGATATTTTTGTTTCTGAAGTGTTGGCTGCTCCTCTACCTTCCATGCTTAATAAGATGGACTTAGATTTGAATGCTGATGATGTGCAGCACCCAGTTTTTTCCACCAAGTCACTGCCTAAAATATCGCTCTTGTCAGCTTCTTCTTCAGCAGATGAAGGCCCTAGTTGCAGAAAGTCTACCTGGGGTGATCATATGGAGTCAGATATACCACTCCCGGATCCTCCTCCTGATCATAGGGACCGTGCAAAAACTAATTGGGAAGAATTTAGGAAGAGGGACAGCTTTCAGGGCTCTCCTCCACCTCTTCAGAGACAGAATGCTGTCTGTTTACAATATTTAGGAGGCCTGGAGCTTACCCCAGACCGTCTTTATGTGGGAAGGACACTCATTAAGGATTCTTTGGGTTATTTCACTAATGAAGTCTTTGTTTTGATCCCTGCTTCAGGGACCTCATTGTTTGATATTAGCTTTCAGACCCCACAGGGGTTGGTCTGTTTTTAGGTGAAGTACGAACTCTTGAGGTATACTGAAATGTGGTTGCCCCTTTGGGATATTCCGCTCACCAGACTAGCTATTAAAGTAGTCACCATATTATTTCGGAATGAGAACGTGGCTGTGCATGATATATCGCATTGGCTGCAGCAGTGCTGCAAAGTCTTGGGAACACCTCAACCTATTTTTGATTCAGAGCACTTTTGGACGGGAAGGTGGAAATTTAGAGTGTGACTTCGACACACTACTACTGGTCCTGTTCATTTGCCCAATAGCCTTTTTTTGGGTAGGGAACAAGGTCATTGCTTTTATGTTGGACAGCCCCGATTGTGTTTCAAATGTGGGTCTCATAAACATCTTAGTGCAGCTTGTGATAGGTTGAGATGTTCCCTTTGTCTCTTTTTTGGCCATGCCAGCATGGATTGTACTGTGGAACTGAAATGTAATCTCTGTGAGGAAGTTGGGAATGGTTTTCGGTCTTGTCTGTGGGCTACCCATAATAGAGATGATTGCCCCAACCAAGATAAAATTCTGATCGAGGCTCAGAAGAAGGATATTGCTGCCTCAAAACCCCCCCTCCACCTGACGTGGTGATACCTGATCCCTCCCCCCGCCAGAAGAACCGGGTTCTGCACCTTCCACTTCTCCCTCAGTATCCTTGCCCCTGAGTGTCGATCCTGTTCAGACTGTTCTGATGGATGTGGAGCTGGTAGTACCCCCCCTTCCAGCTTCTCCTTCGGTGACTGGAACTTCAGTCCAGGATCAAGTCAGGCCTCCAGTTGACTTGGTCATGCCGCCTCCTGAGACTGTTGTACAGGTCAAAAAGAGAGCACAAAAGCAAATGAAAACCAGGTCTAAGCTGGCAAAAGCTTCTTCCCAGGGTGGGGTGCTCCCCATGGCAATAAGTTTGAAATCTTTTTTACGAAATCACAGTCTTCGGAGTTAGGTGCTGATTCAGATACTTCTTCTCAGCCCGTTTTGTCCTCCAACTCAGAGAGTGATAAATCTAAAGAGGTATGCGGGGTCCAATGTCCTCCGTGTCATGGTGTGCGCCTCCGTAGAAGCACTAGGTCTGGTAAGATTACATGATCTTTCTAGTCTGTGTGTTTCTTTATGTAGTGTGCATACCTTTGCCTTTTGCTCATGTCCTCTACCCTTTGTCTTCATGTGGCCACCTTAAACACCAGTAGTGTTAAGAATGCCCATCGAAGGCTACTTACGTTTCATTTCCTACAGGCCTTGAGATGGGATATTTGTATTAAACAGGATACCCGATTAAACACCCTGTCATTGGTATCAGTAGCAAAGCAGCTTTGGCATTGGGGTCCTTCTTTTTTTTCTTTTGAGTTAGACACGTGTGATGGTGTAGGGGTTTTATTGGGGTGATGGTTTTCATGTTTCAAAGCTGGCTGAAATAGTCTCAGGGTGTGCGCTGCTATTAGATTTTGTCCTTTTAGGAACTAGTTTGAGATTGATTGTTGTATATGCTCCAACCACAAAGAAAGGTAGAGTTGATCTCTTTAATGCTGTTAAACCTTATCTTTTTACTACTCGACATCTCATTTGTGGAGGTGACTTTAATTGTGTCATGCACAGATGTGACGGGGGACTATAACTGATAAGAATTTTTGTGACACCAATTGTCTTAATCGTATTATTGCACAGGAGCATCTTTAAGATTCTTATAGAGTATGCCATTCCAATGGTGGACATACATTTTTCAAAGGTCCTTTGTCTACTAGGATAGATTTTGTTTTTACTGACTCTATGGTTTGTGTGCTACACACTCGGACTATACCGGCTGAGACTTCTGACCATGTGGTTTTGGTTGTGTCCCTAGAGGTGGGGCCCCATGCCTCTATTGGTGGAGGTTACTGGAAATTTAATATCCGGTTGCTGGAGGATTCTTTCTTCATACAGCATCTTCATGACATTTTGAAGGCCCGCATGTCTCTGATCGGACTTGCGGGCTATTTGTTAACTTGGTGGGTTGATACTAAATCTGATTTAAAGTTGATGGTAATGCGTAATTTAAAATCGGCTACATTGTCTAACTATAAAAGATATTTAGTGTTAAGGTCTCATTTGGAAACATTATATACTGCTATTAATACCCAGTGTCTTAATTTAACTACACAAGTACAGGTGGTTAAAAAAGAGATGACAGCCCTACAATATTCTAGGGCTGCTTCTCTTTTGCATGAACACAGGGTGTGTTCATCAAAGAAGTCCGGATTGGGGGATGCATTTGACAAAAGTAGCAGATGGGCTTCGGATAGACTACTGATCAAAGTTATTCATTTGGACGGTTCTCGGTGTGCTACCATGCCTGACATTTTGAAGGAAGTAACAGCATACTTTGTGGATATGTATACTGCTCCTACTTTAGATGGTAATGACATAGATAGTTTCCTTACTTCTATTGCCCTTCCTCCTGGTAATGGTAAACCGTTTGAACCCTTAATTGCCCCTATCAGTAGTTTGGAGGTGGCAAGGGAAATATCCAGTATCCATAATAATATGGCACCTGGTATAGGTTTGCAATCTGAATTTTATAAAGCCGGTAGTCCTTTGCTTAATGTCATCCTTCCTGTGGTATTTAATTGGGTATTGCAGCAGACAACTTTTGATTTTTAGTTTTGTACTTCTGTTCAGATTTTGTTGTTTAAGAAAGGGCACAGAAGGGACCTTAATAAATGGAGATCACTGAGTCTCCTAAATATGGATTTTAAGATTTTGATGAAAATTCTGACCACCAGGCTCCTGACTGTAGCTCCTTCATTGATATCCTTTCATCAAACATGTTCTATTCCTGGTAGATATATTGAGAATACTCTCCTCTTGCTTAGGGAATTAGTTGAATTGGGTAAAGAAGATATGGTTACAGGATTTCTGCTGTCTTTTGACCAGGAAAAGGCATTTGATCATGTCCCTCATTAATTTTTGTTCCGGGTTTTGAGAAGATGTGGTATCCCAGAACAGTTTGTGACATGGCTTGCCTTGTTGTATAAACATGCATATGCTTTGCCCCTGGTGAATGGTTATTTTGGGTACCAATATCCCTATTTGTAGGGGGGTGAGGCAGGGCTGTCACATGAGCCTTCTGCTTTATGTATTTTGTTTAGATCCTTTATTACAAACTATTACACAGGATGCCTGCATTACTGGAATAATTCCCCCACAGGGTACACTCAGTGATAAAGCCTCCACATATGCTGACAATGTGTGTGTTTTTGTTGCAGATGTGGCTTCAGGACATAGGGTGTTTCATAATTTTCAGACTTATTCTACTGTGGCAGGAGCAACTTTAAATAAAAATAAGTTTTTTGTACTGTCTTCATACTGCACAACCTACTTTTACTGACCTACAGGGTATTACAGTGCTACAGGGTCCGATTAAGGCGCTGGGTATTAAGTTTGGCAAAGGGGATAATGCTTTCCTTAATTGGTCAGAGACACTTGATATTGCCAAGCCTAAAGTTGCGCAATGGAAATCTTGGCAACAGTCCAAGCGTATGAAGGTGCATATTGTTAAAACATTACTCCTACCTCTTTTTTCATATATCAGTGCTGTATATCCTGTCCTGCCTCAGTTGGAAACAACTTACTCGGTATTATTCGGTTTTGTTAAAGTGGAAGAAGGCACTAGGCCCATCGGGACCACTTTCCCAACAAATGTGGGGGGAATAGCTTTTCTAATTCCCTTATTTCAGTTTCTTAACTGCCCAGAATTAATCTATCAATTTGAGCCTTAAAAGTGTCTCGAGATGTTTCATCAACTATATACTGTGGCAGAGAGTTCCACTTTGTCTTTTTTTCAAGTTATTTGGGGGAACTGTTTGAACCCTATTAAGAGGGATGTGTCATATCTCCCATTAGCGCAAGATGGTTTGAATTGTGTTAATCCTATTACATTTTTTTATAGTGTATTTTTCCACCGAAATTTAGTCGATCATAGTTGTCCTCATTCAGTGTTGTGGTTGGTTTATGCTGATTAGTGGTTGGGTCCTTTGTATACCTGTTGGACAGTGCCAGGTCATAGGAAACCTCTGGCTTCTTCTTTTCCTACCTATCTGCAACCTGCTATAAAGAAACTTAATATATGGAAGGTACTTCCAGACCAGGTCTTTACTAGAATGAGCAAGTTTATGGGACGTTGCAAACTCATGTACATTCTGCTTTTCCTGTGTATAAGGGTATCCCTGATTGTTATCATAATAGAGTCCTTCAGAGTCTGACTGATAAATTGATACCATCTAGACTATGGGATATATTGTGGCTTAGTAGTCACAGAAGGCTCAATGTTAGGGGTAATGCAAAACATAAAATGGTATCAGACCGAATGTGTCCTAGGGATATTTGTATAGCTTAGGAAGAGGCTATGTCTAATTTTTTTATTCAGTGTCCTTATGCACAGGAATTCTGGCAGGGCCTATCTATACGTTGGGAACAATCATTTTGGAATACTGGGCCAGATATTCAAAACTTTGCCCAGGGGCAAAATTAGCACTGCCCAGCGGGCAAACTGAGCCCGGAGCACAAAGCAAGCCATATTCAAACGGAATAGCCCAGGGCAAACAGCTTCTGAATATAGCATGGTAATGAGGCCATGCAAACTGGGCTGGGAGTGCAGGGCAAACATTGCCCTGGAATAAGACAGCACTGAATAAAACAACCAGGAAGTGCAACCCACAACAACAACACAGTACACAGCAACGTGAGGGCAGGTACAGATGAACTACGTGGCCAATGTGTGTGCCAGCAAATGCATGGACTCAGTACAGTTGCAGGAAGCAGCAGATGAGAAAGAACAGTGATCAAAACTTTACAATATTCCCCTTACCATTAGCGCCGCGCTAACACATTAGCGCGGTGCTAAGCAATTAACCTGAGCAAACACGCTGCCCGGGCTAAAATGTGCCATATTCAAAAGTGCCATGCAAATGAGCCTACTTAGGTAGTCTCTGGGCAAACAACGGATAGCATCTCATTATACCCTGATTTGCACAGTTTGCCTAAGCGTTACTGCAGGGTCCCAAGAGCCACCTGTAGGTCAGTCTGGAAGTACAGGGCAGACAAGGTCCAACCGCAGCTCCATCTGTAGGTCAGTCTGGCAGTGCACGATGATAGCTACAGGCTACAGGTAAACAGTACAGCATAGCATAGCATAGCATATTGTACCCCAGGGACAGGACAGCATAGGCACAGGTGGTGGTGGTGGTGCTGCATGCAACTGTCACAACGTAGGGCATGCTACAGTGCACAGCAGACACTACAGTAGCAAGGAGACAGTAGTGTGAGGGACGTAGCACTGCCTATGGTGTGTAGGGCAAGTGATGCTGATTGCACTGTACACAGTGACAGGCCCAACCTGCAGGTGTTTACTGACAGTCGACATTACTGTTACACTGTTGTGTGACCCACAGATGCTGTACCTGTGGCATGTGATGCCCACAGTGACATGTACATATCTGGCTTTGTGTGTTGTGGCAGTTGTACAGCTGTGTGGTATGTGGCTGGGGGGGGGCATATAGTATCCGAAAGGCACACTAGTGTTGGGGGTATTCCTAATACTGGCCCATGTGCACTGCATGCTGGGTCCCAGCCTTGTGGCCACACCTGGTCTGTGGCACAGCCTGGCCACCCATACACACTCCCCTCAACATCCTCCATGCCCACAGTGCTGCATGTGTGTGCTGGCATCTGTTTTTGTCCACAGATATGTGTGGTCAGCAGGTGTGTGCTGTATGGCTACACTGCCATGCTGTCCACTGGCGGCAGGGTCATCACTTACTGCCTGGCATGGCTGGAACTGGTGGCAGATGATGGCATCATTGTGATGCCATTGGTTAGCAGCAAGCTTCCACTATGTTTGGCTTTATCTATGTGTTATATTTATGTGTTAATGGCGCCAAGACCGCGCTAAACCCAGCAAATCCAGCGCACAGCCATTTATGTAGCGCAATGCTGATTGCCCCAGGATTAAGACCAGCTTTTTCTGGGCGGTAATTCTAACAGCGCTTAACTGTCGCGCTTAGGTCGCCATGAACCACTTAGCCGCGCCAGCCACTGAATATAGCATTGCGCTTGTATTCATGCCAGTTTGCCCCTGTATACATTATACTTTTGCCTCGCTAATGCAGTTTGCCCGCTTATTTGCCTTTTGAATATGTATAGACCGCTTAATCCCGCGTTAACCCTGCGCAAATGATTTTTGCCCGGCGCAAAGTTTTGAATATCTGGCCCACTGTCACTTATGTGGAAGTTGTGGGTGGCTTTCTCTTATGTCATCCTTCGCTTGAAGTCGGTGTAGTACGACTTTTTTTTGCCATGATTAAGTTCCATTTGTGGCAGGTGCGGTGTCAGTTGACCCTGCAGCAACTGTATCAATTGCCTTCCTGTGTTATTGAATGTATAGAGCATGATTTGACCCAATGCTGTTTTTATGAACATATTTTGAATTGCAATACCTGGATAGCCCGCTGGAAGGCAGTTCCTTTTTTGAAAGACAAGATAGGATGAATTTGTTATGCTGCCTTATTTCAGTTGTTGTTTATTTATTTGTTCATTTTTTTTCCTGAATGTATTGAACTGTTTTGTTTTTCTTTCCAGTTTGTTATTATTATTCCTACTGTGTTGTGTTACTTAGGTAGATTTATTGTTTAGCTTTTGTTAGTATTTATATGGTTGCTTTTTCCTTTTGAACTGTTCTGTTAATAAAAACTTCCCCTACTTTTTTTGAGAAGTGCCATGGGATCTTTAACATCCACCTGAACTACCACCAGAATAGGCAGATGGGACCTTAGTTTAACGTCTCATCTGAAAGATGGATAGAGCAAGCAGGAGAGCTTCAGCAAGTCCTTTCTGAGCTGAGAATTCAGCCCATGGTCCTCAGGCTAGAGTGAACAGTCAACAGCAGGAGTGGCAGAGGAGCTGGCAACCAATCATGGGCAAAGAGATTCAGTCCCAGTTTAGTGTACCTGAGAGCCGGGCCCTGGGAACCAGGAGGCGGGTAGAGCTTGAAGCGGCTAGCCGGACGGCTGAACCACAAGTTGCAGGTCGGCTGTGTTGCCTAATCGAGAGCGTTGCCTGTTAGTGGAGAAAAATAAGTGATTTCAGTAATTTTAGGAGATGGCCCATGGCTCAGTAAAGAGCTAAATTGGTGGGAGGGATTAGTGGAACAAAGGAGACAAAAGAAATACCAATTAACTGCTTTCAGTCTCCTGGCTAAGAGGAGTTGGGGTGAAGTAGATGGGAGCACTTACTTGGCGGTGAGGGGCTGTCTGGCTTTTGGAGCCAGGCTAGTCTGAAAAGAAACAGAGTGAGGGTGGGGTTGAAGTTAAGGTCTGGAAGCCAAGCAGAGGGAAAGGAAAGAAAGAGAAAGCATTTTCTGTGGTCAGGCAGGGGCAAGAAAAAGTACGTAGAATCAAAACAGTATAAAACCTTTCAGAACTGCCTGAAAACTCTTGTTACAAATATTCCTATTTCTCAGAACTCTGTAAATAGCCTTAATGAAAAAAATGCAGTATACAATGTAGCATATGACAGACTTAACTAACAGTTGTATTTCTAGGAAAAAACATTTTAAGCATATTGTAAGATTAAACAGAATGAGCAAATTATAGCATGAGTGAAATAGAGCAAGCAGGAGAGCCTAAGCAAGTCCTGTCTGAGCCAAGTATCCAGCCCACGGTCTCCAGGAGAGAAGCCGTGCACTCCTCAGGCCAGAGCGAACAGGCAATAGCAGGAGTGGCAGAGAAGCTGGCAACCAATCATGGGCAAAGCCATGTGGCCGGTAGCCAATTGTGTGGCTCAGATTCAGTCCCAGTTTAGCGTACCTGAGAGCCGGAACCTGGAAGCCATGAGGTGGGTAGAGCTTGGAGCAGCCAGCCAGAGGGTAGAACCACAAGCCGTGGGTTGGCTGTGATGCCCGGTCAAGGGCACTTCCTGAGAGTCAGGTCCTGGGAGCCAGGAGGTGGGTAGAGCTTGAAGTGGCTAGCCAGAGGGATTAACCAGAAGCTGCGGGTCATCTGTGATGCCCGGTCGAGGGCACTGTCTGGAAGGGCCATGTGGCACTGAATCGAATGCCTTGTTGAAATCCAGATACAGGACATCCACTGTATGGCCCTTGTTAAGTTCCCTAGTCACCCAGGCATAATAGTCAACCAGGTTTGTCTGGCAGTATCTGTCTGAGACAACCCATGTTGCTTATTGTCTTGGAGTCCATTACCTTCCAGAAATGTTATCAATCTTTCCTTCAGGATTGTCTCCATTAACTTTCCCACAATGGATGTGGGGCTTACCAGTCTATATCTACCTGGCTCATCCTTGGGTCTGCTAATAAAATTATGAAGAAGCATTAAATTCTTCCATTTATTAATAATTGTGTCATTTTAGCAGAATCTTGCACCAAATATTCAACACAGCGCTTTTGGTTCCCCACCTCTGAACATGTCAGATCATATTTCAAATACCCTCCAAAACACATTTTCATATTTGCTCCATGAAATCACCCTTTGGATGGAATTTTAAAAAATTACATGTTTCTTCCTCGTAAGGTTACGTCATAAAAAGACCATATTGAGAATTTGTGGCCAAAATGAGAAAAAAAAAATCACTAAGTTATATGATCACAAGTTGAATATTTCCAAAGTTTATTCATAACTTTACCATTTGTGCAGATTTTTTTTTTTGTGAACTCTTTTTCTCTCTTGTTCACTGACTGTTGGGGCATCTCTTAGGTAGGGACCCACTCAACCTGTGTCCACCTTAACCCCTCTCCGACAAAGGAATCGGGTGCTGGGTCCCCACCCCCTCACTCCAGGCCCATACAGGAGGAGGTGGGGACCACAGAGAGTCAAGTCGGGTTGGGGCTGGGCATGGATGTGTGGGCTAGGTTCTTGAGACCTGCTGTTGCCTTTCCAGCAGTCAGGGTTTTCCACCTTCAGTTACTCCCCCTGAGGCATGGATGTGCAGTGATGTCTGTATGTGCTCCGCCTCCTCCTGCTGATATCTGCTGTGACTCACCCCCTCTGCAACCCCACTCTCATGTAGTGCCCCTGGTCTCTACCTGGAGCTGTTACAGAATGTGGAGTCCCCATCATCCCACCCAAGAAGAGGAGAGCAGTCCTCTAGACACTCAATCGTATCCTCCCCCTGCTGACCCCCGGTGCCCAAGTCCACTCCCAAACTCGGATCATCAGCATGGCACGATGCTTGGCTTCTAGCACCTCAACCCTCAGCACCACTGGGTGAGCCATTTGTGCAGATTTTGGCCACAGATTTTCAACACAGCACTTGTGTTTACTCAGCCTTATGAGCATGACAAGTGTAATTTTCCAAACCTCCTCCGAAACATGTTTTGAACAGGATTCAAAAAAAATTCCATCTGCGTTGATCATAATGTGAGGTCATAAAAAGACTATGTTGGAAATTTGTGTTCAAAATGCAGATGACGTCATTCTGTACAGGATCTCCAGCAATACTGATCAGATTGCACCCAACTCGCTAGTGAGTTTTGTAATCTAGAAAATGGTTTGTGAAAAACAAACTAGCCCTTAACACAAAAAACCAAAAACAAAAGCCATCCTGTTCGGTTCCAGACACCACAGCACTGCCAGGCAACATCTGTTACCTATAACAACGTCCACCAGTGCACTCATCAAGGGGCAAGAATCAGTTAAATCCCTTAGAGTGTACTTAGACCAGGAGTTCTAATTTGAATGCTATATTTACCCTACCTCCAAGTCCCTACACCAGAAAATTGGTTTGCTCGATTACCTGAGCAGTTATCTGATCAATGACTTGGATCACTCACTTTGCTATCTCTATGCTGCTACTAACACTAATACATGGAACCCCAATTTTGCAGTCCCTAAGAGCCCCAGAAGTGAACAAACTAACTGCCATGTACAAAACAAAAATAGGCCATTTGCTTTTGGTGCCCTATTAGGGACACAACATTGCGATGTCTTCCGTCTCCTAACTGGTCATCCTTAGTGGGGAGGCTCAAATACCCCTTTCTTTGTCTTGCTCACAGATTCATCTATAGTGTGTGTCTCTCTCCCCCTTCCCCATATTAGAGATGTGCTAGCCCAAAGAAAATGTTTAGGACAATACTTCAGTCCTCTAGCCACAATCTACTAGTGATTCTGAGAACAAGGTCTTCTGTGGGTAAGACAGCCTTCACCCACACTGCCCCCTCTCAGCCTTGAATGCCCTCCCAGCAGCACTCCAAGAGTACTCCTCTTTTGGTGACTTTAGAAAAGATCTCAAGGCATTTCTTCTTGAGCACTATCTGTGTGCTTGTATATGCTGAAAGTCTACACTATAGTCAGTGCCTGTATTTCCACTGTTTTACAACTGTGAAGCAACTTGAACCTGGCTAATCATGTACATCCTACTGTCTTTCATTTTACTTAATTCCTTGGTAATTCAGTTGTAACCCCCATGCCACTTTTGGTAAGTTGGACACCCCCCATAAGACAGGACTAGTACCCACATGCGGTATATCATTTACTTTAGCAGAAATTCTAGGATTGATGCCACCCTTGGCATTAGGATGTATACCAGGCTCATTATCTAGAGAAAAGGGGGTGGGACTACAAGAACTAAAAATGAACCTTTTTATTTTCTGGGCATGCACCAAGATAGCCCCCATTTGGAATGTGATTCGACAGAGGGCTGACCCCCTATTAGGCTTATCTGACCTCTTTTCTCCCGAAATATGTATACTGGGGGATCTTTCCTCTGTCACAGTCACTAATAGAAAATTTCACATAACCCTTATTGCTATGTCGGTCAAGAATCTGGTCTTGCATCATTGGAAAGATATGACTGACATTACTTATAGTGAGTGGTTACAGGAATTACTGGCAAATCTGAGAATGGAAAAGACAATTGCTAGTCTACATGATCAATCTCAGAAATTTCATAAGGTTTGGGGCCTGCTTGTAACATTGTATTCGCTCCAATTGCCATAAAGGTTTTCCTCTTTCCAGTAGATAGCTTACCCTGTGTGAAGGGATGGAAACAGGGAGGGAGGGATGGGGAGGGAGGAAAGTTGATCTATTCACTAGTACATATTACTGTGTCACTTGTTTGTATGTAATTTTGGATCTTCTTTCTGTAACTGTATAAAAATGAATAAAAGTTTGAATTGAAAAAAAAAAATGAACCTTTTTAACTACAACCAGGTCCAGGGGAGAGGATGCTAAGCGTATGCTACACCTACTGCTGAGTGGGCCCCATTAACTCCACACAGAAGCAAGGATCAAATTGTCCAAAACAGCAGTTGGGATTTTGCAGTATGGCTTTATTCAACAGATGCTACCAAAGCATCAATGGACCCCCAAGGGTTGGTCATGGCAAAAAGGTACATTTTCCAGAACTCTCCTTGCTATGCAGTGCAGTTCTCCACAGAAACAACAATCTCTTTCTCTTTCCCATGGTGTATGCACGTGGACTGTGCCACACACCTGAATACATCTCCATTTTCCCAGAGTGTATATTTGTGGAACTAGGCCACACACACAAAACATCTTCTTCCCCAAATAGGTGTATACTTGTGGATCCATATGACACACCTGAACCCGCAACATTGGCCTTTGCTCAAGTTAAACTGGCACCCTTCCATAAATCAGTTAGCCCTGCCTTGTAAGCTTCCAGATGGCATTCCTCCCACCCTTTGCCCCAACTGACAGTTTCTGCCATTCCTTCAGGGTTACACCACAGAAGTCTCCATTCCCCACTGAAATGCTAAAGACTCCCAACTTTACTTCACTCACTTGGGTGAACACTTTACTTCACTCACTTGGGTGAACACTTCACTTCACTCACTTGGGTATAGAGATGCAGTGAAATTTTATTTCGCCTGCGAAATTCTGGCAAAATCCCCAATTTCGCACCTCAAAACGTTTCGCGAAATTACGGCCTTGGGACAGAATTTCTCCTGTACGGTTGTGTGAAATTTTGCCCATATAGTTGTGCGAAATTTCACCCATATTATACAGCGAAATTCCACCTGTAAATTTCACTTCTGCTGCTCAGTTTCGCCTTAGCATTTAGCTAAGGCGAAATTATGAAGAAAGGCATGTCACATGACTTGCTCTATGAAGCAGACTGCAGGTCACATGTGTGCCTGTACTCAGACAGGAAGCTACTGATTCTACATCCTGTTTATGCAGTTTGTAGGATAGAGAGGAGAGAGAGACAGACTGTGTGACTTGTTGGAGAGAGAGAGAGGAGGAAAAAAGATATACTTGATTTGTGAGATTGAGAGTTTGTGTTGTGTGTGTACAGTGTGTGTGTTGATTTTGAACTTCTGTTTATACCCTATTTCATTATTTAGCAAAAGTTTATCTTTCTGTTGTGTTCTATTTTCTGTTTATCTTGATAGTTTGAGAGTGTGTGTGAGTGTGTGTGTGTGTGTGTGTGTGTGTGTTTCATGCCCCCCTTTTTTTCATTTTTTTTTTTAGTAGTTTATTAAAACTTTTTTTTTAATAATGATGGAAGGGACTGGGACTGGGAGTTGTGGTAGTGACAGTGGAAGGGGAAGAGGACGTGTTCTGCTCAACAGAGGCATATTTGAAATTGAGCCCCGCTCAAGCAGCAGGAGCAACTGGCCCTGGCCTGTGCCCCCCAGCAGCAGCAGCAGGTCATTGTGGACACTGAGACAGACACCCAGCAGCAGCAGCAGCTGCAGTCAGGATCTGAACCCTTGCCCCCTCCAGGATGATGATGTGGCTCCTGTTATGTTTGCCAGCCCCTGGCCACAGCAGGATATTGTTGTACAGGGAGAGGCCCCCCTCAGACATCAGCTTGCACCCCCCCAAACCAAAGATCACCAGTTTGGATCTTTTTTAGAACCAAGGCAGATGATGCAAGCACTGTGGTCTGTACCCTGTGTCCGAAGAATATTAAAGGGGGGAAATCAGAGTCCCACTTTGGGACTTCTGGCCAGAGGAGCCACCTGCAGCACCACCATGCTACAGAGTTGCTCGCAAAACAGAGAGAGATGGCAGCAGCAGGAGGCAGTAGTGAGGCTCAGGGGCACCATACCAGGGTGGGTAGAAGGAGGTCTACCAGCAGGATGCATCTTCTCGAGCAGCCAGAGGCATCCCCCACCCGTGACCATGATGCAGCAACACAGAGGACCTGTCGGAGATGCCACTGCCCTGATTATCCTACAACTCCCCCAAGTCAGGTGGTAGTCACCAGGGCAGACCTAGAGACTGTGCGCACTGAGGTGCAAGGTGTGCATCACTACCTCGACTAGCTTTGCCAGGAGGTCAGGTGGGACCTCCCAAAAATAAAGGAGGACCAGAAGAAGGTCTTGGACCTCCTGGTGAAGCTTCGTGGTGGTGGTGGTGGTGGTGGCAGTGCTCAGCCACAGTGAATGGCCTGTGGCTGTGGTGGTGGGCCAGTGTTGTTTTTTTTTCTTTTCCTTTATTTGTATTTTTCACTGTTCTTGTTCTACACCCCCCTCCCTTAAAAAAGAATACCCTCCAAAAAAATCCAAAACACAACAAAAAAATATTTTCTGTCCTCTTTGTCTTCCATTATGTTACTCCATTTTTCTTTAAATGTTTTCTCCTTGCTCCTTCTAGCCTATCCACAAATGTCAAGTATAAGCACTTAACTCTGAACAAACATATTTTCCAAAGCTATGTGACAGTGAATCTTGACTCTGCTCATGTAAAACAGGGCACTCAGGTAATGAAATGCTTCTCAAAAAATGTGACATCAAATTTGCAGTGAAATCAATCAATCAATCAATCAATCAATCAATCAAATCTTTATTTATCCAGGCGATCACTATTGAGCAAGCTCATTTACAAGGTGGACCAGCTGCTGGCAGGGAAAATTGTACAGTTACATATAAATATACATAATACAAAAAGGAACAACATGTTTATAGTACTGATAGGAGCAGAGTATTTACATTCCAAGTCACACGTACAAGAAAGATATACATAACACAACCCGAACGTAATATATATATATATATATATATATATATATACATATATATATATATATATATATACAATTCCCATAGGAGCAGGATGTGTATGGATGTCATATACAAACCATAGAAGAAAAAAGAAAGATTATTTATATTCCTGTCCAGCAGAAACACATTACAGGCCTGGATGGAAATTCCTAAGCTATGGAGGTGCGCATAACAGTGTGTAAGCCTTAGGTAGATGCAGCAAAAGTGGGGGTGGTGAATAAGAGGAATTTAGAGGATGCTAAGGGCAAGTGGGGCAGAGGAGGGGGGAGTAGTAGTGGCAAGGGCTGATTTGGATAAGCAGCTGGGACTAGTGTTGAAGAAGAGAGGAACAATAGTCAAGCTGCTGGGAGCGATAGAAGCAACTACAGATTTCAGCAAACGTTTTGTCATAGAGGGTCTTAAATGCGCTGTCAGTCCTGATGTTTAATGGTGCCCCACCAGCAAACAGACATTAAAATGCTGTTTCGTATACCGTTTAAAAGTGTCTTTAGGCCCTATCTTTTTTCTGCCGCTGCAGCACTTGCAGTAAATGTCCAGAAATATTTCAAGAAAAATGGTACAATAAATTGGGAGTGGAATCTGGTCTCAGACATGATGTTTTAGGGTGCCCCACCAGCAACCAGACATTAAAATGCTGTTTCCTACATCGTTTAAAAGTGTCTTTAGGCCCTATCTTTTTTGTGACAGTACAGCACAGGCAGGGAATGTCCAGAAATGTTTCGGGAAAAAAGGTACATTAAATTGGGAGTAGAATCTGGCCTCAGACATGATGTTTTAGGGTGCACCACCAGCAACCAGACATTAAAATGCTGTTTCGGACACCGTTTAAAAGTGTCTTTAGGCCCTATCATTTTTCTGCCACTGTAGCACAGGCAGGAAATGTCCAGAAATGTTTCAGGAAAAAAGGTACATTAAATTGGAAGTGGAATCTGGCCTCAGACATGATGTTTTAGAGCCCCCCAACCACCACCCGTACCAAACAATGGTCCTTGGTCCACTTTTACAATTGTCTTTAGGCCCTATCTTTTTTCTACTAGTGCAGCACAAGCAGGAAATGTCCAGAAATGTTACAAGAAAAATGGTACATTAAATTGGGAGTGGAATCTGGTCTCAGAAATGATGTTTTAGGGCTTCCCAAGCACCACCCGAACCAAACGATGGTCTTTGGTCCACTTTTACAATTGTCTTTAGGGCCTGTCTTTTTTGTGACAGTGCAGCACAAGCAGAAACGTCCAGAAATGTTTCAGGAAAAATTGCACATTAAATTGGAAGTGGAATCTGGTCTCAGACATGGCGTTTTAGGGTGCCCCCCCTGCCACCCAGACATTACATACCTGTCTTAGGGCCTGTTTGCCAAATAGTTCTGCCTGCAACTCACTGCTGCCATTGCCAAATAGGGACTACAAGTCCAGAAATGTTTCCAAAAAAATTGCACAGTACATTCTAACTGGAAGCAGGTGTCAGACATGCAGTTACATGGCTCACAGCCACCATGAGTACCCAGATGCATTGTTTTATGCACCTTTTAAATGCTTTTCAGGCCTAACCGTGGTACCGCCACTGACTGACATGCAACATAAGCCAGTTTACTATGATGAGAAAAATAAATCCTCTTGCAAAATGGTCCTGCGACTTAAACTTGTACTTACTTCCTCCTGCTGCTGCTTTCTCAGTTAATTGAGCACTGTGGAATTATTATTTTGCAATGATGCTGCCCTGGTTATCTGTGTTGTCTCTGTGATTTTAGGTCAGTGTTGGATTGAATGACATTTTGAGTGCTGTTGGTGTTGTGTGTAGCTACTGCCTGCTGCTCAGTCTAGTTGCCACGAGACGTAATGCTTTGTCTGCTTCATGGGGAATCGGTATCCTCTTCACATAGTGGATCGCTGCTGCTCCTGCTGCTGAACATGTAAGTATCTGTATTTACTTTTTCAGGTGCAAGAGAAAGTGAATGGTGGGTTGGTATATTGGGACATCATGAGTTCTTATATGTTTGTACTTATTTTATATTTATCTACTGTGCTGCTGAGTACATCATTATGACAACATGCATGCTATTGCCAGCCCAGGATTTGGATACAGGATGGAATGCACATTTCACATTGCTGAAGGACAAGGTAAGTATTGAATTTTTCTTTACTGGGAGGGATAGGCGACTGCAGCTCAGATATCTGAGTTGGATTGTAATTGTATTATTTTTTTTTCTCAACACATTCAGGTATTCAAGAAAGAGCTGTTAACTACAGGTGCGCTGCTGCTGCTGCTGTTCAATATGTGTGCAATTCAATAACTATTGGTAAGTATTTCTTAATTTGTGATGGTCTTTGGTGGGCGGGTGGTGGGTTGAAGAGGTGGTTGAGGTCGGGTTGGTGTGGGGTTGGGAATAGGGTTAACTAATAAGTTTGTGGTTGCTGCAGGACAGAGAGTTCAAACTTTGACAGTAACTATCTTATATATGGATTTGTCAATATTCAGGATTTCCAATGCTGGGGTGCGTCTCTTACCTCCCTCCCAATCTGGCTGCTGGCTGTGCTCATCAGACATAGTCTGTTCATGTCAAGTGTTCCAGTTTAACAGCCATTCCCTGATGTAAGTATACCTTCATGTAATGATGGTGGGGAGGGGGGGTCACCCAGTTGTAACAATGCTCAAAATGTCTTCTTTGTTTCTTATTGCCAGCCAGGCACAAAGTACTTCAATTGGAATGGTGGCTTGGTTTTCTGGTGGACATTTGCCGATGCACCCCATCTCTGTACGTCATTGGTGACTAAATAGAAGTCTTCCAACCTGGTGTGTGGACGCTGGAATCGGATAGAGGTGCTGCACCTGCTGCGAGGCGTGGGCCACTGCTGACAACTAAAAACATACAGTTCTTTTTGGTTGAAGAAAACTGGAGGAGGAGGAGGAGTAATTTAACTGGACTGAAGAGGCAGCATTAATTTACTGAGTAACATAGTACTGGCTGTGCACTTTCTGACTAAGTTGTCATTGTCATATATACAGTGGTGGCACACTCACTATACTCATTCACATGGTGTCATAGAGGAGGTATATGTGGAAATTGGAGTTCTGGTGCTGGCTGTGGGGGTGGGGCACAACACTTTTAGCCTTCTTCCAGTGACACATCATCCATGAAGCCGCCCTCAGCTCACAGTCTTCAAGAATGGAGTCATCACCAGGTGGAAATTCAGTCATCATTGCTGCTTCATCTACCTTCCTGCTAGGAGAGGCCTTACCACTCTGGATGTCTTTGTTGTCATCATCATCTCTGAGACACAATTCTTGTGGCAACACCATCGAAATAATTGTGTTACGTGGAATGTGAGCCTCATTCATTTTTATAAATGTTTGGATGGAAACATTCTTTGGTGACAGATTTGTCCTACGGTTACGCACAATGGCCCTCGTAGAACTGAGCACCTGTTCCACACTGACACTGGATGGTGGGCAGCTGAGGTATTTAAAAGCAACAGATGCCAGTGCAGGTCACTCACTCACTTTGCTGCTCCAGTACACCAATGACTCATCAGTGATGCCAAGATGCTTGCTGTCTCCCATATAGACATCCACCATATGTTGTGCTGCCCTGAGCTGCCTGCTGTTTGCCCACTTGTCCACATATCCATGCTAAGGTGGATATATTTTGAGGCAGAATGCTTCATGGCATGTAGGACGGACTGTGAAACTCTACTGTATAGTTCGGGCATGGCAGGTTTGTAGAAAAACTTTTGAGATCGCACCTGCCATTTGGGACAGGCACGGGCCATCAAACAGTGGAATCCAGAAGGGCAACAGGTTGATGGCAAGCATGTCCACTGTGGCTGCGTTCAGCTCACATGCAGCAGCATGATTGGAGGTGTACTTTGACTGCCACTCTAACACACTCTTCAATGTGGGCTGCATCTTGGGAGCAGGTCGAAAAAAACGCTTTACTTGTACCACCATTGTTGCTGTCGGGGAAGCAGGTGACTCTTGGGGCCTAGGATGTGCAGCAGGCATGACACTGGTTATATTGGTGGATTTGGTGCCTGGTGGTGTACTTTTATAACTCGAGGGAGTGGCAGATCCACTGCTACTATGCCCACTGCTCAGGAGAGAAAATGATTCCTCACACTCATCCTCCTCACTCAGCCCTCCCTCCTCCTGCTCTATTGCACTGTTATCACTAACATTAAGCTTGACAAGGGAAGTCCCACCAACAGCTCTGTTTAGATACTGATATAATGTTTCTTCAAGAAACCCATTTGCCCCCCCCCCCAAGGTCTTACAGTTAAGAAGATCCTGGTGGGTCAAGCTTTAGGGAGTGGACCTGACACATGTAAAGGGGGAGTAGGAATCCTCATAGCGAGGAGAGTACCCTCCCATCTTGTGGATACTATAGTAGATTTCCAACACAGCTACATTGTGATTAAGGCTCTGCTAGGTCAGTCAATGGTGGTGCTTGGTTCCATGTATGGCCCTAACACAGAGGACCCTTCTTTCTTTACTTCCCTCATGAACGACTTGATTCCATGGTCCTTCCTCCCTATTGTGCTGGGAGGAGACTGGAATCTAGTCTACTGCAATACCTTGGACAGCTCCACCAGGAGCCTCTCGTCTCTCTCCCCTGCACAAATTGCCATCAGAGAAATTATGGACTCTATCAGCCTAATAGATCCCTGGAGGGCTCTTTTCCCACGTCAAAGGGAATACTCATTTCATTCTATTCCCCATAACTCATTCTCCTGTCTAGATTACTTTCTTTTGGATATGGGGCATCTTTCATCTGTTGTATCCTGCAAGTACCTTTCTAAAGTGATCTCAGATCACCATCCCACGCTATTATGTTGGAGTCCTGGGCCACCCCTCTCTAAAGTTAAGGTACGGAGATTTAACAGCCAACTTTTTCAATCAGAATATCTGAAATCCCAGCTTGCAGACTTCATCATTAATCTTCTTAACCTTAATACCCCCACTATGTCCAAGTTAGATATTTTATGGGGAGCTTTTAAATGTTCAGTGCGGGGAGAAATCATCCATATGGCCACAGTTAAAAAAAAGATCACCTCCAAGGTAACCTCTGCCCTCTTACAAGACATCAGGAATTCAGAACTAGCACTCTCTACCGACTCCACCACAGATGAGCTTAATGCCTTAGAAATTCTAAGAGATCGATATAATTCAGTCTTAACTGAACATGCAGAATACCTTCTTATACGTTCCAGAATTCACTACGATCAGGGGGACAAGGCTTGGAAACTCTTGGCTCTATGACTCAAGGCACAGGCCTCTGACAGAATAGTTCCGAGTATTCAAAAACCCAGAGGACAAATTGTTACTTCCCCTAGAGATATAGTAAACTGTTTCCAGGAATACTATAAAATTTTATATTCCCAGTCTTCTTCTCCTTTCTGCCCAGAAATGGTAGACCAGTTTTTATAACTGATCCAACTTCCACAACTTGATGCTAGTCAAGCAAATTCACTTATGGCACCTATTTCCCATGACGAAATAAACATGGCCATTGATTCTTTTCCTTTAGATAAATCCCCAGGACCAGACGGTTACACCGTAGAATTATTTAAACTTTTTAAAGCACAACTAGTACCTGTTCTGCTAGATACTTATAATTATATGTGTAATCAAGGTATCTCAGATTTCTCCCTATTTGAAGCCACAGTTGTGGTTCTTCTCAAACCCAATAGGGATCCTCTTCAAACTACTAACTATCTCCCGATCTCTTTAATCAACGTGGATATGAAAATACGTGACAAGATCCTGGTTACCAGGTTGACTAAAGTGTGGCAAAGTCTCATAAGTAAAGAACAAGTTGGCTTCATCGCGGGCAGGGTGTCCTCCGATCATATGCGCAAACTGGTCTATTTGATCTCTGCATCCAGGGACTCCCGAATTCCATCTGCCTTGGTCTCCCTGGATGCAGAGAAAGCGTTCGACAGGGTCTCTTGGGAATATTTATTTTATCTGCTACAGCGCTATAACATACCAGCGCAGTATATCAAATGAATTAAGATTATTTATACCCAAGCCTCCGCATATGTATTTTGTAATGGTCATCTATCACAATCTTTTCATTTGCAGCAAGGTACCAGACAGAGATGTCCACTTTCCCCCTTTTTGTTTGACTTATATCTGGAACCGATTATTAGATATATCAACAATTCCCCCAACATCTCTGGCATTTCTATTGGACTTAATCAGTATAAAATTTAGGTGTTTGCTGATGATATTTTACTACATGTTACATACCCCTCAAAATCAATTACAGCTGCGCTTGAACTTATTAGGGAATTTGTCAAATTCTCTAATTACAAGCTTAATATAGCTAAGACAGAATTAATGCCTTTAAATGTCCACACATTCCCAGCAGATGTCACTCATTTAGGGTTCCACTGGACTAAAGAAAAACTAAAATATCTGGGGATATATCTTTTTTGTTCTGAAATCAAGATGAAGCAATACAATCTTGATAAAGTCCTCGCTGAAATCAAAATAGATCTTTCCCGCTGGGCTATGCTTCCACTTTCTCTCTGAGGGCGTATAAATGTACTGAAAATGAATGTTCTCCCATGAATATTGTACCCCTTACAGATGACATGTCTCTTCCTACCCAAAATTTGGTTTACGCAAATTCACAGACTTATATCTAATTTTCTACGGGGCCGCAAGACACCCCGGTGGGCTCTCTTTAAACTACATAGGAGCAAAGCGAATGGAGGTCTACAACTTCCAGATTTGCTTCTTTATCTGTTCTCCATTACATGTTCAATTCTTACACACTGGATGAAGGCTGGGCCACCCGACGAGCAGACCCAATATTAACCCTTGTGGCTTCAAATAGAAAAGACCCTTGCTTCCCTACATAATATATCTCTCAATACTCTCATGTTTTCTTCTTCTAAGAATTTAATTAAAAGTTTTAGGAATCTACCCATAGGGATAACATTTCGAGTGCATGCCCAACTATGTAATACATTACAGATATCCTTGCTAAAAGATGTCTCCCAGCCTATATGTGGTAATCTCAACTTCAAGATCGGGGGTCTGCCCCTTCCATACAACTTTTGGCCAGGGAATACTCAGCTTAAAGTATAGACTTATTACAGGAACACAAATTGATTTCATTCCAAACAGCTCGAGCACAGTTTAACCTCCTAATTCTTTTTGCTTTAAATACATCCAACTACAACATATGCTTCTACAACATTTTGGAACTGGGTCTTGGGCACAGTACTTAACAGGCCCATTTTTCCCGGCTATTTCCAATTTACCCTCATCCCATCTTGTCTCTTTTCTCTACCGCCTCCTAAGAGATGGCATAGAGGAACTGCGAGGAGCATCATACTATGTCTGAGACCAGGTACTACCCTCAGAATCCCCAACACCACAACCATGGTCTAAAATCTGGTCACAACTATATCAAGATGTGAAGTGGATCAGATATCGCATCCTACAATTTTATGTATTACATGATCTATACTATACTCCTGCCAGACTTTACCAAATGGGGAAGCTTCCCTCAAATCTTTGCTCTCATTGCAAGGAATGTCCTGGCACACTACTGCATATTCTATGGGAATGTAGTAAAGTCACACCCTTCTGGTCCATCATTAAATCTAATTTGGATCCCCTATTTGGTCTATCTGAAGCCTTTAGACCAGAAATCTGTATAATAGGGGATTATGGGGATCTTTTGATTGGTAATCAATGAAAACACATAGCATTAGTATCCCTATGTGCCAAGAAAGTAATCATGCGACACTGGCTGGATCAGAGCATTCCCACGTACACAGAATGGTTAACAGAGATGCTCTTTGCTTTACAAGCAGAAGGCATAATCGGCCAAATAACAAAGAGGCCACATTATTACCAGAAAGTATGGGCTCCCCCTTACATACCTTATTAACCATTTAATTGAATAAGGTACAGAATATAACAAATCTTAAAAATCACTACTAGATAAATCTCAGTATCACTTTAGGCTCTCTCCAGTAATTGTATCCAGAGCTAATGAAATTATAGGTTAATATCACTGCATACCTGAGGGGTGATAGGTGGGGGAATGGGTTTAAGGGGGAGGATGGGGGGAATAGGAGGATAAATAAGTGCATGTTTCTTAAGCTTTGGAGTGATTTATAAAGAGAATTGTAATAATAAGTATCACTTATCAGATTTCTATCTGAATATTTAGTATTGTAGAATTTCTCCAATTTACATTACTGGTTTGTGGTAATTAAACATTTACAGTAATCTTCCCTGCTAAATGTCTGTAACGAATAATATGTAAAATCTTCCTAACAATAAAACACAATCAATCTGCAAAAAAAAAAATACAAACTACAGTCCAGATAAGTGGTGTCTGGATAAGTTGAGTACTATAATGTGTTACTACTTACTATTAATACAGTTTTGGCTTATAGCAGACAGAATGGACAACAAGAGTTCAAATGAGTAAAGTCACCTCCAAAACTCATGCTGGGAACACCACTATCTACTTGAAAACTATGTCATTTTTTATAGCAGCCTAGGTCAGGTAGTAAACAACAGTGGTTTAAGGCAGGAAAGGGTTAATATGGTAAGCACCCCCCCACCCTAAACCAGTTCTACTTTTATAGGCACAGGATTGAACTGACAACAGGAACTTCCTCTTTGAGAGCAGAAAGTGAGTGATCACAGGGCCACCAAAGACTTACCATCCTAGAAGGGCAAGAGTAGCTCTCCGTCCCCCCCTAGCTTCTGGAGGTCTGAATCTGAGCAAGTAAGGAGACTACTGAGAAATATAGGAACTTCTTGTCTCAGAACAGGAAGATCAGGAGCTAAAAGGGTGCAGAGGCAGTAAGTAAGTAGAGAGAGAAAAAAGAAATAAACAAACAGAGGAAAAAGTAAGTATTCCAAATAACAGTAAGGGGGCCAGAAAAAAGACATGATTGGAGTGGTACAGTGCAGTGGCTGTGGAGCAGCAGTCTTCCGGGAGATGTTCTGGAGGATACAGTGTTTTTCCATCTGCAGACACTTCTCTGGGCTGAGGGAGGAGGTTGCTCATCTCCAGGCTGAGTTGGCCAGGATTTGTGGGACCTCTTCTCCCACCCAGGGACCACCAGGGTCACTGCCGTTGCCTCAGAGATTGCCAAGAAAGAGGAATGGTTGGACCACAGTAGGCTCAGAGAGGGTGAGGGTGGTGGAACAGAGGTGCATCCCTCCAGTTGTACCTCTCCACAGTTTCTATGCCATTCTGGAAAAGTGAGGTTCCTCTATGGAGGCACCCACAGTGGAGACCAAGGAGGATGCTGGGAACTTCCACAAAGGAGACCCACAGGAGGGTGGCATGGGACCCCACAGGGGAAGGAAACAACTCCTGGTGGGGAACACCATTGTTAGGAAGGTAGAACTGGGGGAGGAAGGGGAGAGGGAGGTAAGGTGCCTGCCTGGTGCCATGGCTTGGAGGGACAGGCAGCGAATCCTCAGGATAGCAGGAGCAGCTGCACAGGGAGGGAGCTGGATGTCATTGTCCACCTAGGGACAAATGACCTGGCTAAGAAAGGTATCAGAGCAGTGCAAGAAGCATCTGTGGAGATGGGGAGGGGCCTTAGACAAATAGCACACACGGTAACCTTCTCAGAGGTGCTGCCTGTCTATGGCATGGGTGAGGCTAGGGTGTGTCACACCATGGGATTCAATCAGAGGTTGAAAAACTGGTGCAGAGCTCAGGAATATGGCTTCATTGGGGACTGGGGGTCCACCTGGAGGGATGCAGGCCTATACTGGCATGATGGTCTGCATCTGTCCAGGAGGGGAACCACGATCCTAAGTGATAGGTTTAAATACTTCATTGACAAGCATTTAAACTAGCCAAGGGGGGAGGCACTGTAAAGGAGCAGGGAAATCCTACCCCTCCCAAAATATCAAGGTACTAAGTGAGGTAGACACCAACATAGAGATGTCGATAGGGAGAAGCACAGGGGTAAATGGAGAAAATGACAAGTGCAATAAGGACAGGGATGGGGCAAAAAGGGGTAAGGCCATCAAGAAATGGAGGGCAATGGGTACCAACACCCATAGTCTGGGCAACAAGCTCCCTGAACTGGTGGCCTTGATGGAAGAGGAATGCCTGGATATTGTAGCAGTCACAGAAACATGGTACACAGAGAACCATGACTAGGATGTTAACATACCAGGGTACACAACCTACAGGAGAGACAGGGAGGGCAGAAGAGGGGGGAGTAGCTCTCTATGTAAGGGAAGGGATAAAAGCAACTGAACAAAAGAGTAAACAGGGAGGAGAGGAGGCACTGTGGGTCACCGTAGAGACTGGAAAGGGCACCACAATCCGCACAGGGGTTGTATATAGACCCCCATGTCAGGGGGAGGGAATGGACAAGGATATGATAGAAGGCATACTTAGGATGGCAGAGAAAGGGGAGATACTGTTGATGGGGGACCTTAATATGCCAGATGTTAACTGGAGCACCTTTATGGCAGCCACATCCAAAAGCAGGGCCATTCTTGATGCTCTTCAGGTGGCATGCCTCAAATAGCTAGTTTTGGAACCTACTCATGAGGGAGCAATCTTAGACCTCATACTCTCAAATGGGGACAGTGAGA
Organism: Neoceratodus forsteri; assembly: GCA_016271365.2. Classification (NCBI taxonomy): domain Eukaryota; kingdom Metazoa; phylum Chordata; order Ceratodontiformes; family Ceratodontidae; genus Neoceratodus; species Neoceratodus forsteri. The sequence goes on from CM028130.1 coordinate 57,192,744, forward strand.
GGATCTCAGATCTAGAAGTGGGTAGCCATTTGGGAATAAGTGACCACCAAACAGTGTGGTTCATGATAAACTCAGCTACAGAGTCAAGCCATACAAAAGTAAGGGTTCTGGACTTCAGGAGGGCTGACTTTGCAAGATGGGAGAGTGCCCTAGAAATCTACTAACAAACAGGCTAGAAGGAAGGTGGAGCAACAATGGGGAATATCAAACTGCCATCACAGAGGCAACAAGCCTTTGTGTGAAGCAAATAAACAAATCAAAATGAAAGAAAAGCCACTACTTGTTCTCAAAAAGAGGTGTGTGAAGGTTAGGCAGAAAAAGATAGCATTTAGGAAGTATAAGGAAACACAGAAGGAGCAGGACAGAGAACTGTACCAGTTAACGCAGAAGGAAGCAGGGAGGGTAGTCAGAATAGCAAAGGCACAAACTGAGGAAAAGATAGCTAACTTGGTTAAGAAGGGGGATAAAACCTTTTATAGGTATATCAGGGAGTGTAGAAAGCCAAAGGGAGGGATAGTGAGGCTGAATAGAATGGTTGGTGGGTGGACAGAGAGTGACAGTGAAAAAGCAGGGATACTGAATAAATACTTCTGTTCAGTATTCACAAAAGAGAAAGTGGGAGAGGTGCCTAATCCAATTAACAGAATCACTCTGGAGAGGGTGGTCGATCCCAGTCCTTTCACAGAAGAAAGGGTTCTGAAAGAACTCCTAAAACTGAAGGTAGACAAAGCAATGGGGCCTGATGGAATTCACCCCAGAATTCTAAAAGAATTAAGCAGAGAACTGATGACACCACTGACTACCCTTTTTAACAAATCATGGGAGGATGGTGTGGTACTTGAGGACTGGAGGAAGGCAGATGTGATTCCCCTCCACAAAAGTGGGAGCAAGACAGAGGCAGGAAACTACAGACCTGTCAGTTTGACCTCTGTGGTAGGGAAAGTGATGGAATCACTTCTGAAGGAAAGAATTGTTGAGTACCTAGAGGCCAGTGGGGCACAGGACCCAAAGCAGCATGGATTCACAGCAGGAAGATCATGTCAGATGAACAGGGACACTGGTTTACCGGGATTGAGAAAGGGCATATTCCATTTTGTACATTGTAAAAAATGGTATTGTCACTGGTGTCTGCTAAGCCAAAATCTGGTTTTACCAGTGTTTGGTTTTGTGTACTTTATTTAACAATTTTTAACTCTGCTATTATGCATTTTAGCAATTTTGACCTCCACTATTACACATCCTTCCATCCTTGTACCAATTTAAAGTTATTTTAGGTACAAGATCTGATAGCAGCAGCAACACTACAGCCCCCATCCCTAAGGTGTGATGGAAGCAGCACTATGGCCCCCATCCCTCTGGTGTGACGGAAGCAGCAGCAGCAGTATAGCCCCCATCCCTCAGGTGTGATGGCAACAGTACTATGGTCATCATTCCTCATGTCTGATGGCAGTATCAGCACTATGGCCCCCATCCCTCAGGTGGAACGGCAGTAGGCCTACATTCCCCGTCCACCAGTGGTGATGGCAGAAGCACTACCACCCCCACCCCTTCGGTATGATGGCAGTAGCAAAAATGCAGTATACATCCCTCTGGGGTGATGGCAGTAGTGACAGCACTATGATCCCCTTTCTTCAACATTCACACCCCACATGCACAAGTTACAAAAGACTTGATCTCTTTGCTTGTTAGAACTCATACGTGAATTAATCTGAACCATCACCGCTAAGGTGGACTACCTTTGGTTTTTCCTATCTATAATTTAACTGCCTGAATTGGATATCTGCCTGTGGCACCGTTGACCAGGGTTAGGGAACAGACTTGGGTGTTGGAGGGCCAGCTGGTGGGCGAAGGCTTGAGTGTCCAATGACCACTCCCCTTCTCCTGAAAGGGAGGGTGGGTTCATGGCTCAGCATTTGCTGGCCCATGGTGGAAGCCAGAGGCATGACAACATGTCAATCCTCAATGCAGGAGGAGTGTGACGGATGTCGGCTTGTGCCTTGACATCATGTAGCCTGTCAAGTTCCCAAGAAAATGGGAAAACACCCACTGGCCAACCGAAGGATGGCTGCTGGTCCCGCCATACACCAGAAGCCCCAGACATGTATCCGTTCTGACCCCCGACATGCCCAGGATACACAGGAAGCTCTTTGGGGCAATTCTCCTCCCCTAGTAGCCTCCCACATGGGTAGAGGCCCACTCAATGAAGGGTTACTTTGGGTTACCTGGTAGCACAGCAGTAAGGGTCAGTGGATAGTGGTCGGGACTTAGCAGCGGTGGTAGAGGGCCTTGGCAGGCCTGAAGGAGTGGATGGCCAAGGGGTAGGAGGAGCAAAAAAAAAACTGCTTGAATTTGCTTCTTTGAAATAGTGTTTTCACCTAAAAAATCCACAAGTGATTAGTGGAGGACCTTCAAATGGATTCATGCATGTCCCAGACATGTGGATGCTTTTTTTTTTCTACTTGGTGTCCATTAAAAGGGTGTCTCCCAGTTTTCATGTCTTTGTTCAGATGTGAATTGAGCACTACTCTGCCCACTAGCATCCTACAGCCCCTGGGTCTTACCTTCTGTATGTCATTGAATGTGCTTTCAAAATCCACTGGCCAAACATAAGTACTCTTAAATACTTAACATTTGCTTTTGTTGAAGCAGTCTATCAGAAAACATTTTGTTGTCACAGAGACAGAACCAGCAGGTGGAAGAAAAGGTGCAAATGATCCAGTTCACCTAAATGGGGTGCTAACTGTGAAGTCTTTTCATAAGTAGTAAGGCAGTTTCTTCCTTGTGAACATACTTTCATTCAGACTAATTTTCATTCAAATAACTGAGGATTTTGGATGGCCCTACTGATTATAAACTTGAATAAGTTAGTTGGTAACAGTGATCCTGCATTTAACAATCTACAACCTAGATGCTTATATGCAAAGAATACAATAAAAACCTGACTAAAATCTAAAAACAAGCTTATAAAACATATCTGATATTTATCTTTACCTATAAAAAAATCACTACAGCCCAAGAAAAACTCAAGTAAATTACATGGTACCCTGACTACTATTCTATGATGTAGTAAACATATATTGGTATTTTTTTTTATATTCTTTGTAAAGCAGGTAAGGCCCACTAGGCAGAACTGTCCATTTTAAGGAGTGACCTAGAAGCACTTGGGAGGTTAAGTGACTTGCTTGGATGCAAGTGGAGGTTGTGGTACTCAAGCCCAAATCTGCTGGATGTACCCAGTTCAATTACCATTTGTTACTCTAACCACTAAACATGGGTGGTTAAACTGAATGGCTGCTTACACAAAGCAGTGCGGGTGATTTCCTTACTGTTTCTATATGCAGCAAAGCAGAAAGAATGCAAAGCACAGCAGCATTCATTTTAGGATGCTGAAATCTGGGTCAGCCCGCTGGTGCTGCAGTAGCACTATTGCTTGCAATGCCAGTGACCCAGGGTCGAAGCAAACTCGGGTTGCTGGATGTCTGGCCAGGGGAGTAGGATCGAGCACCTGGGGGACTGCTCTTCTCCTCTGGGGAGGGTGGGCTGCAGGTCCTGCTTCTTTACCACCACCGGTGTGACCATAGGTGGTGGTGCAATAGTGCTGCAGGAGGGGAGGACGCTAGCCAGGATCTGGAACAGTGGCATGTCTCTATGTGACCTACCTCCTTGGATCTCTAGTGTCGGTGCCCTCAGGGACAGAGACCAGAAAACCAGGAACAATCACCCCACATTGGCCACTGGCAGAAGGGACCCAGGTGCCCCAGACTTCATAACCAGGCTCCATGAGGGACCCACTGGGCTGCCCAATGCACACTAAGGGAGTGTGGAAGTGGTGACCTAGGGTCCCCTCCCTTCCCACCTGGGGGGTACAACCCAGGCAGGATAGGGGCAGGCCCACAGAAGCTCCTGAGCATCACCTGGGGGTGAAGCTAGGGGATACCAATGCTGTGAGAAGGGGACATAGAAAGAGAAAATAAAAAAAATTTAAAAAGATACTGAAATCTTAGAGACTCTGTGCAGTGACATGCAATTTCCGTGAGGCACCGGTACAAGAATTCAAAATCAGCAAACCAAGCAGGATTCCGTGATTGTTACCGGTGTTACCGGTAAAAATGGAAAACCAGGGTCCCTGCAGATGAATCTAATTGATTTCTTTGACTGGGTGGCCAAAGTAGTAGACCAGGGAGGGGCTATGGACATGGCCTACCTAGACTTTAGCAAGGCATTTGACACAGTCTGACACAAAATATTAGTAGTCAAATTAGCCATCCTGGGAGTGGGTCCCAGGGTGGTAGCCTGGGTAAAACATTGGCTGAACAACAGGACACAGAAGGTAATTGTAAATGGAGTCCACTCTGAAGAAAGAGGGGTTACTAGTGGGTTACCGCAGGGTTCAGTACTGGGTCCAGTCCTTTTTAATGTCTTTAGAAGTGACACTGCAGAGGGACTAGAAGGAAAAGTATGCCTCTTTGCAGATGACACAAAGATCTGCAACAGGGTTGATACACAAGGAAGCGTGGAAAGGATGAGAAGGGACTTGGCAAGGTTGGAGGAATGGTCAGAAGTATGGCAGCTTGGATTCAATGCAAAGAAGTGCAAAGTAATGTACCTGGGAAACAAAAATCCAGGGGAAGATTACACAATGGGGGGGAGGTAGTAACAACAACAAAAATGGAAAGGGACCTGGGGGTAATCATATCAGATGACCTCAAGGTTGGAAAGCAATGTAAGAAGGTGGTAGGGAGGGCTGGGTGGATACTGGGATGCATAGGGAGAGGTATCACCAGCAGAAAACAAGAAGTTGTTATCCCCCTGTACAGACAGTTGGTGAGACCCCATCTGGAGTACTGCATCCAGGTCTGGAACTCCATCTCCACAAGGTCATAGGCAGGATGGAATCAGTTCAGAGGAGGGCAACTAAAATGGTGCAGGGTCTGCAAGAGAAGCCATATGAGGAGAGACTAAAGGAGCTTAATATGTACATCCTTGAGGAAAGGAGGGAGAAGGGGGACATGATAGAAATGTTTAAGTACCTCAATGGAATCAGCAAAGTCCAAGAGGGTAGCATCTTTCAGAAAAAGAGATGTGCAAGAACAAGAGGACACAATTTGAAGATAGTGGGGGGATGGCTCAGGGGCAATGTGAGGAAGTATTTTTTCACAGAGAGGGTGGTGGACACATGGAACAGCCTTCCTGAGGAGGTTGTGGGGTCTAAAACTGTGGGAGAATTCAAGAATGCATGGGACAGACATAAGGCAATTTTTGCGGGGGGTAGGAAGAAATAGGCTGTTGGTTAAATAGGATCTGCAGCTTATCCTCTAGGTAGGGAAATGGGCAGACTAGGTGGGCCAAGCGGTCCTCTATCTGCCGTCAAAGTCTATGTTTCTATGTTTCTAAGCAAATTCAATAGAAAATCCGGAATGCTGTAATGCAGAGGCTAGATCACAATTTTCATTTCTGTGAGCAATTCAACAATGCAGTGTACCTGGATATGGACAAGTCAAGTGGTTAATGTACACGAATATTGTTAAAACTCATTCCCTCCAATAGCTCCATGTGACTATCCACTGTTTACCTGACACAAAATGGCTGCCCAGGAGGTAATGAGTTTAATAAAAAAATAAATCACAAAAAGTGATTAAGGAAACAGAAACAGGTTACAGGAACAGAACTACTTAGTCAGAATGTAGTAACTGTTCACATAAAGTTACCCCCAAAAAAGGGTCAATATGTAAGAAAAATATAACAATTAAGTAGCACGCCAACAAAAAATATTAAGACTTAAAAGAAATTACAGAAACTCACTCACAGCTTATGAGAAATAAATCAAATATTACAATATAGCCTGCTCTACTTTCTTTCACACACACAGACACACACACACACACACACACACACACACACCACATGGTCGACCCTCCCCCACTCACTCCCTCACAGACACAGAGAAAACTGAAAACACTAAGTTTGTCTAAGTATTCTCCAAGGATACAAAAACAAAAAATGTTCACTAGCAGCACTAGGAACTAAACTTGTGATTTTGGAAGCAATTAACTCTCAAAAATCACAAATATAGAGGTTTTTGAAGGGTTTATTGGCTGTGATGCACCAGACTGAACTGCTCTCTGACTCAACAGACAGTATAGTGCAGGAAACAGCCTGCACATGACATTTCAGCTATCTACCCACAATGCAGTGCAATTTCACTGGCGAAATTGAAAACACTGGCAAAATTCAAGGCAATGGCAAAATGTCACCTTGCTCTAAAGCGAAATTGGTGAAATGTTGCACTTATGTGAAACGTGGATCTGAGGCAAAATTTTGTTTTACCTAGGTGCAAAATATTGCGTAATGCTGAAATTATGCAAAATATTTTGTTAGGTGAAATTTTCCAATTTCACACATCTCTACTTGGGTGAACACTTTACTTCACTCACTTGGGTTAACAACGGGCACCGACAGGTGTGATCTAACCTTATCTGTGGGCACACACACACCAAAATGAACCCCTTAATAGAGAACTTGTCTACCAGAACAGTACTCACAGGACAGTTGCTCCTTCCTCCAGGCATGGAAAAAATTACAAAGCACCTCTTGCCTTGGTAGCTGGTCAGAACAGTCTCTCATAAAGTTCTTTTTGAAGGTAGCTGTAAACAGACAAGGACCTTCAAGGGATTGTCCCTTGGATCTACTGAACTAGTGAACTAGCAGTCCCTTACACTGAAGAGAACATCAGGAAATCCTGCTGAAGAAAGGTCGCCACCACTTCACTGGAAGCTGGTAATTGTAATCCAAACTAGGGTGAGAAATCCAGGGCCCTAGACACAGAGCCTACTGGCATAGCTCCTGCCACTTTCACTCCTACAATGAGACTAACTAAATGTTCTAAAGCTCCCCCAAAGCAGCTGTACACAGAAATGATTATGCTGCTGTGAGAGTTCCAAATGACATAATCATTCTTCCCCCCAGGCTAGCCGAGTAAACAATTATGTCATTGTGTAAGCAGTCCCTAAGTAAGCTGCTTACCAGCTGCCTTTTCTGTCTACCTAACACTATCACTGATAAGATTTTAGTAACACCAGGGGACTGGATGGTTACACAGTGATGACAATGTAATCTGCCTGTTTAACTTTTTAATCAGATGTTTACTGACTCATTGTAGCTAGACCTTGCATCATTTCTTATATCTTTCCCATCGGCTGCTGCTTGCATCCTATGTTATGTTTCTAGATATGTGTAATTAATCCTGGATTGCCCCTGAAAAGGGACTTTTAGTCTCAGTGGGCAAAAAAAATCCAAGAAAGAAATGAAGGAAGGAAGGAAGGAAGGAAGGAAGGAAGGAAATGTTGATGCTTTCTGAAAATGAGATGTTGCCTGTCAGCAGATCTGTACTTGGTAGTTACATTGTAAAAATGGGTGAAAACAGGACCCCCACTGAAAATGAGATATTTTATCTCTGCCAGGCTATCCTAGGTACATACAGTCTAAAATTGTGTAAAAGCAGTACCCCACTGAAAATGAGATATTTCATCTCTGCTGTGCATTCCTGGGTAATATATTGCAGAAAGTGTAAAAGCAGAACCTCATTGAAAATGATGTTACATCTCATCTAGTCCATCTTGAGTAGAAATATAGTGAAAATGCATAAAATAAGGAAACCAGTAAACATGCATCTATGCTGCTCTGTCCTGGAAAAAATACTGGATCCCACTTAAAATGAAAAATTGTCAGTCAAGTGGGCTGTCCTGGGTAGATACATTATAAAAATGAGAAAATCATGGGCCTCATTGAAAATGAAATATTGCATCTCTGCTGTGCTATTCTGGTTAAATATAGTATAAAAATTGATAAAAGCAGGAACCCACTGAAATGAGATATAGCATCAAAGCTGTGCTAGTGTAAAACTGTGTCAAAGTAGGACCCCATTGAAAATGAGATATTGCTTTTCACCTGGTCTCTACTGTGTAAATGTATAGTAAAAAGTGTACAAGTAAGGATTAAGCCACGAGAAAGGATGTTTCTACTGTGGAATTAATCCATGGTTGGGGGGGGGTTGGAGCATACCTCTCAACCTTTTGTCCCCCAAATGTGGAACATTGTCTCTCGTAATGTGGAACAAATGAGCAAAATGTGGAACACCTAATCAAATCTTTATCTAGGAGGCTCAGAACACTGTTAAAAGGTTTGCATTTGTGTTCAGGAAGTCTGTTATTAATTGAATAATATATTTTTGGCATTATTTACCATAGATGTTTGCTTTAAAATGTTAATACTGAATGTGGGACAAGTCCTCACAATGTGGAACAGGGAGCTTTTGTGCAGTAAAATGAGGAACGTTCCTCGTAATGTGGTACAGTTGAGAGGTATGGGTTGGAGCACGAGGCCAAAGGCAGAGTGTGTCCAACCACCCAACCATGGATTAATTCAACTGTAGATCCATTCTTTCGAGTGGCTTAATTTGCTTGTAATATGGCAATGATTGTATGACTAATAGTCTTTGAAAAAATAAGTTCAATCACACAGACTTACTTTCAGAATGCTGTATGTTGAACTGTGAAACATGGTGTACATATAGTTCAAAACAATTGGAACACACCTATTGGAAATATCGTGGCTGCTGTTTCACTTTTGTTAAAATAACTTTCATTACAAGCTTTAAGCTTTCTAATATCAAAACATATTTTACAACTTTTCAAAAACTTGCAATTCACTTTCTATTCTAGGTGCCTTGATTTTCCTCTGTGTGTATTACAAGATATGGGCTGCACTGCATGATGGGAGTGTGCTATGGTACATCTTAGTTTTCTTCCTGCAGTTCCTTTGCAGACTAATAGGTGGCTGTCAAACAATCCTAGCAGCACGAGCACTGTTTCTCCAAATGTACTGAATTAAGCCAATCTGAAAAACACTTTATTGAACAATTACTATTTTGCGGAATATTATTTTCACTTTTTTTCCTCTCTAAACTATCTAACTCAGCAGGATATAGAACAACATAATGTTTACTGCTTTCACCTTTCAAATACTTGTTTTGACTAGTATTGTTAGTCTGTTTCTTTGATTTATTTTTGTTTCTCTCAATTTATTTTTCTTGTCACCCATAGAAGTATCCTCTTTCTTTGATTTTGCTTTCTTTATCTCACTGTCTGTTATTTTTGCTTTCAGTTATAGAAGGTGCATGTTCATGTTTACCACTGTGTATTCACCAAGAAGAGGCTAAGACAGATAATGTTATTCAGTTATCCACAATGCATTGCACCCAAAGTTGCTTACAAAGCAGTAGATCAGAAGGGATGGTAACAGTATGTAAATGTTCACTTCGAAAGAAATATTGTTGCAGCATAATTAAAAGTATATGTGGAGTTTAAATGTACAGTCTTTAGTAAGTCACGACCTTGTGTGGCAGTTACAACACAGAACAGTCTTGAAAATGTCAAAAAACCCTGTGCCAGGAAAAACTTTAACAAAAATAAGCTAGAACAAGTACAAACTAAAAGCCTGCCAGACACTGCACTGCACTGCACTGCTTGGTCTTGGTAGGAGATGAGGTGAGGAGTGAGGTGAGGTGACCTCATCTTAAAGGTCCCCCCCGCGCACCAGAAATTCCTCCTTTTAAAGCTGAGTGCAAGGTGCCGTGGGCTCTGCAGCTCCGGCGGTCCTCCTTTTTGGATAAAAATCTGATTAAAAGCTCCCTGCCCCGGTGCAGGAGAGAGTCTGACAACAGATTGTCTTTTGTTCCTCCTTTTGTCCTACCTTGGACCAGCTCCAGGAACTACAGAGGGACTTACAGCAAGTGAGGGTGGCTGTGGGAAATCATGAAGCGTGACCGGGACCCCATTGCAGAAATCTCCATAACAGGACTCAGACACTGACTTTTTTGAAATTGGCACCGAAAGCGTCCATCCCCATTGGTTCTGAACAGTCGGTGATGCTCTCTTCACTGCTCCTAAATAGGAAGAGCTTGTCCCACCATCCCAAAGCCTGCCAGATGCCGAGCTGAGGGGAGGTGAGGGTGACCTGATCCTTAAGGCCCCCCCCTCGCACACCAGAAATTCCTCCTTTTAAAGCCGAGTGCGAGGTGCCGTGGACTCTGCAGCTCCGGTGGGCCTCCTTGGAGGATAACAATCTGATTAAAAGCGCCCGGCCCCTGCCCCGGTGCAGGAGAGAGTCTGAATTTTTCGGCCCACCCCGTTCCCTCCTCTCATTAAATGCTCACTGGCTCTGCCTCCTGTGAGCTGCCTCACCCTATCAGCTAAAAGGGGAGGTCCTGTTCATATTCTAGTGGCATAGCTTGAAACTTCTCCAGAGAAGTCCTCCCCACTCTCACCTCCTCAGATCATGTTGTATAAATCATTTTCAACTGTTTTACTGATATTACCTGTGTTATGATGCTAGACTGTGTTGGTACTTCTATTGACCAAGTTTCTTAGTTATACTGTGTCTGTGCCATAATCAATCGTTTATCTAGCTGATATTATACCTGGTTGGTCCCTATAGATCAGCCCTTTGGCAATGGTAGGTCCAGCTAAAAGGGAGTAGGTTCTCACTTGCTAGAGCTGTCAACTGCCTGCCTAAAGAGGCTAGTGGTGTAATTTGTCCTTAATCCAATACTGCCACCTATAGTGCCAAGCTAATGCCTGCGTAAATTGACTCATAGAGTGGAAAACAGTGTCGAGTGTGCTCCCTAAGGGCTAGGGCAGGTGCTGCCTTCCAGGAGTCTAGTCCGGTTCCTTCCTACCCCTATGCTGTCAGCACTCCATGCACTGCTCATTTCCTTATCCAAAATTGTTTAGTACTAACTAAAACACGTTTCCAATTAACCCATTTCTCTGCTTAGTATTCTCCATTGCCCCTTCCTTCCCAGCAGCTCCTCTCTGGCTGACCAGGCACAACTCACATGCTGGCCCAATGCCTCCAGCCAGGACATGGGCTTGGCACCCCCACCCTCTGCCTAGGGAGGGTAGGGATACTCACAAGGCAGAGGATAAGGGTGTGCTGACTGCCACCTACAGGATGCTGGTCCTCGCAGGTCTTGCACTGGGGCTTACCCTTCTTCAAATGGTCACCACCCTCCCTATGACTTTGGATGAAAACTGGAAGTGGTCTCCCTCCTGTGAGGCAACTGACTTCACCTTCTCAAATACCCTTGTGAACAACAAGGCCCACCGCTGTATTACCTGCTGCCTAGACCTTCTGTGCCTAATGTGTACAACCAGGGTCAAGCGTATCCGCACTCGGAATCTCCCAGATGGCCGATCCCACATGAGGTGCTATCTCCCCAGGCTCCTCCTCTTAACACTACTTGTGGCTGGAGATATTGAATCCAACCCTGGTCCAATTAATACGGCCCACAATATCCCTCCTGCATGGGGCATGGGTAAGGGCCTAAAAGTAGCTCATCTCAATGTTAGGATCCTGCTGCATAACCGTGATGAGCTAGTAGCATGGGTGGCACTCTATAAGCCCGATATCCTTGGAGTGACTGAGACCTGGCTTAAACCCTCTGTCCCCGATTCAGCCTGTGTACTCGCTGTGTACGAGTTCACACGACTGGACAGAGCTGGGAGCAAGAGGGGGGGTGGCATATTGATCTACTACAGGAGTAATTTAAAAATTTCCCTAGTTGCCCACCAGCAACCCAGTGTGTCCCCCTGTGAGTTTCTGCACGTGCTACTCCTACTTGGAGACACAAAGAAGCTGGACCTAATGTGCACCTACAACCCTCCTAAGGGTGGGCTCTCTGGATTAACCCACCTTATGGACTCAGTCAGTCCCAGAGTAGGGGAAAATGAACTTATTATCCTGGGTGATATTAACCTTAACTAGGACGGTGGTAATGTGAAGCATTTCGAGTCCCTACTCACTAACCTTACCCTGACCCAACTTATCCAGGATCCAACCAGGTGGTCGGCAAATGGGTCCTCCTGCACCCTTCTGGACTGGATCATGTCCAACTGCCCGGACAGGATCTCATCTGCGGGTACACTGTCTGACTCCATCTCCGACCACTCTCCGGTCTTCTGTGTATGGAAAATTCCCTCCCCCAAAATTCCTCACAAAATCATGCATGTCAGAAACTACTCCAGGTTTGACCCTGGGGGGTTCCTGGAGGACTTAAGGTTTACTGACTGGTCTGGGGTGCTTGGAGCCATTGACCCCTCAGTGGCTACCTCTCACTTCCTTGCCACCTTTGGGACCCTGCAAGACAAGCACGCTCCTAAGGTCACCCATAGGGTGAGGGGGTCTGCTACCCTCTGGCTAAATGGGAGTCTCTTAGCCCAAATGTAGGGGAGAGAGATAAGTGTTGGGCCCATTTCAAAAGGTCCAGTGATCCCACTATTTTTCAAAAATACAGACACCTTAGAAATAAGTGTAAAAAGGCCATTAGGGTTGCGAAGATTGACTTTTGCAAGTCCACCCTCCTCAGCACCACCAGCGATCCTAAGAGGTTCTGGAGAAATATAAAAACCCTTGTCAGTGGGTCCTCCCATCCGGGGGTAATGGACGTGGTTATAAATGGGGTTTCCTGCAATAATCCCCATACTATCGCCAACTCCCTAAATACACACTTCTCAGACCTCTCGGCTTTCACTGCTCTCTTCCCGGCCGGTGAAAGCTCGCTCCACCCCCGCCACTCGACAGGTGGATCTCCCTACTCAGCAAATGTTTTACCTTAGGGCCGTGTCAGTCCTGGACACACAGAGATGCCTAGCAGACCTCTCCCAGTACTCTAGCCCTGGCCTAGACAACCTGGAGCCCAAGCTTCTAAAACTTGGTGCTGCACACATCGCCTCTCCAGTAGCCCACATCTTCAACCTATCCCTTGGATCGGGGACCATCCCTGATATCTGGAAAGAGGGGAGGATAGTCCCTGTTCTGAAGCAGGGCAATCCTAAATCACCAGATAACTACCGTCCGATTGCTATTCTCCCATTCCTTAGCAAGCTCCTTGAAAAGGTAGAGGCTGAGCAGCTCTCGGAGTATATCCACCCTCATGAGCTGCTGTCCCTGGCCCAGCATGGTTTTTGAAAGGGGGCACAGCACCACCACAGCCTTGATCTCGGTCACATCAAGCATCAGAACAGCCATGGACCAGGGCAAACTCTCAGGTGCCATATTCATCGACTTGTCCAAAGCCTTCGACCTTGTTGATCATGAACTGCTTGGCTCACAGTTGTGGTCACTTGGCCTCTCCCCCCATGCTATGAAATGGATTACGTGCTACTTGCATGGTAGAAAGCAATGGACCTGCTTCAATAAAATCCTTTCTGAGCCCCTACCAGTGACCTCTGGAGTCCCCCAGGGTTCAGTACTGGGCCCCCTCCTCTTCTCCCCTCTTTATCAATCAACTACCCATGGTGACAACCAACTGTAGTGCCACCCTGTACGCAGATGACCTGGTGATACTGGCTCACTCCCAGGATGCCACCACTCTAAACCAGTGCTTGTCCGATGACTTTAACAATATCTTGTCCTGGGTTACTAATCATAAACTGGTCCTGAACCTGAAAAAAACACAGGCTATGCTCTTTGGCTCCAAGGCCAAAATCAAAGCCTCGTCGGCCTTGCTAAACATCACCAGTGCAGATGGACCCTCACTACCAGTAGTGACCTCCATCAAATACCTAGGGGTAACACTTGACCCCCAACTTGACATGAGGAGTCATATCCTTAACATCTGCAGGGCAGTGAACTGCAAACTGGGTCTGGCCTACAGGGCCAAGTACAACCTTACACCAGCAGCCAGACTTGCCCTTGCTAGAGGTGTACTTCTTCCTTAGCTCAGCTATGGTCTGCACCTACTTGCTCACTCCACAAAAACTCATCTCACTCGGTGGCACACAGCATATAATAGCATCTGCTGTTTTGCTCTGGCTGCCCCCCATCTCACCCACTGATGTGAGTTATATGATCAACTTTGCTGGCTCTCCCCAGCCAGATACCTTGATTTTGGGGTGGGGTGCCTCTTGGGGAAAGTGATCAGAACTGGCATCCCCCAAGGGCTAGCCCTGCTTCTACCACAAATGGATGCTACCCCCTACCATCTTAGGTCCCAGACCCTGGGGATGCTCAAAGTCCCCCCCACCCATACCCTCATGGGGGATCGGGACTTTGCCATAAGTGCACCCAGATTTTGGCACTCACTCCCTGGTGACATCCGCTCGGTCCCCTCCTATCAGAGTTTTCTCAATTCCCTGTGGGGTTACCTGAAACTAGCCTCTGTGTGTGACTGCCCCAAGCCTCCCTAGAGGAATTCTAAACTGTTGTCAAACTTGCCCCCAAGCTGCCTTCACTGAAGCTGCTTGATACTTCTTGCGGACTCCAATGATTCTATAAATTCTATCAGTTACCCGGGTACTTGACTGTTGGGCATACTTTTTGTCCACAGCATTGCACCTTGGTCATAAGCAGGACTGTCCACTCCCATGTATCCTGGTCCTGCCTTAACCTATATGTCTCAAATGCGTAATGACTTGTTAAAGTTTGTCTATTAACCTCCTTGCCTTGGGGTAACCAACTATAAAGTTATAAGTTAAGTTTTAAGTTATATTATGACCAACCACTCCTTTGGCTAGTGTTCCACTCCTGTATGTTACTCTTATTTGTCAAATGATGTACTTTATTTCCCATATGTCTCGTTATATTTGTCATGATGTACTTGCAACCTTTATGTACAGTTATCTGTATCCCTTTGTTGTATTCTCCCGGGTCGTTCCTGAAAATAGGCATAATACTTGTCTAGTGTACTTACCCGGTAAACAAAAGCTAAATAAATAAATAATAGTACTGTCATGTGTATTCTGCTTTTTACCTGTAGTGGATTGCCACGGTATTATATCACAAACCATGGTCTACTATGATATTAGACCATAGTTGCTGATGTACCACATGATATACTTTAACAAATGAAACTGCTTTTTTGTGTTTCTCTTTTAATGCCATGTTACAAGTACAATTAGACCAGGTGTAGATGAAAGTGGGGTGTTACCTAAAGCTATATAAATGCTGACAGCTGTTTAATGTAGCAGATATACCCACAATTAGTGATCTGTCTGTTGACCACATGAATGCTGGGGAAAAAATGGTAGTATGCATCAATTTTGTACAGGCACCTTGATAAGCTTTGCGATTTTCAGCTCCACATACTTAATGCACATTCTTAGGCCATTACTTGGACAGTAAGTGAAATACTGTATACATTCAAGTGTAGTCTCAATGACTAGGTGGGAGTTTGAGCTTTAAAATGCATACACATACGTTACCTCAAAAGATTAATGTTAAAAGTTTGAGGATTAAATGCCAACTTCCACCACTTAATTTCTTGAGAAATTTCAAAATATTCTTATATTTAATCTTGCCAGACAGGATTTATTGCATGTTATAATATAATTTTATGTTGTCGAAAAAGGAAACGATGCTGCTTTGAAATGCATATGTGGTTGTGAAGTTTTAAGGTAATATAAGAGGATAAATTGATATGAGGGAAGACACCATCAGTAGATGAAATTTTAGCAAGTTTATACTTTTTGAGTTCTTTACGCCATATCTTCTGTGTTTATATGTATGTATAGCATATATATGTGTGTGTGTGTGTATAATTTCAACACACACACACACGCATATGTGTATATATATATATATATGTAAAATAGTGGCACGACCTATTTAGGGTTCTAAAGGCACTTCTATGTTAAAGTCAAAATTTTGGGCATAACT
This sequence comes from Neoceratodus forsteri, assembly GCA_016271365.2. Lineage (NCBI taxonomy): Eukaryota > Metazoa > Chordata > Ceratodontiformes > Ceratodontidae > Neoceratodus > Neoceratodus forsteri. Next base: position 57,208,458 of record CM028130.1, read on the forward strand.
TTGCACCCGTTCAACAGATTTGCCTGAAATTTGGTTTGTGCGGTGGGGCATGGTAGCTCTCTTGATTTGCCAAATTTTGTTTCGGTCGGACATATGTGGTTGTGAAGTTTTAAGGTAATATCAGAGTATAAATTGATATAAGGGAAAACACCATCAATAGATGACATTTTAACAAGTTTATACTTTTAGAGTTCTTTACACCATATCTTCTGTGTTTATATGTATGTGTAGCGCATATATGTGTGTGTGTGTGTATGTTTTACACACACACACACACTCACACACACACATATATGGGGTTGTGAGGCCCAAATGTCATCCCATTCTTATTTACTGTTGCTTGAGAATGTCATTTTAGATGGAATGGGGTGACATTTAGGCCTCCCAACCCCAATGACACACCCTGTCAGCTGTCAATCTTGGGATGATGGGTGGGTTCAGGGGGGAGGGGCAACCCTAAAGGACTAATTTCCTTACTTTTTATGCTTTAACCCTAAATGATGCATTAAGACAGTTTATTTGCATAGAATATATATATATATATATGCATATATATATATATATATATATATATATATAAGACAAAGAACCTCTGTGTGTAAGCACTGAGGCAATGGTTACCCCAAAGGGCATTTGGCTGGGAAGCCAAGTTTCAAAGAAGTACAAAATCACACATGCCCCCACAATGCAAAGCATCATGGGCTGCATATGCAAATCTCCACAGAATATTATGCTGGTTCAACTTTAAACAGAAATGCATGGTGCCAAAAGGCCTCTCATACAGTTTTCAAAGAGTGCTATCAGGATTCATCAGTATGCCTCATCTGTTTGACCCCCTAGTAGAATGAACCAGCTACCCTAAGATGTTATATCTGGGTTGTGTTGTGGTGAACCCAATTAAAACAAAAAATTATTTAAAAGACAAAGAACCTCTGTGTGTAAGCACTGAGGCAATGGTTACCCCAAAGGAAATTTGGCTTGGAAGCCAAGTTTCAAGGAAGTACAAAATCACACATGCCCCCACAATGCAAAGCATCATGGGCTGCATATGCAAATCACCACAGAATATTATGCTGGTTCAACATTAAGCCAAAATGCATGGTGCCAAAAGGCCTCTCACACAGTTTGCAAAGGGTGACAACAGAAGACATAGACACGTGTTTTGTCCTACCAGGACTCATCAGTATGCCTCATCTGTTTGACACCCCAGTAGAATGAACCGGCTACCCTAAGATGTTCTATCTGGGTTATGTTGTGGTGATCCCAATTAAAACAAAAAACTATTTAAAAGACAAACAACCTCTTGTGTGTAAGCACTGAGGCAATGAGTTACCTAAAGGGAATTTGGCTAGAAGCCAAGTTTCAAAGAAGTACTAACATCATATATATATATATATATATATATATATATATATATATATATATATATATATATATACTGTATATATATATATATATATAGCCTTAGGACCATCTCCCCCCATGAAGCTAAATCCTACCTTATCAGTGTTTGTGGGAAATCTAGATTCAGTGGTGATTCATTAGATCTAAAGCTCTTGCTACTGGCCTTGGATGTTATCCTATCCCCCCTTGTCAAAATCCTCAATCTCTCCCTCTGGCTGGGACAATTCCTTTCTCAATGGAAATCAGCTATTGTTACACCTATCCTTAAAAATGGTGACAAAACCTCCCATAGTAGTTATCGCCCGATATCTATCCTCCCCCCAATTTCCAAAGCGTTTGAAAGGATCGTCTCTGATCAACTTTCTGAAGATCTCTTGAAGTATAATCTTCAATGTCAGCAGCAGCATGGATTCAGGAAGAGCCACTGTACTACCACTGCACTACTGGAGTATATTGACTTCATCCACAAGGCCCTGGACCATGGACAACGAGTTGGGTCTGTGTACATAGACTTAACTAAAGTCTTTGATACAGTCAATCACACACTCCTTATTGGATCCCTCACATCTCTAGTCTTCTCTTTGGATGCCATCGACTGATCTGCCAGCTACCTGACTGGCCATTCTCAAATGGTGAAAATTAATGATACACTCTCCACCAGCCTACTAGTTTGCTCAGGAGTTCCCCAAGGCTCAATCTATGGCCCACTCCTGTTCAGCCTGTTCCTCAACACCCCCCCACTAGCCTGTTCTGATTAGATGCTACTTTATGTGGATGATGCTGTAATCTTTAGTAGCCACCCTGATCCCTCTCAGTTACAGAATGATCTACAACTGTTTTTTTCTGAATCAGAATCTTGATTCTCCCATCATAAACTTATCTTACATTATAAAAAAACTTAAGTTATGTCTTTTTCAAACCCACAAAACAAATACAAAGGCATGCCTTTAAACATTTTGAGCTCCTAGCTCGCTCCTCTTGAACAGGTACCCTACTTTAAATATCTCTGCTTCACTCTGGACTCCTCACTCTCCTTCCAGGCACATATTGACCTGGTCTGTAAGGCAATGAACACCAGGGTTGGCCATCTCTGTAGATATAGGTCCTGCATGCCTCCTGATGCCCTGTGCCTGGCTGTAACCAGTTCAGTACTGTCCATAGTTGACTATGGCATTGCTATCTATGGCTCAGCTGCTGACTCTACCCTTAAAAGAATTAAGGTCTCCCTGAATAAAACTTGATGACTTATCACTGGCTGTACCCAGCTCACTCACACTTGCAAGCATTATGAACTACCAGATTGGTCGAACTTCAAGGGTAGGCTGTCATATCATACTTGCCTCCTAACCAAGAAAATAGCCTCTGGCCTCCTTCCACCCACTGCCCAGCAGCTCCTTACACTGGCACCTGTCACTTGCACAACCAGAAGCTCCTCTAAAGTCCCTTTCTCAGTCCCATTTTGTTGGACCTCCTTGGGTCAGTGTGCCTTCATGTACTGGGACCTTCCCTTTGATGTCATTTCTGTCTGTAAGCTAGGTTCATTTACATATATGCTCAGATGGTATCTTCTTGCCTCCAGTCATTGCGATTGCTTCTAGTGTCTCCTTTCCCTCACATTGTAACTCACCAACCCTTGAGCTTCCCCTAAGTATAGATAATGTCTTCTCTGACTGCTTTCCCTCTCAGACACCTCCCCCTTTAATCTTTTTCTCCCCTCCTCCTCTTGTCTATGTTCCCTTCCTCTCTCCCCTTGTTCTTTACTTTGTTCCACATGTCCCCCATTCCCCCGCATTCCTGTACATGTTACCTACCTGTCTTGTCCTTCTCTTTTGTCTCGATTTCCCTCAGATTTATCCTCATGTTGCATCTGTACTTTTTATTTACTGTGCATGCTTTTTTCTTATTTATTGTGCCTGTATTTTTTTCTTTTGTTTATATGTTGCTTATACCTATCATTGTCAGTGTACCTCTGCATTCATGTATATTGTTGCCTCATTTACTTTACCCACATTGCACCCTAACTATGCCTTATGTTTGTAATGTACCTTATTTTGTATTTGTACCTTATTTTGTATCTCTTGATGTGGAGTCTTTGTAAATGAGTCTTTGACTCAAAGGTCTGTAATTCCGATATCATATATATATATATATATATATATATATATACACACACACATACTATCACACTTTTTTATTTCAGGCTCTTCAAGGATGTCTCTAAACTGTTCTGTCAAGCAGAAACATGAAGATGAAAATCCTAGGACCCCCCGGGGTGTAGTGCATTACCCTGCCCTGACATCAAGAGACTCTGAAGTAACTCCTCTGAGTGACAACAGTTACTGCACACTTACAGACTGCAAAGATATTTGAACCTAGTTAGATGGTGAAAATCATCATGATGAGCAGTGTGCATCAATTCTAATGCCTATGACCCTGCCAAGCATGGCTACCACAGAGAATGCTATCAAAAATTCTCAAAAGCTAAGAGTATCAGACAATCTGAAGAAAATTCAGATGCTGGTGAACATACTTTACATTGTCATCTCAGGGGTGGTGTTCCTTGTGCCTCATTATCTAGAGTGTTATTTTGTGATACATGTGGAATCTGTAACAAATATGTAATCAAAATGAAGGGGAAGAAGCAATATCCAACTGCTATTGTTACAAAACCAGCTGAACCAACAATGAAAAGGGTGACAGAGCTACATGATGACCAAGACATGCTCACAAAAGTTAAGACAGAGGACCTCATTGGTCTTTGTGCCTATGGCATTATAAAGGGAAATTTATGTGGGAAGCATTACAATTGAGCATGGATTGTACATGAGCATTTTGCAGAAGTCTTAGAGTAATTGCTTCAGGTCAGATTTTTAGAGTATTCTACAGAATTGAATGCAACTCTTGCAGTATTGCTTCATCTGATTAGATTAGATCACCTCATCCCATTGACATCCATAAACTGCTTCAAGAAGATGAGATTGTCACATTCCAGACTAAATATGAGGCCTTCAGGCAGCAGATTCATAGCGATGAACTGGGGGAAAACCCTACAGCTCTGGATAACATATCTGGATGTCAAGGATCAGCAGCATTTGCTCCACACAGCAATAAAAGAAAACAACTGTGATCTTAGACTTTAGCATTGGAAATATTCACTCTCCCTGTTCTTCACCTTCAGCAAGCAAAATTATACTCAATACGGGGCTTACTATGTGCACACACTTGAAACACTTGAAGATTCTCATCCAGGGTCCAAGACATTAATTGAAAAGCAAGAGCTTTCAGTTCAAAGGAGCTATCACAAAGCTTCTAGGGGATCATTTGACCAAGCTGATGAGCAGACATACAATTGAAGTGCCAAAATTCCAGGTGGAATCAAACACTTTGCTGCAAATTAAATGACCGATGATAAATGGGTATTAAATGAGCCATATCTAGCAAAATTCAGAGAGGCACTTTTGAAGATGACTGACCTTCACAGTTCAGCCAGTAATCCACAAAAAATATGCAGGCCATCTGAACTCATCAAGTCAGAACAATGCATCAAAGCCATATTGACTCTTCTCAATCAAGAGTTAATCAACCCATTCAGTGCCACTTTAGATGCTGACAGATAGTGCAATTTGTCCTTGGGAGCACCTGTTGCACCTGATATTGAACAGAACCTCACCAGTATCATTAAACAAGGTACAGAAATGTATGAACAATTTGTCAAAGAAAGACTGGAAAGTGGTAAAAATAAATATCTTTATCCAGTTTCAAAAGCCCCAATGAAAACCTTCAATGATGCAAACAAAAAACTGCAAGTAACTACCAAACAAAAAGTTACAGACCTTAAATTTGAAATAGAAATATTGCGAACAATTTTGGCACTTTCAAACAAGCGCAACTTCCCTGAAGACACAGTCAGACCTGCTTTATCCATGCCTCGTTAGTCTGTATATCTGTCATTCTGAATGTAAAACAATGCAAACAGATTTTTCTCAGGTTATTGACCTCTTTAATACATAAACATGAGATTCTGAATCCATTTGCAGTTGTTTATAACCATGCAAATCAATTCCCATTATTTCTTGCCTCTTTAGTCCATTTTTTAGTAAGCTCAGGTAAACATTTGTAATCAAGTACTAATTGCAAGTGCTTTAAATAACTGTTAATCCCTTGGTGTGTTACTTTGGCTGAATGCAACACTTCACTTAACTGCCTGAGTTTGTTCTCCTACTGCCATTTAAGGTAATGTCTAAAATGTTTTTTACAATAATAAAATATTTGTCTTATAATCTTTCAAGTCAGTCTTTTCTTAGGTGAACATTAGTGACACTTTTCTCCCTTTATTTTTCTTTCAGGTCATATTCAACTTAGATTTGAGAGTGAACTGATTCACCACCACAGTGTCTGAATAACCTCAGCTTTTGCCTCTCAACTGTCCTGTACTGTTTCACAAACTCCGAATCCTTTGTTCATCTTGTCCCCTAATCCAAATGCCCTATTCCGCAACCGGTATCAGTCCTGCGATTCAGACCCAATCTTGTTCCCCTGTCCTCTGCCCCATACAGAGTGCCCTATCCTGCTTAAAGATTAACTCCACAATGCTGTTTAACCTTCAGTTTCTCTGTGCCAATCTTTTAAACTGCCCGTTCAGCCCAGTAGTGAAAAAACTCTCAGTCCCAATCCTGCTTCACAATGCTTCAGTTCAGTTACTGCAAGCTGTGAACAAAAATGTCTGCTTATTCCTCGATTCTGTTCCTTGCCCTCATAACCAATCCTGCCTGACCCCATCATTCTGAAACATGGACATTGCGCTACATTAGATCTCAGTCCCAGTCCTGCTCCATGATGCTGTTTCCCCTTTAAACTGCCCTGGTTCAGCCCGGTACTGCCAGCAGTAAAAAAAAAAAAGTCTGCTTGTTCCTCATTCCTGTTCCAGGTCCCTTTTCTCTGCCTCGTTCAAACTTCCCGAAATGAAAATAAAAGTCTGCTTGTTCCTCGATTATGTTCCCGGTTCTTGTCCTCTGCCCCATGCAAAGTGACCCATCCTGCTTAAAGATTAAACTGCCCTAAGTCCTGACAGTGAAAAGAAATTCATTTTCCTCCATCCTCTGCAATGTAAAACATTTAGTTTCCCCTTTAAACAATGTTTGCTTGTTCCTCAATCCTGTTCCCGGTCCTCATCATCAATCCTGCCCAACTCCTTCATTCTGATGCACAGACACTATGCCCCATTAGCTCTCAGTCCCAGTCCTGCTCCACGATACTGTTTAACTTTTTAATGATGCTGCTTGTGATAAAAAGTGGAAAACAGTGATGTGTTGTGAACCTTTTCTAGTTGCTTAAAAGCATATGCCAGCTGTTTGTTTAAATAAAAAAAATTTGCATCTTACAAAATTTTATAGTTTCTGTTTGCTTAAAAGCATATGCCAATGATGTTTTGTGCACCTTTTCTTTTCAGTAGTTTGTTTAAATAAAAAATTGATAGTTTAGCAGTAACAACCATTTTTTGTTGTTGTTTAAAAGCATTTGTCACTGCTTCTGCAAGCTTGAACGGGGCTGCTTCAGCTCCCCCATGGTCGGCCGGCACCCAGCCAGCCACCGACCGAGACCAGGATGCCTGCCTGCAGCTCCTTGAAAGCTGCCTTCCCTTGAACAGGGCTGCTTCAGCTCTCCCACGGTCGGCCAGCACCCAGCCAGCCACCGACCGAGACCAGGACGCCCGCCTGCAGCTCCTTGGAAGCTGCCTGCCCTTGAACAGGGCTGCTTCAGCTCCCCCATGGTCGGCCAGCACCCAGCCAGCCACCGACCGAGACCAGGATGCCTGCCTGCAGCTCCTTGAAAGCTGCCTTCCCTTGAACAGGGCTGCTTCAGCTCTCCCACGGTCGGCCGGCACCCAGCCAGCCACCGACCGTGACCAGGACACCCACCTGCAGCTCCTTGGAAGCTGCCTGCCCTTGAATGGGGCTGCTTCAGCTCCCCCACGGTCGGCCAGCACCCAACCAGCCACCGACTGAGACCAGGACACCCGCCTGCAGCTCCTTGGAAGGTACGAGACAGCGCAGCCAATCGAAACACGGACGCTTCTAGCAAACCCACTCTGATTGGCCAGGACTTTTCCCCTGCTTCAGCCACCTGGCACTTTTTACAAATAGATTTTCGATAGAACTAAGCACATTTCAAGTGTGCAATAGAAGTTTTTTTTTTTTAGTGGCTAGTTTTCCATTAGCAGGTTATACAGACCTGCCACTAGAGGGATTCTTGGTCTTTCTACACAAATCACTGTACTCAATCGTGGGCAATATGGTCTGCATTATCATTCTACTTCTAATCCTGGCAAAAATTATAACTCATAAAGCACTAATCTATGCTAAGTCAGAAGTCATCCCAGCCTGGGAACCCACAATCATAGTTCCTGCTGCATCTTCATATTGCTTCCCTACTCTTAATCTGTCGGGTTTTCATTTTAATTCTCATCCCTCTCCTCTGGCCCTCCTCCCTTCGCCAATGTCTTTCCGTGCACTTCCCCTGCTAGCCTTGAACGGCCATGTCAGCTTCTCCTATGCCCTGGCTAGACGTACCTCAATGACTGAACACCACACAAGAACCCATACGAAAAGAGTCAACTTCTACCTGATAAATTCCCTCAAGAAAATGTTTCTAATTCTCCTTTTCTGTTCAGGCAATGTTGAACTAAATCCAGGTCCCCCAACTCAAATCACTTCTCTGTCGGAGTTTGCAGCTGCTCCTGGGATGAAACTGATGATGGTCAATATTCTAAGCCTGCTCAAAAAACTTGATCATCTTCAAGTTTGGGCAGCCCACACTGACCCAGATCTGATGATAATTACCGAGTCATGGCTAAAAAAGACCAACACTGATCCGCAAATTACTATACCGAGCTTCAAGCTCTTTAGGGCTGACAGGGATTTGGGGGGGGGAGTGGTTGTATAGGCCAAATCAAAATTTGATGTTAGCAGCATTTCCTGTAAAACTAAGCCCAAGGAATATGAGATTGTCTTGCTTAAACTTCACCTTCTATCCTCAGAGTGCATCACAATCATTGGTGGCTATATACCCCCGTCAAGAGGCACAGAAATTCATAACGTGTTGAAATCCATAACTTTGGCTGCTAACACGGAAACAGTAATCTTAGGGGACTTCAATATGGATTGGCTCACTGCTAAATACCACTCCCTAAAAGCCATCTGTGATGAGCTGGGTCTTACACAGATAGTAACTGAACCCACAAGAATCAATGCTTCTAACTCTGCCAACAGCTCACTCTTAGATGTCATCTTAACTTCGCATCCCCATAAAATCTCACATTCTGCAGTTTTCCATAATGACATGAGCGACCACAGTATCGTTGTATGTACAAGATTCCAATCTAAAACCCAGCAGCACCCTAAATTCAGACTCAAACACTCATTCCGTAAATTCAACTCAGTAAACTTCCTAACTGATCTAGCTACGATCAGGTGGCAAGACCTATATCTTGCCAAATCTGCTGATGCCACCGTCTCTTTCCTAAATGACAACCTCACCACCCTAATTAACTAGCATGCCCCTCTTATTAAAATGAGGGTGCAGAAAATCTCGCATCCATGGTTCACCCAAGAGCTCAAATCTGCACTTACCAATAGAGACAAGCTATGGGCTAGGGCCAGGCACACAAAGGACCCGGCAGACTTGCAGGCATTTAGAACTGCCAGAAATGCCTGTGTTAAAAGTGTATGTGCTACTAAAGCAAACCTCTACATCTCCACCCTGGAGCAGGCCAAAGGGAACTCCCAAAAAATCTGGAAGACACTGAGATCCATTGAAGGCCATCCTGCTGCTTCCTCCCTTCCCACCAAGATTCTGGCCAAGGACGGGATGGTTGAAAATAAACTGTGAATCCTCGAAGAACTTAACCTTCACTTTGGCACTGCCGGGTTGGCATTCGACTCCTCCCCATACGCTAGCTGAGTGAATAGCAACACTAGCCCAGATACTACACATGCTACTCCACCTCATCCCTTCTAGTTGTGCCTGTTTAGCTACAAAGAAGTCAAAGACATAATTCTTAGCCTTGACACCAAGAAAAGTGCAGGGGACGATGGCCTTGAATCATTTTTCTTGCGGTTAGGCTATGCCCAGTTCACATCCCCCATCCTTCACATCTTCAACCTCTCTATTACCACAGCCACTGTTCCATCCTGCTGGAAATCTGCCCATATTCTTCCTCTCTTCAAATCAGGAGATCCTTGTGACTTAAACAACTACCGTCCTATCTCCATCTTGCCTGTTCTCTCCAAAGTGCTGGAAAAACTTATATACAACCAACTAAAAAATCACCTCGAAGCACACACACTCCTAAACCCTGCCCAATCTGGCTTCAGGTCGAAGCACAGTACCATCTCAGCCTTGGCTAAAGTCTCTAATGACTGGATCCATGCTATGGACACCAAGAAGGTTACTGGTGCAGACTTTCTAGACCTCAGTAAGGCCTTCGACACTGTAGGCCATCACCTCCTAATCACCTGTCTTACCTACATAGGTACCACTCCACTTACCTTACAGTGGTTTAACAGTTATCTCATGGAAAGGATACAAAAAGTCAAAGCTGATGGCCTACTATCTGCCCCCCTTCCAATTGCCAGAGGAGTCCCTCCAGGCTCCATCCTAGGAGCAATCCTTTTTTCCCTGTACATCAACAACCTTGACTCCCACATAAAGAACTCTAGCATACATTTCTTTGTGGATGATATGGTTTTGTATGCATCAGGCTCGTCCTTAACTGAAGTCAGGGAAGCACTCCAAGCTGACTTTATCCAGTTAGAAAGCAACCTTATCAGTGCCAAGCTTCTCTTAAATGCCAGAAAAACCAAGACAATGATTTTCTCAAGACTCTCCTTGTCAGGTGCCCTACCTACCCCACCTAAAAACTTCATAGTTATCTCCCTAGGTGAACCCTTGGAAGTCGTACCTAAATTTAAATATCTAGGTATGTGGATAGACAACAAGTTTTCCTTCAACAACCACATCGAGGATCTATCAAAGAGGCTTAAAGCTCGCTTAGGTTTCTTCTTTAGAAATAAGACCTTCTTTTCTCTCGCGACCCGCAAAAGACTGTCAAAGCAACATTCCTTCCATTGCTTGACCACGGAGACATTATCTTTATCTCCTCCCCAACCTTGAGCCTATCTAAACTGGATGTACTCTATCACCGTGCTTTTTGCTTCATTACTAACTCTGCGTACAGGACCCACCACTGTGATCTTTATGCAGCAGTTGAGTGGACCTCTCTTGCCACCAGATGCCTCCTGCATGCTGGCATTTGGACCCTCAAATTATTACTCCACAAACTGCCTGTCTATTTAATGTCTCTCATACACATCTCACATAGTGCCTACTCCCTAAGGAAATCTGACCTTATCCTACTCGATGTTCCCAGGACATGTACCACAGCTGGCCAAAGAGCTGTCTCATACACCCTCCCAAACATTTGGAACCAACTACAAGCCATGCTGAAGCTAACCAGCATTGTATCAATTAAATCCTACAAAACACTAGCTATCTCTAAATTAAAAGACATATGTAGGTGCTACTAGGCCACCAATGCCAAGTCAACTTCCTAGGTACCAACTGGCCCTCTACTTATTAAGCTGAAATGTGTTGCATAATTTAGGGCAAGGTTAAAGCTGGAATGTACTGCATATATAGCATAAGGACTTCTATTGTGTATACCTCTTGTATTATATATATTTTTTTTCTTTGTTGTTCTACATTTTATATCTTCTGTCTATGTAATTGTGAACTGTATGTGTATGTGCCTCAGGACCTCCTTGTGAATGAGCTTGCTCAATGGAGTCTTTCCTGCAATAAACTTGAACTTGAACTTCTGTGCATAACAAAAATTTGCACTGTATCTAGACACTAACAACCTATACTTTGTTCTTCAACAGACAGAATGTCAGCTTTGGAAGCTACATCTGGAAAGAGGGTCCAGACAGAGATCACAATGCACAGAAAAGGTCATTATGTGTTTGGAGGCAGAATAATCCAAAGTCCACTTACAAAGAAATGGCTTTTTATGCAATTTCAGAGTTCTAGCTTACCTCTGGAGCCTCGATCTGCAGTGACATTTGGAGAGCTCATGACAAATGGCTAGCTTCTGCTGCTGACTCAAGTAGCCTAACCCTTCGTCTGCATTGGGAAGCACCTAGAGGTGGAGGCAACACTCAGTATGTGGGTAGCTGAAATGAATGCTAAAGGTGCAAGCATCTCTGATGCTATGGTGACAGAAAAGGCAAAATTCTTCAGTGAACAGCTGGGGTGACAGAATTTGAATATTCTAAGAGGTGGATACAAGGATTTAGAACAAGACATGGGCTGACTCATAAAATTTACCATGGGGAGGCAGCAAGTGCTGACCACTCAGCAGTTGTCTCTGGGAGGGTAAACTTACAGGAAGTGCTCTCTGGATTCACACCCCAGTGTATTGATGAGACTGGTCTATTTTATAGACTAGGTCCAAGTGCCACTCCTACCTCTGCTCCAGTGGCAGGAATAAAAAAATCTAAAGACAGTCTGTCTTGTAGCTTTATGCTGCAATGCTGATGGCTCAGACAGGTGGAAGCCATTTATTATTGTGAAGTCTCATAAACCTCATCATTTTGCAGGCAATTTTGACCCTGAATTGTATGCCAGGTACAGAGCAAATTCAAATGCGTGGATGACAGGGAATGAATTTAAAGAATGGCTCGCTGACTTATTTATTTATTTATTTAGTTTTTGTTGACCGGGTAAGTGCACTAGACAGATCCTGCCTATTTTCAGGCATGACCCGGGGGAGGAGGATACAGATGAATGCCAAGTGACATTGAACCAGATTAAGACTTCAACAGAGCAATGTGCCCATGGCGAAAACATGTTATCCTACTAGCAGACAATGCCACAAACCATACCCCACCAACATGATTGTCTAATGTGAAACTTCACTTTTTGCCACTTAACACCACATCACACATCCAACCTATGGATGCAGGGATTATATGAAATTTCAAGTGCTTTTACAAGAAGGAACTTTGCCGTCACTTCATTCAGTGCGCTGAGAGTGATGCAGATATGAAAGTTATAGTACGTCAAGTACTGCAGTTCATTCACAGTTCCTGGAGGTCAATGTATGAGGAAACAATCAAGAATTGCTGGAGACATGTCTGCATTATGCCACATGCTGATTATGCACCAAGGCATGCAACAACAACTTCAGTAGAGGGCTCCATTACTGAACTGCAAACATATATATATATATATGTTCTGTTTTGTATCTGACTGGGATAGGTGTTTAAGAAACACATCTAATGGAAGCAGAAATATATGTTTTACATTTAATTTCACTTCTGTGATGTTTCTTTATACATGCTCAGCTGGAATTGGGAGTGATTGGCAAGTGAATTAGGGAGTTGTAGCTCTGTTGAAGGAGTATGTCTGAAAACTGTATGGAAGGAAGCAAATTACTAGTGAAAATATAGAGAGGCAGCAGATCTTCTGGGAGAAATATAACAAAGACAACTGAATAACTTATCTGTCTCTGTTACCACCCTACCAGTAAACCCTGAAGTTATATATTCTATGAGCCAACTACCTCTCCCGATTGTGGAGGCTTGCTTCTTTTGCAGTTATCAATGACCCAAATGCAGCTTTGCATGGTTGGACTAGTGATCTTAATGTAAAGTGGATCGACACATCATTTCCAGAATATCATGTGTGATTTTGTATTTTCTTGAAACTTGGCTTCCCAGCCAAATGCCCTTTGGGGTAACCCTTGCCTCAGTGTTTGCGCACAGAGGTTCTTTGTCTTTTGGGTGTTTTTTTATTTTAGTGGGTTCATCACAGTGTATCCGGGGCACACTGCCTTAAGGGTAGCTGGTCCATTCCACTGGGGTGTCAAACAGATGAGGCATACTGATGAGTCCTGGTAGGACGAAACACGTGTCTATGTCTTCTGTTAGCACCCTTTGCAAACTGTGTGAGAGGCCTTTTGGCACCATGCAATTCTGCTTAAAGTTGGACCAGCATAACATTCTGTGGTGATTTGCATATGCAGCCCATGATGCTTTGCATTGCGGGGTCATGTGTGATTTTGTATTTTCTTGAAACTTGGCTTCCCAGCCAAATGCCCTTTGGGGTAACCCTTGCCTCAGTGTTTGCGCACAGAGGTTCTTTGTCTTTTGGGTGGTTTTTATTTTAGTGGGTTCACCACAGTGTATCCGGGGCACACTGCCTTAAGGGTAGCTGGTCCATCCCACTGGGGTGTCAAACAGACGAGGCATACTGATGAGTCCTGGTAGGATGAAACACGTGTCTATGTCTTCTGTTAGCATCCTTTGCAAACTGTGTGAGAGGCCTTTCGGCACCATGCAATTCTGCTTAAAGTTGGACCAGCATAACATTCTGTGGTGATTTGCATATGCAGCCCATGATGCTTTGCATTGTGGGGTCATGTGTGATTTTGTATTTTCTTGAAACTTGGCTTCCCAGCCAAATGCCCTTTGGGGTAACCCTTGCTTCAGTGTTGCGCACAGAGGTTCTTTGTCTTTTGGGTGTTTTTTTATTTTAGTGGGTTCACCACAGTGTATCCGGGGCACACTGCCTTAAGGGTAGCTGGTCCATTCCACTGGGGTGTTAAACAGACGAGGCATACTGATGAGTCCTGGTAGGATAAAACACGTGTCTATGTCTTCTGTTAGCACCCTTTGCAAACTGTGTGAAAGGCCTTTCGGCACCATGCAATTCTGCTTAAAGCTGGACCAGCATAACATTCTGTGGTGATTTGCATATGCAGCCCATATGCTTTGCACTGTGGGGTCATGTGTGATTTTGTATTTCCAGAATATGTTATGTCTCTGCTCTATAATGCAAATGATGAGGACTCTGATGAGGACCAAGATGTATGTGATTACCAAGATGATGTGGGTGTATCTGACGATGATGACAATTTTTCCTAGCTGGAAAAGATTAAGTTCCACTACTTTACCAATGATTGAGTCATATTTAAACTTTTACATTTTTTGAAATAAAAATGTTTTGTGTAAACAGAGGTGTGTTTTTTTCTTTTAGAGAAATATAGTTCTTTAAAAGCACTTTTAAAATTAACCTTAGAGGCAACATATGGGTATGTAATTTAAAGCTCTAACTCTATCCTACTCATTACATCCACACTTGAATGCATATTTAAATTAGTCTCAAAGTAATGGCCCAAGAATCTGCATTAAGTACGCATAGCTGAAAATCGCATAATTTGACAAGGTATAAACTTGCTAAAATTTTGTCTGTTAATGGCATCTTCACTTTTATCAATTTATCCTCTTATATTATCTTAAGACTTCAAAGCCACATATGCCTTTTAAAGCAGAATCCTTACAGTTTTAGACAAAATAAAATTATATTATAAAGCAAAATAAATCCTGCCTGACGAGATTAAATATAAGAATATTTTGAAATTTCACAAGATATTAAGGGGTGCTGGTTGGTAGCTAATCCTATACCTTTTTACATTATATTTTTGAGGTACCATATGGGTATGCATTTTAAAGCTCTAACTCCTGCCTATTCATTGAGACCACACTTGAATGTATATTTTACTTACTCTCGAAGTAAGGGCCCAAGAATCCACATTAGTAAGTGGAGCTGAAAAATCGCAAAATTTGTCAAGGTGTCACTGTGTCAGTACAAAATTGAAGCAAACTACCATTTTTCCCCAGTGTTCATGTGATCAATAGACAGATCATGAATTTTGGGTAAATTCGCTACATTGAACAACCTTTGTCATTTATTTAGCTCTCAGGTGACACTGCACCTCTATCTACACCTGGTCCATTTACAAATTATACTGGAAAGCTGCTTGAGGGCAACAACACAAGTAGTTTGCAATCTTCTACTCACTACTCTCCCCTATTACTCCTAGTCCTGGGTCATTCATATCTAAAACAAATTATCAATGTTCCAGCATTCAGTGGTGTGATCTGAAATTGTAAGCCTGTACAAAGCCTCTACTACCCTACCCAGAATGTTTTTTATCTCCCTCCTATTCACACCATTCCTGGTTCTTACCATTATTCCGGTCTCCTCCTCTACACCTAATGCCACTTTTCTCTCCCCTTCCCTTCCAGATACCTCCTTCATTCTGTCAATCACCCCTATAGCTCCTCATGTCAGCAGACCCCACTTTCCATACTATCCTCCAGCATCTCTGTTTTCCCTTCCTAGTCACTTTGCCTTTCTTTGTTTCCTTATCTCCTTCTCCCCACCCCTCACCCTTCCCCTCCCTCACGTATTTCCTTCTCCAATTACAAAAGTCCTAAACTTCACTATTTCATCCTTGCCCTCCTCCTCCTTCTTTCATCAGGGAACATCCACCCAATCCATGGCCCTATTTCTTCTTCTACCCTGGCGCCTTACCCAAATAGCATGTCTTCAAACCCCACTCCCACTACAACAATCCCTAACGGGTTGAAGCTCCTCCACCTCCACCTGAACATCTGCAGCCTGCTACCTAAAACTGACCTCCTACAAACTCTTATGATTTCACACACCCCTGACATTCTAATTCTTACCAAGACATGGCTCAAAAAAAGCACCCCTGACTGTGCCATTGCTATCCCTGGGTATTCCATTTTTAGACAAGATCAATCGGGTCATGGAGGTGGAGTGGCCATGTATATCCTGTCCTCACTGAAGTTTACTACCACCCTATCTACATCCATCTCAGCTACCTATGAAGCCCTTGTCACCTGCATTGCCCTTCCTTTCTCAATCACAGTCTTTGTCAAATCAAATCAAATCAAAAATCTTTATTTAACCAGGCAAACACCATTGAATGAGGCTCATTTGTGAAGTGGACCTGGGACGAAGGGGTACAACAATACCTATAACGCACAAAATAACAATAATGATAATAACACTCAATATCAATGAACAGCTTATTCAGGACAGGCAGTTTTGTACATACAGACCATTGTAATAACAACTACCTAAAGGAGCTGGCTAGGAGAAGGGACAGGAGGAGGACAGGGCAAGAGTAGGAAAGGTGGGGACAAGAGAGGGTGAGACAGAGGGCGAGAGAGAAAAGACATAAAGAGAGGGAGGAAGGAGAAAGAGAGTGAGAGAGACAGAGAGACAGACAGATAGAGAGAGAGAGAGAGAGAGAGGGAGGGAGGACTTGGAGGTGCTGGACCGATAACTAAAGGGGCCACGGAGGAGTATGAACTCAAGGTGAAAAAGGAATCCATGATCAGGAGTAGCAGGCGCAGGACTCTGTAAAGTAGTGAAAGTATAGTGCTTTGAAAGATGCCACACTGATGACATGCTTTAGTCTTAGGGTTTTTTGCAATTTATTCCACAATTGAGGTAGTACGCAACTAATAGCAGCACAGTCAAAGCTAGACTTGGCCTTGTGAACCTTCAAGATGAGGTAGGATGCGCTTCTCAGAACATACCTATTGGAAGTGCAAGATGGAAGGCAGTCTGAGATATAGTTAGGCAATTTATTTTGGAAAACTTTATATGTCCACAAAGCAGTGTTCCTTTGGCATCTGGAATTAACGGAGGACCACCCAACTGCCTTGTACAACAGACAGTGATGGGTGGAATATGGAAGATCCGTTATGAACCTTAAGGCCCTGTGAAGAAGAATATCCAGTTTAGAGAGTGCTCCAGCAGTACATTGGTTGTACAGGAAATCAGCATAATCAAGGAGAGGAAGAAAGGTGGTTTGGACTAGCCTTCTCCTGGCTTTCCAGGGGAGAAGATCTTTGATCCTGAAGAAGAGTCCAAGCCTTTGGAGAAGTTTCTTTGTTAGTTCTTCAATACGTGCCAGGAAGGAGAGTTTATTGTCAAGCCATACCCCTAAATATTTGAATTTGTTCACATACTCCAAATTCTCACCAGTAGGGTAATTACCAGGGGAAGGGACCCATTTGAAGTGGGGTTTGGTAGGTTAGGAAAAGGCGAGAGGAACATAGCGTTTGTTTTTTTGGCATTCAGAAGCAGCTTCTGGTTTATGACCTGATACTGCAGTAGATTGAATTCTTCCTGAAGGACTGAAAGCATTGCATCGGGCGAGGGTCCACTGACATAAAGCACGGTGTCATCCGAAAAAAGATGTATTTGAGCCTTACTGATATTGACATCTATCCTGTTAATATAAATTGCAAATAGCAGGGGACCCAGGATGGAACCTTGAGGAACTCCTCTCAGGAGGGTCTTTAAGGGAGAGACTTCACCTTCAGCTTTTACCTGCTGTGAGTACCCTATCAGGTAGTTCTCAAACCACTTGATGAATAGTACATCTAGACCGATGTGCCGGAGGGATATAAGGAGCAGGCAGTGATCGACTGTATCAAAGGCCTTACTCAGGTCCTAGAATATGGCACCAATGAAGTTCTTAATGTCCAACTCACACTGCCAATCATTAGTTACTTTGGCTAGGGGCTGAGATCGTGTTGTGTTGTGCTCTGAAATCTGACTGTAAGGTGTTGAGCAAATTTGACAAGTCCAGGAATTTCCTAAGCTGATAATTCATGATTTTTTCCAGCATCTTGGACAAGATTGGTAAAAGGGAAATAGGCCTATAATTATTCACATCCCTAGGATCGCCACATTTGAACAGAGAGATGACATGGGCTGTTTTCCAGATAGCAGGAAGGTCCCCCTGGGAGAGGGACAGGTTAAAAAAATGTGTAATGGGTACTTCCACAGTGTGGTAACCTAGTTTTAAGAAATAAGGTCCAATGAGATCTGCCCCAGCACTTTTTCTAACATCTAGCTGGAGCAAGAGGTCTTCGACTTCCTTCAGGGTAGTCAGTTGGAGGGAGAAGGATGGTTTAGGAAAGGAGGCTTCCTTGATCATTTAGGCCGAATTGTGAGCAAAGCGTACAGGCTGGAGAAGTATCAAAGGCTAACCCTGCTGTGGCAACGTGATTGTTGAAGGAATCTAATATAGAATGCTTGTCAGTAATCATGGTAGAGCCTATCGAGATTTTTGTAGGCAGGCTGGCACCAGGGGAGTGGCCTTTGATAGCCTTAATTAGTTTCCAGAATTTGAAGGAGCAATTGAAAGAAAGGTCAAGTTGAACGCGATAGAAGTTAGCCTTTGTGTCTCTGACCATTTTGGTACACTGATTCCTCTCCCTCCTGAACAGATCCCAGTCTTTCCCAAGTTTTGTCTTGCGTGTCTTTTTCCACAAATAACATAGAAACATAGACTTTGATGGCAGATAAGGATCACTTGGCCCACCCAGTCTGCCCATTTCCCTTCCTATTGGATAAGCTGCAGATTCCAGTTAATCAACAGCCTACTTCCTGCAACCCCCCACTACAATTGCCTTATGTCTGTCCCATGCATGTTTGAATTCCCCCACTGTTTTAGACCCAACAAGCTCCCCAGAAAGGTGGCTCCATGCATCCACCACTCTCTCCATGAAAGAAAAATTCCTCACATTACCCATGAGCCGTCCCCCCTCTATCTTTAAATTGTGCCCCCTTGTTCTTACACATCTCTTTTTCTGAAAGATGCTACCCTACTGGACTTTGTTGATTCCCTTGAGGTACTTGAAAGTTTCTATCATGTCCCCCCATCCCTCCTTTCATCAAGAGTATACATCTTAAGCTCTCTCAGTCTCTTTTCGTATGGTTTCTGATGCAGACCCTGTACCATTTTAGTTGCCCTCCTCTGGACTGCTTCCATCCTGTCTATATCCTTGCGTAGATGAGGTCTCCAAAACTGCAGACAGTACTCCAGATGGGGTCTCACTAACTGTCTGTACAGAGGGATAACCACTTCCCTTTTTCTACTTGTGATGCCCCTTCCTATGCATTCCAGTATCCCCCTGGCTCTCCTTACTGACTTCTCACATTGCTTACCCACCTTTAAGTCATTTTATATGACTACCCCTAAGTCCCTTTCCATTTTTGTTGTTGTTAGTACCTCCCCTGCTATTGTGTACTCTTCTCCTGGGTTTTTATTTCCCAGCTGCATTTCTTTGCATTGAATCTAAGTTGCCATATGTCTGACCATTCCTCCAACCTTGACAAGTCCTTTCTCATCCTTTCTACCCCCCCTTGTGTATCAACTCTGTTACAGATCTTTGTGTCATCTACAAAGAGGCATACCTTTCCCTCCAGACCCTCTGCAATGTCACCTATAAAGATGTTAAAGAGGACTGGACCCAGTACTGAGCTCTGAGGTACTCCACTAGTAACCCCCCTTTCTTCGGAATGTGTTCCATTCACTATTACCTTCTGTGTCCTGTTGTGCAGCCAGTTTGCTACCCAGGCTACCTCCCTGGAACCCACTCTCAGACTGGCTAACTTTATTATTGGCCTTTTGTGCGGGACTGTGTCAAATGCCTTGCTAAAGTCTAGGTAGGCCATATACACAGCCCCTCCCTGGTCTATTACTTTAGTCACCCAGTCAAAGAAATCAATTAGATTTGTCTGACATGACCTTCCTGCTGTAAATCCATGCTGTTTTGGGTCCTCTGCCCCACTGGCCTCTAGGTACTCAACAATTCTTTCTTTCAGAAGTGATTCCATCATTTTCCCTACCACTGAGGTCAAACTTACAGGTCTGTAGTTTCCTGCTTCTGCCTTGCTCCCACTTTTGTGAATGGGAATCACATCTGCCCTTCTCCAGTCCTCAGGTATCACCCCATCCTCCCATAATTTGTTAAAAAGTGTGGTCAGTGGTGTCACTAGATCCTCCCTTAGTTCTTTTAGGATTCTGGGGTGAATCCCATCAGGCCCCATTGCTTTGTCCACCTTGAGTTTTAGGAGTTCTTTCAGGACTCTTACTTCTGTAAATGGACTGGTGTCAACCCCCCTACCCAGACTGTGTCTATTGTCTAGCTTAGGTAACTCCTCCTCATCTTCTTTTGTGAATACTGAGCAAAAGTATTCATTCAGTATCTCTGCCTTTTCACTGTCTCCCTCTGCCCACCTTCCCTCTCCTTTATTAATCTTCACTATTCCTCCCTTAACCTTTCTATGCTCCCTAATGTACCTATAAAAGATTTTATCCCCCATCTTAACTAAGTTGGCTATTTTTTCCTCGGTTTGGGCCTTTGCTATTCTGACTGCCTTCCCCACTCGTTCTGCTTTAATTGATACAGTTCCCTGTCGTGCTCCTTCTGTGATTCCTTATACTTTCTGAATGCAGCCTTTTTCTCCTTAACCTTCCCTGCTACCTCTTTTGCGAACCATAGTGTTTTTTTAACTCCGCTTTGTTTTCTTTATTTGTCCCACACAAAGGCTTGTTGACTTTATGATAGCAGTTTTGATTTTTCTCCATTGTTCTTCCACCCCTCCTTTTTGGCCATTTGGTAGTGCATTCCTCAGGTATCCACCCATTTTGCCAAAGTCAGCCCTTCTAAAGTCCAGTATGCTTGTTTTTGTATGGCTTGTCTCCATGGTTGTGCTTATAGTGAAGCACACTGTGCAGTGGTCACTTGCTTCCAGATGTCTACTGACTTCTAAATTTGTGATCCTCTCTCCATTTGAGAGTAACAGGTCTAGTATTGCTCCCTCCTCAGTGGGTTCCAACACTAGCTGTCTAAGGTCTGCCCCCTGCAGAGCATCAAGAATGACCCTGTTCTTGGATGTGGCTGTAGTACATCTCATCCAGTTAACATCTGGTATATTCAGGTCCCCATCAACAGTATCTCCCCTTTTTCAGCCATTTTGAGAATGTCCTCTATCATTTTCTTGTCCGTTTCCTCCCCTTGAGACAGGGGTCTGTATTCAACCCCTGTGCAGATTGTGATGCCATTCCCTGTCTCCAAGGTGACCCAGAGTGCCTCTTGTCCTCCCCCTTTAGTTTTTAGTTCTGTAGCTTTGATCCCTTCCCTTATGTATACATAGATACATAGACAGTGTCGGCAGATAAGGGCCTATGGCCCACCCAGTCTGCCCATTTGAGCTTGTAAGTTCAGTTTGTTTTCCTAGAAGTCTGTTGCCCTTACCCTGACCCCAGAATTCCTTTTATGTCTATCCCATGCATTCTAAATCCAGTGATTGTTTCAGCCCCCACCACTTCCTCTGGCAGTGTGTTCCACTTGTCCACCACCCGTTCTGTGAAGAAATTCTTTCTCATGTTTCCTCTGAATTGTCCTCCTCCAACTTCATCCTATGCCTGTAGTCCTGGAACATTTTTCGCTTAAAAATAGTGTTTTCCTGCACCCTGTTCCTCCCTGTAAGATACTTGTATGTCTCTATCATATCCCCTTTCTCCCTCCTCTCCTCCAGGGAGTACATGTTCAGTTCATTCAACCTGTCTTCATAGGACTTGTGATGCAATCCATGCACCATCTTTGTTGCCCTCCTCTGAACCTTCTCTACCCTGTCTATGTCCTTACATAGGTATGGTCTCCAGAACTGTACACTGTACTCCAGGTGGGGCCTCACTAGTGTCTTGTATAGCGGAATTATGACCTCTCTTTTCCTGCTGGTGATGCCCCTGCCTATACATTCCAGCATCCTATTTGCTTTACCTGCTGCCTTGTCACACTGTTTCCCTACCTTGATGTCATCAGAGATGACAACCCCAAGATCCCTTTCCTGCTTGGTGCATGCTATATCCTCACCCCCCAACTGATATATTGTGCCAGGGTTTTTGTGCCCCATATGCATTATCTTGCACCTCTTTGCATTGAATTTCAACTGCCAAACCCCTGACCATTCTTCAAGTTTCTGCAGGTCCCTTCTCATTCTGTCTACACCTCTGGTGTGTCTACTCTGTTACAGAGCTTTGTGTCATCAGCAACAGTGAAATTCTGCCTTCTAGGTCCTGCGCAATGTCACTGATGAAGATGTTGAATAGGACTGGTCCCAGCACTGATCCCTGTGGTACCCCACTGGTCACTCTTCCCTCTGTGGAGTGACAGCCATTTACCACCACCCTCTGTGTCCTGCCACCAAGCCAATTACCTACCCACCACACTACTGTCCTGCCCACACCCATATTCCTCAGTTTGTGTAATAGTCTTCTATTACAACCAGATGCTCCACCAATCTCTCCTTCAGCAGTGCTTCCATGATCTTCCCCACTACCGAGGTGAGGCTGACTGGTCTGTAGTTCCCTGTTTCCTCTTTGTTATCACTTTTGTATAAGGGGACTACATCTGCTGTCCTCCAGTCTTTGGGTACCTTCCCTGTTTCCAGTGATCGGCTAAACAGGATAGCCAGAGGTTCAGCCACCACTTCTCTTAGTTCTTTAAGGACCCTGGGGTGCACCCCATCTGGCCCCATTGCTTTATCAACTCTTATTACTTCCAGTTCCTTCATTACCCTTTCTCGTGTAAAGGGACTTGTGTCCATTTCTGCACCATTCTCACCCCTTGTACTCCCTTCAGACCCATTACCTTCCTCTTCCTCAGTAAAGACTGAGCAGAAATACCTGTTCAAAATGTCAGCTTTACTGTTGTCATCCTCCACGTGGCCCCCATTTTCCCCCTTCAGTCTCACTATCCTTCCCTTTGTCTTTCTTTTTTCACTTATGTACCTGTAAAAGGTTTTACCCCCTCTACCCACTGATTTTGCAATGTGTTCTTCTGTCTGAGCTTTGGCTTCCTTACTGACCTCCCTGCCTCCTTTGCTTCTCCTGGTACTTCTCCCTATCCCCTTCTGCCTGTGTCTTTTGTATTGCCTGAATGCAATCTTTTGGCGCTCACTTTTGCTACCTCTTTGGAAAACCATAATGGTCTCCTCTTCCTTTTCCTCTTGCTAACCTGCTTAATGCATAATTCTGTTGTTCTTGTAATCCCCATTTTAAATACTGCCCACTGTTCCTCAACCCTGATTCCTGTCCCATTCCCTTAATGCCTCTTTCAAGTATCTCCCATTTTCCCAAAGTCTGCCCCACTAAAATCCAGGATACGTGTTTTTGTGTGGTTTGGTTCTGCTCTTTCTGTGATTTCAAACCACAATGACTGGTGGTCACTGTTACCCCCATTACACTGTCCCTGTTTGTGAGCACAAGGTCCAGTATTGCCTTCTGCCGAGTTGGTTCCATGACCAGTTGCTTGAGGAAGGCACCCTGAAGGGAGTCCAGGATAAATCTGCTCCTAGTTGATGCTGCTGCTGGGATGCTCCAGTCCACGTCTGGAATATTGAAGTCTCCAACCAGTACTACCTCACCCTTGTCTGCCATCCTTTGGATGGCTAACATCAGCTCCCTATCTGTTTCTTCCTCCTGGGCTGGTGGTCTATAGACCACACCTGTGCGGATGGCTGTCCCCATTTTCCTTTCCAGCTTAACCCACAGTATCTCTCCCCCATTTTGTTCCTCCTTGATCTCTGTGGCCCTTATGTCATTTTTCACATACAGTGCCACTCCTCCTCCCTTCCTGCCTGCTCTGTCTCTTCTGAATATGTTGTAGCCAGGTATGGTCATCTCCCAGTTGTGGTTATCATTACACCAGGTTTCAGTGATGGTCACAATGTCCAGGTCTGACTGTACCATGACAGCCTCCAGATCTTCCATCTTGTTGCTAAGGCTCCTGGCATTTGCACACATGGCTTTCCATGATTTGACCTCCTAGACTGTTTCACTGTTCTACTCCAGCCCCTTCCTTGGTTGTCATTTATCCTGGTTCTCCTTGCTGTCTGCCCTTCTGCTGAATTTTGCCCTTTCTGCTTATCCACCTCTTGGGCACTAATCTCCATCTTTTGCACACTGCTTTGCAGAGATAGCCACTCCTCTGGTTCACTGGTTCCACTGCTAGCTGGGGTGAGCAAGTAGGTACCTCCTTGCTGGCCTGTCACCCCTTTGCTAGTTTAAATGCTTGTCAATGTAGCATTTAAACTTATCATTGAGTGCTTGATTCCCCTCCAGGATGGATGCAAGCTCGTCAGGCTTGAACAAACCTCCATCCTCCAGGTGGGTCCCCAGTTACCAATGAATCCAAACCCTTCCTCACAGCACCAATTCTTCAACCATGAGTTAAAGTTCCTGTGCATGCACTCTATGTCTCCCTTGCCTCTCACAGGTAGTATTTCTGAGAAAGTGACAGAATTAGCTACTTGCTTGAGACCCCTCCCAGTTTCCTAAACTCTTCCTGAACTTCCTTTGGCCCCATTTGCCAGGTCATTGTAACTAGGTGGATAATGACATCCAGCTCACCCTCCCATCTTGCCTTCCCAGTGATCCCCAGGATCTTCCTTCCATCCTCCATGCCGTGGCACCTGGTAGGCACCTCACCTCCCTGTCCTCCCTCCTGTGTTCCTAGCTGGATCCTCTTATGATGGAGTCCCCACCAGGATTTGCTTCTCCTCCTCTGGGGTTCACTTCTTTCCCCGCTGAGGTCACCTCCTTGGCTAACCTCCACATCCTTTCCTTCCACTTCTCTGGGTACCTCTATTTGGTTGTCCTCATTTGCCAGTGTGGCATATGAGTTCTTGAGTGGAATAGGATCTGGGATGTGCCTCTGCCTAACTGCTCTAACCCTCTCTGAGCCCACTGTCATCCAAGTGCTCCTCATTCTCGGCATCCTTTGAGGCAGTGGCATTGGACTGGGTGGTCCCTGGCAGTGGCATAGTGGTATAGATCTACTCCACCTCCTCTTTTACTCTCCCTGTCCCTTCTGTAGACTGTGTACCCCGGTATGTTGACATCCCAGTCATGGTTCTCCATGTACCATGTTTCTGTGACTGCCACAAAATCCAATTTTTCATCTTCCATCAGGGCTACTAGCTCAGGAAGCTTGTTTCCCAGACTTCGGGCATTGGTACTCATTGCCCTCCATTTAAGGTCGGCTTTATCCTTTTCCCCCCATCCCTGCTCTTATTGCCCTTGTCTATTTTTCCATTTACCCCTGTCCTGCCCTCTGTTGAGCTCTGTACCTCATTGTTTACCTCACTACCTGCCATGTTTTGTGGGGGAAGGCTTTACATTTCCTGTCTCTTATCAGCACCTCCCCCCCTTGGCTAGTTTAAAAGCTTGCCAAGGAAGCATTTAAACCTGTCACTTAGGAGCTTGGTTTCCTTCATGGACAGATGCAGACCATCATGCCAGTACAGACCTTCATCTCTCCAAGTGTATCCCCAGTCCCCAATGAAGTCAAAGCCCTGTGCTCTGCACCAGTTTTTCAACCATTCATTAAACTGCATGGTGCACAGTACCCTAGCCTTACCCCTGCCTTGGACTGGCAGCACCTCTGAGAAGGTAACCATGCTTGTTACCTGAGGCCCCTCCCCAACTCCACAAATTCATCCTGCACTGCACTGATTCCATGCCTAGCTAGGTAATTTGTCCCAAGGTGGACAATGATATCTAGTTCCCTCTTCTGTGATGCTGCATCTGCAATTGTGAGGATTCGCTTCTTGTCACTCCAAGCCATGGCACCAGGCAGGCACCTTACTTCCCTCTCCTCTCCCTTCCCCAGTTCTACCCCCTAACAATTGAGTTCCCTATCAGAAGCTGTTTCATTCCCCTGTGGTGTCCCTTGCCACCCTTTTGTGGGTCTCCCTTGTGGATGTCCTCAGCATTCTTCTTGGTCTCCACTGAGGGTGCCATCATAGAGGAACCTTGCTCTGCCAGACTGGCGTATGATTTGTGTAGAGGTACAACTAAGGGTCTTCACCTCTGTTCCACCACCTGCACCCTCCCAGAACCCTCTGTGGTCCAACTGCTCTTCATACTTGGCAACCTATGAGGCAGTGGTTGTGGCAGTGGTGCTCTTTGGGTGGGGGAGGCCTCCTTAGTCCTTGCCAGTTCAGCCTGGAGGTGGGCAATCTCCTCTCTCAGAGCTGATAGTTACCTGCAAATAGGACAGCAACACAGTCTCCAGAATGTCTCCAAGAAAACTGCTTCCCCACAGCCAGTGCATTGCACCACTCCCCACATGTCCCTCTCCCTTCTAATATACAGTATGTAATATATATACTTTTTTTTTGGTGCTGTGTACTTACCCTTTATGCACTGTGATGGGTTATTAAGAATACAACACTTCTGCCCCAAGACCTGTTGAGGAAGTGATGTCTTAACTTTGGCTACAAAGGAAATGCCATGCCTGGGGGGTGGTGGGTGGGGAAGGGGGGTGGATAGTCCACAACCACAGGTGACTGTTAGAAACAATCAAATACACTACTGCTCCACCACCCTGGTGAGTACTGCCCTTTATAGTAATTCAACTAACCTCCAGTAACTTATTTAAAAATAGTTTAACTATCACAAAATCCTACGCACCAGTAAATTATTTAAAAATAGTTTCTGTCCCAAAATCCTAGTAGTCAATCCAGCTACCCCCAAGGGACAACCAAAATGCAGTATTCAAACCCTTGTGAAGTTACTTCCAAGATAAGCAGAGTTTGCAAGCTCCTTATTCACTCCTCAGCCACCTGTAATTTACTTAAAAATAGTTTAACTGTCAAAAAATCCTAGTAGACAAACTAGCTACCTCCAAAGGTCTACCCAACTGCAGTATTTAAATCCTTCTGCAGTTACTCACAAGATAAACAGAGTTTGCAAGTCCCTTCTTGGTTAAACACTAAATAAATATGTAAATAAAAAGCAATTACCAAGAGTAGTTAGTTTCACCTCCCACAGAATTGAGCAAAAGTGCACATTGTTGCAGATATCAAGTGAAATATAGAATTTCCCACACAGCTCACAGCTGAATAAAGAAGTAGTGTCCTTCCAGGTAAAGAAGATGTGCTTTGTGTCCTTGATGAAATGATCCCTGTTGCGCAAGACATCTTTCAACTCACTGGAAAACTACTGGCAGGTTTTTCTTTTGACTCGAGTATTCACTAGTGGTGCATGTTTATTGATAACGTTTAGCATAATGGCTTGAAAAATATCACAGGCAGAAGCTACAGATTTTGCTAGGTAGAAGTCTGGCCAGTACACAGAGTGGTTTATATCTGAGATGAATGCACTGGTGTCGAAATTGCATAGGCACCTTCTAGTGGAGAATTTGGAGCCTGAGGAAGAGGTCCAGTTGGATCTTACACAGGCAATGAAGCAGTGGTCACTAATGCCTCAGAAGAAGCCACCAGCGTGAGTGAATAAATGAGGTTTGCTAACAAGAATAATGTCTAGCAGGGTGCTATTCACAGGGTTGGTCTTATTTGGCCATGTGGTTTCACTGATAAGTTGAGTCAGCCCTAGTGAGTCACTGAGGGATATTTAATGATGAAGATGCACTGGTTAGCCAGTCTAGGTTGAGATCACCTAAAAGTATGGTCTCGATGGTCCTATGACCTAGGATAGAGGTTAAGTGACTCAACAGCTGCAATCCAGCAGATGGAGGTCTATAGCAACCTATCACACAGAGTGATACACCAGGTGCAATCTCTACCTGCAGGGAGATGCTTTCAAATTCACTCTGGATTGAGGCTGAATCAATGATAGAAACTGAGAATTTGTCCTTAATGTACTTTGTTGTTACTTGTAGCCGGGTAAAGCCAAGTCTCAGTGACAACCAGTACATCAGGAGCAGTGTGACATATCCATGACTGAATAGAGGAGTTTTTTTTCAGCAAGCTACAAGCATTAATGTGCATGAAGCTTAACCCTTTCAGGTTCGAAAGGTCTGTAGGAGATCTGATGGGTGCTGGAGGACCAGGGTTGAGTTCAATGTTTCCAGAACACAATAGTAGGAGGATCAGGGTTTTCTTAAGTGCTTCAAGGAGCAACCTTGCAAGCTTAGTCCATATTCACTTGTGGGGGCTGTGGTTAAGGCATGGAAGGACCCTAGGGTTGAATCCGAGCTGCTTGGCAGTTAGGAAAAACAGGACCTTGCCAGTGAAGGACATGGTGAGGTGAGCAGAATGGGAGGCACATTTAGATCCTTTATGGAGGGCAGGTCTAAAGGGGTGGTCTACTGTGGTAAATAGGTATTCAGTAACACATAAGAGGGATTGAGGGTACCTATAAGATGATCCAGTAACTTCGATAGGATGCTATTAGGCATATGCATGATGAGGAATTAGGATAAGAGGAGATGAAGATCAGCAAATACAAGGAGGAAAACACCCACACTCGTAACAGAAGTTGGCCTGTGACCATGTTCAGAAATTCCTGGATAGCTGACAGATGGGGCGAATGAGTCTTAGCAACTAGTGAGGGCACTGGGATAGGGTTCCGCCGAGAATCTAGTTTTGCTGAATTTAGGGGTGAGATGTTAAGCCAATATCTGAGAAGAGGTTAAGCATGAAGAGTGGATATTGAGCCAATGTGGGCTAGGTAGAGAGCCAATGAGAAGAGGCTTAGTGAAGTGGGCAGGGAGCTAGGGGCATTTAAGGTGGCCTAGGGCGGGGGTTGGGGGGTGGGCCGAAAATTTGAGTCTGAAGAGACAGTCCTGAAGCTCCCCTGAGGAGCCAGGGCTGGAGCGTTGTACTCCATACCTGTTGCTGGGTGGCTGGGCTTTGGAGCACCATGGGACACTTGCAGGCTTGATCCTGAACCATGGCTGTGGTCACAGCCTGAGGGGGCTATGGATACCTGTTGCTGGGTGGCTGAGCTTCAGAACACCATGGGGTGCTTGCAGGCTTGGTCCGGAACTGCGGCTGTGGTCACAGCCTGAGTGGGCTATGGATACCTGAAGTGGAAGGACAAGCAGGACTTAATAAAGCCCCAGGGAAAGGGGAAAGTACGCTTAGAAACAGGGGCACAAAAGAGCCGAGCACTTAATTGACTCTGTAAATCTGGGGGCGTAATCAGACTGCAGTCAAGGCGCCAACTCTATCTGAGAGCTTTAGGTCGAATAACAAAGGAAAGAAAGGAAAGTTAGGTCAGACAAGCTGGCCTTTTGTTACCCACAGCTGAAAGATGCAATTAACAGGCTTGCCAGGGGATCACAATCAGACAATGAGCAGTCAATGTACAATTTCATAAAATTGGCTAAGTTTAAGGCAGAGGCCCGAGAGGAGACTTCCCAGGAGTGAGGGGACTTAATTAAATGCAGCCATGGATTACTTCGGCGCACAGAGTACCAGCGCATTTTCGGCCAGCCTACTGCACTATCAAGACCTCACTGGTATCTGGCAAGCAGTAGCATGAGCGTAGAGAGCTGCCACAGACATTAATTAATTAAGCCTACACAATAAATTTTAACAATAACAGATGTATAGCTTGAAAGTCCCATTACAGAAAGACAAGCCAATCAGGGATCACTGCTTGACAAAATAGCCAATGAGCGCAGGTCCCGGTCTGGCGCAGAAAATTTGAGTCTGAAGAGACAGTCCTGAAGCTCCCCCGAGGAGCCGGGATTGGAGCGCTGTACTCTGCACCTGTTGCTCAGCAGCTGGGCTTTGGAGCAATGTGGGCCACTTGCAGGCTTGGTCCTGAACTGCGGCTGCGGTCACAGCCCAAGGGGGCTATGAATACCTGTTGCTGGGTGACTGGGCTTTGGAGTGCCGTGGGGCACTTGCAGGCTTGATCCTGAACCACGGCTGCGGTCACAGCCCGAGGGGGCTATGGTTACCTATTGCTGGGTGGCTGGGCTTTGGAGCACCATGGGGCACTTGCAGGCTTGGTCCTGAACTGCGGCTGCAGTCACAGCCCAAGGGGGCTATGGATACCTGTTGCTGGGTGGCTGGGTTTCGGAGCACTGTGGGGTGCTTGCAGGCTTGATCCTGAACCACAGCTGCGGTCACAGCCCGAAGGGGCTATGGATACCTGTTGCTCGGTGGCTGGGCTTCAGAGTGCCATGGGGTGCTTGCAGACTTGGTCCTGAACTGTGGCTGCAGTCACAGCCTGAGGGGGCTATGGATACCTGTTGCTGGGTGGCTGGGCTTCGGAGCACCGTAGGGCACTTGCAGGCTTGGTCCTGAACCACAGCTGCGGTCACAGCTGAGGGGGCTATGGATAGCCAAAGCTTTCGACGTGGCTGGCATCTATTGCCACCCAAGCATTCAACCCTCAATCATTACTGAACTTTTTGCAAATATCACCTCCCTCTCACAATCTGGTGAACTTTTTTTTATAATGGGTGACGTGAACCTAAATTGGTTGTCTCCCAAGTTAAACAAGCTATGCAATGATGTCACTGGTCTAAACCTCAGTCAACTTATACTTGAACCCACACGTCCTAATCCTAAAACACAAAATCACACCCTGCTTAACTGGGCACTCACAACCCACCCGCACCGCGTCATTAAATCTGGTCTACTCCCCAATGCCCTTAGTGACCACAACCCCATTTTCATTGTACGTAAGGTTCATCATCCCCAACCTCCCCCTAAAATCATACAGCTCCGGTTCTTTAAATCTTTAGACCTTACCCCAATCAGCTCTGCACTCGCTTCCACCGACTGGGCTCCCTTCTCTACTGCCTATTTCAAAGATGAATTCATTGCCACCTGGAATGTCTTTGTCTTTGCTCCTTTCAGATGGACCAGAGTCCGTGGGCTTCACCTCCTCTGGATCATCCCCAAACTACTGGCCTGCTTCAGGGAGAATGATCGGGTCTGGAGAAAGCACAAATCTACTAAACATCCAAGCGACTATGCCAAGTACAGAATGATATGCAATTCATGTACTAAAGCTACTAGACTGGCTAAGTTTGATTATTTCAACTCTTCATTCCTGACTAACACTAACTCTCCATCTAAATTCTGGAGGGTAGTTCATGCACTGCTCTCTCTCCCCCCTCCCCCTCCAGTTCTCAAATTAAATAACTCCCTAGTTTCTGACCCTGGATCCATAGCCAGTGAATTTAATGTCTACTACACCTCATGGCCCACGTCTCTTCTAAATTCCCTATCCCCATTGCTACCTACTAACTTCAGCCCTTCGCCTAAGCCAGTGCCTACCCCTACCCCATTTTCCTTTTCTACTATCTCCCCTGACAAAGCTCTTAATGCTCTACTATCTTCAACCCCTCTAAAGGCTCCACACCAGATGAGCTCGATCCTAAACTTCTCTACCTTTCTGCTCCTGCAATTGCTTTTCCTATCTCCTTAATCCTTAACCTGTCCTTTATTTCTGCCCAAGTACCCTCATCCTGGAAACATGCTGTAGTCCTTCCTCTCCCCAAGGGTAACACATCCACTCCTGGCAACTATCACCCCATTTCCCTCCTTCCTACCCTTGCCAAATTTCAAGAACATTTAGTTCTCTCTCAACTATCACCATTCCTCTCTGATTCCTCCTTCTTCACCCCCTTCCAGTCTGGTTTTCAGAAGAACCACTCAATAACCACCTCCCTCCCCAGGCTTACTGACTTCATCCTTTCAGGGATGGATGATGGCGTGATTACCTCGGCCATTTTTGTTGACCTAGCCAAAGCTTTCGACACTGTTTCCCATCCCCTGCTTCTTGATTCACTCATTTCAGCCGGCCTTGCTCCATCAGTCACCAACTGGTTTAAATCCTACCTCATTGGCAGGACCCAGTCAGTGAGAATCCTTGATTCCATCTCCCCTCCACTCACCATCAACACTGGTGTCCCTCAGGGCTTAGTGCTTGGTCTCCTACTCTTCTCCATTTTCCTTAATGATCTTCCCACAGCCTGCTCATCCTCGTCTATCCACATGTTCACTGATGATACTGTTTTGTACAGTTCCAGCAAAAACCTTGCTGCAATGCAAACCAGCTTACAGCATGACTTCAACCAAGTTCAGCTCTGGTTTGCTTCTCATCAGCTTTTTCTAAATGCCAAGACAGTCTCAATGACCTTTGGCAATAGGCAGAGACTCTCTAGGCTCCCGGCACTACCCACCTTCCACACTCTTGATGGGAACATGTTAGAGGACACATCCTCATTTTGATATCTGGGAGTTTGGCTGCACCAGAACCTCAGCTTCTCTGTGCATATCGATGCTATCATGAAGAAACTGTGCCCCAAGCTTGGTGTTCTGTACAGGAATCATAGTTGCATCCCTCTGACTGCGAGGCACGAAATTGTTCAGAAGATGATACTCCCCATCTTTGACTACTGCTATGTAGTCTATGGTGCTGCTCCAAAATCTTCTCTGATCACATTGGACACTCTCTTTAACTCCTTCTGCCGCTTTGCTATCAACTCCCCTTCCCGCTCCAACCACTGTGAACTCTATTGCTCTCTAACCTTCATTCCACTATGTCACAGACGCATCTCTCACTGTGCCAAACTAACCTCCAAATTCTGGTTCGGGAGGCTCCCCTCCTATCTCTCATCCCCTCTGTCCACTCCACCTCCCCCCCCCCACTCTCTCAAATCAAATGACGCCCACACCTTGACGGTCCCTCGCCACTCCACCTTCATCGGTCAGACTGGTTTCACCCATCGTTTCCCTAAAATCTGGAATTCCCTCCCCCCTGAAATACGACACTCCTCCTCCAACTACTCTCTTACCTCTGCCCTACACAATTACCTTTCCCTCAGCTGTTCCTGCTTTAATGCACCTTAATACCTGAACCCA
Source organism: Neoceratodus forsteri (assembly GCA_016271365.2). Taxonomy (NCBI): domain Eukaryota; kingdom Metazoa; phylum Chordata; order Ceratodontiformes; family Ceratodontidae; genus Neoceratodus; species Neoceratodus forsteri. Next base: position 57,241,239 of record CM028130.1, read on the forward strand.
GTTTCTGCCTTCCTACCATGACCCCCCCCCGGCAGGGTTCTCAACATCCTGAAGGGGGGAATCTGGAAATGGCTACCCCTTCTTCCTCATATTCAGTTCTTGCCTCTCCCCCCCCCTCCACCTGCCCTTCTGGGTCACCAGTGTGCACAACCTAATCCCGTCTTTTTACTCCAACAGCACTTGTATACTACCTCGAGCCTTCTCCTGGTACACTCATACACTATGCATGGTTCTATAGGTTTTGCACGTTCATATGTTCTTTTGTATGATTTTGGACATGTATTGTAATTTACACAATGTTCCTCTACTGTTTGTTGTACAATACCTTGTGTTCCAACTGTTGCACGATCTTACAATGTTGTATTGTTTGTACTACCCACATAGTATTGTAACTGATCATCCTTTACAACCCTAGGTAACCCCCTTCCCCCAGGTTGCACCATGAGATGAGCAGCTTGTTGTTCAGTATGCCCTCCTGGTGAAACATTTCAATAAATAAATAAAATAAATACTGTATAAAGTAAAACTGTAAAGGTGGGGATGGATGTGGTCTTTAAAATTGAAACAGTGACTTAATATCTGCTATACCCAAATGTGCATATATATATATATATATATATATATATATATATATATATGTACAACACTAAAAGAAATAAAAAGGCTACAATGATTAACAAACATAACAACATAAACCAAATAAGACCAGCCTTGTTGGTTCCAGTTAAATCTTTTTTCTTTGAATTTTGCTAATTAAAAAGGGTTCTTTCTGATAGTCTTAGTTGTTATGTGAAGAACAGTACTTTAGCTGAGAATAACACATTAAGTTCTGTTCCTCTTTAGACTTCAGTGGTATTGTGATCTCATTTATTGTGACATCACAATGGAACCAATTTGTTAGCAATTGAGCGTCTGTTGTTACTCAGTTGTGATGTGACATTCAGTGAAGTCACAATGCTGATGAGGTAGGATACATACATACATAGATACTTTCAGCAGATAAGGGCCTATGGCCACCCCATTCTGCCCATTTGAGTTTGTAAGATCACTTTAAGGTTTTATAAAAGTCTGTTGCCACTTACCCCTGACCCCCAGCATTCCCTTACTGTATGTCTATACCATGCATTCTTAAATCCCGTGATTGTTTCAGCCCCCAACCCTTCTTCAGGCAGGGTGTTCCACTTGTTTATCACCCTTTCTGTGAAGAAATTCTTCCTCACATTTCCTCTGAATCACACTCCCTCCAACTTCATCCCATGCCCTCTAGTTCTGGAACATATTTTTCACGGAAAATATTTTTTCCTGCACCTTGCTGCTCCCTGTAAGGTAAGTGTATGTCTATATCATGTCTTCTCACTCCCTTCTCTCCTCCAGGGAGTACATATTCAAGTCCTTTAGTATGTCCTCATAGGACTTGTGATGCAATCCCTGTACCATCTCTGTTGCCCTCCTCTGAACCTTTTCCACCCTGTTTATGTCCTTACATAGGGAAGGTCTCCAGAACTAGACACTGTACTCCAGGTGGGGCCTCACTAGTGTCTTATACAGTGAAATTATAACCTCCCTTTTCCTGTTGGTGATGCCCCTGCGTATGCATCCAAGCATCCTATCTGCTTTACCTGCTGCCTTGTCACACTGTTTTCCTACCTGCTTATTGCATGCTATTTCCTCACCCCACAACTGATTATGTTGTTCCAGGTTTTTGTGCCCCATATGCATTATTTTGCACATTTTGTTGTGTTAAATTTCAACTGCCAAACCCTTGACCATTCTTCAAGCTTTTGCAGGTCCCTCCTCATTCTATTTATACCCTCTGGCATGCCCACTCTGTTATAGAGCTTTGTGTTGCCAAAGAATAGGGAAATACTGAATTCTAGGTCCTGCGCAATGTCAACAATGAAGATGTTGAATAGGACCAGTATCAGCACTGATCCCTGCGGCACCCCACTGGTCAATCTTCCCTGTGTGAAGTGACAGTCATTTACCACCTCCCTCTGTGTCCTGCCACCCAGGGTAACAGAGAAGGGTAACAGAACTAAATATGGCAGTCTCCATGTAGAATGTTGGTCTACACATCAGTGAAGGTACATGGAGTAGTCAGTCCCTGGGTGTGTGTATTGCTTTGAATAATTTCTTTAGTTTGCATTTGTACTCGAAGAGTACATAGGATTCCTTTTGTTGTTACTCTGGGCAATGTAACCAATAGTCTTGCTTCCCTCTATATGATGGGAAGGATCTAGCTCTTCAAAAGTGGTTCATAATTTAACAGTTCTCCATGATTGCTGCCTCTTAGTTGAACATAAGGTAAGGTGGTTATCAAGAGCATTTTTTACTATTTCCCCAATAGCAATCAGTTGTACCTTATCTTATTTGAAACTTACCTGGCCACCTGATGCATGATTTTATCAGGAGACTACAATATGCTTATGTTCTCTATGTAGGATTTCAATTGAAACTAAATACTTATACAGCTGATACAAAAGGCTGCTGCAAGGGTGCAAAAGTTGACTAGCCTTTAAGAGCATACTGCAGTGGAGCCAGCCAGGATACAACACAGTCCTGTGACACTGCATGACAAAGGTGATTAACTGCCATTGAAATTGACTGTCTACTGCAGATTTGCTTTGTTTACTGCACTAACTCTACTGCAGTATACTTCAGTTATACGTTACAACCTGGCTAGCACCACTGCATGTCAGTTTTGAAGCATTGTTACTGGCTGTCAGTTAAAGGGGATATAAACGTCTACAGAAAAATATACTTCCAAGGTTTCATTGAAAACTTCTGTGTAAGTTTTTTTTGAAAGAACATTGATCTGTTTTGAACATTTATTTCTCAAACAGTGCCACCAGGGATCTGCTTTCTTCTTCTTGTTTTTAGATGTAGTGTCATTATCAAAGTGATACTTTATCTAACCATGATGATGTCACTCATTCTAAACCAGACAAGACCAAACTCTCTTAAAATGACATCTAATATGATCATGCCATTGCTTGTACAGTAAAATATTAAACTTGTCACAGCAAATTAGTATAATTTGACAAACTGTATTTTCAGTGATTAGAGGCTGGAACTTCTATTAGCAATTATTTAGCCATGTCTTCTAATTGGGGGTGGCTTTTAATTAGCCACGTCTCAGCTGTCACTGCCAGATTGCATTTTCATGGTTTTGATAAACTGACAGTAATATCAGCTGTGTTGTTTAGTGAAGGCAGCCTGTCTGAATTTCAAATTTTCTGTCTGCTGTCAGCCTTCAATGTGACTACTGATTTCTGCTATTGCTAGATTGGTCAAGATGTCTAAACAAAAGCCATAAGACCTGGTGTATAAACTTATGGTGGCAAGAAGCTGAGCAAGATGGGAATAGACAGACAGCCCTGGAACTAAACATAGATGAGAAACAAATCAGGGACTGGCAAAAAAAGAACTTGTCGACATACTACACCTGCACTTCAGCAAGGCCTTTATCTCAGACTCCACAGGAGGCTGGTCAAAACACTGAGTGACCTTGAGTGGAAAAACAGACAGCTACATGTGTAGAGAGCTGGCTGAGGGGGGAGGACTCAGAAGGTAGTGATGAATATTAAGTTCTCTTATGGTGAAGAGGTCATAAGTGGGTAAAATGCGGCTCAGTTCTGGGCCCCATCTGTTTCAACATACTCATTTGCAATGCAGTGGTGGACATACTGGAGAAGATCTGCCTCTTTTCAGGTGACATGAAGATCTGTGTAAAGGTGGACACTAATGAGGAGATTAGGGAACTAAGGGAGGACATTGAGAAACTGGTTGAATGGTCTCACATCTGGTGCTTCAGTGCAAAAAGCTGTAAAGTAGGAAAAGGGACCAGTGAGCACAATACTCAATGCAGGGGGCTACTGGAGAGCACAGTTCAGGAGAAATAACTGGGTATTATAATCTCAGATAAATTAAAATCCACAGCACATTTCAGCAAGGCTGTGGACAAAATGAACAGGATCCTGGTGTGAATTGGAAGGGGAATCAGCAGCAGAAGACAGGAGGTGATCCTCCCACTGTACAGATCTCTTGTGCGACCACACCCAGAGTACTATGCAATGTATTGGAATCCATACCTGCATAAGGACTGTGAGAGTATGGAGACAGTAAAGAAAAAGACAAATAAGAAAAGGCAGGTGTGTGAGGGGAAGACATATTAGGAGAGGATGCAAGACCTTGATATGCATATGCTGGAGAGGGGACATGATAAAAACTTGCAGTACCTGCAGGGGATATATATGTTGGAGACCAATGGCATTTTTAACATAGAAACACAGAAGCATAGACAAAGATGGCAGAAAAAGACCAGCAATCCATCCAGTCTACCCAAGTTCCCTATCTAACACTGGGGCCTATTGTTTATCCAGGGTCTTTGCTCTCTCCCTTCTCCCCTCTATTCTTCCCGATATTTTTGCCCCAAGAAACCACTATACCATTCAAACTCTCCCAACTGTGCTTGAAACCTACAACTTTTTAACACTCACCACCTTGGCTGGTAGACTGTTCCATGGCTCAACCACCTTTTCTGTAAAATAATACTTCCTCGTATCTCAACAAAGTTGTTGATGGACAGTACAGTGACACAATTTGCTGACAGTGATCACATAGCAAATGTGTCAACTGACAACCACGGCACCCCATGCACCGGGGCACATTTCAGATGTTTGCTGTGGGCTGTGCCTCCTGCACCCCTGTGACTTATAGATTGTCAGCTCCGGGGGGGAGGATTACAGGAGAGAGCACCAACACTGGGAGTCACTGTATACACAAAGCATTCTGACAACCCGTTCGACACTGTGAGTGATGAATGGGTTCTGTTGCTTTAATGGTTTCTTGATGTTGGGTTCATTGTAACAATGGTATACCAAAGGTATACCAATGGTGTACCTGGGCCATCCACAAGGCCAAGGCAGACCACTATAAGGCTGCCCTTACTACAACCTGGGGCTCGAGTCGCACTTTCTGGCGTAATATTTAATCCCTCTATGACAATTCTACCCCTCCCCCCTAGCAACTCACCGTGAATGGGTCCATCACTACTGACCCTAAATAGATCGCAGATGCCTTCAACACCACCTTCTCAGACCTGAGCTCTTTCCTCCCCCCCTGACTTCTTCTCCTCATCCACCCTCCTCACCCCACACCCCCTTGACCACCCACCATTTCGTTTCCAGGTCCTCGCACCTCATGCGATCAAACCCTACCTCCTCAAGTTTCTAAACTGTTCTCATAACAGCAGCCACTCAACTGACCTGAAGCTTTTGTACCTGATCCTCGATGAAGTCCTGCCTCCCCTCTCCAACCTCTTCAACCACTCCCTCAGGCAATGGAAATTCCCCTCCTGCTGGAAAATGGGCACCCTCACTCCCATACACAAGTCTGGGGACCGTCTCTACCCAGGGAACTACCGCCCCATCTCCATCCTTCCCTCCCTCTCTAAAGCTCTAGAGCACATTGCTGAGAACCAACTCACCGAATACCTAGCCAAATATAACCTCCTATCACCAGAACGACATGGCTTCCAGCCGGTCCATAGCACTACCACTGCCTGCCTGAAATTTTCCAGTTCTATCCACTCTCCCCTAGATGTTGGCCATCTAGCAGGAGCTGTCTTCCTGAATCTGTCAAAGGCCTTTGATCATGACCTCCTGCTCTCTAACCTTGCTCACCTTGGCCTCTCCCAAGAAGCTACCTCCTGGTTTGTGGATTACCTGTCATGTCGATCCCAGAGGGTAAAAATTTGTTCCACCCTCCCCTTCCCTCACCCCTTCCCCTCCTCTCTGGTGTCCTGCAGGGGTCCATCCTTGGGCCCCTCCTATTTAGCCTCTTTTTGAACTCCCTACCTAAGGTCTGCTCAGGGAACATCCTACTTTATGCCAATGATGCCGTCCTCTTCTCCTCTCACCCTAATCTTCCTCCCTTGAAAACTCTGTCCAGAACACTTTCACTGTCGCTGAGTACTGGTTCACTGAGAACAAGCTCACCCTGAACCACAAAAAAATCTAAGGTCATGCTCTTTGATCATCACCAGAATAAACAAAAGCACTCCTCCCTCCTTGTCCACACCTCCCTCTCCCTCCCACTGGAGCAAGTCTCTACTTTCAAGTATATTGGAGTAACCTTTGACCCTTCCCTCACCTTCCATGAGTACATCCACCTCCTTTGCACCACTGTCAACTCCTGCATTGGCATGCTATACCGACACCGCAACTGCCTCCCACCTGAAGCCCTTCAGCTTGCCATTACCTCCTCTGTCCTGTCTATTATAGACTACAGCATTCTGATCTATGGTGCTGCTGATAGCACTGCCCTACACCATGTCAAGGTTGCTCTGAATAAAATTTGCTGTCTTGCTCTAGGATGTCCCAGGATCACCCATACCTGATCCCTGCACAGCCAATCCAATTGGATGAATTTTGACAGCTGGCTCCAATATCACACCTGCCTCATAGTTAATAAAATTATTACTGGACAAACTACCCCCTGTCTCTCACCCCTTCTGACAACTATGTCAGCTGCTAGATCCACCCATAGCACTCTCAGTCTGAAGTTCAAAGTCCTGTGCTAAAAACCCTCTCTTGGTCAGCGCTCATTCTCATACTGGGTACCTACCTGGCTCAGTGCCCTTCCTCCCGCCATCATCCTTGAGCCTATGATTGGCAGGTTTAAATCTCTGCTCCATTCCCACTTCACTGCCTCACTCACCTGCACCTGTCTCTAGCCTCCACTCCCTGACAATGGACTATGTCCTGCTCAATTCTTGCCAGCCTATGTCACCTGACAAAATGCCTGCCTACTGAACTGCCGTGCCTCCTGCACTGTAACCATATAAAGTAATGCCCAGCTGCATGCTATCTGGTTTGCACAGCTGTGGTTTCTCTATAATTGTATTACCTACTCTATATTCATCACTGAACTGTATTCTTTACTCTGCATGTATTATGTAATGTCTTTGTATTGTTTTCTGATGTGGAGCCTTTGTAAACGAGTCTCTGACTCAAAGGTATGTAATTCCGATTCTTATAAATAAATAAATAAAAGGATAGTATTACCTCTTTCCTTCTGCTATCAATACCTCTATCTGCACACTGCAGAATTCTACTTGCCTTATCATAGGCCTTGTTACACTGGCTCAATTGCTTTAAGGTGTCAGCGATGATAACTCCTTACCTTAACTCCAAGCCTAACTTGCTTAAGCAAGAACACAGGGATGAGGGGGAATTCATTGAAACTGGCAGGAGACAAGTTGAATAAAGAAGTCCCCATGCACTTTTTTACTGGAAGTGATGGATAAGTCTAATAGGCTGCCTGATGATGTGGTGCAGGCTAAAATGTGTGTGAGGGGGTCATCAATGTAGGATGGGACATGCATATTTTCATAGTAAGAGGTAGAGGGCAGAGCTACAGTAAGAGGACAAGACAGTCACTAGGGCTGGGGAAGTATAGTTAGGAAGGGTGAGCAGACTGGATGGACTGCCAGGCCATTTCATTTTCTGTTGTCATTTTCCATGTTTCTATGTTAAAACAAAGACTGAATATTTGACGTTTAAAATTTATAATCTGGAAGATCAGAAGCTGGAATGCAGTCTGCTCAAATGTTTGTTGTGGAAACAAAGGACTTACTTTCACAAGGCCTGATTTTCAAACGGTGATGCAGGGCCCAGCCCTGCATCTCCATAATGTGTGCGGCACCTGCGTCTAAGGGTTAGATGCAGCTTGCACCTGATTTTAAAATCCTGGACACAGGTTGCGACAGTTCCCTCAATTTACTGCAGCTTTCACCAAAGCTGTGGTGCAAGTCTCACTAACCTGCTCCCCCAGAGGTGCAATGTTACACCAGGTGGCAGCTGGAGGAACTGTGCTGTGTCACCGCAAGGAACGTGCAGCAGAACAGTTGCAGCATGCTTTTCTGAAAATTACACCGCAGGACAGGTTTGTCGCAAGTCGCCACTTGCAACATACTCTCAGCTGCAAGTTACTTGTGGTAGTCTCAACCCTTCTGAAAATCAGGTCCATAATGTTTAAATGCATGTTGCAGTGGTAGCCTATGACAAGATGCACTAAATATCTGAATATCTCAGGAAATTTCACAGAAAATCCACTTGAAATGGATGGGGATTTCATAGAAACACAGAAACATGGACAATGATGGAAAAAAATGTCCATCTAGTCTGCCTAGTGTTCTCTATTTGCCTAGGGACCTACTGTACACATGGGGTTTCATCCTTCCTGGTCCACCCCTCTGCTTCCCTCTCTACTACTACCTACCTGAGCAACCACCAAACTCTTCACTCTGTCCCAGCCGTGCTTGAAATTATTTAGTCTTGGCACTCACCACCTCTGATGGCAGATTGTGCCACAGTTCCTGCAGCCTTGACATAAAACAGAATTTTCTCACAACCCTCCACCAGTTTTCACTCATGACCTCAGGTTCTTAACTGTGTACTCATGCTGAATGGAGACAGTATAGCACAGTGGTTTAAGGCTCTGAGCTGCAAACCTAGAGACCTGGGTTTGAATCCCTCAGCCCCCACTTGCATACTTTGTGACCCTGAGCAAGTCACTTAACTTGCTTGTGCACCCAGGTCACACCTCTAAACAAGCTTTCAGCTTAGTGTGTCTCTCCTGGTTAAAATATATATATATATATATATATATATATATATATATATATATATAAATAGTTCTATGCAGTTTGCTTTGCTTATTCCCTTCAGGAACTTGAAGGTCTCTATCATATTCTCCCTCTCTTGCCTGGTCTCCAGCGAATGTATTCAGTGCCTTGAGACGATATCCATAAGATCTACCTTGTTGGCTCTGAATCATCTTGGTTGCCCTGTGTTGCACTGTGTCCAGCCTGTCATTGTATTTCCACAGGTAATGACTCTAGAATTAAGCACAGTATTCCAGTTGCAGCCTCAACAGTGACCTATACAAAAGTAGCAATACCTCCTTTTTCTGTTGTCAATACCCTTTCCAATACACCCCAGCATCCTATTATTTATTTATTTATGTATTTATTTATTTAAGCATTTTACCAGGAAGGCATACTGAGCAGAGTACTGCTTGATTACAGATGCGTCCTGGGGAGAATATAGAACAGTTTACACAGTATAGACAAGAAAATGCATAGTGGGAGAAATATTAGCATTAGGATCTGGTTACATGTTAGTAGTAGCTTGAGAGAGACAAATTGGTAACCACAGTACATACGGGATGAGAAAGCACTTGAAGTCAGGATTGACAAGTGAATACATTGTGGAAGATCACTAACATTTGGTTCAGAAACCACTACATACACGACTGAGTGTGACAGTTGGTAGCAGAGTTACATACAGTAAGTGTACAACAAAATCACGTTTTGAGCCATACGAGATACAGTATAAGGCGAGTGGACAATAGTTAGATACTGATGAATTACAAATTTGCTAAGTGCCAACATTCCCAGAGAGTTGCCTAGTAGTTGGTAGGCTCCTAGACACAAGCACAGGTAGGGACGAAATGATCTTGAAGCATGAAGTTTAGGTGCGACAGGCCGGTGAAGCGACGAATGTTAGCTGGGAGGGAGTTCCATAGCGAGGGAATGTGGTAGCTGGACCCTGATTGCCCAGTGGAGGTAGATCGGTATGGGATGGCTAGGGACCTGGAGTCTGAGTTTCTGAGTGTGTATGATTGTGCTCTAGGTTTGTTAAGATGTCGGAGAGGTAGGAAGGGGAGTCGCTGAGACCAATGCTTGGCCATAATTTTTGCGCAGTGAGTTAGCCTGCGATAGTCAAGTGAGGTGAGGTTCATTGCTTGATATAGGGCACAGTGGTGTGAGGAGTAGGGGCTGTTTAAGGTGAAGCAGCAAAAAGAGTGGAAGAGAGGGTCCAGCCTAGCTAATGTGGTCTTTGGGCCGGCACTGTAGACTACGTCCCCATAGTCGAGGACTGGGAGGATCATTTTATTTATAATGACCTTCCTGGCTGGAAGGGGTATGTTGTCACGATTCCAGTAAAGTGCACCAAGCCTTGGGTGCAGCTTCTTAAGTAAGGAGTCAATATGTGCGGAAAAGTTGAGGTGCTGGTCAAGCCAGACACCGAGGTATCTGAAGGTGGTGCAGGACTCCAGTGGGGACCCTTCCAGGGTGTGAAAAACTAATGGTGAAGGGAGCCTAAAAAATGTTCTGCCTCATCCAAAAGGTTAAGGAGACTGTTTTGCTAGCATTTAGGAGGAGGTTATTTGAGCAGAGCCAGTGCTGGACTGTGATGAAGTCATGCTTCAGAGGGCAAGGGGCAGGATGCGTGTAGCATTAGTCTTGCTATAGGCCTTTGTACACTGACTTAATTGTTAGAGGGGGTCAACAATGATGACTCCCAGATCTCTTTCCACTGCTGTAGTGCTCAATTTAATTCAATTCAATTCAATTTATTTTTAAAAAGAGGTTATTCCAAAAGATCATAGCACCTGTACATTAAAATTCAATAAACAGGTATTCAAAAACAATAAACAGAAACTCAGTCAATAGTTACAGTCTGGAAAGGCTAGTACAACTAAATACATTTTTAAAGTAGTTTTAAAGCCCTCCACAGTCAGGCATTCTTGTATCCGATGAGGTAGAGAATTCCACAGGGTAGGGGCCACAAACTTGAAAGCAAGAGCACTAGATATCTTCAAGCAAACCCTGTGAACCTCTAGCAATCTCTCGTTGGAGGAGTGGAACAGTCAGAGGGAACAGTAGGGATGAAGAAGCTCTTGCAGGTAGCTCAGATCCTGTCTGTGTAGGACTTTATAGGTCAGCAAACCAACCTTAAAGGTGATCCATCACTGAACAGGCAACCAGTGCAGTCTGCGCAGCATAGGTGTAACATGGCTAGATTGAGACAACCCAGTCAGCAACCTGGCTGCAGCATTCTGCACCAGATGCAAGCAGTGGATATCAACCCCCAGCAGCCCTAGGTACAGGGAGTTAACCTCTCTCATCCAGTATTCTATCCTGTTATTTTTTCCCCTAGGTGCACAACCATGCATTTTTGGTGCTGAATTTCAACTAAAACAAAAGAGTATCTCTATCTACCTGTTAACCACACTTCAGACTTGAAAATGGTATTTTCATAAATTAATTTTATTTTTTTCATACTGACCACCAAAGCTGCTTTCCCTCAACATTTCATTGGCCCCCTACCAGCTTTCTCAAGGGGAGTTCTCCTACAAGTTAGTAAACGTATAATTACAATTTCACTATCAAGTTCAGAAAGGGTTACCATTTGCATCATTGGAAAAAAGGTAACCTTTCACAAATATCATTAATTCTATGGATGTATTCAAGATATTGCAAAACGGCCACTTACCAATTCAGTAGTCAGCTCAAATTCATCAGTTAACTCCAGTAGCTCACATTGCTTGTGTGTAGCTGAAATCAGGATGCTGCTGCCATGACAGTGCACATCTGGCTGCATGCTCCATCTTGCTCATTTTGAAGCTGTTGCAAAGCCCAGTATGATGTCACATCCCTTACAGAAATAATTACATGAAATGTTTTCATGCTGTGCACTTAAAACTACCCATGTGATATACGTGCTGCAAGCAAGTTTTAAATGTTAAACTGGAACCAAGTGCATGCATGTGGCATGCGTGCAGCAAGCAAGTGTGGAAAGCATGCTTTTTATTTAAAATAGGAAAAGACTGCATGTATGTGGCATGTGTGCAAAAAGCAAGTTGTCACTGATAACTGCACACATAAAAGTTAATTGGGGTTGATAAGATTCAAATCCAAGCCTTCCGGTCTCTTGGTTTGCAGTTCAGTGCCTTTAACCACTAAGTTATACTGCCTGCATACATATGGCTTGCTTGTACTTCAATACAAATCTGCATACATCTGTATGCATGCACGCGGCATCCTTTTTGCCACAGATATACTTTTTAGTTTTCTTGTCCCCGCCTCATCTCAGCTGCATTGCTAAACTATAGCACACATACCAATGGAAACACGTGTGGTTCTTCCCACCCAAAATACACACACTTACCCACACTACTCAATTACTTCTGTCTGGCCTATACTCCTACTATTTTCTCTCCATGGTTTTGAATGCTTCCACGCAAACAGACTTTAAGAGGCAAACACAAAATAAGGAATAACTTGACACCCCACCCAGTTGGCCAGTCCTGCCCCATGCACACTCACATTGTAGTGGGTGTGGCCATGCTGCTACAGATAACCCAAAAAGTATAGATATAATTTGAGAGTCTATTACCAGAGTACTTGGGAGCCAGAGGTAGGAGACTTTAAGAGATGATGTCCATGGGTCAGAGTGCTGGGGAGTACTCCCTTGAAATGAATGAAGTAATTTTTTATGAATAGTTTTACGCATTACAATGGCAAGTTGGAGAATAATGAAGGCCATTGTTCTACAAACAAGGCCCTTGTTGGTCAAGTGGTAGCCTTCATTAATCTCCAACTCTCCATCAGTAATGTATACAATGGTAACAAAAATACCCTCATTCATTTCAATGGGTCCCAGTCCTGCACTCGCCCTTGCCCTACATCATTATGTGCCTGAGCAAGGGGATGTGGAGCTCAGCTGCACTGGAGGGGGGGCATAAGCCTGACTATAGTGGGGCTCCAATAGTCTGTGAATACCATACTGCTCAGCTGCCCCTGAATGCAAGGGATAGCCCTCATTTTACTGCTAAAAACTGCTCTGCCCCAGTCCATCCCTCATGGAAAACATGCTGCTCAGACAGAGGATATCCTGTAAATTTATACTTTATGGAAGGGGTGCCATTTCAGATTTCAGCAGTGGGGAGCCAACAACCAGTCAAGACCAGGTGTTAGTTAGCCCCTAGGCGGCAAGCTCTGGAATGTCTGGAACATCTCTAAAAGGTCAGACTAATTTGTTGTGACTGAAAAGTGATGCGCAAGTCAGGAAAAATTCAAATCTATAAGATTCATCTTTCTATACTCTGAAGCAGTGCATCAGATTTGGGCATAAACCCATCCAGTTACTGACCAAATTTTTTTCTTGGCTGAAGTTCTGAACCCCCCTCAAAAAAAATATTATCCCAATTTCTCTCCCCAACAGTAATGGGTATTCTATTCAATACCCATTCCAATGTGTCGTGAAGCCACCAAAAGGTGCAGAAACATGCAGAACACATCAATATTTTAGTCCTTCCTTAATCCCCCTGTAAAAAAATAATTTACTTTTACTTACCCAGCCATCTGGTCAGAACCTGTGGCCTAGCCAAGTGTGCCACCAGCCAAGTTTTCAGTCGGCTCCTCCTCCACCCTTCTGTCAAAAGCTGGATGCTAGAACTGACCATCACACACCCACAACATGGTCTGTGACCAAGTCACCTCACCAACTGAACCCACCCAACCTGTGCTGCTTTCTTCTTGCTTGGATGTGGCCACACTGCACTGATCAAGACCTATGAAGATCATCCACACTGCTGTTACCACTGCTACAAGGCCTAGCTTGCTGCTATGGGGGGCCTGCACTGTTTTTCTTGTTTTTGTGAGGTGAGCCTAGAACAATAAGTAGGTAGCCTAGTCTCAAGTTAGCTTCTAGCTCACCCCCAGCCACTTCAGCCAACAAGGGAGATGGAGAATCACTAAGAGTAGACAAACAAAAATAAGCTGCTACAACACCACTATTGTGAGTTCAGTGCTCACCATCTCCTCCACACTGTAGTGTGCAGCCTGTCTATTCTATGGCAGGAAAGAAAGTATCCCAGTTACGTGACTCATGTGCTCTTGCTTGGCTTGAGCTCCTCCACATCACATGTAATGGCACCACCCCTGAGAGTGGAAAATACAATAAAGACATTTGAGTCAGGAATGCACCTGCAGCATAAGTGCAACACAGGCCAGGGGGCACTTACTGTGCAAAATATTTAATCCAAATTTAATGCCATTATTGCTGTACCATAAGAACAACTTATGCAGAAATGTATGTGGGGGGGTTCTCCCCTCTGACCTACCTAAATGGTACCCCTGCTTTATGGCAGAAAATAATTCTCAGGGGCTAACATCAGTACAAGTAAATACACTCATTTCCACTGTGTTCTGAGGTACTGTAGCTCCATCTTTCAGGGTGTGTCATGATCATCGTAAGGGTTAGTGTTCCACATTGTGCCTCATTTTGAGTATCCATGTCCCACATTTCAGTGACAAAATGTGAGGTATGGTGCATGCTTCCAAGACCCTACTCAGCACAAAGAGTGCTGAGAAGGGCCATAGTGCATATGCTCCATACAGAATGACAAAGGGAAAGTAAGTGAGCCGTAACAGTCATGGAGAAATACATTTGTAGCACTAAATATGCATAAGAGGATTTGCATGGCCCAAAACAAAAAGGTAATGCTTCACAACACAAAGGTCCCTCTTCACACATCTGGAATGGAGGATATTGGCTGACTATACCCTAGGCATTTAATGCAGTAAGCAAACAATACTTTACAAATCAATGGCAATTTAATAACAAAAATCAAAACCCTTTAAACAGCTTGGGCTGGCAATATAACTTAGAGGTTAGAGTAACGAGCTGTGAATGAGCTTGCTACATCCAGCAGACCTGGGTTTGATTCCCAAATCCTCCACTTGTATACTGTGTGACTCTGAGCAAGTCAATTAACCTCCCAGATCACGCCTGAAAACAGGCACTTGTTCCTAGTAGGCCTTACCTGGTTACCAAAAACTTAAAAGAAAATAAATAAAGCTTGCAAAAGGATCAGAGTTAATGAGTTTACCTAATTGTAATAAGAATTCACTGAAAAAAATGTATATTAATGCCTCTAATTGCTAGCAGTAGCATGAGAAATAGAAACTGATGTGTTTTTAGATGAGATTTACACCAGCTTAGTTGCTGCACACATGTCAAGTGTGCAACATGGAAACCTGATGTGATTTTTAGATGTTTCCACCATCTTACCTGCTGCACTCATGTTACGCATGCAACATGCAAACCTGTCGTGATTTTTAGATGTTCACACCAGCTTACCTGCTGCACACATGACAAGGTTGCAGCATAGAAACATCGAAGCAGAAACATAGAAGTTGATGGCAAATAAGGACCGTAAGGCCCATCCAGTCTGCCCATTTTTTCTACCTTATGAATGTGCTATAGGCCTTTACTCTGTCAATGGCCTATCTATTCATACTCATCTGTATTTCTCCCTTATGCCTATCCCATGCTTGTTTGAAGCCCTATTCATAGACATGCATGCAAATCTGATGTGTTTTTTAGACTTGGCTTGCACAGGTTCACTTTGTGTATGTGAATCACATGCAAACATTGCACAGTTAAGCACATGGCATGCATTCTGCATGTACGCAGCACACTTTATTTCTGTAAGGAATGCCATGCATCTGGTTGTGAGGTACTGTAGACACTTTTTGTGTTCCCTTGGGTGTGCATTTTAATAGCTGGTCACTCGAATGAACTAGTAGCAACCTCTTATGTGTCCAAAAATTAGAGGATAAAACTTGAGGCACATTACCAGTATAAATGCTGGAAATGTGGCTCAAGTTTTATCCTCTAATTTAAGATTGCTTAAGTTTGTTTTGCCTGTATCTTAAATTTGGTTAGCCCATATCTTAAAATTTGCCAATATTTAGAATTTACTTTGAGGTGTAGAAATTGTCATGACACTTTTGTGGTCTGAGAAATTTTTCACCCAGTATCTTGGAAGTTTACTTGAACTGGATCTCTCACCAAGCCTACATAGTGGTTAATAAATCTCTTCCTGGGAACAGAGATAGTTGAATAGCACATCAAGTCCATGCTCAACTCTATATCTATTTTTGGCTTCATTCTATGGGCTTTTCCTTTAGCCTGTTGGCCTGTTTGCTGTTTTCCTAAAAAACGACATTACTGGGGTGGCTTCTCCTTTCTCTATCATTCATTGCTTCAGAGGAGGACTGAGAGCCAAAGAGGGCTAATTAAGGAAACCCAAACCTCCCTTTTTGGCTGCTCAATTGTAAACCCATCCATCCCTGTAATCTATTATATCAGACTTTTCAGTTTATATGTTTTTAATTCTTCCTCACACCTTTCAAAACAGACTTAAATTCTGTCTAAAGATTTATTACATTTTTCAGGTTCTAGTAGGTATGTTATTTGAGAGTCCAAATGGTCAGTTTCAGTTTTTAAACTATTTCTTTCTCTAGTTGTGGACTAAATAATTGCTACTATGAAATTGGTGGAGCATTTGCTCCAATTGCATCCCATCTATCTTTCATAATTAGGCAATGAAATGGCATATTAGGTTCTGTCATAATATGCAAACCATGTGGCACGTATCTGTTTCTCACATATTCAGTGAGTGTAATAATATGCCATTCTAACATCAAGTCCTTTTCTTTAAAACGTTCTAAATTTTTACTTAATGCCTTGTTCCCTAAAGGATTCTGACTTAATTTTACTGCTCTTATGTTCATCTATCATCTTATCTACTTCTGTTTGAATTTTAAATGCCAATCTTTAGATCACCTCTCTAGGTTTTGTAGGTCACCCTTCATGTCCCTGAACACTGTCACTATCTACCCTACCACAAAGCTTTGTGTAATATGTGATGAGACACTGCTTTCCCCAAATGCCCTCTTCAATGTCAATGATGAATATATTGAAGAGGATAGGACCCAGGACTGATCCCTGCTGCACCCCATTCATGAACTCCCTCTCTTCTGATTTGACCTTGTTATCCACCACTCTCTGTTGTCTCTCTACCAACCAGTTTTCTGCTCATCTATGTATCTAGTTGCACTGGGTCCCCCAGCTTTTTCAACTGTCTCCTATGTGGCAAAGATATGAAAGCCTTGCTGTAATTGAAGTAGAGTATATGCACAATGCGGCCATTATCTAGTACCTTTGTTACCAATTCAACTATTAGGTTTGTCTGATAAGACCTCCCTGCCACAGACCCATTCTGTTCATTATCCTATAGACCAATAGCTCTCTTGGTAGTCCACAAGGTCCTCTTTGATCAGTGACTCCATCGGTTTACCCACTACAGAGGTACAGTAAGGCTGACAAGTCTGTGATTCCCTGGTTGCTCTTTATCTGCTGGCCTTGTGTAGTGGGACGTCTGCTACCCTCCAGTTTTTTAGAACTACCCCTATCTGAACACAGCTACTGAACAGCCCTACTAGAGGTTCAGTCAGTTCCACTGTCTATTTTTTTTTAGTACCCTTGTGTGCATCACACCCAGCTCTGGGGCATGATCTACATTTAGGGCCTCAAGCCCCTTCTGGGCCCTTTCTCTGTTACATACCCACTGTCTCATTTCAAGAATGCTTGTAAAAGCTGCACTGATGCCACTTTCAGGCAGTGGCCCACTGTCTTCCCTAGGTAACTGTTAAGGACAGGTGCTTTTTGTTGTTCTTCCTCTAGTAGTCTCCCCACCTTTATAGCCTAACAATAAGTACCATCTTCCTGCTTCCTTTTTTCTTTAATATATCTGAAAAATTGTTTTTCCCTCCCTTGACCTTTCTGCATTAAGCAGCTCCATGTCTGCCTTTGCCTCCCTGACCACCCTCTTTACTTCTCTAGTTTTATTTTGTACACTCCCCATTCTTCCTTCCTCTGTTTTTTCCTTGTAGCTAGTGGAAGCCTTTTTCTTCATCCTCATTGCTTCTCTGACCCTTTCTGAGAACAATATTGGTCTCTTGTACATGTTTCATTTTGTAACAATTATTGTCCATGACTTTGTTGCCTTGAAAATGGTCCCCTTGATTGCCCCCCCCCCATCTTTCCTGTACACCTCTGATGGTGTCCTCCTTGGTCAATTTGTCTTGGACCAGCTCCATCATTTAGTTGAAGTCTGAAATCTAGGACTTCTGTGTTTGATAGGGGCATTCTGAAATTCAGAACTTTAGTGTCTGATAGGGGCATTCTGATCCCAAGAGCCAGTGTGAACCAAATGGAAATATGGTTGCTGAACACCAGTGGCTCCCTACCTTCACTCCACTCACCATCTCTTGAGTTGTTAAGCACCAGATCTAGAATGGCCACCAGTCTGGTGGGTTCCTTAACCCACAGTACCAACAGGTAGTACTGCAATGTATCTAACAGGGTCTGAAGTCTGGTCCTCCTGGGTACTGGAATGTCCAGGTTCAGATAACCCACCACTGCAAGTTCCCCTTTCTTCACTCCTTGCCAGGAGTTCCTTGAGCCCCCGTAACTCTCCCTTGCCCATGTTTTGGTGGTCTATAGATCACCCTCATCCATATTTTCTTGTTGTATTGGGCCATGAGGCGAACCTGCAGTGACTCTGTTTCACCTTTGCTTTTCCTGCTGTATTCATCTTCCATAGCCTCTAAACCATTCATGACATACAAGGCTACACCCCTTCTTTGTGCTCCCTCCATCCTGTCTAAACATTGTGCAGCCTGGGACTGACAAGTCCCTGTCATTATTCTCTGTGTCCCAAGTTTCTGTGATAGCTACGAGGTCCACTTTGGTGTCTATCACCAATGACTGGATCTCAACAATTGTATCACCTAGACTCCTGGCAAAAAGGCAGATCCCCATCTAACTAGCTCTGGATCCTCTTTTACTGATTTATGATTCTACACCTGTATTCCTTCCCATTTTCACTATCTTACTATTTTTCCTGTTGAGAAAACAAAAGTGGGTTTCAGGCGCATGCACTTCTAAAGGTGCTCCTGCCACCATACCAGCTTTACTGAAACAAAAACCAACAAGCATCTATCAATGCCAGATGTTCACCACTGGTATAGAAGCCCTGGGGTACTAGATGCTTTGCATTACTGTGTGGTGTGAGTGGTACTAAAGGACATGTTGGCAAAGGGTTAAAAATAAGGCAGCTTGTGTTTAAAAAAAGTATGTAAATTGCCTTTTTTAACTAAGGTTATTTAGACATCTGTAAAGGAAGCTGCAGATGATAGAGAGAGGAGAGTGAATGAGTTTGGTTGTTGTAGTATAGCACAACTGAATGTGCCTTCAATCACCTGGGAAGTGCAGTATATGATTCCCATGGAATCACACTGTAAATTGTAAGTCAGCGATAACACACAGCAGGGTTTGTGGCAGTGCTAAATTGCTGCATGCCTCAGGTGGGTTGTGAGGCAAAAGGCACAACCGAGTGCCTTCAACCACCTGGGAAGTGCAGATGTCTTCACTCCTCCGGTGCTGAAGGCACCTATACTGCCATGAAAGCTCATGCTAAGGACACGGAATCCTCAGATTGTTTCTGACACCTGTGCATGAAAATGTAGAAACAGGGATTGGAGAGTATACGCACACAAGCAAGTTCTGTAGCAACATTACACTTATGAATAGGAATCGCCAAGGCGAGGCAGGTTTAGCATGCATCTCAGCAGGGGGCACATGGAAATATCAATCAGACGGGGACAGCCTGTAAACAGGGTTGAGCCATGGTCATGGAACTCTGGGGAAATGGCTAATGCTGTGATAGAGGCACAGTCCCATAACTAGAAAGGCTTGGGCAGATTAGATGGGGCTGGGTTGGGGCAGCAGGTGCACCAGAAACTGCTTGTCAGTTCTGTCCAGTGGTAGTTATGATCTGTACAGGAGCATGGGTATCAGAATCAATCTGAGGATCCCTCTCCTCCAATTAACCAAACTGTAATTTGCTTTTCAAATAGCTCCCACCTCCTGCCTTCTGAATAGGGGGCAGTGTAAAACTGCTGCATGCTAATTGTTTCCATTTCTATTTTCCCCTGCTCTGTCAATGCTGCCTCACCATGACAGTGTGAGCCACAGATTCTTGTATTCCCACTTTATGTTATCAGGCAAAGTGATCTAGGGCATGCTGCACTACTCACGCAACCACCCACCAACACTTTCTTTTCTTCCTTGCAATTAGTCAGCACACATGAAAACTGGCTTCTCCATACTGCTCAGAGCTACATTTCACACTGCTGCCATTTCCCTTTTTATGATTTCATTTTGTGTCATTTAGCTGTGTGGCATTTAAGTTGGAATGTTTCCTCTGTTTCCAGGCAAAGAAGCCAGGGGCCTGGTTCTCCTCAGAGCAACCACCTGCTGACTCTCCCACATCCTTAGCATGCACTTCCATGGCAGCATAAGTGCCTTCGGCACGTGAGTGAAGAAATCTGCACTTCCCGGGTGGTTGATGGCACTCAGCAGCAGCTCATAGAAACATAGAAACATAGAATTTGACAGCACATAAGGACCGCTTGGCCCACCTAGTCTACCCATTTCCCCACCTAATGGATAAGCTGCAGATCCTAGTTAACCAACAGCCTACTTCCTCCTACCTCCCCTAGAATTGCTTTATGTCTGTCCCATGCATTCTTGAATTCCTCCACTGTTTTTGACACTACGACCTCCTCAGGAAGGCTGTTCCATGTATCCACAACTCTCTCTGTGAAGAAATACTTCCTCACAGTACCTCTGAGCCATCCCCCCTCTATCTTCAAATTGTGCCCCCTTGTTTTTGCACATCTCTTTTTTTGAAAGATGCTACCTGCTTGGACTTTGCTGATTCCCTTGAGGTATTTGAAAGTTTCTATCATGTCCCCACTCTCCTTCCTTTCCTCAGGCTATACATCTTAAGTTCCTTTAGTCTTTCTTCATATGTCTTCTGATGCAGACCCTGCATTATTTTGGTTGCCCTTCTCTGGACAGCCTCCACCCTGTCTACGTCTTTGCGGAGATGGGGTCTCCAGAACTGTACACAGTACTCCAGATATGGTCTTACCAGCTGTCTGTACAGAGGGACAACAGCTTCCTGTTTTCTACTAGTGATGCCTCTTCCTATGCATCCCAGTATCCACCCAGCCCTCCTTACTGCCTTCTCACATTGCTGGCCTACCTTTAGGTCATCTGATATGACTACCCCCAGGTCCCTTTCCATTGTCGTTGTTGTCAGTATCTCATCCCCCCATTGTGTTGTCTTCCCCTGGGTTTTTGTTTCCCAGGTGCATTACTTTGCACTTCTTTGCATTGAATCTAAGCTGCCATACATTTGAACATTCCTCCAACCTTGCCAAGTCCCTTTTCATCCTTTCCATCCCACCTTGTGTATCAACCCTGTTACAGATCTTTGTGTCATCTGCAAAGAGACATACTTTCCCTTCCAGTCCCTCTGCAATGTCACTTATAAAGACATTAAAAGGACCGGCCCCAGTACTGAACCCTGCAGTACCCCACTAGTAACCCTCCTTTCTTCACTGTGGACTCCATTTACTATTACCCGCTGTGTCCTGTTGTCCAGCCAGTGTTTTACCCAGGCTTCCACCCTGGGACCCACTCCCAGGCTCACTAATTTTTTTATTAATCTTTTGTGCGGGTCTGTGTCAAATTCCTTGGTAAAGTCTAGGTAGGCCACGTCTACAGCCCCTCCCTGGTCTACTGCTTTCATCACCCAGTCAAAGAAATTAATTAGATTTGTCTGACATGACCTTCCCGCTGTGAATCTATGCTGCCTTGGGTCCTGTGCCCCACTGGCTTCTAGTTACTCAACAATTCTTTCCTTCAGAAGTGATTCCACCATTGTCCCTACCACTGAGGTCAAACTGACAGGTCTGTAGTTTCCTGCTTCTGTCTTTCTCCTACTTTTGTGAAGGGGAATCACATCAGCCCTCCTCCAGTCCTCAGGTACAACATCATCCTCTTATGATTTATTAAAAATGGTAGTCAGTGATGTTACTAGTTCTTCCCTTAGTTCTTTTAGAATTCTGGGGTGAATCCTATCAGGCCCCATTGCTTTATTCATGTTCAGTTTTAAAAGTTCTTTCAGAACCCTTTCTTCTGTGAAAGGACTAATATCAACCCCACCTATCCAGAGTGCTTCTATTGACTGGATTAGGTATTTCCCCTGCTTTTCCATTGTGAATACTGAGCAGAAGTATTTGTTCAGTATCCCTGCTTTTTCACTGTCGCTCTCTGCCCAACCACCTTCCTCTTTGTTCAGCCTCAGTATCCCTGCCTTAGTCTTTCTTTGCTCCCTAATTTACCTATAAAATGCCTCAGTACCTACCTCACAACCCACCCGGAGAATGCTGTAATTTAGCATTTCTACACACTGTGTTGTGTGTTATTGCTTACTTACAACTTACAATGTGATCCTATGGGAATTTTATATCACATTTCCAAGGTGGTTGAATTCACCCAGCTGTGTCTCATGCCTCACAACCCAGTTGGGGCATGCAGCAATTTATCCTTGCCACACAGCCTGCCATGTGGCGTTGAAAACTTTAAAATTTATAATGTAATCTCATGCTAATTATACACTACTCTTGGGTGGTTGAAGGCACCCAGCTGTGCCTTGTACTTTTCAATCCACCTGATGCATGCAGCGATTTAGCATTGCCACACATCCTGCCATGTGTTTTTGCTTACTTACAATTAACAAGTGATCCAATGTAAATTTTTTACCCTATTTTCCAGGTGATGTGCAAGTGTGCATGTGTATCCATGGCTAAAGAAGCGCTGGACCATAATGATGGATGTCTCTTGTGTCATGTGGAAATTGTTGTATGTTGTTTGTCTCAGCTTATAATGGATGTCTGTGGTTGCTTGTGTTGCTTGGCCTCCTTTGGCTGCTTGGGGGGGATGTGGAGCTAGTGTTGAAAACCCTAACATTACATTTTCATGCTTTTGTCACTTTAATAGTAACACAAACTGATGCATTAACAGAGTTTTTTTTGCACATAATTATTTTTTGTTTGCATGACAATTTACCTGATGACATCACAAGTGGTGAAGCCATAAGTGATGTCCTCAGGTCAATCACCATGAGAACAAAAAAATATCAACAACATTTCCAGTAAGGGGGTAGCATATTCCAATTATGCTATACCTCCAAAAAAGTGAAAATAATGAATTTCCTGCCAGTGTTTGCTGATCATAAAAAACCTAAATGGTATTTATAATTGAAACACCACTAATTTGGTAGATAGTTTTGTGCTGAACAACTTTTGTGCTTAAAGTACCACGCTATCATTTTTCATTTTAAAGCTATTTGCATTTGTTTGTTGCAAAAAGTGAAAAAAAATTGAATGTTCTACTGCTTTTTGCTAATTATAAAAAACCTCTAAAAGGCATATATAAATGAAACACAACTCATTTTGTACATATTTTGTGTGCTAAATAAATGTTATGCTCACAGAACCATGCTATCATTTTTCATTTTAAAGTTATTTGAATTTGAATACTGTTAGTATAGCTAGTATACATCTGCAGAGCTTGGCAATGAGAAACACACATGTACACACACACACACACACAGACACACATACATGCACACACACACACACAAACACAGACACACTCATACACATTTATTTCCTGTTACAAATGATCTAGGCCCCTGGATGTTTCAAATTCCATTCTGATTGGACAGTACAGCTCTGCTGCTTAGATCAAAGGAAAGAGCTGACCAAGGACTGGATCAGCTTTTTCTTTTGAAGTATATGACTTCTCCATCCAGCAAGTCAACACTCTGTCATTATCAGCATGCATGATGATTGGTGTAGTACTGACTAGCTCCTTAAATACTGCTCTGCATTGGACTAAGAGTGTCACACTCCTCAAAATGTGCTATTATAACAAGATCTTCATTGGGTGCTTACATTTGTTTCAAAAATAAAAAGAAGAAGGGGAGCACTCAGTGAAGGAGTACAATTAATTCAATTTTTCAAAAAGACAAACACAAACATACACTGTAGGAACAACTAACCTACATAACATCCTTCCTATTGGGCTTCATCGGGGGAATGTGTTCAGTCACAAGACAATGTTTTAGTAGCAGTGCTTATACATATTCATAAAATGACTCACATGGTAATTAAACCTACACCAGCATCATGAATGATACTGTAAAGTAAGATAAGGTACATCAACTGACAGTATATTCAATGCAAAATACATATAAATACTAAACCAATAAAAAAGTGTTTTTTTTTCAATTTAAAGCACATCCAAAGTTACATAAGTAAAAACAGTTGTACCCTACATTGCACATAAGTTGAATATCTTTGCAATGTATGTATATATTTCATAAGCAGCTCAATAGTAGAACTGCAGGCAATAAATATTTTTTGTAGTAACTTCCTACTATTATGTGTAAATTTTGCAGTACCAACATCCAAGCTCAGCAAGTGGCCTTGGTGGAAGCCACAAAACCCAACTTACCAATCACCTTAAAATGCACAAAAAAAATGTTGTTTGTATTTTGTCATTTCTATTTGTCTCAGGGCATCATACATAAGCTGAGAAAACTCATATGTTCCATTTGGTATTGGTGCACTGTCAGGAGGACAGAGGTACAGTCACTGCATGCTACACATTGCCAAAGAACTGTGGAAGCAGAAACCTATACAAGGCTCTTTACTGATTTAAAACAGGTATGCCACTGTTGTCACATCAATACCTGAAGACAAGTGTATTGTTTATTTCTGGGATGACTTGTGCAACTGTTTTGGATGGTCTCCATCCTGCTCAATGAAATCCCATGAGGGGACTGGGGGCTAGGTCCTCCATTACTGGCGGTGGCAGGACAGGTCCCCACAGGTGAGAAAGAAGGGCTCTGCAGAGGGTTAACGAGCAGGAGACAGCTGAGGAGTTAATTCAGAAGGCCTTAGGAAGAAAGAAAGAACATTTTAAGCTGATAAAGCAGCTGTTAAACACAGCTCCTGAATTTTCAAAGCAACTTGGCTCTTACAGCCAAAGCACCATATTAACTCTGAGGAAAATGACATATTTGGTTTTATTCTACCCCCATAAAGAATAAGAGTGTCCTCTATTATAATTGTACTGAAGCACTTTACTTTTCTTTTAATTTCACTTATCTTTTTTTTTTATCATTGAGCGATTATTAAGTGATTATTTAGAAAGCGTAAAAAAGGGATGATTTTGGTTTTGGCCTCTTGAAAGATTTGATGATTTGAACAGTTGAAATTATGCTGAACAGTTTTTCCTTGAACTTCTGGGACATTAACTACTGAGTAGCATTTTTTTCAGAAGATACAGAGGTGATACTGATACTGATATTGCCATCCATTACAGAGTTTTTTGACTGCCGAATCTGTATAGTAACTCCATAATAACAGATACTATAAGAAGTACTGTGATTAGGATAAAAGAGGCTTTTTTAATTTTATTAGTAATTTTATTGAGGAAATTACCGCAACTAAATAAATAACCTTGTATTTATTTATACATCATTTATTTTCAAGAACAAGGGGGCACAATTTGAAGATGGGGGGTGGCTCAGAGGTAATTTAAGGAAGTATTTTTTCACAGAGAGGGTTGTGGATGCACGGAACGGCCTTCCGGAGGAGGTTGTGGAGTCAAAAACATTGGTGAAATTCAAGCATGCATGGGACAGTCATAAGGCAATTCTAGGGGGTGGGGGCAGGAAGAAGTAGGCTGCTGGTTAACTAGGATCTGCAGCTTATCCATTAGGTAGGGAACTGGGCAGACTGGGTGGGCCAAGCGGTCCTTATCTGCCATCAAATTCTGTGTTTCTATGTTTCTATATTTTACTCATACACATTGAGGTGATATTCCTTAAAAAACACATGGAAATTTGAGTAATTGGCTCAAACGCTCAGGTATAATTGATTTATCTATTCTGAACAACCTGGAGGCAGACAATACAACAGTTGTAGAAGAATACATCCAATAAAATCAAGCTGACTTAATTGAGTTAAATTAAAACCACCAGGGGTTAATTAAGTCTTATTATTAACTTCAGCACTTGAAACTGCTGAGAGTGACATAACCAGTGCATAGAGAAGAAAAACATAGGTGCTGAGCTAAATTGGTGCAATTCTAGGTTACTTTATCAGCTGAGAGCCTACAGCACTTGACTAAAGGAAAGGTGTAGTGGATGCTAAGTTAGTAAGATAAAAGGTAAGAGGGTTTGGTTTGCAAAAATTAAAAACTTAGTAATCCTTCTCCTAAGACACTCAATACTCTTTATGGAAAATTAGAAAGCTGTTTTCTTATCTGCTCCTCTAGTTTGAAACTGCTGATTGTGATAAACTCCTGCAGTAAAATTAAATATTCTCGTTGGAGTGGAGAAATCATCTTAAAGTTATAGAAATAATCGTGGCTAAGAATTACCTCATCATCAATCCGGAGCACACTGTACTAAGCAAAATGGAAAATAGAATGTAAGTTTATCATTGATTATAGAGCTTGCTGGATCATTGGATATTGGAAAGCCACTTAAAGCCTTTTACAGATTTATTTTAAACTTACTTTTAAATATATTTGTTTGAATAAATGTTGCTTGCTAAATTCGTGTCAAACTAATGAAGTGTAGTGTGTTCCCAGTTAGTGTCCTAGTTACTTTTTAAATTTTTTACATATCCCTTGTGACATCACGAGGGGAGAAAGGGTGGACTATCGACAGATGCCCATCTTTCAAGATAAACTTGGAGGGTCTAAACAATTGCTGGAACAGAGATCGTGGAGTAAAAAAAGACTGAAAAAGCCTGAACCTATTTTGTACTCTTTTGAAAGCCGGCATGCGGATGGAATCCAATGAGTGAAAACAACAGCAAGCAAGCAAGCTAAGAGAATAGTGCACTCTCTTAAAAAGCCTCCATGCTTGGCAAGCAATGAGTCCTGAGTCTTGAACTTGGGTGCTATTTTGAAAGGTCTTACTGTTTTTCATTAGGGCTCCAAGAACTGAGATCAGATACTGCTTTAAATTATAAAAGCATTTATGTTAGTAAGAGAAGATATTGCAATTTAATACAAACAGATTGCCAGTGAGCACATTTTAACTCCCATTTCTAAATCACTCTTCATAGAGCTTTCTAGTGAATAAATACTAAGTTCTATTCTTTTTCTTAGTTGTTTTAAATAGAATTATTTGTGATTTTGTGATTTTACCCTTACTTAATTGTTTTTAGCATGGTATTCACCAGAAAACAAACCACGGAAATGGAACTAGTAGCCCTAGAGGAAGCAATTGCTTTAAATGGAGCAGAAATCGTTACAGCTGATATGACAGTGCAGACAGATAGGGAACAGAGCATAAGCATTGTAAGTACAAAAATGTATAAAGACAAAGATCAGCATGGAAAAAAAACTGACTGAAGGAAAAAAATTAGAAAGAATAAGAAGCAGATAAAAAGTAAGAAAAAAAGGTGTAAATGGCTTAAAGACCCAGGGCCCAATTCTAGAAGGGTGGCACAAGTCACCACCAAGCACAACTTACACCCCCCGCAACTGTGACATTGACCCTGTGCACTAGTCTAGATGGGGCAGGGTCACCGCAGCTAAGTCCTGTGACTTGCAACATGTGGCCAGGTAAGCCAAACAGAGGGCGCACCTGGAGAGCATGTTGCAAACCACAACTGGCACACCACACAATGCAAGTCCTCCCCACCATGCCCAGCAAGCCACATTGGTGCCCTGCAGGGCTGTCCATAACCCTAGCCACCTGACATGTCCATGGAGAGCCCCGCAGGGCTGCCCACACTAACAGCTCCCCGACATATCTGTAGAGAGCTCCGCTGGGCTGGCCACACCAACTGCCCCTGATGTGTCCATAGAGATCCCCGCTGGGCTGCCCACACGTCCAGTCCACCAACATGTCCGTGGAGAGCCCTGCAGGGCTGGCCACACCAACTGCCCCAGAAACCACCAGAGATATGCCCCGCAGGGTGGCACTGTCATCCCCCACCCCTGTCCCATCCCTGAGTCACCTGCCACAAATGCAGCATACACCCAGTCAAGCCCTGGTAGTCTAGTGGTGCCCCACCCAGCTGTGCCAGCCCACCCAGCACCCCCCACCTATCCCCAGTCAGTGACTGGCACATCCCACCTCTCACCTCCACAGCCAGCCACCTACTGAGTTCTGTAGGAGCATTACTATAAAGATGAGCTCAGATATTAATTTCTGAGTGCATCTTTCCAGTAGCACTCCTACAGAACTCAGTCAGCAGCTGGCCATGGAGGTGAGAGGTGGGCTGTGCTAGTCACCAGCTGGGGAGGGTGAGGGGTACTGGGTAGGCTGACATGGCTGGTTGGGGGAGCCACTAGACTACCAGGGCAGGGTATTTGCTGCATTTATGGTTGAGAGATATAGGTGGGGGATGATACCACAGGCGGGCATTTCATAATGGGGTTCTGGGGTGCTGAGGGGTGTGGGCAGTCTCGGCAGGGCATTTATAATGCTTGGGAGGGCAGTTTGTGGGGCAGCGCTGCGGGGCCATTACTGTATGTGCAGCATGTACAGTACGGGGATTGGGAGGGATCATGCATGATGCCAATTGGGGCAACAATGGGGGTGGTCTGGGCATGGGGGGAACATGGACTGGGTTCTACAGGACCCTTGGAGGATGGATGTAAGTTACACCAGCTAAATGCAAGTGTATCTTATGTTGCTGGTTCTCCTCTGGGGGTTCTTGTAGAATCCCGTCACTGGGGACTTTGTTGTTGCTCTTCTGGAATGGGGCGCAACTGCTGCAGTAAACCCCCTAGCACCATGTCTCAAGGGGTTTATGGTGCAACTGCCAGCATAACAGCTGTTCAGCGCAAGTGGCCAGCAACATGTCACAGGCCACTTCGTAGAATCACGCAAGTCACACCTGCCGGTGTAAGTTGCTACTTGTGCCATTCTACTTGGCACAAGTGCTGTTATGCCAGGTGGTTCTTTTCTTGAACCGGACCCCCTGAATTTGATTCCAAACAAAGAGGTAGATAAAGCTTCTACAGTCAATTCTAAGCAGACCAAAATAAACGAGCATTTTGATTAATTGGCTACTAAAGCACTTGCTATGAAAAATAGGGTGGATCTACTGTAGATACACAATTTTATGATTCATTTGAGGTTTCCAGTCTTTTCATATTGTCATCTACTCCTAAAATAATGGAAAGAAACTATAGAAAATCCATTCAAGGAAAAAAATCTCCTTTTTAAATATAAACAATAGCTTACAGAATAATCAGGACCAAAAACAGGATCAGATTACTCAGACCTTAGTGCCTGAATTATTAACTGATTTATATAGTGAATCTTCTCAGTCCCCAGTGTTAGCTAAAAATTACAATGATGCAAAGGCAAATGATTTTAGCTCTTTAGCATTTACTCCAGAAAATGGCACTCCTATAATGGCTAGAAAAATAGAAAGAACAAATAACCCACATAGTAACATGAGTAAAGTTCTGGAAGAGACGCATACCACTATTCATGGCCTAAAAAGACTGGATTCAGAAGTCAGAAATAACAAGCCTAAGGATGTGCAAGATCCAATGCTTACTTACTCCTCTGCATTAAGTGAGGATCTAAAAAACTTTGCCAAAAATCTATATGCAATCCATTTGATGATATTGGACCAAATGATTGCTATACAAAATGAAACAGAAACAGTGAAACAAAGTGTAAATTTTAATAGTTACAAATTAGATGAAATTCTATCTGCTTTGAAGAAATTTGTTCCTAATACTCCTCATTCACCCTCAATAATATTAGACACGTCTAGAGCAAATTAGACCAGATTTTTCCCTGATAGAGATCCCTCCCACCTCAGAAAACAGTAACCCAAAGACAGGGAGAAATAAGAAAAAGAGAAAAGCAAGAAAAGGGATCTCTGAGTGTGAGAATTCTCAAGTAGAGGAATTCCTAAAACACAAAGATGAGACAAAGAATGGAAAGCCTAAAAGGGACAGCACCACAAAAGTCCATAAAATGGGTGAACAAAATAAAAAAATGGTAAACATGCAGGGGAAAAACTCTTCATCTGAGAAACAAAGAAGTAAACAAAATAACAATAAAAATAATAGGCTGGTTGTTCTGAAAGATGAGCTAAATCATCAAACAGACAAACAGATTATTTTGCAGACCTGTAACTCTGAACTAGCTCAGGTTACCAAAATGTGTAATCACTTAGAGGGTGAATTTAAAGCACTGAGGCAGGAAATGGAAAAAATAGACTACCACTTTTTTTGAAAGAACGTAACCAGCAGGAGCTTGGCTTGACCACCACAGGAATGGCAGCATAATTCTTGGGCTCCTCTTCACTGAGAAAGAACAGTGGTGAGTCGGTCTAATCCCAGGATGTAATTGTTTTTTTGTTGAGAGATACGCGTTGGGAGAACTGCCCTTAATCGGTCGGTATGTTTTCTAAAAGTGAGCTGTACCATTATACTGCTTCAATCACCGGCGACTCGAGAGACATGTGGCTCAACTAGGCCAGAGAAGTCATAGGCCCAAACCTCAGGATTTAAGGCACATTTGCCCCACGTAATCTGCAGATGGAGGCCTTACCAGTACCCATGCCAGCCCAATCAACCCCTAAGAAGGTGGCGACCGAGACTATTTTACCCACACTCTCCCTGACACCAGCTGCTACTGTGCAAACACCTTCTGTGACTGAATCACTAACATATATTACCCGAATGTTGGAGGCGGTTTTGCTGCGAGTTGATACCATTATCACCACGCTTACAAACACCACGGCGGAGATACGTGTGATGCAGTATCAGCTAAATGTTGCAGAGCAAAAAGTGGAATCTCTGAAGCCACAACAGGCTAAATTAACACAGAAAATACGAATGCAAGGCCTACAACTGGAAATGCTGCTTGCCAGAGTGGAAGACCAGGAAAACAGGGGGAGGCATAATAACCTCCGCATTATTAGAGTCCTCAAGGGCACTGAGGGAACTTCCATGGAAATGTTTCTCAATGAGTCTCTGCCTAAAATGTTGGGGGGACGCTGGAGAGGCCCAGTTGAAATTGAAAGGACCCATCAGATCGTGGGAAGGAAAGAGAAACAGCAACTAGCTCCAAGGCCAATCGTGGCTTATTTTCTGAGGTACTCTACAAAAGAACATATTTTAAGTGCAGCTCGAGATCTGGGTGAAATTAGATGGCAAGGGGTGGTGATTTTGATATATAGAGACTTTACACAAGAAACTGCGAATAAGTGCAGCGCTTTTGGCCCAATCAAGAAGGTGTTGTCAGCTCAAAAATTTCAGTACAGATTTAAAGTCCTTACCAGACTGCTGGTGTCCAAAGAAGGGAAGAAACTGCTAGCAGAGATACCTGAGGAGATTGAAAGATGGGCCTTTAAGTACTGGCCTAATCTCCCCCTACAAACTACATCCCCCAAAAAGCTATGGGAACCCTCAGATACCAGAACTAGGAACCAAAATCATCAACTACGGAACCCAGAGGACAGGACTGAGAAAGGACCAGGTCCTTGGACTGATCAGCCCCCCAGATAGAGGTCTGCCCACATGAATGAAGGCCTGTACCTACTCCGGCTGCTGACTCAAACCTGCCATTTCTTCCTCCCAGAAACAACAGCCTGGTTCCAAGACAGTGACAGTGCTTCAGGAGTGGGCAACAGCTTTCCCCAGATCTGCAGAGAACAGCCCCACCAGCGAAAATGCCTAGAGATGAGCCTCTAGTACCTGGCTTTGATCGTCTTGTGGATGAATCTGAATTCTCATTTTCTGAACAAGGGAACTGTATGGACTGGGCTGACATTCTGGAATCTTCCTTGCTGGAGGTGGTGGACATCTCTAATCAGCTTAAACCAGGGATAAAATCGTATGTGGCAGCAGTAGCTTCTGAAGAGGTCCCAGCTTCTGGAGAATGATCCCAGATAATTAACGGCTTGGGGAAGAAGCTTGGTTCTTGGACTGATCTTGTCTGCACGGACTACAGTTCTAATATCCTTCTGTATGTTGTAGCAAACAGTAGGTTTAATAGCAATGTAAGAATTTAATACATTTTCCCCTGCTTGTGATGGTTAAAACACTTTGAAATATAGGACCTAGGTGGGGAAAACCTCCCCCTCCCTCCCCTCCCAGGTCCCCCCCCCTTTTATTTCCCTTCCCTACCCCCATCGTTACTTTCTAAGTTGGATAGCTAGGGTGTACAAACAAGGTTGAAGTGGCTGAAACTTCTGTGTTTTTGGTGCCTTAGGGTGCATAGCACTGCATGGGCAAGAGGTATAGGGGCCTGTCCAGCGTGTTACGATTAGAGTAGTTCCCTATCACTTCCTCCCCCATTTCATTGAGTTGGTAATTCCCCCCTTCCTCCTTCCCTCTTTATACTTGCATTAGGTTTTCCCACCCCCCCAGGATTACACTTTCTCCAAGGAATGTTCCTCAGTTGAGGAGGGCTGAAACCCAGAGGGGATGTGACTCACATTGATAACCCCTAGGCACAGACGCAAGTGGAGCTGAGGATACGGCTTTTTGTCTATCCTCTTCCTGGGAATGTCTGTAGCAGTTAGCAGTAGACAGCTGGTTTATCATTACATAGGGTAGTTAAGTCGGTCATATATAGGTGTTCCGCTCTTATTAGAGCAGTACTTAGTGTTAGGCAGATTAGTTATTATTGTTCACACATACACTTTCTGTGGCTACTGTTGTCAAGCCAAAATCTCCCTTGTGTGTGGAGGCATAGCATCTGTTAGCTCTTGGATCATAAGGTACAGTAGATTCCTCAAATGGTAGTTTTCAGTAGGGTGCCACGGTCCACTCTGGTAGAATATCACGGAGCAAGCCCTGCAGTTTCTGATATACGGCTGAGATGCCTTCAGCTACTATACAAGGTCTGCATCGCGTGTCATGGAACGTAAAGGGTTTAAATCACCCTATTAAAAGAACCAAAGTGTTACAATATCTGCGTTCCTTGCACACAGACATAGCTCTCTTGCAGGAGACACATCTCCTTTATAAATCCACTCCTTGGCTCAATAAATCGTGGGCCGGTACTGTGCTTGCTAGCTCTGCATCTACTAAAACAAAGGGGGTAGCTATTTTATTTTGGAAGGTGAGCAATTGGGTAATGGAAGAGTCCCGAGCAGACAAACAAGGGAGGTGGGCAATAGTTAAATTAAGATCTGGCTCGGACAGTCTGATAGTGTGCAATTTGTATGCTCCAAATATAGACCAAGCGGAGTTTTTTCCAAATTTAAGCCAGGCTATTGCTGGATTAACACAGTCAGACTCCACTATTCCCTTGATAATAGGAGGGGATTATAACGTAGGACCGGATATATTCTTGGATAAATCCCAGCCCACCCCTCAGACACACACGAAGGCACATGCTGCACTCTA
The DNA here is from genome assembly GCA_016271365.2 of Neoceratodus forsteri. Lineage (NCBI taxonomy): Eukaryota > Metazoa > Chordata > Ceratodontiformes > Ceratodontidae > Neoceratodus > Neoceratodus forsteri. Next base: position 57,274,280 of record CM028130.1, read on the forward strand.
AGAGATGATAGTAGAATGGGGCTTAGTGGACATTTGGAGACGTGACTACCCCTATGGCTGTGATTATACATACTACTCCTCCCATGACACCCATAGTCGGATAGACTATTGGTTAGCTAACTAGCTAGCCTTGAGTGCCATCACAAATACTGACATAGGCAATATACTTATTTCAGACCACGCACCAGTGTCGTGCACCTACACTGCCCCGGGAACTGTAATAGGAGTACAAGATGGAGGTGCAACCCCTTGTTAGTATGTGACCCTGAATTCCAAAAAAGAATGCAGGAAGTAGCTTGGGAGTATTTTACTTTTAACAAGGTGGGAGAAGCCTCGGCTAGTATGATCTGGGAGGCTTTTAAAGCCACTCTGAGAGGGCATATTATTGCCTTTGCTGCAAAGAAGAACAAAACCCAGAAAAAAGAGATAAAGATGCTACAAGCAAAACTTGCTGACTGAGAGGGCTGCTTTAAGGCATCCCAGACCACTACTGCGACATCTAGGGACCCCTCTTTGATGAGACATATAGTGGGACTCAAATATCGAATAAATCCACTACTACAGCATAAGGTTGAATGGACCTGGCTTAGGGCAAAGCATCAGTATTGGGAAGGGGGTGACAAAGGGGGGAGGCTCCTTTCCTACCAGTTAAGAAAACAGCAAGCATCTGCAAAGATCCATGCTCTGCGTACTCCTATGGGCTCAGTGGTTAGTGACTCGAAGGGGATTAATGAAACCATGAAAAAGTACTATCAGACAATATATCAATCCAAATCCATATATATAAGGGAACAGCTTGCACATAAGCTGCGTCAGTTTTGTCACGGGTTTGCACTGCCCTCACTAACTTGAGAGCAAATCCATCTCCTGGACCATCCTATAGTAGAAACAGAAGTGCGGCAAGCGCTTTTCCATATGGCCAAAGGGAAAGCCCCTGGACCACATGGAATGACAGTCAAATTATATCAAGCTCTAGACCAAGAAATTATGAACCCTCTGCTGCTTGCTCTGCAATGTTCCCACTCTACAGGCTCCTTTCCCACCACATTGAATGAGGCTTTAATTACGGTCCTACCTAAAAAATCTGATGACCCCCTGAACTGCGCTAATTTCCGCCCCATATCACTATTGCCACTGGATACGAAGATTCTGTCCAAAATATTGGCTAGTAGATTGCAAAATATTCTCGACTCAATTATTCACCCATCTCAGGTTGGCTTCATGCCTGGAAAGGTAGGCTCTGATAACACCAGATTGTTGCTGAATCTGAAGTGGGTGGTAAGCAGAGCAAAAATTCCCATGGCTGCCTTAGCTGATGATTTTGCAAAGGCCTTCAATTCAGTAGAATGGAATTACCTCCATGAGGTTCTTTGTATATATGGATTTGGTCCCCAATTCTACTCGTGGGTTTTGACTCTCTATAACTCCCCCAAAGTAAAGATCCTTACTAATTCTACTATCTCTCCCTCCTTTGCACTTTATAGGGGTACACGCCAAGGCTGTCCCCTATCCACCTTACTTTTTCTAATTGCTTTGGATCCCCTAATCTGTGTGATTGACAATAAGAAGGGGTTATCAGGCATATCAGTGCAGGGTGAGGGAGTATACTGTGTCTGCCTATGTGGATGACTTATTGCTTACCCTGTCTCATCCCCAAGAGTCACTACCAATAGCCCTCTCAGTTCTTACAAATTTTGCAGAGTTATCAGGGCTACAGGTGAATCAATGGAAGATTGTACTTGCCCCGTTGAACCCACTCTGCCTACCGGAATGTCTTCATGGCACAGAACTAAAATGGGCCCAGCAAGTGTTTTAATATCTGAGAATTTACATACCTTCTAACTGGGCAAATTTAAAATATGCTAATTTTTCCCCCTTGCTAAAACCATTAAGAGTAGAAATGGAGAAATGGAAAAAGCTACATTTGTCTTTGATGGGTAGAGTGGCTTCAGTATGCATGTTACTACTCCTGAGGGTGCTGTACTTATTCAATAATCTCCCAATACAGCTGTCCCCCAAACTTTTTGATACCCTTGAAAGAATGGTTTCCTCACTGGTGTGGGAAAAAAAGGCACATAGCTGGGGGTAAAATAAACTTAGGGCGCACTGGACTAGGGGAGGCCTTGGGGCTCCTTGGTTTCTGAATTATCATCTGGCATGCACTGTGGCAATAAATAACAAAATGGTTTGTACCACCTAACACATCCTGGCCAGTGTGGGTTGGCCTCAAAAGAGACCTGGCAGGTCCCATTTCACTTAGATCCCTGTTGAGCTCTGGTGGATCTGCAGGAAAGGGCCTCTCCTCGATCAAATGTCATTCCCGTTATGCCTGGCGTCACATTATGATTCTGTCAAATACCCCTAAGAATGCTTGGGCACCACCCCTGGCCTATGCAGAGTTGTGGTGTAACACCTTTATAACATTAGAGGGACATTCCCTTAATTGGTCTACCTGGGAGACAAAAGGAATAAGTTATGTGAGAGATCTCATGATGCCTGGTTCGAATACATTATTATCCTTTGACCTGCTGAACAAGAAATTTAGCCTTCCAAATACTGACTTTTGGCGGTATCTTCAAATACGCAGCCTGATATATGCCCTTTCTTCTCAGATACGAACAGATAACAAGTGGAAGTGGCTTTCCACCCTACATAAGTAAATGTCCTCCTGGGGGTGCATAGATAAATTCTACGCTATAGGCAGAGACTCCTTACCAGATGCTACCGAACACTGTAGAACTCAATGGTAGCTAGAGATGGGGATAGCAATACCGAGCTCCACATGGGCTGGGTGTCTTCAAAATGCACATAGGTTATATAAGGATGCTAAGAGTCAATTAATAGAGTTAAAAATCTTGTTGGGATGGTACAGAACCCCAGCCATTTTATGTGAGGCAAGATTGTTGCCACACTCGGACTGTTGGAGATGCCAGCAACCGGGAACCCACCTTTTGCACATAATGTGGGAATGCCTACAACTTTCTGACTTTTGGGGGGCAGTTAGGTGAGATTGCTGCTTAGTTTTAGGTATAAGGGACCTCCAGCTTGATCCCAAATTGCTGCTGGAGGACATATCTAGTCTCCTTACATTCCCAAAGGCTTTAAGAGAGTGGGTCATGGTAGCTCTACTAGAGGCTAAGAGGCTTCTTCTAATGCAATGGAGACAAGTCAGTAGTCCATGTATAAGACAAAGGTATACAGCTACAGCTAAATTGGCACTGTTGGAAAGGCTGACCTATGCTCACCCGAGGCCAACTGGTTCACTTCCATAAGAAGTGGGACTCTTATTTTAACTCGCCGCCAATATGCAGAACTCCCCTGCTGAGGAACTCTACTCCTACTAGTCATTAGATGTGCTGTATTAGATGATCCAGAAGTCTAGCATGAATGAGTAGATATAGTCTAAGGAGGATAGGATATATTTATGTGAATGTATGTGAAGCGAATATAGGTTCTTAGCCTGTGGTTATGTATTGTATAATGTATGACTATGGACCTTGAATATCTTGTAACATGCATGAGAGAGGAATGAACATGAAAGTGCAAGACAATGCTGAAAAAATCTCAATAAAATCTATGATAAAAAAAAAGAAAGAACGTAACCATAAGAATAATAAAACATCTCAACCTCAGATGGTAACTGAGCAAGTAAAAATAAATGTAGACATATGTGCAATTCTGGGCTTATATGGGCTAAAATGGGATATGAAACAATCATATTCAAATAATAAAGCAAAGATTGTGTACCTACTACATGCAGCCTCCAGTCTACATATCACTGAGGAAGATTTTATCCAATTATGGAATGATAGAGATGTATTAGTTACTAAGTATGTTTTCCTGTTTTGTTTTTCACCTCATCTAGCAAACCATTTGTGGTTAAGTAACAATGTCTTAAATGATAGGGGTTACCACATAAACTATATAAACAGGGATTCTTTTAATCCCCAGGTATCTAGGAGCATGGAGACCCATTCTCAAATTTCAATATTTGGTTTTAAACCTCTGCCCCTCAAGAGTGAACGTAAAGTGAGAAATGCTGTACAGAACCAATTTACATATTTTCTTTAACTGCAGCTAAGTAACTTAAAATCCTCAGTGTAATTAGAAGATCTCATAACAGCGATGCTTCTCAAATAGATGTTCTCCTTCAGACAAAGGACATGGCAAAAATTATCCTGCATAAAGCTACTTTACTAGATGAGATTGGAATTCATATAGTGCAAAGCAGCATACTTGCTGATAATAGATCTGGTAGAAGTGAGACTGTTTCTGAAATGAACAGGTGGGAAAATAGGACTCTGGCTATTTTTTGTATAAAGAAGGCCAAAGGAGAAAATAACCAGAAGCTTAAGCTTATACCAAAGGATCTTTTTGAACATGTCCTTGATATACCAAAACTAACTGATGATATAAGTCTGATAGGTTGGACAAGTGGGGATATTGAAAGTGATCAAATAATCATAACTATTTCATTGCAAGAGGCATTTAATAAGCTGTCAGGACATCTAATAATGCTGGATAACTTGGGTATTCATATTATGGAATGGGATGACCTGAACAGAAGTCAGACTAAAAATGGAGAGCCTTATAATGCAAAAGATTTGGCTAGTGTAAATCAGGCATGTAATGAATTATTTAGTGTTGAGCCCCAAACTGTATTTAATGTGTCTATTAGAAACAGATTTACAAATCTATTACTGTCTGAATCTTGACTGGCTGACTCTACAGCAAATATGGACAACAACTCATACAAGAATAAATGGGCTTTAATATCCTGGAATATATCAGGGTTACTGTCCAAATTTCCAGATATTGATTAGAGAGATTTCATAAAAACACATCATTTAATATGTCTACAGTAAACACAGCATTTGAAAACAACTGATGTTTCCTTAAATGGGTATAGTTGCTTTCAGGTTCCAGGCAATAAAACAACAAAATTAGGAAGGGCTTCAGGTGGGCTAGTTACCTGCGTTAAAGTGGATGAAAATCTTAAGGTCTCACATATATTAAGTAATTCTATTACACAAGCTCTCCTACTACAAAAAGAGGCATTTTCTTGTTGCTTAATAAATGCCTATATCCCACCCCAAAAACCTAGATATTTCTCTGAAAATGATAGGATGATTTAGAATGTTTAATACATCACAGCTGGGCCACCACAGGATGTGAAAATATTTTGCTCTGTGGAGACTTTAATACAGTAGTTGTTTAGGTACATTTGACTGTTATGTGGATAGTGAGATTCATAGCTGGGTATATAAAAATGTGTTTGATTACTAAAGGAATGCAATGGACCCAAGGCTTAATGCCTCTGGCAAAAAATTTATAGATTTATAGCAATCTTATAATTTAGCTCCCTTAAATGGTAGAATTTTAGGAGATCATTTGGGAAACTTTAATTACAGTAACTCTCTGGGGTCATCTACCGTAGACTTCCTATGTTGGAATGATTCTATGAAAATATGATCCTCTCTATTTATTTTAACTAGAAGTGAGAGTGATCATTTGCCGGTGACTTTAACTTGGGGTGTCAGTTTCACCCTATGGATACTTTCGAAATTAGAGGCCAAACTAAAATTATATGGGACCCAGGCAAATTAGACAAAGTAGTGCTATTGGTAAAAGACGCTGCTGCTATACTTGACAACACCACTATAAATGAGCAATCATTTGAATTTCTGTCTACAGTGGTGACTGGATGCCTGGATAATCTTAAGAAACTTTCTACTCAATCTTCCCCTTTAAAAAATTAAAAATAAACAAGCTTATTTACTTAACTCTGATGTATGGTTTGACATAAACTGTTTAAAGTATAAGCAGTACCTGACAAAAATGATTAGAGATACTAGATGCTTAAACACTAGGAGTGCATACAGAGAGCTAAATAAAAAAGAGTAGCTTGTAAGGAGTTTTTGAACTATAAATGTAGAATTTGTCAACAAAACAATGGGATCAAATGCTCACAGCTATACAAGATAATGATTGCCAAATGTTTTGGCTATTAGTGTCAAAAGACACAAATGAAAGTAAAACTCAGTACGATTCTCATATACACATGGGTCTTGCATTTTGAAAATTTACTTTATGACCCAGAAGTAGTAGACACTGTAAGTATCTGGGACAGAATAAGTAAAAAATTTAAACCACTGAAAATTACCACTAAGAAGACTACTTTGCAATAACTAGCTTAAAGAAAAAGAAAGCCCTGGGCCCAGATCAAATACCACCAGAAATGTTTCTATTGACCCCTTCTGTATGGTCCAGATTACTGACTACCTTCTTTAACTCACGCTTAGCTAATAATGTGGTACCATCTTTATGGAATGGAGCAATTATTGTCCCGATGTTTAAAAATGGCAATAGACCTGACCCAAGAATGTACAGGCCTACATTCTTTCTAGACATCAATGGGAAACTATCAGCAAAAATGAGTTTAGATAAGCTAATCTCCCAAATAGAACATCTAGGAAACTTTTCAGAGCTCCAAGCCAGTTTTAGAGCAGGCTATGGCACATCAGACAATTGTTTTATCTTACTGCACTTAATTGAGAATCACTGTACACTGTCCTTAGGAAACAGAAACTATATGTGGCCTTCATAGATTTCAGTGCCGCCTTTGACAATGTTTCAAGATGTTAAACTATGGCACATTATGGCCAAGAAAGGCTTTCATCCAGAGATAATCCAGATAATAAGAAACCTTTATTCAAATACCTGGACACAAATTAGGATTGGTACTAATGGCCATCTATCTCCAAAGATTTTTACAAATAAAGGAGTCAGGCAAGAATGTGTCCTAGCACTGGTACTGTTTAGTATTTATATAGACCAGTAATTAGAGGAATTTCTTGAATCCCTCTCTGATGTCCCTCTTATTGGCACTAGGTTCTGTCCAGCTCTTGCATATGCTGATGACCTGGCCCTAGCAACTCTACCAAAATCAGGCCTATAGAAAAAGTTGGATATCTTAAACAATGTTGCTTCTTCATATAGTTTACAAATAAATGAAAATAAAAGTCAGATTGTTGTTTTTGGGTCCAGCAATCCCAATAAAACTTGGCTGGTGGGAAAACAACTATTAAGAACAGTTAAAACCTATACCTACATTGGCCTAACATTAGCAAATAATGGTTATTGGACACAACATATTAAAACATGCTTGATTAAACTAAAACAAACTGCTAGAGCCCTAGTAAAATTTAATAATAGATATGGGGTAGCTCAATCATACTCTTGATTAATGCAAATCAAGCTAAATATGTGTCCCAAGCATTGTACCTGGCTGAAATTTGGGGACCTGATAAATCCAGTACTTTCGAAATTCCTCTGAACAAACTTTTATACACAACTCTTGCTGTGGGAAACCTCTACCCCCGCTTTCATCGTATGGGCTGAACTAGGTCTGTCAAGCCTTGATGCTCAATGTACAGCCAGAGTGGTAGACTATTGGATAAATGTTACCTGAATGAACTCTAAAAGACTACCGCAAGAATGTCTTAAGGAGAAAAAAAAATGTGACATGTTGGGTTGCAAAAAATCAAATTGACTTAAAAATCCTGAAGCAAATTTTTCAAAGTATGGTCTTGCTTACTTACAAAAATATGTGGAAAAAGGTATTATTATTATTAATTTAAAATATAAGGCATACTGCAGTAAAACATTTTTAAATTATTGCAGGACAAAGGACAGTGATACCATTTCTTGCTTAAAAATTGCACCATGGTAGGTCCAAAATGATAATCGATCTAGATTTAGATATGACTTGGATATTCCTATAGACCCAGAACTTAGAAAACTGTTGACTGGATATCATATGGAACAATCCCCAAATTATGTTCTCACAGCAAGATATAAGAAATCAACTGAGCCTAAGGATTCTTTATGTAACTGTAGTAATCAAGAGAGAGAAAGGATGTGGTCCATGTTATGTTTGATTGTATCTGGTATATCAAACCCAGAACGATTTGATTAGAATCAATTTGGAAAGAAATTTTCACTAAAGGTAAAAATGTGCTGTTAAACACTATGCTCATTTCAGAAGATGATGAAGTTATTCAAAAAAGTGGCAGGGTACCTTAGAGCGGTTGCTATAATTCGAAGCAAACACAAGTAACACTTTATTATTTATATAAGTGATGAACAATGCCATTTCAATATGTATGCATATTGTTACCTGCTGATTTTCATTGTAAAACTGAATATATTTGTAATTATCATTTTCAACTTCTTCACAAAATGGAGCTTCAAAAGCTTGAGCTGTAATTTATTTAAGTATTTATCATACACCATGTATTCTTGTAAAGATCTTTGACCGAACAATAAAGTTATTACTTACTTACTATTCATAAGCTGATGCTGTTACATAAGAAAGGCAAGGCACACCAGTTGGAAAATATACTGTACTTAAAATAACTAAGGAAAATACAAATAATTATGATAAGGAAGATCAGTACACAAAGAAGAACAAGAGGCTATGAATAAATGAGATGCTATAAAAAAAGATAAAATACCAGTGGGAAAACAGGGGGAGGGGTAATAAGAATGACAACAACCACAGCAGAGATAGTGAGAAAAAGGAAGGGGTGAGCACCTGAATGCAAATGAACAGGACAAAGGACATGGCTGGGGCACAAAAAAAAACCAACATATATAGCAGAACAATAATGAAATTATGAAAGGCTATTCTCCCAGAGCTGGGTAGAAGTTGTGAATTCCGCTTTCATGGAAAGTTCACAAAATTCTCTAAATTTCTAGAAATTTTCAGAACATCCACTTTTGACGAAATCTGAAAATGTTGAATCTGTCTGAAAACTTTTTGTCCTGTTCCATTGCGTTTTCTGGCTGAACTGTGAAATAATACACATGAACTGCAGAATGACAGTTCTGAGGAGCTTTATTCCGCAGTTTAATGGATCATTCTGCAATATGTGTAATCATTCTGCAACCCAGTGATTATTTCTGCAGAATTTCTTTCTGCAGTACAATACATTAATACACAAGTCATACATCTATTTGGCAGTTCAGTGACTCACTGAAATGCTGAATGAATGCATGAACTGCAGATTCATGTATTAAGCTGTGACCTTTGATCATCATTGTCAGTGATCAGTTCTGAGAAAATTCTTTCCACAGTTTAATACATGAATCTACAATTCATATATTATTCCAATGTTATAAGCTGGAATTTATGTGAAAGTTGCCAAACTGTATTCTGAAATTTAACATAGTGAAATTCTGACTTTCACCAAAATTCTGTTGGTGAAAGTTTAATTTTACATGATCCTAGTGTATTTTATATAATCTCTTTTGGCTACAGCAAATCTATCTTCTTGATGTCACCTCTTTTGTCCATAGCAGCATTGGCTTATGTAGTAGGCCCTGAATCAAACAGAAATTAGAAAAAGCAAACTGTACTTTTTTTTTGTGCACTGTAGGTTGATTGGTGAGTCAGCTTTTGTGGCCCCCACCAGGGCCATTAACTGACTGCAAATTTGGTTGTTCCAACATCCAAGCTCATTTAGTGGCCCTGGGAGCCAAAAAAGCCAACTCATCAACCAACTTAAAGTGCACAAGAAAACTACAGGAAGTTAATGCAAAAGTTTTATTGTAGGTAGCTCAACTTTTGAGCCAATTTATGAAATACGGACATCATTTGCATCGATATTCCCCCTATGTGCAATATAGAGAGCAACTGTTTTTTTTTCTTAAGTAACTTTGGATGTGCTTTCAGACTGAAACTCTCACTTTAGTATTTATATGCATTTTGAACAGACTAAATATTCAGTTGATGCATCTTATTCCAGTTTACATTATGCTTCATGATACAGGTGCAGGTTTAATTACCATACTAGTCATATTATGAATATGTACAAGCACTGCTATAAAATGCTGACTTGTTATTGAACACACTCACTCATAGAAACATAGAAACATAAACTTTGATGGCAGATAAGGACCACTTGGCCCACCCAGTCTGCCCATTTTCCTACCTATTGGATAAGCTGCAGATTCTAGTTAACCAACAGCCTACTTCCTGCAACCCCCCACTATAATTGCCTTATGTCTGTCTCATGCATATTTGAATTCCTCCACTGTTTTAGACACCACAACCTCTCCAGGAAGGCGGTTCCATGCATCCACCACTCTCTCCGTGAAAAAAAAATCCTCACATTACCCCTGAGTCATCCCCCCACTATCTTTAAATTGTGCCCCGTTTTTCTTACACATCTCTTTTTCTGAAAGATGCTACCCTCCTGGACTTTGTTGATTCCCATGAGGTACTTGAAAGTTTCTGTCATGTTCCCCCACCGTCCCTCCTTTCGTCAAGAGTATACATATTAAGCTCTCTCAGTCTCTCTTCATATGGTTTCTGATGCAGATCCTGCACCATTTTAGTTGCCCTCCTCTGGACTGCTTCCATCCTGTCTATGTCCTTGCGTAGATGAGGTCTCCAAAACTGCACACAGTACTCCAGATGGGGTATCACCAACTGTCTGTACAGAGAGATAACCACTTGCCTTTTTCTACTTGTGATGCCCCTTCCTATGCATCCCAGTATCCCCCTGGCTCTCCTTACCGACTTCTCACATTGCTTACCTACCTTTAGGTCATCTGATATGACTACCCCAGGTTCCTTTCCATTTTTGTTATTGTTAGTACCTGCTATTGTGGACTCTTCGACTGGGTTTTTATTTCCCAGGTGCATTACTTTGCACTTCTTTGCATTGAATCTAAGTTGCCATATGTCTGACTATTCCTCCAACCTTGCCAAGTCCCTTCTCATCTTTTCTACCCCCCCGTGTATCAACTCTGTAACAGATCTTTGTGTCATCTACAAAGAGGCATATCTTTCCTTCCAGACCCTCTGCAATGTCACCTATAAAGACGTTAAAGAGGACTGGACCCAGTACTGAGCCCTGAGGTACTCCACTAGTAACCCACCTTTCTTCGAAATGTGTTCCATTCACTATTACCTTCTGTGTCCTGTTGTGCAGCCAGTTTGCTACCCAGGCTACCACCCTGGGACCCACTTCCAGGCTGGCTAACTTGATTAATAATTTTTTGTATGGGACTGTGTCAAATGCCTTGCTAAAGTCTAGGTAGGCCATATCCACAGCCCCTCCCTGGTCTATTACTTTGGTCACCTAGTCAAATAAATTGATTAGATTCATCTGACATGACCTTCCTGCTATAAATCCATGCTGCTGTGGGTCCTGTTCCCCACTGACCTCTAGGTACTCAACAATTCTTTCTTTCAGAAGTAATTCCATCATTTTCCCCATCACTGATGTCAAACTAACAGGTCTGTAGCTTCTGCCTTGCTCCCACTTTTGTGAAGGGAAATCACATCTGTCCTCCTCCAGTCCTCAGGTATCACACCATCCTCCCATGATTTGTTAAAAAGTGTGGTCAGTGGTGTCACTAGGTCTTCCCTTAGTTCTTTTAGGATTCTGAGGTGAATCCCATCAGGCCCCATTGCTTTGTCTACCTTGAGTTTTAGGAGTTCTTTCAGGACTCTTTATTCTGTAAATAGACTGGTGTCAACCCCACTACCCAGAGAGCTTCTATTGCTTGGTTTAGGTAACTCCCCCAGTTTTCTTTTCTGAATATTGAGCAAAAGTATTCATTCAGTATCTCTGCCATTTTACTGTCTCCCTCTGCCCACTTCCCCTCTCCTTTATTAATCTTCACTATCCCCCCTTAACCTTTATATGCTCCCTAATGTACCTATAAAGGTTTTATCCCCCTTCCCCCATCTCATGAATCTGTATAAGCACTGCTATAGAAACACTGTCTTGTGATGGAACATGCTCCCTCTGATGAAGCCCCATGTGAAGGGTGCTACATAGAGTAGTTGTTCCTACCATGTTCCTTTATGTATGTTTCTTTAATAAAATGAATTTGTTTATGTAACTTTATCTATATTGAACAGTTCAACTATACATCGCTACCGTTTATATTGATAAAAAACATGTTGAACATAGCAGTACATGAACACTTTATTTCCAAAGATTTTTACCGTTTCTATAGAAAAGAGAAAAACATGGCAATAACTAGCAACCTATTCAATACCGTAAATTTAAGCTATAAAATAAAATAAATAGAACTGCAATATAACTAAACTGCAGTGCTGAATTTACAATTATGTCACTTTAAGTATTTTTGATTGTAGTTAGTCACAGTAGTTGAACTAATTACTGTTTATCATTTTGTCAGTTTGATGGCATGATCCTGACAATCCCCCAACACTTCTCCCCTCACTCTCCACCCTCTGTACTCCCCAACGCTAAATGCCACCATGTCATCACTCACATTTCCTGTAACCAACCAGGGGTTCCCTCCCCAGTGGAATCAGATACCTAATTCTCCTTCAGGGGTGCAAAGCTATCTACCATTAGGATGGTGTGATGTTGGTTGACCTCCATGTTGCTGTGTTGCCACCCTTTCCCCTCCCTTTACTCAGAACTTTTCATACTCCTGGACCAGTTGGCCTTAAAGAGAGTGGGGGGCTCCAGCTGAGCTTGTGCCACAGGAGAGATATTTCTTCCCTCGCTGCTACCAGTTGAGTATGGAGCTCTGCAAATATCCTGCAGAAGGGGCAGTGACCCCTCCTCCAGAACACAACCTTGGAAAAGGGTGTCCAACAGTATCTGCAACTAATTTGCTCACCACTAAACCTCATTCAATTACTGATCATAGAATCATAGAAATCTATCAGCACAAAAGAACCCTGTTGGTCCATCTAGTCTGCCCCTTACCCCCTTCCTACGTGTCTCTTTTGACCAGAGATCTCCCACTCTACCCACTGGTCAACCCCTTGTGTCTGTCCCATGCCTTCTTGAATCCTTCCACCATGTTGGCCCCTTCAACCTCTTTCAGCAGACTGTTCCAGGCTCCACCACCCTGTTAGTGAAGAAATGTCCCCTCACATTGCCCCTAAATCATACTTCTTCGACTCTTAGACTCTGCCCCCTAGTTCTAACATTTATGTTTCTTGTAAATAAGCTCCCCCTTACCATATTAATCCCATTCACATACTTAAGTGTTTCTATCATGTCCCCATTTCCCTTCTAGTCTCCAGCAGGTACAGATGACACTCCCTTCACCTCTCCTCATAGGGCTTCCCCTGCATACTGTGCACCATCTTGGTTGCCCTTCTTTGAACCCTCTCAATCCCATCTATGTCTTTGTATACAGTAGGTGAGGTCTCCAGAACTGTACCCTGAACTCCAGGTGAGGCCTCACCATGGATCTATAAAGAGGCATCAGCACCTTTCTCCTTCTGCTTGTTATTCCCTTCTTATGCACGACAACATTCTGTTCTCTTTGCCCACCACCTTGCTGCATTGGTTCCCCACTTTAAGGTTATCTGAAATTATAATACCCAGATCCCTCTCCTGCTCAGTTACCATAATTTCCCCCATGCCCAGTGTGTAGATGGCTTGCCTGTTATTCCTCCCCATGTGCATTACTGTACACTTTTTGGCACTGAATTTCAGTTGCCAGGTTTCCGACCACCCCTCCAGGATCTTTAAATCCTTTCTCATTGCCTCCACCCCCCCCAAGGTTGTACACACTATTGCAGATCATTGTATCATCTGCAAATAGGTAGATTTTCCCCTGCAGTCCCTCCACTATGTCACTGATATAGATATTAAAAATAAAGGGTCCCAGCACTTACCCCTGTCACACCCAGCTTGTCAACCCTTCCTCTCTGGAATTCACTCTGTTTACCACCACCCTCTGACTTCTGTCTTTCAGCCAGTTGTCCACCAACCTTGTTATTTCTGGACCCACACCCAAACTTTCCAGATTATTTACCAACCTTCTTTGTGGGACAGTGTTGAAGGCCTTTCTGAAGACCAGATAGGCCATGTCCACTGCCCCCCTTCCCTGATCGACCATCCTCATCACCCAATCGAAAAGCTCGATTAAGTTTGTCTGGCATGACCTTCCTTGTGAGAAGTTGTGCTGTCTGTCATCCTGTAGTCCATTGCTTAGAAGGTAGCTGACCACCCTTTCCTTTAATAGTCCCTCCATCACCTTTCCCACCACTGAGGCAAGGCAGATCAGATGATAATTTTCCACCTCATCTCTGCTGCCACTCTTTTGAAGTGGCACCATGTCTGCCCTCCTCCAGTCTTTAGGCACCTACCCTGTATCCAGGAACAAGTTAAACAGTTTCACCAAAGGTGCTGTCAGCTCCTCCCTTAGTTCCTGGAGTACCTTAGGATGCAGGGCATCTGGACATATTGCCTTGTCCACCCTCAACTTTCCTAATTCCTCTCTTACCCTGTCTCTACTGAACTGGCTAGGATCTACCCTTATGTCTTCCCTTCCCCTCTCCCTCAACTCTGGTCCCCTTCCTTCCCTCTCCATCATGAAGATCAAGCAGAAGTACCTATTCAACTCCTCTGCCTTCTTGAATTCCCCCACCACTTGTCCTTTCCCCTTCCCCTTCACCCATACTATCCCCTGCCTTACCATCCTCCTCTCTCCTACATACCTAAAAAGTGATATCTTTCCATTTGGCCTACCTAGCAGTTTTCACCTCTGTTTCTGCTTTTGCCTTTCTAATCTTCTGCCATGCCATCCTCAACTTCTCCATGTAAATTTCCCTCTCCTCTATTCTCTGTATCCTCTTATATGATCTGAATGGCAGCCTTCTTTCTCCTGTTGACCCTCTCACTTTTCTGGTAAACCAGAGTGGCCTCCTTCTTTTTCTGTTCTTCCCTACCTTATTTATGCAGAGTTCAGCAACTTTCAGTAATCCTCCTTAATTGATTTCTATAATTCCTCCATGTCTCTTAATTTCTCCTTCCCCTCTATTTGATCCCTGACTTATCTCCCTTATTTTGGCAAAGTCCACCTGCCTGAAGTCTGCCAGCCTGAAGTTCAGAACCTTTGTGATGGTCTGACTTGTTTCCTTCCCCGTCTTTACCCTGATACTTATACTAACCCTTAGCCTTTTTTTCGATATGTAGTTTATTGTATTATTCCATTTTCTCCCTGGAACCAGGCCCCCTACTTTGGATGTGCACATGCATTTAGAGGCATGTGCACACCGCATCTCATGGTACCCTCCCACTATGTGTCACCCCACCACCTACACTGACGACTGGGCCTCCACCCAGTGGCAGTGGGACTACATGAGGGGGTCACGGCAACCACCCCCCAGACAGGAGAGCTGCCTTCTGACTGCTCAATCCTGCTCTGACCCCCTTGTGCCGGCTCCCCAATGACCAAGGTCTGTTCACGAACCCATGCCACCCATGTGGCATGAGGAAAGGTGTCCATCACCTTAGCCCTCAGCGCCACCAGGCTGGCTAACCCTTTAGACTTTTTGCTGAAATGTTCTAACTGCCTCAGTCAGCTGTCTTCTTAATCTGGTACAGACCCTACACCATTTTAGTTGCCCTCCTCTGGACTGCCTTCACTCTTTCTATGTTGTTCCAGAGATGTGGTCTCCAGAACTGGACACAATAGTTTAGGTGGGGTCTTACCAGCGATCTGTACAACAGCAACACCTCCTCCCTGTTTCTTCTGGTGATACCCCTCCATATCAACCGCAGAATCCCAAAAGTTCTCCCAACTGCATTTGCAAACTGCCTGGTCACCTTTCAGTCATCACATATGATTACTACAAGGTATCATTCCTGTCTGGTGGTTGTCAGTATCACCTCATTCATTTTATACTCCACCCCTGGGTTTCTGTGCCCAAAGTGCACTATTTTGCTCTTTTGTACATTGAAACCCAGCTGCCATACACTTCACACTCCCCAAGGTTTCTCAGGTCACTGCTAATCCTTTCCAACTCTACTGGAGTGTCCACCCAATTGCAGATGTTGGTGCCATCTGCAAAGAGGCAGACCTTCCCTTCCTGCTCCCCTACAATGTCACTTATAAATTCACTAAAGAGGACTGCTCCCTGTACTGATCCATGAGGTACTACATCATAAGGGTGATTGCCAAACGGCGATCATCCTTACGGTGAGTATACATTGCCGAAATTCAATTTCGTCAATGTGCTACTCCAGCAACAGTGAAAGCAGTGCAAAAACTCAGAATTTTTCTTTAATGTGGGGAGCTTCACCCCCACACCCCCTACTATAGATTCTCAACTCAAGGGAGGGGTGCATGTCGGGGGGGTGCATCCACGGAGAAATAAAAAAATTCCCTGCCTTGGATCCGGCGTAACAAAATATGCCAGCACCCGGTCCTGAACACTGCACCCCCACCACCCCAGGCCAGCATCCACCCCACCATGCCATGGTGCTAGCTCAGCAGCAATCTGTGGCACCACCCCACACCAACCCTCCCACCCCTCGCTCGGCACGTTCATTCCTCCCTGCGCGTGACATCCTGTCACCTTTTTCTAACCCTTCCCATCTGGTCACCCTCCCTATACCCTCGCCATCAGGGCAGTCACTGCAAGTGGGTCACCATTTTGGTAGGGGCCCACTTGCAGTGTGCCGAACTCACAGGATACCAATCCGTGAAGCACCGTGCTGATCACCCTCCATTTCTTGGAGTAAACTCCATTTACTGCCACTCTCTGCTACCTATTCCTAATCAATTTCTTACCCACTTAACCATCCTTGAACTCACCCCTAATCTACCCAAGCACTGTCCTGAACTGTGCCACAGGACCTCTCTCAACATTTTTGAATTTTGTCGCCTTTTTCTCCGGAGTCGGAGACAAGGTGCCAGCAGTTTAAATTCTTATTTCTTCCATTGGGGGCTGTTTTAGCTAGTAAATAGCTATTAAATAGGGGTCCTTCCTGAACTCGGGATCTCTCCTGAACCTGGACTCTCACTAATTATTGCCAGCACACGGTAAAGGTCCTGGTGCAAATTTAGCCTGTAACCAGTCGTGAGCATCACCTTCTACACAGCACTTGTTAATTTAATTTATTTTCAGAAGTGCAGCAGAGGTTATCTCACCATCCTCCTAACCTGAAACAAATTAATTTTAAAACTGTGCATGCACCAGATTAAAATTAAAAGTGTACCTGAGGGTTCTCACCATGCCCTAACCTGAACCAAATTAATTTTAAATTTGTGCTTGCGCCAGATTAAAAGTAAAAGCTGTACTCAGCCACAGGGGGTCTTAATTTCAGCTCAGTTTCCCCTGCAGTGCTATTCATTAGGAGTAGGCATACCTGCAAATTTGGCCTTGCCTGCAAATTCCCCTGTGCTGCACGGTGGTAAACTCAGCTCTCTCTGCTGAATGCAGTGCTCATGTACTTATGGCAATTTTTTGTTCAGAACTTAAGGCAATTTTGCTCAGAACTCAACTAGCTTTTGTGAGTGTTTTAGCCTTGTTCAGCAGTCTGTTCATTGAAGCCCTCAGTTCAATCTAAAGTGTTAATTTCTTAGCTTGTTATAAGAACTTGATGCTTGTTATCTGACAGTTTATTGCCTGCTTACATGTGTGTTTTTTAGACTGTTGAACTGTATAATGAGGCTTGCCATTAAAAGGCATGCCAGGCTGTCCTAGTAGCTAATCAGAAATGAATGCCAAAAAGAGGAAAGGGGAGGGAGGGAGGAGGGGGCCAGGTCTGCAGGGCAAGGGGAGGGGCAATGACCTCAGAGAGCGGTCATACTACCAGGTTGGAGCTTGCTGGCTATTGGCCAAGGGAAGGAGCCAGTAGGGGTCCTGATTAGGGGTCCTTAGGGGCTTTTTAAGGGTATGTTATCTTCAGTTAGCCCTCTTTCTTGCTGTAATTTTCAATTCAATTGGATATACAGCACATCGTTGGAAAGATCAAGGTAAGGTATGGTAGGCTGGCGGGTGCTGACCTGTCTTCTGAGATACGTCTGTTTGTAGCGACTGCTCCATGGACTGTTTAAATGAAGTTAATTTGTGGTCAGGCTACATCTGTTATTAGGACCACTGGCGGGCGGTTTTTGAAATGGAAGTTTAAATTGGGTTAATTTCTAGCTGTCTTGGAATGCTTCAGGTCCCAGCCCAGTACAGAGCAGGGTGGCCAAGGACAGGAAGGTGGAGGTTATGGCTCGAGAAAGTGCCAGATGCCAGTTGTGGCCTGTGTCATGTTTGTATGGTCTGACCGAGTGGGGTGCAATGAGAGAGATTTGGTGGGACCCAGGGTTGGGTCATCGCTCATCGGTGGTGGAGTGGTGGTTTGTTTTGCTGGTGCTGGGATGCAGCACTGAAAACCCATGGGTTAGGGGTCACGGAGCAGGCTGACGCTTGTGAGCGAGTAGAATGGGGGGCCATAGCGAGGTGTTAAGTGCTAGGCCAGGGCATGGTGGAGCATGCTGGAGTGAGTTTGGGATCCGGCCTGAGCTCAAAAGAAACAAAACAAAAATATATATATATATAGTAAATAAGATGAGTAAAAGGGAATGGGGGGATCAGAAGGATGCCTGCTGTGGAGCATTGCGGGCTGGTGGTTGGTTGCTGGGGATGCATCCAGCTCAAGGGGAAGGCCGCAAGGCAGCCAGAGGTAGGTCTGATGGAGCACAGGCTGAGGCTTTTGTTGGAAGAAGCATGTGGTGGGGGATGCCCTGGCAGCGTGCCAGGGTCCCAGGAAGCTTTCATATCTTGTTTTTATGGTCAGTTAGGTTACAAAAAAAACCTCAATGTTTTTCCCTGTTGGCATCTGTCAGGCCTTCTGGGTGGGGATGGCAATGGGGAGGCCATTTCCTTAGTGGAAAGAAACCACACATTCCTGGAGAGGCTGAGATGGTGAGAGAAGATACACTTTTACTGGTGCTGTTTCTCGAGGACGGGTGTGGGGGAAACTGGTCACCTGCAGCGGTGTGTTTTACAGCTTTGTATGGAACCATGGCCTACACCACTTGGTGGGGGGGGGCAGAGTAGTGCAGGGCCTGGCTTTGGGCTTTGGGGGACTGAAGGAGCCTCCTCCAATGGAAGTGGCCACTTTAAAGGAGAATGGCAGTAAGGGGGAAAGGCTGGCATGGGCCAGTACGAAGATCTGCACAGCATGAGGAGAGGCTATCTGGAGCTAGGAGTGAAGGAGAGGCCACACGGTGAGGCCGCCATGTTATGTGCATTGAGAGGATTAGGGGGGTTGGCTGGACAGCTGCCACACAAGGAGGTGGGCCAAAGATGGGGATCATGGCCTAAAGGGGGGGTTGTGTTTGGGCAGGCCGGATGGATGGAAGGCCCGACGCATAGCCTGGCATTCCCCATCAGGGGTGGCTTGGGGACAAACAACAACAATATGGCAGCTAAGGGGTTTTGGTCAGTCAAGGGGCCATGATGCTGTGAAGCAGCAACAAAGCAGCAGCAATACAGCACCTAAGGGGCTTTGGCCGGCTGGTGGCTGGTGAGGCTACCACAGGGCGAGACGGCTGGGTTGGACCTGGGGGGGGTGAGCAGGGAGACCTCCTGGGGAGAGCACCTGGTGGGTGCCAACCATGGGGGGGCCATGGTAGTTTTTTATGATTGGGCTCTGGAGGCTGTGAGGCAGGTGGGGAGAGGGCTCGGTGAGGCCTGTCAAGTGGCTTGTATGCCCAGTGGAGGCAGTGGGGCAATCAGGAATGGGGAAAGAAAGAGGGCCTGGCAAAGTGTATTCTTGGGTGTAGGGTCTCGGTTTGTGATATGCAGCTCCCCATGTTCCTTGTGGAAGGGCTATGGGCTTACAGACTCCTGGAGAGCATCGATACCAACAGGGCGCTGGTGAACTTGACCACCTTGGGGGCACAGGGAGTGACTGCCATATCCAGGGGACTGTGGGCTAGGGGAGGGCTTTGAAGAATGGAGGGCTGATCATTGTCATTTTGTTGTACAGCACAGGCTCACCGGATTGAATGGCACCCAAGAGAGCCCTGGTGTCGAGCACGACCATGTTGGCAGAGGCAGCAAAGCTAATAGCGCAGGTGATGGAGTTGGTGGAGGCTGCAAAGAAGAGAAAGATGGAGGCCCAGAGGAAAAGAAAAGAGTGGGATGAGAGGTTTGGCCTTGGGAAGGGGAGCATGAGACTGAAGCAGGCAGTACCCATCCCACCTGCGGCACCGGGGACAGGTGTGGAGCCCACCCCTGGCTTCCAGATGGGGGTAAGGACAATGTGGATATGAATAAAGAGGCTGATTTGAAAGAGTATATTGAGGGATTGTTGAGGGACATGGAGGAGGATGGGGTTTCAAAGTTAGAGTGGACTTCAAAAGCCATTAAGGATGGAGGCAAGCTGGGGAAGGAGGGCACGGGCACCACACGTGGAGCACGGAAGCTGTATGAGGGGCAGCCCAATTTCACTCTGGGTGACAGCGAACCAGCCTCAATAAGGAGAAGATAAGGAAGGGTGAGTATGTGTATATCTTTGGGTTAGTGGATGAAGAGATGGCCAAAAAGTATGAACAGAGGGAGTAGGTGGGCATGTCAGAAATGGCAGTGGCATTGGCAGTGGTAGGGCACAAGGCAGAGGAGGCCCAGCTTAAGGGAAACAGCATAGATACATGGCAAGCAGGTTTCATAATTTACAGCACACTGGTTTTAGAAAAGCAGCTGGACCTGGCGATCCTGCTGTTGACGTACATGGCAAATTCGATGCCCATCGGGCTAAGCTTGGGATTCGTGGTCAAATAACATGTGAGGCCTCTGGGAGAATGTTGGAGTAAAAGGTGACCTGAGGTGGGATTGAACCCACACCGAATTGTGGGTCAGGATGCTCTCAGGGTCAATGGGGGGGCACATGGTAGATCAGGGGAAGTGAGTAGCCCCAGCTCCAGGGGCCAAGGCATGCTGGGCCTATAACAGGGCTTCATATACATGACCTAGTTGCAAGTTTTGGCATACTTGCACATGAAGCAGGGGATTGCACCCAGCGATGGCATGCAGGCAAGGGGGGTGTCAAGGGTGGACAAGCCAGTGGGCAGCCACAGGAGCAGCCCTTTTGGGGTGGCTGGGGGTCCAGGAGAGGCCAGGAGGCCCCCGGGAGAGGGGTATTCACCTCCAGCTATGGGTGGAGCTAGGGCAGGTGCAGATGATGGGTAGTGGGGCTACACTTTGGCCTGCACCCCCATCAAGGTGGTTGTGGTGGAGGCCAGGACAGAGGGGTACCCTGACAAGTAAGGGGCGGCCCTGCTGAGGGCGGGTTTTAAAGGAGGTTTTCTGTTGGGGTTTGAGGGGTCACGGGTAGGGATGCGGGCCAAGAATTTGGGCTCAGTAAAAGTGAAAGAAGACATAGTCCTGGGAAAGATTGGGAAGGAAGTCAGGGCTGGGATGGTGGAGGGGCCACTAGAGGAACCCCCCTGCAGACAGTTCTGGGTGTCACTCCTGGAGGTGGTCCCTAAGAAGCAAGCAGGGGAATTCCGGCTCATACATCACCTGTCCTACCCGGGGGTGGGGTTGATGAATGTGGGGATCCCGGAGGAGCTGAGCATGATCTCTTATGCATCTCTGGATCAGGTGGTGGAACTGATAAGGGCAGCTGAGGGGGCCTGGCTGGCAAAGACGGACATCGAGTCCACATTCTGGCTGTTACCAATCTTCCCAGTGGACTGGAACCTGCTAGGCTTCCAGTTCAAGGACAGTCTGTATTTCAACAAGGCAATGCCCATGGGATGCTCTGTGGCATGCTCAACATTCAAGGTGTTCAGTTCATGGGTACAGTGGGTATTTGGGTCATGGTACAGGCACAGGAGGGTGGTCCACTATTTGGATGATTTCCTCTTGATAGGGGACAGCCACATGGAGGCTCAGACGATGTTAAGGGACTTCCAAGGCATGTGCAGTGTCAAAGGCATTCCCTTGGCAGCAGGTAAAACAGAGGGTCAGGTCCACAGGTTAGATTTCCTGGGGATTGAGGTAGATACCAAACAAGATTGTTTTCGCCCCCCAAGGGACAAGGTGTCCCGCTTGAAGGGGCAGCTGGTGCTAGTGGGGGGGAGGAGGAGGGTGCCGCTGGTACAGGTACAGCAGCTGCTGGGGTACCTTAATTTTGCCTGCAAGGTCATAAGCCCAGGCAGGGCCTTTACAAGATGGTTGGGGAGGGTCACAGGGAGGGCCAAGCAGCCCCATCACTGGGTGGACATCAGTAAGGGTGTGTGGGAGGACCTCCAAGTTTGGGAGGTTTTCCTGGAATCATGCAATGGGGTGAAGTTCTGGCAAGAGGAGTAGGCCCATAATTTGGACTTCAAGCTGTATAAAAATGTGGCTGTGGGTCTTGGATTGGGGGCCTACTTTCAAGGGGAATGGGTTTCTGATGCATGGCCAGAACAATGGAGAGAATGGGGGTCGACCAAGGATATCTCATTTCTTGAGACCTTCCTCATATGGGTGGCTTTGGAACTCTGGGGAGAACAAATAGTGGGGCAGCTCATCTCCTTCTGGTGTGATAATGAAGGGGTGGTGGAATCAACAGGCAGAGTGGCCATACGAAATCGATGGGCTGGGTTCTGAGGAGTTTGGTGTTGTTGAAGTTGCGTTTGAACATGTCCTTCTAGGCACAACACATTGAGGGGATACAGAATGAGGTGGCTGACTGTCTTTCTCATTTGCAGATAGACCGTTTCTGGGAGTTGGCACCATTGGACACACCTACCCGGACCAGGTTCCTGGCTTGAGATGTGGGAGATTGGAGGGGGATAGCCAGGGCATTGTATAGAGGTTCATGGGTGGCCAATACCTTGAAAGCCTACAAAGCAGCTTGAGAGGGCTTTCCAGACATTTCGAGCTGGGATGGGTTGGGAGAGTGGGAGTGGGAGCCAGTGCAAGAGGAGCAAATCATGAGGTACGTGGTAAAAAAATGGGAGGATGGGTAGACCCTCATCACCATGGTGGTGCAGCTGGCAGGGATCAGAAGGAATTGCAAGGATCATGGGTGGTTGGATGCAGCGGGCTGCAGGGCCATCAAGCGGATGGTCTTAGGATGGCTGAGGGAGCAGGGCAGGGGGCAGGATGGGAGGAGACCCATTTGTGGCCCCCTACTCATAAAGGGGATAAGGGCACTGGACCAGGTCTGTCACTCCACAAATGAGGCCTGCTTGTTCTGGGCCATATTTGCAGTCATGGCGAGAGGGGGGTTTCGGGTCGGGGAAATGGTTGTGCCACAAAAAGGGCCAGCCGTAGCGGGCCTACAAGAGCACAATGTATTGGTGGAAGTGGAGAGGGTAGTCATCTGACTCCCGAGGTCCAAAACAGACCAGCAGGGACCACTGTGGAGATGCACAGGCAGACAGATAGGGGACCATGCACGGTTCAGGCCATGAGGGAGCATGGTAGAGTACAAAGGCTATTGAGTGGGGCCTGGTTTGTGCATGGGGACAGATCCCTGATGACAGGGTATCAGGTGGGAGTGGTGCTGAAAAAGGTGGTCACATTTACAGGTGAGAATCCCTCCATGTTTGCCCCGCATTCCTTCTGGATTGGAGTGGCAATGGAGTTAACTGCTGTTGGGGCGGGGGAAGCTGAGGTCAAGCGGGTAGGGAGATCGGAAGTCAAATTGTTACACGCGATATGTGAGGTGTTGACAATGGCTAATGGATGTCCCTTTCTCTCCCCAAAGCAGGTTCCAAGTGGCAAGTGTGGATCGTGGGGCACTCGTTCATATACTGTGCAGAGAGGTTTGCAGCCACCATGAGGATAGGGACACAGCTGCGCCTGGGAGCAGAGCACACCAGAGTATGACAGAGGGGCCTGAGAGGCATGAGGTGGTCGCAGTTGCTCCCCCAGCTGGGAGACCTGTGGGTGCATTGGGGCCGACTGGACTGTGTTATTGTACATTTGGGGGGGCAATGACTTTGCCTTGGGGGGTCCTTGATGAAGGACGTAATTGCCGACTTTGAGAAGGTGAAGAGCTGGTGGCCCAGAGTGGTTATCGGTTGGTTGAGATTACCTCCAGGAGGGTGTTGTGGGGAACGAAGGGACCAAAAGTGATAGAGGTGGCATGGAAATGCTTGAACAGAAAAGTAGCCAGGGCAGTGGTTGAGATGGGGGGTCCACATTCAGCATAGGGACATCTTGTATGAGCAGGAGGCGGTATACTGGGGGGATGGGGTTCATCTAACTGAGTTCAGCATGGGCCAGTTCCTTCACCCCTTTGGGTAGTTAGTTGGGAAAATTAACAAGAAAGGTTTGAGGGGTTAACCTGCAAGGGGGGGATCCCCATCTTCCATCACAAGCTGGAGATGGGTCAGTGGAAGGGTGGGAGCAAGGGGGAAAAGGGGGAGCAGGTAGAGAGGGAGGAGGGTAGGTACCATCAGCTGGGGACAAAAATAACCCAGGCATGGGAGTAATGGGGGAGGGATTTAGAACTAGAGGGTGGATCGGCCGTGTCCACACCTAGTGGGGGGGGAGTGGTCTGGGTAAGTGTGGTACCTGGTTACGGTGATGGAAAGGGGGGGCCGGATCACGCTGTCTGGAACCCGAGAAGCAGTGGTGAAAGAGGAGGACAGTAAGAATAAGAACCACACGAGAGGGAAGACAGGACTGTTATGTCCTAGAAGAGATTGAGGACTGTTATGTCCAAGATGTAAATATGGAATTGTTAGACATAAACTGGGATGTAAATGTATGAATATTCACTGTGCCTTTTTATAAATAAATATTGCCAGCCAGCATCCAAAAGTTAACAATGAGTGGCTTGGTTTATTTCTGGGTGGGGATCCAGGGACAATGAGACTTACCATTAAAAGGCAGGCCAGGTTGTGCTGGTGGTATACTGTCACAGTATCAACTCTGGTACCATGAAGACCATCACAGCAACAGGAATAGGGCCAAACCCACCCATTACTGTGATGGTTTGTGCAGTGACCGAGCCAGCCTCACTGGGTGTTTGCCCCCCCGGTCCAGCTCCGACTCAGAGTAGGAACCCTAGAGACCGGGGGCTGTGGGAGATGGAGCCCACCACAAGGGAGGGTTCACGGGGCGCAGCCCCCCAATTGTGTGCACCGACATCCCTGAGGTCACACTGCTGACAGTCAGCATGGTAGCTGTCACTGTAGGGGATGTCAGTGCAAGTGCTGTCGAAGCACTATGGTAAAACCGTCCTGGTAGCCAGCCAGAAATAAATGACGAAGGAGGAAAGGGGAAGGGGAGAGAAGGGGCAGAGAGGTGGGATCCGCAGGGCAAGGGGAGGAGCAATGACCTCAGAGAGGGGTCAAACGACCATGTCGGAGCTTGCTGGCTATTGACCAAGGGGATGGGCCAGTAGGGGTCCTGATTAGGGGTCCTTAGGGGCTATTTAAGGGCATGTAATCTTCAGTTAGCCCTCTTTCTTGCTGTAATTTTCACACCCACCATCCCAGCAAGAAAGAGGAGATAAACAGGGAATAGGCACTTATAAGGCTGAGGTTCAAGGTGGGAGCTCATCTAATGGGGCCAGGTATGGGCTAGGTGGGGCCGCTGATGTGCGGCCAGGGTCCAGTGGGCTAGGTGGAGCCCAGCTGGCATAATTTTTGAGTGAAGGGAGAGCGGTTCAAAGGGGAGGGAGCAAGAGAGAAAAGGGGTCAGGTAAAGGGGGAGGGGTAGGTACCACAGGCTGGGAACAAAAAGAACCCAGTCATGGGAGTAATGGAGGAAGGGGAAGGATATAGAACTAGGGGGTGGGTCAGCCATGTCCACACCTAGTGGGGGGGAGTGGTCCAGGTAAGTGTGGTGCCAAGTTATGGTGATGAAAATGGGGGCAGGATCACGGTGTCCCGACCCCGAGAAGCAGTGGTGAAAGAGGAGGAGAGCAAGAAGAAGAACCACACGAGAGGAAGATGGGACTGTTATGTCCTAGAAGAAATTGGGGACTGTTATGTCCAAGATGCAAATACGGAATTGTTAGACATAAACTGGGATGTAAATGTATGAATATTAACTGTGCCTTTTTATAAATAAATATTGCCAGCGAGTATCCAAAAGTTAACAAGCAGTGGCCTTTTTTATTTCTGGGTGGGGATCCAGGGAGAATGCTCCTGCCTAAATAGTTTCTCTTTCCTGCCTTTATTTCAACACCTCCTAGGTTTAATTTAACACATCCTAGATCTTATTTCTGCTGTGCTGTCCCTGTAATTTTTCTTTCCTTCTCTGCCCATCCCTCTCCGTTCCCCTAGCTTACTCCTCCCACTGCAATAAGTTTTCTTTGTTCCAGAACACATTTAAGCCTCTAAAAATCATCTTCCCTTTCTTCCTAGCCCCGGCTACAAGAAGGGCATTTCCCTGCCCTCGGGAGCAGCTACTCCACCCACCTAGAGGAAACACAGCTGCAAGGTACAGCCTCCTGAGCACCGTCCTGAACTGCATCACGGGACTTCTCTCAGCATTTTTGAATTTTGGCCACTTTTCCTTCACAGTCAGAGACAAGGCACCAGCAGTTTAAATTCTTATTTCTTCCATTGGGGGCTGTTTTAGCGAGTAAATAGGGATCCGTCCTGAACATGGGATCTCCACTGAACTTGGACTCTCACTAATTACTGCCAGCACACGGTAAAGGTCTTGGTGCAAATTTAGCCTGTAACCAGCTGTGAGCATTACCTCTTATGCAGTACTTGTTAATTTAATTTATTAGTGCACTGGAGGGTATCTCACCATCCTCCTAACATGAACCGAATGAATTTTAAAACTGTGACTGCACCAGATTAAAATTAAAAGTGCACTGGAGGGTATCTCACCATTCCCTAACCTGAACCAAATTCATTTTAAATTTGTGCTTGCACAGGATTACAAGTAAAAGCTGTACACAGCCACAGGGGGTCTTAATTTCAGCTCGGTTTCCCCTGCTGCGCTATTCATTAGGAGTAGGCTTACCTGCAAATTTGGCCTTGCCTGCAAATTCCCCTGTGCTACACGGTGGTAAACTCAGCTCTCTCTACCGAACACAGTGATTTCTTCCTGCAGCCGCTACGTGGCTGCTTTCCTCCCACCCTTGTAAGGCTTGTCTTATGTAGCTCTGGGCAAGTCATCTGACTTATTTTGACGAACTCCCCTTTTTACCATTTGCTGCCTATCAGCACTTGCCCATAGATGGTGTCTGGTAAACCTTTCATACTCTCCTATTAGTTGATCATTTGACAGACTAATTCTACTGCAACCTAGCTTAAATTCTGACTTTTCTTCTCCTACCATCTACTGGTAGCTGGTCGTAACTGCCTTATCACCTTTACTGGCTTATCTATCCTGTGACAGTCTTTGCTAACTCACATTATATCAAATGGCTCCTACACTGCACACATTACTGCTGCCTGGTCTCATATTGGGTCTCTTCCTATGGATCCCAAGGGGTTGGTACCCCCCACCCCCATTGGAGCTTTTCACCACAGAACTAAACAACTTTTTTTCTCCAATATGTTAATACACCCCAGTACTTCCAAGGATAATGCACCCCTACTTATCCCTCTCAATTACCTCTATCACATAGCCTATACTTTATAAAAGTGCCTTCTCTGTCTCTCAACCCTGTCTTCGCCGATCATCCATCGCAAACAATGGTATTTCCTCCAGCTTGTATTAATACTTTCTGGGGATATTGAACTAACCTTGGCCCTCTCTCTCCTCTCTTCCAGTTGGATTCATCATGGAAGGACATAAAGGGTCTTCACCTTGCTCACATGAATATAAGAAGCCTCCTCCATAACCAAACTGAACTAGAAGCCTGGGTCTTACAATATGACCCGGACATAATTTGTCTGTCTGAAACCTGGCTCAAACCCTCTATCCTGACTCCACATGCTCACTACCCAACTATCACCTCACCAGGCGAGATAGTCCCACTTCAAAACGGGGCAGTGGAGTCGCCATTTTTTACAAAACACACCTTAATTTCTCTAACATCACCACACCTGACTGCTCACATTGTAAATCCATCCTTGCCACCCTCCATCTTGGCCCCAAAAAACTTCACAATGTATGTGCTTATAACCCACCAGTAGGTGGCACCGCTGGTCTTGAGGAGCTCCTCTCACATGTCGATGCAGCGAGGGTCACAACAACGTCCTTATCCTTGGAGATCTTAACCTCAATTGGATTGGAAAACAAAATAAATCCCTCCACACAACAGTACAAGGCCACAACCTCTACTAGCTTATCGCTGACCCTACTAGGATTATGCTTCCCCCAAGACCTAGTATTCTAATTCACTGGGCTGTGAAGAATTGCACTGATTGTATAGCTTCGGCAGGTACCCTTGCTGATGCCATAAGTGACCACACCCCAATATATTGTGTCTGGCTCTCTATTAGGCAACCTGCACCTCCTCCATGACTCATAACCTTTTCATAACCTAGTCAACCTTAATATAGCCCAGTTTCAGAGCGATTTCACCATGCTCAACTGGAGCCCGCATCTACTCAGCCACCAATGCCCAAACAGCCTTGGACCACTTCCTTACCCTGCTTGGGTCTATCCAAAATATCCATGCACCCCTCACCACAGGTAGTGTAAGTGTAACCCACATCAAATGGCTCAACAAGGACCTACTCACCAAAATCAGAGCTAGGGACAAGAGCTGGTGGCGTTTCAAGGTCTCGGATCTCCCATCTGATTACAATGACTACAGAACTCAGAGAAACTCATGTAAAAGGAAAATCCAACATGCTAAGAGCTCATTCTGCAAAGGCTTGTTAATAAATGCAGCAGGTGACTCCAGAAAGTTCTGGACTCTTATCAAGACTCTCCTTGGAGGCAAACAAAACAAAATCTCTAACAATATGATTATAAATGGTGTGCATTGCAACAATCAAGCCACCATTGCTAACTCATTTAATATTCAATTCTCTGACCTATTAAAATATCTGTCTTCCTCTCCACCACAGCCTCCATGCAGTCCTCCCACCTCCGCAGACAGGGGATCCCAATATAACTACCCCCCTTTCCGTTTTTGAACTATCACTAGACAGGAAGTCCTAAAGATGCTATTAGGCATCCCCGATAGTACCGCTATGGGCTCGGATGGTCTTGTGCCCAAGCTCCTGAATCTTGGTGACCTCATGATTGACTCACCCATAGCCAGAATTCTCAACCTATCACTACACCACAGATCTGTCCCCGACATCTGAAAAAGAGCAAAAGTCATTCCCATACTTAAAAAAGGAGACCTCACAAATATGGCCAACTACCGGCCCATAGCCATTCTCTCTGTTCTTAGCAAAATACTGGACAAACTACAAGCCACTCAAACCATCTCTTTTCTATTACAACACAGTCTTCTCTCCAGTTCCCAGCATGACTTCCGCAAAGGCCACAGCACTGTCACCGCTCTTCTAAATTTTACGAATGATATCTATACCACAGTGGACAAAGGCCTCACCACCAGCATGATCTTTATCGACCTAACTAAGGCATTCGACCTGGTGAACCACCCCCTTCTTCTCAACAAACTCTTGTCCCTTGGTTTCTCCACAGAGGCAGTGGCCTGGTTCAATAGCTACCTGTCAGACAGAAGACAGGCCGTGAATTATACTCCGTCCTGTCCGATCTCTCTACCATGAATATTGGTGTTCCTCAGGTATCTATTCTGGGCCCCCTACTTTTCTTTCTCTTTGTAAATGACCTCCCCACTCACTCCCCTGACTGCTCATCTCTGCTATGTGTGGATGACCTTGTTCTCTATTCCAGTGCCAGGAACACCTTGGACATAAACTGCTGTCTTTGCTCAAATATTAGCAAGTTCCAGTCTTGGCTCATTGAAAACTACCTTGTTCTAAATGTAGATACGATGCAAGCAATGCTCTTTAGCTCCCCAGCCAGACCCAGAACAAACCAAAACCCCCTCAAAATCTCCTGCTCTGATGGATCACTACTGGTCAACACTAGCTCCTTCAAATACCTGGGCATTCTGCTTGATGAATCTCTGGCTTTTGATCAGCACATCAATACTACCTGCAAAGTCGTAAACACTAAACTTGGTGGTGACTACTGAACTAGTTATGCCCTTACCCCATCAGCCAGGCTCGCTATTGCACATGGCATTCTTCTTCCGGCACTGTCCTATGGCTCAGTCACCTACCTTGGGGCATCAGAAACCTCTCTTCACGAGAGTCACGTGATGCGGCCGAAGAGAGTAGCAGCATTGCCGCGAGCTCTGGCCCTCTCGATTAAACAAACTTGCGAATAGCTACCAAACTTATCATCAAAGTAACTTTATATCGCTACATTGATTAGCAAGAGTTTCCTTAGCATACCTGCGAGCTGTTGCAGCATCATGTCCAACTCGAAAGAGATGGAGGAGCCAGTCCAGGAACTCGAGGCCAAGCGGCCCCACCGGAGCTCTTCTCCCATGACAGCCGAGGAAGAATTGACACCCACCCGGGTCTATTCAGAGCTTTCTACCATCAAAGAAGCTCTTTTTAAACTGATAGAAGAAGTCACAGACTTCAAACCGGCGTTGATTCAGTTGACTCGTCATGTAACTGACGCAGAGGCGAGGATATCCTCCGTGAAGAGGAAACTTGAAAAAACTTACCCCACTCTGGCTGACCTTAAAATATCCATTACTAAACTGGAAGACCGTTTGGAAGATCTGGAGGGGAGGAACAGACGAAACAATCTAGTCTTACTGGGACTCCCCGAGGGGGACGAAGGTCCGAACACAATATTGTTCCTGCAAAAATTTTTAAAGCAGATGGTAGGCCCCTCACCAAACGGCCCAGAGTATATAATTGAAAGAGGCCATCGGTCTCTGCGTGCCAAACCGCCGGCATCGGATCCTCCCAGGCCAGTCATATTCAAGCTTCTAAACTATTTGGATCGCGACTTTATTTTTAAAGAATCTAGGAAACTCTCGGCGATTCTGTGGGAAGGAAAGGAACTCAGACTCGTCCCGGACCTAACAGTGAAGACGCCTTTCGCCCCATCACCTCTAAGCTGTGGGCTGCCGGTATCAAGCACCGTATTTTATACCCTGCACGTCTACAGGTTACTTCGAGGGAGGGATCCAAATGCTTCGACTCACCTGATGAAGCCTTGAAGTTCCTGAGGAAATGCTAGCCTGATCTCTTTTTGAAAGGGTGAAGATGCATTTTACTGATTGTCGTAAGGAGCTTATTCTGTGGTATTCATAATTGACTTGGGTTTATGCAGTCGCTAACAGTTCATGAAGTGGCTTCGTGCTTTCGAGGGGGATTTACTTGGTGAATATTTAACCAAGCTAACTTTGATTATACCTGGCTTCGTGTCGTCTTGTTTTTCCCGACTCCTTTTTTTTTTACATTAGTACTTCTACTTTGCTACTGACTTTCGTTTGCTTGCCAGGTGTTGGCCATTCTCTACTTTATCCACTAGAGGGAGCTCTGACTCTACAAATGGATGGTTAAATGCAGTATTTTTCGTAACTCTCTGTTTCCATTCTTCCCTCTTAAGGTCAAGTGGGTTAAGCTCTACAACGAAGCCTAGAACTGAGTCAGGTTACCTCCAGGCAGTCAGAGGCCTAAACTATATCATGTTTCCCTGTGTTTCTTACCCTAGTCGGACTGCAGCTTATAAAGGCTAACTTTGTAGGAGCCTTCTCTAATTTTTTTTAACTTGCTTTAATATACCAATTTGCTTTTGGCTCCTGGTTGCCTCTCCAGTTGTTATTTTTCTACAAATGGTGCGATCATTGCATCTTGTGTTTCAATCAATTACCAGTTTGTAGCAGAGGGGTTGTTTCTTAGTTTTATCTAGAGGGATGTGAAGCTCCTTTTTATGTTTCAAGGGCGCTTCATTATTTAAGTCAAGATGATTACAAGGTCAGTCTTCTACTAATAGCCATGCACCTTTTTATTTTCTTTCTCTATATGCAGTATATGCTAGCAATGATTTACTGCTCTCACATGCATGGCAGTTAGTTTCTGCCAACATGGCTACTAGCTTATGGGAAAGTTATGGGAAGTAAATGAGTGAGTTATTAATGTATAGTATGTGGAAGTCAATTTGTAACGAAGACAGGATTTAATTGGGAGCATTCGCAAAGCTTCTTACAGCTGACTGTCTCCTTCCATGTCTCGATTGGGAGGGGGGGGTTGAGCTCACTTTCTAGTGTGCAACATGGGCCAAATGGATAGGAGTAGGCCTCGGGCCGGGTTATTCAGGGGGTCCGTAAGGGGTAGGAGGGTTTTTTGGGGGTGATTGGTGGGTTGATCGAAGAGTTATGTTTTTTTTTCTGTCTGG
This sequence comes from Neoceratodus forsteri, assembly GCA_016271365.2. Taxonomy (NCBI): domain Eukaryota; kingdom Metazoa; phylum Chordata; order Ceratodontiformes; family Ceratodontidae; genus Neoceratodus; species Neoceratodus forsteri. The sequence continues at coordinate 57,306,345 of CM028130.1, forward strand.
GGCAGCATCTTTACCATTTCTCACGGGAATCATGTTGACACTTGTATGGTTAACAGTTTAAATATCCTTTCTGGAATGTAAAAGGAGGGAGAGACAATAAAAGAAATATATCATCTTAAACCACCTTGCGAATTTGATCCTTCAATCGTGTTTTGCAGGAAACCCATTTGTTATGTGAACAACTACATCATTTCCAAAAAAGATGGGTCGGTCAGGTTTTTGGTTCAGGATTCTCATCTAATAAACGGGAAGTAGCTGTTCCGGTGGCTAAAGGAATCCCACTTACACCAACGGAAGTCATCTCTGATCCGGAAGGCAGGTTTATTTTTGTTGTAGGCAAAACTGGCAGCCTAGACTTAGTTTTTGGTTCCATTTATGGACCAAATTTAGAAACCCCATCCTTTTTTACACACCTGGCTACAGTTTTGGCTCCCTTTTTAAATTTACCCTTACTTTTGGGCGGCGAGTATTGAATCTGGTACAGTTCAACTGCTTGACCAAGACTTATCATAAAGGAACCAAAGTTCCTCCCCAGAGGGCTCTGCTAGAATTTACAATGTCATTGGGCCTTGTAGATCCATGGAGAATAAGTAATGCTTCAAGTAAGGAATTCACTTTTTTTTCTCCAGTCCACAAGAGCTATTCTCGACTAGACTATTTTTTGATTAGCCAGCAGTTACTACCTTACATAGTTGAAACTAACATTTTAGTCCGAGTAATTTCTGATCACTCACCTATCATGTTGCAGTATTTGTTGCCAAATATTTTAACAAGATCCCACTCTTGGACACTCAATAACAAAGTATTGTCTGACAGTCAAATAGTGGAGCGTTTCCAAGATTTTTTATCAAATTCCATTGCCATAAATTGGAGCTCAATCACTGCAACTGACCGGGCTTGGGCTGCGCTGAAAGCCACTTGGAGAGGAGAACTTATCCACATAGCATCGGATGGAAAAGAAAGAAATAGCTTCTTAACTAGCTGTCTAAATAAAATTAAGGCCCTGGATAGTAAAGAGGTCGGTACACTTTCCCAATCACAAGAACAAGAGCTCTCTGCTCTTAGAGCCATGTATGCTAGTGCTCTCCGGGAATCTGTGGAGAGATCAGCTTCTGTTTTAAAAGCCTTATATATTGGCCAAGGCAGCAAAGTGGGTAAGCTTTTAGCTTGGCAACTAAAACAGCACTCGTCTGCTAAATGGGTTGCAGCCTTAAGGCATCCTCACACGAATGCTTCTAGAGAGTCAAGTACTCCGGAAGATGACAACAAAATGCGGGTTTTCCTAGGAAAGATTCCCTTCCCGACTTTGTCAGAGGAATTCAAACTTTTGCTAGAGGCTCCCATCTCAAGTGAGGAAATATCTAAAACCATTGGCTCTCTAAAGCCAGACACAGCGCCGGGTCCCGATGGCTTTACGGGCCTTTTCTATAAAACTTTTAAAAAATGGCTAGTTTCCTTGCTACTCCAAGTATACACGTGTTGGTACTCCCAAGGGGTCAGTTATCAAACCCTGTTTGAAGCAAGAATAATCCTTTTGCCTAAGCCGGGGAAAACTCCGTCTGAAGTGGGCAACTACAGGCCCATCTCCCTCCTTAATGTAGAGGTTAAAATATATGCCAAAATTCTGGCTAACAGACTTAGACTAGTATGGGAAGGGTTACTCAGCCCAGAACAAGCTGGGTTCATGGCTGGGCGTTCCTCTGCAGATCATTTCAGGAAGCTATTCTGTTTAATCTCCGCGTCAGGGTTCCGGAGCTAGCAGCATCTCTGGTATCCCCAGAAGGAAAAAGCGTCTCGGCTAGAGTAGAATGGTGTTTATGTTTGCAGTATTACGTAAATTTGGTATTCTAAAGTTTCATTGATTACATTTGAATTCTCTTTACCATGCCCATCGGCCAGAATTCAATGCAACAATCTTTATTTCGCTCGTTTTTCCTTTCCGGTACTGTCAGGGCTGCCTCTCTCCGCTCCTCTTCAGTCTGTATATTGAGCCCTGATAAGGGCCCTGAAGTTGGACAACACCTAATACAGGGAATTCATGTCGGTAATCTTTAATGTAAAATATCAGCCTTTGCTGACGACCTCGTTTATACATATAAGAAAACAGCAGAAAATCCCTCACTCAAATACTTCAGACCATTTCTTGTTTCAGTGCTTTCTCAGGTTACAAATTAAACAGGAACAAACTATGTGTATCCTTTATCGCCTCTCCTTCCAAAAGACTGGTGTTCCTCCTTGGCCTACAATGGCAGGGAAACTCCCTGGTTTATTTGGGTGTTAGAATCTCGAAAGACCTTGCCAACTTGGCGGCTTAATCTAATCCCTCTGTTTAAAACTATCAAGGAGGACTTAGAGATGGAACAAATTACCCTTATCCTTCTGGGGTACAGCAAATACCTTAAAATGGTGGTTTTACCTAAAATTTTTACCTCCTTTTAATCTCAACATCTATCTGCCTAAGTCCTTCTTCAAGCCACTTTACAGATGCTGTCAGATTTTCTGTGGAAAGAGCAAAGCACCACGCCGGGCATATGCAAAACTTACCCGGCCTAGGAAACTAGGGGGCTGCAGTTGCCTGACTTTTTGTTTATTACTTAGCTATTCATGCTATGAGATTCTCAGCAATGGGTGGCCGCAGTCAAGTAACCCAAATTCTTCCTGGTTAATCTTAGATCGCTCCTCAATTGACAACGCAAGTTAGACTTGGAATCTCTCCATATACCCCGGCCCAAAGTCCCCCTAAAATAAAACACTCCATTAGGGTGGGACATGAAGGCCTCGCACCAGCTCTATTCGCTGCTCCATAAACCTTTCTTAAGAGACTTGACACAGCCTCTGCATAAAGAATCCAAACTTACAAATAGGAATCGCCCAATCATTCGCTTTATAGTTAATTATTCCCCAAAGTTCGACTGGCAGACTTTGTTTTGGCTAATTCATTGATCCTATTACCTGCTTTTGCTACATTAAATTCGAGGTGAGCTTTCATTAACAACCTATTACGACTGCACCAGATTCATTAAAGTGTATGTTTTCTAGAAAAGGTCCTTGGACAGGTGGAGCTGGGATTATAGTAAAAAATGACAGAATTAGCAGACAGTCGAAAAGCAATTTCTAAGACTTATAAGTTAATTTTGTCAGAAATAATGCACAAATACACCCATAGCTCATTATTGGGAGTCCAACTTACAAGAGATGGTCGTCGAAATTTGGGAAAGAATTTGGTTAGACTTATATGCTTGTATTAAACAAGATAGACTTAGAAATATCCAATTTAACATCCTACACAACCTTTATTTTTCTCCTGCCAAATTATTCCGGATATTCAGGTCTTCCTCTTCCGCCTGTGTGGACTGTGGAGACTCCTTTGCCACTTTACATCACAAACTATGGGCTTGTCCAAAAGTTGCTAAATTCTGGGACTCAGTCAAGCAGTGGGTGGTCCCTTTTTGTAATATTTCAGTTTTTTTTTATGAAAATGTATACTTATTAGGGATGTATGCTCAAATCCCAACTTGGACTCAAAAAGCAGCAGATGGCAATGGTAGCTCTCGCCACTGTTGGTGATCCTCCGCACTGGCAAGGCAGTTGGTAACCCTTGTATAGAGAATGGTGGGATGAACTTTAAATGCTCTAAATGCTGAAAGGTCTGTCACCAATCTCTTTAATTCTGCCAAAATTTCAGAAGTGCTGGGTGGATTTTTATACACCTAAAAGATAAGTATGGTTACTAGGGGAGAGAGACTTTGAACGCTTAACACAGAGCCCCCAGGATCTAGGTTATCAATGTCCCTGGTCGCTCTTCCTTGTCCTTTCCTTCCCTTGGGGCAAGTAGGATTCTGAAATGGAGTCACTAGAAAGGGTATCTCTCCACGTTTCTCTTTTGAAGGAGATTCTCCTCTTAACCCCCCCTTTATTTTGTTTATTCTTTTGATGGTGTTTTCTTCCTTGTCTCCCCCTTCTTCAAGATGTAATTCCAAGGATGAATTAAGGTTTTTTCCTTTTTTTGCTAGGTTAACCTAAAATTTACTATCTTGAACCCTACAAGGAAAGTAAACTGTTTGTAAGTCTTAAGCATTTGCTGCCACATTGGGGCTAGGTTGAGGGGGTGGGGATTGGGTGTTTTTTTTTCTTTCCTTTCCTTTTGTCAATGTCATATACAAATGTTGGCTTCCATGTTTTGATTACGGGGTTTGTTTTGTTTGTATGGTTTTGTACTACGTGTCTGAAAACCAAAAATAAAGTCATTTGCAAAAAAAAAAAAAGAAACCTCTCTTCACAAGTGGGACACCACGTATAATAATATCTGCAGATATGCCTCTGCATCCCCTCGCTATAAGCACCACTGCCAGCTCTATGCCGACCTTAAATGGTTCTTCCCTCTGCCCATCGGCTCCAGTCTCTTGGATCTCTCACTGACAGCTTTACCAGATCTTGTCCTCCCCAGTCCATAGCCTCTATGTTGAATGCACAAACTGTCTCCTATGAGCTTTAATCCACTGACCAAGTGCCTCTCCACATCCCCAGTTGCAATACAGCAATGGTTACATGAGTTTTCTCAAATACCATGCCAAAATACTGGACCTCTCTTCCACAAGCAATTCATCTTGCTCCAACCCATGCCACTTTCAAGAGGATGCACTGTGAACATCTACTTGGCTCTACCTCCTGTATCTGCTTCCAACCTCCATAGAACCCCTATCCTCCTCCCCAGGCTGCCTCACCTCCACATTTTCCCCACTTTCTCTTCCCACCTCTCCTTTTCTACCTTACCCCTGTCTCCCATCACCACCTCTACCCTCTCACCCACCCTACCTCCCTCTTCTCTCTCTCTTTTATGTCCCTCTTTTCCCTTGCTCTTCCTTACCCTGAACAAAAGAAAAACACTCGCCCCCCCATTTCTCCATCTGGTTCTCTCCTTCTGAACTGTCCTTCCACTACCATCCTGGATCTCTAGTCCCCTGGTTTCAATTAAAAACTGATTGTCTATTTGTGTTCTAACTTGTTCTCCTAGTTGAACCTCACATCTGTGCCTAGCTAAGCTATCTCTCCCAGTCTGTATCCCTAAGATGGGTGAACCTGCACTTGATATCCTGTTTTACTGTTATGTTTTACTTATTGTTATCTATTGTTGACTCTTATGTACTGCACACTTGTTTGAAACTGTACCAACTTGTAGCCATTGTTTTTCCACCCATTGTTGTTCTTCGCAAACTGTTTTGTTATCTCTGTAACCCTGTATCCTCCTGGGTCATGCCTGACAATCGGCATTGCTGTGCCTAGTGCACCTATCCGGTTACCAAAAGCAAATAAATAAATAATTAAATATCCAGCTTAAGAAGTGTGCGAAAAAAATCTTCTGCCAGTGAACTTTCTGCGAAAGTTAAACTTTCGCTTCGGTTGAAGTGCAGAATTGAAATTAACAACTTTCACAGAACTTCTGACTTAGAATGGTGGAAAAAATGTATAAATTGCAAATTATTCTGTTTAACCACAGAGAAAAAAGTCCACAGAACTGATCACTGAACTGTGGATTAATTACATGTATTGCGGAATAATTCATTAAACTGTGGGAAAAAAAATTCCTCAGAACTGTTATTCCACAGTTCATGTGTATTATTCTGCAGTTCAGCCAAAAAAAATCACAGAACAGAGCGAAAATCTGCCAAACACATTTGGAAGAATCTGATCTTGCCAATGGCGGAAGACTGAAGAATTTGGCAAAATTTCAGAATTTTCGCAAATGTTTTGCAAGAGCAGATTTCAAAACATTTGCTCACCTCTACCCAGCTTGCTTATGAGTCTCCTGTGATGAACAGTGCTGAGAGCCTCACTGATATCTAGGTAGCTACATCGACCGCTCCACCATGATTTAGTTCCTTGGTCACCTACTCAAAGACATTTATCAGATTCATTTGATATGACTCCCCCCCCCACACTCATGAATCCATTCTGCTTGGGTTCTGTAACCAGTTGAATTCAACATATTCCTCAATCCTTTCCTTCAGCAGAGATTCTGTGAACTTTCCCACCACTGATGTTGGGTTGACTGGCATACAACTGCCAGCCTCTTCCCTACTACCAGGTTTGTGTACTGGGACTACATCTGCCCTCCTCCAGTCCTCTGGAACCACTCCTGTTTTCAGTTAGCTGTTCAATGAGACAGTCAGTGGTGCAGCCAGTACCTCACAGACCTCCCTCAGTACCCTTGGATGCACCCCATCTGGCCCCATTGCTTTGTTCACTTTCAAATTAGTGAGTGCCTTCAAGACGTCGTCCTCTGAGAATGAACTACGGTAGAGTCCACCTCCCTTCAATGCAGGGGTGTAGCCAGGAATTTTAAACTAGTTCTCAAAACTTATGAACTGCTGCCCCCTTATGTTAACATAAACCAAAATATGCAAGGCTACGCCACACCAACAATAGCCCCCCCCCATTTGCCATGTCTGAGTTCAAGTAATCAATTTCTTCCTGTAATCCTCCTTCCCTTGTTTTTCTGCCTGCCTGGTAAACTGTTCTTGTTTGTGTATTTGGCTGGTGGCATCAGTGCCCCATAGCAAACAACAAAGGCAAAAGGTCACAATGTCCTTACTTCCCTCTTTTTATTACCCCTACCTAATTTGTTGCCCCTGCCTGATTTATTTTTTACTGTACTCCGCTGAGTACAGTGCGTATGCCTTCCAACACCCCTGCTGCAATGTTCCTATTACTATTTTGTGGCCCCTCCCCTTCTCCTTCCTCTATGAACACTGAGCAAAAGTACTTGTTCAGGATGTCTATCTGTTCTGGTACCCCTCTGAGCAGTCCCCCCTTCCCTTTTTAACTTTAGAGTCTCACACCTGGTTTTCATCTTTTCACTTGCATATCTAAAACAATGTCTTATCCCCTTTTGTTGCTGCCTATTCTCTCTTCTGTTCACACATTTCTGGTCCTCACATCCCTCCCTGCTTCCCTCAATTTCTCCTTGTATACTCTATCCTCCTCCCTCCATGTCTCCTTATACCTTCTGAATGCTAGCCTCTTAACTTTTACCTTTTTAACACCCTTTTCAAGAACCTTTTGCTTTTGATCATTTGCTTCATGCAGAGGTTTGTTGTCATTACTATGGCTGTTTTTATCTTCGCCCACTGTTTCTCCACCCCTCCAAGGTCATTCCTAAAACCAGGTAACCCCTGAGGCATTTACCCATTTTATAAAACTGGCCTCCTGGAGTCCAGGACTCTTGCCCTAGTGTGCTTCAGTTCCACAGCTGTCCTTATATTGAACCACACTGTATGGTAATTTTTGATCTCCTGATGTCTTCCCACCTTGACATCTGTAACACTGTCCCTGTTGGTGAGTGCCAGATCAGTACTGCCCCACAATGAATGGATTCACTGACTAGTTGACTAAGAAATGCCCCCTGCAGGGAGTCCTGAAATTTCCTGCTCCTAGCTAAATCCACAACTGGGAGGCTCCAAACTACATCTGGCAGACTGAAGTCTCCCAACAGCAGCATCTCCCCTTTTTCTGCTATTTTGACAGTGGGCTTCCACCAGTATCTTATCTAACTTCACCCTCTGTACCGGAGGTCTGTAGGTCATGCCAGTGTGAACACTGGCTCTGTTTCCCATTTTTAGGGTGACTGTCAATACCTCTGTCTCCCTGTATTCCATGTATCTCTGTCACATTTATGCTTTCCCTCACATAAAGCACCACACACTCTCCTTTCCTTTCCATCCTGACTTTCTTAACAGAGTATAGCCTGGTATGGCCATGTCCATTTCAGCACACCATGTCTTGGTAATGGCCACAACATCCAGGTCAGTCTCAGCCCTGATGGCCTCTGATCTAGATCAGCATTCACACAGATGGCTTTCCAATTTTGTTAGCACTCTACTTGTTACCCCCTTTTTTCCTTTTTTCCCCCTTCTTTCACCCTCTCCTTTTGATGCTACAGTTCCCATCCCCCTTTTTTCTGTGTCACCTTGCCTCCTTCCTACTTTGTACCATGGGGGGGGGTCCTCTCTCCACAGGTTATCCCCACTCTCTAACTCCGCCTGTGGGGTCAGCAGTTTTTGCCTCCCAGATTTCTTCTGCCACTTCCTTTGGCTAGTGTAATGTTCAAAGTAACATTTAAGGTGTCCACTGAGGACTGTTGTTCCACTCTCGGTCTGGATGCAGGCCATCAAACCTGTACAGACTTTATCTGTCCGGATGAATCCCCAGTCCCCTATGTAGCTAAAACCTTTTCTCTGCACCATTCCTTCAACCAAGTGTTGAAGTTCTTGATGCAGACATCCCTTTCCTCCTTCCTGTCATAGACAGGAAGCAACTCAGGGAAAGCCCCTGAGCATGCCACCTAAGACCACTTCCCGGCTCCCTAAACTCCCTCTGCTTTAACTCACTCCCTTCCTAGCCAAGTCATTGGTCCCTAGGTTGACTATGACACCAAGCTCCTCCTTCTGTTCAGTTGTGCTACCAATCCTCAGGATCTGCTTCCCATCGCTCTGGGCTATGGTACCGCATAGGCACTTGTTCTCCCTCCCCCCACCACTCTTCCTGTTCCCAAATCTATCCCCCTGACGATCAAGACCCCCTACCAGAAGTTGCTTTATCCTCCGCTAGGATCATCTACCACCCTCCTTGGGGTCTTCACTATGGAGGACCCTCAGTTCCATCATCACTGCTATGGGTTTCTCTTCCTGGGAATCCCACCCTGCCAGACAAGCATAGGAATTTTGTAGTGGTACCAGCTGAGGAACGTGCCTCCAACTTATCACCCCCATCCTGCCAGAGCCCCCCCAACCTTCTAGATACCACCATTGTCTATTCTTTCCTCCTCCATGGCATCCTCTAAGGCAATGGTGGCAGACTTGTGTTCCCTGAATGGTCCCCCCAAATCCTAGCGAGCTCTGTCTGGGGTCTAGTGACCTCCTCCCAAAACCCAGAGAGATGCATGCACATGTGGCAGCACCACAGTCTCCAGCAGCTCTCTCTGAAAACTGCCACCACACAGTCACTGCACTGCACCACTCCCAGCATTCCCAATTCCTTCTCTCCCTGTGTTACTTAGAAATGTTTTTCTACCCTTACTCTTGATAGGGTGTTTCTTGTTTTTGCCATTATATCTTTTGTTATACCCCTTTGTATACCTACTCTAGATACAGTGTTGCTTTTATTCCCAGTTCTGGCCTACCCTTTTGCTTTTATCCATCCTTTGTTTACTCTTCAATCCGGTAGTGTATTATTAGTTGTTCTCCTTAACTTGTTTATTCTTTCCCTTTGTACACTTACCCTATTAGGGTGTTTCTCCTTTTATATTTTTTGGTCTACCCTTTATCTTCCACCTGTACTTATAGTGAATGCAACAACAGGAGTGAACAATTACCATACATTAGTTGACCAGCAGGGTTGCCCACCTTCTTGCTTTTTCCTGTCAATGCCTGAGGATGCCTGGCGAATGTCTATTACACCAGTCTTAAAACTGTTTCACTCCTTTGCAGTTCCACTCTCTTGCTGGGACACAAATGTGTGGGACACATTGGGTGGATGGGAATTTATACAGGTACAGTATCAGAACTTCCTGGCACCTTGTGGTTGGTCCCTCATCCGATAGTCTCACCTTTTGCAGCTCCAAGCCCCAGTCCTCCTGGTCTGTAACCTGCCTTGCAAACCGTAAGGAAATGATAGAAACATAGAAACATAGAACTTAGAAACATAGAAGATGACGGCAGATAAGGACTGCAAGGCCCATCTAGTCTGCCCATTTCTTTTTCTACCTTATGAATGGTGGAGGTGGAAATCACGGCAGAGAGAGTGAGGGAAGCCTTCAGGTCCCTTAACATAGAAACATAGAAACATAGACTTTGACGGCAGATAAGGACTGCTTGACCCACCTAGTCTGCCCATTTCCCTACCTAGAAGATAAGCTTAAGATGGAGAAAGCACCAGGGCCAGATAAATTACATCCCAGAGTGCTGAAGGAACTGGCGGATGTTCTGGCGAAACCCCTGGCTGAGTTCTTCATCATCATCTCTCTGAGGACAGGGTGGGTGTCCCAGGACTGGAAGGTGGTGCATATAGTGCCTATCCACAAGAGGGGATCAAGGGATGTGGCAGGGAACTACAGGCCCATCAGCCTGACATCAGTGGTGGGCAAGGTGATGGAGGGCATTGCCATGGAGAGACTAGGGGGAGACCTGGAAAAGTTATGGTGCCTTGATGATAGACAACATGGATTCATCCCAGGAAAATCGTGTCAGACAAACCTAGTGGAGTTCTATGACTGGGTGATGAGTGCCTTGGACCTGGGTAGACCAGTGGACGTCCTCTTTCTTGACTTCAGCAAGGCATTTGAATCTGTTCCTCATAGGTGCCTGTTGGATAAGCTGGGAGAAATGGGGGTTGGGAACCAGATGATCAGATGGATAGGCAATTGGCTCCAGGACCAGAACCAAAGGGTCCTGGTTGGTGGGATAGTGTCATCCCCAAGGTGGGTCATTAGTGGAGTCCCTCAAGGATTGGTCCTTGGGCCCCTTCTGTTCAATGCCTACATCTCTGACATAAGGAAGGGTATCAGGAGTGAGATGAGTCTCTTTGCAGACTCAAAACTGGGGGCGGTGGTGGATGGGGAGGAGGGGAAGGTGGCCCTAAAGGGGTACCTGGATCTCTGGAAAGGTGGTCTAGAAAGTGGAAGCTGAGGTTCAATGCAGGTAAATGCAAGCTACTGCACCTGGGGGCCAGAAACTCGGGTCAAGTGTACACCCTGGTGGGGGGAATGCTACAAGTCACGATGGCTGAGAGGGACCAGTGGGTGGTGATGGATGTCAAGATGAACAACTCAGAGACTTGTAGGAAGGCAGTGGCAAAGGCCAACAGGATGCTTGGATGCATCGCTAGGGGGATCACCTCCAGAAGGGGGGAAGTAATACTCAGACTGTATAACTGCTTGGTGAGGCCACAACTCGAGTACTGCATGCAGTTTTGGAGGCCACATTTAAAGAGGGACATTGAACTCCTGGAGAGGGTCTAGAGGAGGGCAACCAAAATGATTTGGGACATAGGGGATAGGACCTATGGGGAGAGTCTCGAAGAGCTAAATATGTACACATTGGAAGAGAGAAGGGACCGGGGGGATATGATACAGGTCTTCAGGTACATGAAGGAGGTAATAGGGGAGGAGCAGTCAGGGTGCTTGGAAGGAAGGAGGGGCAACTAGAGGGCATGGGGTGGAAGCTGGGGGAGATTCAGGAGAAAGGAGGAGGTGCTACTTCACTGAGAGGGTGGTGAAGCCATGGAATGCGCTGCCCAGGGGGCTGGTGGATGCAGAGACGGTGGAGGGGTTCAAGAGGGGGTGGGACAGGTACAGGGGAAGGGTTCTGGAAGCAAAAACCAGTGCAGCGAGAATATCCGGGACTGGGAAGGGAGAAGCCAGGGAGGGAAATGGGGGCAGCAAGGTCAGCTCCCAGGGTGGGGGCTGATCAAATGAGCAGACACGAAAGACCATTAGGCCTATTCAGCTGGTATTTTAGTATGTTAGTATGAATGTGTCATTGGCCTTTGCTCTGTCAATGGCCTACCTATTCATACTCATCTGTATTACTCCCTTATGCCTATCCCATGCCTGTTTGAAGCCCTGAACTGTATTCATACCCACCACTTCCTGAGGTAGGCCATTCCATGCATCCACCACCCTTTCTGTGAAAAAGAACTTCCTCACATTACCCCTTAATTGGCCTCCATCTAATCTCATGCTGTGTCCACTTATCCTGCTATTTTTCTTATATTGAAACATGTTAGACTCTTTCACCTTGTTAATGCCCTTAAGGTGTTTGAATGTTTCGATCATATCACCTCTCTCCATCTTTTGATCTATGTTATACATATTGAGCTCTGTTAATCTGTCCTCATATGTTTTCTGATGCAGTCCCTGCACCATTTTGGTTGCCCTTCTCTGGACTGCCTCAATTTGGTTAATGTACTTGTGAAGGCGTGGTCTCCAGTACTGCATGCAATACTCCAGATGGGGCCTAACCAGTGTCTTGTAAAGAGGGATTATTACTTTCCTCTTCCGACTTGTGATAGCCCTACTAATACACCCTGACATTTATTTTTATTTTATTTATTTATTTATTTTTTATTTAGTTTTTGTTGACCGGGTAAGTGCGCTAGACAAATCCTGCCTATTTTCAGGTACGACCCGGGGGAGGGGGATACAGATGAATGCCTACTGACCTTGAACCAGATTAAGCTGTTTGTGGTATTTTTAGTGAATGAGGGAAATTTGGCCAGGACACTGGGGAAATTTCCCTACTCTTTTTGATAAGTGCCATGGGATCTTTAACATCCACCTGAACTACCACCAGTCCAGGCAGATGGGACCTTGGTTTAACGTCTCATCCAAAAGACGGCACCTCAGAAGTGCAGCACCCCTCTCATGCTGCACTACAGTGACAGTACTGGGATATTAAGCCAAGTGCCAGATGTGGGAACTGAAACCACAGCCCTCTGATCTCCTAGCCTCAGAGGCGAGTGAGCTACCTACTGAGCCACTGACACTGCATAATAATAATACCCCTAGCCTTACCTACTGCTTTAGTGGTCTGCTTGGATGATTTCAGGTCATTGGTGATGATGATGCCCAAGTCTCTTTCTTCCCTTGTGACTGTCAGCATCTCCCCTCCCAGCCTATTGGTGGCGTCAGGGTTTCTCTTCCCTATGTGCATGATCTTGCACTTCTTTGTGTTAAACCCCAGTTGTCACTCTTTCAACCATTTTGCTAGTTTTCCAGACCTCTTCTCATTCTGCCCACCCCATCTGCATCATCTACTCTGTTGCAGATCTTGGTGTCATCTGCAAACAGACAAACCTTACCCTCCAGTCCATCTGCAATGTCACTGATGAAGATATTAAAGAGGACTGGCCCCAGGACTGATCCCTGAGGTACCCCCCTTGTGACTTGTATCTCTTCTGACTGTATACAGTTTACCACCACTCTCTGTTTTCTGCCATCAACCAGTTTGCCACCCAGTTGGCCAACATCTGACCCACCCCGAGCCTACCCAGCTTATTAATCAATCTTACATGTGGAACAGTATTGAAAGCTTTGCTGAAGTCAAGGTAGGTGACATCAACTGCTTCCCCTTGGTCCACCACTCTGCTTACCCAGTCAAAGAAATCTATGGAATTAGTTTGACAGGACCTTCCTTTTGTAAACCCATGCTGTCTTGGATCCTGTGCTCCTATGGATTCCAGGTATTGCACTATCTTTTCATTAAGGAGTGCCTCCATAATCTTTCCCACTACTGAGGTAAGACTGACTGGTCTGTAGTTCCCTGCCTCCTTCCTGCTACCACTCTTGTGGAGCAAGACCACATGAGCCCTTCTCCAGTCTTCTGGGACCTCTCCTGTGCTCAGAGACTCACTAAACAGTTCTGATTATGGCTCTGCTAGTTCCACCCTTAGCTCCTTTAGTACCCTGGGCTGTTTGCCATCAGGTTGCATTGCCTTATCCGCCCTGAGCTTATTGAGCTCTTGTAGGACCCTTTCTTTTATGAAGGGACTAGTGCACACCTCCCTCCCCCCGTGTCCATGATGCTGAACTGTGGGCACTGCCCTACCTTCTCTTCAGTAAATACTGAGCAGAAGTATCTATTTAGGACAGATGCTTTTACATGGTCCTCCTCCTCACATGCCCCCTTATCCCCTTTGATCTTAGCAATACCCCATCTGGACTTTCTCCTTTCACTAATATATCTATGGAAAGTCTTGTCCCCTTCTTGTACTGTTTGTGCTAATGTTTTTTCAGTTTGTGCCTTTGCCTACCTCACTGCCTTTTCTGCTTCCCTTAGGGAAGTTTGGTATGCCTCCCTATCTTCATCCTGTTGCTTTCCCTTATATTTCCTGAAGGACAGCCTTTTGGCTCTGACCTTTTCTGCCACTGTTTTTGAGAACCAAAGTGGCTTCTTTCTTCTTTTCACTTCCTTTTCTCTCTAACACAATGGGATGTTGCTTCAAGTATTGTATCCTTAATGCTTGCCCACTTTTCCTGTACTCCCTCACATGTATTTCTTTTTGCCAGGGGCTAGCTTAACTCTGTTGGCCATCTTATCAAAGTCAGCTCCTCTGAAGTCCCATATTTTTGTCTTGGAATGGGATGATTTAGTTCTAGTGGTCAAATTGAACCATACCATATGATGGTCACTGCCCCCCAGGTGACATTCTATCTGGAGTTCTGTGATCCTTTCCCTGTTAGTCAGTTCTAGATCTAGGATAGCCCTGTCTCTTGTGGGTTGTTGTACCAGTTGTTTGAGGCCCTCAAAATAACAGGTTAGTTTAGCTTGTTTGGACAAATGTTGCAGCCCAGCAACTCAAAACTCCTCCAAATGATCTCTTTTCACTGAAAAGGAGAAGTGCACAGATGGGAGCAAAGCAGGAAAGTTTCAATTACCCTCTCCTGCTCTCCTGCTTTCTGATTGATCCCTTATCTGTAGTCTCACCTTCTGCAGCTCCAAGTCCCAAACCTCTATCTGTACCCTGTAAACTGTGACTAGATATTTTGTGATGTTTAACTGTATGTTGCTGGAAATGTTCTAGCAAAATGGAGGTATTCACCTTCATGAATCACTTTGTGAAGTTCTCATTGGCATCACCAAGTTTGAACTTCACCATTTTATGAAGTTTTCCACATGAATATGCACACTTTCTGTGAAGACTTGGTAAAGTGGCAACTTTGTGGATGAATTTTGGACAAGTCATATAAAAAAGTGCCACTTCACTGGTGAAAACCTCACAAAGTTAGCACTTCGGAGTTCACAAATTTTACCAACATAGTGAATTAATTCCTGAAGTAAATTTTGGCCACTTTGCCCATCTCAAATTGTGACAGCAGTAGTATCACAAATGTCTCTCCAGGAATTACACCTTTATGCACCACCTCAGATCATGCTACCTTTCAACTGAATATTTGGCCCAAGAAGAAGACGAAGCAGAAAAAAAGGCTTCAAGCATATTTTGAAAAATAATTTCAAGAGTTTAGAAAAAAGGAACATTATACTACATGTTCAAGCTGGGTTTTGAAAAAAAAAATACAAATCCAGCAGTTCTCCATTGGAAGAAAAATTCCAGAAGTACTCCATTGCTTTAGGAAAAGCATCTACTGAATCTGAAACTCTCCATTGCTTTAGGACAAGCATCTACTGAATCAAGAGTTATACTTTACTACATGCTATTAAGTTATCTTTTCAGATGTTGATGTTTTATAGTATGGTATTGAGTTTGTAATGACATTCATTAATTGGTTAATTAACTCACTGATCATTTATTTATTTATTTATTTATTTATTTTCATTTTTGAGTTTTAGACAGTCTTTTAGCCTTATAGAAATATGGCTATATAAAACAATGTTTAAATCTGGAAAATGTCCAGCAATTTAAATTGATTTGTTTCTCCTCCTTTCATGAAAAGTAAGCTTATGTATTTTGAATGTTTGCCTTTTTAATGTTCTGCATGTCATTATGTCTACCAAAGAATTATATTTATGGGCTTTTTAAGATTAAACCACTTAATATGCAATTATGATATTTATGGGCTTTTTAAGATGCAACCATTTAATCCACAATCATTTTTGTAGCTTTTATTGCTTTAATGTCAATTAAAAGTATCTGTTTTATCATTTTTATGGTGCCACATGCAATGCTCATTCATTAAATCATTTGAACTTTTTAGAATAGACTGAGGGAAAAACTTGAACCATTTTCCAAAGAAAGTTAAAGTGTTTACTTTGAGTTTTACATCTTAATCAAAAGCATTATTAAGGTTGAAACATGTACATTTTATTCTGATAATTTGACAGCTAGTCATTTGGGATAATTCAGACTAAAAGCAATAAATAATATCAGCATTAAATGTTTCTGATGTTGAAATTGATACAGTATATGTTGTTTTTTAATGAGCAATGTATAGAACATGAATGTGAATACCAATAAGTGTAACATATCTTATGACACAAAAGTAATTGTTTCAATTTTTGTTTTCCATAATAGTCTGTGTTTAACTACTAATTAAGCTTGACAGAAATATCAGCAGTTAAAAATACAGTAGACAACAAAAGTACAGAACCAGAGAGCTCCAGCCTGATTCCTTTCTCTCTGAAAACCTTAAGAAACATTCAAGAGTAACTTGATACCTATAAAGAAGATTGCGTTGGGGGAAAAGTGAAATTTGCAAAACATTGCTACTCAGAATATGCACATTATTGGTTTTATACTAAAATTGCTATTATGTGTTTGTCATTTTTTATTTCATATTTTGGCAAAAAAAAAAAAACACTGAAACTAAATGCGTTCTTTGTTTAACAAAAGTTATAGAGGAACTGCATCACTAGTGCACAAACTCAGAGATAAAAAAAATGCTGAGCTGTTTGAAGCTACATTCAAACTAGAACAAATATTTGGGGCCAGATATTCAAAGCTTTGCACCTGGTGCAAATCCGTTGAGCTGGAATAGTGCTGGATTTGCACCGGGCTGCAATATTCAAAAGCCCCAATGGTGCTGGCACTGAGTAATAGCACCGACGGTAAAAGTTAATGTATGCAGGGGTGGGGGTTAGGGGAGTGGCCATGAATGTCAGTGCAGCAGCATATTCAAATGTTTAGCGCCATTCTACAGGATTCAGTGCCACATGTAGCATTGGGATAAATAGCACCAGCAAAAAGCATGCAGTAATGTAGCTGTGGTACTCGAAAGTAATTCGAAGTGTAACTTTGATACACTTAAAATTACTGGTATGGAAACCCTGGTAGACTAGTGGTCCCTCCAGCCCTCCATCATGATCCCAACCCCGTAGCTGTATGAAATAAAGATATTCCCTGGTAGTGTAGTAGTCCCCCCATCTCCCCACCCCGTCACAATCCTGACCCCCGTAGCTGTATGAAATAAAGAAATTCCCTAGTAGTTTAATGGCCCCCATCCCCCATCATGATCCTGACCCCCATATATGTATGAAATAAGTTCCCTGGTAGTCTAGTGGTCCCTCCACTGCCCCAACACAATCCAGACCTTTGTAGCTGTAGGAAAGAAACCCATTTCCTGGTAGTCTAGTGATCTAGTGGCAGAGGCTGGCATGAGGAAGTAGGGATGGGGCTCACTAGCCACTCCTGCATAAGTGTGGATTAAAAAAAGCCTCTGGAAAAAAAGTTAAAAAATGGTCCTTCATGGGCTGCTGATGGCTCAGTTGAGATATGTTGCACCTCCATGCCAGCAGCATGACTTCAGGAGCAAACTCAACTGCTAGTGATCAGGCAGCCAGGATGGAGGTTAGCAATGCCTATGGAAGCATGTCACAGCTGGGGTGAGTTAGCACTTCCTGCTGACGGGAGCAGGGGGCTTGCAGCAGAGACATGACCCACCCCACATGTGTTAACATTCCCCCCAGGGGTTGTGAGAGAAAGATGGAAAATGAATATGGCTGTGGCAGGATGAAGGCAGCCTCTCACTGGCCACAGACCACCAACCATTACCTCTCCTTTACCAGGCAGGAATGTCTGTAGAAGTACAGCTTGGAAGGCCCCATCAAGGGAGCAAGCCATGAGAGGTGAAGGAAGGGCTGCATACCTGGGAAAGGTGGGTGATGGAGCCAAGAGGGAGACTGGATAGGTACAAGCTGAGTATGGGGGCCAAAATACAATACAGAACTGCTCCTTCATGGAAGTAGGGTTCAGTTAGCTGATGTACAAAATGCTCACACAAAGCTGGCAGACAATTTAAACCAGAACAGAATAGATAGGTAGGAAATTTTGATAAAGAGGACCTTGTGAGCAAGGTGGAAACATTTTGATTTCAGCTGCAGTAGGTAACCTTTAAGAATGAGCAACTTTAAAATAAACAGGAAGGAAGGGGAAAGGGGTTTTTTGGTTCCTACTGGAAGACATCTTCCTACGTAGAATATACAATGAAAATCTAATTTCAAAAGTCACTCTTTCCTTCTGTTTAGTTTGGTTCTAAAGGGGAGGATCAAGCTTAGAAAAAAGGAAACTGTTAAAGAGAAAGTGGTAGAAGACAAATTATTAAGTGCATCAGTAAAATAAGTAGTATTAATATATGGATGTCTATTTTAATATGCTACAAAAGCATACAAAAATTTATCGGTAATATTATCACTCTTGAAGTGATAATACTACAGTTCAAGAGTGATTATACTATTGTTCATGAGTGGTAATACTATAGTTCGGGACCTCAACGATAGTATTACCACTGAATAACAACAGCGCATACACTAGTCTGTCTCCCCCACATTTGCCAAAGCGTGCCTCCTTATTGGCCGCTTTTCCTATGTGGGTAGGCAGAACAGTTTTAAAAAGATGGCGGCCAGTCTCTCACTTAGCGAGACTGAACTCGGTCGTCAGCAGTTCTTGTTACGGTTTTTTTTTCTTCAATTTTCCCATTGAAAATGGAATTATCTGGTTGATCCTGCCATCCCCCGATAAAAAACAGGTAGGACTCAATAGAAATTCAAAGAACCGGCCCTTGTGGTGTAGAAAAATGGGCCGGGACGGGGAGTGTCACAGATGAGAGTGAGGGAGCTGAAGCAGACATACACAGTGACAGTGCAGCGGTCAGCCAGAATCGAGTCAGTACGTCACTAAACGGGCTGACCACCTGTGGGCTGCAGAAATAGTCGGATCCATATATTAAAAAAAATTACAGATAGTTGTGGTCCATTAGCAGGGAGTCCTACCATCTCGAGGTTCTGGACATTGAACCTCTAGTTTTCGCTTCCTCGAGGTTCGTGTCCAGAACCTCTCGATGGTATTACTCCCTGGAAATAGACACACACCTATCCATTATTCTCTTTATATGTTTATTTCTTAGGCTCCTGTCCCCACAGGCTCGAGCACTGTACAAGGCATAACAGTGATAATAAAAGAGTGCCTGCATTCCAGAAACAACACTGCACTTACAGTATATAAACAGTAATAAATAGATCTTTTAAAACTATGTCATAAATACTGCAAACATAAATAGAATAATAGATAGGTTCGAGTGAATTACAAGGCTGTAATTCCATCGAGAGGTTCTGGGGACATAGGTAACCTCGAGAGCGAAGCTCGAGAGGTTCCTATGTCCCCAGAACCTCGAGATGGAATTACAGCCGAGTGATTCACTCAACTCTAATTGTTATTTTGTAATATATGAAACGAAATGCTGACGAGGTTTTACCTCTGGATTCCTTGTGGGACGGTTCCGTGCTGCTTGTTCTCGCTCTTCACTCACATCCCCCTTCCTGCGTGGAGTCCTGCTCTCTCTCAGGAATAAAAGAAAAGAAACAAAAACTATGCTTTGGACACTAGAAAAGTTGGTGATCCCAACGATAGTATTACGAGGACCGGAAGTATAGTATTATTGGACCGGAAGTATAGTATTACGGGGACCGGAAGTATAGTATTACGGCACTGACTAAGGTATTACAGGGTTTTTTTTGTATGCTTTTTGGGGGTATTATTTTTAAAATCCATATATTACAAAACAATAAAACAACAGCAACATAAATACAAATAGTGACATCAAAGATGGCTAATATGTGGACTGGGAATTTCAATGGTCCCCAAGAGCCTATACAAAAGGATATGCTTTCAACCCCCCTTTTAAAGCATCAATGCAATGAAATTCGGTAAAAAATTTCACCCTACAATTGTTTTTATTAAAAAAGATTCCAGACACCTTCCATTTTTATTTGGTGGTAAAACCAAATGCAAACATTTTGTGTATGTTATAAATGTTTCAATTTAGTTTTTTCTCAGAAAAGATGGTTGCCACATTTGGCTTAGAAATATGAATGTAAACCTAGTAAGGGTTAAAAAAACAGAAACTTTTGCTGTACAGCATAGTAGGTACCTGTACCTATAAAAGTAGATTTGACAGGTAGGCAAATATTTTTATTTGTTGTAGTTGAAGCTACCTTTTCTGTAAAAACATTTTTTGGTGCACTGCCACTTTAATGGCTTCCTCTGAGGGGGCCTCCTTCAGTACACTGGGAAGAGTGTTCCAAAGCAGAGGCTGACAACCTTAAAAGCATGAACTCATGAAGATTTAAGCCATGCTCTAGGGTCTGAGAGGAGACCCACCTCGGGGGGTGGTTGAAGACTGAAGAGGAGTCAGATGTTCCAAAACGTAGCCCTGGCCCAAGGCATGCAAAGCCTTTCAGGTCAGTTAACCAGCTTTGAAGGTAACATGCCGCTTCATAAGCAGCCAGTGGAGAGCACATTGGAACTGATATCACATGACTTGACCTTGAATGGCCCATCAGCAAACTGGCCACTGCATTCGGCACCAGCTGCAAGTTTCATATGGTACCTCCATTGACCCCGGGGTAGAGTGCCTTGCAGTAATCCAGCCTGGATATCAGAAACCCATACATCAGTGTAGGCAAGTGTTCAGAGGGAATAAGTGACTTAATCCAATGTATGTTCCTATGATAATAAAAGCCACTCTGGACTACTGCTGACACCTGACTCTTAAAAGTCAGTTTCTTATTCAGTATGATTCTCAGATTTTTGCACCTTTGCAGAAGCCAACAGCCTAGAAGACCCAAGCCAAAGCCCAGTCACTTCTTTGTCTACCTCCACCCACCCACCCATGACCTGGCTCAGTTTCCAGTATCTTAGTTTTGTCTGGGTTAAGTCTCAGTCAACTAGATGCCAAGATAAATGTAGCACCTCAACAGCAAGAGGCGACTTGGGTATAAATGACAAATATAACTGGGTACCATCAGCATAACAGTGAAAACCCAGATTGTGTTGCCATATGATCCTTCCCAGGGGCCGCATGTAAACTGAGAACAGCATATTTGAGAGGACAGACCCTTGGGGCATGCCACAAAGCAGGGAAATTGGGGACAATGAGAAGGTATCCATCACCTCATGAGAACAGCATAGTTGCGATGACCAACCCTTGGCACATGCCACAGAGCAGAGGAAGTGAGAATGATGAGAAAGTTCCCATCAACATCATCTGCATCCTATCTCTAAGGTAGGACTCATACCAGTGGATGACAGTGGCAGTGAGGCCTCCATACTGCCTGAGATGACCCAACAGCAACCCATGGTCCACAGTGTCAAAGGCTGAGGAGATATCAAGAAGAATGAGACTTGACCATTCACCACTGTCTCTTGCCCTAAGAGGGTCATTATGCACCCTGACCAATGCTGTCTCAGTGCTGTGCCTGGATCTGAAATATGATGGGAGGGGCTTATAGATGTCAAAAGCTGCAAGGTTTGCCTCAAGCTACAGCGCCACAATAATTTTGCCTCAAAAAGGTAAGTTAGAGAGCCAGGAGAGTAATTCACCAGAATGCCCTAGTTCAATGATGGTTTCATCAGCAGGTAGCAAACCCATGCATTTTCAGTGCAACCAGGAAGACCCCTCTCCAATAGGGAGCACTGAACTATTGAAGTGAACACTGGAAACAATAGCCACATGCAACTCACTAGTAAACATGTGGAGCCTGGGTCTAGTTAAGAAAAAGTGGGCCACAGCTCTGAGATAACCTCACAAACCTTTTCCATCTTAATTAGTCAAAACTCTCCAAACAGCTGAGCATATCCAAGAGATGCAGCCTTGTCTCCGCCGGGTTGAGACAGCTGACTTTTCAAGATCCTGGCTTGAAAAGAGGACACTCTGTGAAAGAAGAATTAAGGGAACTCCTCATGGGCACAGCGTGATCTAAGATGGTGACGGATGTACTTCCTGAGTAGCAGCACACTCTCTGTGCTCCTGGAGAGTAAAATTAAGCATAAAACTAGCAACACATTTTTTCTTACTAGCTGGAGAAATACAGGTGAAAGGAATAGTAAACTACAGTGAAGTCTGGTTAAAAATATAACAGAAACAACTACTGTAGAATTGAAAAATGTTGTGTTTATTAAACTTAGTGCTCTGCTGATCCTGCACTAGTTAGCGTTTAAACAATTTGCCAACCTCCGATCCATTTTGCCGTCAATATTCATTCCCAAACTGGCAAAACTGTCAGCAGAACTGCCAGCAAAAAATCTCAATAATGGATTACTGCAGGCTGTCAAAGGGTTACTGATGAGCTGTCATGCAATCTCCAGGTGTTAATTGCCCAGGATTAGTGGCTAATTGAGATGCACTAGTTACCGTACTTACTAGTAGTGGTATCTCTGCTGCTATTCACTGTTCAACTTACTGTGCTGTGCTGTGCTGTGCTTTACCATGCTGCGCTGTGCTGTCCTGTGCTGAGCTGTGCTGTGCTGGTAGTTTGTTCACTTGTGTTTTCTCCCGCTGTTCGCAATGTCTTTGGTTAAGTGGCTCCAAGGGAATAAGGGAGTTAAAAGGAAACATGATCTTACTGTTACCGAGGACATTACACCAGAAGCTTTGAGTTAGACTGCAGGAGTTACAGCGGAAATGGCTGACTTTGTCATCCAGGAGCTTAAGCTTGCCTCCTCCTCCTCCTCTCCCAAGAG
Organism: Neoceratodus forsteri; assembly: GCA_016271365.2. Lineage (NCBI taxonomy): Eukaryota > Metazoa > Chordata > Ceratodontiformes > Ceratodontidae > Neoceratodus > Neoceratodus forsteri. The sequence goes on from CM028130.1 coordinate 57,328,812, forward strand.
AAGGCGAACTGACTATGCACACTGCAGTCCCAAGCTTCAGTATGAGCTGGGACACCATGCAGCCACCAACGGTGTTATGAACGCAGTCAGGTACTACAAAAAAACATATGACAAAGTGATTAATGAAATCACACTGCGAAAGTTTAAAACAGACTACCTGAGCAAAGTTCATGTTAACAGTGACCATTCATTAGTTGTTCCTAGTCTGCCTCATAAGCCTTGGGGTCGTCCAACATTGGTTATGGAGGACATCGAAGCAGAAATGCGCAAAATCATAAAAAGTCTTCGTACCGAAGGTGGGGGTGAATGCTAAGGTGGTGGCAGCTGTAGCTTTGGGAGTGATAAAAGCCAACAACTCAAAGTTGCTCTCATAAAATGGTGGTAGTCTGATTATAACCAAACAGTGGGCATGACATTTCCTAAATCGAATGGGGTTCGTTAAGCGGAAAGGCACCAAAGCTGGCAGAAAAACCCCAAATGATTTCCCACAACTGAAGGCTACTTTTCTAGCTCAGTTTAGAAGGACTGCCAGGCAAGAACTTATATGCCCAGAATAGGTGATTAATATGGATGAGACTGAGGTGCAACTGGTGCCTTGTAGCCAGGGGACTATGGCTGAATCTGGGTCTAGACAAGTTGAAGTGACCAGCCTTGGAGACAAGTGTCAAGTCTCACTTGTTATGGGATGTACACTGTCCAGACACTTCTTATTCCCCAGGTGATCTATCAGGTGAAAACTACAGCCTGCCTCCTGAGTTTTTTTCTTTCCATCAGATTGGAACATCACTTTCAGTTAAAATCACTGGGCTAACTGAGACACTATGGCCCTATTCCAAGACACATGGTGAAACTCACAGGCATATGCAAGGTGCACCATGTGGCACTACGCCTGGGACCCTGCACCATATTACAAGACAGGCAGGGTCCCCAGCACTTTCATCCTGTGACTTTCGGCAGCCACAGGCTAGCTAGCACCACAGCAATGGTGCAATGGACCAGGAGGTCTCTAGTCACAGCCCACAGAGAACAGCAGCCCCCCACAGATCTCTCCCACCCCAGAACACTGCCGCAAGCACCTGGGAGCATTGTGGAGGCTGGCTGAGGGACACTGGGAATTGGGGGGCAAAGTACAAAATGGACCCTGGGGGTCCCTGAAATTCAGGGGTGGGGGGCATGTCTGTGCAGGGGGGGACACGTTGGGCATAGGCAAGGCACTGCCATGGTGCTGCAGGGGGGCATCAGTCATTTTGCCATGAAGGATGTCCCTTTAACCACCTCCTAGCTGGTCTAACCCTGCTATGCCACTCCCTGTTCTGGAATGGCATAAGTGAGTTATGGAAGACACTTTTCTGGAATAGGGTGCGGTTGCTGCGGTAACCCAACCTTGCACCATGCCGCAGTGGGTTGCAGGCATAGTGGGTGGTGTAATCCTCCTTTGGTGCAACCCGCATATGGCACGGCGCAAGGCACCTTTTGGAACTGCAACTTGCATAATGCCTGGTGTAAGGTGTGATTTGTGCCATGGAGTTTGGTGTAAATTGCCCTGCACCAGGCATAACGCATCTTGGAATCAGGCCCTATGATTGCATACATTGCCAATACCCTCAAGCCATACATTGCAAGTGTAATTGAAAAACATGATCTGCCCAAAGAATAGCACATAATTTTGATTTTAGACCTTTACAGAGCTCACAGAACTCCTGCTGTGATTCAAAAGTTGGAGTCAGAAGCTATCATGCCGATATTCATCCCAGCTTCCTGCACAGATCTATTACAGTCCCTTGATGTTTCAGTAAACAAATTAAGGACTACCTAAAAATATCCTTCACTGAGTGGTACGCTGGGGTGATTACTGATCAAATCAACTCCGGTTCCCAGTCAACTGACATTAAAGCAGATCTCAGAATGACAGCCCTGAAAACTAAGCATTCAGCGTGGTTAATGTTGACCTTTTACTCACTGTGGGAGCACCATGAGGACTGCACCTGTGGATTCAAGTTTGTTGGAATTGCCAAAGCACATGCTGACTGCTTAAACAAGGTAAGAATGCTGTTTTGTTAAAAATGGTCTACAACACTACCACTTTACTGTATATTAAACAGGGTGAAAAACATATTCTGAATAAGTGTACCATCTATTTTTTTTAGGTGCCAGAGGAGCCAGATGAACTGCTAGAATGACTCTGTTCTGGGGAAAAGTTTATGCATTGTCTCTCTTTTATTTAATCTTTTGCTTTGGATGTAATAAAAATAAACATATACTTGGGTCAAGTTTTTAGCTTTGGTTGTTCGTGTATTGGGTTAATGTACAGTAAGTACTGATATCAGTATTTTCTTTTGATTTTCTTTATTTTTCTGTTTAATAAAAAATGCTGTTGTTAATGTTTGCTGTTCAACTAATTTAGTGGACCGGGAGGGGGCGTGAAAGAAGCTAGATTTACTAAAAAGATAACGTTTTCAATTCTACAGAATTTAACACAGTGAGAGAAGAGTTGGATGGAGCTGATATTGGGAACAGAACAAGATGGAGCAGAATTTGGAACCATGTGGTGGGAGTTAAGATTCATTAGCCTGTTGATCTGTCTATTTGCTTTTCTTTTCTTGGTGTAGACAAAAAGTTCTAGTGCATTACAGTAGGAGGAGATACTTATGAAATCAATGACGATCTAGCTAAACCCTACAGTCAGCTTATGTTTAATATCAGTGTGGTTTACGAAAGGGGGTGCAATGCTTAAAAAAGTTCACTCTGTCAGCTTCCCTGTAGCATGCATACTCAGCTGATCGGCTGGAGGCATTAGCTTCTTACATACTAAATTGCTCAATTGTGTTACCTCTGGAAGTCTGCCAGCTATACAGACACTTAGGTGGTAATATGTAATTCATTACTGAGCATTTGCTTGCTTTAAACAAAAAGAAAGCATGAAAAGAGAGGAAAAACAAACCTGAAGTTGTTTACTTAAACTATAGGGATATCTACATGCAGAGACTGCTGCAGTTATTGAAGCTTGTTTGCAATAAGAAGTCTGATAAATCTCTAACTAGATAGTTTTTTCTCCCATCCCTGATCACACTTGGGGCTCTGATTTGACTACCTCCTATTTCTGGGGTAGGTTACTGGTGAAACGGTTGGCAGCAGATGGTTTCAGCCAGTTGGATTAAGACAGCAGAGAGGGAGCTCATGAGTGGGGTATGACAGGGATCTGTTCTGTCACCAGTCTTTTTCAATGTATTAATTAGCAACATTGGTGGGGAATCCAGGGCAGGCTGTGTCTCTTCACACATGACACTAACCTCTGTGGGAGGATGGATAGTGATAAAGAAATCAGGGAATCATAGACTGATGTACAAAAGCTAGAGGGGTGGTCTAAGGTTTAGCTGTTGAAATTCAATGCCAAAAAGTACACAACAATGCACCTAAGGAACAAGTTCCCTAGGACAGTGTGCCCCAGAGTGTGGATATAACAGATAGACACTGATTCAGTCCATACATAAGGTACAACACACTTGCTGTGTGATTTTATTTCACCAAGGTTCCAAAAATGAAAAACAAACCCCACAATGAAATAAAAATAAATAAAAGAAAACAAATCTTTACATAGCATTTGTCAGGATGTAATAGGCAGGATCACATAACAGCACAGTGATCCTTTTCTCATCTGTGCTTCAGATTACTTTGAGAACATGAAGACTGCATGTCCTTCCCTCTTTCATGCTTCAGGCAGATGGAAAATCCCAGGCTCTACTTGCACCTATTTAAGGCTGTTTGCAACTGGCACTGGGCAGTCTGCAAAACCACTGCTGTTTGCAACTGGTATTGGGCAGCCTGGAAAAGGAAGGCTATTTACAATTGGCTCTGGCCTGACTGAAAAAACAAGAATGTTTACCTCAGATACCATTATAAATTAAAAATCAAACAAATAAATTCCCCAACCTTTTCCCTATAGATAGATGCATTTATTTACACTAAATCTGGCTTTCTCAGACACCAAACCACTATGTAGTATATAACATTTTCAATGTACTTTATGCACTCAAACTTATTTTATACTATGTGTGCTACATAAAAACAGAGCAGCAAAAACATGGCTCATATTTTAAAGGTGCACATATTTAACAATAGGTATCTGTTTTTATATTTGGCAAATTAAACTGTGCTAGCTAGTTATTGTGTTGTTTGGTCATGTTGAGTCATGCAAGATGCATTTTAGAGATACTTGAAAAGGAGACAGAGTAAACATGAAAATGAGGAGGGTGTTCTGTAGGTGGCAATGCTGATAAAAAAAGGAGAGGAAAGAACAGTATAGAATAGTTAGAATGTTGTTGCAACAGGCTTTAGAAAAGTAAATTAGAAAAGAGCCCCTTTAATATTCAGTTAGGATGACCAACCCAACCACACAGAGTACTAGATGTCTGGGGTGAGCCGTAGCACTATGACTGAGGAATGGAACTTTGGAGCTAACATCAGTGACTCCCATAAGCACTAGAGTAAATGCAACAAGGCATATAGCAAAGTGAATAGGATACTGATGTATTGGGAAGGGTATTAATAGCAAAAGGGAAGAGGTAATACTTCCCCCATAGGGATCCTTAGTGAGAGCACACCTGAAGTACTGCACCCAGGACTGGAGTCCTCAGCTAGAGAAGGATAGAGATTGACAGGAGATGGTGTAGCACAGGGTAATAATTATGATTCAGTGCCAACAGGGCAGGTCCTATGAAGAGTAACTCAAGGCACTGAACATGTACTCGCTGAAGAGCAGAAGGGAGAGGAGAGAAATGACAGAGATCTTCAAGTTCCTAAAATGAATTAATAAAGTGAATTGTGCAGAAATATTTAGCTTGAATACTAGCTCACAGTCATGCAGACACAAGTGGAGATTGACAGGAGGGATGCTCAAAAGGGACATGAGGAAGTACTATTTTGCAAAAAGGGCAGTAGAGCCGTGGAACAGTCTGTTTGCCAAAGTGGTGGCTGCTAAAACTGTTGTTGGGTTCAAGCATGGTTGGGATAGAATGAAGGATAAAGTAGTTGATTAGGGCAGTAGAGGCTGGATGGGGAATAGGTCCAAGGGCTAAATAGGGAACTCTGGCAGACTGAATGGACTGATGGTCTTTTTCTACCATCATTGTCTATGTTTTAAATGTTACCCATTTATATTTTGTGAAGAGTCAAAAAAAATAAAACCTCAGATAAAATGAATAGAGATGGGATGAGCCCTGTGCTGATTAAAGACCAACATGATAAAACACTAAAAACACTAAATTATGTACTGGACTTGAGGCTTGGTTCAAGCTTGATTCACATCTATACGCATCTGTAGTTTCCAAACCTTTTAGGAGGGAGAAACGTATTTTTTATTGAATCAATCACAGATGTCAAAATGTTATAGAAAGTTGGCAGAATTGAGGGATAATGTCACAGCAATTGGAGACTAGAAACACAAACTAAATTAAGTAACTTTTTTGCCGCATTACCTTCACCTCAGGCAATACAAGCTGTATGTTCTAGGACCTTATCCTCGACATCACAACTGCCTCAGCCAATAATAATCTCTATACAGCCCATTGTAAATCTGCAGTTTGTGTCTGAACACAAAATATTAAAACTTTTAGAGAGCAAGAATACCTCAAAAAAGCAAGAGGAGCAAAGAGAGATTGTACTTCAAAACTCAGCAGGGACAAAGAAGATAACTACACACCAGATTCAGGCAGCCACTTCACTGGAAACAAAATGGCTGGCACAAAGTTCTAGTCAGCTGCTAAAAATGAAACAAAATATGAAAACAAAATAGAAGAACAGCAAGAACAGATACTTAAAGAAATGCTCCAAGCATTTAAAGATCTAACCAGCTCTATGATAAAGTAAACTGTTGAATATATCACTTAATCAAAACAGTCAACTCTCTATCTATAGCAAATACAGAAATGCAGGAGAGAATAACTATAGTAGAAGACAATACACCCAATTTAATTTAAACTTTTAGAAGCAGAAAAGAAAACTTTGTGCCTTACAAAATAGACTGGATGAGATGGAAATGAGATCAAGAAGAGACAATATTATACTGGAGGGAATACCTGTTGGCCTGTAAGGGTCACAGCTCTGAGAATTGTATGAATGCCTCTTAACAGAGGCTCTTAACAGAAAATTTCCAGATGACACGGTTGAGTTGAATTGAACATACAGGAGTCCTTTTAACCCTAACAATAAAGGGAACTATCCACAGTTCATTTTCATGTGTAATGTATGTCATATTGTCAATCAATAATTGTCTGTAGTGTAAATATGATTTTTTATGTTAACCTTTTTGTAATGTTTGCGAATTGATGGTTTGGTTTATTGTCCTGTTCTATGTTATATATTTACACTAATTGTAACATTTTATACAATAGGAGCATCTTGCAAACAGGACACTGTACTAATGATGTAATTATGTCAACAACTTTCCTGTATAAAATAAAGGTTTTTACTACTACTATTTTCACAGAACCACATCACTATGCAGACAGAGAAGCTCTGTTTGGAGTGGCTTGATCCAATAAAGACTTAAAAGTTCAGTGCCTTATCTTTCAATTCTGCCCTGAACTTCCTCCCCAGTCCTGGCTAAATGAAAATCATTCCCAGTGGTAAAAGAGATTCTTAATGCAAATGGGATATGATTGTCACTTATTCCCCCAGCAAGATAAGCTCCCTACCCCTCCTTATGAAATGTGGCTACTTATGAATCCTTGGCTCCCTTTGTACCAACTAACCTCTATTAACTGTTACCTCTGTACAAACTGTGTTATGTTCTTTTTTGAATGACCCGTGGACTTTTGTTTCCCCCCCAGCAATGCAATTTCTCTGAATATGTTACTTGCTACATGCTCTCTGTCTCTGCCTTACTGTTACCCAACCTCCTGTACAAATTGTATATGTATTTTTGAAGCTGTATACTATACCTTATGTAAAGTTGGTGGTGTACTCACCCCAGATCGCCCCTGAAAAAGGGACCTCCGGTCTCAGTGGGTTTACCTGGTAAACAAAATCTAAATAAATAAATAAGACATAGATTGGGATTATGTACAAAGATATTTGAATCATCCAAAGAAAAAAAAATACTTTATTGGAGATTCAGAACAGCACAGTATAGTACAGTACAATAAGGTCTACCTCACTCCCTTCCTAGCCAAGTCATTGGTCCTCAGGTTGACTATGACACCAAGCTCCTCCTTCTGTTCAGCTCTGCTACCAATCCCCAGGATCTGCTTCCCATCTCTCTGCGCTGTTGTATCACATAAGCACTTGTCCTCCCTCCCTCCCCACCACTCTTCCTGTTCCCAAATCTATCCCCCTGACAAGCGAATCCCCCCACCAGAAGTTGCTTCATCCTTCTCTAGGGTCCTCTACCACCCTCATTAGGGTCCCTGCTATGGAGGACCCTCACATCCATGACCAGTGCTATGGGTTCCTCCTCCTCCTGGTAATCCCACCCTGCCAGACAGGCATAGGAATTTTGTAGTGGTACTAGCTGAGGAACGTGCCTCACACTTATTGCCCCATTCTTCCAGAGCTCACCACCCCTCCCTTCTAGATACCACAATTGACCTTTCCTCCTCCATGGCATCCTCTGCGGCAATGGTGGCAGACTTGTGTTCTCTGAATGGGCAGGAAGATTCCCCCCAAATCCTAGTGAGCTCTGTCTGGACTCTAGTGACCTCCTCCCTAAATCCAGAGAGATGCATGCACATGTGGCAGCACCACATTCTCTAGCACGATCTCTCTGAAAACTGCCACCACACAGTCACTGCACTGCACCACTCCCAGCATTCCCAATTCTTACTCTCCCTGTGTTACTTAGAAATGTTTTTCTATTCTTACTCTTGATAGGGTGTTTCTTGTTTTTGCCATTATATCTTTTGTTATACCCCTTTGTAGACCTACCCTAGATATTGTATTACTTTTATTCCCAGTTCTGGATTACCTTTTTGCTTTTATGCATCTCTTGTTTACTTTTCAATCTGGTAGTGTATTTTTAGTTGTTCTTCTTAACTTGTTTATCCTTTCCCATTGTACACTTACCCTATTGGGGTGTTTCCCCTTTTCCACTTTTTGGTCTACCATTTATCTTCCATCTGTACTGTCAGTGAATGCAACAGCAGGAGTGAACAATTACCAAATGTTAGTTGACCAGCAGAGTTGCCTACCTCCCTGCTTTTACCTGTGGATGCCTGCCAATGTCTAATATGTCAGTCATACAACTTTTCCACTCCATTGCAGTTCCACTCTCTTGCTGGGACAAAGACATGTGGGACACATTGGGTGGATGGGAATTTATATTCACTATGGGAATGGGAACTTATTCACCAAAAATACCACCAACAGCTTAATCTGATTCAAGGTCAGCTGGCATTTATCTGTATCCCCGTCCCCCGGGTTGTGCCTGGAAATAGGCAGGATTTGTCTAGTGCACTTACCCGGTCAACAAAAACTGAATAAATAAATAAAATAAAATTATACAGGTATCAGGACTTCCTGGTACCTTGTGGTTGGTCCCCCATCTGATAGTCTCTCTTTTTGCAGCTCCAAGCCCCAGTCCTCCTGGTATGTAACCTGCCTAGCAAACCCTAAGGAAATAATCAAAGTAACAAGTTAGTTTCGCTTGTTTGGACAAATGTTGCAACTGAGCAACTCAAAACTCCTCCCAGTGCTCTCCATTCACTGAAAAGGAGCAGTACACTGATGACAGCAAAGCAGGGAAGTTTAAATGATCCTCTCCTGCTCTCCTGCTTTCTGATTGATCCCTTGTCTGTAGTCCTACCTTCTGCAGCTCCAAGCCCCAAACCTCTATCTGTACCCTGTGATCTGTGACTAGAGATTTTGTGATGTTTTACTGTATGTTGCTGGAACTGTTCTGGCAAAATAGTGGTATTCACCTCCATGTGTCACTTTGTAAAGTTCCCATTGGCATCACCAAGTCTGAACTTCACCATTTTATGAAGTTTTCCACATGAATACGCATGTTTTCTGTGAAGCCTTGGTAAAGTGGCAACTTTGTGAATGAATTTTGGACAAGCCATATAACAAGGTGCCACTTCGCTGGTGAAAACCTCACAAAGTTAACACTTTGGACTTCACAAATTTTACCAGCTTAGTGAATTAATTCCTGAACTGAATCTCAGCAAATTTGGCCATGTCTAAGTGTGACAGCAGTAGTACCACAACTGTATCTTCAAGAACCACACTTTTAAACACCACTTTAGATCATGCTACCTTTCAACTTAATATTTGGACCAAGAAGAAGAAGAAGAAGAAGCAGAAAAAAGGCTGCTAGCATATTCTGAAAATAAATTGCAAGAGTTTAGAAGAAAGGAACATTATACTTCATGTTCAAGCTGGGTTTTGATAAAAAAAAATCCAGAAGTTCTCCAATGTGGAAAAAATCCAGAGGTTCTCTGTTGCTTTAGGAAAAGCATCTACTGAATCAAGAGTTATGCTTTACTATATACTATTAAGTTATCTTTTCAGATGGTAATGTTTTATAGTATGGTATTGGCTTTGTAAGGACATTCATTAATTGGTTAATTAGCTCACTGATTATTTGTTAATTTATTTTCATTTTTAAATTTTAGACAGTCTTTTGGCCTTATAGAAATATGGGTATATAAACAATATTTAATTCTGGAAAATGTCCAACAATTTAAATTGATTTGTTTCTCCTCCTTTCATGAAAAGTAAGCTTATGTATTTTGCATTTTTGCCTTTTTACTGTTTTGCATGTTATTATGTCTACCAAAGAATTATATATATGGGCTTTTTAAGATGAAACCATTTAATCTGCAATTATGAAATTTATGGGCTTTTTAAGATGCAGCTGTTTAATCCACAGTCATTTTTGTTGCTTTTATTGTTTTAATGTCAATTAAAATTATTTGCAGTTTTAAGGTGCCACATGCAATGTTCATTTATTAAATCATTTGAACTTTTTAAAATAGACTGATGGGAAAACTTGAACCATTTTCCGAAGAAAGTTAAAGTGTTTACTTTGAGTTTTACATCTTAATCAAAAGCATTATTAAGGTTGAAATCTGTGTGTTTTATTCTGACAATTTGACAGCTAGTCCTTTGGGATAATTCAGGCTAAAAGCAATAATTACTATCAGCATTAAATGTTTCTGATGTTGAAATTGATATGTGTTTTGTTTTAATGAGCGATGTGTAGAACATGAATGGGAATACCAATAAGTGTAACATATCTAACGACAGAAAAGTAATTGTTTCAATTTTTGTTTTCCATAATAGTCTGTGTTTAACTACTAATTAAGCTTGACAGAAATATCAGCAGTCAAAAATACAGTAGACAACGAAAGTACAGAACCAGAGAGTGCCAATCTGATTCCTTTCTCTCTGAAAACATTAAGAAACATCATTCAAGAGTAACTTGACACCTATAAAGAACATTGTATTACGGGTGAAAACTGAAATTTGCAAAACATTACCTCTCAGAACACACACATTATTAGTTTTATACCAAAATTGCTATTATATGTTTGTCATTTTTATATAATATTTTGGAAAGAAACAACAACACTGAAACTACATGTGTCCCATGTTTAACAAAAGTTATAGAGGAACTGCATCACTAGTGCACAAACTCAGAGATAAAACAAAATGCTGAGCCGTTTGAATCTACATTCTAATGACTAATGACTGAAACAATAAGCAGGCTCAAATGTAAACATGATAAGCTAGAAAAAGAACACATAACCTTTTCCTTAGAGAAAAAGACATGATGCATCTTTCATAGAAATACAGTAGCGGAGTATCTACTTAAAGACCTGCTGAGTGAAAAATAGAACAGTTGGTAAAGGGAGAAAAATAATGCTTATAGAACATTTGCCAATTACTTCTAGATAATTTCACATTGTCATGGGAGAAAGGGGAACTGCTGTTAATGTACAAAGCTTGCAAGAACAGAATATGAATTGGTTCACTGTCAAAAGTTGCAGGGTAAAAAAATACTATTTAATGTACAGTTCAGACACTTAAAAATTAAACATGCAGAACAATCTCTAAAATCTAAATAAAATATTGATTAGATAAAAAAGAACATTTTTTGGGGGGGGGATAAACTTAATGTAACAGTTTAAGCCAAAAGTGAACTATGCAGTATGATTACTTTAGGTATTAATCCACCTTTTAGATTGAAGCTCATGAGTTCTCTTATTTTCAGTTTCTATTGTTTGCAGGTCATAGCAATATTAAGAACTCATAGTGCATACAATGAATGGAAAACAGCACTGTATGAATATCAATTGATATGCATGAATGTCTTATACTGTATACCAGTAATTGTAAGAGAGTGTTACATATGACACATGGTGGCAATGCATTGTATTATTGGATGATATCATTGCAATATGGACTGTCAAACCCTTTCTTATTGACTTTTAAATAAAGCTGAGTTAAAAAAAACACAAGAGCATTTTAATTTGACCAGGGAATTAGAGAAAAACCAAGCTGACTTAATGAATAGAGTTACTAAATGCCAAAATATTAAAATGAACATAAAGCTGCTAGAGTAAGTTATGTAAAACTGTGAAATAACTTTAAAGAAGTTAAAAATAAGTGGCCAGCCAGGTGGCATGGAGGACTGATGTGCTGGTCCCTTACCATGTGCCATGCCAGGAGGCAGTATAGTGCAGTGGTTTAAGGCTATGAGCTGCAAGCCTGGAGACCCGGGTTTGAATCCCACAGTCCCCACTTGCATTCTGTGTGACCCTGAGCAAGTCAGTTAACTTCCTTGTGCTCCCAGGTTGCACCTGTAAACAAGCTTTCAGCTTAGTGTGTCTCTCCTGGTGTAAAAAAAAAAAAGGTAAGCCAGCAACCTGGATTCAGGAACAGAGTTAGGTCACCGGGGATTGCCAGGGTGGGAGAGGATTGAATGTCTGAGGGATTGTTGTCCTTTCCCAGATTGGAAAGGTATGTTGGCCCAGCCATAGACTGTCAACAGGAGGAGACCTGGTAGTGGCATAGCACAGTTGGCAAAGAAGGGAGGTTGCAGAGTGAACATCAGGCACTTGTGATCCATGCACAGCCCTGAAACCCTACTGCAAGGAGCGGGGAGGAAAGTCAAGGAAAAACAATATCAGGAGCTTGCTCATCTCTGAATCCACACCACCACCACCTGGGAGATCTCCTTTTGGAATACAGTGGATTGTAGAACAGTGGGACATGGCACTACTCCCTCCAGCCCTGCCATGAGGGGAAGATTCATGAGAGAACCCAGACTGAAGGTTCTGGGGAGGCAGAGGCTGGCTTGAGGAAGCTGGGATGAAGCTCATTAGCCACTCCTGGATGAAGGTGGATTAAAAAAAAGCATCTCTGAAAAAAAAGTAAAAAATGGTCCTTCATGGTGCTGCCTGATGGCTCAGTTGAACTGTGTTGCACCTCTATGCCAGCAACCTGAATTCAGGAGCAAACTCAAGTGGCAGTGATCATGCAGTCAGGATGGAGATTAGCACTGCCTAAGGAAGCAAGTCACAGCTGGAGTGAGGTAGCACTTCCTACTGACAGGAGAAGTGTGCATGCAACAGATACATGACCTCCCCCACATGTGTTAGCATTCCCCCAGGGGTTGTGACAGAAAGATGGAAAATTAATCTAGCTGTGACAGGATGAAGGCAGCCTCTCACTGGCCACAGACCACCAACCAGTACCTCTCCTCTATGAAACAGGGATGTCTGGAGAAGTACAGCTTGGAAGGCCCAATCAAGGGGAGCAAGCCATGAGGGATGAAGGAAGGGGTGCATACCTGGGAAAGGTGGGTGATGGAGCTGAGGGGGTGACTGGATGGGGAGAAGCTGAGTATGGTTGCAAACATACAATACAGAACTGCTCCTTCATGGAAGTAGGGTACAGTTAGCTGATGTACAAAATGCTCACACAAAGCTGGCAGACAAATTAAACCAGAACAGAAAAGATAGATAGGAAATCTTGATAAAGAGGACCTTGTTAGCAAGGTGGAAACATTTTGATTTCAGCTGCAGTAGGTAACCTTTAAGAATGAGCAAGCTTTTTTTTTATTATTTTCTTATTTTTGGTCCAGCCTTCCTATTTTTTCCTCAGGTCTTGTCTGTTCGCAGCCCCCATGCCCCGGTTTAACCCCCTCAGGTGGGGCTGCCGAGGGGGCTTCCCACTACCTAATGGACATTCTGGGCAAGCCCCGGATTACCCCTGGGTCGGGGCCATGAGAGAGGGACCCCTGGGTGGGCATTGGTGGCAGTGGGCGGTGGGACAAGCCGTCATGCTAGGGGCTGGAATTTTGTTGTTTTTTCCTGGGGGCAGGGACATGCAAAATATCCAGCATCTGCCCCGCCCCCATGAACATTCAGGCATCAGTAGCTGCAGTACCCCCTGCCTCCACCAGGGATCCATCAAGCATCAGACACACTCCTCTGCCTCCTCCCAGAGAAAGATAGCAGGCCCTCAGACTCTCCAGGTCCATTCCTGAACCTGGGTCACCGGCATCACAAGTGGAAGTCCAACTGCTGCACCGATGGGACAGTCCCAAGAATGAGTAACTTAAAAATAAACAGAAAGAAAGTGGGGAAGTGGGTTTCTTGGTTCCGATTGAAAGACAGCTTCCTATGTAGAATATACACTAAAAACCTAATTTCAAAAGTCACTCTTTCCTTCTATTTAGTTTGGTTCTAAAGAGGAGGATAAAGCTCAGAAAAAAGGAAACAGTTAAAGAGAAGGTGGTAGAAGACAAATTATTAAGTGCATCAGTAAAATAAGTAGTAATAAGTTTATTTCTTAGGCTCCTTTCCCCAGAGGCTCAGGCACCATACAAGGTATAACAGTGATACTAAAAGAGTGGCTGCATTCAAGAAACAACACTGCACTTACAGTATATAAACAGTAATAAATAGATCTTTTAAAAGTATGGCATAAATACTGTAAACATAAAACAATAAAACAACAGCAACATAAATAAAAACAATAGCATCAAAGATGGCTAATATGTGGACTGGGACTTTCAATGGTCCCCAAAAGCCTATATAAAAGGATATGTCTTCAACCCCCTTTTAAAGCATCAGTGCAATGAAATTGGGTGAAAAAGTTCACCCTACAATTATTTTTATTATAAAAGATTCCAGACACCTTCCATTTTTATTTTGTAGTAAAACCTAATGCCAAAATGTTGTGTATGTTACAAATGTTTCAATTTAGTTTTTTTCTCAAGAAGAAAAGATGGTTGCCACATTTGACTTAGAAATATCAATGTAAACCTAGTAAGGGTTAAGTTCAAGAAAATAAAAAATTAAAAACTTTTGCTGTACATCATAGTAGGTACCTGTACCTGGAAAAGTAGATTTGACAAGTATGCAAATATTTTTATTTGTTGTAGCTGAAACTACCTTTTCTGTAAAAGCAATCATTATTGCACTGCAGCTTTAATGTCTTCCTCTGAGACAGTCTCCCTCAGTACAGTGGGAGGAGTGTTCCAAAGAAGACAGCCAACAATCTTGAAAGCATGAATACATGAAGATTTAAGCCATGCCCTAGGGACTGAGAGGAGACCCACCGGTTGAAGACTGAAGAGGAGTCAGAAGTTCGAACCAGTAGTCTGAGCCCAAGCCATGCAAAGCCTTACAGGATAGTAAACCAGCTGTGAAGGTAACATGCCACTTCATAAGCAGCCAGTGGAGAGTACACTGGAACTGCTATCACATGACTTGACCGTGAGCGGCCTGTCAGCAACCTGGCCACCGCATTCATCACCAGCTGCAAGGTTCATATGGTACCTCCATTGACCCTGGGGTAGAGTGCCTTGCAGTAATCCAGCCTGGATATCAGAAACCCATACATCAGTGTAGGCAAGTGTTCAGAGGGAATAAGTGACTTAATCCAATTAATGTTCCTATGATAATAAAAGCCATTCTGGATTACTGCTGACACCTGAGTCTCAAATGTCAGTTTCTTATTCAGTATGACTCTTAGATTTTTGCACCTTTGCAGAAGCGAACAGCCTAGAAGACCAAAGCCAAAGCCCAATCTCTTCTTTGTCAACTTCCACTCACCCACGACCTGGCTCAGTTACCAGTATCTTAGTTTTGTTAGGGTTAAGTCTCAGTCATTAAGATGCCAAGATAAATTTAGCACCTCAACAGCATGAGGTGACTGGGGTACAAATGTCAACTATAACTGGGCACCATCAGCATAGCAGTGAAAACCCAGATTGTGTTGCCAAATGATCCCTCCCAGGTGCATCATGTAAAGTGAGAACAGCATACTCGAGAGGACCAACTCTTGGGGCATGCCACAAAGCAAGCAAATTGGGGACAATGAGAAGGTACCCATCACCTCATGATAGGGTTGCCACCTTTGGATGGGGCAAAAACCGGATCCTAAGCTCCGCCCCTAGCCCCACCCCTTTTCATGACTCATCATGCATTGTTTCTCCTAGAAGGCCATTTGTTATATCAATAAAGGACAACACCTAAAGCAGCAGTTCAACAAAATTGTTAAGATGCTGTACTGTACCTGTTAAAGTTACTTTCCTAGGTTCTTCCTAGTCATCCATTTACTTATGTATTTATTTATTGACATTGGTTTACCAAATAAATATACAGAGATAAAAAAAAAATATCATTTACAGATATGATCTTGGGGGAGACAAGGGACACACTGTAAATAGCACACAACAGTATACATGGTCTATAATAATACATAATAAATAGTTTCCTGTAATGTGTACATTATATCTTTCTCTAGCACCTTTCCCTGTTCATGTCCACAGTACTATTTCAAAGCCAAAGAAGTGACCATACTATTTTCTTGATAAAAAAAATAATTTAAAACATTTAAAAATGTCTACATTCTGTTAGAGATGAAAATATTTCCCAGTAAATGAAACTGGAAGAGAACTAGCTCTGTTACTGTTACAAGAGGTGGGGGCAGTTGTACTGCTATGCCACTTTAAGGTGTAGAGGAAAAGATTAGGTAAAGGAAGTGCTAATGGTGTTAATGGCCATACTTTACACCTCCCAGACTGACTGCTTTCACAAACAAAGGGATATATTGACAACAGAACTTGTCTGTAACCTGGATGTGTAGCTGAAACAATGAATGTTATGACAAAATCTGTTTCTAAAGTATATGAGCACTCAAAATGGCTCAAAAACCTGACTAGCACAGAGCAAAACCTGATTACCAGATAGGGACCCTGAAAACCTGATCACCAGGTAAAAAACCTGACAGGTGGCAACCCTACCTCATGAGTACAGCATAGTTGAGACAACTGACTCTTCATGCATGCTACAGAGCAGAGGAAGTGAGAATGATGAAAATGTTTCCATCACCATCATCTGTGTCCTGCATTTGAGGTAGGACTCATAACAGTGGATGACAGTGGCAGGGAGACCTCCGTACTGCCTCAGATGACCCAACAACAACATATGATCCACAGTGTCAAAGGCTGAGGCAAGATCAAGAAGGATGAGACTTGACCATTCACCACTGTCTCTTGCCCTAAGAGGGTCATTATGCACCCTGACCAATGCTGTCTCAGTGCTGTGCCTGGATCTGAAACCTGATGGAAGGGGCTTATAGATGTCAAAAGCTGCTAGGTGTGCCTCAAGCTGCAGTGCCATAACCTACTCAATAATTTTGCCTCGAAAAGTTAAGTTAGAGAGCCAGGAGAGTAACTCACTGAATGTCCTGATTCAAAGATGGTTTCATCAGCAGGGACCAAACCCATACATTTTCAATGCAACCAGGAAGACCCCTCTCCGATAGGGAGCACTGAACTATTGCAGTGAACACCGGAACCAATAGCCACATGCAACTCACTAGTAATCATGTGGAGCCTGGGTCTAGTTAAGAAAAAGTGGGCCACAGCTCTGAGATAACCTCACAAACCTTTTCCCTCTTAATTAGTCAAAACTCCCCAAAAAGCTGAACATATCCAAGATGTGCAGCCTTATCTCTGCCAGTTTGTGACAGCTGGCTTTTCAAGATCACGACTCGAATAGAGGACACTCTGTGAAAGAAGATTTAAGGGAACTCCTCATGTGTACAGCATGATCCAAGATGGTGACAGATGCACTTCCTGAGTAGCAGCAGCAGCAGCACACTCTCTGTGCTCCTGGAGAGTAAAATTAAGCATAACACTAGCAACACATTGTTTCTTACTGGCTGGAGAAATGCAGGTGAAAGGGATGGCAAATTACAGTGAAGTTTGGTTAAAAACACAACAGAAACAACTATTAAACACAGTGAGTGAAGAGTCAGGATGGAGCTGATGTTGGGAACAGGACAAGATGAAGCAAAATTTCGAACCATGTGGTGGGAGCGGAGATTCATTAGCCTGTTGATCTGTCTATTTGCTTTTCTTTTCTTTTCTTAGTGTAAAAAAAAAGCTATAATGCACTACAGTAGGAGGAGATACTCATGAAATCAATGCTGTTTTACCTAAACCCTACAGTCAGCTCATGTTTAATATCAGTGTGGTTTACGAAAGGGGGTACAATGCTCAGAAAAGTTTAATCTGTAGCATGCATACTCAGCTGGTCAGCCAGAGGCATTAGCTTCTCATATGCTAAATTGCTCAATTGTGTTACCTCTGGAAGTCTGACAGCTATAGAGACACTTAGGTGGTAATATGTAATACATTACTGAGCATTTGCTTGCTTTAAACAAAAAGAAAGCATGAAAAGAGAGGAAAAACAAACCTGAAGTTGTTTACTTAAACTATTGGGATATCTGCATGCAGGGACTGCAACAGTTATTGTAGCTTAAGAAGTCCAAAGAAACACATGGGGGTCAGCAAAATATGGCTGTGCAATTATCTTTATTGCGACATACAACCCACAAAAAGGGATGCCAGTGCTGCATGTACAGAACACCAAGGTGTAAACAATACAAAGTAAAAGTATCGCATGTCACATACCAATTGATGTAAAATACTGAATGGAAAGAAATTCACATTCGAAAAACGGCTGAAATCGCCGAACACTGCACCGGAGAACCCGAAGAGTCAGGCAAGCAACGTCACCACGCGGATCAGCGCTACATGGACGCCCCACTCAGCCGTCTACGTATCGACTCACGCGTCTTCTTCAGAACGTGAGAGGACCCCAGATCCATGGACTTAAATACCCATGTCAGTTAAATGGAACAGATCATTTAAAGGCAAACCTTACATTTTGCAAGAAAATAACAACATACTAATTATATACACAATGTGAATAAACATAAAAAGGGGATAAGAGCCGAACAAGTCATAATCCCCTGAACATCTGGCCAGAGCATGAACAAGTCATAGCCAGACATACTACAAATGTGCCACCTATTACAACCCCAACAATTAAGTGAATCAAGAATTCTAGGTGCATTACAAGAAAGACAAAGCTCACTAAAAATATGCATACCAATTAAATTAGACACCTTACAAAGGGACAGAGCCGGAAAAGTCATATCCCCAAAAAATATGGACAGAGCACGCCACGGTCATATCCATATATACTAACTATAACTATAAATAACTATAAAAAGGAATTTCATCATTCAGACCATGAGGTACCATTGTATCCAATTCAAATATCCAAAATGCTTCCCTTTGCAGGATCCTTCGGTTCAAATCACCTCCCCGAAATCCTACATCCACCTTTTCCAAACCAACAAATCTCAAAGTTGCTGGAGATCCATGTCTAGCTTCTTGATAGTGACAGCTATAGCATATTCCATGTTAGTTCTTATAGCTCCTTTGTGTTCGCCTATCCTCAATTTCAATTTCTTTTCGTTTGTCCTATATAACAAAGCCACACGGCAAGTCAGCATATAAATGACTCTTTGAGTGTTACAGTTAATAAATGATTGGATCTCATAACTTTTACCAGAACATGGATGGTGAAATGTCTTAACATCAGACGTATTAGAACAGTGTATACAACGTCCACATCTATAATTGCCCTTAGGAAAGGAAGGTAGCCACTTATTTTGTTGTCTATCATTGGCCACAGGAATCCATGAATGGACCAAAAGGTCCTTCAAATTTTGTCCCTTTTTATACGAAATTAGAGGACGATTTAAACCAATCTGTTTAGTTCTCCTGTCTGAATTCAAGACATCCCAATGTCTATGTACAATCTGTCCTATTTTTGGTGCCAAATGATTAAATTCAGTAATAAAAATGAGATTGTCCTTCTCTTTTGAATCGTGTACTTTGGAAGTTAGTAACATTTCTCTCTCCATTGTATTAACTGAATGTATGCTTTTAACAGAACTCCAGGTGTGTAGCCTCTGTTAATAAATCTGTCTGTAATATCTTTTCTAGCTTCATAAAGGACGCATTATCGGAGCAAACTGCTTAGCTCTAATATACTGACCTTTGGGCACATTATTAATGACAGATCTAGGGTGACAACTCTCAAACCGTAACAAGGTACTTCTGGACATAGGTTTTCTGTATAATTTTGTCGAAAGAACGCCTTTCTTCTTCTCAATTAAAATATCCAAAAAAAGGAATTTTGTCTCTACTTTTATCATGAGTAAACTTCAAGTGAGAACTGGTGTGATTGATATAGTCAATAAAATGTTCTAGTTCCACCTCAGAGCCAGTCCAAATCATCAAACAATCATCAATATATCTTTTCCATAGCTTAACATGTTGTAAAAAGCTATTGAGTGGATTGTAAATATAGGTTTCTTCCCATTCACCCATATAAAGATTGGCCAAACTTGGAGCAAAAGTCGTTACCCATAGCGGTTCCTTTAATTTGTATATAGAATGAACCGTTGAACCAGAAATAATTTTGTTCCAACACAAATCTTGCCAATTCTAAAATATAGTTAGAGCTGGGTTTCTCTTTCTCTCTCAACCTTAATTGTTTGGATAATGACTGCAGACCTCCTTCATGAGGTATATTTGAATATAAACTAACCACATCTATCATCACTAATAAATCAGAATCTGATACAGATATATTCCAGAGCATTGAAAGGGCATCATTTGTATCCTTGACATAGGACTTCAAATTCGGTAAAACTTTTGTGCAAAACAATCCACAAACCTAGACATGTTTTCTGTAATAGATTCATTTGCTGAGACAATAGGGCTGCCTGTGACAGGGAAACTATTTTTATGTACTTTGGGTAGAAGATAGAACATAGGCTTCTTAGGATTTAATACCTTTAAAAATTCTGCTTCCTTTTTAGTAATATCTCCTGCTGGTAAACCAGCATCAATTAAATGGTCTGCTTTTTGCTTAATCAGCTTAACAGGATCCCTTTCAGTCTTACTGTAGAACTCACAATTATCAAGTTGTCTCATAGCTTCTTTTCAATAAGAAGTCTGATAAATCTCTAACTAGATTGGTTTGTCTCCAATTCCTGATCACACTTGGGGCTCTGATTTGATTACCTTCTCTTTCTGCAGTAGGTAACTAGCTAAAGAGTGGTAGCCTGTGATGTTGGCGCCTGAAGTAAGGTGCCGTCTGAAATGGCGATGCATTGTGGGCAAAAGCCCAAATGGCAATGGGGGGGGTACGGTGACCGGATGTGGTGGGGTGGACAACTGCAGCGACAGGATGTTGCTGTATGTACACATGTGTGTGGGGGGGAGCGAGCACGGTGAGCGTCGGCTGGGAGGGGCAGATGGGATGTAGGGGGTGGTGCAGCGGTCAGCTGCCAAGCAGTGCCATAGCATCAGGGTTTGGCCCCCACTTGTGGTGCGGGAGGTACTGGGTTCATTTCTGGGTCCTGGCACTACTGCAATTTTGTTGCACCTGGCACAAAATTTTTGCTCCCCTTCTGACATTCATCCCTCTGGAGTTGAGAATCCTTTAGTAGGGGTGTGTGGGGGGTGAAGCCCCCCCACATGAGTGGGTGTTTGTGGGGGGGAACACAACCCCCCTACACAAAGCAAAACAAGTAAGTCCCCGCTCGCTCTTCCATGCACTAAAGATATCAGGGTGGCGAACACCGCCCTGATGTCGCGATAATGTGGCTCGCCTTTCGGCAGTCACTGTTATCACATAGAACCCTTATGGGTTGGCAGCAGAGGCTTGTAGCCAGTTGGATCAAGACTGCAGAGTGGGAGATCATGAGTGGGCTAAGACAGAGATCTATTCTGTCACCAGTCTTCTTCAATGTATTAATTAGCAACATTGGTGAGGGAATCCAGGGCAGGCTCTGTCTCTTCACAAATGACACTAATCTCTGAGGGAGGATGGATAGTGATGAAGGAATCAGGGAATCGCAGACTGATGTATAAAAGCTTGAGGGGTAGTCTAAGGTTTAGCAGTTGAAATCCAATGCCAAAAATTACATGATAATGCACCTAAGGAACAAGATCCCTAGGACAGAGTGTTCCAGAGTGTGGATGTAACAGATAGACACTGATTCAGTCCATATATAAGGTATGACACACTTGTGTGATTATATTTCAACAAGGTTCCAAAAGTGAAAAACAAACCCCACAAGGAAATAAAAATAAATAAAAGAAAATAAATCTTTACATAGCATTTGTCAGGATGCAACAGGCAGGATCACATAACAGCACAAGAATCATTTTCTCATCTGTACTTCAGAATGCTTTCAGAACATAAAGACTGCAAGTCCTTCCCTCTTTCATGCTTCAGGCAGACTGAAAATCCTACGCTCTGCTTGCACCTATTTTAAGGCTGTTTGCAACTGGCATTGGGAAGTCTGCAAAACCAAGGCTGTTTGCAACTGGTATCGAGCAGTCTGAAAAAAGAAGGCTGTTTACAATTGACTCTGGCCTGACTGGAAAAATAAGGGTGTTTACCTCAAATACCATTATAAGTTAAAACAAATACATTCTCCTACCTTTTCCATATCGACAGAAGCTTTTCATTTACACTGGATCTGGCTTTCTCAGATGCCAAACCACTATATAGTATGTAACATTTTCAATGTACTTTATGCAATCAAATATATTTTACACTACATGTGCGACATAAAAACCGTGCAGCAAAAAATGTGGCTCATATTTTAAAGGTGCATATATTTAACAATAGGTATCTGTTTTTATATTTGGCAATTTAAACTGTGCTAGCTAGCTATTGCATTGTTTGGTCACTTTGAGTCATGCAAGATGCATTTTAGAGAGACTTGAAAAGAAACATAGAGTAAAAATGAAAATAAGGAGGGTCTTCTGTAGGTGGCTATGCTGAAAGAACAAGGAGAGGATAGAGCAGTATAGAATTGTTATAATGCTGTTGCAACAGGCTTTAAAAAAATAAATTAGAAAAGCGTCCCTTTAATATATATGTAGGATGACCAACCCTACCACACAGAGTACTGGATGTTTGGCATGAGACTTAGTACTATGACTGAGGAATGGGACCCTGGAGTTAACATCAGTGACTCCCTCAAAGACTAGAGTCAGTGCAACAAGTCATATAGCAAAGTGAGTAGGATGATGATGTATTGGGATGGATATTAATAGTAAGAGAAGAGGTAATACTTCCCCTATATGGATCCTTAGTGAGATCACACCTGAAGTACTGCATGCAGTTCTGGAGTCCTCAGCTCAAGAAGGACAGAGATTGGCTGGAGATGGTGTAGCACAGAGTAACAAATATGATTCAGGGCCAAAAGGGCAGGTCCTATGAAGAGCAACTCAAGGCACTGAGCATGTACTCGCTGAAGAGCAGAAGGGAAGGGAGAGAAATGATAGAGATCTTCAAGTTCCTAAAATGAATTAATAAAGTGAATTGTGGGGGAATATTTAGCTTGAATACTAGCTCACAGTCATGTGGACACAAGTGGAAATTGACAGGAGGGATGCTCAAAAGGGACATGAGGAAGCATTATTTTGCAGAAAGAGCGGTGGAGCCATGGGACGTGTGCCAAAGTGGTGGCTGCTAAAACTGTTGTTGGGTTCAAGCACAGTTGGGATAGAATGAAGGATAAAGTGGTTGGTCAGGTAGCAGAAGCTGGGAAGGGAGTAGGTTCAAGGGCTAAATAGGAAACTCTGGCAGACTGAATGGACTGATGGTCTTTTTCTACCATCATTGTCTATGTTTTAAATGTTACCCATTTATATTTTGTGAAGAGTCAAAAAAATTAAATGTCAGCTAAAAGGAATAGAGACGAGATGGGCAGTATGCTGATTAAAGACCAACATGCTTAAAACTGTAAATTTTGCACTGGACTTGAGGCTTAGTTCATGTCTATATGCACCTGTACTTTCAAAACCTTTTAGGAGGAGAAACTTATTTTTTATTGAATCAGTCACAAATGTCAAAATGTTATGGAAGGTTGGGAGGATTGAGTTATAATGTCATACAAATTGGAGACCAGGAACACAAACTAAACTAAGTAACTTTTTTTCCACATTACCTTCACCTCAGGTAATACAAAGTGTATATCCCAGGACCCTATCCTAGACATCACAACTGCCTCAGCCCACAATAATCTTTACAGAGTTCATGGTAAAACTGCAGTTTGTGTCTGAGCACAAAATATTAAAACTTTTAGAGAGCAAGAATACCTCAAAAAGCATGAGGAGTAAAGAGAGATTGTACTTCGAAACTCAGCAAGGACAAAGAAGATAACTACACACCAGATTCAGGCAGCCACTTCACTGGATACAAAATGACTGGCACAAAGTCCTGGTCAGCTGCTAAAAATGAGTTAAAATATGAAAACAAAATAGAAGAACAGCAGGAACAGATACTTAAAGAAATGTACCAAGGATTTAAAGATCTAACCAGCTCTATGGACAAAGTAAATGTTTGAATGTATCACTTAATCAAGACATTTAATTCTCTATCTATTGCAAATACGGAAATGCAGGAGAGTATAACTACAGTAGAAGACAATACACCCAATGGAATTTAAACTTTTAGAAGCAGAAAATAAAAGTTTGTGTCTTACAAAATAGGCTGGACGAGATGGAAATGAGATCAAAAAGAGACAACATTATACCGGAGGGAATACTTTTTGGCCTGTAAGGGTCAAATCTTTTAGAATTGTATGAGCACCTCTTATTAACAGAGGCTCTTAACAGAAAATATCCAGATGACAAGGTTGAGTTGAATCGAGCATACAGGAGTCCTTTAAACCGCGACAATAATGGGAACCTCCGACAGTTCATTTTCATAGAACCACATCACTATGCAGACAGAGAAGTTCTGTTTGGAGTGGCTCGATCCAATAAAGACTTAAAAGTGCAGTGCCTTATCATTCAGTTCTTCCCTGATCTTGCTCCCCAGTCCTGGCCAAATGAAAATCATTCCAGTGATAAAAGAGATTCTTAATGCAAATGGGATAAGATCCTCACTTATTCCCCCAGCGAGACTTGGAGTCAGATTGGAATTATGTACAAGGATATTTGAATCACTCAAAGAAAAAATGTACTTTGTTGAAGATTCAAAACAGTACAGTACAGTGACAATAACAGGAAATACAGTACAACATTACATACCCTCTCCTCCCACCCACAGGTGATCAATGATCATGTTGACTCAAATTGATCCTAGGTAATACATTTGCTAGGAGAAAAAGTATGCTTTTGGCATGTCAGTACACTGTGTACCGTTTGTTATAATCAGAAGAGCATACAGGGTATCATATCTTTTATGGACAGTCAGTCCTCTGTTTCTGAGGGAAACTGTTGTTCTCACTAGCTGTAATTCTAGAAGCCTTTACCCAGTGTCACTCAACAAGCTTAGAAGTTTCCTGATCTAACCAATGTCGAAAAATAAGCTTCTTGACAGCCATAAATATCAGTGTAAATTGATGTTTTCTGTTGCCCATCAGTGGTTGGATATTCATTTCTAACTGAAACCTCACTTTAGTAAAAGTCCCCTCTAGGTCTAGCAATGAGTCCAGTTTAGCAGAAAGTAAGGAGACCTCAGCTCTGAAAAGGCAAGTTAAAGTGTGATGCTTTTTACCTGACCGATGGAGGTGGTCACTTTGCTGAAGTGGTCAGGCTTAATCATGGTTCAGCTGGATGTTGAGAATCAAGAGCCCCTCTGAAAAGTATGAAAAGTAAGAATATTACAGTTAATTTGGAAAAAAGTGCAGGCTTTGATGCAGCAAAATGGGGGCGATATAAGGCCCTGCAACTATAGCCATATGTTTCTGTTTGGTCACACACCAGGAGCTATCCCACTAAATGTATTAAATTGTATTGTAAAAATGGGTTGAACTTGCAAACCTTTTGTACTGATTTGAATAGTGGAGAATTGTGACCTGTTGCTAGCCTTGCTTGTAGAGCAGAAAGCAGCTAACTAAAAGAAGCTATATTTTCTTCTTAATTTAAAATGTATATCTCAGTAGGAGTCAGTGTCAGTTAAGATTAAGTAGACAGATAACTTTATTAGAAGTAGAAGGGGTCTTATTTAAGGTTAAAAAAAAGAAAGAAAAGAAAAGAAAGAAAGGCAGTGTGTGTTCTGTGCAGGGAAAGGTACTGTATCAGGTGATTTTGCTAAACCAGTAGGAGGAAAGAGAGCTTACCTGGGGGTGTGGTTTAGACACTAGAAAAGCAGGTGAGTCAAATTACAACTTCCTGTTGCTAGCCTTTTTTCTTACCAATTGCCCTCCATCCCACCCCTCCACCCACCCAAAGCCAGTTCTACTTTTATAGCCACTGGATTTAACTGTCAACAGGAACTTCCTGTTTGGCAGTAGGAAGAAAAGGATCATAGAGAAACATTGGTTTTGTCAACCCTGAAGTAGAAAAAGTAGCTCACTCTCCCCCCCCAGCTGCTGGTAGTTTGATATTGAGCGAGGAAGAAGGAGACTACTGAAGAAGATAGGAAGTTGCTGTCCCACAACAAGCAGGGTGAGAGTTGTAAGGAGAGGAGAGAGTAAGCATCCAGAGAAACAGTAGAGAGGACACAAAATAAGACATGATAGGAGTGGTGCAGTGCAATGGCTGTGGGGCGGCAGTGTTCCGGGAGACATTCTGGAGGCTGCGATGCTGCCGTATTTGCAGGCACCTCTCTGGTCTGAGAGAGGAAGTTGCCTGTCTCCAGGCTGACCTGGCTAGGATCAAGAACCTCCTCCCCACCCAGGGACCACCAGGCCAATGCCACTACCTCAGAGGTTGCCAAGAAAGAGGAGTGGCTGTACCAGGGTGGGCTCAAGGAGGGAGAGGGTGGTGGAACAGAGTTGCATCCCTCCAGCTGTACCTCTTCACAATTCATTCACTCTTCTGGTGGATAGTGGTTCCTCTATGGAGGCACCTGCAGTGGAGACCAAGGAGAATGCTGGGAACCTTCACAAAGGAGACCCAAAGGAGGGTGGCATGGGACCCCATAGGGGAAGGAAACAACTCCTGATGGGGGACTTAATCATTAAGGGGTAGAATTGGGGAGGATGGGAGAGGGAAGTAAGGTGCCTTCCTGGCGCCATGGCTTGAGGGACAGGAAGCGAATCCCAGGATCGTGGGAGGAGCTGCAGAGAGGGAGCTGGATGTCTTTGTCCACCTGGGGACAAATGACCTGGCTAGGAATGGGATCAGAGCAGTGCAAGAGGAGTTTGTAGAGTTGGGAAGGGCCTTACACACAAGTGCAGACACGGTAACCTTCCTCGGAGGTGCTGCCTGTCTATGGCAAGGGAGATGCTAGCACTCTCACCAGGGAATTCAATGAAGTGGTTGAAAAACTGGTGTGAGCTCAGGGTTTTGGCTTCATTGGGGACTGGGGAGCCACCTGGAGGGATGCAGACCTATACTGGTGCGATGGTCTGCAGCTGTCCAGGGGGGAACCAGGATCCTAGGTGAGAGGTTTAAATGCTTCATTGGCAAGCATTTAAACTAGCCAAGGGGAGGCACTGAAAAGGAGCAGGGAAACCGAGCCTCCCCCACAAACATGGTGATTAGTGAGGTAAACACCAAGGTACAGAAGTTATTAGGAGCAGAACAGATTTAAATGTAAAAAGGCAAAAGGCAGTAAGGACAGAAATGGGGCTAAAAGGGTAAGGCTATCAAAAAGTGGAGGGTGATGAGTACCAATGCCCGTAGTCTGTGTAACAAGCCCCTGAACTAGTGGCCTTGATGGAAGAGGGTTGCCTGGATATTGTGGCAGTCACAGAAACATGGTACACAGAGAACCATGACTGGATGTCAACATACCAGGATACACAATCTGGGGAGGGATAGGGAGGGTAAAAGAGGAGGAGGAGTAGCTCTCATGTAAAGGAAGGGATCAAAGCAACAGAACTAAAGAGTAAACAGGGAGCAGATGAGGCACTTTGGGTCACCCTGGAGACAGGAAATGGCACCACAATCCATGGGGTTGTATACAGACCTCATCTAAGGGGAGGGAATGGACAAGGAAATGATAGAAGGCTTTCTTAGAATGGCAGAAAAGGAGATATTGTTGATGGGGACCTGAATATGCAGATGTTAACTGGAGCACCTTTGCTGCAGGCACATCCAAGAGCAGGGTCATTCTTGATGCCCTACATGGGGCATGTCTCAGACAGCTAGTATTGGAACCGACTTGGGAGGGAGCAATTTAGACCTGGTACTTTCAAATGGGGATGGAGAAAGAATCTAGATTTAGAAGTGGGCAGCTATCTGGGGAACAAGTGACCACCAAACAGTGTGGTTCACTTATAAACACAGCCATACAATCAAGCCATACAAAAGCAAGAGTACTAGACTTTAGGAGGGCTGACTTTGGGAAAAGAGAGAGTGCCTCAGAAAACACTAGCAAACAGGCAAGAAGGAGGGTGGAGGAACAATGGGGAGTGATCAAAATAGCCATCACAGAGGCAACAAGCCCTCGTGAAAAAAAATCAATAAAACACAACAAAGGAAAAAACGCTATGGTTCACAAAAGAGGTGGCAGGAAGGTTAAAGAGAAAAGGGCAGCATTCAGGACATATAAGGAAACACAGAAGGAGCAGGACAGAGAACTTTATCAGTTAAAGCAGAAAGAGGCTGGGAAGGTAGTCAGAATAGTAAAGGCCCAAACCGAAGAAAGGATAGCCAATTCTGTTAAGAAGGGGGATAAGACCTTTTATAGGTACATTAGGGAGCGAAGAAAGACCAAAGGAGGGATACTGAAGCTTAATAAAGGGGAGGGAATCTGGGTAGAGGGTGACAGTGAAAAAGCAGGGTTACTGAATGAATATTTCTGCTCAGTATTCACAAAGGAAGAGGAGGGAGAGTTACCTAAACCAAACAAGAGAAATACTCTGAAGAGGGGGTCAATACCAGTCCATTTACAGAAGAAAGGGTTCTGAAAGAACTAATAAAATTGAAGGTGGACAAAGCAATGGGGCCTGATGGGATTCACCCAAGAATTCTAAAAGAACTAAGGGTAGAACTAGTGACATCGCTGACTACTCTTGTAACAAATCATGGGAGGATGGGGTGGTACCCAAGGACTGGAGGAGGGCAGATGTAATTCTTCACAAAGTGGGAGCAGGACAGAGGCAAGAAACTACAGACCAGTTAGTCTGACCTCAGTGGTAGGGAAAATGATGGATTCACTTCTGAAGGAAAAGAATTGTTGAGTACCTAGAGGCCATTGGGGCACAGGACCCGAGGCAACATGGATTCATGATGGGAAGGTAGTGTCAGACGAGATCTAATAGATTTCTTGACTGGTGACCAAAGTAGTAGATCAGTGGGGCTGTGGACATGGCCTACCTAGATTTTAGCAAGGCATTTGATACAGTCCCCACAAAAGATTAATACACAAGATAGCCAGCCTTGGAATGGGTCCCAAGGTGGTAGCCTGGATAAAAACTGGCTAGACAACAGGACACAAAGGGTAGTAGTAAATGGAGTACACAGTGAAGAAAGGAGGGTTACTAGTGGGGTACCGAAGGGTTCAGTACTGGGACCGGTCCTTTTTAATGTCTTTATAAGTGACATTGCAGAGGAACTGGAAGGAAAAGTATGTCTCTTTGCAGATGACACAAAGATCTGCAACAGGGTTGATACACAGGATGGAGTGATTAGGCAGTAGGGGTATCTTGGACTAGGGGGGAACCAGGTGGCTCACCCAAGGAAACCTATTTGGAAGGGGATGGAACCACTCATCATTAGGGCCGGCATCTTTGGGAGGGTGGTGGGGTGCACAGGGTGTGGAGCAGCCATGATACTGGACTGGGCTTGGAAGTTTGGTGGTTGCCCAGTGTGCTACCAGCTAGCACAGCTTAGGGAGGAGCTTGCGGGGATGAGGAGAAAGCTGGGGAAGGGGGTATGGTTGGGAAGGGGCTGGAAATCTCCCACAGGGTTGCACCAAGCACTGGGGGTGGGGGTATAGGGAAAGGAGTGCAGGAGAATACTCAGGGGTCACATAGGGACCCTGGCAGAGGGGATCCAAAAGGACACTACCAAGGAAGCAGGCAGGTAATTGGGGACCCTCACAAAGGGGGGACAGAGGGACAACATTATCAGGGAAGTAGGCAGATGGCCAGTGCTGGACAGAAGGAAGCAAGGCGGGGAGGTGGATCAGACCTTACACGCAGTAACCGCTTCAATTCTCTTCTTCTGCTCAAGGATGAGGGGGGTGATGTAGCCACGACAGAGGTGGTTAGAGATGGAAAGGGAGTGAGAGGCAGGAGGCATGGGCCAGATAGCAGGAAGAACGGCGGGGACCTGGGAGGAAAGCGCAAGGAGAAGGACCAGTTGGGAGGAAAGGTAAAGGAGAAGGACCAGAAGTACAAGGAGGATTCAGTAAAGGGAGCTGAGGGTTTAGGCCAGGGGAGCACGACGAGCAAGGAGGAACTAAATGGAGACAGGAAGGAAGGGAGGATGAGCCAGGCTAGTTTAGCAGATGGGGGAGAAGGACCAGTTGCGAGCAGTGAGGGGGGAATTAGCAAGGTACAGAAGGATAATCAGGAGGAGGAGAGGCAGATTGAGGGAGGGGTGGCCATGGTAAATAGGAGGTGGTATGTGCCCCCAGATAGGGGAGGAACAAGGAGCCAGCTGGGTGGAGGGGCCGGTAGAAAGGATGAGGGACATGGAGGGGGAATGGAGGAAAGGAGTGGTCAGAGTGCTCCTGCTGGGGGATTCTATGATCAGGGTATCAAATGGGATAGGGAGGGAGAAGCCTGGCCAGTTAGAACAAGATGCTTCCTGACCAACAGTGCACAGGGCTAAGCACGAGGTATATCAGCTGGCAAAGGACTGTGGGGTTCCCCACATACTGGACCACCTGGGTACAAAGATATTGAGGGAAATAGTGAGCTAGAGATACAGGCAAGATTCAGGGAGCTTGCCAGGGTCTGTCATGACATAGGATGCACAGTTTCCTTCTCAGAAATCCTGCCAGTGCCAAGGGCTAGTGGGGAACACAAAAGGAAAATTAGGGAGATAAACCAGTGGCTCAGGGAGTGGTGTGAGGCCAGAGGGTATGGGTTGATGGGGGATTGGGGGGAGACCTGGGAGGATAAGGAGCTGTATGCTAGAGATAGACTACATCTCAATTTGGAGGGGAGAGGAATACTTAAGTTGAAAATAGAGGAGTTCATTGGTGAAAAGTGGGGTTTAAACTTGTGAAGGGGGGTGGGATGGGAGAAAAGGCTGTCAAGGGGGTGCCAATAAAGGAGGGACTCTGTCTCCACCCCCCTGGGGACCAGGAGGATTGCAGGAAAAGGCCAACTGGCAAAGTGCAGACCAGGAGAAAACAGAATCCCCATGAGAACAGGAGCAGGGGAAATGGAACTATAGTGAAAGGGTGGAAGGTAGTCCTGCTAAATGCCAGGAGCTTGGGCAATAAAATGCCTGAGCTCCAGGTGATGTTAACTGAGGGAGCAGTGGATATGGCAGCGGTCACTGAGACTTGGGCCACTGCAAGACATGACTGGGACCTGAACCTGGAGGGTTACACTATGTTCAGGAAGGACAGGGGGAGGAAGGAAGGAGGGTAGCAATGATAGTCAAAAACTGCATTAGCATAGGGAGTGAGAGGCGGTGGGAACTGTAGAGGCACTTTGGGTCACCTTGATAACAAGGGGGCAAGAGAGCAAAAATAGGAGTGGTGTATGACCCCTGCCCCAGCGGAGGAGCTGGAGGACAGTCTGGTGCCAGATGTTAGGAGACACTGCAGACTGGGCAGAGGAACGGTGGTGGTGTTAGGGGACTTAAACATGCCAGGAACAGACTGGGAGACTATGACATCCTCTGTGACCAGGGAACAGAGGTTGTTGGATGTCTTTCAAGACGCGTTCCTAACTCAGCAGGTGAGGGAACCGACCAGGGAGGCGTGGTACTGGATGTGGTCCTGGCAGACAGTGACCAGATTGGGGCCTGAGGTAAGGGACCCATTGGCGGGAGTGACCAGCCACGGTCTGGTTCTGCCTGGACCTAGAGGGGTAGAAGGCTGCACAAAGACGGAAGTAACTTGACTTCAGGGGGCGGATTTAAGGAAATGGGAAGGATCCTTAAGGAGCATTTGATGGGATTGGGTCAGATCATGGACGCTGATAGTAGGTGGAAATCATCAGGAGAGGGTGCAGGATGCTACCAGCACCTTGCAAGAGTAAGACGAAAATGCGGTAGGGCCCAAAAACTCCTGTTGGTGAACCAGGAGGTCCAGGAGGTGGTCGGGAAAGAAAGCAGCCTATAAGAAATTCAAGTGCTCAAGGAGTGAAAGGGATCGAGGGAGTACGATCTGATGGTTGAAGGGCCACTAGAGGGTGGAGGGTGGCTAAGGCAAGGAGCAGGAACCGGCCAGGGAAATTAGAGAGGGAGAAAGGGGTTCTTAGATACATTGGGGAAAGACAAAGGTGAAGGGGCAGAGTAGCAGGATTAAATCAGGGAGAGATGGGCACAAGACCCGGGGAGCAGGCTGAGGTACTAAATGAGTACTTCACCCTCAGTTTTCACCAGGGAAAATGGGGTGCTGCATCATACATGGGAGGAGACAGAGATAATGAGGAGGGGGGGACCCTTACCGATCGGCAGGTCTGGGGAGAGGGGGAGGCATCACTGGCAGGTGGGGGGAGGGCTAAGCAGGGAGAAGAGGTACCAGAAGTGGAATTCACAGCAGAGAGAGTGAGGGAAACCCTCAGCTCCCTTAAGACGGAGAAAGCACCGGGCCGGATAAAGTACATCCTAGAGTGCTGAAGGAACTTGCAGATGTCCTGCATGGAAACCCTGGCAGAGCTTCACCATCTCTGAGGACAGGGTGGGTGCCCCAAGACTGGAAGGTGGCGATGTGTGCCTATCCACAAGGGGATCAAGGGAGGTGGCAGGGAACTACAGGCCTGTCAGCCTGACATCGGTGGTGGGCAAGTGATGGAGGGCATTGTCAAGGAGAGGCTAGGGAGGGACCTGGATAAGTCATGGTGCCTAGACAATAGACAGCATGGATTCATCCCAGGGAAATCGTGTCAGACAAACCTGGTGGAGTTCTATGACTGGGTGACAAGTGCCTTGGACCTGGGTAGACCAGTGGATGTCCTCTTTCTAGACTTCAGCAAGGCATTTGACTCTGTTCCTCACGTGGGCCTGTTGGATAAGCTAGGAGAAATGGGGGTGGGAAACCAGATGATCAGATGGATAGGCAATTGGCTCAGGACCCGGACCAGAGGTCGTGGTTGGTGGGATAGTCTCATCCTCAAGGAGGGTCATTAGTGGGGTCCCACAGGATCAGTCCTTGGGCCCTTCTGTTCAACGCCTCACGTATCTGACATAAGGACAGGAATCAGGAGTGAGATGAGTCTCTTTGCAGATGACTCAAAACTGGGCGGTGGTGGATGGGAGGAGGGAGGGTGGCCCTGCAGGGGACCTGGAGGCTCTGGAAAGATGGTCTAGAAAGTGGAAGCTGAGGTTCAATGCAGGGAATGCAAGGTACTCCACCTGGGGCCAGAAAACCCAGGCCAAGTGTACACCATGGGGAAATACTACAAGTCTCAATGGCTGAGAGGGACCTGGGGGTGGTGGTGGATGTCAAGATGAACAACTCTGAGACTTGTAGGAGGGCAGCAGCCAAGGCCAACAGGATGCTGGGATGCATCGCTAGGGGGATCACCTCCAGAAGGAGGGAGGTGATACTCCCTCTGTATAACTGCTTGGTGAGGCCGCACCTGGAGTACTGCGTGCAGTTTTGGAGGCCACACTTAAAGAGGGACATTAACCTCCTGGAGAGGGTCCAGAGGAGGGCAACCAAAATGATTTGGGGCTTGGGGGACAGGACCTATGAAGAGAGGCTCGAAGAGCTAAATATGTACACATTGGAAGAGAGAAGGGACCGAGGGGACATGATAGAGGTCTTCAGGTACATGAAGAGGGTAAATAGGGGAGGAACAGTCAGGGTGCTTCGAAGGAAGGAGGAAGGGCCACTAGAGGGCATGGGTGGAAGCTGGGAGGGGAAGATTCAGGGGAGAAAGGAGGAGGTGCTACTTCACTGGGAGGGTGGTGGAGCCATGGAATGCACTACCTAGGGGCTGGTGGAGGCAGAGACAGTGGAGGGGTTCAAGAGGGGTGGGACAGGTACAGGGGAAGGGTTCTGGAAGCAAAATCCAATGCAGCAAGAATATCCGGAACTGGGAAGGGAGAAGCCAGAGAAGGCGAGGGGGACAGTAAGGTCAGCACCCAGGGTGGGGGCTGACCAAACGAGCAGACACGAAAGACCGTTAGGCCTATTCTGCTGGCATTTTAGTATGTTAGTAGTATGTTAGTGGAAAGGAGGAGAAGGGACTTGGCAAGGTTGGAGGAATGGTCAAATGTATGGCAGCTCAGATTTATTGCAAAGAAGTGCAAGATAATGCACATGGGAAACAAAAACCCAGGGGAAGCGTACACAATGGGGGGTGAGATACTGACAACAGTAAAAATAGAAAGGGACCTGGGGGTAATTATATCAGATGACCTAAAGGTGGGCAAGCAATGTGAGAAGGCAGTAAGGAAGGCTGGAGGATACTGGGATGCATAGAAGAGGCATCAATAGTAGAAAACAGGAAGTTGTTATCCCTCTGTACAGACAGTTGGTGAAACCCCATCTGGAGTACTGTGTGCAGTTCTGGAGACCCCATCTCCACAAAGACATAGACAGAGTGAGGCTGTCCAGAGGAGGGCAACTAAAATGGTGCAGGGTCTGCACCAGAAGACATGAAGAAAGACTAAAAGGAGCTTAATATGTATACTCTTGAGGAAAGAAGGAGAGAGGGACATGATAGAAACTTTCAAGTACCTCAAGGAATTAACAAAGTCCAAGAGGGTAGCATCTTTCAGGAAAAGAGATGTGCAAGAACAAGGGGCACAATTGGAAGATAGAGGGGACGGCTCAGGGTAATGTGAGGAAGTATTTTTCACTGAGAGGGTTGTGGATGCATGGAACAGCCTTCCTGAGGAGGTCGTGAGTCAAGAACAGTGGGGGACTTCAAGAATGCATGGGACAGGCATAAGGCAGTCCTAGGGGTGGGTAAGAGGAAGTAAGCTGTTGATTAACTAGGATCTGCAGCTTATCTGTTAGGTAGGAAAATGGGCAGACTAGGTGGGCCAAGCGGTCCTTATCTGCCGTCAAATTCTATGTTTCTATGTTTCTATGTTTCTTCTAATTGTTAAGTTCCCTATTAGACACCTGTGAGCCATTCATTGGCCATAGCACACTTTAAGTAATGAAGCCTAGAGAGTGGTCTCTCCAAAAATATAGAGAAAGCAAGGAGACCTCAGCTCTGATAAGGCAAGTTAAAATGTGATGCTTTTTACCTGACCGATGGAGGTGGTCACTTTGCCGAAGTGGTCAGGTTTTATCATGATTCAGCTGAATGATGAGAACCAAGAGCTCCTCTGAAAAGTATGAAAAGTAAGAATATTAGAGTTAATTTGAAGAAAAATGCCGGCTTTGATGCAACAAAATGGGGGGGGGGCGATATAAGGCCCTGGAAGTATAGCCATATGTTTCTGTTTGGTCACACATCAGGAGTTACCCCACTAAATTTATTAAATTGTATTGTACATGGAGGGTTTGAGCTTGCAAACCTTTTGTACTGATTTGAATAGAGGAGAATTGTGACCTTCTTCTAATTGTAAAGCTCCCTATTAGACACCTGTGAGCCATTCATTGGCCAGAGCACACTTTAAGTAATGAAGCCTAGAGACTGGTCTCTTCAAAAATATAGAGAAAGCAAGGAGACCTCAGCTCTGATAAGGCAAGTTAAAATGTCATGCTTTTTACCTGACCGATGGAGGTGGACACTTTGCCGAAGTGGTCAGCCTTAATAATGGTTCAGTTGAATGCTGAGAACCAAGAGCCCCTCTGAAAAGTATGAAAAGTATGAATATTACAGTTAATTTGGAAAAAAGTGCAGGCTTTGATGCAACAAAATGGGGGGGGGGCGATATAAGGCCCTGGAAGTATAGCCATATGTTTCTGTTTGGTCACACATCAGGAGCTACCCCACTAAATTTATAAAATTGTATTGTGAATACAGGGGTTGATCTTGCAAACCTTTTGTACTAGTTTGCATGGTTTGCCATAAAGAATGTGCCTTTGGGCACTCCCAAAATATGTACAGTAAAGTACCCCCCCTCCCCATATCTAGTACGGATGGAAGCATCCAGGAGGCCACAACTGTGCAATTTTCTGATTGTGATATCTATATATATATATATATATATATCCTTATTTTGAACTGCATGAGGTGATAACCATCTAAGTTAGTATATTTATGATTGTTCATCCACACCTCATCCCACTGCTCCTGTGTCAGCCACAAACCTAAAGCAGCAGGCCACTGCTGATCACCATACTATAGGGTTTAGCTTCATGGTTCCCCCAATAGTCCTGCCCCCATGGAGATGGTCTGGTACTGCCCTTTTCATGGTTTGACCCCTGATAGTTTTATGGTGGTGCTGGACCTATCTGGCAGAGCAAGTGTAAGCTCAGATCCAGGGGATGTGCTACTAGCCTATAATAAGGTGGTGATGGCTGCCCTGGATTCTATAGCTCCTGTCCGAGTTTGCCCTCTCACCCTTCACCCTCAGTCCCCTTCGTTTGATGGGACTTTAAGGGAGCTGAGTAGAATTGAGAGAAGGTTGGAGTGATGCTGGCAGAAAACTGGCCTGGTTGATGATAAGCTTAGATTGATGTCCCATTATAAGGACTATCAACCAGCTGTGTCCCATAAGAAGGCAGAGTTCCTGTCCAGGGAGATTGCTGCTGCATGAAATTGACTGGCTCAGCTCTTCCGTACTGTGGACTGACTTTGCAATCCAGCCTGCCTCCAGAACCAGGGAGCCTTTTCACAGAATAAGTGTGATGAGTTTGCTTGACTTTTCATGGATAAGGTTGCCACCATCAGGTTGGAGATCTGTACAACTCATTCAAACGGGCACTGCATTGATCAATGGGAGATTGGAGGCAATCAGTTTTTCTGATCCGACTTTGACCGATTGGAGATCATGGACGTTGTGAAGATTATCCAGTGTTTGCAATTGACTTATTGTAGTTTGGACCCAGGTCCAATGCGCCTCTTGGTGGGGTTCATGGAGGTAATTGGATTGGTCCTGGCTGAGATAGTCAGGTGCTCATTGGAGACAGGTGTGTTCCCGGATAACCTGAAGGAGGTGGTGGTATGTCTATTTCTGAAGAAATCTTCCCTCGACCCTGACTGTCTCGCCAACTACAGGCTTGTCTCTAACCTGCCTTTTGTGAATAAGGTTATTGAGAAGGCAGTTGTGTTGCAGCTGGAGGATCATCTTACCACCCACAATGTCTATGATCCTCTCCAGTCCGATTTTAGGAAGAAGCATAGTACCGAGACAGCACTTGTTCGGGTACTTAATGATCTCCTAATAGTGAGAGATCAGAGGAGACGTTCAATCTTGGTCCTCCTCGATCTCTCTGTGACATTTGATAATGTGGACCATGGTGTGTTATTGGAGTGCCTGCAGCTGATCTGTGGTCTGTCGGGAACAGAGTCCTAAGACGGTTTCACTCTTTCCCCACAGGCAGGACTCAGAGAGTGGAGTTGGGGATTTTTTCCTCAGACCCTTTCCCCTTGTCCTGTTGGGTGCCACAAGGCTCTGTGCTGTCACCCATGTTGTTTGCGGTATACATACTGCCATTGGGAGACATTATAAGGTGGTACAGGCTGAGTTTTCACTGCTATGCAGATGATACTCAGCTGTACATGTCCTTTGTGCCCGAGCAAGGTGATGCTGTCTCGATCTTTAACTGCATCTCTGAGATCCAGGATTGGATGAGTGCCAACTGGTTAGGGTTGACTCCAGATAAGACTGAAGTTTTGGTTGTGGACCCAGGTCATTGGGTAGAGGGGTTGTCTGCAGGGCAGCCATCTGGACTGTGGCTGGGGGTAGCCAGTTAACAACCTCTGACCAGGTGTGAAATCTGGGCATTATACTTGATGAGATCTGACACTTAAGTCTTAGGTGTCGGCCGTCATCAAGACATAACTTTACCATCTGAGGAATATCACCAGGATAAAACACCTGGTCCCACCCAACAAGCTTCCAATGTTGCTCCTCATCTTTGTGACCTCCCACCTAGAGTACTGAATGCCCTATACCTAGGGCTACTAGGGGTGGTCCTCCAAGGCCTGCAGCTACTGCAGAATGCAGCTGCCAGGTTATTGACCGTCTTACTGAGATATTGCCATGTCACACCTGTGCTCCACAACCTGCATTGGCTGCTGGTGCAGTGGAGGATCACCTTCAAGGTTATAATAATGACCTATAAGGCCCTACATGGACAGGGACCACGGTATTTGCAAGATCTCCTCTGCCCCTACCCCCCCCTTCGCCATCCCCATTCCACCGATGAGGGATTGCAAGAGGTTCCCAGGGTCCACTTGAAAACTTTGGGAGCTAGATCTTTCACTTTTGTAGCCCCGACCCTGTGGAATTCTCTACCTCATTGGATTGGAGAGTGCCTGACCACTGAGGCATTCAAATCTGCTTTAAAGACTCACATTTTTAATTTGTCATTTTCTGAAGAATGAAATTTCTGCTGCCTGTTATTGTTGTTTTAATAATTTTCTACATACTGTATGTGATATATTTTATCTATTATGATGTTTGTGCAAGTGCTTTGATAAGTGATTCAATTGTGCTTTTTATAAATACATTTTATTATTATTATATTACTCTGAGGTGAAGTCATACCTGTGTGGTATTGAGTGCTATAAAGTATGGTAGATACCTTAGCTAGAGTGCCTTTGATAAGCTAGTTCTCCCAAGAATTCTAGAGTTATAGGCAGATTGGAGGACTCTGTAGGTCTGCCTACTACTGCCCCCACTAGCATATGCTGTGTTTGTAAAAATGGAAAAATATCTTTCTTATCAACCCCATCTAGGTATTGAAACTGCTGGAACTGTATGCAAGTGCCTACATAGATAAAGTGTTTAACATGCATTTTGCCTTTATCATTCCAAGTCTGTCTACATACTGTTCTGCCTCCTATTTTAAAATTCAGGTTTTGCCAGACTGAATGCTCATAAATCCATCTTGGGGAGAATTTAAGAACACTACACAATTGCCTATAGATGGTTATGGAGATGTCAATTGGAGATTTGGCTATGTGTCCAGAAAATGTAGCTTTGGCAATATACAATAGAGCATCTAAAGCTAAGCCCTATGCTGCACAGAGCTAAGTTCATATGTTGATAGGTTGTTACAAGTTCAGGAGACCATAGGCCTATTGGAACTTGTCACCTTTTTTACAGGCAGGGATGACATGAAGTATTAGTTAATGTATTGTACTTTTCTGATCCCATAAAAAGGCCAAACCTATTTTTTAAATACCAGCATATTTCCATTGTTTGCTACCTCCATAGGTAGTGTGTACCAGGATGAGACAATTCTTTGGCTGAACCAGTTATTACATTTATTGGTCCTATTAACCTCACCTTTTAACTTTAATTTATGGGTTCTGCTTGGGAAGATGCTGGTATTTCTGACCAGTCCTAGGGTTTCCATTAAATATTCATCATTTATTGCTCTACAAGTAAGACACAAGTCACCCATTCATTGCCTATACTGTATGGAATACAGGCCTAGGTTTTCCAGTCTCTGGTCATAGTTCATATTTTGTATATTCTTTTTTTTTTTTTACTTATTATTTTTTCCACTCCTACTGTCCCTTCCACTCCTTCTGTCCTCAAGGAGTGACACCCTCCTGACCCTTACCGACCAACTGATTCTTCCCCTAGAGTACCACACTGCATTTGGGGCCCTTGGTGGCCCAGATTACCCCCCGGGTGGGGCAAGGAGAGATCCCCCCACTCCCTCTTTTCTCCTGTGGTGATCTGTACAGTGGGGTCTGCCCAGGTCAGCAGGTTGCGAGACTGGCTCCGGAGGACTTCATCTAGGTGGCTGAGGCTTTCCTCTGAGGTTGTTCGTCCCTCCTTAACCCCACCCCTGAGACGCGGTGTAACAGCATCCCCTCCCGGCTCCAGTAGACGGTTACCGGGCCCCTAGAGAATCAGTGCTTCCATTGATTCTCTTAGGGCATTGAGCACTCCACAGCACCCCTGGCATCCCACCCCGAGGGAGGAGAGCATCCATTGGGATGCTCCATCCTCCCTCACCTAACCAACCCCCACTGACCTAAGTCCATTCCCGAACCCGGGTTACCGGCGTAAAGTGAGGTGTGGCGTCCAGCACCTCAACCCTCAGCACCACCGGGTCGGCGATTTTGTAAATTCTTGGTCTTTTTAGTGACTCGTCTTTGAACTCCCTCAGCTAGTTTGTTATTTCTGATCATTGTTGGTGCCAATAAAGGGGAACAGTAGTCTAAGTAGGGGCATACCAAGCTAGAGCACAAGGGGATAATTACTCTAGAATCTCTGCTTTTAATTTTCTTAAGAATGCAGCCTACAATTCTTTTGCACTTTTTAACAGTCTGCCTATTGTGGGTATCAAAAGTTAAGTTATTATTGATTGTTACCCCTAAATACCTTTTAAGTGTTTCTTGTAGAACTACATTATTGAGTCTGTAGATATTCTTGATATTGCCATGACCCACATGCATGACTCTGCATTTGTTTGTATTGAAGTTCATTTTGTTATTTTGTGCCCAGCGCTCTAGTTTGTTTAAATTATCCTGGAGGTCAGTAGCTGACTAAATTATTGACAACGCAGCCCAATTTACAATCATCAGCATATTTAGCTATCCATGTTTTACCAGCTGGTTACATGGAGGATATCAGGATATTAAATAGCATTGGCCCTAAGACAGAGCCCTCTGGTATAGTACAAGCCACATTAAAATGTTAATCCAATGAGTAGCTTTATCATTTCTGACTGAGTTGCATAAGTGTCGCTGGGTCCAGCACAAAGCCCCGTACAAACTGTTCCTTAAGAGTTAAAATGCAGTTTTGCATTGCATTGTGACTGGACTGCAGGTGCATTTCAACTAAATTGCAAAAGCATTTTACAAACATTGCTCTTTAGCTGGTTCAGCATTGAAAAACAATGCAACATGAGTTGCCAGTGCATTGCCAACTGAAAAAAAACAATGCTAAACCAACTCATTGGTGGGACAGTTTAATGTGACTTGTACTTTACTCCACTTGTAACTGGGCCTCAAGATGAAGTGTGTCCCCTTATAACTACTCGTTGTCTATGGTTTGTTAACCATGAGGTAACCCATTTTATGTTACTGTGAAATTATAATTTGTTTAAATATTCTATTAGTATTTTGTGAGATGCTGTGACGAATGCTTTCGAGTAGTCAGGGACTATAACATCTACTGGCTGTCCATTGTCCAGAGCTGCACTGACTGATTCAAAGAAGTGGAGGAGATTAGTCAAACAAGATCTACCTGTTTGAAAACCATGCTGAGAGACATCCCCAAGATTGGCCTGTATTATGTGCAATTCCATATGTTTTTGTATGAGCCTTTCAAACATTTTACCGATTACAGAAGTAAGACTAATGGGCCTATCATTTTGAACATCCTTCTTATTTCCTGCCTTATGGATTGGTGTTACTGTAGCTGCATTCCACTCAGCGATGGTCATACCTTCTTCCAAGGATAAATTAAAAAGGATAGTCAATGGACCCTGTAGTTCCCTAGATAATTCCTTTATTAGCCTGGGATGGATGACATCAGGACCAGGTAAACTATTAGACTTTAGGTGTTAGAATATTTCCATGACCTCAATCCTAGTGAAGCGTTTCCAGCTTGCACTACTACTCTCTGGTTTATCTAGCAGTGTTTCCTTAGGCTTAAAGACACTTGTAAAGTACTTATTAAATTGTGATACCATCTCAGTTTTGTCACAAATTATTCCCTTGTTCTTATCTAGGGGGCCAACTCCTATTTTGCTACCACGCAGTGATCCAACATAATTATAAAAACTTTTCTTATTGTCCTTCATGTTTGTAGTCAGCTGCTGCTCTAGGTTTTTTGTTTAGTTTTCCTTATGGTTATTTTAGCTGAGTTAGCTGCTTTTTATACAGATTCCAATTTGTATCTGTTGGTTGCTTTTCACATTTTTTTGTAAGTTTTCTTTTTCTTATTAATGGCTTTTTTTTTTACTTTCTTGTTCCACCATATTGGTACTCTATGCACATCTTTATCTTTGACTCTGATTGGTACCCATTTATTGATACAGTATGATATTTTGTCTGAGATCAACTCCCAAGATGTAATCAGATTTTTGTTTCTTAGATCTTTTTCCCAATTCCATTTAGTGAAGAAGTGCCTCATTTTTCCATAGTTGGCCTTGTTAAAGTCTTTTATTTTAGTAATGCCTTTAGCTAGTTCTTTTGCTAGGATAATACTAAAATGGACCATATTGTGGTCACTGTCACCCAGAGGCTGCATGAAATGAGGGGTAGTGACACCCTTTTCATTATTAGTTAGGACTAAGTCCAATAAGTTATTTCCCCTAGTATTTCCCATAACTAATTGTTCTAAGCTATGCTGTAAGGCAATTTCAAGAAATTTATTTTCATCTAGCCCTGATGCCTGTAGGGTGGGCCAATTAATATTCGAGAGATTGAAATCACCCATAAGTATGTAGTCCAAAGATACATCCATACTTCTTAAGGCAGACAGAAATTTCTCATTGTCATCCCCATCCAAATTAGGTGCTCGGTAACCCAGACCAATCACTAGGTTTTTGTATGGAAATGTTAATTCAGCCAAAAGAATTTCTACGTCAGAGAATAATGCTGCTTGAGGTTCCAACAAAAGTGATTTGTTCATTTCAGATATGTATAAGGCTATGTTGCTGCCTCTTTTATGACTCAGTTTTTTGGAATGTCTTGTACAGCTGGGAATATCCATGTTCCCATCAGCTTCCTTTAACCAGGTTTCAGTGATTCCGTATATTGCTATGTCTTGATTTATTAGTATATGGTTGAGTTCATCAATTTTATTGATCAAACTATGAGCATTCACCAGCAGAACATATATTCCATTGTTGTGTTTGTCTGAAATTATGTTGGACTTCTAAGGTTCAAAATCTTTGTTAAGAGATGCATTTGGAAAATGCCTTTCCCCCGGAGCTATTTATTTTAAAGTTTTATTGATAAATGAGTTACTAAGTTTCCCAAGTAGGGTACAACCTCTCCTAGTTAGGTCATCCCCACAATATAACTCTTTATGATCATTAAACTACTCCCAATGAGTGATACATTTTATCCCCTGCTTCATATGCCACTTATGCATCCACTCATTTATGCTTTTAATCTCATGAGTAATGTTTTGTGAAGCTTTTGGGTATGGGAAGAATCTCAGATAGAGCAACATCACAGCCAATATCAATGAGTTTGTTTGTTAGCGATACAAAGTCCTGTTTTTTGTCTTTTACTGGGTCATGAAAAGTGTTGTTTGCTCCAGCATGAACAATTACAAGGGGCCTATCATGACTTTTGTTATAATATTATTGGTCATGATTGTAATATCAGTAAGTTGAGCACCACTGAAACTGGATAGCACACGCTGAATTTCATCTGGGTTGCACACCACTCTGTCGAGATGTTTTACAATTGAATCCCCCAGCACATATATTGGTGGTGATTTAGCAGCGGCACTTCTATTGACCTCCATGGGGGTGCATGGATCTAGTGTGTCAGCATTTAATATTGAACTGTTTTCTAGGTCAAATGTTTGTGTGACTAATGGTGAGACCTGTGCATGGTTATTACTAATACTGTCACCTATAGATTGGGTAGAAACTATAGGTTCCTCGATGGTATGAAAATGAGTCTCCAAAGGCGGCAAAATGTCTGTTTCATTGGTTACTACGATGTTCATTTCTGGTACCGTTTCAAGTGGTCTGATAGGATCAAATTGATTATATAAAGGTTGGGTAAAGGTATTAGCCTTACATCCCTTTTTGGCATATTTTGCATTCTGAACCAGATACCACTCATCCTCTGTGTTGTCAGTGCTTTAAATTCTCTAGCCCTCTTTTTGTTAGAATCTAGACCATGTCTATTTCTGGGTGAGGCCATCTGCCCTATGGGAGTGGTTTTTAGCATCCTTATAGCCTGTTTTTCTTTTATGGGGTTGGAGCTGTTATTAATTATGGCCTTGCCTTTCATACTATCAGGGCTATGAAAGTCAACCTGCAGTCTTGCTGCAATGGCCTTTAGACTGGATTCAAAATCAACCATTCTTGAGTTAAACAAAGTGGGCCAGATTCCAAGATGAATCTTGCAACTCGCAGGTGTATGCAAGTTGTGACGCTTGACGCTATGCCAGGGACTCTGCACCATTTTCCAGAACAGGCAGGGTCCCCAACACCTACGTCCTGCAACTTGCGGTGGCTCCAGGGTTGCACCACAGGATGGGTGCACCTGACCTGGGTGCCACAAGCTGCAGGCCCCAGGGCACAAGCAGCACAAGGCATGGCCCCCCAAAACCCTGCACCTCAACATCATGGCACTGCCCCACAGGGCTGGGAGGGATGAGGGGCCACAGGATCACCGTGGGGAGCCTGGCATGTGGGAGAAAGGGTAATGCCCCATGGTGGGCACTGCTCAGGGATCGGGTGAGGTGGCACCAGCTGCCCACAGAGGGCTTCCGTGCCACAGGGGGTGGGGTGGGAACCCATGGAGGACCATGGGGGGGTTGGCAGTAGCAGCACCAGGCATGGAGGTGCAACCCCAGTGATGTAGGGTATGGTTAGACCAGCTAATAGCTGGTCTAACTGTACCTATGCCATTGTCTGCTGGGGTACCACTTGGTATTGCGATCTGAAATTCCG
This sequence comes from Neoceratodus forsteri, assembly GCA_016271365.2. NCBI lineage: Eukaryota > Metazoa > Chordata > Ceratodontiformes > Ceratodontidae > Neoceratodus > Neoceratodus forsteri. The sequence continues at coordinate 57,372,923 of CM028130.1, forward strand.
CCAGCTTCCCTCCTGGAATACCGGTGTAACTGATCCCAGAAACCCCCTTGCGCCATGTCACAGGGGGTTGCTGGCATAGCCAGTGGTGTAGCCCACCTTTTGGAATCGCACACGGTGAAACGTATGTCACAAAGTGAGATTTGCGCCATGGGGTTTGGAGCAAGTCACCTTGAGACACACATAACCCATCTTGGAATCGGGCCAGTAACTTCATTAATTAGTATTTCAATTGGACACAATTATCACACTTAAACTGATTTGGGAGGGTATCCTTAACAATCTTATACATTCCACAGGATGTCCATTTTATTCCCAGTTCCATTTCCAATGTCACCAGTGTGTCAGCCATGTTGTCAAGTACAAACTGTACGTTACAATGTTATGGGTTTTATAGTACAGACTTTCCATGAACTTGCTTGCACAGTTTTATAATCTAGTAGCAGTTGCTGGTAAATTCTGTATTTTGAAACTCCTTTAACATGTACTCTGCCTTAGGGAAACCTTACTGTACCTTAATGTTGCTGCTGCAATTCAACTATGTGAAGATCCCCGAAGACTGCTTGTATTGTATATGGCAGGACCTACTTCAACTAATCCATTAAACACGTGAAACACATGCATAAGATGCACGTAGCTTTGTGCACGTCTTCACATGCGTCACTGCACTCACCCTGCACGGGCTCGCCCTGCTCACAGCAGTGTGAGTTTAAGACCTGACATGTGACCTGTAAGTACCCGTGGGGTTGCATGGAGATTAAAACTTTAAAACTGTTTGTTTAGCCACAAAATGCAGTGAAAACTATTCATACATGGCCTTGGCTGTCTCAGATGTTAAATTCTACCCCAGAAGTAAAAATAAGTGTTGTGCTGAGTTGTAGTCCTAGTATAGCTTACAGAACTACAGCTCACTCTTCCTGCTTCCTTTCAGTCAGCAGAGCTCCAGGCAATACAGTAGACATCATATATAATATAATTTAAAATGAGTGCACAATGTACATATGTCAAGCTGTTCAGTAATTCTGCTGTGCAAGAAGTGTTACCACAGCAATACTGACTTTAGTGGCTCCTGCCTTTAGCAGTGTAAGTTTAAGAACTGACACATGACCCAGAAGTACCTGCGGGGTCACATGGAGATTAAAACTTTAAAACTGTTTGTTTAACCCCAAAATGCAGTGAAAACCACTCATACGTGGTCATGGCTACCTTGGATGTTACATTCTGCCCCAGAAGTAAAAATAAGCATTGTTGTGCTGCGTTGTAGTCCTAGTATAGCTTATAGGACTACAGCTCACTCTTCCTGCTTCCTTTCAGTCAGCAGAGCTCCAGGCAATACAGTAGACATCATATATAATATAATTTAAAATGAGTGCACAATGTACATATGTCAAGCTGTTCAGTAATTCTGCTGTGCAAGAAGTGTTACCACAGCAATACTGACTTTAGTGGCTCCTGCTCGCAGCAGTGTAAGTTTAAGAACTGACACATGACCCAGAAGTACCTGCGGGGTCTCATGGAGATTAAAACTTTAAAACTGTTTGTTTAACCCCAAAATGCAGTGAAAACCACTCATACGTGGTCATGGCTACCTTGGATGTTACATTCTGCCCCAGAAGTAAAAATAAGCATTGTTGTGCTGCGTTGTAGTCCTAGTATAGCTTATAGGACTACAGCTCACTCTTCCTGCTTCCTTTCAGTCAGCAGGGCTCCAGGCAATGCAGTAGATGTTGTATACAATATAATTTAAAATGAGTGCACAATGTACATATGTCAAGCTGTTCAATAATTCTACTGTGCAAGAAGTGTTTGCCATAGCAACATTGACTTTACTGATGTTCTATGTCAGGGGTTGTCAACATTTTTGGGTCCAGGCCCCCCCCAGCCAGCTGTCAGCCATGTCAGCCACGTAAGGGATCCCTTACCAACAGGCTACAGATTGGGTATGTCATTGCATATTTTGTACCACTGCTATACACACTTGTATGAAAAGCTACCCCAAATAAAATGCTAAACAACTGTAAATCAATTTTAAAAACTGTTTTTTTTGTTGTATTGTAGTTTTAGAATAAAAGGAAAAATACAAATTACAGAATAACGACATTACAGATGTATTAATGTGACACTTAAGCTTGATGCAATGAGCAAAGTTTGTCAATCCTTGGTGTTATTTTTGAAAGACACACTATTGATGCTTTCTGTGTAGCTGCATTAATAAAGTCAGTATAATTTCTGTATAGCTGAATTCAATGTATGTGCCCAGCTAACTGACTGAGCTACTGAAAAAAAAATAAGCCTCACAAAAGTTGCTGTTATCGGTCTCACAAGCTGTCTGTATATGCCAAGCTAACGTCACACAACTTCACACAGCAAATTCCATGTTAAGTGTCACATATCTCCACTATTACTTTCTGTATCACTGTATTCATTGTATGTATCCAGCTAGCTGACTTACTAACTTAGTGACCGATAAAATCAATATCACAGAAAAAAAAAAACTGGCAGTGATATTATTTAGTCTTGGTCTTACCCAGCATTTATAAGTATTCACAGATAGCAGTCAGCAGCTGAAGCTAGGACTCCATGAGTCCATGACTCCATGATTGAGATTTCACTGTCCGGAATGAAAGTGGGTGCTCAGTAATCTGAATGGAGGAGTGGGCAGCATTAGGTAATTGTTTTTAATAAGTGGCCAGACACTGAGAAAGCACCAGTGAGGAGCAGAGTGGCAGAGAAATTGGCAATGAGTACATGAGAATTTTATCTGTACCGGGCTGACACTCAGAATGGACCAGTAAGGAGTTACCGACAATGAAATCAGGCAAGTGATAAAAGGTCACTCAAACTTATTCTGTGAGGGCACAGGTGATACAAATCAGGGGAGTGATCAGCAGTAATCAATAAACAAGGCAGCACGCTTACTACGTTGTGGGGAAAGTGTTGGTAAAACAGAGACTTAACCACTCAATTGGGGAGACACTAATGAGACACTAATCATAGCAACAATAAACAAGTTACTGACATACTGTAGTGTTAATGGAGGATGATGAGCTGACATGTGTATCAATGGATGTGAAAACACCCATGAACAGCATGAGTAATCTGCTGCATTTCTAGCATATAACGAGTGCTGGTTTTTAATTAGTGAGATCACAGTCTAACAGTAGACCTAAAAAAAATATTTTACCACTGTTGCAAAATTCTCAGGGTGATCCAAAGCCCCCCATGAAGGTCACTCATGGATCCCCAGGTGAAAATCATTGCTTTATGTAAACCATTGTGAAATGTAGTGGGCCAACTCCAGTTGAGCCTATGTGTGCCATTGAAAACAATTTGCCCCCTGAGATGCATTGTAGTATGTGAAGAAATCTGGTATGTTAAGGCCTCCCACCAGCTTGTCCACTACCAATTCCAGATAAGTTCTTCTGGGTCCCTCCAACCAACATAAGAAGTCAGAGAGTAGAGATGTGCAGAGTCTGCAAAATCCACTCCACAGAGTAATCCATGAATTTTGTGAAATTCACAGAGTGCAATTTGCAGAATTTGCCACAGAGTGTAAAATTTCACCCGAGAATTTCATGCTTTGTGGCCGATTTCACACTCCATGGCAAAATTCACAGCAAAAATCATGCAATCTTCTTGAAGCTGAAGTTTTCCATACTGGGTCATACTTCATGGATTTGGTGAAGCGCAAATTTTTGGTGATTTTCTCGGACATTGCCAAGAAATATTAAATTTGCTGCTTCTCCATCAGAGAGTATAGAGTGTAGTTTACTAAACCTCTTCATACAGAGGGAGACTGTGAACATATAGAGGGTGTATATCAGTCGAGGCAAGACATTTATCTTGATAGTACTGATATGACCCTTAGGGAAAGGAGGAGTATTTTCCACCTTTCAAGATCTTGTTTAACTAACATAAATAGTTTTGTTAAATTGTTCTTTATCACTTGTGAAGTAGACACACACAACTTGATCCTCAAATCAGTTAGGCCTTTGTTATTCCACAACAGTCACAAGTGTTTAAGGTCCCATCTTCTGGCATGGTAGTTGAGGGGCATCACTGTTTTTTTCCCCAGTGTTCGGTTTTTCTTTAAACTGAATATACTTTATTATATCCTAAGACATATACAAACTTCACCAAAATTACACACACAAAATGACCAACAACAAGGAAAAATACAAACTTCCAGTGACCAAAACATAATATGTCTTGTCATGACATAGTACAATTAAAACACAATCCAACTTCCCATAATTCAAGACACATAATTCAGCAAGTAACAAGAACAACAGCAAAGAATAATACAGTGCACGTTGAACAAACAATTCTCTTAAAGGGCAGCAGAATAAGAAAAAAAAACTATATCCCTTAGCTGTATATATATATATATATATATATATATATATATATATATATAAGATATAATAATATATATATATATATATTCTTTGCAAAAAACTGCATTAATGCAACAGTTAGGGGTTTTTACACCAATGAAAGCAAGGAAATTAGGTGTTAGGATTTCCAACCCTAACTCCGCTACCCCCCACCCACACACTGGCACACACACACAGACAGGCACAGACATAGACACACACACACACCCACACAACACACAACTATGGGGGGCAGTACAAGGCAAGACAACCAATAACAGACAGACACCATAATGCAACAGAAATAACATACAACTTCTTAAACATACCACAACAGGCATCCATCATCATCTTTCACCAACTGTATGACTTGTTCCGGCATTCAGTGTCCTATCTGTGCACAGTTTTCTGCATATCAGAATATCACTGATACAAAGGACATGTATTGTTCTCAGTGTAGGCTCCTTTGCTGCAGTGCTCTGTTAGTAACATATTAATTTATGCATTTAACTATTAAAGTCTGCTACTACTAAGCTCAGCATATCTCCATAAGACCAGACCACAGTACTCTTCTACATTGCTGATCACTAGATAAGACTATAGCGACATAGTATCATAAATTGCAATTGTCAATACTAGGCCAGTGTGCTGTGTTACCTTGGTTGCCCATGTATAGATACCACAATAATTTGTATACTCAATTACATGCATTGTCAATGGCATGGTTCTTAGTTGTTGCTAGCTTTTGAATGTTTATATTGCAGCATCCCACCGTGGCACAATAATGTTTCTATATCTGCATAATACCATACCCATAACTCCTCGTTCTTGTCTGTTTCTGCTAAAAATTATATGTGACTGGCAAGAGGCATTCAGCAACTTGGCCATTTCTACATACCAGCATAGCCCAATCTTCCCACCAAATTCTTGTTTTTTTGTACATACCCATTATAGAAACAACATGAGTTAGTGACAACACAGGAGATGTGCTTTGTAGTGTGGGTCTATGTTGTTTCTGACAAACATGAAGTACGTGGTAATACATGTGTGCACTGCTCATATTATGGTGCTAAGCAGAAATGGACAAGTTGGTGGCAACATCATGCTATGCTATGATGCACAACTGGGCTACTTCGTACAGCTTAACAACTAAAAGAACCTCAGACTCTTATTGATAGATGACATGTACTTTTTGTATCATACTCTTATACAAAGATGTATAACTTTCCAAACTAGATACAAGTGCAATGTTCCTAGATCTCCTGTTTGTTTAGCAAGTACTGTGTTTGTGCGTGTGTACTATGGGGATATAAATAAATAAAATTTAGGTGGGAAGACTGGGGTATACTGGTATGTACGAATGGCGAACTTGCTGGACCTTTCTTCCCAGTGAGATATTAATCTTAACAACTATGTATATGTGTTAACAATATTCTTATGTAGTCATGACCAACTTACTAGAGTTTTGTGGTCTGGTCTTATGCAGTGAAAGTGATACACTTGGTGAAAGATGATGATGGATGCCTGTTGTGGTATGTTTAAGAAGTTGTATGTTATTTCTGTTGCATTATGGTGTCTGTCTGTGATTGGTTGTCTTGCCTTGTACTGCCCCCCATAGTTGTGTGTTTTGTTGTGTGCGTGTTTGTCTATCTCTGTGCTTGTCTGTGTGTGTGTGCCAGTGTGTGGGTGTGGGTGGGGGAAGCCAGAGTTAGGGTTGGGAATCCTAACACTGTATTTCCTCGCTTTTGTTGCTGTAAAAAAAACTAACTGTTGCATTAACGCAGTTTTTTGCAAATAATTTCTTAACTTTTTGAGTAAGAAAGAATAATGACAAATTACGTTCCTACACAAGATGAATAGTATACGTGTGTGACAAGAAGTAGACATTACAGTTTTGTGTAACATTGCCACAAACAAATACTACCATATTCCATTCTCCAAACACATCCTTGATCATGAATACACATCAATAGCATTACTAAGGTAATGAATATTTACATAATATCCCAGTGATACCAACTGCTGCCTTTTTATGAGACTCATCACTTGCATGCCATGGTTCACACAATCCTACCTTCCCTCCTCCCAACAGCTACGGCATCTGTACTGTACAGACACAGCCAAGTCAACCCGTGGACATGAATGTCATACCTGTGTGAAAGACAATACATATCCAGCACAGCTTCAGAGTAGTAACTGCAGTCATGACTTGTAGAAGCTGACCCAAGCAATCTCCTGAACATCCGTGAGGGCTTGTGCTTAATCTTGTGTACAGAAACAGATGGCATAACAGATACAGAATACCTTCTACAGACTAAACTACTAGCTTTAGCACAACTAGGTGTATTCTGACAGCCAAGCAATACTCACCACATCAATACACAGTGATTGATGACTGCAGAAGCACAGATCAAGAATACCTATTGATATATGTCATATAGTACTGACATGCTACCAGTTGACCTGTAAAAGCACACAGTACTTACACGGCCTAAGCCACACAACAGCCACCTCTTCACAACTGACACAGTGTATGTTCACTACAGAGCCACAATCAAAGTGAGTCTGAGAACATCAGTTAAAGATATGACCAATATGAGGTGCACACATGGTAACACACCAAATGGTTGATTAGTGGCAACCAGTAAATCCACCCCTTCCTTCCAAATATGTTCAAATGAATTAGTGTATCTTGAATAGTAAGAGAAAAGCAACATGAAAGGTGTTGTAATATGCAAGATACATTACTGATATCAGTTCCACTTGTTAGGAGACTAACAACTTTACGCCAGTATCCCAGACAATGTCTCAACTCTTGTAAATGAAGGAGAAGAGGAGAGGTATATAAAGAGGTGGCTACTAAAAGCATTGCATCATACTGTAGCAGTATGACACAAATATTTAAAAGAAGGACTCAAACACAGCATTATATCAGAAGAAAATTTACTAAATAATATAAAAATATAAAACTGTACATATGTTATATATTTAAATATAAAATAAATAAAAATGTTTCTTCACATTGCACATAAAATAAAGCATAAATAAAGTAGAAAGAGAACAGTAAAAAAAATATAAGTATTGCTTCAGACAACACAAGGGAAAATAAATGATCATGAATTTGCAATGAAAACAAGTACTTAAATAAATAAAGGTGTTACTTCACACGGGACATGAGAAAGAAAACATAAATGAAACATCAATTAACTAAAAGTAGTGAAATAAAAAAGCAATACTCCTGTTTCACACTTCAAAAAAAATACATCTATTAAGTAAAAATCTGACGAAAATAAATAAAAATTAAGATAAAACATATTCAAAACAATGTCCATGAGTAACAGGGAGGTGCTGGCCATTTACGCTGTTGTGCCTTGGGGAGATGAGGGTGAGAAGGAAGAGGAAGGCTGTGTAGGAGTGGGTGCGGGTTGGTGCTCCTCATCCTCAGGTGGTTCTGGCAGTGTTGTAGCCAGGGCACCTTTGAGGGGCTCTTCTGCTTGAGGAACTGTGGAGGGTTGGACATCCTCTAGCTGCTGTAGGTCCCTGTGCAACAGGTGATGGATTGCCTCTGTGCCCTCCAGCTGGTTCTCAGCCAGCCGCACCATGAGGCTGTGCTTGGTCTCAAGTGAAGCAACAGAGGCCTCCTCCAGATCCTTGAGCCCCCAAATAGCTTTGGTGAGGCCCCTGTTACTCTGCTTCAGACCACGGGTAGCCACTAAGGCCACATGCCCCACACACCCATGACGCTGCAGCAAATCTATGATTTCACTGCCTTGAGTGATTATGTCAGACGCTTTGTTAATAAGATGATCAAGTTTTGCTGCAGTGTCACGGGCATGCTGGGCTGCAGCTCTGTTGCCACCCTGCATGGCCCTGAGAAGCTGGCTGAGATTGTCAGTGATGTTATTTAGAATGGCAATTTGCCCAATGAAGACAATAAAGTAACAAGAAAACACATGTTAGTGAGGTAACATGTTCTCTACTTTACTAATAATATACGGTAGTTTTATCTACTCTTGTTTCACTAATGATAGAGCAGATATAAAAACACTCATGGAGCATCAGAATACTTCTATTTATTCCATCATTCTGTTATCTTACTCCGCAACTCAAGAATTCTGGTCCCACTCCTCTTTCAGGTGATATTATATGCCACTCCTTGCACCGGTATCTAGTAGTATGAAACTCAAACTAATTATCATTAAATACAGTTTCTTAAAAGAGGTGAGCATCCTGGCCTGGATATTCAAAACAATTGTGCATAGCAAACAGGATGTAGAATATGAAACATAGTGATGCATCCCAGCATGTTATTCAAAACGGAAAGTTGCATTACAGAAATCCCAAAACAGGGTGAGACACCACAAATGTATGCAGTACAAGCGTCTGTGTGTGGGGGACAGGGTCATGTAAACCCATATTTGGAACATCCTGATATTCAGTGTGACAATGTGTGATGCATATGCAAAGATACAGCCATGTTGCGCCGCACTGGGGAGAGGCGGGGGTGCAGATGCATGAAGGTCCGCCATAAAAAAAAGCAAAAGCTGTCCACTTACACCTGAGAGAAAGTACTGCAGGGTGCAACATGGCAGCCATCTGCTGTACATGGGCACCCATGCTCCAAACCCACAGTGAAATCATCAATGGACCCCCCCCTACACTCGCTTGTCAGTGTATGTTAAAATGAATCTCCCTGGTGGTGCACTGTGTTCCATTACTGCTGAGAGGCACAGGCCATCAGTCCCCAACAGCTGCAGGCTGATAGTTCAGTAGTTGTAACTAGCTGGAGACCACTAAATCTGACTGCAAATCGGTCAATTGCAACATACAAATGGGCCCATTTCTGACTTTCATACATTGTAAACTCCATTTTCAGATTCAGTGCTGAATATAGCAGTACATATGCCTATCACATGCACACTTGCAGTGCCGCACCATCCTGTTACTGTCTATCCACTTGTGATGGTGCAGTGCCAGAGCACCATGCACAATGCATGCTGCCACGATACAATTTCCAACGATGTGAGCCATGACACAGCACCATTGACTATCGTACACACCACAGCTTCCCCACATCCCAGATGTGCTGCACCCAAAGTTTTCCCTTCTTTGTGCAGTATAAATATGCAGGCCTGTGTATTCCACCATGTACAGTAGTTCAGTTATCATCTATAAAACCAACAGTTCCCACTGAGATACCCAAGAATTGTATAAGTTTCCTAGACCTCATCATTGACGAACAACCTGCAGACCTAAGAAATAAATACCAAAAGTCAGGTGTCAAAGTGGAGCTACAGACACTGGATATGCATCCCAGAGAAATGTAAGAATACATTTAGTTCGACACCACTCTGTGATCTCTTCCCAGCTCATGAGGTTTCTTGATGTCACCAGTAGTTTACAAATATATGGGTTTTCACTCAAGTGCAGTATATATATTTGTCATGCACGTAGACAAATTTCAGTTCAACACTAAATATCATATTAATAAAGATGAACTCTGGTATTAGAGGTTGATCAGACCAGCAGATGTGGTACGTAACATACCAGTAAAAAGAAGTACAAAATGGACACAGTTAAGTGTATGTTAGATATTATACAATGGCAAGAAAGAATCCTGGTCTCTGATTGGTCAGTTTGGTGCTGGACCCATGGCGTTATCCCAGCACGACGCCACAGGTCTATTCTCAGCAATGTGAACCAATATGGATGATGATTTTTTGGATATGGATGATTTTTTTGGATATGGATGATTTTTTGGATGATAAGCCTTTTTTTGCATCTCCTATTCTTTAAAATTATTTTTTTTATTTTATATATAACAACAAGCCATTGTATAATAGGAATAATGCACTCCAGGGTGTGTGTCATTTGGGATAACGCCACGCCTGGGGCATTGGATGCACTCGGCCTTCGGCCTCGTGCCCAACCACCCCAGGCGTGGCGTTATCCCAGCACGACACACACCCTGTCGTGCATTATTCCTTTAATAGTGCATACAATAAGACATGACAATCTGGTAGATTTATTCCTCACACCACATCACAACAGTTCTATACATCATGAGATTCGAAAATAATAAAAGACAAAAATCCCTGTAGAAGCCTACAAAAGACTAGATAATTTCACAAGTATGCACTTCAATACATAACTGTCACCACATAATTAAGTGGTATTAGGGAAAATAGTGCAGACAGAATTTGCAGTTGAACATACTACTTTATCAGGCAGAAATAGAAGCATTTGCATGTTATTATAACCCCATTTACATGTATGTATGCTGGTCCCCAACAACTTGCATCTGGTGCCTTGCCATGGTACATCTGTCGGTAAGCAACACCCCCTGCTCCTCAGTGCCTGAAAATAGAATTGCATGCTTTGTAAAATCCCTAACAGCCCTGGTGGTCAAGTGTACCGAATAGACCCCAATTGTGCGCTTATTAAGAGAAAAAAATGTAGTCCTCTACTGTACTCTATCCCCTCACGCAATCACAGACTTCAAAATGGTTATGTATTCACTGGTGCTATACTGTAACTTTCCTTCAGACCAACCACAGGCTATATAATAGTTCTTTTTTTCCCTATTGGTGCACTGGGTCAGGCCTTCAGCTCAATTATGCATCATATAATAGTTGTTTTATTTGCTGGTGGTGCATTGGAATTACCCCTCAGCCCAATCACAGGTACATAATAGTTGTAAATGACCTAGTGCTCCACTGGAGGCACTGCCCAGCACAATTGTCGGCTCTGTTAATAACAATCTCTGGTGCTCCACTGCTACCACACTACCCACCTGCCCACTCAAGCCCGGCACCATACTCTAACACCAGTCAGCAATGTTCACCAGCTCCCCACCTGCAACATACCCGACCATCTATCGACTGGCAGGTCAGAATACAGCTGTATAGCTATTGAACCCCTCCGTGGACCAGTACGTGTGGAGAGTGTACTGTACTAAACAGTCCCAGTTTGTGAATACAGCATTCACAATTCAGGACTAGTACACTGCAACATTGACGCCCATTGTGCGTCACATGGGACTAATGGGCACACATGCATATTATATCCTCTCACTTGGCAGACAATTGAGCAGTTCGCAGGTGGGGAGCTGGCGGGCATTGCTGGTGGTAGGCATTGGGGGGTAGTGTATTGTTGATCGTCACTGGTGAGGTCATAAAGAGGGTACTGCTGTATCACCAGTAATTGTCATTAACAAAAGCCCATGATGCAGCTGCCCAGGAGTTCCCCCAGACCACCAGGGCATATTAAAGTAATATATAGCACACAATCAGGCTGTGAAACAGGTCCACTAGACCACCAGTGAATAAGAAACTGTTATGTACCCATGATTGGGCCAAAGGACTCATCCACTGCACCACCAGGGAATAACACACTATTATGTAGCAAATGATTTGGGCTGATGTACAGGAGCACTGTCCCACTAGAGAATACATAACCATTTCAAAGTAGTACATCAGACAACACGCTAGTGTCTAATAGACCACAAGGGTTTCTATATTTGTAACATAGCCGGTGATGAGGTAGTGAGTGAGCAGAAGTGGACACATTCAGCCTGTGTCTTGAGTGATTGGGTAGCCTGGCTACAGTAGATGGCTGCCGTGTAGCACATTGCAATACGCCAGCTGGATTGTGGGTGTATCACAACTTGTTTCTACATTTTAAGGTATGTCTTTGCACCCTTCCCCTGATGTATGATACAAAGTGGGTTTGTACTACCATATGGATCAACATCCAGGGCTGAATATAGAGGTGTTCTATATATGCATGATCTCGCCCCCCCCAGTTCTGTGTTATACTTTAGTGGTCCATACCTGTGCATTGGGATTTGCAGTGTGGAACATCCTGTTTTGAACATCATATCACAGTGCATCAGCACATTGCGCAAGAAGCAACACTGTTGCATCATATGCAGCCCCTTTGCTAATCAACCCATGAGTTTTCAACTTTATCACATATATAAGAAGAGAAAAACAAGAAATACAAGGTACTTACGTTCCTCAGCTGGAGGGGTGGCTAGACCTTCAACACCTGCTGGATGTCCCGTTGCTGGAGACTTCACCTCTTGTTCACCACAGGGTTAAATTTCAACAATGTCTATGTCTTCTGGACATAAAGCAGCTCCGGCAATGTCCTCCACAGGTGGTTTGTCCTCTATTTAAAAAACATTGTCAAAAACAAAATATTAATTCACTGTCAATCTAAGTATGACAGTCTATACCCTGCACTGCCAGATGCACATAATTGTTAATTCTGAGCAATGCAACACCATCTATCAAGCAACTGGTTAACAACTGAATGCTTTGTAACTGAATCAGAACACTTACTAGATACTGACTCTACAACCACACCTTTAATCAAGCTCTGTCCATAACTGGTATCACTACTGTAACACTGGCTGCTTAAAAGATAAGGTAATGAAGCATTATAAGACCTGATGTAGACAATGTTGTACCCAATTCTACCCATTCTATAAAGTACATTTAAAGAGGCAAATTCTAAATACTCCCTGGACACTTCCTTCATAACCTTCTTTGATTAAGTATTGTATTCCCTACATCAGAGTACATTGAAACATAACTAATCCACATAAACTGCTTGATTTTGTGATTTATATAGACATCAGTCATGACAGTGAATGACCGTGTGTAGTAACACATGCAATACTGTCACTCTATATACAACTTACACCATGGTGAATACAGAAAGGTACAGAAATTAAGAGTATATATATATATATATATATATATAGAATACCTTCTTCAAGAACATTGTACATGTATTATCACAATAATAAGTTGGATTGTGTCATGCACTAAAATATTGTGTCATGCAGCACAGCAACTAGTGTATTTTCTTTATGGAGATACAGTCTATATAAACATCCGTACATGAATGATACAAGTATATGATACCACATGCACAAAAGCTACACCACTCAGCAGTTTTAGCAACAATAACACATAATACCACCCATTCATCATAATTGAAGAGGTTTTGGTGGTGATGGGGTGGGGGGATTGGGGGGTTTAGCACTGAAATCATCAATGTAGACTAAGACAGGTCAGTAAACAAACATGTATCGATCTATAAGATTACTCATATCAGAGAAAGAGACATTTACATAGTGAACAGTTTAAAACACAGAAGATCATCATTTTAGACACAAACAAGATGCAGTGATACTGAATAGTGAGTCACTTACTGAGTGAATCTGCTGATAAAAAACAGTATAATAGTGTAATATAAGTAATAGACTAAGAAACACTGTACTTATGTGACATACACCTCTTTAACACTACTAGTTGACATTTGAACTTAACTTGCCAGTTTACCGTCTGACTGATATAGTGTGCTCCCTTTCAAAAGCACTGAATTGTTGTTAACAAACTCAATACTTGCATACTAGGAGATAAACAACACACCCCACTACTTCCCAATATGCAGTATGTCATAACCACATACATACAGCGCACATATTACTATCTATGCATTCAGTGTACGGTGTCTGTTGCACTGTGAAGATGACAAGTACAGCGACAATAGAGACCCAGATGCACAACAAAACTCTTAAGAGTAAGATAATATTTAACATGACATTAACTGTTCCAAGTAAAGAGATTAAGCAGGTGTACATTCTATGCCCTACAGTGTCATCATACATGTAATAGTACATACTGGACATTAAGTTAGTAAGCAGTTATCAGTATATTATCACAACTCACCAGGCGAGTCAAGCACAAGGACTTGCTCAACAGGAGCCCCTCGAGCTGCACCTTCAGGGAGTGGCATGAGCTGTACAGGATTAGAGGAAGCAGGAGCACTTGCTGTTTGGCTGAGTGACAAACAAAGTTACATTCAATATTCTACCAATAATTGAATTGCATTTGATATCATCTCAGTGCTACTAACTCCTGCGTTTATTCGTTTCTTTAACATGTTCATTTCAGACTTGCATAACAGAGATACAGATTTTCATATGTTAAAAATGTTGTCTGTCCCACTATACATCTTATCGTTACACTGTAGAACTGAGATTTTAAATAACATCTAACAACAAAGATATTACATGTATGCACATTATTATAAATCCCACAGACAGCAGCACTCAATCTGCAAAGTACTATCCCACCCACGCAATGGATACTGTCATCCCACTAAGAAAAAGAAATATAAACACGTTAGATAACAACACAAAAGAAATAAGTTGTCTCAATATCAGTTAAAATGAGCTACATTCTCTGTCACAATAACCTATACACTTCAGTAGCAGTGCCATCTAAAACAACTTTCAAAGATACAAGTTGTACAATACTATGTGAGCAAAATTGAACGTATCATTATCTCAAATCAGAGGTCTTGTATTATTTTTTCAGAGGAAAGTCACCATAGTCTAGACAAAGACACAAATGTAAACTGCATGCCACTTGATCTACTGCATCTCATTAAGTACGATTATTTAAAAATACTTACAACCATGGTGACGTTCTCCAAATTCAGGCTTCCCTGCCTCCTCCCACATGGTATAGACAATATGATACCGCTCCCTGACACTCCTACGCATATCACCCGCTGCTTCCTTTGACTTATAAAAGGTCTGGCAGGTGATCTTCCACTTCCTCCTGCATTCTTCTGGTGTTCTATTGATCTCATCCCTCCCCAAGGCATGACTAACCTACATAAAAACATAGGAAAAAAACACATTGAGTAATTGCGTACTTGTACATGCATCAATACACAACAACAGTCAATAACATACTATAACAGTATATCTTTGAGATGCATAGATGTGAAAAAATCGATACTCAAGGTTTCTCAACTATTTGTATACACATGAACTGTAGTCAGATCCTACACTACAAGTGTTTAGCGCACCATCACATGACCTATAACTTTGTATTCTGTCCAGGGTCTCTGCTGCCCTCTACAAATCTCTAATCTGAGCAACTTACTATTAATAGTGCATGCCAACTTACCACTTAACACATAATACTGTCACACTGCTCCATTTCTAAACATGTTTGCACCACATACTGTAAATAACGGATACCTGATAGTCAGTCTTAGTAGCTGTACTGCTATACAATTGTTGCACAACTACCATCACCCTACCATGCCTGATACACAGAAAAAAGGAAAAATAAAGAAAAATAAAAAACAAATATTCAGTAAATTAGACAAATAACCTACCTTACCCAAGGTATGTATAAGGTTCAGGTTTGTTGCCTTCATTACAAACCTGGGGTTGGCATGATCTTTAACTGTGTTTACCAAGGCCAGCACCTCCCTGTCACTCCAGGATTTGGGCATCTTTCTCTGTAAAAAAAAAATTGTTCTTCACAATCATTTACTATAACATATATTATAATATCACTGTCTAACATTGATTTGTGTTTCTTTACTCTCAACACAGTATATTATTTCCAACCACACAGAACCAACAGTATCATACCAGCTACCACTCAGTGTGGTGCCACATCAGTTCATTGTTTCGTTTTCTTCATAGCTGCCTTCACAACAACATACCACTGAACAAAACTGTGCTGAAATTGTTGTAGCGAAGTTCCCTGTAACACACAGAACAGCTAAAATATTGTAAACAGAAGTATTGTGATGGCACTACATCACCCTGCCCCTCATAGTGCTGTGCCTACCTGACACAACAGCACCTTAAACAAGCATTTATCAATGCTGAATGTTGTCACACTGGCATTTGCAGAGGCAGTGGCAGAGGTAGAGATACATATTGCTGTGATTGTCTTAATGTGCCCCAGAACTTGATTTTGCTCAGCGAGGATGCCAAAAGGGGGATGGGGATTGAGCACCCCTCGACATATTACAAATGGGGGGTGATGCTTTGTGCCGATGGGGAGTGGGCTTCCCAGATACACTGTTGTGAGAGTAAGCCAACAGGGTAATTGGGTAGCCCTGAAGCCAGCAGTTTGGTGGACAGTGTTACACCATGTTGACAATGTGGCAGAGGATGCCAATGGAAGTTCCATTGCATCTGATGAGCTTTGCTTAGATTGCAGAGGACCTTTTCTTAGATGTGCTTGTCACATTATGTACGCATGGTGTGGTGCTGTCATGCAGCCTGATTGTGCAATGAGGGACACACCCACTGATGTGTGTCCTGGAGTCACCAAACAGCAAGTGCGCCTCCAAATCTGCACTAATGCAAGACGTTGGCTGCACAAGCATGCCAATATAAAAATCACAGTACAAACCACACAAGATGAATACTACAGAAATGATTATTCTATGTTGTATAATTGCCTACCAAGATCATGAATATAAAAACAACACTAAAAACATGTTTGCTCACTGTTTAGTGATAGCAATTTTAACATTAAAGCCTTCAAGTTCTTTGCTCCCAATCTGTTGAAAGAGATAGAGATAAACTGTCAGGAAAGTGGAAAATCCAAATAAAGGAATCAGTATGTATAACACAGCTCACTAATATTAATTATCCACATTTTACGAGTCTCATAAGTTATACACCAGACTGACTATCACCCTACTACTATCAAAACAGAAATAGAAATTTAAGTGAAAATCCACAGCCTCAGTAGAGTCTTCCATATCAGCATCATACATGCATGGTGGCAATATTGCAAAAGGACATATTGCATCATAGAATTCACACTATAGCTGTCTTCATTACAAGAGTCAATACATGTCAAATACAGAAACACACCTCAAGAAAAGTCATATTAAAGAATATCACACCTACAATATACAACCCCATTTACATATAAACTACAACACTTACTATCTACCTTCAAATATGCAAGACTACGTTGTCATACCACCATAGAACAACTAGATCCTCACTACACAGCCACACCACAGCCACATTCAGAAAGGCCAATCAGCACATTGTTTTAAGAAAACATCACATCCAGCTTCTCAAACATCAGTGGCACTGTCTCAACATAAGTGGCTGGTAACAATTGCACAGCAGTTGAATCACTCAAAAGTTGCACAAAGTTAATCACACAGTACACCCCCCCTTAAAATCAATGAAATCCCATACACAGTTGACAGTTGGATATAAAGTACAAGTTAACAATACAACCACAACACATATGTCATACAACATCTACACAAGTTAGAAAAACAAACACTTGCACAGTAACACCCAACCAATATCTCACCCTGCTGAAAAACCTACAACATCTTGAATACAAATGAACATGACAAACAACTTATTAGCATGCATCTAAGAGCTCTCTGATACAAAAAACCCACAGTCTATATTAACAAAAGAGTGACTCTGTAAGCTATAGACAATAATGCGTGTAGTGCAAAATGTTCTATTTTTTGACCATTTATATTGGCTCTTAAAAGAGACTTTTTTTACTGTGTATGTGATGTGCTTCAGAGGTACACTTGTATAGGTACATAATCACAGAACTGTAAGGATGCCATCTTGAAGGTCCCGAACAAAAATGTTATTGCCTGTGTTAGAGAGATGCACACCATCTTTTAGATATAGCCAATATTTGTCATAAGTAATTTGGGGGCGACGAATGGAATGCATTCCCATAGCACGAAGGAATCCAGATATTTGTGTGTTCACCTTCCTACATGATCTTTCAAGTGCAGGACAGTAATCCTCACCTCTCCAGACCATGCGCTGTATAATATCTGAATACAGAAACTTACAAGCTGGTAACATACTCATAATATGCTGCAAGTCAAACTGTGCAGCTTTGATTAAGTCAATAGCCCTTTTGTACCCCAAATCATTACCTCCAAGATGAATAAGGAGTATGTCTGGTTGTGGATGTGTCTCCAACAAATGGTACATGGTAGGCATGAGCTGCTCCCATCTCATGCCACCCTTCCCAAACCAGGACACTGAGCACCCAGGTAGTTGTAAGTCATGGTCAAAATGACTACCTCTACTGAATACTGCTGCCCTTCTCACCAAACTTGATCCCACTATCCATACAGTCAATGTAGATTTTTCTCCCATGATGAGTGATAAATCTCAAAAACTCTGATGTTGAAATATCACAATTGTGTCTGTCTGACTACCAAGCACTACCAACTCTAATCAGCAGAATGACCAGTATTCAGCTGCATCACAAAGATAAATCCAGACAAAACAATCACAAGTAATAACCTGGTCTCAGATTGGCTCATACACCCTAAAAGATCTAGCTATCTATGTAAAATCTCTTGCTATTGGCACTATGTTTCTAAAACATTCTTTTTGTTTTGGTGGGACAATACTGTCTGCTCATTGGTTCACTTCATGACTTGCCAACAACACAAATGCCCATTGGTCAAACTTACTGGCCATAATGCTCTGTCAAACTAAATTCCCTCTCTTTCTCAGCCAGCAGCTTGAGTGGTGAATGGGACCATATGTATGTACTTCACACAGATAATGTGCAACAGTTTAAAACTCTACTATGTTGATTAACCTGCTATAGTATTATTACAGCAGTTAAAATTAATAATTAACATATTTCCACTAAGAAGTACTGTTATTCTATATGTTAAGTGAAATATATTAAACTGTCTCTGTGTCTTAGTAATCTAAATGTAATAGCATATTAACCTAGATAGTACACAATTTCTTTCTCAGATAGGATTGCACATCTACAAAAACACACACTTTTTAAACCAAATATTTCTAATGCTCTCACATTAGCAACACATTTTCACAAAGCAAACCACCACTAAAATGCAGCACATCTGCTTAATACAAAAACTGTGAAGAGGTGAAAAAGTGTGGCAGAGCAATGGGAAACTGTAATAGGCAATACTAAACCTGAAAAGTATTGTCACCCATAAATAGTAACTGTAAGGGTACACATTTGACAAAACTCCCAATCAACAGGAAAAAACATTATTATAAAATATTAAGAATATCATACTACAACATTCAAAATAACAGCTTAGCAGTTTTTTTCCCCTGGGAAAATCCTGAGTCTTTACAAACTATCAATATAGCTTTACTAGAACTCTTATGTGTGTAAAACACATTGAGGCAAATGGCATCCATTTTACAAACGTTTCAGCACTTTTATGACCAAAATCCCATTTAAATGTTGGACTCAAACTAAACCCTGAACATCACACAATAAAGTAGGAACATAATGCCAAAACTGAGCAGTAAACATGCCACTGTGATTCCTAACTTGTTATAAAGTAAAATATACACTTCAGCTAACTAAAAACATCACTTTAAACAAGTTTTATCTAACTTAGAAAAAGACTCACTGTTTTTCACTGGAGTATCTACTGCTCAAACACTGAGCTCAAAATGGCCCCCAGAATGTTATTCTTTCATTCTATTGGCTCAAAAAAGTCACATGCCAAAGTTAGCCATTTCTTTGTTTGTGAGACAGCAAAATATTTGATTGTGACTCGGATTGACCATGAGGATCGACCGCAAGCGTGCAAAATCTTAGACTGTGAGAGTAAAGCGCGACTTAGCTATCAGGAAGTCCCAAGCTGTAAATCACAGTAGATTCAATTATTTTTCAAAACAGCACACAGTAATAGGCACTTCTAGCACCAATAAGTAAAAATATAATGCATTTTTTATACGTTTTCCTGTGTTTTCACACTCTGATCGCGAGCATGCAAATTCTTTGACCGCCACTCGCTTTGACCACGAGGATTGTCCGCAAGCATGCAAAATCTTTAATTGCAAGAATAACGTGAGACTTTGTTATCAGAGTATCCCTGTTAGTAAAACACAGTAGATTCCATCATTTTTAAATGCAGTACACAGTCATAGGCACTTCTAGCACTAATAAGTAAGAAATATAATGGTAATATTCTTTTTTTTGTATTTAATTAATTAACCTGCATTTTGACGATCTTTGACCGTGAGCATGCAAATTCTTTGACCGCCATTTGCTTTGACCATGAGGATTGTTTGCGAGTGTGCAAAATCTTTGATCGTGAGAATAACGCGAGATTTTGTTGTTAAAATTGTCAAAATGTTTAACAGAACTGAAATCTATTAGTTTGACAACACACTGAGTAGTCTTGAGCCTTTATAGTGCCCTGGAGAGATACATAACCATGCTAAATACCTGTTTTTATTAGTTATCAGTATTTACATGTTCTTTGTTCGCAACTGTGCAAATTGTTTGCGATCATCTTTTATCACGAGGAACGATCGTGAGATGACAAATTCTTTGGTCGTGACAAAAAAATATGAATTTTGCCACATAATCTACATCCTATCACTATAAATATGTTATCATATCAAGCAAGATATCTATAATATTATACCTCCAACACAACATTAGTAACACCAGCACCGCTTTTGTAAACACTCATACCATTATCACCATTCACTAATACTACCCTGCCTATCCTGTCATTATAAATGTAAACATAATTGGGTAACAACATTTGACAACTACCATGTAGCAACTTTATAACTTGTCACTTTATAATAAATAGATACCTGCACCACACAAGTTGTCACAAATTATCTTTTAACAACTATAAGTGCTTGACAATCTCTCCCAATATTCAGATAACACAGTGGTGCACAGAATCACAGAATCTGATCACACAGCATGATGCAAATGTTACCATAAAAAATAACTCCTTTTTAAACATACTATACTATCAACAACTTATGCAGTATGTGTTTTTTAGTACCGCATAGTACATTTTTCTTAATACTTGATGTTTTCTTTCAACTTTTTTAGGAGACTACAACAGAGAAGACACTCAATATATACTTGAGCTCTTTCATCATGGCCATTTGTCGTAAAGTTAGAGTGCAAATGAAAAATTATAGCTGTACTGGTTGTTCAACGTCATGCCATGTAATCAGTAAAGGTAAAACATATCGCCAGAAGAAAAACACAACTTCTTCTTTTGCAGCCACACATTCCATAAAACACAGAAAGCTAAACAAAAAACAACACCTCCTCTAGTAAAACTACAAGTAGAGATTCTAGAGGAAGTGTCCAGATACAGTGTCCAGCACTGATATCAACAAAGCACAGACATGTGAGACAGAAAAAAAATGCTGTATGTGCTAGTTCTGCCACAGCACAACACAACAAGACAAATGTTTTCAAAAATGTTGTCCATAGATCCAAAATTGAATGTCTGGTCTCTATAATAGTGAGACACAAAGGGAACAGACTGTGTAGTAAGCTTGTATTGATGAAATTGCACTTGAGAGTAAGACGATTTGTTAATGTGGCTCTAGCATTCCATTCCCACTTATGTCAGCTATTGATAAATTAAGTGTTAAGATTGAGGAGATGCTTAACAAAATATTGCCATTTGAACACTTGAACACACAAAATATCTCTGTGGTGTTTCAAGGAGACTGGTTTCATTCTGAATACTCAGAAGCATTCTTCTGTGAAGAGACATACCATGCACACGAGAGAAACATCACTATAACAACTGATGATCATGGAAAAGTGCAGAATGTCTTACCTCTATCTCATGAAATCCTTGACTTGCAGAATGACGGTCAAGTAGAACAGGATGGTAGTATCCCAAAGTCATCAGCTAAAAAATGGGCATGTGACACAACATGTAATGTTAAAGAAGAATCAGTAGTCTCTATTGCAAGTTTTCTCTCAACATTTTTAACCAAAAAGAGATGTGAATGACATACACTTATTCACAACATTGACAAGTGTGAGATTTGTCCTCACACATGACTTATGGGTCACTCCCTTTCATGTTTAGAGAACATGAACTGCAACAGCACATTGCATCACTTTTGCATGCTGGCACTGCATAACTCTGGGATACAAAAATTTGTACAAAGATTATATTGAGTGAGATCTGTCATTCAACACTATATGCACATTCAAGCATTGCTCGATGATGGAGATGTGGAAGGACTTACATACTTCATTAAAGAGTTGCAAAGTAGCCATAGATCAAGGTCAAATGCAACTGTTCCAGAACACACAAATACAATGCACACATCACTGGTGCAAGAAGCTCAGCTTCTAAAAACTTTTGGTTGTGATTTTGCTAAATTTGAAATCAGCAAAACACAAAAATTCGATGTAATCTGTGTATCGTGTGAGCACCTGTTCTACAAACACTTATATGTTACTACAGACCTGCAGAACATTCCACACTGGAATGTTATGTGGGGATATCTTAATGCATACCTTCTCTTGAAGTCTGACTTTGGAGAAGTTGGAACTGTGTCACTGTTCTTACTGTTATAACAAGATTAAGAGTGACAGTTTACCTCCTTGGTCTGTACTTAATAAGATAGAAGTTGAGCCAACTCCTGCTCAGATAGCAGTCTTGAACTTATTTGAGAGGATTCTGATCCTGACCGTGAAATCATTTCAAACAATCATTAGGCTGAATACAAAGACACGAGACCTGCCAAACAAAGACCTGGTACGGTCTCTGAAAGGCTCTGTTGTATATTTGCCTTTACCTTTGCAAGAAAACATCAACACTATTTCTCAGGACAATAGTGTACTAATCTTGGTGAATGGTGTTCCAACAAAGGCAAAAACAATATGGCAGGACATAGTCAATGTTGACAAGGTGAAGCATGCTTTGCAATACCTAAAAGAGCATAATGTTTTTTTATGCTGACATTGACATTGATGCATTTGCTGGTATTTCTACAGATATTGCTGTTGACAACTCTGACAAAGCAATACTGAAAAAGGTTGACATCACAACTGTACACAATGTGTATGAGCAATTCACCATACATCCATTGCATGGCAAAGACCCAGTAGTGGATAACATCAATTTATATCAGATGAAGCAAGTAGAGGGTAATCCTGTAATTATATGGGAGGCTACTCTAGAAGCTCGTTGTTTTCCTGATCTGTTCCCACTTGGCTTAGGTGGTTGACTAGATGATCAAGAACTTCATGTCCCAGGAGCAGAGTATAGGACCTCATGAGTTCTACACAAGGATGGCAAGTTTCAAAGAAACATTGCATACCTTTTTCACCTTCTTTGGGAAAGTGAACTTAGTTTCCTATCTGCTAGTATTGCTCATACATTGAGACTTGATACAGAGTTCAACAATATGACATCTGCACAGTTACTACAGAAGTTGCAGACCAAAGATGAAACACTGCAAGTCAGTCTTTCTTCAATTTTGTCTAGCATGCTTGGTACCAAGGAATATTGGTACAGACGACACTCTGAGGTGATGTGCATGCTGCGAGAGTTTGGACCAGCAACATGGTTCGTTACACTGAGTTGTGCTGAATATTACTGGGATGATCTGCATGATCTCCTTAGATGGGCAAACTCAGATGTTGAGAACATACAAACTATGACTCTCAATGAACTATGTTCACTTGACCCAGTGACAGTTTCATGTTACTTTCACCACTGGTTCCACAGTCTTTTAAAGTTCATACTGTCTAAGACTAATCCTCCTCTCAGCATTGTTGAGCGCTATTTCTGGAGGGTTGAGTACCAAGCTCGTGGAGCTCCACATATACATATGTTGTTGTGGATCAAAGTTACCCCATGTATTGGAGACAACGACACAAGTGACATACTAAGCTTCATACTGAAGTATATCACATGTCAGATCCCAGACAGGTATGACAGTGCAACACTTTGGGAACTGGTTCAGAAATTCCAACGACACCTCTTTGGCAAGTACTGTCAAAGGAAAGTAAAGAACAAGGGACAGTGATACACTCAATGCCATTTTGGCTTCCCAAGGTAAGCTTGTATGGCTGCTTGTCTCAATGTTGTCTTTTCAGCCATCTTACACCACCTGAAAGCAAAGTCCACAAAGCGAGTGTATGAACTACCTTGCACAGAATCAGAAGTCTATATCAATGACTATAACCCTCCTCTTCTGTTGATGTGGCAAGCAAACATTAATATTCAGCTTGTTGCTGACAACTCAATGGATCTTGTAAGGTATGTCACATCATACATCACTAAACACGAGCAAACAAACCTTCAAGAAATGTGGGAAGAATTGTCTGTGATAAGTCAATGTCTTCTAGGCTTTGGTCACTGGGACTTAAGACTCTGTCACACCATGAGTGTGGAACCTATGAAGCAAGTGACCAACTTACAGGCGTATGTCTATATGGCAAATCAGAGTCCATTCGTTTCTTGAATGTGAACCACAAGCAGAACAGGTGTCGTGTCCTTAAAAGCCATGAGGAGATTGAGGATCTGGCTGCTACAAGACCAGCATCCACAAATATTCTGAAGAGCAACTTAATTGATAATTACAATCCACATTGCCACAGTGCCATGGACGATCTGTGTCTCTTTGAAGTTGCTTAATAGTACGGTTACAAGTGGGGTCTTTCTTCTGATCCAAAAAAGGCATATATAAAGTCACTGGGTTTGATGGCTCACTTGTTAAACAGCGCAAACCATGGCTAATCGACCACTGTAAACTCACCTTGAACACAACAGAAAACAAAGAATATTATAATTTTGCTCTATTGTTTCTGTTCAAGCCTTGGAGATCAGAATCTGAATTAAAAGGATTAACTGATACATATGAACAACAGTTCATGGAAACATATCATACCTTTAAGAGTCATGTCTCTGAGAGTTACATTGACAGACCTGAAATGGAAAAAAATCAAACTGGAGGAAACTAAGAAAACTCTGGATGATGACACCCCAGTAACATCACAGGAAATGGTTGATGTTGAAGGAGAAGGGACTCCTGGTGCTCGTCTTCCTCCTAATGACCCAGCTGTCCTGATGTCAGAGATAGAGAGCACAATGCAACAAAGCATGCAGTTCTCAGAGTCAGCTACAAACATTGTTGACAACTTGAACTCACAACAAAAAGTTGTGTATCAGTCTGTGATACATTGTTTTTATGTTAGTAAACTCTAGGATTACAAGTACCTTTGAGCAGGAACGTCTCATTTACAAAGGTTCCACATCAAAGGAAGTAGGGTAATGACAATACAAAGGAAACAATAGATACATGTATTACATTCAAGTTTGACTAAGCATGATATATACAGTGGTTTGCAGAGAGATTCAGCAATTGCCGGCATGAGTATGTTTTGAGGAAGAACAGCAAATGGAGAGGAGAGAGGCAGAGAAGAGTGAGCAGGCTATGGCCATTGTCAGTTAGTAGGGGTGGGTGGCACTAGATTGGTGATGGTGGCTCAGGCCTAGTGTCAGCTGTGAGGGGAAGGGTGGATAAAGGGAGGAGTGTGGGGGGATGAGCAAAAGAGGAACAAGGAGGCAGGAGTACCCAGAGCACCATTGTCACCGATACAAGGTGAAGACCATAGTTTAGGAGGGGCAGTCACACTGCGTGGTTGAGGCAATGAACCGTTGAAGTTCTCTTTCAAAGGGACCTAGAGTCACAGCTGTAAGTGCTTCTTTGTTAAGGGTGTTGTACCACTGAGGAGCCCTGTGCAATATTGATCTCTGCCCCATAGTGCTACGGCATCTGGGGACCTGGAATGTCTGTTGAAGAGCTAACCATGTAGGTTGGGTGCTGCTGTGGGTGGTAAGGAGTTTTGCAACTCCAGGTGGCATGTGCCCAAGGAGAATTTTTTTGGTGAGTAGACAGATCTGGTATTGAATTCTGCTCATGAGTGGTAGCCATCCAGCCTGGGCATATAGGTCACAAGTGTGAGTTAGGCAGGAGGCACCCATTAGGAGCCTACAGGCTTTGTTGAGTATGACAGATATCCTCCGGAGAGCAGTTGGGGAGGCAGAGCAATAGATGGTAAGACTGTAGTCAATAATGGAGGTGACAGAGCAATAGACATCCAGTCTGAGGACTTTGGGGGTCAGGCAATGCTTGTGCTTGTGGAGCAGGCCAATCCATATATTGGCAGCTTTTACCACATTACCTATATGATGCAAGAATGTAAGTGAGCTGTCCAGGGTGATACCAAGGTATTTAAACTCAGGAATATGCTCAAGTGAGGCCCCCGCTAGGTTCTTGATGTTGAAGAGCAGAGGTTTGTAGAATGTCATAACCTTAGTTTTGCTAAAGTTCAGAACAAGTTTATGTGAGCGAAACCAATCTTCAACACACCTAAAGTCGCTTTGTAGGTGACTTTCTAGAAGGCTAGTATCTCAGTTCCTTGAGAATAGCACTGCATCATGTACATAAAGTAATATTCTCTGTTGGCAGATTCTAGGAAGGCCATTAAGAAAGAGAGAAAATTGTAGTGGTCCCAATATCGACCCCTAGGGGACACCTGAGAGGACTGGTTTTTCATCTGAGGTGACTCCAGCTATCTTGACACATTGGACCCTGTCCCCAAGGTAACTAGCAAACCAGCTCACTGCATGTTTGATGAGGCCAAGGGTGGACAGGTGATTGAGAAGTAGTGGGTGGTTGACGGTGTCAAAGACCTTTATTAGATCAATGAATACCACCCCACCAAACATGCCTTGGTCAATGGTGTCATGGAGGAAACTGGTGAACTCCAGCAGTGCCGTGGTGGTACTATGCCCTTTCCGGAATCCATTTTGCTTTGGGCAATGGATTTCATACTTATCCAGGAGCTCCACAAGTTGATCAGAGGCTATTCGTTCCAGAGCTTTAGAAGGGGGGGAATGGAGATGGGCCTGTAGTTGGTATGTCGCATCTTGTCTCAATTTTTGTACACTGGTGTGATAGTTGCCTGTTTCCAGAGTGATGGGAATTGACCCAATCTTAGGGAAAGGTTAAATATCTTTGTCAGGGGTTCAAGGAGCTCATCAAGAACTAATGCAAGCAGCTTCAGATCAAAGGAGTCATCACTGTAACTGGTTTTGCTGATGGCCTGGCTAGATGCATAGGTACCTCTTGGAAGAAGAACTGTGGGGTAGGGTGTGCTTGGGATGACGTTATTGAGGTGGATTTGGAAGTGGGGACATTGAAGAAATCAGGAGGTAGGACACTGCTCAAGTTAGAGAATGCATTGTTAAATGTGTTAGAGATCGTATAAAGGTCGAACATAGGTGTACCATCAATGTTGAGCATAGTTGGTGGTGTCTTAGCTTCCTTCCCTGTAAGGTCCTTCAGGTTATTCCAGAATTGTTTCCCATCTCCCTAGGAGTTGGAAAGTGCCTCTCTAAAGTGTTTGCACTTGGCATTCCGAATAGACTGGGTACAGCTATTTCTTGCTGCTTTGTAAAGTTGGATGTCCTTTTTTGCTCCTGTGGCTCAGGCACAATGCCAGAGGTGGTCCCTTAGTTTGAGCTGCATAAGGAGTACAGCGTTTATCCAGGGGTTCAATATGCCTTTGAATTTCTTCTTGACCAGCAGTGCATAGATGTCACAGGCTGTAGTAAAGAGTCTGATGAACAGTTCCAGTGCTTTGTTTACGTCCTTGAGAGTGTCAATTTTAGACCAATCAAGCCTGCTTAGATGATATTTTAGCAGGTGTAAGTGTCCCTGCTTCAGAACCCTAGTGTAAATTATTTTTGGGGGGTGCTTAGTGATATTACTAGCCCATGAGCAGATCACAGGTGAGTGGTCACTTATCGAGTCCGGGAGGACAGACACCTTAGTAATTCTGTCAGGGTGATTTGACAGTATCCAGTCTATTAGGGTGCTGGTCCCTGTTCTGTAATTGTTTCTAGTAGGAGAGGGGACAAGCTGAGTGAGGTGATGTGCTGTAACAGTATCGTTATAGATGCAGGCCACAGGTGCAAGCCAGTTGATATTAAAGTCCCCCATTATTATGGTCTCCATACTATGGTGCAGTCCTTTGAGGCATTCCATTCAGTTATTGAAGCCAGTATCCTGGTTCTTAGAGGGTATATATACGGACACTACAGTAAGATTTTTGTTATGGGCCCCTAAAAGAATTCTGATAGCGAGGATCTGAGACGGTGAACCCAGGTTTGGAACTTGGATAGCGTGTCTCATGAGAGAATCTTTCAAGTATATGGTGCAGCCACCGCTCCACTTCGAGATCCTGTCCATCCTGAAGATTGAGTATCCGGGAATTGCTAGCACAGAGTCAGGGATCTTTGGAGTGAGCCATGTTTCGACTACCAAGAGGATGTCAGGATTGTGTTGTTGTGTTGTGGGATCCAGGTTTGGAGGTTATCGAGTTCGCTAAGAAGGCAACAGACATTAATGGATGGGAGGGACCCCGTTGCTTTATTCTGGGGGTAGACAGTTGGTCCATGCGGTCCAGGGTTAGGGTGAACATTTCCTGATAGGAGAAGCAGTATTAAAAGAAATCTCATGAGAGAGGTTTCAAGAATTTTGAAGGCTTGCTTGCTCGTTAGGCATCTGCGTGTCTTGGTGCACTGGTGCAAGGGTTGACTAGCCTTATTGCAGAGGGCTGCCACAGCCAGTAGGTAACTCGGTGTGACAGACGTATGGGGCTTCAGGAGATAAGGAGTAAGCCATGGTAGGAAGCAGTGGTACATAGGATTATTATAATGGATCCCAGTTATCATGCCAGGAGTGTAATGCAGAGGAGTGGTTAGCATTAGCTGACAGTTTGGGTGGGAGGATGCAACCACTTGCACATTGGGACAGAGCAGTAATATAAAAGCAACAACTAAAACTGTTGGTATCAGTTTTAGGGCCACCATGGTTAAGGGATAGGAGGGAGGCACAGGAATACTGGGGGGGGCAGTGAGAGAGGGAAAAAGTAAGTTATGAGTGACATCAGGTGTAATTGGTTGAAGCAGAGGGTGCTGAGTGGATTGGTGCAGAGGCCCAAAGTGAGAGGGGTGACAGAGTATTTAATGGAGGCCTGAGGGGGTGGTGGGGGTGGGACAAAATATTACACACTTCTCCCCTAAGACTGAGTAGCTGAAAAGCTTCAGGAGTTAGAAAATAGCAGTCTGAGTGCACACCAATGGCTGAGGTGTGAAGAGATTGTCCTGGCCAATCACTGCGTACTGTGAGCAGTGATGCACCAATCAGAGCACAGCTGCAAGAAAGGGGCTCTTCCCAGCTGTTGGCACTCGTACCTGATGAGAGGATCCGCTGTAGGGTTCCAACGAGGTGGCCAGTTGTTGGGGCAGGAGTCGGCAAAGGCGGCCGTTGAGCGCTGCTTTTGGCTCTGGCGCAGAAGCTTCCATCGGGGATCCTGGTGTGAGGGACCCATTGCAGAGTTCCACCAGAGGTGGCCTGAGGAGGGGCAGGACTCAGTAGACAGCCGTCAGGTGCCGCTTTCAGCGGTGGCACCGAAAATTCAACCAGGGATCCTATGGGGCAAAACAGGAGAGGAGGATTAATATAAGTCTACCAAAGATAGCAGGATTGTGGGTGGGAGGCGGGCAGCAGCCTGTTAGCAGGGGCCGGGTGACAAAGAAATTAAAATAAGAAAGATTGTTGGAATCACAGGGTGTGGTGGTAGGACAAAGGAGCCAAGGTGCAAGTTAAGAGGCGGAAGGGCCAGGTCACAGCTGGGGGAGGGTAGAAGGGTCAGAAGTTGAGGTGAGACTAAATTCTAGTCTGTGCAAGAGTGGATAGAGCTAGTGGAGAGGGGGCCAGGAGCTGGGGGGATAGGGAAAGCACAGCAGTTCGCGCTGTGGCACAGTTTATGTAGGGATACAGAGAGAGAGAGAGATGCAGGGGTACAAGATAGAGAGAGAGAGACAGCAAGGGAAATTTCAGTGAGCAGAAGCCAGTCAATAAGTGCAAATTTCACAGTACAATACGATAAAATTCTAAGGCAAACAGGCAGTTTAAAGTGGTACAACAGCAAGCATTAATATTAGCAGTAGAAAACTTTCCCAAAATCACAATTTTCCCACAGATCTAGCAGCTGAAAGCTTTGGAATTCAAGCAGGCTTTAAATATAACAAAATATTACACACATCTCCCCTAAGACCAAGTAGCTGAAAAACTTTGGGAGTTAGAAAATAGTAGTATGAGCGCACACCAATGGCTGAGGTGTGAGGAGATTGTCCTGGCCAATCACTGAGCACTGCGAGCAGCACTGCACCAATCAGAGCACAGCCACAAGAAAGGGGCTCTTCCCAGCTGTTGGCACTCGTACCTGATGAGATGATCCACTGTAGGGTTCTAGCGAGGTGGCCAGTTGTTGGGGCAGGAGTCATCAAAGGCAGCCGCTGAGCACTGCTTTCGGTTCTGGTGCAGAAGCTTCCACTGGGGATCCTGGTGTGAAGGATCCGCTGCAGGGTTCCACAGAGGTAGCCCGAGGATGGGCAGGAGTTGGCAGGCAGCCATCAGGTGCCGCTTTCGGCAGTGGCACCAAAAATTTGACCAGGGATCCTGATGAGAGGATCTGCTGTAAGGTTTTAACGAGGCGGCCAGTTGTTGGGGCAGGAGTCAGCAAAGGTGGCCGTTGAGTGCTGCTTTTGGCTCTGGTGCAGAAGCTTCCACTGGGGATCCTGGTGTGAGGGACCCACTGCAGGGTTCCACAGAGGTGGCCCAAGGATGGGCAGGAGTCGGCAGGCAGCCATCAGGCACCGCTTTCGGCGGTGGCGCTGAAAAGTCAACTAGGGATCCTGATGAGAGGATCCTCTGTAGGGTTCCAGCGAGGCAGCCAGTTGTTGGGGCAGGAGTCGTCAAAGGCAGCCATTGAGCGCTGCTTTTGGCTGTGGCACAGAAGTTTCCACCGGGGATCCTGGTGTGAGGGACCCGCAGCAGGGTTCCACAGAGGTGGCCCGAGAATGGGCAGGAGTCAGCCCATGCTGTGGAACATGCCATTCAGCACAGTACCAAGAACTGTGTTTGTCAGGCAAAGACACCAGTGAGGATGTTTGTTAGTGGTGTTGCTGGGACTGGAAAAAGGTTTTTGATTGAAGCAATAAGCAAAGGTGTACGTGACCTTACTAATGCAGCAACAGCAGTTATTGTTTCTACTCCAACAGGTTCAGCAGCTTATAACATAGGTGGAATCACACTTCATAGGTTATTTATGCTGCCAGTTGAGCATGGGAAGAGTGGTGATTACAGAAAATTGTCATATGATGTTGCCTCTGAACTGAGGTCAATGTTTGACAAAATGAATTTGCTGATAATAGATGAGTTCAGTATAGTTTCAAATGTTCTTCTCACATATGTTCACCTAGGTCTACAGGAGATACTAGGGACCAATGATGACATACCATTTGATGGTAAGAACATTCTTGTTCTTGGAGATCTCCATCAGCTGGCTCCTGTAAATGGCAAACATGTTTTCTGTAGTCTTTTCATTGAAGAGACAAAGAAAACATTTGGATGCACAGGTGGAGTCAATCTTTGGGAGTTCGTCTTATGTGTTGAACTCTCACAGAATATGAGACAGTAAGGTGACATGTCTTACAAAGCATTGCTTGATGAGATGTGCACTGGTGCACTGTCACCCACCCATGTTGAAATGCTAAGACAGCGCATGATCACGAGAAAAAAATGCCCCTATTCAGGATGCATGTGATATCTTTGCACATGTGCAGAAATCTGGGATACATGTTGTATGTCTATTCCCAAGACTGAAGCAGTGTGTAGAGTTCAATCAGATCATGATGCAGGGAGAACAGCAACTTATTGTCACTTTTCAATGCATAGATACCATAGATGGTATTAACCTATCGTGAACAATGGTATCAAAAATGGTTGAACAACTCAGAGAGCTCACAGGTGATGTGTCACACACAGCTGGATTAGAAGCTCTGCTACCACTGTGTAGCAATGCATGCATCATGCTTTGCAGAAATGTTGACATTGAGCGAGGTCTTGCCAATGGAGCAATGGGATACATACATGACTTCCAGTACAACGTGCAGAACACAACTTTGGAATTTGTAGTTGTCAAGTTTGACAACTGTGAAACTCCTCGACCAATAGATAGAGTAACAGTCAAGTTTGAGCTTGTCAAAGACATATATGTGACAAGGAAACAATTTCCACTGTGTGTTGCTTATGCAGTGTTGATATACAAATCACAAGGTCTCAGTCTTGATAGTGCCATTGTAGATATAGGCACTGGTATATTCAAAGATGGGATGTCTTATGTTGCTCTGTCTCGTGTCAGACAATTGTCTGGAGTACACATAGTAAATCTAGCAGAAAGTAAAATACGTGCCGACACAAAATGCATAGTTGAGTACAACAGATTACGTGTATTGTTCCAACCAAATGCTCCTTTGCTACCAGTTCCCAGGTATGCACTTGGAACAGCTATTATGATGGATGCAACTAAAAAGGAAGCACATGAACACTCCAGAGTCATCACCTCAGCAGCACATAACAGAGCACTCTCTTCAAAAAAAATTCACATCTCCACCTGTGAAGAAATGTATTGGGGTTAACACACTGCCAATATTTGACAACAGCACAGGAGTAAACTGCTATGCAAACTCAACTATGCAAGCACTTCTCCACATCCCTGAGTTTGCCAATGTGTTACACTCAAGTCACTCGACACCTGTCAGAAGCATTAAAGAGATTCATTAGAGGTAGCCAAGAACAGTTGCCCAGTTTACAAAGCTTGACTCCTCTATGACTAACTCTTGGGAAATATGCAGGACAGTCAGTGTTTGCAGACAATGCACAACAAAATGTCACAGAGTTTATAATGGGAATGATAAACAGTCTAGCAGATGAGGACATTGATCTGTGTCAGCACTTTAAAGTTGACTATGTGTCCAGGTACACATGTTTATCATGCGGCCACAAAGACACACAAACTACTCAGGATATGCTCTTGCTGTCTGTCTTTGTCCCCGAACAGAGAACTGTTAAGTTCCGCAAGTTATTTGCAAATGCAGAAACTGGTTGGCTGTGCCAAAGATGTGGTCGTTCTTGTGTTTGCTCTCTGAGAGTTACATATTCAAGTTCATACATAATGCTTGTTTTGCAATGCTTTAACTCTCAAGGAATGAAAATCAAACCACCAATTTCACACTTCATTGCTGGCAGAACTATGTTCTCAGGAACTCAGTTTGACACCCATGTAATAATCTTCCACCATGGGCTATCCATTCAGTCTGGCCACTATGTCACTTGGCGAAGGTTCAGAAAGGGATGGGTAGAGTGCAATGATACAGTATGCACTCTCAAAGAAAGACTCCCAAGGAATCTGAAAGATGCATATGTAATCATTCTCCGTTCAACCAATGTTGCACAACATGTGGAGGAGTGATGACAGCTAATCACATTATCTCACTAAACCAGTATCTCTGCAACAATAACATAACAAGTGCATATCCCACGCAGAAATCACTGTTTTCCACCAATGTAGATACATATTTTTCTGTTATACAATAACGTATGCCTTCAACTGAAACCACTGGTGTACAAAACCACCTACGGTGATCTATGACTTCCATTTGCCATACAGTATCACCAGACCCCACATTAACTGCTTTGATTTCTCTGCCATATCAGAAGAGAACACAACAGTGCAGCAATATAGCAACCTGTGATAGACAATTCCTTGTTTATCACACTGTTGTCCTCATACATTACATGCAATACAACACTGTTTTCATCATTGATTGCAATACATTTAAAAAAAAAAACATTTGTATTGTGATATTGAGCATTTGCAACTTTGATATACTCACTACAAAAACTGCAATGTTGCTGCTCAAGTAGACTTGAGGGTATTGAGCTGTAATCTTTAGACAGCTAGTGAGTCATGTTTGTATGTCTTGGCACATATTACTGTGTAATGAGTTCTTTCACAGCACAATTTTACAAGCCGATGACAAAGTCACTAACTTATTTAAACACTTATCAGAGTTGCAACCACAGTTCTCCACATATTGTGTACAGAACTATTCTTGTTTCAACAGTACACATCAGGTTAAGTTCTTGGTCCTTTTCCTGTTGTTGTCTACATTCTTGACCTTGACTA
Organism: Neoceratodus forsteri; assembly: GCA_016271365.2. Lineage (NCBI taxonomy): Eukaryota > Metazoa > Chordata > Ceratodontiformes > Ceratodontidae > Neoceratodus > Neoceratodus forsteri. The sequence goes on from CM028130.1 coordinate 57,407,046, forward strand.
TTATACTTCCTAAATTGACTCCTGCCAAATCCAAGCAGACTCAAGGGCACTGGATATCACACCATGTCACTTGGTGAGTTATGTCTTGGCAAATGTAGTTATTATACACACGTTAACAGCATGACTACCTACATAGTAGTGTCATCTGCTACCACTAAACTGAAATTGTTGAAAACAATCTGACAGACTTTTCTGTCACTCTTCTTGCACTCTGAAACCTGAGCATGATGAACTCCACCCCAAGAATGCAACTCAGACTTGTACATATGTATATTATGCTGACCTTCTACTTGAATGTGCATAAGTAAAGTACACTTTAATTTATTAATGTTCTTTTTAAAAAGAAAGCAGAAAATCACATGAATGCATTTATTAACTGTGGAGGATTATGTATCAGTGTTCTTGGACTCTCAACACTGAATATGACAAACTATTCTGAAGAAATGCGACTCATACTTGTACTTATGTATATAATGCTGAGCCTATAATTGAATGTATATAAGTTAAATTGCCTTTGACATATTCAAGTTTGTTTTAAAAAAACAAAACAGGAAAATCGCGTGCATTGGTATATTCACTGTGCCAAAGCTACTGTAGATATACATTTAATAGTATTGCATTGCATTAAGTGCTACTGTTCATATTATTCATAGCTCATAATAGAGATGTATACAAGTGATCTGGCCTATTTTCATTGTACAGTACATTTCTATATATCTGTGCAGATGTGTACAACTGATAACTCAACACAAACTGTGTAAAATGATTGTATACTTCTGCCCCACAATGCAACCACTTGGTGTGCTCTTGCTTTTACAGGATCGTCCATATTTTTGGAGGTCGGATGAGGAATTTTTCCCAGTTCCACCAATAAATACTTTTAAGAACTAATTGATTAGCAACTCAACCAACCTTCTCACCATCACTCAGAAAACAGAAGTGAAATGAGTATCCTCACCGCTCCATGACATACTGAAATATGTAACATATTGTTTTAATCCTTCATCTTTTTTTTACTTCTTGATATTGGTAGATCCATTTTCAAATAAATAGCTGCTACTTAAGAAAAACAGTAGCAAGACATATGTAGACATCACTAATAAAGTACTATAGTACTTAAATAAAAAATGAAAAAATGACTGTCATCTAAGACACTATAAAGACACAACAACAAACAGAATATCAAAATGTGTCTGTTGCAATCAAACAGAAACTGTCTACTGAAATGTAAAATATTGTAACCTACTTTAATACTGTAGCAAAAATGTACACATGTGGTTCTCCCATACAAAAATGTGTGAATATGACCATCAGAATCACCAAATGTTTCTTACTATCTGATGTGCAAATCTATTCAATAACTAAATGCAATTAGATATCAATTAGGTAAAAAATCTAACTCTATTCTGATCAGTTGTGTTAAATAGCTGTCAAATGTTGATAACCACATGTAAAATAATGTATCATCACACTCCATTCTCTTAATATCCAAGTGGTCAGTGAATGTTATCAAAAAAATATTGTAAACGGACACATAACTAACATCACTCAGCAATTGAAGTAGCAAACATTAAGATTAGCTCACTACATGTTCTGTAACATTACCATCCATATGGAACCACTCACCAAATCTAAATACAATCTTAACTCAAAATTTAATGCATTTTTAAAAGAAACAGTGTAGATAAACTCAGTGAAATACAAAAAAAGAAATCCCAAAATTTATATCATGCATACAAAGAATGAACTGTTTTTTTGCCCATCCCAAGAGCAACCAAACAATTTGGCCTAAAGATAAATACTAAAATAATAAACCAATTATTAACCTTATCCTATGTCTTCTGAGTTTTATTTTGAAGCAATTACTGTTACAGAGGTGTACTATTGATCTACATATTGTTTATTGAACTCTGACTCATGATCCTGACTATGGAGAGAAACTACAACAGTTGACAAAGTATCTCCTGGGAGGTGGGGGGAAAGCACAGACAGCAGGCACAGGTAACCTGGCACTGTGCAAGTCTTCTAACTTTTAAATAATTAGCAACTGATGTGAACTGTTTATGTAATGCATAGACATGCTATGATTCCCATTCCTCACCTGTACAGAAACACTATGTCAATAAAGCAATGAGTCACAACAGGATCTAACTCATTGGGGATTTACTCACAACTTGTGTAGTGTGTCACAAGACACACCCAACTAACTTAACTACACAAAAACTGAGCAGATCACCCAATAAGTCACACCCTGGGCAGCATAATTGTGATCATACAATGGACTTATATGGAAAATAAGTCGAGACATTGTCAAATTATGTTTTTTAATATATACCACTGTTCAGCCATTGGTAATACAAGATGTATCCACATTCATGAGAAATCTTTTTTTGATCATACAATGGACTAATATGGAAAATAAGTTAAGAAATTGTTAACTTACGTTTTTCAATATATACCACTGTTCAGCCATTGGTAATACAAGATGTACCCACATTCATGAGACATCTTTTTACCAATGAGGTAACAGAATTTGTACACACCATTCTATTATTAACAATAAGTCATATGTTGCACTGCATTTTGTGAATGTGTGTCTCTCTCTCTCTCTGTGTGAGGGGGTGTGCAATATACTCTTACTTCACCCTTGTGCCCTACAATAAATGAAATTCCTTAGCCATAAGTAATGCAGCATGTACCCAGAATCATATGACATCTATTGACCAATGAAGTTACAGCATTGTCAAACACCACTACATAATCAAGCTATAACACAGAAGGGTATGTAGATTATTGTGCTATTCACCGTGTCTGCAATATTTTCCCCACAAGACACAGCCAAGTGGGTAAATCCACACCAGCCATGGTAAATCCCCACAGAACTCACATCCCCAAGTGGCTTATTAAGCAATAACACATGACCAAGGGTTATGTTAATGGCGTCTTAATCACCTTTTAGGGGTGTACTGTGTCACGAAGTGTAGCCGAGTGCTGCATGCCCTAGAGGGTGATTAACCATTAACATGATCCCTAGGAGTGCCTTATTGCTATTGTTCAGCCATTGGTAATACAAGATGTACCCACAATCATGAGACATCTTTTTGTGATCATACAATGGACTAATATGGAAAATAAGTTAAGAAATTGATAACTTACATTTTTCAATATATACCACTGTTCAGCCATTGGTAATACAAGATGTACCCACATTCATGAGACATTTTTTTACCAATGAGGTAACAGAATTTGTACACACCATTCTATTATTAACTATAAGTCATATGTTGCACTGCATTTTGCTATGTGTGTCTCTCTCTCTCTCTCTCTCTCTGTGAGGGGGTATGCAATATACTCTTACTTCACCCTTGTGCCCTACAATAAATGCAATTCCTTAGCCATAAGTAATGCAGCATGTACCCAGAATCATATGACATCTATTGACCAATGAGGTAACAGCATTGTCAAACACCATTGTATAATCACAGTATAACACAGAAGGGTATGTGGATTCTCATGCTAGTCACCATGTCTACAGTGGTTTCCCCACAAGACACAGCCGAGTGGGTAAATCCACACCAGCCATGGTAAATCCCCACAGAACCCATATCCCCAAGTGGCTTATTAAGCAATAACACATGACCAAGGGTTATGTTACTGGTGTCCTAATCACCTTCTAGGGGTGCACTGTGTCACGAAGCGTAGTTGAGTGCCGCATGCCCTAGAGGGTGATTAACTAACAATTAACATAATCCCAAGGAGTGCCTTATTGCTATCATAAAACAATGTTTTAAAACAGTGCTACATCTTATTCAGCATATGGTTAAGCCCTACATGTATGTTAATAAAACATTACCATGAGAGTCTTAGAATCTTTGCAGCCAATCATAAAGCTCCATGTCTCAGACCCATTTTATAATAACAATTATACCAAGTACTGTTTTTTTATGTAAAAAAAAAAAACTACTTGGTATAATGCTTGAATAAGTGAGTGAGTACTACACCAGTCTTTTTTTGTTTCACTGAGTTATACAGCTGGTGCTTTACAGTCTCTGCTTACCAGATAAACAAGATGGCACTCACAGTTTCGTCATCTCGCCATCAGATTCTTTCTTTAAGATACAGCTGGCTGCCACCTTTCCCATTACTAACAATAGCTTTCACAAATGTAAAATGTGCCACCTTGCTGTTCTCATTGCTAGTTTTCAAATGTACATGGTATAATGCACTATAAATGATACACTGCACAGCATTTTGCGTATGTGTCTGTCTAACTCTCACTCCATCCCATGTTTAAACAAGCTGAGGTGCTGCATTGTAGGAAAATTGGGTGAGAGCTACTAGCAAGTACCCCAATGCACACCTCAATGCCTGTTGCTGGGGGTTTGGTACAAGGGGGTGGTGACCCTAAAATCGAATTCCCTCTTTTTTTTGCTGTAGAAAAACCCTAACTGATGCATTTAATGAACATTTTTGCATAGAATTTCCATACTTTTTAAGAAAGAATAGAAAAGTAGAAAGTTGTGAAGTTGGTGGCAGCACAGGGCCCTTCTGTTCCAAAGTTACCACCACATGATTTTCTCTGACATAGAAACAGTAAGTGCAATACAAACATAACCGCAAACAGTTACACACATGGTGCTGCAAACGTAAATGGAAATACAAACAGAAATAACAGCATTGAAAAACACAGTGTAAACAAAGAATGTATCCATAATAATGGACCTCGAAGCACAAAATAAGGACTTGGAATACTAAATTGCTTATATCTCAGAAACTGTACGACGTAGAATAAAATTAAGACTTCATATGAATTATGACTTTTCTAGCTAGTTTTGTGCTTAGCTCCTATTGGGAGCTAAGCAATTTTCTGCCAAAAAGTCCATATCTCGCAAAGTTTCCAAGATATGGGTCCTGAAAGATGTGACGGACACCATAAAGCTATCTTATGCGAAAAAGCATCAACTTCAGAGTGCCATCAGTTTGCTGCCCTGCAATATTTTTTAACCAAACCACCAAAAGGCACATCTGTGGAATGTTGGCTTCCTTCCCTACAAATTTCAGACCAAAAGACCAAACCATTATTTTGCAGCAGGGCAGCAAAGAATTCCTGTAATGCATCGTACACCGTAATGTTATCCTATGGGAAACAGCATTAACTGCATAGTGCCATAAGTTTGCCACCATGTAATATTTTTTGACCAAACCACACAAATCCACATTTGTGGGCTGTTGCCTTTTGTCCCTCCAAATCTCAATTACAAAGATCAAACCATTCCCAAGATAATCAATGTCAAAAATTAGCTAAATTTCCCTATCTATTCCATTACAAAAAATCTGGCCCTCTTGTCCCACCCTCACTATGCACGATTGAGAGCAAAGAATCTCATGGTCAAAGAATTTGTAGGCTCATGATCAAAGAATTTGTGGGCTCGCGATCAAAGAATAAAAAATTCCACAAATAAAAAAATTGAAGGATTCCGTAAACCACCGCCATGGTTCAACAGAACGAAGCCCCCTCACTAAAAGCCACCCTCATTTGACTTGCTAGGGCACCTCTGGGCTGAGAAAATTCTTTTTTTAATCCAGCTGTCTTGTCCCACCCTCACGATGCACGATCGCGGTCAAAGAATCTCACGATCAAATAATTTGCAGGCTCGCGATCAAAGAATACAAAATTCCATAAATCAAAAAATTGAAGGAATTCTGGTAAACCACCACCATGGTTTGACAGAATGAAGCCCCCTCACTAAAATCCACTCTCATTTGACTTCCTAGGACACCCCTTGGATGAGAAAATTAATTTTATATTATGACCATCTTGTCCCACCCTCACGATGCATGATCACGTTCAAAGAATCTGATGATTAAAGAATTTGCATGTCTGCGATCAAAGAATTTGCACGCTCACAACCAAAGAATAAAAAATGGTGAAACATGATTTTTTGACTGTTTAGAACTGAACCAATGCCATGCCTCGATAAAACGAAGCCCTCTGATCAAAACCCACCCTCATTTGCATCCCTAACCCACCCCTGAGCCTAGATATTTGTGAAAATAGGCCACAATGCAAGACTGCGGCCAAAGACTCTCACGATCAAAGAAATTGGAGGCACATGATCAAAGATCATAAGTGAGCCACGAATTAAGATTTTAAAACCTTATAACTCTATTTTCTGACCGATTTGGATGGAACCAAAGACATGGCTTAATAGATTGGGGCCCCCTGAGTAAAACCCATTGAAGTTTTACTTTGGAAGTGACCCCTGAGCAGAGATATTTGTCTTGGTGAGATTGGAAAACTGAAAACAAGATGGCGGACCTTGCAGTCAAAGAATTTGAAAAGATCCGTGGGGTCCAAGATTCTTGAACAGCAAGGCTGCAAATTCTTTGACTGCCAGGCTGGACAAGATGGCCAGAACCCCATTCTTTGATCACAAAATATACATATAACTTTTCCCTTTCATTTATAATGGGAAATTAAAAGTGCCATAACATTTGAATTCCTTAATATCTTTTCACCAAACAAAAAGCGGCATGTTCGGCCAGCAAAGCTCTTTCAAACGAGGCATCTCACAGAGTGGCACACCACATAATGGCTGTGCAGGACCACATTAAGAATGCCAAAAGGTGTCCCCAAAAATGGATAATTTTGCATTTTTCAGCGCTTTCGTACACAAAGACCGGCACTCCGACCGATACTCAGTTTGGCAAATCAAGAGATCTACTGTGCCCCAATGCACATACCAAATTTCAGGCAAATCCAGTGAATGGCTCCAAAGTTATTAATGACCGAACTTTTGACTGTAGTATGTAAGTGACTGCACAACCCTAACTATAGTGCTGCAACCACACCACTATTTTATATATATATATATATATATATATATATATATATCAGAGGCAAAAAACTCTGTTTAATGCATTAGTTAGGGTTGTTCCACACTGACAAAAGTGAGGAAATTCACTGTTAGGGTTGAAAACCCTAACTCCGAATTCACCCCCCCCAGCACCACACACACACACACACACACACACACACATTCAAGTATGGGGAAGGACCAAGTCAACACAACCAATGAAAGACATCCAGCAGCAGGTGACAGAAATAACAAACAATTGTCTAAATGTGCTACGAGACATCCCCACCCACCTGACCAGGTACTGCATGCTCAGTGGAGATCAACAGCAAAACTGAGGCCATGTACACCAAATGTACACATCCCTGACTGCAGCTGCACACAACGTACCACACTTAGTAGTTGCATGGCCTTATCTACCGATGCCCCACACCACACCACAACTGGTACTGTGCCTTTATTCAATATAAATGCTGAAGGTGCATGATGACAGTTGTAGAAAGGTTTTAACACTAGTGAGTATACATTAATCAAGAGAAGCACATCAATTAACTACAAGACACTAGCATGCTCAAGATAAAAGTAGTGATACATTTAGTAGGTGATTTACATAGTAGTACATTTACTGCAATGGTTTACTCAACATAGAGAAGGCTGATGTAAACGTATGGAAAAGCATTGCCTGTTCAACGCTGTGAAATTCGTACTGCCAGTATCACATGCATTCTTACTGATGAAGGTGTACTGCTGATGTACATACATAGACCTTCAGTGTGTTTCAATACTAAAGATGCAGGTATTCTTTGTAAGAACATTGTAATTGCATGGATCAGGCCAAGCAACTTCTAAATATCATAGCACTACTGAGCCAACAATGACGTACCTGTATCGGAGATGTATAGGATAGATTTTCCTAGGCACTTACTGAGTATGTTGTACCTGATAAAGACAATCTCATTGCACTGTGTGATGACTAACTTATTCAAATAGTAATACATTTACTATTGTTGCAATGAGTGATCTATGCCACTTATGGACACAGTGTGATTTTTTTAACAGTTGTTTCATACTCAGGCTGTATGCCTACTGTTTGGTTTGCCACACTTCTGTCACTGATGCTATCAAAGTGATAACTATGTTAATTGTGGTACAACAGGAATCAAGTAGGTATGGTGTAGATATAAACAGAATGTCTTTTAGTATTGATTTAACTCACAATGGGGTAAGTGTACTAGGACAGCAGGGTTATCCTCATCACTGACTCTGTCAGTTATAATCACACTAGGGTTTCGAGGACTGTAATGATTGTTACACTGTTCATCTTCACGAGTTCATATTCACAGCGATTCTCCAGTAACTAGACAGTGTATGGTGTAACTGGGTTGGACACTGTGTTGCAAAGCTGCTGCAGTGCCTAGCAGAGGGAGAGTATCTACTCATAAAGACAATTAAGCAATAAGGCATGACCAACAGTTATGTTAAATGGTCTGTTAATCACCCTGTAGGGGTTTAATGTTGAATGAGGCATAGCCGAGTGCCACATGTCGCTAGACAGTGATAAACGGACCATTAACATAATACCTGGAAGTGGCTTATTGTTATCATAATAAAACTGTTTTTAAACAACATTAAACCATGTTCATCATATGGTTAGGTTTCATATGTATGTTAGTAAAAACTAAACATAAGGCTGTTACAATGTTTACAGTCAATTAGAAAGCTGCATTTCTCAAACTCTTGTTATAATCAGAGATATTATACCTGTACAACTCCTTGGTTTTGCTGAACTCTATTGCTCAGGTGGCCCACCACAAGTGGTGTGGTCTGGTGTGGGGCATCAGTGGGTAAGAGCCATGCAACTACTAAGTGTGTGCACGCTGTGTGCAGCTGCAATCAGGATGTGCGTGCTTGTGTACATGGCCTCAGTTTTGCTGTTGATCTCCACTGAGCATGCAGTACCTGGTCAGGTGGGTGGGATGTCTCGTAGTACATTTAGACAATTGTTTGTTATTTCTGTCACCTGCTGCTGGATGTCTGTCATTGGTTGTGTTGACTTGGTCCTCCCCCATACTTGAATGTGTGTGTGTGTCTGTGTGTGTGTGGTGCTAGGGGGGTGAATTCGGAGTTAGGGTTTTCAACCCTAACAGTGAATTTCATCACTTTTGTCGCTGTGGAACAACCCTAACTAATGCATTAAACATAATTTTTTGCCTCTAATTTCCCTTCTTTTTGATAATGAGAAATAGTGAATGTTTTTGGGCCCCACGCTCCCGCCACATGATGTCTTGTGGCATAGTAACAGGAGCAGCAACGCAAACAGAAATGCTAACAGTGGCACACATGGTAACACAAGCACGATTGAGAACAGAAAGGGTAACGCACACGGTGGCGTAGACGGGAACGGTGTGCCATGTGATGTCTTGTCACATAGTAACATGGTGCCTATAAATGGAAATGTCAATGGGCATTGTGACGCAAAGTGAAACAGAAAGAGAAACAGTACGGTACACACAAATGGCAAAAAAGTAACAGAAACGCAAGCGCAAATGAAAATGCAAAGGATGATGCACGTGGTGGCATTGGGGTGTGCATTGGGATCATCAGCCCTAACTCTCACCCCATGACATGTGTAAAGCAGCAGAAGTATAGGAGAATGGGGTGAGAGTTAGGACCCACGATCCCAATGCACACCAATGCCGCTGGGGGGTGGAGGGTGCAAGGGGTTTCAACCCAACAGCGAATTTCCTCACTTTTGTCGCTGTGGAACAACCCTAACTAATGCATTAAATGGAGTTTTTTGCCTCAATTTTTCTTTGAGAATGATAATGAGAAATAGTGAATGTATGCAGCTATGGAGGGCCCCACGCTCCCACCACATGATGTCTTGTGGCATACTAACAGGGACAGCAATGCAAACAGAAATGCTAACAGTGGCGCACATGGTAACACAAGCGCGAATGAGAACAGAAAGGGTAATGCACATGGTGGTGTAGACGGGAATGGTCTGCCACGTGATGTGTTGTCACATAGTAACATGGTGCTTGCAAACAGAAATGTCAATGGGCATGATGATGTAAAGTGAACAGAAAGATAAACAGTACTGTAGACAGAAATGGCAAAAATAACAGAAACGCAAGCGCTAAATGAAACGCAAAGGATAACGCATATGGTGGCACAGACGCCAACGTAAGTGAAACAGGTAATGGAACTGCAAGCGAAAGGGCAACAGTAACAGTAATGTATGCACAGGCTGGTTTTCCCCAAAACCTGCATAGAGAAAGACAGTGAGTACAAATAATGTATGCATAATAATGAGTATCGGCACAGAAAATGAGATCTTGGAATACTAAATACATTATATCTCAGGAACCTTACAACGTAGAAAAAAAATTTAAAAGTCATATTATTTACAACTGTCCTGGCTAATGGGGGCTAAGGAATTTTCCGACGAAAAGTCCGTATCTCACACCGTTTCTGAGATACGGGCCCTGAAAGGTGAGGCGAACGCCGTAATGTTATCCTAAGGGAAAAAAAGGAAAGTTCGGAGTGCCATAACTTTGCCTCCCTGTAATGTTTTTTCACCAACCCACTGAAAGGCACATCTGTGGGCTGTTGGCTGTCTCCCCTTCAAATTTCAGGAAAAAAGACCAAACTGTTATTTTGCAGCAGGGATCCAAAGGACTTCTGTAATGCGTCGGGCGCCGTAATGTTATCCTATGGGAAAAAATGTCAACTTTGGAGTGCTGTAACTTTGCCGCTGTGTGATATTTTTTCACCAAACTACTGAAAGGCACATCTGTGCTCTGTTGGCTGTCTTCCTTCCAAATTTCTGGAAAAAAGACCAAACCGTTATTTTGCAGCAGGGTGCCAAAGGATTTCTGTAATGCGTCGGGCGCCGTAATGTTATCCTATGGGAAAAACCGTCAAATTTGGAGTGCTGTAACTTTGCAACCGTGTAATATTTTTTCAATACAACACTGAAAGGCACATCTGTCAGATGTCAGCTCTGTTCCCTCCAAATTTCAGCCCAAAACTCCCAACGGTTCTTTTGCAGCGCAGAGCCAAAGAATCGCTGTCACTGTCCCACAGATGGAAAACTACTGTCGCAATTTGCGAAAGCTTTCGCAAAACAGTTTGACACTTTCGTGAGCACGAAAGTAATTTGTGAAAGTACTTTTTACAGAAATTTGAAAACATATTTCTGGGGTGTTTTACCACAAATAAAGACATGGCAAGCATCCTCAGGGTCCGACTAGGTGAATACAAAAAGAATTAGGTTGCTAGAGGGTCCCAAATTTAAATGCCAACCATTTTCTGATCACAACTGAAACAAAATGGCCGATTATGGAAAGTAACAGGCCCATTTGCGAAAGTAAAAATGCATTTGCGAAAGTGTTGAACTTTTTGTTAACTTTTCCCATTGACTGATAATGGGAAACTGTTTTTTGAATAACTTTTGAACCGTTTAATATTTTTTCACAAAATCTTTGAAAGGCACATCGGGGACCCCGGCCGCAATTCTCTGAAGATTTTGGACCAGTCGCGCAAACCGTACGACCTGTAGGCGCGACCATAGAATTCCAGAAAAAGCGTAAATGCGTCCACAGATCATGCTTAATAACTCCACAGCTGTATATCCAACCACTACAAAACTTAGCAGATCCCAAGGCCTATGGTTCTTGATCATGTATTCCAAATTTCAGCCAAATCTGTCAAACGGTTGCAAAGTTATTAAGGTGCAAAGTTTTGGGGTTTAACATAGAAATGGCTCCTCAACCCTAACTATGGTAGCACTACCGTGATACCATAATATATATATATATGTGTATATAAAATTGGACATGATCAAAGGTAAAAAGATAGACAGGATAAATTCCGTCATTGTATAGTACCAAAAAAGCTCAATACAACAATTCAAAACAGGATTCACTAATACTGAAAAAGTGAATATAAATCTGAGAAAAGATACATACCTCATGACTAGCTAGAGAGAGGAATGATTAAAATCTTGAGAAAGGTTGTGAACACTGTAATAACATTTGTAATGCCTCCAACTGTTTATTGAAAGTTTTTTTTTAATGTCTCATGCTGGCTAACATGTATTTTTTATGTAGGGCTTCCAGAATAGCAGTGAGACATTGGGTGTCAGCGTGGCTCAGTTGGTAGCACATCCGCCTCTGGACCAGAAGGTTGTGGGTTCTCGTCCCACACCAGGATTGGACTTGCACCTAAAAATTGCTGGCATCCGAGTGCAGTATTGGGGGGTGCTGTCCTTCAGATGAGACGTTAAACTGAGGTCCCTTCTGTCCTTCCTGGTGTTGTCCTGGTGGGTGTACAGGTGGAAGTAAAAGAACCCAGGGCATTCTTCGCAAAGAGTAGGGAGCATTCCCGGTGTCCTGACCAACATTCCCCTTCCCATCAAACCGGTTCATGCAATTATCCAGGCTGTGTGTGGGTGATGATGTGCAATATGGCCGCCACCACACATTCAGTCACTTCACTACCAGTCTAGCATTGCTTGTAAAGCACTTTGGATGTATGAAGAGCGCTATATAAATACTGATTCTTCTTCTAAAAGATGGTACATGGCCATCCAACCAGTGTCTAACAATAATTTTTTGAGCTATAGCTGTTATATGAGCCATAAGATATTTTTGCTGGCAAATTAATTTGTTGATTCCTAAGCCACTGAGGCAGAGTAAAGGCCCAAAAGCATCATGCAGGCCAGGCAGTGGGTCTAATTTTCCTGACTGTCTTGCCAAAATGCTTGGACCTGAGCACAGTCCCAAAAAATGTGCCTCAATGTTCCTCTTCCTGCAAGTATCATCAGAAATCTGATGTAACTTTACCAACTTAATCAATGTACAATACATGTTATTTAACAGTTTGTAATGAGCCAATTTCAAGCAATCGAACTTAGTGTATTTATGTATATTGATCCTGACTTGGGCAACATTGCTCTTACTTTGAAGTTCTTCAAATTCTGAGCCCCAATACACTAACTTCATATTTAATTTATCAGTGGCATAATGTTGCTGCCTCTGATATACTAAGGAAATAGCATGTCTTTGGATAGCATCCTGACTAAGAAGCTCCCAAATATCAGAATATTGAAGAGGCCATGGACAAGGACCTAATGTGTGGGCTGTTGCATGCTGGAGTTGCATAAATTGAAACACTGCACCCAAATCTAAGAAATGTTGCATTCAAAAAGTACTAAAAGAAATTAAGGTGCCATTATGAAAGATAGAAAACAGGTGGCACAATGGCACACCTGAAAGAAAGGAGTCACCTATCATTTTCCCTCCAATACAACAATTGGGATTATGTCACAGGGGTTGTGATAAATCATGGAGTGGGGAAGCAACCCAAAAATGTGTGCAACTGTAAACAAACTCATAAAGAAGTATCAAGGAGCATATCTAATGTGTGGTAGGCAATTGAGAGGACTTACAATTGATTAATGCCTGAAGGTCAATATTGTATTTTTAACCAGTGTGTTAACTCAATAAGTTTATATGTGGGGATAGCAATGTTAGTCATCCTAAACCATGAATCACATCACCACCACAAAAAGTGGCAGCATCTCCTGCCAAATATTACAGGAAAAAAATCAGGTAGGCCCAGCCCTCCCAAAAGTGTTCTGGTTGTCATCTTCGCATAAGCCCTTCAAGCCTGCTTCCCACCCCATATAAAATGAGTAAGTGTAGCATGAAGGGAAGGAAATCATAATTTTGGTAGGAACAATTTTGTCATTGTTAATGGGTATAACATCCTAGGGAGAATATTAATTTTTATTATATTGACCCAGGCCCATAAAGTCAAAGGAAGTTCATTCCACCACTCAAGGTTTGGTTTAATTTGCCTGATTAATTTGGTGAGATTTTACCTACTGTTGTCGAGGTACAGGTCAGGAAGCATAGGAAAACCAGGAGCAGTTTCAAAATTCACAAACAGCATTTTATTTTTCTCAATAACAGCAAAATAAAAATGTTTCAGTGTAACTATTTACAAAGGCAGTACAACCAGGGTATCTCTTAATTTGTAGTTTCAGTCTCTCAGTCTCTCACTCTCCTTGTCTCTCTAGCAAAAGTACTGCTGCTCTTTGTATAAGTCTTTTGGAACTTGTTTAGAAAGCCTGCTTCTCACAGAATGTTCTTGTCAGTTTCGATGCAGATGCAGCAAAAAGAACATAGTGACCCAGAACTGACCTTTTGTTTACAGCTCTTATGTTAACCCCTTGTGTTCCATATAGCTTTGCAATCACTTCAACAGTAAAACTATATACAGTTTTAAACAAGGGAACCCAGTTTTAGTGATAGTTCCAGATGAAGATTCACCTATATTTTTTATACCTGCAGATATGCAGGGGGAATAAAAGACAAAAATAGCAAGGGGAGGTAGATAGTGAGAGGTGGGGAATTGCACAACCGTCAGAGTGATCAGTTCCTAGGTATCACAAGACAATGTAGTTATACAACCAGACAGAGAAGAGACAGAAAAGGAAAGGATAGAACAGACCCTTGCATTTAATTCCTTCTACATAACAAATGAGGCAAGGCATTATTTAGCCCTGTCACACCTACAATGATGACAAGGTATTTAAGTTAGTCTGTGGTCCAGTTACCAGCCCATCACATGAAATCAACTTTGGATGTATAACAATTAATGGGCATAAATACAGTTTTATTAGTATTGAATTTGTGTCTGCCAACCATCCAAATTGGTGCAAAATCTAAAAAACTGTACCTAGCAGCTATGACTGCCACACTTAGCCTCCACTCCCGTTATATTGCCAGTCTCCACTAGAGGTGTGTGAAATAGAACTTCCGATGATGGTATTTCCACGAAAGACAGATTTTCACTTCAGCTAAAATGCAGAAATAAAATGAGCAACTTTTGTGGAAATTCTTACTTAGAATGGTGGAAAAAATTTATAAATTGGAATTATTGCATTAAACTGTGAAGAAAGAAGTCCACAGAACTGATTACTGAATTGTGGAATAATTAAATGTCCTGAGGAATAATTCATTAAACTGCAGAAAAAAAATCCTCAGAACTGTTATTCCACAGTTCATGTGTATTATGCTGCAGTTCGGCCAAAACCTTCTGCAGAACAGGGCAAAAATCCAGCAAACACATTCAGAAGATTCCAATCTCGCCAGTGACAGAGGTTCAGAAAATTCAGTGAAATTTCCACATTTCCGTGAAAGTTCAGCAAAAGCAGAATCCACAACTTTCACCCACCTCTAGTCCCCACTCTACCACTAACCAGGTACTCTCCCCCCCAGCTCCATTCTCTACCTCCTCCCTGTCCATGTACTCCTCCCCTTCTTGACCATCCTTCTTCCACATTACTCCCCAACCTACCTGCAATCAATAATGTCTCTCTGTTGACAGCTCATCTTTCCTCTCCCTACACCTCTTCAACTCATGTTGGTTACCTCAAAATCAAGTTTACTGACTACTTCAACCTGGGATATTTAAATTGTTCAACCGTTGCTATTACGTGCAATCTGTAGTATTAGCCACATCCTTTCCACCTGTAACCCATGTAACATGTTCTATTGTAACCCATACTTTGTTTACATCCTACTTGAGCTCTGGTTATAAGACAGTTACCTTACACTGACTGACAATGTCTGACTTTGGATGGCACCCTGCCCCCTGGTCTGTCTGGTACATATGACCCTTTTTAAGCATAATTGGTGTAATCCTGCATGTCAAAAAGTATTGATAACCTACAGTATATATATTCTTTCTCCTGTATGCTGTAACTATGTTATGCTACCTCTGTTGTGTAAAATGTTGTGTAAAATGGGATACTGATGTGGAACCTCTGTGAAAGAGCCTCTGACTCAAATGTACTATAATCCAAGATATAAATAAAGAAATAACATAAAAAAAGAAGAGGGGATAAGGGACATCCTAAATGGGTACACTTTAGGAAAGGAGGAAAAAAGCAATGCATTACAATACACTTAGTCTGGGGGGCATGGATATAAGTTTGATCGAAATAATAAAATCTAGAGGACAGCCAAACACCTCTAAAGTGTTGAAAAGGTAGGTCCTGAAGATCCAATCAAGAGCTTTCTCCGCATCAAGGGAGACACACACTTATGGTATTTTGGAATCCTTTGATGCAGACATAAAATAAGCTAATTTACGGAGATGGTCTCTAGAATGTCTGCCAGCCATAAAACCAGTTTGCTTAGGACCTATTAACCATTGCCATACCTTCATAAGTTCGCTAGCTAAAATATCTGCCAAAATTTTGATATCAATATTTGAAAGCAAAATGGGTTTGTAGTTGCCTGTCAATTGCTGGTCTCTACCATGCTTGGGAAGAACAGTTAATGCTTCTTAAAAAAGGTAGGGGGGGCAGAAAATTATCATTATAGCTATCATGATAGATCTGCAAAAGACATGGGGCTAGCTGGTCTTTTAAGGCATTATGAAAATTAGGTGAAGACCCATCTGAGCTGACTGCTTTATCCAGCATTAAAGATTGCATGGCTTGTATAACTTCCCCTAAAGAAACAGATTGGGTAAGCATGTCCTTTTGCTGTGGTAGTAACTGAGGTAAATGAGCACCTGTCAAAATAGCCTGCATGTGTGCTTTGGCTGCTGAAGACTCCAAGGTGTAAAGCTCTTTGCAATAGCAACCAAAATAGGACACAACATCCAGGGGTTGTGTTACTATGGGACCTCCAGGACTTATCCACCTCCGGGGATAATTCTGTCTGCCAGACTTTGTCTCAACTACATACTATAGCTGAAAGTTTTTCCTCCTTTTCCCCATGGTCAAAATAAGGTAGCTCTGCCCAGAATATGACTCGTTCTGCACCTTCCTGAGGAAGCTCTGTGTATTTCTCCTGAGCTATGATTAGCTGGATATAATTTCCTCTTTAGACGCAGACTGGTGGGCACTAGTCTGTAGACAAAGAGGAAGCCGATATCCAGCATCCTAAACATTTAATAATGTGTTATAATTGTGAGCCCTCTTGTATCAGTTTTTGCTTCCTTACTGTAGCTAGTCAAATAAAATATCACGTACAGCAGCTTTATATGCTCCCCATAAGGTATAAGCAGTGAAGAATGTGCCTTGATTTTGCTTAAAAAAAATTGTGTAAATTCCTTGAGACACTGAATATGGTCACGATCTTGCTAAAGATGATTATTGAGTGTCCAAAGCTTATCCTTTTCCCTTGAAAGCAGTGGAGATATAAACAGTACCATGGCAGCATGGTTGAATACTACCTTTGCCCCTTTTTCACTGCTGCCTATAACCCCTACTAGCTGTTGTGAAACCAGAAAATAGTCTCTTCTGGAAAATAAGTGGTGGACAGGGAAATGAAAAATGTGGTGTTTTTCTGAGGGATAAAGCATTTGCCATGGATCAATTACTCCGAGGGTACCTTTTTTAAATCATTTAATGCCCTTTGAGCAAGGAAAAGGCCTACTCTTTTCATTGGTTATCTATCTAAATGAGAGCCCTGAGGAAGATTCCAATCCTCATCTAAAATGAGTGATGAGGTACCCTGGTTAGCCAAAACATATATCAACATTGTGAAACAAAGTTGGATTATCAGCATAAGGACCATAAATGTATGCCATACTAAGCTCCATTAACCCAAGAAGAGCTTTTATAATAATCTACAGTCCCTCTGGGTCTCTGATATCTGTGATCAAATGAAAAAGGATGGAATGAGCCAGCAAAATAGCAAACTTCAGCTTTCTACAGCTGTTTCTTCTGGCATAAACGTGTCCAACCTAGTTCGGCGCCACCTGTTTTCATCCTGTTGTTTACCCAATGTTTAGTTTATACAGGGCTATGCTGACAAATTCATGAATGCCAGCCATGGTGGCTGGAAGTAAAGCTGGGGGTTTGAAAAATGCAGTAAGATGTTTTCTGCATAGAGTGACATTTTATACTGTGCATCCCCAAAGGTAACCCCCTCACCCTAGATATTTGGGTTTTGTTTGAGGCAGAGCGCCAAACATTCTAGATATGAAATAAACAAGAACAGGGATAATGGACAGACCTGACATGTGCCATTTGTCAATGGGGAAAGCAAAAAGCAGGACCTTGTTACATTTCCCGTACGTTGTGAGTGCAGTGTTTTACAATTTCACACAAGTGATGAATTCCAATAGTAATTTATAATGTTCCATGACTTTTTAAGAGAAAGTTCTACAATGCTCTATGGAAAACTTTCTCCAGACCCAGGGAAGCCAGCGTCACAGGTGCATGGGTTTCCCTGGATGGTATGATAATATGAGTAGGTGATCCAATGATACTCTGCCTGTCATAAAACCAGTTTGTTCGGCACCTATCAGAAGGTTCCAAACCTGTTGTAGTCTAAAGGCTATTATCCTTCCTTAGAGTTTCAAGTCAATGTTTAAAAGAGATATAGGCTTGTTAACTAAACTCTCATCCTTTCCAGGACTTGTTACAACTGTGATAATGGCATGTTGCATCAAATGTTCTAAGTCACCTCTCACATAGGCCTCTGAATAGGGAAAGGGGAAATTGTACAACCAGGAAAGGCACACTAAGCTGGAGCTTGTTTTCAGGTGAGACCTGGGAGTACAAGAAAGTTAAGTGGCTTATTCAGAGTCACACAGTTGGCAAGTGGGGGCTAATGGGATTCAAACTCTTATCTCCAGGTTTGCAGCTCAGTGCCCTTAACCATTACATTATACTGCCTCCATAAAAGGGAAAGGGGAATAGGCCTCCCTCAAACATGGGAGTAGGGTATCTTGCAGTGCCCTAAGTTTGTGGATAGGCCATTGAGCCCCATAGTTTATCCAAGGCCAGGGGCTTGAATGCCGCTTTTAACTCTCCCAACGAAAGTGGTTTCTTAAGGATTTCCTGGCTGTCCTCTGAAAGAGCCAGTAAATTCACTTTATCCAAGCATCCAGATATCTCTGTCAGGAAGCACATACCCCTTTGTGTTATACAGTTTAGCATAGAAAGACCAGAGCTCCTTTACTGCCACTTTTTTGTTGGTTAGTAATGTTTGAGAACATTCCCTCCTAATATGCCTGACTTCCTTTGCTGCTTCTTGTTTTTTTAAGGAAAAGCATCAGCAATCTGTCCAACTTTTCCTCTTATGAGATTTAATTTACTTTGACTCTAAGTAGTGCCATTTCAGCTTATTCCCTGTTTAACTGGTGGTATTGTTCCCTCACTTACTCGAGCTGTTGTTCAAGTAGATCCATAGGGGTATCAAAGAGTTGCTTTTCCAGTTCTCTACTTTGGTCAAAGAGTGTCATTGCTTTAACTATTTTTTATTTCATACAAACGTATTAAAGGGACACTGTCAACCCCCTTAGGTATCAAAGTGTCCCTTGTTTAAAAAACACTTTTTATGATTGCCAACATTCTGTATGGATTGCTGATGTAGCTCGCAGTTTGATTCTGTCTCTTTTTTTCTTAGTAAAAGTGAAAAACAGACTGCCCACCATCCTGGTGTTACCACACAAACAAAGGTTTGTTTGCATTCCTTGATCAGCTCCAGCTGCATCTTTCCTGGACTTGGGAACACCCACAACAGAGTCTATCCACTTGTGATGCAGTGGGAGTTCAGGAGGCTACCTCATGAGTGACTGCACTTTTTGGATGTGTTTCTAATGCTCAGGAAGTATGCAGTAAGAACAGTTCCAGGATTGTAAACAAAAACAAAGTTGTTTATTTATTTATTTATTTATTTATTAAGATATTCAGAAAGACCTTTGAGTCAGAGACTCATTTACAAAGGCTCTACATCATACATAAATTGCACTAGGACGAGAAACTTAAGATACAGACATAACATCACATTACAGGTAACATTAATAGAATAAGGTTACATGGTTGTTACATTGAGGGCTAACAGTGAGTTAGGTATTTTAGCACAGCCAGTAGAAAAAAATGGAACAGATGACAGAGATTTTGTAGGTGGCTGATTGTCTTGTTTCAGTAGTTGCATTTTAGGTACATTGATCTGCTATTTGTTTGTTTGCGAGGCGACAAGACAGATCAGGTATCAATGGCAGTCACAACAGTTTGATGCCAGCAGGTATTCTCTTAGCTTTGATTTATATGAACCCAGTCTTTTTTTGACCGTTATGTGGTTAGGGAGGGAATTTGTCCAGGATGGGGCCCTGAAACTGAAAGTGCGTTGGTATTTGGAGGCCCGGCCAAGGGGTACCCCTAGCAGCTGCTTGCTAGTGCTACGGGTTGTTTTGCCTTGTGGTGTTGGGAGGATAATTTGACGCAGAGAGGGTGGGGTAAGGCCTAGTAATACCTTTTTGGTAATAAGACAGGTGTGGTACCTGATTCTGTTATCCAGGTTTAGCCATTTTGTGCTGCTGTAAAGGGAGCAGGAGTGGGTGGACAGATCACATCCTAGGATGAGGTGGCAGGCTTTGTTGAGCACAAGCCGGAGTCTATTTAGGGTTGTGGCACTGTATATTAGGATTCCGTAGTCTAGCAGGGAGAGGATCGAGGAGTTTACAGCAAGCTGTAGGGCTTCCGGGGTGAGGCAATGCTTGTACCGGTAGAGTACGCCTAGCCTGGAGCTAAGGGCAGTTGTTAGGTGTAGGATATGGTGATTAAAGCTGAGGGCGGGGTCTAATGTGATATCTAGTATTTAAAGCTATAGACTTGTTCTAGGGGGGTCTGATTTGCAGTGAGAAATTTGGGGCAAAGGTTTTTGTGCGGGTTCTGAGGGTGGGCGAATATCATGACTTTGGTCTTGTTATAGTTGATAATAAGACGCTGGGTGGTGAGCCAGTCTTCGATTTCACGGAAGAAGCACTGGAGGGTTTGGTGGAGTTTGAGGGGGTCCGGGTCGGAGGTGAACAAGACTGCATCATCCGCATAAAGGAGCAGTTTTCAGGGCATGAGGATGGGAGGGAGTTGAGGTATAGGCTGAAAAGTAGGGGCCAAGTATGGACCTCTGTGGGACACCGATCGGATTGGGAGGCGGGGTGATAGGGACAGGGCCTATCTTGACCATTCATGCCTCTATCTGGAGAGGTAACTGGAGAACCAATTTAGGGTGTCGTCGGAGAAGCCAGAGTGGGCCAGGGTGTTTAGTAAGAGGGAGTGGTTTACTGTGTCGAATGCTTTAGATAGGTCCATGAAGATGGCACCAGTGAGGTGGCCATGGTCCAGGGCTGAGTGGACATGGGAGGTGAATTCAAGAAGGGCGGTAGTGGTGCTGTGGCCCTTTCAAAAGCCATGTTGCTGTCTGGTAAGAAGGTTATATTTATTTAGGTGTTCAGTGAGTTGGTCAGCGACTATGCATTCTAGTGCCTTCGACAGGGAGGGTAGGATAGAGATGGGGCGATAGTTATTTGTGGATGTGCGGTCACCACTTTTATAGATAGGCATGATATAGGCCGATTTCCATTGGGTGGAGAATTTCCCTTGGCAGAGGGAGCGATTTAGAATGTGGGTGAGAGGGGCCAGGACTTCCTGGAGGGTGAGGCGGAGAAGTCTATGGTCTAGGGAGTCGTGACTGTAGTGACTTTTGTTTAGAGCTTTAGTAAGGTACGGTTCTGCAGTCTCCAGTGTAAGGACCAGTAGAGAAAGGTGCCACAAGTGGGGGGTGGGGGATGATACGCTCGATGGAGGGTAGAAGAAATTTGGGGGCAGCACATGGGAGAGATCAGTGAAATCTGCGTCTAGGGCTGCGGCTATGCTGACGGGGTCGGTGGAGAGGCTACCATCTATGAGTATTTGGTCAGGTGGTAGATTTGGGCCTCTGCCACAGAGTTCCTTTATGTTGTCCCAGAACTTGCGTCCATTTCCCCAGGAGGAGGTTAAGGTGGCTTTATAATGGTTTGCCTTGGTGGTGTGGATGGCCCAGGTACACTTGTTTCGGGCTTCCCGATAGCGTTGCCTGTCCTGAGGCCGTTGGGTCTAATTGGCAAGGTGCCATAGTGCGTCACACTGACGTAATTGGCCTTGGAGGTGGTCCGAGAGCCATGGGGCATGATTCCCTTTGGTCATAGTTTTGGAAAAAGGGGCGAACTTGTCGCAGGCAGAGTTGAAAATGTTGACAAACAGCTCGAGGGCGTGGTCCGGGTCGAGTGTATTAGAAATGGATGTCCAGTCCCAATCTCTGAGGTGGGCTTTGAGAAGGGGTAATTTGCCAGGCCCTAGTTTACGTCGAGTAGTAATTTTAGGCGCAGTTTTGAGGATGGTACCGGACCAGTTACAGAGTACTGGCGAGTGATCGCTTAGGGAGTCGGGGAGGACTTGGGTGCTTGTTATTTTGTGGGGGCGGTTGGTAAAAACTAGGTCTAGGAGGGTGGATGTTCCCGTGCGAGTGTGTAGCTGGGTGGGTGTTTTGATGACCTGGGTGAGATCGAGGGCAGCGGCCTCATTGATATAAGGCGCAGCTGTTTTGGCCAACCAATTTATGTTAAAATCCCCCAATAGTATTTTTTCTTGTTTTGGGGGTAGGGTGGCGAGGTGGGACATGATGGCTTGGAAGGCTAGTTTCTGGTCTCTGGGGGGGACATAGGCCATGGTGAGGAGGAGAGGGGATGTAGACCTACCTAAATTAATTTTTAGAGTGAGGGCCTGGGCCCTGGATGTTAGTACAGGCGGGGGGAGAAGGTGGCCAGTGAGGGAGTTCTTGAGGTAGGTAGCACAGCCACCCCCACGCTTTCCCACACGGTCCGCGTGATAGAGGCTGTACCCAGGGAGGTTGACTGCCAAGTCGGGGACAGAGTGGGAGAGCCAGGTTTGACTCAGGGCAATGATGTCTGGGTTGTTGTGGAGTACCCAAACATGAAAGGAATAAATATACATTGCCATGCATTTCAGTTCTACTAAACAAGGAGTCAGACAAAACAAACAGCAACATCAATGAATTTCAGAGAAGGTAAGCAATCACAAAATGTGGGTTTTTTACTAG
Organism: Neoceratodus forsteri; assembly: GCA_016271365.2. Classification (NCBI taxonomy): domain Eukaryota; kingdom Metazoa; phylum Chordata; order Ceratodontiformes; family Ceratodontidae; genus Neoceratodus; species Neoceratodus forsteri. The sequence goes on from CM028130.1 coordinate 57,429,820, forward strand.
AAATGATGTGATGAAAAACAGGTCAACAGTGTGCCTTTAAGATGCCAGAAAATAAAGGCCTTATGGTCTACCTTGCCTGCTCCATTGTGCAGGTCTCCCTGGGTCTAAAGTGGGACCTACCCCTCTCCAAATTCCCCTGGCTCTCCTCAGCTCCCCCCCCCAATAGCAACTTTCCCCTTAATTTTGTCCCATTCTCTCCTGATGCTGTTCACCATTGGGGCATCCTATCTTGGGGGCTCTAGTCCTGGGTTGGCCTGGTCAAAGTTAGCTGCTGTCCAACTGAGGATCTCTGGGCCCTGAATTTTTGCCACGGTTCTGAGAAAAGTTCAATTAGGACTGCTGGATTACATTTCATTATATGTGAACTGGACTGCAGTTGGTGGCCTGGGGTTTGGCTTCTGGGGGTGAGAACCTAAGGAGGTGCTTCGGGAAAAACTGGCTGGAGGGCAGCATTGCTGGGATAACCTGGGGGAGTTCCTGAGGTGGGGGCTGGTGGGCCTTTATCTCTGGACCCCCAGTTCTGGGGGGCACTCTGTCTCAGGAGCTAGTCTCTGAGGGCAGCATTTTTGGCAGTGGTGTGAAAAGGAAGGAGTAATACATTGGTGTGGAGCCATGGGGTGACTCTTTCATGGCAACTGCTGGATGACTATTCTGAACTTTCTTGGAAAGGGTCGTAGTTTTGAGTGGTGAAGGCCTGTAGTTTAACTGGAGAGGCGATGAGAGTTCCTCAGTTTATTATTATTGCATTTCAATTTCTTTGTAATAACTGCAGAAGTGAGAGTGCTGCAGTCTGGACAGAATTCCTTATTGGCTTGGTGGGGGTGAGAACCCCATCTTTTCCATATTTGCAACTGAAAGTTTTTGGCATGCTAAGCTTAATATGAGACACTGACTACAAATGTCTAAGGAGTGGATCACTTTACTATTCTAAAGGACTAATTTTTTTATTTTTTTGGTGGGGTACAGGTTCCTTTGGTTGTTTATTTCCAGCTATGTTGTTTCTGTATTTGTTTTGATTTATTGGTTGATTGCTGTACTGGGTCTGCAGGAATGTTCTGGCAGAAAACGTTTCTGGCCAGGCACTACTATCCCTCTGAGCTCCAGGGTCTCTCATAGGTTTTATAGATTTACAGAGTGAAAAGACTAAAGGTCCATATACACGCCACTACTTCTTAGTAATAGGTACTAATATTATTACTAATCAGGAATGTATCTAGGTTGGTTTGAAATGCCGGCATATGAACACTATTAATTACTTCAGATGGAAGATCATTCCATAGGGGCACAACTCTAACACTAAACCAATGTCTTCTCCTGGTGGTCTTAAATAACCCCCTTTTTAACTGAAATTGATGTCCTCTGATCTGGTATGGCACTTCACGTATTTCTAATCTCAGAGATCTCATTAAACTGGTATCTCCTATTGCTCTGTATACCATACACATATCCCCTTGCAATCTTCGGTATTCTAGTGTATATAACCCCAAGCAATTTAACCTTTCCTGATAGTCCCTACCCTTTAACTCTCCAATCATCCTAGCTGCCCTTCTGGACTCTCTCCAAGGTGATAATATCATTTTTATATCCTGGTGACCACACTTGTGAACACTACTCCATGTGTGGCCTCACCAGTGCTCCATACAAGGGCAACAAAACCTCATTCCTCCTACTCTTTATATGCCTAAATATACAATTCAAAATGTTGCCAGCTTTTTTTACCAATAGGCTCGTATATTGTTTGAACTTGAGGTCATTTGAAACCCAAATTCCCAGATCTTTTTCATCTTTGACAACTCCCAACGTATGTCCATTTAATTTATAAATTGCACATAAATTATTTGTGCCGAAGTGCATGACCTTACACTTTTCCACATTAAAGGTCAATTTAGAGTCTCTGTCCCTTTAATTGTCCCCCATTGTCTGCTGAGGTATATGGGTGATACCAGGCCTTGGGGTTAGTGGGGAAGAGATGCAGGGATGGGGTCCCTGGACCTGGAAGAAGAGAGGAGTTGGGGGTCAGGATTAAGGTTGTGGGGACGAGAAGATGCCCTGGGGTGAAATGGGCTCTGGATAGGGATCCTGCCAGTCTATTTCCCATACTCAATGGCTCCACCTTAAGAGGGCAGATGACACAATTGGCCTCAACGTCCCATCCTACTCAGGTGATGTTATGCAATGCCAGGTCTATTAAAAACAAGACCACAGTAATTACAGATCTTGTTGGGTCATCGGACCAGACCTAGCTTGTATCACTGAGCCCTGGCTGGATGATAAATCTGGCCCAATTCTTGAGTCAGCTATTCCATCTGGGTTCTGAGTGATACACCACCCAAGGGTGAATTGTAGCAGCAGGGGTGTAGCCATATGTTTTAGATTGGAATTGAGCCTCATAGATGTGCCAGTTGGGGAGACTAGATCCTTTGAATGTATCATTGGCACAGGTGTGGGGTCCAAGATTCTTCTCAGCTACCGTCCACCTGGGGATGAGAAGCAATTCTTGCAGGAAGTCACGGATTTCATTTTTGACACAGTATTGGAGTCTCCCAGATGGATGGATCTGGGGGACGTCAATGCCTAGATTGATGATGAACTCTCACAATTTGGACAGGACTTCCTCCAGCTTATGAATTCACTGGGCTTCACACAGGTGATTACCTCTGTGACCCATAAACAAGGTCATTCATTGGACAGTCTTCTACTGGATATGGAGACCTCCAACGTGGTCGTGGACCTGGTCAGATGGTCTGACCATCACACTATAAGGTTCAATGTCCCGGCTCCCTCCATAGCCCTGCACCTACTGAGATGGTCCAGCGTGGCCTTTTAAGAGGTTTGACCCCAGATGGCCTGGTGGCAGCACTGGACCTATCAGGTTTCCTGAGTGCAAGCTTGGATCCAGAAAATCTGGTGCCGGCCTATAATAAGGCTGTGATTGAGGCTGTGGATTCCATAACTCCTGTCCAGGTTCATCCCCTCACCCTTCGCCCTCGGTCCCCTTGGTTTGATGGGACCTTGAGGGAGTTGAGGAAAGTAGGGTGAATGATGAAACGGTGCTGGTGGAAATCGGGCCCTGAAGCCAACATACTTAGACTGATGGCCCATTATAAGTACTATCAATTAGCCATCTCCCATAAGAAGACAGAGTTCCAGTCCAGGGAGATCGTTACTGCACAGAATTGACCAGCTCAGCTCTTCCGAACTGTGGACAGACTGTGCAATCCAGCATGTCTGCAGCTCCGGAGAGCATTGTCACAGGAGAAGTGTAACAAATTTGCTCGATTCTTTGCAGATAAGGTGGCTGACATCAGGTCTTAGATCCATGCAACCCATTCCAATGGGTGTGGTGGTGGTCAGTGGAAGGTTACAGGACCTCAGTGTCTCTGGTCTGACTTCATCAGGCTGGAGATCGGGGATATTGTGAGGGTCATCCAGAATATGCAGCTGACCTGCTGTAGTTTGGACCCGGACCCAACATGCCTCCTTGCGTGGTGTGTTGAGGTCATTGGACCGGTCCTAGCTGTGATTGTCTGGAGTTCTTTAGAGAAAGGTGTGTTTCCAGACACCCTGAAGGAGGCGATTGATAAACCTCTCCTTAAAAAACCTTCTCTTGACCCAGACTGTCTCTCCAACTACAGACCAATCTCTAACCTTCCCTTTGTGGGTAAGGTTATTGAGAAGGTGGAACACAGCAGCTGGATGATCATCTTACCATCCACAATATTTACGATCCTCTCCAGGCTGGATTTTTGAAGAGACATAGTACTGAGACAGCTCTAGTTTGGGTACTCAGTGACCTCCTGATGGTGAGAAATCAAAAAAGTCATTCCGTATTTTTTCTCTAGATCTCTCTGCAGTGTTTGACACCATGGACCATGGTGTGTTAATGCAGCACTGTGGCTTATCTGTTTAATGTCTGGTGCAGTCCTCAGATGGTTCCAGTCTTTCCTCATGGGCAGATCTCAGACAGTGGTGTCAGGAATTTATTCCTTTAGCTCCTTCTCCCTGCCCTGTGGAGTGCCACAAGGCTCAGTTTTATTGCTCATTTTGTTTATGATGCAAATGCTGCCATTTGGAGACATTGTAAGGTGGTATGGGTTGAGTTTTCACTGCCATGCAGATGGTAGTCAACTGTACTCGTCCTTTGTGCCCAGGTAGGATGATGCTGTCTTGGTCTTACAGCTGCCTTTCTGAGATCCAGTATTGGATGAGTTGCAACTGGCTGAGGTTGAATCTGGATAAAACTGAGGTCTTGGTTATGGAACCAGGTCATTGGATTGAGGGGCTTTTGCTGGGCAGCCTTTTATGGTTAGGCTTGGGGGCAGCCAGCTGATGACCTCTTACCAGGTGCAAAATCTGGGCATTATTTTTGATGAGGGATTGATGCTTAAATTCCAGGTGTTGTCCATCATCAAGACCTCTTTTTACCATCTGAGGAATATCGCCTGGACTAAACACATGGTTCTGCCAGATGACTTTCCAACATTGGTCCATGCCTTTGTGACCACTATCCTCTTCTTTCTGAGTACATTTGTACTTCCAGAAGGCTGCCTTCTGGTATCCAGTGATATGGGTGAAGCAAACTGAGCAATTCAAATATTAGTGACTCACTTTGCATGCCCGTAGAAACAGCAATAGTTAGGTTATAGCCAGGGGAGGGAATAGCAAGGGATTAGGGACAGAACAGCAATAGCAAATGATGGATTGAGTGGTATACTGCGATTGAATAAATGGTGGAGTGCAGATGACTGCTGCCAAGCTGGCTGCCTGGTGTTGCAGCTATGGACGCTGTCTATGGAGTAGATGGTCCCGGGTTCAGGACTACCTGCATGCAGGTACATTTTTGTGAATATTGATGGTTTTGGACTTTGGCAATTTTTTTGTTTAGCCGGCCGCAGTGTCCCCCTGTGTACTGTGCCCCCTGTACATTCTCCTGTCACCCAGTGTCTGCCCCCTTGGTGATGATTATGTAAATATGGGGGGTGCATGAGGCATGTGTCCCACAAAGCGGGGGTGCATTGGGTGGAGCCCCCCACATTAAACTTTTATAATTCTGTGCCCGTGTTGAACTGTAATGTCATTGCTCTATTGGTGCTCTCTAAGATTGGTGTAGTGCCGCTATTGTGTTTGGTGAGATGTACTCGCTGAATTGTGAGTCACTGAATTATTTCACTATTATGATGTGGAACCCTGCCTTCCTTTCCCTTTTTGCACTTTCCACTTCATTTCCAAACAAGCTGGGATTTTTGGCCTAGGAGTTCTTGATTTTTGATTTTGGCACACTCACTAGTAGCCCCAATCAGTCCCTCTTTTATTATGGCCCATTTCTGTTCCACCTCCATCTCCTTACTGATCCAAGGAAAGTGCCCTACCAGAATTTCTCTGGTCTTATTAAAATCAGACTTTCTGAAATCAAAAACCCTTGTCTTTGTTCTGACCATCCCTATACCCATGTCCAGGTGGAACCACACTGTAGCTAGTGGTCCCATTGTCACTAGTGGCAATTCTAATTGTCTCTCCCTAGATTGCACATTTATACACACTCTGTACAATGTCAAGTCTGTCCACATACCATTGGTTTTCTCAAAATAATTGCTCTGAAAAATCTTTTAAATGGGTAATTGTCTTTTTCATGTGCAGGATATTATTAATTAAGAATCATAATTTGTCTACTTCGGTTTAGGTATCTAGAGGGAAATCTTGTTTGACTGATGCATGGTCTAAAATTACCTGTGGTAATATTTCAGTTACACATAGTCCCTGCAGCAGTGTGGGGCTAATAAAGAAATAGTTGATTCTTGAGCTGGTTCCATTCAGATTAGAGAAAAAGTGTATTTTCAGTTCATGGGGTGTAGTGTCATCCAGCTGTTCCACTATATTAACTTAGTCACTAAGTGCCTTAATGGCACACTGATTAGGTGAGATACTCTCCTACAGTTTGCCTGACCCCAGGTATTAATACTGCTATGTCCAGCCATTTCATTAGGTGCAACATAAACCTTGTGAATAGACCAGGGTTTTCTATATTAGGGCCATCTATATTAGCTAGCAATAATTAACTTTCATCTAATACCCCATGCAGAATTATGTATAATCCCTCACTATCTTTGATTTCATGTAGTAAAGTGAAGGGCCCCTGAGTTGGAACTGGGGGAGCACCGGCATGAGGGGCTAAAGGAGCGGGGGCCTTGTGGCGGAACCCAGGATGAGGTGGGCACATGGGCCATAGGCACGGGGGTCACAAAAAGGTGGCAAAAAGTGCCCGTGCATGATGAGAGTGGGCCTGAGGGGCTATGAGGGGGGCAGCCGAGGATGATAATATGATCTTTTAATCTTGTTGTGCAGCCTAGGCCCACCAGAAGGAATGGCACCCAAGAGAGCCCCAGTGTCGAGCGTGACCATGCTGATGGAGGCAGCAAAGCTGATGGCGCAGCTGACTAGCTTGGTGGAGGATGCGAAGAAAGAGAGGCAGAGGAGAGGCCCAGAAAAAGAGGAAGGAGAGAGGTGAGAGGGCCGGCACCGGGAACGGGAACAAGAGACCGAAGCTGGCAGTGCCCATCCCACCCTGGGGGCCCAGGGCAGGTGTCGAGCCCACCCCAGAACTGGCAGGGTCCATACTGGATGGGGGTAAGGATGGCATGGATATGAGCAATGATGTGGATTTAAAAGAGTATATGGAAAAATTGTTGGGGGATATGGGGGAGGACGGGATTACAAAGCTGGAGTGAGTTTTGAAGGCCATTAAGGATGGGGGAGACCCAGGATGCAGGACACAGCCTACATGGGGGAGGGCGGAAGATGTACGAAGGGCCACCTGGTTTCACTCTGGGTGACCACTTCCCAGCCTCCACAAAGGAGAAGATCTGGAAGGGTGAGTATATGGACATATTTGGGTTGGTAGACAAGTAGACTGCCAAAAAATATGAACAGAGGGAGTCAGTGGGCAAGTCGGAGATGGCAGTGGCATTAGCAGTGGTAGGCCACAAGATGGAGGAAGCCCATTTCAAGGGAAAAAGCATAGACATGTGGCAAGCCGATTTCATAATTTACAGTGCTCTGGTCCTGGAGAAGCAGCCGGAAATGGCAGTCCCTTGCTGACTTACATGGCAATTATAATGGACGACATACAAGCAAATCTGGGTTTTCGTGGCTCAAGTACCATTTTATAGTATTCTGAATGAGAATGCATGGCAAAAAGGCTATCTGAGATTAGATTGTACCCATGTGGAGTTGTGGGTCAGGATGTTGTCGGCTGCAATGGGTGTGCAAGTGGCGGACCAGACGAAGTGATCAGCCCCGGTCCTGGGGGCCAAAGCGTGCTGGGCTTATAACAGAGCATCATGCACCTGGCCTAGTTGCAAGTTCCAGCATGCCTGCGCACGTTGTGGGAGTTCGCACTCAGAGACAGGCTGCAGGCAAGGTGGTGAAAAAGGAGGGCAGTCAGGTGGGCAACCACAGGAACAGTCCTTTCAGGGGGGATGGGGGGATCTGGGAGGGGACAGGGTAGCCCCAGGAGAGGAGGATATGCCTCCAGCTATGGGTGGAATTAGGTCAGGAACAAGTGAGGGGCAGTGGGGCTACACCTTGGCCCACACCCCCATCAACTTGGGGGTTGTAGAGGCCTGGACAGAGGGCTACCCAGAAAAGGATGGGGTGGAGCTATTACAGGCAGGCTTTAAGAAGAGTTTTTCACTGGGGTTAGAGGGGTAATGGGTAGGGATGCAGGCTAAGAATTTGGGCTCGGTAAAGAGGAAAGAGGACATAGTTCAGAGAAAGACTATGAAGGAGGTCAGGGCAGGGAGGGTGGAGGGGTCCTGGCCAGATCCCCTGCAAGGACTTCTGGGTGTCAGACCTGGGGGTGGTGCCTAAAAAATAAGCTGGGGAATTCTGGCTCATACACCACCTGTCATACCCAGATGGGGGGGTCGGTGAATGAAGGGATCCCAGGGGCGCTGAGCATGGTATCGTCCCTGGACCAAGCGGTAGAGTTAATTCAAGCAGCCTAGGGGACCTGGCTGGTGAAGACAGACATTGATTCTGCCTTCCGGCTTCTATCAGTCTGGCCAGTGGACTGGGATATGCTAGGTTTCCGATTTGAGGGCAGTTTGTATTTTGACAAACCCATGCCCATGGGGTGCTCTGTGGCGTGCGCAACATTTGAGAGGTTCAGCTCATGGGTACAGTGGGTGTTTTGGTACCGGTATGGTCATAGGAGAGTGGTCCATTATTTGGATGACTTTTCTATTGGTAGGCGACAGCCAGGCAGAGGCCCAGCGGATGCTAGGAGATTTCTGGGACATGTGCAGTGTCATCAGGATCCCTCTAGCAGCAGGTAAGACAGAGGGTCTGGCCTGCAGGTTGGAGTTCCTAGGAATCAAGATAGACACCAAGAGGGAATGTTTCCACCTGCCAGGGAATAAAGTGTCCAGGTTGAAGGGGTTGTTGGCACTAGTGGAGGGAAGGAAGAGGGTGCCGCTGGTACAGGTACAGCAACTGCTAGGGCTCCTTACTTTTATCTGCAAGGCCATAAGCCCAGGCAGGGCTTTCATGAGGAGGCTGGACAGGGTCACAGGGAAGGTCAAGCTGCCCCATCACTGGGTGGACATCAATAGAGGCGTGCGGAAGGATCTCTGATTTAGGAGGTCTTCTTTAAATCATACAATCGGGTGACGTTCTGGCAAGAAGAGTGGGCTCATAACACAGTCCTCGAGCTGTACACAGACATGGCTGAGGGTTTTGGGTTGGAAGCCTACTTTCAAGGGGAATGGATCTCGGAGGAATGGCCAGACCAGTAGAAGGAATGGGAATGGAGTACGGACATCATGTTTCTGGAAATTTTTCCCATATGGGTGGCTCTGGATATCTGGGGAGAGCAAATGGCGGAGTGGTGCATCTCATTCTGGTGCGATAACAATAGGGAAGTGGAGGTGATTAACAGGAAGAGTGGTCTTACAGACTTAATGGGATGGGTTCTGAGGAGCTTAGTGTTACTGGGGCTGCATTTGAACCTGTCCTTCAGGGCACAACACATTGAGGGGATTTGGAATGAGGTGGCTGACTGTCTCTCTCGATTTCAGATAGGATGGTTCCAGGAGTTGGCACCCCAGGCAGCACCCACCCAGACCAAGGTACCGGGTTGAATGTGTGAAACTGGAGGGAAAAGGCCAGGGCACTGTATAGAGGATTGTGGGTGTCCAACACCTTGAAGGCCTATGGAGGGGCTTGGGAGAGCTTCCTGGATTTTCAAGCAGGTTTGGGTTGGGAGACAGGGGAACCAGTGCAGGAAGAACAGGTCATGCAGTATATAGTGAGCAAGTGTGAGGAAGGGGCGTCCCACACTACCATGGAGGTGCAGATGGCAGGGATCAGCTGGGCTTGCCAGGAGCAGGGCTGATGGGACGCCACAGGCAACCGGGCCATCAAGCAGATGGTCATTGGATGGAGGAGGAGATGAAGTGGTAGACAGGATGGGAGAAGTCCCATACAGAGGCCACTACTCCTGAAGGTGGTGCAGGCACTGGACAGAGTATGCCAGTCAGCAAATGATGCATGTCTGTTTCAGACCATATTCACAGTCATGGTGAGAGGGGCCTTCTGGGTAGGGGATATGGTGGTACCCAAAAAGGGAGTGGCCACGGTGGGCTTGCAAGAGTAGGACGTGCTGTTGGAAAAGGATATAGTGGTTATCAGACTCCAGAGGTCCAAAATGGATCAGGGGGAAGGGGCACCACCATTGAGATATACAGACAAATGGAAGGGGCAGTATGTGTGGTAAGGGCAATGACAGATCATAGTAGGGTACAGGGTCACCAAAAGGGGGCTTGGTTCCTGCATGGGGACAGATCACCGGCAATGGGGTTCCAAGTGGGAGCAGTGCTGAAAAAGGCAGTGGCATTTGCAGGGGGGAGTACCCCCAAGAGTTCTCCCCCCATTCTTTCCAAATTGGGGCAGCAACAGAAGTGGCGGCAGTGGAGGCAGGCAAAGCCAAGGTCAAAAGAATAGGGAAGTGGAAGTATAATTGTTACATGAGATATGTGAGGTGTTGACAATGACTAATGGCCCCTTTTTCTCTCCCTGCAGCAGGTTCCATTTGACAGGTGTGGATCGTGGGGCACTCATTTATATATTGGGCACAGAGGTTTGCAGCCACTATGAGGATAGGAGCACAGCTGCACCTGGGAGCGGAGCACACCAGAGTGCGATGGAGGGACCTGAGAGGCATGAGGTGGTCACAGCTGCTACCCCTGCTGTAGGAGTTACTGGTGCAGGGGCTGACTGGATGTGTTATTGTGCATTTAGGGGCAATGACTTGGGGACAATACCAGGGGTCCTTGATGAAGGACATCATTGCAGATTTGGAGAAGGTGAAGAGTTGGTGGCCTCGGGTGATAGGGTGGTCAGAGATCACCTCCCAGAGGGTGTGAGAGGAAACAAGGGCCAAAAGCAATAGAGGTGGCATGGAAGAGTTTTAATAGGAAGGTAGCCAGGGCAGTGATCGAGATGGGGGAGTTCACATTCAGCATAGGGACATCTCGTATGAACAGGAGGCAGTGTACCAGGGGGACAGGGTTCACTTGATGGAGTTTGGCATGAGCTTGTTCCTCCCCTTCAGGGACCTAGTTGGGACATTAAAAAAGGGCTGAGGGGTTAACCTCACGGAGAGCCCATCTTCCATCAGCAAGCTGGAGATGGAGCAGTGGAAGGGGTGGGAGCAAGAAGGAAAAAGGGGGGGCAGGTAGATGGGGAGGTGGTAGGTACCATGTACTGGGGACAAATGAACCCAGGCTTGGGAGTAATAGGGGAGGGGGAGGTAAGTAGAACTAGGGGATTGACTGATGTGTCCACACCTAGTGGGGGTGAGTGGTCCTGGTAAGATGGTACCCGGTTTTGGTGGTAAAAAGGGGGGGCTGGATCATGGTGTCCAGACCCCAAGAAGCAAGGGTGGAAGAAGAGTGGATCAAGAAGAAGAACCACACAAGAGGGAAGACAGGACTGTTATGTCCTAGATGTGATATTCGACTGCTATGTCCAAAATTGTAAATATGGACTTGATAGAATGAATGGGATGTAATGTATGATTTAAATTGTGCCTGTTTACAAATAAATGTTGCCAGTGAGCATCCAAAGCTTAACAAGCAGTGGCCTGAGTTATTTCTCAGTGGGGATCCAGGAACAATAGGGCTTGCCAATAAAAGGCAGGCCAGGTTGTCCTGGGAGACAGCCAGAAATAAGGAGGATAGGGAGTTGGGGGTGGCAGGACGGAGGTTATGACCTCAGGGGGTCAGGCCATCAGAGGGGTGGCACAGGTGTACTCGCTGGCATTGACCAGGAGGAGGGGCCTGAGGAGAGGGGCAGGATCAAGGGTCCCTGAGGCTTCTTAAGGGCAGGTAGCCGTGGCTATCCTCTATCTGTTATAATTTTCCACCCACCCTCCTGGCAGTAAAAATAGAAGGAACATGTAATAGACACTAGGACAGGCGAGGCATGGGGAAGAATGGGTTTATGGGTGGCCCAGCAGGGGCCAGGTGGTGCCAGTAGAAGGAGCGACAAAGGGCGCGGGGACTAGGGTGGAGCCCTGCCAGTGAGGAGTTAGGCAAAGGGAGCAAAAGGAGGGGAGGAAGGGGTGGGAGCAAGAAGGAAAAAGGGGGGCAGGTAGGTGGGGGAAGGGGGTAGATACCATGTGCTGGGGACAAAAGAACCCAGGCGTGGAAGTAACAGGGAGAAAGGGAAGTAGAATCAGGGGATGGATCGATGTGTCCACACCAAGTGGGGGTGAGTGGTCTGGGTAAGGTGGTACCCAGTTATGGTGGTAAAAGGGGGGAGCAGATGAGGCACTCTGGGTCATCCTGGAGACTGGAAATGGCACCACAGTCCACATGAGGGTTGTATACAGACCCCATCTCATGGGGAGGGAATGGACAAGGAAATGATAGAAGGCATCCTTAGAATGGCAGACAAAAGGGAGATATTTTTGATGGGGTATCTGAATATGCCAGATGTTAACTGAAGCACCTTTGCTGCAGGCACATCCAAGAGCAGGGTCATTCTTGATGCCCTACAAGGGGCATGACTCAGACTGCTAGTATTGGAACCTACTCAGGAGGGAGCAATCTTAGACTTGGTACTCTCAAATGGGGATGGAGAAAGAATCTCAGATTTAGAAGTGGGTAGCCATCTGGGAACAAGCGACCACCAAACAGTGTGATTCACGATAAACACAGCCAACAATCAAGCCATACAAAAGCAGAATATTGACTTTAGGAGGGCTGACTTTATGAAATGAGAGTGCCTCAGAAAAGCACTTAGCAAACAGGCAAGAAGGAGGGGTGGAAGAACAATGGGAGTAATCAAAACAGCCATCACAGAGGCAACAAGCCTTTTGTGTAAAGCAAATCAACAAAACGCAACAAAGGAAAAAAACGCTATGTTTTTTCCAAAGAGGTGGCAGGGAAGGTTAAGGAGAAAAGGATAGCATTCAGGAAGTATAAGGAAACACAGAAGGAGCAGGACAGATTACTTTTTCAGTTAAAGCAGAAAGAGGCAGGGAAGGCAGTCAGAATAGCAAAGGCCCAAACCGAGGAAAGAATAGCCAACTCTGTTAAGAAGGGGGATAAGACCTTTTATAGGTACATTAGGGAGCAAAGAAAAACCAAAGGAGGGATATTGAGGCTTAATAAAGAGGAGGGAATGTGGGCAGAGGGTGACAGTGAAAAAGCGGGGATATTGAACGAATATTTCTGCTCAGTATTCACAAAGGAAGAGAAGGGGGAGGTACCTAAACCAAACAAGTGAAACACTCTGAAGATGGGGGTCAATACTGGTCCATTTACAGAAGAAAGGGTTCAGAAGAACTAAAAAAATTGAAGGTAGACAAAGCAATGGGGCCTGATGGGATTCACCCAAGAATTCTAAAAAGAACTAAGGGTAGAACTAGTGACACCACTGACTACTCTCTTTAACAAATTATGGGAGGATGGGTGGTACCTGAGGACTGGAGGAGGCGGATGTGATTCCTCTTCACAAAAATGGGAGCAGGACAGAGGCAGGAAACTACAGACCAGTTAGCTTGACCTCAGTGGTAGGGGTAAATGATGGAATCACTTCTGAAGAAAAGAATTGTTGAGTACCTAGAGGCCAGTGAGGCACAGGACCCAAGACAGCATGGATTCACAATGGGAAGGTTGTGTCAGACAAATCTAATAGATTTCTTTCACTGGGTGACCAAAGTAGTAGACCACAGAGGGGCTGTGGACATGGCCTACCTAGATTTTAGCAAGGCATTCGACACAGTCTTACATAAAAGATTAATATACAAGTTAGCCAGCCTTGAAGTGGGTCCCAAGGTGGTAGCCTGGATAAAAAACTGGCTGGACAACAGTACACAGTGAAGAAAGGAGTGTAACTAGCGGGGTACCGCAGGGTTCAGTACTGCGACCGGTCCTTTTTAATGTCTTTATAAGTGACATGCAGAGGAACTGGAAGGAAAAGTATGTCTCTTTGCAGACGACACAAAGATCTGAAACAGGGTTGTTACACAAGATGGAGTGGAAAGGATTAGAAGGGACTTGGCAAGGTTGGAGGAATGGTCAAATGTATGGCAGCTCAGATTCAATGCAAAGAACTGCAAGGTAATGCACCTGGGAAACAAAAACTCAGGGGAAGAGTACACAATGGGGGGTAAGATACTGACAACAGTAAAACTGGAAAGGGACCTGGAGATAATTATATCAGATGACCTAAAGGTGGGCAAGCAATGTGAGAAGGCAGTAAGGAAGACTGGGGATACTGGGATGCATAGGGAGAGGCATCAATAGTAGAAAACAGGAAGTTGTTATCCTTCTGTACAGACAGTTGGTAAGACCCCATCTGGAGTGCTGTGTGCAGTTCTGGAGACCCCATCTCCGCAAAGACATAGACAGATTGGAGGCTGTCCATAGGAGGGCAACCAAGACAGTGCAGGGTCTGCACCAGAAGATATGTGAAGAAAGACTAAAGGAGCTTAATATGTATACCCTTGAGGAGAGAAGGGAGAGAGGAGACATGATAGAAACTTTCAAGTAACTCAAGGGAATCAACAAAGTCCAAGAGGGTAGCATCTTTCAGAAAAAGAGATGTGTAAGAACAAGGGGGCACAATTTGAAGATAGAGGGGGGACGGCTCAGAGGTAATGTGAGGAAGTATTTTTTCACAGAGAGGGTTGTGGATGCATGGAACAGCCTCCCTGAGGAGGTAGTGGAGTCAAGAACAGTGGGGGTAATTCAAGAATGGATGGGACAGACATAAGGCAGTCCTAGTAGGGGGGTAGGAGTAAGTAAGCTGTTGGTTAACTGGGAACTGCAGCTTATCTTTTAGGTAGGAAAATGGGCAGACTAGGTGGGCCAAGAGGCCCTTATCTGCCATCAAATTCTATGTTTCTATGTTTCTCTGGGTGTGGATCATGGTGTCCGGACCCTGAGAAGCAAGGGCGGAAGAAGAGTGGATCAAGAAGAAGAACCACACAAGAGGGAAGACAGGACTGTTATGTCCTAGATGATATGGGACTGTTATGTCCAAAATTGTAAATATGGAATTGTTAGAATGAATGAGATGTAATGTATGATTTAAATTGTGCTTGTTTACAAATAAATGTTGCCAGGGAGCATCCAAAGCTTAACAAACAGTGGCCTGAGTTATTTCTTAGTGGGGTCCATGGACAATATATTTTTTTTTTTTGCATTGGGTTAGGAAATAGATGCCACAATCCAGCTAAGCTTCTTTCTTCCTGATGTAATGAATCTGCCTTATAAAACAACACATTACAGTACCTTCCATGATGTAAAGAGTAGTTTGTTGCCATATTGGTCCTTGTACAAAAAGATGAACAAAATGGTCACCTCTCAATGGTGATAGACTCCCACTGGTAAAGGTAGTGGAACATAATGATCCTGACAGGAAACTATACCAAAGGAAGTAGGGAAGGCTGGAATTAGAGTCTGGCCTCAGCCTGTCCAATGGGAAGTGAAGCTGGATATCCCTCTTCCTTTGTCCTTTTGTTGTTACCAAAGAAGAGTTTGTTGGAACCATGAAAAAATGGCAGGGATCTGAACTGGGGAGAGCTCCTTGTTAAGCATTGAGTTGGATTTTTTTTGGAGGAAGGGACCTTGCTGCAGCTAAAATACTTTACAGTCTTTCTTACTCCACTAACTTTGGTTAGGAATTACCCCACTTGGAAGCCAAGCACAGCATATACTGTAGTACTTCTCAAATGGAAGGCTGGCCAACTACATTTGTAGTCCAAGAAGAACATCTTTCAACAGAGTCAGCCATGTATATTAATGGACATCATGTGAACCTACTGTACCATTGGCATACAATCCACTGAATTTAAGGTCTCCATGCATTAGACCTAGAGACTAAATATTTAATGTAGGAGAAGAAGCATGATGCAGCCAGCTGAATTTGGCAAGAGTGGCTAATTCCAGATTAACAGCAGGGCAAAAGGTATATGAATGTATATTATAATTTAGGAAATCTAGGAAGGCAAATGTATCATTGACCTGTTAGAAAACAAGAATTTTTAGGATCAAGACAATGTCCCTGATGAAAAAGAGGAAACAAGAATAATTCTTTACCAGGTATATTTTTGGATTATTCCTCAAATCATTGGAGCTAAAGATACAGTATTAGCTTTTTTTTTTAAATATGTCTAGGGAATGGTGGGTGATGGAAGTTGAGGGTAGAAATGACTGGAATGATAAAAGGGGTGACCACAAGAATTGCAATGACATCTGGAAAGGGATCAAGGTTATTAATTTATTTTTGTAAATTTGCCAACATCTGAGTATTTGTAAAACGATAATTGCACACCCTTAGTACCAAGCACATTACAAAAAAGACTTTAATGTTTAAAATTCTTCAGTGGAAGAAAATGGTCTGCTGATTGGCAGAGGCTGAGCATGAGATGAATAAGACTGGACACAAAGGTGATTTGAATTTTAGAATATTTCCGAGGGTTCTGTTGTGTTGGTACAGTACTAAGGTAGTTTGTAGTTTTTGATGAACCCATGTTGAGAGAATTGTGACACACTATACAGTAATTGCATTCAATTACTATATATATATATGTATATATATATATATATATACACATATACATACACACACACACATACACACACATACCACAGGGGTGAGAGCTTTCTCAGTAGGATATACTGTGCTATTTTCACTAGAGTGAGGATAAATCCTGATGACATCAGCAGAGTGAGGATATCGGCATTTATCCACACTCTGCTGATGTGAGAATATATGCATTGCAGCTTGCATTCTAAAGGGAATTGCTTCAGATAACAGTTTCTCTTTCTCATTGAAGCTGCAACTTACACAATTACCTTTGCAAAACACTCTCACCTGTGTCCCATTGTTATTATAACACTCCTAGACCATTACTTTGCTGATCTCAGCTTCAAAACAACCTGAATTCTAAATGAAACTCTTTTACAAAGCAGTTTCTCTTTCCCAGTCCTACCTGCAGCAGTTTGTCTTGCTCACTGAGCCTCTGACTTACTCAATTAGCTTTGCAAAACACACTCACCTGTGTTTCTGACTTCCAGTCCATTCAGAAAACACACACACACACACACACACACTGACACCACACACAGAATGAGCAGGAAACACACAGAAACAGAAAAAAATTGTTCCTAAAGCTCTCATCCCTGTGGTATAAATCGTACACATGATGGACAGATCGTAGGATATGGAAAATATTCTCAGTCCTGCAGAGTGAGCTTTGCATTCTCACTCTGCAGGAGTGAGAATATTTTCCATATCCCATTCCTGCCCATCATGTATCCTATATATGTGTGTATATATATATATATATATATATATATATATATATACTAGAGCTTGCTTATGAAAAATTGCTATGTAAAGCAAAAACATCTTACATTTTCATAAATGTGTTATACATAATGAATATGTACCACCTTTATGGCTACTGTGTAATTATTGTTAAAACTGATTATAATTTATTCTCTACTGCAGGCTACAGCCACCTTGGTGTTAAGGATTTTGTGAGGTATATGTCATTTCTCTTTTTTGAGCTTTGACCTTTGTTTCCCCCTAATTAAGGTTAAAATTATAGATAATTATTTTCAAGTATAAAATAATTCACCAAGGACATGAAAGTAAAATACATAATCATAGACATCTCTGTAGGAGACAATTATTAAGATAAATAATCTGCTTCATGTGAAGGACTAGTATGAGTCTTCTGTATTCACTAAGGAGTACATGTATAGTGCTGTCATCTTTACTTCCTCAAGAACCATGAGTAGCTAATTAGTTTTATTTTTTCTATTTCAATTTTTGTCACTATAGGGTACTTGTAATGACAGTTTTTTTTTTTAAATTATACCTTTCTCTGAAGTATTTTTATACTACTCTGTGCTGCACTTGCCTTGCTCATCCCCAGGATGCTACTGTAAATATGTCTCAAGACATAATGTACCTCCTCCCTGTAACCATCCAACAAATAAATAAATATGCCAGATTGACAGAATTGGAAACCAACCTCCTCTATTCATTACATTACTAGTAAATCACAGCCACAGTGCAAGCTTCCCCATTCTTTTTTTTTTTTTGCTCCCCCGTGCCCCAGCCTTTGCCACTCCTTGGGGATGCATAGCTCCCTATGCCCGCCATATCACCTCCGCTACCTCTCCTGCCATTGCTCATGGTCCTGTGTGTACCACACCCTGGGGGGTCTGGAACTAACCCTACCAGAAGGGACCCTCCCAGGGGGCAAGGGAGGAGAACTTGGAGATACAGTGCCCCTGGGTCAGGTGCATTCACAGGAGACAGAAGAGGAGGTGTGCTCCAGGGACCAGCATGGTAGGAGGAGGAGCAGCGGTCATGTGGTCAGGCTGGGGCCATTTTTCTGTTTTTCAGTGGGGGCATGACATGCCACACAATGTCAAGGCCTGAGCAGATGTCCATCATGCTCCCTCTCGCAGTAGAGCCTGATGTATTTCTCTGCTCCCAGCCTTTGCCTGGGCCAGCAAATACCAAGGCTCAAACCCCCATCTCTCCCTGGAGAAGGTGAGCAGTCATGGGGTTCTCAAACCTTCTTCCCCTCGGCCAGCCCTCCGATGCCTGGGTCCATTCCCGAACCCTGGTCATCGGCGTCGCAAGTTGAAATCCAGCCACTGGGCCAGTGAGCTGGCAACTTCCCCATTCTAAACAGCTAGCAGGCTTTAATCTTATTCTAGAGGTACCACTGTTAGTGTGGGAAATGGTCGTTTTAACTGTAGAAAAATGAAATGGCTCAGATTCACATAAAGACCCCAACATCACTGCCCTGAGAAATGGTCAGTCTCTGATTGACCTAGATCAGAAACCTCACACTCCCAGAGATCCAGACCAGAATTCATGATGGACCAGAAAGGGATTACCTTTACCTTAACAATTGGACTGCTTCAAATTCAGACACAGACCACCTGAAAGACTGATTGCCTTAGATAGGATTGGCTCTTTTTTATAGTTTCTGGACCAAATCAAAGCTGGGTCAAAAGTGGTTCACCTATTCATAACTCTGACTCCATGCACATTCTGATAGGAATTCAGGTAGGTAGTATTCTCGAATTCAGATATTTATTTATTTATTCATTTATTTTATTTTATTTATTTAAATATTTGGTAACCAGGAAAGGTACACTGAGCCAAGGCTCATTTTCAGGTGTGACCTGGGGGAAGGGGGAACAAAACAAGCAGCAGTTACAAACAACTGAAGTGCAAGAACAACAGTATAAAGTGCAATGCAGTGGACAACAACAGCAGTGTGAATACAGTGAGGTTAATAAGACAGCAGCACAATACATTGCTGCCATTTACTGATTTAAAAATGTATGAAAGGAGGGAGTCAGACTGGCTTGAATTTGAGGAGGGAAAAGCCCTCAGGGGAGGGAGGAAAGGTGAGGGGAGAGTGAGAGAACATTAGTAGTAGGGAAGGGCAGCAGGTAGAAGGGAAGTGGGGGAGGGAGAAGGGAGTTAGAGGGGAGAGACACAGGAACAAGTAGTTGGGGGGGGTTGGCTTTAGCAGCCACTTTAGGGACAGTAGAGAGTTGGTTCCACAAGGAGGGATGACAGTAGGAGAAGGCAGCCATACCTGCACTAGAGTGAGGATGTGGGATCGAACCAGTATATACCAATAATGGATAAGCATTGGGAAAGGTGACACAAGGGTAGTGGAGTGATAGAAAGAGTGGAGTAGAGGGAGCAGTGATGTGTGCTGGGTGGAGAGTTAGTGGCAAAGCAACAGAAGGTGTTACAAAGAGTGTCCAGTCCAGCAAGGGTGGAAGGAGAAGCTGTACTGTAGACCACGTCCACATTGTCAAAAATAGGGAAGATCATTCTGACAAGCAGGTCCTTCTAGACGTTAGATGGGTGGCAGTCCTTATTTTGGTAAAGGATGTCTAATTTGGGGCAAAGCTTTGAGTGAATCTCATCAGTGTGTGCTGAGAAGTCCAGGTCACTAACAAGACACACATGGAGGTATTTATAAGCATGGACTACCTCCAGCTGGGTGACATCATGAGTGGAGAAAACCGGGAGAGACAAGAGCCTAGCTAGTTTTTGGCTGAAGCCAAAGGTCATGGACACTGTTTTCTTGTTATTTACTTTAAGCTGGTTGGCTTGAAACTAGCATAGAACTTTATGAAAGTTGCATTGAAGTGAGGATGCTGCTGCTGATGTAGGGGGAAAGAGGCGTAGATGACTGTGTCATCAGCATACATATGAATATGGGAGGAGACACAGATGGAAGGGAGGTCATTTAGAAATATACAGTAGAGAAGAGAATGGGACCCAGAACAGAGCCTTGGGGTACTCCTGTGAGAAAGGAGAGGGGGACTGTGCGCCACCCACCTGCACAGACTGCTGGTGGTTTAACAGGTAAGATTGGAACCACATAACTGTGGGAGTGGAGAGACAACCTGTGGCCAGCTTGTTTCAAAGGAAAGGATGTGATACCTAATTGAATGCCAATGCAAAATCTATAAAAATAGCAGCTGTGATGAGACCCTGGTCCATCATGGTAAGGATTCAGTCAGTGACATGGAGAAGGGAGGTGACAGTGGAGTGGTTTGTCCCGTAACCAGACTGGAAAGGGTACTGGAATGAGGAGGAGTCAAGATAATCAACTAATCTAGAGTGGACTAATGATTCCTGTAGTTTGGCAAGGGAAGGAAGGAGGGAACTTGGTCTGTAGTTTCCAGGAGATGAAGAATTGCCTCCTTTGTGGAGGGAGAGCATCTAGGCACTTTTCCAAGTGTGGGGGACAGCACAGAGAGAAAAGGAGCGGTTCAAAAGGTGAATGAGCAGGAGGAGAATAGCAGGGGTGATATGTGAAGAAGTTTGGGGTCTAAGCCATATGGACTGTATTTAGAGGGGTTGTGAGATTTGAGGCTGTGTAAAACTTCCTAAGGGATGATGGTAGGGAAGTGAAACCCAGCAGAGGAGGTGGGTTGGGGGGCAATTGCTCACGGTGACAGAAAGAGAAGCGCAGGTTGTGAAGAATTTGTTGAACAGGGAGGTGACAACAAGGTGATCAGAGACCAATAAGCCATCTACTAGGAGAGAGGGAGGAAGGCTGGGCTGGCAGGTCAAAAAGAGAGTGGATCACTTTCCCAGAAGCTGGAGAGAGACTGTATGTTGGACTGCAGATTTGAATTGAAATAGTTGGCCATGGCTACATGGATAGCCTTGGTGCAGGAGTTTCTAATGGATTTGTAATGCTGGTGGTCACAGTCAGAGTGGGAGGCCTTGAAATGGGCCGAAGCAAGGTCCCTTGATTTGCATTGCTCTAAGAGGTCTAATGTTATCCAAGGGTGGTGGGAGCACTTTACCCTGGTCCTTTTGAGGGAGGTGTTGGAGTCCCATGAGTGAATAAGGATGGCGGTGAAGTGAGATAGGATTGTGTCTATATCCTTTGCAGAGTAGACCATGGACAAGTTGGCAGAGGCCAAGTAGCTCAAGAGTCAGTGTTGAGTTACCTAAGGGGTCTGTGCCAGATATATTTTGGGGTGGATTTCAGGGGTGGATTTTCCTAATACAGTGGGTGAGGCAGTGATCACTGAAAACATTAGGAAGCACTGCAGCAGACGAGATTCGATGGGAGTGAGAGCATAGTACCCAGTCCAGGAGGGTGTGGTTTGAGGAGAGGGGAGATTAGCCTGATGGGCTTGGAGATTAGTTGGGAGATGTTCAAGAATTCAATGGAGTGCTGGATAGGCTTAGAGCCTGGGGAGAGCCAATTAGGTTAAAATCGCTGAGTAGGATAATTTCTCCCAAGACAGAGAGAGAGAGACAAGAGAGGAGAGGGAGTTGAGGGAGGAGGGAAGGATCTTTGGGGAGGCAAAAGGACATTGAAGAAATGGGGAGGGTGGAAGGGAGAGCTTGAGCAGCAAGAGCTCATGGGAGGAGGGGGAACCTCTTTGAGGGAGATAGAGCAGGGAATGTTGTGGCAGGTGTGTATATATATATATATATTGGCACTGCCACCACATTTACCTCTGTCCTAGCTGAAGGGGCGATATTCAGGAAGGTCAAGAAGCAAATCAGGGACTCTAGATGAGAGCCAGATTTCAGAATTACAAAGGATGTCAGGGGAGTTTTGTGAGGCCCATACCTTGCGGGAGTCTAGCTTTGGGAGGAGACTACATGCATTGAAGTGGAAGGAAGGCCTTTGGGTACAGAGAAGGGTGGGGGGAGAGGGGCTAGGGCTGGGTTCCACATCACCAACCAGAAGCAGTAGGAAATGGAGGAGGGCTAGAAAGGATTGTGTCTTACACTTTTTGGGTTCTAGGGGAGAGTTGGTGGGAGAGTGGTAGTTACAGTATGTGAGGGAAGGGAGTGGTGGAGGAATTCAGGGTGTGGTAGGCGGAGGGAGGTAGGAAGGAGGCCAGGGTGGATCAGGTGAGAGGGGGTTGGGAGATAAAGTCTGCAGGAGGAGGGACAAGAAAGTAGGGGTAGGAATAGAGAGGGGAGGGATATGGAGAAAGAGAGGACAAGGGGAATTAGATGGGGGATAAGAGATGGAGGGGTCGGGGAGAGGAGGGGGAGGTGGATGAGGAAAGTAGGTTACCAGAGGAGCATAGGTATAGAAGAGATGGGTGGAGAAGAGAAAAGAGCATAAGAAAAGTTGGACAGAGTTGGAGAGACTGGGAAGGAGGCAGGGCACACAAAGGGGAAGGATATAGGAAGGATTAGGGGAAGGTAGAAAAATTTGAGGAGGGGATGGAAGCAATTCAGATACAAGAGTTAGTAATATAGCAAACTTGAGAATACATGCAGTAATTTGGGTGTATAGATTATGTGGCAGTCATGGTAAAAACACTATAAACAAAATAATTGAACTTGAAACAAACAAGCAAGTGTAGTTGATAAACAGCTTGTGTAGGCTGCAGCAAAGCTAAGAACTGAGTTGAGTGATAACAGGTCTTGCTGGAATGAGTTAAACACAGGATGCACCTGGAGCAACAACATGAGGCCTTGCACTAACAAGTTTAGGTGTAAGAACAGCACAAATCTGAGTAGCAGCTAATGCAGTAACAGTGGAGCACAGAGAGTAACCAACAGCAAAAATAACTAGTAGGACCTAGCACAATGCTGGTAGGCAAAACATTGATAGATGGTAAGAGCAAATCTGTAATGTTTTGTATTACATGTTACATTATTTTTAAAAAATCACTTCTTTATTAGAAATAAAGCAAAACTGAGATAAACAGCATCAGTTTGTACATTTGTTATTTTATTTTATGTTTGAGTCATTAAATGGGACCCACCTCCTTGGCCTGTGCGGCTGGCTGTTTGTGTTCGCTAGTAGTTTAGTTTTTGTGGATTTTCATGTTTTTCTGTTTGGAGTAACTACACTGTTCTTGGGCACAACATCTATGAAAGTCTCCTGGACTGAATTACTGTTAAACACCATAAGGAATTAGCATTTTCATTATAAATTAACTTTTTAGAAGTCATCACAAGCAAAACTAAGTCCAGCAACCAAGTTTGACAAGCTCTGAGTTTGTTGAGTCCTGCACTGAATCCACATCTTTGCCCGACCTGTTCCTATAGGATCTGTACTTGTCCTTGAGGACTATTCACAACCATTTTGGAGAACAAAGGGAAGATACTGTAGTGACAAAGGGTTTTCACATCCTGCACATGACCCAGGCCACAATTCATCACACAGAATCACAGAGGCCTCCTGGCCCACCTAGTCTGCCCTATTTTCCCTACCTACTGTGACACCACAGACACTACTTGATCTCCGGTCCCCCCCTCACCGCATGTATAAGGTCCCCTTTGTTTATCCCATCCATGCTTGAATCCTGTTACTGTTTTAGCACCCACCACTATTGCTGGGAGGCTGTTCCAGGTGTCCACTACCCTTTCTGTGAATAAGTATTTCCTCAGGAGATGGTGAGGGTCCACAGTTAGGCAACATAAACGAATATAGTATGGAGGTGGATACCAGTCCATTTACAGAAGAAAGAGTCCTTAAAGAAATAACAAAACTGAAAGTGGACAAGGCACTGGGACCAGATGGGATACATTCTAGAATATTAAGGGACCTACAGAATGTGCTGGCAGCACCACCACTGGCAGCCCTGTTCAATGAATCATTCGATACGGGAGTGGTTCTGGAGGACTGGAGGAGGGCAGATGTAGTCCCTGATCACAACAAGCATTTGTCAATGCTGAATGTTGGCTTGCTGGCATTGGCATTGGTAGTGCAGGAGTTACAGAGATGCATAATAGGAATGGCAGTGAAATATTGACCTAATGCCAACCCCCTATGCAGAGACTGAAAGGCATTGGGGGTGTGCCTTTGGGTCGTCGGCCATAACTCTTATGCCATTCCTCCTCACCCCACCCTGCAGACAGCAACAGGTGTCGCAGTGTGCCTTGGGGTCTTCGGCCCTTACACTTACTTCATTCCATAAAGGAATAAGCTGAGATGGGTGCAGTATAGGAGAATGGGGTGAACGTTAGTGACAAAGACCCCAAGGCACATCTAGATGCCTGTCAATGGCTGCAGAGTGGGGGTGGAATGCCGTGAATATTATGGCTGACAAAATCAAGTCACATCCCTCATGCCTGTTAGTCTCTACAGGGTGGAGTGTTATGGTTGGAAACCCTAATGCCCCAGACGTATGTTTGTATTTTCACTCCAAATTTTCAACATCGGGTTTTTGAGACCCCACCTCATGAACAGTGTCACTGACTTTTCATTACTCAATCCTGAAAGGTGATTTCACACTGTGACTGCACCAGTCAGAATCAGCAACCACAGGTGCAGAAACACATTTTGGGCAGGATGTGAAAAATGACAGCTGTACTGTTCATGAGGAGGTGTGAAAAAAGAGCAATGTTGAAAATCTGACGTGAAAATATGAAAACTTGGCAAAGTTAAGAGTGTGCATAGAAACTGCGCAACACACACCTGTAACATAATCATGTTTTGGAATTTTCCACCAGATTTTCGACATGGGAATTTTGGGACCTCCCATCATGAACAGTGACACTGTGATTGTGTTACTCTGTCCAAAAGTTAATTTCCCACAGCAACCACATCATTCTGCTCCACAGGTGCGGAAACACATTTTGGGAAGATGTGAAAAATCAGTAATTGGTCCAGAAAGGTGATTCCACGCAGTGACCACAAAATCACATTTCTGGACTGAGAAATGAAATGACAGTGCCAGTGTTCACAAAGTGGGGTCCCAAAAACCCCATGTTGATAATTTGGTGCCAAAATTCCAAAAAATTGCTAAGATATCAACCCATTGACTCCCATTATACAGCTTACCTTCAATTCTTCATTTTGCAGTTTGGCTTTGCAGAGTGCAGACGTGTCCCGGTCCACAGAAGATGACAGCGCCCATCCTCCGGAGGTAAGTATGGGGTGAAGGGGTATGGGGAGGTGGGTGAGCAGAAGGAGGGTTGGGATGGGGGAAGGGGACAGCGACACAATGATGGACCATTTCCTTTTTTTACAGGTACAAAAAAAAAACTGCGAAGGACAGTTTTCTTCTTTCAGAGGGAAAATTTGTTTTTATTAATGTGGGCACACTGGGTGGGCTCCCAGTGTGCCACAACAATGGGGAGGGGGTGCTGAAATGGTGATTGGGCATCCCAATTTCACCAAATCATGTAGAGTGGTTTGGAGGCCCATTCAACACCAGAGGTGGGCATCCTGGTGTCGGAAGAAAATTGAAAAACTTTCGGCACACTGGGGTGGGCTCCCGGTGTGCCACATTAGTGAGGGGGAGGAAGGGAGATACATGCTGACACAGGGATTGGGCACTCCGATGTTAGCTTTTTGAGATTCTGTGGCGGGCAGCAGGATCATCCATGTTTTGGCACACTGGGGTTAGCTCCCAATATGCCACATTCAATGGAGGGAATACATGACGACATAGGGCTTGGGCAACCCCGATGTTGGCTTTGAGGGACTGTGTGCTGGGTGGTAGGAGCTGCCATTGTGAAAAGCTGCTCTGCGGTTACATTATTTATTGAAATGTTTCACCAGGAAAGGCACACACTGCGCAAACATGTTGCTTATAACTCTGTCCATGCGCATTACTGTGCACTATAATGCACATGGCCGGAGTCTTGTCATCTGTTGCTGCAATGACAAAACTGCACTTGATTGCAGTGGCAGATTTCTTTCAACTTTTTGGCTCTCTTTGAAGTTTTCTGTCATTACCAGCATGCTCACTGATTGGCAGCTGAGGGATGAACCCACTAAAGTGTCCCCTGTATTTGTAACAATACTAATACTCCTCTGATATGTACTACTACCACAAGATGTTGCTTGCAATGTGCACAAGCCAGCATAAAAATGGGTTTAGGGACTAGGCTAGAAACTATAGACCAGTAAGCCTCACCTCAATAGTGGAAAAAATTAGGGTATAACTACTTAAAGAAAGGATTGTGGAGCACCTTGAATCCAGTGGAGCACAGGATCTGAGACAGCATGGATTCCCAGCTGGAAGGTCATGTCAAACAAATCTAATTGATTTCTTTGACTGGGTGACTATGGTAATGGATCAGGGGGTAGTGGTGGATGTGGTCTATCTGAATTTCAGTAAGGCCATTGATTCTGTTTCACACAGAAGACTGGTGAACAAAGTGGGCAGACTGGGAGTTGGTTGCAAGGTGGTAAACTGGGTTAGGAACTGGTTGAGTGATAGAAGCCAGAGGGTCATGGTAAATGGAGCTAAATCTGAGGAATGGAGGGTGACCAGCATGGTGCCATAGGGATCAGTCCTGGGGCCAGTCCTGTTTAATGTCTTCATAGGTGACATTGCAAAGTGCCTGGAAGGGGAGGTTTGCCTCTTTACAGATGACACTAAGCTCTGCAACAGGGTGGACATACCAGTAGGAGTGGAAAAATGAGGAGGGACCTAGGCAAACTGGAGAAATGGTCTAGAGTGTGGCAGCTGAGTTTCAATGTAAAAAAGTGCAAAATCATGCATGTGGGGTGCAAGAACTCAGGGTAGGATTACATGATGAGGGAGGGATACTGATGATCACCAAACAGGTAAGAGATTTGGGGGCAATCATACCTGATGATATAAAGGTGGCCAAATAATGTCACAAGGGTGTGGGGTGCATAGGAAGAGTTATCACCAGCAGAAGAAAGGAGGGGATGAAGCCAATGAACAGATCATTGGTGAGGCCTCATTTGGAAGACTGAGTCCAGTTCTGGATGCTGCATCACCATAAGTACATAGACAGGGTGGAGGTAGTTCAAAAAAGGACAACAATGATGGTGCAGGGCCTGCACTAAAAGTCCAAAAGTCATATGAGAAGAGACTGGGAGACCTCAGTATGTATATCCTGGAGGAGAGAAGAGACAAGGGAGATAAGATAGAAACCTTCAAATATCTGAAAGGTGTAAATAGGGTACCAGAGGCTAGCATCTTTAAGAAAAGGAGATGTCCAGGATCAAGGGGACATGACATGAGGTTTGAAGTGGGGCGTAGACTAAGGGGTAGCATGAGGAAATATTACTTCATGGAAAGGGAGGTGGATGCATGGCATAGACTCCAAGTGGAAGTGATGGGGCAAACACAGTGGGGGAATTCAAACATGCATGGGACAGGCATAAGGGGACCCTAGCAATAGGAACAAAGAGGTAAATCTGGAGATAAGTAGGGTCTGCGACTTTTACAGTAGGCAAGGAAATGAGCAGACGGGATGGGTCTAGTGGTCTTTATCTGCTATCAATTTCTATGTGTTTATGTGCATCACATCTTCTCTGAGTCTTCCCCCTCCAGCTTCATAGCATGACCCTTTGTCCTCGAGCATTTTTTTCTATGTAAAATTCTACCTTCATTTACCCTATTAATATCTGTGAAGTATTTAAATGTTTCTATCCTGTCCCTCCTTTCCCTCTATTCCTCTAGAGATTATGTTTAATTCCTTGATTCTGTCCTCATAGGGCTTTTGATGCAGGCCTGCACCATTCTGGTTGCCCTTTTCTGTACTGCCTCCACCTATGTTTGTCCTTCTGGAGATAGGGCCTCCAGAACTGGATGCAGTACTAGAGGTGGGGCCTCACCATTGATCTATACAGAAGTAACACTACCTCCCTTTTTTTTTTGCTAGTGATAATCCTCCCTCTGCACCCGAGCATCCTGCTAGCTTTCCCCACTGTCTTATCACACTGCTTTGCTACCTTCAGGTCATCATAAATGATGACCCCCAGATCCCTATCCTGTTTTGTGGTTGCCAGTACTACCCCTGCCCAATTGGTAAATTGCTCCCAGGTTTCTGGGCCACAAGTGCATGATTTTGCACTTTTTTGCATTGAAACCCAGCTGCCAAAACCTTGACCAATCTTCCAGCTTTTTCAGATCATCCCTCATTTTTCCAACCCACTGGTGTGTCCACCCTCTTGCAGATTTTTGTGTCATCCATGAACAGGCTTGCTTTCCCTTCCAGCCCATGTGCAATGTTACTAATAAAGACAATGAATAGGACCAGGCCAGTACTGACCCTGTGGCATCTTGCTGGTCACCTTGCCTTCATTAGAGTGAACACCTTTTACCACCGCCCTCTGATTCATGTTGTTTAGGCAACTTCTTACAAAGTTTACTACTTTTGGACCCACTCCTAGGCTGCCCAGCTTGCTCACCAGTCTTCTGTGTGGAACGGTGTTGAAGGCCTTACTGAAACCAAGGTAGGCCACATCCACTGCTCTGCCCTGATCCACTTCATTGGTCACCTAGTCAAAGAACTTGATCAGGTTTGTCTGGCAAGATTTCTCCTCTGTGAAATCATGCTGCATCAGATCCTGTAATCTACTGGTCACAAGGTACTCCCCAATCTTTTCCTTCAGTAGTGATTCCATTACTTAGCCCACCACCGAAGTCAGGCTGACAGGCATGTAATATCCTGCCTCCTCCCAATTGCATTGACCTGGCACTGAATGTTGCTCTTGTTTATACCTGCTCCTGTTGTTGCCTGTTGTGCCTAAATGTATCTCTGTAATCTCCCGGGTCACACCTTAAAATAGGCACTTGGTTGTCTAGTGTGCTTACCTGGTTAACAAAAACAAATAAGTAAATAAATTACAACTTTTGTGAAGTGGGACCACATCTGCCCTCCTCCAGTCCCCCAGAACTTCCCCCAAATGTAGTGATAGCTTGAACAGCACTGTGAGAGGTGTAGCCAGAACCTCCTTGAGCTCCCTCAGTATCCTAGGGTGTGCCTTGTCCACCTTAAGTTATGCTAGTTCCTTGAGGACTCTCCTCTGTAAAAGGAATAGTTTCCACCTCCCTTCCTTTAATGCCCTCGTCCCTTATCTGTGGCCCATCACCTACCCTTCCTCTGTAAATACTGAACAAAAGTATTTGTTCAATATGTCTGCTTTTTTTAGGTCCTCTTCCACACAGACTCCACCTTCCCCTCTTAGCCTTACTATCCCTCCTTTGGTCTTCCTTTTTTCACTTATATACCAAAAAAAATGTTATCCCCCTATTTTACTGACTTGGCAATATTCTCCTCCGTATGGGCCTTTGTGTTCCTAACTGCTTTCCATGCCTTCTTTTGTCTCTCCTGATATCTGTCCCTATTCTCCTCTTTCTGTGTCATCTTGTACCTTCTAAATGCTAGTGTTTTTGCCCTTTCTTTCTCCGCCACTTCTTGTTAGAGAACCATAGCAGTTTCTTTTTTTTTCTCTTGCCCTTTTTAACCTGCCTGACAGAGAGGTTTATTGCCATCTCAGTGCCCCCTTTATTTTTGTGCACTGTTCCTTAGCTCCACGAAATTTCTCTATCCCTGCTAGGGCATTCCTGAGGCATTCTCCCATTTTCTTAAAGTGGACCCTCCTGAAGTCCAGGACCCCTCATTTTAGTGTGGTTTGATTGTAGCCCAGTTGTCCTGTTGAATCACACCATATGATTATCACTGGTCCCCAGGTGCCTACCCACCATGACGTCAGCAACACTGTCCCCATTTGTGAGTACCAGGTCAAGTATTGCCTCCCCCATGAGTGGGTTCCTTCACTAGTTACCCAAGGAGCACCCCCTGCAGGGAGTCCAGGATGTCCCTACTTCTAACTCCTGCTGCAGCTGGGAGGCTCCAATCCATGTCTGGCAGATTGAAGTCCCCCACTAGCAACACCTCCACCTTGCTTGTCATCCTTTGGATTGCTTTCAACATATCCTTATCCACTTCTCACTCCTGTGCAAATAGCGACCTCCTTCAGCATCTCCAGGTTGACCCACAATACCTCTGCTGCTTCCTGCTCCCCTGTACTTCTGTAGCTTTTTATATGCCTCACAAAGAGCCACTCCTCCCTTTTACCCACCCTCCCTTCTTTTTTTTTTTTAGCGTATCTTTTTCTCCCTGGTCCCCTCCAGTCGGCATGCCTTCTCAGCCATCCTCCCAGCCCCACACCGAGATCAAGCCACTGTCCCCTACATCCCCCACAGTTTCCCCTCCATGGCAGGGCAGTGAGGAGCCCCCAACTCTACTCATCTCCAATAGGATCCAGATTGTCGGGGGAGTGCCATTCAAGTCAGGGCCTGTGGGGGGGTGGCTGTTCATCTGGCATGACCTGGGACCTTTTTCCTGTTTCTCCCATGAGAGTGGGAAATGCAATGATGCCAGTGGAGAGGGTGAACATGCATCTGCATGCACTCCTCCCAGCACCTGCCCCACTCAGTTCCTTCTTGCAATATCGGTGGTCTGGCCTCCACCCACCACCAGGGGTCAGAATTGAACCGACCACTGAAATCCCCCCTTCCTGGAGATGGGGAATAGTCCCTCGGACACTCAATCCCTCTCCACCCATGCCAATCTCCAGCGGCCCATGATCGTTCCCGAACATGGGTCACTGGCATAACATGAGGTAAGGTGACCAGCACCTCAGCCCTCAGCGCCACCAGGCCGGCCAACCCTGTCCCTTCTGAATAGAGTATAACCTGGTATGGCTACATCCCAATGCTGGTTTGTATTGCACCAGGACTTGGTAACTGTGACTACTGTATGTCCAGGTCTGCTTCTGCCATGTTGGCTTCAAGGTCTGCAATCTTATTGCCAAGACTTCGATTTGCACACATAGTTCTTCAGATTGTACTTCCACCCCCCTTCATTTTTCCCATTTGTCCTCTCTTTTTTTTCCTCTACTATTCTTCTTTCTGTCTCCCTTTCCGTCTACCTACTGGATTCTTCTGTTAATTGGTTCCTTTCAGGATTTTTCTCTCTCTCCAGATTCTCACTACTGACCTTGAAAGCCTGTGGGGTTGGGTGACAGTTTATGCCTCCCTACCTCATTCCACTACTCCCTCGGCTAGTTTAAATGCTTGCCAATGTAGCATTTAAACCATTCACTGAGGATCACCTTCAGGAATGTAGCACATTCTGCATCTTCTTTGATCTACAGAAACAACAGTTTACCCCAGCAGTTCAACATTTCTTCTGGATTTGACTATTTTTCATCATTTGACTCCTGGTCTCTTGGGCAAGGCATTATATTACATATCTGTGCTTAAAGTAATTTCCTATATAGGGTATGTCTATTTCTTACTTTTTTCTGTCAAGTGACACCTGTAGTAACTCTTAAGGAAATGCTCTAGGTTGTTATTGCATCAATACTGTTAGCAGCCTCTAGGAATTCCCTATTTAGGGTACATCTACAGTAATTTATTATTCTCTTATACCAAGCGTTGCCTGTAATACCTATTTAGTAAATGCACTAGGTTGCTGTTACAGTACACTTGTACTGTTATACCTCTAATGTAGATTAATACGCCTATACTGCTTTGGCTATTGTAGAGCCTGCCACCTAATCAGCCTAGACTAGCCTTGTTGTCAGTTCAACCAGTCCTTACTGTTGCTACTGCCTGTTTCTGACACTGCTAATATAACAACTAGCGTACTTTAATTACATGTTAATCAATGACGTTTCTATTATTGTTAAACATATGTACTGTGCAACGCTGAAATTAAAATCATTATCACTATCGCTCCCTGCTATTCAGAGTCAGCCAGCACAGAACCTCTCTGCTAGTCTCTCTGTCTGAGCTCCTCATATGACAACTATGTTTCTACTAGTGATGCTACTGTTGAACTAAACACCCTCTGAGAGACCCAACCAGTGCACCAGCCTGATTGAATTAGCATCTATCTCCCGAGATAACTGGTGTACCTCATAGGCCACTTGGCTTGCTGGCCTTCATGGTCCCAGTCTAACATAAACAACAGTGGACCTGCAAATCTAACTTTCCTTGGAGAATTGTACTGCTTCTCCTGCAGCATACATCCCTCCAGTACCACATATAAGCCTCACTCTCGCAGAACAAAAAAGCTTAAACTCAAACAGCGTCTGAGAGACATAAGAAGACTTACCTTAATCCTACTTCTATTGTCAGGTAATATTCCCCCAAACCCAAGCCCAGTGGACAGCCAAGACGCTACACCCAAATAACCCAGGACATTGTCTCTCTAAATATTGGGAGCCTTCTTTGTAAATTGGTTGAAACCAACTGTACTGGACTCTAACTATGCCCTACCAAGTTTTAACATGTAAAGGGCCGACAGAACTTCCTCCAAAAGAGGTGGAGGATTGGCACTGTATTACAAGTCTCAGCTGAATCTCTCTCTCTGTTGCCCCCCCCCCGCTGAATAACAGCAAAGTATTACACTTACTCATACTCCTTGGTGGTGCTATGAAAGTGCACATTTTTGGGGTATATATACCTCTCTGTAATAGCAAGCTTAGTCCTGAAGAGCTTACTTGCCTGATTCCTGCCTTAACGAAGAACAATGAGGTGATCTGCCTGGGTGATTTTAACCTTGATTGGCTTGGTCCAAACTCCTCCTACCTTGCTTCCACTATCAGCAAGGCCAACGTCTTTCAACTCATTTCATCCCATACTCAGATACCTCAGATCATCCTCAGCCATACTATGATTGACTGGATCCTCACCAACCACAAAGATTGTTACTCCCTGGCTGGGAATCTACCCTACTCAATCAGTGATCATTACCCAGTCTACTGTGTGAGGGGAGCATCCACTCCCACATATCCTCCCAAAATTTTGTCCTTTACTAATTTTTCCAAACTTGACCCTGTTTGGTTCCTACATGATCTAAAACATGTTGACTGTTTTTCTGTATTTACTACCAATGACATCAACCTGGCTACCGACTATTTCAACACAACCTTACTAGCCTTACAGAATAAGCACATTCCAGTCAATAGATGGAGGGTCAGTGGGAGGGTAACCAAATGGTTGAAGCAGCCTCTCCTGAAACAGCTAAAGATGCATGACAAACTTTGGCCTGAACAGAAATCATCCTCTAATCAGGCTGACTTTGCTGAGTATTGTGTATTGCAGAACACTTGCAAGAACTTGCAAGAAGGAGGTTCGGACTGCCAAGAGCAACTACTAATGGAATCTTCTCCAGTCCTTGGCCTCTGACCCAAAGAAGTACTGGAACCCGATTAACGAGATCTTGGGAAATACAAAGCCACTGTCTCCCAAAGAAATGCTAATCAATGATACTCTGTGCAATAAACCCTGAACTATTGCCAATGCCTTTAACTCCCTTTTTACCGAGGTTCCTAATATCTCCCCTTTGGCATCTTGAGGCCCCCTCCTCCAGCACCTCCTGATGCTCCTCCTGCCCTGGAGCTCTCCCACATCACACGTTTGGAGGTTCTTAGGCTACTACAGTCCATTCTCACTCATGGCAGCACCAGTCTAGATGGTGTTGAACCCAGGATTCTTAGACTTGGTGCCCCTCTCCTAGCTACTCCATTACTAGGTTGTTTAATCTGTCCATCAGCTCCTCTATGGTGCCATCAGCCTGGAAATTGGCCAGGGTTATCCCGGTGTTCAAGAAAGGTGACTTTAAAGTCCTGTTTAACTATCAGTCTATTGCTTTACTGTCTACCCTCAGTAAGATATTGGAGAAACTTATTCACCACCATATCTCTGCTCATTTATTAAATTTCAGTCTTCAGTCTCTTGTTCAGTGTGATTTCAGGGCTGGACACAGCACCACTACTGCCCTTACCGTATTCATAAGTGAGGTAAAGTTTAACATGGACAAAGGCTTACTTACTGGTGCTATGTTCATTGACCTCACCAAAGTTTTTGACTTGGTTAATCACCCACTGCTCCAGTACAAACTGCGTTTACTTGGTGCCTCTGGTTCCACCTTATCCTGGTTCAGAAGCTACTTCACTAAACGATCCCAATCCATCTCCTTTTGTAAGGTACTTTCATCTCTGACTCTCATCTCCTGCGGTGTCCCTCAAGGGTCCATCCTGGGACCTTTCCTCTTCTCCATCTTTATTAATGATAGTCCCACTTCCTTTTCCCACTGTTGCTCCATCATGTATGCTGATGACCTTGTGCTCTACGCTGCCTCTCATTTCGTTACTGACCTTAATGATCACCTGTCATTGACGTTCCACCAGATTCAACTCTGGCTCTCCTCCAACTCCCTTATCCTCAATCTACCCAAGACTCAGACCATGCTCTTTGGGTCTTCCAGAAAAGTCCAAGCCGAGTCCTCTAAGCTTTGCTGTGATGGTTCAGCAGTCATGTCCACTGACTCATTCAAGTACCTTGGAGTGGTGCTGGATCCTGTACTTGATTTCTCCTTTCACATAAATGAGATATGCAGATCCTTTAACATCAAGATAGGTGCCGCCTACCATGTGTGACACTCCCTAACCCCTGCTGCCAGGATCTCTGTGGCTAGAGGTGTCCTGCTCCCAAGGCTACAGTATCCCTACCCTTTCCCACGCCAATGATAATATTCTTCATAAATGGGACACCACATACAACAACATCTGCAGATTTGCCCTATTGGCCCCACACTTTACTCACCATTGCCTCCTTTACTCCACCCTAAATTGGCTGTCCCCCCAGATCCCTGAGCTCATTCTCACTGGGTTGTTTCATCAACTCCATGTCCAGAACCCCTCGCCCTGACTGTCTTGGGGCTATGCTTACCCCGTGCATCACTCCTGCACTCTGAGGTCATCAAACTCCCCTCTGCTCTCAGTCCTGCACTGCTCAACAAAAATGGGTGAGCAAGCTTTCTACAGTTTTGCCACCAAATTCTGGAACTCCCTGCCTGCCAGTTTAAAGCACTCCTTATCACACTCTTCCCTCAAGACTGCACTTTTCTCCTACTTTCATGCACTTCATTCCTGTGACTGTACCTAACCTTCCCTAGACCTCTGTTTCTGCTTCTTCCTGCCTAGCATTACTTGCTTTTCCTAACATCGAATGTCTTACCTGGACTTGTCACCCATCCTTATCATCCCTGCATGGATGGCTACTTCATGTATGTGTAACTCAGAGATGCTCCCTGTGGGGGGAAACTATTTTAGCATTTAAGGACAGTTCTTGTTTTTAGCCTGTGTTTGTTTGTATGCCTGTACTCTCCCATAATGATTGTAAACATTTAGGAAATGTTTTTGTATTCGTACTGTGTTTGATTTTATGCCTGTATCTTGTACTCTCCCCGGGTCGTGCTAGGCAGGGTTATTGCCTAATGTACTTATTCGGTCACCAAAAGCTAATAAATAAATAAATTTGCTCTAGTCAAAACTTGAGTAGCACAAGTACAACCAGATATTGTATCACTAACAGAAACCTGGCTCTCCACCAAGATCTCTGATGCTGACATCACTCTACCTGGCTTCACCCATTTCAGAGAGGACAGAATGGGCAAGCAAGGAAGGGTTTGTGTCATTTACTTAAGGTCAGACTTTATAGGCTCCAAACTTGTCATAAATATATTAAATAGAGACAGTGGAGGTCTGGCCGTTAAACTGCTATTCAGGCAGGGAAATAACACTTTTGCCCTGATGACAACTTTTATACCACCCAACAAACACCAGGAAGGCCTAAAGCGTTTATCTAGCTACTTCCAACAAATCAATCAAAATTGGCAAATTATTATTACTGGTGACTTCAATATCAATTAGACCTCCAAATCTAGTGTCCGAACACAGGGATACAATAGCCAGCCTTTTCCTCATCCAAACGGAAACTGAAAACACCAGGACTAACTATAAATCTGGCACCAGCACCTTAATAGACTGGATGCTGGCCACACATCCAGACAGTGTCAAGGAAGTCAAGGTTCTACCTGACACCATGAGTGATCACTCCCAACTGCAATTTTCATTGTCAAGTAAACAGTTTAAGCCTCCTCCCAGACATGCCACCATCTGGGTCCTGCAAAGGAAAGAAGAGGTGACGTTTAACCCTTGCATGACCACAGACTGATTTATCAGTCCAAATTCCTATATGTTCTAATTCTGTTGGCTGTGTCAGGGTTAAATCCCATCTGGCCAATTTAGAGTGGAGCTACCTGGATGATGTAATCCCAACATAGACTCTGCCTGAGACATCTCAATAGAGGAATTTTCCACAGCCTGTGACAAGTTTGTCCCCATCAAGAAGTGTAAGGTGCGGGGCAGTTTAGCAGGATAGATCATCCCAGAATTTGGGCCCCAAGTATTCAGTATTCATTATTCAGTATTTAGTATTTGGCCAGAAAACGTGTTTATTTAAGGAAACTTTCAAAAAGCACTTCAGCAATACCATTATTCTCCCATTGAACCTGGTATACCATATACACCTCAATGACACTTTCAACCACCAACATAGAGCTCTCACCAATGCAACACAGGCTTCGTGTGGTGCACTCAAACCACCACAACTCACACATAGCACTCCAAAAATGATATTAAGCATTGCATTGGGTCAGCACTAGAGGGTGTTCATTGTTACAGACACGGAGTAGAAGGTGCTTTGGCCATGGGCATAGGAATAGTGGTAGTAGTGGCTACAGTAGTGATGACAACTGAAAGGGTGGCTGCTGCAAGAATAGCACTGGTGGTGGTGGGAAGCTGACTGGCTGTGGGTGTAGCAGCCATAGTGGTAGCAGTGGGAACAATGGTGGTGGTGTCTGCTACTTCCTGCACAAAGCATGTATGCTCTAATGCCCCCCCCCACTACTGCACAACAGGATGTGACAGTGAACGTACAGATGGAACAGGTGGTGACACTTGTAGTAGCTGCAGTACTGCTAATGGTATTAGTAGCACTAGTACTATTACCCATGCTGCAAGAACTAAAAGGCTTGCTTTGGGAGAACAATATTTGAGCCCGCCGAATAAAGAGAGACATCTGTATATCATTGTCTATGTAGTCTATCTCACCACCTTCTCTGGAATTGTATTACGTATCAATAATATACAATGGAGCAAGACAAAATGCAATTCAGTACTTTGCAGTATATTACATACCACAAAATATTGGATGAGTAGAGGGCTTAATTGCTACGAAATTACACTGTTCCTTGCAGCATACTGTAGCATTTTGCAGTAATTTTGCAAGATACTGCATTGCATATTCTGTGGCACCACTGTATGAACTGTTTTATAATCTTGATGCAGTGTTTCATCCTTGGGTATGTTAGTTGTGGATTATTTTGTTACAAGAGCATCTCAGTAGCATTCATTTTAACTTCACTTATTTATGGTGTGTGTTTCTTTAAGGGTTATATATTCATAGTGTGTTTGTACATTCCCGACATGCTCCCTGACAAAGACCAGGTTCTGCTCAAAGCACCAGGGCTCTATTGGCATCCTCCAGCCTTAGCACAAACAAATGTATTGGCAACTTAATGCTCCACTGCTCTTAACTGTATTTTGTTACTGCCCCCCCACCTCGAGTGCTTCCTTTGTTCTACATAGATTGTTTTGGGGGTTTGGCAGCCCAGGGACAACACTAGCAGTAATTGCCTGGATGTGCTGTACATTTGTGGGTCTATCATCCTGTCCCTTACCACTTGGGGCCAGCGGTGCAGATACTTTGCTGGGGCTGGACCAAGCATGTTTGCAAGATTGCTAAAGACATAATGGATCAGGTCACTAGTGGTTACTGTGTAAAACACAGATTATTACCACGTAGTACCTGTGTGTGTGATGCTTTACTTAGTGCTTGTGGAACTACAGTAATACACCAACCTTTCCAGTTATACTGCACCACAAAAAAGTAGCAGTAAAGAAAAACACTGCTACTAAGGAGGGGAAGAAAAGGACAAACTATTTAGTCAAACATGGAACCGAGCAAGGAACAGACAGATGACATACAGTCAACTCAGTGAGACAGGCCTGCCCCACTAAGTGCAATGGTTTAATTAACAAATTAACATACAAACAAAAAAATGCATGTGCACAGCTGTGCACGCACAAGGCACAGACATGGTAGTCCCTTTACTAATAAGCATTTGTCAATGCCGAATGTTTGCTTGCTGGCATTGGTGGGGTGTGTCTTTGGGTCATCAGGCATAACGGCCACACCATTTCATCACACCCTACCCTGCAGACACCAGCAAGTGTCAAAGTGTGCCTTGGGTCTTTGGCCCTCATGCTTACCCCATTCCATCAGGAAATATGGTGAGATGGGTGCAGTATAGGAGAATGGGGTTAACTTTGGGTGCCAAAGAGTCCAAGGCACACCTTGATGCCTCTCACTGGCTGCAGGGTATGGGTGGGGGTGGAATGGTATGAGCATTACAGGTGACAATCCCAAGTCACACTCCTGATGCCTGTTAGTCTCTACAGGGTGGGGCGTTATGGTCGGAAACCCTAACGCCTCAGGCGTTCATTGGTATTTTCCCTCCAAATTTTCAACATGGGTTTTTTGTGACCCCCACCTTATGAACAGTGGCAATATCAGTTCAGTTGCAGAAAGTTGATTTTTCACAGTGACTATGGCATTTGGCACCACAGGTTGTGAAAAATGACAGCTGTACTGTTCATGGGGAGGTGTAAAAAATGGCAATGTTGAAAATCTGCAGTGAAAATAGTAAAAAAACTGGTAGGTTCCAGAAGATGCCCTGGGGTGCCCTGGGGTGAAATGGAATCCAGATCGTGGCTTGTCAAGTCTGGTGCCCATACCCAAGGGCACTACGGAGTGTGGTAGGCAGATGGCCTGGGTGGCCCACGTAGGTCTGGCTCCCATTTAAGGATAATACAGGTGCAAAACCAGGTCCATTAAGAATAAGACTGCAATTATTGTGGATCTTGTCAGTATGGTGGACCTGGCATGCATCATCGAGACCTGGTTGGATGAAAACTCTGGCCCCATTGTGGAGGCTATAACTGGAGCTGGGTACTCGGTGATACACTGCTGGAGATTGGATCTTGGGGGTGGGGTTGCGGTCTGTTTCAAGACTGAACTGGGCCTCACAGGGGTTTTGGTTGAGGAGGTTGAATCCTTCGAGTGTACAATAGTAGCAGGTGTAGGCTATCGAATCACTCTCATCTACCAATCACCCAGTGATGGAAGTGATTCCTTCAGGAAGTGGCGGACTTCATCGTCAACATGGCGTTTGAGTTGCCCAGATTGATGGTTCTGGAAGACTTCAACGCCTGGGTCGATGATGAATTCTTGTAATTTGGTCAACACTTCCTCCAGTTAATGTCATCTCTGGGCCTCACACAGGTGGTTTCCACTGCTACACATAAATATGGACACTCTTTGGATTTAATCTTCCTCCTAGGGATCAAAACATCTGACGTGGGGGTGGAACCCGTTGGGTGGTCCGATCACTGCACCATGGAGTTTAGTTTTAGCACCCCCCCAGAAGGCCTACCCCTGTTGAGATGGTTAGGTACTGCCCTTTACGGTATATAAATTCCAAAGGCCTTGCAGCGATACTTGACCTCTTGTCCCCCACGTTGGCAAGCGATGATCCAGAGACCCTCGTGTCAGCTTATAATACAGCTGTTAGGGTGGCTCTGGATTCTATTGCTCGAGTCCATATTTTACCTTTCTTCCTTTGCCTCAAGGCCCCTTGGTTTGATGGGAATTTGAGGGAGATGAGGAGACAAGAGCAAAGGTTAGAGTGGTGCTGGCAAAAGTCCACCCATGATACTGACCACCTTAGATTGATGGACCATTATTCAGTCTATCAATCTGCAATCACCCGTAAGAAGGCAGAATTCTTGTCTGGGAAGATTGTGGCTGCTCAGAATTGACCAGCTCAGCTATTTTAAACTGTTGACAGACTGTGCAACCCAGTCTGCCTTCAAGTTCAGAAAGCCTTTTTGCAATTAGAGTGCGATGAGCTTGCTCAATTCCTTGCAAATAAGGTGGCCGATATCAGGGCTGCACTGTGGTCTGCACACTCTAGGGGGGATGTTACTGATCAGGCTCGGGTCACTGTACCTCAGTTTTCCTGGAGTACCTTCAGTCAACTGGGTTTCATGGATATCATGCGGATTATCCAGAATGTGCGCCCTATGTGCTGTAGTTTGGACCCTGGACCGACTTCCCTTATTTTGGGTTGTAGTGACATCATCAGCCCAGTCCTTGTGCAGATAGTCTGGTGCTCCCTGGAATCAGGAGAGTTTCCTAGCTCCCTGAAAGAGGCAGTGGTGACACCACTCTTGAAGAAAGCTACCTTGGACCCAGACTGTTTCGCAAACTACAGACCTATCTCTAACCTTCCCTTTGTTGGGAAGGTGATTGAGAAAGTAGTGACAGCCCAACTGGAAGACAATTTGACCATTCATGACATCTATGAACCCCTCCAGTCCGGTTTTCATAAGAGATATAGCACCGAGATGGCTCTGGTTTGGGTGCTCAATGCTCTCCTGATGGCGAGAGATCAGAAGAACTGTTGCATACTGGTTCTTCTGGATCTCTCTTCAGTTTTTGATATCGTGGACCACATGGTGTTGATAGGACACCTGAGGCATATCTGTGGAATGTTGGTGTGGGAGGCTGAGCATCTGGCAACAACATTCAACGGGAGACCATAATGAAGCTGAAGTCCATAGCCTTTTATTGGCAGAAATCCAAATAACATCCGAGGACAAAACAGAAAACAAAAGCGAACTTTCGAAAATAATTCAAATAAAAAGAATCACACACAGCATTTTAGTCTGAGAATCCAGTCCTTAGATTGCAGGAGTAGCACAACTGCCCAGCAAGGTGTTACAGGTACAACACCCAGGATCGATCTGATCCATTTCAGTCCTAGCCTTA
Source organism: Neoceratodus forsteri (assembly GCA_016271365.2). Classification (NCBI taxonomy): domain Eukaryota; kingdom Metazoa; phylum Chordata; order Ceratodontiformes; family Ceratodontidae; genus Neoceratodus; species Neoceratodus forsteri. Next base: position 57,470,409 of record CM028130.1, read on the forward strand.
CATTTAAAGACACACCAACAATCTGATTGGTTATTTCATCTGACAATCAGCAAAGCATTTAAACAAACCCAACATTTGTATATAGAAAGTGCATTTTACTAACATAAAAATAAAGAAGGAAATAATAATAGCATTTCAACATTTATATAATTCATATCTAACCCTTTTTGTTCCAATTGTATGTTAAATTTAAGAAGCTTAAGTAATTGAGGAGGCCCTCCCCTGGACGTCACTGAATAAAACAAGGAGAAAACGGGCCGCCCGGTTCCTATAGTGAAAAGGAGAAAGGGAAATCTGGAACATGGCCAAGGGAGGACAATTCCTCGAAAACAAAAAACACCCCCAACCCAGACAAAATGAACTCAAAACGACAGGAAAAGTAGGTAAGCAAAAGCTTTATTTTAACCTACCATTTCCTTTACCGAAGACGTTGCTAAATAAAATACGCCATTGTGCTAAGACAGCTCGTGATAAGAGAAACCCCAACGGACTACTTTACAGAGGGGAATCTTTACTCACGGGGGAAGATTCCCAAAAGGACAGAGTTCCCCAAAAGGAAACCCCGAATGAAGTGATTCCTTTATGCTTTTAAAATGACACTATTTGGAACATACTAACACAGGGAAGAAAGGGCAAAGAGGCAGACTGAACTACTAAATACCAAAGTCCATCCAATACCGGGACAATAATTCTTTACTTCTTCTTATTTCTGTTTTTGATACACATTTTACACCGGGCAAAGACAGAGGCCTGTGTTTTACAGGAATACAATTTAAAAGGGGGGGGGTCATTTATTATTTTGAATAGCGTGGCTTAGGTGGCCAGACTACACCACGCTATCCTGACACACAGCAGCAGAAAATGAAAGGGGACAAAATACAGACATAGACCGCTCATCCATACCACAAAACAAACAACACATGAAATACATAAATAAAACAGGATACTCAAATCCAACTGCAGCCCCTATCACAGTTGGGGACTGTCCTCAGATGGTTTACATCGTTTCTCGCTGGAAGAACACAAAGAGTGGTGTCTGTTTTTTTTTTCCTCAGGACCAACAGCTTTGCTTTGTGAGGTGCCTCAGGGTTCTGTGCTGTCACCCATGTTGTTTGTGGTGTATATGCTGCCCCTCGGAGACATTGTAAGAAGGTATGGGCTGAGGTTTCACTGTTATGCAGATGATACCCAGCTCTACCTCTCTTTCGTACCCAACCAGGATGGAGCTCTCTTGGCCTTTAACAACTGTCTGAAAGAAATCTAGAAATAGATGGATTCTAGCTAGCTGAGGTTGAACTCAGAAAAGACTAAGGTATTGATTGTGGACCTGGGTCATCAGATAAGGGGGTTGAGTGTGGGTGCGCCCTCTGGAATTATTCTTGGTGGCATTTCTTTCCCAACCTCTGAACGGGTGTTTTGATGATGGACTGACTCTGCACTCACAGGTGTCAGATTTAATCAAAACTTCCTTTTACCATTTTAGGAATATCTCCAGGGATAAGCATCTGGTTCTGTCTGATGACCCTCCAACTTTGGTCCATGCCTTTGTGTCCTCATGCTTGGATTACTGCAACTCCCTGTACCTAGGGCTTTCAGGGGTTGAAATCAATCACCTGCAGCTGGTGCAGAATGCAGCAGCCCAGCTTTTGACAGGCTCTAGGTGATCCTGCCATATTACTCCGGTGCTGCTCGAACTGCACTTCCTGCTAGTATGGTGACGGATCACCTTCAAAGTTGGTTTACTGACTTTCAAAGCTCTACACAGACAGGGCCTGAACTATCTGAAAGAGCTTCTGGTACCTTATTGCCCCAGTCGATCACTCTGCTCAGCCGGAGAGGGGTTGCTAGAGATTCCGAGGGTGAATTTGAAATCATCGGGTTCTAGAGCGTTTGCTTTTGCAGCTCCCACCCTCTGGAATTTTCTACCTCGTCGGTTACAGGAGTGCACATCTGTGGAGGAATTTAAGAATGGCTTAAAAACCTTTCTGTGGAATAAAGCATTTTTAGTTAATTCAAACTTCAAACTTTTTTATTGGCTATCAAATTGAGATAATATTATCTCTTTTGCAATTGAATCCAACATATAACATTACAAAACAAAGCAGACTTACATACAAAATTTCAGTTTCAATACAAAGTTAATTTTACATTATAATATAAGCATAAAAAAACATAATTTATCCATAATAATTACAGTGTTTATTGTACAAAGTCATCAAAGAAGACCTAAAACATTTAAATAGTAACAATACTGTACTGTCTATCTGTTTAGACAGTCATTCGCATATTTCGGGCACTAAATTTAATATGGTTTTATCACCAAATTTTGTCCTAGGTCTTGACATATAAAAACGAATTCGAGTAAAAGACCTTAAGGAATATTGTTTTTGTGTCCTTATTTTTAATTTTAATTGAAGTATTTATCTGATTGTTTGTGATGTTAGGTGTGTTGCTTTGTTATTGGATGTTGTATAAATTGTTTTTAAAGTGTTAGGATCCTTGAAATTGGGAAAGGCACCATATAAATAAAATTATTATTATTATTATTATTATTATTATTATCGGATTAAGCCTATTTCCCCACAGGGCTTGGAAGGAGAGGCTTATGAGACTTGTTTCTGGGTTGTTGTTTTTTTTTGGGGGGGCGGGGAGACTGTACTAATGTATAAGAAAATTGCTATCAACTAAGTTCTGATGAGGTATACTCTTTTCTTTTTCCCAAATCTCCATTTATACCAATTATCCATTTTTTGTTTACCCAGTTTCATTTTTTGTTCCCAATTAATTACATCCATGTTTTGTACCCCGTACTGAATTCCTAGGATTGTAATGGGGCCTGTATATATTTGTATGTGATTAATAGGTGTCTGTAGGCCTTGGTTATGGTTCAGGTTATGTCCTATACATTTGTCTAACTTAAGAGCAGCACATGAACAGTTACCAAATTGTTCACAAATTTTTAACATCTCAGAAATGGAAGCCTCATTTGCTACCAGAAGACAGAGGTCATCTGCATAGGCTAAGGCTTTATGTGGCATGATCCCTAAGTTACTATTAAGGGGGGAATACGCTGTGCGCCATATTAATCTGTCTCAAAAAGGGATCAATAAAGAAAACATGTAAAATGGGGCTTATGGGGCACCCTTGCCTTACTCCCCATTTAATGGGTATTATTGGGCCCTTCCATCCATTTGTTAAGGGTACCACTGTTACTGTTCTATAAAGCATTTTAATCCATCCTATCATCATTGGGGGTACATGGTACTTTTCTCATACCAACCATAAAAAAATTGTGATTAACTGAATCAAAGGCTTTTTTTGGTCTAAAGAGACCACATAGCCCTGCAATTATTCCGTATTACTTTTTTCCATAATCTCTCGCAGCAGAATCAGATGGTCTGCAATTTGTCTGCTTGGGATCGAGCAAGTTTGAGCTTCAGAGATAACAAAAGATGCAATCTGCAGGAGCCTTTTATTTATGATTTTAGTTAACATTTTAAAATCAGTGTTCAGCATACATATTGGCCTCCAATAAATGATTTGGGTTTTGTCTCCTGTTTTAAACAAATAGATAAGAGTACCCATATTCATATATAAGGGCATATTATTAGTTTCTAAGACTTCATTATATATCATGCTAGCTCTGCTGCTATTTCAAAGCCAAGTTTCTTATATAATTCATTTGGCAAGCCATCTCGGACTGGTGTTGTACCAGTTTTTAATATGGAGATGGCATCCAGGACCTCTTGTTTTGTGATAGGTTGAGTGGTTTTATTTAATATTTCTGTTGGAATGTCTGGTATAGAACGGTCTAAGAGGGCCTGACTGTTCTGAAGGATATTTGTAGTTCTTGGTCCATATAATTCACTAGTGTTGTTTGATAATATTTGTAGTATAACCATCTTCTGATATTGGTTTCTTCCTAATGTGTCTGTAAGACATGTAATTTTCTTTTTATTAATCTTTTGTGTACAGTATTCAAAGGGGCAAGCTGATGAGGCTGGGCCTGAAGTCCCAAATTTGTGTTGTTGATATAGCAATCTGGATTTTTGGCCATGGAATTGTAATAATTCTTGTTTCATTAATTTAATTTGCTGTGAGAGATCTTGGTTTGTGTTGTAGGATATAGTAACTCATTTATGGAGATGTTGGCTTTTATGTAAATAGTCTAGATAAGAGTGAAGACATTTTGTTTTGCTATACTGCTTTATCATTTTTGTGAGATCATATTTAGTGTCTTCCCACCAGAGTAAGGGGGAGTTAAAACATATCAAAACTGATTTCCTAGCTTCTAGGAAGTAGGATAGTTAAGTAAGAAATACTTCATCCTGCAATAAGGAAACAATAAACTTCCATATACCTGGTCCTTTAGAAATAGAGTCAGGATATCCTATCCTGATACTTAGTAGATTGTGGTCAGAGAACTCTGCTGGGTTAACTTGTGTTGTTTTAAGGGGTATATTCTGAGATATAAAAAAATAATCAATTCTCGTAGCCAATTGCCTTTTATGAAATGTTGGTGTGTGTAGGTGTGTAGATTCTAAGTATGCATCTCTGAGTCTGGTTGTGCTAACTATTTGGGACAGAAAATGGGAATCACAAAAGATTTTTTTGATTTTTGATTGTGTGCTCCTATCCTGAATGGAAAGACAGCAATTAAAGTCTCCTCCACAGATGATGTAACAGGATGTAAAAAAATAGGGCTGCACTTGTTTGAGCATATCTACTCTTGAGGTTTTGGTTTGGGGGCATATAGGTTGATTAGTCTTTACCTTATGTTTTGAAGCCGCACATCCAAAATTAACACTCTTCCTGGTATTAAATCATACAGTTTCAAAAGTTGAATTTCTGGCATCCAGAACAATATCCCCAACCATGAACATGTGTCTGACTCTATTGACCAGTATGAGGGTCCCGAATACCAATCTGTCTGCACTTCATGTATTTCTTGGAGGGTGTGAAATGTGTGTACTATAAAAAATAATACCCATGTGAAGGTACTGTAAATAGGAGAAAACCAAATGTCTCTTGTTTAAATTTTTTTACACTATTGACATTCATAGTGTAGAAAGAAAAATTGACATACATTTATAATGAAGAAATATGGATCTCATTTTTTCCTGCCCTTCCTATATGTTTTCTCCTTGTTTTTTAGTCTAAGTTTTGCTTTCCTTTTCCCTGCAATTCCAGAGACTGCTGTATCTGTTGTAACCTCTGGAATAGATGACACTACAGAGAAAGAGTCTGAGTCATCTGCTGAACCATCAGATTGATCTACCAACACATCATATTTATTGGAAAGGGCAATACCTTCTTGTCTTGCAACTTTTGGTGTTGGGGTATTCAGTTTGGAACCTTGCCTTGTAACCTTTCTCTCTCTTTCAGGATGTGGATTGAGGGGCATCGTATTCAGATCAGGTGGGTCATAAATGTCTACCTGCTTTTCTCTCTTTCTCTCATGTGAGGGTGGGGGAGGTTATTCCTCTCATGAAGGATGTATGGAAGGGGGAGGGGTCAGTCATTGTCAGTATCACTGTTTGTAGGGAGGAGGTCAGAGACTGATATCACAGGGTGAAGTCTGTGCTGTGGGCCTGTTTTATTTTTTTGAGCAAGGGTGATATATGCTCTTTGCTCCATACCATCAGCATGTCCTGGGTGATTGTGGGTTGCCCATGTGCAATTTTGGAAGGTATGGCCCATTTCATCACAGAGATTACATCTGCTTTCATTCAAGCAGTCATACCTAGCATGTTCCAATTCTCCAGTCACTGTACACTTAATTTTATCTTATACACTGCTTAGTTGTGCAACAGACCCACAATGGTAGCATGCCTTAGGCTGCCCTGGGTAAAAGAGTACTCCCCATCCCTACCCAAAAAAATGGAGTTCGGGAGATGTGCCACCCCTGCATCATTTGATTTCAACAATACTTTCATCCTTCATTCCCCGTTCAAATATTTTCTGAGTCAAGTATTACCGCTGGTTCTCCCAGGACTGTGCATTTTTGTTTTAACCAATATGTTACATCATGGGCTTTAATGCCCCCTCTTTAGAACAGTGCAGTCACATTTTTATGACTCAGCTTTGTGAGCAGGATTGCTAAAAATGGTGTCCACAATGATGAGTTCTTCCTCACGCTGTATTTTATCCAGATGGGTTCTAGGCCATTTGAAGTTTTATAACTGATATTGAGCATTGTTTCTCCTGAAACATGGATTAACGCATATATTTTATTGGAAAATAATTTCATAGAGTCTTTCAGGAGGGTACGAGCTACAAATAGTCTGTCAGGGGGGTCAGGCATCCCTCCCAAGTAGGTGAGATGGACAGCATTATGCCTCTTAGCGGGTAGTATTGGGGTTTTGAATAAAGAGGCAAAAGGTCTATTGGTAGTTATATTTTGAATGTTTAACGGACGTGAGGTTGAGGCCTAGATGGGCCTGGTTGTTGGTCATACTTACATTCAGGGGGCCCCTGGGACCTGTTTATTCAATGTAGGTAGTTGTAATACTGGGTTTTGTGTTAGCATGAGTTCTGCAGGAATGTCCAGGGTGTGTTCTCTGGTGGCAAGTCAGTTGCATTCTCTTGTGGTTCTATAAAATCTTCCAGTGTAGGCATATGAATGGGGGGGGGTTCCCGATTGCCACACACCTGTAGAGGTATCATGATCCCAGCCAGTGGCCTTTAGAGCATTCTCCACTGACCAAGTCCCTTGGGTTTGTTTACTAGAAACAGCAATGTTATTAATCTCTGGTCATCTTAGGCCAGCCCCCTTAGGAGCTGCATTTACCATTCTAGACATTATCCCTGAAATTGTAGCCGAAGGAGTAGTAGAAGCAGTAGAACAATATTTACCCCTGGTTCTTCATTTCCATGCAAGTAGTTGATTCCTGCTGTTCCTCTGCTGCAACAGCCTCTGCCCAGTCCAGGGGCAGTTTCTTTGAAGTGCCTGCATCAGTTGGCAGCTGTGTGGTGCTGTCAAGGTTCCTCTTACTGTCATGCCACAGCTGTCACAGTCACTTTCTAAACAGCATCTTTTTGTATAAGTATTTTCATTCTTCTGCTTTCATCTCTTGTTGGATTATTTCTCTTTTAGTCTGTAATCCCTTCAGTTTTGTGGTTTGGAATTTGAGCAACTTTGCATCCATGTCTTTCTTTGTTGATTCTCCATCAGCAGGTGAAAAGGTCTCAGTTGTGGATCCTGTCTGTTTCTGCTGTTGCAACATTGAAGGTATGCTTGTTTCCATGTTGGGAGTCTTAACTACATTACTTTCTAATACCATTTGTGGATTCATTCCATTGTTAGTCTCTCTGCTGTTTATGGTGGGGAGAGATACTGGTTCCTCCACCTCCATGTCCTCCAACTTGCCACCAGAAGCAGCCATCTTGGCAGAGTGCCAAGGTGACAAGGGTTCCCCCTGATGTCCAGTAGGGGAATTTGGTTTATTGAAATCATACAAATTAAACATAGTTACAATTGATTATAGTCAATAAAATCACAACAAACCATTCAAATACAAATCAAGAAAACCCATTTAGTGCTCCTTTCCACCAGCTTGTGTTATTACCAAAAAAAATACAGAGAAAAAAAAAGAACAAAATGCATTTCTCTTTGACATATTGACCTAAACCCATTTCTACTATTACTCATCTGTAACTGAATTCAGGTGATAGGGGCATCTGAATCTGTAATCCATGGCATGTTTCTCCATGCCTTACTTAATCCCTGTTGCATTTTATTTTGGGCTTCCATTAAATATATGTTATTTATTTCACTGAGTATTTTCCCCAGAGTTTCCTTGTAAGAAATTACTTTCTGCTGCAGAGTAAAGAAGACATCTAACATTCCATATGTGGCACTTAAAAACAGTTAGTATTACATTTAGGGTACCTTTATTCCGTCTATTCCATTTAGGTGGGTAGTAACCATACATCAGTATATCATAGCTCACAGTTGAAAATAATTCTTCCTTCCATCTTTTAACTACATACACCCAAAATGTTATAATATAAGAAGAAGAGAAATACAAATGTTGTATTGTCTCTGGCTGTTGCATACATTTGGGCCTGGAACAATATCTTTCTGACTGTTGTCTATGTTTATGATTTGCCTTAATATTAAGTTTTTCATGACAACACACCAGTGTACCTTACTGTATGTCATGCCTTTTTAAAGGGATTCCTTTTTCTGTCAGTAACTCACAGAACAAGTTCAGGTGTGTGCTGGGGAATAATGGAAAGGTTGCTTATTCGGTATAGTGTGTCTCTATAACCAAATTATACACATACTTCCTTGTCTTGGTTATCAGTAACTGGCTTGTTATATTCCATTGTTTTAACTTTAGGAAGACCACTGTTAAATGTACTGGAGAAATGAATGATTTCCAGACTACTTTCAAGTGGCCTTAGTTCCATGATGAGAACCATACAGCTATGGATGAAAAAAATGTGTCTTTCCAAAGTTTTCCAGCAGGAGCCAAAAAATGTGTAATATTGCTGTAAATGAAAATGGCATAGAAGAATATGATCAGGTTGACCATATCTAGTCTTCCTTTCTGTTATTGTAGATAAATTATATTTATTTTTATGGGATTTAATCTACTTCCCCAGACAACTTGAAAGAAGATACCTAATAATGTGGTCTCCTTACATTTTGGTGGTGGAAAAATAGCTGTGGCATATTTAAAAATGGGTACCAAACATGTTTTAATGGCGTGTAGGCACTTAAGTTTCCCTCTTGGCCATTTATTTCATTTCTGTACCATTTGTTGCCCCAGGATGATTTTAGTTTCCCAGTTTAAAATATCCAGTTGTGCTTACCTGGGAAGAATTCGTAAAACTTTTATTGGTTCTGTCGTTAGAGTGATTCCTGCTATCTGTGCCAATCTGGGACTTATTTTCTGGAAACATCTCTGAGTACATTTGTTTTTGTTTCGTTTTGCCCCTGAAAAAGTACTATACTTTTTGTATAGTTCTAAAGCATTTATCACTGATTTTTTATCCTGTGCTAGGAAACTAATATCGTCCGCATATGCTAAGGCTCTAAGTGGGAGGAGGTTGCCTTCACATATGACTGGGTAAATAGTTGGGGTTGAATTATTAGCCCTTATTAGAGGATCATTGCAGAACACATACAATATAGAGCTTAGAGGGCACCCTTGCCTTACCCCTGACTTTACTTGAATAAGAGGGCCGGCCCAACCGTTAATTTGGGGAATCACAGTTGCAGTACAGTATAATTTCAGTAGCCGATTTATGAATTTATGAGGTATTCCATAGTTCTGCAGAATGAACCATAAATAATTATGACGTATGGAATCAAATGCCTTTTCTTGATCAAATTAAATTAAAAACCTGTGTAAACCTGACATGTTGTCCTTTTCTACTATATCTCTCAAAAAGATTAATTGGTCTCATATGGTTCTTCCTGCTATTGAACAAGATTGTTATGGTGCAGTAAGATGTGAAGCTGCTTGCTTTAGTCTGTTGTGAAAAATTTTTGCCAGGATTTTGAAATCAACATTAAGTAAGCTGATTGGCCTCTGGTTATTGATGCAATTTTTATTCCCTTTTTTGTGTAAGAAAATTAAGATTCCTTCTGCCATGGATAGTGGTGTATGTGTTTATTTCAACATCCAATTATAGACTTCAGCTTATTCTTGTACTATAGTAGTGCCAATTAATTTATATAGTTCTGGATTCAATCCATTAGTTCCTGGGGCTTTCCCATTTTCTAGTGTTGAGATAGCTAGTGTTTTATTTATTTTTATTTGTTTGTTTATTTATTTATTTATTAAACTCTAGGATTACAAGTACCTTTCAGCAGGGACTGCTCATTTACAAAGGTTCCACGTCACAGGATGGTAGTGACATATCACAAGATGAAACAAAGATTACAGACTAAACATATTGATTACTAAGGCCTAAGTAGTACACTGAACAAGTTGAAGTAGATCAACATAAGCAATCTTTAACAGAATTCAAGGTAAAACAATCTCTAAGAAGGAGAAAGTCAGGAAGAAGCTGGCAGGTAGGTGCCATTGTCAGACAAGGATGGTCAGAGTGAGAGGAAGGGCCAGTAGCTGAAGAGTAGAATTATGTCCTAAGAGGGGGGATGGGTGGGTGAGCGGGGGGCAAAGGGAGAGGAGGGGGGCTGGTGCAGTGAAAGCATGGTGGAAAAAGCAGGTTACAGCCACTGTAAGGGTACGGGGTGTAGAGCATTACTTAAGGGAGGAAGTCACACTATGAAGTAGAGGGGAGGAATAGGCGTAGTTCCCTTTAAAGGGGCTTAACATTACCGCTGCTAGAGTTTCCTTGTTAAACATGTTGAACCACTGAGGACCCTGTGCATGAAGGATCTCTGATCCAGTGAAGTCCAGCGCCTGGGGAACTGGAAAGTCCGGGATTGAGAATTACGTGTCGGCTGGGTACTGATGTTGATAGTTAGGAGTCTAGCCACACCTGGCGGCATGAGTCAAAGAAGGCCTTTTTTGTCTATCAGACAGGTCTCGTATTGTATTCTACTGATGAGTGGTAGTCATCCAGTCAGTCTGTACAGGTCACAGGTATGTGTTAGGCAGTCAGCCCCTGAGAGAAGTCTACAGGCCTTGTTGAGCATCACAGATATCCTCCTGAGGACAGTAGGGGAGGCAGAGCCATATATGACTAGACCGTAGTCGACTATGGAGGTACCCAGCTGTGGATGGCCAGTCTAAGGGCATCAGAGGTCATACAGTGTTTGTACTTGTGGAGCAGGCTGAGGCACATGTTGGCAGACTTAGCAACTTGACCTATGTGCTGGGAGTATGAGATTGAGCAGTCCAGGGTGATGCCGAGGTATTTGAACTCTTGGACCAGATCGAGTGGGGTTCCATCTAGGTTCTTGATAGTGAGATATACAGTAGTGGTTTATACTTGCTACGTGCAATGCATAAGGACATGACCTTAGTTTTTTAATAGTTCATGATAAGTTTCTGAGAGCCAAACCATTTTTCCACGAGCCTGAAATCCTGTTGCAGTTGACTCTCGAGCAGATTAAAGTCCTGATTGCTAGAAAAGAGGACCGCATTGTCTGCGTAGAGCAGTATCCTCTGCTGGCAGGTGACAGAGAGACTGTTAAGAATGAGAAAAAAGAGTAGTGGACCTTTGTATGGACCCCTGAGGGACACCAGATAGTACTGGCTTTTCAACTGAGGAGACACCAGCAATTTTAACACATTGGACCCTCCCTCCAAGATAGCTAGCAAACCGGGGTAGTGTATCATTGGAGAGCCCAAGAGCAGACAGTTGCCTGAGTAGAAGTGAGTGATTTACTGTATCAAAGGCCTTTGTTAGGTCTATGAATATGGCCCCCCCGAAACGTCCTTGGTCAAGTGCATCATGGATATAACCGGTGAATTCCAACAATGCCGTGGTGGTACTGTGCCCTTTGTTTGCTGTAATCTCTATGTCCATCAGTGCAAGAGCACTTTGAGGACATTCAGGGAGCTTAAAATCCGCAAAGAAATTATTAATGTATTTAAAGTCGACTGTCTTTTCACTATACATCTGCATGGAATGCTGAATTATTTCATTTAGCAAATCTTGCATGTTGGTTTTTTCCTCATTATTTCTGTCTAACAGAGATTCCATAGACTTCTTTTTTACTGTTTCTTTACAGCTATCAAAGTGGCAAATTGAGCCTGTTTTCCCTTGTGTACCAAAGAATTGTTGCTGCTTCAGTTTGCCTACTTGCTTGTCATGGATCTGCTGCATTTGCTGCATAAGTCTGTTTATTTGCCTGTGAAATCATGCTCTGTATTGTATGATAGTGACACTAATTTTGCAGTTGTTTCCTGTTATTTAACTACTGTTTGTATTCCTGATCCTGATGCTTTTTATTCTCTGATTGTAACATAGACCGTAAATCAGTTTTTGTCTCTTCCCACCATAAAACTGGATTATCATATATAATAAAAGTGGATTATTTTGCCGCTATGAAATACTCTATCTCTTGTCTAACTTTTGTGTCTGCTATCTGTGTTGGTTGTAAACGCCATATCCCTGGCCCAAAAGATGAGGCTTTCTGTGTGCCCATAAATAAGTGAAGTTTATTATGGTCAGAAAATTCCACTGGACTATTTTCCATCCATAGAATATTTAAATTTTTGTTGGTAAGAAAGAAATCTATTCATGTTACTAGTCTTCCTTTGTGAAAGGTCAGATCTGGTCATGAAGCACAGTGCAAGTCACATTAAACTGTTCCATCAACTCACTGGTGTAGCATTGTTTTTTGTGATGCTACTGCATTGGCAGCTCAAACTGTTGAAGCTTTTAACTGTTTTCCAACTATCCTTCACTGCCTATTCAGATAACTTGTACCTGTTTAGTGAAATGGCAGTAGCTGTTTTACAGAGTTTATGCAATGCATTGTCATGGCATTGTTTATAAATATCACAGAATTCCTTAAGAGCATTGTTTATAAATATCACAGCATTCCTTAAGAGCATTGTTAATAAATATCACAGCATTCGCTAAGAGTAGTTTAGTCTGCCTTCTGAAATGAAACTCATAAGCACTCGGCTGAAAATAAAGCTTACAGTGCATAACAGCTAGTTGCAAACCAATACTAACCTTTTTCTAATTCATTGAATTAAACTCTGCATAGTTTAGAAAACTTATTGAACCATGCTATACCAGTGAATGGAGGGAACAGTTTAATGTGACTTGTACTGTATGTGTCATGTATGAATCCATTAAATTAGCTACCTATATTATTTGCCTTAAACAGACTGTGTCGCAGAATAATTTTGAGTGGTAGTATTTTTTACCCTTTGTCCTTTAAGGATAAACGACAGTTAAAATCCCCACCCCATATAATACTGTGAGGGGTAAACAAATATGGTTGAATCTGCTGAATTAAATCAACTCTCTCTGCCTTTTTGAGGGGCATATATATTTAGTAGTTTGTACAGTTTTTTCCTGTACTTAAGATCTAAAATAAGTGTTCTACCCTGCACTAAATATATTACTTTAGTAACATGTATATCAGGGTTACACAAAACAAACCCTACTCCAGATGCTATTTCTGTACCTAGAGACCAATATGAAGGGCCTATATACAATTGTTTTATGGCTATATTAAACTCTGTAATGGCATGTAACCTAGTGTCTTGAATGAAAGTAATTTCGGATTTATTTGACGTAAGTTTGGAAAACACAATCCTTCTTTTATATGCTGATTTAATGCTTTTTACATAAATGGTGCAGATTGATAAATCAGCCGTCATGATAGTGAAGGTAATTAGATTCTATGATGTCAATCTGGTTTAGGGAATTTTTGTTCTTCCTGCCTGACCTTCTGAGCTCTTTTTTGACCTCAGGGACATTACTCAGATCATGCCTGGCTTTACTGTGATTCTCTACCTTACGGCACTGTGGGTCTGAGACTACCTCCTGTTCACTAGCGCTCACAGAAGAATCCTCTGAGTCATTATCTGACATCCATATCTGAAGTAGCTTGTACTTGTTTGCCACTGCTATGGGGGATGTTTTAGAAACCTTTAACACTGGTTGTTTCCAGGGATGTCTGCATCTATCTTCCCTTTTCCCTACTCCCATCTTATTAGGGGTTGGGGGGGCAATACCTCCTCTATTGGAGGGGGATCCTAAGGTACATTATCAGTAGTGTCCATTTCTGCTGGTTCTTCAGAGGGGGGATCTATATTTAGGGGCCCTTGCTCTGTAAGTGGTTCCTCCTGTGGAACAATTGTTGTTCTGGGGGGAAGGGGTGGATGTGTTACCCTGGACTGTGCCCACTGTGCATTTGTGATCAGTAACTGTTGCTCTTCCCTGTCTGCTTGGTTTTCTTGATTGTGTGCAGCCCACCTGCAGTCATTATAGGAGTAGCCTCAAGTCTCACATAAATGACATACCTGTTCATTTCTACAATGCATATTTGTATGTACAAAATTTTTACATTGGGTGCATTTCAACCTATCACATGTACTACTTAAGTGACCTGTGGAGCCACATCTATAGCAGGCCTTGGGCTGGCCTGCATAGAATAGCACCCCACAGTCCTTACCCACCAAAAAAAACAGTTTGGCAAATGTTGCAATCCTGAGTCATTAGAATGTAAAAGTTCTCTGACTTTGCATCCCACAGTCCAGATGTTTTCAGAATCAAAGATTGCATCACGGTTTCCAAGTACTGTACATCGTTGCTTCAACCAATAAAGTAAATCAATGACACTGACTCCTTCATTGCAAAAAGGTACTGTAATGGTCTTATGTGCTGGTTTAGTCAAAGGGATGACAATAAATGGAGACCATAAAGTGGTATTTTTAAACTGGTGGTACAAAGTCCAGAACTTTTGTAAGGTGCTGTGGGGCTTAAAACTGATGTTGAGGGAAGATTTCCCCAAGACATGAATGAGTGCATAGATTTCTGTAGTTTAGAAGCTCATGCTATCTTTTAACAAGGTGCAGGCTACAAAAATTATGTCAGGAAATCTGCCCATGCCCCCTCAATATACAAGTCTTATGGCATTGTGCCTTTTTGCTGGGTAAGTTAGGGTGGGAAACAAATATGTATACTGTCTATTTTGTTGCCCATTTTCATTTGTAGTGTTATTTTCAGATGGGTCATAATTTTCTTTGTGAGTCATTGCTTCTTCCCTCATTGGGTCTAAACTATTATTTGTGTTTACAGCTGGCTGTTCACGAATATTCAATACTGGATTTTGAGTAAGTTCAAGTTCTGGGGGCAGCTGCAATGGGGAATCAACACTTTGGTCTGAATTAACATTTCTCTGTACCTGTGCTTCCTGCATTGTTGATCAGTATCTGGACCCCCTGGGATATGAATTGGTGAAGTCCCTGAAATCCATGTTCCATTGTCTGTTTGTTGAACCCAACCTTCCACCTGTAAAGATTTCTCCAATGACCAGGATGGGTCCTCTGGTGTGGGGGTGTCGGCCCAGTCTGAGGTTCCAGGTTTTTTTAGTTTATCTATGGTTGTTTTTTCCATTCATTTTTCTGTCCATGCATAGAAGGAGAATACCATGGCTGTGCTCTGATCCGTATTTTTGGTACTGAAGACCATCAAAGGGTTGAGAGTCTCCATTTGGCGAATGGCATTTTGTTTGTTGACTGTTTCCATGGAAGTTACTTCGTTACAGGCCTGGTTGCTAGGCAGAGCCGCAATCTGCTGAGGTGTAGCAGATGCCATGCAACTAGCAATGGTGGCTGCTACTGTATGTCTTTTTTCCTTTGTAGGAACTTTGCTTCTTCAGCCACAAGTAAGTCAGATAAAGTTTCATTTCTCTGTGTCTGAGCCAAACATATTGAAGCCATTGTGATTTCCATTGGATTCTCCTTATTTCCCATTTCCTCTGTAATCTCAGGTTGTTGCCTTTTTTCTCCAGTTCCTATATCCAGTACACCATCTGCATCAAAAAACTCTACTGTCTCTGTGGGTATACAGGTAAGGGATGAGATCAACTCCCCAACCTCAAGCACATCCAGCTCCATCTCAGGTTGCTCAGACATTGAGTCAGTTGCTCACAGGAAGCAAGGCCCCCTGCAGGCAGAAAAAGGGAATTTTATTGGGGGATAAGGGAAGTATAATTCAAAGTTCATACATATTCAGATCTCCACTAAAAGTGTAGTGGTATTCTCCTTCCTTGCTACGTGATGTGCATTTTTATATTTTGTTTTGTCTTTCACATCCATATTCACTCATATTTCTTATTTCCCACTTCCCTTTGTATCGTTTCTTTTTTTTCTATTTTCTTTTCCTTCTATATTACCCTTTTTTTCCCATACAGTTACCCAGTGCTACCATCACCAAAACTTCACAACTTATATATTCCTACCCCCATTGTATATATATATATATATATATATATATATATATATATATATATCTCCATTATATCAAGAATTGTGTATAGCCTTTTCCAGAGTACAATTATTTTCTGCACTGCATTGTTCTGTATATCTCTGTCATAGACCTGTTTTAACAATATGCTCACATTGGAAAGAACTGCTTAATGTGACATTAACTGTTGCTGCAACACCAGCTTATTTCAAAAGCCAGCAAAACCACACTCACCACTGAACTTACAAAAAGCTTTTTTTTGTGCAATCAAGCAGTTTAAAAAATGCTGCTTCATACCAAGCACCAAGCGCTGAACATACAAGTCCCCCATTAAATATACTACAAACTTTAGGTTTTTTTCAGTAAACAAAATGGTACTTCATATTCCTGTGTATCCACTTTCTCCACATGAAGTTCCCTACATTGCCTAGAAAAAAATAAAATAAAAATGACCCATAAGATGCTGCCAACATCCTAACTGTTTTTGCATTAGTACATTTAGCCATTTTTAAACCATTCCAGTTATTTCCTAGATACCCTACACATATTCATGTGAATAAGAATCCAGCTATAAGTGAGTTTTCTTAACTCTACAGTAAGGTTTCCAAAATTCTTATTAAGGCTAATTTTTTACTTCTTTTCCATCATTTTTTCTTTATGCATTTCATCAGGTCTATTTTATCATTTAGGCCCGAGGCTTGAAGGGTCCCCAACATAAAAATCCAAAATGATTATCTTACTGCCAGTTTCCTTTCAATGTCACCACCTCTGATACCTAATTTTACCTTCTCAATCCTGCAGAATTTAAATACATGTAAGTTCTTCTGTGCACTACTCTTAATATGTTTTGAGAGGGCACTTCTATCATCCAGATTTTGTATAGATTTAACGTGTTCCCCTATCCTAATCTTAAACTGTCTAGACAATTTTCCAACATAAAAGGCTCGTCATTGACAGGTGGCTAAATAGATAATATTATCTGTACTACAGTTAATGAAATTTCTAATCTCATACATCCTGTCACTATTACAGACATTAAAGTTTTTACAATTTCTTGTATATCCACAAAACTTACAATGTCCACAGTGATGCATACCTATGGGAAACACATACTTTTGTTCTTTTACTAACAAATATTTGTCAATGTCTCCCTTCTTATGGAGAAATATCAAATCATCTAGGGTCATCGAAGGAGGCATGTTTTGTGAGGACAATATATCATTGAATAACTGCATTAATTTAGACAGTAAATCAAGCATAAATGCCTTATAAAACTCTGGTGTGAGTCCATCTATACCTTGGGCCATATTATTTTTCAGTGATTTTATCATAAGTGTCACTTCCTCAGCTACTATAGGTTGAAGCAGATGATCAGGCTGCATTTTTGCCAAAGGTGGCACCTGTAATTTTTCTAGGTACTCTTTATGGGAATGTATTTCCAGTGGAATCCCAAATGAATCATGCACAAATTTATTCACAATCTGTAAAATGGCTTCTTTCTCAGACTGTATGCACCCTGTCTCATCTTTTAATCCTCTAATTGTCTTACTTTCTACCCTCTTCTGTGTATCTTTAAAAGGATCAAAAGTTTATTTCTTACTTTCAGTTCCAAACCTTAATTCTTATTAGAGTGTTTTTGCTCTATTATACTGAATTTTGAACATTCTTTCTTGATCTATTATCTGTTTGCTGTAATCTTGTTTTAGAGTCTTTGTTCTGGATATTAATGTGTGTAATTGTTTTCTTAATGTAAGATAGGTCAAATAAGAGTCTACTAGTTGTTTATGAGCCGCTTTTGGAAAAAAGATTTAAACTTTCTTTTAGAATCCTCTCACCAATCTATCAGTGAGTCATATAGACAGCAAACATATTTTTTGGCTACCCACGGTCTTTTCCATTCTACACAAATTTTCTGATTCCAATAGAGAGGCATTCAACCTCCATGGACCTTTCCTGATGATGGTTGATTCCCTTCCCAATATATTTATTTCTATCCCTCTATGATCTGTACATTTCCAGTCATGCATGTCAGCTGATGCTAACTCTAAATTCTGGGAAATAAAAAAAAAATCAATGCACGATAGGTGTGTCCCTCTATTATAGGAACCCCTCCGTGTGTGAACAGACCTATAAGCATCCTTCAATTTAGCTAAACTAATAATATCCTTAAGCATGCTGGTTTCACAGCATAGTTTCTGTGTTTGGAAACCTCTATCTGTCTGGTGTAAGCTACAGTTAAAATCCCCCCCCCCCCAACTACCAGGCTACCTATTTGTCTTAGTCTGGGGGGCATATGGATTTATTACTCTAATTCTAGATCCTTCTGCCTGAATGTCCAAAATAAGTGCTCTCCCGGGATCTAATTCTACAAGTCTTGAGATCTTTAAGTTGGGATTGAGAAATTAAATGCCCAATCTGTCACTCAATTCATGTCCTTGGGACCAAAAAAAGATCCCTTGGTCCATAGTTTTTGATGCATTGGCCACTTCCACTAATGTCTTTAGCCCTATATCCTGTAGGTACACTGTATCCACCTTTTGTTGCCGCAGTTCTGTGAGAATCATCAGTCTTCTGTTGCTGCTCTTAATAGTATTTACATTGACCATAATTAGTTTTAAAGTTGACATAGAATGGGAATATAACAGATTTCCAGGTCTGCATCCAAGTACTTAATGTTGACATCTGGTCACCCATTTTTTTTTGTGTATTCCCAGGACCTTGGTCTTCCAACCCAGACAAATTATCCTTGGTGGAGGAGATAGATGAAGTGTCTGATTCTGTACTTTCATTTTCTGAGTCTAACGGTGTGGTTTCCACTGGTAATGCTCGATATTGGTTTGTCACAGTCCATTGTTTCTTTTCTTTAACAAGTTTTCTTTCTTTACCCTTAGGTTCTGTTTGAATTCCAAGTTTTGCCTTTGGCCTTTTTTTATATTTCACTTGCTGAAAAGCTGGTTCCAATAATGCCATGGGAGGAGGGGGCATTGGGTCAGAAACCCCTGTGGCCTTGATGGCTCTTCCAATTCTGGCACTGTGTCATCAACTGCCTCCATGTCCCATTCTTGGGCAGTCTTCTCCGCCTGCAGTTGGGGTTCTGTACTTGTTGGTAACACTTGGCTTTCCTCCTGTATAGTCATCTTACTGGATCCCAGTGCAGTCTGTAGATCCTCATTTTGGAGCTGCCATGCTTCTACCTTCTGCATCCCTTCCTTCTGGACATGCTGACCATCAGATGGACCACCCTCCATAGCACTTGAGATTCCAGCCTTCCCTTTTTCATTATCCCTGAAAATGTCTTGCATATGTTTTTCAGATGCAATAGCACAGCTTTTCTTTTGTGCCTGAGTAATCAAGGCTTCGTGGGTTGAGAAATCTTCCCCATTATGTGAGGACCATGGGCAGCGTACATAAGAGTGCCCCTTCTCTTCACATAGGTTGCAGTGAAACAGGTTGGTACATGCTCCGGCCAGATGACCTGTATCTAAACAGTGTATGCATCAAGGGGTATCATAGGCATTACTGAGATATAGTCTGGGCCCACACTTATAGCATGATTTAGGCTGGCCTGGGTAAAACAGGGATCCTCTGTCCCTTCCTAAATAAAAACAGCTTGGGAGGTGAATGATTCCATTATTTGACATAATTAATTTACATTTCACTCTCCAGCCCTCTTGTCCATATCTGTTCTGAATCCAAGATAGGCAAGAATTGTTCTAGGACCTCACACCGTTTCTTTAGCCAGAACAAGATGTCTGCCACCTGTAACCTTCCATTTTTAAATAATATAGTGATGATCCAAACTGCTGGCTTGGTAATGGGAATTGCCAAAAAGAGAGTCCATATGGGTACTTCTTTTCCTGTATTATATTTTCCCTTAAAATGATCAAGTTACTTCTATTGTTTTAAAGTGGATATTGTAATTGAATTCATCTGTATGTATGAGGCAAAGATTTCAAAAGTGTAGAACTTCAGAGAGTTTTTCAATAAAGTCCTTCCCATGTAGACCCTGTCTGGGGGAGTTCAAGGCCCCCTTTGTATACCAATCTGATAGCATTCTTAAGTGGAGCAGGTTCTCCTTTGTTTTTAAATAAATCAGACATATGTAATACTGGCTTAAAAAAAATGTCTTTTATTTGGGTCCTGTAGATTCTGTACTTCTAGGCCAATGGATAGAGATTCCTTAGGTACATGGGTATCCAGTATTACATTCGAAGCATCTGTACTTGTTTGGGCCCTTTCTTTTGGCCTTGCTTCAGGGTTGATCAAATGAGTCAATGGCACCTCCCTTTGCTTATCCCCAGTGGTTAATTTGGGGTTGATAATTACCTTAGGTTTGAGAGGACAATGATTTTTCTGTACCCTGCCTTTGCTGGTACCTCATGGCTATGCATAATATTGTCCCCCTAATTCACAAGTAGTGTCTCTTTAAATGAGTCTTCAGGTACTGCGACTGTCCCTATTTCTATAGCACAAGGCATATTTTTGTTTGGGGATTTAACAATTTTACCTGTATTGCTGATCTCCATTTCAGCAAAGTATTGCACCTTTGGATCAGCTGGGCCTGGTGTCCACAACCCATCTTGCTCTGCTACCCTTTCTGTACCCCGTAAGGCCATTGCAGCTGAACACTCATCATCGAGACAAACGCTCTGTGGTTGCTCTCCATTTTTATGGGTACCCATGCCCAGATTTTTCCTTTGGGGTAGTCTAGTCAATTTTACACTAGATTTCTCTGTTCTATCATTGTGAACCATAATCTCTTGCAAGTCAAGCAAAACTAGTCCTGCGTCCTTTGTTTGGGGTGTGGCAGCTGTTTGCAGCTGCCGAGTAGCAGCTGCATACTTCAATTCCTCCTCTTTGATTTTTGCAAGATGAACTTGCCATTTTTGGTCCAATTCCTTTTGTAAATCCAATTCCGTCAGATAACTGGCAGTATTCACACTGATGTGTGTCGGCTCTACATCTGAAATTACCCTGTCCACATCTCCTGCCTTCTGCTGATGTTTGTTAGGGTCCAAAGGAATGAATCCTGTTTCAGGTATGTCCGTAGTTACTTCTATTTCCATTTGTACTGCATCACAAATTTTTGCCGGTATATAGTGGACCGACTGTACTGTAGGTGATAACAAGGGTGAAAATGAACCCCCATCCAGAGTGTTGGTCTCTAACTGGGTAGAGGCAGGGGAAGAGACCAGGTCCCCAACCTCCTGAACATCCATCTCCTGCGCCGCTTCACCAGGATTGGCCATCACTGCAGACAGTCAGTCGCTCCCCCTGTTGGCAGAGTAGGGGAATTTCCCCTGTGTCCTGGCCAAATTTTCCCCATTCACTAAAAAAATACCACCAACTGCTTAATCAGGTCCAGTGTCAGTTGGCATCCATCTATATCCCCCTCCGCCAGGACAAGGCTGAAAATAGGCAGAATTGTCTAGTCCTTCTTTCCCAGTCAATAAAAATAAAAATAAAAGTCTGGCAAGGAAGGACTTGGGAGCTCCACTGTAAACTATGTCACCATAGTCAAAAATAAAGAAAATCTTTATTAAAACAGTCTCATCATGGTGGGCAGGAAGTGGAATCAGGGGATTGTTCCTTTATAGTGCTCCAAGTTTGGGGTTTAGCTTATGGTGTATGGCACCAATGTTCACTGAAAAATCAAGATGATGGTCCAGCCAGACCCTGAGGTACATAAAAAATGGTACATCTTCAATTGGATGAGGAATAATGGTAGGGAGGGGAAGGGAATTTAGTAAGCCTCTTTCAGGTGCAAATGTCATGGAAACCTTTTTTTAACATTGAAGGACAGTTTGTTATACAAGAACCAGTGCTGAATATTGTCAAAATCCAGCTGTAGTAAGGAAGTAAGGTGATGAGTCGAGGAGTCAGATGCAAAGTTTACTGTATGATCAGCATAATATGAATGGACACAGAAGAACAGGCAGAGGGGAGGCCATTTAAGTATATGAAAAACAGAATGGGGCCCAGGACAGACATTTGAGGAACATCTGAACAGATTGGGACAGTATGGGGGATAGAGAGGTTCTGAACTAGACAGCTTAAAGATCAGTCCTCAAGATTAGAGTGGAACCAACTGTCTAAGGAAGTAGAGAGGATGTTTATGCTTTATGTTAGTCCAGAATGAGGGTGTATGCCCAAACTGTCAAACACTTTGGCAAGACTGACAAAGATGTCAGAGGTGTTCACCCCCTGGTCCATATTTGAAAGGATGGAGTTAGTAAGCTGGAGAAGGTGAGTGGAAGTGGAGTGGGATTTTTCCAAATCCAGAGTAATAATAATGGGTGAAGAAGGAGGAGGAGTCAAATGAAGAAGAGAGCTGAGAAAGAACAATGTGTTCCTATAAATTAGCCAGAGTGTGGGAAGGAAAGAGACAGGATGGAAGTTACCAAAAGAGGAAGAATCATCACCTTTAGGGAGGGGGTGACAGTAGACTGCTTCCAGGCTTTAGGGACAGTGGCAGAGGGAAAGGAAAGATTAAGAAGTTGTGTAAAATGCATAGCAATGGCAGGAGCCAAGAGAAGCAGAATTTAGGATTGAGACCATCAGGGCAAGCTCCCTTGTGGGGATTAAGGGCAAGCTGGCCCTTAAGGGAAGTAGAGGGACAAGTAGAAGACAAGGAGAAAGAGTAAAGGTGAGAAAGCAGAGGGAGGGGAGAAGAAAGATAAGGTGAGGAAGGAATGTGAGAGAAGAGAAAGAGAGAGAGAGAGCAAGAACACAGTTGCTGAAGCAGGTGTTATAAGAAGAGGCAGTAGAAGAAGGACGAGAGAAGATAGAGTAACAAATCTTGAGAACAGAGGAGGGAGGTTGGGCTGAGGGGAGAAAAGAGAATTGATAAACTTTCAGAACTTGGAACAGTAACTAATGTTCTGTATTGAGGATGCAAAATACTCAGACTGATGGCTTTGGTATAGGCATTGGGGATTGCTCGCGGTTGGGTGGGAGTGGGGGGCGTGGACAGTGGAGTCCAAAGGAGTGGCACTCTCCCATCAGGGTGGTTAGGACCAGAAGATGCCCTGGGGTGAAATGGTGCCTGGAACGTGGTGATCCTTGTCTGGTCCCCATACCCAAGGGCACCTCCTTTTTGGGAGGGCAAGTAGCTGGGATGGTCAGCCAACATCGTCCAACTCGGGCGCTGTTATGCAATGCCAGATCCACTGGGAACAAAACTGTTCTTATTGCAGATTTTGTTGAAACAGTGGATCTGGCCTGCATCACTGAGACCTGGTTAGATGGGAACGCTGCCCCAATTTTAAAGGCAGCTATTCCCTCCGGGTACTCGGTTATACATCGCCCAAGATTGGATCGCGGGGGGAAGGGGGATTGAGGTCTGTTTCAAGACCAAATTGGGCCTAACTGGGGTTCCAGTTGAGGAGGCCACATCATTTGAGTGTACTGTGGTAACTGGTGTGGGGTGTAGGATAGCGCTCATTATCCATCCCCCAGGTGATGAGAAGCTGTTCCTGCAGGAAGTAGCAGACTTCACCACCTACATGGCATTGGAGTCACCCAGACTGATGGTTCTGGGTGACTTCAGTGCTTGGGTCAGTGACAAATTCTCACTTTTTGGACAACACTTCCTCCAGGTGATGACATCACTGGGCTTCACACAGGTTGTTTCCTCAGTTACTCATATTGGTGGTCACTCTTTTGATTTGGTCTTCCTCCTGGGGATCTAAGCCTCCGACTTGGTGGTGAAACCTGTCGGTTGGTCTGATCACTGCACCATTAGGTTCAATTTTTCTGCCCTTCTGGGTAGGTCGGCCTCTGTGGAGATGGTCAGTTATAGCCCTTTGCGGGATGTTGTCCCTGAAGACCTGGCGGTGGTGATTGACCGCTCGGTGTTTGGTGAGACTAGCACAGATCCTGAGCTGTTAGTCATGGCCTATAATATGGCTATTTGTTCAGCTCTCGATCTGATTGCTCCTGTCCATGTTTGCCCCCTTCTGCTTCACCCCAGGGCCCCATGGTTTAATGGGTCCCTGAGGGAATTGCGGAGGTTGGGGCATAGGTTAGAGCATCGTTGGTGGAAGTCTGCCTTGGATGCCGACCATCTTATTTTGTTAGAGCATTATAAACTCTATCAATCAGAGATTTCTTGTAAGAAGGCAGAATTCCTGTCCAGAGAAATCACTGTTGCACGGAACTGACCAGTTCAACTCTTCTAAACTGTTGACAGGTTGTGCAACCCAGCCTGTCAGCAGCTCCATCGAGCTTTTTAACAAATAGAGTGTGATGAGATCGCTTGATTCTTTGCGAATAAGGTGACCGACATTAGGCAAGAGTTCCATCAGACTCACTCTATGGGGGATGCTGTTGGTCAGTGCTTAGTCACAGAGCCCAGAGTTTCCTGGAATACCTTTAATCTGCCGGAGTTCATTGATATTATGAGGATTGTCCAGGGGATGCGTCCCACATGCTGTAGTTTAGATCCGGGCCCTACTTCCCTGATTTTGGGTTGTAGTGATATTACCAGCCCTTTCTTAGCTAAGATTGTCTGGTGCTCTTTGGAATTGGGTGAGTTTCCTAGCTCCCTGAAGGAGATGGTGGTGACACCCTTCTTGAAGAAAGCTTCTTTGGACCCAGAGAATCTAGCGAACTACAGACCTATCTCTAACCTTCCTTTTGTGGGAAAGGTTATTGAGAAAGTTGTGACAGCTCAACTGGAGAACCATGTAACCATCCATAATTTATATGAACCTCTTGAATCGGGTTTTTGTAAGAGGCATAGTACTGAGACTGCTCTGGTTCGGGTGCTCAGTGATCTCCTGATGGTGAAAGATCAGAGAAACCGCTCTATCTTGGTAATCCTTGATTTGTCATCAGCTTTTGACACTGTGGATCATGGGGTACTGCTCGAGTGCCTGAGGCTCATCTGTGGGCTGTCGGGCACAGTACTCAGATAGTTTTCATCTTTCCTCACTGGTAGAACTCAGAAAGTTGTCTTGGGAATATTTTCTTCCGAGTTTTTCTCTCTGCTTTGTGGGGTACCTCAGGGCTCGGTGCTGTCTCACATATTATTTGCAGTGTATATGTTGCCCCTCGGAGACATTGTAAGATGGTATGAGCTGAGGTTTCACTGCTATGCTGATGATACCCAGCTCTAGTTGTCTTTTGTCTCCGACCAGGTTAGTGCTATCTCGGTATTCAACTGCTACCTCGTGGAAATCCAAGATTGGATGAGTTCTGAATGGTTTAAAGTTGAACGCAGGAAAGACTGAGGTTTTGATGTTGGACCCGGGTCACAGGACAGAGGGGTTGAGGACTGATCTCCCCTCTGGTTTAGTGCTGGGGTGAGGGCTCAGACCCTTACCTCTGAGCAGGTGTGTGACCTGAGAGTGGTGCTTGACGATGGGCTGACCCTTCATCATCAGATGTCGGCAGTCATCAAGCTGGCCTTTTACCATCCTAGGAACATTACAAGGATCAAGCAACTCATTCCATCTAGCGATCTGCCTGTTTTGGTCCATGCTTTTGTGACCTCATGCCTTGACTACTGCAACTCCCTTTACTTAGGGCTTCCTGGGGTTGACATCTGCCGCCTGCAGCTAGTGCAGAATGCCACTGCACATTTGTTAACTGGGGTGTCTAGGATATCTCACATTACCCCAGTGCTGTGCGATCTGCACTGGCTGCCTGTTCAGTGGGCGGATCACCTTTAAGGTAGGTTTATTAACTTGCAAAGCCCTACACAGACAGGGTCCTGACTATTTGAAAGAGCTCCTGGTTCCCTACACCCCTCTGCAACAGCTCCGCTCGGCTGATGAGGGGTTGCTGCAGATTCTGAGGGTTATCTTAAAGTCATCTGGGGCCTGTGCCTTTGAGTTTACTGCACCTACCCTCTGGAATTCTCAACCCTATCAGCTATGGGATTGCAGAACAGTGGGGTGCTTTAAGCAGGCATTGAAGACCTTTTTATGGGGTAAAGCCTATCCTGAATTTCGCTTATTTTATTGGTATTTATTTGTATTTGCTGAACACTTATCCATTTGTTCAGTGGCTTGATATTTGAAGGGCGCTATATTAAATAACATTTATTATTGTTTATTTATTATTATTATCGCCATGGTGCAGATAGTTAACCAAAGCAAACAGGGAGCCAATGATCTTATAAGATTATCAGGCAAGGTGTCTGGTATGGGGAAGCTACTAACTCAGCTTATATCCAGGGAAGGTGGGATCCCTGTATTCTGTTTTTCTCATGGATGAAAGATGATCCCATAGATCCACAAGTGTGTACTGAATGTATTATATAAAATAGGTATTTGTCCTAGAAAATATTAATGACACTATTTTTGTGAACTTTATGGAATTTGTAAAAATATCTTTGCAAAACTGTGCAACTAATGTTTTACCAGCACTAGGCTCATGACCTACCACTTATCAGCACTATACAGTATGTCCCTTACTTGTTATCAGTCTGTTAATAAATTTTCTAGTCATGTGAGGATTTTTCAAATTTTTGAAATTCCACCCAATTTTATTGGAAGCAGCATGGTGGTAAAATTCAGCATGGGTTTTCTGCTGCATTTCTGTGGAATTAAATTCCACGGATCTCAATATTTTCTGTGGAAATTGTTACAGAATTATTTTTTATGCAAAAATGTTGTAGAATAGAACTCCATGGTTCACAGCAAGTGAAATTATGTGGAATGACCAGTGAAATTTTGATGGAATTTCTGCTGGCAGATTGGTCAATCTGTGCTGATTCGACCATCGGTGTTCCACATTCCACACAGCACGATTTTCTTTCCTGTGTGTTTTTTTAATACAAAATTGAGTCTGCAATTATTGTGCTGCTATAACTATCTCTTCTTGTAAAATAGAGGCTACACCTACACTAGGCTATCCTGGTGTGCAAGGAACCTAAACAAAATAAAAAAAAAAAATAAATAAACATTCAGCCCCTCCTATGGCCTCTTATATGACTGTGGTTTTATGATTTGACACTAGTCAATTGCAACCTAGTCCACTTCAATTAATGTTACATGGACAAAAATTACTAAATAAAATCTGAAAAATATTAAGCTGAAGAATGGGAATCTTTCAGATTTGATTATTAGGGATTCAGTTTTGTTATTTTTATACATTAACGATGCCTCATTCAATATTATAATTCATAAAGTGACTGGCAGTGGAGTTTGAAACATTGCAAAATTACTGTATATTTTTGTTTACTTTTTTTTTAGTAATTCAGTGTGCAGATGACACAAAGATCTGCAACAGGGTTGATACACAAGGTGGGGTGGAAAGGATGAAAAGGGACTTGGCAAGATTGAAGGAGTGGTCAAAAATATGGCAGCTCAGATTTAATGCAAAGAAGTGCAAGGTAATGCATCTGGGAAACAAAAACCTAGGTGAAAAGTATACACTGGGGGGTGAAATAATAACAACAACAAAAATCGAAAGAGACCTAGGAGTAATTATATCAGATGACCTAAAGGTGGGCAAGCAATATGAGAAGGCAGTAAGGAGGGCTGGGGGGATACCGGGATACATAGGGAGAGGCATCAACAGTACAAAACAGGAAGTTGTTATCCCTCTGTACAGACAGCTGGTGAGACCCCATCTGGAGTATTGCATGCAATTCTGGAGACCCCATCTCTGCAAAGACATAGACAGAGTGGGGGCTGTTCAGAGGAGGGCAACTAAAATGGTGCAGGGTCTGCACCAGAAGACATACGAGGAGAGACTAAAGCAGCTTAATATATATACCCTTGAGGAAAGAAGGGAGAGGGGGGACATGATGGAAACTTTCCAGTATCTCAAGGGAATTAACAAAGTACAAGAGGGTAGCATCTTTCAGAAAAGGAGATGTGCAAGAACAAGGGGGCACAATTTGAAGATGGGGGGAAGGCTCAGAGGTAATGTTAGAAAGTATTATTTCACAGAGAGGGTTGTTGGTGCATGGAACAGCCTTCCTGAGGAGGTTGTGGAGTCAGGAACAGTGGGAGAATTCAAGAATGCATGGGACAGACACAAGCCAATTCTAGTGGGGGGTAGGAGGAAGTAAGCTGTTGATTAACTAGAAGCTGCAGCTTATCCACCATGTAGAGAAATTGGCAGACTAGGTGGGCCAAGTGGCCTTTATCTGCTGCCAAATTCTATGTTTCTAAGTTTATTCCTTAATACCTACCAGGCTGGCCCTGATTCTACTTATCCCCACAACCCAATATCCCCAGTTCATGCGGACTTACTTGCTCATTTTCCCCCATGGCCTCCCCCCCAGCTGTGTGGTATGAAGTGAGGAACTAGTTCTACCTGCCCATACAAGAGTCAGATAGCAACACCTGGGTCACTGGTTGATGAACTCCACCTGACAAGAGAAAGGGTTAATGCACTGAAGCATAAGTTTGATGTCTATATCAGATGTTTAAACCGAAACTGACTCTGGTGGAGAATGGGACTAAGTGAATCACAGTGTTAGTTGAGAGGAAAGAGAACCTTGCTAGTACTCCCCCATATATGGGGACTTGTATCAGCACAACAGGCAAAAACAGAGTTGAGATCCAAGTTGGGGTATGCGATGGGACAAAAGTGAGGGGGGACACAAGATGTGCAAGCACCACAAAACACAAGGAGTGAAGAGAACCAGGGAAGAAAAAGTGAGAAAGTTAGACAAATAGAAAAAGGGGTAGAGGAGGTAGATGGAAAGGAGTCTGCCTTTACACCAGGAGTGTGAGTAATAAAATCAGTAAGCTCCAGGCAAATATGTCAAACACTGAGAAGGATCTTGTGCCCATCACAGAAATGTAGGCCTCAGAAAATAATGACTGGGACCTGACAGTCCCTGGGTACTCAATGTTCAAAAAGGATTTCGGAAAAGACAGAGGGAGAGGCATAGCCCTTTATGTGAGGTTGTGGAAGATAGGTCCATCAGAAGTAGTACTGGGGATACCGGCAATTCATGGCAGCCACAGATAAAAAGCTATACTCGTGGATGATGTATAGACCACCAGGGCAAGGGTAAGAGATGAAAGTTTTGGGAAAAGCTAGAAAGAGGAGTGGCAAAGCAGGAAGTAGTAATAGTGGGTGATCTGAGCCTACCAGACATCAATTGGGAGGTTCTAGTGGCCAGGAGCACAAGAAGTCAGGCTTTAAGGAACCCGCCAGGCAGGAGGCCATTCTTGATGTGGTGTTGACCAACTCAGAGGTGGTTGAAGCTGTGAAGGTATGGCAGCCACTAGAGAAGAGTGATCATAACTCTATTTGGTTCACATGGGTCCTTGGGACCAGAAAAACTGCAACTGAGAGCTGAGGTCCTTGATTTCAGATGGGCAGACTTTTACAAGTTGAGGGAGTTGGTCTGGGACAAGTTAGTCAGGATGGACAACTTGGGAGGTTTGTGGAAGAGAGATGGGGGTAATAAGGTGACCATTTGTTTTTTTCTCCCAATGGGGTTGTCAGGCAGCTCCGGACCCTCCCTCAGACGGGCTTATTCTCCAGACTCCCAACTCTCCCACATCTGACCCTCCCAGTGTGTCCCCCACCTTCTGCCCATGCCCCAACTTTCCTTCCCCCATGGAGACCAACATCTAAACTCCGGGGGCCAGTGTGGGTGCTGAGGGGCCATCATGGAGGCTGCCAGCTCCAGTTTTCCACCTTTTCTCCACTCTGTTTGCCACGGTTGCTCAGGTACTTGTGGAGGCAGGTGCATGCAGCTATCTGCAGCATTCTTCCTACTCTAGCCATTCCCGTCTGCACTACCCTCGGGCCTCCACCCAGGGGCAGCGTTGTAGTGGTAGTGATTGGGCCCTTACCCTGGAGAGGAGAGCTGCCTGATGGCCACTCAATCTATCCCCCGGCCTTCACCCCTGCTGCCTCCCAACAACTCAGGCGCATTCCCAAACTCAGGTTGCCAGCATGGCCTGAGGTGCGGTGTCCAGTGCCTCAACCCTCAGTGCCACTTGGCCAGATAAGGCAGGAGGATCATTCTTGAATTATCTAAGTTAGGCAGGAGGATGGTAACCAAATGAAATAGGGTATGTTTAAGAGATTGTCATGGTTCTTGGCAAGGATTAGGGAGGAGGTGAGGGCCAAGAAAAAAAGCCTTCTCCAGGTACAAAGGAAGCAGGGGAGAGAAAGCATGGGGGCAATACTTACTGAGAAATAAGAAGGCAAAAAGGTGGTTAGAGAGTTGAAAGCAGACACAGAGCTGTGTATTGCAGAGGGGGTCAGGGCAGTGAAAAAATGTTTCTAGTATATCATGGAAACAAGAGAGAAAGGAGTGGGGATTGTTAGGCTATCTGGGGGTTAGAGTGAAAGAAGAGGATGTGCAAAAGGCTGCAATCCTTAATGATTACTTTTACTCTGTCTTCACTAGGGAGAATGGTGGGTCTTTGCCAGAGAGTGGCATTAAACAGGCAACAAAGGTGTCTTGGAGGTGAGGGAGCCAGTATTTACAAGCAAAATGGTCTGGAAAGGGCTGGCAGCCCTGAATATAGATAGGGCCCTGGGACTGGATGAGATGTAGTCAAGGGTACTCAGTAAACTGACAGCTGAACTGGCTGAACCCCTAGAAGTATTATTCAATAGCTCACTACAGAGAAAGGTAGTTCTAAAGGACTGGAGGGTGGTAGACATAGTTTTGCTTCATAAAGGAGAGACAAGGAACAGGTGAGGAAGTACAGACCTATCAGTTTACCTCTGCTGTAAGGCAAGGAAAGTTTACTTATATAGGGTATATATATATATATATATATATATATATATATATATAGCACTTAACCTGTTTGATTGTACATCAGTCTCAGGACCTCATTGTGAATGTACGTATGTCTCAGGAACCTCCTTGTGAATGAGCTTGCTCAAAGGAGTTTTCCTGCAATAAACTTGAACTTGATATAGCGGCCAATCCACATGAGCTCTGAGCACTGCACAGAATTAGACCACAATCATCACAAATCACATTAAAACAGTAACCAACAGACAAAATAAATGAAAGTAAAAACAATTATACTGCGAAAACTTGATTAAAAAAAAAAGTTTTCAGCGAGACTTTAGAATCCTCAACCCTGATAGCTGAGTGAAAAAAAAAGAGAGTGAGTTCCAAAGCATAGGAGCAGCCACTCCAAATCTCTGTTGCCAGAGGACTTAAAGCTGGCAGGAGGTATGGCCCTGATGAAGCTGATGGAGTCATGGTCAAAGATGACCTTGTGGGCTAACTGGAAAGCAATGGTCTGCAGGATAGTGAACAG
Source organism: Neoceratodus forsteri (assembly GCA_016271365.2). Lineage (NCBI taxonomy): Eukaryota > Metazoa > Chordata > Ceratodontiformes > Ceratodontidae > Neoceratodus > Neoceratodus forsteri. The sequence continues at coordinate 57,501,479 of CM028130.1, forward strand.
CTCAGGTCAGTGGCAGGGAGGTCTTGTCAGACTAACCTGATCATTTTTTTGACTGGGTAACCAGGGAATTGGAATGGGGCCATGCTGTGGATTTACTCTATTCCGACTGCAGCAAAGTTTTGACTCAGTGCATCATAGATGATTGTTGAAGAAGAAGATAGAGGATATGGGTGTGGCTAGAGACACAGTAAGATGGGCATGTAACTGGCTAAATAGAAGGCAACAGACAGTTATGGTTAACAGAGTCAAATCACAAGAGAGGGAAGTCACAGAATTCAGGGCAGAATACATCCCTTTGCAGATGACTCTAAGCTCTGTGGAAGGGTGGATAGCAACGATGAAATCTGTGAAATGCAGAATGACCTTCAAAGTCCATAGAGGTGGTCTAAGGTTTGGCAGGTGAAATTCTATGCCAAAAGTGCAGGGTAATGCACCTAGGAAACAAGAACCCCAGGACAGAGTACTGAATGGGTGGGGGTGTTAAACTAAGCAATAACGGCTGAGGAATGGGACCTAGGAGTTATCATCAGTGGCACCCTCAAACAATCAAGCCAGTACAAAAAAGGCCTAAGTAAGGCTAATAGGATACTGGGGTGTATCGGGGTGGGGGAGTTTTGACAGCAGAAGGAAAGAGGTAAAACTGCCCCTTTTTAGATTTTTGTTAAGTCCATACCTGGAGTACTGTGTCCAGTTCTGGAGTCCTCACCTCAGGAAAGATAAGGACGGGCTGGAGACGGTGCAGCATAGGGTGACAAAGGTGATTCAGGGCCAGCTGAGGAGCACCTAGAGGTACTGAAAATGTGCTTACTAGCTGCCAGGAGGGAGAGTGGAGATATGATAGAGACCTTCAATATTCTGAAAGGAATATACAAGGTGAACTGTGAGGAAGTGAAAACTGACAGGAGGGAGGTTCAAGAGGGACATGAGGAAGTATTATTTTACAGACAGGCTGGTTGAACCATGAAATAGTCTACCAGCCAAGGTGCTAAGCGCTAAAACTGTTAATGGCTTCAAGCATGGCTGAGACAGAATGAAGGGTATAGTGGTTACTAGGGATGATGGAATCTGGGAGGGGAACACAGGGGGTGGATGGAGAGGATTAGGACCCTGGATGGGCATTCAGTCCCAGGATTAGTTATGGAACCACAGGCAAACTGGTTGAACCATTGGTCTTGTTTTGCCATCATTGTCTATGTTTTGTGCTCCTGTGTTTCTGTAAACCATGGTATCAAAACTGCATACAACAATACAAAACCGCCAGTTTCCCACATGGCAAGAATTTGCCTAGAGGAATGTAATGTGGTACCAATCATGCCAGTACAGCAGCAAAACATCTAGCATCAAGGTGCCCAGAATGCTATAGTAAATACAGTGAGATTTGGGCCATACTAAGCTTGTACATATATTCTCGATCTGCCTGATAATTCAGAATTTCTGGAGAGATGTAGGTGGGTAAAGTACAGAAATCCAAGGTCATACATGCATTCCAGATACAAAATACACAGCCAGAACTAAAATACCAAAATAAATGAAAATTACTACTCATAACAGCAGAAGTCAAAAAAGTCAATGTCAAAATATGGCTGAAGTGCATCCCCAACAATAGAGGAGTGGTACCTGTAAACTAACAACTTATATGTATGAAAAAAAAAATCCTTATGGATGAAGATACCAAAATGCCAGGATTTGTCAATATATTAACCAGACAGATAACACATATAATGGAGAAACTAACAGACTTTGTACCAACAATAAGAATGACATTAGAAACTCCCTCCCATTCCCACCAGCCCTGTCAATTAGGTACGACAAGAACCCACAACATAAGGTATGATAAAAAAACCGGGAACTCAAAATCTATGCATGACTTAAAAAAGGAATCAAAGCAGATATTAGTTGCAATGTTTGCCTGAGAGTAGAAAATAAGTCCTGTGTGAAGTATACAATTAAGCATGGGACATAACGTTTAGCTACCACCCCTTAATGAACAGTCAGGACACTGTTGGTGATACAAAATGTTGCTCTGTCTGGCAGTGGCATATTATTGTACGGACAGGCTGGGAATCTCCTCAGTCTGAGGCATAGTCTCATGGAGTGCAGAAGCCTCCTGTGATGCATAAAGACTGTTCTATTTTAGTTGTTGCATCTGAGTCTATTATTTGCATGGTCCAGAAAGATGTTGTCTGCCTGAGCAGCGAGAGATGGGCATGGCAGACCTGGAGAGAAGGTATGAGTCCCACTCGCAGACCAGCAGTAGAATGCCACACCTGTAATTAAAGAGAATGTAATCAGTGCAAGTATGGCATTAAATTAATTGCACACTTTGAAAGAAATTATTTCTACAGAGCTTTATATTTCTCTCCTAATAAAAAAAAGTTATTTAAAAAAAGAAATATTGCTAAACCACATTTACTCCCTCCCAATGTCGATATACACACTGTAACATATGTATCATTCATGATTATTTTTATGTATTATCTCTTCTCTTTGCAAAATATAATAATTTATGGAGGAGGTATGTGAGAACTGAGATAACATTTTCTTTCAAATCTGCTATCATAAGGGAAAACAAGTTGGGCATGAGTCGTAAAGTTCCTGCCTGCTCTTTAAAGGATTTTTGTTTTAGGATAACTGAATTCCTTTCATTGAAAAATGTTTGTGTTTTTTATGTACACAGTGGCCCAGGCAAGGCAAGACACTTCCAGCTGTGCAGATGGGCATGATAACAATATGACTGAGCTTCAATATACACATACCCTGTTTGGACTAGTTTTGGGTAGGGGAGGTCCCCATTGTTCAAAAGAAATCTCCCAGGCCATGTCAGAGAGGCAAAGAAATGATGCAAGCAAGTGGGCTGGTCTATCATTGTTGTTTCTGACCATGGCTCTCTGTTATAGGTCAGTTTTTTGAGCATTGAAGTTGTAACGTCATGTGATCGAGTCTGCCCTAAGTCTCAAGATTCCAGTTGGTGGTAAGCTTGTACTGTTTAGAAATTTATTTAGCTTTTAGTGACGGTTTTCCTGTATGAATTCTGTCTTACAAACATACAAAACTGCCTGCAGAAAAGGCTCACAGGTCTATCAAGTATGCCCAATTCTGCAGCTCTCAGTTTAATACCTCTGAAGCTGCCCCCCCCACCCAATCTCCTCCCTCCATCCCCCCCTTCTGGTCCTTCCCCTCATTGTATTCTTGACTGTACTAACCCTGCCCCAGACTCTATCCCAGCCCTGCTTAAAGCTATCCACTGTCTTCAGGTTAATAAACTCCTCTGGCAGTTTGTTCGATCCCATCACCACTCTCTCTGTGAAGTAGTGCCTCCTCATTTCCCTCTTGAACCTTCCTCCTCCCAACTTCAGACTATGCCCCCAGTGACTCTACTCCCCCTTAAGCAAAACAATCCTCCCTCTCTGACTTTGTTTATGCCTTTCAAGTACTTAGAGGTCTCTATCATGCCCGCCCCCCTTCTCTCATCCAGCGAGAACATGTTGAGCTCCCTCAGTCTTTCCTCATAGGGCAACTCCCCTAGTCCCATGATCATTTGTGTAGCCCTACACTCCACACCTTCCAGTAATCTCATGTCCTTAATGAGGTATGGGCACTAGTACTGTACACAGTACTCCAAGTGCGGCCTCACCAGTGCTCTATACAAGGGCAGGATGACCTCCTCCTTTCTTGAGGTGCTCCCTTTAGCAATGCATCCCAGCATCCAAATTGCCCTTGCTGCCACCCTCCTACACTGTGCTAATATCTTCATCTCCCCTGTGACTATTACCTCAAGGTCCCTTTCCTCCTCTGAAGCTGCTACCTGCATTCCCCCCAGCAAGTAGCTGGTCCAGGGATTTCTGGCTCCGAGATGCATGACCTTGCACTTCTTAGCATTAAACCCCAACTGCCACTCCTTAGACCAGTGTTCTAGTTTAGCTAGATTCTCCCTGAGTACCTGCCTCCCTTCCTCACTGTCCACTTTTTCACAAATCTTAGTGTCATCTGAAAACAGGCTAATCTTACTCTTGACCCCCTCTGCTAGATCTCCAATGAAGACATTGAAGAAAACTGGACCCAGCACTGAACCCTGCAGTTCCCCACTAGTTACAAGCCTTGGCTTGGAAGTCTCCACCCTCACAACTACCATCTGTTGTCTGCCTTGCAGCCAGTTCTTAACCCACCTGACCAGTTTCTCCCCTGCCCCCATATCCCTCAGTTTGCTCAATAACATCCAGTGTGGCACCGAGTTGAAAGCCTTGCTGAAGTCCAGATAGAGGACATCCACAGCGTGGTTCTCATTAACTGCCCTATTGACCCAGTCAAAGAAGTCAATTAGGTTCATTTGGCATAATCATCCTGAGACAAACCAATGCTGTCTCTCATCCTGTAGACCATTACTGTCAGAATAGGTTATCAACCTCTCCTTCAGAATGGTCTCTATCAACCTCCCCACTATAGAAGTCAAGCTCACTGGTCTGTAATTGCCCAGTTCATCCTTGGCTCCACTCTTGTGAAGAGGCACCATGTGAGCCATCCTCCAGTCTCTGGGAACATTCCCATCTCCAAGGAGGTGTTAAACAGGTCTGTCAGAGGGCCTGACAGCACCTCTGCCAGTTCCTTCAAGACCTTTGGGTGTACCCTGTCTGGTCCTGGTGCCTTGTCCACCCGCAAGACTTTAAGGACCTTTAGAATGCTATCCTCCTTGATGACCCCATCTGTTATATCTGCCCCCCTCTAACCTTGCCCCTTTCCCTTGTAATATTGGGCCATCTCTTTCTTTCATGAACAACATGCAGAAGTACTCATTGAGTGCCTCTGCCTGGTCTTCCCCTTTTTCAGCCCATCCCCTTTCTCTTTTGATTCTAACAATGTAATCCCCACAACTTCTCTTCTTTCTAATGTATTTAAAGAACCACTTTTCCCCATCCTTGATCCCCTGAGCCAATTTCAGCTCCTCTGCTACCAATTGGCTGCTCTGACTGCCCTGCTCACCTCCCTAGATGCCTTTGTGAACACCTCTCCATCCTCCTCATGCCCAGATTTTTTGAACTTAATGAAGGCAAATCTTTTTTCCCCTCACCTTTCCCTCCACTTTCTTGCAGAGCAAACTAGTTTTCTTTTGCCCTGGACTGCTTACTCTGAGACTTGGCATGCATGTCTGTGGCCTCATTCAGTACCTTCCTAATGATTGCCCACTTCTTTTAAGCATCCATCCCTGGTCTAATTCCAGCTAAATACCCCTCTAGGATGCTGCCCATTCTGGAAAAAAGTCTGTCTTTCTGAAGTGTAATACTCTTGTCCTGGTCTTACCTGACTGTCTCAATGTGTTGAGGAGGAGCCACACTGAGCGATGGTCGCTTCTTGCTAGAGGGTCCTGTACTGCCACATCCTGGACTTGTTCACCATTTGTTAGCACAATGTTCAGCATGTTCCCCTCCCTGGTAGACTCCATCACTCCCTGCACTAGGTAGCTGTCTTGGATAGCATCCAGCAGTACTGTTCCCTGGCATTTATTGTGGTTACCATCCACCAATCAATCCCAGGTAGGTTGAAGTCCCCACTATAACTGTACTCCCTTTGCCACTGACCTTCCTGAATTGCTCCCCCAGCTCCCTATTCAAAATGTTTTATGTTTTTCTTTTCTATTGGGTATTGTATACCCCGTAGTATTTACTGTGCTTAATCCCGTACAATATGTAAATATTGTGGAGTATTAAATGTTATCTGTATATACTTAATGCTTTCTCTCACTCTTTTTAAGGTATAGATAACCTGGGGTATTGTAATTGGCAATTCCATGATCCATTTACAAAGAGACTGCCTAGTTACAGTATTTAAGACAAGTGTTCTCAGCTGTGCCAAAAGGGGTGAGTCATTTCCTTTTTGGGAAAGGTTACTGCACTGTGTGAGCAGTGGCTCTAGTGGAATTCTGATCTGAAGATACACCACTTTAGAGTGAAGCTAGGTAGTGACAGCTTACCAAATTGACCTTTTAGGCATTTGAAGGGTTGTTAAATCTGGTAGCAGTGGGGACTTTGTTCTGGGAGAGGACTAGTCTGTGACACCCACCTTTTTACGTCCCTCTGTAATATCAAAGTTGGATTCCTGAATTGTGCAATGCAGTGGTCTTGCTGTAATGTTTGTTGCTAATCTTCAGCTGGTGCAGAATGAAGCAGCAAGAACCCTCTAAAGAGGTGAAATATTCAGATGTGTCTTAAATGATCCAGCCACAGTGATCATAAGTAGTAGCCACAGACATTGTCAGATTTTTCCAGATATTTTACAACATTTTTAAAGAGTTTCTCTGCTGCCCCTACTGTGGAAATGCAGAAACAGGAGATTTCTCTAGAAATATCACAGAAATGTCAAGAAATATCTGACCATGTTTTTGGCTGTCACTGTAGTTCACTAGTAATGGGGGAACTGCATTTGCTGCATGACAGACATTAAATATATTTTTAATGTCCTAGTTAGTTAGCTAGCTACAGTAGCTAGCTAGCTAGTTAGATAGTTAGTGAATATGTGTTGACTAGGAGAGGCACACTGAGCTTAATCATTTTCAGATGTGACCCAGTGGAGGGGGTTACAAGTTTTCATTTTTCCCATTTAATTTCTATTTTTATACATGTAGGCAGAGCTGCATAAATGCCTATTTTCATCAATGACAAGTTGATAAAGTGTTAAAAAACCAATCAACAAAAAAATGAGAAACACAGTGTGCAATACTAAATAAAGTGACAAGTGCAATGTAATTTAATGAATATCAGCACAAGGTACAACATGTACAAATCTGGAAAAATTTAAATGGCAAAAAGTGACAAATGAGTTGTACATCACAGAATATCAAGCAGTGTCAGGTATCGAAAAACAAATTACAAAGGTACAAACATTTACTGTTTTAATTGTATGGCTGACATATATGCTCTCCTTGTGCTGGGTTTTTCTTGCCTCCACAATCTCTTGGTGCTACTGTACTTGACCAGCCATAGCACTGAAGAAGTTAAAGACTGGTTTCTAGAGTTAGATTAAAATGTATGGTTTAGAACAGACATGGTTGATTTCTCATGTGTTCTGCTGGTGTCATGTACAGAACTGAGTATACTTAAGTGATAAGATTCAGTTAGTTGGAGTATACCAAGAATTAACCATCTGGTGTGGGTCATTAAATGGCCAAAGCATTTAATGTAACCCGCACCAGCCGATCATTGTGAGTATACTCCAACTAACTGAATGTAATTAGTATTTTATGAGTTGAAGATGGTTGTGAATTTTTTGTATAGATTTCATTAAAAATAAAATTCACTTAGCTTGTGAGCCAGCCCGACGGTATTGATGCAAATGCAGCAGGCGAGATTGACATTTAAACATGTATTTGGTGCACTGTTGGCTATGTCAGCTCAGAAGATGATGTGGGTGTTGTGCATTGTTATAAATGGGCATGTTTTAAATTGAAGGCACAATAGAGTAGTATTGTAGGAGAAATGTGATTATGTGCATGTACTGGTATTTTGGTCTGCTATTTTGTATGCAAGAGAAGTTAGGCAAGCAGCGTGATTATGGAGGGAGCTGAGGGAGACAGAAGGATCGTGTGCTTTTCATATGTTTTGATTTAATGCAATAGTGTATTCAGAGGGTGAAGCTAACTTTTGGAGGTTAGGTTTGATGAATGTTGGTTGCATGTGATGCAGAAGATCATTATGTAGCTGTGCATCGTGTGGACTGACAGAGACCAGGAAATGAAACACTTTTTACTCTAAGTGGGAGATGTGGTGCCGGATGCAAGGTTTTGCTGACAGAGCTGCAGAGGGATGGAGTCATGGTTGAGGGTTCTTAATGCTGAAAGTGATGGAAAACAATGTCATTTTTTAAAAGAAAAGAAGTGTTGAGTATTTTTACTGTGCTGGTGTCTACCGTCATTCTGGCGAGTGTGGGGCGGGGGTTGGTAAGGTGTGCTTGTTACAGAATGTGACAGGGAATTTGAAGAGGCGTTCAGGTGCATAAAATGTGACAACCTGTGTAAAAGTGGCTTCTAATTTGGAAAATTACTGTGTTTCTGATGGTCTGTTTATCTGACATGTGTAGTGGGTTCTTATCATTTTGTGCGGTAGTGATGTGAAAGAGTTGACGTCAAGCTTTTAGAGGGAAAGTGTTGCTAACAAAAGAAATCCTTTTAAAAAGGTTTGCTGCCCACTTTAGGATTTTTTTCTGGTACTTCATTCATCCTTTTTCAATACTATACATTTTATATTTCTAGGTTCTGTAGTCTGAAGCAGCCGATGTGGAAGGTCTTTCGTAAGCCATTTTGTTTCATTCCTGTTTTGTGTTCCTAGGTGTGAATAATGGACTGTGGGTGTGGCTAAAGTCTGATTAACCAACTGTGGGAGGGGATTAGATGAATAACCAACTCTGGGGGATCTCTGATTTAGTATGTGGGAGAATAACTGATGACTGTTCTTCACTGCGATTGATCTAGAATAGATACCTCTCTTATAAATAAAAATACATTAATTATAAAGTTTTACACAAGGCTAAAAATCTGGTGTTATAAAGAGAGGTACTTATTTTCAGAGAACTGGAGAACCTTCTGGTTTCCAGCTGTTCACTAAAAATGGCCTGTGTAAAAGTCAGTGAGGCAGCAGTGCTTTTATGCAGAAGATACCCCACATTGATTATAGTGACCCGCTGAGGAAGCCTTTGTGGCAAAGTACTGGAGTTTGTATGGCTGGCTATTGAACTTGGGTAGGTCTGCTGATGTAGTGGGCTGATTTTATATGTATAATAAAGCTATTTCTATGATGTAGTTTTGGAACCAAACTTTTGATTTCAGACCTTACCCTGCTGCTCAATTTATATTGTGCAGGCAGAACGGTTCACTTCAGAATGGGGGTGTTTTTCCTACAGAACTCATTCCATGACCATTATATACAAATTTAAGGAAAAATGTAAGTGAATTTTATCAAAAATGCACCACTTGATTTCTAATGGCCCTTATACATCTGCCTGGGCTGTCCATTAAGAAGTCTTGATGGCCTGTCATCAGTTCAGAAGCTGTGCCCAAATTTAACTATTTATAGTGACTCTTAGATGTAAATTGCAGAACTGTAGTCCACCATTTTTCTGTGAAACAGTTTTGTATTCCATGAATGCTTCAAATATTCCAGGGAAGAGATCTTGCCACAAAAATTGATTCCATGGATAGTTAGGGAAACCACATGGTTGCTATTGAGAGAAAATCTGCACACCATGTGCCCCCCAATGCAGAACTCCTGAAGCATTTCAAAGAGAATAATCTTTGAAACATCTTCAGTTTTGTTGCAGAAAACTGACCCCAAATCTTGCTCTAATACAAAAGAATGTGATCATTCCATCATGTTTACTACAGGCTTGAAGCTAAAGTGGTGGTGACATCTTAAGTGCTTTTACTGCTAGATTCTGTGCATTTAAATAAGGTCTGGTTGTTGTGTTGTGTGGGGGAAGGTGGGACTGGCCAGGAGAGTGACTGTGCAGTGTCATGGGGGGGGCAGTTTAGGGGCAATATGAGGAAGTATTTTTTCACAGAGAGGGTGGTGGATGCACGGAACAGCCTTCCTGGGGAGGTTGTGGGGTCTAAAACTGTGGGAGAATTCAAGAATACATGGGACAGACATAAGGACATTTTTGTTGGGGGGGGTAGGAAGAAATAGGCTGTTGGTTAACTAGGATCTGCAGCTTATCCTGTAAGTAGGGAAATGGGCAGACTAGGTGGGCCAAGTGTTCTTTATCTGCTGTCAAAGTCTGTGTTTCTATGTTTCTGTGTTTCATGCATGGATCTGTATCAACTAGCAGACAGCCAGAGAAAGAGAAAAAAATGAAGACCAAAAAAGGACTTTTGTAAAATGTATTTGTTTATGATTAGTTGTGCAGTGCTGGTGGTGGTTAATTTTTTTTGAAATGCTTGGCAGCTGTTGCATTTACTGCAGGAGTGTGAAGGTAAAGCATTTCTGTAAACAGCCCAGTAACTTTCAGTATGAGAGAAAAAAGCACAAGCTAGATGAGATTCGAAGAGTATTTTAATTAATTAGTTGAGGTAAGGTGTGCGTGAGACATTTATCTCCTGCATAGAAACATAGAAACATAGATTTTGATGGCAGTAAGGACCGCTTGGCCAACCCAGTCTGCCCATTTCCCTACCTATTGGATAAGCTGCAGATCCTAGTTAACCAGCAGCCTACTTCTTCCTACCCCCACCCCCTAGAATTGCCTTATGACTGTCCCATGCATGCTTGAATTCCACCACTGTTTTTGACTCCACAACCTCCTCCGGAAGTCGGTTCCATGCATTCACAACCTCTCTGTGAAAAAATACTTCTAAATTACCTCTGAGCCATCTTTCTATCTTCAAATTGTGCCCCTTGTTCTTGCACACCCTTTTTGAAAGATGCTACCTCTTGGACTTTGTTGATTCCCTTGAGATACTTGAAAGTTTCTATCATGTCCCCTCTCTCTCCTTTTCTCGAGGCTACATATTCAGCTCCTAAGTCTCTCTTCCTATGTCTTCCGTGCAGACCCTGCACCATTTTAGTTGCCCTCCTCTGGACAGCCTCCATCCTGTCTATGTCCTTGCAGAGATTGGGTCTCCAGAACTGCACACAGTACTCCAGATGAGGTCTCACCAACTGTCTGTACAGAAGGATAATAACTTCCTGTTTTCTACTGGTGTTGCCTCTTCCTATGCATCCCAGTATCCCCCCAGCCCTCTTTGCTGCCCTTTCACATTGCTTGCCCACCTTTAGGTCATCTGATATGACTACCCCCAGGTCCCTTTCCATTTCTGTTGTTGTTAGTATCTCACCCCCTATTGTGTACTCTTCACCTGGGTTTTTGTTTCCCAGGTGCATTATCTTGCACTTCTTAGCATTGAATCTAAGCTGCCATACATTTGACCATTCCTCTAACCTTGCCAAGTCCCTTCACATCCTTTCCACCCCACCTTGTGCATCAGCTCTGTTGCAGATCTTTGTGTCATCTGCAAAGAGACATACTTTTCCTTCCAGTCCCTCTGCAATGTCGCTTATAAAGACATTGAAGAGGACCGGTCCTAATACTGAACCCTGCGGTACCCCACTAGTAACCCCACTTTCTTCAGTGTGGACTCCATTTACTATTACTCTCTGTGTCCTATTCTCCAGCCAATTCTTTACCCAGGCTGTCATCTTGGGACCCACTCCCAGGCTGGCTAACTTGTATATTAATCTTTTGTGTGGGACTGTGTCAAATGCCTTGCTAAAGTCTAGGTAGGCCATGTCCACAGTCCCTCCCTGATCAACTACTTTGGTCACCAAGTCAAAGAAATCTATCAGATTCGTCTGGCATGACCTTCCCACTGTGAATCCATGCTGCCTTGAGTCCTGTGCCCTCTGACCTCTAGATATTTAACAATTCTTTCCTTCAGAAGTGATTCCATCATATTCCCTACCACTGAAGTTAAACTAACAGGTCTGTAGTTTCCTGCTTCTGCCTTGCTCCCACTTTTGTGAAGGGGAATCACATCTGCCCTCCCCCAGTCCTCGGGTACCACCCCATCCTCCCATGATTTGTTAAAGAGGGTAGTCAGTGGTGTCACTAGTTCTACCCTTAGTTCTTTTAGAATTTTGGGATGAATCCCATCAGGCCCCATTGCTTTGTCCACCTTCAGTTTTAAGAGTTCTATCAGAACCCTTTCTTCTGTAAATGGGCTGGTATCAACTTCTGTATCCAGAGTGTTTCTACTGTTTGTTTTAGGTACCTGCCCCACTTTCTTTGTAAATACTGAGCAAAAATATTTGTTTAGTATCTCTGCCTTTTCACAGTCACCCTCTGCCCACCCTCCCTCCTCTTTATTAAGCCTCACTTGCCCTCCCTTGGTCTTCCTTCGCTCCCTGATGTACCTATAAAAGGTTTTATCCCCCTTCTTAACTGAGTTGGCTATCTTTTCCTCAGTTTGGGCCTTTGCTGTTCTGACTACCTTCCCAGCTTCCTTTTGCTTTAACTGATACAGTTCCCTGTCCTGCTCCTTCTGTGATTCCTTGTACTTCCTGAATGCTTTTTCTCTTGAACCTTCACTGCCACTTCCTTTGAGAACCATAGTGGTTTCTTACATCATTTTGTTTTGTTAATTTGCTTCACACAAAGGCTTGTTACCTCTGTGATGGCAGTTTTTATTATTCCCCATTGTTCTTCCACCCCTCCTTCCTGCCCATTTGCGAGTGCATTCCTTAGGCAGTCACCCATTTTGGCAAAGTCCGCCCTCCTAAAGTCCAGTACTTTTGCCTTTGTATGGCTTGACTTTATTGCTGTGTTTATTGTGAACCATACTGTTCGATGGTCGCTAGTTCCCAGATGGCTACCCACTTCTACATCTGTGATCCTCTCTTCATCTCCTTTTGAGAGAACCAGGTCTAAGATTGCTCCATCTCGAGTGGGCTCCAATACTAGTTGTCTAAGGCATGCCCCTTGTAGGGCATCTAGAATAACCCCACTCTTTGAAGTGGTTGCTGCAACTGCAGTCCAGTTAACATCTGGCATATTCAGATCACCCATCAGCAATATCTCCCCTTTTTCTGCCATTCTAAGTATTCTTTTTATCATTTCCTTGTCCATTTCCTCCCCCTGAGAAGGGGGTCTGTATACAACCCCTGTGTGGATTGTGGTGCCATTGCCGGTCTCCAAATTTACCCACAGTGCTTCTTCTCCTCCCTGTTTTCCCTTTTGTTCTGTTGCTTTGATTCCTTCCCTTATGTAAAGAGCTACTCCTCCTCCTCTTTTACCCTCCCTGTCCCTCCTGTAGATAGTATATCCTGGTATGTTTATGTCCCAGTCATGGTTTTGTGTGTACCACGTTTCTGTGACTGCCACAATATCCAGATGTTCCTCCTCCATCAAGGCCACTAATTCAGGAAGCTTGTTACTCAGACTACGGGCATTGGTACTCATTGCTCTCCATTATTTGATGGCTTTACCTTCTTTTGCAGCATCCCCCACTGACCTGTCACCTCAGTCTTTTTCTCATTTAGTACCCTGTTTTGTAGGGAGATGCTGGGATGCAACCTTTCTAGTGCTCAGAAAATCATCACATATGGGTTATCCTTCATCAATCCTATTGGCCGACACATGATCATAAATCTTTTCTGGGCTGCTAGAGGCCAATCTCCCAGCTACGTCCAGAAATTTGATTTTTCTTCATACATCCCTTGAGGTTGGTCATAATCCTTTTCATTCCCATACTCTAAGGTATTTATTTATTCTGACTCATTCATAATTTTCCTGACTTTTGTATTTTTAAGTTAGGGCATGTCGACATGCCATATGCGGAATCTCCACTAGGGTTCCTAATGTTTCTGTGCATGCATATATATATATATATATATATATATACACACACACATATACATACAGTATAGTTATAACTTTGAAGGAGCTGTACCATGAGCACACATTAAATGGAATGTCTGGGCTGGGATCCAGGTAGAGTCAGACCCTGCAGTAGTGTCTGGCTATCCCCCTGCCCCAGTTTGGGACCCTCAGGTTGCATCCCCAACACTGAAAGTACTGGGGAGCAGACCCTCCTGCAGCATCTGATCCATTGATAAAATAAGAAGATGCTTGGTGTCTGGGCTTGCAGTCTAGGAAATACAGACAAGGGCTACATAAGGGGTGATGGGGCAATAGGTACAGAACATAAGACGATCACCCCCTGAGTTATCTGGCACAACACTGACCTGGAGTGTAGGCTGATCTGCATCTTCTCACTGGCAGGATGTTCTCTGGTGCTCCACAGCTTCACTGGACCTCCTCAGGTGGCAAATTGTTAATGATGACTGACTGTTCTATTGCATCAACACTCGACACTTTTGCACTACGATGGGGCTATCTCAGAAGAGTGCCGCTATTTCTATGCACATTCCAGAGCCTGCTGTCATGTCTGCTTTAAGTCTCAAGCTTTGAAGAGCACTATGGTGACTCTCGCAAGACTCTGGGGACTCTGGATCACCCAAACATTGCAGGGCACAACAAAAGTAGTACACCACTGGGGTACAGGGGCAGTTAGCCCCACAGCAGCACAAAACATCCAGCAAAACTGTTTTGGGGGGTTATTTTGGCAGCATTACAGACTGAAGAAGTCTTGGTAAAAACAAGATCTTGCGGGAGAGAAAAGTCTTACAAGACTACAGCCTGGGGCGACATCAGTTCAAATGGGATCTTGCAGGAACGGCAGCCATTTTAGTATAGTTCCTGGACGGCGGCCATCTCAGGGAGATATTATTGACACTAAGATCTCGCAAGATGTGGGATTGGGTAATGAAGCTGTGGCACAGCAGGCGGCCATCTTGTGTGGGTCTGGCAGACACACACTCTTAAAGACACAGGCTACATTCTCCACTATTGAGCACATACTGCTACTTTACTTGTTGCTGGAATTGTCATGGAATTATGTTTCTGACACAGTTTTTTCTCTCTGCTTCCCACAGATCAGCCAGCTCACTGTGTCTCCCTGCCATGTCTGCCTGCCTAGAATGTGGCATGAAGCTACCAGAGTCCCATGTAGGGGAGGCCCTCAGTGCGGTATGCACAGTGTTAGAGTCAGGTGCATGGCAGAGCCCCAGCACTGATGTGGTTGCTTCACTGGAAGAGACATCCTCCCCCACAGCACAGCTGACTTTAAACATTGCACAAGCTGGCCTAATGTTCCAGTGGCTGGAGAAATTACAAGCCCAGCAGCTGGAAAACTTCCACAAAGCACCCAAGGTGGCTTAGACCCCACAACTGCAGAAGAAACAGCACAGGCAGGCAGAAGACTCAGTCAGCACATGGGAGGAGGAAGAGGTGGAGCAGGAGCCAGGTCTGACCACAGGCACACTGTGCCCACGGGTAGATATGGCCAAACTGGTAAAACTGATATGAGAGGTCCTCCAGCAACCAGAGAAGCCTGAAGAACACCACACCTCAATGAATCCCCTCCTTTTATCACACTCAAAGCCAGTGTGACAAAATTTCCCAACCTGTACAGCCCTTGGCACCATTCTGGTTAAGGAACTAGAGGTGCCAGAGCCATCCAAGATCCCAGAAAAGCAAGTCATGGAAAAATTGTACCCACTGGCCAAGTCCTAAAGGACAATCTGGTACACTGCCCTCCTAATGTGGATACTCCGGTGCTGGCTCTTACCCAATGCACAGTTATACTGATCGAGAGTGCCGCAGCACTAAAAGACCTTATGGACAAAAAGTTGAAGAATCGCTAAAAATGATTCATGAAGTGATGGGGATGGCTCTGTCGGTGGACGCTCCACTATGGTATGACAGCAGGGCCCTGTCATGGTGGGTGGAGGTCATTGCTGATGGGCTTCCTAAGGATTCCCCACTGACAGGGCAGGCTGACTGTGCCATGCAGGCCTCATGCTACACAGTGGATGCCACCTCATATATCATGAAATTTGATGCCAGTGCCACTGTCCTGACTAACTGAGCCAGACGAGCTCTATTACTCAAGTTGTGGCAGGTGGAGGCTAGTCCATGGCGACTCCGATGAAGCTGTCTTGCAAAGGGGGCCACCATTTCAGAGACATCCTAACTCCATTTTTCAGAGACCGAGCAGGGGCAAAATAGATGGTGGAAAAGAAGGACCTTTACCTACCGTCAGGTCAGCCTTTTTGTCCAAGATTCAGGGGCACCGGGGCCAGATAAATTCAGCATCAAACCAACCCCAGAGGGATGGGGCCACAAAGTCCTGGTTCCAGTCAAAAATGCACAGTCCAAATACAAAGGCAACTTCAGTAAATCCTTTATACCAGGGATTCTGACAGCACTTCCTCAAATGGGCAAAGGACATGTACCTGTCATAGCAGAAGCAGACATCCAGGAAAGGAACAGCAGTGAGTGAAGAGGTGACTGCTATCTCAGTGGAAGGAAACTAACTGTAAATCAAGGAGCTTTCATTGTTACTTCTTTGCAGTGCTAATGCATTGTGGAAAGAAGGAGTAGGAGTTTGAAGAAAGTTGCGCAGTAGTTACTTAAAGTCTCTTTTTGGGTGTAGATAGGAAGGATAGGAATGTAAAAGGCAGTTGCTCAATCTGTCTAAATGTGTACAACAAAGGGTGTAAGGGAAATTGAGAAAATAATGTTTTGCACTGATGGGGGGAAGGGAGACTTGGGGGAGTGTTTTGTATCCTTCATCTAGGAAGGGTGGGGGTCGCTGGTGGGCATCGAGAGCAATGGGTAGGGTGGTAGGCTGCAACATCTGCAGCACACCAACCTTTCTAAAAATTGTCTGGAGGATTGGGGGGATGTTTAGTGTGCAACAACATAGAGAAACTTAGAAAGGAAATTGAGGGTCTTCATGAGGAATTAAGACAGGCAAGGCAGATTGGAGGTGGGTTTAGCCCAATAGTGGAGAAAGGGAGGAGGGGTGAAGAGGGAGTGTGATTTGAGCCAACAGTGGTGAGGAGAGGGTCAGAAGTAGGGGAGCAGAGACAAAGGGGCCCAGGCCAGGAAGAACAATTGCCAGGGAAACCAGGTTAGGAGACAGAAGACAAATGGAAGGAGGGGACAAGGACTTGTGAGGGGAGGAGAAGAAGTGGCAACAGTCATGGAGTGGAAAGGAGGGAACAAGTTACTATGAAGAGAGAGGGAGCGGACATTTGTAAAGGGTCTTCAGAAAATAGTTTTGCAATGCTAGAGAGGAAGAAGGAGGAGGAGGGAAGTGATGCAATTGGAGGAGTAATTGATAAATGTCTGGATCAAACCAGAGCAGGGGGACGTTCTGCTGGGAGAATTGCACAGGGGCAAAAGGCGGAAATAATGTGCCGGAGGAGGAAGAAGAGGAGCTGGAAATGAGAGATGGAGATGAATGGAAGCAATTAGGGAGTAAAAGGGGTGGAAACGTAGTGCTAGGGGACTCAATACTAAGAGGAGTCAAGTGGGATAGCAAGGAAGAGAGGCATAGTCACATTTGGGTGGAGGCCATGCCAGGAATGACGGTGGAAAGGGTGGGACAATCTGTTCTGAAATATGCTAGAAGGGGTAGGGACAAGCCTCATTTAATTATACATCTTGGGACGAAGGACCTGGCTGACAAGACAGTAGATATAGTCCAGAGGAGGTTTGAGGAACTAGGACAATTATGTGAGGGGGCAGGAAGATCAGCAACTTTTTCAGAGATACTTTCAGTGCCCAAGGCAAGCACAACAAGAAAGCTGAGAACAGAGGAATTTAACTGATCGCTAAGAACTTGGTGTTATCCTAAAGGGTATGGGCTGTTGGGGGTGGGGGGTGGGGAGGGATCTGGAAGGACAGTAGCCTGGATGCCAAGAACAGACTACACTTGAGTGAGGAGGGAAAGAAAGTGTTGAAACAGAGGATAGAGGAGTACATAGAGGAAGTAGAGAATTTAAACTATGAGTGGTGGTGGGCAAGTGGGCAAGAGACATGCAGAGGCCACAGGTTGGGAAACCATATGAGTTTACCCCCCATCACAGTGACAAAGGACAAATGGCAAGTACTATTGGTGATGCTGGTAAAGGAGGGCAGGATGGGAGGGGGGAAGGGTGGAAGGTGATTACCCATAATGCTAGGAGTCTTGGGAGGAAAACTGCAGAGTTACAGGTGCTCATGGCAGAGGGAGAGGTGGACATTGCAGCCATCTCAGAAACATGGGCCACCTAATACAATGACTGGGACCTGTCTGAACCAGGGTACAGGTTATTTCATAGGGACAGGGTGATTGAGAAAGTGGGGGGGTGGCACTATATGTGAAGGAAGGACTGAAGTGTGTAAGGGAGGAAGGGGAGGAGGGTAGTACGGAGTCACTTTGAATGCAAATCCAGAATTCCAAGAATAGGATTCTCAGAATGGGAGTGGTGTACAGGTCGCCATCTCAGACGGAGGAGTTAGACAGGGAACTAGCAGGACAGATCAGGAGGACCTGCAAGAATGGTAGTGTGGTGATTGTCGGGGACTTCAACATGCCAGGAGTGGACTGTGAGTACCCCAACAACCAGGAACACAAGGGAGCAGGCACTGCTGGATGTCTTCCAGGACAGCTTCCTGCTGCAAATGGTCAGTGAATCAACCAGGTTAGGGAATACCCTTGATCTTGTGCTGGCAAATTGGGACTTTGTGAGAGAACTTACGGTGGAAGAACTGCTGTCAGGGAGTGACCACCACTCAGTAAGGCTCACATTGGATATGGGCAAGGAAGGAGTGGAATCTGACATAAGAGTGCCGGACTGCAGGATGGCTGACTTTGGGAGGATGGGGGAAGTGGTAAAACGGTACCTGGCCAGAATTCAACCTAGTATGGACACTAACCAGAAGTAGGAGCTCATAAAGCTGGGGATAGTGGAGGCAACGAAAACCTGCTGCAAGGCCCAGGCAAGAAGGCAGTGGCGTCATGCCCATAGGGCTCAAGGGGGCATGTGCCCCCCAATATTTTGGTGTAATGTAGAAAAAAATAATTCATTTAATTTATTTTAATATGTGGAAAAAGGGCTGAAAAACAATCAATGCTTTTTTTAAAGTCTTTGGTGTAGGGGTGGGGGTTGGGGTCAGGCAGGGTTCCGATTGGTCTTGTCCGGGGGGTTAGGTATGAAATCCCGACTTACATTATCCCGACAAAGTAATTCCCATCACCAGAATCCAAGCTTCATATGTGCCCGACTGTCACATTGCCTGTCAGCAAAAATCCCAACAGTTTCCACTGTTAACTGTTTAAATGCACTCACCGAACTGCCCTGAGTCTCGTGCTCGGCACTTGTAACTATGCAAACTATAAACAGCCAAAAGTAGCTATCTTTTGGAGCATGAAAATAATCAGGCTCAAAATACTTAAGTAAATTAAAATGTAAAAAATGTTAACTCACCAAATTGCTCTGAGTGCCACGCTCTGCCCTGGTAACTATTTAAACAGGCTAAATGCTATGTATTCGGAAGCATGTAAATAATCAGGTGACAGTTAATTGTAGCTAATATCTCTGCCTTCAAGCAGATTATCTGTTTTATGTCACAGAGGTCAGCCAATGCTTTAGAGGTGATAACAACTAATTTTTCTACTCCTCAGCTCTGTTTCATAACTTGTTAATGAAACTATTGTTATTTTTTAGTTAAAAACAAAGTGGGGATTTTTGAAATGGCTTCTGTTTCTGAGTTGCTGTTTCTCTGTCTGATTCTCCAGCTGATATTAGGAGTGTAGAGAAGTAAGTAATGAAGCTCTTCTCTCCTTCTGTAAATTATTAGTTATATCCTTACATGGAAAGTTGGTTGATTAAGATTGAATAAGATTGGCAACCCTCTTTTCATTGACTCAAGTCTATAAGCCAAAAGACTCTGGAGCCTGGCATTTAGAAATTAGAAATGCTGGTGGAGCAAGAAGGTTTATTGCATAATTCGAGTTGAAAGAGCAGGGTCTGGAATATATGAATTTTATGAATGAAACTGGCATTGTTTAATCAGTGGTTCCTGAATGCAGGAATGAAAACATAAATTGAGCCCCCCTTTGGTGATGTGATGTGACTAGAGACCCTGAGAGGAGGAGAACAAGTGGAGTGCAACTGGTATTTTAATGCTGACATGCATGATTCTGCTTTGTTGAAGGTATGCCAATATTACCTGGGCGGGGCGGGGGGTTGTTACTGCTTTTTGGTTGACCTGCCCCGAGGTTGCTATGTTCAGTGGAGCATTTTTCTTTGTTTTAATTTGCAGATGCAGCCGGCCCAGTGGCACTGAGGGTTGAGGCGCTGGACGCCACACCTCGCGCCACACTGGTGACCTGGGTTCGGGAACGAGCCCAAGCTGTCAGGGGTTGGCAGGGGAGAGAGAGGATTGAGCATTCGGTGGACTGCTCTCCTCTCTCAGGGGAGGGATTTGGGGATGCTCGGTGTCCTGGTGACCCCTGGTGGCGATAGAGGGTGTTACAGGAATGCCAGCCAGGAAAAGGGGTGGGAGTGCGGTAGACGTCAGCACGGAGACCGTGCGCAGACGTCATTGCGCGCCACACTCCCAAGGGGACCAGAAGCCTAAATACCCCTTCTCACCTGCGGAGATGAAGGGGGTGCCAGGGACACAGCTCACATCCTGCCAGCTGGCCCGTTAGTTGGAGAGCTCCATGGCCGACCCGATTCACTCCAGGCTCGATCTCCCTAATTGCAGATAGGCCATCGTGGGAGGATGGGCCCACCCCTGGAGGGAGATCCAGGGGGTTAGATCGACCTGGGTGTTCGGGGGAGTTCGTCCAACAGGTAGTGTTCAGGCTTGGGAGTAGAGGCTGGTGGTCGAGTGCACACCTCAGAAGGATGCCCAGGCTGGGAAGGTGAAATAAATAAAGTGTACAAAAAAATAAAAACATTTGCAGATGCGGCCGAGGAAAAACGGGAGAAGGGAGACAGAAGGAGGCAACTCACTATGCTCGAGTGTGAGTAGGTCTATTTAAATCTACAGACTTCTGGAAAAAGGGAGCCAATGTGCAGCAGAGAGTATTTAGGAGTCTATTTTATTTTTACCATATTTCTTCCATAAAAACATTAAGGGAAAATACTGTCAGGAGTCCAAACACTTACAAGAACTTACATGAATGGCAAGCGTGGAAAAAGTATTTATGCTTATGGGTAGAAATATTGACAACTTGCCTGGTTAGGAAGCCTTTCTTGTTCGGATGATAAAGTAAGATTTACAATGAAAGACAATTACTGCTTTGACTGGACTCTTAGAATAAGGAGCTGAATGGTAAAATGTCTAAATGATTTGCTTCCAAAGACAATTACTGCCTTGTTTGGACTCCTAGTTTAAGGAGCCGAACGGTAAAATCTTTAAGTGGCCTGGCTCCTTAACATCGGTAAATGGCAATCAAATCTTTCTTTTTTTTTTAAATGTGCTGGGTAGTAACACTGCTATTTTTTTTTTTTTTTTGTAAGTGAAATGTTTGACTGAAAATTCGACTCCTGTTTTAAAATTGGCTATCTGTCAACTGGACTCCTGTTCAAGGAGCTTAAGTAATGAAGGCCTTTTTTGGTGTTTGGTGCTTGAGGAGTTAAGCGTTTAATTTTCGAGATTCTGGAGCATGTTTTTGTTTTTGGAAAATTAGAGAAAATGGGGTATGCTAAATGCTACCCATAACGGTTTGCTATGAGCCTAATGTAAACTTTTAGAGTGTTAGAGTATCAGTATTACTAAATATAAGATTATGGATCTAACTAATATGGGACTTTTTGAGAATCTAGGACCCATTTAAGCTAACAAATTATGTCATAATCTTATATTTGTTTATATTATGAGTCATTTTAATTATTGAGATGTTTCTTAGACGAGTAATGAGAATTTATATAAGAGTTTTTAAGTATAAAATCAGCAGTTGTTGAAGACTACTAAAAGTTATTAGTCAAGTTATGTGTAATTAATTTTGCACCTGTTCAGGGTGCTTTTACGGACAGGGCAAGGGACATTAATACTATCTAGAATTTTATGCACATGTTAAATTAAAACTTATGTGTCCTTAGGATTGTCTGGATATCTTTGTATAGATAACAACATTGGCAAGTGAGGCAATGGGACCGGCTTGTGGCCAGCTGGTACCAGCAATGACAAATGATCCATTGTGGGGGGGGCCTCCAGCAACTTGGATTCCCATTATGTGCCTAAGTAGCAGTCAATAGGAGTGACTGGATTATGGGTAATTAATGGGGCACAGAGGGGCTGCATCAGATGGTGCCCCAAGGACGAGCCTCAAGACTGGCATGTCCAACTGGCCATCAGAGAAGTACAGTTGTGACAGGGTGTGGATGGATGGGACTGAACTGTAACACAGAATTCTTCATGTGCCTTGATAGTAGCCAACAGGAATGCTGGTCGGGAGTTGGGACATCAAAGCACCACACAAACTGGTCTGAGGTGGCCCGGCGGGCATCCAGTATGGACAGACTCTGAGTCGGAACTCTCTCTGACTGTTGGAGTGGGAACCAGCCTCAGCACAGAATCAGATCATCTGAGATCACCATTGCATCCGGATTAGTGAGGACCAGGGCCAGGCAATAGCTGCAGCACAGCAGACTATTGTTAAGTTTCTCCTGGTAAGAATCTGGACTGTCTGGAGGAGGATAGAATGCAATGAAAGTTTAAGTTGAGATTTGATTTTTCTGACTAACTAAGGTAGAACTTTAGAAGAACGTAAGTAGAACATTATTGCATTGGTGACCACTGACCTTCATTGCTCCATGCCACATGCAGCAGCACCTCAGTGAGTGGCTGCTGTGCCCTGTGGCAGTGGCTGTTCAGAACATGTAAATAGTGTTTTGGTATGCTTGTTGAGGCACAAAACAAAAATAGTGTGGCGTCTCTGAAAGTCATCCTATCATTATTCTTGGTACATATGACCCCAAAACTGCTATACTGTGCTATATTAGGTCATGATGGTCATCCAACCTCATAATTTAAAATTTCCCCCAAAAATTAAAATATATTTTAGAAGCAAATGGAACTCTGCCTTTAGAGTACCTTCAGTCTGAAACAGTACCCAGCCTGAGTAAACTGTTTCAGACTGAAGGTACTCTAAAGGCAGTTCCATTTGCTTCTATAATATGTTCTAAGTCATCAGACAATAACATAGAGGATAATGTATGGTCCTCAATCGGTGACCGGTCTGTTAACTGTCGAGAGGTTGCCAGGGCGACAGTGTAAACCTCGAGAGGTTTACGTCGCCATGGCAACCTCGAGCCAGTTAACAGTGACCGGTTGCCGATAGAGGGACCATACATTATTTTTTATAGTGTATGGTCCCACGTAAAAAATAAAACGGCTGCTTACTTTTTGAAAAATAGTCACCACCGCAGCCGCTCAGTCGCTCCCTCAACTGCTGCATTCATCTGTCAGTTCCCATGTAAAAAAAGGCGCCACATGCGCGAGATCGATCAAGAGTTAGCACTCCATCGATGTGACGTAGCATCAATAGGTTAACAACATTTCTACGTCACATCGATAGGTTAACAACCTTAGGAAATGATGATTTCCTAAAGTTAACAGCATTATAAACAATTATTCTAAATGAAATGCATGCCTAAATTTAGCCACCATGACTACAGAGGCTCAGGCATCATATACACTTTACCCTCCTACTGCCTTCTGGTACTATGTGAAACTTTTTTTAACCTACTAGCCATCCCTCCTTGCTGTCTTTTATGCAGATCACATTAAATGCCGTTATGGTCCCAGTACTGAGGAGATGATCCTTTCTGGCTACTAGTGCTGTGCATTAACAGAACAGAGCAGCCGACCTGTTGATCTGTGAGAGACTTTTCTTTTATAAATCCCTGACCACGAATGCACTAAATGTATCAATGTAAAAGGAAAAAGAAACTTTCTCACATAGGTATGTTTCACACAAAATGTGCTGCTGAGCAAGAAACTAATTCTCAAAAGCAGTAGGATGTCAGGAAAGATATGACCTTTGCTGCAGGCCCATGACAATTACAAAATGTTTAGATGCATTAACAGCTGTGTAGAAATTAGATTTTGAGGACAGGCCAAAATGTTCATCCAGTGTTGCACCTTGCTCTATTTTCCAAATTGGTCACCCTTGTTTAGTATGTCTTTTCTCAGATGCATTTGCAGTTTCTTAATAGTACTAGCCTAGTAGAGCCTTCAGTTTGATTTTTTTTTGGTTCACTAGTTTATAGCTGGATGATAAAGTGGTGCATAAATTACTGTAATGTCAAATTAATACCTATTCTCTGTAACTATTCCCATATTTTAAAACCTGGATCAGTCAGGAACTCTGGATGCATTGGTGGTGGGTGACCCCACACGGGTGTGAGGCTGGGATGGAGGGAGCTCCAGCCCCTACTTATGAAGTGTGAACCCAATGCCAGATAGTTTCAGCAAATCTATAAGGAATGGGTTTCTTCACTGTAACCTGTATCAGTATTATTGTATTTAGCTTGTTGGGGAACAGCTTTCTAGACTGCTAAAAGTCACCAAAATGCACTGTTTGACTTCACTTTTTCAAAATTTTCCTGGGGGAGCATGATCCCGGACCCCCCCCCCCCAGAGAGGTTGGGATTTTGTGCCCCTCCAGAATTTCTGACTGCATGATACCCCTGCAAGAAGGAGAGGGCTAAGAAACCAAGCTGGCTGAGCAAAGAGGTCATGGAAAATATAAGGAGGAAAACAGCCGCCTTTAGGAGGTACAAAAAAACAAGGAGGGGGGATGACAGGGAGGAGTACTTGATGGAATCGAAGGAGGTGACACGGGCAGTAAGAGGAACCAAGGCATCTACGGAGCTCAGGCTGGTGCAAGGCATTAAGAAGAGGGAGAAGGACTTCTCTAGGTACATCAAGGAGAAAAAGAGCTGTAAGGACCACATAGTAAGGATTAGGAAGGGTGGGGTTTGGTGGAAGCAGGGTGCGATAAGGTAGAAGCACTAAATGATTACTTCTGCTTGGTATTTACTAAGGAGAAAGGGGGGGTGACACCCAAGGGAGGAGGAATGGCAGAAATGGGGGGGTGACAGATGGGGAACTCATGGAGGGCAGAGTTCAGGAGGGTTTGAAGGCACTGAGGGTGGACAAGGCACCAGGCCCAGATGTCATCCACCCCAGGGTACTGATGAAGCTGGCAAAGGTCCTTGTGGGACCTTTGGCAGACCTATTTAATGCCTGACTACACTCAGGGTGTGTACCTCAGGACTGGAGGATGACTCATGTGGTGCTCCTCCACAAGAGTGGCCCCAAGGATGAACCGGGGAACTCACATCCATCATGGGTAAGCTAATGGAGACTATCCTGAAGGAGAGGCTGGTGGCCCTCCTAGAGGCCAAAGGACTACAGGACAGCAGACAGCATGGCTTCATATGTGGCAGATCCTGCCAAATGAATCTGGCGGAGTTCTATGACTGAATAACTAGGCAGCTGGACAGGGGCCAAGCAGTGGATGTTCTGTATCTGGATTTCAGTAAGGCATTCGACTCGGTGCCACATGGGAGGCTGGGCAGTAAGTTAGGAGGCACTGGGGTGGGTGCAAAGCTGGTAAAATGGGTAGGGAACTGGCTTCAGGGAAGGTAACAGAGGGTGGTGGTGGGTGGGGAGCTCTCACACCCAAGGTTAGTGATGAGTGGTGTTCCACAGGGCTCGGTGTTGGGACCAGTGTTGTTTGGGATATTCATTGCAGACATATCATTGGACATCAAGAGCAAGATCAATCTGTTTGCTGATGATACCAAGATAGGAGCGGTGGTGGATGTCCTAGGGGGATGGCAGGGGTTGCAGGATGATCTGGCAAAGCTTGAAACCTGGTCAGACACCTGGCAACTGGGGTTTAATGCCAAAATGTGCAAGGAGCTGCATTTTGGGATGAAGAACCCAAGGAGGAGTTACCAGCTGGGGAGAGTGCAGCTAGCCCAGATAGAGGAGGAAGAGAAGGATCTGGGGGTGCTCATTACAGGGTCAATGAACAACTCAGCACAATGTAGGAAAGCAGCTGCAAAGGCCAACAAAATGCTGGGTTGCATTACAAGGGGTATATCCTCGAGGAGGGAGGAGGTGATTCTGCCACTGTATAGGTCATTAGTTAGACCACACCTGGAGTAGTTCATGAAATACTGGCACCCGTATCTGAAGTGGGGGATTATGTTACTGGAGGGGGTTCAGCGCAGGATGACAAAGATGATCAAGGGGCTGGGGGACTTATCATATAAGAGGAATAAGAGGAGGCTGAGAGAGTTGAACATGTACTTGCTGGAGGAGAGGGTGGACCGGGGGGGACATGATTGAAACCTTTAAGTACATGAAAGGAATAAACAAGACAGGTACAGAGATGCTGTTCAAAGTAAGGGAGGGGAGGGACACTAGGGGCCATGATGTGAGACTGGAGGGAGGAAGGTTCAGGAGGGAAATGAGGAGACACTTTTTTTACAGAGGGTGGTAGCTGGGTGGAATGCATTACCTGCAGAAGTGGTATCCAGTAGAACAGTGGACTGCTTCAAAAGGGGATAGGACAGGACAAGGGGGAGGGTTAATGGAGGGGAAGGGTGGAAGAGAGGGGCAGCTGCAGAATAAGGGGTGCTAGCTGCACATTCAAGCAGACTTGATATACCTCTAGGCCTTTATCTGCTGGCAAATTTTGTATGTTTGTATGTCCATAAATGAGGGAGCTTCAATGGCAACAAACCCAGTGGTGGATCAGCTGGAAAAAAATCAATGAAAGGAGGGTGGCCCCGGCAGACAGCCCTCTGGTGTAGGGGGTGACAACTTCTGTTGTTCACTGATCAATGGACCCAAACTATCACAGACAAGTGAGTCAGAGAGCTAATATTGCAAGGCTACGCCATAGAGTTCACTCAAAGAACACTTCCACATAGACTGACAGTATGTCCTACATCATGGGACCACTTCAAGCTGGCAACAGTTCAATAGGCCCTCACCAACCATACCAGGAACCTGGCCATAGTACCCATGTGACCAAAAGAGAGGGACACTGGAGTGTACACTATGTTCTTTATGGTCCCCAAGAAAGCTGGGGGCCCCCGACCGGTTCTCAACCTAAAGTTCGTCAACAGGTTTGTGGTCTACAAAAAATTCAAAATGGAAGCCTTCCAGTCAACACTGGCAGCAATTCGACCAGGCAATTTCCTAGCCTCGATAGACCTAAAAGATGCCTATTTGCACATTCAGATTCACCCCAGTCACCACCATTTCCTGAGGTTCCAAATCAACGTCCATCATTTCCAGTTCACTTGCTCCCGTTCAGCCTGGCATCAGTATCGAAAGTCTTCACAAAGACACTAGTAGTGAATGCTGAAACCCTCTGCAAATGGGGTTTACAAGTCATACCATACCTGGATGATTGGCTCATTTGAGCCAGATCCCCAGCTCAAGCCCAGAAGGGCATGGGTGACTTGCCTACAGCAACATGGCTGGGTTATAAACTGGAACAAGAGCCAGCTAAACCCCATGCAAGAGATCACCCACCTGGGCACCAGGATCAACATGACTGTTGATCTAGTGTTCCCCACAGAGGACAAAGTAGCCAACATAATCATAATCCTGGGGTTCTTACAGACACGTCCCCATAGGCCTGTGCATATGTATCTTCAGTTGCTAGAGCTTAAGGTATTAGTGATAGCCATGGTGCCACGGGCATGCCTGCACATGCAGCTGCTTCAGCGTTATGTACTGGATGCATGGGATCAAGTGACACAGAATTTCAAGTACAAACTCATTCCTGATCCAGGCATACTTCAACACCTCAATTGTTGGTGGGGGGGGGGCTGGCACAAACGGAGAAAAGGTATCTCACTATCATTCCCACTTGAGGCCACAATTACAACAGAAGCCAGTCTGCTCAGTTGGGGAGCAATGTTGGGTCAGCATGTCACTCAGGACAAATGGTCTCCAGTGGAAGCCTGTCTTCCAATCAATATCCTGGAGATGAGGGCAGTATTCAGTGCCCCGGTATTCTTCGCCACTCAGGTATTAGCTCAGCCAGGGCTGATCAGGAACAACAATCAGGTCATAATGGTCTATGTAAACAAACATGGCAGAACTTAAAGCAGAGCAATGCTCACAGAGGCACTGTAAACCTTACATTGAGCAGTAAATCACATGCCAATGTTCTCAGCTACATATCAGGCAAGGAAGCTAAACTCTCAGGCAGATTGGCTCAGTCGAGTGGATCTCAACCAGGCAGAGTGGCAGTTGCACCCTCAGGTGTTTCAGGTTCACAAATGGAGATGGGGACCATTCCAATTGGATCTAATGGCATCCAGGCAAAACAGACAGACTCAAACTGCTTTTTTATACTTTTTTCTATTTCATCTAATATCAATTTGTTATCAGTTAATATACTGTATGTCCATTGCTAATTTTTCAATTGTCCTATGAGCAACCCAGTTTTTACATCCTTCAAAGGTATTTAACTGGTAATGCTTTCCCTGTGTCCCAAATTTTTTTCTTGTTCTAAATAGTTCTGTTGGTCATATTGGTACACAAACATTTCTTTCTTTATGGTTGAAATTTGTGCTGTGTAATCTGTTTTTTTGAGTGGTTTGCAAAGAAACTAGGTTACAGAATTGTTGTTTGAGTTCTAAATATTTTTTGTATTTTTCTATCCCTCTTTGTTCTGTTGTTGTGTTAAAAAAAATCTTTAAAACAAGCTTTACTGTTCCTCACACCATTTAATTATAGAATTGTATAAACACAATACTGGATTTTATGGCTTTGAGTACTTGATCAAGTTCCTTTACAACACTGGAATACTGTAATAAGTTTGTATTTAAATGCCATACCCCTTTACCTGCTTCTCTTCTTGAAGCATCTGAGACGTGAACTTCAATCAGTGCATGTTCTGAGGATTCTATTAGTATGGTGTCTACTTTTGATATTGGAAGATTTTTTGATGTGAACCAGAAGTCGATACAAGTTTACAATTTCCATTTACAAATGTGTGTTTGGGAACCTGAATTTTCTCTTTATGAACATCTTTAAGTCCTGCCTAAATATAGATTTAAAAAAAAATCATCACAGTATTTCTTTGTTCTGTTAGGATTCCGATCTATGTGATATGGAGATTGCAGAATAGCGATCACCGCTAGTGCGAATGCACATCGCCAAAAAAAACTTACAACAAAAAGGGCACCAGGGACTTACAATTGTAATGTTAAAGTGGGTGCCTGTGCCCACTGCAGCCCCCCCACACAGGGGTGCTTCACCCTCCACACCCTCCTACTGAAGGATTCTCAACTCCAGGGGGGTGCATGTTGGGGGGGGGACAAAAAGGAAAATAAAACATTTCAGGCCAGGCTCAACAAAAGGTACCTGTGCCCATCCCCAAACCTGCCACCCTGTGCAATGCAATCATGTACCCACCCACCATGTCATAGGAGCAGCTTGGCAGCTCACTGTGGCACCACCCCTCACAATCCCTTCCTCCCCTCCCGTCCCTCATTGTGCATGCCCCCCACCATGTGTGTATACATGTAGCGACAGGATATTGCTATATACTTGCACCATCATCTGGTCGCCCTCCCTCCCTAGTCACTGCAATGCGAGGCACCATGATAGAGTCACCATTTCAGTAGGTGTCCAATCGCAGTCACTGAACTCATGGGATACCTCAGGATTCTTATCTGTGTGTAACATGCTAATGTTAAAATCTCCCCTAAATAGTACATGTTTTGCTGTGTGCGAATATGGTTGTATACTTTTGAGTAATTCTATTCGTAGTGCCTTCATCTGTGGGGCATAAATATGTACAGTATAATCCTGTAGGCTGTGTTATGTAAAAGCAAATCTAATACTAAAGCCTTTCCTTGTTTTATGTCAATTAATTTAGAGATTTTAATTTTAGGGTTATTAATACAAATTCGCAGCCCAATGCATATTTCTTCCCCTAGGGACCAAACGGACTCTCCCCTTAACCACTCTGTTTTAGCTTTCTAAATCTCTTTAAGAGTATTTAATCTATTATTCTGTAACAGGAAAACATCAAAATAGAATTGCTGTAATATCGCAAAAGTTGTTTTTTTAGATTCAGCTCTGATTTTATACTGTTTGCATTTAAACTGGCAGTTGTTAAACCAGTCAAGTAAATAAATGATTAATTTAACAACAGATTTCCTTCTTTCTGATCTGGTTTCCCATTTTTTCTTTGTTGTCATTGTAACATCTGACGTGCTTGCTTCCTCTGTTTCTGAAAAAAGGTCTTGTTGGGAAGAACTTCCTAAGAAATCTGAGTCCTCGACTTCCATAACATCACTCCAATTAGCAAAGGTGGAAAAATGATTCTCCAGAAGTACTGTATCTGTAGTGACTGTTTTCTTCATATTTCTTTTCCCGTTCTCCACCAATTTGAATTGATCTTGGGGGCATATCCTGATTTGCCAATGTCAGGTAACTTTTGTATTCTATCAGTCACTTTTGTTGGTATTTTTCAGCTTCTGTGTTGTCTGCATTGTCTTCTGTTCTATCGTGAATCACAACAGCTTCAGATGTAGTCATTGCAGCTGTTCTAGGTGTTTAAGCTGTATCTGATGGCTGTTCTATGAGTTTTAGTACCTGTAGCTTTATGCACATAGTAATATTGTTCCATATAGTCTGAGGAATTGTGTACTGCCCATGGACAAGACTGAAATGTATGCTCCTCATCCCCATATAACTTACATTTTGGGGTGAATGTGCAAAAGTTCTCAGTGTGCCAGATTCTCCACAATGATTTCATCTGATTTTGACACAATTGCTTTTTAAGAGTGTAAGTGACCCACACCTATCGAGCTACATGAGCTGCCCAGTGTAGAATAATAATCCTCAATCTCTGCCCAAGTAAAAGCTATTTGGAAGGTGCTGGATTCTTTACATAGAAACATAGAAACATAGACTTTGATGGCAGATAAGGACCGCTTGGCCCATCTAGTCTGCCCATTTCCCTACCTACAGGATAGGCCGCAGATCCTAGTTAACCAACAGCCTATTTCTTCCTACCCCTCACAAGAATTGCCTTATGTCTGTCCCATGCATTCTTGAATTCTCCCACAGTTTTAGACCCCACAATTCCTCAGGAAGGCTGTTCCATGCATCCACTACCCTCTCTGTGAAATAATACTTCCTCACATTGCCCCTGAACCATCCCCCCCATCATTAAATTGTGTCCCCTTGTTCTTGCATGTCTCTTTTTCTGAAAGATGCTACCCTCTTGGACTTTGTTAATTCTACTCAGGTACTTAAAAGTTTCTATCATGTCCCCCCTCTCCCTTCTTTCCTCAAGGGTATACATATTAAGCTACTTTAGTCTCTCCTCATATGGCTTCTCTTGCAGACCCTGCACCATTTTAGTTGCCCTCCTCTGGACTGCTTCTATCCTGTCTATGTCCTTACAGAGATGGGGTCTCCAGAACTGGACGCAGTACTCCAGATGGGGTCTCACCAACTGTCTGTACTGAGGGATAACAACTTCCTGTTTTCTGCTGCTGATGCCTCTCCCTATGCATCCCAGTATACCCCCAGCCCTCCCTACTGCCTTCTCACATTGCTTGCTAACCTTAAGGTCGTCTGATATGATTATCCTCAGGTCCCTTTCCTTTTTTGTTGTTGTTACTACCTGCCCCCCCATTGTGTATTCTTCCCCTGGGTTCTTGTTTCACAGGTGCATTATTTTGTACTTCTTTGCATTGAATCCTAGCTGCCATACTTCTGACCATTCCTCCAACCTTGCCAAGTCCCTTCTCATCCTTTTCACGCCTTCTTGTGTATCAACCCTGTTGCAGATCTCTGTGTCATCTGCAAAGAGGCATACTTTTCCTTCCAGTCCCTCTGCAATGTCACTTATGAAGACATTAAAAAGGACTGAACCCAATACTGAACCCTGCGGTACTCCACTAGTAACCCCTCTTTCTTCAAAGTGGACTCAATTTACAATTACCTTCTGTGTCCTGTTGTCCAGCCAATGTTTTACCCAGGCTACCACCCTGGGACCCACTCCCAGGCTGGTTAATTTGACTATTAATCTTTTGTGTGGAACTGTGTCAAATGCCTTGCTAAAGTCTAGGTAGGCCATGTCCACAGCCCCTCCCTGGTCTACTACTTTGGTCACCCAGTCAAAGAAATCTATTAGATTCGTCTGACATGACCTTCCCACTGTGAACCCATGCTGCCTTGGGTCGTGTGCCCCACTGGCCTCTAGGTACTCAACTGTTCTTTCCTTCAGAAGTGACTCCATCACTTTCCCTACCACAGAGGTCATACTGACAGGTCGGCAGTTTCTGCCTCTGTCTTGGTCCCACTTTTGTGAAGGGAATCACATCCGCCTTCCTCCAGTCCTCGGGTACCACACCATCCTCCCATGATTTATTAAAAAGAGTAGCCAGTGGTTTCACTAGTTCCCCCCTTAATTCTTTTAGAATTCTGGGGTGAATTCCATCAGGCCCCATTGCTTTGTCCACCTTCAGTTTTAGGAGTTCTTACAGAACCCTTTCTTCTGTGAAAGGACTGGGATCGACCCCCGTATCAAGAGTGCTTCTGTTAATTGGTTTTGGCACTTCCCCTTCTCTTTTGTGAATACTGAGCAGAAATACTTGTTCAGTATTTCTGCTTTTTCACTGTCCCCCTCTGCCCACCCACTGTTCATTCTATTCAGCCTCACTATCCCTTCCTCTGTCTTTCTACGCTCGCTGATGTACATATAAAAGGTTTTATCCCCCTTCTTAACCAAGTTGGCTATCTTTTTCTCAGTTTGGGCCTTTGCTATTCTGACTTCCCTCCCTGCTTCCTTCTGCCTTAACTGGTACAGCTCTCTGTCCTGCTTCTTCTGTGTTTCCTTTTACTTCCGGAATGCTATCTTTTTCTTCCTGACTTTCACAGCCACCTCTTTTGAGAACCACAGTGGCTTTTTCTTTCATTTTGATTTGTTTATTTGCTTCACACAAAGTCTTGTTGCCTGTGTGATGGCAGTTTTGATGGCCCCCCATTGTTGCTCCACACCTCCTTCTAGCCTGTTTGCTAGTGCTTTTCTGAGGCACTCTCCCATCTTGCCAAAGTCAGCCCTCCTGAAGTCCAGCACCCTCACTTTTGTATGGCTTGACTCTGTAGCTGAGTTTACCGTGAACCACACTGTTTGATGGTCACTTTTTCCCAGATGGCAACCCACTTCTAGATCTGAGATCCTCTCACTGCCCCCATTTGAGAGTATGAAGTCTAAGATTGCTCCCTCACGAGTGGGTTCCAAAACTAGCTGTCTGAGGCCTGCCACCTGTAGGGCATCAAGAATGGCCCTGCTCTTTGATGTGGCTGCAGCAAATGTGCTTCAGTTAACATCTGGTATATTCAGGTCTCCTATCAACAGTATCTCCCCTTTCTCTGCCATTCTAAGAATGCCTTCTATCATATCCTTGTCCATTCCCTCCCCCTGATATGGGGGTCCGTACACAACCCCTGTGTAGATTGTGATGCCCTTTCCAGTCTCCAAGGTGATCCACAGTGCCTCCTCTCCTCCCGGTTTACTCTTTTGTTCAGTTGCTTGTATCCCTTCCTTTACATAGAGAGCTACTCCTCCCCCTCTTCTCCCCTGCCTGTCTCTCCTGTAGGTTATGTACCCTGTTATGTTAACATCCCAGTCATGGTTCTCTGTGTACCATGTTTCTGTGACTTCTACGATATCCAGGCATCCCTCTTCCATCAAGGCCACCAGCTCAGGGAGCTTGTTGCCCAGACTAAGGGCATTGGAACTCATTACCCTCCATTTCCTGATGGCCTTACTCCTTTTCGCCCCATACCTGTCCTTCTTGCCTTTTTCACTTTCTCCATTTACCCCTACCCTTCTCCCTATTGACACCTCTATGCTGGTGTTTACTGCACTTACTACAGTTATTTTTTTTTGGGGGCAGGATTTCCCTGCTCCTTTCCAGTGCCTCCCTCCTTGGCTAGTTTAAATGCTTGCCAATGAAGCATTTAAACCTATCACCTAGGATCCTGGTTCCCTTCCTGGACAGATGCAGCCCATCATGCCAGTATAGGCTTGCATCACTCCAGGTGGACCCCCAGTCCCCCATGAAGCCAAATCCCTGAGCTCCACACCAGTTTTTCAACCACTGATTGAATCCCATGGTGCAGAACACCCTAGCCTCTCCTATTCCATAGATGGGCAGCACCTCTGAGAAGGTTACCGTGCGTGCTACTTGTCTAAGGCCCCTTCCCAATTCCACAAACTCTTCCTGCACTTCTCTAATCCATTTCTTAGCCAGGTCATTTGTCCCTAGGTGGACAATGACATCCAGCTACCTCCCCTGTGCAGCTGCTCTGGCAATCCTGAGGATTCGCTCCCTGTCCCTCCAAGCCCTGGTGCCAGGCTGGCACCTTACCTCCCTCTCCCCTTCCTACCCCAGTTCTACCTTCCTAACAATGGAGTCCCCCACCAGGAGTTTTTTCCTTCCCCTGTGGGGTCCCATGCCACCCTCCTGTGGGTCTCCTTTGTGGAGGTTCCCAGCATCCTCCTTGGTCTCCACTGTAGGTGCCTCCATAGAGGAACCACACTTTGCCAGAATGGCATAGGAATTGTGGAGAGGTACAACTGGAGGGATGCATCTCTGTTCCACCACCATCACCCTCCCTGAGCCCACTCTGGTCCAACCGCTCCTCTTTCTTGACAATCTCTGAGGCAACAGCAGTGGCACTGGTGGTTCCTGGATGAAAGAGGAGGTCCCACAAATCCTGGCCAACTCAGCCTAGAGATGAGCAACCTCCTCCCTCAGCCCAGAGAGGTGTCTGCAGATGGGAAAACACTGCATCCTCCAGAACATCTCCCAGAAGACTGCTGCTCCACAGCCACTGCACTGCACCACTCCCATCATGTCTTATTTCTGGCCCCTTAACTGTTTGCAATCCTTACTCTTTCCTCTGTTTTTTCTCTCTCTCCTTACTTTCTGCCTGTGTGCCCTTTAAGCTCCTGATTGTCCTGTTTTGAGACAAGAATATCCTATATTTTTCAGTAGACCCCTTACTTGCTCAGAGGCAGACCTCCAGCAGCTAGAGGGGGCCGGAGAGCTACTCTTGCCCTTCTAGGAAGGTGGGTCTTTGGTGCCTCTGTGATCACTCACTTTCTGCTCCCAAACAGGAAGTTCCTGTTGTCAGTCAAATCCTGTGCCTATAAAAGTAGAACCAGCTTTGGGTGGGAAGGAGGACAATATAGTCCCAGTAAAGAAGTCCAGTCACACAGCAGTCCTTTCTCCTGGCATCTTCTGCCAAGCTATTAGCAAAATCAGTGTGTTTCAATTTATCTCAGAATTTCCAGCCACCAGCCCAGAAACCTTCTTCATCTATGGCGGAGTCTGGGGTTCCTTGCAGTTTACATTGCTACTCCAACCAGTAAATTAAACATTTACGTTTACCCACTCCTTCCTAAAATGAATGGTAACTGTCTTTGAAAAATGGCTGCTGGGCTGGGCGTGCTATTGCTTGCTCTCCAAGACTTGTTGCAGTAAATGGTTTTAATTTGTTGAAAGCTCCGTTATATTTGCCTGGATTGGTTTTAGTTCAGGTGGATGTTAAAGATCCCATGGCACTTATCGAAAAGAGTAGGGGAATTTCCCCGGTGTCCTGGCCAAATTTCCCTCATTCACTAAAAATACCACCAACAGCTTAATCTGGTTCAAGGTCAGTTGCCATTCATCTGTACCCCCCTCCCCCCGGGTCGTGCCTGAAAATAGGCAGGATTTGTCTAGTGCACTTACCCGGTCAACAAAAAAGCTAAGCTAAATTTTTCTTTGAGAGCGGCATTTTAGTCACTTTTGTTTTAAACCAGTTTGTGTTTGTGGGCGCTAGTCCGACGGCTTTCTAGTCCTGGATTGGGGCTTTTGGAGGCAGATTTCTGGATTGTTGTGAAGTGGGCTGTCGCTTTCTTTTCCCTGCCTGTGGCTGAGCATCGACACCACAACAATGCCGCAATAACCTTTTCAGGAGCTTGGTCGAATGATCCACATTTTGCCTGGCACGATTGTGGCACTTGACACAAACGTTGGACTTGTTAGCTCCTAGAATACATACCGGATGGTTTATTTCACTCTCTGTTCATTGGATATTTGTGGGCCCAGTGATCTTTGACTTTATTTGGGAAGGATTCATGTAAGCTGTGAATGTTGGATTTGCCAGACTGCTTGGATTATTTTCCTATCCTATCCTGGACTTTGTTTTATCTGGTACTGTAAGTACTGTGGGCTGGGGTTTATATTTGTTCTGGCCTTATCTTGGGCTTTTATGTCCTGAGCTTATGTTACTTTTGGAAGGACTGCAGATTTCGATGAAGGTAGATACCTTCTAAACTGGACTCCTAGTTGTGGTCTTTTGGACTATTTTATGGATTTTATCTGGATGTGGAGACTTTGGAGAGTAATTCCCTACTATTATTGCCCTATTTGGTGAAGCCCAGCCCCCGTGGACTGTAGTGGTGCAGAGGCTGGTTCTTCATCACTGGGGAGTCAGTGGGTGGTGGTCTTTTCCTCTAAAGAACCCCTGGGAACCTAATTTGTTGGGTTCCATTGGGGTCTCGTAGCAACTACTAAAGTTCAGTGGTAGGCTAGGGTTTTTACTTTTGGGTTTTAGTTTGGGAATGAAGCTAGTCCTGAAGATGTTCTAGTGCCTGCTTTGGTGGACCGATTGTTCTACGATATAAAACCCCATATGAATCAGTGAGAGTGTTTCTGGGGTCTTATCTACAGGTTATGTGTCAAGTTCCTGTTTCTGTGCCTCTCCATCATTAACATATTTTTGTACGGAGTATCCCTTTGCCTTTGGAAGTTCTGGCAGCAAGAGTGCCTAGGATTGGGGATTTTCCAACGTTTATTTAGCGATTTTGCTTTAAATACTTTTTTGTAAATTTTGTATTGTTGAGGTTGTTATTTCATTTCTGTATTATTTCTTACAAGTATATATGGTAGTGAGAGTACCAGTCTGTCTCCCCTGGGTTCCATAGTGAGAGCATTGTGTAGCCCAAGGGGTTTATTTTATTCAGTCTTTAGTTTATTAGTTTTATTTTATTTAGTAAAATTTAGATAAGGGTTGTTTTTGGGGTACCAGTTAGTGAGAGTTCCTGGTTCCCGAGGACTTTATTTAATGTTGTTATAGTTTTTGTTTTTAGTCTTTATTTTTGTTTTATAGGTTTTGAGATTTTGGGGCGTTTTATGTTTTTAATGTTTTAGGAGCTTTTTAAGTTTAGACTGCAACTTTATATTTGATTGTTTTAGGAAATTAGGATTCTTTGTGTTGTTGTGCCACAGTCTTGTGGCATTTTGGGGAATGTGCCTGCCTGCTCCCCCAGTCCTGTGTTATTCAGCCTCCTCTCTCCGTGCCCTCTGCCCTTGCTCACCCCCCCACCTGCCTTCATCTACCAGCACTGTAGGGTGCTGGGGATTGCTCACAGGGGTGGTAGGTGGGGTCGGGCAGGGGGGCACCGACATTGGAGTTCGAATGAGTGGTTCTCTCCCATAGGGGTTGTTGAGACCAGAAGATGCCCTGGGGCAAAACGGTGTCTGGAAAGTGGTGACCCTTGTCTAGTCCCCATACCCAAGGGCTCCTTCTTTTCAGGTGGGCAAAGAGCCGGGATTGCTCACGAACATCGTCCAACCCAGGTGCTGTTATGCAATGCCAGATCCATTAAAAACAAAACTGCACTTATTGCAGATTTTGTTAGAACAGCGGATCTGGTTTGTATCACCGAGGCCTGGTTGGATGGAAATGCTGTCCCAGTTTTGGAGACAGCTATTCCTTCCATGTACTCGGTGATACATCGCCCGAGATTGGATCATGGGGGAGGGTTGTGGTCTGTTTTAAGACCAAATTGGGCCTCACTGGTGTACTGGTTAAGGAGGCCAAATCATTTAAGTGCACTGTGGTAACTGGAGTGGGGTGCAGGATAGGTCTCATCTACCATACACCAGGGGATGAAAAGCTGTTCCTGCAGGAAGTAGCAGACTTCGCCGCTGACATGGCATTGGAGTTGCCCAGATTGATGGTTCTGGGCAACTTCAGTGCCTGTGTTGATGACAAATCCTCTCTTTTTGGACAACACTTCCTCCAGTTGATGACATCACTGGGCTTCAGTCAGGTTATTTCCTCAGCTACTCACAATGGCGGTCACTCTCTTGATCTGGTATCTCTCCTGGGGATCGAGGCCTCCAATTTGGGGTGGAACCTGTCAGTTGGTCTGATCACTACACTGTGAGGTTAAATTTTTCAGCCCTCTCTAGGAAGGTCTGCCCCTGTGGAGATGGTCAGTTACTGCACTTTGCAGGACGTGGTCCCTGAAGACCTGGCGGCGGTGATTGACCTCTCGGTGTTCAGTGTGACCAGCACAGATCCAGAACTGTTAGTTGTGTCCTATAACAGGGCTATTTCTTCAGCTCTCAACCTGATTGCTCCTGTCTGTGTTCACCCCCTTCCACTTTGCCCTCAGGCCCCATGGTTTGATGGGTCTCTGAGGGAGTTGTGGAGGACAGGACGTAGTTTATAACGTTGCTGGTGGAGATCCGCCATAATCGCTGTTGTGAGGAATTGACCAGCTCAACTCTTCCGAACTGTGGACAGACTGTGCAACCTAGCTTGTCTGCAGTGCCGTCAAGTTTTTTACAAATGGAGTGTGATAAGATTGATCAATTCTTTGCGAATAAGGTGGCCGACATCAGGCGGGAGATCCGTCAGTCTCGTTCTATTGGGGATGCTGTTGGCTGGTGCTCAGTCATTATGTCCGGTGTTTCCAGGAGTACCTTTTATCTCCCAGAGTTCAATGATATTATGAGGATTGTCCAGGGGATGCACCCTATGTGCTGTAGTTTAGACCTGGGCCCAACTTCCCTGATTTTGGGTTGTAGTGATATCACTGGCCTGGTCTTAGCTCAGATCGTCTGGTGCTCCTTGGAATCAGGTGAATTTCCAAGCTCCCTGAAGGAGGCGGTGGTGACACCTCTTCTGAAAAAAGCTTCTTTGGACCAGGAGATTCTGGTGAACTACAGACTTATTTCAAACTTTTCTTTAGTGGGAAAGGTTACGGAGAAACCTGTAGCAAGTCAACTAGAGAACCATTTAACCATCCATAATTTATACAAACCTCTCCAATCAGGTTTTCGTAAGAGGCATAGTACTGAGATTGCTGTGGTTTGGGTGCTCAATGATCTCTTGATGGCAAGAGATTGGAGAACCTGTTCCATCTTGGTACTCCTTGATCTCTCCTCAGCTTTTGACACTGTGGACCATGGGGTCTTGCTTGAGCAAATAAGGTCCATTTGTGGGCTGTCTGGTATAGTGTTCAGATGGTTTTCATCTTTCCTGACTGGTAGAACTCAGAGAGTCGTCTCGGGAATATATTCCTCTGAGTCTTTCTCTCTGCCTTTTGGGGTGCCCCAGGCCTCAGTGCTGTCTCCCATGCTGTTTGCAGTGTATGTGCTGCCTCTTGGAAGATGGTATGTGCTGAGGTTTCACTGCTATGCTGATAATACCCAGCTCTACCTGTCTTTTGCCCCCGACCAGGTTAGTGCTATCTCAGTATTTAACAGCTGCCTCATTGAAATCCAGGATTGGATGAGTTCCAGTGGGTTAAAGTTGAATGCAAGAAAGACTGAGGTTTTGGTGGTGGACCCAGGTCACAGGACAGAGGGGTTGAGGACTGACCTGCCATCTGATTTATTTCTAGGGGGCACTCAGATCTTACCTCTGAATGAGTGCATGACCTGGGAGTGGTACTTGACGATGGGCTGACCCTTCATCATCAGGTGTCGGCAGTCATCAAGTTAGCCTTTTACCATCTAAGGAACATTGCCAGGATCAAGCATCTAGTTCCGTCCAGCGACTTGCCTGTTTTGGTCCATGCCTTTGTGACTGTGTGCCTTGACAACTGTAACTCCCTGTACTTAGGGCATCCTGGTTGATATCTGCTGCTTGCAGCTAGTGCAGAATGCTGATGCACGTTTATTGACATGGGTATTAAGGAAATCTCATATTAATCCAGTGCTGCACGATCTGCACTGGCTGACGGTTCAGTGGCAGATCACCTTTGAGGTAGGTGTGTTAACCTACAAAGCCCTACACAGACTTGGTCCTGACTACTTGAAAGAGCTTCTGATTCCCTGCACCCCTGTGCAACAGCTTTGCTGAACTGACGAGGGGTTGCTGGAGATTCTGAGGGTTAGTTTAAAGTCATCTGGGGCTCGTGCATTTGTGTTTGCTGCCCCAACCCTCTGGAATTCTCTGCCACATCATCTTCAGGAGTGCAGGACAGTGGGGAGCTTTAAGCAGGCATGGGAGACTTTCTTATGGAGCAAAGCCTTTCCTGATTTTCTGTGATTTTATTGATATTTATTGAATTTGCTAAATGTGTATGTATTTGTGAAGCGCCTTGATATTAGGAAAGGCGCTATATTAAATAAAGTTATTATTATTGAAAGTAGATTTTGCAAGGGGTATGGAAACATAAGATGTCCACTCAGGAGTGTAATAAACCATCCAGAATGTATATAATAGAGCAGTATTTCTAAAACTAATAACAAATTTCTGATCACCAGGGATATGAATAAAAGTGTAAACATTAGCTGGGGAAACTTTAAGATAATCGTTTATGAGTGTTCCCCACGTATTGTCTGTCTGGTGTTTATTCAAGTCCCCTTCTGTATCTAAGATGAACTGCATTTCATCTCTTTGCTGCTTCCACTGGTTGGTGAAAAAGATTAGTGTAACTTGGAGGCTTTTTTGTATTTGGTCCAGGCTCATTTGTTTCAATTGTCATATTCATTTCATTGTCTGCATTTAACATTTCTACAGAATTAGTTGCATCTACTGGTATACTGTCACTGTCTGGTTGTAACTTTTCTTGCACTTTACCTCGTAGTCAGGTGCTTTCTTACCTGGCTCAGAGTCTGTGTTGTGGCTTTCTAAGCTGTGCACAGCTGCAGCTGCTGACAGTTGTTCTTTGTAGTTCTCTATTTGTTCCATAGTGTTGGTATTAGTGG
The DNA here is from genome assembly GCA_016271365.2 of Neoceratodus forsteri. Lineage (NCBI taxonomy): Eukaryota > Metazoa > Chordata > Ceratodontiformes > Ceratodontidae > Neoceratodus > Neoceratodus forsteri. Next base: position 57,541,933 of record CM028130.1, read on the forward strand.
TTTCAGTTATCAGTTCTGTGCTTTCATCTCCAGGATGAGAGATGTTAGCATCTGGTGTCCATTTACCATCTGGTGTAAAATTCAAACCAGCATTTTTTAAAGCCAGTTCTAATGCCCATTCCTCATCATGAAAAACGGTTGAGTGTGTTGTAGGTTGACTCAACACATCTGTCTTGATACCATTGTCCATTTGTGGTGAGTGTTATTGAAACTTTTTCCCCAGGATCCCTGTTGGCCTAATGGAAACTCTTTTCCTTTTTAATTTTCCATCCTTCAGCTTTTTTTTCTATAGCATACTGCAGTTCAGCTTCTGACATCGTATGCAGCAGTTGTCTTTTTCCTTTCAAGTTTGTCTTATAGTCTGTGTTCCTCTTCCATCAGTTCTTAATCTTTACAATCTGAAAATTCTGTATTTGAATGTTGTGAGTTAAGATCCTCTTGCCAGGATTCTCTGCTACCTCCTCCTCATCTTCCTCTGTTCATCTCCAAACTGGGCTCCTCCACTTCCTGCTTATAAGAAGTGTAGCAACCACTGCAGCATGTGTAGGGGAATGTTACTGGTGGAAAGAGGGAAGTAAAATAAAAAAAAAAAGGTATAGCATATATATACAATTATACACAATTACTTCCTTGATTTTATACATAAGAAACCTTAATTTTCTTATATGCTGATCTGTACTTATAGTAGCTCTTATTTATCTTCATTGAGAGTTCTACCTTTTTCACAAAATTAAATATTCAAAGAGAAAACAAAATATCACAAGATTTCCACAACTGCCTAAGCTTGGCAGGGAGCAGCTGGCCTCTATCTACTTCGTAGATCTGATGCAATGATATATGTACATTTATCAAAATTACATCAGGTGTCAACATTTGCTGCTGCAAAACCCATTTACAATGGGCCTGCCAAATATAATATTTCAGTGTTGCAAAAATGACTTGGAAAGTTCCATTATTAAAATGGTTTTATTTTTGTGAATACGTTGCTAAAATTAGTTCTGCATAGGTAAGGTTACAAAACAACCTGGAATTCCATTTCCAAGATATCAGTTCCCCAGAGTTCTTGTACGTAGTCACATTCTAGAAATAAATGCTCTTGTATTTCTAATATTTGTTGACAGTTTGATCTTGGGCAATATCGCTCTATAACTTGTTCATGCTTGTTATTGTTTTTTTACATTCAACCTTCCATGTATACTCAGTCATAATAGATCCCAAGCAAAGGCAGGTATTTTAGTATTGGTCAATTGAGATAATACAGTATTATTTTGTGTCAAGGGACAACTGGGAATGATCAAATCCCCCTGGCACAAAGCTGCTATTATGGTGTCATATATATATATCTATATATATATATATATATATATATATATATATATATATATATATATATATAAACTGTCTAGTATTTGTCATAACTGTTTGATATGGCACTTTCCATGTTATTAATTTTTGGAACATTGGGTTCACATAACTAGGTACTATATGGGTTCTTGACAATATTCTACTTTTATTTTGTAACCAGGCATGCTTACAAACATCTATCCATTCTGTGACCACCTCTCACCATAATTTGTAATCTGATATGCAAGGTGTAAGCACATTATGGTACAAAAAGATACCATAACAGAATGCTAAGGGATCCAGCATTCCTAAACCTCCCTCCTGCATCATCATCATCATCAGGTTTTATTGGATAGCAATTTGAGATAAGCAATCTCATTTACAAATGCATCCATATACAAAACAAATTTCATGACATACAGTACATACAATCTATACAAAACATACAAGCACAAGTTATAAAAAACACATTGGCACATGCTATAAAAATTACAAGATCATCCATAACAATTGCAATGCTTGTTATACAAACTAAGTATTGATGCTCTAAAACGACCTAATGGAAGTAGTGTTTGAACTTTCAATTGTCTGCATAACTTATCCCAGGTTCTAGGGACCATGGTAGCCAACAGTTTATCAACTTAACTAGTTCTGCTTCTCTGGACTTGATAACATGTCCTTGTTGTTGATCTCAAGGAGTATTTATATGAAGTTTTAATCTTTAATGCATGCAATAAATATGAAGGCAAAACCTGTATAATAAGTTTATGAACAAATATGTTGCAGTGCAAATCTCTGCAATCTCACAATGAAGTCATACCAGCCACACTATATAATGTGCATCTATGGGTACTATAGGGAAGGTTTGTAATGAACCATAAAGCATTATTATATAGTGAGTCAAGTGTTCTTAATAGAGTGCTAGCTGCATTTTTATAAACAATGTCACCATAATCTAACACCGGAAAACATAAACATGTGACTAGTGATTTCCTAACTGTCAAATTAATGGTGATCTATTCCTGTAAAAAATCCAAGAAGACCCTTTAATTTGTTAGAGATGTTTTTAATGTGTAAATCAAAAATTAAGTGAATGACCCAGATATTTGTAAGAATTTGCATGACTTATAGTTACCCCTGAAATAGCAAGTATATCCCTACTAATCATCTCTTTATTGTTTTTCCTTTCAAACAATATCCACTGGGTTTTCTTCTCATTCAGAGGGAGTCTCAATTCCATGAGTTTTTGCTGAATGCCAAGAAAATCTTTTTGTAATAAATTTACTGCTGAGTTTGCATAATCTTTTGTGGAATACATAATTGTGTCATCGGCATAAAAATATATACTGGTGTCATGTGAGCAGTGCCTAGAGAGAGATTGTTCACATGCAGTAGAAACAATAGGGTCTGTATGTAGTTTCTCTCTTGATGGGGTGCAGATGGCTCCCCCATAATGCTTGGAAGAAAATGCTAAAAAGTTTGGTTTCTAATTTCAAAGGGGGATAGGTAACTTACGTAGATCAAATACTGGCATAAGTAATGTTTTAATCAAGAGTACTTTTTTCTATGGCTGGCCTGGTGACGCTGAGGTGCTGGACACCACAACTCATGCTACACTTGCAAACTGGGTTTGGGAATAAGCCTGGGAAGCTGGGGGGCAGCTGGGAGTGAGGAGTTGAATTAAGTTGCCGATTGGCAACTCTCCTTTCTTGCAGTGGGGCAGGCACCATGCCAATTAGTGGGAGGTGCCAGGAGGGGAGGGTGTAGTTAGATGAGTGGCGGAAGCTATGCCTCGCCATGGCTTACTACTTGGACATTGGTCTTGTTTGCCAGTGCCCTCAGGGGTGGGGACTAGACAAAACTAGATGCTTAACAAAAAATCCTACTACACGGCCATGCACAGTGATTCCCAATTGGGGAGCTGGAGCCCGGATGGTAGTATGCCACCACAGAGCCCTAACTGCAGTGAGCTTATATACATAAATTAAATAAAAAAATAGTACTCTTTTTCTTTTAGAAATTTATTTATGGCTCCAGTTTGATGATATAAGATGAGCTTTTTTGATTCATTTCTCCCAATTCATGAGGGCTAAATCCTCTCTTCCAGACTGAATTCCTAAAATAGAGATTGGCTCCTGTGTAAGCTTTATCATAGCATAAAAAGTTTTCCTAACTAAAGATCTAGCTCTGAGATGGGCCCCTACATTTTTTTCAAGGTTTATTCTGGATTCTGCAATGTTAGAAAATGCTATCAGCTGTTCCTGGACTTCTTCTTATGTGTTTTCATTTACTATAACCACTATATCATCTGCATATGCAAGTGTTTTTAATACTGGCCCTGTTTCTATCAACCGAATTCCCTCAATCCTGACAGAATTTGGTGCACAGGACCAAGCACGAGGTATATCAGCTGGCAAAGGATTGTGGGAGTTCCCCTGACATACTGGTCCACCTGGGTACAAATGACATTGAGGGAAATAGTGAGCTAGAGAGACAGGCAAGATTCAGGGAGCTTGCCAGGGTCTGTCATGACATAGGTTGCACAGTTTCCTTCTCAGAAATCCTGCCGGTGCCAAGGGCTAGTGGAGAACACAAAAGGAAGATTAGGGAGATAAACCAGTGGCTCAGGGAGTGGTGTGAGGCCAGATGGTATGGGTTGATGGGGGATTGGGGATTGGGGGGAGACCTGGGAGGATAAGGAGCTGTATGTTAGAGATAGACTACATCTCAATTTGAAGGGAAGGGAATCCTTAAATTGAAAATAGAGGGGTTCATTGGTGAAAAGTGGGGTTCAAACTTGTGAAGGGGGGAGGGATAGGAGAAAAGACTGTCGAGGGGGGCCAATAAAGGAGGGACTATGTCTTCACCTCCTTGGGGAGCTGGAGAAATGTGGGAAAAGGCCGACTGGTAAAGTGCAGACCAGGGGAAAACAGAATCCCCACAGGAACACAAGCAGGGGAAAGGGAAGTATAGGGAAAGGGTGGAAGGTAGTCCTGCTAAATGCCAGGAGCTTGGGCAATAAAATGCCTGAGCTCCAGGTGATGCTAACTGAGGGAGCGGAGAATGTGGCAGCGGTCACTGAGACCTGGGCCACCGCAGGACATGACTGGGACCTGAACCTGGAGGGTTACACTGTGTTCAGGAAGGACATGGGGGAGGGAAGGGGAGGAGGGGTAGCAATGATAGTCAAAAACTGCATTGGCATAGGGGGAGTAGAGGAGGCAGAGGAAACTGTGGAGGCGATTTGGGTCACCTTGATAACAAGGGCTGGGCAAGACAGTAAAAATAGGAGTGGTGTATAGATCCCCTGCACTGGTGGAGGAGCTGGAGGAGAGTCTGGTGGCAGATGTTGGGAGACACTGAAGACTGGGCAGGGGAAGGGTGGTGGTGTTGGGGGACTTAAACATGCCAGGAACAGACTGGGAGACTATGACATCCTCGGTGGCCAGGGAACAGAGGTTGTTAGATGTCTGTCAAGACGCATTCCTAACTCAGTAGGTAGGGGAACCGACCATGGAGGCACGGGTACTGGATGTGGTCCTGGCAGACAGTGACCAGATTGGGGGCCTGGAGGTAAGGGACCCGTTGGCAGGGAGTGACCATGCCACGGTCTGGTTCTGCCTGGACCTAGGAGGGGTAGAAAGCCACACAAAGATGGAGGTAACTGACTTCGGGGGGTGGATTTTAAGGAAATGGGAAGGATCCTTAAGGAGCATTTGGATGGGATTGGGTCAGACATGGACGCTGATAGTAGGTGGGAAATCATCAGGACAGGGGTGCAGGATGCTACCAGCACCTGTGCAAGAGTAAGATGAAAATGCGGTAGAGCCCGAAAAACCTGCTGGTGGACCAGGGAGGTCCAGGAGGTGGTGCGGGGAAAGAAGGCAGCCTTTAGGCAATTCAAGTGCTCTAGGAGTGAAAGGGATCGAGGGGAGTACGAGCTGATGGCTAGAAGGGCCTCTAGGGTGGTGAGAGCGGCTAAGGCAAGGAAGGAACAGAACCTGGCCAGGTAAATTAGGAGAGGGAACAAGGGGTTCTTTAGATACATTGGGGAAAAACAAAGGGTGAAGGGGCAGATTAGCAGGATTAAAACAGGGGAGAGATGGGCACAAGACCTGGGGGAGCAGGCTGAGGTACTAAATGAGTACTTCACCTCAGTTTTCACCAAGGAAGATGGGGTGCTGCATAATACATGGGAGGAGACAGTGATACTGAGGAGGGGGGGACCCTTAACGATCGGTGGGTCTGGGGAGAGGGGGAGGCATCACTGGCAGGAGGGGGGAAGGTTAAGCAGGGAGAAGAGGTAGCGGAAGTGGAAATCACAGTAGAGAGAGTGAGGGCTGTCCTCAGGTCCCTTAAGACAGAGAAAGCACCAGGGCTGGATAAATTACATCCCAGAGTGCTGAAGGAACTTGTGGATGTCCTGGCGAAACCCCTGGCAGAGCTTTTCACCATCTCTCTGAGGACAGGGTGGGTGCCTCAGGACTCGAAGGTGGCGCATATAGTGCCTATCCATAAGGGCGGATCAAGGGAGGTGGCAGGAACTACAGGCCTGTCAGCCTGACATCGGTGGTGGGCAAGGTGATGGAGGGCATTGTCAAGGAGAGGCTGGGGGGGACCTGGAAAAGTCATGGTGCCTGGACAATAGACAGCATGGATTCATCCCAGGGAAATCGTGTCAGACAAACCTTGTGGAGTTCTATGACTGGGTGATGAGTGCCTTGGACCTGGGTAGACCAGTGGACGTCCTCTTTCTAGACTTCAGCAAGGCATTTGACTCTGTTCCTCATGAGGTCCTGTTGGATAAGCTGGGAGAAATGGGGGTGGGGAACCAGATGATTAGATGGTTAGGCAATTGGCTCCAGGACCGGACCCAGAGGGTCGTAGTTGGCGGGATAGTCTCATCCCCAAGGAGGGTCATTAGCAGGGTCCCGCAGGGATTAGTCCTTGGGCCCCTCCTGTTCAACGCCTAATGTCTCTGACATAAGAACAGGTATCAGGAGTGAGATGAGTCTCTTTGCAGATGACTCAAAACTGGGGGCAGTGGTGGATGGGGAGGAGGGGAGGGTGGCCCTACAGGGGGACCTGAAGGCTCTGAAAAGATGGTCTAGAAAGTGGAAGCTGAGGTTCAATGCAGGTAAATGCAAGGTACTGCACCTGGGGGCCAGAAACCTGGGCCAAGTGTACACCCTGAGGGGGGAATACTACAAGTCTCGATGGCTGAGAGGGACCTGGGCGTGGTGGTGGATGTCAAGATGAACAACTCTGAGACTTGTAGGAGGGCAGCAGCCAAGGCCAACAGGATGCTGGGATGCATTGCTAGGGAATCACCTTCAGAAAGAGGGAAATGATACTCCTTCTGTATAACTGCTTGGTGAGGCCACACCTCGAGTACTGCATGCAGTTTTGGAGGCCACACTTAAAGATGGACATTAAACCCCTTGAGAGGGTCCAAAGGAGGGCAATCAAAATGTTTTGGGGCTTGGGGGACAGGATCTATGAGGAGATGCTCGAAGAGCTAAATATGTACACATTGGAAGAGAGAAGGGACCGGGAGGACATGATAGAGGTCTTCAGGTACATGAAGGGGGTAAATAGGGGAGGAACAGTCAGGGTGCTTTGAAGGAAGGAGGAGGGGCCACTAGAGGGCATGGGTGTAAGCTGGAGGGGGGAAGATTCAGGGGAGAAAGGAGGAGGTGCTACTTCACTGAGAGGGTGGTGGAGCCATGGAATGCGCTGCCTAGGGGGCTGGTGGAGGCAGAGATGGTGGAGGGGTTCAAGAGGGGGTGGGACAGGTACAGGGGAAGGGTTTTGGAAGCAAAATCCAATGCAGCGAGAATATCTGGAACTGGGATGGAAGAAGCCAAAGGGGGGCAGCAAGGTCAGCTCCCAGGGTGGGGGCTGACCAAACGAGCAGAAGCGAAAGACCGTTAGGCCTATTGTGCTGGCATTTTAGTATGTTAGTATGTTGCTTAGAAGCGGTTCTATGCAATACACATATAGTAAAGTCCTAATAGGGCATCCCTATCTGTCCCCTCTGCTTACCCTTCTTGTGTCCCCTGTCCACCCATTTATTCTTGGTGTTATAGTAGCCTTAGCATGCATTAGGGCTGTGCATGGGCTGAATAGTATTTTCTGAATACCCTGAACAGTAGGCTTCCTGAATATTCGGATGTACTTTCCGAATAGTTCACTATTCGGCCACTACTCAGGAATTACTATTCAGTAAGATTTCCAAGTCTTGCAGAGCTTTGTTGGCCAATCAAGAAACTGTTTCTTGAGCTCAAATGCAAGCACACCATGAGACTTCCTCACTGAGCTGGTAGGAGACAGGAAACAGTGGTTTCTGAGAGCTGCTCTGCAGTACTTTTGAGACCTTAAACTTGCTAAAAAAGAAATAGATTTTTGCTTCACAGGCTTTTTTGGGTCAGTATAGTTTTTTTGATAAGTGTCAGAAAAGCTATGTTTGGCTTTCTGCAGTTGATCTTTTTATTGAAGTATTTAAAAAATAAACAAACAACAAGTATATCCTATAACAATACTATATAAGGTTATATAAATGATAAAGTAAGTAGCATAACATCTAACAAAAGAGGAAAAAAAGACTATTCAATGGTAATAGAATAATTATGGGTTAACTACCTAAACTAGAACAGTTACAATATTATAATGAAAAAAGAAAACGGCTTAGCACTACATAATATTCAGTAAAAATAGAAGTATAAGGTAAAAGAGGAGATATAAATAGTCGTAGTTGTACATTACTACAATGTGTATATCGTTAGAGTGCTACTAAAGCTTATATAGAAAAGATTAAGAAAACAAGAGAAGAGGAAGAAATAGCAAAGAGAAGAGAGTATCAAGTAAGTAGAGAAAAAGCGAGACCACAATCTGAGGAAATGGGGGATATCAATAGGAGGAGCGAGAGAGAGAGAGATTGTATAAAGTATTTCAATGCATACTTATATTTGGCTTTCTGACAGGTATTTTGTCCTTATTGCTGTACTCAGTTACAGAGACTAGGAGGTCTGTCTGCTAACACCCCTTCTCTGTTGCTGTCTGATGTAGCTCCACTTTTGATTGTTTGCTGTTGTCTGGTTCCAGGCTTGGTTCCCTGCATGACTGGTGAGGGTGTCTGCTAACTCCCCCCCTGCAGGTCACTGCTTATGATTTGCTGTATATGTGCATAATATTTGATTTTGTGAGGTCTCACCCTGCATGTGCATGCTTAATATATTTTTTTATGAGCCAGAGCCACACATGTGCACAACTGTGAGCATGCAGATTTTGAAATTTAACTTCTTCAGTTCTAAGCCAGTCAGGCTTGACTCACTGAATTATTATTGTTAGTCCTCTGGTTATGGAGATAGATCCTGTACACATGAGGAGTGGGTTGGCTGACCCCCCCCCACTTCTTCAGCCCACTGCACACAATTAACCTGTGCTTGTGAAAAATACCCCCCACGAGTCTGTGCCTTGTGTGTCCACAGCTGTGCGCATGCAGTTTTTTGTTTGTTTGTTGTTGTTTTGTTAATTAAACCATTGCACTTAGTGGGGCAGGCCTGTCTCATTGAGTTGACTGTATGTCATCTGTCTGTTCCTTGCTCAGTTCCATGTTTGACTAAATAGGTTATTCTTTTCTTCTTCCTTCTTAGCAGCAGTGTTTTTCTTTACTGGAAAGGTTGGTGTGTTACTGTAGTTCCACAAGCACTAAGTAAAGCATCGCACACACAGGTATAACAAATAGAATAATAGATAGGTTACAGTGAATTACAAGGCTGTAATTCCATCGAGAGGTTCTGGGGACATAGATAACCTCGAGAGCGAAGCTCGAGAGGTTTCTATGTCCCCAGAACCTTGAGATGGAATTGCAGCCGAGTAATTTACTGTAACCTATTTTTTAATTTTTGTAATATATGGATCCGATTCTGAAAAATGTGCTGCTTTTAAAATTCTGTGAACTGGGCTGGCTGCCTGTTGCACTGAAGAAGTGCTCGCTCTCGGCTGACCCACGCACAGACAGTATTGAAGTTGTGCCCGGATTTGTGAGGAAAGCTTTTACTTTAATTTGGTAATCCTACCATTTATTTTCTTTGTTCATCCGGCAGGTAATCCACTTTTCTGAGAAATAAATATAAAAAAACAAACTGGGCATAACTCGAGTTGCTCTCGCTAAGCGCGAGTAAACGTCCGCCATGTTTTTGCGTTTGGTTTGCCCGCCTACTCAGAAAGTGTGCCAATGGCATTGCACGTTTACATTGGGTGCACAGACTGGAACGTGGCACCATGGCAACCACGTTTGTGTGGCAGGCAAACTGGCGCATGCGCTGTGGGATTTCAGTGATAATACTATCGTTCAGAGCTGAAACGATAGTATTATCAGCAGTGAACCATAGTATTATCAACAACAACCAATAGTATTATCACTTGAGGAAGGGTAGAATTATCAGAAAGGGAGTAGTGTATTATAGGGATTTTTTTGTATGACTTTTGATAGTATTATTTTAACAATCCATATATTACATAGTAATAGTCTGTGTTTTACCCAGTAACCAGTAGTGACCTGATCCATCATGTCTTTAGCAGTCTTGTAAACATGCTTGGTCCAGCCAAAGCAAAGCATCTGCACTGCTGGGCCCAAGTGGTGAGGGACAGGATGATAGACCCACAAATGTACAACACATCCAGGCAATTACTGCTAGTGTTGTCCAAGGGCTGCCAAACCCCCAAACAATCTATGTAGAACAAAGGAAGCACTTGGGGGGAGCAGTAACAAAATACAGTTAAGAGCAGTGTAGCATAAAGTTGCCAATACATTTGTTTATGCTAAGGCTGGAGGATGCCAATAGAGCCCTGGTGCTTTGACCAGAACCTGGTCTTTGTCAGGGTGTATATCGGGAACATATAAACACACTATGAATATACAACCCTTAAAGAAACACACGCCATAAATACGTAAAGTTAAAATGAATGTTACTGAGATGCCCTTGTATCAAAACAATCCACAACTAACATATCCAAGGATGAAACACTGCAGTAAAATTATAAAACAGTTCATACAGTGGTGCCAGACAATTCACAATGCAGTATCTTGCAAAGTCACTGCAAAATGCTACAGTATGCTGCAAGGAGCAGTATAATTTCATGGCAATTAAGCTCTCTATTCATCCAATATTATGTGGCATGTCATTTACTGCAAAGTATCGAATCGCATCTTGTCTTGCTCCAGTGTATACTATTGATACATAATACAATTCCAGAGAAGGTAGTGAGATAGACTACATAGACAATGACATACAGGTGTCTCTCTTTATTCGGCGGGCTCAAATATTGTTCTCCCCAAGCAAGCCTTTTAGTTCTTGTAGCATTGGTAATAGTACTAATGCTACTAATGCTACTAATACCATTAGCAGTACTACTACTAATAGTGTCACTACCTGTTCCATCTGTACGTTCACTGTCACATCCTGTTGTGCAGTAGTGGGGGGGGTCATTAGAGCATACAAGCTTTGTGGAGGAAGTAGCAGACACCATCACCAGTGTTCCAACTGCTGCCACATTCACAGCCAGTCTGCTTCCCACCACCACCACCGGTGCCATTCTTACAGCAGCCACCCTTTCAGTTGTCACCGCTACTGCATCAACTGCTACCACTATTCGTATGCCCATGGCCAAAGCACCTTCTACCCATGTCTGTGACTAAGAACACCCTGTAGAGCTGACCCAATGCAATGCTTGATATTGTTTTCAGAGTGTTATGTGTGTGTTGTGGTGGATCAAGTGTGCCACATGAAGCTTGTGCTGCATTAGTGAGAGTTCTATGTTGGTAGTTGAAGTGTCATTGAGGTGTATATTGTATGAATCAGGTTCAATGGGTGATTAATGGTGCTGCTGAAGTGCTTTTTTAAAGTTTCCTTAAATAAACACCTTTTCTGGCTGACTACCAAATACCGAATAATGAATACGGAATACTTGGGACCCAAATACCGAATGTTTGGCCAAATATTTGGGAAAAGGTATTCGCACAGCCCTAGCATACATACACCTAATCCATTGTACAAATGTATTGGTAATCCAAATTTCTGCAATACTGTAAACACATAGTCATGTGAGACCCAGTTGAAGGCTCACTGTTGATCCAAATGTAACAAAAAACCTTCCTCTGTTCCTTCTTGACTTCTTTGGAATAGTTCCCTTAATACAATTAGATTATCTTGTACACCCCTATTGGGTATTGTACAAGTCTGTGCATTACTGATTAAGTGATTTAAAATGTTCGCCAATCTTTTAGAATGTATTTTCCTTAAAATTTTAAAATCCATATTTCTTTCTTTCTTTCTTTACTACTTTATTTATTTATTTATTTATTTAAGTTTGGTAACCGGATAGGCCCGCTGAGCCCTGAAGTTCCCTTTTTCAGGGGTGACCCGGATTTAGTTACAGAGGTATACAGGTTCAACATTAGTTACAGAGGTATACAGGTACAACATAGGAGCAAGTGCAGAGCAGTTCAAGGAGAGTAAATACATGGATAAACAGTGCTGACAGTGTGCCAAAATTAGTTTACAGGGGGTGACATTTGACAATTACAGGAAATACACTGGGGTGGAAGTGTAACAATCAGGAGGAAAAGTACTACTTTATACAGCAGTGCATGCCTAGGCTAGTAAGGACCTGGCCTAAGGTTGGTCCCCTTATTGACAGGAGCAGACGCTAACTTGTAGTAGGTGAGCACAAACAGACTTAACAGATTTAACAGACTTCTTGGCCACCAATTACATAGATTACACTTATTCCCTTTTTTTGTATAAAAAATCAAATCAGTTGCAGCCATTGTTGCAGGTAAGGACTGGGAAATTAAAATTTTGTTAAACAGTTTTGATAATTCTGGTATTAATACCTCCAAGAATTTCTTGTCAAATTTTGTGGTAATGCCATTATTCCCAGGTGTTTTGCTATTTCATAATGTATTAATCATTATTTTAACTTCTTACTCTGTGATAGGATTTTCTAAAAAATCTTTCTGTTGTTGGTAAATGTAACTCTTCTAAATATTGAGGCTGGATAGTTATATCTGGTGAGATACCAAAGGAATTTTAAACATACTTACTAACTACTAGCTGATATCATGCACCTTGTTTTTCAACTCTGTATTTTTTACAGTCTAGCAAATTATTTGTATCTTTTTGAATATCTAGTATCCTGATATTCAATGTGTTGTGTCACATGGCTGTTGTTGTTTGCTAATGTATTTTACTTGAATTAGCCCGGGTCGTGCCTGAAAATAGGCATCTCTATGCCTAGCGCACCCAATCGGTCACCAAAAGCAAATAAATAAAAATAAACTACTGTACATTATGTTTATGATTTCAGTCCTATTAATATGCTGTTGACCAAACGTGTCTTCCATTTGCAGTATTATTTTATTTTCCGTTCTTTCTTGACAATCTTTACATGGGTCAAAAGTCTATGTTTTACTTTCTGTCCCAAATCTCAAGTATTGCTTTAAGGTGTTGGCTCTGTTGTATTGTTGCTAATACATTTCTCTTTGAATCTTTGCTATTTGCTGGCTATAACCAATTCTCAGAGTTTCGGTTTTTGATATAAGCACATGCAGTTGTTTTTGTAAATTCAGATAGTCTAGATATGTATTTCAAGCTTGCCTTCCTGCTAATTTTTGGAACAAAAATGTAAAATCTTTTTAGAATCCTCCCACCATTTGGTGAGTGAGTCATACATACACTGTATGGAAATATGTGCAGCCCACAATTTTTTTCATTCAGTTATAATGCATTCTGAGTTTAGTACATATAAACATAGAATATGACAGCAGATAAGGACCAACTGGCTCACCTAGTCTGCCCATTTCCCAACTTGGTTTGGAAATCTCTAATCTTATATCGACTGCCATTCCCCTGTGCTGCTGCACAACAGGGTGCCTTTATACTTATCTTATGCACTATTGAATCCCCCTATTGTTTTCACTTCTACCACCTCCATTGTCAAGCTGTTCCATAGATCATCCACCCTTTCTGTGAAAAAGTAGTTCCTAGCATTCCCCCTAAGCCTCCCACCCCCAGCCTCATGTTATTTCCCCTTGTCCTTGTGCACTTTCATCTCTGAAATATGCTCCCCTCCTGTACTCTGTTTATTCCTCTAAGACATTTGAAAGTCTCTACCATATCCCCTCTCTCCCTTCTCCCATCCCGTGAATAAATGTTAAGTTCCTTGAGTCTTTCCTCATCAGGTTTGTGGTGCAGTGCATGTATCATTTTTTTTGCTCTTCTCTGGACTGCTTCCATTCTGTCTATGTCCTTCCTGAGATGTGGTCTCCAGAATTGGACACAGTGTTCCAGATGGGGCCTTGCAAGTGATCTATAGTGTTGCAAGTGATGGCCTGTTGCTAGCCTTGCTTGTAGAGCAGAAAGCAGCTAACTAAATGAAGCTACATTTTCTTAATCATTTAAAACTTATATCTCAGTAGGAGTCAGTGTCTGTTAAGATTAAGTAGCCATATAACTTTATTAGAAGTAGAAGGGGTCTTATTTAGGGTTAAAAAAAAGAAAGAAAAGAAAGAAAGTCAGTGGGTGTTCTGTGCAGGGAAGGGTACTGTATCAGCTGACTTTGCTAAACCAGTAGAAGGAAAGAGAGCTTACCTGGGGGTGTGGTTTAGACACCATAAAAGCAGGTGAGTCAAATTACAACTTCCTGTTGCTAGCCTTGCTTGTAGAGCAGAAAGCAGCTAACTAAAAGAAGCTACATTTTCTTAATCATTTAAAACTTATATCTCAGTAGGAGTCAGTGTCTGTTAAGATTAAGTAGACATATAACTTTATTAGAAGTAGAAGGGGTCTTATTTAGGGTTAAAAAAAGAAAGTCAGTGGGTGTTCTGTGCAGGGAAGGGTACTGTATCAGCTGACTTTGCTAAACCAGTAGGAGGAAAGAGAGCTTACCTGGGGGTGTGGTTTAGACACTATAAAAGCAGGTGAGTCAAATTACAACTTCCTGTTGCTAGCCTTGCTTGTAGAGCAGAAAGCGGCTAACTAAAAGAAGCTACATTTTCTTAATCATTTAAAACATATCTCAGTAGGAGTCAGTGTATGTTAAGATTAAGTAGACATATAACTTTATTAGAAGTAGAAGGGGTCTTATTTAGGGTTAAAAAAAAGAAAGAAAAGAAAGAAAAGAAAGAAAGTCAGTGGGTGTTCTGTGCAGGGAAGGGTACTGTATCAGCTGACTTTGCTAAACCAGTAGGAGGAAAGAGAGCTTACCTGGGGGTGTGGTTTAGACACTATAAAAGCAGGTGAGTCAAATTACAACTTCCTGTTGCTAGCCTTTTTTCTTACTAATTGCTCTCCATCCCACCCAAAGCCAGTTCTACTTTTATAGCCACTGGATTTTACTGTCAACAGGAACTTCCTCTTTGGCAGTAGGAAGGAAAGGATCATACAGAAACATTGGTTTTGTCAACCCTAAAGGAAAAAGTAGCTCACTCTCCCACCCTAGCTGCTGGTGGTCTGATATTGAGCAAGGAAGAAGGAGGCTACTGAAGAAGATAGAAAGTTGCTGTCCCAGAGCAGGAAGGGTGAGAGTTGTAAGGAGAGGAGAGAATAAGCATCCAGAGAAACAGTAGAGAGGACACAAAATAAGACATGATAGGAGTGGTGCAGTGCAATGGCTGTGGGGCAGCAGTGTTCCGGGAGACATTCTGGAGGCTGCGATGCTGCCCTATTTGCAGGCACCTCTCTGGTCTGAGAGAGGAGGTTGCCTGTCTCCAGGCTAACCTGGCTAGGATTCGTGAAACCTCCTGCCCCACCCAGGGACCACCAGGGCCAATGCCACTACCTCAGAGGTTGCCAAGAAAGAGGGAGAGGCTGGACCAGGGTGGGCTCAAGGAGGGAGAGGGTGGTGGAACAGAGTTGCATCCCTCCAGCTGTACCGCTCCACAATTCATTCGCTCTTCTGGTGGATAGTAGTTCCTCTATGGAGGGACCTGCAGTGGAGACCAAGGAGGATGCTGGGAACCTTCACAAAGGAGACCCATAGGAGGGTGGCATGGGACCCCACATGGGAAGAAAACAACTCCTGGTGGGGAAGTCAATCATTAGTGGGGTAGAAATGGGGGAGGAAGGGGAGAGGGAGGTAAGGTGCCTTCCTGGTGCCACGGCTTGGAGGGACAGGAAGCGAATCCTCAGGATCATGGGAGGAGCTGCATGAGGGAGGGAGCTGGATGTCATTGTCCACCTAGGGACAAATGACCTGGCTAGGAATGGGATCAGAGCAGTGCAAGAGGAGTTTGTAGAGTTGGGGAGGGCCTTAGACAAGTAGCACATAATGGTAACCTTTCTCAGAGGTGCTGCCTGTCTATGGCAAGGAGATGTAAGAGACACCTCACCAGGGAATTCAATGAGTGGTTGAAAACTGGTGTGGAGCTCAGGGTTTTGGCTTCATTGGGGACTGGGAGCCACTGGAGGATGCAGACCTATACTGGTGCGATGGTCTGCATCTGTCCAGGGGAACCAGGATCCTAGTGAGAGGTTTAATGCTTCATTGGCAAGCATTTAAACCAGCCAAGGGGGGAGGCACTGAAAAGAGCAGGGAAATCTGAGCCTCTCCCCACAAAACATGGGGATTAGTGAGGTAAACACCAAGGTACAGAAGTTATTAGGGAGCAGAACAGATTTAAATGTAAAAAAAGGCAAAGGCAGTAAGGACAGAAATGGGGCTAAAAGGGGTAAGGCTATCAAAAAGTGGAGGGTGATGAGTACCAATGCCCGTAGTCTGTGTAACAAGATCCCTGAACTAGTGGCCTTGATGGAAGAGGGTTGTCTGGATATTGCGGCAGTCACAAAAACATGGTACACAGAGAACCATGACTGGGATGTCAACATACCAGGATACACAAGCTACAGAAGGGACAGAGAGGGTAAAAGAGGAGGAGGAGGAGGAGAGCTCTCTATGTAAAGCAAGGGATCAAAGCAACAGAACTAAAGAGTAAACAGGGAGCAGATGAGGCACTTTGGATCACCCTGGAGACAGGAAATGGAACCACAATCTGCATGGGGGTTGTATACAGACCCCCATCTCAGGGGGAAGGAATGGACAAGGAAATGATAGAAGACTTTCTTAGAATGGCAGTATAGCGCAGTGGTCTAAGGCTCTGAGCTGCAAATCTGGTGACATCCAGCAGACCAGACCTGGGTTTGAATCCCACAGCTTCCACTTGCATACTATGTGACCCTGAGCAAGTCACTTAACCTCCTTGTGCTCCCAGGTCGCTCCTGTAAAAAAGCTTTCAGCTTAGTGTGCTATACCTGGTTAAACAACGAAATAATAATAATAATAATAATAGAATGGCAGAAAAAGGGGAGATATTGTTGATGGGGGACCTGAATATGCCAGATGTTAGCTGGAGCACCTTTGCTGCAGGCACATCCAAGAGCAGGGTCATTCTTGATGCCCTACAGGGGGCATGCCTCAGACAGCTAGTATTGGAACCCACTCGGAGGAGTAATCTTAGACCTGGTACTCTCAAATGGGGATGGAGAAAGAATCTCAGATTTAGAAGTGGGTAGCCATCTGGGAACAAGCGACCACCAAACAGTGTGGTTCACGATAAACACAGCCATACAATCAAGCCATACAAAAGCAAGAGTACTGGACTTTAGGATGGCTGACTTTGGGAAAATGAGAGAGTGCCTCAGAAAAGCATTAGCAAACAGGCAAGAAGGAGGTGTGGAGGAACAACGGTGAGTGATCAAAACAGCCATCACAGAGGCAACAAGCCTTTGTGTAAAGCAAATCAATAAAACACAACGAAGGAAAAAACCACTAAGGTTCTCAAAAGAGGTGGCAGGGAAGGTTAAGGAGAAAAGGACAGCATTCAGGAAATATAAGGAAACACAGAAGGAGCAGGACAGAGAACTTTATCAGTTAAAGCAGAAAGAGGCTGGGAAGGCAGTCAGAATAGCAAAGGCCCAAACTGAGGAATGGATAGTCAATTCTGTTAAGAAGGGGGGTTAAGACCTTTTATAGGTACATTAAGGAGGGAAGAAAGACCAAAGGAGGGATACTGAAGCTTAATAAAGGAGAGGGAATGTGGGTAGAGGGTGACAGTGAAAAAGCAGGGATACTGAACGAATATTTCTGCTCAGTATTCACAAAGGAAGAGGAGGGGGGGAGTTACCTAAACCAAACAAGAGAAACACTCTGAAGATGGGGGTCGATACCAGTCCATTTACAGAAGAAAGAGTTCTGAAAGAACTAATAAAATTGAAGGTGGACAAAGTAATGGGGCCTGATGGGATTCACCCAAGAATTCTAAAAGAACTAAGGGTAGAACTAGTGACACCGCTGACTATTCTATTTAACAAATCATGGGAGGATGGGGTGGTACCTGAAGACTGGAGGAGGGCAGATGTGATTCCTCTTCACAAAAGTGGGAGCAGGACAGAGGCAGGAAACTATAGACCGGTTAGTTTGACCTCGGTGGTAGGGAAAATGATGGAATCACTTCTGAAGGAAAGAACTGTTGAGTACCTAGAGGCCAGTGGGGCACAGGACCCAAGTCAGCATGGATTCATGATGGGAAGGTCATGTCAGATGAATCTAATAGATTTCTTTGACTGGGTGACCAAAGTAGTAGACCAGGGAGGGGCTGTGGACATGGCCTACCTAGATTTTAGCAAGGCATTTGATACAGTCCCACACAAAAGATTAATACACAAGATAGCTAGCCTGGGAGTGGGTCCCAAGGTGGTAGCCTGATAAAAATTGGCTAGACAACAGGACGCAAAGGGTAGTAGTAAATGGAGTACACAGTGAAGAAAGGAGGGTTACTAGTCGGGTACCGCAGGGTTCAGTACTGGGACCGGTCCTTTTTAATGTCTTTATAAGTGACATTGCAGAGGAACTGGAAGGAAAAGTATGTCTCTTTGCAGATGACACAAAGATCTGCAACAGGTTTGATACACAAGATGGAGTGGAAAGGATGAGAAGGGACTTGGCAAGGTTGGAGGAATGGTCAAATGTATGGCAGCTCAGATTCAATGCAAAGAAGTGCAAGGTAATGCACATGGGAAACAAAAACCCAGGGGAAGCGTACACAATGGGGGATGAGATACTGACAACAGTAAAAATAGAAAGGGACCTGGGGGTAGTTATATCAGATTACCTATGGGGTGGGCAAGCAATGTGAGAAAGCAGTAAGGAAGGCTGGGGATACTGGGATGCATAGGAAGAGGCATCAATAGTAGAAAACAGGAAGTTGTTATCCCTCTGTACAGACAGTTGGTGAGACCCCATCTGGAGTACTGTGTGCAGTTCTGGAGACCCCATCTCCGCAAAGACATAGACAGAGTAGAGGCTGTCCAGAGGAGGGCAACCAAAATGGTGCAGGGTCTGCACCAGAAGACATACAAAGAAATACTAAAGGAGCTTGATATGTATACCCTTGAGGAAAGAAGGGAGAGAGGGGACATGATAGAAACTTTCAAGTACCTCAAGGGAATTAACAAAGTCCAAGAGGGTAGCATCTTCCAGAAAAAGAGATGTGCAAGAACAAGGGGGCACAATTTGAAGATTGAGGGGGGACGGCTCAGAGGTAATGTGAGGAAGTATTGTTTCACTGAGAGGGTTGTGGATGCATGGAACAGCCTCCCTGAGGAGGTCGTGGAGTCAAGAACAGTGGGGGACTTCAAGAATGCATGGGACAGGCATAAGGCAGTCCTAGTGGGGGGTAGGAGGAAGTAAGCTGTTGGTTAACTAGGATCTGCAGCTTATCTGTTAGGTAGGAAAATGGGCAGACTGGGTGGGCCAAGCGGTCCTTATCTGCCATCAAATTCTATGTTTCTATGTTTCTATACAGTGGCATCACCACATCGCTCCCCTTTCTGGTTGTGCACCTTCCTATGCACCCAGTGTTTTGTTTGCCTTCCCGACTGCTTTTCCACATTATTTGGCTAACTTCAGGTCATCGGATATGATAATCTCCAGGTCTCTCTCTTGACTTGTGGTGGCTAGAACCTGAGCCCCGATCCTGTATTCCTCTCTTAGGTTTATGTGTCCCAGGTGCATTATTTTGCACTTCTAAGCACTGAAACCCAACTGCCAAACCCTTGACCATTCCTCAAGTAGTCTTAGGTCATTTCTTATTTTATCTAGCACCTCCTGTGTGTCAACTCTGTTGCAGATCTTGGTGTCATCTGTGAACAGGCATGCCTTCCCCTCCAGTCCCTCTGCAATGTCACTTATGAAGACATTGAACAGGACTGGACCCAGCACCGATCCCTGTGGCACCTTGCTGGTCACCTCCCCCTCTTCAGATTTTATGCCATTTACTATCACCCTCTAGACCCTGCCTTTTAGCCAGTTTCCAACTCACATTATCACTTTAGAGCCCACACCCAGAGTTCCCAATATGTTAAGCAATCTTCTATGCAGAATGGTGTCAAAGGCCTTGCTGAAATTCAGGTAGGCCATATTCACTGCCCCTCCCTGATCCCCCCCCCCCCCGGTCACCCAGTCAAAGAATTTGATAAGATTAGTCTGACAGTACCTTCCCTCAGTGAATCCATGTTGCCTTGGGTCTTTTGCACCACTTCACTCCAGGAACTTCACTACCTTCTCCTTAAGCAGGGCCTCCATCAGCTTCCTCACCACCAAGGTCAGGCTTACAGTTCTGTAATTGCCTGCCTCCTCCCTACTTCCACTCTTGTGCAGAGGAGGCACCTCTGCCCTCCTCCAGTCCCCAGGTACCTCCCCCATCTCTAGTGATTGGTTGAAAAGGATTGTCAGCAGTCCTACTAGGACTTCCCTGAGTTCCTTCAAAACTCTAGGGTGAATCCCATCTGGCTCCATTGCCTTGTCTGTCTTTACTTTCCCTAATTCCTCCAAGACTCTATCCACCGTGAATGGACTGGTGTCCACCTCTCCCCCCTGTAAACCTTTCCTCTCAAGAGTTAGCCCTTCCCCTGCCTCTTCCTTGGTAAATACTGAGCAAAAATACTTGTTCAGTATCTAAACTTTTTCAAGGACATCCTCCACCCACCCACCCTCTCCCTTCTTTAGCCTAACAATACCATTTCTGATCTTCCTCCCACTAATATAACGGAAGAAGGTCTTGCTCCCTTAATTGTCTGTGCTATTCCTTCCTCCATTCTTGCCTTAGCCCCTCTGACTGTTTTCCCAGCTTCTCTCTGCTTCTCCAGTTATTTCACTTTGTCTTCTTCTTTCTGTGTCTGTTTGTATTTCCTGAATGCCTTACTTTTTTCTTGCACTTTCTCGGCTACTGACTTAGAGAACCACAGTGGCCACTTCTTGCTTTTGCATTTGTTAAGCAGTCTGTCACATTGATTAATCACTCCTGCTATGGATCTCTTGAGCTTAACCCACTGTTATTCTACCCCTTCCCCTGTACCATCTGTTGCCAGGGCAATTTGAAGCTGATCCCCCATCTCCACGAAGTTGGCCATCCTGAAATCTAGTAATTCTAGTAAATCTAGTAATTTTGAGTTAAAGCACCAGGGTCCTTTACTACATGTAGGGGTGTCCTCCCATTAAATATCAATTTGTATAGCCCTATGATCTGAAAATGCCATGTCTTTAACTGATGCATTCCTAACTTTTAGGATTTTGGATATGAAAAAGAAATCTTCCTAGTAGAATGAGGTCCTCTAACAGAGGTATTTCTCCATAGCTATGTATTGTTCTATATGCATCCTGTAGCTGTGTAGTAACTAAGATGTCTTTTAAGGCATTAAAGTCACAAAATAATTTGTTTGTTTTAAAACCCCTATCTGTTTGGTGTACTCCACAATTGAAGTCCCCTCTCCATATAACTAGTCTTGCTGTATGCAGGTAAGGTTGTTTTTTTTAAAATAACTCTATCCTTTGTGTTTCAACTTGTGGGCCATATGTGTTAATTAATCTAAATTCTGATGTTCTATTGTATATGTAAAATTAATGTTCTGCCAGATTCCAAGTCTATTAACCTTGTAATTGTTAGGTTACTATTTGTAAAAAGAATGCCTTAACCATCACAAGTGTCATTCTCCTGGGTCCAGAAGGTGGCACCCTTGCTCTATAATTTGGTAACTTGTGCTAGTTCATATAAAGATTTTAACCTTGTATACTGAATGCATACAATATCTGCTTTATATCTTGCTAGTTCTGTTAGAATAGTTAGACACTGTTTACTATTTTTAATACTGTTTGTGTTTAAAGTTAATTCTGGGAGAGATGCCATGCAAAGGAGGAGAGGCAGAAGCAAACAAAGGAACATTAAGCACATAACGCATGCTAGTTAGATCTAGTTCTCCATTTCTTTGTAACTTTATCTCTTGTTCCTGTATCCTCCAGGCCAGATTAATGGTCTTTTGTGGAGGAGGAAATGGAAGAGGAATCTGACTCCATGTCTTCCTCCTCAGTGTCTTCCCATTTTGTTTTTAATAGGTAATGCTTTATATTTATTTGCTGTTATCAGTTTTTGTTTTTCTTTTAGCACTTTTCTTTTCATAGAAACATAGAAACATAGAATTTGATGGCAGATAAGGATCGCTTGGCCCACCCAGTCTGCCCATTTCCCTACCTACTGGATAAGCTGCAGATCCTAGTTAACCAGCAGCCTACTTCTTCCTACCCCCACCCCCCAGAACTGCCTTATGACTATCCCATGCATGCTTGAATTCCACCACTGATTTTGACTCCACAACCTCCTCTGGAAGGCTGTTCCATGCAGCCACAACCTCTCTGTGAAAAAATACTTCTTAAATTACCTCTGAGCCGCCCCATCTTCAAATTGTGCCTCTTGTTCTTGCACACCTCTTTTTTGAAAGATGCTACCCTCTTGACTTTGTTGATTCCTTGAGGTACTTGAAAGTTTCTATCATGTCCCCCCTCTCCCTCCTTTCCTCGAGGCTATACATATTAAGCTCCTTAAGTCTCTCTTCATATGTCTTCTGATGCAGACCCTGCACCATTTTAGTTGCCCTCCTCTGGACAGCTTCCATCCTGTCTATGTCTTTGTGGAGATTAGGTCTCCAGAACTGCACACAGTACTCCAGATGGGGTCTCACCAGCTGTCTGTACAGAGGGATAATAACTTCCTGTTTTCTACTGGTGATGCCTCTCCCTATGCATCCCAGTATCCCCCCAGCCCTCCTTGCTGCCCTCTCACATTGCTTGCCCATCTTTAGGTCATCTGATATGACTATGCCCAGGTCCCTCTCCATTTTTGCTGTTGTTAGTATCTCACCCCCCCATTATGTACTCTTCCCCTGGGTGTTTGTTTCCTAAGTGCATTACCTTGCACTTCTTAGCATTGAATCTAAGCTGCCATACATTTGACCATTCCTCTAACCTTGCCAAGTCCCTTCTCATCCTTTCCACCCCACCCTCTGCATCAACTCTGTTACAGATCTTAGTGTCATCTGCAAAGAGACATACTTTTCCTTCCAGTCCTTCTGCAATGTCGCTTATAAAGACATTGAAGAGGAACGGGCCTAATACTGAACCCTGCGGTACCCCACTAGTAACCCTCCTTTCTTCTGAGTGGACTCCATTTACTATTACTCTCTGTGTCCTATTCTCCAGCCAGTTCTTTACCCAGGCTGTCATCTTAGGACCCACACCCAGGCTGGCTAACTTGTATATTAATCTTTTGTGTGGGACTGTGTCAAATGCCTTGCTAAAGTCTAGGTAGGCCATGTCCACAGCCCCTCCCTGATCTACTACTTTGGTCACCCAGTCAAAGAAATCTATCAGATTCGTCTGGCATGACCTTCCCGCTGTGAATCCATGCTGCCTAGGGACCTGTGCCCCTCTGGCCTCTAGATACTCGACAGTTCTTTCCTTTAGAAGTGATTCCATCATTTTCCCTATCACTGAGGTTAAACTAAACAGGTCTGTAGTTTCCTGCTTCTGCTTGTTTCTTCCGTTTTGGTTCAGTTTTATTCCCCAGCTTGGTTCTAGGTCTTTTCTATATGCCACTGGATTAAAAGTAGTCTTTTCTAGGGGGGTTGGTAAAGGGGGTAGCATGGTTTCTTGATCTTGAGGACTTCTGTTTTCTCCTGGAGTTACCACCTTGGGTTCAAGAGATATTTCCATTTCATCTGTTTCCTCTAAACTCCTCTTAGTTGTCACCTGAGTGTCTGGTGGGGGGGGGGGGTACTATCTTTTCTAATTCAATGCTATTTTCTAGAGGGGTGTTATCTGTTGCAGGTGTTTTTAAAGGGATGGATTCCTGCTCCCTTTCCTGCTCTTTTTCTTTTTCTATTTCTGTTTCTTTCTCTCTCCTGTATGTTCTGCATTCTGATTTCAGAAGTTTGGGCACATCCCTTTTTCTGAGCTTGTGGGTTAAGGACCTCATGTGACACCACTTTGTCATTGTTATGGGACACCCATGGATACCTTACATATGACTGGCCTTTTTTCTCACATAGATTACATCTAAATAGGTTCAAACAAAATGCAGCTAGATGTCCAAACTCAAGGCAGTGAGTACACCTTGATGTGTCACAGGCATTACTTAAGTGTAGACATGACCCACACTTGTAGCAGAATTTTGGCTGCCCTGGATGGAAAAGAGACCCTCTATTTCTGCCTAAGTAAAAACAACTTGGCACGTGAATGATTTCATTGTTTAACATAATCAGTTTGCATTTTACCCTCCACCCCCTTTCCAAATTTGCTCTGAAACTATTACGGGGGTGGGTGCTCCAGTAATTCACATCTTTTTGAAGCCAAAATAAAATATCTGACACATTTACACCTTTGTTTGTGAACAGAATAGTTAAAGTTCTGACAGCTGGTTTAATAATCGGAATTGCTAAAAAAGTGTCCATAGTGGGGTATCCTTTAAAACGTTATACTTGGTCCAAAACCTATCAAGACCTTCTACAGTTTTAAAACTTACTGTATATCATAGTTATGTTCCTCTCTATGTTTTAGTGCAAAAACCTCTGAAGCATAAAACTTTAATGAATTCTTTAACAGAGTTCTCCCCACATAAACTTTATCTGGGGGGGTTATCTAAACCTCTCCTGTACAGCAAACAAATAGCATTATTTCTTGATGCTGGTTCCCCTATGTTTTTGAACAAGTCAGACATTCTCAACAGTTGTTTGTAAAATCTTATTTTGGATGGGCCTGGACATTTTGCATTCCTATTTCAACTGATAAAGTGGATTGATCAGTGTTTTTTTGTATTTACCAGTAATTTTGGTTGTTCAGTGGGGTTTTCTGTCAGTAATAAATCAGGGGCCACTGTTTGTTCATTTATAGGTAAAATGACTTAATTTCTTTCAAGTAAAATAATTATTTCAGGCTGTAACACATTTTGTTTTGTACTTGCTTGCTTTCTTATGTTGAGATTACTCACATGTTTGGCAGTTGCAGAAAAACACTCATCAATACTGTTATTGGAGAATTCATAAGGTTTTGTGTTCTGCTGTTTAACCGGAGAGGCAATAATTTTCCCCATAGCAGTGACCTCCATGTTCTTGAATTGAGCAACCTCAGGAACTTTTGGGTCCAGACACCTTCCATCTCTACAATCCATCCTGTGCTCCATAACACTGAAGCTGCTGTCCACTTGGATGTTTCCTTTTGCAATTTTGTCTCTTTAGCAAACTCAGAACTTTTTCTTGTATTTGGACCAAGAGTTTTGCATTGGGGCAATTCTTCTTTCCTGGGCATCCACCCATGTGCAGAATCCACTGAATTGCTGGTGACAGTGTCCTGTACAGGTGCAATTTCCAAGTGCACCACTCTGTTTTCCTTCACCATGTGTTGTTCCTTGGATATTTTTAATTTCATGGTAGCTACCCAGTATTTTTTCTCCTCCTCTGCTATTTGCTTCAATAGCTGTTTATTTTTATCTTCAAGGGCTTTTTTTCAGCAGCCCTTCAGCTGAATTAGGATCAAAATCTGTTTCTAATGATGGCACTTCTTCACCTGGAGGTAAGGCAGCCTCCTTAGTACCTTTCTGATGCTGGTAAGTGCTTTCAATGGCAGAAGTTTTATTTTTTGTAGAGTCAGTGTCCATTATAATGTCCATTTCATGCTGGGGTTCCAAGCCGTTTCCTTCAAGTATCAGGTTCAAAACCAAGCTATAACCTGTACTATCCATTAGCAAAAAAGAGATTCTTCCTTTATCTTTGGTCTCTAAATTTGACGAGGTAGTGGAGGAGACTCGCTCCCCATCCTCCAGCATGTCTGTCCTCATCTGCTCTTTGCCTAGAGTGGCCATCTCCGAGATGGCCAGAGGTTCCCCTACTGAACAGTAGGGGAATTTTTATTGAAAAATAACATCATCACAAATCTGTAGGACATTCACATATATGATAATAATAAACAAAACAATCAACATTCAAAATTTTCACAGTTTCCTGGAAAAATTATTCCAACAGTGAAAAAAGGTTCCAACAAAAAAAGAATCCTAAAAAATTAAAACTAAGGGGAAAAAGGAAAGAAAACCGTAACAAAAATAAATATCTTGGGTTAGCTTTCGCTTATAACAGTCCTCGCAGGTGTTAACCATTATTTAAACTTAATAAAAAATGAAAACCCTTTCCACCAGTTTAACATCTTATTTGTTGTGTTTAGGGAAATGTCTTTCAAGTAAACAGTGATCATAGCTCATTCCACTAAAATGCTGAAAGTTTCATAAGGCATTTTCCACTGATGCAAAACCCATTGGCAACTAGCCTGCCACAGATAACATTTTAGACAACAGAAAAAAATAGCTAAGGTTCCTTCATAAACTTTGTTACTTAAGTGAGGATAATTCCCTAGAATAAGCATATCATAGTTCACATTTTTTAACCACCATAAATTCCTTTTTTTAGCAAGGTATTCCTACAAAAGTTTCACATAGGAACAATTGAACAGAAAATGATCCATTGTTTCTTCTATAGCTTGACAGGTATCATGGAACAGTTCCTTTCCTCCTTAGCTTTGTGCTTGTTGGTCCCTCGAATACCCATATGTCGAATGGGAAGAACACCCCTCCCCCCTCAGCTAGTGGTCAAACAGGGATTCAGCATGTTTGCAGTTCATCTCCACCACCAGGTAAGAAAAAAGGTCTGTCTCCCCATACGACGCACAGGGGAAATGCCAAACCTCACCCAACAACTGACACACCAAAATCTGGCCAATGGAAAATCATGTACACAAATGCTCACAGCCTGGGAAATAAGATCCAGACCTGCAGACAATAATGTCAGAGGCTAAACTGGACATAGTAGCAATTAGTGAGACGTGGTTTACCAGTAACCACACTTGGGAGACTTCAGTACCTGGCTATATACTGTTCAGAAGAGACCAAGTTGCAAAAGGGGGGTGGAGTGGCCCTGTATGTAAATGAAAATATCAAAGCTACAGAAATTCAGAATACGCACAAGGAGCCAGAAGAACTGTGGGTCACCCTGGAAACAGGCAATGGGACAGCCATAAGAACTGGGGTTGCCTACAGGCCCCCAGACCAGGGGGAGGACATAGACACATTACTGTTATACAAAACATGACAGCTGAAGGGGAGGTTCTGATAATGGGAGACTTCAACATGCCAGATAGAGGTTGGTCAATACCAGCAGGAACATCTACCAGAACTAGACACATGATGGATTCCCTGCAGGGGGAGGGCCTCAAACAACTGGTACAACAACCCACAAGAGACAGGGCTATCCTAGATCTAGTACTGACTAACAGGGAAGGGATCACAGATCTCCAGGTAGAAGGTCACTTGGGAGCCAGTAACCATCACATGGTATGGTTCAATTTGGCCACTACATCTAAATCATCCCATTCCAAGGCAAAAATATGGGACTTCAGAGGAGCTGACTTTGATAAGATGGCCAACAGAGTTAAGCTAGCCCTGGCAAAAAGAAACACAGGAGAGGGGGTACAGGCAAAGTGGGCAAGCATTAAGGATGCAATACTTGAAGCAACATCCCATTGTGTTAAACAGAAAAGGAAGCACCAAAGAAGAAGGAAACCACTTTG
This sequence comes from Neoceratodus forsteri, assembly GCA_016271365.2. Classification (NCBI taxonomy): domain Eukaryota; kingdom Metazoa; phylum Chordata; order Ceratodontiformes; family Ceratodontidae; genus Neoceratodus; species Neoceratodus forsteri. The sequence continues at coordinate 57,569,278 of CM028130.1, forward strand.
GTTCTCAAATACAGTAGCAGAAAAGGTCAGAGCCAAAAGGCTGGCCTTCAGGAAATACAAAGGAAGATAGGGAGGCATACCAAACTGCCCTAAGGGAAGCAGGGAAGGCAGTAAGGCAGGCAAAGTCCCAAACTGAGGAAACACTAGCATGAACAGTAAAAGAAGGTGACAAGACTTTCTATAGATACATTAGTGAAAGGACAAAGTCCAGAGGGGGTATTGCTAAGCTCAAATGAGAAAAGGGGGCATGTGAGGAGGAGGACTCTGTAAAAGCATCTATCCTAAATAGATGCTTTTGCTCAGTATTTAGTGAAGAAAAGGTAGGGCAGGGCCAGAGCTCAGCACCATGGACATAGGGGGGAGGGAGGTGAGCACTACTACCTTTACAAAAGAAAGGGTCCTACAAGAGCTCACTAAGCTCAGGGTGGACAAGGCAATGGGACCCGATGGCATACATCCCAGGGTCCTTAAGGAGCTAAGGGTGGAACTAGCAGATCCATTAGCAGAACTGTTTAGTGAGTTTCTGAGCACAGGAGAGGTCCCAGAAGACTGGAGAAGGGCTCATGTGATCCCACTCCACAAGAGTGATAGCAGGCATTAGGCAGGGAACAACAGGCCAGTTAGTCTTACCTCAGTAGTGGGCAAGATTATGGAGGCACTCCTTAAGGAAAGGATAGTGCAACACCTGGAATCCATAGGGGCACAGGATCCAAGACAGCATGAGTTTACAAAAGGAAGGTCCTGTCAAACTAATCTCACAGATTTCTTTGACTGGGTAACCAGAGTGGTGGACCAAGTGGGAGCAGTTGATGTTGCCTACCTTGACTTCAGCAAAGCTTTCGACACTGTTCCACATAGAAGATTGATAAATAGGCTTGGTAGGCTTGGGGTGGGTCAGAAGTTGGTCAACTGGGTGGCAAACTGGTTGACAGGCAGAAAATAGAGAGTGGTGGTAAATGGTATACAGTCAGAAGAGATGCAAGTCACAAGTGGGGTACCTCAAGGATCAGTCATGGGGCCAGTCCTCTTCAATATCTTCATCAGTGACATTGCAGATGGACTAGAGGGTAAGGCTTGTTTGTTTGCAGATGACACCAAGATCTGTAACAGAGTAGATGATCCAGATGGGGTGGGCAGAATGAGAAGAGATCTGATAAACCAGCATAATGGTCAGGAAGAGGGCAACTGGAATTTAATGCAAAGAAGTGCAAGATCATGCACATAGGGAAGAGAAACCCTGAAGCCACCTATAGGCTGGGAGGGGAGTTGCTGGCACTCACAAAGGAAGAAAGAGACTTGGGCATCATCATCACCGATAACCTAAAATCATCCAAGCAGACCTCTAAAGCAGTAGGTAAGGCTAGGAGGATGTTAGGGTGTATTAGTAGGGGTATCACAAGTCGTAAGTGGGAGGTAATAATCCCTCTTTACAAGTCACTGGTTAGGCCCCATCTGGAGTACTGCATGCAGTACTGGAGGCCACACCTTCACAAGGACATTAATCAAATTGAGGCAGTCCAGAGTAGGGCAACCAGAATGGTGCAGGGACTGCATCAGAAGACATATGAGGACAGATTAACGGAGCTCAATATGTATAGCCTTCAGCAAAGGAGGGAGAGAGGTTATATGATCGAAACATTCAAACACCTTAAGGGCATTAACAAGGTGAAAGAGTCTAACATTTTAAATATAAGAAAAATAGCAGGACAAGAGGACACAGCATGAGATTAGAGGGAGGCCGATTAAGGGGTAACGTGATGAAATTCTTTTTCACAGAAAGAGTGGTGGATGCATGGAACGGACTACCTCAGGAAGTGATGGATATGAATACAGTGCAGGGCTTCAAACAGGCATGGGATGGGCATAAGGGAGCAATACAGATGAGTATGAATAGATAGGCCACTGACAGAGCAAAGACCGAATGCACATTTATAAGGTAGAAAAAGAAATGGGCAGACTGGATGGGCCTTGTGGTCCTTATCTGCCGTCAACCTCTGTGTTTCTATGTTTCTATGAATACTTAGTCTGCCATAAGCAGATAGCCAAAGGATTTCCCACATATGAGTGGGAATCATGGTGTTATTTAGCTGTGCTAGCACTTTTTTACTCAGAAGGCGGGGGGGCAATTCTTAAACTCAAGTTCTGCAGGGTAAATATTGGACATAGTAATATGGTATAGTTTGGAACCTGTTTTCTGAAAATAATTAGAGATTTGGACAAACCGCATTTGTGAAGTTTTAGTGCTACTGGTCTAAAATACTCTGGGATTTGCAGGCATGGGGAAACCTTAGGTGGGGAATCCCCCCATGACTGAAAAAAATATTCTGAACCCACTTATATAACAAAGAATCAAAAGGTTGTAGACCTATTTTGATAGTTTGGGAAATAAATAAAATATAGAAAAAAGTTATATGGTCAACATACCCAGTCCACCTTGAGATCTGGGTAAACAGGTAAAACATTGCTTGAGAGGATTGAGCCCGCTTTCCCATAACATCCGGAAAAAACAGCCATATAATCTGGTTTCCAAACTGTAAGGGGTAGGAAAAATCATAGAAGTATATAATAATCATGGAATAAGAATGTGTTTGATGATTTGAATTCTTTTCATTTAGATAGTTTCCATCTTGCAACTTTATTTTCAGAAATACACAAAAATAGATCCCAACTGTAGACTGGGATATTTTATGGACCAAATGTTATGCCTAATATTTTTATTGGTTCAGTTGAAATCTGAATGACAGAAAGTGATGGGGGGGGGGGGGCAAGGAGACCCTATATACAGGTCCTTACATTTAACCAAATTCAGCCTGGAGTTTGACACCCCGAGTATAAATACATCTCATGTAAGAATACTGGGATTTAGGTATAATTTGAGAAAAATAGGCACACATCATCAGCATAAACTTAGACTTTTAACTCATCTTGTCCCATTCCAGAAAGTCTCTGCTACTCAGTGTTACTTATTAATCTCCTGAAAGAATTGAAGGAGGTGGCAAGGGCGGTAAGGGCAGCCAAGGCATCTACAGAGCTTAGGCTGACACAGGGCATTAAGAAGGGGAGAATGACTTCTTCAGGTACAGTACATCATGGAGAAAAGTAGCTGTAAGGACCATATTGTAAGGATTAGGAAGGAGGCGAGTTGGGTGGAAGCAGGGGGTGATATAGCAGAAGCACTAAAAGATTACTTCTTCTCAGTATTTATTAAGGAGAAGAGGGGGTGATACCCAAGTGGGTAGGGAGGGCAGAAATGGAGGGGGAGGGGTGATGGATGGGGAAATCATGGAGGTCAGGGTTCTGGAGGGTTTGAGGGCACTGGGGGTGAACAAGGTGCTAGGCCCAGATGGCATCCACCCCAGGGTAATGAAGGAGCCAGCAGAGGTCCAGCCAGAACCAATGGCAGATCTATTCAATGCCTCACTACACTCAGGGTGCGTACCTCAGGATTGGAAGATGGCTCATGTGGTGCTCCTCCACAAGAGCAGCCCCAGGGATGAACCAGAGAACTACAGACCAGTGACCCTCACATCCAACATGGGTAAGCTGATGAAGACTATCCTGAAGGAGAGGCTAATGACCCTCCTGGAGGCCAGAGGACTACAGGACAGTGATAGCATGGCTTCATAAGTGATAGATCCTGCCAAAGCAACCTGATGGAGTTCTATGACTGAGTAACTAGACAATTGGACAAGGGTCTTGCAGTGGATGTCCTCTACCTGGACTTCAGTAAGACATTTGACTCAGTGCCACATGGGAGGCTGGGAAGTAAGTTAGAAGGCACGGGGCGGGTGCAAAGCTGGTGAGATGGGTAAGGAACTGACTTCAGGGAAGGCAACAGAGGGTGGTGGTGGGTGAGGAGCTCTCATCTCCAAGGGTAGTGACAAGCAGTGTTCTGCAGGGTTCTGCAGGGTTCAGTGTTTGGACCAGTGTTGTTTGTGATATACATTGGGCATCAAGAGCAAGACCAGTCTGTTTGCTGATCACACCAAGATGGGAGCAGTGGTGGATGACCTAGAGGGATGGCAGGGGTTACAGGATGATCTGGAAAAGCTAGAAACCTAATCAGAGACCTGGAAACTGAGATTCAATGCCAAAAAAGTGCAAGGTGCTGCATTTTGGGGTGAAAACCCAAGGAGGAGTTACCAGCTGGGGGGAGTGCAGCTAGCTGAGACAGAGGAGGAGAAGGATCTGGGGGTGCTCATTACGGGGTTAATAAACAACTCAGCACAACGTAGGAAGGCAGCTGCAAAGGCTAACAAAATGGTGAGCTGCATTGCAAGGGGTATATGCTCGAGGAGAGGGAAGGTGATTCTGCCGCTGAATAGATCATTAGTTAGACCACACCTGGAGTACTGTGTGCAGTACTGGTGCCCGTATCTGAAGAGGAACGTTAAGTTACTGGAGAGGGTGCAGCACAGGGTGACAAAGATTAGCAAGGGGCTGGGGATCTTATCATATGAGAGGAGGCTAAGGGAGTTGAACATGTACTCATTGGAGGAGAGGAGGGACAGGGGGAATATGATTGAAACTTTCAAGTGCATGAAAGGAATAAACAAAACAGGAGCATGACAATTCACTCCCGTCAATACACTCCCTGAAAACTCACTCCCAACCACCCACTCAGATGTCAACCCACTCCCACGACAAACCACTCCAGAGACAACTCTCTCCTGCCCACCAAGTCCTACCACCCACCTGAAGCACCAATTCCTGTCACGTTCATCGTTATTAGCCAGAAAGTCATGGTAACCACTGCTACTCTTCTTGACAGAAGAATTTACAGGATGGAACAGGACATGCACACTGTTAAAAAAGAGAGCAGGCAGGAGAGGAGAAAAGGTCAACACGAAGTGGTAAGCTGCAGTGATTGAGGCAATAACAAAGTGAACCCAGAGGGGGAACTGCAACCAGTTAAAAAAAAATGGGCTTGTTGAAGCAGAAATGTACTTTACAATTCCTAGCACAAGGCATTAAAACTGCAGCAAAACATTCCCATTTAATACGTCAATCATGGGAGTGGGTTGTTTGACCCAAGGAAGCGAGTTATCAGGAGTTGATTGACAGAGGAGCATGTTGACACTGGAGCGGGTTGTTGGGAGCAAATTGTCATGTACCCAAACAAGACATGTATGGAGGGGCTGTTCAAAGTAAGGGAGGGGAGGGGAGGGACACCTAGGGCCATGATTTGAGACTGGAGGGGCTCAGACCACCCTTCTTCATTGGAGCTACAATGCTTCTTTTTTTATTCTAGGGCATTTACCCTACCAGATAAGGGGAGGTTATGGCACCCTCCAGGGCATGTATAATTTTAAAGGGATCTGAACAGTGATGGACTGGAAAAAATATAAGCATTGTGGCAAAATACACATTTTGACTAAATTAACTCTCCTGATTAATGTAAGGGGGAGAGCTTGCCATCTAAGACAGTCCTTCTTCACCTTGCTGAGCAAGGGTTTAAGATTTGTTTCAACTAATTTGAACATTTTCTGTGTTAGCTTGATGCCCAAATATTTGATTTCTGTAGATGGGTGTACTTGTGTTCCCCCCATTTCCACTGGATCCCTCCTAGTTCCCAAAGGGAGACATTCACACTTACTCTAATAAATTGTATGGCCTGATATTTGGCCATATATTGAGAATAAGTCTGTGAGGTACTGAAGTGCTTTCTCTGGTTTGGCAACAAACAACAAAATGTTGACAGTAAACTGAGATAATGTGGTTCTCTCCTTTCCACTCAAAAACTTCCTGGTCTTTGTGTTTATGAATTGCTACTGCTGGTGCTTCTATGGTTAGGATATACTGAAGGGGCAATAGGGGACAGCCCTGGCTGGTGCCCCAGATAAATGTGAAATGGGGAGACATAGTGTCATTTGTTAGTATCTGAGCCACTGGGGTTGCATAGAAAGAGCCAATCCATGACCTAATATTTGGCCGAATTGAAACTTTTTAAGGACTTCAAACATAAAATGCCATTCAAGCCGGTCAAAATCTTTTTCAGCATCAAGTGCCAAAAGACGTTGATTATTCTCTGTATTACACTTTGACCAGTAGTAGATAATATTCTTGGCCCTGTGTAAGTTATGTTTGGCTTGTCTCCTCGCCACAAAGCCCCCCTGGTGTGGGTGCACCAGTTCTGGGAGGACTACTTCCAGGCAGTGGGCCAACAATTTCACCAAGATTTTATAATTTGCATCTAACAAGGATACTGGCCTATAAAAGCCACACTTTTGGGGGTCCTTTCCCAGTTTTGGCAGGACTGTAATAGTGGCCAAAAGTTGGGATCTTGGGAGAGACCCTCACTCAAGAGCTGCACATATCATCTTGTGCATTAACTCACCGAGGGTGCCCCAGAGCATTTTATAAAACTCAGACAGAATACCATCTGGTCCAGGTCCCCCCCCACACACACTTAGTGGTCCAAACTGCTTCACACAACTCTCCCTCTGAAATAGAGCTGTCTAGCTGGTGTATCTGGTCAGTATACAGTTCAGGAAGTTCTGTTTTATCTATAAAGGTATCTGGTGAGATGTTCTGGGGGCCTGGGAAGTGTACAGGATTTGGTAGAAATCCCTGAACTCCGCATTTATCTCATGCTGATTAGCTGTTAATGAACCATCTACCTTTTCTATTTCTAGGCTAGTTCTCTCAGCTCTTTTTTTTTATTTATTTGCCATGCCAGGAATTTACCTGCTTTATCCCCTTCAAAATAGGCTTGGAAATGTGAGACTAGTCAGTCTCTCTCTAATCTTTTACACATCATTTGATTAAGTTTCCCCTTTAAAGGACCCTATGCACTGGTGTCTACATTTCCTTTTGCCATATTCTGTCTCTCCATTACCAGAATTTCTTTTTCCATCTTTTCTTCCACCTGGAGTTTTTTCTTCCTAGTATAAGATGCCTATGAAATTGCTTCCCCTCTAATGAAAGCCTTCATAGCATCCCATACCGTCTGGATCACCACTTCACCCATCTCATTTAACGATATGAATTCCGAAAGCTTTTTTGGAAATGGTTGCCACAAATGTCTCATCGTTTAAAAGTATAGGATCCATTCTCCAAAGCATGGGCTGAGGGGGTTCTCCATTTATCTGCATGGCAACTGCTAGTGGGGCGTGATCAGAAATCAGAATAGGGTGATATTTGGCTTCCAGCACACCCCCCAGAGCCACCTTTGGGCAAAAGATATAGTCCAGTCTAGTACAGACTTTGTGTGAGTGAGAATAAAAAGAATATTCTCTTTCCTGGGGGTGCTTGTATCTCCAGAGTTCAATTAGGTTTCTCTCCTTTATCATGTCCCCCATTGCCCCCGCACTTTTGGTCTGCATTCCACATTGCATACCAGAATGGTCCAAAGCATGATCCCAATACATATTAAAGTCCTCTCCAATTATCAAGGTCCCAGAAAAGGGAGCTAAGGTAATCAAGAAGTGATATAAGAACACTGGGGAGTCAAAGTTTGGTCTGTAGAGGGACACCAGTGTATATCTTACTTCGTTAACTGTTGCATCAGCAACTATATTTCTCCCCTTTTTGTCAGCTAGAACACTATGTGTTTCTACTCAAAGGCAAGGCCGAAACCAAATTGTTACCCCTCTGGCCTTGGAGGTAAAAGGAGCCGATACCAGATTTCTCTCCCAAGAGGCTGCTAACTTGGCTGTTTCTTGTTGCGTCATATCAACTTCTTGCAGGAAAATAATATCCCCTTTTGTTTTCTTAACATATGACCAGACCCTTTTACATTTCACCACTGTTTTAAGCTCATTAACATTCCATGTCATAAAGTTTAAACTACCCATGGTAAAGTTGTACTATATCAAACTGCTCAGATGTACGGCCGTGCAAGTCTCCAAATTTGGCCCTACATGTCAATTTAGAATCATGCCTGACAAAACTTGAATTGGCTCAATTTGGCCCAAAATTAAATAATGGGTTTTGGGGTCAAAATACATTTTATTTTAAATAGTTTATCATGTACTATTAAAACATGTTGTTAAAATGCATGAAAATCTATGAACGATAACTTTAAACAGAACTTTCATGATGAGTGTAGCAGGTTACCTTGCCAAGAGGTCAAAGTCAGGCAAACACCATCCTCGTCTATGGTTCCAACCCCCCACCCACACAGTCCTGCTACCCTAAGTAGTACTTCTCCCCATGATGGCACTGATGGTGACCGTGGGGTCAGCAGTCAGAAAAATATGAGAGCTATGCTGCTGCTGCATTGGTGAGACTGAGAAAACCTGAGGAAAACACATATCATAGCTAGCGAGGCTACGGAGGACACCAGAGCAGAGCAGCATATGCAGGAGCAACATACTTTCTCCTCCACAGTTCCAACCACCCACCCCAGCTCCCCTAGGTAGTACTCCCCATGGCAGCACTGATGTTGGGGGAATGATGATGATAATGGCAAGACAGCCTTGGTAAAGCAAAATAAATAGCAGTCTGAAAAATGAGAGAACAAAATGCTGTCCCGCTGGCCGGGTGTGCACAGGAGAATAATCAGAACAAAAAAGCCAAAACTCCAGCACTACCCAGTCCAACCTAAACAAATTATAAGCAAATACCCAAGTGATGATTTTGCTGCTCTTTACTTTTTGCATTCATTTTGGATCCATGTCCTGGGGTGCCTGTATGAATTTATGAATTAATAAACATCACTGTGTAGCTGTTCTGTTCTTTTCCTTTTTTCCTTATATTTTTACTTTTAGTGGGTCATAGCTGTATATTTGTGTTTTTTTGCAGTTAATTTGTTTATTAAGATTATATCCACAGCGCATAGTACAGCATGTGTTACCTTAAACAGGTAAAAGCTCTCATATTTTAATAAGTATTGCAGGTAACAGTATATTTAACATAATATTATGTCACATTACCAACATAATAATTGAATATTTTACCTCCTAAGAGAAAGATCTAATGTATTTACCTGGTACAATATATACGCAACAACCTGTACTATACTACAAAAAAAAGAATAATAACAGGAAAAAATAAAATAGATCAGATTAGCATAGTTAGTTTTTTTTATTCTGTTAATGGGTCACTTAAAGTGTGGGATTTAAATGAAATGTAACAGCAAATGGTGAACACTCCCTGATGAAGAGAAACCAGTAGTAGTAGGCTTGTGGGTCCTTGTGGTGTTGTTCCTGAATGGGGTCTTGGCACATTTGGTATGTTTTTGTTTAATAATGTTGAATTGTTTCACATGCCTTATTCAAGAGCAGTGAAATTATTTCTTTGGTGCTTGCTCGTAATCTGTTATGGTTGGTTGTGTTATTTTTTTGTCTTTTTAAATAATCGCCTCTACATATTTTGGTACACAGAGTAAATGAAGACAGGCAGAAGGGAGATTTCATGTATTTGCAACACACACTAAGGCACTCGCTCACTGATTCTAGAATTATAGGTTTATGTACCGGTATTATACTTGTAATTAGGTTGAGGCAGGTTTATTTTCAGAAATGTTAACGTTCAACATGCTCTGGGTCCAAACTACTCTGAGCAGGAGATGCAACATTGCCAGCAGTAATAAAGATGCACTTTGATGACACACTTGTAGGTGGACATCCAAGATATTTGAATGCAACTTGAGTCATGGTTTGCCAAACTGAGCACTTGCTTTTCCAGTATATAAGAGGGTCACATTCAGGATTGGTCTCTTGAGGCTCCATGTGGTAAGTATTCAGAACTCTTTCAGTGCTAGGCAACAACTGTTCTAATATTGGCCTTGAGCAGTCCAGGGCATTTAGCTTATTCCAGATATTATCAGCTTTGTTATCTTTAAATTGAAGTGGACGAGAAGTGGAAAGAGAGTCTGTTTGCTGTGACAATGCAGGAGAACTAGTAGCTGTCAAGTTCTGCCATGACTGCCTTGGTGATGGCTGTTGCTGGCCATGGCCATCCATTTTGTCTTGGACCTCCTGAATCTCATCAATGAGTTGTGCCTTGATATTCGTTATTGGCAAACTGTCTTGCACCAAGAAGATGTCCTTGAAACAAGGATCTAGTATGGTAGCAATTACATATGTCTTGTCTGTAAGAACAGAATCAAATCTTCTGTACAACTCTGCATTTAAAATGCTATCAAGTTCTGTAATCTCTTGTGATTGCCCTTCCTCTCCATTACTGTCCATGGTATCAGCCGTCTCTTTGAAAAGGATGCGTACCATTGGTATGACCTGACTAATGTGTGCACTGCTATTACTGAGTACCTCTGTTGCATTTTCAAATGGTGCCAGCATTTTCACAACTTCTACCAACAACTTCCATTGCATTATCATGCCCTGATATTACTCAGTTTACTCAGTTTTGCTTAGACAAAAGAAGGCAAGTAGCCCATCAAGATTGTTTCCCACAAAAATGTAAAATATTTACCCCTGATTTTGATTTTGGAAAAGCCATAAGTTCAGACCTGTTTTAAAACTATCCAGTGTGGCAGCATCCACTAGGTCCTGTGGTAATGTGTTCCAAATTCTAGGTGCTCGCAATGAAAAAAGTTATGCCTCTTATTTGTTTTTGCTCTTTGCATTAATAATTGTTTATTATGCAATCTCATAGAGGTTTGTCTAAAGGTATGGCTAACCCCACATTGGCACATGAGGCTAGGATCTCTAAGAATTTTAAAAAGAAACAGCAAATCACCCCTGATCCTTCTAGTGTAGAGAGAATGCAAGCCTGCTTTTCGTAGTCTAGTCAGATACTCCTCAGCGGATAAGTGTAGAATCATTTTGGTGACCTTTCTCTGAATTTGTTCTATATGAGCAATATCGCTCTTAAGCTAGGGGCTCCAGAATAGGAACCATAGTCAGAATATGGTCTCACATATGTTCTGCATGGTGGTATTAAACATTGCTTTGATTTATCAGCAAACATACGTTTAATTCTGTGTAACAACCCATTTACGATTTTTGTAACTTTAGAGTACTGATCAAATGAACTTAGTTTAGTGTTTACCAAATTACCTAGATCACATTCAGAATCAGAAGACTTGATCAGAGAATTATTTAAACAGTAAGTTGCTTTTGGATTTTTTTTACCAAAATGAAGGACACCTACATTTTTCATTGTTAAAGACCATATCGTTACTTTGTGCCCAGTGTTCAATTTGTTGTAAATTTCTTGAAAGTATTGCCTGATTGGAGGTATTATCCACTTTACCACCCAATGTTGTATCATCTGCAAATTTAGACAAGATACAGTGTGAGTCAGCCTGCATGTCATGAATAAAAATGTTAGACATTGAGATAAGCCTAGGTTGGAAAGTTTTTGGACTAATAAATGATGGAGTACGCTATCGAAGGCATGGCTATAGTCAAGAAGAATCACATCCATTGCAGTACTCTGGTCCAGACCACTACTAACAAGATCATAAAAAGAGATTTTTTTTTTTGTTGTTTAACCAGGTATAGCACACTAAGCTGAAAGCTTTTTTACAGGAGCGACCTGGGAGCACAAGGAGGTTAAGTGACTTGCTCAGGGTCACACAGTATGCAAGTAGAAGCTGTGGGATTCAAACCCAGGTCTGGTCTGCTGGATGTCACCAGATTTGCAGCTCAGAGCTTTAGACCACTGCACTATACTGCCTCCTAAAATTATTTAGATTTATTTATTTAGATTAATTATTTAGATTTAGATTAAATTAGTAATAAAAGAACAGCCAGGTTTAAAGCCATACTGTGATGAATCGTGAATGTTAAGTGCAGTCATTTCTGCCTCTAGATATGATTTTATTATTCTTTGCATTATTTTACATAAAATGGGGGTAAGACTTATGGGCCAATAGTTTTCAGTATTAGACTCATTTCCCTTTTTAAAAATGGACTAAGGCCATATTATGTACTGCCAACTTCTGCTGCAGTAGATACTCCAACATATAATAGGTGGAATTCCACCGAGTAACTATATTTTGGATGAGATTATTATATGGTACATTGTAGTCACTTTGGTACTGCCTAAGAATGGATTTGTCTTTACAGATCTGTAAAAGTTGCCACATATTTTATGTGCAGTGTGAACAAGGTTGCATAAGTCAACTTGCTGTTGCAGGACATGGCATACAATCAAATTGAGAGTGTGTGTAAAGCAAAAATGATTAAGTCTCTGCTCATTACCACAGTCCCGAAGAGCTTTGATAATATTTGCGCCGTTATCAGTCACAGTCATACCAATGGTAAGGTCCCAGGACACAATCCATTCTTGCTACAGTTTATCCAAAACTGCCCTTATATTTGTGGCAGTATGTTCAGTGTCCATTGGAGACACACTAAGTAGTGCCATTAACCTGTTTTCATCAAAAAGCAAATTAGGTTGATTGACATTTTTGATTTGTACTGCTGACAAAGCTGCAGAATCCTTAAACGTGACCCAATGAGCTGTGAGAGATAAGGAAGCAAGTGGTGCAAAGCGTCTCCAAAGGTATGTCTAAAGTGAACAAATCCCCCCTCTGCTTGTGTCAATTGACTGAAATTGCATTTTTCACAGCCTGATATATTTCAGGCATTATACGATTGGAAAAAGTACATCATGAAGTGTTTGATACCTAGGCTGTAACTCCTGTAACAGTCACTGAAAACTGATGTGTTCTACTTTGGCATATGGCTCTGAATCAAGTGCTATCATCTCCACAATTAGGCGGTCAATTTTTACCACAGTTTGATGACCTGGTTGAAATTAGTGGTGGGTGAAGTGGGCTCAATCTGATCTGTGAAGTGATTCATGGATTAAAGGCGGATTCATGGAGTGCTCTGCAATGCGAAGTGGAGTACTTCGCGCTATGATGATTAACGTGAAGTCTATTGAGAATAATGACTTCACATTACTCCACCTTCCCAGACCACTACTCCACCAAAATCACAAGGTGAAGTGCATTGAAAACAATGCACTTCACCTCACTTCTCCTTGCTTTTAAGCGCCGGAGGTGAATTTTGCAGTGATTCATGGGATTTCAGGTCACATGGGCTCTATATTGATCTGCACAGCCTCAGTTCGAGATAATATGTGTAGGAAGTTGTAGGAGACAGTGTGCTCCAAGAGCTGTCTGTGATTGAAACCTTCTAAAAGCTATTAAAAAAGCGTTTTTGCATTTTTTGGGGGGCTCAAACTTTAGGTAATCGATTGTAGGAAACCCTCCTGTGCTCATATCATTGAGCGTTTTTGTTTTTGTGTGGATTTTAAATGTTAATGTACAACATTGAGTGTGTGTAGTAAAAGACAGTGAAAGTGTGCTTTGGGGAGGGGCGTATCTGTGGCGTAGGTAGATTTAAGTTGGAGAAATAGTGATTTATTTGTTTTTTGGTTATATTTTTGTTGTATAACTGACTGTGTTAATGTACACACAGTAATATTGTCAGTAATTGTTGAAATTTTCTTGCTGATTGTGTATTGTGTGGATCTCGTGCAGCAGTTCATAATTTCTGGTTGTTTAAATTACAATACGTGGTGTATTACTGAACTTTTCAATGTGTTATGCATTACTCGTTCACCATTGTAGACAAACTGTTCTGTGTGTGTGTGTGAGTGTGTGTACGGTGTTGCATGACATCAAATAATACACCTTTTATTGTGCCACATACTAGTGTAATTGCAGGTTCAGCAGTGTGAACCTGCTATCCACTGCAGCTGCCTGATTTTGTACTGCGATCATGGTATCTGTTTTTTGTTTTGCTGCTTGTACTGCCATAAAAATCTGCAGTCAGTGCTCCCCCCACCCCACCCCCACAGGCAAAAGGAATTTTTACCAGATTGGATTGTTTGTGACCTCATCAGCACCACTGGTTACTGAAGTTGTTTTCAATGCGTGACAGTCTCTATCTGTTGCTGAAGCCACAGTTATGTTTTGGCTTCACATCCAGTGTCCCCCCAATCAGAGAGTGAATGTACCAAAATCTAAATTTGTTTATAATATTGTTGTTGATCCCCCAAAATGCCTGCAAAGAGACATGCAAGCAAAGCTGGTTCTCACCATGGCACTGCTGCCAGTAAGATAGTCTGTGGGCATGGTAGTACGCAGATGCAGAAGTGCATTGCTGATGTGAGGAAAGATATTTCTCCTGCAATGTTTTGTAGCGCCCAATCAGTAGCTTCACTCATAGTTGGAGGAGATGATGGTTTCACAGCCAGTGGTGTTAGTGTTAGTGGTGTTAGTGGTGGTGGTAGTATGAGTACTGGTGCCTCAAGTTTGAATTCTGACCAGTGTACCATATCCAAAAATATAGAGTGTGAAGCAATGCAAGTGAGTGGCAGTGTATATGATGTCATATTTCCCAGTAATATCCAAGTAACTGAACCTGAGGATTCTGATAATCATGTCAACGATAGCATACAATGTGATATTTCATCCACCGTGGCAGTAATGTCACGCATTTTCCATGCAGTGATTCACAGTGTGGTGAAAAAATGTCAGGTGATGGTGGTGTAGATGATGATGATGATGAATGTGATGATGATGACGATGTTGCTGTTGTTGCAACACACAGTCCACATGCTAGCATTCAAGCAGAAGATGTGGATGTGTGTGATGTTGATGAAAATGATGATGATGTAATTGACCCCAGTTGGGAAGTGGAGAAAAATAAATTCAAGGTGGCTGTGGCTGAGTCTGCTTGCAGTAATCCCCCCCCCCGCCCGTAAAAACATGTGATTTACCAGTAATAATGATAGGTAGTCATGCTGGTCAGTTGCAGTCCAGGTGTGCAGTGTCAGAAACAGCATGTGGCCCCCCAATTCAGTGCTTAAAAGAAAAGAGTTAAATAAGTAGTATCATGGACATGTTAAAAGTAAAGCATCACAATCCCTTGTTTTTGATTTTTTTGTTCAAGATGCAAATGATGAGTCAGTTGCAATCTGCCAGGTTTGCCATGTGCGTGTGAGTCGAGGTAAAAAGGGGAGCCATCTGGGCATAGGAGGACAGCATACGCATCTTAAGAATAGGCACATGGTAATGTGAACCCAGCACAAGATGGCAGCTAATACCACAGCGGGGGCATTCACCCTTGTCAGCAACCATAACAAGCATGTTATCCCCTTCCATGACTGTTAAGTCCAGTAGGAAATTAAACGTGTGCAGCAGTGAGATAATAAGAGCAGAGGATTACTACAGGCATGATGCTGTGGAGGAGCATAATGACTTTGGAATGTTGTCCAGTGCTGGTGAGAGTAGCAGTTTTGATGGTGGTGGTGGTGAATGCAGTATGTCTAGTGCAAGTGGCACATCATCCCCGGTTGGCAAATCTGGCAAAATAACTGCATTTCTGGGTTTGTCATCATCACCTATGCTACTGTCTTCATCAAATGTCCACACTCCATCCCCTGCCAATGCCATTCATCACAGAGCACAACCATTTGTCATCACACCCTGTGTAAAATGTTTAAGTCAGCCCACATTACAGAGTGTTTTTGCACATAAACTGAAGTACCCTCCCCCAATCATACAATGTCATGTGAACTTAATGCTGCTGTAGCTGAAATGCTGGCAATTGATCCTTTGCCCTTCTCCTTTGTGGAGAATTCTGGATTCCAACAGTTTGCTGTATTACCTGTACAAAATGGAAAGTCCCATCCAGGACATACTTTTCTACCCGTGCTGTCACCAACTTGTTCCATACTCTGTCCGACTCAATAAGATATGCCCTTCATCATTCCTCCTCTCCACTCATCCATTTAAGTATGGATATGTGGACAAGTGGCAAAACAGCGGGGAGTTCATATTTGTGCATAACTGCACACTGGGCGCAAGTGCTGGCGGTTGTTTGTGATATTGGTAGTGTGAATAATCAGTGCAGTAAGGTGGATTGTCATGGTAGCAATGTTCCTGGAATTCAACAGCATGCAATGATTGCTATGCACAATGTGACCTGTTCACACACTAGTGAGAACATGTTGGATGTGGTACTTACTGAAATTGACACGTGGCTGAACCCCCTGTCCCTGAGGGCTGGGTTCATCGCAAGTGACAATGGGTCAAATGTGGTGAAATGTATCACGAATGGTGTTTTTTTTTCATGTCCCATGCATGGCCCATTATTTAAATTTTGTGGTGTAGGTGTTTCTGCAGCACCCTGATGTAAAGGAAATGCTGACTGTTGCATGACGTATCTGCTCTCACTTTTCACTATCTGGAAAGACCCGTGACCAACTGCAGCAGTTGCAGATACAAAACAGTCTACCTCAGCATTGCTTGAACCTGGAAGTTGTCACCCAATGGAACTCTACTTTATACATGGCAGAGAGGTTGTATGAACAATACAAAGCCATCTCAGAATATCTTGTGATGCGCACTAGTCGTGATAGTTCCGGGGCCTCCATGTCTATGATGACTAAACAGTGGCACCTCATGGACTCTGTAATAACAATTTGAACATGCCACACAGGCAGTGAGTGGTGAGTCTGCCTCCATTAGCCAATCAATTCCACTGCTGCGGGTGCTGAGGCAGACATAGGTGAATGTACAGCATTGCCTTGATGTTTCCGGAGACAGTTGTAGCAGTATGTTGCTGCAAAGCATGCTGAGAGTATTCAACCAGAATCGTCACATTGTGAGCATTCAGCATAGTGACAACTTTGCCATAGCAATATTGCTGGACCCATGATACAAATGTGGAATTGCATCAGTACTGGAGGGAGAGCCTGAACAGGTAAAAAATGTCAGTGGTCAACTGGTGCACTTGGTTCATGGGGCAAACCTCAGCAGCATAATCCAGCTGAAGGTGTATCTGGAGGACCATCAAGCATTTCCTGCAAGGGGAAGGGGACTGCAGTTCCAGATGGTCTGTCATCCAAAGTGACTGGCATCAACTCACTTTAGGAGGCTTTGTCCCAAGTGGGGATTTGTGAAATAAATGATTTGGGAGAACAGGATGATGCATCAACCACTGGACTCAGTGTGGCATAGAGAATAGTTGAGTCATATTTGTCTGAAAACAGGCATCTGACAATAACTGATGATCCTCTTTTGTACTGGAGTGGAAAGGTCAGTGAATGGCCAGAGCTGACTGCACTGGCACTGAAGTACCTCACATGCCCACCCTCCAGTGTAAGTGTTGAGAGGGTATTCAGCTTAGCAGGTGCAATAGTCTGGGATTGTTGGATAAACCTGTGTCCTGCAGATGTTAGTTTGCTAACATTCATTAAAATTAATGAGAAGCACATACCAGCACAGACTGCATCCTCAGTATTCATACCCCGGCCTAATCATGATTGTTTTGGTGATGTGAAAATGGACCATCCTAGTGGCACTGGCAGTAGCAGCATGAAACAGCCCGCCACTGACGTAGATGATGGTACAATGGAGAAAGAATTTCCCAGTGGTCAAACTTCAGACATAGATGACTGTGAGGGCAGCTTTCTTTATGAGGATGATGATGTGGTTAATGTTGGCAGGTTTTAACTGAAGTTGGTAAAAGGTGGTGTGCCCCCCCCAGACTACCACCACCAATGGGACTAATGTTAGCCACTGCCACCACTGAGCATGAGTATGTCCACCCCCGGACCACCACCACTGGGAATGATGCTAGCCACTGCCACCACCACCAGATGCAGGAAGATATAACAGAGAATGTCATCAAGTGCCACAGCAATCACCACCAGCACCCACCACCAGTGTCATTCAGACAACATTTCCCAATTACATTTACATTTACCATGCCAAGGCAGAGGGAATCGAACAGGAGATCACATCCATCAGCCACTGGCACAAAGCTTCTTAATATTTAAACCATGAAGTGAATATGTGTACTCATGTTTGTTATGCTGCTTCACTTCCTTTAGTCGTATGTTTTGTTTTCTGTAGCTTTTCAGAGCTGCAATGGTAAAACACATACGGTACACTTATTTTGTTTTTTTTTACAGGTTACCAAAAATCTCTCCTTCACTGAAACTCGGTAGGAATGGTATTGCAGCTGTACTGTACAGAGGAACCAATGAAATATCTATTTGAAATCCATTCTGGTAAGTATGAAGATTTTATTTTATCTGTTTCATTGTTTTTGAAAGACTGCAGCACATGCGACTGAGTACGATTCATAAACTAAGTGACAATGTACGTCACCAAAATTATTTCTGTAAGATATCATTCATGCACTGTATTCTGAACCTGCAGCTGTGCATCCCTGACCATGACAGTGTTGATAAAGTTGCACACAGGTTATGTTACTTGACAAGAAGTGGTTTTGAAATGTAACTTGACTTGTGATTGAGAACCAGGGACAAATTACAATCAAACTGTAAGAAGTCATTCATTTCTTTTTTTAGGAAGCTTCCAGATGCTTTGTTGTTCTGTCAAAATGGCCTTATCCAAACACGTTCTTCAACATCAGCCCCCCTTCCCCAGGCTGGGGCACAGCACACATGCAACATGCAGAAGTCATTTCATTAGATGACCATGACCATCATTAACAGCCAGACTCAAGAAGGATGCAGATGAAATCTGTGAAGAAGTAACCAAATAAGAAACCATTACAGACAAACCTGCAAATATGCTTCCCCCCACCCCAAAAAAAATTACTTACCTTCATGTGCTTGAGAGTTATCAATTTCAAATTTCTACGCAAAAAGTTCTCATTGAGCACTGGAATGTGCACACCAACAGTATCTGTGACCTGTGATACAGAACAATACCATGAGTACATGTCCATGTCAACCCCCCTCACCTACAAAATACACAAATATATATCTATATTTATGCAATGGGTATGGAACCAAAAGCAATTGCATAAATCCATTTATTTCCACATATGTGGGATAAATCTAACCACCCTAGATTTATCCTACATATGTGGGATAAATGCAAACTGTCAATCAAAGCTTTTTTGTTCACTTTTTTGTCAAATAAATGTGAATAACTTTAAAAAGAAAAATGATAGCATAGTACTGTGAGCACGAAAAATGTTCAGGACAAAAATATCCACAACATGAGTGATGTTTCATTTATAGATACATTTTAGTTTTCTCATAATTAGCAAAAAACAGCATAAAATTAAATTTTCTTTTCACTTTTTTGACAAACAAATGTAAATCACTTTAAAACTAAAAATGATAACATGGTACTATGAGCTTGAAAAATGTTCAGCACAAAAATGTTTACAAAATGAGTGGAGTTTCATTAATAAATACATTTTAGTTTTTTTATAATTAGCAAAAAACAGCATAAAATTAAATTTTTGTTTCACTTTTTCGACAAACAAATGTGAATAACTTTAAAACAAAAAGGTAGCATGATAATGTGACCATGACATTTGTTCAGCAAGAAGTTCTCTACAAAATGAGTGGTGTTTCATTTAATTGCAACCACCATGCTAGGCAGACATACACTAGGAAAGTTAACCGAAAGTCCCAGAAATTATCATTTAAAAAAAAAGATAAATAGTCAAAACCAAATGTTCCTGCACTGATAAGAAGCATCCCTATTGCATAAATGAAATATACAATGGTGAGCTGTCAGATAAATATTTTATCTACACTTGTACTGTTTGACCTCGGACACCTCACTCATGGTTTATGCCACTTGTGAAGTTACCCGAGGTCAAACAGCACTTGTGTAGATAAATCATTTATCTGACCGCTCACCATTGTATATCACATATAAATCAACTCACCAAGGCTACTATTAGTGGACAGACAAAGTGCATCCTTCCATCTAGTTGAGATGATCACATTGCATTTGCTCGAATCACAACACACATTGGATCAGCAACAGTTCGCTCATGGTCATCATTTTATTCTGGAGAACTTTGTATGTGCTGAAACACTCTCATTTCACTTTGTTACCACTTGTCAATTTTCTGGACACAAGGCGGATGCATTTTGGGCACGCAAAAAAAATCTGGGGACTCTGTCCCACCACTGCGCACATGACTGAGTGTGCCATTAATTCTGGGGGACTTTGTATTTGCTGAAATGCTCCCATTTCACTTTGTTACCACTTGTCAATTTTCTGGATACAACGCGGATGCATTTTGGGCATGCAGAAAAAATCTAGGAACTGTGTGCCACCACTGCACACATGACAGAGTGCGCCATTTATTCTGGGGGACTTTGTATGTGCTGAAACACTCCCATTTCACTTTTGTTACCACTTGTCAATTTTCTGGACACAAGGCAGATTCATTTTGGGCAGACAGAAAAAATCTGGGGACTCTGTGTCACCACTGCATGCATGACTGAGTATGCCATTAATTCTGGGGGACTTTGTATGTGCTGAAACGCTCCCATTTCACTTTTTTTACCACTTGTCAATTTTATGAACACAAGGTGGATACATTTTGGGTATGCAGAAAAAATCTGAGGACTGTGTGCCACCACTCCGCACCTGACTGAGTACGTCATTAATTCTGGGGGACTTTGTATGTGCTGAAAAGCTCCCATTTCACTTTGTTACCACTTGTCAATTTTCTGGACACAGGGCGGATGCATTTTGGGCATGCAGTAAAAATCTTGAGAGTCTGTGCCATCACTGCATTCATGACTGAGTGTGCCATTAATTCTGGGGGACTTTGAATGTGCTGAAATGCTCCCATTTCACTTTGTTACCACTTATTAATTTTGTGGACACAAGGCAGATGCATTTTGTTCATGCAGAAAAAATCTGGGGACTGTGTGACATCACTGCGTGCATGACTGAGTGCGCCATTAATTCTTGGGGACTTTGTATGTGCTGAAACACTCCCATTTCACTTCATTAGTTAGACCATACCTAGAGTACTGCATGCAATACTGGTGCCCAGATCTGTGGAGTGATATTAAGTTACTGGCAGGGGTGCAGCACAGGGAGACAAAGATGATCAAGAGACTGGGGACTTATCATACGAGAGGAGACTGAGGGAGTTGAACATGTACTCGCTGGAGGAGAGGAGGGACAGGGGGACATGAATGAAACCTTTAAGTACATCAAAGGAATAAACAAGACAGGTACAGAGGGGCTGTTCAAAGTAAGGGAGGGGAAGGGAGGGACTCCAGGGCCATGATATGAGACTGGAGGGAGGAAGGTTCAGGAGGGAGATGAGGAGACACTTTTTTACAGAGATGGTGATAGCTGGGTGGAATGCATTACCTTCAGAAGTGGTATCCAGTAGAACAGTGGACTGCTTCAAAAGGGGATGGGACAGGACAAAGTTAGGGTCAATATAGGGGAAGGGTGGAAGGAAGGGAGGGGCAGCTGCAGAATAAGGGCTGCTAGCTGCACATTTGAGCAGACTTGATAGACCTCTAGGCCTTTATCTTCTGGCAAATTTCGTATGTTCATATGTTTGTTACCACTTGTCAATTTTCTGGACACAAGGTGGATGCATTTTTTTGGCATGCAGAAAAAAATCTGGGGACTGTGTGCCTCCACTGCGTGCATGACTGAGTGCGCCATTAATTCTGGGGGACTTTGTATGTGCTAAAACGCTCCCATTTCACTTTGTTACCACTTATCAATTTTCTGGACACAAGGCAGATGCATTTTGTGTGTTGTGTGATTGTGAGCTTATGAAGTCATACTGACATTATCAATTAAAGCAGCATTGCAAGAATATGGTGACAATTTTGAACTGTACTTTTTATGCTATTTTTCATTGCCAGCCACTAGTTACCTCCAAGTCATAACTTGAATGCTACACTTCTTTTCACAATTTCTGTCTGCTTTACTTAATTTACTTTTTGTCATGTATGAAAAAAAAATGAGCACACCTTTCAATATTGTTATGACCAGGTTTGTATTTATTTGCAGCTGCTTTTCAATAAATATTGTTCTGTGGGGTCATAAAACATTGCCTGCTGCATAACTGTTAATTTACAACAGAAGTGATATATAACAACTAACTGATGTGATGGAGAAAAGCAGCGGAAATTACTGACAAAGACCTGGTCAGCACCATAATAAAAGGAATGCTCCTTTCATTATTTCACACATGAAAAAAGGTAGTACAGCAGACTCAAATACTGGAATTTATAGTATCCTACAAGTCTGGATGTAAGTAAAGGAAGTTGTAACATAGCATTAAAAAATATAGATCAGAGTTCTCAACAGATTGTTGCACTGCTGCTTTACAGAGATTCACCACATTACATAGTTATGGTGTTGTACCTAACCTAATATGTGGGCACCTTACTTCTAGGGGAATCTTTCTTGCTCCACATAGTGCAATACATTTCTGTGAAAACCACCCATAATTTCATTACAGTGTGTCACATCATGGAGGAATTCTCATTCAGAAAAGCCACCTATATTCTTCGTTTCTTTCATATAATGTAGGACATGATGCCGGTGTGGGAAGAGCCTTCACTATAGTGAATGTACGGCAGTATACTGAATGTTTTCTTTATGTTATAATTACTTTGTGGTGAAATGTGGACATGTTTCCACTAACAAGGTTCTTGTTACTGGAAATGTGCCCACATGTTTCACCACAAACTGACCATTATAACATAAAGAAACTTTCAGAAATCTGCTGGACAATCGGACATTCACTATAATGGAGCACACACACGCGCTCTCCCTGGCATCACGCTCTAATGTTGCTAAGAAAGGGGGCAGAATTTGGGTGGCTTTTCTGAATGGGAATTCCTCAGTTATGTGACACACCATAATGAAATTCTGGGTGGTTTTCACAGAAATGTATTGCACTATGTAAGGACATGTGGAGCAAGAAAGATTCCCCTGGAAGTAAGGCACCCATATATCAGGTGCAATGCTGTAACTTGGTGAATCTCCTTCATGTCTATTTCACAAACAAAATTGTTATAAAGCCTCAGTAATGTTTACTTTGTGTTGGGACTTATGAATTGGATTTTAAATGTTTCGCAGACAGCATGAAGACTGAGCAACGCGAGTATGTTGTGTTAAACTGCATGTGTGCCGTCACTGTTCTTTCCTGTGTGTGCATACATTGTCCAGCTTCATGCAAACATATATATGGTAAGACTTGTTGCAGTATCAAGAATAAAGATAACAAAGAATACCTGATGCATATTTTATTGTACCATCAGCACCAGTGGACTAAGCGATATGATTTTCTTCAGAGGTATCTGGTCACTGTGCACCTCAGTCACTCACAGTGCATTCATGACTTTGTGGAGATCATAGCACAAAAAACACATGCTCTACTAAAAGTTATGTGTGCAGTATATAATGTGATTAAGGTGCACTCTGGCCAGACACCTCTGAAAAAGTATTGTATCACTTAGTCCACTGATGATGGTGACAATAAAACATACCTTATTCTGCTCGCTATTCTTTGTAGCATAAACACTGCAACAAGATTGGTCATGTGATGTAGTGCTGACTACAAGCCTCTACCATATCCTCCAGCCACCCGATCGCTATTTTGATTTAATTTCACGCTCAAAATTTAGTTAATTTTTGGCAAGGGGAAAGGGAAAGTTATTTAAAAGGCTCTTCTCAATCTGAGTCATAGTGACAGCATGAATGGAGATTGAAATGAGGAAGAATCTCCCCAAAAGAATGCCGCCCAACACTCCTGAGAAAGGCCCTAAGAAGCCTAGGCCTGCAAGTTCAGCTGATTCGGGCGAAGCAACCCTTAACCCTGCTGAGCAAAAGCCATTAACCCTGGCCAAGTTTCTCGCTGAGTTCAAGCCTTTTAAGGAGGAAATAACATCCATGACGGCAGAAATCAAGATATTGTCATCAGCTTTAGAGGAAGTAGCGCAGCAAACCTCAGATGCTGAAGTGAAAATTCACTCTTTAGAAAAGAGAGTTGAGAAAGCTGAGTCCGAGTTGACAGCTGCGAGGCAGAAGATGACTAGAATGGAATCCAAATTAGAGGACCTTGAAGGTCGAAGTCGAAGAAATAATGCAGTCCTGATAGGGCTGCCTGAAACCGAAGAGAGGCAAGATGCAGTTCTCTTCACTCAGAAGTTTGTGGAGCGTGTGGCTGGGCCCTCGCCTTATGGGGCCAAATATGCTATTGAGAGCGCATCCGGCCCTTAGACCACCCCCCCCTTCGGGATCACCACCTAGGCCCCTGATTTTTAGGTTCCTCAATTATCTTGAGCGCCAGTATTTCTTAAAGAAAGTCAAGGAGGCGCAAGGTGTCACCTGGGAAGGTAAAAAAGTGAGAGTGGCTCAAGATCTCCCGGCTACGGTCTGGCAGCGGCACTTTGCTTTTCATCCTTACGTGTCCAAGTTAATAGCTGCTGGCATTCGATTTAAAATGTTATATCCAGCGAGATTACAAGTACACATATTGGGGGTATGGCACAGTTTTAATGATCCAGAGATGGCCCGGTCTGGATTAAAAGAACTGCTTCCTGACCTCCTCCGAGAAGTCTGAGCTGTACTTTTGACTGACTTTGCAAGTGCAATGAGCTCTGAGGTCAAACTGTGGATACCAGCCCTCTTCATTCTTTGCTTATGAGATAGGGGGAAGATCTACCTCTAGAATGCTTAGTGGATACCCTTTAGCAGGATGAGAGTGGCAGAAGCAAGTTAATCTCCTTGGGGACTCAAGTTTTCTGCTGGACTCTTATCTGTTGCAAGTTCTTCTAATGACAGATTTGGTTAGAGTTTAGGACCCGAGGAAGTAATGGAAAATAGACTTTCTGGAGTTATGTATAGATTCAGAGGGGAAGGTGGCCTACCGAATATGTATGATTTGTTATTTGTTCTCATTACAGGGTCCCTCTCCTTATTGTAATGTAACTAAATGTGGGGGGGTGCCAAATAGTTTTTTCTTTCTAAGGGGTTTTTGAATTTGTATTGTGGATGTCTGTGTGACTCTCTGGTATATGAGTATTTGGACTCAAATTCAGAAGGATTAAGCTGCTGAACCTCATATGGCCTCTGGAGGGGGAAAAATCAGGTCAAGGTTTGCATGAGTGGGGTCTTTCTTTTTTTTTTTTTTTTTAATCGTTCCCAAGATAAGGGAACATGCCTGTTATAGCTCAGTCGTACCACTAGAGGGGGATATTGCTTTACTGTTTTACTGCGCAGCTTCACTTACTGTGTTGGCGCTGGTTGTTTTGGAGTTAGCATTTAATTTACAGCTCCCCCCAATAGAATAGGGGCTTACTAAAATGACAAGCATAAAATGGGGAGTGCTTTGTTGCTTATTCAAATATTTGGTAGCCAATTTAATTTTTGAAGAACACCGGCCGATTTTGTGATGCAATTGACGCCTGAGGTAATAGAGAGCTCCCTGCCCGAAACTAATTACCAAGGGATGTTGTTTATTATTTTACATGCTGTACCTAGTTTGATCTCGCTGTCCATTTATAAAGTTAGAATACTAAATCTGGTAGGATAACATTAATGAAGCCAGACACTGACAGGGGCTTAACGCAGTTCAGCTTCAGTTTCAAAGGAAGCAAATTCATAGCTGTTATTCGAAATTCACATCTATAATTGAAACTCCTCATGGGGACTCTAATAAAGGCCAGCAGGTTAAGCAAAGTTTTTTAAATGCGGAACGGTCACCGGCAGCGGGGCTATAGGGCTAATACTTTTCAGGACTTCAATTGCAGGGGAGTGTAGACAGTTTATTATAGTGTAGTCTACACTGTTGGGGTTTACTTTTATTTCATTTAGAATGTAAGACAAACTGAAATAAATGTATGTAAATGTGAGATAAAAGTGCTTTCACAGCGAAAGAGCTGGGATAAGTAGATGTGGCCCTTCATTGAATTAGGTTGATTTTCAAAATGTTTAGAGGGACAATCAGAGAGTGTTTTCCTTGTTAATTAAGTTAGTGTTTAAATGTAGGATTTTCTGAGGGTGGTTGGGGGGTGGGGGCTAAGGTGTTGGTATGCTATGAGCCTATAGCACATTGGGGGAGAGGGAGAGGGGATTGTTCATGGTTGTTTTTCTAATGGGTAGGGGGGGGCGGGAGGTGAAGGGACTAATTTGGGGGGAGGGTCTCAGCACAGCTCATAGGGGATTTTCAAAGATGTATAACTCCGAGAGATTTATTTTTGTGCATTTTACATTACTGGGAGTTCGCAATAATGACTAATATAATAAAAATTGCAACATGGAATGTCAAAGGATTAAGGCAGCGTGTCAAGCAATATAAAATCCTTAAGCACCTTGCCTTGTTGTCCATAGACATTGCAGTTATACAAGAGTCACATTTACTGGAGTCGGAAGCCAATTGTATGAGGTGGCAGCAGATTAGCCACGTTTTCTCTGCTGGGGTAGCTACTAATAGTGCCGGTGTATTGATAGTGATTAATAGGAAGACCCCATTCATGTTGAAGCAGGTGCTTAGGGACCCACAGGGTCGATTTTTGTTTGTTCATTGCTATTTATACTCCACCGAAGTCCTCCTGGGAACCCTGTACGGACCCAATGTGGATTCCCCTGACTTCTTTGTGAAACTAATCAACCTACTATATCGATATATTACTTTACCAATTATTATTGGGGGAGATATGAACATTGTTATGGACCCATTAGTGGACCGTTCCTCTCCTATGAGAAGAGGTCACTCCCCAGCTCAAAGGGCCCTTCAAGAGCTCTTGGAGCAATATGCTTTGTGTGACGTATGGAGAGTTTTGCATCCTTCGGAGAAGGAATTTACTTTTCTATCCCCAGTACACAAGACGGCCACTCGTATTGATTATATATTTCTCTCCCAAACTCTCCTCTCTGGAGTGATTGAAGCTTCCATACAGCCAGGCCCACCTTTGGACCACACGCTGGTTACGTGTCAGTTAACGCTTTCACCCTTTTCTAAGAAGTCTCCCAGATGGAAGATTAATAATCAAATGTTAAAAGATGATCAAGTTGTTAAAATAATTAGTGAACATTTAGGGCAATTTATAGAAACTAATACTCACTCTATTTCCAGACCAGATTTGATGTGGGGGGCTTTTAAAGCGTTTATTAGGGGTGTCTTAATTAGTATAGCTACACACAGAAAGAAAGAAAAAGATAAGAAGTTAGTTTCACTATTGGGCCAAATTCAACTAAAGGAAACAAGGCTAGGCCAGTGTTTTTCGGAATCCAAACAGCAGGAATTGGTTAAATTAAAGGAAGGCTACTTGTAACTGTTAAGGGACAAGGCCGAATTTGCGATTCTTAAAGCTAAAGCAGCGTATTCAGATCAGCGTGAGAAAGCGGGAAGGCTGCTGGCACTTCGGATTAAGCAAATGGAAGCGAATAGGTATATTTTGTCAATATGTTCCCAAATAAATAATGGCCTCATAACAACCTCAGAGGATATAGTTTTAGAGTTTCAGAGGTATTATACCAGCTTATATAGTTCTAAAACGAACTCGGTATCTGGTGACAATATAGATAATTATTTGGAGGCATCTGGATTAACCCCACTTTCAGAATCCCAGCAGGAATGGCTGGTTTGCCCAATAACAGCCGAAGAAATCTCTAGGATTATTAAAACCTTACCCTCCGATAGATCACCTGGTCCTGATGGTTTCTCGGCAAATTTTTATAAGAAATTTTTAGATCAGCTACTTCCTCTACTGTTATCTTTATTTCAATACATATTATCGGGTGCCCAGATGGATCCTATTTATTGGGAGGCTCTAATAGTCTTAATTTTGAAGCCCGGGAAGAACCCAGAATTGCCCGCAAGTTATCGCCCCATATCCCTGATGAATCAAGACATCAAGATATTGGCCAAGATTTTAGCGGATCGCTTGGCATTGGTGATGCCTGATCTGATTGGGCCAGAACAAGTAGGATTCATGAAAGGACGTTCTTCATTAGATCATCTCAGAACCTTGTCGCACATTCTCTTGGCAACCAGGGATGCCTCATTTCCAGCGGTCTTGGTCTCCCTGGATGCTGAGAAAGCATTTGACAGGGTGGACTGGAACTTTTTATTTAGGGCTCTGAATGCTTATAAATTCTCTGAGCTTTTTTAGAATTGGATTAAAGCCCTTTATAATATCCCATCAGCCAGAGTAATGGATAATGGGGTTATTTCGGAAAGATTTCCACTGCATTCAGGAACTAGACAGGGTTGTCCCTTATCACCCTTACTTTTCAATTTATATTTGGAGCCCCTCATTCACCGTTTAAAGCTCTATCCCATGATCCAAGGAATAACCATCCAGGGATATGAGGTTAAGGTATCGGCATACGCTGATGATTTATTGTTGCAGCTATCCAACCCGAATAACTCAATACCGACTGTGTTGACGACTGTGCAAGAATTTGCCAATCTTTCCAATTACAAATTGAACATTGATAAATCCCTTGTGTTTCCACTTAACCATAGAGTGATTTAATCAAGTGTTGTAAAATATAGCATGTCTTGGGCACCGAATTCTTTAAAATATTTAGGGATACAAGTAGTCAGAAACCCCGCTTTGGTTCAGAAGTTGAATTTGGATGACCTAGTTAAAATTTTAGGAGTTGATTTAGACAGGTGGGCCAAATTATCTGTCTCACTCTGGGGGTGTGTGAATTTAATTAAGATGAACTTTTTCCCTAGGATTTTTTACCCATTGTACTTGCTCAATAATTGGATTCCCGTTTCATGGTTCCGTAAAGTTAATGCTTTGATAACAAAATTTATTTGGGCTAATAGACAACCCAGGATTGCATTCCATAAACTGGCTGCTCCCAAGGATAAAGGGGGTCTTCGTCTTCTGCACATGATTTTTTACTACTGGGCGAGGCACATGGCAAAATACGTTAGATGGATGGAGAGTATGGGAGAACCGGATTCAGTGGGTTGGCTGCCTATTTGGCTCAAAATAGAGATATCATTAATTAAACAGTGTGGCCTGACACCAGCTCCGTTGTTTCATATCAGGCCGAGTGCCCTCCCCCTCTTGTTGAAATCTACCCCGTTGCGATTTCGGTCAGGGTGCACTCCCAGATATGTTCATTCATGGAATATGGTCATACTGTAGATCTAGCTCAACCCATTGGAGGTAACCCTAATTTAAAAATAAGTAACAAGCCAATCATGTCAAAATGGCTCCCACAGCTGGAAAATGTTAAGCTTTCTAGGTCGTTGCTCAGGATGACTCTTGGCTCTCAGTTTCTGCAATATTGAGTAGCCTTAACATCCCCACTAAGTCTATTTTTAAAGTATTCCAGTTGAAACATTTGTTAACAAAGGTATTTGGTCCAGTTCTGCCTCAACGATCTAGGAATAAGTTTCAGGATATGCTAGTCTCGATGTTAGGTAGCCCTCACTCAGTATCCGATATATATAAAATTTTATATAATTGTAAATATCCAGAGGTGTTTACACCGGAGAGATATTGGGCACCATGCTTTCCCAGCTCGGAGATAGACTGGGCAGCATTGTGGGCCAATTGTCATAAATATGTTACTCAGGATAGGTTACGACTTGAGCAGTTTCATATTTTACATAACATATATTATACTCCCCAAAAATTATATAAGTATGGTCTCATTGATTCTCCTTTCTGCTCCAGATGTGAGCAGGCAGAGGGCACACTCTATCACATATTCTGGTCATGTTCTAAGGTCTCCACCCTCTGGGGAGATATCCAACAGAGGATGGATCCTTTATTGGGCCTCTCTGATCTTTTCACTCCGGAGGTATGCTTATTAGGGGATCATACACTTATTCCTGTGATATCGAGAAAGTATTATATGGCACTAATTTCCTTATCGATTAAGAAGGTTATTCTTTGACACTGGAAAGATGACGTAGATATTCCTTTTTCAGAATATCTTAAGGAAATATTGGCTAATCTCAGGATGGAGAAAATGGTGGCTAGTCTAAGTAATAGCATGAATAGATATAAGCAAATCTGGGATCCTTTCTATACGCTGCTTCTCTTTTAGATAATATTAAAGCAATTTCGTAGTTCTGGATGGTTTACCATCTGATTAGTTAGAGCTGTGCTGATAGGGAAGGGGGTATTATAGGGAAGGGGTATTGGGTATAGGGGAGAACAGCTCCAATGTATGTAGCAAAAGCTCTTTTCTTTGTAAATGTATAACTTTACTGGTCACGTTTGGAACTGTTCTTATATGTATGAAAGTGAATAAACTTTGAATTAAAAAAAAACTGCAACAAGTCAGCAACAGCAATATATGTTTGCAACACACTGCACAATGTCTGATGTCACACACACACACACACACAAACACATGAAACAACACTGACTGCACACATGCAATTTTATGCATCATACTTGCACTGCTCACAACAGCTTGTCCACAAGCACTCCAAAACAAAAAGTCAACATTACTGAGGCACTGCAACAACAGAAGGGAAAATGTATATTATTAAACAACAAAATAAAACGCACAAAAACAGTGCTGCACAGTAGTGGGGGGGAGGGGTCCAGAAAAAAATTCCTTAATGGGGGATGCCGTGATGTTCAAGCAGCAGGTGGAGCATTGTCACTATTTGCAGCTGCTGTTGCTGGATTTGATCAACCTGCTGCTGCACAGCACCCACCCTCTCATTGTTTTCCTCGAGGGCTGCCCACACCAGTGCAATGTCGGCCTTTGTTGCAGGCATTGTGGTGGGATCCACTGCAGCTGGAAACCCAGGTAGTGGTGGTGGAGATGGTGGTGCGGTAGTGTTGGAGCAGCTGCTGCAGTTGCCCTCCTCCTGCTGCTGCGGTGAGGCACAACTTCACCCCCAGCACCCTCTGCCACTGCCACAGAAGGGCCAGCAGGTGGACACCTGGCCTCTTCAGTGGCAGCCTGCCACTCCACCTTGTGGTGGTTTGTCATGTGCGTGCACTGGCCACTGGTCCCCAAATGTGTGCCCCAGGGGCCACGGTGCACCAGCATACAACACAGTCTGCAAAATCACGATTGTGCTGTCTCCCCCACTCACAGTTAAAAAACTGCCACACTGGGGAGCTGCAGGGGGGGCCAGATATACTGCTTGGATCATCTACATTTACCTGGGGCTCCACCTGCATCTGTGGAGGTGGTGTTGCTGGAGCCCCTGCAGCTACTACTGGTGGTGGTGGTAGTGGTAGAGTAGGTGGATGCACAACCACTGGTGGCACTGGTGCTGCTGCTGCTTCCATGGGGGGAAAGCAACACCTAAGAGTCTGGAGTGGTCCAGTAACATCCGACCACCCCCATGTGTGTACACTCCCTCCTCTGCCCACACCCACGATCCACAGACTCTCCTTGTCCCGGGTCCATCGCACACAAGTCCACGACTATCAATGACGCCTTACCTTCACCCACACTCAGTCACACACTCTCAGACAAGCACACACACAGTCACACACACACACACACACACACACACACACAACAAAACAGTACAAAAATTAAAGAAAGATGTAGCTTTTAAAAAAGCTGTTTTTTTTCTGCTCAAAATCACTAGGAAACAAACTGCTTTCCTCTCTTACCAAAAAAGGCTTCCTCTCCCTACAACTGCAAAGGAGAAAATGAAAGTAACTGCTTTTCTGACTCACTTCTTCCTGCCTTGCTAAAGCATGTGACTTGCAGTACTGTAAGCCATGTGATGTGTGGGGGGCTGCCTATTTTGTTGTCACTTTGCCTTACTTTGCGTTAAGGCAGAATGACAATGCAAAGACATAATAAGAAGTGAAGTGAGCACTTTGCAGTAGCCACTTCACATTGTGCTCTGCCAACGCGAAGTAGTCACTTCGTGTCCACTTCACCAGCGGATTTATCATTCGTGGCATTTCTAGTAGAAATTTGTTTTTTTTGCAACAAACGCTGCCTTTAAAGTTATCTGTTTTTTTTTCCGTGACTACCTGAGGGTGCAATGGAGTTTGAAAATTTGCAGTTTCTTTCTGAGGGACATGGTGAAGTCTTGTAGTATTTTTTTGTGCTGACAGTGGTGAACTTTCCTGTGCAATAAGGCATGAACAAGGGTTATGTTAATGGTCTGTTAATCACCTTCTAGGGGTGTACTGTGGCACGAGGTGTAGCCAAGTGCCACATGCCCCAGAGGGTGATTAATTGACCATTAACATAATTCCTCAAAGTGCCTTATTGCTATTATAATAAAAAATGTTTTTAAACAGTGTTAAACCTTGTTCAGCATATGGCTAAGCTCTACATGTATGTTAATAAAAGATTAGCATAAGGTTAGACAATGCTGGAAAATATCTTTGAATGCTACAAGCTGCACGTTGATTTGCAGTGCCAGTGACACCTGTAGCAGCAGTATGTAGTTGGTGTGCATTCTCTACAACAAACTGTGGTGGTTGCCTGGTGGTATTACAGACACTTGTTTTTTTTATTTATTGAGACTGAAGGAGTGGAGGATGATGCCTGGCTATCATCGTTCACCTCCGTGACAGAAGGGGAAGAATTGCCTGGAAAATTATTATCATCATCATCATCTTTCTTATCATCACCACTACTACCAAAATCTGCAGTCTCAACATTAACAGTAGCTACTTGAACATTAGAGTCACATTCAACTGCAAGCAACTCTGACTAATGTTCATCCTCATCATTCAAAGAATTATCACTGCCTCTTTCGGTTGTTACTGCAGTATTTTGGGTAGTTTCTTTCTGTGAAGTTGCTACACATATTGCACAAACTATTCTTTTAAACTGAGATAATTTATTTTTTTTACAGGTGTAAACAGTCTCTCAGGCTTTACTGTGCAACGAGATCTTGTACGGATTACATTAGCTGAAGACACAGTGCTGCCACTTTCCTCAGATCTAGATGTAGTATTGTTCTGGGGGCATTTTTGGCTTACTTTTCTGAGTTCTCTGTTCTCCGTTATTAGTTTTACTTGAAGGAAATAATGTATACAGTCACTGGTGATGATTCAAATACTGATGAAGAATATCAAGACATTGAACACCCTCTAAACTGGGACTGCCACTGCTCTCTATCTGTATCTTTTTTTTAAGTCAGTAACGTAACAATTAAGGGTGATTCTTATTCATATATGTGACTGGTGATGATATAAATACTGAAGGAGAAATTCAACATAGTGAACACTCTCTATAAACTGGGACTGCCACTGCTCTCTCTCTCTCTCTGACTGTATTTTTTTTAAGCCAGTAACATAAAACTAACCATCATTATCATCATCATCATCATAAAGGACTCCTGCTGCAAATATAAAACAAATACTGCTATTATTTTATTTACTGCCTGCTGCTGAATCTCATTAAAGAACGGAAGAGATTTAAAGCCCCTCCCAAAAACTGTGACTGCTGCTGCTCTGAGAGCTCTATATATCTTTTTTAAGCCACTAATATAAC
Source organism: Neoceratodus forsteri (assembly GCA_016271365.2). NCBI lineage: Eukaryota > Metazoa > Chordata > Ceratodontiformes > Ceratodontidae > Neoceratodus > Neoceratodus forsteri. Next base: position 57,602,396 of record CM028130.1, read on the forward strand.
AAGCATTTGTCAATGCTGAATGTTGATTGCTTTGCTCTGTTGAGTTCGCTCAGTCCCCCTCCCACACCCGCTCTTTCTGTTTGTCCCACCGCTGCAGACTGCCCTTTTGTACTGGGCTTCTGCCTGTATTGGCACCTTTTTCTGCCCAGAAAGAAATCTGCAGCAGTCCCGACAGAGCTCAGTTGAGCTCGGTCCCTCTCCCTCTCTCACTCACTCGATCCTAATCTGTCCCAAATACTGATTTCCGAAAGCAACTGCGGTATTCTGCGCCAGAAACGTGAAAACACATTTCAGCTAGGATGTGAAAAATGACAGCTGTACTGTTCATAAGGAGGTGTGAAAAAATGCCAGCTTTGAAAGTCTGGCATGAAAATATTACTAATTTGCGAAGTTACAAGGGTGCGTGGAAACTGCATAATGCACTCTCGCAGCACAGTCATTTTATGGAGTTTCATTACAAAATTTTCAACATAGGCATTTTAGGACCTCTGTTCCTGAACAGTGTCACTGTGATTTTCATAATGCATCCTGAACACTGATTTCACACAGCGCCCACGCTATTCTGCACCGGAAGCGAGAAAACACATTTCAGCCAGGATGTGAAAAATGACAGCTGCACTGTTCATAAGGAGGTGCGGTACAATGGCAATGTTGAAAATCTGGAGTGAAAATACTGCAGATTGTCAAAGTTACAAGCGTGTGTGGAAACTGCACAATGCACACTCGTAACACAATCATTTTATAGACTTTCATCACCAAATTTTCGACATAGGCATTTTAGGACCTCTGCTAATGAACAGTGTCACTGTGATTTTTGTAATGTGTCCCAGACACTAATTTCTCACAGCGGCCGCGCTATTCTGTGCTGGAAGTGCAAAAACACATTTCAGCCATGATGTGGAAAATGACAGCTGTACTGTTCATAAGGAGGTGTGGGAAAATGGCAATGTTGAAAATCTGAAGTGAAAATATTGCTAAATTTGCGAGGTTAAGAGCGTGTGTAGCAACTGTACAATGCACGCTAGTAAAACAGTCATTTCTTGGATTTATTTCCACCAAATTTGCAACATAGACTTTTTGAGTGCCCACCTCATGAACACTGGCACTGTCATTTCATTAATCAGTCCCAAAAGGTGATTCCATGCAGTGACGGCAAAATCACCTTTCGGGGCCGAATAACACCATGACAGTGGCTGAATTCATGAGGAAGGGTCCCAAAAATCCCATGTTGAAAATTTGGTGACAAAAGTCCAAAAAAATGCCTGAGATATGCATCAAAGTTGAAAAAACCCTATTTATGCCATTATACAGCTTACCGGCATTTCCTCAGTTCGTGGTCAGCTTTGAAGAGTGCAGACATGTTCCCGGTCCACCGAAGATCGTCGTGCCAGACTCCACAGGTAAGAATGGGGTGAGGGGGGTGTGGGGAGACAGGGTGCGTAGAGGGTGGGTTTGGGGCAGGGAGATGGCAAGGGACCATTTTCTTTCTCTACAGGTTAAAAAAAACATTGTGGGATGATTTTCTTTTAGGGCTATTTGGCATGCTGGGGTGGGCTCCAGCATGCCAACAGAGTGTTTCTTTGGGGAGCAGCTCTAGCTGATGGGGATTGGCCACCCTATCAGCACAAAAGGGTCGCAAGAGCCAAGGGATTGGGCACCGCACAACTACACTGGGTGTTTGGGGATTATGCAGATGGGGGAGGGTTCCCCATCGGCAGATTAAACTTTGAAGGGAGAAATAATGCCAACGGGGAGTGGGCTTCCCCATTGGCAACATGAACTCAGGGTACTGAAGCCGACGGGGATTGGGGCCCCTGTCGGCAAACAAACACTGAAATGGATGGGCACATGCTGCCGAGGGGGACTGGGCACCCCCTCGGCAGTGGGGGTACATTATATTGGTTGTGAACATGGCGGCAAGCCACCGCCATGTTCAAAAACAATATCACAGTACCAAGTTTTCACCTAGCAATGACGGGTCACTCCTTCACTGTAGCGGAATGGCTTATGCTGCAATGACGAGGCGGCCCCTGATTGCAGCAGCTGAACCCTCACAAGGTTGTGGCATGCTGGATGAACTAGTGTCAGCAGCAGCATGCCACCCCATTGGCAACAGCGGACCATGCCTCCAAAGGCTGTGGGGGCACTGGCCATAACAGTGCTGCACCTCCACAACCTGCTTCTGCAGCAAGCTGCTGCAATATGTTTCTTGCACATGCACGCAATCAACATAAAAATGGAAATGACTGATTTCAGAAAAGTGAGCTAGATAGATTTATTCAGAAGAACACAACAAAGATTAATAAACCCCTCAAAAAAAATTGGACTGTTCTCTCAACTACTGCTCTTGCTCTGTCTCTTTAAGTCAGTACTATTTTATTTAGTATAAAAAAATCATAATTCTTTCTGTCTCATTAAATAAATTCCCTCTCCCTGTACTACTCAACTGCTGCTCTTGCTGCCTCTTTAAGCCAGCCAGTACATCATTTAGTACAAAAAAAAGTTTATAATTCTTTCTGTGACCTCACCTCACTCACTAAAATTGTTAAATTCCTCTAATCCCCTCAGTGAGTGAAGCAGTAGTGTAGTACTAGTTTTTCGTCTAGTTTTTTACAGTAGTACTAATAGTGCTGTACAGCTAGGGCCAAGCAGAAACACTCAATGAGGAATCCAGAGCAAAACTGCTCTAGTCTGTTCTCTCCCCCAGCTCACATACACAGACGTACTGCCTGCTGGAAAACTCTGCTGCAAATGACTGCTGCATGATATTGACGGTTTATATTTCCTTTCGACATCACCAATTACTCTGCAGCTCACTGCAGCAGGCGGGCAACAAAGGAAAGACAGCAGCTGCGATTGGACTGCCATTACTATAGTCACATGATCGCCAGCACTGAATAAATGCCCCATTGGAGGATGAGGGTTTGGAGGAGAGAGTAATCTGCTGCTGTGGCTGTCACTCTAGGGACTGGAGAGGAGAGGCGACACACAGTAAGTGCATTATTTTTTTCAATCTTGACTGTGTGCACCTGCGGCCTCCTGTCCTGAGTGACTAATGACTCCTTCTTGATCTGTTTCCAACTGCCAGGCTGGGAGTCACCCATGGTGGCAAAATGCTGGCAGTGGCAGTCTCCAACTCCCCCCTTCTCCATTCTGACCATGGGCACACACACACACACACACACACACACACACACACACTCACACACACACACTCACACACACACAACATGCCTCCCACTCCCTCCCAATCTGCAGTGCACTCCTCCCCCCCCATAACCCACACTAACAGATGCAAGCTCTTCTGGTGCACTCTGCAGCTTCTGGCAATGCTGCTGAGCGATAACTAATTTCAGGTTGCCATTTCAGAATTGGCAGTGTGAAACTGGATTTGGACCTTGAATTCCAAACACTGCCAAACCCAAATGGCCTGAACATGTGACTCAACTGGATGCCACACCTCGCACCACGCCGGTGACCCCGGTTTGGGAGCGGACTCGGGCCACCGTGGGTCAGCTGGGGGAGGAGAAAGGCTGAGCATCCGATGACAGCTCGCCTTCTCTGGGGGGAGGGTTGGGATCTAACCTGGTGAGCGGTGACCCCTGGTGGAGGCTGGGGGCATGACAGCACATCGGCACCTTGGGGGTCTGATTGGTCATAGGAGGAGGCCTGTGGACCAATCACTGCTAGGGGCTGCACCATCGAGAGGAAGGACGTTGCAGATGTTGGTGCTTGCGTCTTGATGTCAGGGTACACAACATCCTCACAGAACAGGGAAAAACCCCTCCAGAGCTGGGAAGATGGAGTGCTGAGCCTGGTCCCGATGTGCCAACATCTGTCTGCAGTCCAGGGGACCTGACAAAACTTCAAGAGTTGGGGTGTCCTGCCCCGCTCTGACCCCAGCCAAGGGGCAGTCAGCAGCTGATGGAGAAACCCGGGCTGACAGGTAGGACGTAGGCAGGGATGGGCTTCATTGGTGACGCCTGATTGGGTGGCTCTGGTAGGGATGTAGAAGGGATAAATAGAAATATAAAAAAAAAAATAAGGTTCACTCGGTTTCCATTTCTGCTAATTTGTTTTCCTTTTTATCTAAAATAAATTATCATCCCACCCCAAACCCTCCTGCAACACCACTTAACAATTCCTTCAGTCTCCTGTAGTGTGTCTTAAACTTCAGATCCCTCTCTTGGAATGAAAGCCCGACAAATCCTCTGTTCCAACCTCCCCCCCAGAAACCCCCTCCTCCCATTCCCTCCCCTTAACTTCCCTTCTCTCCTTACTCACCCCCCTTTTGACACCACAATTGAATCTGAAGCAGCCCCATCTTTATACTCACATGGGCCTCAAAAATGAAAGTATCCCTTCCTGAGAGTCCTCCGAGTAGATCTTCTACCAAAATAAAACACAGTGTAGCTCTTAATCAAAGAAAACAACTCACATCCTTCTTCGGATGTAGCATCCCCACCCTTCCTGTCTCCTTCGGTTACACCCACCTATTCCCACTTCTTTTCATGAATGGAGCTGGGTCATCCATCCATCTGCACATAATTTACTGAAAGTTGTGGTTTGTTTAACCAACCTCCTGTAGTCTGGTCACTAAAGGTAAATTCCATTTTCCATATATTTACCCTTTTCCATTATGTGAGCACCCCTTAAATTTATAAAATCCAAGGTTCTTGGACCCCAAATTAAGTATTACTCAGTGGCTGGAAAGGTCGAGTGCTGGTGGGCTCAGAGTGAGGTTGAGGTTGTGATCTGGCTCCATTGAGGAGTGCCAGGGGCTATAGACAGCAAGCCCACCGCACTGGTATCCCCACCACTCACTCTCTATGCAAGAAACAGTTTTACTTTTAAATGGCGCATCATTACAGTGTCAGAGCCAGGTCCCCCCCACTTTGATAATCCACTTGATTCATGGCCATCAGCTAACATAGAAACATAGAAGCTGATGGCAGATAAGGACCGCAAGGCTCATCCAATCTGCTCATTTCTTTTTCTGCCTTATGAATGTGCCATCAGCCTTTGCTCTGTCAATGGCCTATCTATTCATACTCATCTGTATTGCTCCCTTATGCCTATCCCATGCCTGCTTGAAGCCCTGCACTGTATTCATATCCACCACTTCCTGAGGTAGTCCATTCCAGGCATCCACCACCCTTTCTGTGAAAAAGAACTTCCTCACATTACCACTTAATCAGCCTCCCTCTAATCTCATGCTGTGTCCTCTTGTCCTGCTATTTTTCTTATACTGAAAGCTACTCACTGCATGCTGCCCACAGCAATCTGATTAAATAATTTGGGGTCCACTCCACCACATCCTTCATTGTCCATTGTTTCCCATAACCCCTCGTCCACCCGATATCACATATACATCAACCTTCCCCCTATATTGTCTGGAGGGAACTAATATTATGAAAACATATACCCATTATTAATAAATTCAACAATGTAACAATTTCAACAGAGTAATGGTGAAACAGATTAAACTTACTATAACTTTCCCCTACTTTATAGTCCAATGCTAAAGCTTTAACATCAGTGGAGCTGATTAGCTCCTAAAAGCCTGTACTTCATTGGATCATATTTAATCCAGACTGTATATGGGCTTAGAGTTGAAATAATGCCCAAAAGTAGACCTGCAAGGCTGTGACCATGATCCATCATGTCCCTATCGACCATGAGGATGGAGGGGGAGGTGTCATGGCCCTGCCATTATAGGTCACCTAAAGTGAGTGTTACAGGGCGTGAGTCAAACTGCCCCCCCACCCATAACTTTAAGTCAGGGAAGCAGAGTTTGTTACAGTACCTTCAGTTTATTATTAAGTCATAGTTCTTGTTCTTCCTAAAGAGCTGGTGCTTCTCAGTTACCTGCCTTCTTCTCCTCCTCATCTGTAATGAAGGCCATCACCACTTCATGATCTGAGAATGCACGCTGGCAAGACCCCAGCTTGTGTATTATCAATTTTGCTGGGTACACCAATGTGAGTGGCCAGTCCAGGCTATGGAGTTTCCTCTTTATTGGTAAGAAGGTCTGCCTTTGTGATTGTAGTGACCTTGAAAAGTCGGGGAAAATGCTCACCCTGTTTTTATTTTACAGTGATCATTTATTTTTTCGTCACTGCTTCAAGAATAGCCTGTCGGTCCGGGTACCAAAGGAATTTTACAATGATGTGGCACAGTCTCTGATCTAGAGTGGGCTTGGGACCAGGGGACCAGTATGCACATTGAATCTCCAGGGTTACAGTTCAGAAAATGTCAGGGTTTGCTGAAGCCACTTACTGAGGTACTGAACGCAATCAGCCCCTTCTGAACCTTCTGGCATGCCCACTATTCGGAGGTTGCACCTTTGCTCTTTATTTTCATGGTCGTCCATGATCTGTTTCAACTGGACAATTTCTTTTAAAGCTTTCTGTAAATCTGAGGTAATATGAGTCACCCTATCTTCCTGGTTGTTGGTGTGGGTTTCTAACTCCTGCAGCCTAGTTTCATATTTGTCTACTGTGTCTGAGACAAAATTTACAGTCTGCTGTAAGTGCTAGAGTTGCACGGACACATTTTCAAAACCCACTTGCATCTTCATTGTGAGCTCATGTTTGAGGTCTGTAAAGAGCATTTCAAGTACTTGATAGGGCGAATCCGGAGGTAATTTTTTTTGCTTATGAGCCTGATATGGGTCGTCTATTGCAGGCTGTGCATTGCCTCAAGTAGCAGGAGCGTCCAGGCCCAGATTTTTAAAATGCTCTCCCGTTTGCTTTAAAGTTATTTTTGCCTGGGTTTTGGACGATTTCATTGTGGAAGACATAGCTAAGTCCTTTACAATCAGTATTTTGCTATTTTTTAAAGTTTTGAGGCAGGATGGCCAAGATTATATGCGAATGGATGAGGAGCTCATAGATCAGACGCCAGTCTCCTTTTCCAGCTAGGCCACGTCCCCTGATCGTAACAAACTTGATTAGAGGTTTCGTTAAGGGAATTACTAGAAAAAGAGTCCAAAGTGGGAACAATTGCACCTGGTTATACCTTTGCCAGAAGAGTTCTAATGCATAGAAAGATTTAAAACACACATCGTAGTTGTCTTCACCTGAAATGTTAATAAAAGCAAAAAACTCGTTAGGAGAAAAATGCAATGATTTTTTTAAGGAGAGTCTTTCCCACAAACTGCCTATCAGGTCTAGTTTCTGAACCCCCTTTGTATCTAATCCTGACAGTGTTTCTCCTAGGAGCTGCCTCTCTTTTAGTCTTTTGAAATAGTTCAGACAGTAAAGGTCTATGTTGGGGTACAGAGTGTTCTGGTTGCATATCCTTGTCCTTGTCCTCCTGAGGTTTATTAGGGTGCACCCTTTCCTCTTTCTCCATTTGGGGGAGTTGCAGAAGTCTTTGAATTTTCATAATCAATTATGATGAATTGTATAGAGTTGTTTATATCCCCCATTTTAACCAGGTCCTGTTTAGGTAAGGTCTTTATAGCCAGGTGATCACTTCCTCAGGAGACATGTGCTGCAGGTACCAGATTCTGTATCACTGGCCACCATTTGGGTGATAATTGTGGTAATGGTGTTGCTTGAACCCAGTCCGGGTCAGGGAGCCATTTTCCATCTAGCATCTTTATCTATCCAGCTTCAGTCAAAGCTTTTTCAGGAGACCATTGAGAAAGGGGTCTACAGTTTGTTGATGAATTGAAAAAGTGGCTTGTATTGCCGCAGAGGTTATTTGTTGCTGTGTAGCAGCTCCTGTATTGGAGGGAGATTCATCAGATGACTTGTCACTGCAGTTTGGTAAATCTGGTGAAATATGACTTTTTAATAAGGCAAGTGCCATGCTTTTAGTCTTAATTTCTTCTCTCACTACAGATTTGTTAGTTGTGCCTTTGCAGTAAAAGAAAACACCATTACTCCAGTATAACTTCCTGCATTTGTTTGATAGACTATTTGTTCTATGGAAGAAGAGGGAGATTCCCCTTGTAAGTTTGTAGTACTACTAGTGGCCTTAACCACAGGGTCCTTTGCAGGATTTGTTTGTAGCCCCTGGTTACTCGAGGAGTTTCTTTCCGTAAGAAAAATAGGAACCCCTTCAGAAACTGTAGCTAGATCACAGTCCTTTTGGAGAAAACAGATGTTCACCAGCTATACTATTTTGAGATTGTTGTAAGCCAATCCCTTTCCAAGTTAACACACTCCTTCCATTTAACCCCTTTTTTTTCAATTTCCCACAGCTCTAGGCATATACATGAATCAGCATTATCACTGCCAGTCATCTTCTGTGTAACAAGAAAAATAGGAGAAGAGTTTACCTGGGGTTTGACAGAGTTGGGAGCCACCTCAGCGGTGGCATTCTTTGATGCTGCTGCATCATCAGGAGAAAGGTGTGGGCTGACATTTGAGTCAGTCAATTTAACAGAACAACTCTCCATTTGAAGTTTTTCTAACTCAACTTGTAGCTGAACTTTATCTTGATTGTATCTCAAGTCTTTGGCAGCAAGTTTCAGAAGCATTTCATTTTGTAAATTATCTCATTTTTGGTGGGTTCTCACTGCTTTTACCAACCTCCAAAGAAACGCAGCTGGGGTTTACAAAAACATCTTCCATACTTAGGTACTCAGTTGATACAAAAACTTCATTTCCAACATTATCTTCCAGAATTTCAGAAAAAAAAAACATTGTATTTTCGGCGACATCTTGTGATAAGAGAGTACAGGAGGAGGTCTGCCCCTCTGCCTCTGACACATCCATCCTCTTGGGAGTCACACTCAGAGTGGCCATTCTAGCAAGAAGGCCAGCAACTCCCCTACTGTTGAGAAGGGGGATGTTTCATTCAAAAATCATAAACAAAGTGTACAAATCATAAGAATCATGTTAAAGATACTTTAACCCCTAAACATCTTCATCATAAACAAGATAATAAACAGAAAGCAAAATTCAAAACATTAAAAAAATACATAATTACTAAAAAGAGAAGAACAACATTCACTTTAGGCTCTTGGTAATGGTCTCTCTCTCTACTTATATTTTTGAAAAAATTAAAATCCCCTCCACCATAAATTAATCTTTGCCTTCAGATGGGTAGGACAATCCTTCTTATATACTTCCAATAAGTCATTTTCACATATCAAACACAAAGTTGCATAGGACATACATTTTTGCTGTAACACATATTGTACCCTCTCTTGCCACGGATAATACTTCAGGCAGGCAAACACCACATGTAATGTTCCTGTATCGTAAGTTTGAGCTAGCAGCATGACATCACTCAAAACTAACTGTTCATAATCAATAAACCTAGCCATGCTAGTTTCCATTTTTTTAGCTGCAAATATCCAGATTTGGGATTATAGGAACAGGAAAATAAAAAAAAATGTTCCATGGTTTCCAGTATGGCTTGACAAGCTGGGTATGGACAGAACCTTTCATTCACTATTTTGTGCATCTCATTACTCATAACATTTAGCTTCCCATATGTGGACAGCCACAAGACATCCCACATCTTTGTCAGTATCCATTTATTTGTCAGCTGTTTGCAAGCAGTACTAATCTTTGAGGGCCTGCATTGCTTAAACTCTGGCTCACTCACCCCTTCAGCGCCTAAAACCTTGGCATATAGAGACTTTTGATTCATGCATGTTATCTCTTGTTTCCCAATTTTCCATTTCCTTAGTTTCACCACCATAGGTTTAAGCCAAGAAGGTATCCCCATTTCCCTCTCAATCTCTAGGGCCACATTTTTCCACTTATCTAGATATTTCTGATGAGTTAAGGAAAACCATTACTGAGCTGGGGAATCCTGAGAGTTGCAACAACTTCTCAAGCAATTAGACCAAAATAGTTTATGAAAAAATACAACTGGATTTACCATTGCTAAGCCTCCCTTTATTCTTGGTAAATATGTATAAATTCTTTTAATAGGATTGAGCCTGCATCCCCACATTATCTGAAAAATACGTTATAAATTTGTGTGTCCATTTCCTTAGGTATGGGAAAAACCATTCCTACATACAGCAGTATAGGGATCAGAAATGTTTTAATAATGTGGACCCATTTCAGCTTGGACAATTTCCAACCTTTCTACTGCTGTACTTTCTTGTCACACACATCCAAACTTTCTTCTAGTTTATTTTAGCTATATTCCCTTCCCCAAACTTCAACCCTAAAATCTTCACCTATCCACTCTCTATGCTAATGCCTGCTACCTGTTTAATTTCTTGATTTTGTATTGTTAAGGCTAAACCTTTACATTTATCCATAGTCAAACCTGCTCAAGATACCTTTGCATAACTTGTTATATCCGTAAGCTTATTCTGGGCACTAGCTTCATCCTGAATAAACACACAAAAATCATCAACATATGTAATAAACTTAACTTCTTCCTTGTCTGTTCCTCCCACTATCCCCTTATGGATCTGTTCTGTATTAACCATCTGATGAATGGATCCAGGGCAAAAACATATAAAAGGGGACTTGGGGAGCATCTCTCTATCACTCCTGTTTGAACAGGTACCCTCCCTCCACCCCTCTGACCAGAGGTGCTACTGCAGCTGTATCATACAATAAAGAGATCTGTAACACAAATTTCCTCAGTATATGATAGTGGTGTAACACTTTAAACAAATATTGATGACTCACTCTATCAAATGCTTTGCATTGGTCTAATGTTAGTAGATACCCTGGTGTATTTGATTGCTGAAAATAAGTATACACATCTCTTATAATCCCCAAATTGTCCTGTATTTTCCTTACTGGTAAGGAACAAGTCTGGACCGGATGAATTAGGGTTTGTGCAAATAAATGTAAATGTTTTTGTAAAATGAGAGACAAGATCTTAAAATCTCAGTTAAGCAGACATATTGACCTCCAGTTTGATATAAAATGGTTGCCACCAGTTTTATACAAAAAAAAATAATCAGACTGACAGATAATGAAGTTGGAACCCCTGTTTGGGTTAATAAATAAAAAGTAAACACACTCATCAAACAATAGCTTAACACATCGATGAAGGCTTTATAAAATTCATTTGGAAACCCATCTTTGCCAAGGGATACACCTGTTTTAAAGTATTGAATAACCCCTGTGACCTCTACTATTTGTATTGGGTGTATCAACTCACGGATTTCACTTTTTTGTAATTCTGGTACCTGTATGTCATTTAGAAACTTCTCCATGCCCCTGGGGTCAATGTCTGTTTCTGCATACAACTCCCCTAAATGTGCCTCAATAACTGCCTTCAACTCTTTGGGGTCTGAGATAAGTGTACCTTGAGGTGAATATAGACTTGATATTTGTGAGGTTTGCCGTCATTCCTTACAGGCCTCACATGGGTCAACATACGGTCCCCTTTGGGTCCTAAAGAACATAGCTGCTTATAGGGTATTGGCTCTGTCATATTGATATGTCTACCTCTCTTGTTTGAGATGAGTGATTTGTTTGGAAAGATCATGTTTGCCACTATAAGTGACCATGTATAACCTGTATAAGTGTTCCCTTAATTTTAAATAATGCTGCATTTTTACTTGCACCTTCTGTTTCCTGTATTTGTCAACCAACCTTTTATGTCCTTTTTAAATTCCTCCCACCATCGACTGACATCCTCATAGAGAGACAAAACTGATACTCTGACTATCATTATATTTAATATATTCAGTACTACAGTTTGTTGTGTAAGAACCATGATATTCATTTTTCATCTACTAGTTGGCCAAATATAATGCGGGTCAAAACTCAAAACTGACTTAACCATTAAGTGGTCAGAAAATTCAAACTGCACTGTCATGGTGTTATGTACTTAGAAGTGCCATGAAACAAATAATCTATTTTACTCATGAGTGCATTTTTCACATATGTAAACCTGATAGCCAGGTGTGCTACTGATGTACAATCTTTTAATTTTGCCAGTGTGAATGCATGAGTGTCACAACATATTTTTTTACCTTTTTGTTATCTTTCTTTCATGTCCAGTGAGACATTAAAATCTCCCCCCAAATAAATATCTTTTATAATGACTAAATACGGTTTCAAGAGATTAAACAATTCCACCCAATCTGCCTTTTGTTGAGGACCATACATAGAACTGAATCTACTGGGTTTCCCTCTCCATAACCCATCAACAATTAATACCGTCCTTGGAAGAAAATCAATTTTTGAAAGGTAAACGTTAACCCAGTAAACACCAATCCCACCCATCAGCCCTGTCCAACCCAAAAGACCAATAAGATGATCCCCAAACCCAGGCCCATCTTGAAGTATACATCAGCAGGCTGAAGTCCATCCAAGTCTCCTGCAAGAAAATAATGTCTAAATTCAGTTGATGGAGCCAAGAAAATAAGGTGAGCCATTTGCTAGCATTTTAAATGCTGCATACGTTAAGGGTGACTGTTGTAAATGTGTCCATTCATACAAAGGTAGTGACGTTCAGGTTCTTTCACCACACTTTCTTCTTTTTCTTCTCCTTTTTTCACCCCGATTTCTCCATTGGGGGTTATTCCATGACTTGTGTTCCTGGAAAGGAGGGGGTATCAGATACTCTGTCTTCATCATCCATATCCCCTTCTCCTGGCTAGTTGAGAATTTCATACTGGTTTTGTATGGGAATCTCCTGTAATTGAGTTGACTTGGTAATCTGTGCACTTCTCTGTCTTTTAGCTGGCACTGACCAAGCTGGAGGGGGGGGGAGGTGCATGCATTCTCCCATAGTTCATATTCTGGATCCCTGAGTCTGGCTCATGTTTAGCTGCTCATTTGTAACTTGTTGAGTTTCACCTTCTTTTTCTGGGGAGTCCATCCTTTCTTCAGTTATGTCTGTGGAATTCTATTTCTGCTCTGCATGTCGTCTTTCTTCAGTGTCCTGATGCTGATCTTGATGTGCAATTGTTTGCTGTGCCTCTTTGATGAGGTCATCGGGGGTTCATGGAGTGGTGTTTATTGTGTGCTGCCCAGGGACAGTCTCTATAAATGTGTCCATATTCGTCACACAGATTATATAGAAACATAGAATTTGATGGCAGATAAGGACCGCTTGGCCCACCTAGTCTGCCCATTTTCCTACCTACAGATAAGCTGCAGATCCTAGTTAACCAACAGCTTACTTCCTCCTACCCCCCACTAGGACTGCCTTATGTCTGTCCCATGCATTCTTGAATTCCTCACTGTTCTTGACTCCACGATCTCCTCAGGGAGGCTGTTCCATGCATCCACAACCCTCTGTGAAAAAATATACTTCACATTACCTCTGAGCCATGCCCTCTATCTTCAAATTGTGCCCCTTGTTCTTGCACATCTCTTTTTCTGAAAGATGCTACCCTCTTGGACTTTGTTGATTCCCTTGAGGTACTTGAAAGTTTCTATCATGTCCCCTCTCTCCCTTCTTTCCTCAAGGGTATACATATTAAGCTCCTTTAGTCTTTCTTCGTATGTCTTCTGGAACAGACCCTGCACCATTTTGGTTGCCCTCTTCTAGACAGCCTCCACTCTGTCTATGTCTTTGCGGAGATGGTGGCTCCAGAACTGCACACAGTACTCCAGATGGGGTCTCACCAACTGTCTGTCTGTACAGAGGGATAACAACTTCCTGTTTTCTACTATTGATGCTTCTTCCTATGCATCCCAGTATCCCCCCAGCCTTCCTCACTGCCTCCTCACATTGCCTGCCCACCTTTAGGTCATCTGATATAATTACCCCCAGGTCCCTTTCCATTTTTACTGTTGTCAGTATCTCACCCCCCATTGTGTACTCTTCCCATGGGTTTTTGTTTCCCATGTGCATTACCTTGCACTTCTTTGCATTGAATCTGAGCTGCCATACATTTGACCATTCCTCCAACCTTGCCAAGTCCCTTCTCATCCTTTCCACTCCATCTTGTGTATCAACCCTGTTGCAGAGCTTTATGTCATCTGCAAAGAGACATACTTTTCCTTCCAGTTCCTCTGCAATGTCACTTATAAAGACATTAAAAAGGACTGGACCCAGTACTGAACCCTGTGGTACCCCGCTAGTAACCCTCCTTTCTTCACTGTGTACTCCATTTACTACTACCCTTTGCACCCTGTTGTCTAGCCAATTTTTTATCCAGGCTACCACCTTGGGACCCACTCCAAGGTTGGCTAACTTGTGTATTAATCTTTTGTGTGGGACTGTATCAAATGCCTTGCTAAAATCTAGGTAGGCCATGTCCACAGCCCCTCCCTGGTCTACTGCTTTGGTCAGCCAGTCAAAGAAATCTATTAGATTCGTGTGACATGACCTTCCCATCGTGAATCCATGCTGCCTTGGGTCCTGTGCTGCAATGGCCTCTAGGTACTCGACAATTCTTTTCTTCAGAAGTGATTCCATCATTTTCCGTACCACTGAGGTCAAACTAACTGGTCTGTGGTTTTCTGCCTCTGTCCTGCTCCCACTTTTGTGAAGAGGAATCACATCAATGCTAAGAAGTGCAAGGTAATGCACCTGGAAACAAAAACCCAGGGGAAGAGTACACAATGGGGGGTGAGATACTAACAACAACAAAAATGGAAAGGGACCTGGGGGTAGTCATATCAGATGACCTAAAGGTGGGCAAGCAATGTGAGAAGGCAGCAAGGAGGGCTGGGGGGATACTGGGATGCATAGGGAGAGGCATCACCAGTAGAAAACAGGAAGTTATTATCCTCTGTACAGACAGCTGGTGAGACCCCATCTGGAGTACTGTGTGCAGTTCTGGAGACCCAATCTCCATAAGACATAGACAGGATGGAAGCTGTCCAGAGGAGGGCAACTAAATGGTACAGGGTCTGCACGGAGGACATATGAAGAGAGACTTAAAAGCTTAATATGTATAGCCTCGAGGAAAGGAGGAGAGGGGGACATGATAGAAACTTTCAAGTACCAAGGGAATCAACAAAGTCCAAGAGGGTAGCATCTTTCAAAAAGAGGTGTGCAAGAACAAGAGGGCACAATTTGAAGATAGAGGGGGCGTCAGAGGTAATTTAAGGAAGTATTTTTCACAGAAAGGGTTGTGGATGCATGAAATGGCCTTCCGGAGGAGGTTGTGGAGTCAAAATCAGTGGTGGAATTCAAGCATGCATGGGATAGTCATAAGGCAATTCTGGGGGTGGGGTAGAAGAAGTAGGCTGCTGGTTAACTAGGATCTGCAGCTTATCCAGTAGGTAGGGAAATGGGCAGACTGGGTGGGCCAAGCGGTCCTTATCTGCCGTCAAATTCTATGTTTCTATGTTTCTATGTTTCTATCTTCCCTCCTCCATTCTTCAGGTACCACCCCATCCTCCCATGATTTGTTAAAGAGAGTAGTCAGCGGTGTCACTAGTTCTACCCTTAGTTCTTTTAGAATTCTTGGGTGAATCCCATCAGGCCCCATTGGTTTGTCCACCTTCAATTTTATTAGTTCTTTCAGAATCCTTTCTTCTGTAAATGGACTGGTATCGACCCCCGTCTTCAGAGTGTTTCTCTTGTTTGGTTTAGGTACCTCTCCCTCCTCTTCCTTTGTGAATACTGAGCAGAAGTATTCGTTCAGTATCCCTGCTTTTTCACTGCCACCCTCTACCCATGTTCCCTTCCCTTTATTAAGCCTCAGTATCCCTCCTTTGGTCTTTCTTCGCCCTAATGTACCTATAAAAGGTCTTATCCCCCTTCTTAACAGAATTGGCTATCCTTTCCTCGGTTTGGGCTTTTGCTATTCTGACTGGCTTCCCAGCCTCTTCCTGCTTTAACTGATAAAGTTCTCTGTCCTGCTCCTTCTGTGTTTCCTTATATTTCCTGAATGCTATCCTTTTCTCCTTAACCTTCCCTGCCACCTCTTTTGAGAACCATAGCGTTGTTTTCTTCGTTGTGTTTTGTTGATTTGCTTTATACAAAGGCTTGTTGCCTCTGTGATGGCTGTTTTGATTACTCCCCATTGTTCCTCCACCACTCCTTCTTGTCTGTTTGCTAGTGCTTTTCTGAGGCACTCTCTCATTTTCCCAAAGTCAGCCCTCCTAAAGTCCAATACTCTTGCTTTTGTATGGCTTGATTATATGGCTGTGTTTATCGTGAACCACACTGTTTGGCAGTTGCTTTTTCCCAGATGGCTACCCACTTCTAAATCTGAGATTCTTTCTCCGTCCCCATTTGAGAGTACCAGGTCTAAGATTGCTCCCTCCCAAGTGGGTTCCAATACTAGTTGTCTGAGGCATGCCCCCTGTAGAGCATCAAGAATGACCCTGATCTTGGATGTGCCTTCAGCAAAGGTGCTCCAGTTAACATCTGGCATATTCAGGTCCCCCATCAACAATATCTCCCCTTTTTCTGCCATTCTAAGGAAGCCTTCTACCATTTCCTTGTCCATTCCCTCCCCCTGAGATGGGAGTCTGTATACAACCCCCATGCGGATTGTGGTGCCATTTCCTGTCTACAGGGTGACCCAGAGTGCCTCATCTGCTCCCTGTTTACTCTTTAGTTTTGTTGCTTTGATCCCTTCCTTTACATAGAGAGCTACTCCTCCTCCTCCTCTTTTACCCTCCCTGTCCCTCCTATAGATTGTGTATCCTGATATGTTGACATCCCAGTCATGGTTCTCTGTGTACCATGTTTCCGTGACTGCCACAATATCCAGGCAACCCTCTTCCATCAAGGCCACTAGTTCAGGGAGCTTGTTACACAGACTATGGGCATTGGTACTCATCACCCTCCACTTTTTGATAGCCTTACCCCTTTTAGCCCCATTCCTGTCCTTACTGCCTTTGCCTTTTTTTACATTTACCTCTGTCCTGCTCCGTAATAACTTCTCTACCTTAGTGTTTACCTCACTAATTACCATGTTTTGTGGGGGGAGGCTGGGAATTCCCTGCTCATTTTCAGTGCCTCCCCCCTTGGCTAGTTTAAATGTTTGCCAATGAAGCATTTAAACCTCTCACCTAGGATCCTGGATCCCCCCGACAGATGCAGACATCTTGCACTGTTTGCACACTAGAGAGCTTATATGATCAAATTCACCACAGATGCCACATCTGAGACAATTGCAGACATTTGATAAATGCATTTTTGCACTGCATTTATAACACGCTTTAGGCTGCCCTGAGTAGAAGAACCCCCAGTCTCTGCCTAAAAAAAACTGTTGGGGATGTGCAGAATCCCTTCTGGGCTTTCATGCAGTTTCACCTTGAATTTCTACCCTAACATCCACAGAAATTCAGAGTCTATGATTACTTCTGGGGCACTTGGCAGGTCACACCTCTGTTGTAGCCAGTGAATTATGTCTGAGACATGGACGCTTTTGTTGCAAAACTCAACAGTCACCATTTTAATAAGAGGCTTTTTCAGGGGAATGGCAATAAATGGGGCCCACAAGGGTGCAAATTTCTGTTGATTATATAACTGCCAAAATCATTCAAGGCTATGGGTGTGCTGAAAACTAATATCAAACACATCTTCTCCAGATATGTGAATTAAAGCATAGATTTCTGAGGCCATAAACCTCGTGCTTTTTTTTAGTAACAACTTCTGTACATATACCCAGTCTGGTCTCATTTCTAGGCCTCCTTTATAATGTAGATGTACTGCATTGTGTCTAGGAAGAAGTTCAGTTCTATTAAAAAGATCAGAAAAATGAGCCCGATAAGGAGGTGCTTGCTTCTGAAGGGGAGGGTTGATATTCTTGTCCCCATCCTGCCCTATCTCAAGAACCACTTCTGTGGTTTGTTCCATTTGTACATTTTCCTCACCTATGCCTGGAATTACTCCGGGCATGGCTACCTCCATGTCTGCATTATGTATATTGTCCTGGGAGCTCACGTTGTTCATGGTCATCTCTTGTGTTGCAACCCCCCTACCCGAACCCAGGAACTCAGCCTGTTGTGGGGTGCCTCTACTGTTTTCCCTCACCCAGGATGGTTGTGATAAAGACTGTGGCATCGCAGTCTCAGCCCCCTGCTTTTGCCCATTATTTCACACAATATTGTGTATAGAATTCTGACCTGTCTCAGACAATCCATCTTGGTTGCTGTGTTCCATCCAAAATATTGTCTGTGTTCCCCTGTACTGTCTGCACATCAGTACTTGCAGCACTTTGCTGTGTCTCCCATGCAGGATCAGGAACCCATTCTCCTTTGCCATTCTTGCACCCATCCCACACTTAGAAGTGTCTGTTCATTAGATCAAGTGTCCTCTTTTTGCTCCAAATCCATTTCTGGAGCGGCAATTTTAAAAGTGGCTTTAATGCACACTGCTGTAGTGAGCAGTTTCTTTGTAGGAGCCATGGTAGTCTCTTGTCACTCCAAACGAGCAGTTTCCTCTCTCTGGGCAAGTGGTACACTTGTTCAGCTCTCAGAATCCTCCTGCTGTGAAACCTGTGAAGACTGCACTGTTGGGTCTAGCAATATTGTCTTTCTGGAACTGGGGGGAGAGACACTATGTAATCATTTCCATAAGCCAACTTTTTGTTTAGATAATTTTCTTCATCCTCTGCCAACATCTGCAAATGATATGTTTTCCTTTTTTCTAGCTCTTAGGCTAATTTAGCCACTTCTTATGCCAGTTCAGTGTCCATAATATTTGAGGAGTTAACACTCCCCTCCTCTCCCGACAGGTGCTCCTCTGTGTGAATATTGCCATCTAGGTTCGGTTCTGTAGTTTCATCCATGGATTTGTGATTAGTAATCTAAATCATCATCTTCAGGTAAATTTGAAGCTGGGTCATGTTGCTCGGCCTCAGCCTGCTGTTCCACCATCGACACAACCTCCTATGACTCCTCCATCCCAGAAGTGGCCAACATCTCTCCCTTCTGAGAGTAGGGGAGTTTTCCTGATGTCCAGGTCAGGTTTCCCCATTCTCAAAAATATAACAATGAACCTAATTTGGTTTAAATTTAGTTGGTTTTTATCTCTACTCCCCTCTCAGGATCAGGCTAAAGATAGGCAATAGTGTCTAACCCTCGGTTCCCAGTCAACAAAAACTAAATAAATAAATAAGCACAAAATAAACTAATTGGAAAAACAGATCCATCACTGTCTGTCACAGTCTTGGCAGAGAGTGAAAAGAAAAGCACTGAGAATACAAAAGGAAAAAATATAGAAGACTAGAGTCATACAGGTTGTTATAAACTGTGTGTAAATCAGAAATAGATGAGTAGGAAAAATGTAGTGCTGCCTCAGACAATACAGCATCTGCTGTCTGAATCATGCTAACATACTAACATACTAATTGCCAGCAGATTAGGCCTTACGGTCTATCGAGTTTGCTCGAACCTCAGATCTCTAGTTGGGTACCGAGGCCCTCCCCACCCCTTGTGTTCCAGAAACCCCTATCATCCATCGCCTCCCCCCAGGCCAGGCCATCATCTGATACATCCACTTTCTGTGTCTGTCCCACCCTCTCTTGAAGCCCTCCGCTGTGGATCTCTGAACCAGCTCGTCAGGCAGCACGTTCCAAGGATCCACCACCCTCTCAGTGAAAAACCTCCTCCTCTTTTCCCCCCTTACCCTTCCACCTTTCAACTTCAAACCAAGCCCTCTGGTGATACCTCCCTGCTTTAGTCTAAAGATCCCCTCCGTGTTTACCCTATTTATTCCCTTGAGGTACTTGAAGACCTCAATCAAGTTCCCCCTGTCTCTCCTCTCCTCCAATGAAAACAGGCAGAGCTCCTCAAGTCTGTCCTCATACATCAAATTCCCTAGTCCTCGTATCATCTTAGTTGCCTTCCTCTGTACCCTCTCCAGGAGCTGTATGTCCCTCTTCAAGTGTGGTCTCCAGTACTGTACACAGTATCAAGGTGTGGTCTAACCAATCCATTGTACAGTGGCAGAATCACTTCCCTTCTCCTAGAGGTGATCCCCCTTAAGATGCATCCCAACATCCTTTTTGCTTTGCTAGCCACTCTCCTGCACTGCTCAGAGTTATTCATACATGCATCCACTATGACCCCTAGGTCTTTTTCCCCCTCTTGAGGCCTTCAGCGCCTCCTTTCCCAGGGTGTATCTGTGTTTAGGGTTTTCCCCACCCAAGATGTAACATCTTGCACTTGGTGATATTGAACTTTAATTTCCATGTGTGAACCCACCTTTCTGTGGTGTCCAGGTCCCTTTGCAGGGCCAACCTCCCCTCTTCCCCCTCAACTACTGCTCCCATCTTGGAGTCGTCAGCAAAAAGACTGATTTCACACCCTATACCCTCCCTGATGTCTGAAATGTATGCATTAAACAGGATTGGACCCAGGACTGAGCCCTGCGGTACCCCACTACCGACCTCTCTAGGGTTCGATAGCTCCCCACTGACCACTACTCTCTGAGTGCATCCAGCTAGCCAGTTTTCAATCCATCTGACCATCAAAGGGCCTACTCCCAACCTCGTCAGTTTCTCCACAAGAACATTGTGGGGGACAGAGTCGAACACTTTGCTGAAGTCCAAGAATAATATATCCACAGACTTTCTCCTGTCCATTTCTGATGCTACCCATTCGTAGAACTCCACAAGATTGGTTTGACATGATCTACCTGGCACAAACCCATGTTGCCAACTATCCAGACCTCCCACTTCCTCCAAGTACACCCCCAATCGTTCCTTTAGTATACTCTCCATTAATTTTCCCCACCACCGAGGACAAACTGATGGGTCTATAGTTACCTGGGACTTCCCTTGACCCCCCCTTTATGGATTGGCACCACATGTGCCTCTCGCCAATCCCTAGGTACCCTCCCTGTCTCAAGCGACCTGTTGAATAGCTCCGCCAGGGGTGCAGCCAGTATGTCTGACAGTTCCCATAGTACTCTCGGATGAATGCCATCTGGCCCAGGAGATTTATCTTTCTTTAGGCCCTTAAGGGCTAACCACACTCTTTCGGTGGAGCTAGCATCATCTGTCCCCTCCACCTTACTTTCCTTTTTATCCTTATCCTGATGTGACACCCCTGGGATACCTCTCCCTCCCTCTTGCTCCATTTCTGCTGCTCCCCTGATCCCACTCACTACCGCTTCTATCCCCATCGTGCCTTGCTTTGTAGATATCCCATCCTCCTCCCTGGTGAACAGAGGCAACGTACTCATTTAATATCTCTGCCTGGTCCTTTGCCTCTTCCACCCACCCTCCTTCTGATCTCAACCTGCTAAGATGGCCCTTAGTTTTTCTCCACTCCCCAATGTACCGGAAGAACCCCTTTTCCCCTTCCCACATCCCCTGTGCCAGCCATTGCTCTTTACTGGACTTTGCCCCCCGCACCATCCGGGAGACTTTTCTAGATGCAAGATGGTACATTTCCTTGTCCCTATCACGTCTTGTTGTTTTATATTTTTTGTAGGCAGCCTTCTTTTTTCTGACCGCTACCTGAACCTCACTGGACCCCTGGCATGGTTTATGTGACCTTGCTCCCTTACGCTTCACCTTAGCACAGGTCCTGACTGCCTCATGAAGTCCCCTTTTTATGACCTCCCATCTCTTTCCCACATTTGTCATTGTTGTAATCCCCTTCAAATGATCCTTGAGAATATTTCCCATGCCCACAAAGTCTGCCCCACTGAAGCTCACTGACAGTGTCCTAGATCTCTCCTCCCCATGCTTATTTGAAACCACACAGTATTGTGGTCGCTCCCAGTCAGGGGATCCTCTACAACCAAGTCCCTTACCAGATCCCCATCTGCCAGAACAACATCCAGGACATGCCCCTCCCTTGTGGGCTCTATCACGTGCTGTGTTAAGAACACATCCTGGAAGCTTTCCAGCAGCCTCTGCTCCTTGGCGACCTTAGAGGACATGGTTCCCCAGTTTGTACCTGGCATATTAAGGTCCCCCATCAACACCACTCCCTCTCCTTTTGGTCCACACTGGGCAATGATGTTGTCCAGCAAACCATCCTCCAGAATGTCACCCATCCCAGGGGGCCTGTATACTACACCCAGCTTGACCTTACCTCCTGCGGGGGTTCGTAAAGTGACCCATAAGGCCTCCACATTTCCCTCTGCCTCTTCTACCCTAGCAATTTCTATGTCATCTCTAATGAACATAGCCACTCCACCCCCCTTCCTATAATTCCTAAGCATAGTGTACCCCCGCACGTTTAGGTCCCAGTCATGGTTTTTGTTGGCCCACATTTCCGTGACCGCCGCCACATCCCCCACCAAAACAGCATGGCCTGGAACTCTGGCAACTTGTTTCCCAAGCTCCTGGCATTTACTAACACCACCCCCACCCCTTATCCCTGATCCCCTTTGTCGAACCCCACCCAGGTTCCTTATACTTCCATCCACCCTCTGCTCCTCCTGAAACCTCCTCCTCCAGTCTGTTTCCCACCCCTCTTGGGTTTGAAGGCTACTCCCCTCATCTGGAGGAGAGGGCTTCTGGTCAGCCCCTCCCTTATCCCTCCCCCCTCACAAGTTTAAACCCCACTTTTCTTGAATGGAGTCAGCCACCCGCTGTTTAAGGACTTCCTTCCCTAACGGGGCAAGATGAAGCTTGTCCTTGGCATACAGTCCCTTATCCTCCCAAACTCCTTTCCAGTTCCCTAACACCCCTGACCCACTTTCTTCACCCCACTTCCTGAACCAGTCATTAACCTCTGTGATATTCATTTTTTCTCCACTGAGGCCTTTGGTACTGGCAATATCTCCAAAAAGGAAATGTTGCATCCATTATCCCGACAGACTCTGGCAAGTTCTCGGAACCTTGCTTGGATTTCCAAAACACTGTTTCCCTCTAGATCGTTAGTTCCCAAATGCACCAGAAAATCCGGTTTCCCTCCACAATCTCTAACCAGTTCGTACACCATGAACTTTGCTCTGTGCACAGTCAGCCCAAAGATACCCACTACCTTCACCTGGCTATGGCATCCAACCCCCTGTCCCTCCCAATGGATATGCCTAATCATCGAGTCTCCCAATAACAGAACCTTAACACCTCCATCATCCTTATGGTTACCTCCACTATGTGCTGTCAACCCCCCATCCCCCCCTTATTTGTGATCTCAATTCCATGGGAGTTCTCCTGCCTTATTAGAGACCCCCTTGTCACCCTCTCCTTTCTGCCTCCCTTGTTATTTTGACCACTTAACTCAGACCCCCCCGAATAGGTGTCCCCTTTAACCCTCTCTTATCAGAACCACTTATGCTGACCCTGATGGTTTCCCTTCCCCCACACCACCATCCTCCTCCCTTGTAATAGTACTCCTGCCTCCAGAGGCCCTCTGTGGGTCCCCTTTACCTAGGGCCCCATCCTTGGTACAGACCCCCTCCTGAAGAGGGGCCCTCCCCCGCCTCCTTGTCTCCCAGTTTCTCTCCACACCATGGAGACCACCTTTGGTGGAACTGCTGGCAGCTGACCTGCCTTTAAGGTGGTCATAGCGTACTACTAAGGGTGTGCCTCCCAATTGTCTCCTTCTTGAAATGTAGATTTAAGACCTTAACGAAAACTGAGTGTGATAACCTGCTACTCTCTGCCTTAGTATGTGTGTTATGCCTAATTCAGCCACGAGTGTTCTGAGATATTGATACTGTGTGATATGCAAAAAACGTTGAAATAGATCAGTTAAAAATTAATGTTTTCAAACAGACTAGCTAAAAAGTTTCATAGAGATGAAATGCATGTTTTTGTTTTTGATATTGTGAAATGGCAACTGAGCACCATACATGGGGACATGTATGTTTAAGAGGGGCAGCTTTGCAGTGCCACAAAGTCCAGCAAGACAAGTTTGGGAGGGGGCCCTAAAAAATTAGATGAGAGGGACAAGGGGCCTAGACAATTAAGTGAAACCCAGGGACAGCCAGGGCATGGGGGCCTAAGGGAAAGTGTTACCACCCCACCCACCCACCTACACCTAATCTATACAGCAAGTCATCTTGCTGGCCATTTTCTTTTTCTTTCTCTCTCTCTCTCTCTCTCTCTCTCCTCTCCTTCCCTTCCCTAAAGTTTTCCTGCTCTGGACTTTGTTTTGTTCCTGCCATTCTCCTTCCCCTAGCCCAAGGTCAATGCCTTGGAGGGCCACCAGCCATCCCACCAAGCCAGCCTATGGCTCATAAAACAGCCTGGGAGAGCTACCCCCAGATTCAGGGAGTCAATCCCTTGGCAAGAACCAGGCCCACCCCTGGTCTAGAAAAGGCCTTCTGCACTGGTCAGTAGTCAGTTGTTGTTGTTCAGAGTGGCAGAGTAGGGTCAAGAAAGCAGGGGCATGAATGCTTGGAAGCTTGCCCTTAGCTTGGGTCAATGGCTCCTTGGTGTCTCACCCCATTGGCTAGTGGTGGAACTGTCCACCAGGTCCTCTGTGTGTCCAGCAGTCTTCCAGGCTTCCAGCAGGTCAATACCATGGGCTTCCCCATCTGGCAGTCTATAGAGCAGTTGTTTTGCTCCGTTCATGTCCCCCATTGCAGACTCTGAGTCGGGTCACCTGTTTCATGCTGGTGGCTTATGCTGTGTGTTTTTAATTTTTTTTTTGTTATTGTTGCTACCCTTGCAGACCCCTTCCACTCTCCCCCCCACTAGTCATCCGGGTCTGGTACTGTGGTTCCCCTCCTTGACCAAGGCCAAGTCCTCTGATAGTGGTCAGATAGGGGGTGGAGTTCCCCTCTTTCCATTACATCCCCCCTTCATGCAGAAACAGCAGTAGTAGTCCCATTTGGAGCCTGCCTGTCCAAGCCATGTTGGGGAAACTTCTCCCAGTGGTGGACCAAGGTTTGGGATGGCAATTTATGTCCGAGTGGTAACAAGCACTCCGGATTCTACAGTTCCACCCCATCAACCTCAGGAGCAGTATAGAAGCCAGGTGGGAGTACAGCTCCCCAGCCACCTTCCCAGATGCTTCTCCAGACTCCTCAGTAGCTGCAGCAGACCTTGGCCAGGCAGTGAGTGGGTCATGAGCCTGATTTTGTAATACTTCTCTCCACAGGCACTGTAGGGTGAAAGAAAGCCACAGGAGTGGGCAGAGCACCCACACACAGGGAAGAGAGGAGCACCATGATTTAGAAGCCCAGGAGGTGATAGGTTTGGTGCCAAACTGGTGCCAGGAACTGAGGAACAGGACAGGGCATAGTGCATAGGCATAGTGGGCTATGATTCTATTTTTGACTACTGTGATGCAGTCTATAGTGCTGCTCCCAAGTCTTCCTAAGCCAGATTGGACACTCTCTTTAATGCCTTCTGCCACATTGTCTTGGATGCCTCTCCTTTCATTCACCACTGCAATCTCTACCACTCTCTGGCACTCCCATCACTGGAAAATCTATGCCTTCTTGACTGTGCAAAATTTGCATCTAAATTTTGGTTTGGCACTCTCCTCCTACCTGTCTTCTTCTTTTCTCACCCTCTGTCCTCTCACTCATGCCCTTAGATCCTTTGACTCCTGCCAAATGGTAGTCCCAGGCCGTCTAACCGCTGCAGGTCAGAGGGCCTTCTCAGAACGGTTCCCTAAACTCTGGAACTCCCCCCCCCCCGATTCACCACTCATCCTCTACCTACTCCATTTCTTTTGCCCTACATAATTTCATCTCAGTAAATTGTACTTGTGTCAATTCCCTAGCTTAGCTGCTGTCCCTCCCTTTGTTTTCCTCGCTCTTCCTTATCCAGTGCACTTGGCATCTCTGTTGACTGTAAGCAGCACTCCTGTTTCAGTCTTCTGCTAGCTGCTACTCCATCAGTTGCACTTATTGGGTGACAGGTGATATTCTTGGGACAATGTGTTATCTTGTAGCACTTAACTCATTAAGCCTATTACCTTGTTTTTATCTTGTCATCCACCTCCGCATACATTGCTCTAGCCTGCCTTTGTACTATTGTTTTCTGCTTGAGTTGTTTGTCAGTGCATTTATTGTATTACTGTATAGCTTGTTCTGTATTGTATTTTGTATTCCATTGCCTTTTTTCTTCACTCCTGTTTGCTCTGTAAGTTAGTTAGATGGTTAATGGTTATGTATTTTTTATCCAACCACCTAATGGCTGGGTGTGCTGTGAGCTGCTCTGCAGTTTTGTGTGTTTTAACTACATTTTAAAGGGACACTGTCAACCTGTTTTTCATCATAGTATTTCTAGTTGAAACCTCACATTTTATGGTTGCTTATCCTCTCTAAAATTTACTGATGTTGCTGTTTCTTTTGTCTGTCTCCTTGTTTAGTAGAACTGAAATGCATGGCAGTGTATATTTATAATTATACCATGGACCTTGGACACTGACCAATGAAAACGGCAGGCTGGCACCTTACCACCGTTATAAATCATCTGATAATCACCGCACAAGGTGCCAGCCAGCCGCATCTGCACACAATTCTGTACCGCTGCACCCACCTCACTTCACTCGACTCCCGCTTTCTCTCCGGCTCCACTCGGTCCCAATCTGACTCATGGCTCCTAGCCCAATCACTGTGTCTCTCTCCTCAGTAATTGTTAAATAATGAATAAAAACGGCACTTCTAAACAAATTGCCCTAACACCACCATAATTACATTTGTCCCTCCACAGTTCTACCTGGAAGATGACAAACTTGAACTCAGAAACAAACTGACACGCGGGTCTTCTGTTCGCCGTATTACACTCTGTTGGCTAACAGTTAATACCAGCTCTCAGAAAACGATGTCTGAGTTAGAAAAAAACAGTAACTACCTCTGTGTCTCACATTTCACTCACTGTCCTCATAACTTATTCAAAGCTGTCACTAAGCACTCGCTGCTCACTGGAACCCACACACTGTGATCTCCAGCTTCTCGTGAACGAACACCGCAGCTGTCTTCTCTCCTTTCTCAAGACGCTACGCAACCACATCAGTCATATGTAGTTCTAGAATCCCATATAATTTTTTTTAATACCCTTTAGCTTGCTTATAACATGTTTCACAATAAACGATGTATCAGTGGGGGGAAGCATCTACTTAATATTCAACCTACCAACAGGGAACTATTTTTTGGGCGCAACAATAATTTCTATAAAATATCATTTAAACTAGCATAAGACACTATTTTTCTTTACATTTTTACTCAGTTACTAAAAATACATTATATAATCGCAATAAGCCATCTGGGATGTGGGTTATCGGGATTTACCACAGCTGGTGAGGATTTACCCACTGCCTGCACCTCGTGGGCAAACCACTCCTGCTGTGGTAAATCCCCCGATAACCCACACCCCCTCATGGCTTATTGCTTAAACAACCTTGTTTTTGTTTACAGTCCTGGTTCTGTTCTTACTGCATGCTTCTTGAGCAATAGAAACACACCCAAAAAGTTCAGTCACTGATCAGGAAGTAGCCTCCCAAACTCCCACAGCATCGTGAGGGGCTAGACTGTTTTGCAGGTGTTCCCAAGTCCAGGAAAGATGTATTTGGAGCTGATCAAGGAATGTAAACAAACCTGTTTTGTATGATAACACCAGTATGTTGGACAGTCTGTTTTTTTACTTTTGTAAAGAAAATATGAGTTAAAATCAAACTTCCAGCTATATCAACAATCTTTACACAATGTTGGCAGTCATAAAATATGTTTTTTAAACTAGGGGCACTTTGAGACCTAAGGGGGTTGACAGTGTCTCTTTAATAGCTATAAGTGTTTCAGTTTTTACAGAGTTTAGCCGTTTGCTCTGGTTTTTCTTCGGATGTGTTTTTTCTTTCAGGAATACTGAACGAATATTTCTGCTCAGTATTCACAAAAGAAGAGGGGGAAGTGCCTAATCCAATTAACAGAAGCACTCTTGATAGGGGGGTCGATCCCAGTCCTTTCACAGAAGAAAGGGTTCTGCAAGAACTCCTAAAACTGAAGGTGGACAAAGCAATGGGTCCTGATGGAATTCACCCCAGAATTCTAAAGAATTAAGGAAGGAACTAGTGAAACCACTGGCTACTCTTTTAATAAATCATGGGAGGATGGTGTGGTACCCGAGGACTGGAGGAAGGCGGATGTGATTCCCTTCACAAAAGTGGGACCAAGACAGAGGCAGGAAACTACAGACCTGTCAGTCTGACCTCTGTGGTAGAGAAAGTGATGGAGTCACTTGAAGGAAAGAATAGTTGAGTACCTAGAGGTCAGTGGAGCACAGGATCCAAGGCAGCATGGGTTCACAGCAGGAAGGTCATGTCAGACGAATCTAATAGATTTCTTTGACTGGGTGACCAAAGTAGTAGACCAGGGAGGGGCAGTGGACATGGCCTACCTAGACTTTAGCAAGGCATTTGACACAGTCCCACACAAAGATTGATAGTCAAATTAACCAGCCTGGGAGTGGGTCCCAGGGTGGTAGCCTGATAAAACATTGGCTGGACAACAGGACACAGAAGGTAATTGTAAATGGAGTCCACTCTGAAGAAAGAGCGTTACTAGTGGGTACCCCAGGGTTCAGTATTGGGTCCAGTCCTTTTAATGTCTTCATCAGTGACATTGCAGAGGGACTGAAGGAAAAGTATGCCTTTTGCAGATGACACAAAGATCTGCAACAGGGTTGATACACAAGGAGGCGTGGAAAGAATGAAAAGGGACTTAGCAAGGTTGGAGGAATGGTCAGACATATGGCAGCTAAGATTCAATGCAAAAAAGTGCAAAATAATGCACCTGGGAAACAAGAACCCAGGGGAAGAATACACAATGGGTGGGGAGCTAGTAACAACAACAAAACAGGAAAGGGACCCGGGGGTAATCATATCAGATGACCTTAAGGTTAGCAAGCAATGTGA
Source organism: Neoceratodus forsteri (assembly GCA_016271365.2). NCBI lineage: Eukaryota > Metazoa > Chordata > Ceratodontiformes > Ceratodontidae > Neoceratodus > Neoceratodus forsteri. The sequence continues at coordinate 57,630,976 of CM028130.1, forward strand.
GAAGGCAGTAGGGAGGGCCGGGGGTATACTGGGATGTATAGGGAAAGGCATCAGCAGCAGAAAACAGGAAGTTGTTATCCCTCTGTACAGACAGTTGGTGAGACCCCATCTGGAATACTGTGTCCAGTTCTGAGACCCCATCTCCGCAAGAACATAGACAGGATAGAGGCAGTCCAGAGGAGGGCAACTAAAATGGTGCAGGGTCTGCAAGAGAAGCCTGATGAGGAGAGACTAAAGGAGGTTAATATGTATACCCTTGAGGAAAGAAGGGAGAGGGGGGACATGATAGAAACTTTCAAGTACCTCAAGGGAATCAACAAAGTCCAAGAGGGTAGCATCTTTCAGAAAAAGAGACTTGCAAGAACAAGGGGACACAATTTAAAGATAGAAGGAGGGCGGTTCAGGGGCAATGTGAGGAAGTATTATTTCACAGAGAGAGTAGTGGATGCATGGAACAGCCTTCCTGAGGAAGTTGTGGGGTCTAAAACTGTGGGAGAATTCAAGAATGCATGGGACAGACATAAGGCAATTCTTGTGGGGGGCAGGAAGATAAAGGCTGTTGGTTAACTAGGATCTGTGGCCTATCCTGTAGGTAGGGAAATGGGCAGACTAGATGGGCCTAGCGGTCCTTATCTGCCGTCAAAGTCTATGTTTCTATGTTTCTTTTTTTGTTACGATTTGAACAGTTGAGTGAGGGTTATATTCTTTTTACCTTCTACTTCATCCTGTTTGTCCTGAGAAGTGCTGAGTACTGTGAGTGCGGTGAGCTGGAGAACGACTCTGGGATTGGGATTTGAACGTGCTTGCTTTTCCTTTTGCTGCCGACTGGATTTTGTCAGCCTGTTTGTGCTCTTATTTTGGAGTAAAGAGCTGAGCTTGTGAATGTGTGAGGATGTTTGCTGTACTGAGAGGGGCTCAACCTACTATTGACCAGCCTTCTGTTTGTTAGAAGATATTTGTGCGTATGGACTAAGGGGTCTTTTAGTCATGAGCGGGGTTGATTTAGAGAATGCCCCTCGGATTGGGACATAAGTTTCACTGTTTTTGTTTTTCGCTGACTGGCCCATTGTACTCTTGATGTGTCCATTTACACGGGCTGTGAAGCTGAAGATGCAATGGATTTGGTTGTGGATGAAATGCGGTTGGATTTTTCCGGTGGATTTAGGGATGGCACCAATTTGATTTAGGACCAGGTGAGTTGCCCTGATCTGTTTGGCGGGTTGTGCGGAGGTCTGTGGCAGCATGGGGATTTATGCTGTTATCCACCAGGGAGTTGGTGGTGAGAACTGATCTCTAGGATTCTCTGGGGGGCTTATGGGTAGGTGGGTTCTGCTGGGGAATTCCGTGGTAGCTGCTACAGCCTGAGGCTGTCTGTTAGGTCAGTTTTGTCTGGGTTGCCCTGGTCTCAGAGTTGTAACTGATCCTGAAGAGTCCTGCTAGAGGAACCTTGGAATCCTACTCCTTCTCTCCTGAGTTACTGTCAAACTGTTTTATTTTATTTACTTGTTGACAGTGAGAGTGTCGAATAGCAATTCCCTAGACTCTAGTAGTGAGAGTACCTGAGGACTGGGGATTATTCTGTTTTATTGTTGGAAAGATTTTCGAGACTTCCACCTGTTCGCTTTGGGAGGTGGGAGCTCCCAAGAGGATTGTCCATTCCTGCTGGTGGTGAGAGGACCTTTGGGACTTGGACATCTGAGATTCTTTCCTAAATGGTTTTAATGTATTATCAGCTTACCCGCCTGCCTGTACCAGCTGTGTTTATCTGATATATTTATTTTATTATTTTATATTGTTTGTTTATTTTGAGTTATTACTTTGTTTTAGAGTTTTAGATTTACCATTTTATTATCTCTGGACAAATAGTTCTTTGGGCACTGGCTAGTGAGAGTAACTGTGGCCGGGGACTTTTATTATTTGTGCCTTGTTTTGATTATTTTCATTTGGTTTTGTTGGGTTTGTGGGAACTTGGGGTATTGTAGTTTATTTTTGATATTCTGGTTTTGTTAATGGTTACTTTGGGGGTTTTACTTAATTTTACTTTTTAACTCTAGACTGCAACTACTTTAGGATCTTGTTATCTGGAATTTAGGATTATTAAGAGTTGATCCTTAGCCACAGTATGGTGGTATTTGTAGAATGTGCCTGTTTGCTCCCCCAGCCCTGTGCTATTCATCCTCCTCTCTCTGCACCCTCCGCCCGTTCTCTGTCCTCTGCCTGCTTTTATTTACCAGCGCTGTCTTGCGCTGGGGATTTCTTGCAGGGGGGTAGGGGTAGGTGGGTAGGGGGGCACGGACATTGGAGTTCGAATGAGTGGACCTCTCAGATAGTATTGGGTCCAGAAGATGCCCTGGGGCGAAATGGTGTCTGGAACGTGGTGGTTCATGTCTAGTCCCCATACCCAAGGGTACCACCCCTTTGGGTGGGCAAGTAGCCAGGACGGCTCTTGAATATCATCCAACTTGGGCATCGTTATGCAATGCCAGATCCATAAAAAACCAAACTACACTTATTGCAGATTTTGTTGTAACAGCAGATCTGGCTTGCTTCACCGAGACCTGGTTGGATGGAAATGCTGCTCCAATTTTGGAGGCAGCTATCCCACCCGGGTACTCAGTGATACACTGCCCGAGATCGGATGGCTGGGGGGTAGTGGTCTGTTTCAAGGCTGAATTGGGCCTCACAGATGTACCAGTAGAGGAAGTCAAATCCTTTGAATGTACCGTGGTAGCTGGTGCGGGGTGCAGGATAGCTCTCATCTACCTTCCACCCAGGGATGAAAAGCTATTCCTGCAGGAAGTAGCTGACTTCACCACCGACCTGGCATTGGAGTCACCCAGACTGATGGTTCTGGGTGACTTCAATGCCTGGGTTGATGACAAATCTTCACTTTTTGGACAACACTTCCTCCAGCTGATGACATCACAGGGCTTCACACAGGTCATTTCCTCAGCTACCCATAATGATGGGCACTCATTGGATTTGGTCTTCCTCCTGGGGATTGAGGCCTCTGACTTGGGGGTGGAACCTGTTGGTTGGTCCAATCACTACACCATGAGGTTACATTTTTGTTCCCTCCTATGTAGGTCTGCTCCTGTGGGGATGGTCAGTTTCTGCCCTTTACGGGATGTTGTCCCTGAAGACCTGGTGGTGGTGATTGACCCCTCGAAGCTCATTGATATCTGCTCAGGCCCAGAGCTATTGGTTCAGGCCTACAATAGGGCAGTTTCCTCAGCTCTTGACCTGATTGCTCCAGTCCGCATTCATCCCCTTCCACTTCACCCTCGGGCACCTTGGTTTGATGGGCCCCTTGATTTGATGGGTCTTTGAGGGAGCTGGAGAGGTTGGGATGTAGGTTTGAACATCACTGGTGGAAATGTGCCTTGGATGCCGACCGCCTTATCTTGTTGGAGCATTATCAGCTCTACCAATCAGTGATCTCCCATAAGAAGGCAGAATTCCTGTCCAGGGAGATCACTGTCATTTGGAATCGACCAGCCCAACTCTTCCGAACTGTGGACAGGCTGTGCAGCCCAGCCTGTCTGCAGCTCCATTGAGTTTTTTCACAAATTGAGTGTGATGAGATTGCTCGATTCTTTGCAAATAAGGTGGCCGACATCAGGTCAGTGATCCGTCAGACCCGTTCTATGGGGGATGCTGGTGGTCAGTGCTCGGTCACTGTGCCTCTTGTTTCCTGGGGTACCTTTGACCTGCCTGAGTTCATTGATATTATGAGGATTGTCCATGGGATGCACCCTACTTGCTGCAGTTTAAACCAGGGCCCTACTTCCTTAATTTTAGGTTGTAGTGATATCATTGGCCCAGTCTTGACTCAGATTATGCGGTGTTCCTTGGAATTGGGAGAGTTTCCCAACTCCCTGAAAGAGGCGATGGTTGCACCCCTTCTGAAGAAAGCTTCCTTAGACCCAGATATCTTAGCAAACTACAGATCTATCTCAAACCTTCCTTTTGTGGGAAAGGTTATCGAGAAAGTTGTGGCAACTCAACTGGAGAACCATTTGACCATCCATAGTATATACAAACCTCGCCAATCTGGTTTTCGTAAGAGGCATAGTACTGAGACTGCTCTGGTTCGGGTGCTCAATGATCTCCTGATGGCGAGAGATTGGAGAAACCACTCCATCTTGGTACTCCTTGATCTCTCTTCAGCTTTTGACACTGTGGAACATGGGGTACTGCTCGAGCACCAGGGGTCCATCTGTGGACTGACTGGTACAGTGCTCAGATGGTTTTTATCTTTCCTCACTGATAGAACTCAGAGAGTCATCTCGGGAATTTATTCTTCCAAGTCTTTCTCTCTCTGCTCTGTGGGGTTCCCCAGGGTTCGGTGCTCTCCCCCATGTGTTTGCAGTGTATATGCTGCCCCTCGGAGATATTGTAAGATGGCATGGGCTGAGGTTTCACTGCTATGCTGATGATACCCAACTCTACCTGTCTTTTGCCCCTGACCTGGTTAGTGTTCTTTCAGTATTTAACAGCTGCCTCACTGAAATCCAAGACTGGATGAATTTGAGCTAGTTAAAGTTGAACGCAGGTAAAATAGAGATTTTGGTGGTGAACCTGGGATGTAAGATAGAGGGGGTTAGGACTGATTTGCCCTCCAGTATATTCCTGAGGGGAGCTCAGATCCTTACCTCTGAATAGGTGCTTGACCTGGGAGTGGTACTTGACAACAGGCTGACCCTCCGTCATCAGGTGTCAGCAGTCATGAAGTCAGCCTTTCATCATCTTAGAAACATTGCCAGGATCAAGCACCTTGTTCTGTCCAGTGATCTGCCTGTTCTAGTTAACGCCTTTGTGACCTCGCGCCTTGACTACTGCAACTCCCTTTACTTAGGGCTTCCTGGGGTTGATATTCATATCTTGCAACTAGTGCAGAACACTGCTGCTCATTTATTGACTGTGGTATCTAGGAGATCTCATATTACCCCAGTGCTGCGCGGTCTGCACTGGCTGCAGATTCAGTGGCGGATCACCTTTAAGGTAAGTTTGTTAACCTACAAAGCCCTACATGGACTTTCTCCCAATTACTTGAAAGAGATTCTGATTCCTTATGCCCATGCTGATGAGGGGTTGCTGGAGATTCCGAGGGTTACCTTGAATTCTTCCGGGGCTCGTGCTTTTATGTTTGTCACCCCAACCCCTCTGGAATTCTCTACACCGTCAGCTTCAGGAGTGCAGGACTGTGGGGCACTTTAAGCAGGCACTGAAAACGTTCTTATGGTTTAAAGCATTTCCTGATATTCTGTGATTTTAATTGTGTCTTTATGAATTATCTGAGACTGCGAAGTGCCTTGATATTTGAAAGGTGCTCGATTAAATAAAGATGATTATTATTATTATTATTATTTACTCTCCCATGTACCCTTCCCCCCCCAGGATGCACCATGAGACGAGCAACCTGGTTGTGTATTGTGCCTTACCTGGTGAAACATTTCAATAAATAAATAAATGAATGAATAGCACTTTGTGGGGATTTGGTACCAGCTGGCTTTATTGTGAGGGCAGATCTTTGGGCTGCAGCACAAAAGTGGGGCCAGGGAACAAAGGCCCTCATATTTGTTCATTGTAGAGACAGAGCTAAGCCCAGGCCCAGTGCACAGTCAGTCCGCCACCCCTCATCCCTATTCATAAGGGGTGAGAAGAGGTTTTAAGTACTCCCACAAATCAGTGAAAAGGAAGCCCTGGCCCTCTCTCAGGTAGTTAAAGGGGTAGTGCACATTTTTTTGAGGAGCCCTCCAGCACTCCTAGAGTGCTTTAGCATTCTCCCTGGTAACTCTAGCAAATCCACCACCAAGTCCTTTAGGTCACTCAGTTCCCCATGGGAAACAAATTGCCCAGCTTCTCTGCATAGCCAAGGCAAGCCTGTGGAAAAAGTCCCACTGCAGATTCCTCCAGGTCCCTGTAGCTCTGGGACCCCCATCCCCCTGGGTTGCTGACCGGCTGCTAGCATACCTGTTGAATGTAGCCCAACAAAGAGGGCTGCATTTTGTATTGCCCACCACTTGGGCACTGGCTTTTAGTGGGCACAGCAACCTGCACTAAACTGCATTTACCTACCTTAGTCTCTGTTCCTGGGTTGCACCCTATGACTACATTTGCCCCTGGAGGTTGGACTCATCCATCTAGGGAATGAACTATTCTGCATTGGGGCCTGAACTGTTTGCTCTGCAATGAACTGTGATTGCCCGCAGCCATCCTTCCCCTCAAATTGAACTGTTGCACTTGGGAATGGACAGGCTGCTCATATACATTTGCTCATGACCTGAACTGTTGCAGATAGCCTGACCCAGCTGACATCTTAACTGTGACAGCGTATCAGATGACTGCACCATTCAGTATCCAATATCCATCCTCCATTTTGTTGGCCAATCTCCATTTATTTCCCACCCAGCCAGCTGATACCTGCAGATCCCCACCATTCAGTACCTAAGAACACATCAGAAGATGTCAAAGACTGCAGTAGCTAAGCCAGTATTGCTGTGTAGTCAGCCTAGAAGCCAACCAGGCTCAAGGTAGTGAGGTTCCCTCCACAGTATGTTGGAAAGGGAGCTGCCCCATTATTATTTTGCTTTCTTCCAGGTGGCCATAGTGATCCCTTTGTTGGCTGGGTGGTAACCCGTCAGTGACCCTCCAAAGGACAATTCACAGTGAGGGGATGGTCATCTCCAGGGCCGGCCTTCTCTTGACTCTTCACCATCTGCACCAATGGAAGCCTCAACCACAACCAGCCTTTATCATCATCATGTTCTGTCACGTCATCTCCACAACCAGCCTTCATCTTCTTCATCTTCTGCCTCTTCAGCTCCATGCAACAACCATTATTTTACAACTCCTTCTGCTGACTATTGAGACTGATCGGTCAACCAGGTACTGTACTTCTCCCAGACTCGAGGCCAGCTAAACATATCTATTTTCACATCTAAAAGACCATTTCTCATCACAGACTGCCACACATGCACAATTCTTCTCATCATGCCATGGATAAGTGTCATACACACACTGGTTTCATGTGCAACGTTGCCCCAAACGATTATTTATTTGATCTGCGTAGACCTGACAAACATTCACAAAACATTAATCTAAAGAAGACTTAGTGAAGACAACAGTGCAGCATCCCGCAGTGTGGGCTGCTGACTCCAAAAATTGTGTGCCAATTGTAACAGTGACACGGATGGACAAGGCCTCCCATTATGCCATAGATAAGTGCTATACACACTGGTTTCATGTGCAGTGTAGCTCCAAAAGTTATGTATTCAGCCTGTGCAGACCTGCCAAAACTTCACAAAACATTAATTTGAAGAAGACCAAATGACAACAACAGTGCAACATGCTACAATGTGCAGTCTTTGTATAGGCTACTAGTTGCAAAAGGAAACAAAAACACAAAAACTAATGGGTACAGAAGTCCTCCCTATCCACCTCATCATTCTCCTCTGTCTTTAGCCCATCTGGAAGCATAAGAGATTCATCATCCTTAAATCATGGCAATTAAGGGCTTTGGAAAAAGGGGCAGGTTAATTTTTAAAAAAGTGAGCATCTTTACATTTTGGGTCAAAGGGCATGTTCTCCTGTTGGTGAAAATATTGCCTGCAGCACTAAAAAGTCTTTCTGAACATGTACTTGCAGGTGGATAACTGATGTGTTCAACAGCTACCTGTGTCAAAGAGGGCCAAATGGTCTTTTTGTGGTACCAGTGCAATAGATGCTCATCTCTTTCTGCTAGTGGCATGTTCTCATCCAGATAACCCTGTACTATTTTGTTTGCTGGCGTCTCATGCATCATTGTGTCATAAAATGACTTGCTGACTGCTTTTTCATCAAGCCATATTTAGACAGTTGTTCCCGTGGTGGTTTGTCATCAGTGGCTCTCTCTCTTGTGGGATGGAGTAGCAGCAGTAGTAGCAGGTTGACTTGGAGACAAAAATGAATGACTTTTCTGACATTTAGTAGTAGCAGTGGAAAGACATTGGGTCCTCCTTATTCCATCTCCTCCACCTGGCCAGTCAATGCAATTGCAAGGGATGATGATGATGATGAGTGTTGTTCTTCTGCTCTATTTGTGTTCCTGTTCTTGTTTTGTGTCATACATACATATATATAGCTTTCATATGGATAATCCAGGCATTATAGAACTGCTGGTCCTTACTGCATTCTTGTGCATCAAAGAATGTCTTAGACATGTCTTTGAAATAAGGATCCACAATAGTGGGCACGGTGTAGTGGTCATCTGTACACATTTTTAAAATGCACGTGTCATTCCAGAAATAATGATCTTACCCTTTCTGCTAGACTGAGAGCAGTAGTATCCTTCTTTTCCTCATACTGACTTTTCATATGAAGAAGTTGCAGGTTAATGAGGACAAGGAGAGGGAGTACCTGCCTTAGACGAGATGCATCAGCATTCACCACCCTTGCAGTCTCCTCAATGGGCTTCATCACAGTGCAGAGGGTCTCCATCAGGCACCAATGATTTGGGCTGATGTTCACCTTTCCCTTGCTAATACCATGCTCAATGGTGTACTAGAGGATATCCTTCTGGTGTTCTAAAAGCAATTCCATCATGTAACAGGTGGAATTTCATCTTGTTGCCACATCTTGTTTCAAGTGGTGGAGGTGAAGGTGGTTCCACTGCTGAATGTTTGTAGGGATTACAGAGAGCAGGGTACTAGATGGGTTGTGGGCATTAAGGGTGGACAAAGCACCTGGACCTGATGGCATTCACCATAGGGTACTAAGGGAGTTGACAGAGTTCATGGTGGGGCCACTGGCCAACCTGTTCAATACCTCCCTGGACACAGGATGTGTACCACAGGACTGGGGAATGGCCCATGTGGTGCCATCCACAAACATGGCCCAAAGGATGAACCAGGAAACTATAGGCCAGTGAGCCTCACATCGGTCATGGGAAAGATAATGGAGACCATACTAAAAGAGAAGCTAGTGAGCTTCTTGGAGGAAAACAGTCTCCAGGATGGTCAGCAGCATGGGTATATAGAGGGCAGATCCTGCGAGACAAACCTTGTATAGCACTATGACTTGGTGATGCGAGAACTGGATAAGGGCCATGCAGTGAATGTCCTGTATTTGGACTATAGCATGGCCTTTGATTCAGTACCACATGTGTGGTTGTGAGGGAAGCTGGAATATGTGGGGGCAAGACCAAAAATGGTGAAATAGATCACAAACTGGCTAAAGGGAAGGCAGCAAATGGTTGTAGTGGTGGGGGAAGACTTCTCATCACCGAGAGTGGTGACAAGTGGGGTACTACAGGGACTGTAACTGGGACTGATGCTGTTTGGGATTTTTATTGCAGATATCTCACATGGGATCCAGAGCAAGATCAGTCTGTTCACAGATGATACCAAGATAGGAGCTGTGGTTGATGACATGGAGGGGTGGAAAGGGTTGCAGGAGGACCTGACTAAGGTGCAGGAGTGGGTGGAAACATAGCAGTTGGGGTTCAACGCCAAGAAGTGCAAGGTTCTGCACTTCAGAGCCAGGAACCAGGGGAGGGATTATCACTTGAATGGGGTACAGTTGGGGAGCTCCACAGAGGAGAAGGACCTAGGAATGATCATTATGCAGAGCATGAAAAACTCTGCTCAGTGCAGGAAGGGGGCAGCAAAAGCCAGCAAAATGCTTTGGTGTATTGCAAGAGGGATCTCCTCCAGATGGAGGGAGGTTTTCCTGCCCCTGTATAGGTCATTGGTCAGGCCCCACTTGGAGTACTGCATGTAGTACTGGTGCCCATTGCTGAAGAAGGACATCAGATTGTTGGAGGGGGTGCAGCAAAGAGCAACAAAGATGATTCAGGGATTGGAGAGCAAGTCCTGTGAGGACAGGCTTGGAGAGTTGAATATAAATTCACCGGAAGAGAGGAGGGACGGTGGGGTATGACTGAGACCTTGAAGTATCTGAAGGGGATAAACAAGACCAACACAGAAAGGATTTTTCAGATGAGATGGGGAAGGACATGAGAGGGCATGGACTGAGATCGGAGGGGGAAGATTCAAGAGGGAGATGAGGAGACATTTTTTCACGGAAAGAGTGGTGGACAAATGGAACACCTTACCAGATGAGATAGTTTCCTGTGAGACAGTGGGAAATTTCAAGAGGGGTTAGTACAGGTGAAGGGGAAAGGATACTGGGAAGGGGGGGTTGGAGGAGCAGCTATGAGAAGAGGGGCAGTAGCAGCTTTGGTGCCTTTAAAGAATGGCTAAAATGACCACTGACATGACTGCACAGTGGTGCCTTCCTCATCTAGGAATCCCTAAACTACAAGATTTATACAGTGTGCAAAGTATGGAACATGTATATAATCCCCATCTTCTACTGCCTTTACAATGCTATTTTCATTATCTGGTATCTTTAAAAAGCTGATATTAATGAATGTGGTGTCATCCAATTATCAGACTTCTGTTGAAGGAAGTGTAACAGGTTTTCTGTGCAATGCTCATTGTCAAAGCCAGCAGTTCATAAAGTTGCCTGTTTGGGGAGGCTGGGGGCCCCAGTCACTTGCAGCTACTGCTACTACTGCTGCTGGCACTTAACCCAGAGGAGCAGGAGGAATAGGAGGTGGAACAAAGAGGGAAACTGACCCAATGGGCAGTCCAATCACTAGTCCACATGTTAGTGGTGATGTGAACAGTTGGAACAAATTATACTTTCAGGGCATGTGACAGTCTTGTAGACACTCTGATACAAATAAGGAAGAGCTACTGTAGAAAAGTAAGTACTGCTGGGCACTTCATATCTTGGCACTGCAATTTGCATTAACAATAGAAAACCTGCATTGCCCACAAAAAAGAAGGGCAGCAAGTCAGTGGCTAGCATTTCCTCAATTGCTTTTTACCTCTGGTCTGTGGGCTTTATACAGTATTTATGGCTTGTTTCCAGGGACTCAGTCAGTGAGAGCTGAGTGCTTTTTTCCCTGGACATTACAGTTGGATTCTATTTTTGCCACCCCTCTGGGTGGAAGGGGCTGGGGATTTGTGGCCCCCGGGAGGTGTGGGAGTCAGTGGGCTGAAGAACTGATGAATGGAGGATGTTAAAGTTGTGCATTGGATACCACTTAAAAGGCTTCCTTCCTCTTCCTCTTTCTCTTCCTCTTCCTCTTCCTCTCCCTCTTCTTCTTTCTCTCCCTCTCTACCTGTCCTTCTAATGTTCCCATCCCCCTGGCTGTCATCATTATCATCGTCAGCTTCTCTGCCTTGTTGTGCTGCTACTGATGCCGTGCATTGGCATGCTTTATACTGAGATCTGTGGGACTTCAGCCAATGCCTTTTCATGGTAGATGTTCCCAGCCATGCTACCTCCTTACCCTGACTCAGCCTGTCTTTACATAAAAGACAGACTACACTTGTCCTTGATTCTTTGTCCAGTCAAAAGAAATTCCACACAACTAACATCATTAATTTGGTCTTTCCACCTGGCACTCTCAGCTGTTGCCTAATAGGTGGGCTACTGTGTGCTGCTTCCACATCCTCCTCCTTCTAGTCCTCCACCAGTTCTTCAGGGTTGGGGAATTGTTCTTCTTCGTCTACCATATGTGCTGGGCCACCAGTTTTGCCTGTGTCTTCATTATCTGCTGTCATTTCAGATGTTTGTTTTGTTTCCCCTTGTTGTTTTGTGGCCTTTCATTTTTTTTTGTTTTTTGTTTATTTGTTTTACTACCATTTCTGGTCTTTCTTTTATCTCTTATGTGCACCTCCTCCAAGTCAAACTCCCACCTGTTCCACCTCCTCCTCTTCCCCAGAACTGCTGCTGCTGCTGCTATCATTTTTATTGTGTTTATAATCACAATATGTATCTCTGTCCCCAATCTCAATCAAATAGGGTATATAATCGCAATCTGAATCTCTGTCTCCAAGCTCCACCAAATCACTTTGCTTCTCCACCTCTGCCTGTGTCACTACCTGACGCACTGCTTTCTTTTTCCTTTTGTCTACAATGATTGCTCATGTTGCAACCCTTGCCACTTCAAGTGGTTCCTACAATGTGTGATACTTTATGGACTGTTTGATCACTACTGTCATCTTCCTCTACACTTGTAGGTCACACTGAGTTAGGGGGTCTATGACCAAGATCACTCAACTTTGGTTTTACGAACATATGAAATTTACCAGCAGATAAAGGCCTAGAGGTCTATCAAGTCTGCTTGAATGTGCAGCTATCACCCCTTATTCTGCAGCTGCCCCTCCCTTCCACCCTTCCCCTTCATTGATCCTCCCCTTTGTCCTATCCCATCCCCTTTTGAAGCAGTCCACTGTTCTACTGGATATCACTTCTGCAGGTAACGCATTCCACCCCGCCACCACCATCTCTGTAAAAAAGTGTCTCCTTATCTCCCTCCTGGACCTTCCTCCCTCCAGTCTCATATCATGGGCCCTGGTGTCCCTCCCCTCCCTCACTATGAACAGCCCCTCTGTACCTGTCTTGTTTATTCCTTTCATGTACTTAAAGGTTTCAATCATGTACCCAATTTCCTTCCTCTCCTCTAGTGAGTACATGTTCAACTCCCTCAACCTTCTCTCGTATGATAAGTCCCCAAGCCCCTTGATCATCTTTGTCACCCTGCGCTGCACCCCCTCCAGTAACTTAATGTCCCTCTTCAGATACGGGCACCAGTACTGCACGCAGTACTCCAGGTGTGGTCTAACTAATGACCTATACAGTGGCAGAATCACCTCCTCCCTCCTCGAGGATATACCCCTTGCAATACAACCCAGCATTTTGTTGGCCTTTGCAGCTGCCTTCTTACATTGTGCCGAGTTGTTCATTGACCCTGTAATGAGCACCCCAGATCCTTGCCCTCCTCTGTCTGGGCTAGCTGCACTCCCCCCAGCTGGTAACTTCTCCTTGGGTTTGTCATCCCAAAATGCAGCACCTTGCACTTTTTGGCATTAAACCCCAGTTGCCAGGTGTCTGACCAGGTTTCAAGCTTTGCCAGATCATCCTGCAACCTCTGCCATCCCCCTAGGTCATCCACCACTGTTCCTACCTTGGTATCATCAGCAAACAGATTGATCTTGCTCTTACTGTCTAATGATATATCTGCAGTGAATATCTTAAACAACACTGGTCCCAACACCGAGCTTTGTGGAACACTGCTCGTTACTACCCTCGGGTGTGAGAGCTCCCCACCCACAACCACCCTCTGTTGCCTTCCCTGAAGCCATTTCCTTACCCATCTCACCAGCTTTGCACCTGCCCCTGTGCCTACTAACTTACTTCCCAGCCTTCCATGCAGCACCAAGTCGAATGCCTTACTGAAGTCCAGATACAGGACATCCACTGCATGGCCCCTGTCCAGTTGCCTAGTTACCCAGTCATAGAACTCCACCAGGTTGGTTTGGCAGGATCTGCCCTGTATGAAGCCATGCTGTCTGCTGTCCTGTAGTCCTTTGGCCTCTAGGAGGGCCACCAGCCTTTCCTTCAGGATAGTCTCCATTAGCTTACCCATGATGGATGTGAGGCTCACTGGTCTGTAGTTTCCAGGTTCATCCTTGGGGCCACTGTTGTGGAGGGGCACCACATGATCCATCCTCAAGTCCTGAGGTACACACCCCGAATGTAGTGAGGCATTAAATAGGTCTGCCAAAGGTCCTGCAAGGACCTCTGCCAGCTCCTTCAGTACCCTGGGGTGGATGTCATCTGGGCCTGGTGCCTTATCCACCCTCAGTGCCTTCAAACCCTCCTGAACTCTGCCCTCCATGATTTCCCCATCTGTCACCCTCCCTGTTTCTGCCATTTCTCCCCTTAGGTGTCACCCCTCTCTTTAGTAAATACTGAGCAAAGTACTATTTAGTGCTTCTGCCTTATCGCACCCTGCTTCCACCCAACCCCCCTCCTTCCTAATCCTTACTATGTGGTCCTTACAGCTCCTTTTCTCCCTGCTATACCTAAAGAAGTCCTTCTCTCCCTTCTTAATGCCTTGTGCCAGCCTGAGTTCCGTAGATGCCTTGGCTCCCTTTACTTCCCTTGTCACCTCCTTCGATTCCTTTAAGTACTCCTCCCTGTCCTCCCCTCTCCTTGTTTTCTTGTACTTCCTAAAGGCAGCTCTTTTCCTCCTTACCTTTTCCATGACCTCCTTGCTCAACCAGCTTTGTTTCTTAGCTCTAGCCTTGCTCTGAGCCTTGCAGCAGGTTTTGGTTGCCTCCACTATCCCCAGCTTTATGAGCTCCCACCTCTGGTTACTGTCCGTACTAGATTGAATTCTGGCCAGGTACCCTTTTACCACTTCCCATCCTCCCAAAATTGGCCCTCCCAGTCCAGCGCCCTTGTGCCAGATTCCACTCCTTCCTTGCCCATATCCAATGTGAGCCATACTGAGTGGTGGTCACTCCCTGACAGCGGTTCCTCCACTATAAGTTCTCTCACAAAGTCCCCATTTGCCAGCACAAGGTCAAGGGTATTCCCTAACCTGGTTGGTTCACTGACCATTTGCAGCAGGAAGCTGTCCTGGAAGGCACACAGCAGTACCTCCTCCCTTCTGTTCCTGGTTGTTGGGGTACTCCAGTCCACTCCTGGCATGTTGAAGTCCCCCACAATCACCACACTACTCTTCTCGCAGGTCCTCCTGATCTGTCCCGCTAGTTCCCTGTCTAAGTCCTCCGTCTGAGATGGCGGCCTGTACACCACTCCCATTCTAAGAATCCTATTCTTGGAATCCTGGATTTGCATCCAAATTGACTCTGTAGTACCCTTTGAGGTGACTGGATTGTCTCAAGCCACCATCTCCTTGGCCTCTCTGTTGCTCCATTTCCTAATGCTTGCCACAGGACTCATCCACTTATGTGATGAATGATGAAGAGTAAAACTTTATTTTATTTTTTTAGTTTTTTTATTTTTATTTTATTTTCGTCAATGTATTTAGTTTTTTTATTGTAGTTTCTTTTATTTTTATTTATTTTTAATATGTGGATTTCCAAAATAATACCACACTAAAACAGACAAAAAGTTCCCTGTAATACAGCACTCCTACAAGTGATAATACTACTGTTCCTAAGTGATAATAGCATAATTCAGAGCCCGAAATACTATCGTTCAGAGCTCTGAACGATACTAATATCAATAAAACTGATGCATGCAAGTGCAAGAAGTCTCTTACTACACGCTATGGTTATAATGTCAATCAAAGAATCTCGGCTCGTGATTGGCCGCTTTCTCTTTCTGGGTTGGCAGAACATTTTGAAAAATGTGGCAGCCATCTCTTACTTAGTGAGAGATTATCATTATCTTGCAACGAGTCTTCCCTGATTTTTTTTATCTTCCTACTCAAAATGGAATTATCTGGTTGATCCTGTGTTCTTTCCCAAGTAAAAAGGTAAGACTGCTTTTTCCAAAAACCATTTACACTCGAGACCGAGAGGATCGCTGAGGAGGAGGAGAGAAGGTGGGAGGGGTTTATGAAACTGTCTGCGGCGCATGAGAAGAGCGAGACAGTGCCGTGGTCGCCAGAACAGAGTCTTCACAACAGCTGCTAACCACTGCTTCCAAATAAAATTGGATCCATATATTAAAAAAAATAATAAATACCTAAGTCTCTATTTCAAGGCTATAAATCTTGAGGTTTTGGGGACTTTGGGAACTTCTCAAGCTTTGCTTTCGAGGTTCCAAGTCCCCAAAACCTCTCGATGGGATTACTGCCTTGTAATAGATACTTAGGTATCTATTATTCTATTTTTATTTTATTAGTGGGATGCCACCAAAGACTCGCCACCAGCTGACAGACACTTGCTGACCACTACCCACATCACACTGCAAGAGCACAGCTCAGGATCACACACACAGACAAGGACACATGCTGCCTCAGGGCTCAGGAAGAGAAAGGATCTTCAGCAGCTTGAGAGAATGTGGTGAATTTTTTAGATTTTTTTTGATTTTTTATGGGATGCCATCATGGTGCCAGCTATCAGGTATGAGGTACTGGCATGCTGCCAACTAGCACACACTTTCCGGCCACTACCCAGATTGCACTGCAACAGCACAGCTCAGAATCTCACACACACACTCATGCGTGCACACACACACACTTGCTGCTTCAGGAGGAAGGAACTGTAGCAACTTGGGGAATGTGAAGACTAGGGGTTTTAATGCCAGAAAAAGAAAAAAAAATTTTTTTTTTTATGGGATGCCTCCAAGGTGCCAACTACCAGTGGCCAAGCATTGTCCTGCTGCCAGCTGGCACACACTAACTGCCCATAAAAATTAGTAAATAAAAGTAACCCCCCTGCAAAAAAGATCAAACTTCAGGCTTCTGCCAGGGGCAGTTCTATGTGATAAAGGTGAGTCTGAAAGACCGCCTATCACATGGAGAGAACAAACTAGAGCCCATAGTAAAAAGGGCGACTGATATTGTACTGACCATTGCAAATAGCAACGGTCGCTACAATACTTACCAAAACCACACAGAAATCATTTTGGAGACCACGTGATGCAGAGTGCTGAGTAGAAGCTCCTCCGCTTAGCTCCAGCCTCCCGATTTTATAATTGTCTTTTTCTGATGTCTAGATCTTCCAAAACCCTTTGTACTCAGCTGATCCTGCCTACTAAGCACCTAGAGCATCTGATTAGTGAGTTTGGGGCACTGATGGAGGCTTACATGAAGAAAGCCCCACAAAAACATATTCCTCCAGCCATCCCCGAGAAGGCCTCAAAGAAATCTCGGGCCTCGAGTGGGTCTGACAGGCCCGATCATCCGAGTCAAGCATTGGAGCAAGAACCTCTAATGCTGAATAGGTTCCTGGAAGAATTTAAACCCTTCCATGAGGAGGTGAAAGAGATGACGACCGACCTGAAGGCTCTTTCAAAAAAAAATTGGACGAGGTCTCAGTGACTGTCTCTGATAACACTGCCCGCATAGTCTCTCTGGAGAATCGCTTAGAAAAGGTGGACCCTGGGCTAGTGGCTATACGGCAGAAGCTCTCTCAAGTGGACGCAAAGCTTGAAGATCTTGAGGGCCACAACCGCAGGAACAATGTTGTGATTTTAGGGCTGCCAGAAGGAGAAGAGGGCCAGAATACTGTAGTTTTCATACAGAGGCTGGTGGAATGGGTTGCTGACCCCTCTCCCTTCAGCCCTGCATACACCATCGAGTGAGCGCACAGGTCGTTGAGACCGAAACCTCCACCAGGGGCTGCCCTCCGCCCCATTATATGCCGATTCTTAAATTTTTTAGAGAGGCAGCACTTTTTGTTGAAAGTGAGAGCCCTACAGGAGGTACGTTGGGAGAATTCCAAATTGAGAATTGCACAAGACCTGCCAGGATCGGTCCGACTGAAACGTACAACATTTCACCCCATTGTGTCCAAGATTATTGCTGCGGGGCTTAAGTTTAGGATCAGGTACCTGGCCAGGCTGTAAGTGCTTGTGAACGGATCCTGGCTAACGTATGAAGATCCAGAATCTGCTCTTTCCGATCTCAAAACTGCCCTACCTGATTTGTTTCGGGATCCCTGAGAAGTTCTGTTCCTAAGATGAGGGGAAGTCCAGTGCGGTCAAGTTGTGACTGTTATCTTGTTAAATGTCTACAAGGATAGCAACGACGGGGTGCATCTGGAAGTTCTTGCTACTCAAATGGACTGAGTTAATATTTAGCTGGGCTAACTGCCATTGAATACTTATGCCCTAATTTTAAAAACGAACCTGATGTTTAGATCAAGGACTCATGGAACGTTTGGCTTGTCTATTTGGGGATGATGTTTTCCATTCCAATGTAGCCAGTTGTACAGGCCATCACTAGTGAAGGGAAGATCGTTCTAAGTTGCTAAGGATCATTATTTTACTCCATGGGTGGCTTAACTTAAATGCTGTGCTGGGCTTTTCTATTGTTTTCATGTGAGCACTCAGGTAGGGTCGCCCCGTAGCCACAAGAGGGAGCTCTGTGCGCAGGAATGTTAGCTTAGCGCTGGTGTCAATTTGGGGATGATTTCCCTCAGTATTGTTCCCCGTTTCTAGTTTGGGATAGTAAAACACCCTAAACTGTGCTTGTGGGTCTTTGGACTGGCAAGAACCCAGTGCAGAGATGACCTTCCTTTTTAATTTTTGCCTGGAGCTCAGGACGTTTGAGTCCCTTACCTGTTTTCAGGTCACAGAATTCAGGTTGGAAGGGGCAATTTCCCTTTGTAAGGCTCCCTGCTCATTTTTGATTTGCGAAGACATTTCCTACAGGGCAACAGGGGCCCTATCTCTTATTTTGTCTCCTGGGGTTTCTGGGCGCTTGTTTGTGTCTCGCAGGCCACATTACCCTTTTTTTTTTTATTATTCTAACGCATTTGTTGTGCACTTTTGTCTGAAGCCCAGCACTGCTCTTAAGCTAGCAGGGGTATTAAAGTTGTAGAGTTGCCATTTTCTTAT
Source organism: Neoceratodus forsteri (assembly GCA_016271365.2). Classification (NCBI taxonomy): domain Eukaryota; kingdom Metazoa; phylum Chordata; order Ceratodontiformes; family Ceratodontidae; genus Neoceratodus; species Neoceratodus forsteri. The sequence continues at coordinate 57,649,357 of CM028130.1, forward strand.
TCAAGGGGACTGTTACACTCGCTGGAGGCAAGGGGGTATATTTGGGAGGCTGGAGGGGGAGGAAGGGATGCAGTACTGTGCTAAACGTTGCTTGTGACAGTGGGGGTGGTTGGGTGGGGGTGAAATTTCTGAGCTATGGACAGGTTTTTTCTATGTCAAATGAAAGGGGAGAATGTTGGGGGTTTGGGATGTTTTGTCTGGATACAGGTGGGGGAGGGTGGTGCATACAGCAGTAATCATAGGAACCTGACTAATTATTTCTCGATGTTTTTGTACAGGGCTTTCGGAACTAAGCTCATTATTTTTGTTCTAGATGGCTAACAATGTGATTCTCGCAACTTGGAATGTGAAGGGGATCAGGAAAAAGTCCAAACAACATCCGGTGCTTAAGCATCTAAGCCTATTGCGCTCCCAGATAACGTTTTTGCAGGAATCTCACTTACTAGAATCCGAAGCTTCACAACTAAGGAGACAACAAGTGGGTCAGGTCTTTAACACCTCGGGATCCACCAATAGTTGTGGGGTCATGTCAATTATTAATAGAGGCATTCCCTTCATCTCCACACAGGTCATTAAAGATCTGGGGGCAGATTTGTTCTGGTTCAGGGCACTCTTTGGTCAGTTCCACTTTTGCTTTGCAGTATCTATGGGTCTAATATTGATGACCCAGGTGTTTTCAGCAGGCTGATCATGATTATTCTACCAATGCTTCCCATTATGATTATTATGGGTGGTGATTTTAACCAGGTATTGGATTCCAACTTGGATAGGTCAGGTAGGGAGCTGAGGGGGCTTTCCTCGGGGCAAAGGGCATTCAAGGAATTGGTGGATCAATGCAGGTTTTTTGTGATATTTGGCGCATTCTGCATCCTAGTTCCAAGGAGTTTACCTTTAATTCGATGGTGCATGGCTCGCAGTCTCGCATTGACTACCTATTCATCTCTCAGGGGCTCTTGCCCGGGGTTATGTCTGCCTCTATCCAGCCTGGCCCTATTTCCGACCACTCCCTCGTGGTATGTAAGCTGGCTTTTCTTAACACACCTAGAAGGGAGACCCGGTGGAAGCTCAATGAACAGTTGTTAAAAGATGCCAAGTATTGCAAGCTTATAAAAGAACAAATTGAGTTTTTCATCTTATCGAATCCTATTGATAGTGCAAAGTCGGATATTTTATGGGGTGCCTTTAAAGCATTTATGAGGGGAATCCTTATTAGTTTAGCTTCAAAAAGGAAAAGGGCACTGGAGAAAGAGTTATTATTATTATTGTCCCAAATACGATCCCTTGAGGCTAACCTTTCTGTCAACACTTCAAGTGAAGACAGAAAGAAGCTTCTGGTGGCCAAGGATAGATACTTAGATTTGCTGAGGGAAAAGGCAGAGTTAGCTATTATCCAAACTAGAGCCAGCTATATGGACCAGGGAGAGAAGGAGGGAGGTCTACTCGCATTACGACTTAGACAACAGAAGTCTGCAAGATTTATCCCCCAAATCTGAGCTCAGGCAGATGGGTCTCTGAGAGTATCCCCTTCTGAGATAGTGCAAGAGTTTGCACTATATTACGAGCAGTTATACAGGGATATGGAGGACCCTCCTTGCCTGGAGTCTCTGGAGGAGTATTTAAAGGATTTCCATCTGCCCTCCCTAACAGAACAACACAAGGTTTTTTTGGCTTCTCCAATATCCCAGGAGGAGATCTTGGGGGTTATAGGAGCCTTGCAGTCAGATAAGGTTCCAGGGCCGGATGGTTTCTCTTCATTATTTTGTAAAGTTTTCCGAGAACTCTTACTGCCGGTGCTTCACCAGCTTTTTCAGCACATTTTGTCCGGGGTAGGTGTAGATGCCTAACTGTTCAAAGCCCTGATTGTTCTTCTCCCCAAACCGGACAAAGACCCCGAGTTAGTTCAAAGTTACAGGCCCATATCCCTTTTAAATCAAGACATCAAAATTCTTTCAAAGATATTGGCTGATAGGTTAATGGTGGTCCTTCTGGACCTAATAGGTATGGTGCAGGTCGGGTTCATGAAGGAACGTTTGTCCTCAGACCATCTGCCCACACTGTCGCATGTCTTCTCGGTATCCAGGGATGCTGCTTTCCCAGTCGGGCTGGTCTCCCAGGATGCCGAGAAGGCTTTTGACTGTGTGAATTGGAACTTTCTGTTCCAGGTCCTTAAGGTCTTCCAGTTTCCCACCATTTTTATAGACTGGATCAGTGCATTATACAAAGCCCCCCTCAGCAAAGATTTCAGGAAATGGTGCATTTTCTAAATCTTTCTCACTATATTCAGGCACTAGACAGGGTTGCCCCCTTTCACCCCTCCTATTCAACCTTTACCTGGAACCTCTCATTCAAAACATTCTCAGCAATGTGGGGATACAGGGCATCTGGGTGGGACACCAAGAGGTTAAAGTTACCGCGTACGCGGATGATCTCCTTCTTTATTTATCCCACCCGGTGTCCTCTGTTCCGGCCTTGTTGAGAGAAATTGATAAATTTAGTGCTCTCTCAAACTATAAACTAAATGCTAATAAATCCTCCTTTTTCCCCCTGAATCGTAAGATTTTTAAGGCAGACATCATTCCCTTCGGTTTGTGTTGGGTACCCCGGATACTGAAATACCTGGGCATCAAAATAACGCGTAATCCCCTCAGAATGGTTTAATCAAAATATGAAGCCTCTTTCACACCTTATAATTCAGGACCTGGATAGATGATCCAAACTCCTGGTTTCATTATGGGGCTGGATTAACATAATCAAGATGAATATCTTCCCAAGAATTTTTTATCTCCTCTCTCTTCTTAATTCATTCATTCCTCTATCCTGGTTTCAGAAAATGCATAGTACTTTTACCAAGCTTATTTGGTCTGACAAGTACCCCTGACTGGCATACTATAAGTTGGCAGCTTCTAAGTTTGATGGAGGACTGCCGATTCCCCACTTGGCTATTTATTATTGGGCTAGCCACCTGGCTAAATGCCTGAATGGGTATGTCCTGGTCCCGAGAATGTAAGACCGATATGGCTCAAAATAGAGTTAGATTTAATCCAGTCTATGAATATGGACCCCTTAACTTGTTTTATGTTAAAATGTCCCAGTTACAAGGTGCCGAGAAATGTCCCACTTTTATGACCTCCTTAAAAGTATACGCGTAGCTTTGTTCTTTTTTGCGCTATACCCCTCAGCTTGACCTGGCCCCAGAATCCTCCTCCCTACTTGGGTCCTCGGGGGTCACCTCTAAATTATACCAAAACTTGTTTTATAGAAGGTACGGGGACTCCTTTGGACCGACCAGGTTCTGGAGTTCCTTATTACACCAATATGCTCCCAACTGGCAGGCCTTATGGAGGTTCTGTCATAAATATGTGTCCCAAGATAGATTGCGTCTTATGCAATACCACATTTTGCACAACCTGTATTACACTCCAGTTAAGTTAGTGAAATGGGGTCTTCTTGACTCTAAATTATATGTTAGATGTTCCCGGGGGAGGGAACACTCCTTCATATATTTTGGTCATATCCTAAAATATCTTTGTTGTGGGACTCTATCAAAACATTTCTGAACCCCTTACTAGGTCTGCAGGAGTGTTTCACACCCGATATTTGTCTCTTAGGGGATCTGTCCTCTATTAGGGTTAAGGCAAGGAGGTTTCATATCTCCATGATTGCACTATCTGTTGAAAAGCTTATTTTACGCCACTGGAAAGATAAGGTCACTCCGACATTACAGGAATGGGTGAATGAAATCCTTGCTAACTTGCATACAGAGAAAGCTATAGCAAGCCTCCATAATAGATTATCCGTCTTCACACATATATGGGCTCCCCTTCACTCTTTAATTATTGCTACCCGGAAGTAAGCACTGTTATATAGTAAGTAGCCCTGTATACTTATGTATAATGTCATAGTTCCCATACTGAAAGTGATTTAATACTGCGGGGAGGGGGGGGGCAGTTTTAGAAGAATATCTCTTGTATTCATGTCCTACTTGTCATGTTAACTGCCTCCAATGTTGTGGAATATTTTGTCGATAAAGGTTGAATTATAAAAAAGAAATCATTTTTTTATGAGGGGGGCTGTGCCCCCCCTTGCAGGGGGGCAAGCATCCCACCCCCCCAACTTAAAAAAACAACTCCGAGGGGGGTGCTGACCATGGGGCAAGTTATTGGACTTTCTTTTAGAAAAAAAAGGATTCTCTCTATAGCTGGACCCGGGTCTACTTGCACTGCAATCGGTGGTGTACACCCCTACACTATACAAGCAACTCGGCAGGAATTGGCCACAGAGGATGCTATATCCTGTAATAAGTGAGTATAGCTCCTTGCTATACTTGTTATACAGGATATAGTGACGTATTGCACCACTCGCTCTCTTGTAGAGTGTTATTATTGAATCTCTCAAAAATGCAGCGCTCAATAATCAGCGCTCTACATGAGTGCTACTGCCAGGGGCTTCAGTCAAAATGTTGTTGTATTTATAATGCCCTGCTAAAATGCTGGTTTTGCAATGAAAAAAATGTGTGTTTCACTTCTGAGATAAGGCAACACATGGGCACTGGCAGATTGCCACCTCATGCCCCATCTGCCCACTGGCCAGTCCCAAGTACACACATCTCCTTGTCCAGAGTCCAGTCTCTCCACTCTCAGGCAAACCCTTGGTCCTAGAAACTGGCTACAACACTGCTGCTCAGCCTGCCTTTACATTTGTTTCTTCTTTTTCATCTTAAAATATGCCATTTTCTGCAGCCTTCCTGTTGCAGGACTAGTGTAGGTTGAAATTTTGAAAATTCTTATCTTTTGGAAGAGAATTTACTAGCCCCTGGCAGTAGCACTCATGTAGAGAATTTCCTAGCTAATCTAACTAGCCAGCCCTACAGGGACACAGAAGATAGGGGCCGGCTTCACATCCCAGGAGTTGGAGGCCACCTGCATGCTGGGGGACCTGGAGGACACACAGGAGCTGCAGGGCCAGGGGCCATACAGGGACTGTAGGCCATGGGGGGGGCAAGTCGATGATACAGGCACGCCACCTGGGCACACACTCCTCCACTCATCTGGGGGGAGAGAACTGCCAGGAGCTTGTAAGGTGGCCCACACACACAACATAGTGATACCTAGCACCTGCACCCACCCCCAACACAGCACCACCACATAGCCCTACATACAAACCCCTTCTTGTCCCGGAGGTGATGTTTATGATTTATAGTTTACGGGGCTGGAAAAGGTGAAAATTGGTTTGGGGGGGGCAATAGACTAACCTGTCTGTTGCAAAGGGAGAGTTTTTGGATATTGTCCCTTCACAGTTTACAACCACGGGGCCTCAACAGATCTCAGACCCTTTTTGTAATCTCAGTGGCTTGCCTTGAGAATTTATCTAATACTGTACTTTTGTTTTCTTCTCTCTAAGTAATTTTTTGGTGTTTAAGAGAGCACAGGATTTCCTACTCCAACTCCCCAGTGTAACAGTGCAAATGGATCTTGGGGTCACTCTCAGCATCATATGTTACCTTCCTCTCTCCTTTCTTCTCACTCCCCCAAACCCCACTTTACTCCCTTCCCATCTGAAATGGCAAGTTTTCTTTCTGCCATGGAAATATCCATTTTTATTAATATTTGCTTTCTTCTTACATATCAGGGGTCAGTACTGAAAAAAAATTTTGTAATTTACTGAATTTGATTTCATGCTTCTGTCATATTATTACATGTTCTTTTTGTATCATTAGTCTGTTTCACAGTTTTCTTGGGTGTGTCTAATAAAAACATAGAAGTTGTTGGCAGAGAAGGACCTCTTGGCCCACCTAATCTGCCCTATTTTCCCTACCAACTGTACCACCGCAGACCCTATTCGATCTTTGGTCTTTCTTCATTGCATTATTTCTAAGGTCCCCTTGTGTCTATAACATGCATGCTTGAATCCCATTACAGTTTTAACACTCACCACCTCTGCTGGGAGGCTGTTCCAGGCATCCACCACCCTTTCTGTGAAGAAGTACAGTATTTCCTCACATCTCCTCTGAGTCTCCCCCTCCCACTGTCATAGCAAGACCCCTTGTCCTCAAGCATCTTTTTCTATGTAAAATGCTACCTTTATGTACCTAATTAATGTCTGTGAGGTATTTAATGTTTCTATCATGTCCCCCCTTCCCTCCATTCCTCTAAAGAGTGCATATTTAACTCTTTGAGCCTTTCCTTGTAGGGTTTCTGATGCAGGCCATGCACCATTTTGGTTGTCCTCTTTTGTACTGCCTCCACCATATCTACAGGATGCCCTTCCAGTGATGGGGCCTCCAGAACTGGACACAGTACCCTAGGTAGGGCCTTGCCATTGATCTATACAGGTGTCACAGTACCTCCCTCTTTCTGCTGGCGATGCCCCTCCCTATGCACCCAAGCATCCTGCTAGCTTGCCCCACTGCCTTATCACACTGCTTTGCTACCTTCTGGTCATTAGAAATGATTACCCACAGGTCCCGTTCCTGTTTTGTGATTGCCGATGCCTCCCCACCCAATTGGTACACTGCCCCCAGGTTTTTGTGCCCCAAGTGTGTGACTTTGCACTTTTTTCTTTGAAACACAGTGCCAAACCCTTGACCAGTCTTCCAGCTTTTTCAGATCTCCTCTCATCCCCCCCCCCCACCGGTTTGTCCATTCTGATGCAGATTTTTGTGTCATCCAGGAACAGGCATACTTTCTCTTCCAGCCCTCCTGCAATGTTGCTAATAAAGACAATGAAGAGGATCAGGCCTAGTACTGACCCCTGCAACACCCCACTGGTTACCTTGCCTTCTTCAGAGTAAACACCATTTATCACCACCCTCTGGCTCCTGTTGCTTAAAGAGTACCTAAACAAGCAGTTTTTTAAAACTGCAAATTCCAAAATCTGGCTTTATAGCGAGGTAAATTAAAGGCTGCTGTTTACATTCATGCTAAAACTGCATTTATGTAAATAATATAAATGCAGTTTCATAGTTTTTGAAAAATGTAAACATCAACATTTCACTTTCAAAAAACAGCCTTGGTTTCTCCCTAAGATGTCTGCCAAGTGTGTTAAGTGATGAATCGTGATGACATCATGGGAGCCAGAGACAGAGCTCCACATATATATCTATAATGCTGACTAGTTCTTCTTTTCTTCTTTTCCTCTTTATTTTGATTTGTTGTACCAGAATGATCAACACCATGTATTAACTTGTGGATTATTTTGATCAGTACACATGTTAGGCTATAATTTTGTTCATTTTGTTTACTTTAACTTGCGGAAAATGTTTTTCAATCCAGGTGACTTTTTCTTTGGCAAACTGCATTATAGTACAACACTTGAAATACCTGATAATCTAGTAGTTATATGATGGGCTGAATTTTGTTTTTTGTTAACCAGGAGAGATGCACTAAGCTGAAAGCTTGTTTACAGGTGTGGCCTGGGAGCACAAGGAAGTTTAGTGACTTGCTCAGGGTCACATAGCAAAATACCTGTCTTGTTCAGCTCCAAAGCTCATGCTGTGTTGTTAATCCACAAATAAGGCTTTCTTTTTCCATGTGTACCCTCTGCACCTAGCCTGCCTTCTGTTGCACACCCCACTATCCATACCCTGTCCTTAGTATTGCCTGGGGCCGGATATGAGCTTGTGGTCTCATGAAGAGAATTATCACACCTCAGATTGTAATCTTGTACCTCAGAGAGTTTTGCACACCTATACTGATACGCATCATAAGCTGGCACTGTTAAAAATGCCTCCCAAATCACTCTCCAGTCCACATTCTCAGTGTTTGACTTCTGCTCCCACAGTAAACAGAGTGGAGCACCACCCTTCTGCACAGTGAAGGTAGTATGTACAGTTCCCTGTTGTGTTTTTTCCCACCTCATTAACCAACAACTAGGTCTTCCTGGAGGGGCAAGCAATAAGCATCATGACCCACCAGACAAACTGCTGTTCATGCCCTCATAAGGGCTGCACTTACAATGGATAACAATGTTATTAGCAGGAGAGAAATACTAATACCTTGAGTGAATCCACCTGACTTCCAGTGTCAGTCTACTCCTTTACCTGTGATCTGCAGAACTCTGCAAGACAGTTCCCAGCAATTCTTCTCCAGTACTTTTCTGTGCTCTACTCCACAATGCGAGTTGGCTGGCTACCATCCTTCCAAATCTTGACTGAGCTATACACAACTCCCTCAATACTGTCCTAACAAACATCAACATCTCCCCACCCGATGGTAATCTCCCTACACTGAATTCAAGTAACAGTTCAGGTGCAGCCCTGCCACTCTGAGTATTTGTCATCACTGGCTACTCTCATCTACAGTCAGGAAGTGATCATGATGCTGACAGCCCCACATTTCAGATCTCACAGTGATCTGCTCAGCATCCTCCTTCATGTCTTCAACTAGCTTGAATATAGCTGTACCCTGCTGAAATGGCCTCTTCAGTCCCTCTCTGGCATTCATTCTTCTCACCTGCTCCCCACACCAAAAACTAGTGAGTTCACTACCCTTCTGCATCATGAATGTGTTTAGTACAGTCTCCCATGTTATATTTACATAATAATAAACATGATCTTCTGGTAAGCCAGGCTGATAGCAGCATGGCACAAGTGGAAAAATAGGCTTTCCTACCCATATAAGATCTAAGCCACCTATGATTAGGCACTATTAAATGACGTGCATAATGATGTGTGCACCCATCATTTAATAGTGCCTAATCAAAGGTAGCCTAGATCTTTTTAAGGATAGGAAAGCCAATCATTCCCCTTGTTCCCTGCTGCAATGAGCCTGACTTACTGGAAAGATATGTTTATATTTGATATGTCAAAATAAAACGGGGACTGCACTACTTGCATTCATGATGCAGAAGGGTGATGAGCTCACCAGTTTTTAGTCTGAGGAGTAATAGTGAAGAATGAATAGTAGAGGTTTACTGAGAAGGCCACTCTTGCAAGACACTGCTATATTCAGGGAAGGAGGAAGGCAGGAGAGAAATATGAGCAGATTACTGTGAGAAATGAGATGTGGGGCTGCCTGCACCTTGATCACTACCTGACCCCATTTTCCTGGCCAACATTCCTCTTCCTATAAAACTAGTTTATGCAATTGTCCAAGGCTGTGTGTGTATATTAATGTATGAAATGGCTGCCACTGCACATTCAGTCACTTCACTACCAGTCTAGTATTGCTTGTATAGCATTTTGGGATGCAATGTGTTTAAAACCCACTATATAAATGCTGATTCTTCTTCTTATTATTATTATTTCCCATGGAAAAAGAAGATGAGACAAGCATATATTTGAGTTTCAAGAAAGTATGAACTCTAACATTGGACTGCACAAGAACTTTGCTACAAAAAAGTGGTGGTTCTAGGGGGTGGTGAAGGTGGTGGCTGCACCCCCACAGTAAAGTACTTGCTTGCTGCTACTGTATTTCACTTTGTTGAAGAAGTCTGATTTATTGATTGTACAAATATTTACATTCAGACTATGGATTATATTTGTAGGTTCTGTCAAAAAAGTACTAGAAAAGAATAACAGCAGAAAATATAAAGGTTTAATAAAAATGTTAAAAAGTGCATATTAAGAATGCATACCACCCCAGCACCCCATTGTAACATCCTGGATCCACCATAACCACTAGACCACCAGGTTATTCAAAATTTGTACTGCACTGTGGTTTGCCACAGAGAAAGTCGGTTGGATTAAAACACATTTTCAGCATGTTAAAGTAAACAAAATGAACCGAACCATAGCCTAACATGTGTATTATATAAAATAATGCACATGTTTTTGACCATTTGGGTGAAACAATTCTATACAAAGAGAAATAAGAACTAGTTAGCACTATAGAGAGACGTATATCTCTCTGACTTTGGCTCTAATTATGTCATCACATAACAGATTTGGCAGCCATTTAAGAAGCAGGTAAGACAGTTTTTTGAAATTGGAAGGCTGATTTTACAATTTTCAAATGCTCTGGAACCACATTTAGGTAAATTATGTAAATGTTGTTTTAGCATTAATGAATACAGCAGCATTTCCTTTAGTCACCTACGGAGTCAGATTTTTGAATAGTTTGATGTCAAAATGTTGTTTAGGTATCCTTTAACCAACTTCTTATTGATTTTACTACTTTGGGACCTACTCCTAAGCTGCCCAGCTTGCTCACCAGTCTTCTGTGTGGAATGTTTTTGAAGGCCTTACAGAAATCCAGGTAGGCCACATCCACCGCTCCACCCTGATCTACTTCCCTGGTTACCCAGTCAAAGAATTCAATCAGGTTTGTCTTGCAAGATCTCCCCCCTGAGAATTCATGCTGCCTCGGATCCTGTAATTCACTGTTCAGAAGGTATTCCCTAATCTTTCCCTTCAGTAGTGATTCCATTACTTTACCCACCACCGAAGTCAGACTGAGAGTCTTGTAATTTCCTGCCTCCTCCCTGTTACCACTTTTGTGAAGTGGGACCACATATGCCCTCCTCCAGTCCTCAGGAACTTCCCCCATATCTAGTGATAGCTTGAACAGCACTGTGAGAGGTGTAGCCAGTACCTCCTTGAGCTCCCTCAATATTCTAGTTTGTACCTCATCAGGCCCAATTGACATGCCCACTTTTAGTTGTGCTAGTTCCTTGAGGACTCTCTCCTCTGTAAAAGGACTAGGGTCCACCCCCCTTCCCATTAATGCCATTGTCCCTCTTTTGTGGCCCGTCATCTACCTCTAATGTACAGCCTGGTTAAAGTGTTAAAATGTACAAATGTACTTATTAGTAATTTCATGACTGTTACTCCTACGTCATGATGTCACCTTTTGTCATTATTTAAGAGACTGTCTTTTTGCCAAGTACCCGCCCCTTGATGAAGCTCCAATTGAACAAAGCACCGGGGCATTTGGTACTGCAGTTTTGGTTGTGGTTCCACTAATTTGTGTGCTAATCTTCAATAAATTTTGGAATTTTTTGATCACATTCCTGACTCTAGCATTATGTCGTGGCCGTTGGTGTGTGGACTCATCTTCTGCAGGACTGGATGTGGCATTCCAGATGCTGTCAGGCGGATTCACAGGATCTGGGGTACTGCCGCATGCCACTACCCCACTGACAACAGCATACACCTCAGTTGCTATGGCACAGAGTACCGGGCCACAGCAGCTGCCACTCCTCAGCCCCACAGGCCCCGGGGAAATATGTGCAGGATGCCAACACTGAGGATTGTGCCAGCCCAACAGTGATACAGGAGGCAGGGGTGAGCTCCACATCCCAGGAGTTGGAGGTCACCTGCAGGCTGGGTGACCTGGAGGACACATAGAAGTAGCAGGGTCGGGGCCATCCAGGGACCATAGGCCATGTGGGGTGGGGCAAGTCAAAGCTACAGTCACAACAGTTGGGCACATACTCCTCTACATGTCTTGGGGAGAACTGCCAGGAGACTATGAGGCAGCCCACACACACTGCACAGTGGCAACTAGCACCTGCACCCACCCCGACATAGCACCACCACATAGCCCCTACACACAAACCCCTTCTCATCCCCCTGACAGGATTGCACTGAACACCCATGAACTCCATCACCCAGCACAGGGACCAAACGCATGAACCCTGACCCCCAGGTTTTGGGCCACACACATAAACCCTGCCCCCCAGGGTGGGTGCCACACACATGTACCCTGCCACCTGTGATGGTGGCCATACCTCCAGACCCCACCCTCCAGGGGAAGGGGTTAACCATTGCCATGGCAGACACAGACCACTGCTGCAGGTAACCACCCTACACAGCCAGAAACAGCTGGACCATGACACAAGGCCCCCCTGACACAGGATGTGACACCCATTCCCCACCCCCATGTGGGCACTCAGGACATATAGGACTCATCACAGTACCACAATGGCATACACCCTATCTCCTGAATGACATACACTTGAATGCATGGCATGCCACTTGGCCAGATAGTGTCTCAAGACAATGGAGTTATGGGTCACCCCTCTCCTATTCACCCTGTGGGACAGCACCTGGTGATCAGGCATGAGTAACCATCTGTGAACAGTCATGTTGTGCAACATGGCACATGCAGTGATCACTCTGAAAGCCTTCCCAGGGGCCATCATCATCATGCCATCAGTGCAGTACTGGCAACAGAACTGCATCTTCAGCACCCTGATGGTCCTCTCAACAATGACACGTTTCCGCTTGTGCACCTCATTATATGCCTCCTTCTCCCTGTCATGCAGCATCAGGAACAGCATCATCAAGTATGGTTGGAGTGGGTATCCACTGTCACCTAGGCACTGGATACAGAATGAAGGTTACTCAGCCTGGATCCATCGAACATGTATGCATCATGGGTCGACCCAGGGTACTTAGCACACACACTGGTGATGATACTGTCTGTGTTACATACTATATGGCTGTTGATGCTGTGGAAACCCCTTCTGTTCCTGTATGCCTCCTTGTCCATGGTAGGTGCTATGATGTTCACATGGATACAGTCTATAGCATCCACTATGTTGGGCATGCCATGCATTGCATTGAATGCTTTCTTTGTGGCACAAATGTCTGCATCAGCTGTGGGGAACTATATATGGTCATGTACATGTTGTAGTAAGGCATCCGTGACTTGGTGTAGGGCCCTTGACATGGATGACTGACTGACACCTTTGACATCCCCTTGACCCTCTGGAAGGAGCCTGTGGCATATTATGACAGGGCATACAGGACTTTCATTTCCATGGACATAGCATGTGATCTATGTGTCTGGGCTGCCAGATGTTCATGGAGCATGTGGTAGAGTCCTGAGATACTGACATGGTCCAGGCAGTACCTTTCAATGTACAGAGATAGGTCACAGATGTATGGGGCCTGAATATCCTGGGCCTGTGTCATCTCCTCAGAACCTTTTCCCTCTCTCTCTCTCTGTCTCACCCTCTCACAGGAGGACATTCATGAGTAGCCCAGAGCACATCCAGCTAACCCCGTGAGATTGCTGTGACTCTCAGTCTGAGTGCTGCTACTCACTGTACATCATGCCATGTACCATGTGGAGCAGCTGCCACCACAGCCACAACTCCCCCTTAAAGTAGACCATGACCTGAAATGCCTGTAGGATCACACATGTGACATGTCATCAAGTTTTGCCACCTAACATGCCATTCTGCATTTTGACATAGCAGCTGCAAGTGCACCACCCTATGGAGGTGTGTCTGCACTCGAGGTCGGGCAGCTGGGGCTGTACCCCCTAATCTGCTGCATGTGTCAGAATGCACATAAACTGACGTCCCCTGGGGGAACTTGTGGGAGACAACAAAGCCCAGGGAGGTGAGTGGATTTGTTCTTACCCTACTGTGTGCTACTGTCCATTCAAAGCCACATGGGCCTTGGACTTATGAGGTACCCCTGGTGTACACACCTGCTGCCTGTTGCACACCAACCTGTAATGAAATCCTTGTGCTGTCCATCACAGGTGCCCCTGTGTGCTGTGTTCTGTGTTGCCCCTACTGGTGGTGTCCATGTGTGTCACGGGTGTTTTGTGTTGTGCTGCTAACCTTTTGCTCTGCCTTTGTGTCTCCACAGGACTTCCAGGGGAGGCTGGATGTCACTGCCCTGGAACAGTGGGCACAGCCTGATGGGGCTGTGTCACTCATGGTGGTATCATGGTTGCATGGGGTACCCCAACCTCCCATACCACCCATCCTGTATGGTGGTTATGGCCAATGTTCACTACAAGGATGAGGTGGGGGATATGTGGGTCATCACCAAACCCTCTAACATATGTTGTGCCGGTGACTGTGGTGCATGTATGGGTCTGCTGTTGTTAGAATCATAATGTCATATTCGCATCCATCATGGCTGTCTTCTCATCTTTCTCTTCCAGGGGTATCGTGGACCACTACAGTGCCTGGTACTGCATCTCTGGGAATACACTGACACCAACATTCAAGGCTCCAGTGCGGACTCTGAGGATGAGGAGGATGGATACATTGTTTCCTGTGATTATGTTGGCCTTTGGCCCCTGTGATGCTCCATTAGCCTTTGCCATCATTAAAGACATGTGTTCTGCATACACTGATATCATCATCATTCTTGGCAGTGGTGTGTATCCGCTGTCTTGGTTTGGGGGGGGGGATCTACATCTCTGCTGGCAGCCAACTGAACCTGGTACTTCCCAGGTGGCATGGTTGTGCTGCAAGAGGTGCACTGGCCAGCATCCATCCCTGTGTCCTGTGCTGTGATCATGCCACTGGCATGCAGTGGTGGTCCATATGCTGGGGCACATGTCCGGCAGTGGGTTGTGTCTCTGGCCTTCTTGGCACTTGCCATGTGTGCCTGTAGCATGCAGTGGCTCTGTCTTGGGTCCACACATGGTCCATACCCCTGTGTTGGTAGCCAGATCCGGGGGCACCTGCATCCATGGTTTCCCATCTTCCACCCCACCCTGCATTTCAGAAGCACTGTCAAGGCACATGGGTGGGGTAGGGGAAAGTCACCCATGCCCATGGGTGCTGGCACCTCTGTGTGGCCATCACACAGTGTCCATGGTGTCCTCTGTGGTGATCCCTGTTGCTTTCCAATTTTTGGTGTTCCATACTGTGGGTATCATCTTCCATGTCTGTGTGTCCTGGTATAGTGTTGAACCTGCTGTTTTGCAAATTCCCTGGTGTCAGTGTATGCCATGTCCATTATTGGGTGGCCTTCGGGAGTGTTTTCCTGCATTTTGCATGCTATGTGGTGATCTCACAGCAGCATCTATCTGGTGCTGTACTCATAGGGCTGTGTACACCAGCCATTCTCTGCTGCACCTTGTGTGCCTGTGTTACACACCTGGGGTTTACAGCTGACCTCTACCCCGAGTACTACTGTGCATCCTGGCCCATGCACCTGGGTGAGGTGGTGCTGGTTGTGCATGTGCGTACAGCAATGTGCACACACTGTTACTGTACATGGCCACACCCCCAGGGTTCATGTACTATGTGTGGCATGTAGTTACATGTCTATATTCCCTGAGCATAATGCTTTGTCATTCATAAATGCCACTGTGATGTAGCATACACATTATGCTGTTGTATGTCATTGCCCACTTCACTTACATGCTGCACATCTGTAGCTGGGGCTTGTGAATTGGCCCCAAAATCCCTCCCCTTCCCACAGCCTACTCAGCACCCATCTTATCCAGCCCCTTTTGCCCTACTAACTGACACAGAGTGGTAAAGATTAAAAAGCACCCTGTCCCCCACACCACTCAGCACCCACTCCATTGTCATCCCCACTGTCACCCATAGGCACATGCTAACAAATAAATAAAAGCAATAAACCAAAGAAAAAAGTGGCAACCAGCTCAAACCCTCCACATAATTGGAGGACTAAGGACCTCATTAGTTGTTTAGTGTACCACTATGTAATCAGTCCCCTAGCACTCATAGAACTAATATAGTGCCTATAAATTCTACAGTTGTACTATGGGCAGTTAGTAAATGTACGAGCTATGCTACACTGTACTGTGCTACTGTGCTAGCAGTAGCTATTATAGTGGTGAAAACTAAAAAATAAACAAATTGGGTTGTGTGGGGGCAGAGCCACCTATGCCTAACAAAACCAATTAGTATTTAGGTTTTTGTTTTGTTATATAGGGGCTCCTCCTCTACAGTCCCCATAAATGGGTAGCCAGACTCTTTTGGATGGATTGCAGTACCCTAATACTGTAGTGTGGCATTTATGTAATGCCTATGGTGGGGTCTTTAGTCTTTCACTTACCAAAAACCCTCTGCACAACCCCTTGACCAGTTCCTGCCTAAATGAATGAAATACACATGCAAATTGTGATAAGCTTTGATCAACTGATCACTCTATTCAAATGCTTATCTTATTCATTCAGGTGGTGATCAGCAGAGGTAGTGTGCAGATGGTTTGAGTCCATCATTGTCTTTTTATTTATTTAATTTAGTTGATTCTGTGAGGATGTGTGGGTGACGGGGGGACAGAGAGTTGAATATGTGCTAAGTGGCATAGGGAAGGTTGTTATTTTTTTTATATTTTACTGATGTCTGGTTGACAACAGAGGAGGGTGGGATGGGTGCTAAGTAGGCTGGGAGACAGATTATTGATAAAAAATGTGTCATGTTTGGATAACTGGAGGGATGAGAGTGTGATGGATGCTGAGTTAGCTGGGGAAAGGGGCAACGTGAATTGTATTGTTTGGGGGCTGGGTGGGAGGAGAATGAAATACAGTGCTATGTAAGGGGAGAGGACACTGTTGTGCAAACTTTGCCATCAAAGTTCTGACTTTTACAGTTTGTGATGGGACGTCACTTTGCTGAGTAACACTTTGTGAAATACTTCATAAGTAGTGGAAATTTACAAAGTATTTTTCAGAGCAATGTCTTTCAACTTGGTACATCTCAAGAATAATATCAATTGGGGTAACATGCAAGTCAAATTGCTGAAGCACTTTAATGTAGATCAAAAATACATGACCTGAAACATAAAGCGATGGTGCCAGGTCCATGTATCATACAATCTTTCTGAAAGCAGGGGGCACAGCCTCAAGCTGGAAAGGGTGGGAAATTTAAAAAGGACATTTGGAAGTATTTTTCCACTTAGCAAGTGCTGTATTGGTGGATTAATGCACCTCACAATGTGGTCATTGCTGGAACTATAACTGAGGTCAAAACAGAACGAAACATCTTTATAGGGCTTACTAGGAATGAGAAGGTGGTCAGAGATAAGGAAATCAGTGAGAGAAAGATTAATTCAGAGTAAATCTCTGTAGGTTGTCATGACAGTCTTGATGGACTTATGGTAGTTTTCTCTCTGTCTTCTACTTTGGTTCTAGGTTTCTGTGTAACTACAACATGAGCTGACCAGAGCAAACAGAGTAATTCTGGCTTGGGTTCCTTCTCCCTTATGTTTCCTCCTTTCTCAACCCCCCCCCCCCACACACCTTCTTCTCCTTTCACAGCTCTGGGCTTTACACTTTTGTGCTCCCCTCCATAAAGCCCTCTGCTGGCCAAGCTGCCCATTCCTTCTGCTTCCCAAAAATATAGGGCTCTCTTCCCATTGCCATTCATACTGATCCTTCCTCCCACTCACTCAAATCTTTCCTCTGTGAATGTATTATTCACTTATGCAGTTGTTTCTGATCCCATGCTGTATTTTCTACCCTACAATTCCATCTCCCTCACTGCCCCTGCACCTGCCCTAATTAATTTCCCCTGCCCCCTGAAGTGCCCTTCATCCTATCCTGCTGAAGAAAGCCCCAACAGCATTTCATTCACCCCTTTGCTGCCTTTGCATTTTCATGCTGTACCTTGTTCATACTCCAGTTGCATTCCAATCTGCACATTAATTGCAGTTCCTCAGAGGTTTTGCCTAGCTCCTTTTGTTCATTTTGTCGCTACTAATTTTTTTAACTTATATTTTTGATATGTGTTACTGGCTATTTTGACTTATTGCTGTACTCTCCATATTTCCACCTCCCCAACGAAACATCTGCAAGTGAGCTATTTCAGCTCAGGATGTCTTTTGTGGTAACTCTTTTGAATGAATGAATACATAAATAAATACATTTTTTTATTTATTTAATCTCTGGTAACTGGGTAAGGCCCACTAGGCACAAGTGCCTGTTTTCAGGGGTGACCTGGGAGCACTGGGTGATTAAGTGAACACTACCGAGCCACCCTAACCACCTCCTGGGGCTCATCATGCAAGTTCTGGGATAACAAAAATTCTCTAAATGGAAAAGCACACATGCCGCCCCTGTCCCAAATTGCATCTAAGAGACTGGTCACCACAGAACCTAAAGAGATTGACAACACACTCAACGACAACTTTACTGGCCTAAGCTGCATTCTCCCCCCAAACTTCATTGACCCAGTATCCACCCCTGCCCCCCCCAACCAACCACCCACGGCCACCTTTCTATCTCCAGGCTATCTCTAGCACGGAAGCAAGGCCATACCTAGCCAAAGCCCTGAATGGTACTAGCCCCCTGAATGACCCAATTCACATCAAACTCCTCTGTCTGGCACTGGACATGCTGATTACCCACTCACCGGCCTCCTGAACTGCTCCCTATGCCTTGATCAGTTTCCCACAGCCTGGAAGAATGCATTTGTTACACCAATCCACAAAGGCAGTGACCCCCTAACACCGGGAGACTACCGACCAATCTCCAGCCTCCCCCCACTGTCCAAAGAGCTAGGAAAAAGTTATGGCAGATCAACTAACTGACTACTTTAAAACCCAAGACCTATGCTACGAAGAACAGCATGGGTTCCATGCTCGGCATAGTACCACAACGGCCCTCCTAGAATTCTCAAACTACATACATACTGCTCTTGATAGAGGGTACATCATAGAGGCCATGTTCATAGACCTATCCAAGGCCTTTGACATGGTCAGTTACCCCCTCTTACTAAACTCCTCCTCCTAATGGGGTTCTCACAAGGGCCCTTGGACTGGTTTATTAGTTACCTGTCTTCTAGGTCTCAGTGTGTGCAGATAAATAACACAGTCTCCTGCTCACGTCCTATCCACTCGGGAGTCCCACAGGGATCCATTCTAGGGCTCCTGCTTTTTAGCATATTCTTTAATGCAATTCCAACTGCCTGCCCTGAAAAGATCCTTCTCTACGCAGACGACGCTGTCATCTGTGCCTCCCACACCAACCAAACCGACCTTCAGGCCTCACTCCAGAACGCGTTCAGCCAAGCTGAACTCTGGTTTGCCAAGCATAGACTAGTTATGAACCTGAAACAAACCAAGACCCTACTTTTCACACATCTCCAAAGCAAATTAAAAAATGCCCAATTGCATATTCAAGCACAGACACTCTATACCCTGGAGCAGGTCTCATCCTATAAATATCTAGGGGTTATCTTTGACTCTGCCCTCTCCTTCAATGCACACATCAACACCCTCACATCTGCTACCAATGCACGCATTGGTCTTCTTTATCGCCATAATGACTGCCTCATGCCAGAAGCCGTGAGACTAGCCATAACCTCCTCAGTAATGTCTCTGATCAACTACGGGTTGCTGGTCTATGCTGCCGCAGATGCAACAGCTATCGGTAAAATTAAAGTGGTCATTATCAAGGCCTGCAGGCTCTTAACTGCTGTAGACAGCATGACACACATATACATGCTCTATTCCATTGTCCAGATCCTGAACTTTGACGAGAGGGTCCACTACCAGTCCTGCCTGTTGATCAAAAAATCCGTCCTTGGCTTGACCCCCCCAGGCCTATCTGCCTCCCTAATCTCCTATTCCCCCACAGTGTACACACGCAGCTCAACCAAAGCTGCACTGGCCATTCCCAGAGTCAGTACCACACTCGCCCAGCGGTCTTTTCTGGTCAGGGCTCTCTCCTACTTCAACGACCTCTCACCATCGGTCTCTAACCATCAAAAACTTGGTCCCTTTTAAAAGAAACTCAAGACCCACCTCCTTGCCACCCACACCTGTACCTGCACTCTCTAAGTCCACCACCAGAGCCTTCACCAGCCACTCAGAATGGCAACGCAACCTCTTTCACAGTCAGTGGCCTGCAATTCTCACTCAGGCACTCTGACAAAGTCTCCTGACAGACTGCTCTAGAATTTGCACTGCTTGCCTCCCCTAACTTATCCAGTTTACTCAGCTCCAGTCAAGCATACTAAGCATGTGCACTGTCCCCCGATTCACTCTCTGGCCACTAACTGACCTCTTACTGTTAGATTTATCCTATGTACTGTGTAACAAGGCGCAACCTCACCATGGGATTCAGGATCAGCTTTGCAGTGGTTAAGGAGTCTCAGGAAGACCAGTTTGTTAACATCAAACCAACCAGGTATATTTTTATTTTCTTAATATGGTTGGTGACACAGAACTTTGGGCTTCTGCCCTTTTCCTTTTCAAGCCCCACCGGGGAAAATGAAACAAAAACAGAAATACAGAGGCCTAGCTCCGGGTGGAAGCGCTGACTATACAAACCCCGACCCTAACTAAAAAAAATACCACCAACAGCATACTCTGGTTCAAGGTCAGTTGGCATTCATCAGTGTCCCCCTCCCCCGGGTCGTGCCTGAAAATAGGCAGGATTTGTCTAGTGCACTTACCCGGTCAACAAAAACTAAATAAAATAAAAAAAAAAATAGAAACCCCCCTTTTCCAGAAGGCTAGAACTTCTGGAAGAACACAAACAGTAAAATGGAAAACTCACAGTGGAAATAACTGTTTTCTTTTTGGCCTAATTCAGGAGACCAATCTCCTGAGGGTTGCTTAAGGGACTCCTGTTCTGGAACACATCCAAGCAGCTTGTCAGCCCTCTACCCCTGCAGCAACTGCCTGCTGGCTTTTCCTTCCTGTTTTTAAAGCTCTCCTGTCTGTGTAGCTGCAGCTAATCAGCCAAATCAGCTGCAGCTGTACCCTTACTATCCTACTCAGGGAAACTTCCTCTCCTCCAGTACCTGAGTTTACCACAACGGTCAACAGCCACAACAATGTATTAGACATCCTTACAAGCTGGTCAGGACATCCTTGTAAAATGGTCATGCTGTAACAGGAAGTCAAAGTGCCCTGGCACTGTACCCTGTATTGTACTGTTTACTGTGTTGCCCATAGCCTACAGCCTCAACTCTGTATTAGACATCTCAGTATACTGTTTCATGATGCAACCTTGCCATCAAACTGCCCTGGCATTGTATATTGTATCGTAGTGTCTATTGCATTACCTATGTCTGTATTGTGTATTGACGTCCAGCCTTTGGAAATGAGTCTCTGACTCAAAGGTTGTAATTCTAAGATTTTAAATAAATAAATAAAGTGACTTGCTCAGAGTCACACAGTATTCAAGTGGAGGTTGTGAGAATCAAACCAAAGTATGTGAAATCTTTCCTGGAAGCAAGACAGCAGATTGTCAGTTGTCATTGCCGGAATGCGGCTCAGCACTCAAGAACTGACTGAAAGGTTTAAGAAGATAGATACATGTGTTAAACATGCAGTCATGCCTCCAAGTAAAACAGAATTTTATGTACTGAATCTCATTGTTACCTGACTTGCTGCAGTTCCTGGAATTGTATACCTTGTTAATCTTTCTAGCTTTTTCTTACATGTATTGTTAACAACTATTATCAGAACTGCCTCCTCCCTAATAATGATATCCAAACCGCAGTCACACAGCAGGAAAAAGTTATGTAGGATACTCTTAATGTTGATGATGATGCAAAATACTGCAAAAATGTGACAACTTAATCTAAGTAAACATATAGGTGTTGACTTATACTAGAAGGCTTCTTTGTGTAGGAATACTTATAGGGGCAACCCGCGTCAGGTTTCATCATGACTAAATATACTGATACTACTGTCATGATGTCCTTAGTTGCAACAAATTGTAATGCATTGTGTCACTGTGGTTATCTGCTATAAGTATGTATTAACTAGGGTTGTCAGTTAATTACTGCATTGAATGTGCCTGATTTAAATCATACAATGGCAATTGACTATTGTGGAGAAAGGGCTTTGCCAGTCACCTGCTAAGAGATGTCTTTATCTTTTCTTGTGGGTGAGCAGTGGAAGAAGGAAGAGTGTGGTTGGTCCCAGAGGGTGGTTAGAACTGGGTTGACAACCTACTGGATTTAGCAAAGGTAGTATGGTGGGTTTATAATAGGAAACACTACTGTATGCTGTGCATTATGGACATTGGGTGGGGGCAGGGATGTGCTATAATAAATGATTATTTACAAACATACAAATATTGCTAGCAGAAGAAGGCCTAGTGGTCTCTAATGTCTATGCATGTTGCCAAGCACTACATCAGTGACTACAGAGGGCTCCTTCATCCAACTACCCCCTTTTTTGCCCTTCCCCCTTGACCCTGACCTTCTCTTTCACCCTATCCCACCACCTTTAGACTTCATCTACCATCCACAGGGAGAAAACCTCTTCCAGGAGCTTGTTACACTCTATAACCACTCCCTCCATTAAGAATTGCCTTCTGATCTCCCTCTTGAACATCTCCCTGCCAATCTAAAGCAGTACCCCCTTGTGTTGTTTTTCCCACTAAGACCAAAGAGATTCTCTGTTTTTACTTTATTGATACTTTTCAGATATTTAAAGGTCTCATTCATGATCCTCCTTCCATGCTCTTCTCAGGTGAGTGCATGTGAGGTTCTCCAGCCTTTCCTCATATGTCTTGCCTTGCTGTTCCTGAAATATCTCCATCGCCTGTCTCTGGAGTGGCTTTAGCAGGTTTATTTCCTTTTTTCAGGAAGGGTCACTGGTACTTTAGGTAGCACATCAATTCAGTGAGGCAATTATAGCGAGGTAGCTTCAGTGCATCAATAATAGCGCATCCATTTATAGCGAGAGACACATTATAGCAACCAGGTAATAATAGCACTTAGTTATTTCAACAATTGGATTATATAGTGACAATGACCGTGCTAAATACCCCCTGTGTCCAAGTGCATCTGAGAGTTGGTATATTAAAGATAGGCGGGGTCTGGGGGTGTAGTCCCCCCTGCGTACATCACAACACCAATTAAGCAGTGGCAACTGCCATCAATGATGCAATAAAAAGGATTGCTAATGGATGGCACTCCCATCATGCATGCCGAGGAGTACCTGAGAAGTCAGAGGCATGCTGTTGCTTGTCTATGCTGGCTTTATATATCGGATGGATAAATCAAATTAAATCAAGCTTTATTTATATAGCGCCTTTCAATACCAAGGTGCTGCACATTAAAATACAAACATAGCATCAAACTTAAAATAATACCTATATCAATAAATTAAACATCATTTGGGAAGGCTAAACTGAATAAATATGTCTTTAAATTAGTTTTAAAATTATCAACGGTCAGGCATTCTCTTAACCGATGAGGTAGAGAATTCCACAGGGTTGGTGCTGCAAAGGATAAAGCACAGGCACCAGATGTTCTTAAATGAACCCTGGGAATCTCTAGCAATCCCTCGTCAGCAGATCACAGAGGATGGAGTGGGCAGTAGACTGTTAGGAGGTCTTGCAGGTAGCTGGGTTCCTGCTCGTGTAGGGCTTTAAAGGTTAGCAAGCCAACCTTAAAGGTGATCTGCCACTGAACAGGCAGCCAGTGCAGCTCATGCAGCACAGGTATAATGTGACTGGCCCTCAATGTCCCCATCAAAGGCCTGGCTGCCACGTTCTGCACTAGCTGCAAGCAATGGATATCAAACCCTGGAAGTCCTAGGTAGAGGGCAATGCAGTAGTCAAGGCAGGTAGTGACAAAGTCACGGACCAATGCTGGAAGTTCATCTGGAGGAACCAGGTGTTTCACCCGGGTGATGTTCCTCAGATGGTAAAATGAGGATTCAACCATAGCCGACACCTGAGATTTCAGGGTCAGGCCATCATCAAAAATAACGCCTCGGTTATGCACCCCGTCTGAGGTAGAGAGCTGAACACCATCAATCCATAGGCCCGATGCCTGTCTAGCCCCCAAACCTGCCCCCGGATGACCTGGGTTCACTACTAACACTTCAGTCTTATCTGGATTCAATCTCAGTCAGCTGGTGCTCATCCAGCTCCTTATTTCAGCAAGACAGTTGATTAGTACAGAGAATGCATCAACCTGTCTAGGCAGAAAGGACATATACAGTTGAGTAACATCTGCATAGCAGTGAAAACACAAACTGTATTGCCTAATGATATCTCCCAGTGGCAGTATATACACTGCGAACAACATGGGGGCCAAAATGGAGCCCTGCGGCACCCCACAGGACAGGGAAAGAGCATCAGAGGAATAAATTCCAGTGACCACCCTCTGGGACCTGTCTGCAAGGAAAGATCAAAACCATTGAGGACTGTACCTGACAGCCCACAAAGAAACTGCAGGCACTCCAAAAGTACACCATGGTTCACAGTTTCAAATGCTGCAGAGAGATCAAGAAGGACGAAGATAGAAACATAGAAACATAGAATTTGACGGCAGATAAGGACCGCTTGGCCCACCCAGTCTGCCCATTTCCCTGCCTACTGGATAAGCTGCAGATTCTAGTTAACCAGCAGCCTACTTCTTTCTATCCCCACCCCCTAGAATTGCCTTATGACTGTCCCATGCATGCTTGAATTCCACCACTGTTTTTGACTCCACGACCTCCTCCAGAAGGCCGCCCCATGCATCCCCTCTCTGTGAAAAAATACTTCCTTAAATTACCTCTGAGCTGCCCCTCTATCTTCAAATTGTGCCCCTTGTTCTGCACACCTCTTTTTGAAAGATGCTACCCTCTTGGACTTTGTTGATTCCCTTGAGGTACTTAAAAGTTTCTATCATGTCCCCCTCTCCTCCTTTCCTCGAGGCTATACATATTAAGCTCCTTAAGTCTCTCTTCATATGTCTTCTGGTACAGACCCTGCACCATTTTAGTTGCCCTCCTCTGGACAGCTTCCATCCTGTCTATGTCTTTGAGAACATATATGATACATATATATATATATATATATATATATATAAACATAGATGATACATGACTTTTGATCTCTCGCTATTAGATCATTCAATACTTGGACAAGTGCAGTCTCAATGATACGTCTCTTCCTAAATCCGGACTGGAGGGCATCATAGACATTGTGAGTTACAAGGTGATCATCCAGTTGCAATGCAACCTTCTTCTCAATAACCTGGCTGACAAATGGCATGTTAGAGACAGGCCAGTAGTTAGCTAGACAGTCTGGATTCGAGGAGGATTTCTTAAGGAGTGGTGGTATGACTGCCTCCTTGAGGGGATCTGGAAAGACCCCCTCTCCAAGGAACTCCAGCCAATTTCAGCTAGGATCAGGCAGATAACATCTACACAGCCCACTAATAGGGGTGTAATGCCCTGATACAAACTATAACTGGTTGGGCGCAAAGTTTGGATGATCTTCACAATGTCCAAGAATTCCAGTAGACAGAAATCTGACCAGATAGACCCACTGCATGCCACTTCCTGCTGACCTCCACAGTCCCTCATAGGAGAAGCTGGGCCAATGTCAGACCTGATGCTGGCAACCTTATCTGCAAAGAATTGAGCAAACTCCTCACATTTGGGCTGGAGACAGATTGGCTTGCACAATCTGTCAACAGTCTGGAAGAGCGAAGCCAGTCAATTCTGTGCAGCAGAAATCTCCCTGGACAGGAATTCTGCCTTCTTACGGGTGATTTCTGATTGATCGCCCTTATAATATTCCATCAACTTAAGCCTGTCAGCATTGAGGCCGGACTTCAGTCATGCTGTCTCCATCCTTTGACCAACTAGCCTCAGCTCCTTCAAGGAACCATCAAACCAAGGGTTCCTTGGGCAAAGAGTGAGAGGTCGAACATGAACAGGAGCAATTATGTCCAGGGCATCTCCCACTGCCCTATTATAGGCCAGTACAAGATTCTCCGGACTCATGCATTCATGTGACAATCCCAATAGGTCCAGCACCACCAATAGACCATCTGGGGTAACTACCCTTAAAGGACGGTACTGGACCATCTCCGTAGGGGCAGACCTATTTGGTGGAGCCCTGAAACTGAAACTTATGGTGTGATGGTCAAACCAGCTTACTGGTTCCACCCCCAAATCAGAGATCTCCATCCCCAGGAGAAACACTAGGTCCAACAAGTGACCCCCTATACGGGTAGAGGAGGTAACCACCTGTGTAAGGCCCAGCATCTTCATTAGCTGGAGGAGACTTTGACCAAACTGTGAGAGTTCATCGTTGACCCAGGCATTAAAGTCCCACAGAACTATCCTTCTGGAGGACCTCAATACCATGTTGACAGTGAAGTCTGGTATCTCCTGTAGGAATTCTCCACCATCACCTGGTGGATGGTAGATGAGTAGTATCCTGCAACCTGCACCCTCTCCCAGGATACACTTGAAGGATCTGGTGGGCCCCACTGGTACATCCACAAGGCCCAGTTCTGTCTTAAATGTAATGGCTACACCCCCACCCCTACGATCCAATCTTGGGTGATGTATCACTGAGATCCTGGCTGGAACAGCAGAGGCCAATACAGGAAATGCATTTTAATCCAGCCAAGTCTCTGTGATGCATGCCAGATCTGTTGTTCCAACAAGATCAGCTATAATAGGTGTCTTGTTCTTAATAGATCTGGCATTACATAACACCACCCAGATAGGATGAGTTGTCGGGGAAGACCTCAGCTACTGCCACTTACTTCGGAGTTCTTGTGTATGAGGACAAGACAGGGAATGCCTCTGTCTTGGCTCCATTTCACCCCAGGGCACCTCCTGGTCCCCACAACCCCAATCTCCCTCCCCTTTCCTTCCCTTCCCCCACCAGGCCCAACTCTTCCCCTTCTCCTACACCTCCTAAATATCCCTAAGGCTTGACACCTAAAATAGGTCTCCAGTGATAAAGGGGGACACTCAAAAGGATGCAGTTCCCTGATACTAGTGGAGGAATAGCTCCTGACCATCATTAAACCTCCCCAACCCATTCTTCAGCAATATAACCAAGCACAATCAAATCAAATATTCACAAAGCTCACAATAACAATTTCCAACACAATTTCCACCCCAACTGAATAAAAACTCCCCCCAGTAAAATAATAAAATAATTAAGATAATAAACCCAACCCCAATACCCTAACAGCTCCCAGTCTGATTTGAGAATGGTAGAAAAATATCCAACGGAACAGTCAATGTATGATGTAGGCAGGCCGGGAGTCTCACCCCCAACCAGACAACAATTTACAGTGTCCGATGATGCTGGACTCTCACTTCAGCAATCAGACAGATTCTTACAGCTAAACAAAAATTTTGGAGGTCCTCTCTCCACCTCCCCAGAACTTAGAAACCAGTGTTTGTATCCAGGCTCCAATTTTGGACAGGGAACCAGATTTTTCCTCACAGAGGTGGCCGACAAGGTTGATCAGTGGTGTGTGGATGGGCATAAGTACCACTGTCCTGCCAGCATACATACTGTGGCTGACAACATTGTTGACATCTCCCATGGCCACAATTATGTGGCTGATGCTGCAGCCATTGGTGCTCACCATGTGTTTGGAGACATGAGGGAGAGAGCCAGGAGCAGCAATGAAAGCACCGCTCAGGTTGTGCTGCAAAGTGCAGCTTCTGCAACTGAAGCGATAGCGGAATTCTTACCCGATGTGTGTTTGCTATGATGCACTGTGCAGAGGATCTGACAGAGTGAGAGGCTATATCCTGTGATGACAGTGATTGTAGCCAATTTAATGATTCCACCAGAATATTGCGTGACAGTTGGAGGTGAGCGTTTTCTCTTGTGGGACAGTGGCACCGATGATTGTATCTTGATGTATGCTTTCGAATGTACTCTAAACTTCTTGTCTACATGTAATGAATGGTTTATGGATGGTACTTTTCGTACCTGTCCAACTTTGATTCAACAGTTATACACAGTGCATGGGTGTCATTCAGGAGGTGTCATCATACATGCGATTTATGTTCTATGTCATCAAGAAGGGTTTGTTCACATGAGAGTGTGTTTCAGAGACTGAAGGGTTGGGTAGATGCAATGAATCCTAGCACTGTCATGTTAGATTTTGAGAAAGCTGCGATGAGGGCTGTACGTTCCGCTTTTTGAACAGCAAGTGTAAAAGGCTGCTTCTTTCACTTCACACAGGCTGTGTGGAGGCATGTGTAGCAGTACCCAGAGGTTTTGAGAAGGTATGTGGAGGATGCAGATTTTGCCCTGAATAATCGTTGCTTGCTGTCATCAACATCCATACCAGTGACTAATGTTGTAACCACCTTTGATGAGTTGAGGGACAGTGCTTTTTTCCAGGAGCATGATGAGATTGTGACGGAGCTGCTGAAATATTTCGAAGATACATGGGTCGGGAATCCCATGAGTCATTCAGGATGCCGCAGCCCTATGTATCAAGTGACAGCCTGAAATTGTTATGATGCTGTACTTGGTGGCTACACTAGAACCAATAATGCGAAGGAGGGGTGTCACCCCACAATCTGGAGGTCCCTCGATTGTATTAAAGAGGAACAGAGGATGCCTGAAGTCTGAATGGCACAGATTATGTCTAGTTCCGCAGCCTCAACTTCTAGGAGGAGTTACTGAGACCTAACAAAGTGTTTAGTCTAGGTTGTGGGTGAATATGCAATCCATCCTCGTATGGAGTATTTATCAGGTCTCACCTTTAATTTCCAAATGCAGGACTGATTTTGATGTTCACTGACATTACTGCCTACAGTATTTTTCACTGAAATTGGTATCTGCTGAAAAATACTGTTGCTGAAATTTGCTGCCCTGCAATTAATTCACTGAAATTGTCACTCACTATTATTGCCTCATCAAAATGACATGGATCTGTACTTTATGATATACTCCTGGTGTGGCCATGCAAAGGATCTGCACAGTGACAATATGAGCTTTTCCCATCTGCTTGTGATTCCCCTGGTAATACAGCCCAGCATTTTGTGACTATGGCCATTGCCTCCCTGCAATGCAGAGTGTTTCAAGTCACTAATGATGGTCACTTCAAGTCCTTTTCTTCCTCTGATTTAGTTACCAGGACCCCCCTAGCCTGTATTCAGTCTTTGGATTCCTTCCTTCTATATGCATTGCATTGCTTTCCATTGAACCCGAGCTGCCATATTCCTGATCACATCTCCAGCATAGCTAGATTATTCTTAAGAAACTGCATGTGCTCTGCTGTATAAACCTTGCCACAGAGCTTGACGTCATCTGCAAATAGACAGATGTTGCCCTTTATGCCCTCTCCAGTGTCATGTATTAATACATTGAACACCACTGGGCCAAGCAGCAAGCCATGCGAAACCATGCTGGTGACTTCCCTTGAGTCTGAAAGCTCTTATACCACCTCTGGGTCCTACCATTCAGTCAGCTCACCATCCTTCTAGTGAGATTCGCCCCTACCACCAGATCCTCTAGCTTCCTGGTCAACCTCCAGTGGAGTACAGAGTCAAAGGCAAAAGCCTTTTTGAAGTCCAAGTATAGAATGAAAACTGCTTGGCCCTTGTAAAATATTCTTGTCATCCTGTCAAAGAAATCCTTCAGGTTTGTTTGACAGGATGTTCACACCAAGAATCCATGTTGTCTCCCATCCTAGAGACCATTCACACCTAGAAATCCTACCAGCCTTTCTTTAAGGATTGTCTCCATTAAATTACCCACAAACCATGTCTTGCTGACCGGTCTGTAGTTATCCAGGTCATCTCTGGGCCCACTCTTGTGGAATGGCACCATGTGTGCTGTCCTAAATTCCAGTTGCACTACCTCTGACTCCAGTAAACTATTGAACAGATCCACCATAGGACTTGCTAACTCCCCTGCCATCTCCCTCAGCACACTGGGATGAATACCATCCAGACCTGGGGATTTATTAACCTTGAAGGCTTTGACCCCTTTTTCACCCTGTTCTCTGTAATCCTCTCTTCTCTGCCCCCCTCTTTCCTACCTTCCACTTCTTCCCTTGTGGTACTGGGAAATATTTCTCCTTTGTAAAGACAGAGCAGAAGTATCCATTCAATACTTCTACCTTTTCTGTACTGCTTTCTTCCCATCCTCACCCACTTTATCGCCTCACAGTACCATCCATCTTGTCCCTTTTTTCCCTGATGTGTTGGAAAAAGGCTTAGTTCTGTTTCTTGATCCATTTACGAATTGCTGTTCCTTTCTGGCCTTGGTAAGCCAGACTGTCTTAGTGGATTCCTTTGCTATTCCCTGGTATTCATCCCTAACTTCCTTCTTATGGATCCTCTTGAATTTTCTATAAGCGGTTCACTTTAATCTTCATAATTTGGTTCTAGAGGGTTTGTTTCCTCCTTCAGCCTGACACATTCATTTGTGGCTGCTACTATTCATTACTAAACTTCAGTGGGACTGGGAAGGAGGGTAGCATGGGTTCTACAAGGATGGGGAATGAGTGGATTAGATTGCAATGGCCAGGATGGGGGGAGGATGGTAAGATACATCACTGCATGGGCAGAGGATTTTGTTTTACTTTAGAAACAGTTTGTTTAAAGAACTATGTGTAGAAACAACTCACTGACATGGTGACACTAAATTTAAGTAGTTTTTACCTGGTGAAGATCCATGTTCATCAGGCATAGAAGTGCTCATAGCAGCATTATGCTAGCAAAGTGCCTCTACACATATGGGCCAGAATTTCAAAGGCCTTAAACTAACGTAAGGTGCTTGCATCAAACAGGTCTGAAGCAAAGGCACCTTGCGCCAAGGGCTGCACCAAGTTCGATTTTCAAAGACAGCCTATGTCACCCAGCAGGCTGCCTGCACCAAAGTGTGCTAGCACCTCCCTTGCGCCATGAAAGTGGCTGTAACATGATGCTAGGGGGCTTGTGGCAGACCCAGACTGCCACAGCCCTTGGATCTGGATTTTCAAAGACTCCCCTAGGAATGAAGTGCCAAGTACCCTTAAACCAGCGAGGGGCTGGTATAATGGTACTTAGACAGCTCCTGGGAGGGTCGTGCAGTATGTGCCACTGTGTGGCCCACCCCGATCCATCCCTGATGGGTGATCCCTGGTGGTCCGGTGGTCCCCCCTCACCCCATCACAATCCCTGACACCCACTACTGTGCATTTTGCCACCCCCCCCCACAGGTAGTGCCCATCTCAGCACTTCCATCCCTTCCCATACCCCAACCTGGCAACCGGCATAGCCCTCCACACAGCACCACAGCCGGCTGCTGAATGAGCTGTCATTGCATGTACTGTATACAGAATACAGTACTTGCACTGATAGCTCACTTGGCGGCCAGTTGTGGTGATGTGAGTGAGTGGGCTGTGCCAGTCACTGGATAGGATACAGGAAGAGGTGGGAGTGCAGTGATAAACACTACCTGTAAGAGGCTACTAGATCACCAGGGTACCAGTGCGCTTGGAGTGCAGGTAGTGTAGCACGGTGGTGTTGGGGGACTGTGTCCAGTTGCAAGCCCCTTTCTGTGGGTGCCACAGACTCCCTGCTGCCGTTGCAGCATTCTGGGTGGGTGCACCATATGTTTGGTGCAGCACCACCTTTGCCACAAACTGATGGACTTTGGTGCTGGGACCCTGTAGATTTGAAATTCGGGCGAAGGGTCCCCGATGCACTTCACTTGGCACAAGCTGCCATTGTCACAACTTGCATCAGGGCATAGTCTTCACTTGGACAGGCAAAGAACTATGTGAAGTGTCACTTTGTGCTAAACAAAGTTAGGAAACTGCTTGTAGTTTTATGAGTAGTGTGTTTTTCCCAACTTCAAACATATTTAATTATTGATATTTGCCAAAGTTCCTTGTGTGGAATTCAATTCCACAATCTTAATATGTCTCAGCCATAGAGGTGTGAGAGAGAAAAAAAACTTCTGCAGGTGGAATTTAAGTGAAAGTCAGACTTTCTCTTCCACGTAAGTTTGGAAATCCATTTCCGAACTTTCGCAGAAATTCCACCTTCCCTGCACCCTAACAGTACAATTTACTTAAATTACTTCCCTGGTGTCTAGTAGCAACCCCCCACACCAGTCACTGAGCACTGTTCAATGGCCCAATGTAATTCCCTGGTGGCTAGTGGTCCCTCACCCACCCGATCACCCACCTGACATTTAATAAAAAATATCCCTGGTGGATAGTGGTCCCTCCCCAATTGCTTGCCTGACATTTAATAAAAAAATCCCTGGTGACTAGCAGTACCTCTCCCCAATCACATAGAAACATAAACATTGACAGTAGATAAGGACTGCAAGGCCCATCCAGTCTGCCCATTTCTTTTTCTACTTTATGAATGTGCCATCTGCCTTTGCTCTGTCAATGGCCCATCTATTCATACTCATCTGCATTGCTCCCTTATGCCTATCCCATGCCTGTTTGAAGCCCTGCACTGTATTCATAACCACCACTTCCTGACGTACTGTAGGTCATTCCATGCATCCACCACCCTTTCTATGAAAAAGGATTTCCTCACATTACCCCTTAATCAGCCTCCCTCTAATCTCATGCTGTGTCCTCTTGTCCTGCTATTGTTCTTATATTGAAACATGTTAGACTGTTTCACATTGTTAATGCCCTTAAGGTGTTTGAATGTTTTGATCATATCTCTCTCCCTCCTTTGCTCTAAGGTAAACATATTGAGCTCCGTTTATCTGTCCTCATATGTTTTCTGATGCAGTCCCTGCACCATTTTGGTTGTCCTTCTCTGGACTGTCTCAATTTGGTTAATATCCTTGTGAAGGTGTGGCCTCCAGTACTGTTCACAGTACTCCAGATGGGGCCTAACCTGTGTCTCATAAAGAGGGATTATTACCTCTCTCTTCTGACTTGTGATACCCCTACTAACACACCCAACATCCCCCTAGCCTTACCTACTGCTTTAGTGATCTGCTTGGATGATTTCAGGTCATCTGTGATGATGATGCCCAAGTCTCTTTCTTCCCTTGTGACTGCCAGTAACTCCCCTCCCAGCCTATAGGTGGCTTCAGGGTTTATCTTCCCTATGTGCATGATCTTGCACTTCTTTGCATTAAACCCCAGTTGCCACTCTTCAGACCATTTTGCTAGTTTTTCAGATCTCTTCTCATTCTGCCCACCCCATCTGGATCATCTACTCTGTTGCAGATCTTGGTGTCATCTGCAAACAGACAAACCTTACCCTCCAGTCCATCTGCAATGTCACTGATGAAGATATTGAAGAGGACAGGCCCCAGGACTGATCCCTGAGGTACCCCACTTGTGACTTGCATCTCTTCTGACTGTATACCATTTATCACCGCTCTCTGTTTTCTGCTCATCAACCAGTTTGCCACCCAGTTGACCAACTTCTGACCAACCCTGAGCCTACCCAGCTTATTAATCAATTTTCTATGTGGAACAGTATCAAAAGCTTTGCTGAAGTCAAGGTAGGAGACATCAGCTGCTCCCCCTTGGTCCACCACTCTGGTTACCCAGTCAAAGAAATCTATGAGATTAGTTTGACAGGACCTTGCTTTTGCAAACCCATGCTGTCTTGCAGCCTGTGCTCCTATGGTTTCCAGGTGTTGCACTATCCTTTCCTTAAGGAGTGCCTCCATAATCTTGCCCACTACTGAGGGAAGACTGACTGGTCTGTAATTCCCTACCTCCTCCCTGCTACCACTCTTGTGATACAGGATCACATGGGCCCTTCTCCAGTTTTCTGGGACCTCTCCTGTGCTCAGAGACTCACTAAACAGTTCTGATAACGGCTCTGCTAGTTCCACTCTTAGCTCCTTTAGTACCCTGGGATGTATGCCATCAGATCTCATTGCCTTGTCCACCCAGAGCTTATCGAGCTCTTTTAGGACCCTTTCTTTTGTGAAGGGACTAGTGCACACCTCCCTTCCCCATGTGTCCATAGTGCTGAGCTGTGGGTCCTGCCCTACCTTCTATTCAGTAAATATTGAGCAGAAGTATCTATTTAGGATATAAACTTTTACATGGTCCTCCTCCTCACATGCCCCCCCTTATCCCCTTTGATCTTAGCAATACCCCCTCTGGACTTTCTCCTTTCACTAATGTATCTATAGGAAGCCTTGTCACCTTCTTTTACAGTTTGTGCTAGTGTTTCCTCAGTTTGGGCCTTTGCCTGACTTACTGCCTTCCCTGCTTCTCATAGGGAAGTTTAGTATGCCTCCCTATCTTCATCCTGCTGCCTTCCCTTATATTTCCTGAAGGCCAGCCTTTTGGCTCTGACCTTTTCTGCTACTGTTTTTGAGAACCAAAGTGGTTGCCTTCTTCTTTTGCACTTCCTTTTCTCTCTAACACAATGGGATGTTTCTTCAAGTATTGCATCCTTAACGCCTACCCACTTTGCCTGTAGCCCCTCACCTGTATTTCTTCTTGCCAGGGCTAGCTTAACTCTGCTGGCCATCTTATCAAAGTCAGCTCCTCTGAAGTCCCATATTTTTGCATTGGAATGGGATGATTTAGTTCTAGTGGCCAAATTGAACCATACCATGTAATGGTCACTGGCCCCCAGGTGACCTTCTACCTGGAGAGCTGTGATCCTTTCCCTGTTAGTCAGTACTAGATCTAGGATAACCCTGTCTCATGTGGGTTGTTGTACCAGTTGTTTGATGCCCTCCCCTGGAGGGAATCCACCATGTGTCTAGTTCTGCAGATGTTCCTGCTGGTATTGATCAATCTGTATCTGGCATGCTGAAGTCTCCCATTATCAGAACCTCACCTTTTCCACCTGCATTTTCCATTTGATAAAAAAAATTCCTGCTGGCTAGCATTCCTCCTCCCACCTGATCTCCCTCTCGATGTGTCCAATGTAACCCCCCATCCCTTTCCCCAGTATAGTAATATATAATAAACATTTTTTCCCTGGTGACCTAGTGAACCCCCTCCCTATCCCTAATTCCCAGAATGAGAATTTAGACCCTTTTCCCTGATGGTCTAGTGGACTCCCACCCCCCCACACCCCAGCAGGTAGTATCCCACCACCCCATTTTTCCCATTCCAAAACAGAGTGGGTTACCAGAACAGCCTTCAACTCTCCTCCATGGCTGGCTACCCACTGATCTGTCAATTGAATGAGCACATGTTTGTACAAGCATGTGCTCATTCATTGACAGCTCAGTAGGCAATTAGCTGTGGAGGAGAGTGGAGGGCTGTGCCAGTCGTCCGCTCTGTTTTAGGATCAGGTAGAGTGGGGTGGTGGTGTACTACCTGCCAGGGTGGAGGGTTCACTAGACTGCCAGGGGAGTAAGTTCTCATACTGTGGATCAGAGATAGGGAGGGCAGTTCACTATATTACCAGGGAAAAAATGTTTGTGTTATATTACTATACAAGGGATAATGATTGGGTGATATCAGAGGATATGTTGATCAGGTGATCAGGTTGGGGGAAGGAATGCTAGCCACCAGCACTGTGACAGTTAATTACTGGTATACAAAAGGGCATGGAAAATGATACAAACAGGTGGGCAATAAATGGACAGTAATAAAACAGACAGTGCTAGGGTTTATCCAGCAGTGCATTAGGTACATTAATGAGACACATAAACAAAGGAGACCCTTTGGTTTTGCAACCAGTTTCGATTTCAAGTTCTGTATTAGTCACTTAGCATTTTAGGCTGTTATGACAATGCAATACATCACATAATAAAAATAAAGGTATCACATTAGTGAAATATTTCATATTTCAGCTATTATCTACTGTATTACAATTATCTGAACTACTAGCTATTTACAATGAATACCGTTCAAGAATATGGTAGAGACAATAAACATATTCACTGATTATATTTCAAGTCCAACGATGTATTTCAAATATCCTTATATTATATAATGAAGACTATTAAATATCAGTTTTATATATTTTTCTATAAAAAGTATTTCAAGTGAAATTAGTGAAGTCCCTGTCAAATTCTTTCAGTTTGTAGAACCACATTTTAGATTTCACAGATACTTTGAAACAATCACCATTCATCCTACAGTATCTAGGGTAAGTAATCCAACACAGTTATAGATGCAGCGAATTTAAATTTCGCCAGCGAAGTGAACATGAAGTGGGCACTTCGTGTTGTCACTCCACTATGCAGAGTGGCCAATACAAAAGGCTCATTTCACCTTGTAATTATTACTTTGCATTGTAATTCTGCCTTAACGCAAAGTAAGGTGAAGTGACAACAATATTGGCAACCTCTCACACACAGTCACCAGAATTAATGTGCATCCCCAAAATGCTACTGTCTTGTGTCCAGCAAACTCTCCAGTGCTGATGAAGTGAAATGAGAGCACAACAAGAAATGCAAAGTCTCCTAGAATTAATGGCACACTCAGTCAAGCATGCAGTGGTCACACACAGTCACCAGAATTAATGTGCATCCCCAAAATGCTACTGTCTTGTGTCCAGCAAACTCTCCAGTGCTGATGAAGTGAAATGAGAGCACAACAAGAAATGCAAAGTCTCCTAGAATTAATGGCACACTCAGTCAAGCATGCAGTGGTCACACACAGTCACCAGAATTAATGTGCATCCCCAAAATGCTACTGTCTCGTGTCCAGAAAATTCCCCAGTGCTGATGAAGTGAAATGAGAGGGTAGCAAGAAATGCAAAGTCTCCCAGAATTAATGGCACACTCAGTCATGTGCACAGTGGTCACACACAGTCACCAGAATTAATTTGCATCCCCAAAATGCTACTGTATTGTGTCCAGAAAATTCCTCAGTGCTCACAAAGTGAAATGAAAGCATAACAAGAAATGCAGTCTCCCAAAATTAATGGTGCACTCAGTCATGCGTGCAGTGGTCGGTCACACACAGTCACCAGAATTAATGTGCATCCCCAAAATGCTACTGTCTTGTGTCCTGAAAATTCCCCAGTGCTAATGAAGTGAAATGAGAGCGTAACAAGAAATGCAAAGTCTTCCAGAATTAATGGTGTACTGTAAACGCACAGACAGATTAAGATTGTGCTGTGCACTCAAGAGATGCTGACGCAGAGGCACAACACCTAACCAGTGCTCACAAGCCACAAATCCACATCTGGAAAAGAATATATTTTGCCAGTTGGGGGGTAGTGCATGGCAGTAAAAGTCCACTACCTGTAAAGATACCACAAAGCAGTATTAAAAATTAATGCAGGTGTGGTAGATAGCAGGTTCTTCATACTGCTGCAGTTACTCTGTGGCACAATAAAAGTTGTCTGATTTAATGGCACGCATCACACACAGACTCACACCCACACTACAAGTAATGCGTAGCAAATTGAAAACCTTTAGTAATACAACCAAATGTTTTAAACAAACTGAAACTATATACTGCTGCACCACAACAATCAGCAAAAAAATGGCAAGAATTACTGAAAATATTACTGCGTGTACATTAACGCAGTTATGCAAGAAAAATATAACCAAAACAGAAAGAATGCCTCTTTCTCCCAGTTAATCTACTTACACCACAGGTACACCCCTCCCCAAAGCTCACTTCACAGTACACAGACTGACTGTTCTAAATTAGCATTCAAAATCCATACACAAACAATAAACACTCGATGATATGAGCACTGGAGGGTTGCCTACAATCGATGTACTAAAGTTTGAGCAAAGAAAGGTTTAAAAAGGCTTTTTTAACAGCTTTTAAAGGATTTGAATCACAGAGCTCTGAGAAGAAACTGTCTCCATATTCCACTACACAAACACATACAGAACTGAGGCTGTGCAGAACAATCTAGTGCTCATGTGATCTGCAATCCCATGAAACACTTCAAAATTCTCCTTAGAGCTCAATAACAAGGTGAAGTGGTGTGAAGTGCATTGATTTCAATGTACTTTGCCTTAAAATTGGTGGAGAAGTGGTTTGGGGAAGGTGGAATAATGTGAAGTCATTGGTTTCAATGGACTTCGCATTCGTCATCATGACACGAAGTACTCTGTTTCGAGTTGCGGACTACTTCGCGGATTTCACGTTACTCCACGAATCACTTTGTGGAGTGAATTTTGGTCACTTTGCCCACCACTAAAGACAGTATGTTCTGTTATCTATTTCATACCAATTGTTTCATGGTGAGATATTATAGTAATATCATGTGAGTAACTGTTAGCATTCAATAATAACAAAGATTCCTTGTCTATGAAACTCATTACACTGAAGCTCGGGTCTGGTTACCTAAACCTCCACAGTGTTGCATGGGTACTCTCTAATAGTAAATAAAGGCACCCAGTTTAGATGCTATGAAATGTTAGTACCGTAGTTGTTTATTGGGGGTTACCACAAATGTCATACACTAAAAATAATGACTTTAAAAAAAAAAAAAAAACATTATCACATCATTAGATGTAAATATATTCTAATTATACTTTTTATGGCAAATATATTTCACTTGGAAAATCCCTCAGTCAGTAATCTATTTTTCCTTCATAAATTGGACAGTGCAAAACTACTGTATATGATTTAAATCATCTATAACCCCATGCTACATCTACAAAAAGTGGAACAGCAGCTTTTCCTCTTTTGATTAAATAATAAATTATTACTTTTATACAGCTCAGGTTTAAACCTTTTATAAATGGACCTAGCTTGATATGTTAGGTGAATTTTACTTTCAGAAAGATTTGCCAAATCAGTTTGAGCTGCAGTGTCCCTTTATCTCTGCTTTACTGATGTAATAATGTACTCTTTTTGTATTCTAAAGGTTTCATTTAAAACAATATTATTTTTTAAGACACTGAGATATGCGAAAGTACTGTAAGTCCTTTATTGGCGTATACAATTTGTTTTTTGAAAGAGATTTTTGGCAAGCAATTTTCCAGCATAAGTGGTAAATCTAAGAGAAAATTAATTGGGGTGGGGAGAAACATAAAGCTGTAGGAGCCAGGAGACCAGAAACAGAAACTGGGTCTCCCAAGACATACTAGCTGAGCTGCTTAGGCCTTAGACCTCTCCACCACGAGAGCAACTCGGCCAGCCTTGGCACTTTTCTTCTTCTTCTCCACTTCCTTCCTTGCCTTTACAGACACAGGGTTAGAAGCTACTAATATTCGCTATTCTACTCACTGTTAAAGACAAATGCAATTTAGGAAGTATACTTTAGATGTCGCTCTTCTAGCAGTACTATTGTAACTAGGTAGGGCACTGCTATAGTTAGAGCTGAGCAGGGCTTTTTATATTAAACTTCAAATTTTGCACTTTAATCACATCCCAACAGTTCAATAGATTTGCACGAAAGTTTGCATGTGCAGTTCCATGGGGAACATCTCTTGATAAGCCTAGTTTGGTTCTGGAGAGATGTGCAGATTTTGAGAGCTGAATAGTGCAAAAACATTAAAAATTGCAGTTTTCACCAATTTATTGACATCACCTTGCATCCTGAAGACTTGGAATTTTGGTCTGCAATGTTCAGGGTAGAAAGGGCTTGGGTCACAAAAGTGCATTTCACTTGTTTGGTAACTAAATTTTGTTCCATTCCAAAGTTATTAAATTTTAAAGTTCCGATTATTTTCAAAGGGAATTTCAGTCTTCAGGATAGCTTCCTGGAACAAGAAAAACATTTGGTCAAATGAAACAGGATTGTTTTTCATGAGGGAAAATACCCTTTTCATTTTCCGTCATCTTGTTTTCCATTTAAAAAAAAAACATTTGAAACCCGACAAAAATGAACTCCTTCAGAGACACCAACATATGCATCTTGCTCATCAGGACTCTGTTAGGTGGATTCTGCAGTTATCCGGTGGAAAAATTACCTTGTAATGCATATTTTTTAACATTTGAAATCCTGTCTCTTGACTTGCTAATACTTTTTTCGTGAGTCCTTTTTCATACTCATGAAAGAGGAGAACATGTCATGAAAAAGGATTTCAGACAGTGGTCACATGATGGAGGTATGAGAAGAAGCAGTGTACATCCACAGCTCTGCTCCCTTCCCACAAACACTTCAATTTAAATTATTATCCTGGGCTGATCTTTTGATCTAGAGGAGACAGTTATCTGCAGGAGACACTTCTTGCACTGGATAGCGAGTCTAATATGGAGGTCTGCATGAAAAAGGCTCCCTGCGGCATTTGCTGCCTCCTATGCCTGAAAAAGACAGGGCCGCTAAGAGCTCCAAGCAGCAGGCCTCCAGCTCGCCTAGAACCCCTTTCCCTTAAATGGCTGTCTCTGAAGAGAGACTTTAAGGGATTATGCAACCGATGCAAGTTGCTATTTCCACCATATCGGAAGATTTACAGCAGATTAAGTCTTCAGTTAAATCTTTAACGATTAGAGTGGGGGACTCTGAAGCAAGAATTGTGTCCTTAGAGAAGAAACAAGGGAAAACTGAACAGGGGACCATAAGTACAAATCAGCGACTCAAGAAACTGGAAGAAAAATTTAAAAATTTAGAAGGGTGCAGCAGGCGCAGTAACCTTCTAATAATTGGCATACCTGAGAAGGAAGAAGGCAATTCCCCAATCCAATTCTTACAGAGGATCTGTGAGAAAATAGCAGGATCTTCTCCAAATGGAGTGGCCTATGTTATTGAGAGGGCCCACCATGCTCTGCACCCTCCACCACCACCAGGCCCCCCTCCTCGGCCTCTTATCTTCAAGTTATTGAACTTTCTAGACAAACAACATATTTTGGCCAAAGTCAGGGAGCTCCAAGAGGTTCAATGGGAAGGTCGGAAGATCCACATCACATAGGATTTGCCACAATCCATGCGAGTTACGAATCAAGAATTACTCCTGACTGTTGCTAAATTAATTGCAGCTGGCAAGCCTTTTCGAGTTAAGTATCCAGCAATTTTGCAAGTGAAACATGGTGAGCAATGGCTGACCTTTGAGACTTCTGAACAGGTGATTCAAGAGTTAAAAACCCTGCTCCTTGATCTGTACAAGTGATCTATGTGGTTTTGTTTTGGTCATCTGTAGCAGAGTAATAAAGTAAGATGAGGGGTATTCAAGTGGACCTTGCGAGAAATTCAAATGCTTTTTCACTTTCCTTATAATTGTCATTGTCACTAGAGTGGCTTGAAGGATGTCCCTAACTTGGAATAGAACCCTGAACCTTGGTGAGATGAACTCTGAAAGAACATTGGGATTCTGCCCTAGTTGTGTTCAGCAGATCTCAGTAGCACCAGAGACAGGTGGCGAGTGGCATTGGCACCGTTGGTACTGCTCCTCCGAGCTCTGCAGGAACCAACCGGTGGACTGAGACTGGATTCGATGGAATTATTTCACTTGACTGGAAGCCTGTAACTGTGCACCTGAGGTTTAAGTGTTTTGCACTGCATCAGAGTTGGGGCTATTCTTTTCCCTTGTCGAGGCGGAAGAACAGTTAATTAAGAAACTGGAAGGCTTGTTTGTTTGTACTTTTTTGCAAGTTTTGTTTGACAAAAGGAGCAGTTTTTCAGCTCTTTATAAGGGTCCCAATACAAACAATGATTATGAAGCCCGGACAGTATACTGGGCATGTTTATTTACTCAGTGTATGCGTAATGCCCTCCAAACCTTAATTCTCGTTTGGCATTGCAACCTCTTGTGGTTTGAATTTTCCAGTGCAGGTTTTTAAGGGGCCTAGTTACTGTAAATGGTCCTGAGTTAAACCAATAAGTGTTTGTTGCTTAATTTCCACACATATTATTTGCCTCTAAGATAAGGGGTTGCACATTGGAATGGTTAAGTAATGGGGTTTGTGGCATCAGATTGATATTCCACTGGTGAAAAACTGACAAGTTTTAACAATTGTTGTTCCTCCTTTGAAACATAATGGTTCCTGTTGGAGTTGTTTGTGGGGGGGGGGGGTCGAGAGGAGGCTGATTGCTTTTATCAGACTTGTGCTACAACATCACCTGTCGGTGTAAGAGTAGTAGTGAAGTTATTTATAACTGGGGGTAGTTATCGGGGATGGGGGACATATAGTGTGTTATTTTGTTATGGAGGGTTGGGGGAATTTGGGGTATGAAATGCACAGTGTGACATCTATGCTGAATTGCCTGTGTGTAGAGGGCTGCCAAGTGTTACCATGTTATTGCTTTAGCTAAATGTAGGGACACTTTTCAAGAGATATTTTTTTCAGGCATGCTGCTTTCCTTACAATATGGGTGGTCCATACGTCTTTGTGAGTTGGAATGTCAAGGGGGTCCAGCATAGATGTAAAAGACAAGTGATACTGAGACATCTTTCTCACCTCAGGGCAAGGTTAGCTTGTCTACAAGAAACACACCTTCGGAGAGAGGATATCCCCCTCTTACAAAGAAATTGGGTAGGGCAGGCCTTCAGTTCAGGGGCATCCACAAACCGAGGTGGGATAGCAATTTTGGTGGCAAAAACAGTCCCATTTAAAGTAAATTAAGAAATATGGGACCCTAATGATCTTTATATCTTACTTCATGAGATGTTAGAATCCCACCCAGTGTTGCTGGGTGCGATATATGGCCCGAATATGGATTCTTCCCAGTTTTTCATATATCTGCTGAACTTAATTATCACCAACACACCTAAACTAATGATACTGGGTGGGGACTGGAACATCACCCCTCAATTAGAGCTGGACAGGTCAGACCATAGAAGATGTGGTCTATCTCCAGCCCAGAGAGCCTTGAAAGACCTTATCAGTGGAGCCAGTC
This sequence comes from Neoceratodus forsteri, assembly GCA_016271365.2. Taxonomy (NCBI): domain Eukaryota; kingdom Metazoa; phylum Chordata; order Ceratodontiformes; family Ceratodontidae; genus Neoceratodus; species Neoceratodus forsteri. The sequence goes on from CM028130.1 coordinate 57,691,352, forward strand.
TTTTAGATGTTTGCAGAGTATCGAATCCTATGGAAAGGCAAAATACGTTTTATTCCCCTCCCCATTGTTCTTAGTCCTGAATAGACTATTTTTTAATTAGCTCCTTCACCCTGCCAGGTATACTGGATTTGATCATACATGCCAGAGTCTTGTCTGACCATTCTCCCATTGGTATTATGTACTTGCTGGGGCCAGGGATTAAGCGGGATTTTCTGTGGCATCTGAATAACCAGTTTCTCCAGAGACCAGCTTCCCTTAACAACATTAAAAATTTTATTTCCTTTTTCCTTGAGGCCAGTAGGGGATCGGTAGATAAAATCGATTTGATGTGGGCAACTTTGAAATGCACCTTAAGGAGTGAATGTATTCGGATGGCGGCAACTAAGTCACGTTAATACAAGGCACAGGTGGTAACACTGCTTAATTCAATTTGGGCCCTGGAATGGACCCTTACCCAGCACTCCACAGAGGATGAATGGGCTAGATTGCACCAGCTTCAGGCTCAGTATGCAGGCCTGATGACTCAAAAAGTGGAGCTGTCTCTCCACCATACAAAGCTTAAATACCTGGATTTAGGAGAAAGAGGAGGTAAACTGCTTGCATTTAGAATCAGGCAGGTAGAAGCCTTGCGATTTATTTCTGGCCTCTGTTTCACATGAGAAGGCCCTGTATGTACTGGAGATAGCGGAGGCCTTTGGAACATATTTCCAGAAGCTCTATGCCATTGATTCCCCTTCACAGCAATCTGGGGAAGATATGGCTCAATGTCTCAATTCAATAATACTTCCCAAAGTATCCCCTGTCAAGGCAGCTTCCTTGGTTGCCTACATTACTATCAGGGAATTACAACAGGCCATAGAACAACTGCCCTTGGATTAATCCCCTGCCCCCGATGGCTTATCCAACAACTTATGTAAAGCCTGTCATTCTGTGCTAGCTCCAGTACTTGAGGAGGTTTTTAACTACTGGTATCCTAATGGCTTTTCTGATCCTAGTTTCCTGGAAGCACTTATAACTTTATGACTGAAACCAGAGAAAGATCCCCTGTATCCCAAAAAATCACTGCTCCATCTCCTTGCTTAATTCTGATCTTAAAATTCTAGCCAAGATCCTGGCCAATAGACTTGTTCCTATTATGGGAGGTCTCATTGGTAATGAGCAGGTAGGATTCATGATGGGGAGGTCCTCAGGGGACCATATGCCAAAGCTATTACATCTGCTCTCTGCTCTCGGCGTCCAGGGATTCAGACACACTGGTGATGTTCTACCGAGTCTCCTGGGACTTCCTTTTTGATACCTTGGCCTGCTTTGGACTGCCTGATGAATTAATTAAATGGGTACGGCTGTTATATACCTCCCCATCAGCCCGAGTCTGGTGCAATGGAATGCTCTCTAGTCCATTTCCACTTTGTCATGGTACCAGACAGGGGTGCCCCCTGTCCCCACTGCTTTTTAATCTTTATTTGGAATCCCTGATCCATTGGTTATTAACCTCTCAGGAAATAACAGGCATCAAAGTTGGGAATAAGAGGTATGCACTTTCTGCATATGCAGATGACTTACTCATACATGTAGAAAATCCCCAAACTGCCATCCCTGCTTTATTATTAGAAATTGAGGCCTTTTCCAAATTGTCATACTACAAATTAAACTATTCTAAAACTAAAGTCTCTCCGTTGAACAGTAGAATTACCCAGGCTGATTTAGCAGCTTACCACCTCCCATGGGAGGCAAAATCCCTCACATATGTGGGTATTAAAGTATCAAGGGATATGGCAACAATGGTTGGAGAGAACTTATCCAACTTATTGAAAACTTTCAATTCTGACATGGATAGATGGGGGGGGCTCTTCCCCTTTCCCTCTGGGGAAGGCTCAGTACTGTTAAAATGAATATGCTTCCTTGTATCCTATACCCTCTGGGCTGTTGGGATGTTTTCTTCCCAAAGTTTGGTTCACCAGGCTTCAAAAGATGCTTAATGCCTTTATATGGAAAGGGAAGGGAGTCTGATGGGCCTACTTCAAACTCACAGCTCCTAAAAACCAGGGCGATCTGGCAGTCCCTTCTTTTTTTTTGCATGCTACAGTGCCTATCACATTAGTAAGCTGGCTTTCTGGGTCAAGAGTATAGATCCCACTACAAAGTTAGATTACTCTTCCTTGTGGTTGGAACTGGAAAGGTACTTAGCATTGAAGAGCTCCTGTTCCTTACCCTCCCTTCTGTATGTAACCCTGTCTTGTATACCTAAACCACTCAGGAATACCCCAATTGGGTGGTCCCTTAAGGCACTACATCAGATTTAGAGCCACCTCTCGTTGAATTGGCACAAATCATTGGAGCAACCTATTACTGGCAATCCCCATTTCAAAATAGAAAATGAGTCCATATTACCCTCCTTTTGGCTTTTGCTGAATAACTGTAAATGTTCTGACTTCCTTATGAATGGGGAAATGATCTCCTTTCACTATTTCCAAGCATGTCATATGGTGCCAGATATACATACATAAATTTAAGTTTATACAGATGAGATAGGCTATTATTTCCTTTATGGGGAACATGCCCTGGACAGATTCTCCCACTACAGAATTATCAGAAATTCTGCAAATAGCAAATCAACATCACTCTGTTTCCAATGTATACAAGAAATTACAAGTGCTGGATTCCATTTTGCTAACAGGTGTTTGTTATTATTGGTCCCAGGAATTAGGAGTGTTTGTAGATACTGATATATGTAGGAAGCTGTGGCAGAATACGTATAAGTTTTTTAAACAGGACAGACTTTGCCTGGTCCAATTTAACATCATGTACAACTTATATCTCACTCCTGTGAAACTTGGTAAAATCGGTAAAATTCCCTCGTCTTACTGTGCACGGTGTAAGAGAGCTACTGCAACCTTGTATCATATGTTATGGAACTGCTCTAAGGTTCAGACCTTTTGGCAATCCATCAGAAGAATTTTGGACCCTTTATTAGGTTTAGATACCTTGTTTACCCCGGAAGCCTGTTTACTAAATATTTTCTCTCATAGAACCCCCAGAATCAGGAAAGCACATTGTGCTCTGATAGCTGCAACTGCCAAATTGATTAGTATAAGGCACTGGAAAGAGGAATCTCTCCCCCCAGTTATTGAATGATACATAGAGATGTTTTTGGCTTTGCAGCTGGAAACACATATTGCATCCATGCAAGATATGATAAGGCCTTGCAGAAAATGTGGGGTCCTCTTGAGACCTTTCTCTCCATATGGAAACCCTAATCTTCCCTTTAAGCCCTCTGTCTTATTGATTGCCCTGGTATTATTTATGTTGGGTTGCGCTTGCCTGGGGGGTAGGAGAGGGGTGAGGGATTGGGGGAGGGAGGGAGGGTTGTATGTATGATTGTGGTTGTTCTTGTTTGTCTTATAGAGTTTTTATAATTGTGGTCTTAATGACATGTATCATGTTTCCAATCGGTGCAACAGACTACTTAAAATTTAATAAAGCATATTTAATTAAAGAAAAAAAAGGATTTCGGACTTTGTTTTTATCCAGCTTTTTTCGTGAGTTCTTTTTTGTGAGAACGAATAACAATATCTTCTCACAAGAAAGGATCCCGTCTCATAAAAAAAATTCAGACTTATTTTTTTCCTGATTCTCTTTTTGTGAGAATGAATCCTTTTTCATGAGCTTTTTTTGTTCTCACCAGAAAGGATCACTACTTACAAAAAATGATTACAGACTTAGTGTTTTTCCAGTTCTTTTTTTATGAGAAGGGATCCTTTCTTGTGAGCTTTTTTTATTCTCATGAAAAAGGATCCATTGTCATGAACAAGGACTTCAGACTAATGTTTTTCAATAGGGTTTTCAATTTTGATGCATAACGTTGCCATTTGGTTATATTTGTATACCAAAATTTCAGTATGGCCTTTCTGAGACTCTACCTCATAAACAATGTCAGTGGAATTATGCAAATCCAGCCCAGAAGGCGATTTCACAGTCTATTGGTGAGATCACTTTTTGTTTGGGATATGAAGATTTTCACCACCCCTGTTCATGAGGTGGGGTCATAAGAAGGTTATGTTGAAAATGTGGGGTCAAAATATGTAAAAATGTCAAAGTTATGCAACTTATATGCATCTATGGAGTGATGGAAGCACAGGAAAATAAGGATACAATTATATTGCCTCACAAATTATGGATATACAGTTACCCCTCATGGTGCATGGATTTCCACTCAGCTGCAGTCAAAGATATGGACAGATATTTTGTAATATTTCCAAAGATATTCTCTCAGTGGCGGGCAGGCAGGGTGTTTTTCCAGATATATCACAGAAATTAGACATCACAAATGTTGAGCACACATCACCTAGTTAGTAATGACACTTGGCTCCTGAAGTGCAATATCAAGGTTTTATTCCATATTGGAGAAACAGACAAAATATCTGCACACTTGATGTGTTTCAGACATAGACTTTTATCAAAAGCTAACGCAGACCATAGCAAACAGACAATGACTTGGTATTTGGTGATGATGTCACAATGACATTGTACAAAACATTGAATAATTGATAAAAAAAAATAAAAACTGGATCACATGGTACAAAACACCTGAGGTTCAGTGTGCAAATTGCATAGAGAGGAGGGAAGGGAAGTAACGGGTGAGAGGGAGACTGGAGGGAGGTAAATGGAATATAAAAAAATGGCACAAAACACACAGAGAACACAGTGATGTACAATAAAAATGACTAATAACATCAGAGTAACTATATGCAAAGACTGTTCATAAATAAATTGCCTGTATACCCTTGTGCTGCCATGACCATCACTGCTTGGTTGTGCCAAGCAGTCCCCCACAGCCACCAAGTACTGGCCCCTACAGGTTTCCCAACCATAGTATATGCATATATTTATTTTGTGGTCATTGGCACCCAGACCCACACACCCAACCTCATTCCAGCACCCTTCCCACATTGATTATCAGATGCACCCCCACTCCCTGCAGACACCAACAAACCTCCCTGTACATGCAGGTCAGTGCCACTGGACAGAATGGTCAGTGGCACTGCCCTCCACACACCTTCATGGCTGCCAGCTGTCCGAGTACTGCTGGAAGAATGCCATCCATTTATAGAAGTGTGTTCCTGGCATCACTTGGTCGGCTGGAGGCAGAGGATGTGTGTGGAAGGCAGTGCTGCTGGCCTTTCCATCCTGCAGCACTGACCTGCAGGTACGGGAGGGGTTGTCAGAGCCAGCAGGTGGTGCCTCTGACTATAAATGTGGGTGGCAGGGCTGGACTGGGGGTTGGGTGTGCAAGTCTGAGGCACATCTGTGCAAGGGGGGCTTGTTGCACGGGGGCTGAGGTTGCTTGCCATGTGTTGGTGGGAGGTGTTGCATTGTGGCAGGTGGGAGGGGCTCAGCCATGTGGTTTGCCACCAGACAGGGAATAGCAGCACAGGTCTTGGTGTCCACTGGTACAAGGAAACAAATATACCAGGATATGTTCTATTCAGCAGGAACTGGAAGGGCAAAAAGGGAGGGAGAGTAGCCCTGTATGTCAGAGAGGGTAAAATGGCAACACAGGCACAAGATAGGCAGGAGAAGGCAGAGGCACTGTTGGTCACCCTTCACCCTGGAAATGACACAGCAACATGCACAGGGGTGATATACAGGCCTCCAGGACAGGGAGAGGAACTGGACAGGGAGCTAGTGGAGGAAATACAAGAAATGGCAATGAAAGGTGAAATTGCACTGATGGGGGATTTCAATTTGTCAGACATGGATTGTAACACCAGTGTAGCTGTTTCAGCCAGAAGCAGAGTCATCCTTGATTCACTCCACGAGGCTGGACTCAGGAAGATTGTGCTTGATCCCACTAGAGACAGGACAATTCTGGATCTAGTAATGACCAACAGGTATCGAATCACAGATGTCCAGGAAGAAGGGCAACTGGGATCTAACAATCACAGCATTGTGTGGTTCAGCATAGGGATAGAGACTCACTCAAGTCATACTAGGACAAAGGTTTTGGATTTCAAAAATGCTGACTTCGCTGAAATGGGGAGTGGTATCAAAAAAGCCCTGGAGAGAAAGGGGGCATGAGGTGGAGTGGAAGAACAGTGGGAGCATCTAAAAGAAGCCTTACTGGAAGTAAACCAATGCATCAGATTTGTATCCAAACTCAAGAGAAGGAGAACACCACTGTGGTTCTCAACAGAGGTGGCGAAAAAAGTCAGGGCAAAAAGGAAAGGGTTCAGAAAATACATGTAGACTCAAAGGGACGAGGACAAGGAGGAGTAACTAGAGTGCTGTAGAGAAGTGGGAAAAGCAGTTAGGAAAGCAAAGGCATGGATGGAGGAAGGTTTATCACAGCCAGTTAAGAAAGTAACAAGACATTTTTCAGGTACATCAGAGAAAGGAGGAAACACAAATTGGGGATTGCTAGGCTCAAGGGAGAGAGAGAGAGGAGTGCAAGGAGGGTGACATGGAAAAGGCAGAAATACTGAATAAATATTTCTCTTCAGTATTCAAATGAATCGAGGGAGGGACAGGGGCCACCGCAGTATAGCAGTTGCCAAGGAGGTGAAGAGGTGGATAAAAGTCCATTCATACGGGAAAGAGTCCTGCAGGAGCTCACTAAATTGAAGGTGGACAAAGCAACGGGACCAGATGGCATACTCCCAAGGATATTAAAAGAACTGTGAAGGGAGATAGCAGAACCTCTGACAACCATGTTCACTGAGTCATTCAACACAGGGGTGGTACAGAGAATTGGAGGAGGGCACATGTAGTACCTCTACACAAATCTGGCAGCAGGAAGGAAGTGGGGAACTATAGGCTGGTCAGCCTCACATCAGTAGTGGAGAAGATCATGTAGACATTGCTTAAAGAAAGGATTGTGGGGCATCTAGAAGCCATCTGAGCCCAGGACAATAGCCAACATGATTCACAGCAGGGAGATCATGTCAGACAAATCTGGTTGATTTCTTCAACTGGATGACAAAGGAAGTAAATCAGGGTGGGGCAGTGAACATCACCTTCCTTGTTTTCAGCAAAGCCTTTGACACTGTCCCACATAGGTGGCTAATAAAAAAGCTGGGTAGGCTGGGCATGGGGGACAGGGTGGCAAACTGGGTTAGAAACTGGCTAACAGACAATGGGCAGAGGGTGAAGGTAAATGGGGTGCAGTCTGGGGAGAGAGGGGTGACCAGTGGGGTACTTCAGGGACTTGTTCTGGGGCCAGTCCTACTCAATGTCTTCATTAGTGACATTGCAGAATGGCTGGAGGGAAAGGTCTGCCTGTTTGAAGATGACACCAAGATCTGTAACAGAGTGGATTCCCCAGAGGGGATGGAGAAAATGAGGAGGGACCTGGAGAAGCTTGAAAAATGGTCTGAGGACTTGCAACTGAAGTTTAATTCACAGAAGTGTAAAATTATGCACCTGGGACACAGAAACCCTTGGGGGAAGTTACGTGATGCAGGGGAGTTGCTGACAGTCACAAAGGAGGAATGGGACCTGAGGATTATTATTTCAGATGACCTAAAAATGTCAAAGCAGAGCGCTAAGGCAACTGGTATGGCCAGTGGCATGCCTGGGTGCTTAGGCAGGGGTATCACCAGCAGAAGGAGGGACGTAGTGATGCCATTAAATAAAACCATGGTCAGGACTCACATTGAGTACTGTGTGTAGTTCTGGAGGCCTCACCTTCATAAGGACATTAACAGGCTGGAGATGGTCCAGAGAAGGACAACTATGATGGTACAGGGCTTGCAACACAAGACTTATGAGGAGAGATTAAGGGACCTCAGTATGTACTCACTGGAAGAGAAGAGGGAAAGAGGAAACATGATAGAAACATTTAAGTACCTAAAGGTATAAACAAGGTGCAGGGGGTAGACATTTTCGATTACAGGAGGAGCATAGGAATGAGAGGGCATAACATGAAATTGGAAGGTCAGAGGTTAAGAGGGAATGTGAGGAAGTTCTTCTTCACAGAGGGGGTGGTGGATGCATGGCATGGTCTACCTCAGGAGATGGTGGGAGCGAGTACTCTGGATGGATTCAAGCATGCTTGGGACAGGCATAGGTGAACCATAGAGATTCATGTGGGTGTGTCAGAAGCAGTAATCCAGTACAAGGGCCTACGGACAGACTAGATGGGCCAAACAGTCCTTATTTGCTGACAATTTCTGTTTCTATTCACACTCCCAGACCTACACCCTGCAGCACAAGGGATCCACTCTGCACCCAGGATGGGCATCCAATTGGATGCCTGGCTGGATCCGTGACTCCTCTCTGGGCCACCATGTGGAGTCCTGCGCACCGGGGGGGCAGGCCCATGAACAGGTGGCAGCCATTGGCAATTGCCAGCAGCATGCACCTGTCTGCAGGTGAGAAGCAGCGCGAGCGGGATATGTGCCTTTGCTGCACACTTCCTGCCTGGTAGTACATAGGCACCACTAAGAACAATTGGCACCTCCAGGCTAACTTTGAAAAGTACATAATAAAAAATACATAATATTTGAACACAGTTCAGCTAAAATTTCACATTAATTAGGAATTTCATCTCACCATTTTTATTTTTGATGTCATAGTGTACAAAGAAGGAAACCAAGATGTTTGCCCTTGAGAATTCATCTGCTCCTAATTATTTCCCACCTGATGTTATTACAGTCTGCTTGGGACAGCACAGATATTTCCATGGCATCAGACCGTGACACCAAAATGAAAGATTATGCTTTCAAGTGGGGAATAAGCTGTAGGCGCAGAAACACTGGAAGAAATGAAGATCTATTTTTTTACAAATTCTACAGGAATATATATATATATATATATATATATATATATATATATATATATAATAATGTACAGTAGTACCACTATACTACATAGGGTTGAGTAGGCAGTGTAATGTTAAACTCCAAACTTTGTACTTTACTAGCTTCACTCCTGTTCAATGGATTTGCATGCAGTTTTGCATACCTGGTCTTGGGGTCACATTCTCTTCATGTAGCAAATTACATACTGATCAGATATGCAGATTCCGAGATACAGGTAGTAAAACAAATGAAAACATTTGTTTTTGTTTGCTGTTTTTTTTTTTGTCACAGCCTACTGCCAAGATGGTTTGGAATGTTGGTCTGAAATTTTTAGGGTAGAAAGGGCTTGGGCCAGAATGGTGCCTTTCATTGGTTTGGTGAAAAAATATTAAACCAATCCAGTTATAATAATTTAAAATTTCAGTTCGAGCATTAATATGATTTTAGGATAGCTGTTTAATATGAAAAAGAAGCTTGGCATATGAAAAACAGATATTTTTTCATACGGAGGGGTGATCTTTTTTTCTTGACAATTTTTTTTTTCACATGGCTGCCATCGTTTCCATTTTTTCCAAAAATTATTTTGAAAACCCGTAAACATTTTATGCTGCAGAGACATCAACACATTTATCTTGCTAACTGGGAATCCCATTACATGGAGTCTGCATTATTATTTTTAATTCACAGAGAAATATGATTTTAACACATTTTAAAATACTTTTTCATGAATCAAATTTATTTTTTCATATGGCCATATATTAAAAGAAATAGGGCCATAGAAAAAATATCCCCTTGGTATGAAAAAAGATTGTGGACATGATTTTTTTCACATTCTTTTTGTATGAAGGGATCTTTTTTTGTATGGACAACACAACCTCATGAAAAAAGACCTCTTCATGCAAAAAAATAATTTTTACTTTTTGATGTAAACTGCCCCTCGGTCCCCTCGCTTACACTCAGTTCTTCTGTCTGGGACTTCTAATCCTTTGCCATCACCTGATTTTTACCACCCTTTCTTTGCCTCTTGCTCAAGGTCAGGGAGGTCAGTATCCTTCAGAGACAGACTGCAAACAGAGCCCAGCAGAAATAGTCAAATTACCGTTTTAAATAAAACAAGCAGTCACTGAGTCTATAAACAAACTCTGGTCAGAGTCCTATGGCTGATAATGCATTAACTTGATAAAGGTGCTTCATGGGCTTAAATGTAGAGATAAATTGCTGTAGTCAACTTTATGTGCAAATTTCATTTTTGGTAAACTTAGATAATTTATCTGGTTAATCCTGTGTTTCCAATGTGTTTAAAATGTGAGCGGCTAGTGTGTCTTGTACTATGTGGGGAAGGAGAGGGTGATCCATACCAAGGCCTTCAAGTATTTGTAGAAGAAACATAGAAACATAGAATCTGATGGCAGATAAGGACCGCTTGGCCCACCCAGTCTGCCCATTTCCCTACCTAATGGATAAGCTGCAGATCCTAGTTAACCAGCAGCCTACTTCTTCCTACCCCTACCCCCTAGAATTGCCTTGTGGTAATGATGGTGCAGAGAGGAGAGGTATGGCTACAGTGGGGATTGGAAGGATAACAGCCCATACCGAGGTGATGACCAGCTTCCATTAAGGAGGGAACCATAGCCCCCAGTGAACAGTTTAAATGTTACTTCAGTGGACATTTAAAGTAGCTGAGGGGGGGCAATGGAGGAAATGGGGGAGGCAGAAAGTGGGCCACCACAGGCTAAGATAGAGAATAGGGAGATCCCAAGCAGGGGGTTAGCAAAAGAGAAGCGGGAAGGAGCAGTCAAAGAAGAAAGGTGTGGAAGGAGAAACAATTGGAAAAGGAGTAAGTGGCAAGAAGAATGTTGAGGGATGGCAAAATGGTACAAGGTCTGCATCAGAAGCCCAATGAGAGGAAACTAAAATAGTTCAAGATATACACCTTGGAGGAGAGGAGAGAGAGTTGGGATAGGATGAAGCCCTTTAAATACCTCACAGGGGTTAATAAAGTATAAAAGAGAGGAATGTTTCAGAGAAAAAGGTGCTGTAGAACAAGGGGTCATAATATGAAGCTCAAATGAGGTAGATTCAGGAGAGATGTGAGGAAGTACTTCTTCACAGAAAGGGTGGTGGATTCCTACAACAGTATTCCATGGAAGGCAGTGGGGGTGAAGTCAGTGGTGGGTTTCAAAAATGCCTCATATTGGTACAAAGGAACCCTTGGAGGAAGGAAGGGGATGGAAGAGAAAGTGCTGTAGATCAAGTTTGTTCTCCAGCAAAACTGATCATAATTAAAAATGGGCAGACTTGACAGGTACAGCAGTAATTATCTGCCATCAGTTTCTATGTTTCTATGTATGACAGGTTATACGATTCAAATGGATACAGTTTAGAATAATTAATATGCACAATGTCGATACTATAAACTGTGTGGCACAAATAATTTATGTTGTACTATGCTACACAGACATGGTAATCAAATCAGTAATAATATATGTATTCAGCAAGGGAGAAAAAAATCAAGGAGAATACGTGTGAAGGAATATACTACTCACAGAGTCGTGACACCATGATAGGTACCTACTGTATGAAGTTATTGTATTAGGATGGCTCCCAGCTCTATACCAATGTTATGTAAGCTACAATATGGGATTTTATTTATTTTTGTTTTATTTTTAATAATCCAGTCATTGTCTTCACAGTAATAACATAGCCAAGTATGTTCTTTACAATGTTTGACCTTGTTTTTTTTTCTTTTCTTTTGTTTTTGTTCATTCATTTTTGGAAAATCACTTGTAATGTGACTACAATTCTGTTCAACAAATTGACTTTTTGTTTGTAGAATGGAAGGAGGTGGAAGAGACAGTGTTGTAGATCAAGTTGGGTCTACAGCAAAAGAGAACATAATTAAATATGGGCAGACTAGATGGGCACAGCAGTCATTGCCTGCCATCAGTTTCAATGTTTCTATGTATGTCTGTTCATGTGATTCAAATGGCTACAGTGTAAAATTATTAATATGTGCAACGTCAAAACTGTGTGGCACAAATAAGTCATCTTGTACTATGTTACACAGACAAGGTAAACAAATGGGAAATGGAGGATAGAGGAGTTGAGACAGCTATGTGTTGCTGCCTATAGCTCAGTGACAGCTGGTGACACGCATTTTCCAGTAGACAGAGTATAGAGGGATGCCTGGATACATGCCAGCTATGTACAATCTGATGTCATGCCTCTACGCAGCACTGTAGGCATAAAAAGCTGATAAGAGCTTATTGTTTTCCTGTCTCCAAAGCTGTTTTCTCTAGTTCTTGGGAGTTACCACTAGAAATTCTGAGACAACAGTAGACATTGTACATCGATATATAGTTGTCTCATAATCATGTAAAATGGTTGTTTAGTTATCCACCATGCATATATGTGTCTCGTTTTCTCTGGGTTCCTTATTCCCACAAAGGGCTGTGATAAGAAGTAAGAAATAATATAAATTGCTATTGTCCAGCTCTGAAGTGTAAATGAATATGATGTGGGGAGGGTACAAAATATTTCCCTTACACATCCAGTATATGGTCCGGTGCTGCTTCATGACAGCTGAGTAAATGCTAGGGTCTAAAAATTAGCCACTGGCTAAAATGCACCTTATTTGTAGCCAGGTGTAAACTGAATTAGCCACTCTACAAACATGGTCTGATGATGCATTTCTATCTCTGAACCCAAACATCCTCTACTGTTTGGTGTCAGAACTGGACCGACAGATATCATGTTCTCAAGAGACAAGGAGAGAACTTGTACTCTCCAGCAGGCTTAGTTCATGATTTTTGTGAAGACAAAAAGAAAAAATGGCTCTACTGCATGGCACCAATTGGCCAAACATACTGATGGATGTGACAGTGTTGGCCTGCTGTGGTGTGGTGTGACAGCCAGCCACGTCCAGTTACATTTATCAAAATGTCTTAGCCACAGTGGCAAAAGGGAGTCTAGAAATGTTAGCCACATTGATTTTACAGCAGCCATTGGTGATGGTTGTGATCCTTTATGCACACCCAGTGGCAGGAAGAATAAAAATTGACCCCTATTAATGACTGAGATTGTTAAGGAACAGGATCTCTCTCTTTTTTCCATTAATCTTTATTTTGAAGGGGTCACTGTCAGCCCTTTTTGCATCATATTATTTCTAGTTGAAAACCCATATTTTCTAATTGCTTACCTTTTCTAAAATTCATTAATGCTGCTGGTTGTTTTGTCTGCTCCTTTCATAGTAGAACTGAAATGCATGCTAATGGTGTTAGTATACCCAGAGTTGTTTTGTTTTAAATCCTTTACCTATTCTTACAGTATGTTATCTGAAGTTTAGAAACCCCCAACCAATGCAGCCAGTCATGATGCCATATTTTCCTCCCCTCCCAATGCGTAAGGATGTTTTATTTGGGAGGGGGTCCAAAGTCCAAGAAAGATGCAGTGGGAGTTGATCAAGGAGTGTAAACAAACATGTTTTGACAAACAAGAACCTGAGGTCATGAGTTGAAACTGGCGGGGTGAATGTTTCAGAGGGATTTGAGGACATTCTATTTTATAGAAAGGGTGGTGAAACTGTAGAACAGTCTGCCAGTGGAGATGGTGGGCACCAAGGCCATAAAGGGTTTCAGGCATGGCTGGGATGGAGTGAATGGCTTGGTGGTTGCTCATGTCAGCAGCATTAAGGAGGGGAGCAGGGGGTACTCTGTATTGACAGTAGGTCCCAGGGCAGATATGGAAGTCTAGAAGACTACATGGGCCTATGGTCTTTTTCTGCTGTCATTGTCTATATAATAATATATGCATTGAGCAAGGGAGAAAAAATTCAAGGGGAACATGTGTAAAGCGATATACTACCCAGACATTGTCTACACAGTAATAACACACAACCTATGATGCTGCTTATAGTTTGAAACTTTGATTTTTTTAATCACTTTATTCATTTTTGGGAAATCACTTGTAAAATGACTGCAATTCTGTTCAGCCAGTTAACTTTGGGTTTACCTATGCATGCCTCTTACAAGAAAGTACTGCATGTATTAACCCTTGGTATGCCACAGACTTGATATATACATCCAGATTTTCTATACATTCTAATTCTGATGACAGCCTAATGGTTAATTCCAGTGCACAATATTACCCTTAAGAAAGGTTGTGGATTTCATTTGGTTAGATCCTGAAAAGGTTAACATAAAGCAGCCCTTCAGAGAAGATAAATCATTGCCCCCCAACACACACAAAAACACAGTATTTGGGAGTAATAAAAAGTCATTTGAAACTCCTCTGAAATTTCCTTTAAATTCGTGCTGTACTGTTGCAAAAAGTCAGTGAATTCTTTATGTTCCAAAGACAAGCAAATCACATTTTAATAATAAATAAAATTAATAACCATGTTATTACACAAGTCCTGTCATGCACAAATTAAGATCGAAATATATGTACTTTTATTGTGACTATTATTCCCATCAAAACTTAAAACACTGTCAGGGTAAAATAAAATAAATGCTTCTTAACCACTGAAGGATAGTATAATAACAGATGACAGCCTAGTTTTTGTCTCTTGCTGATCTCCTACAGTGATAACGTTTCAATCTGCATTTATCTGAATAAAATATGAACCTCATGCCTCACTGGGAAACACTGACTAACAAAGAAAAAATAGTGTGGTAAACAGACTGCTGAGCAGAGGGATTGCTATAAAACTCCAATTTAAAGAAGTCTATTAGCAATCTGCTGAGGTCCCTTTTTCTTTGTGATAGTAAAATGTCTGCAGAACTCTGCCCTGCAGCTGTAAAAATGTATTCTTTACTAGAAGAGCTACATGTATTTATAAGCAGGATATATTTACAGTGAAACAAGAAGATTACCAGTTTAGTAAGAAATGGAAAATAAAGCAAGTCACACAGACAGTCGATGTATAGAAAATCTGATCTCTCCTTACCTAAAAACTATTTACCTATTGCTAGTTATAGAAGATACTGTCACTATGCTGTACTTATATCTGTATGAAGGCCCCCTCATTCAGATGTTCAGTGTTTCAGACAAAGAGAGAGGGCCTGGCCCACCCTCTTGACTTATACCCTTTGGAAGAGGGGAGTCACTTCACCCCTTTGAGTGACAGTTTCCTCCTGCCCCCCAAGTATATGCGGATGTCTTCATCCAAGCCAAGAGGCCTCCTTCACACATGGACATCCTAAGTCCAGTTTTACAGTTTTGTTTTGCAGGATGTCTTTCACACCTAGACCTTCTCTGTCCAGCTTTACAATATTCTTTTCCGGGATATCTGAGGTGCTCAAAATCGTATGCTCCTATCTGCCAGGATGTGCAACTTTGATGAGCTCATAGGAAAGCCACACTGAGCAGTTAGCCATTATTTCCCACAATACCTACTTAGACATGTGTCTTAGAAGCCATGTTTTCATTTACTTTCAAATAACAGAACCTATAAATGGAAAATATCTATGCTAACAAAATAAATGAACAGATCAACCTGGTCATATGTCAGTTACATTCCCCACATCATATCACTCAACAGGAAATGATGGTGTGGCTCTTTTGGGTGACTACCAAGAGACACAGCCATTCATTTAGGGGACTGGGGAACACTTAAAAGAACATGTCATTCATTTAGCGCTGCCATGACAGTCCATCTGCACTGGCATTCTGTGCACCACTCCAATGCTGAATGATCATATTATAAGACTGTGGTGTCAAACCTCAGCACAACAGTTTTGTGTTTTGTCCACTAGTCCTAAGGGGTCATGTCAGGGGATTAGGACCTGTAACCACAGTGAACTCCCCCCCATACAAATACTGCTGAAGCTTCTGAAGTGCCCACGCTGTCCACAGACACTCCCTCTCAATTGTGGCATAAGCCTCTTCCCTGGGCAGAAGCATCCAACTCAGAGACACTACTGAGTGCTCCTCCACTCTGGTGGAACCTGGCTCTGGACAGCACCCAGCCCATGGTCCAAGGTGTCCTTGTGCTCTATGAGCCTTAGTTCATAATTGGGTCTAGTGAGCATGAGTGTCCCACATAATGCCTTCTTCAATTGTTGGATGGCAGACTCACAGTTCTCTGTCCACAGAACTTTCTCTGGCATTTTCTTTTTGGTCAGGTCTGTCATGGGCTTGGCTGCAGCACTATAGTGAGGGACAAACCTGCTGTAGTATGCAGCTGTCCCCAGAAATGCCCTTACCTGTTTCTTTGAGGCAAGAGTGGCCCAGGCCTGGATGGCATCAACCTTTGCAGGGTTTGAATTTGGAAGGATACGTCCATTGCCTACCTAGTGACCAAGGTAGGACACTTCAGCCATGCCTACTTGGTATTTTTCCAACTTAACTGTCAGCTCTGCAGCCTTCTATCTGTGGAACACCCCCCTCACATGCCTGACATTATCCTCCCATGTCTGGCTGTAAATGGTGATGTCATCCATGTACATCAATGCATATTCACCTGCCCCAGACAGAATGTGATCCACAAGCTGCTGAAAGGTGGTGGGTGCATTCTTTGCCCCAAATGGCATTACTTGGAATTCAAATAGGCCAAATGGGGTTACAAACCTAGACCTATTCCTGGCTGCAGGGGTTATGGGTATCTGCCAGTAGCCCTTTTTCAGGTCTATCATGGTCAGGAACTGGGGTCCCCCAGGCATTCCAAAGTCATGTCTGTTTTGAGCATGGGTTGTCATCTGATTCTGTACAGCTGTTGAGCCTCCAGTAGTCACCACAGAGCCATGTGGTATGATCCTTGTGAAGGATCAGGACCACTGACGAGGTCCAGGTGCTACTCGACTCCTGGATCACTTCAATGGCAAGCATCTCCTTGAGTTCCTCTAAAATGGTCTGTTTACCTCCCTCTAGTACCCTGTAGTGAGACTGCCTCACTGGCACTTGGGGCCCATGTCCACATGGTATTTAGCCATCGTGGTGTAGCCCAATTTTCCCATGAACATGTCCCCACATGTTTGCAGTACCCCCATCTTTTCTGCCTGGGCTGGTGTCAGTTGCCCTGAGAAGGTGAGGTTATTCACTGAGGATTCCTCCTGTGTTTCCTCAAGGATGTCCACAAGGGGATCCACCTCATTTCCCTCTTCTGGCATGCTGCACACAGTGAGGACTAGCTCCTTCCTATCGTAGTAGGGCTTCATCATGTTTACATCATGTGCCCTCTGCTTACACCTTCTGTCTGGCAGCCCTACAACATAATTAGCCTCACACATCTTCCTGATTATTGAGAAAGGGCCCCTCCCAGGCTGCTTGCAGTTTATTGTATTTGACTAGAACAAGTACCATCACTCACTGTCTGACTTCATTCTCCCAGGTTCTAGCTCCATGGTCATACCAGGTTTTATGTCATTGTTGTGCTCTGGCTAGGTGGTCCTGGGCAAGCCCCATGAGCTCCTTAAGCCAGGCCCTGAATTTCAGGATGTACTCCACAACAGACTCCCCTTGGAAGCAAGGTCACCTTCCCATTCATCCCTGACTAAATCTAGGGGGCACCCTCACCATGTGAACAAACAGGAACTCAAAGGGTGAAAACCCTGTGGATTCCTGTAGAACTTCCCTATATGCAAACAGGAGGTGGGGCAAAATATTTGTCCCATTCCCTCTTGTGCATGTCAGCAAATGTCCTGAGCATAGCTTTGAGGGTCCCATTGAACTGCTCAACAAGGCCATTTGTCTCATGGTGATAGGATGAGGCACGGAGCTGTTTCAGCATGCACTTCTCCCACATACTAATAATTATTGATGACATGAAATTCATCCCGTGGTCTGACAAAATGTCCTGGGGGAAATTCCACTCAGCTGAAGATTCACAGGAGCTCATTAGCCACTTTTCCTGCATCAATGGAGCACATGGTCACTGCCTCCGGGTACCTGATTGCATAGTCCAAGACAACCAGTAAGTATCTGTTGCCTGTGTGACTTGGAGTACTGAGGGACCCCACTAGTGGTGGTGAAGTGGCCAAAATTAGCTCTGCACAGTGATTCGTGGAGTAATGCAGAATCCACGAAGTAATCTGCAGTGCAAAGCGGAGTACTTCGTATCATAATGAGGAATGCAAAGTCCTTTGAAACAATGACTTCATGTTACTTCGCATTACTCCACCTTCCCCAAACCACTTCTCCACCAATTTAAGGTGAAGTACATTGAAATCAATGCACTTCGCATCGCTTCACCTTGTCATTGTGCTCCAAGGCGAATTTTACAGTGATTCATGGGATTGCAGGTCACATGGGCTCTAGATTGTTCTGCATAGTCTCAGTTCTGCATAGTGTGTGTGTAGTGGTAGCTGGAGACAGTTTGCTGTCAGAGCTCTCTGACTGAAAACCTCTAAAAACTGTTAAAAAAAGCCTTTTGGGTCATTTTGTTAGCTCAAAATTTAGTACATCAATTGTAGGAAATTAATTTAGAACATTCAGTCTGTGTACTGACAAACACTTGAAGTGTGCTTTGGGAGAGGAGAGTATCTGTGGTGTAGGTAGAGTAACTGGGAAAGAAAGGAAGTCTTTCTGTTTTGGTTATATTTTTCTTGCATCAATTTGTTAATGTAAACACAGTAATATTTTCAGTAATTCTTGACATTTTTTTGCTGATTGTTGTGGTGCAGCAGTGTATAATTTCAGTTTGCTTAAAAGATTTGGCTATATTATAGAAGTTTTCAATTTGCAATGCATTACTTATAGTGTGTGTGTGTGTGTGTGATGTGTGCCATCAAATCAGACACGTTTTATTGTGCCGCACAGTAATTGTAGCAGTGTGAACCTGCTATCCACCGTACCCGCATGATTCTTCTGTACTGCGTTGTGGTATCTTTACTGATAGTGAACTATTACTGCTGTGCACAACCCCCCCCCTCCACAACTGGCAAAGGTATTCTCTTCCAGATTTGGATTTGTGACTTGTGAGCAATAGTTAGGTGTTGTTGTGCCTTTGTGTCTTTATCTCTTGAGTGCGCAGTGCAATCTTAATCTGCCTTATGCATTTGCATCTCCTTAGGGCCCATCTCCATCTGTAACTTAAGACACAGTTGTTTGTTTGGCTTCCCTTCAGAGTACTGGTATGCAACTATATTGTGTTAAACTGCTTTTCTGTGTGCGCAGACACTGTCCAGCTTCTTGCAAACATATATATATATATATGCTGACTTGTTGCAGTATTTATGGTATAAAGAATAAAGATAAGAATATATAACATATACTTTATTTGTACCATCAGCAGCTGGGGACAAAATGATATAATATGTTTTCAGAGGTCTTGGGCCAGTGTGCATCTCAGTCACAGTGCACACATGACTTTTAGGAGATAATAGCACACAAAACTCCAGCTTTTCAACAAACCGTATCCAACAGACATGAAATATTGCTGAAGCACCCAAAATATTTATGAATACATGAAATAAAAAGACATTCAATGATACTGCAATTTTATTGATGGCAAAACAAGGAACACACAAATGATCACTGCACTTTGCCATTTAAGCCTTCATTAGGCACACCATTGAAGGCCTAACCAGTAAAAGACAAGGCTCATTACTGTGTGATTTGTTTTGTCATAAATACAGTTGTAGTAGCAGTGAAACATTTTTAGTGGTATCTATTCATGAGGAGTTATGGCTTTCTGGTTTTGTTAAAGGAGCAGTCAACACAGAATTTGAAAATAACATGTTATGCATAGTACTTCTGATTTGTATGTGAAGTCCTACTGCGTTCTTCCCTCTATCTGCTATTAGGAATTTTGACTAAATTAGCCTACTACCTTTATGGTAGTTTTATGAGCCCTGTGGATCTTCTTCACGTAAAATCAATTCATTGCCTTCATCGCTCTGACATTGCACCCTATGTCATGTGACAGTGATGTAGCATGGCCCATAGATTTATCATATGCACAACAGCAGAGCTGTGTACTGTAACTATTCTTATGCAGTTACACCAAATGGCAACTGTTAATTCACCTTAGACCTAGGTGAGTGGGGTTTCTGATTGAAAACTGCTAGTCAGTTACACAGGTCTGCTGTTGTGTTCTGTGCATTTGGTATATCAAAGGACTATGCTACATCACCGTCATATGACATAGGGTTCATTGTCAAGCAATAAAGGCAATAAAGTGATTTAACATGATGACAGAATTGACTAATTTAGTAAAAACTCCTAATAGCAGACAGAGGGAAGGACACACTAGGAGAAGGACTTTACATGCACATCGAAATGCTCTGCATAACATTTGCTTATTAAAATTTGGGTTTTACTACTCATTTAAGATGAAATAATGATGGCTGGGACAAACCATTTTAACTTAAAACAAAGAAAACCAAAACAGCACACACACACACTTAACAAAAGGAGGGGGACAGGATACAAAGTGTCACGCATACAGGAGGTAAGAAAAAAGTGCATAACTAGATACAGGGGCGGTGGGAGAATACATTTTTATGACACAGCAGGGATTGTGGGGCAGCACATGGTGGAAGGAAAGCAAAACTAGTGTGGGATCTCATGGTGATCCAGCAGCAATTGGAGCATGGATACAATCTGCAATTGATGGCCCTCTATCCGTTCCATCTGCTGCTCAACAGCACTCATCCTCCCATTCGTCGCATCCACAGCACTCTAGAGAACTGCAATGTCTGCCTGACTTACAGGCAGTTCTCTGGGGTCTGCAGGTGCTGCAGCTGCTAGTGGTGATTGTGGGGTTGGTGCTGGTGGAGAAACAGGTGCTGCTGTGATCCTCCTTCTCTTAGGGCCATGCACAGCTGCATCCGCTGCCACAGAAGGGTCAGCAGGTGCAGGCCTGGCCCATTCTGTGGCAGCCTGCCACTCCACCTGGGATGGTTGAGCATGTGGGTGCACTGGCCCCCAGTCCCCAGGTGAGTCCCCAGGAGGCCAAGGCTCACCTCCACCCTACAAATGCGGAACCTGACCAGGCTGCTGTCCCCCCCAACACAATCAAAAAACTCCCAAACCAGGGAGGTGCAGGGAGGACCAGGCACAGGTGGTGGGTTGCCAGACAGACTGGCAGCCTGGTCACAGTGCTGAGGATGGCTCCACACATGGGGCTGGGGTGCAGGCACATCCTGCTCAGGATGAGCTGGAGCTGGTGCTGGTGGTGGTGCCACAGCCTGAGGAGGTGGTGGTCCTGCTTCTGGTGGGGGTGCACGCAAGATTTTTGTCCAGTCCAATATGAACCAGGCATGCCCCCCACATGTGCACACTCCTTCCTTGCCACAGCACGGTCCCAGAATTTCCCCCACCCCAGACATTCTCTGACCCTGTTCCATCTCTGCTTGACCCACTCGACTCAGTCGACTGCCCTCCCTCGGTCCAAACAATGACACAAAACAGTCAGACACAAGACCCACACAACACAGGCACACACACATACACACAGTCAAACACAGAAAAACAACAACTTATAAAAGTAAGAAAAAAAAGAAATTTGCAGGAACAAATTAAGTAAAAAAAGAGTCTACACAAAACACAAACTGTAGATTTTATGAAAGCTGCTGGGTCTCTCTCTCTTGCTCTCTAAAACTCCTAACTGCACTCACAATCTCACTGGCTCCTCTCTCTCCCTCTGCACAGGAGAAAGTGAAAGCATCTCCTTGCTTGAGTCACTTCCTTCATACCTGGCTAAAGCATGTGACTTACAGTACTGTAAGCCATGTGATGTGTGGGAGGCTGCCAATATTGTTGTCACTTCACCTTACTTCGTGTTAAGGTGGAATGACAATGCAAAGCAATAATCACAAGGTATAGTGAGCCTTTTATATTCGTCAGTTCACATAGCAGAATGACAAAGTGAAGTGGCCATTTCGCGGGCACTTCGCTGGCGAAATATAAATTCGCTGCATCTCTATGCCCCACCATTTCTATGGCTACCCTCTTAAAGGATTCAGCAATAATAGGCATGGGCACCAAAGTCCCTTTAGCCTTGCCTCCCACCTTTCCCACCTTCTGTCACTGTGGACAAGTCTTACCTTTTTGTGCAGCTAATACCCCAATGGACTGAAAAAGGGATGTCATGGGAGAGGAGGGCCAAACGCTGCTTGTGTTAGTCTCTGGGGACTACCAGCTGCTAGAGCAGCTCTTCTTCTAGACCCCTCTGTGGTGTACACTCCCTCTATAAAAGCTCATTCTCCCAGTAAACTGACTTTTTGCTGCCCTATAAGTTATCTGCATTACCTGCTATCATCTCAGTTTTTGAACTGTAGGATCAGCCAGCTGAGCTCTGCCCAGCTCCTCCTGTAGGAATAAAACCCTTGATGGAAAAATTATTTTATTTTTATTATCAAAAATTGATTTTTAGTTGTCATGTGATTTTTATATATGGTTAATTATGAGAAGTTTTACTATAATTTCTGGTTAAGGTTACTGTTTGCATGAATTTCTAAAAACAAAACACAAATGTCATTTGAGTGCAGAGTTTAAAAAAAATGGTCTGAGATAGACTATTATAAAACTGAAGCTTTCCTACTTCAGTTCTCTATGCTCTGTAGTAGTGGCTTAAGAGAGACAAGGGGCCTAGCTTGCATTTCTGACATTCTGTAACTGGCTGTAGAGAAGGATCCCTGTGATCTTGACTGATTTATAGACATGTTTCTGAATCCTAGGCTAAAGCTAAAGCTTGGTCCTCTTAGCTACAATCAGATAGGAGGTCATGTGACTAGAACAGCCTTGAGAAGCTCTTAGAAAAAAAAAATCATTGTTGTTTAAATTCTGTATAGGAATAATAAGTTGTATTCATATCTTAAAAATGCAATATGGTACTGATCTAAAAAATTAACAGATGATAAATAGTATTATAATGAATAACAACACCAAGTTTCAAGGATGCAAGAAAAGTAAATTAAAAGTTATGTATAGAAGTATTGTAAACAACATTCTTTTAAGATTAAATAGACAGATCTAGTCTCTCATGATAACTGATATTCTGATGAGTTCAAAACAGTAACTCTTAAGTGGGTATCTTGCTTTTTAAAAGAGAAAAAGTCCAAAAGGAATCTTTTGACAGTTTAAAATGTATTGCTTCTAGACAGAACAAAGAACTCCATGTGCTTAGATAAAAAACTAATGTTTAAAATTTTTCTGAAGATAATTTATGAACAAATTGTATATTATTCTGTAGCTTAGAATATTTAGAAATAAACTATCACATTATTTTAAGAAGTTTTATTAAAATGATGACGTCATAACCTTTAAAAGTCTAACTTGGGAAATATTAGTCCTATGAATATGGGAAACATACCAAAATGCTCCACTTGATGAGAAAAGTTCAAATATGTAAGTTTAAAATTTAAATTAATTGGCAGTGAAAAGTTATATAAGAAAAACTGTTTTCAGAATAAAGTGGATTTAGGGCTGGTGGGCAGTCCTTGTAGGGGTTGTGGGTTGCCACTGTCACCATTCGTCATCTGCAAGGACCAATCAGAGTTGGGTGATGACAGCACCTGAGGCAGGATCATATTTGTAAATTCATAACCTTTAAAAGTATAACTTGGGAAATATTTCTCAAATGAATATTGGGAAACATACCAAAATGCTCCACTTCATGAGAAAAGTTCAAATATGTAAGTTTAAAATTTAAATTAATTGGCAGTAAAAAGTTATATAAGAAAACTAGTTCTGAGAATGAAGTGGATTTAGAGTTGGTGGGCAGTCCTTGCAGGGGGGGTGGCCACTGTCACTATTCGTCATCTACAAGGACCAATCAGAGTTGGGTGATGACATCACCTGAAGCAGGATCATATTTGTAAATTTGCTAGCCCCACCTTAGTCTTGGCTGAACACCAATGTAAGAGGACTTATGTCAATCTAGTTAAGACTTTGATTGAAACCTTAATGGCTTCATAACTTTTGCTAGGCATAAAAAAGCTTTGACCACACCTGCATTTGGAATACTGGGAGCAGCCTTGGTTAACCATTGATATATCCAGAAGGGGGTATGAAGGATAAGCTTGAAAGCCTATATAGCATTGCCAGGAGGTCAGAATGCAAACTTCTTGATACAATGACATTCTCATTGTGTATGAAGCAAGGTCTGTGTTTTATTTACTGAGCATTTTGACTGAAGTAATGTTGCCTGTTAAAGCCTGCCCTTGACCAGAGACTTGACTTTAAAATTCACAGCCAAAGCAAGCTATGCATCATTGTGAATAAAAGGAGTCTAGTGACTTAAGGTTTAAGTGCAGATGAATTAACATGAAGAAGTCTGAGTCCAGTTTTTAAGACAACTTTTCTATCCACAAGAAGGTTCTTTGACACAAGTGTTGATACTGGGGTGCTAGCTGCACATTCGAGCAGACTTGATAGACCTCTAGGCCTTTGTCTGCTGGCAAATTTCGTATGTTCGTAAGGACTGTTCAAATCCAGTTGTCTGATGTTTTCTGTTGAATCCTACAAACTGACTTTTGATATTTAGTGACATCCCAAAGGGGTGCAAGAAAAATGTTCAGTTCAAGTTCCAGAGGAAATCAGAAGAGGCAAGCTGACTGAAAAAGACTTTCTTACTTATAGCAGACTCAACCCAGATTCCTAAGTTAAGAGAAAAGAAGAACCACTTCTACAAGCAGAAATTTAAGTATAATTTTAATTACTAAATATCTTAATTAATTTTAATTAATAGTTTTAGTAATTTAAATTGGCTTATCTGGCAAAGTAAGATGGTAACTTACTCTTAACGTACAAAGCTTGGGCATATAGTTTAAAAGGTTTAAACTGAGAAAAATATATTTTGCATGATAATAATTTTGAAATAAGTCTCATACAAAAACATAATTTGAACACTAATGTTATGAATCTGTATGTCCTTATATCAGACAGTTATGCTAAATACTAAATATGCTGAAAGCCTAGTATATAGCCAATGCAATTTATTATGCTGAACGTTGTTTATTCATTTGCATTGTTTATTTGCTGACATTTGCTTTGTTTGTTTGTGTTCTTGGTTACTTGATCTTCTGAAGCCTTCATTGGTTAAATTGTTTTATTATGTTTGCTATTTATGCTAATTACAAATATTTAGATTTGTAAATATATGAATAAAATACAAATATTTTATATAATTCTAAGTGTGGTGGAACCATTATTGCCATTATCCAGAACCTGGAGAACAGGGATAATATCATGCTTGAATTTTTTTTTCGTATATACTTTAAAGTTTTTTTTTTCAGTTTTATCCCTGCCACCCCAAGGCCACAGTGTACACATGCATGTGCTTGCATGGAAGTACACACACATGCCAGGATCTGGTAACCCCTTCTGCCACTCCCCGACTTGCGTCACCACACCGTGCCACCTAAGTGCTCACCAGACCACCACCCAGTGGGAGTGGGACTGCAGATGGGTGGGAAACAACCCTTTTGGATGGGAGAGTCATGGTTCAATCCTGCTCCAACCATCCCCAAGCCAGCATTCTGGTGACCCAAGGTCATTCACAAACCGGGGTCACCGGCATAGCATGAGGTAAGGTGCCAGTGTCTCAGCCCTCTGCACCACCGGGCTGGCCTATCATGTTTGAATTTTATAATTATTTTGGGGAATTTTGAAAATATTTTGGGTAAGGCCAGAGGTAAATCCAAGTGCCATATTATAAAAGTTATATTATAGCCCTTTGTTCTTACACTCCCATCTGACACTCCCCACTCCCCTTCCAAAGGAAGACTGCACCCAGCTGGGGCCTCCACTGTTTTCAGCTGGGGCTTAGGGCTGCTACTCCAAGCTAGCACCTCACCCACACTAGATGCCCCTTTATCTGTTGAGGGAGGGGTGCCCCCCTCACCCTCAGAAGCTTGCCACTTTGCTTGGCTATGCGTAGTTCCACATACAAGGTTTTTCCTGTGGCCAAAATCATCCCCATGATCACATCCACAGGGAGATCAGGTACAACTCCTATCTCCCTTACCCCATGGCTACCCTTACAGCTCAGGAAGACCCATGCCATTAGCACGTGGACCACTGGACCCGTGACTCCCCGAATCTTGGAAAACTGCCCAAGCAGAATCTGCTCCACCTGTGTTAGATCTTGCACCACCATGGAGATTTAGGCAGCAGTGTCCCTCAATCCCTATGTTACTGTCGCATTCACTAGAATAGGTTGCATATGCATGGTGGAGTTTGCTGGCACTAGAGTGTGTGCACTGTCTACCAACTGCCGAGTACTGTCTTGTTCATCCCTCCCCCAAAGCTTTTGCCCTTTGCTTCTGTTTTTATGGCAGTCAAAGGACAGATGCCCCACTTTCTGGCAAATCTAGCATTTCTTTGTCCCAGCTCCTTGTTCCTCTTAGACCATGTAGGTTCTGTTTTGGGCTCAGGTGCGCACTGGTTTCCTTTAGGCTACCTTCCCAGGGTTCCTTAAAAACATGTGCCACCCCACTCCAATTGTTCTTATGCTGTGAGTGTGGTCTACTGGTCACATACAAATCAGCACTTTCTGCTGCCTCCCTCGCAGAGTTGCATGCACTGTCCAGTAGCCATATGCACAGGTGGTCTGGTACAGTTTTAAAAAAATTGTTCCCTTACAATCAAATTTTTCATTTACTATATAATCCTAACTTTAGCCCCATCCCCCCAGTGTTCTAGATTGGTACACATTCTGACATGCAGTTCTTTATAGCTGTCTCCTGGCCCCTTTCTTAGGTCTCTCTGAATTTTTGCTTATGAGCCCCAGGAGTCAGTTCAAAGCATTTCAATAGCATCCTTTTTACTTCCTTGTAGTCCATACATTCATTATTATCCATTCTATCAAATGCATGCAAAGCACAGCCAGTAAGCAATGGTGTAAGGTGTGTCATCCATGAAGTCTGACCCAGTTTAAACTGCACACATTGCCTCTTAAATGATTTTAGGAACAAATCAAGATCATCTCCCTCCCAGTATTGTGAAAACATTTTAGTGTTAATTGTGGCTTCCTGGGTTGTATCCCCTACAGCATTACTTACAGTTTGCTGTGGTGTTTGCTGGTACAGATTCACCATCTCGATCTTAAGCTGTTGTCTCTGGACTTCAGGCTCTGGTTCTTTCTCTAGCTCTGCTCATTCCTTTTCTCACTCTGCTCACTCCTTCTCTCACTCTGCTTGCATTTGAATTTCATGTTAGTGAGCCTTCTCTCTTTCCTCCACCTCCAGCCTTACTCCCTCCTCCTGCATCAGTACTTCATACTGCCTAGCTCTTTCCCTTTCCTCCAACTCCAGCCTTGCCCTCTGCATGTCAGTCTTCTTCAGTGTAGGCTCCATCCTTAGGATCTTAAGCTAAGTTTGAGCCCCTGCTGCACCAGCTCACAGCTCAGGTTTGAGCTGTACTGCTCCACCAGCTCGTGGCTTACGGTGCCACTTTGACACAACCACTGTGACCACAATCTCGCTACCTTGGTCACCTTTCTCAGTGATCACCTGTTGCACAGATATTTGTTCAGGCATCCCTGAGACCATCTGCCCCACTTGCATTTGGTCATGTACCCACAGGGCTTCCATGAGTCCATTTTTTTGTTATGCCCTCACAAACTATCCCCCTGTCTCCTCACAGCTAAAGAAGCTGGTGTAGATTAAATCTGCCATAGGTTGACAAGCTCATATTTTCTAACTATGCTGTACTAAGCTGTCTAGAAATTAAAAAATGGTAATAAACAGTTAACCTTTTTGTATATCCCGATTTATGATTGTTAAGGTGTATTTTTGCTGGCACTTTGTCACCCAGTGGACAAGGTAATGCTTTTTCCTCTCTCTCTCAGAGTTCCTGTCCCACAGGAAAACACACTGTGTACAAATTCTAGCTTTAAATCTGTGCACTGCACTCCCACATTGCAGCAATGATTACACCACTAACACCATTTGTGATGCAAACTGCCTCTCTGCCCCTCCCTTACTGGGCAGTTCCTCTGTTGGAGAATTCTAATCCTTTGCTACCACCTGATTTTTACCAGGAAACAAGAAATCTGTCTTTGCATCCTGCTCAAGGTCAGGGAGCTACCACAATAGCTATTGGTAGAGTGCCCTTTGGAGACAGACCACAAACAGAGTCCGGCATAAATAGTAAAACTAGCTTTTTATGGCTGCAGGCAGAGCTCTGCAGACATTTTACTATCACATATAAAAATGGACCACAGCAGATTGCTAATGGACTTAAAATTAGAGTTTTATAGCAATCCCTCCACTCAGCAGACTGTTTAACGTACTATTTTTTTCTCTGTTAATCAGTGTTTTCCAGTGAAGAATGAGGTTCACATTTCATTCAGATCAATGCAGAATTAACTATTCTCTTCATGCCTGCTTTATTACCTTAAATTGGACCAAGAGGAATGACAGCTTGCTTACAAGAGCTTTCTTTTAAGAACCCAGAGCAATATTAAACAGAAAAAAAAAACTTTTACTTATCCTGGGAATTATGGTATCATGTGACCTCAAGGTGGGCAGCCAGTGTAGCAGGGTGGTGGGAAAGGCAAATGGAATGTTGGCCTGTATTGTGAGGGGTTTAAATAGCAGGAAGAGGGAGGTGCTAATGCCATTATACAGAACCATGGTTAGGCCACATCTGGAGTATGGGGGTGCAGTTCTGGAGGCCTCACCTATGAAGAGATGTTGAGCTGATGGAGAGGATGCAGAAAGAGCAACCAAAAGGGTACGAGGGATGCAGGATGTACCCTATGATAGAAGATTGAGAGGGTTGAATTTGTACCCTCTGGAGACTAGGAGGGAGGGGGGACATGATTGAGACCTTTAAGTATCTGAAAGGAATAAATAAGGTAGATGGTAACAGCTTGTTCAAATTGAAGAAGGGAGTGAACACAAGGGGACATAGCCTCAAACTGGAAGGTGGCCAATACAGAGGTAACGTCAGGGGGCAGTTTTTCACAGAGAGGGTGGTGGAGGCCTGGAATAAGCTGCCGGAGGAGGTAGTGGCAGCTGAAATGGTGGAGGGGTTCAAGAGGGCTTGGGATAGATTTAAGAGGTTGGCAAATGAGGGTGGAAGTATAGCAGAAGGGGGGGTAGGGTGTTGGGCAGACTAGCTGGGCTGAGGTGCCTTTCTCTGCCGTCACATTTCTGTGTATCTGTGTATCATCAGTGTGACAGATTAGAGGAGCAATTAGTTAAGAAATACAACTAAAGAGATAAGTAAACATCCCTGAAATCTATAGGAGGGAATGGGTCAAATGACATAGAATGGCATGTTCATACAGTAAATTATCTCATATTAAAGAGCAAGACCCGTATATTCAAAGCAGTTGTCCTCCTCCCCACTGTACCCCTCCCCCAGGTCACACAGGGAGATGAGCATGTTTTTGTTCAGTGTGCTTTTCCTGGTGAAACAATTTCAATAAATAAATAAATAAATGGCAACTCAGGTGAGTTGCGGCGCTAAATCTTGGACTTCGCTGAGGAGCAATATTGCGTGGAAGCCAGTATGAAGAGCAAATCTCATTGCGCCAATGCACAACTATGATGAATGCAGGCGGAAGTGCAGGGGGCATGCACGTGAATATCCAGTGCAGTGCGATATTCTAGCATAAAACCATGGCGCAAGTGCGGAGCAAATCAGAGATGTGCCGAGCAGACTTTTTTCTATAAATACAGGGTGCAAGCACACAGAAAGCTCTTGCACCAGGTGAGATGGAGTGTGAGAGAGAGAGAGAGAAAGAAAGAAAGAAAGAAAGAAAGAAAGAAAGAAAGAAAGAAAGAAAAGACAATCAGAAAGACAGATAGAGAGAGAGTGACAGAGTGAGAGATAGACAGATAGACAGACTGAGGCAGACACAGAGGGAGAGGGACAGAGGTGGCAGTGGAGAGGGAGACAGAGGCAGAGAGAGTGTGAGAGACAGGCAGACACACTGCCAGACAATGCACCAAGGTGGCACACAGCCCTCAGCAGCCAACTGCCCAGGGGGATTTTGGACATCAGGGGCCATGGATAGCATGCCCTTCATGATGGAGGCCATAATGAGGGGTGTGAGGAGGCACGAGGAATGGCGACGTGGCCGAGGAAGGGCCCGTCAGTGGTATACCCAACACAGGTGGTACCGTGCCTGCATCACCTTTGAGAACTACAGTGACACAGATGTAGTGGGCCAGTACCACCTGAACAAGACCATTCTGAGGCAGCTCTGTGAGCTGTGCAGTGAGGAGATGCAGCCACCCACCAGACAGAGTCTAGCCATGTCCGTGGAGATGAAGGTGACAGCCATCGTGTGCTTGCTAACCACGGGCACCTTCCAGAGACCAGCAGGGGACACCACAGGCATAACCCAGTCAGCCACATCCTGCCTCCTCACACAGTTCCTCAACACTCTACCGCCACGTGCTTCAGAATACATCCTTTTCTCCAGCACACAGGCAGAGCATACAGCAACCATGCAGGACTTCCATAGGATAGCACGTATGCCTGGAGTGATTGGAGCCATTGACTGCACCCACGTGGGCATCCACATGCCACCTGGCCATGAGGGTGTGGTGTACATCAATAAGAAGAGGAGCCTGAGCGTGAACTGCCAGGTGATGTGCGATGCCATGGGGTGCATCACCAATGCCTGTGCCACACACCCTGGTAGTGCACATGATGCATTCATCTGGCACAGCTCTGCACTGTGCCACAGGTTTGAACATGGGGACATCTCCATGGGCCACCTACTGGGTGATTATGTCATGAGCAAGGGTGATGGGCAGAGCAGGCCATGGGATGGGGAGGGCAGGGTGGGCATGCTGGCGTGAGCACCAGAGACAGGCAAGGGACACAGCATAGGATGGCAGAGGGCTAATCATGTCATTATCCACACAGGAGACAGTGCCTATCCACTGAGGCCCTGGCTGATCACCCCCTACTAGTGCCCATCATCCCCAACAGAGGAACGCTACAATGAGGCACTCGCCAGCACGAGTAACATCATTGAGCATGTATTTGGCATGCTGTTACATTGCCTTGACAGGTCTGGCAGCCTCACAGGCACAGCCCTCCCTTCGGGTGCCTGTGGCCTATTCCTGGCCTACTTCGTACTGCACAACATGGCCACTGACCGTGGAATAGCTGTTGAGGTTGATGAAGATGACAGTAGTGGGAATGATGGAGGCAATGGACCGAAGGGTGGTGGATAGCCCCTCCAGATGGAGGGATCCCCGGCTGCAACAGCAGGTGTGCCAGCACTTTGCACCATGCAGTTTAATGAATGGTTGATAAAATGGTGTGGAGAACAGGGGTTTGGCTTCACTGGGGACTGGGGTTCCACCTGGAGGGACACCAGCCTATACTAGCAGGATGGTCTGCATCTGTCCAGGAAGGGAACAAGTCTTTTGAGCAATTGGTTTAAATGCTTCATTGGCAAGCTTTTAAACTAGTCAAGGGGAGGCACTGATAAGCAGCAGGAAAATCCCAGCCTCTCCTACAAAACAGGGTACTAAATGAGAAAAGACTGAGGTAGAAAGGTAGTGGGGATGCTGCAACAGAAGGTAAACCATCAAAAATGGAGAGCAATGAGTACCAATGCCCATAGTCTGAGTAACAAGCTTCCTGAATTAGTGGCCTTGATGGAGGAGGAACATCTGGATATCATGGCAGTCACAGAAACATGGTACACACAAAACCATGACTGGGACGTAAACATACCAGGATACACTATCTACAGGAGGGACAGGGAGGGTAAAAGAGGAGGAGGAGTAACAGAACAAAAGGGAAAACAGGGAGGAGAAGAAGTACTGTGGGTAAATTTGGAGACCGGCAATGGAACCACAATCCGCACAGGGGTTTTATACAGACCCCCTTCTCAGGGGGAGGAAATGGACAAGTAAATGATAGAAAGTATACTTAGAATGGCAGAAAAAGGGGAGATATTGCTGATGGGTGATCTGAATATGCCAGATGTTAACTGGAGTGCAGTTGCAGCAGCCACTTCAAAGAGTGGGGTTATTCTAGATGCCCTACAGGGGGCATGCCTTAGACAACTAGTATTGGAGCCCACTCGAGAGGGAGCAATCTTAGACCTGGTTCTCTCTAAATGGAGATGAAGAGAGGATCACAGATGTAGAAGTGGGTAGCCATCTGGGAACTAGCGACCATCGAACAGTATGGTTCACAATAAACACAGCAATAGAGTCAAGCTACAAAGGCAAAAGTACTGACTTTAGGAGGGCTGACTTTGCTAAATGGGTGAGTGCCTATGAATGCACTAGCAAATGGGCAGGAAGGAGGTGTGGAAGAACAATGGGGAATAATAAAAACTGCCATCACAGAGGTAACAAGCCTTTGTGTGAAGCAAATAAACAAAATGAAACGATGTAAGAAACCACTATGGTTCTCAAAGGAAGTGGCAGTAAAGGTTCAAGAGAAAAAGAAAGCATTCAGGAAGTACAAGGAATCACAGAAGGAGCAGGACAGAGAACTGTATCAGTTAAAGCAAAAGGAAGCTGGAAGGCAGTCAGAACAGCAAAGGCCCAAACCGAGGAAAAGATAGCCAACTCGGTTAAGAAGGGGGATAAAACCTTTTATAGGTACATCAGGGAGCAAAGAAGACCAAGGGAGGGATAGTGAGGCTTAATAAAGGGGATGGAGGGTGGGCAGAGGGTGACTGTGAAAAGGCAGAGATACTAAACAAATATTTTTGCTCAGTATTTACAAAGGAAGAGGGGGAGGTACCTAAAACAAACAGTAGAAACACTCTGGATACAGAAGTTGATACCAGCCCATTTACAGAAGAAAGGGTTCTGAAAGAACTCTAAAACTGAAGGTGGACAAAGCAATGGGGCCTGATGGGATTCATCCCTGAATTCTAAAAGAACTAAGGTTAGAACTAGTGACACCACTGACTACCCTCTTTAACAAAAATCATGGGAGGATGGGGTGGTACCCAAGGACTGGAGGAGGGCAGATGTGATTCCCTTCACAAAAGTGGGAGCAAGGCAGAAGCAGGAAACTACAGACCAGTTAGTTTAACTCAGTGGTAGGGAAATGATGGAATCACTTTGAAGGAAAGAATTGTTGAGTATCTAGAGGCCAGAGGGGCACAGGACCCAAGGCAGCATGGATTCACAGTGGAAGGTCATGCCAGACGAATCTGATAGATTTCTTTGACTGGGTGACCAAAGTAGTAGATCAGGGAGGGGCTGTGGACATGGCCTACCTAGACTTTAGCAAGGCATTTGACACAGTCCCACACAAAAGATTAATATACAAGTTAGCCAGCCTGGGAGTGGGTCCCAAGATGACAGCCTGGGTAAAGAATTGGCTGGAGAACAGGACACAGAGAGTAATAGTAAATGGAGTCCACTCTGAAGAAAGGGGAGTTACTAGTAGGGAACGCAGGGTTCAGTATTAGGACCGGTCCTCTTCAATGTCTTTATAAGCGACATTGCAGAGGGACTGGAAGGAAAAGTATGTCTCTTTGCAGATGACACAAAGATCTGCAACAGAGTTGAAGGAAGAGAGAAGGAACTAGAAGGGGGACAGGATCAGATCTACAGTACAGTAGCTTCTTGTTTTACATTGTTTTTCATGGATTCTACTTGGTATAATGTTTATTTTCTTTCTTACTACTAAGGGGCTAGCAGGGTATTGTTTGGAGCTGTTGGAATTTTGAAGCCTGTTTTGGTAGCTAAAAGTGGGCTTATTTGTTTGGTTTACGGTGTGGCAGGCTGCATTTGTAGAGGCCTATTTCTTCTCTTTTAAACATAATTGGTGTAATTTAACTGGTCTGTTTCTTTGAATTGGAGACCTATATCTTATAATTCCAAACCTATTTTGATGTATTGTTGGTGAAGCTGTTTGAATTGGTGTCCTGTTTCTTTGGGTGCAAACCTATGTTGGGGCTTTGAGTAGAATTGATTCATTGTTGCTGGCTTCACTAACTGCAAAGTTTTGAGTGGGGAAGGTGTAATTGTCTGACCAGAGGCCTCAGCTACCTGATTGTTTCCGAAGACTTGGGCTCACCCCACCCACCCTGGTCAATTATTCCTTTGTACTAGGGGTTCTGACATCACTTCCTCAAACAGGCAAAGGATATGCACCTGTCATAGCAGAAGCAGACATCCAGGAAAGGAACAGCAGCAAGTGAAGAGGTGACTGCTCTCTCAGTGGAAGGGAAGTAAATGCAAATCTAGGCGCTTTATTACTCTCACATAGTTATTGCATTGGGTAAAGGAGAGTAGGAGTTGAAGAAGGTTGTGCAATGGCTACTTAAAGTATTTTTGAGTGTGGATAGGAATATAAAAGCAGTTGCTCAACATATCTAAACGTGTGCAACAAAGGAGGTAAGGGAAATAAAGAATGTTTTGCACTGATGAGGGGGGAGTGGGGACTTGGGGGAGTGTTTGGTATCCTGCATCTGGAAGGGTGGGGAGTCGCTGGTGGGCAACGACAGCAATGGGTAGGGTGGTAGGCTGCAACAACTGCGGTGCACCAATCTTTCTAAACATTGCCTGGAGAGTGGGAGGATGTTTAGTGTGCAACCACATAGAAAAACTTAGAAAGGAGATTGAGGGTCTGCAGGAGGAACTAAGACAGGCAAGGCAGATTGGGGGTGGGTTTAGCCCAATACTAGAGGGAGGAAGAAGGGGAGATGAGGGAGGGCAATTTAAGCCAACAGTGGTGAGGAGAGGGTCAGAAGAAGGGAAGCAGAGACAAAGGGGCCCAGGCCAGGAAGAACGATTGCCGGGGAAACCAGGTCAGGAGACAAAAGTCAAATGGAAGGAGGCAATAGGGACTTGTGAGGGGAGGCAAAGAAGTGGCAAAAGTCATGGAGTGGAAAGGAGAGAACAGGTTACTATGCAGAGAGAGGAGCAGGCATTTGTGAAGGATCTTCAGAAAATAGTTTTGCACTGCTAGAGAGGAAGAAGTGGAGGAGGAAGTGATGAAATTAGAGGAGTAATTGATAAATGCCTGGACCAAACTGGAGCTGGGGAAGTTCTGCTGGGAGAACTGCAACAGGGTAAAAGGGCAAATAATGTGCAGGAGGAAGAAGAGGAGCTGGAAATGAGAGAGGAGATGAATGGAAGCAAGCAGGGAGTAAGAGGGTTGGAATCTTAGTGCTGGGGAACTCAATACTAAGAGGAGTTAGGCGGGGTAGCAAGGGGGAGAGGCATAGTCGCGTTTGGGTGGAGGCCATGCCAGGAATGACAGCGGAAAAGGTGGGACAGTCTGTTCTGAAATATGCTAGAAGGGTAGGGACAAGCCTCATTTAATTATACATCTTGGGACAAACGACCTGGCTGACAAGACAGTAGATATAGTCCAGAGGAGGTTTGAGGAACTAGCACAATTATGTGAGGGGCAGGAAGATCAGATAACTTTTCGAGATACTTCTGCCAAAGGCAAGCACAACAAGAAAGCTGAGAATAGAGGAATTTAACAGATGGCTAAGAACCTGGTGTTGTGCTAAAGGGTATGGGCTGTTGGGGGTGGGGAGGGACCTGGGAGGACAGTAGTCTCTATGCCAGGACAGACTACACTTGAGTGAGGAAGGAAAGAAAGTGTTGAAGCAGAGGATGGAAGAATATATAGAGGAAGTTGGGAGTTTAAACTAGGAGTGGGGTGGCAGTTGGGGAAGAGATATGCAGAGACCACAGGTTGGGAAATCATATGAGCTTACCCCCATAACAGTGACAAAGGACAAATGGCAAGTACTATTGGTGATGCTAGGAAAGGAGGGCAGGATGGGAGGAGGGGAAAGGGTGGAAGGTGGTTACCCTTAATGCTAGGAGCCTTGGGAGGAAAGCTGCAGAGTTGCAGATTCTCATGGCAGAGGGAGAGGTGGACATTGCAGCCATCACGGAAACATGGGCCACCCAATATAATGACTGGGACCTGTCTGTACCAGGGTACAGGTTATTTCGTAGGGACAGGGTGACTGGGAAAGGAGGGGGGGTGGCACAATATGTGAGGGAAGGACTGAAGTGTGTAAGGGAGGAAGGGGAAGAGGGTAGTACAGAGTCACTTTGATGCAAATCCAGGATTCCAAGAATAGATTCTTAGAATGGGAGTGGTGTACAGGCCACCATCTCAGATGGAGGAGTTAGACAGGGAACTAGCGGGACAGATCAGGAGGACCTGCGAGAAGGGTAGTGTGGTGATTGTGGGGACTTCAACATGCCAGGAGTGGACTGGAGCACCCCAACAACCAGGAACAGAAGGGAGCAGGTACTGCTGGATGCCTTCCAGGACAGCTTCCTGCTGCAAATGGTCAGTGAACCAACCAGGTTAGGGAATACCCTTGACCTTGTGCTGGCAAATGGGGACTTTGTGAGAGAACTTACAGTGGAGGAACCGCTGTCAGGGAGTGACCACCACTCAGTATGGCTCACATTGGATATGGGCAAGGAAGGAGTGGAATATGGCACAAGAGTGCTGGACTTCAGGAGGGCTGACTTTGGGAGGATGGGGGAAGTGGTAAAAGGGTACCTGGCCAGAATTCAATCTAGTATGGATACTAACCAGAGGTGGGAGCTCATAAAGCTGGGGATAGTGGAGGCAACCAAAACCTGCTGCAAAGCCCAGAGCAAGAAGGCTAGGGCTAAGAAACCGAGCTGGTTGAGCAAGGAGGTCATGGAAAAGGTAAGGAGGAAAAGAGCTGCCTTTAGGAAGTACAAGAAAACAGGAGGGAGGACAGAGAGGAGTACTTGACAGAATCAAAGGAGGTGACAAGGGCAGTAAGGGAGCCAAAGCATCTATGGAACTCAGGCTGGCAAGGCATTAAGAAGGGGAGAAGGACTCTTTAGTACATCTGGGAGAAAAGGAGCTGTAAGGACCATAGAAAGGATTAGGAAGGAGGGGGGTTGGGTGGAAGCAGGGTACGATAAGGCGGAAGCACTAAATGAGTACTTCTGCTCAGTATTTACTAAAGAGAAGAGGGGGTGACACCCAAGATGGGAGAAATGGCAGACAGGGGGGAAGTGGTGACAGATGGGGAAATCATGGAGGGCAGAGTTCGAGAGGGTTTGAAGGCACTGAGGGTGGACAAGGCACCAGGCCCAGATGGCATCCACCCCAGGGTACTGAAGGAGCTGGCAGAGGTCCTTGCAGGACCTTTGGCAGACCTATTTAATGCCTCACTACATTCGGGTGTGTACCTCAGGACTGGAGGATGGCTCATGTGGTGCCCCTCCACAAGAGTGGCCCCAAGGATGAACCGGAAACTACAGACCAGTGAGCCTCACATCCATTGTGGTAAGCTAATGGAGACTATCCTGAAGGAGAGGCTGGTGCCCTCTTAGAGGCCAAAGGACTACAGGACAGCAGACAGCATGGTTTACACGTGGCGATCCTGCCAAACCAACCTGG
This sequence comes from Neoceratodus forsteri, assembly GCA_016271365.2. Classification (NCBI taxonomy): domain Eukaryota; kingdom Metazoa; phylum Chordata; order Ceratodontiformes; family Ceratodontidae; genus Neoceratodus; species Neoceratodus forsteri. The sequence goes on from CM028130.1 coordinate 57,728,404, forward strand.
TCGAGTTCTATGACTGGGTAACTAGGCAACTGGACAGGGGCCATGCAGTGGATGTCCTGTATCTGGACTTCAGTAAGGCATTCACTCAGTGCCACATGGAAGGCTGGGAAGGAAGTTAGTAGGCACAGGGGCAGGTGCAATGCTGGTGAGATGGGTAGGAAACTGGCTGCAGGAAGGCAACAGAGGGTGGTGGTGGGTGGGGAGCTCACACCCAAGGGCAGTGACAAGCGGTGTCCCACAGGGCTTGGTGTTGGGACCAGTGTTGTTTGGGATATTCATTGCAGACATATCATGGGACATCAAGAGCAAGATCAGTCTGTTTGCTGATGATACCAAGGTTGGGCGGTGGTGGATGACCTAGGGGATGGCAGGGGTTGCAGGATGATCTGGCAAAGCTTGAAACCTGGTCAGACACCTGGCAACTGGGCTTTAATGCCAAAAGTGCAAGGTGATGCATTTTGGGATGAAGAACCCAAGGAGGACTTACCAGCTAGGGGAGTGCAGCTAGCCCAGACAGAGGAGGAGAAGGATCTGGGTGTGCTCATTACAGGGTCAATGAACAACTCGGCACAGTGTAGGAAGGCAGCTGCAAAGGCCAACAAAATGCTGGGTTGTATTGCAAGGGTATATCCTCGAGGAGGGAGGAGGTGATTCTGCCACTGTATAGGTCATTAGTTAGACCACACCTGAGTACTGCGTGCAGTTCTGGCGTCCATATCTGAAGAGGGACATTAAGTTACTGGAGGAGTGCAGTGCAGGGCGACAAAAGATGATCAAGGGTCTGGGGACTTATCATATGAGAGGAGGTTGAAGGAGTTGAACATGTACTCACTGGAGGAGAGGAGAGACAGGGGACATGATTGAAACCTTTAAATACATGAAAGGAATAAACAAGTCAGGTACAGAGGGGCTGTTCAAAGTAAGGGAGGGGAGGGTCACCAGGGGCCATGATATGAGACTGGAGCGAGGAAGGTTCAGGAGGGAGATGAGGAGACACTTTTTTACAGAGAGGGTGGTGGCTGGGTGGAATGCATTACCTGCAGAAGTGGTATGCAGTAGAACAGTGGACTGCTTCAAACGAGGATGGGACAGGACAAGGGGGAGGGTTAATGAAGGGGAAGGGTGGAAGGGAGGGGCAGCTGCAGAATAAGGGGTGCTAGCTGCACATTCAAGCAGACTTGATAGACCTCCAGGCCTTTATCTGCTGGCAAATTTCGTATGTTCGTATGCACAAGGTGGGGTGGAAAGGATGAGAAGGGACTTCACAAGGTTAGAGGAATGGTCAAATGTATGGCAGCTTAGATTCAATGCTAAGAAGTGCAAGGTAATGCACCTGGGAAACAAAAACCCAGGGGAAGAGTACACAATGGGGGGTGAGATACTAGCAACAACAAAAATGGAAAGGGACCTGGGGTAGTCATGATCAGATGACCTAAAGGTGGGCAAGCAATGTGAGAGGGCAGCAAGGAGGGTTGGGGGATACTGGATGCATAGGGAGAGGCATCACCAGTAGAAAACAGGAAGTTATTATCCTCTGTACAGACAGCTGGTCAGACCCCATCTGAGTACTGCATGCAGTTCTGGAGACCCAATCTCCGCAAGAAGACATAGACAGGATGGAAGCTGTCCAGAGGAGGGCAACTAAAATGGTGCAGGGTCTGCACTGGAAGACTATATGAGAGAGACTTGAGGAGCTTAATATGTATAGCCTCTAGGAAAGGAGGAGAGAGGGACATGATAGAAACTTTCAAGTACCTCAAGGGAATCAACAAAGTCCAAGAGGGTAGCATCTTTCAAAAAGAGGTGTGCAAGAACAAGGGGGCACAATTTGAAGATGGGGGGTGGCTCAGAGGTAATTTAAGGAAGTATTTTTTCACAGAGAGGGTTGTGGATGCATGGAACGGCCTTCAGGAGGAGGTTGTGGAGTCAAAAACAGTGGTGGAATTCAAGCATGCATGGGACAGTCATAAGGCAATTCTAGGGGGTGGGGGCAGGAAGAAGTAGGCTGCTGGTTAACTAGGATCTGCAGCTTATCCATTAGGTAGGGAAATGAGCAGACTGGGTGTGCCAAGCGGTCCTTATCTGCAGTCAAATTTTATGTTTCTATGTTTCTAACACCAGGACACCATCGCACAGGAGCACTATGGTGCACACAGGTAGGAGGCAGGAAACCCATGCATGGGCCACACACACAGGTACAGCACACATGCAGGGGTGTGCATGGCAATGGGCATGCACACACAGAGGCATGGTGCAGGGGTATGGGAGTCAGTGGCACACAACCACACACAGCAACACACACACGCACCCACACACCCAGGCATTGGCATGTGGCATGGAACAGATGCATTGCACCTGTGCACAGGTGCAAGGCAGTGTACAGCGCAACACACAGGTGCCATACCAGTGGTATGCACACACACATGCTGCCCATGCATGCTCAGGGCAGCAGCTGTGTACTGCAGTCAGGGTGGCATGCACATCAGGGCTGCTGCATGGAACCATGGCTACCGCGGCCATGGGGGCAGCTACACTTGGGCCAATTGGCAGCCACAGTGGGTGTTTGCAACAGCCCCCCAGGGGTTGAACAGCAGAACCACGACTGGGTCCATGTGGAGGTGCATATGTGCCCATACAGGCCTGCCCCAGGTGTGCCTGAAATGTCAACATCAGAGCCCGGTGTCGAAAGTGTGGGTGTCACCAGACGCCGGGTTTTTGGGGTGGACAGTGCACTGTGTTGGGTCAGCGGTGCCCGGCCATGCCCTGTGGCAGCTAGTATCACAAAGCCATCCATGATCACATTGGCAATGCGATCCAGAGATACAGTCATGGCCTCCTGCATGTGCTATATCTCAGCCAGGAGCTGCGCAGTGCCCCTCTCATGCTGCTCAGCCAACTGGCACACCTCCACAGACAGTGCACACACCCCATTGGCAAGCAGCACCTGTTACTTTATGGAGGCCAGCAGCAAATGGGTGTGCTCAGCCAGCGGATCGGCATCCTGGGGAACCCGGGTGGGATGCCGAACATCCTGCTGTAACCAGCCATGCTGTGCAGCCCCCCTCTCTGATGGATGCTGCATAGTGGGGTCCTCATGGGGAATGTCCCTAGCTGGTGCCCCACTGGTGGACCCAGCGTCTGGCTGCCCTGTGGCACCCACAGCCTGCTGCCATTGCCCATCTGGCTGCTGAATGCTGCCCAGCACCTCCGCGGCTGCACCACTGCTGGGCATAGCCTGGCAGTGCACACAACTGCACCCACAGTGACGGCAGACAGCTGTTCCTCCACCAGCAGGTCACTGGGTGTGCTGCCTGTGTTGGTGACTGGCATGGGTGTCTTCCCTGCAACATCGCCCATGCTGTCCAGGATGATGGTGATGTTGTCACTGGCATCGGACCCCACTCTAATCTGTGTCTGCATGCAGAGGACACCAAGACTGGCAACCCACAGTAACACATCCAAGGCCCCATCTGACCCCATGCCCAGGACACTTGCCTGGACTGTGGTTGTGTGCTGCAGCCTATCAGGCTACCAGATGCCAGTGGAGGTTCTGCATCCACAGCTGCTGCCGGTGCCCTATCCTCCGCATGAAGGTGTGCTGGTGCTGAAAGAGAAGAAAGGTGTGTCAGTGATGCAATGCCCACATATGCCCCCCCACGCTACCGCTGCATGTGTCCAGCAGCATGGCATGTGTGTTGGTGTGCACACATGCACAGGACATTCATGCCAGCAGCATGCACGCCAGCATGCCCATGTACGCACCCTCCATGCCACCAGCTCTGCGTGGCTGACAAACTTGCGATGCAGTGATGGGCTGCCACCCATCAGTAATCCTCTTCCAGGCACACCCTCCACCATGCTGTGGTGCATGGTGGCTGCCACCAACTCCTCCTGCGCCGTGAGTGGTGGCTTATCAGGAGGCCCCCTCTGGTGGCCTTCCAGGAGGCATGGATAGCTGCCACCTTCTCCTTTATGTGCCTCCTGTCTGTGCCCACCTTTTTACGGCACTCTTGTGCTGACCACTGGTAGATGCCATGCTGGTTAACATAGCCTGCCATCTTCTCCCAGGCCCCAACCTTGTCCTGTAATGTGCCCGTGGCACCACACAAAAGTGGCTCCCTGTCAAGATAGGCATCGAACAGGGCCTCTGTTTCATCCTTAGTAAAACTGGGCCTGTGCTTGTGAGCAGGTCCACGCTCCTCATGCTCCTCACCCTCCTCATGTCCAGACATGTTGCCTCCAGTGGACATAGACAGCACAGTGCGTTAGTGGCAGCACAGTGTGTTAGTGGCAGCATCCCCCTGTAGTGTCCTACCCTGCTGTGCCATCTGCTCCCAGGGAACTGCAGTGGCATGTACAACCCACCTCAAAGGATGCAAGACTGGTCCATGGTCTGTGCTGTTCTGTGGCACTTATATAGCACATCTCATGCAAATCAGCTTTGGTGCAACGGTAGTGACATGCTAATTCCCCCAGTGCACCACGCATTGGCTGATGAGTTCATTTGCATGTGGCATCTGAATATCATGATTTTGCTCCGTGCACAATGAAATTGCTCTGGAGCAAGCCACAGTGCAATGCGCACACAGGCATGGTGCGCAAGCCCACAGTGCGCATGTGCTGAATGATATCATGTCATCAATCATGCACTGTGCACTGACTGTGTGATGGGGGACATGGCGCATGGTGTGCCAGGCCTGCTATCGTCATGTGCGCACTGCACAGAGGCAGCCTACCCCGACCCCTGCTGTTACCTCTGCCCCTGGGTGACCCCCGCACCCGTGACCTCGCTTAACCATGCCCATGCCATTCATCTCTGAGACTGCATGATGGGCGGGCACAGCATATGTTCCCTCGGATCACACATCTGGCGCATGCCGTGGCCATGTGTGCTGACCGCTGCCATTTTGTTCACCGGCTACTACTTGCAGCATGGCACAGTAAAGGGCACCAAAGGCAGCAAACTGGATGCAGTTGGAGCTGGTGAACCTGGTAACCTGTGTCCAGCCCCATGAACCCCAACTCTTTGGCCAGGTGTCCCTGCAGCATCCCAGGGTCGCGGTGTGCCAGTGTATTGCTGCCACACTGCAGCTGCAGACTGGGGTGGCCAGGATGGGGAGTAGTGCTGCTCTGGAGACCTGGTGAAGAGGGACCCAGAGTGTCTGAAGAGGCTGGAGGCATGAGTCAGGTGTGTGGCTGTGCCACAGTCAGGTGAGTAGGCCCATATTGCATGTATGCCCTGGTGCTGTACTGTGGTGTTGGCTAGGCTGCCTGGCATGCCCAGCAGAGTGGTGCACTACCATTGTGTACATCATGGGTGGCATCACCAGTTGCCACTTGCATTGTGGTGCAGCTGTACAGGAAGTGTTAGGCAGGGGCTCACCCTGTGCACAGGGGTGGGGGTGGTGGGCAGCTGCTGTGGATGCTTACTGATGTGTACCTGTCTATGTTCCATTCACAGGGCCTGAAAATTGGAGTACAGCGGCAGTGATGGTGGCAGCAGCAGGATGGCAGGCCACAGCGGACCAGCGTGGTGGTGCAGGAGTGGCTCTGGCACCAGCAGGGCCACAGAGGGCAGGTAGGTACTGTCATGGTCCTTCGCACTGTACATGGGGGCTGGCAGAGCATGAGTGTGGGCATGGCTGCCTGTGCCATGGCAGCTGTGTGTCGCATTGTGCTAGGTGCCTGCCACTGTGGTGCAGCCATTTTTACAAGTGTACCAGCTGTTGGTGGGGGGGGGGTGCTTCTGGCTACCACTGAGGTTGCTGTGGTGCTGCCGGTGCACAGTGCCATGTGACTGCCATTGTGCATTAGGGTGGCCACTGTGCAGTGGGGACCACCACTGTGCTCTGTCATGGTGTGTCATGTTGCTGGCAGGCATTGGCCCACCTCCCTGCAGGTGGCTGGTACAGGCCCTCCAGGGAATGTGTGATCCTGCTTCCCATTGTGCACTGTGGGTGGGCATGGTTCCTTGGGACATTCCACTGGTCTCCTGTCTTGTCCCTTGTCATAGGTGTCTGATGGAGGTCTAGGTTGCCAGTTTACTGCCTGCTTCTCCAGCAGCTTATCTTAATTGCCTAGACCACCATGGAGGCAGTGATGTAGGTGCAGAGGATGTTGCTTGCCGACTGAAGTGGGTGAAGATGGCAAGGGGCAGCAGGATGTGTCTGCCACTAGTTGGGACCCTGCATTCCCCTGTTTCCTCAGCTGTACCTCCCCCTACAGTCCCCTTCCCACTGCACAGTCCCTGTTCCCTATCCCCTTCCCTTGCTTTCCTACCCTTTCCCAAACCGTTGTTTTGTACATAGTTCAGTTGTTTAATATATCTATCTTTGACATACCTGTCTGTGTCTGTGTCTGCTTTGCAGGTGGTGTGAGGAGCCATGCTGTAGTGGCCCAGTGCCTGTCTGTGTTGTGTGCATGTGTCGGGGTGTGTGTTGTGCTTCTGTGGTTCACTGCTGTGTGTTGTGTGTCCCACTGGGGTGGTGTCCCTCCCCTCGGTTGGTGGCTGTGTCTTGGGGTGTCCATGGGGCAGCTGTCAGGGGTGTGTGGTGGGTGTGTGCATGGTGATGGCATACAGCCATGGTCTTCCATCAGGTATTGGCCGCACGCTGTGTTGGGGCCCCTGCTTGGTGATGTGCAGCCTGTCCCAAGTGGTCTGCTGTACTACGTGCCTCCTGCCTGGCACATTCTGTGACTACTGTGTGATCCACCTGTGTGCCTGTGTGGTGTGTGTGTGTGTGTGTGTGTGTGTGCTTGGCTGCGTGGTCCTGGGTTTGGCCTGCTCTGGTCTAGGTGTGTGGGGGGGGCACTGCCTGCAGCCTGTGGGGGCCCCCTTGGTGGCCCTCCATTGGCCATTGGCACCCCCTGTTGCCTACTATCTATGCCACTGTTTTGTTCTGGGGTGGGAGTCTGGGTGTCTGTGTATGCCATGCTGTGCCCAGCTGGTTGTGGCCTCCTGTGGCCTGTCACTGTGCTTCCCTGGCTCTGTCCCTGGGTCACTTCTCTGTGTCATGCCCCCCTCTGTTGCTATGCTGCTCTGCTCCCACAGTTGCGCTGAGGCTTCTCTGTCTGCGCCATGACGCAACTGTGCCATATTCAGCCAGGTTGTGCTGACACACTGCAGCATGCATAACATCTGAATATGGCTCCTGTTGCACTAGGGTGCATCGGATTTGCACTGCACCAGACTTGCGCCTGCCATTGGCACATTTCTGAATATCTGGGACTAAGTGTTTAGTAAGGATGTATATCTTAAAGAATGAAGGTTTGGGGCCCTTTACTGCCTCTACTGTCATTCAGTTTGCTATTATTTGTTTCTTTACTTACTTTTTCTTCATTTTATTTTTATTTTTCCAACTGCTAGTGAAAACAGAATACAATAGAATTCTTGTATTATGAAGTCAGAAACTGTTTACTGGCGAGGAGGGAGTGTATTCCAAAGGGAAACTGCAAATCTGCTTTCAGATTTTTATGGAAAAATAATACTCTCTACCTCCAAAATATTGTATATTTAATAGGAATATGTGATTTTGAGAAACCTGTGATCTTTTGTTATAATTTAGCATGTGTCATTTTCTTCATATTCAGATTTTGCTTGGGAAAAAAGAAAGAGATGCTAATTATTGTTTAAAAAAATGTAGTCATACAGGTGGACCACCATAGTACAAATATATAAAGGGCATAAGTCTGTTGCTGAAAGAAGTATCTATTTTTTTTTTTTAGAAAGACAGAAACATATATTTAGTCTCTCATTGAAATACATTGGGATCCTAACTAGCTGGCAGTTTCTAACATAACAGTACTAGAATTCTTTTTTACTAACAGTGTAAGAAATAAAGGCAAAATCCTACTTGTTTCACTGCACTAACTATTTTGTTACAAAAAGTAGAAAGTAATTACTGACACAGAATTCAATAAATAAAATAATTCTTTGTCTGTTTCTTAGAAGTAAACACAAGCTCTTTAAATGTCTTACTGAGAGTAAGTTTGTGTGTGTGTGTGTGTGTGTGTGTGTGTGTGTATGTGTGTGCACATGTGTGCGTGTGTGTGTTTGTGTGTGAGTGTGTCTACTAGAAACAGCAGGTCTGCTGTATGAAATTTCAGTCTATGAACTCATCACCAACCAGTGAAAATCAAATCTCTAACACACATAGTTCAATAAATTAGATATTACTATCCTATATATTAGCATATAGACCTAGATATTCAAGCAGATGTGCTGCGAAACCCGAGATGCACCAGCGCAAACCAGAAGATGAGCCATGGTGCAATATTGAAAGGACAGGATTACATACCAAAAAAACAGATGTGCCCTAGTGTAAATATAATGTATGCAATGCATGTGGAGGGGGCATTCCCATGAATGTGCCACACAGCCACATATTAAGCAAAGATGTGCTGCTCATCTGTGGTGCATCCTGCAGATGCGTTGCGCAAAGATAGGATTATAAAAAGCATGCCTAAGTCCAGTCTACCCACTGGCAGAGAGCAGCATAGCAGCCATGGATGGGACAGCTTTCCTGATGGCAGCAATTATGAGGGGAGTGAGGAGACGGGAGGAATAACAGCATGGACATGAAAGGGCCCGTAGGCGGTATGCCCAGCAGAGAAGATAGCATGCCCGTGTCACATTTGACCACCTGAGTGACATGGAGATTGTAAGCCAGCACAGACTAGTGGTGGGCGAAGTGCCTGAAATTCGCTCTGCGAAGTGATTCGCCAAGTAATGTGGAATCCGTGAAGTACTCCACATCGTGAAGCGGAGTACTTCAAATCACTATGGAGAACGCAAAGTCCATTGGAAACAATGACTTTGCATTATTCCGCCTTCTCCAAGCCACTTCTCCACAAGTTTTAAGGTGAAGTACATTGAAATCAATGTACTTTACCTCATTTCACCTTGTTTTTGCACTCCAAAGGTGATTTTGCAGTGTTTTAGGTGATTGCAGGTCACATGGGCTCTAGATTGTTCTGCACAGCCTCAGTTCTGTGTAGTCTGTGCGTAGTGGAAGATGAAGACAGTTTCCTCTTAGAGCTCTGTGATTCAAATCCTCTAAAAGCTGTTAAAAATTATTTTTGAGCAATTTGTTTTGCTCACAATTTAGTACATTGATTATAGGGAAACCCTCCTGTGCTCATATTATCGAGTGTTTATTGAGTGTGGATTCTGAATGTTAATTTAGAACAGTCAGTCTGTGTACTGTGAAATTGCTTTGGGGAAGGGTGTATCTGTGGTGTAGGTAGATTAACTGGGAGAAAAAGGCAGTCTTTCGGTTTTGGTAATATTTTTCTTGTATAACTGTGCTAATGTACGTACAGTAATATTTTCAGTAATTCTTGACATTTTTTTGCTGATTGTAGTGGTGCAGCAGTGTATAATTTCAGTTTTTTTAAAACATTTGGTTATTTTACTAAAGGTTTTCAATTTGTTATGCATTACTTATAGAGTGTGTGAGTGTCTGTGCGATGCAGGCCATTAAATCAGACACCTTTTATTGTGCCACAGAGTAATTGCAGCAGTGTGAACCTGCTATCCACCGCACCTGCATGAATTTTTTATACTGCTTTGTGGTATCTTTACTGGTAGTGGACTGTTACTGCCGTGCACTACCACCACCCCAAACTGGCAAAAGGTATTCTTTTCCAGATTTGAATTTGTGACTGTGATCACTGGTTAGGTGTTGCTGTGACTTTGTGTCTGCATCTCTTGAGTGCTGTCAGGAGGTCTAAACCTCACTCTCAGGTTCTTGGCAATAATGGAAATGCAAGGAATCACAGACACATTGCATAAGAGTAATAAAGCTTGTCTGTTACTACCAAAAGGAAAATCACAGTTGCCCTAAGCAGTTCTTACCATTAGGAACTGGGAGCCAATGCTAGGCATTCCCTATACTTTGAGAAATCACTGTGTCTCCTGGGGTCTCCGAGGTAGAAGGCATAATGTCTTACATTATATACCTAAGATAATTACCATGGTTACTGTAAGATATAAACATTTCTAGTTGCAGAGATAAGCCCTATTGGCTAAATTAGAGGTGGCTCCTCAGTCCTAGATAACATTATACAATTTTGTTATAGTCATCACTTTGTGGAAACAAAGAAGTACAGTTTGTACATAGCTGTGTAGTAATACAAATCATCAGAAGATGGCAATGCTGACTCATATATTATAACACTACAAGGACATAGGTGTCCTTGCATCTTGTAAACAAGAAATACATGTGTATACCAGAAAGTAAAGTGTATAGCAATCATATGCATCCATATCCTGGCATCTGCTCTTAAACGGTAGATGCCCTTAGCCCTATATGTTAATATAACATATTCATATATGCTAGCTGTCTGCAGTGTACCTCTGAGGGTACCAATAAGGGTGCAGATACCTTGTGTAACATTCCCCCCCTTCAGTGGCGTAACCATGCATACTTACTATACGCACATGCATACAAAAAAAATCCAGGAAAAATAATTGTTTTATTTTTTAAATTTTTTTCCCATGCTTGTCTAGCTTCCGAACCCAGGTCCTCCAGTACTTGACGCCAGGGTGGGCGGCGCATAGTCCCGACCCAGCCATTGGCCGATTCCTCTCCTCAAACATGCTGGCACAGAGCAGAGGAACTGGACAGTTTTTGTCCACGTGTGTTTTTGCTCTGCCAACCATTTGCTTTTTTTCCCCACTGCTAGTGCGAGATCGACTGTGCTCCCGTGGCCCAGCCTGAGCTGAGCAGACCAGGCAGGCTTGAATGTTGTCAGAGTTTGACGAACAGGAGTCATTGCTCACCAGCCCAGGACTCATGGTTGATTTGACTCAACTGAGTCGTCGGAGGAGGACATCTTTGTTCATCCGATCCATTTGTCCTCGCCTTGTCCAGTCTGTGGTTGCGTCATCATTGCGACACAAAGAATCAGTAAAGGCCAACATAAGGAGGGCAAGCAGCAGAACTTTCAAGCAGCTGAGAAGGTGATGCAGAGCTCCCTATTGCCTACTACTGTACAGGTGGTTGTGCAGTATGGCTAAACAAGGTAGGCTGCACTCCTGTTCCGCCCACCGATTTGTGTCTCCTCTGGCTCTGTCTTCAGCGGGGGAGTGGAATGGATCTCAGCTGAAGTCAGAGCCGGTACTGACTGCAGTGTACAGCAATAACTGGGAAAGACCTGAGACTTAAGATAATGCAGTGTACAGCAATAACTGGGAAAGACCTGGGGCTAAAGATAAATTAAAGGGAAAGTTTGGGACATCGGTGAATGTCGATGAGCCATGATGCTGTTTATCATGTTTTACTTGTCTCAAAATTGTAAATAAGTTATGTAACTTTTGAGCAGATCTATACTGGGAAACAAACTTGGGATGTCCATGGAACCTAATACAGGGTCGGTCAATCTGTCCTTTCATTGGGTTCACTTACGTTCAGGTAACTGAAAACTGCAAGTGTGGGGTAAGCAACAATGTCACAAAATCGTTTTCATACATCTTTAGAGGAGTCACATAGGCTAAAAAATGGTAAAAGCTCTCACATTCAATAAAATAACTGAGTTGGTGCTGTGTATGTGTGTGTGTGTGTGTGTGTGTGTGTTTGTGTGGTGGGGCACAAAGGACATGGACCCATAGCCATACTTGTCAACTATCCTTGATTACCAGGGGAGTCTCTCATTTTACCCTTCAAAATTGTTCTGTCCCTTATCTGTCTCTCATGGAAAAAGTAATGTACAAACAGATAATGGTCTGTAAATTTAGTCTTTAAAGCAGACAGTAATACTATTCTAAGATGCAAAATATAAATATAAAAATAAACTTTGCAAAAGTAAACCTAATGGTTTATAGTTTGTTCTGAGCTTGAATCTCTGTGTTTGAGGATGAGCATTCATATGAGAGTCAGTGTCCTTCACTCTCCATCATTTTGAGTGTCCCTGTTCCTCATTTCCATGACAGAAAGTTGAGAGGTATTCCCACTGCTCCAATGTGAACTGCAATGTGTTAGTTTATGGGGCACACCCACAAGTTTTGCCAGCCCAGCCAATAGCTGCCAGACCAAAAGGTGTGAGGATATAAACTCCAGCTGGGCCCCATTCTCCATCAGTGGTGCAGAAGCTCCCATACAGCACACCATCAGCACATCTTATTCGACAGTTCAGGTGGGACTCAAGCATGAAAACACTCAGCCCCCCTTCCATTTCAATTATAACTGCAATCAGGCAGCTCTTAATGAGACAGTACACAGGGGCTTTATAGGCACTCTCCAGCAATACCTTTTGACCAATTAGACCACAGGACACCCCCCTGGCAGTCCGCATTTAGGTAAGCTCACGGAAGACTTTTTGGAAACCCCCATTTGTAGGGGGGTTACACAAGCAAGAGCAATTCCTGAAGCTGAGGCTGCCTCTATCCATACTGCCCCTCTGCTTAGGATTGGTTTCGCTGTACCTGCTGGTAATTTCATACTTTCATAGCATTAAATAAAGCAAACAGTATGAAATTCTGCTTTAAATGCTCAGTGTACTATGGAGGCAGCTCAGTTGCCAGGTAGTACACAGTACATAGCAGAGCATCCACCCTGATTTCTTAATGATTAAATGAGGGAAAACATTCTGAAATAATATATAGAACAGTTTAAATCAGATGGCAGCACCCCACTGAAAATGATAAAGTACATTTCAGCTGGTCTTTTCTGGACAAATAAACTGCACAAATGGGTGGAGGCAAGACCTGACAGAAAATGGAATCTTGTATCTGAGCTGGGCAATTCAAAGTTTCTGGTTTGTGCATTATGTGGTGTCATATGCTCTAGGATAAATTCTAAATGATTAACTGCTGTTTATACCCAACCTCTCCCTTCCACTCTGTTCTTATATCCCAACAATTACAATCGTAGAGGACAAGGTCTGAATAAAAAAAATACAGTTTATCAGGAACATTCCTGTCCAGTATAGGAGTGCTCCTGATAAATTGTTTATTTTTAAATTCAGATTTCCCAGTCATGTCTCAGCCAGCTGGTCAACCCTATTGGGGAGGGGGAAACATTTTTTTGTGAGGCAGCTTGACAGGAAACCAAACTTAAACCAGTTGGATGCTTTGTTGCTGAATATTGTGTCAGTACAGTACTGCTGAGCTGCTGATGTGTTCAGCCATTGACGGGTGCCAGACCCAGACAGTGCCTCAAGCACCAGATTTTTCAGCAGAGTCATGTAATGCCTCATGAAATGCCTTAGATCTTGCTTGTTATTGTTTAAGTAGTGTTCATTTGTAGTTTAAACTTTTATTGTTAGGCTGTGAAATGACAGAAAGTAAGCTGATCCTCGGGATTTTGCCTATTCTTGTTTTCCAACATTTTTTCTTAGGGTTGCTTTTACAAGAATACGTGCTAGATTTTCATTTTACTGTTCAGCAAGGAGTGTTGCTCCTATTGATTTCCTCCTGAACAAAAGACATAAGTATGTTTTCCCTGTTATAACTTACCAAAAAATTAAGAAGTTTTGCTTGCTCTGTAGCTGCTCAAAGGTGGCAACAAAAGTGATGACCCTAGCAACGGTGAAGTTAGTCATTTTGGTAGTGATATCTGTTGCTTGCAATGAGTCAGAGAAATCTTTAAAAGCAGCCAGAAAGTTTCAAAATGACCCTCAAAATGCACCAAAATGCATCTAAAATCTGATAGCTTCTGGGGGCCTAGGCGGCCCCCAGATCCCTGGCCTATTGGTTTTGTCTTTTTTGAAACAACCAGGACTTTTATCAGCCTTTGCCCCCCCCCCCGTCAAAAAGCTAACTATACCCTGGTTTTTGTCCACGTGTTTCTTTGCTCCACCAACTAGTTACTGCAATTTTCTCACTGGCTGCTGTCTCACTCACAGCAGGACTAGTATAGTCCCACCGTGACAATCCCTGAGAGTCAAATCACCATTTTGTTGTCTTGAGTCAGGCGAGAGAGAGATTGTGGACTTGGAGAGGATGGCAAGCCACTGGTTTGAGTCCCACACAGTTTGTGTCTCTTCTGGCTCTGCAACAGTTGCCAATGCAAGACTGTCTTTTCTTCAGCTCCAACGGTCCGACCCCAGGCTCCTGAGTGCCGCGTGGTCATTAAATTCAGTACTGGCCACGTAAGTACTGTATGTGTCTGCACTGCAAGGGTGGCTTAATCAGTAGTAGGTGCCAAATCAAACTATGCAGCCACCAGTGGTCAGAACAGTGGGACTGGTATGTAAAAGGCTATGGTACAAGGATATTGTATACTACCACAATTGTCTCAAAATGCACGAGAAAGCATCAAAATGCCAACATTTTCTGGGTACCTAGGTGACTCCCAGACCCCTGGCCAGTTAGGTGGGGTCATTGACTTTCGTACACTTTTTAAAGGCTGGTTCTCCACTGCCCCCTTGTTGTCTAAGAAGGGCAACACAAACAAACGAGAAGTGGAGAGAGGCAGGTGTCATTTACAGACCTGACATGTGAGCCTTGTATAAAATTCCAGCTGCTCACGGTGTTGGTGGAGTGTCGAAGGCAGCAAAGCATAATAATAAGGAAAATAATTAAAATGTTTGTATAATAACAAAACCTTTGAAAGTATTCTCTAACCAGTATTAGTAAGTGCACTTTAAAATCACCATCATTAATAAGGTCAAATACTGCTTCATTTGCTTTGGAGATATTATTGCTGACAAGGATGAGATGGGTGTCTTTCCTGTCTAAAAGTGACTTCAGAGTTAAAGTCAAGGGATCAATGTATACATTAAAGTAGGGTAAGTACTCTGAAAGAGTAAGCAGATAATCAGGGTTACCATCAATGATATCAGATTCCACAAGGGGAACAGGGGTAATAACTGTGTGCCTAATAATAGTTGTCTGGTGAGGGACAAAGCAAACGTTAGAGTCATTAATAAAACATGTCTTGTCACCATATGTAAAGTGCTTAAAATTAGTTACCACACAATATTCACCATCCGAATTATATTGCATTTTAACAGTAGGTAGTCTCCATTTTTGTAGTTGTACTGGGCAAGTATAAGTCTGTTTGGAAATCCATGTTGACAGGCGATGAACCTCGTCCTGATAAGACTGGTACAACTGAGAATCATCTGGAGCAGATGTTGAGTCCTGGTATTCTGTGCCATTAGTGGGGATGTCATCGTCCATGGAAAAGGACCAATTGATGCTGTCTGGGAATATCCACATGCAGGTTTAATAACATCAAATACATTACATCGACACAAATAAATATACCCTTTCTTCGCACAGCAGTCCATGTACAGTTAGACCCACGTGTCCAGAAGAGGATGAAAAACCAGAAGAGGAGACAAGTTGAGGTGTGCTCCATAGATGTCTTCGTCAAGGTGCCCAATGTAGTTTACAGATGATAGTTCATCAAATATAGCTGTATTGGGATCAAAACATGGTAAAGAAACAGTAAAAGACACAAACATAGTATCCTTAAAGGAACATTTCTTGTGAATGAGCTTGCTTAATGGATTTTTCCTGCAATGAACTTGAACCTACTCCACCTCCATAGCCCTATTGATCTCTGTTGACCCCCTCCTTCCCCTTTTTCTAATATGCCCCTATGTTTATGCCGTGCATGCTTCATGTCCCCTATCATTTTAGGTTCCGCCACTTCTCCTGGCAGTCTGTTTAAGGCATCTACCATCCTTTCAGTAAATAAATATTTCTTCACATCTATCCTGAATGACCCCCCCCAGCTTCATTGTATGTCCCTAGGTTTGGATGCTCATCCTCATTTGAAGGAAACTCCCCAACTACCCTTTTTATCCCTGTGAGGTACTTTGCAGGTCTTGATCATACCACCTCTCGCCTTCCTCTCTTTCAGAGTGTACATGTTGAGATTCTTCAGCCTTTCCTCGTAGGGATTCCTGTGAAAATTCTGAGCCATTTTAGTTGCCTTCCTCTGTAAAACCTCCACCTTATGTCTTTTCTGAGGTGTGGACTTAAACTGGACACAGTACTGCAGCTGGTGGTATACAATGGAGTGAGACAATGGCAGCACAACATCCCTCATCCTCCTACTGGAGATGCCACTCCTTATGCACCCCAGAATCCAATTTGCCCTGCCTATAACCTTGTCACACTGTACTGCCATCTTGAGGTCCTCTGATATAATAACCTCAAGGATCCTTTCATGTCTAGTGAGTATCAGTACCTCCCCCATCCTATACCCAGCATTGGGGTTCCTATGCCCTAGGTACATGATTTTACACTTGTTGGCATTGAACCCCAAGTACGTAAGAAAATGGAATAAATGTGAATGAACTGCAGGCTTTTAAGCAGCTTTTCGGGGAGTGTGTGTGTGGGGGGGCTCTGCTACTATAAGGATTTGCTTTTGATTTAGTATAATGTGCGAACAGACTAACCCTGCTCCCCACTCCGTGTGCTATATCGGAGATAAAGAGCCCAAATAGCATTGGGCCAAGCATTGAGCCTGCGGCACCCCACTTGTCACTGCTCTCGGTGCTGAGAGCTACCCCACCACCACCCTCTGCACCCTCCCCTGTAACTAGTTCTCTATCCATTTAGTCAGACCACCTTCCACCCATACCCCTCCTTCTCCTCACTCTTCTCCTCCTCCTCCTTTGCCTGTGTCCCTCCTCCCAGTAGTCCGCACCCTTTCTCCTACTTATTCTTATCGGGTGGTGGTGCCTTCTGTATTACACTCATACCACTCTGCCTGCCCCCTTCCAGGGTTACTACACCTCCACTTTTACCTATATCTAGGGTGGTGAGCTCTTCAGGCTCCTCTGTCCAGACCTTTCTACCAACCTCAGTCTGTTGCCCCCACCCATTTGTTTAAATCCACCTTAGTAGAGATATACCCCTCTAAATCCTGGCTTTTTTTTTTTACATATTTTCTCACAGGGCTATGGTCGGCTTGGTCATCCCGACAGACACTCCTAGCCCTGCCCCTAACATCAGGCTGACCTGCTCACCTCCATGGATTACCACCGTGCTGGGGTGATGAGGAGCTTCCCAGATCAACCCACTGGAGCAGGATCCAATTGAGGAGGTGCCATTCGGGGTGAGCGGGGGGGGGTCAGAAGCTCATGCTGCCTGACCATAGCCCATTTTCTACTTTTCTCCCCTTTGCAGAGTGCAGGCGTGCAATGACACTTAGACACAGCATGCCAACATCTGCCACACTCCACCACCCTTTACTACACCAATGTAGTATCATCCGCACTCATCACCAGGGGACTCTACAGAGTGGTGCATCCCTGGATCCCGCCCAAGGATAGGAGAGCAGTCCTCTGGATGCTCAATCCTATCCCTCCTTTGCTAACCCCTGGTGGCCCAGGCTTGCATCCAAACCCAGGTCGTCAGCGTGGCCTAAGGTGTGATGTCCAGCGCCTCAACCCTCAGTGCCAGTGGCATGGCAGCAATGCTGCCTTTAATACTCCCCACCCCTTCCTGCTCCAGTGTACAATGTTCCACGCGTACAAGTCACTATCTCCCCCAGATTCTACCCCAGTTTGTCACTAATCCATAACGTTTCGTGTGGCACCAATCCCTTAGCCACTCAAACTCTTCCTCCCCCTTGCTGCATGCTTGAGCAGTGCCTGCCCTGCCCCTCCTGCAGTCAACCAGGGGACAGCTTCAACCCAAATATGGCTGTGCCTTTCCCCTTTCCACCCCATTTCACCCATTTCAGTATAGAATCCCCAGGATGAGTACCCCACCCCTTACCCTCTTTTCCTTCTAATGCCTCTTCCACCACCCCAGTATTTGTTCTTCCCTGTCTCTTACCCCACCAACTACACCTCAGTAACTTCTGTGTCTGTACCACTACATCCGTCTCACCCCTTTCTCTGCCTTATTCTCCCATCCCCTTGAACCCCTTCCCACCTTGACTAATTCCTACTGGGCTTCCCATGTTGACCTCCCACTTCCCATACTGATATCCAACCCTCTCCTATTCCCACTGTTGTCGATTAAGAGACCCCATCCTTCTACCCCAATAGTGATGCCTCCCATCCTTCCCCTTCCCATAGCCTTCTCTCTTCAGTCACCACCCTCCTTCCTTACTATCTCCCTTCTACCCTTTTGTCCTAGCTATCTCTTCCCTACCTGTTGCCATCCATCTCATGTCCTGCTTGACCTCCCCTTCAGTATGTTCCTGCTCCCCTCTCTGTGAGATGGCAGAGTTTCAAATCTATTCCTGGTCGATACCTGTCCTATAACTCTTCCCCTATCAGTTCCCCATCCTAGTTGTTCCCTTCATGCCACCCCTGGTCCCTCCCTACCTGCAGCCATCTGCTCTTTCCCCTGGTTCTCCACATGGTCTCTTGCTCCCCCATCAGGAGGCCCTGGCCCTCACCTCAGGCACCCACTTCCTTCTCCTCTCTTTTCTGATAATGCCTCTGATACTGGGGTTGATTTCAGTTCCTAGATATTCTTCCTTCATCCCCCTTTGCCATCCCCTATTCCCCCCTTAGGATGCCTACCATACTTATCTGTCCTGCCACTTAGACTCCTCCCATACCTCCACAATTCCTCCCTCAAACTAGCCAGTCATCTACAGACCATACACCCCCCATCATCCAAGCCCAGTCCAGAATCATGGCAGACCCACACCCTGTACACCCCTCCACCCTTCCAAAGATGCCCACCCTATTGACATGTGGCACCTGCCCCATTTTGGCCCCCATCTTATGTTACAGGCTCTTACTCCCAGGTTTTATACCCTACTACAACTGTTAGGCCCCTATTTACTCAAATTCCTGTCCCTCCCCACAGTAGTCCCTCTACTGACCCCTTGCTGACTGGGGTAATTCAGTCTCAAATCTCATCTGTTAGATACTGTATTACTGTTGCAATCCTAAAGCCTCCTTGTCCATTTTTCACCCCTCAGCTACTATACTTTTTGTTCTCGGCTCTCATATAGTTTCATTTAGCACAGTTCAAAATCCTATTGCACTCCAAGCATTACTCAGCTAAGAGAAATAAACAGAGCAAATAAATATGTATTATTACAGCAATCATAACAGTATAGCTCAGTACTTAGGTCAGTTAGGGAAAGAAACAGCACAACTAAATCTGTATTATTACAGCAATCCTAAAGAATCCAATCATTGCTTTGTCTCCACTCCAGAGACCATGCTGTAATATAGGACCACAGAGGACTGTGGGTGGGAAGGTGGGCAACTGTAAAGTCCTGGCAGAGCTGTATTGAGCTCAGTCACTCTCCCTCTCTCACTCACTCGTTCTATTTCTCCCGATGCTGCAGGCTGTCCTTTTGTACTGGGGTCCTGCTTGCACTGGTGCCTTTTTCTACCCACAAAGAAATCCCCAGCAGTCCCTACACAGCTCCGTTGACCTCGCTCACTCCCCCTCTCTCACTCGCTCATTCTGTTTCTCCTGGCGCTGCAGGCTGCCCTTTTGTACTGGGCCCCTGCCTGCATTGTTGCCTTTTTCTGCCCACAAAGAAATCTGCAGCAGTCCCAACAGAGCTCTGTGGAGCTCACTCACTCCCTCTCCCTCACTCACTCATTCTGTTTCCATCGGCACTGCAGGTTGCCTTTTTGTACTGGGCTCCTGCCTGCATTAGTGCCTTTTTCTGCCCACAAAGAAATCTGCAGCAGTCCCAACAGAGCTCAGTTGAGCTCAGTCACTCCCCCCTCTCACTCGCTCGATCCTAATCTCTCTCAAACACTGATTTTCGAAAGTGACTGTGTTATTCTGCGCCAGAAGTGCGAAAACACATTTTGGTCAGGATGTGAAAAATGACAGCTGTACTGTTCATAAGGAGATGTGAAAAAATGCTAGTGCTGAAAATCTGGTGTGAAAATATTACTAATTTGTGAAGTTACAAGGGTGCGTGGAAACTGCACAACGTATGCTCGTAACACCGTCATTTTGTGGAGTTTCATCACAAAATTTTCAACATAGGCATTTTAGACCTCTGCTCATGAACAGTGTCACTGTGATTTTCTTAATGCATTCCAAACATTGATTTCCCACAGCGACTGGTATATTCTGTGCCAGAAGTGCAAAAACACATTTCGGCCAGGATGTGAAAAATGACAGCAGTACTGTTCATAAGGAGGTGTGGAAAAATGGCAACATTGAATATCTGGAGTGAAAATATTGCAAATTTATGAATTTATGAGTGTGCATAGCAACTGCGCAATGCACGCTCGTAAATCAGTCATTTTTTTTATTTTTCCCACCAAATTTGCATCATAGACTTTTTGAGAGACCACCTCATGAACACTGGCACTGTCACTTCATTAATCAGCCCCAAAACGTGATTCCACCCAGTGACCACAAAATCACCTTTTGGGACCGATTAACATCATGAAAGCAGCTGAATTCATGAGGAAAGGGCCCAATTACCCCATGCTCTAAATTTTGTGCCAAAATTCCAAAATATGCCTGAGATATGCAAAAAAGTTGAAAAGACCTATTTATGTCATTATTCAGCTTACTGGCATTTCCTCAGTTCGCGGTTGGTTTTGAAGAGTGCAGATGTGTTTCCAATCCACCGAAGATCATCACACCAGACTCCAGAGGTAATTGTGGGGTGGGGGTGTGAGGAGGCAGGGTGCACAGTGGGTGGGCACAGGTTGTGTTAGGGGGCAGGGAGACCGCGAGGGACCGTTTTCTTTTTTACAGGTTTAAAAAAAAAACATTGCAGGATGTTTTCTTCTTTACAAGGGCGGCATTGGGCACGCTGAGGTGGGCTCCCAGTGTGCCACCTCAATGTTTGGGGGCTGTAGCTGATGGGGGATTGGGCACTCTGTCGGCACATATGGAGTGCTGGGGGACAAGAGCTGAGGGGATTGGGCACCCCTCATCATAAACTGAATGTTTTGGGAGGGGAACCATTATGCTAATGGGGAGTGGGCTCCCTATTCTGCAACCTGAACTTGCATGGGGACTGAAGCCAGCGGATTGGGGCCCCTGTCAGCAAACAAACACTATTGCTGTGCGGGGACTATGCTGCTGAGGGGATTGGGCACCCCCTCAGAATTGGGGGCTCAGTCATATTGTTTGTGAACATGGTGGAAAACTGCTGCCATGTTCACAAACAATATTACAGTACCAACTTTCCATCCAGCAATGACGGGTAGCTCCCTCATTGCAGCGGAATGGCTGATGCTGCAAAGACGAGGTGGCCCCTGATTGCAGAGGCTGAAACATTTCAAGGTTGTGGCATGCTGGCTGAACTAGTGCCAGCAGCAGCATGCCTCCCCATTGGGGAATGTGGGCCAAGCCTCAAAGGACAGTGGGGGCTTTGGCCACAACAGTGCCATACTTCCACAGCCTGCTTCTGCAGCAAGCTGCTGCAATATGTTTCTTGCGCATGCATGCAATCAACATAAAAAAACCAATGCTAAAAAGAGAAAGCTAGCTACTGAACATATAAGTTATATAATATAACCCGATCAATGTTAATTTCCAATGCAGACATTACAGTCAATGAAAATTGCTTATTTTAATTAAAAAGGAAACTAAGGCAATACCTTCTAAATCTTAAAACTGTTAATAACAGGATGCAGGGCATGAGCAGAAAAACAATCTTCCCATAAATAAGATACTAAAAATAAAAAGATATATATCGTTCATTTCCTACAAACTACCCAGGTGCGCTTTGTTTAAATAAAACCAGGGTCTATCTAAGAACAAGTACTTAATCTCTAACCTAGTAAACTCCAAAAAAACAACTAGTACTACAGTAACAAGAACAAACAAGTAAAAAAACCTTCAGTTAAAAATCTCCAGACATATCCAACGCTGAAAAGGTTTTCTCATGCTACCTCACAATGGTAGCAGCAGCATATAAGTGCTGGTTATTGAGCGCTGCACTTCTGAAGCGACTCAATAATAGTGCTCTGCAAGAGTGCAAGTGGTGCAATACATCATTATATCCTATATAGCGGTATAGCAAGGAGCTGTACCACTACTGCAGGATATAGCATCATTTGTGGCTAATTCACCAAGCTGCTTGCATAGTGTAGTGGTGTACACCACTGCTTGTAGATGCAAGCAGACCTGGTTTGGGTCAGGCTATGGGCAGGAGAATTGATTTTGTTCACAATCCAATAACTTGCCTCTATGTTCCACACCCCCTGGGAGTTAGTTATTTAAGTTTGGGGAGACTTTGCCTCCCCCATAAGGGGGCACATAGGGGTGCAGTCCAACACATAAAAAAGTTTTGTGTGTTTTTGTTAATATTGTAGTGACCATTGCTATTTGCAATGGTCAGTACAATATCCGTCGCTCTTTGACATGAGGCCAAGTTTGTTCACTTTATGTGATAGGCAGTCTTTCAGACTAATTAAGTAAATAGGTTTAACAAACACTGCTGGTTGCTCTATTAAAGTTCTTAAAACTAATCTTTATCTCCTGCACCTGGCTACCAGAGATATGAAAGAAAAAGTCACTAATGAAGGCAGTACCAGCCCATTATAAATTTAGAAATCATATGGATAAGGTCGCTCCTACTAGTGTATACCATATGAAGTCCATAAGAGTGAAAATCATAAACTGTCATAGTAATAATAATAATAATGATAATAATAATAATAATGTGCTTTATTTTTACTGCACCTATCTAAAATCAAGGCGTCTTAACAATAAAATACAAAAAGAATAAAACAGGATGCAATTAAAAAACATAAATACAATAAAGACAGGGTTTCATGAAATTCAGTAAAATTCCATCAGTTAGGGTAGGCTTGAAGCCACAAGTGGGTCTTTAGGGCCTGTTTAATCCATCCACGGTAGTGCAATATTGAAGCTGATAGGGTAGAGAATTCCAAAGGGCTGGGGTTGCGTACATAAATGCACAGGCCCCTGACAATTTTAAAGAAACCCTTGGAATCTCTAGCAACCCTTCGACAGCCGAATGGAGCTATCATCTGGGGCAGTACGGCACTAGATGCTCTTTCAGGTAGCCCGAGCCCAGTCCGTGTAGGGCTTTATAAGTCCGACGTCTGACTTTAAAGGTGATCCACCACTGTACTGGCAGCCAGTGCAGCTCACACATCACCGAGGAAATATGACAGGTCCAAGGAGTACCCATCAGTAAACAGGCTGCAGAATTCTGCACTAGCTGCAAGTGATCGATATCACCCCAGGTAGCCCTAGATAAAGGGAGTTGCAGTAATCAAGTCATGAGATCACAAAGGTGTGGACCAATGTAGGCAGGTCACCAGACGGAATTAGGTGCTTAATCCTGGAGATGTTCCTCAGATGGTAAAAAGAGGATTTGAGGTAATAATTAAGAGCAGGGAGGGGCTGCATAGTGAACAAAAAACAAAGGTTCCAGAAAGTTCCACCCTCGATTAGACATCATGTCCTGTGTTCATAAAAATGTTCAAGAACCACAACCATAAAAGCATGCATAACTTTGCAAGCAGTTCCTTTTTAAGTCCAACCGTTAATAGTAGATAGAAAATCATAAATCATCTGAAGAAAAGCTCAAAACTAAAGCTGATAGATTCAGAGGAGTCCATTAGAGATGAGGGAAGAGTTCTGAGATTGAGAAGCAGTATACACAAGGAGTCCCACACAGAAAGGCAAAATGGTACAATCAAACTTATAAAATGGGCAAGAGAAAACCTCCATCCTGATTGGCTAACAAGTACCAGTAGCTGTGTCCTTATCAACTAATATACATAGCAACTGGTATTTATTATGCCAAGCAAGACACAGTACAGACAGAAATCCATGCGTGCCACTTCGGAAAAACATATTCTCCTGCATTTTCTAGTGAAGTGCTGTACTCCCATTCCGCCCGGCCCCTGCCCGGTCAGAACACCGAAGTTCTTGCCCAAAGCTACTACATGTCCACGTTCAAGTAAAATAGAAAATTCATTTAAAAACACCAACCTCTGTTGCATAAAATAGCTTCGATGCACACACGCTTTTCCGGAGCCGCACCACTGATTTTCTCTTGGCGCAGTACCTTCTCCCATCCTCATGATGACTATGACGTGACCCCCACACTTCCACCTATAGTACATCATAAAAAGAAAAAAACTATCCCTAAAACACATGGTCACAGCAAAAGAAATGTTCCACGTGAAACAAAATAAAAACTAGAGTTACAACGGAAAACAGTCTTCACTACGCCAGGTAAACATGGATACGCTCGTTCCCTCACAAACTGTCGTTCACAGTTATTTTAAAAAGTACACCATATTTTCAACCTCAGCATGTATCTCGCTGGGCAATTGGGGGGGTTGCTCTAAAGAACTTTACACTCTCTTTACATGGCTAGGGCAGCAAACGTGACGACAAGCCTGTGTATCTATATCACTAAGTAATTATGATAACCTGAGCAATATGTTACTAGAGGGCTCTAGTGGTCACAAAGAGAAATGCACTGTATTAGACTTTTACACAGTGCATAAATAGAGGAACTATTTTTACTGTTATAACTAAAAACTCTTTGTCCCCGCTTATTTAATTTCTATTTTGATACTTTTTTTTTTTTCTACATCAGGGACCCATTTTATAAGCTCAATAATACATTCCGAGGTGTGGTTCATTGCCTGATAAGAGCATGCCCAGTGGCATTAGGCACTTGGTACAAGTGACTCGTGCCTTAGTACACCCCTGGGCATGCTCTTATCAGGCAATAAACCACACCTCGTCATGTGCTATTGCCTGCTTAATCATCACTCTCCAACAAGTAATCAACTGTTTTCTCTAGCTGTATTCAGGCTCTTTGTTAGCTGAACAGATCAGGAAGCAGTTGGGCAAGCTCTTTCAGAGCCAGATCCACAAAATGAAATGTTCCCAAAGTCAGAATGACTTTTAAGTGTGCAGGGTGCATAAACCTATGTTCAATTTGAGCCACCCAAAGATTAGCTAAAATAGGGTGATAGGCTTGCCGAGTTCGTCTAACTTTTAATGTCAGATCAGGAATGATCTTCAAGCTCTTAAACATAGAAACATAGAATTTGATGGCAGATAAGGATCGCTTGGCCCACCCATTCTGCCCATTTCCCTATCTAATGGATAAGCTGCAGATCCTAGTTAAACAACAGCCTACTTTCCCCTACCCCACCCACTAGAATTGCTTTATGTCTGTCCCATGCATTCTTGAATTTCTCCACTGTTTTCGACTCCACACCCTGCTCAAGAAGGCCATTCCATGCATCCACAACCCTCTCCAATAAAAAATACTTTCTCACATTACCACTGAGCCATCCCCCTTCTATCATAAAATTATGCCCCCTTGTTCTTGCATACCTCTTTTTCTGAAAGATGCTACCCTCTTGGACTTTGTTGATTCCCTTGAGGTACTTGAAAGTTTCTGTCATGTCCCCCCTTCTCCCTCCTTTCCTCAAGGCTATACATATTAAGCTCCTTAAGTCTCTCTTCATATGTCTACTGGTGCAGACCCTGCACCATTTTAGTGGCCCTCCTTCTGTACTGCCTCCATCCTGTCTATGTCCTTGCGGAGATTGGGTCTCCATAACTGCATTCAGTACTCCAGATGGGGTCTCACCAGCTGTCTATACAGAGGGATAAAAACTTCCTGTTTTCTACTGGTGATGCCTCTCCCTATGCATCCCAGTATCCCCCAGCCCTCCTTACTGCTCTCTCACATTGCTTGCCCACCTTTAGGTCATTTGATATGACTACCCCAGGTCCCTTTCCATTTTCTTGTTGTTAGTATCTCACCCACCATTGTGTACTCTTCCCTTGGTTATTGTTTCCAGGTGCATTATTTTGCACTTCTTAGCATTGAATCTAAGGTGCCATCCATTTAACCATTCTTCCAACCGTGACAAGTCCCTTCTCATCCTTTTCACCCACCTTGTGCATCAACCCTGTTGCAGATCTTTGTGTCATCGAAAAACAGACATATTTTCTTTCCAGTCCCTCTGCAATGTCACTTATAAAGACATTAAAGAAGACTGGTCCTAGTACTGAACCCTGCAGTCCCCTTTAATAACTCCCCTTTTTCAGAGTGGAATCCATTTACTATTACCCTCTGAGTCCTGTTCTCCAGCCAGTTTTCTACCCAGGCTACCACCTTGGAACCCACTCCA
Organism: Neoceratodus forsteri; assembly: GCA_016271365.2. Lineage (NCBI taxonomy): Eukaryota > Metazoa > Chordata > Ceratodontiformes > Ceratodontidae > Neoceratodus > Neoceratodus forsteri. The sequence goes on from CM028130.1 coordinate 57,754,408, forward strand.
AGGCTGGCTAATTATATTAATCTATTGTGCAGGACTGAGTCAAATGCCTTGCTAAAGTCTAGGTAGGCCATGTCCACAGCCCCTTCCTGATCTACTACTTTGGTCACCCAGTCAAAGAAATCTATTAGATTCATCTGACATGACCTTCCAGCTGTGAATCCATGCTGCTTTGGGTCCTGTGCCCCTCTGGCCTCTTGGTACACAACAATTCTTTCCTTCAGAAGTGATTCCATCATTTTCCCTATCACTGAGGTCAGACTAACAGGTCTGTAGTTTCCTGTCTCTGCCTTGCTCCCACTTTCATGAAGTGGAATAACATCTGCCCTCCTCCAGACCTCAGGTACCACCCCACCTTCCCATGATTTGTTAAAGAGGGTAGTCAGTGGTGTCACTAGTTCTACCCTTAGTTCTTTTGGAATTCTGGGATGAATCCCATCAGGCCCCATTGCTTTGTCCACCTTCAGTTTTAAGAGTTCTTTCAGAACTCTTTCTTCTGTGAATGGGCTGGTATCAACCTCCCTATCTAGAATGTTTCTATTGTTTGTTTAGGTACTCTCCTCTTCCTTCCCACTGCACAGACACCAGTTTCCAAGTCACACACAAGATGTGGTCCCTGTCAAGGTAATTGAGCAGTTTGAATGTTACTGGCTGGGGAGGATCAGTCATGGGAGGTTTAGCCCAAAAAGCTCTATGGGCCCTTTCGATTATGTAAGTTGGGCCATTTGGGCTACATCCAGTTAATTTGCAGAATAGTTTCTGAATTAACTCAATCATATTTGGCCCTTCTTGCCCCTCTGGTAATCCAAGGAGGGCAAGGTTATTTTGTCTGCTGCAACCCTCCAGGTCATTGTCCTTGTCCTCCAACTTCCCCATCCTCTGGTTCAAAAGGATGATGTCGGGCTCCATTCTTGATTGCATATCTACTAATGATGAGATGTGGGTCTTAGCATTACCTACTCAAGTGGCAAGTTCTTTAAGAGTAGGTTTGATGTCTTTGAGATCATCCAAAATTTCAAATTCAGCAGTTTTAATTGTGATACGCTCCTTGGCTATTTAAGCTATAACGACGTCTCCCAGGTCCTGCACCCATTCCTCTGAGGAAGCCTGCAGAGGTGATGAACTTCTTCTCAGCTGCTTGGCTTCTAAGGTCAGTAAAGATACCTTGTCCATGCCAGCAGGATACAACGAAGCTTCATAGTATGGGGCGGCTATGTCCATTTGAAATGATGCTGCAAACATCCTTGAATGTTGCTTTATAGCAGTAGCAAAGAAAGAAGTAGTGGAGGTGGGTGCAAAAACTCGTTTTAACTGATTTTTGAAGTCAGAGAAATGGAGCTCAGCAAAAATGCTGCTATACCACTGCTTGCATCACATGACTCTGCTCCACTGTGTTCATGCAGTGGTTCTGAGCATTGTTCCTAGTGTAGGAAAACCTACCCATTCACCAGCATACATTAGAGCATCATGATGGGTGCTATGTTGCCCCACTGTGTTCATTCATTGCTTCTCAGCATTGCTCCTCCCTTGAAGCAGTCTCTTACTTTGCTCATACAGTGATTTTGAGCATCACTCCATAGTGCAGGCAGTACCTCACATTTCACCACCACACAGTACACCACCTTGATGGGTATCATGTTGCCCCACTGTGTTCATGCATTGCTTCTCAGCATTGCTCCTCCATGCAGGCAGTCCCTTAATCTTCACCAGCACACAGTACACAACCGTGATGAGTTGCATGTCACCCTACTGTGTCTGCTCTGTCCTACTAATGACACTCACACCCTATGTGTGTGCACAGATGTTGTAACAGCTGTGTGTGTGTGTGTTGTGTGAATTTTCAAGGGGGTGTGTATGTCCAGAACCAAAAACCTTTTTCACTTCATTACCTTGATGTTTATTGTCTTGTTTTTTTCTATTATTGTGGTGTAAATGTGGGACATTTAAATTATTTATTTATGCACACTATGTATTTATTTCAAAAGTTTTACCAGGAAAGACATATTGAGCTGAAAAAATAGCTAATTTCCAGATGCATCAGGGAAGGGGGATGACAGGTTCAAGAACAACATAGAACAATAACTTACATAATAACATATCATACAGAGATATAAAATAAACAGTATAAAATTTGCATGAAAGAGTTTCATCAGACAGGTCAAATTATAGGCAAAAAGGTTGCAAGGACACAGCAGGGAATCTGTCCCATGGCCACAAACAATAGTACTTTTCAACTGTGAGGGCACCAGGGGATAGGGCATTGAAGAAAGGAGTGCATATGGGGGGAAGAAGGGAAAGTACAGACAAGTGACGGAGGAGGAGGAAGAAGAGAGGGAGAAGGGTTGGTGAGGTATTGGAAGGGCGAGGAGGAGGAGAAAGAGAGGAAGATGGTAAATTGAGGAGCTTGGAAGGGCTAAGATTAAAGGGAAGCCACAGGAGGAAGCATTGTGGTCATGAAGAAAGAAGGAAGAGGTGAAACTGAGGAATGGGAAGAGCTATGACTAAAGGGCAGGCTCAAGAGGTAGCTATGTGGTCATGAAGCAGAAAGTAAAGAAAGCATTTGGAAGAGGTGGAATGAATGGTTGGGGGTTCATGTTTAGGAAAGCAGAAAGAGAAAGCAGCCTGACCAGCGAAAGATTTTACATCACAGTAATACAACTAAGTCACACATTAATTATATATCTCTTCTCCTACATCAGTCATTCTCCAAGTTTTTATTTTGATAAGTTGCTAACTATTTTTGTTCTTTGGTCAGTTCCACAACTTTCTGCTTCATAACTTATTTTTGTCAATGTATTCTTGAGACCTAATTGTCCTCTTTATCAATGTTACATTTCTTCAATTTCTATGAGCGTTATATTCTGTATGTTTGTATCTGTTATTTTTCCCCTTTCCCCTTCTCCCAGGACACAGCTGTTACTTGCTCTGTATGTCTTTCCTTGTAAAACCTTTGAAATAAATACATCTTTTAAGACATTAATGCATTAGAAGCCATTGTGGCTCTGACCAGAGTTTATTTAATAAAACAAGCAGTCACTGATTCTATAAAAAATTATGCTTTACTAGAAGAACTACAAGTATTTACAAACAGTATATATTTACAGCGAAACAAAAGGATTACCAATTTACTAAGAAATAGAAAATAAAGCAAGTTACACAGACAGGTGAGATATAGACAAATCTGAACTCTCCTTACCTAAAAGCTATTTGCCTACTGCTAGTTATAGAATACACTGTCCTTAAGCTATACTCTTTCTACAGCAGGGCCCCTCATTCAGATGTCAGACACAAGGGCAACCAAAGGAGGCATACACCAAATGTGGTACAGCCCCTAGCCTTACTGTCTGCTGAGCTTCACTGATCTTCACTGACTGGGAAAGAGACCAATCATGGTGGGAAGGCAGACTCCAACAGATGCAGATTTCCTGGCTGTTGTATGTAAATCAGCATTTGTACTGCTTTAGCACTACTGAAATACTGGTTGACTAATAGAAAGCTCTCAGCTGGAAGCAATGGCTCAGACACAAAGGGCACCCCTAGGAGGCATACACCAGGAGCGGTCCAGCCCCTAGCCTTACAGTCTGCTCTATCCACTACTTAAATAGTGGTTGGCTAATAGAAAGCTCTCAGCCAGTAACAACCAGAAGCAACAGCTCAGACACAAAGGGAAACCCTAGGAGGCATACTTCAAATGCGGTCCAGCCCCTAACCTTACTGTCTGCTGAGCTTCACTGATCTTCACTGACTGGGAAAGAGACCAATCATGGTGGGAAGGCAGACTCCAACAGATGCAGAACCAGGGATTCCTTGACAGAAGTTCTACATGGGTGAAGCCCCTTTGTAGTGCACAGTCCAGGCTCCTATCTCCACTGAGGCAACTTCTCTCCTCAATCACTGTGTTCAGACCAAGCCAACAGCTGCTTTCTCAGCATAAGAAGCAGTTTTATTAAAGCTGGACAACAGTCCACCATCCTGCCTGCTAGGAGGAAGAGGCAGAGTTTCAGCATAATTCATAAAAAAAATATATTTTCTTTCAGACAACAGTGTATTACACAATAGGGTATTGTTTTCCATATACTACTACCTCTACTTTATTTCATCCTCAAAAGCACCCTAATAGGCCATGGACATCATCACCTGCCAGGGGTGCACAGCATCGTTTCCGAGGGCACTCATTCAGGCACTAGGACATTGCCCCACTTGCTGTCAATACAACATATAAAAGCTCAATTCAAGGAGGCATGGAACCAAATAATTCATCTCCACAATGTCATTAGAAACCCTGTACCTGCTTGCCCCTATACACCACACCACCTTTACCAGGAGGTCATTTAGCACTGGATGAAAACCCCTCATCCAGAAGAATGGAAGGTAGTAAAGGGGGGCAGGAAAACACTGCACAGACCTCAACAGCAGTCCCCCTATGCACCACACCAGCTCCACCAGGAGGTCATTCCATGCCTCTTGACCACCCCGGTCCAGGAGAATGGTAGGTAGTAAAGGGGGCAGGAAAACATTGTACAGGCCTCAACAGCAGTCTCTGTACCACGAGGCACAAATCAAAATAACTAATAGATACACCCCTCTAGCCACGGAAAGCAAACAAGGGTATAATAACACACACTGCTGGATAGGGCACGAAACAGGAAAGAGCAAGGAAAGCACTGCAAAGGCATCTACTGTATTAATAAGAAGCTAAGGAAAGTTCTGATTGTAGGTGATTCCATGATCCGAGGAGTAGAATCACACATATAGTGGCATCGTCATTGCAGAAGCTGATCGGACTGGGTCACCATCACAGAAACATGGTTCGACAATAACCATGACTGGGACATGACTACACCAGGATACTGTCCATTTCAGAAAGACAGAACTGGTGGGGGGGGGGAGGCGTAGCTATGTATGTAAGAGAGGGAATAAAAGCTACTATGACTCAAAATGACAATACCAAAACAGAGTCAATTTGGGACACTCTAGAGGCAAACAATGGAGCAGCAACTCAGGTAGGAGTGTTCTACTGGCCCCCAGCAACAAGTGTGGAAGGGGACAAGGAAATATTGGAAAACATACACAAAATGAGTGACAAAGGGGAGGTAATTGTACTGGGTGACTTCAATTTACCTGATGTAAACTGGGATACATACATTGAATTCAGCCAGAAGCAAGGACTTTCTAAACGCCCTGTATGTATCCGGCCTGAAACAGCTTGTAAAGGACAAAACAAGGGGAAGCAGTCCTTGACCTGCAACTAACAAACAGGGACAATATCACAGCGGTAAAGTTTGGGAGCCACCTGGGGACTAGTGACCACTGTATGGTATGGTTCCAGGTCAAGACAAAAACAGACACCAAGCACTCCAAAACAAAAGTCATAAGCTGAGTATGGCTAACATTATGCAGAGGATCGATGTTAAAGATACAGATCAAAAGGGCTATACTAAATACTGCAAACTATTGTATAAGAAGGGTGGGCAAAGCTAAAAAGAAAAGAAAATCACTCTGGTTTTCTAAAGAAGTAGCCACTAAGATCAGGAAGAAAAGAATAGCTTTCAGGAAATACAAACAAACTGTATCTGACAAGGACAGAGAAGAATACAAGGAGATACAGTAGGAAGCAAACAAAGTGATCAGGACAGCAAAGACAGAATCTGAGGAGAGGATAGCCTAGGAGGTCAAAAAAGGGTGACAGGACATTCTATAGATATGTCAGTGAGAAAAGAAAGACATCAGGAGGTCTTGTTAGACTCACAAGGGTAGATGGGGAGATCACAGAAAATGACAAGGACAAGACTGAAAATCCTCAACAGTTACTTCTGCTCTGTATTCACCAAGGAGGAGGCAGGATATGGAACTAGCAATGCAACACACAAAAAGAAAGGAGTTGGAATACACTCGGGTCCCTTTACAAAAGAAAGTGTCCTAAAGGAACTAGAGAAACTTGATAGAAACAAGGCCATGGGACCAGATGAAATTCACCCTAGATTATTAAGGGAACTAAGGGATGAGCTGGCAGCACCCCTGGCTGACCTTTTAAACCTATCATTCAAGCTGGGTAGGTCCCCCAAGACTGGAAGAAGGCAATAGTTATTCCTCTGCACAAAAACGGAAGCAGAGAAACTGTAAACAACTACAGACCAGTAAGCCTAACCTCAGTTGTGGGCAAAATAATGGAAATCCTGCTCAAGAGAGGATTATATCCTTTCTAGAAGAAAAAAACAAATTAAACACAAAACAGCATGGCTTTTTCAACAGGAAGGTCATGCCAAATGAATCTGATAGACTTCAACTGGGTGACTAAATAATAGACTGAGAGGAGCAGTAGACATAGTATACCTGATTTCAGCAAAGCCTTTGACTCAGTCCCACACAGAAGGCTACTCAACAAACTGGACAGAATGGGAGAAACACAGCAAGTAGTGAAATTGGTAAGGAACTGGCTCACTGGAAGGACACAGAGGGTACTTTAAACAGCTCACTTTCAGAAGAAAGAGGAGTAAATAGTGGAATGCCAAAAGGATCAGTACTGGGTCCGATCCTATTCAGTATTTTATTAGTGACATAACTGAGGGACTGGAGGGGAAGTTGAGCTTATTCGCCGATGACACAATAGACACTCCACGTGGGGTAGAAAAGATGAAGGCTGACCTTAAGGCTCTGGAAAAAATGTCAGAAACATGGCAACTAAAGTTTAATGCAAAAAAATGTAAGGTTATGCACCTAGGATGGGTCAACACTGGAGAGGACTACTACCTGGGATGAGTACAACTGGAATCTTTCAAACAGGAAAGGGATCTGGGAATAATTATAATGGATGACCAAAGATGTCCAAACAGTGTGAGAAAGTGGCATTACGGGCGAATAGCATATTGTGCTGCATAGGCATTGGGATCACCAGCAGAAAAAAAAGGTCATCCTGCCACTTATAGATCTCTGGTGAGGCCACACCTGGAGTACAGCATACAGTTCTAGAGACCACACCTAAAAAGGATATCAACAGACTGGAGACAATGCAAAGGAGCTAAAAATGATACACAGCCTACAGAACAAAATTATAAAGAGCATCTGCAAAACCTGAACATGTACTCCCTGGAGCAACAGAGGGAGATGGAGATATGGATTGAGACCTACAAACATAGAAACATAGACTTTGATAGCAGATAAGGACCGCTTGGCCCACGTAGTCTGCCCATTTCCCTACCTAGAGGATAAGCTGCAGATCCTATTTAACCAGCAGCCTATTTCTTCCTACCCCCCACAAAAATTGCCTTATGTCTGTTCCAAGCATTCTTGAATTCTCCCACAGATTTAGACCCCACAACCTCCTCAGGAAGGCTGTTCCATGCGTCCACCACCCTCTCTGTGAAAAAATACTTCCTCACATTGCCCCTGAGCCATCCCCCCTCTATCTTCAGATTGTGTCCCCTTGTTCTTGCACATCTCTTTTTCTGAAAGATGCTACCCTCTTGGACTTTATTGATTCCAATGAGGTACTTACACGTTTCTATCATGTTCCCCCTCTCCCTCCTTTCCTCAAGGGTATACATATTAAGCTCCTTTAGTCTCTCCTCATATGGCTTCTCTTACAGACCCTGCAGCATTTTAGTTGCCCTCCTCTGAACTGCCTCCATCCTGTCTATGCCCTTGCGGAGATAGGGTCTCCAGAACTGGACGCAGTACTCCAGATGGGGTCTCACCAACTGTCTGTATGGAGGATAACAACTTCCTGTTTTCTGCTGGTGATGCCTCTCCTATACATCCCAGTATCCCTCCAGCCCTCCCTACCACCTTCTCACATTGCTTACAACCTTAAGATCATCTTGATATGATTACCCCAGATCCCTTTCCATTTTGTTGTTACTACCCCTCAATGTGTAATCTCACCAAGTTTTTGTTTCCCAGGTGCATTACTTTGCACTTCTTTGCATTGAATCCAAGCTGCCATACTTCTGACCATTCCTCCAACCTTGCAATTCCTTTTCATCCTTTCCACACCTCCTTGTGTATCAACCTTGTTGCAGATCTTTGTGTCATCTGCAAAGAGGCATACTTTTCCTTCCAGTCCCTCTGCAATGTCACTTATAAAGACATTAAAAGGACTGGACCCAGTACTGAACCCTGAGGTACCCCACTAGTAACCCTCTCTTCAGAGTGGACTCCATTTACAATTACCTTCTGTGTCCTGTTGTTCAGCCAATGTTTAGCTACCACCCTGGGACCCACTCCCAGGCTGGTTAATTTGACTACTAATCTTTTGTGTGGGACTGTGTCAAATGCCTGGCTAAAGTCTAGGTAGGCCATGTCCACAGCCCCTCCTTGGTCTACTACTTTAGTCACCCAGTCAAAGAAATCAATTAGATTCGTCTGACATGACCTTCCTGCTGTGAACCCATGCTGCCTTGGGTCCTGTGCCCCACTGGCCTCTAGGCACTGAACAATTCTTTCCTTCAGAAGTGATTCCATCACTTTCCCTACCACAGAGGTCAAACTGACAGGTCTGTAGTTTCCTGTCTCTGTCTTGGTCCCACTTTTGTGAAGGGGAATCACATCAGCCTTCTTCCAGTCCTCAGGTACCACACCATCCTCCCATGATTTGTTAAAAAGAGTAGTCAGTGGTGTCACTAGTTCTCTGATTAATTCTTTTAGAATTCTGGGGTGAATTCCATCTGGCCCCATTGCTTTGTCCACCTTCAGTTTTAGGAGTTCTTTCAGAACCCTTTCTTCTGTGAAAGGACTGGGATCGACCCCTCTCCAGAGTGCTTCTGTTAATTGGATTAGGCACCTCCCCACTTCCTCTTTTGTGAATACTGAACAGAAGTATTCATTCAGTATCCCTGCTTTTTCACTGTCACTCTCTGCCCACCCACCATCCATTCTATTCAGCCTCACTATCCCTCCCTTTGTTTTTCTACGCTCCCTGATATACCTATAAAAGGTTTTATCCCCCTTCTTAACCAAGTTGGCTATCTTTTCCTCAGTTTGTGCCTTTGCTATTCTAGCTAACCTCCCTGCTTCCTTCTGCCTTAACTGGTACAGTTCTCTGTCCTGCTTCTTCTGTGTTTCCTTATACTTCCTAAATGCCATCTTTTTCTCCCTAACCTTCACCGCCACCTCTTTTGAGAACCATAGTGACTTTTTCTTTCATTTTGATTTGTTTATTTGCTTCACACAAAGGCTTGTTGCCTCTGTGATGGCAGTTTAGATATTTCCCCATTGTTGCTCCACCCCTCCTTCTAGCCTGTTTGCTAGTGCTTTTCTAAGGCACTCTCCCATCTTGCCAAAGTCAGCCTTCCTGAAGTTCAGAACCCTCACTTTTGTATGGCTTGACTCTGTAGCTGAGTTTATCGTGAACCACACTGTTTGGTGGTCACTTGTTCCCAAATGACTACCCACTTCTAGATCTGAGATCTTCTCACTGTCCCCATTTGACAGTACGAGGTCTAAGACTGCTCCCTCATGAGTAGGTTCCAAAACTAGCAGTCTGAGGCATGCCACCTGAAGGGCATCAAGAATGGCCCTGCTTTTAGATGTGGCTGCAGCAAAGGTGCTCCAGTTAACATCTGGCATATTAATGTCCCCCATCAACAGTATCTCCCCTTTCTCTGCCATCCTAAGTATGCCTTCTATCATATCCTTGTCCATTCCCTCCCCCTGACATGGGGGTCTGTATACAAGTTCCTAAATGGAATAAACAAGGTGCAGGTTCAGGAACTGTTCCAAGTCAGAAAGCACAGAAGAACTAGGGAGCACAACATGAAGCTGGAGGGGGCAAATTCACAGGTACCACATGCACATTTTTCTTTACCGAGAGGGTGGTGGATGCATGGAACAGCCTTCCTCAGGTAGTGGTGGTGGGGGCAAAAACAGTGATAAGTTTCAAGAATGCTTGGCACAGGTACAAAGGCACCACCACACTAATTAGCAGTTAAGGGATGGGGTAGGCCTATGGGCAGACTAGATGGACCATATGGTCTCCTTCTGCCATCACTTTCTATATTTCTATGAGTGTTCCAGAAAGAGAGAGAGAGAGAGAGAGACAGAGAGAGAGGGCATGGCCTGGTCCTTGACATAACTACCCTTTGGAGGAGGGCATGACTTCAGTTCCCTCCTGTCCCTCCCCAAATGAGTGTGCGGATGTCATCCAAGCCAAAAGCCCTCCTTCACACCTAGACATCCTCTGTCCACTTTTACAATTTTGTTTTGCTGGATGTTTTTCACACCTACACCTCCTCTGTCTAGCTTCACAATCTTTTTTTCCAGGATGTCTGAAGTGCTTGAAATTACACCATCCCATCTGCTGATTTGTGCAGTTTAGATGATATCATGGGAAAGCCACACTGAGCAGTTAACTAGTATTTCCCACAAGATCTATCTAGACTTGTGACTTGGAAGCTATGTTTTCATTTACTTTCAAATAGCAGAACCTATAAATGGAAAATATGTTCGATAACAAAATAAATGAACAGATCAATCTGGTCATATACATGTCACATTTCACCTGTCACAGACTTAAGATTTTGTTTTCACATTATTTTTGTATAAAGGGGTCTTTTTTCATGAGGTAGTGCTGTTCATACGAAAAAAAGATTCTTCCATAGAAAAACAGAATTTGGACTTAGTTTTTTTTTACATTTAAACTTTAACAAGCCATAACTCTGTCACTATTAGCATTTAAGTGGCAATCAATATATCAAAATAATTGTATTACTGAGTACTATACGAGCAATACATAATACCCTCCAAATAAATTCAGTGGGCATATAAATAACCTAAACATTTTAAAAAAGTTACATTTCTCATACAATAACACTGCATGTTTAACAAGCTGTAACTGTCAGTCTTTGCAGTTAAGGCATAATATAATGGTGTGGTAGTGCCTCTATAGTTAGGGTTGGGAAGGGGTTTCTATATTAAATCTTAAATTTTGCACCTTACTAGCTTTGTAACTATTCAACTGATTTACATTAATTTTTGCATGTGTGGTTTCGGGGGGTAGATCTCTTGAAGAGCCAGTTTTGTTCCAGTTGGATTTGTAGATTCTGAGGTACAGATAGTAAAAAATATTTTTTTGCTGCTTTTTGTCATCACATTGTGCCCATACAGTTTGGAATTTTGGTCTGAAATGTTCAGGGTAGAAAGGTCATGGGCCACAGATGTGCCTCTCACTGGTTTGGTGAAAAGTATTGATCCATTCCAAAGTTATTACATTTTAAAATTATGAATCTGAGAATGCTCAGTATGGTCTTTTGGATAACTGCTTGGAATGAAAAAGATTGTTGTCGATGCAAGAAAGGCTCCTTTTCATATGGAGCCAATCCTTTTTGTGAGGAAAAATCCTTTTCTCATATGACCGCCATCTTGTTCTTTAAAAATTTTCAAAGCCCACAAAAATGACATCCTGCAGAGACGCCAACACATATCTTTGTCAGCATGATGCCATTAGGTGGATTTGACACTTAAATGTTGAAAAATGATCCCAAAATGTGTTTAACATTTTCCGTGACACTCTTCAGTTTTTCATATGGCCAGTTGAAAAATAATTTTGCCACATGAAAAGGATCCATTCATATGATATAAAGAATCTGGAAAAAAAACCTAAGTCCATATTCTTTCTTTTTATGAGGGCATCTTTTCTCATATGAACAAAAAAGCTCACAAAAAAGGATCCATTCATATAAAGAAGAATCAGAAAACAAAAATGTAATCCAAATTCTTTTTTCATATGAGGGGATCTTTTGTGAGCTTTCTTCATTCATGTGAAAAAGGATTCCCTTATACAAAAAAATTATTTGGTCTTAAAGGGGCACTGTCAGCTTTGCCCCCTCATTTTGTGCTCAATTTCCATTTGACTTTCTGCAAGCACAGAAGTGTAAGGAGATGACTGTAGAATGCCTCTGATTAAAACAAAAAGTAAGCTGATCAGTAGCGGGTTGGAAAGATCCTAGCGCAGTGAAAATGACACTACTTTGCATGCGCGGGATTTGGGCACCAGCTTTTAAAAGTATTCTGCACCAGAATGAGCCCTCGATTTTTATTTGCAAACACATCAAATGATTTGTAATAATAATAATAATCTTTATTTATAGTGTGCCTTTCAAAAATCAAGGCACAGTACATATTTAAAATAAGTTCACAATAAAACAACAGGATAAAATCATTAAAACAAATACCATCAATCCATGTCGGCACCATCCCCAAATGCCTTATTCCATAAAAAAGACTTCAGTGCTTGTTTAAAACCCCCCACAGTCATGTACTCTCTAATCCAATGTGGTAGAGAATTCCAGAGGGTCGGCGCCATGAACATAAAAGCCCGGGCGCCAGAAGATTTTAAAACTACCCTTGGAATCTCTAGCAACCCCTTGTTGGCCAAGAGGAGTGGTCGCTCTGGGAGGTAAGGAACCAGAAGCTCTTTCAGGTAGTCAGGGCCCAAACCGTGTAGGGCTTTATAAGTCAGTAAACTGACTTTAAAGGTGATCCGCCACTGAACCGGCAGCCAGTGCAGTTCCCACAGCACCGGTGTAATGTGGGAAGAACGAGGAGTCCCATTAACAACTGGGCTGCTGAGTTCTGCACCAGCTGCAAGCAGTGGATGTCAACCCCTGGAAGCCCAAAGTAAAGGGAGTTGCAATAATCCAAACGCAAGGTCACAAAGGCATGGATCAGTGTAGGCAAGTCCCCAGATGGAACAAGGTGCTTGATCCTAGTGATGTTCCTCAGATGGTAAAAGGATAATTTAACGACAGCCGACACCTGAGCACATAATGTCAGCCGATCATCAATAATCACTCCTAGTCACACAGCTGTTCAGAGATAGGGAGCTCAACATCCCCCAGGAATAAATATGTGGGATGATTTGCTCCCACCCCCATCCAGCGACCAGGATCCACAACCATCACCGTCTTCCCAGAATTCAACTTCAGCCAGCTAGACCTCATCCAACCTTGGATCTCGCCAAGGCAGTTATTAAACACCAAGAGTGCTCCATTCTGGTCTGGTGCAAAGGACAAGTAGAGCTGGGTATCATCGGCATAACAATTAAAATTCAGCCCATACCATCTTACAATGTCTCCGAGGGGAAGCATCTACACTTCAAACAACATGGGGGACAGCACTGAGCCCTGAGGCACCCCACATGACAAAGAGGTAGGATTGGAGGAAAACACCCCCGACACCACCCTTTGAGTTCTAACAGTGAGGAAAGAAGTGATCCATCTGTGAAGCAGACCTGAAAGCTCACAGATGCATCTCAGACGCTCAGGCAGCACCCCATGGTCTACGGTGTCAAATGCTGATGACAGATCAAGCAGGACCAAAATAGACCTTTTTTTCTGGTCTCTTACCATCAGGAGATCATTGAGCACCCAAACCAGTGCAGTCTCGGTGCTGTGCCTCTTTCAAAAACCCAATTGAAGAGGGTTGTAGATACTATGAATGGTCAAATGGTTGTCCAACTGAGCAGCCACTACTTTCTCAATTACCTTCCCTATGAAGAGAAGGTTCGAGATAGGCCTATAGTTTGCGAGGGAATCTAGGTCCAAAGAAGCCTTCTTCAACACTGGTGTCACCACTGCCTCCTTCAGGGAACAGGGATACTCACCAGAGTCTAGGGAGCACCAGACTATCCTTGCTAGAACCGGGATGATAACCTCCCCACAGCCCATAATCAGGACTGTAGGACCCAGGTCTAAACTACAGCATGTAGTGCGATACCTTGGACAATCCTCATAACATCCTTGATTTCCGGCCTTTCAAGGAACTCCAGGAAAAGAAGGATTGTGACCAGGGGCTGGTCCACGCAATTCCCATAGAGTGCTGCACGGTATCCGCCTCTGATGTCATCCACCTTATCTGCAAAGAACTGATCAAGCTCCTCACACTGCAATTGTGAAAACTCTCTATGAACCTGTAGACAGGCTGGGTTGTATAATACCCTTCTCTTATGGATTTAATGTTTTTTGACATGCCAAGGTTAAAATGTGCTGGTCGGGACAGCGCTCCCAGTAGATGCATGATCTCGGTGTGAAACAGCTTCCAGTGGGCATGGAGGTTTAAAGTTGGGATACCAGTAATGTAAATAGTGTGCAAATTATGAAATTTGGTAAGCTGCTTACTTTTTGCTTTATTCGGAGGCATTCTACAGTCACCTCCTTACACTTCTGTGATTGCAGAAAGTCAGATTGAAATTGAGCACAAAACGAGGGACAAAGCTGACAGTGCACCTTTAACTTTTCCTGATTCTTTTTTGGATGAAGGCATCTTTTTTTGTATTTTTTTTTTGTTTTATACAAAAATGGATTCCTTCATATGAAAAAAGATTATGGACTTTTTTCCCCACATTTGAATTTCAACAAGCCAGAACTGCCTCAATATTTGGACTTAAGAGGCAATCTATATATCAAAACAAAGGTCTTAATGAGTACTACAAAACTAGCACATAATCCTCCACCCAATTATTTAGATCCTACATAAATAAAATTAAGACATTTAAAAATCCCATAGGATAACATTGGAACTTTAAAGGTACACTGTCAACCACTTTTGCATAATATTGTTTTAGCTGAAAACTTATGTTTTGTGATTGTTTACCTGTTCTAAAATCACTGATGATGCTTGTTGTTTTATCTGTTTCTTTTCTAAGTAGAACTGAAATACATGCTAATGAATTAATTATACCCAAACTTGTTTTATTTCAGATCACTGATTTAATCTTCTTGCATATTTCCTAAACATTAAGAAAACCTGAAATAGTGCAGACATTTATTATGCAATAGTCTTCTCTCCCCACTGTATCATAAGTGGTTTGACCCTATTAGAGTGTTGCCAAGTCTAGGAAAGATGCGATGGGTCCCGATTAAAAAATTTAAGCAAACATGTTTTTGTGTGGTAAAACCAGTATGGTGGACTGGTTGTTTTTCACTTTTATAAGAAAAACTACATGCTACTTTAGCAGTCTTTACAGAATGTGACCAATCATTAAATGTGTTTTTTTTTTTTTAAACTAAAGACACTTTGAGGCCTACGGGTGTTGACAGTGTCCCTTTAAAAAGTCATAACTCTGTCAGTATTTGGACTTCTGGGACAATCTATCTATCAAATTAAAAGTCTTAATGAGTACTAGTACAATGACATGTACCCCCAAACATCTAATAGCAATATAAAAAAGAATAAAACATGCCATTTCCAATAGCATAACACTGGAATTTTGATAAACAATAACTACCTCAATATTTAGATTTCAGGGACAATCTATATATTAAAACAAAGGTCTCGTGAGTACTACTACAATAATATATATTCTCACCTGCAAATGTTTAGGATCAATATGAAAAAAAAACATGCAAATTCTATAGCATAACATTGGAACTTCAACACGCTATAACTTCCTCAATCTTTGGACTTAAGGGACAATCTATGCATCAAAACAAAGGTCTCAGAAACATAGAAATATGGAAGTTGTCAGCAGATAAGGACCTCTTGGCCCACCTAGTCTTCCTTAAATTCCTCACCTTCTGTGCTACTGTAGACCCTACATGATCTCTAGTGTTACCCCAGCCTTATTACTATGGTCTCCTTGTACCTATCCCATGCATGCCTGAATCCTGCTACCATTTTGGTACCCAGCACCTCCACTGGGAGGCAGGTCCAGGTATCTGCCATCCTTTCCTTGAAGAAGTATTTCCTCAAATATCCTCTGAGTCTCCCTTCCTCCTGCTTTATGTCATGTACCCTTACCCTCGAGCATCTCTTTCTATGTTAAATACTACCCTACTGTATATTATGATTACCTTCGAGGTATCTGAACATTTGTATTATATCTCCTCTTTCCCTTCTTTCCACTATTGAGTACATATTTAATTACTTGAGTTTTTCCTCATAGTGCTTTTTTATGCAGGCCATGCACCATTTTGGTTGCACTCTTTTGTATAGCCTCCACCCAATTTATGACTTTCTAGACATAGCATTAAATAAAGCAAACAGTATGAAATTCTGCTTTAAATACTCAGTGTACTATGGGGCAGCTCAGTTGCCAGGTAGTACACAGTACATAACAGAGCATCCACCCTGATTTCTTAATGATTAAATGAGGGAAAACATTCTGAAATAATATATAGAACAGTTTAAATCAGATGGCAGCACCCCACTGAAAATGATAAAGTACATTTCAGCTGGTCTTTTCTGGACAAATAAACTGCACAAATGGGTGGAGGCAAGACCTGACAGAAAATGGAATCTTGTATCTGAGCTGGGCAATTCAAAGTTTCTGGTTTGTGCATTATGTGGTGTCATATGCTCTAGGATAAATTCTAAATGATTAACTGCTGTTTATACCCAACCTCTCCCCTTCCACCTCTGTTCTTATATCCCAACAATTACCAATCGTAGAGGACAAGGTCTGAATAAAAAAAAATACAGTTTATCAGGAACATTCCTGTCCAGTATAGGAGTGCTCCTGATAAATTGTTTATTTTTTTAAATTCAGATTTCCCAGTCATGTCTCAGCCAGCTGGTCAACCCTATTGGGAAGGGGGAAACATTTTTTTGTGAGGCAGCTTGACAGGAAACCAAACTTAAACCAGTTGGATGCTTTGTTGCTGAATATTGTGTCAGTACAGTACTGCTGAGCTGCTGATGTGTTCAGCCATTGTCGGTGCCAGACCCAGACAGTGCCTCAAGCACCAGATTTTCAGCAGAGTCATGTAATGCCTCATGAAATGCCTTAGATCTTGCTTGTTATTGTTTAAGTAGTGTTCATTTGTAGTTTAAACTTTTATTGTTAGGCTGTGAAATGACAGAAAGTAAGCTGATCCTCAGGATTTTGCCTATTCTTGTTTTCCAACATTTTTCTTAGGGTTGCTTTTACAAGAATCGTGCTAGATTTTCATTTTACTGTTCAGCAAGGTGTGTTGCTCCTATTGATTTCCTCCTGAACAAAAGACATAAGTATTTTTCCTGTTATAACTTACCAAAAATTAAAGTTTTGCTTGCTCTGTAGCTGCTCAAAGGTGGCAACAAAAGTGATGACCCTACAGCAGTGAAGTTAGTCATTTTGGTAGTGATATCTGTTGCTTGCAATGAGTCAGAGAAATCTTTAAACAGCCAGAAAGTTTCAAAATGACCCTCAAAATGCACCAAAATGCATCTAAAATCTGATAGCTTCTGGGGGCCTAGGCGGCCCCCAGATCCCTGGCCTATTGGTTTTGTCTTTTTTGAAACAACCAGGACTTTTATCAGCCTTTGCCCCCCCCCCGTCAAAAAAGCTAACTATACCCCTGGTTTTTGTCCACGTGTTTCTTTGCTCCACCAACTAGTTACTGCAATTTTTCTCACTGGCTGCTGTCTCACTCACAGCAGGACTAGTATAGTCCCACCGTGACAATCCCTGAGAGTCAAATCACCATTTTGTTGTCTTGAGTCAGGCGAGAGAGAGATTGTGGACTTGGAGAGGATGGCAAGCCACTGGTTTGAGTCCCACACAGTTTGTGTCTCTTCTGGCTCTGCAACAGTTGCCAATGCAAGACTGTCTTTTCTTCAGCTCCAACGGTCC
Organism: Neoceratodus forsteri; assembly: GCA_016271365.2. Taxonomy (NCBI): domain Eukaryota; kingdom Metazoa; phylum Chordata; order Ceratodontiformes; family Ceratodontidae; genus Neoceratodus; species Neoceratodus forsteri. The sequence goes on from CM028130.1 coordinate 57,771,950, forward strand.
GACCCCAGGCTCCTGAGTGCCGCGTGGTCATTAAATTCAGTACTGGCCACGTAAGTACTGTATGTGTCTGCACTGCAAGGGTGGCTTAATCAGTAGTAGGTGCCAAATCAAACTATGCAGCCACCAGTGGCCAGAACAGTGGGACTGGTATGTAAAAAGGCTATGGTACAAGGATATTGTATACTACCACAATTGGCCCCAAAATGCACGAGAAAGCATCAAAAATGCCAACATTTTCTGGGTACCTAGGTGACTCCCAGACCCCTGGCCAGTTGGGTGGGGTCATTGACTTTTGCGTACACTTTTTAAAAGGCTGGTTACTCCACTGCCCCCCTTGTTGTCTAAGAAGGGGCAACACAAGCAAGAGTAAGGAAGTGGAGAGAGAGCAGGTGTCATTTACAGACCTGACATGTGAGCCTTGTATAAAAATTCCAGCTGCTCACGGTGTTGGTGGAGTGTGCGCCGAAGGCAGCAAAGCATAATAATAAGGAAAATAATTAAAAATGTTTGTATAATAACAAAACCCTTGAAAGTATTCTCTAACCAAGTATTAGTAAGTGCACTTTTAAAATCACCATCATTAATAAGGTCAAATACTGCTTCATTTGCTTTGGAGATATTATTGCTGACAAGGATGAGATGGGTGTCTTTCCTGTCTAAAAGTGACTTCAGAGTTAAAGTCAAGGGATCAATGTATACATTAAAGTAGGGTAAGTACTCTGAAAGAGTAAGCAGATAATCAGGGTTACCATCAATGATATCAGATTCCACAAAGGAACAGGGGTAATAACTGTGTGCCTAATAATAGTTGTCTGGTGAGGACAAAGCAAGCATAGAGTCATTAATAAAACATGTCTTGTCACCATATGAAAGTGCTTAAAATGAAGTTACCACACAATATTCACCATCCGAATTATATTGCATTTTAACAGTAGGTAGTCTCCATTTTTGTAGTTGTACTGGGCAAGTATAAGTCTGTTTGGAAATCCATGTTGACAGGCGATGAACCTCGTCCTGATAAGACTGGTACAACTGAGAATCATCTGGAGCAGATGTTGAGTCCTGGTATTCTGTGCCATTAGTGGGGATGTCATCGTCCATGGAAAAGGACCAATTGATGCTGTCTGGGGAATATCCACATGCAGGTTTAATAACATCAAATACATTACATCGACACAAATAAATATACCCTTTCTTCGCACAGCAGTCCATGTACAGTTAGACCCACGTGTCCAGAAGAGGATGAAAAACCAGAAGAGGAGACAAGTTGAGGTGTGCTCCATAGATGTCTTCGTCAAGGTGCCCAATGTAGTTTACAGATGATAGTTCATCAAATATAGCTGTATTGGGATCAAAACATGGTAAAGAAACAGTAAAAGACACAAACATAGTATCCTTAAAGGAACATTTCTTGTGAATGAGCTTGCTTAATGGATTTTTCCTGCAATGAACTTGAACCTACTCCACCTCCATAGCCCTATTGATCTCTGTTGACCCCTCCTTCCCTTTTTCTAATATGCCCCTATGTTTATGCGTGCATGCTTCATGTCCCCTATCATTTTAGGTTCACACTTCTCCTGGCAGTCTGTTTAAGGCATCTACCATCCTTTCAGTAAATAAATATTTCTTCACATCTATCCTGAATGACCCCCCCCAGCTTCATTGTATGTCCCTAGGTTTGGATGCTCATCCTCATTTGAAGGAAACTCCCCAACTACCCTTTTTATCCCTGTGAGGTACTTTGCAGGTCTTGATCATACCACCTCTCGCCTTCCTCTCTTTCAGAGTGTACATGTTGAGATTCTTCAGCCTTTCCTCGTAGGGATTCCTGTGAAAATTCTGAGCCATTTTAGTTGCCTTCCTCTGTAAAACCTCCACCTTATGTCTTTTCTGAGGTGTGGACTTAAACTGGACACAGTACTGCAGCTGGTGGTATACAATAATTGGAGACAATGGCAGCACAACATCCTCATCCTCCTACTGGAGATGCCACTCCTTATGCACCCAAGACCAATTTGCCTTCTGCCTATAACCTTGTCACACTGTACTGCCATCTTGAGGTCCTCTGATATAATAACCTCAAGGATCCTTTTCATGTCTAGTGAGTATCAGTACCTCCCCATCCTATACCCAGCATTGGGGTTCCTATGCCCTAGGTACATGATTTTACACTTGTTGGCATTGAACCCCAAGATGCGTAGAAAATGGAATAAATGTGAATGAACTGCAGGCTTTTAAGCAGCTTTTCGGGGAGTGTGTGTGTGTGGGGGGCTCTGCTACTAGATTTGCTTTTGATTTAGTATAATGTGCAACAGACTAACCCTGCTCCCCACTCCATGTGCTATATCGAGATAAAGAGCCCAAAAGCATTGGGCAGCATTGAGCTCATGGGCACCCCACTTGTCACTGCCTGTGCTGAGAGCTACCCCACCACCACCCTCTGCACCTCCCTGTAACTAGTTCTCTATCCATTTAGTCAGACCACCTTCCACCCATCCCCTCCTTCTCCTCCTCTTCTCCTCCTCCTCCTTTGCCTGTGTCCCTCCTCCCAGTAGTCCGCGCCCTTTCTCCTACTTATTCTTATCGGGTGGTGGTGCCTTCTGTAATACACTCATACCACTCTGCCTGCCCCTTCCAGGTTACTTACACCTCCACTTTTACCTATATCTAGGGTGGTGAGCTCTTCAGGCTCCTCTGTCCAGACCTTTCTACCAACCTCAGTCTGTTGCCCCCACCCATTTGTTTAAATCCACCTTAGTAGAGATATACCCCTCTAAATCCTGGCTTTTTTTTTTTACATATTTTCTCACAGGGCTATGGTCGGCTTGGTCATCCCGACAGACACTCCTAGCCCTGCCCCTAACATCAGGCTGACCTGCTCACCTCCATGGATTACCACCGTGCTGGGGTGATGAGGAGCTTCCCAGATCAACCCACTGGAGCAGGATCCAATTGAGGAGGTGCCATTCGGGTGGCGGGGGGTCAAGCTCATGCTGCCTGACCATAGCCCATTTTCTACTTTTCTCCCCTTTGCAGAGTGCAGGCGTGCAATGACACTTAGACACAGCATGCCAACATCTGCCACACTCCACCACCCTTTACTACACCAATGTAGTATCATCCGCAGTCATCACCAGGGGACTCTACAGAGTGGTGCATCCCTGGATCCCGCCCAAGGATAGGAGAGCAGTCCTCTGGATGCTCAATCCTATCCCTCCTTTGCCAACCCCTGGTGGCCCAGGCTTGCATCCAAACCCAGGTCGTCAGCGTGGCCTAAGGTGGGATGTCCAGCGCCTCAACCCTCAGTGCCAGTGGCATGGCAGCAATGCTGCCTTTAATACTCCCCACCCCTTCCTGCTCCAGTGTACAATGTTCCACGCGTACAAGTCACTATCTCCCCCAGATTCTACCCCAGTTTGTCACTAATCCATAACGTTTGGTGGCACCAATCCCTTAGCCACTCAAACTCTTCCTCCCCCTTGCTGCATGTTGAGGCAGTGCCTGCTCTGCCCCTCCTGCAGTCAACCAGGGGACAGCTTCAACCCAAATATGGCTGTGCCTTTCCCCCTTTCCACCCCATTTCACCCATTTCAGTATAGAATCCCCAGGATGAGTGCCCCCCACCCTTACCCTCTTTTCCTTCTAATGCCTCTTCCACCACCCCAGTATTTGTTCTTCCCTGTCTCTTACCCCCACCAACTACACCCTCAGTAACTTCTGTGTCTGTACCCACTACATCCGTCTCACCCCTTTTCTCTGCCTTATTCCTCCCATCCCCCTTGAACCCCTTCCCAACTTGACTAATTCCTACTGGGCTACCCATGTTGACCTCCCCACTTCCCATACTGATATCCAACCCCTCTCCTATTCCCACTGTTGTCGATTAAGAGACCCCATTCCCTTCTACCCCAATAGTGATGCCCCTCCCATCCTTCCCCCTTCCCATAGCCTTCTCTCTTTCAGTCACCACCCCTCCTTCCTTACTATCTCCCTTCTACCCTTTTGTCCTAGCTATCTCTTCCCCTACCTGTTGCCATCCATCTCATGTCCTGCTTGACCTCCCCCCTTCAGTATGTTCCTGCTCCCCCTCTCTGTGAGATAGCAGAGTTTCAAATCTATTCCTGGTCGATACCTGTCCTATAACTCTTCCCCCTATCAGTTCCCCCATCCTAGTTGTTCCCCTTCATGCCACCCCTGGTCCCTCCCTACCTGCAGCCATCTGCTCTTTCCCCTGGTTCTCCACATGGTCTCTTGCTCCCCCATCAGGAGGCCCTGGCCCTCACCTCAGGCACCCACTTCCTTCTCCTCTCTTTTCTGATAATGCCTCTGATACTGGGGTTGATTTCAGTTCCTAGATATTCTTCCTTCATCCCCCTTTGCCATCCCCTATTCCCCCCTTAGGATGCCTACCATACTTATCTGTCCTGCCACTTAGACTCCTCCCATACCTCCACAATTCCTCCCTCAAACTAGCCAGTCATCTACAGACCATACACCCCCCATCATCCAAGCCCAGTCCAGAATCATGGCAGACCCACACCCTGTACACCCCTCCACCCTTCCAAAGATGCCACCCTATTGACATGTGGCACCTGCCCCATTTGGCCCCATCTTATGTTACAGGCTCTTCCCAGGTTTTATACCCTACTACAACTGTTAGGCCCCTATTTACTCAAATTCCTGTCCCTCCCCACAGTAGTCCCTCTACTGACCCTTGCTGACTGGGGTAAATCAGTCTCAAAATCTCATCTGTTAGATACTTGTATTACTGTTGCAATCCTAAAGCCTCCTTGTCCATTTTTCACCCTCAGCTACTATACTTTTTGTTCTCAGCTCTCATATAGTTTCATTTAGCACAGTTCAAAATCCATGCACTCCAAGCATTACTCAGCTAAGAGAAATAAACAGAGCAAATAAATATGTATTATTACAGCAATCATAACAGTATAGCTCAGCCTAGAGTCAGTTAAGGAAAGAAACAGCACAACTAAATCTGTATTATTACAGCAATCCTAAAGAATCCAATCATTGCTTTGTCTCCACTCCAGAGACCATGCTGTAATATAGGACCACAGAGGACTGTGGGTGGGAAGGTGGGCAACTGTAAAGTCCTGGCAGAGCTGTATTGAGCTCAGTCACTCTCCCTCTCACTCACCTGCTCTATTTCTCCCGATGCTGCAGGCTGTCCTTTGTACTGGGGTCCTGCTTGCACTGGTGCCTTTTTCTACCCACAAAGAAATCCCCCAGCAGTCCCTACACAGCTCGCTGACCTCGCCTCACTCCCTCTCTCACTCGCTCATTCTGTTTCTCCTGGCGCTGCAGGCTGCCCTTTGCACTGGGCCCCTGCCTGCATTGTTGCCTTTTTCTGCCTCACAAAGAAATCTGCAGCAGTCCCAACAGAGCTCTGTGGAGCCCACTCACTCCTCTCCCTCACACCATCTTTCTGTTTCCATCGGCACTGCAGGTTGCTCTTTTGTACTGGGCCCCTGCCTGCATTAGTGCCTCCTTTTCTGCCCACAAAGAAATCTGCAGTAGTCCCAACAGAGCTCAGTTGAGCTCAGTCACTCCCCTCTCACTGCCGATCCTAATCTCTCTCAAACACTGATTTTCGAAAGTGACTGTGTTATTCTGCGCCAGAAGTGCGAAACACATTTGGTCAGGATGTGAAAATGACAGCTGTACTGTTCATAAGGAGATGTGAAAAATGCTAGTGCTGAAAATCTGGTGTGAAAATATTACTAATTTGTGAAGTTACAAGGGTGCGTGGAAACTGCACAACGTATTCTCGTAACACCGTCATTTTGTGGAGTTTCATCACAAAATTTTCAACATAGGCATTTTAGGACCTCTGCTCATGAACAGTGTCACTGTGATTTTCTTAATGCATTCCAAACATTGATTTCCCACAGCGACCGTGCTATTCTGTGCCAGAAGTGCAAAAACACATTTCGGCCAGGATGTGAAAAATGACAGCAGTACTGTTCATAAGGAGGTGTGGAAAAATGGCAACATTGAATATCTGGAGTGAAAATATTGCAAATTTATGAATTTATGAGTGTGCATAGCAACTGCGCAATGCACGCTCGTAAATCAGTCATTTTTTTTATTTTTCCCACCAAATTTGCATCATAGACTTTTTGAGAGACCACCTCATGAACACTGGCACTGTCACTTCATTAATCAGCCCCAAAACGTGATTCCACCCAGTGACCACAAAATCACCTTTTGGGACCGATTAACATCATGAAAGCAGCTGAATTCATGAGGAAAGGGCCCAATTACCCCATGCTCTAAATTTTGTGCCAAAATTCCAAAATATGCCTGAGATATGCAAAAAAGTTGAAAAGACCTATTTATGTCATTATTCAGCTTACTGGCATTTCCTCAGTTCGCGGTTGGTTTTGAAGAGTGCAGATGTGTTTCCAATCCACCGAAGATCATCACACCAGACTCCAGAGGTAATTGTGGGGTGGGGGTGTGAGGAGGCAGGGTGCACAGTGGGTGGGCACAGGTTGTGTTAGGGGGCAGGGAGACCGCGAGGGACCGTTTTCTTTTTTACAGGTTTAAAAAAAAAACATTGCAGGATGTTTTCTTCTTTACAAGGGCATTGGGGACGCTGAGGTGGGCTCCCAGTGTGCCACCTCAATGTTTGGGGGGCTGTAGCTGATGGGGGATTGGGCACCCCTGTCGGCACATATGGAGTGCTGGGGGGACAAGAGCTGAGGGGGATTGGGCACCCCCTCATCATAAACTGAATGTTTTTGGGAGGGGGGAACCATTATGCTAATGGGGAGTGGGCTCCCTATTCTGCAACCTGAACTTGCATGGGGACTGAAGCCAACGGGGATTGGGGCCCCCGTCAGCAAACAAACACTATTGTGCGGTGGGGGGGACATGCTGCTGAGGGGGATTGGGCACCCCCTCAGAATTGGGGGCTCAGTCATATTGTTTGTGAACATGGTGGAAAACTGCTGCCATGTTCACAAACAATATTACAGTACCAACTTTCCATCCAGCAATGACGGGTAGCTCCCTCATTGCAGCGGAATGGCTGATGCTGCAAAGACGAGGTGGCCCCTGATTGCAGAGGCTGAAACATTTCAAGGTTGTGGCATGCTGGCTGAACTAGTGCCAGCAGCAGCATGCCTCCCCATTGGGGAATGTGGGCCAAGCCTCAAAGGACAGTGGGGGCTTTGGCCACAACAGTGCCATACTTCCACAGCCTGCTTCTGCAGCAAGCTGCTGCAATATGTTTCTTGCGCATGCACGCAATCAACATAAAAAAACCAATGCTAAAAAGAGAAAGCTAGCTACTGAACATATAAGTTATATAATATAACCGATCAATGTTAATTTCCAATGCAGACATTACAGTCAATGAAAATTGCTTATTTTAATTAAAAGGAAACTAAGGCAATACCTTCTAAATCTTAAAACTTTAATAACAGGATGCAGGGCATGAGCAGAAAAACAATCTTCCCATAAATAAGATACTAAAAATAAAAAGATATATATCGTTCATTTCCTACAAACTACCCAGGTGCGCTTTGTTTAAATAAAACCAGGGTCTATCTAAGAACAAGTACTTAATCTCTAACCTAGTAAACTCCAAAAAAACAACTAGTACTACAGTAACAAGAACAAACAAGTAAAAAAAAACCTTCAGTTAAAAAATCTCCAGACATATCCAACGCTGAAAAGGGTTTTCTCATGCTACCTCACAATGGTAGCAGCCATGTAGAGTGCTGGTTATTGAGCGCTGCACTTCTGAGCGACTCAATAATAGTGCTCTGCAAGAGTGCAAGTGGTGCAATACATCATTATATCCTATATAGCGAGTATAGCAAGGAGCTGTACTCACTACTGCAGGATATAGCATCATTTGTGGCCAATTCCCACCAAGCTGCTTGCATAGCGTAGTGGTGTACACCACTGCTTGTGATGCAAGCAGACCCTGGTTTGGGTCAGGCTATGGGCAGGAGAATTGATTTTGTTCACAATCCAATAACTTGCCCCATGGTCCACACCCCCCTTGGAGTTAGTTATTTAAGTTTGGGGGGTGCAGGAGACTTGCCCCCCTCATAAGGGGGGGCACAGGGGGTGCAGTCCAACACATAAAAAAATGTTTTTGTGTGCTTTTGTTAAGTATTGTAGTGACCATTGCTATTTGCAATGGTCAGTACAATATCCGTCGCCCTTTTGACCATGAGGCCAAGTTTGTTCACTTTATGTGATAGGCAGTCTTTCAGACTAATTAAGTAAATAGGTTTAACAAACACTGCTGGTTGCTCTATTAAGAAGTTCTTAAAAACTAATCTTTATCTCCTGCACCTGGCTACCGTAGATATGAAAGAAAAAGTCACTAATGAAGGCAGTACCAGCCCATTATAAATTTAGAAATCATATGGATAAGGTCGCTCCTACTAGTGTATACCATATGAAGTCCATAAGAGTGAAAATCATAAACTGTCATAGTAATAATAATAATAATGATAATAATAATAATAATGTGCTTTATTTTTACTGCACCTATCTAAAATCAAGGCGTCTTAACAATAAAATACAAAAGAATAAAACAGGATGCAATTAAAAAACATAAATACAATAAAGACAGGGTTTCATGAAATTCAGTAAAATTCCATCAGTTAGGGTAGGCTTGAAGCCACAAGTGGGTCTTAGGGCCTGTTTAATCCATCCACGGTAGTGCAATATTGAAGCTGATAGGGTAGAGATTCCAAAGGGCTGGGGTTGCGTACATAAATGCACAGGCCTCGACAATTTTAAAGAAACCTTGGAATTCTAGCAACCCTTCACAAATGAATGGAGCTATCATCTGGGGCAGCACGGCACTAGATGCTCTTTCAGGTAGCCCGAGCCCAGTCCGTGTAGGGCTTTATAAGTCCGGACGCCTGACTTTAAAGGTGATCCACCACTGTACTGGCAGCCAGTGCAGCTCACACATCACCGAGGAAATATGACAGGTCCAAGGAGTACCCATCAGTAAACAGGCTGCAGAATTCTGCACTAGCTGCAAGTGATCGATATCACCCCAGGTAGCCCTAGATAAAGGGGTTGCAGTAATCAAGTCATGAGATCACAAAGGTGTGGACCAATGTAGGCAGGTCACCAGACGGAATTAGGTGCTTAATCCTGGAGATGTTCCTCAGATGGTAAAAGAGGATTTGAGGTAATAATTAAGAGCAGGAGGGGCTGCATAGTGAACAAAAAACAAAGGTTCCAGAAAGTTCCACCCTCGATTAGACATCATGTCCTGTGTTCATAAAAATGTTCAAGAACCACAACCATAAAAGCATGCATAACTTTGCAAGCAGTTCCTTTTTAAGTCCAACCGTTAATAGTAGATAGAAAATCATAAATCATCTGAAGCAAAAGCTCAAAAACTAAAGCTGATAGATTCAGAGGAGTCCATTAGAGATGAGGGAAGAGTTCTGAGATTGAGAAGCAGTATACACAAGGAGTCCCACACAGAAAGGCAAAATGGTACAATCAAACTTATAAAATGGGCAAGAGAAAACCTCCATCCTGATTGGCTAACAAGTACCAGTAGCTGTGTCCTTATCAACTAATATACATAGCAACTGGTATTTATTATGCCAAGCAAGACACAGTACAGACAGAAATCCATGCGTGCCACTTCGGAAAAACATATTCTCCTGCATTTTCTAGTGAAGTGCTGTACTCCCATTCCGCCCGCCCCCTGCCCGGTCAGAACACCGAAGTTCTTGCCCAAAGCTACTACATGTCCACGTTCAAGTAAAATAGAAAATTCATTTAAAAACACCAACCTCTGTTGCATAAAATAGCTTCGATGCACTCACGCTTTTCCGGAGCCGCACCACTGATTTTTCTCTTGCGCAGTACCTTTCTCCCATCCCTCGCGATGACTATGACGTGGACCCCCACACTTCCACCTATAGTACATCATAAAAAGAAAAAAAACTATCCCTAAAACACATGGTCACAGCAAAAGAAATGTTCCACGTGAAACAAAATAAAAACTAGAGTTACAACGGAAAACAGTCTTCACTACGCCAGGTAAACATGGATACGCTCGTTCCCTCACAAACTATGGATTCACAGTTATTTAAAAAGTACACCATATTTTCAACCTCAGCATGTATCTCGCTGGGCAATTGGGAGAGTTGCTCTAAAGAACTTACACTCTCTTTACATGGCTAGGGCAGCAAGCGTGGCGACAAGCCTGTGTATCTATATCACTAAGTAATTATGATAACCTGAGCAATATGTTACTAGAGGGCTCTAGTGGTCACAAAGAGAAATGCACTGTATTAGACTTTTACACAGTGCATAAATAGAGGAACTATTTTTACTGTTATAACTAAAAACTCTTTGTCCCCGCTTATTTAATTTCTATTTTGATACTTTTTTTTTTTTCTACATCAGGGACCCATTTTATAAGCTCAATAGTACATTCCGAGGTGTGGTTCATTGCCTGATAAGAGCATGCCCAGTGGCATTAGGCACTTGGTACAAGTGACTCGTGCCTTAGTACACCCCTGGGCATGCTCTTATCAGGCAATAAACCACACCTCGTCATGTGCTATTGCCTGCTTAATCATCACCTCCAACAAGTAATCAACTGTTTTCTCTAGCTGTATTCAGGCTCTTTGTTAGCTGAACAGATCAGGAAGCAGTTGGGCAAGCTCTTTCAGAGCCAGATCCACAAAATGAAATGTTCCCAAAGTCAGAATGACTTTTAAGTGTGCAGGGTGCATAAACCTATGTTCAATTTGAGCCACCCAAAGATTAGCTAAAATAGGGTGATAGGCTTGCCGAGTTCGTCTAACTTTTAATGTCAGATCAGGAATGATCTTCAAGCTCTTAAACATAGAAACATAGAATTTGATGGCAGATAAGGATCGCTTGGCCCACCCATTCTGCCCATTTCCCTATCTAATGGATAAGCTGCAGATCCTAGTTAAACAACAGCCTACTTTCCCCTACCCCACCCACTAGAATTGCTTTATGTCTGTCCCATGCATTCTTGAATTTCTCCACTGTTTTCGACTCCACACCCTGCTCAAGAAGGCCATTCCATGCATCCACAACCCTCTCCAATAAAAAATACTTTCTCACATTACCACTGAGCCATCCCCCTTCTATCATAAAATTATGCCCCCTTGTTCTTGCATACCTCTTTTTCTGAAAGATGCTACCCTCTTGGACTTTGTTGATTCCCTTGAGGTACTTGAAAGTTTCTGTCATGTCCCCCCTTCTCCCTCCTTTCCTCAAGGCTATACATATTAAGCTCCTTAAGTCTCTTCATATGTCTACTGGTGCAGACCCTGCACCATTTTAGTACCCCTCCTTCTGTACTGCTCCATCCTGTCTATGTCCTTGCAGGAATTGGGTCTCCATAACTGCATTCAGTACTCCAGATGGGGTCTCACCAGCTGTCTATACAGAGGGATAAAAACTTCCTGTTTTCTACTGGTGATGCCTCTCCCTATGCATCCCAGTATCCCCCAGCCCTCCTTACTGCTCTCTCACATTGCTTGCCCACCTTTAGGTCATTTGATATGACTACCCCCAGGTCCCTTTCCATTTTCGTTGTTGTTAGTATCTCACCCACCATTGTGTACTCTTCCCCTTGGTTATTGTTTCCCAGGTGCATTATTTTGCACTTCTTAGCATTGAATCTAAGGTGCCATCCATTTAACCATTCTTCCAACCGTGACAAGTCCCTTCTCATCCTTTTCACCCCACCTTGTGCATCAACCCTGTTGCAGATCTTTGTGTCATCGAAAAACAGACATATTTTCTTTCCAGTCCCTCTGCAATGTCACTTATAAAGACATTAAAGAAGACTGGTCCTAGTACTGAACCCTGCAGTCCCCCTTTAATAACCCCCCCTTTTTTCAGAGTGGAATCCATTTACTATTACCCTCTGAGTCCTGTTCTCCAGCCAGTTTTCTACCCAGGCTACCACCTTGGAACCCACTCCAAGGCTGGCTAACTTGTATATTAATCTATTGTGCAGGACTGAGTCAAATGCCTTGCTAAAGTCTAGGTAGGCCATGTCCACAGCCCCTCCCTGATCTACTACTTTGGTCACCCAGTCAAAGAAATCTATTAGATTCATCTGACATGACCTTCCAGCTGTGAATCCATGCTGCTTTGGGTCCTGTGCCCCTCTGGCCTCTTGGTACACAACAATTCTTTCCTTCAGAAGTGATTCCATCATTTTCCCTATCACTGAGGTCAGACTAACAGGTCTGTAGTTTCCTGTCTCTGCCTTGCTCCCACTTTCATGAAGTGGAATAACATCTGCCCTCCTCCAGACCTCAGGTACCACCCCACCTTCCCATGATTTGTTAAAGAGGGTAGTCAGTGGTGTCACTAGTTCTACCCTTAGTTCTTTTGGAATTCTGGGATGAATCCCATCAGGCCCCATTGCTTTGTCCACCTTCAGTTTTAAGAGTTCTTTCAGAACTCTTTCTTCTGTGAATGGGCTGGTATCAACCCCCCTATCTAGAATGTTTCTATTGTTTGGTTTAGGTACCTCCCCCTCTTCCCTTCCCACTGCACAGACACCAGTTTCCAAGTCACACACAAGATGTGGTCCCTGTCAAGGTAATTGAGCAGTTTGAATGTTACTGGCTGGGGAGGATCAGTCATGGGAGGTTTAGCCCAAAAAGCTCTATGGGCCCTTTCGATTATGTAAGTTGGGCCATTTGGCTACATCCAGTTAATTTGCAGAATAGTTTCTGAATTAACTCAATCATATTTGGCCCTTCTTGCCCTCTGGTAATCCAAGGAGGGCAAAGTTATTTTGTCTGCTGCAACCCTCCAGGTCATTGTCCTTGTCCTCCAACTTCCCCATCCTCTGGTTCAAAGGATGATGTCGGGCTCCATTCTTGATTGCATATCTACTAATGATGAGATGTGGGTCTTAGCATTACCTACTCAAGATGGCAAGTTCTTTAAGAGTAGGTTTGATGTCTTTGAGATCATCCAAAATTTCAAATTCAGCAGTTTTAATTGTGATACGCTCCTTGGCTATTTAAGCTATAACGACGTCTCCCAGGTCCTGCACCCATTCCTCTGAGGAAGCCTGCAGAGGTGATGAACTTCTTCTCAGCTGCTTGGCTTCTAAGGTCAGTAAAGATACCTTGTCCATGCCAGCAGGATACAACGAAGCTTCATAGTATGGGGCGGCTATGTCCATTTGAAATGATGCTGCAAACATCCTTGAATGTTGCTTTATAGCAGTAGCAAAGAAAGAGTAGTGGAGGTGGGTGCAAAACTCGTTTTAACTGATTTTTGAAGTCAGAGAAATGGAGCTCAGCAAAAATGCTGCTATACCACTGCTTGCATCACATGACTCTGCTCCACTGTGTTCATGCAGTGGTTCTGAGCATTGTTCCTTAGTGTAGGGAAAACCTACCCATTCACCAGCATACATTAGAGCATCATGATGGGTGCTATGTTGCCCCACTGTGTTCATTCATTGCTTCTCAGCATTGCTCCTCCCTTGAAGCAGTCTCTTACTTTGCTCATACAGTGATTTTGAGCATCACTCCATAGTGCAGGCAGTACCTCACATTTCACCACCACACAGTACACCACCTTGATGGGTATCATGTTGCCCCACTGTGTTCATGCATTGCTTCTCAGCATTGCTCCTCCATGCAGGCAGTCCCTTAATCTTCACCAGCACACAGTACACAACCGTGATGAGTTGCATGTCACCCTACTGTGTCTGCTCTGTCCTACTAATGACACTCACACCCTATGTGTGTGCACAGATGTTGTAACAGCTGTGTGTGTGTGTGTGTTGTGTGAATTTTCAAGGGGGTGTGTATGTCCAGAACCAAAAACCTTTTTCACTTCATTACCTTGATGTTTATTGTCTTGTTTTTTTCTATTATTGTGGTGTAAATGTGGGACATTTAAATTATTTATTTATGCACACTATGTATTTATTTCAAAAGTTTTACCAGGAAAGACATATTGAGCTGAAAAAATAGCTAATTTCCAGATGCATCAGGGAAGGGGATGACAGGTTCAAGAACAACATAGAACAATAACACACATAATAACATATCATACAGAGATATAAAATAAACAGTATAAAATTTGCATGAAAGAGTTTCATCAGACAGGTCAAATTATAGGCAAAAAGGTTGCAAGGACACAGCAGGGAATCTGTCCCATGGCCACAAACAATAGTACTTTTCAACTGTGAGGGCACCAGGGGATAGGGCATTGAAGAAAGGAGTGCATATGGGGGGAAGAAGGGAAAGTACAGACAAGTGACGGAGGAGGAGGAAGAAGAGAGGGAGAAGGGTTGGTGAGGTATTGAAGGGGCGAGGAGGAGGAGAAAGAGAGGAAGATGGTAAATTGAGGAGCTTGGAAGGGCTAAGATTAAAGGGAAGCCACAGGAGGAAGCATTGTGGTCATGAAGAAAGAAGGAAGAGGTGAAACTGAGGAATGGGAAGAGCTATGACTAAAGGGCAGGCTCAAGAGGTAGCTATGTGGTCATGAAGCAGAAAGTAAAGAACTTTGGAAGAGGTGGAATGAATGGTTGGGGGGGGGGGTTCATGTTTAGGAAAGCAGAAAGAGAAAGCAGCCTGACCAGCGAAAGATTTTACATCACAGTAATACAACTAAGTCACACATTAATTATATATCTCTTCTCCTACATCAGTCATTCTCCAAGTTTTTATTTTGATAAGTTGCTAACTATTTTTGTTCTTTGGTCAGTTCCACAACTTTCTGCTTCATAACTTATTTTTGTCAATGTATTCTTGAGACCTAATTGTCCTCTTTATCAATGTTACATTTCTTCAATTTCTATGAGCGTTATATTCTGTATGTTTGTATCTGTTATTTTTCCCCTTTCCCCTTCTCCCAGGACACAGCTGTTACTTGCTCTGTATGTCTTTCCTTGTAAAACCTTTGAAGTAAATACATCTTTTAAGACATTAATGCATTAGAAGCCATTGTGGCTCTGACCAGAGTTTATTTAATAAAACAAGCAGTCACTGATTCTATAAAAAATTATGCTTTACTAGAAGAACTACAAGTATTTACAAACAGTATATATTTACAGCGAAACAAAAGGATTACCAATTTACTAAGAAATAGAAAATAAAGCAAGTTACACAGACAGGTGAGATATAGACAAATCTGAACTCTCCTTACCTAAAAGCTATTTGCCTACTGCTAGTTATAGAATACACTGTCCTTAAGCTATACTTCTTTCTACAGCAGGGCCCCCTCATTCAGATGTCAGACACAAAGGGCAACCAAAGGAGGCATACACCAAATGTGGTACAGCCCCTAGCCTTACTGTCTGCTGAGCTTCACTGATCTTCACTGACTGGGAAAGAGACCAATCATGGTGGGAAGGCAGACTCCAACAGATGCAGATTTCCTGGCTGTTGTATGTAAATCAGCATTTGTACTGCTTTAGCACTACTGAAATACTGGTTGACTAATAGAAAGCTCTCAGCTGGAAGCAATGGCTCAGACACAAAGGGCACCCCTAGGAGGCATACACCAGGGCGGTCCAGCCCCTAGCCTTACAGTCTGCTCTATCCACTACTTAAATAGTGGTTGGCTAATGAAAGCTCTCAGCCAGTAACAACCAGAAGCAACAGCTCAGACACAAAGGGAAACCCTAGGAGGCATACTTCAAATGCGGTCCAGCCCCTAACCTTACTGTCTGCTGAGCTTCACTGATCTTCACTGACTGGGAAAGAGACCAATCATGGTGGGAAGGCAGACTCCAACAGATGCAGAACCAGGGATTCCTTGACAGAAGTTCTACATGGGTGAAGCCCCTTTGTGAGTGCACAGTCCAGGCTCCTATCTCACTGAGGCAACTTCTCTCCTCAATCACTGTGTTCAGACCAAGCCAACAGCTGCTTTCTCAGCATAAGAAGCAGTTTTATTAAAGCTGGACAACAGTCCACCATCCTGCCTGCTAGGAGGAAGAGGCAGAGTTTCAGCATAATTCATAAAAAATATATTTTCTTTCAGACAACAGTGTATTACACAATAGGGTATTGTTTTCCATATACTACTACCTCTACTTTATTTCATCCTCAAAAGCACCCTAATAGGCCATGGACATCATCACCTGCCAGGGGTGCACAGCATCGTTTCCGAGGGCACTCATTCAGGCACTAGGACATTGCCCCACTTGCTGTCAATACAACATATAAAAGCTCAATTCAAGGAGGCATGGAACCAAATAATTCATCTCCACAATGTCATTAGAAACCCTGTACCTGCTTGCCCTATCACACACCACCTTTACCAGGAGGTCATTTAGCACTGATGAAAAACCCTCATCCAGAAGAATGGAAGGTAGTAAAGGGGGGCAGGAAAACACTGCACAGACCTCAACAGCAGTCCCCCTATGCACCACACCAGCTCCACCAGGAGGTCATTCCATGCCTCTTGACCACCCCGGTCCAGGAGAATGGTAGGTAGTAAAGGGGGCAGGAAAACATTGTACAGGCCTCAACAGCAGTCTCTGTACCACGAGGCACAAATCAAAATAACTAATAGATACACCCCTCTAGCCACGGAAAGCAAACAAGGGTATAATAACACACACTGCTGGATAGGGCACGAAACAGGAAAGAGCAAGGAAAGCACTGCAAAGGCATCTACTGTATTAATAAGAAGCTAAGGAAAGTTCTGATTGTAGGTGATTCCATGATCCGAGGAGTAGAATCACACATATAGTGGCATCGTCATTGCAGAAGCTGATCGGACTGGGTCACCATCACAGAAACATGGTTCGACAATAACCATGACTGGGACATGACTACACCAGGATACTGTCCATTTCAGAAAGACAGAACTGGTGGGGGGGAGGCGTAGCTATGTATGTAAGAGAGGGAATAAAAGCTACTATGACTCAAAATGACAATACCAAAACAGAGTCAATTTGGGACACTCTAGAGGCAAACAATGGAGCAGCAACTCAGGTAGGAGTGTTCTACTGGCCCCCAGCAACAAGTGTGGAAGGGGACAAGGAAATATTGGAAAACATACACAAAATGAGTGACAAAGGGGAGGTAATTGTACTGGGTGACTTCAATTTACCTGATGTAAACTGGGATACACATACATTGAATTCAGCCAGAAGCAAGGACTTTCTAAACGCCCTGTATGTATCCGGCCTGAAACAGCTTGTAAAGGACAAAACAAGGGGGGAAGCAGTCCTTGACCTGCAACTAACAAACAGGGACAATATCACAGCGGTAAAGTTTGGGAGCCACCTGGGGACTAGTGACCACTGTATGGTATGGTTCCAGGTCAAGACAAAAACAGACACCAAGCACTCCAAAACAAAAGTCATAAGCTGAGTATGGCTAACATTATGCAGAGGATCGATGTTAAAGATACAGATCAAAAGGGCTATACTAAATACTGCAAACTATTGTATAAGAAGGGTGGGCAAAGCTAAAAGGAAAAGAAAATCACTCTGGTTTTCTAAAGAAGTAGCCACTAAGATCAGGAAGAAAAGAATAGCTTTCAGGAAATACAAACAAACTGTATCTGACAAGGACAGAGAAGAATACAAGGAGATACAGTAGGAAGCAAACAAAGTGATCAGGACAGCAAAGACAGAATCTGAGGAGAGGATAGCCTAGGAGGTCAAAAAAGGGTGACAGGACATTCTATAGATATGTCAGTGAGAAAAGAAAGACATCAGGAGGTCTTGTTAGACTCACAAGGGTAGATGGGGAGATCACAGAAAATGACAAGGACAAGACTGAAAATCCTCAACAGTTACTTCTGCTCTGTATTCACCAAGGAGGAGGCAGGATATGGAACTAGCAATGCAACACACAAAAAGAAAGGAGTTGGAATACACTCGGTCCCTTTACAAAAGAAAGTGTCCTAAAGGAACTAGAGAACTTGATAGAAACAAGGCCATGGGACCAGATGAAATTCACCCTAGATTATTAAGGGAACTAAGGGATGAGCTGGCAGCACCCCTGGCTGACCTTTTAAACCTATCATTCAAGCTGGGTAGTCCCCCAAGACTGGAAGAAGGCAATAGTTATTCCTCCGCACAAAACGGAAGCAGAGAAACTGTAAACAACTACAGACCAGTAAGCCTAACCTCAGTTGTGGGCAAAATAATGGAAATCCTGCTCAAGAGAGGATTATATCCTTTCTAGAAGAAAAAAACAAATTAAACACAAAACAGCATGGCTTTTTCAACAGGAAGGTCATGCCAAATGAATCTGATAGACTTCAACTGGGTGACTAAATAATAGACTGGAGAGGAGCAGTAGACATAGTATACCTGGATTTCAGCAAAGCCTTTGACTCAGTCCCACACAGAAGGCTACTCAACAAACTGGACAGAATGGGAGAAACACAGCAAGTAGTGAAATTGGTAAGGAACTGGCTCACTGGAAGGACACAGAGGGTACTTGTAAACAGCTCACTTTCAGAAGAAAGAGGAGTAAATAGTGGAATGCCAAAAGGATCAGTACTCGGTCCGATCCTATTCAGTATTTTTATTAGTGACATAACTGAGGGACTGGAGGGGAAGTTGAGCTTATTCGCCGATGACACAATAGACACTCCACGTGGGGTAGAAAAGATGAAGGCTGACCTTAAGGCTCTGGAAAAAATGTCAGAAACATGGCAACTAAAGTTTAATGCAAAAAAATGTAAGGTTATGCACCTAGGATGGGTCAACACTGGAGAGGACTACTACCTGGGATGAGTACAACTGGAATCTTTCAAACAGGAAAGGGATCTGGGAATAATTATAATGGATGACCAAAGATGTCCAAACAGTGTGAGAAAGTGGCATTACGGGCGAATAGCATATTGTGCTGCATAGGCATTGGGATCACCAGCAGAAAAAAAAGGTCATCCTGCCACTCTATAGATCTCTGGTGAGGCCACACCTGGAGTACAGCATACAGTTCTAGAGACCACACCTAAAAAAGGATATCAACAGACTGGAGACAATGCAAAAGGGAGCTACAAAAATGATACACAGCCTACAGAACAAAAATTATAAAGAGCATCTGCAAAACCTGAACATGTACTCCCTGGAGCAACAGAGGGAGATGGGAGATATGATTGAGACCTACAAACATAGAAACATAGACTTTGATAGCAGATAAGGACCGCTTGGCCCACGTAGTCTGCCCATTTCCCTACCTAGAGGATAAGCTGCAGATCCTATTTAACCAGCAGCCTATTTCTTCCTACCCCCCACAAAAATTGCCTTATGTCTGTTCCAAGCATTCTTGAATTCTCCCACAGATTTAGACCCCACAACCTCCTCAGGAAGGCTGTTCCATGCGTCCACCACCCTCTCTGTGAAAAAATACTTCCTCACATTGCCCCTGAGCCATCCCCCCTCTATCTTCAGATTGTGTCCCCTTGTTCTTGCACATCTCTTTTTCTGAAAGATGCTACCCTCTTGGACTTTATTGATTCCAATGAGGTACTTACACGTTTCTATCATGTTCCCCCTCTCCCTCCTTTCCTCAAGGGTATACATATTAAGCTCCTTTAGTCTCTCCTCATATGGCTTCTCTTACAGACCCTGCAGCATTTTAGTTGCCCTCTCTGAACTGCCTCCATCCTGTCTATGCCCTTGTTAGGAATAGGGTCTCCAGAACTGGACGCAGTACTCCAGATGGGGTCTCACCAACTGTCTGTATGGAGGGATAACAACTTCCTGTTTTCTGCTGGTGATGCCTCTCCCTATACATCCCAGTATCCCTCCAGCCCTCCCTACCACCTTCTCACATTGCTTGCCAACCTTAAGATCATCTGATATGATTACCCCAGATCCCTTTCCATTTTTTTGTTGTTACTACCCCTCAATGTGTAATCTCACCAAGTTTTTGTTTCCCAGGTGCATTACTTTGCACTTCTTTGCATTGAATCCAAGCTGCCATACTTCTGACCATTCCTCCAACCTTGCCAATTCCCTTTTCATCCTTTCCACACCTCCTTGTGTATCAACCTTGTTGCAGATCTTTGTGTCATCTGCAAAGAGGCATACTTTTCCTTCCAGTCCCTCTGCAATGTCACTTATAAAGACATTAAAAAGGACTGGACCCAGTACTGAACCCTGAGGTACCCCACTAGTAACCCCTCTCTCTTCAGAGTGGACTCCATTTACAATTACCTTCTGTGTCCTGTTGTTCAGCCAATGTTTTGCTACCACCCCTAGGACCCACTCCCAGGCTGGTTAATTTGACTACTAATCTTTGTGTGGGACTGTGTCAAATGCCTGGCTAAGTCTAGGTAGGCCATGTCCACAGCCCCTCCTTGGTCTACTACTTTAGTCACCCAGTCAAAGAAATCAATTAGATTCGTCTGACATGACCTTCCTGCTGTGAACCCATGCTGCCTTGGGTCCTGTGCCCCACTGGCCTCTAGGCACTGAACAATTCTTTCCTTCAGAAGTGATTCCATCACTTTCCCTACCACAGAGGTCAAACTGACAGGTCTGTAGTTTCCTGTCTCTGTCTTGGTCCCACTTTTGTGAAGGGGAATCACATCAGCCTTCTTCCAGTCCTCAGGTACCACACCATCCTCCCATGATTTGTTAAAAAGAGTAGACAGTGGTGTCACTAGTTCTCTGATTAATTCTTTTAGAATTCTGGGGTGAATTCCATCTGGCCCCATTGCTCTGTCCACCTTCAGTTTTAGGAGTTCTTTCAGAACCCTTTCTTCTGTGAAAGGACTGGGATCGACCCCCCTCTCCAGAGTGCTTCTGTTAATTGGATTAGACACCTCCCCCACTTCCTCTTTTGTGAATACTGAACAGAAGTATTCATTCAGTATCCCTGCTTTTTCACTGTCACTCTCTGCCCACCCACCATCCATTCTATTCAGCCTCACTATCCCTCCCTTTGTTTTTCTACGCTCCCTGATATACCTATAAAAGGTTTTATCCCCCCCTTCTTAACCAAGTTGGCTATCTTTTCCTCAGTTTGTGCCTTTGCTATTCTAGCTAACCTCCCTGCTTCCTTCTGCCTTAACTGGTACAGTTCTCTGTCCTGCTTCTTCTGTGTTTCCTTATACTTCCTAAATGCCATCTTTTTCTCCTAACCTTCACTACCACCTCTTTTGAGAACCATAGTGACTTTTCTTTCATTTGATTTGTTTTATTTGCTTCACACAAAGGCTTGTTGCCTCTGTGATGGCAGTTTAGATATTTCCCATTGTTGCTCCACCCTCCTTCTAGCCTGTTTGCTAGTGCTTTTCTAAGGCACTCTCCCATCTTGCCAAAGTCAGCCTTCCTGAAGTTCAGAACCCTCACTTTTGTATGGCTTGACTCTGTAGCTGAGTTTATCGTGAACCACACTGTTTGGTGGTCACTTGTTCCCAAATGACTACCCACTTCTAGATCTGAGATCTTCTCACTGTCCCCATTTGACAGTACGAGGTCTAAGACTGCTCCCTCATGAGTAGGTTCCAAAACTAGCAGTCTGAGGCATGCCACCTGAAGGGCATCAAGAATGGCCCTGCTTTTAGATGTGGCTGCAGCAAAGGTGCTCCAGTTAACATCTGGCATATTAATGTCCCCCATCAACAGTATCTCCCCTTTCTCTGCCATCCTAAGTATGCCTTCTATCATATCCTTGTCCATTTCCCTCCCTGACATGGGGTCTGTATACAAGTTCCTAAATGGAATAAACAAGGTGCAGGTTCAGGAACTGTTCAAGTCAGAAAGCACAGAAGAACTAGGGAGCACAACATGAAGCTGGAGGGGCAAATTCACAGGTACCACATGCATTTTCTTTACCGAGAGGGTGGTGGATGCATGGAACAGCCTTCCTCAGGTAGTGGTGGTGGGGGCAAAAACAGTGATAAGTTTCAAGAATGCTTGGCACAGGTACAAAGGCACCACCACACTAATTAGCAGTTAAGGGATGGGGTAGGCCTATGGGCAGACTAGATGGACCATATGGTCTCCTTCTGCCATCACTTTCTATATTTCTATGAGTGTTCCAGAAGAGAGAGAGAGACAGAGAGAGAGGGCATGGCCTAGTCCCTTGACATATACCCTTTGGAGGAGGGGCATGACTTCAGTTCCCTCCTGTCCCCCCCCAAATGAGTGTGCGGATGTCATCCAAGCCAAAAGCCCTCCTTCACACCTAGACATCCTCTGTCCACTTTTACAATTTTGTTTTGCTGGATGTTTTTCACACCTACACCTCCTCTGTCTAGCTTCACAATCTTTTTTTCCAGGATGTCTGAAGTGCTTGAAATTACACCATCCCATCTGCTGATTTGTGCAGTTTAGATGATATCATGGGAAAGCCACACTGAGCAGTTAACTAGTATTTCCCACAAGATCTATCTAGACTTGTGACTTGGAAGCTATGTTTTCATTTACTTTCAAATAGCAGAACCTATAAATGGAAAATATGTTCGATAACAAAATAAATGAACAGATCAATCTGGTCATATACATGTCACATTTCACCTGTCACAGACTTAAGATTTTGTTTTCACATTATTTTTGTATAAAGGGGTCTTTTTCATGAGGTAGTGCTGTTCATACGAAAAAAGATTCTTCCATAGAAAAACAGAATTTGGACTTAGTTTTTTACATTTAAACTTTAACAAGCCATAACTCTGTCACTATTAGCATTTAAGTGGCAATCAATATATCAAAATAATTGTATTACTGAGTACTATCTGAGCAATACATAATACCCTCAAATAAATTCAGTGGGCATATAAATAACCTAAACATTTTAAAAAGTTACATTTCTCATACAATAACACTGCATGTTTAACAAGCTGTAACTGTCAGTCTTTGCAGTTAAGGCATAATATAATGGTGTGTAGTGCCTCTATAGTTAGGGTTGGGAAGGGGTTTCTATATTAAATCTTAAATTTTGCACCTTACTAGCTTTGTAACTATTCAACTGATTTACATTAATTTTTGCATGTGTGGTTTCGGGGGGTAGATCTCTTGAAGAGCCAGTTTTGTTCCAGTTGGATTTGTAGATTCTGAGGTACAGATAGTGAAAAAAAAATATTTTTTTTGCTGCTTTTTTGTCATCACATTGTGCCCATACAGTTTGGAATTTTGGTCTGAAATGTTCAGGGTAGAAAGGTCATGGGCCACAGATGTGCCTCTCACTGGTTTGGTGAAAAAGTATTGATCCATTCCAAAGTTATTACATTTTAAAATTATGAATCTGAGAATGCTCAGTATGGTCTTTTGGATAACTGCTTGGAATGAAAAAAGATTGTTGTCGATGCAAGAAAGGCTCCTTTTTCATATGGGGCCAATCCTTTTTTTGTGAGGAAAAAATCCTTTTCTCATATGACCGCCATCTTGTTTCCTTAAAAAAATTTTCAAAGCCCACAAAAATGACATCCTGCAGAGACGCCAACACATATCTTTGTCAGCATGATGCCATTAGGTGGATTTGACACTTAAATGTTGGAAAAATGATCCCAAAATGTGTTTAACATTTTCCGTGACACTCTTCAGTTTTTTCATATGGCCAGTTGAAAAAATAATTTTGCCACATGAAAAAGGATCCATTCATATGATATAAAGAATCTGGAAAAAAAACCTAAGTCCATATTCTTTCTTTTTATGAGGGCATCTTTTCTCATATGAACAAAAAAGCTCACAAAAAAGGATCCATTCATATAAAGAAGAATCAGAAAACAAAATGTAATCCAAATTCTTTTTCATATGGGGGATCTTTTGTGAGCTTTCTTCATTCATGTGAAAAGGATTCCCTTATACAAAAAATTATTTGGTCTTAAAAGGCACTGTCAGCTTTGCCCCTCATTTTGTGCTCAATTTCCATTTGACTTTCTGCAAGCACAGAAGTGTAAGGAGATGACTGTAGAATGCCTCTGATTAAAACAAAAAGTAAGCTGATCAGTAGCGGGTTGGAAAAAGATCCCGCGCATGCGAGTGAAAATGACACTACTTTGCATGCGCGGGATTTGGGCACCAGCTTTTAAAAGTATTCTGCACCAGAATGAGCCCTCGATTTTTATTTGCAAACACATCAAATGATTTGTAATAATAATAATAATCTTTATTTATAGTGTGCCTTTCAAAAATCAAGGCACAGTACATATTTAAAATAAGTTCACAATAAAACAACAGGATAAAATCATTAAAACAAATACCATCAATCCATGTCGGCACCATCCCCAAATGCCTTATTCCATAAAAAAGACTTCAGTGCTTGTTTAAAACCCCCCACAGTCATGTACTCTCTAATCCAATGTGGTAGAGAATTCAGAGGGTCGGTACCATGAACTATAAAAGCCGGCGTAGAAGATTTTAAACTACCTTGAATCTCTAGCAACCCCTTGTTGGCCAAGAGGAGTGGTCGCTCTGGGAGGTAAGGAACCAGAAGCTCTTTCAGGTAGTCAGGGCCCAAACCGTGTAGGGCTTTATAAGTCAGTAAACTGACTTTAAAGGTGATCCGCCACTGAACCGGCAGCCAGTGCAGTTCCCACAGCACCGGTGTAATGTGGGAAGAACGAGGAGTCCCCATTAACAACTGGGCTGCGGAGTTCTGCACCAGCTGCAAGCAGTGGATGTCAACCCCTGGAAGCCCAAAGTAAAGGGAGTTGCAATAATCCAAACGCAAGGTCACAAAGGCATGGATCAGTGTAGGCAAGTCCCCAGATGGAACAAGGTGCTTGATCCTAGTGATGTTCCTCAGATGGTAAAAGGATAATTTAACGACAGCCGACACCTGAGCACATAATGTCAGCCGATCGTCAATAATCACTCCTAGGTCACACAGCTGTTCAGAGATAGGGAGCTCAACATCCCCCAGGAATAAATATGTGGGATGATTTGCTCCCCACCCCCCATCCAGCGACCAGGATCCACAACCATCACCTCCGTCTTCCCAGAATTCAACTTCAGCCAGCTAGACCTCATCCAACCTTGGATCTCGCCAAGGCAGTTATTAAACACCAAGAGTGCTCCATTCTGGTCTGGTGCAAAGGACAAGTAGAGCTGGGTATCATCGGCATAACAATTAAAATTCAGCCCATACCATCTTACAATGTCTCCGAGGGGAAGCATGTACACTTCAAACAACATGGGGGACAGCACTGAGCCCTGAGGCACCCCACATGACAAAGAGGTAGGATTGGAGGAAAACACCCCCGACACCACCCTTTGAGTTCTAACAGTGAGGAAAGAAGTGATCCATCTGTGAAGCAGACCTGAAAGCTCACAGATGCATCTCAGACGCTCAGGCAGCACCCATGGTCTGAGTGTCAAATGCTGATGACAGATCAAGCAGGACCAAAATAGACCTTTTTCTGGTCTCTTACCATCAGGAGATCATTGAGCACCCAAACCAGTGCAGTCTCGGTGCTGTGCCTCTTTCAAAACCCAATTGAAGAGGTTGTAGATACTATGAATGGTCAAATGGTTGTCCAACTGAGCAGCCACTACTTTCTCAATTACCTTCCCTATGAAGAGAAGGTTCGAGATAGGCCTATAGTTTGCGAGGGAATCTAGGTCCAAAGAAGCCTTCTTCAACACTGGTGTCACCACTGCCTCCTTCAGGGAACAGGGATACTCACCAGAGTCTAGGGAGCACCAGACTATCCTTGCTAGAACCGGGATGATAACCTCCCCACAGCCCATAATCAGGACTGTAGGACCCAGGTCTAAACTACAGCATGTAGTGCGCATACCTTGGACAATCCTCATAACATCCTTGATTTCCGGCCTTTCGAAGGAACTCCAGGAAAAAAGAAGGATTGTGACCAGGGGCTGGTCCACGGCAATTCCCATAGAGTGCTGCACGGGTATCCGCCCTGATGTCATCCACCTTATCTGCAAAGAACTGATCAAGCTCCTCACACTGCAATTGTGAAAACTCTCTATGAACCTGTAGACAGGCTGGGTTGCATAATACCCTTCTCTTATGGATTTAATGTTTTTTGACATGCCAAGGTTAAAATGTGCTGGTCGGGACAGCGCTCCCAGTAGATGCATGATCTCGGTGTGAAACAGCTTCCAGTGGGCATGGAGGTTTAAAGTTGGGATACCAGTAATGTAAATAGTGTGCAAATTATGAAATTTGGTAAGCTGCTTACTTTTTGCTTTATTCGGAGGCATTCTACAGTCACCTCCTTACACTTCTGTGATTGCAGAAAGTCAGATTGAAATTGAGCACAAAACGAGGGACAAAGCTGACAGTGCACCTTTAACTTTTCCTGATTCTTTTTTGGATGAAGGCATCTTTTTTTGTATTTTTTTTTTGTTTTATACAAAAATGGATTCCTTCATATGAAAAAAGATTATGGACTTTTTTCCCCACATTTGAATTTCAACAAGCCAGAACTGCCTCAATATTTGGACTTAAGAGGCAATCTATATATCAAAACAAAGGTCTTAATGAGTACTACAAAACTAGCACATAATCCTCCACCCAATTATTTAGATCCTACATAAATAAAATTAAGACATTTAAAAATCCCATAGGATAACATTGGAACTTTAAAGGTACACTGTCAACCACTTTTGCATAATATTGTTTTTAGCTGAAAACTTATGTTTTGTGATTGTTTACCTGTTCTAAAATCACTGATGATGCTTGTTGTTTTATCTGTTTCTTTTCTAAGTAGAACTGAAATACATGCTAATGAATTAATTATACCCAAACTTGTTTTATTTCAGATCACTGATTTAATCTTCTTGCATATTTCCTAAACATTAAGAAAAACCTGAAATAGTGCAGACATTTATTATGCAATAGTCTTCTCTCCCCCCACTGTATCATAAGTGGTTTGACCCTATTAGAGTGTTGCCAAGTCTAGGAAAGATGCGATGGGTCGATTAAAAATTTAAGCAAACATGTTTTTGTGTGGTAAAACCAGTATGGTGGACTGGTTGTTTTTCACTTTTATAAGAAAAACTACATGCTACTTTAGCAGTCTTTACAGAATGTGACCAATCATTAAATGTGTTTTTTTTTTTTAAACTAAAGACACTTTGAGGCCTACGGGTGTTGACAGTGTCTCTTTAAAAAGTCATAACTCTGTCAGTATTTGGACTTCTGGGACAATCTATCTATCAAATTAAAAGTCTTAATGAGTACTAGTACAATGACATGTACCCCCCCAAACATCTAATAGCAATATAAAAAAAAGAATAAAACATGCCATTTCCAATAGCATAACACTGGAATTTTGATAAACAATAACTACCTCAATATTTAGATTTCAGGGACAATCTATATATTAAAACAAAGGTCTCCGTGAGTACTACTACAATAATATATATTCTCACCTGCAAATGTTTAGGATCAATATGAAAAAAAAAAACATGCAAATTCCCATAGCATAACATTGGAACTTCAACACGCTATAACTTCCTCAATCTTTGGACTTAAGGGACAATCTATGCATCAAAACAAAGGTCTCAGAAACATAGAAATATGGAAGTTGTCAGCAGATAAGGACCTCTTGGCCCACCTAGTCTTCCTTAAATTCCTCACCTTCTGTGCTACTGTAGACCCTACATGATCTCTAGTGTTACCCCAGCCTTATTACTATGGTCTCCTTGTACCTATCCCATGCACGCCTGAATCCTGCTACCATTTTGGTACCCAGCACCTCCACTGGGAGGCAGGTCCAGGTATCTGCCATCCTTTCCTTGAAGAAGTATTTCCTCAAATATCCTCTGAGTCTCCCTTCCTCCTGCTTTATGTCATGTACCCTTACCCTCGAGCATCTCTTTCTATGTTAAATACTACCCTACTGTATATTATGATTACCTTCGAGGTATCTGAACATTTGTATTATATCTCCTCTTTCCCTTCTTTCCACTATTGAGTACATATTTAATTACTTGAGTTTTTCCTCATAGTGCTTTTTTATGCAGGCCATGCACCATTTTGGTTGCACTCTTTTGTATAGCCTCCACCCAATTTATGACTTTCTAGAGATGAGGCCTCCAGGACTTGGCACAGTACTGTAGCTGGGGCCTCACTATCAAGCTATACAGGAGTAACAGTACCTCTCTTTTTCTGCTGGTAATACCCCTCTCTATGCACCCGCACATTCCATTAGCTTTTTCTACTGCCTTATCACACTGCTTTGCTACCTTCAGGTCATCAGATATGATGACCCTCAGGTCCCATTCCTGTTTTGTGGTTGCCAATACCTCCCCACACAATTGGAACATTGCCCTTGGGCTTCTGTGCCCCATGTGCATAATTTTTTACTTTCTGGCTTTGAAGCTCAGTTGCCAAATCCTTGACCAGTCTTCCAGCTTTTTTGGTCATCCTTCATCTTTTCCAACTTCATCTTTTTCACTCTGTTGCAGATTTTGTGTCATCCACAGACAGGCATACTTTCCCTTCCAGTCCACCTGAAATGTCACTAATAAAGACATTGAAGAGGATGGGGCCCAGAACTGAACCCTGTGGCACATCTTTGGTTACCGCACGTTCTTCAGAGTGAACCCCATTTACCACCACCCTCTGATTCCTGTTTCTTTACCAACTTCATATCCATTTTACTTCTTTTGGACCCACTCCCTGTCTGCCTAGCTTATTTACCAGTCTTGTGGAACGGTATCAAGGGCATTACTGAAATCCAGGTAGGCCACATTGAAGACATCTACAAGGAGATTTGATAGAAAGAAAAGTAGATGGGAGGAGGTGGAGATGGGGAAGGGGGCAGAAGAAACATCAGATAAAGGGGAGATAGGTTAGATTTGGGTGGAGAAGAGAGAGAGAGACAAGGGAGAGGGTACATGACATACAGAAGACATTATAATCAGGGGCTGCATCCATAGGGTTAGTGGGGAGAACTGAGAAAAGCTGACTCATGGCTGTGGGTTAGGGAGGGGGACCTGTTTAGTCTCAATTTTATACACTACCCTCCCCCCCCAAAAATGACTTGCTGCAAGGAAGGAAACCCATCTTGACATATGGGGCTCGATTCTCAAAAGGCCCTTAGATTGACACAAGCTGGGGCAAAAGACAACTAGTGTCAAAGTCTGGTACATCAGTGACCCTGCACCTGATTCTCTATTCAGCAGGGTCCTGGTGGCAAAGTACCACAGCTTTTGTCAACTATGGCCATACGCCAAATAAGTGGTGCATCTGGGGGTTTTACCACAAGCTGCAGGATGGCTGTGCACCATCTTGTCCCTGGTGGTCTAGCGATCCCCCCTGACATGCCCATATATGAAAATGTTTAAATAAATATTTTCCAGGTGGTCTAGTGGTCCCACTAACATGCCTATATATGACAATGTTTAAAAAATATTTTCCTGGTGGTCTAGTAGACCCACACTATCCCACCCAGGCAGGTAGTGCCCACCTCCCTGCTCCCCCAGCCCGAACCCTAAGCTGGCGACTAGCACAGCCCTTCTCTCATCACCACAGCTGGCTGCTGACTGAGCTGTCACTAAGAACATATTGTATACAGTACACACTAAATTACAGTTCATTTGGTGGCCAGCCATGGTGGTGATTGGAGGACTGTTCTAGTTGACAGCTCGGGGTTTGGACTGAGGCACAACAGGGTGGTGGATACTACTTGTCTGGGTGGGGAGTGGGAGTCCACTAAACTACCAGGAAAATATTTTTTTAAACAATTTCATACTGGGGCATGTGGGGGGAGGGGCTCTAGACCACCAGGAAAGAGATTTATTTAAACATTTTAATAAATAGGCATATCAGAGTTGAGGGAGGCCATGGTGGTTCTGTGTCATAAGGGCAAATTCGGCATGCCGAATGCCCATATGGCAACCCCACATTGCCAAAATTCAATTTTGGCAATGTGGGATCATACTGAAAAGTAAACCTGGCACAGAAAAATGTTCTTTTTTGGTTTATGCAGGGGTTCAGTGCCCACACCCTCCCAAATGGGGGAATTAGCCCTGCACCCCCCACTTTAGGATTCTCAACTCCAGGGGGGTGCATGTCGGGGGGTGCAAGTCTGAAATAAAAAAGAAGCACAGTCTCTGGCCAGGTGCAACAAAAACCACCAGCTCCTGATCCCGAACCCTGTATCCCCAGCACCCCAAGCCAGCACCTATCCCATCATACCACAATGCCAGCTCGCTGGAACCCCATGGCACCACCCCTCACATACCCTCCCATCCCACATCCATCGGGCTCATTCCCACCTCCCCCACATGTGTATACCGTGCAATATCCTGTCGCCCTTTCACGACAATGCCTATCCGGTTGCCTACCCCACAACCCTGCCATCGGGGCACTAGCCAAAAGTGCATCACCATTTCAGCAGGTGCCTACTCGCTAGTGCCCCATATCACAGGATACCGGCCATGGCATATGTGAGGGAGGGCTCTGATACTGGTGCAAGTGGTCAAACCCTCCCAGAGGGTAATATTCTAAGTACCCTTAGACCAGCCCTGGCTGGTCTAAGCATACTTAGAATTTCACCCTTTGGGAGGGTTTTGAGAAACCCATTTTAAGGGATGTTGCACCTTGTGTCTGACACATGCCCTCAAGCACCATGCCATAGCCCATTTTGTGGTGCATGGATGGTGCATGCACCGTTTGTTGCATGTAGCCTGTGGTTTATGGAGGTGGCCTTTGAAAATCATTCCCAACACATATTTTGGTGAAAATGGCACTTTGTGCCATTCTTTGTGGCACAACTTGAGCCATGCCGGGAGCTTTCAGAATCAGGCCCCCAGTGTTTATCAATTTGTAGATGGGCATGGGGTAATGAGGAGGGATCATAAAAATATAACATTTGTCAACAGAAAAGGAATACTTGACCCACTTAGACTGTTCAGATGTTCCTTGCCTAATCTTCCTCTGGCAACCTTTCTTCCTCCTTGCCTCTGTTTCAAAATACCCTATGTCTCTCCCATGGATGCTTGAAGATCCCCACTGTTTTAGCCTCATCCATTTCCACTGGAAATCTGTTCCAGGCATCTACCAACCTTTTAGTGAAGAAATACTTCCTCACATCTGTCCTGAATCTACCCCATCCAGCTTCATTGCATGCCCCCTGGTCTTGGTACACTTTCACATTTGAAAGAGACTCCCCACTAGCACCCTGTTCACCCCTGTGAGGTACTTGTAGTTCTTTATTATGTCAGCTGTCTGTCTCCTCTCTTCCAATGTGTACTGTTGAGATCCTTCAGCCTCTCCTTGTAGGGCTTCTCATGCAAAAAATGCAAATTTAAATTACCCTTTCCTGTACCACAAGGGTGGACCTTAACTTTTTTTTGCACTAGCTAGCAGGACAAGTCAGTCTAAAACTGCACAAGTCTGCAGTGATTTGCACTAGTCTACAGTCACAGTCACCATGTGCTTTCTACCCACAACTCAATGAATAAATGATGAAAGCAATGCAGTTTAAAAATATATTTACATTTATGCAAAGATGAAGTAACACACAAAAATGATCAAATGACCAATTGTTTCAAAATATAAGCATTCCATGACTCATAAACAGGTCCTCGATTTTTCTGCAGCACATCGGAGCAAAGTTCTGTTGCAGGGTTCCCATTTGCCGCAGAACTTCTGCGGCACTCAACATCAATTTCTGCGGCATTCTGCAGCACATTTTTACCTCTAATTTTTTCCCTTTTTTTGTTTTTTTTTTGCCATATCTGACATAATGCACGCTTGTAACACAGTCATTTTATGGGCGTTTGTCACCAAATTTTCAACATAGCCAGTTTAAGACCTCTGCTCATGAACAGCATCACTGTGATTTTATTAATCTGTCCAGAACATTGATTTTGTACACCGACTGCGCCATTGTACGCTACATGTGAGAAAAACACATTTCGGATGAGATGTGAAAAATGACAGTTGTACTGTTCATAAGGAGGTGTGGTAAAATGGCAATACTGAAAATCTGGAGTGAAAATATTAAAAATACTTGAAGTTATGAGCGTGCGTAGGAACTGTGCAACACACATTCGTAACACAGTCATTTTATGGGTGTTTGTCATTAAATTTTCAGCATAGCCAGTTTAAGACCTCTGCTCATGAACAGTATCACTGTGATTTTATTAATGTATCCAGAACATTGATTTTGCACACCAACCGCGCTATTGTGTGCTACATGTGCGAAAACACATTTCGGGTGAGATGTGAAAAATATCAGTTGTACTATTCATAAGGAGGTGTGGTAAAATGGTAATACTGAAAATCTGGAGTGAAAATGTTAAAAATGCTTGAAGTTACGAGTGTGCATAGGAACTGCACAGCGCACGCTCGTAAAACGGTCATTTTGGGGGAATATTTTCACCAAATTTGCAACCTAGGGCTTTTAGGAGCCTTCCTCATGAACTGTGACACTGTCATTTTGTTAATCATTCCGGAAAGGTGGTTCCGCGCAGTGACTGCAAAACCACCTTTTGGGACCGATTAATGAAATAACAGTGTCAAAGTTCATGAGGTGGGGACCCAAAAACCCCATTTTGAAAATTTGGTGAAAAATTCCCAGAAATGGCTGAGATATGCACTAAAGTTTAAAAAAATCCATTTAGTCCATTATACAGCTTACCAGCATTTCTTCAGTTTGCGGTCGGCTTTGAAGAGTGCAGACGTGTTCCCGGTCCACAGAAGATCATCGTGCTGGGCTCTGGAGGTAAGTATGGGTTGAGATGGGAGTGTGGGGAGGTGGGTACGCAGAGGGTTGGTGCGGGTTGGGGGAGGGGGGCAAAAGAAGCAACGATGGAAGGTTTTTTTTTTCAGGTTTTTTTTTTATTTATATTTGGATTCACACACAAGGAAGGACTTTTGCCACACTGGGGTGGGCTCCCAGCATGGCACCAGGCAGCTTGGGGGGGACGACGGTGAAGCTGATGGGGGTGGGTAACGCTGTCGGCAAAAGAAGTTTTTTCCATGCTGAGGTGGGCTCCCAGCATGGCATAGAAACATTTGGGGGCAGTGAAACCAATGGAGTTGAGCACCCCATCAGCAAATGAAGCATTACCACACTGGGAGTGGGCTCCCAGCATGGCACCAGGCAGCTTGGGGGATTGGTGAAATAGCCGGGAGTTGGGCACCCGTCAGCTAAGGAAGTTTTGCCATGCTGGGGTGGGCCCCAGCGTGGCATAGAAACATTTGGGGGCAGAAACCATGGGGATTGGGCACCACGCCAGCAATGAAGCGCTTGCCACTCTAGGGTGGGATCCCAGTGTGGCATACTAACATTTGAGAGGGGCACATTTGTTCCCTGAGGCGGCAGCGAATTCCCGCAGGTGATGGCAAATTCCACAGATATTTCATACCACGCAGACGCGAATCACAGAAAACTAAAGCCCTGCTCATAAATATCAAAAAATGCATTCCCACAACTCCCCCCCCAATGTTCTTTTCAAGGATTGCCATGACATGAGTATTAGAGTCATGCATCTTCATCTTGGGAGTCGGATAGATACTCAGTCACACTACTAATGTCACTCACATCACTGTCACAGTAAGTGTTACAGTCAATTTGAGAGTCTGCTGAATAGTCATCCTGCTGTTGTGCCACAACAGTTCCAGTCTGTGGCCGTCTCCTCCTTTGTCCCTCATTGTTCCAAAGGCAGATTGGTTCTTGGGGATTGAACTTGTCAATGTCTGGGGAGTTCATTTGTACCACCATGAGGTCCATCACTGTGTCCGACTACAGCTTTGAATGCAGGTTGGACTTTGTCAGCTTCAGCTGGCTGAAACCTCGCTCTGCCTCAGCTGAAGTTGCAGGCAGTGTCAACAGAAAATCCATAGATGTTGGGGTACTTCTGTTGGTAAGCAGCATTCACCTTCTTCCAAGTCAGACTGTGAATCTGCTCAAATCTGGAACATAAAAAAGAAAGGCAAATGAGAAGCATTCAACACACTGACAACTTACACACATATTAACTTTCTTTCTCCATAAATATGGTAACAAGTTCTTTAAATATATATTCGACTCAGAATTGACTAAGAAACTTTCACATACCTTGCATAAAGTTTGGATTTCAACATAATCCACTCTTTCTCTAGCATGTCCGTTTTCACAGTAGCACCTTCCAGAACTGGTTAGTAGTGTTCTACAATCAAGGCCACTTCCTGGTTTCCAAATTCAGAAAACCCCACCAAAAATAAAAATAAGTTTGATTTTTTTTTTGTCCCTGCCATCCCATTCCATTCCCAGCACAATTATCTAATTGCCCACAATAAATTCTGTTCTACCTTGCTGACTGTCCTTGTCTGGCCATAGGGTAAAGCTGGCAACTGTTGTAGCATGAAAAAGCTGTGGGCTTGCATCAAGGAAACAATCCTGCAGACTTTCCTCCAAACTTTTGAGTAACTTTTTGCAGACAGCAGTGATGTCTGAATTCCCTACCCTGTCCATGCAGCTCTGTGACACCCTCCACTTTTCATTCCTTTGGTCCAGGCCTTAAGGAGAAAAAAAAAAAGGAAATACTTTGAAAAATACTACTAGGCTAGCCACTAGCAGATCATGCTAGCAGATCATTGCATCCTTCTTTAGCTTATACCATAGCACTCACCTTGTATTATATGTTTTTAAAGTTCCCAGGTTGACTGCATAGTTGCAAACACATCAGCTACAGTTGCATCCCTTTCCTGGGCCACACGGGATAGAACTGAAAGAACAGCTGAAAGGTGAGCTGGATGTCATTATCCACCTAGGTACTAATGACCTGGCAAATGGGGAGCCAAAGGAAGTTCAGGAAGAGTTTAGGAAATTGGGAAGGGGTCTTAAGCAAGTAGCTACTTCTGTCCCTTTCTCAGAAATACTACCTGCAAGAGGCAAGGGAGAGCATAGGAGTGCATGCACCAGGAACTTTAACTCATGGTTGAAGAACTGGTGCTGTGAGGAAGGGTTTGGATTCATTGGTGACTGGGGACCCACCTGGAGGGATGGTGGTTTGTTCAAGCCTGACGGCCTGCATCCATCCTGGAGGGGAATCCAAGCACTGAATGATAAGTTTAAATGCTACATTGACAAGCATTTAAACTAGCAAAGGGGGGTGGCAGGCCAGCAAGGAGGGTACCTACTTGCTCACCCCCAACAGCTAGCAGTGGAACCAGTGAACCAGAGGAGTGGCTATCTCTGCAAAGCAGTGTGCAAAAGATGGAGATTAGTGCCCAAGAGGTGGATATAGGCAGAAAAGGGCAAAATTCAGCAGAAGGGCAGACAGCAAGGAGAACCAGGGATAAAGGACAACGAAGGAAGGGGCTGGAGTAGAACAGCAAACAGTCATAGGAGGTCAAATCATGAAAGCCATGTGTGCAAATGCCAGGAGCCTAGCAACAAGATGGAAGATCTGGAGGCTGTTATGGTGAAGTCAGACCTGGACATTGTGGCCATCACTGAAACCTGGTGTAATGATAACCACGACTGGGAGATGGCCATACCTGGCTACAACATATTCAGAAGAGACAGAGCAGGCAGGAAGGGAGGAGGAGTGGCACTGTATGTGAAAAATGACATAAGGGCCACAGAGATCCAGGAGGAACAAAATAGGGGAGAGATACTGTGGGTTAAGCTGGAAAGGAAAATGGGGACAGCCATCCGCACAGGTGTGGTCTATAGACCACCAGCCCAGGAGGAATAAACAGATAGGGAGATGATGCTAGCCATCCAAAGGATGGCAGACAAGGTGAGGTAGTACTGGTTGGAGACTTCAATATTCCAGATGTGGACTGGAGCATCCCAGCAGCAGCATCAACTAGGAACAGATTTATCCTAGACTCCCTTCAGGGTGCCTTCCTCAAGCAACTGGTCATGGAACCAACTCAGCAGAAGGCAATACTGGACCTTATGCTCACAAACAGGGACAGTGTGATGGGGGTAACAGTGGGGGAGCACCTGGGGAACAGTGACCACCAGTCATTATGGTTTGAAATCACAGAAAGAGCAGAACCAAACCACACAAAACACGATCCTGGATTTTAGGGGGCAGACTTTGGGAAAATGGGAGATACTTGAAAGAGGCATTAAGGGAATGGGACAGGAATCAGGGGTTGAGGAACAGTGGCAGTATTTAAAATGGGGATTACAAGAACAACAGAATTATGCATTAAGCAGGTTAGCAAGAGGAAAAGAAGAGGAGACCATTATGGTTTTCAAAGAGGTAGCAAAGAAAGTGAAAGCCAAAAGATTGCATTCAGGCAGTACAAAAAGACACAGGCAGAAGGGAATAGGGAGAAGTACCAGGAGAAGCAAAGGAGGCAGGAGGTCAGTAAGGAAGCCAAAGCTCAGACAGAAGAACACATTGCAAAATCAGTGGGTAGAGGAAAAAACTTTACAGGTACATAAGTGAAAAAGAAAGACAAAGGAGGGATAGTGAGACTGAAGGGAGGGTGGGGCACATGGAGGATGACAACAGTAAAGCTGACATATTGAACAGGTATTTCTGCTCAGTCTTTACTGAGGAAGAGGAGGGTAATGGGTCCGAAGGAGTACAAGGGTTAGAATGGTGCAGAAATGGACACAAGTCCCTTACACGAGAAAGGGTCCTGAAGGAACTGGAAGTACAAAGAGATGATAAAGCAATGGGGCCAGATGGGGTGCACCCCAGGGTCCCTAAAGAACTAAGAGAGGTGGTGGCTGAACCCTGGCTATCCTGTTTAGCCGATCACTGGAAACAGGGAGGTACCTAAAGACTGGAGGACAGCAGACGAGTCCCCTGTACAAAACTGGGAACAAAGAGGAAGCAGGGAACTACAGACCAGTCAGCCTCACCTCGGTAGTGGGAAGATCATGGAAGCACTACTGAAGGAGAGATTGGTGGAACATCTGGTTGTCAATGGACTACAGGACCCAAGACAGCATGGTTTCACCAGGGAGGAGGTCATGTCAGACCAACCTCACTGAATTTTTGACTGGGTGACTAGGGAGGTGGATCAGGAGGGCAGTGGACATGGCCTGTCTGGACTTCAGCAAGGCCTTTGACACTGTGCCACATAGAAGACTATTACACAAACTGGGGAATATGGGTGTGGGCAGGACAGTAGTGTGGTGGGTAGGTAACTGGCTGGGTGGCAGGACATGAGGGTGGTGGTAAATGGCTGTCACCCACAGAGGGAAGAGTGACCATTGGGGTACCACAGGGATCAGTGCTGGGACCGGTCCTATTCAAACATCTTTCAACAGTGACATTGGCAAGAGACCTAGAAGGCAGAATTTCGCTGTTTGCTGATGACGCAAAGCTCTGTAACAGAGTGGACACACCAGAGGGTGTAGACAGAATGAGAAGGGACCTGCAGAAACTTGAAGGATGGTCGGGGGTTTGGCAGTTGAAATTCAATGCAGAGAAGTGCAGGATAATGCATATGGAGCACAGAAACCCTGGCACAATATATCAGTTGGGGGGTGAGGATATAGCATGCACCAAGCAGGAAAGGGATCTTGGGGTTATCATCTCTGATGACCTCAAGGTAGGGAAACAGTGTGACAAGGCAGCAGGTAAAGCAAATAGGATGCTGGGATGTATAGGCAGGGGCATCACCAGCAGGAAAAGGGAGGTCATAATTCCACTATACAAGACACTAGTGAGGTCCCACCTGGAGTACAGTGCACAGTTCTGGAGACCATACCTACTTAAGGACATAGACAGGGTAGATAAGGTTCAGAGGAGGGCAACAAAGATGGTGCATGGATTGCATCACAAGTCCTATGAAGACGGATTGAAGGAACTGAACATGTACTCCCTGGAGGAGAGGAGGGAGAGAGGGGATATGATAGAGACATACAAGTATCTTACAGGGAGGAACAGGGTGCAGGAATACACTATTTTTAAGCGAAAAAGATGTTCCAGGACTAGAGGGCATGGGATGAAGTTGGAGGGAGGACGATTCAGAGGAAACATGAGGAAGAATTTCTTCACAGAACTGGTGGTGGACAAGAGGAACACCCTGCCAGAGGAAGTGGCGGGGGCTGAAACAAGCACGGGATTTAAGAATGCATAGGATAGACATAAAGGAATTCTGGAGGTCAGGGGTAAGGGGCAACAGACTTCTAGGAAAACATAAACTGAACTTACAAGCTCAAATGGGCAGACTGGGTGGGCCATAGGCCCTTATCTGCCAACACTGTCTATGTATCTATGTAACACAGACGACATCAAACATGAATTGTGCAAATTTCATGACATCTGCCTGCTGAAGGATCTTCAGTATGCCTGCAGCTTTGTTCATCTGCTCCAGATTTACACCCTGCCTTTGTTGCATCTGTAACACAAAACAGAAATATTAAAAATGCATGACAAAATGCACACAGATTAAAACCACGTCATGTGTTTACAGAATCATGTAAAATTTACCTGAGTCATGTGTAGAACTACAGCAGGACACCCCTTCAGTAGAATCTGCAGAGCCATTTGTAGGTGAGGAAGCCATTGCGTGCCACCAACTCTAGTCAGAACTTGAAGTAAAGGACACATCTGTAGCGCTTCATATGCATCTTTTAGTTTGCTCCTGTTTAGCAGTGAGTTGTGGTAGAAGCAGAACACATGCAGCAACAGATTGCTTACTCTGTTATAAATGGGGATGGTTTTCAAAGCTCCCTTGTAGGCCAACTCAAGGCGATGTGCAAAGCAGTGTACTGACTGCACACAAGGCTGCATTTGTTTCAGGAGGGTAGCTACCCCATTGGTCTTGCAGACCATCACAGGTGCTTCATCACTGCCAAAACCCACCAGTTTTCTTGTCCACCCCTCAGCTGGTATATTGAGCTTTGTTTCCACAACTTTTTGAATAGCCCCTTTTATTGACTGGCCATCAGCTTTTGCCATGGTCTGCAGGCCCACCAGCTGGTTACACACTTTGCCTGTGGTGGCAAACCTCACATAGATAATTTCGGCCTCTGTAACTGAAGAGTCGGTGGTGCCATCACTGATTAGGAAAAAGAACTTTGTGCTGTTTATCTTCTCTCTCAGGGAGATCTGTTCCACCTCTGCAATACAGTGTATGAAACAGCGTGCATACTTGTCATTTTTGTATGTTGAGCCGAGTTTCAATCCCTTCATATCGTCCAGACTGCACATCCATGTAAAGTCTCTGAAGGGACGCCCTTTCTTTGCAATGGCATGGCAAGTCTGGAATAGTTTTTCCAACCGATCTAGAGTTGCCTGGTTCATAGCCTTTAGCATGTGTTCTGCAGTGTTCATACCTGGGATGGTAGAGCTGGCATCCTCTTATTTTTTGGCCCTAATGTGACATTCACTAATGCCATGTGAATTAATTGATTCCAGTCTGAAGTGGTCAGTTCCATGGCAAAAATTATTTTTATTTTCACCCTTGCCCGACTGCAGATCATCATGCTTCTGACACAATTTACAAAACATCACATCTTTACTGACATCGCATCTGAGCCAGTCATATTTTCCTAGCCAGGCTGTCTGAAAGTGATGGCTTCTCTTACTTCGATCATATTCCCGATCCCTAATTTCTTTCTTTTCTTCTGTTCACTTTCTTTTATTATCAGCTGGATTGCTCACTTCCTTGAAGTATTTCCACATTGTACTAACTCTTGTTATGGATGGCGTGGTTAATAAAAATGTTTTGCTCTGTGTATTAAGTGTCTGTATCTTTTTTGACTGACTCCCAAGCCGCAGACCCCTGCCCACACCACTCCCTTACACTGACTTTGGTGAAGATTCTATGATGTAAAAAATAAAAATAAAAAAAATAAATAAAAATGAAACAATTTATACAATAAAAAAGTTCAACTATCACCACTAGTTCTATAAAATGACAAAACCTCACTACAAAAACACCACCCCAAACTCCGCAAAACATACCAGGATACCACACTTTGTAATTGTAGACATGAATGATTCAACTAAGCAGTACATTTTAGGTCAGAAATGAATTGCTCTGGCAGTGGCAACCCAAAGCAACAGCCCCACAAGCAGCCACAGACATGCCCAGCCCACCCCATCCCCTTTTGCAGTCAACATAACAGAAACTGAGAGAAAAGGCAGTAAAGCAGAACACAATGTAATTAGCCACTCTGACATGTACTGTTTTGCAAATTGCAAAATCTATTTAATATGAGATGAGAGCAATGGCAAACCCAGACCACAAGACACTTTCAGAGAGTTCCCCACTGCCCCCACACAACCTCAGTAAGTCCAGAACTACTGTGATTTAAAGAAGCACACTTACCTAAACTTGGCATAATCAAGGTTTTGAAGCTGCAAAGAAAAAGATGGCCACACTGACAGTTTGCCCTCAGCCCCACCCCCACACATACACAACTTCACAACAAAACACCACCCCACTCCCCCATGACCCCACACTCAGTAAAACAAATGCCACCTTATAACTCAGACATGAATGAACTAAGCAGCACATTTTGTGTAGGAAACTAATTGTTCTTCTGGCCCCACAAACCAACAGCCACACAGTAAGCCACAGACATGCCCACACCCACCCACTCAAGCCACATGCCAAGTAGCCCCACCACAAGTCACAGATGCCCCCCACCCCCTTGCAGTTATTGGGACTTTCATTAAAGGCTTCAGCAGGAAATGGTAAAATTAGAACAGCAGCCACCCCACCACCACACACTTGCAGCAGGTATGAACTCATGTTTGTTTTTCTTCCTCCCCTCCCCAACACCACCAGGCCCACAGCAAGCAAGACAATCATGCCCATCCACACAAGAAGCCACATGGCCAGCCCCACAACAAGCCACAGTCCCCCCTATTTGCAGGCAGTGAACAGACCCCCAAAGGCTTCAGCAGAAAATGGTAAAATTAGAACAGCAAGCAAGCCAATCATGCCCATCCCCACAAAAGCCACAGCCCCTCCCCTCCGTTTGCAGGCAGTGGACCCCCCATTTGTAGGCAGTGAACAGAAGAGAAATGCAAGAAAATGACAAATTACAGAACTTCCCCATTGCAGTTACTGGTCTGGCTAGGACTTTAATGGGAAGAAATTAGCTAGGATTAACTCAACAAGCAGCAAATAGCAATCGGGGGGGAAAATAGGCAGTAAAAAAAAAATAATAATCTCACAGTGAGAATCAGTCAGCACAGCTATTCTTCTCCTGTAACCTGCCCACCACATTGCTACCAAAACCTCTGAAAATAAATGACTGTACCTAAGCCTAGCGTTCTTCTGTGGAAGTTGAATGATCCAGCTCCCAGTCTACCCGTCTCTGATTTTCAAGTCCACAGCCCTGGAGGAGAAGATGCCAAACTCCATAGAACTGCAGTCTGAGTCCCAAAACTGATCGGATGGTGCACTGCCACAACTGCCAATCTCCCTGTAGCTGAACTTCCATGGCGAGATCCTCCGATGCCAAAGAGCGCTCACTGCCTGTCCGACTGTCCTCAGTCAATTCGCCACCAGCCTTCTTCTTCCTCCTTCTTCAAATTTTCAAATCTTCCATGGTTTGGCCTTCCAGACACCACCCTTTATTTCGCATTCTGGCACATTAAGTCCTTCCTGAGCCCTGCTTGCTGCCAATGACCAGGCTCACTTTAAACATTGCCCAATCCCATTATCAGCATGTGTGCTGTGTGCCAGCCCATCCACATCACCGTGCACTTCTCTTCTCCTGCCCCTACTCCCCCCTGCTGCAGCTCAAAATACAATTAGTGGCCTCTGTTCTGATGTCAGCTCCCAGTGTGGTTCCTATTGCCAATGCTTCTCCCTCCCTGCCTTTGAAACATTACTGGCTAGCCAATCGGAATATCAAGTACAAACTTTGCTAGCCAATATGCTGCTGTAACACAAATCGGTCAGGAACTTGCAAGGAACTATGGAAGTACTGGGGCCTTTTACCTAGACTAGTGGCTGATTAGAGCTCCATGCTCTCGGTGTAATTTTGCTGCCATGCACCGCGGAAGCTGATGTCAGATGTCAAACTGCACTAGCCCACATGGACAGGTAGGGAGGCATCTTCACTAGTCTGAGGCAATCTGCACTATGCCCCAGACAAGTAATTCTATGTTAAGGTCGAAGCTTGTCTATGTCCTTTCTGATGTGTAGTCTCCAAAACTGGACACAGTACTCCAGGTAGGGTCTCACCGGTGAGAAATACAGTGTCAACACCTCTCCCTTGCTCCTGATGTTATTGCCCATTCCTACACACCACAGCATCACACTAGCCCTACCCACTGCCTTGTCACAATACCCTGCCACCTTGATGTCTTCAGATATGATAAGCCCATTGTCTCTTTCATGTCTAGGACTGTCAGTACTGCCCCCACATTCTGTACTCATGTCTTGGGATTCTATGATCTTGGTGCATGGTTTAGCAGTTCTTGGCATGGAACCTCGACTGTAATGCTTTTGACCTCTCCCCAAGTTTCCCAAGATTCCTGTGCATTCTCTCAACTCCTTCCTGAGTGTCTTCCCTATTGCAGATTTTGGTATTATCTGTAAAAAGACATACTGTACCTTTCCTTCTGAACTGATGACATCCTGCAATGTCACCTATGAAGCCATTGAAAAGAACTGATCCCAATACTGAACCCTGTGGTCTACTGCTGGTCACTGGGTCACTGTCCCAGCCTTGGAGTAAGTGACATTAACCACCCTCTGTCTCCAACCCATTAACCAATTTCAAACCCAATTTGCAACTTTAGATCCCACTCCTAGGCTGTTCAACTTCTTATCTGTCTCTTGTGTGGCATAGTATCAAGGATGACTGCTGGGTGTTGTTGTTTGGCATCCCCGTGGAGAGGTAGGATGTTGATCTGACTATTGGGCACTTTTTTGCAATAAATCCACTGCAAAGCACTTTTGAAATTAATATGTGTGTTAGCCTGCTTATTTGTGAGTTGGTGAATGTTGCTTGATTGTTTGTTGGTATATAGTATCAAAGGCCTTATTAAAGTACAGATAGGGCATGGCCACTGTGCTCCGCTGATCTATTTTCCTGATCAACCAGTCAAAGAAATGTATCAGATTTCTTTGGCATGACCTTCCCCTATTAATCTTTACTGCCTGTGGTCTTGTGGCTCCCTTGATTCAAGATAATCTACCCGTCTTTCCTTCCAAAGGGATTCCATTAATTACCCTACAAGTGAAATAAGACTGACAGGCCTTTATTTGTAAGCCTCCTCCCTGCTGCCATTTTTATGTAGGGGTACCATTTCAGCCCTTGTTCAGTCCTCTAGAACTAAGTCTGTTTTCAGTGAGCTGTTGAACAAGGGTATCAGTGGGGCTACTACTACCTCCCTGAATTCTTTTAGTACCTCTGGGTGTATCATGTCCAGTCCCATGACCTTGTCCACTTTCTGGGCTGCACAATCCTTCTGGACACCCCTCCACCGCTGCTGCTGCTGCGGCATCCTTGTGGTCCATCCTATCCTACCTCCACTGTGAAGACTGAGCAGAAGAACCTGTTTAGGATGTTGGCTTTTTCTTGGTCCTTTTCAGCATGGTCTCTCACTTCCACTATTCTAATCCTTACTATTTCTCCCCTTGGTTTCCTCTTCTCACTTGAATGTCTGAAGAAAGTCTTATCCCCTTTAGCGACCTCTTTGACATCCTTTCCTCCATTTGCATCTTTGCTTCCCTCGCCACCTGCCTACTTCCTTCTGCTTTACTTGATATACTCCCTGTGATCCTCCTCCCTTTGTTTCCTTACACCTCTTTGATCCTTTTATAGACAGTTCCAGGTGCAAGCAAATTTTTCTAATGTGGGGGAAGAGGGGTGGCTGGGGTGAGGAGGTGTGTGTCCAAAGGATTAGCTCCATCCACCTCGGAAGGTATAGAGTGTTTGTTTTAAACTTTTTTATAAAATACTCATCACTGATTACCAAGTACCCTATCATAACAGTCGGGAATCAAAATGTGGGCTGTATACACATAAGCCATGATTCATTTGCACTCTGTATTGTTATTGGCCAGTTATGACAATTAGACAAGATGATATATCAATGCAAAGTCACAGCAATCTTGAATGGTTCTTGGATTCTGTTCAGTGGTTTACTTTTCTAAATAAAGGGATAATTTTCCATTTTATATTTTTTAACTAAGTTAAATTGAATAATCATAGTTAGGCATGCCTGGGTTTGTTTTGATGTGGGATATTACCACTTCCCAGATGGTTTATGGAATGATGCAATTGACCCAAGGACACCCACCCTGCCATGCTTTATTGCCTAAGTATAGCAAATGTAAGAGTATAGAACTGGTTGTAAATGCAATGAAAATATTTACCATTTTTGCAGTAAACTATTTTGCATTGGCTTTTAAGACACACTGCATACTGCATTTTCTTTGCCCTTTCCTCCCCAGTGAAACATTAAAGAAAAAACTCTCAGGTTTATTTAAATAAAAAAGTTCATATTTGCCAAATTACATTTAGAAACATATCTGTCAGTCTGACTTAATAACATCATCATAAGAGTCCTTCATCCTCCTGGAGAAGACTGGGTTAAAGAAAAATAATAACATCATCAAAATAGCATTGT
Organism: Neoceratodus forsteri; assembly: GCA_016271365.2. Classification (NCBI taxonomy): domain Eukaryota; kingdom Metazoa; phylum Chordata; order Ceratodontiformes; family Ceratodontidae; genus Neoceratodus; species Neoceratodus forsteri. Next base: position 57,816,348 of record CM028130.1, read on the forward strand.
TGTCCTGCTGGTGCACGGTATCATTAACACAGCTCATTAATGAACCGTGTAAGCATGTGTGTGCACGTGCACATGTTTGTATGCCCCCTCCCAATGCTGAACAGCAGAAGATAAATGAACTCACTCTACCGTAGCAGTTTATGATCCACACCAAGTCTGGATTCCCTAGGGCTCCTCATTAATATCCCCTGACAGCCACAGCATATTTCATAACCACAAACATCTGTACTGAACAGTCGTTGGGGCAGGACCTCTGTGAGAGAGTGGTTGATGTTTCTAAAAGGCTTTTGTGATCACTGATATGTGTGTGTGTGTGCGTGTGTGTGTGTGTGTGTACTTGTGTACCGTGTATGGAAATATGTTTACGTACCTGTATGTGCGCACATATTTTAACAACACATATTGTTGCAACATGTAAACCAACTTGTCTACTGATGGAGCTGCTTATTACTACCAAAGCAGCTCCCACCAACACACACACAGTTTTGGATGACTGGATTAGATGAACTTTTCCCAAGTGTTAATTTTCTAAGTCAGAGTCTCTGTGTTTTCTGTTTTGATGTCATGCCCTCCCTGTACTTGATACACATGAGATTTCAAGTATTACAATCTAATAGAGAATACATTTTTTTAATTTTCAATCTTTCCGTCCAAGATTTATGACTCATGTTGGTTGCCTGTCCTCAGAGTCTGTATAAAAAATCACTTTCCAGTCCACAGTTAATCTCGCATTGCTTTTGTCTGTGACATTATAGTGTTCACTGTGACAACGGATGGTAAGGTCACAAACAGCAATTGTGAGGTCAACATGTGAGAGTCAGATACAGTTTGAATAATTCAGTAAAATAAGACTTGAACTATTTACAATATTTAGTAGACCAACAACAGGGAAATGAACAAATAGCAACAATCTAGATAACAATAAATTGAAAACTTAATTGGTATAAACCTAGTTATTCTAAGCTTTTTTATTAGAGTAGTATTAAAGTTGAAAGACGCTATTTGAGCACCAGGTGACTGAGCTGTAGGGCAGAGTGTATACAGTGAGGTTAATACAGCATTCAAACAACTCAACCACCCATTTTACATTTCTATTGACTTCACACAGCCAGGGGGCACTCCTGATAATGTCATTCCTCAGCACAGTACAACCATCTAGGTAGCATAACAATTATTTATTTATTTTCAATTTTTTAATGTATTTAGAATCACTCAACATCATCTGAGGCTTAGTCAGAGAGCACTATGGGATATGTGTTCTGTTGGCATGGGATGCTGGGGTTTAAAGGATCATTTGTCCAGCACACTGGCATGTTTTATATAGACATACATAGCAACATAGAATTTGATGGCAGATAAGGACCGCTTGGCCCACCTAGTCTGCCCATTTCCCTATCTATTGGAAAAGCTGCAGATTCTAGTTACCTAACAGCCTACTTCCCCCTACCCCTCACTATAATTGACTTATGTCTGTCCCATGCATTCTTGAATTCCCCCACTGTTTTTGACCCCACGACCTCCTCAGGAAGTTGATTCCATGCATCCACCACCCTCTACATGAATAAAATACTTCCTCATGTTGCCCCTGAGCCATCCCCCATCTGTCTTCAAATCGTGCCCCCTTGTTCTTGTACATCTCTTTTTCTGAAAGATGCTTATGTCTTGGGCTTTCTTGATTCCCTTGAGGTACTTGAAAGTTTCTATCATGTCCCCCCACTCCCTCCTTTCCTCAAGGGTATACATATTAAGAACTTTTAGTCTCTCTTCGTATGGCTTCTGTTGCAGACCTGCACCATTTTAGTTGCCCTCCTCTGGACTGCCTCCATCCTGTCCAAGTCCTTGTGGAGATGGGGTCTCCAGAACTGCACGCAGTACTCCAGATGGTGTCCCACCAACTGTCTGTACAGAGGGATAACACCTTCCTGTTTTCTACTGTTGATGCCTCTCCCTATACATTCTAGTATCCCCCAGCCCTCCTTATTGCCTTCTTGCATTGTTTACCTACCTTAAGGTCATCCGATATGACTACCCCCAGGTCCCTTTCCATTTGTGTTGTTGTTAGTACCTCCCGCCCATTGTGTACTCTTCCCCTGGGGTTTTGTTCCGCAGGTGCATTACCTTACACTTTTTTGCACTGAATCTAAACTGCCATCTTCTTGACCATTCCTTCAATCTTGCCAAGTCCCTTCTCATCCTTTGCACCCCCCTTGTGTATCAACCCTGTTTCAGATCTTTGTGTCATCTACAAAGAGGCATACTTTTCCTTCCAGCCCCTCTGCAATGTGTCCTATAAAGACATTAAAGAAGGCCAGTCACAGTACTGAACCCTGTGATACCCCACTAGTAGCCCCCCTTTCTTCAGAGTGTACTCCAGTTACTATTACCCTCTGAGTCCTGTTGTCCAGCCAGCTTGTTACACAGGATAGCACCCTGGGACCCACTCCCAGGCTGGGTAACTTGTTTATTAATCTTTTGTGTGGGGCTGTGTCAAATGCCTTGCTAAAGTCTAGGTAGGCCATATCCACAGCCCCTTCCTGGTCTACTACTTTGGTTAGCCAGTCAAAGAAATCTATTAGATTCATCTGACATGACCTTCCTGCTGTGAATCCATGCTGTTTTGGGTCCTGTGCCCCACTGGCCTCTAGATACTCAACAATTCTTTCTTTCAGAAGTGAGTCCATCATTTTCCCTACCACTGAGGTCAAGTTAACAGGTCTGTAGTTTTCTGCCTCTGCCTTGCTGCCACATTTGTGAAGAGGAATCACATCTGCCCCCCTTCAGTCCTCAGGTGCCACTTCATCCTCCCATGATTTGTTAAAAAGGGTAGTCAGTGGCGTCATTAGGTCTCTCCTTAGTTCTTTTAGAATTCTGGGGTAAATCCCATGAGGTCTCATTGCTTTGTCCACCTTGAGCTTTAGGAGTTCTTTCAGGACCCTTTCTTCTATGAATGGACTGGTATCGACCCCTCTATCCAGAGTGCTTCTATTGTTTGGTTTAGGTACCTTGTCCTCTTCTTCTTTTGTGAATGCTGAGCAAAAGTATTCTTTCTGTATCTCTGCCTTTTCAGTCACCGTCTGCCCACCTCCCCTCCCCTTTATTAAGCCTCACTATCCATCCCTCGGTCTTCCTTCACTCCCTGATACACTGGTAAAAGGTTTTATCCCTTTTTAACTGAGTTGGCTATCTTTTCCCGCGGTTTGGGCCTGCACTATTCTGATTGCCTTCCCTGCTTCCTTCTGCTTTAACTGGTACAGTTCTCTGTCCTGCTCCTTCTGTGATTCCTTGTACTTCCTGAATGCTATCTTTTTCTCCCTAACCTTTCCTGCCACCTCCTTTGAGAACCATAATGTTTTTTTTTTTACTTCATTTTGTTTTGTTTATTTGCTTCACACAAAGGCTTGTTGCCTCTGTCATGGCAATTTTGATTTTTTCCCATTGTTCTTCCACCCCTCCCTCCTGCCCATTTGCTAGTGCATTCCTTAGGCACTCACCCATTTTGGCAAAGTCAGCCCTCCTAATGTCCAGTACCTTTGCCTTTGTATTGCTTGATGCTACAGCTGTGTTTATCGTGAATCATACTGTTCGGTGGTCTCTAGTTCCCAGATGGCTACCCACTTATAAATCTGTGATCCTCTCTCCATCTCCATTTGAGAGTACTAGGTCTAAGATTGCTTCCTCCAGAGTGGGTTCCAATACTAGCTGTCTGAGTCATGCCCCCTGCAGGGCATCAAGAATTACCCCGTTCTTGGATGTGACTGTAGCAAATGTGTTCCAGTTAACATCTGGCATATTCAGGTCCCCCATCAACAATATCTCCCTTTTTTCTGCCATTCTAAGGATGCCTTCTATCATTTCCTTGTCCATTTCTTCCCCCTGAAATGGGGGTCTGTTTACAGCCCCCATGCGGATTGTGATGCCATTGCCTTTCTCCAACTTGACCCACAGAGCCTCCTCTCCTCACCATTTACCCTTTAGTTCTGTTGCTTTTATCCCTTCCCTTATGTAGAGAGCTACTCCTCCTCCTCCTCCTCTTTTATTCTCCCTGTCCCTTCTGTAGATTGGTCACCCTGGTATGTTTACATCCCAGTCATGGTTCTGTGTGTACCGTGTTTCTGTGACTGCCACTATATCCATGTGTCCCTCTTCCATCAAGGCCACTAGCTCAGGAAGATTGTTACCCAGACTGTGGGCATTGGTACTCATTACTCTCAATTTTTTGATGGTTTTACCTCTTTCAGCCCCATTCCTGCCCTTCCTGACTTTGTCTTCTCTACTTACCCCTATCCTACTCCCTATTGACTTTTCTACCTTGATGTTTGCCTCACGAACTACCCTGTTTTGTGGGGGATGCTGGGAATTCCCTGCTTCTTATCAGTGCCTCCCCCCTTGTCTAGTCTAAAAGCTTACCAATGAAGCATTTAAACTTATCACCCAAGAGACTGGATCCCTTCCCGGACAGATGCAGACCATCGTGCCCGTATAGGCAGGTGTCCCTACAGGTGGAACTCCATTTCCCAATGAAGTCAAAACCCTGTGCTCCGCACCAGTTTTTCAACTATTTATTGAATCACATGGTGCATAGCACCCTCAGCTCACCCATGCCATAGGCAGGCAGCACCTCCGAGAAGGATACTGTGTGTGCTACATACTTGTCTAAGGCCCCTCCCCAACTCCACAAACTCCTCCTGCTCTGCTCTGATACCCATGTCCAGCCAAGTCATTTATCCCGAGGTGGATAATGGTGTCCAGCTCCCTCTCCCATGCAGCTGCTCTCGTGATTCTGAGGAATTGCTTCCTGTCCCTCCAAGCCATGGCACAGGGCAGGCACCTTACTTCACTTTCTCCTGCCTTGTCCAGTTCTACACTCCTAATAATTGAGTCCCCCACCATGAGCTGCTTCCTTCTCCTGTGGTGTCCCATGTCACCTTCCTGTGGGCCTCCCTTGTGGCAGTTCCCAGCAACCTCCTAGGTCTCCACTTTCCTGGTCATTAATTTTCCACCATTTCTTTCTCCAAGTACTTTCACTTTTCTTCTCTTTGTAGGTTTCTTTGTAGCTCTTGCTTATCTTTCCCTCACTGTTTTCTTCAATGAGTCCACACCCCCAACTGATGAGATTGTAAGAATACTGGGGACCAGAACTCTGCTTTAAACTTGGGTGGAAGCATGGGGGAGCTGCCAAAGGATTAGGACTCACAGGAAATGGATGGTGCCCCATGCATAAATGCTTTAGGGGAACCATGTCATATTTTAAAAAGGTACGTGAATATTTTTGCAGTGTTGTACAGTAAATCAGGACCTCTTAAACCTGTGCCAGTATTTTGCAGCATGTAAGCATTCCATTTGCATTCTGAAACTGACAGAAAAAAAGCCAGTGGTACAAGTATCTCAGTCTGCAACATGGTAAACAGAAGTGTTCAAATTTATTTCATGAAGAAAGAGGCACTGCTCCAGGACTCCTCTAAGATTGCACCTCTGTGATGCTGGGTCTGTGCTTTCCCTTACTACTTTCAAATCCCTAGTTACTCTATTGCCTCTGTCTACATCAGGGAAGTGACTCCAGCTGCACCCCAGGCTGGGTGCCCTTTACCAGAATTGTGGTAGCATCCCACTGCCGTCGTAACAGTGTTATTGTGCAGAAAATTATCCTGCCTGTTATCGACTATGGAGACATAGTCTACAGTGCCACCCCCAAGTCTAACCTAGTCAGACTGGACTCTCTCTTCCACTCCTTCTGTCAGTTTGCCCTTCACAGCCCCTTCACCACCCATCACTGTACCCTCTACCAATTGTTGACTTTTCCTTTACTTCAGGACCACCGTCCGTCGCAGTTTGCTCGACTCGCAGCCAAGTTCTCATCACAGTCCTTGCCTGCTTGTCTCTTCTCAGTTCTCTCTGCCTCATTCAGTCTTCCTTCACCATCAGGAGTAATAATAACACATGTCACCACAGCAGGCCCGTCCCCCTTCAGTTATAGGCTCCCTAAGTTATGGAACTCCCTTCTGGTGGATATTCAGCACACACCCCCAATCTAGTACCTCAGCACCTGTCTCGCTACTTACTTCTCCTCCACTGGCTCCTGCATCTAACCCCTACTCTACCTCCCCCACCAACTATATAAGCTCTAGTTTATCTTAGCTTATCATACTGTATGACAATTGTTGCTCATTCTACTCTCAATTGCCCATGTGGTTCTGCTTGTTCTAATTGTGTGAGATACCACGTCCTGTTCTGTCTATATTGGGTAATTGTTAATTAGCGTATTGTAATTGTTTATGTCAAGTATTGTTGATCCGGCTTGCCAATTGTATTCATTGTACCTTCCTGTCTACCCCAGGATGCATCTGAAATCGACTGGTACTCTGCTCAGCATGCCTTTCTGGTAACACTCTTAAATAAATAAATAAATATCCTGACTGCATTGCAAGGTTTCCTGCTGGGGAGGGAGGAAGGGAGACATTATGATTTTTCCACAAAGCAGTTAGTGAACAGAAGGGAGACACCTGTATAAATAAGGCAAGCCCATTATAGCCCACTGCCATCCTTGGGACGGGGCACACAAACATGTCACAGTTGAAAGGATTATTTTGTAATTTTGTAGCATACAGTATGTTTTACATTCCAGTAATCTGTTATGGGGGTGTTTTGCAGAGTCAGATTGGCCCACTCAGATACCTGGAAATTTCCAGATGGGCCCTCCTATGTTCATACTTCAGAACCGCTATGAATTTTGCTTGATGCTGTGATTTTTACACTCACATTTACCCTTGTTCTGTGAAGGTTTACTAATGTTCCTCATAATGTTAGAGCTATTTCTGGACACACAGTCTAATAAAACATTGAACTAACTTCATTGAAACATTCCTTAACACTGAACATATGGGGCCCATTATTCTTTGATGTATTATTCTCCAAAATAAGATAATGCTGCACTGTCTGGCATTTTGTTCTGAATTTTGAAGGCTAGTGCTATGCATCGTATTGCTGAGAGGCTGAGAAGTATACCTATGTTGGGTACCTGGCCACCTTCTGAGCTCAGAAAATCATTGCATTTGTCATCTACTGTATTTTCTAATTAAATGGGTTAGTTTGGGCACTGCAAGTAAATTTAAGATGCAAACATACAGCTAGTATATCAAATGTAAGCTGGATACTAATAAAAATGTCTCAGCCTGGCACACCCTTATTGTTGTTCCAGCTGGCCCCCTAAATCAGCTTTCTAGGTGGGCCCCCTATAATCCAGCCTGACCCTGGCGTATTGTTAGGGTTATCTATTAGTGACAGTAAAGAGAGTTTTTTTGGCAACTCTCAGTGTCACTGGTATTTTTATTAGTACTTTGAAAGTACTGGATTGTCATGAGAATCAGGCGCTTATTGGTATTATGTAGATTACAGCATGTTGCACTGCTGACACTGCTGGTACATTTTCTTCCCTGAGTCCTGTGGCTGTTACCCTTATATGGGGTAGATCAACTATGGGGTAAATCATCTTTTTTTTTTCATGATTTGTTTCTGTCCCCTTTGCATCCTACCAAGACACCCACTCCTTTGGGCTGCCAAGTCCTTCATCATCCACTACTCCTCTAATCTGCCATCAGTCTGCCCCCGCTGCCCACCTGTCCCAATGTATCACTTCATCAGGGCACCCTTCTACCCATGGGAGGCTTCTTGGAGTGGAGATCCAGGTGCCCTTTGGTACCTCCTCACATCTTGGGTGGCTAGTGTGGGTTGACTCAGAGATTCCTGGCTTCAAGGCCAGGGGAGGTGGGGCACCATCATCTGGCCAGTATGGGTGGCCATTTTCCTTTTTCTAGGTATCCCATCCCCTGGAGAGGCACACCGCGGCATCCTTGTAACCTATGCATAGAAACATAGAAACATAGACTTTGATGGCAGATAAGGACTGCTTGGCCCACCAAATCTGCCAATTTCCCAACCTAAACGATAAGCTGCAAATCCTATTTAACCAACAGTCTATTTCTTCCTACCATCCACAAAAATTGCCTTTTGTCTGTCCTATGCATTCTTGAATTCTCCCATAGTTTTAGACCTCACAACCTACTCAGGAAGGCTGTTCCATACATTCACCACCCTCTCTGTGAAAAAAAAATACTTCCTCACATTTCCCCTGAGCCGTCCCCCCTTCTGTCTTCCAATTGTGTCCCTTTGCTCTTGCACATCTCTTTTTCCAAAAGATGCTACCCTTTTGGACTTTGTTGATTCCACTGAGGTACTTAAAATGTTTCTATCATGTCCCCCCTCCCTCCTTTCCTCAAGGCTATACATATTAAGCTCCTTTAGTCTCTCCTCATATGGCTTCTCTTGCAGACCCTGCACCATTTTAGTTGTCCTCCTCTGAACTGCCTCCATCCTGTCTATGTTCTTGCGGAGATGGGGTCTCCAGAACTGGATGCAGTACTCCAGATGGGGTCTCACCAACTGTCTGTACAGGGGCATAGCAACTTCCTGTTTTCTGCTGGTGATGCCTCTCCCTATACATCCTAGTATCCCCCCAGCCCTCCCTACCATCTTCTCACATTGCTTGCCAACCTTAAGGTCATCTGTTATGATTACCCCCAGGTCCCTTTCCAGTTTTGTTGTTGTTACTACCTCCCCCCTCATTGTGTAATCTTCCCCTGGGTTTCTGTTTCCCTGGTGCATTATTTTGCACTTCTTTGCATTGAATCCAAGCTGCCATACTTCTGACCATTCCTCCAACCTTGCCAAGTCCCTTCTCATCCTTTCCATGCCTCCTTGTATATTAACCCTGTTGCAGATCTTTGTGTCATCTGCAAAGACGGATACTTTTCCTTCCAGTCCCTCTGCAATGCCACTTATAAAGACATTAAAAAGGACTGGACCCAGTACTGAACCCTGCAGTACCCCACTAGTAACCCCTCTTTCTACAGAGTGGACTCCATTTACAATTACTTTCTGTGTCCTGTTGTCTAGCCAATGTTTTACCCAGGCTACCACCTTGGGACCCACTCCCAGGCTGGTTAATTTGACCATTAATCTTTTGTGTAGGACTGTGTCAAATGCCTTGCTAAAGTCTAGGTAGGCAATATCCACAGCCCCTCCCTGGTCTACTACTTTGGTTGCACAGTCAAAGAAATCATTTAGATTTGTCTGACATGACCTTCCCACTGTGAACCCATGCTGCCTTGGGTCCTGTGCCCTACTGGCCTCTAGGTACTCAACAATTCTTTCCTTCAGAAGTGATTCCATCACTTTCCCTACCACAGAGGTCAAACTGACAGGTCTGTAGTTTTCTGCCTCTGTCTTGGTCCCACTTTTGTGAAGAGGATGCACATCTGCCTTCCTCCAGTTCTCAGGTACCACACCATCCTCCCCTAATTTATTAAAAAGGGTGGTCAGTGGTGTCACTAGTTCTCTGCTTAATTCTTTTAGAATTTTGGGGTGAAGTCCATCGGGTCCCATTGCTTTGTCCACCTTCAGTTTTAGGAGTTCTTTCAGAAACCTTTCTTCTGTGAAAGGACTGGGATCGACCCCCCTATCCAGAGTGCTTCTGTTAATTGGATTAAGCACCTTACCCACCTCCTATTTTGTGAATACTGTACAGAAGCATTCAAGTAGTATCCCAGCTTTTTCACTGTCCCTCTCTGCCCACCCACGGTCTATTCTATTCAGCCTCACTATCCCTTGCTTTGTCTTTCTATGCTCCCTGATATACCTGTAAAAGGTTTTATCCCCCTTCTTAACCAAGTTGGCTATCTTTTCCTCAGTTTGGGCCTTTGCTATTCTGACTACACTCCCTGCTTCCTTCTGCCTTAACTGGTACAGTTCTCTGTCCTGCTGCTTCTGTGTTTCCTTATACTTCCTAAATGCTATCTTTTTCTCCCTAATCTTCACCGCCACCTCTTTTGAGAACCACAGTGGCTTTTTCTTTCATTTTGATTTGTTTATTTGCTTCACACAAAGGCTTGTTGCCTCTGTGATTGCAGTTTTGATATTTCCCCATTGTTGCTCCACCCCTCCTTCTAGCCTGTTTACTAGTGCTTTTCTAAGGCACTCTCCCATCTTGCCAAAGTCAGCCCTCCTGAAGCCCAGAACCCTCACTTTTTTATGGCTTGACTCTGTAGCTGAGTTTATCATGAACCACACTGTTTGGTGGTCACTTGTTCCCAAATGGCTACCCACTTCTAGATCTGAGAACCTCTTACTGTCCCCATTCAAGAGTACGAGGTCTAAGATTGCTCCCTGACAAGTAGGTTCCAAAACTAGCTGTCTGAGGCATGCCACCTGAAGGGCATTGAGAATGGCCCTGCTTTTGGATGTGGCTGCAGCAAAGGTGCTCCAGTTGACATCTGGCATATTAAGGTCCCCCATCAACAGTGTCGCCCCTTTCTCTGCCATCCTAAGTATGCCTTCTATCATATCCTTGTCCATTCCTTCCCCTGATATGGGGGTCTGTATACAACCCGTGTGTGGATTCTGGTGCCCTTTTCAGTCTCTAAGGTGAGCCACAGTGCCTCCTCTCCTCCCTGTTTGCTCTTTAGTTCAGTTGCTTTTATCCCTTCCCTTACATTGAGAGCTACTCTGCCCCCTCTTCTCCCCTCCCTGTCTCTCCTGTAGGTTGTGTACCCTGGTATGTTAACATCCCAGTCATGGTTCTCTGTGTACCATGCTTCTGTAACTGCAATGATATCCAGGCATCCCTATTCCATCAAGACCACCAGTTCAGGGAGCTTGTTGCCCAGACTATGGGCGTTGGTACTCATTATCCTCCATTTCATGATGGCCTTACCCCTTTTTGCTGCATCCCTGTCCTTATTGCATTTGTCACTTTCTCCATTTACCCCAGCGCTTCTCCCTATCGACATCTCTATGTTGGTGTCTACCTCACTTATTACCCTGATTTTTTTGGGGGGCTAGGATTTCCCTTCTCCTCTCCAGTGCCTCCCCCTTGGCTAGTGTGGCATGTGGTCACCCATGCTGCAAAGCACAAGGCTGAATCTGGCCATGAAGAGTCACCAAAGGGTGATGCTTCCACAACCCTCCCCCCTGGGAGGAGAGCATCCAAAGGATGCTCTTGAGCCCTCCCTGCCAACCTCTGCTCCTGACACTCTGAGGTCAGGTGTGAACCTGGGTTGCCAGCATGCCAGGTGATCCCCTATCACCTGGCACCATGGAACTGGCCGGGTAAATCTTCTAAAACATTTTACCTTTACCACACTAATGATCCCTTTTTGGGTTAATTATTCAGTTTATAATGCTTTGATGACCTGGATAATTGCAAATTGAAGCACAGATTTATCAGGTCTGGACCTGGACATTCCCAGTCCCATCTGCTGCTGCCCCACCATCAGTCCGGTAGGGATTCACACTGTGTGGGGCTCAAGAGTGCCAAGGGTTGTCATGCTCAGCAATGGAGGAACACAGAGTTTTTAGCAGTTTTTTTCACCTTAACACCTTCAGGCCATGGTAGACACCATTCCACATGCTTGTGGAGGTGTACATACTCTCCAGAACTAGCAGTCCTGCTCCACCCACAAGGCCTAGCACTAGCCCCCTTTGATCTTGATGCTAGCCCTGAGTGTCCACCTGGTGGCAGTCAAGAGTCAGGGAAACACAACTCCCCAATCTGGGAGATGGTGGCTGCCAATTGGATGCTTGATCCTCTGCAAGTCCCCCAGCTGACCCCTGACAGCGTGAACCTGGGTAGCTGGCATCAGAAAGGTAAGGCACTAAAGCACGTTGGCCCTCTGTATCACTGATCAGGCATCTATCCTGCCATTATTCAGGGCTTTTCTTACAGATACACTGAATAATAATGAGTATTCCCTCCAGAAATACCAAACTCTGACCATAGCTGATAGGGCTGCAACTTTGGAATTTGGCGTAAAAATATTAACAAACTCTGATCAGAGCCACTATAGCTTCTAAAATATTTACTTTATAAGGACCATTTCATAGTATCAGTTTCAGTATCAGGAGTCAGCACATGTCAAGTTTTGAAATGCTGACATCACTGATCCTGCATGTAAATGGGGATAATTGATGTCACAATTTCAAAACTTGACATGTGCTGACTCCCAGTACCGACAAAAAACATCTGTGAAATGGTCCATATCAACACTCACCACTGAGGCCGGGAGATCAGAAGGCTGTGGATTCTAGCCCCACACCAGGCACTTGGGTTAATATCTCAATACTGACACTGCATTGCAGCATGGGGGGGTGTTGTACTTCTGAGGTGCCGTCTTTTGGATGAGACATTAAACCGATGTCCCATCTGCCTGTTTTGGTGGTAGTTCAGGTGGATGTTAAAGATCCATGGCTCTTCTCAAAAAGAGTAGGGGAATTTTTTATTTAGAAATCATACAAAATAATCTTAGAAGTCAGGAATGACAAAACATACAGTCCAAATATAGTTGATTTACATAAGTATTGTAAAAAAATAAAGAAATTCATACCTATATTGTAAAATTCCTCTTCTAACCCATTTCACATTATTAGTACATCATTATCAGTAATCCATAATAAGTTTCTCCAACAGTTTTGTAATCTTCTGCTATCTATTTGTTTAGCTTCCATAAAATAAATACCTTTTAGGTCTTTAAGAATTTTGTTGTACAAATCATCATAAGTGAATTCAATTTGTTGTAAGGTAAATAAACACCTTGAATTCCAAATGTACCATTTAATTACTACAAAAATGATTCTTAATGTACCTTTATCTCATTTCACCCAGGATTGTGGATATTCTCCATACATTAAGGAGTTATAAGATATCTGCTGAAAAATTATCCCATCATTTTAATGATAAAAAAAAACCAACATTTTGAAATGTACTGTAAGTACAAGTAAAAAACAAATGTGATATCATTTCTAATAAGTTAATACACTTAGGTCTAGAACAAATTCTTTCTTCTAGTTTTTTTGTGTGCTTGGTTATCTTTCACATTAAGTCTTTCATGACATGTCAGCCAATGTATGTCCTTAAATTTTATTGGGATCCTTTCCTCCATGACAAGCTCCAAAATGACATCCTTATTATTTAGAGGACATTTGGGAAAGGTGTCATGTTCTCTAAAGTAAGTTTCACATATATACCCATATAGCTGTTTCTTTGTTTGCAATAATAGCCTCTCCCTCCTTGTCCCCCATAATCTCAGCTTTACAAATATTTCTCTTAAATATGGTGATGTCCAGGGTTGGATTTTAATCAATTTTAACTGGTCTTTTTCCCAATCTAAATACCAAGGTCAAATTGTATGCAGTAGGAGATTACCCCAACACTTAGTCTGTAACAGCAAAGGTTTAAAATTTGTGTTTAAAAACTGATGGAAAAAGAAAATGATAGGATTGGTCATGTTTTTTCCCCCTTGTTTTATTGGTAACTAAAGTATGTTGTCTTTAATGGGATTTAGTCTGCTTCCCCAAAAGGACTGAAAAAAAGACTGTAAAGCCTGACTTTTCTTGATTTAGGAACAGGAGATATTGCACTTATAAATGTAAAGATAGGAATGAGATATGTTTTAATAAGATACACTCATTTCTGAAAACTCATTTTCCTCTGGTTCCAGCTCTGCACCATCTGAGTTCCAATTTTAGTTTAGCATCCTAATTATCTATATCCATTTGTGGACCTCCAAAATCTATCCCTAGGATTTTCACCTTGCCTGATGTAATAGAAATTCCAGCTATATTATCTTGAAAGCTTCCCTCGTTACTGAATGGCATTCCAGTATTTTTAAGAAGATTTTTAAATGAGGTCTTTTAGATGCGGTTTTAGTTACCTGGAAAGTGCAATCTCCTTAGACCGGTGAGGTCTTGTCTCCTGAATTTGATGTATCTCCTGAGTCCTAGCTTTAAGAAATCCCAGTGGCTCTTTATATAAGTAGATGCTGATGGGAAGGGGGGTTGGAATTCGTGGGGGGTGGTATAATTGGGGCTATGGTGTCTTAACGTAAAAATTGACTACTGTTGAGATTGTCAACCTTTATTCTTACTGCTTTATCAGGTTAATGTTCATGATAACTAACTGTTGACATTTATGTATTAGCCTGGTTAGGCCACACTTTCAATGTAAAGTAGTCATGTTAATAAAGTAAACTGAATAAAAAAAAAAGAAGATTTAAACAGGTTCCCGAGTAGGTTCCATATTCATGACATATCTCTATTGCTTTTTCTGCAGAGCTACTGCCTCCCACCAGTATTACTACATCATCTGCATAAGCCATAGTTTTATATGGGAGCTCTGTATTTGGCAAGTGTAGTGACCTAACATCAGTTGCTGCATTAAGTATCTGTAAAAGAGGGGCAATACTAAATATATACAACAGGGGGCTTATTGGACATCCCTGTCTAACCCCTTTTTCTATATGTATATATGGTCCAAGAAAGTCATTAACATAAGGCTTAACCATGGCAGTTCAATAAAGAGCTTGTAGACAATTTACAAATATTGTTGGTATGCCATAATACAATAAGGTTTGCCATAAAGAATTATGATTGACATTGTCAAAAGCCTGTTTTTGGTCTAGTGATAATACGTAACCTCTGAGTGTAGTTAAATTGTGTCTATCAAACAATTCTCTTAATAAGATTAACTGCTCTGTAATATTAATACCTGATACTGTACATGATTGAGCAGGTGATAAAACATATTTAGAAACTGTCAACAGTCTTTTATTTAACATTTTTGTTAAAATTTTAAAATCATTATTTAGTAGACTAATTGGCCTCCAATTCGTCAATTCTTTTCTATCTCCTTTTTTATGCAAAAAAAAATAAAAAATAAGTACTCCAGAAGCTATTTCTAATGGTACCCTACTCTGTTGTACAATGGTATTATACACTTCAGTAAGCTCCTGTAGAATTTCTTGTCCAAAAATGCTGTAAAGTTCCGTGGTTAACCCATCTTGGCCTGGAGATTTCCCTTTTGTAAGTGATTTAATAGCATCCAACACCTCTACTGTAGTAAAGGGTTGGATTAAGCCATCTATCAGGTCTTGAGGAATAATAGGTATGTCTAGTTTCTGAAATAAAGGTTGAAAGTTGAAACAATCCATGTCAGATTTTTTAAACAAAATTTCTGAATAATTGGACACAATATCTAAAATCTTAGGTTTAGAAGTTTGAATCTTCTTTTGTGTATCATAAAGTGCCACAATTACTTTTTTTTTAATCCATTCCTGGTTCCTAATACAGGGGCAAACATTCTCAAATGTGCTTTGTACACCAAATTGTTGTTGTTGCTTAAGATCTTCCATTAATTTTCAATGATAGTTTAACATTTTTTGTTTTAGATATGTTATTTGATCAAGAAAGTTGTGTTTTGTCATTTGTGAAAGTGTATACAGGTGTTGTAGTTGTTTCCTATCTTGTAAATACTCCACATAATCATTTATTTTACTTTGTTAACTATTCTGTATCAGAAGGGCCCAAATCTCAGTTTTAGTTTCCAGCCACCAATTAACTGGGTCATCATGCTGATCAAATTAAGATTTTTTACATATAAGAAAATATATAACATTTTGCAAACATGTAGTCTCCAATAGAATTTTAGGGTTACGTTTCCAGTAACCTGGACCAATTATTACTTCTAGAGAACCACAATCTATTGATACTAGTTTTCGGTCTGAGTATTCTACTAAGGTCACTGAAGAGGTTTGAACATGTATGAATTTAGAGATAAGGAAAAAATAAATTCTTGTAGATAAATTCCCTTTGAAAAATGTTTTGTCCCTTACACCTCTATGTTCTAGCATAACATCCTTTAAATTAGCAATATGCACAACTTTATTTAAGGCCGTCATGTCTCCAAATATTTTTTTGGTTTTTATATCCACACCCCTATCTAGTTTACTCAGCCCACAATTAAAATCACCTCAAAATACCACATTCTGAGCTCTATGTAGGTAAGGGCTAATCTGATGAAATATAATTATATGATCAACCATTAATTGTGGGGCATAGATATTTATTAGACAAAAAGACACATTCTCAAATCTAAAATCAAGTAGTAATACCTTGCCAGGTAGCAAATCTACAATTTTGACTATAGTAAGTTATATTTGGTGAACTAGAATACCGACCCCTGTGCATCTTTCCGTACCTATAGACCAGAAAGAAACTCCTGTGTAGCATTCTTTAGTTGCTGTTGCAATCTTAGTAATAGTATGTAATCTGATATCTTGAATAAGAAAGACCCCAGGGGGGTATGATTGTGAAAGATGAAAAACTGCCCCTCTTTTATAATTATTTTTATGCTATTAACATTAGATGTAAAACTTTTAAGTGATGATGCTAAACACATTTAAAGTAATTAAGAACATTCTACCTTCTTTTTTTTAACTTTCCCTTTTTGATTTTTTTTCACAGGTTCCTCATGTTGTTCTCCAGTTTTTTCCTTCCACCAGAGTCTGTTGTGTATTAGAATCAATAGAGGAGCCCACATATTCACTATCAGAGGCCTCACCATCAAATAGGGCATGGTATCTAGTGGAAATTTCAATTGGTGCAGTTTTAGGGACTTTGGGTACTGGCTGAGACCAAGATTGGCATCTCCAAGTAGACATCTTTTTTTTCCCCTACCCTCTTCCTGTTTGGGGGGGGGCATGGAAGTTGTGGAACTCAATTCTTCCCCTAGACAAGCTTCTGCAATTAATATTTCATTTTCTTCAGGTTCTACAACAGGAGTGGAAACATCACTCCTCCCATCTATTTCAGAGGTGGAATTCTTACAGTGCCTTCAGAAAGTATTCACCCCCCCTGGATTTTGTCACATTTTGTTGTGTTACTACCATAATTTTTAATGCATTGAAATGATTTTTTCCCCCTTGATTCACACAGCGTATTCAACAATTTAAAGGGGCAAAAATATTTTTATTGTGTAACAAAAATTTATGAAAAATTAAAAACTGAAATATCTTGTTTACTTAAGTATTCACCCCCCGAGTCAATACTTTGTAGAAGTGCCTTTGGCAGCAATTACAGCTTTGAGTCTTCTTGGGTATGTCTGTATCAGCTTTGCACATCTGGATTTGGGGATTTTCGCCCATTCTTCCTTGCAGATTTGCTCAAGCTCTGTCAAGTTGGATGGGGAGCTTCGGTGAACTGCAATCTTTAAATTTTTCCACAGATTCCCAATGGGATTCAAGTCTGGGCTTTGGCTGGGCCACTCAAGGACATTCACCTTCTTGTTCTGAAGCCACTCCAGTGTTGCTTTGGCTGTATGCCTGGATCATCGGCCATAGAACGAGCGGCCACCGGGCGGATGGCGCTTCTCTAGCCGCCGCCCGAGACCACCGCACCGAAATCTTCCTGCCAGTAAGGGACTCCGGGATCATCGGCCGTAGGATGAGCGGCCATCGGGTGGACGGCACTTCTCTAGCCACCGCCCGAGACCACCACTCCGGACTCTTCCTGCCAGAAAGGGACTCCTGGATCATCGGCCCTAGGATGAGCGGCCACCAGGCGGACGGTGCTTCTCTAGCTGCTGCCCAAGAGCCACCACCCTGGACTCTTCCTGCCAGAAAGGGACTCCTGGATCGTCAGCCGTAGGACGAGCGGCCACCGGGCGGACGGCGCTTATCTAGCCGCCGCCCAAGACCACCGCCTCGGACTCTTCCTGCCAGAAAGGTACGGCAAAGCCGCAACCTATCGGAGTGTGAGTGCCATTCCTTGGTGGTTTCCGATTGGCTTGCCCTTCTACCTCTTACTTTGAAATGAACTTTTGCAAAAAAGGAGCTGTTCTCTTGCTTTTTGGGAAAACTTTAATTTTGTAAATGTGTCAGAATGAATGTAGAAAGCCTAATTGTGTGTAATCTACTGTTAGATGTGTTAGAGGAGGGTACAACTTAAAGCCATCACAGCCCTTCTTTTGAAAATGAGCAGATTCCAGCTAGTCATAGGGGGGCCCAGGAAATCGCTCCTATTGTCCTGCAAATTTAGCTCTGCAACACCTCTGGTCTGCCCGCCCTCAGCCGACTGGGACTAGTACTAATAGTCCCTCCTTCTGTCTCCCTTAGGGACTCCTGGATCATCGGCCGTAGGATGAGTGGCCACCGGGTGGATGGCGCTTCTCTAGCCACCGCCCGAGACCACCACCCCAGACTCTTCCTGCCAGAAAGATGCAGCAAAGCCACAGCTTCATCGAGTGCAAGTGCCATTCCCTGGCAGTTTCAATTGGCTGTCTTTCACCTCTTACTTTGAAATGAACTTTTGCAAAAAAGGAGCTGTTCTCTTGCTTTTTGGGAAATTTTTAATTTTGTAAATGTGTCAGAATGAATGTAGAAAGCCTAACTGTGTGTAATCTACTGTTAGAAGTGTTAGAGGAGGGTACAACTTAAAGCCATCACAGCCCTTCTTTTGAAAACAAGCAGATTCCAGCTAGACATAGGGGCGCCCAGGAAATCCCTCCTATTGTCCTGCAAATTTAGCTCTGCAACACCTCTGGTCTGCCCACCCTCAGCCAACTGGGACTAGTACTAATAGTCCCTCCTTCTGTCTCCCTTAGGGACTCCTGGATCGACGGCCGTAGGACGAGCGGCCACCGGGCAGACGGCGCTTCTCCAGCCGTCGCCCGAGACCACCGCCCCGGACTCTTCCTGCCAGAAAGGTATGGCAAAGCTGCAAATTTTTGCCCACCCGCCCATCCCCTTTCCAAGCGTTATCTTTATAGCCCACTAGCCCCACCCACAGTTTTCCATTGGCCCGGCCCATGCTGAACCGGCATTGTTACCAGCCTTTGGTGAAAGCAATACTTCTCTTGCATTCTAGATGCGATCCTTCATTCTCCTTATTCCCCTCCTCTCAGTAAGATCCAGCATTAATTAAACGTGGCATTGAGACGTGTCTCTGCTAGGACTATACTCAACTGCTTTCATTGAATATTGACTACCAAGATCCTGCTGTAGTAGCATCTGTTGTAACAAACTTGGGGATTCAAAAGACCCTGGTCAGCCGTTCCCATGGTGGTACACCTTACTTTGTGTAAAAACAAACGTGGGAGGTCTTGACTGGCTTTGCCTATTAGCCAACATTTTTCTGCTATGCAATATGGGTGGACCCCCTGACAGTTATGATTTCATTATAGAGACATGTCCTGTGCCACCAGTCTCCCCACATAATAAAAATATCTATTTAGTATGCTGCCCTTGTCTGCCCCAATTCACTCGAAATTTGTTGAATCTACCAATAGTGGCACAGCAATCTATACTGCTATGCATGTCCCCAAACCGCAGGCACCTAAACAAGGCATAGGCTGCTACTACCCTGCTTGGATCCTAAGCTACGCATCTATAGGCAACACAAGAGGATGACTCGATCCCTGGATCCATGCACTCTAGCTTGTAACAAATGCAGAAAGACTCGTGCTTTTAAAAATCTCCTTCCCAATCTGAGAATTCTCCTCCTTTTACTACTGTGCTCAGGAGACATCAAACTTAATCCTGGTCCCCCAAGGTTGCTCTCATCACCATCCGAAATTACTAATCTGAAAGGAATCAGTTTCCTACATGCCAATGTCTGTAGCCTTTTAAAGAAGTTGGAGCCTGTCCAGGCCTGGATTATCCACACCGCTCCAGATATTCTTGTGATTTCGGAATCCTGGCTTCGAGCATCCACACCGGACAGCGAGGTCAATATCCCCAATTACCTACTTTTCAGAGCAGACAGAAGGACTGGGGGGGGAAGTAGCCATTTATGTTAAAAACAAATTCACAGTATCTGTATTAGATGCTACTTCTGTTGCTGGAGGATTCGAATGCCTGTCCCTCAAAGTTGAACCATCTCACTCTGTGGCTTTCCGTGTAATAGGCTGCTATAGACCACCTGCAGCAGGACCACAGCTCCTGACTCATCTGTCAGCACTAATGGATGCAACACCTATGGAGACAATCTTACTAGGTGACCTAAACTATGACTGGCTAACTAGCGGATCACTACCCCTAAAACAATTCTGTGATTCACATGGGTTCACCCAACTTATATCTGAACCAACTTGAATCAACAATAAGAATCCAATGAGAAGCACCCTCCTGGATGTGCTCCTTGTCAATGAACCCTACTACTTTTCACATGCCGGTATCCTCCCAGCTGATGTTAGTGACCACTGCCTCATAGCTGGCATCAGAACCATCCCCAAACCGCTATCCACATCAAAGTTCTCTACCAAAAGATCCAGACAGAACTTTGACCCTCTGGCCTATTTCAATGATTTAAAAAACTCTGTGCACTGGCAGAGTTTCTACCTAGCTAAATCAGTAAGTGATGCCTATGATGTTTTGCATGAAATCATAGCCAGTGCCCTAAACACCCATGCTCGTTTGATCAAAGCTGGAATAAAAACCAGGACCTGCCGTTAGTTTTCACCAGACCTGAAGAAAGCCTTACTCAAAAGAGACCAGCTGTGGAAAAAGGCCCGGAAGTCACATGCCAATGCAGACTAGTGTCTTTTTAGGTCAGCTAGAAATGCCTGTACAAAAATGATCAGGGAGGCTAAGGTCACTTTTTATCAAAATGAATTGTTCTCTGCATCCAATAACCCTACCAAGTTCTGGTCCACTATAAAGGAATTGTCTGGCTACTCACTGGGTAGTGTGCTTCCATCCAAAATTACCATCAACAATGTCTCTGTCACTGATAAATCTGAAATTCTCCAAGCCTTCAATAACCACTTTGCCACCGCAGGCTTGGCATTCGATAATGCACCAGTAAGTAGTCTTCGGCCACTGCTCAAAGCCCAGCCACCCGAAACAAATAACAAAAGTATGACCTTCTCCTTTTCCTCAATTACCATAAAAGAAGTTGAAGACCTTCTGCTACAGCTAGTCATTAGAAAAAGCGCAGGATCCGACTCATTCGACCCATACTTTCTGTAAATAGCATACCACATACTAGCAGCACCTATAACACACTTATTCAACCTGTCTCTAACCCAAGGCCCTCTCCCCATGGAATGGAAAACTGCTCATGTTATTCCTCTATTTAAAGCAGGGGACCCAAGCAACCTGAACAATTATAGGCCAATCTCTCTACTACCTATACTTTCGAAAATGCTGGAAAAAATTGTGGATACACAGTTGAGATCTTTCCTAGACAGCTCTGCATTGCTTAACCCCATGCAGTCTGGATTTAGAACTTAGCACAGCACTATTACGGCACTGGCCAAAGTCACTAATGACTGGCAACGGGACCTGGACAATAAAAAATTTGTTTGTGCGGTGTTTTTAGATCTTAGCAAGGCTTTCGATACCGTCGACCATTGTCTACTTCTCTCCACTCTAAATACCATAGGCATGGACTCAATCTCACTGGATTGGTTCCAGAACTGCCTCACTGATAGGCAGCAACAAATCAAGGCTGAAGGAGAGCTTTCTCCACTCAAACCAATAAAAAGAGGAGTCACACAGGGATCCATATTGGTCCCCCTACTGTTCACCATCTATATTAACAACTTGGACTTAGGAATCAAGGACGCCAGTATCCACTTGTTTGCCGATGATACAGTGCTCTACCTAAGTCGTGACTCCCCTGGAGCTGCATGCTCTGAATTACAAGCCGAATTCAATAAGCTGCAAAACCAGCTTATCAACAAACAGTTTTTGCTAAATGCAAAAAAAACAAGGCCATGCTGTTTGCACCATCCAGCTCTGGGGCCAATACTGCGGCATCTGGTACAGTTCCTCCTATAACCACCCTACTCGGCGAAAAGCTTGAGTTCGTGCCGAAATTCAAATACCTGGGTTTATGGCTGGATAACAAACTCTCCTTTAAGGAGCACACAGAAGAATTGTTAAAAAAGCTTAGGCAGAGGCTTGGCCTCTTTTACAGAATTAAACATTTCCTGACTGAGGCCGCAAAAAGACAGCTTGTTCATTCTACATTCCTCTAATTAATTGATTACGCTGACATTATCTATGGCCAATGCTCTGTCTCACACCTTGCAAAACTGGATGTACTGTACCACAGAGCCTTAAGATTCATAACTGGCCTTCCATCCTCCACACACCACTGCTCGTTATACGCTGCAGTAGGGTGGCCTTCTCTGCAGTACAGACGGCATAGAAATGCAGCTATCTGGACACTTCGAGCACTCACCAACAAACTCCCTGATTACATTGTTACCTGCCTCCCCCTAAGTCCACCAAGTAGCTATGCCATAAGAAGCCACTCACTAATCTCCCTAAAAATTCCCAGGATCAGTAACCACTTTGGTAGGGCAGCCATAAGCCACGCTATGCCCTCACTTTGGAAAAGGATTCAAAGCTCACTGAAACTTAGCTCTTCTGTCAGTATTGCGGTGTTTAGGACTCTTTATGACAAAACATTTGCCAAAATCTGTAAATGTTTCCATAGTTCCTAGCGGTCCTGTTAATGGTTCCCTTTCTAGCCTTACCATATGCAGCCACGAACATAACCCCTCTCTTCCCTACCTAACTTGTTCAATAGTCAGCTGCCATGTTGGCCCTCGGAACCTTTGGCACTTTTTTTCTCTACCTACTCCCTCATGCCACTCTAATAGTTGTTACAGTTTTCATCATGGGCCCTATTGAAGCCTTGGTCACCCTCCAAGCAAAAAATTAGTTTCTGAGGGCTGAAATGATCATAATTTGTACCTTTCTATAGAGGCCTGGATAAATGTGTTACTTTAACTTCTATGTATATGAAGGTTGAATATGCCACAATAATGTCATGTGTTGCATGTATGCTCCCACATGTGTACTTGGAATGTATATATTGTACCTACCTATTATTTGTAAGTCTGTTTTTTACCTTACTACATTTTGTATACTGCACCACTAATCTATGTATGTATAACTGTCCTTGACAACAGCAGGTCCACCTTGTAAATGAGCTTGCTCAATGGTGATCACCTGGATAAATAAAGATTTGATTGATTGATTGATTGGTATGCTTGGGGTCGTTGTCCTGTTGGAACGTAAATCTTCGCCCCAGTCCAAGGTCTATTGCAGACTGATGTAGGTTCTCCTAAAGGATGTGCCTGTATTTGGCTCCATTCATTGTTCCCCTTTATCCTGACAAGTGCCCCAGTCCCTACCGCTGAAAAGCATCCCCCTAACATGATGCTGCCACCACCATGCTTCATGGTAGGGATGGTGTTACATGGGTGATGAGCTGTGTTCGCTTTGCGCCAGTCATAACGCTTTGCATTCAGGCCAAAGAGTTCAATTTTTGTTTCATCAGACCAGAGAATCTTTTGCCACATGGTCTCAGAGTCTGCCACATGCCTTCTTGCAAACTCCAGGCGTGCTATTATGTGGCCTTTTCTCAGGAGTGGCTTCCGTCTAGCCACTCTCCCATAGAGGCTACATCTGTGAAGTGCCGCAGAGATTGTTGTCCTCTGGACAGGTTCTCCCATCTCAGCCATGGAACTCTGTAGTTCTGTCAGGGTGGACACTGGGTTCTTGGTCACTTTCCTGACCAAGGTCCTTTTTGCCCGGTTGCTCAATTTGGGAGGATGGCCTGCTCTAAGAAGAGTCTTGGTGGTTCCGTAATCTTTCCATTTCCTAATGATGGACCTGACTGTGCTCCTGGGAACTTTCAACACCCTAGAAATGTTTTTATACCCTTCCCCAGATCTATGCCTCCTCACAGTTCTATCATAGAGTTCCACAGACAGCTCCTAGGTCTTCATGGTAGAGTTTCTGCTCTGACATGCACTGTCAACAGTGGGACCTTATATAGACAGGTGTATTTCCTCTGAAATCATGTCAACCATTTGAACTGGCCACAGGTGGACTCCATTCAAGTTTTAGAGTGATCTCACAAGGAAATTGAATGCACCTGAGCTCAATTTGGAGTGTCATAGCAAAGGGGGTGAATGCTTATCAAATAAAGACATTTCAGGTTTTTATTTTAAATTACATGTACAAAAAATTCCGGAAGTTTCATTCCACTTTGACATTATAGAGTAATTTGTGTAGATAAGTGACAAAAAAATCCCATATAAATGTATTTTAATTTGAGTTTCCAACATCACAAAATGCGACAAAATCCAAGGGGGGGGTGAATACTTTCTGAAGGCACTGTATCTCTGACAAGTCCCATGGTATGCCTTGTCATTACATTAGGTTGGGTTGTGGACTCTAAAGGTTGCTCAAAAAATCCTTTGTTTATTGTATGCTCTCTGGGCAGTAGTTACCAGAAGTCTTTGTTCCTTACTATCTGTAGTGGAGTGTTTACTATGTGCACCCTCAGAACAGGCTACATAAGAATGACCTTCAATCCCACATAAATTACATGTCACAGTACTTTTGCAATGACTACTACTACTATGCTCAACCTCCTGACATAATGTACATTTAATTCTATTGCACACAATACTTATGTGACTAACTTGACCACATTTTTAACAAGATTTTGGCTGTCCTGGGTAAAACAGGACTCCCTCTGTCTCTTCCCCCCAAAAAAACAATTAGGTAGATGCTTGACCTCTTCCTCTTCTGTTCTTAGAATAACATGAATTTTCCACCCTCCTGTCCAAATCCCCTCTGTATCAAATATAGCTTCAGGAGTATTTGTCACAGAACATCTCTGCTTTAACCGAAAAAGTATGTCAGTAACACTAACTCCCTTGTTCCTGAATAAAACAGTGATAGTTTTGTGTGTTGGCCTAGATAAAGGGATTACTTCAGGGGCCCATAATGGTGAATTTTTGGCCTGATGATATCGGGCCCAAAATTTGTCTAAACCACTCCCCCAATTTAAAACTGACATCGAATATATTTTCTCCAGATACATGTATAAGAGCATATAATTCTGTGGCAGTAAAATGCATGCTTTCTTTTAATAACTTTCTACGTGCATAAACTCTATCTGGAAAAGTATAGAGACCGCCTTTGTAAATAAGCCTTACTGCATTGTGTCTCTTGGCCGGGTAAACTGTATTAGAAAAAAAAGAACCATAAGATTTTTTAGTTTGTTCTGGAGAAGGACATGAAAAGCCCTCGTCCTCCAGAGGTACAGGCCTATTCCTAATTTCAGCAGGAATACTCTTAGGAATATCTGAAATGTCTGAAAAGTCACTCATAGGATCTTCTAAATTGTCCTGTACAGTGTCTTCTTCTACCACATTTTGCACTGTACAGAAAACTGGGTTCTGTGTAAGTTCCAGTTCTGCAGGCAGAGCTAGAGGGGAAAACAAAGTCTACCCCTTCAGGTATCAACAATCCTGTTGATGTATTTATTTTCCATAGTAACAGTTTGTGAATAATGTTGGTTACTCACTAAGGTAGAAGATGTTGATAGTGGTGTAGAACCTCCTGTTATCTTTATAGGGGCAAAGCTCCAAATCCATTTGTTTGTGTTTGGAGAGCGACCCACCCTGCCACCCTCAAGGAGTCTTCTGCCAACCATTCACCATCAGCAACCAGCAGTTCATCCATCTATCATAACTTACTAGTTGTACCTTTCAATTTCACTCATTCCTTAGGGTGTCTCTTCATTGGCTGAAAATGTAAAAGTAGTAGTCGCGGTTTGGTCACCATTCTTCCCACAATAAACAATGTTTAGATCACTCTGTGCCTCAGAATGGTCCATTGCCATGGCTATCTTTAGTAGCTGCGGTCCCATATGCAAGCTCGAGTCACTGTCCAGTTTCTTGTTCAGGGAGAGAAGTGCTTCAACAACTCCTGCTTCTTCTGTTGAAATAATGTTTCTTCTCTCTGTAAAAGCTGCTGCAAAGTAAGTTTTGTATCTTCTTCAGCTCCATCTGTATTCCGTTCATTTATATTCATGCCCAATATATCCACTGCATTACTTGTCTCCTTTTGAGCTGAATCCATTGCTTCAATTAAAGGCATATTCATAGGTGCGTCAAAAAAAAACTTCAGTCTCCATGAGCCCAGTACCCTAGGAGGAGACCAACTCCCCAACCCGCTGCACAACCTTCTCCTCACACATCAGTCCAGAGACTGACTTGGCCATCCAGAAATGGACAGAGGTTCCCCCTACTGCAGAGTAGGGGAATTTCCCCGGTGCACTGGCCAAATTCCCCCCATTCACCAAAAATACCACTGACAGCTTAATTTGGTTCAAAGTCAGTGGGCATTCTTCTGTATCCCCTTCCCCCGGGTCATGCCTGAAAATAGGCAGGATTTGTCTAATACACTTACCCGGTCAACAAAAACTAAATAAATAAAAGGGACTCCATTAGTAGCCATAGTGGCTCTGACCTGAGTTTATTCCTTGCTGTTCCGGTTTAAACACACACTTAATGCCTTCCAAGCGCTCTCAAACACCATGATTTGAAACCCCTTGTTGTATAAGCTTGTACTTTGGTAACTCCAATCAAACATGGTGTAACTCAGCTGTTACCCTTTAAACCCATGCTGTGTAACACTGCACTATAAAACAGTTTAATGAGTAACCCCTTTAAACTCAGTATAAATCATCTGTTTACTCTTGCTAGATCCATGACTTGCACACTTAGCATTAGAACATATATTGCTTGAACTTGGATTTTTACAAGAACGGGAGTACCAACACATAACAAAACCCCCATAGCAATGCCGTACATTAACATTTAAATTACCATAAGGTCTAGACTTGTTTTAAAAACTACCACTTCAGCATTAATTATTTTTCTGCCTTATGATAACCCTCTTGATACTTGTCTTTGGCAAAGTATATATGACTTAATGGTCAAGTACTTTCTTCATATTACTTTTTCAGATCCAACTCAAAAGATTAGATCAGTCTTTCAAAAAATGATTTTGTGTGCTAACAGAAACAGCCAGATACATTTTTACACTCTCTACTAGGTATGCTTAAGAGAACTGTGCAATACCTTGCATACTGCACATTCCATCCCCATGCAGAAAAAAACTATATAGGCATTTGCAATTTCACTTTAACTACAGTTTGAAATCTAGTCATTTCATTGTGCAATGTATTTAGAAACTAATGGGTACCCATCGATTGCAATGTGAGTTTGTTGCTGTTTCTCTTTGCCTTTAACTCTGCTGTGCCCATGCTTATAGGTACTTGTGGCAAACCGTTTCAAGATGTCAGCTAATAAACCATTTATGTTATCGATGGCAGTATAGTTGTTACTGCAAGAGATAGATCCATCATAATGACGCACACCTGCATACAGTATAATATCTGCGTCTGGGAGCAATGTCTTCAGTCAGTCACTGCCAGTTATCATCTGGCTGCTCATGCTGTGCCTTCTTTACTTTGAACCTCACAACAGGCAGAACAAGGAAGAGACAGTTTGCACTTTTTGTGAGAGCAAAGTACAACAGTGAATAACTACAAAATCATATAGAGCAGGGATGCTTTATTCCTATAGGGACCTTATCGTATGCAGTACTTTACATAAGCCACAGTCACACATTCACAGCTGTTCAGTTTTACCTCCCCTACATCCCACATTTATTTATGAGAGAGAGACAGAAATTGGTGGCAGTTGCACATAAATAAAAATGATTGTACCTACATGATGCACACATGCAGCTGCAGTTATTTAACTTGTGGGTGCATCAGTCAGGCTACTCATGTTGACTGAAAATATTTCCTATGTCAGAAACCAGTAGAATTTAAGTCACTGAATATATGTAAATTTCGTTTGATGGTAATGTTACTAAACAATTGTAATTCGTTTCTGATTTTATTTTGTGAAAAAAAATGTTTTAATGTTACAGTCCCATTTTCCTTACACTATCATAACCTGTCATATACAGAGATAGATGTAGGTAACACCATGTAAGCATGTTTTATGGGGTGGGGGGCAGGTGCATTTCTAGGGTAAAAGTATGATCTATTAGGATTTAAAACTTTGCCAAAAATGTTTTGAATTTTTACATAGGTTATTTCTTCCATGTTCCTCAGTAGTTTTGTTCATGGCTGGGAAAGTGTTGAACCTAGAGTTAGTGTTTCCCTAGAAGTGATTGCCTTGCTATTGTGTGTCCTCTCGGGGTGGAACGGCTCCAGTGATGGACACTCCCCTGAGGGCAGGGTGCATGCAGTCTTCTGTGTGGGCTGAGATCAGCAACTGAGAGCACTTTTGTGGCTGTTCTTTCCTCTGCTACCTGTGAGCAAAAAGGCCTAAGAGGAAGGTGCACCGTAGGTGATAGCAGCCAAACACATGGCAAATGCAATCAGCTGTGTAAAGTCTTGCAAAAGTGTAGGGTACACCAAAAGCACTTGAGAAATGGCATGTACAGTGTAAAATTAGCCCATTTGTGACCAGACACATAAACACTTCGGAAAGTGGTAGTTGCTAAGGAAAATGACAGGGAAGTTTATGCTTGCATTTAGATGCTAAACTTGTCAACTTTTTAAATGTGCTTATACAGGTACACTTTGAACAGCGGGTGTTTCCTGGTCTAAGTAACTGCAGTGGGAACAAAAAACAGATGGCAGTCATATGCATTTACATTTACATAGTATTTGTATGAAAAAACATCAGTTGGTATGTTTTAATTTGCTTCTTTGACTATGCTACAGTATATCCTGGCCCAGATTTTCAAACTGCGCCATTCTGAGGCGCAAGCCCCTGTGCTGCTCAAAATAGTTGCACAGGGGGGGAATGATGTTCATTCACAAATCTGGACTGTCATGTACGGTATGGCTGCATGCCCATTGGCTGTAGCTCTGCACCAATGGGCGTGCAGCCCTACCGGACAGTCAGTCGGCGGGCGGCGGGCGGCGCAGGCGGGTGGGATGCTGTCACCCGCCGGCTGTGTGGGGGAGCGGGTGGAGGGCTTCGTGGGTGGTGGGGAACACTAGACACCAGGAAGATGTTTGGGGGTTGTGATGCGACATTCTGCCCGCGATTGGCTTTACGGTCCTCTGGACCACCAGGGAGATATTCGGGTTGGGGGAGGGTTACATTCTGCCCGCGATCGCCACTGGGGGTTCATACACGTTCTGCCTGCGATCAGGCTGTGGGATATGTGTGGGGGTTTCATGTAACTGTAATGCCCGCGATTGGGCTTCGGATATGTGTGGGGTTTCTGACTGTGATGCCCGCGATCGGGCTCTGGGAGATGTGGGTGGGGGTTCATGTTACTTATGCCCGCGATCGGGCTGGTGGGGGTTGATACAGGTTATGCCCACGATCGGGCTTCGGAGATGTGGGTGGGGGTTGCTTTTACATTCTGCCCACGATCGGGCTGGTGGGGGCATAGGACTGAGTTGGGGCCAGCCAGTGGTGGCAGCTGCTGTGTTGCGCCCGCAATACAGCAGTCTCACCTGTGGGTGGCCCTCAACTTGATCCTTTTTTTTTGGCTCAAGGTTGTGCAGGCGCAGGTTGGGGTTGCGTGATGTGAGCACCTCTGCACAACCCGACTGAATATCGGGTGCGCAGGTTATGCATGGTTCCTCCTCCTGTTGAGCATGCATTCATTTGCATTGCTCTTTTGCGCAACCTGTTGTCAGTGGCATAACTGCCTCCTGCTGAATATTGCAGAATGGCGCATTTTTGGACTTACGCATGCGCAACCCTGTTGCGCATGGCGCAACCCTTTTGAATATCTGGGCCCATGTGTTTTTCACAGGGTTGCTGTCGTCAAACAGGCAGCTTCTGAATATGGAAAAAAATAATGTCATAGTATCAAGTGCATTCAGCCTGTTACAGCTGGTTGTATTTTTACTGTCTCAAATTACATTTATGATTGTGAATCACAGCTGTGAATCTGACAATAAAATAATGTCCCACAAACACACACAGTATGGCATCTGTCAAACTCACTCCCCATACCTACCTCCCTGTAAATCTGGCTGCTTTTAAAACAAGCTTTGCTGTTATGGTTTATGGGTATTGGCAAACCTCTTAGCACAACAGAAACTCAACTGCATTCTCTTGATCATCTTTTACCATCTACTGCACATTAACATTTTATGGTAAAAACACTGATCAGGTTGTACTTAATTTGCTTTTTGCTACACTCACAAAATAAAATAGCAAATATTATTACATACTGTGTGCAAGTCGATGATGTTATACCCTGAAATGCTTCATTTAGTTTTTTGATTAAATCCATTCAACATGCATAACTATTCAATTTTGTTCTATGTTTTATCAAATTGCACTACTTTAGGTGGGTTGTTTTTGCCCTCTGAGCCTTTACACAAATGTCTCTGTTTCAACGGCAACACAAAATGAGTATGAATATAAAGAAGTGACATGAATTTCTTGTAACCCAGGCATTCACGTTCAGGTAGTACCTAGGGGAAATCTATATTTCCAGTGTCGCTTCTGGTTATGGATATAACTTGTTGATTAAAGGCTTTACAGGTTGGAACTACTGTAGAACTAATTACAATACATTAACATTCATTTTCAAGCAATGAGCCTACCTGACAGAATCCTGTAAATGAATTTTCGCGAGTTGTGATTTGGCATTAAGCTGTCTATCGGATTTAGTATGTGCATGTTGATTACTAGCAGTTTGATAATTAGTTGGCTGTGATTACTACCTGCTGTAAGTCTGTTACCGTATGTGTATATTTAACTATCAATTAATGCTAACTTGCTAAATTTCTGTGTGGCAATTAGTTGCACTTTATATGCCCTGCCTGTTCCTGCTGCTACCACTGCTTGTTTCCTGAATTCATTGTCACTGTTCTTGATAGCTGCTGATGCATCTCTTTGTACTCTTTCTTTCTCCCTGAACTGCCTGCTGCACTCTCTTCTCAAAAATTATTTCTGACTGCCTCTTTGCATTAGCGATTGTAATGCACACAGTCTGTGGCTGGCCGTGGAGATGAGAGGTGGGTTATGACAGTCGCCAGCTGGGAAAGGGTGGGGGGTGCTGGGTGGGCTGGTACAGCTGGGTGGGGGCCACTAGACTACCAGGAAATTGAAATCCTTATCTATTTTATTACGATGAAGAGGGGGCCACTAGACTACCAGGGCTAAGAACAATAATTATAATTTAATACAGATCGGGGGGGCCACTAGACTACCAGGGATCTAAAAAAACAATATTTATAAAATACACATTAGGGAAGGCAACAGACTACCAGGAAATGACAGATGGTTATATATTTTATTATGATGGAGGGTGCTAGACTACCAGGGAGATGAATTACAATTATTATTTTATACACATCACGGGGGCCACTAGACTACCAGGGATATAAAAACAAATAATTATGAACATTGGGGGACCAGTAGAGATTGTTATATATGCTATCATGAGGGGCACTAGACTACCAGGGATACGTAAAACAAGATTTTTTTTAGTCAGATGGGGCAGAACGAACCCCCCTGAGCAAAGACCAGCCTCATTTAAGTTTCTAGGGCACACCTGGGCTGAGAAAAACTATTTTAAAATCCCACCATCTCATCCTTCACTCGCGATGCACGATCAAGATCAAAGAATCTCGTGATCAAAGAATTTGCGGGCTCGCGATCAAAGATCGTTAGCGAGCCGCAAACTAATATTTTAAAAGCTCAGAACTCTACTTGTAGACTGATTTCGATCAAACCAAAGTCATAACTCAATAGATCAGGGTCCCCTGTGTAAAATCCTTCCAAATTTTACTTCAAAAGTCACCCCGAGCCAAGATATTTGTGTTTTTCCAATCAGAAAATCAAAAACAAGATGGTGGACCTCAAGATCAAAGAATTTTAAAAATCCTCAGGGACAAAGATTCTTGAACCATGAGGCTGCAAATGCAAAATCAAAGGATCGCCAGGCGGGACCAGATGGCGAGAACCCCATTCTTTGTTCACAAAACATACATATAAATTTTTCCATTGACTTATAATGAGAACTTAAAAGTGGCATAACTTTTGAATGCCTTAATATTTTTTCACCAAACAAAAAGCGGTGTGTTCGGCAACCAAAGCTCTTCCAAATAAGCCATCTTGCATAGTGGCACACCACACAATGTCCATGCGGGGCCACGTCCAAAATCCCTAAAGCTGCCTCCAAAAACAGATAATTTTGCATTTTTTAGGCATTTTTGTATGCAAAGACCGTAAGTCCAACTGAAATGCAATTTGGCAAATCAAGATACCTACCATGCCCCACTGCACATTCAAAATTTCAGTCAAATTCTTTGAAAGGGTCCAAAGTTATTAACGCCCAAACTTTTGACTTTGTATGTAAGTGACTGCTGAACCCTAACTATAGTGGTGCAACTGCACCACTATAATACATATATATATATATACATATTTATACAATGGTGGTGAGACAAATTCCCGTGAGATAAAACAAGTTATTTTCACTGCAGTGAAATAAATCCTGATGACATCAGCAGAGTTAAAATATATGCCAGTTATTACACCCCCAAACCTGCACTAACTCTGTGCAAAGCCATGCAACCATGCAAATTGTACATTTTGCAACAATGTGGCCCCCATTGTATAAATAGAATACTTGATGTGCACTTGCGTGATATGGGAAATATGTTCAGTCTTGTACAGTGATCTCCGAAACCTCACTCATGGCGTCGCCACTCGTGAGTATTCAGAGATCACTCTAGAGGAGTGAAAATATTTTCCATATCACACTCGTGCCCATCATGTATCTCATATATATATATAGGGGATATGACATGGCCCAACTGAAGATATCATAACCAGTGTCAGTGGCTCAGTAGGCAGCACACTTGCCTCTGAGGCCGGGAGATCACAGGGCTGTGGGTTCAGTTCCCACATCTGGCACTTGGGTTAATATCCCAGTACTGACACTGTAATGCAGCATGAGAGGGGTACTGCACTTCTGAGGTGCCATCTTTTGGATGAGACATTAAACAGAGGTCCCATCTGCCTGGATTGGTGGTAGTTCAGATGGATGTTAAAGATCCCATTGCACTTATCAAAAAAAGAGTAGGGGAATTTCCCCAGTGTCCTGGACAAATTTCCCTCATTCACTAAAAATACCACCAACAGCTTAATCTGGTTCAAGGTCAGTTGGCATTCATCTGTATCCCCCCTCCCCTGGGTCATGCCTGAAAATAGGCAGGATTTGTCTAGTGCACTTACCTGGTCAACAAAAACTAAATAAATAGAAATAAATTTATCTTCACGAGAGACTAATGACATCATGTTATCTCATGAGTGGCGAAGCCACGAGTGAGATATGATGTCACTGGCCCCTCGTGAAGATAAATATGATATCTTCAGTCAGGCCATGTCATGTTCTGTTTATACAATGTATGTTTTGGGATTTTTGTTTAGTTTAGCAGTTTAAGAATTTTAATAACAATACTTAGTGTAAGATCGGTACAACTGGAACAGCATAGTTTTTGTTTTTAAAAGTTATTTTTATTGTAGTAACGTGATAAACATGAAATGATTTGAAGTGTGGTAATTATTTAAAAACACAGAAAGTATCAAGTTGATAAAGATTGCAGGTTTAAACTGTTTCATGAATTAGAAGGTTTGAAGCTGAAAAGTAATGCATTTTTCTAAGTTTCTTAGATATATTATGTTTATAAATGTAATAGTGTTTTAAGTGCTTTAGGCCCAAACAATAGAGAAAATAGAAACTTTTCAAAATTGTGGTCTTTGAATTTTTGGTTTTTGATGTTTATTATTTGTTTCCTGGTGGTCTCCAAAAGAAGTGCTTGTTTGTTTTTCAGTAGGGAGGCAGGTTGGAGTGAGCGCTTAATGTATGTGATTTTTGCTTTCCTACTTGTTTTAGGAAGACGTGGGGTGGTGAAAAAGTTTTTCCAATGTTGCTAGGGTTTTGGGGTGTATAAACAGAAAAGATCAGCTACAATATAGTGAACGGTGTGAGTGAGGAGAAGCCATCTGTTGCCCTGGTAATGGCATGAGGTAGAATGAGGCATGCATGACTGCAATGGTTTTGGGAAAAAAATCGTAACATCAGTGCGTTGAGTGTTACAGTTTTACAAGGAATATGGAACGGTAGATGTTAAGTGTTTTGCAATGGGAAAATAATAAATATCACAAAGTGCATGTTGCCCTGTTTCATGTTCCTGGTTAAGTGTCACCGTGTGTCAAGTGTCAAAGCATGATGATGTGCTAGTTCAGTTGGGGCTGTAGGATTAACAGCTGTTTTGTTTATTTAAGTTCTGCAACATATGGTGAGTTTAGTTGTATTTTTACCAAGCATTTTTGTGAAAAAGGCCTCCGTTAATATTGCATTTTGGTACTGAAAGTATGGATTTGTTGAGGTGGTTTGCTAGTTATTTGCTACTGGTATTGAAGTTGTGCAGCACTATGAAGGTGGTAGATGAAATTGTTTGCTATAACTATGTATTTGGTATAAAAATATTTTTTTTACATTGCTATTTGTGGTTTCATGAGTGCTGATTTGTTAGTGTACTGTTTGCAGTGCTGAGAAGTACTACGTGCAGCATGGGTGGTATGAAAAGTGAAAGTAGTGTGGAAACGATAGAAAAAGTGCTAGGATGAAGCAATTGTTTTAAAGATGATGTATAGGAATGTGAAGATATCTCCATGATGTGTAGGAACATGAAGATATCAATGTTATCTTCACTGGCTACTGTGATATCATGTTTTACACTTACATTTATCCCAAAACATACATTGTATAAATATATATATATATATATATATATATATATGTATATATACACACACACATATATATATATATATGTATATTATATCTAGGTATAGTTAGGGTTGTATGGCCACTTCTATGTTAAACCCCAAATTTTGCACTTTAATAACTTTGCAACCATTTTTCCGATTCACCTGAAATTTTGCAAGTACATTGTCATACCACTGATCTCTGGACCTGAAAACTTTCATTCTGGTCAGATTTGTGGTTGCAGAGCTGCAGAGCATCAAAAAGTGTGGAAAGTCCTTAACTTTTGCAAATTCCTTGCTCATCTCCACAGCCCAAATAGTTTGTCTGTCTGCTCTGAAATTTTCAGGGTACATGGAGACTGGATCAGGAAAGTGCCTTTTGAAGGTTTGATGAAAAACAATTAATTCATTTAAAAGTTATAACAGTTTAAAGTTTCCCATTATATCCTATGGGGAAAAAATATATGTTCTTCGAGACAATGACAGATTCCTCCATGGCAACATGTTTTACAATATGCGACAGTACAAGCATGAAACCTTTGCAAATTTGCAAAAGTGTTGAACCGTACTTTCGCAGTTTGCGTCATACTTTAAGCAATTTGCAACAGTACTATCCCCCAAATCATACTTTGTATGCCACCTCACTGCCACTACATGGTTTGGACTTTTGGGATTCAATTTGCTGGGTCGCAAGCCCTTGCACCACAGATATGCCTTTTAATGGTTTAGTGAAAAATTTTACATTGGTTCCATAGTTAGTACTCCAAATTGTGAATTTTTCCCATAGGATAACACGGTGGCATCCACCAAAATCACAGTTTCTTTGCCACCTCCCTGCCACTACATGGTTTAGACATTTGGGCTGAAATTTGCAGGGTGGCAAGCCCTTACACAACATATGTGCCTTTTGCTGATTTGGTGCAAAAATTACATTGGTTCCAGAGTTACAGCACTCCAAAATTGTGAATTTTCCCATAGGATAACATTGTGGTGGCCACGGTGCCTTTCGGTGGCTAAATCTCAAAAACAGTTCAGATACAGATTTTTCACTAAGCACGTATAGAAGTAGCTAGGTCATGAATACAACTGCAAAATAATTTTTTCTGCTGTTTCTATGTACTTGGAAAGCTTCTAGGCCTCTGCTACATGTCTGTATTCATGGGTAGGTGGGAGCACATGATCCGGAATGCCCATGCTTCCATCTAGGCATACTATATATGCAAAACTGGGAGCACTGGGCCCTTTCTACACTATGCCTCTACACTCATGGGTGGGTGGGAGCACAGGGCCCAGAGGGTCCGTGCTCCCAACTATGCATACAATTATGCAAAACTAAAAGCACAGGTTCCTCCTGTACTATGTTTCTATACATACAGGTAGGTGGGAGTGTGGGCACTGGGCCCGTGCTACCACCCATGGGTAATGGATACCAGCTTGCAATACTGGGAGCACAGGGCACTCAAGCGCTATCTCTCTACATTTATGGGTGGGTGGGAGTGCAGGACCCAGAGGGCCCATGCTCCCAAATATGCATCCCATTATGCAAAACTGGGAGTACAGGGCCCTCCTGCACTATGCCTCTACACTGATAGTTGGGTGGGAGTGTGGGATACGTGAATACCATATAAGTAACCTTACACTTTCTCAAAAAGAAGAGAAATTCATTGCAAAAGCTCCATCAATACATCAATTAGGGTTTATTCTAAACCAACAAAAGTCTGGAAATTTGACGTTAAGGTTACCAACCCAACCCATCCACCCCAACCTCCCACAGCAGGCGCTGGGGTGTGCCTTGGGATTGTCAGGCCTAACTCTCATCCCATTCTCCTACACTGTGCCATCTCAGCTTGTTTACACATAGAATGGGGTTAGAGTTAGGCCCGATGACCCCAAGGCACATCTGAGGCCTGTTGTGGATGGTGGAGGGATGGGGGGTTGGTAACCCTAACATCGAATTTCCAGGCTTTTGTTGGTGTGGAATCAATGCTAACTAATGCATTAATAGAGTTTTTTTGCAACTAAAATATATACGTGGTACTGGAGGGAGGTGACGGGACAAGGATTTCTGCACTGTGAGATTGGGTACAGCCCAGTGCCACTGTTACATTTCTATGAGGGTGCAGAGAGGGAGGATCAGGTGGGGGTCATGTATTTCAGTGGTCACAGTCCCACCAACTGCTGAAAATGTTTTCCTCCAGATCAAGCAGTGCAAGCACGGAGTGGGCCGTGGTGCACAGAAGTGGAGGTGACTTTTGTCACCTCATGAGGTTATTCATTCAGAAGCTGCTTTTCTACTAGTCCTCACAAGAGGACTGCAGGGCTCCACCCATGCAGCCCTAAACATTAAGTTATCACCTTGCTTTTTTTCTGAGCTTTGGCAGATGAAGGCCACAGGTCATAAGATAGGCCACAGATAGAGCAAGTCTTGGGTGGATGCAGACAGATTTGCCTGGAAGGATTACTTGCAGCTTTACTAGAGGGCTATCAGGGCAGCAAAGAAGATGTCTTAACTACAGTGATTGTAGCTGAGAAAAACTGCTAGTCTCCACTTTTTCATGTAGTGGAATTCTCATTACATCCTCTCTATGACACAGTGAACTTGTTTCCATGGAGGCTTAGGAGCAGTTAAATTAGTTTTTCAAAGCCATGATTGTTAGTATCTGGAACCAGATTGCCTCCATTATCGAAGGAATGGGCAACAGGGATAGAGAGGATGCTTTGTGGGGCACAAAAAATTACTGAGAGGAGTTTTCCATGTTGGATAAAGAGGAGGCCCTTAGGGTGCTCCTGGGGTTGCAGTGCACCATGAGTGTTCTAGATCTAGGGCCCATCCAGTTTCTCAAGACTGAGTGGGGGTTACTGGCACCAGTCTTGATAGGTATTGTCAATGCCTGTCTGTGGAAAGGACTTGTACCTGTGCCTCTGAAATGTGCAGTGGTGAAGTCCCTGCTTAGGACAGTATTGTTAGATCCCTATTTTCCTGCTAGTTATCTACCTATTTCCAAACGTCCCTTTTTGGCTAAGGTTATTGAGAAAGTAGTTGGTTCCCAGCTTGTGGTACACTTTAAGAAAAGTTACCTCTGAGCTATTTTAAACTGGTTTCCAAAGCAAACACAGAATGGAAACAATATTGATTAGGGTATGCAATGATTTTTCTTGTGAGCAATCACATGGAGATCTCTGTCATGATCCTCATGAACTTATGTTCTGCATTTTAAGGATCATACAGGTTTATTGCCCAGACTTGAGGACTTTGTGGGTTGTTTGGAACTGTATTGCAATGGTTCTGATCCTTGCTCCGCAGAAGAGGGAAGTCAATGGTACACTGTCCTTGGCGGTTGTGGTTGACTGCCCTGGATAGCAGAGTCCCTCAGAGATCTGTCCTTTCACCTGTGCTGTTTGCAGATTACATGTCTCCAGCAGAAAGTATCATTCAGCACTAGAGTATATGGTTTCACTGCTATACAAATGACACCCAGCTTTATGAGTGCTTTGGTTCTAATTGGGTTAAGATGAGCTCCAATTTGTTAGTTCTAAATCCTACCAAAACTGAGATTCTAGTGGTGGGAAATAAGAGCAGATATCAGGTGTTTATGGTGGCATGAATTTGCATTTCCTTGGTGGGGTACAACTACAGGTGGAACGAGATGTACACAACCTGGGAGTAGTTTTCAAAACTCAGTTGGCATTTGTGTCTCAGGTGACTTCTGTAGTCAGGAGCTGCTTTTGTGATGTAAAAAATATTCCCATGCTGTACCTCCTGTCACCTTAGTTTTTGACCTTGTTTTCTCCCATCTCAGCTACTGTTGTTTGCATCTTAACTCATTCACACCACAAGAGCTGTTTGAGATTTCAACCACTTGTGCCCTGCATACTCTTCGCACTGCATCCTGGGCCTTTCTAAGCAAAATCAAGCCATAATCAGCATGCCACAAACAAATGTGAATACCTCTTGAACCGTAAATGCTACAAAGTACAAGGGGCAAAGTTATTCAATACAATATTACCTTTTCAGTGGTGCTATGTAATCAATTGTAATCAGTTTGGTTTTTATTTTATACTAGCTGAAATACCAAACAAATATGCTTTTTTCAGATTTTTTTCAAGGTGCTTAGGTGAGACTTGAGAGACAAATGTCAACTATGTACACCGTACCTTAAACAAAAGTGAATAACTCCTAAAGTAAATGTGGTAGACAGAAAGTATCGGTGGCAAAACTGTTCAGCACAAAATTACCTTTCTAATGGTGCTATGCAATCCATTGTAATCCATTTAGTTTTTATTTTATACTAGCTAAAATACCAAACAACTGTGGGTTTTTTTCAGATTATTCAAGGTGTTTACTGTAAGAGAGGCTTGAAAGAGAGATGTCTGCTATGCACACCATACCTTAAACAAATGCAAATAACTCCTAAAGTATACATGATAGGCACAAAGTATCAGCAGCAAAATTGTTCAGCATGAAATTACCTTTCTAGCTGTGCTATGCAATCAATTCTAATCAGTTTGGTGTATTTAATATTTAGGTAAAAACAGTTTACTTCCTCAGATGTTTCCAGGCCTGAGTGAAAGTCAGCTGAGTACTTCTACAGCCATTATTGGCCTGAGTGGCTATGCTTTCAAACACCATCTACAGGCGTATCTAGGCCTCAATGAGTTAAAGGCTTACCTGGGATTCAACTGCATCATTTCTAAATGCATCAGAATGCAGCAGACACATTTCTGACCTCCATTTGGAGTTTGGAGCACATCACTCCTTTGCTTGAGGTTCTGAGTTGTGTGCTGGATAGATGGTGCATTGATATAAGCCTTGATTGGGCTGAGTATTCAGTATACTGGCAAGCGTCTGACCTTCTTGGCACTACTGCACCAGGGATGTGTGGTCCAGAGGTGGAGTTTGTTGCAGGTGCCACCCCTGAGATTGAAGCCTCGTGGGGGATTAGGATTTCTTGGTGCCAGACCCATCCTTTTAAATGTTCTACCTTAGGAGATCTACACTGCTAAGACTGTTACATCTATTAAACATAAATTAAAAATATTTTCTACTCTTGTAGGTGTTTGAAAAGGCTTAGTAGGTTTCAGTTTTGGGCTGATGTCTTTATATGTTTTAAGATATTTATAAACTTGTGATTTATGTATGAATGTTTTAATGTGTTTGTTTTGAACTGGCTGTAATAGTTGTTTTGATAAAACTGTGTATGTACTCTGAGTTTTTGAGGGGAGCCTCCTGTAAACAAATCAGCTAAACCAAACTTGGATGCAAGCCCACAATATCCATATGACCCTTGCTGGCTCAAAATAATTAAATTCAGTTGTACTATATCCAGAAGTTTTGATGGAATATTTAATCATCTCTAATAGTTAGATCTTTGCTGATATGAAATCTACAAGTATACCACACCATATATCCATAAATGAAGTTCCCCTGAAGCAATACACTAACACCCTTAAGTTCATTTGCCAAGTAAATAAAAAATGACAACATTACCAACTTAAGAATGGCACCTTAACCAGAAAGCTATATTTTAAAATAGGTGTTTTCAAAAGTTTGAATTAATCCCCCCAATTTAAGAGCAGCACATTTTTATAAAACATGCCAAAAGCAAGTTTTGAAATATGATCTGTTCATGAAAAGTGACAAAATGTCGCTTTACAACACAGGATCTCATCATAAAACATACCAAAAGCAAGTTTTAAATGCAGGATCTTTTCACATAAATGCCATAAAACAAGTTTTAATAGTACTGCATTATCTTGTCATACAAAATGTCAAATCTATGTTTAAAAAGTACGACAATTTTATAAAAATAGGCAGATCCAAATTTCAAAAAAATCATTTAACTTGTCTTCAATGTACTGTAGTTCTTAGTTTCCGGTTTC
The DNA here is from genome assembly GCA_016271365.2 of Neoceratodus forsteri. Taxonomy (NCBI): domain Eukaryota; kingdom Metazoa; phylum Chordata; order Ceratodontiformes; family Ceratodontidae; genus Neoceratodus; species Neoceratodus forsteri. The sequence continues at coordinate 57,856,705 of CM028130.1, forward strand.
CAAATACAGAAAGAGAGCTTTCCCACACAGAAAGCTGATAGCAGTCATGTTGCAATTCTTTAAAATCACATGGTCTCCATACAAGCCTGATTACTGACTTTTGCTAGCTCATTGACATCTAATTAGGATCCAACTAGTGAGCCTTTAGATGTTGGCAGACAGTTAATTCAAATCGATTAATTGATTACTTTGATGCTAGGTTAGCAAACTAATAAAAACAGAGTCCTGCAGTGCTGGAAACTTTTTTCACAGCTCTAACAATAAATAAATAAATAAATAAACAAATGAACAAACAAATAAAATATAGCTGTTTTTCAACTAACCTAATGTATTATATCAAATGCAAGAACAGTGCTGTGTACTCATGAAATAGTGTAATCGGTTGGGGGTGCTAAATAGATCATAAATACAACTGACTATTGGTCTGTGGCTAATACACTTCTTAGCCCCCTCACCCTTGATACCATTGTCATTGTTTTTTTTTTTTTAAGGTCTGGCCCCCTCAAAGCTAAACATACACACACACACACACACACATATGCATGTGTGCGCACGTATATATACACACACACACATACACACATCAGATAAAATGCAACACAATTCTGCAGCATACTGTAGTAAAATTATTGCAGTAAACAAGACATTTTCATTGGTAGCAAAACACTGTTTTTCACTCAGAAACAATATATGACATGCAATTGCTTGACTGAGACTATGCCACTTATTTATGTGGTGGGGTAGGACAATAACTCATGAGTGGTAGAGCCACAAGTGAGTTATGTAAGTCCTGCTCCTGCACATGTGAAAAGTTACATACACGGTACTGGGTCATGCCATCATTTGTCCATTTAAAATGATGTATTTTAAATTGTAAGGCTTTTAAATTACTTGCTGTTCTTTTTAAACAAGATTTTATACTCTATTGTGTCATGCCCTCATTTGTCAATTTAAAACAATGTATTTGAAATTGTGACATTTTTAAATTACCTGTTGCTCTTTTTTAAGAAGATTTAACTCTTTGTGGTTGATTTCACTGCTCTGTTTTCAATGTAGCAGAGAGTATTGTGCAATATGCTCTTCCATAACTTACCAATGTCCCTCACTCTAAGGGTGGCTGAGTTATATGCTCGCACATATTTCAGAAATCCTATCATTTTGCGAATACTGTAAGTGAACTGCATAATTGTGAGCCTGTTTCTTCAGAACTACACAACCAAATTTCATGCTATTTGAAGATTCTTTGTCTCTATCACAAATGGTATACATATCAATAATGAGTCCACTAGATCTAAGGGCAGCTAAGTTGTAAGTACTAACATACTAACATACTATTTGCCAGCAGATTAGGCCTTATGGTCTATTGAGTCTGCTCGAACTTTAGATCCTTAGTTGGGTGCCAAGACCCTCCCATCCCTTGTGCTCCAGAAACACATATCATCCATCCTCACCCCCCTGGGACAGGCCATCATCTGATACATCCACTTTCTGTGTCTGTCCCATCCTGTCTTGAAGACCTCCACTGTGGATCTCTGAACTAGCTCATCAGGCAGTGCATTCCAAGGGTCCACCACCCTCTCAGTGAAAAACCTCCTCCTCATTTCCCCCCTCACCCTTCCACCTTCCAACTTCAAACCATGCCCTCTGGAGATACCTCCCTGCTTTAGTCTAAAGATCCCCTCCATGTTTACCCTATTTATTCCTTGAGGTACTTGAAGACCTCAATCATGTCCCCCTGTCTCTCCTCTCTCCAGTGAAAACAGGCAGAGCTCCTTAAGTCTGTCCTCATCGTCAAATCCTAGCCCTCGTATCATCTTTGTTGCCCTCCTCTGTACCCCTCTCTAGGGCTGTATGTCCTTTTCAAGTGTGGTCTTCAGTACTGTACACAGTACTCAAGGTGTGTCTAACCAGTCCATTGTACAGCGGCAGAATCACTTCCTTGCTCCTAGAGGTGATCCCCTTATGATGCATCCCAACATCCTGTTTGCCTTGCAGCCGCCTCTCCTGCACTGCTCAGAGTTATTCATACATGCATCCACCATGACCCCTAGGTCTTTTTCCCCTATTGAGGCCTCCAGTGCCTTCCCTCCCAGGGTGTATCTGTATTTAGGGTTTCCCCGACCAAGATGCAACACCTTGCACTTGGTGATATTGAAATTTAATTTCCATGTGTGAGCCCAGCTTTCCAGGGTATCCAGGTCCCCTTGCAGGGCCAACCTCCCCTCTTCTCCCTCAACTACTGCTCCCATCTTGGAGTCATCCATGAAGAGACTCATTTCACACCTATACCCTCCTGATGTCCGATATGTATGCATTAAACAGGATTGGACCCAGGACGAGACCCTACGGTGCCCACTACCAACCTCTCTGGGTTTGAGAGCTCCCCACAGACCACTACTCTCTGAGTGCGCCCAGTTAGCCAGTTTTCAATCCATCTGACCATCAAAGGGCCTACTCCTAACCCATCAGTTTCTCCACCAGACCATTGTGGGGACAGAGTCAAACGCCTTGCTGAAGTCCAAGAATAATACATCCACAGGCTTACCCTGTCCAGTTCTGATGTTACCCATTCATAGAACTCACAAGGTTGGTTTGACATGATCTACCGCACAAACCCATGTTGCCGACTATTCAGAACCTCCCACCTCCTCCAAGTACACCCCAATCGTTCCTTTAGTATACTCTCCATTAATTTTCCCACCACGGAGGTCAAACTGATAGGTCTATAGTTACCTGGTACTTCTCTCGACCCCTTATGGATTGGTACCACATGTGCCTCGCCAATCCCTAGGTGGCTCCTCCCTGTCTCAAGTGACCTGCTGAAAAGCTCCGCCAGGGGTGCAGCCAGTATGTCCACCAATTCCCATAGTACTCTCGGATGAATGCCATCCGGCCCAGGAGATTTGTCTTTCTTTAGGGCCTTGAGGGCTAACCACACCTTTTTGGTGGAGATAGCATCATCTGTCCCCTCCACCTTACTGGCCTTTTTATCTTCACCCAGATGTGACACCCCTGGGGTACCTCTCTCTCCCTCTTGCTCCAATTTTGTTGCTCCCCTGATCCCACTTACTGATGTTTCTATCCCCTTCATGCCTTGCTTTGTAGATATCCCATCCCCCTCCCTAGTGAACACAGAGGCAAAGTACTCGTTAAATACCTCTGCCTGGTCCCTCGCCTCTTCCACCCACCCTCCTTCTGATCTCAATCTGCTGAGATGGCCCTTAGTTTTTCTCCGCTCCCCAATGTACCGGAAGAACCCTTTTTCCCCTCCATGTATTCCCTGAGCCAGCCGCTGCTCTTTACTGGACTTTGCTCCTTCACCATATGGGTGACTTTTCTAGATGTAAGCTGGTACATTTCATATCCCTATCCCTCTTGTTGTTTTTATATTTTTGTAGGCCGCCTTCTTTTCTCTGACTGCTACCTGTACCTCACTGGACCACCAGCATGGTTTATGTGATCTTTGCTCTTACGTTTCAACTTAGCGCAGATCCTGACCGCTCATGAAGTCCCTGTTTTATGACCTCCATCTCCTTTCCACACTTGTCATTGAGGTAATCCTTCAAGTGATCCTTGAGAATATTTCCCATGCCCATGAAGTCTGCCCCCTGAAGTCCACTGCCAGTGTCCTAGATCTCCCCCCTCCCCCATGCTTATTTGAAACCAGACAGTATTGTGGTCACTCCCAGTCAGGGGTCTTGTACAACCATGTCCCTTACCAGATCCCCATCTGCAGAACCACATCCAGGACATGCCCTCCCTTGTGGGCTCCATCACATGCTGTATTAAGAACACATCCTGGAAGCCATCCAGCAGCCTCTGCTCCTTGGCCACCTTAGAGGACATGGTTCCCAGTTTGTACCTGGCATATTAAGGTCCCCCATCAACACCACTCCTTCCCCTTTTGGTCCACACTGGGCAATGATGTTGTCCAGCAAACCATCCTCAGAACCTCACTCATCCTGGGGGGCCAATATGCTACACCCAGCTTGACCTTATTTCCTGCTGAGGATCATAAAGTGACCCATAAGGCCTCCACGTTTTCCCTCTGCCTCTTCTACCCTAGCAATTTCTATGTCATCTCTAATGAACATAGCCACTCCACCCCCTCTGCCCTCCTTTCTATCCTTCCTGATCATAGTGTACCCCTGTACGTTTAGGTCCCAGTCTTGGTTTTTGTTGGCCCACGTTTCCGTGACCGCCGCCACATCCACCCCCTCGAACAGCATGGCCTGGAACTCTGGCAACTTGTTTCCCAAGCTCCTGGCATTTACTAACACCAACCCCCACCCCTTATCCCTGATTCTCTTTGTCGAACCCCACCCAGATTCCTTATACTTCCATCCTCCCTCTGCTCCTCCTGAAACCTCCATCCCCAATCTGTTTCCCCCCTTCCCCCCTTGGGCGTGAAGGCTACTCCCCTCATCTGGAGGAGAGGGCTTCTGGTCAGCCCCTCCCTTATCCCTTCCCCCTCACAAGTTTAAACCCCATCTTTCTTGTATGGTCAGCAATCCCTGTTAAGGACTTCTTCCCTAATGGGCAAGATGAAACCTGTCCTTGGCATATAGTCCCTTATCCTCCCAAACTCATTCCAGTTCCCTAACACCCCAACCCACTCTCTTCACCCCACTTCCTGAGCCAATACTTACCTCTGTGAGCTTCATTTTTCTCCACTGAGGCCTTTGGTACTGGTAATATTCTGAAAAGGAAATGTTGCATCCATTATCCCGACAGACTCTGGCAAGTTCTTGGAACCTTGCTTGGATTTCCAAATTGCTATTTCCTCTAGATCATTAGTTCCCAAATGCACCAGGAAATCGGTTTCTCCACAATCCCTAACCATTTCATACACCATGAACTTTGCTCTGTGCACTGTCAGCCCAGAGATACTCACTACCGTCACCTGGCTATGGTATCCACCCCCCTGTCCCTCCCACTGGATACCCCTAATCATCGAGTCTCCCAATATCAGAACCTTAACACCGCCATCATCCTTATGGTTACCTCCACTATATCCTCTCAGCCCCCTTCCCCCCCTTTATTCATGATCTCAATTTCATGGGAGTCTTCCTGCCTTATTAGAGACCCCTTGTCACCCTTCCTTTCTGCCTCCTTGCTATTTGCCCACTTAACTCAAACTCCCTCTGAATAGGTGTCCCTTTAACCTCTCTTATCCGAACCATTTATCCTGGCCCTGATGGTTTCTCCTTCCCACACCGCCATCCTCCCCCTTGTAATAGTACCCCTGCCTCAGAGGTTCTCTGTGGGTCCCCTTAGCTAGGGCCCCATCCTTGGTACTGACCCCTGCTGAAGGGGGCCTCTCCCACCTCCTTGTCTCCCAGTTCTCTCCAATCATGCTCTCTCTCATGTCTGCAATATGTTGCATCTCCCCATTTGCTTAACATATGTTTCCCTTCTCCTCTGGGACTATTTCTGTCCTTTCCATAGTCGGTCTGTGATGCCCTATGGGTATCAGTCTCCCTCCCCCCGGCCTCTGTATAAGTTTTCTCATTTCCACCAACCCCTTCCTCCCCCTCTAGGTTGCTTAGTAGCTCAAATTTATTGTGACACTCTATGCAGCCTCCATCAAGTAACCAGAGTTTCCCCTGACTGCACCTCTAAACTGCCCCTCTTCTTCCCCTCTTGCTCTGTTCACCTTAGGAGCTCCCTTCCCACAGTCTGCTGTTTTAGGCTTCCACACAACAGCCCCTCCTGACTCTTCCCCCTCCACTATCTTTGTATTCAGAATGTTCACCCTGTATGCTTTCCCCTTAGCATAAGCTCCCCTATCTAAGGGTCCTCTGTCCCTAATATCCCCCCTCCTGCTTGCTGTAACATAACGTCCTGTAATTTCAGAGCATTGCCCCAGCCTCCCCTCAGCCCCACCCTTCTGCCCTGCCCATATCCACCCCTTATCCTTGGACACCCCCAGCTCCCCCAGCTTACTCCTTAACCACTTTACCTCACTCCTGATACAAGATAGTTGTCTACAGAGTGGGCAGCCTTCCTCTCTCCAGGCCCTATTTAGAATTATTGCCATCCCACAGCCTGTACAGCCTACAACCCTTCTGAAGATGCCTGCCATGGTGGAATATGGCCACCCTGTTTATCCCCCTCTGTTTATAATGGCACACCCCCTTTTCTCAGTCCCTTTCCTCTGGCATACAGTTTCTCTCTATACTGACTGTAGTTATTTACAAATCCAATTTCAGCCCCACCAATAAAGTTCCAAAGTCTCACAAACACATACAGTCCAGTGTGTGTTCGGTCCCACTAACAATGTGTGTAAGCAGACATCAGGTACCGTATGATGTCACATGCCCACCAGCTGCTGTTGCTTCAAATTTCAGTCCTAAAACAGAAATACTCAGTCTTTCAATCCCAACCCCCAGTGGTTTTTCAGTATTTAAGAAAGCCTACAAAACAGGGTGGGTGTGAGGGCTTTTACCAAACACCAGGCAAACAACACATTTAAATTTCCCTCTAATTAACACTGACAAACAACTGTCCCCAAACCTCCAAAGTTATAATATCACAGCCCAAGTAACAGTTCTAATTCAAGGTAATAATTTTTACCACATAGGGCTAATTTCACTTACAAACTATTCAAATATTTCAGTTTAAACAGAATATAAACCCAGACCTCAGTCCAACCAACCTGCTACTTTGAGTTCCCAAGTGAACAATGGAGGCCAGGGTAATTCCTGTTTAAAGACAAGGTAATTGCAGCTAATGTTCCCTCCCCCTAACACCAGGCAAACAACACATTTAAATTTCCCTCTAATTAACCCTGACAAATAACTGTCCCCAATCCTCCAAAGTTATAATATCACAGCCCAAGTAACAGTTCTAATTCAAGGTAATAATGTTTACCACATAGAGCTAATTTCACTTACAAACTATTCAAATATTTCAGTTTAAACAGAATATAAACCCAGACCTCAGTCCAACCAACCTGCTGCTTTGAGTTCCCAAGTGAACAATGGAGGCCAGGGTAATTCCTGTTTAAAGACAAGGTAATTGCAGCTAATGTCCCCTCCCACTAACACCAGGCAAACAACACATTTAAATTTCCCTCTAATTAACCCTGACAAACAACTGTCCCCAAACCTCCAAAGTTATAATATCACAGCCCAAGTAACAGTTCTAATTCAAGGTAATAATTTTTACCACATAGAGCTAATTTCACTTACAAACTATTCAATATTTCAGTTAAAACAGAATATAAACCCAGACCTCAGTCCAACCAACCTGCTGCTTTGAGTTCCCAAGTGAACAATGGAGGCCAGGGTAATTCCTGTTTAAAGACAAGGTAATTGCAGCTAATGTCCCTTCCCCCTAACACCAGGCAAACAACACATTTAAATTTCCCTCTAATTAACCCTGACAAACAACTGTCCCCAAACCTCCAAAGTTATAATATCACAGCCCAAGTAACAGTTCTAATTCAAGGTAATAATTTTTACCACATAGAGCTAATTTCACTTACAAACGATTCAAATATTTCAGTTTAAACAGAATATAAACCCAGACCTCAGTCCAACCAACCTGCTGTAGACTAACTTCTTAATAATAGTATTTCTAAATATAATTTTTTAGCACCTTTAAAAATGTCAACATGTTAAACAAAACCAGAAAGCAAATAAATAGTAATCAATGGTTGTTAAAAGCTCATTGCTCAACCTACTATAGTTTTTTAGTATACTTTTTTAATAACTCAGAGTCAACATATGAACAATTTACTAATGGAAGTCCATTGAAGAGTCAAGGACCACAGGCTAAAAATGCACTGTCGTTGCTAATCTAATGGTAGGCATATTGTGAAGATGTGCATTAGAGGATTAAAGTCAGTGAGCTAATAAACAATAGTAAAGTAGTTCAGATAGGTATGGTGGAGAAAGTCTAAAATGGCAATTTAATACAAGTAAAATAATTCTGTAGGTGTTTCCATGTAAAATTGTAAACAATGGAGTTTGGCCAGTAGTGGAGAGGCATGATCAGACTTACTAGAACTAGTGAGAACTCAGGCAGTAACACTGTGAACAAGCTGAAGATTATGCAGGGTTCAGGCTTTAAGACCAGACAATGGGTAATTGCAGTAATCTATATGAGTGAGGATGGTACATTTGACAAGAGTAGTGGTAGTGTCATGACTTTGGTGGTTATGAATCTTAGCAATAGTGTGAATTTGATAAAAAGCTGAGCTGATAGTACTACTGCTGCAAGTTTCCAAATTAAAAGGTTGGTTAAAAAAGGCACAACAACTGTGAACAGCTGTAGTTTGGTAGATAATGGAAGAAAAACAATGTAGTCCAATATCGGATATAGTCCAAGGTCAGATAAATTAAATTTACTTACAGGGAGTACTGTTTTTTTGACCTTTATGCAGAGGATTTTGACAAGGCAGTGAGACATCACAATTAGGGTTCATTGCAAAACATAATTCACAGGGGTATAAACCTAAGTATCATCCACATAGCTGTGGCAGACCTTAAGCTCTTATGATGTCTGTCATAGGTATCATATATAGCACAAATAGAACCTTACGGCTGTCGCTGGTTGGGATGATTATATAGTAGAGCTGAAACTGATAGTTTGTGATTGAACAGTGAGAAAATAATAAAGCCAGCATTATACTGTACCATTGATGACAAGAAATGGATTTTAGATGAGCAAACAGTATTTTGTGAATAATGGTGTTGATGACAGATGAGATATTTAAAAGCAACAATGCAGTAAGACTTCCTTTACTGATAGTTGTTAGAATTAGGAACCCTTATAAAATGGCAGGGTAAATCCCAGCAATCTGATTGTATAATTACTATGTGTAAAATATAGTTTACACGTAGTAAAGAAAAGTACTGTTCAGAAGTGAACAGTCTGGAACCTTATCAAGAAGCATTTAGAACCTTGGCATTTCAGGTGGCAGCCATTGTTTTGTCCACTTACCTTGAAACTCCATGTCTTGCCATGTCAGCCCAACAAGCAGTAAACTTCAACATTGGCATCACAGCTGAGGAGCTTGAAGAAATTTTCAGGCTGTCAGAAGAAGAAGAAGAGACAGAAAATGTGAATGAGGAACAGGTTACCACAGTGAGTAGTGACAGTCATGTGACGCCTACAAATGTTTTAAATAGCAACAGGCATTTGTCATTAACAGCTCAAGCTGTAGACGTCATAGAAGATGGCAAAAATGAGTTAAATACAAAAAGAACCACTGCCTGGGCTATCAGAGTATTTAAGGACTGGCTGGCAGCAAAAAACAAAGAAATTGATCTAAAAACAGTGGGATTTGATGAATTAAAGGATCTTTTACAATTCTTCTATGCTGAAGTGAGAAACACTAATGGGAAAGAGTACACTATCAGTAACTACTGTAATATTTATTCTGGCTTAAACAGTCATCTAAATTCAGGCAGCATTGGCAGAAAAATAAATATTCTGTCAGACATGATATTTAGTATAAGCAATAATGTGTTCCTGTCAGTCACCAATCACTACTGAAGGGCTCAGACAGATATTTTCAAACACTAACCACCCATTTAAAAAGCTGATGTTGAACTGCTTAAAAAATCATCAACTCTGCCCACAGACACCCCTCCTGGCCTGCAGTGAAAGGTGTGGTTTAATGTGCAACTATATATACCCAGGAGGGGCAGAGAGGGTCTCTGTCAGCTCACTCCAAAAAGTTTCGAGTTTAAATGTGATGAAAATGGAGCTGAGTATGCAACCTTGAGCTTTAATGAACTGACTAAAAATCACAACGACCTGTCAGAAATCAAAAAAGAGTCACATCGTGGTTTCATTTATGCAGAGCGTGATTCTCACAGCTGCCCTGCTGGCAGCCTTAAAAAATATCTAAGCAAACTACCTGACACTGCCCCTGCCTTCTACTGTGACCCAAAGTGCCTCCCTGCCAGTATTCTTGTTAGTTCCCCCATGTGGTATACCCAGCAGCCAACAGACGTTAATTACCTTGCGACAATGATATCACGCATCAGCAAGGAGGCCTGCCTGTCCCAGATATACTCAAACCACTTGGTGAGTGCAACGGCTGTCAAACTACTTTCTGAATCTGGGCTGCAAAGTAGGGAAGTAATGTCTGTTACCAAGCATTGCTGCATATCAAGCCTCAGGGCTTACTGGGCCGCGACATCAGTTGACCGGAGAAAGTGGAACCGAGTTCTCGGGGGAACTGCCAAGCAGGCCGAAGATCCATCTCGCAGCATCAACCTTCTTCAAGAGCAACATCAAAACTGCACCACAGCGCCATCTATTGTCAGCAGCAGCGCCTTTCAACAGGGAGCCTTTGTCTTCAATGCTCCTTTAACTTTCAATGGGCAAGTCAACTTCTACAGTGCAGGAAATAGCAAGTGATTTTATTATTTTAATGTCCCCACTTCAGCGTTATCTTCAAAGTGCCACCCATGGTTCATTGCATTTTTTTTTATTCATCCCTGTTCAGCGAGTTGTTGTTTTCACCCCTCCCATAACCCTATAAGGGTACTATTTTATTCTGCTGATGAATATGTTGAAAAATAATTGCATTGTATGCCTTTTAGTACATGTTTTATGTGTTTATTTATATTTTACAGTTCAATTACCATTTTATAAGTGCAATAAGTCACTCAGGTGTGTGTGTGTGTAAACCATATGCTACAGCACAGTCAGGAGCTGAAGGCACTCACCCCTGACTGTGCTATAAAATATGGTTTACACACACCCCTTCATGCCTTATTACTTACATAAAAGGGATGTGTCTGTACAGTGGCACTCAGGAAAGTATTCTGAAACGTAGGTAGTAAGGAGTCAGTTTGTAAGGAGGCAATCTTTTAGCTGGTGAGCTGTGACTTTTTCAAGCAACTTTATTGGCAATCAGTTGATAGTCAATGAGAATATCTGGATTCAGTGATTTTTTTATAGATCTGAAACAAACACTGTCTTGAAAGAAGGAGGAAAGACACCAGTTGATAACAAGTTGATGAGTAAGGTCAACTTAAACTAAAAGCAAGCATGAGCAACAAAAAGATTTAGCCCGTTATAACGTGAATCCACCGAGGGCAGGTTCCTTAGAAAAGAAGACAACATATAACACTCAGTGTCAGTGTCAGTAGCTCAGTAGGTAGCACACTCACCTCTGAGGCCGGGTGATCAGAGGGCTGTGGGTTCAGTTCCCTCATCTGGCACTTGGGTTAATATCCCAGTACTGACACTGTAGTGCAGCATGAGAGGGGTGCTGCACTTCTGAGGTGCCATCTTTCAGATGATATGTTAAACCGAGGTCCCATCTGCCTGAATTGGTGGTAGTTCAGGTGGATGTTAAAGATCCCATGGCACTTATCAAAAAGAGAAGGGGAATTTCCCCGGTGTCCTGGCCAAATTTCCCTCATTCACTAAAAAAAAAATATACCACCAACAGCTTCATCTGGTTCAAGGTCAATTGGCATTCATCTGTATCCCCCTTCCCCCGGGTCATGCCTGAAAATATGCAGGATTTGTCTAGTGCACTTACCCGGTCAACAAAAACTAAATAAATAAATAAACACAGGAGTGGGGCTTCTACCCCCCAAAAAAAAGCCTTAACTTTTAGCTAGAAGTCTCACGTTTGGCATATTTGCTCATTGTTAGGTGTATTTACAATGCATTCAGATTAGAGATGTTATGAACTGTTAATCTGCTGGTGAAATTGTTGTGAATCCTCAGAAAATCACAATTCACGAAATGTATGAAGTCTTCAGCAGATGTACCAACTTCAATGATGGATTTCTTTTTTTTTTTTAATTATTGAAACTTTGAAAAACCTTCCCTCACCCATGAAGCTGTAAAACCACCCCCTCCCACACCCAAAATTGAAAAAACATAATACCCCCTCACAGACCCCCACTGGCGCCCTCCTCCCTCCATCCTGCCTGCAGTAAATAGCATGCTGCTGCATGCAGCTCTCCACAGAGTGTATCCAGAAAGAAGTCCTTTCCCAGCACTGATCACATTTATTACTTGGTATATATCTCTTTCAGGAATATGTAGAGTTATTCAACTAAAAGAAGGTAAATTATGTTGAGAATGAATTAGTTGAGCTGTAAGTAGGTTTACAAATGTAAGAAATTTTTTTTGTAAAAACAGTATTGAAATGCGTATGTATATAAAAGAAAACTGCTAAAACATTGTATTATCTGTATTAAGCTTTTCTAGGCATCCTCCTGAGGAAGCCCATAAAATACGGGTGAAATGTAGAGAAAGATTTGGGTGCTAATTTGAAAAAACTTGAAATAAATTATTCAAAGACAATTTTTAAAGGTTTAAAGGTTTAATTGACAATATTGCCCACCCCCCAAGAAAAGACACTTTGTTTCTTAACAAATCATCAGAATGGGTTGCAGCTAAACTGAAAATAGACATTTCCCATTGATCTTCCTGTTTGGGAACACCCTGTATCAATTGGGAGGAACCTGTCTTACCGCCCCACCTCACCTCAGAAGGGGAAGTCTGAAGTGAAACAGAGGTCGAGGTAAGTAGCAGAGAAGGCACAGATGTGACTGAGAGGTTGCTGGGATTGGTACGGGGGCAAATGTGGGTGGAGAGAATAAATAGAAAATAAAAATGAGTTTATCAGCCAAGCGGTATAAACATCAGCACAGTAGAATATGTTTTTGTATCAGTTGCAATAAAGGCAATGGCCTGTATTTTCAAAAGTATGGACATAGCACTTGTGGCAGTTTCACCACCACTGCTTCATCCCTGTAAATGTGCCAGTATATTTGTGGCTGATTTTCAAACATTCTGACACATTTATGGCACTTTACTCACTTTACAGGATGAAAAGCTGGTAGCCCTTGATCGGGCTTGGATCCCCTGATGACCACTCTCCCTCACAGGAGGAATGGAACCCGCCTCGGTGGTACTGACAAGCCACCCACCCAGCTCCTAAGCCACACAGGACCTGATATCTCTTGATCAGGCTTGGATCCCCCAGTGACCTCTTTCCCTCAAAGAAGGAATGGAACTGCCTCAGTTGTACTGACAAGCCACCTGCCCAGCTCCTTAGCCACACAGGAGTTGGTAGCCCTTGATCGGGCTTGGATCCCCTGGTGACCAATCTCCCTCACAGGAGGAATGGAACTGCCTTGGTGGTATAGACAAGCAACCTGCCCAGCTCCACAGCCACACAGATACGGAAGGACTTCCACTCCCAGCCACTCCTGCTAATCTTCAGCAACCCACTGGCTGCTTTTGAACTTGGTGCCCTTTTTTGCTGACCTGTATTATTGGCTCCTATCTCCTGCATGCAGCCCGGTTATTTAACCTTTTAATTTTCTTCTCCCAGTTAACTACCTATTTACTAGTTTTCCCTCTGTTTTTTCTTTATTTCACTCAGACAGCCTCTCCTAAGATTTGATAATTTAGTCAGACTACTTTGTTTATTAGACATATCAGATCCCTGCTCTATTGTCAAGAATTTGTGAAGTTGCTAAATTGTTCTTAACTGCTGCCTATTTTTTTTCTTGCTGTACTGTTAAGTCACTTTCCAGAAGAGGCTGATTAATTTATTTTAAATTGCTACCTAGAGTTTTCCTGTTGTGCACTTAGCCCCTGTTTTTCATACCCCATTCATAAACATTTTCCTTTCTCTGTTCCTCCATCTTGCCTCACTGTTACCTGACTCTGTCAACTATGACCCCCACCACATATCTGCTCCCTGCAACTGCACTATTGTCTTCTTTCCCTCCCTCTGACTATGTCCTGTCTTTAACTGTCTCTACCTCTCTCTACCTGTCTTGTTTCACCCTAGGAGCTAGTAGCCCTTGATCTGGCTTGGATCTTCTGGTCATCACTCACCCTCATAGAAGGAAAGGAACCTCCTCGGTGGTACTGACAAGCCACCTGCCCAACTCCTCAGCCATACAGGTATGGAAGGATTTCCACTTGCAGCCACTCTTGCTAATCTTCAGTAACCTGCTTGCTGCTTTTGAACTTGGCACCCTTTTTTGCTGAACTGCTACTGGCTCCTATCTCCTGCACACAGCCTGGCTATTTTACTGTTTAATTTTCTTCTCCCAGTTAACTACCGTTTTACTAGTTTTCCCTCCATGTTTTGCCCCCAACCCTCCCCCGCCTCCTACCGCTATTAAATACACACAAATTCCACCCCTCACTCTCAGATTTCTACTATCATCGGCCAATACTTGAGCTTAACTTACTGGGCTTAAAGGCACCAGAACCACCTAAGACACTCTCTCCTTTTCCACTGCTGCTAACAAAATTACAAGATCTTTCCTTGTGACATCTCTGGCTGCCCTTTTCATTCTAGTCACCCCCACAGGCATTCTTGGTGAATGGGATTCCTACCCTTCTCCTACTTGCCTTAATTAAAACCAACTGAATCCTCATAGGTCTAGGACTGCAGGTATCATTTTTAACAATAATCTATGCAATTACCAAGGAGTAACACTGGCTTGGCTACTGCAGTGGCCCCTACTAAGTTTACCCACATTGTACTGGTCACCATAACTAATAGCAAGTGTTTGGTTGCCCAAGAGGAATGTCAGCCTAAAACAAACAGTAAGAAAGGAATGTTTACTAAGAGGCAGGTACTTTCAGGTATTAAATAAAAAATCAGTGCTTCTCCTCCTCCTCTTCATTTCAGGGAACATACACCCTAACACAGGCCCACACAGCAAGCTTCTATTAATAGAGCTAGAACTGATCAATCTCACTGGCTAGCATTAATATCTGCCGTATCTTGGCCAGATTTGATGTGCTCTCTGTGTGGGTCACCCTGCATAACCCAGACATCCTATCAGTACTGGAGATGTGGTTATCACTTAAAATCCCTGACACTGCTATTGCAGTACCTGGGTACTCAGCTTTTAAGCATGACAGACTATCTAAAAAAGGTGGAGGCTGTGCTCTTTACATCAGAGACTCACTTATGGTGCATGCCGTGGCCCTGCCCTGGGTCTGATATACAGGTCCTTGCCATTAAGATACTTCTTGGTGCACACTACAAAGCACTTACTGTTGTGTCAGTTTACATACCACCCAAGCTAGCTGCACCCAGCCTAAACTCTCCCCTGAATAATATTCACAATTTAGGGCTCAGCTCAGGAATCATCATGCTTTGTGATTTTAATGTCAATTGGTTCTCACCCAATGCCAACAACCACAAGGATGCATTATCTGCTGTTAACTTCTCGCAGCTGGTACAGTTGCCAACCTGGACCAACTACAAAACAGGGACCAGTACACTTCTGGACTGGATACTTACTAACCGCTCTGATCATATCGTTAATACAGAAGTCCTTCCAGACTCTATTAGTGATCATTCCCCTGTTCTGTGTCATTGGACCAACAAATTTATCAAACCCTGAGCCAAAACAATTAATAGCCAAGTGCTAAAATGGAGACAACTTGAGCCACTAAAAGCACTTGTGAGGTAGCAAGATTGGTCACAAATTGAGACAGCTACCAACGTTGATACTGCCTTGGACTATTTTATATTCAATCTCAATGTGGCCTGTGATGTCTTTGCCCCTTTCAAAAAGAGGAATATCAGAGGAATAAACAATCCCTGGATAACCCATAGCCTCCTTGAACAAATGAAATCACAGGACCATCTATGGTCTTGTGCTAGGACTTCTGGCAAACTAGTTGATATTCAGGCTTATAAGACTGATAGAAATGCATGTACAAAAGCCATCTTCTCCAAAAAAGTCAGCTACTATTGAAGCACACTAACTGACTCATGGAGCGATGGTAGGAAATTCTAGGTAAACCTCACGGAACTAACTGGGAAAGACCCTAAACAAGCCCTCTCCATGCTTAACATAGATGGTACCATTATCTTAGACCCCAAAACCATAGCTGATACCTTTAATGCCATGTTTATGGACCTCAGTCATGTATTACCCTTAAACTTCTTTGAAGACAGTACTAATGTAGCACAATGAGATGATTCAGGAAATAAGGAAGCACATCTGACTTTCTGTTTCAAAGCTTTTTCCAAAAGAGATGCCAAAAAATATTTACTCAAGGTTCTTGAGAAAGCCAGGTCAAGTGGTGACTCGCTTAATCTCAAGTACATTACCCTCACGCTTGATGAAGTCCTGTCTCCCCATACCAAGATTTTCAATCACTCCCTTAAGCTCCCCCAATTGCCATCTAAGTGGAAGTCAGTCCAGGTTACTCCTGTGCACAAACATGGTGACAAAGCACTTCACAGCAACTACAGACCCATCTCCATCCTTCTTCCTCTCTCCAAAGCACTCAAAAGAATCGTTGACAAAAAATTAGAAGAATTCATGGAGAAATACAACCTACAGAAACCTACAGTCCCCAGCAACATGGTTTTAGGAAGGGCCATAGTACCACCACTGCCCTGTTAGAATTTACAAGTTACATTCATCATAATCTTGGCCATGGGCTAATGGTAGGTGCTACCTTCATTGATCTGACCAAGGCATTTGATACGGTCAACCATGCCATGCTTGTTGAACAACTGACAGACCTTGGCCTATCAAATGACACTGCAAAATGGTTTCACAGCTACCTCAATAGCCACTCACAACAGGTGAGGATTGGAGAAATGTACTCAGCAAAACAATCAGTCAGATCAGGTGTCCCCCAAGGATCAGTCCTGGGTCCCCTGCTCTTCGGTATCTTCTTAAACAAATTCCCTACAAAGTGTCCTGACCAGATTCTCCTTTATACAGATGACGCAGTCCTTTTTTTCCAGCAATCTTGATCCTACCGCCTTAGAGAATCAACTCCAGATCAGCTTCACGAGTGTAGAGGCATGGTTCCATTCCAAAAGCTCATTCTTAACTACAAAAAAACTAAAACAATGTTGTTTCATGGCATTCATAGTAAACATAAGTCCAGACAGCTAATCATCAAGAACAAAGTGAGTGTCCCTCTGGAACAGACTCAGCTATTTAAGTAGCTAGAGGTGACAACTGACATCACCCTATCTTTCACTAATTCCATCAATAATGTAGCTAAGGCTGTTAACACCTATATTGGACTACTGTATAAACACAAGCACTGCTTGCTTATGGAAGCCCTTAATCTTTCCATACAGAGCTCGATAGTCTCTATCATTAATTAAGGGCTTGTAGTCTATGGATTTGCTACTAACACTGCCTTACAGTGAGTTGTTGTGGCTCTTAATAAGGCTTGCCGACTACTTACTGGGACATCCCACCTCTCTCATACATGTGAAATCTATGAACAGGCAAACTGGCTCCAGCTACAGGGCAGAGTCTTTTACTATACCTGCCTGCTAGCTAAGGAAGCCTCTCTTGGCCTCCTTGCCACCTGGGGTGCTGAGGCTCCTCTGCCCATCCTCCAACATCCATGACACAAGAAGTTCTGACCACACTGTTTACCAAATTCCATGCTACCGCACTGCTCAGGGTCAGAGATCATTTGCTGCTAGGGCCCCAATGTGGTACAACTCACTCTGCTCTGATGTCTCCAATACTCCCACCCTAGGCCCTTATAAGCATAAACTCTGGCAGTCTCTCAATGCTCTTGCCTCCTGTTACTGCTTCTCAAAAGTTAGTTCCCCACCTGTCCATTGTCCATACACCCTACTGCATGTACTTCTTCCCAACCCCATGAAGCCACTTTACCCCACTTCTCATTATATTCCCCTCCCACTCATAACCTTCCCCCCAAACATACTCCTATCCCTCCCCTCTTTTTTCCAAAACCCCTTTACTAACCTGACAGGAACTTTGTGCTTCATCACCCAGTCCAGGTATATGTAAACATCCACTGATCTATTTTCTATTATCGTACCTGCACTACTTGGTTCTAATTTACAAAAAATGTTGTACATTCTGGCATACATTGTGCAATGCCTGAATATAGCTTTATTTACAATGCTAACTTTGTCTATTATGAGAAGGCCACCTTGGCTGCTTCTCCTTTGTTGTACACTATTTGATATTGGTTGCTATATTCTCATATACTATGCATGCTTAGAATTGCTTCTTTCTTTTATCTGTCTGTATCTTGACGTGGAACCTATGTAAAAGAACGCTTGCTCACAGGTGTTAATCTGAAATATAAATAAATGCAAAAAAATGAAGAATGTGTCCAAATTTTGACATTTGCTATTTCTGATGAGAATCTTGTACTTGCATCAAGAAGTTATTGTACATATTTTGTGATTTACTTGTTTTGGCACACATAATGCAATTGTAGCAAAATCATGCTGTAAAGCTTTGAAGACCTAGCCCAATCTGTCTATTTAATGACAGGTACACTTTTCTTTTAAATCAAGCTTTTTCTGTGCCACCCAGGTGAATTGGTAAATCATCAATCATGGTTTCTGAAGGTAAGTCTTGACTGATCATTGTTAATCATCAAATGTTACCATAAGATCTTCACAGGAGATAACGATCTTGATCATGATTTTTTTTATCTCCCATCCCCATCCAACTATATTGCCGACCATCCCAGCCCCATACTCCCCTCTCATAGTGCACCTCCTATCTTCCCCCACAGCTTACCCCCCCATGGTGGGGTGGCAGGGATCCCTCAATATGCCGACATGGATTCATTTCAGGAGGTGCCTGCAATTCGTAGGAGCAGCGCCTGTAAGGGTCTGGAGTCATCCAACTGCCTAGGACATTTTTTATCCTTTTGCTTTTTTCCTTGAGGCAGAGCAATGGATGTCAGCACTGACCAAACTGTGCGCACTTCTGCCCACAGCACTGCTCTGTCCCCAACCGTCAGTTAAAGGACCCAGATGCAATTACACCTAGCTGCCGCTAGGTGTCAAGGGTGCGCTGGCCTCTGTGTCCCTCCCTCCCCAGGAGAGTAGAGGAGAGCTGTCCTCCAGACACTCAATCCTCATCCACCTCGGCTGACCCCCAGTGACCTGCTCGCACTACGAACATGGGTCGCCAGCATGGCAGGAGGAAAGGCATGATGCCTCATCCCTCCATGCCACTAGTCTGGCTATTTAGATCATGATTTAATCACCAAACATGAACTTTCAAATCACCAACTGATATTTATTGATTATTTTTGTAAGCTTAATTCAGTGTGATAGTTGTTGATGATCTGTGGATGATCAAGTGTTGATCATTAATCAAGCAATCAAATTTATTTCATTGAGCACATTTCTCAATTGTGACTCAGTGCGCTTCACAATAATTCTAAAAAATTATTAAAATAGAGTACAAAGCATACAGACACATCGATAAATACAAACATTATCAGTAAAAACTTTACTAGCTTCCCATAAAAGCTAATCTGAATAAAAAGGTCTTTAGCTCCCATTTCAAAATATCAGCTGTTGGACTATCTTAAATCTGGTGAGAGAGGAAGTTCCACAGGAATGGGGCTGCTGAAGAAAAAGTGTGAACCTCCCAATGTCTTAAAATGGATCGTGAGAACTCTCAACAAACCCTCATCCACTGAATGAAGGGAGTAGGTGAGCTGGTAGGGACATAGGAGGTCTTGCAGGTAACTGGGCCCCTGACAGTGTAGGGCCTTATAGGTCAGCAGACCAGTCTTGAAGGAGATATGCCACCTAGCCTGCAGCCAGTGCAAAGAGCGCAGCACAGGTGTAATATGACATGATCTAGGTAAACTGGTCAACAATCTGGCCACCACATTCTGCACTAGCTGCAGTCGGTTAAGATCTATCCCTACTAGCCACCAGTGGTCTATGCGTCAGGCCACAGTCCAAAACACCGCCAAGATTTCTCACCTAATCAGAGGTGACCAACTGGGATTCCCCAAGCATAAGCCCTGAGACTCAACCAGATTGCACCCTCACCCCCTGGTAACCAGATTCCAGCACCAGTACCTCAGTCTTATCTGGGTTCAACCTCAAACAGTTCACCCTCATTCAATCTTGGATATCAGCCAGGCAGGTGTTCAATACTGAGACCATCTCCTGCTGCTTGGGCACAAAGGACATGTAGAGCTGCGCATCATCTACATAGCATTGAAAACTAAGCCCATACCACCTTGTCATGTCCCCTAGCGGTAGCATATACACCGCAAACAACATGGGGGACAAAACAGAGCTCTGCGAGACCGCACATGGCAGGGATATGGGTGCTGAGGAGTAAACCTCAGACATCACACATTGCAACCTGCCAGTGAGGTAATATGAAGGCAAGTGAACTACCATATACTGTACTGTGTTCTGCTACAGTGAAGAAGTTAAGATACTGCTCCACTATAAACTAGCTTGATAGTTCTGTAGGGTATATATTAAAACAACCTTCTTCTAACTAAACTGTTTACATCTGAACATAGTAACAGCTCAAATTCAAAATGACTACCAAGGTACTGATGATTTATGGGGACATAGGATACCAATGTTGTAGCTGTCAAATGTACACACTATATAAAGAGGAGCAGGCATGTGACATCTATACATGTGCCAAGTGTCTAGATAATAGAGAACTTAACGAACAGCTAAAGGTTTTCAACAAACAGCTAGAGGCCCTAGAAAAAAATCGAAATGAACTTGCATCCAAATTGAAGGCTTATCCAACACTAGCCAAAACGAATTAGGAAAATGCAACAACTGAGACGAGCATTACTAATAATAAAAGGAAAGCAGTACAAGAGATAAATGAGGCAGATAATGAATGGTATGAAGTACAGTCCATAAAAAGGAAAAAAGAGTGGGAGAGAGTTTCCTTGCAATACATCAGAAGGCAGGTCCGTCCCAGAATAATGGGGACCACTTAGTACCAAAAACCCCTATAAACCAAGGTACTCATAGCATGGGAAATACAGGAACATGGGATGCTGGTATAACCTTAACGAACAGATATGCCACTTAGGCCAGTGAGACTACAGAAAATATTATCTGTATTAATGATGAGATACCAATGGAAGCCCAAAACCACTATAAGGAACGAGAGACTCCGAGACAACTGATAGTGTTAGGAGACTCCATTATCAAATACACAGACAGTTACAGCTGCAAATATGACAAAGAAAATATAACGGTGTGTAGCTATTCAGTGGCATGGGTGAGAGATATAACAAAATGGCTTATGAAATATCAATCAATCAATCAATCAATCTATCAAATCTTTATTTATTCAGGCGAACATCATTGAGCAAGGCTCATTTACAAGATGGACCTGATAAGGTCAAGGTTCAATAGTTGATACACAACAAATACATCATACGCTTTATAAGACAGTTATAAATACAGAGAAAAATAATGTTTATAACACAATGATGTACAGTAAATTCACATGTTAAAACTCGGTTAAAGGAAGGTTAAGCTAATATCTACAGTATGTACAGTACATACATATCCCAATGGGGGCCATGACAGACACACAACATAATGAATACTAGGATGGTGAAGGTATTATTGGGTGCCATAAGCTGGGGTGTCTGACTGGAAGGAATATGCCATATATGATTGGAAGCCAGATTTGTAGGATGACTATTCTAGCTCTAGCGGTAGCAACTGCATTTCTCTGTGAAGAAGGCTATACAATGCTGTTTAAAGGATGCAAATGGAATGATAATGGACAGTTTTAGGGATTTTTGTAGGGTGTTCCATGCTATAGCTAGAGAATAGCTGATTGCTGCCCTCCTAGTCTGGTGCTGACTTTGGGCAATTTGAACAGGATGATATTGTTGCTTCTTAGGGCATAGGAGCTAGGAGTGGTCTGGTTGAAGCAGTCCAGGATATAGTTCGGGAGTTTTTTTGATAAAGCTCTGTAAATCCATAGAGCTGCATTTCTGCTCCTCCTGATATGAAGGGAAACCCATCCAACTGCGTCATAAAGAGAGCAATGGTGGGTATTATATGGCAGATTTGTAATGAACCTTATTGCTCTATGATATAAGGTATCCAACTTGTGAAGATAGGAGATGGGGCAGTGACTATAAAGGAAGTCTGCATAGTCAATAACTGATAGAAAGATGGCCTGGACTAACCTCATCTTTGAGTCTCTGTTAAGGAAGGGTTTTAATCTATAGAGGAGGCCAAGCCTTTGGCGAAGCTTTTTTAACAGTTCTTCTAGATGATGAGTGAAGTCGAGTCTGTTGTCAATCCACACCTAGGTATTTGAAGTTTTCAACAAACTCCAGATTTTCTCCAAGTATAGTGCATAGCTGGGGAGAGTGATTGAAGAGGATGTGCTGGTGGAGTTTTGAGTTGTGAACATCATTGCTTTAGTTTTCTTTGCATTTAGCAGAAGCTTTTTCGAGTAGCTGATGTTGTAACAAGGAGAATTCTGTTTGTAGGATTTCATGAGCAACTGTAGGTGAAGGGTTGCTGACATACAGAACAGTGTCATCAGCAAAGAGGTGTACTGAGGACTTGGTAAGGGTTGAATCAATGTTATTTATATAAATGGCAAAAAGGATAGGACCCAGAACAGAGCCTTGGGGGACTCCTTTTGACAGTGGTCTTAATGGGGATAGGTCACCTTCAGCTTTTACCTGCTGTGACCTACTGGAGAAGTAGCATCTGAACCACTTAAGGGAGGGTGGATCTAGGCCAAGGGAGTGCAGGGATGAGAGTAGCAGCTCATGGTTCACAGTATTGAATGCTTTGTTCAGGTCCAGGAATACTGCACAGACATTATTCTTTTTATCCAATTCGGATTGCCAGTCATTTGTGACCTTGGCTAATGCAGTGATAGTGCTATGTTTGGCCCTGAATCCAGATTGAGCTGGATTTAATAGGTTAGCAATGTCAAGATATTCCCTTATATGATTACTCACTAATTTCTCCAGCATCTTGGATAGCACAGGTAGAATGAAAATGGGCCTGTAATTATTAAGATCCATAGGGTCCCCTGATTTTAGAAGGGGGACCACTTGGGCTGTCTTCCACAGTGTGGGAATAGAGCCAGAGTTTAGGGAAAGGTTAAAGAGGTGTGTTAGGGGGACTGCAAGTACATGGCATGCAATCTTTAGAAAGAAGGGGTCCAGAAAGTCTGCTCCTGCACTTTTTTTGGTATCCAGATGCCATAATAGATCCTCAACTTGTTTCAACAGTATAGGTTTGAAGCTAAAGGAAGAGTCAACTCTTTGATCACCAATGTAGTGGGAGCTTAATTGGTGCCTCAGCAGGTTAGCTGGGGAGGTGTCAAAGGCAAGGCTAGCGGTTGTGAAGTGGTTGTTGAATGCGTCCAGGATTTCCATTTTGCCAGTGATAGCGCCATAACTATTGTGTAGTTGAGTTGGAAGGGGGTTGTTAGCGTCCTGTCCCATCATACCTTTGATGGTGCCCCAAAACCTAGCTGGATTATGGTAGGAGAAGTCAAGCTTGGCCAGGTAGAAGGCAGCCTTTGCATCCCTAACTTTCCTGGTGCATCTATTCCTGGCTTTCCTAAAAATCATCCAGTCATTTGCATTCTTAGTTTTTCTTGCCACTTTCCAGAGTTTGTTTCTCTCCAGCAGTGCAGCTTTGAGGTCAACTGAAAACCAGCGACAGGTTTTGTTTTTTATTTGGATACTAGAGATTGGGGCATGGGTGTTAAGGGCATTTATTATAATGCTATTTAGCACCTGCTGAGCTTTTTCTACAGAATGTGCAAGATAAAACTTTAGCCAGTGTGGAGAGTAAGCTAGATCATGCAGATATCCTTCAATATTGATGTTTTTCTTGGATCTCCTCATGAGGAATTTTGCAGGATTTGTTGTTATGCTGGTGGATCTTACCCCTGCGATGGGGCAGTGATCACTTATATCGCATAGGAGCACTCCAGCATGTGTGAATAGATGTGGTTTACTCACTAGCATGATATCAAGTAGTGTGCTGTTACTACTATTCCTTGCATTTATTCTTGTTGGTTCATTAATTAACTGTGTGAGCCCATAGGTGTCACAGAATGATACCAGAGGTGTAGCTGCCTGGGTGAGCTAGTTGAAATTCAGGTCACCTAGAATAATGACTTCTTCAGTGCTGGGCTTGACCAGGTTCCCCAGGTGGGATAAGAGCTTGTGTTCAGCAGAGGGGGGTCTGTAGCATCCAATTAGTTGAAAAGCTGCTGTATTGGGGAGAGAGACTTTTAGAGATAGGCATTCAAACTCCTTGGGCATAGATGTTGCAGCAGTACAGGATACAGCCATACCAGCTTTTGCATATATGGCTACTCCACCTCCCCTTGTTTGGTGATCAGCTCTGAATAGCTGATAGTTAGGTAGGTTAACATCCCTGTCCGCTGTGGTGGGTTTGAGCCATGTCTCAGTTACCTATTAATAGTTAATATTCCACAGGGCAGGAGAGAAACCACTGGCAGTAATACATGTGGGTGTAAACGATATAGGAAAAAAAAAGGGACAGGGAGAGGAAACTAAGGATTTGATAAACCTGGAAAAATAAATTGGAAAGTAGGGAATGTGAAACAATATTTTCAGAGGTACTTCCTGTACCCAGGGCAAATCACAGAAAGCAGCAGGAGATATGGCAGTTCTTTTTTTTTTTTTTTGAATTAACTTTGTTAATTTTTTTCAGGTCAGAATCACAAATGACATTGAGTGATACATAATGCAATGAAATCTAGTGTGCTAATGGAATAATAATAATAATAAACTTTATTTATACAACACCTTTCAAAATACCAAAGCGCTTTCACATATAAATTGAATAAAACAACATAAAACTGTAGAAATGCAACACAAGTATAAATAGAGGCACCACAAATGGGTTTTCAGGGCCTGCTTGAAACCCCCTCGGTCGTGCACTCCCATAGCTAATGGGGTAGAGAATTCCACAGGCTGGGGCCATGTACATAAATGCACAGGCCCCCGGAGACTTTAAAGATGCCCTTGGGTATCTAGGGGGACAGGGGCTCTTTCAGTTAGTCTGGGTCCTGTCCGCGTAGGCTTTATAAGTCAGAAGTCCAACCTTGAAGGTGATCTGACATTGAATAGGCTGCTAGTGCAGTTCGCACAGCACTGGTGTGATATGACATACCTTAGGGGTCCTTGTCAATAACTGGGCTGCAGCTTTCTGCACCAGCTGCAAGCAGTAGATATCAATCCCCTGCAGCCCCAGGTAAAGGGAGTTGCAATAATTGAGGTGGGAGGTCACAAAGGCATGGATCAACATGGGAAGATCACCGGATGGAACTAGGTGCTTGACCATGGTGATGTTCCTCAGATGGTAAAAGGAGGACTTGATGACTGCCGACACCTGAGATCACAGTGTCAGCCCATCATCAAGAATCGCTCCAGGTCCCGCATCTGGTCAGAGGTAAAAAGCTGGGAGCCCCCCAAGTAAAGCCCAATAGGCTGACCAGCCCCCCCCATCCGGTGACCCAGATCCACGACCATCACCTCAGTCTTTCCCGATTTCAACTTCCTCCAGCTGGCATTCATCCAATCATGGATTTCAGCAAGGCAGTTATTAAATACCGAAAGCACACTATCCTGTCGGGTGAAAAAGACATGTAGAGCTGGATATCATCAGCATCACAGTGAAACCTCAGCCCATACTACCTTTCAATGTCTCCCAGTGGCAGCATGTACACAGCAAACAGCATGGCGGACAACACTGAGCCCTGAGGGACCCCACATGTCAGAGAGGAGGAAAAGATCCCCAATACCACCTTCTGCAGTTTGCCAGTAAGGAAGGACTTAAAGCACCTGAGAATTGTACCAGACATGCCACAGATGAATCTCAGGTGCTCAAGCAGCACCCCATGGTCCACGGTGTCAAAAGCTGAAGAGAGATCAAGAAGTACCAAGATGGAGAGTCTCTTTTGATCTCTCACCATTAGAAGAGCATTGAGCACCTGAACCAGCTCTGCCTCAGTACCATGCCTCTTTTGAAAACTGGATTGGAGAGGTTCATAGATGTCATGGATGGTCAAATGGTTCTCCAGCTGTAGCGCTATGACCTTCTCAGTAACCTTCCCCACAAAGGAAAGATTAGAGATGGGTCTGTAGTTTACAGGGCAGCCTGGGTCCAGAGAAGCTTTCTTCAGGAGGCATGTCACCACCTCCTCCTTCAGAGAGCTAGGGAACTCACCTGACTCAAGGGAGCACCAGACTATCCATGCAAGGACCATGCCGACAATGTCACAAACCATAATCAGGGAAGTTGGGCCCAGATCCAAATCACAGCACATAGGGTATATACCCTGGACAATCCGCATAACATCCCTGAACTCCAGCTGGTCAAAGGTACTCCAGTCAAAGTGAGAAAGAGTGACCGAACACTGATCACTAACAGCCACCATAGAATGTGCCAGTTGGATCTCCACCCTGATGCCAGTCACCTTATCCATGAAGAACCGAACAAGCTCATCACACTTAATTTGTGAAAAGGCTCTTCGGGACTGCAGACAGGCCAGGTTGCACAGCCTGTCCACAGTTCGAAAGAGCTGAGCCAGTCGGTTCTGAGCAGCAGCAGCAAGCTTCCTGGACAGGAACTCTGCCTTCTAATGTGTGATTACTGATCGATAGACTTGATAATGTTCCATCAATCTAAGGTGGTCAGCCTCCAGGGTGGTTTTCCACCAGCAAGGCTCTAACCTTCGTCTTAGTCTCCGCAATTCTTTCAAGGTCCCATCAAACCAAGGGGACTGAGGGTGGAGGGACAGAGGACAAACTTGGACAGGAGTAATGGAGTCCAGGGCCATAGTAATGGCCTTATTATAGGCCTGAACCAGGGCCTCTGGGCTCCCGCTTGCCTTAGGTATTACTGATAGATCAAGTAATGCCGCAAGGTCATCGGAGCTCACATCCTGTAATGGGCGGTATCTGGCCATCTCCACAGGGGTCAGCCAATGAAGGGGGTGTAAAAACTGAACCCCACAGTGTAGTGATCAGACCATCTGACTGGTTCCACCCTCAGATCAGAGGCTTCAATTCCCAGGAGGAAGACCAAGTCAAGAGAGTGACCATGTTTATGAGTAGCAGAGGTTACAATCTGTGTAAGGTCCAGTGATGTCATCAACTGGAGGAAGTCCTGTTCAAATTGTGAGAGTTTGTCAATCACCCAGGCATTGAAGTTGCCCAGGACCATCAGCCTGGGTGACTCAAACACCATGTCTTTCTCAAAGTCTGCTACTTCCTGAAGGAATCGCTTATCATCCCCGGATGGATGGTAGATGAGGGTGATTCGACAGCCTACACCTGCTACTATGGTACACTCGAATGACTTGGCCTCCTTAACAGGTACACTTGTGAAGCCCAGTTCAGTCTTGAAATAGACCACTACCCCCCCAGTCCGATCTCGAGCAGTGTGTCACTGAATACCAGGCCAGAATCGCAGCCTCCAAAGTGGGGTCAGCATTCTCATCCAGCCAGATCTCGGTGATACAAGCCAGATCAGCTGTCCTAACAAGATCTGCAATAATTGCAGTCTTGTTTTAATGGATCTGGCATTGCATGACATTGCTCGAGTTGGACGGTATTACAGGGTTGCCCTAGCTACCAGCCCACCAATATGGTTGTGCACTTGGGTATGGAAATCAGACATGGAGGACCACTTTCCAGCACCAATTTTCCCATAGGATGTCTCCTGGACCTAACAACCCTGATGTGAGAGCTCTGCTCATTCATCCTCTGCAGTTCACAACCCCTGCCCATCCCCGGCAGGTAAGTACCAGTGATCTACTGTGCTGATAGATTGAAAACTGCAAAGGGGGGAGACAAAAGGGCAGAGGCCATGAAGTGTGGAGGACGAATAATGCATGATCGGGGGGCAGGCCTCCAACACATGTTACTACCCCCGAAACCAAGAATCTATGCCCAAGCCCAAAAAATACCCGACAATTGACAAAGTAATCACATAAACCACACCCAAAACAATAAACAAACACATCAATTCAATACACCATCATCTCTCCCTTAGTGGTAGATCAAAAACAAAATAAATAAAATAATAAAACAATCAAAAACAAAGAATTAAGCCTACTCCCTCAGAAAACTCCTTTTCTCCCTCTCACCAAGAGGATGAGGTTTAAACAATTATAAGGTTAATCCAAACTTACATGATAAATAACCCTACATGCCCACTCCCCCAGCTATACAATAAACTGTACTATATTAAAATTCTAGTAACAGTTATCTAATAACAGCTTAAACTAGGGCTGTAAGGCCAGTCACCAGAGTCTTTAGTGAAGGGTGATTCCGCTAGAAGGATTCAACTCTTAATAAAATAAATGTCATGACTTCCAGGTGCAAGTCCTCCTTACTGGGACACTAAATCAGACAAATTGTTAATTGAAACAGTAACGAAAACCAGCTTCAGTATACACATGGTATCAGTGCACCTCCTCTCACTGTAGTGCACTAGATCCTGAAATTTTTATGTAAAATGTCTTTGAACCCCCACAGGCACTCTCACTACCTCGGGGGATCCTTGAATTCATCAGGCAGTCTCACTGCCTGAAGCTCAGAGAATTCAATTCACCAGAGTAAAAATAAAAAGGTCTGTCCATCTCAATAGGCACATTCCTCAGGAAAGAAGTCCTCTTTATGATATCAAGAGAAGGTCCAGGGTCTTGGTGATCGAAGTACAGATAGTGGCCCAAAAAACTCCATCCACAGGGACTGCCACCGGAAATATTCACTGCTGTGAACTTTGATCATCGGGTAGTGTCAGCCCACCAGCTGACCCCCCCCGAGGACGTGGGAGCTCCATCTTCCAAGCTTGTCAGCCTGCTCCCCGGCCAATCCAGGGCCTGGTCTCCAGTGCGGAAGCAAAATCCTGCCATAGGCCACCAAACAGTATCGTGCCCTCCCGCAGTATCAGTGCCCGATCCCACCAGAATCCAACTTGGAACCAACGCAAACTCCTGAACCAATGGGAAAAACTCAGTCATAAAGGCAGCCCAGGTATCCACAGTCTTGGTCAGCCCAGAAGAATGAGAGAATCCTCCAACAGATTGTACACCAGCCTCATAGCACTGCCTATTCCAAGTAAGTTGCACTTGCTCTCATCAACTTCAGATAGCTCAGCAAGAACCAGTAATCGGAAATGGCAAGTCTGTTTCTATAGCATATATTGTTCAGGAAAAATGGGGGAAACTAAACAAAGGAATCCTTTTTTGTCCGGGCGATAACGGGACTATCAAGCATCTGTAGTGTACACTGCAGGGATGATCGATGATCCCGGTAATTCACAGAAACTAACTCCCTCACTTAAAAACCCCAGGCTAACTATTTAAATCTTTAAGCTAAGTGGTGTAATTTAAACAGAGAGAGGAAAATGAGCAAAAAGCAAGAAAAATAAGCTGAACAAACAGGCAAAAAGCAAAAGACACATCTTATTTGCTGCTTGCAACTTGCAGCATGCCCTGCCTAGTGGCCATTTTGTTTTGCATTCTACCTCCAAGCATCCACAATGATGTCATGGTGACAAAACAAAAAAAAGCTGTAAGCACTGTACAAACATAACAAAGTGATCCAGGATTGAAGAGCAGACTAAACAACCTATAGTACAGTGATCCTGCCTGCCCCACCACCCTTCTTTAATCCAGCCCTTCCCTTTTCTCCAGAGATGAAACTGACCCCAGACCAGACCAAATCCATAATCAGCAAGGTCAGAAGGAAAAAAAAGGCATCCTTGTCCCTGGTAGAGAGAAATAGCCAGCCAGCAAGCAGAGCTCCGATAGCTGGAAGTCACATCATGAGGGTCAGTCAACAGGACCTCACCAGCCCTCTCCAAGAAAATGACACATGGGGATTCCAAATGACCAACTATCATACAGCATTAACAGTTAACAGAGTAAAAAAGAGGTTCCCAAACCCGTGTATACGTCCCCCTATTATCTGTCAAATTTGTAATGATATGTTTGGCTTGTAGGGCAAAAAGTATTTCCTGAAGCCATTCCTGGTAACTAGGAGTAAGCTGATCACACCAATGCTGAAGAATAATTTTCTTGGCACAGGCCGAAATCAGAGCGATAAGTGGTTTTTGATTACCAATGGGTCCCTGGGCATAATCCCACAGGATACAGATCTCAGAAAGACCCATAAAATGATCCAGGCACTTTTGGATATCATCCCAAAAAAGAACAACCATTTCACATGAGTAGAGAATATGAAGCAATGTACCTGGGAGTTTTTGGCACCTAGTGCATAAATCCAAAGCCAGCTTGCCCATTCATTATAGTTTAATTGGGGTGTAAAACATGCTGTGCAAGAATTGGAATTGCATGAAATGGTAGTGGTTCCATTTAATATGTTTGTACAGTAGGTGGCCCTCCAAATGCATGACCATTCATGAGGGCCCCACAGGGAGGGAAAGGCTTGGTCCCAGGAATAGAAGAAGCCTGGTTGCCTCTCAGCAAGGACCTCCCACAGCCAAGCATGGTAGAAGGCAATGGCGTGAGATGTAGGGATAACCAACCACAACTGAGACAGCTGGTCCCCATTTGTCCTGGACCATACACCAGAACCAAAATGCTGAAACAACATATGCCTGATTTGAAAGTTCTTAAAGGACATAGATGAAAGCCAATCAAATTTCTGTTGAGCTTCTGTGAAAGTCAAAAACGTACCCTATTTTACCAGATAATCCACCGAGAGGGATTCCAGAAAGGGCCAAGCTGTCCACGTTAGTACATTCCCAGCAATTTTCAGGTTGGGGTTACCAAGAAAGGTTGGGTGATATCTAAATAGGGGTCCAGATCAACAGCAGACATAGTTGGTTGTGAGCATGAAGAGGGTTATTGAAGAGGATATCTTTCAAAAGTACGGGGAGCTTTTTTAGGGGAACATACAACATGGCCCAGGGGTCCAGGCCTAGTTGTGAACATAGAAAGCACTCAATGTCCAGCCAATGGGGGATGAACACTGCTCTGTATAATCCAGATGAAACCAGGAGAAATATCGAGAACAGTGTATTGCCAAATAGTACAAGTATACATTGGGAGCCTTCAATCTACCAGCATCCCATGACCACATCAATTAGACCAGGGTTCTCCAAGGGCGCTTCCCCCACCAAAGAAACTTACGGAAAAGCATATTAACATGGAGAAACCATTTCTTGGGAAGGGCAGATGTAAGCATTAAAAGGGGATATAAAAGCCTAGGGAGAATATTCAGTTTAAGGATATTTAGATGAACCCACAGGGACAAAGGTAATAAGGACCAATGATCAAGGTCATTCGGAATTTGACCCAAAACATGATCCAAGTTAAACTGGTTCAGTTTAACTGGGTCTATACTAAGATATATTCCCAAATATTTGAGTTTGTCTCTGATCCAGAGAAGTCCCAGGTGCTCCACACTCACACATTTAACCGCTATATTCAAAGCATTACCTCAGTTTTGAAATGGTTTAACTTGTAGTTGGAGATAGTACCAAAATGAGAAATGATGTCCAGGACAGTAGGAAGGGAGAAGGCAGCAGGTGCTACTTGCAGAATATCATCGGCATATACAGACAATTTATAATGCTAGGGGCCCAAAGGAATACCCTGAACATGAGGGGACATATTAATTTTTTTAAGAAGAGATTCAAGGTATAAATGAAATAAAAATGGGGATAAAGGGCAACCCTGGTGTGTACCCTGCTGCAAGGAGAATAAATAAGAAAGTACCCCATTACAGAGGATACGGGCCATAGGGCGAGTGTAGAACATCCTGAGCCACTGCAAGAATTCAGGAGGAATACTATATAAGGAAAGCGGGCGAAAGACATAATCCTGGAAGACCCTGTCAAAAGCCTTCTCTGCATCCAGGGAAGCCATAATCGCTGGATTAGGGGAATACCTGGATGTGGCGATAAGGTGCAGGAGTTTCCTAAAATGATCGGTGGACAATCTCTCGGATACAGATCCCACCTGCTCCCGACTAAAGAGACAATCCCAGATAGAGTTTAACCTAATAGCTAGAATTTTGGCTAGAATTTTGAGGTCCACATTCATTAATGGTGTGGGTCTATAACTGGACACCAGGGAAGAATCCTGGCCTGGTTTAGGAAAGACCACAATAATGGCCGCAGTGGATGAAGAATACAATAGACCCTGCGAAAAGAGATACTGAAACATATCCAGAAGGTACAGAACTAGCAATTCCTTGAAAATGTTATAAAAATCTGAGGAAAAGCCATCCAGAACCGGGGATTTGTCAGGAGCTAAAAGAGTCCATCTCTCTGTGAACCTCCACCAACGTCAGAGGAGCTTTGAGTGACTCAACCTGATCATCCCTCAGGAAGGGTAACTCCAGATTCTGGAAGAAGGCTTCAAACCCGTGAGATATCGAAAGGGTCCTGAGGGGCAGCATATAAAGAACAGTAAAAAGCTTGAAATTCAGAGGCATCTGTGGGGGAGGAGATAAATTGACCGGAGGCAGACTGGACAGATGGAACAATCCTGTCTGCTAGTTGAGTATGGAGACACAGGGCAAGAAGCTTCCCAGCCTTCTCTCCCTGGTCGAAGTATTTGGTCTTAGTCCTCAGGAGCAAGTGCTCAGTTTTTCCCCCAGTAACACATTATATTACGCTTGAAGGGCTTCAAGGTGTTCCCATTTGGGTTACAAAGAAGCAGCAGAGAGCCTCTGTTCAGCCACTCTAATTAATTGCAGAAGAGAGGAGGTGGCCTGAGAGATTTGTCTTTTCCTCCCAGTGGCTTGCCGTATAAATTTTGCCACGTACAGCACACTTAAATGTGCCCCAGAGGACGTCAAGCTTGGGAATCGTAGATGAGTTGAGGGAGAAAACTAAAGGGATAAAATACTGCAATCTCTTGACCATCTCAGAACACCATAATAACTGATTATTAAGGCACCAGATCTTGTCACAAATTACAAATAGGGCTAGGTTGACCTGTAACACTACCGGATGATAGTCAGACAGCACCTTGGCACCATAATGGCACAAAACAACACCTGGTAATACCTCAAGGGTCAATAAAGACAAATCGATACAAGAAAAGGAGTTATGTGGGATGGAATGAAAGGAATACTCCTTCACAGGAGGGTGTAAAATACTCCAGGGGTCCACCAACCCTAAGGCATCAATTCGGTCATGTATAGCCAGTTGACTCAGGGAAAGAGCCTGGCCATGTTTTGTGGTCCTATCCAGATCATTATCTAATACCAAATTCCAATCCCCAGCAATAATCATAGGGAGGGGGTCCCATGGGGACAGAATGGACATGATATGAGAGAAAAAGGAGGGGTCCACCACTTTGGGCCCATAAATAGAGCCTAGAATAACCTCCAGATGACCCAATAAGGCCCTCACAAAAATATATCGGCCTTGGGGATCTGTCACATCCTGAAGGAGACATCATGGGATAGATCTGGATACAAGCATGGCTACACCCCTCTTATGAGAGTCCGTCCCCAAACCAAAAGCCTGCCCAACCCAGGAAAGTATTAACAACAGCACCTGAGCTGGGGGAGATGGGTCTCCTGGTGAAAAGTCACATCAACTTGCAATTTAGGAAGATGCAATAGTACTTCAAAATGTTTTGCAGGGGACTGAGCCCCTTTAACATTCCACAAACAATATCTAAAATTATGAGCCACGGCATACCAGAACATCAAAGGAGCATATGAAAAATGAACATACCCCACTGCAGAAATTAACATACTGGGGGAAAAGGTTGGTCAGCCTCTGGAAAAAAGTTCCCACCCCCTTCACCAATCCAACCCCCAACATCTCTGAACACATCCCAAGAAAAACACCCACCATCCCTCCCCACACCCCCAAAAAGAGAACAGCAATAACATGAACAGCAACAACATGAACCAAAATAGGATTCACCCCAACCACCCACTACCCCCCCCAAAAAATACCCAACCTTATGTCTCCCAAGCAACAGGAACAACATTAATATGAATGTAAACAAGGCCCAGCCCGATCACCCACTACCGTCCCCAACCCAACATTGTTCAGCCCCAAATCCCACAATGAAACAGGATAGTGTATGAAAGCCATAAAAATAACAATTAACCTCTGACTCCCCTGCTTTTAACCAGAAAACTCCAAAGAACATAGCAATAGCCAATTAGAAAGCCATTAACCCAAAAACTCCATCCCACCCCCCCAAACCATAAAGCATATGGCCCATGAAAAGGCCAACCCAACTATAATAACCCCCACCCCTCCCCTGTATAAAACCCCCAGTTATTACATGGAGCTCCCAAACTCAAAATTGACAATTAGAATGGGGACCACCACCTACCCACCTTCATGATTTAGTAACAGCCCACCCTCCAAGCGGGCCATAATTCACAACTCCAAAAATGGCATCCCTGGAGCAGTAAAGAAGGAACATTAACAGGCAATATATATGAACATATGAACATACGAAGAAGCCAGCAGAAGAAGGCCATTTGGACTATCATAGTATCATAGTAGTCACAAAGCAAAAATTAGACTTTCATCCTTAAATAGCTTGCAATGAGGAGAAAAAACAGTTTAATAGTTAATAACCCTAAGTTTGCTATAAGTATGCAATCTATTTTTAAATATATCTAAAGAGGGACTATTTACTATCTCCCGAGGAAGATAGTTCCAGTAAGGAACTACACGTTGACTAAACCAATTTTTTCTCTTTAACACATTCCACCTAAATTGTTTTAGCTGTTTATCATGAGATCTTGTATTGTAGATTTTACCACATAGTTCAAGTCCCAATTCCGATCTAAGTTTACCATCTTGGATTGATCTGTAAACCAGAAACATATCACCCCTTCATCTTCTATAAGCAAGGGAATATAAATTTAGCTCCAAGAGTCTGTCTCCGTATGTCTTATCTCTCATTCCTACTATGGATCTTGTCACCCTTCTCTGGACTCATTCTAATCTCTCAATCTACCCCCTTGTACAGGGACTCCAACCTGGGAGCAATACTCCAACTGAGATCTCACCAGCGATCCATACAGGAGGACCAAAACCTCCCTACTTCTGCTAGATATGTGTCTCAGGATACAATTCAAAATCTTATTTGTATTTTTAACAATCTGATCACATTGGGCATTAAAGGTAATATCTTTACTTATAATGAAACCCAAATCCCTTTCTTTTATAGACGGTTTCAAGTATTTGTTATTTATAGTATATTTAAATTCTAAATGTTTTCTGTCCATATGCAGGACAATACATTTGTCCTCATTTAATTTGAGCTGATGTTCTTCTGTCCATCTCTCAATGTATGTGAGTATTTCCTGAAGTCTAATTCTATCTAAATCTGAGTTTACAACTGCCCCTACCATACAATCATCTGCAAATCTGGTTATCTAGATAATTTCCAAATTACACTGCAAGGTTGAAATATATAAATTAAACAAACAGGGACCCAACACCAACCCCTGTGGAACCCCACTAGACAAATCAATCCAATCAGACAGTTCACCTCTTATTAGAATTCTCT
The DNA here is from genome assembly GCA_016271365.2 of Neoceratodus forsteri. NCBI lineage: Eukaryota > Metazoa > Chordata > Ceratodontiformes > Ceratodontidae > Neoceratodus > Neoceratodus forsteri. Next base: position 57,891,999 of record CM028130.1, read on the forward strand.
GTTTTCTTTCTTGCAACCAATCTGCTATCCAGGTAACTAAATATTTATTTATGCCTGTAGCAAAAAGAGATGTAACTAACTTATCATGTGGCAGCTTGTCAAATGCTTTTGAAAAGTCCAGTTGGATTACATCAACTGATTTCCCTGAATCCAAATGTTTGCTTACATTTTCATGAAAGTGTTATAAATTGGTCTGACGAGATCTTGATTTAGTGAAACCGTGCTGACAATGATCTAACAACTTTTTTTCAGTCAAGTAGAGATCGATTTGTTCTTTAATAATACTTTCCAGTATCTTTCCCATTGTTGATGTCAAACTCACAGGTCTATAATTTTCTGGAGTGTCCTTTTTGCCTTTTTTAAAAATTGGAACCATGTGTGCCTCCCACCATTTTTTTATCATTTCCCCCTTATCCAGTGATTTTTGAAAAATAAAAGCTAATGGTTGAGATATTTCGCTTGATATTTCTGAAATAAGCCTAGGGTGGATGTTATCTGGTCCAGGTGATTTATTAATTTTGATCTTCTTTAATCTTTCCAGAACATTATTAACATCAATTTGTATTTTGATCTCTTCTGCTGAACTATATCTCAAATCCTTCCTAGATGAATCTTTAGGGATAAATACGGCACCAAAATAAGTATTTAATACCTCTGCCGTTTTTTTGTCCCCCAGAATATTTCCACCTTCATCTTTAAAGGGGCCTATTATTTTTTCATTTCTCTTTTTGTTATTAACATAAACATAAAAAGCCTTATTGTTGTTTTTGCTTCTTGTTGCCAGATTTTTTTCATAATTTGCTTTTGCATCTTTGAATAATTTTGTTTAACCTTTTTGTCTGCTCTCTGTATTTGGAAAGATAGTTAGTATCTAACTAAGTCAAGTCTGCTCGACTTTACTATTAGAAAAAAACAGCATAATCCAGTAGATATTAAGTCGAGATATAAGTCCTGTCCATAACCAAGCCTGGAGGGTAAGACAGAGAGTATGTCATGCAGATGAAACATCGCAACACACCAAAGCTGCTCACATGCACAAGGCAGACTAGGAGATTTCAGTGATGGATATTAAAAAAGGGCCTCTCTCCAGTTAGCCTGGAATCTCACATACCCATTCAGAAGGTTCTCAACCTTGGCTCCTCTACCCATGTGACATGATTCAAAGTACAAAATTCAAAGCACATCTTAAGATTCAAGGTCCAGACTAGAGATGACCATTATGTCAAGACAAATCGTGAGACCTCATAGCATGCAGTACATTTCAGGGACTGTCTAGACCTGTCTTGTAGAAGTTACACTTTGATGCTCTCTAGGCAATATAGCTGCACCTCTATGCTAAGTAAAAGTAAGGAAGCAGCACACAGCTACACAGTTCCCAGGATAACAACAAAAGATACACCTGAGAGTGCCCCATGTTCCAATCCAAAGGAGCTCCCAAGTCAATTGCAAATTCAGTTGATGGTGGAGAAAAACTGGAGATGATGACAGAAACAGAGTGTAGGATAGTGAATGCTGAGGTGAGATGCAGTTACAAAAAAAGACCAAAGTATAGCAGCAGTGGTCAGGCCCAGTCCTCGCAGTGTCCTTGGGCAAGCCACCAAGCCCCAAGTTCCCCAAAAGCAAAATGACAATCAGAAGTCCAGAAAATGTTGTAGTTGCAGTGTATATCTATTTAAACATAGTGACGCCCCTAAATCCAGCTTGTGGAGCCCTACACTGCTACAGGGATCAATGGTCCTAAATCAAATCAGGTAGAGCCCACTTCAGATCAGTGATAGCCAGTTCTGGTGATTCAAAAGACTACCATTCATTTTTTATTAGGATCTGCAGTTGAGCTGGATAGCCCATGCTGAATTAAAGGCCAGTGGCTATGATTTTGGTGATGATGGGGTGGATTGCTGTGCACTGTTGCTGGACCGAAGCTGGGAGATCTTGGGCAATCTGGAGATGTGACCCTTCCCACCAGACTTCTTGTAGTTCCCGTATTTTATTTAGGAAGTGTTGCCACTCCAAATAATTTTAAAAAATGGAAGATAAGTGGCCTGGATGGCAATCCAGTTGGGGGGCATGGGGCACAGTCCCCAGTGCACTCATTCTACAGTGTAGCAGGGACCAGAAGGAGTCAGGCCAGCTAGCATCTCAATAAACTTCTGGATGAACAAGACGATGTCGGAGCCTTCCTCCTTTTCCAGCAATCTGATTATCATTACATTGTTGCAGTGGCTCAGACCCTCCAAATCCTTGACTTTTGCCTCCAGCCAGGCAGACTTCTATTTCAGTGCCACCAGCTCCAGGTCTAGAGGGTCCACAAGTTTCTCTAAAGAAATCAGCCTCACTTCATTGTCGCCAGTATGTTTATGTAGCTCCTCCATCGACACAGTCAAAGCCTTGACGTCCCTCGTTAGGGACTGAAGCTCCTCATGAAAGAGGAGAGATTTGTTGAGAAAGGGCTCTTCAGTTAAAGGTGTTACCCCAGAGGGTTTAATTGCTGTGCAGCTTGCTCCTGAAGCTTTGGCTTTTTTGTGGCCTTGTCAGGTGTTGATGGCTGAGTATGCCACGGATAAGGGTTGCGCATTTCTGCCTCAATACCAAAATGAAGCACCAGAAGAGAGAACTAAAGCAGTCCAACAACCTCTCCAGCAAGGCAGGTAGGTGGTCAAATGAATTAAAACAAGGGAAAACTGGAGATTATTTGAGGTGGAGCAGGAGCATGCTGGAAGAGCTACTAGCAGGTCGACATCATCATGTGACTCCCCGAACTATAACAGTTCAATAAATGGCAAAGGAAGTGGACAAAAGAAAGACATTTCAAGTTTGTAAGACATTGGGACAAGTTCTGGGAAAAACTAGATCTATGCTGTACAGATGGATTACATTTAAACCAGAAGGAAAGTAGGACCTTGGGATTAAGCTTGGCTAGGGCACTAACATCCAATTTACACTAGTCATTTCAGGGATGAAGGTCTTGTTGCCACAACTGAAACAAGTACATAACATTCAAAACAAGTTTCTAGGGAGAAAAACAGTTAACATTATGTCCCTTAATGCCTGAGGTCTCAATGGTGATAAACTGGTGAAACTATCAGCTATGTTGACTAAAAATACAATGGATTTTGTTTACATAACAGAGACATGGTGGGACAGTGATAGTGAGTGTAATAAAGATGCACAAGGCTTTCAACCTTTCATCAGACAATGAACCAGCCATGGAGGAGGAGGTGTAGCAATATATGCTAGGGAAAACTTTGAGCATCAATTGATGGAAACAAATAATACCGAACACACTGAAGTTGAATCTGTCTTGATACGAGTATCAGGGTTTAAAGAAAAGTTTTTTTTAAAAAAGCTTTAAAATATGAAAATGTAGTATATATTTCTGTTCCAGTTGAAATCTTTAGAATTCTCAAGGAAGGAGCAACATTTTCCTTTATCTAGTTAGGCATCTACTCTCGGATTAATAGAGCATGGCAACAAATTAGAAGTGAGAGTTTTCCCATGTAAATGGAAGTTTAGATTATACAAAATAGGCTGATAGATACATTGAATTATATCGATGTTGAAAAATTACAGAATTGGCTGTGGATTTTTAAAGATGTACCAATAACAGAATGTTTAAGTTCTGTAGGAATGTTTTTAAGTTTGGTCTACAGAATAGCCTTTGGAAAGATATTGCATCTCTTTTTCCTACAAAACCCAGATGGGGGCATATGAAAAAGACTAGTCTTTGTTAGACACCCATTTTAAATATTTATTGATGTGGGAGGCCATATAATAAAATAAGAAATGTGGTACCTTCTGTCCCCCTAGGTTTTGGGAAGCATAAGTTTATGAAAAGTTATTCTGGGTGCACTGTTTGATCACAACAAGTTGCAGATGACTGAACGAAGTTTGGTGAACCAATTAAGGAGTAGAAAAATATTGAGCATATTAATAGGAAAAAAAAAACACTGGGAAGATATTCATCTTTATAATATTATCTCTACCTTAAAAGAAAATGGGATGGTCTGGGCCATCTTTTTAAATTGTGGGTAATTTTTTGGATAACTTCATCTAAGTTCTTTCTTATTAACTGAGGCTCTTCTTTTGATAGTAGGATGCCTAACTATTTAATCCCTGATGTATTCTAGAATAGCCCTAAATTACATATTTCTTCTTTATGAAAACAAGTTTGATAGAGGCATCACTTCTGTGTTTTCTCTGCTTAGTTTAGAATTGGAAACATGGCTAAAATCTTTAATAACCCTCAGAGTGGCGTTAATTGAATTAAGGGTGTTTGACACATGAAGTAATATGTTGTCTACAAAGGCCGATAATTTTAGTTGGAGTTTTGGGATGGCAATTCTCTTAATAGCTAAGTAGATGCTCTAAATTAAAATTAAACAGGATGGGAGAAAGAGGGCATCCCTGTCTAGTGCTTTGAGAAAGTCTAAAAGGGGGACAGAGTAATTTATTGCAATTAATCCTTGCCATAGGGATTGAATAAAACATTTTTTAACCAGCTGATAAACAACAGGGGGAACCAAATTTAAGCACAGTAGCATATAAACACCTATGGTGAACTCTATCAAAAGCTTTTTCTGCATCCAGGGAGACCAAAACAAGCAATTGTTCATTCTCCCTGGATAAAGAAAGAATATAAGAGATCTTCCTAAAATGGCCTGACACTTGTCTGGATAACATAAATCCATCCTGGTTGAAACTTACCAGTAATTACCATATCTGTTTTATTCTTTGAGCTAGAATATGAATTATCAATTGTATTTAGTAATTAATTAATGAAATAGGGATGTAATTAGAAACTTTCTGTTTTGGTTTGTTGGGTTTGGGGAGGAGGATTTTTTAATGCCTCTAATAATGACGTGTCACAAAAACCTTTTGTTAAAATAAAACTGAACACTTCTTTTAAGATAGGGATTAGAGAACTTTTAAATGTTTTATAAACATTTGCTGTAAGGCCATCCGGCCCTGGTGCTTTGTTGATGATAAAATTACTTATAGCACTGTCAATCTCTTTTAAAATGATTGGTAAGACTAATTTAGAGGCATCAGTCTCATTAATGTGAGGACATGAAAAGTTAAGCAGATATGTGTCTATCATCTCAGTATTGGTGGGATTTGAGATAGGGCCAAATAGTTTAGAGTAAAAATATAAAATGTGTTAAGAGTATCTTTACAATATGTTAATATTTTATTTTGGCTATCAGAAATTATAGATTCAATATGTCTAGATTGTTCCATCATTTGAAATTTATGGGCTAGACATTTGCTATGTTTTTCCCCCAAATCTGCTTAAGAGGCTTTAAACCTGATAGTAAGCAGCTCCACTTGTTCTTTAAAAATGAAGAGAAATTCTTCTTTAAGAGCTTGAATTTCCAGAATTTCTTGCAAAGTAAGTAGATGTTGGTCTAATGCTTCCATTTCTTCCAGCGTTTTACTAATTTCCCTTAACCTTTCAGATTTTTGTTTTTTTTAGTCTTAGCTCCAAATCCAATAAATTATCCCCTTAGATAGCACTTGCAGGATGCCCAGGTCATATCAGTTCTTTCTAGGGAGTGGGAATTTTGTTCCCAAAAAACATTAATAGCTTTATCAATATATTTAACTATGTAATCCTGTCTCAACAGGTTGGGATTGAGCTTCCCTTGGAACCATCTTGACTATGCAATACCCAATTTTAAAGTAGTGCAAACTAAAGAGTGGTCAGATAACACACGAGAGAGAATCTGTGGGTCTTCTGCCGATGGGAGTAAACCCTTAGAAATAAGAAAATGATCAATTCTGGAGAGAGCATAATGGGCCTATGAAAAGAATATTAAAGTAATTTTTGTCTGGAAAGTGTGTCCTCCATGGATCAGAGAGATCGTATTCCTTTATAACATCATGGAGGGTTTTATTATCTGCTAATATGGTATAATTTGGTAAATTCAATTTATCCATATAGGGATCAAGAGGCACATTCTAGTTCTCTCCCAGAATAATGTAGTAAGCAAGAAAAGGTGAAAGAACTGAAATTAGATACATATCGAAGGATGTCCAAAATGTAATTTATTTGGTCAATTTCCCCTGCTGCTAAAACATAGCTGCCCTGTTGGTCCGTTATAAGCATAGAGAGAGATGAAAATCCACAAAAGAATCCATTAAAATGGCCACTCCTGATGTAGCAGTGTATTTGCTAGCTCCATAAACTGTTTTAAAATTAAATGTTTTAAGGCAATCCACCTCAGATTTTAATAAATGTGATTCCTGCAGAAAAATTACATTGTATCCCAAAGATTTTATATCATTTAAGATAGACATCCTTTTGATCACATCGCCCTTACATTCCAAGATGCCAGTTTAAGACTTACAGAGCACATGCTGAAGATATTAATAATAAAATTTTAAGTGAGCCAGGTAGCCCAGCATATCTAATAATTTAATAATATTGTGTATAGCCCCCCATAACCCCAAATCCCTCTAGTAACAAATCTGAATACCATAAAGCAAACCTAACCAAGGTATACACAAGAAGAAATTGTATTCCCGGTCCTTAGACCAAACTGTATTTATATCATTGTTCCATGCACCTTGAATGTTTGTTATTGTAGTGTATGTTTGCCATTTTGTTGTACCATAATGCTTACAGGACCATCTTGTAAATAGGTATGTAAATAGGTATGTGCCCTAATTATGTAAATATGCCATCTATCTTCCTGTCTAAAAATAAAGATTTTTACTACTACTCCTCAGATAGTATAAACTCAGAGAAAAATCCAAGAAATAAGTATAAAACCCATTGTCTCCAACGCCTCTAAATTAATTTGTGACACATTTGATCCCTTGTCTTGCATCTACTACACTCATTTTAATGTTTGTTTGTAAGTTTTTAAAAGAAAAGTCTAATGGAAAGTGTAACAGAAAAAAGAATAAAAGAAAAAGGGGAGGCAAAGCAGCTTTTAAGATTACCGTAGTTAATAAACTAAGAAAGAGGGTAGTAAAGGCCTCCATAAAGAAGCTGATTAAATAGTAGGTGACCCATATTTTTAAGGTTAATTAGCCTGAGTCTATGGAATGTTGCATGGTAATCAAAAAACAATTCAGTACAATGACATTTTAGCAGTAGCCCTTAAATACTTGTAATAACCATTACCATTTTGAAATACTTTAACTGTTAACCCAGTGTAATAATAACTTACAAAAACTATGGTAAACCTATGAAGGTCTTCCTTGGATAATAACAGACTTGAGAAGAAAATATTATCAATTTAAGCAGCAGCATGTCAATCAGAAATTCTGCAGATTACAATAAAACTGCAATGCATAACAAAAATATACTTTCTCAACCAACAGTGTAATGGCGGGAGTTGAGCCAAAAGAGTAAACTGTAAAGCTCATATAATTTGTTCCTCCTGCATGTTCAACATCCTTTCCTAACTATATTCATTCAGCATGTAGTTTGTAGTTATCTGGAGACCCTTATTTTAAATTACAGGGAGAGTACAGAAAAAATAATACAGGACCAATGAAGGAAGTAAAAATTCCAATAGTACCAGACCTTACAGCTGGCCTTGAGGAGGCAGTATAGCATAGTGGTTAAGGGCACTGAGCTGCAAACCTTGAGACCTAGGTAAGAATCCCATCAGCCCCACTTGCATACTGTGTGACCCTGAACAAGTCACTTAACTTCCTTGTGCTTCCAGGTTGCACCTAGAAACAAGCTCCAACTTAGTGTGCCTTTCCTGGTTAAGCAATTTCCCTTTTCCCTTTACAAAATCTTTGAGAGGCAAACAATATGTCTCTGATGAGTGCAAGGACCAGTGTTATCAAATGTGTTTGATAAATTCCAATCTTTATGAAGAAAAAAAAGTAAAAATGCCATCAAGTCTACTCATATACTAAAAAGGTGCTACAGACCATCCCCAACTCCAAACTATTGTGTCTTATCCATAACTCCACCTCACAAGCTCTTGTTCAGCATGTTGTCCCACATCCACCACTGCTGAAAAGAGATGTGAAGATTATATTATCACCCATGAAAAGGCAAACAGTATTAAATGTAACCAGTATCAACCACAAACAATCCAAAGAAATCAAGTTTTCTTCCTTGCATATCAATTCTGGTACCAGTGAGATGACTCCCCATACTTTATTTAATGTATCCAACTTAAGTATTTTGAAAAAGGGGAGACATATATCAATTGCCTAGAAACAGCTAAATTATAAAAATAAATTCTGGTGGTTCAAAGTATGCTGAAAGAACAACCAAAAAGAAGGAACATTTCTCACCTGACTTAAAAATAACAGTGGCTGTTTGTATCTCTCAGAGGCACAGTTTCAACTGCATTAGACTCTATGTGGTAGCATAAAAAAGTAGTAAGGGCCCACCATCTATTGGGAAGATTGAAAGATCCAGAAAGCACTTCACTGTTCAGTGATGTTTCTCCCTTAATTAATAAGAAAGACAGTGAATTTCTGCATAAATTTCTCTTCAGAAAGGTAAATAGTTTACCCTTGCTGTGGAGAGTTTTTGCTCTGGGATTGTTTAGATCATCTGGATGTATTCAAATGGTCTGGTGTTGTAGGCGGCATGTGCCTGATCCCCACCGGCTTTGTTTCAGCATCCATCTTTCTAACATTGATTAAAGCCAAAATTAGATGTTAGAATGAGAGACAGACTAACATTTGTTGGCTTCTAGCAATCTTTTGCTGAATATAGTATGGATGTAGCAGTAGTTATATGCAAAATTAGTTGAAGAAGTGCTGGAGCTGCGTGAGCAAGCTTTTAAGTCTCCTTAGGCATCATTGGAAGTCAGAAGATTTAAATTTGCTGAATGTAAACTGGTCAGAATGTCAGGCAAACTGTGCACAGGACCAGAAAATCCTAGATACCCTATACTCTCTTAAGCTACACCAATTGGTAACTGAACCAACAACGGGTAATAACATACTTGATGTTATACTGATTAATATCCCAATGGAGATGGTAACATTAATATCAATGCCCCACTATCTAACAGTGATCACAATACTGTGTGTTTTGTATTAATCAAGGAAAAGAAATATACCAGGGGATCAAAAGTCATTTTTTGTTACCACAAAGCTAACAGGGAAGCTTTAAAGTATACAATTCACTAAATGAACTTGCCACAAAAAATGGCAATCCTAAATGCAGAAAATGCATGGTCGCTATTGGTGCAAACAATAAGTACACTTGAGGACAAATTCATTACAAAAAGGAAAGAAAAATATAATAACGGGGAAAAAAAACCATGGTTCAGTAACAAAATAAAAATACTAATAAATAAAAAAAAAGATTATTTGCAGACATGAAGAAACAAACAACAGCAAATGTGAGGAAATATAAAAAGTCCCTGAAGCTATTGCAATTTATCATTAAATAAGCACGCAAGAACACCAAATTTAGAGTGGCCCACTCAATGGACAATATGAAAGGTTTTAACTCCTACATAAATAGTAAACGAGGATCCTCAAGGGTTATGGGCCCCTTAAAACTAAATGGCACTGAATACAGCACACCAGAAGATATGGTATGCTTATTTAATGACATTTTTGCTTGGTATACATAAAAAACAACAACATATCAAATAATCTGAGTAGAGATATATCAAGTCACAGTCAGGAATACATAGCTATTATTAGATCTAACATTATGAAAGACAAACTCCCCAGACTTGACTGTAATAAATCACATGGGCCAGATGGTTTGCACCCAAGAATGTTGAGAAAACTGGCTGAGGAATTAGCAATACCAATAACAATAATTGGAAATAAAACTATTATAGAAGGAAGGGTCCATAGGGATTGGAAGAAGGCAATAGTGGTTCCTATACACAAGAAGGGAAGTAAGAATTCACCATCTAATTACTGTCCCATAAGCCTAACATTATTGGTAAGTAAAATCTTAGAAGAAATAATAAAGGATGAAATCATGGCAGACCAAAAAGAACAGGGATGTGTAGACAAAACCCAACATAAGTTAACCAAAAAACAGGAGCTTCAACAAAAATCTAATAGGCTTTTACAACTTAGTTACAAAAAAACAAGCTAAAAACAAACCAGTGGACGTGATTTTTTTTTATTTCCAAAAGGCATTTGACAGAGTCCCACATGGGAACATAATCGATAAACTGACAGAGCCGAACATTAATGGTAGAATAGTGTAATGAATTGCTGCATGGCTCTCAGATAGAACAAAAAGAGTCAGGGTAAATGTCTCCTTATCTGGGGATGGAGGTGTTACTAGTGGGATCCCTAGGGATCAGTTCCTCAGACCCTTATTGTTTAATCTATTTATTCAAGACCTCTAAACACTGTAGAAGGAGAAAGTACTAAAGTCAAATTTGCTGCCGACTTAAAATTGGAAGGCACGGTCAGCACTGAAGAGGAATGAGACATAATGAAAAAAGATCTCAGCCATATAGTACAGTGGGCAGATAATAACAAAATGAACCTTATCCTTCAGAAGTGCATGGTTATGCTCTGTGGCACAAATAACCTGGAAGTAACTATTTCCAGTAACATAAAAAATAGTACTTAATGCAAGCAAGTGGTAAGAAAAATCATTCACTTAACTAACTGTATTATAAAATCTTTTGCAAGTAAATCCCAGTCAATGATGTTACTTTATAAAGCTTATGAAAAACCACATTTTGATTATTGCTCTAAATTGTGGCGTTCAGGACTCAAAAAAGACATTGAGGTGTTAGAAAAAGCACAACACTGGTACACTAGGCAAACTGGAAACTTAAAGAACACCCAGTATAAAACCAGGCCATGCAAATTAAAGATATTGCCACTTGAGAAAAGAAGGCAAAGAGGGATTTACTGACTTTACACAAAATACTTTAGGACATAGTGCTAACAAGTGACCTAGAAATTGCCTGTAAAGAAAATATTTACAATTTAAGGACACATAATATGCAAATACAGGACTCTGTAGCTAGGACCAACATAAGGAATGCTACCATTCTGCCTAGAACAATCAGATTATGGAACGAACTTCCCAAAGATGTAGTAAGAGAAAAAATATTTAGCAGATTTAATTCAAAACTAGAAGCTTACTTTAATAAGAACAACTTATACAGTTGCAACCATTAAGAAGTGGGGATAGCAAATAATGGACATTCTAGCCTTTTGCTATCCTAAAACCATAGTATAGTATCAAAACCAGTTGTGAATTGTACCCACTAGGCACAGCAGGACCCGCAGGCATTCTATCAGCATCCCATGGTCCACTATGTCACATGCTACTGAGATACTGAGGAGACAAGAATGGAAGATCTCTCCCAATCCCTAGGCACCAGGAGATCATTAAGCACCAGAAACAGGGCAGTCTCAGTACCATGCCTTTTCCAGAAACCCAATTGGAGAGGCTCACAGATGCTATGCAAGCAATAATACCCGACAGGGTGGGTGGTATTTGGTAATACCGGACTGCCCAGGAGTGTAATGAGGCCCAACGCCACAGGTGGAGGGCCTTATAGCTCCTGGGAGGTCTGGCATTGTCCATACCACCCACCCTGGAGGGTATTATTACACTTAGAAAATGGGCACTGTGGCATTTTCCTATGGGATTTCAAAAAGTGAAGAAAAACAGTTAAATGATTTACTAATAATACAGTTGAAATGTCTGCATGGTAAAGTAGTCCCCATTTCTGTGCTGTGGCATGTGTTGTCCCCCCATAATCATGTTGTTAGCTCCCCCAAGATATGAACTTTGTACTTACTGTCTCAAGAGTAGTGCTTTTTCATTTTGTTGGGGTTTAAAAAATGTATACTGTATGACTGAATCAAAGCAGTGTTATTTCGGTGTTCCTGATGATGTCATATGCGGAAATAAAACAGGCATTTTGACAAAAAAGTAAATTCTTTCTTTTTTAATTTCTGTAATAAGTTTTTTTTGTTTGCTTATTGGGAGGACATGTTATGGTCAGCGATTGATGTGTGGGGTTGGAGAGTGCAGGAAGTAGAAATTAGACGAGCGGCACCACGGACTAGTGAGGAGAAATGACTGATGGTCATGGATGTGTTTAGAGTTTCAAAACTGTAAGGTACTGTTGGAGCTGTGAACCATGGCACAGTGTAGGTACAAAGCAGAAGTTTTCATTTATGAGAAGTTTTTTTTGGTCATCGGAGGTTAAAATAGCAGGGTAATGAATGTGACAGTGGGCAGGTGGACAGGCGTGCAGTCATTTAAGTGAAGCCAAAGTTGAACGTAACAGAATGGAGCAGGGCTTCTATTCAGTTTGAACACAAAAAAAAAAAATGCTGTTTAGAAAAACTACAGTAGTGGCTTGTGATATGCTTAGTTTGTTTTAAAAAATGACAGACTGTTGTGTGTGGCACTGAAGTAGAGTATTGGGGACCAATATCTCTCATTAAGCAAGCAAAAAAATGGCAGTTGATTCAAACTGTGTGCCCAGTGCTTCAGCCAATGGTGAAGCAGGCTGGGCACAATGATATCTGGATGGGCATCAGTCAGGTTTGGGCTGGCACTTCTTATTTCCTGGGCATCTATTGAAAGTTAATGTACCCCCTGAGAAGGGCATTAGCCAATCAGATGCCAGGAAATAAAAAGCCAATTTTCTTAGGGCTATTAAATAGGTCTTCAGTTTAATGGCCATCACTTTCTCAATAACCTTCCCCACAAAGAGAAGGATAGAACATCTGAACATATGAACATACAAAATTTGATAGCAGATAAAGGTCTTATGGTCTATCAAGTCTGCCCAATTATGAAGCTATCAGCTCATATACTGCAGCTGCCCCTCACTCCTCTCCCACCCCCAAGTGACCTTCCCCCTTACCCTGTCCCATCCCCTTTTGAAACAGCCCACTATTCTACACGATACCACTTCTGCTGGCAATGCGTTCCACCCAGACAATAGCTTCTCTGTAAAAAAGTGTCTGCTCATTTCCCTCCTGAACCTTCCCCCTTCCAATCTCAAATACTGCCCTTGAGTGTCACTCCCCCTCCTTAATTTGAAAAGCCCCTCCAGGCCCATCTTATTTATTCCCTTCATGTACTTGAAGATTTCAATTATGTCCCACCTATCACTCCTCTCCTTCAGGAAGTACATGTTCAACTCCCTCATCTTGCTCTCATAGTTAAGTCCACTAGCTGTTTGAGACAGGTGTGTAGTTTGCCAGACAGTCTGCATCTAGTGAAGATTATTTTAGCAGGCACCTTACAGCTGCCTCTTTTAGGGGCCCCAGAAAGATCCCCTACACCAGAGAACATTGGACTATCTTGGCTAGGAATGGACCGATGACACCAACGCATCCCACAAGGAGGAGCATTGGTCCTGTTTCCAAACTACAGTAGGTTGACCATAACTCTCACAACATCTACGACAGCTACCTGGATGAAGTTGAAGCAGACAGACTGAGTGCCTGTGACCTCACGCCCTTCACCGCAATGCCCATTTGAGGGCACTGACTGGATTTCTGATCTGATGGAGGCAATATTATCAGCAAAGAACAGAGCAAACTCATCACATCTCGACTGTGAAAAGGCTCTCCAGACTGAAAACAGGCTGGATTACATAGCCTGTCCATGGTGCAGAAGAACTGAGCTAGTCTGTTAATTGCTGCAGTAATCTCCTTGGACAGGAACTCTACTTTCTTACAAGAGTTTGCTGATTGATAGCCTCTATAGTGGACCATCAATATAAGCTTGTCCTCCCCCAAACCAGATCTCCACCAGCACAGTGCCAATCTTTGACCCTTACAACTCATCTCCCTGAAAGGCCCATCAAACCAAGGGAACCTCTGGTGAGAGGTGGAGAGTCGAACACAGACAGGAGTGATAGAGTCAAGGGTCTTGGCAATAACCTTATTATAGGTCAGAACCAATTCCCCTGGCTCTTCGCATGCACTCATCAGACCTGATACATCTAACACCACCATCAGACCCTGTGGGATCAAACACCTTAAAGGGCAGCACTGGACCATCTCCATATTGAAGGGTCAATTCAGGGGGCCTCAAATGAGATCCTCACAGTATGGTGGTCCGACCATGTGACTGGCTCCACCAAAAGGTCAAAGACCTCCATTCCCAGAAGGAAGATGAGGTCCAACTAATGTCTATGTATATGGGTTGCAGAATTAACAACCTGTGTCAGGCCCAACAAACACATTACTTGAAGGAAGTCTTGACCAAACTGTGAGAGTTCATTGTCGATCCAGGCATTGAAGTCACCCAGAACAATCCATCTGGTTGACCCCAATACCATTTTGTTGATGAAGTCCACAGCTTCCTGCAGGAACTCCTTCCCATCCCCCTGAGGCCAGTAGATGAAAAGGATCCTGCAACCTGTACCTGCACAACATTGAATGGCTACACATTTGAAGGATCACATTGTTCCTACCCTGAAGGCTGTGAGGTACAAGTCCGACTTGAAACAGATTGCCACCCCCCCCACCCCTATGATCCTTTCTCAGGCAGTGTACCACTGAGTACCCAGCTGGCATAGCAGATTACAAAACTGGGCTGGCATTTTCTTCTAGCCAGGTCTTGGGGATGTATGCCAGATAAGATGTTGCAACAAGATCAGCGATGATTTCTGTTTTGTTATTAATCGATATGGCATTGCACAACACTGCCCGAGAAATGTAGGTAGATGAGGCTGGTCCGATCAATTGATTATTATATTAGTTCTGTATTATAAGACTGCAAGTCACAGAAATAATACTTAAAGTTTTGTTACAATTATGAAAATACTGTATGAATGTTACATATCAGTAAAGACAAATTAATTATAAATTATAATTTGAATCATGTGAAATCAAGTTTTAATCCAATTAGGAAGAGTACATGCAATGCCTGGTATAGTATGCATATTTGCATACCTAATTTTCATATTTCAAAAGCACAGTTTATGGACCAAAACAATTATAATTTCTATTTTTAAATTAATTTTGCACTGAAAGTATTAGTTTGCAGTCAGATTATTAGGAAAGGTTTTTGAGCACAAACCAGGTACTTATTGGAACTCACCAAAACTATAAAAGGAACCACTCAATGGGCCTCTATGTAAGCAATAATACCTGACAGGGTGGGTGGTATTGTGCTATTCCAGACTGCCCAGATACGTAATGAGTTCACTATAGAAACATAGAAACATAGAATCTGATGGTAGATAAGAACCGCTTGGCCCACCCAGTCTGCCCATTTTCCTACCTGATGGATAAGCTGCAGATTCTAGTTAATCAACAGGCTTACTTCCTCCGGCCCCCCCAATAGAATTGCCTTATGCCTGTCCCATGCATTCTTGAATTCTCCCACTCTTTCTGACTCCACAACTTCCTCAGGAAGGCTGTTCCATGCATGCACAACTGTCTATGTGAAAAAATACTTTCTAACAATACCTCTGAACTGTCCCCCCTCTATCTTCAAATTGTATCCCCTTGTTCTTGCACATCTATTCTTCTGAGAGGTACTACCCTCTTGTACCTTGTTAATTCCCTTGAGATACTTGAAAGTTTCCATCATGGCTCCCCTCTCCCTCCTTTCCTTAAGGGCATACATATTAAGCTGCTTTAGTCTCTCCTCGTATGTCTTCTGGTGCAGACCTTGCACCATTTTGGTTGTCCTCCTCTGAACAGCCTCCACTCTGTCTGTCTTTGAGGAGATGGGATTTCCAGAATTGCACGCAGTACTCTAGATGAGGTCTCACTGTCTGTAGAAAGGGATAACAACTTCCTGTTTTGTACTGTTGATGCCTCTCCCTATGCATCCCAGTATCTCCCCTGCCCTCCTTACTGCCTTCTCACATTGCTTGCCCACCTTTAGGTCATCTGATATAATTACTCCTAGGCCTCTTTCAATTGTTGTTGTTGTTATTAACTCACCCCCCCTTGTGTACTCTTTCCCTGGGTTTTTGTTTCCCAGATGCATTACCTTGAACTTCTTTGCATTGAATCTGAGCTGCCACGTATTTGACCATTCCTCCAACCTTGCTAAGTCACTTTTCATTCTTTCCACCCCACCTTGTGTATCAGCCCTGTTGCAGATGTTTGTGTCATTGGCAAAGAGGCATACCTTTCCTTCCAGGTGCTCTCCAATGTCACTTATAAAGATATTAAAGAGTAACGGTCCCAGTATCGATCCTTGCGGTACCCTGCTAGTTACCCTCCTTTCTTCACTGTGGACTCCGTTTACTGTTACCTGTTGCATCCTGTTGTCCAGCCAGTGTTTTATCCAAGCTACCACCTTGGGACCCATTACAAGGCTGGCTAACTTGTATATTAAACTTTTGTGTGAGACTGTGTCGAATGCCTTGCTAAAATCTAGGTAGGCCATATCCACAGCCCCTCCCTGGTCTACTACTTTGGTCACACAGTCAAAGAAATCTATTAGGTTTGTCTGACATAACCTTCCTGCTGTGAAACCATGCTGCCTTTGGTCCTGTGCCCCACTAGCCTCTAGGTACTCAACATTCTTTCCTTTAGAAGTAATTCCATCATTTTCTCATCCACTGAAGTCAAACTAACTGATATGTAGTTTCCTGCCTCTGCCCTACTCCCACTTTTGTGAAGTGGAATCACATTTTCCCTCCTCCAGTCCTCAGGTACCACTCCATCCTTCCATGATTTGTTAAAGTGAGTAGTCAGTGGTGTTACTAGTTCTACCCTTAGTTCTTTGAGTATTCTTGGGTGAATCCCATCAGGTCCCATTGCTTTGTCCACCCTCTGTTTCAAGAGTTCTTTCAAAACCCTTTCTTCTGTGAATGGACTGGTATCAACCCCCCTATTCAGAGTTTCTCCCTTGTTTGGTTTAGGCACCTCCCCCTCCTCATCTGTTGTGAATACTGAGCAGAAATATTTGTTCAGTATCCCTACTTTTTCACTGTCACCCTCTACCCATATTCCATCCCCTTTATTAAGTCTCTGTATCCCTCCCTTGGTCTTTCTTCACTTCCTAATGTACCTATAAAAGGTTTTCTCCACCTTAAAACAGAGTTGGCTATCTTTTCCTCAGTTTGTGCCTTTGCTATTCTGACTGCCTTCCCTGCCTTCTTCTGCTTTAACTGATAACATTCTCTGTCCTGCTCCTTCTGTGTTTCCTTATAGTTCCTGAATGCTATCCTTTTCTCCTAAACCATCCCTGCCACCTCTTTTGAGAACCATAGTGGTTTTTTTCCTTCATTTTGTTTTTATTGATTTGCTTCACACAAAGGCTTGTTGCCTCTGTGATGGCTGTTTTGATTATTCCCCACTGTTCCTCCACCCCTCCTTCTTGCCCATTTGCTAGTGCTTTTCTAAGGCACTCTCTCATTTTCCCAAAGTCAGCCTTCCCGAAGTCCAGTACTCTTGTTTTTGTATGGCTTGACTCTATGGCCATGTTTATTGTGAAGCACACTGTTTGGTGGTCACTTCTTCCCAGATGGCTACTCACTTCTAAATATGAGATCCTTTCTCCTTTCCCATTTGAGAGTACCAGGTCTAAGATTGGTCCCTCCCTAGTGGGTTCCAACACTAGCTGTCTGAGGCATGCCCACTGTAGGGCATCATTAATGACCCTGCTCTTGGATGTGCCTGCAGCAAAGGTACTCCAGTTAACATCTGGCATATTCAGGTCCCCCATCAACAATATCTCCCCTTTTTCTGCCATTTTAAGGATGCCTTCTATCATTTCCTTGTCCATTTCCTCCTCCTGAGATGGGGGTCTGTACACAACCCCCATGCAGATTGTGGTGCCATTGCCTGTCTCCAGGGTGACCCATAGTGACTCATCAACTTCCTGTTTACTCTTTAGTTCTGTTGCTTTAATCCCTTCCCTTATATAGAGAGCTACTCTTCCTCCTCTTTTACCCACCCTGTCCCTCCTGTAGACTGTGTATCCTGGTATGTTGACTTCCCACTCATGGTTCTGTGTGTACCATGTTTCAGTGACTGCCACAATATCCAGGCATCCCTCTTCCATTAAGGCCACTAGTTCAGGGAGCTTGTTGCACAGACTACGGGCATTGATACTCATCACCTTCCATTTATTTTTTATGGCCTTACCCCTTTTAGACCCATCCCAGTCCTTAACACCTTTTTCTGCATTTATCCCTGTCCTGCTCCCTACTGACTTCTCTGCCTTGGTTTTACCTCTCTAACAACTGCACTTTGTGGGGGGAGGCTGGGATTTCCCTGCTCCTTTTCAGTGCCTCCCCCCTTGGCTAGTTTAAATGCTTGCCAGTGAAGCATTTAAACCTGTCACCTAGGATCCTGGATCCCCACGGGGCAGATACAGACCATCGCACCAGTATAAGCCTGCATCCCTCCAGGTAGCTCCCCAGTCCCCAATGAAGCCAAAACCCTGATCCTCACACCAGTTTTTCAACCATTCATTGAACCCCATGGTGTGGAATACCCTAGCATTATCCTAGCCGTAGACAGGCTGCACCTCCGAGAAGGTTACCGTACACGCTACTTGTCTAAGGCCCCTACTCAACTCCACAAGCTCCTCTTGCACTGCTCTGATCCCATTTACAGCCAGGTCATTTGTCCCTAGCTGGACAATGACATTCAGCTCCCTACCTCATGCAGCTGCTCCCACAATCCTGAGGATTAGCTTCCTGTTCTTCTAAGCCATGGTGCCAGGCAGGCACCTTACCTCCCTATCCCCTTCCTCCCCCACGTCTACCCCCTAATGATTGAGTCCCCCACCAGGAGTTGTTTCCTTCCCCTGTGGGGTCTCCTTTGTGGAGTTTCCCAGCATCCTCCTTGGTCTCCACTGCAGGTGCCTCCATAGAGGAACCACTCTTTGCCAGAACAGCATATGAATTGTGGACAGCTACAACCGGAGGGATGCACCTCTGTTCCACCACCCTCTCCCTCTCTGAGCCCACCTTGATCCAACCATTCCTCTTTCTTGGCAACCTCTGAGGTAACGGTGGTGGCCCTGTTGGTCCCTGGGGGGGGGAAGAGGTTTCACGAATCCTAGCCAGGTCAGCCTGAAGATGGGCAACCTCCTCCCTCAGACCAGAGAGGTGCTTGCAAATAGGGCAGCATTTCAGCCTCCAGAATGTCTCCCAGAACACTGCTGCTCCACAGCCATTGCACTGCACCACTCCCATCTTAACTTATTTTGTGTCCCCTCTCCTGTTGCTTTGTATGCTTATTGTCTCCTCCCTCTGTGTATTTTTACACTTACTTTCCTACTGCCTGTGTGCCCTTACAACTCTCACCCTTCCTGTTCTGGGACAGGAACTTCCTGTAGTCTTCAGTAGTCTCCTTTCTCCGTGCTTGGATTCAGACCTCCAGCAGCCAGGGGGGATAAAGAGTATTTTTTTTTAGGTTCCTTTAAGGTTGCTGAAACTAATGTGTCTCTGTGATCCTTTCTTTTCTACTGCCAAACAGGAAATTCCTGTTGTCAGTCAAATTCAGTGGCTATAAAACTAGAACTGGCTTTGGGTGGGGGGATGAAGGGGTGGGAAGGAGGGGAAACTAGTAAATAAATCTGTAGTTCTGGACTTCTGTTTCTTGCTCTGCAACCAGTTCTTTTCTGCCAGAAACAGCCAGAAGCTGGAATTGGAGACAGCTGCTTTTGTACACCTAAGCTGCTAAGCCACAGGCCCAATTAGATTCACTCTCTGCTCTTAGTAAATTAAGGTGATACTGCCCCCTTCCTCAGAATTTATTTTTTTTTTTTACTGAAATGAGACCCTTTTCTTCTAATAAAGTACCAGTTTGCTTAATCAAAACAGGTGCTACTCCTTCTGAGACCGAAATGATTAATTAGTAAAAAATCATTAGTTCTGGACATCTGTTTCTTGCTCTGCAACCAGTTCTCTTCTGCCAGAAACCAAACCAAAATGAGTTAACTATGAACACATTGATGGTTTTTGGAGCTTGAATGTGATCTTTGAACATAACTGATAATGATCATTAGTAATATATCATTATAAAATCATCTTTTCAGCTGGGCACTGCCACTCACCCAGTCCTTGGGCTTGAAGGGTTACCCCCCTAGTGTTACATCCTTCCATATTCTCCACTATGCCCACTGTGCCTTTGGTGGGAATCCATGGTGCACAGCCCATAGGTAGAGATCTTGCAAAGTTTTACTTTTTTGGTACAGTTTCAAAGAAGTGGTGGAATTCTTTGAGAATCATGTCAGAACATTCCCATTGGCATCAGCATCTTCAAAATTCACCATTTTTGCTAAGTTTTCCACAAAGTGCACTGCACTTTTTCTTGAAGTCTTTGCAATGTGGCAACTTTGCAGCAAATTTTGATCAATTTGCATAGAAAAGGAGTGAAACATGGAAAGCCATGTGTACTAATGTCCACAATCTGGGAAATAAAACTCCAGATTAAGTGACATTGATGACAGAAGCAAATCTGGAAATAGTAGCAATTACTGAGACGTAGAATACTATAAACCATGACTGGGAGGAAAATGTCAGACCAACGCGCTTAACAAATGCCAGACCGAATGCACAGACCGAAAACACTTGTGTAGATTGAAGTATAAATGGCACAGCTTACCATATCTTCAAATTTTATTCACAGTTCATTTTCACACAGCAACATACGAGGTGCAGCGACTAATACTGGGTAGAGATAAAAAATATAAAACTTAATGTCACAAACGAAGCATGTTGATTACATTGACCGGAGCAGCCGAGCAGACCAGCCCACGTGCGTGATGACGCACGGGAATCAGCTGATGTTTCGGCACAAGCCTTCCTCAGAGCTCAGATACTTACTGTTGTATGTATTGTTACATTGTGCGCAATTACCACATTTATAGTTCCCCTTTGGGAAATTCGGAATCCAAGTACTTTTTAACCTTTCTGGTTTTTGGACACTATGCACTAACAAATCTTTCAAATTACTACCTCTCCTATATGTAATTCTCGGACTTTTATACATCTCCTTCTAAAACTGGATCTCCTTGTAAGACTTTCCAATGCTTTCTAATCACACTAGAAATCTCCTCTGCCTGATTAGAAAATTCTGTGACAAAATAAATATGGCCTTGAGTATCCTTGATTTCATCCTTTGGTTTTAACAACTCATGCCTACTCATTTTAGCAGCTTTCTCAATTCCTTTGTAAATACATTCAGTGCCAAAAAGTACTTGGATTCCGAATTTCCCAAAGGGGAACTATAAATGTGTTAATTGTGCACAATGTAACAATACATACAACAGTAAGTATTTTATACATCCTCACATGAACCAGAAGTTTGAAATCAATGAATTTATTAACTGCAGAAGTACTGGAGTAGTATATATGCTGATGTGCCCATGTGGTTTAAATTATGTTGGACAAACAAAACGTCAGCTTAGGGAAAGGATTAGTGAACACAAATCAGCAATTAGAAACAATGTCTCCACAAATGCAATGGCACGACATTTTACATCTGCTGGCCATGGATCGCCAGCTAACTTAAAATTCATTGGTATTGAGAAAATAAAATTTGGGAGTCATGGTGGGGATTTAGCTAAAAAGTTAAATCAATGTGAGTGCTTTTGGATTTACAAGTTGGACACTTTACAACTGAAAGGTTTAAATGAAGAGTTGCTATTACATTGTTATTTATGAATGTGGGGGGGGGCATTTATGAATATTCATGAGCTTGTTCTTGTTTTTATTGGGTGATGGATACTTAACATGCATGCCTTTGCACTATTTAATAAGAATGATTCTTTTGACCAATCAGCTCTGAGGAAGGCTTGTGCCGAAATGTCAGCTGATTCCCGTGCGTCATCACGCACGTGGGCTGGTCTGCTCAGCTGCTCTGGTCAATGTAATCAACATGCCTCGTTTGTGACATTAAGTTTTATATTTTTTATCTCTACCCGGTATTAGTCGCTGCACCTCGTATGTTGCTGTGTGAAAATGAACTGTGAATAAAATTTGAAGATATGGTAAGGTGTACTATTTATACTTCAATCTACACAAGTGTTTTCGGTTCAGTATCTGCTTGCTTTTGTTAAGCACGTTATCTGGCAATTGTTTTCTCTGTGTCCGTTTTGCACAAGGTCAAATTGTTCTCAATTTTGAGTGAACTTTGAGCACCTCGAAGTTTGTGTTGTTTCATTGGGAGGAAAATGTACCAGAGTACACTGAGGTAG
Source organism: Neoceratodus forsteri (assembly GCA_016271365.2). Lineage (NCBI taxonomy): Eukaryota > Metazoa > Chordata > Ceratodontiformes > Ceratodontidae > Neoceratodus > Neoceratodus forsteri. Next base: position 57,914,074 of record CM028130.1, read on the forward strand.
GTAGTGGAGTCACACAAGGTAATCTGGGGTGGTCGGTGACAATTAAATTACACTTGAAAAACACCAGCCACGGCACTTACCGAGGGCATAAAAAAGTAGCTGGAGTCTATTTGTGGTTCACTTTAAATGGACTCCAACTACTTCTTTATGCCCTGCGTAAGTGTTGTAACTGGTGTTTTTCAAGTGTACCAGGGTACACTCTATTCAGGAGAGACAGGGAGGGTCAAAGGGGGGTTTCCCTTTACATCAGGGAGGGTATAAAAGCAACAGCAGTGCAGGGGAAGCAGGGGGATGCTGAGGCACTTTTGGTCACTCTTGAGCCAGGTAGTGGCAAGGCAGTTTTCACAGGTGTGATCTACAGACTTCATACACAGGAGGAGGAGGTAGAAAGGAACTTGTTGGAAAAATACATGGGATGGCAGTCAAGGGGAAGGTACTGCTGCTGGGTGATGTTACTATGCCAGATGTTGATTGAACCATCCTGGCAGCTGCCAAAGCCAGGAGCAGAGACATCATGGAATCCTTGCAGGAGGCAGGCCTCAGGCAGTTAGTGAGGGAGCCTACCAGGGACAAGGCAATTCTGGACCTTGTTCTGACCAATGTGAACAGAAGCACGGAGGTCCAGGTGGATGATCACCTGGGTTCCAGCAACCATCACATGGTATGGTTTGGCATAGGTACAGTGTCAGTCATACCACACAAAGGCAAGAATCATAGATTTTAAGAGGAGAGTCATCATTGGGATGGGAATAGGTATCAAAGAAGCCCTAGTGAGAAAGGAGGTGAGATGGGGTTGAAGAGCAATTGGTAAACCTAAAAGGATTTATAGAGGAGGTGACAAATCAGTGCATTAGACTGAAAAATAAAGGCAAGAGAAGGAACAAACCTTTTTGGTTTTCAAAGGACATGGCACAGAAAGTAAGGGACAAAAAGGTGGCTTTTAAAAAATACAAGGAGTCTCAGAAGGATGAGGGTCAGGCAGTGTACCTATATAAACAGAAGGAAGTAGGAAAGGCAGTGAAAAGCGCAAAGGGACAAACGGAGGTAAGGTTAGCACAGTCAATCAAGAAAGGGGACAAGACCTTCTAAAGATATATTAGTGAAGGTCAGGGGAGGGATTGTAAGACTCAGAGAGAAGAAATGAGAGGGAGTGAAGGGGGACCTAGAAAAAGCATCAATACTGAATGAATACTTCTGTTCAGTTTTCACTGAAGAGGGAGAGGGGCAGAGTCCCCAAATGGGCATACGAAACATAGAGGGGTGGGTAGCCGATACCAGTCCATTTACAGAAGAGAGAGTCCTTGAGAAACTCACAAAACTGAAGGTATACAAAACAATGGGACCAGATGGTATACACCCTAGGATACTAAAGGAGCTATGGATGGTGCTAGAAGCACTGCTGGCAGCCCTGTTTAATGAGTCATTCAATACAGGAGTTGTTCCAGATGACTGGAAGAGGGTAGATGTAGTTCTTCTCCACAAGAGTGGAAGCAGGGAGGAAGCAGGAAACTACAGGCCAGTCAGCCTCACCTCAGAAGTGGCAAGATAATGGAGGCATTGCTTAAGGAGAGGATTGTGGAGCTCCTGGAATCCAGCAGAGCACAGGACATGAAGCAGCATGGGATCATAACAGGAAGGTCTTGTCAAACAAATCTGATAGACTTTTTTGACTGGGTGATGAAGGAGGAAGATCAGGGGGGATGTGAATATTGCCTACCTCAATTTCAGTGAAGTCTTCAACACTGTTTGACACAAAAGAATGTTAAATAAGATGGGTAGCCTAGGGGTAGGCTACAAAGTGCAGAACTGGGTTAGCAACTGGTTGAGAGACAGAAAACAGAGGGTGGTGGTTAATGGAATACAATCTGAGGAAAGGGAGGTGACCATTGGGGTGCCTCAAGGATCAGTACTGGGGCCAGTCCTGTTTAATGTCTTCATAAGCGACATCGCAGAAGGACTGCAGGGGAAGGATTGCCTATTTGCAGATGACACCGAGATCTGCAACAGTATAGACACTCCAGAGGGAGTCAAGAAAATGAGGTGAGACCTGGGTAAGCAAAAAGAATGGTCCGAGGTGTGGCAATTAAAATTTAATGTAAAGAAATGTGAAATCATGCACCTGGGGTGCAGAAACCCTGAGGAGAGCTACAGGATGGGAAGGAAGCTATTAACTGTTACTAGAGAAGAATGAGACATAGGGATTATCATCTCAGATGATCTAAAGGTGGCCAAACACTGCACCAAGGCAGTGTGGAGAACCAGTGTCATGTTGTGGTCCATCAGAAGGGGTATCACAAGCAGAAGAAGGGAAGTGGTGATGCCACTGTACAAAACATTGGTGCGGCCTCATCTGGAATACAGTGTACAGTTCTGGAGGATGCATCTCCATAAGGACATAGACAGGGTAGAGGCCATTCAGAGAAGGGCAGCAAAGATGGTGCAGGGCTTACACCAAAAGACGTATACAGAGAGATTAAAAGACCTCAATATGTATACACTGGGGAAGAGGTGGAAATGGGGGGATATGATAGAAACCATTAAGCATCTAAAGGGCATCAACAAAGTGCAAGTGGGCAACATCTTTCAGTATAGAAGATGTACAAGGACAAAGAGGCACAATATGCGATTAGAAGGGGGCAGGCTAAAGGGGAATGTGAGGAAGTTTGTCTTCACAAAACAGGAGGTGGATGCATGTAATGGCCTGCCTCAGGAGGTGGTGGTGGAAGCTACCACAGTGGGGGATTCAAACATGCAGGGATAGGCATTGGGGAACCCTAGAGGTAAGAAAGGGAAGCTAAAGCCACTGACCAATTAGGGTCAGTGGCCTTTGATATAGGCAGGGAAAGTGAGCAGACTGGATGTGCCTTGTGATCCTTATCTCAGTTCAGTTTATTTATTATACTGCAATGCAATTGTGAGCAAAAACTGCCAATTTTTACAAGCATTCAGTACTACAGCCAATGCAAACAAGGTATTAGAATTAATTCTGACAGGATACAGTATGTCATAATATAGTGGAATAATTGGGGGAAAGGTAATAATGTCACAACAGAGGAGTAATTTAAAAAAGGTGAATATGAAATAGAAACAGGAAAAATATGATGATACAAATAAATAATCATATGCAGTAGTTAAAAAACAAAAAAAATCTGTTCATAAGGAATGGAAAAGGACCAAGTGGACAAAGGGGTGTGATTGGGGGTTATGGAGGGGAAATTGGTGAATTGGTGTATGGTCGCAGCAGCCCACGTTGAGATGAGAGGGAGCAGGTGCTGTCGAGTAGCAGAGGGGAATACAGCTGGATACTAACAGTAAGTGCAAAGTGTGGAGTGAAGAGCTGGATGAGGGGAGGAGAGAGGAGAAACAGGAGGAGGGAGGCATAGATTAAGGGGAGATATTAAAAGGAGAAACAGTTGCAGTGGGAGGAAAGAGAAAGGTGAGACTTTAAGTTGCGTTTTAAAGAGGCGATTGTACAACTCTAGATGAGGGAGGGGGTAGGGTGTTGAAAAGTTTGGGACCCAAGAATGCAAGGGTGTTTTGGCAATGGGTGGCATGACAGAAAGGAGTGATGAAGGAAAGGGACAAGGAGTTTTGAGTGGTCCACTGAGGGGATAGTGAGAGGGTAAATGGCTTGGATACTGGGGGGGTAGAAGGCTGAAGGAGAGTTTATGAAAGAAGATAAGTACCTTGCTGTTGAGCCTGGCCTCTAGGGGGAGCCAGTCAGAGAGGCTGTAAAGGTCACAGTGGTGGGTGCATCTGGGCAGACCAGTGACAAAGTGGATAAGATTGTGGTAGGTGGTGCAGAGCTTGTTTAAGTTATTCTGGAATAGAGGGGGAAGTAGACAAGAGCTCCATAGTCAAAAAGTGGAAGTAAAAAACTGGTGGCAAAGAGTTTTTTTGATTCAGCTGTGAGGAAAGGCCTGGCTCTGTAGAGCATGTCAATCCTTTGATGTGCTTTGTTGATAAGCACGTTGGAGTGGTGGTCAAAATTCAGATGGCAGTCAATGTAAAGACCTTGATATTTAAATTTGTTTACCCTCTTGATGGCATTCCTATCATTGTCAATGATGATGAATTCAAATGCAGTGGCTCTATGGGGGCTGGAGAATATGATGGATTTGGGTTTCTTTAAATTAAGGACAAATCCACTGGAGGTAAACCAGATGTGTAGGGTGGAAAAATCATGCTGAAGCTTGTCACGGAGGGAAAGGGGGTTCTTATCCTTGCAGTAAAGGGCAGCGTCATCCACATAAAGTATAAGTTTGGTGTGTTTGCAGATTTCCAGGAGGGAATTGACCATGAGAGTGAATAGGACAGGACCTAGGATTGATCCTTGTGGTACACCGCATTTGATGGAACAGGAATCTGAGAGAACACCTGTGACAGAGATAGTTACAGAACCAGATGACTATGTCAGGGAAGAAATGAAGAGAGAAGAGGGTGGTAAGAAGAATGTTGTGGTCCACAAGGTCAAAGGCTTTCATGAGCTCAATGGAAACTGAACCAGAGTAAAGGTCATCATTCAAGGCTTTGTTGATAAAATTAGTGAATTTAATAAGGGCAGTCTCAGTGTTTTGGCCTTCTTGGAAACCATGTTGTGCTTCTATAAGGAGATTATGTTTCTTGAGGTGCTGATGGTTTGTGCATGGATAATTCTTTTAAGGGTTTTGGAGAGGGGGGAGAGGAAGGAGATAGGTCTATAGTTCTTTATGTCATCTTTAGGTCCAGATTCATGAAGGGGTTTAATAATGGCACTCTTCCATTTGAGGGGGATTTTGCGTGAGAAGAGGGAGTAATTAAAAATGTTAGTGTGGGTAACTGCAAGGGATTCGCAGACCATCTTCAAGATCTTACAGTCAATATTGTCCTGGCCAAAGGAGGGATGAGTGTTGCTTGTTTTGATTAATTTGACCACCTCTGTGGGAGTGAGGATGTGAAAATATAAAGTAGGGTGATGGTAAGAGGAGTATTGGGGTGGGGTGGGGAAAGATTGGGCTTATACTTGTTCAGGTCACCAAAACAGATGTTGAAAAGTTTTGCAACTTCAAGGGGGTCAGTAACCAGGCAGCTGCTGTTGGAGAGGGTGAATTGTTCATGGTGATGCCCCCCTCTCAATGAGGTGATTCAAGATGTTCCACATATACCTGGGGTTAACCAGAGAGAAACGCTGTTTGTTAAAAAAGTAGTTGGTCTTAGCAGCATGTACTGCAGACTTACACCAGTTGCATAGGGTTTCATAGAGTTCGTGAAAGTGAGGCAGTTTATTTTTCCTGAAGTTGGCCCAAGCCTCATCCTTTTCCCTCATGAGTTTACAAATGTTGGCAGAGACCAATTCATAGCTGTCGCCTTTAGCTCTAATTATTTTCATGGGATAAGAGTGTCACAGGTGAAGACACATTTTTTGCTAAACTCAGCAAGGGCAGAGTCACTATCTGTAATTGATTCTGTGTTACTATGTTACCAGGAAAAAAAATTGCAAAGTCAACACTTTCTGAATTTTGGCAGCTTTGCAGATTTTTCCCTCTTTGTCAATTTCTACCTATGGGTACCGCCAGCTGTCATCCTGGCAGAAGTAGGGTTTTTACCACCATTTTTTTCCCATCAAACCTCTATCCATCAAAGGGGGCAGCAGCCTAGCATTGGCTGCAAACACCACAGCAATACTTCTGGGTGGGGGCGCAAGCTCCCTGACCCATCATAAGAGTGCTCTGGTGCTGAAAGGTGCTTCTGACCTCCCAGGGCTGGGAAGCACCAAAGTCAGCATAGCCCTCACCCAGCCCGGGCCATCCACTCAGAGAGCCAGAGTCCATTTCCAAACCTGGATTGCAGGCACTGCAGTGCAACTGGACCAGTGGGTAGCTCCTACGGTAGGTCAGGTAGACTTAAGTGGAAGAAAATCCAATATAGCTAAAACAACAGCTGCAGTTTGAGATACTGTACCTCCTACCAATGGCATTTAAAATTCTTATTTCTCTTATGTTCTTCTAACATACTAACATACTAAAATGCCAGCAGAATAGGCCTAACAGTCTTTCGCGTCTGCTCATTTGGTCAGCCCCCACCTTGGGAGCTGACCTTGCTGCCCCCTCGCCTTCTCTGGCTTCTCCCTTCCCAGTTCCAGGTATTCTTGCTGCATTGGATTTTGCTTCCAGAACCCTTCCCCTGTACCTGTCCCACCCCATCTTGAACCCCTCATCCATTTCTGCCGCCACCAGCCCCCTAGGTAGAACATTCCATGGCTCCACCACCTTCTCAGTGAAGTAGCACCTCCTCCTTTCTCCCCTGAATCTTCCCCCCCTCCAACTTCCACCCATGCCCTCTTGTGGCCCCCTCCTCCTTCCTTTGAAGCACCCTGACTGTTCCTCCCCTATTTACCCCTTCATGTACCTGAAGACCTCTATCATGTCCCCCCGGTCCCTTCTCTCTTCCAATGTGTACATATTTAGCTCTTCGAGCCTCTCCTCATAGGTTCTGTCCCCCAAGCCCCAAATAATTTTGGTTGCCCTCCTCTGGACCCTCTCCAAGAGTTTAATGTCCCTCTTTAAGTGTGGCCTCCAAAACTGCACGCAGTACTCGAGGTGGCCTCACCAAGCAGTTATACAGAGGGAGTATCACTTCCTCCTTCTGAGGTGATCCCCAGCAATGCATCCCAGCATCCTGTTGGCCTTGGCTGCTGCCCTCCCACAAGTCTCCGAGTTGTTCATCTTGACATCCACCACCACCCTCAGGTCTCTCTCAGCCATCGAGACTTGTAGCATTTGCCCCACAGGGTGTACACTTGGCCAGGGTTTCTGGCCCCAGGTGCAGTACCTTGCATTTCCCTGCATTGAACCTCAGCTTCCACTTTCTAGACCATCTTTCCAGAGCTTCCAGGTCCCCCTGTAGGGCCACCCTCCCCTCCTCCCCATCCACCAATGCCCCCAGTTTTGAGTCATCCGCAAAGAGACTCATCTCACTCCTGATACCTGTCCTTATGTCAGAGATGTAGGCATTGAACAGGAGGGGCCCAAGGACTGATCCCTGTGGGACCCCACTAATGACCCTCCTTGGGGATGAGACTATCCCACCAACCCCGACCCTCTGGGTCCAGTCCTGGAGCCAATTGCCTATCCATCTGATCATCTGGTTCCCTACCCCCATTTCTCCCAGCTTATCCAACAGGTCCACATGAGGAACAGAGTCACATGCCTTGCCGAAGTCAAGAAAGAGGACGTCCACTGGTCTACCCAGGTCCAAGGCACTCATCATCCAGTCATAGAACTCCACAAGGTTTGTCTGACATGATTCCCCAGGACGAATCCATGCTGTCTATTGTCCAGGCACCCTGACTATTCCAGGTCCACCCCAGCCTCTCCTTGACAATGGCCTCCATCACCGATGTCAGGCTGACAGGCCTGTAGTTCCCTGCCACCTCTCTTGATCCCCCCTTCTGGATAGGCACTATATGCACCACCTTCCAGTCCTGGGGCACCCACCCTGTCCTCAGAGAGATGGTGAAAAGCTCCACCAGGCATTTCGCCAGGACATCCGCAAGTTCCTTCAGCACTCTGGGATGTAATTTATCCGGCCCCGGTGCTTTCTCTGTCTTAAGGGACCTGAGGGCTCCCCTCACTCTGCTGTGATTTCCACTTCTGCTACCTCTTCTCCTTGCTTAGTCTTTCCCCCCCTGCCAGTGATGCCTCCCCCTCTCCCCAGACCCGCCGATCGGTAAGGGTCCCCCCTTCCTCAGAATCACTGTCTCCTCCCATGTATGATGCAGCACCCCCATTTTCCTTGGTGAAAACTGAGATGAAGTACTCATTTAGTACCTCAGCCTGCTCCTCCGGTTCTTGTGCCCATCTCTCCCCTGTTTTAATCCTGCTAATCTGCCCCTTCACCCTTCATTTTTCCGCAATGTATCTAAAGAACCCCTTGTTCCCTCTCCTAATTTCCCTGGCCAGGTTCTGCTCCTTCCTTGCCTTAGCCACCCTCACCACCCTAGTGGCCCTTCTAGCCATCAGCTCATACTCCCTTCGATCCCTTTCACTCCTTGAGCACTTGAATTGCCTATAGGTTGCCTTCTTTCCCTGCACCACCTCCTGGACCTCCCTGGTCCACCAGCAGGGTTTTTGGGCACTACTGCATTTTTGTCTTACTCTTGCACAGGTGCTGGTAGCATGCTGCACCCCTCCCCTGACGATTTCCCACCTACTATCAGCATCCATGTCTGACCCAATCCCATCCAAATGCTCCTTAAGGATCCTTCCCATTTCCTTAAAATCCACCCCCTGAAGTCAGTTACTCATGTTGTTCTTTGTACCATTTGATGGATGAAAAGTGGAAGGAGAGAATTTCATCTTCAAGTTCTGATGAATTTGCTTCTCTGTCAATTAGACTGCTTGAAAAGTTCTACAGTACCAGTCCAATTTGACCAGCCTGGCTAACAGCATTACACAGGAGCAACATTGTTCTTTGTTTTCTTCAGTGCTGAACTCTACAAGGAAGGAAAAAGTACAAACTAAGTGTCCCCAAAGTGGGATATGAAGGAACGGAACATCTTCTCACTTGATTTCATGCATTCAGGTGCAGTACAAAATAAAATACTCAAACAGTGTGCTTTATGGAAAAATAACTAACTTGAAATGAAAATGGAACTTTGAAGTCAGTCCTTTTTGCAGCAAGCTGATGGAAGAGCAGGTCTCTTTCCCCTTGTTTTATGATCTGTAAAGAACACAGCCCACAGGGTATGGTATAAAAAGTAATAATCGATTTCCATGTTGCCCTTTGCAGAGCTGTTGTTTGAGGATCTGGTGTGTAATTGAACAATAAGGAACTCGTGTCTGGGTGAAATTTCATTGTGTTGGTAATATCAGCAAGGTTAGAACACCAGACAGAGCTCAGAAAAACTAACGTATACAGCAGTTCCTTAACCTATGCAGTACCAAAACTGTTCCTTCTGTCTCCAAGAAAAGAACAAAGAAATAAGGCGTACGATGAAACAAAGCCTGCTAAATGATTTTGCTGGCTATGCAGCAGTTTTTCCCCAGAATGCCAGTTACAGTCTGAATAAATCAATGATATAGGGGTTTAGGGTGTTAAGTGAATAAATTACTTATGTGCAGAACAGTAGAAAGTCACCTGAACTGGTAATGAGCTTTCCTGTTAAAAAAATGACTTTATTGTGCACCAGTTGTTTGCTAGCACACTGTAGAGGAACTCTCTTTAATGGGAAATAGATAATAAACCTGTCAAAACCTTCCTGATAAAAAAAATGTAAGGATCATTCAAGGAAGAACAAAGGCATACAGGAGCTATAAATGTAAGTTTAATTGCAGGAGTTCTATGAGGCAAATCTATGAATAAGAGAAAAATCATTGCAAATTGCATTATTGATATGGGAAGAAATCTATGAGAAAAATGTCATAAATGGTTTCTACCTGAATGTCAAAAGAAATACAAGAAATTTTCATCTAGCCTTGACATTTTTTTATAGAAGCCTTGACTAAATGTGTATTTATGCCGCATGAATGTCTTAACTAGTACTTATCTGATCACTGTATATTTTTTATCAATCAACTAAGGAAATGCATAGCTTTTTGTATTAAACAGGTGGTGGACTATATGCCTTCATGCCCTTATTTACTTGCAAGCTGTAACATTTCATGTAAATTGCATTCTTGCCCATTTAGGACCACTTCAGTTCTTTCTGCCTTACATTATGAAGATGGCTTTGTAACATTCTTTGGCAGTAAAAACCTTCCTGCCAATTCAAAAATATAAGGCTAAGTCTAGCTAAATATAACCTTTATTATTGTTTTAAATGGCACTATAAATGAAACAACCCCTGCTCCTGTTACCACCTTACATAGCTATTCTAGTCTGCAAATGGCATCTAGGCATCTAGGGAGACCTTATTTTTGTCCCCACATATTGACTTCAAAATATAGCAACTTCCCTTAATTTATGTCTGCACCAGCAAGATAGAGAGGAAGGAAGGGAAGGAATGTGTTTTCTATATACTTTAGCATCATTCATACAAACTGCATCCCAAAGCACCTTACTATGCAAGAGAGAAAGGGAAGGCGTTGGAGGAATTTACATGTAGTTTGCAAAACACAATGCTGCTATATACTGCAGTACACTATGCTCATTTTACATGAAATGCAGAACTTCAAACATAATTTTGGAAAGCTTTAAAAACTGACTTTCTCACTTTTGTAGAATTCAATTTAGTATATTTGAAGGACACCTTTTGGGGGTTAGAAAAAATTAACTGCAGTTATACTTGAATGTTGTCAACAACATGTAACTGGTTGACAAACACTGGTTTACATGTTGTTGGCATTTACTTGCAACTGCAAATAATATTTGTTTTTCTAGAACTGGAATTAGTATTTTTTTTCTAAAAAGTAAAGAATGAAACACAAAAATATTAAACCTAACTCCACTGGAAAATCAGCGTCAATAAGCATATAAAAAAAAAAAACATAAAGTTAGTTTTCAAAGCTTTTCCATAAATGCTGTTCTTTTTGTTGTGGCAACTATAGCTACAGGTAAGCATCATAGTGTAACATGGTGTAGCATAGTGTAATGTCATCTGTGTGTCATCAACATTACTGCTGCTGTCATTATTGTAGCTGCACTGGTAACTTCAAATAACGCAGGAAATTATTAAAGTTATTTCAGAGAAGTTAATCATAGAAAAATTAAGTTACTTGCTCAAGGTCAAACAGTGAGTAATGTGAGTTTGTTTTAACATGTTTTATAAAATGGCAAGTATGTAATAAAAGTGGCAGCCATGGGATAACACCCATGGTTTCCTCATTTGCAGCTGTGCACTCCAACCATTAGGCCAACCAACCTCCTGTCCAGCTGCCAAACTGCCTCAGAATTCACAGTGAATATGAATTACACAGGTGCAAACATGTTTTCAGTTTCAAGGTGACACCACACAGCATCCAGGCTTTGATATGATGAATGACTGTACTTGTAATTTAATGGAATCTGTGTGTGTCAAAATGTGTAGATATATGTAATATTGTATGTTAACAATTGTATGTGTTTGTTGTACTAATACTGAATGTTTTAAAACTCATATTTGTGAAAACGGGCAATATTGCTCATTGGCCAGCAAGTATAACAAAAAATGAAAATGAAATGAAATGATACATGCTGTCAGTTTATCAGGTCTTTCTATACAGACACCATCAGATTTTCCAAATTGTTTATTTTATTCTGTAGCTTTAACAAAACAGGTTCCTGCAATGTGAAACCCACAAAGGATTGTGAATCTAAAACAGTACAGACACACAGAGGGCAGGTTGCTTTGTATTTTTTTCACCTTTTCTTAACAGCACAGAAGGTGAAGTATTATCCCCTTACCAGATCTATAACTACGTCTAAGTGAGCTCACTAACCAGCGGTATTTTGTAGCATTAATTGCATTCATGACATGCTCTTTAACTTTGCTAATAAATTTCAGCTGACAGGTACCCTTGTTTGTTACTGCGCATCCCAGATAAAAAAAAAATATATTGTCAAAAGATGCCTGGAAGCTCATCCATCAGGATATGGTGCTATACCTCATAAATCATATGCACACTATCACACATAGTCCAACAATCACACTTTCTAGTAAGGATTTCCCCTCACTCTTTTGCAAGCCCTTATGAGCACCCATAAAGTCTACACTTCCAGCAATATTTCTCTACATGCTGCTTCTGTATGCTACCTGGGGGACACCAGTCTCTCAATCCTATTTTCCATCAAATGAAAGGCTGATTTCACATCAGAGCCCATCCCACAACTGAACACAGCTTACATATGTGCCATATCATTTACTTACCACATGGTAAAGATGGAAGCTGAAACTTTGAAAAGTTGTTTATAATCTGATTGCCTGAGATGGGCCCTTATCACCTTTATCTGAACAGAAGAGACATAGAAACAAAGAAATGGTTCCAGTCATGTGTTTATTATGAACAACCACGGCAATTGTATGACGTGTACAGCTCAGTAGTGTTAGCAAGCCTCTTTTTAGGTAGTCTCAACTTCACAGTAGTTCACTTAGCCCCAGTGGATCCTACTTGGTGGACCTGCCATCCTTTAATGGGGGCATTGCTACTAGAGTGACTCTGGTCTCCAATGCCCAAAAGGTGACTCAGAACTGTGTGTCATGCACCCACTCTCCTGTCAAAGGGGCTACACACCCAGGCTAAAACCCAAGTATGTTATCCCCCACCTGTCCCCTTGGGTTCCCCATCAAAGGCCTCACCTTGTGCCAGCCTTGAGAGAAACCCATCTGTATCAGTGGCATTTTCCCCATTACCCCTTTTTATGCTTTACCTGTGACACTACTGTGCAACAACAAGATGGCTATAGTCATTCCCCAAAGCAAGCCGAATGAACAGTTCTCCAAAACACTCTGTATATCTGCTAAAAAGATATCCATACCTACTAAAGACAAATGCTCCTCATCTGTTGCATACAGGTGCAGCAATGCAGTCACAATTCCACCATGTCTCAGTACCTTTCCATCTACAGACAGATAGGTGTGTGTTGACATGTAGACCGGCCTGCAAGCCTTCTCAATTGCCAAAGTATCCCTCGCATTCTGCCACTTTTGATGTTGCACTACGTGTGACCACACCAGTACCACACCTGGCCGGTATTGTCACAAAAATCAAAAGTCAGTCTTCAACTGGCAAATTAAACTTAATAACTTCACCAGCCTCAAGTCATTGCCACCCAAATGGATGACCAACACACCAGGAGGGCCTTGCTGCCAGGCTTCAAACATAACCCATGGCAAAGGTCTTTCCACCTGCTCCTTGGTGCTCCATCAATTGCATCCACTGCATTTGTAGGTCCAGGAAGAGGTTTACATCTCTCAGCATCTGCTTGTCCCTTCTGGCTGTTCAATGTATAAACGAGTGCCCACAAATCTACACTTGCCTCAGCAGGGGTCTGCCACTTGTCAATAAACAGAAAGAAAGTAACAGCAAATGTGGATGGATGTATGCTTTAAAGGACTGACTTCCACCAACCCAATGTCTTTATCTGGGTGTCTGACAACCCTAATGCCCTTGCATTTGTGACTGCCCCAATTCGAAAGCAATATGTATTGTACTCCGGTGAATTCAAGTCCAACCCTCTCATGACCTTTCCAAGGACATATCTGAACTGAAATACCATTAAAGTGTTTCTTTATTGTGTCAAATGTAATGCCCCCCCAAATGGGGGCTTACCTTTTTTACCCATTGCTCCCGTTGGCTCCCTTTTTCTACAGCACCCCCTGCCTCCCCCCTGTGCCTGCAGCTTCCCATGGGTTGTTCCTGATCTTTGCTGCCACCTGGTCCAGGCCCAGATGAGTGCCCCGAGGTCCCCGAGTACCCCTTTCCTTTGTTTTGTAGTTCTTGGGCTTGAGGAGCAATGCAGAGCTGCCAGCCATTTTCCCTTATGCTTCATGGCCAGCCAGTGAGCTTGTGCATGTGTGGACATGCACCCCATGTTTCAACCACAATAGCGATCAAAGGATGGCTCCTCCAGTAGTCCAAGTCCCTGTAAGGCGCAGGACAGGGGCTGCTGACTCAGGTTGGACCAGAAGGAGCCACCAAATATTGTAAATAGAGCGCCACTGGAAATCCTGGCCTGGCTCTATGAATATTAATGAGAGGACATTAGTGTTCATAAGTAGGTCTGCTTGGCTTCTAGGATCTGCATGTTTTGGCAGTTGCTGCAGGGAAAAGACTGTAAATAAATGTATAATAAAAGCAGCACTGCAAAAGACACTTCAAAGTTTAATGTATAGTTGGGCTGTACGAATAAAAATGTATGCATACTGGCTGCAATTAGACTATGTGCTGGGACAACTATGAGATGCCTGTCTGCTGCCTAGGGGTATTGTAGTTTGGCAGCATGACAGGCTATGGACTGCATAAAAATGTTTGAAAGTGGCAGCGTTTTGTATGGCACAGCAGTGAGTACTGAACTATGAGGCTATGAAAATAAAACATATTTTATCTGACTGCACCAGAACTTTTAAATTGAGACTGTGAAGGACAGCATGGAGACTGTGTATACTAGCAGCGATATTGTGCAGCCAGCAGCCAATTGGAGAGCCAATATTTCAGCCAGGATTCTTTGAACTTTGCTAAAAGGCTGATCTCAGTATATTTAATCAAGTTGTCTGTACATTACCATATAGTCTATATCATACTGTATAATTTGTCTTCTCTACTGTGTTATCAGGCCTTTCTCTGCATATGTAACCAGTTGTCTGCCCATCACTGTATAATCAGCATCTTATCTGACTATTGTCACTGTTACTGTGTTGTTTAACTTTGCTATGTAATCCTGGGTCACCCCTGAAAAAGGGACCTCCGGGGCCCAGTGGGCTTACCAGGTCACCAATATTTAATAAATAAACAAATAAATAAATAAAAGCCTTATGGGACAGTGCTAAGGACTTGTGGGGGAGAGCAGGGACCCAATTCAGGCACCAAAACAGGAGGCCTATCAAGCATCAAGGGAGACTAATGAATATTCTTTTTAAGACTGACAAGTGGGTTTAGCCAATCATCTTGGGACACCTAAGTGGACTCAGCCAATCAGGAACACCAGAAGGACTCCATAAAACCCAGGGATTTTCAGGCTGAACTCAGTTCCAGTGGTAGCCCCTAGATGGGAGAGGGGGGCTTCTGCCTCTGTCAGAGAGAAAGAGTGGCTGCAAGCAACAGAGTTGCTGGCCTCGGAGTTGCCACAGATTGTCCTCCAGGGCTACTTACTCCTTGCCACATTAGGGGAATGTGGAAAAGAGCCATCATCTGCTTGTAGCTGTGAGAGAGCTGCATGAAATGCTTCTACCTCAGCAGTGACAGTGCTCATGAAGTCTGCAACGTCCAGAAAAGAAAAGTTTCGGAGCCCTTCTAAGTGAGTTAACTTCTACTTTAAATGCAAGCTATTGAGCCAATCTGTGAGGGTCAGAGAAGCCCAGAAAGCCTAAAGTTGTGACTGTCTGCACCCTGTGTCTAACCAGCACACAAGAAATGGGTGGATATCTGTTTTCAAATGATCAAGAAAGGGTCCAGTAATTTGTATGTGCTGATTGTGATTGTGATATGTACCTACAGAAACAGAAAGGGATTTCTCTGGCTATACGTTACTTTGCCAAACAGTGCCTGGGAGGCCAGTACATTTTCTGAGTGTCCAAGTTGGAGCTGCTAACATCAGCAAAGCCACAAGGGACTGTCATGCTGAGATTCAAGCTGAGATTCAAGCTTGAAAGAAGCTACAGTATCAGTTTTGCTAACCAGTAAGATCTGCTAAATGGTGGGGTTCCATGCCTCACTCCCCATCTGTTGAAGTCCCTTAAGGAAAAGGATTTGTCTGGCATGGACTGTGAGAGTCTGGTTCACCCTAGCCTTAGGGGGAAATTACCTGTCGGTAAGAGATTGTGTTTGCAGGTTAAAAGACCATGTGACCACGCTGGCACATAGTTGAAGTAATTGTGACAACTAAAAGCAACTGCAATGTTTATGTGTAAATGTGCTCACGTAAATGTGCTGGATTATAGAGACTGTTTCAGATCAGCCTGGAAGACAGCCTGGTTGTGTGCCACCACTTAAGGTACTGCCATATGTGCTTCCCCCTGGTGGTATAGCCACATGTGGGGATCAGAAGCATGCCATCCCCGGTCCCCACCTGGTCTCTTCCGAATGAGACTGTAAGCCAGAGAGAAGGGGCACCAACTTTATGCTGGGAGACATTTCCAGAAAATGCAAGCTGCTAAGCCTGTGTCCAGGTGTCATCCTCAACTCCTGCCTGTTTCTTCAGCAATGCTTCTCAAATCCAAATGATGACTTCAAACCATGAGTAGGTAGACTCACCCTCTGCCAGCAACTGAAATGGGGAACTGTAAATAGTTTAAAGTGTTTTACAAGTTCGGCCATCTAAAGCCCAAGCTAGTACAGCAAGGGAGGTAATTGCCTTTTGCAAATCTTAAAGCTAAAACTGTAAGGCAAAGAAATCAAGAATGCTAACCATATTTTCTGTTAAGGGCCACAACTCAACTGCTTTAATGCCAGCCACCACAGCTGCAGTGGTAACAGGCCTGCAGCATGTAAGAACTTTAGTACTGGGTGCCCAAGTAGGTGTTGGAATTGTAGGGTTCTGATACATTCTGGGGCTGGTAATTGTGTATCTACTACATGTTCTGCTATCTATGCAGCTAGTCAGATAGATAGAAAAAAGTATCTGAATACATCAGATGGTTAGTGGGAGGCTAAATAGTCTAAAGGGGTTTGAATTTAAAAATGAGGTGATTGTTTAATTTAATGCATTTAAATGGAGAAATTATTATTTTGATTTTAATTGATATGTCAATCTAATCCAAATGCCAGTCCAACTCCAAATCAACTGTAAATAACTAACCTCTGCGTCCAACCTCCTTTCCTAACCCTCACCCCATGTAAATAAATTGTTGTTTGCTGTTTTCGTATAAATCTGTTGTTGGTAGCATATTATTAGAGAGAGAGTCATTAATTACAAAATGTTTGAAATGTGGAGTTTTGAATCATGGGTCATGTTTGGGGTGGCCCTATGGTAATGTGGGTGGGTACAGCATCCCAGAGGGTTGTACCAGGTATTATTCTAGCCCACTGAATTGTACACTCTGGGTGGAGGCACTGCATTTTATGTTATCTTTGGAAAGAACCAGTTTTGTAGTACAAACCCAGGACCCTCATCCTTGGTTTGGCAAGTCAGGCAGGGGTGGTGTAGCCCTTAGATGCCTAGCACCAGTGTTACACAAGAAAAAATATCCCCCTCCCCCATGTTTCTGTGCTATGTATTTCTGCAGCTTTGACCTTACATCCCATGTGGTCTCCCAGGGTCCCCGTAGGTTGCACCAACACCCAAATGCCAAATGGTCCATTTTGCATGTATGAATTCCCAGAAACATGTCATCTGTCATAAAGGCCACTTCTTCAAAGGCCAAGACCACCTCTGCTTCAGCTGCCTTTTTTGGCTGCACAAACTCCGATAACGTGAAGGCACTGTTGAAAGCCACCAAAAAGGCTGTCCTAAACATATCCTCTCCAGCTCACCCAAAACTTCCTCCAGCAGGCTGAGGATAATCAGTCAGTGGCAATCAACCCTCTTAACCAAGCCTTTTGCCCATTCTTCTACCAACTTGAAAAGCTAAAATGCTTGTGTGTTGTCCTCAAACACTGTCACCTTGGAAAACCATGCTATCTCTGCCAGGTGTTGCTCCACCACTCCGGGTGTGACCCTTCCAGCTTTTTCTACAGAGTATACCAGCATAGCTGGTCAACTGGTATGGGCCATTCATTCGCCAACCCCGTCTCTCCTTTACATTTGTTATGCAAGGTCCCTACACCCTAACTGGCATCCTACTGTACACCTTAGACAAACCTTATGTGACACATAATATGCCTATGCTATACTAACATATAGAGCACAGACACCTACTGTACAAAAGCAAGTGTCAGGAGATATATATATATATATATATATATATAATGATTGTAATGCACTTTACTTTCCATATGCATGGAAACTGCACATAGTAGGCCAAAACATTCATGTATTTGTCATCTTCTGATATTACATAGTCTGCACTGCCATCTTTTGGATTTATGTATAACTACACTACATCCTGTGTTTTTCACATACTGTGTATACTCTTATTGTTCTCAGAGCAGAACAAAGGAGGGACAGAGGTGTTGTGATCAAAACATTCAAACACCTTAAGGGCATTAACAAGGTGAAAGAGTCTAACATGTTTCAATATAAGAAGAACAGCAGGACAAGAGGACACAGCATGAGATTAGAGGGAGACAAATTAATGGGTAATGTGAGGAAGTTCTTTTTCACAGAAAGGGTGGTGGATGCATGGAATGGACTACCTCAGGAAGTGGTGGAT
This sequence comes from Neoceratodus forsteri, assembly GCA_016271365.2. NCBI lineage: Eukaryota > Metazoa > Chordata > Ceratodontiformes > Ceratodontidae > Neoceratodus > Neoceratodus forsteri. Next base: position 57,931,997 of record CM028130.1, read on the forward strand.
ATGAATACAGTGCAGGGCTTCAAATAGGCATGGGATAGGCATAAGGGAGCAATAAAGATGAGTATGAATAGACAGGTCATTGACAGAGCAAAGTCCGATGGCATATTTATAAGGTAGAAAAAGAAATGGGCAGACTGGATGGGCTTTGCGGTCCTTATCTGCCGTCAATGTCTATGTTTCTATGTTTCAGAGATAACTGACTTTGCAAATATTGTATAATGTTATCTACACTGTGGAGCCACTTTACTTTTAGCCAATAGGGCTTACTGGATGTAACTAAGAATGCTTCTATCTCCTGGTAATCATAGCAATTATCATAGTATATAATATAACATGTTACGTTTTCCCCTCAGAGACCTTCTTCACTCCTTGGGGTACTGGGGAATGCTAAGCTCTGGCTCCCAGTGTCTCGTGGTAAGAACTGCTTAAAAAAGTCAAAAAGTGTGAGGCTAAAGGGCTGTTGGTCCTTGGCACTCTACACTGCTTTAGAAGCCTCCGAATCAAGGTTTTGTTCCCTCAAATTGCAATTCCCAACCCTTAAGAAAGAGGTGGGATTGCAGGCTAATGAAAGTTTGAGAAAAGAGGAAGAACTGGAGACAGATCTTCAGTCCTTGCGAAATGAGAAAGAAACTATTTTGTACTGCTCTGGTGAAAACAATCAACAAGAAATATGTATGTTAAGAGAGTTTGAAGCAAGATAAGTGACAGGTATTACAAATGAATGATTTGTTAAGTAAAACTAATGATCAACTGTGAGAGGACTTGGACGGACTCCAAGACAACTTGAAACCAGGTACGTGACGAGTTGGATAGGGAACATAGGGACAACTGTGAATTGAGCGCCACTTATAAAGTGATACAGAAACAGTTTACAAAGGGTGTAGAACAGAACATTGCAAAAATGAGTGATGAAGAATGTAAAGACAATATGGAGAAACTGCACCATCAGAGAGAGGTTTTGATTGGTCCTGCTAAGGTGATGGGTGGATACTCCCCACTAGACCTCACGTCATCCAGAGATGATGAGTCTGATGATGGCATCTCCTAATACAATGCCCAGTCATGCCCTTACTATGGCCCAGCAACCCCAACCCACCACTCACAAGATGGCGGTCCCCTCGCTATGACAGCATGTCCCTATGTCAGAAATGCGATGATAATTGTCATGTGCGACGCCAATATGGTGACCCCATGATAGAGGTGGAGGCTTGTGCCTACCACCACTCTCTCAAGGCCTACCAACTGCTGCCCCATCTCCATTATTTCAGTGGATGACAGAGAGGAGATTGAGAAAATGATTGAAAGCTTTTTGTGCAATTCAGATTTACCTGAAAAAAGTAAAAAAACCTTCCAGATGTAGATAAAACAACTGCTGCAGGAGACCGCTACTCTGGAGTCTGTGGTCCACACTGTGGCTGACGCTGCAGTGGAGGCCACCCTCTGTGTTGCATGATATATCCTTCCTTCCCCAGATTGTCTTAGTAATCCCCTATAGATGGTCCACTCTGTTCAGCAGATCACTGACAGCATAGGCCGTATGAGTCCCACTGACAACCTCAGCTGTCATTTGGAGAAGGTACATTCCAAAAACAAAATGCTCAGCTTAGCAGCGGACTACCAAGTGAAGATCCTCTGACAGACCATTGATCCTGGCCTATTGGTGAAACTCCCAGATGTAGCCCACCAGGACACCCAAGCTACCTTTGACCAAATCGCAGCTGAACTCAAAGCCGCTCACAGCCCAGGTGTGGTTGGAGCAATGCTAGCATACCCCATAAAACAAAATGCAAAAGAAAGCCCTGCGACTTTCCATCAGGGAATGTGGATGGCCTACCATGCAGGTAAAAACCTTGTAGAAGAAGCTGCAGATGCGACCTCATGAAATACAAAATCTTGCTCCTTCTGAACATGCTCCCAGCTGTCCATGAGAAGGTGGAACCAACAATTTTCACCACAACAAACAATTTTCCCGACATCCTTTGGAAAACAGAGCGGGTTTAGCAGCTCTACATCTGAGACCTTGGCTCTGGTTTGAAAAAGGTTGCCGCCAGTACAACCTATCGATAAACCCACAACCCACTGTACTGTGGAGGGCGAGGTCCATGAGAAGAAGCATGCACCTTCGGACAAACAACAGCTTAACAAATCTGGGATTGGGAACCAGAACTACAACAAAAACTAACACAATTGGAATTCTGATCCAATCGTGGCAATCGAAACTATCGAACAGGTCCCTCATACAGAGAGAGATCGTCAAGGAGAACAGAAACCTCCAAAACCTCCTCGGGCAGGTCCACTCTGTAGCAGACTTGGTCCCGGCACAAGCCCTCGCAGCTATTGGCACAGGAGAGCAGGCTTCAACAGGTCATGGGAACTCTGGAACAGCAGGCCTGAACCAGACGCCACTCCCTACATAGCAGCCATCCAGCACAGGGATGAGGTCCAAAGAGAACAGGCCCTACTGCTTCTCCAGGAGCACCCTGCTGCTGGCACCATGGATTGACAACTACAGTCTGCATTCTGAACAAGCTGGCATTGGACACAAATGGAAGGCTTTGCATCAAGGCCGTGGTTGGGTGTCGCCAATATAAATGCTCTTAGATACAGGCACGACTGTGTCTGTATTACATGATGATGACTCGGCAAACTCTCCTCGGTCTACCAGATGGTGGACCAAAACCTCAGGTGTGCATGGTGCAAAGCTATCTATGTATCATTCTATAGTACTATCAGTAACTATGTGCAACCTGAAGGCACAGCATACTTTTCAGCTTATGGTGTTACACGATCATCCAGCAAAATGGAAATTGATTTTCTCATACCACACAGCTGTGTGGTGGAGCTGGCTAACATGCTATTGATCCAAATCAGAGGACGATACCATACTGTCATGATTTTGGATTTGCATGTGGTTGCAGCTATAACTACTAATGACAAGGAATATGACATCATTGCTATATTCCAGAACCATGAGTTCTTCAGAAGACTTCTCTCCATCCTGCAGAAGCATTTGGATGCATTTGCTGCAAACAAGCATTATTGTGGTAGGATGTAAACTGTCATCAAAATCCCAGGCCCAGCACATGAAAGGCAAAGGCAATACCCTTTTCCTGCTGAGGCCTTGCCATCAGTTAGAGAAATCGTTCAGTCACTCCTCAAACAAGGTGTGATCAGGACTTGTATCTCTACTGTCAATTCACCTATTTGGCCTGTAAAGAAACCCACAGGAACTTGGAGACTCACGATTGATTAGAGGAGACTCAACCAAGTCACGCATAGCTGCTCACCTACAGTACCATCAGCACTTGATGTGCTCAAATTACTGACTCCTGACCATCAGTGTTTTAGCACTCTTGACATCTCCAATGATTTCTGGTCACTGCCACTGGCACTCAAAAGCCAGTACAAATTTGTCTTCACCTTTGAAGGAAGACAGTACACATGGACTTGTTTGTCCCAGGGGTTCCACAATAGCCCATCCCTCTTCCATCTACACATGATGGATGCCTTGGAGGGTTTCTCTGTCCTACAATGTATTCTGCAGTATGTGGATGACCTGTTACTGGCAACTGCCACCAAGGAACAACACATTGATCTCTTGGATGAACTACTGACCCTCATACAGAGGACAGGCCTCAAATGCAACCCTGCAAAGTCACAACTTTGCGAAACAGAAGTCATCTTCCTTGGCTTGCCTATAACAGACAAAGGCAGAAGCTCGGCCTGGAAAAAAGATCCAAGGCCTACTAGATTTTCCATTCCCCTCCAGTGTGGTAACACTCAAATGTTTCCTGAGAATGGTCAACTATTCAAGGGACTTTATTCATGACTTTGCCCAAAAGGCCACCACTCCATATGAGCTTCTGAAAAAGGACATCCCTTGGACTAGGGGTCCCATACATACCTAGGCTGTGATGTCACTGAAAGAGGCCCTGGCCTCTGCTCCAGCTTTAGCCAACCCAAATCCAGCATTTTCCTTCTATCTGGAATCAGCCACCTCAGACATTGCTATGTCTGCAGTCTTAGCTCAGAAGGTTAATGGTACTCTGAGACCTTTGGCATATGTATCCCAAATGTTGTCACCAGTAGAACAGAAGTACAGTCTTTGTGAAAGGAACCTTCTGTCCACTTACTGGGCTGTCAAACATTTCTTATATATCATCAGGTACTCACCTATCATTATCAAAATCAACCACCCTCCCACCCAATTGTCCTACTATAGGACAGAGTGAAGGATGGATCAGTATCCAACACCAGACTGACCCACTGGTCGCTTCTTCTCCAGACCATGATACACAAGTCCACCCTGCCAAAATGTTTTCTAGTCTGGTTCATGGGCTCCTTTACCAAGGAGAACCACATGACTGTACACTACAACCACCTGATCTACCTGATCCAGGCCCATTCCTTCCCGCTACTCCAAAGCTACTTGCAAAGACTTCCTTGTGTCATGTCTTCACAGATGGCTCAGCTTCACATTATCAAGGGGAACAGGTAGCTGGACTTGGAGTGCTCATCATTTATCCCAATGGCAACACTGTTGGGATATCCAAACATTGCAGTGTGGCATCATCACAGTACACAGAATTGGCAGCTGTGGCCTGTGCCCTTGAGTTCATACAACATGCTACCGTGGACACCATCATCTTTGTAGACTCTAACTGGGTCTGCTGCTCCCTGACTGAATTCCTACCATTCCAGCAGAAGGACTCCTTTGTATCTTCTGATGGCATCCCAGTGAAATATAAAGCACTTGTGATTTATATTCACAAACTGGTCCAACTCTTTCAGCATAAACTTTCCATCCACAAAGTTAAAGCACACTCTAAAACTGACCCCTTCCATTCCTTCAATGACAAAGCAGATACTCTTGCAAAAGAGGGTGCTCAAGGGGGAGCACATGGATGATGGATCACCCAGATGCTGTAGCAGCTGTCCACGTGGCAGCTATCCAGAAGAAACCAGAACCATTTGATCCATTAGACCTGTCCACTGCACAGCATGAAGACCCACAACTCAAAAAGGTGGTCCAGCTACTTGACAAAGGAACCAAACAAGACTTACCTACCCATAGTCCATACAAAAGACATAAAAGTAGGTTACATTTGTCACCAGATGACAAACTGATCTGCTATCAACCAGAGGACCCACCCTATAAATTGTGGATGGTCCCTCAAGCACTGCAATCTGAATTTCTCCACCAGGTGCATGACACCCCTACTGGTGGACATGAAGGAGTTCAAAACACACTCCAGAGAATCAAAACTGTCAGTTGGTAGCCTGGAATCCCCAAGGATGTCCAGCACCATATTGACAACTATCTGGTCTGTGCCCAAAACAACCCAATACCAACCAAATGTAATGCCAAGTTACTGCCACAGAGACATTCAGGCCCTTGTCATGCTATACAGATCGACTTCATTAGTTCATTGACCAATACCAGCAGGAACTACAAGTATGCACTTGTAGTTACTGATCTCTTCTCTATGTTGGTTGAAGCTTTTCCCACTAAAACTTGTACCACAAAATCTACAGCAAAAACCCCGGTGGAACAGATTTTACCCAGGTGGGGCCTACCTCTGAAGGTAGATTCTAACAAAGGGACCAGCCTTATAGGTAAGTTGATGAAAGAAGCACTTGAACTTCTAGGGGTACACCAGAGGTTTCACATACCTTACCACTCCAAATCTTCAGGCCAAATAGCAAGAGCCAACAGACGGATTAAGAAAATGCTTTCCAGATTCACTGAGGACAATCCCAAGGATTGGGATTCCCTGTTGCCTTTACTCCTTATGGCAATCAGGGGTACTCCTTCAACCACCACCCAGCTGACACCCTTCGAAATGATGAATGGTAGAACTACGAAATTTCCTGAACATTTGTTGTTTGACCTGAACACCCCCTCTGCAGACAGAGTGTCTGTAGACAAGTAGATAGCCAAACTGAAAGAAGACATTGTTAAAACCCATCTGTATGCTGTACACTGCTTGGGTAAAGCCCAACAACAGTCCAAGATTCAATTTGACAAACACACATAAGAAGTGGATTGGCAAGTCTGAGATCAGGTAATGGTACTCAGATTTGCTCACCCTACACACTCCTTTTCCAATAAATGGGAAGGATCCTACCCCATTGTCAACAAGCTCAGTCCCACAGTCTGTCAAGTTAGACTTCCGCAAAACAAGAAACTTACTGACAAATGGTTGCATGCAAACCAACTAAGGCTGTACAAAGGAGTATAATTTATTTTCCTAACCACATTGGGTGGAATTGTACCTACTGACCTTTTCTTTATCCTGCCAGGTATCAATGAAAGATGGCTATCTTGCATGTGATTCTCCTCATCTTAGGAGCTTTCCCCAGCATCCGAGGCACAGTAGATCGCATCCTTCCACATCTAGACCATCCTCCTGCTGCCACCCCAAAAGGAGTATCAATTACAGTCCCGAATAAATTGATTACTGTACAGGAAGGTAAAGATGCTTACCTCACTGCTTTGGTTGTAGCCCCTGACAAATCTATGCTGCAAATTGAATGGCAAACAGATTTTAATGGGCAAACTCTCCCAGTGGCCCACTTGTCCAAAGGAACCTTCCATGGTTGGCCAAATGCCAAAATTTCTCCAAATGGTACTTTGGCTATTCATCAAACCAATCATCGACATTCAGCTTTATATAATCTTACTGCTCTAATTGACCCTGCCTATTGTGAGAGGTTCTTCAAAGACTCCACAAAAGAATACTGTGCACTTAATTCTATGGCCTCAGCCACCATGTATTTGTCTGTTATTCCTCCAATGGAACCAGAACTTCTTGAATGCCCCCCACAGAAACCTGGCCCATTAAGTGTTCTAACTACAAATTCAGCACCAAGTACCATTATCAAAAATTTGCAATATATGCTTTTTCCCATACTTTTCAATCTTACACATTGTAATATGACAGAATTTGGTATGTGTTTTGCTACTAACACATCAAATTTTTTCAGTACTATGTTATTAGATAGTCTGGCAGCATTTCAGACATGTACACAAGACCCCGTAGCTGGTGTAAACACTGTAGAACATCTAGGTTTATTTTGATCAAGAACAAATCAGTCTAAAATGATATCTCACTCTTCCAAGAAGAAGAAGCATGAAACAGCTGACGTCACTGGTGCAACAGGCATCCTAACTGGCATGTTTGGTAGCTCTATGTCTATCTGGCATAGGACAGACATCACTCATGCAAATTTAAACAAGGTATGATTAATCAGATCATACCCCCATTGTTACATGGTACGGATGGCCTTAGGAAGAAAGGTACACAGTAAACAACATGCACGAAATTGCTAAAAGTTTTACTGACATTAAGGATAAGCTAAATCAACTCATTGCACAAAACAACAAAGAGGCAGACAAGCAATATATTGCCAGGTAACTCCTCTGTTTTGCTTATGGCTCCTATGTCATAACCATTATCAATAACTTCTTCTGTGATTTGGAATTCCAGATACCATTCACAACAGAAGAATTTCCAAATGGCATTGCCCACATTGTAAATCCTCTGCTTGTTTTGCAATGTGTATGTCTCAATCTATTTCCATACCAATATCTACTGCTAGAAACTTAGGCTTTCTTACCAGGCATCCTAATAAAGGACCCTGCCTCAGTGCTAAAAAATTTACTATTCTAGACTCTATGTGACTTTTACTGTCTCATTACCATGTTTTGATCCAAAAACAGCTATATTTGATAGACTAGCTACAGTTCACTCCATTGGGCACCTTGAAGATGACATCTACAGAGAACAGATTGAACTGCCACCTCTTTTGATCTACCACCTGGCCCTGGATGCATGGTATTCACTACACATGGATTGCTGTGCCAGAAAAGGCTATCATTATTTGTGTCATTGTGATGTTTTTGATGTTATCAAACCAGTTTGTGGATATTCACCAGACAGCATCGACTGGTCCTTTACATTGGACCAGAACATTACTGCTAATGACACAGATACCCCTGAAGCATGATCAGCACCACCACCACTGGCAAAAAGTGGACAACTCTACAAGGCTTATACAGAAGAGGTTCATCAGCTAACTACAAGAATATTAAATAAGTCTTACTCCTGCCCAATCCAACTGCAAAATGGAGGTTGCCAACTACTAAAATGACTTATAATTCTGATGGACAGTACTGTATTGTCACAAATCATAAATCTTTCACCTTTGACCAAAAGGTTTGTGAAATCAAACATCCTAACTTCTGTTTTGTTCCTCATCAAACTACTGTGATAGGACACACAGTGATTTCTCCTGTTCCCATTACAGAACCTGATGTTATTGATGGTGACCCTAAATATTTGCTTGCTCTATCTCAATATCTACCCATATTTAATGTTCACATAGACCCAGTGACATTGACACTAGATACCCTTTTAGAGAGGAAAGACACACACCTCATCCACATCAGTAACAACATCTCCTCTGCTGGAGATGCCCTGAATACCCTCATTAATGATGTTGATTTAAATAATGCACTTTCTAATACCTGGTTAGAAATGACTTTTAAAGCTTTTGTTATCATACAGGCATTTTTGATCTTCTTTTTGATACTAACACTTTGTTGCCTAAGGCGTACGCTCAAACAACATCGAGATCATCTCGAATTGAATTCCTTTACAAGGCCTGTGTGTTGGTTCTGTAAATGACAGTTTGTTCTCACCACTTCCCAATGGGGTTGTTGCCTTTTTGTCAAGGCAACGGGGGGGGGGATGCTATGCAAGGTCCCTACACCCTAATTGGCATCCCACTGTACACCTTGGACAAACCTTATGTTACATATAATATGCATATGCTATACTAACATATATGGCACAGACATCTACCATACAAGAGTAAGTGTCAGGATATATATATATATATATATATATATATATATATATATATATATATTGATTGTAATACACTTTACTTTCCCTATGCATGCAAACTGCACATAGTAGGCCAAGACATCCATGTCTTTCTCATCTAATATTACGTAGTCTGCACTGTCATCTTTTGGATTTATGTGTAACTATACTACATCCTGTGTTTTTCATATACTATGTATACTCTTATTGTTCTCAGAGATAGCTGACTTTGCGAATATCGTATAATGTTATCTACACTGTGGAGCCACTTCACTTTTAGCCAATAGGGCTTACTGGATGTAACAAAGAATGTTTCTGTCTCCTGGTAACCATATCAATTATCATAGTATATAATGTAATGTATTATGTTTTCTCCTCAGAGACCTTCTTCGCTCCATGGGGTATTGGGGAATGCTAAGCTCTGGCTCCCAGTGTCTTATGGTATGAACTGCTTAGGGCAACTGTGATATCCTTTTATGGTACTAAACATGTTTATTACTGATATTCGGATATGATTGTTTGTGATCCTTTTGCATCTCTAATTATTACCAAGAACCTAATCAGGGCTAGACACCCTAACACATTCAAGAAGTCTTCCACCCCCCTTAGGTACGCAGTCCTCATGCCTGCAGTTAATGCATTCCTATTCATTTCCCAGGCTTCTAGTTCATCAAGTCCTAGCAAAATGCTGGTACTGCCCTGGGGTGCTACTTCACTTTGGATGACCGCTCCCTGAATCTCTGTCACTGTAAATGAGAAAGACATCAGCAATGTGGTTATCCACCCCAGGCACATGTAACACCTTAAAATGGATGTTTAACAGTAGATATTTCAAAACAAATTCTTTTATCAAATCTCCCATCATCCCTTTGCCCCCCCCAGCTGCCTGTTAATAGTGTGCACCTCACCTATGCTATTTGTCCTAAAAATAACCTTTCTATCTCAAAACTGAGCACCCAACACCTGAATGGAACTGCAATTGGGAAGAATTCCAGCAAAGTAAAATGCTTTGTTAACCCAGTGTCTCGCCAATTGGATGGCCACTGTTCAGGGCACCATGCCGCATGAAAATACACCCCAAAGCATAAGCCCCTGGATGCATCCATTTAAAGATCCATTTCTCCATTCCTTGGCAGGTGGCATTAGTGGGTCAGATTAACACACCATTATAACAATTCAAAAAAGGCCATTGATGCAGCCAAAACCTCCTTCATACCCTCTATCACCCATAGTCTGTGATGTAATTTGCAGCAGCCTGCCCCTAACTTCGTTATTCTGTGCAGAACTGTTCTTCCAGCTGAATTTTTTTTAACTTCTTTATTGGAATAGTTATACAGAGTGCATTATATGGACATAAAAATAAGACATGCTGCAGAATAGAATACATCAAGTATCCCAATGCATATTTCTAAACTATGTTAGAAACAATGTCCATTATTCTCTATTGTGAAATATGAGTCCAGATGAAGGCGAGTCCCTCTTAAGTTCAGTACTTGAAAAAATAACATTTAGATAAAGCCTTAGGTTTCTTGTGTCATCATTGTTTTTGGGAGACAGAACATTTCTAACTGAAACTATTTTTTGTAAACAAAACAAAATGATTATATTTAATGCACACTGAAAATAGAAAATGGAGTTAAAAATCTACATTTTGACCTTAGGTCTCCTTCAGGAAATATCTAAAAGAGAAAGAAAACAAAGTTAGTGAAGGAGGGGTAAAATAAGGGGTATATATGTGGGGAAAGAAGGAAGGGGAAGGCTCAGGGAGAAGTGATACAAGGCAAGATTAAGAAAGAATCTATGAAACAAAGGGGTGATGATGAGAAAGACAAGGCATAATGGGAGAAAATGAGCTGGAGAAGTCCATTGGTGGGACTAATTAACAGGGCCTAGTAAGAAAGCTGATAGATGAGAAATGTGGGGGAAGGAGACAGAGATGGAGACAAATGGTGAAAATTAAAGAAGTTAAATGTGTACAGATATGAACAGACTTCAGGGAAAACAAGGGCTGAAAGATGTCAGTGGACTTATTTTCCATATTGGGCTCGGTTGTCAAAGTAGTAAGACAACTCAAATAAATGTGCCTGATACTGGACCAGGGATTCACCCTGATACCCCATATAGACATGATCACCAGAACAATACATCAGAAACTGGGGCTACTCTACAGGCTGAGCTCATAAATGAGCCCAGAACCCAGTATTACTATAGCCAATCACATCTTACTCCCCAAAGTAACTTATGCTGCCCCAGTCTTGCATTCACTTCCAAAACAGGAACTCAGCAGGAGCAGGATCAAAGCCTTTGGTAAAGGACCTTGTCCAAAATGTGTCAGGTGGGCACATAAGTGTCTCTTTAATAAAGTTGCTTTTTATGTGACTATAGTGGGTGTCTGCTACAGTTTTTGAGGTGGTGAGTGCTGGGTCTTTTTCTGGTTTTGATCTGTATATATAGTACTGCTCCTTGAATTTCATCCCCAGTAAATCCCTGTCCCCTTCGTGCACTGGCAATAACCAGAATGCCAACTTATTGTTCAACTTTGACAGCAATGCCCCCTTTCTTGCAGCCTTCACCACTTCTGCTACCCTGTCAAACAATGCATATGACATTGCTGTAAAACACGGATCTATGTAGTCATTGACAGAACCCCCCTCCGGGCATGACAATTGGTTTATCAATCTGAACTCCCCCAGGGCTTTATTGGGAATCAGCCTGATTTGGGATGCTCACAGTAGTGGTGAGGGTCAAGCAGAAAAGGGACCACTAATCCTTCCTGCTCCCAGCTCTTTGGCTAACTATTTCCTGACCATGTCTAACCAATCCTTGGAAAATGTCAGGTTCTCCACCTTATAATGCCAACAAGTGCACTCATACGGGATTACGGAAACTGTGGATAACTCTTCTGCCAATGCCCCAGCAATATCAGTCCAGAAAAGAGAAACACACTGCTAAGGGCTGTAGTGGAGGAGCCAAAATACAAGTCACATAGATCAAAAAAATATATAACAAGAACTCCCGGCTACACTTCCAAGGACTGAGCAATATCATGTCATGGACTAGCATACTATAAAACTGAAGTTTATTAATTAAACAGCTGCACCCCCCCACTGATGGCGTCTATGTAAATTCACATCTCACTTGATGATTTTTCATAGCTTGGACTGGATAATGTAGCACTCATGGCCTAATTCAATCCACCCTTATTGGTAATGGGAGGCCGGTTTCACCACTTCTGAAATGGCTGGGGGACGGCACCATCTGGCTTGTACTGCATAAACATATGAGCCTCCTATAGGCCATGTATTTATGCTTGAACTTGCACTGCTTCTTCTTACAAACACTCTGGTTGTAGTTGTATCAGCACCCAGTCCCAGCCACTTCCTGTGCTGAAAACTCCAAAGCCCCCCACTTCAGGGAGGTACAGCACACAGACAGTGATTTCCCAGTCAAGTGGCCCTCCTAATTGGGAAAGCACTGTCCATGTGCTGTACCTCCCCATGCTGTATGGCCCACAGCAATGTCATGTCCAAGAACCCTAGTGACTGGTTGGGTCAGCCTGCTTTTGCCTACAGAACCTCTTGTCAAACTCCAGCCACCCGTACCCAGGATTATTTGCATGCATGCCCATGATTCTCTCTCCACAACCCTGAGCTTTCTTTGTGGACACCAGCTGCATTGTACCAGCAAATATGACATATGCCACAGCCTCTACCTGTTCCAGATGCTGTATACAGAACCGCTCATGGAATAGCACTTGGAACATATAGTGCGGTGTACTAACGCGACAGGGTACAAAAACCCACAAGGCACATATGCTGCACTCGGTTTGATACCCTGCCACGCATGGGTGGAGAGGAGGAGTGATGCGGAGGTCAAGACCTCTGTTTGGGAGGTGGTCTGCTGAGCTGGTGCTGTGGCTCAGTGGGATGAACCACGGAAGTGCAGGGGTGCTATGCGACTATGGACCAGGGCTTGAAACCTGGTCCCGTACTTTTGCGAAACCACATTTTACGGTTTCTTTTTTTTCTTCCCGGCAATGTTTCTCCCTGTCCCTGTGTTGACATCCCCTGAAGTTTGTTCTACTAATAGGGGGTGGTACAGGGACGTAGCCCTCCATAACTGGTGGTGCAGGGGGCAGAGCCCCCCCCCACAGAAAACAAAGAAGTCACTAGCCTCTTTAGCTGAAATGTGTTTCAGTAGTATGTCTGAGTGGCAGCAATGTATCCACTGTAATTACAGCGCAGTACATTGCTGTGCTGTTATATCATATGACATTATGATCCCATGCTGCCACAGTCCAGTTCTCAAACAGGTATCTGATTTATATCCTTCATTTTCTGACCCCTATGCCTATATCCTTGTCTTTTTCCTCATCTTCATCGGGCTTCCCAGACAAACTAAAAAGCAAAAAATATGTCTACATACTCCTCACAAAGTCTGCACCCACACTTTTTCATTCAGGTGCAACCCAGTATGATCCCCCAGGATTACAAATTCACTTGCTGGGGAAGTGGGCCTTGAGTGGGGGCACCCCAACTGACATCTGACTCTTGTGTCACTCTGCCCAGATTGACAAAGGGCACCTGTCCCTTCGAGGGGCGGGGAGACTGAAGGGGCAACTGACTGGGCCTTCTGACACATCCTGGCACTCCACAACCATTTACATGGGGAGGCAGTCCCAGTGCCAGTGACAGAAGGCTTCCTCCATCCCCGGGCATCCCCTTCTAGGTATCCAGAAGCTTGTTAAGCCTCTGTTACAATGCTGACACCAGATGGCCACTCACCAACTCTACCTCCTGGGGCTGGTGGAATGATTCCTGTTCAAGAATCCCTATTGGAGACACAAGGCTTTGTGGCTGTGAAAGATCATCAGTTCTGTGTAGTGTGTGTGTGTGTAGTGGAAGCTAAAGACAGTTCCCTCTCAGAGCTCTGAGATTAAAATCCTCTAAAAGCTGTTAAAAAAGCCTTTTTGAGCTATTTTTCTGCTCACAATTTAGTACATCAATTGTAGAAAACCATCCTGTGCTCATATTATTTAGTGTTTATTGTTTGTGTGTGTATTTTGAAAGTTAATTTAGAATGGTCAGTCTGTGTACTGTGAAGTGTGCTTTGGGGGAGGGGCGTATCTGTTGTGTAGTAGATTAACTGGGAGAAAAAGGCAGTCTTTCTGTTTTGGTTATATTTTTCTTGTATAACTGTTAATGTACACACAGTAATATTTTCAGTAATTCTTGACATTATTTTGCTGATTGTTGTGGTGCAGCAGTGTATAATTTCAGTTTGTTTAAAACATTTGGGTATATTACTAAAGGTTTTCAATTTGCTACGCTGTGCATTACTTGTAGTGTGTGTATGAGTGTATGTGTGATGTGTGCCATTAAATCAGACACCTTTTATTGTGCCACAGAGTAATTGCAGCAGTGTGCACCTGCTATCCACTGCACCTGCATGACATTTTTATACTGCTTTGTGGTATCTTTACTGGTTGTGGACTGTTACTGACATGCAGTACCCCTCCACCTCCCAACTGGGAAAGGTATTATTTTCCAGATTTGGATTTGTGACTTGTGAGCACTAGTTAGGTGTTGTTGTGCCTTTGTGTCTGCATCTCTTAGTGCGCAGTGTAATATTAATATGTCTGTGCTTTTGCAGTACACCTTAAAGCCTGGGAAACTTTGCATTTTTTGTTACCCTCCCATTTCACTTTGTTGGCACTGGAGAATTTTCTGGACACAAGACAGTAGCATTTTGGGGATGCACTTTAATTCTGGTGACTGCATGTGACCACTGCGCACATGACTGAGTGCGCCATTAATTCTGGGAGACTGCATTTCTTGTTACGTTCTCATTTCACATCATCAGCACTGGGGAATTTTCTGGACACAAGACAGTAGCATTTTGGGGATGCACTTTAATTCTGGTGACTGCATGTGACCACTGCGCACATGACTGAGTGCGCCATTAATTCTGGGAGACTTTGCATTTCTTGTTACGTTCTCATTTCACTTCATCAGCACTGGGGACTTTTATGGACACAAGACAGTAGCATTTTGTGGATGCACATTAATTCTGGTGACTGTATGTGACTACTGCATGCATGATGTCTGAGTGCACCATTATTTCTGGGAGACTTTACATTTCCTGTGCTCTCATTTCACTTCATCGCCATCAGCATTGGGGAGTTTTCTGGACACAAGACATGAGCATGTTGGGGATGCATATTAATTCTGATGACTGTGTGTGTGAAGGGCTGCCAATATTATTGTCACTTCACCTTACTTTGAGTTAAGGTAGAATAACAACGCGAAGTAATAATCACAAGGTGAAGTGAGTCTTTTGCATTGGCCACTCCATGTAGTGGAGTGACAAGGTGAAGTGCCCACTTTGTGGGCACTTCGCCAGCAAAATTTAAATTCACTGCATCTCTAATCACCACCTCCTTCCTTCTGCTGGAGATACCTCTCCCTATGCACCACAGCATTTCACTATGGTTCACTAAGGCTTAAGAAATGAGCAGAAGGCTGAGGCCCATAGAAGCGCCTATTGTTTAGCCATAAAAATCAAAAGAGTCTTTGTTTATCAACAAACTATCTAAATTATTTTTAAAGGAAGCGTTAGACTTACTAGTTACTATGTCAGTTGGCAGAGAATTCCAGGGTTTGATGACTCTTTGTGAGAAAAAATAACTCTTTTTGACCAAATTAAACCTATGATAAGCCACTTGCAGTGGATGACCCCTAGTTTCAACTTTAGTTTGTTTGAAATCCAACTAATTTCAGACATCTGGTAGTCATCCTGTAAGATTTCCTATGCCATCATTTAGTCTCCTCTCTCATTCTTCTTTTCTTTATAGGCTTGGGATTTAATTCTTGTAACCTGACGTCATAACTCAAAGTGGTAAGATTTTCTATTCACTTGGTTACTTTTCTCTGGACTTTTTCTAGGTATGCGATGTTACCTTTCAAACAGGGGTTCCATAACTAGGATGAAAAATCTAAATGAAGTAGGATATAGGATCTGTATAAGGGTACTATAATGGATCTATCATGCGACTTTATGTTACGATGTATCTCCCACCATACTTTATTAGCTCTACTGACTATCTCCGAGTTGGTATATCATGAGAACAGCAACCGAATATGGGTGCCACATCAAAATGGCAACTCATATTGGGTGCTATACTCATGGGCTACCTTACAAGGGTAGCAACTGCTCACAACAGCTATGGTATTGGATAGCAACAGGAAGGGGGTAATAGTGAGGGGAAGGGGAGGGACAGGGAACAAATTTTGGGGATGGGTGTACCTGCTGCTGCCGAGCTAGCCATGTGGTATGGTTGTGTGGGTGGCTAGCTGTGGTACAGCAGGTACAGGGTTCTGGACCAGGTGCATTAAACGTTTACCGCTGCCTGCGGCTCTGGCACTTAATTTTTCATGTGATGTGGGATTTTGCCCTTTCCTTGACATGCACCCCCTGGAGTTGATAATCCTCATTCAGGGGGATGAGTGGGGCAATGTCCCCCATCAGTGGAGGCATGGGGGGAAGCCCCCCCCCCATAAAAACACTTTTTTTTATTCCGGATGTCAGGTCGCCTGAAAGTGTATATTGCCGATTTGGTTTGCTGCGATATAAACTAACCATATTAGAGATCACTATTCTGTGACCACTATTATGACATGAAACCTCAGAGATATGTTTCTTAAAAGTAAGGTAATCAGAAATCACTATTTCTAAGTCCTTTTTAGAGCTTACTTTATTAAGTATAATACCGCACAGGGTATAATTGTCACATGGGTTGTGCTGGCCAGTGTGCAACACACTGTATTTATTCAGGTTGAATTTCATTCCCCATTTTGATGCCCATGTTGTGAGGATATTAAGATCTGACTGTATATAGCAGCTATCATCTAGGGAAATACAAGGCCCCCCCCCCACTTTGCAGTCATCTTCAAATTTTGCAACCCATACATGTAGCTTGGATGACAAGTTGGCAATAAAGATATTAAATACCAAGGGACCGAGCATTGATCCCTGAGGTACACCACTCGACACAGGACCCCAATTTTAATAATGACTATTAGTATGTACTTGTTGAACTCTATTTGCTAGCCATTGTGTTATCTATGCAATGAATCAAGGAGAGCTATTGCGCCTGATGAATTTATTAATTATAGTCCAATGTGGAACTAGATCAAAGGCTTTATTGAAATCTAAAAAAAATAATATCACAGGGAATTTTATTTTCGGGTGAGGCTCTAACTTTTTCATAAAAGCATAGCTGGTTTGTCACACATGATCTGCATTTTGTAATGCCGTGTTGGTTGATATCAATGTTGTATACTGCAGCCTGAATTTCATCTTTAATTAAACCCTCCATGCCCTTTCCCAGGATAGGGGCCAGGCTAATAGGGCGAAGCTGTTAATATAATTTTTTTACTTTTTTTAAATAAAGGGATACCATTTGCTGTTTCCCAACTGGATGATACCTCATCTGTCTTTATACTAAGGTCAATAAGTATTTTATGCAGTTTGACTAGATGATGTTTCATTATTGCAGTCATGTGGCCAGAAATACCATCTGGTCCAGGAGATGAACAAGTTTTAATCTACTTAAGTTTATTTGCAATTTCTTCATGGTCAAAGTAATGTCCTGATGAGAAAAGTATTCTACTGGCACTGTAATCATATTATGCTTATTAAATATGTCGCAGAAGTGTTTGTTAAGCATGGTGGCCATTTCCTTTGAGTCACTAATTGTACTGTTATCTTGGCTCAATAGGACAACTTTGCATTATGATTTCATCAAAGAGTTTATGTCCTGTAACTGTAGAAAAGTTTACTGTTGTTTTTTGATGCTTGACTGGCTAAAGAAAATTCCATGGATGATTTGGCCTTTTTTATTTTTGTCTTACAGAGATTTTGTATTTATTTTTAATTTTTTTGAAATCTCTTTTTATCCTCCCTATGTGCCGGAGCCCGGCTCTGCTGGGAAATGCCTAAGCACCAGCCCCACTTCACTGCCTTACCTGATTCCTTGGTTGCCCTCGGAGCCGTGGCTATACCCCCCAGGCTGGTATGAGGTGGGTCCTGTATACCCCTAGACAATTATTGTTTTGTTGTGTCCTCTCCAGTGGTCAGGCAGGCAGGAGCAATTAGGGTCTGTGCTGGCGCTCCTTCTCCTTGGCACTCCGGCATTGTTTTCCCCTGTTCTAAGGGAGTGGCATGCACCTGACATCATGGCATTTCCACAGATGTCCGTCACACTCCAACCATCTCTTTGTGTGCTCTGCACTTGCTGTGCCTCCAGCTTCCACCAGAGACCAGTCAAGTACCAAGCTGGTGCCCCCTCCCTCCCGGGAGGGGAGAGCCATCCTCCAGATGCTTGACCCTCTCTCTCTCTCCTGACAACACCCGATGGCCTGGGCTTGTTCAAAAAGCTAGGTCACCGGTGTGGCGCGAGGTGTGGCATCCAGCGCCTCAACCCTCAGCACCACCAGGCCAGCTGAGGTTTTGTATTGTTTTGAACTCATCACATCTCTCTGGTGATCGATGTAATTAAACGTTTTTTGCAGAGGCATTTCTTCCCAAGAATTAGTTTTTTGATATGTCAAGTGAACCATCTAGGTTTATGTCTGTTATTAGTATGTTTTTTGATTTTTGGGATGAATTTATTTGTAATGTTAAGTATTGTGTCCATTAATGTTACCCACATAGTGTCAACACTGGAATTTTTAAATAATTTCTCCCACTCAGTATCAGATAGGGCAGTATTAATTGTGTCTAGGTTAGCTATTTTGTGTAGAAACACTTGGGTTATGCCACAGAATTCAGTATGGTTAATGTCAGTTGTAAACCTAACCATATTATGGTCGCTATTTCCCAAGGGTATATCAACTACACAGTCACAGATCTTGATATTATCAGTACCAAGTACTAAATCCAGAATATTATTACTTCTAGTTGGTGTCCCAACATATTGCTTTATCATGAGTCATTCGGTCATGGATAGGAAGTACTTCCCCATTGTAGAACTATTTGTTTTTTAAGACCAATCTATGTCTCTAAAATTAAAATCCCCAGTTAGGATGACCTCACCCAATTTGGTATCACATAATAATAGCAACCCAAAATGAGCGAATACAAAAATAGCGACTCATTTTGGGTGCTATTATTCTTGGCTACCCTGCAGAATAGCGAGGGTATGGGACAGGGACTATGGAGAAGGGTGAATGGAAGGGGAGACTAGAGAGAGGAAAGGGAGGGACAGGGAAGGGGTTGTCAGGGACTAGAGTACCTGCTGCCTCTGAGCTAGCCATGTGGTGAGGTGGTGTGGGTGGCTAGCTCTGGCACAGCAGGTACTGGGTTCAGGACTGCAAGCGGGTTACATTTTGCCACAGCTGCAAACTGTGGGACTTAATTTTTGATGACATCTGGATTTTGCCCCTTCCCCGACATGCACCCCCTTGGAGTTGAGAATGCTAATTCAGTGGGGTGTGGGGGCAAAGCCCTCCTTGAGGGTGTGTGTGGTGGAGGGCACAGCCTTCTCTCCCCCTCCGCAAAACACTTTTTTAACATCCAGATGTTGGGTCACTTTAAAGTGTATATAGCCGGTTTTGCTTTTCAGTGATATACACTTGCCATAATAGCGATCACTGTTTTGCGATCGCTATTGTGACATGGAACTTCAAGTTCAGTAGCAGTTTCTTTTCATTAATGATTTCTAGGTGTACCTCTGAATGAATGTCAGGAGGATGACAACATATACCGAAAACAGGAGAATCCAATACACCAGATTTTAATTTAACCCACAGGGACTCAGTCCGATCAGAAACCTTTATTTTATTTGTTACATCAATAGATTGAAAAACTGAGTTTATGTAGAGTGCAATGCTTCCACCTTTTCTTCTACTCCTGTAACTGGCATACAGGTCGTTACCCAGAATTTCTATTTATTTTATTTTTTTATTTATTTGAGTCTAGCATTACAAAGTACCTTTGAGCCAGGGCTCTTTTACAAAGGTTCCATGTCGGTGAGTACAGGCATACAGTTTCAATTACAGTATAGAACAATCAGTAACACTGATGGTTGTAACATGTTATTACAAGGATTACTACATGAAACACAGGGAAGTGCACACAAACTGGGGAAAAGGAGAAATGAGAGGAAGGGAAAGGAGAGAGTGGGAGTGAGACAGGGGCAGTGGTATAGCAGCCTAGGGGGCTTTGTCAAGGACAGACAGGGGTAAGTGCATCAGATGGGCTGCGGTGGAGGCAAGTGCTAGGTGGAGGGGCAACAACAGACAGCAGAAAACAAAGAAGAGTTAGGTGGGAGTACTGATTAGTCATGGTAGTCACAAGTGCTGGAAGCAAGAAGAACAAGACGAAGCTTGGACTTGAATGCACCCAGCGTGGGTGAGGCGGAGATGTCACTACTGAAACTATTTAGCCAGCTGGGTGTCCTATATGCAAAGGGACTTTGGCCTTTGGATGTGCGACAGTGGGGGATTTGCAGGAGTTGAGGTTTAGACCTCCTGGTGTTGTAGTTGTTTCTGAGTTTAAGGAGAGAGCAGACACCAGGAGGGGCACTGCCCATCATTATTTTCTTTGCTGTGATGCCAGGTTTGATATTTTATTAGGCTGTTAAGTTGCAGCCACCTAGTTAAAGAGTAGAGGTCGCAGGTATGGGTGAGACAGTGAGATCCAGTGATGAGTCTACAGGCTTTATTGAGGGAGGTAGAAACACATTCGAGAGAGGAGGCAGTGGCGGAAACATAAATGATGATACCGTAGTCAATGATGCTAACAATGGAGTTCTGGACAGCAACTGATAATGTTTCAGGGGTTAGATGTTTCCAGTAGGACCAGCCTGATGTTAGCAGCTTTCAACACAGTATTAATGTGGGCAGCATAGGAGAGGTGGGAGTCCTGTGTCATGCCATGGTATTTGAAGGACTGCACTTGTTCAAGAGTGACTCCTTGCTTGGTTTTGATGGAGAGGTGATACTGCTTATTTTTGTTGTGAGAGCTGCTGAAGATCATGGTCTTTGTTTTTTGTCTGGTTTAGGATCAGTTTGTGCATTAAGAACCAGTTTTCGATTGATGTGAAGCCACGCTGGAGGTTTTCTTGCAGTTGTTTTGGATCATGATGGGAGGCTAGGATTACAGCATCATCTGTGTAGAGTATGATTTGCTCTGGAAAGGAATCTGGTAGTGAGTTCAAAAACAGGCTAAAGAGGAGGGGGCCCAAAATAGAGCCCTGGGGGACACCAGAGCGGACTGGTCTGGCATCTGAGAGTGTGTCAGCAATTTTCACTCTTTGAGACCGGTTGTCTAGGTAGCTTTTGAACCAGTTTACAGAGTTGAGTGAGAGCCTTGCTTTATGGAACTGGACAAGCAGGAATCCATGGTGGATGGTATCAAAGGCCTTTGTTAAGTTGATGAAGGTAGAACCAGTTTGCTACCCATTATCCAATGAGTGGTGGATGGCGCAGGTGAATTCAAGTAGTACTGTGGAGGTGCTATGATTCTTTCTAAAACTGTGTTGCTGCCTGCACAGTATTTTGTGCTTCTCTAGGAAGTCAGTCAGCTGGTCTGTGACAATATTTTCCAGTGCCTTTGAAAGGGGAGGTAGGATGAAGATTGGACGGAAATTCTCATGGGCAGTTTTGACACCACTTTTGTGTATAGGGGTTACAGTGGCAGATTTCCATTTGTCAGAGAACTGGCTGAGGCTGAGGGAGAGATTAAAAATCCTGGTTAATGGTCTGAGTACTTCATCAAGGGTGAGGGATAGAAGTTTGAGGTCTAGTGAATCATTGCTGGTTCTGGACTTGCTAATGGCTTTGGTAACATAATTGCGAACCTGGTACATCTTGACTGCTTTAAAGTAGAAGGGGGTGCGACTAGTGGGAGCAGTAGAAATTGGGGACATAGAATCATCCACTTCTTTGAAAAAATCAGGGGGAAGTACAGTACTAAAATCAGTAAAGGCAGCATTGAAGGTGTCCACAGTGGATTTTGGGTTGAGTGTAATATCTCCATTTATGCTGAGCACCGTTGGGGTGGACTTTGACTGCTTTCAAATTACTTCTTTTATGTTGTTCCAGAAGTCTCTTCCATTGCTCCAGGAGTTAGTAACAGCGTTTTTGAAATAGGCTGATTTCATTTGCCGAATAGATTTGGTGCAGTCATTCCATGCATGTTTGTAGTTAGTGATGTCAATTTGCTTCCCAGTGGTTCTAGCGAGCTCCCAGAGGTGGTCCTTTGCTTTTAGCTGCCTTAGGAGGTCTCCTGAGAGCCAGAGGTTACAGAGGACTTTTACTTTTTGCTTTTTAAGCAGGGTGAATTTGTTGCAGGCTTTGCTAATGCCTTTGATTAAGTGGTCCAGAGCAGTGTTCACATTAGTTGCTATGAAGATTAGTGACCAGTCCCGTTGGAGGAGGTGAGATTTGAGATGAATTAATTGGCCACGGGGTTGAACTCTACTGGTGACAGTTTTTGGAGGAGGGTTTATTGAATTTGTTAGACCAGAAGCAGCTGACAGGGGAGTGGTAACTGAGTGAGTCTGGGAGGACAGTGGTGTTTGAAATCCAGGTGGGGTGGCTGGTAAGGATCCAGTCCAGAAGGGTGCTGGTGCCAGTTTTGTAGTTTTTTCTGGTTGGTGAGTCTACCATCTGGGTGAGGCTGGACACTGCAATGGAGTCCCTATGTGCCCCTGCCTCGGCAGAGGGCCAGTTTATATTAAAGTGTCCTACCTTGGCCAACGAAGAACTCCTGGACATGGCTAGCGCCATTGCCCTGAAATGTTATGTTTGTACTTGTAACCTTTTGCACTTTGTACCTTGTTAGCAGCTCTCTGTTACCATGTATTCCCTGCTGCTATTTTGTATTTTCTGTATTTATTTGCAACCATTCTGTAACCATTGTCTTTAATTACTATGTTAGTTGTTACTTTGTTCATGGTTGTCACTGTCTTGTGTATGACGTGGAACCTTTGTAAAGGTGTCTTTGACTCAAAGGTGTTATCCGATATTTATCAATAAACAATAAACAAAGTCACCTAGCAGGATAGATTCAGTATCCGTTGGGAGAGACCTGACAAAGTCCAGAACTGCTGAATGTCCATTATTTTGCTCTTTAGGTGGTATGTAGACCGTGACGGCTGTGAGGGCTTTGTTGTGAGTACCAAGGAGGATTCTGATGGGAAGAATTTGCGCCGTAGTCGTCAGGGGAGCAGTGTTGATGGGGTGTCCCAAGATAGTTTCTTTAAGGTATAGGGTGCAACCGCCACCTCTTTTAGTCATCCGATCAAGCCTAAAAACATTGCACCCAGGAAGGGTGCTAGCCTTGTCAGGGACTGATGGGGACAGCCAGGTTTCAACAACATGCTAGGATGTCCGGGCTAGTAAAGATCTGAAGGGCATCTATTTTGGGAAGGAGGCTGCAAATGTTAAGCATTATAATTGAGAGGGCGCCTGAGTGCTTGTTCTGATTAGTGACCTTAATTGGGGCTGGGCCAGGATTTGGATGAACATTGCCTGACAGCAGCAGGAGGAGGAGCACTAGCTTCAGAGTGCAAATACGAAGTTCCCTGATCATGCGCTTATGCTTTCTTGTCATGTATGAACATGTCATAGGGTGAGACCAAAGGTTCAGGAACAGAGCTGTAAGGGGGGGGAAGAGTGGTGTACCCAGCTTCCACAGATGGGAGAGAACACTTCCTTAAAGGTAGGAAGGGTCCAGGGCAGATGGTTGAGCACTAGATGTAGGGTGCCTAGGTGGTGATACATGGAATCAAGTAGGTAGGTACGGGGGGAGAGAGGGGAAGCAGGCTCTGGGAGGGTGGAGTAGGGGAAAGAGAGGAGCAAGAAAGAGGAGAAGGGGGAGCAGAGTATTGGAGGAGCACATGTTTAGATGGCAGAAAGGAGGCTGAGGGTGTGGGTGCTGGGATAGGCAAGGTGGAAAGAGTAAAGAAAGGAAAGCAGGTGAGACGAGGAGTGGAGCAGAGAGAAAGACAGTTGCGCTGCAATTTTAAGTGAGGAGACAGCACAGAGGTACAGTGAGACAGAGGTACAGGAGTTAAATTGCAAGAGGGCGAGGTGGTAGGGGGAAGAGACAACAAATGCCTTGTCTTGGCACCATGGGGGGGAAGTGAAGAAATGGCAGAAGGTCAGAAATTAGCAGAGAGTGAGAGATGGTCGGTTCAAGCCTAGGGAAGAAGGAGAAAAAGAATTAGGTTCACAGTATGCACAGAAGAGATGTTAAAACTATTGATCCTAACTGAACATTTCCTCAGAATAGACACAATAAAGAAAGCAAGTACAACTAACAGTTAGAGTCTGGACAGAGCAGCTTGGAGTGGGCCCAAAATTTCTGCCGATTCCAGTTCGAGTCAATGGGCGCAGCAGCCCCGAGTCAAGGAAAGTTTCAGTAGGTGCAGATAGCCAATCTCAGTGCAGGGAGAAAACAAGGGTCCAATCAGGGTGCAGCACAGTGCATGACGGGCCAATGGTGGCAGCTCACAGCAACCCTGGTCAGTCTATCAGTCTTACCTGGCTTTCAGGATCTCGAGGGAAGCCAGGAGGTGTGCGGCTGGGTGGCTGGAGTGCAGATCCGCAGCCGTACCTATGGAGGGCTCATGGGCCAAAGTCAAGGCAGGATCTTTTTGATAATTCCAAGATAAAACAGGCCATCTGACCACCTGGCTAGGACATCCTGACCTTCTTCAAGTTGACATGCTTGCTTTCTTGTTCTCTGTCCATTCTGTAACAACAGCCTTGTCAAGGACACTGGGAACTTTTGGTTTCCAAAGGAAAGAGATCTTCTGTCGACCAATAAATTACCCACTCCTGTAGAGTCTCTCATTCGGTCAGTACAGCCAGGCAAACTACAACACAGAGTAAAAAATTCTGACACCAATATCGGTACCTCTCCTTGTTTTTCCAGTCATGCGTGGTCCCTACCACAGCAAGAGAGTCTTGCAGTTTTCTAGTTAAATGAAATTTGCAAATACTCTGACATCCACCTGACCCTTCGCCATTTTGGTTTCCTGCAGAAAGTCTGGTTTCTTTCTGTGCCACCTGGGCTATTGGTACAATTCATGACAGAGGTCACCCAGGGTCACAGCTAGGCAGGGATTTCAGAAGAGGCTTTGGCTATGCAAGAGCTTTCAGGCATGCACTCCCCTGCTAAGCCCCAACATTCCTGTCCTGTTCACCATTTTTTGGATATTGCCATGATGTCAGGTTGAGTTAGTTCACATGTTGCAAATAATTCATCAAACTTATTATTTAGGCTATGTGCATTCAATAATAACCCTGAGATTTTATTATGCTTTTTGTATACTTTTGCTTTTGCTTTCCACTGGCTCTCCTCACAGCCTTCTCACATTGTTTGGTAACTGTTAGATTACTCCCTGGTCCCTTTCCAGTTTGATGGTGGTCAATAACACCCCCACCCATCATGTAATCCCCCACTACATTTCTGTGCCCCAAGTGCATGATTTTTTACTTGCTTGGATTGAATCGTACCTACCACACCCTTACTTAGATCCCTTCTCATTTTCTATACCCTTCCTGGATCGTCAACCCAGTTGCAGATCTTTGTGTCATCTGCAAAGAGTCATACCTTCCCTTCCAGCTCCTCTGCAGTGTCACTTATTAAGACATTAAGGTTGACTGGTCCAAGCGCTGATCCCTGTGGGACCCTGCTGGTCACTTCCATCTCTTCAGATTGAACTCTGTTCACTACAACCCTCTGTGTCCTATTGCTCAGTCAATATTTGACCCAGTTTACCACCCTGGGACCCACTCCCAGGCAGCCCAGCTTGTTTACTAGCCTCTTATGTGGGACGATGTTGAAGTCTTTGCTGAAATCCAGGTAGGCCACATTTACCACCCCTCACTGATCCATTTCCCTAGTCAACCAGTCAAAGAAATCTATCAGATTTGTTTGACAAGATCTTCCTGCTGTGAATCTATGCTGCCTCCTGTGATCCATTGGATTTGAGATATATCACAAACCTTTCTTTTAGTAGTGATTCCATTAGAGACTTATATTTTCTTGCTTTATGTGGGGGGCTGTGCCCCCGCAACCTCCTCGCAGAGGGCTTCGCCACCCACGCCCCCTACTAAAGGATTCTCAACTCTAGTTGGCTGCATGTCACAGGGTGGTGAAAAATTAAAATATAATACAACCCACAGCAAAAAACAAGTGCGCCAAGAATCAAACCCGGCACCCTTCCAACCCCAGCCTGCCACCAACCCACCATGCCACATGGCCAGCTCAGTAGCTCACCACTGCACTACATCCCACAAACCCTGCCTCCCCTTCTACCTGTTGCATGGCATGGTCCTCCCCACCCACCCCTGTGCATGTGTATACATAGCAACATCCTGTTGCTATAGTCGCTGAACCTCCTATCTGGTCACCCTCCCTGCCTAGTAGCCTTGTGTAAAAGCACCGTGATTGAGTCATCCTTTTTGAAAGCACTCAGTCATGGTCACCTAATACACAGGATAACATTGCTTGTTGCCTCCACTATAGGTCCCTTAAGATTCTCCCATTGTTCTTCCACCCCCCCTTTCTCCTTCCCAGCTATTAAGTTCCTAAGACAGTCTCACATCTTTGCAAAGTCAGCCCGCCTGAAATCCAGGAGCCTTGCTTTCCTGTGGTTTGACTCTTCTGTTGTTCTCACATTGAACCACACCGTACTGTGATCACTTGATCCCAGATGACTCCCCGCTTTCACGTTTGTACTTCTGTCCCCGTTGTTGAGTACCAGGTCCAAAGTCACTCTATCTCGATTGGGCTCTGTCACTAGCTGTTTTAGGCATGACCCCTGCACAGGGCTTTCAGGATGTCTTTGTTCCTGGCTGAGGCTGCAGCCTGGTAGCCCCAATCCACATCTGGCAGACTGAAGTCTCCTACCAGCAGCATGTCCCCTTTATCTGTCATTCTGTGGATGGCTTCTACAAGTACCTTGTCTGGCTCTTTCTATTGTGCAGGAGGTCTGCAGATACACTAGTGTGAATGGTAGTGCCATTTCCCATCTCCAGGATGATCCACAGTGCCTCCGCTTCTTCCTGCATTCCTTGTACCTCAGTTGCCTTAATTCCTTTCCTGAGATAGATAGCCACTCCTCCCTTTATACCCACCCTGTCCCTCCTGAATAGAGTATATCCTGATATTGCCATATCCCAATGATGGTTCCCCATGAACCATGCCTTGATAACAGCGACTGTACTAGTTCTTTGCATCACTGAGCTGCACTGCGCAAAACATGGAATTAGTCTCCTGTTTTCTTCTATATGATTCACGTCATTAACCCACTTTTCTTTTTCTCTGGCTCTTCAGGGGGATGGCCTTGCCATGGCAGCCTGAGTTTATACTAACAGTCCCCCACTTGAGCTCTCTTACCCTATCCAGAAACTCTGAACCTGCCACTTACTGCCTTATACAGACTGCTCGCCAGAGGCCACGTGTAACCCCTGAATAAACTATATGCAAAGTACTACCAATTGCTTATATGTCATGATGATAACCATACCTGTACCCATGCCTGCATCCACTGCTTTTCTTTTACCGTGTGTGCAAGCCATGCCTGTATCCACTGCTTTCTTTTACCATGCCTGTAACCATGCCTGTATAACTCACAATGCCTCAAATGTTCCTTATGCCCTTGTTCATTCTTATAACTTGTATTGTTATCCCGGGTCGCCCCTGAAAAAGGGACCTTCGGGGCTCAGTGGGCCTACCCGGTCACCAGAATTTAATAAATAAATAAATAAATAAATACTGCTCATTCCCTTCTTCCCCCAATCATATCTCATCCCCCTAGTCTCACCAATTCTCTACTGAAAACAACATTTCTATGTTCCATATGGCAAACTGTATAAGTGTACAATGTATGCTAGGGATGAGGGCAGGGAGGCTGGGACCTCTAGCAGCACAGTGCATGGGAGAAGGAGGAGGGAAACCTCACATTATAGTGCTCCAGGGTATGAATGACCTTACTGGATGGAAAGTGGAGGTAGTGTAAGAGAGGTTCAAGGAGGTGAGGAGACTCTGCAAGGTGGAAGTGAAGTTAGTAGACTTCTCAGAGGTGATTCCAGTCACAAGATCTAGTATTGCAAGGCAGGTAAAAATTACCAAATGCAATGAATGGCTTAGGGGGTGGAATGCAAGAGAACAGGTGTGTTGGAAGTTGTGGGGGGTGGGGACATGGCACAACAAGGAACTGTATGCACCGAGCAGGTTACACCCAAGTAGAAAGGGCATAATGGTCCTGAAGAGAAAGCTAGAGGACTTCATGATTAATAATCTACATTTAAACTGACAAAGGGGGTAGCAGCAGGGTGCACAGCACCTTTAGTCACCTGGTGGAGGAGGCTGATAGGCCACCCCCCCAGTCAGGACAGCAGGTGGAGGGGAGAATGGGGGAAGGAGGGAAGAAGAAAGAAATCAAGGGAAGACAGAGGTGAAAGGGAACAGGTCAGGAGTAAAGGGGTTCAGAGTCATGTTGAAGGGTGTTGTCTCTAAACACCAGAGATCCAGGAAACAAAATGGCAGAAATGTGTCCTAGGACAGGAGGATGGCACATGTGGTGCCTCTCCACAAAAGTTGACCGGGGAAGAGCCTGACATTCAATAGTGGGTAAGCTGATGGAGACCATCCTGAAATAGAGACTGGCCTCCAAAACAAGACAGAGCATGGGTTTGTGTCAGGGCGGTCATGCCAAAACTAACCTGATTAACGTCCTTGAGTGAGTCACTAGGACAGTGGACAAGGGCCAGGTGATTGATGTTCTGTATCTAGACTTCAGCAAAGCCTTTGAATCAGTGCCTCAAAGGAGACTGGTTAGAAACCTGAAGGACTTGGGGGTGGGGGCTAAGATTATGGAATGGGTTAGAAGCTGGTTGTAGGATAGAAGCCAAAAGGTGGTAGTTGGGGAGAATTCTCAGTGGAGAGGCCTGTGACCAGTGGGGTCTTACAAGGCTCTGTGGGGGTCCAGTGTTGTTCAACATCTTCATAAGTGATATTGCAAATTGGTCAGGGGTAAAATCTGCATGTTTGTGGACAACACCAAGCTCTGTGGGAGGGTGGACATGGAGAAGAGAAGACAGAAACTCAAGGAAAACCTAGCAAGGTTAGAAAAGTATCTGTCATTTTGCAGCTGGGGTTCAATGCTAAAAAGTGTAACGTTATGCACAAAGGGATGAAGAATCCAGGGACCAAATACTGGTAGGGCAGTGTGCAAGTAACCGGGTCAGAGGAAGAAAAAGACTTTGGGGTGATAATCACAAGTGACCTGAAACACTCTCCATACTATAAGAGAGCAACAGCAAAACCAAATCAGATGGTGAACTGCATAGCCAGGGGAATACAGTAACTACCAAGAAGATCAAGGTCATTCTGTCAGTTGTGACTGCTTCCAATAACCTTTCTTCTTGTGACCAGCACTTGTTCTAATCTTATGCTATCCTGACCTTATGCATAACTGTTCTCAGCATGTAAATAACTGTTCTAAGTTGCTAATCATTCTCCTTCACATGTCCTCTTGATCCCTTCCACTCTTTCCCCTCACACCTCTATGGCTTTCCCCCATCCCCCCTTCCCTCTGTTATATCTCCTGAGCTCCCTTGCTCACTTTAAAATGCTTTGTCCCATACCTTCTCACCTCTGATGAGGCCCCTGGGCTGATGCTATCCCTTACCTTGTTGATTATTAGATATTAGGCTGAATTTGTTTTTTATTTTCCTGTAAAGGGTCGTTTCATAAGACCCCACCCCCTCTAATATGACCCTTTGCATCCCAGATTTTAATCAAATATGCACCACGGCATACATTGTACAATGCCACGTGCATTGGAACGTCTCTAGTTATACACTCTTATAATGTCTTGTATAATTCCTTGTTTTGTTTGTTCTCCATCTCATACTTTCCCAATACGTATTGTTCGTCTGACGTGGAACCTATGAAATGATCTTGTTCTCAAACGTGTTATCCGAAATTTCAATAAATAAATAAAAAAAATAAAATTCTGCCACTGTGCAAGTCACTATTAAGACCACACCTGAAGTGCAGTATGCTGTTCTGGTGCCCATATTGTAAGAAGGATATCAACTTCCTGGAGACAGTTCAGAGAAGGGCAACCAAGATTATTTAGGGCCAGCAGGGCAACACCTATGAAGAGAGGCTCAAGGAGCTCAACATGTACTCTCTTAAGGGAAAGATAGGAGGGGAAAATTTGACTGAGACCTTCAAGTACCTTAAGGGTATTAATAAGGTTAGCACTGAGGGCCTCTTCAGCTTAAGCAGGAGCAAGACCACTTGGTGGAACAGCCTAAAGCTGGTGGGGGAGGGGTAGGTTCTGGAGGGAGATGAGGAGGCACGTTTTCACTAAGAGGGTGATGCCCAAGAGAAATGAGCTGCCAGAGAAGGTCGTTTCACTAAAAACAGTGGACAGTTTTAAGAGAGATGGGACAAGATGAGGGGAAAAATTCTGGGTAGGAGAAGGGGTGAGTGAGAGGAGACAGGGAAGTTGAGGGAGGAAAGAAGGGGAAGAGGAGGGCAGTTCCCTTCCCTCCCATACTTATGCAGCTGCACAATCAAGCAGAGCAAATTGACCATAAGGCCTTTATCTGCTGGCATGTTCATTTCCCCTGCAACATGCACTATCTGCCTCTCCAGATGCAGCACTGTCCTGCTGTGTTTCCGTGGTGACCTCTGATCCCCCATCTGGCAGATCCCCTTTGTGCACTGTGCATTTTACCCCTGCAGCCTCTGCCACTGAAGACTGCAGGCTTCCTTTTGTCAGTGTTCAATTGCCTCCTGTGCATGTAGCCACCTCAGGGTCTCATTGGCACAAGCCGCTAGGAAAATTCACCCCGAGTATGCCATTTGCATAATTTTGGTCCATTGTCTTAATCACCTATGATATTTCCCTTTGTCAAGTTTGCCCAGCAAAATCCCAGCTATGTTTGGCTAGTGAGTCACTTTGAATTTGAACCTTTTTTTTAAACTAGGAAATGCTGGTGCTTGCCAATTGTATACCAATGTTCTTTTGGATTTTGCAAGCCTCAGAACACAGAACCCCACTTTACCTGAGCTGGCAGCCCACATGTGCACCACAGCTCCGGTCTGCATGGCAAGCACCATGCTCAAAATGGTAGCACCAGTATGCATGTCATGAATCCAATCCACAAGGCAGCCATCGAGCTCAATATGGTGGCCATACATGTGTGCCACGGTCCCATCACAAAGCTGTCTCCTTCTCATGTGGAGCAAATGTGAATCAACATGCCTATTTAGTGGTGCTCAGAAACTGCAAACCTGATACAAAACCCTCCGTTTAATCAAGAACCGAATGACAGTTTCCACTTCTTCCCACAGCCATTCTTAAGACTTGTTCCCTTTGTAATCTCTATACCCATCAAAAATCCCACCATTGACATCCTATCATACCACCGACCAGTGCTGTAATAAGTTAATTTGCCAATATTTGACCATGTTCCAGATACTCTCCACATAAGTAATTATAATATGTTCTATGCATGTCATGTTGTACATGGTTCAACCTCTAACCCTGGCCACTGCCATGTGCAACTTGACGGCTAAGCACATGTGCTGAAAGGAGCCTGCCAAAACCTCCCCCAGAACTCATGCTAGCTGCTGAACTCACAGAAAGTTACCTACCAGTAATTCCATAGACAGTGTGAGACCCAGTACCCTGGTTCTAGGTCATAACAGTGATCGGGGAATAGCGATTGCCATTTTGATGAGTGTACACCGCAGAAAATGAATTACGGAGATGTACACTGGCAGAGACTAGAAAACTGGCGATTGGTTTTGGGAAGTTCAAAATCTCCCCCACCCCACTTAAGGATTCTCAACTGGGGGTATGACGGGGAGGATGTAAACTTAAAAAAAATAAAAAAACAACCTGATGCAAAAATGATCATGACCAGAATCGAACCCGGCACCCTCCCAACTGCAGCCCACCACCTACCCATCATGCCACATGGCCAGCTCAGCAGCTGACCACTGCACTACATTCCGCGTACCCTCCCTCCCCTTCCGCCTGTTTCCGTCAAGTTCCCTTCCCCCCGCACACACATGTATATACAGCGACATCCTGATGCTATACTCACCTACAACCCCTTCCAGCCGCTACCCTGCCAGGTAGCCCTGTACACAAGTGCCGTGATTGAGTAACCCTTTTTGAAAGTGCTCAATTGTGGTCGTCTTGTTCATGGTATACCCAGTACCCCTTATTACCCTGAGTACTAAAAAGCCCTTGCTTCTCTCCATGCCAGTATCCCATGAGAGTTCTGCCATTTGTCCCCCAGGTGCTTTGGCACCTGATAACTCTAACACTCATGCTTGGTGTCAACTTTTCCTCTGGACATCTACCTCTCTCCTGTCTGCCAGCATCCAATTCCACATGCCAGTATAATGCTCCTGCTGACTGGAGCAGTGGGGATGCAGAACCCTTAAGGGTTCAATTCTAGCAACTGTTTTGTTTTAAATTGCCTGATCCACTCTAGCTCTGAAGCATCATCGTCCCGATCATATACATACTAGCTCCACTCCCCCACATTGCATCCTACTGGGGAGGAACTGATCACTCAAAGCACTGGCATCAGTTGCTGTGCCCTGCTCTGGCATAACTGAGTTGGCCCCGCTCCCTCATGCCAGTAAGCTCTTCAGTGCTGAAACACTCCTGCTCTTCTTGTGCTCACTCACCCTGAGTCCCTTATCTCATCTCTTCTTGACAGCTCACCCCAACTGATCACTTCATACTGGGGGGAAGCCTATCTGTCACTGCCCTGATATAAGATGCTGTGCTCTGCTCTACTATTTCCTTCCACTTCACCAGCATACCCTCAGACTACACCTTATAACTCTGTCTCTAAATGGATTTTACCACTACCGCTTGGACAAATGTTATTTTCTTGCACTAAACCAGTTTAAATTGTGATGTCTTATGACTGTGCCTGTTGCTTAGTCTGGCTGAAAGGTGCCCCTACCACTGATTTTGACTTAAAGAAATGACAAAGAAGTTGGGCTGCTATCAGTCTTTTTATAGCCTCTTTGCTCTTCCCCTGCAGCCCAACTCTTCCCGGCCCCCGGGCATACCCTACTAACTTAGCCTTACTCTCCCTTTTTCCCTTTCCACCATTCTCTCCCTGCCACCTACCTAACCTCTGCCCAATAACAAAGAGAGTGCCCACAAACAAATTTCCACAGGCGTCAAGGAGTCTCATTGACTGATTCTATTATGTGTTTATTAGGTAACAGGACTCTACATACGGATAAGCTTTGCTATTAGTACCTCTGATATTTGTATGTGTGTGTTCATGTTCACTAACATCTATTTCTTAACATTTCAGATGTGATTCTGTTGTTTATAAATTCATAAGTTGAGTAGCTATATGCATACCACACCAGCCTAGGCCAAGGGCTCATAATACTATTTGTGACCTAACCCGAATACAATCATTTAAAGTGATAGTTCTATTTATATTTTTATTTTTTTATTTTATTTAAACAGCAGTTTGGAAAACCTTTGAGCCATAGGCTCATTTACAAAGGTACCTTGTCACAGTAAGACAAACCAAAATACACAGTATAGCAGTACAACACATAAGTATAACAGTAAATTAAGACATAGATACAAACAAGCTGGTACAGGTAGGATGGATGCAAACAATACCAGAGTTATGTCGTCCTTAGCAGCTTAGTAATAAGCTTTGTCATAAGTATTGAGACGGCTTTGACTAGCAGCAGTTACAGCATCAGGTGTTAATAAGGTGGTTACATAAGGAAGTTTTGAAGCACTGATATAGTTGGAGCTTCGGAGATGGAGGGGGCAGTGTGTTGAACCAGGAGGGGGCCTAAGTCTGAAGGCTCTTTGGCCGTGAGAGGTCCTAGCTCTAGGATAACAAGAGAGGTTTTCCCAGAGGTCCGAGTATGAACTAGTGGGACAGAGCGGCGATGGTGGTGGTCAATCCTGGTGGGAAAGCCCAAGAAGGTTCTTTTTTGTAAGGGTACAGGTAAGATATTTGAGGCGCCAGTCGAGATCAAGTACCAGCGCTTTAGCATACAGTAGACAGGTGTGTGTCATCCTAGGTGCTCCAGTAATTAACCTGCAGGCCTTATTCAGAGTAGTGCGAATTTTATGGAGTGCGGTCTGATTAGCAGCACCATACACCGGCAGTCCATAGTCCACTAGGAACAGGATAGAGGAGGTGACTGCGAGTCAAAGAGCCTCCGAGGGGAGGCAGTGTTTATACTGATGTAAGATGCCCAATCGGATATTAGTGGCAGTGGCTAGGGCAGCGATGTGTCCATGGAAGGAGAGGGAGGGGTCAAAATGGATCCCTAGGTATTTATAGGAGCAAACTTGTTCGAGGGAATGAGGACCCAGAGTGAATGAGGAGTTTGAAGTTGCAGGACTTGTTTTGGGGATGAGTGAAGAACATGGTTTTGTTTTTTAAGATTTATCACAAATCTATAGCCTTGAACCAGCCCTCGGCTTCAGTGAAGGACTTCTGCAGCGAGTCCTGAGGGCAATAGGTTACGATTGGGGCAAGATGACTGCATCATCACGACAATAGAATGTTCCCGAGCAAGAGCGTGAAGGTGTTAAGGTAAAGGGAGAATAGTAAGCGGCCCAGAATGGAGCCCTGGGGAACCCCAGAAAAGATGGGACAGATGTCTGAGTAGGTCCCATTAATTTTTACACGCTGTGAGCGGTCAGACA
Organism: Neoceratodus forsteri; assembly: GCA_016271365.2. Lineage (NCBI taxonomy): Eukaryota > Metazoa > Chordata > Ceratodontiformes > Ceratodontidae > Neoceratodus > Neoceratodus forsteri. The sequence continues at coordinate 57,966,653 of CM028130.1, forward strand.
GATAACTGGTGCACCAGGAAATAGGCCCAGCAGCAAAACCAGAGAGACTAAGGGCATCAAGAAGGAGGGGGTGGGAGACAGTGTCGAAAGCTTTCGAGAGGTCAATGAAGACAGCACCAGCAAGAGAACCAGTGTCTAAGGAGGAGTGAGAAAGTTGGAGAACTCTAGGAGCGCTGTGTTGGTACTGTGGCCCACTGAAGCCATGCTGCTCCAGGACAAAGGACATTGTAGGTGGAGAGGTAGTCAGAGATTTGAGAGGCCACCACTTTTTCCAAGGCCTTGGAGAGAGGAGAGAGAATGGAGATTGGCCGATAGTTTCCAGCCACAGTCCTATCACCACCTTTAAAGATAGGGGTGACAGTGGTGACTTTCCAAGCAGTTGGAACCTTCCCCAGGCAAAGAGAGTGGTTGATGAGGCATGTGATTGGGGTAAGGACTGTGTCTAAGACCAGCCGTAGGATACACGGATCCAGGGTGTCACTGCCTGTACTATTACTCTTGAGGGCAGTGACAAGGTGCGGCCTAAGTTCTTGGGCAGAAACACGGCGGAGGAGAAAATAAGGGCAAGAAAGATTTACGGCAGGTGCTGGGGGAGGAGGGTCAAAAAAATTTGTAGGGAGGATAGGGCTAAGGTCAGTGAATGAGGTGTTGAGGTGGTTGGCTATGAGGGCTGGGTCTGAGGAGATCACACCATTAATGTTGATCTGGGTGGAGTGTGCACTCCATTTAACTGTTTAATGTTATCCCAGAAGGTTCTGGGATTCCCCATGAGGCAGTGAGTGAGGGACCGATGGTGCTCAGACTTGGCCTTTCTGATGGCCCGAGTGCACTTGTTTCGGGCGGCATATAACCGCCTGTCATTGGGCCAGCCAGTCTCAATGGCACAGTGCCATAGGTTGTCCTATGTTTGAGCTGGTGGATCAAAGCTGGGGTAACCCAGGGGCATTCTTCCTTTTAGAACGGGTGGGTCAACACTGGGCAAAGATATCACAGGCATTATTAAAAGTTTGGGTAAAGAAGGAGAGAGCTGTGTCGATGTCAGAAGTTGCCTGTATAGGAGACCAGTCAATTTGGGACAGAAGTTCCTTAAGTTTTATCAGTCCACCAGGTATTAGACACTGCTGGCATGTGGACTGTGCTATGGGTTTGGGGACTGAGGTTGACCAGTGGAATAGAATGGGGGAGTGATCGCTGAGAGAGTCTGGGAGGACTTGTACATTGGGGATCCGATTAGGGTGGTTGGTGAGCACCACATCAAGCAGGGTACTGGAGCCTCTCTTGGGGTTAGTCCTGGTAGGGTGGGTAACTAGTTGCATTAGGTCTATTGCAGAAAAGGAGTCTTGGGTAGAGGAGGAGGAGGGGCTGAGCCAGTTGACATTTAAGTCACCCACCAGAATTTGATCAGCGGAAGGAGGTAGAGAGGTAAGGTATTCTGTAAGAGAGGCAATGGCCTGCGTTTGCTCCCTGGGGGGCACGTATGCAGTAGTCAGATAAAGGGGTCCCTTTAAAGGGTCAGGGGTTAGTTTCAGCGTAGCGCCTGGGCCCTGAGTCAAGGATGGAGCGGGCAGGGCTAGTATGGGAGAGATCCTTGACATAAATAGCGCAGCCGCCTGCCTCCCAACACGGTCGGACCGAAAAGGGTGAAACCAGGAAGGGAGACTAGGGAGTCAGGGAGGATTTCGCAGCCAAGTCTCAACCAGGGTGATGACGTCAGGGTTAATTGATGTGACCAGGCATTGTAGTGAGTCAAACTTTTTTAGGAGGCTACAGATATTCATGGAGACCATGCATAGGCCTGTGGTGCGAGTTGGGGAGCTCCTGGGAACCGGGCCAGGGTTTGGATGAATTTTCCCTGACAGGAGTAGTAGCATGATTAACACCCTGGCTGGGAGATGGTGAGAGGTTTTCCTCTATTGACATGAGAGGGGAGGAGGTTAAGGGAGCAGGGGGTGGGCAGGGAGGTACAGGAGGGAAAGCAAGAATAAGAAGACACCCAGATGTTCCTGAGGTGAAGAGAAAGCTAGGGGAGGGCAGGGGATGGGGACACAGAGGTCCCAAGGGCAGGAGAGGAGGTTCAGGAGCAAGGAGGAGGGGTGCAGTGCACAGTGTGGACTAGCAGATGGGTAAGTGGGTAAGTGCACTGCTAGTGGGGATAGGCATAGGCAGAGCATGAGGCAGGGCCAATACATTGTGGTGAGCAAGATCCCAGGGAAGTAGTGCTGTACAGGTAGGAGTAGGAAGTAGTGAGGGAGCATAGGTCCCTCTAGTGGCCAGCAGGTATAACCTGCAAATGGGAAAGTGGGGAGATAGGTTCTGGGCAACAGGACGTGATGTCACCGGAAGTGATGTCATGGGGTGGATCCTTAAATTGACAGCCGCCCCTGGGTGGGAGGGTGGTTGGGGCGGCGGGCAGATGGCGCCAAGCGCCGCCGGGCTAGCAGTCCCTCTTAGGCATCCAGATAAGAGAAGAGGCTCTCTTTACCTCGAAAGTTATCAGGCTGGAGATTTGGCTTCCTCAGCTACTCAGGTGAGCTGCTTGTTGCTTCAGTTGCTTGATTGTCCCGAGTGCCTAGCTTGGGGGATGCCTATGTAGTGGAGAAAACAAAGCCTCTCATTACTATGCAGTGGGAGAATATGTTGTGACTTACACAAAGGAGCTCCACTCTAAGCAAACAGGGCTATTCCAAAATGAGGTCACACTAGGACCCAGCTAACCTAATGCCTTCAGTAACAAGCACAATTAGCTCAATACCACCATATTAAACAAGTCTGATCTATATTAGCTGCTTGGTATATCTGGCTTTAAGATGAAATCAGCAAGGCAACTCTAGAAAAGCCAGTGAGTCCCTAGCTTTACACTTCAGCATTAGTAGCACAAAGAGAAGCAAATAACAAGCCCACCCAGTGGTGAACAGGAACAAAGTTCATAAAATATAAGTGCTCATCAGGTAGCACCCCTCTGCAGGCGTCCAGACGAAGAGAAGAGGCTCTCTTTACCTCAAAGTTATCAGGCTGGAGATTTGGCTTCCTCAGCTACTCAGGTGAGCTGCTTGTTGCTTCAGTTGCTTGATTGTCCTGAGTGCCTAGCTTGGGGGGGGGAGCTGCCTCGAAAGTTATCAGGCTGGAGATTTGGCTTCCTCAGCTACTCAGGTGAGCTGCTTGTTGCTTCAGTTGCTTGATTGTCCCGAGTGCCTAGCTTGGGGGGGGGGAGCTGCCTCGAAAGTTATCAGGCTGGAGATTTGGCTTCCTCAGCTACTCAGGTGAGCTGCTTGTTGCTTCAGTTGCTTGATTGTCCCGAGTGCCTAGCTTGGGGGGGGGGAGCTGCCTCGAAAGTTATCAGGCTGGAGATTTGGCTTCCTCAGCTATTCAGGTGAGCTGCTTGTTGCTTCAGTTGCTTGATTGTCCCGAGTGCCTGTATGAACATTAGGCCCAATTATCAGTCACAGTGGGCAGAAGTGCAAATCAAGGAAAGACAGCTGCCCCATTATACCACTGCATTCTGTGGCATTATACAAAAGACCAGATAAGGAATTGGGTGGAAGATGTTTCCCCTGCATCTATAGCATGCTGGAGTGCAGAAGAATGGTACAGATAACAATGTGCTCAAACAGGCTTTGCATATGCTAACACTTGAAGTGTAGCACCCACAGATTTTTTTGTGTGGCAAAGTATCAGTTGCATGTGACTGTGACATGAAAAGGGGCACTCGGCACAGGTGCTGCCACCTTAAATATCCCCACCTCACCTGACCATTATCTTTAGGCCTGCTTCTGGACCTATGTATTCATCATCGTTGTGGGCAACTCCTGGCAGTCCTGGTGATCCTGCAGCTCCATTCTACTTACCAGCCCCATAGCAATCCTTGATGATCAGTGTATGTCCATGCCCTGTTTTTCCATGGCTGTGAATTTGCATTCAGCCCCATAATGATCTCTGCCTCCCATCATTTTCTTGCAGAGATTACTAATATCACCTGCCTTAAGAATCAACTGATATCATCTGGGCAGGCAACTCATTATAAGGATTTGCCTGTCTAGAGCTCAAATTATCCCTGAATGGAATTTTGTTGTCCAGTGATAAAATAAAATGTAACTTACAATGATTAGTGTGTAGTTTGTATATGTCCTGAGGGCTGAAGAGCACTACAGCCCCACCCCTAAAGTCTGTTTTTTGCTGATCCAAAGTATGGAACAGGGCTGCACTCACTAGGATCAGGGAAGGAGGGGGCTGTCTAAAGATACCTTTACTATTATTAATGGCAGTTCTACATGTATGTGGCTATAATACAAATTATACAGTGTATACTATATACTGTATATATTATGCATAAAGCTTTGTGAAATTTGAATATTTCACTTAATGCTGCATTTGTGAAATATATGAAACACTTGTGAAATTTCTTGAACTTTATTGATACTTTCCCTTTTTTAAAGTGCATAATTTCATTTCTTAATGTGCAATTCTACAGAAAGTATCTGTATTATGTCAAAATTGTGTGTGTCTGTGTATTTTGCAGATAACAATTCCAAACTACACAAACTGGAAAAAATATAGGATTTAAAAAGGGGGCAATTGGGACAACAAAAGGCTCACAATCACATATTTTGTATTTTGCTTGGTCTACTGTAGGAAGCATAGTGCTGTTAGGATGAGCAAGAATAAAAAACTACCTCTACAGGGATAAAATAGATTATATAAAATGCTCTATGTCCCTTTGAATTTATTTGATCCTGCTTCTTGCCTTGTTACAACTGCTATAGCAACTGCATATTAAGTCACAAGCACAGAGGTTACTTATATGATAACCATAGGTAGTAAGCAGCAGTCTAGGGACAGAGCCTATTTTTATACAATTTTTCTTTGTAATTAAGAAGAAGGAATGATAAAACCAGAATAAGCTGTACCTGTGAGATGTGCTAAATTATTATATTGTATTTTTCATGTTATCTCTGAGGCATCCTTTGCTCTTTAAATATTTATACAGATTAGCCCTTGGAGATGTGACGTCTCATCCCAGGTGGTATCCCGTTGACAGCCACAACAGGGTTACAATTATATATCCCATCACAACATCTTACATGCAGATTTTGCAAGAGCATGTAATCCTGATGCCTAGATCAGTGATAGATGAATAATCACTATTTCTTCAAATAATAGTAAAATCTGAGGATCAGAATAGCACATTATGGAAAGATTGAACAGTGTGCTCACATTTTAGAGGCAACTAAATGGAGAAGGAGAGGGCCAGGCTTGGATCTACTGAACATCCAGGAGTTTGAATTTGTCTTTGGTCTTCATGGCAGTTTATGGTTTAAGTGCAGCCCTTTCTGTGCTTACTTCCATTGCATTCTCATGGGGGAGTGACACCTATGACCAACTAGGGCAGTAGAAATGGTATAGTCAGGGACAAGGGCCTGACTGGATGGGCCAAAAAGTCCTTTTCTGCCAACAATATCTATGTTTCTATTGCACTTATTTATGAAGTGCAGAATGTACTCTTAGCTCTCATGCTATAATGACTAAAATACATTATAAAATGAGAACAATATGAGAAACCAAGACTTGCAACTGTTCAGATATGATCACATGACTAGCCATCTATTATTCCAGCACAATAGCACAGATCAGAAATGCTTAACATTCTGAATCTCATTATTTAGTTTTAAACATAAAATTAGAGTATCTGTTTTATAATTTTTCTTTTGTATTTATTTAAACATTTGATAACTGGGAAAGACACACTAAGCTGAGGCCCATTTCCAGGTGCAACCAGGGGGAATGGGATACAGGGAGATATAAGCACACAAAATATGTAAAAAGATACATAAATAAAGACATAAGTCCAATTACAGTTACATATTTTACAGAGGTATGTAAACAGATGGAACTCTTGTACTATGGTTCATAATGAGTGCAGTAATAGTGAGGCAAAGAAAACAACATTTCAAATGGATGTGCATACTTCAGGATGTAAGAAATTCAGAAGGTAAGATTAAGTTCCCTTGTTAAATTGTGGTCGGAGGGGACATACATCAGGGGAAGGCTAGGAGCAGGTGCAGGTGGGAGGGTAAGTTTGTGAATTAGATATTTGATGGAGTTGTGAGAGGGTGAGTTTCTTAGGAGGGGTGGTAGTTTGTTCCATATTGAGTAAAGCCCATATGAGAAAGTGGATTTGTCAGCTGGTGAGGAAGGTTTGGGGAGGGAGAAGGAACAAAAGTCCCTTGAGCACAGCATGCATGGTGATGCAGTTGCAGGAGCAAGACTCTCTGACAGGTAAGAGGGGAGCAGGTTGAACCAGAATTTGGATATGAAGGAAATGGAGTGCGTGAAATGGCAGTGGGATAGTGGTGGTATATCAAGGGTAGAGAGAAGAGTGCATTGATGGGTTCTGAGGGTGATGTTTTTTGGCAAAGCAACAGAAGTCATAGAGAAGGGAGTCAAGCCTGGTTAATAAAGAGGAGGGGGCAATGCAGTACACTATGTCAGCATAGTCAAATATGGGAGTGATCATTTTGGCTAATATTGTACGTCTTACTGGTAGAGGGAGGGAGTCTCGTAATCTGTGTAGCGAACCAAGCTTAGGGTTTAAGCTCCGAAATGATGGCATCAATGTGGATCAAGAAGTTTAACTTGGGGTCGAGCCACACTCCTAAATATTTGTAAGAAGAGATTGTCTTTAGTGAAGTTCCATCTAATGAGGAAATAGCAGAGGAGGATGGTGCTCTAGGAAGTTTTTTGGCCAATCCAAAAGTCATGGAAGTGTTTTGGGAAGTGTTTATTTTGAGTAGGTTTGCCTGGAACCAAGATTGTGTGGTGTGATAGTCATGTTGTAGTATTGATTGAATGTCTCTAAGAATTGGGCCAGATGCAAAAAGGATGGTGTCATCTGCATACATGTGAATGAGGGATCTAGTGCAATCAGATGGAAGATTGTTAATGGATATGGACAGCATAATGGGGCCCAGAATCGATCCTTGGGGGACACCTATGAGGATAGAGAGCAGGGGAGAAGTAGAGTTAGCAATCTTGACAGATTGAAGACTGTTCTCAAGGTAGTATCTAAACCACTGGATGGCAGGGGAGAGGGGGAGTCTGGCATCCTTGAGTTTATCAAGGAGCAGGGGGTGGGGGGCTGAGTCTAAGGCCTTAGCTAAGTCCACAAAGATTGCAGCTGTTAGTTGGCCTCAGTCAGCAGTGGACTGGATGTGTCCTGTGACTTGAAAGAGGGACATTATGGTGGAACAGTGCTTTCTGAAACCTGATTGGTATGGGGAGAGGAAATTTGTAGAGGTTAGAAAGTCAGTCAGTCTGGATTGAACTAAAGATTCTTACAATTTGGCAAGAGCTCGGAGGATGGAATATCGGCCACTATCTGCCAGGTACTGAGGGATCACCACTGTTGTGGAGAGAGATTACACACACTGACTTCCATGCATGTGGGACCCTGCCTGAGGAGAAGGACAGGTTTAGAATGTACATGATGGGAAGAATGATGGTCAGAGCAGATATACGCAGTAGTCTGGGGTGGATGACATCTGGGCTGGATTTTGAGATGTTTAAGGAGCATAGAGCTTTTCTGACTTCTGCCAGTATGGTGGGAGTGAGAAGGAATGTATTTCCGGTAGAGTTATGGGAGGTCGCATTTAAATCTAGGTAGGGGGTGTGGATTGGTCAGGCAGGGCACAGGTGATGAAGAACTTATTTAGGGTTTCAGCTATACTGACAGGGTCTGAAATTGTTGGGCATGAGGCTTAAGGTTAAGTGTAATAGTGTAGGGGTGGGGGAACCAGTGAGGGAATGGACCACCTTCCAGAAGGAGGAAGGATGAGCAGAGCTTAGCTGGGACCTAACTGCTTCTGCTTCTGCTCATCTTATGGCCTTGGCACAGGCATTTCTGGTAGTGTTGCATGCCTGCCTAGACTGAGAGGTCTGAGCAGATTTGAAAATGGACCAGGCCTTTTTGTGGGCTTTGCAGAAGGCAACTATCGGGGCAGAGACCCACAGATGGTGACTTTTTTTATCCTAGCTCTTACCATAGGGGTGTGAGAGTCCCAGACCTGGGTAAAAATATGCAGCAAGCTGGCCAAGGGTGCGTTGATGTCTGGTGAGGAGTAGACTGGGTTCCAGTCAGCATGCGTCAGGTCATTCAGAAAATAATTAGAGTTTAGTGAGTTTAGAGGATGGATATTAATGTATTTAGGGGCAGATCTGGGGAGTTGGATTTTCCTGGTGAAATGAGGGATACAGTGATCACTTAAGGCTGCATCCATTACTCCGGTGGAGGATATTTTATTGGGTTGGGAGGTGAGGACCCAATCAATTAAGGAGTAGTTTGCAGAGAGGGGATTATAATGGGTGGTCTCGATGATTAATTGGGTGAGGCTGAGTGCCTCTATTTTAGTGGTGGTGGATTTGGCAGTGGGGGAGACCCAATCTAGGTTATAGTCACCTTGGAAGAGTAATTTGCCTGAAGCTGCAAGGTTGGGTAGGGAAGAAATGCATGAAATAAGAGTGTCCTGGGCAAGTCACAGGGAAGCATAGATTACCCTGATAAAGATAGGGAGGGTCAAGGGGAGGCTGATGAGGGAGAGGAGTAGTTCATGAGAGCCTTTGCAGGATTCTTTCTTGATTACTGAGCAAGAGAGTAGTCACCTTACATAGATTGCTACACCACCACCTCTCTTGCCATAGTCCTGCCAGTGGAGTGAAAATTCAGGAATGGATAGTTAGGAGTCCGGAGTTTTAGCAGATAGCCAAGTTTCAGTTAGGCAGAGGATGTCAGGAAAGTGTTGGGTTACCCAGCAGTTAAGTTGGTCTAGTTTGGGTAGGAGACTCCTGATGTTTATGTGCATGATACTGATGAATTTGTATGTGGTTGATTGATTTTGCCCTTCTGGGGAAGCCTAGGTTCAGTTCAATGTCCCTTGCAAGGAGCAGAATAAGCAGGAACAAAGAGAAAGTTCCTGGTAGTTTGCACCCACTTATGAGTAAGGGGAATTTGGACTCAGCTCTGCAGCACCATAGAAGGATTATGTGAGAAGTCATCTGAGGGGGTAAGGCACTAGATGCTAGGTGTAATAAGGGTTGGGGTGAGTGGTGGGGGATAGGGGGGTCTATTGCAAGTTGGATAGAGTGGGTGAGGGGGCTGGAGGGGAAGAGTGGGGTGTAGAGTAAATGTAGCTAGCTTGGGGGTATGGGGGAGTGGCTTAGAGTAGGTAAGCAAAGATTGAGAGAAGTAAGAGGGAGGTTGCTTCTTTCATGGCGGGAGTAGCGGGTAGGTGCTTAGTGGAAATTGACCATAACACTTATGCACTGTGTGAGGTGCTGCTTGGGCATGTTGGGGGGAGGGCCATGTATGGGACTAGTATTAACCCTGCTGGGGCACTAGATGCTAGTATAATCACACTAAGGCACTTCAGGATGTGTGCAATTGTGGAATAATGGCACTTCTTGGAAGTGTAAGGCTCTTGGCATTGTCTTGTACCTCATTTAACAAGATGTGCCATTATCCTACAGTAATTTACACACTGGCATGCCTTATTGATTAATAAACAAATGAATATACAGAATAAAACAATGCAGTGCCCTGATGGCACAATGACAGGGCATTGTACTGTTGTGCTGGTGCCCAGGGTGTGAGAGTAAACCATGGGGCACTGGCACTATGCACCTAGCTGTAAAACATGCTATGCATGGCAGTTCACATTAAACAGAGGATCAGCAGTGTGTTCTGCTACTGTATAAATACTGAATGTTGTTGACTAGGTAGGCCCACTGAAACTAGAAGTCCCTTTTTCATGGGTGACATGAGGTGGGGGACACAGACGGTCACCAACTGAAGCTGAACCAGATTAAGCTGTTGGTGGTATTTTTTTAGTGAATGGGGGAAATCTGGCCAGGACACTGGGGAAATTCTCCTACTCTTTCAGAGGTGGCGCTGTTCCTCGGTGAAGGAGAATGGCTGCTGCTTGTACTGGTCAGTCCCTGGAGCAGGTAGGAGGTGCTCCTGCTTCACTGCAACAGAATAACAGAATAAGGATTTACTCGATGTTGATTGTGAGTTGAAAGATGAAATGATTTTGACTAGAGAAGCAGCAAATTTAAAATTCACTGGTGAAGTGAACGCAAAGTGGGCACTTCGCGCTGATACTCCGCTACATGGAGTGGGCAATGCAAAGTGCTCACTTTGCCTTGTCATTACCACTTCGCGATAAGGTGGAATGGCAACGCAAATTAAGACGAAGTCATTGTTTTTAATGGACTTCGCATTCCTCATTAGGATTCTAAGTGATCCACTTGGTGTTTCAGATTTAGCAGCCCCCCAACACACATCACATGGCTTACAGTACTGTAAGTTACATGCTCTTTAGCTAGGCAGGAAGAAAGTGAGTCATACAAGCAGACACTTTTACTTTCTCCTGTGCAGATGGAGAGAGAGTAGTGTGTTTTGTGACTGCTGATACTTTGAGATCAGAGCAAGGAGGAGATTTAAACTTTGATTTAGACCCAACAGCTTTTTTAAAAGCTACATTTTTTTGTCTTTTCTGTACTCTTTTTTACTTAATTTGTTCTTTCTGTAAATTTTAATTTTCTTACCTTTATAAGTAGTTAGTTGTTTTTCTGTGTCTGTGTGACTGTGTGTTGTGTGACAGTGTGAGTGGTAATTGCTTGGACTGAGGGAGCTCAGTAGGAGAGATGGACCAGGGTGAGGGAATGTCTGGGATGGGGCAGCTTTGGGAGAGCGTGGTAGTGGTAAGCATCGTACCGTGTGCATGTGTAGAGGGCATGGGCGCCCATTCCTGTTGGACCGCTCAAAACTTGTGAGTGCCCCCCCGAAGCAGGACCAGCATCACCTCCTGTTCTGACTCTGAGGCAGTTGAACCACCACCACCACCACCACCAAGTCCAGCACCAGGTCCTCTGGAGCAGGATGTGCCTGTTCCCCTGGGCCCAGGTGTGGATCCCAACCCTGTTCAGCACCGTGACCAGCAGGCTTACAATACATCCAAGTAACTATTAAAAAAATTTATGTTGTGATTCATGATGTGATCGTAAATCTTGATTTGTGACTGCATTTGTGACCGTGATGATGAAGAAACGTGAATGCTTACCGCCTACGGCTGTACTTCCCTGATGAGCTGTAGCTTAAAACTCCCAGACTTAAAAACAAGTATCAATGAGTACAATGGTGGGGTGGTAAAGCCTGGAGAGATACTACAAAACAGGCTTACAAGACATCCAAGTAACTAGAAAAAAAATGAATGTGATTCGTAACGTGAATGATCGTGAATCGTGATTTGTGACTGCATTTGTGACTATGATGATGAAGAACATGATTTGTATCACGAGTGACTCGTGATGATGGTCCCGACTTAAAAATGCATATTAATGAGTACAATATTCATGCAGAATTAAGCACCACACCTGTCCAGTACTCTGAAGGGAAGCCAAAGAAACAACTGTGACTTAAGTTACAGATGGAGATTGGGCCCTAAAGAGATGCAAATGCACAGACAGATTAAGATTGCGCTGGGCGCTGAAGAGATGCAGACACAAAGGTACAACACCTAACCAGTGCTCACCATCAGAAATTCAAATCTGGAAAAGAATACCTTTACCGGTCGGGGCGGGCCGCATGGGGGGGCAGTGTACTGTACTGCTGCAGTAACAGTCACAAGTACTAGTACCAGTACCAGTAAAGATACCACAAAGAAGTACAAAAATCACACAGCTGCAGTGGATAGCTGCTTCACATTGCTGAAATTATTATGTGGCACAATAAAAGGTGTCTGATTTGATGACACGCATCACGCACATACTCACACACACACTAAGTAATGCATAGCAAATTGAAAACTTCAGTAACATAATCACATATTTTAAACAAACTAAAATTATGCACTGCTGCACCACAACAATCAGTGAAAAAATGGCAAGAAATATTGAAAATATTACTGTGTATACATTAACATGGTTAAACAAGAAAAATATCACCAAAAGAGAAAGCACTGTCTTTTTCTCCAAGTTAATCTACCTGCACCACAGATACACCCCTCCCCCAAAGCATGCTTCCACTGTCTCTCAGTACACAGACTGAATGTTGTACATTAACATTCAAAATCCATACACAAACAATAAACGCTCGATGATTTGAGCATAGGAGGGTTTTCTATAATCAATGAACTAAAGTTTCAGCAAAAAAAATGACTCAAAAAGGCTTTTTTAACAGCTTTTTGAAGGTTTGAATTGCAGAGAGCTCTCAGAGCAGATTGTCTCCTACAGCTTCCTACACACACACTACCCCAAACTTAGGCTGTGCAGAAAAATCTAGAGCCCTTGTGACCTGAAATCCCATAAAACACTGCAAACTTCGCCTTTGGAGCTTAAAAACAAGGCGAAGTAAGGCGAAGTACATTGTTTTCAATGTACTTCACCATAAGAATTGGTGGAGTAGTGGTTTGAGAAGGCGAAGTAACGTGAAGTCATTGTTTTCAATGGACTTCGCATTACCCATTTGCAACGCGAAGTACTCCTTTCGTGTTGCACTTCGCGTTACCCATTTGCAACGTGAAGTACTCCGCTTCACGTTGAGGACCACTCCGCGAATTCACCTTCACTCCGTGGATCATTTCGTGGAGCGAATTGGGTCCACTTCACCCACCACTAATTTTGACTGACAAAATTGAACCTGGCCAGAAGGAACATCATACTCATACCTCTACTGATGGTATGGAAGAGACTAACTGAAAAGAAATGGAACTACAACAAGAAATGGAGATAAAAAGACAACAGCTGTTGAACTTAATGAGAGAAGCTGAACAGGAGTTTCAAAACAATATTTCCAAACTGGTTGAGGAAATAGAACAGAAGAGGTCAGCTGTCATCCCCCATCTAGTTTCTGGTAAGCGGGTATCCTTTCAAACAGCAAATGACTCACCCGCATCTGTACAGGACTTGGTTGTGGAAAATGACAGTGGGAACCAAACTGCTTCTGGAGTCTCGACTGAAGATTACTCCACGGATACTGAATGGGCCCCAGTTTTTTTTGGACGGTATGTGGATTCCGGACTCCACAGTTCCGATTCCAGGGTCACCAGACTGGAAACAGAACACTATAGTCAAGAATGGAGGCCGAATCTTGAGTCCAGAGCCAGTAATGGAGGAACAGCTGAGAGAGACAGACGGAGTGTCTTTGACAGCACAGGGTGTGGCTTCTATCCCTACAACTGCATCAGAAGCTGGCAAGAACAGAGAACACCAGCAGGGTCCAGAGGATAGGGATACGGCTGAGACAGGTACTTTTTCACATGGAGGCACAGACAGACAGCTGACCAGACAGTCTGAGAAGGTAAAATTTTCTCTGGGGCCTACAAATAATGATTTTAATTATGTGGATGCACAATCAGCAAATAATGATGATAACACCCTACAGCCCAGCTGTGCTAGTCTTCACCAGCCTGCTACAGCTGCTAAATGGCAGTTTGTGGTCAGAATACGATTAAGAGGTGGAATTGGGAAAATACCTGATAGACTCTATGTGGGGAAAACATTATTATTTGATTCCATGAAATGTACTAAAGTGGAGGTGTATGCCTTTATTCATGCTCCAGGGGACTGTAATTACGACATCAGTTTCTGTTCTGCCATGCTTCTGGATTCATTTTGGAAACTGTATTTTACCCTAAATGATTCTACTGTGTGGCAAGGGTTTTATGTCATCCCACTTTCAAAACCCTCAGTAAAAACAATGACAATATTTTTTCAAAATGAAGGTGCCAGGGTAAATGACATTATTTTTTGGTTAGAGAAATGTGCTGATATTCAAGGTAACCCAAACCCTATTATTGACAACAATGTGTTTTGGACTGGAGGTTGGACCTTCAGAGTATGACTCAAACATACTGATGAAGGATTCTAACATCTCCCAACATCCATTTTTTTTAGGACGAGATCATGGAATTCTCTTTTATCAAGGGCAGCCAAAGAGCTGCTTTAAGTGTGGCTCTCTTATACAGTTAAACTCTGATTGCAGCCAGATTAGATGCTTTCACTCTGGAGGACTTGGACACACTACCAACTTGTGTACTGTCCCCCCAGTATGTAATCTGTTTGGGGACAATGAACATTCTTTTAGATTTTGTCCTTGGGCAGCTTATAACTCAGAGGATACTCTTCAGCAGGAATTTTATATAAACAGGATCAAATGCTCGCATGGTCCAGAGAGATCTTATACCCACCCCCCTTCTCCTCCTCCTCCCCCCAACCAGTTCAGAGCCAAGGACTTTGGAGGAACCTACAGGTGGTTCCAGTGAACAGGATCTACCTATGCTTCAAGCTCTGTCTGCTCCCTCTGAAGAGTTGACATGCATGCCCCCCGCTCCAGGTGAGAAGCCTCACACCTCTAAAGTCACTCCAGATATGCACCAGGAGAGGTTCCAGGAGATAGGAAAATGCTGGAAAGAGCCAAAAAGGAAAAAGGAAACAGCATTATCACCTCTAATTATTTCCACAAGCAACACCTACGAGGTACTTCAAAGTTGGAGTGACCAGATGGAGGAAGATTCCGATGCATCCTCACAATCATCTCTTTCTGAAGGACAAGCACCGCCTGTAACACAGAGTTCTGTGAAAACACAGGGCAGGATTACTAGAGCTGGAGCTAGGAAACAGGATCCTTTTTAAACCATCATTTTGACGTACCTCTTAGGCTGTCAAGCTTTAATGTGAACAGCATTAAATCAGACATAAAAAGGGATACTACATTTATGATATTGCAGCCCCTGCTTTATGACATGTTTCTTTTACAAGACACCAGGTTACAATCTATGACTGATGCGGAGACTGTTGAGCCTGCTTGGTTTTTAGGACATTCTTATTGGTCCATTGGAGAAGATCTATGTAGTGGAGTGGGAATTTGTTTCTCCAGCCCTGGTCTTATTATGCATAAATTGGTGGACATCTCCCCAGGAGGGTTTTGTTGTTAGATGTGGCTTTGAAGGGTTTGTTTATAGAATCATTAATATTTATGCCCCACAAACAAAAGCATTATGGGTGGAGTTGTTAAAACTGATTCAACCATACCTATGTACGAACAAACAGGTATTATTTGGTGGTGATTTCAACACTAGTTTACTGGATTCTGACACTAAAGGAACTAAAACCAAAATTTATAGTGATACAGCTTTTTAACTCTTTTTCTTCACTCCCTTACCTCCAGAGTCTCCTAAGTGTGGGCTCTCAGACATCTGTTTCTCCCATCCTGCCTCAAGTGTGGTTCACTCAATTCTGGTCCTGGCTATCCCCCATCACTTGCACTGCATGCCCGTGCTCCCCCAGGTCTGTGTCCTCCAGGGAAGGAAAGCCACCTCCTACTGGTGCCCTATCTAGAGAATTGGTGGGGCAGCCTGATACAGGGGAAGGATCCGGATCGAGAATCCTTACACCCGGTGGTGGACTTTGGGCTGATGCTACTGGCCTCGCCTTCACCTACTAGAGGGGGGAAGGATTTTCTATTTTATTTCCCCCAAACGAGGGCTGTGCACTGTCACCCAGCCCATTACATGAGCTCACCCGCATATGTCCATAGGGCATCCGCCCAACATTGTAACCCACATACTGAGTCCCTGTGGTTGTAGTACACTCAGCCATCACTGGGTGTCACTACATGCACAGGACAGTCCCCTACCCTTCCCCAGGAGAGGAGAGTAGTCCTATGGATGCTCTATCCTCTCCTCCCTGCTGACCTCTGATGACCTGAGCTCTTTCCTGAACCTGGGTCACTGGTGTGCCGTGAGGTGTGGCATCCAGTGCCCCAAATCTCAGCACCACTGGGCTGGCTGACACAGCTTTTTTAAGGGAATTAATAAAACAGGCTGGATTATGGGATGTGCAAGCAGCATGTTTTAGGACACCTAAACATACCTATTTTAGGGGACTCCTATCAAAAAGGATACATTTTTGGTTCACTTCTCAGACTACACTGATCTCCTTTTCAGAGACGGTTATGGTAGAAACTTATGATCATGCCCTGATAGGGATTTCCATTTCAACCACTCCACCCACGGTGAAGGATCGAGGGGTATGACATTTAAATTCTAGTTTGTTGGAGAAAGCAACTGTTCATCAAGATTTGGTTGCAATACTGGAAGATAGATGTACAGTAGCCTTCTTATATGAGTCCCCCCTGGAGTGGTGGGAGGATGCTAAACAATTTCTTACTGGATTTTTCAAAACTGTAGCTAGGGAACACAGTGTACATAAGGAGAATGAATATTTTAATTTAAGACAGCAATTTCAAATGTTATTGACTGAACAAACAATTAGATGAGGTGAAAGATAATTGGGAAATTAAATGACGTCAAGCAGGATATATTGAATTTACAGTATAATAGATACATGACACTTGTTTTAGAACAAAGCCTTGGCACATAAGGGTCTAAGAAACAAACTACTCCAATAGAAGATTGTTGGGTTTGAGTGAAGAGATATTGTTTAACTGGTATTCGGGGATTCAATGGGTGGTTTAGTTACAGGGAACAAGAATATCTTGAGAGAAATAGGGAAACAGATAAAAGCACAGCAGATTTCTAATGATGTCAGAAAGGATTGGTATAATCAATTATTAAGAATGACAGACACTCCAAGATTAAGCCCGAAACAGGCAGAGGACCTCTTAGCTCCTCTGTCCATCTTGGAACTGACAACAGCAATTCAGTCCTTATGAAAAGGGATAGTCCTGGGGTCAGATGGGTTGACCAGTGTATTATATGGTACATTACTGCAATTGATTCCTTAGGATCTCCTCATGATTTTCCAGGCTTATTTTTTAGGATGTTAGGCTAAATAGACAAATGTATGAATGCCTCCTAATTTTTTCTGTACAATAAGGGGGAGATAAGACTGACTTATATAATTGGAGACAGCTTTCATTGTTAAATACCGATTTCAAAATTTTTGCTAAGATCCTTAGTTCACATCTTTCCAACATATTAAATTCAATAATTCACTCAGCCCAGGTCTGTGCAGTCCCTGGCAGACAAATTACTGAAGCTTTATTTTTACTTAGAACAATCATGGAACATAGTGCACAGGGTACAGCAGATGGAATTTTGATTAGTGTGGATCAATCAACAGCCTTTGATAATGTTTCCCACAAGTTTTCATGGGAATGTTTAAAGCAAAATGGGTTTCCGATGGGGTTTATCGACTGGATACAATTATGTTATCGGGGGCCTTTGTCTGGCCTTATGACAACAAATCGGTGTGAGAGAAGTATATGGTCTCACGAGTGGTTCGACAAGGTTGTCCCCTGAGCCCTTTGTTATATATAATAACATTAAATCTGTTAATTAGGATTTTAGTTTCTTCCCCCAAAATTGGGGGGATTCGGGTTTCCGACATTTCAGCAATTAAATATATTGCATATGCTGATGACTTAATTCTTACTGTGACAGATGTAGACTCGGGTAAACGAGCAAATGATTTGGTTCGATCCTTATCTATTGCTATGGGGAGGAATTAATAATGCCAAAATAAATCTATACCCTTGAAAACTGGACCTACAGTAGCACACCACAATTAGTGGGAGGAGTTCAGGTGTCCTTAGAACCTACTAAGCTGTTAGGAGTCTATTTCAGTCAAGGGGACATGGAAAGTTATAATTGGGCCCACCAAATTTGAAGGGGACAGCAGCCTGTGACAAATTGGAATCGGTGGCATATGTACAAAATGAAGAGGGTATATTTAATTAAGACTTTTTTAGTTCCAGTTTTTCTTTATTTAAGCTATGTGTATCCTGTACCTAAAGATTTGGAAACCAGATTGTATTATTGTTTCTTTTCTTGTCTGTGGGGAAGTAGACTGAACCCCATTTAAAGGGGAATTACTTATTTAGATTAAAAGGAAGGGGTAGAAATGGTACAACCAGTTGTTTTCTTTTGGAGTATTTTTTTCTATGTGAATTTACTACCATTAATATGGAACAGTATAGCTTCATGGGTGGCATGGTTAACCCCTCAGTTGGTAGAAATTCTGCAAGATTGGAGGGATATGTCATTTTGACATAAGAATAAAAGAACCTTAAAGTTGAATTTTGTATGGATGCCTTGTTTTGACAATTTGAAAAAAATGGAATGTTTCACAATCCCAATTACTGTCTACACCTATGAAACTCTTATATCTCCAAATAGTAGGAATTATTTTGTAGAAGAGCCCTTTTGTAATTTAACAAAATTTGCACAACAAGCGATAGGGGATTTGCTGACTGAACCTAGAATCTCCCCAAAAAATATGGGATGTGGTGTGATTAAGGGTGCATGACTGAGTTAATGTTAAAGGGAACAAAAACACAAGGAGCTTACTGAGCGTTATTGTCCTCGGGACCGGTGTATATCTGAGATAGAAACAATGGAACACTAGTACTTTTGTTGTCCATACATTACAGAATTTTGGAGAGAGTTGTCCCTGTATTGGAGATCTAACATTTGGTTGTCTGTGTCTCCAAATATCCTGTTTAAAGGGATATTCTCTGGGAGGTGGGTTCAATATGATATAGGTTCATTACAGGTGCTGATGGCATGTTTGGTTTACTGGATATAGCAAGTGCATTATAGATTGGTACTCCAACAACAACACATCTCTCAAAAGGAATTGATTTAGTTTATTCAGAAAGATTTACAAGAAATGAAGGCTATGGATCATAAGCAATTAAAAAGACAATTATAGCATACCAGATGGGATGCCTTTAAATGGCTGTGTTAACTTTACTGATCCGAGGCCTTATCTGAGGATTATAGCCTGAATTCTGCTGGTAGAATCCTGGGAGGTTTCTTAGTGAGGATAATTTAGTTTTATGGTATGTAGTTTCCGCCTCCAGGTTAATATAAATTCCTGAGCTCTGTTGGGGGGGGGGGGAGTTTGTTTTCAAGAATTTCTTAATTTGTGTGATCATGTTCTGATGATTTGGATATGAAGTATGGTGCAGTACTTCATTGTTGTTTTTCTTTTCCTTTATTATGATTTGTGAGATGTTTTGAGGTTCTTACATTAGGTTATTGTATGAATGTATGATGTTATACTTACATTATGTATTTCGGTTCTTTTCTAGTATTATGCTTCAGTGTGATGTAACACTGGATTGTTTGATATTTGCTTTTCCAGTTTTCATAAAAGAATATTCCCCTACTTTCTAAGTTAGGGGGGGAGAGGGTTTGCTTTACATTATTATTGTTCAGATCTGGGGAAAACGTATGATGCAATACTTGTTTATGTTTTTCTTTTTTCCTTTTTTTCTGAATTGCATGACATAATACAATTATGTATGAAATTTGCTTTTTTGTTAGAATAAAAAATTCCCCTACTCTGCCAGTAGGGGGGCGCTGGTTGTTCTGCCAGAATGGCCACTCTGCTGGAGTCTCAGGAGAGGATGGACGTCTCTGGTGCAGAGGAGCAGTCCTCCTCCACTGCCACCACAACTCAAGAAGCCACTGAGAATTTGTCAGATAATTTAGAAGTCCCTGATGAGGATTGTGGAAACAAGCTATTTCTATTGACTGAGTATTTATCCGAGAAAGGAGCTATTCCTTCTCCAAATGTAGCACCTGCTGAACCCCAGGATCTATCACCTGAAACAACAATAACCCGCACTGAAGTGCCTGTGGACCCACATACAGAGAAATTTAAAGAACTTATGGCCAAGGAAAGTCATCATTTGCAGCGCAAACAACAGTTATCTGCAGAACTTGCAAAACTCCAACCAACACCTACTGCTGAGAAAAATACCGGCCTAGCTGTCTGGATGACTCACCATTTGGATGATGTACCTTCATGAAAGAGAGCCACCATCCCAACGTCCATCAAACTCCTACAGTCCTAGTCAACAATTTCTTCACCTTTCAATAATTTGTCTGGCAGTAGAAACACAAATTTCGGAGTGTGCCCAGAGCCAGAGGGAAATGTTACAAGGAGTGGTAAAACAAGTAGTGAAACAGTGGATGACGGCTTAAAATGGCCTTCCTTGCATCCTGGGACTTTATGTCAAACCTCATTTCAGCTAGCTTGAAGGAAGACCTTCTCCTTAAAAACATTTATGCTGAAAAAATATTGGGGAACTCTTTTGATCAATCAGAACTTCAAGACCCAATAAGAGCATCTGAGAAAATCAACCCTTCTGA
Organism: Neoceratodus forsteri; assembly: GCA_016271365.2. NCBI lineage: Eukaryota > Metazoa > Chordata > Ceratodontiformes > Ceratodontidae > Neoceratodus > Neoceratodus forsteri. The sequence continues at coordinate 57,986,824 of CM028130.1, forward strand.
AAAACTCATTTTTCAGACAGACATGGCTACTCAGGATGGGGCTACTGTTTTCTCCTTTTCTGCAAGATATAAGCAAGTTAACAAAGGAGACCTTAAGAATAAGAGGGCTGCCTTCGCCATATCCAAAAGGAACATTCCTAATGATATACCTATTATAAATGATGATGCAATGAAAGAAACTATTACAACCCCAGCCAACAGAATTTCAAAATGTCTCAGCCACTAATGTAATTCAACCCCTCTTTTTCATTGAATCCATCCTCCCATGACATATTTGCTCATTGGTTCCCTGAAAAGGCACTTTCAAAATCACGGTAGAACAGAATGACCGATGGCAAGGACTCCCAGACCCTTACTGGTCTCCGGCTACAATTCTTTCTCAAACATCACTGGAATGGCACCCAACAGTAACTCTTCAGGTACCTACAACAATCCAGACAGACACCCCTCCGGATATGACCTTAAACCAACCTGAAACTGACAAACAGTTGGAAAATCCTCCTGCTCTTAACAATAAAGGGATGAGAAACGTCTAATTCCCCCTTCCTCAAAATAACAATTTGGGGCCTCAACCCCACCCTCAAACATCTGATACAGATGGACAGCCACAAGATGACAACGCAACCCCTCCACAAAGGCCACTACCTTTGGAACTCTTTAAAAAAATTAAACAATATACTGCCCCCAGGAAAAACACTGTCTGCATCAGATGTAAAGGCGGCATGGAGACAAGGCCTGACAGATACTTTGCTGGGAAAAAGTTGCTGAAAGACTGTCTTTACTTTTCTCCCAAGGAGGTCTTTGCTTTTATAAACATAGCAGGTGAAGACAACTATGATGTCAACTTCAGGAGTTCAAATGCACTTGAACTGTTTTGGCAACGGTATAATCAGATGAAATTCTCACCTCTCTGGTCCCCCTACCTGGTGATACAGTTGACAAAACCATTGATTAAATATGCGACCATAATGTTCAAGAATGAGACAGTCCATATTGAGGACATGGTGTACTGGTTAAACCAAAAATGTGATGTTTTAAGTCCTCCTGAGCCTATGCTTGACTTAGAAATGTTTTGGATGAAGAGTTGGAAATTCAAGGTGAAGCTGAGATAGTCAGATGAGTGCATCCAGCATATTCCAAACTCCTTTATGCTGGGTAGGGACTGGGGGGTTTGTTTTTATGCGGGTCAGCCCCATGCTTGTTACAAGTGTAGGTCTCATACCCACTTGTCCAGTATTTGTGACAAGCCCTGCTATACCAGCTGTGTAGAAGTGAGCCATATTTGCCTCCAATGCACAAACCACACAAAGTGTGACCTGTGTGAGGAGACCAGGCACATATCTGCTGAATGACCATGGGCAGGTAGGATCAAAACATCTCCCCTAAGCCCAGATCTCCTGATCCAAAAAGCCCAAGAGGCAGCAGAACACCCAGCTTCTAGAGATGAGCACCCTACCCCATCTCAGGTTATGCCTCCTAAGGACCACCATATTGTTTCAACAACAGACCAAGATACTGAAGTACAGTTGCTGAACTGCATCTGCCCACCACCAAGTTTGCTATCAAGACCTCCTGGAAGAGGTGGCACAAATCCTCCAGCCCTCTAGCCCACCCACCACTATAACCACCCACCTTACCAATACAGAGACCTGCTCCTCTGCCCAAGCGATGATCATCAAGGAATGCAAAAGCCCTCCCCAAACCCCCCCCAAATTGAATCAGACAACCCTTTTTCAGTACAAGCTTCAGCCACATGGAAGGAGTCTGAAATGGAGGTGGGGGACTCCAATATAAACTCTCAGACTCAAGATTCCATGTCAACCAACAACAACATAGTAGGGTACAGGGAGAAGAAGAAGAAAAAGAGGGAAAAAGACCCTTAATCCTTAGGAACTCAATTTCATGGAGAAACACTGCATAGCTACTGCAAACATCTGCAGTTTGATAAACCATAAAAAGAGAAGTATGGTTTTCCAGCATTTACATGATTCACACTTTGCAGTATCCCTACTTCAAGAAACTTGGATGTCATCATGTGACCAGGCCCACCTATATCAAGCAGAATGGTGCTGGGGACCATCCTGCTGGTCCTCTGGGATGGATAGAGCAGATGGTGTGGGAATTCTTTTTAACTCCTTCTCTCTTACAAAACTGATTGACCTAGTATCCAGTAGGCTGTTAATTCTAGACAGTATGTGGCAACACACTTCTTGAAGATTTAATCTCCATTTATGCCCCCCAATCTAAAGCTGAAATGGTCTCCCCCTTTTCATTGGTAGCATGTGTAATGGTTGACCGAATAACGTGACCCGTCAGAAGGGAGACAGAACAATGGCACCAACAAATTTGGGTGGCCTGGGTTTGCCTCATTCCCTGAGCTGTGTCCCCCCAGGAGTAGGAATCCTTAGTAAGGGGGGTGTGACGACAAAGCCCCCAGCATAAAAAAATATTTCCTAATTGTTGTCGCCCTTGGGGTATGGCGCCCTTCTGATGGGTCGTTGTTAATCAGTCACCCTTATGACATGGAACCCTTTTCATCCCTTCAACCCTTCCTTGTGACCTCCCAGAATATATTTCTGGGAGGTGACTTTAATTGTGAACTTCCCAATGCTATGATAGCAGGTGGGAAAAATAACTATTGTGATTCCAAAGTTTTAAAGAACTTTATAGCGACAGCAAACCTCACAAATGATGTTCAGTTTCAAAGATTAGGGCCTAAATTTACCTACACTAGAGGCAGATATTCTTGGACTACGGATCATTTTTTATCTCTAAAAACATCCCCCCTCCAGACTTAAATATTCTCTTGGAATTCTCTGACCACCTTCTGCTAAAATTAATCCTTCAGGACCATCCCCTCCCAGATAAGAAACAGGACTGGTGGAGGCTGAATACCTCAATCTTATCTGAGTCCATAGTCATAAAAGGTATTTCAGATCTCTTATGGGCTAGAGCTTCAATCTGCGACCTCTATAATGACATTAGAGATTGGTGGGCAGACACTAAGCAGACATAGATCGCTGGTTCCAGTATGTTGGGTAAAGTAAGGAAAAATCTATTTTTTTAAAATACCTCCAGCTGCACAATCAACTCCAGTATGTTATTTCCTTAGCCTCTAACTCTAGAGATGATTACACTTTCCAAACTGAATACCTAAAATCTCAAATAAAAGTATACCAGTATGACCAAGCCAAAACAGTCAGAGTAGTACTTCAGTATGGGATGAAAAATCACCCATAGGGGGACCTTTATGAAGCCTATAAACAAAGGAAGCAGGCAACAAACTTAGAAAGCTTATATGATAGTGCAGGTAACTTAGTAGTGTCCACTTCATATCAAGCTAATACCATTTCAGATTTTATAAAATCTCATGAAATTAGTCATCTTCACCAGGAATTTGAGATAAACTGTTATCTAGAGGGAATAGAGCAACCCTGCCCCCCCCCAGGTTTAAATAACTTGGTCAGTCCCATTTCATCAAATGAAATAGAAGATGTCATCAGACACTTAAAAACAGGAACTTACCCAGGTTTGGACGGACTCCCTTATGAATTCTACAAACCCTTCCCTACAGAACTATCTGCATGTTTAAAAGAAGTTTTTTCTTACTTTTTTAAATACCAAAATATCCCTTCTTACTTCACATCTGGGTAAATAGTTTTTATATTCAAGACTGATAATAGATCACAAATTTAAAATTAGCGTCCCATAACAATCTTGAACTCTGACTTCAAAATGTTATCCCAACTATTAAATAGAAGACTATGGAATGTGGCACAATCCCTAATTCACCCTTCCAAATACTGCAGGCTCCCTAACATGAAAATTCAATACCCTCTGATGATTATCAGAAATACTATAGACTCATTATCATCCAAAAAACAAAAGGGCAGTATTATAACATTAGACCAGAGTAAAGCATTTAACAGGGTACACCACCCCTTTATTTGCCACATTAGAATACTATGGTCTACATCCACAATTCATACTCTGGATAAAACTTCTGTATTTGTGCATATCCATTACCCATATTATAAAAGGACAGGTGACAAAGAGCTTTCAGATCTCAACAGGAGTATGCCAAGGGTGTCCACTGAGCCCATTGCTATACGTTTTTTCCTTAGACCCCTTTATGAGAAGACTAATCTATAATTCTTCATGGGCAGCATCCATAGACCTTACAGACACCCTGCTTTAAAAGCCCTGGCATATGCAGATGACATCTACCTATTTTTTGAGAACCCTGTACAATTACCCATATTCTTTCAAGAACTAATCACATACTTCAGAGTTTCTAACTCCATTTTAAACCTTGGGAAGTGCAAGGGCTTATTTTTAGGGGAAACTCCCCCCACCCCATGTCAATCTCAGGTATCCAGATAACCTCAGACCCAGTAAAAATATCAGGAACCTTCATTTGGCCTCAAAACATTCCCCTCCATAACTGGGGCTTAGCCCTTACTTCAATAGAAACAAAAGAGGCAAGGCGGAAAGGATGGAGGATCTCCAAATTGAAAACAGTCCAAGTCATAAAACAATTCTTAATTCTAGGCCTTCATTATATTGCAATGATTTTCCCACCTCCCTACAAAATAGAAACAAGACTCTACAGCTCTTTCTTCCAGATGCTCTGGGGTAGCTGCCTCAATCCCATCAAGAGGGTCTTCACGTATCTTCCCAAAAATAAGGTGAGGTCTAGGTATGATAGACTAGATTTCCTTTTTTTACCCTATATTCATCATTCAGAATATTAAAGAAGCATTGCAACCTTTCAGCTCTCCTGCACAGGAGTTCAAGGTACTTTAGCCGAGTACTTCCAGTTATGGACTGATACTCCTCCAAAAGTAAACCCCACCTTAAGTTACTGGAATACTTGAAACCTATAACTCAGAAGCTATGCAAATGGGGAACTGCTAAACAAAAAATTCTATAATCCTCAGGGGCCCAACTGGACAACTTGATAATTTCCATATCCTACCCTTCAGAACCTGAATTTAAGAAATGCTTCCCTCACCAAAACAAATGGGTATTTTCATAACTAAATAATAAGAGGATCCCCTTCCATATGTGAAAGATTTTATGGCTTTCAGTATATGGAAGGCTAAACCTAAGAGGGAACATAAAACACAAAGCAATCCAGGAAATATACTGTCCATATGACACATGCCAAGCCATAGTGGAATCATCAGACCACTTTTTTTAATGGTCCTATGTAATGCCTTTGTGGAAATATGCGGCATAGGAATGGAGATTACCATGGTTGAAAAACATGACATATGACTTCTTAATATTAGGCATTTTTCCTAATACATTTAAGAAATACCATGAAGAAACCATAGCAGTTTTCTTATGTTGTATAAAATTTTACTTATAGAAGGCTCGATGCTAGTGGGTGTTCCAGCAACATATTATGAACTATGAAACATTCACTATTTTATGTGAACAAGCTTTAGGTATGATATATGACAAAGACTTAAACCTCCATCCATTAGACAAAGTTATGAAATGGTGGAAGAACTTTTCTTTTTTTATACAATTCAAATAAGAGATTGTGTCTCATATTTGAGTCCACTTTTTTCATTGTCCTTTTGAAAATGAGTTGGTAATATTGTATAAAGTGGTTGCGGTTTGTACTAATGTATCTTTTTTTTTATTTCTGTGCACTTTTTGTTTTTCCCCCTTCCCTTCTGGCAAACTGATGTGATATTGTTTGCCATTTGTGATTGTTATGATGTATATTCAATAAAACATTCCCCTACTGTTTCTGCAGGGGGCACTGTCTCTCTGTGGAGGGAGGGAAGATCCCCAGTCTGATTGCAGACATAGATGGAGGAGGTTATGCCATGTATCAGGCACAGGGGAACATTACAGAAGCTATGGAAATTCAACAAAATATTGACATTGACAATATGGGTGATTATCAGGATATTTCAGAAGCTGAAAGGTGCTTAAAAAATGAACTGGAGGAGAAAAATCATCAACTCTTATCCATGATGTCTGAGGCTGAAAAGGAGTTTGAAATAAATAAGACTTGTTTGGATGAAGAAAGGGAGAGAAAAAGGACCGAACAATGTTCACCGCTGACAATGGAAAACATTTTTGTTTCTACTGCATTAGAGGCTATGGCAACTCAGGATAACACCCCCCTACAAACTGCTACTTCTAGTTCAAGCACATTTCCAGTTACCACTGAGAATGTAGAATGGTCTCCGGACAAAGCTTTGCAAAACACAGGTTAGATTTTTTTCTGACAGAAAATGGATACCTGACCCAACAATCCTGATATCTGGAACACCGGAGCTGTCACACAGTAGCACAAGGCTAAGAAACACAGCTTTACAGGTGGACAATTCAACACCATAAAGAATAGCAGTTGCGACAGCTGCTGCAACTGCGCAGGACCTAGAAACAGTTTCACTGAACAGCACTGCGTCAGATGCTACCAAACACCAAGATCCACAGGAGAAAGAGCTTGCGACTATACAGTGCACACAGGGAGTACTGCTTGATACAGAAAATAGCCACAATGAGATAAACCATGTTTCAATATCTCTTGCAAAAGAAGGTATGAATTTTACTACTGATCTAGATGATGAGGTACTTGAAATGTTGCCAGAATCTGGACAAAATAAAGGGGGATCGATGTAGGCCATCAAGCTATGCAAGCCTGTTTAAACAGTCAGTTGAGGCAGCAAGAGGTACTTCATGGTATGCCTTTGATACATAGAGGGGGGTTAGAGTTACCTCCAGATTGCAGTTATGTGGGCAAAGTACTGATTATTGATTCACTGCACTTTACTCCTGCTGAAATTTATGCTTTCATACATGCTCCAGGAGCCCAAAACTTTGGCGTAAGCTTCAGGAATGCTTCTGTGTTAGACAAATTTTGGTTAGCATACAACCTAGTGAAAAGCACCCCTTTATAGGAATCCTTTATTGCCATCCTAAGAAGAAAACCAGTTGTAAAAACAATCATGATATTATTCCAAAATGAAGGAATAAACATAGATGATATTATTTATTGGTTGGAAAAATGCAGCTCTGTGCAAGACACCCCAGAGCCAATTATTGATGACAACGGCTTTTGGACTGGGAGGGGGGTGGAAGTTTATGATACAGCTGAAACAAATGGACCAAGGAATACAGCATTTGCCAAATATTTTTTTTTTTCTTGGCAGAGACTGAGGCATTCTGTTCTATCCAGGCCAGCCACACACTTGTTATAGGTGTGGCTCTCAAAACCATTTCAACACTGATTGTGATCAACTAAAATGTCATTCATGTGGAGCTTTGGGCCACAATGCTAACCTTTGCACAGTCCCTCCAAATTGCAACCTCTGTGGGGTCAAAGAACATTCATTTAAATCATGACCATTGGGTGGCCCACAATATCACAGATTACACAGAGGAAGATTATTATATAAATCAGGCAACTAAACAGAATAGGGCACCCAGACAAGATGTTGGGTGACCATTCTAATGCCCCATGACAGAGGAGCCCAGTAGAACCCCTTCACCAGCTCAAAGGGTAGTAACAGCTACATTAGAGTAACTCATCTCATGAGACAACAGGCACCACAGATACAGGTGTATTCAAAACAGAGATAGTGCAGCAACACCCCCCGCCTTCAAACATTGTTCCACAAGAAATGCCAATGAAGGATTCTGCAATCTTTATACTAGTTGTGAAAAATGAAAGAACTCAGCTGGCCAGGGCAGCAAAATCTCAGGGCACTGAGCCACTTCCCACTGATAACTATTACATCCTTCAAAGCTGGGGGGAAGCAGTGGAAGTCAAAGACTCAGATGTTTCATATCAATCAACACAAAGTGAGCCAGTATCAGAATTAGTATTACCAGGCTCCCCAGTACCCAAACCGAGTACTAAAAAGAGAGTGACAAGATTTAACAAGAGAAAGAACTGATATGAAAACTGCTTCTTTCATCCATATAATAAGGCTTGCAAGCTTTAATGTTAACAGCATCAAATCAGAATAAGGTTACCACCTACTCGTTTTTAACAAAATGATTCAGTTTTCTAGGTCCAGATTTGGTCCTCCGGTTTTCACCATTGCAAATTCAGTTTTTATGGTGGGTCAAGCAGCACCTGTCAGATTCCCAACTAACTGTTTCATTTTCTTCTCATCTGACTGTAAGCAAGTGTCTGACATTTCAGTGTGCTTGTTAGCTTGCAGTGCATGCTAATCAGGAAGTGCCTTCAAGTGCAGGGCACTTAAAGAGCCAAATTTGTCCCTGTCTGCTCAGTTGTCATATCTGACTTCACACCAGTAAATTGGAAGATTATTCATGGGAAGGGTAAACAATACCACCTTAATTAACACCTTCATTTTTCTGAAACCCATAGACATTCAGACAGGCATCACAGTAGGGTAGCCTCTTGTCCAGCGTGGCCTGTATAATGTGTTTCAAAAACTTTACCTGCTAATCCAGTTTTATTCCGAAGTAGTACTTTTTCAGTCATTTGAATGCTCACATACTTGTAAAACAGATTCTGTTAAATCCTTCACCATTTTACTTGCATGTTCATATTACAAACAAATTCTGATGTCATGTAAACCTTTGTTTGTATACCAGTAAATCTGAGAGGTGTAAAGTAGGGCTATTAAGACCACCAGCAGCAAATCAACCTACTCCTTTCTAGGCTGCATTGTGAGTATGGTCTTTGACTGCTGTGATAAGGAATACTTCTAGACCTTTAAATGCTCACCATTTTTTCTTTTAGGGTCTGTCCTATATTTTAATATTTGTTACCCCGTTTGTTGCTAAATTAATAATCTAATATTTTATTTCATTTCTAGCAGTACTACACCTCTCTCTCTCTCTCTCCTCAGTAGTTATTGCTGTAAATTTTCATACTACCTGGATATTCCAGGAAGACCATTCCAGGCATATCAGATGAACAGCACAGAATAGTGTGGCTAATGGAGTTTGCCCTTTAAGGGACAGACCAGGTTATCCTGGTGCACCCCTTCCCTTTTCGTCAATATGGTGTGCTCAGAAGGGAAGGGGGGAAGGAAGGGGATGGGCCAGGGGATAGAACAATGGACAAACAACAGGAAGGGAAGGGGCAAGTGGAGGTACATAATGGACAGCACAGAGGCGATTCAGCCACTTTTGCTGGAGTTTTGATCTACATCGGAGCTGCAGCACTTCAGATTGGCAAACAAGGATATTAAGTTGGAATTGAGGTTTGTGCACTACAGACAAGAAGGTAAGGCAAAAAAGCAAGTGGACTATAAAAAAAAGAATAAAAAGAGTATAGATATATATATATATATATATATATATATATAATATATATATATATATGAAAAAATATAATAATGTGATACTCTAGGAAAATGGTACTGTATTGGGATGCATTTAGAGAAAGAAGTGTGAGGACCAACTTCAGTTTGCTAAGAGTTCTGGTTCAGAATGGATAGTTTTACATATTTTTGCAAAGGCAGGTTCTAGCGTTTGCTGCCTGGAGAGGTTAGCACTTGTGGCATTCAACTGAGTCGTAGGGGGAAGTGGAAGAATGTATATACGGCAAGGAACAAGCCTTGGATGCTATGTAGGGAAAGTGGGGCCTTGTGTGATGGCAGAGAGAAGGTTTCCCTAGCGATGGCGACTGCTGTATAGCCTCGAGGGCAACTTGCCTTGAATATGCAATCCCTCCCCATTTGTGATGATTGGAGGGTCTTAGGAGTGAAATTGCAGGCAGAAGTAAAGCAGGGAGGGTGACATGTGAGGTGAGGAGGCAGAGGGACAAGCAGGTAGAAGCACAAGCGAGCGACGACCACATGGTGTGACGTCAGACGCTGCAGGTGCATTGCCCTGAGAAGTAGCACTTTTCTAAAGTGCATGGTGCAGTAGTTGGTGCCCCCCTGGGTGTTTTTAAATTGTTTTAAATTGTTTTGAGAAAAATCACAGTTGGAATTACGGTGTAGGGCATAGAGGCACTGGAGCACGCCAGGAGAGCTTTTGGGAGCGGCGACCTCGTGACGTCAGATGCCATGGGGTGCATTGCAGCAAGAGGTAGCGCATCTCTAAGTGTATGGCCCAGCAGTGGTTTCCCCTCAGTGGGGATTTCAGTTGTTTCAAAAGGAAATAGAAAGCCAATTAAGGGGTAGGGCAAGGAGGCAGAAGAGCATGGCAAGAGAGCACCCATCATCGGCGACCATGTGGCGTGATGTCAGATGCCACGGGTGCAACCACGTGGGACAGCGTGGTGAAGCTGAAGGTCCATTAGGAGGGGAGGGACAGCAGAGCCACACAAAAGTGACAATACTGGGGGCCCCTCAGGAGAAGGGGTGTGCAGGGGGGAGGCCCAGCGACCGCATGGGGATCAATGAGGCAGGTGGAAGCAGGTGGGTGGACCAAGGACAGAATAGGCTTGGCTTAGAAGGCCTACAACCAGAGGTGTGGGGAGAGCACTTACAGGCCAAGAGGCCACAAGAGGAGGTGCAAAGCGGGCAGCTCGGCCATAAAGGATCAGAGGCCAGATGGGAGGGGGCGTAGGAAGAGAGGATAGGCCAGACGGGCCAGGAGCATCGTGGCAGAGGCCTCGGGGGGCATAATAGCAAGGGGGCAAGCGCTTAGGCTGGGAGGCTACGTGACACACCCCAGGAAGGGTATATGCGGGGGGAAAAGTCTAGGCCTAGAAGGCCACAGGAGGTATGCGATGAGTTTAGCGGCCATGAATAAGAGGCCGGGGGGCACATGAAGAGAAGTTTTGGTGGAGAGTATTAAAGGGGGGAGGATAAACAATTTGAGGGCCAGGAGCGCAGTTTTAGTGTATAAAAGGCACTTTTTTTTCTATTAGATGATGGGCTTCAGGAAGCAGGCCTGGCCCTGTGGGAGACTATTACAGGCAAGAACTTTTAATAATGGAATTTTCTTGTCATTTTCTTCAGTTATATTTTACAGGAGCAAGAAGCAAAGAACATGGCACCAAAGAAGAGCAGGCCTTCGAAAGAGGACGCCTACAGGACAATAGTGGAGCTTGCAGAGAAAGCTAACAGAATGTAGGAGCTGGTGGAAGGAGAGGAGCCTGGGAGATCCGGGGAGATAAGTAAAGTGTGGAAGGGGAAAAGGTGGCAGAGGAAAATGGGTGGCTGAGCCACGCAGCCCAACCAGGGTGCAGACACTGATAGTGGGACCTACCAGGGTAGCTAGCCCAGTACCTCTGCAGCCCGTTGACCCGGCACCATCAGTACCTCCCCAGGACCAGGTTGTGGTTCCCATAGTGGAGCCCAGACTGGATCCCCAGTGCACAGTAGCTCCTCCACAGCTGCATTTAGGGCAACCACCCCTTCAACCAATGGGGACCATGCTGGGAAACCAGGAGAACAGCAGGCAGGAAGGAACAGATAAGGCCACAGGTAACTCACCCGGCTCTGTAGGTGACAGCATTAAAGAATATATAAGCCAAATTGTTTCAGCACTCGGGACAGGAGGTTTGGGGCAAATGGAGTCAGCACTGGCTAAAATCAGGGTAGAAAAAGAGGTGCTTAAAGAAAAAGAAGGGAGAGTAGAAAAAGGCGGAAAAGGAACAAGGGAGATAGGGGCTCCTGGGATGAGAGTAGGGGAACATGTCCCGTTGGCTACTAGAGAAAAAATATGGAAAGGAGAATATGTGGATATTTTCACTTTAGTAAGCTGGGAAGCGGCAGCAAAATACTAGGAAACAGAGAATATAGGTAAGAGTGAAATGGCAGCAGCGGTAGTTTTATTAGGCAAGAAGGAGGAGGACAGATTCACAAAAGGGAAGACTTGGGAAGGGTGGTTTGTAGGTTTTGCCACATTCTCAGTCATAGTATTGGAAAAGAGACCTGTGTTGGGCATCCCACTCATCACATATTCATTGATAATCAGGACGGCAAAAGCAAAAGGGGGAGTGGGGTGGATATACTATGATGAATTCTTTCGGCAGAGAATGGTGACGTATGGGGTGTAAGATGGGACACAAAACAGCTAGACCTGTGAACAGACTATGAAACTGATCAGTCCACACCAGAGGGAGAGTTTGGGGAAAAAGGTGCTGTGCCACAGAGATGTTGCTGGGCTTACAATAGGGCATTTTGATCCTGGCCACAATGCCATTTCCTGCATGCATGTTCAAAATGTGGGGGATCACATCCAGCAAGCAGATGCAGGACAACATGGGGCAAGGGTCAGGTCAACTGTTTTTTCATGAAGGGCAGGGGTATAAAAGGGCAGACATGGAATAAAGCGGGGAGGGGCAGGGGACAGGCAAACAGAGGGTTTCAGAATCCCTGATCAACAAGGACAGACATCAATAGGAGGGGGAGACCTGGATGAAGAGAAAGGAAAGAAGACAAGGAAGCAATTTAAAGAAGCTAGAACCCCCATCATGATAGAGGCATGGAGAGAATGGTTAGAAAGATACCCGAATAGGAAAGCAACAGAGATGATTAAAAAAGGTTTTGGTTCAGGTTTTTCGTTGCAGTGTGAGGGCCCAAGACAAGCAAGAAAGGCAAACAATCTGGCTTCAGTAATAGGGAGGGAAGAAATGTTAAGGGAAAAAATAGAGAAGGAGAAGACAGCAGGAAGAATAGAGGGACCATATGATAATCCTCCCATTGCAGAATATGAGGATTTCTTCATTGGGTTTGGTTCCCAGAAAAACAGGAAGGGGAATACAGAGGAATTCATCACCTATCCTTTCTGGAAGGTGATTCTGTGAATGATTTTATCAGCGAGGAATATAGTAAAGTGATGTATTCCACTTTGGAAGATGCAGTCCGGATCATCTGGGCAACTGCGGATGCATGGATGGCAAAGACGGACATAGAGTACACTTTCAGATTACTTCCAGTTAGGAGAGAGGACTGGGACCTGTTAGGTTTTAAAATCGGGGGACAGTACTATTTTGACAAAGCCATGCCGATGGGTTGTTCTGCAGCATGTGCGACATTCGAAGCATTCAGCACATGTTTGCAGTGGATATTTCAGGAAAAAAACTGGTTATAAAGCAGTGATTCACTATTTGGATGATTTCCTTTTTATAGGCAATGGGATAAGAGAGACAGAAAAAATGTTAGCCAGCTTCCAGGAGCTGTGTAAAGAACTAGGGGTTCCATTGGCACCTGAAAAAACAGAAGGGCCCAGTAAAGTTTTAGAATTTCTGGGTATTGAGATAGATGCTCAAGGGGGAAATATTTCGGCTGCCAGACAAAAAAGTGGAAAAACTGAAGGAACTGATTCAGGTACATACCAGTAGAAGAAGAGTGCAACTAAAACAGGTACAACAAGTAACTTGACATCTGAACTTCACGTGCAGGGCTATTGGGCCAGGAAGGGCATTCACCAAAAGGTTAGCAAGGGTTATAGCTGGAGTGACCAGACCACAACATTGGGTAGACATGACAAAGGAAGTCAAGGAGGATTTTAAACTATGGGAGGAATTCTTCAGGGACCATAATGGCTACTCCTTCTGGCAGGAGGAATGGGTGTATAACACAGATCTCGATCTTTACTCAGATGCATCCAGGGGCCTAGGCATGGGGGCTATCTGAGGGGCAGATGGTTCATAGAACCATGGCCACCAGACTGGGTGAGGGATGGTAAGGTAAAAGATATAACATTGCTAGAGATCATGCCCATCTGGGCATGCACCCTGGTTTGGGGGGAAGAATTACGGGATCAGAAAGTGACATTTTGGTGTGACAATAGAGTAGTGGTAGAGGTCCTAAACAACAGGGGAGCCAGGTCAGAAATGGTCATGCAAGTTTTGCAACTTCTGGTGCTAAGGGCATTGCAGTTGAACATGTCATTCAGAATGAAACACATAGAAGGGGTACACTATACCCTGGCTGACTGCCTTTCCCGTCTGCAGCTGGATCGTTTCTGGAGGTTGGCACCAACAGCACAGGAACAAAAAATGCCCATACCAATGTACATATGGGACATTGGCAAGAAGGATCAGAACTGTTGTTCCACAGTTCATGGGCACCACGGACTCTGAGGGCCTACGATGGGGCCTGGCGAGTGTTTCAAACATTCAGGGCAATATACCATATGGAGGTAAGTAGACCACTCACAGAAGAGCAATTGGGGAAGTTCACCATAGAGCAATGGCAAAAAGGCACAGCCCACACCACAATGGGGTTCTACTTGGAAGGGATTAGTGTTATTTGCAATCTAAAAGGGTGGAGGGACCCGACAAAATCAATGTTCATTGGAAGAATGATGCAGGGATGGGGTAGGTTAAAACAAGGGATGGTGGATAATAGAAGACCAATGGGGAACAATGGCTGGTGAAACTAATGGGTGTGTTACCGGCAATATGCAGATCAAAGGCTGAGGCCCAGCTATTTTACATGATTTATGTTGTAATGTTCACACGGGCCATGTGAGTGAGTGAGGTGGTCGGCCATGGCAGGCAAGACAAGAAAGGGGGATTTGAATGGGAAGACATATGCTGTGGGTTGAAGGAGATACAGATCTGGATTAAGAGGTCAAAGATGGATCAAAGGGGACAGGGTTTCATGGTAACACTAAAGAAACATGTAGCGAGCGCAGTGTGCCCAGTGCAGACTTTGTGGACTTTCGCCGCAGAGCTTGGGAATAGGACAGGGAGATTATTTCTGCATGGTGACGGAAATAGGGAAATAATTTATCAAGTCACAGCATTGCTTAAGAAAGGCATGCAATTCCTGGGGGATGATCCGATTAATTATTCCTTCCACTCCCTACAGATAGGGGCTGACTCACAGTGGGCAGCGGCAGGCGAGACTGTGAATAATATTTTGGAAAAGGGGTGATGGCGGTCTGCAGTTATAAGAGATACATTTGAACACTGCAGTGTGGAGAATAACGTATCACCTATGTTTTTGTTACAGATATGAAGCCACATGGGGGTCAGGGAGAGGTGATATCACGGTAAGAAACTAAGACCATATATAAAGATATTTATTTTGTTTAAGCCCTATAGGAAGAGGGAGGAGCACGGAAGTCTGGATCTGCGGCCACTCTTTTATTTATTGGGCAAAAAGAAGAGCTGAGAAAAAGGCTGGGGGGAAGCAGCTCTACCAAGATGTGAAACAATGTAGATTGGTTTGGCGTGGCATCTGGTGGATGAGATGGGAACAACTGCTCCCCACCTTGAAAGAGCTGAAGGAGTGGCAACCCATTCCAGACTTAATTATTATACATTTAGGGGGGTAATGACCTTGGGGGCAATAGCAAAGGAAAGAAAACAACAGACAAATCTGTTTATGGATTGTGTGAATAGGATGTTTAAACACCAGATTTCAGAACTGCAGTCACCAGAAGGTATTATGTTTACTGACAATAAGCAGATAATGACATTACTAGAAAACTATATAAAGGAACAATTTAGTACCCCAATGCAGGAAAACTCATATATGACTTCCATTTTACAAACAGCGGTTCCATGTCTTTTCAGCGCAAACTTTTCGTCGCGGTGAATTACCGCTCGGTAATTAATGCGCCAGACATTTAAGCTCAGAGACTTTACAACGCATGACAGTTCATCGTATGTCACCGTGCAGTCTGAATTCGTACAGCCAGCGATTGTTGCTGTGCACTGGTGGACGTAAGGCAGTGGTTAAGGGGCTATTCATAAAAGTAGCAGCAGCAGCACAAGAAATCCTAAATTGCACTTTTTCGGTGTACTGCCAGCTGCTGCTACGTTCCCAACTTCCTCTGTGTGTGTGTAGTCTATGTTGTTCACCACTTCAAGATGTAAAGCAATGATCCATGACCCCCCCATCCCTTGCAAGTTCTTGGTTGCACCTCCTCCCTGCACTTTCACAAGACACCTACCCGATTCACTAGAGCTGTGCCACCTGCCCGCCTAGGGTTAATTGTATTACCAGCACTGGGACCATCAGTAACACAGGGAGTCCTAAAGATGATATTATGTCCACAGCAACAGTATTTCTGGTGCTCCTGGTGGGACTCAAGGGATGCATGCAGCAGTTCACAGTTTACAGGATAGGTGGCAATCTCACGAGTGTTACTGGTGAGCAGGAAGTAATATCTGACCATTTGTTTAATCTGTTCTTACCCAGTGATTTTGCTGTATTTTGCGACATAATGTCCCATGCGGCATAATGTTTATTGCGACGATATTTATTGCGCTCAGCTGTTTTCGACTAAATTTTTTCAACAAAATGTTTGCGCGGTTTTGACGTGATACCACAAACGGCACATTTACATACCCTAAATGCTGACCAAGCACTTCCTTTAGTAGCCAAAATAGCATCATCAGGGATAGAACTAGTTATCAAATCCTTAAAAAACTAGACTTCTCTGGGTTCAGATGGACAGCCTGGAGAAGTATATAAGATACTATGGGATGTAATGCCACAGGAATTGGTAGAACTATAAAAGTCCTTTCTGAATGAGGATAGAATCACTGAAACAATGTATAAAGGTTTGATTTTTCTTTATAAGAGATGTAATAGTTCAGACATACATAACTTGAGACATATTACCCAATTAAATACAGATTTTAAAATATTAGCAAAGCTGTTGAGCAAACTGTTATAAATGGTATTAGAGATCTTGATACGTCCATCACAATTTTGCTCAGTGCTGGGTTGTCAGCTTATAGATGCTCTTATTCTTTTAAGGGAAATAATGGATAAAGGAGTTCGCAAACAAGTAACAGGATATCTTTTTATTTCTTTTTTTTTAATTTTTTTATTTTAGTTGTTTAACCAGGTATAGCACAGGGTAACAGGATATCTGATGACTATGGACCAATCAAAAGCCTTTAATAGAGTTTTTTATGATTTCTTATGAATGTGCCTTTTAGTATACGGAATACCTCAAATTTTTATATATTGGATCCAAATGTGTTACACCCAAGCTTATGGCTTCCCCTATGATAATGGATGGGTGGGTGCAAGATGTCCAGTGGCTATAGGAGTCAGACAAGGTTGCCCTCTCAGTCCCCTCATTTATATTTTTACTTTGGACCAACAATGAGGATGATAAATGCATTTCCCAAGATACAAGGGGTCTTGTATAAAGAACTTCCAGAAGTAAAAACAATCGTATACTGTACATGGACGATTTGTGTCTGCAGCTTCAGGGAACATAGCCTATCACCCATTGGGAAGTTTATTCACTATAATAGGTGCTAGGAGAAATATTACTAAGAGTGCATACCCCCTTGAAGGCTAATACACAGAAGCACAGGGGTTCCTGGGTGTCATTATTTGGCAACAATAAATGCTATTATAGCTTTATTTTGCGTGGAGTTGCTCTTATTTACCAGTATTATTGTCCATATGAGGTTTGCAGCCTCCATAGGAGCACCCCCCTCACCTTGTAGAATGCCACTTAATAGCTTTATTTTTTTTTTCATGTTTAAATATTTTTTTTTTTTGCCCTTTTTTCTGGCAGGACCACCGGCAGCCATCCACCCTAGTCACGGCCCCCGGAGACCTCTACTGCCGTCAATTGCTGCTGAGGACCCTCGGTCACCCCCGGCTTGCCCCCCGGAGGGTGGGGCCGTGGGCCACCTTCGTGACCCCGGAACTGTGACTGGTCGGGGTCCCGCAGCGGCGGCGGCAATGTGAGGCTCTCCAGGGAGGGCTTCATTGATCGGTGGTTCTGCCCGCCATCTTTTTCCCACCTGATTTTTCTCCCAGAGGCGGGATGTGCAATGACGTCAGCATCCACCCAGCCTCCCCACGCCGGCGTCGGTTGTGTGGAACTCCCAGTCTCCACCAGGTGTCCCCAGCACGGTGCTGCCGTGCCCTCCTCCCAGAGTGGGAGGCTGTCCAGCGGACGCCATCCTACTCCCAGCGACCCTCCGACGACCCGGATCCGTTCCGAACCGGGTCACCGCATCACAAGCGGAAATCCCACCGCTGCGCCGATGGGCCGGTCATGTTTAAATATACTTGGGACAGGACAGTCAGGAAAGGGTATTGGAGTTTTAAAAGTCGAAACTGCACCCAGGAAAATTCTAGGTATTTTTTTTTTGATCAGAGGACATGGCCACTTATAATTGGGAGTATTGTTTAGTATGAGGGAGAAACAAAGTAAGTAGATGGAATGCCTGGAAATTGGGGAAAAAAAACCATAAAAGGATTTATTTAACAAAAACCTTTTAGCTTCCTGTTTTTTGGTTTTTGTTTTTGAGCTATATTGAACCAGTTCCAAAACAATTTAAAAATGCTTTTTTTCAGACTGTTTTCTTTTCCTTGCTTTTGGGGTAGTAGCTTAAACCCCATAAAGCAAAATATCCTATATAAAGTGGTTAAAGAAGGAGGGGTAGGGATGCCACACCCTATCTTTTTTTTCTTTACATTATTTATATGTGCAAATTTACTCCCGATTTTGAAAGGAAAAAATTAAATCTCGGGTGCATGGGTGATACCAGATTTGATAAAGATTCTAAAAGAATGGGTTGGGAAAGCATTCCTTCATAAAAATAAAAGGGTATCGAAACTATCCACAATGAGGACAAATATATTTGACCATATTAAACAATGGGGAATATTGTATGAGGATGTTTTAAACTTTTCTAGAAAAAACTTTTATGATGATATTGTAAACAAATATTTTACAGAACATCCTTTTTCAAACTTTTCAAAACAAGATCAGGAGAATATAAGGAATATGTTAATAAACCCACAGATGCCAGAAAAAATGTGGGATACTACATGGTTAGAAGTCCACGGGAAAATAAATATGAAAGGTAATCAAAAACATAAGGAACTCTTAGAATGATATTGTCCAAGAAATACATGTATGTCACAGATAGAAACAATAGACAATTTATATTTTACTTGTCCATATATCCTGGAAGTTTGATATTTCCTGAAAAAAAGATGGAAAATCCCTTTATTTTCTGTTATGACACCTGCAGTATTATTTCTTGGGATATTCCCACCTACCTGGGATAAATATAATGCTAGCAGTCTCCATAATATTAGTATTATACTGGATTCAGCAGGTGCGATGTCAATTTATATTACAATAAAAAAATATTACTAGTTTGGAGTTACGTACAATAGTTATGAATGAGTTAAAGCATATACAGCATGTTGAATGTAATAAATTAATTGAGGAAACATGGAAAATGTATTGGAAGGCTTTTCTTATTATGTAAACAGATAAGATACCATTAGGTAACTATATTTGTTCTTTTTCTGTGTTTTACTTAATATGTTTATATGAATTTGTTGAGAAGTTAATATTAACAGCAATCAAACACTCAATAAAATATAGAGGAAGGGAAGGAAAAAGGATATGAACAATTTTTCACTCTTTCTTATTGATTGGTATTTTGCTTTATGGTAATTTCCATGCGATTTTAACATGGGCAGGAAGGGGATGATTCAGTTCTTAATTTTTCTTATGTTTTGCTTTTTCGTATTTTTTTGTAATGCTTTTCTTTATCACTAGGCTGGTATATTTATTTGATGGAGTTTTGAAGAGAGTAGTTTGATAAATATGTAATTGTTTTCCTTTTTTTTACCTTAAACAAAAAAAGCAAATTTAAAATCTGTTTGTTAATATTTGAATTTGAAAATATATTAAAAAAATCCCCTACTCTTAAGTAGCGGGGGGCAGGTTTAGTATGTATTAGTACTTATTTTGAGAGAGTATGAATTAATATTCATTTAATTAATTATTTGTTTTCTTTCTAACTCTCTTCTTTCTAACTCAGATACTTAATGTGATGTGAAGTTAACAAGTGTGTGCTATTATTTGATTTTTTTGAAGCTTTAATAAAAAAAAAAAACTCTCCTACTCTTTTCAAGAATTGAAATGGCATCTTTAATGACCGCCTGAGCAACCACCAGAACAGGCAGATGGGAACTCAGTTTAATGCCTCATCCAAAAGACAGCACCTCAGGAGTGCAGCATCCCCTTCATGATGCACTACAGTGTCAGTATTGGGATTTACCCGAAGTGCCTGTTGTAGGACTTGAATCCACAACCTTTCAATCTTCTGGCCTCAGAGGTGAATGTGCAACCTGCTGAGCCACTGACAGTGTGCCATAGCACTATAGCACCCCTCAGTGGTGGACCAGGGAGCAAAGCTATCTGGGGTATGCTGTGTGTGTTTAAGGACAATGCTGGGTTAAGTACACCAACACTGAGAAAAGCAGTTTCAATGGACACAGAGAGGAAAAATATGTAATGACATGACAATTGCTGGTATTCCTGGATCTGGTCCTGTCCCATATTCACACTAATGGCACAGCAGTTATCAGGCTAGGTGGTCACAGGATAATCCTAACCTGAGGACTGTGTGGATATTAGAAGAGGAGAAACATAAAAGTCATGTTAGAGCCAGTCAACCAAAGCACCATTGCACTAGTGATAATTAGAAACATTGGCAAGTGAAAGAGGAAATAATGACACTTGGCATGGTAGACAAATACTGAGGCCAGAGGCTGAGGTCAGTCTCTATGGTGCTCAGTGCTATTATTCCCCAAGACTGACTTGTCAGTACTTACTGTACAATTATCACAACTAGTGTATTTTGAAGTCAGCAAAATAGGGTTGCTTGGAATTGTGGAACCAGAATCAGAATCATTAGATTCTAATTCTATTTTCAGATTTACCAATTTTGGAATTTGGACTTGAAAATCATAATTCCAAAAGTGGTGCATTCGGAATTGGTATCGGAATCAGAATTTGATTCCAAATTCCATTTGCACCAGTGAACAGGAAGCAGCTGTCTGCACTTCAAGTCTACTCATGGACAGCACCATATTGCAGTTCAGAAACTTTCCATGCTGTGAGGATGTCTGAAAGTGTTCTTGCTTGTAGTGTAATTTGAAACTTTGGTGTTTATTTCCTGCTTGTCCCGTCTTTCTGACCAGGTATCAGTGATTGCAGTATTTGTTTTGTAGAATGTGTGGTGTGTGTGTGTGTGTGTGTGTGTGTGTGTGCGTGTGTATATGTTGTTTCTGGTATGAGAGGGAATTGATTTCACTTAGGCCTAGTGCAGACTGTCAGACTCAGACACATGCAGCTAGTCAGTCAGGTGGTGAACTATATTAAAGAAAAAACTTGGTCTCAGTAGAGTTAGAGGTAGTAGTATAGTATCTGTGCAGCATATTTTTGCTATACTGCTGTACTTTCTTCTTTCTTGCTGCATTCTGTTTTTTTTCTTGAACAGTTCTTTTGACTTTAACTCAGCATATGATGTATCATAGAGTCAGCATGTCTGGTGATAGGAAAGCGAGTGGTAAAAAAATGCACCTATGCTGCTGTTGTAGGGTCTGGTTCTGAAGGTGCTGCTGAGGAGGCTGAACAACACTCACAGCAAGAGTCAGCAACAACAACCACAACAAAAAGTACTGCAGATGGGCAGGTGGAGCTGGGCTTCTGCCACTGGGGAAGATTTACAAGAAAAAATCCTTTAGGCAGCTAACTCTTTCCAGTGGTCCATAGTGGCACCAATGCATCTTCTATGTTGCCTGAAGAAAACACAATGATTTTTGAAAAAAATGAAAGTCTGCAATAGTGACACACATTGGTCTAGTAATTTTGGGGATTTATGCCATTAAAAAAAAGTAATAAAGGGCTGGCCTGGTGGCACAGAGGGCTGAGGTATTTCAGCCTTACTTCATGCTACACTGCCTAGCCAGGTTCAGGAATGACCTTGGGTCATCAGGGAGCCGGCATGAGGGGGGATTGTGGGAGCAGGATTAAGCTGCCTTCCATCATCTCTCCTCATCTGGGGAAGGTGGATCACCACCTGCAGTCCCGCCGTCACCGGACGGCGGTCCGTGGTGGCACAGGTGGGCATGGGCAACCAGTAGGGTGGGGTATCCAGCAGTGCATGTCGTGTGTGTTTCTCCACACATATGTGCTCACGCCATGGATGTGAGGACAGGCAGGAACAACTGGGGAGAAAAAGATGAATAAATAATTGAAAAAAAAACAAGTCATGAAAGAGACAGAGTCAAGTCATGCTGCTGCTGAAACCCCTAATGTGCCAGTCGTACCAATATCAGTGCCACAATATCCATTTAAGAAGAAAAGGTCCCAATCACTGATAAGGCTATGCAGCATCAGAAGGAGGGTGAGGTGAAGCATACTATGGGTAAGAGAATTCCTCCAGGGTCTCCTCCAAACCTGGATCCTCCTAAGTCTGATCTTGTGTTTTATGATGGAGATGGAGCAGAAGATGGAGGTGATGATAGAGATGAGTAGTACTACCCAGCCCCTGATGAGGTAGATATAAGAAGAGATTGAAGAGTCAGAGGAGCATCAGGAAGAAGCTTGTGAAGTTGATGGCAATAAGTCCTCTGGTATTCACCAAGATGGTAGAAGAAAATCTGTCTCTTCCCCTGACAAGTCGTATGTGAAGAAGACTGCAAGAAGGCAAGTCTCCTGCCGGTCTAAGGAAATGTGGTGCTCATGCTCTAGCTATCTCTGAACAACAGGGGTGTTTTAATCCTATTCTTTCTTGTATTTCTGGATCTCTGGATCCGATCACAGTGAAAAGCAAAAAGAGGTCTGGTGCCTGGGCATACTTTGAGGTGTGCAATCCAGAGTTCACATATGCAAGGTGCATGATATACCTTGTTAAAAATAGCCATGCTCAATCTCCTGCTCTGGGTATTTTTGGTACTGTATGTGTACCAACTTAGTTACCACACATCCGGATGAGTGGGCTGCATTGTGTAGTATCGAGTGGTTCAACTCAGACTACGCTGTCTTCATCTCTAATACACCAGCTAACAAAAACAACCCCAGTTCCAGGTCTGACTGAAGCAGACAAATCCAAACATCTCCTCTGGTTCCTGTGGCACCACTGCCCAATGTGACTTTGCATCAATTGGCAGAATGAACAGCCATGTTTTCTCTGGGTCACACTAAGACAAAAGAGGCAAATAGGGCAGTTGTAGAAATACTGGTTGATAGTCTTCTTCCTTTCTCTTTTATCTCCAGTGACAGCTTTTGTAAACTGAAGCATACTGTGGAGTCTTGCCATACCATACCATACCATACCATACCATACCATACCATTCATTTTTTCACAGAGTTGGAATGTCGAGCTATACAAAAATGTCTGTAGTGAAGTCCACCATAGGCTTAAGCAGTTTTCCTGCAAGAAAGTGTACATCACAACAGACATGTCAACAAGTGGCCAGCTGCTGGACTCTACAGCAGTCATGGTCCTTTTTGTGTGCCTCACTGAAGAGTCTAATAGTGGTACTGGTTCTGGGTCTTCAACTGAATCAATCATCACACTCTCACCAATGTAGAAACATAGAAACATAGAAGCTGATGGCAGAAAAGGACCGCAAGGCCCATCCAGTCTGCACATTTCTTTTTCTACCTTATGAATGTGCCATAGGCCTTTGTTCTGTCAATGGCCTATCTATTCATACTCATCGATATTGCTCCCTGCTGCCTATCCCATGCCTGTTTGAAGTCCTGCACTGTATTCATATCCACCACTTCCTGAGGTAGGCCATTCCATGCATCCACCGCCTTTTCTGTGAAAAAGAACTTCCTCACATAACCCCTTAATCGGCTTCTCTCTAATCTCATGCTGTATCCTCTTGTCCTGCTACTTTTCTTATATTGAAACATGTTAGACACTCTCACCTTGTTAATGCCCTTAAGGTGTTTGAATGTTTCAATCATATCACCTCTCTCCCTCCTTTGCTCTAGGGCAGTAGTTCTCAGACTTTGTCACACTGAGCCTCTCCAAATCCATGGAAAAGATTTTGAGCCTCCCCCCAAAACTAAAGTAATCTTGGGCCTCCCCAAAGAAAAATAACATACTGTACTTTGTGCAGTACACCATGAATAAATTGAAACCCTTTTGAGTACTTGGTTCAAATTCAGTTCTTTGTCTTATACTGATGTGGAACCTTTAAAAAAGAGCTCCTGTGCTTAAAGGTGTTATCTGAATAACAAATAAATAAAATAAATAAATGTTATTCAGCTTACTGTAACCCCCCCCTCTTCACAGGCCAGCTTACTTGCTCCACTATTTTTATTCTTGAACCATTGTTACCGCTTGTTGCAGTACCTTCACGGGTCAGACTACTTTCTCTGTTTCGTCTCTATACGAAATAACCTTCCTACATACTTTGCCTCTCCCTGTCCCTCCCTGCTCCTAAGCAACTTCTCAGGGATTACTTTGCTCCTTCCTGCTATTGCTCTTAGCACTTCTATGTTCAACCCTTGTATTCGGGCTGTTCTGCTGTCAGGCTACAAATTGATCAACTACCACCTCTCATTATTATTTTATTGTTAATATTTGTTTGCACTATTGTTCATTGTGAATTTCTTGATTGCTTTGCAGTTACTTTTTGAAATGTATTGACTCCCTACCCTTCCCTGAGTACACCTGAAATGAGCCTTGGCTCATTCACCTTCCCTTGTCACCTATTAGTAAATAAATACAGAAGATTTACCTACTATTATCCTCTTTCAGTTTGCTTCATCTCTTCACACAAAATATATAAAACTCAACATTTAAATACAGTACTTTTTCAGACTTGCTTGAGCCTTCCCTGGAACAGGTTGGGGCCTCCCAAGGGAGGCTGGCCTCACCATTTGATAACCCCTGTTCTAGGGTATACATATTGAGTTCAGTTAATCTGTCCTCATATGTTTTCTGATGCAGTCCCTGCACAATTTTGGTTGCCCTTCTCTGGACTGCCTCAATTTGGTTAATGTTGTTGTGAAGGTGTGGCCTCCAGTACTGCATGCATTACTCCAGATAGGGCCTAACCAGTGTCTTGTAAAGAGGGATTATTACCTCCCTCTTCCAACTTGTGATACCCCTTCTAATACACCCCAACATCCCTCTAGCCATACCTACTGCTTTGGAGGTCTGCTTGGATGATTTCAGGTCGTTGGTGATGTTGATGATGCCCAAGTCTCTTTCTTCCCTTGTGACTGCCAGCAACTCCCTTCCCAGCCTATAGGTGGCTTCAGGGTTTCTCTTCCCTATGTGCATGATCTTGCACTTCTTTTCATTAAACCCCAGTTGCCACTCTTCTGACCATTTTGCTAGTTTATCCAGATCTCTTCTCGTTCTCCCCACACCATCTGGATCATCTACTCTGTTGCAGATCTTGGTGTCATCTGCAAACAGACAAACTTACCCTCCAGTCCATCTGCAATGCCACTGATCAAGATATTGAAGAGAACTGTCCACAGGACTGATCCCTGAGGTACCCCACTTGTGACTTGCATCTCTTTTGACTGTATACCGTTTACCACCACTCTCTGTTTTCTGCCTCTCAACCAGTTTGCCACCCAATTGACCAACGTCTGACTCACCCCGAGCATACCCAGCTTATTAATCAAGCTGCTCTCTGAGTTGCACAATTTGTCCATTCCTATTCATTGGAACAATTGCTGGAGAAGCTTGAGGATGTGTTTGAAAGCTGGCTAGCAGTGAATGGTCTTGAGCTGGGTCTAACAATCAATAGCAATGCTGCAAATATTGTAAAGGCTGTTACTGACTGTGGGTACAGCCATGTACTGTGGCTGCCTCACTGCCTGCATTTGGTTATTAGGAATTCCCTCACAAAGAACTGACCAATGGAAGATCTGATGGAGATGGTCAAGATTTGCACCCAGTTTTCTCATTCTGTGAAGGCAAAAAAGGAGTTGTGCTGCCTCCAGAGAGTGAAAAACTTTCCTGAACATGCACTAATCCAGGACTGTGCGACCCACTGGAATTCTTCCTACCACATATTACAGAAATTCCGTGAGCATAAACTTTCTATTTACATGTATCTGCTCCACAGTAAGAAAGGTGTATCAGATATAATGGTTTGCCAGCAAGTGGTCAGCTAATCTCCTGGAAATCTTGAAGCCATTTGAAGGTGTAACTTGTGAGGTAAATTCAGCTTCTCCTGGATTGAGCATGAATCTGCCACAGGCCAGGTTCCTACACACATTTTTAGAATTAGTAGACAGTATCAATGAGACATGAGGCCTAAAGAGGATTCTAAGTGACTTGTTGACTCATTCCTACAGATGTATGTCTAGGCATGATCATATGAAAAACATGTTTAGCTTTGTAAATGATCATCCAGCTCAAAGGCATTACCAAGAAATGAAATAAATAGTGAGAAACAGTATGTCCTTTCTCCCATACTGGATCATCATGTTAAGAACCAGATGGAAAAATACTTCCGAAACAAGAGGAACCTTAGAACTGGAAGGATGTTCTTCAGGACAAACTTATCAGACAGGTTGAAGAAGACCCTGAAGCAGAGAGTGAATCCCATGTCAGCGATGCTGAAGAAAAGGAGTGTGGTCCTGATGTTGAAGAACAGTCAGAGGCTATTATTAGTCCTAAGTCATCCTTGATGGAGAGGATGTCATTATTGGAGCTAATGGCATCCAGCAAGAAGAGCACATCCTTAACAAGGGCTACAACAATTAGCATTGATCAACTGATGGTGGAGTACTTTTGTGATCGTCATGTCCTAGCCATCGGTGCTCATCCATTATCATACTGACACTCCCAAATGTGTTTGTGACCTGATCTGAGTAGACAGGCATACTATATTTCCAGCCTGTGCTGCAGTGTATTTTCTGAAGCATGGTTAATGCAGCAGGTACAATCGTTAGTGGCAGCAGGACACGTCGGTGTTAGAAATGTAGAAATGCTATCCTTCTTGAGGATGAATATGAAGGCATTTATTCAGAGACCAACATCAACTGATCTGGTGTATGATATTGCAGAACCACAGCAGCAGACATCAGTTTGTGACACAGGATAGGAGGATGAGGAGGATGAGATGGTCTGGTACTAACAGTATAGCCATAGCTGCATGTCACACCATCCTCCCATTCCTGCACATTGTTGTCTCTCTTCTAATGGCCACTTGTCCCATGTGGTGTGTGAAACTGAGAAATTTAGTTACACAAAATATCTTGTGAAATTCAGGCATTTCGCAAAATATTTCGTGAATGTGAAATTTTACCTGAAAAGTGCTATATTTCACCCGGAAAAGGCAGCATTTCACCACAAAATTTTAAATTTCACAGTTTTCAGGCAAACTTTTGCCATTTTCAGATGCAATTTTTGGGCAAAATTTCAGAATTTTTGAGCACAATTTTGCACCCGTGAAATATTTTCAAATTTCACAAAATATTTTGCGTGGTGAAATTGCTGATTTTGCTATAATTTCACTGGTGAAATTCTATTTTTCAACATCTCTAGTCCCATGTCTGTCATTTTTATGTTTGCTTGTGCACGCGCAAGAAGCATGATGTGACAACTTAGGAGAGAAGCGAGATGTGGAGGCTCGGCAGTGTTAGAGCCAAAGGAGGCACTGCATTTGGGGGCTTGGCACTGGTGGACCAATGGAGGCACAGTGTGCTGATGACACTGGTCTCCAAAAAGTGCACAAAGTTGTAATGTTTTCACTGCAGCAATCAGGGGCCACCTCGTCATTGCAGCATCAGTCATTGTGCTGCAATGAGGCAGCAACTGTCATTGCAGGGCGGAACGTTAGCTAGCCTAATACTGTTTGTGAACATGGCGGGCGGCTTGCCGCTGCATTCACAAACAATATTACGCAGCCTCCCATGCCGAGAGGGTGCCCAATCCCCCTCGGCAGCATGTTCCCCCCAAACCGTCTTTGTTGGCCGACGAGGGCCACAATTCCCGCCAGCTTCAGTGGTCGCAAAGTGTTTATTCAGCTGACAGGGGAGCCCACTTGGCAAGATGTAACCCTCCCACCCGCTTTTATCTGCCGACGGGGGCGCCCACTCCCCGTCGACATGATGTAACCCCCAGTTTTGTTGCCTGCCGACGGGGTGCCCAATCCCTGTCGGCATGATGTTTCTCCCCCCTTTGTCTTGTGTGCCAACGGGGTGCCCAATCCCCATCAACTGCAGCTGGCCCACCCCAAAAGAGTCCCTTGGCATGCTGGGGGCCCACCCCAGTGTGCCAAATGCCCCTGTAAAATTGAAAACTGCTTTACGAGCGTGTGTTGCTCAGTTCCTAAGCACGCTCATAAGTGTGTGAATTTTTAATATTTGCAGTCCAGAAGTTCAAAAATACCATTTTACCACATCTACTTATGAGCAGTACAGCTTTAATTTTGCACATCTCGCCCAAAATGTGTTTCAGCGCATGTAGCACAGAATGGCGCAGTTGGTGTGCGAAATCAATGTTTGGGACAGATTAAGAAAATCACAGTGACACTGTTCATTAGCACAGGTCCTAAAATGTCTATGTTGAAAATTTTGTGAGAAAAGTTCATAAAACAACTGTTACAAGTTTGCGTTGTGCAGTTTCTATGCACGCTTGTACCTTCACACATTTGCAATATTTTCACTCCAGATTGCCAACACTGCCGTTTGCCCACACCTCCTTATGAACAGTACAGCTGTCATTTTTCACATCCCAGCCGTAATGCGTTTTTGCACTTCCGGTGCAGACAAGTGCAGTCGTTCTGGGAAATCCATGTTCGGGACACATTAGGAACATCACACTGACACTGTTCATTAGCAGAGGTCCTAAAATGGCTATGTTGAAAATTTGGTGACAAAAGTCCATAAACTAACTGTGTTATGAGCGTGAATTGCGCAGTTTCCATGCACGCTCGTAACTTCACACATTTGCAATATTTTCATGCCATATTTTCAACATTGCCATTTTTCTGCACCTCCTTATGAACAGTACAGCTATCATTTTTCACATCCTGGCTGAAATGTGTTTTTGCACTTCCGGCACAGAATAGCACGATCGCTGTGGGAAATCACTGTTTAGGACACATTCCAAAAATCACAGTGACACTGTTCATTAACAGAGGTCCTAAAATGCCTATGCTGAACATTTGATGATGAAAGTCTGTAAAATGACTGTTACAAGTGTGCATTGTGCAGTTTCCATGCACGCTTATAACTTTGCACATTTGTAATATTTTCACTCCAGATTTTCAACATTGCCATTTTTCCACACCTCCTTATGAACAATACAGCTGTCATTTTTCACATCCTGGTTGAAATGTGTTTTTGCAGTCCTGGCATAGAATACCATGGTTTCCTTCTCAGAAGTGCTGCCAGTCCATGGCAGGGGTGAGGCTAGGGTACTGCACACCTTGCAGTTTAATGAATGGTTGCAAAACTGGTGCAGAGCACAGGGCTTTGGCTTCATTGGGGACTGGGGATCCACCTGGAGAGATGAAGGTCTATACTGGCATGATGGTCTGCATCTGTCCAGGAAGGGAAACATGCTCCTAGGTGACAGGTTTAAAGGCTTCCTTGGCAAGCTTTTAAACTAGCCAAGGGGGGGAGGTGCTGATAGGAAACAGGAAAGTTCAAGCCTCCCCCCACAAAGCATGGCAGGTAGTAGGGTAAACACTGAGGTACAGAGCTTGACAGAGGGCAGGACAGGAGTAAATGGAAAAATGGACAAGGGCAATAAGAGCACGGATGGGGTAAAAAAGGATAAAGCCAACATTAAATGGAGGTCAATGAGCACCAATGCCCGTAGTCTGGGAAACAAGCTTCCAGAGCTAGTAGCCCTGATGGAAGTGGAACACTTGGATATTGTGGCAGTCACAGAAACATGGTACATGGAGAACCATGACTGGGATGTCAACATACCAGGGTACACAATCTACAGAAGGGACAGGGAGGGTAAAAGAGGAGGTGGAGTAGCTCTCTACATAAGGGAAGGGATCAAAGTAACAGAACTAAAAGGTAAAGGGAGGACAAGAGAACTCTGGGTCACATTGGAGACAGGGAATGGCATCAAATCCGCACAGGGGTTGTATACAGACCCCGTCCTCAAGGGGAGGAAATGGACAAGAAAATGATAGAGGGCATTCTCAAAATGGCTGAAAAAGGGGAGATACTGTTGATGGGGGACCTGAATATGCCAGATGTTAACTGGGCAACATGGACTGCAGCCACATCCAAGAGCAGGGTCATTCTCGATGCCCTACAGGGAGCATGCCTTAGACAGCTAGTGGTGGAACCCACTCGGGAGAACAATATTAGACCTGGTACTCTCAAATGGAGAGAGGATCACAAACTTAGAAGTCAGTAGACACCTGGGAACAAGTGACCACTGCACAGTGTGCTTCACAATAAACACAACCATGGAGACAAGCCATACAAATACAAGGATACTGGACTTAGAAGGGCTGACTTTGGCAAATGGGTGAATACCTGAGGAATGCATTAGCAAATGGCCAGAAAGGAGGGGTGGAAGAACAATGGAGAAAAATCAAAACTGCCATCATGAAGGCAACAAGCCTTTGTGTGAAACAAATAAAGAAAACAAAGCGGAATAAAAAACCACTATGGCTCTCAAAAGAAGTGTCAGGGAAGGTTCATAGGTTGATTCAAGCCGAGGATAGAATACCATCCTATAAGGCTCGCCTTCCAATTTTTATTGACATATGAATTTATTTTCTCCAAAAAATAGATCTATCCCATTCTTGAATTGATTCATTGTTGTACTATTTACAGTTTCCTTTGGTAGTTTATTCCAAGTTCCCACAACTCTTAAACTGTACCAGTGCTTTCGAAAGTTTATGTTCCCAACTTTGTTGGTACAACTGTTTATTATGATTTCTTGAACTAGTTCTCCCAAGTTTATATGTGAACCCCAGTTCATTTATTAATTTGTCGTCCTCCATACTCTTGTATAGGAAACATAGATCTCCTCTTATTCTACGATACTGTACAGAATAAAGATTTAGGCTGACCAGTCTGTTGTAATATGTTTTATTTTCTAATCCTTTAATTTTTTTGTAAATCTTCTCTGGAATCCCTCTATATTTAGTATGTCTTCCTTGTTATATGGTGACCAAACCTTGCATGAGTACTCCAAATGTGGCCTGACCAATGCAGCGTACAGAGCATCAACACATTCCTATCTCTACTCGTTATATGCTTAAGTATACAATTTAGAATCTGGTTAGCCTTCCTAAGTTGGTTTCACATTGCACTTGAACCTCAGATCTTTGGTAACTATAATTCCCAGGTCTTTTCTTCAGATACTACCCCAAGTGTAGTATTATCTATTTGATAAGTTGCTTCTATGTTATTTTTCCCCATATGCATGACTTTACATTTAGCTTTATCTAGGCCTAACTTATTGCTAATTGTCCATTCATATATTAAATCCAGTGTATGTTGTAATGCTATTATATGTTCATCTTCATTTGTGACCACACCCAATCTGCAATCGTCGGCAAATTTTTGCATCCATATATTATTATTCCTAATCTTTAAAGACAAAATGTATACATTAAACAAAATGGGGCCCAACACACCGATCCCTGAGGACACCACTGGTCACCAACGCCAATCAGAATATTCCCCGTTATGACCACCTCTGCTTTCTAGTCCGCAGCCAATCAGAGATCCATCTGCATATGTTATTGGGTAGTTTTTGTTTTCCAACACTGACAGCAATCCTTATGTGGCACTTTATCGAAGGCCTTATGAAATCGAGAAACACCACATCCACAGGGTTCCCACTGTCCAAATCTTTGTTAACTCTTTCATAGAAGGACAGTAAATTTGTCTGGCATGATCTGTTCTTCACAAACCCATTCTGTATAGGATCCCTCATGTCTTGTACCTCGATATGTTCTGTTAGTATATCTTTAATTATGCACTCCATGAGTTTTCCCAGAATTGATGTCAAACTTACGGGCCGAAAGTTTTCTGGATGAGTACTAGGTCCCTTTTTTTGAATGGGTACAATATTTGCTCATTTCCAGTCGTGAGGGACAGATCCAGTATTAATAGAAGTTTGGAATATATGTGTCAAAGAATAGGTCAATTCACTTGCCAATTCCTTTAGCACTCCAGGATGCAAACCATCTGGGCCGGGAGATTTATTTGGGTTAAGTCCAACTAACTGTTTAAATATGTTTTCTGGGTTTATACTTATCGTTTCTTGGTCAAAAGATTGTTTTGTGTTATATGTATCATTATCTTTAGAATTAAAAACCGAACAGAAGTATTTATTTTGAATATTTGCCATTTGTAGGTTAGAAGCTGGGGATCCATCATCAATAGTGAAAGGTCCTATACTGTTTGATGTCTTCTTCCGATTATTAATATAAGAAAAGAAAGCTTTTTTATTATCCTGTACTTTCTTAGCAAGGTTATACTCGTGTGTAGTTTTAGCTTTCCTAATATTGATTATAACTTTTTTTTGGCATTCCTTATACTCTGTATATAGCTTAACTGTTTTGTGGGCTTTTAGCTTCTTAAATAATCTATTTTTTTTGTTTATTAGCCTTTAATTTTTATGTTGAGCCAGGCTGGTTGATAAGCTCTATCCTTGTGGTATTTGGTTATTACAGGATGAATTCAGCAATCAATTCGTCCAATTTATTTTTGAGAGAATCCACATGCTTTGTATAGATTATTGTTAAATTTAGAAATCCAATCCCAATAGCTCAACTTAATTCTCATATTATGGAAATCAGCTTTCCCCATATTTAGTTTTAAAGTAGCTCCCGTGGGTTTGTTAGTTTCAATTTCTTTTATATTAAATGATACGATATTATGGTCACTGTTACCTAATGGGGCTCTAACTGCCACGGAATTTACTATATCTCCCATATTAGTAAAAATTAAGTCGAGAGTATTATTGCCCCTTGTGCTTTCGTGTACTAGTTGGACAAGGCCCCTGTGGTCCATTATATCAATATATTGCCTTTCAAGGGGACAATTGCCCGTACCTTTTACCCAGTTTATATCTGGTAATTTAAAATCACTGGTTATCAAGAGTCTTGTGTTTGTGTCCAGTTTCTCAAATATATTCAGTAAAATTTTATCATCACGTGACATAGATGGTGGCCTATAAAGTAGCCCTAATATGATTTTAGGTCTGTTTATCGGTGATAATTGAACCCAAAGGAGTTCAGTTTGACCTACATCCCATTTTAATTTTTCCAAGGCAATATCATTGTGAATATAAATTGCCAATCCTCCTCCCTTTCTATACTTTCTACAATAGGAAAAGAGTTTATACCCCACAATTTCCTTGTCCCATTCATCATTTTCATCAAACCATGTTTCGGTGATCAAGGCTATGTGTACTTTATTACTACATAGTATTATTGTTAGCTCATCATATTTGTTTTGTAAACTACGTGCATTTATCAATATAGCATTCCACCCCATAGTGTCATCAGATGAAGATGGGTTTACATTAAAGTTTTTATTTTGCGTACCCCCCCATTCTGTCCAGTTTAAATGAAAGTTTACAACCTCCTGAACCTTTTTACCCAAAATCCTGACTCCAGCATAGTTTAGATGGACACTTATCTGTCTTAAAGAAGCTCTATTGAATGTTTTTCATTGTCCATTATACCAATCTCTTCTTTAATACAAAATTGTCTGAGTTTACCATTTGTTATTGATATCTGTTTGTTTGTGAATGCTTTGTTTCCGCATAGGGATTATCCCAGAGATAATAATTTACCCACCATAATTCCTTACTGCATCAACAATAATCTTGTAGTCCCTATGCATGAGGCTTCAATTGGTTTTGCCTACGTCATTAGCCCCCACATGTAAAATAACTAAAGGGGTTTCTGTGTTTTCAAAGAGACCTTGCAACATACCAACTATGTCATGAATTTTAGCTCCTGATAAGGAGCTAACTGTAGTATGTTCATTTCTATTATGACAAATATATGTGTCTATGCCCCTGATAATTGAATCTCCTATTATCAAAATATCCCTTTCTTTTGATTTATTTTTACCAGTTGGTATTTTTCCAACAAAGTTTATGGGGTTATCCAAATTTGTGGTACCTCCTGGTACTTCATTTGGTACCTGCACACATTGTGTATTTTTAGATGTATTAATTTCACTTAGTGAACTATTCCCAATAATTAAAGACTCATCTTTAGCAAGGCACTCAAATCTGTTTAGTACATCTACTGTAATAAGTGCCTGGGATACATCATTAGTCTCCTTGTTGACATTAATAGTGTCCAGGTGAATTGTGTTATTTAGAATCAGCGTTTGTCTACTACTGACATCACATGCAGCCTCATCTATGTAGTCCTCTAATTTAGATATGTCTTTGTAGGTCTGTATTCTGGCCTCAAGTTCAAGTATTTTCTTTTGTAATTCACAGTTAGTGGCACATTTGTCACAAGTAAACTCAGTGTTAGTGCCCTCATCGATATACATATGGCACTCTCGGCATGATTTTCTGCCTTTTAATTTTTTTTGCCTTGTATTGGCCATTTGTATTGTTTATTCAGGTCCCAGTATTTAACTATAAAGAACTTTCTAAAAGTTTGCAGTTTTAGGGCTCACTTACCAAACTTCACGTATGTTTGCTGAGCCTCAGTAGTATTTCCCCAAAATGGTCCCCAGTGTCCCCAGCGGACACAGCAGACACGCTGACGCTGTGTGTCTCTGCACGCCTCTGCTGCTGTATTCTAGACTCCGCTCACTGGAGTGGATCCTTAATAGTGTATACAGACCGGAAGTGTCTCACAGACCCCTCGTTTTTAAAATAAAGCCAAACGTTACTTTTATTTGGTCACAAGTCTAATAAGGGACTTTCTAAGTATATAGAATGCCAGAATTTAAAAATTCTAAATAAAAGTTATAATTTAGACTAATTTGTAGTTCGTTTGCACAGTCCCGAACTACAGTCTCTCTTCCTGCTTCCGGTTTTTCGTTGCAGGGCTCCAATCACTAAGCAATTGTCAGTATTGATTTTTTCCTATTAAAAGCAAATCCTAGTGCAATTGTTCATTTAAAATAACATCATATCAATTCTCAGGTTTATATCTTGCTCCACTCACTGGAGTGGATCCTTTAATAGTGTATACAGACCAGAAGTGTCTCACAGACCCCTCGTTTTTAAAATAAAGCCAAACGTTACTTTTATTTGGTCACAAGTCTAATAAGGGACTTTCTAAGTATATAGAATGCCAGAAGTTAAAAATTCTAAATAAAAGTTATAATTTAGACTAATTTGTAGTTCGTTTGCACAGTCCCGAACTACAGTCTCTCTTCCTGCTTCCGGTTTTTCGTTGCAGGGCTCCAATCACTAAGCAATTGTCAGTATTGATTTTTTCCTATTAAAAGCAAATCCTAGTGCAATTGTTCATTTAAAATAACAGCATATGCAATTCTCAGGTTTATATCTCACTCCGCTCGCCGGAGTGGATCCTTTAATAGTGTATACAGACCGGAAGTGTCTCACAGACCCCTCGTTTTTAAAATAAAACCAAACGTTACTTTTATTTGGTTACAAGTCTAATAAGGGACTTTCTAAGTATATAGAATGCCAGAAGTTAAAAATTCTAAATAAAAGTTATAATTTAGACTAATTTGTAGTTCGTTTGCACAGTCCCAAACTACAGTCTCTCGTCCTGCTTCCGGTTTTTCGTTGCAGGGCTCCAATCACTAAGCAATTGTCAGTATTGATTTTTTCCTATTAAAAGCAAATCCTAGTGCAATTGTTCATTTAAAGTAACAGCATAAGGTTAAGGAGAAAAAGGCTGCATTCAAAAAGTATAAGGAATCACAGACAAAGCACGACAGGGAACTGTATCAATTAAAGCAGAAAGAAGTGGGGAAGGCAGTCAGAAAAGCAAAAGCCCAAACCAAGGAAAGGATAGCCAACTCAATTAAGAAGGGGGATAAAACCTTTTATAGGTACATTAGGGAACATAGAAAGGTTAAGGGAGGATAGGGAAGATTAATAAAGGAGAGGGGAGGTGGGCAGAGGGAGACAGTGAAAAGGCAGAGATAATGAATGAATACTTTTGCTCAGTATTCACAAAAGAAGAAGAGGAGTTACCTAAACCAAACAGTAGAAGCACTCTGGATAGTGGGGTTGATACCAGTCCATTTAAAGAAGAAAGAGTACTGAATGAACTTCTAAAACTCAAGGTGGACAAAGCAATGGGGCCTGACAGGATTCACCCTAGAATCCTAAAAGAGCTAAGGGAGGACCTAGTGACACCACTAACCACACTTTTAACAAATCATGGGAAGATGGGGTGGTACCTGAGGGCTGGAGAAGGGCAGATGTGATTCCCCTCCCAAAAGTGGGAGCAAGGCAGAAGCAGGAAACTACAGACCTGTTAGTTTGACCTCAGTGGTGGGGAAAATGATGGAATCACTTCTGAAAGAAAGAATTGTTGAGTACCTAGAGGCCAGCATGGCACTGGACCCAAAGCAGCATGGATTCACAGCAGGAAGGTCATGTCAGACAAATCTAATCGATTTCTTTGACTGGGTGACCAAAGTAATAGACCAGGGAGGGGCTGTGGATATGGCCTACCTAGACTTTAACAAGGCATTTGACACAGTCTCACACAAAAGATTAATAATCAAGTTAGCCAGCCTGGGAGTGGGTCCCAGGGTGGTAGCCTGGGTAGAAAACTGGCTGCACAACAGGACACAGAAGGTAATAGTGAATGGAACACATTCTGAAGAAAGGGGGGTTACTAGTGGAGTACCTCAGGGCTCAGTACTGGGTCCAGTCCTCTTTAACGTCTTTATAGGTGACATTGCAGAGGGTCTGGAAGGAAAGGTATGCCTCTTTGTGGATGACACAAAGATCTGTAACAGAGTTGATACACAAGTGGGGGTAGAAAGGATGAGAAGGGACTTGGCAAGGTTGGAGGAATGGTCAGACATATGGCAACTTAGATGCAATGCAAAGAAGTGCAAAGTAATGCACCTGGGAAATAAAAATCCAGAAGAAGAGTACACAATAGCAGGGGAGGTACT
This sequence comes from Neoceratodus forsteri, assembly GCA_016271365.2. Lineage (NCBI taxonomy): Eukaryota > Metazoa > Chordata > Ceratodontiformes > Ceratodontidae > Neoceratodus > Neoceratodus forsteri. The sequence goes on from CM028130.1 coordinate 58,023,541, forward strand.
AACATCAACAATAATGGAAAGGGATCTGGGTGTAGTCATATCAGATGACCTAAAGGTGGGTATGCAATGTGAGAAGTCAGTAGGGAAAGCCAGGGGATACTGGGATGCATAGAGGAGGCATCACAAGTAGAAAAAGGGAAGTGGTTATCCTCTATACAGACAGTTGGTGAGACCCCATCTGGAGTACTGCGTGCAGTTTGGAGACCTCATCTACGCAAGGACATAGACAGGATGGAAGCAGTCAGAGGAGGGCAACTAAAATGGTGCAGGGTCTACATCAGAAACCATATAAAGAGAGACTGAGAGAGCTTAATATATATATACCCTTGATGAAAGGAGGGACAGGGGGACATAATAGAAACTTTTAAGTACCTCAAGGGAATCAACAAAGTCCAGGAGGGAAGCATCTTTCAGAAAAAGAGATGTGTAAGAACAAGGGGGCACAATTAAAAGTTAGAGGGTGGACAGCTCAGGGGTAATGTGAGGAAATTCTTTTTCACGGAGAGAGTGGTGGACACATGGAACCGCCTTCCTGGAGAGGTTGTGGGGTCTAAAACAGTGGAGGAATTCAAACATGCATGGGACTGACATAAGGCAATTATAGTGGGGGGTTGCAGGAAATTGGCTGTTGGTTAACTAGAATCTGCAGCTTATCCAGTAGGTAGGGAAATGGGCAGACTGGGTGGGCCAAGTGGTTCTTATCTGCCGTCAAAGTCTATGTTTCTATGTTTCTATGGGAAATCAGTGTTCAGGACACAGCAACAAAATCACAGTGACACTGTTCATGACCACAGGTCATTAAATGCCTATGTTGAAAATCTGGTGATGAAACTCCATAAAATGACTGTGTTATGCACATGTGTTGCATGGTTTCCATGTATGCTTGGAAGTGCAAGCATTTTTAATATTCCCACTGCACATTTTCAACATTGCCATCTCTTCATACCTCCTTATGGATGGTTCAGTTGTCATTTTTCGATCTGTGTTTTCGTACATATGGTGCAGAATGGCACTGTCACTGTTGGAAGTCAGTTTTCAGGACACATTGACAAAATCACACAGCCGCTGTTCATGACAAGAGGTCCCAAATGCTTTCATGAGGTGGGGTCACAAAAAGGCCATCTTCAAAATCTGTACTGTGAATACCAACAAATGCCTGAGGCATTACGGTTTCTAACCATAACGTCCTACCCTGTACAGACAGACAGGCATCGGGGTGTGCCTTTGGATTGCCAACTGTACTGCTCATGCCATCCCCCCACCCCCAGCCACTGACAGGCATCGAGGTATACCTTGGACTCTTGGTCCCAAGACTTCACCCCATTCTCCTATGCTGCACCCATTTCAATGTATATCCTTATAGAATGGGGTGACCATAAAGCCAAACACCCTAATGCACAGCTCAACATGTGTCAGTGTCTGCAGAATAGGGTGAGGTGACATGGCTTGACCGTCATGGGTGATGACCCAAAATCTTACCCCAAATCCTGTCCATCTCTACAGGATGGAGGTGGGGTTCATGTGAAGTTCAGTATTTCACTGCCATTCTTATTCTGCATCTGTCTAACTCCTGCATTTCTAGTGCTAATACCAGCAAGCAAACATTCGACAGTGACAAATGCTTGTTCTATAATGGGGTTGTTATACACTAAGTCAAAGTATAATTGTTTTCTCCACAGTCACAGTACTGGTTTTTATTTTCTAATGATACACATACATTTAAAGAACCCCTGACATCATTAGGAAAACTTTGAACAAAAGTAAGATTTGTATTCAACTCCATCCGATTTTCTTTATTACTTCATATATTTTCAGTAATTAATTCCCCATTTTTTATTACTGTAAACAGTTGCATGAAAACTAGATCCCTGACCCTAGACTCTATCTACTCTGGCTGTTTCTGTGAGCATGACATCGCAATTCCCTGTTTATGACATCATAATTATCTCCACAGCAATATATTTTGATGTCATAAAAAGAATTATGATGGCAGGTGTAGGCAAGCTGCCACAGGCTAAAAGACCAAAGAGATGGAGTCATGTTGTGCTGCTGCTGAAACCCCTAATGAGCAAAGAGACTTTATTCATGCAAATGCCGTTAGTAATAAGGAAATATGGGTGAGAATTACAGAATAAATTACGAAATATAAGCTACACTTATGCCTGAATATTACATTTTTTTCCAAGTTGTCTCAGCTGTGTCAAGAACTCTTGTTATGTCTATGAAGTAGTTATTGTTCAGGAATTTCCAGACAGTGACCACATGCATAATTGACCAGACGTGATTAGAATGGTCAGCAGTTGACTAGGGGCATTGAGTACATAGTTTAGTGACTAGTCATTATCTCTCTACACAAACACTCAGCCAGCACCACATCAGACCATATTCTCATAGAATCATTACCAATGACTGTATGGTTGGTCACCCTAATCCACCTCAATTTCTTCTGTTTTTCATAGCCTCTTCCCCTGAATCAGTGAGAGACGGTCACTTAGATCATTTTGTGTTTATTCCACTCTATTTGTGATATTGTCATTTCTGATTATTTTACAAAACAGCAATCTCTGACCATTCCCATGATCAAGCAGTTGAAGTAGTAATAGTAAATATTTAGAATTTTGTTTTGACATAATGAGTTACATTCTTATTTTTTCCTCCCCTAAAATAAGTGGAAAACAAATTGGTTATTCATTTATTTCTTATTTCTGCTCTTACTACCTTTTAGAAAAATAGAATATTCCTCTCCCCTAAAATATAAATGTTGGCTCTTTCTTCTTTCTGCTCTTACTGTCTTTTAGAATAATAGGATACTTCCTTCCCCTTAACAAAAAAGAAAAAAGAGTCTGCTCTTCTTTCTGTTCTTACCAACTTTTAGAAACATAAGTACATCCGACCCCTTACAAAAAATAAAAAAAATTAAATGTTTGCTCTTTCTTCTTTTGGCTCTTACTGCCTTTTAGAAAAAATTGAATACATATATTGAAATTGTCAAATTGTTTGTGGCTATGGTACATCTGTAGTGACAATCTGTCCTGCTGCACTGTGTCCCTTGTCTTTGAGTTGTTGACCTAACAAGATATTATATCACAGAACTTCTTTTTTTTTGCCCATTTACCTGGGATACCAGATGCTCTTCATAGAGTGATGTTGAATTGCCTGCCTAATTCACTTTATAGTTCCCTGTCCATCAGTGTTTGTGGCATGCCATATTTGTGTGTCTCTGTTCTACTCTCCTCTTGATGTCACTGTGAAAGACACTGCGGTACCATCTTCTGAGTACGTAGATCCTAATATATTCATGTCCTAGCAATCAGATTTTCAATTACGATATTCCAGAAAAGTCAAAACGCTAAGCTACTGGCTCATACCCAGCACAAAAAAAGTGTCCTCCTGAAGCATTGCCTGCCATTGTCTGCTGTGATGGTAAGTGCCATGTTGTTTGCACTCCTCACTGGTTGTCAGTGTTATTATTCCTGCCAAAGAACAGCAGGGCCTGCCACTTTATGGTTTGAAAGACACCCAGTTGTATTCATGGTGGTTCTTTCCTATGCAAAAAACTGCCAGACCCCGATTGTCACCTTTATAAACCTCATATACCTATGATGTCTACTCCACAGACACACACCATAAGCTTTGGTTTCACTGCCACTAGTCCCTGACTCCAGTTAGTAGAACAGGAAGACAGGAATATGCCAGTCTTATTGTTGTGTACTTGTCATTTGTAATACAGTCACTGCAACGTAATCTTAAGTTTTATGATGCCAAATTCATTATATTTTAAAATCTCACTCCTTATGAACATGTAATACAAATGTTCCAAATATTCCTATTGTATTTCTGTCTTTTCACTTTGACATTTTGCATTGGCGCTGGTTTCTCACCAAACTATGTTATTAAGAAGATAGTGCCTGTTCCTCTGTCCAGACATGGCACAATGCAGCATCTCAGTATTGACACATAATTTCATTATCCATATAGGAGTCACTATCGACCCACAAGACATGGAAGGAACTTCAGCAATTTTCCTTTAATTAATCAGCAGTGCTACAGCTACCATCAGCAGTGTGACTTACAGAAGTAGCCCCACAGTACAGGATGATTCAAAATTGCAGCATCAATTCTTCAATATCTAGCATGCAGTACTTGTTTGATTCAGCCAAACAGCATCTATCTTCAGGCCATTCATCATGTACTGCTAAGGTGAGTGTATGCACAGTCCACCACATTACATTTTTTTAATGATAATAGTTTTCAGAATCACTCCAACAGAAAATGTTGGCCTGGCCTCATGGGGTGCCCATAGGTTGCCTCAGGTGCACGATCATATGAGTTGATTACAAGTATTCAAAACGTAGACAATGACAGCAGAAAAGCTGTCATGATCCTATACTGTATAGCTCAACAGAATTTTTTTTAATGCTTCTGTCTCTGCTGCAGTCCCTCCATCCTGCTGGTCTTCCCAGCCCCATCACCCCAACTTCTCTCAGAGCTTACTTCTCTTGTACTCCCCCACAGTTTGCCCTCCATGGTAGTATGGCTGGGAGTCCCTCAACCCAGCAGGACCAGATCCAGATTCTGGGTGGAGATAGAGTTGATGGGTATGGAGCCTGCAGAGGACAGCAATCATTGTTGTGGCTGTCAGGGTGGGAGACATGGCATGCAATGACATCATGGTGCACATGTCAATGTCTGCCTTGTCTCCTCAACTTTCCAGTTCAGGCTGCCTCTCCCTGGCTTCCATTAGGGCCAGTTAAGCACCAGACTCTTCCCTCCCTTCCCCTATGAATGATCAATCCTTCTCCCCCAGCTGGTCCTCCAATATCCCAAGCTCGCTTCCGAACCTGGGTCATTGCCATTGCTGTGCCAGTGGGCTGTCTTAGCTTCAACAGAAATGTTTAACCTTCATTCTTACAGGTAGCATGACAGGTCTTAGCATGTCTGTCATGCTCATCTAGATCTATTACTAAAACACCTTTCTTTTCTCCTTGTGTTTCCCTCTCTCACAAGCAGCATCTCTGTAGTGGACAGCCAGTCTCCTCTCTATTGAGTTGGGGCACCTCCTCTGCCAGTATCTTCATGACCATCCATCCTCACTGCAAACATTAGTGACACAGAAGTGCTGCATGCTGGTACACATTTGTTAACAGTGGCACAGCAGCAAGGCATATGGCCATGGTAGCAAAGAAGCCAGCCAGCTACAAAGTTGTGTTTAGGGGCTATATGGCTATTTGTGACTGAAACATGCTTTTTTCTCCTTGTGTCTCCCTCTATCAGAGGCAGCATCTCTGTAGAGGACAGCCAGTCTTCATCTCTTCTCCACCCTCCAACATTAAATACCCAGCACACTGTGAGTCTGGAACCAGCATGAGACCCTCAAATGAGGGGAAGCTCTGTGCTCCTGGAACAGCAAGTCTCCTCTCCACTTTACACCAATGAACACCAAGAACATCTGGGCTCTGGAACTAGCATAAGAACCTTAAATGAGGGGAAGCTCAATCCTTCTGAAACAGCCTGTCTCAGTCTCAGTCTTCTCTTCTCTTCTCTTCTCTTCTCTTCTCTTCTCTTCTCTTCTCTTCTCTCCTCTCTCCATCAATGAATATCAAGTACACCAAGAGTCTTGAACCATTATAAGACCCTCAAATGAGGTGAATCTCTATCTTCCGGAAACAGCCAGTCTCAGTTTCCTCTCTTCTCCACTCTCCATCCAGCACACCTGTACTCCAGAACCAGATTAAGACCCTGGAATGAGGGGAAGCACCTTTCTCCTGCAACTGCCAGTATCAGTCTCCTTCTCAGCTCCTCTCCTCTCCTCTCCACCAGTGAATACCCTGTACACCTGGACTCTAACTAGCATACAGAAAGACCCTTGAATGACGGGAAGCTCATCCAGCCAACACACCTTCTAGACAGAATATCAGGCAGATAGCAAGCCATATACCCAGCACAAAAAAGGTGTCCTCCTGAAGCAACATCTGCTTTGGTCTGCTGTGATGGTATGTGCCATGTTGTTTGCAATCCTCACTGCTTGTTAGTGTTATTGCTCCAACAGAAGAACAGCAGGGCTTGCCACTTCATGGCTTGCAAGACACTACAATGCACATTTTTGCTTCCCTTTTGTATCCCTCTGACAGCAGATGTAACCATAACAGGGATGACTGTCATGCCAGTCACAGAGCCAGACACCCAGAAAACACAGCCTCTTCTTGAACCACCATAAGACACTTGAATGAGGAGAAGCACTCTCCTCCACTCAGGAGCAATGGCAGCAACGAAAGTAGCATCTACCTGTGTTTGGATGTCTGCTGTGACTTATCTCACCAAGGCCATGTCCTGTTCTCCAACACATCTTTTCCTGGCAGTCCCCTCTCAATGCAAAGGTAAGCCACATAGGACTGAAAACAGTAATGCAGGAATGCTGAAAAAGTAGAAAAGCTAAAGCAAGCCATATTGCAGCCTCAGGATCATGTGGAGGAAATTTAAATTCTTAAAAAAGTGTCATAGACATTAAAGCAATGCTCAAAAACAGAACACTATTATAATCATTATGGCTGCATAACAGAACTATGCATCATATTACTATTATGTAGTGGAGAGAGAGGACTCTGGAAATAAGTGACCAGATATCTTGACTGTGTCCTTCCACAGTGGAGTTGAAGCACATGCAGTCCTCTCCATTGACTACAGTGTTGTTCCTCCCCTTCCCCCATCCCACCAGGCATACTATTTACTTGCTCCACATTCACCACCACTTCTCTTCCATGTTCAGAGCTAGCGGTTATTTATTTATTTATTTATTTGTACATCAGTTTGCAAACCTTTGAGCTATGGGCTCATTTACAAAGGTACCTCATCACAAAAAATGACAAACACAGTACAACAGTGTGTTATAACAATGTGAGATACAACAAATTGGATCAAACAGGTATGTTTCAACAGTGAGGTATACAATAAATTATTAAAGTCAAGTTGTCTTCTATTATTGGGTGCAGCCACTCAGGGGGCTTTGTCATAACATTTGAGCAAGGCCAAACTTAGTAACAGTATTAAATATTAAGCTTCGAGTATTAAATAGGTGATTTTGAAGGGAGGTTTTGAAACTGGAGATTGTGGGAGCATCAGAGATAGAGGGGGGAAGTGTGCTGAACCAGGATGGGGCTCTGTAGCAATAGGCCCTTTGACCGTGTGAGGTCCTAGCCCTGGGAATTGACAGGGTGGTTTTACCGGAGGTTCGAGTTTGTACTAGTGATTTTGCATGGTGGATGGAGGCTGACAAACCTGGTGGGGATAGACCAAGGAGAGTTTTTTTTTGTTATGATACAGGTTTGATATCTGAGGCGTTCATCTAGGTCAAGCAGCATGGCCTTTGCATATAGCTGGCAAGTGTGCGTTAACCTACGGACCCCTGAAATTAGCCTACAGGCCTTGTTTAGTGTAATGCAAATTTTGTTAAAGGGCAGTCTGATCTGCAGCACCATACACCGGCAGCCCATAATCCACAAGGAACAGTATAGACAATGTGACCATGAGTCGGAGGGTCTCAGGGGGGAGACAGTTTTTGTACCGGTATAGGATGCCTAGCCAAACATTTGAAGCTGAGGCTAGGGCAGAGATGTGATCATGGAAGGAGAGAGCAGGGTCAAACTAGATCCCAAGGTACTTATATGAGTAGACTTGTTCGAGTGGAAACTTGGTGCTAGAGAGGATATGGAGTTTGAAATTGCTATATTTGTTTTGTGGGTGGGCAAAGATCATGGTTTTGGTTTTTTTGAGATTTATCACCAGTCTATGCTCCTTGAACCAGCCTTCAGCATCATTGTATGATCTTTGTAAGGAGTCCTGCAGGGCGATAGGGTTTCAATCAGAGGCAAAGATGAAGGCATCATCTGCATACAGCAAAATATTTCCAGTACAGGAACCTGGTAGGGTGTTGAGGTATAGTGAGAAGAGTAAGGGTCCAAGGATGGAGCCCTGGGGAACACCAGAGCAGATGGGAAAGGTGTCGGAGTGTGTCCCGTTAATTTTAACATGTTGGGAGTGGGCTGACAGATAGCTGGCGCACCAGGAGACAGGTCCAGTGGCAAATCCAGCAGGACTGAGGGCATCCAGTAGAAGGGGATGGGAGACAGTGTTGAAGGCTTTTGATAAGTCTACAAACACTGTACCAGCCAGAGAGCCTGAGTCCAGTGAAGTGTGGAGAAAATTTGAGAACTCTAGGAGGGCAGTACTGGTGCTATGGCCTGCATGGAAACTGTACTGTTCAGGGCAGAGAATGTTGCATTTGATTAGGTAATCCGTGATTTGAGTGGCCAACACTTTTTCTAGGGCTTTGGAGAGCGGTGAGAGAATGGAGATAGGCCGGTAATTTCTGGCTAGGGACCTGTCACCACCTTTGTGAATGGGTGTGACTGTGGCAATTTTCCAAGCCAAAGGAAATTGCCCCAGACAGAGGGATTTATTAAGGAGACTGGTGATTGGGGTGAGGACCAGATCCAATACCCAGCGAAGGATACAGGGATCCAGGATGTCACTGCCAGTACAATTGCTCTTAAGGGCATTGATTAGGTGAGGTCTGAGTTCTTGGGTAGAGACCTGGCGTAGGTGGAAGTAAGGGCATGTGAGGACTGGGGCAGGTGGGGGGGAGGGTCAAAAAAATTGCTAGGGAGGACTGGGCTAAGATCCGTGAAAGAAGTATTGAGGCAGTTAGATATAAAGGCTGGGTCAGTGGAGATAGTGTCATTGATATTGATCTGGGAGGTTGAGGGGTAGTGAGTGCTCCAATTTAACTTTTTTATATTGTCCCAGAAGGTTCTGGCATTCCCCCAGGAGGAGGTGAGTGAAGACTGATAATGATCAGCCTTGGCCTTTCTGATGGCCCAGGTACACTTGTTTCTTGCAGCAGCATATGCCTGTCTGTTGCTGGGCCAGCCAGGTGCCATAGATTATCCCTGTGCTTAAGTTGTTGGAGCAGGGCAGGGGTCACCCAGGGAGCATTCTGCACGTCGGAGCGGAGGGCTGTCAGAGGTGTGAAGATGTTGCAGGCTTTATTGAAGGTTTGGGTAAAGAAAGTTAGTGCTGTATCGATGTCAGGGGCATACTGTATAGGAGACCAATCAATTTGGGACAGAAGTTCCTTGAGGTTTTTCAGACCACCAGGTTTTAGGCGCCACTGTAGGGTGGACTGTGGTATGGGTTTGGATAATGAGGTAGTCCAGCGAAAAAGTATGGGGGTGTGATCGCTAAGTGAGTCAGGAAGGACTTGGATATCGAAGATCCATTTCGGGTGATTGGAGAGGACAACATCGAGTAGAGTACTGGTGCTCCTCTTTGGATTAAATCTAGTGGAATGGGCAACGAGTTGAGTCATATCGAATGCTGCAAAGGAGTCACGGGTAGAAGAGGAAGAGGGGCTAAGCCAATTAATGTTTAGATCGCCCACTAGTATTTGGTCAGAGGAGTGGTGTAACGAAGTAAGGTATTCCGTTAGCGAGACCAGTGCCAGTGTTTGATTTTTAGGGGTTATGTAGGCTGTAGTTAGATAGAGTGGGCCCCTATAGGGGTCAGGAGTCAGTTTCAGGGTTAAAGCCTGCACCCCGAAGTTGAGGGAAGGTGGTGGGTGGGCTAGTCCAGTGAGAGAGTCTTTGGTGTAGATAGCACAACCCCCACCCCATCTTGTAGCCTGATCTTCCTGGTAGAGGGAGTAACCTGGGAGGGAGACCAAGGATTCTGGGGTGGATTTTGACAGCCAGGTCTCAACCAGGGTGATGACATCGGGTTTATGGAATTTGACCCAGCATTGGAATGAGTCAAATTTTTTCAAGATGCTACAGATATTCATTGAGGTAATGCAAAGCCCGGGAGAACCTGCAGCTGAGCTGTTGTGGGCTGGGCCAGGGTTGGGATGTATGCTACCTGACAGGAGTAGTAGCATAACTACAGCTCTAGCCAGGTGGTGGTGAAAAGTATTTTTGCGACGGACACTAGTGGAGGAGGAGGGGAGCTTCAGAACACATGGGGTAGGCAGTGTAGCACAGGCTGGGAAGGCTAGAATGATAAGCCTCTTGTGGGAGTTGGAGGTGGGAGCTCGGAGGAAGCTGAGGGGTGGGCAGGGTGAGCAGGAGCACCCAGTGGGGGCAGGGTGTGTGCGTGCTGACTCAGATACATAGGGGGAGGGTAGTACCAGAGCGCAAGGGGGGGCATCAGTTAGACAAGTCTGCAATAGCACTGTGATTGATGGGTGGGACAGCGGCATCGGAAAGAGGATGAGAGCGAGGCATGTCAATAGGTGGAGAGCATGCATTATGCTAAGGAGCTCAGAGGCAATGGTAGAAAGAAGTAGAAAGATGCTTGCCTGTAAGCATTAGTGCCACTTTAGTTCAGTGGTAGCAACACTGCCTCTGGTGTACAGGGTACTGGGTTCAAGACTCTCCCAGGGTATTAGGAGAATGGACCTGCGTAAGAGTCAGAATCCAAAGTCCAGGAGCCAGAACAGGCAGTGGTTGGGCCTAAAAATAGGGTGCTCAGTAGCGACTCCTAGTGGTCAGTAGTTGTGGGCTGGAAGGGAGAGTAGGGGGTCTGAGTAGATGGTAGTTACAGGTTGGATGAGCAGGTGGGGGATGCAGGGTAGTTGAGGCCAGGGGGAAGGAGAAGGGAGTTGTGGCAGATAGGTAGAGGTGAACCAGTGAGTGGAGAAAAAAAAGGGCTATCTGGGCAGGGAATATATGGAGGAAGCACTGGGTCCCTCTAGTGGCTGGCAGTTATAACCTGCAAATGGGAAAGTGGGGAGATGGAATTTCGACAGCAGGAAATGATGTCATAGGGGTGGGTCAATAAATTGAGGGCCCCCCCTGGGTGGGTGGGGCAGATGACGTGAAGTGTTGTCGGGCTAGCACCCCAGAGAGAGAGAGAGACAGAGAGACTTTTTACCTCTTAGGCTGCAGCGAGTAGCAGAACGGCATTTTCAGCTCCTTTACAGGAGCGCTTCTGGTCCTGGGCCTGCCGCGGTCCTCCACTTATATATGTAATAAAGTTTCCCTGATATCTAATGGCACTTTCCCTTGTGATCACTGTCCCTGTTATTTAACAATGTGTTCCTGGTGTCTAGTAGTACACCTACGCTCCGATTACCTCCCTGTTATGTAAATACCTCTGTACTTGTTATTTTCTCTGTTCATACATTGTAACATTGTATTTGTTGTAAGTGTTGTACTCTCCCAGGTTGTACCTGAAAACACAGTTTATGTCTAGTGTACCTATCCAGTTAACAAAAACTAAATAAATAAATAGTACTGTTTCCCTGGAGTTTAGTAGCATCCCCGCCCTCCAATCACTGTTGCCATTATCTAGTACTGTTTCCCTGGTGTCCAGTAGGACCCCACCCTCTGATCATTGTCCCTGTTAGCTACCACCGTTTGCCTGGTGTCTTGCGCTCCTCCCCCTCAATTGCTGTCCCCATTATGCAGTACAGTTTCCCAGGTGTCTAGTGGCACCCCTCACCTTCCGATCACTGTCTCTGTTATGTAGTACTACTTCCTTGGTGTCTAGTGGCTCCACCCCACCCTCCGATAGCCCAATTACATAGCACTGCTTCCCTGGGCTCTAGTGGTATCCCCCATCCTCTGATCATTGTTCCTGTATACCAATGTTAGTTGCAATAAATAAAACCATCTCTTGATGTTTTTCTTAACCTACTAAAAAGAAAACAGTCCCTTGCTAATCTGACCCCCCACCCGAACACTCACTCAGCACCCACCACCACCACACACACTCTACCCTCCCCACACACTATCACTCACCTAAACATGTCCAACAGTGAAGATTCACTCTCCGATCAAAGACACATCTTGCTGATGGAACTGCTGTCTGCATTATGAGAAACTAAGGTAAATACAGTTCAATGTATTTCAAAGGGGCTTTGAACTTTGATGCGTGACTTTGTCATTTTTGAATATTTTGGCCCCAGGTTTTCAACATGGCCTTTTTGGGACCCCACCTCATGACCAGTGGTGGTGGAATTATGCAAATCAAGCCCAAAAGGTTATTTATCATTTGGGTTTGCAAAATCACCTTTCAGGTGGCATTTGAAAAATGTCACCACCCTTGTTCATGATATGGGTACATAAGAAGCCTATGTTGAAAATTTTTTGTCAAAATTTTTAAAAATGACAAGTTACGAGCGTACATTGAAATTTTGTACTGAGGACCAGAGTGTGTTATGATACTGTATGAAGTGCTAACAATGTACTGAGCATCAGAATGTGAAAAGGCACTATGAGAGGTAGTAACAATGTACTGAGGATCAGAGTGTATGAAGGTACTATAGGAGGTTCTGGACATGAACTGAAGCCAAAGGGTGTGATGGTACTATAGGAGGTACTGCCAAAGCACTGAGGACCACTCTATGAAAAGGTTACATAAGAGGAACTAATTATATACTGAGGGAGAACAGGAGTGTGTGATGGTACTATTAGAGGTATTAATTACAAGGATGAGGCCTTTAAATCAGCTTTAAAAACCTATTTATTCGAGTCAATGTTTTTTGATAGTTAAAAGAGTTTGATATTTAAAGTCCTGCTTTTTGATTTTGTGTTTTAATATGTTTTATGAAATATATTTTCTGTCGAATGTTGATGTTTATTACTGTACAATGCTATGATCTTTGGGGATAGAAACATAGAATTTGACAGCAGATAAGGACCACTTGGCCCACACAGTCTGCCCATTTCTCTACCTCATGGATAAGCTGCAGATACTAGTTAACCAGCAGCCTACTTCTTTCTACCCCCACCCCCTAGAATTGCCTATGGCTGTCCCATGCATGCTTGATTTCAACCACTGTTTTTGACGCCACAACCTCCTCCAGAATGCCGTTCCATGCATCCACAACCCTCTCTGTAAAAAAAATACTTCCTTACATTACCTCTGAACTGCCCCCATCTTCAAATTGTGCCCTCTTGTTCTTGCACACCTCTTTTTTTGAAAGATGCTACCCTCTTGGACTTTGTTGATTCCCTTGAGGTACTTGAAAGTTTCTATCATGTCCCCCCTTTCCTCGAGGCTATACATATTAAGCTCCTTTAGTCTCTCTTCATATGTCTTCTGGTGCAGACCCTGCACCATTTTAGTTGCCCTCCTCTGGACAGCTTCCATCTTGTCTATGTCCTTGCGGAGATTGGGTCTCCAGAACTGCACACAGTACTCCAGATGGGGTCTCACCAGCTGTCTGTACAGAGGGATAACAACTTTCTGTTTTCTACTGGTGATGCCTCTCCCTATGCATCCCAGTATCCCCCCAGCCCTCCTTACTGCCCTCTCACATTGCTTGCCCACCTTTAAGTCATCTGATATGACTACCGCCAGGTCCCTTTCCATTTTTGTTGTTGTTAGTATCTCTCCCCCCATTGTGTACTCTTCCCCTGGGTTTTTGTTTCCCAGGTGCATTACCTGCACTTCTTGGCATTAAATCTAAGCTGCCATACATTTGACCATTCCTCTAACCTTGCCAAGTCCCTTCTCATCCTTTCCACCCCACCTTGTGCATCAACTCTGTTGCAGATCTTTGTGTCATCTGCAAAGAGACACACTTTTCCTTCCAGTCCCTCTGCAATATCGCTTACAAAGACATTGCAGAGGACCGGTCCTAATACTGAACCCTGCAGCACCCCACTAGTAACCCCTTTCTTCAGAGTGGACTCCATTTACTATTACTCTCTGTGTCCTATTCTCCAGCCAATTCTTTACCCAGGCTATCATCTTGGGACCCACTCCCAGGCTGGCTAATTTGTATATTAATCTTTTGTGTGGGACTGACTCAAATGTCTTGCTAAAGTCTAGGTAGGCCATGTCCACAGCCCCTCCCTGATCTACTACTTTGGTCACCCAGTCAAAGAAATCTATTAGATTGGTCTGGCATGACCTTCCTGCTGTGAATCCATGCTGCCTTGGGTCCTGTGCCCCTCTTGCCTCTAGGTACTCGACAATTCTTTCCTTCAGAAGTGATTCCATCATTTTCCCTATCACTGAGGTTAAACTAACAGGTCTGTAGTTTCCTGCTTCTGCCCTGCTCCCACTTTTGTGAGGGGAATCATATCTGCCCTCCTCCAGTCCTCAGGTACCACCCCATCCTCCCATGATTTGTTAAAGAGGGTAGTCAGTGGTGTCACTAGTTCTACCCTTAGTTCTTTTGGAATTCTGGGATGAATCCCATCAGGCCCCCCTTGCTTTGTCCACCTTCAGTTTTAAGAGTTCTTTCAGACCCCTTTCTTCTGTAAATGGACTGGTATTAACTTCTGTATCCAGAGTGTTTATATTGTTTGTTTTAGGTACCTCCCCCTCTTCATTTGTAAATACTGAGCAAAAATATTTGTTTAGTGTCTCTGCCTTTTCACAGTCACCCTCTGCCCACCTCCCTTCCCCTTTATTAAGCCTCACTATCCCTCCCTTGGTCTTTCTTCGCTCCCTGATGTACCTATAAAAGGTTGTATCCCCCTTCTTAACTGAGTTGGCTATCTTTTCCTCAGTTCGGGCCTTTGCTGTTCTGACTGCCTTCCCAGCTTCCTTTTGCTTTAACTGATACAATTCTCTGTCCTGCTCCTTCTGTGATTCCTTGTACTTTCTGAATGCTTTCTTTTTCTCTTGAACCTTCACTGCCACCTCCTTTGAGAACCATAGTGGTTTCTTACATCGTTTTGTTTTGTTTATTTGCTTCACATAAAGGCTTGTTACCTCTGTGATTGCAGTTTTTATTATTCCTCATTGTTTTTCCACCCCTCCTTCCTGCCCATTTGCTAGTGCATTCCTTAGGCACTCACCCATTTTGGCAAAGTCAGCCCTCCTGAAGTCCAGTACTTTTGCCTTTGTATGGCTTGACTCTATTGCTGTGTTTATTGTGAACCATACTGTTTGATGGTCGCTAGTTCTCAGATGGCTACCCACTTCTACATCTGTGATCCTCTCTCCATCTCCATTTGAGAGAACCAGGTCTAAGATTGCTCCCTCTCGAGTGGGCTCCAATACTAGTTGTCTAAGGCATGCCCCATGTAGGGCATCTAGAATAACCCCACTCTTAGAAGTGGCTGCTGCAACTGCACTCCAGCTAACATCTGGCATATTCAGATCACCCATCAGCAATAGCTCCCCTTTATCTGCCGTTCTAAGTATTCTTTCTATCATTTCCTTGTCCATTTCCTCCTTCTGAGAGGGGGGTCTGTATACAACCCCTGTGCAGATTGTGGTGCCATTGCCTGCCTCCAAATTGACCCACAGTGCTTCTTCTCCCTCCTGTTTACCCTTTTGTTCTGTTGCTTTGATTCCTTCTCTTATGTAGAGGGCTACTCCTCCTCCTCTTTTACCCTCCCTGTCCCTCCTGTAGATAGTATATCCTGGTATGTTTACGTCCCAGTCATGGTTTTGTGTGTACCATGTTTCTGTGACTGCCACGATATCTGGATGTTCCTTCTCCATCAAGGCCACTAATTCAGGAAGCTTGTTACCCAGACTATGGGCATTGGTACTCATTGCTCTCCATTTTTTGATGGCTTTACCTTCTGTAGCAGCATCCTCCACTGACCTTTCTACCTTGGTCTTTTTCTCATTTAGTACCCTGTTTTGTAGGGGGAGGCTGGGTTTTCCTGCTGCTTATCAGTGCCTCCCCCCCTTGACTAGTTTAAAAGTTTGCCAATGAAGCATTTAAACCAATTGCCCAAAAGACTTGCTCCCTTCATGGACAGATGCAGACCATCTTGCCAGTATAGGCTGGTGTCCCTTCAGGTAGAACCCCAGTCCCCAATGAAGCCAAACCCCTGTGCTCCACACCTTTTTTTCAACCATTCATTAAACTGCATGGTGCAAAGTACCCTCGCCTCACCCATGCCACTGACAGGCAGCACCTCTGATAAGGATACTGTGTGTGCTACTTGTCTTAAGCCCCTCCCCAACTCTATAAAGTTCTTCTGCACTGCTCTGATCTCATGATGAGCCAAGTCATTTGTCCCTAGGTGGACAATGACATCCAGCTCAGACTCCCGTGCAACTGTTCTCGTGATCCTAAGGATGCGCTTCCTGTCCCTCCAAGCCATGGCACCAGGCAGGCTCCTTACTTCAGTTTTCCCTGCTCCCCCCAGTTCTATCCCCCTAATAATTGAGTCCCCCACCAGGTGCTGCTTCCCTTCCCTGTGGTGCCCTCTGCCTCCTTCTTTAGGGCCTCCCTTGTGACAGTTGTCTGCACCCTCCTTAGTCTCCTCTGTGGGTGCATCCATAGGGGAACTATGCTCCTCCAGAATGGTGTATGGATTGTGGAGTGGAACAACTGACTGGGTGTGCCTCTGTTCCACCACCCTTATCTTCCCTGAGCTCACTGTGGTCCAACTGCTGTGCTTTCTTCACAACCTCTGAGGTAGTGGTGGTGGTTCTGGTGCTCCCTGGATGGGGGAGGTTCCCTTGCTACTGTCCAGTGTGGCCTGAAGACGGGCAACTTCCTCCCTCAGGGCAGATAGTTGTCTGCAAACAGGGCAGTATCTCAGCCTCCAGAAAGACTCCCGGAAGACTGCTGCCCCACAGTCATTACATTGCACTACTCCCGCATAACTGTCTACCTTGTTTAGTTTTTTTTGTGTGTGTGATTGGTGTGTTATATAGAAATATATGTATTTATATAATGTGTATGCTTATATTGTCAGTGCAGTGTGCTAGAGAGGATATGACAGTGATATGCACCTTGCCCTCTTGAAGAAATGATGTCAGAACCCCAGGTATAAAGGAACTATTTCCAGGGGTGGGTGGGGTGAGGGGTGGGAAGGGTTTGGGCCTAAACTGTGCCCTCATGAAACAATCAGCTAAAAGCTCTGACCTACCACTGCAATGAGTGCCTTCCTGTCAGCAAGATGCCCTACATGACAATTTGACAGAGAAAATACCTTGCTAATCAAACAGAGAAAAATCCAAACATCCAAGTCAGACACAGGCAAACCTCCTCAGCTCCAAAACAGCCTGGTGACTTGTGATCTGAAAGCAGTCAGCCCCAAAACACATCAGCTGTGCAGAAGAGCAGACACAGAAAACAGTATTAAGCCCCTGTGGGTTGAAACTCTTCCTGCACTGAAAATCTTAACAATTGTAACAAAAGTAAAGCAAGCTCCACCTCCCTATGTTGATTGAAAGACCATCTTTTCTGATAATTCTAAGTTCCTTATTTCACCCTTCAGTTAGAAGTATCCTCCACCTGAAGAATATTAACTTTCCTAAGGAATCCGCTTCAAACCAAAGACAATTGTAAATTGTAAGGTTCACTTCCCTCTGTTGTGATCACAACTCGCTTTCTTGCAAAGCTTAAGTCCAGTGTTGCAGCTTCCAGCAAGAGGTAGCTTCACCTGAAGACTATTAGGTTATCTGATGAGACTGCTAAAATTAGTACTTTTATCAAGGTCTGTAAGACTCTTCCAGAGCTATTGGCTGTTAAGTAGCTGTCATGTAAGCAGTTCCTGACACAGTCTGGCATGGTCTTTTAAGGCACACAGAGATAAACAAAAGAAAAAACAGTTTCCACCCCCTAGGCACTGTCTGGGTCCAATACACAGCCTGTAACCTGATCTCAATTCAGGACTTATGACAAATTCTTAGCCCAGTGAATAACTCACAGTATTACAAATATTGAAATACAAACAGTCAATCACTAACTCCAATCAAGTCAGCTGTGCAGAAGGACAGACACAGAAAACAGTATTAAGCCCCTGTGGGTTGAAACTCTTCCTGCACTGAAAATCTTAACAATTGTAACAAAAGTAAAGCAAGCTCCATCTCCGTCTGTTGATAGTGTTTCATAAATAAATAATTGATCGATTGAATTGATAATGTAGTGAGGACGAGAGTGTGTGATGTTGTTATAGGAGGTACTAATAATGAATGAGGATAAGAGGTACTAAGGATTTATTTATTTAAAGTTTGATTACTGGGAAAGGCAAACTGAGCTGAGGCTCCTTTCCAGGTGGGACTAGGATACACTGAGGATGACAATGTGAGGTTCTATATGAGGCACTAACTTCATACTTAACAAAGACAGAAATTCTGATGGTACTATTAGAGGTAGTAATGATCAACAGAGGACCAGAGTGTGTGATGGTACAATAGGAGGTACTAACCATGAACTGATGACCAGAGTTTGCAATGGTACAGTAGGAGGTACTGATCATGAACTGAGCACGATGGTTTGATGGAGCTATAGGACGTACTGATAATGCACTGACGACCACAGTGTGAGGAGCTTCTATATGAGGCACTAACCACATACTGAGGGAGAATCAGAGTATGTGATTATACTATAAGAGGTACTGATACTGAACTGAGGACCAGATTGTGTGATGATGCTATAGAAGGGACTAACCTTGTACTGAGAACATAAGTGTGTGAAGGTACTGTAGGAGATACTGGCCATGAACTTAGGACCAAAGTGTGAGATGGTACTACAGGAGGTACTGACAGTGCACTGAGGGCCACAGCATGAGAAGTCTTATAGGAGGTACTAACCATGTATTGAGGACCAGAATGTGCAAAGTTATTAAAGGTTGTACTGGTAATGAACCAAGGACCATAGTGTGTGATGGTACTATATGAGGTACTAAGGTACTGAGGACCAGACTGTGTGAAGGTACTATAGGATGTGCTACTCATGAACTGATGACCAAAGTGTATAATGGGTATAATGGTGCTATTGACAGTACTGACGATCAGAGGGAGTAAGTAAAGGTAGTAGAGGGAGTACTGATAATGAACTGAGAATCAGTGTGTGTGAAGGTACTATAGGAGGTATTGATAATGAACTAAGGACAGACAACAGTACTAGACAGTACTAAAATTGTACTAAGGACCAAAGTTTGCGATATCACTATATGAGGTATTAAGAATGTACTGAGGACCAGTATATTTGAAGGTTCTTTTTTTTTTCTTTTTAAACTCTCTCCACCAAACTCTTTCAGGCTGCCCTAGCTCACTGGACCACTCTACCTCCCACAGTGGTCCTCTCCTCCTCATATATATTACTGCCTCTCATTGGACCCACACTAGACAAGCCCTCTGACTCTGAGCCCCTTGGGGCAGGGCCACCAGCCACTCTTAGTACTCTGTCTATAATATAGATTGCCTGGATGGGATGACGAGAGGCCAAAAGGGCAGAGAGAGGACCTGGTATTGGGTGTGTGGCAGCCAGCCCGGTAGGGAGCCATTGCCTGTCAGAAGAGAGGGGCTATTTCTTGTTACACCCTCCATTCCTCCCTTCCCTCAAAGCCTAAGTGTGCAATGACACCAGGAAAGTCTGTCGCAGCTCTGCATCCCACTAATTTGGCACTAAGCATTGCAGTGCCTCTGGTCTCCACTGGGGGCTACTGCAACGCAGGGCTATCCTGGATCCCTCCCCGGGAGAAGACAGCAGTCCTCTGGATGCTCAATCCTCTCTCTCACCCTGCCAACCCCAGGCAGCTGGGCTCATTCCTGAACCTGGGCCACCGACATGGCACGAGGTGTGGCGTCCAGTGCCTCAACCCTCAGCACCACCAGGTCAGCCATATTTGAGTGTTCTAAAGGAGGTAATGGACATGAATAGGATGTACTGCTGATGCACTGAGAAACACAGTGTAAGGTTTCAAATAATGTACTTACTATGTACTGAGGACCAGAGTGTCTTAAGGTACTACAGAAGGTGCTAACCATAAGCTGCAGACCATAGTGTGAGAAGATTCTATATGAGGTACTAATCACGTACTGAGGGAAGGCAGGGGGTGTGTAATGAGACTATAGAAAGTACTGATAATGAACTGAGCACAAGAGTGTTTGATGGAACTATGGGAGGTACTAACAATGCACTGAGGACTACAGTAAGAGAAGGTTCTATGTGAGGTACAAACCATGTCCTGAGGGAGTACAGGAGTGTGTGTGATGGTACTATAACAGATACTGATAATAGACTAAGGAGCAGAGCATTTTATCATACTATAGGAGGTAGTAACCATGTACTGAGGACCAAAGTGTGTGAAGGTACAATAGGAGGTGCTATCCTTGTACCCATGATCAAAGTTTGTGCATGTACTATAGGAAGTACTGAACATGTATTAAGGACCAGATTGTAGGTGTGAGAAGCTACAATTGGAGGTACTGATAATGAACCGAAGACCAGAATGTGTGATTGCAGTATAGGGGATATTACCTATGTTCTGAGGACCAGAGTGTGTGAACATACTATAGGAGGTACTAACCATGTACTAAGTACCAGACTGTGTGAATGTGCTATAGCAGATACTGATAATGAACTGAAGACAGAGTGTGTGATGGTATTATAGGAGGTACTGATAATGACCTAATGGCAATAATTTGTGATGGTACTATAGGAGGTACTAACATTGTACTGAGCACCTGAGTATGTGAAGGTACTGTAGAATATACTGATAATGAACAGAGGACCACATTGTGTAATTGTACTATAGGAGGTACTGACCATTTACTGAAGGATGACAGCAGTGTGTGGTGGTACTATAGGAGGTACTGATAATGAATGGAGGACAACAGTGTGTGATGGTACTATAGGAGGTACTAACCATGTATTAAGAACTAGACTGTGTGAAGTTACCATAGGAGGCACTGACAATGCAATGAGGACCGACAGTGTGTGATGGTACTATAGGAGGGTCTAGCCATGTACAGAGTACCAGAGTGTGGTAAGGTATTAATTTTTTTGATTATTCCATTTCACCAAGAAAGTGCACTGGATCTAAAAGACCAATTTTCAGCCATGCCTGATGCAGGCAGGGAAACACATAACAATATACAATACAGTACAAGACAATTAAATAATAATAAAAAATATAAAATAACATTTAAAAACAGGCTTAAACAGACAAGAGGTTTCATTTGGATTATGAATTTGAACTATAGGAGCAGCTAACCATGTACTGAGGACCAGAATGTGTGATGGACTTTTAGGAGGTATCAAAAACTAGAGTGTGTGATGGCACTACGTGAGGTGCTAAGCAAGTACTGTGGACCAGAGCATGAAAAGATGCTAACCATGTACTGAGGAACAGATTATGTGAAGGTACTCTGGGAGTTACTGATAATGATTTAATAATTTTTTTTTAGTAATTGTGCAAAGATGTATATTGTCTACTTAACTCCACCACTGGCCCCCTTTTTTAACCAGCAGGGCTTCTCCTCTCACCACAAACATCTAGGAGCAACAGAGAGGGTTGGGGGTTTACATAAGTTAAATTTGACATAGGGAAAACAGAGAAGGTGGCCACCATTAGGCTAGGTGGACCAGACTGTTATACAAAAACAGTCAACCAAGTGTGGCAACTGCCTGGCACGCACCTGGTAGGGACCAATTACCATGGCCAACAGCCCAAGTCCCTGGGAGAAAACATTTGCTCACAGTTATGCTAGGTTTGCACTTCTGGACAGGGGCACCCAAGTAAATCCAGACACATGGAAGCAATAACAATACTGTCCAAACCAGGTTGGAATTCTAGAGTGTAGCTTTTATTCATGTAACAAAGTAGGAATAATACAAAGAGAATATGGACCAACATGGGGCTACACATACTGGTATTGCAGATTCTCCAGGGTACAGAAGTCCTGAATTCCTGTTTAGCATAGGCTGAAGAAATACAAAACAGCCAACACTCTGTTTCTGAATTGGAGGTTGGCACACACAGCCAGAACTAGTACTTTTCCCATTTCCCACATTTCATGAGGAATGAAAGTGGTACACATGACCACACAGAACACACCCAGGCTCAACTCTTCCAGAACCCACTATACGGGTGTAAACTGAAGAAACAGAAATTTCTAACCCATATCTCGGGGTAATTACTTCCATTGGGCATTGGCCAAATGCACTAAATGAAAATGTACTGGTGCCCAAACTGAACCAGGAGAGGTAAACTGGTTACTCCAGATGGAGAGTCTCCACCTTTTGCTTCCAGTTTATACTTGGCCATTCATCTGATTAATAACACCCAAACAGAAGAAAACTTGCAGTTGTCTTAAATGTTTACCACACTTAACAAACTACAGACACAGACCCTAGGTGTCAGAGTCAAAAGTTCTGTGCTTGGACAGTTACATTCTTGGACTCCAACATAGGCAGACATAGGCAGACAACTTTTACTTAGAACTGGGTGACACAGTGTCCCACTCTCAGAGCAGTTCACCCGAAGGTATTGCAGATGCCCCTGGGCTGACACAGAAAAAGGGTTGTACTCACAACAGATGAAGATGTACAAGGCAGCTTCACCAAACAAAATGGATCAAGGGGATTGCCCCAGGATCCCGGAGTTCACCCCTTCCCTCCTGGGATGGGGCAAGGAAAATCTTCTGGCACAGTTCTCCACCACTTCAGAAAACTGTTCTTTGTTCTTCTTCTAGGGTGAGAACAAACTACCACTAAACAAAAAGGGGTAGCTCTTTGTTAGAGCTAATCTGTGGAACTGCTCAGCAGCTGCAGCCTCCTCCTCGAACTCCACTCTACTACTTACTCACTGAACATTCCAATTCACTCCAACGCCAGCTGAGACTGTGGCTTATGCTGCTGGGAGAGTTCTATTTACATCATCACTCCAGCTCAGCTGAAACTGAAGACAGAGTGTGACAGTATGAAACTCATTTGCCTGGCATTTCACAAGCTGCTTTCCTTGCCTGCCGCTGATTCTAATTGGGATTCTAGTAACCCCGGGGAACAAGGGGGTTACGTCTATATGTATTTACTGTATTCATTATTGTAACTGCTTTGTAAATTAAGGAACACCATTGCAGATGAGACTAGCTCAATGGTTTATAGCCTACAATAAACAAGATAAACAAGGGAATGAAGAACAGAGTGTGTGATGACACTGTAGGAGGTACTGGCCATTTACTAAGGGAGGATAGGATGTGTGATGGTACTATAGGAGGTGCAAACCATGAACAAAGGACAAGAGTGTGTGATTGTACTATAGGAGGTGCTAAGCATGTACTGAAAACCAGTATGTGTGAAGGTATTGTAGGAGGAACTGATAATGAACTGAGGACAAGATAGGAGGTGCTAATTGTGTGGTGAGCACCAGAGTTTGTGATGGTCCTATAGGGGGTAATGATGACCAGGGTGTGTGATTGTACTATAGGAGGTGCAAACCAAGTACTGAGGATCAGAATGGGTGAAGGCACTATAGCAGGTACTGATATTGAACTGTGGATCAGAGTGTGTGAAGTACTATAGGAGACATCAGCATTGTACTGAGGGCCAAAGTGTGTGAAGGTACTATAGGAGGTACTGACAATGCACTGAGGACCACAGTGTAAGAATGTCTCAAAGGATGAGGTGTTAACCATGTACTGAGGACCAGAGTGTGTGAATGGACCATAGGAGGTATAGAACTAACCATGTACTGACAACTGTGGTACATGGTTATTACCTCTTATAGAACATTCTTGCATGTACTGAGGGTGTACAGGAGAGTCTGATGGTAGTATGTGAGCAAATACAAAAATATGTAGATGAATACAATATTAAATACATTAACAAACAAAGACTGATTTCAGCAGATAAGTTTAGCAATTTGCATACAGGTATCAATAATGAATATACAAGCAGTAAACAGTTACAGTCACATAATGACACAATTGTTTTCCTGAGACTCAATTTACTAACATACTAAAATGCCAGCAGAATAGGCCTAACAGTCTTTTGTGTCTGCTCATTTGGTCAGCCCCCACCCTGGGAACTGACCTTGCTGCCCACCCTCGCCCTCTCTGGCTTCTCCCTTCCCAGTCCCAGATATTCCCGCTACACAGGACTTTGCTTCCAGAACCCTTCCCCTGAATCTGTCCCACCCCCTCTTGAACCCCTCCACCATCTCTGTCTCCACCAGCTCCCTGGGCAGCACATTGCGTGGCTCCACCACCCTTTCAGTGAAGTAGCACCTCCTCTTTTCTCCCCTGAATCTCCCCCCTCCAGCTTCCATCCATGTCCTCTAGTTACCCCCCTTTCCTTTGGAGCACCCTGACTGCTCCTCCCCTATTTAACCCCTTCAAGTACTTGAAGACCTCTATCATGTCCTCCCCCCGGTCCCTTCTCTCTTCCAATGTGTACATATTTAGCTCTTCGATCCTCTACCCATAGGTCTTGTCCCCCAAGCCCCAGATCATTTTGGTTGCCCTCTTCTGGACCCTCTCCAGGAGTTCAATGTCCCTCTTTAAGTCTGACCTACAAAACTGTACACAGTACTCGAGGTGCGGCCTCACCAAGCAGTTATACAGGGGGAGTATCACTTCCCTCCTTCTGGAGGTGATCCCTCTAGCAATGCATCCCAGCATCCTTTTGGTCTTGGCCACTGCCCTCCTACAAGTCACAAGTTGTTTATCTTGACATCCACCACCACCCCCAGGGTCCCTCTCAGCCATTGAGACTTGTAGCATTCCCCCCCCCCGGTGTACTCTTGGCCTGGGCTTCTGGCTCCCAGATGCAGTACCTTGCATTTCACTGCATTAAACCTCAACTTTCACTTTCTAGACCACCTTTCCAGAGCCTCCAGGTCCCCCTGTTGGGCCACCTTCCCCTCCTCCCCATCCACCACTGCCCCCAGTTTTGAGTCATCCACAAAGAGACTCATCTCACTCCTGATATCCTTCCTTATGTCAGAGATGTAGGCATTGAACAGGAGGGGCCCCAAGGACTGATCCCTGAGGGACCCCACTAATGACCCTCCTTGGGGATGAGACTATCTCGCCAACCACGACCCTCTGGGTCCGGTCCTGGAGCCAGTTGCCTATCCATCTGATCATCTGGATTCCCATCCCCCATTTCTCCCAGCTTATTCAACAGGCCCCCATGAGGAACAGAGTCAAACGCCTTGCTGAAGTCAAGATAGAGGATGTCCACCAGTCTACCCAGGTCCAAGGCTCTCATCACCCAGTCATAGAACTCCACAAGGTTTGTCTGACACGATTTCCACAGGACAAATCCATGCTGTCTATCATCCAGGCACCCCGACTTAACTAGGTCCCCCCAGCCTCTCCTTGACAATGCCCTCCATCACCTTGCCCACCACCGATGACAGGCTGACAGGCCTGTAGTTCCCTGCCACCTCCCTTGATCCCCCCCTTGTGGATAAGCACTATATGCACCACCTTCCAGTCCTGGGGCACCCACCCTGTCCTCAGAGAGATGCTGAAAAGCTCTGCCAAGGGTTTCACCAGGACATCCGCCAGTTCCTTCAGCACTCTAGGATGTAATTTATCCAGCCCCAGTGCTTTCTCCATCTTAAGGGACCTGAGGGCTTCCCCCACTCTCTCTGCCATGATTTCCACCTCCGCCACCTCCTCCCCCTGCTTTGTCTTCCCCCCTTCTGCCAGTGATGGTCCACCCTCTCCCCAGACCCAATGATCGGCAAGGGCCCCCCCTCAGTTTCACCATCTCCTCCCATGTATGATGCAGCCCCCCCATTTTCCTTGGTGAAAACTGAGGCAAAGTACTCATTTAGTACCTCAGCCTGCTCCCCTGGATCTTGTGCCCATCCCTCCCCTGTTTTAATCCTGCTAATCTGCCCCTTCACCCTTTGTTTTTCCTCAATGTATCTGAAGAACCCCTTGTTCACTCTTCTAATTTCCCTGGCCAGGTTCTGCTCCTTCCTTGCCTTAGCCACCCTCACCACCCTAGTGGCCCTTCTGGCCATCAGCTCATACTCTCCTTGATCCTTTTCACTCCTTGAGCACTTGAAATGCCTATAAGCTGTCTTCTTTCCCCTCACCACCTCCTGAACCTCCATGGTCCACCAGCAGGGTTTATGGGCCCAACCGCATTTTCGTCTTACTCTTGCACAGGTACTGGTAGCATCCTGCACCCCCCTCCTGATGATTTCCCACCAACTGTCAGTGTCTATGTCTGGCCCAATCCCATCTAAATGCTTCATAAGGATCCTTCCAATTTCCTTGAAATCCGCCCCCCTGAAGTCAGTTACCTCTGTCTTTGTGCAGCCTTCTAACCCTCCTAGATCCAGGCAGAACCAGACCGTGGCATGGTCGCTCCCCACCAATGGGTATTTAACTCCAGGCTCCCAATCTGGTCACTCTTTGCCAGGACCACATCCAGTATCTGCGCCTCCCTGGTCAGTTCCCCCACCTACTGAGTTAGGAACGCATCCTGAAAGACATCCAACAACCTCTGTTCCCTGGCCACCGAGGATGTCATAGTCTCCTAGTCCATTCCTGACATGTTTAAGTCCCCCAACACCACCACCCTTCCACTGCCCAATTTGCAGTGTCTCCCAACATCTGCCACCAGACTCTCCTCCAGCTCCTCTGCCAGCACAGGGGGTTTATATACCACTCCTATTTTTACTGACTTGTCCACTTTTGTTATCAAGGTGACCCAGATCGCCTCAACAGTTCCCTCTGCCTCCTCCACTCCTCCTATGCCAATGCAGTTTTTTACTATTATTGCTACCCCTCCTCCCCTTCCCTCCCCCCCGTCCTTCCTGAACGTGGTGTAACCTTCCAGGTTCAGGTCCCAGTCGTGCCCTGTGGTGGCCCAGGTCTCAGTGACCACTGCCACATCTACCTCTCCCTCAGTTAGCATCACCTGGAGCTCAGGCATTTATTGCCCAAGCTCCTGGCATTTAGCAGGACTACCTTCCACCCTTTCTGTATACTTCCATTTCCCCTGCTCACATTCCAGAGTAGAGGAAATGCTCATGGGAGAGAACTGTTACCCAAGGTAAGATTATTCCACACCTGAGGGAGTCAGTAACTAAAAGCAAGTTGCCTGGAATCCATGAGGACCAGAATGTGTGGGATTTATGTGACCTAGGCAAAAGTGGAATTACGATCGGCAGCAGGGTGAGTGTACATCACCAAAAATCAGTTTTGGTGATGTACTCCACCAGCGCAGAAGAGAACGGCGCCAGGTACTTAGATTTTAAATGTTTATTAGGGGCACTGTGCCCCCCACACCCCCCCTACTAAAAGATTCTTAACTCCAGGGGGGGTGCATGTTGGGAGGGGTGCAAAATCTGGATAAAAAGAGAATTTCAGGCTGGGTGCACAAGAATGTAGGCACACCTGGACCCGAACCTGGGCTGCCACCCACCCGCCACACTATGGGGCCAGCTCAGCAGCTCCAAGCCAACCATGCCAGGCCAACCCACTCTCCTTTAATCACGCTCACACCCACCAGTGCGCGTATTCATATAGCAATGTCCTGTCACTGTATAGGCCCACCTATCCCCATCCGGTCACCGTTCCTCAGCCGTAGCCCCATTGACATGTTCCAGGATTCAGTTGCCATTATTGCAAGCACTCAATTGCCGACACTGATGTCATGGCCTACTGAATGGGTGACTGTATTATAGGAGATCCTGAGTACTGATGACCAGAATGTGCGAAGGTGCCTTAGTTGGTACTGATAATGAACTGTGGACCAGTATGTGTGAAGGTACTATATGAAGTGCTACCAATGTACTGAGGACCAGACTGTGGAAAGGTATTATAGAAGGTATTGTTAATGAACTGAGAATGACAGTGTGCAAAGGTACTACAGGAGATTCTAGAAATGAACTGAGGACCAAGGTGTGTGATGGTACTATAGGAGGTACTGGCAATGCACTGAGGACCACAATGTGAGAAGATTTCATAGGCCATACTAACCATGCACTGAGGACAAGAGAGCATGATGGTACAATAGTAGGTACTAACAATGATTGAGGACCAGAGTGTGTGAATGTACTATAGGAGATATAGCACTAACCATGTACAACCTTGGTGTATTAAGGGTCTCTTGGAGGTGCTGATAATGAACTAAGGACCAGAGTGTGTGATGATCCTACAGGACGTACTGAGTACCAGAGTGTATGATTGTAGTATACGAGGTGCTAACCAAGTACTGATGACAGTGTGTGAGAAGGTGCAGTACTATGAGAGGTTCTGATAATGAACTAAGGACCAGAGTGTGTGATGGTACTATAGGAGCTACTGTTTACTAAGGACTAGACTGTGTGAAGGTACTATATGAGGCAATGATAATCTGAGGACCGGAGTGTGTCATGATACCACAGAAGGTACTAACAATGTACCAAAGATCAGAGTGTTTGAAGGTACTATGGGGGTACTAACAACATACCGAGGATCAGAGTGTATAAAGGTACTATAGGAGGTACTAACAATGTACTGAGGATCAGAGTATTTGAATGTATTGTAGGAGGTTCTGGTCATTAAACTGAGGCCAAAGGGTGTGATGGTACTATTGGAGGTACTGCCAATGTACTGAGGACCACAGTGTGAGAAGGTTTCATAGGGGAAACTAACTAAATTATATACTGAGGGAGGATAGTGGTGTATGATGGTACTATTAGAGGTACTGATAATGAACTAAGGACCAGAGTGTGGGATGGTGTTATTGGGCGTACTAATAATAAATGAGGGCAAGAGTGTGTGATGGAACTTTAGGAGGTACTAAGGGTTAAATTACTTAATTATTTAAAGGTTTGGTAACTGGGAAAGGCACACTGAGCTGAGGCTCTTTTCCAAGTGCGACCAGGATGCAGTGAGGACGACAATTTAAGGAGGTTCTCTATGAGGTACTAATCAAGTACTCATCAAAGACAGAACTGGTGATTGTGCTATTAGAGGTACTAATGATGAACTGAGGACTAGAGTGTGTGTGATGGTACTATAGGAGGTGTTAACCATGTACTGAGGACCAGAGTTTGTGGTGGTACAACAGGAGGAGGTATTGATAATGAACTGAGCAGCAAGGTTTGATGGAGCTATAGGAGGTACAGATGATGCAGTGAGGACCACGGTGTGAGAAGCTTCTATATGAAATACTAACCACGTACTGAGGATCGGAGTATGTTATGGTACTATAAGAGGTACTGATAACGAAATGAGGATCAGAGGTATGGTGGTACTATAGGAGATACTAACCATGTACTGAGAGCCAAAGTGTGTGTGAAGGTACTATAGAAGGCAAAGAACCTCTGAGCGCAAACCCTGAGGCAAGGGTTACCCCAAAGGGCATTTGGCTGGGAAGCCAAGTTTCAAGAAAATACAAAATCACACATGCCTACACAATGCAAAGCATCATGGGCTGCATATGCAAATCACCACAGAATGTTATGCTGGTTCAACTTTAAGCAGAATTGCATGGTGCCGAAAGGCCTCTCACACAGTTTGCAAAGGGTGCTAACAGAAGACATAGACACGTGTTTCATCCTACTAGGACTCCTCAGTATGCCTCATCTGTTTGACACCCCAGTGGAATGGACCAGCTACCCTAAGGCAGTGTGCCTTGGATATGTTGTGGTGAACCCATTAAAATAAAAAACTATTTAAAAGACAAAGAACCTCTGTGCACAAACACTGAGGCAAGGGTTACCCCAAAGGGCATTTGGCTGGGAAGCCAAGTTTCAAGAAAATACAAAATCACACATGCCCACACAATGCAAAGCATCATGGGCTGCATATGCAAATCACCACAGAATGTTATGCTGGTCCAACTTTAAGCAGAATTGCATGGTGCCGAAAGGCCTCTCACACAGTTTGCAAAGGGTGCTAACAGAAGATATAGACACGTGTTTCGTCCTACTAGGACTCCTCAGTAAGCCTCGTCTGTTTGACACCCCAGTGGAATGGACCAGCTACCCTAAGGCAGTGTGCCTTGGATATGTTGTGGTTCAGCACCATGCAATTCTGCTTAAAGTTGGACCAGCATAACATTCTGTGATGATTTGCATATGCAGCCCATGATGCTTTGTATTGTGTGGGCATGTGTGATTTTGTATTTTCTTGAAACTTGGCTTCCCAGCCAAATGCCCTTTGGGGTAACCCTTGCCTCAGTGTTTGCACACAGAGGTTCTTTGTCTTTTAAATAGTTTTTTATTTTAATGGGTTCACCACAACATATCCAAGGCACACTGCCTTAAGGTAGCTGGTCCATTCTACTGGGGTGTCAAACAGATGAGGCATACTGAGGAGTCCTAGCAGGACGAAACACGTGTCTATGTCTTCTGTTAGCACCCTTTGCAAACTGTGTGGGAGGCCTTTCGGCACCATGCAATTCTGCTTAAAGTTGGACCAGCATAACATTCTGTGGTGATTTGCACATGCAGCCCATGATGCTTTGCATTGTGTGGGCATGTGTGATTTTGTATTTACTATAGGAGGTACTGGTCATGCACCTAGGACCAAAGTGTGAAATGGTACTACAGGAGGTATTGACAATGCACTGAGGGACACAGCATGAGAAGGTTTTAAAGGTGGGACTAACCATGTAATGAGGACCAGAGTATGCAAAGATATTAAAGGAGGTACTGGTAATGAACTGAGGACCATGGTGTGTGATGTGACTATAGGAGGTACTGGCTGTTTATTGAAGGAAGACAGGCTTGTGTGATCATAGTATAGGAGGTAGGGGTGGGTGAACTGTTCCACGGGAGATCCAAGCATCTGGATCAAACCCGCAGTCCACGGACCCAGATAAATACGGGCTTCGCAGTAGAAGTCTAGTTCCGGGTCCGTGGAGATGCTGTTTCTGCATTTTTTTTCTGTTGCCTGGGGGATGTCTTCGGGATGTACAGGCAGCCGACATCATCCAACCAGGCAATAGAAGGTTATGTGATGCACTCACTGGTATATAAGGCTGGTGAGTGCACCATGCAGCCCAGAAGGAGGAGGATCGCTGAGCTGTGCAGAGGAGCAGCTGATGAAGCAGCAAAGAGAGAGACTGGAGACTTAAAGTGCCAAAACAAAAAAGCAGAAGCACCAAAGTTTGGGGAGAAAGAGGGAGAGATTCATTATCGTGGAGGTCGTGGGGTGGGTGAAGTCAGTCGGTTAATGATGGGAGGGAGCATTGGGAGTACGCGGGGGGGCCATGAATGATTATGGTTATATAAAATCCCAAATAAAAAATGTTCTTGGCCTGAGGCAGTAGTAGCTGTTTGCCAGCAGTCAGCCTGCCCTTTTTGTACGAAGTCTGACTTGCGCTATTTCAGATCCAGAGAGGAGAGAGTATTGGTGGTGGTGGCCCAGAGATTACAGTTACAAAAAATCCTAAATTAATTTTTTTTTCTTGGCCTCAGGCAGCGTAGCTGTGTGTACAGAAAGGGCAGGCTGTCAAAATCTGACTTGTGCCATCCCAGATCTGGAGTACTGTGGGGGGGGGGGCAGAGATTACAGTTATAGAAAATTCCAAATTAAACTTTTTCTTGGCCTCAGACAGTAGCTGTGTGTACAAAAAGTGCAGGCAGGCAAAATCTGACTTGTGCCATTCCAGATCCAGAGTACAGGGAAGGGGGTGGATCCAGAGATTTCAGTTACAGAAAATCCCAAATGAAACTTTTTCTGGGCCTCAGACAGTAGATGTGTGTACAAAATGTGCAGGCTGGCAAAATCTGACTTGTGCCAATCCATATTCAGAGCACTGGTGGTGGGTTGGGGGGTCCCAGAAATTACAGTTACAGAAAATCCCAAATGAAACTTTTTTTCTTGGCCTCAGACAGTAGCTGTGTGTGCAAAAAGTGCAAGCTGGCAAAATCTGAATTGTGCCATTCCAGATCTAGAGGAGATAGTACTGGTGGCCCCGAGATTACAGTTACAGAAAATCCCAAATAAATTTTTTTTTCCTGGCAGTAGGGTGGCAAAATAAATCTTTGTGACATAAAGAGGGGAAAGGGAACGAGACTGCAGGGTGGTCCACAACAAGTGTGACAGTCCCAGAAATCTCAAATAATTTTTTTTTCCTGGCTTCAGTGAAGCTGTGTGTACAATCCAATCATGAATAATGATTTTTATCACCTACGTTCAGTCATGATTTCATGTATTAAAAGAAAAAACTGTTCAAACAACATACAAGTTAATGCACCTGCCCTGTGCTGCAGGTTGTGGGTGGCCAAGGGGATAATCTGACTGTGAGTTGTAGCAGGCTGAGTGTTTACAGTACAACACAAGTAAAGTGCAAGCACTTAAGTGTCATCATTATCACTCATTCCCCATTATTCCTGATTATCATTAGTCTCGTAGTATTTCACGTTACAAACTTACATTATGTATAAGCATTAACCAACCCCTAGTGTGGAACTGCGCTGTGTGCGGCTAATGCACCAGATGTGTCTGCATCTCCAATTCAAATTCTGAAGCACACTTAACAATTGCTGAATTTGGGCACTTTCACGTAACAGTAAGTATTATAGGAGCCAGTCCGGCAATCTTGGAAGGAAGTGGTGGTGGACTGCTGTACTGTCAGTGTGCTGTGTACAGTTATGAGTCACAACAGTAAATGTGTCCCTGGTCTGTGTGGGTGGGAGTCATCAGAAGAACATCATGTTTCATGTTAGAGGGATCTTTTGTTCCAAAATGGATCAAAGTATTGATGAGTCACTTTCTAGTTCTCAGGTAGGCAGTGGCACTGCAAAAGACAGCAATCAGCCTGAAAAGGGAAAACAAAAGCAAACCCCCAAAAGTTTTTTTTTTTTTTTACGTCTAATAAGGTTTCATCTTCTAAACGAATGCTTGAATCCAAAAAAGGTGAATGTCTCGGATCATCATCGTCAGTACCAAGTAAAAAAAAAAAGTTATGTAGTTAAAAAAACTAAAGGCGTGGTGGGTACCACCAGCAGAGGTACCCAACGGTATGGAACAATTGCATACTATGCTATTGCTAGTCTCTCATCCGATTCTTCTGAGGTTGAACCTGAAAAGGGTAATACTGATGATAATAAAAAAGATGAAGAGAATGCTCAGGCAGCAGAAGGTTTACTGGAGAGGATGGAAATTGCAGATGAGGAAGGAACAGGCAGAAATGTTTTGGTTGTGGAAGGGGCAGTGGAAAAACCAGAACAGGAACAGGCTCAGGACAAATCTGGGGGGGGGGGGGACCCTGAAAAGATGACGGAGGTGTCGTGCTTTCCTTGGAAAAAAATATCACCTTTTGTTTGGTCATACTTCTCCATTAGTGCTTCCAATGAGTTGATAGCAACATGCGCTATTTGTAAATGGCCAATCAGCAGGGATAAAAAGAAAGGAGCATTGGGAACTTCAGCACTGAAAAGGCAACTAGATAGATGTCATAACATTAGTGAGAAGGTCAGTTGTGAGTTTCAAAGAGAAAGTGACAGCTCGCAACATTCGAGGGTAACGCCCATAGATGAAAGCAGTGGCAGCCCCCACAGCACTACACCTCAACCAACACTTGCTGCCATTCGATGGACTCCTCCAGCTGTTACTGAAAGTGACCATGTGTTCAAAAGCCCTCCTCCTTCAAGAAGACAGCTTACCATCTCAGAAACATATGAGCGTAAGGCCAAATATGCCCAGTCAGCCTGTTGCTGTTACAATAATCCAAAAGATTTCTGAAATGATAGCTGTTGATTTGTTACCATATAACGTGGTTGAACATATAGGATTCAGGAGGCTGCTTGAGTACCTCAAACCTCGAAATAGTATTCCCAATCTTTATGATGTCGTATGTAAAAAATTAAGATGCATCTTGTGCAGTGCTGTTGGGAGGGTGGTGCATCTCACAACAGATATCTGGACAAGCTGTTAGCCTGAACCTTTCATATCTGTCATGGCTCATTGGACATGTTTCGATAATTCACGTGAGAATGGGGACAGTGCAGCATCACAGTTTGCTGTTTTAAGAATGTTTTATTTTCCATCTGAACATACCTCATACAACATTAATGAAGAACTCCAAAAAACAATACAGCAACGGCTCACTTCACAGGGAATCTCAGTTGGCTTTATAGTTGCAGATAATGTGCTGCTTTGCACATTGCTTAAATTTAATAATTCACTGTTGTCTCAATGATGACAGGGAGATTAAGGCTCTCGTTAGCACTGGTAAAAGAATATGCACTCATTTCAGTCAGTCAAGCAAAGCCCGTCACTTGTTTGAAAAAATACAGCATGAGCTCAGTTTGCCTTTGCTCAGACTGATCCAAGACATTTCTACTCAATGGAATTTGACTTTTTTACAGTATACTGTATGTTCCAAAGGCTGCTGGAACAAAAGAAAGCTGTCAGGCAGTACACCTTAGAAAATAAAATTGAGGATGCAGACGTTAATATCACTCCACCACAACTGAAGCAACTATTGAGTGATGATGATGACATTTGTTTCAAGAGAAACAAACAGGAAATATTTTGATGAGGTGCAAACAGTCATGGAACAGAGTACAACAGCAGCACCACATTCAGAATCTTCTTCATGACACAGCAGCACAGTATCAGGTGGCCCATCCTCTATTGTTGCGGCATTTTCTCCCTCTTCCTCCTCATCCACTGTAACCGAATCTTCTTCTTCACCACCAGCCAAGCATGATAGCACTGTCCCACACTCACTTAGTTCAGCTTCATATCTCAGGAGTCACTTAGAAGATGTTATTGTAACATCTTCATCTGCCTCTTGTAACACAGCCTCAGCACAGTCCATTGATGAAATGCACCTGGCAGAGCCCAATATAAGATGGAATGCTGATCCTTTGAAATACTAGAAATCTGAACAAAATACATGGCCTGCTTTATTAAACAGTGCAATGAAGTACAGGAATTGCCCTCCTATGAGTGTCTGTTCAGAATGATTGTTCAGTTCAGCTGGTAAAGTCATTACTGACACATGATCCCATTTGGCACCAAAAATGCTGAACACCTCACATGTCTCAAAGTCAACATTCCTCACTTTAATTTCAAATATAATACCTGAATAAAACATATAGTAATTTCCCTGAGCAGGCCCTATTCACAAAACACTTTTAAGAATTTGTGCCTGTGGTGAAAATCTTTTGTTAATAGGGTCTACTACATGAAGCTGCAATTAATTGCAACAAGTCAAGTCAAGGCAGGTTAGGCCAGTCCACTATGATCCCATAAGCAGTACAGAATAGAAAAAAAAAATAATAACATCAATGGGTTCAGAGTCCAGATACAGCAAGCAACTGCATTTCATGTCACAAACTTACTTGGTGGTACCAGGTATCACTATCTGATCTGTAAGGTAGTGTACTGCTGTCTGCTACTACTTCTACTATCACTTTTTATCATCACGAGTCATGGTTATGAGTAACAACAACTACTTGTCACTTTTTGTCCTTACCCCAGTCCTCCTTACTGCTACTACTACTTGTCACCTTTTGGCCCTCAAAGTGATCCTGACTGTACTGCTTTAATTTTCGTACAGTGCATGCATGGCTTAGCAGATGCCTGAAAATTCAGAAACTGAATACTCTTTGTATATTTCTCATATCTCCAATATCTGGCTGCATATACTTCACAGAAATAAATGCTACTAAATTGAAAATTCATATAATTTCTTTATTGTTTGCATGTGTGCGTGGTGTAAGCAAGGAACAAAAAACCATGACACACAACTGCCCTGGCGCTTCACCATGTAAGGGCTTCCTCAGTTGGTGTCACAGATTTTGGTTCCTTAATCTAATTATAAAGGGGATTTATACCCTTAAAATAAAATAACACACTATGGCAAGATTTCAGGTGTGGACTTCCTTCATTGGTGTTATATCCTAACTCCTGGCTCTGGAGTGCCGGTACCATTTTGTTTGTTTTGTGATTTAGAGTGGCAGCCCTGTAGCAGCACCCTGCCTGTGGTTTGTGGAGCGCAGCACATTTATTACTGTCTCTGGCAAACTATTTTTTGACTGCATTGCACTTGACCAATGCAATGTGTGACTGGCTGCCTGCTGGTGGGGTGATCACTATGTTTTGTTTTTCTTCTTTATGGATTCAGCATCCACTCCTCGGCATGTTGATTAGATTCAGTAGAAGTAGAAGTAGTTGTAGTACTAGAAAACATTACCACCTCTTGGACCAGGTAGTGTACCATATACCACAGTACACTGGGGCATGCAAAGCAGTTGCATCATTCACATGAGTAGGCTGGGTGGGCTCTCTTAGTGCTGCTCATTTGATCATTCATATCCATTTCTTTGGTTTGTTCTGGAACATCCATCAAAATAATACCCACACAACACCATTAATTAAAAAAGAAATCTTAGATGCCTGGCAGTGCCTGCAGTACTTGGTGTTGCTATGATATACTGTAGGTATTTGCTGCCTGTCTGTCCCTCTCTCTGTCTCTCCCAGCACACTCATGTCACTGGCCCGAGTATGATATGCCACTATTATAGGCCAGCCATGAAGGGGCTAGTAGTGACACATTGCTTTTTTATTTAGCAGTTTTACTTTAATTTTTATACAAATAATCCATTAAATGATTTCCTTTGGGACTTTGTGTCAAATGTGAGCAACTGTGGCTACTTGTATGCATTTTTTTCACATTTTTTCAAATATTGGTCAATAAAGCAGAACTAATCAGAAGTCAGGACTTCACGATGTTCTGGTTCTTATTGAACTGAGGACAACAGTAGGTGATGGTATAGTAGGAGGTACTGACAATGCACTGAGGACCTCAGTGTGTAATGGTTCTATAGGAGATATTGACCATGTACTGAGGACCAAACTGTGTGAATGGTATTAATCAACTATAGGAGGGTCTGGCCATTTAATTTGGGAAAGCAGGTCTGTGTGAATGTCCAATAGGTGGCTCTGACAATGCACTGAGGACAGCAGTGTGAAAAGGTTGTATATGAGGCATTACCTCTGTAATGTGGAAAGACAGGAGTGTGTC
This sequence comes from Neoceratodus forsteri, assembly GCA_016271365.2. Classification (NCBI taxonomy): domain Eukaryota; kingdom Metazoa; phylum Chordata; order Ceratodontiformes; family Ceratodontidae; genus Neoceratodus; species Neoceratodus forsteri. The sequence goes on from CM028130.1 coordinate 58,060,193, forward strand.
ATGGTACTATAAGACATAGTGATAATGAACTGAGGACCAGAGTGTATGACTGTACTTTAGGAGGTACTAGCCATGCACTGAGGATGAGTATGTGTGATGGTACTATAGGAGTTGCTAACCATGTACTAATCAACTATAGGATGATCTGGCTATTTAATGTGGGAAAACGTATGTATATGTGTGTGTGTGTGTGTGTGTGTGTGTGAATGTACTAAAGGAGGTACTGACAATGTCCTACAGTCTGGTGTGTGATGGTACTATAGGAGGTACTAACAATGTACCGAGGACCGGACAGTGTGAAGGTACTATAGCTGAGCAAACAAACCTTTATTTTTTAAATAGTGCTATTCACACAAAGACCATAGCGCTAGCACAATAGATCATAAAACCACACTTAAAAATCCTTAAATAATTAAAAAATATCAGCATTAACAAATTATTTAGAGGCAGGAAAAGCAAGATTAAACAGAAATGCTTTCAATGCAGATTTGAAACTCTCCACGGTCAGGCACTCTCTTACCTGACGAGGTAGAGAATTCCACAGGATGGGGGCTACAAACCCAAATGCCCTGGCCCCTGAGGTCTTCAAATGAACCCTGGGAATCACTAGCTATCCCTTGATGGTGGAGTGTAATGCATGGAGGGGGTAGTAGGGGTGAAAGGCTCATGCAGATAGCACGGTCCCTGCCCCTGTAGGGCTTTGTAGGTCAGGAAGCCGACTTTGAAGGTGATCTGCCACTGATCAGGCAGCCAGTGCAAGCCACGCAGCATAGGCATGATATGGCATGCCCGAGGGAGCCCAGTCAACAGCCTGGCTGCCGCATTCTGCACCAGTTGCAAGTGGGGGATCTCAAACCCTGGTAGCCCCAGGTACAGGGAGTTGCAGTAGTCTATAGGAGGAGCTAAGCATGAACTGAGGACCAGAGTGTGTGATTGTACTTTAGGAGGTACTAGCCATGTACTTAGGACCAAAGTATGTGAAGGTACTATAAGTGGTGTTAACCATGTACCGAGGACCAAAATATTTTAGTGCAGTTTAGTAGGTACTAACCATGTAATTTACTTTCAATGGCAAGTCCAGCTCAGAACCACAAGGAGTGTGCTCGTAGCAATTTAAGAACATGGAAAAGGCAAGCAACAGCACAACTCCATCTGCGATTGTACAAAACGCTTTATTCAAAGTGCAAATTTCAAACGGCCACAGCTCGGGTCAGTACCTCAGCCGGTTTTGAACTGATTAGTTTGTCATCAGGAGGTAATCAGTACATTGCTAGGACAAGCAGGTAGTGTTGCTTGGATAGCATCCTACCATGTTGGATACCAACAGACACAATAATTTTGGTTACATATCAGAAAGCCTTGGATGGCATAGACATGTGACCAAGAATTGGCCTCCTAGTATTCACTGTAAGTAGCTGAGGTATCTGTGAACATGATCTGGATCATAGATCCAACCATTGTATCCAACTATCCAAGGTTGGATCTGATGGATCCACCCATTGGATCCAACTAGCTGAGGTCATATCCAATGGATGTGACTTCATAGAAACATAGGAACATAGACTTTGATTGCAGATAAGGACCACTTGGCCCAGCCAGTCTGCCAATTTCCCTACCTATTGGATAAGCGGCAGATCCTACTTAACGAACATCCTACTTCCTCCTACCCACTACTATAATTGCCTTATGTCTGCCTCATGCATTCTTGAATTTTCCCACTGTTTTTGACCCCACAACCTCCTAATGAAGGCTATTCTATGCGTCCACTACCATCTCCATGAAAAAATACTTTCTCACATTGCCCCTGAACCATCCCCCCCATATCTTCAGATTGTGCCCCCTTATTCTTTCACATCTTTTTTTTCTGAAGGATGTTACCCTCTTGGAGTTTGTTGAATCCCTTGAGGTACTTGAAAGTTTCTATCATGTCCCCCCTCTCTCTCCTTACCTTGGTGGAATACATAATAAGCTCCTTTAGTGTCTCTTTGTATGGCTACTGGTGCAGACCATGCACCATTTTAGTTGCCCTTCTCTGGACAGCTTCCATCCTGTCTATGTCCTTGCAGAGATGGGGTCTCCAGAACTGCATGCAGTACTCTAGATGGGGTCTCACCAACTGTCAGTACAGAGGGATGACAACTTCCTGTTTTCTACTGATGATAACTCATCCTATGCATCCCAGTATCCCCCAGCCCTCCTTACTGCCTTCTCACATTGCTTGCATGCCTTTAGGTCATCTAATATGACTACCCTCTGGTCCTTTTCCATTTTTGTTGTTGTTAGTAACCCCCATTGTGTACTCTTCCCCAGGGTTATTGTTTCTCAGTTGCATTACTTTGCATTACTTTGCATTGAATCTAAGCTGCCTTAATTTTGACCATTCCTCCAAACTTGCCAAGTGCCTCCTCATCCTTTCTACCCTCCTTGTGTATTAATCCTGTTGCAGATCTTTGTGTCATCTGCAAAGAGGCATGCTTTTCATTCCAGTCCCTCTGCAATGTCACCTTTAAAGACATTAAAGAGGACTGGTCCGAGTATTCAACCCTGTGGTACTCCGCTAGTAACCCTCCTTTCTTTGGAATGGACTCCATTCTGTGTCTTGTTGTCCAGTCAATTTTTTACCCAGGCTACCACCCTTGGACCCACTCCCAGGCTGGCTAACTTGTTTATTAATCTTTTGTGTGAGACTGTCAAATGCCTTGCTAATATCTAGGTAGGCCATGACCAAAGCCCTTCCCTGGTCTACTACTTTGGTTACCCAATCAAAGAAATCTTTTAGATTTGTTTGACATGACCTTCCCACTGTGAATCCACTGGCCAGATCCTATACTGGATACCAGCACTATCCAATGGAGGATAGTCAGATCCACAAAAGCACTATCCAAGTAACACTACGAGGGGGTCAAACTGAAGTGCTTGTTGCTTTTTTTTTTGTTTAAAAAAATGTTATCCTGAAAAGACTTTGAAACTGAAAGCATAATGCTGAACATTAGGGAAGGGGGGGTTCTAACCACAGCGTACAGTGCTTGGTTGATTGTTTTTGCTTTTAAAAAAAACATGTAATTGTGAAAAAGACTCTGAAGCTAAATAATGTTTGGAACTTGCTGTAATGCCTCAAAGAAAGGGGAGCATTATTTTATGTGTTGCTTTCTTTTTAAAGGAGAGCTGTCATAAAGTGAATGTTCCACACACCCAAAGACATAGCCCCCAGTAGTTTTTGTTTTTTTTGCTTTTTCACTTTATGACAGGTTTGCTTTAAAAAAAGTGTAATTGTGCTATAGTATATGGTTCGGGCTTATTGTGTATAGGAAATGATGGTTTTCCAAAACTTGGTGTAGGACAGTTCAAAGGTCAAAAAAATTGTACTATCGTTCTGACATCATATCGATAGTACAACAACTTTTCAGCTTGGAATTGCCACCTGACTGGTGAAAACTGCAGCTCCTCACAAAAAAAAAATCATTGAAAAATGGCCGTGCTGCTTAGTGAGCGGTCAGGCAGGTGGTTGAATGAAACTTTGGACACGGACTGCCACAGTCAGCTCCGTATTTCCAAACATTCAACTTGTCAGTTATTTTTATAAATGCCACTGTTTTATTCAGTGTTGTGAACAGAGGAACGGCAGTGAGTACCGGGATCTTCAGAGTTGGGAGCACCGCAGGTCTGCAGCGAGGACCCGGAGCTACTGGGATCATGAACACAAGGTATTAAACCTTGCTAAATGAATGTCTCCAGAACACAGGGGAACCATATACTATACAAAATGATGGATGGGCGATTATCCACAACTAAGGCTGTGTTTCCCCATCTCGGGAGTTGATGACATCATGGAGAATGCTCGAGCTTCACTCTCGCGGTCTCTGTGATGTCATCAACACCCTCGATGGAAACACAGTCTTGTTGTGGATGGTCGCCCATCCACTGTTCTATATATACTGTAATGTGCAGTAGCTACAGTATGACCTTTGAGGAGACTGAGGATAATTGTACAGTTTTGCATAGAAAATACATTACTCTTAAGAGCCAATGTGCTTGGTGCTCTGTGCTCTTTGCTCTGTGGCTGTTTTGATTAAAAATCAGAAAATGTTAAAATGGTGTACAGTACAGTACTGACATGGAGCCTTTGGAAATGAGTCTATGACTCAAACATTTGTAATTCCGATATTTCAAAATAAATAAATAAATAATTCAAGTACTGTACTGTATACGGGCTAAAACAATAATGACAAATAAAGAGCATTTTCAATTTTATATTTTATTGGTGTTTTATTACTATCTAGAGCCATTACAGCATTGCAGTAACACCAGAAAGTCTTTAAATATGGTTTTAAATGGTTTTCAATGATTCCTGACCAACAGACAAATAATTATATAGTTACAGTAGCCATCTCTTTCAGATATCCATCAGCTGACCTCGGAATGGAAATCAGCCGATATCTGAGTGCTACTGCTGACTGTATCACTAAGGTCCTCTTTCCCACCCTTAGCCAATGTGGCGATACTCACTTGTAGGTAATGCACACAATATACATTTTTCTATAATATCAGATATCTGTGGTGCCCCTCATATTCACAGTGAAGAAAGACATGACTCAGTGCAATTTTTTGAGTAAAAAACCTATGGGAAAATATGGTCCTCGGTAGACTGTGACATGCCCTGGTCCTTACTAATACACAAAAGTGAGAGCGTGTGTTTGTGTGTGTGTGTGTGTGTGACATGAAATTTAATAGAGGAAGATTTCAGTATTTAGCTTACCAGCTGGATTATTATGCATTGTCTTCAATATTAACCCCAAATGCTCAAGAAAGCATTTCAAAGCAGTTTGCTTATGGGTGACCTACAGTAGGTGGTCCTCAGACTACTTCAAGCTTTCATCTCTGTCTGAAAAAAATGATAATTATATCCTGTAGTTGCAACTGAAGTACTGTATGAAGTGTGCCTGCTCAAGATATCCTACAAAGATTGTCTCTAGTCCTTAAAAGCTGGCAAACTGCCATCTGTGACCTTTAAGGGGACTGTCATTCTTCAAGTGTACCCCAGTGTGGGCTTCAGATATAACTATATGTTGACTGTGATTAGTGTTGCCAATCACAGTGCTAACTCAGAGAAGGGATCTGTGTAGGAATTATATAATACTGGTAAAGGCAATTGAACACCCAGGATAATATGAGCTTTGCAAATGAGCAGCAGTTAATTCACAAGGTTTTCTCCTCATAAAACTACCAGTGCATGGAGAGAACTCGCTTTCACAGCTGGTAATTAACAATTACCACACAGGCAGTAATAGCCACATCATTTAAATAAACTTTGTAAGGAATGTTAGCAGGTTGGAAATGTGGGTTGCAAATCAATCATCAGTCAACTGTCAGCTTCTGGGTCTCTCAGATGGAGATTAAGATATGCTCCTGTGAGCAATACGATACAGCACCTCTTTAATGGTGGTAGCAAAGAACTAAACTTTTGTGTCTACTCCCTCCACTTTGTCCTTCCCAAACCTTGCTGAGAATCCAATATGTGGCCCCATGAAAACAGTCATCAGCAGCAAAAACCCCACAGCCAAGTGTGGGGCTGGCCCCAATTTGTAGTTTTTGTGCAAAAACATTTTTTTTTTACTTACTGTTTACTACAGTATAATAGATTCTAGCAGGCTGATTCTGCTGCCTCCTATGCTGCATTTGCTGTAAATTGAAATCCCAGAATCCCCTGCAGCTGATGTCAGCGCTGTGCTGCAGCAGTGGATTCAAGTAAGCAATAATGCCCGACAGGGTGGGCGGTGTTGGGCAATACCGGACCGGCCAGGGGCGTAATGAGGCCCGACGCCGCAGGCGGAGGGCCTTATAGCCCTTGGCTGGTCCGGTATTGCCCATACTGCCCACCCTGGAGGGCATTATTGCGTTTAGAAATTGGGCACTGCAAAAGAAAAAAGAGTTTCATTAAAAAAAAAAAAAATTGTTTAACTAAAGTTTTGTAGTCATTTTTTAGTAAAGTAGTTCCTCCTCCAGTATGGATTTTTGTCCTATTGCTGATTCCGTGGGGGTTGTGTGCAGTTTGTGACCGAGTCTACGTTGTTGCGTACTATCGGGACTAAAGAGGAAGCTTGGAGAGTCCATGGGGGGTTGGTGTGCAGTTTGTGTCGGGCTCTGCTGGTGTGGTTCTTGACCAGGACGGGACGGGAGGAAGCTAAGAAGACGGCGGGCGGAGAGTCAGCAGTGCGATGAGTTCCAGAATGTTAGATTTTTTTTTTTTTTTAAAATGGAAGCGTTTTCTGTTGGCATGCGGAAGAGGCAGCTTTATGTAGTGGCGCTGCTGCAGTTTTGAATTACTCCGTTGGTGACTGTGATGTGGAGACGGACAGCTTGAGTTTTATTTAAAAAATTTCATTTTTAATTGTGATACTTTCTGGATGTGGTCAGGTCTGGGTTCATGTGGCAGGTGGCACTGAATTGGGAGGGTAGGGGTAGGGATGTTCGCTAAGCTTAGTGAAAAAATAAGCTAATTTGAAATGGAAATGAAGTATTTTGGGCCAATTAGGAGCCGAGGTAGGTACTAGGATACTAGAGTGGTTAAGGGCAGTATAGGTGGATTCTTACTTGCTGGTCATCTATTGAAACTTAATGTACCCCTATCTTGAGGGTACTGACCAATCAGATTGCAGCAAGTAAGAAGCCCATTTTCTAATAGCCTATAGAGCATGTTTGAGTTTTTATAAGTTCTCGTCTTTTGTTTGCTGGTCCTGCTACACTCATGAGATTAAGTACAGTCACAGGGGACTGTGCTTTGCCACAAAAGAACAGTGAGAAAGGGAAAAGTCTGATCTGAGGTTATAAATGTTCTAACATTCACTGCTTGTTATTAAATCTCCCACTGCGGCAGCTCAGCTCTAACATCATCTGAAGGGGATTCTGGGATTACTGGTTACAAATGTCAACATGAGAGTTTTGCACACTAAGTGCAACTTGGGACCACCCCCACAGTTCATTGTGGGGCTCTCAGTGCAAACTGTTACCTTTTTTGGCAGCTGCTTTAACCAGTTAGCTACAATGGCCCATACATACATACAGTAGTAAGAGAGTTACATTTCAGTTGCACTACACAGCAAAAGCAATCAAAGCAAGTTATATTGTGTAGTCAAGGTGAAAGATCTTTAATAATTATAAGAATGTTGATCAGAGCTGAAGGCTACAGTGTGAAAATATTAACCCTCGAGGGATGAAACTTTTTCAGTGTATGGCATATTGCTTCACTTATTTAAAGTATCGGAGACGTGCCAAATTTACCAGTATTTTGGAAAGGGCAAGGTTTGCCTCTTAACATAGAAACATAGAATTTGATGGCAGATAAGGACCACTTGGCCCACCTAGTCTGCCCATTTCCCTACCTAACGGATAAGCTGCAGATCCCAGTTAACCAACAGCCTACTTCCTCCTACCTCTCTCTAGAATTGTTTTATGTCTGTCCCATGCATTCTTGAATTCTCCCACTGTTTTTGATTCTACGACCTCCTCAGAAAGGCTGTTCCATGTATCCACAACCCTCTCTGTGAAGAAATACTTCCTCACATTACCTCTGAGCCGTCCCCCCTCTATCTTCAAATTGTGCCCCTTGTTTTACACATCTGTTTTTCTGAAAGATGCTACCCTCTTGGACTTTGTTGATTCCCTTGAGGTATTTGAAAGTTTCTATCATGTCCCCCTTCTCCTTCATTTCCTTGAGGCTCTACATCTTTAGCTCCTTTAGTCTTTCTTCAAATGTCTTCTGATGTAGACCCTGCATCATTGCGGTTGACCTCCTCTGGGCAGCCTCTACCATGTTTATGTCTTTGTGGAGATGGGGTCTCCAGAACTGTACACAGTGCTCCAGATGTGGTCTTACCAACTGTCTGTACAGAGGGCCACAACTTCCTGTTTTCTACTGGTGATGCCTCTCCCTATGCATACCAGTATCCCCCAGCCCTCCTTACTGCCTTCTCACATTGCTTGCATGCCTTTAGGTCATCTAATATGACTACCCTCTGGTCCTTTTCCATTTTTGTTGTTGTTAGTAACCCCCATTGTGTACTCTTCCCCAGGGTTATTGTTTCTCAGGTGCATTACTTTGCACTTCTTTCAATTGAATCTAAGCTGCCTTAATTTTGACCATTCCTCCAAACTTGCCAAGTTCCTCCTCATCCTTTCTACCCTCCTTGTGTATTAATCCTGTTGCAGATCTTTGTGTCATCTGTAAAAAGGCATACTTTTTCTTCCAGTCCCTCTGCAATGTCACCTTTAAAGACATTAAAGAGGACTGGTTCGAGTACTGAACCCTGTGGTACTCCGCTAGTAACCCTCCTTTCTCTGGAGTGGACTCCATTCTGTGTCCTGTTGTCCAGTCAATTTTCTACCCAGGCTACCATCCTCGGACCCACTCCCAGGCTGGCTAACTTGTTTATTAATCTTTTGTGTGAGACTGTCAAATGCCTTGCTAATATCTAGGTAGACCATGTCAACAGCCCCTCCCTGGTCTACTACTTTGGTTACCCAGTCAAAGAAATCTTTTAGATTTGTTTGACATGACCTTCCTGCTGTGAATCCACTGGCCAGATCCTATGCTGGATACCAGCACTATCCGATGGAGGATAGTCAGATCCACAAAATCACTATCCAAGTAACACTACAAGGGGGTCAAACTGAAGTGTTTGTTGTTTTGTTTTTGTTTAAAAAAATGTTATCCTGAAAAGACTTTGAAACTGAAAGCATAATGCTGAACATTAGGGTAGGGGGGTTCTAACAACAGTGTACAGTGCTTTGTTGATTGTTTTTGCTCTTAAAAAAACATGTAATTGTGAAAAAGACTCTGAAGCTAAAACATTTATGGAACTTGCTGTAATTCCTGAAGGAGAGGGGGGCATTATTTTATGTGTTGCTTTCTTTTTAAAGAACAGCTGTCATAATGTGAATCTTCCACACACCCAAAGACATACCCCCCAGTAATGTTTTTTTTTTGCTTTTTCACTTTATAACAGGTTTGCTTTAAAAAAGTGTAATTGTGATCTAGTACATGGTTTGGGCTTACTGTGTATGGGAAATGATGGTTTTCCAAATCTTGGTGTAGGACAGTTCAAAGGTCAAAAAAGTTGTGCTATTGTTCTGACATCACATCAATAGTACAACAACTTTTCAGCTTGGAATTGCCACCTGACTGGTGGAAACTGCGGCTCCTCACAAAAAAAAAAAATCATTTAAAAATGGCGGCGCTGCTTAGTGAGCGGTCAGGCAGGTGGTTGAATGAAACTTTGGTCATGGACTGCCACAGTCAGCTCCACGTTTCCAAACATTCAACTTGTCAGTTACTTTTATAAATGCCACTGTTTTTTTCAGTGTTGTGAACAGAGGAACAGCAGTGAGTACTGGGATCTTCAGAGTTAGGAGCACCGCAGGTCTGCAGCGAGGACCCGGAGCTACTGGGATCGTGAACACAAGGTATTAAACCTTGCTAAATGAATGTATCCAGAACATAGGGGAACCATATACTATACAAAATAATGGATGGGCGATTATCCACAACTAAGGCTGTGTTTCCCCATCTTGGGAGTTGATGACATTATGGAGACTGCTTGACCTTTGCTCTTGTGGTCTCTGTGATGTCATCAACACCCTCAATGGAAACACAGCCTTGTTTTGGATGGTTACCCATCCACTGTTCTATGTATACTGTAATGTGCAGTAGAGACGGTATGGCCTTTGAGGAGATTGAGGATAATTGTACAGTATTGTATAGAAAATGCGTTACTTTTAAGAGTCAATGTGCTCGGTGCTCTGTGCTCTTTGGTCTGTGGCTGTTTTGATTAAAAATCAGAAAATGTCAAAATGGTGTACAGTACAGTACTGACATGGAGCCTTTAGAAATGAGTCTATGACTCAAAGGTTTGTAATTCCGATATTTCAAAGTAAATAAATAAATAAAGTACTGTACTGTATACGGTGCTAAAACGATAATGTCAAATAAAGAGCATTTTCAATTTTATATTTTATTGGTGTTTTATTACTATCTAGAGCCATTACAGCATTGCAGTAACACCAGCAAGTCTTTACATACAGTTTTAAATGGTTTTCAATGATTTCTGACCATCAGACAAATAATTATGTAGTTACAGTAACCATCTCTTTCAGATATCCATCAGCTGACCTCGGAATGGAAATCAGCCGATATCTGAGTGCCACTGCTGACTGTATCACTAAGGTCCTCTTTCCCACCCTTAGCCAATGTGGTGATACTCACTTGTAGGTAATGCACACAATGTACATTTTTCTATAATATCAGATATATGTGGTGTCCATCATATTCACAGTGAAGAAAGACATGCCTCCGTGCAATTTTTTGATTAAAAAACCTATGGGAAGATATGGTCCTGGGTAGACTGTGGCATAACCTGGTCCTTACTAATACACTATGTGTGTGTGTGTGTGTGTGTGTGTGTGTGTGTGTGTGTGAGAGAGACAGGAAAGTTAACAGAGGAAGATTTCAGTATTTAGCTTACCAGAAGGATTATTGTGCATTGTCTTCAATATTAATCCCCAAGTGCTCAAGAAAGCATTTCAAAGCAGTTTGCTTATGGGTGACCTACAGTAGGTGGTCCTCAGACTACTTCAAGATTTTATCACTGCCTGAAAAAATGATAATTATATCCTGTAGTTGCGACTGAGGTACTGTATGAAGTGTGCCTGCTCAAAATATCCTACAAAGATTGTCTCTAGTCCTTAAAAGCTGGAAAACTGCCATCTGTGATCTTTAAGGGGACTGTCATTCTTCAAGTGTACCCAAGTGTGGGCTTCAGATATAACTATATGTTGACTTTGATTAGTGTTGCCAATCACAGTGCTAACTCAGAGAAGGGATCTGTGTAGGAATTATATAATACTGGTAAAGGCAATTGAACACCCAGGATAATATGAGCTTTGCAAATGAGCAGCAGTTAATTCACAAGGTTTTCTCCTCATAAAACTACCAGTGCATGGAGAGAACTCGCTTTCCCTGCTGGTAATTAACAATTACCACACAGGCAGTAATAGCCACATCATTTAAATAAACTTTGTAAGGAATGTTAGCAGGTTGGAAACATGTGTTGCAAATCTATCATCAGTCAACTGTCAGCTTCAGGGTCTCTCAGATGGAGATTAAGATATGCTCCTGTGAACAATACGATACAGCACCTCTTTAATGGTGGCATGAAAGATCTTAACTTTTGTGTCTACTTCCTTCACTTTGTCCTTCCCAAACCTTGCTGAGAATCCAATATGTGGCCCCATGAAAACAGTCATCAGCTCAATAGCCCATAGAGCATGTTTGAGTTTTTATAAGTTCTCATCTTTTGTTTGCTGGTCCTGCTACACTCATGAGACTAAGTACAGTCACAGAGGACTGTGCTTTGCCACAAAAGAACAGTGAGAAAGGGAAAAGTCTGATCTGAGGTTATAAATGTTCTAACATTCACTGCTTGTTATTAAATCTCCCACTGCGGCAGCTCAGCTCTAACATCATCTGAAGGGGATTCTGGGATTACTGGTTACAAAATGTCAACATGAGAGTTTTGCACACTAAGTGCAACTTGGGACAACCCCCACAGTTCATTGTGGGGCTCTCAGTGCAAACTGTCACCTATTATGGCAGCAGTTTTAACCAATTAGCTACAATGGCCCATACATACATACAGTAGTAAGAGAGTTACATTTCAGTTACACTACACATCAAAAGCAATCAAAGCTAGTTATATTGTGTGGTCAAGGTGAAAGATCTTTAATAATTATAAGAATGTTGATCAGAGCTGAAGGCTACAGTGTAAAATATTAACTCTCAAGGGATGAAACGTTTTCATTATATGGCATATTGCTTCACTTATTTAAAGTATCGGAGAAGTGCCAATTACCAGTATTTTGGAAAGGGCAAGGTTTGCCTCTTAACATAGAAACATAGAATTTGATGGCAGATAAGGACCACTTGGCCCACCTAGTCTGCCCATTTCCTACCTAACGGATAAGCTGCAGATCCTAGTTAGCCAACAGCCTACTTCCTCCTACCCCACTAGAATTACCTTATGTCTGTCCCATGCATTCTTGAACTCCCCACTGTTTTTGATTCTCAGACCTTCTCAGAAAGGCTGTTCCATGTATCCACAACCCTCTCTGTGAAGAAATACTTCCTCACATTACTTCTGAGCCGTCCCCCCTCTATCTTCAAATTGTGCCCCCTTGTTTTTGCACACCTCTGTTTCTGAAAGATGCTACCCTCTTGGACTTTGTTGATTCCCTTGAGGCATTTGAAAGTTTCTATCATGTTCCCCCTCTCCCTTCTTTCCTCGAGGCTATACATCTTTAGTTCCTTTAGTCTTTCTTCATATGTCTTCTGATGCAGACCCTGCATCATTTTGGTTGACCTCTTCTGGACAGCCTCCACCCTGTCTATGTCTTTGTGAGATGGGGTCTCCAGAACTGTACACAGTACTCCAGATGTGCACTTACCAACTGTCTGTACAGAGGGCCAACAACTTCTTGTTTTCTACTGGTGATGCCTCTCCCTATGCATCCCAGTATCCCCCCAGCCCTCCTTACTGCTTTCTCACATTGCTGGCCCACCTTTAGGTCATCTGATATGACTACACCCAGGTCGTTTTCCATTTTTGTTGTTGTCAGTATCTCACCCCCCCCACTTGTGTACTCTTCCCCTGGGTTTTTGTTTCCCAGGTGCAGTACTTTACACTTCTTTGCATTGAATCTAAGCTGCCATACATTTGACCATTCCTCCAACCTTGCCAAGTCCCTTTTTATCCTTTCCACCCCACCCTGTGTATCAACCCTGTTGCAGATCTTTGTGTCTTCTGCAAATAGACATACTTTCCCTTCCAGTCCTTCTGCAATGTCACTTATAAAGACATTAAAAAGGTCCAGCCCCAGTACTGAACCCTGCAGTACCCCACTAGTAACCCTCCTTTCTTCACTTTGGACTCCATTTACTATTACTTGCTGTGTCCTGTTGTCCAACCAGTGTTTTACCCAGGCTACCACCCTGGGACCCACTCCCAGACTGACTAATTTGTTTATTAATCTTTTGTCTGGGACTTTGTCAAATGTCTTGCTAAAGTCTAGGTAGGCCATGTCCACAGTCCCTCCCTGGTCTACTGTTTTGGTCATCCAGTCAAAGAAATCAATTAGATTTGTCTGACATGACCTTCCCGCTGTGAATCCATGCTGTCTTGGGTCCTGTTCCCCACTGGTCTCTAGGTACTCAACAGTTCCTTCCTTCAGAAGTGATTCCATCATTTTCCCTACCACTGAGGTCAAACTGACAGGTCCGTAGTTTCCTGCCTCTGTCTTGCTCCCACTTTTGTGAAGGGGAATCACATCCGCCTTCCTCCAGTCCTCAGGTACCACCCCATCCTCCCATGATTTATTAAAAAGGGTAGTCAGTGGTGTTACTAGTTCTTCCCTTAGTCCTTTTAGAATTCTGGGTGAATCCCATCAGGCCCATTGCTTTATCCACCTTCAGTTTTGAGTTCTTTCAGAACCCTTTCTTCTGTGAAAGGACTAATATCAACCCCCTATCCAAAGTGCTTTATTGACTGGATTAGGTATTTCCCTTGCTTTTCCATTGTGAACACTGAGCAGAAGTGTTCGTTCAGTATCCTGCTTTTTCACTGTCGCTTCTGCCCAACCACCTTCCTCTTGTTTAGCCTCAGTATCCCTGCCTTAGTCTTTCATTGCTCCCTAATGTACCTATAAAAGGTTTTATCCCCCTTCTAAACCAAGTTGGCTACCTTTTCCTCAGTTTAGGCCTTTGCTATTCTGACTGCCTTACCCACTTCCTCCTGCTTTAACTGGTACAGTTCTCTGTCCTGTTACTTCTGTGTTTCCTTATACTTCCTGAATGCTATCTTTTTCTCCTTACCTTCCCGCCACTACTTTTGAGAACCATGGCTTTTTCTTTCATTTTGATTTGTTTATTTGCTTCACACAAAGGTTTGTTGCCTCTGTGATGGCAGTTTTGATTTTCCCATTGTTGCACCACCCCACCTTCTTGCCTGTTTGCTAGTGCTTTTCTTAGGCATGCTCCCATTTTTAAAAAATCAGCCCTCCTGAATTCCAGTACCTACACTTTTGTGTGGCTTGACTCTACAGCTAAGTTTATCGTCAACCACACTGTTTGGTGGTCACTTGTTCCCAGATGGCTACCCACTTCAAGATCAGAGATTCTCTCTCCATCTCCATTTGAGAGTACCAGGTCTAAGATTGCTCTCTCCCAAGTGCGTTCCAAAACTAGCTGTCTGAGGCATGCCCCCTGTAGGGCATCAAGAATGGCCTTGCTCTTGGATGTGGCTGCAGCAAAGGTGCTCCAGTCAACATCTGGCATATTCAGGTCCTCTATCAGCAATATCTCCCCTTTCTCTGCCATCCCAAGGATGCCTTCTATCATTTCCTTGTCCATTTCCTCCCCCTGAGATGGGGGTCTGTATACAACCCCTGTGCAGATTGTGGAGCCATTTCCAGTCTCCAGGGTGACCCACAGAGCCTCCTCTTCTCCCTGTTTACCCTTTAGTTCTGTTACTTTTATCCCTTCCCCTACATAGAGAGCTACTCCTCCTTCTCTCCTTCCCGCCCTGTCCCTCCTGTAGATTGTGTACCCTGGTATGTTGACATCCCAGTCATGGTTCTCTGTGTACCATATTTCTGTGACTGCCACAATATCCAGGCATCCCTCTTCCATCAAGGCCACCATTACAGGGAGCTTTTTACCTAGACTACTGGCATTGGTACTCATTACCCTCCATTTCTGTATGGCTTTATTTCTTTTTGCCCCATCCCTGTCCCTACTACCTTTGTCTTTTTCTCCATTTACCCCTGCCCTTCTCCCCATCAAATGCTCTATTTTGGTGTTTACCTCAATAGTTACTTGATTTTTGGGAAGCAAGGATTCCTCTCCTCTTCAGTGCCTCCCCTTGGCTAGTTTACATGCTTGCCACTGAAGCATTTAAACCTATCACCAAGGATACTGGTTCTCCTCCAGGATAGATGTAGACCATTGTGCCTATATAGGCCTGCATCCTCCAGGTGGAGCCCCAGTCCCCAGTGAAGCTAAATCCTGAGCTCTGCACCGTCTTTCAATCAGTCATTGAATCCCATGGTGCAGAGTGCCCTAGCCTCATCCCTTCAATAGATAGGTAGCACTTCCCAGAAAGTTACCATGTGTGCTACTTATCAAAGGCCCTTCCCCAACTGCACAAACTCTTGTTGCACTGCTCTGATCTGATTCTCAGCCAGGTCATTCGTTCCTAGGTGGATAATGACATCCAGCTCCCTCCCCCTTGCCGCTGCTCCCACGATCCTGATGATTCATTTCCTGTCCCTTCAAGCCTTGGTGCTGGGCAGGCACCTTACCTCCCTTTCCCCTCCCTCCCCAGTTCTACCCCTAACACTGAGTCCCCACCGAAGTTGCTCTTCCCTGTGGGTCCTGGGCCACCTCCTGTGGGTCTTCATTGTGGAGGTTCCCAGCATCCTCCTTGGTCTCCACTGCAGGTGCCTCCATAGAGGAACCATGCTTTGCCAGAGTGGCGAATGATTGTGGAGAGGCACAACTGGAGGATGCCCTCTGTTCCACCACCCTCACCCTCCCTGAGCCCACCTTGGTCCAACCACTCCTCATTCTTGGCAACCTCTGAGATAATGGTGGTAACCTGGGTGGTCCCTGGGTGGGGAGCAGGTTTCAGAATCCTTGCCAGGTCAGCATGGAGATGAACAACCTCCTCCCTCAGACCAGAGAGGTGCCTGCAAATAGGCAGCAATGCAGTCTCAGAATGTCTCCTGGAAGACTGCTGCTCCACAGCCAGTGCATTGCACCACTCCCCACATGTCTGTGTCCCTTCCAGTTACAGATGCTTTTTGTTTTTGTTCTTGTTTTAGTGTGTGCAAGCTTGTGAGTGTCTCTACCTCCTATTCAGTGTGCTATACCTTTAAGGATATGAACGGTGTATGTTGTTAGCAGTTTTGAGAAGTGATGAGCTCCTGCTATAAAGGAGTTATGCGCTGGGGTGGGTGGGGTGAGGGAAGGGTGGGTGGGAGTAAAACAATCACCTACAACTCTTACCCACCACCCCGGGGGGTGCCTTCCTTCCTTTCACACACCTATTTCACAAAGGCTGAGTAACAGGTCTAGTCACAACTGACTGCAAATATCTCCCAGCTGCAGTTCCTCCCCAGCAAATTAAAGTTAAAACTAAGAAAAGTCCACCCCAAAAACAGGCAAAGTTCTACTTTGCAACATCTGTGATGGATACACAAATATACTCACATGCATTACTAAATACATGTAAGGTATGCATGCATATGCAGACTATTGGTGAGAAAATTGCACCTTTTGTGTAACAGAGAAACATAAAATATAAAATGTTACATCAGAAAGTATCACTGGGCCCCACCTAGTCACCCATTTTTTAGACCTTTGCTTATTGCTGCAGACCCAGCTTGATCTACGGTACATCTCTTCCACTCCCTCCCTTCCTTACCCCTATGATTCACTTATGCCTGTCTCAGGCATTTTTGAACCCCATCACTGTTTTTATCTCCACTACTTCTGCTAGAATGCTGTTTCATGCATCCTCCATGCTTTCTGTGAAGAGGTACTTCCTCACACTCCTACTGAATTTACCCCCCGAAATTTTGTAGCATGCCCCCTTGTTCTAGAGCAACTTTTTCTCTGAAAAACACCTAACCCCTGCAGCGTATTAACCCCCTTGAGGTATTTAAAGGCCTCTATCATATCCCCATTTCCTTCCTCTCTTCCATGGTATACATATTTAATTCCTTAAGCCTCTCCTCATAAAGCTTTTGATGCAGACCCTGCACAATTTTGGTATCCCACCTCTAGATGCCTCCACTCTGTCTATGTTCTTCCTGAGATGTGGTTTCCAGAATGGGACACAGTACTCATGGTGAGGTTTTATCAGCAGTCTATATAGTGCCAGCACCACCTCCCTTTTCCTGCTGGCTATACCCTTGCTATGCACCCCAGCATCCCACTAGCCCTTCTGACTGCATTGTAATGCAGTCTGGCCACATTAGGTCATCTGAAATGATTACCACTAGGTTTCTTTCCTGCTTGGTCTCTGTCAGTATCATGCTGCCCATTTTGTACTCCACTCCTGGGTTTCTATGGCCTAAGTGCATTATTTTGCACTTTTTTGCATTAGAACTACCATACCCTTTCTTGATCACTCATCCACTCTTTTCAGATCCCTACCCTCCATTACAACCCCCCCTAAAGTGTCCACTCTGTTGCATATCTTGGGTTCATCGACAAAGAGGTAGACCTTTCATTCCAGTTGCTCTGCAATGCCACTTATAAAGACATTGAAAAAGACCAGTCCCAGCACTAATCCCTGAGGTACCCCACTGGTCACCCTCCATTCCTCTGAGTGAATTCAGTGTCCTATCCACTAACCAGTCTCTTACCCAGGTTTCCACTTATTTCAAACCCCCATGTTCACCATCTTTCTTACCAGTGTCCTATGTGGAGCGATGTTAAACACCTTGCTGAAACCCAGGTAGGCCATGTCTATAGCTCCTCCCTGATCAATCTCCTTGGTCACACATTCAAAGAAATCTATCAGATTTGCTTGACATGACTTTCCTCTGAGAAACCATGCTGCCATGGAGCCTGTAATCCATTGAATACAAGATAGTCCAAAATCCTTTCCTTTAGTAGTAGTCCATTAATTTAACCATAACTGATGTCAGGCCGATGGGCCTATAATTTGCCCACCTCTTCTCTACTACCCTTTTGTGCATTGTGACTACCACTGCCTTCTCCAGTCCCCCAGGATGATGCTTGACTCCAGTGATCTGTTAAATAGTTTTATCAGAGGAGCAGCCAGTACCTCCCTGAGCTCCCATAACAACCTTGGATATACCCTGTCTGGCCCCATAGCTTTGTCCACCTTCAGGTTAGCAAGTGTTTTCTGGACTTTCCACAGAAAATGGACTACTGTCCATTCCTCTACTCTCAAAGGTCCTGATGCTTTTTGTGGTCCTTCCCATCTCCTTCTACTGTGAATACTCAGCAGAAGTATTTGTTCAAGATGTTGGCCTTTTATTGATTCCCTTTCATACAGTCACCCCCATAACCTTGCAGTCCCTCCTTTTCTCCTAACTTACCTAAAAATGTCTTGTCTCTTTGAAACTCCCATAGCTTTTCTTTTCTCAGTTTGTGCCTTTGCGTGCCTTACTGCTTTATCTGTCTCCTCTGTTGTCCCAGATACACGTCCCTATCCTTCTCTCTCTCTCTCTCTGGTTCACCTTTTACTTTCTGAATACTACATTTTTTTATGTTACCTTTTCTGCTACCTCTTTTGGGAACCAGAGTGATCTTCTCTTTCTTCTACTTTTACTTACCTGCTTGACACAGAAGTTCATCACCTTTATATACACTCTTTTAGTTTGGCCCACTTTTCCTCCTCCCCCTGGTCCTCTCCCCTGCCAGGTCATTCCTGAGGTATTCACCAATCTTAATAAAATCTGCCCTTTTGAAGTCTAGGACTTGCACCATTGTGTGGTTGGATTCTGCAGCTATTCTTATGATGAACCACACTGTATGATGTTCACTGGTCCCCAGATGGCTTCCCACCTTAACTTTTGCAACACTGTCCCTATTAGTAAGCACTAGATCCAGTATTACTCCATCACGAGTGGGTTCACTAACTAGTTGCCTGAGGAAAGCCCCCTGAAAGTAGTCCAGGATGTCCCTGCTTCTAGTTGAAGCTGCTACAGGGAGATCTACATCTAATATGTTGAATTTCCCCACCAGTAACACCTCCCCCTTTCAGCCATCCTGGCAATTGCTTCTAATATTACCTTATCTAATCTAATCAAATCAAATCAGTCTAAGTCATCCACCTGAGCCAGAGACCTGTAGATCACCCCTGTCTAAATAGTGGCCCTGTTTCCCAACTTGAGGGTGGCCAACACCACCTCTGTCCTCCCAAGCCCCTCTGAATTCCCTTTATTTCTATTGCTTTTCTGCTTTCCTTCACAAAAAGCACCACTACCCTCCTTCCCTTCCTACCCTGTCACTCCTAAATATCGTAGGCTGGTATGACCATGTCCAAGTCATGGTTGTTCATGCACAATGACTCAGTAATGGCACAGTATCCAGATCTCCTCTGCCATGATGGCCGGAGGGTCTGGGAACTTATTTCAAGACTTCTCACATGTCCACACATGGCCTTCCAGATTTTGTTATCCTCTGCTTATTGCTTCCCTTTTTCTCCAATGCCCTTTCCTCCTTTTTTCTTTCTAATTGCCTGTTCCCTCCCTACTTTACTAATCCCTACTTCCTTGATATATTCACTCCATAGTGGGACTTTCACCCTTGGGATCTCTCACACTATCTCTTCCTGAGGGGACAGTGTCTGCCTCCCTTTTCTTCCACTACCCCTCTGCTCATTTAAATGCTCATTGAAGTAATGTTTAAACTGTTCACTGAGAACTGTGGCTGCCCTCTTGGATGGATGCAGGTCATCCCCTCCATATAGGCTCTCATCTTCCCAGGTGAGCCTCCAGTCCTTAATGCACCCATGCCCCTCCACTCTGCACCATTCCTTCAACCATGAGTTGAAGTACTTTGAAGTAATTTGTGCAGAGCTCCCTCACCTTCCCCCACCATAGGCTGACAGGACCTCCGCAAAAGCTACAGAGCTTGCTACCTGTCTTATCATATGAGAGGAGGCTGAGGGATTTGAACATGTACTCACTGGAGAAGAGGGGGGTCAGGGGGCATGATTGAAACCTTTAAGTGCATGAAAGGAATAAACAAGACAGGTACAGAGGGGCTGTTCAAAGTAAGGGAGGGGAGGGACACCAGGGGCCATGATGTGAGACTGCAGGGTGGAAGGTTCAGGAGGGAGAGGAGGAGACACTTTTTTACAGAGAGGGTGGTGGCTGGGTGGAATATGTTACCTGCAGAATTAGTATCCAGTAGGACAGTGGACTGCTTCAAAAGGGGATGGGACAG
Organism: Neoceratodus forsteri; assembly: GCA_016271365.2. Taxonomy (NCBI): domain Eukaryota; kingdom Metazoa; phylum Chordata; order Ceratodontiformes; family Ceratodontidae; genus Neoceratodus; species Neoceratodus forsteri. The sequence goes on from CM028130.1 coordinate 58,080,225, forward strand.
GACAAGGGGGAGGGTTAATGAAGGGGAAGCGTGGAAGGGAGGGGCAGCTGCAGAATAAGGGGTGTTAGCTGCACATTTGAGCAGACTTGATAGACCTCTAGGCCTTTATCTGCTAGCAAATTTCATATGTTCGAATGTCTAAGACTACCTCCCAGCTTTGTAAATTCCCCCTTCACTGTTTCTCCCCATATCTGGCCAGGTCATTTGTACCCAGATGGACAATTACATCCAACTCCACCTCCCTTACTACTGCTCTAGTGATCTCTAGCCATCTTCTCTGAGTGGATCTGTTGAATACTCTTCCCATCCCTCCATGCAGTGGTGCCAGGTAGGCACCTGATCACCTCTCTGCCCCTGTCCTACTCCCAGCTCTAGCCACCTAATGCTTGAGTCCCTACCAGAAGTTGCTTTTCTTTCTCTGGGGTCCTCTTCCACCCACCTTGGGGCCTCCACACAGCAGGCCCTCACATCCTCCCCAGCCACTACCACAGGTGCTTCTTGACAGTCCTACACTGCCTGAGTGGTATATAAATTTGTAGTGGAACTGGTTGTGGTTGAGAAATGTGCCTATGACCTCCCAAACCTTCCAGATCCCATTATCCTCCCTCCTTGATCCCACTGTAGTCCAGCCACTTCTCTATCTGGCATCATTGGAGGTAAAGGGCTGGACTTTGTGGTTCCTGGGTGGAAGAAAAGTCACCCTACTCCTAGTCAAAGCAGCCCCAGTCTAGTGACTCACCTTAAACAAGGCATGTAGGCTAACAACTGGGGCACCAAGACTAACCCATACCTGCCATCTATACACCATGGCTAATCTACTCAACCTAGATGAACGCCTCAAATGCCAAACCTGCCTCCTAACTAAAAAGTCACTCCTTGGTCTATCCCCACCAGGTCTGACTGCCTCTATCCACTGAGCAAACCCTCCAGTGCATACCTGCATCTCCTGCAAAACTGCACTGGTAGTACCAAGGGCAAGAACCTCTCAAGGTCAAAGGCATACTCCTACAGAGCCCCTCTTGGTATAACACTCTCCCCACCAGTATCACTGATGCCTCCACAATCTCTCACTTTAAAACCATCCTTAGAAACACCTGCTCACTACATGCAGCTGTGGCTGCCTCTAAGTCATTTTCAATTCTTGTCCAGACAAAGCTCCCTGAGCGGCTCACAGACCTTCTGTCTATCTCAACCTATATTGCTACTCTCTTCCCCACACTCCTCTACATTGATTTCATCCACCTAGCCCTGCCTATGTCAGCCTACTGTACTATTCGGCATGTATCAACTATTTACTGTCAATCCTGTAATGCTCATCTGTAATGGTATGGAATACCTTGGTCTGGCTTTGCTTTGCCAACTCACCCTGTCTCTTAACAGTACTCTTTTATTTTTTTTTTCTTTTGTATGTATGTTGTTTGCACTGTTTTGTCCTCTCTGTGATGAGGTACCTTTGTAAATGAGCCTCTGGCTCAAAGGTTGTTAAACTGATGTTCCAATAAATAAATAAATAAAAATAAAAAATAAATAAAATAAAATAGTGACCTCCTCCTGACTCACAGTTAATGCACTCTCTAATCTGGAGGCCTTCTCTGCCAAACAAAAGAGGCACAGGTAGATGAGGCAGCAATGCAGTCTCCAGAAGGTCTTCCTGAAGACTGCCACCCCACAACCACTGCACTGCACCACTGCCCACATTTTGAGCCCCTGCACTTCCTGACATCTATCCCACAACCCATTAAGGTTAAGCTGTACACAACACCTGTTACCAAAGTATTATACCAATACAGTACCACAGTACCACTTGCCAAAGTATAATACAGTACAAAATAATTTGATACAACCCTTAATTTACCTACTCTAGCTATGTCACAGAAACAGGTATGTTATAAACGGCACATTTACAAATAACTGTTTTTGTTCCTGGCTGCCAATATTGGCTAAGGCCATGGCAACAAAAACTTCATTGTAGCAGTCATCTGTATCCCCCCCTAGCTCAGCTGACCAAGGCTTCATCTACTTTGTGCAAGTGAGCAAGCTGAACCAAAACCACAAAAAACTTATTCTTGGGGATTTCTACATAAACTGTCTCTCCCTTCTTTCCAAACGGTACAAGCAAAAGCTGGCAGAATTCTACTTCAGCCAGGGGTAAATCACCCACCTGGATCAACTACAGGCAAGACACTGAGTCCCTAATTGACTGGATCTTAGCCTATTACCCTGAAGGCTTCACCAGATGGAGGTTCGTCTTGATTAAATTAGTGACCACTCTGCTATATACTGTGCATGGACTGCAATGAGGACAAGACACCCACTGAGATTCATATACACTCAGAATCCGCATTAGGTAACATTACTTTTCAAAGCCCATATCAATCTGTCAATCAATCAAATCTTTATTTACCCAGTCGAAACACCACTAAACTAAACTCATTTACAAAGTGTCCTGGACATCCATACAATACTGATCAACACATAAGAAGGTTATACACAAACAGCAATTAAGGACAGTAAACATGACACACTAGGTCATTGCCAAGACACAGAATAGGAAAAGTAATATACATATAATATACATATGTGTAAATGGAAAAAGAAAAGAAAAACAAAAGGCCTTATAGTTACAGTGTTTGAGTATACCCTTGACAGGTGTACACTAAGTGCATCTGACAATAACATAATACAGTTGAGCATGCACAGGAGACAAACCAAATCTGCTAGGAGGGCTGTGCATGTTGCTGCAAGTTGAAGGAGATAGGAGATAAATGAGAGACAAGCCCTAAGGAGGTACATGGGTAAAAGGGTGAATGGATATATGAGTAGTAAGGATAAATTAGTGGTAGTGCCTGGAATTACCTGGCATGCATTCCAGATGCCAGCCTAATATTTGACTACGTCACCAACACCTTTTAGGTGGCATGTGACCTCTTTGCCTTACTATATAAAAAGAGTCATAGGTGACACCATTAGCTGGCACTACCCCTTTTGACCCTCTTCAAACAGAGGGATTTTTTCAGAACCCTATTCAAGGAGACAAGTTCCTACAGCACCTGCAAGAATTCAAAGAATTAAGCTGACCAAGTGGCTCTAAGGGTTGAGGCGCTGGATGTTACACGTTGCATCACACCATGCAACCTGGGTTCGGAACAGTCTCAGGTCGGGGGTGCTAGCATGGGGGAGGGTGGGAGCTGGATCAACCAGTGGCTCTCCTCCAGTGGGGAGGAGGATCACCCTCCCACAGTCCTGCCATCTCTGGGTGGAAGCCCAGTCGGCACAGGCATGTGGGATGACCAGTAGGGTGAGGCATCCTGAAGTGCATGGCATGCGTGTGCCTCCACATACTTGCACTTGTGCCAAGGACATGAGGATGGAGGGTGGGGAAACAACAGGGAAAAGCACCATAAACACATAATAGAAAAAAATCGAAGAATCAAGAAAATGCTGCAAGATGGTCATCAGGAAAGCCAAGAGCAACTGCTGCAAATTCAAAATTCAAGAAGCTGGAAATGACACTTTTTGACTCTTGGAAACCATCAACAGTGTACTTGGAAGGAAAAGCAAATTCATCCCCACCTTGTTAAAAGTTGATGGACTAAACTCAATTAAGCCACTTTCTACCATGGAGTGCTTCAACACCTTCTTTGTAAATATTGAGAAGGATCTGAAAATTCCACACCTCAAGTAGAGATGCAGCAAATTTAAATTCCGCCGGTGAAGTGAACTCGAAGTGCTCACTCCGCCTTGTCATTACCACTTCGAGTTAATGCGGAATGGCTACGCGAAGTAAGGCAAAGTCATTGTTTTTAATGGACTTTGCGTTCCTCATTATGATTCTAAGTGACCCACTTAGTGTTCCAGATTTGGCAGCCCCCCCACACATCACATGACTTACAGTACTGTAAGTCACATGCTCTTTAGCTAGGCAGGAAGAAAGTGAGTCATACAAGCAGACACTTTTACTTTCTGCTCTGTAGACGGAGAGAGAGTAGTGTGTTTTGTGACTGCTCATACTTTGAGATCAGAGAGGAGGAGATTTAAACTTTGATTTAGACCCAACAGCTTTTTTAAAAGCTACATTTTTCTGTCTTTTCTGTACTCTTTTTTACTTAATTTGTTCTTTCTGTAAATTTTATTTTTCTTACAGGCTTAAAATACATCCAAGCAACTATTAAAAAAAATTAATGTTGTGATTCGTGACGTGATCGTAAATCATGATTTATGACTGCATTTGTGACCGTGATGATGATGAAACATGAATGCCTATGGCTGTACTTGCCCGGGCCCCAATGAGGTGTGACCCAAAACTCCCCGACTTAAAAACACTCATTAATGAGTACAATTGTGGAGTGGTGAAGCATGGAGAGATACTACAAAACAGGCTTACAATACATCCAAGTAACTATTAAAAAGATTAATGCTGTGATTCATGACATGATTGTGAATCGTGATTTGTGACTGCATTTGTGACCGTCTATGATGATGAAGAATGTGATTTGTATCCAATGATGACGTGATAATGGTCCCGACTTAAAAATACATATTAATGAGTACAATGTTCATGCAGAATTATGCACCACACCTGTCCAGTACTCGGAAGGGAAGCCAAATAAACAACTGTGACTTAAGTTAGAGATGGAGATTGGGCCCTAAAGAGATGCAAATTCACAGACAGATTAAGATTGTGCTGAGCACTGAACAAATGCAGATGCAAAGGCACAACACCTAACCAGTGCTCACCATCAGAAATTAAAAAATCTGGAAAATAATTCCTTTTCCAGTTGGGGTAGGCCATGGGGGGGGCAGTGTACTGCACTGCTGCAGTAACAGTCGCTAGTACTAGTACTAGTAAAGATACCACAAAGAAGTACAAAAATTACACAGCTGCAATGGATAGCATAGCTGGTTCACATTGCTGAAATTATGTGGCACAATAAAAGTTGTCTGATTTGATGACACATGTCACACGCATACTTACACACACACTAAGTAATGCACAGCAAATTGAAAACTTCAGTAATATAACCACATATTTTAAACAAACTAAAATTATGCACTGCTGCACCACAATAATCAGCAAATCAGCAAAAAAATGGCAAGAATTATTGAAAATATTACTGTGTGTACATTAACACAGTTATACAAGAAAATATCACCAAAACAGAAGCTGTCTTTTCTCGAACTTAATCTACCTACACCACAGATCGCCCTCCCCAAAGCACACTTCCACTGTCTCAGTACACAGACTGAATATTGTACATTAACATTCAAAATCCACACAAACAATAAACGTTCAATGCTATAAGCACAGGAGGGTTTCCTATAATCGATGAACTAAAGTTTCACAAAACAAATGATCCCAAAAGACTTTTTTAACAGCTTTTAAAAGGTTTGAATCACAGAGCTCTCAGAGCAGTTCCCTTCTACAGCTTCATACACACACTACCCCAAACTGAGGCTGTGCAGAACAATCTAGAGCCCATGTAACCTGAAATCCCATGAATCATTGCAAAATTCACCTTTGGAGCTTAAAAACAAGGCGAAGTGAGGTGGAGTACATTGTTTTCAATGTTCTTCACCTTAAGAATTGGTGGAGTAGTGGTTTAGGAATGTGGAGTAATGCGAAGTCATTGTTTTCAATGGACTTCGCGTACCCATTATAACGTGAAGTACTCTGCTTCGTGTTGCGGAGCACTCCACGAATCCGCCTTCACTCCGCTGGATCACTTTGTGGAGCTAATGAGGCCACCTCACACCACTAACCTCAAGACATCACAGTTTCCCTGGCCTAGACTAGACCCAAGTTTAATTGTAAAAGGGTAAGCACTAATACCATCAGAAAACACCTACGTAAAGTCACAAACAAAACAAGAACTGGACCAGACTCCATTGATATGAGGCACTCAGACTGGCAACTGATGAATTGATGCTTCCAATCCAGAAATTGGTCAATCTCTCCCTCCAATATAGCTTTTTTCCTGATGTCTGGAAACAAGCCACACATTGTCCCAATGTTCAACTTGGAAGATTCCATGGCTGGCTCTAATGTTCGGCCCATATCTTTTCTATCCCTCTGTCCAAAATCCTTGAGAAAGTCATCAGCCACCAACTGGTGGAATATCACATGGCTCATAATCTCCTGGCTGCAAAACAGCTAGTTTTAAAGAAATATGCAGTACTACTACCACCCTAATTGTGCTAGCAGAGTAGCTCCATATTGCCTTGCACAGAGGAGACTACATTGTTGTTGTCTTCCTCGACCTATTTAAGGCATTTGACATGTCAAATCATGACCTCCTATTAACCAAATTCATGGAGTTGGGATTATTAACAGATGCTACCTTGATTACTTGGTAAGAAAGACAGACAAAGTCATCTAGCCAGTCGAGTTCACCTCCCACAATGTGTGGGGCTTAATAACTAATAATTTGTTAGATATTTGTCAAGTTCAGTCTTGAAGTTCTCAGATTTCATTTGGTTAGAAAGGTGTTGAGGTTGGCTGTTCCACATTATTGCTGCATGCACAGTGAAGAAATTATATATTTTATTGCTGTTGACTGTAGGAATTTTTAGTTGCATATTGTGAGATCTTAAATTAACTGTTCTTTTATTAGTACTTATACCAAATTGGTTGGGACCTCCTGATTATTCATTATTTTAAATAGTGTTAACATAACCCTGCTCCTTCTCTGTTCCAGTCTGTGCAACCCTAACTTGAATAATCTGTCCACATATTGTTTATTTTTTAACCTAGGTGTCAGTTTTGTTACCCTCCGCTCAACGTCTTCCAACAAATGTATATCCCGTCTTAAGTATGAGGACCAAAATGGAGACCCATAATCCAAAAGAGCTCCTACATACGATCTGTACAATGGAACAAATCAGTACTCATTCCTACATATAAATGATTTCTTGATGGAATTACTTAATATATTTATGGTCTGGACAGCTTTCCTACAATGACTGTGTAAAGTAAAGGTACTATTGGCCACTAAGCCTACATTGTGTTCACTTTACAATGATTTCAGGGAGGACCCATTTAGAGTGTACAGTTTCTTTTGATTGCGTTTACCCAGATGTAGTACCATACACTTGTAAGTATTAAAATCCATTTTATTTTTTTGGGCCCATAATTCAATGAGCTTCAAACCATTTATTAGGGTTTTGTAATTTGCATCAGTACCCTTACAGAAATATAAGTTTGTTGCGTACATGCAGAATGCAAGTCGCATACTTAACAGTGCAATATTTGCATATGATTGGCATACACAAAGTGAACCTATGTGAACCAGGGCTAAAAAGCACATCACGTTTGAATGCTACAAGCTTGACGTGTGCAGCAGGTATGCTGGTGCGAACATCTTCTAAAAATCACATCAGGTTTTCATGTTGCACACTTGACATAAGTGCAGCAGTTAAGCTGGTGTGAATATCATTTAAAAATCACATCAGGTTGACTTGCTGCATGCTTGTCAAGTGTGCAGCAACTAAGCTTGTGCAAATCTCATCTAAAAATACATCAGTTTCTATTTCTCATACTACTACTAGCAATTAGAGCCATTAAAATATCCTTTTCATTAATTTCCCATTAAAATTAGGTAAACTCATTAACTCTGATCATTTTGCAAGTTGTTTAATGGCATTTGATTTTGTCATTAAATTGACATTAATTTGTAAAGTATTGTTTGCTACCGCATTAAATGTTAGTATACAGTCAGCCAACATCCCCATTCCAGATGTGCAAAGAAGGGCTCTGTGTTGTGAAGCCTGATCTTTTGGTTTTGGGCCATGAAAATCCTCTAATGCATATTTTGTGCTACAAATATGTTTCTCCATGACTGTTATGGCTCAGTTACTTTCCCTTTGTCATTCTGTATGGATCATATACACTATGGCCATGTTCAGCACTCTTTGTGTTGAGAAAGGTCTTGGAAGCATGTACTATACCTCACATTTTGTAACTGAAAGAGGGACATGGGCACTCAAAATGAGGGACAATAAGGGACACTAACCCTTATAATGATCAGGACACACCCTGAAACATGGAGATACAGTACCTCAGAACACAGTTGAAACCATTGCATTTACTTGTACAGATGTTAGCCCTGAATTAATTTTACCATGAAACAGGGAGGACATTTAGATAGGGCAGAGGGGGGAAGCATCCCCCCACAAATTTTTCTGCTTAAGTTGTTCTTATGGTATGGAAATAATGGCATTAAATGGGATTAAATAAGTGCGCCCCCAGCATGTGTTGCACTCACATTGCAGGTGCACTCCTGGCTCAACTGTGTCTGTATTGTGTTGTTCAGTCTCTCCACCTATTGGCAGTGGCACCATCATACATGATGTGGAGAAGCTCCAGCCAAGCAAGAGCACAAGAGTTCTGTGATTTTTTTTAAAAGTGGGATTTGGGGAAGGAGGAAGGACTGAAATATTGATGTGTTTTTCATGTTTCTGCACCTTTGTGTGACTTCATGACCCATTTGGGATGGGTATTGAATGGAATGGAGTTGGGGAGAGAAATTTGGACAAAGTTTTTTGGTTTTTTTGTTGGGGGGTTTCAGAACTTCAGCCAGGAAAAAAATGGTTAGTACCTGAGTGTGTTTAAGCCCAAATCTGATGCACTGCTCCAAGGTATAGACAGATGAATCTTATACATGTGAATTTTTCCTGATTTGCATATCACTTTTCAGTCACAACAAATAAGTTTTACCTTTTTGAGATGTTTTGACATTCCAGAGCATGCTGTCTAGGGGCTTGTTAGCACATGGCCATCACTGATTGTTGGCTCTCCTTGATGATATCTGAAATGGTGCCACTGCCATAAAGTCTAAATTTATAGGACATCCTCTGTGTGAGCAGCAAGTTTTCCATGAGAGATGGATGAGGGGCAGATCAGTGTTTAGTGGTAAAATGAAGGCTGTTCTTTGCATTCAAGTATTGTACAACCAAGCAGTATGGTATTGTGACAGTGTAAACACTACACTGGGAAACAAGAGTTAACATCTTGTTTGAGCCTGAGGAAATGCAGGGACTGCAACATGAACAGGCAAGGGGGTGCCTCCCAGGTGTTGCTAATTAGAGGAATTGCTAAAAGTCAGAAAGAATCTATCAAGAGTCAGTTAGAAGCTGGAAACTGCTACAGGGCAGAGATACTCCTAGGCAGAGAACCCTGCAAGATGGAGGGTAGAATGTAAGACAGGAATCAGAGCAGAAAGCCAAGAGGAATGGTTAATTGTTGGGAGATCCTTTTGAGGATAAGTTGAAACTTGTTGCTGAGAAACAGACCATTTCTAGAGCAGAGAGTCCTGAGGTAAAAGATCAGCCTAGCCAGCTGGGTCAAAAACAGTGAGTGGAATGTATTGCTGATAACAGCCTACAAATAAGGCAACATGGGAAAACTGTTTGTGTTTTAATTGAGACTGTGCATTTAAAACTGCTGCCCACACCATTTGTTTTGTTTGAGACGTATACTGAACAAACTGCTGGCCCACATAGGTGGTTGAAAGATTCCTTTGTCAAGTCAGCCTGAAATAACTGTTTTATGTTAACTTTATGTTACCTAACCAGGCTGGAGAGTTGAACTGACTGATTTTGCTTTTCTGGAGCAATAACTACATTTGGAACAATAAAAAGTAAATCTTTTCTGTGAGCACTAAACCCAGCGTGTTGCCACTCTATCTACCGTAGGCCAGCTTGTCACACATTGTGTTAGAAGTGGGATTTGAACCTCTGGTGGAGTGATCAGGACTAGTTACATTCTGGAAAAATGGATATGGACAAATTGCTGAAGTTTCTAGCTGAACAACAACAGGCAGCTGGCTCAGCAGCAACAGGAGGTGCAACAATGGGCTAGCAGAAGGTACAACCATGGGCCAACAAACACATCAAGCCCAACAGGAAGTGCAGCAATGGGCACAAAAGGTTCAGCAACAACAGGTTCTCACCCAGCTGGCTCAGCAGCAGCAGGAGGTGCAACAATGGGCCCAACAATGACAACAAGCACAACAGGAGGCACAGCAGCAGTTTCTTATACAGCTAAGGCAACAACAACAGCAGCTCCTGCAGTCCCTGGTGCAACAGCTGCAACAAGATCCTACTGGTGAGGCTTGTCTGGCTATCATGGGGCCAGGGGTTCCTAGAATGAATTCCACGCTGACCAAAATGAAGTCTGAGGATGATCCTGAGGCCTTTCTGGTAACGTTTGAGTGAGTGGTGGAAGCTGCTGGATGGCCAGACCCCAGTGGGCTGTCCTTCTTGCCACCTGTCTAACTGGGAAAGCCCAAGCAGCCTATCAAGCTATGGACAGTACCACAGCCGGGGAGTACACAGAGGTGAAAGCAGCAATCCTGGACCACCTAGGCATCAATGCAGAAAGATACCAGTGGAGGTTCCAGAGCTTTAAATTGCAGCAGGTACATGACCTAGAGCAGTGGGACAACAATTACAGGACCTGTGTTGGCATTGGCTAAAACCTGAAGGATACAGTGGCCGAGGTGGGGAGGTAATCATCTTGGAACAGTTTTGAACATCCTGCCTCTGGGAATTCAGAGCTGGGTCCACAAAAAGAGATCACCACACTAGCAGAGGCCATGCAGATCTCAGAATAAGTATTGGATGCTGAACTCTCCTTCCGTCCCATTACCCAGCTTACAAGGCCACCTGGGTAGATGGGGAATCATCAGGAGTCAGACTGAAGAATATTGGCTGGAACTGTGAAGGGATCTTGGGCATGTAGGGAGGAAGTTATGGGCCAAATACAGGTCAGACTCTGGGAAAGATGACAACCCAGCAGCCCAGGAGACATTTCCTGAGTGCCCACTGCCTAAACCCAGAGGCTCACCCCATAACTGAGACACAGGGTCATGTTTCTCATGTGGACAGAAGGGTCACTTGTGAAGAACTGCCCCACATGGACTGTACCTTCATGGACTGCCCTTTACAGATGTGTATTCCCTGTACAGTGGGGTGGGGCTCTGAATCCTGAGATTTTGTGATCTCTGTTGAGGTAGAAGGGATAGAGATGGAGGCTCTGGTGGACTCAGAAAGCCACCAGACCCTAGTCAGGGTGGCCCTTGTGAACCCCTGATGCTGGTAGGACCAGAACCACATCCCTATCCAATGCATTAATGGGGATGTAAAGCTTAACCTGGTGCTATGGTTGCACTTGCTCTGGGGGCCAAATAGTAACTTATAAAGGTGGGGTTGCCCCAGGGTTGCCCTATCTGGTGTTACTGGGAGAGATTGGAAATGGTTTGACAACTTATGGAAAGCAGACTTATCTTTGGTAATTACCCGGCCTCAAGTCGTGAAGGAGGGCCAGCCACCTGCAGCTTGGGATGTTTTCCTCTCCCGGACCCAGGGATTTTTAATGCCCGACAAGAACCTGCAAATTTAAGTGAGAATGTAGTGCAGTAAAGGAAAGGGCCCTGAAAGGGCAGATGCACAGGAGGAGGTGAAGCAAAAGCAAAAGTGGTTCCTGTCCCACAGCCCGATCCTAACACTGACCCACCTAACCAAGTCCCAGAGGTCTGTCCCTGTCAGAGAAAGTTGTGTTAAAGCACTGCCCAGACATTGCCAAAGAACAAAAGGCCAATGGTATACTCAGCCAGGTGTATACAGTTGGCTGTCAGGGAAGGAAGTGGTAGATGAGGATCGAGCAGCACGCTATCCTCATTTTGAGTTACAAGGGTATCCTGTATCAAGTTAGTAAGGAGGCCCAGATGGGGGATACCCGGCATCAGTTGCTAATCCCTCAAGCCTTTCAGGGAGAATTACTATGCCTCACCCACTCTATTCCTGTGGCAGGGCAGTGTGGGGTAGAGAATACATTAGCCTGACTGTTGTCCTGATTCTTTGGCCAGGCATCTAATAACATGTTAAAGATTATTGTGCATCTTGTCCCAAGTGCCAGTTAGTAGCTCCAAAGAACAATCCAAGGGCCCCTTAGTGCCCTTACCTGTTATGGAGGCACCTTTTGACTGAATTGGAGTTAATATAGTGGGACCCCTTGAAAACAGTGCAGGGGAGTACCAATACATTCTGGTGATTGTAGACTATGTTACCCGGTACCCCAAGGCCATCCCGTTATGAAGCATTTCGGCCAAAATTTTAGCCGGGGAACTATTAATGGTCTTTAGTCATATGGGAATAATGAAAGAAATGTTGACTGACTAAGGAACTAACTTCATGTCCCACCTGACTCAGGTTTGTACTTTATTGGGAATCAGCTCCATAAGGACCTCGATCTACCATCCCCAGACAGATGGCCTCGTGGAGTGATTCAACAAAACCCTTTAAATGATGCTTCGAAAGTTTATAACCACTGAGGTCAGGGACTGGATAAGTTACTTCCTTACTGATATTCGTAATGCAGGAGGTCCTTCAAGCTTCTACAGGGTTTGCTCCTTTTGAACTTCTCTATGGGCACCATCCACGAGGTGTTCTTGATGTAGTAAAGGAGATGTGGGAGAAACCCTATCCCAAGATTGAAAATGTGGTGCAATATGTCCTGCAATTGAAGGAAAGATTAGATTGGGTGAGAAATTTGCCCAAGAAGATCTGGTGAAGGCTCAAAAAGACAAGACTACTACTATAGTCAGGAGCCCAGTTGAGGGAATATAAACCAGGGATCTGTACTAATTTTGTTTCGAGCAGTCAGAATAAGCTTCTAGCAAAATGGAAGGGGCCTTACAAAGTTACCTGGAGGATGGGCCCATTGACTATGATTAATTTGCCTGCCAGAGAAGTGAAAAGACCCAGATCTACCATGTCAATTTGCTGAAATTCTGGCACCAGAGGATAGCCTATTGATTTCCCTGAACCAGACATAGTGGATCTGGGACCCCAAGTGCTGGATGAGAATTTGGGGATACAAGTCCCAATGGGAGAACAGCTTTCACAAACAGAAACAGCAACTAGGAGAGTTGGTAAGCTAGTTTCTATGTTTTCTTCTTCTTCCTGGGGACAACCCCTTGTAGCTCATTATATAGAAACAGATCAAGGGAAGAAGATTGCAGGCACGACTGTAAAGCTGCCAGCAGCTGTACTAGACACTATTAAGAAAAAGTTACAGGACATGCCAGAGTTGGGGGTGACTGAGGAATCCAGCAGTGATTGGTGTAGCCCCATAGTGTTAGTACCAAAAGAAGGTGGGGCTACCTGCTTCTGCATTGATTTTCGTGGGGTCAATGCCATCTTGAAGTTCAATGCCTACCCCATGCCACAGGTAGATGAACTGTTGGATAGACTAGGTGAAGCCAAGCAAATCACGACTTTGGACTTAGCGAAAGGGTACTGGCAAATCCCTTTGATCCCAGAGTCTCAGGAAAAGACAGCATTTGCTACCCCCCTTTGGGCTATACCAGTTCAGTACCATGCCTTCCGGCTTACATAGGGCACCTGCAACCCTTCAAAGGCTCATGAATCTCTTGCTGTGACCCCATGCCCACTATGAAGCTGCTTACCTAGATGACATGGTGATTCACAGCACTGATTGGGAGTCCCATGTATCCAAGGTGGCAGCAGTACTACAGTCCTTATGAGAAGCAGGGCTGACAGCCCATCCAGTGAAGTGTGCATTGGCCAAAGCTGAAAAAAAGTACTTAGGGTACTGTATAGACAATGGACAGGTGAGACCCTTGGTCAGTAAGGTCTAAGCCATAGCCAGGTGCCCAGTACCCACCACAAAAACCCAGGTGAGGGCCTTCTTAGGATTGGTGGGGGTATTACTGCTGGTTCATACTGCATTTGTCCACCCTTGCCAGCTCCCTTAAAGACCTCAACTGGAAATCTGCCCCCAGTAAGGTCCGGTGACCAGAGGAGTGTGACCAGGCCTTCACACAACTCAAAGTGACACTGTGCAGAGAGCCAGTGTTACACAGTCCTGACTTCAACAGGACCTTTATCCTGCAGATGGATGCCTCTGAAATTGGGCTAGGAGCCGTGCTCTTCCAGGAGTTTGAGGGGGAGGAATATCCTATCCTTTCAGTTGGAAACTCTTTCCCCAGGAGAAAAATGATGCGGTGATAGAGAAAGTGTATCTCACAGTCAAGTGGGCTTTGGATGCCTTCCACTACTACCTGCATGGTCGGCAATTTATCCTGGCCACTGATCATGCCACTCTGAGGTGGCTACAGGTGATGATCGATGACAACCCTCCATCACCAGGTGGTGCCAGCCCTCCAGCCATTTTACTTTACGGTGTAACACCAGGCTGGGACCCAGATGGAAACAGAGACTTCCTGTCCCAGGAAGGGGAATGGTCAGGGCCAACCAACTGTGACTTCACACAAAGGGGTAATGTGACAGTGTAAACACTACACTGGGAAACAAAAGGTTAACATCTTGTTTGAGCTGAGAAATGCAGAGAATGCAACATGAATAGGCAAGGAGGGTGCCCCAAAGTTGCTAATTAGAGGCATTGCTAAAAGGCAGAGAGAATCCAGCAAGGAGTCAGTTAGAAGCTGGAAACTGCTGCAGGGAGGAGATACTCCTAGGCAGAGAACACTGCAAGAGGGAGGGTGGAATGTAAGACAGGAACCAGAGCAGAAAGCCAAGAGGAATGGTTAATTGTTGGAGAGTGCCTTTGGGGAGAAGTTGAAACCTGCTGCTGAGAAACAGAACATTTCTACAGCACAAAGTCCTGAGGTAAAGGATCAGCTAAGCCAGCTGGGCCAAAAACAGTGAGTGGAATGTACTGCTGATAACAGCCTACAAATAAGGCAAAAAGGGAAAACTGTTTGCATTTTATTTGAGACTGTGCATTCAAAACTGCTGGCCCACAAACCATTTATTTTGTTTAAGACTGTATATTAAACAAACTGCTGGCCCACATAGGTGGTTGAAAGATTCCTTTTGTCAAGTCAGCCTGAAAGAACTGTTTTGTGTTAACCTTTATGTTACTTGACCAGGCTGGAGAAGTTGAACTGACTGATTTTGCTTTTCTAGAGCAATAACTTACATTTCAAGCAATAATAGTAAATTTTTTCCTGTGAACGTTAAACCCAGCGTGTTGCCTCTCCATCTACCATAGGCCAGCTTGTCAAAGGTATGCACAGATTATTGGAGCCCCACTATAATCAGACTTGTGCCACCCTTCCAGTGAAGCTGACCTTCACATCCCCACACTCATTCACATTATGACATAGGGCAAGAGAGAGTGCAGGGGCGTGCCCCACTGAAATGAATGAGGATATTTTTTATCACTATTTTATACATCATTGATGGAGAGTTGGAGATTAATGAAGGCCACCGCTCTACTAACAAGGGCCTTGTTTGTATAACAGTGGCCTTCATTATACTCTAACTCACCATCATAATGTATAACATAGCAATAAAAATATAACTCCATTCTTTTCAAGGGGTTACGCCCCAGCACTCTGACCCATCGACATACTCTGTTAAAGACTCCTACCTCTGGCCCTCTAGTACTCAAGTAAGAGACTCTTGATTTATATCTATACTTGGTAGGTTGTCTGTAGCAGCGTGGCCATGGCTACTACAGTGTGTGTGCATTGGGGGGGCTGGCCATGTTGGTGGGGGGTGTCAAGTTATTGCTACTTTTGTGTTTGCCCCTTAAAGTCTGTTTGCATAGAAGCATTAAAAACTATGGGGAAAGAACAGTAGGAGTAAAGGCCAGATAAAAGGAATTAAGTAGTTTTGTGGGTAAGTGTGTGTATTGGGGGTGGGAAGAACCACGTGTTTCCATTGGCATATGTGATTGGTATATGTACTACAGTTCAGCTGTGGAGCTAAGGTGAGGAGAACAAGAAAATGAAAAGTTATATCAGTGGCTAAAAGTATGCTGCATGCGTGCAGATGTATGAAGACTTGTATTGAAGTACCAGCAAGCCATATGTATGCAGGCAGTATAGCTTAGTGGTTAAAGGCATTGAACACCTGGAGACCTTGGTCTGAATCTCATCCACCCCCAATTGTATACTTTGAGATCCTGAGCAAGTCACTTAACTTTTATATGTGCAGTTAGCAGTGACCACATGATTTTTGTATACATGCCACATGCATACAGTCTGTTCCAATTTAACATAAAAAACATGCTTTCCACACTTGCTTGCTGCACGCATGCCACATGCATGCAGTCAGTTCAATTTAACATTTAAATCATGCTTGCAGCACACCTATTACATGGATAGTTTTATGTTTGAAGCATGTAAATATTTCATATAATTATTTCTGTAAGCGTATCTATTACATCACCTATTTCTGAGTCATCTGCAAATGTTAAAATATTGCTTTCCACTACATCATTCAAATTTCCTGTAAAGAGTCACCTCAAGGGAATCAACAAAGTCCAGGAGGGTAGCATCTTTCAGAAAAGTGTAAGAGTGATTAAAGATGGAGGGGATGGCTCAGGGGTAATCTGAGGAATTTTTTTTTAACGGAGAGAGTGGTGGACATATGGAACCACCTTCCTGGAGAGGTTGTGGGGTCTAAAACAGTGGGGGAATTTAAACATGCATGGGACAGACATAAGGCAATTATAGTGGGGGGTTGCAGGAAGTAGGCCATTGGTTAACTAGAATCTGCAGCTTATCCAATAGGTAGGGAAATGGGCAGACTGGGTGGGTCAAGTGGTCATTATCTGCCATCAAAATCTATGTTTCTATGTTTCTATGAGTCCAAACAAGGTAGGATTGGGGACAGAGCCCTGGGAGACCTCAAAGTCAACCAGACTCCCTGATGATAGATACCCAGTATTCCTCACTTGTTGTGTTCTCCCATATAACCAGGACTCCACCCATTTAATGAGATGTAGATGAAAACCCATGTCCTTCAACTTGTTAACCAGTTCAAAATGCAGCATGGTGTCAAATGCCTTCCTGAAGTCCATGATGATCACAACCATATGATTGTTGTTATCCAGACTGGCACTAACTTTTTTATTAAATGCAATCTGTTTTGTGGTACATGATCTCCCTGGAACGAAACCATACTGTGTAGACTCCTGTAACCCCCAGACTATCACTTCACTGTCAAAATTTGTCTTCATTCATTTCTCCATTAACTTTCATGGGACTGACATGAGGCATATTGGCCTATAATTCTCTGTCACTGCCCTACTGCCTTTTTTATGGATTGTGGTAATTCTTGCCTCTTTAAAAACTGTCAGTACCTCCCCTTGTTCATATGACTTTTTAAATAATATCAAGAAGGTAACACATAAAGGATGTTGTGATATCTTCAATAAAGTTAAGGTGGATACCATCTGGTCCTGGTGATGTGTTAACTTTAATGTCATTTATAACTTTCAAACTTCTCCTTCAGGAAATACCTGATTTTCAGTCCTGGAGAGTTCACCTATAATGTTACAATCAGTTTTAGTTCTGAAGACTTTACAGAAGTAGTTATTTAAAGTGTCTACTGTTTGGATTGGATCACTTACTGTAACACCATTATCAAGTTATGGACCTATTAATCTATTGCTACTCCTCATGGTATTAATGAATAAAAATATTTCTGATTGTCATTTGTAAAGGCAATCCTACATTCTAAGTTCTTTCTGTCACCTTTTATTAATAATAAATAATAAAACTTCATTTTATGGCACCTTTCAAAACCAAGGCACTGAACAGATTTAAAAACAACATATTGCACAAATTACAGCAGCTCAGTTAGTATACAAACATCTAAGCAAACTTATAAAATGAAAATAAAAATGCCAATCAGTCGCCAAATGCTGGTGTCACAGATGAGTTTTTAGGGCTCATTTAAATCTCTCCACAGTGGTGCACTCACATAACTGATGGGGTAGAGAATTTCAAAGAGAAGAGGCCACATGCATAAATGCCCAGGCCCCAGAAGATTTCAAGCACACTCTTGGAATCTCTAGCAACCCCTCACCAGCTGAGCTGAGTGATCACCCGGGGTGGTAGGGAACCAGGAGCTCTTTCAGGTAGTCAGGGCCCTGTCCATGTAGGGCTTTATACATCAAAAGACCAACTTTAAAGGTGATCCACCATTGTACTGGCAGCAAGCGCAGACCACGCAGCACCGGGGAAATATGACAGAACCAAGAGGTTCCCATTGAAAGCCGAGCTGCTGCATTCTGCACTAACTGGTGGATTTCTAGACCAGAAAGCCCCAGATACAGGGAGTTACAATAGTCCAAGCGGGAGGACACAAAGGTGTGAACCAGTGTAGGAAGGTCACTGGACGGAACAAGGTGCTTAATCCTGGCGATATTCCTCAGATGATAAAAAGAGGTCTTGATGATGGCTGACACCTGTAGATATGAGGTTAGCCCCTCATCAAAGATTACCCCAAGTTATGCACCTGTTCAGAAGCCAGGGTGGTAAACCCCATGGGAATAGTCCTGAGGGTGAACCTAGCCCCAATCCCTCCATCCGGCATCCTGGGTCCATGACCAGCACTTCAGTCTTTCCTGAGTTCAGCTTCAGCCAGCTCGATCCATCCACTCCTGGATTTCCACCAGGCAATTATTAAAGACTGAGACTAAATGCTTAGTCTGGTTAAATTTTAATTTGTATTTCAATTTTATTGTTTTCATTAGGGGTTTTCTTAAATTTTGTAAATTCCTATTCCTTTTCCTTATCTGTCTTTGGAGCTTGCTTTTCAGTCACTTCAATATTTTCCCTTCTAATTATTTTTTTAGTGTGCATATTTTTCTTGACTCCTTTCTTTTTTTCTAGCTCAGAGCATGAGTCTATTGATCATTATGTGAAATCATAACATTATGCTCTCATCATTGCCAGTGTAACCAATCCCTACCTTCCTGCTGTCTTTTCTAATCAGAATCTTTAGTCTGTAGTCTCCAATCCAAGAACTCTTATAAATGGGGACCAAACTTCCTGAAATTTGAGCGTTACTTTTTCAAATTATAGAATGCCAGTTCAACCTTACCTAAATCATACATCAAATGTAGCCATTTCAAGAACTTCAGTGCCTTCACATGTTTCCAATGAAGGAGAAAGCCTTTTCAAAACCAACAACCCGATATTAATTAAGGTTATGTGTGCATCCTGTACCTGCCTCTGGCAGCCATCCAAATAATGCAATCTCAGGCTCAAATGGAAATTGTGACACAGAATTTTGCCAAGAAGCAAAAAGCTTTTTGCCAACAAGTTTTGATAACAGTACAGGATATCACCATATGGTATAGGGTACATCTCTAAAGTAGGGATCTCTGACACAATTCTGAAGGAATGGCTCCCATTTTACTGAGCCTAACTGGTGTTAAGTAAGTTCTGTGGATAATTTTCCTGTACAGTAGACCTGTTTTAATCTATCATTCTTTATTTGAACTCCAGTCTTCTGCCAATTAGTCTTGGATATTATTTGAGCCCTATCTTTTTCCCAGGTTGTCTTTACTTCTGATAAGGCTACAGTAGTATTTATGGTTAAGAAATTTATGAAAGCTGTAATCACATGCTTATCTGAATTTAAATTCAAAAAGTTCTTCTAATTTGGAAGGGAGGATATTAAGTAATTTCTGTTTTTATTTGCAAATATTGATACATTGCTTTATTGGAAAGATTGTTTTTATGCTGCAAAGTTTCAAATGAAATAAAATTAATTTTGTCAAAAAAATTGCCTAAGGGGCACTTATGAGCAGCTAAGGAAGCAGATGTCCCTTCTCAAGCTCTGTTTCCATAGGACATTATATTGCAGATAAAAGGTGATTTTTGTTAATGCAAAGTGTCTTAAAAGATCTCTGGGGAGAGAGATAAGCAGGATGGAGCATTATCTGGTGCCAAATAGTGGAAAAGGGCCCCATAATGCCACTAAATCAATAAAGAAAGTAGCAATCATGGTGGCGCCCAGAGGCCCAGGCATTGTTATGCTTTCTTGAAATGAAGAGCACTTGTCCAACTCTAATGGAGCAATTCCTTGTGGCTTTAAGCCCTAAGCTGCATGAGCTAAACTCCAGGATGCGAGAAATGAAGGAGGAATTTTTGGGCCTGGCATCCAGGTTGTGGGCACAGAGGTAAGGATCTTGACACTGAGGACAATTGAAGTCAGGTCCTGGAGGAGCTGTGCCAAAGAACAGGAGCTGGAGGAGCTGTGGTAGCAGCTAGATTATCAAGAAAATTACCAGAGGTGCAATAAGCTCTGTATTTGGGGTTACTGGAGGGAAGGAGAGCAATTTGGCTGAGAACATTTGTGGCAAGATACTTCCTGGGCTCCTTGGGCTGCATCCAAGAGGGTAGCTACAAGACTGAGCAGGCTCAAGAGTGATGGCACCCAGGCTGGCAGTTGAGGGAGCCCCCAGGCAGGTGATTTTCTGACTGTATAACTTTGCTGTTGTCAGGCCCTGTGGTATGCCTTCAAACAGAAACGGCCAGTTGTTCATGCATCAAGATTTCTCACAATGCTTGCAGTGTCGATGCAGCTTGTTAAACCCAACGCTAGAGGAATTATGTGCCCAGAAATATGATTTTCAATTCCTTTACTCAGCCATGGTAAGAATCAGGAAGGATGGGGCCACAATTACCTTTGATGATATGGACCGGGTAAGAAAGTTTTTGAATGAGATGGGAGGGAGACGCGCGGGCTATGGGGAGCAGTGGCCAAAAAGTGAGAGTGCAACTATGGCTCAGGGACCTAGGAGGGAGCAGCACACAAGACAATACAACTGAGTTGCTTACCACCACAGATGTGGAGGACTGCAACTATGCTGAGTAATTAATAAATAAAGGATCTGAGGAGAAGGGTTTGGGGGGGCTCAAAAACTGTGACTTGCAACAGGCAGATAGAATGGTTGGGACCCAGAGGGGCTGCAGATTAAAGATGGCGGGAGGCCCCCCTGTTTCCCACTCTACAGAGATTACAAGATCCTGCTTGGGGGGAAGGGATGGGACCCAGGACAGTTGCTAATGGCAGGTCCCACCTTCCTGACAGAGAAGCTGGGGAGAAAGGTTAATTTCCGATCTGTGGAAGAAGACTGGGCATCGGTCCACACAGCAAACAGGATGGGAGATGAGCAGGAGGATTAAAGGGCTCAGATGGGGCCCAAGTATTGCAGAGTACAATGGTACATGGAGGTAGACCACAAGTCAGTGGGATTGAATGGATGTGTGGCCGACATTCAGACCTGCTTGGGGGGGGAGCACAGGCCAAGACCTGTGGACTGTGGAAGGAGTCCAGCCCCATCACCCCTAGATGAGCAGGCTGCTGCATGAAGTGAAGGATTTGCTGTGATTTGTGAGGGGTGCCACACTGGACAGCCAATAGGAAGTAGCTAGGTGCAGGCAAGTGAAGGATGGCTTGGCGAACTTTGTGGGTGATCGGAGACAAACCAATCTAGCCTTACTTGTATCAGAGGGCGCATTTTAAGAGGGCCCCTTCATGGCCGGACAATACCAACAGGGGAGAATGGTCAGGAAAATGAGCCAGCGAGTCAGCTGGGAGAGACCAGCATGGATTGTGACCTATGAAGATGTAGGTTTCTGTGATGGGAGGGGCTGGGTGGATAGGAGGGTGTGATGCCTTCAAATGATGGAGTGATTCAGGAGGAAAACCATAGTCCTGAGAGGTGAAGGCCCACTGCGGAAAGGTCGAGGAGCATGTTAGGCTATCCCCCTGCTCTGCTGAAGGGATAGAGGGCTACTAGTAGGTAAGGCAGAACATCAGAGTGGGGCAGAGGGAAGAGTGTGAGGTAAATCTGCTAGCCTTAGCCATTCAGACCACTGAATGGGGGAAAAGGGGGTGAGGAGGTTGCATTGCTAACTGTTACTGTTCTTTCTTGTATGCACGCTGGAGACGTCTTTTCCCCAAGTCTTTTTTCATGATGCAGGAAAGAGATGGAACAACAGTGTACTGTGGGGATTAAAGTGTGACCTTGATCACTTCAGGAGCATGGTGGAAGGGTAAGTAGGGCTGTCTGTCTAGGGAGTTCTACCCAGAGGGGGGGAGCTGAGAGGGGTAAGGAAAAGAAGGTAAATGAAGGGGGCTATGGCATAACCCATGATGGAAGGGACTCCAGAAATATAGGATAATGGAGTATGGAGATGGGGTGTGGGTGGAGTTGTTTCAATACAAACAACCAAATAATTTTATGAATGTGAAAGGGGTACAGGGATGGAATATCAATGCTCTCTCCGTATCCCACAAGATGAATGGGGAGATTGGGGAGAGATGTTTTTGTGATGCGAGGGGAGGAATGTATTATGGAAAAGACATACAGTATGTTAAGCAAAGTAGGATGGTATATGTGTATGTATAGTTTGGGGCCACACCTGTTGTGGGCACTTAGTTTAAGGGAAGGAGGCAATGCAAGTTTTAAGCAATGCTAAATGAAAGTGAGGGTGGGTGGGTTGTGGCAAACAACTGGTAGAGATTTACAGGAATGTTGGTTATCAGGCTGTAAAAAAGTTTGCAAGGGAAGTCCTAAAGGAAAAAATGGATTTTGAAAATGGTTGTGGTCTCCTGGTATACTAGGGGGTTTGTGAATCCAATTAAAAGGAATAAGGTTCTCACGTCACTAAAGAGGTGCCATGCACCAGTGGCTTTACTGCAAGAGATGCAACTCATGGAGGAGGAGCATCAAAAGCTCATGGATGGGTGGGCACCTGCTGAGCAGCCTCATATAACTCACATAAAAGGGGAGTGGCAGTTCTATTTCTTAATATGTTACCCTTTATGATGAAAAGAGTGGTGGCTGATCAAACTGAGAGTCGATACATCTTTGTGCAAGGCACACCGCAGGGGGAAGCAGTCACTTATGCTAGCATTTACGCCCTCTCAACTTTCAATGCCCAGTTCTATGCTGAGTTGCTGGATGTCCTGTACAAGGAGCAGTTTCCAATACTATACATTTGGGGGGAGGCTTCAATTGTGTCATGGAGCCGGGCCTGGATCATTCCACGGGGACAGGCAGGCATGTTGTGGGGCTACAATAATGGAAGATGTGGTGGTGGAGCTCGACTTGGTTGATACATGGAGAACTGCAAACCCTGGTGAAAAGGAATATATCTTCTTCTGAAACCCCCATGGTACTTGGTCCAGGCTTGACTACATTTACTGTGCCAGAGGTAATTATGGTAAACTTGTTGATGTGATACATGGGTCTACCTGTGTATCTGACCATACAATGGTGATGCTGACCCTGTTCCATGAAGGGAGAGAATGAACAAGCTCAGGGTGGAGGTTCCCCACATACCTGTTGACCTCACAGACATTCAGGGACTATCTTAAGGAGCAGTGGGGCAAATATAGGGCAACAAATGAGGAATCAGCACCCAATGAGGCCATATATTGGGAGGCAGGCAAGGCATATATGCGGGGTATGATTATTAGTCCTGTGGCAAGCTTCAAAAGACAGAGAAGAAGTAGACAACTGGAGATGGAGGAACATATAAATGGGGGCCAGAGAAAGAAATAGCTACCTCACTGTCTGAGGAGTCACATGGGAGACTGATGGTGCTAAGGGGAGCCCTTAACCTTTTGCTGGTGGGGGAGGCCAG
Organism: Neoceratodus forsteri; assembly: GCA_016271365.2. NCBI lineage: Eukaryota > Metazoa > Chordata > Ceratodontiformes > Ceratodontidae > Neoceratodus > Neoceratodus forsteri. Next base: position 58,103,669 of record CM028130.1, read on the forward strand.
TGCCTTATTTGTTTATGCAAGGCAAAGGTATATAAACAGGGTAATAGGCCAGGGACTATACTGGCAAGGCTGGCATGAGGAAGAAGGAGGATTGCAGTGGTGATGAGGATTCACACTGGTCAGGGCCAGGTGGAAACAGCATATTACCAGATTAGAAAGGAATTTTCAAAGTTCTACAGGCAGTTGTATAGGAAAGAGTGTGAGGGAACAGAGCAACTAGCCATGGAGTTCTTGGATAAATTGCAAATACCTAAGCTTTTTGATGAACAAAGGGAGAGCATAGGAGGTAGAGTTACCAAGGAAGAGATGGGGATGGCAATTGCCCAGATGAAGCGAGGGGAAAGCAAGAGCACCAGATGGATTTGTGTGGAGTAATACAAAGATCTGTGAGGGGAGTTGGTGGGTCCCTTAGCAGAAATGATGGAGGAGGCCACAGAGGACAGACAGGTCCCAGTAACATGCCTACAGGCCGTGATTTGTTTGTTACCCAAGCCAGGAAAGGACCCAGCAGAATGTTCTTCATATAGGCCTATCCCCCTCCTGAATTGTGACATGAAGATTTATGCAAAAGTCCTAGCAAGGAGATTGGAACAGGTATTGCCACAACTGATCCACCTGGATCAGATTTGTTTAATATGGGTCCGGCAGTCATACAATAATGTGAGGAGACTCTTAAATGTCATTCACTGGGGGTCTCGGCATCCAGGGAAAGTGGTGATGCTGTCCATGGATGCCAAAAAGGCCTTCGACTGGATAGAATGGGCATACTTGTTTGAGGCCCTTGGGTGGTTTGGGCTAGGAGAAGCCTATAATGCAGTGGTAAAGTTATTATACAAAGCACACAGTGCAAAGGTGTTGGTCAATTGGGGATGCTCTGAGACTTTCAAGCTCCAGAGAGGGACTCAACAAGGGTGCCTGTTGTCACCATGTTTGTTTGCATTGACAATTGAACCTCTGACCATGCGGGTACGGGCAGATGCCAGAATCAAGGGAGTCACAGGCACAAGTGGTGGGCAACATAAAATTACCTGGTACGCAGATGACCTTTTCTTATACCTCACAGAGCCTAATGTCTCAGTCCTAACATTGGTGGAGGGAGTCAACTAATTTGCAGCCTTCTTGGGGTATAAGTTAAACCTTATGAAATCAGAAATTATGAGACTGCCAGAGAAAGGGGGAAGTACAACAGGGAATTAGCTGGGATTTAAGGAGGTGAAGGAGAGCCTAATGTATCTTTGTATTAAGGTAGGAAGAAATTTGGCTCATTCCTATATGCTGAATTATAGCTTTATCATCAGAGAAATCCTGGCGGATCTGGAAAGATGGAGAGCCATATCCATTTCTTGGATGGGGAAGACAAAATGATTAAAAATCAATGTCTTGCCATGCATTTTGCATCAAATGCAAGTGCCGCCTATGGGAATTACTAAAGGGGATTTTAAATTGATGGACAGAGAATTCAGTTGGTTCATATGGCAAAATAGGAAACCAAGAATGAGCCTGATGAGATTAAAAGGGAGTGAGATGAAGGGAGGGCTTAGTTTTCCAGATCTCAAGGAATATTGTTTATCTGTTCAAGGGAGATATATACAAGACTGGGTACAGAGAGAGAGAGAGAGAGAGGTAAGCTGGGTGGAACTGTGGGGGGTGCAGCCCGGAAGACTGTCAGCCTACTTGGATCCGGGAAGGAGAAGAGCATACAGGTTACTACAACTAAAGAATCCATTAGTGGAATGGACACTAGAAGCTTGGGAACAGATGAGGAAAATAAGGAAGGGAGAGAAGGAACAAACATTGTTGGTCCCGTTAGCAGGGAATCCAATGTTTCTCCCTGGATTAGAAGACCAGGGTTCAAGGTATGGGAAGATGGGGGCAGTGTCTGATAGATCTGTATACAGGAGTGGGGATCAGAACAATGGAGGAAGTAAAAGAGAAGTTTGGAATACGCAGGATGCACAGATATAGATACTTTCAGGTATGAGCATATGGGATGAGCAGGGATAGGGCTATAGGATAGGAATCCCCAATGGAAATATAGAAACATAGACTTTAATAGCAGATAAGGACCACTTGACCCACCTAGTCTGCCCATATATCTATCTATTGGATAAGCTGCAGATCCTAGTCAACCAGCAGCCAGCTTCCCCCTTACCCCCCTCCTACCCCCTACACCCCACTATAATTACCTTATGTCAGTCCTATGCATTATTGAATTCCCTCACTGTTTTTGACCCCACAACCTCCTCAGGAAGGCTGTTCCATGTACCCACCACCCTCTCCATAAAAAAATACTTCCTCATGTTGCCCGTGAGCCGTCGCCCTTCCATCTTCAAACTGTGCCCCCTGGTACTTGCGCATCTATTTCTCTGAAATATGCTACCCTCTTGGACTTTGTTGATCCCCTTGAGGTACTTGAAGGTTTATATCATGTCCCCCTCTCCCTCCTTTCATCAAGGGTATACATATTAAGCTCTTTAAGTCTCTCTTCGTATGGCTGCTGGTGCAGACCCTGCACCATTTTAGTTGCCCTCTGCTGGACTGCCTCCATCCTGTCTATATTCTTGCAGAGATGGGGTCTTCAGAACTGCATGCAATACCCAAGATAGGGTCTCACCAACTGTCTGTACAGAGGACTAACAACTTCCTGCTTTCTACTGGTGATGCCTCACCCTATGCACCCCAGAATCCCCCCAGCCTCCTTACTCCCTTCTCACATTGCTTGCCTACCTTAACATCATCTGATATGAGTACCCCCCAGGTCCCTTTTAATTTTTGTTGTTTTTAGTGCCTCCCCCATTGTCTACTCTTCCCTTGGGTTTTTGTTTCCCAGGTGCATTACTTTGCACTTCTTTGCTTTGAAACTAAGCTGCCATACTCTTGACCATTGCTCCAACCTTGCCAAGTCAGCGGCTCAGTAGGTAGCACACTCACCTCTGAGGCCGGGAGATCAGAAGGCTGTGGGTTCAGTTTCCGCATCTGGCACTTGGGTTAATATCCCAATACTGACACTGTAGTGCAGCATGAGAGGGGTGCTGCACTTCTGAGGTGCCGTCTTTCAGATGAGACGTTAAACCGAGGTCCCATCTGCGTGGATTGGTGGTAGTTCAGGTGGATGCTAAAGATCACATGGCACTTATCGAAAAAGAGTAGGGGAACATGTTATTGAAAATTAACTGAACAGAAACTACAACAAGAACATTTTAGAACAAACGATACATACAGAAAAAAAACAATCAGTTGTTCTGTAACTAAAACAAAGTCTATACTTTGAAAACACATCATCCAATTTTATCTTTCATAAAAGGTACATTCAACCAATGAAGTTTCCATACCCCTTCATTCACGTGTTGTTGTTCAAAATAACACTGCTTACATAGTGCATTTTCGATAATAAGGATAACAGTAACTGGGTCTAGATAGACTTGCTGCAACACCAGTTTACATCTGACTTGCCAAAGAATAAATTTGATAAAAGATAAGATAAGTCTCACCATGTCCTCTTGCAAAGTGAGGTCTGAAAGACTAAAACCACCTACTATTTCAGAATATATAAGATTTTTCCAATAAGGTTGATTCCATCTAGTAGCCAAAATGCTCCACACTTGTTGTACAAACGGGCACAAAAGTAAAAAAAATGCTGCATAGTTTCAACCATCTCAATTCAGGCCTGTCTGGGACAAAAATGTTCTTCATATTTTTTATGTTTTGCATTGCCTTTCACATTTAAACGCCCATGAGCACTCAGCCATGTAACATCCCATATTCTAGGTGCTAGTCTAGGATCCCGCAAGGTATCAATTACATGCATTCTAAATTGAGGCTCCACATCATGAAATTCCACTTGAAACTCAGGAATACCTTGTTGGATAGCCTTATACTTGACTTTGTTTGATGTTGAAGTAAGGACCCTTAAGGATACTTTCCATAATTTTTAATTTCCCCAGAGCAGGCCTAAAATATACACAAGGAGTTTTAACCTGGGCATGCAAAATTCCCTGCTCTTTCCATTTGGAATATACAGGTCCCAACCAGTGGTCAGCGAAAGGGATCCATACAGCTAGTTGAGGTTTTGACATACCCAATAAATTATGATGAAAAAAAATATGAAACAGGAAAAGAATAGGATTTGTCAAATTCAAACCTCCTTTATCTATAGGAAGATACAGTATCTCTCTCTTTATTGGATTCAACCTACACCCCCAGATGATCTGAAAAACCAAACCTAACACACATGATTCCAGATGCCGTGGTAATGGATATACAGCACTGAGATACAGGAAGATTGGCAACAGATATGTTTTAACTAGCATAACTTTCTTTTTTTTCACTAGATTCCATGACTTCCAAATATTTACTTTAACAGCTGCTTCCTCCAATTTTCTCGACCTGTTAAACACACTGTTATCCTCTGTCCCATACCAAATGCCCAAATATTGGAATGGCATGTGTGATACTGTAATACCATGCCAGTCCGTGGCACCCTGATATGACCTTCCCAAGGGATTAATCATACTTTTTTGTTTATTCAAACTAGCACCAGTAGATTTAGCAAAATCATCCAATAAGTTCATCACCCTCAGACCTGACTGTTCATCTGCTACTACAACACAAATATCATCCACATAAGCAGTAACTCGAATTTCTACCCCCAGTGGTAGAAGCCTCTTTACATGAGAATCTTGCTGGATAACCCTTAACAAAGGATCCAAACAACACACATACAAAAGGGGACATAAGGGGCATCCCTATCTTACCCCTCTATAAATTGTTACATATTTCCCTAAATGACCATTAACCAGAGGGATAGCATTAGCATGGGAATACAAAGTAGTGATCCACCTAACAAATTTCTCAGGGATCCCATAGGACTGTAACACAAGAGAAATGTAAAAATGTGGGACACGGTCAAAAGCCTTTTCTTGGTCCAAAGCCATTACAAATCCTTGTAAAAGTTCCTCTTTACCCTGTTCTACCAGTTCCCTTATTAATAATAAATTGTGTTGTATAGTACGACCTGGTATAGAACAAGTTTGAGCCGATGAGAGTAGATATGGTGTCAACGGCAACATCGAGAATGTAGAAGTTTCATTAAAATTTTGTAGTCTGTATTTAATAAACTTAAAGATCTCCAATTGTCCAAGCACATCCTCTCTCCCTTCTTGTACACCATAATTTGTACTGCAATACAAAATTGGAAATCTACTTGTAAAGTCAGTAATACCCAATTAAATACAACTTTTAATATTTGAACCATCAAATCTTTAAATGTACAATAAAATTCTGTAGGCAAACCATCTATACCAGGTGCTGTATTTATTTTGAGACTAGTGATGACTTGATTAAGCTCTTGTTCAGTAATAGGCTCCATCAAGTGCAATACCTGATCATCTGATAGTGAAGAAACTACAATGGATGAAAGCATATGTTTTGTCTGCTCACCACCCAATAAAGAAGAGGTGTACATTGACTCCAGATAGTGTGAGACTGTGTTCAAAATACCAGGCCCTTCTGAACCATCTCGCCAGTGTCTGTAGTAACAGCAGACATAAAACGCGCATTTGCTGTCTGGGTACTAAGCTGAAAGGGATCTCCCAGTCCTGTTTTCCCCTGAGTGCAAATTTTATGTTCATATAACAGTGTTTTGGCCCTGTCATACTGTAACAAGAACATCTCCTTTTTAATATTAAGAGCCTGTTCTGAGAGAGGGATATGTAACAAATTGATAGTTGAATAAATTTTATTCAACTGCATATGTAGCTGCAAATACTGTTGATACTGTCCCTGACACTGTTTAACCGAGTGTTTTTGAAACATACATCTCAGACCTGTTTTAGTGAGTTCCCCCCAGCTGCTTCTGTTGTTCATCAACCCTGCCATGGACATGCGAGCTCTAAGGTAATCCTGTATTTGGGTCTGCAGATGTTTATCAGACAAAAGTGCTGTATTCAACTTCCAGTACCCTTTCCCATACCGGGGCCCATTAACTGCTCCCAAAGTGACCATCAAAACAGCATGGTCAGAAATTTCCATCAGAAGTACTGTCGCTTTTTCCACTCCAATATTAGCTTTGATAAATAAAAAATCTATTCTCGTGGACAGGGACCCACGAAAATATGTTTGCCCACCAAGCTTGTGTACACTTCTATAGGCGTCAATCATTTGACTTTGGGATAATAATTGAGAAGACAGTTAGTGTCACTATACACTTTGTTGTCTTCGCACCTCTATCCCCTATATTAATAACACAATTAAAGTCCCCCCCAAATAACTAATTTGGTAGTGAATAAATAGGGTTTAATCATCCCGAACAATTCCATCCTCCCTTTCTTAGTAAGAGGGGCATAAATATTAATTAATCTTCAGGACATATTCTCATATGTGAAGTCAACTATCAGAGCTCTCCCCAGAAACACCTCGATCAATCTGGAAATACGAAAAGCATCCCCTCTAAATAGAATGCCCACGCCCTCACACACAGCAGTTCCATAGGAGAAAAAGGAAGGCCCCCAACACCATAGTTTTTGTGCAGCATTAATTAAAAAGGTAATATTCAGCCTTGTATCTTGCAAAAGAAATATATCACATTCCATGTCTTTTAACCTTGTTAGAGCAACCAAAGGTCTCTAAGGATTTTTTATGCTATTAACATTAATGGTTGAAATTCTTAACCCTAGGAAGTAAAGCAGTCAACATGGAAATATGTTATAGAATCAAGGTGGCTTCTTGCCTCAAGTACTTCTACAGACTTAGGTTCTCTTGAGGGCATCACTGACTTGGGCTGCTCCTGAGCTTCCCCATCCGTGTCTGAGGAGGGTGGCTAAGGAAGAAGCCTCTGAATCTCTGTCTGGTTCAGAATCCAGAGATTGAGGTTTCAGAATCTCATATTTATTTGTTAGCTCAATACTGTCATCTTTCCTGAGGAGCTTTGCCACCTTAGATCTGGGTTGAGAGTGTTTCAGGCTCCTTTTCTTAGCCACACTTTTACCCCGAGGGGGAGGCATTTCAAAAGGGTGTCATCCTGCACCAGTGGAAGAGAAGTGACCTCTGTACCAGGTGATATACCTAGCTCTGAAGCAGACTCAGCTGGAGGGCCTGACTGGTCATCTACTACACTATGTAACTGTGGAGATGGCGGGGGTCGAGGACAACTTGGCCTCAGTTCCGTGAGGGTTCCTGTATGGGTCCCTTTTCAACATTTCTTTTTCTCGCTTCTTGTAATATGCTATCATGGCTTTTCCTATCAGATCGATTATGTGTAGCCCATGGACAGGATTTATCTGAATGCCCAGATTAAGTAGCACAAATTACATTTCAAGTCAGCCCTGACATTCAGAGCTATGGTGACCATAGTCAAGACAGAGATTGCATCATAATCTATCACAGGTGGAGCCTAAATGTGTAAGGGCCCCACATTTAAAACAAGCCCTATGCTGACCCTAATAAAAACAGTGACCTCGCTCAGAACCTAGAAAAATACTATTTGGCAGATGTACAGGCCCCAGATGATTATTCCGTGAGCGAACTCGGAACACCCACCCTCCATTCCAAATGCATTCATCATCAAATATAGGTGAGGGAGCCCTGAGGACTTCACACTGCTTTTGCAACCAAAAAACAATATCATGCACTGAAACAGATTCATTTCGAAATAACACTGTCACTGATTTGATAGAAGGTTTAGTCAAAGGGATTGCCTTGAAAGGCGTCCATAATTCAGAGTATTTCAAAACATTTAGTTTTGACCAGAAACGATCCAAGTTTTGTGGAGTGACAAAACTGACATCAAAAGTTATAGAACCAGACACATGGATAAGTGCATGGATTTCATTGGAAAAAAAACGCACAGAGTTCTTCAACAAAGTTTTCCCCACGTAGAGATGGTCTGGTGCTAAAGTTAAACCCCCCTGATATTCCAAGAGCACCGCATTTCTCCGTTATAATGGGGGGGGGGTGCCTGAGAAAGGATCTTTTCGACGAAATGACTCACAGGCTATTTTTGCTCGCTGAAGGAGGTTTGGGGAAGGCCGTGCTTGTTGCAGGGAGGTAGCAACAGAGTCCCCCCATTCCATATGCTGCTTCCCCATACTTTCAGAATCTGAAGAGGATGCATCATGTCGCCCTGCAGTCTGAAGCTGTTTCCCCTCGTCAGGCAACTGTGGGACCAAGGGAGACTGTTCCCCCGTAGTGCTGCGGGATCCACTGTTTGCAACACAGGGTGCCCTGGTATGGGACTGTGGGCCAGGTCAGGAACCCAGACCCCGGTGTCACCTCGCTTCCAGCCTGCATTGAGCAGCTGAGTGAGTCGGCGAGGTAACGGTCTTGTTACCAAGAGACCTGGAGGATCAACATCAAATCTGCCTACGTAAGGCAAAGGTATGTCCTGAGTTTCCATTCTTTCATATGTAGGAACAGTTGAGATACTCACAGAGGCAGTCACTTTCAGCCCAGCCATCCACCACCCAATGTATCGACCTGAAGCGCGGTTGTCAATTTCACCACATCAAAGGGCCGCTCTGTCAGAACACTTCCCTTTGAAGTGGATGCGTCATCCTGCTGACTCATACTGCCACTCGGTGTAGGTTCCACCATGACTGACTTCCCCAATTCGTCCTGAATAAGGTGTGCAGCATCTCTAAGGAGGTCAGAAGCGGTAATTTCACCTTGTTCTTCTATAGGAGTCATAGGCATACCTTGAGAAGAGTTTCCCATAGATTGTATTCCCTCTGGTCATATCAAACGTTGATTTTGCTGCAAAATGTTATCCAGCCATACAGCATCAGGGCCAAATAAACCTGCTGTAGCACAGAAAGGTGACAAAGCTGAAATCCATCATTAATTCTTCTTGTTCCAGACAGTTAGGCAATATTATATTGGTCTCCAAAGCTGGACCTGAAGGTAGGGAGATCTGCTCACCTCCAGGTACACCAGCAGACTGGCCAGCCAACATATCCTCCTCCATGGTAGCAGCTCCCCCAGGATCTGGAACAGCAGCCATCTTGGAGTCACTGGAAAAAGGGTCCCCCTGCTCACAGGAAGCAGAGTAGGGGAATTTCCCCAGTGTCCTGGCCAAATTTCTCCCATTCACTAAATATACCACCAACAGCTTAATCTGGTTCAATTTCAGTTGCTTACCAGCTGTATCCCCCTTCCCCCCAAGTCACCCCTGAAAAAGGGACTTCCAGGCCCAGTGGGCTTACCAGGTCAACAAAATTCAATAAATAAATAATAAATAAGTCCCTTTTCATCTTTTTCACTCATCCTTGTGTATCGACCCTGTTGCAGATCTTTGTGTTGTCTGCAAAGAGGCATGCTTTTCCTTCCAGACCCTCTGCAATGTCACCTATAAAGACATTGAAAAGTACTGGTCCCAGTACTGAACCCTGTGGTACCCCACTAGTAACTCCCCTTTCTCTTGAGTGTGCTCCATATACTGTTATCCTCTGTGTCCTGTTGTTGAGCCAATTTGTTACCAAAGCTACCACCCTAGGACTCACTCCCAGGCTGGCTAACTTGTTTATTAATCTTTCGTGTGGTACTGTGGCAAATGCCTTGCTAAAGTCTAAGTAGGCTATCTCTGCAGCCCCTTCCCGGTCTACTACTTTTGTCACCCAGTCAAAGAAATCCTTTTTTCCTTTTTTCAATTCAAAGTTTATTCAAGCTTTTACAGTTACAGTGCACTGAACCATCATATTTATAATACATAAATATCTAATAAGTAAACATGTAGGAACAATGACCTCCACCTTCCCTCCTCCTATCCCTACCCCCGCCCTTACACAGAATCATTTTGAAGTGCTGCTACACAATATAGAGAAAGTTATTGTTTACTTATTACACTAAATATAATGCATACAAAGGGCCCCACATTTTGTTAAATCTTGTAAGCCTCTGATTGAGGCTTGCTATAGTTCTCTCAGTCCTGCGATTGTCCAGAAACTCATTCAGCCATTCTGTGTACATAATTTCTACTGTGTCCAGTCAAAGAAATCTATTAGATTCATCTGACATGACCTTCTTGCTATGAATCCATGCTGCACTGGGTCCTGTGCCCAGCTGGCCTCTAGGTACTCAACAATTATTTATTTCAGAAGTGATTCCATCATTTTCCCTACCACTGAGGTCAAGCTAACAGGTCTGTAGTTTCCTGTCTCTGCCTTGCTCCTACTCTTGTGACTATGGCCCTTAGAAGATGATCTAATGAGGGTGAGTGACCCACCCACAGGACTGACTGGTGGTGGGATTAGTCCAACAGGATAGAGACTTGTTTCTGGTCTGCACTGGTAAGGTCAAGTTGTGGAAGAGGGACATGGGGATCCTTATCACTGATGCGCAATACGCAATGATACTATGAATGCATACGGGGCTTCTAGTGCGTAACAAACACAAGGAATCGCAGTTTAAATTTTTGCACAGGTTATACTGCCCTCCAGCCTTGGTACATAAATTCAACCCAGCAGTGACCACCACATGTGGCATATGTAACATTGCTCTGGGGACATACCTCCACTATTTCTGGAAATGTAGGATGCTACGGCCATTCTGGTCAATGGTAGCACAGGAAATAACTGCAATTATGGGAATACAGGTGGCAGACTTGGCACACTCGCTATTGTTTGGAATGGAAGACTGGGGAGAGGAGGGAGGGAAAGGATATCCCCAAGTGATATGAATACAGATAACATTGGCTAGGCAGTGTATTCAAAACTCTTGGCTATCACACATCTGCCCCATGACAGATCAATGGAAGATATAGGTATTCCAGAATCTAGCACTGGAGAGGCTGACATTCAAGCTTCAGAGAAGAAAGAGTTGTTTCTGTCTTGCTGGGGCAAGTACATAGACTCACTGCCAATACCAGAAGCAATGATGTTTCGATTGGGGTGTTGGGTGAATGTATAACTGCTACTTTTGCAGGTACCTGGCTGGGAGCACCTGGAAAGAAAGTTGGACATGGGAGCCTGCCTGCAGGCAGTAACGCAATGTTCAGAGGTGAGGGATATGGAATGGAACAGAGACAGGTGAAATAAGCTTCAAAAGAGGTAAGGTCTATGCCCAATGGGCAGACATAAACAGGAAGGGAGGACCTGCAGCAGAGTAAGTAAGAACAGCTAAAACTGTTTAAAATCAAACATGGAAAATAGAGCATTATTATTGCTGGTTGTATGGCGGGAGTTGTGTTATGTGTATCTAAGGTCTTTTTATGGAAATGACTTAAACATGAATGGTTGCAATAAGGCTTATTTGTGGGTGAAAGTAATGTTTTATACAACAGTGATAAATGTAGCCAATGCTACAAGTCTTTGTTCTGTACTTTGTCCATATAATGGATGTATGTTTTGTTATTACTTATTTATTTATTTATTTATCAGCTTTTGATGACTGGGTAAGTGCTCTAGGCAAATAAACCTGCCTATTTTCAGGCAATACCTGGGAGAGTACAGTTACAGTAATGCAGCAAGTACAACAATGACAACAACGAGGTAAACAAGCATTTGTCAATGCCGAATGTTTGCTTGCTGGCATTGGCAGTGGTAGTATAGAAGTTACAGAGCTGCGTAATAGGAATGGCAGTGAAGTATTGCACAAGCCAACCCCCCACCTTCAGAGGTGATAGGCATTGGGGTGTGCTTGGGGTAGCTCAGGCATACGCCACACGACTTCACCACACCCCACCCTGCAGACACTGACAAGTGTCACGGTGTTCCTTGGGGTCTTTGGCCCTTATGCGCACCCCATTTCATTAGGAAATATGGTGAGGTGGGTGTGATATAGGAGAATGGGGTGAACTTTGGGGCCGAAGAGTCCAAGGCATACCTCAATGCCTCTCACTGACTGCAGGGTGTGGAATGGTATGAGCATCACAGGCAAGAATCCCAAATCACAACCCTGATTCCTGTCATTCTCTACAGGGTTGGGTGTTATGGTTGGAAACCCTAATACCTCAGGCATTCATTGGTATTTTCACTCCACATTTTCAACATTTTTTTTTGTGACCCCACCTCATGAACAGGGGGAATATCAGTTTGTTAGCCGAAAGCTGCTTATGCACAGTGACTACGGCATTTAGCACCACAGGTGCAAAAACATTCCGAACAGGATGTAAAAAATGACAGCTGTACTGTTCATGGGGAGGTGTAAAAAATGGCATTGCTGCAAATCTGTAGTAAAAATATTTTAAAAAATGGTGAGGTCACGAGCGTACATAGAAACTGCAATGCACACCCGTAGTATAATTAGGTTGGGGATTTTTTTTAGCAGATTGTCAACTCAGGCATTTTGGTGCCTCAGATCACGAACAGTGTCACTGTGATTTTCTTTATCTGTGCCAAACAATGATTTCCCATAGCGACCATGCATCTCTGCGCTTAAAGTGTGAAAACACACTTCAGCCATGTTGTGAAAAATGACAACTGTACTGTTCATAAGGAAGTGTGGAAAAATGCCACTGGTGAAAATCTGGACTGAAAATATTACAAAGTCATGAACTTACGAGGGTGCATGGAAACTGCACAATGCTCACTCATAACACAGTCATTTTATGTACTTTTGTCACCAAATTTTCAACATTGCCATTTTAAGACCTCTGCTCATGAACAGTGTAACTGTGATTTTCTTAATCTGTCCTAAACATTGCTTTCGCACACCAACAGCACCATTGTGTGCTACATGTGCGAAAACACATTTTGGGCGACATATGAAAAATTGCAGCTGTACTGTTCATAAGGAAGTGTAACAAAATGACAATGTTGAAAATCTGGAGTGAAAATATTAAATTCGCAAACTTACGAGCATGCATAGGAACTGTGCAACGCATGCTCGTAAAACAGTCATTTTTTGGAATTTTTTCACCAAATTTTCAACATAGCCATTTTAAGACCTCTGCTTGTGAACAGTGTCACTGTGATTTTCTTAATGTGTCCCATACATTGAATTTGCACATCAACTGCGCCATTGTGCGCTACATGGGCGGAAACACATTTTGGGCAAGATGTGAAAAATGACAGCTGTACTGCTCATAAGGAGGTGTGGTAAAATGGCAATGTTGAAAATCTGGAGTGAAAATATTGAAAATTCACGAACTTATGAGCGTGCGTAGGAACTGCGCAATGCACCCTCATAAAACAGTCATTTTAAGGAATTTTTTCACCAAATTTTCAACATAGCCATGTAGACCTCTGCTCATGAACAGTGTTACTGTGATTTTCTTAATTTGTCCTGTACATTGATTTTGCACACCGACTGCGCCATTGTGCGCTACATGGGCGGAAACACATTTTGGGTGAGATGTGAAAAATTACAGCTGTAGTACTCATAAGAAGGTGTGGTAAAATGGCATTATTCAGGCCAGAAAGGTGATTTTGAGCAGTGACTGCGCAGTGACTGTGAAATCACCCTTCGGGCCCAAATTACACCATGACAGTGACATCATTCATGAGAAGGGATCCCAAAAACCCTATGTTGAAAATTTGGTGAAAAAATTCCAAAAAATGCCTGAGATATGCAATAAAGTTGAAACCCCCCTATCTAGCCCATTATACAGCTTACCGGCATTTCCTCAGTCTGCGGTCAGCTTTGAAGAGTGCAGACGTGTTCCCAGTCCACCGAAGATCATCGCGCCGAGCTCCAGAGGTAAGTATGGGGTGAGGGGTGTGTGGGGAGGCAGAGTGCGCAGTGGGTGGGTGCGGGTTGTGGGAGGGGGGCCAGGGAGACTACGTGGGACTGTTTTTCCTTTACAGGTGTTATTTTACTTTAGAATGATGATGCTGGACATTTGCCACGCTGGGGTGGGCTCCCAGTGTGGCACAAGGACGGTTGGGGGGGCGTTCAGCCGACGGGGGATTGGGCACCCCCATCGGCCAAAGCATCGATTGCCATACTGGGGTGGGCTCCAGTGGCACCCAGTACTCGGGGAGTGAGGACAATGGAGCCAATGGGGGATTGGGCACCACCATTGGCTATATCATTAGTTGCCACACTGGGGTAGGCACCCAGGTAGCATTTGGAAGGCTTTGGGCGGGGGTGCAGCACAGCCGACAGGGATTGGGCACCCGTCAACAGCAATACAGTGTGTTTGCGTGCATGCGGGGGGTATGCACACTTGCGTGGGCGTGTGTGTGTGTGTGAAGGGGGAGCTGCGCATGAGCAGGTGATATCTTCTCACTGCTCACTCAAGCGTAGCTCCCCCTTTGAACTGTATGCCACTATATTTTGTAGCTTGTCAAAGACAGCTCCAGCATGCATTGGCTTACAGGGGCTGTGCCTGCCAACACACTGACTGAATTGGAGGAATCTCGGATGATGGCACTATGTTTCTTGCACATGCGTGCAAGCAAACATAAAAAGGCAAAGTATACTATCAGAACAAACTACTCAAATGGCATAAAAACAGTGTAAGAATAAACCTCAAGAATACTTCAGGTTAGCGCAGACGTACAATTATTGCAGAAATCATACAAATTAACAAGTCACTTGTCTTAAGTAGTGATAACAGGAGGCAAGTAGACCCACATACAATAGTAGAAATACAGAAATGAGCATGAGAGCAGCTAGAGAACAGGCAGCAGGCTCCACAAACCCTAAGTGCAGTTACAGTAGCCAGGGGTATTAAGGTGGGAAAAAAGAACATGCTTGATAGCTATGTGAGATAAGGAGCTCTTCACATGAAGGGGGAGTGAGTTTCAGAAATGTGGGGCAAAATAAAAGAAAGCCTGCTCACCCATTTTAGTGGAGCAGAGCTAAACAGTAAGCAAGAGGAAGGCAGAGGACCTGATGGCACGAGAGTGAGAGACAACGGTTAGCATGGCACCAAGAGCTGCAGGGTGAGGCGTTCTGGTTAAAGAGACAACAAAATAACCAAGTGCATATGACCTAAGGGAATTGGGAGGCAACCAATACTTGTATAAAACCAACAAAAAGATAAATAAAAAAAAAATTGCCTACTTGATTCAGTCCTTTTTTTTAAAATTCTGTTTCGAGCAGAACTCCTACCATAGAGGGAGTAAAATTAATGTTATTTATAACAGGAGTGAACTTTGACAGATGTTTTTTCCCCTAATAATTTTTGTGTGATATTTCATACATATGTATTCGTTTTAGTTGTTGGTAATACTGTTTCATAAAAATTTGGTTTGTTTAGATTTACCGTTAGGGCTTGTTTTAAAGCTGAGAAAGGAATTCTGGCTTTTTCTATATGGAAACAAGAGATTTCTGGACTACCCTCTTTGAACCAATGAAACCAGATTAAGGAAGAGACATAGTACCAAGATGGCTCTTGTCTGGGTGCTTAATGATCTCCTAATAGTGAGAGATGGGAGGTCTCATTCCATCTTGAGCCTCCTTGATCTCTCTGCAACATTTGACACTGTGGGCCATGGTGTGCTATTGGAATGCCTGCAGTTCATCTGTGAACTATCAGGTATGGTCCTCAGATGGATTAGATCTTTCCTCCAGGGTAGGACTCAGAGAGTGATCACAAGGATTTATTCCTGTGATGCTCTCCCTATATCCTGTGGAGTTCTGCAGGGTTCCATTTTGGCACCCATGTTGTTTGCAGTGTATATGCTGCCATTGGGAGATATTATTAGGCAGTATGGGTTGAGTTTTCACTGCTATGCAGATGACACTCAGCTATAGCTGAGCAGTAGTGCATATGGTAATCTTCTCAAAGGTGCTGCCTGTTTATGGCAAGGGTGATGCTAGGGTACTCCACACCATGGAATTCAGTGAATGGTTGAAAAACAGTGTGGAGTTTAGGGTTTTGGCTTCATTGGGGACTGGTGAGCCACCTGGAGGGATGCAGGCCTATACTGGTGCAATGGTCTGCATCTGTCGGGGGGGAACCAGGATCCTAGGTGATAGGTTTAAATGCTTCATTGGCAAGCATTTAAACTAGCCAAGGGGGGAGGCACTGAAAAGGAGCAGGGAAATCCCAGTCTACCCCGCAAAGCACAGTAATTAGCGAGGTAAACTCTTAGGTAGATAAGTCATTAGGGAGCAGGACAGAGGTAAATGCAAAAAAAGGCAAAGGCAGTAAGGACAGGGATGGGGCTAAAAGGGGTAAGGCCATCAAAAAATGGAGGGTGAGGGGTACGAATGCCCATAGTCTGTGTAAAAAGCTCCCTGAATTAGTGGCCTTGATGGAAGAGGGATGTCAGGATATTGTGGCAGTCACATAAACATGGTACACAGAGAACCATGACTGGGATGTCAACATACTAGGATACACAATCTACAGGAGGGACAGGGAGGGTAAAAGAGAAGGAGGAGTAGCTCTCTATGTAAGGGAAAGGATCAAAGCAACAGAACTAAAGAGCAAACAGGGAGCAGATGAGGCACTCTGGATTACCCTGGAGACAGGAAATGCACCACAATCCGTATGAGGGTTGTATACAGACCCCCTTCTCAGGGGGTGGGAATGGACAAGAAAATGATAGAAGGCATGCTTAGAATGGCAGAAAAAGGGGAAATATTGTTGATGGGGGACCTGAATATGCCAGATGTTAACTGGAGCACCTTTGCTGCAGGCACATCCAAGAGCAGCGTCATTCTTGATGCCCTGCAAGAGGCATGCCTCAGACAGCTAGTATTAGAACCTACTCGGGACGGGGCAATCTTAGACCTGCCATTCTCAAATGCGGATGAAGAAAAAATCTCAGATTTAGAAGTGAGCAGCCATCTGGGAACAAGCAACCACCAAACAGTGTGGTTCACGATAAACACAGCCATAGAGTCAAGCCATACAAAAGCAAGAGTATTGGACTTTAGGAGGGCTGATTTTGAGAAAATGAGAGAGTGCCTCAGAAAGACACTAGCAAATGGGCAAGAAGGAGGGGTGGAGGAACAATGGGGAGTAATCAAAACAGCCATCATAGAGGCAACAAGCCTTTGTGTGAAGCAAATCACCAAAACACAACAAAGGAAAGAAATGCTGTGGTTCTCAAAAGAGGTGACAGGGAAGGTTAAGGAGAAAAGGATAGCATTCAGGAAATATAAGGAAACTTAGAAGGAGCAGAACAGAGAACTTTATCAGTTAAAGCAAAAAGAAGAAGGGAAAGAAATCAGAATAGCAAAGGCCCAAACTGAGGAAAGGATAGCCAACTCTGTTAAGAAGGGGGATAAGACCTTTAATAGGTACATTAGGGAGTGGAAGAAAGACCAAGGGAGGGATTCTGAAGCTTAATAAAGGAGAGGGAATGTGAGCAGAGTGAGACAGTGAAAAAGCAGGGATACTGAATGAATACTTCTGTTCAGTATTCACAAAGGAAGAGGAGGGGGAGGTACCTAATCCAAACAAGAGAAATACTCTGGATAGGGAGATCAATACCAGTCCATTCACAGAAGAAATGATTCTGAAAGAACCAATAAAACCAAAGGTGGACAAAGGAATGGGGCCTGATAGGATTCACCCAAGAATTCTAAAAGAACTAAGGGAAGAAATAGTGACACCACTGACTACTCTCTTTAACAAATCATGTGAGGACTGGGTGGTACCTGTGGACTGGAGGAGGACAGATGTGATTCCTCTTCACAAAAGTGGGAGCAGGGCACAGTCAAGACACTACAGAGCAGTTAGTTTGACCTCAGTGGTAGGGAAAATGATGGAATCACTTCTGAAGGAAATAATTATTGAGTACCTAGAAGCCAGTGGGGCACAGGACCCAAGGCAGCATGGATTCTCAGCAGGAAGGTTGTGTCAGATGAAGCTAATAGATTTCTTTGACTGGGTGACCAAAACAGTTGACCAGGGAGGGGCTGTGGACATGGCCTACCTAGATTTTAGCAAGGCATTTGATACAGTCCCACACAACAGATTAATATACAAATTAGCCAGCCTTGGAGTGGGTCCCAAAGTGGTAGCCTGGATAAAAAATTGGCTGGACAACAGGATGCAAAGAGTAATAGTAAACAGAGTCCACAGTGAAGAAAGGGACTTGGCAAGGTTGGAGGAATGGTCAAATGTATGGCAGCTTAGTTTCAATGCAAAGAAGTGCAAGGTAATGCACCTGGGAAACAAACACCCAGGGGAAGAGTACACAATGGGGGGTGAGATACTGACAACAACAAAAATGGAAAGGGACCTGGGGGTAATTATATCAGATGGTCTAAAGGTGGGCAAGCAATGTGAGACGGCAGTAAGGAGGGCTGGGGGATACTGGGATGCATAGGGAGAGGCACCAACAGTAGAAAACAGGAAGTTATTATCACTCTGCACAGACAGTTGGTGAGACCCCATCTGGGAGTACTGTGTGAAGTTCTGGAGACCCCATCTCTGCAAAGACAAAGAAAGAGTGGAGGATCTCCATAGGAGGGCAATCAAAATGGTGCAGAGTCTGCACCAGAAGACATACGAAGTGAGACTAAAGGAGCTTAATATGTGTACCCTTGAAGAAAGAAGGGAGAGGGGAGACATGATAGAAACTTTCAAGTACCTCATGGGAATCAACAAAGTCCAAGAGGGTAGTATCTTTCAGAAAAAGAGATGTGCAAGAACAAGGGGGGCACAATTTGATGATAGAGGGGAGATGACTCAGAGGTAATGTGAGGAAGTATTTTTTCATAGAGAGGGTTGTGGATGCATGGAACAGCCTTCCTGAGGAGGTTATGGAGTCAAGAACAGGGCGGGAATTCAAGAATGCATGGGACACACATAATGCAGTTCTAGTTGGGGGTAGGAGGAAGTAGGCTGTTGGTTAACTAGGATCTGCAGCTTATCCATCAGGTAGGACAATGGGCAGACTAGGTGGGGCAAGCTGTCCTTATCTGCCATCAAATTCTATGTTTCTATGTTCTATCTTTCTATGTAGCTGTCCTTTGTACCAGTTCAGGAGGATGCAATCTCAGTATTTAACAACTATCTCTCTGAGATTCATGACTGGATGAGTGCCAGCTGGCTGAAACTAAATACAGATAAGACTGAGGTGTTGACGGTGGGCCCAGATCATCAGGTGGTGGGTATCTTAGCTGGACAGTTACCTGGGCTTTGGCTCGGGGATGCTCTGCTAGCTGCCTCATATCCGGTGCGTAACCTGGGTGTTATTTTTGACAATGAGCTGACCCTGAAATCTCAGGTGTTGGCAGTTGTCAAGACCCCATTTTCTCATCTGAGGAATATCACCCGGGTGAAACACCTGGTTCCTTCCGATGATGTTTCTACCTTGGTTCATGCCTTTGTGACCACCAACCTTGACTACTGCAATGCCCTGTACCTAGGGCTACCAGGGGTTGATATCCGCCACTTGCAGCTGGTGCAGAATGTGGCAACCAGGCTTGTGACTGGTTCTTCTAGGTAGAGATGTTGTGAAATTAAATTTCAGCAACACAATTTTTCAAAATTCTGCCATTCTACAAAATTTTTTGCTGAATGCAAAATTGCAAGCATTTCACCTGCAAAATGCAAAATTTCACAACAAAATTCAGCATTTTGCCAAACTTCTCCCAAATATCACCAGAATTTTGCCATTTTATGGGCACAATTTTGCATTTCACAGGTGAAATTTTGCATTTCATGGTGAAATTTTGCATTTCATGGGCAAAATTTCACAATTGACACCCATGAAATATTTAGCAAAATCCGAGAATTTCACAAAATATTTCATGGAACGAAATGTTCTAATTTCACACATCTCTTCTTCTAGGACCAGTCACATTAAACTTATGCTCCACAGGCTGCACTGGCTGCCTGTACAGTGGCGGATCACCTTCAAGGTCAGTTTGCTGACCTACAAAGCCCTACAGGAACAGGGACCCCGCTACCTGAAAGTTCTCCTTTGCCCCTCCTGCCCTCCTACCTGCTTTGATCCACCAGCAAGGGATTGCTAGAGATTTTCCCAGTGCATTTGAAGACATCTGGGGATCAGCCTTTTTCTTACATAGCCCCTACCCTGTGGAATTCTCTATCTCGTTGGGTGAGAGAGTGCCTGACCATCAAAAGTTTCAAGTCAGCCCTCAAGACCTATTTATTCAGCCTAGCATTCCCTGATGGTGTTAGCTGATAGCTTCAGCCATTGATGTTATGCTGCTGTTTTTAAATTGTATTATGGATTAATGCTATTTTAACTGGATTTTATGGAATATTAATGTTGTTATGTGCATGTGTTTTATTTTTGTACAGCGTCTTGGCCTTGAAAGGTGCTTCATAAATAAAGTTATTATTATTATTAAACATCCAATCTAATTCTGCAACCAGATAATACCACCATAGATTAAGCAATGCTAACCCCTGTTTACTCTTTAGGCAGATATAGTTTGTTTAAAGCAATTCTAGGGAGTCCCTTCCTCCATAAAAATCTCCTCATAATGTTTTTCAAACTCATCAAAAAAGGCTTTAGGAATCATTAGAGGCAGAGCTTAAAATAAAAAAGTAATCTTGGTGGAATATTGACTTTCAAAATGTTTGCTCTACCAATAAACACCAGTAGTAATAATTGATATCTCTCTATACCTTGTTTAATTTTTCCAAAAACCAGTAGGAATTTAATTTATAGAAAAGATCTTTAACTGTCGAAATTTGAATTTATAGATATTTCATAACCTGCTTGCATAGACTTAACAAAGGATGATTATCTGGTAAATCTAGATTGTCTGAAAGAAATTATGCCTCACTGTTTACCCAATTTATTTTATATCCAGATGATTTCCCCAAATCAGTAAATAGTGTCATCAAAGGACAGTATGCATTCATGGGTTCTGATATAAACAACAGAATAACACCTGCATAAAGAGATATCTTATGTGGCTGGTTAGCTACTTGTACTCCTCCTAATTCTTGGTGAGTTCTCACCTGGATTGCCAATGATTCCAAAAATATTGAAAATAGTAAGGTAGACAATGGGCATTCCTGCCTAGTGTCTTAAGAAAGATCAAAGCATTCAGAACAATTTTGGTTGGACCTTACTCTAGCTTGGGGTCTAATGTAAATAAATGTTATCCAATCAAGAAATCTTCACTCTTAGCTGAAAGTCCTCAAAAGCACAAACAAAATTTGCCAATGCACACTATCGAAGGCCTTCTTGGCATCGAGGGATAGAATGCAACGTTCAAAGTTCCTAACAATAGAACTCGACATGGGGCTGCAGCTATCACTTTTGCTCTTCCATCCTTTTGGAATGCTCTGCAGAAGTCTCTAAAGATTATTGCCATCCCGGATCTATCTACCCTTAGGTCCTTGCTTACATCTGCTCTGAAGGAAAATGACACCCGTCATCACTAATTTGCTCAGATCCTACAGTTGGTGACTCCCCGCACTTGGATGGTTATCCTGTCTCTAGCACTTCTCCTGCATCCCTCTAGCAGCCCCTTCCCTCTCTCCCCTCACTCCCCCACCTTCCAGTATTGTACTGCATATGTATTTTCTGGTTACTATGTATATACAGCTGTATTAGGAGTAACTTCATATCCATCCATGGTACATTATAGGCACTTTGAAAAAGGTATGTGTATGTTGCCAGGTGCTACCATGTGGTGACACAACCTATAGAAATCTTGACCTTTTACTTGTTTACCTGCAATACTGTGTATATGCTTTGTCTGTCTTGTCCTTTTTATCAGTGTAATGTATTTGCTCACAATGTCATCCAGGACCATCTTGTAAACAAGCTTGCTCAAAGGTGTATAGCCTGGTTAAATAAAGTGTAATTGATTGATTGATACCCATTTCTGTTGCAAAGGCACATTCTGCAAGATTAAGTACTCTCCAAATATTGCACTGCAGACTTCCTCCTCCAACAAAGCCAGTGCGATCACCATGTGCAATTTTTGATGTGATCTTAGATAATCTGTTTGCTAATACCTTACCAAAGATTTTATAATCATTATTCAGTAGTGATATATAAAAGGTCTACAGGGTTTACACTGATCAAAGGTTTGTCTTTTTTAATGATTAGCAAAATACTGACTTCGTTGAAGGATGAAGGAAAAGCCCCTGCCTCATTAATCCCCTGAAAAAGTTGTTGCAAATTGGGTACCAAAATATCTTCTAGGTTTTTATAAAATTCTGCAGAGAAGCCATCAGGGCCCAATGATTTCTCATTTGGTAGATTAGTTATGCTTCTTCAATTTCCCTGGTTGCAATTTCCTTATGAAAGAATTCCTTATCTAGCACCAATATTTGAGGAATATTTATTTCTTTTAAATAAGACTGTATATCATGGATGCTTTTTGATTCATCTTGCTCATAAAGATTAAACTAAAATTATTTAAATTCTTTATTAAACTCTATTGTATTAGTCTTTCCATCTTCCAAAATAATTTTATCAATTCTGTGCTGACTTTGATCTGTTTTTAATTGATATTCCAACAGCTCATCTGGCATATCCGAAAAAAAATAGTGTTTAGCTCTTGCTCTATACATCTGTCTTTTTGCCCTTGTATTTAGTATTCTTTCATTTTTTTATATGAATGACTTTTAATAACACCTGTCCTTATTTGTGCATAGTGTTTCTGCAGTACTCAGTTCCACTTCTGATTTATTTAACCTTTGCTGATTTTCTTTTTCCTGTTATTATCATAAGAGATAATGCAGCCTTTTAAAAATATTTTTAGTGATTCCCAAATTGAGAAAATAAAGAATTCCTCATAAGGATTCTTAATTAGAAAATATTGAATTTCTTTTTAGAGCATTTTCCCAAATTGCTCATCTCACCATAACAAATTGTCATCCACCACCGATCTCGCCAGTATAATAATTTCTCATACCCCTTCAGGCGAATTATATATCATGGGCAATTCCAGCCTGAACTGTCTCTCCTCATCTCTAAATAAAGCACATAATGATATCAATGCCCACAATTTAATGCAACTTATACTTAAACCAACCCAACTAAACCACATTACCAGAAAACAGTCCTTAATTTACTAGGCCCTCACATCCCATCCAAATAGAATTATTAAATCTATCATACTAATTGATGTCCTGGGTGACCATCACATGAACTTTATGGTATGCAAAATCCATAGGTCTAAGGTACCTCACAAAAGCCTTGAAACTGATCATGTAAATCCCTGAACCTCATACTCCTCCTTAATGATCTGGCACATGCAAACTGGGAGCACATTGCTTTGTGTAACTCCATCGACGAGCCTGCAGCCTATTTTCATGGTAAATGTTTAGAGGTCTGGAATAAGCATGCACCTCTATGACATATTAGGGTCAGAGGAAACCATCTTCCTTGGATCACCCCTGAACTCCTAATTTGCCTAAGAGCACACAATCAAGCGTGGAAAACTCACAATGCATCTAAGCTTCCTAATGACTACAACACTTACCACACTCTACACAATAAGTGCACTAAAGTTGCTCACTTAGCCAAAGCTGAATACTTCTGTGCCCCCTTCCAGACTAACATAAATAATCCCTCCAAATTCTGGAAGGTCATGCACTCCCTTTTTGCCCCACAATCCACTCCACCCACCCTGTTTCTTATTATAAACAATACTGAACTTTCTTTTTTTTTAATTTAACATCCTTTATTAATTTTATGAAACAAAAGGTAGACAACACATAATATTCTCTTACCACTACTAGTAGTACATTTAAAATAAGAATCATTAACAAGGTAAAGGTGTGACATTCATAAAAAGTAATAACTAACTCTACAATAAACAAAATAAACCACCACCCCCACCCACCCCATTGGTGCACTTTCCCATTTACCTAATTTAAAAACAGTACTAAGATGAGGACCAAAGTGGTTAACAAGTATATAAATTAATAAAAGAAACAAAACAAAAGAACAGAAGGTGTCCATGACAAAGACATTGGAGGAACTCATACAAGGCATATAGACACCAGAAGAAAGAGAAGAAAAGAGAAGGAGAAGGAAGAGGGGCTCATGAGCCATCTACCACGCTTTGTCAAGACAAATAAAGGGCATTTAGCTTCCCCCATTTGTTATTGAAAGGTGATTGACAGTGATGTACACTCGCAATTTGGTGCTCCACATGAAGTGCAAATGATATTTTATGCAGCCATTCAGTGTAAGTAATAACAGCCTGATCCACCTAATGTCTAAGCACTAATTTTTTGACTGCCATTGAGATTAGGGCTATGTGGAATCTTCTCTCCTTCACTGCAATGCTGGAGTAGTCTCCCAGAATACAAATGATGGGAGAGAAGAGGCTCTGTAGCCCCAGCAGTGGGTCTAATGTTGATTCAATTTGCTTCCACAGGGGAGATATCCTTTCACATGACCAGAATATATGAAGGAGTGATCCTTCCTCCTTGTTACATCTAGAGTAGATGCCAGAAGGAAGATGCTTCATTTGATCCAGTTTAATGGGAGTGTAATACAGGTTATTTAAGATGCAGTATTAGGTACCCTATAACGGTCTTGAGTATGGTATAAGTATGAATCTTTCCAATATTTTCCAATTAATAACTATATCAGGGAAAAAGGCCTGCCAGATCTTGCATCCGGCAGCCGAGGGAAGTTTCGGGAATGTGAGAACCAGTTTGTACAAAGTAGATATACCATGTGGTTTGGTGGCTGAAAACCTAATTTGCTGAAGAAAAGCATCTATGTGGGAGGGTTTGGGTACTTTCCCAAACACTTTGACTAGTATGTGTTTAAGCTGAAAAAATGTTAAAGACTGCCTGAGATGTTAAACCAAACTTGGTAAGAATCTCCTCTGTGGTCAGAATAGAATCTTGTGAATAGAAATCTGCAACAATATGTTCCAGACAGAGTGGTAGCCAACTTAGGGATATAGAAGCCCCTCCTATTTTGAGATTCAAGTTGTCGTGGATTGGCTGAGAGAAGTCAGTGCTTGGGGATATCTTACAATATCTGAACAGTTGAGAAAGAACTCTCAATGAAATGACGATCGGGAGAGACTGTAGGGCTTTAGGTATGTGCTTTATGGATGTGTAAAACAGTGTGGAAGGGGATAACTGATGAGCAGCCAACATGTCCGATTCGATGGATAACCAAATTGGAACATAGTCGTGGTGAGTGAGAAGATCGGGTAAGGAGAGCCATTTCCCACACTTGTACAAATGACATGCCCAGTAATAGAATAGGAAATTAGGAAGACGCAGGCCGCCTAATTCCTTGGGTAAAGATAGCTTAAGATAGGATCTTCTGATTGCTTTATCCTGCCAAATGAAGGAATTAATATCAGAATGGATAAGTTGAAAGAACGATAAAGGTAACCATACATCCAACATATTCAACGGGTAAAACAGTCTGGGCAGGACATTCATCTTGATGGTATTAATTCTTCCCCATAACGATAAAGGAAGCTTTTTCCATCTTACTAAATCTTGTTGAATATTATTCCATAAGTCCTCTAAATTAAGTTTATGCAGTAAGGATAAGTCCGAGGTGATATAAATACCTAAGTATTTAATGGACCGAGAGGTCCATTTCATCCCGAACTTACTAAAATCTGAGCTATATGTTAAGTGATTAAGGGGAAAGATTTCAGTTTTACTAATATTTAGTTTGTAATTCAAAAGTTTCCCAAAGCTCTCAATAATATTCAATGCTTCTGATAGAGAAGAAACTGGATTTGATAGGTGAAGCAATATATCATCAGCATAAACCGAAAGCAGAGGAGCCCTATCGCCTATTGGTATACCGGTGATTAAGGGAGAAGACTTCAGTCGCCTGATGAGAGGTTCAAGATATATGTTAAAAAGAAAGGGAGAGAGAGGACAGCCCTGCCACATGCCAGAAAAGAGAAGGAAAGCATCTGAGAGTATTCCATTGCAGTATATTCTAGCCCGAGGGAAGAAATATAGAACTTGAATCCATTTGATAAAGTCATTAGGGAAACCCATTGTCTGCAGCGTTGCCCATAAGAAATTCCAGTCTACCCTATCGAATGCTTTTTCTGCATCTAAAGAAATTAATGCCATGGGGTAGAAGACGTTTTTGCCAACTGAACCAGATACGACAATTTACGGAGATGGTCTACAGGGGTTCTACCTGCCACAAATCCTATTTGCTCGGGACTAAGAAGATGGACTGAGACTTGTTCAATTCTACTAGCGAGTATATTGGCAAGAATTTTAATATCACAATTTAATAGGGAAATTGGGCGGTAACTCGCTGGGGACTGGGGTGGTTTGCCTGGTTTAAGGAGAAGGATAATCAAGGCTTCTAGCAAGGATGGGTCCTGGGGTTGCCCGGAAAGAATGTATTGGTACAATCGCAGCAAGCTAGGTGCAAGATCTTTAGCAAAGGCTTTATAGAAGTTTGACGGTAAACCATCTGGGCCGGGGGCCTTATCCAAAGCTAAATTATGAATAGTCGATAGCACTTCTTGAAGGGAAATGGGAGTGGATAAAAAGGTCTTTTGTGTGAGAGAGAGAGAGAGTGGGTAGAGAAGAGACAGTCAGGTATTCTAGTAGCTCCCTTTGCAATGGGGGTGATGGACGCTGATTGTAAAGAGAAGAGTAGAACTGTTTAAAGACAGAAGCTATGTCTCTGGGATGCGTTTTAGTGATCCCACTAGGATCATTAATGGAGGAGATGAACCTTGACGCCTCTAGTTTCCTCAGATGTAGGGCTAGTAGGTGACTCGCTTTCTCCCCTTGCTCTATGTATTTTGCCTGAGTTCTCAAAATGACAAATTCCGCTTTTTCTTGTACTAGACGCAAATACTGATTCCTTAAGTTCAATAATTTTTTCAAGAGATCTGGAGAGGGAGAAGAGGGGAGGGATTGTTCGAGCAAACGGATTTGGGCAAGAAGTGAGGTGATAGTAGCTTCTCGCTTTCGTTTGCGAGTAGAGGATAGCCTAATGAACTCACCTCTCAGGAAACATTTCAAGGCACACCATTCGTGGTCTGCTTTTGCGACAGAGCCCTGGTTGTTTCCAACAAATACTTGAATCAAATCAGAAATTCTGGTAATGACATAGTCGTCCTTTAATAACTACGTGTTTAGGCGCCATACCGAATCCCTTTGGAAATTATGGTCTAA
Organism: Neoceratodus forsteri; assembly: GCA_016271365.2. NCBI lineage: Eukaryota > Metazoa > Chordata > Ceratodontiformes > Ceratodontidae > Neoceratodus > Neoceratodus forsteri. The sequence continues at coordinate 58,130,592 of CM028130.1, forward strand.
CAAGACTGTAACCCAGACGACAGCGTGATCCGATATGACTATCGGTTCTATAGCGGAGTCATTTAAACGTGGTATGAGAGAGTGACTAAGTAGGATATAATCCATCCGGGACCAAATGGAGTGCACCATTGAGTGAAAGGAAAAGGAACGGACTGTGGGATTTTGTAATCGCCATGGGTCACACAGCTTAGCAGAATCAAGGAATTCTGCTAGTGCATTCTGGGCAGCAGAGAGAGGCTTGAACTGGGAGTTGGAACGATCTAAATCCTGGTTGGGTGGTAGGTTCCAGTCTCCCCTAAATATTATTGGGAGAGTGGAAAATATTCGCAACTTATTCTGCAGATCTAAAAAGAAGTCTGTATTCCGCCCCACGGGCCCATACACACTTCCAAGAACTACTTCGGTACACTCTAATAGGCCATGAACTAAAATGTATCTCCCCATGGGTCTGTGATGGTCATTTTAGGCTGGAAGGCTACAGACTGGTTAATCAGAATAGCAGTACCACCACTGGCTGTCAACATACCAGATTCGTAAACTTGCCCGACCCCCAGCCTACGCAAGCCAGCAACTTCCCCAGGGAGGAGATGGGTTTCTTGAATGAAAGAGATGTTGGCCTGCAGTGCTGATAAATGTTTGAGAATTTGGATTCTTTTATTCAACTCATGAGCCCCTCTTACATTCCAGGTTATAAATTTTTTCAGGTCACTGGTCATTTAATTTTGTGAAGTACTTTACAAAACCAGTCCCTTATATTGAGAAAGTGCACCAGAAATCCCCACTCAACAAATATTTCCTCAAAACTGTAACACTGGCATCCTCCCAGATCCAGAAGAGAAATACAACATTAACTCCATCCAATAGGACAGTTGCAGTAAACTGGAAATCCCAATCGTAGACAATAAAGAAACATGGGATGCCATGGTTATCAGGTGCCCCCCCACCTGTTAGTCAAACCCTCTTAAAACTATTCACAATGGACACTCTACCCAGCCGTGAAACTCCCTTATATCCCATATTTTCCTTATAGGGTAGATATCCCATTTGTACCCCATCGTAGTTGCTCTCCATGAACCTATCTGAGAGTAAATAATAAGAGACAACTGGTCCATATGTAGTATAAAGCTCTACTCCCAAAACAAAACACATCTATTAGCCTTCTTGGGAACCAAAAGGTATTCTCCATAGTAACATAGCCAATTATAGTAAATCCAAGGGCAACTAGGCTACTCCCCCCCATGCACCAGAACGTGTGGCTGGCCAATCCTAAGCTGAACACCCCCTCCAAGAACCCCACCAATGAATAAACAAACATTTGTTCTAAAGACCCAAAGGAGAAACCACCAGATTGTGAAAGAGGGAATCATTCATGATAAGTTGTGTTATTACTAGACAATGGTCCAGGGAGGAGCCATTGCAGCCAAGACTCAATAGAGAGAAAGAAAGGGCGGTGACGGCAGAAATAGCTGGAATGAGAGTGTGAAGCAGTGATATTGTGATATTGGGGGGAGAAGAAAGGACTGAAAGGTACAGGGAAGAGACAGAAGTTGTATAATACCAGAGAATGAGCCAGGCTGAGTATGCAGAAAAACATTAGCTTTGCTCCCCATTTACCAGGGTGGCAAAAACTGAGAGAACCCTATAACAGGGGGAGTGATTAGTGAATAGAAAGTTAGAGACGAAGTGAGAAGGAAATAAAAAATGATAAACTCTTTCTTAGTTGTTTTAAAACTAAAATCAAAATAGATTGCGCAGGGTTCAATGTGCCAGACGGTCTTTCTTGATGCGGTTGTTTCCTAGGGGAACCAAATTAGCAGTGGTCTTGCACCATACCAAAAAACAAGCCCCAGGGAAACAGCCAAACAAACTAAAAGAGTCTGTGGGGATAAAGCACCTCGATGGTGCGCAAGTTGATCCAGAGCTTTAGGCTACTGCCCTTCACCATCTCTGTCCACCACCGTCATCTCCTTCACAGGGATTGTTTCTTCCCATGCAGGCTCCATCAGGACCGGTCGCCTTCATGGTAAGCAAACTAACGAAACCTTTAGACACCCAGAGCTTCTTGGTAGATCATATTATGGCCTGCAACATTAGGATATGAACAACGTGGGTAGCTTCTTACTCAGCTCGGCCCAAGCTTGATCAGCAGATTCAAAAGAAAGCCATACACCATCCACCAAAACTTGCAGATGAGCGGGATAGGCCGTACAAAACTTGATACTGGCAGCAATCAATTTAGTAACTGTAGGGTGGAAAGAGGCTCTCTTCTGATGGGTTTCCAGAGGCAGATCCTGGGTAATCCGTAATCGATTGTCTTCCCATTGAATGACTTGCAGCTCTCTAACTTTTGAGAGAATATGTTGCTTTTCCAGATAGTTAAGCAGGTGAATGATCATTGGGCGAGAGGGAGCAGACTGCTCCGGTTTCAGGCGCAGGGACCTATGCGCCCTTTCAATTAAGTAGGTGGGATTATGTGGGGAAGGGCCCACTATTTTAGTGAATAGCTTCTGAACAAATAGAATCACAGAGGAACCTTCAACCCCTTCAGGCAGCCCAAAAATTAAAATGTTGTTCCTCCTGCTGCGACCCTCTAAATCTTCTGTTTTGAGTTGTAACTTTGTGATCTGTTGCCTGAGTTTTGCAATCTTGGGGTCTGCCTTATCACGCCAGGTTTCTAGGGAGTGGGTGCGTGCCTCGGTGTCCACCGCCCGGATCTTGAGATCAGCCATCTCGTTGCAGATACTTTTAAGATCCGTGAGTGATTTCTTGTAAAGCTTTTTAAAGGTTGCAGCTTTTGCAGGAACGCTCTTCTGACAGCGGTGCAGGGGCTGAAAGAGCGCTCAGTTGCTTAGCCAAAGATGCTGAAGTGGCTTTGCTTTCTTGGCCTGCTTATCAGGCAAGACCGGGGTCGTATGTCTAGGCAAGACCGCTTTCATTTCAGCCTCCATCACGGTCAACTTAGCCACCGAAGACGCAAAAAAACCAGCCAAATAACTTCCTCAAATAGCTTGAAACAGTAAAATAAGGTGGTCTCCATGAACCTGATCCAAAGGGCGTTTGATTATATTAGATGTTCCGGAGGGGAAAGCGGGAGCTCAGGGAAACAGCAGCTAGCAAGCCAGAGCCATCACGTGATCCAATACTGAACTTTCTTATCACCTTAGTGCTGCCACTGAATTGAATTCCTACTTCACCTCCTGTGATTCTGCCCTTCTAGCTTCACTACCTGCCTGCTATCTCCCCTCCTCTCCCAACTTATCCTCCCTGTTTTCTATGAAGCAACCCTGCTCCAGTCACTGAGAGCTACAGAAAGACAGCAACTGAGCTCGCTATATCATAGGGTCAGCTGTTTCACCACTAGGGCAGACAGAATGGAACACCACTGCAAGGTGCTCCAGGCCCTGGAATGGCCATCCTTGAAGGCAAGACTAGCATATCCCTCTCTGTGCATGGCCTATAAGCTACAGCAACCCTGGACCCCTCTTGGGCTGCGAGACCTGCTAGTCCCTAAGACATGAGGCGAGAGCTCAGATCTACCAATCGGACACTACTAGAAATCCCCAGGGCCAGTTCATTCCTGAGTCAATGGTCAGTTAGGGTTGCCCTCCCTAAACTCTGGAACAAGTTCCTGAGAGAGATACAAGACAGCCCTACCACCGAGAGCTTCAAGAAAGGGCTTAAAGCACACCTAGGGAAGGAACCTCAGTGCCACTGCCTCACTTAGGGTCCTGCCAGGGGACCAATGCAGGGATATTCCTCTGTTAAACAAACAAACAAAAAAAACAGTGGGACATGGATGGATGTGTCCATTTCAGTCTGGGGGTAGAACTGTCCCTCGCACTTATATAGGTTTTACAACTGTAAATTGTCTGTACTTAACAAAAGTCTGGAGCATTGGTTGCATCAGTTTCTGTACCGTATTGTTTGTTCATGCACTCTACGTAAAGCTTTGTTGTACTATACATATTGTTTGCATTGTTTTTTCCCTCCCTTTAGGTACATGTAACTAAACCCAGGTCACCCCTGAAAAAGGGACTGCAAGGTTCCAGTGGGCCTACCCAGTTACCAAAGTTTAAATAAATAAATAATACATAATGATCTAATGTTTTTCCTTTTTCTAAAATCTCACCCACAGATACCTTGGCAGCTTTTTATACTCTCAATCCATCCAAGGGAAGCTCATCTGATGGACTGGACCCTAAGCTGCTATATCTATCAGCTCCAGCTATCTCTGCTCCACTATTTGACTTACTTAACCTTTCCTTCTCTACAGCCTCCATCCCTACTGCTTGGAAGCATGCCATTGCACTTCCACTGCCTAAGGGTGGCAATTCTTCTACTCCTGTAAACATCCATCCCATTTCTCTTCTACCTGCCCTTGTTAAGCTTCAAGACCACCTGGTTCTCTTGCAACTCTCTTCTCATCTGTGTGACAAATTTTTTCACTCTGTTCCAATCTGGGATCTGGAAGAACCAATCCACTGTCACCTCCTGATTATGCTAATGAATTTTATCATCTCTGGGATGGATTGTAACCAAATTTCATCTGATATTTTTGTCAACCTTGCTAAGGCTTTCAACACCATATCCCACAAACTTCTGTTAAACTCCCTTTCTGCAGCAGGTTTAACCACCTCTGCCACAAACTGGTTCAGAGCCTACCTGGTAGGTAGGGCCCAGTCTGTCAAAATATCAGACACAATCAATCAATCAATCAAAATCTTTATTTATCCAGGGGGGCACCATTGAGCAAGGCTCATTTGCAAGGTGGACCTGGTCATGAATACATCAAAGTACAGTACAGAAGCAGGTATACAAAAAGAAATAATATACAAGGAATGAAAAGTATATACAGTGTATACAGTATGAGTACAAGGTTGAAATAAATAAAAAAAACAGCATTATTTTCATCTGAAGAAGTCAGCAGATGTACAATCAGCCATAGGCATACAGGGGTTATAAGCAGAGATCTTTTGAGTGAGGCAGCTGCTACACATATAGGGGAAAGAGGGCATGTATGGGGTGGCAGGTTAGAGAGGTAAAGAAGAGGAAGGATATATTACCGATGACTGGGGAAAAAAATTGAACTAAAACCACAGAAAGTGACAATGGTTGTTATGTACTTGTTTATTATGATAATGACAGAGGGGGTAGATAATTGGGACACTACTATGGATGGGGTGGGACTTTAGCCAGGCTGGAGTGGACAGGGAAGGATGGGTACAGCAGGAAGAGTTAATAGGGAAAGAGTGAGAGCCAGGGGTAGAAACATGGCGAGCATCAGGATGGAAAGGGGGAGTTGTGGAATTAGTGGGCTAGAGGTGAGGAAAACATTTGCAAGGTGCTTTCATGTAGTGATCGTAGAGCGCCTTGAAGATATTCAGGCTAACAGGGCAGCTCAGCTTCAAGTTCCTTTGTAAACCGTTCCACAATGTGGGTAAAGAAAAGCTTAGAGCAGCTTTGCCAAAATGAGTTTTGGCCCTTGGAACTTGGATGGCATTTAGGGAATAGCTATTTTCCCCTCCTCTCCCCATTAACACTGGCATCCCACAGGGTTCCATGCTGGGCCCTGTTTTATTCTCTATATTTTAAATGACCTTCCCTCAGCCTGTTCTCTCACCTCCATCCACATGTATGCTGATGACACTGTCATCTTCACCTCCGGCCAGTCCCCTGATGATATGGCAACCAGACTACAGCATGACTTTGATAAAGTTCAGCAATGGTTTTGCTTCTATCAACTCTCCCTTAAGGCCAAGAAGACAGTCTCAATAACCTTTGGCACTAGGCAGAGGCTCTCTAGGCTCCCCTCTCTGCCATCTTTCCATACCCTTGATGGGACAGTTCTTGAGGAAACTTCATCCTTTAGATACCTTGGGGTGTGGCTTGACCAATACCTTAACTTCTCTGGACATGTGGACACCATCCTGAAAAAGTAGCACCCCAAGCTAGGTTCATTATATAGGAACCATAACTGCCTCCTGCTACAGGCTCAACATGAACTTGTCCAGAAAATGATACTACCTATCTTTAACTACTGTAATGTAGTCTACAGTGCTGCTTCCAAGACTTCCCTATCCAGATTATACACCATTTTTAATTCCTTCTGTCATTTCATTCTGGACTCTCACCTCTCACCCATTGCTGTGATTTTTACCACTCTCTTGCTTTTTTCTCACTAGAAAATCAACAACACCTTCACTGCACCAAATCTGTGTCTTAACTCCCGCATACATTATCTCCTCACTCTCCATCCTCTCCTCCTCCCAGCCCACTCACTCTGATCTTTTGACTCCCGCTTAATGATAGTTCCCTGCCGGTCAACTGTGCTTGGGCAGTCGGCCTTCTCACATCACTTCCCTAAACTATGGAATTACCTTCCTCATCAGATTCAGCACTCATCCTTCCCACACTCTATCTCTTATTCATTGCACAGTTTCCTCTTGGTAAACTGTACCTGTGATTAATCTCTTCTTCTTCTCGCTGAACAGTACCTTATCATACGTCTTATCTTCTCCCTTTCTGCATTTCCATCCCCTATTGTTCCTGTCTTCATAACTACTATGACTACTCCAAACCCTCCCCTTCAACCTCCCTACTGTTACCTCCACTCTACCATTATCCACTTGAATTCTGGTTTCATTGCTTAATAATCCATCGGATATAGTGTGTACACTAGCACCTAGCCCAAATCTGTTCCACTAGAGTCTACCACAATTTTGCTGTATTATTTATATGTATCTGCACTTACTATGTATAATGTGCATATAATTTTCTGTATTTCTGTATTCCTAAACTATGCTAAAATAGCTTGACTCTGTAAAATTTGCTTATGCTTAATTGGATGTACAGTATGCCTCCTTCTACCCCCTCCTCCAGGACACACCAGGAGATGCACAGCTTGTTGTTCAGTGTGCCCTTCCTGGTGAAACATTTCAATAAATAAATAAATCTGGTCCAGGAGCTTTACCTGGCACCAGAGATTTTATTGCTAGATTATTTTATGTATGTTAATGTCTGCCTCCAGTAGGGCACCCAGCTCTGGGTTGCTTTTAGGATTATTCAGATTATCCAAATATGTTTTTAGTTCCTGGTAATTATCATTGTGTTCTGAAGTATACAGTTCTTTATAGTATTCCTTAAAAGTATTAAAATTTCAATCGAATCGTTACTTATATTACCTTCTAGTGACATTATAGCAGATATGTTGTTTTTCTCCTGCTCCTTTTTAAGTTGCCAAATCAGAATTTTATCTGGCTTACCCCCGATAGCATAGTACTTGCTTTTAGTATATAGCAAATGGCATTCTGCTTCTTCTGTTAATATTTTATTAAATTAATTTTCATATTCCAATAATTGTTGGTAGTGAGTCGGATCTAATGTCTGGCTATGTAATATTTGGGATATTAAGGCTTGGAAATCTTTCATTTTGCAATCACTGTTTTTTTGTTTGTTTGGCATTGTAAGCAATTGTAGCCCCCAACCCCCACATATGCCTTGAAAGCTTCCCATATAATATTCCTTGATGTATTGTATCTGTGGTGTTATTGTTTTGAAAATATTGTATAATTTCCTCTTGCATATTAGTCGCAATGTTAGAGTCCTTCAGCAAAAGAGGGTAAAATTTAAAGTAAATGTTTAGTGAACTGGGAGAGAACTGAACTTCCATAATGAGAGGTGCATGATCTAAAATTATGTTTTTTATAATAAATTTTCACAATCATATATGATATCATATCAGAAATTAGAAAACAGTCAAGTCTTGAATAATTTTAATGGGCCTGTGAAAAAAAAATGAATATTGTCTAATCCAGGCATTTTCTTTTCTCCACATATCAACTATATTGAAATATTTATAAAATTGGATCACTTTTGCTGCAGCAGAGGTTAGTTTTTCATAAGAAATGATTGATTTATCTAAATTAGGTTTTAGAATCAAATTCACATCCCTGCCCCTTATTTAAGAGGTAGGAAAGGATGCTAACTCCAAAAATAAATTGTTATAGAACCCCGGGGAATTTTCATTTGGACCATATACTGTACATTTATTAGTGTGCAAATTTGTTCCATTATTTTTAATTTAGTTATCATAGATCTTCCATTTTTGTCCACCACTGATCTACCAAAAGTATTAGCAGAGCCTCTTTTCAGTATGATGGCTACCCCCCCTTTACATTTTTTTGTAGTCGACATTAATTCCTATACCCTACTACCTGCTGTAAAACTTAAATAAGCCATTAGAATTTTTTTTGCAGCAGCAGCAGTATGCATTTAACATTAGTTTTATCTTAGTAAATAAAAACCTTAGTTGCTTTAATATGATCTTGCAATTTCTTGACGTTCCATGTCATGAATTTTATAACAATCCATTCAATTTTTTTGTCAAAATACATCCTTATTAGCTGTTCCTTAGCTAACTGCCATTCTTATACTCATTTCAAATCCTTCCATGGGTATATGTCTTTACTTTGCTGTAACCCAATTCCACTAATTGTAATAGTGCTGTAAAACACATACAGCCTCTTTTCTATTATCATCAAGATCTTTATAGATCCCCAGAATAAACCTTTATATACTAAGGAGGAGCCCATCCTCCACCCTTACCTTGAAACCCATAAAGTGCACATTATTACTGTGTTCCCGCATTCCCCCCTCCCCATTGTCCTTAGGGCCCAGCATGTCATATTTATTAACAATAATGCAAATATCTGGTTCTTATGCTGTGGATGTTTCTTGTCCCATCCCCATTTGTCAACCGTTGCAGCAGTCTCATTTGGGCCTTCCTGAGTGGCACCTACTAGCATCCCTATCAAATGTCATAAGCATGTTTATTTGAGCCCTATAGCTTTCTTCTTCCCCCCATGCAATCTCTTTTTTTTTGTATACTTTATTTTTGGCTCCTCACATGCGACAGGGCATACTTAGCCCCATTCAGCCTTATACATGGGTGTGCAACAATCCCAATGTCCAGCTTCTGCCACTGTTGCAGGGATAGGGAGGACCATGGCTTCCCTCCCCATGGAGGGGCTCCCCTCATTGGTGGGGAATGGACCGGGGGACAGACTTTATCACCCTGTAGCCCCCACCCTAACTTACACTGGGATTTATGTGGCTGAGGGGAGGTGCCTGTCACAGGCATTATTCTGCTCACCGTGAGGGGTTTTCTGTCTTGAATCCCCTAGGGTGCAGAAGTGCAATGACATCCAGTATGTGGTGAGCACGTTCCCATGCTCACTTGCTGGATGTCTGCCTCTGCCCAACCTCATCACAAGGTGCCTCCAACTGCTGCTCCCACAGTCTCCACTGGGGTCACTAGAGTGGCAGGCACACACCCCAACCTTCGCAGGAAAGGAGATCAGTCCTCCAGATGCTCAATCCTCCCTCCCCACTAACTCCCAATGGTCTGAATCCATTCACAAACCCAGGTCACTGGCATGGAGTGAGGTGTGGCATCCAGTGCCTCAACTCAGCACCACAGGGCCAGCCCCGATGCAATCTCATTTGAATAATATCCCATAAATTCTACCTAAACCCCCTTTCACATATAACCACCAACACACACCTGTACCACACTAGCAACACATCTGCAGCTGCAACACACAAAACACACAAGCAATACAACATAACAAACAAAGAAAAAATATGGGTGGCATGGTCCATCTCTTATACAATCCATTTGCAAGAGGTGTCTTCTTCATACTAAATAATCATAGCTTTATTGCATATCTTGGAGTGAGAAGAGAAAAAAAATGTGTTTTTTCCCCACAGAAAGACCAGTTTTTATATTGTTAAATCCTGTGAAAAGGAAAAAAAATTGTAGGGTGATCTCTTTGAATATGCTAGTAGATGAAAGTCAGTAAGTCTGAAGTTTTTCTCTCTATTTTCTGACCCTCTTCTTCTTCATCTTCCTGGAAGTTTCTGAGATTTCTGTCCTGTATACATATGAATTGGGTGGGATGGGGACCTTAGCCTCTTTTATCGTTCATATCTTCCATAGTCTTTAATATAGCTTCTGCTTTTTTAGGGTCATCAAATATCTGGACTCTGCCATGATAAAAGAATCTGATTAGTTTGCTGGATGCAACATAGCAAATCTAATGGCTATTTGCTTTAGAATGTCTCGCACCCCATCAAACGCTGAATGAGACTGCATGGTTGATATGCTGGAACTTTACACAGCCTAGAGCTAGACCTTTATTATTTCTATCATGTCTCAAAATTAGCTCTCTGTCAGTATAATAATGTGGTGTTAAATACATTGGATTGGGTTGTCTTTTATTTTGTTCTCCATTGTCCTTCCAGCCCCCCTTCCCACATACAAACACGGTGAGCTCAATCGAGTATTATCCTTTCTTTGGGGTATTTTTTATTTAAGACTGAGGATATCATTTTTCCAAAAAAAGACACTGGGTCAGTGTTTCCTTCAAGCCCTTCTGGAATCCTGATTAAATATATATTCTGTCTTCTGGATCAATCTTCCAATTTGTTTATTTTTAGTTGTAATTTCTGAATTATCTGGGATTGTGCAGTTACTTTAATGATGACTTGGTTTACCTTGTCCTCTAAGTTGCTCACTCGTCTTTCTACAGTGTCCATTCTGATATTGAGCTGTTGCAATTTGTCACTAAGCTCTGAGAATAAGTTTGGGAACTCAGATAATGCTGCTGTGATGGAGGCAAAGCGTTCTTGTATGTCCTTTTTGATTTCATGCCTTAACTGAGCAAACATTTCTATGCTAGCTTCAGAACTGCCATTTGTCTGAGTTTTAGAGTCATTAGCATTAACATAGTTGATTTCTTCCTGGTTCTCTCCATGCTGAGAGACCATACTATTGGAGTCCACCCTACTACTCTTTTCCTGCCCCTGCGCCATATCCCTGACAAATTTGGTATTAGCCTGATCCATTCCTGGCATTAATGCAGATGTAGAAAGTTCACTTGCCTCAGTTGCCATTAGACATTCATTATCCAGGAAGATTTCTTCCTCTTCATCTGCAGTTGTGTATTGCAGTTCCTCTGTTTCAGCTTTTTAACTAGTTAGGGAGTCAACAGTTTCATTGGTGTCAGGTTCCAATTTGGGTTCCTGATTGGCTTCTGGTTCCCTGGTATTCCCGCCTGCAAGGCAGTAAATAACAAATTGGGAGCTGCATACAAGGCTAGCTACATGTTAACACCATCTGCTAAACTAGCCATTGCAAGGGGAATTCTGTTGCTGACCCTCAATTACTGTGCCCCCCCCTCCTTGGTTCTGCCCATAAAACCTCCCTACTGAAGTGGGACATCACTTACAATAATGTATGCCTCTATGCTTCCCCTTCCCCTCGACTTAGGCATTGTTGCCTACTTTATGGTGACTTTGGCTGACTTTCCCCCGTGGCCTCTAGGAATTACTACCTTGGCTCTCTTATTGACTCTATCATCATGCTACAGATCCCAACTACACTGACAGAGATGTTCCTTCCTTTCACCTCCCCTCATGAACTGAGATCAGTTGATAAATCCCTACCCAAGTCCCCAGATGTCTTACAACAAAAGGAACAGGTGTCTTTGGACACATGGCTCCTAAGTTCTGGAACACTCTCCCCCTGGCAGTCAGACAGTCAGGGACCCACCTTCACTTCAAAATCATGCTCCGTTGCTATCTTATGCAGGCTGATCATTGCATCTGTTTTGATCCTCCCTAACTCCTTCCTGTCAGGTCCCCCCATCTACAGCTCCTGTGTCACTACCCCAAGCACTTATCCATAACCCCACTAATCTTCGGGTCGGGCAGACTGCATGTCACCTTGCCCTGGCTACTCACTCTACCCTCACTTATAATCTAACATCTACTGTCTGATTACCACCTTGATCTCCTGTTTACTGCTCTATTCTATGTTTGTACCTTTCCTGTAACCTGTCCGCTATCTATGCTTGTTAACTCTCTATGTTGCTTTGCTTTCATCACAGGATGTTACTCCTATACTGTACCTGTTAATTATGCTTCTGCCCCTATGTTACTGTGCTCAAATCTCCATACTTTCCATGCATAAGAACTTGTCTTCCCCAAGATGTAATGTTTGTCTCTCATTGCTCGATATGTTCTGATGTATTGTAGTCGCCCGGGTCATGCCTGAAAATAGTCACTCTGCTGGCTAGCGCACTTACCCAGTAAACAAAAACTAAATAAAAATAAATAAACTCACCATCTCAACCATATTCAGTGATTCAGGGACAGAAGAGAGCTTGGGTTTTAGTTGCAGTATATCAAAGTTAAATTTCTGTTGTTGTAGCCCTGTTTGTAGAGCACTGTCCGCTGACTGGAAGTTATGAAGCTGTGTACGTTTGTTTTGTGCTCTGAATCCATTACCACCTTTTTCCACAGCTGCAGAGTCTAACTGCTCTGGATGCTCACAAGTCTGTCTGACCAGTTTGGGCTTACTGTTCAGTGTCTTCCACTGCATGTAATCAGGCCATTTTTTTTTTAAATTTCTTTCAGGTGGAGTGGAGATGTTAGCATTTTCTATGTATAAGACTCAATGTTTTGTGAGCAGTTAAAAATTACATTTTGGATTTCACACAAGTGAGAGTTAATGGCTCTACATACTCAGTTAAAAAGAAAGAATAAGGATTTTTTTTTAAATTGTGGGGACATAGCAGCCTCTTCAAAAAGATGATATCAGGGTCACTGTCTAATAATTACATTTGGCTCAGCTTACTCAGTAAACCAGGAGCGCAGGGCTGCGTTAGTGTGTTCCTCTTGGTGACCATGTTGAATCCATAGTCAGAAACATTAACCATCAGCTAGGCTTACTCTACGGAAAACCTCACCCCTGAGGTAAAAAAAAAAATACTAGTCTCCAGTCAGCTGCTAACAACACTGTCATCAACAAAATCTGTGTGGCCTTCAACTAGCTCTGTAGATTTGTTCAAAACAGGAAACAGAACTCTCACCTATGTGATCTGTTCACCTCCACCTAATGGCTTTCTTTTCACCTTCGCATCACCTTCAACTCTGCCCTGCTCATGAAAAGGGGCCTGCTTGGTCAATTACCTACTGGTGTTTGCAACCTACTAACCAAGATTGAGAACTGCTGTAGCACAAGATTAATAGGTTGTGGTAAATTGGCTTTGCTCTTCAGAAGAACCACTTTGGGCCACTGCTCTTTTACTTACTGAGTAGCTGAATCCTGGAACTCACTCCCACCTATGGTGACTGCACCCTCAATGATCCATTTCTTCATATTACAGGTCACAACCCTTTTCTACAAATATCTAAAATGCAACTGCCTATAGCATTAATCGCAGTCTGTGGTTACTCTGGAAACCCAGTCCCTCCTATAGCCACCCTTAGTATGTTATTACATAGCTGATTACCTTGCTCATTCTGTATTGGTGGACCTAATTATTCTACCTCTGTGTAATTATGGAAATCTTATGTCTGGTATTATGTATTTTGACTCTGGTTTTATGTATCTGTCTTTCCTTTGATGAATGTTGTGTATCATGTTTTATGATGTATTAAAGGGACACAACATTTTTTTTGCATCATATTATTTTTAGGTAAAAACCCACATTTTATAATTGCTTACCTTCTCTAACATTCATTGTTGTTGCTGATTGTTTTAACTGCCTCTTTGATTATTAGAACTGAAATGCATGGTAATGTATAGCTATACTCAGCCTTGTTTTGCTTCAGATCATTGAACTACTCTTATTGCATACTTTTTGAACATCAGAAACACTCTCAAACAGTGCAGTCACTCATGGTAGTCTCCTCTATTTCTACTGCATAATGATTAGCTAGATTGTGTTGGGGGGTGTTCCTGAGTCAAGGAAAGATGCAATGGTAGTTGGTCAAGAAATGTAAACAAACATGTCTTGGTGTGGTAACACCAGTAAGGCGGGTACTCATTTTTTCACTTTTTAAAAGAAAAAAGGGAACTGAATCAAACTTCCAGTTGCATCAACAGTCTCTATAGAATGTAAACAATCAGCAATCTGTTTTATAAACTAGGGGCAGTTTAATGCCAAAGGGGGTTGACAGTGTTCCTTTAACTGATTTGAACATCTTTGAAAAAAGTCTGTTGAGCTCAAAGGTCTTCCAAACACAATGACTAACTAACTAAATAACTGACAATTGATTTACTTTGGGTACACATGCCAAGTTTTGAGTGTATACGTGCAATGCAGTGGTGCTAAAGACATCCAAATAATTTGAACCTTTTGCATATTTTTTTTACATCCTTTCCCCCACAGACTCCCTTCTGTCTGGTGCCCCCCTCCCAGCCCCATCACCAACCAATCCTAGGACTTACCTCATCTGCTGCTTCCTACCACCATGAGTTAGGGGTGCATCGAATTGTGGGCAGGGTCTGTAGAGTTGCCTGCATCATCCTGCAGTAACAATGTTCTTTCCTTTTTCTCCTCTGCCTGTGCTGGAACACATTCTATTGTGTGTACATACTATGCTTAGATGCAGCACAACTAGGTACATGACCACTGCTGTGCCACGTAGCCTCTGCTTTGTGGCAAAAAAAGCAGTGGTAGAAGCTGTCGCCCATCCAGAAGGAAGTGATCTGTCAATGGATGCTCAATTCTCCTTTCCCTGGCTGGCCCCCCAGGGACCTGGTCTGTTCCCAAACCTAGGTTGCAAGTGTGGCAGGAGGTGAAGTGCTCAGTGCCTCAGTTCTCCTCGACACCCGGGCTAGTGCAGTTTTCACACAGTTTAACAAATAATGACATTGTGAAATTATGAACTCCTATAAGTTACATTTGACCTAACCAATTTCCTCCCTATTAACAGTTGCTAAGACTTTTACAGGAAATTATGCATGTAAATGTTGAATTGTCTAGCTCAGAAGGTGGCTAAATTGCAAGCAGAGAAATAGGGTTACACAAATAATAAATTTCAACAATAATAAATTGCATGACTTTCTGCCCCTATAAGTTTCACACTACTCATTCAAATGCCATAAATTTTGGCAACTCTTTAGGGCACCTTACAAAACAAAAAGCATATCAAATTCACATATCTAGCTGTAGGAATGACTGAGATATAATCAATTAAGAAAAGCTTAAAAGGTTTGCCAAATGTTTCCACTTTTGTCTAGCTCAACTTAAGCATCAGCCCTGAAATTCACCATGAAGCATTAGTACATGCAGTCACTGAATGTAGAAATTGTGCAAGCAACTGTAAATTAAAAGGAAACTGCTTGTGTGTAATCAGCTAGTAGCAGTTTAAGCAATCCACTAGAGATGGGTGAAGCTGGCTAAATTCACTCCTCAAATTATACCACAAATTTAGCACAATTCACAAAGTGCAGATGAATACCCAAAGTATTTCACCATGAACAGTGGAATTCCACTGTTGAAGTGCAGAATTTTACATGCAAATGGTGGAATTTTGTCCGTGAATGGCAGAATTTTGCTATTTGCTGATGCTGTTTGCAGACAAAATTCAGCACTTTGTGGGCAAAATTCTGCCATTTACATGGGAAACTTTGCAATTTTGGGTGAAGATGAAGTTGTTGAGGGTAGAGAAAACTTAGTGAAACTTCATGAATGCAAATTTCAGCCAGTTTGTGGCAACTTTGCTGGTGAAGTAAAACTTCACTGCAACTCTATGCACCACTCAAGTAAGGCTCATGCATTATGTGCAACGGAATGAAACACATGCAGTTCTGTAATTTGCTGTATTTATTTAGTTTCTGTTGACCAGGTAAGCATACTAGTCAAATAAATCCCAAGGTTACGAGGTATGTAAGGCATACAATTTTATCAATTCAAAGATAATAACATACTATATAGGAACAGCAAATAAAACTAAGGTAAAGTTTAGGCATCAGTACAGAAATTCATCATAGAGCAATACTAATGTACCAGCTGACTTTGTGCAGTGGATTTCTGTTAGAAACCATATGTTAAACAAAAAGAAGTGTTTCTTTTGTATTTTGCAAGTAGCTATACAAGCTCCCCACTAAAGTGCCCATCCTGTGTCATGGACAGCAGCACAGTATTCTTGCATTGATGTCATGCCATGGTGTCAGCAATGGACTTTGCCATATAGCAATAGTGCCATCACAAATCACGGATCTCTGACAGTCGGTCGACAATTTCATTGTTGACCAATGTTACAGCAACTCCTTTATGTCGACTGCATTTGCAGTCGGCATAAAGGGAGTCACATCAGACTTTGTTTTCTTTGGGGGGCTTTGCCTCCTGAACCCCTCATGTGGGGGGCTCTGCCCCCGCACCCCCTGCTACTTAAATAATCAACTCCATGTCAGAGTTGCTTTAGGGAGGGGGTGAATTACCCCCAGAAAGCAGTGCTGGGGTCCTGCGCTGACACTACAGCAACCTGGCACTGTTGACGCTGTAGTGTTGATCGTGGTAAAGTTGTCACCATAATGACAGGATACCATAAATCACACAGGCACCTTACACTAACAGGTGTATATTAAATGGAAAATGTTGTTTTTTTTGTGATCAGCCAATAGTAGTACAAGTGCCCCACTGAAGAGGGGTTTCAGCGTCCTGTGTAACAGGGCAATATGCATGCGTTGTTGCTATCATTCCAAGGATTCAGTACTGACCTTCACCACATACAGTAGTTGTAATCTTAGCCAAAATTGTACATGGAAATTGTTCTAACTGATGTATAGTATTTCAATGGAAAAGCAGTACAGTATTTGTTTTTGTGTATGCGTGTGTTCAATCAGCAGCACTGCAAGTGCCCTGCTCATAAGGAAATCCTGTGTCATGCGAAGCAACACGACACAGTACTTGTTTAGTGGTTATTCCCAAGCACCATCACTGAAATCGATCATATAGTAGTACCACTAGCCAAAATTGTATAGGGTAATTATGCTAGCTGCTGTACATTAAAAAGGAAAACAGTTTTTAGGCAGCAAGCAACAGCTTCCACTTTTTGTCATCATGTGAATTTTCTGTGCACATTTTGAAGATTTTTGTAGTAATTTAATGCACGTGAGTTGTTTTTGCTGAGGACTGAGTAGTGACATTTCAAACAGAATGTAGCACCAGCTGAATCATTTCTAGTCAGCTTACCCTCGACAAACATGGACTTTCATGCCCATGATGATTTGTGCTAGGTTTAAAGCTTTTTTGATTGTACAGTACATGTTTAAAGCAACCACATAAACTGGAAAGTATCTGTCTTCTTGTATTATTTATGTATCCTATATACAGTATAGTTTGTCTTTCTTTTTAGTGTTTCAATTATTTCACCTCTTCCTACTAACAACAGACTAGAAAGAGAAGAGTTCAAATGCATCTGCCCTCAGGTAGCTGAAAACAAGTATTTTCACATCCTTGTGGACCTCATCTTGTGATGAAATGGAACAACGAAGATAACAAAGGGCACACACACCCTGCAGGATATGAAGCAAACTAATTTATTTAATAATCTTCTCTGAAACTCTAAGCACCCTTACATAGTGCCGAACAGCTTCATCAGGGGCATTTGTGACTGGCTTATAATTTGCCCTAAACAACCCATGCATTAACCCTCTCATGACACTTCAGCTATCCCCTTCTTATTCCCCGTTAACATCTTCCCTACATCAACCCTCTCATCTTTCCCTGTGTATACTACCCAGACCTGTCACCTCTCCCTGGCTCCAAGCTCAGGCTTCCAGTTCTCTCAGCCAACTTGGTGCATTATACTTCAAATTAATCTCTAGATAATAGACACTTATGTCAGTATGAATAGTTCTAGATGTGTAATCAAGTATGTTATGCCACCCTCCCTGTGGCACATGTATGTAGTGTCTCCTCATGTAGCAAGTTTGTAAAGCAACACTTAACTATGTAACAATTGTTCGAATTGCTTGACTTCAAGTTCAACCTATTGGTTGTTTTATGTATACCCTCCTCCATTGTACCCACCCCCCAGGTCGCACCATGAGATGAGCATCTTGTTGCTCAGTGTGCATCTCCTGGTGAAACATTTTCGATAAGTAAATAAATGAAATAAATAAATTATGATGAAAGGGAATTGTCAACAATTTGAGAGTATTCTGCAGGATGGTTTGACCCTGGTTTTCAGATGCTGGCTTTGATTTGAAGCTATTTATACCAAATTTACATGTATGCAGTATTTGTTATGTCCTGCATTCCAAAGTGCTTTGCACTCAATTTCTTTACATAGGACAGAATAGAAGAGATACTGCTTCTCATTTACAGTGGGGTCCTGATTCTGCTCAGGACAACTTGATTCCTTTCAGCACCATCAGTACTTTCATTTTTTTTGTGATCATCTAGTAGTAGTACTGTCTTTCTCTTGTCCAGAGAGCTGACCTTTTCAAGGCTGACCCCTTAACCTTTAGTAACTGCTTAAGTAGGACTTGTTTGCTTTATCTGACCACTGAGATCACTTTTCCCTCTTGTCTACTGCACTATTCTGGTTCTAGCCTTCTGTAGGCTTCACCCAACTACCTCCACTCTATTAGTGGCAGAGCCATTTACTACTTGGCTTTACTATGTCTGCAGAGTATATAGACATCACATTTGCATCCACAGCAGTTATGTGTCCCATTGTAGAGTTTGGCACTGCCCAGTTATCATACAGGCCTTCAGAGTCATCTCTCATCTATTGGCTCCCAGAAGGCAACATTTCTCTGTCTGTGAGTTGCAAGCTGTCTAGAAGTTTCAGCATTTCTCTCTTACGATGTTTGTTAATTTAGACTGTTTCATCTACCTGCTTTGTGGTGAGAGAATGCGGCCAGTGGGAAATTGAGCCCAGCTTCGATTCAGGACCCTAAGGCCTTTTCTTTGGTTTAACTTCTGGAGTTCAGTCTAAGACTCTGGTTCATGCAATGATTAGCATGGAGTTAAAGCAAACTACAGAGAGGGTTGTACAGTATATAGAGGTGGGTGAAGGGGCTGAAATTTGCAAATTGTGTGGAATTTTCAAAGTGTAAATATATCGCATTTGCAAAGATTTACCTGCTGAAATTGCTGTTTGTTCATTGAATTGATGAATGTTCGCTTGCAAAATGGATGCTTCACCAAAATATGGCCCCTTCATGGAAAAAAAAAATTGCAGTTTTGGCAAAGTCAAAGTTCCTAAAGTCTGGGAAAGCTTTGTGAAGATTCACGAAGGTTAATTGTGGTCAATTCATAGCTACAGTACTTAACTGCAAAATTTTTATTTGCAATGCCCTTTAACAGTATATAAAGCCTTGAGCCTACCCCAGTAATTTCATGCCCTGAAACCAACCTTCACCATTCTCTCGCATATAAATGTTTAAAATAATTTATCAGGAGACGACTATGGCTTTTCAAATACTACTCCCTCCATAGCCCGACATCTGCTAGTTCACAAAATCTCATCATTTAATACTGCCCCTCCTCCTGATCCTTGAATATGGTGGCAAAAGTATTTGAAACTCTGGCTGACACAGTCACACCCTGCCCCCCTCATTCAGTGTGCCCACTCCCATTTCACTAATACCATTATATGACTGTACAAGTGGGGCATGCCACCTGTCGGGAGGGGGATGGTGTGGTAGTATCATTTGCAGTATGAGTCTTCCTAGTATCATCAGTGATGCAGCCTTCTTTGCCTCTCCTGCTGGTTAAACACCCAGCACATTCAACCAGATGGCAGTACAGTCAGACCTGGTTAATATGTGCCTTGTTATTACATATACCAGATAAATCTGAACAGGGAACCTCTGAAATAGGTTTTTTGCCATATTAATAAAAATCATCTGGACATTGTCTGGTTACTACACATATTTTTATTACATAACATATTGGGCAAAAAAAATATTTATGGATTAAACAGGGCTGACTGTATTAGAGAATATGAGAAAGCATGCTCAGGAAGGAGGACAGTTGAGTTAACCAGGAGTTTGACTACTATTGGATCCCCAAATCTGGATCACAGTTCAAAGGGACCAATGGTAAATGATGACATTTTGGAGACTAGGGGGGCATCAGGCAAAGGAGGGAGTGATACTTAAAATATATTTCTGGCTCCTAACACAGTGCAAGTTGTCTACACTTAAAAAAGAATGAGAGTGGGTTTCTTTAAGAAGGAATAGAAGGGGGGAAATGGTAAATGTAAGGAGGGGTGTGAGGACATAGGCTTGGGAACCTGGGGCCGGATGCTGCACAGAAAATATAGGGTACTCTTCATAGGCAGAGAAATCAGTTATTGCAACCATTGACCCAATGCCCACTTTGTTTTAGCTCATGCACATACCTTTCTGGTGCAAATAGTTGAATTAGCAAGAGTTTTTTTTTTTAATTCTTTTCCACCAAGAATTTCCATTTTCCCATTGTCCACCAGCTTGATGCTCATGGGTCATTACAGGTTCTGCATTCTTCCTTTGGCAAGGAAGGCCAGTGATTGGCTCTCCTCACAGTCAATGACAATGCTGCTCCTTGGCCAGCTGGAAAGAAGTGTGCAAATGCCAGGTGACCCACACTTTCCCACCTCAGCACCAGGGAATCCCATTTTGTGATGCACTGAGCTGGCTTAATTGTAGGATTTTGGGGCATTGGATGCAAGTCCCAGTCTTTCAGGGAGCAAAAT
Source organism: Neoceratodus forsteri (assembly GCA_016271365.2). Lineage (NCBI taxonomy): Eukaryota > Metazoa > Chordata > Ceratodontiformes > Ceratodontidae > Neoceratodus > Neoceratodus forsteri. The sequence goes on from CM028130.1 coordinate 58,151,136, forward strand.
AATGCACATACTATACAACAACACAGTATCAGTACAACCAGACACTATTTACCAGGACTGGAGCAAGCAGCAGAAGTAGGGGCAGGGAGCCAATCTCAGACAAATGTTTATACTTACGAGGCAGTGACTTTGAAAGGGAATGTTAGATTATCATTTTCTACTAGCAAATTCCAACAATGGCATGTCGCTTTGTGTTTTCCTTTGATGAAAGCTGAGGAAAGGTCATCTGTCCATCATTCTGAAGCATCTGCTTTCCATCTGCCTGTCATTTCTATTAATGCTTTTATTGGCCATCTCACACACACATACACATGGCAATACAGGGTCACACCTTCATCTAGCCCATAAATTAAAATAACTATATAAATACAATTATATTAACAAGTTAATTCAACACCCAACAGGGAAAACACTTCATTTCTTATTATTTCTTTTAAAGGTCAGGCATGTGAAATTTTCTTTTGTAAAACAAAAACACACAATTTGTTCCGACGTTCCTTTAACCTGCTTTCTATTACAAGACTAACTAAATGTGCAGGCTCTGTGAAATGAGATTCCAGTTTAGCGTGGCACATAACATATTAAAAAGAGAGAGAGAGAGAGCAGGAGAGCGAGGGAGGTGTACCATGGCAGAGCAGTGCCTCAGTGCATTCCAAACACAACATGAGATGTTCAGAAAGCTCAGACAGCTGAGATCTTCAGGTGTTAAGATTCTTTTATTGGGAACCAAATGTTGCCTCACCCTCAGAGTAGTTTAGCATTTGCCACCTGCATGCACACTACATTTTGTATTCATGCATGGGTGCAGGGGGGTCTAGGTTTGGTCAGAGTGGGAAGCTTGAAATAAGAATATCACAACCATCAATATGTGAGCAGCAGTGCCTGAAAGTATACTATAAACCTCCAGTTCAATGATGGAGCATGTGTTCTTGACTAGAGTTGAATAAATCACTAAAAGTATGAAACGCAAAAAAGCTTAAACTTTAAGGAAAGAACCATTGGTCCTTCTTGTCTGTCATCCTAATGGATTAACTGTAACAGTTCTGATATGAGATGCATGAATTTTGTAATTATGTAATGGTGCTTTTGAAAAAGTAACTGTGAAATGTAAGAAATGTAATAATGTCACATGTACATTCTGGTTCTAGTTTTTGGCCCACCAGTAATTTAAGTACTATTTTTATTTAAAAACAGAAATGATAATGTAATGATTCTAGCAGTCACTTATTGGTCATATGAATGAAAAAAACATGGTGTATCTTAACGTTGTGACAAATTAATGACCTAGTACAGAATAGCATTTATTGAAAAGTACACACATGGAAAGTTAGGTCTGACCATTTCACAATTACTCTTACTTAGAGTGTTGTCTTTTAGCCCAATACCAAAAACGATGCTTCACATTCAGTAACTGTGTACCTGTTAGTGTTTTTAATGAATTGGCATTGCTTGTTTTCACTGCAACTTGCTTTTAGCTAAAGATTTCCTCAGGTATGGAACAACCTTACCTTGGCTAACAGCTTACACACCAGCATTGTCTCTGCTAAATTGCTACTCAAAAACCTAATTGTGTCCTACTGTGATGTTACTTGATTTGTTGGCTAGTGGTGTGTCCACCTATCCTCTCATTGCCAACCATGCCATTGAATACGGTAACCTACACAGATTTTACATTGTATATTTTATATTTTTGCATATTTGAGTTTTGCTGCTACTTGTTTTACTCCCCTTCCCCTAGGTTACATCTGTAAATGAACTAGTTTGTATATCTCTGTATGTCTATCAGGTGAAGCACTTTAAATAAATAAATCAGCTGGCCCAGTGGCACTGAGGGTTGAGGCACTGGACACCACACCTCGCGCCACACTGGTGACCCAGATTCGGGAATGGACTCGGGTCACTGGGGGTCAGCAGGGGAGGGAAGAGATTGAGCATCCAGAGGACTGGTCTCCCTTCCCAGGGTGGGATCTGTGACTCATGCTGCTCCCTAGTGTCCACTGATGGAATTAAGGAGATTAACATGGAACAAGTGGCACCATAACTAGGGGGTGGAGTGGCAGCAAACATCAGCACATCAGTGCCTAGATGTCATTGCATGGCTGCAATCCAGGGGGAAACCATAATTGAAAAATACCTTGGAGGACCAGGGAGGCATTGAGGGCTCCTGGGGCCTAGCCCACATCCCCAATGTTGGACCAACCTTCCACTGGTTCCCCCAAGCCCCTCGACCAGGACCAACCCTCTAATGTCAGAAAAGCCACCAGGTAGGTGGGTGAGCCCTCCCTTGGGGGGATCTGGGGGGCTGGAAGGTCCTGGGTAGGGGGTGCTCAGCAGTCTTGCCCCTGGAAGAGGGTGATCTCAGGTGGGGAGTGGAGGCAATGGTTGCATGGGCACCTCTGATAGATGACCTGGTCCACCGGAGCCCACAAACAGAATCTATAAATAAATTTAAATGAATGTGCACAGTAGTTTCAGTCTGTGGTATGGCATTATTAGGTATAGAGTATTATAGTCATCTAACAGTTTGATACAGAGTGTATAAATTGCCAAACACATGTAAAAGGCACCACCACTCCCAAAGAAGCCCTTCTGGTAAAACATAGGGGTGCCTATTTCTGTGTGTCCTGACACTGTGGTATGGTGCATAGATGGAGGATAAAGGGATACTGTCAATCCTTTTTGGCATCATGTTATTTCTAGCTAAAACCCTACATTTTATAAACACTTGCCTTCCCAAAATTAGTTGATGTTATTGGTTGTTTTCTCTGCTTTCTTTCTTAGTAGAATTAAAATGTTTACCCTGCAGTTCAATGGGGTCACCAGCCTTTTCCCCTCAGACTTCTTAAAAACCATACAATCTATCAGTTAGTGGGTTTTCACCTACCTTCTGCCCATATGCTGCTTGGCTCTGTTGCTGCTTTGTCATTCCTCCTCTTCTGTTGCTGTTCCATTCAGTTTGTTTGTTGCCTGCTTTTGCTGCTGTTTTTCTCCTCTTACATTCTTGTGGCTCTGCTGCCCCTCTGTTGTTGTTTGTTCTGCAGCTCCACTGCTCCTTCTGTCCTCTGGCCTTTGCCACCTCCCCCTTCTCTGCGTCTATACTGCAGTTCTCTCTCTCTCTCTCTCTCTCTCTGTCTGCCACCCCCACCCATTCTTGTTTCTTCTGTGGTTCTGATGCTCCTTCTGTCCTCCACCCTTTGTTTGTCTCTCTCTATCCTTTCTCTGAGGCTCCACCATGGCATTCTCTCTCCTCTCTCTCTCTCTCTCTCTCTCTCTCTCTCTCTGCCACCTCCTTGCTCTGTTTTTGTTTGTTCTGTGGCTCCACCACTCCTTCTCTTCTCCATCCTTTGTTACCCACCCCCAGCTCGACTACGGCTGTCTTCCTGTTCCTCCCTTTCAAACGGCTATCAGCCACTTTTCCTCCTGTGTCCCAGCTCTTTCTATATCATCCTGTTCTGTGTCCCCTGCATTCTGCTTCCTTTGTGTTTGATTCCACTTTGGTCTTGCCTTCCTTCTGGGCTCTGCTGCTCTGGCAAACATTATCTTCTGTTCCGCATTGCCATAATGGCTTTTGTAAATGTATTTGCCATGCTGCCTACATTTTCCTGCTTAGTCCTGCTTCTTTTTCTAGGCACTGGTCTCTTTAAGGTTCTTAGCACCATACTACTGGTACTTATTTTATTTTCTACTGTCCTTGTCCTCTAATCAGGTGTGTCTTATCCTGCAGCCATCCAAGCTATACTTACTAGATCCGGTGTGCCAACAGCATTACTCTCCCCCAAACCTCCGATGATGCACTCCAGAGGGTGCCAGTTCAGAGCCTTTCACTGCTTTATTCAGGAACATTTTGCAAACTCAGTCACAAAACTCCTGGATAAGCATCATAATGGTAGTGCAATGGCCTTGCAAAGCACAGTAATGTTGCTGTGTGCTGAACCTTAGCCTATACTTGGATTCGGATCCCATACGTGAGTGTTGCTCAGGACACTAGGGATCATCAGCTCTTAGCAGCTGCTTCCTTGTGATAGTCTTTCACCCAAAGGCTTCCAGTTCTTTAATTTTAATTTTTTTTTATTTTCTAGCTGCCATGTCTCCACCTAGAGATAGAACTCCTAGAAGATTCTGATACCCCTCAAACTATCTGTAGAAAGGTCACACCTAAATCCAGGCAGAGTATAAAAAGATGGACAGTTTCCAATCTTGTTGCTGTCCTTCACAGTTTTTAAGTCCCCTTTTCTGCTACTGCAAAAAAGCTGGAACTATTTAACATTTACATAGATGCTGTTTCTTTTTTTCCAATATAGCTTTTTGCCGTGCCACCATCTACTGCTGTGATTGGGCCCTGTTTCGAGGTTCCCCCAGTCATATCGACCACTCCCCCCACTATCATGCCAGTGAGGATCCACATGGAAGCAGGAACTGGGAGTCCACCTAGGGCCTCCACAAACGGTGATGTGGGGAAATATACTTTTTCCCAGTTTTCTCCCTGTTGCCCATGCTTGGATACACACGTAGATACACACATGTGGAGGCTTGCTCCCACAGCCCTCCCTACTTCTACCCTCCTAGGCCTGCACTACCACCAGGTCTACACCAGGTGGCAGTCATTTAGCAGAGCATGCAGGTCCTCTTCTCAGGATAGGAGAGCAGCTGTAGGGCACTCAATCTTTTTTCTTCCCAGCCGACCCTCACCAAGCTGTGCTTGCCACTGAACACAGGTCACCAGTGTGGCAGGAGGTAAGATGCCAGTGTCTCAGCCCTCCACACCACTGGGCCAGCTCCACTGCTGTTTCTTCTAATCTTCTAAGAGGTGAAGAATTGGACTCTTACTTCTATCTTGTTGTTATTCTTGCTATTTGATTTGATGGCACTCATTTTTACGATTAACACAAATCTTTTTTGGCTGAGGTGGCTGCTTACAGTTCCTATTGAAATTTAATTCATGTAGTCCTTGGGCTTCTCTCAACAATGAGTTGTTTTGCATACATTTTGCTGGGCAACAGGCATTGATGTGTGCAATCTGATGCTCCTTCACTCATTTGGCTACCTTGTATCCATTAACTGTCACTGATAATTAACCACCTGGTACTTCCACTTCAACTCATCCATCCACTTCACAACTAGAGATGCAGTGACTTTAAATTCTGCCAGCGAAGGACCGGTGAACTGGCCAAATTCACTTGGTGAAGCAATTCTCAACATTTTGCTGCCTAAGGCTGAATTTCACTTAGGTGAATGTGCACCTTCCGTGGGTGAAATTATGCCCTCTGTGGCAAAATTCCACCTTCTGCAATTAAATTTTGCCTTCTTAGGGCAAAATTCCACCTCCCATGGGTGAAATTTCACCACTGAAGGCAGAATTTCACCACAGAAGGCAAAATGTCACTGTTCTACGGGCCACAATTTCACCACTCTACCAGGTAAAATTTCACTTCATGAAATGGGCATGATTTAATGGATTACTCCATGGAGCGAATTTTGCTCACTTCAACCATCTCTATTCACAACATATCTTCTATGTGCAAAAAAATCTCATGAAAAATTGGGTCAGCAAATAGTCTTTTGTCCCAGGAGAGCAGTATGTAACACTTTCAATGAAACTGCCTGTTTCTCAGCATCTTGTACTCTTCTACATGTCACTGTGGGGAAGCTCACTCAAAACTGATTTGTCACCAACAATCAAATTCCATCCCTGGTCCAGGTTACAAATGATAATCTGCCCATCCCTTGACACCAGTAAACATTTTTCTTGTTTATGTCAGCTGTGATCAACTCACTCTTCTCAGTCTATTGTGCAGATCTTTATTTCAGGCCCTTCAATGGATTTCATGCAAGGCTTCATGCTGTTCTTACAACATTTTTGTCCAGTGCTCAAATCTGCTACAGCTGAACCTTATGTTGTAAATGCCTTATTGGCAAAAGAATCATCGGGAGGGTTCATCATTGGTCCCTTTGCAGCTTCCCCTTTTCCATCTTTCTGAATAAGTCCTGTAAGTATAGCCACCTAAAGTAATTAGAGAAGAACCATCTGATAACTGAGCTTTCAGCTCCTCATTCCACAACAGATCCAAGCATTAAGTTCTTCATGCTATCTGAACATTATTCACTTTTCTATGTGTAAATTAATGATGCTATTAAATTCATTAAACTCACTGGACAGAGTGTTTGGTTAACTAAAGCAAATATCACAGACGCCTTCAGACTGTTGCCTATTCATCCTTTTCTGTGACATGTTTATAGAATCTCTTAGAGAAACCAATGCTATTTTGCTGAATGCCTAGCTTTTTGATGTAAAAGTAGTCCAAGTCTCATTGATGCCTTCTCTAGTTCTTTGTATTGAATTCTACTGAATGTCATTTGACATCCATTCATTTTGCATCTTTTGGATGATTTCCTTCTCATCAATACCCTAGAGTTTCTTCCAAACTCCAGGCATCACCTGCCTTCGGCGTTTATTCTCCACACTTAACATTTCCTTGGCAGATGACAAAACAAAAGGAGCAGTACATAAACTAAAGTCCCTAGGTATCAAATTAGATACCTTCAAAATCCAAGCCCCTACTCCTGAAGAGAAATTATACAGAATTTTGAACATGGGGTGATAGGAATGTGACCATGGTAATGACATCTCCTTTTGTATTGTAATTATTTTCTTTTCTATTTATTTTCATGGTTCTTTCAGTGATTGGAATGGCATAGGGTGAACAAAACGGAGTTCAGATCACATGTCCCATAAGCTATTCTAGGAAATTTACAAGGGAAGCAGCATTCCAATTACACAGAGGCATCTGAATAGCTAGGAAGTAAACAAAGTAATACAAGAATGTGAGGGAGCTTGCAGGGACTGGGTTCTCATACTCAGAAAATAAGACAAGAGGATGTTGTAAAAGGATAAGTTTCAGAGGTGTGATCATGCAGTGAGGATGCTGCTACGTGGGAAAAGGCAATTCAGCCTGTCACCTATAATCACACAGACACACAAACACACACATGCACCCTGCACTCACATGGGTAGGGAATTCTGAAGTGGGCTGTCACACCAGGGAGGTCCCATCCTAGTGCTCTTTTAACTCTAGTTTTAATTGTGTGTGTCTGCCTTCAAAGGACATTTTCTTCCCCCTCTTTCTTTTATTTATTCTTGTCCCTTATAGGTTGCAATGCTGTTAAGTTTAAAAAAACATTTTTTATGTAGGAGTATTATGGTCTCCTAATTGCCATCTGACAACACTTATTTCATTGCATTTGTATCTTAATGTTTATAAGTATTTTTAAGTAAATGAAGGACAGTCTTCCATTACTTAATTTTACTATATGAGTTTCACATTTCACATTTTCATTTGCTCACTAAGGTTTCTAAATTCTGTCTTGTCCATTCTATTGTTTAAATGCTTTACACCTTCTTAAATCCTAATGCCCTTTGGGGTAACCCTTGCCTCAGTGTTTGTGCACAGAGGTTCTTTGTCTTTTAAATAGTTTTTTATTTTAATGGGTTCACCACAATATATCCAAGGCACACTGCCTTAAGGGCAGCTGGTCCATTTGACTGGGGTGTCAAACAGACGAGGCATACTGATGAGTCCTGGTAGGATGAAACACGTGTCTATGTCTTCTGCTATCATCCTTTGCAAATTGTGTGAGAGGCCTTTTGGCACCATGCAATTCTGTTTAAAGTTGGACCAGCATAACATTCTGTGGTGATTTGCATATGCAGCCCATGATGCTTTGCATTGTGGGGGTATGTGTGATTTTGTATTTTCTTGAAACTTGGCTTCCCAGCCCAAAGCCCTTTGGGTAACCCTTGCCTCAGTGTTTGTGCACAGAGGTTCTTTGTCTTTTAAATAGTTTTTTATTTTAATGGGTTCACCACAATATATCCAAGGCACACTGCCTTAAGGGTAGCTGGTCCATTCCACTGGGGTATCAAACAGACAAGGCATACTGATGAGTCCTGGTAGGACCCTTTACAAACTGTGTGAGAGGCCTTTCGGTACCATGCAATTCTGCTTAAAGTTGGACCAGCATAACATTCTGTGGTGATTTGCATATGCAGCCCATGATGCTTTGCATTGTGGGGGTATGTGTGATTTTGTATTTTCTTGAAACTTGGCTTCCCAGCCCAATGCCCTTTGGGGTAACCCTTGCCTCAGTGTTTGTGCACAGAGGTTCTTTGTCTTTTACACTTTCTTAATTACTTTCCTATGAACTTTAAAAAAAAAACTCTCATGCAACTACATGTCTTACAACTGCGCCATCATGAGTACCCTTGCTACATTTCTTTCATACTGTTTTCACTGAATCTACATCATAAACAGCAGTTCACCTATACTGGTAATACTTTCAGTTAGATATTGTATGCCCTATTAATCGTAAAAAGTTTTTCTTGTCTTATCATTTGTAGTGTAGTTTAACTGTGCTGGAGAATGCCGAGATTAAAGGACAAGTAAATAAACTTTCTACACATTTTTTTTTAAATGATTCCATAGGGTTATAAAGGAGAAGCAGTTATTTACATTTATACAGAAACTGCATTTATTTAAGTAGAAGAAATGCAGTTTCATAGCATTTGAAAATTTTAAACAAAGCCTCTCCTGATTCAAAAATCCTACTCTGAGAATCCTAAAATAACTGGCTTGATGATGTCAATGAAGTGAGAGATGCCAGCTGTGTAAATGTATTCTAGCTCCACTAACTGTATTTAAATGAGAATCATTTTAAAATGAAAAATAATAGCATGGTTCTTTGAGCACGAAAGTTGTTCAGCTCAAAAATATCTACCCAATGAGAGGTGTTTCATTTATAGATACCTTTTAGTTTTTTTTTAAATTAGCATAAAAAGCAGCAGAAAATTCATTTTTGTCATTTTGGCAACAAACAGATGTAAATAACTTTAAAACAAAAAAATGATAGCATGGTACTGTGAACACAAAAGTTGTTCAGCACACAAATATCTGCAAAATGAGTGGTGTTTCATTTCTAGATACCTCTTAGTGTTTTTATAATTAGCAAAAAACAGCAGAAAATTAAATTTTTTTGTCACTTTGGCAACAAACGAATGTAAATAACTTTAAAACAAAAAATGATAGAATGGTACTGTTAGCACATATGTTGTTCAGCACAAAAATATCTGCAAAATGAGTGGTGTTTCATTTATAGATACCTTTTAGTTTTTTGTATAATTAGCAAAAACGGCAGAAAATTCTAATTTGTTTTCACTTTTTGCAGCAAACAAATGCAAATAGCTTTAAAATTAAATATGTGAGCATGGTACTTTCAGCACAAAAGTTATTCAGCACAAAAATATCTCTCACAAGAGTGCTGTTTCATTTATAAATACCTCTTAGATTTTTTATAATCAGCAAAAAAAATGGCAGGAAATTTAATGTGTTTTTCACTTTTTTGTAGGTATGGTATAAATGGAATATGGGGGGAGGGGCATGAGGTTATTACCAAACGGCAGAATACACCCTGTAGTACAGATGCCCTTAAAAGTAAATCAAACTGAAATGGACCCCTGAACAATGCAAGAAGCTTGGTTAAAAAATGGATGAACTTACACTATTTCTAAATACAAATGGGGTCAGATATTCAAAACTTAGCACTGCACACAAACTGTTTGCACCAGGCTAGCTTCCGATTAGTGCTGGAGTGTGATATTCAAAAGGGCCATTACTGCGTGCAAACAGCATTAGTTCCAGGCAATCTGATAATGTATGCAAGGTCGCAAACAGAGGGGGTGGGCCAGCGCACTGTGAAATTCAGTGCATAGCACCATGCTAGGTGCCATTGCGCAGCTTAACATGGCACATTGCATGATAGAAAATACAACCCAGGAAAAGGCGGTCTTAACTCAAGGCAAATGCGTTGCACTGCTTGCGCACTGTTAATATAGTTTTGCATGGCCCCAGCCAATATGTAGGCAACACAGCAGGGTTACTGTGGGATCACAGACTGAGGGGGCCTGCAGGACAGCATGGGGCAGGCATGATGCACTCTGGAGGTGTGGTAAGAGGCTGTAGGGTAGTAGGAAACTGGACTCAGCAACCATTCAGTAGGTAGGGACTGGGCAGAGTAGGTGGGCCATGTGGTCCCCAGCTACCATATAATGCACTGTCAATAGTGCGTGTATGTTCTGTATGCCACATCATATGGTGTGGCTGCCTTCTGACACACCTGCTCAGCACTGCATATGTCACTGTGGGCATCCCATGCCTGTTGTGCAGCATCTGTGAGTCAAACAACAGCATATGGTTTGGTCCACTGTTGGTACACACCAGCATGATGGGGCTGTCACTCTGTGTGGTACTATAGGCAATGCTGCTCACCATGCCATAGGCAGTGCTGTGTTACAAACCCCACTTGCTGCCATGCCACTGTATGGCATGATCAACAGTTGGACTATCATAGCCAGCACCACCACCATTGCCTGTGAACTGTAGTCCCCTGGAGCACAGTATAGCATGCAGTTCTAAACATCTGCAGCCTGCAGCTCATACCATGCTGTTCCTGACTAACCTACAGGTGGAGCTTCATCAGACCCTGCTGTCCCTCTACTTCCAGACTGACCTACAGATGGAGATGTGTGGTCCTGCAGTAACACTGGGCAAGCTGCATGCAAATCAGGGCATAATGAGATGCAAATGTGGCTGTTTGCCCACTGACTGGATAATGAGGCTCATTTGCATGTCACTTTTGAATATGGTAGATTTTAGCCCTGGGCAAATGTGTTAGCGCCAGGCAAATGGCTTAGTGCTGTGCAAGACCTGTGCAAATGGCTATGCACCACGCAAATGTCACGGCATTATTTTTCATTTCTATTAAATGTACATGCATTGCTGTCTGCAGCTCTACTGCTGCCACTCTGTTGCTGGCACACACTTTGACCGCATATTCCACCTCTACAGACTTTCTTCAGTCCTTCTCATCACTGTGCCTTGTGTTGCTGTTGTGGTTTGCACTTTCTGGTTGCTATATTCAGTGCTATCTTATTCCAGGGCTAAGTTAACCCTGCACTCCCAGCCCAGTTTGCCTCTCTTCATTTCCCTGCTATATTCAGAGGCTGTTTGCCCCAGGCTATTACTTTGGAATATAGCTTGCTTTGTGCTCTGGGATATGTTTGCCAACCATGCAGTGCTAATTTAGTCCCAGGGCAAAGCTTTGAATATCTGGCCCATGACGTGTAAATATATGCCATGACTGAGACATGATGGGATAAGTCACATACTTGGAACCAAAACATTGAGTGATATAACCTATATGCAAATTCAACAGAATATAGGAAGGGCGGAGGAGTAGCCATTTATATACAAGAAAATATTCAGTCCTAGGAAATTTCATATATTAGCCCAAATATGGAACATATCTGGCAAAATCTTGGGCTGGCAGTATAGCCTAGAGGTTAGAGGAATGAGGTGTGAATGAGCTTGGCACATCCAGCAGAACAGACCTATGTTTGATTCTCACAATCTCTACTTGCATACTGTGTGACTTAAAGCAAGTCTATTAACTGCCAAATGCTCCCAGGTTGCCCCTGAGTACAGGCACTTGTGCCGAGTGGGCTTTACCCGGTTACTAAAAACTAAAACAAATAAAAATAAAAAAAATAAAAAATATAGACCACCATCTACATCAAAAGAAGAAGATTTTCTATTAGTGAATCACCTGCAGGAACTAAATCCGGCTGATAGGTTTTTGATTATGGGTGATTTAAACCTGCCAGGAATAGACTGGACCATGTTAAAAAGGGGCAAACGGCATAGAAGATACTTACATGGAGACGTTTGACCACATAGGATTAGAAAAGAGGGTACAGGAAGCAACAAGGTGGTAAAATACCCTTGCTCTGATCCTAACTAACTTGGGAGACTCAACAAATTGTACTACAGCCCCCCCTTAGCAATAGTGACCACAAAGTGGTGCAGTTTGAGGTACAAGAAGCACCTCCCATACAGCTGGGCACAACTAAGGTCCTCAATTTTAGTAGGGCACATTTTCCTGAACTAAAGGATAATATGGCCAAATGGAATTGGGCTAAGGATTTCAAAATAAATCAATTCATGATAAATGGAACATAATCTGCAAAAAAACTTGAACAAGAAATGTATAAATGTATACCTGTTAAATCAAAATACAGTAACCAGGGGAAAACACCTAACTGGATGACTCCTACAATTAGGGGGTTAATCAAAAAGGAAAAAAAAAGCTGTACAAGAAAAACAAAGCCAGATGGGGTGAACAAGGGCAGACTGTCCATAGGGAATTAAATAAAAAGGTGAAAAAGGAGATCAAAACAGCAAAGTCAACTTTTGAATTAAAATTAGCCAGTAAGTCCAAAGGTAACTATAAAGTATTTTATACACATATAAATAAAACCAAAGGAACAAACAATTCTGTGGGCCCCCTTAGAAACAAGTAGGATAAGACAATAAGTGATTTAAACCAGGTGGCTGCTATGCAAAATAAGTACTTCTCCTCAGTATTCAGCTCTAAAGTACCTATCAGCTTGAATAAGGAATCAAATAATGTGCCCTCTCCAATACTTATACAATTACAGGATGTAGAAAATAGGCTAAAACAAGTAAACTCAAATAAATCCCCTCGGCCAGATGGTATTCACCCAAACATTATCAAGATGCTTTTCACTAAATTGGCACCACCTATAACCCACATCTTTCTGGAATCAGTAGATAAGGAAGTTGTGGTAAAGGCCTGAAGGATAGCCACTGTTATCCCGCTACTCAAGAAGGGATCAAGGGCAGATTCAGTGAATTATTGTCCCATTAGCTTAACATCTATAGCATCCAAAATACTAGGAGGCATCCTTAAAGATCATATCATGAATCATTTAACACAGGAAAACCTCCTGGATGAATCTCAACATGGGTTCACCAGTGGGACATCTTGGCAAACAAACATGTTGCAGTTCTATGACAAGGTGAATAAAGGTTTGAATCAGGGAGCCCCAGTGGATGTGATCTTTTTGGATTTTTCCAAGGCTTTCGACAAGCTGCCACATGCTGAACTGATAGCTACACTTCAAGAATTGAAAATACATCAAGACTGTATCTTGCGTAAATTCTTGGCTCTCAAATAGAAAACAAAGGGTGTGTATAAAGGAAGCTTTCTCCAAATGGAGGGAGGTGATGAGCTGGGTTCCCCAATGTTCAGTACTGGGCCCATGCCTGTTCAATATATATGTCTCCTCCATTCAATATGTTCATGACAACTTCTGGTTGGCAAAGTTTGCTAATGATTGCAGACAGGGGGCCATAGTAAAAAATCAGGATGATGCAGCTGCATTTCAACATGCTTTAAACTTCATTCAGGACTGGACTAATAATCATAAGTTACTATTGAACCAGGATAATTACATGATTATGTACATGGGGAAAAAGAACCACAACTACAAATACACACTAAATGGATTAGCCCTATGTACTACTAGAGAAGAAAGGGATATGGGAATTATGATCACACAGGTTCTTTCTTTTAAAACCCACTGTAGTAACATAACCTAGAAAGGGAATAAAATCCTAAATTGCATATTAAGACAGATCGAGAGCAGAAATAGGGAGGTGCTGGTCTCCTTGTATTCATCCCTGGTGCGGCCCATACTTGAATATGGAGCTCAGGTCTGGTCCCTCTATAAGAAGGGTGAAGCCCAAATGATTGAAAAAGTACAAAAAAGGGCTACTAGAACCATAGAGGGCCTAAAAACTATGACTTACCAGGATAGGCTAAGAGAGCTAAACATGTTTATCCTGGAATACAGGAGGTTAAGGGGGGATATGTGTTTAGTATATAGAGCATGGGAAGAAAATGAGCTATGGAACCCTCTGGACCTACAGAGCAAGTTGAAATCTTATGAAACCAGTTGACACCCTCTGCAGCTAGAAGACAGTTGGTATAAATTAATGAGAAGCACCAGATGGTTTAATCAAAGAGTTGCCACTATTTGGAATACATTCCCCTTAGAAGTTGTTGGCAGCAAGACAATATATCGGCTTAAACTAAAACTGGACAAACACTTCAGTGAAAGATCATTTGTCCCTAAAATTAAACAGGTGAGCACTATGGACAGAAGTCTAAATATAAGCTCTATATTACCTATGTTACCTATCTGTTTGTTGCCAAAATGACAAAAAAAAAAGAATTTTCTACCGATTTTTTTGGCAGTTTAAAAAAAAATAAAAGGTATCTATAAATGAAACACCTCTTGCTGCGTAGATAATTTTGTGCTGAACAACTTTTGTGCTCAAAGTAAAATGCTATTAATTTTTCATTTTTAAGTAATTCACATGTATTTATTTATTTATTTATTTATTTATTAATTGGAATCTTGGATAACGCCTTTAAGCTAATGCTCATTTACAAAGATTCCACATCGTAAGGCAATAGACAAGGTACATAGACATTACAAAACAGATAGGGTATATACAGCAGGCAAGTACATTATGGTACATACAGATACAGATTCAAGCAAGTACAGTTAAAATACATCAGGTAGGAGAGGTCAACTTTATTGCAACAATACTAAGAGCATACCTAAGGTGAACAAGAAGTTGATAGTGTTAGCTGAGCTTTAGAGTGTGCAGGTAGAGCTATGGAGGGTCAGAAGTGGTGGTGATCAAAGGAGGGGGAGGACAGAATAGATGTGAGCAGAGGGAATGACAGAATAAGGGGTTGAGTTGTCAGAGGGGTGGGACTGGTGACAAGGGGGAGTGACAGAATAAGGGGATTGAGTTGTGAGACGGGTGGGATTGGATAGAAATCTACCCAGGGTTACATAAGGGGAAACTGTTTAACCAGGAAAGGCACACTAAGCTGGAGCTTGTTTTCAGGTTTGACCTGGGAGCATAGGGAAGTTAAGTGACTTGCACAGGGTCAAAGAGTATGCAAGTGGAAGCTGTGGGATTCAAACCCAGGTCTTGTCAGCTGGATGTCACCAGATTTGCAGCTCAGAGTCTTAGACCAATATGCTATACTGCCTCCCATAAGTAGGTGATAGGGCAGGGCTGGGTAATGTGAGTGGAAAGAGGGATGAGTGAAAGGGTTTAAAGTGGGGGGTGAGGTGAGGGGGAAACTGGGGGGGTGAATATTGGGGGATTAATATTTGTGAGGAGAAAGCAGGAAGGCAGGGGTCAGATAAAGAGGAGACGTGGGGGTAAGTGCTCAGAGGGGTCACACCAGGCAGGGGAGGAAGTGGGGTGGGGAGATGGGAGCTATGCAGGACAGATAAGCTATCAATAACAGTAGGATTAGGCACAGGTGACACAGTTGCAGTTACTAAGAGCGGCCAGGTACTGCAACATCTTGGCCTTAAATGGGGGTAGTTTTGTTTCCTCAATTAGCTCAGAGTTAGGGAATTTAGCCAGCAGGGGACCCTGTATTCAAAGGACTGTTTCCCTAGTGAAGTTCAGTGGAATGGGATAATAAAGGCATCTTTACTCGACTGCCTAGTTAGTCTGGAGGAAGTGGAGTTTCTTAGCAGTTGCCTAACTCCAGGAGGAACAAGACCTAGGTGGATTTTTTACCTAATAGACAGACTTAGTACTGAATTCTGCTATTCAAGTTTAACCAACCAGTGTTTGAGTATAGTTCACAACTGTGAGTTAAACAGTCCTTGCCCAGGACTAGTCTGCAGGCTTTGTTTAAGACAATCTTGATTTGCCTAAGTGCTGTATCGGTACCAGCTCCATAGACTACTAGTCCATAATCTATGATAGAGGGTACAGAACTGTTAACTGCTAGCTTGATGGCACTTTCAGAGAAGTACTGCCTATGCTGGTAGAGCTGATCTAGTCTGGCATTAGCTGCCTTGGCAACATGGTCTATGTGCTGGCTGTAGGAGATAGAGCTGTCAAGGTAGACACCAGGGTACTTAAAGGTGGTGGACACTGAGTGTATCAAACTTGTTATTGTAGATATTGAAGTGATAGGACTTATGATGGTTTTGATGGGAGGCAAATAACATTGTTTTAGTCTTAGTGTAGTTGAGCAAGAGCTTAGACTGAAGGAACCATTTTTCCACAGCAGTAAAGTCATCTTGCATGCCTTTCTCAAGCTATTCCAGAGTAGAGTGACATGTGTAGAGAACAGCATCATCTGCGTATAGAGTGATCTTATTCTGGCAGACTTTGGGGAGTTCATTTAGAAACAGGCTGAACAGCAAGGGACCCAAAATGGAGCCTTGGGGCACCCCTGTGTTGGCATGCCGATGGTCAGATAAAACGTCAAGAATCTTGACCTGCTGGGTCCTCTTAGAAAGGTAACTCTGGAACCAGCCTAGAGAGAAAGAGGATATACCAATGTTAGAGTTGTGTGAGAAGCAAGTCGTGATTGACCATGTCGAAGGCCTTGGTGAGGTCGATGAATGTGGGCCCCACCAGGAGCCCTCGGTCAAGTGCTTCATGGATATGACCGGTAAATTCAACCAATGCCATAGAAGTACTATATGCCTTCCAAATCCATGTTGTTCCTGGCATTGAAGGCTGTATTTATCAATGTACCTACCTAACTGATCGTATACTATCCTCACTAGTGCCTTGAAGGGAGGGGGGCAGAACTGAGATTGGCCTGTAGTTGGCCAGGCAGGTTCTGTCCCCACTTTTAAAGACTGGGGTGACCACCACAGCTTTCTGGCATTGAGGGAAAATGGCAGTGGTTAGTGAGAGATTTAGGATCCAGGTTAGAGGGAAGAGTAACACATCCAGGATGAAAGCCACAATCTTGAGGTCAAGCGAGTTCCCACTGGATCTAGTGTTCCTGAGAACTTTTTCCAAGTATTTTGTTGCCTCAGTTGTAGAGATTACCTTCAGGTAGAAGGGAGGTGCTGTGTGTATTGGAGGGATGTAGGTACAACTAATGGCAGAGCTAGGCACAGGTCGGAGATAGTCTCAAGGAAGGACCCTACTGAGGTCTGTGAAGGCCTTGTTGAAGCCATCTGCGATAGTTTTGGGATCCTGGGTAATTGCACCCTCAAAGTTTATTTGAGGTGATGGTGATTTACTTGCTCTGCTTGTTAGGATTTTTATATTGTCCCAGAATCTGTGGCTGTCGTGCCAAGAATTGTCCAGTTCACTTTTAAAGTGAGATCTTTTTATAAGGCTGATGGCTTGAGTGCATTTATTACATACTGCTTTGTATTTCTGTATATCAGAGGGGGACCCAGTGCTCTTAGCCCTATGCCACAGGTTATCCCTGACCCACATGACCTCAAGGAGCTGTGGTGTGATCCATGATTTGCTGGTTCCTTTGATTTTCCTCATTTTTAGAGGGGCAAAGATGTTGCAGGCTGTGTTAAACTTGTCGATATAGCACTCAAGAGCAGCATTCACATTGGCAGCAGTGTAGACCCCTCCCAGTCTAGCTGGCGGAGGTAGGACTTTAGTGAGACAAGATATCCAGCTTTTATAATTCTGGAGGTTATTGTTTTTTGGGGGGGGGTTCAGGGTCTTGTTTGTTCAGGAGCATAAGACTGGCGAGTGGTCACTGATAGAGTAGGCTAGCACAGTAGCTCTGGTTATTCTTTGTGGCCAGTTGGTTAGTACCTAGTCTATGAGAGTACTTGAACCGATGCGATAGTTTATACGAGTGGGGGATTGAAAGAGATGGACCATGTCTATGGCTGCTATTGCATCCTGGTAAGGTGCAGCATCTCGGGATAACCAATTTATATTAAAGTCCCCTAACATTCTGATTTCAGATTGATGGCAATTACTAGCTAAATAATCAAGTGCTAGTTTGAAACCAGCCTCTTGATCTTTAGGAGGTATGTACACCAAGATTATAGTTAAACACTTTCCTTGGGATCCAAGTTGAACCTTGCATGGAGAGAATTTGTGATCTTCCAGTCTGGGATGGGATGGGGAGTGCCCTGCACTGCCCTAAGTCATTAACATAAATGACACATCCTCCGCCTCATTTCTCTCGCCTGTCCACCATGAAAATTGCGGAGCACTTAAGCTGGATAGCAGAGTCAGGGGTTCTAGGAGTGAACCAGGTCTCCACAACTGAGATGACATCTGGTTTATGTTGGGCCATCCATACTGTAACTGGAGAGCATCAGATTTTGCTAGCAGGCTGCATACGTTAAGAGATGCACTACTTATTGCACCAGACTTGTGGTCTGTTGGTGTATTGAGGCACTAGTACTAGGTCCAGGGTTTGGGTGAACGTTCCCCGAGAGTAGAAGGAGTAGCCAGGCAATTCTAAGAGCTTATACCTTTAAATGTTTCATTAGATAGGACTTGCTGTGGGAGTTGGCTATTTTATTCTTCACTTTTGTGGTGACTATCAGCATATTCAGCTGAGCTGACAGGATAGCGGACATATGTTTAACTGCGTTTCCTACTCTTGTGGGATGGCAGAGGGGTGGCATAGTGGGATTGTCAGAGGTGGTCTCAGAGCACCTTGGAGATGGGGCCAGAAGTTGGATTGCATTCCACATTATTTTGGAGAAGGGTAATTCGAGTGTATGCTCCTGCCCATTGCTTAGGAATGCTTTGTTTGGTTGTTTACCTTGAACACTATCAAGGGCAGCGTTGCGGGAGTTTGGCGGGCAGCGGAAGTTGATCAGGGCAGATAATACTACCTTAGCAGAGAGGGTAAGGGGGGCTGCTTAGAGAATGTTGGGCAGTAAGAGGTGTGAAGGGTTGGAAATGTATAAGGATTACTGCCTTTTGAGGGAGTTAACTGGGTGTCAAACACCGTTGGGCTTATTTCCAGTCCTATAGGAGTATTTGGGCAGGATGAGTTTTTCCTGGGGTCCAAAATTGGCTCCACTGTCAGAAGGAGGATGTAGCCAATGAGGAGAAAGGGGGCTGCAGAAGCCATCTCTTGGATTTATTGCAATAGCTAATGAAACAGTACTATCTAGAGCTGTACAACCACAGCCAGGGAAACAGAGATCAGGGTTTTAAGGAGAAAGTGCCTTATAGTGAAGATGCCTTGCTCTCACCACTGGTGCGGCACCCCTCAACCAGAGGTGGCACAAGACAGCCATCATGCCGGCCACCGCCTGCCAGGAATCCAACAGCTGAAACCGCTCGCCTGGGCCCCGAACCCAGACACTTCACCAGGCTCTCACCACTGGTGCAGTGCCCCTCAACCGGAGGCGGCCCATGACAGCCGTCACACCAGCCGCCGCCTGCCAGGAATCCAATAGCTGAAGCTGCTTGCCAGGTCCCCGAACCCAGACATTTCACCAGGTATTAGTCACTACTGCCTAATTTGTACCATTCTCCTTGGGATTGTCCCTGATTGCTGTGGCTCCTTGGTGCTAGTCTCTGATTGGTCCGCCGGCCATGGGCTGCTGTGCTCATTGGTGCGCCCTCCCTGCAGCTTTTGAACAGAGACTCCAGCGCTTTTCAGCCCCTTTTCTTATTTTCAAATCTGGTTCTTCTATGTGAGCTACTTGTGGTAGATTTTTTTACAGTTTAAGCATTGTTTGACAGTCATAGCTACTCTGTGTACCTTCACCTTACTTAAGTGTAAAAGTATAAGCATTTGGGATTGCAGGTCTGCTTTGCCTGCACTTAACTGCCATTTAATATCTGTAATTGAATTGCCAGCTACTATAATTTTTCCTCTCCCTGTCTCCTTTCCTCCAACACTATCTACCTCTACCTGATCTACCTACCTTCACCTCAAACTACCAGCCTCTGCTTCTCTCTAAAACTAGCACGTTGTTCTCCTTCTGTGAACTCCTATCTGTGAACTTAACCTGGATTTCTCTCTTCCCCCCTCTGGCTCCTGGCCCCCTTGCTGCAAATTTCTGCTCCTTCTTTAGTCTCTAAAACCCCTCCCCTGGCTATCCATAACTCCTGTTCTTTTGTTTTAACCCTGATCACCTCCTTTGTCTAAATCACTTACACCTCCACCCCCTGCTGATGGTCTGCCATCAGCCACCCACCCCTTTCCCCAGGTTTTCTTCATTACAGCTCTTATAGTGTTGTATCACTGTCTCCTTCTTTCTTCAGGCTCTCACCGCTGGTGTGGCGCCCTCAACCGGAGGCGCAGGACAGCTGTCACACCGTCCGCCGCCCGCCAGGAATCCAACAGCTGAAGCCTCTTGCCTGGTCCTTGAACCTGGGCACTTCACCAGGTATTAGTCGCTACTGCCTAATTCGTACCATTCTCCTTGGGAGTGTCCCTGATTGGTGCGGCTCCTGGGTGCTAGTCGCTGATTGGTCCGCTGGCCGTGGGCTGCTCTGGTCATTGCTGCGCCCTCCCTGTAGCTTTTGAACAGAGACTCCAGTGCTTTTCAGCGTCTTTTCTTATTTCAAACCTGGTTCTTCTATGTGAGTTGCTTGTGGTAGATTTTTTTCCTGCCCCTTCCCCCTCCTAGGCCTCCATTAAAAACACAGTAGCTCCTCCCTCTGAGGTCCTCCCTCTTCTCATTGGCTTATCTTTTCCTTGCTCTGAGCTGTCAACTAAACCACTAAATTTGCACTCCCCCTACCAGCCTGATTAAATTTATCTATCACCTAAGCCTTCAAAAAGAAAGATTCATCCAGTACAGCCCAAAGTCCTCCAACGAAATAAGATATTTTTCCTCCAGCAAAGAGGTGAGCCTGAATCCAGTAAATAGTTGACGTTATACAATCAAAAGAAACAATACTGGATATGAAAAGGCCCACTCTCCCTTATAGTCCAAATAAACAAAACTTGTGAAAATAGTGTCCAAATAATTTATTCATATGTCTTCCAGGCTTATTTCGATGTTTCGGGTTATACCCTTCATCAGGACACTGGTCAAATATCTAAAAAAATATATACAATAAACATACTTTAAATATGTTTTTATATTCAATTTTTCATTATTTCATATAACTATATAAATCAAATATGAACCAACAACAAAAAAGTCCTTGCATTGTTTGGTTGATGTTTAACAGTGGCTGTAAGGGGGAGTCAAACATAGAACCTTATGTTTATGAACAAGAAAGATATTAGATATTTGACTGTAAACAATGTAAGGACTTTTTTGTTGTTGGTTCATATTTGATTTATATAGTATTGTTTCTTTTGATTCTACCACCTAAGCCATCAGTTATTAGCCCTGTTCAGTTTTTGCAAAAAAACACTCTGTCTCACAATATGTTTTGTTCTTCCCAGGTGAAATGAGACTGCCTTTTCACACAAACTCCTCAGCTTTAAACCCCCCACCTAAGTTGATTGTATAAAACTCTGACTATTCAATTTTTATTTATTTTTATTTATTTCAATCTAGGATTACAATACCTTTGAGCCGAGGCTCTTTTACAAAGGTTCCACGTCAGTGTGTGCAACAGTCATCATTTTTAGTTACAAACATAACGTAACTGACTTACAGACATGTAATAACCAGTACAAAGACTTGAGCTATGAGCAAGACAAAGGGAGGAGGGGGGTCGATGGGGGAGAAGTGAGTGTAGGAGATCGAGGGGTAGGAGGTGTAGGGTAAGGGGAGTGCAGGAGGTGGATGGGGGCAGGGGCAGGAGTGAGATATGGGGGGGAGGTGGGCGAGGGTGGGAGACAGTGCAGCCAGGGGGCCTTGTCAAGGGAATATGCCAGGTAAGGTGTTAGGGGTGCAAAGACTGATTGTAAGTGCTGGGTGCTGCAGCATGTGCAGCTGGAACGGTGGAAATGTTAAGATGGGCAATCGCAGGATACAAGCAGTGAGAGGCGCAGCTTGGACTTGAAAAGGCTGAGTGTTGGAGCAGTCACTATGTCGCTGCCAAGAGAGTTGATCCAGTTGGATGCCTGATAGGGAAATTATCTTTGTCCTTGGGTCGTGCGACATTGTGGGATATGTAGTAGATGGGAATTGGATCTCCTTGTAGTGACATTCCTATGTCTAGGCTTAAGGAGGACACAGACACCAGGTGGGGCAAGTCTCATTATAATTTTCTTGGTCATGATGCAGGTTTGGTATTTTATGCGTTTGTCCAGTTGAAGCCATCCAGATTGGGAATAAAGGTCACATGTGTGGGTATGGCGATGTGAGCCAGTGATGAGATGACAGGCCTTATTCAGGGAGATCACGATACGTTTGAGAGCAGTGGTAGTTGCAGACCCATATATGATAAGACCATAGTCTATGACGCTGACAATGGAGCCTTGGACGGCCACTGACTGCTTCTGGGGTTAGGTGTTTCCTGTGCCGGAATAATATGCCTAACCTCACATTGGCAGACTTTGCCACATTGCTAATATGGACAGCATATTAGAGGTGGGGATCAAGGGTGATGCCAACAAGGTACTTGAACGATTGTGTTTGCTCTAGGATGGCTCCTTGTTCGGTTGCAATGGAGGGGTGGAGTTGTTTGTTTTTGTTGTGGGGGCTGCAAAAGACCATAGACTTTTTTTTTTTCTGATTGAGAAGCAGTTTATGATTTAGGAACCAGGATTCGATGGAGGAGAAGGCCCACTGAAGTTTATTTTGTAATTGGCTTGGATCAGGGTCTGAGGTGAGGATCACAGCATCGTCGGGGTAGAGAATTATTTCTTCTGGGCAGCTGTCCGGCAGTGAGTTTAAGAATAGGCTGAAGAGGAGGGGTCCCAGAATGGAGCCCTGGGGGACTCCCGAGTGGACCGGACTAGGGTCCGAGAGTGTATCAGCGATTCTTACTGTTTAGAACCATTCTTCAAGGTAGCTCTTAAACCAGCCAATGGTGTCGGTTGACAGCCCAGTGTTCTGAAGCTGGACAAGTAGGAGACGGTGATTGATGGTGTCAAAGGCTTTAGTTAAGTCAATGTAGATTGAGCCTAGTAGTTCACCGGAATTAAGTGCATTGTGGATTGCGCCAGTGAATTCAAGTAGGGCTGTGGAGGTGCTGTGACCTTTGTGGAACCGATGTTGTTGCTTGCACAGGATGTTGTACGTATCCAGGTATTCTGTGAGCTGGTCCAAGACTATGCGTTCTAGTGCCTTGGAGAGTGGGGGTAGTAGGGAGATAGGTCTGTAGTTATCGTGGGCAGTTTTTTCACCACTTTTCTGGACTGGGGTGATAGTGGCAGATTTCCATCTGTCCAGGAACTGGCTAAGGCTGAGGGAGAGGTTGAAAATTCTGGTCAGAGGACTAAGCACTTCATCAAGTGTGAGAGACAGGATTTTGAGATCGAGGGAGCCATTACTGAATCTTGATTTACCAAGGGCTATGGTAACGTATTTGCGTACTTGGTGAGCCTTGACTGCTTTGAAGTAGAAGCAGGGGAGCTGGTGGGAGTAGTGTTCATTGCAGACAGGGGGCTACACCATCTTTGAAGTAGTCCTGAGGTAGGACAGCTGAGGTCAGTAAAGGCTTTATTAAAGGTATCCGCAATGGTTTTGGGTTGAGGTTGTGGTTCCGTTGATGTTGCGTATTGATGGGGGGTTGGGTGGATTCCCAGTGAGTTCCTTTATGTTCTTCCAGAATTCCTGGCCATTGCCCCAGGAGTTTGTGAGGGCATGCTTATGGTAGGCGGACTTCATTTGCTGGATGGTTTTGATGCAGTGATTGTGGGCACATATGTAGTTTTCGATGTCGTTTTGCCTTCCAGAGTTTCTGGCCAGCTCCCATATGTGGTCACTTGTTTTTAGCATCCTGAGTAGGTCACCTGTGAGCCAAGGGTTACTCAGTGATTTGACTTTGCATTTCTTAATAGAAGCATACGTGTCACAGGCCACAGTGAAGATGTTTATGAAGTGGTCAAGGGCAGTGTTTATGTTGGTTGCATTGAAGATAGGGGACCAGTCTTGGTGGAGGAGATGGGATTTGAGTCGAGGAAGGTGACCACTGGGTAGAACCCTGCTGGTGATTGTTTTTGGTGGTTGTTTGATGAATTTATTTGACCAAGTGCAGCTGACAGGGGAGTGATCGCTGAGAGAGTCAGGGAGGACATTAGTGTTAGATATCAGCGATGGGTGACTGGTAAGGATCCAATCCAAGAGTGTGCTGGTGCCGGTCCTGTAACTTTTCCTGGTTGGTGAGTCAACCATTTGTGTGAAGTTCGCTGCAGCAACGGTATCCCTGTGTGCACCAGCATCAGCCGCAGGCCAGTTGATACCCCCCATAATCTTGATTACTCTGTTAGGAGGGCACTCCCTAAGGACTTTGTCTGACCCCCTACTCAGTAATTCCATTTTAGACTGCCTATCCACCATAGACAAGTACATGTCTTTCCTCTGGCCTGCTGCTTGGGGTACATGTCCTGTCAGCCTGTCTGTAAGGAAACCAAAAACAAACCCCCCCCCAAAAAAAAAATCCCCTCAGATAATACTGTATCTTCTCGCAACCACACTACCCCTACTTCTCTTGTCCGTGCCCACAGCACCTCAAACTGAAGTGACCCACCCTGCCTTTTTGCCTCATGATTACTACTACTACTCTAATCTCCTGAGACTTCCTACCCCTAGCTTCAACCCATCCCCAGTACTACTAAATAGGATATGGATCCACATAGTTGCCCATGTCCAAATGAAATGTCGCTGGCCCGTATATGCCAATGGTTCCTTCTTGAGTTGCAAGCTATGGTACTTTCTCCTACTTGCTATACTGCTCTCAGGCGATGTTCAACCAAACCCGGGACAGCCTAATGTTCTACCTGACACTATTAGTAACGCCAAAGGTCTTATTCTAGCACACCACAATATCAGGAGTATTGCACATAATCTACCTGAGCTTGGATCCTGGACCTCCCTGTACAAGCCAGATATTATATGCTTGACTGAAACATGGTTAAAACCATCCATACCTGATTCTCTGTGCCCCTTTCCTCACTATAATCTATTGAGACTTGACAGAGCTGCACCCAAAAGAGGGGGGTGGGACAGCCATCTACTTTAGAGATCATCTTGATGCCTCTGCCCTAAAAACATCTATCTTACACCACTGTGAGGCACTTCTTGTCCTGCCTACTCTCGGTACCAAAAAACTACATACCGTGTGTGCCTACAATCCCCCTACCAATGGACTAATAAGTCTAGAATTGCTAATGGAACAAATCTCTTGCCTTGCTGGAAGAAACAACGTCCTTATACTTCGGGACCTAAATATTAACTGGCTGGGCATTAATCAATCCACAATAATGGCCAAATTGCAGTATTATAATCTGCACCAACTGATAGGTGAAGCTACCAGACAAGCCTTTCACTCAAACGAGAACACACTACTAGACTGGATTATGACCAATCACCTTGAAAATGTAATTGCCTCTGGAGTACTACCAGATGCCATCACTGATCACTCACCAATGTACTGTATCTGGCGCAAAAACAGACCAACCCAGAAGGGGTCCCGCTTCATTACCTTCTGCGACTATGCAAATTTTAACTCTCAATTTTTCCTGCACGACAATGACATTACTGATTGGTCCCTCATTCTAACATCCAGTGATCCTCAAACTGTCCTTAATCTGTTCTTGAAACACTTCCTGGCACTGCAGGATAAGCACTGCAAACTTGTAACCCGTCGGGTAAGAAACAGGCAAACCCATTGGCTGAAATCTGAACTAGTAACTAAACTTAAACTAAGAGACAAAAGCTGGCTCCATTATAAGAGCTCTGGGCTAACCTCTGACCTCATCACCTACAGGACCCTGCGAAATGCCTGCAAAAAGGACATCAAAAAAGCCAAGAGCTCATACTGCAAGGACCTTCTAACCAACTCCTATGGTGACCCCAAAAAATTTTGGTCCCACATTAAATTCTTCCTTGGTTCTAATCCAGCATCCACCCCTAATGACATGTCGCTTGTTGGGGTGCACTGTAACAATCCTAGAACCATTGCCAACTTCTTCAACAACAAATTCTCTGACTTAACTAATTACACCTCCTCTTTCCCTGTCCAACCAGATGTACCCACCTGGCAAAATGCAAATGGTCCTCATTTCCATTTCAAATCAGTCACTAAATGTGAAGTGCTTAGACTGCTAAACAGTATCTTGGAATGCACTGTAGCTGGCTCAGACAATCTTGAATCAAAGCTACTTAACATTGCTGCCCCCTTCATCGCTGCCCCCTAGCCAAGATTTTCACGATCTCCCTGTGCCAAAGCTACATCCCTGAGATATGGAAAATAGCTAGGATTACCCCCGTTTTCCAAAAAGGAGATAATAAAGATCCCTCAAACTACAGGCCCATTGCCATACTGTATATCCTAAATAAAATTCTTGAGAAGCTTGTAGCTGCCCAGACAATAGATTTCCTACAGAAACATGATCTACTTTCCTCTGCCCAGCATGGTTTTCGCAAAGAACATAGCACCACTACTGCCCTTCTCAAATTCACGTCAGATACTCTAGTGGCTATGGACTCTGGTCTACTCACAGGAGCAATTTTCATAGACATGACTAAGGCATTTGACCTAGTTGATCACTCCATCCTTCTAACCACCCATGGATCTCTAAGCTTCTCAACTAATGTTGTAAGATGGTTTGAGAACTACTTATCTGATAGGACTCAAATTGTGAATACAACTCCACTCTCTCAGACAAGGCCACTATAAACATAGGGGTGCCACAAGGTTCCATCCTTGGGCCCCTGCTTTTCTCTCTTTTCAAAAATAACATCTCCACTGACCTCCGCAGAACAACCTCCCTGCTATATGCTGATGACATTGTTCTTTTTGCTAGCGCTAAAAGCATTGAAGACATAAACAATCTACTCTCTCTTGACTTTCAGTTAATACAGGAGTTGCTATCTACTCACAAACTTGTACTAAATGAATCCAAAACCCAAGCTATGCTCTTTGGATCAAATGTGAAACTCAAGCATGCACGCCCTAAATTTAAAGTCACCTCCTTAAATGGCTCACTTGTTGGGGTGGTAAATTCGATTAGATATCTGGGCATCACCCTTGATCCATCACTAAATTTCGACTTACACATCAACCAAACCTGCAAACTGGTAAACTCTAAACTTGGAATAGCTTATTGAACCAGCTATGTGCTCACTTCCTCAGCAAGGCTTGCCATTGCCCATGGAATACTCCTTCCATCACTTGTATATGGTGCCGCAACATATGCATCTGCATGCAAATCAATCCTTTGGAAATGGGATGTCACTTATAACAATATCTGTCACTATGCGTCTTCCTCACACTGACTGAAACACCACTGCTTCCTCTATTCAGACCTGGGATGGTTTCCACCTAATTAACTAAGGCTTCATGCCTATGGCTCCGTCATTGGCAATATGGTCTGCCTACAAATACCAGAATCTCTAGCAGGACTTCTCCAAAATCTGACTCCATGCTATGAACTGAGGTCTGCTGACAAGGACCCCATTTTCACCCCTAGGCACAACACCACTAAAGGTGCTAGTGCTTTCGCCTGCCATGCCCCCGAATACTGGAACTCCCTTCCATTAGCATTGTGCCAATCACTATCTCATGCATCTTTTAAAAAAGGGTTGCAAAATTATCTCAATACTTCCCACAAGTGCTTCTGCTTCAAACCTCCATAGCTCTTTTCCTTCCCAGCCTCTTCTCTCCATGACACTTATTGATCACATTCCTATACACAATGCACTTCTCCTTATCTATCTGTCCCTCCTTCCACCTTACTTCACTCTCGTCCCTCTTCTCTTGACTTTCACTTCCATCACTTACTAGTATCCCTCCCCTAGTTCTATATCCATTCCCTTATTAGCTCTAAAATGTTCAACATTTTCTTTTTTCCTTATAGCAAATTGTTGTATAGTTTTGTTCTTTGTACTGCTCCTGTGTTATTTTGTTTACTTTCTGCCCTGTACTGGTATTGCAGCCTCCTTGTTCTACAGAAACATTTGCAAATTGCTTTGTGTACTATTGTCAACCATTTTCTGTACTTGTATTGAAATGTTTCCCTGTATTATTGTATTGTTGTACTGTACCCTCCCAGGTCGTGCCTGAAAATAGTCATTGCTATGGCTAGTGCACCTACCCGGTAAACAAAAACTAAATAAAATAAAATAAAGAGGAGGGTAGGATCAACAAAGATCAACAAAGGTGGTGGGGAGACAGGAAGCTTTAAGCTCAGAGCACTAGTACTGGGAGTCAATGGGGCAGGATGGGGTAGGGGAGGGAGAAGCTTAAGTGTATTTAAGGGTGGCCTGGGAGGGGGAGGGAAAAAAATTTGGCAGCTGGAGCAACAGCTAACGAGGCTGGGGTTGTGTACAGATCATACATGATGCTTGATTCCCGGGGGCTGGTGGCAGCAGGCTCCTTGGTGCTGAAAGAGGCACAGAGTGGCATCCAGGCATGCAGGAGGTGAACCGTAGGTGCGATAGGTAGCCCAGTGGACTACAAGGATGACTGATGCTTGATTCCAGAGGGCTGGTAGCAGCAGGCTCCTTGGCACTGAGAGAGAGCGCAGAGCGGTGTCCACGCTTGCAGGAGGCGAACTGTGGTTGCGGTAGGTAGCCCGAATACAGATAGTGGAGCAAGAATACGTCTACACAATTGGCATCTCTCACTTCATTGACATCATCAAGGCAGTTATTTAAGGATTCTCAGAGCAGGAATTTTGAATCAGAAGAGGCTGTGTTTAAAATGTTCAAATGCTATGAAACTACATCTCTCCTACTTTAATAAATGCAGTTTCAGTTTTAGTGTAAACAACAGTCTCTCCTTTACAAGTCCATGGGGTAAATTTTTAAAAA
Organism: Neoceratodus forsteri; assembly: GCA_016271365.2. Lineage (NCBI taxonomy): Eukaryota > Metazoa > Chordata > Ceratodontiformes > Ceratodontidae > Neoceratodus > Neoceratodus forsteri. The sequence continues at coordinate 58,179,733 of CM028130.1, forward strand.
ACAAAATGTGTAAACAGCTTGTTTACTTGTCCTTTAACCGTAAGTGTGTTTAAAAAACAGCCGTGCTTTATTGTGATGTTCAACTATGGATCCTGCTCCTCAGTCATGTATTCGGTTGTATAGGGAACCTTAAGTTGATGCTGCACATGTGCAGGAATGGATTGTCTGACTTAGGTATCTTTATTTAGTAAACATAAAGGGCAGTTATTCCTTTTAAGTGGAGCATGGTCTATCCCGCTAGCTGTCACTGTTGCAGATGGAAACCAAGACCATTGGATGTCATAATGTTATTTCACTAATAATCATTGGCACAATCAGAGAATTAAAGCCTAAGACACAATTGCATCTTAATTACCTTTGGATCCATCTATAGTTATAGCATTCACTTTCTGATTACATATTGTATTTAAACTCACTCCAGTGCATTATTGTGAAGGGTACACAATTGAGAAATGTTTAAAACTTCCAAAAACTATATTAATTTTATGTTGGGACTATCACTTCATGAATTTATATCACAGCTTTGTGAAAATTAAGTGCAACTAGTTGCTGCTTCTTAAATGGGAAAAGGCAATTCAGCCTGTCAGCTATAATCACATAGACACACAAACACACACAAGCACGGACACACATGCCTCCTGCACTCGCATGAGTGAGGAATTCCGAAGTGGGCTGTCACACTAGGGAGGTCTCATCCTACTTCTCTGAGTACATAAATAGAAGAAAGTAAATACAGTTCATGCTCTCTGACTTCCTGCATTCTTTGAAGAGGACCTGGGGTCTGTCTCTTGATGAGTGTTCCCCAACTGGAAGGAGAGCCCTGCTTCCATAGCTAGTTTATCTGGATGAGGAAAGAACAGTCTTAGTGAATGTTTTTTTTTTCAAGGTTAGCAGGCAGGTAAATGTAGATCCTGGTATGAGACTAGATTGTAAGTTTATTCTGTAAGTAATCAATCTGTTCAAACTGTTTTTTGTTCCTTTCCTGTAAATGTGTATATCTTTTTGTTTTGCATATATAACCTGTTTGTTATATCTTGTAGCATTTAGAAGTAAAAATCTATTTTGATTGTACCAGTGAATGAGCATACTCATTGCAAAGGTAATTTTAATATTTCTGTTGGCAAAGTGATCTGCCATCCCAAGTGAACTCTATTGAATAATACTACTGTATGTTTGACCTTTCAATTCCCTGAGCAGGATAGATTTTCCTTTTATCTGAATGAGATCTGAAATGACACAGACGATCATGAAGGGGCTAGGGCCAAGATGGATAGGAACAAAGGCCCTTATGCACTAATGTGTTGAAAGTGCATGTCAGAGGCTTGTACCCTGCCTGCGGAGCTCCGCGTCTGTGGACAGTCGCACACCTGGGGATATGCATGACCGATATGCACCTGTCTGTGGCCCTGCCCCCCCAGTGCACAGGAATCCGAAGGGTGGCTGGGGGAAGAGTTCTGATCCCAAGTAGGTATCCAATTGGATGCTTGCCCTGGGCCAGAAATGGATCCCCTGTGTAGTGAGGCATGGATCTGGGTGCTTGAATAGCCCCCACAGGCACCTGGACCCATATAGCTATGCCACACATGCTGGAGGACCATCCATCTGAGCCCCTGGTGTACAGCAGAGACCTGCCATACCACCGAAACACCCACCAACACAGGGTGGCCTTGGAACCCTGCAAGTACAGCCCATCCAACAGAGTCAGTGTCATGATGCGGTTATACATACCCCCCTTTACACTCATGGCTGCCTCTCCATAGATGGCAGTGCAAATTGCATCCCCCCCTACACACACACAGCTGCTCCCCATCCCTCAAGAGCCTCGTTGGGCATGCCATGCCTGAAACAGCACTGTCCATGCACCCTGCCTCTCATGCTGGTGAACCTTCCCCTCACTGGTGGCCTTTGAATCCCCCAGAGCACCAACAATGCCCCTCCACCCCAAACCTCTCAGTCAGTGCCACAGCCCGGGATGACCACCAGCACATCCCTCTGCACACATCCTTGGCTGCAGGCCATCCAAGTGATGCTGGAAGTGTGCCTCTTTATATGGGTAACATGTTTCCAGCATCACTTGGATGGCCAGTGTCTGAGGAGGTGTGTGGAGGGCTGTGCCATTGGCCATCCCAGGCTGCATCACCGCCTGAGAAGTATGAGTTGGGGTGTTGTCAGTACCACGGTGGATGGGGGTCACTGTCCACAGGATGGTCTGCATGGGCACGGGAGTGACTAGTCCTTTGGTAGCCCTGGCCACTGGACATGTGGGGGGTGCATTGACTAGCAGTACGGGGTCAAGGCTGGTTGTGATAAGATGGAGGGGGGCAATGTCCAGGCTGGGAAAGGGGCTGAAATGTGTGGGTGGGTGCTTGCAGGCAGTCGGGACAGGGATGCACTGTGTGTGTGGGGTGCTCTCATACAACAGGGCCAGAGTATACATTGGTGGGGGATATGCCAGCTGTCAAATGGGGTCGGTGCTGATGAGTGATGGGGGGGTTGTCCTGCATTCTAGAACATGGCTGCACAGTGGTGTGGCAGGGGGTGCCTTTGGCAGGTAGGGGACTGGACTATATTGTGTGGGGGCCTGCATCACCTTAGGTCCCGGGTCGCTCCTGAAAATAGGCATTTTGCTGTCTAGTGTGCTTACCTGGTTAACAAAAGCAAATAAATAAATAACGGCACCTGGGGCAGCTGTGTGCACAGAGCCGGTTGCATTAGGGTCCTATGACAGTATTCCCACTGGTGTATCTGGTGCCCTCTTCCACACCCCCATGGCCAGCCCTACTCACCTTCATGCATGGTGCATAGTGCCGGCACATCCTCAGCACACCTACAGCTCATTGCAGTCCGTGGGCCCGTGGAATCGGGTGCACTGGAGCTGTGTGCCCCTCATTAGTGCATCCTGCACAGAGGGTGCAGTGGGTGCAGGGTGGCTAAGCAACACAGATACACGGCATGTAGCCACTGCGCCCATTAGTGCATATAGCCCAATGTTGGAGGAGGGAGGGAAGAGAAGTTGGGAGGGGTAATAAGGATGCATGGGGGAGTGAGTGGAGGGGCAGGCAATGAGGGGGAGAAGGCTGACAAATTGGGGATTCAGGGATGGGACTGGAATAAAAGGGTTCTGGGGACAAGGATTAGGAAGGGGTGGGAGAACTTAATGTTATGTTACACATCAATGTAGATGGAAAGGGGACACAAGGCACAAGCAGGAGTGTTAACACACCATATGGGCAAAAAGACAAGTGGGAGGACTACGAGTTAACAAAACAACCAGAAGGAATTTCTATAGTGGAGAGTTTGGGGAAGGGGTAAGGACTACAACAGTAATGAGTCATGGTGATTATAAGAATACCAGGGGAGAGGTGGTACATGCAGGGGGACTGACTCACAGAATCACAGATATCTGATGGCAGAAAAGGACCTCATCAGCACATTGAGTCTGCCCTTTCCCCCTCCACTACTCATCCAGCTCATATGAGCCCTGTCCTTCCCTTCCCTTCTCTTCCCAATCCCATATGTCTGTCCCATGCCCTCTTAAATCCCTCCACAGTTTCGGTATCCACCACCTCTTCTGATTGTATATTCCAAGCCTCCAGCCCTCTCTCCTTGATGAACCGCCCCATCACATTGCCTCTATATCTTCCACCTTCCAATGTTAGGTTATGTGCACTAATTTTGGCCTCTCCTTCGTTCTGAACAAGCTCCCCTCATTCACCTAATTGATCCCCTTCATGTACAGTATTTAAAAGTTTTAATCATTTCCCCCCTCTCCTTTCTAGTCTCCAATGGGTACAGATCCATTTCCCTACACCTCTGTTTATACTGTTTCCCCTGTATACTGTGCATCATCTTGGTTGTTCTTCTTTTAACCCTTTCCACCCCATCAATATCCTTGTGCAGATGCGGTCTCCAGAATTGGACCCTGTATTCGAGGTGTGGTCTCACCATGGCCTTGCAAAGAGGCATCAGAACATTCCTCCTTCTGCTAATTATGCCTTTCCCAATGCATGCCAACATTCAATTCTCCTTCCCCACTGCCTTGCTACACTTTTTAGGTTAGGTTTTAAGGTTGCTTAATACTATAATCCCCAGATCCCTCTCTTGCTCTGTTTTTTTGATTTTCTCCCCTCCAAGAGTGTAAGCAGTTTGTGGGTTTTTGCACCCCAGATGCATCACAGCACACTTTTTGGCATTGAATTTCAGCTGCTAAGTTTCCGACCACCTTTCCAGAATCTTCAGGTCCAGCCTCATGACCTCCTCTCCCCAGGGATGTCCACCCTATTACAGATTTTTGTATAATCTGCAAATAAGCAGAACACTCTTCCCTCAAGACCTTCTGATATATCACTGATGTATATATTAAAAAGTAGGGATCCCAGCACCAACCCCTGGGGCACCCCACTCGTTATCCCCGACCATGGAATGCACCCCATTTACCACTGCTCTCTGACTTCTGCCTGCCAGCCAGTTTTCCATCCATCTAGTTATTTTCTGTCTGGATCTGGAAAAAACCACTAACGGGGCACAAACAGGGGAACAAGAAGTCAGTAGTAGGGACACAGAGGGGGAATTAAGGTACAGTCAGCAAAAGGATGATGTATGAGTCATCATATTTGGGAACTTCATCATAAAGGGCATCAGGTGGAGTCAGAATAGGAAGAGCTCAGTCTGGGTGAATTGCTTACCAGGGATAACAGCCCACAAAGCAAGGCACATCAACCTCAAGGGTGACAGGAGATGGGGATGGGAAGCCTAACATGGTAGTGCATCTTGCACTAAAGACTTTTAGGTAAAGGCAAAGTGTAAGGAATTGGCAAGGGTGTCTGGAAATGAAGTGAGGCCAATTGCATTCTCAGAGGTACTGCCTGTACCTAAGGCTGATACTTACGGTAATCAAAAAATTAGGGAAGTTAACGAAGCGTTGGAAGGGTGGAGTGCATCTATGGGATTCAGGGTGGTAGGTAACTGGGGTGAAACATGGACAAAAAGTCACTTGTATGCTCAAGATGGGCTGCATCTCAGCAAGGAAGGAACAGCAGATCTAAATAACAAACTTGAATATTTGGCGTTAAACGTCAATTTACACTAATGGGGGGGCATTACATTTCAATCAGTCAGAGGCTCAGGTCAACTGTGAACCTTTGCCTCCCCCCAAGATGAGGCTAATATAAGACACTAAGAAGCTGTTATGGATGGAAGGTGTGAGGAAAGGGTTAGAGAAGATGGGGATCATGGGAAAGGATGAGTAGTGGTCCCCATGAAGGCAAGGAACCTTGGTAATAAGATGATGGAGCTACAAGCTACATAATGCCACCATCATCACAAAACCCTCAGCAAACCAAAACAGAGAATGGGGCTTAACAATACCGGGTTTTAGGTTGTATAGGAGGGATGAGGACACAGGCAAGGCAGGAGGGGTTGCAGTCTACATAATCAATGGAATAGAGTATAGTAGAGAGGAAGGTGATGAAGGGAATAAGGAAACCTTGTAGGTCAGTTTAAGTATCACAAAAAATAAGAAGATCAGGCTAGGAGTATTGTATAGACCACCATCCCAGACAGAGGAGAAGGACAGGGAGCTTGTGGGGGTTATACAGCAGAAGTCTAGAAGGGGCAGTACAGTGGTTGTTGGAGACTTCTACCAACCAGGGACAGATTGGGACACCATGACATCAGCTAGCAGCAGGGAGCAAGTCATCCAGGACACGATCCAGGATGTGTTCCTTATGCAGATGGTAGGACAGCCAACAAGGGAGGGCAATATCTTAGATCTTGTCTTGTCAGATGGTGATCAAGTTAGGGAGGTGAGCATGGAGGGTCCCATAGAATGGAGTGACCATAGCTCAGTATGGTTTTCCCTCAAGCTGGATGCGGAAGAGGCACATACCACTACCAAGGTCATTGACTTTAAAAGGGCCAACTTCAGTGTGATGGCTGCAATACTGGGGAGGCATATGATTACCATGAGACTAGACATGGACACCACCCAGAAATGGGAAAAAAAAAGCTGGGGCTGATAGAGGCCACAAACTCCTGCATTGTGTGGAGGAGAAAGATGGCTAGGTCCTGTAAGCCAAACTGGTGGACCAATGAAGTACAGACAGATGTGAGGAAAAAAAGGGTGGCCTTTAAACAATACAAGAGGACCTAAAAAGAACTAGCTAAGGAGGATTACATTAAGAGGTCCAGGGAGGTGACTAGGATGGTACAGGCAACCAAGGCCATGAAGAAGCTAAGGCTTGCTCAAGGGATCGGGAATGGAGAAGAAGGGTTTTTCAAATATATCAGAGAAAGAAGGAACTGTAGGGAGCAGAATTCTAGAATTAAGGTGGAGGGAGTATTGGTAGACAGAGGGACTAAACATGCAGGCATATTAAATGAATACTTCTCAGTTTTTACAAGGGAACAGGGGGAATCAAGTAAACAAGGGAAGGATAAAGTAGGGAAGGAAGGGGAGCAAGAAAGGTAGATAAGGGTATCCCAGTGCAGAGGGTGCTAGAGGGCCTAAGGTCTCTGTGGACAGATAAAGCACAAGGACTGGATTGGATATACCACAGGTTCCTGAAGGAGCTTGCAGAGGACCCGATGGCACATCAGACAGATGTATTCAAAACACCCGTCTATTGAGATGTTTGACCGCTGGATTGGAAGATGGTACATGTGGTACCTATCCACAAAAGTGGCTCTTAAGATGAACCAGGGAATTACAGGCCAGTCAGTCTCATGTTGATTGTGGGGAAGCTAATGGAGACAATCCTGAAGGAAAGGATAGTGGCATTCCTGGAGAAGAACAGTCTCCATGATGATCGACAGAATGGATTCACACAGGGAAGTTCCTGTCTGACCAACCTTGTGAACTTTTCTGACTGGGTTATTAGAGCCTTGGATGAAGGTAAGGTGGTTGATGTCATGTATTTGGACTTCAGTAAAACCTTTGACTTGATGCCACAGAGGAGGCTAGTAGGCAAGCTGAAGGTTCTGGGGGTGGGGGATTGGGTGGGCAAATGGATTAGGAACTGGATGGAAAATAGACAGCAGAAGGTGGTAGTAATGGTGGAACTATCATCAACATGGGTGGTCATCAGTGGGGTTCTGCAGGGCTAAGTGCTGGGACCGGTGTTATTCAACATCTATGTATCAGATATAGCAGACAGGATCGAGAGCCAGTTAAGTTTGTTTGCTGATGACACCAAAATGGAAGCAATGGTGGATGGGGTGGGTGGGGTGATGCTTCAGAAAGACCAAGAAAGATTGGAGAGATGGTCATACTCCTGGCTGTTGGGATCCAATGCAAAGAAGTGCAGAATTATGCACTTCAGTATTCTGGATACAGATATTAGCTGGAGGGTGTGCAGTTGTCGGTCTCCATTGAGGAAAAAGATCTAGGGGTTCTGGTCATATGAATCACTCTGCAGAGTGTAGGAAGGTGGCGAAGGCCAACAAGATGCTGGAGTGTATAGCTAGGGGAATCCCATCAAGGAGTGAAGAGGTAGGTTTGCCACTGTACAGGGCTCTGATGGGCCCTCTTCTGGAGTACTTTGTGCAGTACTGGCACCCCTTTTTAAAAAGGGACATCAGACTGTTGGAAGAGGTACAGAGAAGGGAGACCGTGATGATAAGCGGAATGAGAGATAACCCTACAATGATAGGTTACAGAAAATCATGATGTACTCCCAGGAGAGCAGAAGAGATAGAGGCAATATGACGGAGACCTTCAAATACTTGAAAGCCATAAACAGGGTTAGCTATGTGGGTCTGTTTAGATATGGAAAAGAAGGGACTACATGAGGGCATAATCTGAAATTGGAGGGGGGAGGTTCAAAAGAGAGATGAGGAGGCACTTTCTCACAGAGAGGAAGATGAGACTTGGAATGCATTGTCTGAAGAACTGGTTTTGCATACATCAGTAGGGAGATTTAAAAGGGGGTTGGAAAGGGTCAAGGGCAAAATCAGAGCCTGGGAGGGTAGTGATAACTCACATGGTACAAGCAATAAGGAAAGGAAAGAGGGGGGGTGGGGGCAGCACCAGTACTCAACACTGAGTGCTGCACACTCGAGCAGACTTGATAGACTGTAAGGCCTGTATCTGCTGACATTATCTTATGTTCATATAACCAGGTAATGGCAGCAGGAGAAGTGATTAAGACAAAACTCTGTAGAAGCTGATATAGTCCAAAGAAGTTTTTGTCACTAACTGGTGGCAGAGCTTTGCAATTAGATCACAAATTCAAAGCTAGCTTTATTGGGCAGTTCCTAATGGAACTAAGAACTCCTAAGTGAGAGGTAAAAGTCTTACCTAGCACACACAGAAACAGAAATTGCCTGGACAAATGTTTCCGTAACAGTCATAAAACTGGATATACAAAAAGATTACATATTTTACTACTGTTGTTTTTATTTCTAGAAACACAGCTCAATGCAGTGTATAGTTAGCAAGCATGATCTTCTTAACCTATGGCACATTTAATGTGCCTCAGTTTCTTAAGCAGTGGAAAGGCAGAGGGATTGTCAATGAGGACCTGACTAAAGATGAATTCATAGGAGCCCTGGAGGAGCATTACCAAATGCATGGGAGGCAGGCAGGCAGTCACTGAGAAGTATGACCAAATGCAGTTGGAGCAGGTGGTCATTAATGAAGATAACCAAAGTAGTGAGACTGCGGTCACAGAGACTGAGCCAAAGTTGCACCTTGCTCCACAAACTGGTGAAGTAGTGCAGCCCAAACTTGAGCCCAAAGCAGAGTCTCAAAATCAGGCTGAGTTTATGAAAAAGGAGCTTGCACTGAAACAGGCAGAACTGTAGAGGGCAAGGCTTGAGGCCACAAGGGAGAGAATAAGACTGGAGGCTGAAGAAAGAGAAAAGACACAACAGCATGAAATTCTGATGCAACAGGTGAAAGAGTAGCAGCTTCAGCATGAGGTCCTCATATCAGAAGCAAGAAAGAAGAAAAGAGAGAAGTAATAAGCAGAAAGAGAGAAAGAACAAGTGGAAAGAAAGAATCACCAGCAAGAGAAATAGATGGTGATCCTGCACCAGAAAGCACCACAGCCAACAGTGGTGTAGGGGGTCAAACCCACAAAGCCACAATTAATTTGATAATGTTTTCTCTATACTGTAAGGGGGATGATCTTGATTTAAAAGAAAAAACACATTTGAAGAATATGTGTGCAGATTAAATTGGACAGGGATTTGCTTACTAGCTGTGTTTTGCACACAATTGTTAGAATGGATGATAAGGACTGTATGGACAATTATAATGTCAAGAGAAGCAGAGAAACATAACAACATAGACGTTGAAGGCAGATAAGGACTGCTTGGCCCACCCAGTCTGCCCATTTCCCTACCTATTGGATAAGCAGCATATCCTAGTTAAACAACAGCCTACTTCCTCCTACCCTCCCACTAGAATTGCTTTATGTCTGTCCTATGCATTCTTGAATTCCCCCACTGTTTTTGACCCCAAGGCTGTTCCATGCTCGCACCATCCTCTCCATAAAAAAATACTTCCACACATTGCCCATGAGCCGTTCCCTCTTCCATCTTCAAATTGTGCTCCCTTGTTCTTGCACATCTCTTTTTCTGAAAGATGCTACCTCTTGGACTTTGTTGATTCGATTGAGGTACTTAAAATTTTCTATCATGTCCCCCCTCACCCTCCTTTCCTCGAGGGTATACATATTAAGTTCCTTTAATATCTCTTTGTATGGCTTCTAGTGCAGACCCTACATTATTTTAGTTGCCCTCCTCTGGATTGCCTCCATCCTGTGTATGTCCTTGCAGAGATGGGGCCTCCGGAACTGCATACACTACTCCAGATGGGGCCTCACCAACTCTCTGTGCAGAGGGATAACAGCTCCCTGTTTCCTATTTGTGATGCCTCTCCCTATGCATTCCAGTATCCCCCAGCCCTCCTTACTGCTTTGTCACATTGCTTGCCTACCTTTAGGTCACCTGATATAATTTCCCCTAGTGCCCTTTCCATTTTTGTTGTTGTCAGTACCTTCCCCAACCCCCATTGTGTACTACTGAAACATTTCGAGCTAACTCCTGAGGCTTACAGCTGAAAATCCAGGGAGCTAAAAAAGGGCCAAGGAGACAACTTTGTAAAATTGCATGTTCAAATCTGCACCTATCTGGACCTTTGGGTGGATGGGGCTAAAGCTAGAACTGTGGATCAAATAAAAGACTTATTTTTAAGGGAACAAATTCTTAACGTTTTACCGGACTACCTGCACATGTGGTTGCTGGACTGGGCATGCAGCTTTTCGAAGGAGGTAGCAGAAAGTGCTGCTCTTTATGTGGCAAGAAGACCACACATGCTGCTTAGGAACAATGCGGGGGGGCACATGGTTCTAAGGTGACCCAGGGAAAGTAGCTTAAGGTAGAGCAGCCTGTGCCTGAGCCTGGAACACAACCTACTGGCCTTAAAGGCACCAAGGAAAAGGGGGCAGAAAAATGCTATATTAGCCAGAGTGTGGGCTACCTGTCATATGACTGCCCTAAATACATGAACAAAGGGCAAAAGCCTTAGAAAGTGGTGATCAAGACAGTGCCCAGCAGCTAGCAGCCTGCTCACAGACTGCAGTACTATTTAACTCCTACATATATATACACCCTGTCCTAGTTAATGGGACTGTAACATAGGGATTGAAGTAAACTGGCACCTCCATCTCCGTGGTGAGGCAGGGTCTAATCCAAGCTGAGCAGATTCTGCCAGTGTTATTTTCCAAGATTCAGGAAGTAACAGGTCCAGTAGTCCAAGTACCAATGGTTTGGATCTTCATGAGCTGGCAAGTAGGACATGGGGTACAGGAGGTGGGGGTCATACCTGATCTCCCTGTGGATATGATAACAGGGAATGGTTTTGATACCATGAAAACCCTGGTTTGTGTTAAGACCCACAGACATGCAAAAGACAGCTCCTGAGGACAAGGAGGGGGCAATGCAGCCTGTGCTAACCCCTCCCTTAGAAACTGAGGAAGCAGCTAGTGTGATCTAGGAGTTAACAAGGAGTAGCAGCCCTGAGCCACAGCTGCAAACCAAGGAGATCTGAGCTGCGGGCAGATTTATTTTGGAAGGGGAGTTAGCGAGGGTCAAATGTGAGCAAATGGGCAGAGTTCAGCTGGCTAATCCTTCCGTACAGAAACTGAGAGATAGCCAATAGTGCTGACAATCAGGGGGGAAAAAAGCTAGTTTACAAGGAGAATGAGGTGTTGTACAGGGAGTGTAAACTACAGAAGGGTCTAAAGAGAGAGGCACTCCAGCAACTGGCAGTCCTTCAGGCTTACTTCAAGCAACTTTTGGCCCTAGTCCATCACATCCCTTTTTCAGGCCACCTAGGTATTAGCCACACAAAAATGTGGCTTACCAACAATGTCTTGGCCTAGTATGTACATAGTTGAGGCAAATTACTGCCAGATTGGTCTACAGTGCCATTGGGTGGGAAAAAGTGGGAAAGCTTAGCAGTTGTGATACTCCTGCCTGTTACTGATGAACCTTTTAAGGTAGCAATGGCTACAGTGGGGCCTCTAAAGCACCCTGAATTACGTGGGGAAAAAGGCACATACTGGTTGTCCTAGACTATGCAACCAGGTACCCCAAGGCAGTAGCTATGTCCTCCACTGAGATAGAGAAAGTGACTGACAATCCCTGGGAATCTTTAATCAAGTGGGATTCCCCAAGATATTTTGTCAGATCAAGAGACTAAGTTCATGTTGTTACTTAGAGAAACATAAAAGGTGTCTGTGGAAAATGTGTGTGGTGAAATAGCACCATGACCCACCCATCACCCTGAACATAATGACATGGTTAAGTGGTTCAACAGCTCCCTAAAAACTATGCTAAGGATGTTTTCTGACCAGCATAAGAGGGAATGGGACACGTATCTTCCCCATATTCAGTTTGCTTACAGGGAAGTCTACAGGAGTCCACAGATTTCTTACCTTCAAGATCTTGTTTGGTCACAGATTTAGTTAGGGATGAATGGGAGGGTGATCTTACCTCCCAAGGGAACTCTGTTGTGGGAGTACATCCTGAACTTCATCACATAGCTTGAGGAGCTCATGGGGCTCACACAGGAGCACATAGCCTCTGCACAACAGTGTCAGAAAGCATGATATAACCATGGGGCCAGAGGGCATGCCGATCCGGTGGCGACACCAACACAGCGACATACATCGCTATTCAGAAAATAGACACTTTGCCAACAGCTCACTGTGTTGATGCTCTGACTGGAGTTGACAGTCTATAGTATGGGGGGTTCAGGGGCCACAGCCCTCCCGATAGAAAAGCAGGACCGGGAAGCATTTGGGATTTATGTCTATTCATATTGTGGTCTACATAAATCCCATCGCTGTGATGCCAGACAACAAAAGTGTTGTCAAACCGGCATCATAGAACTGGACCAGAGCCCTGAAGTATGAAATTGGACAGTGAGTGACTGTACTCATCTTAGTCTAACAAAATAAACTGCAGACAGCATAGGAGGACCCATTCTCCATAGTCAGAACTGTGCATGAGGTCAGTTTATGTGATGCCGGTATCACATTAACATAATGAAGCCCTACTATAGTAGGGAGGAAATGCCCTTTGCTGTATGCAGCATCCCAGATGAGGAAAGTGAGGCTGATCTACTAGTGGACCTCCTTGGGGAGGAGCAGGAGGAATCCTCAGTGGATAATCTCACCCTCTTGGAGCAGCTGACACCAGCCCAGGTAGAGGAGATGAGGGGGTTCTGTGAGCATTTGGGGAAAGGTTCACATGGGAATTGGGGTACACAATAATGGCTGAACACCACATGGACACTGGGACCCAAGTGCCACTCAGGCACTTCCCCCACAGGGCACTGGAGGACTTTAAGCAGGACCTGACCTGGATCTATAGGATTAGTGGGCTTGATACAAAATTACTGTCCTGGAGTTTGGTATTGCAGTTGCATAACACAGCCATCAAGCAGCGCAGTGATTCACAAAATAGCAGTGCAGATGGGTTGATTAGGCAGGGCTAACTGAATGGCATGAAACATAGAAACATAGAAAGTGACAGCAGAAGAAGGGCCATGTGGCCCATCAGGACTGCCCATAAACCTACCCGTCCCTTAACTGCTTTTCAGTGTTATGGTGCCCTTCTATGTATCCCACACCTTCATAAAAGTTTCCACAGTTTTGCTTCCACTGCATCCTGTGGAAGACATTTCCACAGTTCAACCACTCTCTCAGTGAAGAAGAACATGCGTGTGTTGCCTCTGAATTTTCCCCATCTAGCTTCATGTTGTGCACTCTGGTTCTTGAGTATTTTTTGATGTGGAGCAGGTCCTGGACCTGCATCATGTTAATTCCATTTAGGAATTTAGGGTCTCGATCATGTCTCCTCTGTCCCTCCGCTGCTCCAGGGAATACATGTTTAATTCATGCAGCCTCTCCTCATATGATTTGTTGTGCAGTCCATGAATCATTTTGTGACCCTCCACTGTACTTTTTCCAGTCTGGTAATATCCTTCTTGAGGTGTGGTCTCCAGAACTGTACACTGTACTCTAGGTGTGGCCTCACCATTGATCTATAGAGTGGAAGGATGACCTCCTTTTTCCTGCTGGTAATCCCCCTGCTTATACATCCCAACATGCCATTTGCCCTCAGTGCTGCTTTCTTACATTGCTTGGTCATTTTTAGGTCATCTGTTATAATTATTCCCAGATCCCTTTCCTGTTTAGAGGCTTTCAGTTTTTCACTCCCTAGGAAGTAATCCACTCCTGGGTTAATCTTTCCAAGGTGCATTATTTTGCATTTTTTAGTTTTGAAGTTTAGTTGCCACTTTCTTAACCACTTTTCTAGAGTTCCCAGGTCAGCCCTCATATTCTCCACTCCTCCAGGGGTGTCCACACTGTTTCTTATCTTTGTGTCATCTGTGAACAGACTCACCTTGCCCTCTAGTCCATCAGAAATGCCACTAATGAAGATGTTGAATAAGACTGGGCCAAGCACTGAACGCAGTGATACTCCACTAGCTACATCTCTTTTCTCTGAAAGTGAGTCATTCATTAATACCCTCCGGGACCTTCCAGTAAGCCAACTCCTTACCCAGTTTCCTACCTGATGACCAACTCCCATGCTGTCTAATTTGTTTAGTAGCCTTGTATGTGGGACCGAGTTGAAGGCTTTGCTGAAATCCTGGTACACTACGTCTACTGCACCTCCCTGGTTTACTATATTGATTACTCAGTTAAATAAGTGGGTAACATATACAATTTCAACACAAACCAACATTGCTTTAAAAAGGGATGATCAAGCACCACAAACATGATCATTTTTTATGATTTCATAAGTAAAAATTTAGATAATCATAAATCAATGGATGTTATATTACTTGACTATAGTAAAGCATTCAATCTAGTACCACACTGGGCAATAGATGTAAAGTTAAGTAAAAATAATATTGATAAGCGCATCATTCACTGGATTAACAATTGGCTAACCAATCGGAAACAATGGGTCTCATTTAGGGGACTAATCGGAATAGGGTATTATACAAAGTAAAGAAATGGAAAATGACCTAGGAATATTAGTGGATAAAGACTTAAAATTCAAATATCATAATACAAACATGATTGCAAGGGCAAACAAGTTAATTTGTCAAATTAAGAGAAACATTAAAAGCAGGTCATCCGAAGTTCTCATACCACTATATTTATCTTATATCTGACCACAGTTGGATTATGGATCCCAATTATGGAACCCGTATACAAGAACTGAAATAAACAGAATTGAAAAAATTCAACTTAGATTTACCAAATTAATAAAATCACTAAAACAAAATACATATGAAGAAAGGTTATGGAAACTAAAATTGTATAGTCTTGAAGAAAGAAGAACAAGAGGTGATATGTTACGGGTATTATAATATCATGAATGACCCATTATTGATGATGGAATTAAAATACTGAATACAAGTCAGATCGATTTAATGTGAGACGGCACCCTTTACAAGTACAAATTCAGGGTTTTAGAACAAATAAAAGAAAATACTTCTACAGAGTTAGATCAGCAGTCTATGGAATAGATTACTGATATATGTGGTTATAAGTAGTGACAAAAACAGTTTTAAAAGAAATTTAGACATATACATATCAAACGGAGGGAACAGGAAATACTATATGATGTCTTAAGCAGAGCAATTACGTGGGCTTGCAGCTTTTATGTTCCTTGATTCCAAGTGATTCCAAGCAAATCAGCTTGGCATGACTTCCCTGTGGTAAAGCCATGCTGTTTAGCTGTTTAGTATTTGTTGTCCTTGAGAAAGGATATGAACCTCTCCTTGAAAAGAGTTTCCATTGTTTTGCTTACAATTAATTTGAGGCTTACTGGTCTATAGTTGCCTACATTCACTCTGCTACTGCTTTTGTATAGAGGGATAACTGCGGCTATTTTCCAATCTTGTGGGACCTCACCTAGCCCAAATGGTAAATTAAAAAGATCAGCCATTGGAGCCATCAATTCCTCTATCAGTTCTTTTAGCAGTCTAGGGTACATTTTGTCTGGTCCTCTGGCTTTGTGTGTGTTGAGCTTCTCCAGTTGCTTTAGGACTTCTTGTTTTGTAAAGGCTCCTCAGTATACTCCATTATCATCTTTGTTGTCTCCTGTAACACTGAGTCTTTAGCCATCCTGCTCCTTTGTGAATATGGAGCAGAAGTATCTGTTTAGGATTTCTGCTTTGTCCTTGTCATCCTCAGTGATCTCTCCATCTTTCTTCATGAGTCTGACAATACCCCTGTGGTGTTTCTCTTTTCACTATTATATCTATAGGTTTTGTCTCCCTTCTTGACTTCTCTGGCTATCCTCTCCTCTTTGCTGTTCTGATTTCCTTGCTTGCTGCTCTTTGTTTTTCTTTCTAGTCTTCCTGGTCCTTGTCTGATCCTGTTTTCTTGTATTTCCTAAAAACAGACTTTTTTTTCCTAACCCTGGTAGCTACTTCCTTAGTAAACCACAATGATTTTCTCTTCTTTCTTGCTTTGCTCAGCTTCTTTATGCAACAGTTTTCAGTCTGAAGTATAGCTCCCTTGTGATGTGTCCAGTACTCTTCAAAGACCCTCCCCCAAACTATATTTGCGAGTCTCTGTTTAAAACCTTCCTTCATTGCCATTGCTCAGCTAAAGTCCATGACTTTAGTTTTTAA
The DNA here is from genome assembly GCA_016271365.2 of Neoceratodus forsteri. NCBI lineage: Eukaryota > Metazoa > Chordata > Ceratodontiformes > Ceratodontidae > Neoceratodus > Neoceratodus forsteri. The sequence continues at coordinate 58,195,901 of CM028130.1, forward strand.
AGTGTTTGGTTTCTGTTTTTGTCCTAATATGAAACTACATCATACAGTGATCGCAGAACCCTAGATGGCTTCCCACCTCTACTTCTGCAACATTGTCCCTACATAGAAACATAGAATTTGACTGTAGATAAGGACCACTTGGCCCACCTAGTCTTCCCATTTCCCTACCAGATGGATGAGCTGCTGATTCTAGTTAACCAACAGCTTACTTCCTCCTACCCCCTCCACTAGAATTGCTTTTTGTCTGTCCCATTGATTCTTGAACTGTCCCACTGTTCTTGACTCCACAACTTCCTCAGGAAGGCTGTTCCATGTATCCAAAACTCTCTCCATGAAAAAATACTTTCTAACATTACCACTGAGCCGTCCTCCCTCTATCTTCAAATTGTGCCCCCTTGTTCTTGTCCCTGTTCATTAACAGCATGTCAAGGGGGGATCACGTGATGCCTGGCTAGTGAAGGCAGTGTTCTTCTTTCGCTCCTGCTCTCCCACTTACTTTATAGCTTCAATTCCAGGTGAATTTCACTTGAAATAGTCTCTCTTTCAGAGGAGGAAGCACCTAACAGTCTAATAGGGCATCAAATCAGGGGGAAAAATTCTTACCTTCACCATGGAGGTTGATATGAAGCAGGAGCTTCCGTGTTATAGTCCTCCTACATCCCCCATCAAAGCCGCCACAAAAAAAGCCAGACAGCAGCCTGCTAAGCCAGCCTGCATGATTTTGCCCCAAACCACCACTACACTGCTTACAAGGGAGCACTTTTTGTTGGAGATGAAACCGCTCCAAGAAGCTCTACTTCTATTAACCTCAGATGTAGCTGCCTTGAAAAAAGATATGGTGGGTTTCTCCAGAAAAATAAGAGACACTGAAGTATGGGCTATATCTTTGGAAAAGTGGAGAGTGACTACTGACCCTGAGATCGTAGCTCTGAAGAAACAAATGAGCAAAATGGAGCTTAAACTAGAAGATCTCGAGGGCTATAGTCGCCACAATAATCTAGTAATCATCTGCCTCTGGAAGGACAAAGAAGGGTCCTCCCCAGTTGTTTTTGCTCAAAAAATTATTGCAAAAGGTGGCCGGGCCCTCACCAAATTGGCTATCATATGTAATGGAATGGGCCCACTGTGCGTTGTACCCCAAACCAATTCTAAGATCACCCCCTAGGCCTTTCCTCCTAAAATTACTGAATTACTTGGACAAGCAACATATCCTGTTCAAACTGGGGGATGTACAATCATTGACGTGGGAAGGTCATAAGATATGTATTGCGCAGGACCAACCAGCTTAAGTCCAACAAAGAGGGGCTCATTCCACACTACGATTTCCCATCGCGTATTGCTGCGGAAATCCATTTTCGGATGCTATATCCTGCCCAGTTACAAGTTCAGGTGCAGGAGAAGTGGCATTCATTCAACACCAATGAACAGGCGGTGAAAGTGTTACAGGGTCTGTTGCTGGATCTCTTAAAGAAGTGACTTTCTGCTGAATGTCTAGGGTTTTTTATCATGGCAAGTTTTTGCGAATGGAGATTTAGGTCACATGAAAATTGAGAGATAGTGGATAATCGAACTGGTCTCCTTTGTTAAAGTACCCAATCCCTCCAGACACTGGCTAGTGCATGTACCTTTGGACGATTCACCCAGAGACCATTGCTTTCTGCCTTAGTAGTGGTCTGTAAGCCGAGTTTCACAGTGTTTATGGCTAAGACAGTAGAGGCATAGACCCAATGGGAAGATCGATGCCACAGGTTTCTGCAACAATCTAGCACCAAACAATAGACTGGAAGGAATGGCCACGTTGCTGCTGCTCGATGGTGCACATAACCACAAGGCTACGGCTGAGATATTTTACAAATAAGCCTGCTGCTTGAAGGTGCGCACAAACATGGAGCTATAGCCAGCACAGTCTAATCCTGCATTTTCTACTTGCCTGAGCACATGCTGAATTTGCAGATGATGGGAGTGTGAAGCTATGCTATCACCCTAGGGACCTAGACAGAATGTATCTTTTTGGTTGGACAAGGGAGCTTCTTCTTTAATTTTCCTCCATTTGTGAAATATTTACAACTCCTGGACTTATAAGGTTGCTACAGGGCTACATTAAAAGTTGAAGTTAAATACATTACAAGCATTAATCTTTCCTAGTCAGCGCATTATTTGCTTATGTTCAGAGAGGGGAGGTGGGGAGATCAAGTACCCCTTTGGACTACAAGAGGGTGTTTCATAGTTGCCCTGAAATTCTAGAAGGTTTGTGTTATTGTTAGTTTACTCGACTTTTCAACACTATGACAAGCGGGGGTGGAAAGGGGTCCTTAAATACCACTTCTGGCAGCGCTGCATACCATATCAAGGGAAGGGGGGTCACCGCTGCTCATTTCAGTATCTGGTTTAAATGAGTCTGGGTGCTTATTCAGTGGTTGGGAAAGGGCATTTTTATACACTCTGTATAACTGTTTCAAACCAAGGAGTGGGGAGACAGGAGGGATGGGGGTATTGCTGTGGATTGTCTTGTCTCTAAGGTTTTGCTCTGGGGGCGGAGAAGAGGGCGGGACCCATGGTATCAGTTGAGAGTATTCGTCATGGCAGTTCAATAAGTGAATTTTTATTAATATTTGTTTTTAATGATTATGGCTAATCATGTAAAAGCTGTCTCATGGAATGTTAAAGGAGTGTGCAACAAGCATAAGCATTATAAAATACCAAAACATTTGTAAGCGGTTAAAGGGCAAATCTTTTTCTTGCAGGAGACCCATCTCCTTCATATGGAAGCAAATTTATTAAGGAGGTTATATGTTGGTCAAGTTTTTGCTGCAAGGTCCAGTACACAGAGTAAAGGAGTGGCCATACTCTTATCCAGAAACTGGGGTTTAAATGTAACCAAAGTATTTGAGATCCCTTGGGCAGATATGTGTTTGTGATATATACCTTGGAGAGATCTGACATAGTCCCTGGATCCATCTACGGCCCTAATACAGACACCCCTTCCTTTTTTATGGGATTGATCAATCTCTTGTTGCCTTTCCTGTCTACACCACTCTTGTTAGGTGGTGATTGGAATATTCCCATTTCCCCAGATGTGAACAGGACAGGCAAACAGAAGGTGGTCCTATCACCAGCTCAAAGAGCTATTAGAGAGTTAATAGATAAATTAGGTTTGTGTGAACCCTGGAGGGTCTTGCACCTCAGCCAACAGGAATACACCTTCAGTTCCTCAATGCATGAGACTTCCTCCCATATAGACTACTTTTTAGTAAGTAAATTACTCCTTCCAGTACTTATGGAGTGCCATATCTCTCCAGAGGTCATTTCAGACCACTCTTTGGTGTTCTGTGCCATTTCAATATCTACAAGTCATCGGGTGGAGGCCGCCTGGAAGATTAACAATAGATTATTGAAGGATCAGTGGGTGTTAGACAAATTAAAATCCTGTATTGCACAGTACACAGAAAGTAACCTAAACACCACGGGTTGGACTGAGATAGAATGGGGAGGCCTGAAGTGTTTTCTAAGGGGAGAACTCATCCGGATTGCCTCTGTGCATATACACAAATGGGAATCTTAAACCAAAGAATTATTGGACAAAATTAGACAGTTGGAAAAGACTGTCTCCCCCTTGTCTGAGGAATGGCATCGACAAGAATTGATCCATGTTAGGGCATGGTATTATGACTTGCTGGGTGAAAAGGCAGAATACGCCATTCTTAAAACAAATTCTACTTATATTGACTAAGGGGAGAAGGCTGGCCACCTATTGGCAATAAGGGTAAGGCACCAGGAAGTCTCTCGGTTGGTTACTGCAGTCTGTTCCAAGATAAACAGTCGCCTTTTAACAAACCCTAGGAATATTGCTGCTGAATTCCAGACCTTCTATGAGGGCCTATATAGTACTTGACCTGACCCTCCTTTGGTGGCTCAGGTTGATGCCTATCTGGCCACATTGAACCTACTCATCTTCTCTAGAGAGCAACAGTCCTTTCTGACTTCTCCACTTTCAGAGGTGGAGATTAGGTCAGTAATTTGTAATTTGCCACTGGACAAGGCTCCAGGCCCAGATGGCTTCTCTTCTAATTTTTATAAAGTACTGGAGGATGATTTGGCCCCATGGCTACTTCATTTGTTCCAGATTATTCTGGATGGTGAGTGTCAATACTCAGATCTTTTTGAAGCCCTTATAGTGGTCTTGCACAAGGAGGGGAGGGATCCTGAACAGGTCTCGAACTATCGACTTATCTCACTTTTGGACTATGATATCAAAATCCTTGCTAAAATATTAGCAATCAGATTAGGTTGTAATATATCCTTTCTGATCGGTGCGGAGCAAGTGGAATTCATGGTGGGTAGGTCATCTTCAGATCATGTGAGAAAATTGAATCACATTTTCTCCGTGTCCCAAACTAACACATCTGTTGCAGTACTGATGTCTCTAGATGCTGAAAAAGCATTTGATAGGGTGGACTGGTGTTTTCTCATCAAAAACTTACTTAGGTTCGGTTTTTCTCCCCTCTTTGTGCAGTGGATCAAGGCTCTATATACTAACACCACTGCTCATGTCTTTTGCTACAGAACCTATTCCTCTTACTTTCCACTCCACTCTGGCACTAGGCAGGGTTGTTTCCTATCCCTCCTTCTATTTAATCTGTATCTGGAGCCACTTTTGGCACGACTTAAAACCAATCCGGAGATCAAGGGAGTGACTGTAGGCTGTCAGGAATTCATACTATCACCATATACTGATGATATTCTTCTCCATTTGACAAATCCAAGGGCCTCAATCATCAGGGCCTTGAGTTTGATTAAATAATTTGGAGTTTTAGCTAACTATAAATTGAACTTGGAGAAAACCATAGTTTTCCCCCTTAACTCGGTCACTTACCGTAGGGAGGTTGATGGTTTAGGTCTACGTTGGGAACATCAAAAACTTAAATATCTAGGCATATTTCTGACTAGGGATTCCAAATCCCTGATGGTTAATAATTTGGATACTGTGGTACACACAATTCAATAAGATTTAGATAGATAGAGGATGATGCTGCTATCACTCTGGGGGAGAGTAAATTTAGTTAAAATGAACATTCTACCCCGTATTTTTTATCCCCTTAATGTGCTGAATATATGGTTGCCTCAGGCCTGGTTCTCCAGGTTAAACTCCCTAATCACCAAGTTCATATTGAAGGGTAAACATGCCCGTAGGGCTTATGGGAAACTCACTGTCCCTAAAACAAAAGGAGGGTTGAGGATCCCCCATTTCAAATTGTATTACTGGGCCAGCCATGCAGTGAAATATCTGCAATGGTTCAACGGTGTGAAGATTTAGGCTCTGATCAGTACAGTCCTCTATGGTTAGGGCTGGAGAAAGAGACTATTTTGACTCTAGGCCTCTTTTCCCTTGCCCTTCTTCATATTCACCCTAAATTGCTCCCCCTTGACCTGGCTAAGACACCGATTGGTACATCTGTTAGAGTCCACTCTCAAATGTGTGCTTCCCTGTCCTACAGGCATACACTAGATCCTGCCCAGCCTCTAGTGGGTAACCTGAACTTTAAAATAGGGGGGAAGTTGGTTAAAGCTTCCTGGCTTCCCCAACTGGCTGAAGTCAAGATTGCTGACTTATGGCATGATGGGTGAATCAGGACATCAACTGACATTATTAATGGTTTTAGTCTAGGGCCCTACATGAGTTTTAAATTGCTTCAGCTCAGACACTTACTAGCCATTTCTCAAATAAAACCAGACACTTAGTGTCATAGCTACACAACCACATGCGGTTTCTGGTATATACAGTATACTTTTAGAGAGGGTCTTTCCATAATTAGATGGGTCTATTGGATTTCTCATTTCCCTGAGATTATACTCAGGTGGGAAAAGATTTGGAAAGACACCAGTTTATTTCTCAGAATAGATTGCAACTGATGCAATTTCAGATCATTAATAATATGTACTATATTCAGATCAAACTGGCCAAGATGAACAGGATTTTTTCCCCAACCTGCATGCATTGCATGCAGGAGGTGGGTTCCCTATACCATACAGTATATTTTGGAAATGCCCAAAGGTTGCACCCCTCTGGACCCTCATAAAACAGAGAGCAGATCCTCTACTGGGTATAGTTGAATATATAGATCAAGGGCCTGTCTGGTGGGAGATGATTTCCTTATACAGGTCACAGAGAAGAAATATCACTTAGCACTGATTGCAATGTTGGTCAAGAAGTTAGTACTCCGGCATTGGTTGGATAAAGAAACCATACCCTATTCAGAGTGGTTGTGGGAACTTTTGTTCAACCTCTCAGTGGAGAAGATAATTGGTAGTGTGCACAATAGGTTGCCTAAGTCTGAGAAGTATTGGAGCAAATTGCAAACACTATACTATATTTAAATATGCTGCTCAGGTCCTGAGGGCTCTCCTACTAAATCAAGTTCACCATGGTAATACTGCTACCATGGGTAGGGTGGGGGGCGGTATGTTTTGTCTGTGTAATCTCAATGTTTGTGATTCTGTTGTATTGTAAAATGGCCTGTCAGGGCCAAAACAAAAGAAATAAAACATTTTGAATTAAAAAAAAACAGCAGGTGAAAGAAAGAATCCTCCCTTGTTGGGTTCTTTACCATGTGTTTCAGGCCTGATAAGCACAGAGCTTCCAGAAAGTCCTTGCTTCTGCTTGAACTGGTTGTATGGGTACCCCAATTTAAGTCGGGCAAATTGAAGTCCCCCAGCACTATTACTTCCCCTTTATAACTCATGTTTTGAATGGCTTTCAGTATTTCTTTATCCCCCTCCACCCCTGTTGTCGGTCATCAGTAACACACTCCTACCAGAGTTATTGCTCCATTTCCAGCCTCTAGAGTGACCCAAAAAGATTCACTTTCTGTGTTGCCATTTTGGATTATAGTTGCTTTCATGTCTTCCTTAATGTACATAGCCACCCCCACACACCTTTTCACCCAGTTATGTCCTTCTGGAAGAGACAGTATCCTGAGATAGTCATTTCCTAGTCATGGTTATTATTTAACCAGGTTTCGGTGATGGCGACCCAGTCCAGATCCTCTTCAGCAATGGCTGTGAGGTCAGCTATTTTATTTGATAGGCTTCTTGTGTTAGTGAACATAGCTTTCCAAACTTCATCCCTACCCTTTTCTGTGTCCTACTTTATTCGTGACTGCTTTGCTTTGTAATCCATTCCTTCCCCCAATTGATGAATCCCTTTTTATGTTGGCTTGCCTAGAGGCCAAAGGACTACAGGACAGCAGACAGCATGGCTTCATACATGGCAGATCCTGCCAAACCAACCTGGTGGAGTTCTATAACTGGGTAGCTAGGCAACTGGACAGGGGCCATGCAGTGGATGTCCTGTATCTAGACTTCAGTAAGGCATTTGACTCGGTGCCGCATGGAAGGCTGGGAAGGAAGTTAGTAGTCACAGGGGCGGGTGCAAAGCTGGGGAGATGGGTAGGAAACTGGCTTCAGGGAAGGCAACAGAGGGTGGTGGTGGCTGGGGAGCTCTCACACCCAAGGGCAGTGACGAGCGGTGTTCCACAGGGCTCGTGTTGGGACCAGTGTTGTTTGGGTTATTCATTGCAGACATATCATGGGACATCAAGAGCAAGATCAGCCTGTTTGCTGATGATACCAAGGTAGGCGCGGTGGGGGATGACCTAGGGGATAGCAGGGGTTGCAGGATGATCTGGCAAAGCTTGAAACCTGGTCAGACACCTGGCAACTGAGGTTTAATGCCAAAAAGTGCAAGGTGCTGCATTTTGGGATGAAGAACCCAAGGAGGAGTTACCAGCTGGGGGGAGTGCAGCTAGCCCAGACGGAGGACGAGAAGGATCTGGGTGTGCTCATTACAGGGTCAGTGAACAACTCGGCACAATGTAGGAAGGCAGCTGCAAAGGCCAACAAAATGCTGGGTTGTATTGCCAGGGGTATATCCTCGAGGAGGGAGGAGGTGATTCTGCCTCTGTATAGGTCATTAGTTAGACCACACCTGGAGTACTGCGTGCAGTACTGGCACCCATATCTGAAGAGGGACATTAAGTTACTGGAGGGGTGCAGCACAGGATGACAAAGATAATCAAGGGGCTGGGGGACTTATCATACGAGAGGAGGTTGAAGGAGTTGAACATGTACTCACTGGAGGAGAGGAAGGACAGGGGTGACATGATTGAAACCTTTAAATACATGAAAGGAATAAACAAGATGGGTACAGAGGGGCTGTTCAAAGTAAGGAAGGGGAGAGCCACCAGAGGCCATGATATGAGACTGGAGGGAGGAAGGAAGGTTCAGGAGGGAGATGTGGAGACACTTTTTTACAGAGATTGTGGTGGCTGGGTGGAATGCGTTACCTGCAGAAGTGGTATCCAGTAGAACAGTGGACTGCTTCAAAAGGGGATGGGACAGGACAAGGGGAAGGGTTAATGAAGGGGAAGGGTGGAAGGGAGGGGCAGCTTCAGAATAAGGGGTGCCAGCTGCACATTCGAGCAGACTTGATAGACCTCTAGGCCTTTATCTGCTGGCAAATTTCGTATGTTCGTATGATGCCCAGATACCTGATACCTTAAGGGCCCACTGCCTGCCTGCTGTGGCAGCGATGTCCAAAGTACAGTGGCTATTCAGCAGCAACAGCTCATCTTATCTGACTTCATCTGGAGGCCAGAGACATCCTAGAAAGACTGAAGGGCCATAAGTAGAACAGATACACTCACTCAGGCATCCCAAATGAGGACCAGACCATCAACCACTTATAAAAGCATTGGATAATCTGTGTCACCATCTTGAATGCCAATCAGGATAGGATGTATCTGTAGTGCAATGGCCAGCAGTTGAATTGCCAGGTCAAACAACATATGGAAGATGGGGCAACCTTGACTGGTTCTCCTGTGCAGATGAAATGGAGATGAAAATACCAAGTTGGTGAGAACACGTGCCATAGAATTTACGTAGTGTGTTTGAATCCAGGTGCCAAACTGTAGCCCATAGCCTATTTTTTCCAGAATGACATGGAGACATTCCCACTATACCTAAATGAAGGCTTTTTCAATATGTATAGCCACTGCTGTGGCAAGGGTGATGGCAGAGGTCACCAAGAACATCAGTGAGAAAAATGCCCTGAGATGATCCAAGATAAGACACCCCTTGACAAAACCCACCTGAGATGGATAGATAAATCACCTCATGCATCAAAGGATGGAGAGAAAACCACAAATGGGATTCCAGAAAGACCTGCAGAACCAGATAAATCACTGGGGAAATCAACTGATATAAATCTGTTGCAATACCATCCCCTCCCAGGGTCTTATGAGGGTAGAGGGCAAAGATGGCCATTTGGATTTTGATGGTAGTGAGCAAAGCCTCCAAGGCAGTCATCTGGCCCTTTGATAATGTAGGAATGAGAAGCTTAACTAAAAATGCTGCCAGCTTATTCTGGTCTAGAGGACCATGAGAGGGGTATAGCTATCCATTAAAGTTGTGCATGATGTGGTTAACTTCTTTCAGACTGGTCTGCACCATACTGCCCCAGCTATCAACCCATGAATGTATCTGTTCAACTGCTGCATATGCAGGTGGTAAGACAATAGCTTCCCAACCTTCTCCTCCCTTAGAAGGTGAGGTGTCAGAGTGGTGGGCAGCTTGCTTTTGAGCTTTTCTTTTCGTTAGATGCCAGTTTGGACTCAAAGTCATATTGCTCTTTCTCCCTCCTCTGCCACCAGGCAGCAGTGAATGTGTTATTGGCCATCTCAAAAAACTTCCCACAGAGTGGACTTTGAGGTTCCCCTTTATCACTCAACTCAATGAATGAAGCAACCTTTTTCTTTAGGCATGGGTGAAAATCTTTGTCCTGGAGCAAGAAGGGGTCCAAGTGCCAGGAAGTGGACTTGGGGGGAAAGAGGGCCCCAGTCCACCATCAAGTCCACCGAATCATGGTCGGATTAATAGAGAGAGTCATGTGGGAGGCTTGCATCATGTAAGAGGCGGTGAAGGAAGTGAGCCAGAAAGTCCAGAAAGTTGGAGAAGGAGTGTGTGACTGAGAAAAACAAGTAATTTTGGATGTGGAGTAGTTGTATGTTCAAAATGCTGGTAAGATAAAACACCAACATGTGGTCCTGTACTGCAGCCAGCTGCCCTGCCAGAGTTCCTGTCCATATTCACATCCAAGACCAAATTATAGTCCCCACCCAAGAAAAGGGGATGCCAGGAGAGGCAACGGTCATCAGGGAGTGCTGCAGGATTTAAAAAGATTGGGATTATCCTTATTTTGCTCATAAACATTAGCAAGAACCCAATGGGTTTTCTAGAGTGTCAGAGTTGGCCACAAACCATCTGCCATCTATATCTTGTGCAGAGGCTGCCACCATGGAGAAGATTTCTGTACTAGGGTGGATGCCCAGCCTTAGAAGTAGGAGAACAACCGTGAAGTTCTAGACCTGTCCAGTCTCTGTGGAGCTTGGCTACCTCCGAAGGGCAAAGTCTCCTGCAAACATACCACCTAAGCTTTAATGCCCTTTACTGAGTCAGGATCCCCTTCCTCTTGACCAGAGAGTTCAAGACTCTCACATTCCAAGAGATAAAGGTCAAGGGGTCATTTAGTTCTGAGGAGGCAGGGGGCATTAGAAATGCACTGAACACATGGGTATGTGCCTACCCTAATGGCCATGAGGGGTGACTGCTGGTCCCTGAGGTTGGACTGCCCAAAGATGAGAAGTACTAACAGAAACATAGAATTTGATGGCAGACAAGAACCTCTTGGCCCATTCAGTCAGGCCATTTATCCCTACCTACACTATTATATCAGACAGTGTCCAATCTACAGCTCTTTCTCACTCCCCACTTCCTTTCCACTATATCCACACCTGGCATAGGACATAGTGTGTGGAACCACTCAGCCTCATCCAGAGGCTTTGTATTAGGTATTCCTTCCCCTTCCTACATGCTGACTGAAACAAAGACAGCATAACACTGGCAACTATTCTTGTTCAACCACAGCCCTCCCGTGCAAAAGCACTGGTACTAATAAGCTCACTATATCCCTCATGCTTTAGATCAGTACCTTACTATCAGAAAATAATAACTCAGAACATCAAGGCCACCAGGAAAAAAGAGTTAGTGGTATTAGTAGCTTCATTAAAAAAAGTAGTCCTGCTGCTACTTTTATGATCAGGGAATGTGGAGCTAAACCCTGGTTCCCACTCCCCTATTAATTCTCCTGTAGATTTTACAGCAGCCCCAGTGAAATTCATGTTAATTAGCACTTGTAGCCTCTTTAAAAAGTTTGACCAATGAAAATTTGGGCTGCCCATACTAACCCTGATGTGCTAATTATTACCGAATCATGGCTAAGTGGCACTGTCACTGATCAACAGATTGCGCTCCCTTCCTTTAGCGCATACACGGTGGATAGGTTCACTAGAGGAGTGGGGTAGTTATCTATTTGAATTCAAAGCTCAATGCCACTGAGATATTCCTCCAATCAAATCCCAAAGAGTGTGAATGTATGGATAAGGATTCTACTACGATCTTCTGAAGTGATTAACATCATAGGCTGTTACAGACTACCCTCAGGGGGCATGGCGATCTTAACAACCCTTAGGGAACTCTTAGAATCTAACCCTAGTGAAACCATCATCCTCGAGGACTTGAACCTCGACTGGCTTACCCCTAAGGCTAATGCCCTAAAGGACTTATGTGATGAGCTTGGTATGTCTCAGCTTGTCACAGAAACCACTAGGATTAACACAGAAGGAGAACAGCTCCATTCTTTATTTAGTACTCACAAATCGTCGTCACAAACTCATGCACACAGCCGCCTTCCATAATGACGTGAGTGACTATGATATTGTAAACATCCCTCATGCTCTAAATTCATTACTAAAAGAAACTTCCACAAGTTTCAAATTGACAACTTCCTGGCTGACTTAAAACATGTCAACTGGCAAAAATTGTACCTGGCCACCACAGCTGATGCAGCTGTCACCATCCTTAACACTGTCATTACTAACCTTGCTAATAAGCATGCTTCATTTGTCAAATGCAGGATTAGGAAGGTGTCGCACCCCTGGTTTGCTCCAGAACTGAAAACCACTCTCACATGGTGAGACAAACTGTTTGCCCGTGCAAGACAATCTAAATCTGTGGCACACTGGCAGGAGTTTAGAACATCCAGAAATGACTGCACTAAGCTCATCAGGTCTGCCAAGGCCAACTACTATGTTGACACTCTAGAGGAGGCTAAGGGCAACTCCTTCAAAATATGGCAGCCACTCAAATCAATTGAAGGTCATGGCGCACCCCCATCACTACCACTAAAAATCAGCATAAACGGTAGTGTGATCACTGACCAACACACCATCCTGGAAAAGCTGAATGCCCACTTCACCACAGCAGGCATGGCATTTGACTCACTGCTAGCTGCTGGGATAACTGGCAGCCTTTCTCCCTTAATGGATCCCAGTCCATGAGGCTCCATGACTCTTTCCAGCTCTCTCCAGAAACTTAGAAGGATGTAGAGGATCTCATAAACACACTAGACACAAAAAAAGGCACAGGTGCTGATGGGATTGAAGCCCTGTTCCTAAAATTGGGGAGTCATTTGCTAGTAGCACCAATTATGCATGTTTTTGAGATATCTATTTCCACAGCCACTGTCAATTCCTGCTGGAAAATAGCACATATTTTGCCAGTGAGTAAGTCCCGTGACTGGAGTGACCTCAACAACTATAGGCCCATTTCCATCTTGCCAATTTTATCCAAAATGATGGAAAAATTAATACATTCCCAACTAAATGGTTACATGGAGAGCAATAATTTATTCAATCCCATACAATCTGGTTTCAGGCAGAAACACAGCACTGTTTCAGCCCTGGTCAAAGTGACCAATGACTTGTTCACTGCTGCAGATGCCAAGCAAATCACATGCGCTGTGTTTTTTTTTAGACCTTAGCAAGACATTCAACACAGTGGACTCTAACCTTCTCCTTCACTGGCTTAGATCACTGAGTCTGCACGCACCTCAATAAGCTGGTTTTACAGCTACCTTGCAGGTAGGCTGTAAAAGATTAAAATGCAGCTGGCCCTATCAGATCTGGTGCCATTAACAAGAGGAGTCCCACAAGGGTCCATACTGGGGCCACTTCTCTTCACTAAATACATTAATTCAATGGACAAAAATATCCACAGGTCCAAACTGCATTTCTTTGCAGGTGACACGGTCCTCTACTTCTCTAAGCCATCAGTGCACAAAGTGTGTATTGAGCTGCAATCTGACTTCAACCAACTGCAGGTTAATTTTGCACATGCCAAACTGGTATTGAATGCAATAAAAGCCAAGGTGATGTTTTTCACATACTCCCACAAGGCTTCTTCCCTAAGCAAACATTACACTCCTCTACCCATCACAAATATCTTTGGGGGCACAATAGACGTAGTGGAACAGTTTAAGTATCTCAGAATATGGTTGGATAGCAAACTGTCCTTCAGTGCACACAATGGGTGCTATGCATGAAGGGGCAGAGTGGTTATGTGCTATCTTAGGCAATTAGCCACCCTGCACCCATTACGTCCCCCCATATGGAATGCACAAATAGGGGGGTGGAGAGTTACAATGCACCTGATCCCCCACATCCATGGATTGCACCACACCAGGGGCATTCCGGGGCATGCCAGCACTATGCTGTATTCACTAAACTGTGCAGTGCTAGCCACATGGGTCGGGAGGGTGGCACAGTGTATGCCAGGGTAGACCCTGCCATAGCCCTCTGCATGCCCCCATGGCTGTCTACCACAGGGTGGGACAGAATATGGACATGACCCTTCCCCCCATGCTGCCATGGCCCACTGGGCAGTGAGGGTGGGCTGGGACTGCTGGTCAAGCGAGGCCTGGCACTGACCGGCATGTACAGGAAGTGAGGGAAGTCTGTGGTGGTGTAGGGGGAAGGGGGACACTCAGCCCACCATTGAGTGCGCAGTTCTGGGTGCCTGCTGTAGGTATACACTACCCTGGACCTGCACCTCGCTGCATGAGGGATCCACTGTTAGACCCAGGAAGGGCATCCTATTGGATGCTCGCCTGGCTCTATGACTCTTTCCACAGCCACCCTGAAGAGCCCTGCATGACAGTGGGGAGGAGCCACAGACAGGTGTCCGGCATTAGTGAATGCCGCTGTAGGCACACCTGTCCACAGGTGCACAGGGCTGTGGGTGGGGTAAGTGATTTTTCCATGTACCCCAGCCCACTTCATGCATAGAGCCCATTGATTGCCTTATTAGAAAGCTAATAGTGAGATTGGGGTTCCACTACAGGAATAAATCCCTCTTTATTCTGGATATCCAGCAAAGACTGGTGCATGCCACCTTTCTCCCCCGTTAGATTATGGAAATATCAATTATGCCTGTAGTTCTGCCACCAGTATGCATAAACTTGACACTCTTTACCACCATGCACTGCAATTCACATTAAATGCACTACACAGGACACATCACTGGGATCTCTACCAATCAATAGGCTGGATTTCCTTAGCAACTAGATGAACGTTGCACATTCACTCATAGACAATGAAGGTTCTATAGGACAAACTGCCACAGTATACTGTATCTGGTATTTTGTTCACTGGTCACATGGTAAATACTCACTACAGAATTCAGAACTCATTCTTCTGAATGTGCCTAGAATGCGTACTAATCATGGAAGGGGTGCTATTAGCTTTATCATTCCATCAGTATGGAATAAATTATAATCAACATTGAGACTAACTGAGCTTATCTCTGTATACTGCTTCAAGGCTCTGGCCAAGAATGTTTTCAAAACAACATGCCACTGCCCCAATAACTAACCACGTACTATGCAAACCCTTCCAGTTGTCCCTGCCCCCCATGAGACCCTCCCAGGAATCAAAGGCTGATGTCCAAGCCTCTGCCTTCACCTTCACCTGCTCCACAGATTGTTATCATGTAGTACTGTCTTGGTGCAGCATGTTGCAACACCTTGCATGTGCCCTTGCTGGTAAGTCTACTGCACTTGGTGTCAATGCTGTAGAAGTAGTAGTATATTTGAAATACATATAGTACAATCCATTAATCTTGTGTCACTGCTTTCTTTATTTCACACAGAGTCACAGAATAAAAAAAGTTCCCGGGGATATTCTGGCAGTACTCACCCTGAGCGTCTCCCATTGGAACTCCCATAACTGCCTACCCCCTCCCACAACTCAGCAATTACCTCCAAAAATGTTCTCAAAGGATTTGGTGGGAGCTAGGAAAAGTACCACTTCTGGGAGATTTATTCCAAATCAGTCAAAATATCAGAAGAAATTAAAGGCAAAGTCAGTACCTTTAAGGGGGAGACACCTCTTAAGCCAACCCCCAACCTCTGGTAATCACTGAAAAAAGCATCTTTATCCTAAGAGGACCACCAGTCATGGGTCTCATGCAAAATTTTGCTCCCCTTTTCTTTTATCTAGTGGTCTGAGGTCCGGAAGGTCATTTTGCTTCCTATATTCAGCTGAAACTGGCCACAGTTTCTCCTCTATTCAGTCCAGCTACTTCTCTTAGCTATGACTACACTGTTAGGATAAAACAGAAATAAAGCTCCCCTAAGTGCAGTAAATATGGACTTCAGATAAATAACTAAAAAATACTCTAACCCTCAGGCAACCATAGCATACCTGGTAAGGGCTTAAAAAAAGCCTGTAGGCACATATTGCAATGATAGTTTCAGCCTCCTTCAATGTGCTTCGGCACTCTTCTTTTTTTCTCTCAACGTTCGAGCAATACCACAGCGAAATGCCAAGGACAATGGCTGAATGACCATTCAGTTACAAACTAAATCTGGAAAAGCACACCGTTACGTTAAGTTGCACTTCTTTCACTGTTCAGTCGTCCCCAGTGAAATGCCAAGAACTAACGGCCGGCAGTGAACCACAAAATGTAAAAGCCTTTGAAGCAACAAGTACGGCATCCAGACTAGAAAAAAATGTATATCTCTGGAGGCCATTAATCAAAACATATAGGGCTTCATTCATAGAGCATCCAGAGTAAAACCTTTTTTAGCTGGTGACCGGAGAGCAGAACAAAGAGCGTGTTGCATGGAGCAAAGCAACATTGCAGCCATCTTGCTGCCCCGCCACCTCAAAACCCTTGTGAATGCCACCCAGTGTTAATGTACAGACTACCTGTGTCTACTGTATATGACCTGACAGGGTCATGGTAAGTTCTGCATGTACAAAGGTACCAGTGTATTCTCTGTTTCATTCTACTTTCGATGACACTCCCTTGCTGTATCTAATTTAATGTGACTTGCTGCCATCCAACCCAATTTTAACTACCTTTACATTATATTGTTACTTAAAACAGCCTGTACAATTTGTGTATGTTTTCTGCCTTTGTATGTTGAACATTGTTATGTATACTGCCTATGTAACCAGGATCTCCTTATGAATGAGCTCGTTCAATAGAGTTCTTTTTTCCTGTAATATTCTTGACCTTGAACTTGATTCCTTTGTGCACATCCCATGCATTCTTGAACCGCAAGACTGTTTTTGCCCCCACCACCTCAGCTGGATGGCTGTCCCAAGAATCCACCACTCTTTCTGTGAAGATGTACTTCCTCACATATCTCCAGAATCTTTATTTAATTATTTGCTTATGTTTTATACTTGTAAGTTGATGAGCAATTGTGCCTGTTTTCACAAGTGAACTTTTTTTAAAGCCATATAACATGAATACTATACAGTACAGACCCAAAAAACCACAGTATAAAAATGTTGTCAATACTAATGAAACAGCAAGCATTAAGTGCATGTACATTCATTCCTTAATAACAACCAATGTGTGCGTTTAGTATTTAATGTTCTAATATTTGTGCAATTGGCAACTTCATTGGGTATAGAGTTATAAAATCTAGATGCTGTATATAACATTGACTTTTGCCCAATCACTTTTTTAAACAAAAGAATTTTATACACATATTTACTCTGTTATTTAGTCCCTTACGAACTCATAGCTCTGAAAAAGACTGATAGGACTGTCTGAGGTAACTGACATAATGTTTCTTTATGTAACATGGTACCCATCTTTAAATTGGCTTTATTTTCAAGTGATAAACTACCAGCATCATTTAACAGTTTACTGTGATGGGTCCTGTTTGGCATATTAGTCATAAATCTTAGAGTACTGTTATATGAAACTTTCAACTTATCAAACATTTTGTTGCTAGTGACTGAATACACACTCAACCCATAATCAAAAACACTAAATAAAAAAAACATGTGCTAATAGTCTATGAGACTCAGGGACAATGGGTTTGATGGGTTTGTGCTCTAAACAAAAGACCTAATCTCTGATGAACCAATATCAAAACATTTTTGACATGAAGTTCAAAAGATAGGTTATTGTCCAAAATAATCCCCAAATATTTAAAACTTTCAACTACTTCAATATGTTCTCCTTTTAAATCTACTATTAAGAGATTCAGTCCTATCTACCTCCTTTCAGCTTCATAGCATGACCCCTTGTTCCTGAGCACCTTTTCTTCTGAAAAATACTCCCACTGTACAGTACCTCATTTACCCTGTGAGGAATGTAAAGGTCTCTATCATATCTCTCCTCTCCCATCTCCATTCCAGTGTGTACATATTGAGGTCCTTTAGTCTCTTCTCATAGGGCTTTTGATGCAAAACATGCACTAGTTTAGTTGCCATCCTCTGAACTCCTTCACTCTGTCTATGTCAGTCCAGAGATGAGGTCTCCAGAACTGGACGCAATACTCTAAGTGGGGTCTTACCAATCTATAGAAAGGCAACACCATCTTCCTCTTTCTGCTGGTAAAACCCCTCCCTATGAACCCGAGCCACCCTTAGGTCATCTAATATGATCACCCCAGGTCTCTTTCCTGCTTAGGGATCATCAATACCACTCCACCCATTTTGCACTCCACCCCTGGATTTTTGTGCCCTAAGTGCATTATTTTGCACTTTATTTGTATTGAAATTCATCTGCCATATCCTTGACCACCCCATGAGTTTTGTCAGGACATTGCTCATCCTTTCCACCCCCTGGAGTGTCCACCATATTGCAGATGTTGGCATCATCTACAAGGAAGCAGACTTTCCCTTCCAGCTCCACTCCAATGTTACTTAGAAAGACATTAAAGAGGACCAATCCTGGCACTGATCCCTGAGGCATCCCACTGGTCATATTCCCTTCCTTAGAGTGAACTCCATTTACAACCACCCTCTGGCACCTATCCCGTAACCAAATTTTTTTATCCAGTTTGCCACCTTTGGACCTACTCCTAAACTACCCAGCTTGGGTACTAGTCTCCAATGTGGAACAATGTTGAATGCCTTACTGAATTCTAGGTAGGACACTTCCACCACTCCACCCTGATCTAGTTCCTTGGTCACTCAGTCAAACAAATCCATCAGATTCATTTGACATGTCCTCCTCCTTGTGAAACCATTCTGTCTTGGGTCTTGTATCCCACATGAGTCAAGATATTCCACAATACTTTGCTTTAGCAGTGATTCCATGAACTTCCCCACCACTAATGTCAGGCTCACTGGCCTAAAATAGCCAGCCGCCTCCCTGCTACCACTTTTATGTAGTGTGACTACATCTGCCATCCACCAGTCCTCCAGAACCACTCCTGTTTCCAGTGAGCTGTTAAGAAGAACTGTCAGAGGTGCAGCCAATATTTCCCTGAGCTCCCTCAATACCCTTGGATGCACCCCATCTGAACTTATTTCTTTGCCCACCTTCAGATTAGCAAGTCCCTTCAGGCACTTTTCCCACGGGGGGGGGGTTCTATAGAAACATAGGGGAGAAAAGAAAAGTGAGGGCACAGATCAGCAGGATTAGAACTGAAGGGGCGCATGGGTGCAGGAAGCTGGGGAACAAGCCGAAGTGCTAAATGAGTACTTTGCCTCTGTCTTTACTGGGGGAGGTGGGGTATCTTTCCAACCCGATGACAGAGTAGAGGAACTCACTGAACCAGGAGGTCAGTTGGAGACTGAAAGACTGGATGAGACTAGGGCAGGGGATGGGTCGTATCTTGAAGGGAAGGAAAGAATGCATGAGGGGGGGATGGAAGGGCGAAATCAGAGAAAAATGTGAGATAGGCCCTCAGATCGCTAAAGACTGAGAAGTTGCTGGGGCCAGATGGGCTGCATCCAATGGTGCTGAAGGAACTGGCAGATGTGCTGGTAGCTCCACTGGCCTCACTCTTCAACATCTCCCTGATGACAGGGTGGGTGCCTCAAAATTGGAATGTGGCTTATGTGGTGTCTATCCACAAGGGAGGAGGTCCAGAGAGGAGATGGGGAATTATTGGCCTTTTAGCCTAACATCTGTGGTAGGAAAGGTTATGGAGGGCATTATCAAGGAGAGGCTGGGGGGCAGCTGGAAAGGTTGGGGCAGCTGGATGACAGGCAGTATGGTTTTATTCCAGGGAGGTCATGCCAGGCTAACCTGGTGGAGTTTTATGACTGGGTGACGGGTACCCTGGACTGACATAGGCTGGTGGATGTCCTCTATCTCAATTTCATTAAGGTGTTTGATTCGGTACCCCACAACGGCCTACTGACAAAGCTGGGCGGAATGGGGTGGGGGCAGTTGCTCAGATGGGTGGAAAATTGGCTTATGGGGTGAATACAGAGAGTAGTGGTGGAAGGGTTAGTGTCCTCCCACAGGGTTCGGTCCTGGGGCAACTCCTGTTCAATTCCTATGACTCAGACATAGGGTGGGGCATTAGGAGTAGGTTGAGTCTCTTTGCAGATGACTCAACACTGAGAGCACTGGCAGATGGGCAGGAGGGGAGGGAGGCCCTGCAGGGGATCTGGATATCCTGGGGGTGGGCAAGGAAGTGGGGGTTGAAGTTCAATGGGAAATGTAGGGTGCAGCATCTGTGGATCAGAAACCAGGGATATGCATACACCCGGGGGGGGGGCACACTGCAAGTCACATTGGGTGAGAAGGACTTAGGGATAGTGGTGGACAGCAAACTGAATAACACAGAGAATTCTTGAAGTGCTGCAGCAAAAGCAAACAGGATACTGGGTTGTATAACAAGGGGGATTACCTCCAGGAGGAGTGAGGTGATACCCCCTCTGTTTAATGCCCTGATTAGGCCACATCTTGAGTACTGTGTGCAGTTCTGAAGACCCCATCTTAAAAGGGACCTAGCACTGCTGGAGAGGGTCCAGAGAAGGGTGACCAGGATGATTTAGGGCATAGAGGGTAGGACCTATGAAAAGAGACTGGATGAACTCAGTCTGTACTCATTGGAGAAGAGGAGGGACAGAGGGGACATGATAGACAGTTTCAGGTATGTAAATGGGATAAATAAGGGTGGAGCCAGGGAAATGTTCAGGCTTAAGAAGGGGGAACTACCAGAGGGCATGAGTGGAAGCTGGAAGGCGGGGGAGTACAAGGGGGAGTGCAGGAGACACTTCTTCAAAGAGAGGGTGGTGGAACCATGGAATGCACTGCCCAGGAGTCTGGTGGAAAAGACCACAATAGAAGGATTCAAGAAGGGTTGGGACAGGTACAGGGGGAAGCTGAGGTCTTGGAGTGCCACCTCTGGGGCTGGGAGGGTGGAGGTGTAAGCTCCCAGTAGGGGGCTAGCTTCCAAGCAGACACAATAGACCATGGGGCCTATTCTGTTGGCTTTTACTATGATACTATGATACTATGACTCTCCCCCCCAAAAAATGACTAGTGTCTATCTCCCTCCCTTCAACACGTCTGTTACTTTTTTGTGGCCCTTCCCCTTCTCCTTCCTCTGTCAACACCAAACAAAAGTATTTGTTCAGGGTGTCTACCTTTCCCTGGTCCCCCACTGCACAGTCCCCTCCTTCCCTTTTTAACCCTACAATCCAGCCTCTCGTCTTCCTCTTTTCATGTACTGTACATATATAAACAAATTCTGGCCAGAGCCAAGGGCTGCAGTTGAGGAATTTGGGTTGTCATCCATAATCAAAGACCTTCAATGATTTTTGGATCGACTACCCATAAGTACTGTATCACAGTGTAATGTTGCTTAATACAAAGTAGTATACCAGGAATGGGATTTCTAGTCTGTATACGGTAATTTTGAGGTATTTTATGAATGTAAATGTGATAACATGAAATAAAACTACATTTTCAGTGAATCAAAAGAAATAACAAGGAATTCCAGAACAATAAAAATAATAAAAAATAAAAAGAATTTCATGGGGCTCTATGTATGACTTTAAAGTGATAGAGAGAAAAAGGCTACAATCATTAAAAAAAATGAAGTGTCAATCATGAAATGTTTTATTAGTTTAAATAAATGTAAGCAGATTGGTAATGGATTATTCACAATCTATGAATTCTGGTATCTGGTTGGGTGAGAGTACAAACCTTAGAAACATTTCTTTTTGTCTCAAATCCACGATAAATGTGTTATATAGATGACACTTTATGTATTGTTGTAATAGGCTTTTTACAGCTACTGATGCTGCACAATTACAGTGCAACAACTAAAAAGCACAGTTATTATCTGTAGGGTCTCTTTTGGACGCAAGAAAAAAAATAAACCTCCTATAGTGGAGATGATGTTACTAGTTGCATGCAGGTAATAGGCATAAGTAGAAACAGGTCACCTGTGAGGGTCGCTTACATCCGTGTTTCTGCTCAGAAGTCCATTTAAATTAATGTCAACAGTGGTGTAGCTAGTATTCAGTGCACATTATGAAAGCTCTCTGGCCAGAAATAAATAAATACCTTTGCTAGGATTTGAACGCAGGCTGCCCAGTGTATCATTCCATTATGCTAGTAGCAGCACCAGCAAGGCAACTGGAAACCCGGAACTCCCAGAAGCACCTTGTTCTTTCTTGAATTCACAACATGATGCTGCACAGATAATTATATTTTTAATCACAAGGGTGCAGTAGATACATAGAAATTGTCAGCAGATAAGGACTGCTAGGCCCATCTAATCTGCCCATAAGCCCTATTAAGTCAGTGTGCTACTATATGGAACCCAACTCAAACAGAGAAAGAAATACAGTAAGTGCCAAAGATGGATTTGAACCCAGACTTCCTGGAATACCATTCCAGTTCTATCTAGGCTGGTCCACTGTGCCGTGCTCTCTCCCTCCAGCCATATAACAAGCCCAATCGCAATCCTCAGCAGCTCACTGATGGAGCTTGATTCCCAGAGTGACACTTGATGATGAGCAGACAACCAGCTCCGTTCCCACAGATTTGAGCCTATAAGGAGCCCTTCATCATTCGGGACACAGAGTACCTTGCAATATCCGGGAAAGTACCTTGCAATGAGGGGGGAGGCAACCAAACATCTGCCCTCTTAAAAAAATGAATGGTGGCTTAAGGAGGATGCCATGAACAGGGGGTGTGGCAGGGAAAAAGGGTTTCTGTACTGTGAATGGGGAAAAGATGCGGCAGGGAACTGGCACAGGGCTGCAGTACTAATGAAATGGCTGCTCATCAATCACATCCTTCGCTATTATCAGGGCACTTTACAGGGCAGAAGTTCACTAACAAAACCCAGGGGCCTCTATAAACTAAATTGACCCCCCTCACTGTCTCAAGTGGCTCTGGGGACTTAAGACTGGGGAGGTTGCACAGGGACCTCCTCCCCCCAAAACTGAGCTTTGTACTTTTATGTAAGTGCAACATACTGGGGCATTTCATTGTGTAGCAGAACAAAAAAATTGAATCAACACCTTAATTCCAATATTCATGTTTTTTATTCTTGTAATAAATTTCATCTCCTGCACTTCCACAGTAATGGGTAGACAAAAATGACACTAAATGCCCCGACCGGTTTCACGCATGCATGCTTCCTCAGGGAGGCCGGTCATGTGAGCAGTCCCCAATTTTAAATCATCAACATCAACCTACACCAGATGTATGCAATAACCCACTGGTGAGATAACACACACCACACATTATAACAGACAACAAAAAAGATTCATCTAAAATAATAATAATAATTTTATTTACAAAGCACCTTTCAAAACCAAGGCACTCTACAGATTAAAACACATCAAATACAACATTAACATTCCATAAAATCCTGTTAAAACATATATCCACATTAAGATTTTAAACAGCAGCATAGTATTTAATGGCTAAGATTATCAGCTAACCATTATGTGGAAACACTAATCTAAATAAATGTGTTTTAAGACAGTCAGGCACTCTCTCACCTGACAATGTAGACAATTCCACAGGGTAGGGGCTATGTATGAGAAAGCCTGAACTGATTTCTTCAAATGCACCCTGGAAATCTCTAGCAATCCCTCATCGGTGGATCGAAGCAGGTGGGAGGGGCAGTAGGGGCAAAGAAGATCTTTCAGGTAGCAGGGTACCTGGTCATGTAGGGCTTTACAGGTTAGTAATCCAACCTTGAAGGTGATCCACCACTGTACTGGCAGCCAGTGCAGTCCACGAAGCACAGGCATAATGTGACTGGTCCTAGGAGTACCAGTCATCAGCCTGGCTGCTGCATTTTGAACCAGCTGCAAATGGCAGATATCAACCCCCAGAAGCCCTAGGTACAGGGCATTGCAATAATCAAGGCGGGAAGTCACAAACACATGGACCAAGGTAGAAAGATCATCAGGGGGAACCAGATGCTTCACCCGGGAGATATTCCTCAGATGAAAAAACAAGGTCTTGATAACTGCCGACACCTGAGATTTCAGGGTCAGCTCATTGTCAAAAATAACTTCCAGGTTACGCACCTGATGTGAGGCAGCCAGCGAAGCATCACTGAGCCAAAGCCCAGATAACTGTCCCACCAGCATACCCACCGCCTGACGATCTGGGTCCACCACCAACACCTCAGTCTTATCTAGATTTAGTCTCAGCCAGCTGGCACTCATACAGTCCTCAGTTTCAGAGAGACAGCTGTTAAATACCGAGACTGCATCATCCTGCCTGGGTACAAAGGACAGGTACACTGAGTGTTATCTACATAGCAATGAAACCTCAAGCCATACCACCTAATAATGTCTCCCAATGGCAGCGTGTACACTGCGAACAACATGGGTGCCAAAATGGAACTCTGCAGAATCCCACAGGATAGGGGAGAGCATCAGAGGAATAAATCCCGGTGACCATTCTCTGAGTCCTATCCTGGAAAAAAGATGTAAACCATCTGAGGACCATGTCCGATAGTCCACATATGGACCGCAGGTGTTCCAATAGCACACCATGGTCCACATTGTCAAATGCAGCAGAGAGATCAAGGACAACCGAGATGGAATGAGATCTCAGATCTCTCGCTATTAGGAGATCATTAAGTACCCAGACAAGAGCCGGCTCTGTACTATGTCTCTTCCTAAATCCAGACAGAAGAGAATCATAGACATTATGGATAGTAAGATGGTCAACCAGCTGCAGCACAAACACCTTCTCAATAACCTTGCTCACAAAGGGCAGGTTAGAGACAGGTCTGTAGTTAGAAGGACAATCCTGGTCAAGGGAGGTTTTTCTCAGAAGTGGTCAAATGACCACCTCCTTTAGGGGGTCCAGAAAGGTCCACCTTTCAAATGAACTCCAGGCTATCTCTGCAAGGTTCTGACCAATCTCATCCATACAACCCACTAGGAGTTGTGTGGGGCCCAGATACAAACTACAGCAGGTTAGTAGCAAAGTCTGGATGATCCTCACGATATCAATGAATTCCTGCTGGCCGAAATCTGGCCAGATAAACTTGCACCTGTGCTATCCCACTCACCATCGCAGCACCTTTGTAGGAGGACTGGCCGATCTCGGACCTGATGGTGGCAAACTTAACTGCAAAAAAATGAGTAAACTCATCACACTTCTCTTGTGAAAAAGCTCCACCAGACTGAAGACAGATTGGATTGCACAATCTGTACATAGTCCAGAAATGCTGAGCTGGTTGATTTTGTACAGCGGATATCTTCCTGGACAGAAAATGTTGCCTTCTTACATGTGATTGTCAATTGATAAATTGTATAATGTTCCATCAATCTAAGCCTGTCTCCCTCCAGGCCCAATTTCCACCAGGCCCTCTCCAGCCTTCACCCCATTCTCCTCAATTTCTTAAAGGTCCCATCAAACCATGGAGATCTTGGATAGAGGGTGAGGGGCCAAACATGAACAGGGGCAGTGGAATCCAGGGCCTCTGTTATTGCCATATTATAGGCAAGCACCAGGTCTCCCAGATCCATGCATTCCCTTGGCAAGCTCAATAAATCCAGCACCACCATTAGGCCATAAGAGGTCACACTCTGCAAAGGGCAGCACTGAACCATCTCCATAGGGGCAGGCCCATTAGGGAAGCCCCAAAACTGAACTTTATGCTGTGATGGTCAGACCATCTGACTGGTTCCACCACCATATTGGATACCTCCATCCCCATGAGGAAGACCAGGTCCAATGAGTGACCTTCAGTGTGGGTAGCGGAGGTAACAACCTGAGTGAGGCCCAACAATGTCATTAGTTGGAGGAAGTCAAAAGGAAATTGTGAGAGTTCATTGTCAACCCAGGCATTGAAATCCACCAGAATCAAGCATCTGGGAGATCCCAATATCATGTCATCAATAAAGTCTGCAACTTCCTGCAGGAATTCTTTCCCATCTCTGGGTAGATGACAGATGAAAAGTATCCTGCACCCCCTCACCTACAATACAGTCAAAGGATCTGGTGCCCATGCACTGGCACCTAAATAAGGCCCTGTTCTGGTCAAAAACAGATGGCTACACTCCCGCCCCTATGATCCATCCTCGGACAGTGTATCACTGAGTAGCTTGCTGGAACAGCTGAGTCCAACACTGAATCTGCATTATCAACCAGCCAGGTCTCAGTGATGCATGCCAGGTCTGATGTCCCAACAAGATCTGCTATAATAGCAGTCTTGTTTCAAATAGACCTGGCACTGCATAACACCTTATGAGTAGGATAAGCAGTCGAGGAAGACCTTGCCACCTGCCTGCAATTTGCAGTACTCTTGGGGTATGGGAATCAGACGGAGAACCCCTGTTCTGATCCCATTTCATCCCAGGGCATCTCCTTGTTCCCACTACCCCATCTGACCACTCTTCTCCTTCCCCCCCCCCATACCCAGTCCCCCCTTCTCCTCTTTCTAACTATTCCCAGGGCTCAACACCTAGTGTATGCTTCAGAAGGCAAAAGGGAACAGATAAATGGGTGGAGGTCCTGAAGTCTGGAAGAGGAATAGTGTCTGACTGTCTTAAGGCCCCCCAACACATTTCCTAAAGCAGAGATAATCAGAATTAAACAAAATCAATCTCACTTATGCACTTATTCAAAAGGAATACTTCCACACAATAACCACTCTCCCCATTCAATCCTTAAAATAACCAACAATAACTCACAATTACGACACTAAAATAAAATACCACTATCCCCACCACCCTGTTACCCAATGTACAATAACCAATATATTTAGCAGCAGACAGGAAAATTAACAGAAAATGAGCAGTCACCAATGGGCCAAAATGTCAGTGATTTAGATTTGAATCTGAGGATCTCCCACCTCCTTAGAAATTAAAGTCCCAGAGGTCTTCAAGTACTACCTCTCATGTAGACTTAAAAGATCCAACAGAATTATAATGGAAAAGGTTAGAGTTTTGGGCACTCTCACTGCCCTATGCAATTTGAGCCAGAAGATGTATAAAACAATGAAAGGTCTGAATGCTTGAATTTTGGACCAGTTTGGAGCCTCCTTGATATACCACTGCGAGTTCAAACAGTTAAAGCAGATTTTTAATCTTGGACAAATGATTTTACCCTGTGACGGAAATTCAGGTAGCATAACCCAGTACACCCGTAGGAGGCCCTGCCAAGAATATCGGGCTCCCCTCTTCAGCCACTATCACCACTGGACCACCAGCTGGCCTCCTAGATGGCCCAGGAGAGCTGTGAACCCTGCACGACTCTCCAGCAGACCTACGTTCCACCTCCTAAAGGGCACACAAACACAGCAAGGATCCACCATGGTCAACCAGGAAGGCCCCCACTCCACTACACTTGGAGTGCCAGTTAGACACCACAACACAGAAGATCAAAAACTTCATTGGGGACAAAATTCTGATGGCTTGAGCAAATACCAGAAGCAAACCTCAGCCACGGTCCCTCAGCAACACAGTCACAAAACTGCTGGTTGCTCACAAGCTAGTTCAATGGACAACAGATCACCCTCGAATTTCAAAGGAAAATTTAGTTTGGTCGAGCACCAGTCACCCACGAACTTGCGGGACACTTCCTCCGCTCAACAAGGCCCAGTCAAATCGAGACACCCCATTCCACAATGTGCTGCAGTCAAATCCCAATCAATAAATTAAGGTAATCAAGCGATAAGGTAATCCACAGCAATCAAGAGACTCCACTACTTGCTTTTCCACTACTTGCTTTCTCTCAACTATTCTTTAACTTGTACTGGGACAATATTTGTGACTCGATTTTAATTTTTACTAAGCCCTAAAAGCGACCTGATCTTTTTGCCTCACTTAGGAAGCCTTCTCTCACTGCCAGTAAAGTTATTAGCACTCTTAGAAAATAAAAACTCAATAAAATAACAATTTAATAATAATTAAAGACAAATTAAAAACAAAATGCTGTGCTCTGCTGCTTCCAGCTGATATCTAGCCCAGTGTGGCCGCCAACTTCCCCGAAAGAGAAAGTGTAAGAAAGCAGCAGCAGTGACCAACAAAGAGATGTGTTCCCTTTGTGCACACAATATAAAAACAGTAGGGGGTAAAAGTATTTGTGTAACTAAGCAGTAATGTCTAGTGCCTGCTGGTTGTTCCAAAATAGTAGGAAAAGTACCACACTTCAGTGTCCAAACATTCTGTACACATGGGAGGTTACAAAGGGTACCGAACCATATATCACTTAAATTGTGATCACGTTAAAATATATCATAACCTAATAGATGTTATTTATTTATTTAAAAGTTTTACCAAGAAGGCATGCTGAGCAGAGATACTGCTCAATTCCAGATGCATCCTCAGAGAGGGAAGGGGAGAGTACACATGGAGTACAAGGACAATCATTGAATAAGGAGGACAAAAATACAGTTAGAAAAAATACAGAATGCACGCAAAAATTCAATATAGGAGCACAAGTATAGTGCAATATACATAGTGCAGCAGCTGGAGGTAGTTCAAAGCAGTTGGACTGACTAAGCTAAAATACACACATATATCAGAGCACAGCTTTGCAGTGCTCTTCAACACAATCAAAGGTACTGGCCTTTGGGCTGGCAGAATATTTGGTCACATGTACAGGTGGAGGTGAAATGTGCTTTGAGTAGGGAATTGAGGTGCTATTTATTTATTTTATTTAGCTTTTGTTGACCGGGTAAGTGCACTAGACAAATCCTTCCTATTTTCAGGCACGACCCGGGGGAGGGGGATACAGATGAATGCCAACTGACCTTGAACCAGATTAAGCTGTTGGTGGTATTTTTAGTGAATGAGGGAAATTTGGCCAGGACACCGGGGAATTCCCTACTCTTTTCGATAAGTGCCATGGGATCTTTAACATCCACCTGAACTACCACCAATCCAGGCAGATGGGACCTCGGTTTAACGTCTCATCCGAAAGACGGCACCTCGGAAATGCAGCACCCCTCTCATGATGCATTACAGTGTCAGTACTGGGATATTAACCCAAGTGCCAGATGTGGGAACTGAACCCACAGCCCTTTGATCTCCCGGCCTCAGAGGCGAGTGTGCTACCTACTGAGCCACTGACACTGCTAGGTGGAGGAGGCATGATGAATGCCCATGGAGAGTGAATTCCACAGCTTAGGCATACAATATCTGAAGGTTTCCTGGCCTGCAGTGATGGACATGTGTGGTATGGATAGGAGCCTGACATCATTTCTCCTCAGTGCATAAGCTAGAAGGGCTAGGGCAGATAGTAAGGCATTAAGGTAAGTGGGCAGGGACTGGGTCCAGAACTTGGTGATCCAGGTGCAGTGGGACAGTCTTTGGTCCTGGAAGAAGGGGAAGCCCAAGGTCTTGTAAAGGGTGCAATGATGGGTGGTGGATGGACGGTCTAGGGCAAAATGGCAGGAGTGGAAGAGTGGGTCCAGTCTGGCTAGGGTGGACTTGGGTGCAGCACTGTAGACTACATCCCAGTAGTTAAAAATAAGAAAGATCATTTTCTGTACAATGGTGTGGTGAGCTGGCAGTGGGATGCACCCACGACTACGGTATAGGGCCCCCAACCTTGGGTGGAGCTTTTTTGTGGATAGTATCGATATGTACAGAAAAGTAGAGGTGCTGGTTAAGGCAGACCCTGAGATACCTGAAGAAGGTACAGACCTCCAATGTTAGCTCATCCAGGGTGTGGAAATAGGGAGTGGCGGGGAGCCGCAGGAGTCTCTGCCTAGTGCCAAAGGTCATGGAGACTGTTTTTTTTGGCATTGATGGATAAGATGATTTGAGCGAAACCAGAGCTGAACATTATTGAAGTCCTGCTGCAGTCTGGTTGCCACATCGGTAGTCATGGGGCTGGAAGGATACAGCACTGCATTGGCCACATACATGTGAATGGATGTGCGAGGGGAAAGCAGAGGGCAGATCATTATGGAAGATAGAAAACAAGAGCGGCCCAAGGACAGAGCCCTGGGGCACACTGGTGGAGACAGGTAAGAGACTAAGGTGGTGTTACCAATGTGGAAAGATTGGGTTCTACCAACCAGTTTGGAGTGGAACCAGTTGGTAGCTATACAGGAGAGTCCAGAGTGAGAGCTTGGACAGGAGGAGCGAGTGAGAGACAGTGTTGAATGCCTTTGCTAGATAGGTGAAGATAGCTGAGGTGATATGGCCCTTGTCCATGCCAATATTGATGGAATCAGAGAGCCATAATAGGGGAGGTAGTGGTGGAGTGGGTCTTCCTAAAACCAGACTAGCAAGGTATGAAAAAGGATGAGGAGTCAAGGAAGGAGGAGAGTTGTGATAGGACCAGATGTTCCCGGAAGCTTAGCCAGTGTGGGAAGGAGACATATAAGGCAGTAGATTCCAGGGATGGATGGGTCACTGCCTTTCAGAAGTGGAATTACAATGGTGTGTTTCCACTTAGATGGGATAGAGGTTAAAGAGAAGGAAAGGTTGAAAAGTGTTGCCAGTGGGGAGGCGATGGCAGGAGCTGACAGGTAGAGCATTTTGGAGTCCAGGCCAATGGGACATTTATCTTTGGACAGTTTTAAGGCAAGCAGCACATACAATACTTCTTACATGGTAACCTGGTGGAAGGAGAAGGAGTAGTGGAGTGGAGGTGCTTGAAATGGGGTAGGAGGGGGTGGGGGGAATTCGGAGTGACGAGGTGCAGCTTGTGAAAAAGGAGTTGAATTCAGAGGCCACTGCAAGAGGGTCAGTTGCAGTGGAGTCACCTATGTTTAAGGCAAGTGAGGAGAAAATCGATTTGAACACCTTCCAGAATTTAGCCAAGTGGTTTAGGTTCTAGAAGAAGGTAGTATTGAAGTAATTAGCTTTTGCCTGTCAGATTAATCTCATGCAGGCATTACGAAGATCATGATACTGTAGATCATCCATGATTTGGCTGGAGATGTTGAAGGATTTCCATGCCTGATCTCTAGCTCTGGGTGGGCCATGATGTCTCCAGTGATCCAAGGCAGGTGTGCACCCTCACCCGTGCCTGTCTGAGTGGTGGATAATAGTCCCAGACAGCCATGAACCTGGTCTTGAAATATTCCAGGGCCAAGTCAATAGAGGTGACCCAAGGGATGACTGACCAGTCTTCCATTTAGAAGTGAGGTGAGATCTAGGGATTTAAAGGACCTAATCAGAATGCTTTTGAGGAGGTGTGCCTTCGGCCTGAAAATTTTCCTCACTGTGTAAATCATATGATGATCACTTAGCGAGTCGAGTAAGAGGCCAGAGGCTACTATGCATTGGGGGTGAGAAGAGAGGGACCAATCAATGAAAGAGTGGTTTGGGGATTTGGGGTTCAGGCATGTGGGCTAGGTGATCAATTGTGACAGACTGAAAGCAGCCAACTGGCTGCATAGCTTGGAGCTGTTCATATCCACCTTTACATGTACCCATGATAAAAGAATATCTTTAGGCAATTTGATAGCAAAATACTGGAGAAGTATCGTGATTAAAAACATGGAAGGTCACCAGGGTCACATTGACTAATGTGCTCACAAAATCTTTAAAAGGCAGAGTTTGAAAAAATGGGGGCGAAGACCCCCCAGTGCTCCCAGAATCCAATGGTGCCACTTATAGATACTGAATCACATGACCAAACTTCCTTACAATATGGGAGGTCAAGAGTAAAACATTACTTATGTATCCAAAAAGGGATGGGCCATCAAAATCTTTATACTTATATTTATTTATATACCATACAGGAAGTAAAGCAGGCATCAAAACTCTTAGAACAAAAAAGTTGTCAGGATCTTTGCAAACATTGTACATTTTTATTTAGTTGTTTAACCAGGTATAGCACACTAAGCTGAAAGCTTTTTTGCAGGAGCGACCTGGGAGCACAAGGACGTTAAGCGACTTGCTCAGGGTCACATAGTATGCAAGTGGAAGCTGTGGGAGTCAAACCCAGGTCTGGTCTGCTGAATGTCACCAGATTTATTTATTTATTTATTGAATTTTGTTGACCGGGTAGGCCCACTGGGCCCTGGAGGTCCCTTTTTCAGGGGCGACCCGGGGGTAAAATATAACATACAGGTAAGCAGAAAATACATACAGGTAAACAGAGCAGTACATATTGGGTAATTTACATATTGTCTAACAGTGAAAGCCACATGGGCAAAAACAGATTACCTTTTTTTTTTTTTGTACGGCTAGATGGGAGGGGGAAGACTACTCGCCTCCCTGTGAGGGAGGGGCCCTGCCGTAAGGTCAGATCCTAAGGCATTGGCAAGTGCTCCTGTCGAGCAGGTGTGCTTTGAGCTTAGATTTGCAGCTCAGAAGCTTAGACCATTGTGCTATACTGCCTCCAGTACATATTAAGTAAGGAATAAGATAGAACGAGGTGTGGTTTATGGCATGTTAAGAGCATGCCCCAGGTATGTAATGAGACATGAGGAGCATGCCTTTAGCACCTGGGAAATGCTCATATCAGGCATTAAACCTCACCTTGGATTGTCTTATTCCACTTATTAAATGAATCACCCTGTTAAGCTAATTTAGAAAAAACAAAAACTACAAAAAAAAGAGTAAAACTATATCAACAGAAATAAACAAAAAATAGTCCTTGTCATTGTATTGCAATGGAAATGTTTAATTAAAAGTTACTAGAGATTGGTGCTGTCTGTCCCTCTCTCCCTCCCCAAACAAACATAAACACATACTCAAAACCCTGCACAATATGCTCTCAATTTATTTAATTATATTTCATACATGCCTTATTTTGGCTTTTTTTCCCCCAGGGTTTCTGATTCTTCGTCTTTAGAGACATTTCCAGCAGGAGCAAGTGTGCCCCCGCACCCTCCCCCACCACACACACTCCTACACAATATACATATTTACTTTTTTATTCTTCATTTCTTACTTTGTCACTATATTGCAATGAGTGACTAAGTGTGCAGTCAATTTCTGTGAGATCGAACGTGTCCTGTATCAGCTGCCGTAGAAAGCGCTTTTCTTTACTATGGCTTTCCCAAAACACTGTGCTGTTGTATGAGCGATCCTGATCTTTGCATTTCAAAGAGCCCCTCACTCTAACTTTTGTGGCTTCAGAGTATTGTGGCTTTATTGGTGTTTCATTACAGGTAGCCTCTACTGCAGCAGTGTGGGTATGGGCTCTCAGGCAGGTTGTGGGGATTACTGGCTGGACAGTGCACACAACACTAACCGGATCAGCACCGCTTTCTCTAGAAGCAGCAGAGGTCAGAGTTTTACTTTTTAAATTTGGAGCAAGATATAACAAATGTTTTGCCCAGTGATCCTACAAGTAAGGATGGTGTTGTGCAATGTAAAATTTGGCTAAGAGACGATTGTCTTGTGGGGGCTGGGCAGGGGCAGGCACTCCATCTTGCCAAACAGATCCACAATGTTGGTACCACAATATTTCATGTACTGAATCCTGAGCGGCTGAAGAGGTGCCAGTTATCACAGCACAATATGCCCTGATAAGGACATGGCCACAGGTAACTCTCAGCCAGTCAGGACATAAAGAATTCCCAACCCATTTTATAAAGGAAAAATATTTTTCTCAAATATTATCATAATGCTCCACCAACTATTTGGGACACATTGACTCCTGCATAATTAATTATGGAAAACTTCCAATAGTAAAATTTATTCCATATAGGGATTTAATTTATGTCACATGACATCAGCAAAGAATTCATATGGGGGAGTGAAGAAAAATCCTCACTGACTTACAAGATATCAACCACCAATATTAAATACAATATCTATTTTGCAGAATAAATCTAAACATCAGGGATGTTTGGTCTCTATAGTGTGGTACTTTTACTAATTTAATTACTAATATCGGGATAGTCAGCTGGTGCTAGACATCACTGCTTAGTTAAACAAAACCCCATTGAAATACATTGTACTGCATATCTGTTTCCTCAGTTCATGGTCCGGCTTTGGAGAGTGAAGACGTGTCTTCAGCCCAGGAAGATGACGGCGGTGAACCTCCCGTTGGGTAAATATTGGTTTGGGGTGGGGGGACAGTAACGGTGCAAAAGACATCACTGGACAGTTTTCTTTTCACAAGTAAACAAAAGGTCCAAAAGACATAGTTGGATGATTTTTCTTTTTACAGAAAACAAACAAAAAGTAAAAAACGAGCCCAAAAAAAACAGACCTAGGATTTGTTGGGGACACTGGGGAACTGGGCATTCCCAATGTCACTGGTATGTTTCTGGAGGGGTGAGTGCTGTGTGGATCAGATGACAGAATAAAAAATAATAAAAAGGAACCCCACTGCTCCATAATGGATGGGGGGATTCGAGATCATGATACGGGTGGATGGAGCACTCTCAATGTCACGCGTATGTTTTGGGGGGAGAGGGTGGTGAGTGCTGAGAGGGAGGAGAGGGTGGCGGATATCTATAATGTAAACTTTTTTAATTGGCATAGTGCTATTTTTTTGAAGCTGAGGTCACAGCAGAACAGGGCAGATTCCATCGTATCAATGATGACAACTAAATGCTACTGCGCATGTGCTAGTATCCGTACATGTGCAGTGGTGTTCAGCAGCCATATTTAATACAGTGGAGTCATCCCTATTCTCCTGTGACCTTGGCTGCCAAAAAATAGTGCTGTACCATTCTGAATGGAGAGCGCAGAGTGTTTCTGTTGGGAAAGGGACTGTATGGCAATTCCACACACTGTTGTTCGTTCAGAAAAAGATTTCCTTTTTTGTGATCGTAAAAGGTGTGCAGGGCTCCACCCACTGCAGCCCTAAAAATGTCCTTCCCCCTTTTTTCACCTCTTTGGCTATTCTCTCTCTTCAGTTTGTGCCTTTGCACTCCTTACTCCTTTCCCAGTTTCCCTCTGTTTCCCCAGATACACCTTACTGTCCCCCTTCCTCTAAGTCTCCTTATACTTTTGGAATGCAACCCTTTTAGTTTTCACTTTTTCAGACACCTCTTTCAAGAACCATAGCAGCCCCTTTTTATTTTGATTGAACGCATGTGCAAGAAACATATTGTGGCAGCTTTCAAGAAGCAGGTTGTAAAGGCAGGACACTGTTGTGGCCAATGCCTCCACAGCCTTTAAAGGCATGGCCCACTTTTCCCAATGCTGTGGCACACTGCTGCTGACACTAGTTCAGCCAGCGTGCCACAACCTTGTAAGGTTTCAGCCACTGCAATCAGAGGCCGCCTCATCATTCCAGTGTTAGCTATTCGCTGCAATAAGGAAGCGACCCGTCATTGCTGGGTGGAACCTTGTTACAGTGATACTGTTTATGTACATGGCGGCAGCTTGCTGCCATGTTCTCAAACAATATTAAGCCCCCCTTGCTGAAGGGGTGTCCAATCCCCCTCAGCAGCATGTGCCCCCCCACCGTGTTTGTTTGCTGACGGGGGTCCCAATCCCTGTCAGCTTCAGTGCCCCAAGGTTGATGTTGCTGATGGGGGAGCCCACTCCCTGTCAGCATTATGTAACCCTGCCACTTTTGTTGTGTGCTGACAGGGTGCCCCATCCCCATCGGCATAATGTCACCCTCCCCGCTTTTGTTGTGTGCCAATGGGGGTGCCCAATCCCCCATCGGCTACAGCTGCCCCCCAAAAAAATACTCTGTTGACATGCTGGGAGCCCACCCCAGCATGCTGCATGGCCCTGTAAAAACAGAAACTGTCCCGCAATTTTTTTTTCCATGTGTAAAAAGGAAACGGTCCCTCGGCGGTCTCCATGCCTCCCTCCCACAACCTGCGCCCACCCACTGTGCACCCTGCCTCCCCACACACACTCTCACCCCATACTTAAGTCCAGAGTCCAGCGCATCCATCTTCGGTGGACCGGGAACACGTCTGCTCTCTTCAAAGCCGACCACGAACTGAGGAAATGCCTGTAAGCTGTGTAATGGAATAAATAGGTTTTTTTCAACTTTGATGCATATCTCAGGTATTTTTTGGAATGTTGGCACCAAACTTTCAACATGGGGTTTTTGGGACTCCTCCTCATGAATTCTGGCACTGACATGGCGTTATTTGGCCTCAAAAGGTGATTTCACAGTCTCTGCGCAGAATCCCCTTTTGTGACCAAATTAATGAAACAGCAATGCCAGTGTTCATGAGGTGGGCTCTCAAAAAGCCTATGTTGCAAATTTGGTGGGAAAAATCCAAAAAATGACTGTCTTGCGAGTGTGCATTGGGCAGTTGCTACACAATTTTGTGAATTTGCAATATTTTCATGCCAGATTTTCAACATTGGCATTTTTTCAGACCTCCTTGTGAATGGTACAGCTGTCATTTTCCACATCCTGGCTGAAATGTGTTTTCACACTTCTGGCTCAGAATAGCTTAGTTGCTGTGGGAAATCAGTGTTCGGGACAGATTAAGAAAATGGCAATCACACTATTCCTGAGCAGAGGTCCTAAAATGCATATGTTGAAAATTTGGTGATGATACTCCATAAAATGAATGTGTTACTGCATTGTGTAGTTTGCGCACAATCTTGTAACTTTGTGAATTAATATTTTCACCCCAGAATTTCAATATTGCCATTCTGCTGCACCTCCTTATGAACAGTACAGCTGTCATTTTTCACACCCTGGCCGAAATGTGTTTTCGCAGTTCCGGTGCAGAATAGTGTGTTCATTGTGGGAAATCCATGTTCAGGATGCATTATGAAAGTGACAGTGACACTGTTCATTAGCAGAGCTTCTAAAATGCCTATGTTGAAAATTTGGTGATGAAAGTCCATAAAATGAGTGTGTTATGAATTGCATTGCGCAGTTTCCATGCATGCTCGTACCTTCGCAACTTTGCAATATTTTCACTCCAGATTTTCAACATTATCATTTTCCACACCTCCCTATGAACAGTACAGCTGTCATTTTTCACATGCTGGCCGAAATGTGTTTTCGCTCTTCTGGCGCACAATAGCACGATCGCTGTGGGAAATCAGTCTTCGGGACACATTAACAAAATCACACTGACACTGTTCATGAGTAGATGTCCTAAAATGCCTATGTTGAAAATTTGGGGATGAAACTCCATAAAATGACTGTGTTACGAGTGTGTATTGTGCAGTTTCCATGCACATTTGTAAGTTTGCAAATTAGTAATATTTTCAAGTCAGATTTCCAACACTGGCATTTGTTCACACCTCCTTATGAACAGTACAGCTGTCATTTTTCAAATCCTGGCCAAAATGTGTTTTCGCACTTCTGATGCAGAATACTGCAGTCGCTGTCGGAAATCAGTGTTTGGGACAGATTAGGATTGAGCAAGTGAGAGAGGGGGGGGAGTGACCGAGCTCAACTAAGCTCTCTCGGGACTGCTGTGGATTTCTTTGTGGGCAGGAAAAGGCACCAACGCAGGCAGGAGCCGAGTACAAAAGGGAAGCCTGCAGCAGTGAGAGAAACAGAATGAGTGACTGAGAGAGGGGGAGTGAGCGAGCTCAATGGAGCTCTATCATGACTGCTGTGGATTTCTTTGTGGGTAGAAAAGGGTGGCAGTACAGGCAGGAGCCCAGTACAGAAGGGAAGCCTGCAGCACTGGCAGAAACAGAATGAGTGAGTGAGACAGGGGAGTGAGTGAGGCCAACGGAGCTCTGTCGGGACTGCTGCAGATTTCTTTGTGGGCAGAAAAAGATGCCAACAGAGGCAGGAGCCCAGTATAAAAGGGCAGACTGCAGCGCCAGGAGAAACAGAATGAGCGAGTGAGACAGGGGGAGTGAGCGACCTCAACAGAGCTACATCGGGACTGCTGCAGATTTATTTGTGGGCAGAAAAGGTGCCAATGCAGGCAGGAGCCCAGTACAAAAGGGCAGCCTGCAATGCCGGGAGACACAGAATAAGTGAATGAGACATGGGGAGTGAGCGACCTCAACGGAGCTCGACAGCTGCGGATTTCTTTGTGGTCAGGAAAAGGTGGCAATGCAGGCACTAGCACAGTACAAAAGGCCAGCCTGCAGTGCTGGCAGAAACAGAATGAGTGAGTGAGAGAGGGGGAGTGAGTGACCTCAATGGAGCTGTGTCAGGACTGCTGCAGATGTCTTTGTGGGCAGAAAAAGCCACCAACGCAGGCAGGAACCCAGTACAAAAGGGTAGCTTGCAGCAGCGGGAGACAGAGAACAAGTGATTGAGAGAGGTGGAGTGAGTGAGCTCAATGGAGCTCTGTTGGGACTGCTGCAGATTTCTTTGTGGGGAGAAAAAGGCAGTAATGCGTGCAGGGGCCCAGTACAAAAGGGCAGCCTGCAGCGGTGGGAGAAACAGAACAAACGAGTGAGAGAGGGGAAGTGAGTGAGCGAGTTCAACGGAGCTCTATCTTGACTGCTGGAGATTCCTTTATGGCCAGAGGAAGGCAGCAATGCAGGCAGGAGCTCAGTACAAAAGAGCAGCATGCAGCACTGATAGAAATGGAATGAGCGAGTGAGAGACGGGGCAGTGAGCAAGCTCAACGGACCACCGCAATCAACATTCAGCATTGACAAATGCTTGTTCCTCTTGCTCTTGCTCACTTGTTTGATGCAGAGGTTTGTTGCTGTTACTGTGCTCCCTTTTATCTTTGCCCGTTGTTCATCGACACCAACCAGGTCACCCACCCCTACTAGGTCATCCCTAAAGCATTCACCCATCTTTTTAAAATCTCCCATCCTGAATTCCAGGACCATCACCCCTCTGTTGTTTGGCTCTGCAGCCATTCTTATACTGTACCACACCGTACAGTGGTCACTGGTCCCCAAGGGCTCCCGGTCAAAATAGCTAAACAAAAATAGTGCAATCCTAAACTGCACATGACAGCAGAGCTAAAGCAAGGCTAGAGCTAAGTAATATCAGTGGGTGCTACCTTGCCAAAAGCAACAAACCAGATTAAATGTATGTTAGCGGGGGGACTACACCCCCACCCCTCCAATGGGAGGGTGATTTGCCCCAGCACCCCATGACTTAAATATAATCAACTCTGGGGGGGTGAAACTCGAGGAATAGGAAGAAGTTGGGGGAAGAACAAGAAAAAAAAAATACAGGTGGGGGGTGAATACAAAAATGCACCACAGTTAGGACACTGGGAACAGAACCCTGGACTCCTGGGTGCTCCATTGCCAGAGCTGCTCCTACTCTCAGCCCCTTTTGCCACAGGAGCAGCTCAGCAAAACAGCACTCACTTTACCCCGTTCTCCTCTCCTCAGATGTGATGACAGTGACAGGGGTAACGCTAAATCACTTTTGCTATGTTAACCCTGTAGCTGTTATCACATTCGTTGTTCTGAAGCCACTGTTTTTCACTGCACTATTCTAACAGTGCTATATTAACCAGACACTGTCCCAAAGTGGCCTCACACCTTGACTTCTGCAACCATGTCCCAGTTAGTGAGAATCAGGTCCAGTATTGCCCCATAATGAGTTAGTTCACTGACTAGTTGCATGTGGAATGCCTCCTGCACAGAGTCCAGGATGTCCATACATTTCGCTGAAACCACTGCTGGGAGGCTCCAATCCACATATGGCAGCTTGAAGTCCACCCACCCACTGCAGTACACATTTAAGATATCAATACCTTAGAGTGGATACTATTAATACAATACAATGAGGTGAACAGGGTAACACAAATGGCATCAAACCAACATGTCCCAGCTTGAATAATAGCAGTATTTAAGGATCAAATACCAATAGTGGGAGTAACAGCAAGAGCTGAAACATCACATATAACTTCATTAACATGACAGTGAGGAGCTGGCCCTGTTGGCATGGTGCGCTGAAGCGCCTAGCACTTTACCTCCTGCCACACCAGTGACCCGAGTTCAGGAATGGAGTTTGGTGGTTTGGGAGCTGGCTGGGGGACAGATGATCAAGTGTCCCATTGGAAAGCTGTCCTCACTCGGGAAGGGGGGTTGTGTGACCCACTGCTTGCCTGCTATGTGGAGGTGTCCAAGTGGTAGCACAGTTCGGACACACACACAAGCCAGCCAAATACAGGCATTTGAGGATGTTACTGTGGGGGCAGAGATCATCCATTATGCCACTGCATGTGGTCGACTGTGGGGGCAACAGCCCAGGGAAGACAAATCAGGTAGAACCTTGATTGTTGGGTTACATGAAGCCTGACCTTCTAGTACTGATGGCCTGCCCAGTCTCTGTTGGGGGGGGGGAGACTCGGGACAGCCAGGGACTGTGGGAGAGGCTGAAACAGCCACCAAGCCTGCCATACAGGGATATAATCCTGTATGAAAAAGACATGACAGCAAGCTACAGCTGGAATAAAGGACGAAGGAAGAGAAGCAAATTACAAAGAATGAAATGGGGCACTACTCCAATAAGGAGAGAGGGAGGTAGCTCAGTCTCTTGGTAGCCCTGAGGAGTCAAAGTGGTCAGCCAGGGAGAAGGACTCCTGTGGGGGGGAGCTGGAGAAGGGGAAAGGGGAGAGAGGAAAGGAGAGAGAGGGAGGAGAAACAGGGAGGGGGTGGGCTGATGGAAATTAGATAATTACCATCCATAAGTACATAAGAATGGGTGACATCCACCCCAGGGGGATCAAAGTGGTAGGGAGCAGGGAGAGACAGGGAGAGCTGAAGGGGAGCAGAAATCAAGGGGAGGAAGGGCTGTATTGTCAGCTTGACAAGGTCCCCTAGGTACACCAAGATTTCATTTACTGCAAAAGGACAAGCAGTGACTATGCCCTGGGCTCAACTTCATGAAGCTGTCATGTCTGTTATCAGATAAGGGGGCACTGAACTTAAACAATACAGAAAGGGCCCCATATGGCATAGGCAAGCCCAGCCCCAGCTCTCTCAGCCATCCCCTCTATGAGAGCTCTAGTAAGGATGGAGGTGGGCAAGGAGTCACTGTGGAAATCAGGGGTTCCAATCTCAAAAACAGACAAAAACATTTACACCCCTCTTTGCCTAACAGTTACACAGTTTCTACAGAAACACCTCCAGGGCCATTAAAACAAAACTGGGCAGAGTCTGCAGGAGGGAGAGAAGGATCATACACAGCAGACAGACACCAAGGCATGGGCACACAAAATCAGCAGAGTTTACAGGAGGCTCACTTGCAAGATAATAGGGGCTACCGGGAGAAGCAAGTGGACAAGAAATGCTGTGGCACCTCCCAGCCCATCTTTAACTTAAAGGAATGGGCCAGGATAGCAGAGAAAGTGTGAGGGAAGTGGAAGAGATAAAGGAGCTGCAAAAGCTGCAAAGACACACCATCCCACCATTCCACCAGACAGGAGTAGGGTCATTCCACTACTCCACCAGTATGACTAAGGTACGGTGTACAGTAGGTAAGGAGAAGTGAGGAAGGGAAGCATGTAGAGCTTTCACTTTCAGTCTCTGCTGCAACCACTCAACTGCCAGCAGGCTGTGCAGCCCAAGGCCCAAAGCCAGAGCTAGTGTGGACTGTGAAAGAAGCTGAGACTACAGCAGACATAAAACCCCATTTCCCATTCCCAATACCAGCAATTTAAACATAGTTAGTAGAGCAGTGTGGAATAAGAAAATTTCAAATTTATGAAATTTAAATGAAATTTTACAAAATTCATCAAAATGTCACAGAATTTTATAAACATTTTGTGGAATTTGTAAAATTTATTAATATGGTCATAACTTGGTTATCTATTAAGTTAGACCTCTGAAATGTGGTATGCCTACTTTCCGAGGTGAGTGCTAAAGACATGTCAAATATTGTGAAATTAGGATAGATTGTTTCAGAATCATAGGTGTTCAAAATCTGTCATTTTATTTTTTGTGGGAAATTTTATGAAAATGTTACCTGCATATACCTCAACTGTCTATTGAGCTACATATCTTAAGTTTGTCATTATTACATGATCAAGGAGTTCTAACAATGTGCCAAATTGCATGACATTAGAATGGGTTGTCTCAAAATTAAATGTGCTCAAAATCTGTCATTTTGTTTTTGTGGGAAATTTCATGAACATTTTTATTTGTGTATACCTCAGCTATCTATTAGACCAGAGTTCTTAAATTTGGAATGATTGCTTCATGATAGCTGTTCTAAAAATGTGACAAATTTCATGACATTAGGATGCATCTTCTCAAAATTACACATGCTCAAATTCTGTAATTTTATTTTTTGTTGGCAATTTCATGAACAGTTTGCATATAACTCAGGCACCATTGGAGCTTGACATGTGTAAATTAGCATGAATAACCTTTTTGCAATTGTTATACAGTCATCTAAATATGGAGAGGAGTGGTTTGAGATTTTTATGCTACAGTGGTTCTAAGTTTTACTATGTAAACATTGGAAACATGTGGATGTTTGTAACTTCTCTGCTCTTGCAGGCATAGACTTAACGTTTGGCATGCATATCCGATGTCAATATATTTTGGTGTCTAACACAGCTGGAAAAACTGGTTTAGTATAAATTTATGGTAGAAAAAATTGGTAACATTTTCTCAAATATTTGTGGTAGCATATAGATGAAGAATTCAGAATTATTTTTGTGTAATTTAACATTCATAATGCATGTATCACTATTTCATTTGATAAGCTGGATTGAGCTTTTTGCAGTCCTGCTATTCCTCTCTAGGTGACTACCCCCCCAGCTTAGCCAGATTGACTCAGTAGAACTATTGATCCCACTAATATCCTTTCTGTTCTTTACAGTGACAACATC
Source organism: Neoceratodus forsteri (assembly GCA_016271365.2). Taxonomy (NCBI): domain Eukaryota; kingdom Metazoa; phylum Chordata; order Ceratodontiformes; family Ceratodontidae; genus Neoceratodus; species Neoceratodus forsteri. Next base: position 58,238,136 of record CM028130.1, read on the forward strand.
TCTTAAAACAAGAGCACCTACTCATTTTCCTATCAACCTATCATGTTGGAATAGCCAGAATTCGTCCTTCCTGGTACCCCAGATATTGTCTTCTCCCATTACATTTGTTTGAGTACCTGTAAGCTTCGGATCTGCACATACATCAGGCTCCCAGAATCATCAATTTACTGGGTGTGATCCTTGTATATCCTGCATTCAGGTTGGAATTGTTGACCCTCTGTGCTTCCTTGTTCCAAATGGAGGATCTACTACTGATGTGCTACCCAGCTCAGCTTTCCATTTTTTGATAAAACTATGCATGTAACTTCTGACCATGATGACCCTCCCCCCACACTACCTGCCTCTCATACCCCAATCCTTTAATTTGAATCCCTCAGATAAGGTTGAGTGAAATTAGTAAATTCCAAATTTATGGAATTTTCATGAAATTCCATTATTTTCACAAAGTCTAATGGAATTTGACTTTAAGTACAAATTATATTTTGCAATTTCTGGCAGCAAGCAAGTCATAAAATAGACACACACAGTCTCCTTGTAAGGGCTAAGAACCAGTCAAATTCAATGGCATTGCATTCTCTTTTTCAAGGAATTATACATTTGCAGTTTACATTCTTGCAAAATGTAATTTAAAAATGTTGTGAAAGTTTGGCTACTTTTATTTCAGTCCCGTTTAAAGTTGTAAATATGAACTTTGTCAGAAATGACTATGTGGTATAGTAGTTTAAGTGTTTCAAATTTGATGAAAATTAGATACAGTATGTTTTAAAATGGGAGGCAAGTAAATGAAATTTGTATTTTGGTAAGTTGTTTGATTGGCTATAAATCAGTCCCACTTGAAGCTAGAAATCTGAAACGATGTACATAAATAAATGCAGTGATAACCTGCATACATGTAAAATTTTATAACATTTCGTAGTATGAACATTATACTAAAATAACCGTAATCTAAATGTTGGCAAAATGTTTGACTACCTATAACTCAGCCCCCTTTATAGCTTGAGGCTTAAAACATGGTGCACATACCCTTGTGTGTTTCTCTAAATCCTGAAACTGCTGAACATTTTTGATAAGAACATTTTAAAATTAGATCAAAATAACTGAAAATTAAATTTTGATTACATGTTTGGCCAATGATAACTCCACCCCCTTTCAACCTACAACACTGAAATTTGTTATACTAAATTTTGTAAGTCATCACTAACTGTCTACATTACAAATTTGGTGTCAATTGGATGAGAAGTTTTAAAATTAGAGCAAAATAATTGAAATTTACAATTTGGTGAAATTCTGTGGAATTTTCATGCAAAGTCTGCAAAATTCCATGTAATGGGAATGGTAATGCCACAGGCATTCTGAGTGCAGAATTTTATATTCTGTATAGCTCTAATAGTTAGTAACACAGCCGTCTAGAAGAGCTGGGTAGCACCAAACATATGAACATGTGAAGGATACAACTGGTGGAAAGACAGGGTAACAGTTCAGCAAATCACAGTCTCAATATAAAGAGGTGTCTTTATAAGAAGAGTCCAAACCATCAGATGAGTTTTAGAGAGAGCAAAGGAAAGTTGGTGTATACTGCTCACGTGGCACTGCATTGGCACCAGTCCAAGAATCACAGGCCTCATTCCACCACCCATTTAGATCATTCTGTCAAAGCCTCCCACATCTACTGTATTTCAGTCCCAGGCAGAGCATATGGGACATAGTTAGTGCCTGGAGCAGAGCTGTTTCAAACATTAAGGGGGGTTGACATAGATGGTGAAACATAAAGGCAGGGAGGACAGAGAATTACAGACACAAACAGTACTTACATGCATGAGAGTCCATCGATATGTTTCTGATGGGAGCACTGATGTTTGAGGACTCAGAAATTGGTAGCAGTTGTAGGTATGCTGGTGTAGGCACCACCATGGTTTCACTTCAGGGACTGGCTGTGCTACAGGCTGCAGAAGATGGTTCACAGGCTTCACTTGACCAGCCATTGCTAGGTGGAGGACTCTGGAGGATGAAGCTGGAGACAAGGCCTGCTGGAGAGGCTCAAAGTGATTCTGAGTAGGCAGTGGAGTCACCACTGCAGGGCTATTAGATGACTCTGGGAATACAGAAATACATGTCTATGAGTGATTGGCAGCTTGAACAAGACAAAACACTGCTTTATACCTTTTCCTCCCACATCTCCACTGCTTCTGGACCCACTGTGCATCCTCATCTGGTGTAGGATGGACTGCTAAGACCATCAGCAGCTGAAGTAGAAAGATCCATAGCAGTGGCAGTAGGTTTATGAGGGGGGAAAGTCATATAGCCTACCCTAGTTCTAGAAAAATGTAAAGGGTACTTACAGTCTCAAATGGGCAGACCAGGTGGGCCATAGGCCCTTATCTGCCTACAGTGTCTATGTATCTATGTATTTATATATCTAGCCAATGTCTGACAATGATGTCCTGGACTGCCTCAGGTGTATCAAATTGATTGATCACCCCATTCACCTGTATCTGAAGCTGACCAGGGTAGTGGAGGACAGTAGCAGCTCCTAGGTCAGAAAGCTTCCACTTAACAGGGGCATACACCCTCCCACAACTGGAGAACTACAGGAAGAAGTCCTGGCAGAAACAGGACTGGTGGTGTTCCCTAGTAAGTGGACCAGGCTCCTCAGCTAAATGGGGGATATTTTCTTCTAATGAATAGCAAAGCAGCTTTATTAAAGTTGAATGAGGGAGATTGCCAGGCTAAGATCAGGAGTGGGAGAGTGATGTGCCTTCTCAATGTCCAACAGAGGACAGTTAGAATGCTGTGAATCAGTTGCAGCAGAAAGAGAATAATGCCCTTGCCCTTGACTCCCTCTAAAACTGCATATAGGTAGAAGACTTGGTTTGCTGGCCAAGGCACCTAGCTTCACCTGAGCTCTTTCCTTCTAAGACTGCTTGAAAGGCAGAGTAGAGAAACTTACCAGAGCAAGGGAGAAGGATTAAGACTTAGTTTGGCTAAGCAGATTTACTGTGTGGTGGTGTTTTTATTTTTTACTCACAGGGATTGCTACTGTTTGTTGCTAACATTTCATTGCTTTATTTTTTCTCTGATTCAAATTGTTGTTGCTGGTATACCTTCTTCTGCATTATTACAAGGTGTGCCTACAGGTGTGCTAACAGATTACTGCTGTAATCTTCTGATTCAAATTGTCTTTGCAAGGTATATCTTCTGTTACTGCTTTATTTTTCTCTGGAGCAAAGTGTTTCTTACAGGGTATATCTTCTCTGAAATTATTACAGGTGGTGCTTTACAGGTTTTACAGTTTTATCTAACATTAGGATAAGCTTTCAGGGTTACTGCATTTGTTGTTGACTGATTGTTTCTGCTCTTACCTCCTTGTTCTTTCGTCCAAGTGGTTCTTCTTTAGGCAGGGAAGGGCCCAGCTCACCCACCCTCATCCCCAACCATTCTACTACACTCCTTTTATAGGGTACCACAGTTGTGACATTTTCTGTGGCAGAGCAGGAAGGGGTGGATCAGTGGAGCCTCCACAAGGTGATCTCATTTACAGGGCACTAGTAATTTAACTTGTTATAACAAGTTAAACAAAGCACAATTAAACCATTACTTGCATTTTTTCCTTTTTTTTCCTTCTAATTACTCTGACTAGGTTACAAACCCAGCAACTTATTTGGAATGGATTTCATTAACTGCAGGTACTGTGGAACAATTTTCAGAAGGACAGTCTTACAGGATTTAGGACACTGTCATACATGCTGGGCCTTTGGAGATCTTAGGGCTCAGCTCCGGGCAGCATGGGCAGAGATTGCACGCCTCAAACTTCATATTGAAGAGGAAATACATGATAAGAACCACCCGTCATTTCCCCAGCATCCAACAGAAAAACCTCGACCGCAGTGGGTAGTTGGTCCAGGAGGTTGGCAGGTGGTTAGGAGGAGCAAATCAGGAGCCCCATCACTCTCTGCTCTCCAACACATTGCCTCCAAAAACCATATAAACACTACAAACAGGTATCTGCCTCTATCTCTGAAATCAAATAAAGAGGCAGAAGACACTGCAGAGCAGGACACTGCGGCACAGGAGCTAGCACAACAAAACTCACCCAAATCAGGAACCAAAACTAAACAAGCACAAAGGAAATCCAAAAAAACTTCTGATCATAGGAGACTCCATGATTCGGGGAGTTGATACCCATCTCCAGCCAGGGGTGATGGTCAGATGTCTCCCAGGTACATCAGCATGGAGAGACACTGACCGCATTGCTAAATTGTTCACAAAGCAGGAAAACACATTGATGTCCTAGTACACATAGGGACTAATGATCTCTAGCCGGTCAGTTTGTGAGACCAAGGAACACCTGACTAGGCTGGGTGACAAACTATCATCTATTTCGTCTGCATCTCCTTCTCTGAGATCCTGCCAGTCTGGGAGAGGAGAGATGGACGGAAGGTCAGAGAAGGGGAGACAGGGAGCTAAACACGTGGCTCAAGGACTGGTGCCAGGAAAAGGACACAGATTTGTAGGAACTGGCAACAGTTCTGGGAGCGAAAGTTCTTTAAATTTGATGGACTGCATCTGACTAAAGAAGGAGTCAGTGCATTGGGGCAGAAGTTTGATGTCTTTGCAGAATATTTAAACAAGCAAATGGGGAGGGTGCAGCACCCATACGCTCGAATGGGAAGAACACCCTCCCCTCAGCTAGTGGTCAAACAGAATTCAGCGTGTTTGCTGTTCATTTGCATCACCAGGTAAGAAAAAGGTTTGTCTCCCCATACGATGCGCAGGGTAATGCCAAACTTCACCCAACAACTAACACACCAAAATCTGGCCAATGGAAAATCATGTACACAATGCTCACAGCCTGGGAAATAAGATCCCAGACCTGCAGGCAATAATGTCAGAGGCTAAACTGGACATAGTAGCAATTAGTGAGACGTGGTTTACCAGTAACCACACTTGGGAGACTTCAGTACCTGGCTATGTATTGTTCAGAAAAGACTGAGGTGCAAAAGGGGGAGGAGGCCCAGTATGTTAATGAAAATATCAAAGCTACAGAAACTCAGAATACACATAAGGAGCCAGAAGAACTGTGGGTCACCCTGGAAACAGGAAATGGGACAGCCATAAGAACTGGGGTTGTCTACAGGCCCCCAGACCAGAGGAAGGACATAGACACATTACTGTTGAAGATATACAAAACATGACAGCTAAAGGGAGGTTCTGATATGGAGACTTCAACATGCGCGGATACAGATTGGTCAATACCAGCAGGAACATCTGCCAGAACTAGACTCATAGTGGATCCCTGCAGGGGAGGGCCTCAAACAACTGGTACAGCAACCCACAAGAGACAGGGCTATCCTAGATCTAGTACTGACTAACAAAGAAGGGATCACAGATCTCCAGGTAGAAGGTCACCTGGGGCCAGTGACCATCACATGTATGGTTCAATTCTGGCTAGGTACATCTAAATCATCCCATTCCAAGGCAAAAATATGGGACTTCAGAGGAGCTGACTTTGATAAGATGGCCAACAGAGTTAAGCTAGCCCTGGCAAAAAGAAACACAGGTGAGGGGTACAGGCAAAGTGGGCAAGCATTAAGGATGCAATACTTGAAGCAACATCCCATTGTGTTAGACAGAAAAGGAAGTGCAAAAGAAGAAGGAAACCACTTTGGTTCTCAAATACAGTAGCAGAAAAGGTCAGAGCCAAAAGCTGGCCTTCAGGAAATATAAAGGAACACAGCGGGATGAAGATAGGAGGCATACCAAACTGCCCTAAGGGGGAAGCAGGGAAGGCAGTAAGGCAGGCAAAGTCCCAAACTGAGGAAACACTAGCACGAACAGTAAAAGAAGGTGACAAGACTTTCTATAGATACATTAGTGAAAGGAGAAAGTCCAGAGGGGGTATTGCTAAGCTTAATGGAGAAAAGGGAGCATGTGAGGAGGTGGACCCTGTAAAGGCATCTATCCTAAATAGATACTTTTGCTCAGTATTTACTGAAGAGAAGGTAGGGCAGGGCCCACAGCTCAGCATCATGGACACAGGGGGGAGGGAGGTGAGCACTACTCCCTTCACAAAGAGAAAGGGTCCTACAAGAGCTTGCTAAGCTCAGGTGGATCAGGCAATGGGACCTGATGGCACACATCCCAGGTACTTAAGCAGCTAAAGGAGGAACTAGCAGAATTGTTTAGTGAGTCTCTGAGCACAGGAGAGGTCCCAGAAGACTGGAGAAGGGCTCATGTGATCCCGCTCCACAAGAGTGGTAGCAGGGAGGAGGCGGGGAACTACAGACCGGTCAGTCTTACCTCAGTAGTGGGCAAGATTATGGAGGCACTCCTTAAGGAAAGGATAGTGCAACATCTGGAATCTATAGGGGCACAGGATTCAAGACTGCATGGGTTTACAAAAGGAAGGTCCTGTCAAATAATCTCATAGATTTCTTTGACTGGGTAACCAGAGTGGTGGACCAAGGGGAGCAGTTGATATTCGCCTACCTCGACTTCAAGCAAAGCTTTTGACACTGTTCCACATAGAAGATTGATAAATAAGCTGGGTAGGCTGGGTGGGTCAGAAGTTGGTCAACTGGGTGGCAAACTGGTTGACTGGCAGAAAACAGAGAGTGGTGGTAAATGGTATACAGTCAGAAGAGATGCAAGTCATAAGAGGGTACCTCAGAGATCAGTCCTGGGGCCAGTCCTATTCAACATCTTCATTAGTGACCTTGCAGATGGACTAGAGGGTAAGGCTTGTCTGTTTGCAGATGACACCAAGATCTGCAACAGAGTAGATGATCCAGATGGGTGGGCAGAATGAGAAGAGATCTGGATAAACTAGCAGAATGGTCAGAAGAGTGGCAACTGGGATTTAATGCAAAGAAATGAAAAATCATGCACATAGGGAAGAGAAACCCTGAAGCCACTTATAGGCTGGGAGGGGAGTTGCTAGCAGTCACAAAGGAAGAAAGAGACTTGGGCATCATCATCACTGATGACCTAAAATCATCCAAGCAGACCTCTAAAGCAGTAGGTAAGGCTAGGGGGTGTTAGGGTGTATTAGTAGGGGTATCACAAGTCGTAAGAGGGAGGTAATAATCCCTCTGTACAAGACATTGGTTAGGCCCCATCTGGAGTACTGCGTGCAGTACTGGAGGCCACACCTTCACAAGGACATTAACCAAATTGAGGCAGTCCAGAGAAGGGCAACCAAAATGGTGCAGGGACTGCATCAGGAAACATAGGAGGACAGATTAATGGAGCTCAATATGTATACCCTTGAGCAAAGGAGGAGAGAGGTGATATGATCGAGGCATTCAAACACCTTAAGGGCATAAACAAGGTGAAAGAGTCTAACATGTTTAAATATAAGAAAAATAGCAGGACAAGAGGACACAGCATCAGATTAGAGGAGGCGATTAAGGGGAATGTGAGGAATTCTTTTTCACAGAAAGGGTGGTAGATGCATGGAATGGCTTACCACAAGAAGTGGTGGCTATGAATACAGTGCAGGGCTTCAAACAGGCATGGGATAGGCATGAGGGAGCAATACAAATGACTATGAATAGATAGGTCACTGACAGAGCAAAGGCCGATGGCACATTTATAAGGTAGAAAAAGAAATGGGCAGACTGGATGGGCCTTGCGGTCCTTATCTGCCATCAACTTCTATGTTTCTATGTTTCTATGTAAAAGGCCAGCCAGCCAGAGATTATGGCACCTGGCATGATGTTTGAGTCATCTACCTTTATCAGGAGATACTTGATGGCCCTCTCTTGTAACCCAGGTCCATCTTGCAAATGAGCTTCTGCTCAACGATGAATGCCTGGTTAAATAAAGACTTGATTGATTGATTGATTGATTGATTGTTCTCTGAGCCTGCTTAAAGAACATCATCCTGTTCCCCAGGCTGTTGGATGAGCTGCTTCTGGCCTGCCACCCAGTGGAACATGTCTGAGAAGACCTCTTTTGTCTGAGCCACCAACCACTTTATTTTGGTGGTATCTTGCAATACATGCTGCAGCAACACTGTAATGTTGACCACATCCAATTGCATCTTTTGAGGTGAGACCATGTCTTCAGTGTGCTGATGCTGTAGGCCCTGATTGAAGAGGCACAAAACTGTACAGTGAGTCCTTTCAGTTTTGTCTACTGGCATGATGGAATGGGGAGAGCAGAATATATGATAATATTGGAACACCTGGAACACTTTCAAAAATAAAAAGTCAAATTCAGTGCACCACTATGAGGGAAACTCAGTACCAGTGGTTTGGAGGATAAATTGCCAGCAGTAATGTATAGATGAGGAGATATTCACTAGGCTGTACTCTGCTAGCAACTTAAGCTGCCATCTTTCCAGTAGCTAGCCATGCCCCTCCATGAGTTTCCATTTTAATTAAATAAAGCTGTTCTACCACAGAAGGCTACAACAGTGTTCTATGATCTTTGAACTGTGGTACAACAGCTTTATAGTGTAGTTAGGGTGGAAACTATGCACAGCAAGGGGTAACTATCTACTTTAATACTGTTGTGACAGAATTGACTTAGGGTCACTCGTGTCAAGACCTGCTGCCACACAACAGTCTATAGCCAATATACGTATAGATACACATCCAAAGTGACCAACCAGCATAGTACCCCTACTTTTGCTGTGTAAGCCTGAAAGATATTGTCCTACAGTATGCGCTCCTACAGTGCACAGTTGGCGGCTGGCCATGGTGGTGAGAGGTGGACTGTTACATTTGCCGGCTTTGGATGGGTCGGAGGGGTGCATGGTGGACTGGCACTGCTGGGTGGGGGCCACTAGACTACCAGGGATATTGGGGAGTTATTATATTTGTAACATTTGTGACACTGCAGAGACCTGGTTCTGGGGTCAAGGAACAAGTCCTGGGGGAAGGGACATAGCTGCTCTGCAGGGCTTTTACCATTGTGGGGGATTGGGGGCTGTGGGGAGTGTACAGCCCTGCAAGGCATATACTGCATTGGGGGATCGGGGGCTGGGGGTGAGAGCTGCCCTGGGGCATATACTGTATCAGGGGCTGGGTGGGACACAGCAGCCCTGTGGGGCTTTCATTGTAGTGGGGATCAAGGGCTGAGGGACACAGCAGCCCTGCGGGGCTTTCAGGGCATGGGGGGTCACATGCTCCCAACTGCTGGTGGTTTGTGACTTGCGACATGCCCTTTGTTTACACCCTGCTTTGGGTGTAGCCATATACATATCACAAGTCCTAGGAACTTGTAGCCATGGGGACCCTGCCCATTACAAAATTGGGTGCAGGGTCTTGGTGCAACTGCACACCTTGCACGTAACAACTAGCGACATGCATAGGGGTGCTTCTAGAATCGCGGCCTGTATCTCTAATGCTCCAAATGGTTACAACCTCCTCTGTGAAAACAGCAATTCAGGTTCAATACTAAATGTTATACAAACATACTCATTTTGGAAGAAGCAAAAGACAATTGACCCCATCAGCTCTGTAGGGATTACCTGTCACCCTTTTTCCTTCAAGGGACAAATCTAGTTTAAGCTTGAAGGTATAGAAACAGTATCTGCTGGCGCCACCCATTCTGGAAGTTTGTTCCTAGTATCTACAGCTCATTCTGAGAAGTATCTTCTCTGTGATATTTCCTTTTAATTGTCCTCCTTTTTCAACTACTGAGAATGTCCCTTGTCCTTTTCATCCTAGCACATCCAAAATAGTTACATTTAGTCTAACCATTTTTACCTCTTCCAGATATTTTAATTGTCATGTCACCCCATGAGTATCCTCATTTCTATGGAGAACAGTTACAGTTCTGCAAGTCGGTTCTCATAGCCATGCTTTCCAAGCTCTGAACCACTTTAGTCACTCTCATTTGCACCTTCTTATTCCTACTGATGTATTTCCTCAGATATGGGGACCAGAACTGTGGGCTATACTCAAGAGAGGGTCTAACTAGTGATATGTGCAGGTGCATTACAATATCAATTGCTCTTCTTACAAAGGTATAGTATTTACCAGCTAAAGGTTCTGGAAAGGGTTACCAGCCTTTAAGATAGATAAGGTCCAGGGACCAGAAGAGAAACATCAAAGGGTGTTCATAGAGTTGGAGGCAGAACTAACTGAACCCCTGGTAGGGTTCTTCAGTAGCTTGCTACAGTCAGGGATAGTTCAGAAGAACTGGAGAGTTCTACTTTTCAGTGGTGGGACAAGGAGCAAGTGAGGAACTACAGAATCATTAATATTACCTCAGTGGCAAGGAAACAGATGGAGTCATTAGTCAAAGAGGACCTTGTGGACTACCTAGAGAGCAATGGAATCCAGGATAGTAAACACTATGGGTTTGGGGCAGAGAGGTCTTGTCAGATGAATCTATTACTAGTTTTTTTCAACTGGGTGACAAGGACATTAGATGGGGGCCTTGCCATAAATCTTCTCTAATTTTATTTCAGAAAGGCATTTGACTCAGTGCCCCAGAGGTGATTGCTGAAAAAGATGGACAATCTTTGGGCAGCTAGGGACATTGGATGATGGGTATGAAACTGGATGGTGGGGGGGGGTAAAGTGTAGTGATAAATGGGTCTGATCAGAAGAGAGGGAGATGACAAGTGGGCTGTCACAAGGATCTGTCCTGCGTTCTGTCCTCTTCAATATGTTCATTAGTGACATTGGAGAAGGAATCCAGGGCAAATAGAATTTCTTCATAGATGACACAAAGCTCTATTGGGAGTGAACATCGATCAGGGAATTAGGGAACTATAGAGTGAGCTGCATAGACTAGAGAGGAGGTCTAAGGCCTAGATGTTGAAATGTAATACCTAAAGGTGCAAAGTGATGCAGCTATGGAGCAAGAATCCCAGGATGGAGTACTGGATGGTAGGGGTTAAGCTGAGTACTACGACTGATGAAAGAGACCTAGGAGTCATTATTTGTGACACCCTCAAACAATCAAGTCAATGTAACAAGTCCCTTAGTAAGGCAAATAGGATGCTGAGTTGTATCGGGAGAGATATAGACAGTAGACGGAAAGAAGTAATATAACCTCTTTATAGGCAAATAGTAAGGCTGCACTTAGAGTACTGTATCCAGTTCTGTAGCGCTCACCTCAGGAAGGTTAAGGATAGGCTAGAGGTGATGCAATGAAGGGTGATCAAGATGATACAAGTCCAGCAGGACCGATCTTATCAGTAACAGGTCATGACACTAAACATCTACTTGCTTGAGAACAGATGGGAGAAGTGTGATATGATGGAGTCCTTAAAATTCCTGAAAGGAATAAATAAGATGGACTGTGGGGAGATAGTAAGCATAAGCACAAATCTGAGGACAAGAGGGCATGAGTGGAAACTGAAAAGATGAAGGTTTAAGAGGGATGTGAGGAAGTATTACTTTACAAAGATGGTGGTGGAACATTGAGACAGTTTACTGACCCAGGTGGTAGGAACCAATACCATAAATTATTTCAGTCATGGCTGGGACTGAGTATAGACAATTGTGGCTAGTCAGGGTAATAGTAGCAGGGTGGGGATTGGAGGGAGAACTGGGAGGGTAAGTGCCATGGATAATGATTAGATCCAGGGATGGATAGGGAACCACAGGTGGACTAGATGGACCATTGGTCTTTTTCTGTCAGCATTGTCTATGTTTGTATTTTAAACTTCAGTGCCTGGGTTGACAACAAACTCTTGCAGTTTACTCAGGACTTCCTCCAACTATGATATCATTGGGCTTCAGACAGATGATTACTTCTGCAACCCATAAATCAGATCATTTCTTGGATCTGTTCTTCACACTGGGAATGGAGACCTATGATGTGATGTAGTGGTGGAACCTGTCATTTGGTCTGACCATTGTACTGTCAATTTCAATTTCGGGGCTCCCCCCTTACAGGTCTGTCCCTTTGGAGTTGGTCCAATACAGCCCTTTAAGGGATGTGACTCCAGAAGGCCTGATGGCAGAGCTTGATATTTCGGGCTGTCCGAACGTGAGCGGGGGTTAAGATAACCTAGTACAAGCCTATAATAAGGCTGTGGTAGAAGCTCTGGACTCTATCTCTCTTGGCTGTGTTCGCCCACTCACTCTTCGCCCCTGGTCACCATGGTTTGATGGGACTTTGAGGGAGATGAGGAGAGAGGGGTGAAGGACGGAATATTGCTAGCGAAAATCTAGCCTTGATGCCGGCAGACTTAGACTGATGGCCCATTACTCGGACTATCAATCAGTTATCTCCCGTAAGAAGCAGTGTTCCAATCCAGGGAGATTACTGCTGCACGGAACCGACTAGCTCAGCTCTTTTGAACTGTGGACAGACTGTGCAATCCAGCCTGTCTGCAGCTCTGAAGATCCTTGTCACAAGATAAATGTGACAAGTTTGCTCACTTCTTTGCAGATAAGGTTGACAACCATGGATCAGAAATCCATATAGCACATTCCAATGGGCAGTGCAGTGATTGGTGGAAGGTCATTGAGCCCCAGTTTGGCTGGTGGCTTTTGAACAACTGGCGATAGTGTATGTCATAAAGATCTTCCAGAGTATGAGGCTGACCTGCTGTAGTCTGGACCCTGGCCAAATCCACCTCCTTATGGGGTGCATTGAGGTCATCAGCCCAGTCCTTGCAGAGATAGTCCAGTGCTTGTTACACACTGGTGAGTTCCCTGACTCCTTGAAGGAGGTGGTGGTGATTCCCTTACTTAAGAAATCTTCTCTCAACCTGGACTGTATCACGAACTACAGACTGGTCTCTAACCTGACCTTTGCAGGTAAAGTTATTAAGAAGGTGGTTGTGCTACAGCTGGAGGATCACCTTACCATCCCTGACATCTACAATTCTCTCCATTTGGGATTTAGGTAGAAGAATAGCACTGAGACAGCCCAGGTTCAGGTGCTCAGTGATCTCCTGATAGTGAGAGATCAGAGATCTCGTTCCATCTTTGTCCTCCTTGATTTCTCTGCTGTATTTCACCCCATGGATCATGGCATATTGCTTGAGTGCCTGCGGGTGATCTGTTGACTGTTGTAGATGGTCCTCAGATGGTTCCATTCATTCCTCACTGGTAGGTTTCAGAGAGTAACATTAGCAGTTTATTCCTCTGGTCCCTTCTTCCTGCCATGTGTGGTTCCCCAGGGCTCTGTATTGTCACCCATGCTATTCATGGTGTCCATGTTGCTGTTGGGAGATATTGTAAGGCAGTATGGACCTAGTTTTCACTGTTATGCAGATGCTACTCAGTTATGCATGTCCTTTACACCCAATCAGGTTAACGTAGTCTCTGTGTTCAATAACTGCCTCTCCGAGATCCAGGAATAGATGAGTTCCACCTGGTTGAAGCTGAATCCTAGCAAGACTGAGGTTTTGGTGATTGACCTGGGCCATCAGATAGAGGGGTATTTGGCCGAACAGGCCCCTGGGCTTTTGCTTGGTGGTTGCCAGCTGACAACCTCTGAATGAGTGCAAAGTCTGAGTGTTATTTTTGATGAGGGGTTGACTCTGAAATTTCAGGTGTCCTCCATTGTCAAGACCACATTTTACCATCTGAGAAAAGTCACCCAGATTAAGCACCTGGTTCTGCCTGGCAACCTCCCGACTTTGTTCCATGCCTTTGTGACCTCTCACCTTGATTACTGCAATGTCGTGTACCTAGGGCTTTATATTTGCTACTTATAGCTGGTACAGAATGCTGTGGCCAGGTTGTTGACTGGGCTTTCTCAATCTGGCCTTGTCACACATGTGCTGCACAAACTACACTGGATGCCAGTTCAGTGGTGAATCACCTTCAAGATTGGCTTGCTGACCTATAAAGCTCTACATGGACAGGGACTGAGCTATCTGTAAGATCTCCTGCATGCCTACTGCCTCCTTCAGCCACTCCACTCTGCAGATGAGTGCTTGCTAGAGATTTCCAGAGTCCGTTTGAAGACCTCTGGGGTTTGAATTTTTGCATTCAGTGCCCCTACCCTGTGGAATTCTCTACCTCACAGGGTTAGAGGGTACCTGACTGTGGAGAGCTTTAAAGCAGCTCTAAAAATGTACTTATTCTCACTGGCCTTTTCAGATGATTAATATTTGGCTCTTTGTTGATAAATTGAGGATTTTATATTTGTGATGTTATCATTTTATAACCTTTGTAAAAGTGTTTTGATACCTGCTGAATTGCACTTTTTATAAATAAAGATTTATTATTACTATTACTATTACTGGATATCTTGATGCACACCATGGTTTTATTTACTTTGCTAGCAGCTGCACACCCCCAACTGTTGTCTTCAATTAAAGAAGGAAGAAAGGGTAGGCTTTAACCTGGCTTGAGCCTATGGCCAGTTATTTACAAGTTAATAATAGAATTAGGCTTTTATAATTATTGCATATAATCCAGCTGTGGGATAATATTTTCTTGGGTTTTTCTTAAATGAAATGAGAGTGCATGTTTATGCTTTCAGACATTTCAGAGACTGAGTTTTCTAAACAATGAAAAGGTGATTTCACTTATATAAAATGTCACATGTTATGTAGCTCAGGGTCGTCTGACCTGTCTTGTTCTGTGTGTTGCACTCCACTCTGGCATCGAATGTATGAGGTCCCATTTTTGTTCAGTTATAGGCAAGGGGCCGAGTCAGGATGGGCCAATTCTTATTCAAAAACAGGAACACTGTGAGCATTAGAGCTGAGATGGCTGCATTTGTTTTGTGGAGGACTACGCAGCATTAATGGAGGACTCAGGACCACTAAAGATCTTTTGATAATAAAGCTATGTTCTATGCCACATCACCACTCCCTCCATGCTCTTATGCACACTCCCTCCTGGCTGTTACTTAAGAGCACTCTCAACCTTGCTCCAACTGCACTGTTCTGCTGATTTTCTACCTCTGGATCATATCTAACTTTCATGGATATGACTAATTCAACCTGATACAATTTCATTTATATTACTGATTCAACTCAAAATCAGTTTCTGAGGGGCAGAAAAGAAAAAGTGAAAAAATATTAGATATACCATAAAAGTCACCTTTAATTGCTAAAATAGTGGATGATGTTTAGAGCTGCTTAGTAGGTTTCAGAGTTGGGCAGTAATAAGAGGGTGGCATGTGGTCATAAATGCACTACAATCAGTTCTATGATTTTATGGATGGGGGCTATGCCCCCACATCCACTCCCCTCTGGAAAGGTATTGCATGATTGCTGGCTGAGGTAAGACTGCTAGCTAAAAACATGAGCTGGCTGAAGGCATGAGTTGACAATGGTAATGCCTTGCCAGGTAACTCTCAGCACTCAGTCACCCAAATAGCATAGTGTTAGTGCAGTGGAGCCCCTGTTATCGCACATCCTAAACGCCAAGCAAAATTGTTCTGATAAGTGAGATGTTTTTATAAGAGGGCTACGCTGAAAGCAATGAAAATCTATATAAAACCTATGGTTAACATGGTGAAACTGGGCTCAGACTACAATTTAGAGAACTCATTATCAAAAGCAGTAAAATATAGCTTTTTAAAAGAACCTTTACTCAAATTGTTGAGTGTTGTAAAATTCATTCGGTGTCTCACCAAACTATGAAGGAATATGTGCTGCCTTCTTCATCAGGAATCTTTCCCACATCCATTCACTACTTAAGTGGCTGTTAATGAGGAAACTACAGTTGATGAAGATTCAGTCCGGACTTAGCACACTTAGAGGTGATGACAATATATCATTACCTCTGATAAAAAAAATTTTCTTATGAACGAGCTGACTGTTCTTATAAACGGGCTTTACTGCCATTGAAAATAATGGGCAAAAATTGGGACATTCAATAAATGTTCTTATAAATGGGATGTTCTTATATCCAATGTTCTTATAACAGGGCTCCACAGTATATCTTAATGCAAGGTAATTCTGTGATGTACTGCTGTGCTACTTGTGTAGGTCTAGTGTCCTCCACCAATGCTCACTGCTCAACTACTGAAGAGGATACACTTCAACAAGTTGAATCTCCTTTAAAACTGCTACTGACCACAAGAGACATTCCAGGAATAACCATCAGCACCCTAATAAAATTCATTCTGACACACAGCAATTTCACCTTTAATGGCAAGCACTTTTTACAGATCATGGGGACAGCCATGGGCACAAACATGGCACCACAATATGCAAGTCTTTTCATGGCCTGTCTAGAAGAAGAATATTTTTTTAAGCACCACCCCTATAAACCATCAGTCTACCTCTGATATATAGATGACATATTCTTGATTTGGACAGAAGTTGAAGACTCCCTCAAAAAGTTCCATACTGATTTTAACAACTTTCATTACTCTATAAAACTCACTATTGGATACTTCAGCACCAGCTTAAATTTTCTAGATGCCACAGTCAGTATCACAAAAAACGGAAATATACAAACTGCTGTTTACAGAAAACCCACTGACAGACACCGCTACCTGTATAATTCCAGCTTCCATCCAAGATATTGAAAAAAATATGTAATCTACAGTCAGGCAATTCGATACCATTGAATCTGCTTTGATGAAAGAACAAGAGACAGACAGCTTTCCTCCTTATGGAATTCCCTATCCCAGCAGGGCCACTACACAAGACAAATTGACAAAGAATTTGAACATGCCATAAAAATACCATGAGAAAATCTGCTGGAATACATGCACAAAGATCAAACCGATCACACACCCCTAGTTGTCACTTAGAACGCCATGCTAAAACATTTTCAGCTAATTATTAAAGAACTACAACCCATGCTGAGATATGATGAAATACTGAAGGACATCATCCCTGAACCACAAGTCATTGCCTTTAAGCAGCCTCCAACTTCTTAAACATAATAATCCATACCAAACTCCCAACAGATTAAAATAAACTGAAAACAAGAGGGACAGCACCATGCAACAGGACAAGATGCAAGAACTGCACCCACGTATACACACAGACTACCATCAAGACAGGCCAGAACAGCACAATAAAAATCAATGAATCCTACATGTAAATCCAGCAATTTAGTTTACCTAATTCAGTGCATGAAGTGCACAAATGGATGTTATATTTGGGAAACTTGGCAACCACTGAAAACCAGGATGAGCCATCACTGACACAATTGTAAACCAAGTTAGCAGCACACCAGTTGGACAGCATTTTTCACAAACAGATCATTCCCTCTGTAACTTATCTGTTCTGATACTAATGGACAACTTCAAAAACACACAGGACAGAAAGACATGGGAATTGAAATATATATCAAACAATTTAAATCTAACATTTGGGACTGAATCAGGACATTGGATTTATGATAAACTGTAAATCTTGTTACTTGTTAACCATGTTTTGTGTGTGTGTGCGTGTGTGTATGTGTGTGTGTTTGTGTGTGTGTATGTTCCTGTCTGATCTGTTTCTTATCACATGTTTCTAGCATCCTTCCTGCGTCTCTTACAAATATCTTTACAGCTTCAGTCCTGCCCACCCCTTGATTAGTTCTCACACCTCACTATGTGAACTAATCTAGGCCTTTGTTTTTGTGCTCCTTCATAACTTCCCTTGCATTTCTTCACACTTCCTGTTTACCCTTCCTGCATACTTTAAACAACTTCTTTCTCAGGTCTTTCTTATCTGTTTTCCAGTCTGATTACTTCTTCTATTGTCCCCCCCCCTTAGTCTCAGGGCCTCCTTGTTCTGTGTTCCTTTAATAACTTCCAAACTTCACACTTCCTGCCATTCTACCCTTCCTACTATTTTTTAAACTGCTCCACAGTATATTTAAATGCTGCTTATGTTACTCAGTTTTGTTATTCCCTGAAGAAGGGACCTGTGAGGTCCAAAAGCTTATGTACTATACCATCTTCATACAAGACAGTTGTTGGTTCAGTAAAAGGTGTAAAATCTTCCAGTGTCTCCTGAAAACAGTTCCACCAATATATATTGACAATAATATTGTCAACATCCCATACAGCAACGGGAACAATGCCAACTGTCAGCATTGTTCCCATCAGGAATGGAGTGTTTTTTTGTGGAGGGCTTTGCCCTCTGCACCCCCATCTGTAAATAA
Source organism: Neoceratodus forsteri (assembly GCA_016271365.2). Classification (NCBI taxonomy): domain Eukaryota; kingdom Metazoa; phylum Chordata; order Ceratodontiformes; family Ceratodontidae; genus Neoceratodus; species Neoceratodus forsteri. The sequence continues at coordinate 58,256,123 of CM028130.1, forward strand.
CCAATTCCGAGTCTGAGTTGGTTTGGGGTGGGGACATAACGTTAGGAGACATAATGTTGGTGTACAGTGGGACCATCACAGCAACCTGGCAAGATTTGTCACTGTGATGGTCTTCTCTGTAGAAAAGTCATTGTGCTGACAGTAAATGCCTGAAATTTACCACAGACATTTTAATTGTCTTTAGTAACTGTAACTAAAACAAAAATTATACCCCAAGGGAAAATGAAAAGTGAGGAGGAAGTGAGATGGGTGACTGCTTAGCTAAGCAGGAGAGTGGCCAGGGAGAGATTCAGACTGAACATGATATACATTGGGTGGGGAGAGCAAGCAACTTTGGCAATGAAACCATGAGGGCGGAAATAGATGTTGATGAGAAGCAATTGGTTAGCTGGCCATTTAAAAAAAATGACTCATTGAAATATATTGTAGGGTGTAAAGAACTGGATTTAAGAAAATGAAACATCAAATCTAAGCAGGAAACTTGTAAGATAGGGAATGAGTGGTGGGCAGGAACAAGTAGTGGGTGGATAATAGATCACCTCTAATACAACAAGCATTTGTCAATGCCGAATGTTGCTTGCTTGTATGTGCTGTTTAGGTATTTGGAAGTGATAGTTCCATGCCTTCCTCCCAAGACATCCACTGTGTCTTTCTGTTCAGTATTCAGAGAAGAGTGGGAGGGACAAGGGCCACAGTAGTACAGCAGTTGCCAAGGGGGTGAAGAGGTGGACAATAGTCAATTCAAAGGCAAAAGAGTCCTGCAGGAGCTCACTAAATTGAAGGTGAACAAAGAGATTGAACCAGATGGCATACACCCAAGGATATTAACAGAACTGCAAAGGGAGATAGCAGCACCTCTGGCAGCCATGTTCACTGAGTCATTCAACATGACTGAATTGGAAGAGGGCACATGTGGTCCCTCTACACAAGTCTGGCAGCAGGGAGGAGGCAGGGAACAACAGGCCATTCAGCCTCACCTCAGTAGTGGGGAAGATCATGGAGACATTGCTTATAGAAAGGATAGTGGGGCATCTAGATGCCATCAGAGCCCAGGACCATAGACAACATGGATTCACAGTGGTGACATCATGTCAGATAAATCTGGCTGATTTCTTTGACTGGGTGACAAAGGAAGTGAATCAGGGTGGGGCAGTGAACAACGCTTACCTTGATTTCAGCAAAGCCTTTGACACCATCCCATATAGGAGGCTGATAAACTAGCTTGGTAGGCTGGGCATGGGGGAAAGGGTGGTAAATTGGGTTAGAAACTGGCTAACAGACAGGAGGCAGAGAGTGGTGGTAAATGATGCGCAGTCTAGGGAGAGGGGCGACCAGTGGGGTGCTGCAGGGATTTGTCCTGGGGCCAGATCTGTTCAATGTCTTCATTAGTAATATTGCAGAACATCTGAAGGGAATTTTTTCACTGAATTTTCAGCATAGCCATTTTAAGATCTCTGCTCATGAACAGTGTCACTGTGATTTTCTTAATCTGTCCCAAACATTGATTGCATACACCGAATGCGCCATTGTGCACTACATGGGTGGAAACACATTTTGGGTGACGTGAAAAATGACAGCTATACTGCTCATAAGGAGGTGTGGTAAAATGACAATGTTGAAAATCTGGAGTGCAAATATTGAAAATTCGCGAACTTACGAGCGTGCATAGGAACTACGCAACACAAGCTCATAAAACAGTCATTTTAAGGAATTTTTTCACCAAATTTTCAACATAGCCATTTTAAGACCTCTGTTCATGAACAGTGTCACTGTGATTTTCTTAATCTGTCCCAAACATTGATTGTGCACACCGACTGCACCATCATGCGCCATACGAAAACACATTTAGGGCAAGATGGAAAATGACAGCTATACTGCTCATAAGGAGGTATAGTAAAATGGCAATGTTGAAAATCTGGAGGAAAATATTGAAAATTCGTGAACTTACGTAGATACATAGGAATTGTGGCATGCACGCTCGTAAAACAGTCATTTTTAGGAATTTTTTCACCAAATTTTCAACATAGCCATTTTAAGGCCTCTGCTCATGAACAGTGTCACTGTGATTTTCTTATTCTGTCCCAAACATTGATTGTGCACACCAACTGCGCCATTATGCACTATATGGGCAGAAACACATTTTGGGTGAGATGTGAAAAATGACAGCAGTACTGCTCAAAAGGAGTTGTGGTAAAATGGTAATGTTGAAAATCTGGATTGAAAATATTGAAAATTTGCTAACTTACGAGCATGCGTAGGAACTACACAATGCACGCTTGTAAAACAGTCATTTTTAGGAATTTTTTCACCAAATTTTCAACATAGACTTTTTGACAGCACACCTTATGAACACTGGCAGTGTCATTTCATTAATCGGTCCTGAAAGGTGATTTCATGCAGTGACCATGAAATCACCCTTCTGGCCCGATTAATGCCATGACAGTGCAAGAATTCATGATGGGGTCCCAAAACCCCCATGTTGAAAATTCGGGTCCAAAATTCCCAAAAATGCCTGAGATATGCAACAAAGTTGAAAAAACCCTATCTATCCCATTATACAGCTTACCGGCATTTCCTCAGTTTGCGGTCGGCTTTGAAGAGTGCAGACGTGTTCCTGGTCCACCGAAGAGCGTTGCGCCATGCTCCAGAGGTAAGTATGGGGTGAGGGACGTGGAGAGGCAGGGTGCGCAGTGGGTGGGTGCGGGTTGTAGGAGGGGGGCAGGGAGAAGCGCCGAGGGACAGTTTTTGTATTTACAGGGTTTTTTTTATTTTAAATAAGATGACGAGGGATGTTTGCCATGCTGGGGTGGGCTCCCAGCGTGGCAGCTAGAAGGCTGTTGGGGGCTGGAGCTGATGGGGGATTGGGCACCCTGTCAGCCATGACATCATTTGCCATGCTGGGGTGGGCTTCAGCGTGGCACATGGATGCAGGGGGGCGTGGAGCCCGACGGGGGATTAGGCACCCCAGTTGCCGTACAGTGTTGGGGGGAGGGGGAGGCTCATGAACACACAGTTGTGTGTGCGTGCGAGTGTGTGTGTAGAGGGGGGAGCTCTGCTCACTGAAGTGGAGCTCTCCCTTTCAACTGTACAACTACTGCATTTTCAACTGCTGTCATAGACAGCTGCAGCAGTGATTGGGGAACTGGGGTCGCACCTGCAAACACACTGACTGCATTGGAAGATGGATGCCACACCTCCGAAAACTCAGATGATAGCACTATGTTTCTTGCACATGCGTGCAAGCAACATAAAAATGAAAAACAAAAACAGAGAAAAAGTTTAGTTGTTCATTTAATTTTAGTAATGAGGTATGAAAAGCAGGGACTGAAGCAACTGCTGAGTATGGTAGAGAATTGAGCTGTGGTAAACTGTCACTACATGGGAGGAAAAATGGTAACTTACTTTTTTAACATTCCAAGGAGGTGTTCAAGGATTTCCCTGATGTCCTGCATCCAGGTTGGCAGCACTTATTTTTAGCTGTGCATTAGACACTTATAATGTATGGCTAATGACCAATCAGAACACAGGGTTTCCCTACCCTTTTCATAATAATGAACAGACAACCATTAACATCACTGTCTGTAAAATCTTTGTGTCATCATTTTCTGTTTCTGTGTTTCAAAAGTCAGCTGTTGTTGGCATTAGCCAACTCTTGTCTCAGCTCCTATAACCTGGTGAAGCAAGTTGTAATCACATTGCCACAAATTCCTGTTGATTCCTCAGAGTGTGGTGAATGGGTGAGCTTCTTAGTCTTGAGCAGGTAACCAAACCCCACCACTGGCATGGTAAGTGGTGTTGGACATGGGGTTTTAAACATTCTCTGTACCCTGAACATTGACAACTGTCTGCCAAATTGCAGGGCATGGGATGTCATGGCCACTTTACCTTTTTTAACTGTTTTTGGTTAATACAACTGCTGATTCATAATTTATTATTTGCTTTTGTAAAAATAACTTAAAAAGGGGATAGGACATAGGCTGACTTAAGTTACCATTTTTATTTTCATAAGAGGGTGTTAATCTGTTAATACCTCATGAATGTCAAGATAGCAATAGACCAATGCTATCAAATGATGATAAAAATTATATCTTAAGTCAACCCATGACATTTGTAATTTAAACAACATGTGTTTAGGTGATTTGTTACAGAAATGATAAAAAGCTACATCCAATAAAAAAATAAATAGCATTTCACATTGGATTTTATTTATTGAAAGAATTTTACTAGGAAATGCCTTCTGAGCTATAATAGATCATTTTCAGAGGTGTCCTGTGGAAAAATAAATGAAGTTGATCACTGAGCAAAGAACTGCATAGGGAAGAGGAAAGGGAGGTGTACTAGGAGAAGTAGAGGGAAACAGCGAAAGTGGTGAGGAGCACTAAGGTGCAAACTTAAGAAAGAATAGCCCAAGGGGTAACTAAACGGGGCAAGACTTTTTTTAGGTACATTAAGCAAGACAAAGGCTAGACAATTTTATTTATAAGGTGCCCAATCCCAGAGGCTCTGGGTGCCAAACAAGTATCAATACAGAAGACATAGATAAAACACAAAAGGAAAACTATAAAATACCCACAATCAGTATAAATAACAGCTTTAAAAGGAATCACTTTAAAAAAGCTTAAGCATGCCACACCTGGTGACTGGACAACAATGTAATCAGTAATCTGCAAAAGCCAAGGCAAAGAGGTGGGCTATCAGTCACCGCTTAAACATCTCAATTAAGGAGGCCTCCTGGACTGCAGGTGGTAGCGAGTTCCACAGTGCTGGCCCAGAGATGCTAAAAATGCAATCTCCCGAGGTTCTGAGCCAAACCCAGGAAACATCCAGGAGGCCCCTTAAAGAGGAGCAAAGGGAATGAGCAAAGGTATGCCAGCCTTCAATTTTCAAAACAGTTTTTGTATTTCCCTTCCTTCTGAACATGACAGTTGTAATTTTTCAGATCCCTTCCAAAACATGTTTTTGCAATTCCACTGTAAAAATCGCCATTCATTTGGGATTTTAAAAAATCCACTTGTCTTGACCATAAGTTGAGTTCATAAAAAGACTATGTTGACAATGTTGGGGGTGAATGTCAAACAAGAACCAAATTATGAAAAAACATTAAAGTTATAAAGGTGTTCTTTATTCTGTTCTCCATTTTTACAGCTCTGGGGCCACTATATTTACAAATTAATACCGCACTGGCTGATGGGGAGGGAGCCGTATTCAAATATTCTTGATGCACTGTAGTGATCCAACAGCATGACTGCATAGAAGACACTGCTGAGCCCATGCAAAAGAAGGATCCCCCATGCATAGTGTGCATAGCAGTATATTCAACAATTTCAAAAGCACTAAACAGCCTCTATCATAGTACTGTTTAACATTACCAAAATCCTGCCTTTATACCTGCTCATGGTGGCCCCCATCCCCCATCTTGTAGCTGTCTTGTGCATTCCTGATGGTCTAGTGGCTCCTCCATCACCCATTTCCTGCCCTGTAGTTGTCTTGAATATTGTCGGTGACCTATTGTTCTCCCCATGCCCTGATTATCTGTTCTTTACTCATCCTGAATATTCCTAATAGTCTATTTGTACCCTCTCCTATTAGAGCATCTGATCCCCTCAAGACCCTCCTCCCCACATCACCGCTCACCCCAGTCACTGAAACCGAATGGTTATATTGATGACTCCTGGCACAGCCCTCTACTCACCACCTCAGCTAGCTGCCATTTGACTGTCAGTGACAAATTGTGAGTATTGTAGAAACAGCTGTTTCAACAATACTCACGATTGCTCACTGACAGCTGGACAGCAGACAGCTGAAGTGGAGAGCACAGGGCTGTGTCACTCCCTGTCATTATTACCATACTTTAGCTTAGGGTACCAGAGATGGGGAGGCTATGAAGCAGAGAGTCCTGAGCATCATCATTATTTGGAAGGGTTTCAGGTGTTCTTACAGGGGAAAACACCAGATCACCAGGATGATTGATTGGGGGGTGGAGAACCACTACACCACAAAAGAATATTCAAGATGGGTTGCACACATGCTAATAAGCTCATAATGAGGATGACAATGACCCATAGAGCTTTTGATGCCCAATGAGCTCATTAGCATGTAAGGACTGAATATGGCACAAAAGAGCCCTGGCACATTTCTGCTTTCATTGGGCTACTGTGGTTCATATTCAGTCTGGAGCTGTGCCAGACCAGCACATAGTCCTATGCACTGAGCCGACATAGCCCCATATTCAGACAGTTAGCACGCTATCATCAGAGCATGCTAATTGTCTGAATATTGCCTTTGACCTGGCCATCAGCTAAATGACTCACACTGCTCTTGTCAGTGGACTACACACAGCCATCTCAGAATATGATTGCCTTGTACCCTTTAGCCCAGTGGAACCCAAGCTCCACATGACAATCACTACTGAAGTTAAAAAAGTCTGTCCATAGCTACAAGATGCTTTTGTTTTAACTTATAACAGCATGAATGTAAACGTTTGACATTCACAGATGCCTGAGTTTTAGCTTCCCACTTACATTCATCAGTATTTTGTGTCATACTAAAATAAATTACATCCTGCAAAATGGAAAATACAAGAAATGATGAAAGTCATAGTTTATGAGGACTATAACTTTACAAATCAACTCAGCAAGACCAAAAAAGTATCACAATATACTATCAGCATGTAGCGCTCAGAGTAGCAGCTATTCTTACAACACCAGTGGTAATACATTTTCCCTGATAACTAGAGGACATGCCAAGGGATGGATGAAAATATTACATTTATCATTATCAACAGGTTTTGACATCTATGAAGTTATGAGTTGTGGAGCCACAAATGATGTCTATAGAAGTCAGACTCTGCAGATAAAAATAAATGTGATATTTTTAGCTACATTTAGTCCATGGTGTATATAATTAATACAATGACAGTACCTATCTGGTAAGATTGTTGTAGCTCTTTTAATGAAAATATAGTCATTTCTGTTTGATTTCACTGCTTTGCTTTTAAAATGCAGCATAGGCCATTGTGATATCACCAGGCATCAAATAGATTGTTCTGTTACAGGTTAAGAGCTCCATTATGTCCAACCAAAGGTTGAAATGAATGCTAATGACTCACCTAACATCAAAATAAATGATTTATTTCCAATTTAGACCTGTTGCACATGACAATAAATGCATTTATATACAAAATGTTATTCTCACAGTCATTGTATAAATTTAACATGCTACATAGACATGTAGCTATATACCAAGACAAGAAAGCACATATGACTTTAAAAGAGGAAGGCATCTTAGAGGTCACTTGAGAAAGTATTTTTTTTTTTTTTTTTTACAGATAGGGTGGTGGGTGCAAGGAATGGCCTCCCAGAGGAGGTGGTTGGGGCTGATTTAAGAATGGGTGGGACTGACACAGGGGTATCCTGGAGTCAAGGGGGGGGGCTCCTGAGCTCAGTTTGGGCATTGAGCCTCATAGTACGTAGGGAATGAAAGGGCAGACTGAGTGGGCCAAGACGTCCTTATCTGTTGACAACTTCAGTGTATCTACATAACTTTCAGATAAACATTTATCTAGAGGTTAGATATGTCAGAATCACTTTCTCTGACCTTTGCATAGAACAAAACCAATCAGAGAGCAACTATCACAATGTTGATAGCATCATAACAGGGCATGTGCAACAATGAAGCCAGCAGTTCAAATCATAGAAAAACAGTGAAATGTTAGAAAATGCATAACTTTAAATTAATTTTGTATATTTCAAATTCATAATGGCTATACTACAAATATACAGTTTTTCTCCACTTTTAGAGGGGACAAGACTTTCAAACCTCACTTGCAGCTTTGTCAGTTGTGATTTATGGCCTTGTTCTTTCATGCTTGGAGATATGCAGCTACAGGCCACTATCTGGAGGCATGGATATTTTAAACCACCTGCGTGCCAACACTGACTCCTTACAGAATAAAACTATCATTCTCAGCATCTTAAACATTGACTGGCAGAAATTGTACAACAAATTCCTGCAACTAAAAAGGTTCTGCGAAGAAGCTGGTTTCACCCAATTAATAACGATGCCCACCAGTTCTAACCCAAATTCTACCTCTAATGAGTCCTTACTCAACATCATACTCACAAGTAGGCCACACAGGGTCACCAATTCTGCTGTATTCCACAATGATGTTAGTGACCACTGCGCCATGTCCTGTATCCGAGGGCAGACCTCCTTTAAATCAACAAATGAATTCACATGGAAAAGGAGTTATCATAATTTCAACTTATAGATACATAGATACATAGATACATAGACAGTGTCAGCAGATAAGGGCCTATGGCCCACCCAGTCTGCCCATTTGAGCTTGTAAGTTCAGTTTATGTTTTCCTAGAAATCTGTTGCCCCTTACCCCTGACCTCCAGAATTCCTTTATGTCTATCCCATGCATTCTTAAATCCCGTGATTGTTTCAGCCCCCACCACTTCCTCTGGCAGGGTGTTCCACTTGTCCACCACCCGTTCTGTGAAGAAAATCTTCCACATGATTCCTCTGAATCGTCCTCCCTCCAACTTTATCTCATGTCTGCTAGTCCTGGAACATCTTTTTTGCTTAAAAATAGTGTATTCCTGCACCCTGTTCCTCCCTGTGAGATACTTGTATGTCTCTATCATATCCCCTTTCTCCCTCCTCTCCTCCAGGGAGTACATGTTCAGTTTCTTCAACCTGTCTTCATAGGACTTGTGATGTAATCCATGCACCATCTTTGTTGCCCTCCTCTGAATCTTCTCCACCCTGTCTATGTTCTTACGTAGCTATGGTCTCCAGAACTGTACAGTGTACTCCAGGTGGGGCCTCACTAGTGTCTTGTATAGTGGAATTATGACCTCCCTTTTCCTGCTGGTGATGCCCCTGCCTATACATCCCAGCATCCTATTTGCTTTACCTGCTGCCTTGTCACACTGTTTCCCTACCTTGAGGACATCAGAGATGATAACCCCAAGGTCCCTTTCCTGCTTGGTGCATGCTATATCCTCAACCCCCAACTGATATATTGTGCCTGGGTTTTTGTGCCCCATATGCATTATCTTGCACTTCTTTGCATTGAATTTCAACTGCCAAACCCCTGACTATTCTTCAAGTTTCTGCAGGTCCCTTCTCATTCTGTCTACACCCTCTGGTGTGTCTACCACTTATCCAACTATCTACTTGATCTCACCCTCATTAATTGGTCTGAATACTACCTGACTACAACTGTCGATGATGTGGCCTCTCTCTCTTTAACAAGATATTGTATGACATCATAAACAAACATGCCCCTTTAACAAAATGTTGAATCCAGAAACTCTCCTCTCCCTGGTTCACAAATAACATTAAGGCTGCATTGAAAGTGAGGGACAGTTTCTGGTCCAAAGCCAGATGAACCAAACTACCATCTGACTGGTCAGCATTTAGAGCCTGCTGCCACAGCTGCACCAAGTTGATCAGGGAAATCAAAGCAAACTACTTCCTATCTGCTTTGGATTCAGCAAAAAAAAAATCCTGGTAAATTCTGGCAAATTATCAAGCAAGCTAAAGAGTACAAACAATCTTCCTCTTTTCTTAGTAAGGTCTCCTTTAAAGGCAACATCTTTTCAGATAAAGCTTACATCTTACTCAGCTTCAATAACCATTTCTCCACTGCTGGTCTCGCCTTCGACTCCTCCAAAGCAGCTACAATCATGCCCAGCCTCCCCAAACATTCACTGATACAGATCAACACTACCTTCTCCTTTACCCCATTTAGCTTGAAAGACATAGAAGATCTACTGATCCATCTTGATGTCAAGAAAGGAGCCAGTGCCAACAGCTTAGGACCATACTTCCTCAAAGCTGGGGCCAGATATCTAACAGCCCCCTTACTGCACCTATTCAACCTGTCCATCAGCTCCTGTACAGTATCCGACACCTGGAAAATAGCACAGGTCCTACCGTTATTTAAATCCAGTGACCTTGTGGACCTAAACAACTACAGCCCTATCTCCATCTTGCCTCTGCTCTCCAAATTTCTCGAAAAAATAGTAAATGTCGAAATAAGGGATTATCTCACCAACAAAAACCTAATAAACCCTGGGTAATCAAGCTTTAAAACTGCCCACAGCACCACCATGGCCCTAGCCTCTGTCACAAATGAATGGCTCCTTGCAACGGACAAGAAACAAGTCACAGGGGTCATCTTTTTGGACCTAAGCAAAGTCTTCAACACAGTCAACCTCAACTTGCTCCTGGACACATTGAATTTGCATGGCATTTCTGTCTCCACTCTAAACTGGTTAAGCATCTACCTAACCAACAGACTACAACAAGTGAAATCTGATGACTCACTCTCCCTACTTCTTCCACCTTTGGAAGGATTCCCTCAAGGCTCCATCCTTGGACCCCTCCTTTTCATGCTGTACATTAATTCCTCCAGTAATAATACCAGCAAGGCAAAACTACACTGCTTCGTTGATGATACAGTAATATACCTTTCCAGACCCTCATTAGCTGAAGCCCATGCAGATCTTCAAACCTAGTTCGATCTGCTTCAACACAACCTTGCCCCTTCCAAATTACACCTAAATGTAAAGAAATCAAAAGTAATGTAGGTCTATTCCAATCAACTGCCAAACATCACAAATGTGCTTGATTCCTTGCCACCCATCAAAACACTCCTAGATGACAACCTTGATGTAGTCAAAAATTTTAAATACCTCGTCTGTGTCTTAGACCATCACCTAAATTTCGCTGCCCATATCTCACCCCTAATGAAGAAGCTGAGACAGAGAACTGACTTCTTCTATAAACACAAATCCCTGTTTACCACTGATGCCAGACTCCACCTAGTTCAGACAACCTTCATCCCAATCCTCGACTATGCGGACATTTTATATAGCCACTGCTCTGAAGCCTTGCTACAACAACTGGATATGTTCTACCATAGGGCACTACGATTCATCTCTAATGCCCACCATCATACCCACCATTGTGACCTTTATGGGTAGCACATGAGATGGGTGCCTGAATTATGGCTCAGTCCAAAATGGCGATGCAATATGGGTGAAAACCGGAAAGGCGAGGGGGCAGGGAAGGCGACTAGATGTGGTGGGGTGGGTGACCCTAGTGACAGAATGTTGCTACGTGTACGTGCGCATGCAGGGGAGCGAGCATGGCCTGGGAGGGAGCAGAGGGGATCTAGGGGGTGGTGATGCGGTTGGCTGCTGAGCTGCACCATGGCATTGGGGATTGGCCTCCACTTGCGGTGCTGGGGTTCTGGGTTCTGGTCTGGGTCTGGATGCTACTCTGCTTTTCTTGCGCCCGGACCAAAATCTTATTTTGTTTTCTTTCACACACCCCTGACATGCACCCCCTGGGTTGAGAATCCTTAAGTAGGGGTGTGGGGGCAAAACCCTCAGTGTGGAGTTGGGTGTGGTACAGCCCCCACAGAAAGCAAGTATTTTGGTCCCGGCACTGTTTTTCCATGTGGCAGGGTTGTCAGGGTGACGAAATTTGTTTTTGCCACTCTGACATCGCCCTTCTGCGGGTCACCCTTTTGCTGTTGCCCAGATCACATAGAACCCCTTTATGCTTCCATAGGATGGATCTCCTAGCTCACAAGATGCCTCACCCTTACTTGACTTTACAAAGCTCTCCTGTCAAAACTCCCCCCTTACATCTTAAATCTCTTTCAGCAATTCATTGGCAAACACCCTTGCATAAGAACTCTTACATTATGTTGAATGTTCCAAATACCCAATCCCATTTCAGTAATATGGCCATAAGCCGTGCCCTCCAAACTGCTTGGAACAAAGCACATTCTAGCATTAAATTACGAAACTTAACCCCCTACGCAGTTTCAAATCGTTGATTTCCTGCAAGCTCAATTAAATCTGCACCTGCCATTAAGAATCACTTTCAAACATTTTGTGTATCCCAGGCCACCTACGACCCTCACAGGATCCTTATGTTCTCCCTCCCACCCATATTTCACCTCCTCTTCACTTTCCACAGGTCACCCACAACTCTTGCTAGGCTCTCCTTTCAATCCCACCCTCATCTCTTCACCAGACTTCACCCAATCCCATCTCTACCTTACCATCTACGTGGATATTCCATCACCCTCCTTCCCCTACCCATGCTGTCAGCCACCACCCGCCATCACCATCTACCCTTTCCATACTCTCCTTCATTATCCCAACCCTGCCTACCCTTTCACTCGCACCCATCCATTACCTTTTCCTCCACACCCCTCCACCTATAATAGCTCCCCACCACCAGCAATCTTCTACCTCTATCATCCTTCCATACTCCTTCCACCTTTACAAGATACAAATTAGAGCTAATCCTTGGCTTATGCATCTTCCTGAATATACATTGCTTCCCCTCGATTGTTATAATGCTGTGTATCTCGTAAATATCGGTACATATTATATTCTTGTAAATGTTATTGTCACTGAATGTCCACGTTGTATCATGTTAGAATGTATCAGGACCTCTTTGTAAAGAGCTTACTCAATGGAGCCTTCCTGCGAAATAAAACTGAACAGAACCGAACTGAAATTGCATGTTGTGAGTAAAGCCACTATGTGTTCCCTACTTTTATAATTATTTTAACCAAAAGGAAAATAAGAAAAATATTTAAGGACATTCCCTGGTGTTTCAGCAACCCTGTGTCAGATTAATACATTTTGCTCAGTACACAATGATCATGTAACATTTAAAATCCACAACAAAAGACATGGGTTGCCATCCTTGTTTTTGAGTTACAAGGTGAGACTAAATCTTCTTCATGTTAAAATAAATCTGCAAAGTGTCAGATTGTTTTTATGTATTGATAACACCAATGTTTTAAGGGTCAACATGAGTGTAAAAGAAAAAATGAAACAAGGACACAGCATTTGCAATGATGTTTGATTCATTTTGTTTCCACAAATACAAAAATAAAGAATACATTACCAATATTATGACACCCTCTTGAACTAACATTCCCCAAAATGGCGGAAGTATTTATATGTCTTTATGCATAAAATAATTTCAGTTTCATGTCATTTTCATAAAACTGTATTGATAGATGTAGATTATGGTTGTGATATGAAGAAAGAAAGAAAGAAAGAAAGAAAGAAAGAAAGAAAGAAAGAAAGAAAGAAAGAAAGAAAGAAAGAAAGAAAGAATAGCCAGGATTATTTTTGTTATATCTGCTTTTAAAGTTGCAGACAGTATCGGAGGTGGTCAGCTCAGGATAACTTTAATTGAAAAGTCTTAATAAGACACAAAAAAATTATCAGAAACCTATTCAAACAATTCAAAAGTACATGCAGAATGACAAGGACATTAATAAAAAAAAAAGAAATGGAATACACAAAGAGAGGCAAAAATTGTACATAAAGTTAATTTCTTTGTTGGCATTCTATATATATACAGTGTATATATATATATATATATATATATATATATATATATATATATATTCTTAGCTGGACATAATAAGAAAAGTCAGTATTCTAAAAATGCTTCCATATATGGTAAGAATGTACTTACACCAGCAAAAAACATTGAAAACATTCTCAAGTGCATTAGAAAAATTGGTATTTGAAACACCAGGGAACATCTTTAATTACATTGGATTTAATGATTTTCGGTCATTATTTGTATTATGTTACATTTAATAATATTGAAAATTCTGTAGTTCAGTAAGTTTTCATAGAACCATAGAAACATAGACTTTGACGGCAGATAAGGACCATTTGGCCCACCTAGTCTTCCCATTTCCCTACCTACAGGATAAGCTGCTGATCCTAGTTAACCAACAGCCTATTTCTTCCTACCCCCCACAAGAATTGCCTTATGTCTGTCCCATGCATTCTTGAATTCTCCCACAGTTTTAAACCCACAACCTCCTCAGGAAGGCTCGTCCATGTGTCCACCACCCTCTCTGTGAAAAAATACTTCCTCACATTGCCCCTGAGCCGTCCCCCCTCTATCTTCAAATTGTGTCCCCTTGTTCTTGCACATCTCTTTTTCTGAAAGATGCTGCCCTCTTGTACTTTGTTGATTCCACTGAGGTACTTAAAAGTTTCTATCATGTCCCCCCCCTCCTTTCCTCAAGGGTATACATATTAAACTCCTTTAGTCTTTCCTTGTATGGCTTCTCTTGCAGACCCTGCACCTTTTTAGTTGTCCTTCTCTGGACTACCTCCATCCTGTGTTTGTCCTTGCGGAGATGGGGCCTCCATAACTAGATGCAGTACTCCAGATGTAGTCTCACCAACTGTCTGTACAGAGGGAAAACAACTTCCTGCTTTCTGCTGGTGATGCCTCTCCCTGTATATCCCAGTATCCCCCCAGCCCTCCCTACTGCCATCTAACATTGCTTGCTAACTTTATGGTAATCTGATATGATTACCTCCAGGTCCCTTTCCAATTTTGTTGTTGTTATTACTACGTCCCCCCCATTGTGTAATCTTCTCCTGGGTTTTTGTTTCCCAGGTGCGTTACTTTGCACTTCTTTGCATTGAATCCAAGCTGCCATACTTCTGACCATTCCTCCAACCTTGCCAAGTCCCTTCTCATCCTTGCCACACCTCCTTGTGTATCAATCCTGTTGCAGATCTTTGTATCATCTGCAAAGAGGCATACTTTTCCTTCCAGTCCCTCTGCAATGTCACTTATAAATGCACTAAAAAGGACTGGACCCAGAACCGAACCCTGCGGTACCTCACTAGTAACCATTCTTTCTTCAGAGTGGACTCCATTAACAATTACCTTCTGTGTCCTATTATCCAGTCAATGTTTTACCCAGTCTACCACCCTGGGACCCACTCCCAAGCTGGTTAATTTGATTATTAATCTTTTGTGTGGGACTGTGTCAAATGCCTTGCTAAAGTCTAGGTAGGCCATGACCACAGCCCCTCCCTGGTCTACTACTTTGGTTACCCAGTCAAAGAAATCAATTAGATTCATCTGACATGACCTTCCCACTGTAAACCCATGCTGCCTTGGGTCCCCTGCCCCACTTTCCTCTAGGTACTCAACAATTCTTTCCTTCAGAAGTGATTCCAACACTTTCCCTACCACAGAAGTCAAACTGACAGGCCTGTAGTTTCCCGCCTCTGTCTTGCTCCCACCTTTGTGAAGGGGAATCACATTCATCTTCTTCCAGTCCTCAGAAACCACACCATCCTCCCATGATTTGTTAAAAAGCATAGTCAGTGGTGTCACTAGTTCTCCCCTTAATTCTTTTAGAATTCTGGGGTGAACTCAGTCAGACCCCATTCCTTTGTCCACCTTCAGTTTAGGAGTTCTTTCAGAACTCTTTCTTCTGTGAAAGGACTGGGATCAACCCCCCTATCCAGAGAGCTTCTGTTAATTGGAATAGGCACCTCCCCTCCTCTTCTTTTGTGAATGCTGAGCAGAAGTATTCATTCAGTATCCCTCCTTTTTTACTGTCCTTCTCTGCCCACCCACCGTCCTTTCTATTCAGCCTCACTATCCCTCCCTTCATGTTTCTACACTCCCTGATGTACCTATAAAAGGTATTATCCCCCTTCTTAACCAAGTTGGCTATCTTTTCCTCAGTTTGGTCCTTCGCTATTCTGACTTCCCTCCCTGCTTCCTTCTGCCGTAACTGGTACAGTTCTCTGTCCTGCTCCTTCTGTGTTTCCTTATACTTCCTAAATGCTATCTTTATCTCTCTAACCTTCCCCACCACCTCTTTTGAGAACCATACTGTTTTTTTCTTTCATTTTGATTTGTTTATTTGCTTCACACAAAGGCTTGTTACCTCTGTGATGGCAGTTTTGATGTTTCACCATTGTTGCTCCACCTCTCCTTCTAGCCTGTTTCCTAGTGCTTTTCTAAGGCACTCGCCCATCTTGCCAAAGTCAGCCCTCCTGAAGTCCAGTACCTTCACTTTTGCATGGCTTGACTCTGTAGCTGAGTTTATCGTGAACCACACTGTTTAGTGGCCACTTGTTACCAGATGGCTACCCACTTCCAGATCTGAGATCCTCTCACTGTCCTCATTTAAGAGTATGAGGTCTAAGATTGCTCCCTCATGAGTGGGTTCCAAAACTAGCTGTCTGAGGCATGCCACCTGTAGGGCATCGAGAACGGCCCTGCTCTTGGATGTGGCTACAGCAAAGGTGCTCCAGTTAACATCTGGCATATTCAGGTCCCCCATCAACAGTATCTTCCCTTTCTCTGCCATCCTAAGGATGTCTTCTATCATATCCTTGTCCATTCTCTCCGCCTGACATGGGGGTCTCTATACAACCCCTTTGCAGATTGTGGTGCCATTTCCAGTCTCTAAGGTGACCCACAGTGCCTTTGCTCCTCTGTTTTCAAAATGTATAAATACATATTTTTTTTTTAAATAACTAAGTAATACATTTTCAAGTACTTTGTTGGATATGTACTACAGCACAATAAAATATGCTAAATATCAATGGTGTCCATTATTCATTTTAAACAGAATCTTTTTCCATATCATATATACTAAATATAATTCTGAGTTTCGTAAATTTGAAGATGAAATATCATCAACAAATTTTTATACCCTCAAAATAGATGCCTATTGATCAATGAAAAATAGAAAACTGCATACATTATGTTTGCAGATTGCTTTACACTTAGCCAACCACAGAAGTGTAAACTCATCATGAAAGTTTCATGTCCTGGGGATAAGAAAGCAAACTTCTCCAAAGCTGTTGTGTGACTTACGAGTAGTCTGAATAGATGTATTGTGCAGGATTTTCATATGGTTGCATCAACTTGCAACGCTCTTCTGATGCATCTCCTTGCACTTTTCCCAACGGTTAGACCACCTATGAAGAGGTCTAACATTTGGGTTTAGATGGCATGTTTTATTTCAAGTATGGTAATGCTTGCATAAAATAAAGGATGCATGCATTGTTTTTTTTTAAGTCAAGCTTCTGCAAATCAAGAAAACTGCCATAAAACTCACAAATCATTGAAATAATGTAAGCAAGTGAGGATTCAATCAGAAAGACACTTATCACATTAGAAAATCATCCTGGGAATCAGCATTCTCTCTTTTGAAAATTCAGTCCAGCTTCTTTCACAATGAAAATGGATCGACTGGGCAGGATTTTCAGATGTGTGTTTTTGACTGGCAGCACTCTTGTAACTCATTTGCTAAAATTATGACTACAATGTGGTTTAAAATTTGGACTCAGTTGCCATGATTTGCAATAAATATACCACTGTTTACAAGATGATTATGCATGCATCTCTTTTGATAGTAGCCTAAAAGCAGATGCACTTTAATACAGATAAACTGGTGGGTGGAAAAAAGGAAGACAACACCAAGAAATTAGCAGAGAGAAGTGATTTATTCAGAATGCCTGTCAAAAAAGTTCCTGTCATTTCTCAAAGTGCCAGCAAAGTGTAAAATAGATAAATAAATAAAGAATAAACAAATAAACAAACAATTCATCAAATAGATAAATAAACAAACAGATAAACAAACAAACAAGGAATCACTCCTTCACAAACCAGATGCCCCAAGAGTCTAGCCCATAAAGCTTCATCAGGGCATGGGCATCTGGGGCCCGATATTCCAAACTTTGCAGGGTGCAAAACTGAGTTTGCCCATACACACACCAGGAGTAGCACACATGGGCAATATTGAAAAGTCCAGTTAGCACAGGCAAACTCAGTTCTTCCCTGGGAAATAGTCAGAGGGAGGTGCAATGTAAATAAAGAGGTGGGGACCTGAATATTAGTACAGTTCAATATTCAGAGTGTATGTGCAGTGCAAGGCCATTGTGCTTGGTCCCCTTATGCAGCATACATACCACTTATCCAAACTCTGATGTACTCTTGAGCAGCCCTAGCAGTTAGTAGGGAAAGTGTGGCACCCTCAATCTCCAACACAGTAGTCCTTGGTGTCTAGTGGTGCCTCCACCAATCACTAGCCCATCAATAACAATAGAGTTGCCCTAGTATTTACTGTCCCCCCCACACACACACTGATCGCCAGCCCAATAATAAAAAGAGATATTCCCTGGTGGTCTCGTAGTCCATCCCCCCACCAATTCCCCACCTGAAAATATGAAATATATGCCTTGGTGGTCTAGTCATCCCTCCCCCCATGGATTAATGGCACATTAATATAAAATGAGAGATATGCCCTGGTAGTCCCGTGGTTCCTCCCCTTGTTGATAGCCAGCCCGATAATATAAAAATAGCCATGCCCTGGTGATCTAGTGGTCTCTTCACCACTGATCACCAACCTGATAATATAAAAATAAATATTCCTTGGTGGTCCAGTGGTTCCCACCCACACACAAATCGCCGGTCCAATAATAAAATGAGATATTCCCTGGTGATCTAGCAGACCCCTTCCCTATCCTGACTCACGAATATACTACATACGTATGTCCCTGGTGGTCTAGTATAATCACCCCCCCACCCCATCAGGTACTGGCCCACCACCTTGCCCCCAAATCCTTCCCTGAGCCAGCAACTGGCACAGCCCTCTGCTCTCCACCATGGCCAGCCCGCCAATTGAGCTATCACTCAATGAGTGCATACTGTTTACAATCAGTGCTCAATGAGCACTCCATCAGCAGCCAGCCATGGTCAAGAGTGGAGAGCTGTGCTGGTCTCCAGCTCAGGCAATGGATGGGAGAGTGGAGTGGTGGACCAGTACTCAAGAGGATGGGGGTCTACTAGACCACCAGGGACATATTTATGTGGTATATAGGTGAGTTGGGATAAGAAGAGGAGACCATTAGAGCACGAGGTAATATCTCATTTTATTATGGCACTGGCAACCGGTGGGAGGAGGGACCACTAGACTATGAGGGAATATCTTATTTTATTATCTGGCCAGTGATTGGCATGGGTGGGACCACTGGACACCAGGGAAGTGCTTTTGTTATTAATGGGCTGGTGAGCAGAGAGGGGGGACCACAAGACACTAGGAAAACTGTATTATCGGGCCAGCAATCAGCAGAGGGGGGGACTACTAGAACCAATGATAGCTGTCTAGAATGGGCTAATGGGGAGGTGGTGCCCTGCTAAATCTCCAGGGCTGCCCATGCAAATGAGCACATAATGGGCATGCAAAAATCACTTTAGCACCTGACATGCTCAGTGGGCTCATTTGCATTGGTCTCTTTGAGTACGGGAAAGTTAGAATGGGTGCAAGCCATTATAACACCCTATTCTGGGATACTTATCTGCCCAACACTAAGTGGCTTAGTGCTGGGCCACAGTCACCCTATATTCAGTGGAATAGTGCCAGTGCACTGTTCCACTGAATACATCATTTTTGGGCACTTGGGAAAGGGCATGGAGCAGTGTAAATTTGTGCACTCCATTTTACCCATGTTTGAATATCGGGCCCCTGGTGTCAACTATTCCTAAATACATTCTATTTTTGTTACATGAGGAACACATGACCACTTAGGTTACAAATGTAGTCCAGTGGCTCAGTCAGTCCTCTTTCAATGGCCAAAGAAGTAAAGAGGTCTGGGAGTTTGTCTAATCATGTTTGAGAAAATATAGGAGACATACAACAATCAAACAGTATAACACATTGGTACAAAAACACTTTGAAAGTAGAGCATAGAAAGGTAAATATGGTAAATAAATATAGAGCAAATCCATAACATTGTTTTATTTATTGTCGGGAGTTACACTCCGAACCTTACCATGTTAATTATGTCTTTGTACTGGTATTCCTGTAATTATTATTTATCGACTGGAGTGTTCCCTGATGGAGTAATCAACTATGTCACTCCATGCTGTTCATCTTTTGTCAAGCATGTGTTTTTACTGTGTAACCCCTTGTTACCCGGGGTTACTAGAATCCCAGTAAGACCTAGTGGTAGGCAGGGATGGCAGCTTGTGAAACTCCAGTTAAATGGGTTTCACACTGTCTCACTCTATTCTCAGTGTCAGCTGAGACTGAGAGATGACATCACCAATAGAACTGTCGCAGCTGCATAAGCCACATTGGAATCTGCAGCAGAGGGAGTGAGATGGAACGTTGGGAGTTTTCAAAGTCAGTCTCCTGCTTGCCCTCAAACAGGAAGTGAGTCTCCTGTTTGTTTTGAAGCAAGAAGGTCAGTGTCCAGTGTTCAAGTGGTGGAGACCGCTGTTTGGGTCTCAGTGCCCTTCCCTCCGGGGGGTGTGAAGTAAAGTATCCCCATATAGATTCCAGGGGCAATCCCCTAATTTCTGCTGAAGAAAGAAAGCTGCCTATTACAGTTTCAGTTTGTGTTTGAAAAGTGGAAAGAGTTGTACTTCGCCTTTGGGGCACCTGCAACAAAAGGGTGAGTGTTTGCTCTAATTTGGGAGGGCAAAAAATGTGTTTCTTCAGCTTGGGAAATGTGAAGAAATCTGGGCTTTGAACTACTATTTGGGAGGCCTATAGTACTAGGACAAACAAATGGAGTAGTGTCAAAAGCTAAAGTGCTGTGTGAATTCAAGTAATATTGTAGAGGGGGTGTGACAGTTCATCCACCGTTTAGTCTACATTTCAAAGTTTCAGTTTGTCCAGAGAAATGGCCAGGTATGGGCTGTGGGAGCTGGAGGTGGGACCACCCCCCATCTTTAGTATCCAGGTCCACCTCTACGGATTTCTGCTGTGATTGCTACTTGCCTCATGCGCATGGCCAGTAATGAGAGAAGTACCCAGACATGGGTCGTAAATGGGAAAATCTCTCTAGGAGTCACAGACTCTAAGTGGTGTGGGGAGCCACAACAAGGGTAAAGAAAATTCTCTTTGTGAGATGGGAGTCAGAAGAAGCAAATGGGAACTCTCTCTAGGAGTCACAGACTCTAAGTGGTGTGGGGAGCCACAACAAGTAAAATGGGTTCATTCTTCCAGTGGAACGTCAGTCAAGTGGCCAGCGGGGGAGCCGGGCCAGTCGGGCTGTGTAACCAAAGCACATGCAAGTCCGGGCTGTGTGTCTGGTGGGTCCAGAGCCTGAAAACAGTAGAATTGGTTCATTCTTCAAGTGGACCGCCTTGTAGTCTCTAATCTGCATTATCAGTAAACATAGCCCCATGGGGGTCCATCAATGCTTTATTGCATTCAGCTAGTTGTGAATAAAAGCCACACTGAAAAATCCCATTCCTGGTTCTGGACATTACAGTTATTGCTTTCTGTGTTCAGATTTACTTGGGTGCCCCTGTGCAGAGTAGCCAAACCTAGGTCCCCTTGTGCCGAGTAACCTCATCCTCCCCAAACCCAGGTGCCCACCAGGTATTTCTGCCAGCACCAACAGCATGCCACCTGTCATTTTGGCAAAAAAGCAGGGGTGGGGATTACAAAAATGGAGGCACCGCTTTGGATTTGTTCTGGAAGGAAAGTGCTCGGGCAAGGGGGCTAGCGTTTTGGCTATCTGGCAAAGGGTAGCCCAAAAAGCTGAAGCAGTTTCCCTAGTGTGTTGCTGTGTGCTGTGAATCTTGTGCTGCTGCTTAAAAAAAATGCCAACTGTTTACCAAGGAGCTGTAAAGCCAAAGAGTGTGCCCTTGTCCTACATCAAAATTGTTTACAGTGTTTTTGTCAGCTTTAAAAATGAACTGTGGTAAATAAAAGTGTGGAAGACTAGGGGTAGCAACAGAGAAATTATGCCCTGGATGTTTGAAATGCTTTTGAAGTGAATTCTTATGGAGAAAAGTGTAGAAAACTAGGGGTAACAACAAAGAAATTATGCCCTGGATGTTGGAAATGCTTTCTGTGTAAATGGAGAGACTGTAGAGTTAATGGCAATGTTACATGGTTAAAATGGGCTCCTGCCGTGGAGACAGTTGGAAAAAAAAAAATGCATTCTACAGTTTAAATTTGTCTGATCAACGATTGTTGTGAGGAGAGGAGCCCTCACGAGGAAGAAGAGGCTCATTTGCATGGCGTCGTGTGATTGGTTAGGTTGCAATTGGTTCCGCCCCTCAGCCAGCTCTACTGAGACTGCCTCAGCATTTGAGAGGGAGACAGAGTGTAGTGCATGTACTGGCAGTGGAGGAGCATCGTGGAGTATTCAAAGCACTGTAAACATTCAAAAAATTGACTTTTGAGTTTAAAATTGGCTCAACCCGCAAATTGATTGTGGAAATAGTGAATTTGGTGTTTAAAATGACGATCGCTAAGACTGCCCGCCCGTTTGTGTACAGAGGCCTTCAAAAACTGGCTGCAGGCCGTTTTACCCCATCGCAGCAAGTTGCTACTAATAACAGTAAGTAAACAATTCAAAAACTGCTCAAACAGTGATTTTCAGTAATGCCATATAAAATGTGTGTGCAGCAGTGTAGTCGCTTTGCAAGTAATGACTTTGTGAAGTCTTGCCAGCAAGTGCAAGTCTGTAAAGCCATTGAATGTGTGGATGGAAGTAAAATTAGCCTCAGTTTAAAGTTTGCAGCCAGAGAGAGACTGTGGGTTGCAGCAAAATGCAACACTAGTAGAAGCAGGCATTCCTGTGCTAAAACCTGAAACTTTTAAGGGACTGTGAATAAAGTAAATGTTACCAGCTTGTGAAAAGTCCAAGGAAAATCCTGTAAATGTGTGTAAATCCAAAACAGAGCAAGTTGTGCAGCTTGAGTAAAAGTTATCAATAGCTGGTGTAAATCGGGTGCACAGTGGCTTGACCCAGATTCTAAATGTTGATGCACAGGAGTGCTGCCACCGCCATTACAGGGTGGGGTAGTAAAGTAAACACAGCAGCAGAGAAGCCATTTTAAAACTACAGAGTGTGTTCATTAAAGTAGGACTTTCAGTTACAGTGAACTTTTGTTTATTTTTCTGCAGTTATGGCCTCAGGACCAGCTCGTTACCCGGATCATGCCCGGGTTGCAGTAACAGCAGCAGTAAATAGACTGAAAGATATTGAAAAGTGGTGCTATGGAGGGCAACTGCCTCCTGATGGGGCAATTCCTAATTATCCAGTGCGTGTATGCCAAATATGCTTGAGTGCTGGAAGGGACGTCTTCATGATTCCTCACTGTGCTGGATGCCTTCAAAAATATGGCTTGTATAAAGCACCTCCAATTCATTTGGCCCCACATGGACAAAAATTCAGGAATCTGCAGTTGTGGAACAGAGCACTAAAGCTGACCTGTGGAGGAAAGTCCCTCGAGTGTGGCGCACAAAGCTAGAGGGTGCAGAGTTAGAGACTGAACCAGAAGTTGAAGTTTTGTATGCTGGATCCCAGAAAGAAAGTTCGGATAAAGCATCAATAGACCCCTGGGTGGGGGGCCTAGCCCAAGTCTCTTAGATGAAGATGAGATGCGGGAGGCCTTTGAATGGGAGGTGTCGACCTCCGCGCCTAGTGATGAATGGATAGTCTCGGGGGTGAGAACGACTGCTCACTCCTGGGCTCAGATCCTCAATGAAGAGAAAGATGAGAGGGAACCTATGTGGCCTTGTGAGAAAGGAACGGGTACACAGCCTCAAGATCTTGCCTCAGAGGAATGTATTGAAGAAGGTGGTGATGCCACTGCCCTGGCTTTACAGGAGGAAGAAGTCAGGGATCCATTTTTAATTTCCTTGAGAATGCAAAGCTGGCAGAACCAGGACTGGCCACCCCCAAGCCAGGCCAGCTGTCTCAGATTGACCAAAGCAAGTAAAGAGGAGAGACTGGTTCATAGAAAGGCAAATGAGATCTATGGTATGACCTTTCCTACCTTTCCTCGGAAAGTCTGGGAGGAGATTGAGGACTGCAGGAAATCCTGGATTTGGGATGAAGCAATGAAAAATGTGCATCCTGAGGCCAACCAGCATGTAGAGAATAGACTGTTCCACGAAAAGTATACCTAGTGGAAGAGAGGCAGGACACTGTTTATGGACAGAGTGAGAATAGTGGACGGAGAGGGACGTGAAATCTCCAACTGTGTGAGTTATGTGCACCCAGACGGGATAATAATTCAAGCCCCTGACCCCCCAAGGGCTTGTACATCCTCCCATGATGATTTATCACTACCAATAATTAGGTGGGATCTATCAGTCCAACAAGATGGCTTGAACCTTCAAAGAACAGTCCCTATGAGGAAGAGTGAAAAAATGCAACAATAAGAAAGATAGATAGATAGATAGATAGATAGATAGATAGATAGATAGATAGATAGATAGATAGATAAATTGATAAAAAAATTATTTTTTGACAGGAGTTAATCATTAGGACTGTTAAGTCCTATTTACAAGATTGTCCTGTGTAGATTATGATTACAAGTTCTAAGTCTTATCATGGTTCCATACAAAACAAAACAAGCAAATATGTAACAAAACCATAATTCATAATACAGTGAGCTGAAACAAAGGAATATACGTATGAATTCAAAGTTATTATGAAGTCAACAGTAACATGAAATATAGAGATGATACTAATAATATATCCAATGATTTCTAGGGGCCTTTCTAGTTATGGGTTAATTAAATGAATGGTTTCAATCCCCCTTCCTCATTCAGGCTTCTAGGTTTTAAACTGCCCAAGAAAAAAATAGCAATTGAATTTTATATTGCGGAAAACTTAAAAGCTTAATACCTACCCTTTGTCCTGGAGGAGTGCATTCCAATCCCTTTACTGGATACTACAGGGGTTAAAACTGTGTTCCAACAGGAAGTGAACAGTATGCCCACCAGGCTGTCTGATCCACCCTTATTAATGCTATGAAAATGCTCCTGTATTTACAACTTGAGATGGTGCACAGCAAATTTAAATTTGGGGCCAGTTGCATTACAGAACATATACAACAAAGCTTGCTAAGCAATTTAAGAACTCCATGACCTCAATACTTCTAGGAGCACTTATAGTTAATTTCTTCCTTTGCTGGCACAATCTACAGTTGTTGCAGTGCCGACACTTAACACACCTAGTGGATTGTGTTTGCAGATGATTTCTGTCTCAGGATGGTGCTCAATATAAAACTGGCTATGAAGCAATTTGTCACATAATCTGGGGCCACAACTAAATGTAATTCTTGGAGAACCCCTAGCTGGTCTGCTAAATAGGAATCCAAAAGAAGGATTGTTCAGTATTCCTTAACATTCTTGCCCACTGAACCAGAAATTTGATTAATTCAGTTATGAAAGTAATAGTTTTACTCTCACTCCTGTTCTCTGGTGTTAGTAACATGTGGTTCTGACTTCATGCTCTTTTGCATTATACTTCAGTAATGGTCTCTGTCTCTCAAAATCTAGATGATAATTCCTTTGTTTGGTCAGCAAAATCCTCTAAAAGGAGAAATGTAGTATTCTTACAAAATTGACTATAGGGGGTGGATTCAATTAGGTTCTTGAGGTGGGCATGTCTGTGCTCAGTAGAGTATTTTTGCAGTAGACGTCCTGTTGCTTTACATGCAGCTTTATTGAGGCAGTCCTTGTAGAAGGTAAAGTTTTAAAAACCAAGGGATTCATAATTCACAGTGCAGATAAATCTCAGCTTGATGTATTATTGCTAAGCCAATTTATAGGGCTCATTCAGATTTATAGCTCTGTCACACACAGACCACACTGTCTGTGTAGTTATGGCACCTTTTTATGTAGTCTGTATGTTTACTTATTTAGTTTCTGGTAACTGGGTAGGACCACTGGGAAGTAAGCCGGTTTATTTAGGGTGATCAGGAGGGGATAACAAAATACTCTTTACAGATATTTCAATCACAATGTACATGTATAAGAAATATTCCACAGAAGAGCAGTTCATATGTTCAGTGTGGTTCCTGAGCAGATGTATACCGTGGTATAACCTTTACAAGTAGCCTACAATGTGGTGTTACATATGAAACACTTGCATTTGTTTTTCTCACACTGGTAACATTTAAGTGCTAGTTGAAGGTTCCCTGAGTCTGGTTCCACTTAGCTGATGTGGGACAGAGTTTTATAGTGCTAAGGCAATATACCTTGGCCCATGTCTGTTCTCACGCATGGAGTGTGATAGAAGAAATTAATTCTTGACTTTAGCCCATATTCTTTGCACTGGGAGGTAAGTAAGTAGATTGTCTAGTTGGATTATCATTACTAGAGACCCTGAATATGATATACTGGAGTGAGTATTAAAGCCTAGACAGTAACCATAGCCACATCTACTCTGTGAATGCTCTGCAGTGCTGCTCACATGTATGGGTGTCAAGGGCTAAACATCCTATCCTGTTGTACAACATCCTCATCCGAGAGAGCTCCTGCTCATGTAAGTTTGCTAGAATGACCATCTCATAAAGTACAGGTAGTAGTACAGGCCTTCAAAGAGCAGAAATCCTTGGCTAGTGCTAGTTCTGTATAGTAAACCAAACTTTTTGTTTAAAGTTTTAATGATATTATCCAGTTGAATATCACAGGTCAGCAACAGAGCCACGTAAATTCATAGATATTTAAAGTTATTGGAAATTTCTAGTCCCTATCTTTTGATTGCTCTCATGTCTAGTGATTCTTTCTTTTTGTTTACCTTTACTTTAGGGCCAAAAAGCGTAATCTTGGATTTTCATTGATTTAACACTGACTGATCCTCTGGATAAAGTATTCAACAGCTCACTGCAGATGGGCATGGTTTTTTGAGATTGGAGGGTGACCAACATGGTTCCACTCCATAAAGGGGGGGATAAGGAACAGGCAGGGAACTACAGGCCAGACAGTCTCATCACTATCGTAGGGAATCTGATGGAAACCAATCAAGCAGGATCTCGTCGACTATCTGGAGGAAAATGGTGTTCAGAACAATAATCAGTATGGATTAGTGGCATGGAAATCCTGTCAGACCAACCTAATTGTCATCTTTGACTGGGTAATGAGGGAGCTAGACTTCACCAAGATCTTTGACTGACTGTAGTGCCTCATAGATGCTTGCTGAAAAGATGGCAGATATGAGGTCAGCAAGGGATATTTTCAGATGGGTGAGAAACTGGCTCAAGGGTAGGCAACAGCGGGTTGTTGTAAATGGGATTTACACTCCTTTGATACAGGCCCTATTATCCTGGTAAGATCCCCAACCCCTTCAACCAGAAACCCAGGAATTTAGCTCAACCTCTATTTTGTTCCTCTACAGCGCCATCCCCAGGGCAGGGTTGGCAGGCTGCCTCTTACTTGCCAAGGAAGGGATCTGGTTTGTAGAGAGAGAGGGCACTGTCACTGGTGTGAGGCCTGCAAGGGATTGAAACTCTCATCATGTTGGATCTGAGATTTTCACAACTGTTTTTTCCTCCCTGAGATGTCATCTTTGGTGTGGTATGCAAGCTTTCAAGCAAGTGTGGAATGCATCAACATCAGCGTTTCCTGCCCAGTAAGTCTGTATGAGTGCACTGTTGCCTGTGATCACCCAGGTAGTAGTATTGCACTAGAGCATTACTGCCCTGCCTCCCCAGAGGAGAAGAGTATCCATTAGGGCACTCAATCCTTTCTTCATCTTGCCCCCAATAACCTAGGTATATCGTTAGAACAATAAAGTCAGTACAGCGAATCCTTTACAGCGACAGCTGTACACCAACGGCAACCACAATGTGTGGGAGTCAATGTCGACAGGTGCTTTAAGTTGACAGGTGCATCAGGCCACTCTGGCATATAGCAGTGCTGTCAGGATGGTGGTTCTATTGTACTGTATCCATTCAGCAGGGGGAATCACCCTATACTCCACTGTATGTATGACATGGAGTTGGTTCAAATTAGTTCAGGGGGTGCAGGGGTTGTCGAGTACCATACTGTTTGCTGGTGTATTGTGTGTCAGTTTGTTTCTGTGTCACTGTGGGGGTTGTTGCTCTGAGGGTGTCACTGTAATGGATGTCAATGTGGTTTCCTTTGAAGTGGCTTGGTGGAACCAGTATCCTAGGCTCAGTCATGAACCTGGGTCACCAGTGTGGTGGAAGATGTGGCATCCAGTGCCTCAACTCTCAATGCCACCGGGCAGGCCTAGCCCCATGTTTATAATATTACCTAGGAGCTTGGCATTATTAGCATATTCAAAGGCTTTAGTTTGGTTCATGAATACTGCTCCAATCATCAGCCCTGCATCAGAGACACAGGCTATATCATTTGTGAGTTTGACCAGTATTTTTTATTCGTGAAACCATGTTGCACGCCAGTGAGGAGACCATACATGTCAATGTATATTTGCAGATTGGTTGCATACAATTATTTCCTGAATGTTTGAATGAGTGGAGAAGCATGATATGGGCCTGTAATTTTTGTGTCAATTATTAGGCCCTGCCTTGATTATTGTGACTTCTAGGACAGTTTTTCATGCATCTGGGACTTTATCAGAGTTGAATGAGAGCTTAAACTGATTTGCTAGTGGAATTACAATACTCTGTGCAGACAATTTGAACAACCGAGTCTCTAGTCCATCAAAACCTGTGGACTTGTTTAGATTGATTCTACTCAGGTACTTTGGTACCACATTGGCTGCGGCAAGTTTTAAGTAAAAATAATTGTAGATATTGACATAAAAATACAGAATTTGATGCAGGATAAGGACCGCTTGACCGTCCCAGTATGCCCATTTTTTTCCTGCCTATACTGTCACTGCAGACCTTATTTAATCTTTGGCTCCTTCTTCCCCTTGCTTATTGTACTATAAATCCTGTATTTATCTGGGGTATGTGAATTGCATTTTTGAACTTTGGTAGGCCCCAAGTAGGTGCTTAGGTCTGTGAAGAATTTACTGAAAGTGTTATCCATGGATGGTGGGCATATTTCCTCTGAGACATTTATAACTAGACCCTGAAGTTTGGGATTGTCCTTGCCCTTAAGAAGCTTATTTATATGGGACCAGAAACATTTGTATTGTGTTGAGCAAATAGTCTGCAAATGTTTGTAGTATTGGCTTTTTGATTGTCCGTTTTGCACTTTTTGCTCAGCTATTTACACTTGTGCCAGTTCTGTTGCAGTTCTGTGTGTTTTTTCATGGCCTACCTTTTGTCCATAAGCCTCATCATGGCATGTAGGGTTCTATTCATGAACACCGCCATTTGCCCTGAAATTGAGCGTAGTGGCAGGGGTGCGGATACGAACCCTTGTAGGCATGCAAATCATGTGGCATTCACCAACAGTCCACATGCAGATGAAGTGGTGAACAGAGGCACATGGAGCAGGGCACAGGAGGGACTGCTGGGGGGAGGAACACTCCTTGATCCCACCATGTATGGTTATCCACACCACTATGGAAGTGCAACACTCTAATGCACATACATGTTTGTGCATGCAAAAGTGCTGTCATTGAAACAGTGCTGTGGAATGTACAGGACCACAGCCATGGGTGCCAGGCCAGCAGTGTGACAGCCAGAACAACATCCCATGCCCCGCCTGTGTTGGGATCATCTAGGCATACACCATCCATGCAGTAGTGTTGATTCCTGTCTTGCGTAGGTACTGTAAGTGTGAGTAGGGATGGCATTCTACCAGTGTGCAGTGCTATTCATAGTGTTGTCCATGCACCTTGACCCTGGGCCAGGTGTCACTGCCACCACGCCCACCATGGCTCAAGGCCCTCACCCCACATGCCAGTGAGATGCACCCTGCCACATGAAGCACCCTGAAAAGGGATGGCTGTGTTTGGGTGGAAGAAGAACTCATGTCCTGGTCATTCTGCACCCCATCAGTATGCACAGATAACCAGTCACAATGTCACTGGAGGAATACTGATGGCTGAATATTGAAGACGTAATACCGAGGATATGAATGTAGAATCCTGCACTATGCTGCCATGTGAAATTGACGATTTCCTGGCAGTGCAGGTGTGATCCACTATGTTTTCTTCTTCTCGCACTGTAGTTATGGACAGTTCTTTGGCGTAGATTATGTTCTTTATGTGGTGATATTGCCCACTTCTTTTTTATATCTCTAGTGTTGTCATGGTGTGGGTTTCTCTGTCCTTGAAATTTGTGTCTGTTAGTAATGAATGCAGTGGGCTGCTTCGGGTGTATTTTTTTTTTATTTGCTTTTTGATATTTAGATGTGCAGTATGATTTCTGCATTGTAGATGTGCATTTGGCAGGATTTCTTTGGGATTTTTGTCATCATCATAGTACAATGTGGGTTTATCACATGGAGCCATATGTACAGATTGTTACCATCCACCCCCACACCAGGTCCCTGCCTGTGATAGTGCTGCATGATGAAAGGGTGGGGGGCATCATGCATGGTGAGCCAGCTGGCTCATGTGGTCTGGCAGACATCTTGGGTGTGACCAGGGAGCTGAACGGAGCCCAGAGTCATGAGCCATACAGCCGATACTATCCCAACCCAGAAGAAACTCACACAGCCCTTCTGGTTGGTAGAAACATAGAAACATAGACTTTGTCGGCAGATAAGGACCGCTAGGCCCATCTAGTCTGCCCATTTCCCTACCTACAGGATAGGCCGCAGATCCTAGTTAACCAACAGCCTATTTCTTCCTACCCCCCACAAGAATAGCCTTATGTCTGTCCCATGCATTCTTGAATTCTCCCACAGTTTTAGACCCCACAACCTCCCCAGGAAGGCTGTTCCATGCATCCACTACCATCTCTGTGAAATAATACTTCCTCACATTGCCCCTGAACCGCCCTCCTTCTATCTTTAAATTGTGTCCCCTTGTTCTTGCAAGTCTCTTTTTCAGAAAGATGCTACCCTCTTGGACTTTGTTGATTCCACTGAGGTACTTAAAAGTTTCTATCATGTCCCCCCTCTCCCTTCTTTCCTCAAGGGTATATACATATTAAGCTCCTTTAGTCTCTCCTCATATGGCTTCTCTTGCAGACCCTGCACCATTTTAGTTGCCTTCCTCTGGACTGTCTCTATCCTGTCTATGTCATTGCGGAGATGGGGTTTCCAGAACTGGACACAGTACTCCAGATGGGGTCTCACCAACTGTCTGTACAGAGGGATAACAACTTCCTGTTTTCTGCTGCTGATGCCTCTCCCTATACATCCCAGTATACCCCCAGCCCTCCCTACTGCCTTCTCACATTGCTTGCTAACCTTAAGGTCATCTGATATGATTACCCCCAGGTCCCTTTCCTTTTTTGTTGTTGTTACTACCTCCCCACCCATTGTGTATTCTTCCCCTGGGTTCTTGTTTCCCATGTGCATTATTTTGCACTTCTTTGCATTGAATCCTAGCTGCCATACTTCTGACCATTCCTCCAACCTTGCCAACTAGTCAGCAAACCTCGGGGGTAACCCCAGTACCGTGTGTAATGTGGACCTGTGGAATTGAGCTATGTCTGCAGGAGAAAACTCTCATTGAGCACTCCATTCACCACATTAATATTTTGTATTTTATTTAAAGAGCCCTACCAGTTTCAGCCTCTGCTCCCCCCTACAGCCTAAATGGTACCCCCACAGTTACACCATAGACAGCTAGCATTTAGGTATATGTTATACTAACATATAGGGCTAATGGCATCTACCGTATAAGAGTAGATGTCAGGATACGTATGCACATTATTGTTATACACTTTACTTTCCAATATATATACATGTATTTCTTGCTTACAAGATGTTAGGACATCTGTGTCCTTGTAATGATTATGATATATGAGTCAGCATTGCCACCTTCTGATGATTTGTATTACTACACAGCTATGTACAAACTGTACCTCTTTGTTTCTACAAAGTGATGACTATAACAAAATTGTATAATGTTATCTTGGACTGAGGCACCACCTCTAGTTTAGCCAACAGGGCTCATCTCCGTAACTAGAAATGTTTCTGTCTTACAGTAACCATGGTAATTATCATAGGTATATAATGTAAGACTTTACATATTGTACCTCGGAGACCCCAGGAGACATAGAGATTCCTCGAGGTATAGGGAACGCGTAGCATTGGCTACCAGTTACTATTGGTAAGAACTGCTTAGGGCAACTGTGATTTTCATTTTGGTAGTAATAAACAAGCTTTATTACTCTTATGTAATGTGTCTGTGATTCCTTGCATGCCCATTATTGCCAAGAACCTGAGAGTGAGGTTTAGACCTCCTGACAATGGCATGCTGTTAAGGTGAAGATGACACTAAATAATCCATGCAGTAAAATACTGTAATGCTAATAAAACTAATCAAAATGGGTCTTGAGGACTTCTCGTTTTTTTCTGGCAGCCTATGCTCTGCCCCGCACTCTCTAATGTGATGACAAGATGCTAGGGAGATCACGGGGGTGAGTTCCATTATAGTCAATGGGCAGTACCTTTCTAATCAGTTTCTAATATTATATTGGGCCCTT
Source organism: Neoceratodus forsteri (assembly GCA_016271365.2). Lineage (NCBI taxonomy): Eukaryota > Metazoa > Chordata > Ceratodontiformes > Ceratodontidae > Neoceratodus > Neoceratodus forsteri. The sequence continues at coordinate 58,288,271 of CM028130.1, forward strand.
GGTAATGTAACGTGGACACCAGTTAAGTAACAAGGGCCTTGTTAATTGACCAGTGCCCACGATTTCTAAAAGTTTTCTGATTAAAATTCACTTTTTTGGGGGAGACTAGGTTTGCTGGAAAAGACACCTAGCTTCACCTGAGCTCTTCTCTTCTAGGTTTGCTTGTAAGGACAGAGCAAGGAAAAACATTATCAGAGCAAGGAAGAAGATTAAGGCTTCTTTTGGCTAGGCCGATTTACTGTGTTTTATTATTTTCTTTTGTGTTTACAGGTGTTGTTACTGTTTTTTGCTTACATTTTATTGCTTTATTGTTCTCCGCTTCAGATTGCTGTTGCAGGATACACTTTCTGCTGCTTTATTACATGGTGTGCCTACAGGTTTGTTACTGTTTTTTGCTTACAGATTACTGTTGTGATCTTCTCTGATTCAAACTGTTTTTGCAAGGTATATTTTCTGTTCCTGCTTTATTTTTCTCTGTAGCAAAGTGTTTTTTGCAGGGTTTATCTTCTGTGAAATTGTTACAGGTGGTGCTTACAGGTTTTACAGTTTTACCTGTCATTAGATTAAGCTTTTCTGGCTACTGCATTTGTTGTTGTTTGATTGTTTCTGCTCTTACCTCATTGTTTCTTTCATCCATGGTTCTTCTTTTTCAGCAGGGGAAGGGCCCAACCACCCACTCCCCATTCCCAACCACCCCTTGCTACACTCTTTTTATAGAGTAGCTCAGTCATGATATTTCCTGTAGCACAGCAAGAAGGGGAGGATCAAAGGGGTATCCACACAGTGACCTCACTTACAAGGGCACAATTTATTTAACTTGTTATAAAAAAGTTATACAAAAACAAACAAAACAAACAAAAAATATGTATATAAAAAATATTTTACTTTCATTTTCCTTCTGATTACTCCAACCAGGTTATAAACTTGGCAACTCAACTGGAATGGATATTATTAACTGTAGAAACTGTGGGACACTTTTCAAAAGGGCAGTTAAACAGGATTTAAGATACTGTCATACATGCTGGACCATTAGAGATCTAAGGGCTCAACTCAGGGCAGCATGAGCAGAGATTGTGTACTTCAAATAACATACAGGAGGAAATATATTACAAGAACCACCCGCTATTTCCCCAACATCCAACTGAAGCACCTCAACCACAGAGGGTAGTAGTTCTGGGATGTTGGCAGGTGGTTAGGTGGGGCAAATCAAGTGCCCCATCATTCAATGCTCACCAACCTTTCATCTCCACAAGCCATATAAAAACTACAAACAGGTCTCTATCTCTAAAATCAAACAAAGGGGCAGAGGAGACTGCAGAGCAGGACACTGCAGCACAGGAGCTACTGTAGCATTATAAAACTCACCCAAAACAGTGGCCAAAACAAAAAAAAGCAAAAAGAAAATCCAAAACACTTCTGATCATAGGAGATTTCATGATTCAGGGAATTGATACCTACCTCTGGCTATGGGAAATGGTCAGATATCACCCAAGTACATCAGCTTGGATAGACACTGACTGCATTGCTAAAATTGTGCAGGAAGCAGGAGAAAACATCAGCATCCTGGTACAGACAGGGACTAATGATCTCGCCAGCCAATCAGTTGTGGAGGCCAAGGAACACATGACCAGGTTAGGAGACAAACTTTATCCATTTTGTCTGACATCTCCTTCTCTGAGATCCTGCTAGTTTGGGAGAGCAGAACAAATAGACAGAAGGTCAAAGAAGAGAAGATAGGGGAGCTAAACATGTGGCTCAAGAGCTGGTGCCAGGAAAAGGACACAAATTTGTAGGTAAATGGCAACAGTTTTGGGAGCGAAAGTTCTTTAAATCTGATAGACTGCATCTGACTAAAATGGGAGTCAGTGCATTGGGGCAGAAGTTTGATGTCTTTGCAGAATATTTAAACTAGCAAATGGGGAGAGGGGTGCAGCACTCGATACATCAAACAGGAAGAACACCACTCCCCCCTCAGCTAGTGATCAAACAGGAGTTCAGCATGTTTGTAGTTCATTTGCATCACTAGAAAAGGAATAAGGTCTGGCTCCTCATATGACACATAGAGGAAATGCCAGACCTCACCCAACAATGAACGCACTGAAATCTGGCCAATGGATAATCATGTACACAGATGAGTGCAGTCTGGGAAACAAGATCCCAGACCTGGAAGCAGCAAAGACAGAGGCTAAACTGGACATAGTAGCCATTAGCGAGACATGGTTCACCAGTAACCACACTTGGGAGACTTCAGTGCCCCACTATGTACTGTTCAGAAGAGACCAAAGTGCAAAAGGGGGGGTGCCCTTTATGTCAATGAAAATGTCAAAGTTACAGAAATTCAGAATACATGTAAGGATCCAGAAGAACTGTGGGTCACCCTGGAAACAGTAAATGGGACAGCCATACAAACTAGAGTTGTCTACAGGCCTACAGACTAGGGGGAGGACATAGACACATTACTGTTAGAAGATATACAAAACAATAGCTAAAGGGGAGGTTCTGATAATGGGAGACTTCAACATGCCAGATACAGATTGGTCAAAACCAGCAGGAACATCCACCCAAACTAGACACGTAGTGGATTCCCTGTAGGGGGATGGTCTCAATCATCTAGTGCAACAACCCACAAGAGACAGGGCTATCCTGGATCTAGTACTGACTAACAGGGACAGGATCACAGATCTCTAGGTGGAAGGTCACCTGGGGGCCAGTGACCATCACGTGGTATGGTTCAATGTGGCTACTAGAACTAAATCATCCCATTCCAAGGAAAAAACATGGGACTTCAGAGGAGCTGACTCTGATAAGATGGCCAACAAAGTTAAGTGAGCCCTAGCAATAAGAAATACAGGTGAGGGGTACAAGCAAAGTGGGCAAGCATTAAGGATGCAATACTTGAAGCAACATCCCATTGTGTTAGTGAGAAAGCAAGAGCAAAAGAAAGAGGAAACCACTTTGCTTCTCAAAAACAGTAGCAGAAAAGATCAGGTCCAAAAGGCTGGCCTTCAGGAAATATAAGGGAACACAGCAGGATGAAGATAGGGAGGCATATCAAACTTTTCTAAGGGAAGCAGGGAAGGCAGTAAGGTAGGCAAAGGTCCAAACCGAGGAAACACTAGCATAAACATTAAAAGAAGGGGACAAGACTTTCTATAGATACATTAGTATAAGAAAAAAGTCCAGAGAGGATATTGATAAGATCAAAGGGGATAAGGGAGAGTGGATGGAGGAGGACTATGGAAAAGCATCTATCTTTATAGATACTTTTGCTCAGTATTTACTGAGGAGAAGGTAGGGCAGGTCCCACAGCTCAGCATCATGGAAACAGTGGAAGGGTGGTGTGCACAAGTCCCTTCACAAAAGAAAGGGTCCTACAAGAGCTCACTAAGCTCAGGGTGGACAAGACAAAATGACCTGATGGCATACATCACAGGGTACTAAAGAAGATAAGGGAGGAACTAGTAGAGTCATAATCAGAACTGTTTAGTGAGTCTCTGAGCACAGGAGAGGTCCCAGAAGACTGGAGAAGGGATCATGTTGTAAGAGGTCTAAACCTTGCTTTTAGATTCTTGATGATATTGGGAATGCAAATAATCACAAACAAGTTGCATTTGAGTAATAAACAAGTTTATTACTACAAAAGGGATAAATCGCAGTTGCCCTAAGCAGTTCTTACCAATACGAACTGGGAGCCAGTGCTAAGCATTCCCTACACCTCGAAGTTTCTCTGTAGTCTCTTGGGATCTCTTGGGTCTCCGAGGTGTAAAGCCTGTGCTTTACATTATATACCTATGATAATTACTATAGTTACTAAAAGATAGAAACATTTCTGGTTACAGAGATGAGCCCTATTGGCTAAATTAGAGGTGGCTCCACGGTCCAAGATAACATTATATAATTCTGTAAGGTCATCAGTTTTAGAACAAAGAAGTTCTTATACAGAATCTTACATAACAAAGTGTAGTGGTACACATCACCAAAGGATGGCAATGTTGCCTTACATATTATAATTACTTCAAGGACAGGTGTCTTGGCATCTGACAAGTAAGAAATAGACAGAAAATACATGGTATAAGATGTGTGCATTAGCAAGCAAAGTGGATTACAACAATATGCATTCATATCCTGACATCTACTCTTGTATGGTAGATGCCCTTAGCCCTATGTATTAGTATAACCTATGTCTAAGCAATAGCTGTCTACAGTGTACCTCTGAGGGTATCAATTAAGGTGCAGGGACCTCGTGTAACAATTCCCCCCTTGTTGCCTCCAAGGGCAACACAGGCAAATCCAAGGAAAGGACAGGAGCAGTGGTCGTTTACAATCCCGATGCACCAGCCTTGTTAACGAACTCTAGCTGCTCACGGTGTTGTCGTAGTGTACGTCACAGGCAGCAAAGCATAATAATCAAAGTAAATATAAAAAATGCTTGTATAATAACAAAACCTTTAAAAGTAATCTCTAACCAGGTGTTAGTTAACACATTATTCATATCTCCATCATTGATCAAATCCAGAACAGCTTCATTGGCTTTGGTTATATTATTGCCGATGTGGATGAGGTGTGTGTCCTTTCTATCTAAAAGGAATTTCAGTGTGAGTGTAAGTGGGTCTATGTGTACGTTAAAGTATGGTAGGTATTCTGACAATGTGAATAAATAATCTGGGTTACCATCAATAATGTCAGCATCCATAAGGGGGACGAGGGTTATTACGGTATGTCCAATAACAGTCTTCTGGTGGGGAACAAAACAGAAGTTGGGGTAATCAATAGCACAAGTAACAGAACCATATGTATATGATTTATAGTTCGTAACGATACAGTATTCACCATCAGAGTTGTACTGTGAGCGTACAGTAGGCAGTCTCCACTTTTGCAACTGGACAGGGCATGTGTAGGTCGTTTCTGAAATCCACGTTGACAGGCGATGAGCTTCCTCACGATAGGACTGGTAGAGCTGATCAGGAGACAAAGTTGAGTCAAAAGAGTTGGTGCCATTATCAGTGATGTCATCATCCATAGTGAAAATCCAATCAATGCTGTCTGAAGAGTAGCGACAAACATGGCGTATGACATCAAACCCATCACATCAGCACAAGTAGATGTATTGCTTTTTCACACAGCAGTCCATGTGCGGTGCCACCCAGGCATCCAGGAAAGAATGGTAGACCAGTAGAGGTGGTAGATCCAGGCGTTCTCTGTAGATATCGTCATCCAAATGCCCAATGGAGTGTGCCAGTGCAAGTTTGTGGAACAAAGCTGTAGTGGGATCAAAACATGGTAAAAAGACAGTAAAAGAGACAAACATGGTATCTGTTATGGAACACTTCTTAGTAGAGAAACAAGGACCAGTATTCGGGTGTCTGGTCACAAACCCCAAATTTCTCACTGTGGAGAGAGGAATAGACAAGAGGAATAGACAGTTTGTTGCATACACATGGAAACACAGGTAGACAGTTTACATTTGGGACAATACCATTTGGAAATGCATCTATCATGTATGATGTCAGGGATTCTTCCAGTTTCTAAATCATGGAAGAGGTTGTTGATGGTAGTGAGAATTTATGAGCCATAAGCAGAGCAAAGTATTTCCCTACCAATAAATTGTTTTTCAGCTTCTCTATTGTTCTGTTGTATGAGTGCGCTAATCCTATCTTTCGAATCAGTGAATGCTTTAGCAATATCGTGCATGTTGTATACAGTGTATCTTTCTTCCTGACTAAGACCATCCACACCATGCAATAATGGAGGTAAAACATTATTGACCAAACCAGTGGAGAATTTTGCAGAATGACTTTTGGTACCAGCGATGTCTGCTTTATTCCAAATTGACATAGCAGTACCAAAAAGACCTGTGACAGTACCTGTAGCACCTGTAACATCAGAACTGTCAACTTCACGTTTATTACGTTTATGATTGAAAGTACCAGGAGGGTTTTTTCTCCTAAAATTACCTCTATGTTCAGTAGAATAAATCCCAGTAAAGAGATCCTTAGTATGAATCTGAAATACAGCTAAACTATCAAGTAGTAATGTACTGTAAAAAGCAGATGTATTAGTATTGTGACACATACCAAATTCTTTCATATTCCAGTAAGTAAGGTTAAACAAAACAGGTATATGCATAAACTGTAAATTATTAATCAAAGAACCTAGGAGGGCAGTGGCTGTGAGACCACTACGGGGACCAGGGTTATGTTTTGGACATTCCAAAAGTTGTTTTTTAGTGGGTGGTAAAACAGAGAGATACATGGCAGCAGAGGCCATGTGGTGTACAGCACAGAATCTGCGAGCGGAATCTTTGGAGAGAGAATTACAGTAAGAAGGATCTATTAAAGCAGTAATGTTGTACAAACCAGAGTGTCTCAGTGCTGTTTGTAACAAGGACAGTGAACCATTTGGGGATAATTTAGCATTGGGCCAACCCTGAAAAGTTCCCTTGGAGAGTTTGGCCACAGGGAGGATTTGTCCTTGTGTTGTGGTTTGCCACTCAATTTGAAGGGTAGATTTGTCAGGAGCAACGACCGAGGCAGTGAGGTAAGCATCGGAACCTTCCTGGACAGTGATCATAGTGTCTGGTATTTTGATGGAAACTCCCTCTGTAGGAGGTGCAGTTGTCAGAGGAGGTCCGGTACCGTGCCTTGGATGCAGGGGATCACTCCTGCAAGGATGAAGTATAGGAACAAGATAGCCATCTTGTCAGTATATCTGAAAAGGAAGATCAAAGATTAGTATATTAGTACAATTCCACCCAATCGGGTTAGGAAAAGTAAATTAAGTTACTTTGTATAATTTCAACTGGTTTGCATGTAACCATTTGTCAGTCAGTTTATTGTTGTGCAGGAGTCTAACTTGATAGACTGCCGGACTGAGTTTGTTGACAATGGGGTATGGGCCTTCCCACTTGTTGGAGAAGGAGTGGTTGGGATGTGCAAATCGAAGTACCATTACCTGATCTCCAACCTGCCAATCCACTTCTTGTGCATGCTTGTCAAATTGTATTTTTGGACTGTTGCTGGGCTTTGCCCATGCAGTTTGCAGCATACAAGTGTGTGTGTGTATGAGGTCTTTTCTGAGTTTTTCCACATACTGGTCCACAGAACACGGTCTGCAGTGGGGGTGTGCAGGTCAAACAGTAAGTGTTCAGGTAATCTCATCTGTCTTCCAGTCATCACCTCAAAGGGTGTCAGCTGGGTAGTGGCTGAGGGCGTGCCCCTGATTGAAATAAGGAGTAAAGGCAACAGGGAATCCCAGGTTTTGGGATTATCCCTCAATGAATTTTGAAAGCATCTGCTTAATCCATCTGTTGGCTCTTTCTACTTGACCTGAGGATTGAGGATGATGAGGTATGTGGAACTTTTGTTGAACTCCAAGGAGTTCAAGGGACTCTTTCATCAACTCACCTGTGAAACTGGTTCCTTTATCGGAGTCTACCTTGAGAGGTAGGCCCCACCTGGAGAAAATCTGTTTTACCAGGATTTTGGCAGTTGTCTTTGCAGTGCATGTCTTAGTGGGGAAAGCCTCAACCCACTTAGAGAATAGGTCAGTTACCACGAGAGCATACTTGTTGTTTCTACTGGTATTAGTCAGAGGGCCAATAAAATCAATCTGGATGGCATGCCAAGGACCATAATGTCTTTGTGGTAAAAGTTTGGCATTTCATTTTGTAGGTATGGGATTGTTTTGTGCACAAACAAGGCAATTGTCTATGTATTGTTTAACATCTTTTGGTAATACCAGGCCACCAAGCGGTGGTCTTAAGGTGTTGAAGAGTGTTTTCTGTTCCTTGGTGTCCACCAGTAGGAGTATCATGTACATGGTGCAAAAATTCAGATCTTAGGTGTCTGGGGACTACCCACAATTTGGTGGTAGTGTCATCTGGTTGAAACCAAATGAGCTTTTCATCAGGGGATAAGTGTAACTTACCTTCATGCCTTCGGTATGGATTATGTGCAGGTAGTCTTTCTTCAGTACCTTTGTCAAGGAATCTGAACACCTCTCTCAATTCAGTGTCCAGGTGTTGGCTGCTGAGAGGTCCAGGGGAGAAGAAAAAGACTCAGATTTCTTCTTGAGAGCTGCAACATGTACAGCTGCATTAGCTTCTGGATGGTCCATCATCCAGACGTCCCCCCCTCGGGCCCCTTCCTTAGCAAGGGTGTCTGCAGTGCCATTGAAAACATGATAGGGGTCATGAAGAGAGTGGGCTTTGACCTTGTGCACATAAAGTTTGTTTGTGTATTTCTGTGCTAATGCATGTATGTAGATTACCAATTCTTTGTATTTCACTGGGCTACTGTCAGAAGAGAGGAATTAGTTTTTCTGCCAAAAGGGAAGAAATTCTGTAAGGGAACAACAAACTCAATTAGAGTCTATAAAAATGATGGTATCCTGAGTTCCATGTTGGATGAACTCGAGGGGCACAGACCACCGCTGCCATCTCTGCATATTGTGATGAAGCTACACTACAGCGTTTCGATATCTTGACAGTGTTCCCATAAGGATAGACTACCAAGATACCTATCCCTGCAATCTGTTCTCCCTGATAGTATGATGCTGAACCATCAGTGAAAATACGGCACAGAGAGGTACTCTCGAGTACTTGTGGCATGGCAGGAAGGAAAGGACCTGGATCTGGGAGGTCAGGTGACTGCATTGTACAGTCATGGGGTTTTCCCAGAAAAAGGAGACCATGAGCTAGTAGAGACGGAACTTTGGTCTGGTGGATCTGGATATCTCTATCCTGGAGGAGAAGTGACTAATGTGTCAGACTAGTGTTAGAGACTGACCCATCCTTCACTCTATCTGACAGTAGAAAGGTAGTAGGCATGTGGTTAGTGTTGAGGATCAGTGGTGAGTACCCAATGATATACAGGAAGTGCTTGACAGCCCAGTAGGTGACCAGAATGTTCATTTCACAAAGGCCATACTTCTGTTCCACTGGGGTCAAGAGCTGTGATGCATATGCAGTGGGTCTCAAGGTGCCATGCACCTTCTGGGCCAGCACTGCTGACATGGCAATGTCAGAGGTGGCACACTCCAGATGGAATGGTAGTGCTGGATTGGGGTTGACCAGTGCTGGGGTGGAGGCCAGAGCCTGCTTCAGTGACATCACAGCCTGGGCGTGAACAGGACCCCGATTCCATGGAACATTCTTTTTGAGTAGATCATATAGAGGAGTGGCTCTCTGAGCAAAATCACAAATAAAATCTCTCGAATAATTTACCATACCTAGAAACCTTCGAAGAGTTGCCACACTGGTGGGCAATGACAAGTCTTGTAATCCCTGTATCTTTTTCCAGGTAGGGCTTTGGCCTTGGTCAGTTATTTTCAGACCCAGAAAGAGTACTTCCTTCTGACATAACTGTGCTTTTGCTGGGTTACATTTCAGGCCTGCTCTCTGGATGAGAGTCAGTAGTTCATCCAAGAGATCCAGATGTTGTTCCTGCGTGGCTGTGGCCAACAACAGGTCATTCACATACTGTAAGAGACATTGGGGGTCTGAGAAACTCTGTAGGGCATCCATCATGTGTCGATGGAAGAGGGATGGACTGTTATGGAATCCTTGTGGCAAGCAAGTCCATGTGTATTGTCATCCTTCAAAGGTGAAGGCAAATTTATATTGACTCTTGAGGGCCAATGGCAATGACCAGAAACCATTGGAAATATCCAGGGCACTGAACCATTTCTGATCCGATGTTAGAAGTCGAAGCACATCTGGTGCCGATGCCACAGTTGGGGAACAACTGTGAGTGACCTGATTCAGTTTCCTGTAGTCAATAGTAAGTCTCCAAGTGCCTGTGGGTTTCTTCACGGGCCGAACAGGAGAGTTGGCAGTGGAAACACAAGTTCTGATTACTCCTTGTTTAAGGAGTGACTTGATCGTTTCTTGGAGGGAGGGCAAGGCCTCAGTCGGAAAGGGGTATTGCCTTTGTCTTTCATGTGCTGGGCCTGGCACCTCAATGACAGTGTGCATTCTGCCACAGTCATGCTTGTTAACTGCAAACGCTTCCAAATGTCATTGCAGAATAGGTAACAGTTTCGGAAAAAGTTTGTGATTCTTGAACAAATCTGTGACGTCATACTCTTTGTTATTGATAGATATTGTTGCCACAGCATGTGAATCAGGAATCAAGATGGTATGGTATTGACCCTGGATCTGCATCAGCAGCATGTTAGCTAGATCCACCACACAGCCGTGTGGTGCAAGGAAATCAATGCCTATGATACTAGGATGATCATGCAGTACCATTAGTTGAAACGCATGCGAGGTCTTCAAATGGCCTAGCTCTACCGGTAAGGGTAGAGAACGGTATGCAGGTAGCCTAGTACCATCGACTCCTGACATGTTGGTCTTCCGTCCAGTAGACCAAGGGGATGTGTCCGGGTGTTCATCATGTAACACAGATACAGCTGCACCTGTATCTAGTAAGACTATTAGTTTGCGGCCCCCAACCTCGGAATCGATGCACGGCCTTCCATTTGTATCCAAGACCAGCTTGTTTACAGTACGGACTGGGGCCTATAATTGTCAATCCGTATGGCCGGAGGCATGCAGAGGTTGGGCCTGACTTGCATGAATAACTTCACAGTGCTGTACTGATGCGATATAGGGAGGAGCTTCTGGGTTCAGGCTTGTGTGGGCCTGAGGGCTTGTACTTCCGGTGTCTCCATGGCCAGTAGTGGCATGGGCTGTCGGTTGTACCGCCACAAGGGTCTGTGCAGGGACAGCATCCGCTACAGAGTGTACTTGTCCCAGGAGCTCTCGGAATTTTAGGTTTTCTTCAGCTATCTCCTTATATGAGGGACCTGTTCTCTGTAATGGATTCCCTCTGCCCTTATGCCTCCTGTTTTTGGGCCAGTTCCGGTTCCCACCCCACCGTTGTTGTTGGCCTTGTTGGGGGTTTTGTTGGTTACTAGCTGGAGGGCCTGATGGATGTTTAGTTTGCTGTTGTTGGGCCTGCCCTTCCACTGTATAGTGTGTCACGATCCCGGAGGCAGGTTCCATGGCAGCAACTTTCTTGGAACCAGAAACCAAATCAAAGATGTACAGTTGATACACCCTCTCGGTTTTCCGAAGAATATCGGCAAACCTATCTGTATTTGGGTAAGTGGTTGGCTCTACCTTTTCTCTTACTGCTGGGATCATGTTCCTAAGGAACAGAGTCTTATATTCAATAAGATCTACATCCGCAGCTTCTTGTGCCAGGTGTTTTCCTGCTCGGTAGGTCATCCAGAGTCTCTGATGGTGGGTTGCTGGGCTTTCTTTTGCATTCTGCTTTACTGGGTATGCCAGCATCACTCCTACTACTCCTGGGCTATGAGCGGAGATGAGCTCAGCTGCAACCTCGTCAAAAGTAGCATTCCCATCCTGGCAAACTGCTTCGGGGAGTTTGGCCCATAAACCAGCATTGATGGTCTGGCATAGTATTTGGACCTGATATTCTGCAGCGAGGCTGAGTATCTCGCATTTAGAGCGCACCTTTTCCAAGTGACAGCTGAGGTTGTTCGACGGGCTTATCCAACCGATACTGTCAGCAATTTGCTGAACAGAGTAGGCCATTTTAGGGGATTAGTCGGTGGTCAATCAGGCAAAGGTAATGTAATGGCCTTCATGCGACCAGTCAAGCTGCGTGAGCTGCAGTTCGGCAGCAGGACAACACCTTCCTGAGCACCAGCTTCTTGAAAAATTTGTCAAATTTGACTTTTAATGGCTTTCACGCTCCTTTCAGGAAGAGGAACATTACCCAATGCTCTATCAAACATGGTTTCAATCTCTTGCCTGTCTTCCACACTAATAACAGCTACCGGAGGAGCTGTCGGGACCAGGTTTGGGCCTGCGCCCCCCTATCATGGGCGCCGCCATGTTGGTGTTTCCCATGATGAGCATCACAATGTCATCCATGTGTGACCTGAGGAGTAGATCATCCAGATGGGGTGGGCAGAAAGAGAAGAGATCTGGATAAACTAGCAAAATGGTCAAAAGAGTGGCAACTAGGGTTTAATGTAAAGAAGTGCTAGATCATGCACATAGGGAAGAGAAAACCTGAAGCTTCCAATTGGTTGGGAGGGGAGTTGCTGGCAATCACAAGGGAAGAAAGAGATTTTGGCATTACCATCACAGATGGACTGAAATCATCCAAGCAGACCACTAAAGCAGTAGGTAAGGCTAGAGGGATGTTGGAGTGTATTAACAGGGGTATCAATAGTCATAAGAGGGAGGTGATAATTCCTCTTTAAAAGACACTGGTTAGGCCCCATCTGGAGTACTGCATGCAGTACTGAAGGCCACTCCTGTACAAGGCCATTAACAAAATAGAGGCAGTCCAGAGCAGGGCAACCAAAATGGTACAAGGACTGCAGTAGAAAACATAAGAGGACAGATTAATGGAGCTCAATATGTATACCCTAAAGCAAAGGATGGAGAGAGGTGATATGATCGAAACGTGCAAACATCTTAAGTGCATTAACAAGATGAAAGAGTCTAACGTGTTTCAATATAAGAAAAATATCAGGACAAGAGGACACAGCACGAGATTACAGGGAAGTTGATTAAGGGGTAATGTGAGGAAGTTATGTTTCACAGAAAGAGTGGTGGATGCATGGAACAGCATACCTCAGGAAGTGGTGGATGTGAATACAGCACATGGCTTCAAACAGGTATGGGATAGGCATGAAGGAGTAATACAGATGAGTATGAATAGATAGGCCATTGACAGAGTAAAGGCCTGTGGCACATTCATAAGGTAGAACAAATGGGCAGACTGGATAGGTCTTGTGGTCCTAATCTTCCGTCAACTTCTATGTTCTATGTTTCTATGTTTCACATAAAAGAGCTCATTCCTACCACAGGCTGTCACTGTGAGACAGATCTGAAACTGTCACTGAGATGTGTGCACTACATGGAGTTTTCAGTCTCTGACATCACTGACTGGCTGTTGCTGGTTCTGTGGCTTTGCAAATAACTTTGACATGCTCAGTGTGTGCTCCCCTATAAAAAATGCTGCATCGTGATGAAGGAGTCCAAAGTGCCAATGGAAAAAATGAGTCTCTTCAGACCTGCTTCAAGGATGTCCAGAACAGCAGGGGTCCAATATACAAAACATTGCCCAATGGGCAAAATTATTGTGTGCTGTCTGTGCACCGATTGTGCTAGTGTTCAATATTGAAAGGTGTGAAAAGAATGGAAAAAAAAATTAATTGAGCTTGCACAAGACATTAATGTATGCACTGGGCAAAGGTAGGGGTATGGACATGAATACAGGCACAATGCCATATTCAGCATGTTAGCACAGAGCAAAGTGAGTTTGCATGATGCCAATGTGCTGCACAAATACCACCTATAGAAAGGCCAGCTTACTCTGGGCAAAGTCTAGAGGCAGGTGGAGGCAGATGCAGCTGGAAACTCAGAATGCCTGGATATGCAGCACACATGTTCCTCCTGAAATAGGCCCTGTAGGTGGAGAAGAGGCCACATACCCACTCTGGTCACCACCGTAGGCCGTGGAGGCGATGTGCTGTTCACAGATAGCACAGGCCATTATTCTTCTTCGAGACGCTCACTGATGACCAGCTTGTTGGCTGGTACTGTCTCAAAATTGCCCTGCTAAGGAAGCTGTGTGAGTTCCTGCATTAGCAGCTATACAGTGACACCCAGAATAGCCATGCTGTGACAGTTGAGCAGAAGGTGACAGTTGCAAAGTTCTTCATTTCTCCCTGGTCATTCCAGACATCGATGGGGTATACCATTGGTGTGTCACAGTCTACTACCTCATACCTTCTGGGCCAATTTCTAGATGCCCTGGTACCACACATGGGTGAATTCATCATATTCCCTGGCACAGAAACAGAGTGTACAAAAATTATGCAGCAATTCCATTGGGTTGCTCACCTACCTGCAGTACTAGGTGGCATTGACTGCACCCTGTTGCCATCAGTGCATACTCTGGTAATGGAATGAATGCTTACCTCAGTAGGAAGGGCTACTACACCATCAATTATCAGGTGGTGTGAGATGCAACAGGAAGCATTACCAGTGTCTGGGCATGGTACCCTGTCTCATGGTCTTGCTCATGACGCCTTCATATGGCACAATTCCAGACTCTGCTAGATATTTGAAGGTGACCACATATCCAGTGGGCACCTTGTTGGAAAGTACATGTAGCACAAGCCACACACAAACCCTCCATTTGGGGCATGCAGCAGCACCACAGCACACAAATGCCTCACTGAGGGAAGGGTGGGTAGGGGATGGTGGCCATATGCACAGGACACAATACAGCCCACAGGTCACTGATGGAATGCAGGCAGCTACACTGTGAACAGGGGCTAACAAATTTGTTTTACATTACAAGAGGCAGTATCTTTCCCCTGCAATGCTGGATCCTCACACCCATCCTCCACCCACATTTATAGTGGAGGACAGATACAATTCGGCACACACAACCACATGCAACATCACTGAGCCAGTCTTTAGCATGATGAAAATGTGATTCTGATGCCTGGACTTTTTAGGTGGTGTCCTACAATATACCCCTCACAAGGACTGTGGCATATTGTTAGCCTGTTGTATGCTACACAACATGGCGCTTGCCCATAGAATAGGACTGCCATTCCAAGAGGAACAGAGTGACAGAAACATGGAGCTAGAGGTGATGGGGATACTGAAGCAGCTCGACAGTTGCGACCCTCACATAGCCAGGAGGGCACAGGACAACAAAGGAAACATAAGAAGCCTCACATGCAGGAGCAGGTGGGTGGAAAGAACTAAGGCCTCTATCATATGTGCAAAAACTGTAATGTGAAAAAACACACAGCAAACAGTGGCAGGGAAGAAGCAGTGTTACACAGTGCACTAGCAGAGGAGGGTTCTGTACAGGGTGGCAAGGGGGATGGGTTGTGGAGAAGCACATTAAAATAAAACAGTGACAAAGGAACAATGACTGTGGGGTGCTGGGGATGTGTGGGATATGCAGAGAACGAGCTATCCCTCTCATGTCTGCCTGCGGCCACCATAAGTATGAATCGGTGGCCACTGCAAACCCCTGTGTGTGGGTGTCCTGGCCCACAAGGAGAGTAAGGCTGACTCTTGGGGTGGTGGAATCACAGTGAACCATGCACGGCCATGCTGGGTGCTGAGGCAGAGTGAATGTTGCACTCAGAGTTCATGGAGTGACACTGGCTCTGGGGGGGGTCGGAGGTGTTCCTCCAGATCCCTACCTGCCACTGCTCAGCATTGGCATTTGCTGGGGTGAGTGGCGCTTCAACCTGGCTGCTTACTGCCACACACCACAGCAATAAGCTCATACTAGCTCACCAAAAAGGTGTGTAGGGTGTCAATGAGGCTAGCCTCATGGGCCTCTTTCTGCTGCTCAGCCCTCTGGATGTTGTCATCCAGGAGGTCATGGAGACTGGTCACATCATCATGAATAGCATGCCTGAATAACGCAAACTCAACATGCACAGAAATCTAAGACTCCACAGCTGACTGTAGCAGCTGCCTAGAGTCCACTGCAAACTGCCTCCAGAGAACATTATCCCTGGGGACAGCACTGGTGGTGCCTGTAAGCCTAAGTAGACCGTGCATGCACCATGCCAGGCTTAGGTGGGGGAAGTGGCAGGGCTGCAGTGATAATAGGCAGCCATGCAGGCTGGCCATAGGATGGTGGGGGTACTGCCAGGCTGCCATGCTGCACAACCCCTCCATGGTTGCCAGGTTAGTGGGGTGGGCTGTGGTGATGGTAATGGCACCAGCAGTGGTGGTGGTGGTGGTGACAGGTCTGGCCTTTGGGGTGTTAGATACTGCAGTGCCATGAACATGTTTATGGGATATATCCATGGCTTGGGGACTGCCACACACCAGCTGCTGTAAACTGCAGGGGGGTTGGTGTCAGTGACTGCTCCCCTAGCTATATGACCAGTGACATGTATGACATGGTGTGTAGATAGATGTCATTGCTGCTATCCTCAGAACCCTCCACAATGTAGTCCATGGGGCCATAGAGATGCTTAGTTTTAGATGCTATACTCCACTGGATGACCAGTAACCTCATACCCCTCAGGTGCTACATCATACACTGTGGAGAAAGGATCAAACTGTCAGTGTTGCACACTATATGCGGTGTACACTGCATGTTGTTGGTGGTGCAAGCATACCTCAACAGATGTTGCCATGTGTCACCCAGTGTCATATACAACTGATGCCAATAGGTTAACCTACCCTGCCCTACAGTGGTCAAACATCTACCTGTGGAGCATGGAGCATACAAGCATCACAGTGCTCCCTGACCATATATCCCACACATGCCACACATGCACAGCAACACACACAGTGCAGGCCACGACCACACACACCAACCCACACACCCAGCACACATGCCTGCATGCATGGCCAACAAATAGCAAACAGTATGCATATACCCTATTTGTATGGGCACACTCCAGTGGAGTTAGGTGAACAGTCACTACCAATTGGGGTAACAGTGCAACATGCTACAGAGAATGCAGCAGAGTGTCATACAGCAGCAAAACATATCACAAAGGTCCCAGGATGCTGACTGAGCACAATATGTGTGCCACGCCCAAGGCTGCAGTGTGCCCCACCAATGGTGGGACCCACACATGTACCCATGCACACAAGGAAGTGAATTATCTGTAAATTTACATGACTGGCTGGATGCCACCTGGGTCTCATATCCAACTCCAAGCACTCCTGTCACCTCCATTGTCCTCAGCATTGACACCACCACCAAGAACAAGCTAAAATGACCAAGATTGGCTCTAAAACAGTAGCACTGGGACTAGTAAAGGACCAAGGAGAAAATAATCTCAGTGTATTACAAGAGGGGGAGTCAGATAAAGTTGAAACAATACATAGAGAATTTACAAGGCTGGATCCATCTAGCCATTTAGACATATCAGGTAATCTAGCTACCCTAGATGTGCTAGGGAACTCGAGCATTTTGATATTGTCTGGAACACCTAACACTGTATTTCAAAATCTTGATAAAGAGGTAGAGCAAATAAATCTTGAACCAGAATTTTTAACACAACGCCTGGATACTTTAGCAAAATATATGATTAAAGTGTTAGCCCATCCAGTAATGGCAAACATAGTTCTCTTGGAGGCATTGAATGATATCAGTGAAAATTTTTCAGGATTTAGTAATTTGATTTTTGATAGATTGGAGAATCTGGAGAATAAGATGAATACTTTGGAAAAAAAAGTTAAATAGTGTAAGATCTTCCTTCTCATCATTACAAATATCAGATGCCTTAAAAACAAACTTACCAGGGATAAAAAAAAATCAAATGTTAAGGGGAAAAAAAGGAAAAATAAAAAGAGAACTAAATTAAATAAGCAACCTGAGAAGGACAAGAGAGTAGAAGAGGTCTCTAACACTGAGAACAGAGCAACTCCCCTAGAACCTCTAGTCACACGTGAAAGAAAAACAAAAAAGTAACTGATAGTCAGGTAAACAATATAGAAGAAGAGTTAAAGGAGAGTGAATGAGAACCCATAATGAGAAATGAAGGGAAAAGTGAAGGAAAAAAGTAAGAAAATAAGGAACATCTCGAGATACAGACATTAAGAAAGTTAGAAGGAAATTAAACAGTAATAAGAATAAAAGGAATATATAGAAAAATTGTGAAACTCCAGAAACACTAAT
Source organism: Neoceratodus forsteri (assembly GCA_016271365.2). Lineage (NCBI taxonomy): Eukaryota > Metazoa > Chordata > Ceratodontiformes > Ceratodontidae > Neoceratodus > Neoceratodus forsteri. The sequence continues at coordinate 58,305,937 of CM028130.1, forward strand.
GAAGTTATTGGAATACCTGTTTAAAGCAGAATTAGTGGTGAAAATGAAAACTCAGTACATAGTGCTGGTAATGAGAGACATATATGATGCTGAACTTCCAGTTTATGTGCTCCTGAGAGAGATGGAGCTAGCCAAAAACATTTGGTTCAAACAACAAAACTTAGCCTTACTGGGTCTAGAAGTATTTTCACCTGTCCAATGGCAAACAATAGCTGGTCAAAGTAATATAGAGGAAATGTAGTGAAAGAGATTGACCAAGACATCTTCTGTACAGTTCTGACAGAATTAAAAGGGATTTTCCTAAAAGAAAAAAAGATGAGGATAGAAGGTGGAGAAAATTATGCAATATCAATGTTTGGACTTGATAAAATAAATGGATGCACTGGTGTGGTGTGAGGCTACACGTTGGAGTGACTGCTGCAGGCATATGTGCTAAATTGCCTTCTTTCAGTCTCTGGTGTCAGGGACAATGTGATGGCCCCCTCTAGCATTGAATGTGTGGTATGTGAAGGCCACTAGGCATGCAGGTGTAGAGTTCTGTGCGGACAGTGACAAAGGTGTGCTTTGATGGAGAGGTTGTACAGCCAAGTACTGGGGCCTAGAAAGCAGGGATCTAATGGCCAACATGCAAAACACAGGGACACACCCAGACACATGAAAGCATGTGAAGTGATGGACAGGCCTTGCAGTGACATCCTGCAAGTCCATGGGGCCCCCCACCCCATGCATGCTCGCATACAACAGACATGTACAGTACAGTGATCTGGCTGTCCAGAGCAGGCCCTAGGTGTGCTGTCCAGTTGATTCCTATCCCCCACATCACATGCAACTGTGGGGCAGCCATGTGAGGCATTTGTACACTGCTGAGACACATCTGACAGGTATTAATCTGTGCTACCCTGAAGACTGCATCCTCAGGTACGTATGCTATGTTATAGAAATATATTCAGACAGTAATATTGCTCACAGCTGCTCCATTACAAAGGTTCCTCATAAAGCCATAGTTACAAACAGAACAGAAGTCACTTACAGCAATCAATTAATTTTTACTTTACCAGGATTAACACCATTGAGCAAGCAGCTTTGCAAGGTAGTCCTGGAGGGACTTAACAGAGGAGAAGGCATTTTAACACATACAATATTTGAGTACAGTAACAATTAACATTTCCAACAAATGGTCTGTGTTACATGACAACAGAAGGCAGGGCATTTCAAAAAGCATTACAATACTCACAATGTTTAGGTGCAATAACAAGACAACGAAGGAAATAATATTGCAACAAAGCAAATCCATGTTACACAACAAGAAGGCAACCTTAAACTAAACTATGTACACAGAAGATAGACATAGTTGTATATTAAAAGGGAAAGAGGAGGAATAAAAAGGATACATAACATGCTACAACAAAAACTGGTACAGAACATCAAGGGCTATATGTGAACACAACACAATTCAACCTACAGAACAGGTTGAGTGCCTTTCATGTATAACAGTTGCAATCCTCCCACAAGGTACAGTCCAACAGGGTTTTAAAGGTCTGCAGGCAAATGATTTTAGTGAGTTTCAATGATTTTTGTAGGATATTCTATATGCTTTGAAGAGCAGGGCTGACTACTGATTTGCCATAACAGGATTTTACCCTTGGTATGACTAGCTGTAAGTAGGAATACCTCCTCAGTGAGTAAAATCCTGGTGTACACTTGAAGAGTTCAGAGATGTAGGGAGGGAGTTTGTTTTCAATAGCTCTATTTGATCATAATGTGGAATTTTTAGCCTTCTGGTATGAAGCAAAGACCAGCTGAGTTGGGCATAAAGAGAACAATGATGAGTTCTAAAAGGGGCATTTGTGATGAATGTTTGAGCAATATGATAAAGTGTGTACAGTTTGGCAAGAGCTGCCTAGGAACAGTGACTATAAAGAAAGTTAGCATAATCAATAAGGGGAAGGAAAGTGGTCTGAAGCAATCTTAATTTTGCTTCAAGGTTAAGTAGATTCTTAACTCATTGTGTCCTAGCAGACGCCTGTAGTTGTCAGTAAAAAAACACTGATGTGTCCTGAGGACGTCTGCAGAAGTCAGCTACTGACTCCCAGTGTGCCCTTGCAACGTCTGGAGAAGTCACTTGTATATTTTAATATATATTGTAACAGAATATAATATATATTTGACTGCATAGCACCGTTGGAAAGATAATTTTATGCTGCACAACTTTGTCACTGATATTTTGTGTATATCATGTATACTTTAGGAGTTATTTGCATTTGTTTATGGTACGGTGTGTATGGCTGACATGTTTTCCATCAAGATTCACCTAAGCAGCTTGAATAAAATTCACTTTTGGCACTTCAGCGGTATAAAATAAAACTGTATTGATTACAACTGGTTGCATAGCACCATTGGAAAGGCATTTTTGTGCTCATCAACTTTCATGCTGATACTTTGTGTATCATGTATACTTTGGAGTTATACGCATTTGTTTATGATATGGTGTGTGTGGTTGAGATTTAGCCTCAAATCTCATCAAAGCTCCTTGACTAAAATGGGGAAAAATTACATTTTATAGTAAAAACATATCTTTTTTTTTTAGCAAACATAATATCAAAACACCTTCTAATGTCTGTATGCTTAATTTGGTGTTGATATTTTACATATTTTCCAACAAAAAATGGCTTATGTTGCCTTTTTAGTGAAAAATATTTAGTTTGCCCTTTCGACCAGCATGGAAAAATACAAATTACTTATTATTACATGCATGCCACATTGAAAGGCAACTTTGTGCTGAATAACTCTGCCACTCATACTTTGTGTCTAGCATGTACAGTTATTGAGCTATTAGCATTTGTTTGCGACATACTGACTATGGCTTGATTTTGCTTAGAAAGGCCCAGGATTCACTGTTAAAAGTATACAGGAGATTCAGGAGGCAAGTGGTGTAATCTCAGAGTGAGCCTGTGGAGGCAATGAGTTAATTCTAAAGAGTAGGTCTAGCTTCTGTTTTAGTTTTTTGAACAGTTCCTTGAAATGGGTTATGGCAGATAATCGGCAATCAAGCCAGAACCCCAGATATTTAAATTTGTCCACTACCTCAAGTGACTCAACAAGGAGGGTCATTATGTGATGGGTGAGACTGGAAGTATTCATGGGTACAATGTGGGCATGAGGGGAAAGAAACAAAACCTTTTTTTTTATTTCACATTAAGCAACAGTTTCAGAAGATAGAGGTTTTACTGAATCATGTTAAAGTCCGGTTGCAGGTCTGTGCAGGCATGCTCAAGGGAAGGCCTTAAGTTCAAGTTTATTGGCAGGAGATACTCTGTTGAGCAGGCTCATTTACATGGAAGTCCCGGACGGACATCATACAGTTTCAGTAGATACTATACCCAGTTTATAATTAAATAATATTATACATGATAAACAATAGGAAAAAACGATATACAGATATATATATACAAGGGAAGTATAAACAGTGGGGTCCGGTACATTGTAACATGGCAGACAGTGGTGAAAAGGTAGGAACATTAGGATATTTAGTATTATTTCCAGTAGGGTTTCACCAGGACACTAGATGCTGCAATGTAGTGTTCCGAAGCATAGGGTGAGAAGGGAGATTTTAAGCAGGAAAGGGGAGAAGTTAAGGACTGCAGGGTAGGTCATAGATGATATGGGGAGGGATGGGAGGGCAGGCAGACTGACTGGATTGGAAGGATGATTGGGTTTAGGGGTTGGGGATGTGGATAGATCTATAATGTGATAGGAATGATGGGGATTGGAAGAGGTCGAGAAAAGGAGACAGAATCAGTTCAATGGTAAGCACAGCAGTCTCCAAGGTTGCTAGTGATCGGTTTTCTGAAACTGTGCAAAAGCATGAGGTTTTGTAGGTTGATGGTTTGTTGGGCTTTATTTCAGACTAGTGGCAGAACATGAGTAATAGCCGTGGCACTGAAGTGTGAGCGCACACGAGGAACCTGCAGCATAATAAAATCATTATTGCGTAGTGAGTAAGAGCTGCTCGTATGCCAGAAGAGTGAAGCAATGTAGGGGGGAGCTTTGACAGAAGAAGAGCTTTGTATACCCAGCTGAGGTAATGAGTGAGGCGTCTAGTTGACAGTGAAGTCTAGCCCAAATAAGAGTAGAGTTGGCAGTGATGGGTGCATCTGTGGGCATTTGTAATTAACTGAATTACTCTGTGATACAGTGTGTCTAATTGGTGTAGCAAGGATTCTGAGTACCGACCCCAGACTATGTCAGCGTATTCAAGGAGTTGCATGAAGGTAGTCAGGACTAGGTGCAAACTAGTTTCAGCTGGGAATAGGGACTTATTCCTGAAGAAGAACCCAATGCGCTGCCACAGTTTCTTTGCAAGCATAGCAATGTGGATAAATAAGGACAGGTGCTGGTCTAGTTCACACACAAGATTTTGAAAGTTTTTAACAACCTCAAGGTTGTCATTGAGGAGGGTTTTTCTAGGGTGGAGGGTAGATAGTGCACTAGTTACTTTTGCTTTCATCTCATTCAGGAGCAATTTTGATTGGACTAGGCAGAGTTAGAGGTCAAATTCAGATTGTAGCACCATTTGCATTACAGTCACTGAAGGTCTGGAAATATATATCACAGTATCATCTGTGAACATATGCATGTTTGCCTTGTTGACATTGTTTCCAATATTGTTTATATAAAGCATGAATAGCAGAGGCCCATGGATTGAACCTTGAGGAACTCCTCTTGTGATAGGAAGGGGTGGAGATAGGAATCCATCTGCTTTCACCTGCTGGAGTCTGTTCACCAGGTAACTATGGAACTAGAGTAGTGCAGTGCCAGAGATACCATGGTTGTTGAGGGTATGAAGTAGTAAAGCACGGTCAATGGTGTTGAATGCTTTAGTGAGATCCAAGAAGACTGCTCCTGTTACTTTCTTCTTGTCCATGGAGAGTAGCCAGTCATTGGTGACAGATGGCAGGGTTGAGGTGGTACTGTGGGTCAGTCTGAATCTCTATTGGGCAGTTTATTAAATTGTTTTTATTGAGGTATTCCCTTAACTGTGCATTTACTAATTTCTCAAGGAGTTTTGAGAGAAGGGACAAGATAGAAATGGGGCGGTAGTTAAATAGGTCCATAGGGTCACCTGATTTGAACAGGGGAAGGACCTGGGCAATCTTCCATGCCTCAGGGACAGTACAAGATCTAATAAATAGGTTAAACAGGTGCAGTATGGGGACTACAAGCTGCTGGACATCAGCTTTAATGAAATATGGTCCTATGCCATCAGCTCCTACACCTTTACTTACATCTAGGTGGAGCAGAAGGTCCTCTCCTTCTTTGAACTGAAATGGAGAGAAGGAGAAATTGAGTTTGAGGTGTGTTGAGAAGGTTCAAGGTAAGCTGGAGGTAAGAGTAGCAGCTTTGGAGGAGTCAAATGCCATGCCTGCAGTAGAGAAATGGTCATTGATGCAAGTTAGGATGTCGGGCTTACTTGAGAAGGAGTTACCCTTGAATAAAACCTTGCTATGTAGTAAGGAAGGCAATTTGTTACCTTCGGCTATTTTAATGATCTGCCAGAATTTGGCAGAGTTGCCCTCGGCAGCGTCAAAGGTAGAAAGAAAGAAAGTAATTAGATTTTGCGGTCCTGACTGTCTTAGTGCAGTTGTTTTGGCAAGCTCTGAAAGCTGCCCAGTCAACAGGTAGTTTGAATCGCCTGGCTGTTGCCCATAGTCATTCCCTCAGGTTTAATACTGCTTTTAGTTCAAGAGTAAACCATGGGCAAGAGAGCTTCCAGACTCTACATTTAATCATAGGGGCATGTCTATTGATAATACTGCTTAGTGTGTTATTAAAGAATGATCTTGCGGTGTTTATGTCCTAGGCCAGGTAGAATTGTGTCCAGTTTATGTTCCTGAGGTCTGACAGGTAGTGGACTAGATTGAGCATGTGGAAGCTTCTTTTCCAGATGAACTTTGGTGATGACTTGGGTGGTGGTTGCCCCCTAATGCATGCCACTGCACAGTGATCACTAACATCTTTATGAAACACTGCTGAATGGGAGAATTTGTGTTGTCTGTTTGTGGGGATTACATCGATCAGGGAGCCTTGAGAGGGGGATTTGGTATTTGGTCGTGTGATTTTAGGGATCAGTTGCATGAAGCCAGCTTCATCGCAGAACTGTTTGAGCTTTAGGCTGTTGTTGCAGTTTTTTAGCCAATCCGGGTTTAGGTCGCCAAGTATAATGATTTTGTTTTATCTTGCATCAGACGTAGTGCGTACATAATTCAGGAGCTCTAGGCCCACAGAGGGCAGCCGGTAACAACCTATTACACTTAAGGTTTCTAAGGGCAATAAAGACAGGCTAAGCATTAAGGCTTTGAATTCACCTGGTGTGCTGGTTTGGGGGATACTGGAAGCTGAGAACTTGTCTTTTATGTATATCACTACACCGCCACCCCTGATTTGTCAGTCATTGCAGAAAAGATTAAAGCATGGGAAGGATAACACAGAGTCAGAGGTGGATTTTTTCAACCATGTTTCCGTCAGAACCAGGATATCTGAATATGCATGGGAGATCCAGGTTTGCACGAGGTCTAGCTTTTTCAGAAGGCTGCACACATTAATGTGCAGGCACTTCAGTCCTTTAGGAGTTGCAAACATAGAAGGTGGCTGAGGAGGGGGTCATGCTGTAGCAGAGAGGTGGCTTCACCCAGTCAGAGGTGCAGGAGTTGAATAGAGTCTTGAGTGCCTCAGCCAGAAAGAAGACAGCAGCCAGCCGAGGTGGGGGCCATGCTGCAACTAAGAGATGGCTTCACCCAGTCAGGGGAGCAGGAGCTGAACAGGGTCTTGAGTGCCATGGGCAGGAAGGAGAGGGCAGCTGGCTGAGGAGGAGGCCATGCTACAGCCATGAGATGGCTTCACCTGGTCGGGGGTGCAGGTGCTGAATAGGGTCTTGAGTGCCACGGCTAGGAAGAAGAGGGCAGCCGACCGAGGAGGGGGCCATGCTGCAGTTAAGAGGTGGCTTCACCCAGTCAGGGCACAGGAGCTGAATAGGGTCTTGAGTGCCACGGCCAGGAAGGAGAGGGCAACCGGCTGAGGAGGAGGCCATGCTGCAGCCGTGAGATGGCTTCACCTGGTCAGGGGTGCAGGTGCTGAACAGGGTCTTGAGTGTCACGACTAGGAAGAAGAGGGCAGTCGACCAAGGAGGAGGCCATGCTGCAGTTAAGAGGTGGCTTCACCCAGTCAGGGCACAGGAGCTGAATAGGGTCTTGAGTGCTACGGCCAAGAAGGAGAGGGAAGCAGACTGAGGAGGGTGCTGTGCTGCAGCCAAGAGACAGCTTCCCCTGATCAGGGGTGCAGGATCTGAAAGGTGATCAGAAGGGATAAGTTAAATAAAAATAGCTACCAGAGATCAGCAAGTACAGATGATTGAGGGGCAGGTTTACTAGGACAAGAGGGATTAATTAAACAAAAGAAGGATTAGTGAGAGGTTGGAGCTGGCAGGGAGGGGTGTAGCCAGGTCCTGGGGGTCATCTAGTTGGCACCAAGCACTTACACAACAACAACAAGCAGGGCAGGGGTGTGGGGGTGCAGCTGTTGTTAGTGCAGCATGATGGAAAAAAAGATGGCAATAAGGCAGAAATAGAAACAGAGAGAAGGAGAAACAAAAAGAAATAGATAAATGAAGAGCAGAGCAGAGCCACAGTTATGTAGGGATGGGAGTTAGGAACAAAGCAGTTTACAAGGCTTGCAACAATGCTGTTCAATCCTCATTTACACAGTGTAGTTTAACAGTCTAAGCAAATGAAAAATGAAAATGAAATAGCTAAAAAAAAAACAAAAATTGTACATAGAAGACAGTTTGAGTTTCGGCTTGCTATGCAAAAAATTCTCCACAAAGCTACTGTAGTAGCAGAGTCAGGAGCTGCCAAACTGAAAAGCCATGGAGGGACCCTAAACTCAAAAGTTCAGTGCAGCCTATAGGAGTGGGAGCCGGTGTAGAAGTATCCAGTAATGGGCTGTGCAGCAGCAATCAATTGCCAATTGGAGTCCGGCTTTAGGAACCCTTTTTGGTCAGTACTTGAATAGCATCTTGAGTGCCCTGGCCAGGAACGAAAGCGCAGTCAGCCGAGGAGGGGGTCATGCTGTAGCAGAGAGGTGGCTTCACCCAGTCAGAGGTGCAGGAGTTGAATAGAGTCTTGAGTGCCTCAGCCAGAAAGAAGACAGCAGCCAGCCGAGGTGGGGGCCATGCTGCAGCTAAGAGATGGCTTCACCCAGTCAGGGGAGCAGGAGCTGAACAGGGTCTTGAGTGCCATGGGCAGGAAGGGAGGGCAGCTGGCTGAGGAGGAGGCCATGCTACAGCCATGAGATGGCTTCACCTGGTCTGGGGTGAGGTGCTGAATAGGGTCTTGAGTGCATGGCTAGGAAGAAGAGGGCAGCTGACCGAGGAGGGGGCCATGCTGCAGTTAAGAGGTGGCTTCACCCAGTCAGGGCACAGGAGCTGAATAGGGTCTTGAGTGCCACGGCCAGGAAGGAGAGGGCAACCGGCTGAGGAGAAGGCCATGCTGCAGCCGTGAGATGGCTTCACCTGGTCAGGGGTGCAGGTGCTGAACAGGGTCTTGAGTGTCACGACTAGGAAGAAGAGGGCAGTCGACCAAGGAGGAGGCCATGCTGCAGTTAAGAGGTGGCTTCACCCAGTCAGGGCACAGGAGCTGAATAGGGTCTTGAGTGCTACGGCCAAGAAGGAGAGGGAAGCAGACTGAGGAGGGTGCTGTGCTGCAGCCAAGAGACAGCTTCCCCTGATCAGGGGTTCAGGATCTGAAAGGTGATCAGAAGGGATAAGTTAAATAAAAATAGCTACCAGAGATCAGCAAGTACAGATGATTGAGGGGCAGGTTTACTAGGACAAGAGGGATTAATTAAACAAAAGAAGGATTAGTGAGAGGTTGGAGCTGGCAGGGAGGGGGGTGTAGCCAGGTCCTGGGGGTCATCTAGCTTGGCACCAAGCACTTACACAACAACAACAAGCAGGGCAGGGGTGTGGGGGGGTGCAGCTGTTGTTAGTGCAGCATGATGGAAAAAAAGATGGCAATAAGGCAGAAATAGAAACAGAGAGAAGGAGAAACAAAAAGAAATAGATAAATGAAGAGCAGAGCAGAGCCACAGTTATGTAGGGATGGGAGTTAGGAACAAAGCAGTTTACAAGGCTTGCAACAATGCTGTTCAATCCTCATTTACACAGTGTAGTTTAACAGTCTAAGCAAATGAAAAATGAAAATGAAATAGCTAAAAAAAACAAAAATTGTACATAGAAGACAGTTTGAGTTTCTGGCTATGCAAAAATTCTCCACAAAGCTACTGTAGTAGCAGAGTCAGAGCTGCCAAACTGAAAAGCATGGAGGGACCCTAAACTCAAAAGTTCAGTGCAGCCTATAGGAGTGGGAGCTGTGTAGAAGCATCCAGTAATGAAGCCGCAGCAGCAATCAATTGCCAATTGAGTCCGGGCTTTAGGAACCCTTTTGGTCAGTACTTGAATAGCATCTTGAGTGCCCTGGCCAGGAACGAAAGGGCAGTCAGCCGAGGAGGGGGTCATGCTGCTGCTGAAAGACGGCTTCACCCGTTCAGGGGTACAGGAGCTGAATAGGGTCTTGAGTGCCGTGGCCAGGAAGGAGAGAGCAGCTGGCCAAGGAAGGGGCCATGCTGCAGGCTAGTGATGGCTTCACCTGGTCAGGGGTGCAGGAGCTGAACTGGGTCCTGAGTGCCATGGCCAGGAAGGAGAGGGCAGCCAGCCGAGGAGGGGGCTGTGTTGCAGCCGAGAGATGGCTTCACCCAATCAGGGGAGCAGAAGCTGAATAGGGTCTTGAGGTCTGGCAACATATAATACTGTATCATCGGCAATTTGCCATCCTGACATTAGAATCAATGTTATTTATATAGATTAAAAATAATAAGGGCCCCAGTAAAGATCCCTGAGGTACACCTCTCAGCATGGCTTTAAAATGGAAGAGGTCACCCTGCCCTTTTACTTGTTGCTGGCTACCTGATAGATAGCATGATAACCATAGCATTGCAATATCATCTAATCCAATACCTTTCAATTTATGAAGCAGTATTGCATGATCCATTGTGGCAAAAACCTTACTCAAGTCCAGGAAGACTGCACTGACGTGTTTTTTAGTGTTGAGCATGGTTTTCCAGTTATTAGTCACCTTAGCCAGAGTGAATACTATGCTATGTTTTGACCTAAAGCTGGATTGTAGGGGATTGAGAAAGTTAGAGGCATCCAGATATTGTCTTAGCTGTATGTTAAATAATTTTTCTAGTAACTTAGATAAAATGGATAACAATGATTTGGGCTGGTAGTTGTTGAGGTCACAAGGATCACCTGACTTATAAAGGGGAATTATGTGTGCTATTTTCCAGGAAGCTGGAAGGATCCCTTGTGTGAGAGACATGTTGAATAGATAGGTGATAGGTGATGTTAGACAGTGAATTTCTAATTTAAGGAATAGGGGTTCAAGCTGATCAGCACTGGCAATTTTTTTGGTGTCAGGAGTGATTTAATGCCAGTGGAACGTGGCCATTACAAACACAACATGTAATAGGTGAGTAAGGTACAAGTAAGCCAACGGTTAAGCTAGATTCTGGAGTTTTAGGATCCTTAATGCATGTTTATGGAGTACTGATCACAACCAGCAATGCAATGTAATTGCCCCCACAATATTTCCCACCAATGCCCCTGCGACAGGCTGTATCCCTATTTAGCAATGTGTCTATGTTGGAAAATGGCATAGGGCTGTGGAGACATTATCCTGGCTTGCCATGGCTCTGTCGGGTTCTCTGTGGCCTGCTTCCATGTTAGTTCAGCAGTGTTGTGATTGCTGTTCCAATATGCAGTGTAGGGGGTGCTACAATCCCCTTAAATAGCCTAGGTGCAATTATCCAGTCTAATTTATGCAGTATGGTCTTTAATGACATGCTAATGGGGTCTTTTGCAAGCTGACTGCCAAAAGAGGCTATTTACCTAGACTGGCTGAATATTGCACTTTTGCGCAATGCGCTATAGTAGTTAATGCTTCCACATCATGCAAAGCACCATCTGATGATGTTTGTGCACATGTGGTGAACTGGATCTGAACACCTGTGATGTTGGTGGCATCACTGCATGTGTGCAGCTCTGCACAGCTCTATCCACATGCACGACCTTGCACAGGTCATGTAAGGGTCATGCATGCTCAATGCATCAACATCAGTGGTCTGGCATGCCCATAGAGCAGCTCAAAGACACATTGCACTGTGCAATCAGCATGCACTGAATTATGCAAAGTCCATGCCCTGCAACACTGCAGAAACATGTTTAAACCCTGTAGTACACTAGCAGAGAGGCAAGAAACCTTGCAGCCAGACAGCAATCTAGGATATCTCAGCATAGGGACCAGAAGTGGTCTGAAATAGAACTCTCCAATTTGGTGGAGTTGATGGCTATGAGGGAGCATCTCCTCTTTGGGGACCAGGAACCAGTGTCCCAGGAGTGAGGTGTGGGCCTCTGTAGGCTGCCACCTCACCAGACATATGGGTGTCACCAGGACCAGGGAGCAGTGCTGTCACCAGTGTGGTGACCTCATATGATGGAACCAGGAGCAGTTCCAGTAGTTTCGCAGGATGGTGCAAGATTGCACCATCCCAAGACCTGGTAAATGTTCTCCTGGAGTGGCATACAGGCATCTGGGAATGGGTTAAGTGGAGTACTATTGGTGGAGCTAGGTGTGAAGTATCCCCATTGCACCATCAGCTTCATGTGATGGGCCTGGCTTTGTCACACCATGCAGGTGTGCCACTCCCTGCATGTCACTTACCAAACTTTGCTATTTGGCAACTGTGCTTGGCACACCTGTTGTGGCATGGTGCCTGTCCGACTTTGTGACATGTCACTTACCATGGTGCAGTATGTGCCAGGAAGCATGCTACATGTTTCAGTGGCTTTACACAACTTGGTATGAGGTTATGCTTGTGTGACTTGGTTACAATGTGACTGTTTGCCTCTCTGTCCATGGGATATACCACCCTGTAGGGGTACAAAGGTAAGGAACCTTAGAGGAGGGTTCCACCCCTAGAGGTGCCATGGAAATGATTTCCTTGGCTAAAGGTAGCTTAGGAATGAGCCCATGGGAGAAAGACGAGCCACTGAAGCAAGAGAGGAGGATTGTGGGGTAATGAGAAAATGATTTGAGGAGCAACCAATAGGAACAGTCTTTTAAGACCCAATCGAGGGTGTGGTTAGTTGATCCTCCCCACTAAACCACAGGCATAGCCTTACAATTCAGTGGGTTTATGCAACCTGGTATGAGGTTATGCTTCTGTTACTTGGATACAATGTGGCTGTTCACCTCTCTATCTCTGGCCTATACCACCCTGTAGGAGTACCAAGGAAAGGAACCCTAGAGGAGGGTTCCACCCCTAGAGGTGCCATAGGAATGATTCCCTTGGCAAAAGATAGCTTAAGAAACAGCTCAAAAAGAGTCCCCAAAACAGAGTTGAGCATTACAAGGTGGCGAGGAATGCTATCAGTAGGAAACACCAGGAGGTATGTCAGTAGGTGGCAATGGACATGAGTTGGAGTAGTGTAACAGGAGATAATGAAGGAATAGCTACCTCCAGGTAAGTTTGGAGGAGGTACGAAGGCTCAGTGTGAAGGAGGCATGAGGGGACCACTTCCTAAGGGGAGAGGGAACAGCCACTGGGCCACTATCCACCTCCATCCAACAGATGAACCTAACTACAGAACCTATGGAAGTACTAACCCTATCTAAATATTATGTTCATCAGCATGGAGGAGAGGAAAAAACCTCTTTGAGGAAACCTCTTGGGATCCAAGGCCTAGGTCGCCTTCCCTCCAGGCTGAAAGATGTTTTGGTTAGTGACGGCTCAGCTACTGCAATTTAGAGACGAGATCGAGGAAAGTGGAAAAGATTCCAATTTGGAGGAAGCTCTCGCTTTGTCCTTCCAACAGGAATGATTTTGAGGGTTGTGAGCAACACCTCTGCAACTAGGCACCCAAAAACAAAGGAGGAGAGAAACGACCACAGAGGAACTCAGCTGGCATACACAAGCCTACTAAACAGACCAGAGGAACCAGAAGCGATCAGAGGGAGAATAGTGAAAAGGGTGCATCCAAACCCTCTCAGGCAGCTAAAGGGGCCCTGCTGGTGAGAGACCCACCCTTTGAAGCTGAAGTCATAAATTCTACATCCTAGAGGTGTCACCGGCATGGGTGATGACAGAAGGTCAACCCAAAGTGAAGACATTCCCACTATGGGCCAGATGAGAAGGACCCCACTCTGAGCTTCACATGCTCTAGATGTGGACTTCAGGGGTGATGAGTGAGACCATCAGCTGCAGGCTAGCCCAGAGCCAAGGCATAATGGACATGGAAGGCATGTCTCCAAGTGGAGAGGATAGAGTCAAGAGGTAGCATGAGACCCATATGAGGGTGATGTTTGGATAGTCAATGTGGATGCTTAGACCTACATAGAGGTTGGATTCAGTGAAGGAGACCCCAACACGGGTCCAGAGGAGGCAGATAGCAATTAATAAACACAGGAGTGTATGCCAACTGGGTCCATTGAAAAGCCGAATTAGGAGTGGATCGAAGTGCAGGAAGGGAAGAGACAAGAACAGCCAGGTGAAGCCCGCAACCTGAAGGGTGAAGTACGAAGTACCAGGAGTAGTGAGGTAGGGTACCAGGAGTAATCTAGGTATAATGGCTAGTAGGAGGATTTCAAGAGTTAATGGATGCTGACATGGAGTGGAGGGAAATATGTGCTGAATAAACGGAACATAGGACAAGGGAAGAGAAATATGTGAATAGGAGATGGAATGGGAGGACAGGAAACCCCCAAAAGGAAACACAGAGCTAACAAGAGAGGATCAAGGGAATGAGGAGCACAGGAAGGGACAGTTGAGAGAGTGACAGAAGGCAGGGAGAGTCAGCATAGAAGAGATGGATGATAAACTGCCCCTGCTGCCAGGAGCCACGAAGCCTGCCATAGCAACATAGTCCCCTGCCGTGGGAAAAACAAGGGAGCCATGAATGAGGCACCAGGACAACAAACATCATAAAGAAGGAGTGACATACCGAAATCAGGCAATGCCAGCAGCCAAAGCAGGCTGACATAAAGACAGTATTTGAGGAAATCTGTGGTGCCTGTCCCTTTAAGACAGGAGAGCGGTCGCAACCCAGAAGCGTGGAAGTGGGAATGGAAAACTAGAGCTCCCCAAGCAATGCAGCGAGATGTCTGATATGGTGAAATAAAAGAAAGTAAATGGTAAATGGCAATGGGACAAGTAAGAACGAGGATAGGTAACAGGCCCGGGTGCTGCTGAGGTGGTTCTGGGCTGTCTCTGGGCTTTCGTGACAGCCAGAGTCAGTGACCATCATCCGGTCAGCCATGGAGCACTATTTTCCCATTTACTTCCTGGGGGTGTGGTGTGCCACCAACTTCAAGGCATATGCTGATGTTCACCCTGCCCCTTCTTGATGAATGGGACCTAACGCTGATCCCACTGCATCCACCAGGAGTCAGCAAGCGCCAGGTCGTCACCCCACCCTTCCCCCAAGAGAAGGTGAGAGGTGAGCAGTCATCAGATGCTCAAGCCTTCTCTTCCTGGCCAGCCCTCTGGCTCTCCATGTCCATTCCTGAACCTGAGTCACCATTGTCTCAAGCAGAAATCCAACTGCTGCACCAACCGGTCATAGTATTCCTTTTTATTGAGTGCATTAACACTTGGAGGAGTGTCTCACTACTGGGTACATGTAACCGTCAACATCTCCACAAGTGCACCCCTACATATATCCCTTGCTCCCTTATTATGCAGTGCAATTGCACAACTGGTGGTACAGATCCATGGCCCACACAGCTGAAAACACCGCTCCCCATGTATAGATGTGTCTCATATTGTGCTGGTTTGCAACTGCTTGTGTACACCTTTCTGTCACTGCAGGTCATTGATTGCTGTGGTGCACCCACCAGCCATCATTTCTTGGGGTACCATGCTCCTAGGGCATGGTTGTCTACCCTGTGGAGCTGGCGGCAGTTGTCCTTGAGCCATGAGAAAATACAGTGGTGAGCCGGGACTGCTATCCCATAACACTAGCTGCACAGAGTGTGGTTCCAGTCAATCAATCCCACTGGTGCAGAGCAGTACAATGTCATAGCACACACACCCTCAGAGGTGCACAACTCAGGCCACCAGGGACCCTCTGGCACTGACCACATAGTTGTATTCTCATAGACTGTGCCTGCCTGGGTGTACCTGTCTACTGTGCAATGCAGCCTCATGTTGCAGCAATGCCTGCTTGGCACTCATAGTACACATATACTGTGCATACACTGCCATCTACAGCCACAAACTCTTGTTGGCCCTGTCAGCTGGCTGTCCTGCTGGCACATTCTGGTGACTGGCATCTTTCGACAGTTGGTGAACGTGTCCAACATAAGAGCATGCTACATGGTGCAATGACACTACCCAAAGAACACACTTTTGTGGCCATACTAGCATGTGTGTGGCTAGATGCCACTGTGGGCTGTGGGTGTGCACTTCCCCCAGGCATGTGATGTGCTTCTGTACCAGTGTTCACATGCAGTAGGCATTAGGGGGCTCCCTCTTTACCATACAGGCCTCCTGGACTCAGTGCAGTATGCCATCTTGGTATGCTGCTGTGGTTTGTCTTTACCACCCTAGACACTAAAATATCAGACACTGCTGTCCAGTCCACTCCCCTGGGCAACATCCAGGGCCTTTGCTCTGTGTTTGGGGACACCATCCCAGTCTGTGGCCCTGTGCTGCACTGTGGTGCATGTGTGCCAACCGACCCTGTGTGACTGAGTGGGTGTACAGTTACGTCTACAGTCTCTAGGTTGGCTGTGCCATCAGTATCCCATGCATGCATTAGATAGAAACCTTCAAATACCTCACAGGTATAAATTAATTTCAAGGGAAGCATTTTTCATAAAAAACGAATGCTCAGAAACAAGGGAACACTCCATGAAGCCGGAGGAGATGAGATTCAGGGGAGATGTGAGGAAGTACTTCACAGAAAGAGTGGTGGATGCCTAGAACAGCCTCCCAGAAGAGGTGGTGGGGGCAGAAATGTCTATGGACTTCAAGAATGTATGGGATAGGCATAAGGTAACCTTAGAGCTAGGGAAAGAGGGGGTTACACTGGAGATTAAGAAGTTTCTGCGGTGTTATAGTAGGTAGGGAAAATTGGCAGACAAAGTGAACCAAGCTGTCCTTATCTGCTGTCAACATCTATGTTTCTATGTTCTGTTTTTCTATCTATGCCATGGTGGTGGTTGTATTGTGGGGGGGGGGTGCTGGCTCTGTGTGCTACTTCATCGCACATTGTCTACAGTATCTGCTCACCTCGCTTATGATATCATCTCTGTCCACACACAGGTGCACGTCAGACACCTGCTTCTGTTGATGGCTGGACATTCTGAAGGGCCAGGATGATCTGCTGCAGAGGCTGGATAGGCAGCAGCAGGCCATGCTGGAGAGGCTGCAGTCACTGGATGCAATGACATCATGCATTGTCAATGCTCTGGACTGCATCACCACACATCTGGCTCAAACACCATCTCCGGCTACACCCTAATGCACTATGCCATTCCTGTGTTCAGCCCGTTTCACCTCCCTTCATCTCTGTTTTTCCCTGTGGCCCCCCTTTCCTTGATTCTTGTTCCCAAATGTGTACATAGTCATTTGCTTTTTCATGATTGTTGCTTTCTTCAGTTTGTATATAAAATATTTTAACTTTTACAGTTGTATATAGGAAAGTAAAGGTTTCTTGTTCATGTTACCCTTGTGTACTGTGTCTTTTCTCAGGCAGTGTTGTCCTGTGCTTTTGAATAGCAAGGGTGCGCTTACTGCCATGCCCCCCCTTGGGGTGTGTAAGTCCCTGTTGGCCCTGAAGCACAAGGTTGGCCCTGGTGGTCCAGCAAGTGTCTGCAGCTGCTCTTCCCCCTCAGCAGGGCTCCACTGTCAGCAGACTTGCTGGCATTTTGCTTGTCTCACTAAGTATCACAGTTGTCACCTACACTTCACTTCCTCAGGACAGGCCATGTCAAGACTCTTCCTATCCATTATCAGCAGGCCAGTCACTGTCCATCAGGCTACTGCCCTCCTGCATTGCATATCAGGGCATCCACTGTCTGCAGCCTGCCCTTTGCTGTGTCCATGTGGGCATCACTGCCTTCTATCCTGTGTCCCTGTACAGTCAGCCATTTGGTGTGTTTTCACTTGCCCCATGTGGGGTTTCCTGTGTCCTCCCCCTATGCTCTGGGTTGCTGTGACAGTCTGCACTGCCCCTTTGCTGTCTCCAGTGCTATATTCATTGGTGGGTAATCTTTGCACTGCACTCTGAGCTGTGCTTAGTACACTTGCATTTACATCCTATATTCAGAGGTGTTTGCACAGGGGGGCTATGTCTTTGAATATTGTGTGCACTGGGCCATGGTTAGCACAATGAGAAGAGCAGTGCAAACTTTGCCCACAGGCAGTTCTTTGAATATTGGGCCCCTGATTTAGGCACATTCACTGAATGCAAATTTGAAATCAGCACATGCTTATTATTGTTGCCCCAGTCATTTTCTTCCCTACCAGT
Source organism: Neoceratodus forsteri (assembly GCA_016271365.2). Classification (NCBI taxonomy): domain Eukaryota; kingdom Metazoa; phylum Chordata; order Ceratodontiformes; family Ceratodontidae; genus Neoceratodus; species Neoceratodus forsteri. The sequence continues at coordinate 58,323,581 of CM028130.1, forward strand.
TCTCTGCGAGTACCTTTAAATTCTGGCCTAATAAGTGCTTTAGGCTCTCAGTTTATTGAGTTTTGCTGAGTATGATTCTCATATGACCCACATCCTCATGAAAATTGCTTAATCTCAGTGCCTGCTTGCTTCAACTGGGGGTCTAATATTCTTATGATACCCAGCTCTCTGGTACTAGTGAAACTTGTTTAATCTGTGCTTCCTTGCTTCAATTGGGGGTCTAATATTCTTATGGTACTCTGAAATCAGGTCTATATCTTGGTGATCCAATGCATCTTACTCCTGCCACTGGTGAACCAAACACAAGCTGCCAGCCTGATCTTTCCCTTACAGACATAATTATATGAAATATTTTCATGCTGCACACATAAAACTATCCAAGTGATATGTATGCTGCAAGTAGGGCTATGTGAATACCTCTTCCTGAATATCAGCAAAATATTCGGTTTTCGGGTACCAGGTATTTGGTATTCGCTATTCGGCCAGAAAAGGTGTTTTTTTTTAAGAAAACTTTTAAAAAGCACTTCAGCAACACCATTAATCACCCATTGAACCTGGTGTACCATATATACCTCAATGACACTTCAACCACCAACATTGAGCTGTCACTAATGCTACACAAGCTTCATGTGGCACACTTGATCCACCAGACCACACACACAGTACTCCAAAAACTAAATCAAGCATTGCATTGGGTCAGCACTGGAGGGTGTTCACGGTCACAGACATGGGGTAGAAGGTGCTTTGTCCATGGGCTTAGGAATAGTGGTAGCAGTGGCATCCATAGTGGTGATAACTGAAAGGGTGACTGCTGCAAGAATGGCACCAGTGGTGATGGAAAGCACACCAGCTGTGGATGTAGCAACCGTAGTGATAACAGTGGGAACACTGGTGGTGGTGTCTTCTGCTTCCTGCACAAAGCATGTATGCTCTAATGCCTTCCTACTACTGCACAAAAGGATGTGACAGTGAATGTACAGATGGAACAGGTGGTGACACTAGTAGTAGTAGTACTATTCCCAATGCTACAAGAACTAAAAGGCTTGCCTGGGGAGAAAAATATTTGAGCCCTTCGAATAAAGAGAGACACCTGTCTGCCATTGTCTATGTAGTCTATCTTACTACCTTATCTGGAATTGTATTATGTATCAATAATATATAACAGAGCAAGACAAGATTCAGTACTTTGCAGTAAATGAAGTCACAAAATATTGGATGACTAGAGGGCTTAATTGCCATTGAATTAATAATAATATTCTTTATTTATAGGGCACCTTTAAAATATCAAGGCGCCTTACATTAAGAAACATGACCATCAAATATTATGTAACCCCTAGGGGGCGCTACCCTTAGGATTACTACCCCTGTCTGCCCCCTCTGAGGCAGGGTAAGGGGCCCAGATCCGTGGACGGGTGCCTCCACCCAGAGGTCGGGGTAAATACTGTCGAGATTGCCTCGGTCATAGCCCTCTGGGTTACTGCAACCCCACCTTCGTCCCACTAGTGACTCACACTGGGTGGCAGCGATTCGGTTCACCAGTACACTTACCCCACGGAAAATATAATTCAGTTCCCTTCGGGGACCCCCTGTAAAGTAAGGCACAGTTATGTTGCAATCACCAAACAGCAGTTCACCATTAATGTACACAATAGCCAGGACACAGCTGTGAAAAAACAATCTGATTTATTCAAGAGGGAATATAACTAGGACAGGGGGAAATCAAGTTGATTAGATTATACTATATTTATCTACCTAGGGCTCTGTGCACAGGCCTATCCCTATCAATTACTGTCCCTGGGTACCCAAGCCCTAGTGGCTAGTCCAAACCGTGGCAACTGGTAGGGGCCCTTTCACACAGGGGAAAGAAAAAGTTAGTTAAACAGTCAGCAGTACAGTAATTCCATTTGGTTCCAAGGTGGCAAATCAACAGGGAAACTACCCTGAATTAGTACTCACGACCTCCAGACAAGATAGGGTCCTTAAACATTAACAGGGCTACTCTTGAGCTCTACGAGTCTCCTCACACATTTATATGGCAAACTGCACCAGGCAAAGTCCTTCAATGGCAGCAGGATTCAACTTGAGCTCTACACACATTTATATGGTAACAGCAACAGGCAAAAGTCCTTTAATTTGCAGCAGGATTTACTTGAGCTACAGAAGTCTCATAGTACATTTATATGGTTATCTCAATCAAGACAGAATCCCTCTCTGGCAGCAGGATTAACTTGAACTCACACACATTTATATCATAACAGCAATAGCAGCGGGGTACAACACCAGGCAGCTGCTCCCAAACTCTTCAGCTTTCACAGTCACTCCAGCTCTGCAAAGGCAGCTTTTTACCTCTCCCATGGACCGAGCGCGATTCAGCAATTTTCTCCAGTCCTCCTACAGGTCGAGCCTGGTGGGTAGCTGTACAGGACACAGCCTCCTCTGACCGCCCGCCGATGGATTTAGTCCGACTCACTTGAAAGGGCAAACGGCCGCCTTAGGCCTTTCACGTGATTCCTGCGCGAACACTCCCCAAGAGCAGAAGCACAGAGCTCCTCTCCTCACCTCAGTCACAACACATCTAACCCCCAACAGCAAGGGATACTTCATTCAGTTCGGGCGCTACCCGCTTTCATTGGCTGGCTGCACATGCCAGTCATTTCCTCTGCCTCTCAGTGGTGCGAAAAAGCGCCATAGCCCATAATGCCTTTCCCAAATACAAGCAGTCCATCTATTGGTCAGTCAACTCTGTGGGATTCCAAGGTACTGATTGGTCCAATTTCACAGTTCGGGACCAAGATGGAGGAAACAGTCGAAACAGTCCTGGCTGCAAAGGAAGGCAGGTTAGCACAGCTACATTATCATTATTTTACATGTCATTTCATGCAATCATTCACATCCCTTATCAGGGCTCCCCTGCACTACTAGCGATGGCAGAAGGGGCACTTACTATCTGACCGGAGGGAGCCAAGCATGATAACACTCAACCCCCCCATTTTAACCCATTCCGACTGCAACAGGCAGCCCTTAAAGGGACAACATGGAAGCCTTATAAAGCACTCCAGGACCCCCACTCCGGCTACTTTATGTCGACACCAACCAGGCAGGAGAGCACACACGAGCTCCAGGAACTTTAGAACCCCATTTGTAGGGGGTTACACCTCCTGGTTTGGAAAAGCTTGGCGTCCACGCCAAGTAATCACCCTTAAGGCAAAGTAGGTAAACATTCTGAGCAACATCATATTACATTTTATCTTACCTACATAAACATTAGATATACAATGCACTATAGTGTATACACATCACACATATAGAATCTTACACTTGTTTAACTCAGGTCATAGGGTCCTACCTATGACAGGGACACCACACTCAAAAGGCTTTACTAATAATCTGGAGTTATCCCCCAATGCTAACTTAGGCAAAGAACTGGGGGACACATACACCCCTTTGTGGACCACATTTAAGGGCAGGTCCACTGGCTGACCTAAAGATTCATAGCTTAACTTTATTACGGGCCGAATTTGTCATCCGGATCATCTAGGGGTCTCAGGGGATTCTGAACCAGACCCTGACTCCACTCCAATGTCAGAGACATTAGCAACAGGGATCCCTTCAAGGATCAGGCTCGATACTCATAATACTATCAGGGGCTTGACCTTCTATCCCTGAACCCACCCCACTGGGCTCATCTGGGGGCAGTGTAGGTACTAGAGGGGAACCATCAGGGCATTCAAAATAGTCTTCCGATTCGGGCATATTACTGGCTTGTTCCCCTGTCTCACTCTCTTCTTCTGAAAAGTCGGATAATTCAGCCAGGCCAGACAGTTCAGCCAAGCCTAAGGACTCAGCCCCTTGAGTTCGTCTGCTACCCCATTCATGTTCTGGAGGCATTTCCTCCAGGGATAAAGTAAAGGGCTCCACTAACACAGATGGGCCAGCTTCAGTTCCTGAGTTAACAAGGGGATTGCCCCGAAACAATTGACTTACTTCATAGTATTCAATGTCATCTTCGCTGTCTTCTGACACTGAGTGTTGATCATCTCCTTCTGCAGAGGGGGTTGGACAAGGCTCCCTTGGTGGACTTGTTGAAGGCTCCACGGACTTGATTCCTTTCTTAGCAACAGATCTAGTCATGGGCCTGGAAGCAGGGGTAGAGGATGGTTCAGCTTCAATCAAGATCTGCCCAAATGGCAGCATATGATTTCTGTGTATAGTTTTCACATCTTTCTAATTGTTTTCAGGCCGCACTTTATACACAGATAGGTCTGCCAGCTGTCCCACAACAACATGAGGGAGGTGATGCCATCGGTCGGCAATTTTATGTTTGCCATGCAGTCCCAGATTTCTCAACAACACTCTATCCCCATTTCTCAACTCTACTGTTTTCACTTTTTTGTCATATCTCTCCTTGTTAGCCAGATTTCGTTTAGCAGCCATGGTCTGGGCCAGTTGGTAGGCATGATTTAATTGGGCCTTTAATTTCTGTACATACTGTAGATGGTTCTCTGCTCACACCCCATCAGGGGAAACCCCAAAACACACATCTACTGGCAATCTAGCCTCTCTTCCAAACATTAGACGATAGCGGGAGAACCCTGTGGCATCACTTTTCGTACAATTGTAGGCGTGAACTAGAGTGCAAATCTGTTGGCTCCATCTCGATTTATCTTTGGATTGTAAGGTGCCTAGCATGTCGAGCAATGAACGATTGAACCTTTCAGGCTGAGTTTCTCCCTGCGGGTGGTAGGGGGTGGTTCGTGATTTGCGTACCCCCCCAAAGATAGCATCTCTTTAATCAAGCGACTTTCAAAGTCCCTTCCCTGATCGGAATGAATCCGCTGCGGAGCCCCATAGTGGATGAAAAAATTCTCAACAAGTATATTAGCCACTGTAGTTGCTTTCTGATCCTTGGTCGGGAAAGCCTGTGCATACCGGGTAAAATGATCAGTGACCACTAGTATGTTGCTGACACTTCTCAGATCAGGCTCTAAACTCAGGAAATCAATACAAACCAGTTCCATAGGAGCACTAGTAGTAATGTTGACCAAGGGAGCAGCTTTCTGAGGTAACAATTTCCTTTGCAAACGACGACCACAGGTCTTGATATACTGTTTCACGTCCGCACTCATCTTTGGCCAATAGAATCGCGCCCGTACCAAGTCAAGTGTTCAATCTATGCCCAGGTGCCCCATCTGATTATGCAATGACCTTAGAACTAGTTCTCTGAAAACTGAGGGCAGCACCAGTTGTTGTCGTTGCACCCGGCCCTCCTTACTCACAGTCTCTCTCTATATAGTAGTTGGTTGATCAGCTTTAATTTGGGCCCTTCTTTGTACAACAAGGTAGTCCGCAAGTCAGTGGAACGTAGGTTGGATATATCCCTTCCAGCCCGCAAAACCTCTACGGCCATTCTTATCATAGAGTTACAGGACTGAGCCTGTTGGAGATCATCATTGTTGAGTTGCGGCAGAGAGCTGGTGTCCAATGCAGAGAAATGACAGTAGGCGGCAGGTATACAGTTTTCCGCTGGCCCCAAACAATCTACCACACAGTCCACTGCGTCAGGAGACACCTGTTCTTCGTTATCAAATTTCTGGCACAGGGCTCTTATGTCAGGTTCAGACAACCGGACCCATTCAGTCTGGGACACTGGCCTCTGAGAGAGAGCATCTGCATCTATATGGTTTAGGCCCACCCTGTATTCTACAGCGTAATCATAGGTGGCCAAGGCAGAGAGCCACCTATGCCCAGTAGCATCCAATTTGGTGGAGGTTTGCACATAGGTCAGAGGATTATTATCAGTCTTTACTAATATCTTGGCACCATACAAATAGTCGTGGAACTGATCAACAATGGCCCACTTCAAAGCCAAAAACTCTAATTTGTGCACTGGGTAATTACTTCTCTGACAGCGTCAGACTTCTACTGGCAAACACTACAGGTCTCAGCCCATTCGAGTGCTCCTGATATAATACAGCCCCCAATCCTTGCAGACTGGCATCAGTATGAAGAGTGTAAGGCTTGGCTGGGTCAGCATAGGCCAACACGGGTGCGTGGGTGAGTTGATATATGATGTCATGGAAAGCTTCCTCACACTCAGCAGTCCATCAATCCCTGAACATATCATTTGGCTGAAAATACCTCTTTTCTATGTCAGTGTGCACACCCTTCTTATATTTTTTGTGAGTAGGCGGATACCCCTGGGTGAGATTAAGGAGGGCGCGAATCACTCATGAATAGTCTCTGACAAACCGCCTATAGTAGCCACAAAACCCCAGGAATTGTTGCAGCTCTTTCAAATTTCTAGGTTGAGGCCAAGTGGTCAACACCTCCACCTTCCTAAGGTCAGTCTCTATGCCTTCAGTGGACACTATGTGGCCCACATATTTCACGGAAGTCTGGAAGAATTGACACTGGTCGATAGACAACTTGAGGCCGAAATCCTCCAGTCGATCCAGGACTTTGAATAATCGTTGCTCAAATTCTTCCAAGGATCGGCCAAACACTATGATGTCATCTAAATAGACCAAACACTTGAGTAGGTTCATGTCCCCCACATAGGTTCATGTCCCCCACAGCTCGTTCCATCAAGCGCTGAAAAGTGGCTGGGGCACCCGAAATTCCTTGAGGCATCGGAATAAATTCATAGAAGCCTAAGGGGCAAATGAAAGTAGTCTTTTCCCGATCGTCTGGGGCCATCGGGATCTGGTAGTATCCGCTCCGAAGAGCAGCTTTCACAGTCACTCCAGCTCTGCAAAGGCAGCTTTTTACCTCTTCCATGGACCGAGCACGATTCAGCAATTTTCTCCAGTCCTCCTACAGGTCGAGCCTGGTGGGTAGCTGTACAGGACACAGCCTCCTCTGACCACCCGCTGACGGATTTAGTCCGACTCACTTGAAAGGGCAAACGGCCACCTTAGGTCTTTCACGTGCTTCCCACGTGAACACTCCCCAAGCGCAGAAGCACAGAGCTCCTCTCCTCACCTCAGTCACAATGCATCTAACCTCCAACAGCAAGGCGCTCTTCCTTCAGTCCGGGCGCAACCCACTTTCATTGGCTGGCTGCACATGCCAGTCATTTCCACTGCCTCTCAGTGGTGTGAAAAAGCACCATAGCCCATAATGCCTTTCCCAAATACAAGCAGTCCCTCTATTGGTCAATCAACTCTGTGGGATTCCAAGGTACTGATTGGTCCAATTTCACAGTTCGGGACCAAGATGGAGGAAACAGTCGAAACAGTCCTGGCTGCAAAGGAAGGCAGGTTAGCACAGCTACATTATCATTATTTTTGCATGTCATTTCATGCAATCATTCACATCCCCGTATCAGGGCTCCCCCTGCACTACTAGTGATGGCAGAAGGGGGCACGTACTCTACGGCCCGGGTGGGAGCCAAGCATGACAACGCTCAACCCTCCCCCATTTTAACCCATTCCGACTGCAACAGGCAGCTCTTAAAGGGACAACACATGGAGGCCTTATAAAGCACTCCACGGACCCCCATTCTGGTGACTTTATGACGATTACCAACCAGGCAGGGAGCATTTGTAGGGGGGTTACAATTGCAATAAATATAAAACAATACAAAATTACACTGTTCCTTGAAGCATACTGCACCATTTTGCAGTAATTTTGCAAGATACTGCATTGAATACTGTCTAGCACCACTGTATGAACAATGTTTTATAATCTTGATGCAGTGTTTCATTCTTGGGCATGTTAGCTTTAGATTGTTTTGTTACAAGGGCATCTCAATCTCATTTAGTATAACTTCACTTATTTATGGTGTGTGTTTCTTTAGGCAGTATAGCACAGCGGGTTAAAGCTCTGAACTGCAGATCTGAAAACATGGGTTTGAATCCCACAGCCGCCTAAGTACATACTGTGTGATCCTGAGCAAGTCACTTAACTTCCTTGTGCTCCCAAGTAGCATAGAAACAAGTTTCAGTTTAGTGTGCTACTCCTGGCTAAACAATGTTCCTATTCCCTTTAAGGGTTGGATATTCATAGTGTGTTTGTATGTTCCTGGCAAAGTCCAGGTTCTAGTCAAAGCACCAGGGCTCTATTGGCATCCTACGTCCTTACCCCCTCCACCTCTCACGCAAACTCCTTTTTGACTCCCCCTCCTTCTTATGCAGCCTGACCAGCAGCCCTAGCATTTTTCCTCTCACACAGGCATAAAAGTTCAACCAACACAGAACTTGCCCTATCTGCACTTCTGCTTAGCTCCCAGTAGCTCGTTTATCCCATTGTCTATGTCTGTCTTCTATGGGCGCTCTCTAAATCCTGCGCTTTCCCACCCACCACTGTTCTCAACCTCTCCATAGACAACAAGTACTAGCCACCAGTATTACAAATTATCTGTATCACTTCAGTGAAATTGTGTAAGCATACATGACTGTTTATATGTCTGTAATCTAAGCACAATATGTCACCTTCCCCTGTATGTATCTGCAGTCTGTAAACCTGTATGTAGCAATGTATCAACATCCTAATGTATAGCTCAACGTTATGTATTCCATGAACACTCTGTATCAAGCACCATGGTCTCCTATGTGTAACTTTATGAAATGTATATGCTATCTCCCATGTATACCCCCCACCACAGGTCGCACCGTGAGACGAGCATCTTTTTGCTCAGTGTGCCCTACCTGGTGAAACTCTTCAATAAATAAATAAATAAAAATGTATTGCAACTTTATGCTCCACTGTTCTTAACTGTATTTTATTACTGCACACCCCCTCCCCTGAGTGCTTCCTTTGTTCTGCATAGATTGTTTGGGGGTTTGACTGCACAGGGACAACACTGGCAGTAATTGCCTAGACGTGCTGTACATTTGTGGATCTATGACCTTGTCCCTCACCACTTGGGGATGGTGGTGCAGATGCTTTGCTGGGGCTGGATCAAGCATGTTTGCAAGGTTACTAAAGACATGATGGATCAGATCACTAGTGGTTACTGTGTAAAACACTAACTGTTACTACTTAGTTCTTCTGGAACTACCGTAATATGCCAACCTTGCCAGTTATACTGTACCTCAAAAATGCAGCAACAAATGAAAAAACACTGCTACTAAAAAGGGAGAAGAAAGGGGCAACTTTTTTGTCAAACATGGAACCGAGCAAGGAACTGACAGATAACATACAGTCAACTCAGTGAGACAAGCCTGCCTCACTAAGTGCAATGGTTTAATTAACAAAACAACAACAAACAAAAAAAATGCATGTGCACAGCTGTGCACACACAAGGCACAGACTTGGGGGGGAGGGGGTATATTTCACATGCACAGGTTAATTGTGTGCAGTGGGCTATGGAAGTGGGTGGGGGTAGTCAGCCAACACACTCCTCATGTGTACAGTGATTCTAGCCCAGAACCAGATGACTAACAATAATAATTCAGTGCATCAAGCCTGACTGGCTTAGAACTGAAGTTTATTTCAAAATCTGTGTGCACACCTGGGCCTCAGCTTCATGAAAAAATATATTAAGTATGCACATGCAAAGCAAAGCCTCACAAATCAAATATCATACACGTAGACAGCAAATCATGAGCAGTGACCTGCAAGAGGAGGAGTTAGCAGACACCTTCATCAGTCATACAGGGAATCAAGCTTGGAACCAGACAACCGCAAAAAAAAAAAAACACAAAAATAAAATGTGCTTCACCCAAAAAAATCACACTGGAGCTATGTCAGAAAGCAGCAGAGAAGGGGCGTTAGCAGACAGCCCTCCTAGTCCCTGTAACTGAGTACAGCAATAAGGACAAGAATACCTGTCAGAAAACCAAACATAGCTTTTCTGGCACTGATCAAACAAATTAAACTGACCCAAAAAAGCCTGTGGAGTGAAAATCTATTTCTTTTTCAGCAAGTTTAAGGTCTCAGAAATACTGCAGAGCAGCTCTCAGAAACCATTGTCTCCTGTCTTCTATTAGCTCAGAGTGAAGAAGTCACATGGTGTGCTTGCCTTTGAGCTCCAGAAATGGCTTTTGATTGGCCAACAAAGCTCTGTGAGACTTGGAAATCTCACCGAATAGTAGTTCCCGAATAGTGACCGAATAGTGAACTATTTAGGAAATGCATCCAAATATTCAGGAAGTCTACTATTCATGGTATTCAGAAAATACTATTAGGCTTATGCATAGCCCTAGCTACAAATATGATTTAAATGCTAAATTGGAACTGATTGCATGCACATGGCATGCGTGCATCAAGCAAGTCTGGAAACCATGATTTTTATGTTAAATTGGGAAAACTGCATGCACAAGGCATGTGTGCAAAAAAGCAATGGGTCACTAATAACTGCACATGTAAAAGTCAATTGACTTGCTCAGGATCACATCATACACAAGTGGGGGTTGATGATATTCAAACCCAGGTCTTCTGGCTTGTAATTCAGTGCCTTTAACCACTAAACCATACTGTCTGCAAACATATGGCTTGCAAGTACTTCAATACAAACTTTATCTGACTACATCTGCAAGCATGTGGCACCTTGTAGCCACTGTAATACTTTTCAGTTTTCTTTCTCCTTCATCTCATTTTCACAGTTTAACTGCAGCACACATACCAATGGAAACACATTTTTTTCCCACTCCCAATACACAAACTTACCCATAAAACCACTTAATTACTTCTGTCTGGCCTGTACTCCTACTATTTTCTCTCCATAGCTTCAATGCAACAGACTTTAAGGTGCAAAGGCAAAACTAGCAATAACTCAACGCATGCACTGACATGGCCAGCCCCCCCCTCACCATGCACACACACTGTAATGGGTATGGCCATGCTGCTACAGACCTCCCATCAAGTACTGATGTAAGTAAAAAATCTTTTACTTGAGTACTAGGGAGCCAGAGGCAAGAGTCTTTAAGAGATGACATCCATTGGTCACAGTGCTGGGCATACCCCCTTGAAATGAGTGGAGTTATTTTCTATTACTATTTTATACATTATGATGCTGATTTGGAGAATAATGAAGGCTACTGTTCTATTAACAAGACCCTTGTTAGTCGAGTGGTGGGCTTCATTAATCTCCAACTCTCCATCAATAATGTACAAAATAGTAATTAAAAAATACCCCCATTCATTTCAATGGCACACACCCCTACAGTCTCCTTTTCAAATTTGTCATAATGTGCCTGAGCATGGGGATGTGGAGATCAGCTTCCTTGAGGGGGCATAAACCTGACTATAGTGGGGCTCCAATAGTCTGTACATACCATAACGCTCAACTGTCTGTAAATGCAAGGGACAGATCTACAATGCCTGTAACATCTCTAATAGGTCCAACTTATTTGGTTTGACTGAAATGTGATATGCAAATCAGGAAAAATTCAAATGCATTTGATTCATCTGTATATACCCCAGAGCAGTGCATTAGATTTGGGCGTAAACCCACCCAGTTACTAACCAAATTTTTTTTCTGGCTGAAGTCTGCCCCCCCCCCAAAAAAAAAAGAAGGGTGTCCCTATTTTTCTCCCTGTCTCCATTCCATTCAGTACCCATCCCCTATGGGTCATGACGCAGCCCAAAGGTGAAGAAATGTGAAAAACACATCAATATTTCCTCCTTCCCCAATATCTCTGTTAAAAAAAATATTTGCTTTTACTTACCTGGCCAGATGGACAGAACCTGCAGCCTGGCATAGTGTGCCACCAGCCCAGTTTTCAGTCCACTGTCCCTCTCTCTTTGGTCAGAAGATGGATGCTAGAATCAACCATCACAGGTTCCCAACATGGTCTAAGACCAAGTCACTTTGCCATCTCAACCCACCCAACCTGGGTTGCTTGCTTCTTGCTCATTGCTTCTGTGGCTGCTGCTGCACTGCACTGATCAAGGCCTTTGAAGGCCACCACATCACTGTCACCACTGCAGCCAAGCCTAGTTTACTGCTGTGAGGGTCTGTGCTGGTTTTTATTCTTATTGCAAGGCGTGCCTAGTAGAGTAACTAGGTAATATAGTCTTGAGTTAGCTTCTAGCTCACCATCTGCCCCTTCAGCCACCAGGGGAGACAGAGACTCACTAAGAGTAGAATAACAAAAATATGCTGCCACAACACTGCTACTGAGAATTCAGTACTTCAGTAGTCTGTCTACTCTGTGGCAGAAAGACAGAGTCACACTTGCAATGCTCATCTACTCTTTCTTGGCTGGAGCTCATCCACATCACATGTGATTGTGCCACCGCTAATAGGTGGAGAGAGTAGACAACACAATACAGACATAGTCGAGTCTGGAGAGTACCTGCAGTATGAGCACATGCAGGCCAGGTGAGCACTTACTGTGCAAAAGATTAAATCCAAATTTAAAGCCATTATTGACATACCATAAGAACAACCCAGGCACAAATATGGGGGGGGGCAACCCCTCTCCCCTACATAAATGGCACCCCTACTTTTTGGTAGAAATTCATTCTCAAGTGCTAATGCAATTATTTCCATGGTGTTCTGAGGTACTGTATCTCCATATTTCATAATGTGTCCTGATCATCATGTGGGTTAGTGTTCCTCATTGTTCCTCATTTTGAGTGGAGTGTCCATGTTTCTCATTTCAGTGACCAAATGTGAGGTATGGTGCATGGGTCTAAGATCCTGCTCAGCACAAAGAGTGCTGAGCATGGCCATAGTGTATATGCTCAATACAGAATAACAAAGGGAAAGTAAGTGAGATAAAACAGTCATGGAAAAACACATTTGTAGCACTAAATATGCACAATGAATGTGCATGATCCAAAACAAAAAGGATAGGCTTCACAACACAGAGGCCCCTCTTTGTATATCTGGAATGGGGGATGTTGACTAGCTATGTCCAGGGCATTTAATGCAGTAAGCAAACAATACTTTACAGATTAATGGCAATTTAATGACAAAAATCAAAAGCCATAAACAACTTGCAAAAGGGTCAGAATTAATGGGTTCACCTCGTTTTTATGGGAATTAAAAAAAAATATGTTAAAGACTAATTTCTAGCAGTAGTATAAGAAATAGAAACTGATGTGTTTTTTTAGATGAGATTTGCATCGGCTTAGCTGCTGCACACATTGCAAGCATGCAGCATATGAACCTGATGTGATGTTTAAATGATATTCACACCAGCTTAACTGCTGCACTTGTATCAAGAATGCATCATGCAAACCTGATGTACTTTTTAGAAGAAGTCCACACCAGCTTACCTGCTGTGCATGTGTCAAGCTTGCTGTATGCTTACCTGATTTGCTTTTTAGATCTGGTTCGCATAAGTTCATTTTGTGTATGCAAACCACATAAAAACATTGCACAATTAAGCATGTGGCATACATTCTGCATGTACACAGCACACCAAAAACCCCTGACAACCCTACCTATTTTTCTCACCAGCACCGTCTTGCCCCATAATGTCCTCTAGCATACTAGAAAAAAGACACTCCTGCCTTTAGGCAACTCTTAACAAGAGTAAGTGGGCCATCTAATCCACTATCATTCCTCACTGGCCGCATGACCATAAGGATCTTGGGGATGATCACTCTGTATTCCTTTCCCCTTAAGTGCATCTTTAGCATTTTCTCAGGACTTGTTATGCCTATGTCATTCAATAAAAAGTGCAAAAGAACAGTCAGCATGCCTCTCTAGCTACAATGCTTGGCTATGCATTGCAACTTAATCTCTACTGCAGGCAGGCAAATTATTATACCTGCACTGGCACCATCATCCTGCAATTGCCTTTCAATTCTCTGGCTCCCTTTACTATGGAGTCTCAAATGAACAATGCCATGTAACCTGCTACCCAGCCTTTTTTCTTTCTCATACATCCCAACTCAGGTGTATGGATGGACAAAATGTATGGATACAGTACCTTATTTGTAATGTCCTGGTCCCCTCTGGGACTAGGGGTATATGGTGGTATGTCTCATCAAGGAGGACCATGCTTACATCCATAACACTCATAACCTTTGCTCGCCATTTTACCATGGTTCTGAGCAGAGGGGGACCAGGAACAACTAACACATGCATATACAGGGGCACCAATAATATGAAACCATTTACGTAACTGTTCTCTATGCCAGGAACTGGTGTCAAGCAGGATGTGTATTTATTGCTGACTTGGTGGAACACAGCTACATACAGCATTGCCCTTGTCACTCAGTTCATGGTTATTCAAGATTTCATCATACTGCTGACATGATGAATGCCACTGCATCTATCCCTTGGGGGAAACTCTATCCCCGTACAGGGTCCCTTAGGTACTGTTATCTACAAGACCAAATGGGTGCTGGCACTTTCCCCAGGCAGGGTGATACTGGGGGACAATGTACATCTTTGCATGACTCTGTGACAGCAGAGGCATTTAATGGATTTGCAACCAATCTATGGTCTACTCCTCTTTTTCAAATAGTCAGTCCAGCTGTGTGGGTCTCCCTTCCAGTATCACACTGATGATCTTAGAGACTCAATTAAATGGACTTTCTTGTCTGGCCCAACCACCATGACGCTTAACTGACCAAATGTGTTGTTTGGTCCCCCATCCAGAAAAAAAACATTCCATTTGCCAATACCATACACTTACCTATGGGTTACTCATTACTCTCTAAGGAACCTTTTCTCCTCTTGAACACTCCCATGAAGGTTCACTTGCACATTACACCCTTCCTTTCAGAGGACATCCTTTGAGTGCACAGGCACTACTACTTTATGGTGCCTGATAAGCTGGGTGATTGTTCTCCCCTCAGGGCAGCACAGCTCAGGTCTCTGAAGGGCCTCTCCCCACCCTAGGAGGTGGCATAGTGATACAGGGCTCCCTTTTGCTATATCTTCTTGTCTCCAAGCTCCGACACCTGGGTACACAAATCTACTCTGGATCTAACTCATTCTTGGCTTTAGGTTCTAAGCTGTCACCTAGCTTCCACATTTTAAAAAGCAAAGTTGACGAGCAGGGCAAGGAATATTCATGTCCAGGCTTCTGGCTGACAGAACCAAGAAGCACAGGACATCAACTTCAGACACCATGTCCCCTATCTGAAGCCCACTAGAGAACAGCTGTGAATGTCTGGCTTAACCTCATGAATGCTCCCTTGCCTTGGTAACATATGTCTACCACCAAATGTCACAATTTTCACAAAAACTTATGAAGTTTGATTTTAAGCTTTACAGTATCTTATTTGACTATCCTGTAAACAAGAGATCAAAAAGTTGACACAAACAGCCTCCCTTTCAGTGTTTATCAACCTGAAAAAATTGTGACACTGTGTTATGTAGTTTATGTAAGCAATAACACATGATGGGCTGTGGGTTAATTAAGAAATAAGCCACAAGTGAGTGTGGATTATTTTGGGATTTACCAAGGCTGTTGTGGTTTGCCCATGAGGCACAGCCGAGTGGATAAATTCTCACCAGCCATGGTAAATCCCCCAATAACCCACACCCCAAGTGGCTTATTGTGATTATATCATGACATCTTGGTATGGATTTAAGTTGAAATTGTTTTATTTTATTTTTTCCTGTGTAGAAAAATGCATTTTTTCCAAAAAACATTGCTGCACAAAAGAAAATAGCCCCTAGCTGATTTCTATGAGCTGTCAAGGGTCACCAAGTTCAAGCTGTTTGCTGCAGAGACTGGAGCTGATGAGCCTGGCTGGGCAAATGACTTGATCACCACGGTTTTGGTCAATGGGAGCAGAATGGTGAATGAGGAGGTCAGATTTACTACAGGTATGTTTCATTCAGGAGATGTTTCACTTGTGTTCTGAAGTTTGCGGAAGATTTCATCAGTTCTGTATCATTAATTACATCGAAGGACATGTCCATTGTTTTTTCTTTTTGTTACCAGCATTTGACAAATGTTGTTAGTGAGAGTTAATATGACAACTCTGAGGCATTGTTTGGGGTATCAGAGTGATACCTTTAGGCAGTGGCATGAGATTGTGGCAGACTGGCACCTTTGCCAGTGATTATCGTCAGATTTAAAATGGGGCTATGATGCCAGTCTGCCTATCTGATTGGCTGTTGCTTTATGTATTGGCATAATCTGGATTAACACATGGTCTAGGGGTGTATAGAGGCACAAAGCCAGAGGTAACATACCCATGTGGCATGGGAATTCATGTGTTCCAGTGCTGGTGATATTAATGAATTTTAAATTACATTGAGATATTGGAAAATCAAATTTTGACAAAATTGTGCATACATTTCACAAACATTTGTGGAAACTGAATCAGTATTCCACCAAAATCAAGTAACACTCCACACCAGGTGCTACCCCTGCAGCAATAGAGGTCTACAGTATATTACATTAAAAGAGATGGAGAAAGAGCAGGTAATTGATAAAACTATTGGACTAAGAAGAAGGTATAACTTAAATGCACAGGAATAGTGAAAAAAACTTAAACAAAAGGAGCTCAATCTGTCATCTGGGGGTGCTCAAATAAAGAAGGTATATGAACAGCAAACTCAACACTCCTCCACTGGGCGTCAAACAGGCATATTTTATTAAATATAAAAGAAGCAGATGCCACAATCAGCCAAAGGGCTCCAACAATAAAAGGTCCCAACCAGTTTTATGCTATCTGCATATCATCAGGGGGTGGTGCATAGTAAAAACAAATTGGTATATATGCTATATGTAGGTTTTAAAGCCACAGTAACCAGAACATATATTTTCTTGATTGACACTAAAAATACAGGATTAAAGAAAACAAAAACCTAATATATTAGCATATACATGTTCTAGATGAACAGTCATTTATATTTAAACTGTAAAGTGCTTGAATTTCCCTGTTATTACACAATATTAAAAACAAATTATGCAGCAGCTGAAATCAACATATATCATGAAATACTGTACTAGACAGGAGATCTGCTCCCAGCCTCCGGGAAATATAATATGATGCTTCATGTCACAAGGATTATTATAGATCATTTTAACCTATAAAAAAGGTGACAAAAAAATTAGAAATCCAAATTCATAATTATTTATAATTTATAATGGGAGTTGGGAAAAGAGGAAAGGGAAGGAGAAAGGGGGATGGGGATAAGGGACATAGGAAAGAAAGAGAAGGGGGTTTAAATGAAAATAAAGGGGTGGGGAAGGGGAAAACGAAAACGAAAAGAAGGGCGAAGGGGAAAGAAAAGAAGAAAAGAGGAATAATATAAAAGGGGAGAAAAAGACAAAAAGGGTGGAAAAGAAGGAAAAAAATTATAATGTCACTACATCTTTATATCATCAGGTCTTGGGAAAGTGATTATCTCCATGGAATTAAATCAATCGTATCATTCAAACCTGGAACAGTGAGCATTAAGAAGACTAGAAATGAATGATGCAACAATAATTAAATCAGCAGACAAGGGGGGGGTGCAGTAGTGGTACAGAATTCTGTGGATCGCCAGATGGAATGCCTTAGGCAATTAAGAGACAAACAAACTACAAACAAAACATGTTTAACTCTACACCAGAAATGTCAGAACTTGTGGACACTTGCCTTGATAGCAGTTATGAACACAGTTACATCAATTAGTGGGAAAGAAAAGTACTTTTAAACAAGAAACCCAAAAGTCCCATTGTTTTACACCATCCCAAAAATCCACGAAGACCATCTGTGGCAGGGCTTGGCTGGGTGCACAACACGGCTTCATAAAAGACACTGGTCACATTTTGAACATCAAAAGGGAACATGAATGATAACAATATACAGTCAGATGACGTAATCCTAGCCACAGTGTGTGTTAATAATGTATACACATCCATGCCACACAGGGTAAGCTTGAGAAATTTCAAGGAGTTTCTCAAATACAGAGAAGATTCCAAAGAGGGCAAAAATAAATTCCTTCTAGAACTTACTGAATTGGTTCATAAACATTGTTATTTTAATTTAGAGAAGGACAATTTTTATCAAATACAAAGGATGGCCACAGGATCAACAAGGGCTGGTAGTATAACCTAGATGTTAGGGGAATGAGGTGTGAACGTGCTTGGTACATCCAGCAGACCAAACCTAAGTTTGATTCTCACTACCTCCACTTGCATACTGTGTGACTCTGAACAAGTCACTTAACTGCCCAGTGCTCCCAGGTCACCCCTGAAACAAGCACTTGTGCCTAGTGGACCTTACTCAGTTACCAAAGACTTAAAAAAACAAACAAAAAAAACAATGGTACCATCATATGCATGCCATCTCCCTACTTTTGCATTTTTATTTATGGTGAGATTGAGCTGTGAAATAGTTGATGTCATAACATAGAAGCATAGAAACATGGATTTTGAAGGCAGATAAGGACCGCTTGGCCCACCCAGTCTGCCCATTTCCCTACCTAATGGATAAGCTGCAGATCCTAGTTAACCAGCAGCCTACCTCTTCCTACCCCTACCCCCTAGAATTGCCTTATGACTGTCCCATGCATGCTTGAATTCCACCACTGTTTTTGACTCCCCATCTCCTCCGGAAGGCCGTTCCATGCATCCACAACCCTCTCTGTGAAAAAATACTTCCTTAAATTACCTCTGAGCTGCCCCCCTTCTATCTTCAAATTGTGCTCCTTGTTCTTGCACACCACTTTTTGAAAGATGCTACCCTCTTGGACTTTGTTGATTCCCTTGAGGTACTTGAAAGTTTCTATCATGTCCCCCCTCTCCCTCCTTTCCTCGAGGCTATACATATTCAGTTCCTTAAGTCTCTCTTCATATGTCTTCTGGTGCAGACCCTGCACCATTTTAGTTGCCCTCCTCTGGACAGCCTCCATCCTGTCTATGTCTTTGCGGAGATTGGGTCTCCAGAACTGCACACAGTACTTCAGATGGGGTCTCACCAACTGTCTGTACAGAGGGATAATAACTTCCTGTTTTCTACTGGTGATGCCTCTCCCTATGCATCCCAGTACCCCCCAGCCCTCCTTGCAGCCCTCTCACGTTGCTTGCCCACCTTTAGGTCATCTGATATGACTACCCCCAGGTCCCTTTCCATTTTTGTTGTTGTTAGTAGCTCACTCCCCATTGTGTACTCTTCTCCTGGGTTTTTGTTTCCCAGGTGCATTACCTTGCACTTCTTAGCATTGAATCTAAGCTGCCATACATTTGACCATTCCTTTAACCTTGCCAAGTCCCTTCTCATCCTTTCCACCCCACCTTGTGTATCAACTCTGTTGCAGATCTTTGTGTCATCTGCAAAGAGACATACTTTTCCTTCCAGTCCCTCTGCAATGTCACTTATAAAGACATTGAGAGGACCGTCTAATACTGAACCCTGTGGTACCCACTAGTAACCCTCCTTTCTTCTGAGTGGACTCCATTTACTATTACTCTCTGTGTCCTATTCTCCAGCCAATTCTTTACCAGGCTGTCATCTTGGGACCCACCCAGGCTGGCTAACTTGTATATTAATCTTTTGTGTGGGACTGTGTCAAATGTCTTGCTAAAGTCTCGGTAGGCCATGTCCACAGCCCTCCTGATCTACTACTTTGGTCACCCAGTCAAAGAAATCTATCAGATTTGTCTGGCATGACCTTCCCACTGTGAATCCATGCTGCCTTGGGTCCTGAGCCCCTCTGGCCTCTAGATACTCAACAATTCTTTCCTTCAGAAGTGATTCCATCATTTTCCCTACCACTGAGGTTAAACTAACAGGTCTGTAGTTTTCTGCTTCTGCCTTGCTCCCACTTTTGTGAAGGGGAATCACATCTGCCCTTCTCCAGTCCTCGAGTACCACCCCATCCTCCCATGATTTATTAAAGAGGGTAGTCAGTGGTGTCACTAGTTCTACCCTTAATTCTTTTAGAATTCTGGGATGAATCCCATCAGGCCCCATTGCTTTGTTCACCTTCAGTTTTAAGAGTTCTTTCAGAACCCTTTCTTCTGTAAATGGGCTGGTATCAACTTCTGTATCCAGAGTGTTTCTACTGTTTGTTTTAGGTACCTCCCCCACTTCCTTTGTAAATACTGAGCAAAAATATTTGTTTAGTAACTCTGCCTTTCCACAGTCACCTCTGCCCACCCTCCTCCTCTTTATTAAGCCTCACTAACCCTCCCTTGGTCTTCCTTCACTCCCTGATGTACCTATAAAAGGTTTTATCCCCTTCTTAACTGAGTTGGCTATCTTTTCCTCGGTTTGGGCCTTTGCTGTTCTGACTGCCTTCCAGCTTCCTTTTGCTTTAACAATACAGTTCCCTGTCGTGCTCCTTCTGTGATTCCTTGTACTTCCTGAATGCTTTCTTTTTCTCTTGAACCTTCACTGCCACTTCCTTTGAGAACCATAGTGGTGTCTTACATCATTTTATTTTGTTTATTTGCTTCACACAAAGGCTTGTTACCTCTGTGATGGCAGCTTTTATTATTCCCCATTGTTCTTCCACCCCTCCTTGCTGCCAATTTGCTAGTGCATTCCTTAGGCACTCACCCATTTTGGCAAAGTCAGCCCTCCTAAAGTTCAGTACTTTTGCCTTTGTATGTATAAAATCAGGTAGTGGGAAAAGTAGAATTTTATTCATATTCAGACATTTCGTACCTGGATTGAATAAGATTGTTTTAAACCTTGTACCAACAGAGATTGGAGCTTAAGATGTATGACATATATTACTGCTGACATTTCCTATTTTTCTTTTTAAGAATCATTTGTGGGAAAAGTTACATTTAATTAAATAAAACAGGAGTTTTGGAGACAATTGAGTATAATATTTGTCAAAAGACTGAGTGGACAGAGAGAAGAACAGTGACCATTTAAAAAAAAATAGGGAGAATTGTGAACAAACCCATGGCAATTAAACAACAGTGAATTGTGAAAGGGATTGCTTGTGGAACAAATGCAGACTGAGTGAATACAAGAGTGAAATATCATAATGCTTCTATGGGGCTTGGCCTGCCTGAATTGAACTGAACTGCTGTTTTTGTTGCTTTGAAATTTAGTATCTTAGTGGGGTGAAATTGGGGTATGCTGATTGATGAGAGTCAGTAAATTATATCTATATTTAATTTTACAGGAAATATTATTTGATCATTTAGCAGACTGGTGCGATAATCTCTGATCTGTAGCAAAGTTAGTAAGTGAAAATTCTCTTGCAACGGATAGTAATAGTTAAGTGTTGATAAGAGTTCCAAACAGTGAGTGCTGTGGGTGCTGATAAAAGGTAGTTAAAATGGTGAAAACTAGAAAGCAAAGGAACAAGACTCACAAAATATCTCCTGTAATAAAGTTGTAATGAATGTACCTAGTTGGAGTCAAGGAAATTTAAAGCAGTCTAAAATAATGGAACACACAGTCAGAGCAAGACAAAAGTTAAATCCCAGTGAAAGTAAGACCTTGACTCCATGTATAAGAAACAGCAAATTAGATATATTGGATAAGGGAAGGGTACAAATAAAGGTAACAATGCACATGGTGCACATGGAGGGGATGGAGTTTCAGAGTTAAAGATGAAGTTAGCTCCAGGTCATACGCAGATGAACATGGATTGTCTGATTATAGAAAACTATGGTGAGACCTTGAATTATTATAATAGCTGGAATGAAGATTCTATACTGATGAGCTTAAGCAATGAGATAAGATCAGATAATGAGAATAATTACTTGGCAGAAAGCAAAATGGCAATAGAATAAGTATCCCGAGATTTGAGAGGTAGTATTACAGGACTCAAACAGATTAACCATGAGCCCCAGTATGTTCACAAAGAGGAGCAAGATCTTAATGAGGAAGAAATAGCAGAGAGTAATATGGAATATCAGACAATCATTCTAAGTGAAAAATTGGGACATCTGCATGCTAAAAAGTTTACAGCGAATATCTTAATTATGGAACAATTGCTCATCAATAGGGATATGTTAGATATCATGAACTATAATATAAATAAACAGGGTACAATACTTGTTGAAATTCTCCAGAATCAGAAGTCTCAAAGATTGGATGAAGAGACAAACAATAAGAAGAAAGAACAAGAGATTTCTCTAGAGGAGAAGATTTCACAGGAAGGAAAGATCAGACTAGATTTAAGCAGTATGGAGATCCTAGATTCATGAAAGGAGGAAAAGAATAGTAAGGAACAGAGGGAAATGAAGAACGAACTAAGGAGAAAAGGTAAGGGTTTGAGTAATAAAAGGCAAAACAAATCAGAAGTTGGGACACTGGATAAAGTAAATGGGAGAAAGGGGAAAGGAAAGTATAAGAGAAAAGAGATGAAGGAGGGGAAAAGGTTGAAAAAGAAAATTGTTACTGATTTGGTCAAAAGATGAA
The DNA here is from genome assembly GCA_016271365.2 of Neoceratodus forsteri. Taxonomy (NCBI): domain Eukaryota; kingdom Metazoa; phylum Chordata; order Ceratodontiformes; family Ceratodontidae; genus Neoceratodus; species Neoceratodus forsteri. Next base: position 58,345,763 of record CM028130.1, read on the forward strand.
GATACACAGGGAAAAGTACAGAGCGTAAATAACATGATAAATAAGGGAAATGAGTTACAAACTGATAATGTTGGTCTAGACAGCCATTTAATACTTCTGGAAAAGGAGATATTGAACTTAAATAATCAAATTAAAAATAGAGTAAGACAGTAGGGAATTCCATCACAAAATAGTATGGAAATTGATGTTCCTACAGAAGATAGTGAAGTAAATGAGAACTTTAATTATGAGGAAACAATTCTAATAGAAGAGAATGCCAAATCTTACTGCTACCTAAACAGTAGTGAAAGGGAAAGGTTGTGTGCACCATTGATAAGGATTGTGAGCCCCCAAGATTGGATAATGAAAGAAAGTGCAAGTGCTCCACATCTAGTAGTAGATAGATTAAATAGAGAATTAGATATTGGAATTAATGAGAAGTATATCATGGAGATTAGGAATATGCAAGTTGACTTGGCTACTATTTTGGATATTTACTTTAATTCACCTAGAATTACAGACTATGTATGGTTAAATGCAGCACAAATGAAATGTAAAGATGTCACTATATTGTTCCCAAACAGACAACAATTTACAAAGATGGATAAAGGAAAATGTGATTCAGTGGAAAAGAAAGCTGAACTAGCTCTGTTTGGGTTGAAAAAGTTACATAGAGAAACAGATGCTAAATTAACAAGAGATGTATACAATTTAATAAGAAATGTTTTGGACATACAGCTAGGATGGAATGAAATAGAAGTGGCTGAACGAGTTGGGAAAGAACAAGGCACACAGATCAATATGGTGGTGAAAAATAGAACAGTAGCCAATCAAATTTTAGAAAAAAACTATGGTCCTAGATATGATGGGTTCAAACTTGGTGGACTTAGATGAAATAATTGGATTGACTGGAAACATAAATGGTGAATGTGAAGTAAATGAAGAAGGAGGTCAAATTTCACTTAGAAATACATTTCAATTATTGGCTGGTTATGATGAATGACAGTCAGAAAATATAAAGGATAGCACTAATAGTATAATATGTGATGATGAATGCCCAGATGGAGCTAGTTCCAAATGCAAATGCAAGGGGATACACATTTTTTCATGGAATATCACAGGATTAAGAGAAAAACAAGCTGATGATGATTGGATGAAATATATACAGTAACAAATGTTTTTGTCATTTGTCTACAAGAGACTTGGCATGGAGAAGATGATGTTATTGCAAGTAATAGATATGAGTGTTTTTATCAGATAGGAAGAAAGTATAAGACTAAGTGTAGGAGATCTGGTGGAGTTGTGATTTTTACTAGAATAGGTACTTTTGCACAGGTATCATTAATTAAGAAAACAGAGAACAGTATCCTCATCTCAATGAATAGAGAAGGTCAGTGTTTTATAATAACAAATGGATGTAACCCTCCTGTAAGTTCAAATCTTTACAAGGAGTCCGTGTGGGAGCAACTTAATACAGCAATTATTGAAACTACGTATGTATATCCAGAACAAGACATATTATTAGTGGGGGACTGTAATGCGCGGATTGGTAATTTTGATGGTCTAGGAGATAACTCCTTTTTTACAAGTGCAATTAGGCCATGTTCTTGGAAACAAAGGGAAATGAAAGATCATTTGACAAATTAGGTGGGTGAACAACTGATCTTCATTATGAAAAAGTGCAACCTATATGCATTAAATGGTCGCCTAAACGAAGATGTAATGGGGAATATACTCATATTTCCACTAAAGGTACTTTGGTAATTGATTTAGCATTGTGGTCAGGTATTCTTGAAGAATGGGAAAATATGGAAATTATTGCTCGATCAGAGAGTGATCATTTCCCTATAGTGATGACAGAGAGTAAGAAAGGCGATGTAGAGAAGTCTAGGACAATACAATCTTTGGAGATATAAATTGTGTCTAATAAAAAAAATTAAGTGGCGATCTAAACTAGATAATTGGTTGACTAATCTCCTATTGAATGAGATTGCTGCAGAGAGTCAAGTGCAGTTTTTAGAATTAAATAGTATTCAAATGATTGAAACTTTGTACATAATCTTTCAGCAAATTTTAAATAAATTAGGGAAAAATACAGTCAGAAGGGAAAAATGGTGAGGAGGATGGTTTGATGATGAGTGTAAAGAATATAAAAAAAACTATTAAGGAAAAGTTATAAGCAGTATATGAAGAACAAAAACAGAGAAATACTAAAAATCATTAATCAAAAAAGAAAGTAATATGAGTCTCATTAATGAAAAGTGTAAACAATATTTTAAAAAGCAATGGGAGGAAATGAGTGAAGTAGTGAGAAACAGGGACCAGAATGGGTTCTGGAGACTGGTGGCAAAAGGAACCAGTGTCTATAAAGAGGAGTCTGACACTTACATTTTGGAACAGATATGGTTAGATTATTTTTCTCAGATTTTTAATGCATCTCAAGAAGAAGAAAGAATGTTGTCAGAAATAACTGAAAGGAAGGTAAGAAATACTATTGTCATAGATAACTGCAAAGTTATGCTAGCTATTAACTCATTAAAGAACTATAAAGCACCAGGACCAGATAGCATACCAGCAGAAATTTATAAATGTAAAATTGGTCTGTGAACAAGATTATTAGTAGCACTATACAACAAGTGTATTCCGGAAAATAACTATCCTACCAAATGGAAAGGAGCATACATAATACCAATTCATAAAAAAGGAAGTTTAACAAACCCAGCCATATATCTTCCTATTAGTTTATTGGACAGAAATGTGAACATTTTTTCTAGGATTTTACTTAGTAGACCTATGGAAGAAATAGAGAGAGTGGGAGGTAAATGGGCAGACTGGATGGGCCTTGCGGTCCTTATCTGCCGTCAACTTCTATGTTTCTATGTTTCTATGTTTATCTTCTCATCATGTGGGGTTCCAAAGGAATTATTCAACACTTGATAATGTATTTATTTTGGACCATCTAATCTAAAAGTATGTAGTGATAAGAGGACAAAGACTATTTGTAGCCTTTGTGGACTTTTCTACAGCATTTGATACTATTTCTAGAAAAACTATGTGGGAAATTTTGTTAATGACGGGAATAGATGAGGCACTGGTAAAGATTATAGCTAATTTGTACCAGGATACCTGGGCAAGGGTTAGGATGGGAAAAGAAGGTCAGATGACTAATGACTTTAAAGTGAACAGAGGTGTATGCCAGGGATGTATCCTTGCACCTACACTTTTTGCCTTATATAGTGATGGCCTCCTAAATGAACTTGGAATTATTGAGCCTGATTCTCCAAAAATAAATGAGGAAAGATGGGCTATAATGGCATATGCTAATGATGTGGCTTTGCTTTCTTTAACATGGAAAGGTTTACAAAACATGCTTAACACATTAAATAATGGTGCATGGGAACTACAGTTAAAAATCAATTTGAACAAAACCAAAGTAGTAGTTTTTGGATACAAAGGATGTAACAGGAGTGGGAGTTGGAGAATTGTTAAAGGTAAAGTAGACAGAGTTAAATCCTATATGTACCTTGGAATGGAATTTAACAGAAATAGAAACTGGAACATACAGTTTCAAATAATTCTTCAAGCTATGAAAAAAAAACAGTTTTGGCATTGGCAAGATTTAATTACAGATTTGGTGAGGCAAGTATTAAACCTTTAATTGATGTGATGAAAGCAAACGTAGAATCTCAACTCCATTTTGGAGCAGAAATCTGGGATGTGAAGTGTAGAGATAAATTAGTAATGCCATTATTTAAAATGTTGAGAAAAATAATGGGGATTGATATTCTTGCTAGTCCACATATGTAAGATCTGAACTGGGGATTATAAATATAAATGCATTATTTGAATGTAAACAATTAGGTTTCCGGTTAAGGTTAACTAGACTCCCTCAAACTCGAATTTCCTACCAGTGTCTAAAGGAAAAATAGATTTGGCCCAAATTATTTATTTAGTTGTTTAACCAGGTATAGCACACTAAGCTGAAAGCTTTTTTACAGGAGCAAGTTAAGTGACTTGCTCAGGGTCACACAGTATGCAAGTGGAAGCTGTGGAATTTAAACCCAGGTCTGGTCTGCTGGATGTCACCAAATTTGCAGCTCAGAGCCTTAGACCACTGTGCTATACTGCCTCATTAGGATATAGAAAGAAACTGTGGTACTCAAAAATATGCATAACAGTAAATAAGTTCCATGCATTAAAACATATATAGAAATGAATATTCAAATAAGCTATAAGTATAACAAATATCTGTTTGCAAAAATGTTTTCTGGCAGAACCAAGACCTAAAAGAAATTAAAACCTCAAGGTACTCAAGATGGTTTGCCAAGAACAATGGAAAATTTGGCTACAAAAGTTATTTGGATGCTTTTAGTGACCTGGAACTTGGGAAAATATTTGTTAAATACAAATTTGAGCAGTTTGATGGCAATCTGTTAAGATTTAGATACAAAGAATCAGCTGATGAAAAACGTAGCTGCACAAAGGAAGAATGTGAGGATTTGTTACATGTTATGTGGCACTGTACATGGTGTTTAAAAGAAAGGAAGTTCTGGCTATCCCCTTTTACGGACACTAAATATGAGATTGATTTAGAAACATTGACTTCTATTATATGCAGACCAAGGATAGTTGGTCTATATTAAGAGCGGCAAAATACTTTAAGGAATTAAAGAAAGTAAGTAAGGCAAGTAAAAAGAAACAAAGGATAAATTACATAATCGTCTAGACCTTGAATGCTGTACTATCAATTGCTGTACCTACTAATTATTAAGTGCAATAGTCTGGAGAATTAGGCAATAGAATAAGTATATTAGTTTGATATTAAGGAAGTAAGTATGTGAAGTAAGGACTTTTATGCAATATTATTCATGTTTATGTATTACAGATATGTTTTAATAATGTGATGTAAATGATGTATGGTATATTTAAATGTATTTGTTGATGGCTATATGAGTCGAACAATAAATTTTGTTGTTGTTGTTGTTGTACTAACCCTCTGAGTATTATTGCATTTTGTTGGGAGTGAACTAAATGATATTTGGCTTGTGGTGGGGATGGGGGGAGAATTGTTTGTTAATTGTTGTTTGCTGTTATTGTATACCATCTTGTTATGCTTGTTTTTATATGTTCTGAAAACAATAAAGTATACTGAATTAAAAAAATGACCCTCTGTATAATCCGTACTATGACAAAATACTTCACCAGGATAGATATATTGATGACTGCCTTCTGTTGTGGTTAGGCAGCATAGAGGAACTTGCAGAATTCCATGAATATCTAAACATCTGTACTTGCCATATTGAATGGAATACTGTCGAGAAAAGATAGCATTCCTAGATCTGGAGAAGTTTAAATTAGATGGAAAATTTCACACCGGACTACGTATCATTAAAACACAGATAGGAACAGCATCTTGAAAAGAGATAGCTTGCAGCGCCCCCCCCCCCCAGACAAAAACACATTCCATATGGGCAGTTCATAATTGCACAAAGAAATTGTTCCAAGAAGGATTTTGAGGAGGCCTGCATTGACCTTACAGAAAAATTTCTAATTAAAGGGTACTTGCATACAACATTCAGAGACGTAGGAAAAAGAAAGAGAATGACCACAAGGCAAAAAATTAAGAGACTAAATAGATGTGTATCACTACATACTCAGATACATTTCAGAAGGTTAAGACATTATCAGTAAACAAGGGAAGTACTGAAAGCTGCACCAGGAAGGGAGATAGTTTTTAAGAATTGTCCATTGCTAGTAGCAAAAAGGGCTAGAAACATCAAAGATAAAATAGTACATGACCAAAAAAATATACCATGTGAGTTTAGACAAAATACACCTGATACAAAGGACAATTTCCCTTGCAGATACTGTGGCCACTTGCATCAGCATTTCCAAGATCACAAACAAGAGAAACATTGCAAGAAATGAGACAATAGAAATATGAGACTTTATTACTTGTCAGTCCACGTATGTTGTATATATGCTTACAGTAAGTGTTCCTATGAATTGGTTTATGTGGGACACCACAAGAGCATTACAAATAATATTTCTTACACATAAGAGAATCTGATGAGATCACTAGTGGTTCAACATGGTTTAATATTTTTTGCAAATGAAACATCTCATTCTGACATTTACAATTTTTGGAACATGTACCACCCATTACACAGAGGTGGGAAATGGAAAAGAAGCTGTTATACAAAGAGGCATTTTGGATTCACAGGTTTAAAGACGCAGACAGAAAATACAGACTAAATGAAGAAGTGTGACAGGGAAACAGTAAAGCAGGGAGATCAGTGATGATCACAAAGGTGCAAACAGAAGAGAGAATAGCCCACATGGTAATGAAAGGGGAAAATACATTTTTCATGTATGTAAGCAAAATGAGGAAGATCAGGGGTGGGATTGTAAGATTAAAATGGAAAGGGGAGAGGACTGTGCAGAGAGAGGCCCAGGAAAAGGCAGACATCCTAAACAAATACTTTTGTTCAGTGTTTACAGAAGATGGAGATGGGAAGGGGCCACAAAAAAGTAATAGGAGCACTGGAGGGAAGAGTATGGACACTAGTACATTCTGACAGAGACTCTCTAATCTGAAAGTGGACAAAACAATGAGGTCAGACGGGGTGCATCCAAGTTTTGAAGGAGCTCAAGCAGGCACTGGTTGCATCTCTGAAAGTCTTATTTAACAGCTCATTGGAAACAAGTGTTGGTCTGGAAGACAGGAGGATGGTGGCTGTAGTCCCATTGCACAAAATGGGCAACAGGGAAAAGGCTGGCATTTTAGATCAGTCAGCCTGATAGTAGTGGTGGAAAGGTTAAAGGAATCACTGCTGAAGGAAAGGATTGTGGAATATTTTGAATTCAGTGGGTTACAGGACCCAAGGCAGCATGAATTCAAAGAGGAGAGGTCATGTCAAATGGATTTGACAGATTTCTTTGGCTAGGTGACAAAGGAACTAGATCAGAATGGAGAGGTAGACATAGCCTACTCAGATTTCAGTAAGGCTGTTGGCACTGTTCCACATAAAAGGCTCCTAAGGAAGCTGGACAGCTTAGGAGTGGAATCAAAGCTGGTTAACTGGGTAAAGAATTGATTAGGGGATAGGTGACAGAGGATGGTGGTAAATGGAGTTCAATGGGAGGAAGAGAGGGTGATGAGTGGGGTGCCTCAGGTATCATTGCTGGATCTGGTCCTCTTTAATGTCTTTATAGTTTTTTTTTTATAATTTTTGGCCAGGAATGACACACTAAGCCAAGACATTTTTTCAGTTGTGTCTTGGGAGCACAGGGAGGTTAATTGGCTGCTCATGGTTACACAGCATGCAAATGGTGGCTGTGGACCTCAAACCTAGTTCTCCAGGTTTGCACTGACATTGCAGAGGAGCTGGAAGGGAAGGTCTAACCCTTTGTGAATGACACCAAAATCTGCAATAGGCTGGACACTTTGGCGGGGGTGGAAAGGATGAACAGTGACCCGAGAAGGCTTGAGGAGTGGTCAAGTGAATGGGAGCTGGGTTTCAATGCAAAATAACAACATAAGAATTTGACAGCAGATGCAGACTGAGTGGCCCAGCTAGTCCACTCATTAACCTATCCCCCCTCTCCTATATTTTACTATTTTTGTTTACAACATAGTGCCAGTCCCTTGTGTGTTTAAAAGCATTCACCATCTTTGCTGCAACCACCTCTGGGTGCAGGCTGTTCCATGTGTCTATTACTCTCTCCATCAAAAATATCCTTCCTGATATTGCCTATGAGCCTTCCCCTTCTCAGGCATAGGTTGTGCCCTCTTGCACACCCTCACAACCCCCAAACACCTACATTCACCAGAAAAGGTCCAAATCTGAATATCCACAGTCAAATTGAAGACATGTCTTGCTGCTGGAAATGATGACTGCTACATGAGAAACTAAGGTATTTCAATGAGGTTTTCAACTTTGATGCATAACTTTGCCACTCCGCTGTTTTGTTCTGGTAACTTACTTTATTTTTTCATTCTCTGTATTTGTTTAACCTTGAATTATCTCTCAGTGTTGCTTTATAGGAATGATTTTAAGACTCCTCAGCCTTCAGTAACTACATTTGAAATGAACAAGAACTTTTAACATAAAATAAACAAGTGAATACTATTTTAGCTGATCATATTTTGTTGCTGCCTTTATTGTGAATAGAAGAACCTGAATTCCTACCTTATACTTAATGTGCATGTGAATCATCACAGGTCTTCCCCACAGAGGTGTTACAGTAGAGAAAATATACTGTTTTATTTGCACATCCTAGCTAGGGGGAAACAAGCTTCGGAAATGAAATCTAATACAATATGTATTTGGGCACTGAGGTTTTTCAGATTCAAAACCATCTTACCAAAATGCATCTCTTAACCAAATTATCAAAGGAAGTCCAAAATAAACTTTGTTTTGGAAACTTCCAAGGATATTTTGAATCTGCTTTAATACTTGATGTCACAACCCCCTTTCTACTGTGCACAATATTTCCCTTTGTGTGTGAATGAAAACAATTTTAAATGGTGTTAGATTTACATGTAAACAAATTATATTCAATATAATTTCAGTGTATCAAATTAATTATTTTATACCTAGTCCAAATCTAGCAAAGAATATATATGGGGGCCAGGGTTGACAAAACTGTAAAAATCAAATTGATTTAACAAGTATTTTATTTTATTTTTAGGTAACCAGATAAGGCTCACTAGGTAAAAGTGTTTGTTTTCTGGGGTGACTTGGGAGCACTGGAGTGGTTAAGTAAGTGATTTTCTCAGAGTAACATGGTACACAAGTGGAGACTGTGCAAATCAAATCCAGGTTTGCTGGATGTACCAAGCTCATTCACAGTTTGTTATTCTAACCTTTAGTCTATACTACCAACCCCAAATATTATCTTTGACATTAATATGGGAAACAATTGCTCCAATAGCTCCAGTTTCTATACTAGAAATTGCATTGTAATGGTGGAAGGGGGCTGGAAATAAATAAATAACAAAATGAAACAAAACACATGACAGCTGGGTATCCTAATAAAACACGATCGCTGAAAAAAGTGTTCACAATAGATATGATGTAAAAAAAATGATGGTGGAAGAAATCACCAGCTTTGCTTTACCTTCAGTATTTAACATACTGCTTGTTAGATAGGAAGGCAGGAGGAAGAAAGGGAAAGGGAGTGAAGGAAAAAAAGGAAAAATGAAGCAAGGCAAATGACAGCCAGCCACTATGGTAGAACATGGTTGCTTTGAAAAATGCTCACACACAGTAATTAATACATCAAAAAGTAATAAAGTGGCTGAGTACATTTGTTATGAAAGAAAAAAAATGAGATCTAAAGTACAACATTATCATGTATAAATATGATGGTTATATACAAACATTGGTGTGGTCCAGTGTTATAATAAAATAGGTTCAACATTCAAAAACATTTTTTGGAAGAAAGCATGCCCATTATTGGGTTACATCAAACAGTGTGTAGGGAAAAAAGAGAACATAGTCACTATTTGGTTAAATCATTGGATTTTACTGATGTATGCTTATTTTATTATTTTCTGCTGAGTGCTGCCTTGATCATGTTTGTTGTGTTTTTTTTCCTTAAGTTGGCTGGTACCCACTATATCATGAGCATGTGGTGTTGTGCTTAATGAACTTGGACCTTTTGTCTTTTGATTTCCATGCCCGATGACCCATTGCACACCCTACTCCTGTTGGTGTGTGGAGGATGATTGCGTGGGGTGGTAGGGGAGAGAATCCTGGGGGTGGAGTGTAAGGGTTAAAAACCATAATGCCTCATGTCACTGTTTTTGTCATTGTAGTATGCACCCTAACTGATGCATTAGTTAGGGTTATTCCACAGTGACAAACACGAGGACATTCGATGTTAGGGTTGTCACCCCCTTGCACCCACCCCACCCCACCCCAACAACAGGCATTGGGCTGTGTATTGAGGTTGTCGGTCCTAATTCCCACCCCATCCCATGTGCAAACAAGCTGAGGTGGTGCAGTATAGGAGAATGGGGTGAGAGTTAGGACTGACTACCCCTAACATCGAATTTCCTCACTTTTGTTGCTGTGGAACAACCCTAACTGATGCATTAAGTGGATTTTTTTGCCATGAATTTCCCTTCTTTTTGAGAATGTGCACTATAAATAGTGAAGTAACAGCAATGCAAATGCAAGCACAAATGCTAACACACATGGTGATGCAAACATAAAATTATAACACAAGCGGTAATACAAACACAAGGGCAAATGTTAATGAAAACAGAAACTCAAACGCAAGCGCATATGGAAACGCAAACCGTAATGCACATGGGCACGGTAACATAATTAGAAATACAGACAGTTACGATAACAGCAATGATGACACCAAAGGAAACACAAACAGAAATGCAAACACAAATGGAAGTGCATATGCAAACACAAATGAAAATGCACATGGTGACACAAAAGGAAATGAGAACAAAAACAGTACTGGAAACGCAAATGTTAACAGTTACACAAATGCAAGCGCAATGAAAATGCAAAGGGTAATGCACATGGTGGTGTAGATGGGAATGGTAACTCAAACGGAAATGCAAACGCATGTGCATACAGAAACACAACTGATAACAGGTACAGTCATGGTGCTACAATAGGAAACACAAATGCTAATGGTAACAGCAATGATGAAGCCAAAGGAACTGCAACCGGAAGTGCGTACGCAAACGCAAATGGTAATGCACATGGTGATGCAAAATAAAATGCAAACAGAAACAGTAATGGAAACACAAATGGTAACAGTAAAGCAAACAAAGTGCAAACAAAAAGACAAAGGGTAATGCACATGGTGACGTAGATGGGAACACTAACACAAACAGTTATGGAAACGCAAGTGGGAACACTAACTGTGACAGTAACAAAAGCGTACACCCTTTTTTTCACCAACAGCTGCATATAGAAACACAGTGAATACAAAGAATGTATGCATAATAATGGGCCTCGGAGCAGAAAATGAGCATTTGGAATACTAAATTGCTTATATCTCAGGAACTGTACGACATGGAAAAAAAATTACAATTTCATATAAATTATGACTTTCCTGGCAAGTTTTGCACTTAGCCCCCAAACATTTTTCTGATGAAAAGCATTTCCGAGATATGGGCCCCGAAAGGAGCAGTGGACACTGCAATGTGAGTCTATGGGAAAAAGTGTCAACTTTGGAGCACCATAACTTTCCATCCGTGCAATATTTTGTCACCAAACTACCAAAAGGCACAGTTGTGGGATGTTGGCTTTCTTCCCTGAAAATTTCAACTGAAAAGACCAAACCGTTGTTTTGCAACAGGGTGGCAAAGAATTCCAGTTATTTTGGGCATAGTGTCGCAAAATAGTGTCGCAAATCTCGACACTTTAGCAAATGAAAATGAAAGTGTCATGAGTGTGACACTACTTTGCGACACTGCTTTTTAAAAAAATTTCAAAAACATATTTCTGCGGTGTTTAACCCCTTAAAAAAGACATGGCTAGCATTCTCAGGGTCCGACTAGGAGAACACAAAAAGAATTGTATCCCTGGAGGGTCCCACATTTAAATGGCAAGCATTTCTGTGATCAGTAACTGAAAAAAATTGGCTGCTCAAGAAATTACACAGGTCATTTGCAACACTAAAAACTGCATTTGCAACACTGTTGAACTTTTTATTAACTTTTCCTATTGGAAATAATGGGAAACTTTTTTTTTTGAATAACGTTTGAACCATTTAATATTTTTTCACAAAATCTTCAAAAGCACATCAGGACCCCCAGCCGCGTATTTCCTGAAGATTTTGGGCCGGTCGCACAAATCATACAGCCTGTAGGCGCGAGCAAAGAATGTGCAAATAAGCATAAATGCGCTACAGAATGTTGCTTTATAACTCTGGAACTGTATATTTAACCATTATGAAACTTTCTAGATCCAGAGATCTGCAATACTACTCCATGCCTGCCAAATTTCAGGTAAATCCATCACACAGCGGCAAAGTTATTAAGATGCTAAATGTCACCCTTTAACCTTAAATGGGGTACTTAACTCCTAACTATAGTGGCACTACTGGCCACTATAATATATATATATATATATACACACACACACACACACACACACACACATATACATATACATATATATATATATATATATATATATATATATATATATATATATATATATATATAAATATATATATATATATATATATATATATATATATATATATATATATATTTATAAAATGGGTAAGTCAGAACACATCACATGACTGTGCATTATTTCCCAATCACCACACGCCTTCCAGTACGACCGCATGCCTGAACTACTTTCCAGCCCTCAAAACCTTCTCACCAGCAGTGAGATCACTCCACACCTAGTACAGCTAGGCACCCACACTAACACACATATGCAACTGACACCCACAGGCACAACTAAATATACCAGTAGTAGCCCCACACTGTACAAACTGATGTACTTGATCATGCCATTAATGTTTACATAAAATGTAATTTAAAAATCAAGTCTTGCCTGCCATTTTCACAGTCTCTCAGTGTAGAACCACTTTTATTACTGTAACTGCTGTGACCAAGCAGTCTCAATCCTAGTAAAACATATGGTGGTAGCTGATTAAGACAAACCTTGCTGTATATAAAAAAGCAGGAGAACATAAATTTTTTAGTTGTGTTCTCTTAATTTGTGTGAAAAAAGCTGCATTTGTGGGCAGAGTACCACGATCGTGGACGACTTTCACTTTCGTTGCCAAAATGTAGCGTAACCTAGCGGTGCAATTTGCAGAAAGTCAGAACCTGTTAAGAGTAGAAAGTAAGCCCCTCTCTGTTTAAAAAAATAAGAAAAGTGAGTCCTTCCTGTTAGTTTGTCTTCCCTTTGGGTAATAGAAGTTGCAGTCTGTATGCGGAAGGGAGCGAGGATAGACCGACTGAGTGGGTAACTTTAGAAAGGTAGAAGGAAGCCAGAGCGAGTGTTGCCAGCTAGTTTCTCTTACTTTTTGGTACACAGACAGGGTTTGTTAAATTCTCTACCATATCATTTAGCAGCTACATTTCAGCAATTACAGCGAAAGTGCTCCCCAATCATACTCACCTCCCTCTCCCTACAAACATCACCTTCTTTCACAGAAATTATGTAAATGCAAAAAAAAAATTCTCTTACATTTTACAACACAACCTTATTTTAAACCTCTGCAAACATATCATTTATTTACCAGCTAGAGAGAGGGAACACTTTTTCCACCCACCTCAAAAAAAAATCTGTGGCCTCATGCATCACAATGCACACCAAGGCATGCGTATATCAGAGAGTGACCGCACACCCTAGAGTGGGTTATCTATTACATATATATATATATATATATATATATATATATATATATATATATATATATTCAATATTAGGTTATCACGCCTACCACCACACTCCACACTCTCCACACACCAGATGTAGGGGTGTGCCATGGGTCATCAGGCCCAACTTTCAGTCCATTCCATGTGTAAACAAGCTGACAAGCTAAAGTATAGGAGAATGGGGTGAGAGTTAGGCCTGAAGACCCCATGGCACACCCTGATGTCTACAGGTATGTGGAGGGTGGTGAGGTGGTAGGGGTGGTAACCCTAACTTTGAATTTTCAAACTTTTTTTGCTGTACTATCATCCCTAACTGATACATTAATGGAGTTTTTTTGCAATGAATGTTCCTTCTTTTTGAGAAAATGAAATGTTAGTCATATGGTATACATTGGTGGGAGCAGAGGCCCTATGGGCTCTGCACTCTGACACACCCATGAGTGTACAGGCACAGTGAAGGAGTGCCCTGTGCCCCCCTGAGTTGCACAATGGGATGCATACTTGGGAGTGCAGGCTCTCTGGTCCCTGCACTTCCACCCAGCCATAAGTACAAAGGCATAGTGCCTGAGGGCTCTGTGTTCCAAGTATAGCAAGACGGTGTCCATGGCTGGCAGCATGGGCCTTGTGGGCCTGTGCTCCCACCTGCCTATAAGCATAGAGACATAGTGCAGAAGTACCCTGTGCTTCCAGTTCTGTATAATCATATCCATAGCTGGTAGCAGATCATTTTCATAGAAGCATGGTTGGTTTACATAGCACAGCTATGATGAAAGAAATGTGATACTCTTGCAAAAGTGATGCAAAATGTTGCAAACATGTCCCATTCAAGGCAATGGTACTTTCAAGAAAGTATAGTATAGATTTGCAAAAGCAATGGTAATTCTGTGACAGTATTGCATGTTTTCATGAAAATAATGGTACTTTCATGATACTATGGAGCACTATCGCAAAAATAATGCAGAATGTCACGAAGGTACCCATGTTATTTTTTTTTGCAATGACTCTTCTTTTTGATAAAGTGAAATGTTACTCATATGGTATAGATAGGTGGGAGCATGGGTCCTCTGGGCCCTGCATTCCCACCCATCCATAACTGTGTCTTCAGGTAAGCAAAATGAGATTCATAAGTGGGAGAGCAGGCCCTCCAGACCCTGTTCTCCTACACACCCATAAGTACGTCCTCATGTTGACCTCAGGTGGCATGGTGGATATGTCTTTGCCTCCAAAGCAAAGAGTCATAGGTTTGATTCCCACTAAGGATATTTATTTCTTTCAAGGTTGGGCCTTAAAACAGGAAAGGTGATTGCCTTATGTATTTACCCAATTACCAAAAGCTAATAAAGAAATAAATACTGTAAATGTTTTTAAAAAGATATCCATTGATGAGAGCATGGGCCCTCCAAGCCCTGTGCTCCCAACCACCTATAACTATCTCCTCAGGTTTGCAAAATGATATCCATTAATGGGAGCACAGGCCCTCTGGGCCCTGCACTCCCACCTACCCATGAATCTAGAGGCATTATGTAGGAGGGATCACTGCTCCCATTTTAACATAAATAGTGTGCAAAGTTTGACACACAGGCCCTCTGAGCCCCATGGTCCAACTTACACAGAACTACAGACACATAGGGCAAGCCTTTAGACTCTCCAAGTAATCCTTGTAATGCTTTTTCGGCAATATCTCAGTAACATTAGCAATTGTGGAAAACATTCTTTCACAGTCATATTTATGACCTAGCCACCTCCACCCGTACCTAGCTGCACTTTGCGAAAAATCCATATCTCAAACCGTTTTCGAGATACAGGTGCCAAAAGGTGCTGTGGGTGCTGCAATGTTATTCTATGAGAAATTTCTCAACTTTGGAATGCTGTAACTATAGAACCGGTGTAAATTTGTTCACCAAACCAGCGAAAGGCACATCTGTGTAACAAGGGCTTCCCATCCTGCAAATTTCAGCCCAATGCCCTGACTGTTTTTTTGCTATGAAATGGCAAAGAAACTGCTTTGGGGAGGCTGTATTGCCATGGTACTTTCACAAAAGTTTTGTTACTTTCGTGAAAGTCCATTGGTTAACAAGGGATGGTTGCGCACAACATTCATGGACTTTCAAGTAAGATCCATGGACATTCATGGTAATTTGCACAAAAGCACCCAGATGTTCCACAAAATATCTACTCATAAAATGGAGGCAATATGTTAAAAGGCATATTTCTAGGCATCATTTAAAAAAGCTGAAGCCGGGATCATGTTGCTAGGGCCCAATTAGGTAAACCCAATTGTTGGTGTTTACCAGGGGGCAGTATTTTTTGAACTACATTGTTTTTTCTGCCTCGCTAACTGAAAACCAGATGGCAGCAGCACTAAAGGAAAAACACAAAGCTTGAAAGTTGATTGTGCTTTCATGAAAGCTTTCATGGTGCACATATATTTTTTCCATAGACTATAATGGGGCATGAAAAAGTTTAATAACTTTAAGATTAATATTTTTTCACCAAACCTTCAAAAGGCACTTCCTTCACTCAGCCTCCATATACCCTCAAAATTGCAGAGCAGTTGAAGAAACTGTTCGGGCTGTGGAGATGAGCAAAGAATTCACAAAAGTTAAGGATTTTTCACACTTTTTCATACTCCACAGCTCCACAACTGAAGATTCGACCAGAACAAAACTTTTCATAGTCAGAGATCTATGGTACCACACCAAGTGTGTAGAATTTTCTGCTAATCATACAAATGGTTGCAAAGTTATAAAAGTCCAAATCTGGTGTACATATATATATATATATATATATCTATATATATATATATATATATATATTCTATATATATATATATATATATATATATATATATATATATATACAGTGGCCCAGATATTCAAACTGCGCCATAAAAGAGCGCAACAGCAGGAGCAAGTGCAAGTCCACTGCATCCATGAACAAGAAGCGCAATATTCAAACACTGTGCAGGTCAAGATGCGCCTGCAGCACATTACTGAATATCGCACCACCTGCTCCATAGCACAACCAGGGACGTGCAGTGGTGCAGTTCAGATGCACAATAGCATAACCAGGGATGCTCATTGGAGCAGGGCAGCAGCAGCACAACAGTACAACCAGGGATGCTCAATGGAGCAGGGCAGCAGTGCAACATCACAACCAGGAATGCACAGGGACAGGATGCAGGGGCCCACCACCCATGCTACAGATGGGCAGAGGAGCACACAGCAGAACAGACATTGCCTCCCACACCCCATGCACTGCACAACTGGAGGAGAGCTGGAATAACCACCGGCCCATGGATACCAGCAACAGACCCACAGCTGGGGCATGGTACCATAACACACCCCCTGGCAAGCTGTGACCGGCACACAAGGAGGTCCGACCACCCCCTGCCACACCATCCCACCAATGCAGAGCACACCCTCCACCGTGATCCCCAGACACCCTGCCCAGGAGCATCACCCACCAGTGCAGGACACCCCATGCATGCCACCACCCCCACTGTGACAATGCAACCCTGTGCACCACAGAACCATGCAAGGCAGCCCCACCATGAGCACCCATCAGCGGATGGCAGCAGACAGTGATGCAATGACTGCATACACAGTGCCACCATTCATGTCCCCCCGAGGTACGACTGAGAGACCAACCATGCATTGGCACACGAGGTACCCCACACATGACAGGGCATGCCCCGGACTCCACCACCAGTGGTACAGCACCCTGCACACCCTCCCAAGGACACACCCTGACCAAGCACTGGCCACAACAGCCAGCGCAGACACCCACAGTGGTGCATGGAAGCATGCACTACACAGGATGCAACACAGAGCATGGACAAACACCCACCCATACCCAACTGCACACCAACACAGGGACACAGTAACGGGGCAACCAAGCCCCCAGCGTGTGGCCACGAAACCGTGTACACATGGCGAGCAACCCTCCATGGCACAGGAGTGCCAGCCACCCTGCGCAGGCACCATGGAGCTGCATGCCACCAGCATGCGCACAGAGCACAACTGACAGACAGTGGAACACATCCCCTGCAACACGCACAAGCAACAGCATGGAGGTGGGACAACAACAGCGGAGGCCACAGTGCCACCCGAGGCAGACATGCACCACACCAGTGACAGGAGGCAACCCAGCATTGTGCTGGGTACAGTGGCTGTCCAGCATGGACAGCCACCATTGACATGCTAGCAGACTGTGCAGGTCACAGACATGCAAGGGCGTCAGCTGCACAGGCCATGGATGGTCTGACAGGTGCACCATGGACACAGTGCATGCACCGTGGACCACTGCACATAGTCATCCAGTGCACAGAGAACAATACACAAACCACAGACAGTGACTGATAGCTACTCTCACACCATAGTCACTTCCCCTATGGACACACACACATGCCCATGACTGCACCACCCCTGACGCCATGCACACCACTGCAGCTGAGCACCTTTAGCCCCACTGCAAATTAGAGACCACCACAGTAGGCATAACAAAACAAATGTATTTCAAAAAATATAAAACAACTATTTACAAATATGTATAAAGGTTGGGGAGAGGGCTAAACCAGGAGGGAGTGGGTAAGGGCAGGGTGGACAAATGGTAGAGGGAAGGAGGGATGTGAGGGTGGGTCCAGGGGGGGGTAGGAGAAATCATGGGGTGAAAGATGTTCAGCGGGAGCCCGCTCCCCGCTCTAAAGGCGCCTCCTGCCATGCCTCCGTCAGACTCCTAGATGGTCGATTCACTGTAAAATCTCCAGGGAGGCCTTGGCCACTTGCAGTATCTCCTGCAGCACCCACTCTATGTTATGCAACCACAGTCCACCTAGGACAAGGGAGCAGAGTCAATAGGTGTGAATGCACAGCCCCCTGCAGCCCATCCAGTGTGCATGGCATACGGCCATGGGACATGCCTCTGTGATGGTGTTCGACCACCCACAGTGATCGTGTCCAAAAGACCTGCCCACCCAGGTGCACAAAGCCATGCGGACTGCTGCACACACCCACCTACCAAGTCCCTCACAGCACCCTGTGGCTGTACAGTGACATGGTTATGTGGTGCAAAGGCAGTGGCACAGCCATGTACCCAGTGCAGGCATGGACCACCATTGACACACTCCCAGACATGCAGTGCCACTGGACCGTGCTAACTGTACCATGTTGCATGCAAGGCAGTGCTGTCAATGGGTGGTGGCCATGCCCCACCACCCACCCTGTTGCACAGCGTGCACAAAGAATCCTGGATGTAAGGCACTCACCATCATCAGGCTGGTCCCAACACTGGTCTGGTATGGTTCCTCTCGCAGCCTGATGTGCCTCATGCCGCAGCCTTCCCTCCCTGGCACGCCGGCGCACCTCAGGGCCTAGGGTGCAAATATGGAGAGAGGAACATCAGTATAATCCAGTAGCAAAGTCCCTCCCAGGTGTGTGCAATCCCACACAGCCATACCCATCTGCCCCCCACCCCATACCACCACCACGGACCACACTGGATGGTCCCCCCGTGTGCTGGACACATGCCACCACGATACCCATATGGACATAAACAGTGTATGGATGGGGCACCTACCTGGCCATGGAACCGCACCCTCCTGGCCTGTGCCCGCAGGCAGGTAAACCTGTCCAGGTCCCTATGCTGCAGGTCCCCATAACGGTGCCTGCACTGCTCTGCCATGTGCTGTATGCCCGTCGCCTCCTCCAGGGCCACTGCCACCTCCTCCCACATGGCACTCCTGGCCATGTCCAGGGGTGTGTCCCCAAAGAGAGCAGCAGCATGAGGCTCCACCAGGGACACTAGGTCAGCCAGTTTGACCAGGCTCCAGATTGGTGCCCGTCTCCGTGCCATTCTCCAAGCATTCAATATCAAAATGGCACTCTGTAGCACACATCTGCCTCATACGGATGCTGTGCGGTACTGCACTGCCATTCTCCATTGCGCTGTCACTGAACAGCACAATACAGGTGCACCCATGTGGATGCCTGGTGCCTAGGGGCAAAGGCCGGCACAGGGTCAGGGGTCTCTCGTGCACGGACCACCACAGCACGATTGGTACTCACTGCATGTAGCACGGTAGGACACCTGTGTGACACTTCCTGTAGCAGCCTACTGTGCTGTGGCTCCAAGGCTCCTACAGCCAATGCCAGAGAACCATACATGTGAACAGTGCAGTAGCGCCACTGGTACAATGGTGGCCATGCCCTGCACTGCCTCCCGTGCACAGCACATCAGCAGCATGGCAGGCATCGGTGTCAGCACCCTGGGCATGTGCCGTTTGGTGTCCACTGTGCACATCACAGAAATGCACCCTTGCCTGACCATGTTCAAGACAATTGCGCAAGGCGCAACAGCGCGATATTCAGCCGGCATATGCAAATCAGCTCATCAGCTATTCAATTGTGCAGATACTGCATTAGCATCCACTTAAAATTGCACCTTGCCTCATTTGCATGCGTTGCACTATATAAATGTGACATTGGGCTGCAGATGCCACAGTCTGGTGTTGCAGTCTATTGTGGTGAGTTGCATGCTTTTTGGGAGTGTGGACTGTGGTGTGCACTGCTCCCCTATTGTGCATGGTGCATACTGTTGAATATCACACTGCGCCATTTATTCATGGTTCCTCCACCTTTAGTTGCGCATGCATCCATTACCATTACGCTCTTGTGCATTGTGATTTGGGGGCGCAGCTGCCTCCCGCTGAATATCGCACAATGGCACATTTTCGGACTTGCACTGGTGCATCCCTGTTTCACATGGCCTAACCCTTTTGGATATCTGGGCCAGGCTCTGGATGCCTCACAGAAATATATAAAAAACATACAATACATCAATATAAAATGTAATTAATGCAATTTAGAATAACTAAAATGTACAACAATATAAAGCTAATAAAATATTATAAACAGGGACTGAGCAATATGTTAAAATTCAGTATTCATTAAAAGTCAGGCCAAAGTTGTGTACCTTCAACCTTCACTTTAACGCCTCTACTGAGGGAGCCTCCGAGACTGCAAATGGAAGTGTGTTCCACAGGGACAGCCCAGAAATACTAAAAGCACAATCTCCAGAAGTCTTGCGCCAAACCTTGGGAACATCCAGGAGGCCCCTTGAAGAGGCACAGAGGGAGCGAGCAGAGGTCACCAGTGTCAGGAGTTCTAACAGATGGCTATGTGTGTGTGTGTGATATATATATATATATATATATATACACACACACACACACTTATCTATATACATACATATATATATATATATATATATATATATATATATATATATTCATTGCAAAAACTTGGTTAATGCATCAATTAGGACTGAAGCAACCAGTGTAGGGAATGATGTTGGCTGAGCCCTTAACCCCCACATTGCCACATCCCCATCCTCCACACACCAACAGGCATAGGGTGTGCCATGGGGTCGTTGGGCCCAAGTCCCATCCCATTCCATGTGTAGAGAGGCTGACATGGTACAGCATAGGAGAATGGGGTGAGAGTTATGGCTAACAACCCCATGGTACACCCCAATGCCTGCAAGTGTGTGGAGGATGGGGGTGGGGTGGTAGGATGGGAGGATTAGAAGCTCAACCCTAATGTCTCATTTCTCTGCTTTTGTCATGTCAACCCTAACTGACGCATTAACAAAGTTTTTTGCAATGATATCCTTTCTTTTTGAGAAAGTGCAATGTAACTGGTAAGTGTTATGTGTTGGTGGGAGCGCATGCCCTCCGGGCCCCATGCTGCCACCAAGCTGCCTATTTGTGCATAACGATATGCATCTGTGGGAATGCAGGCCCTCCTGGCCCTGCACTCCTGCTTACACATAGCAAGGCACCCATACAGTAGCCCTATAGGGCTGAAAAGGAACCCTTATAACACTAATTTGCCAATATCTCAGGAACCGTACAAGCTATGAAAAAAAGTTCACTGCAGTTGTAATCATGACTTTGAAACCTCCATGCATGCTTAGTCCATCTAAAGGTGGACTAAGTGGCAGATAGTGAAAAATCCATATCTTGCATCGTTTCTGAGATAGTTGCTGAGAGTACCACGCTGTTTTCCTATTGGAAAAATCTCAACTTTGTGATCGCATATCTGTGGAACCAATTATGTTTTTTATTCCTAAACAGCATAATTCTCATCTCTGGGACACCCGCTTTATACCTTGCAAATTTCAAGCCAAAAGACCAAACTGTTTATTTTCAGTGCACTGGCAGTTTTTAAATTCCTATTTCTTGAGGTGGCAAAATCCCCATTCGCAACATAGAAACACAAAATTTGATGGCAGTAAGGACCTCTTGGCCCACATAGTCTGCCCATTTACCTACCTAATGGATAAGAAGCAGATCCTAGTTAACCAACAGCCTACTTCCTCCTACCCCCACCCCAGAATTGCCTTATGTCTGTCCCATGCATTCTGAAATTCCCCCACATTTTTTAACTCTATGACCTCCTCAGAAAGGCTGTTCCATGCATCTACAACCCTGTCTGTGAATAAATACTTCCTCTCATTACCTCTGACTCATCCCCCTCTATCTTCAAATTGTGCCCTCTTTTTCTTTTCTGAAAGATGCTACCCTCTTGGTCTTTGTTGATTCCCTTGAGGAATTTGAAAGTTTCCATCATGTCCCCACTCTCCTTCATTTTCTCAACACCATTCATCTTAAGCTCCTTTAGTCTTTCTTCATATGACTGCCATTGCAGACCTTGCACCATTTTGGTTGCCCTCCTCTGGACAGCCTCCACCCTGTCTATGTCTTTGCGGAGATGGGGGCTCCAGAACTGTACACAGTACTCCAGATGTGGTCTTACCAATTGTCTGTACAGAGGGCCAACAACTTCCTGTTTTCTTCTGGTGATGCCTCTCCCTATGCATCCCAGTATCTCCCAGCCCTCCTTACTGCCTTCTCACATTGCTGGACCACCTTTAGGTTGTCTGTTATGACTACACCCAGGTCCTTCTCCATTTTTGTTGTCAGAATCTCACCCCCCATTGTGTACTCTTCCCTTGGGATTTTGTTTCCCAGGTGCATTACTTATCACTTCTTTGTATTGAATCTAAGCTGCCATAATTTTGACCATTCCTCCAACCTTGCCAAGTCCCTTTTCATCCTTTCCACCTCACCTTGTGTATCAACCTTGTTGCAGATCTTTGTGTCATCGGCAAAGAGACATACTTTCCCTTCCAGTCCCTCTGCAAGGTCACTTATAAAGACATTAAAAAGGACCAGCCCCAGTACTGAACCCTGTGGTACCCCACTTGTAACCCCCCTTTTTTCACTGTGGACTCCATTTACTATTACCCACTGTGTCCTTTTGTCCAGCCAGTGTTTTACGCAGGCTACCACCCTGGGACCCACTCCCAGGCTTGCTGATTTGTTTATTAATCTTTTGTGTGGGACTGTGTCAAATGCCTTGCTAAAGTCTAGGTAGGCCATGTCCACAGCCCCTCCTTGGTCTACTACTTTGGTCACGCAGTCAAAGAAATTAGTTAGATTTGTCTGACATGACCTTCCTGCTGTGAACCCATGCTGCCTTGGGTCCTGTGCCCCACTGGCCTCTAGGTATTCAAGCAAGGTCAATCCCTGTTCAAGAGCTGTCAAAATTGCTTTTCAAGAGAAATCCTTGTTTGTCAGATTTTGGCCATTTAGTCTGGAAGTCGCGTTCAAGAATTTTGTCAGCTGGCGAAAGGGGATTGGCTCATGAAAGAGGATTTTGACATCTTGTGAAAGGGGATCCACTCATGAAAGGGGATTGTTTTTTTAATTCCTCATTCGCAAACTGACAAAATCCCCATTCAAAGTTAATACCCTTTTTCGGGGGAGGTCATGCCTGATAAATCTGATTGAGTTCTTTGACTGGGTGACTAGGCTGGGCAACAGGCAGTTGACATTCTGTACCTGGACTTTAGTAAAGTCTTTACTTCAGTACAACTCAGGAGGATGCTCAAGAAACTGAGGTAACGTGGTGGAGAGAAAGGATACTAATATGAGTAGAAAACTTTCTGGGGAAGAACACAGAGAGTGGTGGTGAATATCGAGTTCCCAACTAGGTAACAATTGGGGTAGTATATTGCTTGTCTCTGGGGCTAATCCTTTTCAACATATTCATGTTATAAATATACTGGAAAAATATTTGTGTTGTTTTGTTAATGAATCTCTATGTCTGTTTTTATGATTGCATCATGGAACAACATCTCTGTTCATCAGTTTTGTACCTGACTAAATCCTTTGAAAACAGTCACCTGCTTAAAGGAGTCTTTGTGATATAAAACTAAAAACATAACATATTCATCAGTGACAGAAGAAGGTGTACAGGGCATGATCTGTTTCTTTTTAGACACTACTAAGATCTGAGGAAAGGTGGACAGTGGCAATGAGATTTTGATAGAAAGAGAGAACCTGGAAAAGCAGTACAAATGGTCCAGCATTTGGCAACTGCATTTTAATGCAAAAAAATTTAAGGTAATGCACATCACGAAGAAAAAGCTGAAAGTGCAATACCTAAGAGGGGGTAATAGTGTTAGAAATCACAACTGAAAAAAGAACTGTGAATGATAATGTCAGACAGACTGAAATCTACGGCACAGTGCGACAAGACAGTAGGGAAGGTAAAAAGGGAGCTGGATTGCATAGGAAAGGACATTGACAGTAAACCGAATGAGGCAGTTCTTCCACTGGACACATCCCTGGTACACCCACAGCTGGAGTACTGTGCAAAATTATATAGCCAGTACCTATAAAATGACTGTAAGTGGTGGAAATAGTACAGATAATGGTGACCAAAAACTGTCCAGTGGATGAGAAAAATACATATAAGGAGAAACTGAGGAACTTCGGCATGTATACCTTGGAGACCAGAGGAGAGAAGGGCAGGCATGATAAAGCCATACAAATACCTGCATGGGATTAGCAGGTTGTCATACAAGGAATTGTCTGTCTCCTAACCACAAACACAAGCATGCAAGGGAAATCATTTAAACTGGATTGGGAAAGATTCAAGAAGGATGTCTACAAGGATATTTTCAGGGAAAGGGTGGTGGACAAGTGGAACAGACTGCCAGGGGATGTGCCATCTGCCAAAGCAGTGGGGTGATATATGTGGTTAGTCCTACAAGTATTTGAGTTTCCCTTCTCCTTTGTTAACATGCTTTATTACCTTTATTCTGATTCAGTGGCCTATGTTAGGGTTAATGGTAATCTTTCTGCCTCATCTGAGTTAGCACGGGGCACCTAGCATGGTTGCCTCATGTCCCCTCTTCTCTTTGCTTCATATGTTGAACCTTTGGCATCTCATATTCGGATCTCACAACAAAAAGAAGGCATAGCAGTCATTGGATTGGATCATCATGTTTCATTGTTCACTGGCAACATACTACTAACCTTAACAAATCCCACTTCATCCCTGTGAGAGACATTTCCCCTTTTGGGATAATTTTGAATTAGTCACTGGGTTTCAGTTAAACAGACTGAAAACTGAAGTTTTAGCTTGTCATTACTCCCCACCAGCCGAATTAAAGAATTTCGTCCAGTGCATTGAAATAGAAATCATTTTAAGTATTTTGGGGTGGTTATAGCGAAATCCTTAGATTTTACAGACTTCCTTAACTTCGAACCCCTTACCCAGGAGATTGAAACAGATCTTGCAACTTGGTCTTCTTTGAAGCTATTTTTTTCATGGTGGCTCGAAACAATCTGCTTAGTTGTTCTGTCCCGTATATTGTTTTTCTTGCAAATGATCCCCATCCTCCCAACAAGGGCTTACCTCCATGAGTGGCAACACCTTGCCGTGAACTTTTTATGGAAGGGAAAACAAGCTAGGATATGCTCCTCTATATTACAGTATGCCAAGCTAATTCTTGGGGGGGATTGGCTTCCCCAAACTTCGAGTGGTATGCCCATGTTTCCCTACTTCACATTCTTTGTTTCTGGTCCAATCCAACTTACAGGTCTTACTGGAAAGACATAGAGGTGACCTTAAATGATTTTTTTCAATCCAGCTAACATTTTTTATACAACTCCTACCTATAGGCCCTCTCTTTCTCATTTTTATGACCTAGCTCAGGAAGTTTTGAGGGTGTGGTTCAGGTACTCAAGGAGATTACTAGTTGGAGATAGAATGCTGGTGACAGTGATGGCTTGGAACGAACATAATCCATTACATAAATCAAATATCTTTTTACGTAAGTGGGCTAGACTAGGTCTCACATTTTATCAATTATTTGGCTTCCATGGGTGACTAACTTTTGTAGACCTTCAGACCCGCTTCACTTTTCCTTCCTCTGATCATTATAGGTATCTCCAGCTGCAAACTTATCTTAATTCTCTAGGTTGTGCAGATCAGCTTCCTCAAGGGCTATACTCCCCCGGGGTACAGCTGATTATCCAGGCCCAGAAGGGTACTGAACAGGAACATTTGACTGGAGCTTGGTATTCATTTATATGAGAATTCAGAGCTGACTCAACGTTCTTAATTCATACTAAGTGGGTGCTAGAGTTTGAGCTATCCCACACCTGGAAGGTGTGGGAAAAATCTTCCATATTGATATACACTATCTCATCCATTCTATATCTCTTAGATTTTGCCTAGAAATGTCACTCCAGATTTTTTTCTCTTCCCCCAGTCCGGGTAGTAAAATGTAAAGATGAACAGGTGGCCCATTGGTGGCAACATTGTGGGGAAATTATGGCTGACCAGCCCCATATCTTTGGAAATTGACCACTATTTTGTCACTTCTAGCAGTATATCTCTTCAGATATCAATCAGGTGTTTACCAAACCAATAGTTTAGACACCATCCCTAGTTTTAATCCATATCCCTACATCTGACTTCCCTTTGTCGAGGTGCGAGGTTAAGCTGCTACTGATTTAAATTATCTGTGCAAAGAAGGCTATTACTAGGAATTAGTGTCAAAAACAGGTACCTGTTCAGCAGTCTTGGTCTGATATTGTTAACTTTACATTTGATCTGGAGAAGACCTCTTATAAGCTCCTGAAAAAGAAGGATATGTATCATCAGGTCTGGAGTCCCTGGACAAATTCTCAACTTGCAGTCAATACCAGCTTTGTTCCTTAATGAGGTATTGATCCAATGTTATATAGAGGTTATTACAGGAGAAACTGGCTATACGGTACATCACCTCCCCAGTTCTACTTTCATTTTTTTTATTTTGTTCTTTGCCTCTTGGGGGTGTGGGGGAAGCTGCTAGATTCTTTTTTATACTTCTCAAATGGTGATAGAGCATTTCCATTTTACGTTGTAAAGCCCTATATACTTATGGCTTTAAAATTTGTTAATTGTATAAACTGTTTAATCGTGTGGCAAGTAAGCTTCATGCTGTCATGTGCAATTATTGTTTAAACCAACATCCCTAGTCAGCATTGTGTAGTACTGCAGACTTTTTTTCTTATTTGTTTTTTCATAAAATATAAAAGAAATCTGTATGTAAAACCACATTGCATGATGATCACCACAATATGATGATTGCTTAACTCGAGGAAATTACCCACTGTGATGTCAACCATACTTTCCCTTTTTGTAAAGTATATACCAAATACAGCACTACGCCATCTCTTGTGGGATCTGTAACCATCTGGCTGAGAAATCCTCCTTGCAGGGTGTCTAGGATGACCCTTCTCCTAGTCACAGCTGCAGCCAGGATTTTCCAGTCTACATTTGGCAGATAAAAGTCACCCATGATTACTACTTCCCCTTTGCTTGCCATTTTGCATTCATAGAAACTCTCCCCATTTCCTCCCCATGTTGGTGGCCTGTACACCACCCCCATGCATATAAAGGCCCAGACCCCATATCTAAGTGAACCCAGAGAACTTCCATCTCCTCCTTTTCTCCACTATGTCCTTGAATTCTGCTGGTCTTTATACCTTCCCTAACATATAGAATAATCTTCCTTTTGTTACTGCCTTTTTCTTACAAAACATGTTGTGACCCAGTATGTCCATCTCCCAGCTGTGATTATCTAAGAACTATGATTCTGTAATGGCCACCAGATCCAGGTCTACCTTTGCAATGGTAGCCTCAAAGTCAGGAATTTTGGTTCCAAAACTCCCTGCACTGGCCCACGTGGCTCTCCCCTCCTTTCATCCCTCCCTACCACTACTTTACCCTCCCTTGCCAAGTCCATCCTTCACCCTTCCATTTTCATTGTTACTGTCCTTCTCTTTTTATCCTTCCTCTGCCTTCCCTCCATATTATTTTTCCCAGCCTCAGTTCTACCTCTCAACCCTCCCATCTCTTCCCTTCTTGCTCATACTCCCCGCAATCCATGGGAAATAAATTTCTCCTGTGCTTTTCTTCACTGCTGTTCCATTATCTGAGATGGCATTCAGTGCCCCCTTTACTCTGCGGACTCTTCCCTTGGCCAGCTTAAATACCCATTAAAGTAGCATTTAAACCTTTTCCCCAGGACTGCTCTTCCTCTTCTGGATGGATGGAGGCCATCCCATTTGTACAGGCCTTAATTTCTACAGGTAGGACCTCAGTTCCTAATGAAGTCAAGCCCTCCTCACTGCAACATGCCTTCAACCAGTTGTTGAAGACCCTGGTGTGGTGTCTACACAACCCAACCCCCTGCACTGGTACCATCTCAGTGAAGGCCACTGTACATTCTACCTGTTTAGGCCCCTCCCCAGTTCCCCAAGTCTATCCTGCACCATCCTGTCTGTGTTCCCTGTCAGGACATTTGTTTCCAGATTGACAGTGACAGCCAGATCCCCCTCCTGCCCTGTCCTAGTGATCCTAAGAATCTGCAACCCATTCCTCTGTGCTGAG
This sequence comes from Neoceratodus forsteri, assembly GCA_016271365.2. Classification (NCBI taxonomy): domain Eukaryota; kingdom Metazoa; phylum Chordata; order Ceratodontiformes; family Ceratodontidae; genus Neoceratodus; species Neoceratodus forsteri. The sequence goes on from CM028130.1 coordinate 58,373,918, forward strand.
GCACCTGGTAGGCACCTCTTCTCCCTCCTATAGTCTTCCCAAAACTACTCCCCCGATGACTGAGTTCTCCACCTGAAGTTTCTTTCTCTTCTGCTGGGTTCCTCTTCTTCCCACCTTGGGGCCTCTGCACTGAAGGACCCCCATATCTTCCATTGCTACTTCTATGGATGCTTTGGCTTGGCAGTTCCAATTTGCCAGTGTGGTAAAAGAGTTTTTTAGTGGCACTGGATGAGGAATGTGTTCACTTATCCCAACCCCCACCATAATGGAGTCCACTACAATCCAGCTGGTCCTCATTATAGGCATCCTCTGGGGCAATGGCTGTGAACTTGGTGGTCTCTGGGTGGGGGGAGAGGCTCCCTGAATGACAGCCAACTAGATCAGAGTCTGGAGACCCTCTTCAGCCCAAAGAGGTGCACTCAGATGGGGCAGGACCTCAGTCTCCAAAAGGTCTCCCTGAGGACTGCTACCCCTAAGGTATGGCACTGCAAGACTCCCATCATTCACAAATCAGCTCACCTTATTACCTGAAATTAAATGTATACTCTTATCCCAGATAGGGTGCTTCTTCATTTCCCTCTATTGTCCTGATTTCACCCTGTTACTATACCCTTGTTAGGCATTAACTTGCTTCCCCCCTAGGATTTAAAGTATAGTTTTACTTGTTTGTCTGTTTTGTACCCTAACCCTAGATAGAATAGATTTTCCATGCCCCCCCCCTTAATTCCTATCATTCTACTATAGTTTGTCTGTTGCACTTATTTATTATCTATGCAATTCAAATAGCATTAACATGCAACAGCCACTGAACACAATATATTCAATCTTAAAATATGAAACATTTAAATTATTGCATATATTTGCAGGTTCATTGAAGTAAAGGACACCACACTGCTGTCCATATGCTGTACATAGCTGCATTTTATAGTCACTAGTACTTTGTTAGTTCAAGTGAAATGCTCATAAAATGTAGAACAAGACAGGGTTCCCCCTTGCCTGTGGTGTGGCTGATCTCCCCTGCCACTTGCCACAACCTATGGCCACCTCAGGACACCAGACTACCAGCTCAGCCCCTGACAGGGCCCCCCTTGCCTGCAGTGAGGCTGATCTCCCCTGCCACCTGTTACAACCTATGGCTGCCTCAGGACACCAGACTATAAGCTCGGTCCCTGACAGGGCTCCTCCTTGCCTGTGGCAAGGCTGATCTTCCCCACTGCCAGCCACAACCTATGGCCGCCTCAAGACACCAGACTACCAGGTACGGACCCGCAGTGAAGTTGGTAACTTTTGATTTTCAGTGCTTTCCTGCAGCTGCTCTCTGACTGGCTGGCTCCTTGACCTGGAGACTCCCGATAGGTATGCCTTTAAGTCCTGGTCTCTGTGGCTTTTCTTGGCTCCTTGTCTTCTATTTTCTGCTGCCTTTACTGCTTTACCCCCCCCCCCGTAATATTCTAGCTGCCTTGGCTTCTGTCAGCCCCTCTCCAATGCTATTTAACTTAATCCTTGTCTATTCTCTCCCACAGCTCAGCTCTTGACAGGGCTCCCACTTGCCTGCAGTGAGGCAGATCTTTCCCATCACCCGCTGCAATCTACAGCCACCTCAGGACACCAGACTACCAGGTAAGGATCCACAGTGGAGCCGGAAACTTTTGATTTTCAGCACCTTCCTACAGCTGCTCCCTGATTGGCTGACTCCTTGGCCTGGATACTCCTGATTGGTGTGCCTTTAAGCCCTGGTCTCTGCGGCTTTTCTTGGCACCTCGCCTTCTATTTTCTGCAGTTTCTGCAAGTTTTCTTCTGTATAATTTGTCCCACCCTCCCTTCCCGGTCCTGGCCTCTATTAAATACATCTAAGCTCTGCCTCTGTAGCACCCGCCACTATCAACTGGACAATCACCAAGCACAAGCAGTCTCTTGGCTGCATTAACCCTTTGTTGTTGTGCTACTACCCCCTACTCTACTCACAATAAATAGTGCTTAGACTCACATCTACAAGGTCCTTCATCTCAGGCTATTTTCTTCACATCATACCCTGATATAATGATCTCCAACTCTCCTCTATGCCTCTTTCTCTTCCTTCTCACCCTGCTCTCCCTGCCATCCCTTCACTTACTCACTCCCCGACACTCTCTCATGCTAGCCCATGTAACCTACTTACCCCCTGCTACAACCAAATGGTGACTACAACCTCTCTTATTCAGACTTGGTCACACTTTTCTATACATCCCTCTACTTTACTCATGACCTTACCTCACTCCTGTACCTTACTACACCTCCTTAAGTTCTACCTCTGTACTTCTGAGCTCCCTCCTCAATCTTCTAAATCACTTAACCAACCCAGGTACAAAAATACCAAGTTGCATTTCAATTATTATCTCGCTCTCTCTCTTGATCCTCTCTGCAGGAGACATAAGACCCAACCTTGGTCCTATACTCACCAATGCCCCTTCTACAGTTGCCCCTGACTCCCCTGCCTCTGCTCCAACCTCTGTTTCATTGCCCCGGGGTCTGAAGATTCTACAACTTAATATTTGTAGCCATGTAACTAAACATGACCTCCTACTTCCACTCATATGCACTCTCACCTGATGTCCTCATCTTATCTGAAACCTGGCTAACAAACACAATCCTTGATGCTTCTATTGCCATTCCTGGCTATGTCATCACCCATCAGGACTACTCTGGGAGGGATGGTGGCATGCTCATCTACTCATCCTCCTCTCTCCAAATCAGTACTGTCCTATCAACCACTGATCCCACTGCCTATGAAGCCCTGGTTGATAGGCTCTCCTTACCTTTCTCAGCACCTATATTTGTTGCAGGAGCTTATTGCCATCCTGGCCTACACCACTCTGTAGTCACAGATCCTATTAACATTATTGTGTCCCTCTCTTTATCTGGTGAACTACATATGCTGGGTGTCCTTAATCTGAACTGGTTCTCACCTACCCTAGTTAAAACTCATTCTGCCATAGCTTCCCCTTAACCTGTCCCAGCTATTCATGGAATCAACTAGGCTATACCTAAAATCTCCAAATCATACCCTCTTAGACTGGGCCCTAACCTCCCACCCACACAAGGTGGTCTAGCCTGGCCTATTACCAGATGCTCTTAGTGACCATCACATGATTTAACAGGTTAGGAAAGTCCGCAGGACCAAGGCCCCCCACAAACTACTTACGATCCTCTCCTACAAAACAGTAGAACTTGCCCCACTTCAACAGGACCTTAGCCGGATTGAATGGACCCCAATAGCCTCTGCCAATAATATTGTCAAAGCCCTCAAATATTTCAGAGCCAGTTTCCTCACTGTCTGAAATAAACACGCTCCCATGAAGAAACTTAGGGGTTCATGGCAGTCTCCTCTCCTGATTAACCCCTGAACTCCTAGCCTGTCAACAAGCTTGTGACACAGCCTGGAAAATCCACAAATCCACCAACCTCCCCTGTGATCACTCTATCTACAGAATGCTCTGAAATACCTGTACTAAAGTAATTTGGCTGTCTAAAGCAGAATACTTCCAGTCTACCTTGGACACTAACCTAAATAACCCGTCAGAATTTTGGAAAGTTGTTCATTCCCTTTTCTGACCAAATAAAATCAACGCAGAATGATTTGGATAGCTTCTCTTTATGGATCTCTAAGTAGGGTATGAAATTAAACCAAACAAAATGTAAGATATTGCACTTTGGGGCACATAACCCTAAGTATGTATACACCCTAGATAATATGGCACTGATCAGTTCAGAGATAGAAAAGGACCTGGGGGTTATTGTATCTAATAACTTTCTTCCAGATTAACAGATTGATGCAGTTATACGCAAGGCAAATGGTGTTATCAGGGCTATTAAGAGGAACTTCAAATCAATGGAGTGAGAAGTGTTGATACCACTTTATAGAGCTTATGTTCATCCACATTTGAATTTTTTGTCGCAGTTTCTGTGCCTCTATAGGAAACAGGATATTGTAAAATTGGAAAGAGTACAGAGGGGATTTACTAAACTAGTAAAAGGATTGAAAGATGTGCCATATGATCTCAGACTTCATTCACTTAATCTGATGTCATTATCTACCCAAAGATTAAGAGGAGATCTCGTCTTGATGTATGACATTATCAATGATCCTCAGTTATTGATACATCTGGGGCTCTCCTTTAAAGAAGATATGTTTAATCTCAGAGGCCATCCAGTACAGATGCAGCAGAAATGTTTCAACCATCTGGCACGGAAGTATTTTTATACATTGCGTGTTGTCAAACTTTGGAATGCATTGCCAATTGAAATCATTGTTAGTACTAAGGTTACTTTTAAAAATCGGTTAGATAAATACATTCTATCACACCCTTCTTTAAATCTTTATTAATAAGTGGGAGCAATTATGAGCTTCACTGCTCCCTAGCTCCTTATTTGTCCTAGTTTGACAAACTAAACCACCATCCCAACTACTCAAAATAAGTAAATAACGTTATTGCTTATTGTCCTACTGTTGCTGTGGAAGTCAACTCATGGTTTATGTCCTGTGCTTCCACCCTACTAGTCTCCCTCCCAGCTCATCTCCCTCCCCACCCACAACCACCATTTCCCCCCAACTCCACCAAACAGTGAAGAGTTTTGCCTTTGCTCCCATCTCTCTCATTGACACCTTAAAGGCACTTCTCTCTATTAACCCAACTAAAGGCAGCTCACCCGATGACCTAGATGCTAAGCTTTATTACCTATCAACTCCTGCCATCTCCCTCACTCTGGCTGATCTCCTCAACCTATCCTTTTCTAATGATACTATCCCTAAAGCTTGGAAACATGATACTGTGCTCCCCTTACCTAAGAGTGGGGCTCTCTCTTCATCAGGGAATAACCACCCTATCTCACATCTTCCTACCCTGGCTAAACTTCAGGAACACCTTGTCCTCTCCCAACTCTCTACCTTTCTTAACAATGACTCCTTCTTCACTCCCTTCCAGTCTGGCTTTTGGAAGAACCCTCCACAACCACGTCCCTTTTCTGACTCACTGACTCTATCCATTCAGCCATGGATAAAGGCCACATTACCGCTGCCTTCTTTGTCTACCTTGCTAAACCCTTTGACACTGTCTCCAACCCCCTCCTTCTTGAAACCTCTCATCAGCTGGCCTGTCTCAGACTGCCTGCGATTGGTTCCGAGCCTACCTGGTAGGCAGAACTCAATCTGTTAAAACTGCTGAGTCTACATCTCCACCCCTACCAATCTCTACTGGTGTGCCTCAAGGCTCTGTACTTGGCCCAAACTTATTCTCTATTTTTATCAGTGACCTACAGCCAGTTTGCTCCTCATCCTCTATTCACATGTATGCTGACTATACAGTCTTGTTCACCTCACTCCACTCCCCATCTGATGTGATTACCAGACTACAGCAAGACTTCACTAAATGTTCAGCACTGGCTAAACTCACATCAGCTCCTCCTGAATGCCAAGAAGACAGTCTCCATGACTCTAGGCTACCTTCTCTCCACTCCTTCCACATACTCAATGGGACAATACTTGAGGACACCTCCTTATTTAAATACTTGGGTGTCTGGCTTGACCAGCACCTTAACTTTTCTGAACATATTGATGCCATTCTGAAAACACTGCACCCCAAGCTCAGTGCCTTTTACAGAACCACAGTGCCCTACCACTTCTGGTTAGGCACAATCTACTTCAAAAAATTATACTCTCTATCTTTGACTATTGTGACATAGTCTACAGTGCTGCTCCTGAGTCTTTCTTTGCCAGGTTGGATACCCTTTTCAATGCTTTCTGTCACTTTGCTCTAGACTCCTCACCTTGCACTCATCATTGCACCTTGTATCACTCTCTAGCCTTCCCCTCCCTAGAGGGCAGGCACCTCTCCCACTGTGCCAAGTTCATTTTAAACTTCTGGGTCAGGGCTCTCCCCTCTTACCTCTCCCCTTCACTCACTACCCCACTTCACTCCTCCCACACTCTCTGTTCCACTGACATGTGCACCCTAGCTATCCCTCAGCATACCACCTCAATAGGCCAGGCTGCATTTTCCTACCATTTCCCAAAGCTCTGGAACTTGTTTCCTTCTCCTATCAGACTTTCCTCTTCTTCATCTTCTATCTCCCAGGCCCTACACAATTAATTTTCTCCCCAACTGTTCTTGCATCTAGCACCCCCTTCTCTACCCCCTTCTCAGTGCTGTACACTCATCCCCTTCTCAAACCTATCTACCATCTCCCTGCCTACACAACTACTATTCCCCCTACCCATTATGTCTCTAGTCCCACTCCCAACCCTTCCCTCCTTAAACCTACACTCCTCCCCTTCTCATCTTTATCTCCCGATATTTGAGCACATTGCCTATCTGATTTCACCAGACGCTTCCCCTAGTCTACTTAACTGGTCCCTACCACTAAGTATGCCCACAGTGTGTTCCAACTTCTTTCCCCCTTGTCTTACCCCTCCTCCCCTTACAGTCCCAGGATCACAATACTGCATCTTCCACCTCCTGTGTCCCCCCTCTGAATCCCTTCTTCCCATTCCCTAATCCCCTATCACTTCTACCTCCCAATTTCTCTATTTATCCTCCCCCCAATCTTGTCTCCCATCCCCCAACTCCTCCTCCCACACTCCAATACTCCTTCCTATCCCCCTTCCCTCTCCTTCGTGTTTTGCCTGGTCCTATCTCCATTATTGGGTTTCTCAGCATCCTGACAGGGAAATTGATTCTTGGCTCCCTCTCCCTCTCCCTCTCCCCCACCCCCATCCCTTTCTGACAGATTGTGATCTCCCAACATCCAGAAGAGGCACAGATTTGTGGCTGCTCTCTCCTTTATACCTTCACCTGTCTCATACTCTTATTACCCCTTTTCTCAACACACTACACCACTTCGTTTTCACATACTAACCCCCCCTTGGGCTTGTACTGGCACTTAATCAACTTAGAGACATAGAAACATAGAATTTGACAGCAGATAAGGACCACTTGGCCCACTAAGTCTGCCCATTTCCCCTACTAATTGAATAAACTGAAGATTCTAGTTAACCAGCAGCCTACTTCCTCCTAAACACACTAGATTTGCCTTATGTGTGTAACATGCATTCTTGAATTCCCTCACTGTTTTTGACTCCACAACCTCCTCAGAAGGCCATTCCATGTATCCACAACTCTCTCCATGAAATAATACTTATTCACATTACCTTTGAGCCATCCCCCTCTATCTTCAAATTGTGACCGCTTGTTCTTGCACATCTTTTTTTCTGAAAGATGCTACCCTCTTGGACTGTGTTGATTTTCTTGAGATACTTGAAAGTTTCTATCATGTCCCCCTCTCCCTCCTTTCCCTGAGGGTATAAATATTAAGCTCCTTTAGTATCTCTTTGTACATCTTCTGCTGCAGACCCTGCACCATTTTTGTTGCTGTCCTCTGGACAGCCTCCATCCTGTCTATATCCTTGCAGAGATGAGGTCTCCAGAACTGTACACAGCACTCCAGATGGGATATCATCAACTGTTTGTACAGAGGGATAACAACTTTCTGTTTTCTACTGGTGATGCCTCTCTCTGTGCATCCCAGTATCCCCCCAGCCCTCCTTACTGCCTTCTCACATTGCTTGCCCACCTTTTGGTCATCTGATATGACTACCCCCAGGACACCCTGATGAAGACTCATTAAGAGTCAAAGTGCTGGGTTACTGCTACACTGACTGTGCTGCTTGTTGTGTGTATACCTCTGTAAATTTTCATATTTATTCACTTTTTCTGAATTTCAATAAATCATTTAAATACAGATTACACACTGAGTGCCGCTTTTTTGTTTGATTCCCTTTCCATTTTTGTTGTTGTTAGTATCTCACCCTCCATTGGGTACTCTTCCCCTGAGTTTTCATTTCCCAGGTGCATTACTTTGCACTTACTTGCATTAAATCTAAGCTGCCATACATTTGCCCATTCCCACTTTGTGTATCAACCCTGTTGCAGATATTTGTGTAGTCACCAAAGAAACATACTTTTCCTTCCAGTCCCTCCACAATGAAACTTATAAAGACATTAAAGAGGAATGGTCCCAGTACTGAGCCCTGTGGTACCCCACTAGTAACCCCCCTTTCTTCATAGTGGACACTGTTTGCTATTACCCTCGCGTCCTGTTGTCCAGCCAATTTTTTACCCAGGCTATCACCTTGGGACCAACTCCAAGGCTAGCTAACTTGTATATTAGTCTTTTGTGTGGGACTGTGTCAAATACTTTACTAAAGTCTAGGTAGCCCACATCCACAGCCCCTCCCTGGTCTACTGCTTTGTACATTTGTATTACATTGTATATGTATTTTGTATGCTCTCCTGACTTGTGAACCCCCCCTCCCCCATCGGACACTTCTGAAAATGAGTTGTTTTTTTCAGCTCATGTTGTCTTTCCTGGTGAAACATTTTGTAAATAAATAATAAATAAATAAAATAAACATGTAGTCTTGTCACTTCCAATATGATTAGCAGGCCCTACTTTCAAAATGATTTTCCCATTCATTCTGTGCCTATAGCAAAAATCATCTGAAAAAAAAAAACACATCACGTGCAATTAGATAAAACAAATTAACAACAGCAACATATTTTTGATCATTCATTTTGCAGCTATTGTATGCCAATCTTTATAGTAATATCCTCTTACAAAAGCTGGATGAGACCAATACACATGCGCAAAGACACCTGTTTACGGGTTTTTCGAGAAAAACTGGTGAAGTTCCAGAATTTAAACTGTCTGAATACCAGTAAAAACATATAATATCACTGGAAATTAATACTTTATACCTTTATACCTTATACCAGCTCAGTGAATCTATAAAAAAGTTGTGTTTTACTATAAATTACTTCCTATGGTATTTCAGTTTTGTTTTGATTTATTTTATTTGCTGTATATTTAGCCTTCTTTAATTCTGAGTATTTAAAAAAACTAAATGTTAGAGAGCAGAAAGACAGTAAAGTTTAGAAATTAGAAAAGCTATCACAAGAGAAATCCTGGAATATCAAATTTTAAAAATGGAATTTCATCACTTCAAAAACTGTAAACCAGTGTTCATGCTGCATCTTCCTTTACATTGATTTATATAGCTTTAACTCAGCAATGCAATCAGAAACACCTTAGAAATACTCAGGAAGGAAGCTTTGAAGTTGGAATGGGTATTGTTAGGTACCAGGGAGAGCTGACTCACACTGATGAAAAGAAAGGGCTTTTATTAATTTTTGGGGAGGTGGAGTTTTCTTTAATTTCTTGCCTAATTTAAAGCAGTACTGATCCATAACGATAAAGATTTGATGCTACAACTGATAATACGAAATATGATAACAATAGTTTCTGCATTACAAGCTGCTGGTTTACAGCTTTAAATGGTTAAACAGTGACTAGGAGAAGCACTGGATGCTGTCACTTTCTGTCCTTTCTGTCTGTCCCAAATTCTCAGCCTCTCTCTTTCTGTATTGCTCTTTCTCTTGCTGTTAGTTTTCTTTCTTTGTCTCTCCTCTATGCAATTCATGCATGACGTAGGACAACTTGAATGGAAAGGGACACTTAAAATGAAACAAGTAATATTGATTTATTTTTGCTGTTAATACATTAAGCACAAACAAATCAAGCAAAGTAAGGCAATAGTGTGCCTTAGGTGCTAATACAGGCCAAACACCATTGTCAGAAACTCGATTAGCCAAATTGGAAATAAAACAAAATTGATTAGCAACCTTTCAGTTTTGATGAGCAATTTTTAAATTAGTTAAATATGTATACCTGAAACATAACCTGCTATATCTAAGCACAAGTTAAAAAAAACAACCTGAAACATTCCCCTCTCTGACACACACAACACCCTTGCCCCGCCTGACATGTTTTTGGATGATGACTCCCAACCAGCCTCTAGATAACTTGCACTCGAGACATGCCAGAATAACACACAACTGCCCTAGCCTTCTGCCTGACATGCTAACATGCCTAGTTGTGTCTTTATTCAGTCAGCAGGTGTGAGGTGGAATTGGTTCCTGTATCAGCATCCATTGATTTACAGCCTTTCTTTTCAAGGCTTTTGCCTGAGGTTGATAAATAAGCTGGGTAGGCTCGGGTTGGGTTGGAAGTTGGTCAACTGTGTGGCAAACTGGTTGATGGGCATAAAACAGAGAGTGGTGGTTAATGGTATACAGTCAGAAGAGATGCAAGTCACAAGTGGGGTACCTCAGGGATCAGTCCTGGGACCAGTCCTCTTCAATATCTTCATTACTGACCTTGCAGATGGACTAGAGGGTAAAGCTTGTCTGTTTGCAGATGACACCAAGATCTGCAACAGAGTAGATGATCCAGATGGGGTGGGCAGAATGAGAAGAGATCTGGATAAACTAGCAAAATGGTCAGAAGAGTGGCAACTGGGATTTAATGCAAAGAAGTGCAAGATCATGCACATAGGAAGAGAAACCCTGAAGCCACCTATAGGCTGGGAGGGGAGTTGCTGGCAGTCACAAGGGAAGAAAGACTTGGGCATCATCATCACTGATGATCTGAAATCATCCAAGCAGACCTCTAAAGCAGTAGGTAAGGCTGGGGAGGTGTTAGGATGTATTAGTAGGGGAATCACAAGTCGTAAGAGGGAGGTAATAATCCCTCCTTTACAAGACACTGGTTAGGCCCCATCTGGAGTAATGCATGCAGTACTGGAGGCCACACCTTCACAAGAACATTAACCAAATTGAGGCAGTCCAGAGAAGGGCAACCAAAATGGTGCAGGGACTACATCAGAAGACATATGAGGACAGATTAATGGAGCTCAACATGTATACCCTTGAGCAAAGGAGAGAGAGAGGTGATATGATCGAGACATTCAAACACCTTAAGGGCATTAACAAGGTGTAAGAGGCTAACATGTTTAAATATAAGAAAAATAGCAGGACAAGAGGACACAGCATGAGATTAGAGAGAGGCTGGTTAAGGGGGAATGTGAGGAAATTCTTTTTCACAGAAAGGGTGGTGGATGCATGGAACAGCCTACCTCAGGTTGTGGTGGCTATGAATACAGTGCAGGGCTTCAAACAGGCATGGGATAGACATAAAGTAGCAATACAGATGAGTATGAATAGATAGGCAACTGACAGAGCAAAGGCCGATGGCACATTTATAAGGTATAAAAAGAAATGGGCAGACTGGATGGGCCTTGCAGTCCTTATCTGCCGTCAACTTCTATGTTTCTATGTTTCTATGTTTTAGTGTGATGTCTCTCCATTGTTTAAATACAGACAGCCACACCCCTGGCACTTACCAAGTACATCCTGCAACAGTCAAAACATAGACAGGCAATTTTCAGCTACTCCAACTGCTGTCTTTATGGTGGAGGTATTAACTAACATGCATCTATAGTTCTACCTCTCACTGTGTTTCTTTTCATTGCCATGATGTGCACTATCCTCAATACACTCTCACTCTCCCATGTTGCATAGTCCTCCAGTGCAGAGCAGAAGAGGTGGAGTGGTGGGAAACAACGGACCAAGCAGGGGGAAAAAAGGCAGTCAGACACTGATTTCCTAATGGACAGCCACCCTACAAATTTCTTGTCAATTGCTGCAAATCAAGTTACAGCCTCATTAGTGATTGCCAGTTTGGTTCACAAATTGTGATGCAAAGCTGCTTATTTTATGCCTTGTGTTATTGTATTATTTTAGGGTTGGGAATGATGTTAAAAAATATGAATAGTTTTTAGAGAACCAAGTGCAGAAGTAATATGGGACACACAATGCAGTTATGGTCTCAGAGAGCAAGTACCTTAACTACGAATGGGTCACACCTGAACATAGGCATATGTTTGTCTTGTGTGCTTACCTGGTCAACAAAATCTAAATAAATAAATGTTACTGTAAGTCACGTCAGGCGAGAGGGACTTAGGGATAGTGGTGGACAGCAAAATGAATAACACAGAGAATTGTTGAAGAGCTGCAGCAAAAACAAACATGATACTGGGCTACATGACCAGGGGGATTACCTCCAGGAGAAGGGAGGTGATACTCCCTCTGTATAATGCCCTGGTTAGGCCGCATCTTGAGTACTGTGTGCAGTTCTGGAGACCCCATCTTAAGAGGGACATAGCGCTGCTGGAGAGGGTCTGGAAGAGGTCATTAAGAATGATTCATGGCATGGAGGGTAGGACCTATGAGAAGAGACTAGATGAACTCAATCTGTATGCATTGGAGGAAAGGAGGGACAGAGGGGACATGATAGAGACTTTAAAGTATGTAAAGGGGATAAATAAATGAGGAGCCAGGGAAGTGTTCAGGCTTAAGAAGGGGGGAACTACCAGGGGGCATGAGTGGAAACTGGAAGGGGGGAGGTACAGGGGGAAGCACAGGAGGCACTTCTTCACAGAGAGGGTGGTGGAACCATGGAACGCACTACCCAGGAGTCTGGTGGAAGAGACTGCAGTGGAAGGATTCAAGAAGGGTTGGGACAGGTACAGGGGGAAGTTGAGGCCAGGAAGGGCCACCTCTGGGGCTGGGTGGGTGGAGGAGCGAACTCCCACTAGGTGGCTAGCTTCCAAGCAGACACAATAGACCATGGGGCCTATTCTGTTGGCTTTTACTATGAAACTATGATACTATGGTAAGGCAGAATTTACTAAGTGTAGGGTTTCAAGTTTTAAAGCTGTAGTAGTGTCATCATATTTCAATATAAATTTCAGCTAAAGACTAATAACTGTGTCTGTAAATATTGCATGTCAGTAATGAAAATAGCTAGTTCAGTGTTTTGATGGATAATGGACTAGCACGGACATTAGTCCATTTGCAGTTTATTAGCAGTAGTAACTCATTGGCAGTGTTGTGCTTATACTATCACTGTATTCTGTTAAGTACAGTTAAGTATTCCTACTTATTAAAGGTTATGTTGCTAGCAAAGCTAGAAATATTTTGAACAGTTGCTGCAATTGTAGACATGCAGTAACTATTTGTATGTACAAAGAGTAAGTACTGGCATAAGCACTATGTATATTAAAGGCAGTGGCACGGTCATGTGATGGCGGCTTGAAAAGCGGCAGCAACCCTCCACAGCTCTGCATCCCTGCTCCACGTATCAGTCTTTGCATCCAGATTTTCTGAGAATAGCGAGAAACAAAACCCAGCGCCTGAAAGGGGAAGTTCTCTGGAATCTGGTGGTGTCAAAAAATTATGGAGGTCTACATGAAAAAGACGCTTCCGCGCCATTCTCCGCTGTCTACCCCGGAGAAAGACTGGGCCGCAAAGCAGCCCAAGCATCAGCAGCTGGGCTTGAGTAAATCCCCTCCTGTACCAACAGTATTCTCAGTAGAGAAATTCCTTGCGATTATGTGGCCACTACAAAAAAAAATCTTGGACATGTGGGAAGACATTCAGCAAATTAAATCTTCAGTCCAATTGCTTACTATCAGGATGGGAGACAAGGAAGTGAAACTGAATTCATTAGAGAAAAAGCAAGATAAAACTGAACTAACCATAACACAGTTTGGCCAGAGGCTTAAAAGACTGGAAGAGAAACTTGAAGACCTGGGAGGGAGGAGTAGGAGGAACAATCTCATTATTGGAGTTCCTGAGAGGGAAGAGGGGTCTGCGCCTATTATCTTTATACAGAAACTGTGTGAAATACATTACAGGCCCTTCGCCGAATGGGCCCACATACATAGTGGAGCATGCTCATCGGGGTCTCCATCCTCCCCCACACCCTAACTCTCCCCTTTGACCATTGATCTTTAAATTGTTGAACATTTTAGACAAACTGCAGATATTGGCCAAAGTTTTGTTTGCTTGTTTTTTAACCAGGAGAGACACACTAAGCTGAAGCTTGTTTACAGGTGTGACCTGGGAGCACAAGGAAGTTTAGTGACTTGCTTAGGGTCACACAGTATGAAAGTAGTATGAAAGTTCGAGAGGTACAAGACGCTCTCTGGGACGGAAGGAAAACAAGGATTACCCAAGACCTCCCACAGTCAGTTTGGGCCAAGGGGTAGGAAATGCACCCAACAGTCTCGAAGCTTATTGCTGCTGGCAAGCCGTTCTGGATGAAATATCCAGCGGTGTTTCATGTTAAATCAGGAGAACAGTGGATATCTTTTGATACGCATGACCAAGCATTACAGGAGTTCAGAGGTCTTTTTCCCAATCTTTTCAAGTGAATACAATCCTGAGAGTAAATTTATCTGCTGAATATCTTTGAGGGGTAATTTGTTTACCTAGTGACTGTGGCCTACTTCGGTCTCTGAACTGACCCTCGAGATTGAGACAGATGCATTGCGCCCTGCAGGGCTAAAAGTTTATCTTTTGCTGGAACTCTAATCCAGATGTCTACATCTTTATTTGGATACCTATGTAGCGGTACATCTGAGAGTCTCAACATTTGCTTTTGTGTGGTATCTGGGACCATGTTTTTTGTTTCAATACCCCTCTTATATTGCCCTCTACAGCAGATGCTGGACAGCAATGTACTTTATTTTACAGATGGTGTTTTCACTTCTTATCTGCTTGAGATTCAGTGTTAGCAATGCCTCTGACTCTGCATTGTCCAGGGCTGGAAGATCATGTACTCCCTGATAGTGCCGCTGAACCAGGATAATGACCACGTAGTAGAGCTACTTGGCTTCAGTTTTCAGGGGGGCTTATTTTGTGTTCACTGGGGCCAGACTCTGCATTTTTCACTGTGGTCCTTTTTCTTCTATGTTTCCCATGCTTAGCACTAGCTTGATGCTCCACTTGATGTCTCTTTGATTGCACTAGTACTGCTACATTTTTTATCAGCTGTGTTATTTCTACTTGTTGGGGTTGAACATTTTGAAAGTTTTACTGTGTCACTTAGATTAGACTCTGATAATGCTCACTGAAGATATAACAGGGAAGTGTTCAGAGTTGGGACGGGGGGTAGTGGTTCTGGCATGACTCAAACCTGAGCAACAACGTTACTTAGAATAAATAAGTGGTGCAGTTGTTAGAACCGGGGGTTGATCTGTATTATAGGTGGGGAAGGGGATTTGTTTATAGGGTTATAAGAGATTAATGTTTCTGTCAACAAATATGAGGGCTTATAGAAATGGGGAATCAAGTGCATCAGTTTGTCTTAGCATTGATGATTATATCATGATTATTGATGGGCCATTCATTCAAGGCTTTACTGTCCTTAAAATAGACCATTATCCCAGTAACATGTTAATCTGTTAGCATGAGTGGACCCTATAGGATTATCAGCTGGAATGTAAAGGGTGCCCAGGACTGGTGAAAAAGGCAGGGGATCCTCCAACATCTTCTTCACTTAAAAGCTGGGACTGCATATCTCCAGGAGACGCATCTCCGACGAGAAGAAGTTTATCTGCTCTCTAAAAACTGGGTGGGTCAAGCTTTCAGTGCAGGGAAATTTACAAACAGTGGTGGTGTTGCAATACTAATGAGAAACAATATTCCCTTTATACTTGAGAGGAGGTTTGGGATCCTGATGGAAGATATACCCTGTTGTATGGGCTGTTGGAAACCCAATCGGTTATGATAGAGGCCATATACGGCACAAATTCTGACTCTCCACATTTTTTCACCCACTTGCTTAGCTTAATGGTCCCCAATACACCCACCTTGACCATACTGGGGGGTGATTGGAATATGTTCCTATATTCCCAGCTAGATAGAGCAGACCCTCGGAAACAGCGGATAACCCCATCTCAGAGGTCCTTACCTGACCTTATGAGGGGAGCGGATCTCATCGATGTGTGGTGGATACTCAACCCAGACAAGCATCAATTCACTTTCTTCTCCCTCCTGCATAGATCCCTATCTCAGATTGACTTCTTCCTGCTGAGCTCCTTTGCTTTACAAGGGGTAATACTTGTTGACATACATGAGAGGGAAATATCTGACCACTGGCCCGTCTTCTTGGTGTACCTCTTTGGGCCTGGTATCAAGAGAGACACCCTTTGGTGGCTGAACTCTCAGCTGCTCCAAAATCCCGATTCCTTATAGCACATCAAAGACTTTATCTCCAAATTTATAGAAGATAATAGAAATTCAGTGCCTAAAACTGACATAGTATAGGCAGCCCTGAAATGTCCCCTTCATGGGGAATGCCTCCTGATGGCATAGAAACATAGAAACATAGAAACATAGAATTTGATGGCAGATAAGGACCGCTTGGCCCACCCAGTCTGACCATTTCCCTACCTGATGGATAAGCTGCAGATCCTAGTTAACCAGCAACCTACTTCTTCCTACCCCCAGAATTGCCTTTATGACTGTCCCATGCATGCTTGAATTCCACCACTGTTTTTGACTCCAAACCTCCTCTGGAAGGCTGTTCCATGCATCCACAACCTCTCTGTGAAAAAATACTTCCTTAAATTACCTCTGAGCGCCCCTTCTATCTTCAAATTGTGCCCCTTGTTCTTGCAATACCTCTTTTTGGAAGATGCCTCTTGGACTTTGTTGATTCCCTTGAGGTACTTGAAAGTTTCTATCATGTCCCCCCTCTCCCTCCTTTCCTCGAGGCTATACATGTTAAGCTCCTTAAGTCTCACTTCATATGCCTTCCGGTGCAGACCCTGCACCATTTTAGTTGCCCTCCTCTGGACAGCTTCCATCCTGTCTATGTCTTTGCAGAGATTGGGTCTCCAGAACTGCACACAGTACTCCAGATGTGGTCTCACCAGCTGTCTGTACAGAGGGATAATAACTTCTTGTTTTCTGCTGGTGATGCCTCTCCCTATGCATCCCAGTATCCCCCCAGCCCTCCTTGCTGCCCTCTCACATTGCTTGCCCACCTTTAGGTCATCTGATATGACTTCCCCAGGTCCCTTTCCATTTTTGTTGTTGTTAGTATCTCACCCCCCATTGTGTACTCTTCCCCTGGGTTTTTGTTTCCCAGGTGCATTACCTTGCACTTCTTAGCATTGATTCTAAGCTGCCATACATTTGACCATTCCTCTAACCTTGCCAAGTCCCTTCTCATCCTTTCCACCCCACCTTTGCATCAACTCTGTTGCAGATCTTTGTGTCATCTGCAAAGAGACATACTTTTCCTTCCAGTCCCTCTGCAACGGCGCTTATAAAGACATTGAAGAGGACTGGTCCTAATACTGAACCTGGCAGCCACTACATATGGAAAATCTAGATCCCACCAGAACAAATTGATTGGGGACATTCAGACTCTGGAAATGATGCTCAATTATCATTCTCCTGAAGCAGACTGGGTTACTCTGCATGGCCTACAAGCTCAATATTCTGCTCTCATGTTTCAGCAAGCTGAACTCTCCTTAAGGCATACTAAACTCAAGTACCTTGGCACTGGGGAAAAAGCTTGCAAACTGCTGGCAATCCAGCTTAAACAAAGTGAATCCTCTCATTTCATTTCTAGTATTAGAACTGGCAGAGATAATCAAATAGTCACCTCCCCTAGGGACATTGAGGAGGTGCTTAGGTCCTATTGCCAAGAACTATATGCTGATCATCCAGAAGAGAAACCCACTGAATTGGAGATTAGTGGGTATCTTACCTCTGTGAATCTACACAAGTTATCCCCCAAGCTGCTCCACTTGATTCCCAGATAAGTGTACAGGAAGTTACAATGGCAATTGAACAGTTTTCCTTTGACAAATCCCCAGGGCCAAATGGACTATCAAACAATCTGTATACATACGGTTTTTCAGAGATTGCCCCTCTCCTCACTGAGGTATATAACTTCTGGTTCTCTGAGGGTTTTCAGAGCCTGAGTTCCTTAAAGCGCTGATAACTCTTATTCCTAAACAAGGTAAGGATCCCCTATATCCTGGAAGCTATAGACTACTATCATTGCTTAAAACTGATGTCAAAATTATGGCTAACAGGTTGGGACCTGTGCTGCCTCTCCTTATTGGTAGGGAGAGACTGGATTCATGACAGGCAGATCATCTGCCAATCATGCACGTAAGCTAATGCTCATTCTTTCAGCATCCAGGGACTCAGATCTTCGAGCAGTTCTTGTGTCCCTGGATGCTGAGAAGGCATTTGATGGAGTTTCTTGGGACTTTTTTTTTACAACTCTGGCCCACTTTGGTATACCCTCCAGATTCCTTAGATGGGTTAGATTGTTATACCTCTCCCCTTCAGCTCATATCTAGTGTAATGGTATACTGTCCAAGCCCCATCCTGCTTTGGAGAGGAAACAGACAAGGTTGCCCCTTGTCTCCCCTACTTTTCAACCTCTGTTTGGAACCCCTGATCAGAAGATTGCTTTCTTTCCCCAAGCTCAGGGGAATCCAAATTGGTGGTCAACATTACACCTTCTCTGTGTATGCAGATGATCTGCTTTTACATTTAGAGGAACCCCGCATTGGTATCCCCTCTCTCTTGGAGGAAGTTACCCTCTTTTCCAAGGTTTCATATTATAAGCTTAATATCTCTAAAACCAAGGTTTTCCCCTTGAATAATAGAACTCCTAGGTCAGTGTTGTCCCATATAAATTTATTATGGGACTCCACTTCTCTCTCCTATTTAGGAATACAGATTGCCAGGGATCTCCCCAGCATGATCAAACTTAACCTGTCAGACCTGTTGAAAACACTTAAAGCACATCTTGATAAATGGAATGGCCTCCCTCTTTCACATTGGTGAAGGATCAATACTTTAAAAATGAATGTGTTACCTCGAGTGTTATATCCTTTGAGAATGATTGGTGTGCTCCTCCCTAAAAAATGGTTTACTAAACTGCAGACTTTTTTAATAACTTTCTTGTGGAAACGTAACAGCGCCAGGGGGTCTTACTTTAAACTACCTGCACCTAAGATTCAGGATGGGTTGTCACTTCCCTCCTTTTTTGGTTATTACTGCTCTCATCATCTTAGTAACCTGGCTTATTGGTCAGCAGAGGAGCAAGCTACTGACCCCCAACTATATTCTCCTCTTTGGTTGGAAATTGAGAGGTCCCTAGCTGCCCAATGTCACTCTACCCTCCTATCCCACCTATATGTCTCTCCTGGAGCATGTCCTAAGCCACTGTGGAATATTCTAATTGGGTTGTCAATCAGGGCATCTCACCAACTGCAATTGCACTTATCTTGTAAATGGTATGCCTCATTGGATCAACACATTTTGGGAAACCCCCACATCAAAATTGATCACAAACCCATACCAGCTGTGTTTTGGCCCTCTCTGGATAACAAAAGACTATCTGAGCTATATGCAGATGGCTCCTGGATTACATTTCGCACTTTCCAGCATCAGTTTCAGATGCCTACAGCTATGTCCTTTAAGTACAGGCTACTTAGGGAGGCCATGAGAGCTTACTTGGGGTATATGGATACGCAGAGCTCCTCTCCTAACAGTTTGCACTCTCTTCTACAAAGAGCAAAGGAACCACTTGCTGTTTCCAAAATGTATGAAGAAATACAAGCATTAGACAGTAACTTACCGCAGGGAGTTTGCTATTACTGGTCCCAGAACATTGTCCCTGAGTAATGATATTGATTTCCGGAGAAACTCTTGGCAAAACATATACAAATTCATTAAACAAGATAGATTGCATTTAGTTCAGTTTAACATTATGCACAATATGTATTTTATGCCAATTAAACTGCATAAGTTGGGTTATTTGCCTTCTTCCAATTGTTCTAAATGTTCCTGCTCCCCTGGATCTTTTTATCACATGATATGGACATGCACAGTGGTTCACACTTTCTGGAAATCTATTAAGCAAACTCTGGATCCACTTTTGGGCCTTGAGTCACTCTTTTCTCCAGAGGTCTGTTTGTTGCACCTTTTCCTGAAGGGTACCCTGAATAGTAGGAAAGCCCATCTCGCACAGATCTCTTCCACAGCTAAACTGATTATTATGAGGCACCGGATAGATAATTCCAAACTGTCCATTATGGAGTGGCATGAGGAACTGCTATTTGCTCTACAATTGGAGAAACACATCCTAGCCA
Source organism: Neoceratodus forsteri (assembly GCA_016271365.2). Lineage (NCBI taxonomy): Eukaryota > Metazoa > Chordata > Ceratodontiformes > Ceratodontidae > Neoceratodus > Neoceratodus forsteri. Next base: position 58,393,821 of record CM028130.1, read on the forward strand.
TGGGTAACAGGTCTCATCTCTACCAGGCCAGATGGGGATCCTTAGACGCTTTGATTTCTTTTTGGAAATCTCAATTGTCATACAAGAACACTGGCCTTCTTTTTGTTTATTAATTGAATGGAACTGATATGAACTTGATTGAGGGTGGGTTAGGGAGGTTTTATTGGGGAGAGGGTGGATAATATTAGAGTTTTAAGTTTCAGTTTGAATGTATGTATAGTTGTACTATATGGGTCACTCCAGCATTGTACTTTTTAGTATCTGTGCAGATTTCATAAGGAGTGTGATATGTTACTACCTACTTGACACCTGTCTTGTGTCGATAATGTATGTGTTATGAAAAAGAAAATGTGAATAAAGTTTATTGAATTATAAAAAAAGGCAGTGGCACACAGGATGTGTAGCCATGCACAGTATCAGGGGAAGTGGTGGCAAGTAAAATAAATTATAGATGTGTTTTACTATTCATATGGGAATATGGATGGGCAAAGATGAGTTATTAGTTATGAAAATATCAGCAAAAGGGATTAAGTATATCTCATGTGGTGATTGCTTAGGGTTGGAGTGGGGGTGAATCAAAGGAAATATTATTGTTTAAAGGATAACTGATTGTAAATAGTGGATTTATATGGAGAAGGATTTGGGGATGTAATTATATATTGAAGGAATTGTAAATGTTCTGGGAATCAATTTCATTACTCATCTAACACTGTCAAGTACAGTGATATGGATCAGTTTTGAAATGGGGTGCTCTTTAGGTGCTAGTCTATATTTGTATGGGCCTTTGTTTTTTATAAAAAAATAAATAACTGTACAGACAAAAGTGACAGCCTGTGGGTAGTATGAGAAAGAAAATGCTGTCACATGTCAAAAACCAAATACAATTTATAGAAATATACAAAACATGATGTCAGTGACAGATGATTGAATATATTTGTTAATTTATCTAATGCTTGGTTGACTCTTTTGATGATTGGCTGGCTGGTTGGCTGGGTGGTTGGTTGGTTTGCTTGCTTGCTTGACTGGTTGGATGGCTGGTTGGATGGTTGGTTGGTTGGTTGGTTGGTTGAGTAGATAGGTGGGGGTTGGTTGGTTGTTGATTGGATGGTGAAGCAGTTAGTTGTTTGGTTTATTGATTTTGTGGGTGGTTTGTTATTTGTTAGATTGGGTGGTTGGTTGTTAAACTAGGGGATTAATTGCTTGGTAAATTGGTCAGCTGGTTGATTGGTTGGTTGGTTGTTTGGTTGGTTGATCAGGTTGTTGATTGGTTGGTTGGGTAGGTGGGTGGATGGGTAGTTGACTGGTTGATTGGGTGGAAAGTTAATTTGGTGATTGGCTGCTTTGTGTGGTTGGTCATGTGGGTGGTTGGTTGTTTGTTTGATTGGTTGGTTGGTTGGTTGGTTGGCCTATCATTTTCTTGTTACAGTCCATTTAAGTTTTTAATTTCTATTAAAAACTTCATCTGTAAATGCTTCAAATTATATATTTATTTATTGATGTATTTCAAAGGTTTCAGCAGGAAAGACATACTGAGTTGCTAACAGTTCATTTCCAGATGCACCTTGGGGGTAAAGAGGAAAGGAGATATTTCAAGTTGGCAATAATTACATTACAAAAATAAAAATCATATATAGCTATACATTAAATGAAAGGTGCATATTCATAATTAATGATGGCAAATAGGTACAATAGATACATGTAGTAGATAAAACTAAGTTATGGCAGGAAGGGCGAAACTATTCATACAGGTATAACTTGCGGTTGAGGGGAAGAAAGTGGCCAGAGCAACTAGTGTGTGTGTGTGGGGGGGAGATGATAGGTAAAAATCATTGACAGTTGCAAGTGGGAGAAGAACAGTCATGAAGAGACTTTAGGGACAAAGCAGAAGAGGCAACATTGATTGCCAGGAGAAGAGAGGACCAGAGTTTAGGAAAGTGACATGAGAAAGCTGATTGAGCAGCAGTAGATTTTCTAGAAGGAATAGAGATTGAGTGGGACTTATTGCTGTGGAGAAGGTAGGAGAAATAAGAGGGAGAAGATAGTAGGGATGTAAGATAGGAGGGAAGGGAACAAAACCAGAATTTAGATATAGAAGAGGTCCAATGGTAAAACACCTGGCATCAAGACAGCAGAGTGAAAAGGCAGAGTAGAGTGAGCAGTGGTGGGTATGAGGGGACAGACTAAAACAAAATGATGAAAAAGGGTAAAAGAGAGGGTCCAGTCTAGCAAAGGAGGATTTGGGAGCTCCACTATAGACTACATCACTATAATCAAATATAGGGACACATTCCTTTAAAGCAATCTCCTGGTGAGCAGGAAAGGTCAAATAAGTAATGAAAGTGGATAACACTCTGTCTTGAATGGCTAATGTTTTATTATTGCCTTTGGTACTATTTATATTAGAAGTAACTTTTAATTGTACTTCGATTATTCTCTATTTTCTTAAATGACCTCCCTCTGCCTGCATCTGCTCTTCAATCCATACATATGCTGACAATATGGTTCTATTCACCTCTGGCCCCTCCTTCTCTGCTGTGGCACCAAACTCCAACAGAAATTTAACAATATCTAGCTGTGGTTCTGCCCAAATCAACTGTTCTTAAATGTCAAGATGACCATCTCAATAACCTTTGGCACAGGGAAGAGACTCTCTTTGCTCACATCCCCTCTATTCATTCCACATCATTGGCAGAACTACAATTGAGGACATCACCTCATTTTGGTATCTCAGGGTCTATCTTGACCAACATCTCAACTTCTCTGGACATGTGGATGCCATCCACAAGAAACTGCACCCCAAGCTCAGTGCACTTTAAATAAAACATGGCTGTATACCACTGCAGGCTCACCGAATTATTGTCCAGAGAATGGTCCTTCCCATTTTTGACTATGGCGATATAGTCTATGGTGCCACCCCCAAGTCATCTCTCTCCAGACTGGAAACCCTCTTTCACTTCTTCTGGCATTTCACTTTTGACTGTCCTTCCCTCACTCACAACTGTGACCTTTATATGCCCCTAGCCTTCCCCTCTCTTTTTGACAGGCATCTTGCCCACAGTGTTAGTTTCACTACCAAGTACTGCTTTGGAACCCTGCCCCCTTACCTAACTGCTATACAATCTTCCTCCCACTCATCTCCCTATTGCCTTAGTAACTCTGGATATTGTACTTTTGCCCTCCCTTCCCAGTCCACCTTCATTATCCAGCCAGTTTTTGTCTACCGTTTCCCCAAGCTTTAGAATAACCTCCCTCTTGCTAGCCACTCAGACTCCTCCCCACACTCCCTCTCCCCCCTCATCCAGAGACTTACCTCTCCTTCCTGCTCCTGCTCCTAATCTCCATACCTTTCTCTTGGTCCTCAGCCCATAGCTCCCTGCACCTGGTCTTGAGTTGTATTGAACTGCACTACTTATTTCTCCTAAGCATTGTTTTTACCATATCTATAATTGCACTTCCTGCCTACAGTGTTGTTCAGCAGGATTATTACATTGTAATCATTGTATTGTGTTGTATTGTATCGCCACTTGGTACTATTTACTTGTTATATACTCCTTCTCCCCCGCTCTCCTAGGATGCATCTTGAAATGAGTATGCCTTTCCTGGTAAAACTTCTAAATAAAATAAAATAAATGCTATACGGTGTGTCGGGGATTATGATGGATACAGGAAGCACTGAAGATATATCACAGCAGCATGGTGGAACTGGAAAAGGTTAGTAACAGTAATGGCCTCTACAGGAAGTGTTATATTGCCATACTTAAAAAAAATAAACAGCATATTCTGGGGGGTGGTAAAGGTCATCAACATGACATATGTTATATGGAAGGGGGGATTGGTAACAGTAATAGGTACAACATGCCCTATTGGGGGAATTGAGAACTGGCATGACAAATTCCATGTTGGACAACATGGGGTGGTTAGGAGCAAGCAGGCTATAGTAATTGGGCACTGCTACAGCTTACAAGGAACAAAATGCCATATTCTGTTTGGATGGAAGTTGTGTTTGATTTGTGGTCAGCATCGCTAATGCCATAATGCTATATTGTGAGTAGTGATGCTAGATAACAGTGGTGGGTTCAAGAAACAGTGGACAGTTGTGGCTATGAAAATGGATATGACAAATACGGGGGGGGGGGCGAGTTGTGGACCGATATGAGAATAATGATGTGAATTGGTAGTGGGTTGGTGCTGGGCTACAGAAAGTGGGCAGCCATGACTACTAAAAGTGTCTCATAGCCGTGTCAATTAAAAACGTCAAATGTCGCATGGGGGGTCAACACTCTTAGGTTAGAACAAATTCCAGACAGTCATAGCTATTATTGTTTATTGAAATTTTGTTAAGTGGGTGAGCCCACTGAGACAAACTGTCCCTTTTTCAGGGGCAATTCAAAGTTATTTACAGTCAATAGGAATACATGTTTACAACCATACACTAGTTTACATATATGGACAAATTAATAGCAACAGTTAATGAAATTAAGCAAGGTAAACAATAAAGATGAACAAGCACATTATAAGGAATGATTAAACAGGATGAAAGGGCACAGAATGCAAATACATTCAGAGATACAGGTTGGGGCACCAGCAACAGACAATGGGTATGCATAATCACATTGGATACATACTGTGCATAAAAAGTATTTACTTCAGGGCATTCAGCTGGATTGCATGTTATTAATATTTGGCCCTGGTAGATTGAGTGGGTGGTGAAATGGCGGGTAAGTTCTAAGTATCATATATACTTTACCTATTACTGCGACATTGCTTTGCTGTTAGAGTGAAGGACTTCAACACCTTTTTGAACAATATTATTGATGTACAGTTAAAAACTTCTGGTGGTAGTCTTTTGAAAGGGTAGGGGCAGAGATTGCAAATGACCTATCACCTGCACAAGTTCTGGACCTGGGGACCTGGATGGTCTCAGTGACCTCTTCTGGGTTTTCATGCTGGAGAAACCCAGTGAGGCTTGGGGGGGGGAGCTGCCTTGAAGCACCTTAAAGACAAGACAGAACATAGAATAGACTAGTCTTTCTCCAAGTGAGGGCCAGTTAATAGAAGTGAGAACTCTACAGTGGTGTTCTCGGAGATATGCTATGGTGACAAAGCTAGCAACTTTATGGTACCACACCCTATGATTATTTAGCTCCATGCCACAGAGAGATTGTAATAGAGGTGCCCTTTGGAGTAGAACTAGTAGTAAAGTTCCAGTGGTGATTGTCATTCGAGCTTCATGACTTATGTACCCTCCAAGTCTGTATAGGAGTCTGATTTTCTGGTGCAGTGTTTTTGTTAGTGATTCATTATGGGTTTTTAGAGTAATCTCTTGGTCAAGACACATCCCATGGTATTTAATGGAGTTGGTGACTTCCAACCCAGTAATGTTGATAGATGATAGGTGGAGTAGGTTTCTTCTGTCAGACCCAGGTGTCAATAACTAAAAAGCATGGCCTCATTTTTTTGGTTTTTTTTTTAGATTGAGGACCAAGTTGTTATCCATATGCCATTGTTCTAGGGTCCTGAAATCAGCATTAAGTTCCATGTTCATCTGTTTAATATCACTTGAGCTTCTGTATATAACGGCATCATCTGCATATAGTTGGGCCTTGCACCCCCCCCCCCCACAGTGCTTTGGCAAGTTGTTTATAAAAGCTGAGCGGATCAAGGATGGAGCCTTTTGGGGCTCCTCAAGTAACTGATTTTAGGTTGGATACTGTACCATTACATTTGACCAATTGTTTCCTTTCCTTGTAAGTAGAGGTGAAACCAATTAAATGCATGATTATCTAGGCCTAGATGTACTAGTTTGTTGAGAAGGAGATCATGATTCAGTGGACTGAATGCTTTCACGAGGTCTATGAATATGGCCCCAATGGCCAGATCAAAATCCATAGCCCCTAGGACATCTGTGGTGAATCAGATGAGGGTCGTATCCCTCTTGTGATTCCTCCTAAATCCATGTTGTGCATCTGAGATTAGATGATGGGACTCCATGTGATCATAGATCTGACTGTATACCAGCTTCTCCAGAACTTTTTTTTATCATAGAATAATTTTTATTGTTGTTGTCAAATATGTAATCATACAATACTTTGCATATTATATTCTAAACAGAAAAACTAATGCTACATTAAGGCACTACAATGCTATTTGCACATACTGGTATACATCACAAAAGAAAAGATATCTTAGGTTCAGAGCTATACAATATGACTGATACCGTAACCATTTCCTATCTGTCTAAAATGAACAGCTCAACTTAATAGTTCACCTTATCTCACCTATAGCTTATACTCACACAAAGGTCATATAAATGCATTATCCTTAGTGATCAGTTTTCCAGCTACACTTAAAGGCCAGTCACATAACTAAAGTCAAGAATAATGGAGGAAATAAAAAGAAGATAGAATGGGTTGGGCCTCAGCATAGCAGCAGCCAATAACTCATCTGATTGTGTACAAGGAAGTCAGGTCTTGGTACTTGTACTTCAGATTGCACAAATGGGGGCTGTCATTCTAGCAGTAGTCAGGATGGGTGGATTCCCGGGATGAAGCGGGGGGGGGGCTCGGCACAATGTAGAGTTAAGATAGGCCTCTCATTTGGAAAAGTACATGTACAGCTGCCCTCTAGTGGCATATGTGAGCCTTTCAAAAGTAGCCAGTCTGTCTATGGCTGAGAGCCATAGGGAAATAGGCGGGGGTAGAGGTTGTTGCCAGTGTCTCAGGAGAAGCCACTTAGCCTCCAGCAAAACTACCAGAATCCAATTCTGATGCTGTGGTCTTAGATGCTCTAGCAGTGCCCGATCTCCCAGCAGCAGCATAGAATGCAAAAGGTCTGTGGGCTGTCCCAATACCCCAGAGTAGTCCATTGCTACTGCTAACCAGGAAGGAATTAAGGTGTGACATTGCCATAGAAGATGCAGAGTGTCAGCAGGACTGTACTCACATCTCCAGCATCGTGCATGAGGAAGGGTCTCCCATTTGATTAGACAGCCAGTGTTCTATACCATCTAAGGAGTATCTTGAGTTGAATCAACTGGTTTTTAATGTCTTTATAGGTAGCGTGCACCGCATGCAGACAGCAGGACCAGACCTCTGGACCAATATGACTCCCTATATCCGTGCTCCATGCCATTCTGCATGTCGCAGTATGATCTGGTTGCGCCTCGTGCCATGTGTTGTAGAACCTGCCCGCTAAACCTCAAAAGGAAGGCTTTTGATGTAGTGAGGATAACCAGAGCCATCTTGATTCTCCTTCAGTAGTCCAGTCAATAGCCTGTACTGCGTTATGAAGTTTCAGAAACTTCCAGAAGTCCTGTGACTTTAATGAGTAGGATGCTTGAAGTTGTTCGAAAGACATAAGAGTGTTGGTATTTGGTAGATAGAGATCTTGCACAGTGCGAATCCCCTTCCTTTCCCATGAAGACCAAGTCAGGGGTTTGCTGTCCACCATAATAAGCCAGTTGTGCCAGAGGTCTAGATACCTAAAGGGTATTGTGGTCCCTTGGTTCATTGTCTTGGCCACCTTCATAAGGCAAAACCAGGCTCTCCTAGTAGTGTCCATAACTGGGGTGAGCTTGTCTGGGGATATAACGATGTTAGTTAAGAGTAGGCTAAGGGGAGTGGGTTGAAAAATGTGCCTTCCAAATTGTATCCATGGCAGTGGAGTAAGGAAGGTTGGGACAAACCATTTGACTGCTTGGGCAGCTAAAAAAGACCGACAGTAGCCCTGAAGCCAGGGAAGCCCTAAGCCCCCCAGCGACCAGTGTACTCGTTATTTATGTACTCCCCACCTCGGCTTCCTTCCTTCCCATAGGAAGGATGAAATTAGTTTATCTAATGTTTGAAATACTTTGTCTGACAAAATTATGGAAAGGTTATTCAGTAAATATGCTACTCTGGGCAGCAGGAGCCTGCGAAGTGCTGCAACTTTCCCTGGAAGGGAAAGATTCAGTCATCGCCAACCTGCTGTTTCAATTGTCAGCTGTGTGAGTAACGGGGTAAAGTTCCTAGATTCTATATGCCCCCAGACAAAAGGAATGTGTATGCCTAATTATTGTAAGTTATTAGGAGCCCATGATAATCCTAGCCCCCGCAGACAGTCTTTAGTGCATGCTGCGTTCAAAGGGTTAACACTGGTTTTCTTTTGGTTAACTTGTAACAATGATATTCTGGTGAATGTTTGTAGAGTCTCTATCACCAGACATAAGGACTCCTGTGGGCGAGACAGAGTGAGAACTAAGTTATCCGCATACACAGTTGCGAGATAAGAACGGTCCCCCTCCGAAACACCCTGAATCACTTTTTCGGCCTGGAGTACTCGAATAAGGATCCAGAGCCAGCAGAAAAAGCAGTAGGCATACCGGGCACCCTTGCCTAGTGCCTCACTGCAAGGGAAAGGGCATGGATGTGTCCTTATTGGTAAGTATTTTGGCCATAGGTTTATTATACAAGACGTGGATCCATTGTTTAAAGTAGGTGCCAAAGCCATACAAATTAAGCACCTCATGTAAATAGGGCCATTCAACCGAATCAAAAGCTTTCGAGAAGTTAACTGCTAAAGCTGCCATAGGGATGGAAGATCGAAGGGCTAGCCATTTGATACTGAGCACTAGACGGATACTGTCAGCTGCTGCCCTACCTTTGGTGAATCCGGCTTGGGAAGGGTGTACTATGGAGGGTAAGACGTCCATCATACGATTGGTGAGTATTTTGGCCACTATCTTAGTGTCTACAGATATTAGTGAGATAGGGCGATAGTTTGCACAGTTTAGCTGATCATCTGACTTCTTCAGGATGAGAGTAATTAAAGCCTCTCACATTGTTGGTAGAAGGGTACCAGTCAAGTGTACTTCCTGAAGGGAAAGCAAGTAGCGGGGTTCTAATTTTGGGGCTTAGTATCTGGTATAATTCAGTGGTCATGCCATCCGGTCCTGGAGCTTTGCCTTTTGCTAACTGGAATAGAGCCTCATTAATTTCTGCCTCTGTAATAGGGGCATCCAATGTGTTTTTCATAACTTCTGAAAGTTGGAAAATATAAGCTATTGAGTAAAAGTCCTTTAAAGGAGCTCTCATTTCATTCTTCTCTTGGGGCATTTGTGACTGGTACAGCTTCTGGCAATATTGTGTCATGCATTCATTAATTTGCTTAGGGTCCATAACTATCTCCGCTCCGGCAGTCCTAAGGGCATGGATATGGAAGATGTTTGCTGCTTCCTCAGTTGATATGCCAGTAGTTTCCCACTCTTATCCCCACCCTCCCAATACGCATGTTTAGTCCTAGTCATATACCACTCAGCTTGTTGATGGAGTATTGTGTTTATACAATTTTTTAACCAGACAATCTCCCGGAGTTTAGTTGTGTCAGGACATCCAGCAGTGGTTACCTTAAACTGTGATTCCCATGCTAAGAGTTCCACGTGGAGCTCGGTAAGCTCCGCTTTTCTCACTTTCTTCCTTTGAGCCACAAAAGCGATGATGTGCCGCCTAAGCATGGCCTTAAAAGCCTCCCAAACCATGGCTGCAGACGTATCCCCTGGCTTATTGTGTGCAAAGTAGCCTCGGGAGGTGTCCTGTACCATACTCCAAAAGGAGGGATCTTTGATCAATAAGGGATTGCAACGCCACCTGGTGCCAATGCCCCATTGCCCTGCAGGTAAGATGGTACAGGAAACAGGAGCATGGTCCGATACCAGGATGTCATTGATCTCGGATGTTACAATGTCCTGGGCTGCATACAAATTTGCAAGCCAGAAGTAAATGCGGCTGTAAGTTGTGTGCGCTGTTGAGAAGAAAGAGTAGTCCCTCCCCATAGGGTGGTCTCTCCACCAGACATTGACCATACCCCATTCCCTCCTCATTTCCAATAGTATGCCCGCTGCCTTAGGTTGGGTTTGCAGGGTGGGCTTAGACTTATCTAAGAATATGCCAAAGGCCAGATTAAAATCCCCCACTATCATGATTGGGATATTATGGTAACCCTCAGTGAAGGATTCCAAGGTGCGATTGAGATCTAGGAATAGCACTGGAGAGTCAGAGTTCAAGCTATAAATATTTTCTAACACCGCATGTCCCCCTGGGTAAGAGAACCTGGCCCCTATCCATCGGCCGTGAGCATCCGTGACTGTTTTATCTACCTTCCATGGACAAGACTTTTTGAGCATAATGGCAACTCCCTTGGACTTGTTTTTAGCTGAACTAGTGATTACTGTCCCTACCCATGACTTTTTGAGCCACCCGACAGTCTTTGCAGTGAGGTGCATCTCTTGGAGCAACGCAATGTCTGCCTGCAAAGAGTGGAGGTGTTAAAAGACAATAGATCATTTAGTTGGGTGGTTCAGCCCTTTCACATTCCAGGATATGAGCTTAAGCCCCATTCTGGAGTACGGCTCTGCTATGCTGAGGATTTAAAGAGAAAAAAACTTACCTCAGGGGTCCTGAGAGTGCAGAGTAAGATAAGTAGTCAGGATACCTGAGGTATAGTAATATATTCAGCAGAAGAGAGACCAGGAAAATTTGCCAGAGAGAATATGGCATAAATGACCTAGTGGTGAAGAAGGAGAAAAAAGAAACACAAATAAAAGTGAATATAGCACACTCTAAACCAACAAATGATATATAACTTTTAAAGGTACCCACTAAACTGTATGTTGAACAGTGATATAAAAATGTCATATTAACTGCAAATATCAGGTACAGTATATAGAAAGAGAACAAGCAATAAGCTAGTGAGACTTGGGGTACGCACAATGGTGCTGTTCCCTTGCCAACCACAGGGGTAAGCACTCCGCCGTGCTAGCCAAAGACTCATGTGAGGGGAGAGAAGTCGAGCCATTCAGCTGCTTGTAGCTCACACCCAGCCGTATCTAGTCAGTACTGAGTCATACATACCACCCACAAAGTAAGATTGAGTGGGGCATCCAAGTCTGAGAGGGTTGGGGGTGAGGGAGGGGAGCAAGATTTGTGCAAGGCTTTAACATGATTGCCACCCTGTGATCCCCTCTACTGGCACATGTATTGAGGGGGATCCCTTAGATCAGGGCCGGTGGCAATTGGAGGGGTGACCCCTGAACAGAGGATATTTCCTCATTTCACTGATGGCAGGGCTGGGAAATCCAGGCATAACTCGATTACCTACATGTAGAGCTTTTCAAGCAAGGTAATTATACTTTGAATTAAGCGATAAGCAAGAGGAAAAAAGAAGGTAGCTCCCAAGCCCACCACGTCTTGTTTTTACTTCAAAAGACATGTGCCCCAACCCATCTTTATGGAACGCCCAAAATGCAACTTTGGGGGGGAAGGGGGAGAAGCTAACTCCCAGCAACATTAAAGGATAATAACAAAGAGGGTCACTTATGTTATTCAGTCCAGTGGGCAAGTTCTATCATTCAAGAGGGATTCTGTGGTTGTGTTCTGCAGATCCTTTGTCAGAGCTTCTGCAAAAGACATTGTCCCTGGTTTAATGTTAAGAGTGACAGTGGTTGTAAGTTCTTCTGTTTCTGGCAGATATTCAGCCCAGGATCCTATTTCCACTGCTTCCATTAGAGTCTTATCTGGTATATCATCTGGGTCAGGTTGCTATGTATAAAGAGATTCATCCTTTGTTAGCTTGGCAGGAGGTGCCATTTCTCACCCTCCAACAGAGTCTAAGTCATTATTGGACCGATGTCTTATCCGAGTCACAGAGCCTGTATCCTGAGGTGGCTTTATGAAGGAGGAAACATCAGGGACTCTTGAATGAGTGGCTACTTTTCCAAAACTCTCCACTGCAGCTTATAGAGGTCGAGAAGGGCTGAGGGATCCATTTTCTGAGGAAATCGTCCGATCTCTATTGTGATCCCTCTGTATGCTGCTGCTAGTAGATTGGTTCCTTCTATCCTTGTCAGGGCACCAAAGTTTCCTGGGAGATGGAGTTTTCAGTGGCAAGCGTGGCCATTACTTGGAGATCCAGATTTCCACCTCTCGTGGAGATTCTGCCACTGGTTCCTTCCCCTCCTTGGATACAGCCAGGTAAGTGAGCTGATGAAATCCATATTTGAAGCCATGCCAGGCCAGTAACTTTTTAATAGGAGCAAAGGCCTTCCTCCAAGCTGCCACCTCAGCTGAGAAATCCCGGCAAAAAATTTTTACACTCTACCATATCTCCTCCTACAAATCCCTAGCTGCTGGCAATACTCGCTCTTTCATGGAGTATCTGAGAAGGTAGGCAACTATGGGTCATGGCATAGAGTTCTTTGGTCGAGGGCCTACAGGAACCCAATGTGCCCTTTCAATATCTAGTGGGCCATGCCACCTACCCCCAGCATCTTAGGGATTTCATAATTTAGAAAGCGCACCATATTCACCCATTCCAATCCCTCAGAAATACCCCAAATTCTTATATTATTCCACCTGCTGTGGTTTTCTTGGTCCTCAGCCCTCTGCCACAAAGTAACTAACTTGCTTTCATGGTCCTGAAGACATTGCAGGATTTTGGCCTTCACTGATTCTAGACTTTCAGTCTTCTGCTCCACCACATTGACTTCGTCATTTAGGACATGCACCTCGGCAACAGTACCAGCGAGGGTAGTCGATAAAGAATCGACTCTTGAAAGCAATGTTTCCAACAAGGACGTTATGTGTTGTAGGGAGGAGTGAACATCTGGCGGGTGCGCAGAGAGCTCTGAGGCCATGGTAGGCAAGCCTCGTATAGGTTCTGATGATGAAGTCATCAGGGATAGGTGTGCAGGTAAGGCTCATCACAGCCTGCTTTTTATCCACATTTAGAAACAGTGTCTGAGGATTTGTGAAGGTGGGAGATATAGAGCTGGGCACTGACCTGTATTGCGATGTTAGCACTGGTTCCCCCGAGCATAGAGGGTGCGTGGCCTACCTGAAGCCCCATCGAGTTGTGGATGGGACTGTCATTACTAGACCATAAGCCATGTCCTGAATGCAAAAGATTACCTCGTCGAGCCGACCCGTGTGGCTTCGGAAGCTTGCTGGGGCTTCTTTAGGAAGAATTATTCCTGGATGCCAATTTTTTCCATGAAATGGCTAAGCTGGGGTTTGAGCTGCGATATTAGGTGGCCATTTCTTTTGGCATCCAAACCAGACACACACCAGCTTCTCCAGAATTGTTGATAGTGTGCTGAGAATTTATATTGGTTTATAGTTCTCTATCACTGCTTTGGAGCCTCCTTTATGGAAAGGGTGCACCATGGCAGTTTTCCATTTGAGGAGGAACTGCCGAAGCATGAGGGATTTATTGTATAGCTTTTTGAATGCATCAGCTATTAGAGCGGCTGCTGTTTTCAAGTACTGTACTTAGGTTCCAATTTATTGAAGCCTGTGGAGCCCTCAGGTTTAAATAACCTCAGAAGATTGAGTATTTATTTCCTGGTGATTAACAGGAAGTGAAATTGAGAGGGGCAGGGTGCATCAAGGGAAGAAGTCACAATATTCTCTGGTCTTGGGCCAACATATTTGTCCAGGTTGGTGAAAAAATTGTTGAAGGCATTTGCTAGGGCTGCAGGTTCTGATACTAAGAGACCATCCACAGTAATATTCTGAGTGGGCTCAGCTACATGCCCTTTGAGGAGGTAATTGATCTGTTTCCAGAACTTTTTAGGGTTGGACAGATTTGAGACTTGGAGGTTTTAATGTATGTCCTTGTGGTGATTTTTAGTCCTTTCTTACAGGTGTTTCTTTTTTACAGGTGTGCTGGCTGCCAGTCAGGTGGAGAGTCCTTTTCAAGGTGGGCTTGCTCACCTTTAAGGCCCTATATAAACTGGGTCCTGGTGACCTGACTGAGCTCCTGACACCTGCAATTTCTGTTCATTCCCTCTGCTTCTTGTCGAGGGGCCTCCTGGACATTCACAGGGTTCATCTCAAAACATCAGGTGATCATGCTTTTACTGTGGCCAGGTCGATCCTGTGGAACTCTCTACCACCTGCAGCCTAGGAGGCCCTCTTGATATAGGTGTTTAAGCAGAAGCTAAAGGTGCATCTGTTCTGCTGGGCCTTTCAGGGAATAATTTCCATGCATAAATGTATGAGCCTCCCTGATATTATATTTTAAGACTGTGATTATTTATATATTATTTTCATCTGTAATTCTGAATTTTAGATTATTTATGTTGTGTTTCATGACCTGTGCTTTCCTATTATTTGGCTCCCAGAGCCACTAGGAAAGAGCGCCATATGAATAAAAGTTGCCTTGCCTTGCCTTGCCTTTCTTAGTGTCCTGTATTTGACCAAGTTAAAAGTAGCCAATTTATTGTAGTAGGTGAAAGGGTTCAGGTGGGACTGTCTTGGATACAACTGGTATACATGTGTGGCCATTAAAATAAGTGTTTCACAGTGAATGCCATATGTGGGTCAGTGACACCCCTTGAGCTACAGCAGGCAGCTATTAACCATGGCTATTGAAATAAGCATTTGTCACTGCTGAATGTTCACTGCTTGCATTGCTGTGTTACTGAGTCTTGCCTGTAAAGTAAACATTTTTACTGTACACTATACGTACCCAGAATAGACCAGATGAGAGGCAATATCTCATTTCTGGTGATGTCCTGCTTTTAGACATTTTTTAGATTGCATTTACCCAGGATAGACTAGCTGACAGGCACTAATTTTCAGTGGGCTCCCACATTTTGACCCCAAATTTCCAACAGACTTTTTATGACATGACGTTATGATAAAGACAGGTGGAATTTTTTACATCCCATCCAAAAGGTGATTTCACAGTGCAACTGTGGAAACAAGTTTCAGAGGGGAATTGACAAATTACACTTGTCATGTTCACAAAGTGGACTAACACAAGGGATATGATGAACATTAGGAGCCAAAATTTGTGAAAATAAAGTTAGAAGTAACCATTGGAACAATTCAACATTTCTTCATGACTTAGCTGTTTTTGGTCACATTTTTTACCCTAAATTTTCAACATAGTCTTTTTATGACCACTCCCTCTGAATATGGCAGGTGTCATTGTTAAAACAGTGGTTGAAATGTAATTTTGTGCCACAAGTGTGAAAACACATTTTAGCAAGGATTTGAAAAATGACTGCTGTCACATTCATGAGGTAGTGTGAAAAAATGGCTATGCTGAAAATTTGAGGTCAAAATATTCGAAAATCACAAACAAAATTTCAACGCACGCTCATAACTTTTTTTAATATGTTTTTACCCCAAAATTTTAACATAACCTTCTTATGACCCCCATCCCATGAACTAAGGTTGAGAAAATGTTCATAGCTTGCCCTAAACATCGCTTTGCACCACGAGTGCAAAAATTCATTTTGGCCAGGATTTGAAAAATGGCTGCAGTCACGCTCATGAGGTAGTATTAGAAAATGTCTATATTGAAATTTTAGGGTCACCATATTGATAATTACCAAAGTTATGAGCCTTCACTGAAAAATGTCACAGTACAATCATAACCTTGTTGTTTTTTAATATTTTTATGTCAGAATTTCAACATAGCCATTTAATGATCCTACCTCAAGGGCAATGACAAAGAAAATGTTCAGATCCTGCCTCAAAGATGATTTCAAGCAGTGACCATAAAAATCATTTTTGGAATGGATTTGAAAATTTTGCCACCCTTTTCATGAGGAGGAATCCCAAAAAGCCCATCTTGAAAATGTGAGTAAAAAGTATTTAAAAATGACAAAGTTATGTTGACAAGTTCAAAACCCATTGAAATACAATGAACTGCATACCTGATTTCCTCAGTTCTTGGTCCAGTGTTAAAGAGTGAAGATGTGTTTCCAGTGAAGAGATGAATACAACATTGGACCCTCAGTAGATAAGTAAGGGGTGGGAGTGTGGGGTGGTGGGTGCTGAGTGGGAAAGTTGGATTAGGGAGGTTAACAATGGTGGTGAGCTGGTGACGGCAATAGACATTGATGGATGGTTTTCTTTTTTTACATGGCATATAAAAAACCTACAGGGGACAGTTTTCCTTGTTTCAGGTACCAATACTGGAGATTGGGTACCCCAGTGTTGGTGTAACCTCTAGTGGCATGGGAAGCAATGAGAGGCAGGAGGGATACTTGGCAGAGTGTGGGATTACAGGAAGTAAAAAACAATAATAATAAAAAAGACTGTGGGGATGGTTTTATTTATTACAGGTACCAACACTAGGGATTGGGCACCCCAGTGTTGGTGTTATATTTAGCAGCACTGGAGGTGGGCTCCCTGGTGTTGCACAGTGAAAACAGGTGGGGTGGGTGGTACTAGCTACCAACAGCCATTGGGCACCCAAGTGTTGGAAAATTAAGAAGGAACAGGGAAGTAATGGAAGGTGGAAGAGATACTTGGCAGATGGTGGGAGGGATTGCTTTTTCCTTGGAGAGGGAGGGAGGACCATAGCAGGCTGATCATAACACTGATCAGCTCTGTTTGCTGGACAGCATTATGCAGATCAAAGGAAAGAAACACCCTATGATTCAGATGTCTCTTTTCTCTGAACTACATGAAGTTTCCATCCAGTAAAACCAGAAGAATGTGATGATCAGTCCAGTTGATGATTAGTCAGACACTGTCGAGCTCCTTACAGCCTGCCCTGTATTGGACTGACAGTGACACACCTCTCAAAATCATCTATCATACCAATTTGTGTGCTTTGTGCAAGCAGAAGGACATATATAAAAACAAAAAAAACAATGCTGTTGGGAGAGCAGAAGTTGAGGTAGTGTTGAGGTACATGAACGAGGGCACAGCTGCGGCCATTTTAGAGGAGGGATAAGAGGGGTATCAGTTCAGTGATGTACTAATGAGTACCATAGGCCAAAGGCAAAAAAACAGAAGAAATGTACTAAACCAAAAATAGCAGTGGCTAAGGGAATCCATGCCTGAAGAACACTCGAGAAATTAAAGCCAAACTATGCAAACAAGTAACTCATGGCTAACAGGCACTAGTGTGCATACAGGCAAAAAAAGAACCCATAACTTGGTCCTTCATTAAAAATGCTTTACTGCATAAAACTTACAAACTCACTCCACCAGCAACCATCAACATTTCATTCACCGGACCATGGACTTTGTCAAGATGTGGCCAATGTGGCTATCAAGCTTATTTTTAAAGTCTACTCTTAAAGATACAGGTCATATTTTCTTTTCACATAAATATTATAAAAACAATTAAAACATCGTCACATCAATTCATACCAGTTAATAATCAACTAAATATACAAACATGCACAACCCAACCTAAAACATATATGTAAATGTATATACAAAAGAACATACATGGAAGGTCAATAATACTACAAAAGGTCGAATGACCACATATTCTGATTAATATTTAGATTTAGGATAGATAATATGCAGGACTCCTCACATCCCCAATGTTTTTTTTTTTTTTAAGTCACTTTATTTTATAATGAAACATTTTGTAAATAACACCAAAAAAAAAAAACATTATCCAGAAAACAAACAATCCCGAACAGAAAAGAAAATACAAATCCTCCCTACCCCACCAGACCATCCCTACCCCTTCTCCCTTCCCCCCAGGCAGCTATCTAGTCCCAATGACAAAGCTAAGCAATGATACCTTGCAACTAGAAATGAACCATATATTAGTGGATAAATAAGATCAGGGTGAGGAACAACCAAATATAACTATAAAATGTGGAATAGGAAACCGACAGTACTACAAAGTTTTCAAGTAGTAAAGGTACGATGATACGGTGGTCAAAAAAAAACAAAAACTAGTAACCATATCTTTCATTTAAGGATTGGAAAAGGGTGCTCCAACATTTGGAAAACCTAGCTGAAGCTTTATGGAGATCTGAGACTGCCCTCTCAGCGTTTAATGCAATCAGGAGTTCGTCCCACCATTCTTTAAAGGAAGGAGTCCAATTACCTTGCCAATGACGGAGAATCAATAGTTTTGTAATCGAGGCAATCAAGGCTATTTGATATTTCTGGATGCTAGACATATTCTGTACATATCTACCGAAGACACATATCTCAGCATTGAAAAAAGGGGATAGGTCACAATATGGTTATATCCAGCCTTTGACAGATTGCAAAATTTGACTATTTTGGGGCAGTCCCAAATTTTGTGGAAGGTTGTAGCTAACTGGACACCACAATCAATACAGGTCAGAGACAATAGCTTTTTCATCCTGTACAACTTGGCCGGTGAATAATACAGGTTATGCAACAAATTGAACTGAATATCTCTTAATCTGTCTTGTTTAACATATAGATAGATGTTCAACCAAATTCCTTCCCAGGTCACGTCCGACCAGCCCATGGCCAAATTTGTTTCCCAGTAGAAAGAGACTGGTGATATTTTTTGGCCTAAACTTGAAACAATATATTTGTACATTTTAGAAACTGGCTTCCCAGACGACCCAATCTTGTACAGATCCCTAATTAATTTCCCAGCTTCTTCAGATACCCTATTTTTAGATATGTGAGAGAGAATACTCTTCTGAATCTGGAGAAGCTGGAAAAAATCCTTGGGTCTAACCCCAAACCTGTCTACCAAAACATGTAAGGGAGAAATCGAATTCCCCGAAAAGAAATCCGAAACTCGAGGTTTTATAAAAGCTACTTGTGTAAATCTTGTAATTGGTTTATTACCCACTAGAAAATTAGGGTTCCTTAACACAGGCTGCAGTAGGTCATGATCCCCAATGTTTTATTGGTTCCTGTCTTATAAGAATAAGGAGAGCACCATCAGTGCCAAATATCAAGGCATACGAAGGATTAATTAGTCCTATAGAAGTATAATCTTCAATAATTAATACACATAAAGTTACAAAAGGCGCAGAAAGTACAATAAAAATTTTCTATAACACCAAATATAGTAGGAAGTCATCATTAGTGAAGAAGGTCACAATTAAAAGGATGGGCGGATAAATATTAATAGATAATAATATTTAAAATAATTAATACATATTAATAGATGCACAGAAAAAAACTTCTCCTAAGACTCATTAAAATACTGACAATGTCAGAGCACAACAAACATAGGTAGCAGACATGATGAAGTAACACATGATCACAAAAAATCCCACTTTGCAATTTTGAGTACTCTTGCTGACTAGTCTCCACAAGGGTTTGAGAGTGCACAGAATTAGGTGGAGGTTGATAATTATAAGGTTGTGTAAAGTTGGAGATGGCCAAGCCTCCAAATGTCCTATTCTATGATACCAAGCACACAGAAATATAGGTGTATTTAAAGAGATGTGTGAGAAAATGGAGTAAACTGACAAAAATTCAGTCTGAAGAATTTAATACCAGATAATGCAAACATTTTCAAGGATAGGTCATGATGCATTATCATAAAGTAGTAATGTGCTGTCACGTAGCCAAATACATAAAATATCCTAAATGAAAAAAGCACTCCAGCACTGACTAGGTGCTCCTGTGCTTTACTTGAGAAGTGTTTAATTAGGAGGTGGGTTCCTGGTATACTCATTCCTCCATTTACAGTATTTCTGTCTTTACAAAAGAAAGGGTCCTTGAGGAGTTGTCTAAGATAAGGGGGGACAAGGCAATGGTCCCTAAAGGAATACTCCCAAGAGTTCTACAAGAACTTAGGGATCAACTTGCCTCCCTACTTGATGAACTGTTTAACAGTTCACTGGAACAGGGGTTACTACCACAGGACTGGTAAAGGGCCACAGTCGTGCCATTGCACAAGAGAGGTAGCAGGAAACTACCTCCCAGTAAGTCTGACCTCAGTGGTGGGTAAAATAATGAAGACATTGCTTAAGGAAAGGGTAATGAACTACCTGAAAGTAAGTGGGCAACTTGACACAAAACAGCAAGGCTTCATATCAGGGTGCCAAACAAATTTAATAGAATTCTTCGACTGGGTAACAAGAGAAGTAGACCAGAGGGCAGTAGTGATTTTTTGTTTATTTAGATCTAGGATTACAATTACCTTTGAGCCAAGGCTGTTTTACAAAGGTTCCATGTCAGGAGAGTACATACATGTTAAACATGTTAAACAAGGGCATACAACATTACATAGAGCATACAACAATATTCTTCAGTTCAGGTACAGCATCATGGTAAATAGGATACACGAACAACACATACAAATAATCATTTCAGAAACCTAGAAGAAATCAGGGAGGAAGGGTGAAAGGATAGGGGGCTAGCAGCTGAAAAAGAGACTAGAGCATGTCATGGCATTGTCAAAGAACATCAGAGGGGGATGGTTGATATCAATGGGGAAGGGGAAAGTTAGGGGTGGCAGTCATATGAGCTGGAGGCCATCCGATGATGATGGTAGCTTGATTTGAATACGCCCAGTGAGGAGGTGGAAGTGATATGAGTGCTGAGGGCATTCATCCAACTGGATGCATGGTGTGCAAAGGATCTTTGGCCCAGAGTGGAGCGGCATCGGGGGACCTGTAAAAGCTGATGTTCAGACCCTCTGGTGTTACGAGGATTAGTGTTTGCTTATTTATTCATTTATTTATTTTTTATTTAACTTTTGTTGACCGGGTAAGTGCACTAGACAATTCCTGCCTATTTTAAGGCACGACCCAGGGGAGGGTGATACAGATGAATGCCAACTGACCTTGAACCAGATTAAGCTGCTGGTGGTATTTTTAGTGAATGAGGGAAATTTGTCCAGGACACCGGGGAAATTCCCCTACTCTGAAGGGCGCTGTTGATCGTCGTTGGGCTCAGTGGACTTGCAGACACCGACGGTGTAGGACGTCTAGAGAGCCGAGGAGAGGCCTTCCTCCTCAGCTTTTTTTCAACTTCTGCTTTTCAATTTGTGCTGCAATATGGAACCTACCTCAGTCAGAGGTGCTGTGCAGGCAGCGGTTTCGGCCGGCAATATGGAATTTGGAACAGAACTGGATATCGATGTTCCCCAAGGTGAAGAAGAAATAGATTTGCTTTTGCTGGATATGGAGAGGCAATATTTGGCTAAACAGAATGTCCTGGTGAGGGCGTTGGATCGCCGGCGGTCCGGGAATACAGATGCGCACTTACAGGAACAGGAAATTATGCGGGGAGAGTCTCTGCAGGCACCAGACCACAAAGTAATGGATACTAAACTTATGAAGTGTGTTCCATCTGCTGAGCTGAATTCTACACCGGATCTTTCTAGAACTTTGCAGGGTGAGTCCTCTGTTGAAATGGGGATGGATTTTGCTCAAGTATTTCCTGCAGCTGATGCTGCTGTTTCCTCGTTCGCTGCTACTTGTCAGTCTAGCGTTCCTGAGTTACAGTCTTCTAGTGCTCAGTCTCAAGTAGCAGGGCTAACTGATTTGACTTTTTTTCCTCCTGTTACAGATGGGAACTCCTCTCTTGTTTTGAACTCAGAACCTCACCTCCTTTCTTCTTCTTTGGAACTGGGCTCTTTACAGGGGGAATCTTTAGTAACTCCTGAATCTCCTCCGTGGGTGGCCACTGCATTGGAATCTGCGGGTTGGGTTCGGTCACCGGATGGGAAATCCTGGGATGTGAACGTACAACCTATTGAGGCTTCACTGCCTATTTCTGCTCCTTTATCTCCCAGTGTTCCTAGTTTACCTCTAGGTCAAATACCTGCCCTTTCTTCTGATTTCTTATCTAAAATACCTAGTTCTGATATGGTGGAGCATATTAGAGACTTGGAAGAGGGTGATGTGAGACTGTCACCTGAACCCCCCCACTGTGGTACCTCAGGCTGGTGCTACTTCTCCTGCTCCAGTACATAACACTGTGCATGATAAAGCTGCAAATTCAACTGTGTGGCAAGGTAATATTGCTGAACATCTCTTTCCAGCCACCTTTGGACTTCGTAATGAACCTGCTACATGTCGTAATGCTGTTAGGTTGAAATACCGGGGGTCACAAGAGGAGCTCCCCAATAGACTTTTTATTGGTCGTGAACTTTTAAAACAAAGTATGAGGTTTTACACCTACGAGACTTATGCTCTGATCCATATGCCAGGGGATATAGTCTTTGATGTCAGTTTTAAACACCCAGCAGGTTTAAACAGATTTTGGAAACAGTACCTAGTTTTGAAACATACACCTTTATGGAAACCTTATTTGGCAATCCCTTTAACTAAACCTGTTTCAAAGAAAATCACTGTTTTATTTTGGAACGAAGGTGTAAATGTTGCTGACATTACGTATTGGTTGAAACAGCATTGCCTGGTTAAAAGGCCCCCGGGACCCATTCTTGATGAAGAGCATCTATGGACAGGGGGTTGGAGATATCAAATTGATTTACAGGTTGAAAATTGCCAGACTAAACATTTACCAAATTGTTTTTTTTTAGGTTGAGATCGGGGAGTGCTTTTTTACCCAGGCCAGCCCAGGGCCTGTTATAAATGTGGGGCTTTGGGTCATTTAAGTAATATCTGTGATCAACAAAAATGTGGCTTATGTGGGGAATTGGGGCATATAGGTGCCCATTGTAGAAATCTTATGACATGTAATTTATGCGATGAAAAGGGACATACTTTCCGTACCTGTTCTTGGGCATCGCATAATCATGCTGATGCAACCCGTCGGGCGGAACAGGATGTTTTTGTTGCAAATGCACAAAGAGAGCAACAAAGGTTGCAGGATATGTTAGTTCACAATGCGGCTCAGGCTGCAGCTCTGGACTCAGTTCCACTTATGCACGAGGGAGAGGTCTCTTCTGTTCTGATCACTGAAGGTATGGAAATCAGTGCTCAGGTTCCTCCTTCTACTGATGAACACAGGCAGACTGAATTTTTGGTTCCTGACCCTTTGCCACTAAAGGAGACAGAGGAGACACTGGGTTTGGAACAGACAGTCTCGGTTTCCCACCCACTTGTAGAGACTAGTATTATCCAGGAACCCTTATGTAAGCTTCCACCTGAAGCCGCATTAGATATTCCCTTTCAACGTGTCACCAGGTCTAAAGCCTCTAGGATGACCTTAGGGACTTCTCCTTTTTGTCCTGAAATACTAGAATCTGCCATTGAAAAACCCTTTTGCTCCTTTACAAGAACCAGACAGTGAAGAAAAGGAGGTGGATTTGGATTTTTCATCAATTGACTCCTCTCTCCCTAACCATGTTCAGGTTCCTGAAGTTAAGGATAAACCTAAACCAAAGAAGCGGAAAAAATGGAAGTGAATTTTGTCTTTGTTGTGTTTTTTTGGGTATCCCTGTCATCTAATCTTCCTTGGTAATGCATATTTCTTTACTCACTGTTAATGTTAACAGTATAAAGTCTCCTTTATGGAGAAGAACTACTTTTGCCAGTCTTAGTACCTACCCTAATTCCATAATTTTTTTACAAGATACTAGGTTGAGCTCTCTGTCTTGTGTTAGAGCGGCTAGTCAGGACTGGTGCTGGGGTGTTTCTTTTTGGTCCTTAGGAGAAGCAGTATGTGATGGTTTAGGAATTCTGTTTTCTTCAAATTTATCCATTAAAGTGGTAAAATTGTTAGATATAGTTCCTGGAAGAGTGATGCTTATGGATATTGTTATTTCTCAGTGCATTTATTGACTTTTGAATATCTATGCCCCCCAGTCCAAAGCTAATAGATCAGCATTATTTAATCATCTTGCCCCTCATTTACATACCTCAAAGTTGGTGGTATGGGGTGGTGATTTTAATTGTGGTTTAACAGATAAAGATTGGGGATGAACAACAAAAAAATTATTTTGATACAAATGCATTATTGAATGTTTTAAGCACAAATAATTTGATAGATTCCTATGATCTACTTCACCAAGCACCAGTACACACCTTTTAAAAAGGAACACTCTCAACCAGAATTGATTTTTGGTTTGTTGGAAACTTCTGATCATTTAATAGTTAAACTCATGCTTGGCACATATCAAACTCTTAATTTAGGCAGGTTTTTTTGGAAGTTAAATTTGTCCCTTGCGCACGATGTTACACTTACTACTCAGTTGTAATTTTTTTTTCCCTCAGGTCTGACATCTCCTTTTTATATGACAGTCCCCTAGATTGGTGGGAGAAAACAAAAAGGGATTTGAAATGTCTGTTTTTGAAGTTTTCTAGGTGCAGGGCTCGAGATGCCTATTTAAATTATTTGGGATATAGAGCCAGATATCTGGCTTTTTTATCACAGGCAATTTCCTCGCAAGGAGAACGGAGGCAACAATTTCTTGATCTCAAGGACTAAATGATAGCTTTTCTTCAGGACAGAGAAAAACAATTTCAGTTATGACAGAAATATTTAACTACAGGAACTAGAGAGCAAGTTAACCCGCTTGATTTAGCGAGTCATAATTTGCCCCCCTTTTTGTATGACTTCTTTAAAATCACCTGACAGCATTTTAGTTGAAAATACTCGCCAGATTAGGAACCTGGTGCAAGAACATGTGGAAAACACCTTTTCTTCTCTAGGCTCTGCACCCCCTTTTTTATTTTTACAAAATTTGGACATTCCATTGCTTTCGGACCAGGAAATTGATGCCCTTCAGGCCCCTTCCTCAGTTGAGATTACGCAGGCCATTAGTCATTTATCTTCTAATTCTAAGCCTGGTGGGGATGGTTTGCCAAACCTGTTTTTATAAAACATATGCAGAAACATTGGCACCATGGCTTTTGCTAGTTTATCAGGCTGTTTGGTAAGAAAAGAGAGTCTCTCTTAGTATGAGGAATGTGATCCTTTTCTTTGTTTATAAGAAAGGAGACCCTGCAGAACTGCAGAATTGGCGGCCGTTGTGTCTCTTAACCACTGATTATAAAATTTTGACTAGTATTCTAAATAATCAATTACTGGTTGTTTCAAAAAGATTATTGGTTACTACTCAGACTTGTGCTGTCTTAGGAAGGAATATTTTTCAAAATTTGATTTTTGTTATGGAATTATTTGAGCTTGGTTCAAAACACCAAATAAATGGTTATTTGCTAGTGCTGGCTTTGGAAAAAGCTTTTGATTCTCTAAGACACGACTATCTTTGGGATGTTTTAACCTTCTATGGTATACCAGATGGATTTTTACAAATGCTAAAAACTCTATATCGTACTGCTATGGTAACACCTTTGGTTATGGGTTTTTTGGGGTTCCAGTTCCTTATCGGATTGGAGTTAGGCAAGGTTGCCCTTTGAGTCCTCTATTATTTGTATTTGGGTTGGACCCTCTATTGCGATATATTGATAGAGACGTGAGCATACAGGCCATTGTGTCTACTGAGAATTTCAGTTTTTCTGAGATATTGGCATGTGCTGATGATTGTTTTTGCCCTCTTGCGGATGTAGAATCAGGGAGGAATTTATTGTCTTTTTTACATTCTGTCAGGTTGAGTACTAGTATTAGAATCAACACGTCTAAATGTTTCTTGTTTCCCTTAGGATCCTCTCCCAGTGTGCACATATTTGACATACCTGTAATTACTAATAGAGTGAAGGTTTTGGGGGTTTTCTTTGGTTCTCCAGCAGCTGTACAGAGTAATTGGGATGGTATTTATGATGCAGCTTTAGCTAAAGTTAAGAAATGGCAAGCATAGAAGATGACTCGTAAAAAGCGTGTTTTCCTGTTGAAATCCTTCATAGCCCCTCTTTTTCTTTATTTGTCTCGTATTTTTCCTTTGCCTTTTGCGATGCATGCTAAAATTATGGGTCTTTTTTTCAGTTATTGTGGGGCAGTCACTTAAATCTGGTGACGAGAGCACACACATACAGACCCTGGAAAGAGGGGGGGTTTAGGCATGTTACATCCACTTGTGCATTTTTTTGGGAATTTGTTTTACACCTCTATTTGACCTCTTTTGTTAGAAAACACTGTTTTTGGTACCATGTGTATGTCTTTGTGGGGAGCCCCTTTTTTGGCTGCATGGGGTAGAGGAAAATGGCACCCTATGGATGGGCGACTTCCTCTTTATATACAACATGCACTTAAGTATACATGTTTATGGAAGATTGAATTGAGTTGGTTTGTGTCTCATGAGAGAAGGTCCTTTTACAATCATATTGTTGCTACTTGCTATTTTGAGGATCCCCTTTTTTTAGTTTCTACAGAAATCAATACATCAATTTTGCTTGCCAGTATGATAGAGCCAAGAATACCAGTAAAAATGTGTGATGTGGTTTGGTTGTGCACACATCAGAAACTAAATGTTAAAGCAAATCAGAAGCACAAACAAATAAGTGAGAGCGTTTGTCCAGAAGTTTCCTGTCAGGGGAAATTAGAGACGATCTGGCATTTATACTTTGAGTGCACACACATTGCCTCCTTTTGGTCTGCACTGGCGCATTGGTGGGGTGAGCCTTTGTTTAAATCTATGATATATAATATGCTGATATTGGGCCAATCCCCTAAGAAATGGTGTAAATGGCATAAAAGTACAATATATGTTCTTCTTTCTTGTCTTAAATGGCATATATGGCAAGCAAGATGTTTGAGAATTCTACAGAATAAGATTTATACTACACAAGATTTTTTTTTTCATATTCAGCAGGACCTGGATGTATTGTATGCTTCTGAAATGAATACACTGGGGACCTCAGTTGGTGAGTTTCTTTGGGAAAATGTTTTTTGGGTGGGTTAAATTTTGTTTTTCTTGTTTTTCTAGCTATCTATATAACTGTTACATTTTATAACAGTGTTGTAAGGTTTTTTTGATTTCCTTTGGTTATCTGGGATTTTTTTTCAGTTTCCTTGTTTTCAAGGAGTGTGCATGCACTTTTATTGCAGGATTTCCTTTATGGTTGCTTTTTATTGTATTTCCTTTTTCTTTTGTTTCCTTAATGTGTTTCTTTTGTAGCAATTGCTGAGCAGTATTTCTATAGTTTATTTTTGTTATAGTTACTGTTGGAAATATTTCTTTACCTGAGTGGTTAACACTGTTTGTTTTTCTGTGTTTTTGTTTTTTTGCAATAAAAATTTCCCCTACTCTTTTCAATAAGTGCCATGGGATCTTTAACATCCACCTGAACTACCACCAATCCAGGCAGATGGGACCTCGGTTTGACGTCTCATCCAAAAGACGGCACCTCAGAAATGCAGCACCCCTCTCATGCTGCATTACAGTGTCAGTACTGGAATATTAACCCAAGTGCCAGATGTGGGAACTGAACCCACAGCCCTCTGATCTCCCAGCCTCAGAGGCGAGTGTGCTACCTACTGAGCCACTGACACTGTTCTCTGTTTGGGTGCAGGAGGGCCTGGACACTAGGTGGAGTAAGGCCCAAAGTAGTTATTTTCCGCCATCAAGCTGGTAAGGTACTTTATGCGGTTAGTGAGTTGCTACTCTTGAAGACCAGAGTGACAATAGCAGATTTCCATTTGCTTGGGAACTGACTGAGGCTGAGGGAGAGGTTGAAGATTCTGGTAAGGGGTGCAATACCTCTTCAAGAGTGAGGGACAGCAGTTTAAGGTCCAGTGAATCACCACTGGCTCTGGACTTGGAGATGGCCTTTGTTATGTATTTGCAGACATCATTCACCTTGACTTTGTTGAAGTGGAACGGTGGATGATTTGAGGTGGTAGATAGGGAGTTTGGAGCAGGGGAGTCAGTTTCGGAGAAAATGTCAGGTGGGGGAGAACAGCACTAAGGTTGGTGAAGGCTGCATTGAATGTATTGGCAATGACCTTTAGGTCAAGGGTGGTGGCTCCGTCAACCATCAGTAGGGTTGGGGAGGATTTGGACTGCTTCCCTGTGATTTCCCTAATATTGTCCCAAAAAGCTTTCCCATCTCCCCAGGTGTTGGTGAGGGCTTCCTTGTAGTAGGTACTCTTCATCAGTTGTATTTGTTTTGTGCAGTTGTTAGTCTGTTTGTAGTTTTGAATGTCTAGTTGAGCACCTGTGGACCTAGCTATTGCCCAGAGGTGGTCCCTTGATTTTAGCTGAGCCAGTAGCTCAGCCATGAGCCAGGGATTGGAGATTGCCTTGATTTTGTGCTTTTTTACTGGGATGTAGGAGTTGCAGAGAGCATTGAATGTGGTGATGAAATAATCAAGGGCTGAGTCAATGTCCAGTGCATTGTATATGGGGGACCAGTCTTGCCGACTAAGACAGGATTTGAGATAGGTCAGTTGGCCATGGGGTAGGACTCTGCTGGAAATAGTTTCAGGAGGTGGCTAACGAAACTTATTTGACCAGTTGCAGATGACAGGAGGATGGTCACTGAGGGAATCTGGGAGGACAGTGGTGTTGTTGATACAGGTTGGGTGACTGGCAAAACCCAGTCCAAGAGAGTGCTGGTACCTGACTTGTAGTTCTTCCTTGTAGGGGAATCGGCCATTTGCGTTAGGTTAACTGAAGAGATAACATCCTTGTGGGTTCCTACATCAGGTGCAAGCCACTTGATATTAAAATCATCAAGGAGGAGGATCTCAGAACTGGAAGGTTGGGATCTTACAAAGTCCAGGACCACAGAGAGACCAATCCCTTGGTCTTCTGGTGTGATGTAGAATGAGACTACAGTGAGCACTTTATTTGGGGCCCCAAGGAATAGTTTGATAGGTAGGAATTTCACAGAAGAGTCAGAGGGGTTAGTGGAGATGGGGTGACAGGTGATGTTATCTTTGATGTAAATTGCACCCTCCTTTTTGTCCTCCTATCAAGTCTGAAAATGTTATAGCCTTGTAGCACAATGGCATGGTCAGGAGTATTGGGCATCAGCCAGGATTCAACAACAGTAAGGATATCAGGGCTATGCTGGTCAGCAAAGATTTGAAGGGCAGCAAGCTTTGGGAGGAGGCTGCATATGTTGAGGGTGGCAATGATGAGACCCCCCCATCTGATTTCCCAGTTCTGGCTGGGCTGGAGGTAACCGGGCCAGGGTTCAGGTGAACACTCCCTGACATCAGCAGGAGGAGGAGCAAGAGTTTTAGAGCAATCTGTCATTGTTCATAGTCGGTGAGGTTTCGTCTCTGTATATTGCAAGACCGAATAAAGCGTATGTGCCATATGTCGCCAGTGCAGAGCAATGGATAGCAGTGTGGGTCAGTTTGTCCAGGTTCCATTCTCATGTGTATCAGCGTATGGCCAGACCTTAATAGGGGGCTGCCCCAGAGGAGGGCAAGGTGCATGGACCAGGGTTCCAGGTTGGCGGTAGGAGATGAGTAAGAGGTAGGTGTAGGGTGGAGAGGAATGGCAGGCACCAGGGAGGTAGCTGAGGGGAGGAAGGAAAGAGAGAGTAAGAAGAAACAGGAGCAGGTGGTTGAGGATAGGCAAGGTCTGGGGGGAGTACTAAAAGGAAAAGAGAAAAAACAGTTGGGTTTAGCAGCGGAGAAGACTGATGGATTGGATTAGGTATGTGTGCTTATAATTGGGCCCTCTAGTGGCCAAAAGATATAATCTGCTAATGGAAAAGTCAGCAAAAAAAAAATTAGGCAGCAGTTTTTAACTTCAAACTTTGTTAATACTTAAATAGCTTAAGGCAGTTGAAACACTCCAAAGATGCTATAGTTTCCTACTCTTAACAATACAAGAAGGGTTCTAGTTCCCTACACTAACAATTCAAATTCAGCAGTGGACACAAAGGTGCATCACAGATTTAGTTACAGAGGTTAGAAAAAAAAAATTAGGCAGCAGAGAGATGAGTTCCAGGGGACTTCAAATCTCCAGGAGCTGAAGCCAGTCAGGGAGAGACGGAGTGCTGAATCTGCCTATAGTAGACCCAGTTTCAGGCACCATCCACCAACTGAGTTCACGGATAGCAAGCTGGACTGGAGCTGCTTTCCCGAAGCGTACCTAGAATATTGCTCTTGAGGGCAAGCTGGGGAGCACCCTGTGGCCAGCTGCACTCAGCACCAGACTGCTAGTGCAGAAGATGGAGTTCCCCTAAGGGAATCCTGACGAGAAAAGAAGAGAAGGGAGAAATCAGCTTATATGTTTATTTTTATTTATTTATTTATTGTATAATCAGATTTACAACCTTTGAGCCAGAGGCTCGTGTACAAAGGTACCTCGTCACAGAGAGGACATACAGAGTCAACATACATACAGAATATAATCATACAGAGTAACACAGTTTTACATAGTTGCTTGAACATAAAGAGTAATTAAAAAAAAACATTTCAGACTTGACCGGTTGGCACCAGCAGGTACTGGCAGAGGAGATGGAGGCCATGGAGGAGAGGGTGGGGTGGGTGGGGTGAGGGGTAGTTCAGCCCAGAGGGCTATGTCAATAGTGTTTGAGAGCAGCGAGTATCTCTTAGCGACAGATGCAGCAGCAGGTGTTGAACAATTAGTTCCATAGGTCAGTTTTGAAGGGGTCAATTTTGGTGGTGTTGAAAATGGCTGCAGGGAGCGAGTTGAACCAGGACGAGGCTCTGTAGCTGAATGACCTCTGTGCCTGAGTGGTCCTAGTTCTGGGTACCAGTAGGGTAACCTTGTCAGCGGTGACCCCAAGGTACTTGTAAGAGCAAACTTGTTCAAGTGGTTGATGAGTGCTGGGGAGGTTTTGGAGGGGGTTGCTGCTAGCTTTGTTCTGGTGGTGCACAAAGAGCATTGCCTTAGTTTTTTTGAGGTTAATGACTAGTCTGCTGTCCTTAAATCAGTTCTCAGCATCATTGAAGGAGCCTTGGAGGGAGTCTTAGAGGGAGGTGGGATTTCTGTGGGTGGCATAAATAACGGCGTCATCGGCTTACAGGAGAATATTGCCAGAACAGGTACTGGGCAGGGTGTTTTGGTAGAGGCTAAAGAGTAGTGGGCTCAAGACAGAGCCATGGGGAACCTCTGAGCAGATGGGATGGGTTTCTGAGAGTGTCCCATTGTTTTTGACATGCTGGAAGTGGTCTGTGTGGTAACTTGCACACCAGGTGAGGGGGCCAGCAGAGAAACCTGTATGGTTGAGGGCATTTAGTAGGAGAGGGTGGGAGACAGTGTTAAAGGCCTTAGAGAGGTCAATGAACACTGCTCCAGCTAGGGAACTGGAGTCCAGGGAGGAATGCAGGAAGTTGGAGAACTCCAATAATGCTGTACTTGTACAGTGAGCAGTGTGGAATCCATGCTGTTCTGGGCAAAGAATGTTGTATTTTGCTAGATATTCAGTGAGTTGAGTGGCCACCACTTTTTCTATGGCTTTGGAGAGGGGGGGGGGAGAATGGAGATTGGACGATAGTTGTTGGTGGTGGACCTGTCACCTCCTTTGTGAATAGGTGAGACTATAACTGTTTTCCATACTGTGGGGAATTGCCCCAGGCAGAGGGACTGGTTTAGTAGGTCAGTGAGTGGGACCAGGACATTATCCAGGACCAGCCGGAGTATTTTTGGATCCAGGGAGTCGCTGCTTGGACTGTTGTTGTTTAGCGCTTTAAGCAGGAGTGGTCTGGCTTTCTGGATGGATACTTTGCATAGATAGAATTGGGGGTGCTGAGGATCTGAGGGTGGTGGGTCGGGGATTGGGACAAAAAAGTTACTCTGGGGGAACAGGGCTAAGATCTCTAAAGGAGGAAATAAGGCAGTTGGCAATGTCAGTGGGGTCAGTAAAGGTGGAGCCATTGACCGTAAGTTTGGCTGGGGGAAGCAGCATGATTTCCCATTTATTGCTTTTATATTGTCCCAGAATTTCAGGGCACACCCCCATGGGGAGGTGAGGATTGCCTGGTAGTGGTCTGTCTTGGCTTTTTAGATGGCCCACATGCACCTGTTACATGTGGCGTTATATGCTTGTCTGTCAGCCATCTGGCCAGTCTTAGTGGCTATATGCCAGAGGTTATAACCTGTCCCTGAGCAGCTGGAGTAGGGCAGGGGTAACCCAAGGTGCATTTTGCCTTTTGGAGTGGATCATAGTGAAGGGAGCAAAAAGATCACAGGCCTTGTTAAAGGCTTGTGAGAAGAAGTCGAGGGCAGCATCAATGTTGGTTGCATGGCAGATGGGAGACCAATCAATGTGATCGAGGAATTGTTTGAGTTTTTTCAGTCCACCTGGGCAGATATGCCTGTGGCGTGTGGCTTGGGCTACATGCTTGGGGGTGGGGGCAGGCCAGAGGAATAGGAGAGGGGAGTGGTCACTTAAGGAGTCTGGGAGGACTTGAATGTCCTCAATCTTTTGGGGGCGATTGGAGAAGATGACGTCTAGTAGGGTGCAAGTCCCTGTAGTTTGGTTATGTCTAGTGGTTGTGAGATGAGTTGGGTCAGGTCAAATGCAGAGAAGGTGTCTCTTATTGGTGAGGCGGAGGGACTGAGCCAGTTCATGATGAGGTCTCCGACTAGGACTCGTGCTTTACGGGGGAGGGAGGAGAGATATTCCATGAGAAATGATATCACTTGGGTCTGGTTCCTTGGGGGTACGTAGGAGACTTTGAGATAGAGCGGGCTCTTGAATGGGTCTAGGGTAAGTTTGAGGGTGAGATCCTGGGCACTGTCTACTAGCTTGGGGAAAGGGAGGGCATGGCCAATTACGGTGTCACGAGTGTAAAATGCACAACCACCACCACGTTTACCTGCTCGAACCTCGCGATATAGGGTGTAGCCTGGAAGGGAGACAAAGGAGTCTGGGGTGGACTTAGTTAGTTAGGTTTCTACTAGGGCTATGATGTCTGGTTGGTGTAGAATTACCCAGCACTGAATGGCAACGAATGTTTTCAGCAAGCTGCAAATGTTCATAGAGGCAATGCAGAGTCCATTGGACCTGGATAGTGGACTGATGGTGGCAGGGCCTGGGTTGGGGTGGATATTATCAGAGAGGAGTAATAGAATGACCATGGTTCTAGCCCTGGGGTGGCAGTTTGTTAACTTTTTGGTAGTACTTTGAGAGGCAGGGCAGGCAATAGGGGAGCAAGGGTTGAGCAGGGTCTGGAGGGTGAGGAAGACACAAAGGTGGTGGAGCCAAGGGGAGCCAGGGTGGGTGGCAGAGTTGGGGGGGCAGTTAGGGGGTGGATGGAGGGGTCCAGGGTGCACTGAAATGGTTGGGGGTGATTGGTTTACACTGGTGAGGTATGGGGTGCAGTGGACAAAGTGTAAGGGGTAAGGTCTGGCTGGTGGGAGGTGAGACTCAGGATAGAAACATAGAAACATAGAATTTGATGGCAGATAAGGACCGCTTAGCCCACCTAGTCTTCCCATTTTCCTACCTAACAGATAAGCTGCAGATCCTAGTTAACCAACAGCTTACTTCCTCCTACCCCCCACTAGGATGGCCTTATGCCTGTCCCATGCATTCTTGAAGTCACCCACTGTTCTTGACTCCACGACCTCCTCAGGGAGGCTGTTCCATGCATCCACAACCCTCTCAGTGAAAAAATACTTCCTCACATTACCTCTGAGCCATCCCCCCTCTATCTTCAAATTGTGCCTCCTTGTTCTTGCACATCTCTTTTTCTGGAAGATGCTACCCTCTTGGACTTTGTTAATTCCCTTGAGGTACTTGAAAGTTTCTATCATGTCCCCTCTTTCCCTTCTTTCCTCAAGGGTATACATATTAAGCTCCTTTAGTCTTTCTTCGTATGTCTTCTGGTGCAGACCCTGCACCATTTTGGTTGCCTTCCTCTGGACAGCCTCCACTCTGTCTATGTCTTTGCGGAGATGGGGTCTCCAGAACTGCACACAGTACTCCAGATGGGGTCTCACCAAATGTCTGTACAGAGGGGTAACCACTTCCTGTTTTCTACTATTGATGCCTCTTCCTATGCATCCCAGTATCCCCCCAGCCTTCCTTACTGCCTTCTCACATTGCTTGCCCACCTTTAGGTCATCTGATATAATTACCCCCAGGTCCCTTTCTATTTTTACTGTTGTCAGTATCTCACCCCCCATTGTGTACGCTTCCCCTGGGTTTTTGTTTCCCATGTGCATTACCTTGCACTTCTTTGCATTGAATCTGAGCTGCCATACATTTGACCATTCCTCCAACCTTGCCAAGTCCCTTCTCATCCTTTCCACTCCATCTTGTGTATCAACCCTGTTGCAGATCTTTGTGTCATCTGCAAAGAGACATACTTTTCCTTCCAGTTCCTCTGCAATGTCACTTATAAAGACATTAAAAAGGACCGGTCCCAGTACTGAACCCTGCAGTACCCCACTAGTAACCCTCCTTTCTTCACTGTGTACTCCATTTACTACTACCCTTTGCATCTTGTTGTCTAGCCAATGTTTTACCCAGGCTACCACCTTGGGACCCACTCCAAGGCTGGCTGTCTTGTGTATTAATCTTTTGTGTGGGACTGTATCAAATGCCTTGCTAAAATCTAGGTAGGCCATGTCCACAGCCCCTCCCTGGTCTACTACTTTGGTCACCCAGTCAAAGAAATCTATTAGATTCATCTGACATGACCTTCCCATCATGAATCCATGCTGCTGGGTCCTGTGCCCCACTGGCCTCTAGGTACTCAACAATTCTTTCCTTCAGAAACGGAAAAGGATGCTTATGAAGATGAGACACATAAGGTGGAGGTGAGCATTCATAGTGCCAGGTAGCCTTGGAGGTAGAGCAAAGTGGCTGGTGGGGAGCCAAAGCTTTAAGAGCTTTAAGAACCAAGAGAAGATTATCTTGGCTTGTTGTCTTGGTGGTAAGATCCCTCACTTTGGTCTCAAAAGTGCAGGGTTTGAGGCCTGTGGTGTGACAGCAGTGAGTATTTTTAGTTGATTATGGAACCAAAAAGCTTTAAGAGCTTTTAAAACCCAAGAGAATTGTATCTTGGCTTGCTGGCCTAAAGGTAGAGCTGTTGACTTTGGTGTCACACGTACAGTGTTAGACACCTGCAACGGGACAGCAGAAACTGTTTTTTAGCTGACTATGGAGCAAGAAGCATTAAGAGCTGTGGAACAGAGGGAGCAAACGGCCTGACTTGTTGGCTTGGTGGTAGAGTTGTTGACTTTGGGGTCAGTGGTACAGGGTTTGAAATCCACAGGGGACAGTAGTAAATAAGGAGAGGAGTAGAGATTAGGAGGGATGCAGAGTGGGGAAAACAGAAGCTAGGAGGGTGCTATAGTGACTCCTAGTGGCCAGAAACCAGTAGTAACAAATATGGAGTGGAGATAAGGAAAGTGAACAGAGTAGTGGCTGGAGGGGCACTGCAGCAACCCCTAGTGGTCAGTGAATATAAGCTGCAAATGGAAAAGTGGACATAATAAGGAGAGGTCAGAGGTCACATAATA
Organism: Neoceratodus forsteri; assembly: GCA_016271365.2. Lineage (NCBI taxonomy): Eukaryota > Metazoa > Chordata > Ceratodontiformes > Ceratodontidae > Neoceratodus > Neoceratodus forsteri. The sequence continues at coordinate 58,428,774 of CM028130.1, forward strand.
TGTCATGTGACCTGTAAGCAGCAATAAATGTAGAGCTGATGGTGGGTGGCTGGGGCAGTTGGCACACAGTGCTGACAGGGTAAAAGCTCTCCACAAGTGGGCTGGAAGGAAGGAGGCTTTACCTCTTATGGCTCTCTGCAGTTCCCTGTTACAGGCTCCTCAGCTGGGTAGTGTTCTGAGGGGGATGCTTCTGAGACCTAGAAGGGAGGGGACAGGAACAAAGGAATTACATTAGTATGCAGTGGGACAGATGAGGGCCTTACTGTGCATGCACCAACTGTTGGGACAGGGTCAGGACACAGGCGGCTAGTGTGCAAGCACAAATATTTACCCATAATAGTGGAGAGAACGCCAGAATCTTAAAACAGCTCTAAACAGGTAAGAAGAGTACTTCCAGTAATACAGGCTAAATATCACAGTTACACCGTACCATAGAACAGTAGTCGCTAACAGGTAAATGCACTACTGCACACCTCTTAAGGTAACAAGAGGAAATCCCCAAATCCCAGCACACAAATGTACAACAAAACAAAGGCTTCAGAGTTTGGGAGACTTGGGAGGCAGGGAGGCAGGGTAAGTAAGGAGACAAAAGAATTCTGTTACAAGGTGAGAAATGAAGGGTGCTAAGTTAGCCAGAGAGGAAGAGAATGGCTGTGGGAGTGTCTGGTATTAAGCATCAGCAGCCTCACCAGTATACAGAGGAATATGGTTTATCTGGACTTTAGTAAAGCCTTTGATACTATCCCATACAGAAGGCTAACCAACAAACTGGTGGAAGCTGGCATCGGTCAAAAGTGGTTAAATGGATCACAAGCTGGATGCAAGGCAGGACACAGAAATAAATGGTTCTTTCTCCCAAGAGGGGAAGGTGTCAAGTGGCATGCACAGAGGTCAGTACTAGGCCCCATCCTTTTCAACATTCATCAGTGACATCGCTGAAGAACTGAAAAGGAAAGTAATCCTCTTTGTAGATGATATGAAGCTCTGCAACAGGGTGGATATACTGGAAGGTATCACAGAAATGCAGGCAGATCTCAGGATGCTAGAGGAATGGTCTTGGAACTGGCAGCTGAGATTCAATGCCAAAAAATGTAAAGTCATGCACTTTGGTAGAATGAACCCATGTATGAAGTGTGTCCTGGAAGGAAAGCTACTAGAAGAAACAAAGCCGGAATGGGATCTTGGTGTCATGATCTCAAACACTTTAAAGGTAGAGAAGCAATGCAAAAAAGTGGCATTAAAGGCAAGCAGCATCATCAGATGTATTGGTAGGGGTATTACTAGCAGGAAGTGTGATATAATCCTCCCATTGTACAGGTCCTTGATGAGCCTTCACTTGGAGTACTGTGTGCAGTTCTGGAGACCTTACCTTAAAAAGGACATAGACCAGCAGGAGACCAAGTAGAGATGTGCCACGAAAATGGTGCAGGGCCTGCACCATGAAACGCATGAAGCCAGGCTCAGCCAGCAAAATTTTTTCTCCCTTGATCAGAAGTGGAAGAGAGGAGACATGATTGAGACCTTTAAATTTGTCAAAGGGATCAACATGGTACAAACCAGGGCTGCACATACTAGAGAACACAGCATGCACCTGGTGGGAGGTAAATTCAAAACAAATGTTAAAAAATACCTTTTCACAGAGAGTGTGGTGGACCCATGGAACAGTCTGCCACTAGAGGTAGTGGCAGCCAAGATGGTCAGTGAATTCAAATAGGCTTGGGATAGACAGTATAGTCACCTTAGCAAGACAAATATATAGTGGGCGGTAGAAAATCCAGGCAGACTAGATGGACCACATGGTCTCCTTCTGCCGGCATATTATTATGTTCTTATGTAACCTAATAAGTCCCTGAAGAGGCTGTTCACAAAGGTTGCAGTAGTGATTCTATGAAATCATGTTCTCTCACAAAATTAATGTCTTCAGATTTTCAGGGACTCAGGAATAATCTTAACCGCACAATTAAGACTATAATTCATCTGTTGATGGGTTGGGGATTCAAAAAGGACATCTGTAAGCACTTCTTTATGGAGAGGATGGTGGACAAGTAGAATAACCTGCCAAGGAAAGTGGTACAGGCTTAATCAATCAGCCACTTTAAGCAGAGGTGGGACTGGCATGTGGATTTAGTGAAGAAAAGGGGGGCAGTAACAAACAGTGGGCTTGCAGTATGGCAAAGCAGAAGAGTTAGGTAGGGTGGGCAGATTGGATGGGGCAAGAGCATTTTTCAGTCGTCAACATCTGTGTGCCTATGTATCTACATGTTACTGTAAATTAAACAAGAAAGGGTATGATAATATTTAAAAAGGTGTTGTGCATGACTGGGGCACGAGTAAAACAAAAAGACATGCAGTTATAACAAAATTGGAAAGAACAAAGAAAACGTTTTGAAATGTTTAAAGTTCACCATCACATGACTTGTTCACTCCACCTCTCAGGATTAAAACTACTAATAGCTCTGTGGGGATCCACAAATCTCAATGGACAGACTTGAACCCACAGTCCATTGCCCAATACCTGAAATAGATGGAAAAAAGTCCTTCCACATCTGCCCCACTGACCTCTGATTTATTATGGGGGGGTGGGGCACAACAGACTGTGATATTCCTGGGTGCTCTGTAATTGTATCAGTGTGGCTTAGTTGGTAGCACATCTACCTCTGAGATAGAAGGTTATAGGTTCTTGCCCCCCACAAGGATTGGCTCAAATTATAAATGCTGGCACCAAAGTGCAGCATTATGTGAATGCTGTACTGTCAGGGTGTGCCATTTTCAGGCAAGATGTCAAACAGAAGTCCTGTCTACCTTTTCTTATGGTTGCACAGGTGGGTTTTAAAGATTCCATAGCACTTCTGAAAAGAGTAGTGGAATTTCCATGGTGTCCTGGCCAAATTGCCACCATTTACTAAAAAGTACCACCAACAGCTTAATGTGGTAGAATTTCAGCTGGTTTGTAACTAGCCCCCCCCATCTCACACCCCAGGATGAGGTGGAAAATGGGCAGTATTTTCTAGTCCCCCGTTCCCTGTCAAAAAAATAAAAGCAGCCTCCTTCATGAGTCTACATCTCAGTGCCACTCATAGAAACAGTTGTCAGCTGACAGTCACCTTGTAGTATTCTGGTGGGGCATGGTCCATGTAGCATCATAAGGCATGTTTACACTGCCACCTTTGCAGCACATCAACCCACACACACACAGTTTGATATGCTGCAAAATTTGCAGTATGTGCACTTAGTGAACCATGCTAGAAGTACTTTGGAGCATCTATTTCTTCTGGTGCAGGAGTGGGTACATTTATCAGAGTGAACATATTATGCATTCTTGCTTCTTTAAAAGCAAAAAGCAGCCACTCCCAGACTCCTCCACTGCTCACAAATCCAACCCACAGCCCTTCTCCAGTGCAACCTGCATCTGCGTTGTATACCATTATAGGGATGATGCAGGGATATTGCCAGTGTACTAACACTGGCATTAGAGCACCTGTGATCTTACCAACTGGGATGCTGGAGCACTGTGTTTTATGGCTGCATCTGCATGGTTCAGTGTGCTGGAGCTCTTTTGCTGACCGGGATGCTGGAGTGATGGTGAAGTTTTGACAGGATATCTGGAGGGTGGGTGGGTGGTGTGAATTCTCGCCCAGGTTGTGTGTTGTGAAAGGGTCCATTTTTGTAGTGGGACTTATTATGTTGCGTGGCTGGACTGTGGTGGAGGTCTGCCTTCTGATATGTCAGCAGAGTTCCTTGACAGTGCCACAAGGGATTTGCTGCTGGCTTTTAAACACACTGCCCAATGTGCAGTTGTTCCACTGGTTCCCACTGGATGGCAACTGGAAGTTTGTTATATTTATTGCTGGGTGTGTGGAGGTGGAGCAAAATATTTCCAGCTAATTTGTCCACTTTGGTGTGTGGGGGGTTTCCTGTATGGGTGTCATGCAGGGGTGTTGCACTCCTGTCACTGTCGGTTTATTACTGCAGCGCTCTCTGATTTGTCTGAATTTTTGTGGTGCTCTAAAGGTGGTCAGACTTTTGCAAATTTCAGTGTAGTGTTGGAACACATCGGCACAAGGATGGGCTCCGTAAAAAGCTATTTGAGCCAGATGAAGTGATCTGAACAAAAATGGAGCAGTGCAATTCTCAGAGCACTGCAGCCATGTAAACTCTGTGCACTATAGCAGATCTGTGTAAAAGCTGACGGATCTGGGGATGGAAGACAAATTAACTACTGTAGGTGGAGAAGTTACTTGCTTGTGGAAACAACTCAGAAGTTCTAAAAGCTGTCAATTTGGAATACTCAGGGGTCAGAGAAGTCAGTAGAGGGTAACCAGAGAGACTGGTCCTTTGCCATATATTCATCTTTAATCCAGGGGAGGAAATTCAGGGTAAAATTTGTTTCACTGCATATGATGCAAAAACTGGTTGCACAATGGATACAGTGGAGGAAATGAAGGTAATAAAAATGGACTTGGACACACTGGAATAGTAGTGCAAGGTACACAGTAACAACTCAGATGTAATGCCAAAAAGTGTAAAGTCATGTGGTTGACAGAAAAAATAGAAAGATTCACTTGTTTGGGGGAGTAAAGGTGGAGTAGATGTCATAGGAAAGGGATCTGACAATCATTATTAGTGACAATTTACAAACTCATGCCCTCTGCCAGAAGGCTGCAGGGAATGCAGATGAGATGTTGGGTGCATTGCAAAGTGATTTGTTAGCTGAATGAAACAGGTGATTTTATTTATGTATTTATGTATTTATTTATTTATTTCTCAGAATTATAATACCTTTTAGTTAGAGATTCATTTACAAAGGCTCCACTTCAGAGAGTGCTCAGATTACAGACATTGCAGTAAACATGTGACAAACAATGCAAGGTTAAAGTAGTGCAAATACAGCATCAAGAAACAGTGTTTGGAAAATTGAATATGCACTACAGAGAGCAAAACACAGTGCAAATATGTCAGATAATACATTGGTGGGAGTATACAAAATAAGGAGAGCAAATGAAGTGCACAATACAGTACAAAGGGTTGATGAAATGCAATGAGTATCATTTCACAATAAGGAAGCAGTTAAGATAAGTCAACGGTATAAAGAGTAAAAGTTTGGAGGCAGAATAGCACAGTGGTCTAAGGCTCTGAGCTGCAAATCTGGTGACATCCAGCAGACCAGACTTGGGTTTGAATCCCAACAGCTTCTACTTGCATACTGTGTGACCCTGAGCAAGTCACTTAACCTCCTTGTGCTCCCAGGTCGCTCCTGTAAAAAAGCTTTCAGCTTAGTGTGCTATACCTGGTTAAACAAAAAGTATAAAAGTGTGTATTCAATGTAAAATAAGCAGCAAAACCAAAAAGATGGTTTTGGAATTGGTTGATGAAGCTACCTAGGGTGGACCTTGTCATCACTGACTTGAGAGAGATTCCCAACGGGCACAAGAGGGGTGAAATAAAGCAATGGACATAAAACTGGGAATGGGAACATTGAGTGAAGGTAACAGTCGAAGTAGACATACAGTGGTAGCCATAGACATTGCCAGATAATTTGCAAAATTTCTGAAGAGTTTTTCTCTGCTGTCCCTATTGTTTAAATGCAGAAAGCATCAGATATTTCTGGAAATATCACAGAAATTTTGGGAAATAGATGGCAGTATCTGTGGCTGCTACTGTAGTCATCAGAATACACTAGCTGGAAACTTGGGGAGGGGTGACAGGATTGAATAGGATACTGTCCCAGTTGTTATGGAGAGTTTGAATTCAGGGATCTGTTCTGTTCTGTTCTTTCCTTTCCTGTCTCTTGTCTGTCAAGTTGCACAACCAACATTTTCTTGTGAGAACTAGGATTTGATCACCCTGACAGTCTTGCAATTCTTTGCCTCTCACTGTCTCTCAGTCTTCCCTTGTTGTTTCTGTCTTTTCTTTCCTTGCATATCTGCTGGTATAAAAAATATATGCAAATCATCATGTGGAAATGTACAGTAACTGACATTAGGACTCCTTTGTTTTAGAAATTGTATACTGTAGTGTTACTGTTGAAATGCATATAATTATAGATTGAGATGATTGCAGAAAGCTATTGGGAACTCTAGGGGATAACCTGAAAGCAGTTTTTAAGCCCTTTTTCAGAAGCTGTGGAGAAGGGTCCTCAGTTCGAGGACATTGTGTTCTTCCTGCACCTGACTGAAACTTACAAGAACATAATGGGGAAAAAAAACAGAATGTTTGTTAAGGAGGGGAGTTGCAAAGACTTATAAGAGAGAGCTGCAATGTTTTGCAAAAAAAGTAGAGACACAAAGATTGAAGGACAACTCAGATGGATCTTCTCTGTTAATTCTGCCTTTGTAAATAGTTATTCTGAACAATTTTACTTTTTTGATGTTACTGCTAGTACTAATAAACACTTTTTGAGAAATATACAACTGCTCCTGGTTTTTCCTAAGCTTCCTTACCTGTTCCTCGACATCAGGCAGAAGAGGGACTAAGTGCAATCACAGGTACTGATTGCAAGGAGTTGCTGCCAAAGTTTGGGTTTAAAAGGCCCTTTCTTTTCCTCAGCCAGGACATAAGCAGGTAGGCCATTTAGCCATACTGGGGTCTGGTACATGAAAACCCACTGGTCTTGAACAGTCCTACAGTGTGGGACTTTGAAGGAAGCCTTGGAGGTAGTCCTCATATCCCGGGGGGGGGGTGGCAGCAGGTATGAAGAGTTCTGTGAATAGGGTGGAGTAAGGCTGATGGTGATCTTCCAGCTCTGCAAACAAAACTGGTAAGAGAACCTCCCCTTTAAGTTTAGCCAGTTAGTTTTGGAGTATACAGTAGGTCACATATGTAGGTGAGGCTATGGGCACCAGATAGTAAGTGACACACTTTGTTGACTGTGACCTTGATCCTGTTAATGACAGTGTCAGTTGCAGAGCCATAGATAACTAACCCATAATTGATGATAGAAAGGATAGAGCTAGTTACAGCTAGCCAGAGGGCAGCGGGTGTCATACAGTGCCTATGCCTGTAGAATAACCCTAACCTAATACTAACCACCTTGCATAGTAAGTGGACATGCTCACGATAAGATAGAGAACAAACAAGGGTTACCCCAAGGTGTTTAAAACTGTTGACTTGTTCGAGCAGTTGACGGTGATTGTTGAGGATGCCGAGACGTGTCCCTTATGTTTTCTTTGATGGGTAGAAAATACCATCATCTTAGTTTTATTGTAATTTATTATGAGTTTATGGGTGGAGAACCAGGATTCAACTTCAGTAAAGCACGTCTGAAGGTTGTGCTCAAGGGGAGAGGGGTTTGAGTGATTTGAGGAGATAGCATCATTTGCATAAATGAGCAGGTTGCTGGAACAGGCTAGGGGAGGATATTGAGGAAGTAACTGATAAGAAGTGATCCAAGAGTTGATCCTTGAGGGATACCTGATTGGAAGGGGTGGCAGGAGGAGACAGTGTCCTGGATTTTGACTTGCTGAGGTCTCCTACATAGGTAGTTTGAGAACAAGGAGGTGGTTTCATGTGAGAGACCAATGGCCAGCAGAATAGCAACTAGGAGGTCATGATTGAGCATGTAAAATGCTTTTGTAAGGTCTATGTAGACAGACCCTATGAGGTGACCTTGATCAAGGGCTTCATGCATGAAGTCTGTAAATTTAAGGTGCTGAGGTGTTACTGTTTCCCTTCCTGAAGTCATGCTGCTGGTGGCATTGTAGGCCATACTTGGTGGGGTAATCAGATAGTTGATCTGATTCAGTCCTTTCGAGTGCTTTAGACAGAGGGGTGAGGAAGGATATCAGGCAGTAGTTAATATGGGAGGCCCTATCTCCACTCTTGTGGATAGGAGTTACCACCGCTGCCTGCCATAGTTGGGGGAATTGGCCAAGGCAGAGGCACAGGTTGAATAACTTGCTGAGGGGAGGTAATACTGTGTCTAGAGTGAGGTGCAGAAGCTTCAGGTCCAAGGAGTCACTGCTGAGTCTGGATTTACCCAGCAGATGCTGCAGGTAAGTTTTGGCTTCCTTAGGGGAGACTATCCTGAAGCAGAATGGTGGGGTGTTAGCAGGTCCCTGTGTAGGTTAGGTATCACCAGATGTGGTGGGGGGTAGAGAAAAAATCGGGGGAGGAGGACGGCACTAAGGTCAGTAAAGGTGTCAGCAATGAGCTGAGGGTATTGAGTAGCAGCACCATTGATAATTAACATGGAAGGGGGAAAGTGCTAAGCTTACCAGTGAGGTCTTTCATGTTGTCCCTAAACTTTCTCCCATTCCTCAAGGATGAGGAGAGGCTCTTGTGAAAGTGGGCAGTGTTTGCAAGGCGAGTTTTGTGGGGACAAGCATGCCTGGCTGTCTTAAACCTCTGCCAATCAACTGGGTCAACAGTGGCATGGGCTTTATGCCAGAGGTTGTCCCTGGAAGCCATAAGTTTGAGTGGGGCAGGGGTGATCCATGGACAGCTTTTGCCTTTGACAAGCCACTTGGAGTAGGGGGAAAAGATCTCACAAGCCTTTTTGAATTTAGAGATAAAGTTATTTAAGGAAATGATCAATATTGGTGGCAGTGTTGATCAACGACCAGTCACTATTGCAAAGGTGCTCCTCTGTACAGATAATTGGTGAGACCTCGCCTAGAGTACTATACTCAGTTCAAGAACCTGCACCTGAAGAAGGTTAGGGACCTCTTGAATGTTGTTCAGAGAATGGCCACAAAGATGATTCTGGGATGATGATTCTGGGACAGCAGGGGAAGACATATGAGTATAGGCTGTGAAGTCTCATTATGTGCGCACTTGAGGCCAAGAGGAGGAGGAGGTGGACATACTAGTACTAGAACATCTGGATATCGTGGCAGTCACAGAAACATGGTACACACAAAACCATGACTGGGACATAAACATACCAGGATACACTATCTACAGGAGGGACAGGGAGGGTAAAAGAGGAGGAGGAGTAGCTCTTTACATAAGGGAAGGAATCAAAGCAACAGAACAAAACGGAAAACAGGGAGGAGAAGAAGCACTGTGGGTAAATTTGAGACCGCAATGGCACCATAATCCGCAGGGGTTGTATACAGACCCCTTCAGGGAAGGAAATGGACAAGGAAATGATAGAAAGAATACTTAGAATGGCAGAAAAAGGGGAGATATTGCTGATGGGTGATCTGAATATGCCAGATGTTAACTGGAATGCAGTTGCAGCAGCCACTTCAAAGAGTGGGGTTATTCTAGATGCCCTACAAGGGGCATGCCTTAGACAACTAGTATTGGAGCCCAATCGAGAGGGAGCAATCTTAGACCTGGTTCTCTCAAATGGAGATGAAGAGAGGATCACAGAAGTAGAAGTGGGTAGCCATCTGGGAACTAGCGACCATCGAACAGTACGGTTCACAATAAACACAGCAATAGAGTCAAGCCATACAAAGGCAAAAGTACTGGACTTTAGGAGGGCTGACTTTGCAAAAATGGGTGAGTGCCTAAGGAATGCAATCACAAATGGGCAGGAAGGAGGGGTGGAAGAACAATGGGGAATAATAAAAACTGCCATCACAGAGGTAACAAGCCTTTGTGTGAAGCAAATTAACAAAATGAAATGATGTAAGAAACCACTATGGTTCTCAAAGGAAGTGGCAGTGAAGGTTCAAGAGAAAAGAAAGCATTCAGGAAGTACAAGGAATCACAGAAGGAGCAGGACAGGGAACTGTATCAGTTAAAGCAAAAGGAAGCTGGGAAGGCAGTCAGAACAGCAAAGGCCCAAACCGAGGAAAAGATAGCCAACTCAGTTAAGAAGGGGATAAAACCTTTTATAGGTACATCAGGGAGCGAAGGAAGACCAAGGGGGCTAGTGAGGCTTAATAAAGAGGAGGGAGGGTGGGCAGAGGTGACTGTGAAAAGGCAGAGATACTAAACAAATATTTTTGCTCAGAATTTACAAAGGAAGTGGGGAGGTACCTAAACAAACAGTAGAAACACTCTGGATACAGAGCGTTGATACCAGCCCATTTACAGAAGAAAGGGTTCTGAAAGAACTCTTAAAACTGAAGGTGGACAAAGCAATGGGGCCTGATGGGATTCATCCCAGAATTCTAAAAGAACTAAGGGTAGAACTAGTGACACCACTGACTACCCTCTTTAACAAATCATGGGAGGATGGGGTGGTACCGAGGACTGGAGGAGGGCGGATGTGATTCCCTTCACAAAGTGTGGAGCAAGGCAGAAGCAGAAAACTACAGACCTGTTAGTTTAACCTCAGTGGTAGGGAAAATGATGGAATCACTTCTGAAGGAAAGAATTGTTGAGTATCTAGAGGCCAGAGGGCTCAGGACCCAAGGCAGCATGGATTCACAGCGGAAGGTCATGCCAGACAAATCTGATAGATTTCTTTGATTGGGTGACCAAAGTAGTAGATCAGGGAGGGGCTGTGGACATGGCCTACCTAGACTTTAGCAAGGCATTTGACACAGTCCACACAAAAGATTAATATACAAGTTAGCCAACCTGGGAGTGGGTCCCAAGATGACAGCCTGGGTAAAGAATTGGCTGGAGAATAGGACACAGAGAGTAATAGTAAATGGAGTCCACTCTGAAGAAAGGGGGGTTACTAGTGGGGTACTGCAGGGTTCAGTATTAGGACCGGTCCTCTTCAATGTCTTTATAAGTGACATTGCAGAGGGACTGGAAGGAAATGTATGTCTCTTTGCAGATGACACAAAGATCTGCAACAGAGTTGATGCACAAGGTGGGGTGGAAAGGATGAGAAGGGACTTGGCAAGGTTGGAGGAATGGTCAAATGTATGGCAGCTTAGATTCAATGCTAAGAAGTGTAAGGTAATGCACCTGGGAAACAAAAACCCAGGGGAAGAGTACACAATGGGGGGTGAGATACTAACAACAACAAAAATGGAAAGGGACCTGGGGGTAGTCATATCAGATGACCTAAAGGTGGGCAAGCAATGTGAGAGGGCAGCAAGGAGGGCTGGGGGGATACTGGGATGCATAGGGAGAGGCAACACCAGTAGAAAACAGGAAGTTATTATCCCTCTGTACAGACAGTTGGTGAGACCCCATCTGGAGTACTGCGTGCAGTTCTGGAGACCCAATCTCCGCAAGGACATAGACAGGATGGAGGCTGTCCAGAGGAGGGCAACTAAAATGGTGCAGGGTCTGCACTGGAAGACATATGAAGAGAGACTTAAGGAGCTGAATATGTATAGCCTCGAGGAAAGGAGGGACAGGAGGGACATGACAGAAACTTTCAAGTATCTCAAGGGAATCAACAAAGTCCAAGAGGGTAGCATCTTTTCAAAAAGAGGTGAGAAAGAACAAGGGGGCACAATTTGAAGATAGAAGGGGGGCGGCACAGAGGTAATTTAAGGAAGTATTTTTTCACAGACAGGGTTGTGGATGCATGGAACGGACTTCTGGAGGAGGTTGTGGAGTCAAAAACAGTGGTGGAATTCAAGCATGCATGGGACAGTCATAAGGCAATTCTTGGGGGTGGGGGTAGGAAGAAGTAGGCTGCTGGTTAAGTAGGATCTGCAGCTTATCCAATAGGTAGGGAAATGGGCAGACTGGGTGGGCCAAGCGGTCCTTATCTGCCATCAAAATCTATGTTTCTATGTTACTGTTTAAGCACCTAAGTGGTATCAGGAAAGTGGAAGCAGTGCCCTACTCAAAAGAAATTAGGACAATGTACTGTAACAAGAAGGCATGAATGAAATCTGTTGGGAGGAAGCTTCAGGAGGGATGTAAGGATGTTCTTTACAGAAAGGGGAGTTGAGGAGTGAAGTGTATTGCCAAAATAAGTGATCAATTTGATCCAACACTGGCTTCAAACACAGGTGTGATGGTACAGGAGAATGGTCCAAACCAGAGTTATCAGGGAGCATGGGCAGTCGAGTGAAGGGGAATACGTGGACTAGGAGGGTAATGTCGAATTACACTCAGAGTCATCGGTAGAGTAGCTTAGATCCAGCATTAGGCTGGGCGTGGATGCAAGCAGGTAAGGGGCAACATCAATGATCCCACTGGTCCTTTTTCTGCCATCAACATCTATGTTCCTATGAGTAACTTTCATGGTTCAATAGAAGTTTTTGACTTCCACCTAAGAAATTCTAATTAAACCCTTGGAGACATGTAATACCCATTTTGACCCCAAATCAGCCTACCCTTTCTATAGCTGAGTAATTACCCCCATGTGAAAAATTCATGTCATAGTTGCACATATGCATCCAAAGAATTTTCAGAATATTTGAAACATTCTGTGCATCCTGTCATGCACATAAATAAGGAGAGAGAAAAATGTGTCTACAAGCACTATGGCCTCCAGTCATGGCAAATAATTTCACAAAATATAGGATTTTCAAAGTTTTTTCTTTTGCATTTTGTTAACTTTGGAGGAAAGGACATTTTGGAAATTTCTTACACCTCTAATTGCAAAGTAACACCCCCACCCCACCGAGGCTTTAGCTATGGCACCCTGTCAATAAGCACATCATTCTTTGTAAGGGCCCAGCCATTACAGTTTGTGGCCCACTGGCTCTGTGCAGTTTGCGTATGGTTTCAGGCAGGACACACTGCCAGAACCTCTTCATCTTTTTTACCTCCAGGGAGCACATTACAATGCCAGCCACTGAGCTGTGCATCAGCTTCCATTCACCCACTTCCACGAACCACAGCAGGCTGGTTGGCATCACAAACAAAACTATGGGCCTGCTCCATGCTCTGTGGGACAAATTATTTTATAAATATTTGGATCCCTGCCTGGAGCTGACAAGGAGTGGATGAAAGCAACAGACTGCAAGAAGAATTCATTGATAATCTACAGATTGTCTGCCCAGTTCTACTTCTGGGAAAGTGAGCTGGGCAGCAAAATGACTCCACTTTGTGTTTGGTGCCTATTGGTACCAGAGACTGTCTGGGAAACAGTGATGTGGGACTTAAATAAATGGGTGCCTGATGCCTAAGTATGGATGCAGCCATTTTCCTTTGAGCTCATAGGACTGCAGGGAGAGACCATAGGTCAAACACAATCTCAGAAATGTGCAGACCAATAGGACCCTATTCATGCCTCACATAATTTGACCAGCCAATCAGGGATCCCTGTGAACAGAGGAAATCCACGTGAAGGATTCTGAGAAATGTAATTGATACAGAGAAAAAAGCAAAAATCAAGCAGCCAATCAGAGGATTTCTTTGCCAAAGAAGGCCCTCTTTGAAAAGATTCAGCCAAGAGACAGGGGACCTGATAAGTGGGAATGCTATTGCGTGGCAGCACTACAGTACAAGTCACATTAAACTGTTCCATCAACTCACTGGTGTAGAATTTATTTTTTGTGATGCTACTGGATTGGCAACTCAAACTGCTGAAGCTTTCAACTCCTTTCCAACCATCCTTCACTGCCTGTTCAGCTCGCATGTAACTGTTTAGTGAAATGGCAGTAGCTGCATTTTCATGGCATTGTTTACAAATATCACAGCATTCCTTAAGAGTTGTTTAGTCTGCCTTCTGAAATGAAACTCATAAGCACGCAGGTGAAAATAAAGCTTATCGTTCATGACAGCTAGATACAAGCCAATACTAAACTGTTACTAATTCATTGAATTAAACCCTATACAGATTAGGAAACTCATTGAACAATGCTACACCAGTGAGTTGAGGGAACAGTTTAATGTGACTTGTACTGTAGATTAGATCAGCCATACTGACTGACAGAGAAAGATGTGCTTTCTTCAGCTTAGCCTCTGAGGTGAGAGCCTCCAGAGTTTCCTATTGGGACTCTTTAACCAGTTTCAGAGCCTGAAAACTGAAGGACTCACCTGGGACTTCGGCCCTTGGAGGAAGGGATGCCTGTCATAAGCTCTGGGTCTGTGGGAGAAGCACACCTAATTTTCTCAGATCCTGCTGCTGGAATTGCACTGTTTTGACTATTATTCAGACTTAGACAATGTATGACTACCTCAGCCTTCAGGTGGGTTAAATAGTCCTTGACTCAGGCTTCTCGGCCCACCGCCTGTGTGGCCCCGGCTTGGGACTCCTGCCGCACAGCTGCACACCTTCAGGCCATCCCAGAGAACCAGCAAGCCGTACCTGCCCTTGGCTCGGGCTTCTCGACCCACCGCCTGTGCGGCCGCTGCTCAGGACTCCTGCTGCACAGCTGCACACCTTCAGGCCATCCCAGAGAACCAGAAAGTCAAACCTGTCCTTGACTCAGGCTTCTCTACCCACCGCCTGTGTGGCCATGGCTTGGGACTCCTGCCGCACAGCTGCACACCTTCAGGCCGTTCCCAGAGAACCAGCAAGCTGAACCTGCCCTGTGCCCATTGATTTGTAGTGGAAGCAGCAGAAATTTTGGCCTGCTTCGATTCTGTGACTGTTGCTGTGCCACTTGCCTGGAATTTTTACTGTCTGTACTGCTTTGTTAATCTAAAATCATGTACCTGTTTTTCGATTCTGAAGAAATGTTGAATTTGACTTTGCATTGACTAATAGTTCTGCCCTCCTGTGCTCTGTTGCTCCGATGCTGTTCTTTTTTTTTCCCGGGCCTGAACCGCCCCTCTCCCACTTTCTGCTTGCCTCCCTCTCTGCTATTCTGTCCAGCCCTTTCTCCTGCTCCCCACCCCACCCCCAGCAGCGTCATGGCTAGCCGTCCTTTGTTTCAAAAGATACCTGCCTCAGGCCTTCGCCCCCCCTGCTCCTTCTTCTTCCCATTCTGCCATCTCCCTGGTTTCTGCTCCCCACCCTCTGATTTAGCCTCCCAAGTCACCTTTTCTGCTTGCTCCCCTGCCACAGCTAATCCCTTTATTTTCCTCCCTCACTTCCAGAACCTACCCTTGACTCAGGCTTCTTGACCCACCACCTGTGCGGCTGTGGCTTGGGACTCCTGCCACACAGCTGCACACCTTCAGGCCATCCCAGAGAACCAACAAGCTGGTAAGCAATCCTGAATAGCCAAGGGACATGAAAGCCACCGCTATTGGCCCAACGCTTGCAGTTCTGCACTGTGATTGGACTCGTCCTTTCTCCTGCCTTTTGATAGGCTACTTGTGCCTGCTAAAGCTTCTGTTCTCTCAGGGCTGCTGTGCCTATTGATTTGTATTGGAAGCGGCTGAAATTTTATGCCCGCCCCACCCCCAGCTTAATTATAGAGACCACCTCCACGCCCCTGTGGCCCTTCCCCTCTGATCACACTCTACTGGTTGCCTCTTCTGGTCTGCCTCTCTACTCTTCCCATAGAGCCCTCTCTCTATCTTAACCCCTGCTCCTCTGTGTCACTGCTGCTGCCAGGCCCTTCCCTGCCATGTACCTGCTTCCTACTGCTCCAACCCTCTTCCCACCTGCAATTTCTCATAATACCTAACCCTGCCTGCTTGTCTCTATACCCGCTTACCTTAAAGCACCCACCTGTTACCATCTCACCATGCACTCCCCCCACTCACTCCTTTTCCTCCTTTTCTTTCTTGCCACCCTCCCCACTCTTCTACACCCCCCTGCAGCCTGTTTCCCCTCCACCCCTCACAGCTACCGGCTTGAACCAGCATTTTACTAATTAGGTACTCATCACCTTGAGGCCAACCTACTGCCATGGATCTCTCCTACCTATAAGGAACTGCACTCTGCCCTAGCCGGACTATGGGAACCCTCTCCGTCTTCTCTCTCTACCTTGATCCTGACCCCATGCTTGCACCACTTGACGCTTTCCCGACTGCCAAGAAGACATAAGCGTTCCATCAGGGAATTATATTTGTGCACTCTAAGGCTCGTGCTCCTACTACTGCTACTGTCTGGCAATGTGCACCTAAATCCTGGCCCAACCATCGCCAAGGCTTCAATCCAGAACAAGCCCTCAGGTGCCCTCTCAATCATGTCCATCAACATCTGCAGCCCCCTCCCAAAAATCGATGCCCTGCAGGTCTTTACCAGCCAACACTGCCCAGATGTCCTGGCAATTATTGAGACCTGGCTCATGCCCTTGATCCCGGATGAGGCAATCAAAATCCCTGGCTACAATGTCTTCAGACTGAACCGGTTATCTAAAAGAGGTGGTGACTGCGCCATTTACCTAAAAGACACCATCATTGGCCATCCCATTAATACTTTGCCTCACTGTTCTGCTGCTCAGATTCTACCCATCAGAATCCTCTTAGGAGCCCAAAACAAAGCCCTGACAGTTGTCACCACCTACATTCCTCCCAAAGAACAAGGAACCGGGCTGTCCACAGTAATTGACTTCATCAGGTCACTTCCCTCAGACACAGAATCCAACCTCTTAGGTGATTTTATTTATTTATTTCAATCTAGGATTACAATACCTTTGAGCCGAGACTCTTTTACAAAGGTTCCATGTCAGCGTGTGCAGCAGTCATCATTTTTAGTTACAAACATATAGTCATTGACTTACAGACATGTAATAACCAGTACAAAGACTTGAGCTATGAGCAAGACAAGGGAAGTGGGGTGGTGGGGAAGTGAGGGTAGGAGATCAAGGGGGAAAGGAGGCAGGGGTTAAGGGGAGGGGAGGTGGTTGGGTGGGGCTGGAGGAGATGGGGGAAGGTAGGCAAAGGCAGGAGACAGTGCAGCCAGGGGGTCTAGTCAAGGGAATTTGACAGGTAATGTGCTAGGGGTGCAAAGACTGATTGTAAGTGCTGGATGCTGGGGAATTTGCAGCTGGAATGGTGGAAATGTTAAGATGGGCAATCGCAGGATACAAGCAGTGAGAGACAGAGCTTGGACTTGAAGAGGACGAGTGTTGGAGCGGTCAATATGTCACTGCCAAGAGAGTTGAGCCAGCTGGATGCCCGATAGGCGAATGATCTTTGTCCTTGGGTCATGCGACATCATGGGATATGTAGTACATAGGAATTGGATCTCCTTGTAGTGACATTCCTATGTCTAGGCTTAAGGAGGGCACAGACACCAGGTGGGGCAAGCCCCATTATAATTTTCTTGGCTGTGATGCAGGTTTGGTATTTTATGAATTTGTCCAGTTGAAGCCATCCAGATTGAGAATAAAGGTCACATGTGTGGGTACAGCGATGTGAGCCAGTGATGAGTCGACAGGCCTTATTCAGGGGAGGTCATGATGTG
The DNA here is from genome assembly GCA_016271365.2 of Neoceratodus forsteri. Lineage (NCBI taxonomy): Eukaryota > Metazoa > Chordata > Ceratodontiformes > Ceratodontidae > Neoceratodus > Neoceratodus forsteri. The sequence goes on from CM028130.1 coordinate 58,445,839, forward strand.
TTTGAGAGCAGTGGTAGTTGCAGACCCATGTATGATAAGACCATAGTCTATGATGCTGACGATGGAGCTTTGAAAGGCCACTGACAGTGCTTCTGGGATTAGGTGTTTCCTGTGCTGGAATAATATGCCTATTCAATAATATTAACAATGATTAATAATCATTAATAATATTCAATAATATGCCTATTCAATTTCAATATAAACTGGCTAGCTGCTGAAGCAGGGGTGCACAGGGACTCCACTGTTGCTGCCAACCTCACCCAGATGTTCGACTCGCCAACCAGGAAAAACTACAAGACCGGCACCAGCACACTCCTGGACTGGATCCTCACTAGTCACCCCTCTCAGATCACAAACACCTCTGTCCTACCCGACTCTGTCAATGACCATTACCCTGTCAGCTGCACCTGGTCTAATAAATTCACCAAACCACCCCCCAAAACCATTGTCAGCAGAATTCTACCCCGTGGTCAGCTAATGCACCTCAAATCCTACCTCCTCTATCAAGACTTGTCACCCATCTTCAATGCAAACAATGTCAATACTGAGCTGGATCACTTCATTAAAATTTTCACAGAGGCCTGTTACTTGCACGCCCCCTTAAAAAAGCACAAAGTTAAGGCACTCTGTAATGTTTGGATCACTGGTGACCTCCTTAAGAAACTAAAAACAAGGGACCACCTCTGGGAACTATCCAGAAACTCTGGTAGGCAAATAGACATCTCAAACTACAAACGTGCATGAAATGACTGCACCAAAACTATCCGACAAATGGAATCAGCCTATTATAAGAATGCCCTTACCAACTCCTGGGGGAATGGTAGAGAATTCTGGAAAAACTTAAATGAAGTCAATGGAAAACAGTCCAAATCCCCCCATATATGCTCAGTATTAATGGTAACACCACACTTGACCGAAAAACCATTGCTGACTCATTTAACACAGCGTTCACCGACCTCAGCTCAGTTCTACCTAATGATTTCTTCACTGGAGAGGAAGTTCCTATGTCCCAATCAACCACTACCTCAAATAAGCCACGTTTCTACTTTAAAGAGGTCAAAACCCATCAGGCTCACAAGTATGTCATCAAATCTATTAGCAAATCAAGATTCAGCAATGACACCCTTGATCTCAAACTTCTGTCTCTCACTCTAGAAGAGGTGCTAGGGCCCCTGACCAAGATCCTAAAACTCTCTCTCTCTCAGACTAAACCAATTCCCAGATAAGTGGAAATCTACCACCATTACCCCAATCCACAAAGGTGGTAACAAAACTGCCCTCGAGAATTTCAGACCCATTTCAATCCTTCCTCCCCTCCCCAAGGCACTGGAATGTATTGTCTCTGACCAGCTTACTGACTTTTTGGATAAACACAATGTACTCTGCAGGCAACAACATGGTTTCAGGAAAGGCACAGCACCTCCTCTGCTTTCCTCGAATTCACCAGCGCTATTCATAACTTGCTGGACAAAGGCCAACTAACTGGATCTATTTTTATCGATTTGACAAAAGCTTTCGGTTAACCACTACCTCCTGCTTGTCCAGCTACATAATGCTGGGCTTTCACTCAACTCTATCAGCTGGTTCAAAAGTTACCTGGACAATCAGACCCAGAGAGTAAGAATTACTGATACCTTCTCTGATCCAAGACCTGTCCGCTCGGGGTTCCCCCAGGGTTCCATCCTGGGACCCGTCCTCTTCAGCCTGTTTCTAAATGCACTACCAGAGTTCTGCCCCAAGCAAATCTTACTCTACATTGATGACGCGGTTATATTAGCCTCTCACCATGACCCTAAGCCTTTGCAAGAAAAACTTCAGCAGGGTTTCTTATCTGTCAAGGCCTGGTTCTCTTCTCATAAACTGATTGTCAATCAGAAGAAGACAAATCCATGTTGTTCTGCAGCCACCGCAACAAAAACAAGCACTACCAACTCTCAATCAAAACTAAACAAGGAGTCATGCTGGAACAAGCGCAATCCTTCAAGTACCTTGGCATCACCCTTGACTCCCATCTCACCTACATTGTCCACATTAACAACGTGGCAAAGGCCGCTAATACTCGACTGGGCCTACTGTTCCAGCATAGGAAACACCTAACTTCTGATGCCCTGTCTATTGCTGTCCAAAGCTCAGTTGTTATTATTATCGACTATGGCCTTATCCTCTATGGCTCAGCCACCGCCACCTCCCTCAAACGTGTAACTATCTCCCTAAATAATGCCTGTCGACTCATCACTGGACTGCACCATCTCACTCACACTTGTGACCTCTACTCCCAGACCAACTGGCTTCAAATTCGCAGTAGAATAAAATATCAAACCTGCATTATGGCCAAGAAAATAATGATGGGTATTGCTCCGCCCGGTGTCTGTGCTCTCTTCACACCCAGATCCAGCAACTCCAATATGAGGAGGTCCAAGCAAAACTCCCTACAAATCCCGAGGTGCCACACTATTCAAGGTCAAAGATCATTTTTCTACAGGGCACCCGGCTGGCTTAACTCCCTTAGTAGTGACATCTCTGCAGCAACAACGCTTGAAGTTTTAAGTCCGGACTAAGACTCTCGCGACTTGCCTCCAGCTCCTATGACTGCTCACCCAATTAGTCCACCGTCCTCCTGCCTATGCCCCCACAACCAGCACTTTGGTCTAAATGCTGCAGCCCTGACCTAGCACTTTAACCTGTCTGTCTTTGACAAGGGCCATTGGCTGCTGCCCCTTCCTTGTGCCTCCCTCCAAAATACTCCTACCCGCTTCTCTCCTCCCCTTCATCTCAAACTCTCTGCTCTCCCTCCCCCTCACCCCTACACCTTCCTACCTTGCTCCCTCTTTCTCCAAAATCCTTTACCCCTAACTGTATTTGCACTTTTGACAAATGTTAAATAATCATTTACTGTCTCTTGTTGTGTACTGTACCATCTGACGTGGAACCTTTGTAAAACAGCCTCTGCTCAAAGGTATTGTGCTAATCCTAGACTTAAATAAAAAAAGAAATAAAATAAATAAACATACAGCAGGTAAAAAGGACTAGCTAGGATTGTCAGAGGGTACTTCACAGCCCTATCACCACCTGGAATCGTGTTAGGTCCACCACTCCTTTATCCAAGCCTACTGCAGAATTAGAGTGGAGGACATCCCCCAGAGATTGATGTGCAGTTGTAACATTGCTGTTGTTAGTACTGATGAAGGCCTGGCCTGGCACCACCACTTAGCTAGATAAGTATTAGTTAGATAGCACTGACCGGAGACCGTACATAGTAGAAGACCCAGAGTAATTGTTCATTTCAGCTCTGGACTGTTTACTGTAGTGATCCAATTACCTAACTCAGAAACTATCATGCAAGCAATAACACATGACAGGGTGTGCATCGAGCTAAACCAACATATGATCCAAGAGCATAGTGAGGTCTGATGCTGCAGGCCGAGTATTTTCAACAACCTGGGAAGTGAACCTACATTGCTCAATGCACACCCTGGAGTGTATTATTGCACTTTTAAAGGTTTTTTTTTTAAATGTTTGTTAACATTGAAACAAACAGATTATAATTTTTAAAACTGAAATATTTACATGCATTTTTATAAGAAGCTCTTCTGCCTGCTGTACCCTAATGTTTTTTCTGGTTTTCTTTTGGAATGGCATGCTGAGGGGCTTCCATAGTAATAGATACTGGGCTGCATTTGTATGTTTGTTTCTCCGATTCTTCCTCCCCCAATCTGCACTCTCACTGCTTGACTATTATTCAATTGTGTTTATGGTCACTAGTGTAGCTTGTGCAGCTATGGGTGGAAGTCAGTTAGAGCTGTGTGTGCAGCCAGGATCCTAGTCAGTTCTCTGCTCAGAAACAGTCCATGCAAGTGAGAGAGAAGTGGTGGTTCCGCCCGACACATACATGTGTTTCTCCTGTCTTAAAAATTGCAAAAGTGGTGAGAAATGTTGCAAATAACTTATTTTTGGAAACATCTGTTAGAACTGTTGTGCAGACTGAGAAAGCAGACAGGATCACAGAGATGTGTAAGATGGCCCTGAGATTTGCGATTGGACAATATACATTTTTTTAAAAATGAAATTCAGTGTTTCTACGCTTTGCTGATCAAGGAGGTATTTTTATTTTCATCATGTTAAAATGAGGGGTTGTATTGTGATAATCTACCTGCTACTGATATTATGTTGAAACTGTATGGTCTGTATTGTGATAAGGAGCTAACAAAAAAAAAAAAAACAGCTGGCAGAGTTTTTTGTTTTGTTTTGTTAATAAAGTGGTATGTTATCAGGCTAAAGACCAGGATGACTGTGCATTGTACTGAACTAATGTTCAGTCATGTGATCCTTTTTGACCAATGGTAAATTTACATTCTCTTTACTCATTTTGTAATTGGAAGTATCACCCCTCAGTCATTTTCTCATTTGGTACAGCACCATTCACAACACCCTGCTATGACCTGTATTTTAACTGTGTGCACAAATAGACTGTAGAATCTTCCATAGATACTTTGGGCAAACTGGCTGACCAGAGGGAAGGGGTTGCTGGTAACTGTGAGGATTACTGTGTTGGAGGTTGGTAACATTTAAATCTGCTATCTGTTAATTATCATTTGTATTCCCTGCCTTACACTTTTTTCCCTTCTGAAATTTTTGTCCTTGATGTTTTCTTAAAGTAGCCCTGTTTGCTATTATGCACTGCTTATTTGTGTCATATTGTTTCACTGTGCTTACCACATATATTGTTTGGGGGTTGCCGCATTACGATATTCTTGCCTGGCAAGGGTGTAAGTTGCAATAATGTTAGTTTGCTAGTGTGTAACACCCTGGCACCCTTTGTGCCAGTCAGATCTCATTGGGTAAAGGCACCATATTGTTGAATTCATAGTTCAAATACTGTTGAATTCATAGTTTCAAGGCTCCAGTGACTCACCAAAACCACAGAACCATTTGCACTTAAGGCATAAAGGTACCAGACATTCCCTAATGTCTACCAGACTATGCCAGTCCTTGATGGCAGGGGTTACACCTACTCCTAATGCATGTGAGTCTGTGTCCATATTTGTGTGTATGGAATGTTGTGAAACACACCAAACCTACTCTAGTTGTCTACAGTCACTGCTCTAGTAGTGTCAAACTTATTGACCTGCAATTTGTAGAACTTTGAGGTACTTTATGTGAGAAAGGTGCTCTGTTAACTACATTCTATTGGGGTCTGCAGCCTGTAGATGCACGTTAGCTCCTTAGTTGTATTTGGCCTCACCACTAGTCCCCAGTTTAACTCACAGTCCAGTTGCACACACAGCTTCCAGAATGAGAATGAACTGATACTTTGTCAAAACAAATTAAATCTTTTCCAAAACAATTCAGAAAATGTTACAGTATAATACAGTTTTTATTTTGTTTAGGATCATATATATGAACTGAAATACTTTCTAGGATTTACTGGGCAGGGTTGAAAAGCTAGAGGATCAAGAACATGGTCTGACATTTAAGCACCCTTACTCAGGCACTTTACTTCTGAACAATCATTTACCCTTTCAGTGCTAAATATAGGTCTGTAACTCTGTTGCCAGTATGCATGGGTGTCATTGAAACTTTCCACTGCTAAATTCATTATTTCAACCCTTTAACTGTTGGATATATTTCGCTGACCCTTTCCTTGATGGGTAGAGTACATCCAACTTTTAATATATACCATTTCCACACAGGGAAATTTTCAGTCAGACAAAATGCAATAGCTGCACCTTGAAAGACTGAACTCACTAAGCAATTGGTTTCACATGGGAGGTCAGTTAGATAGTCAGTGCAAATGTGAGCCCCATTAACAATAATACTTCATGAGGCCATTTTGCTCCAAAGTAAATTTAACGTGGTTCAGATTTGCTCCACAAAGTAATGGCCTGTGTAAAAACAGTATGCGATGAATTCACAGTGTGCCACCTTCTCGGTAATAAACAACCCTAGCTTGATTTATGTTTGATACATTACCATTTGTGTCTTTTTCCTTTCCAAAGCCCTCCTCATGCCACTCCATCCCCTAAACAGTTGCAATAATCTTTTAGCATAGCATGCAAAGAAAGTGACTTTCATTACTGGATGCCAAACCTCTTGGAAAAGGGTGCTTCTGAAACACAGTGCAGATAGCCTCCCTCCTTAGGGGAGTCTAGATTTGTCATTCCTATGTCTGAATATTGCCAGATAACAAAGGGTATTTCACCTAATTTTAGAGAAAATAATATTTATGCTGCCAATCCTTGCTGAGATGATAAACTGAATGCAAATGTTTAAAGTGTGGATTTGAGTGGGGGGCTGTGTGGTTATGATAACAGCCTGTTTGCTCCTGACCAGCAAATAAAGTATGTATTAGTGGGCATGCTGCCCCAGGACAAAAAGCAGATGACACAGTGGGTGGTAGAAAATGATAAGTGAAGCTGGGCACAGGAGCCACGTTAACAGTCACAGCAGTGCATACAATACTAAGTGTGCCAGGAACAACGTCGCGCTGCTGGGGTCTCCCATTTCCCTCTTCACACCATTAAACCTCATTAGATCACAGTTCTAGTTTAAAATGCTGCAATATGCTGTCTCTCTGCCATGATGCTCTTTCCCAGCAGGGGACTCTAAATGGTATTTTTATAGCTCACAGGCAAAAAAAAAAAAAAAAAGCTGGACTGATCTGTGAACTGTATACTTTATTTTCCTTCAATAAAAGGGAAAATGAAAAGGCAAAAATTGCACAACAAATTTTAGAAACTTTATTGATGAATATATTGTAGCTATAAAGGAAGTGCTTTTTCTCAAAACAGATATTGTAAAGAACAAGATGATGGGGACAGATAAGGCCCCTACTAATTCAATAGGGGCTGGGATCAAATAAATATATTTTGTATAAGAAGGAGGAGTATTAAAGAATAATGCAATGCTTCCTACTGCTGGATACCCAGGTTAGCATCTTTCCTCTGGCAACATAGCTCTGAGACTGTAAAATTTGCATCACCAAATTCCCCATCACACACAGCCCTGTAGCACAATCAATTACGTATGCCCAGATGAGGATTAAATAAAATGGTCAAAGTCATTCTTCTAAGTCAGTACTTTTAATTGTAAATGGTTTAGAAGTCCCAGGGTGAAAAGTGCCCTTCAAGGGTAAGGCACTAACCAGGCTTCTTACTGTTCCTGTGTTGTGGGACACTAATGGGTGAGCAGAGATGATAGGTTTGTTGGGTTGGGAGGGGGCTGCAGTACCAAACAGCAGTCTGGCAATGATGGTATTCAGAAAGACACAGAGTTAGATGGCTGTATGTGTGCAATCAAATTGATAAATATCCTCTTAAAAATTAGGTTTTGATGAAGTCCATATGACAACTGACAACTGTCAAGCAATTGACCTTATGAGCATCGTTGTTCAATGCCTTGCATTGCAGTAATAAAAAAGTTAAAGTAACAGCATCAGCACAGCTGTCCCTCAACAACAATATGTAGGAAGTTGTTTGCATCTCTGCAGCATCTGGAAAAACATGAAGTATGATGAATGTTATAAAGAAGGTAAACTGGTAATTAGCTCATCTGCAAACTCGCTTGCCAGGCTTCCTGGTTTTGGATAAATGAGGCTAATATATTGAAAACTCAATAGTCAGTAAATATTTTGGGTGTGATATTTGAATCATATAGTGGTTGTTGCTAACACCTGTCATTTCCAGTAACTGAACACCACTTTTGTAATTAATTTCCTAACTTCTACAACTGCTAAAACAGAAACCCATGCATTAGACACTGCACATGTTTCTTCTTTTATTTTAATAAATTTATGAGTTCTAATTATATGTACAACACGTGAAGAGCATTAAATAAATGAATCTACAGTATATGTAATTAAATGAATAAGGGATAGTAATACAAACATATTCCATGTTATACACATTCTTAAACCAGAATATGGGAAGACAGTGTGAATACCTTCTTATGAACACTCAGTACCTTCACAGTAATTAGTATTTGGTAACTGAGCTGTAATGTATAAAATAATAAACACTTTTCAAAATCCATTTCCTTCATGGGGGGAGGGCAGGGATAGTTCCTTGGCCACTCCACTCAGTCATCTTTCCCCCTCCACCCTACCTCACTTGTCCTGGTCCTCCTATAATTAAACTCAATATTTGGCATCCTGCCTGCCCTCCATCACACAACACTGCCATTCTAAAGCCATTCCCTACCTAACATGACCTCCCAACAGTCCTGTGATTGATTTGAGGCAATCAGACATTTATGTATCTTTGCATGCTCTCTTGATCCCAATTCATGATTTGGCAGGACACCAAATATTTTACATGTCTTGCAGACATATATTTATATCTGGCTATCCTGCCACCTACCTAATTCTGTGTTACACAAATGTACCTCCCCTTCCAAATCCTCCTGTCACAAAGGCTGAGCACAGCAGTGCACTACACCCACCTGCAGTCCTTAAGAAGGAGAATAGGCTGAGAGACTCCCAGTTGCTATGCCATCCCCTCTCAGTGACTGTGGCACAGTGCATCAGTGAAAAGTAAAATATGCCAGCCTCAATGAATTGAAGGCTAGATGGAAGCCCATTAATGCAACACATTATAGTGCTTGATTGCAAGGATGTCAGCAGATAGATATTTAAGTGGCATGTTTCATCCTTATTTTAGGAGTCAGGTGATCAGACATCTGTCCAGAGAACAGTTCAAGATCACTGGAAAGAGATACTTCATACAGTATTTATTTATTTATAATATCAGATTTACAGACCTTTGAGTCAAAGTCTCGTTTGCAAAGGCACCTCATCAAATAGAAGAGAGAACAGACAATATTACCTAGATCAATACACAGTAATAGTTATAGTTCAAAAAACAGTTACAAGTTTTCAACAGGTATTACAGGAGGATAACACCTCAGTGATACATGAGTAGCATACAGTTAACTCATTGAGTCCAGTAGACACCATATGGTGTCGGAACCTCCATTACAGAACCTGACCCAAAATGGCCACCAGGACTCAATGAGTTAAGCAGAGTGCAGAGACATACGGTATCTGGTCAGCAGAGCTGTGAAATACTGAGTAAACACAATGTGGTGCCAAGTGTCAACAGCAGATATGGGATGCAAACAATAAAGCCCTGTGGGGGACAATAGTATTCGTGCAGGGGGGAGGAGCAGACTTGTGGTGAGACATAGGTGCTGATAAAAGCAGTCCAAGGGACATTGTCATAATCCGAAGTAGCTTGGCTGTTATGCTTGGCAGATTAGGCCCCACAGGGGAGGTCCAGAGGGAAGGGGGTGACTGGAATTAGGTAAACTTACAGCAGCGGGTGGTGAATAGATAGCTCCTCAGGGCAGCTTTGAAGGGACCAATTTTAATGATGTTGGTGATATTGGCTGGGAAAGAGTTGAACCAGGAAGGCACTCTGTAGCAGAAGGATCTCTGGGTTAGGGATGTCCTGGTTCTGAGTACTAGTAGGGTGGCCTTACAGGTACTACACATGGAGACCGTAGGGGTGGCCCAGTGAAGGGAAGTGGTTACCCCGGGGGGGGAGAGCCCGAGGAGTATTTTTTGGCTGGCAGGCAAGTCTGGTAGCAGAGTCTTTCCTCTAGGTTGAGCATGTTGGTAGTGGACTACAACAGACAGGTGTGAGTGCACCTGGAAGCTCTGGTCAGGAGCCTACAGGTCTTGTTAATGGAGAGCTGGATTTTGGCAAGAGCAGTATTGTCAGCAGCTGCATAGATAGGCAGGCCATAGTCCATTAGGGACAGGACAGATAAGGTGATGGCCAGCCAGAGAGCACCAGAGGGAAGGTGGTCCCTGTGATAGCACAGAAGTCCTATTCTGGAGTTGGTGGCAGCAGAGAGGGCACTGATGTGGGAGTAGAAGGTGAGGGCAGAGTTGAAGGTGATACCAAAGTATTTATAGTAGGACACTTGCTCTAGGGTGTGCAGAGTGCCAGGTAGTATCAGGAGGGGGAACATTTCTGGCCTTGCTTGGAGGTGCGTGAAGAGCATTGCCTTAGTCTTTTTTAGGTTCATGACCAACTATGATTGGTGAACCACTGTTTTGCTTGGTAAAAGGCATTTTTTTGAAATTTAAGTTTATTATTTTCCACAAAAGAAAAGAAATAATATAACCATAACCATAGTGTTAGGAGACCAATATAACCATAACCATAGTGTTAGGAGACCAATCAATAAGCCAAAATCAGGTCAACCCCCCTCCTCCCAACTATACAAATAGTAAATAACAGACCAATTGGAGTCAAAAAGGACATCATAACATGTTTATCTGTCAGTCGAGAAACCCCAAAAAACAGATCCCACACCCCCCAAGGTGCACCCCTACCAAAACATAACTAGCAACTTCTCAAGTCTGATATCCACATTTAACCCACCATCTATCTACTGACCGCTCATAGGCCTAAATACAGTGAGAGAGACAGGATTATATCACTTTAAATCATATATTAGAGTGGCAGCCATTGTGTAACATAGAATGAGGGTCCAGGGATCAGACCACAAAACTTTAACCTCCTGATAGGTAAAAGGACTGAAGTTTACCCCACCTTTTATAAAATAGGTCCATACGATGCTTATAGCTGGCAATCAAACTTTCAGACTGGAGGTATGACATCAATTCCTTTAACCAATCCACAAGGGATAAAACTAATTGGTCTTTCCTGTGCCTTAAAACCAACTTTTTGACTGCCATCGAAATCAGAGCCATATGGTACCTACGCTCCACGCAGTCTATCTGAGAAAAATCACCCAGTACACAGATACCTGGAGAGAAAAACCTGCTCAGACCCAGAAGGGGATCTAGATTATCTATAATAGAAGACCACAACGGGGCCACTTTAGGGCACTCCCAGAAAACATGAATCAAGTTACCCTCATCCTGGAGGCAACGGAAACACCGTGGGGAAGAGATCATCTTACACTGAAAAAGCTTGACTGGAGTATAGTATAAATTATTGACAATATTATACTGCACTAAACGGAACCTATCCTGGAGTATGATATTTGTGCAAGTTAGGCCATAGGGTTCTCAGAGTGGTACATCTTCAGGGAGAAGATGCGTCCAGATCAGGGACCACCTACCTCATCTTTCAAATTAAAAGTCAAAAGATAAGAGTAGATCTGTGAGATGGAATGGGGTTGAGATGCCAGCCTAATGATATTAGAGAAAAAGGGGTGTACCACAGACGGTTTAAATACCAAACCAAACTTATTACAAACCAAGTGACGGAGTTGAAACACTTTGAAAGTCTCTGTACCTGGAATACCAAATTTGGCAAGGATATCACCTGACGTGAGAAGAGAGGTTGGATTATACAGATGTTCTACCCTGGAATCCTTAAATTGTGAGAGCCAAGTTACTCCTACCTTCGAGTCACCAATAAGAAGATTGGGATTAGAAGTAATTGGTTATCCTAAATCCGTATGATTGGAGATCCGGAAGAACCTAAGACATTGGGCCCACACTTTAAGAGAAACCGCCACCGTGTTATTAGAAATCAAGTGCGAAAGTAAGCTTGGAGTGAGATAGGGTAAGGTAGCTATGTCAAATTTAAGCTCAGAAAGAAAGGTCGATTCTAAGTGAAGCCATGTTGGGGAGGAATTCTCAGGTTTTACCGCGAACCACTGTCCCAACTTGGATAGATGGGCAGCCCAATAATAGAGCTGAAAATTGGGAAGTCTCAGGCCTCCCTTGTCTTTAGGGAGTGAAAGGGAACCATAAGAGCAGCGTACCCTTTTCCCTTTCCAGATAAAGGTAGAAAACATACTGTGGAGCTGTTGAAAAAAGAAAAGAGGAAGCCAGAGATTGGTGAGGTTCAGTGGGTAAAAAATCCGGGGAAGAACATTCATTTTAATGATACTGATTCTGCCCATCAAGGAGATAGGAAGAGATGCCCAATGTTGCAAGTCCTGACTAACCGAATCTCTAATCTTATTTAGGTTTAATTTCTTGAGCAGAAATGGGTCAGTGGAAAAGTGAATCCCAAGGTACTTAAGAGAACTGGAAGTCCATCTCATTCCAGAGGAAAGGAAACAACTCTTGAAGATGTAATTATTTAAAGGGAAAATCTCACACTTTGATATGTTTAACTTGTAACCAGAAAGGGAACTAAAATGCCTAATAATATCCAGAGCTGCTTCTAACGATGCTACCGGATCAGACAGATGTAACAGAACATCATCCAGTACGCAGAAAGAACCAGCTCCCTCCCTAAAATCCTAACCCCTTTCACCCGAGACGAGGATTTAAGCTGAATCAGCAGAGGTTCCAAGTACAGGTTGAACAATAAAGGAGAAAGGGGGCAGCCCTGTCTAGTGCCCGCGAAGAGACTGAAAGGAGGCGATAAAACCCCATTGCAATAGATTTTCGCAGAAGGGCACTTATATAGTACCTGAATCAATCTTAGAAAGGAGGACGGGAAGCCCATTTCATCCAAAACGGCCCATAAAAAGGACCAGTCGACCCGGTCAAATGCTTTTTCAGCATCCAGAGAGACCAGAACAATTGGTTCTGAAGCTGACCGGGTATGTGAAATATGGGACAGTGTCCTCAGATGATCAGCAGCAGATCTCCTGGGACAAAACCTGCTTGTTCAGGGCTCAAAAGCTCCATCCAGATCTTTTAATCTCTCCACGAGAATTTTAGCTAGTATTTTAATATCATAATTCTGCAGAGAGATAGAGACGGTAACTGGCTGGGTCCAAGGGCTCTTTGTCTGCTTTAGAATTAGGACTATGGTGGCCTCGAAGACAAGGCGGATCAGGTTCCGAAAACAACCTGAAAGTAGTTATATAATTTTAAGCAGGATAGGGGTCAAGTCATAGAGAAAGCTTTGTAAAAGTGGCTGGGAATCCATCTGGGCCCGGTGTTTTGTCTGGGGCAAGGGGGGCAATAGTGCTCTGGATCTCCTCAACTGAGATGGGCGCCACTAGACGTGCCTGTTGGGATTCCGGTATGCTAGGAAGAGCCATTCCTCTTAAGTAACTCTTGAGGTCAGCTACAGAGTGGGATGTAGAAAGGGGACTATAAAGACTGGAATAGTATTCCCGAAGAACCCGAGCAATCTCTCTGGGCGAGGAAACCCTAGCACCAGATGAAGAAACCAGAGAGGGAATAATCCTCAAACTTTCAAGCGCTCTGAGACGTAAAGCCAGCAATTTCCTGGATTTCTCACCAAGATCTGTATACTTAGCCTGGGTTTTGACCAGGCAGTACTCAATCTTTTCTTTCAGAAGATCCGAGTACTCAGTTTTAACTGAAAGAAGTTCTTTAAGATCTGAAACCAAAGAGGATAGTAAATACTTACCTTCCAAATCTCTAATCCTACCCACCAACTCTAACGCTCTAGCCAACCGTGCTTTCTTCCTGAGGGAAGCCATCTGAATAAAATCCCCCCTAAGATAACACTTTAATGCTCCCCATACCATGTCCACCCTGGGGGTAGAGTCCAAATTATCTGCCAAAAACAAAGATATTCTCAAACTAATCTCCGAAACACAGTGACGGTCCTTCAATAGCTGAGTATATAATCTCCACATGGAGTCACGAGCAAAATCATGTCTAATAGACAAATGTACCCAAACCAAAGCATGATCCGACACAATGATCGGCTCTATACCAGAGAGAGAGACCTTCGGGAGAGAGGAGACACTCACTAAAATCATACCCAGTCTTGATTTAGTGCCGTGCGACTGCGATTGAAAGGAGAAGGCCTTAAAAGAAGGGTTAGCAACACGCCACGGGTCACCGAGACCTAACAACGAAACCATCTCACAGAGGGCTTTCTGTGCCGAGGAAGGCGCTCGCCTATCTTGGGGATCCCTATCCAATAAAGAGGGGAAAGGTACATTCCAATCCCCACCCAGCACATATTGAGTTGGCAAAAAGACAGCCAGCTTGTCTGTCAACCTCATAAAGAAGTCTGGGTTACTACCCACCGGTCCGTACACCGATCCCAGTACCACACTTTCTCCATTTAAGTTACCCTTTACTAGGATGAATCTCCCTTCCGGGTCTGAGCAGACCGAATCCTTGATGAACAAGACATGTTTTTTAATTAAAATTGCTACCCCTCTACTAAAGTGAGAGTTCCCAGCAAGATAAACTTGAGAGAACCCAGACCGAGAGAGGAGATTAGCTTCCTCCCGGCCCAAGTGTGTCTCTTGCAAGAAAAGAATATCTGTACCAAGCAAGGAACAGTGATTAAAAATCTTCAGCCTTTTACCACGATCCCTGAGCCCTCTCACATTCCAGGACGCAATACTAACTATATTTTTAGCCATTTCAAAAAAAACTTACAATAGCTGGGTACCCAGATAGCATAAATCAACCATTTGTAGCAATTTACCTCCCAAACCACCAATCCCGCCCTATCTAATACTCCTCCCCCACCCCCCATACAAAGAAAGCCCAATCCCTATAAAGATGACATGAAACAGCATACCATGACCCCCATACCCCACCCCTCCCACCAACCTCCAAAGTTCCAGAACAAACAAGCAGGAACCCTTCCCAAACAGGGTAGTGAACCCAAACTCTGTAGCCAAGAAGAGAAACACCTTCCCTCCCCAAAACACGCCACCCCCCCGATCCCCAAAAACTATATACAAAGGGAGGCCCAAATATCCATAAACCCATATCCAGTCTTCATGCCGGGTTACGAACCCCCCGGGTCCCCATGCGAATCCCCGAACTCCCAGAGCCAAAACCCAATGGGCATGAACCATAAAGACCTATATCTCCCACCTCCAAATACAGGCCCTAACAGCTACCCACCAACAATTGCAACAGCTAGGCCCAGGGCAGAGATTAGCCACCCCCCCACCACGCAGCTCGCGATCCCACATCCAACCCGCCAGCTTGCCTAATCCCCCCCCAGCCGCCCCCAATACCGTTCCCGGTGTATCCAGAAACACTAAGACCAAAATGGAAACAGAGCAGAGAATGGGAAAAGGGAGAACCAATACCTAAAGAAAAAGGAACCCTCTAGTTAAAGCCTCCAAGGCCTCCTCAGCCCGGTGGACCTCCAAAGTTCAGTCCTGCACCCCACGAATCACACAGCTGGACAGGATTAGATGGGCCACTTACCGCGCCCGCATGACTCCAGCTCAGGGGACCAAACCTATCTGCTACATCCATTTCAGAGGCAGAGGGAAGAGACACGGAAGCTCTAATGCGTGTTGCTGCTTCATGGGGACCCTAAAAGCAGCCGGACCCAAACTGTGCGACACTCGGAAGTTCCCCAGAAACGCAACCTAAACCAACGTTGCATTACCAGAAACAGACCCAGTAGCGAGGGAAGGCCCTGATTAGCTCAGGCCGACCAGGGCCTAGGCCAACACCGCCCCCACTCCTCGATCCCCGCCGCCCACCCACCCGAAAGACCAACGGAGGCACCCAAACACCAGACCAGACAATGGAAAGCACAACCAGACAACACCATCCAAGGTAGGTGACAGGAGGGGCGGGAGGGCACAGGACAGGAACGAAGGGTCGGGGGGACGGCAGCATCTTTACCAACAAGACAGACAGACGCAGAGAACCACAGAAAAAGCAAACAGCCAGGCAGTAACAAAATTAGAGAGTCCACAGGTAGTAATCAGCCGGAACCCTTGAAAAGATCAGGCAGCCTGCCAGCCAGTTCCTTGAGAGCAGCTTAGGGGGTGTCAAAGCTCGTGGCCATGTCTCCAACAGTTACTTTAAGGGTGGCAGGATAAATCATCTTAAAGGGTATTGCAGCTGCTATAAGCTTTTGCACAATATGGTGATATGCTGCCCTCTTTCCTCGGATCTCTTTGGGAAGGTCTTGGGTAATCCGGATCCTTGAAACGCCCCACAAAATCTCCTTGAGTTCCCGAGCCTTCACAAGGACATGCTGCCTGTCCAGATAGCTCAAAAATGTAATAATGATCGGGCGAGCGGGGAACCAGCTGCAGGTCGAGGACGTAACGAACGGTGGGCCCTCTCAAGATGATAGGAGGCACCGATAGGTGATGGGCCCACCACTTTCACCAAGAACTTTTGCAGGAAAGCCATGAGGTCTGGGCCTTCTTCTAGCTCTGGAAGGCCCATTATTAACAAATTATTACGGCGACTGCGCCCTTCAAGGTCCTTGGTTTTAGCTTGGAGCCTCTTCACATGCTGCTTGAGCTCTGTTATTTCTGCCTCGGCCCTGGTTCTCCAATTTTCTACAGAAGTGACCTTAACTTCGACGTCCGAGACCTTCCTGGCAACATCAGAGAGGTCGCTATGCAGGGATTTTATTTCACCTGTCAGACCAACCAGGAGTTCCTTCACAGGGCCAAGCTCTTGAAGAAATTTATGTTCTGTTAGAGGTGTAGGCTGCCCCATTTTCTCACTGCTACGATCCGGCCTAGTTGGGGCCTGGTTCCTCTGTTTCTTTGCAGCCTTCTCAGGAGATGCAGGAGGGGTGTGCTTAGTGAAGGCCTGCTTCGGATCCACCTCCATCGCGATCCAGCAAGGGCTAAATATCCCAGATCGAGACACCTAATCAATCACTAGATGTTAATAAATTAGTCTTTTAGGTGATTTCCTCGAAAAGCCTGGTCAAAATGCACTTTAAATAACAAAATAGACGGCCAGAGGGGGGAGCTCAGGATTTCAGCTGCTGCTCAGATGAATGCCATCACGTCACTACTGCCTTGCTTGGTAAAAGGCATGCTGGAGGGAGGCCTGTAGTGAGGCAGGGTTAGGGTGAGGAGGGAGTCAAACAAGAGGGGATGGCAGACTGTGTCAAAGGCCTTGGAGAGATCAATGAACACGGCTCTGGCGAGGTTGCCAGAGTCTAGGGCAGAATGCAGGAAGCTAGAGAATTCCAGGAGAGCAGTAGTGGTGCTGTGACCTGAGGGAAAGTTGTGCTGTTCAGGTCATATGATATCATACTTGGTCAGGTACTCCATGTGTTAGTCTGCTACCACTTTTTCAAGAGTTTTAGAGAGTGGGGGGAGAATAAAGATTGGCTGATAGTTACTGGGGGAGGACCAATCCCCACTCTTGTGTATCGGAGTGATGATGGCTGTTTTCCAGGCACTGAGTATAATATGAAAGTTTTGTGCCAGAGGTCCTGCTGATCCTTAGAGACTATGCCGGGGTCCAGGTGTTCTGGGACACATATTCTGGTGTTTCAGAGTTCCAAAAGGTCCAACATAAGAAGCACAAGGAATTTTTAAGCAAATATGCCAGCCCATTTCAGCCAAACTGATGGCATAGTGGATTAAGGAATAACGTGACGTATAGCAGTTTGCACCAGCGGAGCATACCATAAATCTAATGGCTCTTATTCTGAGAAATTAGGCATAACAGAGATATTGCAGCTGTGGAGTGAACAGATAGTTAGTCTGGGATTCTAGAAGAGGTCTTATACTGTAGCAGCTTGCCACAACAGAAACCTTATACTAGCCGTGTTGTGACTGAACCTGGGTTCCTTACAAACAAATATACAGTAGATTTGTTATCTTTATAGTCTGTAGACAAGATCCTGTCTCCATAAACTATTGAACTCATCTTGCCTACATAGCAGAGCTCTCTATTTTTTTTTTATTTCTTTGCTTATCCTCTTTCACTAGCTGGCCCCTACCCTGTCAGCCTCCTTAGTTCCTTTATCCTGGCATCCCCCAGGGCTTGTCATCACCTGCACTTGTCCCCCCAAGGGCTTGCCCCACCCTTGTGGAGTTGGGGAGGTTCCCCAACCCTCACTGCATGACTGATCCAGTTAGCAGTGATGATAATGCCTTAATCACCATGTGTGGTGCCTACAGAAGGCTAGATTCATCATGCTGGTTGGGCTTTCTGCTTTTTCTTCCCTTGGAGTGCCTTCACGATGTACCATGCACGCTTCCATGCACCATACATTGAGGGACAATGCTCCTTCACCCTCCAGTGCCTTTCTGTCCCCCACCCCATCACCATAATAAATTCAACAGATACTGTATGGATGACTAACACCTGTAAAAAATAAAATGTTCTACTTCTGCACTGACCAGCTGTCATCACTGATTCACTTAAAATGAATAACTTGCTGATAATGTGCCAGTAAGTAGCAGCTGATTGACTGATAACACTGACCAGCCAGCTATCTGTACTAGCATGTAACTTCAGGTTCAGTCAGTAAGCGAGGCAGGTCTTAAAGGGGTTTGAGTGGGAGGAAGTTTTTTTTGTTTTGTTTTGTTTGCAATAATAGATAGAAAATGTTTTTTGACTGGGTGACTAAGGAATTAGATAAAGGCCACCCTGTGGATCTCCTCTACTTCAATTTTAGTAAGGCCTTTGATTCGGTGTATGTAAGCACCTCTTGAAGAAGTTAGAATACCTAGGCACCTCTGGAAGCATAGTCAAGTGGGTGGCAACCTGGCTGAAGGACAGGCAGCAGAGAGTGCTGGTCAATGGGGTGAGGTCAGGTTAGACGGAGGTCACTAGTGAGGTGCCACAGAGATTGGTGTTGGGACTGGTCCTTTTTAATATGTTCATTAATGACACTGGAGAAGGCATTAGAGTAAAATAGCCCTATTTGCAGATGACACTAAGTTAGATGGTAGGGTTGAGAGCACCGAGGCAGTGAAGACCCTATAAAAAGACCTGAAAAAAATTGGAGAGATGGTCCAAGGTTAGACAGTTATAGTTCAATGCAAAAAACTGCAAGGTGATGCATCTTGGTAAGGGGAACCCTGGAGCAAAGTACTGACTTAATGGGGTACAACTCAACATATCATGCAAGGAAAGGAATCTCGGAGTCTTCATATGTGACACCTTTAAGCAATCAAGCCAATGCAACAAACCTTACGACAAATCAAATAACATGCTGGGGTGTATAGGGAGAGGTTTCAACAGTAGGTACAGAGAAGTGATCCCTCCACTGTGCAGGTCTCAGGTGAGACCATACCTGGAATACTGTGTGCAGTTCTGGAGCCTCCACATTAGGAAGGACAGGGATAGGTTGGAGACTGTGCAGAGAATGGTGACCAAGATGGTTCAGGGCCTCTGGGGGCTCTTTTCTGAGCTGCTGAATATATTGAACATGTACTATCTGGAGACCAGATGAGAGAGAGGTGATATGATTGAGATATTCAAATTCATAAGGGGCATCAACAAAATGCACTACTCAGAAAGTTTTAATAGACTGGAAGGCTCAGCCACCAGGGGACACAAATGGAAGCTACGTTGGCAGGAGTTTCAAAAGGGATCTGAGAAATTATTACTTCACAGAAAGAGTCACTGAACTATGGAATAGACTGCCTGCTGGGAAGGTGGGCACTAAACCCCTAGCCGCTTTCAAGAGTGGGTGGGACACAGTAAGAGCTCAACAAGGTATGGGGGGGTGAGGCGAGGTCCTGGGACCCATATAAGGCCTTTGTAACCCTTGGGCAGACTAGCTGGACCAATGATCTCCTTCTGCCATCAGCTTCTATGTTTCTATGATGATTGAATTTACAAAAACATCCCTGGAAAATGGGGGAGGGGGGTGTTGCGAGGAAGGGGGAATTATTTTTATGAACTAGTAGTGTGGGAGGGGGTAGTTTTATGCCATGAGAGGGTGGGTGAATTTTTTTGTTTTAGTAGACAGTAAATTAAATAAAATACAAACTATGGGTAGTTGGCCTGTCTTCACTAGTGAAGCTGCCACTATGTTTAATTTTAGGCTGGCAACACTATGCAAAGTGGCACCTTTGCTAGTGAACTTTAACTATGCTCAGTCTCTTTCAGGCAAAATGCCCAGTGCACCAGGCAGAGAACTACATGAAGTAGCGGTTTGCGCTACACAAAGAAGTGCTACTTCAAATAGTGCTATGCACAGTGAATATTTAAGACTTTGTATGCCTTTCCTGCTTCTCCGAAAATAAACAGACTACACAAATTTATCAAATCTCTTATTTAAAATAATTGTTATTTATTTTAAAAGAACATTGGTTCCAGTCAGCCAACCCATTGAACAAATAAATGAATGCATGAATGAATCAATTAATCAATTAACTAATAAATAAATAAATTAAAGAATACAACTTACAATTTGACATCCATTTAACTTGACTGTTCAAAAGTACACACCAATGAACTACCTCATCTACTCATCTTGTGAGGCCTGCAACACACACCCCGGAGTGAAACACACCCAACATATCAATGGGATCACCCATTTTCCTTTGGGGAATAAGGTCTGGTCCACCAGACAGGGAATGTGTCATAAATGGGGACAGAGAATGTTAAAAGGGGAACTTTGGTTTTACTGGGCTTGATTTTCAATTTGCCATTAAATCTGTACATGGCACACCAATCCACAGCTGTGGCAAACCCCAGGTACCTCTGAGATCCTGCTCCATACACTGGAAAAAAGGGGGTCCATGCACCAAAGCCCCAAAGTTGCCACAGCCCAAATGTCGCAGCAAGCCTTTGGTGCACTGGAGGAGTTTAACAGAGGGTTCTGTCCAGCCCCCCAGCCCAGTGTAACCCTGGTGCAGCCACAAAGTTGGGGAGGAGAAGGTGTCTGCAAGGTCAGGACTGTGGGCAGTGGGACCAGTGGGGGTACCATAGGAGAAACAGGGCACAAAGGCAGTCGCAGGGATCAGAAGTAGCACCTGGCTGAGGTGCCATGGCCAATGGGACAGAGCCGTTAGGCCCGGGTACACAGAAGTAGGCATGAACGGACCCTGTCCCAGACACCCAGGTGGTAACAGCCCTGGAACCTGCCCCCATAGGTGACACAATCTTCAACAATGTAGTTGGGCATAAGCCTGGCTCCATGTGTTGGGCTGTTTAGTAGGAGAATGTTGCGGCACCTGGAGGATGTCCCTGTGCTCCAACTGCACCTTGTGCTTACAGCCAATGCCATCCAACACATGCTGGGGAAAGTGTTGACTATGGGGCAGTTGCCAGGGTTGTTGCTACCTGGAGGTCAAAGACAGGGTCTGTCGGTGCCTACGTCAATGTACCTGGGCCTAGTGTCTCTGTCCCACTTGCTGTGGCAGCTTTGCTAGGTGGCAACTCTGAACTCTGCCATTGCTGCTGTGTTCCCATCACCCACTATGGCACTCGTACTGGTCCCTCTGCTTCCATTCCTGAACTTGCAGGCTCCACCCCACTCACCTGCCTCCAAGCCAGTGGCACAGGGCCCTTTGACCAGCTCATGGCTGGTCTAGCCTCTGCCCCCTCATGCAACCACAGTGGGGCTTTTAAAATCCAAAATAAGGGAATGGTGCAGTCCCGCCTTTGAGCAAGCCTCCTTGAGACCTGGTGTACCATTTCATCTGCTGCGGTGGTGGTGCAGAGTGGCTTTGTTGCAAGGCATCCTGATTTTGAAACAGCCTTTGTTCAAAAATCCAGATTGCTACATAATTTGACACAAGGTACCTCTTCCTTTTGGAGCAGGCAAGTTGTACCAAATGTTCACTTCTGAAAAATGAGCCCACTGTTTATTGCTTGATTAATACTTGATTAATAGTGCATACCCTTTACCCTTATCATGTGTTCTCTCTATTTTATCACTAACCATACCCTGTAATAAATCCATTATTAGTTTGCATTTTTAATCTGTGTGGTATTAATTACTGTTCGTTTATTGAGTTACTGAATTATGATCTAGGACAATGTGAGCCATGTCATATGTTATTTCCTTGGTGGTCACATCCTGAATGCCATACATTTTTAACAGAGCCAAGGCAAGGGAAGGCAAGGCAAATTTTATTTATTTGGCACCCTTTCCATAAGGCTCAGGGTGCATACAATAACACACATAAAACAATAAATAAATGAACTCTATCAGCAATAAATATACCATAACTAAAAGCATATAATTATTTTAAACTAGTTTTTTCCAGGTAGGCCTGTGCAATTAAAGCATTTTAGTAGGGTCTTAAAAGCCTCCCCAGTTCAAGATGAATGTATCATCTTGTAAGGACATTTCAAAGCAAAGGGGCCGCAGCCTTGTCACAGAAGCATAAGGCAGGATGCATAGATAAATCAGGAGAAGCTATAAAATTCACAAGTAGTATTTTATCATTATTATTCATAATAACATAAAAAAATTACACAATAGCACTTCACAAAAGCAGTATAAACAAACAAAAAAAATCAAAAGTCCTTCAAGAGTCTCTTTTCAATTTAAATCTCAGTCTTTCACTCTAAACCAAAAAAAAATGTTGCTCTCTTTTTATAAGATGACTTTGCCTGCCAGTTTAACCTCTTCATCCTGTTCTTGTAAGTTTCATATCCTGTTTTTCACAGGATAAAATAAGACTTCTTTTATTGACCATCATGTGACCAGCATGAACAGTACATTAGTCTTGTTAACACGTGCAACCAGTGAAGACATGCTGTCCCAGAGCTAGATTCATGTTAATAAATCTGAAAACAAGTTGTGGCGGTCAAAATGCAGCTCAAGATTTACTCCTTGTATTACAGATTGCCATTTTTATATGTGTATTGTCTTATTGTCCACCCTGACGTGGAACCTTTGTAAAAGAGCTCACGCTCAAAGGTCTTTCCAAAATACAAATTAAACAATTAAACAATTTTTAAAAAGAAACTCAAATAGCTTTCTGCATTCATTTCTACAGTGTAATTATATACATTTGCAAACTAAGTGAGCTCAGTTTCACATAAAAATTCATATTTTTAACCACAGAGAAGCAAGGGGTGAAAGAAAGAATAGAAATAGCAAGTGAAGGAAGGGAGGAAGCAGGGAAATTGTGGAACCATCACAGTGGACAATTCCTAGGTGCCATAAGAAAAATTTGATTGTGCATTCAGACAGGAAAAAGATAGACAAGTGGCAGAAAAGGAAAAGACAAAATCAATCCTTGCTTTTTAACTCTAACTGCATAACAAATGGGACAGGGTCTTCACCCAACCCTGTCACAAACCCAAAAGACCCTGCACCCAATTGCTTCAACCAGGAAAAAGGGGCCTGAAGCAGTAGTATCTATGGAGCAGAAGGAGTGGGTAAGTGTGTCGGACAACAGAAGGTCTTTCAGGTACTTTGGTACTTTGATAAGTTAGGAGTAGAAGGGCACCATAGACACATCTAGTCAACTCCCCCCACTAGTCAGTGGTTGTCCAGATTTGTTCCCAACTGTGCATGATAACATCAAGGTTGACTTTAAAGGAGTCCAAGATAGGGGAATCAACAATATGTTGAGGTAAGATGTTCCAACATTTTACAACTCTTTGTGTGAAAAAATGTCCCCTTCTTTCAGTTTTGAATAATTTATCCCAGAGCTGTTTCCTGTGGCCATAAGAGTTGAAAGATGACTCCTTGAATTCTAGTCCCATATCCAAAATTAATACTATGTTCTTAATTACATTGTATACAAGAATTAGATCACCCCTCAGACATCTTTTTTCCAAATTATGTAGTCCTAATTTGGCTCGTGCAGTGGCTTGAATGTTATCAAGCATATCTTGAAGGTGATATGCTGCCAAATGGGCAGCCAGTACAGAGTATGCAACACTGGCATGATGTGGTCCTTCCAAGAAGTTCCCACCACCAACCAGGCTGCAGCATGCTGGACTAACTGCAGTCAGTGCATGAAATCTCCGGAGAACTTTAATTATAAAATTGGCAGTGACAGTTCTGGCTTCTGAATGGTCAGTACCCATGCATCAGATGTGTTCAATACATGGGTATAGAAAGTGCTGACCATCTGTACAATGTCCAGAACTTGTATCATGAGAATGCTGGCATCTGAGCTTGCAACTATTTTGTTTGCCCACTAATGTGTGATACACCCTGACTTGCCATGACCAGGATGCCTGAAGTCAATTTCCCATGCCCTCCTACTTTGCTCCCTGTCATCCGCTGGTCTGGCTGACCATGCAATAATATGGTTTAGTGCATACTTAAATGGTCACACATAATCAGTAAAAATCTCTGGTACCATCTCCCCTCTGCTCCCCATCTGCACAGGTGTCCCACAGGGGTCTATACTGGGTCCTATCCTTTTCTCCATTTTTCTGAACGATCTACAGTCCACCTGCAAATTGTCTTCCATACATATGTATGCTGATGATATGGTCCTTTATTCCACAGAGCCATCTCCCTCAGTTGTTGCCTCCCGGCTCCAGCTGGACTTTAGTAATGTCCAGAGCTGGTTTCAATCTCATCAACTACTACTAAATGCTGACTATGAGAGCTATCTATGTAGCTTGAGGCTGACTGAAGATTAAACCTATTAGTTTCCAGGGTAGCTGCACAAGGCAAGTAACTCAAGACTGCATGTGTGAGGGATTCCACTGGGACTTATGCCTGCTAAATCAAGAATGAGCCATGTGGATTCAGCATCAGCGTCATCAAGTTCTGCAAATGTAAATGCCAGTTACAGCTGGGAGCAGACTGACAAGGATTTTTTCGATGAATGAAGGAGAAATTACACAGTAAGTTTCATTTGAACAGAGATGACAGTGTGAATGATACTGACACAGGCATCAGGGCCACATTTAGAAATTTGGAGAAACTGCTTATTAGGAAATTGGAAGTCTCATACAATATAAATACTTTGGAAGAATATTTAGATCGTGGTCAGGCACCCTGGGGCTTACGTGTTTCAGCAGCACCATCCTGTGGTTTGGAAAACATTCAGTTTAAACATGAATGGATAAAGACTGCCTGTGAATGTTCTAAAATATTTCTACAACTATTGATTAGGGATGATCCTAGTAAATTTGAAGAATTAATCCCAGACCTCCTCAAGCTAGCAAAAGAAAGTGCATTAAAATTAAAGGCTTGTGATGAATATAATGACTTCAATGAGCAATTGAAAAATAAAATACAGAAATATGAATCCACATTACTTCAAAGGAAAAGCATTAAACTCCAGAGAGACAAAAATGATTATGAGAGAGGAGAAATATTAAGGTGGAATAAACCATGCTCTCAGAGTAGAGGAAGGTCCAGAGTGAGGTTTTTAGGACAAGAAAACAAGGGACAAACCCAACAAAATGAGACCACAAATAATAGAACCAATAATACAAGCACAGATACTGCAAGTGATTTAAGCAATAATGCACGACAGGGTGTGTGTTGTGCTGGGATAACGTCACGCCTGGGGTGATTAGGCGCAGGCGCGGGCGGGTCACGACTAATCACCCAGAAGTGATGTTATCCGAGCACAACACACACCCTGGAGTGCATTATTGCTATTATACAATGGCTCCTTTGTAAAAAAAGAAAATAGAGATAAAAATACTCTTTAAAAGCATTTTTAGCAATGTGTATGTTATATATATAAAAAAATCCCTTGTTGCTAGTGCTGGCCAGCAGGTGGCAGTGTCTGTATATCCCTTTTCATTCTGTCATGCTTTCAAAGTCCCTGTGCTGTTTTATGGTTTACCTTTTGAGCAGCTGAGAACACAGTAACACCCCCAGCATGTCTGATGGTTTAATGAGGAAGGTAAGATTGTGTTCTGGGAAAAAGCGGTTTTAAAATAAGCGTTTTTACTGTTCAAGGAGAAAAGGAAAAATGAGGTGGCAGTTGTAAATTTAGCGCAAAGGTTGACAGCAGGTGGTCTCGTGCTGTGTCAGCTCGGCTTGCTGACCGCGTGTTGTAAAGTGAAGCCAACAAGAAGCGGCTTTTAAAAATATGCATTTTACTGTTGAAGGAGAAAGGAAAATGACATATGCAGTTGTACATTTAGCATAAGTTTGACTACAGGTGGTCTCGCTGTGTGTCAGCTCAGCTCGCTGACCGCGTTTGAAAACTGAAGCCAACAACTGCTGAGATTTACTATAAAAAGACAAACAAAACTGCGGTGCGTTTTTTGTTGTTGTTGGAATGAATAGTGAGTTTTAATGGGATGTATTGTGGAGATGGCATTGGAGGAGCGATGACTTAAGCCGTGCTGTGCAGCAGGGATCACTCCAGTGGGCTGTGTGGAGTGATCCTCATAATGATTGATGCGGTCATCTGGCTGCTGGGACTAGACCCGTGATGTTGTACTGGGATAACATCACGGGTCCAGCCTCAGACTGACCAATCAGAGTACAGGATTTTTTCTTGCCATTGTATAATATTCTTTTCAAAGATGCTCAGACCCGAAAGAAAAAGAGAAAAGAGGAAAACAAGTAGAGGGATCAGGAGGGGGCAGGAAAACAAACAGGTGTGGAAAGACTCCTGAGAAAGAGAGGAAGAAGGCTCTGATTTACAGATATTAAATTTATCTCATTTATTATTAAACAAAGATCAAGAAACATTTTTGAAAAGAGGCCTGAGTTTTATCCCTACTCCTCAAATAAACAAATTCCAAGTTGTGGTGGACCTCAGAACATTTTTTTGTAAACTACATTTGAAGCTACACTTTTCTGGAAATACCGGCCAGGAATTAATTGAATATAGAGATCACAAGATGGGTTTCTCACTAGAAGAAGGGAACATTTCAGTTGAGGACATTGATTTTTTTTTGCGTGAGATCTCCCATTATGCTACTGAAGGACAGGGACTTGAACATAGGACCCCTATAAACTCTGCCAACGTACCATTGGGATCTACAATTATGGACTCAGGTAATGAAATCTTGACAATAGACCAGTAGAACCTACTGACCTTAGAGGAACTTATGAACACTAATGACATGCTATTTGACCCCGTGACCTCCCAAGTAGAATTGGGCATTGGGATTCTTGGGGCTAATTCAAGTATTAAGAAACTAAGAAAATAATGATTTAGACCAGTTTCTACTTTTTTTCCCAATATTTATAACAATGTTCTGGGAGCATTTGAAAAGACTGTCACCAAACAGGTTAGGGAGTTGATTAGTGAAAAAGCTAAAGTCGCTAGATTTAACCTAACAAAAAATGAGAACATTGTACTAGATGCATTATCACAAGATAAGTCAATTGTTGTTAAACTCTCTGATAAAGGGGTTAACATTGTGATTTTGAAGACTGAGCAGTATAGGGAAATTGTGATGGGTTTACTAGGAGACAAAAAAAATACTATAAACAGCTTGCATGTAATCCTCTACCTGAATACAAAAAATAATGATTTAAGTTGTTAACTGAAGCACTCTCCACAGGCATAATTTCTGAATCTGAATTTGGCTTTATTTGGCAAGAACCTCCAGTCATACCTGGCTTCTATGTCTTACCTAAGAAACATAAATCCAGAAGCAAATGATTTGATACCTTTTAATGGACCAACATAGATGTAACAACAAGAACAAAGTACTCTAGCTTTCGGACCAACCAGTCCTTCTTCAGAAGCTCATGGCAGTTGTTTAGAAAATACAATACTTATAACAGCTAGATAATGCAGAGAAAAACAGAAAAAAATCCCCATTGGTTTAAAATACTCATTTAAAAAAAAAAAAAAACAGACGATGATGTCAGAGAAGTTTAACAGTACAATACTGCCCTCAGTCCGAAAGAACCTTGGGTTCAGATGTGCTTGGTGCAACACACATACAAAGAATCCTACTGCACATAAATTTAATTGACATAAGATAACACTGCTGAAGCAGATAACTCCCAAATCAAGCCATGAGTGTCTCAGTCAGTATAAAAGGATATGTGATTACTGAAAGGCAACCCCACCCAGCTTAATGACAAACTAAAATAGTTATAGGGCTCATGAAATTACGATGTATGCATTAAAGACAAGAATTACCAGTAAAGTTGTCTAAAAAAACATCAGTGCACATTGTGTGATGTGTAAAACCTAGCTGGACATGTCACCCAGCTGTATTCTCAAGCTAAATAAAAGGCCCAAGAAATTACAAAAACCTCAGGACTATATAAATGATAATTTAAATATAAATTGATAATATTAGTGTCAAACAAAAACTCTAGTCGAGGAACCTCAAGGAATTAAGACCATGCAGCCTGATATGTACTGATGTCAATATATACTGAGAATGTAGCAACTTGATGTACCACAAGTGTCTAGGAATCTGAAAAAGAGATAAAAATGTAATTTATCTCCTCCTGTTCATACAAACAATACAACCTAACCCACCCCACATCACAATAATGTGGGTGGGGAGATACATAGCTTAAAGGAGATGTTGTCTCTCTCTCTCTCTCCCCCCCTCCTTTTCTCTCTCTCTCTCTCTCGCTCCCCCACAGACACACACACACACACTCTCTCTCTCTCCTAGTGAACCTACATTAACTTCAGTCACTGCAGTTGTTCCCCAAAGGAATACAACTTGTCATAAAATCCTGAGTAAATTACTACAATATTAGCCTAATGTAAAAAGATCAGTGCAGGACCCCCAAGCAAATGAGATCACACATCCCACTATGTACAGAGTTACAAAAATTATATATAACAGTATAAGATAACACTCCTGTATGTACACTAGCAGGCTGGGTAATCTGAATATGATGCAATGGAATCAATCCCCCCCCATAGGCAAAGATAAAAAGTAAGGAGAAATTCTTTATGTGTGTGAAATAAAAATGGTAACACATTATAACTCTATATAGCTAAATAGAGACTTACCTCAATGTGACAGCAAGCCCCACATCTGTTATATCACATACCCACACACATACATACACACACGCATCCACGTCTCACACATGCTGAAGTCCTATAATATGTCAGATTGAAGAAGAAAAGGTCTGTGGATGTTAGTTTCTGTAGTGTCCCATAAAGCCAAGATCCACGTTCATCCCATCTGCTACCATACTGAGATGTAAAATAAGTTTAATCTCAAAAGCTCGTCTCTGTTGTGTGTTTTTGAGATTTCCTTTTAAGACCATTACCGACATATCTGGAGACTGAGTGGTCAGGCTGGAAGAAGTGATGCCCCACTGGTTTTTCAGTCTTCCTTGCTGTAATAGTATGTCTGTATGAGTTCATCCTAGTGCGGAGCTGTTAGCGTGTCTCTCCTACGTAACCTGTTCGTGGACATCTCTTGCACTGAATGAAATAAACAACATGTCGTGACATGCATGTATAACTCCCATGCACCTGGAATTGTCTGTTTTGTGATGTAACCACACAGTCTGAGGTACAAATGAGCCCACAAGTCTTACAGGGGCGTTGATTGCAGGGTCATGTGCCATTGTGTGACATGGTATTCTGATCCGGTGAAAGTTTGCTCCTAATAATTAGGCTGGATAAATTTGGTGGTTGTTTAAAAGATAGTAGTGGGAGTTCCTTAAAAATACAATTAAGGGTGTCATCCTCACTAAATATTGGGTGGAGATCTTTAATAATCTTATGCAGACGTTCAAGGTCTGGATGATATGTGACTCCCAAGGGTATTCTTTCTGTAGCTGTCTTTTCTTTATATTGAAGTAGTTGTTGTCTTGGTACTTATGCTGCTCATTCTGTTATCCTGTCAATTTCCTGGAAGAGTGTCCCTGCTCCATAAAGGTGTTTTTCAACATAGCCAAATGTGTATCTCTGTCATCCTCATTTGAACAAATACGTTGACAATGAAGTGCTTGACTGTATATGACAGATTTTTTGTATGGTTTGGGTGGTTACTTTTCCTGTGCAGGTATCTCTGTCTGTCTGTTGGCTTCCTGTAAATACATGTATGTAAGGTTCCATCCTTAATGATGACTGTGGTGTCCAGAAAGTTAACCTTGGTGGTAGAGTACTCCAAGGTAAGCTTTATGGTAGGTGGAGATTATTAAGTTTGTGATGAAAATCTTTGAGTGCATCTGTGCCTTCCGTCCAGATGATAAACAAATCATCAATGTAAGAAATAAGCCAGTGGTTTGTGGGGATACTGCCTTAAAAATCCTCCTCCAAGTCAGCCATAAAGAGGTTAGCATACTGTGGAGCCATTTTGGTGCCATTGCTGTTCCCATAGTTTGAACATAATGTTTACCATTGAAGTTGAAGTTGTTATGTGTCAAAACGAATTCCATAAGTTCCCCCACCACTCCAGGGTTGATGTTTTGGTCATGTCCTTTCTCATGTATGTATTTAAGGCATGCTGCAATGCCATCTGTGTGTGGAATATTAGTGTAGAGGGATGTTACATCCATTGTCACTAAAATAGTATCAGGTGGTAAATCCTTATAACCAGAAAGTACACGCAAAAAGTGCGTAGTGTCCTGGATATAACTGTCTCTTTCCATAACCAGTGGTTTCAAAATGGTCTCTACAAACCCTGAGATCCCCTCAGTCAAGGTACCATTACCAGAGACTATGGGTCTCCCTGGATTGCCAGGTTTATGTATTTTAGGCAGCATGTAGAATGTCCCTGGCTTTGGTTCAGCAGGGATGAGGTGAGCTAGTTTCTCTTGGACATGGTCAGGAAAAGTTTTAATTAAGTCACATAGTTCATCTTTATATCTTGTAGTGGGGTCACTCTCCAGTTCTCTGTAGTATGTAAGATCTGTTAGCTGTCTATTAGCTTCAGTAATATAATCCTCTCTGTTTAAAATCACCACTGCAGAACCTTTATCAGCTTTTTAGATGACAATGTTGTGGTTTGATTTCAGTGTCCCTATAGCTCTCCGTTCCAGTGGAGAGAGGTTATAATGGGTTTGTTTTTGCCTGGTAAGGATCTGACCACTGACTTGTTGGCGGAAACAATTAATATAATTGTCTAGTTTTTGTTACGCCACTTGAGGGGTAAAATCAGATTCCTTTTCTTATCCATTACATTATTGCTGTTTGCACTGTCTTCACTACCAGTGATTTCTTCCTGCCATGAAAGAATTCTTTAAGCCTCAATCTACGGAAGTACTCCTCAGGTTCACCACAAACAGTATGTTATCCAGTGGTTTTGTTGGGCAGAAAGTGAGGCCTTTGAAAGTACATTCAGTTCTCCAGTAGTCAGTGTGTGGTTGGACAAATTAACAACTGAAAGGTGCCCATCAGTATTGTGTTGTTGTTCAGTGACTCCATTATGTGCTTCATGGTTGTTAGGAAGTATGGTATGTTGAAGGGCATCTAATTTCCTATTTTCACAAGCATGGCTTTTCTTAAGGTCCTTTGGTAGTTAATGTGTATCTCTCCCAAGATGTCCTGAATAGGTTCCCAGACACCCTTTCCAGAGTGGTTACAATTTCAGCAAACTTTGTTAAGAACAACTTTTGGGCATATGACATGCAATCCTGTGATTTCTCAGTTTCTCAGAGGTCCTATGACAAAGTTGTTCTGCATAAGTAGAATTGTTTGTATTTCTTAATGGATTCCAAACAGTAAGACCGTTAGGGATAATGTTTCTCCTCTTGCACTGGGTTAGAAAATAGATGTCACTGTCTAGCCGTGCCAATTTCTTCTTGTTGTTATGTAACTGCCATATTCTACGGCGAATTCCGGTATCTTCCATGTTGAACTCTAGATTTAGTAGTTGCTGTACTGGTCCTTGAAACATAAGAATCTAATCTAATATCATTAATATTATAATATTATATTATATACTATATTATATATTATATTATATATTATATTATATATTATATTACAATATTATAATCTAAGAAACATAAAGACAGACAGAGGCCACCTGGGAGACCCATCGTATCTGGGGTGGGTTCCCTTACCCCAAATTTGGGGAAATTTGTTGATTTCATTTTACAGTTTGGTATTAAAAACATAAATTCTTACATTAAAGACACCATAGATCTCTTAAACACATTATCAGATGTGAAATGGGCAGAGAATTGCAAGTGTCTCACTATTGATGTGGAATCATATATACACTTCAATATATCATGAGCAAGGGTTGGCAGCCACTGAATATTTCCTGTCTCAATATCCCACAAATGAAGATATACCTGTTAAATTAATTTTGTGATCTTTAGACTTTATTTTGACTCACAATAATTTTGAATTGGAAGGTAATAATTTCCAGCAATCATGGGGTACTGCAATGCGGGGGCTATGGCACCAAGTTGTGCCAATCTTTTTCTTGTTAAATAGGAAAAGGAGAATGTATTAAATACTACAATAAAACCATTTTATGGCAGAATAAGATATTGGTTCCACTTTATTGGTGGCATCATTTGTATTTGGGATGGATCTGAACAGGAGGTAGAGTCCTTTATAGACTGGTTACAGTCGAATGACTTAAATCTTAGATTTACTCATCAATTTGACCCACAGTCAGTGGACTTTTTAGATTTGAACTTATATATAGAAACTGATGGAAATAATGACATCCAATTGAACACCAAGACCTTCAGGAAACCCACAGCCGCAAATTCAGTCCTTCACTCTGATAGTGCTCACCCTGCTAGTTTGAAAAAATCAATTCCCTATAACCAATTACTTAGGCTTAAAAGGAACTGCACTAAAGAAAGAGACTTTGAACAACTGGCAAATGAACTTATAGAAAGGTTAAAAAATAGGGGTTATGATCCAGGTCTCCTTGAGTAAACTAAGGTGAGAGTGGATAAAATTGCATGGGACTCTCTGCTCATTCCCAAAACAGCCGGTGAAGCCCATAGGCCACCATGTACATTTAGCACTGAATACAACCATCTGGCTGGACAGATAGGAAATAGTATTTTTAAGAACTGGCCCATCTTAATTAGTGATGAAACAATAGGTAGCACAGTGGGCCCCAAACCCAGAATCACTTTCTGTAGAGGTAAAAATATTCGTGACAGACTGGTACATTTCAGATTACCAGCAACAATTCCAACAAGAATTGTACCTACTTGGCTACCACAAAGACCAAAAGGCTTTCACAAATGTAAAAGATGTAATGTCTGCAAATTTGCTAATGGGAGTACTATGTTCTGCCACCCTGGGAATCTGGATTGTACCATGCAAATATGTAACCTAATAACTTGTGACACCACATTTGTAGTATATGTACTATGGTGTAGCTGTAATCTTGTATATGTGGGCAAGATAGTGAGAGAATTGAAACAGCATTTGCAGGAACATGTTAGGTCTATTTTTTTATTTATTGAGTTATAGGATTGCAAATACCTTTGAGCCAGGGCTCTTTTACAAAGGTTCCACGTCATGAGGTACAGTTAGACAGAGCATTACAGGCAACACAGTAAATCGATGTACAAACAAAATTGCATAAGAGGAACATAAATTGAGGCAACATTAATGAAGGTAAGCGGAAAGAAGCGAAAAGAAGAGAAAAGGAATAGAGGAGGGTGGGGCGGGGGAAAGGGTGTGGGGGACAACAAAGGGAGATTAGGAAAGGTAGAGGGAGGAAATGGAGGGGTGGTGGTGGAGGGAGGGGAATGCAGCCTGGGGGCATTGTCAGAGAACAAAACTATAAGTGCAGTAGTTGGGCAGGGTGGTGTCAGCAAGTGCTAGGAGGCTGAGGCTCTTGTGGATATAGAAAGAGCAAGGGGAGCCATGGTGTAGGGATCTGTTCATAATCTGGGAGGCCACCCTGTGGAGCTTTCATAGCTAGACATTACAGTCACAGGTGCTGGCAGCAATGAAAGAGTGTCGGAGCCTGGTTTTGAAGGCACTGAGCATGGGAGTGGTGGTGATATAACTAGAGAGTCCATTTAGCAGCTAGCGGCCCGGTAGGCAAAAGCTCTTTGTCCTTGGGTTGTGTGGCAGTAAGGGATTTGGAACTGCTACGGTTTGGTCCCACGGGTGCACCGGTTGCATTTTTTAGGTCGTAGGAGAATAGCAACACCGGATGGGGCAAGGCCCATCTGAATTTTTTTTGCCACTATGCAGGTTTGGCATTTGATATGCTTGTCAAGTTGCAGCCAGCTGGTTTGGGAGTAGGGGTCACAGGTGTGTGTATAACATTGAGCACCAGTGATGAGCCGACAAGCCTTGTTGAGGGAGGTGGTTACACGTTTGAGCACAGTAACAGTAGCTGAGCTGTAGATGATGAGGCCATAGTCAATGGTGGCAATGATAGTGCACTGGACGGCAGCAGCCAGGGCTGCAGGCGGAAGGTGTCTCCTGAAGTGGAACAGCAGGCCTAGTCTGAAGTTGGCAGCTCTGGCAACATCGTTGATGTGGTCAGTGTAGGATAGGTATGGGTCAAGGGTGATCCCAAGGTATTTAAAAGTTTGGACTTGTTATAGTAGGCCACCTTGGCTGGTATATATGGAGAGGTGATGGAGTTTATGTTTATTATGGGAGCTACTGAAGACCATGGTCTTAGTTTTTTTCTGATTGAGGATCAGTTTGTGTTGAATGAACCAGTTCTCAATAGTGTGGAAGCAATGCTGGAGGTTGCTTTGCAGCTGGTTTGGATCCTGGTGTGAGGCTAGAATTACTGCATCATCAGCATAGAGTATGATTTGTTGGGAGCAGGAAGCTGGCAGTATATTTAGAAACAGGCTGAAGAGGAGTGGTCACAGGATGGATCCCTGAGGGATACCAGAGCAGACAGGTTTGGCTTCAGAGGGCACATCCACAGTTTTTACACACTGTGTCCTATTTGCAAAGTAGCTTTTGAACCATGATATAGAATCGGGGAGAGCCCAGTCTTTTGAAGCTGGGCAAGAAGAAAGCGGTGGTAGACAGTATCAAAAGCCTTGGTTAGGTCAATAAAATAGTGCCAGTGAGATGACCTTTGTCCAGGGAGCTTTGGATTGCCCCAGTGACTTCAAGTAATGTGGAAGCAATGCTATGGCATTTCCAGAAACCATGTTGTTACCTGCAGAGGATGTCGTGCTTGTCCAGGTATTTGGTAAGCTGGTCCGATACTATGTGTTCCAAGGCTTTTGAAAGGGGTGGCAGGATTGAGATCGGGCGGTAGTTCCCATGGTCAGTCTTGTCACCACTTTTATGGATTGGGTTGACAGTGGCTGACTTCCATTTTTCTGGAAATTGGTTGAGTGTAAGGGAGAGGTTAAAAATCTTGGTAAGAGGCCCCAGCACCTCTTCTAGGGTGAGGGCCAGGAGCTTGAGGTTGAGTGTATCATTGCTAGATCTGGATTTGCTGATGGCTTTGGTGATGTACTTATGAACAACATTCTTATCAATTACTTTAAAGTAGAAGGCAGGGTGATTGCCGAGAGTTGAGGAGTTGGAGGTTTCGGGAACATCATCATCATTAAAGAAGTTAGGGGGGAAGGACACTGCTAAGATCAGTGAAAGTGGTATTGAAAGTATCAGCGATGGTTTTTGGGTCTAGTGTGGTATTCCCATTTACCTTTAGCATGGCTGGCGTGGATTTAGATTTTTTCCCAGAGATTTCATTTAGATTGTTCCAGAAGTCTCTTCCATTATTCCTGGAGTCAGTGAGTACTTTTTTGTAGTAGTCAGATTTCTGTGACCGAATGGATTTTGTGCAGTCATTACGTGCTCATTTATAATTTTGGATGTCACCTTGTTTCCCAGTGGATCTAGCCAGCTCCCAGAAGTAGTCCCTGGATTTTAGCTTTTTTAGGAGGTCTCCAGTTAGCCAAGGGTTGCAGAGGGTTTTAGCTTTGAGCTTCTTTAGGGGTGCAAATAGGTAAGAGGTTTTATTAAAGATGTGGATGAAGTGATCCAGAGCCAGGTTAGTATCTGACGCCAGGAAGATAGGAGTCCAGTCTTGTTGGAGAAGGTGGGTTTTGAGGTGAGTTAACATGCCAGGAATGACACACCAGTGGGTACACACTTTGCTACGTATCATGGCTCTTCAACAGACAGTCTCAGATTCATGGGTATTGATTGGATACCACCACAAACAACAGGCAGTGATAGAGCTAATAGACTGCTTCAGAAAGATATTTAAATTGAACAGTGTTAAACCTAGTGGTCTAAATAATAGTTGGGATATCAAACCTTTTCTGAAATAGGTGCTATTAGATTGTCTAATAGACTTGCGAGTTAGTGTTACCTACAAATGCTGAAATTATATATGTTTACCTGTTTAAAATGTAGACCCTTTATATATATATATATGTGTGTTATTTTCTTTCGCACTCACTTTCTGTTCTTTATTTACAGTGAAGCACCTCCTTTCTTGAACTCCTACCTACCTGGTTGGCACAGCCATGTGGAGGTCTGAATTTGGCAGACTTCTCATTCTAGTACAAAACAAGTAAAAGCTAAAAGTCAAAGCTAAAGAACTGAAATTGTAGAACATGTAAATGTAAATGTTGAATTTAGTCCTTTTTAATACTTCTAATACTTTTTTCTTGTTTATATTCCTATTGTATGTGTTATAAGCTGTATTTTCTCCAAAATACACTAGGTGGTGGGTTTTACTGCACTTTTTTTACATTTGTGCTTATGCATTTACTGATTTCAGACTGTTTTCATGTATTAACTGATAGCAGCTTGTACTACTGCTTTAAGGGCAAATGACTACATAAATGGTGTGGTCCAATGAGATACAAACTTTTTGAAATCAAATTAAGTGTATTTAATGCTGTGCAGTGCTCTTGTATTTTGACCCTTTTGAAGACTCATTGAGGAGTCGAGACGCTGGGATTTACCTGGAAACTGCTTTGATTTGGCATATAGTAAAAGAAACACACTGGTGTTTGATATTTAAAATCTATTTGCCCTGTTTCTTTATTTACGCACTGTATTCTGCTGTGAATTGTCTATATATGTGGAAATTAGCCATCTCCAATACAGAGCAGCAACGGCCAGATTTGCAGGCACATGGTAATAGTTCTGGATTTGTTCAATCTCATCAACCACTTCTAAATGCTAAAAAGACAATGTCCATGACTTTCGGCACTAGACAGCATCTGGCTAAACTCCAATCCTTGCCTTCTTTCATTATACTTGATGGGACAATTATTGATACCTCTACATCTTTCAGATTACTGGGAGTCTGGCTGGATCAGCATCTCACCTTCTCAGTCCATATTGAAGCCTTAATGAAAAAACTCCGTGCCCTATATAGAAATCGTGCCTGCCTCCCTCTCCCAGATAGGTGAGCTCTGGTCCAAAAGATGATTCTCCTGATCATCGATTACTGTGATGTTGTCTATTGCTCTGCTTCCACCACCTCCTTAGTCAGACTGGATACCCTTTTCAACTAAATCTGTTGCTTTGCCCTGGATGCACCTCCGTTAACCCATCACTATCACCTTTACCGAGCCTCAGCTTTCCCATCTCTAGCTAACAGGCGTCTGCATCACAGTGCAAAATGTGTCTCCTCCTACTGGCTGGGTATACTTCATCCCTGTCTTACTTCCTGCCTTTCCCCTCCCACCTTCTCAGATCCCATCACTACAGAACTCTGGCAGTACCCCTGAGGTCCACCTCTATGGGCCAGTCTGCTTTCTTGTACTGACTCCCAAAACTGTGGAACTCGCTTCTATTTCAAATCCATCTTTCTTCCTCAGCCGGCTCACTTACTATGGCACTCCACAACTTCCTTACTGTTAATTGTGCCTGCACCTAACTCCCTTCCCTGATCTGGCCTTATACTTTACTGCTGCCATTAGACTAGGCATTACCTACATGCAAGCCCTTATTATAGCTATGCACTTAAAGGTGTTCTCTGCTTTATTGTTGATGCATTTGTAACTGGTGAAATGTTTGTGCTCCTTCTGGAGCTCCTACTAGCTAACTCTGCAATAATGCAATTAACCTGCATGTTTCTAGCCATTAAATCTCCTTATGTATTTGCCATTTAGTAGTCATTGCATCAAATGGCCATGGAGATTGCTATTCTCATGGTCCCTGCCCTCCTACACTTAATGCAAACTTGCTGTGATTCCTACCTGCTGTTTGTAATCCATAAAGTCCCACTTTTGTTTTTGCACATGCAATTACTGCCCGCTTTTTGGAACTTATCTCCCTATATGCAATCAGTGCTACTTGAAACTCTGTACACTTTAAGTTAATCAGGTGTTTGCAGCAAAAGTTGAAACGGCCTACTATGTATTCAGTTTGTTACTCTACTGCTGTATGTGCTTTGTTGTAAAATATTTTACTATGTAACTCCATCTCCCCTCTCCACCAGGTCACACTGGAAGATGAGCAACTTGTTGTTCAGTGCGCCTTACCTGGTGAAACTTTTCAATAAATAAAATAAAATTTCAACATTTCAGCGTAACAGATGAAACTGAAAACATATTCAATAGTGCTGAAAAAGAAAATTCTCAAATAAACACTGAAAATTCAGCTCTTGTTGCATTGAGTACTGAAATAAATCCTGAAAATCAAAACTTGTCACAGTCAGTTCAAAATACTTGACATTAACTGCCACAGAACTAAACGCTATTGAGGAAGTGAGAAATGAGCCCAAAACAATCAAAGCTACTGTATGAGAACTTAAAGTTTTTAAGGTCTGGAAAACCTCTAAAAACATTACCATCAACCTGAAAACTGCCACTCCAGAAATGCTCAATGAAACATTTAGAGCCTGCTTCACTGAAGTGCGAAACTCAAGTGGCAATGAGTACACTCTCAGTAGTTACTGTACTTCAGACTCTGTGCTGCACTAATCCAACACCTGAACTCACTCACCATCGGGAGACAAATATCATGACAGACCCAGCTTTCACTTCCAGTAATAAATAAAGTTTTCATTTCTGTCATGAAACGATATCAAAAAGCATGAAAAGACTGCTCAAAACAATACCCCCGATCAGTAAAGCAGACCTGCAAAAGCTCAGAGAATCACCGGTACTGTCTCCCAACACTGTCCCTGGCATCATACCAACAGTAAAGTGCAGCTAGATAATCAACTTTACATGGCCATTTAGCAGTGTCAGTGGCTCAGTAGGTAGCACACTCACCTCTGAGGCTGGGAGATCAGAGGGCTGTGGGTTCAGTTCCCACAACAGGCACTTTGGTTAATATCCCAGTACTGACACTGTAGTGCAGCATGAGAAGGGTGCTGCACTTCTGAGGTGCCATCTTTGGGATGAGATATTAAACTGAGGTCCCATCTGCCTGCATTGGAGGTAGTTCAGGTGGATGTAAAAGATCCCATGGCACTTATCGAAAAGGGTAGGGGAATTTCCATGGTGTCCTGACCAAATTTCCCTCATTCACTAAAAATACCACCAACAGCTTAATCTGGTTCAAGGTCAGTTGGCATTCATCTGTATTCCCACTCCCATGGGTCATGCCTGAAAATAGGCAGATCTGTACAGTGCACTTACCCGGTCAACAAAAAGTAAATAAGTAAATGACCAGGCATGGACGGAAGTGCCTACGGCAGATATGGGCAGACAGCTTTGAAATAAAAAGAAACAATACTGGCCATGAGTATGCCATGCTAAATGATCATACCAAATATGATTCTGACTGCAAAGAAATAAACAAACAGGCTGACCGTGACTTTAGGTATGCTGGTCCTGGTTTTCCCCTGTGTCCTGTAGCCGGCCTTAAAAAATACTTGAGTAAACTCCTGAAAGAGAGGACGTCCTTTTATTGTCACCTCAAACAGCTCCCTCAGCAATTTCTGGTCTTCCTGTTAATGTAGTATTCAAAGGAACCCATGGGACCAAATTTCTTATCAACATTCATCAGCTGACTGAGCAACGAAGATGCCCTCCGCACAGCCAACACTAACTATTCACTTCATGTGATGGCCATGCAGTTACTATCTGATGCTGGCTTAGAAAACTGGGAAATAGTGGAGGTGACAGGCCACCAAATGGTGCTAGCCTGTAATCGCACTGGCTACCTCCTGCAGTGACAGGAGGAAAGGGAGTAACATCCTGGCTCAAGGTGATGAACCCAAGACAACTAAATCCAATGAAAGAGCAACAATCAGTGCCTCTGCAGTCAGTTCTCAATGCCATCTATAGTCCAATATTCAACATTCACTAAAGGGCATTCAGCTTCAATGCCACAGTAAACTTTAATGGACCTGTCAATTTCTTCTACCTTGGCATGTCATTTTTTCCCCCCGCATCTTGACAGTGCCACATGGAGTTTAATTTGTTTCAATTATTTTTACTAGCCTCATAGTTGTTGTCCCCCCATTTTGAGGGACTACTTTGTCCTGAGGAAGAATATTTAAAGAAAAATGAATTTTATAACACTTGTTTGTCTATTTTTTTAAACATCACATGTAGCCCATGTCTTAAGTGCAATAAGACATTTCAGGTTGTGCATTTAACAGCTCTGACTGCACTTCCAGGGGTTGAAATCACTCAGCCTGCAGCCTTGTGCCTTAGTATGCCCTGGAAATGCTGTCAGATCTGTTCAATGCACACCCCATCATGTCTTACTGTTTATCTAATGAGCATTGCAGTAATCCAGTCTAGAGGTGACAAAGGCATTGACTATCATCGCCAGTTCAGCTGGCGCTTGATGTGGATTGATTCGGACAATGCACTGCATTACTTAATTTCAGTTACTCATTGTATACAAAATTTAGAACCAGGCTGGCCACCCTCAAAGTATTGGGAGGAAGTCCAACTCAGGGTCTGTTGGGCATTGTACTGGAGGCACAACTACTGTAGAAATTCCTGTACCACACAAATATTCCCAAAACTGTTTTTTTCCCAAAAACAGTACCTCACAAAAAAAGTCTGCAGTCTACCATGGCACAACAGAAGTTTCCCGATTGGTGGAAGGGATGGGATCTTAATCACTTTAAAGTAATTACAGAGAGTGTATTGGCTATTGACAAATTCCTCAAGATAGTAACTGTCTGAGGGTTAACTTGCAATTCTGCCACAAACAGTAATAGTGCCATTCTGGACTGCTGCAAAGAAGTAGACCCCCTCTAAAGCACCCAGTCAGTGACTCCTGATATGTACTGTTTCCCTTGGATCATAGTGACCATGGATTTCTGGACCCACCACCAGAGAGACATGAAAAGACATCAAAGTTTGCAAAACAAAAAGTAATTCTCTCCTTAGTGCAAAGGGATGATGGCCTTTGACGTGAAAGAACTGTTTAAAAATGATGCTCTGGCACCACCTCTGTCCCAGCCTGGCCAGAAGTCTGGGGAAAAGGTTGGCCACCAATCTGGTAACCACCTTATGCTACACCCTCATACAAAAGAGCAACATTTTTCTCAGGGATGATGCCCACTCTCAGTGGATAAGATGATTCTAATAGTTAGATTGACCAAACTGCCCAGTTGGTCCTTGATTAGAAATGCTCTAATGGACAAAAAAGAAAGACATTAGTGGAGAGCTTGCAAGGTCCTCCAATCTTCATAGTGTGATCCATTGAAACTACTGGACCCTAGGCCACTGTGTCTTTCTGGAAGGTACTTCAGCAACTGTCAAAGGGTGTCATGGGATACCCTAGAAGACGAAGACCAAGACTGTGGCTGTGATCTGCCCAGGCATACAAGCCTTGGGCCACATTCAGCTCATAACAGGGATGAATAACAACATGTTCAAGCACCTGGCCTGGATGTGTTGTAAGGTGAAAGGTTCACAGTACTTACATAAAGTACTTAAATAAAGAATGAGACCTGATATGTCCTGAAACTCAATGGAAAAGAATCCAAAATTGGTCAGTTCATAAAATAATCAGTCATCTCCCCATGTACTGCATTGTATAAGCTTTCAGCCATGGGACACCACTGATGTCACGAGGAAGCACGAGGAAGCCCCAGACTGCCTTTTTCTAGCTCCCTCCTCCCCATGAGGTCCATCCTAATCTGCCAGGCGCATTGCCTGTAGCTGCACCTCCTTCTACTTTAAAAGGTCAATCCATGAGCACCCTTCATTAAGCCATGCCTCTTAAACTGATGCATCAGACAATCAGCTAACCGTCCTACTCTCCCACTGACCAAGCAGCCAAAAACAAAGATCTGGCACCTTCTGCCTTCTGTACCACTAGCCTTCATGCATGGGATGCCACGGTGGTGCAAGGAAGCTCTAGACTGCCTTTCTTTACCTTGCTACCCCCCACCGACCCACCCATTACCTCCAAGGTCCATCTTAAGCCACTGGGAGCCCTGCCTGTACCAGCAACTCCTCCTACTTTGAGCAGCAATCCATGAGTACAGATTTAGCTAAATTTTATTTCACTGTGGGAATTCCAGTGAAGTGGGGAAATTCACCTTTGTGAATAGTTGAACCAGACTGCCTTTCTTTAGCCCACCACCCCTCCACACCAATTGCCTCCTAAGTCCATCCTTAGCTGTAGGGAGCCATACCTGTAGCTGCATCTTCTTAACTGATGCAGTAGCCATTCAGCTAATTACCCAATTATTCTGGCAACCAGGCAGCTAAGAACAAAAACTTGGTACATTATACCCAATGTGCCACAATTCTTCAGCTGCAGGATGACAGTCAGGTCACAAGGTTGCTCCAGACTGCCTTTCTCTAGCTCCCTCCTCCCATTGAGCTTCTGCTAGTTCATCCTAAGTTGCTGGGAGCCATGCCTGAAGTCGCAACTCCTCCTACTTCAAGCAGCCAATCCACGAGCACCCTTCCCCTACATCTGCCTTCCAGCACCTAGTGGTCCTTTGCACTGTGGTGCATAACATGAAATAATGTATGGCAAAGGGCAATGATGGGATTCTACCAAACAGTTGTCAACCATAGGAGGCAGCCTCCAGTCAGAAATGTTGCCCAGTGCTTGAATTCCATGATAAAATTTCTGGTTCCAGAAAGTGCACAAATTCAGTGTGAATCACACTAGTCAAGATGATAAAGCTTGCTAGATGATTGTTGCTGCTCAGTTCTGTAATGTACTACCATACAGCAGAAATGTTGTCTGTCAACTGTTAGCAATAAGCTTGAAGCACAGCTTCGTACCTGGGTGTAACTTCACTACTGTTATCCTTTCCTACCTAGCTCATATATTACAGACACTCTACTTGCCTTTCAGAGACTTAGCACCTCCTTATCTGGGGGTGCCTATCTAGTTGTGCTAAAAACTATGCTGTACTGCTTCAAATCTGATTGTTTAACTGAGTGTTAAAGAGCCCCTGACACTGTTAGAAAAACTTGGAAAAATGTGAGATTTAGACAGTTCAGTTTATATTTCATGTATTTTCTATAATTATTTACCTTTTTTCTTTATTACCAAGAACAGCTATATGAAAGAGGCTTACTGTCCCTTAGACCCTGTCTGCTCTTTCTGCTATTCTACATATGACATCATAATCCAGGTTGCAGCTGGAAATGAGCTTCTGGTCATGGTGCTTTTCCAGGTTACCAACTTTTAAATAAATAAATAAGTAAAATAAATAATCCCCCATTTATGGCATCATAATTATTACCACAGCAACAGACTGTGATGTCATAAACAGAACTGTGATGTCATATGTAGGCAAGCAGCCAGAACAGATAGGGCAGTGATCCTGTTTACATGCAAAGGTCCTTAGTAATAAAGAAGAATGAGAAATACAGAAATAATATTAAAATATAAGCTCACTTGTGCTAAACATTACATTTTCTCAAAGTTGTCACAATGGTGTCAGAGGCTCTTTAAATAGTAATATAATATTTGGAACCTTTGGCTACTCTCTGTCTCTGATCTGCCTACATACCTGTTGTTTAACGTGCACTAACACTTAACTTGTGGTGCAGCTTTGTTCCTGGTTAATTGCATTACTGCAACTTTGTCCTCCTTTGAAAGGGAATTTTA
Organism: Neoceratodus forsteri; assembly: GCA_016271365.2. Classification (NCBI taxonomy): domain Eukaryota; kingdom Metazoa; phylum Chordata; order Ceratodontiformes; family Ceratodontidae; genus Neoceratodus; species Neoceratodus forsteri. Next base: position 58,489,177 of record CM028130.1, read on the forward strand.
AATACCTTACCTACCTTTTTTAGAGTCTCAGCAACTCGTTATCTGGGGTATACCCTCATACCTGTATAGCTGAACTCAGTACTATGTTGCATTGCCTCAAGGATGGTCAATTCACTGTAGGTTAAATGCTAGTTTTACAACTGGGTCTGGATAGCGCCCTTCCTGGGTCTGCCTTCATTTCATTAGATAGACCAGTAGTGACTGCAGTCATAATGTGATTGTAAGGTTATTCTGCCCTAGTTTGATTGAAAGTTTATTCTGCAGCTTAAGCTGCCCAGTTCATCTGCTGCCCAGGCAATATGCCTCCTAAGTCTTGTGTGCCCCTATTATGGGCAAGCCTTGTTGCTTTCGACATTCTGTCTTGGGAGCCCCAGCACTGCATGTATTTATTCTATCTGATCTCATATTCACTTGTAGTAATCCCATTGGCCTCTTTCTCCTGGTGTGTGCTTAACCATGGCTTTCGAGATTTTGTGCTGTGGCCTAATCTACTGTGTACATTACTACTAACCCTTGTACTGATGACTAACTCTGGACAAAATCAGCACACTTACAGATCAAAACATGTGTATGAAAATGCCACTAACCAGTTCTGCTGCCCTTCTCCAGGCCTGATACCACAAAGCACCTCCACCTGCTGTGACATAAATCCCAGTCCTTACTTGCCTGTAGTAATGGTACCCACATCTGCAAACTCAATCATCTTCTGCTTGCTAACTCAGGTGATACTGAAAGCAACCCTGGCCCATAAAAAGATCCATCCTTAGCTAGCAACAAAATCTGGCTAAGGCTCTAAAAGCCTTAGACTGATGCATCTCAATGTTCATATCCTAGTCCCCAAAGTAGCTGAACTTGAGGTCGTAGTCTCGGTGCATAACTCACACATACTAGTTATCTATGAGAGCTGGATAAAACCATGCGTCAGTAATTCTGAAATTACATTACCCAATTATATAATTCAGTGCAAAGACAGAGTAGACAAAAGGGCTGGGGGTCTACAACTTAATGTCAAGTCAAAGCTGGACACAGAGATTCTCATTCCCAGCTATGTACTCATGACTGACTGTGAATGCTATTACTAAGGTTGAATCTGAGCATCAAAAAATTGACATATGCTATGTGTAAAACTCACCTAAAGTAGGTACTGAGAGTCTTAAAGATGTGATGCACATGATCTACCCTTGGCCACACCAAAGTAATAGCACTGGATGATTTTAATTTAAACTGGTCAACTAATTATGTAGCATATAGGGATGTTCTAGGTGATTAAAATCTCACATAAATCCTTACTGCCCTTACTAGGCTATATGTTAAATCAGGGAACCACACCCTCATTGACTGGATACTAGTCAGCAATACCTAAAGTCAGGCTGTCTGGCCACCTGTCAGACTCTCTCAGTGATCACTTCATTATTTGCTGTCTCTGGCACAATAGCACTGTTTATTAATCCAGTAGCAAAAGATGTTTCTTATCACGACTGTAAAGACTTCAACCCCAGGAATACTTAACTGACCTCTCATGCATGTACTGGTCCTTCCTGGATGACATACTCAATGCTAATTGCACATTGGACTTCTTCATCTCTGAACCTTTGAAGATGCTTAATAAACATGCCCCTTTGACCAGGTGTACAGTCAAAAACCTAAGCTTGAATTGGCTAATTAAAGACCTTTTCAAATTAATGATGACTGAAGATCTCTAGTCACAGATATAGCCTGGGATATGTACAAAACATTTAATTCAAGATCTACTTGGGAAGCTTACAGGCACTTGAGGAAGAAGTGTAAACAAGAACTCAGCTTAGCCAAAAATACATATTTCAAAGTGCAACAAACAGCTAGCTCAAGTTACCCTAAAAACGGTTACCTGTATTAACAATTTAGTCAACTCCAGCACAGATGAGGCCCCATGACCATTAAAGGTAATGGAACCAAACACACAGTTCCAAAAACAGTAGCAGACTTGTGCACAGCCATTTTTGTAATCTGCAAAAATTTAGTTATCCTGCCAAAAAAGGGGAGCCCCATAATGACAAATACAAGTCAACTCTGAAGACACAGTCTCTCCATTTTTATTTAAGAAAGGTCACAGTTAAGGAAGTTCAAAAACTGTTGGTCCACTTAAAAACAAACAATCTGCTAGTAGTGATGGATTAACCTCAAATTCCTCAAAATAGCCACACTGCAGATTGCTTTACCAATTGACAAACTATTTAATTTTTAATTTGAGACCAAAATAGTTCTTGATATCTTGAAACTAGTCACAGTAGTGAAAACGCAGTCCTTGACAACTACATGTTATACAGCCCTATCGGTCTTAGCTAAAGTCCAAGAAAAGATCACCTAAAGTCCAAGAAAAGATCACCCACAAACAACTCACATCATACTAGACCAGTAGATGTTTCTCTGTGAGGAGCAACATGGCATCAGAAAAGAACAGAGCTGGGCGAAAGTTGTGATTTCCACTTTACCAGAACTTCCATGAAATTTCACAACATTAACAGACGTTTCGGAAACTCTGCCTTTGGTGAAATCGAAAATCTTCTGACTGTCTAGTGGTACCCAAAATAACATTTCCCTGGTATCTAGTGGGCCACTTCCCTATCCTTAAGTGCCTGTATACTAATTTTTCCTGGTGTCTACCAGACCCTCCATCCCCGAGTGCTAGTATACTCATTTTTCCCTGGTTTCCAGCACTCCCCCCATCCTTGATTCCTTGTAAATTATTATAGACCCACTTTCCAGTGTCCAGTGCCCCCTCTTCCCCAATTGCCCATATAGTAGAATTAAACCCACTTCCTGGTGTCCAATGTGGGTTACCTATAGTGCTGTGACAACATGGATGCCGACATCCCTCACAGCGACAGACACAATGCCGAGTGTCGGGCATTGTACTGTCAGGAATATCAGCATGTTCCACCCCCCGGTCTCAAAATATACAACTCTGAGTCAGAGTTGTCTCCGAGAGGGGACAGAACACTGGGAGGTGCACTGCTGGTGTCTACAGGGACCAACACAGTGACCAGACAGATCCAGGTGAAATCTGTCACTGTGCTGGTCTTTGAGGTTGCAGTGTTGATGTACCATCAGCATAACATCCAGTGGTCCCCCCTCTATAACCTGAATTCCCAGAAAGTAGAATTAAACCCCTTTCCTTGTGTCTAGTGGATACATCACTAAAACAGATAGTGCCACACCACCCTGCTCCCACCATCCTTTCATTGAGCTGGCAACTGGCACAGCCCTCCACTCTCCATCATGGCCGGCTGCTGACTGAGCTTTCAATGAGTGTGTATGGTAACAGCTGATTGTACAGTATGTACCCATTGATAACTCAGTCTGTGGCCAGCCATGGTGGAGAGCAGAGGCCTGTGCCGGTCACCGGCTCCATGATGGGTTGGGGGAGCAGGTGGTTGGATACTACCTCTTAGGGTAAGTGTCTGCTAGACATCAGGAAATGGGTTAATTCTACTTTACAGGCAATCGGGGATAGGGCAGGGGACCCATGGACACCAGGGAGTGGATCTATAATATTTTAATGGGAATCAGGGCTGGGAGAGCACTGGAAACCAGAGGAACAGTGCTATACTGGCATTTGGGGATAATGGGGGGGGGTGTTCTAGACACAAAGGAAAAATTACTATACAGTATGGTCACTTGGGGATAAGGAGGGGGGTCTGTTAGAATCCAGGGAACAATTCATATACTGGCACTGGAAATGATTTCCCTACTATCTAGTGGGCCTCACCTTCCTATCATTGAGAACCCATATACTAACTTTCCCTGGTGTTCAGCGAACCCCCCATCCCCTGTAATATATTATAGACCCACTCCCTAGTGTTCAGTAGGCCTTCCATCCCCAATCCCCTGTAAAATATTATAGACTCATTCCCTGGTGTCCAGCGCCCCCCACAATTGCCCATATAGTAGAATTAAACCCACTACCTAGTGTCCAGGATTTCCCCCTCCCTATCCCCGATCACTCATAAAATAAAATTAAACCCATTCCCTAGTGTCTAGCAGATCCCCACCCCAGCAGATAGTGCCCCATCACCCCACTCCTCCCACCCCACCATTGAGCTGGCAACTGGCACAGCACTTTGCTCTGCACCATGGCTGACAGCTGACTGAGCTGCTAATAAGCACATACTGTAACAGCTGATTGTACAGCACATGCTCATTTACAGCTCAGTTGGTGGTTGGCTGTGGTGGAGAGTGGAGGGCTTGTGGCAGCCACTGGCTTAATGGCACAATGGGGGAAGCAGGGTGATATGGCACTATCTGTTGGGGTGGGTGATGGGGGGTCTGCTAGACCCCAGGAAGTGGGTTCAATTCCAATTTTTGGGTGATCAGGGATCAGGAAGGGGATCACTGGACATCAGGGAGAGAGTTTAATTTGACTATACGGGTGAACAGGGACTGAGGAACACTGGACACCAGAGAGTGGGTCTATAATATCTTATAGGGGATCAGGGAAGTACTGGACTCCAAGGAAAAATTAGAATACGAGCACTCAGGGATAGGGATAGGGGGGTCCACTAGACATCAAGGAAAAATTACTATTGGGGTGCTGGGGAATGGATGGGTCCACTAGATAGCAGGGTTGATTAATAAGCTGGGTAGGCTCAGGGTGTGTCAGAAGTTGGTCAGCTGGGTGGCAAACTGGTTGATGGGCAGAAAACGAAGAGTGGTGGTAAATGGCATACAGTCAGAAGAGATGCAGGTCACAAGTGGGGTACCTCAGGGATCAGTTTTAGGGCCAGTCATCTTCAATATCTTCATCAGTGACATTACAGATGGACTGGAGGGTAAGGTTTGTCTGTTTACAGATGACACCAAGATCTGCAACAGAATAGATGATTAAGATGGGGTGGGCATAATGAGAAGAGATCTGGATAAACTAGCAAAATGGTTGGAAGAGTGTCAACTGGGGTTTAATGCAAAGAAGTGCAAGATCATGCACATAGGGAAGAGAAACCCTGAAGCCTCCTATAGGCTGGGAGGAGAGTTGCTGGCAGTCACAAGGGAAGAAAGAGACTGGCATCATCATCACCGATGACCTGAAATCATCCAAGCAGACCACTAAAGCAGTAGGTAAGGCTAGGGGGATGTTGTGGTGTATTAGTAGGGGTATCACAATTCAGAAGAGGGAGGACATTATTCCTCTTTACAAGACACTGGTTAGACCCCTTCTGGAGTACTGCGTACAGTAGTGGAGGCCACACCTTCACAAGGATATTAACCAAATTAATGCAGGTCAGAGAAGGGTAACCAAAATGGTGCAGGGACTGTATCAGAAAAATATGAGGACAGATTAATGGAGCTCAATATGTGTACCTTAGAGCAAAGGCGGGAGAGAGGTGATATGATCGAAACATTCAAACACCTTAAGGGCATTAACAAGGTGAAATAGTCTAACATGATTCAATATAAGAAAAATAGCAGGACAAGAGGACACAGCATGAGATTAGAGAGAGAGACCGATTAAGGGGGAATGTGAGGAAGTTCTTTTTCACAGAAGGGGTGGTGGATGCATGGAGTGGCCTACTGCAGGAAGTGGTGGATATGAATACAGTGCAGGGCTTCAAACAGGCATGGGATAGGCATAAGGGAACAATACAGATGAGTATGAATAGATAGGCCATTGACAGAGCAAAGGCCGATGGCACATTTATAAAGTAGAAAAAGAAATGGGCAGACTGGATGGGCCTTGCAGTCCTTATCTGCCATCAACTTCTATGTTTCTATGTTTCTATGTAAGACTACTATATGGGTGCTCATGGACAGGGAGGGGGTCCCCTAGACACCAGGGAGGGACAATTCAAATTCATACATTCATTCTAAAGTTCAGTGATTCACTGAACTGTGGAATGAATGTATGAATTGCCCACCATTCTAAGCCAGAAATTCCATACAAGTTGCTAAAATGATTTCAGAACCTTTGTGGAAGTGAACGTCTGACTTTCACACAAATTCCTCCAGAGGAAGAATGTTTTTTGCACAGCACTAGAAACGACATGATGTCTTGAACATGTATTTCTCCTCAGTCTTCACAACTGGAGGTGAGGAGCACCAGGAACAAACAGGAGGGGAGGTGGACTTGAGTCCTTTTTCAGAAGTAAGAGTCCTGATGGAACCTGTGGCTCTGAGAGTGAACTAGGCTATGGAATCACTAATGGATCCAGATGGGATACACCAAGGATACTGAAAGAACTCAGGGAGGTACTGGCTGTCCCCTTGATGGTATTATTCAACAGCTCTCTGGAATTAAGTGTGGTTCTGGAGGACTGGAGGAGATCAGATGAGGTACCTCTACTTAAGAGTGTCAACAGGGAAGAGGTTAGTAACTGTAGGCCAGTAAGCCTCTTCTCAGTTGTGGGCAAATTAATGGAAACACTGTTAAAGGAAAGATTGTTAGAGTATCATGAATCCAATGTGCTGCAAGACCAAAGGCAGCATGGATCCATGAGTGTGTGGTCATGGCAGACAAATCTGATTATGTTCTTTGACTGCGTGACAATGGAAATAGCTCAACAGAGGGCAGTGGACATGGCCTAACTGGACTTTTCAAGGCCTTCTACACTGTACCACACAGAAGACTGATTAAGAATTTGAGCAGCGTAGAGGTGGGATTCAAAGTGCTGAACAGGATTAGAAACTGGATAACAGATAGGTGACAGAGGGTGGTGGTTAACAGCAATCACTCTAATGATGAGACAGTGACCACCAGGGTACCATAAGGCTCAATACTGGGACCGGTCCTCTTGAATGTCTTCAAAAGTGATACTGCAGATCACTGGAAGGTAAGGTATGCCTTTTGGCAGATGATAACAACATCTGTAATACGGTGGACACTAATGTTGGGGTGGAAGGAATGTTTTGGAATCTTGGGAAGCTTGAGGAGTGGTCAAGAGCATGGCAGCTGGGGTCAATGGCAAAAAGTGCAAAATCATGTACCTATGGCTTAGGAACCAAGAACTGAGCATTGGATGGAGGGAGGTTCTGTCAGTCACTAAGCATGATAGGGACCTTGGGGTTATCATATCAGATGACCTCAAAGTGGCAGCACAGTGTGGCAAAGCAGTGGGTAGGACTAAGTGTTGCTGGTATGCATAGGGAGAGGTATCTTCATCATGAGCAGGAAGGTGGTGTTGCCACTATATCGTTTACTTGTGAGATCTCACCAGGATTATTATGTCCAGTTCTGCAGACCATGCCTCAGGAAGGATGTTGACAGGATGAAGACAGTCCAGAGAAAAGGCAACTGCAATTGTGCAGGGGTTGCAGCAAATCCCTTATGAAGAGACACAAAGGGATCTCAACATGTACACCCTTGGAGAAAGAAGAATGAGAATGACATAACTGAGACCTACAAGTACTTCATGGAGGTGAACAGGGTGCAAGAGGGGGAGTCTCTTTCAAATGAAGAAAAGCACCAGAACCAGAGGGTATGTGATGAAGCTGGAGGGGGGACATTTAGGAGGGATGTGAGGAAATACTACTCTGAAAGAGTAATCGATGCCTGAAATAGACTGCCAGTAGAATTAGTGGAGGCAGCAACAGTATGGGGCTTCAAACAAGCTGGGGATAGATATAATGGAATATCAGAAAATCGGCAGGAAGAGGAAAGGTTTGTTGGAAACCATTTAGGATCTATGTAAATTAAGCAAAACCATCTTGGCTGACTGGGTGGGTCAAGTGGTCTTTTTCTGGTGACAAATTCTATGTTTCTATGGAATCTGCACTGCACTCATCAGTTTCATACACACTGTGTACCAAGCAATGGCCAATGTCTTAATGACTGTGCCACATTTGTGGACCTGACCAAAGCTTTTGACTTGGTAGACTACTGTCTACTCTTACAAAAACTCAGCACCCTGGGCCTGGGCCACTCATCAACACAATGGTTCTTGAGCTACCTGCAAAATACATCTTAAGCATTCAAGTTTGGTAAAGTTACCTTTAGGGCTAATACCATCACTCATGACATCCCATAGCAATCCATACTAGGACCCTTCTTATTTACAGTCTTCACAAACAATTTACCTAGGACTTGCTCATCTGCTGAGTCTGCTTTATGCAAACAACACAATTATCTTTCCTCAGAGGAGGGATATGGCTGAAGTAAATCTCTCAAGCTCAGTTTCTACTGTTTGCATGCATGGTTCATTAAAGAACAAGCATTTGGCAATGCTGAATGTTGTCTCGCTGACATTGGCATTGGCAGTGCAGGAGTTAGAGATGCATAATAGGAATGGCAGTGAAGTATTGAACTGATGCCAACCTCACTCCCACCCTGCAGAGACTGACAGGCTTTGGGGTGTGCCTTTGGGATGTCAGCTATAACGCTCATGCCATTTTACCTTACCCTACCTTGTTGACACTGACATGTGTCATGGTGTGCTTTGGGGTCTTTGGGCCTTATACTTACCCCATTCCATAAGGAAATACGCTGAGACAGGTGAAGTATAGGAAAATGGGCTTCCCATACCCTGTGGACACTGACAAGTGTCATGGTGTACTTTGGGGTCTGTGGGCCTTATACTTACCCCATTCCATAAGGAAATATGCTGAGACGGGTGTAATGTAGGAGAATGGAGTGAACTTTAAGGCCAAACACTCGAAGGCACACCTCAATGCCTGTCACTGGCTGCAGGGTGGGGGTGAGGGTGGAATGGCATGAGCATTAAAGCCAATGATCCCAAGTCACACCCTTGATGCCTGGAAGTCTCTACAGGGTGGGGTATTACAGTTGGAAAGCCTAAAGTCATAGAAGTTTGTGGCATTTTCACTCCAAATTTTCAACATAGGCTTTTTGTGACCCCACCTCATTAAAAACGGCACAATCAGTTTGTTAGCTGAAAGGTGGTTTTGCACAGTGGCTATGCCATTTGGCGACATGGACAAAAACACATTTTGGGCAGGATGTGAAAACTGGCAACTGTATTATTCATGAGGAAGTGTTAAAAAATGGCAACATTGAAAATCTGGAGTGAAAATATGAAAAATTGGTGGAGTCATGAGCATACATAGAAACTGTGCAACACATGTCCGTAACCCAATTATTTTGGGAATTTTTTTAGCCACATTTTCAACATAGGCATTTTGGGACCGCCCCTTATGAACAGTGGCACTGCAATTTTGTTAATCTGTCCCAAAAGTTGATTTCCCACAGCGAACACTCCATTGTGCACCACAGGTGCGGAAACACTTTGTGAGAAGGCAGTGAAAAATGACAGCTACACTGTTCATAAGGAGGTGTGAAAAGTTGCCAGTGTTGAAAATCTGGCTTGAAAATATTGCAAATTTGCAGAGTTACAAGGTTGCATGGAAACTGCTCAATGCACGCTTGTAACACAATCATTGCATGGACGTTCATCACCAAATTTTCAACATAGGCATTTTAGGACCTCTGTTCATGAACAGTGTCACCATCATTTTCTCAAACTGTCCCAATAACTGATTTTGCACAGCAACCATACTGTTCTGAGCTGGACGTGTGAAAACTCATTTTGGCCAGGGTATGTAAAATGACAGCTGTACTGTTCATAAGGAGGTGTGGAAAAATGCCAATTTTGAAAATCTGGAGTGAAAATATTACAAATTTACGAAGTTATGAGCGTGCGTGGAAACTGCACAATGCACGCTCATAAAACAGCCATTTTTTGGATTTTTTTCCGACCAAATTTGCAACATAGCTTTTTGAGAGCTCCCCTCATAACATGTGGCACTGTGGTTTTGTTAGTCGGTCCCGAAAGGTGATTCTGCACAGTGACTGTGAAATCACCTTTTGGGACCGAATAACGCCATGACAGTGACTGAATTCATGAGGAGGTGTCCCAATAACCCCATGTTGAAAATGTGGTGCCAAAATTCCCAAAAACATCTGAGATATGCACCAAAGTTGAAAAAAAAACATATTTATGCCATTATACAGCTTACCGGCATTTCTTCAGTTCACGGTCAGCTTTGAAGAGTGCAGACGTGTTTCTGGTCCACTGAAGATCGTCGTGCCATGCTCCAGAGGTAAGTATGGGGTGTAGGGAGGCAGGGTGCACAAAGGGTTGGTGCAGGTTGGGGGGAGGGCCACCGGAGTCCACAAGGAACCATTTTCTGCTTTGCAGGATTAAAAAAAACATAGCTGGATGTTTTTTCTTTTACAGGGGCATTTAGCACACTGTGGTGGGCTCCCAGCATGCCACCTGAGTGTTTTTTTGGGGGGGGTTCTATAGCCGATGGGGGATTGGGCACCCCAGTTGGCACACAACAAATGGGGGGGACATTATGCCAATGGGAAATGAGCTTCCCTGTCACCAAATTATACTGGGAAGGGGGGACATGATGCCTAGGGAGATTGGGCACCCCCTCTGCACACACTTGAAATGGGGGGTTGCATTATGCCAACGAGAAGTGGACTCCCCAATTGGCAAATGACTTGGGTTGGGGCATGTCAATAGGGGGATTGGGCACCCCTGTAGTCAGTTATCTGTGCGGAGGCAGTCAGCACAGCCATGTTAATTGAAGGGCTTCACCAGGAAAGGCACATAGGGAGGGCGTGTTTTGGTGCCTCTGCATGACGAGCTTGGCTGTCATTGCAGTGGACCTTTTCTTAGATGTGCTCACCGCATTATGTATTCCTGGTGTGGTGCTTGCATGCTGGTTTATTGAGGAATGAGGGATGCATCTACTGATGCGTGCCCTGCATTCTCCCAACAGCGACTGCACCTCCAAATCTGCTACTAATGCAATATGTTGGCCACGCAAGCTCGAGCCAACATAAAAATTAGTCCTGAGCACTCCCAAAATAAAAGGCATGCTCCTTGATTCAGCTCCTAAGATCAAATGTCATTCTCAGTACCTCAATACTGTGTCTCTACCCTAGACAGCACCCAACTCATAGTGGTAAATGAATTTAAATACTTGGCTATAACTATTGATCCCTTCCTCACTTTTGACAGGCACATGAGTAGCACAACTAAGTATATTTATCAGAAACCTGGGGCTACTCTACTGCATCTCAAGGAACCTCACAGTGCATACCAGAATGAGAACTGCACAAAGCTAGTTACTCCCTCTAATACAGACATAGCATGGCAGACATCACAGTGGGTAGTCTATGGGTACAAGTGAACACTGTATGGTGACCACCTGACATACAGACTGTGCATGAGAAAACAAAAACACTAAGATGAAGATCATGGAATTCAGGAGGGCAGATTTACAGAAATGTGAGACTGCCTCAGAAAGTACCTCAAATGGGAAGGATGGCCAGGAGAGTGGAGACTCAATGCAAAAAGATCATTGAGAGTATAGCCAATGCAGCAGCATGCTGTCAAATGGAAGTAAAAAAGATAGGAGGAGGAAGAGGCCACTATGGCTCTGAAAGGAGTTGGCTAAGGCAGTAAAGGAGGAAAAAAACAACTTTTAAGAAGTATAGTGAAGGGCCGGCCTGGTGGCTCTGAAGGCTGAGGTGCTGGATGACACACCTCATGCAACACCGGTGACTTGAGTTTGGGAATGAGCTCAGGCACTGGGGTTCGGCAGGGAAGGGAAAGGATTGAGCATCCAATAGGTTGCTGTCCTCTCTGCTCCTTTGTGAGGGATCAAGGGAGCATCCAGTGCAGTCGAGACCCCCAGTGGAGACCGGGCATATCACTAGCGTGATGCCATTAAGTGGGAGGAGACTGGCGGATGTCTGTGGCTTAACTACGCTGACGTCATTACATGTCTGTGTTCCTGGGGGAACCAGCAAGCAAAATAAAATCCCTGATCCTGGATAGGCAACAGCTACCCTCGGGACCATGCCACCACATGCCCAATACCAGGCCCATATCTCTTCCCCCTCGTCCTTCCACCTCCTCAGTTGGCACATTGGATTAGAGCATAGAGAGTGGAGGTGGCCCTCCCCCCAGGGGCTCAGAGCTGGGGGGGGGGTCTGCCAGCTGGAGGTAGGTGGAGGTTGGCTAACTCTGAGGATTCAGGGCTTCAGGTGGGTGGTAACAGTGGTGGTGGTGGTGAATAGGGTCAGCCTGAGAGAGTTCCTGGATCAGTGCAGAAAAAGAAGTTACCAAAAAAAAGAAGTACAGTGTGACCCAAACAGAGGCGGACAGGGATGTATATCTGGCAAAACTATAGGAGGCAGGAAGAAGAGTGAACACAGCTAAGGCATAAACAGAGAAGAGGATCTCCAAGAGGTCAAAAAAGGGAATACAACTTTCTTCAGGTATGTGAGTGAAGAGAGGAAAGCATGGGGTAGTATAGCAAGAATCAGGAGGAAGGACAGTGCAGAAGAAGATCTAGAAAAAGCTAACATTTTAAATCAGTACTTCTGCTCAGTCTTCACAGTAGATGGTGGTATGGACAAACATGTATCATCAGGCACTAGTGAGAGGAGGAAGTGTACACTAGTCCACTTTCAAAGGAGACAGTCTGAAGGGTATTTAAAGCCCTAAAGGGAACAAGGGGATGGGACCAGATGGGATTCACCCAATGGTTCTTAAAGAACTGAGCAAGATGCTAGCTGCCCATCTGGTAACATTATTCAGCACCTCATTGGGGGTAGTTCCAGAGAACAGAAGGAGAACCATTGTTGTGCCTCTGCACAAGAGTGGCAGTAGAAAGGAGGCTAGCAATTACTGGTGAGTCAGTCTCACATCAATAGTGGGGAAATTAACAGACACCCTGCTGAAGGAGAGGCTGATGGAGTACCTGGAGGCAAATCGGCTGCAGGGCCAGATGCAGCACAGTTTCACAGGGGGGAGGTTGTGTCAAACCGAACACATTCTTTTACTGGCTGACTAGGGAGGTCGATTAGGGGAGGCCAGTGGATGTGGTCTATCTGAATTTCACTAAGGCTTTTGACTCTGTGTTGCACAGGAGGATAATAAGGAAACTAAGCAGCCTTTGGGTTAGGTAAAAGGTGGTAGGCTGGGTGTCAAACTGGTTGGAGGATAGGAGGCAGAGCATGATGGTAGATGGCAGACACTCAAAGAATGAGAAAGTGACCAGTGGGATTCTACAGGGATCAGTACTGGGATTGGTCCAAGTAGCATTGCGGATTGACTAGAGGGGGAGGTGTGTCTCTTTGCATATGACACAGAAATCTGCAACCCAGTGGACCCTCAGGAAGAGGTGGAGAAAATGTGAAGGGATCTGAGGAAAGTAGAGAAGTGAGCTAGGGTGTGACAACTGGGTTTCAATGCCAAACAGTGCAAAGTTATACACCTGGAGTGGGAAAACCCATGAACTGTGTATAAGATGAGGAGTACCCTCACCGAAGAGGAATACTAAATTTAGTCTTAATGCAGTAATTAATTCATCTTTTAAGACTAAATTTAGTAATCTTTAATCTTCTGTAATCATCAGACGAAGAAGAATACTGCCTGTAGGAATACTAATTCTAAGAAGTATTCCACTGTGATTGTTTTTTAAGAGTAAATTATTACTAAATGAATATTATACATATATTTTAAAAGTACACATTTTTGAATACTTTCAAATGGTAAATGAAGACTTTTCAATACTTCTGTTTGTCTTATAAGTAAGCTTGTTAATTTTCATTCTGATCACTTCTTTTACAGTAAGACTTGCTCTATCAAGAATGCTAAGAAAGACACTAATACTGCTCTGTCAAACACATAGATACACACATGCATACATACAATCTCAGTTGAAGAGTTTTATACAGTTCCTTCTTGAGCCCTTTATGTGCTTTTAACTTCTCAGATAATGTAACTATTCAGGGGTCATTCCCTCAATAGGAGCGACAAGAGTATCTTCCATGGTTGAAAAGAATCTTAATCAGAAAATTACAAAACATGTCCCTTTACTGTGTCAGGTACACAATCAGTTACTCTAACAGATTATGGGCCCCATTATCATAATGGTTGCATCACATAATGACATTGTTAGAATCAAAAGGGAGGATGGATGGGCACAAAAAGGGGAAGACTAGGCAGAGTAACCCAGCAAGTACTTCTGCTCAGTGTTCACGACAGAAAGGGACAGTCCAATATTACATGGTAAAGGGGGCAGGGGTGGAGGGGGTGCAGAGATAACAAATGGGTTTATCCAGGAGAATAGCATCTTGAAGGGCCTTAAAACCTTGCAAGTGCACAAGGACCGGATGGTGTACACCCAAGGGTCCTGAAAGAACTGGCAGAGGGGTTGGCAGGCCCTCCAACAGACCTGTTTAACACCTCTTTGGAGATAGAGAATGTACCCAGTTGCTGGAGGATGGCTCATGTGGTGCCCCTCCACAAGAGTGGACCCAAGGATGAACCAGGTAATTACAGACTGGTGAGCTAGACCTTTGTAGCGGGGAAGTTAATGGAGACCATTCTGAAGGAGAGGCTGATAACTTTTCTTGTTAGTAATGGTCTACGGGAAGAGAGAAAGCATGGGTTTGTCTGGGGAAGATCATGCCAAACTAACTTAATCGACTTCTTTGACTGGGTCCCTACGGTGACTGACAAAGGCCAAGCTGTAGATGTCCTGTATCTGGATTTCAGCAAGGCCTTTGACTTGATGCTGCACGGGAGGTTACTGAGCAAGGTGAGGGACCTGGGTGCATGGCAAAAACTGGTGGGGTTGGTTGAGAGCTTGCTACAGGGCAGACAACAGAGGATGGTTGTATAGGGGGGGTAGGTCATCCAAGCCAAGGCCAGTAGCTAGTGGGGTGCCGCAGGGTTCAGTGCAGGGCCTTGTTTTGTTCAATGTCTTCACTGAAAAATAAGATTAGCCCATTCACTGATGACACTGAAATTTGTGCAAAAGTGGACAGTGAAAAGTGAAACAGGCACACAGGGAGTATCTAGCTAAACTTGAACACTTGTCTAAGGAGTGGCAAATGGGGTTTAACACAAGGAAGAGCAAGGCCATGCTCTTCGGAGCCAGAAATCCAAGCGCCAGCTACTGACTGGGGGAATGCAGATAGCAGTTACAGAAAGAATCTCAGGGTAATAGTCACAGGGGACATGAAGATATCTGCATGGTGTAGGGGGCTGCAGCAAGGGCAGACAAGATGCTGGGGTGCATTGCCAGAGGGATCACCTCACCTCTAGAAAGAAAGAGCCCATACAGAAAAGAGGGGTGAATGCACAGTTGTTTTATTCTCAAAGTCCCTTCATTTCTCAGTGTTTGTACCATTGAACCATTCATTTTCCATTTTTATCTTTACCCTCCATTTTTTGCTTCCAATATCTCTTCAAATATCCTTCAAATGACCCATTTTTTGAGCAGTTTATTCTGAACAATTCATTTTCCATTTTGTATTATTCTGAACCATTCATTTTCCATTTTTTTCATTTCATTGTCAAAATTGCACCTAGTATCCATTCAAATGCCATCGAAATGATTCATCTTGCAGCAGTTAAATTATTTTAAGCATTACATGTTTCCTTTTTTTTTTTTTTTAATTGTGGTTGCTTCAGTTTACTGCTCTTTCTCAATTAATATTAAGTAAAATCAATGGTTGAGAGAAAAAAACATCCAGGATGGGACTAAGAAGAGCTGACAGGCTGAAGCAAGAGTAGAAGGCATTTTTTCCATTATATATGGGGGTAGCATAAAACTAAAGAGATAACCCAGAGGGAAGTTGAGTGCATACCTCTCAACTGTCCCTGATTTTCAGGGACGTCCCTGATTTTGCCTCAAAAGTTTCCTCTGTCCCACGTAAAATGTGCATTTTTGTGACAGAACAGCGGGGAATAAAATCACAAATTAATATCAAACATTAAAGTTACAGACTTGTTCTTCTTCAGAAAATGCATCTTAACATACATCCCTTTATTCTATCAGCTTTCTGTGTGAGTAGTACCAATGTTTAAGATGTGTCCCTGATTTTGGGTCTTTGTCCCTGATTTTTTTTAAGCCTTGTCGCTGATTCATGAGGCAAGAGGTTGAGAGGTATGGTTGAGTGCACACTGCAATCTAGGTTCTCATTTCAGTGTTAACATGTATCACTGCTGTTATTAACTGCACTACAACTACACCACATTGACTTTCTATTACACTTCTTTACTACTGCATTATTTTTGTTATTTTTAAATGCACACTGTAGTAACACTGCAAACACTTAGTGCACATTTTTAAATAATTCTCACACACTTTTCCCCCATATTATAGATAATAGTTATGGTAACATAATGGAAACGCCTTGTAAATGTTCAAATTGCTTTTGCTGTTCTGGTTTCACTAACAGAGCTTGAGAGTTAATTTCCCTCATGCATATTTCTTTAGAATAGTTCAATTTAAACTAAATTTGTGTTAGTTTTTTTACCTTTTCACCATCTCACAGTTAATGTTACTGTAATCTTAGCTTCATACATATAACTTGTTTATAGTAAATCTACTCCAGGTATGCATTGCTACCAATACCTGTATTTGGAATACATAAACCACACAGCCCCCATGGTGGCATGCTTTATTTTCCACCCTTTCCTAGCCCTGGTAAAAAGCTTTTGAGTCCCATCCCCAGCTTCAGGCATCTCAGCCCACATAGCCATGTTGATAGGCTCCTGATTTCTCTAGTCTCTTACAGGAATACAAGTGTGCAGTATGCATACAGAATGTATGCCACACTCAAAATTGTTCAGTGACTGCAGGTGGTTCGCACACACCAAGTGAACCTAAACAAATCTGATAGAGCTTATCAGGTTCGCATGTAGCATGCTTGACATGCATGCAGCAGCAAAGTTAGAAAAATTAACAATGAACAATTATTTCTTGATAACAAAAGAGGCACTTAACGGTTTTTATCTGTTTTGCAACAATCCCAGTAAAACTCTCCATACCTCGCAGCTCATTGTTGGTGTTGGTGGAGAATCCTTATCTTTCCCCCATCACAGCCCGCTAAATTCCTACTGCACCCAAGCCCAGCCTGCTGGGTTCCTTACCTGCACACATGCCCAGCCAACTGAGTCCCTCTCATACACCCAAGCCAGCAGAGTGTGTCCTCACCTGCACCCAAACACAACCCAGTAGGCCCTCATTTTGCACCCAAGCCCTGTCAGGAGGATCCTTCTAGTATTCATGACCAGTCCAATGGGCCCCCCCTTCAGCCAATTGCTCTCCCTTAAGTTTGTGTTTCAGAATAGCCAGAATAGACCCCCATAACCCAGCAGTAATGCCAACATTAAAAGAGCTGTACTGACTCTGTTGTACTTTTGTTTTAAAGAACTAGGGTGTGGTTCAGTCGGTAACAAGACAGAGTAGCAGCAGCTAGCCATGCTGCCCATCCAGTTGCTGCAGCACAGAGTCAGTTCCTCAAGTAAAATTCCAGACAACAGCAACAGCAACCAAGAGAGAAGCTGCCTGCAGAACTAGAGAGACAGGGTCCTGACTTCGTGTGCCTTTTTGTAGAAGTACATGGCTGTGTTTATTTCAAAATGTACCTGTATTTTGGGGTGTGGAGGGACTCCGCGAGAGAGTGCATGGGCCTCTATCTCCTGGCCCTGCCACTGTGGGTGAGCAATCCACTGGGACCAATTTGGGAGGTTGATAGCTGCTGGAAAGGGGTGGAATGGTCCTACTTCTCCTGGCTCATGGTGGAATGGCCCTGCTTCTCCTGGCTCAGGAGGGTGGCCCTGCTTCTCCTGGCTCAAGGGGGATGGCCCTGCTTCTTCTGGCATGGGAGGCAGGTATGGCCCTACTTCTTCTGGCTCAGAGGGTGCCCTCACTTTTCCTGGCTCGGGGGGGGGTGACCCTACTTCTCCTGGCTTGGGTGTTTCAGTTTCACGTCTACTGTACTTATTTTCATCTTGTCACATGCACCAAAGGTGTAAGCCATCTTAAAGTGACCAAGTTCTTGTTTTGTGCATTTCTGTGAATATAAGCTTTCTTAAGCAGGATTTTTGTTAAAAAATATTTTTCCTACACTGATACCTTTGCTAGCCATGGCACTGGGAACATCTGTGGCTCTTTTTTTAAATTAGCCATATGAACTTTTACTTCCACCTGGCTGGAGACCAGAGATGGGCAAAAGGGACCTTGGTTTAACATCTCATCTGAAGGATGGCATCTCAGCAACCATTGAATCTGCAGTCCCCCAATCTACCTCCCCCGCATGACCATCTTTCATGAACCAGGACCACTATCAGCCCCACGACCAGCCTCCCCAGGTGAGGAATGTCCTTGGAAATCCCCCTCATCAATCTGGGGTATGTGTAAGTCACAGGAGGAGGAAGAAAGAGCAAAAATTCAGAGTGTCTGTGTTACTCATTCCAGTGGGAAAAAGTTGAGAAGTATGGTCCATCACTACCATGGATCATTGTAGCAAATGGCAATTACAAAAATACATACTACTCAGCTCACTGTGTGAAAAATTTGATTGTGCTGCATGTATTTTTGTAATCACATTAATCAGTGTTGGTTAAATATCCAAATTAAACAGCATCCAGCTGAAGATGTGGGTTGGAGAGCTTTACTACTTGCCTTTGGTAGAGTAACACAGCAGGGGTATGAGGAACACTTGGACAGCAAAGACTGCTTTTTTAATATGGGATGGGGAGAGTGGAGAGGTGCCACTGGATGTCAATGACAATTTACATGGAATGAAAGGTGTGAGTTTTTACCCAATGGATGCTGGAGACTGCTAGTCCACTGCCCCCAACCCTTGACATAAACTCCCTTTACACCCCACCAAACCCCCTCTGTGAAAAGGGGGGTTAAGATATGGGATGGAGGCACACAACCAGTATGTTCTTCAGTGGGTCCAGCTTCTGGGGCTGTCTGGTCAGTGTGAAGGGGGTTTCAGTTGTGGGGGCTGACTGGCCAATTATCCCCAACACTTGATGTCCCTTCGCTTTACAGATCTCTAAATCCTCTCTCATGCCCTTTGCACTCCTTTCACAGTCCCCAAGTATTCCCCCCCAGCCCCTCTTCTACCCAGTAACACCTGTCAGCTGCAGCAACCTTAACATTCCTGTCTCTCTCTGGTCAGTTGAGAGCCCCTCATACCCTTGACTTATTGGCTCCCTGCATGGCCCCACACGGATACCTCCCAGACCCATTAAACACCCACCTACCCACCCCTTACAGACTGTCAAGATACTTTACCTCCACAAACCTGTATAGCCCCAGACACTAGCCCCGTTTCCTTCCCTTTGTTGCCTGATACTAGCTAAGTCTTCTTACACAGCCCCAGATACTATCCTCACCTCCTTCCATGGCCCACAACACTGCCTGCCCTCCCTCCACATCCCCTCACAGCTCCTTCCATAGTAACCGTTCCATCCACAACCCAACTCTAGGTCCCCTTACCACCTACTTCTTCCAGGACCCATTACCCTATAGTTCCACCAACACATTTGCTGTCTCCACAGTTCCTCACCCTCTCTTCCACCAGCCTGCAATTTGCCACCAATGATACTGACTGAGAGAGGTTTGAGCAGGGAGTCCGGTCAGGGATCTGGAAGGGGAATGCAGTGGTGTGGACTGTATTTGGCCAGGGGTATGGGTTCCAGTTACAGAGAGTGGTCAGTTGGGGGGATGGTGAACTTGGGGCAGGTCTAGTTGCATGGAGTTTTGGGGGGTGGAGGGTGGTTAAGGTGTAGGGTGTTGATTCAGCTACAGAGAGGGTGGTTAGGATGCTAATCTAGGTGATGATAGTTGGCTAAGACAGGGAGGGCAGTGTTGTGGGGTAGAGCATGCAGAGTGAAAAAGAACTTACTAAACCCCATTTGGTTGTTGCCATGACAACAGTCATGGAAACAATGCTGTCATCATTCTTGTGCTATGCTCTTCACCCGAATCTCCCCTCTTTGAGGACATGTTTAGTCAGTCAGTGTTGGCATGGTAAAAGTGTGATTTTTTTTTTAAAGCTCAACACTGGCATCTAAGCAATTAACCTCACATATTCACACTAAACTGGCATGTTTTCTTTTTGTTTGTTTTTTCCGTAGTCAGACAAAGTTGCTGGCTAGCCAATGCTGACTTCAGCATGATGTCAGAATCTGACATACTGTTTTGCAACTGTGCAGATGTTCTTGATGTGTTCTACAGCTCTGCAGAACCACATATGTCTTTGAACATCTGCAAGCTAAACTGGAACATAAACGGACTATGGATGGACTGATGACCAGATGGTGGAAGGGCTGTTTGAATATAAAATCAGGTACGATTAATAAAAAAAAATGTAAACTGCTAGTTTGAAGAGTTTTTTTTTTATTCACATTGCTAAAAAAAAATAGATACTCACAGGGGTTGCAAATAAGTTAATCACACCATTGGGGAATGGCACTCAGCTTCGTCTTATGCCACATTACCTCACAAGGATGTGATTTTTGTATGGTGAATGCAACCCCTGGTCATTCCATATTGCTTTAATATTTCAAGCCTGCCACAGTAGTTTCTTGTTCAGAATCAGCTATGACCATATTTAATCTCCCAAGACTCTATTCAATTATGAAGACTTGTGCAGAAAAGCAGGACTTCACTGAAAAAGAGATTCTTCATTTTTGACAACCTTAGGTAAGTAAATGTTAAATAAAGCCAGTCTTCTAAGATACAACTTTGTGCAATTGTCCTTATAACTCTCATTTTTTTGTATACTTTTTTGGAACATCTTGCAAAACTGACAGCTTGCACTTGCATGTTGCTTTAAAAATCTACTCAGCAAAGACTTCATTTCCCATGATTCTTTTGCTTTTTGGCAGGATATGATACTGCCAGAGAGAAGCACTTCCTAGTTTCTTCCTAGTTTGAACACAATATTGGCAGTTAAGCAGCTTCTCTGTGAGACCAATGAGAACAGATATGCAGAGACTTTTCAGGCATTTGTTGTCTACAATTTTATAAAAAAATTAATTCAGAAAGGTGTTTTGTTTAATCTAGAACAGTTCTAGATAGTCTCTTAGCTTAAATTCATTGCAATTTTGCAAAGTTTCCAAATGCTGTGGTGGATCAGAATGCAACTGAAATATTGACTTGCTGCATATGTTTAATTAGTGCTTTCTTTGTTTTTACTGCATTTTTAAAGTTTTGTCATAAAGGAACTGGGCTTTTAGATTAAGAAATGTGTGTATTTGCAGTTATTTGAATGTATATATTTTTTGTGTGTGGTAGGAGAACAGGCTTTCTCCTCCAGGCTTTGAATTCAAATGTATTATTTGTAATGCTGTTGTGTTTATACTGTATATTGTAGTATGTTGCAAGCCAGGGAATATTACTAGGCAATTTACTTCCCAACCCTGTACCATTTAAGCTAAAGAAATATTTTCTTTTTATTGGTATAAGGGGGTCAAAATCAGGAATAGCTGGCTTAACAAAATATGTAATATTAACTAAAGAAATTGTTGTGGCATAGTATTTTGTGAAAGAAAACTAGACTATGTCACTAATATCTGACATAGATTTTATGTTTATATATACTGTAAATGTTATAGTTATCTTGGAGTGACTACAGTTTATGACCAGGTATCATAGCGAACAGAAATAGTATGGGGGATGGGAATACCATGAATGCCATGACTCTGCCTGTCCGCTACATTTTTTCCAAAGTGCATTTCTGCAGGAGGGAGAGACTTTGTACTGCATTCATAGGGTGCACTGTACAATATGGGTGCCAGGAGAACTCGGTCTAAGACTGGATGTGGAGGTGATCAGAAGGCTGTGTTGGTTGCTGGCTCTTGGTGCAGGGTCGAGGGGGCCAGTGGGGTGATCGTGCACTACCTGCTAGAGTGGGGGTCCACCAGACCACCAAGGACAGGGTGTGTCTGCTACGGGCAGGTAGGGGTTAGGAAGGGGGAACCACTGGACCACCAGGGAATTCTTTCATTTTCCAAACAAGGATTAGGATAACGGCTGGTGAGAGACTGCTGGACCACCAGGAAGTGTATTGTTTTTAAACAAGGATGGGAATCAGGTAATGGGAGGGGGATGTGGTCCAGCACACTGAGCCACTGTGGTAGCATGCAGTGGAGTCCATAATGGGCATTCAACTGACCTTGTAGTGCAGTGGGTTCATCTGCATTTTTCTTTGAATAGTCACCCATTGGGGTGCAGAACTAACCAGTGTGTGCTGTGCCTTACCCCTATGGTTGATCTTTAGCCCATACTCTTGTAGCGCAGCACAAAGCATGGTGAACACTGGTTGGATGCCATGCTGCCATGGCTGATATTCAAATGAAAAGTGCAGTCAGTTCAGATTGAGCTATTCATTTGAATATGGTGCCGGAGCCTGTTGTCCCAATTTTTTCATGTAGTACCGCCATGTGTGCATGCAGCTGGCAGACTTTGAATATGAGGTCCATAATGCCTTACCTATTAGATAAGTGCAGTTTGATTTGGGTGTAACGGGTTATGTGAGTATATAATTACATAATGACACTAATTTAAGGTTGGAAGGAACTCTAGGTTTTGAAAGACTTAGTGAAATAAGTGTTGCATTACCTACAGTATTTAGCAGCTCAACAACATGGGAAAGTAAAAAAAAAATAACCAGAAACAATAAAGTTAAAATACAATTGGTGAAAATCTAGTGTTTTTTAACTCTTATGATACAGTAGTTTCTGTTTAACTCTGTTTTTTTCCACTAGAACTCTGCTTTCTTCATTTCTATGTTATATTACCATTTGTATCTCTCTGCTACTCTCTCTACTCAGGCTTCTATCAGCTCCTCATTTTTACCTTTATTTTAACAGATCTGGCCAGATGTTGACTGTCTACCTTTCAGATAAGTATCTTATCTTATCTAGTTTATTTCTAACCCCTAATCTCTCCTCTAGAACCTCTGACACTTTTGTCTCCACATCCTTCTCTGTGCTTCCTTTTAGATACTATCAGAATACCTCAAACCCAAGCCAATCCAACCCTGGTCACTGTGATTCAAACAGAGCAGGTAAGTCATGTTTAATTTAGGGGTCAACATTTGGTTTTGAAGCCATTAGCCAGCAGGGTTAGTGACTGGGAACATTGATTTTCTTGTGTGGTAACCAGGTAAAAATCCCCACAGACTTCTACACTGGCCCTGCTGGTGTACTTATTGAAGTGTTACCTTTTCCAGTACAAGTCCACAGAGCTAGCTAAAGAAAAATCTTACTAGCTAGATACAAAATCTGCTACATTTAGCTAGTTGGACAGTGACAATTTTGATGCCAGTGAAGGAGATAGGGCTATTGTCATGTGCCAATGAAAGAAGTGGGGCTATTGTCAAGGGCTGGGGGGGTTAGTGTCTGGAGAAGTTGGATGCTAGTTTCTTGGGCTTTGGAAGATGGGTCAGCTAAGGTCAGGAGTTGTGGAAGGAGTGAGGGGGCTAGTTTCAGAGCCTGTGGAGGGCGAGTGTAGAAGAGGGTGTATGTGTGCCTCAGGTGTCTGAGGAGGTGGTGTCCAGAGGGGGCCATGCAGGGCAGGTGGATAACAAGTATATACATGATTCGCAAATGGATGAGAAGGAAGGGTGTGGTTTCTGGGAGTTCGAGGAGCCCAGGAGGAAGGGAGGTGATGTCCATGGGTTTAGAAAAGTGGGATGCCTAGAGAGGGAGGGATGTTCAAAGAGACTGTGGTGAAAAAGAAGGGGGGGGGTGTTGTGTGGGTGTTGAGTCGGGAAGCAGAGGCAGGGGGTTGGTGTCTGGGACCATGGAGGGAGCCTGGGTAGTTTTGGGGCTATGGAAGGTGTACAGTCACAGGGACTACTGTCATGGAGGGCTGTAAGGAAAACATGTTAGTGTCAGGTGCTGTGGAGGAAGGGGACTAGTATCGTGGAGGCTGTGGAGGGAGGTGGCAGGTGTTAGGTGCTATGGACAGTGGTGGCTGGTGTTGGATGCTGTGGACACAGGTGGCTGGTGTTTGGTGCTGTCGATGAAGATGAGCTGGTGTAGGGTACTGAGGAGTCAGGTAGTGCTAGTGCTGTAGAGGGAGGGGGCTAGTGTCTGGAGCCATGGAGGGAGGAGGCTAGTATTGGATACTGTGGAGGCAGGTGGCATAGTTTCTGGTGCTTTGGAGGAAGGGGGCTCATGTTGGGTACATAACACTGTGGGGATGATTAGACACCAAAAGCATAAGTGAATAAAGTATTCAGACCCTGCTTAAAAGCCTCCACCTCTGGGATGCAACGTACCACCTCTTGGTCATGTGGTGTTGGACCCACTTCCCTCCATGTGTGCCTCACTAGGGAATCACTTAAAAAGAATACACAAGGTGAACTACGAGGAACTGTTTAGCCTGAGCAACAGTTAAAGGACATGGGGGATATTTATTTATTTTGGCCTGGTAATGAGAGCTATTTTCATACTTGAACCTACCTGGTGTTTGTTGGAGGTCTCCTGACCAGACCTGACTTTACATATTTTTATTTATTTTTATTTATTTATTTATTTATTAGATCATCGGTTTACAGACCTTTGAGTCATAGGCTCATTTACAGAGGCACCTCATCAAGAGAGCAATATATCACAACAAACAAAACAGTACAGTACATAACGCTTAGATTAAAAAAGCAAGAAGGCTGCAGGCACATACAGAGAATAATGAACCCCCTACCATGCAGAACAAATCACATTGACTGAGGTTAGTGAAATACAGGGCATGAGATCAAAGCTCGAGGGCCCTCAGGATGTCGCTAACCTCACAAATTGTGAAGTTAGCAGAGCATTCTGCAATGAGATGGGTTCATTATATATAATGATATGAGCAGGGAGTTTCCAAAACATACAAGTGACAGGCAAACCCCTCATAAATGCTGTGTTTAAAACAGCACCCAGTACTGATTTTTATTGGGTGCTATTTTGAAATTGGTGCTTGTGAAGGGGTTTTCCTGTCCTAATCAGATTGTGCTCGAGGCCCTGCGTCTGGCTTGCTGGAGCACGAGTGTGACTGTGCAGCTGTTCAGAGAAATAATTCATGTTCTAAATGGTGAATTATTTCTCTGAGCATTCTAAAAGGTGGATTACTAGGTTTAGAAACCACTGCAGAAGCTGGCTTTGTACTGATATTGAAGATGGCCCAATTGCAAGCCCCCACACAACCCAGAGCATGGCCACCTGCTCGATCTGTCAGCTGCACAATACAGCAGGAAAGCATCGATTGAGAGGGAGTGCCTAGAGTGACAAGTCTCATTGATAATATTAGGAAAGATAAATTTTTGCATTTCATGAATGACATTTAGAAAATGAGTCTTATAAAACCTGCATGCTGATTGGCTAAGGCATCCTGTCACAGGTGCTGTTATTTTTTAACAATGCCCAATAAAAAAACAAGTCCCAATTCGGGGTGCCCCATTACTTACAATATTATTGGGCACCCTGAATTGTCACATGGGGCAGCTGCCATTGTTTTGCCTCACTTACTGACTCACCAGCCCCCCACCACACGACATTCTACGAAAAAGACATTAACTCCCAGCACGATGCTGCTTCTGTTTCTTCACGACTCCTCACAGAAAAAAAGAAACACATCCTGATTTGCACACTTACTTTGTTTACCCTGATGTCGGCTTGCTCTACCTCACTGAAAGGGAAAGCACCTGACTTTCCTTCCGGTCCCGCTCACGTTACATTTTACATACAAACATACGAATGTGCCAGCAGAAACAGACCACCTGGTCTATCCTATCTGCTCGAGCGTGCAGCCAACACCCCTAGTTTGCAACTGTCCCACCTCCCTTTGTCATCCCACTGCCACCCCCCACCTCCCCACACCTCACTCTCGCACGTTCCCTGTCCTATGCTCTTTTGAAGCTGTCCACAGATTTACATGATACCACCCATTCTGGTAGGGTGTTCCATTTTGCTTCCACCCTCTCTGTGAAATAGTGTCTCCTCATTTCCTTCCTAAATCTTCCCCGCTCTATTCTTAGCCCATGCCCCCTGGTGACCCTCCACCTTCTTAAAGTAAAGACCCCATCTGCCCCATCCTTACTGATTCCACTCAGATACATGAATGTCTGTATCATGTCCCCCCTGTCCCTTCTATCCTCCAGCATGTACATATTCAGGTATCCCAGCTGGCTGTCATAGTCTCTCCCAGCCATTCCACATACCATCTTTGTTGCCCTCCTCAGCACCCCCTCCAGTAGCCTGATATCATGCTTTAGGTATGGCATTCAAAACTGCACACAATACTCTAGGGACGGCCTT
This sequence comes from Neoceratodus forsteri, assembly GCA_016271365.2. NCBI lineage: Eukaryota > Metazoa > Chordata > Ceratodontiformes > Ceratodontidae > Neoceratodus > Neoceratodus forsteri. Next base: position 58,515,249 of record CM028130.1, read on the forward strand.
ACCAGTGACCTGTAGAGGGGCAAGATCTCCTCTCTTCACCTGGATGAAAAACCCCTCACTATGCACCCCAGAATTTTATTCTCTTTTGCAGCAGCTCTCCTGCACTGGGCAGTGTTGTTCATGGTCCCTGTTATCTTTACTGCTAGGTCCTTCTCCTCCTCAGTGATCCCCAGCTTAACCCCCCCAAGCCAGTATTCTCTCCTTGGGTTCTTCACCCCAAAATGCATAACCTTACACTTCTTTGCATTGAACCCCAGCTGTCACCTCTCTGACCACTCCTCTAGCTAGCGTAGGTCCCCCTGCAGCTGCTTCCATCCCTCCTCTCCATCCACCACTGCTCCGATTTTGTTGTCATCAGCGAACAGACTTACTTGGCTCACCACCCTATGTGCAAGTCTGATATGAAGAGCCCAAACAATACTGGCATCAATACAGAGACCTGTGGCACCCCCCTCATCACCAGACTTGGAGTTGAGAGCTCCCCTCTCTCTACCACCTATTACAGCCTGCCACTCAGCCAGTTTGTAATCCAGTTCATCATTTCTTCCCCTACCCCTCCACCAGTTAGCTTCTCCCCAAGCTGACTATGAGGCACCGAACTGAAGGCCTTGCTGAAGTCCAAGTAAAGAACATCCACCCCATGACCCTAATCCAGCTCACCTGTCACCCAGTCATAATATTGGGTGAGGTTGATTTAACAAGACTTCCCTGAAACAAACCCATGCTGCCTCATATCCTGGAGGCCATTGTCCTCCAGGTATGACACCAGTCTTTCCTTTAGAATCGTTTTCATGAGTTTGCACACTATGGAGGTGAGAGTTACCGGATGATAATTACCCAGTTCATTCCTTGGCCCGCTCTTGTGTAATGGTACTACATGTGCCATCCTCCAGTCCAGTGGCACACATCCTGACTACAGTGAGGTGCTGTACACATCTGCCAGCCGCTCCTCCAACACCTCCGCCATCTCCCTCAGCACCCTGGAGTGGATACCGTCTGGCCCTGGTGCCTTGTCTATCTTCAGTGCCCTCAGTCCCTCTAGGACTCTACTTGCCTCAATTCTTCCATCTGTCACCTCCTCTCCCCTTGTCCCCACCATCCCAGCCCATGCTGGTAGTGGTCCCCCCCCCTCTTCCGGGAACACTGAGTAAAGTATTCATTCAGTGTTTCTGCCTGCTCCTCCCCCTTTTCCTTCCACTCCCCACCCCTTTTTATCCTCACTATTGTCTCCTTGAACTTCCTTTTCTCCCTGATGTATCTGAAAAAGTCTCCCCCCCATTAATTCCCTGAGCTAATCTCAGCTCCCTCTGGGCCTTGGCTAATCTCACTTTTCTGGTCCTCTACCTGGACCATCTTGCATATTCCTCCCTGTCCACTTCCTTCAACATCCTCCTAAACCTCTGGTGTGCCACTCATTTTGCCCTCACCACCTCCACAACCTCACTGTTCAACCAGCATGGTTTTATTGCTCTGCTCCTGTTACTCTGTTCCTTGGTGCAGGCTTTTGTTGCCTCTGTAACCCCCCCATTTAATAATATCCCATTTCTGCTCCACATTCGTCTCCTGCCTAATGCCTCCAGTTTCCCTTTCAGTACTTCCTGCATCTTCCGGAAGTCCACACCTCTGAAGTTTACCACCTTAGTAACTGATTTCTCTGGCTCCCTGCACATCGTGATATTAAACCACACTGTTTTGTGATCATTGTCATCTAGTGGGTCCTCTACCTTTACTTCCCTCACTGCCTCCCCATTCAACAATACCAGATCTAAAGTGTTCTTTAGCTTAGTAGGTACAGTAACTAACAGTGTCAGGAGACCCTCCTGAATCGCATCCAGGAGCACTTGTTCCCTAGTACTGGAGGTGACTGGAATGCTCCAGTCAAACCCTGACAAGTTGAAATCCCCCACGATGACCACCTTCCCTTTTCTGCATACCTTTCTGATTTGTCCCATTAACTACCTGTCAAGCTTCTCAGACTGGGAGGGCGGCCTGTATACCACCACAAACCTCAATTTCCTACCCCTTGAGTCCAAGAGCTGAGCCAGATTGTGTCTGTTCTCCTTTCTTCTCCCTCATCCCTTGTGCATTTGATCCCATCCCTCACAAAGAGTGCAACCCCACCCCCTTCCCCTCCTTATGATCCTTCCTGTATAATTTGTACCCTGGGATTGCAGGATCCCAGTCCTGGTGCTCAGTTACCCACATTTCTGTGACAGCTGCAATATCCACCCTCCACACTGCTAAAAGTGCCTGTAGCTCAGCTGATTTGTTTCCTAGGCTTCTTGCATTCAATGAAACCACCCTCCATAATGCCCCCTTCCCTTCACTTGCCTCCATCTCCTCCCTTCTACTCCCTCCTTTTTTAGCCTCCTCGAGTCCTTCCCTGCTAGCCTGGGGGTTAGGCTGTGACTCCACTCTATTGGATCCCTACCTACCTGCTGTCCACTTGCCACCCCCATATCTAGTTTAAATCAACCCTTGTCACAATATACCTCCCCAGGCCTTGCTTTAATACCTCCTTCCCCATCCCACTCAGGTGCAGCCTATCCTTTGCAAACAGATTATTATTATCCCAGGTACTACCCCAGCCGCCCACAGCCCCATACCCCTTAGTTTGACACCATTCTACCAACCATGTGTTCAACTCTCTAATCCTCTCCTTTCTCACTGTGCTTGCTCAGGGTACTGGGAGCACTTCGGAGAAGGCCACAGACTCCCCAGTCTCCTCAAACAACTTTTCTACTTCCTCAGTTCTTTTCCTTGTTACCTCCACCATTTCCCCCGCTAGGTCATTTGTCCCCACACGTACCACAATGTGTGGTTTCCTCCTACCCTTCTTCATGCACCTTAGGATTGCCTGTCCTGCAATGTCTGCCTTTAATCCTGGTATCGACTCTACCCATGTCTGACTGTGTCTCCCTTCCTTGCTGCCCCATCTGATCCCCTTGATTATGGAGTCCCCCAACACCAGTACACCCCCTCCTCTTTCCTTGTGTCTGTTGGCACCCCCCCACCCAGGTTCTTATTTTTGGAGTCACTCCAGACTGTGTTTTTACCATGCCCCAGTGTCTTCCCCTGTCCCTCCAATTAAGACCCCTCCCCTCCTCCTGTTTGACTGCCAACCTCTCTCCCTCACCTCTCTGAGTATTATCCTTCCCCTGCCACACCACGCTCAATCTCTCCACTAGTAATGCCCCTCATTCCCTCTTCTTTGTGAGTGCTATCCTTTGTGCAATCACCTCCTGCATCCTCTTTCCCATGTGTTGCTAGTAAAGTAAACATGTTCCCTATCCCCTTTGCCTTACTATGTGCTTTATCCTTCCTCTTGCCTACTGCTGCTCCGCTTTTCCTAGGTCCTACTAGAGTCTACCCTTCATCAGGTGGCTTCCTGTCTAGTTTGCCCCTTCCTGTCCCTTGACCCACTGTTCCTTCTCTGTGGTGCCCCACAATACTCTCAGATGTCAGTCCTCCCACTGACGCAATCCTCCCCTCATCCCTCAACCTCCCCAGCTCCATGTCAAGCCACTGAACCTCTTCCTTGAACCTTGTTAGCCTGTGGCATATTGGGCACCCTCCCAGCCTCCACAGTATATTCATCCGCATTGCTGCCCCACAACCATTGCACCCAACAATCCAACCCAAGGTCCACACTACCTATACAGCCTTTCCACACTAACTATCCCTGCAGCAAGTAGAATTAACTAGTCCTATCCCAGCCTCTAACAGAAATGTTACCTGATATATTCCAGTTGAAGGCCCTCCACAATATCCACCTATCACACTAATCAGCAATTCATTGTGGATGTGTATTCCTATTTGAGACCTACCCATGCTTTTTCCCTGTCCTGTGGCTGCATTATTGGATAGAACTACATGAGCTACACATGAAGCCCCTTCCTCCAATTGCAGGGCAGGTGTCCCCCTATAAATGAGCTGTACTCTGGGGAGGGAGGGTTGGGGAGTGTAGGATTAGGGCCCACACCTGACTCTCATGATAGTGTATCAGCCCTGTGTCTGCCCCTCACTGCACCTCCAAGCACTGCAACCTCTTCTGGAGGAAGGTCCCACACACACACAAACACTGTATTGAACATGTCAGCACTACTTGCTAAAGTCCACAGACTGAAAAAGAATTTAAAGCTTATCCAGCAACTAAATCCTTTCCCCTACTGCTCAACAAAAGAAGGTTCAGACAACCTCTGCCAGACCCCAACTGTTTCTGCAGTACTGCTATGTGAGAAGCCCTGGTATTTAAACCACAATTAGCTATAAATTGATCCTGGCTGAGAAGGACAGAAACTTCCAGAAAGCTGCTCACAATGCCTGCAGAAAAGATAAATGTATATCCAGCTTCCACTATGGATCCCCCACACTACACAACACTATTAAATAAGCCAGCACTACTTGCTAAAGTCCACAGACTGAAAAAGAATTTAAAGCTTATCCAGCAACTAAATCCTTTCTCCAACTGCTCATCAAAAGAAGGTTCAGACAACCTCTGCCAAACCCCAACTGTTTTTATCACCAGCACAGCGCTACAATAAATTAACCTTGTGCACCCCTCAATGAATAAAACACATTGATTCTCTTTACAGTTTACTTTCCTGTAATGCTGTTGGATCCCTCAATCTTTATCCAAGTAATGTTTCCGACCATCCTTCTAAGTTGCACACACTCATGTGCCTGTCCAGTTCCACCCAAAAATAAGCCATGCAGGATCACCACAGAAGTAAATGGACTTGTTTTTTTTCTTCTTTGGGACTTAGTACAAACAGATTAACACACAGCTCACGATACAACACTCATGCTCTTGTTTTACTGCTGGAGGTGGGCACTAGACAGAATGACTTGGTTACTTGCTGAGAGCAACAGTAAATGGAACAGCTCGCAAACACAGGGACTACTTTACAAAAAACAGTTGTTCACACTTTTTGAATTTTCAGAGGCAGTTCCTCTAATATTTGATTACTTAAAATTTACAGACATGTCCATTTTCTAAGTATAATAATACCCTCCAGGGTGGGTGTTATGCGATATAAAGGACCTTCCAGGGGATAGAAGGCCCTCTGCCTGTGGTGTCTGGTCTCATTATGTCCCTGGGTGGTCCATTATATCCCAATAATGCCCACCCTGTTGGGTATTATTATTTACATGCTGCTCCCCCCATTACAGTGGTAGCATTCTGGTGCTGACAAACTCTGTCTGTTGGAGGGTCACTGGGAGTCAAGGAGGCTTGAACATCCAAATGACTACTCTCTTCCAAGGGGAGGGATTGCAGAGCCTTGCTTGGGATTGAAGGGGGGAAGCTGCAGTGGAACAGAGGCAAGGCCATTGGAGCTAGTGAGCCACATTAGTCCAAAACAGGGAGGTCTGAAGTAGCGAAGGGGTATGGCCATGGGAACAGAACTGTTATGGGCCAGAGCAGCCCAGACTTGGGGTTGTACTGGGGCAGGGCTATGGGAGCTAGGGAGCAAAGTAGACCAGGGAAGTTGGAGTCAGAGGGAGCAGGGGTGGACTATGGATAGAAACAGTGCAGATGGTGGCTAGTGCAAGGTGGAATGTAGTGGTCTAGAGGCAGGGCCATGGGAACTGGGGAAAACCAGGACATCCTTGGGACGGTGCAGGGTGAAGCTGCGATAGGTGGGGGCAAATGGGTGGGCTAGGACTGAGGGGGAGGAAGGGTGGTGGCTCTGGCATAACAGAGGAACGGGGTGGTCCACAGGCAGGACCAAGGGAACTGGGTTGACCCAAGAGGACAGCATGGACCAGGAGAGACTGGTGCTGGAATGGGGCAGGGCGACACTAGCCTGGAGGGGACAGGTAAACCTGGGACAAGGGGAGCTGGTGTGGTCCAAATGTAGGTCCGTTGGAATGCAGAGTGCCAAGGTGGGCCAGGGTAGCCTGGTGCTAAGGTGTGGGGAAGCTTGTGTTGTCCTGGGGCAGGGTTATCGGAGCTGGCAGTGAGGCAGGTTGACCTGGGTTGTTTGTAGCATGGGGAGCTGATACCTTTGGGTGGGGATTGGAGGTGGTGTGCTGGGAGCCACTATCCACCCATGTAACTGGTTGTATATATTTACAGATTCTTTTAATGGTAATAGGGAGGTGAAGGAGGAAGAGGAGGGTGGGTCAGCTGCAAAATAAGGGTGCTAGCTGCACATTTGAGCAAACTAACTTAATAGACCATAAGGCCTGTTTCTGCTGGAAGATTTTGTATACAGTACTACCTAGTCTTTTTCCATACTTTCTAGTTTCTGAGAAATTAAAGCACACATTGGTCATGTTTCTTTGTTGTAAAGTCTACTTTGAGCAAACACATTTCAAATATATCTCTCTCTCTCTATATCTCTACCTCCTGGATTTCAGCAGGACAGACTTCATTAAAATGAATGACTAATTCAGAAAGGCTATGCAGGGATGCAATGACATAAGGGGAGTAGTGGAACAGTGGGATAAGATAAGGGAAGACCTTCACCTGGTAGCAAACCATTGTGCCAGGCCCTGCAGCAAGAGCAAAGGAAAGAGGAAACCACTGTGGTTGCCAAGGGGAGTAGCAGAGCTAGTAAGAGGAAAAAAGATGGCATTTCTGAGGTTCAAGGCAACACAAATCAAGGAAGACAGGCAAGAATACTTGGAAAAATGAAAGGAGGCGTACAAGGCAGTAAGGACAGCGAAGGCCAAAACTGAAGAAAAGCTAGCTAAATCGGTGAAGGAAGGAGGGACAGGATTCTTTGATTATATTAGAGAGAGAAGGAAGATGGGGAGGGATTGTGAGACTTGAGGCAGAGAGAGGCAGGGTAGTGGAGAAAGACACTGACAAAGATGGGCACATGTTATACCCATCCATATAGGGTGATCTAGAGAAGAGCCAGGAAACTATAAACCCATTAGTCTGACATCGGTGGTGGGGAAGGTAATGGACAGCATACTTAAGGAAGGGCTGGGAGGTTTCTTGGAGGAAATGGGTTACCTGGATGACCAGCAGCATGGGTTTGTGCCAAGTAGATTGTGTCAAACAAACCTTGTAGAGTTCTACGAGTGGGTGGCATCAGCACTCGACAGGGGAAGACCAGTGGATGTACTGTTCCAGGACTTCAGCAAGGCATTTGATTTGGTGCCTTACATTGGCCTAAGAGAGAAGCTGGGGGGATGGGGGTAGGCCCATTGATGGTTAGGTGGATTGGAAGTTGGCTTTCAGGTTGCACTCAGCGGGTAGTGGTCGGAGGGGAGGTCTCATCTCCTAGGGAGGTCATAAGTGTGTTCCCACAGGGATCAGTCCTGGGGTCACTCCTGTTTAATGCCTACATCTTCGATATCAGGAAATGTATCGGGTGTGAAATGAGTCTCTTTGCAGACGACTCTAAGCTGGGGGTAGTGGTGGAGGGGGAGGAGGGGAGATTGGCCCTGCAAGAGGACCTGGATACTCTAGATAGGTGGTCCTGCACCTGGAAATTGAAATTTAACTCCTCCAAGTGCAAGGTGCTACACCTAGAGTGGGAAAACCCTAACTATGTGTACACCCTGGGGGGGATGAGTTGCAGGCCATGGCAGCGGAAAGAGACCTAGGAGTCTTGGTGGATGTTAACATGAATAATTCAGAGCAGTGCAGGAAGGCTGCAGTCAGGGCAAATAGGATGCTGGGATGTATCGATAGGGGGATTACCTCAAGGAACAGGGAGGTGATTTTGCCACTGTACAACAGCCTGGTTAGACCACATCTTGAGTACTGTGTGCAGTTCTGGAGGGCTCACCTAAGGAGGGACATCCAACTCCTGGAGAGGATTCAGAAGACAGCAACCAGAATGATCCAGGGCCAGGGGGATATAACATATGAGGAATAACTAGGGAAGCTCAGCCTGTTCTTGCTGGAGGAGAGGAGAGGCCGGGGAACATAATTGAGGACTTCAGTTACCTCAGGGGAGTAAATAAGGTAAGCCGAGAAAGGATCTTTTGACTGAAGGAGGTGGAATTACCAGAGTACACAGTTGGAAGATTGAGGGTGGTAGAATTAGGGGAGAAAAGAGTGGGAGGTACTTCACCAAGACAGTAGTGGAACTGTGGAATGTGCTGCATGGGGAGTTGGTACAGGCAGCTATGGTGGAGGGATTCAAGAGAGGGTGGGACAGGTATAGGCAAGGGACGAAGTAGAGGCTGGTTTGCCCGGGGGAGAGGACTGGGGGATGGAGTAACAGTGGAAAGAGACAGATAGAGGGTTATGGTACCCAATCAGGGTGCTGGAGCGCAAGCAGACTTGATAGACCAATAGACCTACTCTGCTGGCATGTAGTAAGTTAGTATGTGGTACCAGGGGGTTTTGTGACTTAAATTGGAAAGGTACCTGTTTAGGAGATTTTGCTGGTGCAGCTGAGTGTCTCAATGAGGGTCTGCTGGGGTAGCTGAGTGTCTGTCTCTAGTACTCAGGAGGGACCCAACCTCCCCCCACCCCTAGCGCATTACATCCTTTATACTGGTAGCTTGTGACATCATATGGTACCTGATGTCTGCATACACACACTGTTAGCTAGACTGGACTGTATGTGTTTATGAAACTTGGGAATGCTATTGGTGGGTTTGTGATTGGGTTTGTAAACAACTGCAGTCAGTGTAGAGAGACTGCATTCAACTGTCCGGTATAGGTAGTGTGAACATGGGTAGGATTGTGGGGTGCAGTGGTTGTGGGGCAGCAGTGAGACAGAACATACTGTGGAGGCTGTAAGGGTGCCCAATATGCCACAGGCTAAGGAGGCTCAAAGAAGAGGTTCATTGGCTTGGTAGGGAGCTGGGGAGGTTGAGGGGTGAGGGAAGGGTTGCATTGGTGGAAGGGCTGACATCTGAGAGTATGGGGGGCACCACAGAGAAGGAACAGTGGGTTGAGGGAGAGAGACAAACTAGACAGGAAGTCAGTGATGAAGGGTGGACTCTAGTAGGGCCTAGCAAAAGAGAAGCAGCAGTAGGCAGGAGGAAGGAAAAAACACATAGTAAGGCAAAGAGAGTAGGGAACATGTTTGCTGTACTACAGACACATGAGGAAGAGGACGCAGGAGGAGATTGCACAAGGGATAGTACTCAAGAACATGAGGGGTGAGGGGCATTGCTAGTGGAGAGACTGAGCATGGTGTGACAGGGGGATGGATAATTAGAGTAGAGGAGGGAGAGCAAGGTTGGCAGCCAAACAAAAGGAGGGGGAGAGGTCTCAATTGAGAGAGGCAGGGGGGAAGACATTGTGGCAAATGGCAAAAGCACCATCTTGAGTGGCCCTGGGAATGAGAACCTTGCGCGTGGGGCACAAGGCCAAGGAAAGAGGAAGAGATGTACTGGTGTTGGGGAACTCCACACTCAAGGGGATCAGATGGGGCAGCAAGGGGGGAGAGGCACAGTTGGATATGGGTGGAGTCCATACCGGGATTAAAGGCAAACAAGGCAGGACAGGCACTCCCAAAGTGTGCAAGGAGGGGAAGGAGGAAACCACACACTGTAGTACATGTAGGGACAAATGACCTAGAGGGGAAAACGGTTGAGGTAACATGGGAGAGGTTTGAGGAAGTGGGAAGGTTGTGCAAGGAGACTGGGGAGTCTGTGGCCTTCTCAGAGGTGCTCCCAGTACTCATGAAGCACAGTAAGAAAAGGAAGTTAGGAGTTGAATGGTTGGTGGAATGGGTGTTGATCTAAGGTTGTGGGGTCATGGGTGGCGGGGCAGTACCTGGGAAAATAACAATCTGTTTGTAAGGGATAGGCTGTGCCTAAGTGAGGAGGGGAAGGAGATATTAAAGCAAAGACTGGAGAGGTATATTGTGACAAAGGTGAATTTAAACTAGGGGGGTGGCAAGTGGACATCAGGTAGGCAGGAATCCGATAGAGTGGAGTCACAGCCTACCCTCACAAGCTAGCAGGGAAGGACTCGGGCAGCCAAAAAGGGAGGGAAGAAGTAGAAGGGAAGAGATGGAGGGCAATGAAGGGAAAGGGGCATGATGGAGGGTGCTCTTGCTGAACGCAAGAAGCTTAAGCAACAAATCAGCTGAGCTACAGGCAAGTGAGCACAGGACTGGGATCTGGCAATCCCAGTGTGCAAATTATACAGAAAGGACTGTAATTAGGGAAGGGGGGTGGGGTGGCAGTCTATGTGAGGAATGGGATCAAATGCACAAGGGACGGGGGAGAAGAAAGGAGAACAGAGGCAATCTGGATGCAGCTCCTAGACTCTAGGGGTAGGAAACTGAGGATTGGGGTGGTATACAAGCTGCTGTTCCAGTCTGAGGAGCCTGATGAGAAATCAGTGGGACAAATCAGAAAGGTATGTAGAAAAGGGAAGATGATCATCGTGGGGGATTTCAACTAGCCGGGGGTTGACTGGAGCATTCCAGTCACCTCCAGTACTAGGGAGCAAGTGCTCCTGGATGTGATCCAGGAGAGTCTCCTGATGCAATTGGTCAGTGTACCTACTAGAAAAATAGACATAGAAACATAGACTTTGACGGCAGATAAGGACCGCTAGGCCCATCTAGTCTGCCCATTTCCCTACCTACAGGATAGGCCGCAGATTCTAGTTAACCAACAGCCTATTTCTTCCTACCCCCCACAAGAATTGCCTTATGTCTGTCCCATGCATTTTTGAATTCTCCCACTGTTTTAGATCCCACAACCTCCTCAGGAAGGCTGTTCCATGCATCCACTGCCCTCTCTGTGAAATAATACTTCCTCACATTGCCCCTGAACTGCCCTCCTTCTGTCTTTAAATTGTGTCCCTTTGTTCTTGCAAGTCTCTTTTTCTGAAAGATGCTACCCTCTTGGACTTTGTTGATTCCACTGAGGTACTTAAAAGTTTCTATCATGTCCCCCCTCTCCTTTCTTTCCTCGAGGGTATACATATTAAGCTCCTTTAGTCTCTCCTCATACGGCTTCTCTTGCAGACCCTGCACCATTTTAGTTGCCCTCCTCTGGACTACCTCTATCCTGTCTATGTCCTTGCGGAGATGGGGTCTCCAGAACTGGACACAGTACTCCAGATGGGGTCTCACCAACTGTCTGTACAGAAGGATAATAACTTCCTGTTTTCTGCTGCTGATGCCTCTCCCTATACATCCCAGTATACCCCTAGCCCTCCCTACTGCCTTCTCACATTGCTTGCTAACCTTAAGGTCATCTGATATGATTACCCCCAGGTCCCTTTCCTTTTTTGTTGTTGTTACTACCTCCCCACCCATTGTGTATTCTTCCCCTGGGTTCTTGTTTCCCAGGTGCATTATTTTGCACTTCTTTGCATTGAATCCTAGCTGCCACACTTCTGACCATTCCTCCAACCTTGCCAAGTCCCTTTTCATCCTTTCCACGCCTCCTTGTGTATCAACCCTGTTGCAGATCTTTGTGTCATCTGCAAAAAGGCATACTTTTCCTTCCCTTCCAGTCTAGGCTAAAGAACACTTTAGATCTGGTATTGACTAATGGGGAGGCAGTAAGGAAAATAAGGGTGGAGGACCCACTAGCCAACAACGATCACCAGATGGTGTGGTTTAATATCACGATGTGAGTGAAGCCAGAAAAATCAGTAACCTGGGTGGAAAACTTCAGGGGGGCGGACTTTGTGAGGATTCAGGTAGTACTGAAAGGGAAACTGGAGGGCACTAGGCAGGTTAGTGATTGGCTCGACAACGTCCACTGGGCAGCCTCTCCCTCCCCCAGACCCATTCCTTACATACTAGGTCCAAATAGGGATGTAACCCGCTGTCTTCTCTGAGAACTTACTATATCCATTATTGTAACTCACAGTTTTGTAACATTATTTAACCTAAGTAACATACAAACTACTATATTATGTAACCTAAGTGTATCTGTGTTAAATGTTCCTTTCACTGCACCTGTAATGTTATCCTCTGTTTTAATCTGCCCTGTAATAACTGTCTTGATGTCTACCCTCCCTGCGATGAGGTGCCTTTGTAAATGAGTCTCTGACTCAAAGGTTGTAAACCCGACTTGTAATGAATAAATAAAGAATAAATAAAGGAGATGGACATGAAGCAGAAATAGGATATTATTAAATAGGGGATTACAGAGGCAACAGAAGTCTGCCCCAAGACACAGAGTAAGAGGAGCAGAGCAAGGAAACCATGCTGGTTGAACAGTGAGGTAGTGGAGGTGGTGAGGGCAAAATGAGACCATCCTCAACAAATACTGCTCTGTATTCACAGAAGGAGACAATGGGGATGGTCCCCAATTAATTGAGAAGGGCAAATGGGGAGGAAGGTTGGACATTAGACCTTTTTCAGAGGACAGAGTAAAAAGAGCACCAGAACAGCTTAGGGTAGATAAAGCTATGGGACCCTATGGGATACTCCCAAGGATCCTTAAGGAGCTCTGGGAGGGAATAGCTAACCTCTGGCTAAGCCAGTTTGCGGATGATACACAACTATGTAACATGATAGATAAACAGGAAGGTATAGAAACAAGCATTTGTCAATGCCAAATGTTGATTGCTTATATGTGCTGTTTAGGTATTTGGAAGTGAAAGTACCATGCCTAAGAACTGTCATGTGCCCCCAAGACATCCACTGTGTCTTTCTGTTCAGTATTTACAGAAGGGGGGGAGGGGCAAGGGCCACAGCAGTACAGCGGTTGCAAAGGCATGAAGAGGTTTACAATAGTCCATTCACAGGCAGAAGAATCCTGCAGAAGATGAATAAATTGAAGGTGGACAAAGTGATGGGACCAGATGGCACACACCCAAGAATATTAAAAGAACTGTGATGGGAAATAGCAATACCTCTGGCAGCCATGTTCACTGAGTCATTCAAAACAGGGGTGGTACCAGAGAATTGGAGGAGGGCACATGTGGTCCCTCTATACAAATCCAGCAGTAGGGAGGAGGTGGAGAACTATAGGCTGGTCAGTCTCACTTCAGTAGTGGGGAAGATCATGGAGACATTGGTTAAAGAAAGGATAGTGGGGCATCTAGAAACCATCAGAGGCCAGTGCCATAGGCAACATGGATTCACAGTGGGGAGGTCATGTCAGACAAATCTGGTTGATCTCTTTGACTGGGTGACAAAGGAAGTAAATCAGGGTGGGGCAATGGACAACACTTACCTTGATGTAAGCAAAGCCTTTGACACCATCCCATATAGGAGGCTAATAAATGAGCTGAGTAAGCTGGGAATGGGGGAAAGGGTGGTAAACTTGGTTAGAAACTGGGTAACAGACAGGAGGTAGAGAGTGGTTGTAAATGGGGCGCAGTCTGGGGAGAGAGGGTGACCAGTGGGGTGCAGCAGGGAGTGGTCCTGGGGCCAGTCCTGTTCAATGTCTTCATTAGTGACATTGCAGAAGGGCTGAAGGGAAAGGTCTGCCTGTTTGCAGATGACACCAAAATATGTAACATAGTGGATACCCCAGAAGGGGTGAAGAATATGAGGAGGGACCTGGGGAAGCTTAAGAAATGTTCTGGGGACTGGCAAGTGAAGTTTAATTAAAAAAAAGTGCAAAATTATGGACCTGGGACACAGAAACCATGGGGAAAGGTAGAGGATGGGAGGGGGGGGAGTGGTTGACAGTCACAAAGAAGGAAAGGGACCCGGGGTTCTTATTTCAGATTACCTGAAAATGTCAAAGTGGCAAGGCAGCAGGAAGAGCCAGTGACATGCTGGGGTGCATAGTCAAGGGTATCACCAGCATAAGGAGGGAGGTAGTGATGCAATTATATAAAACCATGGTGAGGCTTTACATGGAGTACTGTGTGCAGTTCTGGAGGTCGCTCCTTCGTAAGGAAATCAACAGCTTACTTCCTCCTGCCCCACCCAGTAGAATTGCCTAATGTCTGACCGTGAGCAGCTGCCTTCACAGTCTGTCAAGTCTGACGTCTTTCAGTGCCACTAATTGGTCATCTTCCAACATAGACAAGGTGCTGCCAGCCCAAAACTAACTCAGGACAAGCAGGTTTCAAAGTGGAGAAGAAATGGAGTGAGCAAGAACCAAGTACTCATTCAGATGCAGCGTCGATTATAAGATCAGCATACTGGTGTGGACCCTGCAAATAGAACCCCAGCTCTTTAAGCAGCCTTATGAAGAATAAAGGCTTCTCAAAGCACTGTGGTTCTGTTTATTGTAGTTTAAGTAAGCTGCATCTAATTCAGTAATTTACTGTACCTTACATCTGGATGTATGGTAGGCCCAACTTTAAATAAACACTGCACCTGAATTAACATATGGTGCCATAGAAACATAGAATTTGTCAGCAGAAAAGGAACGCTCAGTCCACCCAGTCTGCCCAAGTGTTCTCTACCTACTTGCAACTCCTGACTGTATATGTTACTGCATGTCTTATTCTGCCTGCGTCCATCAGGACCTCCTTGTGAATGAGCTTGCTTAATGGATTTTTTTTGCAATGAACTTGAACCGACTCCACTTCCATAGCCCTATTGAACTCCATTGAACCCCTCCTTCCCCTTTTTCTAATATACTTCTATATTTCTCCCATGCATGCTTCATGTCCCCTACCATTTTAGCTTCCACCACTTCTCCTGGCAGTCTGTTCAAGGTGTCTACCACCCTTTCAGTAAATAAATATTTATTTACATCTATCCTGAATGCCCTCCCAGCTTCATTGTATTTCCCTTGGTTTGGGTGCTCATCTTCATTTGAAGGAAACTCCCAAATGTACCCTCTTTACCCCAGTGAGGTACTTTGTAGATCTTGATCACGTCACCTCTTGTCCTCCTCTCTTCCAGAGTGTACTTGTTGAGATTCTTCAGCATTTCCTTGTAGTGATTCCTGTGAAAATTCTGAACCATTTTAGTTGCCCTCCTCTGGAAAACCTCCACCTTATGTCCTTTTCTGAAATTTGGACTCTAAAACTGGACACAGTAGTCCAGCTGGGGGTATAGCTGGCAGTGAGACAATGGCAGCACAACATCATTCCTCTTCCTACTGGAGATGCCACACCTTATGCATCCCAGAATCCAAGGTGACCTGCCCTTTGCCTTGTCACACTATTCTGCCATCTAGAAGTCCTCTGATATAATAACCTCAAGGACCCTTTCATGTCTAGTGAGTATCAGTATCTCCCCCCACCCTATACTCAGCATCTGAATACCTATGCTATAGGTACATGATTTTACACTTGTTGGCATTGAACCCCGAGTAAGAAAATGGAATTGATTGAAATGAGCTGCAGTTTTTTAAGCAGCTTTTCGAGGAATGTGTATGTGTGTGAGTGGGGAGGTGGGGCTCCGATACTATAACTATTTGCTTTTGATTTGGTATAATGTGAGAACAGACTAACCCTGCTCCCCACTCCATGTGCTATATCAGAGATAAAGTGCCCAAATAGCATTGGGTCAAGCACTGAGCCCTGCGGCACCCCGCTTGTCACTGCTCTGGGTGCCGAGAGCTACCGCACCACAACCACCTTCTGCACCCTTCCCTGTAACCCGTTCTCTATCCATTTAGTCAGACCACCTTCCACCCATACCCCCCCTCCTCCTGACTCTTCTCCTCCTTGGCCTGTGTCCCTCCTCCCAGAAATCCACACCCTTTCTCCTCCTTATTCTTACCGAGTGGTGGTGCCTTCGGTATTACACTCGGACCACTCTGTCTACCCCCTTCCAGGGTTACTACGCCTCCACCTTTAACTATATCTAGGGCAGTGACCTCATCAGACTCCCCTGTCCGGACCTTTCTACCAACCTCAGTCTTTTGGCCACACTCCCCATTTGTTTAAATCCACCTTAGCAGAGATATACCGCTCTAATCCCACCTTTTTTTTTTCTTTTTTTTGCATATTTTCTTACTGTGCTACGGTCGGTTGGCTTGGTCATCCCAACTGATCCCCCTAGCCCTGCCCATGACATCTGGCCAACCTGCTCATCTCCATGGATTACCCCCATGGTGGAGTGGTGAGGAACTTCCCAGGTCAACCCACCGGAACAGGATCCAGTTGAGGAGGCACCATTCAGGGTGGGCGGGGAGGTCGGAAGCTCATGCTGCCTGACTGTAGCCCATTTTCCACTTTTCTCACTTTTGCGGAGTGCTGGTTGCAATGACGCTTAGGCACAGTGTGCTAAGGTCCGCTACACTCCACCACCCTTTACAACACTGCTGTAGTAGCGCCCGCAGTCATCACCAGGGGCTGCTATAGAGCAGTGAGTCCATGGATCCTGCCCCGGGATAGGAGAGCAGTCCTCTGGATGCTCAATCCTATCCCTCCCTTTCCACCCCCTGGTGGCCTGGGCTTGCATCTGAATCTGGGTTGCCAGTGTGGTGCGAGATGTGGCGTCCAGCACCTCAACCCTCAGCGCCACTGGCTTGGCAGCAATACTGCCTCTAATACTCCCCTCCCCTTCCTTCTCCAGTGTACCCTGTCCCCCGTGTACAAGTCACTATTCCTCCCAGACCCTTTCCCAGTTAGTCACTAACCCATAATGTTTCATGTGGCACCAATCCCTCAGCCACTCGAACTCCTCAAGCCTACCCTTCCTCACCATGCTTGCACATGGTACCAGCAGTACCTCCATGAATGCCACCGACTTCACCATCCCCTCACACTGCCTACCCAGGTACTTAAACCTCCCTCTCACTACTTCCACAGTGTCCCCTGCCAAGTTGTTTGCACCCACATGCAACAGTAAATGAGGTTTCTTCCACCCCCTCGCTGCACGCTTGAGCAGTGCCTACCCTGCCCCTCCTGCATCAACCTGGGGACAGCTTCAACCCAAATATGGCTGTGCCTTCCCCCTTTCTGCTCCTTCTCACCCATTTCAGCATAGAATCCCTAGGATGAGTACCCCCTCACCCCTTACCCCTTTCCCTTCTAATGCCCCTTCCACCACCCCAGTATTCGTTCTTCCCTGACCCTTACCCCAGCCAACTGCACCATCTGTGACTTCTGTATCTGTACCCCCTACTTCTGCCTCACCCCTTTTCTCTGCCTTATTCCTCCCATCCCCCTTGAACCCCTTCCCAGCCTGACTACTTCCTACTGGGCTTCCCATGTCAACCTCTCTTCCTCCCCCCGCTGATTTCCAACCCCTCCCTATCCCGCTGTTGTCGATTTAGAGCCCCATTCTCTTCTACCCGACAGTGATGCCCTCCCATCCTTCCTCCCCTTCCCGTCATCTCTCCTTCAGTCACCACCCCTCCTTCCTTACTAGCCCCTTCTACCCTTTTGTCCTAGCTATCTCTTCCCTACCTGTTGCCATTCCTCTTATGCCCGCTTGTCCTCCCCCCCTTCAGTATGTTCCTGCTCCCCCTCTCTGTCCCATAGCATAGGTTTGAATCTATTCATAGTCAATACCTGTCCTACATCACTTCCCCCTATCGGTTCCCCCCTCCTACTTGTTCCTGTCTGGGGCACCCCTGGTCCCTCCCTATCAGCAGCCATCTGCTCTCTCCCCTGGTACTCTTTGTGGTCTCTTCCTCCCACATCAGGAGTCCCCCCTGCCCTTGCCTCAGGCACCACCTCCCTTCTTCTCTCTTTTCTGCTACTGCCGCTGATACTGGGATCGGTTTCATTCCCTAGTTATTCTTCCTCCGTCCCCCTTTGCCATACCCTATTCCGCCCCCCCGCCAGGATGCCTACCATACTCATCTGCCCTGCCACTTACACTCCTCCCTAACCTCCACAGTTCCTCCCTCAAACTAGTTAGTCATCTACAGACCATACACCCCCCCAATCCTCCAAGCCCAGTCCAGGATCATGGCAGACCCACAACCTGTACACCCTCCACCCTTCCAAAGATGCCCGCCCTATTGACATGTGCCACCTGCCCCATTTTGGCCCCCATCTTATGTTACGGGCTCTTATTTCCAGGTTCTGTGCCCTACTACAACTGTTAGGCCAATATTTACTCAAATTTCTGTCCCCCCCCACACTAGTCCCCCTACTGACTCCCTGCCGACTGGGGTAATTCAGTCTCATATCTTATCCGTTAGATACTGTATTACTGTAGCAATTCTAAAGCCTCCTTGTCTGTGTTTCACCCCTCAGCTACCATACTTTTTATTCTCTGCTTTCATATAGTTTCACTTAGCCCAGTTAGAAATCCTATTGCACTCCAAGTATTACTCAGCTCAGTTAGAGAAACAAACAGAACAAATGAATATGTATTATTACAGCAATAATAACAGTATAGCTCAGTACTTAGCTCAGTTAGAGAAAGAAACAAAACAACTAAAATCTGTATTATTACAGCAATCCTAAGGTATCCAATCATTGCTTTGTCTCCACTCCAGAGAACCTGCTGTAATACAGGACCACAGAGGACCCTGGGCAGGTAACTGTAAAGTCCTGACACAGTTCTGTTGAGCTTGCTCAGTCCCCCTCTCTCACTCGCTCGTTCTGTTTCTCCTGACGCTGCAGGCTGCCCTTTTGTACTGGGCTCCTGCCTGCGTTGGCGCCTTTCTCTGCCCACGAAGAAGTTCACAGCTGTCCTGACAGAGCTCCATTGAGGTCACTCACTCCCCCTCTCTCACTCACTTATTCTGTTTCTCCTGGAGCTGCAGGCTGCCCTTTGGTACTGTGCTCCTACCTGCGTTGGCACCTTTTTCTGCCCACAAAAAAATCTGCAGTAGCCCCGAAACAGCTCCCTTGGGCTCGCTCACTCCCCCTCTCTCACTCACTCATTCTGTTTCTCCTAGTGTTGCAGGCTGTCCTTTTGTACTGGGCTCTTGTCTGCATTGGCGCCTTGTTCTGCCCACAAAGAAATCTGCAGCAGTCCTAACAGAACTCAGTTGAGCTCGGTCACTCTCTTTCTCTCACTTGTTCGATCTTAATCTGTCCCAAACATTGATTTCCCAAAGCAACTGCACTATTCTGCACCGGAAGCGCAAAAACACATTTCGGCCTGGATGTGAAAAATGACAACTGTACTGTTCATAAAGAGGTGTGATAAAATGCCAGTGTTGAAATTCTGGTGTGAAAATATTGCAAATTTGCGAAGTTACAAGGGTGCGTGGAAACTGCTCAATGCACAGTGGTAACACAGTCATTTTATGGACTTTCGTTATCACATTTTCAACATAGGCATTTTAGGACCTCTGCTCATGAACAGTGTCACTGTCATTTTCTCAATCTATCCCAAAAACTGATTTCCCACAGCGACCATGCTATTTGGCGTTAGAAGTGCGAAAACACATTTTGGCCAGGTTGTGTAAAATGACAGCTATACTGTTCATAAGTAGGTGTGAAAAAATGGCAATGTTAAAAATCTGGAGTGAAAATATTATAAATTTGCGAAGTTACGAGCATGCATGCAAACTGCTCAATGCACAATGGTAACATAGTCATTTTATGGACTGTCATCACAAAATTTTCAACATAGGCATTTTAGGACCTCTCCTGATGAACAATGTCACTGTGATTTTCTTAATGTGTCCCGAACACTGATTTCCCAGAGCGACCATGCTATTCTGCGCTGCAAGTGCAAAAACACATTTCAGCCAGGATGTCAAAAATAACAGCTGTACTGTTCATAAGGAGGTGTGGAAAAATGTCAGTGTTGAAAATGTGGAGTGAAAATATTGCAAATTCGCGAAGTTACGAGCGTTCATAGCAACTGAGCAATGCACACTCGAAACAGTCATTTTTGGGATTTTTTTCCACCAAATTTGCAACATAGGCTTTTTGAGAGCCCACCTCATGAACTTTGGCACTGTCATTTTGTTAATCAGTCCTGAAAGGTGATTCCACTCAGTGACTGTGAAATCACCTTTCGGGACCGAATAGCTCCATGACAGTGACTGAATTCATGAGGAGGGGTCCCAAAAATCCCATGTTGAAAATTTAGTGACAAAATTCCAAAAACTGCCTGAGATATGCACCAAAGTTGAAAAAACCTATTTATGCCATTATACAGCTTACCGGCATTTCCTCAGTTTGCAGTCAGCTTTGAAGAGTGCAAACATGTTCCCAGTCCACCTAAGATCATTGCGCCAGACTCGGAGGTAAGTATGGGGTGAGGGGTGTGGGAGGCAGTGTGCTAAGGGATGGGCACAGGTTGCGGAGGGGCGCTGGAACGACGAGGGACAATTTTCTTGTTTACAGGGTAAAGAAAAAAAACATCGTGGGACGGCTTTTCTTTTTACCGGGACATTTGGCACGCTGGGGTAGGCTATTAGCATGACACCTGAGTGTTTTTTTGGGGGGCTGTAGCCGATGGGGGATTGGACACCCCTGTTGGCACTTATGGGGATGGTGGATGAGCCGAGGGAGATTGGGCACCTCCCTCGGCAGACTACACATTGTGGGGGTGTATACATTATGCCGATGGGGAGTGGGCTCCTCCATTGGCAAATTCAGATGGAAAGGGGGAACTGAAGCTGGTGGGGATTGGGCACCCCATCAGCAAACAAAGATGGGGGTGCATGATTCTGAGGGGGATTGGGCACCCCCTCGGTATACAGCAGAAATGTGGGGGTAGGGAGATTATGCCGACGGGGATTGGGTTCCCCATTGGCAAACTGGGTTGGGGCATGGGGACCGCCCTGCGATGACAGGTCTCTCCCTCATTGCAGCATAATGGCTGATGCTGCAATGATGCGGGGGCCCCCGATTGCAGTGGCTAAAATGTTTCAGGGTGATGGCATGCTGGCTGAACTAGTGTCAGCAGCAGCATTTCACCCCATTGGGGAAAGTGGGCCAAGCCTCAAAAGGCAGTGGGGGCATTGGCCACAACACTGCCACAACTCCACAACCTGTTTATGCAGCAAGTTGCTGCAACAGGTTTCTTGCACATGCATGCAATCAACATATAAATGAGGATGGATCTGAAAAGGCTAGAAAAGTGGCCCAAGGAATGGCAGTTGGGTTTCAATGCAAAAAAGTGGAAGATTATGCACTTAGTGAGGGGGAATCCTAGGGCTAAATATGAACTAGATGGGGTAACAGTGGAGGCCACCACAGAGGAAAGGGATCTAGGGGTAGTCATAGAAGACAACCTCAAAGTGTCCAAACAGTGTGACAAAGCAGTTGGAAAGAGTGACAGAATGCTAGGGTGCATAGAGAGGGGTCCAACAAGTAGAAGGAGGGAAGTGGTGGTACCGTTGTACTACTTCCTAGTAAGGCCTCATCTGGAGTACTGTGTTCAGTTCTGGAGGTCCCATCTCCAAAAAGACAGACCAGGTGGAGACTGTACAGAGGAAGGCAACAAAAATGGTGCCAGGTATGCGGCATAAGTCATATGAGGAGAGACGCAGAGCTCTAAGTATGTATTCCCTGGAGCAAAGGGTGGTGGGCATGATAGAGACTTTCAAATATTTAAAGGGGATCAACGGGGTACCAGAGGGGGGACATGATAGAGACTTTCAAATATCTAATGGGGATCAACAGGATACCGGGGGGACCATTTTTCACATGAAGGGAACTAACAGAACAAGAGGGCACAGCATGAGACTAGAGGGGGAAAACCTAGAGGGAACTTGAGGAAATTCTACTTCACTGAAAGGATGGTGGAGAGATGGAACAGTCTCCCACAGGAAGTGGTGGGGGTGGCCATGGTTCAGGGATTAAAAAATGTGTGTGATAGACATATGGGAATTATCAAGCTAGGTGGAGCGGGACCTTGTAGCATCTAGGGTACCTTAAGCATTAGAAAGAGGGATAGGGCAGACTGGATGGGCCACAAGGCCCTTATCTGCCGACATCTTTGTATCTGTGTATATCCAGTAATAACTTGCTTACTTATCTGTAACTGTAGTGGGCGGAGAGCATCATAATTGTTGGCTTTAAGGAGTAAATGCAGACATGTATCATTAAATGTATTCAGATATTGTTAGGGTTATCAGCATGATTTAGATTGGATTTAGAAAAAGTGTACATTTATTGCAGTTTTCTGCTAATAAAAATAAAAAATTGTAGTATGCAACTGTGTTTTAATGTTCAAGTTTATTCATCACTCATTCTGGTCATAAAATAACATGCCTACGTAGCTTCAATAATTATTTGTTCACTTTAGGTGGTTTTGCACAGCAAAAGATCTGTACCCTTCATTTGATGTAATCTTCTTCAAACTGGTTAAATGAGAGCAGGTTTGTTTTTATAGATAAAAACTTTTATTTTTGGGAGTTAAAGAAGCTGGGCAAACATCTTTTTGTGTGCCATAAAATCTTGCCTATCTTGCCCCTCCCCACTTGTTGATGCAGAAGTACAGTGGGAATAGGGAGCCAGATGCTAGTGGAGTGGAAGATGCCAGTGGGCATCCAGCTGGATTCCCATTTTGCCAGCAGACTGTATCTCCTGAACCATGAAGAGTAGGGGATTGTGGGTAATGGTGTACCATTACATTAAGGAGATGTGTGTAAACGTGGCAGTACATTTTACAGTAAAGTGTGTTAAAGTGCCAATACATATTGGAGCACTAACAGAGGTAGATACATCAGAAAAGTAAGGGTGTAGGCAACAACATTTTTGTATTGCTTTACACTGCCATTGTGCTCATGGGTGCATATTGAGCAACACTTGGGCATCAGTACAGTCCAAAGCTATCACTCAAAATGTAACCCTGGCCACATGAAGATTACAAAAGCCGCATACAGACTCTGTGCCACAGGGGGATAGAGAACAGTCATACCTGCAGTGTTCACAGATGCACACTTTAAATTTGTTTCTTTTACACTAGTGAAGTGGTGGGGATAAAAGGACTGGGATACCCTCAAGCCATGATACATCCCATGCTTTTAGGGACACATACAGCAGGATGGCCTGTAGGCATGTAGGCTGCATGGTACATAGCAGCTGTGCTTCCCAGCTAGCCCAGCTGCAGATGCATCTCGCAGGGATGGGTTTTGAGTAAGGACCAGCATGCATATGGCCTGTATAAAGTGCCAGTGCTAGCCTGCCCCCAGGTACTGGCACTGTATACAGGCCATATGCATGTTGCTGCTCAAAACCAGTCCCTGTGAGCAGCACCTGCAGCTGGGTTAGCTGCAAGCACAGCTGCTGTACAGTGTGCGGCCTATGCTGTACAGATTACATATATGGTGCTATATAAAAACTAATTGAGTACTACAGTACTATTACTTTACCACTATTAAGAAGTATTCAACTAGTCTTAATTAGTCTTCATTGGTATTGTTATACAATTCAGAAGTAATCATTTAAGTAAGCATCTAATTTTCACAGCATTGCATTAATTTACATAAATTTGCATATAAGACAACCTAACTACTAACCGAATACTTAAGTATTACTAAATTAGTCTTTAAATAGATAGCTCATTAAAATGGTTCAGCTCGTGGGCAGACTAATTTACTACTACTGAATAACACCCAAAATTATCATAAAATGACTATTGCAATACTAGCAAAAAAACAAACAAAAAGAAGATAAAAAGATAGTATTCAGACTTCGCTGAGGGTAGGTAGTTACAGTCACAAAGCACGAGTGAGCCCATTTAGTAATCATACCTGATGTTCGCAAGGTAGCAGGCAGTGTGGCAAGGCAGTAGACAAGGCTAGTGGGATGATGGGGTGCATAGGAAGGGGGATTTCTAGCAGGAGAAGGGAGGTGGTGTTGCCACTGTAACATCACTAATGAGATCTCATTTAGAGTACTGTGTCCATTCTCTGGAGGCCTCCCCTCCATAAAGGCACTTACAGAAAAGAAGCATACCAGAGTAGGGTTACCAAAAGAGTGCCAGAGTAGCACAGCAAACCATATGAGGAGAGGCTGTGGTACCTCAATATGTATTCCCTGGATGAGAGGAGTTAGAGGGAACATGACTGAGACCTTTGAGTACCTCACAGGAGTGAACATGGTGCAGGTGGGAAGTCTCTTTTAGAGGTGGAAGAGCACCAGAACATGGGGGTATGTACTGAAGCTAGATGGGGGGAGCTAAGAGGGATGTGGGGAAATACTTCTTTACAGAAATGGTAAGAGACGCCTGGAGCAGACTGCCAGAAGAAGTGTTGGGAGCAAAGACAATGGGGAGCTTCCGTCATGTGAGGGACAGGCACAAAAGCACAATATCGAGGATAATGTATAGTTGGCTATTGGTAACAAGCATGTGTTTCCACCAACAGGTTGCCATGATGACTATTTAATCTTCAAGAACAAGTTTAAGAGGTTTGTTGAGATGGCAACACACGCTTTGCTGCCAATAGTAGGCCACACTTTACCTTTTACAGAGTATGGTCCACATAAAGAGTAAAGAAAAGAGAGGCAGGATCCTTACTTAAAATTTTTTTTTTAGTCACCACAGCTGTCTCCCAGGTCCAGCTTTCACTGTTGTGGCTGGTTCAGGAAGTCCCTAGGTTAGCACATCGTGCATACGTGAACGGGTTCTATGTTGTTGTACCATCGATGTGACATACCCACAATGGTATAACAACATTGTGGCATCATACAGAGGGTACAACCACCCTGAAAAACATTGGATTTTTATCAATAACAACATTCCGCATACATTATCAGTAGAGGAAAGAGAGGCAGGAGGGACACCAATGATCAAATAGGGTCCATGGTGTAGTAATAGGCAGGGAAAAATAAGGCTGACTAGATGGTTCTACCAGTCCTTTTCTGCTGAGAAATTCTATGTCTCTAATAGATTATGGAGCCACTGTGACAGATGCTACCTCCAAAACTGTCTGGGTAAAGAAAAAAGCTCTAAATTTTAAAATGTCCAGATCTACTTCATATCAAGGCCCCAAGTCCCACTATTGTTCAATTTGACAACTTGGCTGGCTGCTACCAGAAACACTAGCACTTTATGCGATGTGCCCACAACCACCTGCGGCTGGCCAGAAAATGATGTATCATGTGAGGAGCAGCTGCAGGTCTGTCCATTAAAACAAACTACGTATCCCTGTAGCTTCTAAAAGATCCGGTTTGAAGCATACATATTTCGGTGCTATACTGAGACCAGATATAGCCTGACAGTCCACTACCAGTCTATATCTGGTCTCAGTATAGCACCGAGGCATGTACACTCCAAACCAAAACTTCTAGTAGCTACAGGGATACATAGTATTAATGGACAGACCCACTGTTGATCTTCCTAAGGAGACATTGTCAATAGGCAGAAAAAATAATTGCACTATCTGGGGAAGTGGGCACCCAGTATCTAGGACCACAATTACAATGCACATGTGCATTCATGGGTGGAGAGGATATGATTCCTAAGTGCGACCTTAAAAGGACCTATTTTGGGGAGGGTGGAGACAAAGGGGGAGGGCATCAAACCAGCAAGTAGCCTTATGACAGAAGGACCTTAGGGCAAGTGACGTCCTAACTCTGGGCACTAGGAAGGTCGCCTTGCAAGAACTGCGGGTGGCAACAGAGGGGGTGGCCTAGATTAGAGATGTGGATTCTCCAGTGGGGGGAGAGCCCAAAGAGGAATTTTTTTGCCAGTAGGCAGGTCTGGTATTGCAGTCTTTCCTCAAAATTGAGTACACTGGCTTGGGAGTATAGGGTGCATGTGTGGGTTTGCATGTCGGCAACTGAAAGTAGCCAGCAGGCCTTATTTACAGACATTTGGATTGTGTTAATAGCAGTGGTGTCAGCATCTGCATAGAAAGGGAGTTCATAGTCTACTAGGGATAGGACAGAGGAGATGACAGCCAGGCAGAGGGCTTCTGGGGGCAGACAGTCTTTATGTCTATATAGGAAGCCATATGAGTGTTGATGGTGATGTGAGTGTGCTAATGTGTCCGTGAAAAGAGAGAGCAGGGCCAAATGTGATACCTAGATATTTATATGCGATGACTTGCTCCAGGGGCTGAAGCGAGCTGGAGAGTATCTGGAGGGGAGCATCCTTGGCTTTACTTTGATGGTGTGCAAAGAGCATAGTCTTGTTTTTTTATGTTATTGATAAGTCTTTGGTCAAGGAACCAGCTTTTGACTTGGTTAAAAGAATGCTGTAGTAAGGTCTGAAGTGAGGAGGGGTGTGGGTGTGAGGTGAAGAGGACCGTGCCATCTGCATATAGAAGAACCTTACCTGGGCAGTGGCTAGGTAGGGCATTTAGGTAGAGACTAAAAAGAAGTGGGCCCAAAATGGAGCCCTGAGGTACACTAGAGCAGACTGGGTATGTGCTGGAGAGAGTGTTGTTTATTTTAACACACTGGGACCTTGAGGAGAGGAAGCAGGCAAACCAAGAGAGGGGTCTTTGACAGAGGCCAAGCTGAAAGAGTGAGTCCAGAAAGAGGGGGTGGCTGACCATGTCAAAGGCCTTGGATAGGTCTATAAATACGGCTCCAGCTAGGTGGCTCTTATCTAGGGCTGAATGTGGAAGTTGGAGAATTGCATGAGATCAGTGGTTTTTCTATGGCCAGAATGGAAACCATGCTGCTCCCTACATAGTAAGCCATGGGTGTCCAGGTACACAGTGAGTTGGGTAGCTACTACTTTCTCTAAGGCTTTTGAGAGTGTGGGGAGGATGGAGAATGGCTGATAGTTACTTGGTGATGAGCTATCTCGTCCTTTGTGAATGGGAGTGATTATCACCTTTTTACAAGCGGTTGGGAACTGTCCCAGGAACAGAGAGTGATTTAATAGATCTGTGAGTGGTACCAGTACCATGTCAAGGACTAGTTGGAGTAGTTTTGTGTCTACAGGGTCACCAAAGGGACTAGTGCCATTTAGGGCTTTAGTCAGGTAAAGCTTGGCTCCCTGTAGAGTAATGATATGCAGGTAGAAAGGTGGGCAGTGAAGTGTTGGTGCCAGGGTGGGGTTACTTGGGTCAAATAAATTGCTGGGAAGAACTGCACTGAGGTCAGAGAATGTGGTGTTGTGGAACACAGTGATGCTTTGTGGGCTGGTAGTGGTTGCTCCATTAATGTTAAGTTAGGATTCAATTCAATTCAATTCAATTTTATTTATAAAGTGCCTTTCAAAACCAAGGCACTGTACAAGATTAAAATTTATAAAATCCAAAAATTTAAAATCAACCAGAGCTAAGACACAAAAAATCATTAAATCTACATTAAACAGGATGTTACACATCAATTATTAAAGGTTAATTCAATTTAAAAATGCTAACTCAAAAAGATATGTTTTTAAGGCGATCTTAAACTTATCGACAGTTGGGCATTCTCTTAACCAATGAGGTAGAGAATTCCACAGGGTTGGTGCCGCAAAAGCAAAGGCACGAGATCCTGATGACTTCAGATGAACCCTGGGAATCTCCAGCAATCCCTAATTGGTGGAACGGAGAGGATGGAGGGGGCAGTAAGGAACCAGGAGATCTTTCAGGTAACCTGGTCCCTGATCATGTAGAGCTTTAAAGGTTAGTAAACCAACCTTAAAGGTGATCCGCCACCAAACAGGCAGCCAGTGCAGTTCACGGAGCACAGGCGTAATATGACTGGTTCTAGAAGTCCCAGTCAAAAGCCTGGCTGCCACGTTCTGCACTAGCTGAAGGTGGCGGATATCAACCCCAGGTAGCCCTAGGTAGAGGGAATTGCAGTAGTCCAGACGAGTAGTGACAAAGGCATGGACCAATGTTGGAAGGTCACCCAGGGGAATCAGATGTTTCACCTGGGTGATGTTCCTCAGATGGTAAAAAGAGGATTTGACAACAGCTGACACCTGAGATTTCAGAGTCAGACCGTCATCAAAAATAACGCCCAGATTTTGCACCCGTTCAGAGGTAGGGAGCGGTACACCACCAAGTAATAAACCTG
Source organism: Neoceratodus forsteri (assembly GCA_016271365.2). Taxonomy (NCBI): domain Eukaryota; kingdom Metazoa; phylum Chordata; order Ceratodontiformes; family Ceratodontidae; genus Neoceratodus; species Neoceratodus forsteri. Next base: position 58,542,841 of record CM028130.1, read on the forward strand.
ATGGTTTTCCAGCTCCCACACCCAACCCCGGATGACCTGGATCCACCACCAATACCTCAGTCTTGTCCGGATTGAGTCTCAACCAGCTCGAACTCATCCAAAGTCTGATCTCATCAAGGCAGTTGTTAAGTACAAAGAGTGCATCACCCTGACCGGGGAGAAAGGACAGATACAGCTGGGTATCATCTGCATAACAGTGAAAACCCAGACTGTATCGCCTGATGATTTCTCCTAATGGCAGCATATACACTGCAAACAACATGGGAGCTAAAATGGAGCCCTGTGGTACCCCACAGGACAGGGAGTGGCGCCAGAGAATAAATTCCAGTGACAACTCTCTGAAACCTGCCTGCAGGTAAGAACAAAACATTCGAGGACTGTACCAGACAGTCCACAAAAAACCCAGGAGCTCAACAGCACTCCATGGTCTACAGTGTCAAATGCAGCAGATAGATCGAGAAGGACCAGAATGGTGATGCCTTTCAATCTCTGGCCATAAGGAGGTCACTCAATACCGGACAAGGGCAGTCTCTGTACTATGCCTTTTCCTGAAATCCTTTTCTGAAACCAGACTGGAGAGTATCGTAGACATTGTGAGATATAAGGTGATCATCCAATTGCAACGCAACTGCCTTTTCAATAACCTTACCAACAAATGGCAGGTTAGAGATAGGCCGGTAGTTAGCTAGACAATCTGGATCCAAGGAGGACTTTTTAAGGAGTGGTCGAACTACCGCCTCCTTAAGGGGGTCAGGAAAAAAAAAAACATCTCCAAGGATTTCCAGACAATGTCTGCAAAGATTGGGTAGATGACTTCTACATAACCTAATAAGAGCGGTGTAGGACCCGGATCCAAACTACAACTAGTTGGTCACATTGTTTGGATGATCTTCACAATGTCCCCGAATTCTGGCCGGTGAAAATCTAACCAGACAGACTGAGGACAAGCCACCTCTAGTCGAGCACCGCAATCCCCCAGAGGAAAGGTTGGACCGATACCGGACCTGATGTCGGCAACCTTATCCGCAAAGAACTGAGCAAACTCCTGGCATCTTAGCTGAGAAAAAGCTTCTCTGGGCTGAAGACAGACTGGATTGCACAGTCTGTCCACGGTCCGGAAAAGCTGAGCTGGTCGATTCTGTGCTGCAGAAATCTCTCTGGACAGGAATTCTGCCTTCTTACGAGTGATTTCTGATTGATAGCTATCATAATGTGCCATCAATCTAAGCCTGTCGGCATCAAGGCCCAATTCCGCCAAACTCTCTCCAACCTTTGGCCAACTCACCTTAACTCCTTCAAGGAGCCATCAAACCATGGGCTCCTTGGACGGAGGGTGAGAGGCCGAACACGAACAGGAGCAATTTTGTCCAGAGCATCTCCTATGGCCTTATTATAGGCTAATACCAGATCATCTGGACTCATGCATTCACCCGAAAAGCTCAACAGATCCAGTGCCGCCATTAGGTCATTGGGATTAACACCCCTTAAAGGGCAGTACTGAACCATCTCCGTAGGGGCAGACCTATTAGCGGGGGCCCTGAAGCTGAACCTTATGGTGTAATGGTCAGACCAACTGATGGAAATGAGGAGCACGTTTTCTCATTTAGCTCTTTTATACTGTCCCAAAAATTCCAGGCTTTCCCCAAGGAGGAGGCCAAGGCAGATCTGTAGTGTTCAAATTTGGCCTTTCTGATGGCCCAGGTACATCTGTTTCACATGGCATTATAGACCTGTCTGTCCACCAGCTTACCCGAGGCAATGGCTCAGTGCCAGAGGTTATCTCTTAGCCATTGTTGCTGTAGGAGTGTGGAGGGGGTGATCCAAGGTGCATTGCATTTCTTGGTGTGTGATTTGGTGACTGGGGCAAAAATGCCGCATGCCTTGTTAAATGAATAGGAGAAATAGTCAAGGGCCACATCCACATTTTGGACCAATTTGATAGGGGACCAGTCCCAGTTGGCCAGGTAGCATTTCAACTTATTGAGATTTCCAGGGCATAGGTGGTGGTGGGTGGTCATCCCAGGCACTGGTTTGGGTAGCCAGCAAGACCAGGTAAAAAGTATTGGTGAGTGGTCACTTAGCAAGTTAGGGTGGACCTCAATATCTGTGATTCTGTGGGGGCAATTGATGAGGAGAATGTCCAATAGTGAGTGTGTGCCAGTGGAGGGGTTTAACCTGGTTTGCTGAGTTACCAGTTGGATTATTTTTTTTCTTTGTTTCATTCTTTGGAAATGACCTTTGAGCACAATGCTGTTTTTCAAAGGTTCCAAGTCAAAACTTAGAAACATAATCAATTAAACAGGAACAGTAAACATAATAAGGAGTGTGAGTAATACAGCAGGTGAACTGACAGATAATGATTCACAATTGGCAAAGTAAGAGTTACAGTAAGGATGCCTCATAAAGCAGTTAGGGTTGTAATATAGTAATTCATGTGAAGAAAGCAATGAGACACTAGGGACATTTGCAATTTCTATGAAGAGACATCTACAGTTGAGATCATATGGCCTTCACTAGGACTCCAAGGTATATGTGAAACAACTAGGCAGTAGCAAGAGCCACCTGAATAGGCATTGTTGAGAATTTGTGGTGAGGGGCAGTATGGAATGGTGTTAGCTGAATATGAGGAAGAAAAGGAATGGAATTAGGGGATGAGGATAACAGGAAGAGGAGGATGGAGAAGGGAAAGTTAGGGCAGGGACAAGTGTAACCCCTCACCCCTGCCTTTTTGCCAAAATGACAGGTGGCATGCTGTTGAAGCTGACAGCAGTACCTGGTGGGGACCTGGGTTTGGGGAGGATGAGATTACTTGACACAGGGGGACCTAGGTTTGGCTACTCTGCACAGGGGCACCCAAGTAAATCCGAACACAGGAAGCAATAACTGTAATGTCCAGAACCAGGAATGGGATTCTTCAGTGTGGCTTTTATTCACATACTAGCTGAACAAAACAAAGCATAGATGGACCCCCATGGGGCTACATTTCCTGGTAATGCAGATTAGAGACTACAGAACACTTACTCACCATTTTCAGCCCTCAGGCTCTGTACCCACCAGGCACACAGCCCGAACTTGCACGCAGCTTTGGGTACACAGCCCGACTTGTACACACTTGGGTTTTCCCCACGGTCCATTGGAAGAATGAACCAATTATCCTGTCGTGGCTCCCCACACCACTTAGAGTCCCCAACTCCTAGAGAGAATTTTTCCTACTTGTTGTGGCTCTCCACACCACTTAGAGTCTGCGACTCCTAGAGAGATTTTCCCTTTTGCAACCCCACATCTGGGTACTTCCCCCATCACTGGCCAAGTGCATGAGGCAAAGTAGCAACCACAGCAGAAATCCATACAGGTGGACACGGTCACTAAAGATGGGGGGGTTCGCCCACCTCCAGCTCCCACAGCCCATACCCAGCCATTTCCCTATGAAAACTGAACCATTCCTTTGCTGAACTTCTAAATGTAGATTAAAGGGTAGATGATCTGGTGCATCTCCTCTACATATTACTTGAATCACACAACACTCTAGCATTTGACACTACTTTACTTGTTTGGCCCATTTCTTAGGCTTCCCAAAATGTAGCGCAATCCCTAGATTTTCACACATGTCCCAGGGTGAAAACATTTGCCCTCTTAGTCAGAGCAGACACTCACCCTTTAGTTGCAGGTGCCCCACAGGTGACTCACAAATCTTCCAACTTTCAAAATAAATGCTGAACTAAACAGGCAGCTTTTCTTCCACTTGGCAGAATTAAGGGGATTGCCCCAGGAATCTGCTAGGGATCTTTACATCCCCCCCCCCCGGAGGGAGGGGGCACTGAGACCCGAACAGCGGTCTCCACCACTTGAACACACCTTCACTTACTGAAGACAAACTGGACACTGACTACTACCCTTTGAAAACTCCCAACATTCTATCTAACCCCCTTGGCTGCAGATTCCAATGTGGCTTATACAGCTGCGAAAGTTCTTATGGTGATGTCATCCCTCAGTCTCAGCTGAGACTCAGAACAGAGTGAGACAGTGTGAAACCCATTTAACTGGAGTTTCACAAGCTGCCTTCCCTGCCTACCACTAGGTCTTACTGGGATTCTAGTAACCCCGTGTAACAAGGAGGTTACACTCACCTTGACCAGGAAAATGACTGTCCGCAGTCATTATTTACCCGGCCTTAGGCCATCCCACCCTATGTGCTACCTGCGGAGGGGGGTGATCAGGCCCCCTCCTACCATGTGCAAGCACAGGCAGGCAACAATAAGGGCCTAGAGGCCTTTAGCTGACATATCAGCATTAATACTATCCACTTACTGTGGACACCCAGTGGCTCTGGTAGAACTATCCAGAGCATAGCCCTGATAGATCAGCACTGCGGTCCCTACTGCAGATCAGGGCCACAGCCTGTCTATCCCCCCTAACCCTCTAGGGAAAACCTATCTGCCTTTAACCTAATACCCCCAAAACAAAAACAACCCGGGGACCTACCCGATCTTGTGCAACCTGCAACCACACACCATTAAAATACCACATTACTGTCTCCTCCCTACCCCCACAACCACACCTGTGGAAGGAAAGGGTTAATACAGCAATAACAACAGTAACACCACAGTACTTTAAATTTCTACACACTAAAGCACTGATGAGGAACTCCGATGAGCCCCTCCTCCTCCTCTTCTTGTCTTCTCTTCTGTCTTCCCAGGAACACCTGTAAGAAAAAGAAAGACAAAACACACTCCTAATCTGCATACACAGTCTACCTAGACCCCTACCATCAAAACACTGCAGAATCCCAAAAAGATTTTTTAGAAAAAAGGTAGAAAAACAGTATTTACATTAGAAAATGACATTATTTACAATACACATTTGGGGGGATGGAGTGCCTTAAAAGTCCCAACTAATGACCACAAGGCCCGAAGGCTAGTCCAATAAAGAGTCTCTCCTGGGCCGGAGCCCGGTGAAGCACAGTTCTAACAGGCCAAATTCCCGAAGGGGAGAGTCTTTGCAGACAGTTCACACATTTTGAAGTCTGTTAGTGTAGGGTGTGTACTGCAATGTCATAAAGATAGAAAAGTTCGGACTTACCAGCCACTTGTAGTACAAGATTCAGCACCAACCTGCACCTCTGACGAAGACTCTCCCTGGCAGCATTTCTTCCGATACAGCTGGGTGGACATCTTCTGAGAACCACAGGAGGGCACAACTGGGAACAGCTGGGTTGATGTCATCTGGAGACGGAACCTCAGAACAGGAACAAAAAGAAAACAGCTGGTCCGACGTCATTCGATTACCAGGCGATGAACAGGAAACAGCTGGGCTGGTGTCCTCTCTGGCTCTGAAGTCATCTGGTGGGCCAGTTGATGGATGCTGGAAAGAACAGTACACTGTAGACTGATAAATGTGGGGCACCTGAGTCCTGGATGTTCATATTGGCAGATCAATAAGGGCACTTCACAGTCTGGTGTGGCAGTATTGACTACCACTGCTCGGATCGCCATTTTGTAGGCACGGGCTTATTTGCTGGGAGGTCCTTGCACTGAGGCCAATAGTACCGGGGATCAGGGGCTTGAATTATTACCCCATCTGGGCACACATAATTCACACAGTGGGAGATTTCACATCCCTCTCCGTCCACCACTCTCACTCTGTCCATAAACAGTGTCCTACCTCTCTTCCACTGGGTATACTTTTCATGGAACAGTCTATTCTTTACATGCTTGTTGGCCCCAGGATGCACACTTTTCATTGCTTCATCCCAGATCCAGGATTTCCTGCAGTTCTCAATCTCCTCCCAGACTTTTCGAGGAAAGGTAGGAAAGGTCATACCATAGATCTCATTTGCATTCCTACGAACCAGTCTCTCCTCTTTATTTGCTTTGGTCAATCTAAGACCACTGGCCTGGCTTGGGGGTGGACAGTCCTGGTTCTGCCAGCTTCACATCCTTAAGGAAATTAGAAACGGATCCCTGACTTCTTCCTCCTGTAAAGCCAGGGCAGTGGCATCACCACTTTCTTCCATACATTCCTCCGAGGCAAGATCTTGAGGCTGTGTACCCATTCCTTTTTCACAAGGCCACATAGGTTCCCCCTCATCTTCCTCTTCACTGAGGATCTGAGCCCAGGAGTGAGCAGTCATCCTCACTCCCAAGACTATCCACTCATCACTAGGCGCGGAGGTCGACACCTCCCATTCAAAGGCCTCCCACATCTCATCTTCACCTAAGAGACTTGGGCTAGGTCCCCCCCCTCCAGGGATCTATTGATGCTTTATCCAAACTTTCTTTCTGGGATCCAGCATCCAAAACTTCAACTTCTGGTTCTGTCTCTAACTCTGCACCCACTAGCTTTGTGCCACACTCCCCCGAGGGACCTTCTTCCACAGGCTCGCCTGGTGCTGTGTGCTGCCAACTGCAGATTCCTGAATTTTTGTCCATGTGGGGGCCAAACGAATTAGAGGCACTTTATACAAGCCATATTTTTCTAGGCATCCAGCACAGTGAGGAATCATGAAGACGACCCTTCCAGCTCCCAAGCATATTTGACATACATGCACTGGATAATTAGGAATCACCACCTGAGGAGGCAGTTGCCCTCCATAGCACCACTTTTCAATATCTCTCAGTCTATTTACTGCTGCTGTTACTGCAACCCAGGCATGATCCAGGTAACGAGCTAGTCCTGAAGCCATAACTGCAGAAAAATAAACAAAAGTTCACTGTAACTGAAAGTCCCACTTTATTGAACACACTCTTTAGCTGTAAAATGGCTCCTCTGCTGCTGTGTTTACTTTACTACCCCACCATGTAATGGTGGCGGCAGCACTTATCAACATTTAGAATCTGGGTAAAGCCACTGCGCACCCGATTTACACAAGCTACTGATAACTTTTGCTCAAACTGCACAACTTGCTCTGTTCTTGCTTTAAACACGTTTACAGGACTTTCCATGGACTTTTTACATACTGGTAGCATTTCTTTTATTACAGTCCCTTAAAGCTTCAGGTTTTTAGCACAGGATTGCCTGTATTTCTAGTGCTGCACTTCGCTACAATCCACAGTCTCTCTCTGGCTGTAAACTTTAAACTGAGGCAAAATTCATTACTATGCACACAGCCAATGGCTTAACAGACTTGCACTTGCTGGCAGGACATTACACAGTCGTTACTTGCAAAGCGACTACACTGCTGCACACTCATTTGTATGGCATAGGGCTGAACATCACTGTTTGAGCAGTTTTAAGGAAGGTTACTTACTATTATCAGTAGCAATTTGCTGCGATGGGGAAAAATGGCCTGCAGCCAGTTCTTGGAGGCCTCAGAACAAAAACGGGTGGGCAGTCCTAGCGATCGTCTTTTTAAACACCAAACTTGCAATTTGGACTATCGATTAGTGGGTTGAGCCCGATGTTAAGCAATAAAGTCTATTTTTGTACTGTTTACAATGCTTTGAACACTCCGCGACGCTCCTCCACTGTCAGTACACGCACTCCACTCCACTCTCACTCCCTCTCGAATGCTGGGGCAGTCTCTGTAGAGCTGGCTGAGGGCCGGGACTGATTGCAGCCTGACCAACCACACGACGCCATGCAAATAAGCCTCCTCTTCCTCGCGAGGGCTCTTCTCCTCACGGCGATTGTCAAGCAGGCAAATTTAAACTGCAGAATGAAACTTTTTTTCTTTTCCAACTGACTCCACAGCGGGAGCCCATTTCAGCCATATAACATAGCCATTTACACTGCAGTCTCTCAATTCATTCAGAAAGCATTTCCAATGTCCAGGGCATAATTTTTCTGTTGCTACCCCTAGTCTTCCACACTTTTCTTCACAACAGTTCATTTTAAAAGCATTTCAAAAGTCCAGGGCACAATTTTCCTGTTGATACCCCTAGTCTTCCACACTTTTCTTCACCACAGTTTATTTTTAAAAACATTTCAAATGTCCAGGGCACAATTTTCCTATTGCTACCCCTAGTCTTCCACACTTTTCTTCACAACAGTTCATTTTAAAGCAGGCAAAAATGCTGTAAACTATTTTGATGCAGGACAAGGGCACACACTTTGGCTTTACTGCTCCTTGGTAAAAAGTTGGCATTTTTAAACAGCAGCACAAGATTCACAGCACACAGCAACACACTAGGGAAATTGCTTCACCTTTTTTGGGCTACCCACTGCCAGATAGCCAAAACGCTAGCCCCCTTGCCCAAGCACCTTCCTCCCAGAACAAAATCCAAAGTGGTGCCTCCATTTTTGTAACCCCTCACCCCTGCCTTTTTGCCAAAATGACAGGTGGCATGCTGTTGAAGCTGACAGCAGTACCTGGTAGGGACCTGGGTTTGGGGAGGATGAGGTTACTCGGTACAGGGGGACCTAGGTTTGGCTACTCTGCACAGGGGCACCCAAGAAAATCCACAGGAAGCAATAACTGTAATGTCCAGAACCAGGAATGGGATTCTTCAGTGTGGCTTTTATTCACATACTAGCTGAACAAAACAAAGCATAGACGGACCCCCATGGGGCTACATTTCCTGGTAATGCAGATTAGAGACTACAGAACACTTATTCACTATTTTCAGCCCTCAGGCTCTGGACCCACCAGGTACACAGCCCAGACTTGCACGCAGCTTTGGGTACACAGCCTGACTTGTACACACTTGGGTTTTCCCCACGGTCCATTGGAAGAATGAACCAATTATCCTGTCATGGCTCCCCACACCACTTGGAGTCTGCGACTTCTAGAGAGAATTCTTCTTTTCTTGTTGTGACTCCCCAACTCCTAGAGAGAATTTTTCCTACTTGTTGTGGCTCCCCACACCACTTAGAGTCTGCGACTCCTAGAGAGATTTTCCCTTTTGCAACCCCCATCTGGGTACTTCCCCCATCACTGGCCAAGTGCATGAGGCAAAGTAGCAACCACAGCAGAAATCCGTACAGGTGGACCCGGTCACTAAAGATGGGGGGGTTCGCCCACCTCCAGCTCCCACAGCCCATACCCGGCCATTTCCCTGGGAAAACTGAACCATTCCTTTGCTGAACTTCTAAATGTAGATTAAAGGGTAGATGATCTGGTGCATCTCCTCTACATATTACTTGAATCACACAACACTCTAGCATTTGACACTACTTTACTTGTTTGGCCCATTTCTCTGGGCTTCCCAAATGTAGCGCAATCCCTAGATTTTCACACATGTCCCAGGGTGAAGAAAACATTTTGCCCTCTTAGTCAGAGCAGACACTCACCCTTTAGTTGCAGGTGCCCCACAGGTGACTCACAAATCTTCCAACTTTCAAAATAAATGCTGAACTAAACAGGCAGCTTTTCTTCCACTTGGCAGAATTAAGGGGATTGCCCCAGGAATCTGCTAGGGATCTTTACATCCCCCCCCCCAGAGGGAGGGGGCACTGAGACCCGAACAGCGGTCTCCACCACTTGAACACACCTTCACTTACAGAAGACAAACTGGACACTGACTACTACCCTTTGAAAACTCCCAACGTTCTATCTAACTCCCTTGGCTGCAGATTCCAATGTGGCTTATGCAGCTGCGAAAGTTCTAATGGTGATGTCATCCCTCAGTCTCAGCTGAGACTCAGAACAGAGTGAGACAGTGTGAAACCCATCTAACTGGAGTTTCACAAGCTGCCTTCCCTGCCTACCACTAGGTCTTACTGGGATTCTAGTAACCCCGGGTAACAAGGGGGTTACACAAGGAACACTGTAGGCCCAGAAGGACCAGGGAGAAAATAAGTGTGAGAACAAGGCTGGGGCAGTGAAAAAGGGAAACAGAAACCATTCCCCACACCTTGCACTTACAGGAGAGGTCAGTATGAGCTACCTGCAAGAACAGGTGCCAGCGGTAATGAGAACCTGCTTCAAGTCCAATTTTAAGGCTTGGAGACTGGGTGTGTTAGTTATGTATGAGGGGATCTCATTTAGCCAAAGGGATGCCCAATAAGAAAAGGACATTTGGCCGAGAAAGGTTTTCCTGAAAGGGACGGCTAAAGAGCAATGGGTCCTACCCCTGGGGTGATAAGAGGAGTATCCAGCCTGTATCAGTCATTTAAGAGAGAGGGGGTTTCCCTAATAGGATTTTCTTGCCTAGAAGGCATGTTTGGTACTTTATTCTGTTGCTGAGATTCAGCCAACTAGTAAGTTCATAGAGTGTGCAGGTGTGGACCCGGTTATCAGCATCCAGTGCTAATCTGAAAAGGCTGTAAAAGTCAGGATTTGAGGGTTAATCCATTAGGCCCCCACTATATTAGCATTAAATAAATTAATGATTCCATAACTTCAGAAGAATTAATAGCTTCAAATTTAAAGCATCATTATTAGTTAGTGAGAAAAATGGCAACATATTGCATTTTTTAATTATTTTGTTGTTGTTGTAAAATCATCAATATATCCATTTGTATTCATTGTATTTCACTCCTGAACTGAAATATGGGATTTGAAATGTTTAAATATCCCTCCTCTTTGGCTGTGTCCACTGTGAATACATGAACTCTTTTGATGTGGTGTGGTGCTGTGTGCTAGTACTCTACTAATATATCCTCAACCTGGTTCAAGTATGCAAAGAAAAAAAGTCACCTTGAGGGAAAGGATATGTAAAGCTGTTAGCGGCAACTGTCCTTAATGACCGGAGTCATCAATTATCAGATTGGGGAAAAGCTTTCTTAAAAACATCTGAGAGAAATACAGACATACTTAGTTTGATTCTAATTATGTCAGAAATGCATTAATGCTAAGAAAAATATGTAATGTAACTTTTGAGACGTAACAAATGCTGTTGGTTTAAATAGAGACATCTTACCACTATGAGAATTGTTAATAACACAAACCAAATTATTCCCAGCATTGCCAAACTGGTTATTTATTAGTGAGTCATTTGCTAATATCCCCCAGTGTAAAAGAAAATAAATTATTTGCAAAAAAAAAATAAAACTGGGTTAATGCACCAGTTAGGGTTCAGATTAAAAGGGCAGAAGTAAGCGAATTTGGTGCTAGTGTTTCCAAATCTAACACCCCAGACCCACCACCCAAATGAATCAGGGGTAGAGTCTTCCTTTGGGTTTTCAACCCTAACGCTCACCCCATTCTGATATACTCCTCAAACATATGAAACTGTTTCTCTCTACATGTTGGCAAGAACCTGTGGTCCCTGCCTGAAATAAAATACATCAAATCTGAGCTTATTTGCTCATGGGATGGGGTGAGCATTAGGGCTGAGAACCTCAAGAAGAATCTTCACCTGATGAGCTTTGGGGGTGGGGCTAAAGTGTTAGGTTTGGAAACCCTAACACCACATTTTCCTACCTTTGTCACTTTAATCTTAACCCTAACTGGTGCATTAAATTAAAAGTTTTCTTGTGAAGAATGTCTTCTTTTTCAGATAGTAGAAATGCATCCTAATTCACATGTCCCAATACATCCCAGCATCCTGTTAGCCTTGCTATAGGCCGTCTTGCACTGGATCATTTGTTTAATGGTGCTACTGATGATGTAACTCCTAGATCCTGTTCCTCTTCTATAGTACTCTGTCTCACCTCACCCATTCAGTACCTCATCCTGGAGTTCTTTTTCTCTAGGTGTAGTACCTTGCACTTTTTGGTATTGAAGTTTAACTGCCAGACCTTTGACTACCCCTCTAGCTTTTGTAGGTTCCTCTGCATATCCCTTATGCCCTCATTACTATCCACCATCCCACATAGTTTTGAGTCATCAGTGAAGAGACATAACCCGCCCTGGATTTCCTCACCAGTGTCACTATAAACATGTTGAAGAGGACCAGACCCAGGACAGATCCATGTGGAACCCAGCTTATAACTTCCCTTTCCCCTGATTTAACCCCATTGAACACCACCATATGCTGTCTCCCTTCTAGCCAACTACTTACACAGTTCACAACAGTTTTAGCCATACCCAGGTCTTTCATCTTTTTGTGCAATCTTTTGTGTGGTACCAAATCAAAAGCCATGCTAAAGTTAAAGTACAGCATATTCACAGCATGGCCTTTGTCTACTTCCTTTGTCACACAGTCAAAGAAAATGATTAGGTTAGACTTACAAGACCTTCCTGCCATGAAACTGTGCTATTTACTATACTGGAGTGCATTGCTCTCCAGGTAGCCTATGAGGTCCTCTTTGATTAATGATTCCATCAGGTTCCCCACAATGGAGGTCAGACTAACAGAACTGTAGTTCACTGGTTGCTCCTTATCCCCCATAAAGCAGTACAACATCTGACATCTCCCAATCCCCTGGAACTTCTGCAGACCTAAGTGAGCTGTTGGACAGCCCAGCCAGTGGTTCCACCAGTTCTGCACTAATTCCCTAAGTATTCTCAGATCCAACCTATCTGGTCCTGGGGTTTTATCCATCTTAAGGGCAGCCAGCCCATTCAGGACCCTCTCGCTAGTAAGCAATGGCTGTCTCATTTTCAGGATTCCCTTAGTGATCATTTTGATGCCGCTTTCTGGCATGGTTCCACAGTCCTCCTTAGTGAATACTGAGCTAAAGTAGTCATTCAGGATGGCAGCCTTTTGCCCATCCTCCTCTAGTACCCTACCCTCAACTTGCCAGGCAATGGCTCCTTTTTTCACTAACATATCTGAAAAAACTGGTTTTCTCCATTCTTGCCCCCTCCCCAATGTGTAACTCTGTATCTGCTTTTGCCTCCCTGACAGCCCTCTTTGCCTCCCTGTTTTTCCATAGATAATCCTCCCATTCTAACTCACTCTCCTTTTCCTTGTATTTATAGAAGGCCTTGTTTTGGGCCCTAACCACTTCCCTGAAACTAGCTGAGAACAATAGTGGTCTCTTAAACCTGTTTTTCTTTGATACTGCCCTTATGTTTGCCTTTGATTACTTGGTATTACTTGGTATGAAAGAACAGAAGAAGGCCAGAGCCCATCGAGGCTGTTCCCCACACTATGTGGGACATTATTTATCTATTATCCCTCAACCAAACATCTAATTTGTTTTTATGTTCGCTAGCACACATGCACAAGGAACATTTTGGGAGAGTAGCACACTTTAGAGGTGTGCCTCTCCCTTGCAATCCAGTGCTCCGTTGAGCAGGCGTGGTGGTCCTGCACCAATGGGTGCAGGAGCTCTGTATGACAGCAGTGGTCTTCTGCTTCAAAGAAAACCACCGCTGTCATACTGATCACCGTGTCACGCCAACCCCCCTCGCATCACGTGCTCTCCCCGCATCACGCCGCCCCCCCAAAGCTTTGGTGCCATGCTGCGAGCCCACCCCAGTGTGACAAACGTTGTTTGCCGATGGAGTGCCCAATCCCCCGTCGGCTCCTTGGCCCCCCCCAGCCACCTTCTGCCATGCTGGGAGCCCACCCCAGCGTAGCAAACGTCCATGTAGTCCTTTTTTTTTTAAACATTAGACAAGCGGTCCACATAGTCTACTGGTCCCCCTCCCACAACCCGCACCCGCCCACTGAACACCCAGCCTCCCCACACCCCTTCACCCCATAATTACCTCCGAGCTCGGTCGCGACGATCTTCGGTTGACCGGGAACACCTCTGCACTCTTCAAAGCCGACTGCGAACTGAGGAAATGCCGGTAAGATGTATAATGGGCTAGATAGAGGGGGTTTCAACTTTATTGCATATCTCAGGCATTTTGGGGAATTTTTGCACCAAATTTTCAACATGGTTTTTTGGGAACCCTTCTCATGAATGATGTTATTGTCATGGCGTTATTCGGCCCGAAGGGCGATTTCGCAGTCACTGAGCAAAATCACCCCTCAGGCCTGAATAATGCCATGACAGTGACATCATTCATGAGAAGGGGTCCCAACAATCCCATGTTGAGAATTTGGCGCAAAAATTCCAAAAAATGACTGTTTTACGAGCGTGCGTTGCGCAGTTCCTACACAGGCTCGTAAGTTCACAAATTTTTAATATTTTCACTCCAGATTTTCAACATTGCCATTTTACCACACCTCCTTATGAGCAGTACAGCTGTCATTTTTCACATCCTACCCAAAATGTGTTTCTGCCCATGTAGCGCACAATGGCGCAGTCGGTGTGAGAAATCAATGTATGGGATGCATTAAGAAAATCATGGTGACACCATTCATTAGCAGAGGTCTTAAAATGGCTATGTTGAAAATTTGGTGAAAAAATTCCTAAATATTACTGTTTTACGAGCGTGCGTTGCGCAGTTCCTATGCACGCTTGTAGGTTTGTGAATTTTCAATATTTCCACTCCAGATTTTCAAAATTGCCATTTTACCACACCTTCTTATGAGTAGTACAGCTGTCATTTTCACATCCTGCCCAAAACATGTTTCCACCCATGTGGCGCACAATGGCGCGATCGATTATCTTGAACTCAATGTATGGAACACATTAAGAAAATCACAGTGACACTGATCATGAGCAGAGGTCTTAAAATGGCTGTGTTGAAAATTTGGTGAAAAAATTCCTAAAAATGACTGTTTTACGAGTCGGCGTTGCACAGTTCCTACGCATGCTCATAAGTTTGCAAATTTTCAATATTTTCACTCCAGATTTTCAACATTGCCATTTTACCACGCCTCCTCATGAGCAGTGTAGCTGACATTTTTCACATCCTGCCCAAAACATGTTTCTGCCCATGTAGCGCACAATGGCACAGTCCATGTGCGAACTCAATGTATGGGACACATTAAGAAAATCACAGTGACACTGATCATGAGCAGAGGTCTTAAAATGGCTGTGTTGAAAATTTGGTGACAAAATCCCTAAAAATGACTGTTTTACGAGTGCTCATTGCGCAGTTCCTGTGCACGCTCGTACGTTTGCGAATTTTCAATATTTTCACTCCACATTTTAAACATTGCCATTTTACCACACCTCCTTATGAGCAGTGCAGCTGTCATTTTTCACATCTTGCCCAAAACATGTTTCCGCCCATGTAGCGCACAATGGCACAGTCGCTGTGTGAACTCGGTGTATGGGACACATTAAGAAAATCACAGTGACACTGTTCATGAGCAGAGATCTTAAAATGGCTATGTTGAAAATTTGGCGAACACATTCCTAAAAATAACTGTTTTACGAGCGTGCATTGTGCAGTTCCTACGCACACTCGTAAGTTTGTGAATTTTCAATATTTTCACTCCAGATTTTCAACATTGCCATTTTACCACACCTCCTTATGAGCAGTACAGCTGTCATTTTTCACATCCTGCCCAAAACATGTTTCCGCCCATGTAGTGCACAATGGTGCAGTCGGTGTGCAAAATCAATGTATGGCACACAGTAAGACAATCACAGTGACACTGTTCATTAGCAGAGGTTTTAAAATGCCAATGTTGACAATTTGGTGAAAAAATTCCTGACAATGGCTGTTTTATGAGCGTGCATTGCACAGTTCCCATGCACACTCGTAGGTTTGCGAATTTTCAATATTTCCACTCCAGATTTTCAACATTGCCATTTTACCACACTTCCTTATGAGCAGTACAGCTGTCGTTTTTCACATCCTGCCCAAAACGTGTTTCCGCCTATGTAGCGCACAATGGGGGTAACAAAAAGGTCATGCTGAAAATCTATTGTGCAAATACCAGCAATCGCACAGGGCATTAGGTTAAAGCACCATATATGCCAAACACCACTGCAAATACCTGCAAGCGAATGTTCGGCATTGACAAATGCTTGTTAAAGACAGTGGCACTAGTTGCCTCTACCAATTCTTGTGGCAAGGTGTTCCATACAATGGATGCTCTTATTGGAAAAAAGTTTCCCCTTTTGCTGGTTTTATAAGTGTTTACTTCAAGCTGTTTCTTATGCAGTCTCGGAACATGTCTCCTTTTGGAGAGTGTTAGACCACATTTTTCCATTAGATCTGGTGAATTTATTAAGTTAAAAACCATAAACATATCTCCTCTTAATCTTCTAGTTTGAAGAGAGAAGAGACCAGTAGCTTTTAATCTGTTCTGATAATCCAAGTTTGTTAATCTTGGAATCATTCTAGTTATTCTCCTTTGAACCTGTTCGAGAATTGCTATGTCTTTTTTTTGGTTTGGATTCCAGAAAGGGGAGCCATAGTCTAGATATGGTCTAATGTATGTCGTATACAATGGAATAAGGCATTGTTCAGTGTGATTAACAAAAGTGTGTTTTATTTGCCTCAAAAGTCTGTTGGTCATGAAAGCAGTTCTAACACAGTGATCATTTGATGTAAGTTTATTATTTACATATATCCTTAAACCTTTTTCACAATTTGATGAGTAAAGTGGTAGTTTGTTTATATAATATATCATTTTTGGATTATTTACACCAAAATGCACTACTAAACATTTGTCTTGGTTAAACTGCATATGATTTTCATTTGCCCAAAGTGTTAATTTTTCAAAATCCTTCTTTAATGCAGAAATATGTTCTTGATTATTAACTTTGCCCCCCAATTTAATATTGTCTGCAAATTTAACCATGAAGTTATTTGGCCCTGTTTGTAAATCACTAATAAAGAGTGCAAACAGTGTTGGTCCTAAGATCTACCCCAGTGGTACATCACTTGTCACACTACCCGAATCAGACAAGATATCATTAATTCTGACTTTCTGAGAATGATTTGTCAATCAGTTTAAAGTCCAGTTGACAATATCGGGTGATAAACCTAGATTGTGCATTTTAGTAATGAGTTTTTCATGTGAGACTTTATCGAAAGCTCTACTAAAGTCCAAAAGAATTACATCAGTAGGGATACCCACATCTAGTAGAGTACTTATATTATTGTAAAAAGATATCAGATTGGTGGTGCAGGAATACTTGGGAGTAAACTCATGCTGATCTGAATCATAAACTCCTAATTTTTTTACAATCTTGATCTATTAGAGACTTCATTACTCGTTCCATTAATTTACCAGCCACTGAGGTCAGGCAAATTGGATGATAATTTTGCACAGAACCTCTACTGCCTTTTTTAAATATGGGAGTAACTATTGCTGAATGCCAATCATTTGGTACAATGCTTTCTTGTAAGGATTTGTTGAAGATAATTGACAAAGGTATAGAAATATTTATAGAGGTTTCGATTAGAAACCATGGATGAATACCGTCTAGGCCCAGACTAGTATTTTTTTTTAGTTTTTTGATGGCCTGTATAATGTCAGTTGGATAGAACCCATGATAATCTACGTGGTGAACTTTAAATGTACTAATAGGTGATTTTTGAGAGAAGACAGAACAAAGTTACTTATTAAAGAAATTTGAGGTTTCTATATCAGATAGAGAACAGCCATTGGTTATAATGGGACCAATGGTCCATGATACACCTTTTTTACTATTTATATAGGAGAAAAGAGATTTGTGACAGTCTTTTGTGTGAGCTAGTTTAAATTCTAGCTTATTTTTTTCCAAGTTAATAGAATGTTTTAAGTTTTTCACAGATAGTCTGTTATTTATGTAATAGAGTAGTTTTAAATGGAACAGAACTATTAAGTTTCCTAAAAAGTTTAATTTTTATTTAAATCTGATTCTTAATTGTCTTGTTGAACCAAGGGGGAATTTTTCCTTTATTATTATATTTCCTCTTTGATGGAATAAAGGTGTTTTCCAAATAATGTACAATGTTTTTAAACATGTCCCAAGCTTGTTGTGTTGTACAATTAAGATGATTAGATTCCCAGTTTATGTTTTTAAAGTATTCATTGATTTTAGTCAAGTTTGCTTTATTATAATTTTTTGCACAGTATAACTTCCTTTGTGTAGTTTTAACTGTAGAATTTCAAAAAGAATAGATGAATGATCACTGGTCCCAAGTGGATCCCACATTTGTAAATTGCTAATTTGTTGCTCTATGTTAGTATATAATAGATCCAAAATATTATGACCTTGAGTGGGTTCAGTAACAAGTTGTTGCAATCCAGTACTAACTACCACATCTATTAGTCCTTTCTTGGCATAGGACTGTCCTGAGAATGAGTCCCAGTTAATATGAGGGAGGTTAAAGTCACCAAATATTACAGTATCTTGAGATTCTGAAAAATGTTTAATTTCTTTAAACATATCAGTTGTGTAATCTGAATTTGCAGATGGAGTTCGATAGATGTTATCAATAGTTATCCGTCTTTCGGATGAGACATTAAACCGAGGTCCCATCTGCCTGGATTGGTGGTAGTTCAGGTGGATGTTAAAGATCCCATGGCACTTATCGAAAAGAGTAGGGGATTTCCCCGGTGTCCTGGCCAAATTTCCCTCATTCAGTAAAATACCACCAACAGCTTAATCTGGTTCAAGGTCAGTTGGCATTCATCTGTATCCCCCTCCCCCGGGTCGTGCCTGAAAATAGGCAGGATTTGTCTAGTGCACTTACCCGGTCAACAAAAGCTAAATAAATAAATAAATAAATAAATATAGACCTGCTCCTTCAATAAGATTTTAACCCATATACTTTCCAAAGGAAAGGGAAAACACACTTCAAAAGAAGGAATATCATTTTGTATGTACATACAAATTCCACTGCCTTGCTTATCTAATCTGTTTTTAAGATATAACTTATAACCTGGAATTTCTCTGGCCCAAATTGAGGATGCGTCCCACAAAGGTTCAGTTACTCCCACCACACCTATATTTAAAATTTACATTTGGCTTTGATTTCTGCCAATTTGAGTTGGTTTAAAGATCTTGTATTCAAAGCTAGGAATTTATATTTAGTTGTAATAATATTTTGGTAAGTATTCAGAGACTTGGGAATAGACCCATTCTCCCCCGTTGTTTTTAGTTTAAACAATGATTTATGATTTTAGTAATACTTTTCCCCAAAAGTGTACTACCCCTACGACTGAGATGTAAACCGTCCCAGCAAAACAAGGAAGAAAGATCTGAAAATGATTGCCAGTGGGTAATATAGGGTATATCCTGCTTAAAACACCACTTTCTTAGCCATTCATTTAGGGCTTTGATTTTCTGTGTCATGGTAGATGTTGCTCTCAGGACAGGTAGAATTTCAGATATACATACACAGCATCCCCTATCAAGTAATAGGTTACACAATGCCACATAGTCCTGTTGTAACTGATTAAATGGGGAGTTATTTATATCATTAACAACAGCATGTATGATAACCAGTGAATCCCCCCCCCCGCGCTTTTTGTAAAATTTTAGGCATCATGGAGGTAATGCCAGATACCCTGGCCCCACGGAAGCTAGAACAAGTGCGGTTGCTCTTGTCACTATTACATACCGCCCTGTCAATGTGCTTAATGATTGAATCTCCCAGGACTAACACTTGTTTTGAGACAGTAGGGGAGCAAGAATCAGAAACAGGTGATTGTTTAACACACTCTGGAGTGGTTAACTTAATAGCTATTAATTTGGTAGCTTGACACTTACTGGGACAAATATTCCTGGGCATTAACTCCTGATTAAAAGGTTTTTATAAACCATTATTTTTATCAACAGAGGGTGATGCGTAGGATAAATCATGTAGCACTTCATTATTTGATACAGTCAATTGCTCAAACCTATTACGAGTTTCAATAGGGGCACTATTGTGTATTTGACAGCCCCTACATTTTTTAAGAGGCTTTGTGACAAAGGTCCAGTCATAATTATCATGAGAAGAGGGTGGATAATCATCCACCTTATAAGAGGGGGCAGAGGTAACAGGTATACTAGTACTAGTCATTACAATTGTCTCCTCATCAGGAGGCATAGAAATGCTACCTAACTGTGAAGGGAATTGTTCATTAGAATGAAGTTGTTCTTCCATATGATCAATGTAACTTTCAAATTCCCTAATATCAGTAGAAACGGGTTTAATAGTAAGCTGAAATGCTATGTCTGCTTCAAGAGTAGTAATCAGATGGCAATTAGCACATACATACTCACTCCCATACTTTTCCTCACTATACATCAAACATTGCATACACTTACTAAGTTCTTTTTCCATTATTAAAGGTGTATATTTGCTAAGTAGAGGATATGTTAAAATTATCTTATCCAAGTTTGTCTAATGCCAGCAGTTTCAGCATGCCCACAGACACAGCAGACATGCACAAATGTGCGTGTCTCTGTGCATGGCCCTGAACATGCTCACCCCCCTCTCTAGAGGGGCAGGTTTTAAGCAAAAAAACTTGAAGTAAGCATCTGTTCATGCCAGGTTTCTACGAGAAGTAAAAATAACAATATTTACTTAAATTCAGCATAATTCTGTGAGTTGAAGGTTTACAAGCCCTTAAAAGGGCAAGAGAACCACCAGGCAACAGTGCTTTTAACAGAGAGATGTTGTTTTGGGGTAGGAGGTATACTAGCCTATTGCTAGTCCTCCAGGTTCCCACAATGCTCTGCTATTCACTGAAGAGTCAGTTACAAGCAAATGATACCACACAGGGTTGACAAAACCAATGTTTCTCTATGATCCTTCCCTTCCTACTGCCAAACAAGAAGTTCCTGTTGACAGTCAAATCCAGTGGCTATAAAAGTAGAACTGGCTTAGGGTGGGATGGAGGGCAATTAGTAAGAAAAAAGGCTAGCAACAGGAAGTTGTAATTTGAGTCACCTGCTTTTATAGTGTCTAAGCCACACCCCAAATTAAGCTCTTTCTCCTCCCACTGGTTTAGCAAAGTAAGTTGATACAGTACCCTTCACAGCACAGAACACACACTGACTTTCTTTTCTTTCTTGTTTAACCCTAAATAAGAACCCTTCTACTTCTAATAAAGTATCTGTCTGCTTAATCTCAACAGACCTTGACTCCTGCTGAGATATAAGTGTTAAATTAATAAGAAAATGTAGCTTCTTTTAGTTAGCTGCTTTCTGCTCTACAAGCAATGCTAGCAACAAGGGTGGCTCCCTTTATTGCACCCCATCTCTTTTGCACCCTACCTATGGCCTCCACCCCTAACAACTTATCCCTGACCAATTCTCTCAACCTATCAAAGTCTACCCTTCTAAAGTCAAGGATTTCAGTTCTCAATTGTAGATTAATGGCCCCCTAGAGCCAATTCAAACCTCACAGAGCTGAGGTCACTGTTATCTAACAGTTCTGCTACTCCCACAGCACCCACCATCTCTAAGTCCACAACATCAAGGATTGCAGTCTTCTTGCTGGGTTCCTTAATTAACTGCACCTATAGACAGTCTTGGAAGGTGTCCAGTAATGTCTGACAACTGGGACTCTTGCTCACTGGAACCTCTCAATCAATGTCAGGCAGGCTCAGGTCACCCACCACCACTACCTCCCATTTTCTGACCCTCTTTGAGTTCCTCCCTGAGTTCTCTGTCCCTTTCCTCACCTTGACCTGGGCGTGTATAGATCACCCCTAAGCATATTTTCCTGCCTGAGATTGCCCTGAGTTGCACCCATACTGACTCAGCCTCCTCATTGCTACCCCTAATGCTTCCATCTTCTGCCACTTCTATGCCCTCCTTGACAACAAAGGGCAATTCCACCTCCTCTGCCAGTTATTTTATCCATCTTGAACAGTGAATACCCAGGAACCATCATCTTCTTGTTATTTTTATCTGTGGCCCATGTTTCCATGATGGCCACAAGGTCCACCTCACTGCCTGTTGTCAGCGCCTGGAGCTCACTGAGTTTATTATCTAGGATCCTGGCATTAAGGCATACCCCTTTCATTTGACCCCTGCTCCAACTCTGCTACTGTCTTTTTGCTTTTTGTGTTTTCTCTCCTAGTGTGTGCTTTTGCCTTTTGTTTTCCTCTTCACTGGTGTCCCTCCCCTTGGTCCCGTAAACCCTACTGCATTTCCTGTTCCATTTTTGCTGTTACTCTCCCTGGGAAGTGAGGGAGTTCTATCTAGGATCCTATTCTGTTCTCCAGCCACCATTGATACCCAATACCCGGAATCCCCAACAGTCAACTTAAATGTCTGATGTAGACATAAAACTTCTGCCCTAGCATATGGGCACCTTCTCCTGTCAGGTGAAGCCCATCACCCCTGAAGAATCTCCTGTTGCAGAAATCCCCCCAATCCCCAATGAAGTGGTATCCCATGTCTTGACACCACCCCTTAGGCCAACTGATAACTCCTCTGTTTCAGTACTCCTAATCCTGTCTTTCCTGCCCTCCCTACCCTACTCAGTAAGGATGGAAGAAAAGGCCAGGGAGGCTTAGTGCACCACCAATCTGTGCCCCATCCTTTGGAAGTTCTGCTTCATCATCTCTACCAACTGGTTAGCCAGCCTGTTGGAACCCAGCTGTACCAGCACCCCCAGCTTCTCCCATACCATCCTCTATATTATGTATAAATCCTGATTGACTGATACTCCAAGTAGGCATCAGATGAACCCACTCACATCTGTCCCCTTTGCTGAGTTCCCCATCACCATATCTATCCCCCTAATCCATTCAGTACCCAATCACTAGGACCTTCCTGTTAGCCTTGCTACACATTCTTTTGCCAATGCATTGCCCTGCCCTTTCCCTTTGACTGACCTGGAGTCCCATCCTAGCAGAGACAGGAGCCTATACCTCCTCAAGGGGTGTGAAGTGATTTGCTGTCAGGATGGTACTGGGCTGGACAACCTTCTTATGGCTTCCCCTCAACCCCATGCACCACCACCCATCACCCTTCTGGATCAGTGGGTCTCCGGGGGGTAGGGTGTAGGGGGTGAGCCCCTCATGAGCTGAGTCTATATATAAGATATCACTATTGTTGTTGCTACCAGCAGAGAATGGAGTTCTGCTATGGTCCTACAGAATGGCCAGTGCCCCCTCCTCCAGAGCAGATCCCTGGAGAAGAGTGCTCCACAGTCCCCACAACTGAGCACCTCACCCTGTAAACCACATCCAACAAGGAACTGTATTGGTGAGAGGGATCCTTAACCTAATATCAACTTAGTTGAGATTGCTAACCACACCCAGATGGGGTGAATATACTACCAACCAGTGGTTTCAGGTGTTATCACGTAGGATAAGGTGATGGTGCATGACTGGAATATCACAAATACAATCATGAAGTTGTCAGGTACTCAGGCTATACCGCAGATACAGATGTGAGATAAACCAACTTTGAGAACTTTAAGAATAACAACTGGTAGAATTAACTCCTCACCACAATGCAACCTCCCCAGCAACTGAAGGAAATAATTTACAACTACAATGCCACCCATCAAATATCTGAAGGAATTAAGCCCCTACCACAGTGCCACCTCCCAGACAACTAAGGAAATGAAATGATTCATCACCATAATGCCACCCACCAAACAGTTGAAGGAATTACCCCCATGACAGTGCAACCCCCCAAAACAATGAAGGAAATAATTCACCACCACAATGCCACACACCAAACAGCTGAAGGAATTAACCTCCTTACCACCATGCAACCTCCCAATCAACTAAGGAAATAATTCACCACTGCAGTGTAACTACAGTGCTGCCCGTTAGGATCAAGTACAGTGTCATGATTTCCCTGCATGACAAAAGGGATTAATTCCCATTGAAACTGCATTGTTCCCAGCAGTAACTCAACTGCAGAATTCTTCAGAGTTTGGCTTGATCCTGGCAAGCTTCACTGTACCAGACAGCTAAAGGAATAAACTTCCCATCACAGTGCAACCTCCCAAACAAGCCAATAAATCACCTCCACCTCAGTGTAACACTCAGACAACTGGAGGGATTAACTGTCCACCATAATGCAATCCTCCATATGCAGATATACTTAGCTTCACTCCTCCATGCAAACCAGCACAATACAAGTGTACCTAGGATTCAAAGAGGGGCACCACCTGGTCGTCTCGGGTCAGCAGGGGAACAGAGTGACTGTCTGCTGGCTGCCTCATTGTAAGTCCATGTGAAAAAGATTACAGTAAAGACTGTGAAGGAGCAGTTTAAGCTGGAAGCTACAATAGCACGCTTTATAAGGAAAATAAAAGTCTGACCACAGCCTAACAGCACAGTGCTGCTCCAACAAACTGACCCCATTGCTTCAACTCTTCTCATGTGTCTTCCTCAGCTTCCAGCTTAAACTGCTCCTTCACAGTTTCATGTGCCTTCTTTTTTGCTTGGACTTACTGGATTGTGTGTGATACAGACCACCCATACAGATGTGCACTAGCTCTGCATTGGTTGTGGCAGCAAATCTCTTTTGAATTTTGGCTGCCTCGTTAGGCTAACTCCAGTGGGCATACTCTGACATCCTTTGCACATTTTTCCTTTGTGGGGGGGCACAGTGCAGAGGCTGCTTGATGGTCTAGTTCTTAAGAAAGTCCCTGCTCACTTCCTGGTTCCCAGGCAGTGCCTGGAATTGACTGCCATGTGAGGAGGGAGACATATCCCAAACCTGATTAGCTCTTCTCTGGAGCCTCAAGGATCATTCAAGTTCCAGTCTTCTATAGCTCCTATGGAGATCTGATTAGCTGTCTGAAGTGGGAGAGACTGTCATGTCTCCAAAAATAGGAGACCCCCTCTCCCTGCTTGACAGAAATGGAGGAGGCAGCTGTCAACCACTGAAGGTTTTTTTAATACCCCTGCCCACTTCCTGTTTCCCAGGCTGTGACAAGGATTGGCTGCCATATGAGGCGGGAGGCCCAGCCTGAACATGACTGGCTCCTCTCTGGAGTCTCATGGAGCATTCAAGCTCTGGTCTTCTATATGTCCCATGGCAACCTGACTGGCTGTCCAAGGTGGGGGAGGCTGTCCTGTTTCCAATAACAGGATGAGTTTCTCTTCCTTTCTGACAGAAAAATCAGTGGTTCCCATAGTTTTTATTCAGTGTTAGGCCTTTTCACAGTCTTGAAGCTAGGTGCTAGCCTTTTAGGAGTTGCTACTCTCCTCAAGCCATTTTTTTGGGCTGGCCACTTTTATGGGGGAACTTCATTTAGCTGCAGAGATCAAACTGTAGCACCCTCACACTGTTATCCATTTTGAGGGATAGAGCAAGAGTTATCCCACTATAACCTTTTCCCCTGAATGTGAAGTCCAGATTATCAAGTTGAACTGTAATACTACTTGCACATGCCTAGAGGGATTGGAGGGCCAATTCAATGATTCCAGAAATTTCCTCCACAGGGTTTGTTTCTCTCCTGAGTACCAAAGCTCATTATGTATTTTAATAATGAAGTTTTTTATAACTTAACCAAAATTTTCCAAGTAGGATTCCACTGGGAGTTAGGGTTGGATGTCAGCTTGATTTTTCATTCAGTTTTGCCTGTCTCGCTCTCTCTCCTTGGAAGCTATGACTCTGTCTAGTATCAGTTATCTTTATCTATTATCTGTCTACCTAATTATTCCACTCAGTCTATTGTTTCAGCTCCTGATTGTCAGTTCTTTTAGCTCATTCCTAAGGTACTGTAATCCTAAAGAAATTATGTTCTTGTGGCCCCTCTAGGGGTGGAACCTGAATTCTTGGCTCCCCAACAGGATAGCAGCCCCACAGTGGGCACAGAGTATGAATGGCCAAAGCATCTACTTATGTCATTCAACAATTCAATTACACAACCAGCCTTCTGTCAACAATGTTACACAATTATTGCTCTACACATAAATGTATATGCACATTGAACATTACTTGGCCCATATCCAACTTTAAAGAGATATTTTGTACACATTTATATTCATCTAGATTTATCCAGTCTCAGTTAAAGTCCCCCAGTATTAATAACTTCTGAGAACTCAAAAATAGGACAAGAACTGATGTTAACATTCCCAGGCTTTTTAGTGGAAATTTTTGGGGAATGGTAGCCAACTAATAATGTGGATTTACTCAGAGGAAGTCTCACTTCAAGAGCCAATACCTCACAGCAGTTTACAATATTATACAATTTACTCTTAACATTATAATTATCTTCATGGTAAATAATTATATAACTTCCACTTTTACCATAGTCATGCTTTTCCAGTCAACAACCTTCCATAGAAATCTAAATATTGTTTCTTTTTTTGTGTCATTTTCTTTGTGAAGTCAAGTTTCTCTTAGGATTAAAAAATCTGTGTCACCAATTTGGTATACTTAAAGTACAAATTTTTTTCAATTCACATGTACATAACTAATGCCACATTTAAACAAAATATTAATTTCTCATTTACTGGGATGTAGCTTCAGATTAATCATAAGTAGAAACCCCAACAGGACATAGCTTTGGGTTCATGCCATAGCAAGGTAACAGTCATATCATAGCAAATACTTTTAAAATAAGAGAATGCTGTTTTCCTAATATGGCTCAACAATGTAGAGTGCCTATTTTTAGTCAAAATTTGGGGTGTAATCCAAGCCATCAGGAATTCAACCAGAAAACATGACTTTGGGCCCCATATTCAGAGCTGGATAGATGCATGCACATAACGGTGCACCACATGAATAACTTGGGCTGGCCATCTCTGGCATGATATTCAAACAGAATGTATAATCAGAACATAATGTGCAGTATGTTCAAATATCGGACCTTGGTTGCACGGCACACAGTGGGGGATTGCCATGTACCATGCAGTGCAACCAGGGTGTGGGGCTGAATACCAGCCATAGAGGAACTGTGTGGTGCACACCGGTATGCACTGCAGCCCCCATGGTTGATATCCAGTCCACATATGCAGATGATCCCATTGGGCATGAATAGCACAATGGGGCAATTACATGCCAATTATGGGCTCAACTGCAGGGCTACACCTTGGTGATTCATACCAGGCAAGCCCTCACATTTCCCGGTCACCTATGAATGAATGACAATACCCCCCCTTCAATGAGTCCTGAGCACTCATAAATAAATGACAACCCCTTTCCAGATCCACGATCACATTTGTAATAATGTACCCCCACCCAATCACTGTTACTATTATAATATTTCCCAGTCCCCTTTTCCGTGGTGTGCCCCTCCCCAGCCCAAAGCACTGAACATAATAAAACATGCCCCAATCCCCTTTTCCATACTGTAGTGGCCCCTTCCCCAGCCATGATCACTGTGACATACAATAAACCCCCAGTTCCCTTTCAGCAGTATAGTAGTCCCCCCCACCCTGATCACTGCTAATGCTAAAAAATGTCCTGAACTCCATTCCCTGGTGGCTAGTGGTCTCCCCACTTCCCACCCTAGAAGGCTTTAACCCACCACCCCACATCCCCATCCAAACCTATGCCAGTGACTGGTACAGCCCTCCTCACCCTGCCAAGGCCAGCTACAGAATGATTAGTGACAGAGCACTTACAGCAACTTGTACATGCTCACTGGTTTTCTGACATAGAAGGTGGGTGTTTAGGCAGTGTGAAGCTGTGATGCCAATGAGTATATCAATGAGGTTTAGCATAAATGAATCAATGAGGTTTAGCAGCTGGGAGATACATAGCAGGATTTGCAATGGTATTTTCAGCAGCTATAAAATGGGCAGCACCATATGTAAGCATGTTAGATATGTTGAATTATGTATATGTTTGGCCAACCAGTTCCATAAAGGTGAACAGTGAATTGAAATGAATGTTATGAATTCCTTAAATTACATTAAGGCAAAGACAGGTTATTCTAGTAGGGAGCATACAGCACAGTAATGGAATACAACAAACACCTGAAGCCACATAGGCTGTGAGGTTACCAATTTGTACACGTATAACTGAAAGACATGAAGGCAAGAAAGCAGGGCAAAATCATTTACTGTAGGTTACATAAAGCGTTTTCCTGCTACTCAGAGCCACAATGCCCCATTGCAACATCACAGTCCTCCACCATGGGAATAACAGGAAGCCACAGCTAAGCACTGTGAAACCAAACAGCACTGTAATATTGATATGGTAGGAGCTCTCGAAACAGAGTTGTTTTTACTGGCAAAGTCTCAGTTAAGGAGAGCCAAATGATGGCAGCTGTTGAGGCAGTAGAGCAACAATAAACTGCAGCACAGCTGCAGAACAAGGACAGGTAGCTAGGTTTGCAGACTGAACATGAATCAGGTGCAAACAATTAAGCTGGAGCACAGGTGATAGCAGAGAAACAACAATGGGAGCCAAAGCATACAATACAATTGCTGGAAAAGTGAGGAGAGGTAGGCAGGAAAGCAACATGCTGAGCAAAATCTGATGAATAAATTGATCCTGAGAGTACAGGCACAGGGCTGCTTAAGGTAAGGAACAACAATATGTAACATGAAGCACAAATAAACAATGTATACACAGGACACTAGAAAACTAGAAAGCCCAAAAGAAACAGACAAAGTAAACAGAAGTACAGGAGCAGGAAGGAAACAAGCACACAAGGAACCTTGGCGCAAAGGGAGGCAATGCAATACAAACCAAAAACAGGAGAAAACAAAAGCAGAAGTTCAGCACAAACCAAGCAGAGGCCAAGCACTGCAGCATTGGGGGGCCCAGCAGGCCCCAGGGGAGAAGACAGACTGACAGAGCCTCCAGACACAGAGAAAAAGTGCTTCAGAAGAAGGCTGGGAGGAACTTCTTATTTAGCTCAAGAAGGGGACATGGCTGGTTGCTCATCCCATTGAACTACAGGCATAGCCTTTCTGTTAAAGGCACAGTAAAGAGATACCCATTTTAGATCTGCTAAAACATCACAGTAAGTTGGAGTACCCCTCTTCTCTAAAAAGCTCTCCACTCATGTAAATAAAGTTGAACCTCTCCTGAGTATGTTTTGCACATGCACAAGAAAAAAAAATAAAAGCTAGATATAAAATGTAATAAGTCATGCTAATGTATTGAATAATCAGTACTCCATTAGTAACTAGGATTTTTAAGTATACAATACCAGTCTTTATTCCTTAGTAAAGTAATAACATCCATAGTGAACTCCTGCAGGACACTCTCACCACTCAGAGGATGCCACTACACAGAGTGCACCTAGCATGGCCATAGTTTTCTAGAGTGGAGCCCTGCTCCCTTCTGATGTCAGCAACCTTAGGTGAGCAAGGCATCATGAAGAAACTGGATCACTCTGTAGCCAGTAGATAGCACAATTTGTGAGGGCAAGACAGGTAGTGGCAAGAAATAACATTCAGAATCTGATTTCAGCAATTGTTCCAGTGATGGCAAAGGCTGTCAGGGCTGTTAAAAATTGCTAACATGGCCCTGTTTTTCTATTCTGGATCCATGCCTCTTGCTGAAATCAGTGACCTCTGCTGAGCAAGCAGCACAAGAAAACTGGATTGATTCACTGTCAGTAAATGGCAGCCCTGGGAATGGTCAGACAGATGGCTGTAGATGGACGCAAACTAAGAATCAGATTTCAGCAGCAGTTCCAGTGAGGGCAATAACTGTCAAAGCTATTTGTCGCTGCTAGCATGGTCAAATTCTGAGGCAAGAATGGAGCAGTATACATTAAAAGTGGGCTAAGCATGACTGAAATAAAAAAATAAACACTACAGAAAGCAGAAAAAGCAAGCTAAACCCCAAACCAAAAAATAACATTGTTGGCCAGCAGGAAGAGCATCTGACACAAGCAAATTGTTGACCAACAACAGACTACACAAATCATTGTCCAGCATGGGACTTCAGATAGCAAAATAGTGGCTAATACAGAAAGAAAAAGAACAGGGCAAAACTAAGGTCAAAAGCCCATAGACAATAGACAACATGGTAGAGAACTATAACACAGGGGATAAGGGAGAAATGAAGGAGCCAAGACTGCCTGCAGGAAAAAAACGACAAGGAGGAAACCCAAATAGAGGACACCAGTGGGCTAGAGAGCACAGATAAACTGAATACAAAGTAGAGCATGAAAGGCAAGGCAACAGCAGCTTGGAGGAGCTTTGAACATGAGCAGAAGTGAATAAACAATTGGAATGCCTGGAAAGCAGTTGCAGGTTCATGGGTAGTGTGGGAAAGAGAAACGAGTAGGCACTGGGCAGCACATCAAAAACCCAAGCATCTGATGCTTGAGCAAGACAAGGCAGGCCAAGGCAATTTTATTCATATAAGGGCCTAGTCACATAGGTGCAGAGTGGGTATGCACTGAGTAACTTCAGCACGTAGTCTACCCTGCACCTGCCCGTGCCCACTGTGCCCATCTGTGTGACATGCACAAATACATATGCCTCCCCATGCACCTGAACCTCTGTCTGAACACAAAGCTCCACACAGGGGTGGGCTGGGGGCTGATGCGGGAGGCATGGCTGCACTCCACACCATTCACGGAGGTGCAGAGTGCAGTGCATGGGGGGCAATAGCTATGCCATCTGAGGTCAGTCATAACCATTATACTCCCTGGATGCTGCCACATGCTGTGGCAGGGATGGCAGGGGTCATCAGACCCCCCACAATTGCTGCCCCAGTTGTCAGGGCACACTGGAAGGGCTGAGGGTGGACAACTTGGCTAACCCCCCCTTGCTATCAATTCACTGCATGCTGGCTGCCATCATGACACCCCATGGGCACAAATAATCTATAGTGGGACCTGGGTTAGGCAGCTATTTCACTGCCTGCTTAGGTGTGCTGCTCCACACCTGACCACCCCCCACATACCTACACAGTGGGGGGGGGGCATGTATGGAAGACATGCATTGGCCAGTGTATGAGAATATGGCTGCCATGTGGATCTCCCTGGGGTGCAGAGCTGTGCAGGTGGGTTATGCGCCTTTCATGCATACCCATGCCCACCTTCTTGAATAGGCCCAATAGAGCCCTATTGCAAGGGTTCAGGGTGCTTATCATAAAATCACAATTAATACCCCATTAAAATTGTCAAGTTTATCCTTATAAAATCAGAAGTGATACAAAGTTAGCGTGTTATCAAATCAAACACTAAGTCAAACAAATTACATTTTAGGACCATTTAAATGCCTGCAATGAGGAAGAATTCCTGAGATGATATGCTAAGAAGTTCAGTATTACCAGTGCAGCCACTGAGCAGTTTAAATTACCTTTGAGGGGGCATGGTGAGTGATGCCCGCTGCCCCTCTGAACTGCAGGCAAAGCCATAAACTGGATTTGTATCATGCTTTTTCCACTATGCGCATGCTAGAAATAGAATTTTCCCAAACACAGTAAAACTGCATTGCTCTTAATGGGAGAATGACTTCTATTAGTTCTATTAGTTGATATGAAGTAATACTAAATGATTGACTTCCTTGAATCATCAGCTTTATTGTGGGTCATGTGAGCACCCATCTTCTGGAGATCAGTCCCAGGCTAACATAACAGAAAACCTTGGATCATAGGGAGTCAAAATCCTATATGAAGCCAATTATGTCTTAGCTTAACAAAAAAAACAAACAAACAAAAAAAAAAACTGTAGATATTTTTGTAGTCTTATCAACTTTTTATATTTTGCCTGCCACTTAGACACTGTAGATCAATCACTGCAATCGGTAAAGATAGTCAGAATAGTAACATGCTCATTATAGTTCGGTGAAGCTTAAACGATAGAAGCCTAATGACCTTAATCATTACAGGTGGATAAACATCATTTAATGGACCTTGATATAGACCAGGTGCATCAGTTATATGACCTCCCTCCCCAAACATAACAGCCTCAGAACAAAGGTACATTTTTCATTTTCTAGCCATAACCTATACTCCTTGACAGTGTCTGGAGCCAACCCCAGCCTTTACAAATATATTCTTCAGCAATTCTTACTAGCAATCAAAGCATTGCCAAGGTAGCAGATAACACCTTCCTTCCCCTGGGGAATTATATCCATTATCCACAGAAAATGTAACATTGGAAACATTGGCTCTTCCATAGGTTAGCCTGTTATATTGGAAAAAGTCTACTGTGGGTACTGATTGTAAGACACTGTTAGGAACTTTCATCAAGTGTAGCATACACACAAAAAGCTTTGCCCATTTCCCAAATGAACAAACAATCCAGTGCTGTGGGTAATAGACTCTATTGATTAAATGGTATCTTTAATACTTTTATTAGCCCACTTACATATTCTGAATGGATGTTATAGCACAAAGCGTTGAGATCACACAGGTCCTTTCATCAAGTGCTTAAGAAAGAGACCCCATGACTCCATGAATGTGCATCCCAGAGCAAATACGTTATATATATAATACCCATGTTAGTGAAATTAGTCTTGTTCTTTTTTTATCTTACTATCTTTGCCCATGAACAGCTCATTAAGCTGAAGCCCATTTTCAGGTGCATCCTAGGAGCACATGGAGGTTATGTGACTTGATCAGTATCACACAGTATGCAGCTGGAGGTTGTAGTAATCAAACACAGGTCTGCTCAATATATCAAGCTTGTCCACAGCTTATTTCTCTAGCCGTTAGGCTATACTTCAGTTAAACATGTATTATTTACTACAAGTTAGATTAACAGTACAGGCTCATTGAGGCTTACATTTCTTTTACAGGAATGTTGGGTTTTACAGAAAAAGAATGTAAAACAACCATTTCTTAAAATATGAGTCACTGCATAATTCACATTTAATCATAACAAGTACACAAATTCCAAAATAGTTTTTTTTTTTCACCATGCACAAAAATAAAGCAAGAGTACCACAATTTCTAGTGTCTGTGCTCCAAGAGTTTCAAAGGACCTCAGTCAAGAAGGAGTAGAAAGCTTTGATATAGATTGTATTTGTTTTTGGGTGGCAAAAGTTTCTGCTTTGCACTCCTCCCAGATCAGATTTGTGATGAGTCACCCCAAACAAATCAAAAAGATAAGGTGCCCAAGAGATTAACTTGAAAGAACAATTTGAAAAGTCCAAGCAGAAACATTTAGTAAAAAGTGAGACTTTAGCCAGTATGGCTTTAAACAATTCAAACCACTAGCTCAGACTCATTTCTCTTGAATGGCACAATTGCCTGCTATTGCTCTTATCATTTCAATATCATACCTTTAAAAGAGATCACTTCTTTTATGTTTGAATGTATTTTACCCCCATGATGTATCCAAAGGGAAGTCGCTACGTATTTTACTCTAACTATACGCAATTCATAATTGTTATATCATTATTTTGCTGTCCTGTAAATAAAAAGTAAAAAAAGATAAGATACACTGATATTACAAGCTGCTTTGAATACCACTTTACAGCTAGCCTGTTTGTGTAACAAGAAAGGTGCTGATTATAACACTGTTGGCCATGGTTCAGAAACAAGCAAAGGTTATTTTGGGCTGGCCAGAAACAGGAGGATAGAGTACCCCAGAGGATGCTTTCTCCTCTAAGATGGGAGAGTCACTACCTCCATTATAATACCTCTTCCTATACAACCATAAGTGGAAGAATTATGGAGACAGAGTGGCTGAGCAAATAAGAGTCAAACTTGAGGATGCTGTGCCAACTAGAGGTGCAGCAAAGTTAAATTCTGCCCGCTAAGTGGATACATAGTTGCCCACTTCACTTTACTCCCCAGCTACATGAAGTGGCCACTGAAAACAATTACTTCATCACTTCACCTTGTAATAATGATGATAATGACTTTGCATTGCTCACTCTGCCTTACTTTGTTCTAATGGCGGAGTGAGAATTTACAAGCAGCCCACACACATCACATGGTTTATACAGTCTAGGTCACATTCTTCAGGCAGGCAGTACATGAATCATTGGATGGCACAAGCATGACCTCATCAACAGCACTGGAAACATGAGATTGTGATGACTCTTCATCAGCATCAGAATCATGTTCGACCAATGTGGGGACAGGGATGGGGACATTGGGAGTGTGACATCTACTACATTCTGACTCACGGTCATTCCTTTCAACTCCACAATATTTGGGAAACTGGTTAACTTGTTGCCATAGGCTCTGGTCGAACATGGGGCAATACTCATGCCATCAGCAATTTCACTACCACCAGGGGGACAACAGCATCTCCAACCATGACTAATGCACTGTGAAAAACATAGTCAGAGAAATCCCATTACTGATATCAACTATGTACTTCTGCAGCATACTGCTACCATGCCCACTGTCACTCTTGCTACTGGCAGTAGTGCCATGGCCAGAGGCATCTTTGTATGCACATCTCTTTGCAGATATTTTTTTAGGTTACACAGAAAATTCACAATAAATTGAGATTTCTAAAGTTTGTGGTGGATGGGAAGCCAAAAAAAAACAACTGTGACTTGCAGATGGAGATTGGGCATTAAAAAGATGCAAATACACAGACAGATTAAGATTGTGCTCCACACTTAAGAGATGCAGATGTAAAGGCACAACAACACTTTAACCAGAGCTCACAAATCCAAAATTGGAAAATAATACTTTTTGCTGATCTGGGTGGGGAGGGCAGTGCACTACAGTAACAGTCCACTATCAGGATACCACAAAGCAGTACAAAATAACGCAGATGGATAACAGGTTCACAGTGCTGCAATCACTGTGTGGCACAATAAAATGTGTCTGACCTGATGGCACACACCGCATACACACTCACACACACACTACAGGTAATGCACAGCAAATTGAAAACTTAAGTAGTATAACCAAATCTTTAAAACAAACTGAAAGTATGCACTGCACCACAACAGTTAACAAAAAAATGTCAACAATGACTGAAAATATTTCTGTGTGTGCATGAACACAGTTATACAAGAAAAATATAACCAAAACAGTTAGAAAAACTGCATTTCTTCCATTTAATCTATCTCCACCACAGATACACCCTTCCCCCAAGCACACTTAAACAGTGTCTGTCAGTACATAGACTGAATGTTCTAAATTAACATTCAAAATCCACACATAAACAATAAACACGCAATTATATGAGCACAGGAGGGTTTCCTACAATCAATGTGCTATATTTTGAGCCACCAAAAAAGGCTCAAAAAGGCTTTTTGAATGTTTTTACAGGGTTTGAATCTCAGAGCTCTGACAGCAAACTGTCTCCAGTTACCACTACACACACACACACTACACAGAACTGAGGTTGTGCAGAACAATCTAGAGTGCATGTGACCTGCAGTCCTATGAGTCACTTCAAAATTCAGCTTAGAGCTCACAAACAAGGCAAAGTAGTGCAAAGTACATTGATTTCAATTGACTTTGCATTACAATTGGTGTAGAAGTGGTTGGGGAAAGGCAGAGTAATGTAAAGTAATTTCTTCCAATGGACTTCACAATCATAATTACGAGGTGAAGTATCCCGCTTCACATTGTGGATTACTTCACGGATTCTGCCTTAATACACAAATTTCTCAGTGTAGCAGATTATGGCCACTTCGCCCCACCTCTAGTGCCAGCATGCCGATGCTC
This sequence comes from Neoceratodus forsteri, assembly GCA_016271365.2. Taxonomy (NCBI): domain Eukaryota; kingdom Metazoa; phylum Chordata; order Ceratodontiformes; family Ceratodontidae; genus Neoceratodus; species Neoceratodus forsteri. The sequence goes on from CM028130.1 coordinate 58,577,872, forward strand.
CAGTCCACTTGAGTAATGACCAACACCCTTACTGAGCAGATAACATGAGGCACCATCTGTAGGTCCCACACCACTAATTTCAGCACCCACCTCCTGAGGCTAGTTGAGGAAGCCTTGAAGGGCTTGGGGTAGGTGTGATCATTAAGAAGACCACAATGGGAGATGTAAAAGGGGTCAAAAGAGTTGAGGAGTAATTCCCAGGGATACTGGTTGATGGTTCTGAGAGAAGCCTGCAGAAGGGGGCCTGTCAGAGCAGAAGGGACATTAACAGCAAATAAAAAAAGGAAATAAATATCATCTTGCACCAGTTCAAATCTTTATGAGATTCAATGGGAAGTCAACCCACCTCAGAAAACATGGTACAATAGTAAACAGAAATCACAATCCAAAATACACGTTTTGAAAGGAGCTTCTCAAACAAGCAGAAAAAGGTGTCCTCCAGCAGTAGTTTTAAAACACTACATATAGCATATCTTAGTATTCCTTGTAATTGCTTCAGAAAAAAAAATCATAGAGCGATGCCTCTCTGCTTGGTTTATTGCACAATATATAGTATTTTGCATCTAAGTAATAAAATGAGAGGCTCAACTCCAAATTGAAATCCAATGTTGTTGCTTTATTATTTCCACCAGTGTGCAACGTTTTGTAGCATTAGGCCACTTCATCATGAATGCTGGTGTAATACTACAGTGTTACTTGCTGAAGCTAAACTAGAAAGTTTATTTGTGGCTATATATAACGTATATGTTACCACAGCTTACAAACCCTCCCAGACATCCCATGCATTTGTAATATTATCCTGTTTTCAATGGCACTCTTAAAATGTAGCAAGTAAAGCCTTTTGGGGAGCAACCAACATTTTGCTATCAGCATTATGTACTTTGTAACCACCATTGTTACTTTTTTATATAGAAACATAATAGTTTATTAATATAAAAAGACCCACATTTCATCACGTCTATTCAGTTCATATCTAAGTTCTATCCACTCTACCACTGCCAGGTACACTTCATTGAAGTTACAGCAGCAACTACCTCAACACTGACCATCTCCTTTTGTAGACTGACCCTCCTTTCCATCACACAAACCATTAAGAATTTCCTTCGCATGTATCTTCTAAATTTTCCACTATCAGTTTAAAGGTGACCCCTTATAATGGACCCCTCCCTAAGCCTAAACAGTTGCTGGTTATCTACTCTGTATATACCCCTTAGACATTTCTTTTTTTTTTCTTTGTTTCTTTATTATATTTTAAACATATTACATACTGCAACTGCCAGTGGGTGATTTATATCATTAATATACATGAAAGCAAAAACAGAAAAGAGAACATGGAAAGCAAACAACACATATTTATATTGTCATTCTTTCTGTATCTTACCCAAAATGGATAGTATGTTATATTTACTTTTCATGTAATGGGAGAGTCACCCTCCCAAATAGTATAGTATTTTTATTACATACTCTGTATTTCATTATCAACTTTATTGTTATGATGAGTCTGAAATGTTTAGTATATCTAATAACTGTGTTGAATTAATTAAATTACTAAATATGTTCCACATCTGATCATATTTAAATGGATTTTTATGGAGTATATAGTTAATGTTTTTCCTTTTTTTTTCCAATTTAGTATACTTTATTGAATTTGTTTTTAATTTAAAAACAACACTTACATAGAAAAAAAAAACAAATACAACCATGGGATCACACACAATCTCAATAAAACTAAGAAAAATAACCAATACAACTACAAAACTCACCAACAAAATCAACCCATCCATCCCCTCCCTTCCCCATCTATCCCACTTATACAACCCCACTCAACCCATGCAGGCCCACTTATAATATAAACGTTTACATATACTGTAATTTATAATCCCAGGAATAGCTGGGGTATAACATCAAAAAAGGGCACATCACAGTCAAATCATGATAAGTTTTAAACTCTATAGAGAGGAGAAGAAAGACAACCAACTGCCAGATAAGAAAAGTCATAAAAAGAGACCAGCATGTCTGAAAATTAATGAAAGTATGGTTAATGGAAGTGATAGCCCTTTCCACTTGTAATGCCATAAAAGTTTCCTGAATCCATCCTGGGATGGCACCTGACTACCTTTCCAGTGTCTCAACAAAAGCAGCTAGGTGACACCTGATGTTAAAGCCATATCTAATTCCTCTTTTTCTCAAAGAAATCAGGTCATGATTTCCCAAATACATGTCTGAACATTAAAGTATTGGGTGTGCCCAAAAAAGGGATCCCACAAATTCTGAAGAGATTGTGAAAAGGCTGTAACTTTAGGACATGTCCATATTAAATTCAACACATTGCCTTCCTCTTGAGAACATCTGGAGCAAATATTAAATTGTATCAGGTGTAGTATGCAAATTTCTCAGATACGAGTCCAGGCGGATGATAAATAATGTAAACCCAAAGTCTGTTCCCAATAGAAAGCTGTGGGCAAATATTTACTCAAAAGCTGAGTGCCCAATTCTTTAAAGATATATGAGACTGGTCTCTGCTGGACTGCTAGTGAGGTTAATTTCACATCAAGACACCTAGGTGGATTCCTTAAAAAAGGTTTGCATGCATTGCTTTATTTGCATATAAAAGAAACAAGTATGCATAAGGAGATAACATTTAGACCAAAAAGTTTCAAAGGATATAATATCATCATTTTTGATAAAATCATTTAAAGGTAGTACAGTGAGATCCTTCCAGCATCCAGGTCATAGTAAATTTTTTCAATGTTATTTATGGCAACCATAAAGTTTAGCAACGTTGCCATATTCAGGTGGCTGAAAATTCTTCCATTTGACAAGTATACTCTAGTACAGTGGACAGCCAAACCACACCTACTTAAAGAAGCAGGAACAGTTCGGCAGCACAAGCAGTAGCCTAGCTGATATATAGCTGATATATAGGCAGAATTATGAAGGGCATAGCCAGTAACTAGGTCCAAAGGGCACATATCAGAAGAGGAGAGAGAAGCTGTAAGTCCCTACAGAAGGAGAGAGAGTAAGAGTTTTAGGGCAGTGTTGCAGGTTTGCAGCCCTTATAGAAATATGGATACAACTGTAAAGAGCTGGGAATATTTGGAGAATGAGATGGAGGGGGGTGTGCAGGCCAGGGCATGGAGGCAAGTGTTGGATTGGTGGGAGGAGTTGAGAGCTAGGGATGACTTTGGTTGGGGGCACAGGGAGGCTGGGAGGGTTGTGAGCTGCAATAGGTGTTGGGCAGCACTGTTTCTGGGAAATTGGTGGAAGGTGGGGGGTTGTCCAATGTGCAGGATGTTCAGACAACGTATGCTGGAGATAGCTTGAGACAGGAACTGGGGGGAGGGTACAGGTATGAGGGGTTGAGGAGGAGATGGGGCAAACAGGCAGAGAGGGTTCCATGTCAAGATAGACCAGGCTGCCATGGGCTGGAAGGGGGTGCTTGGTCAGGAGGGGCAAGTCCACAGAATCCCAGGAGCACCAAAAGGGGGCATTGGCAGGTGGTAGGGAACACATGTAGACAGCAAGGAAGTAGGAAAGAGGTGCAGGGAGAGAAGATGCAGGAAGGGATTTTAGGGGAGGGCAGAAGTAGGAGGTTGGAGGCAACAAACAGATATGCAGTACTGGTTGAGGAAACAGAATAGGAGGTTGGGAAAGCCACCATAGAACAAGAGTCAGGTGACCAGGAGGGAATGGGGGAATACAGGGTACAAGGAGAGAGGGAAGACGGTGGTGTAAAAGCAGGGAGGGGCAGGGAAGTAGATCAACTTGGCATAAACACACTAAAGAAAGGGGGAGGAAGGTCAAAACATGTTGGGAGGGGGAGGAGGAGGCACAATGCTGGAGGCAGTGGAAGTATGTAAAAGTAGTGAAGGCAGAGTAGTTGGGGAAGGGAACAAGCACAGAAAGGATGGAGGAGGACAGCAGGTGGAGGTGCAATTGAAGGAGAAAGGAGAGGGAGAAGGGCAGGGTATGAAAGCAGAGGACACTGAGAAAGATGGGGATCATAGGAGGGCAAATTATGTGGGAAGTGCAAGGGATGGGGGAGTGGGTACTTGTATTAGGGGATTCTATGGTCAGGTGGGTGAGATGAGGAGGTAAGAGAGCAAGGAAGAGTTAAACCTGGGTGAAATGTATGCCAGGTATGACAGTGTGGAGAGTAGGGCAGTGCCTTTAGAAATGTGTGGAGAAGGTGGGAGGGAAGTGTGGTAGTGTGGGTTCCAATAACAGATTTTACAACCAGTTTAAGATGCATAAACAATGCATACTTCTGCATTTATCATTTTATTGTCTCAATAAATAAAAAAGAAATACTAGTATACAGAAAGGAAAATACATGGTGTTAGTCCTTCACAGTTTCAGAACACAGGATATTCTTCTTCTTCCTTCAGACAACATAAAAGAATTCCTGCAGTCTCTCCTTTCCATGGAACAATGTGAAAAGTGGCACACTCTCAATAGAACCTTCCCTCACTGAGATCAGAAAGCTACTGATCACCACACCTTCAGAAGCCCTCTAGAGGAGCACTTTTTAAGTCAATTAGAGGTGACCTCATAAGTCATGTGACACCCTAATTAAGTAAAATAAATGAAAATTGTACTCATTATTCAAGGATATAATTATATTTTAAACCCTCTATCATCATGATACCATTGCTAGGAATCATATACATAGGTTCCTCTCTCCGTCCATTGCCATAGAACCCGGCTATATACTTAATTATAGGGTTATGATGTCAGAACATTTGCTTAACTCCTCCCCCTTGTGACATCACACTGTCTGGAGTCTATATAACCTGGTATTTCAGGGGCAACTTGCCCCATAGAAGGACCTTACAGCAAGATGCAGACCTCTAGGTAAAACAACTTTCCTTTACAAATTTGAAAATATAAGGATAAACCAAACTTATTTAAGAAAAATAAGTCTATAACCTTAGCATGGAAAAGAGAGATGAGGGGCGTGCTCCCTATCTGCCTCCATATAAGGTTATAGCTTTTTATTTGTCTTTTTATTCATATAAGGAAAACATACATAAATGAACCACTGTAGTATCTATATTTTACTTCACATATTATGGCACTCTAATCTTTGGATATACATTATTTTCTTCACAAACCTCTTGTTTTATTTTTCCAGAACATTTTATTATTTTTCTCAAAGAGGTTATCTGGCTGCTGCACTTTCGGCCAACGCCTTGATGAGGATCTCAGCCTTCTAAAACTCAGAAGGCTTAACTTCAGTGCTTTGGGGCTTATTAGAATCAGCACCATAGCAACTCAACACAGTTGCTTTCATTTCATCCTAAATTTAAACTTAAATGTTTGGATACATGGGTATTAAACTCATACAGTAATTGTACAGATTCTATAGCACTTTCTTGCAAACCTGTACTTTGTTCGTGTTGCCTAAAACCTTTTTTTTTCACTGTTTGCAACAATTTTACAGTCTCAACTTTCCTTATTCATGAATTGAACTTGCAGCAGAAGGCTTTTTTCCACAACCCAGCCATCTACTCATTTTGGAGCTTCTTTTAAGGGGCACAGCTCCTTTTCTGTATTTTTTTTATTCTGGAACACAAGGTTCCTGTCTTGTATGCTCTTGCTGTCCCTGATTCAATTTCAGCCCCTTTTTAATATATTATAACAAGATGCAATTTTTTAATACCAAAGCAAGAAAGTGATAGTAAAGACAAAGTAGAAAATTGCCAGGTTGGCCACCCTGATAAGAAAATTAGGATAGATAAGAATAAGCAGAAGAAGACAGGATAGAGTGAAAGTAGAAACCAAAAGGGCGGGTTATTGCATCTTCTCTGTGTCAGCTTTATCCTTCAAAACTGGACCTCCTGTTACAGGAAGCCTCATATAATTGTGCACCTAGGAACAAATGATGTAGGAGGCAGTACAGTGGAAGAAATACAGGAGAGGTTCAGGGAAGTGGGAGGCATCTGCAGTTGGGTGGGAAGCTCAGTGACATTCTCCAAGTACTCTGGGTACCTAGGGCAAGCACAGCAAGAAAGCTAAGAATACAGGAGTTTAATGAGTGGCTGAAGGGTTGATGTGCAGAAATGGGGTATGGGGTAGTAGTAGGGGGGTGGGGCGAGACATGGAACAATAAGGGACTTTATGCCAAGGATAGGCTGTATCTCAGCATCGCTGGTACAAGGGCATTCACATGGGGACTGGAGAACTACATTAAAAACAGTGTAGATTTAAACTGAGAAGTGGGGAAGGGCTGAGTCGGATAGCAGGGAGGAAGCACCTTCCAGGGAGATGGGTAGGCCTCACCCCCCCCCAGAGAGGGAGGAGGAGAATGAGGGGAAGTTACCAAGACAAAAGTGGAAGGGGGAGAGATAGGAAAAGGAGGGGCAGGACACAATGTGGACTGTAGTATCCTTGAATGCAAGGAGCTTAGCAAACAAGGTGGCAGGGTTCCAGGCAATGATTGTGGAGAGGAAGGTATACATTGCCGCAGTCTCAGAAACATGGGCAATCCAATACCATGACTGTGATCTCATGATCCCAGGATACAAGGTATTTCATAGAGACCAGGAGGGGGGGAAGTGGGGAGGGGTGGCTATTTATGTCAGAGATGGGATTCTGTGTACCAGGGAGGAAGGGGATGGGGGGAGGCCAGAAGCCATATTGGTATTGCTCCAAAGCCCTAAAGGTAAGAAGTTCAGGATAGGGGTGGTGTACAGGCCACCCTCATAGAGCAAGGAGGTGGCTAGGGAGCTGGGGGAGCAAATCAGGAAGGTCAGTGGCAAAGGGAACACAGTTATAGTGGGAGACTTCAATCTACCTGGGATTGACTGACAGACAGTAACTGCAGTACACGCCAGACATCAGGTGCTGCTGAAGGCTATCTAAGACAGTTACCTAGTGCAAGGGGTGATGGATCCTACTAGGGAGGGGAACATACTGGACTTGGTGCTAACAATTGGAGACCAAGTCCAGAATATTGTAGTACAGGAACCTCTAGCAGGAAGTGATCACTGCTCAGTGTGGTTCCTCCTAAAAAGGGAGGGAGTAGACTAAGACCAGGACAAGAGTGTTGGATTTCAGGAAGGTATATTTTGCCAGAATGGGCAGAATCCTAGAGGGGTATTTAGCTGAAATTAACCCAGGGATGAATGCTGAACAGAAGTGGACAATCATTAGGAAGGGGATAAATGAGGCCACAAACACATGTACCAAATCTCAGAGTAAGCAGTCCAGGCCAAAAAATCCTAGCTGACTCAGCAAGGAGGTGGAGGGGAAAGTGATGGGAAAAAAGACTGGCCTTCATTAAGTTCAAAAAATCTGGGTGTGAGGAGGATAAAGAAGTGTTCTCAAAGGCATCTAGGGAGGTGACCAGGTCAGTCAGGGCAGCCAAGGCAGCAAAGGAGTTGAAGTTGGCTCTGGGGATCAGAGAGGGTGAAAAGGGCTTCTTTAAAAATGAAAGGAAGAAGAGGAGTTGTAGTGATGACATTATTAGAATCAAGAAAGAGAGAGGATGGGCGGAACAAGGGGAAGATCAGGCAGAGGCACTCAATGAGTATTTCTGCTCGATGTTCGCAAAAGAAAGGGATGGCCTAATACCACAGGAGAAAGGGGGCAAGTTTGGAGCAGAGATAACAGAGATGGTCATCCAAGAGTAAAGAGTTCTGAAGGGCCTTAAAGCCTTGCGGGTGGACAAGGCACCAGGACCGGACAGTGTACACCTAAGGGCCCTGAAGGATCTGGCAGAGTTGTTGGCAGGCCCTTTGACAGACCTGTCCAACACCTTCTTGGAGATGTGGAGTGTATCCAGGGACTGGAGGATGGCTCATGTGGTGCCTCTTCACAAGAGTGGACCCAAGGACCAACCGGATAACTACAGACTGGTGAGCTTGACTTCCATAGTGGGGAAGTTGATGGAGAGCATTCTGAAGGAGAGGTCGATAACCTTTCTCAATAGCAATGGGCTACAGGATGAGAGACAGCATGGGTTTGTAATAAGAAGATCTTGTCAAACTAACCTGATTGACTTCTTTGACTGAGTCACTATGGCAGTTGACGAAGGCCATGCTGTGGATATCCTGTGTCTGGACTTCAACAAGGCTTTTGACTCTGTGTTGCACAAGAGATTAATGAGAAAGCTGAGGGACATGGGGGTGGGGGAAAAACTGGTGGGGTGGGTTGAGAGTTGGCTGCAGGACAGACAACAGAGGGTAGTTTGAAGGGGGGGACATCCAAGCCACGGCCAGTAATGAGTGGAGTACCGCAGGGTTCAGTGCCTGGCCCTGTTTTGTTCAATGTCTTCATTGCAGACATTGCAGAGGGGGTCAAGAGTAAGTTCTGCCTGTTTGCGGATGACTCTAAGATTTGTGCAAAAGTGGACAATGAGGAAGAGATACAGGCACTCAGAGAGGATCTAGCTAAACTTGAACACTGGTCAAGAAGTGGTAGTTGAGGTTTAATGCTAAGAAGTGCAGGCTCATGCACCTTGGAGCCAGAAATCCCAGGAACCGCTATTAGCTGGGGGGATTGCAGGTAATGGCATCAGAGGAGGAAAGGGACCTGGAGGTAATAGTCACAGGGGACATGAAGGTATCAGCACAGTGTAGGAGAGTGGCAGCAAGGGCAAATAGGATGTTGGGGTGCATTGCCAGAGGGAACTCCTCTCAAAAGGGGGAGGATATCCTGCCATTGTATAGATCACTGGTTAGGCCACACTTGGAGGACTGTGTACAGTACTGGTGCCCATACCTCAAAAAGGATGTAGGATTACTGGAGGGGAAACAGCATAGGGCTACAAAAATGATCATGGGACTAGGGGAAGAAGCTCAACATGTACTCGTTGGAAGGCAGAAGGGTAAAAGGGGACATGATAGAGACCTTTAAGTACTTGAAAGGCATAAACAAAGTCAGGAAGGGAGGATTGTTCTGCTTAAAGTGTGGAAGATGCTCTAGGGGCACAGTCTGAATTTAGAAGGGGGATGGTTTAGGAGGGAGATGAGGAGGCACTATTTCACAGAGAAAGTGGCAGTGGGTTGAAATGCACTACCAGAGGAGTTAAGCACTCAAAAGACAGTGGATAGCTTTAAGTGGGGTTGGGATAGAGTCATGGTTAGGGTTAATACAGACAAAAAGACAAAAAGGTGAAGGACTTGGAAAGAGAAGGAAAGGAGGGGTTTGGATGGTGGTGGGGCAGCTGTAGTGATATGAAACTAAGAGCTGCACAATCAGGCAGACTTGCTAGACCTGTGGGCCTTTTTCTGCTGGCAATTTCATATGTTTGTATAATGGCAAGAAAGACCAATGTTCTTTGTGTAGACTTGGTGGAATCATAATATTGTCCTGTTTGTAATATAACACATTCTCTAGATCTTAACAAGTTCAGGTTCATTGCTCGGTTTATAGTCCTGATAATTTTTGTCCAAAAACCATCTAAACATGGGCAGTTAAATAACATATGTTCTAAAGTTCCTATATTGCTATAACATCTAGGGCATCTATTTGGTAAGTCTCTATTCATGAGGTTCAATCTGTGGGGTGTGTAATACAGGTGATGAATAATGTTAAAGGAGACAGTATTAGGTAGGGTGAACATCATTATAATGAACATTATGCCAAGATTTCTATTTTTATTCCAAAATATACCCATTATATTAGACCCTACAATATTCTGACTTAAATAAATCTATGAGCTTGTTTTTATGGCTAGGTAGAAAACCCTGTGTGCAGATTGAAAATATGTACTGTATATTCCTAAGCATCTAGGGGATGTCATTACCTAACCTCTACTGGTATTATTTAGCTGCTAATGCAACACGTATTTACACTTGTTGTCACCTATAATCAAATAAGCCACCCTGCCAAATAGAACAAGCTTCTAGTCTATATGAGAAAGTAAAACATACGCTTTTTTTCTGGTTCTTATAGAAAGAACATAAAAAATGTGCGTCAAACTACATTAAGTACCTGCTATGCTTGGGACAAAATTATACATATCACTAAACAACCAATTAACAATATCAATATTCTTTGCAATATACCGTAATGGATATTTTCATCCCTTCTCAGCTGATTCTCATTTTAGAATATGGTCTATTAAAGGCATATTGAACTGGGGGATTTGTGGGATACTAAGGGTTTCAATGACTTTCAAACCTTAAAAAATAAATATTCTGTTCCCCAACAAGATTTGTTTAGATATTTTCAAACTAGGAACTTTATTATTATGACTCAGGGTAATTTAAATCAAATTAAATCAAATCAACTTGAACAAATATTCTTGAGGACAAATAACATAAAGATTTTAACTGCAATTTATTTGTATATACTATCTTATCAATCCCACTATTTCCCTAAACTGAAAACAAAAAGGGAACTTGGGCAGGGATATCAAGTTCTAATAAGTACTAGTACAGAATTGTAAATTATTCTCAGAAAGGGGCTATCTCTTCTAATCAGCCCATTAGACAGTTCAAGGTTTCAGTTATGTCCCCCACTTTCTCCTGGCCTCCAGGGAGTACATATTCAGATCAGTCGACTTTTATTTATATGTCTTCTCCTGCTGGATTTATTTTGGTCTTTATCTTTTTTAGGTGAGAGTTTCAGAATTGTACATAGAACTCCTAGTGTAGCTTCACCAAATACCCATACAAAGGTAGAATAATTATTATTATTATTATAATCTTTTGGTAACCAGGTAAGGCCCACTAGGCACAAGTGCCTGTTTTCAGGGATGACCTGGGAGCACTGGGTGGTTAAGTGACTTGTTTAGAGTCACACAGTATGAAGTGGAGGTTGTGAGAATCAAACTCAGGTCTGGCCTGCTGGATGTATCAAGCTTGTTCGCACCTTGTTCCTCTAACCTCTAGGCTATACTGTCAGCCCATCTCTTCCTTCCTTTTACTTGAAAAGACCCTTCCAGTGCATTCTAGCATCCTGCTAGCTTTTCAATATGTATTGTTGTACTACATCAAGTTCTTGAGGCCTTTGCTTATTATAACACCTAGGTTCTTCCCCATCTGTGATCTGTTCTAACCCCCTTTTCAATATTAAGTTCTCAGATTCCTTACTCCTTAGTGCACAGCCTTGCAATTTTTTGATATTAAGTATCAGTTGCTAGACTGGCTGGGCTTCGTGCCACCTTTCTCCACCAGCTCACTGTTAATCACCAGAAAAAGGCCAGGTGTTTGGTAATTATATCTTAAGACACATCTAAAACATTCATCTATATGTTATGGGATTGGCTGTGAGGGACTCGATTAGATACAGCATTTTCTAAGTTTAACATGTGCAGAAATGTGGTAAGAAATGCATCTTATAATAGTCCTGTGGATGACTTCAAATTAATCACCAACATCCTGCCACAGCCATATAATGGGTTTCCAAAATGTAATACTAGGAAAACTCTAATATATTTTAAAATCAGGCCTCTCGTACACTGAATACAGTCTGGACATAACTGACTCAAGGTCTGTCAGCCACAAGCTACCCCTTAATTATATTCTGTTTTTGTTTCATATTTAGGATCACTGACAGATCGAGAAGGTACATTGAGGAAGCATGACTTTTGGCTGTCCTGATTTAAAGAATTAGAGCAGTAAATGTAGGTATGATCACTGTATTGTGTAGGTTACCCAAAGATAGCAAGATCAGGAAAAGGGTAAGACACGCTTTATGAAATAGAAGCCATAGGCATGGTTATGCATTATAATGACTGACCCATTTCAAATGGTACCAACAAATACAAAGCAGCAATGGAATTATTAGTGAGAAAGACAGAAACCTGTGAACCAACTTCCTCTAACCAGGACTTTAATGCTAATTTTTGGTTTCTTCTCCTTCTCATACTGTAAGTAATCCCTGGTAAGCCCAGACAGCATGTGAAATGATGTAATAGAGATTATAGTACATGACATAGCTGACACAAGATATGTAGCACTGTACAGAAACTGAGCAAATGGTCATCTTAATTTAAAGTGGGTTGATCTACAAAGCCCTACAAGGGCTGAGCCTGGACTATCTGGCTGAGCTCCTGCACCCACAAATCCCCATTCACCTGCTCTGATCCACCAGGGAGGATATTTTGGTGGTTCCTAAGGCTAGACTGAAGACCTCTGGAGACTGGGCTTTTAAGGTAGTGGGCCTGGTCCTTTGGAATTCTCTACTCAGAGCCTTAATGGAGGCTCCCTTGGTGGAGGCCTTTAAGAGAGGTTAAAAACATATCTGTTTCAACAAGCATTTTGAAATTTATTTATTTATTAAATTTTGGTGACCGGGTAGGCCCACTGAGCCCCGAAGGTCCCTTTTTCAGGGGCGACCCGGGATAACAATACAAGTTATAAGAATGAAAAAGGACATAAGGAACATTTGAGACATTGTGAGTTACAGCATGAGGTGGTTACAGTAAAGAAAAATAGTGGATACAGGCATGGTAAAAGAAAAGTAGTGGATACAGGCATGGCTTACAGGCACGGTAAAAGAAAAGCAGTTGATGCAGGCATGATCAATAACATCATATTCCAGCACATTCTAATTGTTAAATCTATGTTTTTTTTGTTAATTTTGTTGCATATGTTATATATAGTTATTTATTTGCTATTTATTTCTGTGGTTTTAATGGGGTCAATTAATTATATTTATGGTTTATGTTTTATTGTTATATTGTAATGGCACACTGGATCTCGGGGGAAGAGCACCACAAACAAATAAAGACTACTACTAATGTACTGCTCAGTGGTTTTTGCCTGCCTACATAAAGACAAAGCAAAAAGGCCTCCATCTGATAAGCTGTTATTCACCTTCAAGAACAGCCAGGGGTCAATATGTTCAAAGGTTTTATTATGGTCTGATTTGCAATGGAATGCCCAAATAATTTATCCTAGAAGAACCCATGACAAACAAAATGAACCTACCACATCTTTCAAACATATAATTTTAGGACAGGGTAAAAGGAAAAGGAGGTGGGGTGGTGCTATACATGAGGGAAAGACTGAAGTCCTCCTCAAGAAATAATCTGGCCAACAGTACTCAGAGCACTACAGCTCCATATGGCTCCCTGAAAAACCAGCAGTGTCTAGATCTTTGTACATCAGTTGTACCTCAGTTGTTAACTGCTTCTGGGGGGAGCGGAGCAAGTTTGCTCAACAACCTCCCAAAAATCACCTGAGCTGCCATGAAGTCAGACAAAATTGCTGCTGTTTTTAACTAATATCTGACTCTACAGCTACACCATGTACCTGCAATAAAAGAAAGCAACAGAAAGCAAAACAAGTCTAGCAAGAAATCTTAAACTCTGTTAACATAGCGCAGCATGTTCTGTTCCTCTATGCATTCAAAAAAGTGTCCAAGATACCTTAAAATACTGACAGAATACCTAGGGGAGAAGAAAGCTAATAACCAATACCTGGAAGAACAAAAAAAAAACAAAAAACAAATATATATATATATATATATGTATATATATGAACAGCTGGAACAAGGTTCTTTCCTTTTCTTTACAAAGGTATTGGCTTCCCCTGGCTTCCTCTCTTCCCTCAAGCCCAAGTCTCTGCAACATACAACATTTGTCTTTAGGATCTTTTATTGTTCAAGTTCAACTTTATTGAGGAAAATTTCATTGAGCAAGCTCATTCACAAGGAGGTCCTTTAGACATAAAACAGACAAATACAAGCTGCATATTCAGCATTATCACAGCAATAATATAAGGGTACAGGAGACACAATAAATAAATAGTGCTTCATTAGGAGGTGAGGGAGAAGAGAAAAAGTATTGAGAGATGGAAAGGAGTAGGAATAGAAAGGGGAGGTAGGATTGGCAAAGCATGCACCATAAGATATAGGTTCATTGATGTATGGGGACATCAGTGAATGTACAGGCCACGGAGGATAAGTGGCTGGAATACTATGGGAGTTAGGAAGGTAAGATTGATGTAGGTGTAGAAAGAAAAAGGGGAGCGTGTGTAGGGCAAGAGGGGGTAGGGGTAGGTTTAGGAGTGGCAGGGGTGGGTTAGGTATGGGTTGGCAGGAGATGGTAGGGTGAGGGTAGAAAAGTGTGAGGCATGGTAGGCAGGGGGATGAGACAGTAAAGAGGAAGTCTGGAAGCAACTAGTAATATGGCCAAGGTTGGAAATTAAGGACTAGAATTCAGGGACCAATGCTAGGGAGAATCCTACTGTGCGAGATTACAGTAAGTCAAGGAGATTGAAGAGATGCAGAGCAGAATATTGACAGGGAATAGGTTTAGAAGCAGCTGCAAGTGTCTTATTTTGGATGCAACAAGCTTTTTAAAAAGGTTAACAGAGACAGTGTCAATGAGTTTTAGTGTAGATTGGAACTGGTTCCAAATGCATGGGAGAACACTTGATATGTCCCGTTAACCAAAGGAGGTAAGAGTTCTTGGTACGTCAAGTAGGAGAAAGTCAGTTTTCCTGAGAGAGTAGACACTGTGGGAAATGCAGAAAAGGGATGTTAGATAGTTTGGAACCTTGTTCAGGAGTGTCTTGAGAGTCCAGATACCAGCATGGAGCATATGTCTAGTGGAAAGTAACGTCCAACCAACGGCAGCATACAGGTCAGAGTGATGGGTTTGGTATGGCAAGTTTGTGATGAACCGTAGTGTGTGATAGTAAAGGACATCAAGTTTGCTTAATCTTAAGGCTGCTGAAGAGGTAAAGGTTAGATCTCCATTATCAAGTAACAGCAGGAAAGTGGCCTGAACCAGCCTGATTCTAATTTGGAGCATAAAAAGGGATTTATTATGGAAGAAGAAACCTAGCCTAACTTTTAGTCTCTTCACACCATTGTCAAGGTGGTCTTTGAAAGAAAGCTTGTTGTCTAGCCACATACCGAGGTATTTAAATTTGGAGATGATTTCAAGAGGATCTCCTTGGGAGGTGACAACAAAGTCTTTGGGAAGGACAGCAGAGGAGGTGGCAGAAGTATTATGAGCAAAGATCATGGCCTTTGTTTTCTTTGCATTGAGAAGGAGTTTGGCATTAATTAGGTTGGTTTCTAGCTGGGCAAAGTCGGCTTTAGTACTTTCATCACTTCATCCTGTGTTGAGACTGATGTGTACAGAATTGTATCATCTGCAAAAAAAAGTGTATCTTTGAATTGGATATAAGTGCGTCGAGATTATTGATGTACAAAGAAAACAGGATAGGGACTAATATGGTGCCTGGCAGGACTCCCCTGACAATTGGGAGGGAAGCTGAGAAAAGGCCATCAGCTTTAACTTTTTGGGTCCTTCTGGAAAGGTAACTGGTGAACCACTGGACCATGGGTGGTGTGGCACCTATTTGAATAAGGCTTCTTATTAACAAGTTATGGTTGACAGTGTCAAACGCTTTGCTGTGGTCTAAGAATACTGCCTCAGTAATTTTCTTTGAATCCATTGCTGAAACCCAGTCATTAGTGTCTTTGGCCAGCAGAGTAACTGTGCTATGATGAGATCGGAAGCCGGACTGTGCTGGGTTAAGAATTGAATACGTTTTGATGTGGTGCTTGAGTTGTGCATAAATCAATTTTTCAAAGACTTTGGAGAGGATGCACAAGATTGAGATATGCTTATAATTATTTAGGTTGCACGGGTCCCCTGCTTTAAATAAGGGTAGGATGTGGGCAGATTTCCAGCATGAGGGGACAGTGGCAGTGGCAATGGAGAAACTGAATATGTGGAGAAAGGGGGCAGTGAGGTAGAGCTAGTCTAGTTTTAAGAAAAATGGTTCTAGGCCATCTCCACCAATTTTCCATGTATCTAGGTTGAGAAGCGAGTCTTTGACTTCTTTGTAATTAAGTGGAAACAACTGGAATGGACAAGTCACGGTTTGTGGAGAGTTGTCATTACAATCCTGGTTGTTAGCATGGCCCGCATAAGGGGATGAGTCAAAAGTTAGGCTGGCAAATTTTTTCTTTTCCTTTGAGGATTGCCAGTATGAAGGATATGACCTCCAATAATTTTTGCTTTCCAGCTTGGTTACCTTGCCAATCTCATGGCAGATCTGTCGGGTCCTGCCAATACCATATGCAGATTACTTATGCAATCGCTGTGGTACTGTAGGTGCAAGTGGTCATTTGCCAGATTTGCTGCTATTGTCACAGATGATGCAGGCTTATGTTGGCTTTCAAAGAGGAGATTTTTAACAAATTTATAAGTGTGCAAAACTGGCTAGCCAACAGCTGTTTACTAAATAAAGTGAACATAATAGCAACTCAAAAACTTAATGCAGGCAAATGCAACCTCTACTTAGCAAACGGTGTTGGTTCACAGCATGAGGATGTCACAAGCGTCAAGTACCTTTGTGACCCTTTGGATCAATCTCTTGATTTGGATACCCCAATGTCCCAGGTAAGTAAAACAGCAAACTTTACCCTTGCCTTGTCCTACAGATCTCAACAGAACTGCACATCGTATGCTCATCTGGCAACAGGACAAGTGATACTTCTACTGTCTATTACATATGGACTGATAGTTTAAAATACTGCCTCCTGTTTCCATGGGGATTTCTATATTTTTAATGAAAAACATTTTTTTTACATACTTTTATTGTTTTTTCTATTTACTCCCCTTCCCCCCAGGGACCACAGCATACAAATGAGTGTATGTGCGTGGAGGCGCAACCACGTGCCAGGATCCAGTGGCCCCTTCTACCCTTCCCCAGACTTGCATCACTGCTCCTGACCACCTGCGCTATACACCAGACCTCCACCCTGTAGGAGCGGGACCATAGCAGAGTGGGCATCCACTCCAATGGAAGGGAGAGCCATAGCTCAATCCCATTCCAATCCTCCACCCCCCCAAGCCAGAACCCCAGTGGCCTGAGGTCATTCCCAAACCCATGTTGCCAGTGTGACATGAGGTAAGGCACCAGTGCCTCAGCCCTCTGCGCCACAGGACCGGCCTTGAAGTTTTAATTTTTTAGCATACAAAATCATATATCAAGCAATCATTTAAATTAAACAACAGAAGATCCACGTACACATAAGGGTGTGCAATTTGCATTGTTTATATTAAACCATATATAGTGTTCTGTATTACTGGGATAGATCAGGGTTAATGTTAGGGATGGGAGGACCCAAAAAGGTCCTGACCCTTATTATCAGGATCAGTATCCATGCCAAAGTCCTGATTAGTCCTTATTAGTTCTGATTTAAATCAGAACCTTTTGCAAAACATGAGGAAAACTGAAAATCTGTCATAAAATTGCACAAAAAGGCACTGTGATGTATGACACACAAGACTACCACTGTTGGAAAGGGTGGCAACTTAAGGTCAAAGAGGGAGGGAGGGAGCTCACTGCAATGATATAAGAAGTACAGGCATGACATTCCCCGAAATACATTCAAAACAGCAGATAAACACATAGGAAAACTGACATATGTGAGATGCAACTCTACAGAAAGACTTTTATTATTCTTTTAAATTGTTGCCTGTAAGGCAAGAAAATCTGCAGCAGTGCCAGTGACTCCAGTCACAGCAGAGTAGGGCCTCACAACAACTTGTTGTCATCCCTTGCCAAAGTACCCGGACAGTACTGGGATTTGGGAACTGATTGTGTTTTTGTTCTTCACAACAGGTCTCCAGTGTATTCAGGCCCAGTGAGCCCAAGAGTCACTCATTCGCTCACTCAACCCTTGGCATTGCCTTCCACCCTGCCAGGATTATCTTCTTTTTCTCTTTTTAGATTTCATTGATTCTTCTTGGCCCTATTGTTCCTTTTGGCTGCTTTAAATTAAGGCATTCACTAGAGTAACAATTACAATAACAGTAGCAGTGGCACTGGCAGTCTGGCAGCAGTGGCAACAAGTTCAACCACTTAAGCAGGCACAAATTTCAACAAGACATCCAAAAGTGCAGTGCGCTCTGCAGGATTGTGCCAGTGCTTGCCAGGGGTCACAAGCCCCAGAAAACCTGTAAAAGTTCCACAATATGCAAGCACTCTCCAAATATGAAATTAAAGGCTTGCAACAAGTTGTTCCATCCAAAGATGGTTTATTTCATGTAGCATATCACAGCAATACAAACTGCCAGCATGTAGCTTCAGCCACACAACCCCTAGTGCCTCGACCTCAGGTCTTCTAAAAGGGATATGGTTTAATGTAGAATACATCTCTTTGTATACTGACTAATTAAACCACATTACTATCTAGTGGTTTAAATAAACAATTAATTCAAGGTTCAATTTGTCAGTAGTTTTCAAGGGATTCAAACTTTTACAACAGAGTTGTAATTTTAGAGAAAAAGTCAACTAAATATTTTTCAACTTAGATATAAAACAATAGAAACTAATACAAAAGAAATTTTTAACAATAATTTGCAAGCAAGCGAAGCACCGACTGAAACTCTATCCATTGGCCTTCCTTCCCTTCTCAGCTTTCCCCAGAAATGGTTTGATTTTTTTAATCCTTTTTTTTGTAATTGCTTGCCTTGTTGTTTAACTTGTTTTTTTTTAATGCAAGTTGTTGTTGATAGTAACTAAAGGTTAAGAACTACGATGATTACACAGACCTCTTGTGGCCTTCCCCTGTCCCTTGCATTTCCATTCCCAGCTCCTCTCCCCCCCCAGACGTTTTTCTCTTAAATACCCTTTTTTTCTTTAGTAATGCTTGTTCTTTTTTAAACTTGTGCTAGAACTACTGCTGCTGCAGTATTGGCTAAAGGGAATGATGACAGGATGAATAATCACAAATGCACCATGCACTCAGCCAATATCAGTCAGTGAGCTGAGCTACATTCATCAACAGTGACTTCCTCTCACTGGTTGATTCCCTTCCCACCACACAACCTTTATTTAGCACAGCAAATATATCACCTGACTAACTTAGCAGCTGATCAGGTGACTGATGAGTGTGATGTGCATGCGCAAGTGTACTACCTCTCTGACTCTGACTATACCCCCAACCCCACAGCTGAACTGAGCAAAAAGGAAAAGGAACCCATAAAATACTGTGGCCACATCAGCCAGTGGTAAGTTTCCCACAGCTGATGTAATTGCAGACTTTAAGGAGATGAAAAGGCAAGAAAGTTAGGCTTACGCCAATGCCACCACCACCCTATTAGGCACCGCAACCAAGGCAGTTACTTTGGCAAATCTGAAGTGAAAAAGGGACAGGAGCTGGCAACTTGAACTATGGTGGTAGTCAAACATTGGAGAAGCACAACAGAACAGTGAGTCAGACAGAGTCTTCTGGGCAAGAGAGACAGAGAGAGAATGGCAAAAATATAATGCTTTTTTTCTAAACAATATTATTTTTCTCTCTTTCTCTAATTGTTATCCAGAAGACTCCGTATAACTCAGTGGGCTGTTTGCTCTCCATGTTTGACTCAGAGCATGGATCAGGTGCCTGCCCCATCCTTATTGTCATCATTTGACACCATGCCAAATAATTGACATGGTTGTCAACCCTTCCACTGAACTCCAGCACTCCTTACTCTTTTTTTTTACATTTAATTAGCCCATGTGGTGGAAAGACCCAGACTTGGTACATTTAAGTGAGTGGTTCTTATTTACCCAGGTCTGCTGGGTGGCATTGGATCTGGGAGGGGGGGTCTGATTTTGGGCTGGTTGGTCGGCCCATCCCTAGTTAACATTGCAAAACTTCTAATTGAATTATTAAAAAAGTTGACTTAATGAGTTACTTTAGTTTAAATCACATTCAAATGTGCTTTTATGGGGCCATTCTTACCTGAACCATCAGAAGTATACCATCAGGTGTGCCAGTCTTACTTATGAGGGATACATATCTATTTTCACTGTCTTTACTGTGCTCAAAATAATGGAAACCATGCACGTGATGCCTGCATTTCTTTGAGATTGAATCTTCCTCATGGTACAGGAAAACCCATGGGTTACAGCAAGGTTGCCAAGGAGGGAGAGAGCAACAACAGTGCATTAGTGCATATGAAGAACAGCAGGCTACCAGGAACCTCAAGGCTCAAAGTCAGTGTAGTCTCAAAAGAAACTTGAATGAAATAAACAAACATCCCAAATTTACATAGTTTGTATGCTCATTTACCTTAAATCCCACTTGCACCCCTGTTTAAATTTCATTCTGCAGCTAAAGAGTTACAAATGTTCTGAGAGCTAGCAGTGAAATGTATTTATTTACCTAAAAGTTTAACTATGAAGTACATACTGAGCTTAAGAAATTATTGTCTATTTTCTATAGGAATAAATCATGCTTTAGCCTTAAAATTTGTAAACAACTGATCAATTCTTTATTCATATCACACACTGGTTATGGCTACTGTATCTATATGAGAACAACTGAAGCAGTCCTAAAAGTATTGGATCCTCTGTATCATAGTGCATTAAGATTCATCACTGATTTTTCTTGGCGTACTCATCATTGCAATCTTTACTCTGAATCAGGGTGTCAACCTTTATCAGTCCATAGACAAATTCACTGGATGCTCTATATCTATACATTTGTCTGTAATAAATGACCCCCATATTTGATGGGATTAGTTACTACTAAAGAACATAATAGATATTATTTCAGATCTACTGATTTTCCTCAATATTTTTTATCAAGATTTAAAACTAGGTTTGGTAGTTATAGGTGAGCAGCAGGAGTCCCAATGACCTGGTTCTCTATTGAAAAAAAAATTAACTGGCAATTATTATTACATTGTAACACTTTAAATGATTGCTTGCCAGATTTATGACATATGAATGTAGATGTTTTTAAGTGTACTATAACTGCTCATTCTTATGAGTCTATGTTATTGAATATATTTTTGTACTTGTATCTATATATGTGTGTTCTTTTACGTTTTGTACTGATGGATGCAATTGTAAATGAGAGATTTTCTCTCAATTTTGCTTTCCAATAAATTGAGTATGATGGCGATGAAAACAAATGGTTTCCAAATGTGTCCTGGAGGACAGGGGAGTAGGAGTTAGCTAACAATAAAAACATCTATTTATTGTTAATGCTCTATTTCTCCCCTCCTCCCATTCTCTCTCCCATACCACCCCTCACCACTACTCCACTTTCTCTTTTCCCACTAACCCATTCCTAACAAAGCTTCACTGAGCCGCCTATGACTCGTACTGTATACTTAACTCGCAACACAATTCCTTGACAGTGCCTTTGACTGCTATTATTGTAACCGTCTTTTATTTTTTGTAAATTCCAGTGTAATGATCATATTATGTTTTGTACCTTGTTGTCCTTATTGCCTTTACAAGGAACCTTTGTAAAAGAGCCCTCGTCTCAAAGGTGTCATCCGGAATACAAATAAATAAAATCTAGTCAGAGCTGATATGACCGTGGAGAAATTTTAGGAGTGGCAAAAGCATGAAAAAGAATATGCGATGCTTTCAGAGTCAGCAGTAAGTAACACTGTAGCAATTACAATACTGCATATGCATGATACTCACATGTGAAGTTTGCCCTGTAGTCAGCCCTGCACAATACGGCAATGCTGACATAACTATGTATGCATGAAAGCCATGCATGCACAGTTTATGTCAACATCACCATGTTGCACATGGTGACTGTCAGTAGAGCAGTTGCAGAACAGAAAAGTAGTGCACCAGGAAGTGGGTATATTTATGCGGCCCATAGAGGAGAAGGGCTGCATAAACAGAATCACTGGAAACTATGTCGGAGCACTGTGGCAGCACATCTAACTGCAGTCCAATTACATACTTCCACAGTACTGTTATACAAATCTGATGATGGCATAACATCTGTGGAGCTTGGCCCATGCAGCCATAGAAATCAGACTCAGGAGGAGTCTATTAACAAACTAAAGATCTGGTCTGGGGGACTTGCTCGTCACCACAGTAACTTTCTCATTCTTTTCCAAGCAGTAATTTCTGGCAAATGTGCCTTAACCATGTTGACCTCAGTGCTGGTAGACTACTTCTGGCTTTCCCCGATTGTATTAGGCAGAGGTAGTAGCAGTCTTGAAGTGGTAGCTGCCGGTGGAGGCATGCTCTGGAAAAAAGTGGTCACCATGCTCATCTGCATATTTTGATAATGATGCCTTTCCTTGTTTTTGCTGTAATGAAAAACTGACCCCTTTAACACAAAAAACAAGGAGTCAGTTATGGCCTCCACCCCCCTTTTTTTGCTTCAAATGAGGAACAGCATTATGGGATTGCATCAGATGTACAGTGGCAGCCATAAATGCAAAATATGGTTAAACAGTAATCAACCGTATGTAAAAGTTCTTTTTATTTGAATGTGTTTTTTCTTGATGTTGTCAATTCCACTCCACTCATGTGTACTCTGCCCATGGATTTCTGCATCCCAAATGCATTATTTTATATTTTTGTGTTCAGGACAAAAATGCCATTTTAAATGAGGGTAGTCACTAATCTAAATTCTTTATAGTTTTTTATGTTTCCTTGCACATGTGCAAGAAACATTTTGGGGTAGAATGACATTTCAGAGGGGTGTCAGGGATGAGTCTGATGCACAGCAATCTACAGTGGTCTTGTCCCTGGCAGACCAATGAGCATGCAACCAGACTGTGACATCAGTCACAGTTTTGCAGCTGGAAGCCATTTTCTGGTTGAAAGAAATAAAGTGCTCAAATGAGAGCACTTCATTCCTTTCATTGATGCCCTTATTGATATTATGGCTTGTCTCCCCACCCATCCTGCAGAGGTCCTGGTGTCCAGCCATACACTGCTTCTCCCACTCTCTGTGCCATAAACAGTAAACAGTCCTAGCAGTAAAGAACAAAAAAATATTAGTTATCCTTCCCAAGACAGAATCCACAATTAACTTGTTTGTGTCTGTGTGAATGACAGCAAGGGTTCTTATCCTGAGCTCCTCTCTCTTCAGTGCTTCATGTGTGCCACAATGCCCAGCCTGAGCATTGGTCTTTGTGATGATACCCACTGACCTACACCGCAGATCTCCAAGTGTCCATGCTGCCTCAGTATGCCCCCCACCCTGCTGCACAACATAAGGAGCAACAGTGCTGAGAAGTGAGGCAGCATTGCCTGCAGAGTTGTAGCTTAACCCTGAATGATGGGGAGAGACATGGACTGCAATGACAGACACCGAGAAGGAGAGACAGCAGTGCCCACCCTCGAAAGAGAGCACAGGATTGAAAGAGGTGGTCAGTGGTACCAGTGTCAGGGACAGAGTGGAGAGAGAGAGATCTCAAACAGTGACAGCAACATGCTGAGTAAATGGAATGAGAGTGATCACTATGTGACAGGCTGTCACTATTGCAGCACCACCTTGGCAGTGTGAAATTGGGGGCAGTGCAATCAATCAATCAATCAAAATCTTTATTTATTCAGGTGGGCACCATTGAGCAAGGCTCATTTGCAAGGTGGACCTGGTCATAAAGACATCAAAGTACAGTACAGAAGCAGGTATACAAAAAGCAATAATATACAAGGAAGAAAAAGTATATACAGTACAGTACAAGGTTGAAAAAAAACAGCATTATTTTACAATTGAAGAAGTCAGCAGATGTTCAATCAACCATAGATATTCAGGGATTATAAGCAGAAATCTTCTGAGTGAAGCAGCTGTCTACTACACATATAGGGGAAAGAGGCCTTGTATGGGGTGGCAGATTAGAAAGGTAAATAAGAGGAGGGATATATTACTGACGACTGGGGAAAAAATTGGGCTAAAACCACAGAAAGTGACAATGGCTGTCATGTACTTGTTTATTATGATAATGACGGAAGAGGGGAAGATAATTGGGACACTACTATGGATGGGGTGGGACTTTAGCCAGGATGGAATGGACAGGGAAGGGTGGGTGTAGCAGGAAGAGTTAATAGGGAAAGAGTGAGAGGCAGGGCCAAAAACATGGTGAGCATCAGGATGAAAAGGAGGAGTTGTGGAATTAGTGGGCTAGTGGTGAGGAAATCATTTGCAAGGTAATTTCATGTAGCGATTGTAGAGTGCCTTGAAAATATTCAGGCTAACAGGGCAGCTCAGCTTCAAGTTCCTTTGTAAACCATTCCACAATGTGGGTAAAGAGAAGCTTAGAGCAGCTTTGCCAAAATGAGTGTTGACCCTTGGAACTTGGAGGGCAATTAGGGAATAGCTCCTTAGAGCGTAGGTGCCTAACACACTCAGGGGAATACAATCTGAGACATATGAGGGGAACTTGTTGGTCACCACTCTGAAGGCCCATAGGGTGGCATTTCTATTCCTCCTATAGTGAAGGGAAGTCCAGCCTAATGATGAGTACAGGGAGCAGTGGTGTGTGGAAAGTGGAAGACCAGTAATGAACCAGATAGCTCTGTGGTAGATGGTGTCCAACTTAACCAGTGCAGAGGCAGTTCAGTGGCTGTAAAGCAGGTATGCATGATCTATTAAAGATAGGAAGGTAGCTTGAACCAGTTGAATCTTGGCTTCCTTTGTGGGCAGGTGGTTAATTCTGTAGAATAATCCTAATCTTTGCTTTAGTTTCTTCTGTAGTTCTTCGAGATGGTCAGCAAAGGAAAGTTTGTGATCGACCCAGACTCCTAGATATTTGAATTTAGCTACATACTCTAGTGTTTCTCCAAGAAGAGTGGTAATTTGTGGGTTAGCCCCCCCAGCAGGAATTGCCACATGTAACGAGGAGGGGAAAAGCATGGCTTTTGTCTTTTTTGCATTGATCAAAAGCTTTTTGTTTATTAGCTGGTATTGTAGAAGGTTAAATTCAGCCTGGAGATCTTCATAGGCTGCTTCTGGAGTGGGACGACTCAAGTACAGTACAGTGTCATCAGCGAGTAAGTGGATGTTGACTTTTTTGATGGGGTCATTGATGTTGTTAATGTAGATCGCAAAGATGAAGGAACCAAGGATAGAGCCCCGGGGCACGCCCCTCAGCATAGGTTTTAATGGAGAAAGAGCACCTTCAGCTTTAAACTGCTGTTTCCATTCTCCGAGGTAGTCTGCAAACCAGCACATAGATTTATGGTCCAGGCCTAAGGTGCTTAGGGTGGAAAGAAGCAGGCTGTGATCGACTGTGTCGAATGCCTTGCTAAGATCCTAGAAAACGGCACAGACATGCTTCTTGTTTAAAGATCTAGGAGCCAATCATTGGTGACCTTAGCTAGGGCTGTTATGGTGCTGTGCTTTGCTCTGAATCCAGACTCAACCAGGTTTAATAAGCTTCTGGATTCTAAGTATACCCCTAGCTGGCCACACACTATTTTTTCTAGTAATTTAGACAGGATGGGGAGGAGGGAAATCCGGTCTGTAATTATTTAGATCGCAGGGGTCACCTGCTTTTAATAGAGGGATGACATGGGCTATTTTAAATTGAGGAAGAGGCTACCCTGGGAGAGTGACATGTTGAATAGGTGGGTGATTGGCACTGCAAGCACATGGTAGGCACATTTCAGATAATATGGCACTATGAAGTCAAAGCCGGCTCCCTTCCTGGTGTCTAGTTGCAGCAGTAGGTCTTCCACCTCTTTTAGACAGACAGGCAGGAGGGAAAAGACCTCTACGGTAGAGGGGGACTCATGGGTTGGTAGGCTCTGAGCTGTGTGGAGGTCATTGGTAGGGGAAGTATCAAATAAATGCTAGCCCTGCCATGCAAAATGGTTATTGAGGGCTTCCAATATCTCCGATCAGTTAGAGATAATGCTGCCACCGGACTTAATTTTTCCTGAAATGAAATTACCAGGTGTGTGTCCAGAAATGTCTTTTAATGTTTTCTAGAACTTTGAAGGATTTCTTGAGGAAGAGGCTAGCTCTGAATGATAATAGGTGGCCTTGGCTGCTCTGACCAACTTGGTACTCTTGTTAACGTGCTCTCTTAAAAAGACACCAATCCAAGTCTTTATTGTTCTTCGGGCTATTTTCCATAAAGTATCCCTTTCTAACAGGGAAGCTTTGAGCTCAGGTGAGAACCAACGGCAGGTGCTGCTCCTGACCCACACCCTAACAAAAGGTGCATGCTTATTTAAAGCCTTACTTAAAATATTGTAAAAGATTGTATATAGTATAGGCAGCATTTCCTGCAGAGCTGTAGCTTAACCCTGAATGATGGGGAGAGACATGGACTGCAATGACAGACACTGAGAAGGAGAGACAGCAGTGCCCACCCTCGAAAGAGAGCACAGGATTGAAAGAGGTGGTCAGTGGTACCAGTGTCAGGGACAGAGCAGAGAGAGAGACCCCAAACAGTGACAGCAACATGCTGAGATGTGGCAAGTAAATGGAATGAGAGTGATGACTATGTGACAGGCTGTCACTATTGCAGCACCACCTTGGCAGTGTGAAATTGGGGGTAGTGCAATCAATCAATCAATCAATCAAAATCTTTATTTATCCAGGCGGGCACCATTGAGCAAAGCTCATTTGCAAGGTGGACCTGCTCATGAATACATCAATGTACAGTACTGAAGCAGGTATACAAAAAGCAATAATATATAAGGAAGAAAAAGTATATATAGTGTATACAGTACAGTACAAGGTTGAAATAAATAAAAAAACAGCATTATTTTACAACTGAAGAAGTCAGCAGATGTACAATCAGCCATAGGCATACAAGGGTTATAAGCAGAGATCTTTTGAGTGAGGCAGCCGGCAACTACACATATAGGGGAAAGAGGCCGTGTATGGGGTGGGAGGTTAGATAGGTAAAGTAGGGGAGGGATATATTACCGACAACTGGGGAAAAATTGGGCTAAAACCACAGAAAGTGACAATGGCTGTCATGTACTTGTTTATTATGATAATGACAGAGGAGAGGTAGATAATTAAGACACTATCATGGATGGGGAAGGACTTTAGCCAGGCTGGAGCGGACAGGGAGGGTTGGGTGCAGCAGGAAGAGTTAACAGAGAAAGAGTGAGAAGGTTGAAATAAATAAAAAGGAAAAAAACATTATTTTACAGTTGAAAAAGTCAGCAGATGTACAATCAACCATAGTCATATAGGGGTTATAAGCAGAGATCTTTTGAGTGAAGCAGCTGGCAACTACACATATGGGGGAAGAGGCCATGTATGGGGTGGCATTGGTCTTTCTGAAGCTCAGTGGAAGCAGGCAGCACATACAAAGAGGCAGAGAAAGTGGCAGCAAAAGTGCCATGACCAGGACAGAGAGCAATGCTGCAGAGTTTTCCTTTCACTATGGGGGAGTGGATGTTAGAGACCATGTATAAGGTGGCACTTAAAATAAAAAATAGTATATAGTATAGGCAGCATTGCCTACAGAGCTGTAGCTTAACCCTGAATGATGGGGAGAGACATGGACTGCAATGACAGACACCGAGAAGGAGAGACAGCAGTGCCCACCCCTGAAAGAGAGCACAGGATTGAATGAGGTGGTCAGTGGTACCGGTGTCAGGGACAAAGCGGAGAGAGAGACCCTAAACAGAGACAGCAACATGCTGAGATGTGGTGAGTAAGTGGAATGAGAGTGATCACTATGTGACAGGCTGTCACTATTGCAGCACCACCTTGGCAGTGTGAAATTGGGGGCAGTGCAATCAATCAATCAATCAATCAAAATCTTTATTTGTCCAGGCGGGCACCATTGAGCAAGACTCATTTGCAAGGTGGACCTGCTCATGAATACATCAAAGTACAGTACAGAAGCAGGTATACAAAAAGCAATAATATACAAGGAAGAAAAAGTATATACAGTGTATACAGTACAGTACAAGGTTGAGATAAATAAAAAAAACAGCATTATTTTACAATTGATGAAGTCAGCAGCTGTACAGTCAGAGAGAGAGACCCAAACAGTGACAGCAACATGCTGAGATGTGGCAAGAGTGATCACTATGTGCCAGGCTGTCACTATTGCAGCACCACCTTGGCAGTGTGAAATTGGGGGCAGTGCAATGTAGTGACCATAACCACGATGACAGGTGGCTCCCAGACCTGCACCTGAGCAAACATTCATTTAAATGGGAGGTCTATCCCCTAGCAGTGTCTACTCCCCCCACCCACTGAGAGAGACACAGCAACAGCGAGACCTGCTTCCAGTGTGGTATATATGTTTAGGTTCAATCTGTTCCATTCAGAGATGGTGTCACGCCCCCAAGCAGAGATGCGAGTACAGTGTGTGCCCATGCTCGGTTGCCATCCATTTTATTTCCTCTCACTCTTCTGGAACCTTGCTGTCAGTCTGACTCTCTGTTTGTCTTTCTGAAGCTCAGTGGAAGCAGGCAGTACATACAGAGAGGCAGAGAAAGTGGCAGCAAAAGTGCCATGACCAGGACAGAGATCAGTGCTGCAGAGTTTTCCTTTCACTGTGGGGGAGTGGATGTTAGAGAGAGTGTGTGAGACCAGGAGAGATACAGTGTAAAACAAACTTGGTGTAACTATTATACCTCTGCACAATAGGAGCACCCAGACAGAGCCAGAAGCAAACATGTGGGTCACATATCTGCTCCTAGCATGGGCACTGGATGGGCACTCCTGGGTAGTTGCTGCCCCCTAAACCTCCAGTTCACATAAGCACATATGGAAAAATCTGCCACAGACTGATGAAGGTTACTCATCTTCCCCCTCCACACCCATCCCACTCCACATAGGTTGGCAAAGTGACAAGGTGATCTCCAGGTTGGCAGCCCAAGGTAAATAGTGAACTGTGGCTTGGCAGAAGTTGGTGACTGGTGCCCCTTCCACAACCATCCCACCATTGTACATTGGCTGATCAAGCTAGAGACAGAAATGTGAGTTGCACATTTGCCATGCCACATCTGTTTCTATCTAGCCTAGTGGGTACCATGTGGGTGGAAATGGGGTTGCGGTCCAGATCCACTGGGTGGCCTGAGGCCATTGACACCTGACAGATCTTTTTACATTTCTGCACATGTGAAGCATTTTCTCCTTCCATTCCACCTCCTGTACATTAGGAGTACTCTGGTTCACACATCTGTCCATCTTCACCTATCCAAGTTCACTGTGCTACACCTCTATATTTGCAGAACACTCTGTATCAGCCAGAGGCTTTCCCACCTAATGTGCTGTACCCATGGAGAGCACTCTGAGGTACTGTACTAAGATATAAAAATGTAGATCTTGTATCTGCTCCTCAACAACTGTTCCCACTCTGCTGGGTGGGGGGGGGTATGATACAATGGGTGTTCCTGAGTGACTGGTGCCACCTCTTGTACCCCCACCTATCAACCCAATACTTTACAGCAGCCAGAGATGAGATGAGGTGTGGATTGCACATCTACCCCATCACAAACTGTGCCCATTACAAAAAGTTTCACACACAGGTTGGGGTGGGGTCTAGGATGGTGACTATTAAGTGACTATTCCCACCCTCAATCCCACCTCCACACATGGGGAGGACTCCTCCCCTTCCATTACACATTTGCACATACTGTAGAGAGCACTCCTCCGCCTCCATGCCTCCTTTGCATATAGGGAGCAATTTTCCTTCCCCAGCCCTCTTATATATGGTGGACATAGTGTCTTATGTAATCAAATTTGGTCTCAATCCTTGTTGAAAGCAACATTGTATATACTGAGTATACTAATGTAAAGAAAATTGCTTTATTTTAATTTACATTATGTGTCCTTACTTTTTGTACCTCACACCATGTATTATATTTATCTTTGCTTGTACAAGGGACATCCTTGCAAATGAGCTTGCTCAATGGATGTTATCACTTCACAATAAAGTTGAACATGGAAAGCACTCTTCCCTCCATTCCATCTCCACAGATAGGAGTCTTTGCTCCACCTCCATCCTACCTTCATACATTGTGAGCACTCAACCCTGACCCCTCCAGTGCTTCTCCCACTACATTTCACCTCCCCCACATGGAAAGCATGACTCCCATAGCATCCCACCTCCTGCACATAGGGAGCACTCCTTCCTTTCCATTCAACCTCCATACATGGGGAGCTTTCCTCCCACTTCATGTCAGCTCTGTACATGGGGAGCACTCCACCCCTTCATGCCACTGCCCCTACATGGGAAGCATTGCTCCCCATCAATCCCACTCTGACACATGGGGACTCCTCCACACATTAGCATCACTCCTCCTCCTTCTCTACCATCATCCCACCTCTGCATATAGAGAGTACTCCTGACCCCATTCCACCTTTGCACATGGGAGCACTCTGCAACAACCAGAGACAAAGATGTCAGTCAGGTATCTGCTTTTCCACACATATTCCCACTCAACATGATAAGTTCCAAGTAGGGCAGAACATCGATGGGGTTGAGATGTAATAAGTAGATTGCCCTGGGAGACGGTGCCAATATGCCTCACAGCCTCTCTGAATGACAGAAGTCCCCCCCAAATCAATCTTTATTCTTTTCTACACTCACCACTTTTCTGCTGATTATCCTCTTGTTTTTTTTGCCTTACCTGTTGTTCCCCTCCCGAGACAGGACTACAGGCCACTAGGCCAGGGCAGAGTTTTCCTCAGCCTCTCCTGTCTTCTCTTCGGACCACACCACCAGTCCAGTCAGCATCCAGCACAGTCAAGAAGAAGCACTGCATGTTACCCACAGCTCGGCACTGGATGGGTCAGTTCTTTCTCTAGTAGACCATAATTCAAGTTCTCCCACAGTTCAACTGAGCCTAGGGAAGAGCAGCGTACAGTCCCTCTCTACGATCGCAACAATCAACATTACACCACAACTTGCTCAGCGCTGTACAGATGATGGAGTATAGCAGTACTCTTACTAGTCTGTCACACCAGGCTTCTTCTGCTCTCTCTGTTGATGATGTCTCCATCTCCAATAGCCATCAATTGTCCCATGCATGCACATTGTGTTGCAGCTAGCTCCAACCACTATGGAGACTGCTGAGGCACTGAGTTGTTAAGCAGCTGAGCCTGAGCCAACCTGAAAATAAAATATAGGAATTTGACATTTTCTGAAGTAATTACCGGGGGTGAGTGTACACCCTGAACACTCCCCTGCCTACTCCCATGCAATCCACAGTAGTTCAGACACATGCAATGCTTACACTTAAAGACACTCCTCTCAGCCCAGTCAGCCCTCCTGCCTACCCTGGCACATAAATTAAGCGGCACACAAATGGACACCAATCGCTACCCCTCTCACTTCCTCTGCAAGCAATGAGGATCCCTCACTCTCAAGTGGTCAGTCCTGTACAAGTAGCAGAGTTGGGAGACCATGGCCCCAGTTGGACCTGCTGCTATAATGAATCTTGAGCCTACCTGAATACAACAGGACAGCTAAACTGAGTCCTCTTAATCCCTGCAGAAAGAGGGCTGCTGTACAGATTTGTTTTCATTTTTTTTATTTTAGTCTTTGATAATCAAGTAAGGCCCACTTAGCACAAGTGCCTGTTTTCTGGGATGACCTGGGAGCACTGGGCGGTGAAGTGACTTGCTCAGAGTCACACAATATGCAAGTGGAGGTTGTGAGAATCAAACCCAGGTCTGATCTGCTGAATATACCAAGCTCGTTCACAGCTCGCTACTCTAATCTCCAGGCTATGCTGCCAGCCCAAGATGATTCCTACAGTCACTCAGGCACCACCAGGGATTTAAAACAAGAGCTGGACTATGGCAGGCAGCTATCCATCTGCCTCCTCCTCCTCCTCCTTCTCCTACACTGACTACTTGCAGCACTTTACCTGCTTCTCCTCTGCTACCAGTGCCCATCAACAGTCAGTAGTGTTAGTGGGTGGCCCCCACTGGAGTGGTCAAGCAAGCTCCTTGACTTGTTACTAGCCCCCACAACAGATACTCTCTTTTGACTTCCTTCTGTGTCTGGTTGCATTTGCCTGTTTTCAAACACCCAATAAAGTTTGTTTCTAGTGTCTACTTAGATACAGAATATTAAATATATCAAATTAAAACATAATTGCTTTGAAGAAGATAGAAGCTTTTAATATGGATTGGTTTAAATATATGGTTGAAGAACACTGAAATCACATCTTGATTGTTTTATTTCCTTATTGCTATTTTTTTATTTTCAGTTTAAATCAAATATAATTGTTTTTTGTATTTATAAGAAGATAGAAGCTTTTATTATGGCTATTTTTGGTTTGATCCACGCACACTGAAGCATTGAAGCAGTGAGATCACCACGATTTTGGTAACCTTGCACCATTCCTATGATCCTAAAAATATGTATCGCAATGGTTGTATAAATGTATGTCTATATTCAAATTGCTTTAATTCATTATACTTACACACTAAGAAGAGTGGTCTTAATGAGTTCGTTTAAGGTTTCATAATTTGACCTCTTGCAATTTGAATGACCTCCCAATCCTGGAGTCTTTAATTTGTTTTATCTAAACATTTCTTTGTTCAGTTCATCAATAGTCTAATAAGATTTAGAATAACATTACTTCAGAACAAAAACTGTATCAACTCTGGGTTTGATTTTGTGCAAATATTAACTTCACTCCAAATGGAAGTTGCATAGGAGATTAGTTGTACTGTACATACTGTACATTTGTATTTCTCCACAATTTTACTGTGGAAATGTGCAGAAAAAAATGAAAAAACAGCATTTGAACTTTTGCACAGGTCTTGATCTCCCATAAAGGGAATGCCTTAAAATGTATTTAGGAGTCATTCAAGAGTTATCCCAAGGTCGAGATTTAGTAAACTATACATTTAATTCATTTTAATAATAGAAGTTCCCAAAGAGGACAAAATAAATGTTAACTAAACTTCACTGTGTTTACTGATATAAACAAACAGTTTCTTTATTGTTTTATAACATATTAGATTACAGTATTTATTTTCAATGTTCTGGCCATGAGGATGGTTTGTACAGTGTGTGTGTGTGTGTGCGCGCTCGTGTGTGCGTGCGCGTGTGGGTGCGCGCGTGTGTGTGTGTGTGTGTGTGTGTGTGTGTGTGTTTGCTGTAGCTCAATATATTTTTCCTTAAAAAGCATAGTAAAACATGCCTCCTGATTTCTATATATATATTGCCTGGATACTTCCCGGAAGACCTGGCCAAGTTGAAAATGCATGGGAGATTATTTGTACATACTTTTGTATTTCTCCACACTTTACTGTGGAAATTTGAAAAAAAATATGAACAAATAACATTTGATCTTTTGCACAGGTCTTGACTTCCTGTAAATGGAATGGCTTAAAACTTATTTAGGAGTCATTCAAGAGTTATCTCCAGGTCAAGATTTAAACTATACATTTAATGTGTTCTAATAACAGAAGTTGCCAAAGAGGACATAATAAATGTAAACTGTGTTCACTGATAAAAATAAACAGTTTCTTTTTTGTTTTAAAACATATTTGATTGCATTATTTATTTTGAATGTTGTGGCCATGAGGATGGTATGTACAGTGTGTGTGTGTGTGTTTGCTGTAGCGCAATATATTTTTCCCCAAAAAAAATAGTAAAAAATTCCTGCTAATTGCTATATATTTCGCCTGAATATGTCACAGAAAACCTGTCATATGTCTGTGACAGTTCTTATCAGATAGTGTCGAAGGAGGTTAAAAAAACTGCAACTCTTTTTAGATTTGCTGGGAAAGAATGATATTTATGAGGTATGAATCTTTCTTGAAAGACAATACCTGCCCAACTAAAGCTTATAGCAAGAACATGTTTAAATGCTAAGTATTTAAATGTGAAAGTTGTTGCATTTCAAAGAGGGTAAACAAATCTCCAGTTTAACAGGTAACCAATATTTAACACAATGTTTCAGTTTCCTAATGGCCATCTGGAAAGCAGCTTGGAGTTATGTCTCTAACATTGTAAACAGAAAGAATGGAGTATTTTAGTCCAATTGGCATAGTGATTTGTAGATGTGGAAGGATACATCGAAAACTCCAAAATATGTGCTCTACGATACTCCATTTTTCCAGCTACAGACAGCAAGATGGCTGTAGGCTCCACCCACAGCCATAAAAATAGCAAGGTGAAATTCAATAATATAGTTTTATAAGCAGAATCATAAATATTATAGGTGTAATAGTAAATGACAACATCTAGAAAATAGCACACACTCTAATATATACAGAAAGGGAAAATAGCAGAACAGTAAGAAAAGGGCAAGATGAGAGAATGGACAGAAAGAGAAATGGTCACAAGCATTTGCAGGTATGATGACCAGGGCCGATGGAAAATTGCGGTCATGATTTAATTATGGAACATGCAATTTCTTTGCACCTCCACAAAATATCACACCACCCAGAAAATAAAGATTTATTTAGCCTGTTATTTCTTTTTGTACCTTTTATGGGACCTGTTATAGCCCACTGCACCTTCTGATCCATGTGTATGGTCCCTGCTGCAGTCTGCGATGTTGCCCCGTAATGCCGCCAGCCCACTGCCCCTCACAATTCATTTATAGTGTCCTGCTGTCAGCAATGTTACCCCTTGCTACCAAAAGTCTACTGCGCTGCCTGATCCATGTATGGGGTTCTGTTCCATCTGTGTTGTTTCCCCTTGCTGCTGCTGTTCTGAAGTGCTGAAAAGTTAAAACATCCCAGATTTGATTTGGAGTGAGATGCGCTAGTGACGTCAGGCTATGCGCGTCACACACCAGATGAGCCTATAGGATGCCCTGCATTGTGTTCCTGTCTTGGTGGCTTTTTTAATCACTTGCTCCCCCTCAGGTCTGCCTGATCGAAATATAAATGAATGCAACAGACAGGAAGAGGTATAGACAGCTGTGAGCCTTACTTCCGGGCTCTTACTACGTCACCTGCAACTTGCCCTGTCTGACCATCCAACCCTGTGACTCCGAAGTCAGACTTAGTGATCCAACGACAACTCAGAAACCTTGCAGGAGTGATTAACATGATGGGATACTTCAGTCTTTTCCACATCTCTGCTGCAACTGCTTGCTGGCTGGCTTTCAACACACTCATTAAAGAGCTTAATCACTTTGGCATTGCCAGCAGTGGCTACCCCCCATCTGAGAAGAGCACCCCCATCTGAGAAGAAATAATTTTGCTGCTGGATCTCCTCGCCATCCTTCCAGAATTCCCAGTGTGCTACCTCAGGAGAGCTGCTACAGATCCTGGCTTCAACTGCTGCTTCTTCAACATTGCAACTTACTGCCAGGTATGCTGTTTACTGTTTGGAGGGTATCTGGTGAGGATAGAAAGTAGGTTTAAAAAAAAAAATTGTGTTCCTCTTGGATTGAGGGTGACAGCCCTGGGGAGTCCAGATAAGAGGGGCAATTGCTTTAAAAAATCTGGATTACATAGAAACATAGCATTTGACAGCAGATAAGGACTGCTTGGCCCACCTAGTCTTCCCATTTCCCTACCTAATGGATAGGCTACACATCTTAGTTAACCAGCAGCCTACTTCCTCCCCCCCCACTAGAATTGTCTTATGTCTGTCCCATGAATTCTTGAATTCCCCCACTTTTTTGACTCCATTACCTCCTCAGGAAGGCTGTTCCATGCATCCACAACCCTCTCCATGATAAAATACTTCATCACATTACCTCTGAGCCATCCCCCGCATCTTCAAATTATGCCCCCTTGTTCTTGTGCATCTCTTTTTCTGAAAGATGCTTTCATCTGGGACTTTGTTGATTCCCTTGAGGTACCTGAAAGCTTCAGTCATGTCCCCCCTCTCCCTCTTCTCCTCAAGGGTACACATACTAAGGTCCTTTAATCTCTCTTCATATAACTTCCGGTGCAGACCCTGCACCATTTTAGTTGCCCTCTTCTGGACAGCCTCCATTCTATCTATGTCCTTGTGGAGATGGGTTCTCCAGAACAGCATGCAGTACTCCAGATGAGGTCTCACAAGTTGTCTGTCCGGAGGGTAACAACTTCTTATTTTCTACTGGTGATGCCTCTCCCTATGCATCCCTGTATCCCACCAGTCCTACTTACTGCCCTTTCACATTGCTTGCCCACCTTTAGGTAATCTGAAATGACTACCCCCAGGTCCATTTCCATTTTTGTTGTTGTTGTTAGTATCTCACCCCCCCATTGTGTACTCTTCCACTGGGTTTTTGTTTCCCAGGTGCATTACTTTGCACTTCTTTGCATTGAATCTAAGCTGCAATACATGTGACCATTTCTCCAACCTTGGCATGTCCCTTTTCATCCTTTCCACCCCACCTTCTGTATCGACCCTGTTGCAGATCTTTGTGTTGTCTGCAAAGAGACATACTTTTCCTTCCAGTCCCTCTGCAATGTCACTTATAAACATATTAAAGAGGACCAGTCCCAGTACTGAACCCAGTGGTACTCCACCAGTAACCCCACTTTCTTCAGAATGAACTCCGTTTACTATTACCCTCTGCGTCCTGTTGTCCAGCCAATTTTTTACCCAGGCTACTATTTTGGGACTCACTCCAAGGCTAGCTAACTTATATATTAATATTTTATGTGGGACTGTGTCAAATGCCTTGCTAAAGTCTAGTAGGCTATGTTCACAGCCCCTCCCTGGTCTACTACTTTGGTCACCCAGTCAAAGAAATCTATTACATTCATCTGACACAACCTTCCTGCTGTGAATCCATGCTCTCTTGGGTCCTGTGCCCCACTGGCCCCTGGGAATTCAACAGTTCTATCTTTCATAAGTGATTCTATCATTTTCCCTTACACTGAGGTCAAACTAACAGGTCTGTAGTTTCCCACCTCTGTCTTACTCCCACTTTTGTGAAGGGGAATCACATCTGCCCTCCTCTCATCCTCTGGCACCACATCATCCTCCTCCTACCATGATTTGTTAGAAAGAGTAATCAGTGGTGTCACTAGTTATACCCTTAGTTCTTTTAGAATTCTTGGGTGAATCCCATCAGGCCCCATTGCTTTGTCTACTTTTAGTTTTAAGAGTTCTTTCAGAACCCTTTCTTCTGTGAATGGACTGGTATCAACCTCTCTATCCAAAGTGCTACTATTCTTTGATTTAGGTATATCCCACTCCTCTTCCTTTGTGAATACTGAGCAGAAGTATTTGTTCAGTATCCCTGCTTTTTCACTCTCCCCCTCTGCCCACCTTCCCTTCCCTTTTATAAGCCTCACTATCCCTCCCTTGGTCTTTCTTCACTCCCTAATGTACCTATAAAAGGTTTTATCCTCCTTCTTAAATGAGTTGGTTATGTTTTCCTCAGTTTGGGCCTTTGCTATTCTGACTGCCTTATCTGCTTCCTTCTGCTTTAACTGGTGTAGTTCTCTGTCCTGCTCCTTCTGCATATCCTAATGCTTCCTGAATGCTGCCTTTTTCTCCTTAACCTTCCCCACCATCTCTTTTGAGCACCATATTGTTTTTTACCTTCACTTTGCTTTGTTGATTTGCTTTACACAAAAGCTTGTTGCCTCTGTGATGGCTGTTTTGATTTTCCCCATTGTTCCTCCACCCCCTCCTTCTTGCCCATTTGCTAGTGCTTGTCTGAGGCACTCCCCCATTTTCCCAAAGTCAGCCTTCCTAAAGTCTGATACTCTTGCTTTTGTATGGCTTGACTCTATGGCTGTGTTCATTATGAACCACATTTTTTGTGGTCACTTGTTCCCAGATGGCTGCCCACTTCTAAATCTGAGATCCTTTCTCCATCCACATTTGACAGAATCAGGTCTAAGATTGCTCCCTCCCAAGTGGGTTCCACCACTAGCTGTCTGAGGCATGCCTCTGGAAGGGCATTGAGAATAGCCTTGCTCTTGGATGTGGCTGCAGCAAAGGTGTTCCAATTAACATCTGGCATATTCAGGTCCCCCATCAACATTATCTCCCCTTTATATGCTATTCTAAGGATGCCTTCTATCATTTCCTTATCGGTTGCCTGTCCCTGAGATGGTGGTCTGTATACTACCCCCATGTGGATTGTGGTGCCATATCCTGTCTCCAGGGTGACCCACAGTGCCTTCTCTACTCCCTGTTTATCTTTAGTTCCATTGCTTTAATCCCTTCCCCTACATAGAGAGCTACTCCTACTCCTCTTTTACCCTCCCTGTCCCTCCTGTAGCTTGTGTGTCCTGGTAAGTGTCTCAGTGATCCTTCCCTTCCTACTACCAAAAAAGAAGTTTCTGTTGTTAGTCAAATCCAGTGCCTATAAAAGTAGACTTGGTTAAGGGTGGGAGGGTGGAGGGAAGGGAAGGAGGCCAATTAGTAAAAAAAAAGTTCTAGTTTTGTAATCAGCTGCTCCTTGCTCTAAAAGTAAGATTTATGTCTGCCAAAGCTAATACTATCTGGATTGGACTTGGAGGGAGGGTGGGAGCCAAGGAAGAAAGAATTGTGCTCTGGGAGGGAGGGAGGAAGGAAGGAAGGAAGGAAGGAAGGAAGGAAGGAAGGAAGAGGAGCCCACGTAGTTAAAAAATGTAGTTTTGGAGAAATGGTGGGAGCCCAGGAGGGTTCAGACCATGGGGTCAAATGTTTAAAAAACATTGTGCTCTCAGAGGGAGGGAGGGAGGCAGGATTGGGAAGGCCCTGTTAAAATGGACTGTTATTTAAAAAATGTTTTCTGTTTTTGTTTTAACTGTACATGTCAAACTGAGGAGTGGGCTTAGCAGACTGGCACACATTGTGAAAAAAATTGTTCTGGCCTCTAGTGAGGAAACAGGGTGGGACGAGTGACCAGAATGACACAGAACAATTTTTTTCCATCATGTATGGCAGCTGTCTGGGTCTGTCCTTCACTCCTGTGGTGTGTCCATGCCTCTCTGCTGTGGTTCCTCATTGATGGAGTGGAGGGGTGGACCCGGCAGACTGGCACACATGGTGGAAAAAATTGTTCTAGCCTCTGATGAGGATGCAGGGTGGGGCAGGAAACCAGAATGGCACAGAACAATTTTTTTTCCATCATGTATGGCAGTCATCTGGGTCCATCCCTCACTCCCCTGGTGTGTCCATGGCTCACTGCTGTGGTTTCTCAGAGATGGAGTGGAGGGGTGGACCTAGAGGAGTGGCACACATGGTGAACAAAAAGTGTTCTGGCCACTGATGAGGGAGCAGGGTGGGGGCAGGAGACCAGAATGGCACAGAACAATTTTTTCCATCACATATGGCAATCAACTAGGTTGGTGCTTTGCTCCTGTGGTTAGTCCATGCTTCACTTCCGTGGTTCGTCCGTGTGTTGCTACTGTGATTCTTCCATGTGTCACTCCTGTGGTTCGTACATGCGACTCTCCTGTGGTTTGGCAGTACATCGCTCTTGTCAGTTGGAGAATGGATGAACAGGCTGAGCCAACATGGCACAATGCCTGGTTCCTGTGTTCTATATGGTGCCCAGATTAAAAAGCAATTGAGAGGTAGCAAGAAAAAACTAAATTTCTGGAGTCTTTCATTCAATGGAAACTAGTTAAGTCCATGGGCAAACTCAGCACCATGACAAGGCAACTCCAGGAGCTGAGATTTTGAAACAAATCTGTCCAGCTTAGAACATCGTTGGATGCAAGCTAGTGGTGTGATATTGAGGGATCAAGCATCCCAAGGAAAGCTCTCCTCCCTCTGTACACTGATGGTCTTTTTCAAGTCTTAATTTTATTTGGTTTAATTTTGTTTTAGTTAAACTGCACCATGTCTACACTACCACCAAAGCACTTCCATCTTTCTCGCGAAGAGGCCAAGGACCGTCATGTCTCTTATTTTGTGTGTGCCCATGATCGGGTTAAGTTATATCTGGTGGATCTTTATGAGGATGGAGGATTGCTGATTTGTCATGCTTGCACCCACACAGTCAATTTTGTGCAGAAGCATACAGTTGACATGCACTTGAAGTCATAGAAACATCTGGCAAAAAAAGGAAGCTGCAACGATAAACATGCAAAGTAAGTACTACTCGCACAGATGTTTGTGGTTATATAATTTTTTACATATTCTGTTTTTCTCTTCCTGGATGCACCTTGGGTGGCTGGTTTTTGCTCTGTCTCTGCTCCCCAAGTCCATCTCACCTCTCTCTGGCACCATGGAACCCTACCCCCCCACCATGTGCACAATGTGCTTTGTTCCTGCATCCTTCACTTGCTGCTAGAGTTCAACAATAACACCTGGCCTCTAACAGGCAGCAGCAAAAGAGCAAGGCAGCAGATTACCACTCCCACTCAGGAGAGGAGAGCAGTCAATTATACACTTGATCCTCTCCCTCCCCGCCAATCTGAATTTGTTCCCAAACAGGTTGCCAGTGTGTCAGGAGGAAAGGCTCACAGCTCCTTAACCCTCCATGCCACTGGGCTGGTCTACAGTTTGCTTTTCCCTATAAAATATTAAATCTTGTTTGTTTTTTTTGTTTTCCAGACACATTTATTTTTCCCTGTAAAATATTATATCTTGAGTTTTTTTTTTTTTAGGCACACCTCTATGTCAGCAGTCACTTACTTCTTGTTTCAGCTGAGCAACAGAATCATCCATTGAATGGAAGGAATTTGTTCTGGACTTCATTCACTGTTTGACCCATGCAGAGATACCACTGGAGAAGGCTTCTGGATTTCAAGAATTCTTAAAGAAGCACACAAAACAAGGAGGTAATCTTTCTGGACCAGCACAACTTCAGAGCACGTACCTCCAAGAACTTCAGCCTGATCACGAACAGTTCCTGAAAGAGGTGATGGAGGATCAAGATGTCTTCATTTTCCTGGATGAGACAACATATGCCTGTGGACGTAGCGTATTGGCTATTTTGGCCTAACCTTTGCTTAATGTTTGGGAGCAGCCACTACTAATTGATGTGGAGTTTTTGGATTGTGTGAACAACACCACAGTATCCCAAGCTCTACTAAAAGTGCTAAACACCAATAGGGTGAACTTCAATAAAGTCTTTGCCATTGTCTCAGATAGTGCAAGTTATATGCACAAGGCTTTTGAAACAGTGCTGTCCTGTGTCCTCCCAAATGCAGTGCATATCCCTTGCATTGCTCACCTCTTCAGTTTGGTCTTGGAGGTCTGGGCGGACACACTGGAAGACTGAAACACTACTGTTTCCCTTATTGAAAAAATATTTTGCCAGAGCCCAATGCATAGGCATCAGTACTTTTCCTTCATGGAATCCAAGCAGAGCATTGTACCCAAGATTCCAGAATACGCAGTGGTAACTTGGTGGTGCTCCTGGGTTAACACTAATCAGTATTTGGCAGAATATTTGCATGTGTTAACAGAATTTGTTGAAATGCTACAATCTGATGCAGCAACCTTGAAGTGCCTGAAGTGCTTATTAAAAGGCAAAGCAGCAGGGTTGGTAACACAAGTCACTTTTATGGTAGAACACATCTGAACTTGTTAACCTTATTCTACAATTGCAGTCAAGCAGCCAGCCACAGGGACACTCCATATGTGAAGGGTGGAAAATGTACATATGTTTTTGGCTATATTACTGAAATTTTCAATTTGCAACACATTACTTGTAGTGTGTGTGTGAGTGTGTGTGCGATGTGTGCCATCAAAATAGACATCTTTTATTGTGTCACATATAGAATAGTGTATGGACAATCATACACAACAAGGCTGTGTTTCCATTGAGGGGTTGAGATGACATCACAGGAACCTTGACAGCGAAGCTCAAGAGGTCCCAATGTCATCTCAACCCCAAGATGGAAACACCAGTGTAGGATTGTCCATATACTATTTTATATAGTATATGGTTCCAAAGTGCAGGACACGACGCTTTCTGTTTTTTCTCCTTTCTGGCTCACTTGTCCACTCGCCAGCTCGCTGCTCGAGCTAATGTCAAATTCTTCCTGATCCCACTTCTCGGTGCTCCCATTCGCTGAGTCACTCTGTCCTTCATTTCTTTTTTGGGGTTGGTGGTGAGGTTTTAAAAACTAAAAAAAATTAACTTTTGGGGCATGAAGCGGTATGAGACTCTTTCCGTCAACTGTCTCGGGGTCGGAGATTCTCGCTAAGCATTGCCGCCGTGTTTTTGCTGGTTTTCTTGATGGAGCATCGATGTGAGAGTGCATTTGTGTTTGAATGTTGTTGTACTATCGATGTGACATCAGATTGATAGTACAACATTTCTGACCTTTGAACTGTCCTACAACAGCATTTGAAAAGCCACTGATTTCCATCTAGAATAATCCCTAACCATATACTATAGAGTAATTGCAGCAGTGTGAACCTGCTATCCATCACACCTGTGTGATTGTTTTTGTACTGTGTTGTGGCATTTTTACTGGTAGTTGTCTATTACTGCCGTGCACCACCCCTACCCCCCTCCAACTTGCAAAAGGTATTCTTTTCCAGATTTAGATTTGTGACTTGTGAGCACTGGTTAGGTGTTGTTGTGCCTTTGCACCTTTATCTCTTCAGCGTGCAGTGCAATCTTAATCTGTCTTTGCATTTGCATCTCCTTAGGGCCCAATCTACACCTGTAACTAAAGTCACAGTTGTTTATTTGGCTTCCCTTCAGAGTACTGGTGTGTAATTATACTGTGTTCAACTGCATGTGTTCAGTGTACTTTCTTGTGCGTGCAGACACTGTCCAGCTTCTTGCAAACATACATGTGCTGACTTGTTGCAGTATTTATGGTATAAGCAATAAAGATAAGAATATATAACATATATTTTATTTGTACCATCAGCAGCAGCAGACACAATGATATAATATGTTTTCAGAGGTCTTGGGCCAGTATGCACCTCATTCACAGTGCACACATGACTTTTAGGAGATGACAGCACAAAAAACTCCTGCTTTTCAATAAACCATACCCAACAGACATGAAATATTGCTGAGGCATCCAAAATATTTATGAATACATGCTACAAAAAAAATTCAATGATACTGCAATTTTATTGATGGCAAAACAAGGCACACACAAATGACCACTGTGCTTTGCTGCTTAAGCCTTCATTAGGCACACCATTGAAGGCCTAACTGGCAAAACGCAAGGCTCATTACTGAGTGCCTTGTTTTGTCATAAATACAGTTGCAGCAGCAGCAAAACTTTTTTAGTAGTATCTATTCATGTGGAGTTACGACTTTCTGGTTTTGTTAA
Source organism: Neoceratodus forsteri (assembly GCA_016271365.2). Classification (NCBI taxonomy): domain Eukaryota; kingdom Metazoa; phylum Chordata; order Ceratodontiformes; family Ceratodontidae; genus Neoceratodus; species Neoceratodus forsteri. The sequence goes on from CM028130.1 coordinate 58,620,598, forward strand.
AGGAGTAGTCAACACAGAATTTGAAAAAAAAAACATGTTATGCAGGGCACTTCTAATTTTTATGTAAAGTTCTACTGTGTCCTTCCCTCTGTCTGCTATTAGACATTTTTACTAAATTAACCTGCTACCTTTATGGTAGTTTTATGAGCCCTGTGGATCTTCTCCATGTAAAATCGGTTTATTGCCTTCATCGCTCTGATATTACACCCTGTGTCATGTGACAGTAATGTAGCATAGCCCATAGATTTGTAATATGCGCAACAGCAGAGCTGTGTAACTGTTCTTATGCAGTGACACCAAATGGCAACTGTTAATGCACATTGGACCTAGGTGAGAGGGGTTTCTGTATGAAAACTGCTAGTTAGTTACACAGCTCTGCTGTTGTGAACTGTGCATTTGGTAAATCATTGGACTATGATACATCACTGTCACACGACACAGGGTGCATTGTCGGAGTGATAAAGGTAATAACGTGATTTAACATGATGACACTATTTACTAATTTAGTAAAAACTCCTAATAGCAGACAGAGGGAAGGACACACTAGGGGAGGGACTTTACATGCACATCAAAATGCTCCACATAACATATGCTTATTCAAATTTGGGTTAGACTACTCCTTTAAGTTGAAATAATGATAGCAGGGACAAACCATTTTAACTTAAAACAAGGAAAATCAAAACAGCACACACACGTTTAACAGAAGGAAGGGGAACAGGATACAAACTGTCATGCATACAGAAGACAAGAAAAAAGTGCATAACTAGATGCAGGGGTGGTGGGGAAATATATTTTTATGACACAGCATGGAGGATGGGTGGGCACATGGGAGGAGGAAAAAAAACTAGTGCAGTATATCGTGTTGGTCCAGCAGCAGTTAGAGCATGGACACAATCTGCAATTGATGGCCCTCTATCTGTTCCAACTTCTGCTCAACAGCACTTACCCTCTCATTCATCACATCCTCAGCACTCCAGAGAATTGTGATGTCTGCCTGACTTGTTCACTGGGGTCCCCAGGTGCTGCAGCTGCTGCTGGTGGTGGTGGAGGTGGTGCTGGTGGAGCAACAGGTGCTGCCATGACCCTCTTCCTCTTAGGGCCATGCACAGCCACACCCTCTGCCACAGAAGGGCCAGCAGGTACAAGCCTGGCCCATTGTGTGGCAGCTTTCCACTCCATCTGGTGGTGGTTTATCATGTGGGTGTGCTGGCCCTAGTCCCCAGGTGAGTCCCCTGGGGGCCACAGCTCACTTCCACCACACAAATGTGGCACCTGCCCAGGCTGCTGTTCTCCCCCACACAATCAAAAAACTCCAAAGCCAGGGAGGTGTGGGGAGGACCAGGCACAGGTGGTGGGTTACTAGATGCACTGGCAGCCTGGTTATGGTGCTGATGGTGCCTCCACACTTGGGGCCAGGGGCACAAGCACATCCTGCTCAGGATGAGCTGGAGCAGGTGCTCATGCTGGTTGTGGTGGAGGTGGTGGTGGTTCCACTGCCTGAGGAGGTGGTGGTCCTGCTTCCTGTGGGAGGGCATGCAAGATTTTTGTCTGGTACAACATGAACCAGGCACACCCCCATGTGTGCGCACTCCTCCCTTGCCACAACATGGTCACGGAGCTGCCCCTGCTCCAGACATTCTGTGACCCTGTTCCATCTCTGCTCAACCCACTCGACTCAGTCAATTACCCTCCCTCAGTTCAAACAATGACACAAAACAGTCACACACAAGACACACACAACACAGGCACACACACAGTCAGACACAGACAAACAGCAACTTATAAAAGTAAGAAAAAAAGAAATTTGCAGGAACAAATTAAGCAAAAAAAAGTCTACACAAAACACAAACAACTGTAGCTTTTAAAAAAGCTGTTGGGTCCCTTTCTCTCTCTTTCTCTCTCTCTCTCTCTCTAAATCTCCTAACTGCTCTTACACTCTCACTGCCTCCTCTCTCTCCGCCTCCCTCTGCACAGGAGAAAGTGAAAGTATCTCCTTGCATGACTCACTTCCTTCATACCTGGCTAAGGCATGTGACTTACAGTACTGTAAGCCATGTGATGTGTGGGGGGGCTGCCAATATTGTTGTCACTTCACCTTACTTTGTGTTAAGGTGGAATGACAATGCAAAGTAATAATCACAAGACAAAGTGAGTCTTTCAAACTGACCACTTCTCGTAGCGGAATGACAAAGTGTAGTGGCCACTTCATGGGCATTTCACTGGCAAAATTTAAATTCACTGCATCTCTACCCAAGTCCCACTCAAAGCCTAAGCAGTTGCACCTGAACCCTATCTCCAGCACAACCAGCTGGTCCAAGCTCCTCTAAGCAGCTTTCAGTATTTCATATAGGGTTCAGGTAAAAATTCAGCAGCTCTCTACTCCTCATCCCAGCAGGTTGCTACCCAGTCCCTTCTCTCCTCCCTCAGCCCAGGAAATTGCTTTTAAACCCCACAACACTCACTTCTAAGCATGACTATAGTGTCCAAAGCACTACAACAGCAGCATCATTAGTGCACTTCAGAAGAACAGCTAAGTACTGACAACCTCCCTGGCAAAACCTAACTACGGCAGACTGCCTAGGTTCAACAAGGTTGAGAATAGATTGGGCTCACAACAGCAATAATCGTGATGCCAGAGGCTAACTGGGTTAACAAAATTGCAAGTATACATGCTGCCAAGCAACAAACCCTACCAGGACGTGGACATTTATTTATTTATTTAAATAGTTGTTAACTGGGAAAGGCACACTGAGCTGAGGCTCGATTTCAGGTGCAAGCTGGAACATGGTGGGTCACTTTCACAGACCCAAACACCAAATTAAGCACAGCAAACCTGGCCCAACAATGAGAACCTGGCCCAGTTCATCTATATGGGGTGAGTGCAAAATATTTTCTTTTACAAAAACAGTTCTATCCTGAAGAAGTACTTCTTCACATCTCTCCTGGATCTATCTCCCCTCCACCTTCTTAGCTTGTCCCCTTGTTCTTGAGCACCTTTTCTTCTAAAAAATACTCCCCTCCGATACCTTATGTAACCCCGTGATGTATTTAACCCTTCCTACTGGGTCAAAATATTGTATGCTTAATAGCATACAACATTTCCCTCAAAACTGCAACAGTGCAGTGTTTATTTATTTTATTTGAAAAGGTTTCACCAGGAAAGACAACATGAGCTGCAAACAGCTTGTTCCAGAAGTATCCTGGGGAAAGAGCGTACATGAATGGGAGGATTGGGCAACATCAACAATCAAGTACATACAGTGCAAAAAAATACATATGGTGTTGTACTAGTACTATGGAACTACAAATAACAAAGAATCAACTACATAAGTGCTATTCAGATACATACAGTGTTGTGCTAATACAAATACAATGCAGTACTAATCAGTATGAGACAACAGAAGTAAATGTAGCTAGGGAGTGGCATATAACAGAGTGAGGCCAAGACATGGGGGGAGAAAAGAAAACGTAGTCATCGGGGGAGGGGTGGTAAAGGACAATGAGAAGATAGCACGGGTAGCATTTTGCAGTCGTGGTTGTATCATAGATATCACAGGTAGCACTATGCAGTCATAGCTGTAGCATTGATATGGGGTAGGTAAGGGACCGAGGATGATGGGAGAGTATGGTGGGTGTGAATTGAGGGAGGATTGTTACGGGGAGAGAGGGGTGTTAGGTGCAGATACAGGGTAGTGGAAAGGGTGGTGGTAATGCGGTGGCAAGTGATTGCAGATCCAGAACCGAAAAGCCAAAATTTGAATGTGGCTAAGTGCTCAACAAAGTTTAGGGAGGGGAGCAATCGCACAAGAGGAGGGGAGGAGGGATGGATGGGAGAGATGAGTTACTGCACAAGCGGCAGGTAGTGGAGGGAGAAGCTAAAAACGACCCCCTCCAGGATGTTGGAGGTACTGCAAGGGGGAGTATGGTGAGAAGGGGTTGGGGGGAGGTGGGCTAAGAGGGAAAGAGGGGGAAGGTCAGGAAATGATCACCAGGATCTAATTCTCCTTCAGAATATTGTGAACGCTGCAAGAGGACAGGGCCCAGAATCAAGGGAGGAGGGTGAGTGAACTGGGGAAGATGTGAGGTGAGGGGTAGAAGGCGGGGTAGATAGGGTCATGGAGGTGACAAAGGTAGAAGGGGAGGCAGTAGGGAGGGGTGGATGGAGAGAAGAGGAGGAGAGTATGATCCCAGGGAACTGAATCCCATCTCAGGATGATGAGAACCCTGCAATGGGACAAGGTCTAGAGGAGAGGGATAAGGGAGGAGGGGGAGGAGAGGGAGGAGGAGGGGGTAGTGGGGGAGATGTGAGATGGGGCGGATAGGAGGGGTAGAGGGTAGGGAGTCACCTGTTAGAGGCAGCTGTGGAGGCATTGGGGAGGAGTAGGTGGAGAGGGGAAGAGGAGAGCATGAGCCCCAAAAGCTGAATTCCCTTCAGGATATTGGGAACCCTGCAAGGGGACAGGGCCCAGAGGGGAGGTAGGGCGGTAGTGGGGGAGATGTGAGGGGAGCAGAAGGAGGGGTGTATAGGGTCAGGGAAGCACCAGTTAGAAGGTAGCAGGGGAGACAGTGGGGAGGAGAGGGAAGGAGGACAGTAGATGTGCATGGCAGAGGGGGTTATTTGGGAGAGAGGTGTTAGATGCAGATACAGGAATGAACAGAGTGCTTATGGAGGAGGTAGGAGAGAGAGAGAGTGACGGGACTGGGCAGAGTGGATTTCTAGAGGGAGGTAGTTACAGATTACAGGGGAAATTATAAGAGAAGGCGGCACGACCAGATGATGTCGCCAAGGTGGGACTCTGAGATGTCCTATGGGTGGAGAGTGAATGGAATAGCAGGATGGAAGGAGGTTGATAGGAGGGAGGAGGACAGGTAGGAGGAGAGAGCCAAGCACGAACTTCCCAACTAGATTTATGATGTGTGAGAGGCATCTGTCATGGAGGGAGGGAAAGCAGAGTGAAGAGTAAAGACCACAGTGGTGAGTATGAGGGGAACAACCAAGAATGTATCGGCAGAAGCAGTTGAAGGGTGTCCAATCTGGGTTGGGTGGTTTTCAGGGCAGAACTGTAGACTACATCTCTGAAGTCAAACACAAGGAGAATCATGTTTTGGATAATTTCTCGCCTGGCATGTTGTGAGAGGCATCTGCGATGATGGTACAGCTCACCAAGCATAGAGAGAAGTTTTGGAAGGATGGCTTCAATGTGGACCCTTAGATTCTTGTCCAGCCATAGCCCAAGGTACTTGAATGTGGTAACATCGTAAGTGTAATACAGCCAGAGGGTGCAATACCACAAATGAGTCTGTGCATGATATTCCATCCTCTCATTGTCCCAGATGGAGGATACGACCTCTGCTGGGACAGGGTTCCACCAAGCAGCTGCTGTAGCTCAATGGAGTGAGATACTGGCAGAAAGGAAACTATGTGATGCATTTGGGACCGGGTTTGATTCCTGGTTCCAGACGCATAGTGATTTTATTTATTTTTGCACTTTGTGCGATTTTAGTGGCAATGCCCACCCCCAGAGTTTGTTATTTTAGTTGTGGGGGTAGGGGGATGCAGCCCCCCATAACAGTGAATGTGGGGGGTGTAGCCCCCTGCAAAAAAAAAAGACATGATATATGGCATATATTGTGCTATATTGGCAGTGCGGTATATGCATGCGGCATAATGTCTTGCAACATTATGACCCCATGCCTTAAGGGTCTCTATCATATCTCCCCTCTCTCTCCTTTGCTCCAGGGTGTATATATTGAGGTTCTTTAGTCTCTTTTCATAGGAGTTTTGATGCAGTTCCTGCACTATTTTAGGTTTCCTCCTCTGGACTGCCTCCACTCTGTCTATGTCTTTCTGGAGATGTCTCCAGAACTGAACACAATACTCTAGGCTGGGTCTTACCAGCAATCTATACAGAGGCAACACCACCTCCCTTTTTCTGCTGATGATACCCCTCCCTATACCTGGCCACCATTAGGCCATCCGATATGATTACCCCAGGTCTCATTCCTGCATGGTGGTTCTCAATACCACTCCACCCCTTTTGAACTCTGCCCTGGGTTTCTTTGCCCTAAGTGCATTATTTTGCACTTTTTTTGCATTGAAATCCAGCTGCTATTCCCTTCAAGCACTCCAATGTCACCATATTTGTTCAAATGAGGATGACAGAGATATACATTTGGCTATGCTGAAAAACACCTTTATTGAGCAGGGACACTCTTCCAGAGAAATTGACAGGATAACAGAATGTGTAGCACAAGTACCAAGACAACAACTACTTCAATATAAAGAAAAGACAGCTACAGACAGAATACCCTTAGTAGTCACATATCACCCAGACCTTGAACTTCTGCGTAAGATTATTAAAGACCTCCACTCAATATTTAGTAAGGATGGAAACCTTAATTGTATTTTTAAGGAACTCCCACTACTATCTTTTAAACAACCACCAAATTTAGCCAGCCTAATTATAAGGAGCAAACTTTCACCGGAACAGAATACCATGTCACACAATGGCACACAACCCTGCAATCAACGCACCTGACTTGTGAGCTGATTTCCACCTCGGACTGTGAGGTTACATCACAAAACAGGCAATTCAAGGTGCATGGGAGTTATAGATGCACATCATGACATGTTGTTTATTTCATTCAGTGCAAAAGATGTCCACAAACAGGTTATGTTGGAGAGACAAGCCAAGAGCTCTGCACAAGGGTAAACTCACACAGACATACTATTAGAAGAAAGAAGACTGAAACACCAGTGGGGCACCACTTCTCCCAGCCTGACCACTCAATTTCAGATATGTCAATAATGGTCTTAAAAGGAAATCTTGAAAACACACAACAGAGATGAGCTTTTGAGATTAAACTTATTTTACATCTTAATATGGTAGCAGATGGGATGAATGTTATCTGGGTTTCATGGGACACTACAGAAACTGACATCCACAGACTTCTTCTGCAGACTGGCATATTATAGTGCTTCAGCATGTGTGGGATGTGGGTGCATGTGAGTATGTATGTGTGTGGTTATGTGTTGTGAGGTACGTGATATAACCTGTGTAGGGCTTGCTGTCACATTGAGGTAGGCATCTATTTAGATACATGAAGTTAGAGTGTGTTACTACTCTTACTTCACACACATAATCAATATTAATTCCTCCTTACTTTTTATCTTTGCCTGGGAGTAGGGTTGATTCCGTTGCACCATATTTAGATTACCCAGCCTGTTATTGTACATATAGGAGTGTTATCATAGACTGTCACATATTTTTTCAACTCTGTACATATTGAGGCATAAGAGCTCATTTGCATGGGGGTCCTGGACGGATCTTTTTACATTAGGGTAATATTGTAGTGATCTGTGGAAATGTACGTATGTCAGACCTCTGGTCTTAAACACATACTTTATATTTACTTCTAGTTACCTTATCCTGGGAAAGGTGGTAGTTTTATTTCATTGTAGTTCTATCCAGAATCCTTGGAAATGTTACTACGTGGATAGTACAGTTAAATAGTGTCACATTTTTGCTCTGTAGGTTTTAGGATACATGAGCCCTTTTACTTAGGATTTCATGACAAGTTGAATTCCTTTGGGAAACAAATGCAGTGACTGATGTGAATAAAGGTTGATTAGGTGTGTGTGTGTGTGTGTGTGTGTGTGTGTGTGTGTGTGTGTGTGTGTGTGAGTATCTCCTTAAAGCTTGTCATCCCCCCACCACCCACATTATGGGGATGTGGGGTGGGGTAGGGTATATTGTTTGTGTGAAGAGGAGGAGAGAAATTAAAATTTGTATCACTTTTTCAGATTCCTTAGACACTTCTGGTACATCAAGTTGTTAAGAACCCAAAGGCCACATACACATTGTGAGAGGAGGATGTTTTGGTAATGGATCAGGAGAAGGACCTAGGGATTATCATCTCAGAAGACCTGAAGGAGGTAAACCAGTGTACAAAAATGGTTGAGAAGGCAAGTGGTATGCTGACATGCATAGGGAGTGGTATTACTAGAAGGAGAATAGAGGTGAGACTGCCCCTGTACAAGTCCATGGTACATCCCCACCTTGAGTATGGGGTACAGCTCTGGAGACCTCACCTTCAAAGGGACAGAGATAGGGCGGAGAGTGTCCAGAGGAGGGTGACCATTATGGTGCATGGCATGCATCTGAGGGCCTATGAAGAGAGGATGGAGGAGCTTTATCTGTATCCCTGGAAACCAGGAAGAAGAGGGGGATATGATTGAGACTTTTGAATACATGAAGGGAAGAAACAAGGTGAGGGAAGGGAGTATGGTCAAGATGAAAGAGAACCCCAAGACTACAGGGCACAACTTTAAGCTGGAGGGTGGAAAATTCAGAGGAAATAGGAGGGGCACTACTTTGCTATGCTTCCAGAGGGGTTGTGGATACAAAAACAGTGGGAGGTTTTAAGGAGATCATGTGATAACTACATGGGCTTAATCAAGAGAGGGAAGGATGGGTACCCAAAGCGGAAAAAGGAGACTGGAAGTGTTATCAGGTGGGGGAGCACATGGGTGAGGTGAAGGGTGGAAGGGGACAGGTCTACATATGGGTGGGGATGAGAGCAGACTAGATGGGCTAATGGGTCCTTTTCTGCTGACAAACTTCTATGATTCTATGGAAATATGTTTAGTATTCACAAATAAAATGATACATGGAAGAAAACCAAAAAATTAACCATCTTTAAACCACCGGAGGAAATCTCCAAGTAGAAAGTTCCTCTGTTGATGGGGTTTAGCTTGCTGCCCCACACACACTGGAAAAACCAGCTCAACAATCTGGAGGTGGATAAACATAACTAAGATATAAAAATGTAGGGATTAAATATGTTTTAACCATATCAATACATTTCTTTTTACCCACCTGTCACTTGTTCTATTGAGCAATGCTAACCAAAGCAATATTGATGGCATAGCTCCAATTGTAATGAGCTAGTTTACCATATCCAAAGTAAATATCTAATATTTTATTGTGGTCCTTTGTAACAGGAATTCCAATGATTTCTGAAACTAGAAGGCAACCAGATTCTATACGCACACAGTGACTCTTTTGTAAATGAATCTGAGAGCCAGAGAGCTCTGAAAACGATTGTAAAAAAGGCTTGGCATTGGGGGATTAAGTAGGGGTGTTTATTAGGGAAGAAAAATCAAACAATCACACATCACCAAATAAAATGAAGAATACCACAATCCTTGAAAAGAAAGAAAACATACCTTAAATCCCACATTTAGCAACTGTACATATGTCAACATATATTTGTAATAAACAAACATCCTATATTACATTTTCATGTCACTGGAACGTCTGTATCAGTCACCCAAGGCATATTCCTCCATAAGGTACTCAACTGTATAAATGTCATGCGCTTACTTTCAGCAAAATAAATCTCTGTAAGTCTTACATTATCTTGTATGTTAATTCTATATATGTGACATGTTTTTGTTGTAACTGGAAGAAGCATCTAGCATTCCATATATTCCATTTAATTACTAGAAAGACTACATGCAGCATACTTGTATTTCATTTATCCCAGCCACCTTCATATTTGCCATACATTAACATTTCATATGTCACTGTAGTAAAATAGTTTTCTTTCCAGTGCTTAGCTATGTATCCCAAGAACTTGGACATACTGTATAGGGATATGTAAAAGACAGGTGCTCAGTTGTTTCTAACTGTTGGGTACATGATAGTCTTGAACTGCTTGTGAATGGTGCACAGGCTCTTACCCTCAAACTCACCCAAGACCTGTCCAGGGGCTCACTCTATCTCATGGTCTCCTACATTCTGCCAAGGTACCAGAACCCAGCATTGACTTATCTTATGTATTATCTCGCCACCTTCCCCCATAAGGCTGAACAAGTCCTGGTGGAGGACCTCAATGTGAACTAGCTCAGTCTCTCCACTTCTCCAATGAGGGACACCTTCACTGCCCAAGACCTGACACAACTCATCCCCCAGCCCACTAGAATTAACCCAACTAGAGGAAACAGCACCCTCCTGGATGTCAATTTTACCAACTGCCCTCAGAAAATTCAGGACATTCAGGTCTTCCCTGACTCCTAAAGTGACCACTTCCCTATCCTATTCCTCTGTTCTGCCCCAACCCCCACCCCCAAACCTGTAACTCAAACCACACTCTGCAGGTGCCTTCACCTAGGTGGACTGATTAAGCTCAAACTGTACCTTGATCAGATTAATTGGTCCCCCATCCATCATACACCCGACATTGATGCTGCCCTCGCCCTCTTATCACAAGTCTTTAACAAGGCCTGTGATCTCTTTACACCCCTCACCAAACTCCATTCCAAAAAACATAATGTGCCTTGGGTTACCCCTGCCCTACTCCAAATGCTCAGAAATAGGGATAGCCTCTGGCACCTAGCCACTGAAACGGGAAGGGCAGCTGACAGACAGGCCTACAATGCTGCATGGAACAGGTGTACATGGGCCATCCATAAAGCCAAGGCAGACTACTACCAGGCCACCCTCACCTCCTCTTGGGGGTGTGCCTGGGTCTTCTGGGACAATATTAAAGAGCTAAATGGGAAATCTCGCTCCCCCCATCCCAGCTCACTATTAACGGCTCTACTTCCACTGACCCAGCTTGCATTGCCAACTGCCTTAATTCCTCCTTTATGGACCTTAGCTCTGTCCTCCTTAGTAACTCCTTCAATTTAACCCCTGACCTAATGCCCCCAGTCCTCCAGTGCCCCTAGTTCTACCTATGCAAGGTATTTGCCCAGGAAGCTAGACCTCATACTTGAAGCATTAAAAAGCAACAGTCCTAGCAGTGATTCCCTGGACCCCAAAATACTCCGGCTGGTCCTGGATGAAGTCCTTGTCCCACTAGCCTGTCTACTTAACTGGTCCCTCTGTCTGGGGCAATTCCCCACTGCATGGAAAACAGCTATATGCATGCTTATTCATAATGGGGATGCTAGGTCCTCCCATAGCAATTACCGACCAATCTCCATCCTTCCCCCCCTCTCCAAAGCCCTAGAAAAAGTGGTGGCCATTGAAATCACTGAATATCTGGCTAAGCATGACATCTTGCGCCTGGAGCAGCATGGCTTCCGTGATGGTCACAGTACTGGTACAGTGTTAATGGAGTTCTCCAACTTCATGCACTCCTCCCTGGATACTGGTTCCCTAGCTGGTGCAGTGTTTGTTGACTTCTCTAAGGCCTTCAACACTGTCTTCCACCCTCTTCTACTAAACTCCCTCTGCCACACTGGTTTCTCTGCTGGCCCCTTTGCCTGGTGCTCGAGCTACCTATCAGCTTGTTCCCAGTGTATCTAAATCAATGGGACACTCTTGGAAACCCATCCCATCCACTCTGGGATAGCCCAGGGCTCCATCCTGGGTCCCCTACTTTTTTGTCTCTATCTAAACACTCTGCCTAGTGCCTGCTCCGGCAATATACTTACGTATGCCGATGATGCCGTCAACTTTGCCAAACACCAAAATCCTTCCTCCCTCCAGGACTCTCTCCAACACTCCTTCAATGATACTGAAACCTGGTTTATGGAGTGCTGACTCATCATTAATCTCAAAAAAAAGTGCAGACTCATCATTAATCTCAAAAAATCAAGACAATGCTCTTTGCCCACCCACAAAACAAAGCTTGCAACAACCCACTCCTTATCCTCCCTAGCATCCTACAACTGCTTGAATAAGTCTACTCCTACAAATACCTCGGGGCCCCCTTTGACTCAGCCCTCACCTTTCAGACCCACATTAATGCCCTTGCATCCACCACTAACACTCGACTTGGCATCCTCTACTGCCACAAGGACAGCCTCCCACCCAATGCTCTCCAACTTGCCGTTACGTCCTCAGTACTGTCCCTTGTGGATTATGGTCTGCCAGCATATGGTGCTGCTGACACCACTGCCCTCAACAAGATTTGCCTCACTGTAAACAAGGCTTGCAGACTAATAACTAGTGACTCCAGGCTCACTCACACATGTCAACTCTATGACAAGGCCAATCTCCTTAACCTTGATGAATGACTCTGCTACCAAACCTGCCTTCTAACTAAGAAAATTCTGCTCGGGCTCTCCCCACCTGGGGTGACTGCTTCCATCCATCATACCCCATCCACTGTCTCAACCCAAACCACCAACAAGGCCACTCTTCTGGTTCCCAGATCTAGGACCACCCGGGCACAGAGGTCATTCTGCTACAGAGCTCAATCCTGGTTTAACTCTTTCCCTGCAACTATCTCCAATACCCCCAAAATCGCAGCCTTCAAAACTGCCCTTTGGAACCAACTGTTTAAACACCCACAGTTGCTCCTGTCTCTAAATAGCAATCTGCTACTATCACTTAGCACCTGACAATGCCCGCTGGGCTGAACCCCCACCTCACTCCCCCCCCCAACTCCCCCCTGGCATCCTGCCCTTCTGTTACTACCTGCATGTGCTAAATTTTGTCACCTTGAAATGTTTTAAATTGCTCATTGTATGAAAACAACTGTATAATTCTACGTCACTCATTGTTTTGAATACTGTAAATACAGTATGTCTCACTGTATGTCTTCTCTGTGATGAGGTACCTTTGTAAATGAGCCTCTGGCTCAAAGGATGTAAATCTAATTGTACAAATAAATAAATACAAATAAAAGAACACTTCCTTTCCTCTAACTGCTTGTGTCTTTGGTTGGATTTAATGCTAATTTCCCCATTGCTACTCAACCAGTGTAGATACCACATTTTTACAGGGAATCCTTTTTTCTTTCATTAAACCAGACATAGATGTTTGGTATTGTTGAGGGCAGTGGGAAACATATTTGCCTATATGAAATGTTTTTCTAAAATCCAGGCATATAACTGCATCCTAGGTTTAGTGAGTGCCATGCTGCTGGATACTTTCCAGCTTTTTATCTTCCCAAAGGATTCTCTAATATACTCTGGAACATGTACAAATTTCCTAAGCACTTTCAGTTGCTCAGTCTCCCAATGCCTAAGACAAGTTTGTCAAGTAAAAAATAGCATATCTGTCCATTTTTGGCCTGTGTTAAAAAGTAATGGTTTGAAGTTAGTATAGATGAATATACTATAAAAAAAAACAATTGGGTATATCACCCTGATACCTCCTTGTTTAAGAGCCAGATATGTAATGTTCCTTTTGATGGAATTTAACCTGCTGCCCCACACAGCCTGAAAAGAGATATTCAGCATAGTAGTGTCTATGGGATTTTGTGGGGGGGAGGGTATAACTAATGTAAAGAAATATTGGAAGTAAATATGTTTTTACTAAGCGTATTCATTTTAATTTAATTAATTGTCCTCTATTCCAGTGTGCCACCATGAGTTTACTCTGCCTGATTTTTGATTCCCTGTTTAAAACATCATCATTTTCTGAACCAAATACTATTCCTAATATCTGTATTGGTTCATCTGAAATTTGTATTCCTGCAATTTTGTGTATTGTACTGTTGGGAGGTCTAAACCTCACTTTCAGATTCTTCACGATATTGGGAATGCAAGTAATCACAGACACAATGCATTAGAGTAACAAACAAGTTTACTACTACCAAGGGATAAATCACAGTTGCCCTAAGCAGTTCTTACCAATACGAACCGGGAGCCAGTGCTAAGCATTCCCTACACCTCGAGGTTTCTCTGTTGTCTCTTGGGGTATCTCGGGTCTCCGAGGTATAAGACTTGTGCATTACATTATATACCTATGATAATTACTATGGTTACCAAAAGATAGAAACATTTCTAGTTACAGAGATGAGCCCTATTGGCTAAATTAAAGGTGGCTCCACGGTCCAAGATAACATTATTAACAATTGTACTATTACACATAGGTCGTCTGCATAGGCTACAGCCTTATGCGGTATAACAGAGTTTGTAAACATCAGTGAGTCTGAACTTGGTGAAGAATTTAAGGTTCTTAGCAGTGAACCTATATAGAATGCATATAAATGGGGACTAAGTGGACAGCGCTGAAGAACGCCTCTTTGTATTGGAACCATTGGTCCCTTCCACCCATTCACTACCTAGAAACATAGAACATAGATTTTGAAGGCAGATAAGGACTGCTTAGCCCACCTAGTCTGCCCATTTCACTACCTACAGGATAAGATCCAGATCCTAGTTAACCAACAGCCTGTTTCTTCTTACCCCCCCCACAAGAATTGTCTTATGTTTGTCCCATGCATTCTTGAATTCTCCCACAGTTTTAGACCTCACAATCTCCTCAGGAAGGCTGTTTCATGCATCCACCACTCTCTCTGTGAAAAAATAATTCCTCACATTGCCCCTGAGCCATCCCCCCTCTATCTTCAAATTGTGTCCCCTAGTTCTTGCACATTCCATTTTCTGAAAGATGCTACCCTCTGGGACTTTGTTGATTCCACTGAGGTACTTAAAAGTTTCTGTCATGTCCCCCCTCTCTTCTTTCCTCAAGGTTATACATATTAAGCTCCTTTAGTCTCTCCTCATGTGGCTTCTCTTGTAGACCCTGCACCATTTTAGTTGCCGTCTTCTGGACTGCCTCCATTCTTTCTATGTCCTTGCAGAGATGGGGTCTCCAGAACTGGACTTCATACTCCAGATGCGGTCTCACCAACTGTCTGTACAGAGGGATAACAACTTCCTGTTTTCTGTTGGTGATGCCTCTCCCTATACATCCCAGTATCCCCTAGCCCTCCCTACTGCCTTCTCACATTGCTTGCCAACCCTAAGGTCATCTGATATGATTACCTCCAGGTCCCTTTCCATTTTTGTCATTGTTACTACCTCCCCCCTCTTTGTGTAATCTTCCACTGGGTTTTTGTTTCTCAGGTATATTATTTTGCACTTCTTTGCATTGAATCCAAGCTGCCATACTTCTGACCATTCCTCCAACCTTGCGAAGTCCCTTCTCATCCTTTCTATGTCTATAAAGACATTAAAAAGGACTGAACCCAGTACTGAACCCTGCAGTACCCCACTAGTAATACCCCTTTCTTCAGTGTGGATTCCGTTTACAATTACCTTCTGTGTCCTGTTGTCCAGCCAGTGTTTTACCCAGGCTAGCACCCTGGCACCCACTCCCAGGCTGGTTAATTTGTTTATTAATCATTTGTGTGGGACTGTGTCAAATGCCTTGCTAAAGTCTAGTTAGGCCATGTCCACAGCCCCTCCCTGGTCTACTGCTTTGTTACCCAGTCAAGGAAATCTATTTGATTCATCTGACATGACCTTCCCACTGTGAATCCATGCTGCCTTGGGTCCTGTGCCCCACTGGCCTGTATATACTGAACAATTCATTCCTTCAGAAGTGATTCCATCACTTTCCCTACTATAGAAATCAAACTGACAGGTCTGTAGTTTTCTGTCTCTGTCTTGCTCCCACGTTTGTGAAGGGGAATCACATCTGCCTTCCTCCAGTCCTCAGGTAACATACCATCCTCTCATAATTTGTTAAAAACGGTAGTCAGTGGTGTCACTAGTTCTCCCCTTAATTCTTTTAGAATTCGAGGGTGAATCCCATCAGGCCCCATTGCTTTGTTCACTTTCAGTTTTAGGAGTTCTTTCAGAACCCTTTATTCTGTGAAAGGACTGGGATTGACCCCCCCCCATCCAGTGTGCTTCTGTTAATTGGATTAGGTACCTCCACCTCCTCCTTTTTTTGTGAATACCGAGCAGAAGTATTCATTCAGTATCTCTGCTTTTTCACTGTCCCTCTCTACCCACCCACCATCCATTCTATTCAGCCTCACTATCCCTCCCTTTGTCTTTCTACACTCCCTGATGTACCTTTAAAAGGTTTTATCCCCCTTCTTTACCGAGTTGACTATCTTTTCCTCAGTTTTGGCCTTTGCTATTCTGACTCCCCACCCTGCTTCCTTCTGCCTTAACTGGTACAGTTCTCTGTCCTGCTCCTTCTGTGTTTCCTTATGCTTCCTAAATGCTATCTTTTTCTCCCTAACCTTCCCTGCCACCTGTTTTGAGAACCATAATGGCTTTTCTTTCATTTTGATTTGTTTATTTGCTTCACACAAAGGCTTGTTGCCTCTATGGTGGCAGTTTTGATGATTCCCCATTGTTGTTCCACCCCTCCTTCTAGCCTGTTTGCTAGTGCTTTTCTGAGGCACTCTCCCATCTTGCCAAAGTCAGCCCTCCTGAAGTCCAGTACCCTCACTTTTGTATGGCTTGACTCCATAGCTGAGTTTATCATGAACTACACTGTTTGGTGGTCACTTGTTCCCAGATGGCTACCCACTTCTAGATCTGAGAACCTCCCACTGACCCCATTTGAGAGTATGAGGTCTAAGATTGCTCCCTCACAAGTGGGTTCCAAAACTAGCTGTCTGAGGCATGCCCCATGAAGGGCATCAGGAATGGCCCTGCTCTTGGATGTGGCTGTATCAAAGGTGCTCCAGTTAACATCTGGCATATTTAGGTCCCCCATCAACAGTATCTCCCCTTTCTTTGCCATCCTAAGGATGCCTTCTATCATATCCTTATTCATTCCTTCCCCCTGAGATGGGGATCTGTATATAATCCCTGTGTGGATTGTGGTGCCATTTCCAGTCTCTAAAGTGACCCACAGTGCCTCCTCTCCTCCCTGTTTACTCTGTTGTTCCATTGCTTTTATCCCTTCCTTCACTATTCACCCATTAGTTTATACAGGGATTGTACTCATCCAATAAATTTCCTTGAGACTGCATATTTCTTCATTACTGTCCACAGAAATGCATGATGAACTGTGTCAAAGGCTTTCCTTTGATCTAATGATAACAGAAAGTCTGAAATATTCCCCTTATTCTCCTGTTGTATTATTTCTCTTAGTATGATTAAATGATCTGTTATAGATCTCCATGGCCACAAGTCTCAGTTGGTGAAATTAGACTTGCAGTTACCTTCAATAGTCTCATATTTAAGATTTTAGTAAGGATTTTGAAATCTGTATTTAATAAGCATATGGGTCTCCAGTTGCTTAAATTATGTCTATACCCTGCTTTATGTATGTACTCTGTACAAGTACACCTCTAATGATTCTAAAAGAGGGTGACTGAGAGTTCTGTATCCATGAAAACCCCTGTGTCATTTCCTGAGCCAAAATTACTCCAATAACTTTGTATAATTCTCCTGTCAATCCATCTTGCCCTGGCGATTTGTCATTCGCTAGGGATGCAATTACTGTTTCCACTTCCTCTTGCAAAATGTCTAATTCCATTCATGTTTTAGCTACTGCTGCACCATTGGGAGTGAGAAGGTACTCAAAAAATTTTCTATTTTATCAGTAGATACTGCTTTAAATAGTTCAGTGGCATGGTTTGTCACTATTCATAGTATACTTTGTTTATTTGTTTGTAGTACAGTATATCATTTTCATCCATTAAACCTTCCACATTTTGAGATTGGATTCTATCTGTACAGCTTTCAAAAGGGCATATTGTTCATTTCTCCCCTGAATACCAAACTTTTGTTGGTGTTGTAGACTCTGTTCTTGCTATAAATGGAATTGTGTCATATTTTTTAACTATTTGTATTTGTTAAGTAAAGTTTTGCCCAGTTATTGCAGCTAAGGTTTAAAGCTTCTGCAGCTGTTTCCTCTGCTGCAGGTAAGCCATGTATGTTGGGGTCCTCAAGGTTTTACTGGATGATTTTAATACATATGACAAGTCTCTTACAGTGTCTTCCCACCACTGTGCAGGGTTAGTGTACATCATGTACACTGATTATCTGGCTTCCAGAAAATGGTTAATGCTTGTCCATGTTTCTATTTCCTGAAGCAAAGAAGAGTTACATTTCCATATACCAAGCCCATGTGGAGCTGAACTATAATTCCCTATTGCCATATGTAAAAGGCTGTAGTCAGTGAACTCAGCTACTACAGCCTTTGCTGATATAATATTTATTGTAGCGATGACAAAAAATTAATCTGTCCCTGTAACAAAGGGTTCTTTATTGAAATGTATTTGTTTTTGTGAATTTCCCTCTGCCTTTTATTGATATGCTGCAATTATAGTCACCCCCCACAAATCACATTTTGTGCAAAGAAGAGGTAAGGTTGTATGCATTGGAAAATGTCTATTCTTTCTGTCTTAGTTTGTGCTGCAATCACATTTATAATATTTATAATGGGCTGGCAGTATAGCCTAGAGGTTAGAGGAACGAGGTGTGAACGAGGTTGGTACATTCAGCAGACCAGACCTGAGTTTGATTCTCACAACCTCCATTTGCATACTGTGTGACTCTGTGTAAGTCACTTAACCACACAGTGCTCCCAGGTCGCCCCTGAAAACAGGCACTTGTGCCTAGTAGGCCTAACCCGGTTACCAAAGACTAAAATAAAATAAAAAAAATATATATGCTGCAGGATGTTTTTTTATTTTAGCATCTAAAATTATTGCTCTCCCTGGTACTAGATCTGTTAAATTTATCAAGGTGAAATTGATATTCTGGAACATCACAGCTAAGCCAGTACAAGTTCCTTGCCCTTATACCAATACGAAGGACCCACCTGCCATGCTTTTGAAGCTTCAGAGATGCCACACATTATGCACAGTCTAGTATTCTGCAAGAGAAAAATAATGGCATATGCTTTTAAATGGGGAAAAAAACTACCATTTTCTTTTGTGCATTTTTAATGCTGTTCACATTAATGGAAAAATGGTGTAAAGGGTGTTCCATAACACAAAGGGGGTTTTAAATGCCTTCATTACTCTCTCTCTCTCTCTCTGTGGCTTATTGTTTTGACTCCGAGGTACACTGGTGTGTTTATTCATCCCTAAAGCTTTCCCGTTGGGTAAGTCCTTCTGATCTGATCTTATGTCCAAGGGGAAAGGGTTTTTTCCTCCATATCTGATCATGGTTCAGAAATAGAATATACTACTGAAGAGTCATCAGACTCATTCCATGAAGTAGTTATGATGTCAGCCAAAGCTTCAAATCTGTTGGTTAGGGGTACTTGCTTGGTTTTAGGGATTTTTGATGTTGGCTGTGCCCAATTCTGTCTACGTCAAGAGGACCTCCTTCTACTGTTTACTTCCACAGTTGGTTGGGTGGGGGTATCTCTTCTGTTACCATCTCCTCAGAGAAGGTCTTGGTTAATACATCTAGGGTGGGGATCCTTGTCTTCCCTGGAGGAGTGGGGTCCTGTACACTTGAGGTTACTGGGGGAGTATTCTCTTCCAAATTTGGTACTGTGGATGCTCCTTCCTCTGCAGGAGAGACACTTCCCTCTGTTGACCCCCTTGTCTGGGTTCAGTCCCTGACTGTGGGTGGGCACTTGATCTCTGTGCTATTGCCACTAAGATTCTTTGCTCTTTGCTGTCTGTCTGGTTTGGCTGGTTATGAGCAGCTAGCAGACAGGTGAGGTAGGTGTACTCCTGTGCTTCACATAAATTACATTTCAAAGCATTTTTGCATTGGCTGCTGATATGTCCTAATGCACGACATAATACACATTTCTGTTTATCACACTGACTGCTCAAGTGGTTTGTGGCTTCACATCTATAACGTGCTTTGGGCTGTCTGGGATAAAAAAAAGCACTCTGCTGTCCCTTCTTAAGAAAAAAACAGTTGGGCAGGTGTTGTAGCCTGGAATCTGTGGAGTGTAAAACCACCCGAACTCTCCAACCTCCTATACAAATCCATTCACTATCATAAATGGCCTTTGGATGCCACAATACATTACACCTTTGCTTCAATCAAAATACCAGATCTGTTACTCTTACACTTTCATTACTAAATAGTATAGTTATTGTTTTCTTTGCAGGTTGTGTGAGGGGAATCACCTCAAATGGGACCCCGATAGGTGTGTTTTTCAGGGCCTGATACTTATTCTAGATTTTTTGTAAACCACTGACCAGCTTAAAGCTGATATTGTACATTGATTCACCTGAAACATGTATAAGAGCGTAAATGACTGCAGCAGAAAATTGCATAGAGGTTTTTAGTAAAGTTCTAGCAACAGTCTATCAGGGAA
This sequence comes from Neoceratodus forsteri, assembly GCA_016271365.2. NCBI lineage: Eukaryota > Metazoa > Chordata > Ceratodontiformes > Ceratodontidae > Neoceratodus > Neoceratodus forsteri. Next base: position 58,640,550 of record CM028130.1, read on the forward strand.
GGACTCTAAACCTCCCTTATACAGTAATCAGGCTGCATTGTGCCATTTGGCTGGATATTCAGGTGTCGGAAAAAAAGATGTGTATGACCTTGAATTGTTTGATGAGGAATTTCTACAATTGGGGGCCCCCTGTCATACAGTATCATTTCAGAAATCCTGCCTTGTATTTGTGTTCGTAGAAATACCGGGTTCTGGAGCAGTGGTATTCTCAGTTGGCTGAGCTATTGGCAGAATTTCATTCAAAAAGGTAATTTCAAGGTTCTGAGTTAGTGGCAGCTCTTGTGGCAATAAGTAAGGGTGATTGCAATACATTCATGGGCCTGCCATCCACACTTTCCATATCAGACCCATCATTAGTTATCCATGCTTTACTTGGTGTAAGAGGGATATTTCTCCCTGTATTAGCTGTATTTTGTTGCATTCCCTCCCTTCCCAGCATAGTATCAGTGAAGGGCCTGATCACCATTGCTCCAGTACAATAGTTTGTACCTAACCCAACCCACCACTTGCAAAGCATTTGTAACAGACCTTTCCTGTGTTTTATCAGTTTTGTTTGCTTGAAAGGAGTCTTGTCTTAGGCCAGGCTTAGAATTGCTTGCTTGTGCCATTCTCAGCGACACTCCTCCACATGCTGAGGTTTTCATCCCCAAAAACACAATCAGAGGGAACTGAGCAATACCTGTGGCAATCTGGAAGTGCTTTGCCAATCTTGCCAGCTCCTGTGTATCCTGTGCCTCCCACTCTGCAGTTGTGGGTTGATGTGGTGTCCCATTTGATGTTGACATCTGGGCCTTTGCAATCAGTGGAGCTTGCTGTTCCCCTCTGTTGGCATGCACAGCATGATCGCTACCTCCAGTTCTTGCTGCCTTTTTTTAAAGCAGGTCTCCTCCACCATCAAAAGTGCTCACAAATCCTCTGAAGATTCAGCCGGTTCCATATTAGAATGCCATGTCTCCTCTACTGCTCCAGCAGTATCTCTACATGCTAAGAAATCTCTGATCCCGATGCTGTGATTTTGCTTTTACTTTCTGATACCGGTAAACTTTTCTTAATCATAACATCCTTTGAATTCTGTGCATCAGAAAAACATTCAGTCTCTAAGGTTTTGGAGATAGATGAGGAGAACAGCTCCTCTACCTCTCGAGTGTCCATGGTCTGCGACTCTTCCACCGACGTGGCCATCCTGGCTACCTGCGGTTCCCCTTCAGGTGAGCAGGGGAATTTCTTTTGTTTACTATATATATATATATATATATATATATATATATATATATACAGGAAATAAAAATCATGCATCAAATACAAAAAAAAAACATGGGGAGAATAAAGGGAAAGGGAATATATATGTATATATAAGTGGTTTGCAAAAGTATTCAACCCCCCTTGAAAGTTATCAGATTTGTCTGGAGTACAAATGAGACTTACATATATTATTCCAGTCAGTATTTTTATTGCAAACTCATATGCTCTAACAGTATACTGTCAAAGCCAAAATTAATTATCCATCAGCAGATCTTGTAAAGAAAATTAAAAACTGGAAAATGCTGCTTGCAGAAGTATTCAACCCCTGTGCTCTGGAAGCTCCAAGTTTACACAGATGAAAAATATTGCCCTAATGAGGACACAATTGGCTTACAAATGGCCTCACCTCTGAAACATTAAAGTAGCTCACATTTTCTGAATAACCCCCTCAGTTTAATGAACATTGGTCAGACTGTGAATCCGAAGGAAGGGTGTGAAAATGAAGACTAAAGAGCATTCTAAGGAAGTTAGAGATAAAGTAATAGACATGCATAAATTAGGAAAAGGGTACAAAATAATATCCAAGTGTTTGGATACCCAGTGTGAACTGTTGGATCAATAATGAGGAAGTGGAAGCTGCATCACACCACCCAGGCACTACCTAGACAAGGCCGTCCCTCAAAACTCAGCGTCCGAACAAGAAAGAGACTAGTGAGGGAAGCCACAGAGAGGCCAACAATCACTTTGAAGGAGCTACAGAGTTCAGTGGCTGAGAGTGGAGTGAAGGTGCACCAGTCAACCATATCAAGAGCTCTGCATAATACTGGCCTGTATGGGAGGGTGGCTAGAAAGAAGCCATCACTCAAAAAGAACCATATCAAAGCACGTCTGGAGTTTGCCAGAAAGCATGAGAGTGACCCAGCTAAGATGTGGCCACAAGGTTTTGCGATCTGATGAGACCAAGATAGAGATTTTGGGCCAAAATTCAAAGCGCTATGTGTGGTGCAAACCTAACACTGCCCATGCCTCGAGAAACTCCATCCCTACAGTGAAGTATGGCGGTGGCAGCATCATGCTGTGGGGATGCTTTTCATCAGCAGGGACTGGGCATCTTGTTAAAATTGAAGGAAGAATGGATGGAGCAAAATACAGGGAGATACTGCAAGAGAACCTGCTTCAGTCTTCTGAAAACCTGAAGCTTGGGAGAAACTTCACCTTTCAGCAGGACAATGATCCCAAGCACAAGGCCAAAGCAACACAGGAGTGGTTAAGCAACAAAAAGGTGAATGTCCTACAGTGGCCAAGTCAAAGTCCAGATCTCAATCCCATTGAGAATCTGTGGCACTGTTTGAAAATTGCGGTCCACAAGCATCACCCAAACAACCTGAACAACCTGGAACAAATCTGCCAAGAAGAATGGGCAAGAATCACTCCCGAACAGCGTGCAAGGCTGGTAGATACTTACCCCAAAAGACTTAAAGCTGTTATTGCAGTAAAAGGTGGCTGTACCAAATACTAATGTGTAGGGGTTGAATACTTCTGCAAGAAGCATTTTCCAGTTTTTAATTTTCTTTACAAGATCTGCTGACGGATAATTAATTTAGGCTTTGACAGTATACTGTTAGAGCATATGAGTTTGCAATAAAAATACTGACTGGAATAATATATGTAAGTCTCATTTGTACTCCAGACAAATCTGATAACTTTCAAGGGGGGTTGAATACTTTTGCAAACCACTGTATATATATATATATATATATATATATATATATATATATATATATATATATATATATATATATATATATATGTGTGTGTGTGTGTACATACACAAAGGAAACATAAAATTAATAAAATTAAACATTTAAAAGAAAAGGAAAAGATAAAAATTGAAACTGAATAAATGAGGTTACATCACGACATTGACTTCCTCTCTATCTGGCTGGCCAACCTTTACCAAATCATACAAGCAAAATATGAAAAGGGAAAGAAAAAAAACAGATATTTCTATTAAAAGGAAATACATATCCAACCTGACTTAGGTTTCCAAAAACCATGGCTCTCAACCTCATACAGCATATCTGGCCCTAATTTACCTTGTTCTGAAACATGCTTTGTCTTAAGACAGTTTTCTACTTGAATTACTACATATTCGGTGGTAAATATCTTTTGTTGTAATAAAAGGGAACATCTGGTGTGCCATAGGTAAAATTTACATGCTGCAAATTTAATTCTTTAAGTACTCACTTCATATTTTCTAAGTTTTCATATTTGCTAAGAGACTCATAGTCCAGCATCCCCAGACATCCAGGTTTTATCTTCTTCCCAAAATCCACAAAACAGGTAACCCGGGTCGTCCCATAGTGTCTGCCTGCTCCTGCCCCACATCCCACATCTCCACATTTTTGGATGGCCTCATGAGACCCCTTGTTGAGTCCCTGCCCTCCTATGTTAAAGACACTAACCATGCTCTCCAGTTATTTGACAGGTTCAGATTCAGTGACTCTCATCAGCTCATCTTCACCATGGACATCAGATCTCTTCACACAGTGATCCCCCATGATGATGGTCTGACAGCTTTGCAGCATTTCTTGAACAAGCGGGAAGTCCAGCAGCCACCCACACACACACTAACTCATCTGGCAGAACTGGTTCTAACACTCAATGCTTTTTCTTTTAATAACAGTTTTTTTCAGCAGGTCAGTGGAGTTGCCATGGATACCAAGATGGGTCCCAGCTTTGCTAATCTGTTTGTGGGTTGGGTGGAGGAACGTTTTTTTCTCTCATTCACAGGGACTGTGCCTGAACTCTACAAATGCTACATTGATGACTGTGTGGGCCACCTCCTGCTCCAGGGAGACCTCCAAGTCTTCCTTGACAAGTTCACCATGGCTCATCCTTCCCTTCAGTACACTGTGGAAGTATCCTCCCTACACTGCCTTTCCTGGATATCCAGCTCTCAGTCCAGAACACTGGTCTGAAGACATCAGTCTATTACAAACCCACTGACTCTCACAGTTTCCTCCTCCATAGCTCCTTCCATCCTAAACATGTCAAGAATGGCCTGCCTTATTCACAGTTTCTTAGACTTCACAGGTTATGCAGTGAAGAGGATGATTTTGCTGAGCAGACCCAAATAATGCATAGTTTTTTTATCAACAGGGGATACCCTAAAAGCACAGTGGACAGAGCACTCTCCCGGGTCAGTAACATGCCCCGTAACCTTGACCCCCACAGGAGGGATACTATCACACAAGAACAACAGCGAATTCCATTCGTTCTTCCTTTCCATCAGAGCACACCTTCTCTTCACAGGATCATCACTAGTAACTTTCCCATTTTGCAAACTGACCCTAACATTGGTGCTTCCTTTACAGAACCACCTATTGCCTCTACACGGCCACCTAACTCATCAATCTCCTGGTAAAAAGCAGTCTACCCTCCTAACAGTTCCTCCCCCAGGTACCAAACCTTGCAACAGGGCTTGCTGCTACACCTGCAAATTTGTTTCAGTGTAACTGAGATTTGGGGCCTACAGGTGTTTTCACATCACCAAGGAGTTCTCATGCACCTCCACTAATGTGGTGTACTGTATTCTTTGCAGGAGGTGTTCAGCTATTTACATTGGAGAAACTGGTAGGCGTCTTGCTGACCGTTCAGGGAACATTACAGAGCAGTCAGGAATGGTGAAACTGCTAAACCCATTGTATCCCACTTTATCTCCAGGACACAATGTCAATGACCTTTCTGTTTGTGTCCTTCAGCAGGGCTTCCGGGATCCTGACCATAGAAAAACATGGAAGCCAAGCTGATCATCCGCCATGGCTCCCAGCAGCCCTCTGGTTTAAATGATAGACTTATTTTCCACTAACATCTTTCAGCCATCCCCTTTTTTTCCCTTAAGTCAATTTGTTTTTGTACTTATTTATTTTTCATTTTCACCATATGTCACCATTTCTGTCTCCTTCTCACACATTTGTCACATTTCAGCCTTCTTACAAGGCCCTATTAATCAGTCTGTACCTGGGAACTTCCCCAGCTCTTTCTCTCCCATTATGCTTTATCTTTCCCATCATCACCTTTTTGTTTCACAGATTCTCTCTTAATCTTACCATTTATCATTTCTTCTCCCTTAGCCTCCCCCTTCTTCTTTCTCCACATATATATCTCTCTCATTTTACCTCTCCTCTACACTAACTTGTTTTTTTTCTCTTTTAGATATTTTCTGAAGAAGACCTCAGGTCAAAACGTAGATTTTTAACTCTATTTTCTATTTTCAGCATGCATTTAATATAACCATTTTGTTTTGCTTTTAGACCACATGCTGACGCAGTGTCTTGTCTTTGTTTTTCTAAGTTTATGTGTATAAGTGCCTAGGACAAGTATCTCATATGTTACTTGTAAGTGTTGGAATGCTTTCCATTTTTTGCTTAAAGCTGTCCAAAAATCTTGTGCAAAGAGGCATTGCAAAAAGAAATGCTCATGTGTCTCTAAAGACTGCGGACATGTTGTGCAGGGACACATTCATTCTTCTATGGGCTTATGCTTTAATGTGTTTCTCACTCCCAGTCTATCATGACATGACAGCCATCCCACATCCTACATTTGGTACAGGATTCTGACATCTATCAGCTGTTTAACAGGCTTCGGTCATAAGAGGGTCTTGACATTCTGGAAAAATGGGTGGTTCAAACAACATATCCTATATAATGCTAGAGCAAGAAAACATTCCTATTAATGGATAAAAGAAAGTGTTGAGTGATTTTGCAATGTCTCAGTTTAGCAGGTCAAGGTTTTATGAATATTGGTATATTTTTGGTATAAGTTGTCAAGGAAACAAATATAGTTCCTATGCCCCACTTTTCTCTAAAAAGGGTAAACCAAAGATAGGAGATTTCTTGCCAAAAAGAGTGGGTATTGTTCAGGAGAGATATGAAGTTTTTATAGATAAAAAAGCTATGAAAAAAAACTGTGGAATTAATCATATCATTACCCCTTTGGCTAAATCCATAATATTTAAAATTTATTTTTATGGGGTTTAATTTGCTGCCCCATAGGCCTTGAAGGAAAATGTTCAAAACTCGAGCTTGCAAGATAAAAGGGATGAAAAAAACAGTAACTACATGGGTGAGCTGGGGGACCAAAAAGGTGTTAATAAGATATATTCTTTTCTTTTTTGAGATTGATTGGATTTTTCACCAGTTTACAAGGCCCTGTGCAATATTTAAAACTGTTTCCCAGTTATTTTTTTATTTCATTGTTCGGAAAAAAACCTTTGAGCAAAAGCTGTTTTGCAAAGGTTCCACATCAAGTACATGGCATATACAGTACAACAGAAGGGGAAATGCCCCCTATGCAATTCACACCTCATGAGAAGGACTGTACACAATAAGAACAACTCAGGGAACATTTAAACAAACAGTGCAATGGTAATGCAAACAGAGAGACACAATGTGGAATATAAGTACAGAATAATAAGTAACCAACTACTGAAGCTAATACCAAAAACCTTAAACAGAGTACGACTATAAGCTTATGGGGGAACATACAGTCAAGGACCTCAGCACTCCTTAGTACAGGCTTTGTCCTGGTAAAAGGGATGGGGACTAAAAAAAGCCAACTTGAGGGGAGAGGAGGATGGCTATAAGGGGGAGTTGGAGTCAGCTACTACCAGGCATGTCCTCCAGTAGGACAGTAAGTGCTGATCAAGCAGAGTGCATGCCCGTAGAGGAGAGATCCAAGCCAGGCCCACCTAATTGCAGAGGCAATTAGTGTGGAGGGCAGGTAAGGAAACTCTGCCCACTGCTAAGGCCAGCTACGGCAGTTACAATGTGGGTGAGGTGAGGGAGGAGGCCGGGGTATCAACACTCACAAATATTAGGAGATGGTAGAGACTAGAGAGATTGGTATTATGCCATCTATCTGCAACAACAGGCCCAGGATGGATTAAGGTGATGTTTCAACTCCAATTTAAATGTGGGGAGACTGTCAGTAAACAATAGGTGAGCAGGGATCTTGTTTCGTGACAAAGGAGCCCTGTAGGCAAAGGATCACTGTCCAAGAGATGCTTTGTTAAATGGGACAGCCTTCAAGCCCTGAGTCTTTCCCCCTGGTCTGCTATCTTCAAGAACAGGTATGGAGCAATTCATTGAGACATGGAGGAGCTTTGCCGATTAGTGATTTATTTCCTAAAAAGTAAGCCTGGAATTTAATCCTATTGGCGAGTCTCAGCCAGTTGGTTTGCTTGTAAAGGGAGCAGTAGTGGGTGAGTTGGTCAGCTCCAAGAGTTATCCAACAGGCCTTACTGAGGGCTGTGACCACACATTTGAGCGCCGTGTCCGAGGCCGCTCCATACACCACAAGGCCGTAGTCTATAACTGACGGGATGGAGAAGGAAACAGAGTCTCGTAGGGAAGCAGGTGTGAAATTTATTTATTTATTTTATTTCTTTCAGTTTGGGATTAAAGACCTTTGAGCCAAGGCTCGTTTACAAAGGTTCCACATCGGGCAAGGTACAGTACAAACAAAACAAAAAAATAAAAATAAACTACAATTGAAGGCATAATTAACAGAGAAGATAATATCTACATGGGGGGAGTACATATATTCAATTTACATACAGCAAGGTGTCAAGGAGTTTGCAGATAATCAAGGCATTTGAAGGAGTGTATTACCTCAGTATAGATAAGTTAGTCCTTACTATCATCTATTAGAAATGTGCTAGGCAGTTTCAATGTCATTTGTACCAAGAGGAAAAGGATAAGAAAAAGGATGTACGCAAAGCCAGACAGCTCAGGGCTAGGTGCTCTGCCAGCCTGAGGAGCCTGGGAATGTCTTGATAGAGGGGTAGAGTGTAGTTAGCAGCCAGAGAGTGGCTTTGTTCAATAATTGAAGAAGTGGTAGCCTGAGAAGGCTTAGTCAATGGTGAAGGGGTAGTAAGGGAAGGAAGAGGATGGCAGGGGAGTAAAAAGTGAGGGGCTGAGGGGGCAGGAGAGGCAGGATCAAGTGGGGGAATGTTTCAGGGTGGAAAAGAGGTAAGGATGGGGGAGGAAGCAAAGGTGGGGAGGTTAGAGTGTGGGGGTTGAGAGGGGAGGGGAGCGGGGTGGTGGGTGAGGATAAGGTGTGGGTGGGGATGTTAAGAGAGGCAGTTAGTGGGGGGTAGCATTTTGGGAAGCTGCAAGGAAAGGTCCAGAAGGCAAGAAGGAAGGGGTGAAAGAGTGGGGTTTGCGGAGGGTATCTTAGGTAAATCCTCATGAATTAAATTGCCTGGGTGTTGAGCATGATACTGGAGTGTGTAGTGGGTTCAGGTTACATTAGGGCACTCACATTTCTTGGTGGGAGCTAGGTGCAACCGAAGGCCATCTTTGAATTTGCTGACCTTACTGCATTATAAGAGGTCAGGTGGAAGGTCATTTGTCCATTTTGGCCCTCTATAAGATGGATCTTTGGGCAATTGAAGTACGCTTGAAGGGTACCATGAGCCAACATCTGAAGGTCCTCCGAGTAATGATTGTTGGCTTTTCAAGTTTGAAGAACTATGAGATGGATACAGGAGTAAGTCTAAGTAATGCCTTTTTGGTCAGTAGGCAGGTCTGGAATTGGGACCTGTCGGGAAAGGGAAGCCATCCTGTTTCTTCATAGAGTCACAAGTGTGTTTCCAGTGTTCTGCACCCAGGACCAGCCTGCATGCTTTGTTTAGAAGCATTTTTACCCTTTTAAGGGCACTGTCAGAGCCTGAGCTATAGATTATCAGGCCCTAGTCAATGGTACATAATACTGAGCAGGAGGTGACCAGTTTTAGGGCCTCTGGGGTCATGTAATAGTGGTGTCGATACAGGACACCTAATTTTGCATTGGCAGTTTTAATGAGGTGATCCACATGGGCAGTGTAGGAGAGGGCAGTAACCAGGTGAATATCAAGGTATTTGAAGATGTCAACCTGTTCCAGATTGTACCCATTGTGACTCTGTATTATGAGTTTCCAGAGTTTCTTCCTGTTCTGCAGAAGTGAGTAGAGCATGCTCTTAGATTTTTTTATAGTTTAGTAGAAGTTTATTGACAGAGAACTACACTTCCAGCTTGTGGAAGTTTATTTTGAGTTCACTGGTGATGTCTGTTAGGAGTTTCCACTTATGGAGATGATTGCATTGCCTGAATATAGCATGATATAGGCTGGGCAGACAGAAGGCAGAGGGTCAATGAAAAGGCTAAATAGTAGCGGTCCCTGAATAGAGCCTTGGAGGACCACAAGAGTCACCTTCATGGGTTCAGTTAGAGTGCCACTGACTTTGATGCATTGTGTCCTGCAGCAGAGCTAGCTTTTGAACCAGATGACCATGTTCCTGGACAGGCCTAGTGAGGTCAGGTGTTGAAGGAGGATATGATGGTTGACAGTGTTGAATGCCTTTGTGAGATCAATATAGATAGACCCCATTGCAAGACCAGCATCAAAGGCATCGTAGGTTTGAGTGGTGAAATCAACCAGTGTGGTAATGGTGGAATGTTTTTTCCTGAACCCATGTTATTGAGTACAGAGTAGGTTGTGCTTCAGAAGGTACTCTGACAGCTGGTCAGAGGCTGCTTGTTTGAGTGATTTGGATGAGGGGGAGGAGAATGGAGATGGGCCTGTAGTTAGATATATTGGTAGTATCCCCTGCCTTGCATACCAGAATGACAAGTGCATTCTGCCATTTGTCAGAAAACAGTCCTGATCTGAGTGATGCATTGAAGACCTTCGTTAGTGGTTCTGCCAGTTCGTTGACAGTAAGTGCCACCATTTTCATGTCTACAAGGTCACTCCCAATTTTTGTCTTCCCTGGAACATGCTTTACGTACTTGATGGTGTCTTTCCTGGTCAGCAGTTTAAAGTAGAAAGAGGGGGACTTCCCTTGGTTGTGGGGGGATGTCAATGTGAGTAGGGGGAGTGGGGGACAGGTAGTCGCTGGGAAGTACATTGCTTAGATCTGTGAAGGCCTGATTGAAGGCATTGGCAATGTCTACAGGCTCCTGCAGTGTTCAGGCTGTGGTTTCTATAAGGCCCGGTTGGGCTTTATGGGGTATGCCAGTGAGAGATTTAACCGAGTCCCAGAACTCCTTACCTTGCCTCCAGCTCCTTTTTAGTAGGTCATTGTAGTATGCTGCCATAGTCTGGCGGATGAGTTTGGTACAGATGTTCCTTGTGGACTTATACTTGATGAGATCAGATACACCACAGGAGGCTTTTTCCCTAAGCCACAAGTTATCCCTTTCCCTCATTAGCTCAAGAATGGAGCTTGTGAGCCAGGGCTTTGCTCCCCCCATGAGCTTTTTTGGCTTTGAAGGGGGCAAAGATATCACTTGCTTTGGTAAAAATTCTGAGAAAGAAATTGAGGGCTTAGTTACCGTCTTCGGCTTTATCAAGTGGTGTCAAGTCTACTAGCTTCAGGTATTGCCTAAAGGAGTCCAACAGCCCGGGTCTCAGGGAACGGTTTTGAGAGACCTGGGGATCACTCCTGGGGGCCTTGTTTGACCAGTTGCACATTACTGGAGAATGACCACCAAGGGTGTCAGGAAGGAAAGTGACCTCAGAGATGTGTTCTGGGCAGCTAGCCAGAAGCCAGTCAATGAGTGAGCTTGTGCCAGTTTTGTAATTAAATTTGGAGGCTGTTATGACAAGTTGTGTGAGGTAGAGCCTGGATGCCTGGTCCTGAACTGCTTGGGAGTCATTGGCCAGCCAGTTGGTGTTAAAATCATTGACAATAATATGCTCCCAGTTGTTTTTGTACTGCTCCAGGTTATTTATTACTTGCTGGATGCCCGATTTAAGAGTCCCAGGGGGTATGTATACTACGGATAGACACAACACTTTGTGTTGTTTACCCAGTGTGAGTTTTAGGCTGAGGGTTTGTTCCTCTTTACTTTGGAAGCTATTTGGCAGAAGCTGAGCTTTAATCACATTTTTTAAATAGATTAAGCAGCCACCACCCTGCTTGGATAATCTGTCCTGGTGGAACACTGTAAAGCCATCCGAAGCAATTGAGTCATCCCTGACCTTAGGAGATAGCCAGGTTTTAGCAAGAGCTATTATATCTGGTGGTATTAACTCAATCCAGGCCTGTAACTGTGGTAGTTTGTTGAGGAGGCTTTGCATGTTTAGTGATATGATCTTGAGGTGGCCCAGTCTCGGGTGTGGTCTGGCACTAGGTGGTCCTGGGTTTGGGTGTACATCTCCAGAGATCAGAAGTAGTAGTATTAGTAGTAGTTTTCTGAGTGCAACTGCCCAGTGTGTCCTGGAGAGTTTATCTGCTTTCACCTGGTGTGCATCAAGGCTAAAGGGGGCAACCATGATGGTTTGGCAGCACATTAGGGCTGCAATATGGATTATCTGTGGAACTATGGGTATGTAGATTTTCGATGGAACTTCAAAGTCCTGTTTAAGATTTGACTCAGCATTTGTACCTCTAGATTGAGGTATGATGAGGGGGTGAGGCAAGGACTGGTGGTAGGGCACATCCCATGCTCAGCAGTAGTCAGTCCAGCCTTGCGCACAAGGCAGGGGATAAGGAGGATTAGTATCCCTTTGTTAACCCAGACAGCATGCTGCTCACTATATAGTACCAAAGGCATGGTAAAGAATTGTGTTTGCACCTGATACAGCCTGGTGGGAGGTTGTAGGAGACACTTTTTAAGAATTGTTTCTTTGCCTTCTTAAGAAGTGGGAGGGCTAGTAGATACTTCAGGGAGGAGCCAGGGGCTTCCTAGACTTACAGATGGGGAGAGGCGGGGGAAGGAGGGGTATTTAATAGAGGCCATAGCCAGGGAGGGCAGGTGGGACAAAAATCCTAGCAGAACACTGTGCTGAGAAGTCCCAAAAAAAGGCACTAAGCAGTTTCAGCACTTAATACAAGCCCTGTGAAAATCCAAAACAGGTGCTGAGCCAGTCCTGGCCAATAAAAGGATGGCAGGGAATTGAGCTTCCAATTGCAGGCCTTTCTACAGGCCACCTTAGACAATCAGATCAGTGTCTTGCAAGTCACAGCTCCTCAGAGGGCAGATCTGTACCTGTGCTGTGTTGGGTTAGTGGCAGGAGACCAGGGAGTCAGTCGAAGGTTCCTGGGTGGCGGCGCTTCCCTATGCTTGAAGCGGGCTAGATGCAGCAGCTGCCTGAGTTCTTGGTGGTGGAGCTACCTGCTCAGGCAGCTGCCTGGAGGAGAGGGAGAGGGAGAGAGTGTAGAGTAGTTAGGGGTAGATAAGTACAACTTTAGGTGGCAATCTCAATCTGTGGGTGGTCCTGGAGCACAGAACAAAGGTAGGGGGCAGGTAGTGACAAAAGAAGGTGTTTACTGAGTTTTGTGGGTGGGGGTTGTCTGGAAATGGCACTAGAGGGTCAGTCCTAAAACAAAGAGACAAAACAGGGATGGGGATGGTTAGAAAGGAGGCTAGCAGTGTGCTGTGTAGCAAGGGAATTGCTGGACGGCCTGGGAGGTGGCTCTGAGTGCAGCCATGGGGAAGTTTGAGAGGAAAGGATCAGAGGAAACTGAGCTAGTTTAGGGAGAGTAGGGTTGGCTATGTGCAGGCACTTAGCTTTCCAGTGGGCGCACAGCAACACGGTACAGGCAGGGTATAAGCAGAGCAAGGATAGTCAGCAGGAGACTGTCCCGAGGTTCTAGAACTCAAGCAGTTTAAAACTTTAAACCAGAAGCATTTAGGTAGAATAAGCCTTTGGCTAACTAAAAATTATTTTAGGCATTAGGTAGGTTAAGTTCTCACAGGCTAACTTGGCTAAGCATTAGAAAGAATTTAAATTCAGCAGGCTAACTTAGCTATGCATTAGAAAGATTTAAAATTCAACAGTATGACTTTGTTTAAGCGATTAGGCAGATTAAGTTTAGCAGGCTTAACTTTGTAGAGGGGGAAAATAATTAGGCTACATTTCAGATTATACAGTAGTATTTAAAACAGCAGGCTATCCTAGTTCAAAAAAAATTAAGCCGTGTAGCAGAAGAGGACTGCTTTATGCTAAAGCAAAAGGATATACTAGCAGATCAGAAACTCTTAGCAGGACACTATGCTGAAAAGTCCCCAAAAAAGGCACTGAGCAGTTTTGGTGTGTAATATAAGCCCTGTGAAAATCCAAAAGAGGTGCCAAGCCAGTCCTGGCCAATAAAAGGCTGGCAGGGAATTGAGCATGCAATCCCGGGCCTTCTGCAGGCCACCTTATCATATCAGATCAGCAGCTTATAAGCCGCAGCTTCTCAGAGGTCAGATCTGTACCTGTGATGTGTTGGGTAGGCAGGCAAGAGACCAGGGGAGCCAGTATGGGGTTCCTGGGCAGCAGCACTTCCCTGCGCTTGAAGCAGGCTAGATTCAGTGGCCACCTGGGTTCTTGGTGGTGGAGCAACCTGCTTGGGCAGCTGCCTGTGTTGTGTTGGGACAGTAGGCAGGAGACCAGGGAGCTGGTCGGAGGTCCCTGGGTAGCGGTGCGTCCCTGTGCTTGAAGCGGGCTAGATGCAGCAGCTGCCTTGGTTCTTGGTGGTGGAGCTATCCCATGCCTATGCTAATAGAGGATTCCCAACTTTGTGCAAACCACCTTTATGACCAGGTTAATATGCTGCACAAAGGACAGGATGTCATCAATGATGATCCCAAGGTACTTGAATGATTGAAAATGCTCTAGCATGTCACCCATTTCATTGGAGATAGTCTAGTCTGGGATGGATTTCTTTAGCTGACGACTGGATAACAGCATCAACTTCATCTTTTTATAAATAACTAACAGTTTCTGGGAGCTGAAACAGTCCTTGAGGCAATGGAAGGAGCACTGTGCCGCATCCTGCCAAAGATGCAACCATGCATTTCTACTAAGAATAACTGCATCATCAGCGTAAAGGATGACTTTGTTATTGCAAGCTTCAGGGAGACAGTTAATGAACAGACTGAAAAGAAGAGGGCCCAATATAAACCCTTGTGGGACCCCAAACTTAATTTTCCTAGAGTAAGAAATTGTGATCCCGATTTTTAGGCTCTTGACTCTTCTGGAAAGATAGTCCTTAAATCAGAGGACAGCTTTGGGGGGAAGATCCATACCAAAAATCTGATCCAGCAAGATGAGGTGTTTGACAGTGTAAAAGGCTTTAGTGAGATCAATGAAAATATATCCCACCAAATTATTACCATCTAAGGCCTTGTGGACGAAGTCCATGAATTCGACTAGGGCTGTCACAGTGCTGTGGCACTTATGGAAACCATGCTGCAGTGGGCACTGGAGACCATACTTCAAGAGGTACTCAGATAGCTGGTTGGCCACAATCCTCTCATGCGCCTTGGAGAGGGGTGAGAGGTTGAGATCAGCCTGTAGTTGGATGTGTTGGATTGGTCCCCATTTTTTAGCACAGGAGTAACAAGTGCCAGCTTCCAAACAGCTGGGAACTTTGCAAGAGCAAGCAATTTATTAAGGAGTTTAATTATAGGACCCACAAGCTCTCCAGTGCAACTGCCACCAACTTCATATCGATGGTGTCACTACTAAGCCTAGTTTTTCTGAGCACCTTATTTATATAGGTTCTGGCTTCCTTGGTTGTGACAAACTTAAAATAGAAGTTTGGGTGGTAGGGGTTGACATGAGGTCTCAGCTGGGGAGGTCCCAGAGAGTTAAGAAAGTCAGGAGGGAGTATGGTGCTGATGTCAGAAAATGGCAGGTTAAAGTATTCAGCAGTTGAGAGAGGATCAAGGATAGGGGAGCCACTGATGCTAAACATAGTTGGGTGCCTTCAGTCCTTCTTGCCAAGTAGGTCCTTCATATTATCCCGGAAGCATTTCCCATTGCCTCAGCTATCCTCAGGTTTCTCTTTATAAAATTTCACTTTGGTGTATTTGTTCCTAGCAGCCCGGTACTTTTGAAGGTCTGCAGGGTTACCAGAGTTTCTGGCCAAACTCCATAGATTGTTCTGCTCCTTCAACTGGTTCAGAAGATCACGGATGATCTTACTGTTTTTGGCAGCCCTGATCTTTCTTTTCCTCAGTGGGGCAAAGATATCGCTAATACCATTAAATATATTCGAGAAAAATTGCAGAGCCTAATCAACATCAGAGAAGGTATCAAGGGGGGAACCAGTCAACACTGGCCAAGGCAGTTTTAAAAGCTTGTGTGGCACCTCGTTTGAGGATCTGACTGAGTATGAAGATGGGGGCGCTTTTTTTTCTTACTAAACCATGTGCAGGCAACAGGCAAGTGACTGCTGAGGCAATCAGGAAGCACAGAGACATTTTGTACCCAAGAGGGGCAGTTGGTAAGTATTCAATCTATCAGAGAGCCCCTGCCAGTGCTGTAATTGAGTCTGGTGAGCTCAGTGACCATCTGTGTGAGATACAGATGTGCCACCTGGTCCTTATGGGGGTCAGTTTCATTACAGGCCCAGTTTAGGTTAAAGTACCCTGTGATAATGAGCTCAGAGTTCTTCCTTAACTTGGAGATAGACTCCAGGACAGAATGGAGACCCAGCTAAGCTTTGCTCGGTGGCAGATACACAAAAGCAATGATAAGTATTTCATACTCACTGGTAATCTCAGAGATTGGCAACATGCTCCCTCCAGTCCTTCCTTAGCATACATAAGGCATCCCCCACTTCATTTCCCATGTCTATCAAGCCTTAAAGATTTGAACCCCTGTACTACAATTGAGTTATCCTTTACTGATGGTTTGAGCCAGGACTCAGTCAAGCAGATGACATCGGGGTTGTGTAACTGAGTCCAGGCTTGAAACTGTGCCATCTTTGGGAGTAAGCTGCAGATATTCATAGCAACTATTTTTATGCCGTAGCCAATCTTACCCTTGGGGGGAGGTTGGCAGCAGGAAGCCCAGGGTTAGGATGGACATCTCCAGAGAGTATCTATGTGTCAGTAGTAGAAGGAGGGAAATCCTAGCTACTGAATGTAGTAACAGTTTCACCTTACACCTTTTGCTGTCCATGCTATACTTATAAGGGTTCATCCTTCACCTGCTAAGAGGAGCAGCCAGCTGTGCCAGTACAAAGGTGCTGCTGCAGATTGAGAACAAGACCTCATGAGGTGGATGGGAGCTCAACTGTACAGTTCAATGTATGTGGACACTGGTGCTATGATGCAACTGATTTCGGAAGAGGAAGGGGCTCTATGTCCAGGTTCCACTGGCCCACCGAGAAGCAAGTTCTGACCCAGTAGCTGGATGAGGATGATCACAAATGTGCATGAAATAAAAGTAGCCCAGGCCATCATATCTACACCGAGGAGCAGTATGAGAGACAGCAGAAAAGGGCACCAATGAATGGCAGGCCAAGAGACACAGGAAAATGTCAAGAGCTGGACTAAAACTGTATACTAGCGGCAAGTTAAAAACAAGCAATGCTCCCTAGATGCAACCAGTTATGGGCAGCATCATTCATTTTTCCAAAAGTAATCCCTAAACGTTTATAGGTTCTGTTTCAACTTTTGTATTATGTATCTGCATAATACTGTTATTGGCAATATTTGGGTTAAGCCACGGAACGGTGCTTTTTTGTAAGTTTAATTGAGCACCTGAAATTTGAGTATATTCAGCAAGTGTGGTTGCTAAATGTGGCTCCCTGTTTCATCTTTGAAGCATAAACACAGATCATCTACAAAAGTACATATGTTTCCAGGAGAGTTTTGGTTGAGTAATACAATTCCAGGAATATTTGAATTGTGGAAATTTTTCTTATAAAAGTACTAATTGCAAATAAATATAGTAAAGGACTAAGGGGACACCTTTGTCATGTCGTCTTGTATTCTAAATCCCCCCCCCCCGAGTGCTTTATTTATACAAGGTTGTGCAAATGCTGTTCTGCACAATAGACCAATCCAATTAATAGAAACTGTAGGGATGTTATGGTATTTCAATTCTTCAAATAAATACATATGACAAACATTGTGAAAAGCTTTTTGTTGGTCTAAGAATAACAATATTCCCTGTCATTGGTTAGAGTGCCTGAGGTCCACAAGGTCTCTTAATAAATAGGTTATTAAAAATGTATCTCTCAGGTATAGCATTAGTTTGGACTGGTGAAATGAAATCTTTTGCAACCATGGTGAGTCTGTGGACAAGTATAGAGGCCAACATTTTGTAATCTACATTAAGTAAACTAATAGGTCTTCAGGTATTTACATATTTTTCCCCTTTTTAAAATAACAATATTAGGAGTGCTTGTGTGAAGTCTTCAGGCCATTTATTCATTTTTAGCATCGAGTTAAAGAGAAAAGTCAAAATGGGACTAATTAACTCTTGAAAAGTTTTGTAAAATTCTGAAGATAAGCCGTCTATTCCAGGGGAGGTGTTTTTTAAATTTTTTATGGTACGTTTTACTTCTCCTAATGAAATATCAGCTGTGAGAATTTGTTTTGCTTCCTCTGAGAGGACAGGAATATTTAAATCAGTAAAGTAGGAATCCTTCCACACAGTTTTTGGTGGGGATTCAAACAATTGCTGTAAATAGGTTTATGCAATGTCTTGAACATAGTGATAATCTTCAGTAGTTTCAGTTGTATCAGTTTTGAATAAGGAAGTTATTGTTGTATTTCTTATCCTATCTGAACAAGTTTTAAATAAATCTAAACATGGTTGACCACCCTGAGTTCCAAATTGTGCATCTAACTTTAAACTTAGTGATCTATTACATTGGTATTTAAACATGTCCTGTTTTATATGCTTTATTTGTTTATTTAAGCATATTTTACTTTGATGTGCCTTAGAAATTAGTTTATGCAAGTTGCTTCTTAGTTTAAAGTAGTTAAACTACTGTTGTTTCCCTTTCCAAGTGGCTTGTTTTATGAAAAGAGCTTTAATATCCAGTGTAGTTATAGCCCACCATTCAGTTATTTTATCATAAGCTTCTATAACTGAAACTCTTTCCTTGATTAATTGTTCACAATGCCACTTGATGTCTGCCTCTGTTAATAAAGAATTATTAAGTTTCCATCGTGATTTGGAGTTTTAGTGATATGGTGGCCCTATAGAGCAGATACAAGAAACAGTAAACTGGTCAGAGGTTTCAATGGGGATGGAATTTACTTTCTGTATTAGAATTTGTTTAGAGAAAAACATAATCAATATGCATGGCTAACATGCCTTTGAAACAAGTTTTCTTGCCTTGATGACCATGAGTGTTCCCACCGTCATACAACTGTGCATTGCTAATGATTGCTAAAGTATTCGTATTTGAGGTTATACTCCATACTTACCTTGCTTGCAAAATAGTCTTGTCACTTGGCTATTGTATGTTCTTTTCATATGATGTAAATTGTAATGTTTTGTCTGTTCTTCTACTGACTAGGAGCCTTTGTAAAACAGCCAGTTTGGCTCAAAGATTGTAATTCCAAAACTGGAAAAAAACAAATGAATAGTATTCATATAGGTCATCCCTCTAAAGATTTTTTGTGTTTTTCCCCCTCAGTCTGAGGGTGACACGCTGCAATTAAAGTCTCCCCCGAAAATAATAAATTTTTGTGTGTGCAAGTATGATTGTATTAATTTGAACAACATAACTCTAGCTGCTATGCTCTAAGGGGCATAAATACTTATTAGTCTGAGATCTTGGTTATTACAAGAGATGTCTAGACATATGGTTCTCCCAGGGGAAATTTCAGTAAGCTTTTTAATGGAAAAAGGGGTCTTCTCAGCAAAATGGCCATCCCATCACATACATCTTCCCCTTGGGACCAATAAGAGACCCCTGCTGACTATACCCATTTGTCTTGTACTAATTCATATAAGGTTTTGATTTGGGTGTCTTTTAAAAAGAAAATATTTATTCGGGAGTTGTTTGAGAATATGAAAAGTAGTAATGCATTTTTTAAAGGATTTAATACTGCTTGCATTTATGGACAGAGGGTGGATCAAGAATATTGTATCTGATTCTAGACTGGATAGTGGATTCAGGTTTTGTGGTTTCTACCTTTTTCTTGGATGGTCTTTTTCTCTGGTGTTAGACTGTGACCATAGCCTCCTAAGCATATACAGACAGAGGTGGCATTGCAGCTGAGGTTGGGGTTGTTTCAGCTGCACTGGTATCAGAGTTTCTAATAACCTGTTCTGAGGGTGGTGTCTTGATTCATTCTTCTGATATAAGGGTGATGTTAGAACTGGGACCTTCACCTTGCTCTGTCACATCAATGCGAGAGGTAGGTCTAGGCCCAGTACATGTAGTCAGGGACTTTTCCCTAGCTTGCATAACCTTTACTTGCTGCTCAGTTATCAACGTTTCCTGATCCTGCATTGCTCTGTCCAGTCTGTTGTGCACTGCCCTGGGGCACCTTTGGTAGGAATGCCCCTGCTCCTCACAAAGATTACAGTGGAAAGGGTTGCGACAGTCCAGTCTCACATGGCCATTTTCTAAACATAAGCTACAGCTGGGCTGACTACAGGTAGAGCTTAGATGTGTCCATGTGCCACACCTATGGCAAGTCTTAGGCTGCCCAGGATAGAAACAAATTTCCCTATCCCTTCTGATATAAAAAACTGCTGGGAAGGGGTTGGAACCCAGAATCAGTGTATTTTAGTTTTACCCTAACTATCCACCACCTTGTCCATACTAAATCTTCATCGAGACTGGGTGTGGGTTTTTGTTGAATATCACATTTTTGTTTAAGCCAATATTGAACATCTTCAATATTAACACCCTCACTTCTAAAGAGTAAGGTAATGGTTTTTAAGGTGGGTTTAGTAAGGGGGATAAGAAAAAAATCTTTCCAAATATCTAGATGTTTCACCCCTTCAAACTTCAGCCAGAATTTTTCTAAGGTGTATACATTCCTAAAACTGATATCACACACATTCTCTCCTTTAACATGTAGAAGAGCAAACAGATCCAGGTCTGGAATACCCATAAAGTCTTCAAGCAGATTGTGAAGAATAAATTTCCTGTCAGGGAACAGTTCTGCAGTACTAGTGTACTTGAGTCTCACCGCATTTTGGCACTGAGCAGGTTCTTCTACTTGTTTAAACAAGTTAGCCATCTGAAAAGTTCTGTCTGGCTGTTCAGTTTGTTCTAGGTTCTCAGGTACCACAACAGCATTTGTATCCCTAGTGGCTGGTGGCTGAATAGCAGCCTGCAAAATTTCCCTAGAATCTGAACCAGGAGGCAGTTCAGAAACAGAAAGAGTCTTTGATTTAATGACACCTGAGTTTGTATTTGAGCTCTTATTTAGATGGCTATCCTGTGTAGAGTGGGAAATGTTTTTCCCAACACTTGTCCCCAAATTTGTAGAAACAATTTCTGATGTTCTCCTGCAGTACTAACAGGCAGTTCAGTGTACGAAACAGACGGTTTACTTTTGGTGGGGATACCAGAATCCACAGAGGCACTTTTCCCCATGGACATCACCTCTTGAGCCAGTACCAGACTGGGAGAAGTTCGGCCTGCTTCATCAACATTTGGAACCCAGCCTGCTGCTTTTAAAGTTGAAGCAGGTGATCAAGATGTAGTAGGGTTTTATTTAGACATTCTGCCATGTCTGAGAACAGGAATGTTTGCAGCAAAATGTTCAGTAGCATTATTTGTTGTGGCAATAGTGGTGGTAGAGTCAAATGAGGATGGTAAATCATTAGAGGAGGCAAACTGCACAGTATGTACATTGAGAACATGTGGGTCTGTAGCTTCCATGGTCTGTGGCACAGCTATGGGCTCAGATCTCACAATGGGCATTTCTTCTCTTGAATCATTTAAGAGTTTATCCACAAAAGCCTTGTTCCTCTGTACTGCTTGCTTTTGGAGCACTTCATCCTGATTTTCATTTTCGACAGTTATCACATTAGAGACAGTGTCCTTACAAACAGTATACTTTGGAGTATCAGAAGAAATAATCTGGCAATGTATGGCATGTCCAGCATCATTCTCTGCATCACCGGTCAGAGTAAATTCCATGAACTCTTCTCCTTCACCAAGTTCTTCTATTTCTATTTCCATTGGTTTCTCCATTCCAGACTTTTGCTCAGAATTCCACTCAGGGGATAGCACAACAAGAGGAGGCTCCGCTGGGACCTCCTCCCTGATGCTGCACTCAGCAACAACTCTGTCAGCCATCTTGGATCAAGATGAAAAGAGTTCCCCCTACTGCAAGAGTAGGTGAGTTTATTAAAGGAATATAAACCAAACAAGAAGTACTTCACAAAGATTTACATACATATGTCCTATATAATATAATATCGGTACAGTGAAAAAAGAAAATGAAAAAAAAGAAAAGAAACATAATTCACCAGATTACATTCGATAGACATATTGTAAACAGAAAAAATAAAAAGGAAAACCAAAAAAGCTTACTTCAGAATCAAAGAACAAGAAAATAATTCATAATCATCTGCTTTAAGAACTCTTCTAACAGCATGAGCCTTAAATAAAGTCACATTGTATAAGAAAAACACACCATTAAATAAGGTCACTTTTTGTACAATTCAGGTAATTGGAACTTCTGAAGTAGTCACCCAGGGCATGTTTTTCCAGTGTGCATTAAGATTCCTTTGTGTCAACTGCCTTGCTTCAGAATGATAAATTGTCTGTAATTTATTGCCAATTTTTAATAGAAGCTCTATATGGGCAATGTGTTTCTGTTGTAATGTAAACAACTCCTACTGTTCCAGATGTACCATTTAATTACTAGAAGTGCTAAGTGTATTGCACTTTTATTCCATTTAAGTGTTCTACCTGTGTAATGGCTGCACATCAGAAGCTTCATAACTTAAAGTGGCAAACCATGGTTCATTCCATGTTAGTGCTAGAAGGCTCTAAAAGCCATTAATATAAGAACAGGTGAAAAAAAGGTGTTCAATTGTTTCCAATTCTTGTTCACACTCATGTCTACTGCAGTACCTTTCTTCAATCTGCTTATGTCTATGGTTACTTTTTACATTAATTTTTTCCATGGCAACTGTGCTAATGGAGGTCCCATGTTTTAGCTAGCATTCTTTTCTCTTTGGACAGGTGTGTTAAAGACTGAAGATAATCTTCTGTGCAAAGGGGAAAGGCGACAGCTTCCTGAAAATGTGTTATCTGTATCCGGGCATAAAGTTTTTTTCTATCCTTTGTCACTATCATTAAACTAGCTTTAGAAAAATGGGCAAGTAAATTCTAGCATTGTGATTGGCTAGGACAGTAACATTAGCGGGCAGGTATTTTTCGATAAAGCCTGCAAAAAAACAAGCTCCAATTCAGGGTGCCCCATCACTTAGGATATCCATGGGCACCCCAAATTTTAAAGCTAGCAGTCACCATTTTTTACTGCTTGGTAAGTGAGCCGTGAAACTGAACCAGTAGAAGGGTATTTCCTGTGTCCTCCGGCAAGTTTAGCACTCACAATAAAAAAGAAAACTAAGACTTTCCAAGAAAACAAAATGCAGCTGTAAAATCTCTATGTAACATCGCCAGTCCAACACATGGTGAGCCACAGAGCACCACCGCCCCGTCTCACACGCTGCCAGTACCGAAAGTACCACGGTCTGCCTCTCTCTCTCTCTCTCTCTCTCCCTCAACTTACCTTGTACCATTTGTGTCTTTCACAGAACTGGATCCAACTCCACTGAGTAACCGACAATGCAACACCATCTCCGGAACACATTTCACATGACTCTCGCTCCTCTCTTGCATCCTCTCCTAAACTCCAAATCAAATCCAACCACTGTCTGCTTATTGTTTTTTGCTGCCATGCAAAAAAGGTAAAATGGCTTTCATTGCAGACAAAGCCAGACAGTCAATGCACTTCTCGATTGTCTGAATGTACCTTTTACAACTTTTTCCTTTTTTTTTTTTCTTAAACAGACCTGATTCTGGCACTTTGACTCCCTACTGCAGCCTAGGATGCCAATCTATGTAAGTCACACAGGACTACAAGTCCCATGAGACCATGGGACAGCCATGCAATTCAGTAAGATAGGGTCCCCTAATCACCAGCACCCTCTACTGGCAAATATAGCACAGTAGAAGAAGTACTTTACAACAAAACAGCATTTTTATTCATTTTTTAATAGTTATTAGACTGTTTTTACATTTTTTTTTCTATTTAAAATATCAGTTATGGCCCATTTTCTAAGCTCAATAATACCCTCCAGGGTGTGTGGTATTGGGAAATATCAAACCTTCCAGGGGCTATAAGGCCCTCTGCCTACAGTGTTAGGCCTCATTAAACCCCTGGGCGGTCCGGTATTTCCCAATACCACTCACGCTGGTAGGTATTATTGCTTACATTCTCCACTGCTTTAGTTTTAAAAAGGTTTCCCTGATGTATTCTGGAACTACACTAGATCTCCTTAAGGCCCTCAAATTCCCTTGTTCCCATTGGTGAAACCATGGAGTACAGTAAGATAATGATAGAGTGGTCCAACTTTGTCCTGCATATACTAGGAGAGGTCTCAGATTGGTAATCAAAAATAAGTTGTAAGGAAAAGTAATAGTTTATCATCCCTAACCCTTCTGAGTCAATCGGAAGGTATGTGATATTCATTTTCAGCTGGTTGAGCCTGCTGCCTCATACTGCTTGAAAAAATTCTTAAAATAGTAGTTTCTAATCTCTTGGGGAATACATTACTTATACAGAGAAGAGGGCACCAGAAAAGTTTTAATTAAATAAATTCTCTTCTTTTACTGTGTTTCCACCTACTCCATCCTGAGACTTGCAGTTGGCCTTTCTGCAGTTGAGTTCCCAGTTCAGTCTGTCAGCTTACTCAGTACCATATATGATACCTAGTATTTTTATTGGTTCTTTAGTAAGTTTAATACCTGCTATACAGGATACTTCAGGGAAAATACCTCCTAAGCAGGTACCAACGCATTTATCAAGATTTAAGGCTGTGCCTGAAATTCTTCCATAATCTGCACGTATCCTTAGTGCCGTTTGGCAGATGACTTATCCTGTGTCAAGAGACATAAATCATCTGCATGTGCTGTAGCAGAAACTGGTGTGTCATAGTCTTGTAGGGGTATGTTACGTATTGTAGGTGCTTCATTTAAATTTTGTAGTAGTGAGTCTATGCAGAAAGCATAGAGCAACGGGCTCAATGGACATGTCTGCCTAACCTTCCTTTACACTGGGATCATTGGCCTTTCCACCCTGTATGATGGGTTTCACAGTAGCATGGCGATACAAGCTTCTGATCCAGTCTACAAACTGGAGGGGTATGCCATAAGACGTTAAAACTGACCATAAAAAAATCATGATTTATGGAGTCGAAGGCTCTCCTTTGGTCCAAGGATAGAATTACACCTGATAGTGCCTCCCTCCTACCCAGTTCAAACAGTTCTTTTAAGATGATTAGGTGGTCTGAGATTTTTCTGTTTGGCACAGAACAGGTCTGTGCTGAACTTATGAGATACTGTGCTGTTTTCAGTAATCTGGAATTAAGAATTTTCACCAGTATCTTAAAATCCATATTAAGGAGACACATGGGTCTTGAATTCTGGATGTTCTGTTTATCACCTTTTTTATGAATAAAAATTAACTGGCCACTGGTCATTCTAAGGTAAGGTGTCTGATTAGCTAGAATGTATGTAAATACTGAAGCTAATTCCTGATAGATTTCTGTTCCTATAAGTTTATAGAGTTCACTAGTGAGACCATCGTTACCGGGTGAGTTATTATTTGAGAGCGAAGCTATAGCCAACTCTATCTCAACTGATTGGATAGGGCCTGTTAGCACATTCTTATGTTCTGTAGTACATGTAGGGCGGGAGATGGATAACAAATATGTGTCTAAATTATCAGCTTTTTTTCTGTTTCATGTGAAACAATTGTTGTGCATGTTGTGTAACAGTATATACCATATTTTGTGTTTCAGTACATACTGTACCAGTAGCATCTAGTAAACCCTCCATTTGTTTCTGTTTGTTAGATTTATGACAGGATTCATATGGGCATCTGTATTCCTTGTGCCTTAAAGTCCCAAATCTCTGTCAGTTTTGTAGATTCTGAGCTTGGGTTCAATGAAATATACC
Source organism: Neoceratodus forsteri (assembly GCA_016271365.2). NCBI lineage: Eukaryota > Metazoa > Chordata > Ceratodontiformes > Ceratodontidae > Neoceratodus > Neoceratodus forsteri. The sequence continues at coordinate 58,665,740 of CM028130.1, forward strand.
ATCTGGTATCTGATGTTTTAATTGTGTGCAAAGTCATGTCCTATGGTGCAGGCTAGTGATAACAACATTTGCAATTGCTGTCTATGCTGCAAATATTGCACATAGATAGTATTTCTAGAATTCTTACTGACTGCTTTTAATAAAGTTTGAATTTCTTAGATGGTGTCTTCCCACCAGACCATTGAATTGTCATAAAAAATCTACACTAATTTTCTTGCTGCTGTACAGAAGCCTAGCTCTTGTTGTAAACCTGTAGTCAAGAGCAAGGAAGAATTAAGCTTCCTCATAACTGGGCCATTGGGGACTTTGTTGGTTTGCCCTATAATCAATTGTGTGATTCCGTGCTCTGAAAATTCAGTCATTAGTACCTGAGCTGTTAGAATATGTGTAGTAGAAGTGATACAAAAATAATCAGTCCTTGTGGTTTCTGAAAGGTGGGTTCCACTTTACCTGCATCCATGAGACAAGCATCTTTTAAATCAGTAGATAGTACCATTGGTTTTAGATATACCATGTCCAAAAAAAATGTTTTTGTTTTAGTGGCTTTACCTCTATCAGACAGTAACAACCCACAGTTAAAATCCCCTTCAAATATCACATTCTGTGAGGAGTACAAGAAAGGCTGTACTATTTTAAATAGCTCAACCCACTCAGCCTTAGTCTGAGCTGCATATATATTGATCAGTCTATATAAAACATTTTGGATTTTAAGTTCTAAAATAAGAGCCCTACCCGGTACCAAATCAGTCAGTTTTAGAAGTTGGAAGGATACATTCAGAAATAAAATAGCAATTCCTGAGCAGGGGTCGGGACCTATGGACCAGTATGAAGGGGAAACATACCACTGTGAAATGGTAGTCTTAAGGTCAGCCAGTGTGTGCAACCTAGTATCCTGTAAAAAGAAAATACCTTCTTTAATGGATGTTAAATAAGAAAAGACTATTGTTCTTGTGATTTTTTTATACTGTTAAAATTGAAGGTATAAATGGGAATGTGTGGCTCCATATGTATGAGGGAGTACTAAGTCTGCCCACCTAAGGTGGCTGTTTTTTGGAACTTCTGGTCAGTCTGGTGTGTTTGAGTTTAGACTTTGCTTTAGACAATGCCTGACTCTCAGAAGGTGTGTGAGAGTCCAAAGGGAGGGGTTCCTCTCTATCAGAAGTAACTTTAGGGCGGTAAGACAATACAGAGAAATCGTCAGACTCATTTCCTGAGGCATCAGGGTTGTTGGTTAGGGCCTCAAATCTGTTGACCAAGAGGGTCCCTGTTGTCTTGAGTATCTTGGGGGTTGGTTGTGTCTAGGTCGGCCTGTGTCCAAGCGAGGATTTGGGTATTTCTGGTTCCTTATGGGCTTGGGATGGAAGGGGCATATCTATCTGCATGGAGGGCTCCATCATAGTGCTGGCCTCGGGGGTGGCTAATACTTCCTCAGAAGGTGTTGCCAGCACTGGTGGGAGTGCAAACTCTTCCAGGGGTGTCTGTGAAATTTCTTCAGTCTCAGCCACAGAGGCATCAGGAGGCCTGTGTACTGGTTCAGAGCTTGGGGAAGGGGGTTAGAAGTTGAGAGGAAGGATCTACCTCTAGAGCACTGTGCTATTGCAGTCAGTAGTCTTTGTTCCTCACTGTCCGATTGGTTGGGCTGGTTGTGGGCAGCCAAGGGTCAGGTATAATAGGAATGGCCCTTCATGTCACACAGGTTACATGTCTGGTCTTTCTACAATGGCAACTAGTGTGGCTCAGTTCCCCACATAACGTGCACTTCAATTTATCACATAAGCTACTTATGTGACCTATTTCCCCACACCACTAACAAGCCTTGGGTTGTCCTGCATTGAACAGGACTCCCCTGTCCCACCCCAAAAAACAATTAGGAATGTGTTGTAGTCCAGTGGCAGTTGAATGCAACATGACACATATCTTTCATCCCCCAGTCCATATTTTTTACTTATCAAATATGGCTTCAGGATGAACTAGAATAATACAATGCTGTTTCAACCACTAGAGTAAATCATTTATACTGACTCCTTAATTTTGAAAAAGGACAGTTATTGCTTTGGTTGCCAGTTTGGTCAGTGGTTCTGCTTCAAATGGGGCCCACAATGGTGTAGATTTATAAGTCTTAAATAGTTCCCAGAAATTTTGTGGACCACTATTAAATTTAAAACTGACATTGAATGTTTGTTCTCCTGAGACGTGGATGAGAGCATATATCTCAGCAGCTGTGAACCACATAAAGTTTGTAAGTAGGGCTTTAGCCAGAAACAGCAGTCTGGAAAAACATCCTTGCCTCCTTAATAGATCAAACGCACCATGTTATGATGTTTAGCTGGGTAAGTTGGTTCTCTGAAAAAGGAAGCATAGGACCTGCCATTATTTCTGTTTTGTGACCTATCAGGTGCAATTCCAGGTAACCTATCTGCATCGATGGGCCTCATGGAGTCTGATGCATCCTGTTCTGGGGGAGGGAGGGGGCAAGGAGCTTGCAGCATGGTTGTCCAATTGTGGAGCTAATACCTGCTCAGCATTAATTGTCAGGTTCAGTTATGGGTTTTTCGTGAGATGCAATCCCTCAGGGAGATGCAGGGGGGAGGTTTGCACTGTTGCTAGGTTTTCATTGTTTTGCTCTAAGTCAAGTATCTGAATCTTCCTATGGGGCCAAATTACATTTTTTAGCTCCTCTCTACTCGACTCAGTAAGTGTCGAGGAGCTAGATACCCATTGCCCATCAAGACTTCGTTCCCTCACTGTTCCTATAAGTGCTGATTCAACTGACCAGTCCAAGGTGCTGTCATTAGGCATTATGGGGTCTTATACCAGAGAGATTTCCCTCTGTACTTGCCATTCCTGGCATGACCCCTACAGTGGTTTTCACATTTGTCTGACCTTGAAAGATAAACTGGGTGCTGCCATTGTACTTGCCAGGAATTGCAAGTCTTTGGAGGTTTTTGTCCCAGCAGGGAGCTCAGAAGTGCATCCGTGTCAGTTTGACAGTTCTGTGGAGGGTGCAGTTCCAGCTGTATCAGCTGTCTGCAGCTGGGCCTCTGAAGTTGCATTTTCCATCTGTTGATGCTCCCGCATCATAGAAACTGTTGTGGTACATTTGAGCAAAGCAGTTGCGGCTTGCAACTCAGCCTGTGCTTGTTGAAGGACATTTCTTCACTCTGAAGTTGCCTTTTCAGATCTGCAGTTCGGTCTGTGCTCATAGTGCTGTGCTGACAGGTAATTCCTTGGTTCGTGTCCATTTCTTCCATTTGTTCTGGCATTTTGGCTGAGGCTGAGGGAGTCACTTCAGATACTATTTCAAGTTCCTACTAGCATCAAAGGTCCCAGGCACATTGAAAAACTTATTAGTCTCTACATTAAGAGGGGCAGAAGAGGAGACCATCTCCTCTTCCTCCTGTGCATCCATCTCCATTGGTAGCACTGGGAAAGTGGCCATCCACATGCATACAGTGCCCCCTTCCAATAGAGTAGGGGAATTTTTTATTACGTCTGGAAATCAAAATAAGAAAGCAATACATGCTAATAATCACATGGTAAACTGTGGTGAGACATAATCATAAATAACAGAAATTAAGTATTACAAGCATACAGGAAGAAAAAATAAGAACATAGAAAACATTCTGTATTCAGTTCATACTACTGAAACAGTAAAATAAACCCCACCACAATAAATGAAGAGAGACAATAAAAGTAAAATCCAATGTAAATAGAAACTTTCCACCATCAACTTATCCCATTCCCCCTCCCCACAAAGCAACGAGTAGTGGAATTTACATTAAACTGAAATAAAATCAAAGCAAATCAAATAACAGTACATGTTTCAAGTCACATGAAACAAGCATTTGTCAATGCCGAATGTTTGCTTGCTGGCATTGGCATTGGTAGAGTTGAAGTTACAGAGCTGCATAATAGGAATGGCAGCGGAGTATTGAACTGAAGCCAACCCCACTACCACCCTGCAGAAAGTGACAGGCATTGGGGTGTGCCTTTGGGTCATCAGGCATAACGACCACGCCATTTCACCACACCCTGCAGACACTGACAAGTGTCACGGTGTGCCTTGGGGTCTTTGGCCCTTATGCGCACCCCATTCCATCAGAAAATACGGTGAGATGGGTGTGGTATAGGAGAATGGGGTGAGGTTTGGCCCCGAAGAGTCCGAGGCACACCTTGATGCCTCTCACTGGCTGCAGGGTGTGGGTGGGGGTGGCATGGTATAGAGCATTACAGGCAAGAATCCCAAGTCACACCCCTGATGCCTGTCATTCTCTACAAGGTGGGGCGTTATGGTTGGAAACCCTAACGCCTCAGGCATTCGTTGGTATTTTCACTCCAAATTTTCAACATGGTTTTTTTGTGACCCCCACCTCATGAACAGTGGCAATATCAGTTTGTTAGCCAAAAACTGCTTTTGCACAGTGACACGACATTTTGGACCACGGGTGCAAAACACATTCGAACAGGATGTGAAAATAACAGTGGCACTGTTCATGGGGAGGTGTAAAAATGGCAATGTTGAAAATCTGCTGTGAAAATCTTAAAAACTGGTGAAGTCAATGAAGTATGTGAGAAACTGCAACGCACACCCATAATGTAACAAGTTTGGGGATTTTTTACAGCGGATTGTAACACAGGCATTTTGGGACCTCTGATCATGAACAGTGTCAGTGTGATTTTCTTTATCTGTCCTGAACAATGATTTCCCACAGCGACCACGCATTTCTGCACTGAAAGTGTGAAAACACATTTCAGCCATGTTGTGGAAAATGACAGCTGTACTGTTCATAAGGAGGTGTGGAAAAATGCCACTGGTGAAAATCTGGACTGAAAATATTACAAATTCATGAACTTACGAGGGTGCGTGGAAACTGCGCAATGTCACTCATAACACAGTCATTTTATGGAGTTTTGTCACCAAATTTTCAACATAGCCATTTAAGACCTCTGCTCATGACCAGTTTCACTGATTTTCTTAATCTGTCCCAAACATTGTTTTTCGCACACATCTATTGCCATTGTGCGCTACCTGTGTGAAACACATTTTAGTGAGATGTGAAAACGGTAGCTGTACTGCTCATAGGAAGTGCGGTAAATGGCACTGCTGAAAATCTGGTGTGCAAATATTACAAATTTGCAAACTTGCCAGCGTGCATAAGAACTGTGCAATGTGTGCTCCTAAAACAGTCATTTTTGTGAATTTTGTCACAAATTTTAACATAGCCATTTTAACACCTCTGCTCATGACCAGTGTCACTGTGATTTTCTTACTGTGTCCCATACATTGATTTCGCTCACCGACTGCCCCATTGTGCGCTACATGGGCGGAAACATGTTGTGGGCAAGATGTGAAAAATGACAGCTGTACTGCTCATAAGGAGGTGTGGTAAAATGGCAATGTTGAAAATCTGGAGTGAAAATATTGAAAATTTGCGAACTTACGAGTGTGCATAGGAACTCTGCACAGCCGCTACGTCAAAACAGTCATTTTTTAGGAATTTTTCACCAAATTTTCAACATAGCCATTTAAGACCTCTGCTCATGAACAGTGTCATACTGTATTTTCTTAATGTGTCGTACATTGATTTACGCACCGACTGTGCCATTTAATAAGCCATGGTGGAAACACGTTTTTGGAGTGAGATGTCAAAAATGACAGCTGTACTGCTCATAAGGTGGTGGTAAAATGGCAATGTTGAAAAATCTGAGGAAAATATTGAAATTCTCGAAATGAATGAGTGTCGTAGGAACTGCACAATGCACGCTTGTAAAACAGTCATTTTAGGACTTTTTTCACCAAATTTTCAAAATAGGCTTTTTGAGAGCCCACCTTATGAACACTGGCAGTGTCGTTTCATTAATTGGTCCCGAAAGGTGATTTTGCACAGTGAATGCAAATTACCCTTCAGGCCCAATTAACGCCATGACAGTGACAGCATTCATGAGAAGGGGTCCCAAAAACCCCATGTTGAAAATTTGGTGCAAAAATTCCAAAAAATGCCTGCGATATGCAGCAAAGTTGAAAAAACCCTATCTATTACATTATACAGCTTACCGGCATTTCCTCAGTTACAGTCTGCTTTGCAGAGTGCAGACGTGTTCCTGGTCCACGAAGATCGTCGTGCTGGACTCGGAGGTAAGTATGGGGTGGGGGTGTGAGTAGGTAGAGTGTGTGCAGTGGGTGGGTGGGTGGGTCTTGAGGGTGGGGCAGAGACTACGAGGACCGTTTTTAATTTACAGGTTTTTTTATTATTAAGATGGCGGGGACGTTTGCCACACTGGGTGGGCTCCCAGCATGGCAGCTGTAAGGCTGTTTAGGAGGCTGGAGCCAATGGGGATTAGGGCACCCTATCAGGCCATACGGACGTGTGCCACACTGGGGTGGGCTCCCAGCGTGGCAGCAGGAAAGCTTTGGGGGCGGTGTGGAGCCGGGTAGGGGTGTGGGCACTCCTGTCGGCTATACGGTATGTGCGTGGGGTAGCGCGTCCAGCCGCCAATATGTGTGCGTGCATGTTGAGGGAGCTCTGCTCACTGAGCTGACTCTCCCCTTCAATTGTATGCCACTGCATTTCAACTGCTGTCATAGACAGCTGGAGCAGAGATTGGCACACTGCGACCGTGCCTGCAAACACACTGACTGAATTGGAAGAGGCTGACACACCTCTGGAAAACTCGGGTGATGGCATTATGTTTCTTGCACATGCGTGCAAGCAAACATAAAAATGGGAAAGAATCTTACATAACAACAAATTGAGTATTCCAATAATACCAAATTAGGAATAATTAATATGGATCATACAGCATTCGTTTCATACTGAAAGGAACACTTAGTGTAGGCGTATTCCCATGTTTTCTTCTCTTCCCCGCTCCTCCCGCAACAAGAGTAGGGGAAATTTTAATATAAAAACTTGACAGAAATGCTCATATTGTGTTAAGTCCTACTAAAGAAAGACAAAGAAAAGTAAAGAAGTATTATCGGCATACATCTTGCAGTATTTCTGAAAACTACTGCATACTAACGTAGTGGAACTCCCTCCCAGCAAACATTCATCACTTCTCCTCCCCCCACACCTTAACTCCTTGCTCCAAGCTCATTTCGCCCCTACCTGCTCATGTCTCTAGGCAGATTCTCAGTTCGCTGAGTGGAATGACCAAGTATGTCTGCACTTAGTAATGCAATTAATCTGTGCCTGTAACTATTGTTCTCTCACTCCACTTTGTCTTTTACCAGGACCAATTGTTAGATTTCTCCACTATGTAATTACTTGTATTATGCTGTCTTAACTGTTGTCTAGCTACTGTTTTCTTGACCAACTATGCCTAGCTACCAGGACCAAATATTAGCGATTCCTCATTATGTATTCACTTGTATAATGCTGTCTTCAACTGTGTCTGTGTTCCCCTTCCCCCAGGATGCATCTGGAATCGAACAGTAGCCTGCTCAACATGCCTTCCTGGTTAAACGCTTAAATGAATAAATAAATAAATACCCAAGCAATATGGAAAATTGGAAAGCCCCTCTCCCCCCCACACCAAAGAAGTAGGGAAGTGCCATAATATACCTTCAGATCAATGCTAAATGTCAATACATTTCAAACCTTACATGAAATTCCTCCATAAAAGGAATAAACTAAATATAGCGGTCATTTATCTTCCCAGAAACTTATCCCACCCCCAAGGAAAAATTTAGGAGAGCTACTATAAGATTATACTCAAAATAGAAACAATATCTGTTAATAGTCACATGGTAAAATAATAATTATTTAGTAGTAAAGTGGTATATCCTTTTTCCTTTAATTTTAAAGTACAAAACAAAGGAATACTGGTAATATGAGATCCATTATTGTCCAAACAATAGAGGAAATAATCTTTCTTTACATATTCAACCAACTCCAAGGAGCCAAGGGTCTAGTTGAGGGTAGGAAACCACACAGTATCAAAACATCCTAGACCTCACTCTCTCCTAAAATAGGTTTGGGGAGAAATACATATAAGCAAAGGATAATCCATATGTCCTGTGAAATAAAATTTTCAATTAAATGTGTCAGAAAGGTAAAACAAGTATTCCATCATTACTCTACGTAACCCCTTAGTACTGGCTGAGAGGGCTGATATAGTATCAGAGTATTCCAGGGAACATAAAGGATGCACATATCAGAACTACTGGTATTTACACTGTGTTCATGGCAGAAGCAGTTGTAAATCATACATTTTTCTGGACATATCCTGGAGATTCATGGGCTTCAATCTATACTATCACACCATGCATGGAAAACCTGTGCGGGGGCCAAATTACGTTCATAAGACTTGTATTTCCTAATAGCGGTATCCAGTGTTGGGCAAGTTACTTTTTCTATTACTTTCTATTACTTTTGGAAACCTATTCCAGAAAGCTCTGTGCAGTCATTAGCAAGGATGGGTTACTTGTGTCTTTTTATACAAAAGTAACATGTTATTGTAACTGATTACATTTATTTGAAAGTAACTAGTAACTAACCTATTACTTTTAAATAAATGTCATCTGTTACAGTTATTTACTAGTTTTGTGTTGTTTTTGTGTAAAAAGAAATAAGTAACTGTAACTGTCAGGTGTATTACTTTTCTAGTACTTCTCCATCCTTGCTAGTGACTGCACAGAGCTTCCTAGATCAAGTTTCTAAAAGAAATAGAAAGCAATAGAAAATGTAACTTACCCAACACTGGTGGTGTCTAGCATATAAAATAATTGTTCTTCCTTGAAGATAAGTGTTGGATTGTAAATCTACATTGAGCATACCATATATAAAATTTAAAACATGCAAAAAAACCATAGTGTTGTACTGTCATGATTTGTCCAGAGAAAGGCAAGATCCTAAACATAATATATCTAAGGTTAAACTAAAAAAGGGAGATGTAGGCCATTTATTCTCTAGAGTGTGCCAAAATTTTTGAACAAAAGGGCAATCTAGAAATAAATGGTCCATAGTTTCCTACATATTGAGGGGAAGTACTTCTGTGGCTATATAATTCCTCAAGTCCTATATGTTTTAAGTTTCCCTTAACATTATGTGTCCCGTGCAGGGAGAGCCACATAACATCTCACATGTGCAGTGGTACATGAGAAGAGACCATAATTTTACTAATCCAGATTTTCTCAATTGTATTCCTAGAATCAAAATGAGTGGTATCTTCAAAAAAATATACTTAAAATATGGTCATCTAATTCTTTTCTACTGAACCTAGAAATTTGCTCTCTTGTTAGTCCCCATAGCCCCCAGGTTCACCCCTAACACATATTATTAACATGTCACTTAGTTACTCTCAATTTCTTCAGAAATGGAAATCTGTCACTGTGACACCAGTTCATAAGTCTGGGGATCGCACAATTACTACTGGGAACTACAGGCCTATCTCTATCCTGTCCCCATTTTCGAAAGCTTTTGAGCACATAGTGGCTGACCAACTGGTTGAATACTTAGAAAAATATTAATTACAATGCCTGAAACAACATGGGTTCAGATATGGTCATAGTACCACTGTCACCCTTCTGGAGTTCACAGGCTTTATTCACTACTACTTAAATCAAGGACACCTGGTCGGTGCTGCTTTCATTGATTTAACCAAAGCTTTCAACACAGTGAATCATGCCCTCCTGGTCTAACAGCTTACCACCATTGGTCTAGCTCATGACAGTGTAGCCTGGTTTGAAAGTTACCTGCACAACCATACACAGCAGGTAAAGATTAGTAACACCCTCTCGGATAGCAGACCTGTCCTATCTGGAGTTCCTCAAGGGTCCATCTTAGGCCTTCTTTTATTTAGCATTTTCATCAGCAACCTTCCTTACTCCTGTCAGGGTCACATCCTTTTATATGCTGATGATGCTGTCCTGTTTACCAGTGATCCAGACCCTAAGGTTCTTGAATCTAGGCTACAGAGTAATTTCACAGTCGTAGAAAGATGGTTCCATCAGCACAAGTTAGTTATGAATTACAACAAGACTAAAACTATGCTGTTCTCCAGCTCCAAAAATCGGCACAGAACTTACCCTTTTTCTATCACCAGCGAAGAGGGCTCTCCGCTTCAGCTAGTTCAGCCTTTTAAATATCAAGGGATTACTATTGACAGTACGATGACCTATGCCTATCAATTGACAACATTGCTAAGGCTGTAAACACCGCATTGAGCTACTTCATAGGCATAAGCAATGTTTGACCCCAGAGGCTCTTAACCTGGCCATTCAAAGCTCTCTTGTCTAGCTTATTGATTATGACTTACCAATCTATGAATCAGCTACTGAAGCAACTCTTCACTGCATCATAGTTGCACTCAACAAAGCATATCAGCTCCTTACTGGCTCCAGCCTATCTGTCCCATACCTGTGACATATGCGCTAAGGAGCTATCTGGCTCTCCAATTCAAGGTAGACTCATGTACCAAACATGTTTACTGTTCAAAAAAGTAAGCTTAGGCAAAATGCCCCAGGAGTGCACAAGTTTATTACCCTCACTATCAACTGTCATTTGCAACAGAAGCTCTACTAGCCAGATTTTAATATACCCTGCTTAGTGGTGGGCAAAGTGGGCAGAATTCGCTTCATGGAAAATCCGTGAAATTCCACCCACTTTGATTAGCAAATGCTAAATTTCACCTGGCGGAGTGGCAAAATTTCACCTGGCGGAATGCTAAATTTCACCTTCCATGGTGACATTTTGCCTTCCGTCCACTGGTGAAATTTATAATGTAAAGTTAAAACAAGATCCTTGGTGGCTAGTGGTCTCTCCCCCACCTGTCCCACATGTAATAATTCTCCAAGGTAGCTAGTGGTCTCTCCCTTCCACCCGGTAATCCACCCACCGCGGAAATGTACACTAACCCCGCCACCCGCATCCCTCTGTATCTCCTTCTCCGATTCCTGTTAAAAACAAATATCAGTGGTGGTCTAGTGGTTTGGTAATTAAACCCCTCTCGATCCCCAGTTCAAAATAAATCCCTGGTGATCCAGTACCCCCCCAGCCCCCAGCAGCTGATGTCCTGCCACAACCCCGCATCCACCCCATCCTAAACCTGACTGGCGCAGCAGCAGACCGGCACAGCCCTCCTCTCTCCCTCCATGGCCGGCTGCCAGCTGAGCTGTCAATGAATGAGCTTCACAGACAACTCTGTCGGTGGGCCGCTGTGGAGGAGAGAGGAGGGCTGTACCAGTCTGCCACTGCCGGCCGGATTTAGGATGGGGATGGGAGCAGGGGTTATGGCAGGGACATTTGGCTGCTGGGGGCTGGGTGGGGGGAACTTGATCACCAAGGGTTTATTTTGAACTGGGGATCAGGAGGAGTGTAATTACAAAACCACTAGACCGCCACTGATTTTTTAAACAAGAATCAGAGAGGAGATATGGAGGGATGAGGTTGGGGGTTACTGTACATTTCACGGTGGGCGGATGACCGGGTGGAGGAGTGAGGGACCACTAGCCACCATGTAGAATTATTACATGTGGGACATTTGGGAGGGAGGGACCACAAGCCACCAGGATTTTTCTATACATGTGTGACAGGTGGGGGGGAGGGACCGCTAATTACCCACAGTGTGAGAGGAAGACCACTTTCAGCTGAGAGTGCGGACCACTGCACTGCAAAGCCTCACATGTTTAAATTAAAGGCTTTAGTGTGTTAAATCCTTGAGCACTGTCCTAATTATTCATTCATCCTGCCACACCAGTTTTTACTGGGATCTGTGTAATTTTAGGCTGCGCCGTTTCATGGTGTGAGCCATAAATACTATAGTTCTAGTACTTCTATAGCATGGCTTGCTTTATCAAGAATTAAAACAGTATAAAGTGTGTAGTTAATATGAACCTTGTGTCTTTTTCTGTCCTTACTTTCTTTGTTTCCCGTATGGACTTTGTGCAGTCTGTACAATACACGAGTTCAGTGCATCCTTTAATGGAGCAGCAAAACAGAACCAACATTTAAAACAAATTTAAGGGTAAATTGTAGTGCATCCCTCATCTTATCCTAACTGCAAGATTGAACTAATATGACTAAAACAAATGAAGGAAGGAAAACACCAGTAAAGGTATTTCTACATCTGAATTTTAGCTGACACAGGAGCAGATCACTACAGGCTACATACACTATCACATTCCACCCAATACTTGATGTTGTTTCACTGTGTTATGTTGTATGAATTGAACAAAAATGACAGTCAGTGGGAAAAGTGTGACCCAGGCTGTATATCTAGCACTTATATCCGCACTCACTGCATGTACATAGACTGGGGCAGGGGTTATCGACAGAGCTGTGTTTTCGGGACAGTGGCATAGTGAATGAGCAGGCTTACAGATGGTATTAAAGGCTATCTCCTATTTTGCAGCAGTCAATGGAGTTAAGTGGGCACATCCTGTGCAAGAGAGCCTGATCTGGATACAGCTCTGCATCTCACAGTCTGCTAGCCACCAGGGAAGGCAAATTTTAGCCTTCTGGGGAATAATTTTGAGACGTGCTCCACGATGCGGATTTGGCGACTTCGCCAGCACTCCGCGGGAAAAATTTTAAATTTGTTGCATCAGTAACCCTGCTGTTGCACTTCTCTGGGACAAAGGTCCTTTGCCTACCATGCCCCACTGTAGATGAACTTGCTGCACCATGAAATCACTTCCAGCATCCATCTTGGGCTCCTTCAAGGTTAAACTTAAGCAACAGCTAGTTGCTGATGCCAGTTGTGACTGCTTCCAATAACCTTCCTTCTTGTGACCAGCACTTATTCTAACCTTATTATTTATTTATTTATTTATTTATTATTTATTAAATTTTGTTAACCAGGTAAGCCCACTGGGTCCCAAGGGTCCCTTTTTCATGGGCGACCTGGAGTTTGTTACATATAATTTTGAACATACAGTCAGGTAGTACAGTGTCAGACATATTGTACAGGATTACAAGGAGAGTATACCATTTTAAAATGTTTGTGGAAGAGGGCAGGAGGTACATGATATTAGTGAATACAGCAGTACAGTGCAGTATGTCTAATACATTAGTACATCTAATACCGCAGTACAGTACAGTACATCTAATACAGGAGGTATATTACATTGATGAGTACAGCAGAACAGTGTAGTATACATAATACAGAGTTATAAGGACAGTATACAGTTTCTGTAGAAGACAGCAGTAAATACCTTACAATATAGAGTACAGCAGTGACAGCAGATGGGGTAAGGGTGATAAGTACTTTAAATGCATACGGGAAGTTCCATGTGGGGTAGATTTGCTATCCTGACCTTATGCATAACTGTTCTTAGCATGTAAATAACTGTTCTAAGTTGCTAATCATTCTCCTGCACATTTCCTCTTGATCTCTTCCACTCTTTCTCCTCATCCCTCTATGGCTTTCCCCCTACCCCGTTATATCTTCTGAGCTCCCTTGTTCACTTTAAAATGCTTTGTCCCATACCTTCTCACCTCTGATGAGGCCCTGGGCTGATGCCATCCCTTACCTTGTTGATTATTAGATATTAGGCTGAGTCTGTTCTCATTTTCCTGTAAAGGTCATTTCATAAGTCCCCACCCCTCTAATATGACCCTTTGAATTCAAGTTTTAATCAAATATGCACCATGGCATACATTGTATAATGCCACATGTATTGTAACTTCTCTAGTTATACACTATTGTAATGTCTTGTATAATTCCTTGTTTTGTTTGTTCTCCATCTCATACTTTCCCAATATGTATTATTCGGTCTGACGTGGAACCTATTACATGAACTTGTTCTCAAAGGTATTATCTGAAATTTCAATAAATAAATAGTTTACTTTTACTAAAACAGACTTTAAATGTGTCTGGAAGAGCTTGTAAAGATCTTTGTCTCAGGATGCCTGTGTGTAAAGGCCACTGTGGTAATATCTCTGCCAGAGAGTCCACTATCCAAGACATCCAGACTTTATTCTGAGATATACAAATTGGTTATATAATAGTAATAAAACTGAGAAGAAAAACATTATAGGGTTTATCATTTTATCACTCCCTGTGTTTTTTGTCTCAGAATTGCAGGCTTCTTTTAATAGGATTAAGCCTGCTGCCCCAAATGCAGGAAGAAAAACAACTATACATCTTTGTTTCTAATTGTGGAAGTAAACTGTAAACTGCACTAAGATAAAGAAAAATAGCTATCAAAAAGGTTTTAAGAATAAACACTCTTTTCAGTTTTGACATTCTCTACTAATTCCAGAACACTACTTTGTCCTGTGCCAGCTGTAATTTGGAACTCCAGTTCTGAAGGGCTAGATTTCCCTTGTGGAACACTGTTACCGCAGCGACTCTGGCACAGCAAAGACCACCACAGCGACAGGAATTAGGCAAAACTAGCCCATCACTGGGGTGTGGTCCCTTGTGCGATAAAGGACTGCCTCGCTGGGTGTTTGCCCCCCTCAGTCCAACTCTGACTCGGAGTTAAAATCCTAGAGACTAGGGTGTATGGGGGCAGCACCCACAAAGAAGTGTAGGTGCAGACCTGGATTGTGTGCGCTGACATCCCCATGGCTACAATGCCAACAGTCAGCATTGCAGCCGTCGCTGTAGGAGATGTCGGCACTAGTGCTGTCAAAGTGCTATAGGTAAACCTTCCCTTGCCAAATTGTATGCCTAAAATAGTACAAGTACCTTGAACCACTGGTATATTAATTATCTGAGACTCTTCATATGTAAAGATACCTATGGAGAGGCATTTACTTTTGCCATAATTCACCTGAACTCAGTCATGGTTGTGAAGCCATTTAGAATCTGTCCTACCTGTCCAGCTGATTCTATGTCTCCTACTATAAAACAAAAGTCATCTGCATATGCTATACTTTTGATTTCTGCATCTATGCTAGAAAAGGAAACTCCATTTACACTGACAGTGTCATTGATATGCAACATCAGTGGTTCTAATGTAAATATGTAAAGAGCTAAGTGGTCAGCCCTGTTGAACCCCTTTAGTAATTTTACATTTTTGACCTATCCATCATTACAATATGCTTGTGCAGTTGCAGTAGAATAACATGCTTGTATCCACTTAATAAATGAGGCTAGAATCCCATAACCCTCCATGCACTCCCAAAGATATTTGTGGGTTATCTCATCAAAGGCCTTGGCCTGGTCAATACTTAACACAAATCCTGTTAGCCCTCCTGTGTGCCCTTTAGTCATTAGTTCCCTTAATAAAAGGAGACTGTCTGTTATTTTCTGTCCTGGTATCACACATGTTTGAGACAGATGAATAAGGTATTAGCAAAATACATTAATCTAGTATTCAAAATTTGGTGAGAGTTTGAAATCAGCATTTAGTAGGGTAATAGGTCTCCAGTTGTGTAAGTGAGACCGATCTCCAGCTTTGTACATAAGTATTACCAACCCAATACTCACGCTGTATGATAACTCCCTGTAGACAGAATGTCCTACAAAAGTTCCAAAATTCATTTGTTAGTACAGAGAGATAATTTTGTACAGTATATCTTGTAGGAAGCTCATCCTTCACAGGGCATAGCCATCTTTTACTTGGGATAAGGTGGTAAGTAATTCCTGTTGTGCAATAGGAGAAATTAATGTGGCAGCATCCTGCAGCCAAATCTGAGGTAACATGCAATTTTTGTCAAGTTTATATGTTGTTTTGGTGCTGTGGTAGTGAAAAAAAGTGATTTAATATATTTGTCCACTGCCTGTAAAATATCCATTGTTGTGGTTAAAACTGTGCCTTAGGTGCTCGTTAGATGTGACATGTATTTTTGTTGATGTTGCATCAAGCAGAATTGGTAGGGGTTTACAAAATCTTGTTTACCTTGCTTACCAAATCTTTGCTCCTGTTCCAGGGATTTCAGTCTATTATATTGTAAATCTGCCAACTGTTTTTAATGCCTTCCAATTCTGTGACAACTGTACTATTCCCTTGGGCCATCTGAGACAAAAGGTCCTGATTTTTATTCATCTACATGTTACAGAGATCAGTTTTATATTTTCCATTAATTCTACCTATATGTTTAAAGTGGTCCGGACTATCACGTTCGGTATCTTCCCACCATACATGGGAGGTGTCATATAAACATTTCACTGAATTCTTGGCTTCTAAAAGTGATAAAACAACCTCTTTATTGTTGGAATACATAAAAGTTCTAGATTTAAATACCAATACCCAGGTTATACCATCATAATTTGAAACTTTCAATTCAATAAAGCATGATCAGAAGATACCACTGGCATAGTAGTAGACTTTATCCTTAAGGAGAATGAAATAAATCAAAAGTCAATCCTAGTGGCTCGGCTGCCATGAGAAAATGTTTTTTCAAGTGTCCCTGCTTGAGCGAAGGCTTCCACCAAACCCATCTGTGTTATAAGAGTATTCAAGCAATTAGCATCACAATACATTTTATCAGTTTTCAAGCCCCTAACTTTGAGGTATCAACTGAAAATAAAATCTCCTCCCAGGAAAACATATTTGGCTGTAAAATGGTAGGGCTGTATTAGATGGAGAAGTTCTATTCTACTAGCTTTGGATTGTGGGACATTTACATTAATAAATCTAAAGAGCATGGTATAAAGGGACAAATCTAGTAAAAAGACTCTCCCCAGAAAAATGTCCAGGATATGAGTTACTTCAGCAGTTGGATTGTTGATGCAAATTCCCACCCCACTACAAATATCTTCTGCAATAGACCAATAGGTCATCCCCATTTTCAGCCAAGAGTGGCTTGTTCTAAATCTTGACGAGTGTGTAGTCTGGTATCCTGTAGGAAGACTACATCCTGATAAAGCACATGTAAGTAGCATTTTCCTTTCTGACTGAATAATATTCATATTCAAGGAAGCAACTATAATATCATATAACACACTTGTCATAAGTTAAAGAAAAGCAAGTGCTAAAAAAAGAAAAAAATACACAATATGCATACTGTTATTTCTTTTTAACCCATTTACGGGAACCCATTCTAGTCTTTCTTGGTATAGGGTTCGATTCTTCCATTACTTGTTCAGTATCTGCACCTCCTTCTGCATGTGATGACTGAACAGATGTAGAATCTGACTCAGTACCTTCATCCATGTTGTCTTCCTGAAGTACTGCATATGCATTTTGTGCAGGGAAATGGGGGGTGGGTTTTAGCTAGAGGAACTGTACCCCTTTTCCATAAACTGCTCCTGTTTTTGACCTCAGTAAAGGTGTCTTCAGGTGGGAGGGGCATAGTCATCATATCTATAGCAGTGCCTGGTGCTGTACTCACTACCACAGAAGGAAGTGGAGGGGTTTCAGATAGACCACTCTCAGGTTGAGGTGTTTGTGACTGTACATCAGTTGTTATGGGAGTATTTCCTGGTGGGACAGTGAGGCGTTCTCTAGCAATAGGAGGAGTAGGACCATATTGTCTCTGAGCAGCTTTAACAGCAGCTTTAATATAAAAATCCTGGATGCAAAAGTCTCCATTGGTGGTGTTGTCTACTGCCCATGGACAGTCCAAGAAGGAGTGGCCTTCCTCACAAAGGCTGCACTTGGCAGGATGATGACAGTCTAACATAGAGTGCCCAATTCTCAAAGCGCTCAGCATGGCACAAAGGGCTTACACCAAAATAAGTGGTGAAAGGCACCCCCTGCACCAAAGGATGCTGCCGGGAGCAATTCTCAGAGGTAGCCTGCCCCAAACAAGGCTTGCGCCATCCCTGTACCCAGAAATGGTCTGTGACACAGTGCTAGGGAGAATGAGGCAGATGCAAGCTGCCAGAGACCCAGACCTGCAAATCGCAGACATCTCCCAGTGGAAGAAATTCTAAGTACCCATAGACCAGCCAGGGCTGGTCTAAGGGGACTTAGAGATTTCTCTCCTGGGAGAGATGCAGTTAGCAATAGTGCTGCAGGTCCCCAATCCTCGATAATGCCCCACAATGTAATTTGACATTTACCAGATGTACACCGCCCACTGCTAATAATATAACACAATCCCTCCCCCCTGATCCCCGATGTTCCCGACACATACAAAAGACCCTCTCATTGGTGGTCCAGTGCCCCTCACCCCAGTAGGTAATGTCCCCCCCATCCGCAGACAGAGCCAGGGACTGGTACAGCCCTCCTCATACCTCTGCGGCCAGTATCCAAATGTACTGTCAATAAACGCGTACTCTAAGGTGTACTTACTCATTTTTGGGTGTATACACATTACAGTCTGCACTTATTGAAAGTTCAGTCGGGCACCAGCCGCAAAGGTGTGAGGAGGGCTGTGCAGGTTCCCGGGTTTGTCTGGAGATGGGGAACACTATTTGATGCGGTGGGGATTGGAGGGCACTGGACCAACAATGAGAGGGTCTTTTGTGTGTGTCGGGGACATTGGGGATCTTGGTGGGGGGGGGATTGTATTATATTATGACCAGTGGGAAACATCAGGGATGTGGGTGGGGGGATTGTAATATGTTATTAATTTTGGGGAACATCGGGGATGGGGGACCAGCTTAACATTGTCGCAAGGGGCTTGCAGCAACCTTTTCCACGAGCCTTATGTTTGCCGCATGGGAGGAGTTGCCGCAAGTATGGGGACGTAGGGTGCGGGACTCTTCTACCTGAACTGGGTGCAAGGTCCCTGGTGCAGGGGCATCAGTCTGGATCCAACTCCACTGAGTAACCGACAATGCAACACCATCTCCGGAACACATTTCACATGACTCTCGCTCCTCTCTTGCATCCTCTCCTAAACTCCAAATCAAATCCAACCACTGTCTGCTTATTGTTTTTTTGCTGCCATGCAAAAAAGGTAAAATGGCTTTCATTGCAGACAAAGCCAGACAGTCAATGCACTTCTCGATTGTCTGAATGTACCTTTTACAACTTTTTCCTTTTTTTTTTTTCTTAAACAGACCTGATTCTGGCACTTTGACTCCTACTGCAGCCTAGGATGCCAATCTATATAAGTCACACAGGACTACAAGTCCCATGAGACCATGGGACAGCCATGCAATTCAGTAAGATAGGGTCCCCTAATCACCAGCACCCTCTACTGGCAAATATAGCACAGTAGAAGAAGTACTTACAACAAAACAGCATTTTTATTCATTTTTAATAGTTATTAGACTGTTTTTACATTTTTTTCTATTTAAAATATCAGTTATGGCCCATTTCTAAGCTCAATAATACCCTCCAGGGTGTGGTGGTGGGAAATATCAAACCTTCAGGGCTGCCATAAGGCCCTCTGCCTACAGTGTTAGGCCTCATTAAACCCCTGGGCGGTCCGGTATTTCCCAATACCACCTCACGCTGGTAGGTATTATTGCTTACATTCTCCACTGCTTTAGTTTTAAAAAGGTTTCCCTGATGTATTCTGGAACTACACTAGATCTCCTTAAGGCCCTCAAATTCCCTTGTTCCCATTGGTGAAACCATGGAGTACAGTAAGATAATGATAGAGTGGTCCAACTTTGTCCTGCATATACTAGGAGAGGTCTCAGATTGGTAATCAAAAATAAGTTGTAAGGGAAAAGTAATAGGATTTATCATCCCTAACCCTTCTGAGTCAATCGGAAGGTATGTGATATTCATTTTCAGCTGGTTGAGCCTGCTGCCTCATACTGCTTGAAAAAAATTCTTAAAATAGTAGTTTCTAATCTCTTGGGGGAATACATTACTTATACAGAGAAAGAGGGCACCAGAAAAGTTTTAATTAAATAAATTCTCTTCTTTTTACTGTGTTTCCACCTACTCCATCCTGAGACTTGCAGTTGGCCTTTCTGCAGTTGGAGTTCCCAGTTCAGTCTGTCAGCTTACTCAGTACCATATATGATACCTAGTATTTTTATTGGTTCTTTAGTAAGTTTAATACCTGCTATACAGGATACTTCAGGGAAAATACCTCCTAAGCAGGTACCAACGCATTTATCAAGATTTAAGGCTGTGCCTGAAATTCTTCCATAATCTGCACGTATCCTTAGTGCCGTTTGGCAGATGACTTATCCTGTGTCAAGAGACATAAATCATCTGCATGTGCTGTAGCAGAAACTGGTGTGTCATAGTCTTGTAGGGGTATGTTACGTATTGTAGGTGCTTCATTTAAATTTTGTAGTAGTGAGTCTATGCAGAAAGCATAGAGCAACGGGCTCAATGGACATGTCTGCCTAACCTTCCTTTACACTGGGATCATTGGCCCTTTCCACCCCTGTATGATGGGTTTCACAGTAGCATGGCGATACAAGCTTCTGATCCAGTCTACAAACTGGAGGGGTATGCCATAAGACGTTAAAACTGACCATAAAAAAATCATGATTTATGGAGTCGAAGGCTCTCCTTTGGTCCAAGGATAGAATTACACCTGATAGTGCCTCCTCCTACCCAGTTCAAACAGTTCTTTTAAGATGATTAGGTGGTCTGAGATTTTTCTGTTTGGCACAGAACAGGTCTGTGCTGAACTTATGAGATACTGTGCTGTTTTCAGTAATCTGGAATTAAGAATTTTCACCAGTATCTTAAAATCCATATTAAGGAGACACATGGGTCTTGAATTCTGGATGTTCTGTTTATCACCTTTTTATGAATAAAATTAACTGGCCACTGGTCATTCTAAGGTAAGGTGTCTGATTAGCTAGAATGTATGTAAATACTGAAGCTAATTCCTGATAGATTTCTGTTCCTATAAGTTTATAGAGTTCACTAGTGAGACCATCGTTACGGGTGAGTTATTATTTGAGAGCTGAGCTATAGCCAACTCTATCTCAACTGATTGGATAGGGCCTGTTAGCACATTCTTATGTTCTGTAGTACATGTAGGGCGGGAGATGGATAACAAATATGTGTCTAAATTATCAGCTTTTTCTGTTTCATGTGAAACAATTGTTGTGCATGTTGTGTAACAGTATATACCATATTTTGTGTTTCAGTACATACTGTACCAGTAGCATCTAGTAAACCCTCCATTTGTTTCTGTTTGTTAGATTTATGACAGGATTCATATGGGCATCTGTATTCCTTGTGCCTTAAAGTCCCAAATCTCTGTCAGTTTTGTAGATTCTGAGCTTGGGTTCAATCGAAATATACCATCTGGTATCTGATGTTTTTAATCTGTGTGCTAAAGTCATGTCCTATGGTGCAGGCTAGTGATAACAACATTTGCAATTGCTGTCTATGCTGCAAATATTGCACATAGATAGTATTTCTAGAATTCTTACTGACTGCTTTTAATAAAGTTTGAATTTCTTAGATGGTGTCTTCCCACCAGACCATTGAATTGTCATAAAAAATCTACACTAATTTTCTTGCTGCTGTACAGAAGCCTAGCTCTTGTTGTAAACCTGTAGTCAAGAGCAAGAAATTAAGCTTCCTCATAACTGGGCCATTGGGGACTTTGTTGGTTTGCCCTATAATCAATTGTGTGATTCCGTGCTCTGAAAATTCAGTCATTAGTACCTGAGCTGTTAGAATATGTGTAGTAAGTGATACAAAATAATCAGTCCTTGTGGTTT
Organism: Neoceratodus forsteri; assembly: GCA_016271365.2. Lineage (NCBI taxonomy): Eukaryota > Metazoa > Chordata > Ceratodontiformes > Ceratodontidae > Neoceratodus > Neoceratodus forsteri. The sequence continues at coordinate 58,687,175 of CM028130.1, forward strand.
CTGAAAGGTGGGTTCCACTTTACCTGCATCCATGAGACAAGCATCTTTTAAATCAGTAGATAGTACCATTGGTTTTAGATATACCATGTCCAAAAAAAATGTTTTTGTTTTAGTGGCTTTACCTCTATCAGACAGTAACAACCCACAGTTAAAATCCCCTTCAAATATCACATTCTGTGAGGAGTACAAGAAAGGCTGTACTATTTTAAATAGCTCAACCCACTCAGCCTTAGTCTGAGCTGCATATATATTGATCAGTCTATATAAAACATTTTGGATTTTAAGTTCTAAAATAAGAGCCCTACCCGGTACCAAATCAGTCAGTTTTAGAAGTTGGAAGGATACATTCAGAAATAAAATAGCAATTCCTGAGCAGGGGTCGGGACCTATGGACCAGTATGAAGGGAAACATACCACTGTGAAATGGTAGTCTTAAGGTCAGCCAGTGTGTGCAACCTAGTATCCTGTAAAAAAGAAATACCTTCTTTAATGGATGTTAAATAAGAAAAGACTATTGTTCTTGTGATTTTTTTATACTGTTAAAATTGAAGGTATAAATGGAATGTGTGGCTCCATATGTATGAGGAGTACTAAGTCTGCCCACCTAAGGTGGCTGTTTTTGGAACTTCTGGTCAGTCTGGTGTGTTTGAGTTTAGACTTTGCTTTAGACAATGCCTGACTCTCAGAAGGTGTGTGAGAGTCCAAAGGGAGGGGGTCCTCTCTATCAGAAGTAACTTTAGGGCGGTAAGACAATACAGAGAAATCGTCAGACTCATTTCCTGAGGCATCAGGGTTGTTGGTTAGGGCCTCAAATCTGTTGACCAAGAGGGTCCCTGTTGTCTTGAGTATCTTGGGGGTTGGTTGTGTCTAGGTCGGCCTGTGTCCAAGCGAGGATTTGGGTATTTCTGGTTCCTTATGGGCTTGGGATGGAAGGGGCATATCTATCTGCATGGAGGGCTCCATCATAGTGCTGGCCTCGGGGGTGGCTAATACTTCCTCAGAAGGTGTTGCCAGCACTGGTGGGGGTGCAAACTCTTCCAGGGGGGTGTCTGTGAAATTTCTTCAGTCTCAGCCACAGAGGCATCAGGAGGCCTGTGTACTGGTTCAGAGCTTGGGGGAGGGGGTTAGAAGTTGAGAGGAAGGATCTACCTCTAGAGCACTGTGCTATTGCAGTCAGTAGTCTTGTTCCTCACTGTCCGATTGGTTGGGCTGGTTGTGGGCAGCCCAGGGTCAGGTATGATAGGAATGGCCCTTTGTAACACACAGGTTACATATCTGGTCTTTCTACAATGGCCACTAGTGTGGCCCAGTTCCCCACATAACGTGCACTTCAATTTATCACATAAGCTACTTATGTGACCTATTTCCCACACCACTAACAAGCCTTGGGTTGTCCTGCATTGAACAGGACTCCCCTGTCCCCCCCAAAAACAATTAGGAATGTGTTGTAGTCCAGTGGCAGTTGAATGCAACATGACACATATCTTTCATCCCCAGTCCATATTTTTATCAAATATGGCTTCAGGATGAACTAGAATAATACAATGCTGTTTCAACCACTAGAGTAAATCATTTATACTGACTCCTTAATTTTGAAAAAGGACAGTTATTGCTTTGGTTGCCAGTTTGGTCAGTGGTTCTGCTTCAAATGGGGCCCACAATGGTGTAGATTTATAAGTCTTAAATAGTTCCCAGAAATTTTGTGGACCACTATTAAATTAAAACTGACATTGAATGTTTGTTCTCCTGAGATGTGGATAAGAGCATATATCTCAGCAGTTGTGAATAACATAAAAGTTTTAAGTAGGGCTTTAGCCAAAAAAAGTAGTCTGGAAAAACATCCATGCCTCCTTAATAGATCAAACACATGTTATGATGTTTAGCTGGGTAAGTTGGTTCTCTGAAAAAGGAAGCATAGGACCTGCCATTATTTCTGTTTTGTGACCTATCAGGTGCAATTCCAGGTAACCTATCTGCATCGATGGGCCTCATGGAGTCTGATGCATCCTGTTCTGGGGGAGGGAGGGGGGCAAGGAGCTTGCAGCATGGTTGTCCAATTGTGGAGCTAATACCTGCTCAGCATTAATTGTCAGGTTCAGTTATGGGTTTTCGTGAGATCAATCCTCAGGGAGATGCAGGGGGAGGTTTGCACTGTTGCTAGGTTTTCATTGTTTTGCTCTAAGTCAAGTATCTGAATCTTCCTATGGGGCCAATTACATTTTGGCTCCTCTCTATGTGACCAGTAAGTGTCGAGGAGCTAAACACCCACTGCCTATCAAGACTTCATTCCACTCCTGTTCCCATAAGTGCTGATTCAACTGACCAGTCCAAGGTGCTGTCATTAGGCATTGTGGGGTCTTATACCAGAGAGATTTCCCTCTGTACTTGCCATTCCTGGCATGACCCCTACAGTGGTTTTCACATTTGTCTGACCTTGAAAGATAAACTGGGTGCTGCCATTGTACTTGCCAGGAATTGCAAGTCTTTGGAGGTTTTTGTCCCAGCAGGGAGCTCAGAAGTGCATCCGTGTCAGTTTGACAGTTCTGTGGAGGGTGCAGTTCAGCTGTATCAGCTGTCTGCAGCTGGGCATCTGAAGTTATATTATCCATTGTTTGCTTCCACATCATAGAAGCTGTTGCGGTAGATTTGCCCAAAGCAATTGTGGCTTGCAACTCAGTCTGCCACTGTGAAAGGACATTTCTTTGCTCCAAAGTTGCCTTTCCAGATCTGTAGTTCGGTCTGTGCTCATAGTGCTGTGCTGACAGGTAATTCCTTGGTTCGTGTCCATTTCTTCCATTTGTTCTGGCATTTTGGCTGAGGCTGAGGGAGTCACTTCAGATACTATTTCAAGTTCCTACTAGCATCAAAGGTCCCAGGCACATTGAAAAACTTATTAGTCTCTACATTAAGAGGGGCAGAAGAGGAGACCATCTCCTCTTCCTCCTGTGCATCCATCTCCATTGGTAGCACTGGGAAGTGGCCATCCACATGCATACAGTGCCCCTTCCAATAGAGTAGGGAATTTTTATTACGTCTGAAATCAAAATAAGAAAGCAATACATGCTAATAATCACATGGTAAACTGTGGTGAGACATAATCATAAATAACAGAAATTAAGTATTACAAGCATACAGGAAGAAAAAAATAAGAACATAGAAAACATTCTGTATTCAGTTCATACTACTGAAACAGTAAAATAAACCCCACCACAATAAATGAAGAGAGACAATAAAAGTAAAATCAATGTAAATAGAAACTTTCCACCATCAACTTATCCATTCCCCCTCACAAAGCAACAGTAGTGGAATTTACATTAAACTGAAATAAAATCAAAGCAAATCAAATAACAGTACATGTTTCAAGTCACATGAAACAAGCATTTGTCAATGCCGAATAGTTTGCTTGCTGGCATTGGCATTGGTAGAGTTGAAGTTACAGAGCTGCATAATAGGAATGGCAGCTGGCATTGAACAAGCCAACCCCACTACCACCCTGCAGAAAGTGACAGGCATTGGGGTGTGCCTTTGGGTCATCAGGCATAACGACCACGCCATTTCACCACACCCTGCAGACACTGACAAGTGTCACGGTGTGCCTTGGGGTCTTGGCCCTTATGCGCACCCCATTCCATCAGAAAATACGGTGAGATGGGTGTGGTATAGGAGAATGGGGTGAGGTTTGGCCCGAGAGTCCGAGGCACACCTTGATGCCTCTCACTGGCTGCAGGGTGTGGGGTGGGGTGGCATGGTATGAGCATTACAGGCAAGAATCCCAAGTCACACCCCTGATGCCTGTCATTCTCTACAAGGTGGGGCGCTATGGTTGGAAACCCTAACGCCTCAGGCCTCGTTGGTATTTTCACTCCAAATTTTCAACATGGTTTTTTTGTGACCCCCACCTCATGAACAGTGGCAATATCAGTTTGTTAGCCAAAAACTGCTTTTGCACAGTGACTACGACATTTGGCACCACGGGTGCAAAAACACATTCCGAACAGGATGTGAAAAATAACAGTGGCACTGTTCATGGGGAGGTGTAAAAAATGGCAATGTTGAAAATCTGCTGTGAAAATCTTAAAAAAACTGGTGAAGTCACGAACGTGCGTAGAAACTGCAACGCACACCTATAATGTAACAAGTTTGGGGATTTTTTTACAGCGGATTGTTAACACAGGCATTTTGGGACCTCTGATCATGAACAGTGTCAGTGTGATTTTCTTTATCTGTCCCGAACAATGATTTCCCTCAGCGACCACGCATTTCTGCGCTGAAAGTGTGAAAACACATTTCAGCCATGTTGTGGAAAATGACAGCTGTACTGTTCATAAGGAGGTGTGGAAAAATGCCACTGGTGAAAATCTGGACTGAAAATATTACAAATTAATGAACTTACGAGGGTGCGTGGAAACTGCGCAATGCTCACTCATAACACAGTCATTTTATGGAGTTTTGTCACCAAATTTTCAACATAGCCATTTTAAGACCTCTGCTCATGACCAGTTTCACTGTGATTTTCTTAATCTGTCCCAAACATTGTTTTCGCACACCATCTGTACCATTGTGCGCTACCTGTGTGAAACACATTTTAAGTAGATGTGAAAACGGTAGCTGTACTGCTCATAAGGAAGTGCGGTAAAATGGCACTGTTGAAAATCTGGTGTGCAAATATTACAAATTTGCAAACTTGCCAGCGTGCATAAGAACTGTGCAATGTGTGCTCCTAAAACAGTCATTTTTGTGAATTTTGTCACCAAATTTTTAACATAGCCATTTTAACACCTCTGCTCATGACCAGTGTCACTGTGATTTTCTTACTGTGTCCCATACATTGATTTCGCACACCGACTGCCCCATTGTGCGCTACATGGGTGGAAACATGTTGTGGGCAAGATGTGAAAAATGACAGCTGTACTGCTCATTAGGAGGTGTGGTAAAATGGCAATGTTGAAAATCTGGAGTGAAAATATTGAAAATTTGTGAACTTACGAGTGTGCATAGGAACTCTGCAACGCACGCTCGTAAAACAGTCATTTTTAGGAATTTTTTCACCAAATTTTCAACATAGCCATTTTAAGACCTCTGCTCATGAACAGTGTCACTGATTTTCTTAATGTGTCGTACATTGATTTACGCACCGACTGTGCCATTTAATAAGCCATGGTGGAAACACGTTTTGGGTGAGATGTCAAAAATGACAGCTGTACTGCTCATAAGGTGGTGTGGTAAAATGGCAATGTTGAAAATCTGGAGTGAAAATATTGAAACTTCGCAAATGAATGAGTGTGCGTAGGAACTGCACAATGCACGCTTGTAAAACAGTCATTTTTAGGACTTTTTTCACCAAATTTTCAAAATAGGCTTTTTGAGAGCCCACCTTATGAACACTGGCAGTGTCGTTTCATTAATTGGTCCCGAAAGGTGATTTTGCACAGTGAATGCAAATTACCCTTCAGGCCCAATTAACGCCATGACAGTGACAGCATTCATGAGAAGGGGTCCCAAAAACCCCATGTTGAAAATTTGGTGCAAAAATTCCAAAAAATGCCTGCGATATGCAGCAAAGTTGAAAAAACCCTATCTATTACATTATACAGCTTACCGGCATTTCCTCAGTTCACAGTCTGCTTTGCAGAGTGCAGACGTGTTCCTGGTCCACGAAGATCGTCGTGCTGGACTCGGAGGAGTAAGTATGGGGTGGGGGTGTGAGTAGGTAGAGAGTGTGCAGTGGGTGGGTGGGTGGGTCTTGAGGGTGGGGCAGGGAGACTACGAGGACCGTTTTTAATTTACAGGTTTTTTTATTATTAAGATGGCGGGGGACGTTTGCCACACTGGGTGGGCTCCCAGCATGGCAGCTGTAAGGCTACATTGGAGGCTGGAGCCAATGGGGATTAGGCACCCTGTCGGCCATACGGACGTGTGCCACACTGGGGTGGGCTCCCAGCGTGGCAGCAGGAAAGCTTTGGGGGGCGGTGTGGAGCCGGTAGGGGTGTGGGCACTCCTGTCGGCTATACAGTATGTGCGTGGGGTAGCGCGTCCAGCACGCAATGTGTGCTGCAGCATGTTGAGGGGGGAGCTCTGCTCATCAGCTGGAGCTCCCTTTCAATTGTATGCCACTGCATTTTCAACTGCTGTCATAGACAGCTGGAGCAGAGATTGGCACACTGCGACCGTGCCTGCAAACACACTGACTGAATTGGAAGAGGCTGACACACCTCTGGAAAACTCGGGTGATGGCATTATGTTTCTTGCACATGCGTGCAAGCAAACATAAAAATGGGAAAGAATCTTACATAACAACAAATTGAGTATTCCAATAATACCAAATTAGGAATAATTAATATGGATCATACAGCATTCGTTTCATACTGAAAGGAACACTTAGTGTAGGCGTATTCCCATGTTTTCTTCTCTTCCCCGCTCCTCCCGCAACAAGAGTAGGGGAAATTTTAATATAAAAACTTGACAGAAATGCTCATATTGTGTTAAGTCCTACTAAAGAAAGACAAAGAAAAGTAAAGAAGTATTATCGGCATACATCTTGCAGTATTTCTGAAAACTACTGCATACTAACGTAGTGGAACTCCCTCCCAGCAAACATTCATCACTTCTCCTCCCCACCTTAACTCCTTGCTCCAAGCTCATTCCCTTCTGCTCATGTCTCTAGGCAGATTCTCAGTTAAGCTGAGTGGAATGACCAAGTATGTCTGCACTTAGTAATGCAATTAATCTGTGCCTGTAACTATTGTTCTCTCACCCACTTTGTCTTTTACCAGGACCAATTGTTAGATTTCTCCACTATGTAATTACTTGTATTATGCTGTCTTAACTGTTGTCTAGCTACTGTTTTCTTGACCAACTATGCCTAGCTACCAGGACCAAATATTAGCGATTCCTCATTATGTATTCACTTGTATAATGCTGTCTTCAACTGTGTCTGTGTTCCCCTTCCCCCAGGATGCATCTGGAATCGAACAGTAGCCTGCTCAACATGCCTTCCTGGTTAAACGCTTAAATGAATAAATAAATAAATACCCAAGCAATATGGAAAATTGGAAAGCCCCCCTCCCCCCCACACCAAAGAAGTAGGAAGTGCCATAATATACCTTCAGATCAATGCTAAATGTCAATACATTTCAAACCTTACATGAAATTCCTCCATAAAGGAATAAACTAAATATAGTCATTTATCTTCCCAGAAACTTATCCCACCCCAAGGAAAAAATTTAGGAGAGGCTACTATAAGATTATACTCAAAATAGAAACAATATCTGTTAATAGTCACATGGTAAAAATAATAATTATTTAGTAGTAAAAGTGGTATATCCCCTTTTTTCCTTTAATTTTAAAGTACAAAAACAAAGGAATACTGGTAATATGAGATCCCATTATTGTCCAAACAATAGAGGAAATAATCTTTCTTTACATATTCAACCAACTCCAAGGAGCCAAGGGTCTAGTTGAGGGTAGGAAACCACACAGTATCAAAACATCCTAGACCTCACTCTCTCCTAAAATAGGTTTGGGGAGAAATACATATAAGCAAAGGATAATCCATATGTCCTGTGAAATAAAATTTTCAATTAAATGTGTCAGAAAGGTAAAACAAGTATTCCATCATTACTCTACGTAACCCCTTAGTACTGGCTGAGAGGGCTGATATAGTATCAGAGTATTCCAGGGAACATAAAGGATGCACATATCAGAACTACTGGTATTTACACTGTGTTCATGGCAGAAGCAGTTGTAAATCATACATTTTTCTGGACATATCCTGGAGATTCATGGGCTTCAATCTATACTATCACACCATGCATGGAAAACCTGTGCGGGGGCCAAATTACGTTCATAAGACTTGTATTTCCTAATAGCGGTATCCAGTGTTGGGCAAGTTACTTTTCTATTACTTCTATTACTTTTGGAAACCTATTCCAGAAAGCTCTGTGCAGTCATTAGCAAGGATGGGTTACTTGTGTCTTTTATACAAAAGTAACATGTTATTATAACTAAATTACATTTATTTGAAAGTAACTAGTAACTAACCTATTACTTTTAAATAAATGTCATCTGTTACAGTTATTTACTAGTTTTGTGTTGTTTTTGTGTAAAAAGAAATAAGTAACTGTAACTGTCAGGTGTATTACTTTTCTAGTACTTCTCCATCCTTGCTAGTGACTGCACAGAGCTTCCTAGATCAAGTTTCTAAAAGAAATAGAAAGCAATAGAAAATGTAACTTACCCAACACTGGTGGTGTCTAGCATATAAAATAATTGTTCTTCCTTGAAGATAAGTCGTTGGATTGTAAATCTACATTGAGCATACCATATATAAAATTTAAAACATGCAAAAAAAAACCATAGTGTTGTACTGTCATGATTTGTCCAGAGAAAGGGCAAGATCCCTAAACATAATATATCTAAGGTTAAACTAAAAAAGGGAGATGTAGGCCATTTATTCTCTAGAGTGTGCCAAAATTTTTGAACAAAAGGGCAATCTAGAAATAAATGGTCCATAGTTTCCTACATATTGAGGGGAAGTACTTCTGTGGCTATATAATTCCTCAAGTCCTATATGTTTTAAGTTTCCCTTAACATTATGTGTCCCGTGCAGGAGAGCCACATAACATCTCACATGTGCAGTGGTACATGAGAAGAGACCATAATTTACTAATCCAGATTTTCTCAATTGTATTCCTAGAATCAAAATGAGTGGTATCTTCAAAAATATACTTAAAATATGGTCATCTAATTCTTTCTACTGAACCTAGAAATTTGCTCTCTTGTTAGTCCCCATAGCCCCCAGGTTCACCCTAACACATATTATTAACATGTCACTTAGTTACTCTCAATTTCTTCAGAAATGGAAATCTGTCACTGTGACACCAGTTCATAAGTCTGGGGATCGCTGATACCATGGGAACTACAGGCCTATCTCTATCCTGTCCCCATTTTCAAAGCTTTTGAGCACATAGTGGCTGACCAACTGGTTGAATACTTAGAAAAATATTAATTACAATGCCTGAAACAACATGGGTTCAGATATGGTCATAGTACCACTGTCACCCTTCTGGAGTTCACAGGCTTTATTCACTACTACTTAAATCAAGGACACCTGGTCGGTGCTGCTTTCATTGATTTAACCAAAGCTTTCAACACAGTGAATCATGCCCTCCTGGTCTAACAGCTTACCACCATTGGTCTAGCTCATGACAGGTAGCCTGGTTTGAAAGTTACCTGCACAACCATACACAGCAGGTAATTAATGTAACACCTCTCGGATAGCAGACCTGTCCTATCTGGAGTTCCTCAAGAGGTCCATCTTAGGCCTTCTTTTATTTAGCATTTTCATCAGCAACCTTCCTTACTCCTGTCAGGTCACATCCTTTTATATGCTGATGATGCTGTCCTGTTTACCAGTGATCCAGACCCTAAAGGTTCTTGAATCTAGGCTACAGGTAATTTCACAGTCGTAGAAAGATGGTTCCATCAGCACAAGTTAGTTATGAATTACAACAAGACTAAAACTATGCTGTTCTCCAGCTCCAAAAATCGGCACAGAACTTACCCTTTTTCTATCACCAACGAAGAGGGCTCTCCGCTTCAGCTAGTTCAGCCTTTTAAATATCAAGGGATTACTATTGACAGTACGATGACCTATGCCTATCACATTGACAACATTGCTAAGGCTGTAAACACCCGCATTGAGCTACTTCATAGGCATAAGCAATGTTTGACCCCAGAGGCTCTTAACCTGGCCATTCAAAGCTCTCTTGTCTCGCTTATTGATTATGACTTACCAATCTATGAATCAGCTACTGAAGCAACTCTTCACTGCATCATAGTTGCACTCAACAAAGCATGTCAGCTCCTTACTGGCTCAGCCTATCTGTCCCATACCTGTGACATGTACGCTAAGGCTATCTGGCTCCAATTCAAAGGTAGACTCATGTACCAAACATGTTTACTGTTCAAAAAAGTAAGCTTAGGCAAAATGCCCCCAGGAGTGCACAAGTTTATTACCCTCACTATCAACTGTCATTGCAACAGAAGCTCTACTAGCCAGATTTTTAATATACCCTGCTTAGTGGTGGGCAAAGTGGGCAGAATTCGCTTCATGGAGAAATCCGTGAAATTCCACCCACTTTGATTAGCAAATGCTAAATTTCACCTGGCGGAGTGGCAAAATTTCACCTGGCGGAATGCTAAATTTCACCTTCCATGGTGACATTTTGCCTTCCGTCCACTGGTGAAATTTATAATGTAAAGTTAAAACAAGATCCTTGGTGGCTAGTGGTCTCTCCCCCACCTGTCCCACATGTAATAATTCTCCAAGGTAGCTAGTGGTCTCTCCTTCCACCCGGTAATCCACCCACGCGAGGAATATGTACACTAACCCTATACCCGCATCCCTCTGTATCTCCTTCTCCGATTCCTGTTAAAACAAATATCAGTGGTGGTCTAGTGGTTTGGTAATTAAACCCCTCTCGATCCCCAGTTCAAAATAAATCCCTGGTGATCCAGTGCCCCCCCAGCCCCCCAGCAGCCTGATGTCCCTGCCACAACCCCGCATCCACCCCCATCCTAAACCTGACTGGCAGCAGCAGACCGGCACAGCCCTCCTCTCCCCTCCATGGCCGGCCTGCCAGCTGAGCTGTCAATGAATGAGCTTCACAGACAACTCTGTCGGTGGGCCGCTGTGGAGGAGAGAGGAGGGCTGTACCAGTCTGCCACTGCCGGCCGGATTTAGGATGGGGATGGGAGCAGGGGTTATGGCAGGGACATTTGGCTGCTGGGGGCTGGGTGGGGGGAACTTGATCACCAGGGATTTATTTTGAACTGGGGATCAGGAGGAGGTGTAATTACCAAAACCACTAGACCGCCACTGATTTTTTTTTAAACAGGAATCAGAGAAGGAGATATGGAGGGATGAGGTTGGGGGGTTACTGTACATTTCCACGGTGGGCGGATGACCGGGTGGAGGAGTGGAGGGACCACTAGCCACCATGTAGAATTATTACATGTGGGACATTTGGGAGGGAGGGACCACAAGCCACCAGGATTTTTCTATACATGTGTGACAGGTGGGGGGGAGGGACCGCTAATTACCCACAGTGTGAGAGGAAGACCACTTTCAGCTGAGAGAGCGGACCACTGCACTGCAAAGCCTCACATGTTTAAATTAAAGGCTTTAGTGTGTTAAATCCTTGAGCACTGTCCTAATTATTCATTCATCCTGCCACACCAGTTTTTACTGGGATCTGTGTAATTTTAGGCTGCGCCGTTTCATGGTGTGAGCCATAAATACTATAGTTCTAGTACTTCTATAGCATGGCTTGCTTTATCAAGAATTAAAACAGTATAAAGTGTGTAGTTAATATGAACCTTGTGTCTTTTTCTGTCCTTACTTTCTTTGTTTCCCGTATGGACTTTGTGCAGTCTGTACAATACACGAGTTCAGTGCATCCTTTAATGGAGCAGCAAAACAGAACCAACATTTAAAACAAATTTAAGGGTAAATTGTAGTGCATCCCTCATCTTATCCTAACTGCAAGATTGAACTAATATGACTAAAACAAATGCAAGGAAGGGAAAACACCAGTAAAGGTATTTCTACATCTGAATTTTAGCTGACACAGGAGCAGATCACTACAGGCTACATACACTATCACATTCCACCCAATACTTGATGTTGTTTCACTGTGTTATGTTGTATGAATTGAACAAAAAATGACAGTCAGTGGGAAAAGTGTGACCCAGGCTGTATATCTCGCACTTATATCTCGCACTCACTGCATGTACATAGACTGGGGCAGGGGTTATCGACAGAGCTGTGTTTTCGGGACAGTGGCATAGTGAATGAGCAGGCTTACAGATGGTATTAAAAGGCTATCTCCTATTTTGCAGCAGTCAATGGAGTTAAGTGGGCACATCCTGTGCAAGAGAGCCTGATCTGGATACAGCTCTGCATCTCACAGTCTGCTAGCCACCAGGGAAGGCAAATTTTAGCCTTCTGGGGAATAATTTTGAGACGTGCTCCACGATGCGGATTTGGCCACTTCGCCAGCACTCCGCGGGAAAAATTTTAAATTTGTTGCATCAGTAACCCTGCTGTTGCACTTCTCTGGGACAAAGGTCCTTTGCCTACCATGCCCCACTGTAGATGAACTTGCTGCACCATGAAATCACTTCAGCATCCATCTTGGGCTCCTTCAAGGTTAAACTTAAGCAACAGCTAGTTGCTGATGCCAGTTGTGACTGCTTCCAATAACCTTCCTTCTTGTGACCAGCACTTATTCTAACCTTATTATTTATTTATTTATTTATTTATTATTTATTAAATTTTGTTAACCAGGTAAGCCCACTGGGTCCCAAGGGTCCCTTTTTCATGGGCGACCTGGAGTTTATTACATATAATTTTGAACATACAGTCAGGTAGTACAGTGTCAGACATATTGTACAGGATTACAAGGAGAGTATACCATTTTAAAATGTTTGTGGAAGAGGGCAGGAGGTACATGATATTAGTGAATACAGCAGTACAGTGCAGTATGTCTAATACATTAGTACATCTAATACGGCAGTACAGTACAGTACATCTAATACAGGAGGTATATTACATTGATGAGTACAGCAGAACAGTGTAGTATACATAATACAGAGTTATAAGGACAGTATACAGTTTCTGTAGAAGACAGCAGTAAATACCTTACAATATAGAGTACAGCAGTGACAGCAGATGGGGTAAGGGTGATAAGTACTTTAAATGCATATGGAAGTTCCATGTGGGGTAGATTTGCTATCCTGACCTTATGCATAACTGTTCTTAACATGTAAATAACTGTTCTAAGTTGCTAATCATTCTCCTGCACATTTCCTCTTGATCTCTTCCCTCTTTCTCCTCATCCCTCTATGGCTTTCCCCTACCCCGTTATATCTTCTGAGCTCCCTTGTTCACTTTAAAATGCTTTGTCCCATACCTTCTCACCTCTGATGAGGCCCCTGGGCTGATGCCATCCCTTACCTTGTTGATTATTAGATATTAGGCTGAGTCTGTTCTCATTTTCCTGTAAAGGGTCATTTCATAAGTCCCCACCCCCTCTAATATGACCCTTTGAATTCCAGGTTTTAATCAAATATGCACCATGGCATACATTGTATAATGCCACATGTATTGTAACTTCTCTAGTTATACACTATTGTAATGTCTTGTATAATTCCTTGTTTTGTTTGTTCTCCATCTCATACTTTCCCAATATGTATTATTCGTCTGACGTGGAACCTATTACATGAACTTGTTCTCAAAGGTATTATCTGAAATTTCAATAAATAAATAGTTTACTTTTACTAAAACAGACTTTAAATGTGTCTGGAAGAGCTTGTAAAGATCTTTGTCTCAGGATGCCTGTGTGTAAAGGCCACTGTGGTAATATCTCTGCCAGAGAGTCCACTATCCAAGACATCCAGACTTTATTCTGAGATATACAAATTGGTTATATAATAGTAATAAAAACTGAGAAGAAAAACATTATAGGGTTTATCATTTTTATCACTCCCTGTGTTTTGTCTCAGAATTGCAGGCTTCTTTTAATAGGATTAAGCCTGCTGCCCCAAATGCAGGAAGAAAAACAACTATACATCTTTGTTTCTAATTGTGGAAGTAAACTGTAAACTGCACTAAGATAAAGAAAAATAGCTATCAAAAAGGTTTTAAGAATAAACACTCTTTTCAGTTTTGACATTCTCTACTAATTCCAGAACACTACTTTGTCCTGTGCCAGCTGTAATTTGGAACTCCAGTTCTGAAGGGCTAGATTTCCCTTGTGGAACACTGTTACCGTAGCGACTCTGGCACAGCAAAGACCACCACAGCGACAGGAATTGGGCAAAACTCGCCCATCACTGAGGTGGTCTGTGTGCCGATAAGGACTGCCTCGCTGGGTGTTTGCCCCCCCTCAGTCCAACTCTGACTCGGAGTTAAAATCCTAGAGACTAGGGTGTATGGGGGCAGCACCCACAAAGAAGTGTAGGTGCAGACCTGGATTGCATGGCTTCAACTTATCCCCATGGCTACAATGCCAACAGTCAGCATTGCAGCCGTCGCTGTAGGGAGATGTCGGCACTAGTGCTGTCAAAGTGCTATAGGTAAACCTTCCCTTGCCAAATTGTATGCCTAAAATAGTACAAGTACCTTGAACCACTGGTATATTAATTATCTGAGACTCTTCATATGTAAAGATACCTATGGAGAGGCATTTACTTTGCCATAATTCACCTGAACTCAGTCATGGTTGTGAAGCCATTTAGAATCTGTCCTACCTGTCCAGCTGATTCTATGTCTCTACTATAAAACAAAAGTCATCTGCATATGCTATACTTTGATTTCTGCATCTATGCTAGAAAAGGAACTCCATTTACACTGACAGTGTCATTGATATACAACATCAGTGGTTCTAATGTAAATATGTAAAGAGCTAAGTGGTCAGCCCTGTTGAACCCCTTTAGTAATTTTACATTTTGACCTATCCATCATTACAATATGCTTGTGCAGTTGCAGTAGAATAACATGCTTGTATCCACTTAATAAATGAGGCTAGAATCCCATAACCCTCCATGCACTCCCAAAGATATTTGTGGGTTATCTCATCAAAGGCCTTGGCCTGGTCAATACTTAACACAAATCCTGTTAGCCCTCCTGTGTGCCCTTTAGTCATTAGTTCCCTTAATAAAAGGAGACTGTCTGTTATTTTCTGTCCTGGTATCACACATGTTTGAGACAGATGAATAAGGTATTCGGCAAAATACATTAATCTAGTATTCAAAAATTTGGTGAGGAGTTTGAAATCAGCATTTAGTAGGGTAATAGGTCTCCAGTTGTGTAAGTGAGACCGATCTCCAGCTTTGTACATAAGTATTACCAACCCAATACTCACGCTGTATGATAACTCCCCTGTAGACAGAATGTCCTACAAAAGTTCCAAAAATTCATTTGTTAGTACAGAGAGAATAATTTTGTACAGTATATCTTGTAGGGAAGCTCATCCTTCACAGGGGCATAGCCATCTTTTACTTGGGATAAGGTGGTAAGTAATTCCTGTTGTGCAATAGGAGAAATTAATGTGGCAGCATCCTGCAGCCAAATCTGAGGTAACATGCAATTTTTATGTCAAGTTTTATATGTTGTTTTTGGTGCTGTGGTAGTGAAAAAAAGTGATTTAATATATTTGTCCACTGCCTGTAAAATATCCATTGTTGTGGTTAAAACTGTGCCTTAGGTGCTCGTTAGATGTGACATGTATTTTTGTTGATGTTGCATCAAGCAGAATTGGTAGGGGTTTACAAAATCTTGTTTACCTTGCTTACCAAATCTTTGCTCCTGTTCCAGGGATTTCAGTCTATTATATTGTAAATCTGCCAACTGTTTTTAATGCCTTCCAATTCTGTGACAACTGTACTATTCCCTTGGGCCATCTGAGACAAAAGGTCCTGATTTTTATTCATCTACATGTTACAGAGATCAGTTTTATATTTTCCATTAATTCTACCTATATGTTTAAAGTGGTCCGGACTATCACGTTCGGTATCTTCCCACCATACATGGGAGGTGTCATATAAACATTTCACTGAATTCTTGGCTTCTAAAAGTGATAAAAACAACCTCTTTTATTGTTGGAATACATAAAAGTTCTAGATTTAAATACCAATACCCCAGGTTATACCATCATAATTTGAAACTTTCAATTCCAATAAAGCATGATCAGAAGATACCACTGGCATAGTAGTAGACTTTATCCTTAAGGAGAATGAAATAAATCAAAAGTCAATCCTAGTGGCTCGGCTGCCATGAGAAAATGTTTTTTCAAGTGTCCCTGCTTGAGCGAAGGCTTCCACCAAACCCATCTGTGTTATAAGAGTATTCAAGCAATTAGCATCACAATACATTTTATCAGTTTTCAAGCCCCTAACTTTGAGGTATCAACTGAAAATAAAATCTCCTCCCAGGAAAACATATTTGGCTTGTAAAATGGTAGGGCTGTATTAGATGGAGAAGTTCTATTCTACTAGCTTTGGATTGTGGGACATTTACATTAATAAATCTAAAGAGCATGGTATAAAGGGACAAATCTAGTAAAAAGACTCTCCCCAGAAAAATGTCCAGGATATGAGTTACTTCAGCAGTTGGATTGTTGATGCAAATTCCCACCCCACTACAAATATCTTCTGCAATAGACCAATAGGTCATCCCCCATTTTCAGCCAAGAGTGGCTTGTTCTAAATCTTGACGAGTGTGTAGTCTGGTATCCTGTAGGAAGACTACATCCTGATAAAGCACATGTAAGTAGCATTTTCCTTTCTGACTGAATAATATTCATATTCAAGGAAGCAACTATAATATCATATAACACACTTGTCATAAGTTAAAGAAAAGCAAGTGCTAAAAAAGAAAAAAATACACAATATGCATACTGTTATTTCTTTTAACCCATTCACGGAACCCATTCTAGTCTTTCTTGGTATAGGGTTCGATTCTTCCATTACTTGTTCAGTATCTGCACCTCCTTCTGCATGTGATGACTGAACAGATGTAGAATCTGACTCAGTACCTTCATCCATGTTGTCTTCCTGAAGTACTGCATATGCATTTTGTGCAGGGAAATGGGGGGTGGGTTTTAGCTAGAGGAACTGTACCCCTTTTCCATAAACTGCTCCTGTTTTTGACCTCAGTAAAGGTGTCTTCAGGTGGGAGGGGCATAGTCATCATATCTATAGCAGTGCCTGGTGCTGTACTCACTACCACAGAAGGAAGTGGAGGGGTTTCAGATAGACCACTCTCAGGTTGAGGTGTTTGTGACTGTACATCAGTTGTTATGGGAGTATTTCCTGGTGGGACAGTGCGTTCTCTAGCAATAGGAGGAGTAGGACCATATTGTTCTGAGCAGCTTTAACAGCAGCTTTAATATAAAATCCTGGATGCAAAAGTCTCCATTGGTGGTGTTGTCTACTGCCCATGGACAGTCCAAGAAGGAGTGGCCTTCCTCACAAAGGCTGCACTTGGCAGGATGATGACAGTCTAACATAGAGTGCCCAATTCTCAAAGCGCTCAGCATGGCACAAAGGGCTTACACCAAAATAAGTGGTGAAAGGCACCCCCTGCACCAAAGGATGCTGCCGGGAGCAATTCTCAGAGGTAGCCTGCCCCAAACAAGGCTTGCGCCATCCCTGTACCCAGAAATGGTCTGTGACACAGTGCTAGGGAGAATGAGGCAGATGCAAGCTGCCAGAGACCCAGACCTGCAAATCGCAGACATCTCCCAGTGGAAGAAATTCTAAGTACCCATAGACCAGCCAGGGCTGGTCTAAGGGGACTTAGAGATTTCTCTCCTGGGAGAGATGCAGTTAGCAATAGTGCTGCAGGTCCCCAATCCTCGATAATGCCCCACAATGTAATTTGACATTTACCAGATGTACACCGCCCACTGCTAATAATATAACACAATCCCTCCCCCCTGATCCCCGATGTTCCCGACACATACAAAAGACCCTCTCATTGGTGGTCCAGTGCCCCTCACCCCATAGGTAATGTCCCCCCATCCAGACAGAGCCAGGGACTGGTACAGCCCTCCTCATACCTCTCGGCCAGTATCCAAATGTACTGTCAATAAAGCGTGCTTTAAGGTGTACTTACTTCATTTTGGGTGTATACATTACAGTCTGCACTTATTGAAAGTTCAGTCGGCACCAGCCGCAAAGGTGTGAGGAGGGCTGTGCAGGTTCCCGGGTTTGTCTGGGAGATGGGGAACACTATTTGATGCGGTGGGGATTGGAGGGCACTGGACCAACAATGAGAGGGTCTTTTGTGTGTGTCGGGACATTGGGGATCTTAGTGGGGGATTGTATTATATTATGACCAGTGGGAAACATCAGGGATGTGGGTGGGGGATTGTAATATGTTATTAATTTTGGGGAACATCGGGGATGGGGGGGACCAGCTTAACATTGTCGCAAGGGGCTTGCAGCAACCTTTTCCACGAGCCTTATGTTTGCCGCATGGGAGGAGTTGCCGCAAGTATGGGGACGTAGGTGCCGGGACTCTTCTACCTGAACTGGGTGCAAGGTCCCTGGTGCAGGGGGCATCAGTGCAAGCTGCTGTTTGCTGCAGCTTGCACCAAATGCTGCACCCTTTGAGAATCAATCACAGAGTGTCCTATTCCCCACACTGGGCACATTTAAGTGTGTCACAAGTTCTGCTTAAGTGTCTACCAGAGCCCCGTTTGTAGCAGTGGCAAGGTTGCCCTGGGTAGAAGATAAAGCCTTTGTCACTGCCCAAATAAAAGCAACTTGGGAGATGCTGTAGGCATCATCAGTTTGGGATAGATTTACCTTATAGCACCATCCCCCATTCCAAAACCCCTCAGAGTCTAGGTTAGGTTCAGAGTTTCCCTGGATCTTACATTTTTTCTCAGGCCAATAGGTGATATCTACTACGTTTACTCCTTCATTTCAAAAGATGACTGTAATGACTTTAAAGGTTTGCTTCGTGAGGGGTATGGCGTGGAAGTGGGACCATTTCTGAGTTTGTTTTTAGAACTGCATACTTCTCCCCAAAAAACCTGTTTAAAATGTCAGGGGTTCTGAAACTAATGTCATAAGTATTCTCCCCTGGGATATGTATAAGAGCATATACTTCTGCTGGGGACAATCCCAGCATCTGCTTTAGTAGTACTTTCACAATGTAAAGTCTGTCAGGCATGTTATTAATATGTAGAAACTCAGAAAGGCTGCTCCAAACCTAAGTTGTGCCTGTGTTAAAAAGCCAAACACTAGAATGCAAAAAACACAGCACCAACACTACCTGGAAAAATGTACTGTATTGTGAGCAAAACTTAAAACATAACAATACAGAAACGCCATGCAGGACAAACGATTTAAACAAACAAAAGGTCCGACCGGTTTCGCGCCAAAAGCAGCGCCTCCTCAGGGACACACATACCTGATACCCATTGTGTAATATAAAAAGAAATGAATTAAAGTGACAGGCTCAGACAATGGCTCAGTCACCTGTGCTTAGCGCTTCTTCCCCTTTCGCCTCCTTCCCTCCCCTCCCCTTCCCTCCTTCTCCCTTCCCCTCCCCGTTCCTTCTGTCCTTCATGTTATGTCTTTTGAAAATATAAATTATTTATTATGGCTGTCTGGATTTATATTATGCTTTATCTCCCACTCCCAAAGTAGAAGTGATGTTTTATGTTTATTTTCAGATATTCTGTGTGTATATATATATATATATATTTTTTGTATTTCTTCTTTATTGATGCACTGTTACTTTAATTCATTTCTTTTTATATTACACAATGGGTATCAGGTATGTGTGTCCCTGAGGAGGCGCTGCTTTTGGCGTGAAACCGGTCGGACCTTTTGTTTGTTTAAATCGTTTGTCCTGCATGGCGTTTCTGTATTGTTATGTTTTAAGTTTTGCTCACAATACAGTACATTTTTCCAGGAAGTGTTGGTGCTGTGTTTTTTACATTCTAATATTATTAATATGTCCCAGAAATCACAGTCTAACAGCATTCCAGAATTTGGCCAGGGAAACAGGTTTTTGAAACAGGCTGGCAAAGGTAGGAATTGCCCCTTGCAGTGCACTAGCATCCGACGCTGCAAGAGTGGCATCGTCAGTGTAAGCTGGGGGTCGGCCCGACACTAGACTCATCCGGGGCACCAAATAATTTTTCTTGGGAGAGTACTTCCATAGGTGAAAAGAAAATAGTACCTGATAGGTCCGGGTGGTTCTGTACATCCTGCTCCAGCATTGCTATGGAACTCGGCACCCCACCTGGACCCGAGTAAGCTGAGTGCTCTGTGCTTATCAGTGAGGTTGAAGCCTGGCCCTGAGAAGAGTCAGTTTGCTGATGGGGATCTTTCTGTAGATTCACTTCTGAACTGTCTGACGACCCAGGGAGTGGGATTGCAGGGTCATCTATCCTTTGGCCTGTTCCTTCCTTTATCCACCCGGCATCCACCAGCACTTGTTTTAGGGACCATTCCTGCTCGGCATCTACTTCCTGGTTTTCCTCTTTCGCATGCACATGAGCTGGTAATCCCACATCCATCTGGGTGGCTGTGGTAATAATAACTTTAGTTGCCGACTCCGGAGTAACATCTGGAGAATGCAGTGTGGCTCTTTTCCTCTTCTCTTCATCTTCTGCCTTTTTCTGTGCTAAACTATATTCTTTTTCTACTTGCAGCAATTGTTGCCTCTTGATTTTAAGAATTTGTTCCACAGCATACTCCATCTCAGAGGATTCTATAACTGCAGCATTCCCTGTGGGTAGGGGGGGGTCCACTGAGCTTCTTCCCCTGTCGGTGTCCACAACACCATTTATTGCCGCTCCAAGTGGTAAGGAATTCGGTACGATGTACTGGCCACCATCTCAGAGAATTCCGGCCATAACATTTCCCTCACCAGGATTCACTTGCTGGCTTCCAGCAACACGTCCACCTCTGCTGTCTCCCTTCATGCCTGCGGAGATGCACATCTCTTTGTAGTGCAGCACCCCTGCAAAGAGTAGGGGTATGTCCCCGGTGTCCTGGCCAAATTTCCCCCATTCCCTGAAAATACTACCAACAGTTTAATTCTGGTGCAATGTCAGCTGGCATCCATCTATAGCCCCCTCCCCTGGGACAAGGCTGAAAACAGACAGAATTGTCTAGTCCTCCTTTCCCAGTCAAATGAAAACTAAAAAAAAAAAAAAGAAACATCCTTCTTTATGATTGCTCACTGCACATGCACAAGCTTACACCTTATTACAAGAATGACATTTCAGAGGTGTGTCACTGTCAGGTTTAATGCATCTCAGGCTGTGGAGGGCTCAGCAATGACAGTCCAATGATCGGAGAGGTTGATCATGACACTGTTCCCTGGTTACTATAGCTAGGCAGAAACTTTATAAAGCTGAAAGGAAGGATCCACTCCAGTCTGGAATGCCTCTATCCATTCCTGTGCATGATGCCACCCAGCAGCCAGCTGAGTGGTGTCAAGATCAGTCTGCTGTTGTCCTCCTCCCCAACAGTAAAAACAATCCCACCCTCTGCCAAGAATCCCTTCCCCCTCCACATTGCTTCCCAAGCACTATTTCAATATACCACCCACTACCATGTATCCCGCCTACCTTCCAATCACTTCCTGTGTCCCGTTTCAATGCCCCATCTTCTGCCAAGTATCCCTCCAACCTCCCCATCACGTTCTTTTAAAGATAAAACTGATACCGGGGTGCCCAATCTCTATTGTCAGTCTCTGACATAAAGAAAACCATCCCTTAGTGTCATTAACATTTTTTTTTTTATCTTGTAAAGAAGAAAACAGTCCATCAATACCTGTTGCCACCACCACCCCCACATAGCTGTTACCCTCACCACCCAACTCCCCAACTTAGCACCCACAACCCCACATCACCTTACCCCTTACTTACCCACGGGAGGTGCATTGCTATCATCCTTTCTGTAGCAGAGACATGTCTTCACTCATCTTTTTTTAATTTTTTTATACAGCTGTTTGCTTCCTGTGGCCACCTACTGGTAGCCTGTGATATAGGCATCAGCGATTGAGCACTTGCACTAACAGCGACTAAAACCCGGTGCAAGTCAGGGGGGGATACCAATGAGATAGGGTGACCAGATGGGGTGGGTTGGTGTATATAGCAACAGGATGTCACGACACGTACACATGTTGGGGGCTGGGAGTGAGCACACTCAGCAAGGGGTGGGAGGGGTTTGGAGGAGTGGTGCCATAGTGGGCTGCCGAGCTGGCCCCATGGTGTGGTGGGTGGATTTACAGCTTAGGTGGGCAGGGTGCTGGGTTGGGGTCTGGGCTCAGGTGCATTTTTGTTGTGCCTGGCCCGAATTTGCTTTTTATGTTTTGCACACACCGTAATATGCACTCCCCTGGAGTTGAGAATCCTTTATAAGCGGGGTGTGGAAAGCACAGCCTTCCACATAAAACATTAAAATGCAAGTCTTTGGTGCCATTTTGCTGTGTGCCGGGTAGTCAGAGGGCCAAAACTGACTTTCAGTGCTCTGATTTTGCCATAGCGGTGATCGCCTTTCTGCAGTCACCGTTATGACGTGAACCCATCTACTCCTTCTTCACCCCCTCCCTCAGGGGAGCCATCACAAACAGCCATGGGGAGACATACTTTTTGTAGTTTTTCTTCCCTTTTCGCCCAAAGCACAGATGCTTGGCAAGCATGCGCACATGGAGGCACGCACGTGCTCCCTGAGGCAAGTACTTTCTCCACCCTTTCTACACTTGCATCAGCCCTCGACTGTGCTCTGACACCTGGCCTCTGCCAGGTGTCAGCTGAGAGCAAGGGATTGATCCTCCTCAATCTGGGAGCTGAGATCAACCCATTGGCTGCTACAGTCAGCTTGCTGGCCCTCCCCCCAGCCAGCCCCTGATGACCCAAGCTCGATCCCAAACTCAGGTCACTAACATGGCATGAGGTGTAGCATCCAGTGCCTCAACCCTCAGTGCCACTGGGCTGGCATGTGTCTTCACTCTTCAACGCTGAACCATGAACCGAGGAAATCAGGTAACTGCATCAATCTATTTCAGTGCATTTTGAACTTGCACTCATAATTTCGACATTTTTTTATTTCACCCTGCTTCGAATTTTCAGCCTGGCTTTTATGGGACCCTACTCACGAACAAGGCAGATTACATTTTTCAAATCCATCCAAAAAGGTGATTTCATAGTCCCTCTATAAAATTACTTTCTGGACAGGATTTGAAAATTTTCACTCACTGGGTTCATGGTGTGGGGTCATAAGAAGACTATGTTGAAATTTTTGGGGTAAAATATTGAAACAAACAACGTCATGAAGGTACATTGGAATTGTTTCAATGCTCACTCATAACTTTGGTAATTTAAAATATTTTTACCCCAAATTTTCTGCATAGTCATTTTTTCACACCATCTCATGAAAGTGCATGAAAGCTAGGCACTCGGGACAATCAAGCTACTGAAGCAACAAGCAGCTCACCTGAGTAGCTGAGGAAGCCAAATCTCCAGCCTGATAACTTTCGAGGCAGCTCCCCCCCCAAGCTAGGCACTCGGGACAATCAAGCTACTGAAGCAACAAGCAGCTCACCTGAGTAGCTGAGGAAGCCAAATCTCCAGCCTGATAACTTTCAAGGCAGCTCCCCCCCCCAAGCTAGGCACTCGGGACAATCAAGCTACTGAAGCAACAAGCAGCTCACCTGAGTAGCTGAGGAAGCCAAATCTCCAGCCTGATAACTTTCAAGGCAGCTCTTCCCCCAAGCTAGGTACTCGGGACAATCAAGCTACTGAAGCAACAAGCAGCTCACCTGAGTAGCTGAGGAAGCCAAATCTCCAGCCTGATAACTTTCGAGGCAGCTCCCCAAGCTAGGCACTCGGGACAATCAAGCTACTGAAGCAACAAGCAGCTCACCTGAGTAGCTGAGGAAGCCAAATCTCCAGCCTGATAACTTTCGAGGTAAAGAGAGCCTCTTCTCTTCGTCTGGACGCCTGCAGAGGGGTGCTAGCCCGACCAACCACCCTCCCACCCAGGCGGCTGTCAATTTAAGGATCCACCCGTGACATCACATCCGGTGATATCACGTCCTGTTGCAGAACCTATCTCCCACTTTCCCATTTGCAGGTTATACTGCTGGCCTCTAGAGGACCTATGCTCCCTCACTACTTCCTACTCCTACCTGTACAGCACTACTTCCCTGGGATCTTGCTCACCACAATGTATTGGCCCTGCCTCACGCTCTGCCTGTGCCTATCCCCACTAGCAGTGCACCTACCCACTTACCCATCTGCAAGTCCACACTGTGCCCTGGCACCCCTCCCTCCCTTGCTCCTGAACCTCCTCTCCTGCCCTTGGGACCTCTGTGTCCCGTCCCCCTGCCCTCCCCTAGCTTTCTCTTCACCTCAGGCACATCTGGGTGTCTTCTTATTCTTGCTTTCCCTCCTGTGCCTCCCTGCCCACCCCTGCTCCCTTGGCCTCACTCCCCCTCATGTCAATATTGGGAAAACCTCTCACCATCTCCCAGCCAGGGTGTTAGTCATGCTACTACTCCTATCAGGAACATTCATCCAAACCCTGGCCCGGTTCCTGGAGCTCCCAACTCGCACCACAGGCCTATGCATGGTCTCCATGAATATCCAGCCTCCTAAAAAGTTTGACTCACTACAATGCCTGGTCACATCAATTAACCCTGATGTCATCACCTAGTTGAGACTTGGCTGTGAAATCCTCCCCTGACTCTCTAGTCTCCCTTCTAGTTTCACCCTTTTCCGGTCCGACCGTGTTGGAGGCAGGCGGCGGCTGCACTATTTATGTCAGGATCTCTCCCGTACTAGCCCTGCCATCCCATCCTTGACTCCAGGGCCCAGCGCTTATGCTGAAACTAACCCTGACCCTTTAAAGGGACCCTTTATCTGACTACTACATATGTGCCCCAGGGGACCAAGCATAGGCCATTGCCTCTCTTACAGAATACCTTACCTCTCTACCTCCTTCCGTTGATCAAATTCTGGTGGGTGACTTAAATGTCAACTGGCTCAGCCCTCCTCCTCCTCCTCTACCCGAGACTCCTTTCTGCAATAGACCTAATGCAACTAGTT
The DNA here is from genome assembly GCA_016271365.2 of Neoceratodus forsteri. NCBI lineage: Eukaryota > Metazoa > Chordata > Ceratodontiformes > Ceratodontidae > Neoceratodus > Neoceratodus forsteri. Next base: position 58,711,819 of record CM028130.1, read on the forward strand.
ACCCACCCTACCAGGACTAACCCAAAGAGGCTCCAGTACCCTGCTTGATGGTACTCACCAACCTCCTAATCGGATCCCCAATGTACAAGTCCTCCCAGACTCTCTCAGCGATCACTCCCCATTCTATTCCACTGGTCAACCTCAGTCCCCAAACCCACAGCACAGTCCACATGCCGGCAGTGTCTAATACCTGGTGGACTGATAAAACTTAAGGAACTTCTGTCCCAAATTGACTGGTCTCCTATACAGGCAACTCCTGACATCGACACAGCTCTCTCCTTCTTTACCCAAACTTTTAATAATGCCTGTGATATCTTTGCCCCAGTGTTGACCCGCCGTTCTAAAAGGAAGAATGCCCCTTGGGTTACCCCAGCTTTGATCCACCAGCTCAAACATAGGGACAACCTATGGCACCGTGCCATTGAGACTGGCCGGTCCAATGACAGGCGGATATATGCTGCCGCCCGAAACAAGTGCACTCGGGCCATCAGAAAGGCCAAGTCTGAGCACTATCGGTCCTCACTCACTGCCTCATGGGGGAATCCCAGAACCTTCTGGGATAACATTAAACAGTTAAATGGGAGTGCACACTCCCCCCACCACCAGATCAACATTAATGGTGTGATCTCCTCAGACCCAGCCCTCATAGCCAACCACCTCAACACCTCATTCACTGACCTTAGCCCTATCCTCCCTACAAATTTTTTTGACCCTCCTCCCCCAGCACCTGCCGTAAATCTTTCTCACCCTTATTTTCTCCTCCGCCGTGTTTCTGCCCAAGAACTTAGGCCGCACCTTGTCACTGCCCTCAAGAGTAATAGTACAGGCAGTGACACCCTGGATCCGTGTATCCTACGGCTAGTCTTAGACACAGTCCTTACCCCGATCACATGCCTCATCAACCACTCTTTTGCCTGGGGAAGGTTCCAACTGCCTGGAAAGTCGCCACTGTCACCCTATCTTTAAAGGTGGTGATAGGACTGTGGCTGGAAACTATCGACCGATCTCCATTCTCTCCTCTCTCCAAGGCCTTGGAAAAGTGGTGGCCTCTCAAATCTCTGACTACCTCTCCACCTACAATGTCCTTTGTCCTGAGCAGCATGGCTTATGAGCGGGCCACAGTACCAACACAGCCCTCCTAGAGTTCTCCAACTTTCTCCACTCCTCCTTAGACACTGGTTCTCTGGCTGGTGCTGTCTTCATTGACCTCTCGAAAGCTTTCGACACTGTCTCCCACCCCCTCCTTTTTGATGTCCTTAGTCTCTCTGGTTTTGCTGCTGGGCCTATCTCCTGGTGCACCAGTTATCTGTCTGACCGCTCACAGCATGTAAAAATTAATGGGACCTCTCAGACATCTGTCCCATCTTTCTGGGGTTCCCAGGGCTCCATTCTGGGCCCTTACTATTCTCCCTTTACGCTAACACCCTTCACGCTCTTGGTCGAGACATTCTATTAATCGCTGATGATGCAGTCATCTTTGCCTCAAATCGTAACCCTACTGCCCTCCAGGACTCTGCAGAAGTCCTTCACTGAAGCTGAGAGCTGGTTCAAGGGAACATAGATTGGTGATAAATCTTAAAAACAAAACCATGTTCTTCACTCATCCCAAAACAAGTCCTGCAACTTCAAACTCCTCATTCACTCTGGGTCCTCATTCCCACTCGAACAAGTTTGCTCCTATAAATACCTAGGGTTCCATTTGGACCCTCCTCTCCTTCCATGGACACATGCTGCCCTAGCCACTGCCACTAATATCCGATTGGGCATCTTACATCGGTATAAACACTGCCTCCCCGGAGGCATCTTGACTCATGATCACCTCCTTTATCCTGTCCCTAGTGGACTGTGGACTGCGGTGTGTAGTACTGCTGATCAGACGCACTCCATAAAAATCCTTTTCTCTGAACAAGGCCTGCAGGTTAATTCTGGAGCACCTAGGATGACACACACCTGTCTACTGTATGCTAAAGCGCTGGTACTTGATCTCGATGAGTGCCTCAAATATCTTACCTGTACCCTTACAAAAGACCCTCCTTGGGCTTTCCCCACCAGGATTGACCACCACCATCGCGCTCTGTCCCACTAGTTCATTCGGACCTCTGGGAGAACCTCTCTTGTTATCCCTAGAGCTAGGACCTCTCACGACCAAGAGCCTTCAGCTTTAGGGCCCCCTCTGGTTCAACACACTGCCCCCTCCATCTCCAGGCTCCAACTATTCGTGCTTCAAAACTTCCTTCACGTAACCACCTTATTAACTTCCGATGCTGTAACTGCCACTTCAGTCAAAGCCATATCAATACTTATGACAAAGCTTATTACTAAGCTGCTAAGGATGACATAACTCTGGTATTGTTTGCATCCATCCTACCCGTACCAGCTTGTTTGTATCTATGTCTTAATTTACTGTTATACTTATGTGTTGTACTGCTATACTGTGTATTTTGGTTTGTCTTACTGTGACAAGGTACCTTTGTAAATGAGCCTATGGCTCAAAGGTTTTCCAAACTGCTGTTTAAATAAAATAAAATAAAAATAAAAAATAAAAGTGACTGGTGGCATTTTTCAAAGCCTGGCCAAAATATGTTTTTGCACCTGTGGCACAAAATGAAAATTTTGGACAGTATTTTTTGGCACCTGCCATGCTCAGAGGACAGGGTCATAAAAAGACTATGTTGAAAACTGGGGATCAAAATGTCATAAAACAATGAAGTCATTAGGAACCACTGAGCTGAGATCAACCCATTGGCTGCTACAGTCACCTTCCTGGCCCTCCCCCCAGCCAGCCCCCGATGACCCAAGCTCGATCCCAAACTCAGGTCACCAGCGTGGCGTGAGGTGTAGCATCTAGTGCCTCAACCCTCAGTGCCACTGGGCTGGTGCGTGTCTTCAGTCTTCAATGCTGAACCATGAACTGAGGAAATCAGGTAACCGCATCAATCTATTTCAGTGCATTTTGAACTTGCACTCATAATTTCAACATTTTTTAATTTCACCTTGCTTCGAATTTTCAGACTGGCTTTTTGGGACCCTACTCACGAACAAGGCAGATGACATTTTTCAAATCCGTCCAAAAAGGTGATTTCACAGTCCCTCTATAAAATTACTTTCTGGACAGGATTTGACATTTTTCACTTACTGGGTTCATGGTGTGGGGTCATAAGAAGACTATGTTAAAATTTTGGGGTAAAATATTGAAACAAACAACGTCATGAAGGTATATTGGAATTGTTTCAATGCTCACTCATAACTTTGGTAATTTAAAATATTTTTACCCCAAATTTTCTGCAGAGTCAATTTTTCACACCACCTCATGAATGTGACAGGTGACATTTTTAAGAGCCTGGCCAAAATATGTTTTTGCGCCTGTGGCTCAGAATGAAAATTTTAGACAATATTTTTTGACACCTGCCATGCTCAGAGGACAGGGTCATAAAATGACTATGTTGAAAACTGGGGATCAAAATGTCATAAAACAATGAAGTCATTAGGAACCACTGATTTTTTTCAGCATTGAGGTATATGCATATTTTGGTCCCCAGTTTTCAATACAACCCTCTTGTTACCCAACCTCATGAACCTGATAGGTGTCATTTTTCAAATCTCCTACTAAACATGTTTTTGTATTTGCTCCACAAAGTCACCTTTCAAATATGATTTTAAAAATTCTGCTTACCATGATTATAAGGTGGGGTCATAAAACAACTGTTGAAAATTTGGAGTCAAAATGTCAAAAAACAGAAAAGTTATAAGGAAATGTTGAATTTCTTCCACATTTACTCATAACTTTGTGATTTTTGCAGATTTATGCCCCAAATGTGCATATACTTAGCCCTTTTGCTACCCCACCTGATGACCATGACAGGTGTCTTTTTTCAAATCCCATATGAAACATGTTTTCACAATCCCTCTGTGAAACTTCTTTCCAGACACAATTTCTTTTTATCCAAATTTTTGCCCCGATTTTGACAGGGAGCTGGTGGGCAGAGCTCTGGCCACCCCTTGGGGGGGTCAAATCCATCCCCGGCTGGCATCTCCATTACTGGGAATGCCACAGGGATGTCACAGAGCCTGCCAGCTCCATTTTCTACCCACCGATGCCACAGTTGCTCATACACATTTGGAGGCATGCACACACAGCGGTTCCACTGCACCCTCCCTTTTCATGCCACCACCCGCCTGCACTACCCTCAGGCCTTCACCTGGGGCAGTTGTACTGCAGGGGAATCAAGATCCCTCCCTGGGAAAGGAGAGCTGCCTTTTGGTTGCTTGATCCTGCTCTCTCCCCCCTCACTGACCATCAATAACCCAGACTTACTCCTCACACCTGGTCAACAGCATAGCATGAGGAGTGGCATTCAGCACCTCAACCCTAAACACCACAGGGCTGGTTCAGACATGATTAAAATGGGAAATGCTTTGAATCTCTAGGTTATTGAAGGTGTTATTTAAATACTGGTTCAAATTATGTTATTGCTCTAGCTATCCAGTTTTTTAGTTATACTTTTTAGAGGCTTATGATCTACATACTGCTGGTAAGAACCATTTTAGAACATTATGATGTAAATTATGTCCCTATTCTACACTTCTTTTGTTTGCACAATGCATTCAAGTTCTACTATAGAACTCTGTGCCTAAGAGGGACATGGATACATAGATACAAAGAAGTTGTCAGCAGATAAGGACCTTTTGGCCCACCTAATTTGCCTTAACAGACCCTTCCTAGTCTGTGATTTGATGCCCTAATTGCACAACTGGAACATCCCACCCCCTTGCTTCCAGGATACCCTTTTGTCTATCCCAAGCATTTTTAAATCCCATGACCATTTTAACCCCCATTACCTCCATTGGGATGCAATTCCAAGCATCCACTGCCCTTTCTGTGAAAAAGTATTTCCTCACGTTACCCCTGAGCCTGCTCACTCTAACTTCATTGTGTGTCTCCTTGTCCTTGAGCATCTTTTGTTTTGGAAGATGCTCCCCTCCTATACTTTGTTTATTCCTGCGAGGTATTTGAATGTCTCTATCATATCCCCCCTCTCCCTTCTTACCTCCAGAGAATTAATATTTAAGACCTTTAGTCTTTCATCATAGGTCTTCCCCATGTCAGAGCTGCACTATTTTAGTTGCCCTTTTCTGCACTGCCTCCACCTTGTCTATGTCCTGTCTGAGATGCAGCCTCCAGAATTGTACACAGACAGTACTTGAGGTGATGTCTTACCAGTGCCTTTTATAGGGGAGTTATTTCCTTCCTCTTTCTAGTTGTGATACCACTACCTCTGCATCAGTTCACTTGGCTAGCCTTTCCTACCACCTTGATACACTGTCTAGCAATCTTTATGTCATCCAAGATAACTCCCAGGTCTTTTTCCTGTTTTGTGACTACTAGTACTTCCCCTCCTAGTACATATGTTATCCCTAGGTTCTCATGCCCTATGTGCACGATCCTGCACTTTTTTGCATTGAATCTCAGCTGTCAAACAATAGACGATTCTTCCAGTGTTTTAATGTCCTCACTCATCTTTTTAAACCCTCATCCCCCGGTGTGTCTACCCAGTTGCAGATGTTTGTGTCATCCACAAACTGGCACACCTTCCCATCCAGCTATTCTACAATGTCTCTGATAAAGACATTGAATACTGAGGTAGAACGGTCAGTGGGGGATGCTGCAACAGAAGGTAAAGCCATCAAAAAATGGAGAGCAATGAGTACTAATGCCCGTAGTATGGGTAACAAGCTTCCTGAATTAGTGGCCTTGATGGAGGAGAAACATCTGGATATCATGGCAGTCACAGAAACATGGCACACACAAAACCATGACTGGGACATAAACATACCAGGATACACTGTCACCAGGAGGGACAGGGAGGGTAAAAGAGGAGGAGGAGGAGTAGTTCTTTACATAAGGGAAGGAATAAAAGCAACAGAACAAAAGGGTAAACAGGGAGGAGAAGAAGCACTGTGGGTAAATTTGGAGACAGGCAATGGCACCACAATACGCATAGGGGTTGGATACAGACCCCCCTTCTCAGGAGGAGGAAATGGACAGGGAAATGATAGAAAGTATACTTAGAATGGCAGAAAAAGGGGAGATATTGCTGATGGGTGATCTGAATATGCCAGATGTTAACTGGAGTGCAGTTGCAGCTGTCACTTCGAAGAGTACAGTTATTCTAGATGCCCTACAGTGGGCATGCCTTAGACAACTAGTATTGGAGCCCACTCGAGAGGGAGCAATATTAGACTTGATCCTCTCAAATGGAGATGGAGAGAGGATCACAGATGTAGAAGTGGGTAGCCATCTGGGAACTAGCGACCATCGAACAGTATGGTTCACAATAAACACAGCAATAGAGTCAAGCCATACAAAGACAAAAGTACTGGACTTTAGGAGGGCTGACTTTGCCAAAATGGGTGAGTGCCTAAGGAATGCACTAGCAAATGGGCAGGAAGAAGGGGTGGAAGAACAATGGGGAATAATAAAAACTGCCATCACAGAGGTAACGAGCCTTTGTGTGAAGCAAATAAACAAAACAAGACGATGTAAGAAACCACTATGGTTCTCAAAGGAAGTGGCAGTGAAGGTTCAAGAGAAAAAGAAAGCATTCAGGAAGTACAAGGAATCCCTAGAAGGAGCAGGACAGAGAACTGTATCAGTTAAAGCAAAGAAGGCTGGGAAGGCAGTCAGAACAGCAAAGGCCCAAACCAAGGAAAAGATAGTCAACTCAGTTAAGAAGTGGATAAAACCTTTTATAGGTACATCAGGGAGCAAAGGAAGACCAAGGAGGGATAGTGAGGCTTAATAAAGGGGAGGGAGGGTGGGCAGAGGAGACTGTGAAAAGGCAGAGATACTAAACAAATATTTTTGCTCAGTATTTACAAATGAAGAGGGAGAGTACATAAAACAAACAGTAGTAACACTCTGGATACAGAAGTTGATACCAGCCCATTTACAAAAGAAAGGGTTCTGAAAGAACTCTTAAAACTGAAGGTGGACAAAGCAATGGGGCCTGATGGGATTCATTCCAGAATTCTAAAGAGCTAAGGGTAGAACTAGTGACACCACTGACTACCTATTTTAACAAATCATGGGAGGATGGGTGGTACCCGAGGACTGGAGGAGGGCAGATGTGATTCCCCTTCACAAAAGTGGGAGCAAGGCAGAAGCAGGAAACTACAGACCAGTTAGTTTAACCTCAGTGATAGGAAAATGATGGAATCACTTCTGAAGGAAAGAACTGTCGAGTATCTAGAGGCCAGAGGCACAGGACCCTAGGCAGCATGGATTCACAGTGGGAAGGTCATGCCAGACAAATCTGATAGATTTCTTTGACTGGGTGACCAAAGTAGTAGATCAGGGAGGGCTGTGGACATGGCCTACCTAGACTTTAGCAAGGCATTTGACACAGTCCCACAAAAAGATTAATATACAAGTTAGCCAGCCTGGGGTGGGTCCCAAGATGACAGCCTGGGTAAAGAATTGGCTGGAGAATAGGACACAGAGGAAGTAATGTAAAATGGAGTCCACTCAGAAGAAAGGAGGGTTACTAGTGGGGTACCGCAGAGCTCAGTATTAATGCGGTCCTCTTCAATGTCTTTATAAGTGACATTCGGAAGGACTGGAAGGAAAGTATGTCTCTTTGCAGATGACACTAAAATCTGCAACAGAGTTGATGCACAGGTGGGATGGAAAGGATGAGAAGGGACTTGGCAAGGTTAGAGGAATGGTCAAATGTATGGCAGCTTAGATTCAATGCTAAGAAGTGCAAGGTAATGCACCTGGAAACAAAAACCAGGGGAAGAGTACACAATGGGGGTGAGATACTAACAACAACAAAATGGAAAGGGACCTGGGGTAGTCACATCAGATGACCTAAAGGTGGGCAAGCAATGTGAGAGGGCAGCAAGGAGGGCTGGGGGTTACTGGGATGCATAGGAGAGGCATCACCAGTAGAAAACAGGAAGTTATTATCCCTCTGTACAGACAGCTGGTGAGACCCCATCTGGAGTACTGTGCAGTTCTGGAGACCCAATGTCCCAAAGACATAGACAGGATGGAAGCTGTCCAGAGGAGGGAACTAAAATGGCAGGGTCTGCACCGAAGACATATGAAGAGAGACTTAAGGAGCTTAATATGTATAGCCTCGAGGAAAGGAGGGAGAGGGGGGACATGATAGAAACTTTCAAGTACCTCAAGGAATCAACAAAGTCCAAGAGGGTGGCATCTTTCAAAAAAGAGGTGTGCAAGAACAAGAGGCACAATTTGAAGATAGAGGGGGCTCAGAGGTAATTTAAGGAAGTATTTTTCACAGACAGGGTTGTGGATGCATGGAACGCCTTCCGGAGGAGGTTGTGGAGTCAAAATCAGTGGTGGAATTCAAGCATGCATGGGACAGTCATAAGGCAATTCTGGGGGGGTGGGGGTAAGAAGAAGTAGGCTGCTGGTTAACTAGATCTGCAGCTTATCCAGTAGGTAGGGAAATGGGCAGACTGGGTGGGCCAAGCGGTCCTTATCTGCTGTCAAATTCTATGTTTCTATGTTTCTATTGAATAGCACCAGCCCAATATGACTCCTGTGGCACCCTGGTAGTTACCTTTCCCTCCCCAGAGTGTACCCCATTTACCACTACCCTTTTGCACCTGCCAGTGAGCCAGCTCTCCATCCATCTTACTATTTCAGGACCTATTGCCAGGCTACACAGCTTATTCACCAGCCTTCTATATGGAATGGTGTCAAAAGTCCTTCTGAAGTCCAGACAGACCACATCCACTGCTCCACCATGTTGCACCACCTTTGTTACCCAGTCGAAAAATTCCATTTAGTTTGTCTGGCAGGACCTCCCTCTTGTCAATCCATGTTGTCCTGGGTCTTGTGGTCCACTCATAATAAGGTACTCAACTATCCTTTTCTTCAGCAGTGACTCCATTGCCTTGCCCACCACCGAAGTCAGGCTAACCAGCCTGTAATTTCTGGTCTTTTCCCTATCTCCACTTTTGTGGAGTGGGACCACATCTGCCCTCTTTCAGTCATCTGGTCAGGGGCACTGTTAGGGCTGGGGCCCCTAATGTTTTATCTGGGGCACTGACCCTTATCCTGCACAACCCTGGTTTTAAACTTCCATTTCTCCCCAGTCCCAACTGTTCTGCATTCCCCTGGCTTGGGTCCCCCCTTCATGCACTGTAGTCTCAAGATTGAGAAAAATCCCACTCCCTTGACCAAGGCAAATAAGGATGTTGGATGTCGGCTGACACAGATTAGTTGGTTTATGGCTAAACAATTGATAACAGGGTAATACAGCATTAACTCCCCCCACCCTTCCCATCCTCACAGATATCCCATCAAGATTATTCCTTTACCACCCTCCTCCAGAATTGGGAAATGTAATGTACTTGCTGTTCGTACTCATGGTGAGTAGAATGAGATTGCCCCCAAAAGATAAGATAAACATTTAACTATGGGCTCATGGCAGATTACAAACTGCAAACTCTGGAGTCTGCCTTTGTACTTTCCATTCCATCTGCAGTCGAGAAAGAAGTCTGAACATGGTGCTCTGCCTAGCCTTGAGCCTTGCCTTTTGTTTCCTTTTTTCACCCATTGATCCTTCCTTTTTATTGCATTAGGAAGAAACTAAGGTCATCATAAGTAATCCCAGTGCAATCAACAGCTGTGCAAGATTTATCTACACTGCATTGCCCCAGACCCTCAACTAACTCCCCCCATCTCCTCCAACTATTAACATTGGGGTCAGAGGGATTGAAATGCTGGGTAAATGTTCTATTTCTGGAAGCAAGGCACCCAGAGTTGGGTAACATACTCTTTGCCCATACTTGTGGTGACTAGAACAGCATTACCCGGAAAGTCAAAATTGATGCAATGAAGCTTACTGAACTCCTGCAGCTGTATGGTTTTGGCCACTGACACTCCACTGTTAAGCTCTACAACTTCCATGGTGTGGTCCCCAGAGTCAATGAATCTTAAAGTGCCTGGACATAATGTCCCATTATTCCTGAACAACTCAGCTCTCCCCAGGTGATCAGCAGGATATGTCAGGTCATTACTAATGTTTCTGTCTCTGACCACCAGCTGCCAGTTGTTGTATGTTAGAATCGCAAGGTCAATTTACAGTCTGTAGGAAAGTTGATGTCCATTAACAGGACTAACACTTGTTTGGAGATGTGCTTTCTCTCACCTATTTTCTTTTTCCAGAATGTGTTAAGTGTTATCTTCATGGCAGTGAGGAGCCATTTACAATTTTTAATTGGTTTACCACAGTTATGTGTGGATCAAAGAGCGTACTGGCTTGAGACAGTAGAAAACACACTTTGTGGCATGTGACTGTCATTATTTTCCCTAGAGTTAGAGAGGGCATCAACTAGGGCCCTCAGCCCTCCCCTGTTTGAACAGCCTTTGGAACCAGAGAGCCATGGCTATCACTTCTGTGCAAGCTTCTCCAGGGTTCGAGAGGGCACCTACCAGAACCCTTTGTCCTTCCCTGTTTGGATAACCCTTGGGACTTGAAAACAGCAGATGCCACTTCAGTGCAAGCTTCTCCAGATACAGAGCTCAGACAACAGAGCCAGCAATTCTCTAGGCTCCCTCCTATGCCCAGACTCTGTTTTGTGTAGAGATGTTGTGAAATGTTATTTCGCCACTGAAATTGTTGTGAAATCGGCAATTTCACTGCATGCAAAATATTTTGTGAAATTGCAGAATTTCACCAGCAATTTTGCCCACATCTCTATGTACCCCTCTAAGTCCCTGGTGTCTAGTGGTCCCTCCCTCCGGCTGATCACTGGCCAAATTTAAATCAAGAACCCTGCCCTCGGTCACCCTGAGCCCCGGACCCATATCTTTGTAAAAAATAAATAAATAATTAACTCTCCCCCCCAGCTAATCACCAGCCAAGTCAAATGAAGATCCTTCCCTCCTCTCCCAATCACCCTGAGCTCTGGCCCTGTATTTTTGTGAAAAAACCAAAAACAACAATCTCCTCCGATGTCCCTGGTGTCTAGTGGTCCCTCCCAGCCAATCACTAGCCGAATTCAAATTAAGAATCCTCCCTCCATCCCCAGTCACCCTGAGCCCTGGCCCCATATCTTTGAAAAAACAAATTGGCCAGGGGGAAACCACTAGACACCAGGGACATAGGAGGAGGGGATTGTTCTATTTAGGAAATTGGGGTTCCACCATGTTGCACCACCTTTGTTACCCAGTAGAAAAAAATTAAGAAATTTTGCCTGTGGGTTGTGAAATTTCACCCTCAAGTGGCAAATTTCACCAGTTTGTGGGTGAAATTTCACCCACCCAATGGGCAAAATGTTGCATTTCGTCCAGTGAAATATTTTGCGTAATGCACAATTTCCTCAAAATATTTCCAATTTCACACAACACTAGTTTTGTGGTGGCACCATTTTTTAAATCTTTCAGTCCCCAGTTTTAAACAGGATTGGACTAGCAGTTGGTAGACTGCAACTTATAGTCTCTGCACCTGATTTTTTTCTGCCATTTGTTGCTGAATCTTTACCCGTTTACCAAATTCTGCCATAATTTCATTTGGATGATTGGGACAATTTAGGAGATCTTCACAGTTACCTTAACTGCATGGATTTTATGAGAGTCACATTAAGTGACTGCATGTATTTGCATTAGCTGCACCTTATCATTTTTATTAGAGTCATCTTAATTGCCTGCATTCTTTTTTTTCCAGCTCACTTTTCCATCTGTAGTTTATTGGTGCCATACACTGGAGGGCACCCCATCTTCACCTTCTAGTCTGCAGATCTGTATTGATCCCCCCGATCCCCCACCTGCTCATCCTCCTAATGTCAGGTGGTGCTACTTCACCAAACTGCCTCTGATTTAGGTCAGGCACCCACCCTGCATTCCATCACAGCCTTATCCTTCAACATCTCTCCATCCTCTAAATTTCCAAGAGTGCAATTAGTTGTCATGTACACCCACATTGAGAAACCCCCACCTGCCTGGACTCTCCTAGCAGTGACACTCCTTGCTATACTGTCACCCCGAGCAACAGGGGATAGGGAGCACTCTGATCTAACAATTAATAACAAAATAAACCCCCAATTAAAAACTATACCTTGTGAGACAGGATGTGGAATTGTTATCACAAGTGAGCTGCAAACAAGTCCGCTCTGCTACTTAACTATAACTAGCCCTTCCAAGTCACTGACTGGGGACAGCACCCGCACCACGACCATTATATGGGATAAACCTCCTAGGGGCCCTAACCCAAAGCAACATACTTTAAATCAATGAAGGCACCAGCAATGGCAGTACTTTCTCATACTGGTGCTGCAGATCATATTACTAAGACTGAGTAACATCAGCTCCAAACCTTGTCCACCCAAGGGGGTGAACCCAGCCAAGGCCCCCCAGGTTACCTTAAAATTGCCTCCCTGAACATTAACGGCCTCCAAACAAAGATGGCTCAGTTTGAAGCCTAGGTGAGAAAAAATCAGCCAGATATCATCTCACTCACTCAGACATGACTAGCTTCTAAACCCCCCCCAACACCTCTATCTCCCTACAAGGGTATAATCACTTCCAGTTAGACCGTATAGGTAAATGGGGAGGTGGATGCCTAGTCTACCTATGAAACACCTTGCAAGGTTATAAAGTCACCCTAGATGGGACCAATGATAGCAGTGAGTGCCTAACTGTCCTCCTAATATTAGGGAATGGGAGGAAGAACCTAACCCTTATGACTGTTTACATTCCCCCACGAAAGCAACAAGTTGGACTTAACAATTTTGCCTTGCTTTACAAGCAAGTAAGCCAGACTCAAGAAACTGTAGTAGAGAGTGATTTTAATGTCCAGTGGAAGGCAAAATCTTGCATAGGTTACAAAGACCAAATACACAATCTTTACCTTACACAAGCTGTCACAGAAAGCACAAGAACTAATTACAAAACAGGCACTTCAACCCTCATAGACGGGGTCCTCACTACCCAACCCAATAGGCTGAAGGAGGTTATTGTGATGCCTGATATTCTAAGCCACCAGTTATAAATTGTGTGAAGTTGATCCACCAAACTAATCCAGCCAGCTCCCAAAACAACCTAGAATAGGGTACTCCTCAAAAGGACACTGAGTGCATTCACAGTCAACTTGGCCCAACTAAACAGGAGCCAGCTAGATTCCACCACCAACACTGATGCAGCCCTTGACCATTTCATAACTCTGCTTAATGCAGTTGAAGATAAATTTGCCCCTTTCAAGAAGTGGGTCATCCGAGGGGACTCTGCCACATGAGATACACCATCACTGCTTGCTCAAATATGGGACTGGGACAACTTACATCACAAAGCCAAGGAATCTGGCAAGCAGGCACACTGGTAGGAATACAGGGCAGCTAGGAATAGGTGTACTAAGAATATCAGACAAGCTAAGACTAACTTTTACAAAGAGCAGCAAATTAGCTGCTGGGGAAAGGGGAAGGCATTCTGGGAATCGCTAAAAGATTTCCTGGGTAGGGGTGATAAAACATTACCAATAATGATCAGCTGAAATGGAAGCATCACACTCTCCTTATTGAAATAGCCAATTCATTCAATAAAGCCTTCACCGATCTTAGTGCCATCTTCCCCCTGAAGACAAACCCACTGTCATTAGTGTATCCCATGATGGCACCCAAAAAGATCAATGTAGACCAAAATTCCACTTCATATCTGTCTCAGTAAAGGACATGGTCTGCTGTGTTAAAGGGAATGTGTACCTAAACCTCAGTTTCCCTTTAACATAGCAATGGGGCCTGATGGGATTCATCTCAGAATTCTAAAAGAACTAAGGGTAGAACTGGTGACACCACTGACTACCCTCTTTAACAAATCATGGGAGGATGGGGTGGTACCTGAGGAATGGAGGAGGGCAGATGTGATTCCCCTTCACAAAAGTGGGAGTAGGGCAGAAGCGGGAAACTACAGACCAGTTAGTTTAACCTCAGTGATAGGGAAAGTGATAGAATCACTTCTGAAGGAAAAAATTGTCTAGTACCTAGAAGCTAGAGGGATACAGGACCCAAGGCAGCATGGATTCACAGCAGGAAGGTTGCCAGATGAATCTAATAGATTTCTTTTACTGGGTGACCAAAGTAGTAGATCAGGGAGGGGCTGTGGACATGGCCTACCTAGACTTTAGCAAGGCATTTGACTCAGTCCCACACAAAAGATTAATATACAAGTTAGCCAGCCTGGGAGTGGGTCCCAGGATGATAGCCTGGGTAAAGAATTGGCTGGAGAATAGAACACAGAGGGTAATAGTAAATGGAGTCCACTCTGAAGAAAGGGGGGTTACTAGAGGGGTGCCAAAGGGTTCAGTATTAGGACCGGTCCTCTTCAATGTCTTTGTAAGTGACATTGCAGAGGGACTGGAAGGAAAAGTATGTCTCTTTGCAGATGACACAAAGATCTGAAACAGAGTTGACGCACAAGGTGAGGTGGTAAGGATGAGAAGGGGCTTGGCAAGGTTAGAGGAATGGTCAAATGTATTGCAGCTTAGATTTAATGCTAAGAATTGCAAGGCAATGCACCTGGGAAACAAAATTCCAGGGGAAGAGTACACAATGGGGGGGTGAGATACTAACAACAACAACAAAAATGGAAAGGGACCTGGGGGTAGTCACATCAGATGACTTAAAGGTGAAAAGACAATGTGAGAGGGCAGTAAGGAGGGCTGGGGAGATACTGGGATGCATAGGGAGAGGCATCACCAGAAGAAAACAGGAAGTTGTTATCCCTCTGTACAGAAAGCTGGTGAGACCCCATCTGGAGTACTGTGTGCAGTTCTGGAGACCCAATCTCCGCAAGGACATAGACAAGATGGACGCTGTCCAGAGGGAGGGCAACTAAAATGGTGCAGGGTCTGCACTGGAAGACATAATGAAGAGACTAAAGGAGCTTAATATGTATAGCCTCAAGGAAAGGAGGGATAGGGGACATGATAGAAATGTTCAAGTACCTCAAGGAATCAACAAAGTCCAAGAGGGTAGCATTTTTCAAAAAAGGGTGTGCAAGAACAAGGGGCACAATTTGAAATAGAGAGCGGCTCAGAGGTAATGTAAGGAAGTATTTTTTCACAGAGAGGGTTGTGGATGCATGGAATAGCCTTCCGGAGGAGGTTGTGGAGTCAAAAACAATGATTGAATTCAAGCATGCATGGGACAGCCATGAGGCAATTCTAGGGGTTGGGGGTAGAAAGAGGTAGGCTGCTGGTTAACTAGGATCTGCAGCTTATCCATTAGGTAGGGAAATGAGCAGACTCGGTGGGCCAAGTGGTCCTTATCTGCCATCAAATTCTGCGCTTCTATGTTTCTATGCATTCCTCAAGGGATGAAAGACTTACCAATTGGTGGTGTTGTGAGTTCAGAATAATCCAAAATATTAATTTTTAAAAAAGTTCTACTTGTTGTGTATACCTCCATTTTAGCACCCCTTCCAGCTCTACATCACCATGCCAGGTGAACGTGATGACACCTGTGCCTCACCACAACACAGTGCCTCCTATAAACAGCAGTTTGTTTTATTGCGCTTTGCAGTATTAGAAGCACTATGTGTGGTGAGACTGGGTTGTTGAGGACACGTTCATGGTATGTAGAAGGGTATTCTTTATGTTACTGCAGCCATGAATTTAAAAGTATGTTGCAGTGTGTTGTATTACATATGTCTTTAATTATATGAAAAAGTAATTTAGTTATTTTTGTTGTCCTGTGCGACTGCCATTTCTTGTACAGTAGCTCTGCAACCTTGAGTTTGCTCCGTATTGTCTCTCTGCGATTTTTCTTATGTCCAGAGAGTTATAGGAAGGGCATTAATATTTTCTGTGTTTGCCCTGATCAGACCATTACTGTTGATATTTTCAGTTATAATTGAAAAGGAACACTCTGATTTAGCCCCTCACTGTGTACAAGTTTATAAGCTTAAAGCTTTCTGTCTCCCCACCCCCTTGTTAATCTTTGTTGATCCTGCCTTCTTGTTAAAGGCATGAAAAGGATGAGAAGAGACTTGGTAAGGTTGGAAGAATGGTCAGAAGTATGGCAGCTAGAATTCAATGCAAAGAAGTGCAAAATAATGCACTGGGGAAACAAGAGCCCAGGAGAAGATTACACAGTGGGGGTGGTGGTAGTAACAACAACAAAAAAGGAAAGGGACCTGGGGGTAATCATATCAGATGACCTTAAGGTTAGCAAGCAATGTGAGAAGGCAGTAGGGAGGGCTGGGGGTTTACTGGGATGCATAGGGAGAGGAATCACCAGCAGAAAACAGGAAGTTGTTATCCCTCTGTACAGACAGTTGGTGAGACCCCATCTGGAGTACTGTGTCCAGTTCTGGAGACCCCATTGCCGCAAGGACATAGACAGGATAGAGGCAGTCCAGAGGAGGAGAACTAAAATGGTGCAGGGTCTGCAAGAGAAGCCGTACGAGGAGAGACTAAAGGAACTTAATATGTATACTCTTGAGGAAAGAAGGGCGAGGGAGAGGGAGAGGTAGGACATAATAGAAACTTTTAAGTACCTCAGTGGAATCAACAAAGTCCAAGAGGGTAGCATCTTTCAGAAAAAGAGAAGTGCAAGAACAAGGGGACGCAATTTAAAGATGGGGGGGCGGTTCAGGGGCAACGTGAGGAAGTATTTTTTTCACAGACAGGGTAGTGGATACAAGGAACAGCTTTCCTAAGGAGGTTGTGGGATCTAAAACTGTGGGAGAATTCAAGAATGCATGGGACAGACATAAGGCAATTCTTGTGGTGGGTAGGAAGAAATAGGCTGTTGGTTAACTAGGATCTGCGGCCTATCCTGTAGGTAGGGAAATGGGCAGACTAGGTGGGCCAAGTGGTCCTTATCTGCCGTCAAAGTCTATGATTCTATATTTCCTTTCATCACCCATAACACACACACTCTTTGCCTCAATTTTTTTTTTTTTTGCAGTCAATGACTGAGTCACATCTCTTGGTCTGTTCTACTTGGAGCTGATGTTCACAGCTGACCCATACTATAATGCCAAGCTATCTTGTGACAACAGCATATGCTGGCCAGTGTTGGTGTCCTCTGAGCTTGGATAACCCTCTTACCTCCACTATTCCTCTACTATATTGAGGTGACAATATAGCGTAGTGGTTAAGTACACTGAGCTGCACACCTGGAGACCTGGGTTTGAATCTCATCAGCTCCCACTTGCACACTGTGTGACCTTGAGCAAATAACTTAACTTGCTTGTGCTCTCAGGCACACTTCAAAACAAAATCTGGTCTTTCCTGGTTAAACAATTTTCCCCATAATGCTAACACCCAAATAAAACTTTGTAAATAAACTTTCCAATAAAACTTTCTGACTTGTTCTTTATGTAGTTTCTCCCAGTGTTTCTAAATAAACTTTCTAATAAAACTTTCAGACTTGCTCTTTGTGTAGTGTCTCCCAGTGTTGATACACGTACGAGCATCCAGCTGTGCTTGTTTGAGTTTTGCCTGCACAGTGTGATGAAGTAACTCTGACTCATTTTGTCTCTCATCAAATGGACACGCTGATGGAGTCCTGCAATGTTTATCATCAGACTATCGATCCACTGCAGTACTGTCTCCTGAAGCAATTGAAGTGCATCACAAGAACATAATAGAAAACATGTAATATATAAATGATAAAGGAAACATTACATATTTCAAGTGCTGATAGTGACAGAGATACTGACTACAGCTGAAGGGGTCAATTCTTCCTTACAATACAGTTCAGGCATTTATGAAGGAAGGCAGTTGTCTGTTGATGACAGCATTGCATGTGGTTCCTACACTCCTGAACTGCTGTCTATTTCACAATAGACTCCTTCACCTGTAGTCCTTGTTTCTTTCACATTCAGCACATGAAATGTGTATTGATTTCTCGTTGAGTTATCCCCACACCATTTAGTTTAACATTGTCTGGGAAGCAAAGTTATGAAAATGGACACTGTATGCAAGGGTGACAATAAAAATTTCTTGGCCCAGGACACACTGTTAGGACTGGCCTCCCTCACCCTCCCACCCCCTCTTATAGGCACCCATATGGGTCCCCCTTTGGGCACACCTGAGCCACTTGGCCTGGGACTGTTGTCCCCCCTGTCCACCCCTGTCAGCACCCTGGACTGCACAATATAACCCACAACAGACCATGGGTGCATTGTGGCATTAATGCATGCCCTGGCTGCGTTGTGAGGCAGGAGTGCTTGCCAGGGTGACTTCAACCAGCCTTGAAGTGCTGCCCTTGATACAGACACTGTGTGTTGTAGGTTCTAGCACTTATAAAACAGCTAGCAAACTGTGAAAAGCCAAAAATCAAAAGTTTTTTACAGTCGCCATTCCAACTGTTCAGTTATGGATGCATTAATGAGTGGTCATGCGACACTGTCTGACCAATATCAATTCATCACGTGATCAAGCATTAATGACCATTTCATAAATGTACAGCCTTGAGGCTGATGCACTTCAGAGTAGGGACCCAGCTGATGGGTGGTACACCTCAACTTTGGTAGCTGGGTTAATTCACAGCAGGGTTCTGAGGTGAATATTTAGACACCCCAACTGATTATCCAATCAAATTAGTATTGTGTGAATAAAGTCAGAACCAAAAATGTTAACTGGTACATGTTCCCCTTTTTGAAGGTTGTGTGTCGGGTGTGCTGTGACTTATAAGTTTTCAGCCTCTATGACATATGCAGTAGCACCGCGCATTTAGCATCCCCGATTACAGGTTGCAAATGAGCTAGGGTGAGCAGCTTACCTGCTATACAATTTATACATTGATAAGCAATGCTTTATCATTTAGCTAGCTCCCTTCCAGTTACCTGAACATTGGGTGTGGACCACAGTTTCATTAATACATTTTTCTTTTCTTGGACACTATATAAAGGAATGCTGTTTGCTGTGTATACAGTTTACATTACTGTTACAGCATATAGGTGGCCTGCCTCAATGTTGGCGGCTGGCTGCCCTCACAGCAGGACCCTGCTGTGAATACCAGGATACCACCACTCCATTATTAATAAATTTAGTACCATTGCCAATACTTGCTGAAAAATGTGTTTATTTTTACATTTGATCATTTTTCCCTTGTGGTTGTTGCTGGGTCATGCAGTGCTGTAGATGCACTCATAGAAATACTCCTTCTTACCTGTGGACATATGAAATGCAGTAATGTCAGAGTGCACAGTATGTGCAATATGTCCAATCACATGCGGTACTGCAGTGACATATGTCACTAAAAAGTGTGTCAAGATATGCCGGTGTTATTTGCACATGTGCTACTTATGTATGCAGTGGTACTAAATAACTCTGTTTACCACGTAATGGTTTCTAGAGTCTCAAGACAGGGTGCTGTTATATTTTTAGTGGCAGCAGTGCTACTGATGACTGCAGTAGTACGTAGCTACTCCACTTATAAGGAATTATTTGGTATAGTTTCCATATGAAGATCACCTCCATGGTAATGTGGTACTGGCTTGATGTAAAAGACAGTACCGTGTTATACCATGGAGTTTATCATGATACACTGTGTGCTGCCTGACCTGCATGTATGCCTTCACCATGCATTCCTTCTCCAGGACTAAACCACAGTGTTCAAAAACCATTTGGTTTTTACATATTTCACTGATACGTCATGTACCAGTTGTATGTTTCAACACTGACAGTTATTGTGACATGTTATAGGCTCAGTGGAAGACCTGTAATACATGATGTATGCCATATGCAGTAGCACCCGTATTTTTCAATCCCATGTATAGCTTGTGAGCGAGCAAGGGTAAGCAAGTAGCATAGAAATTGATAAGTATGGTTTTCGCATTTACCTAGCTCAACATCATTTACATTAACATTGTCTATGGACAAAATATCAGAAAATGCACCCTATGTAAATATACTGCCTTTGAGGCAGATTCACTTTAGAGTAGGGACCCAGCGGGTGGGTGGTACACCTCAAATGCTGGAAGATGGATGACTTCACAGTATGGCACTGATGTGAATACTAAGATACCACCATTCATGTACCGATATAATTATCAAGGTTCCAATAAAGGCATGAAAACAAAGTGTACTGTTACATTCACCACTTTTGGGAGATCGAGTGCTGGGTGTGCTCTAACTTATATGTTTTGTTTATGTATGCTATATGCAGTTGCACATTTCATGTAGCATCCCATGTACAGTTTCTGAATGAGCAAGGGCGAGCAGCACTCCTTGTATACAGTTTGTAAGTACATAAGAAAGCCTTTATCATATAGCCATCTCCCCACTAGTTACCTGAACATAGAGTGTGGACCACAGTTTCATTAAACCAGTTTTTGGTTCATGAACCCTATATAAAGGAACGCCATTTGCTGCTCATGCACTTTTCAGTACTGACATAGTGAATGGATGGTCGGCCTCAATTTTAGTGGCTAGGGTGCCCCTCATAGCAGGGGCCAAAGGTGAATAGCAAGATACCACCATTCCATTCTAAACAAGCATTTGTCAATGCCGGATGTTGTCTTGATGACATTGGCATTGGGAGTGCAGGAGTTAGAGAGATGCATAATAGGAATGGCAGTGAAGTATGGAACCAATGTCAACCCCCTCCCCCCCGCAGAGGCTGATAGACATTAAGGTGTGTCTCTGGGTCATCAGCCATAACGCTCATGCCATTTCACCTCACCCTACCCTGCAGACTCTGACCAGTGATGCGTTGTGCCTTGGGGTTGTGGGGCCTTATGCTCACCCTATTCCATGAGGCAATATATTGAGATGGGTGCGGTATAGGAGAATGGGGTGAACTTTGGGGCTGCAGAGTCCAAGGTACACCTTGTTGTCTGTCACTGGCTGCAGGGTGGGGATCAGGGTGGAATGGCGTGAGCATTACAGCTGACAATCCAAAGGCACACCCCTGTTGCCTGTCAGTCTCTACAGGGTGGGACGGTATGGTTAGAAACCCTAACGCACCGGTGTTTGTTGGTATTTGCACTCCAAATTTTCAACATGGCCTTTTTGTGACCGTATCTCATGAAAGCATTTGGGACCTCTGCTCATGAACAGTGGCACTGTGATTTTGTTAATCTGTCCCAAATGTTGATTTCCCACAGTGACCAAGCTATTCTGCACCAGATGTGTGAAAACACATTTTGGGCAGGATGTGAAAAATGGCAGCTGTACCATTTATAAGGAGGAGTGAAGAAATGGCAATGTTGAAAATCTGGACTGAAAATATTAAAATTCTCAAAGTTACGAGAGTGTGTGGAAACTACGCAATGCATGCTTGTAACACATTCATTTTGTGGAATTCTTTCACCAAATTTTCAACATAAACATTGTGGGATCTCTGCTCATGAACAGTGTCACTATGATTTTCTTAATCTGTCCTGAACATTGATTTCCCACAGTGACGGCGCCATTGTTTGCCAGATGTGCAAAAACACATTTCAGGCAGGTTGTGAAAAATGACAGCAGCACTGTTCATAAGGAGGTGTGCAAAAATAGCAATGCTGAAAATCTGGAGCAAAAATATTAAAAATTCTAGAAGTTACAAGCATGCATGGAGACTGTGCAATGTATGCTCATAACAGTCATTTTGTGGAATTTTTTCACCAAATGTTCAACATAGGCATTTTGGGATCTTTGCTCACGAACAGTGACACTGTGATTTTCCTAATGTTCTATGTTTCCCACAGTGACTGTGCCATTGTGCGCCAGACGTGCAAAAACACATTTCAGGCAGGATGTGAAAAATGGCAGCTGTACTGTTCATAAGGCGGTGTGAAAAAATGGCAATGTTGAAAATCTTTAGTGAAAATATTAAAAATTCTCGAAGTTACAAGCGTGCATGGAATCTGCACAATGCACACTTGTAACACAGTCATTTTTAGAATATTTTCATCAAATTTGCAACTTAGGCTTTTTGGGAGTCCCCGTTATGAACAGTGACACTGTTGTTTCCTTAATCAGTCCTGAAAGGTGATTCTGCGCAGTGACAGCAAAATCACCTTTTGGGACTGAATAATGACATGACAGTGACTGAGTTCATGAGGTTGGGTCGCAAGAACCCCATATTGAAAATTTGGAACTAAAAGTAGCAAAAATGGGCAAGATATCCTCCTAAGTTGACCCCCATTGATGCCATTATACAGCTTATCTGCATTTCTTCAGGTTGCGGTCAGCTTTGAAGAGTGCAGACGTGTTTTCTCTCCACCAAAGATCATCACGCAAGGCTCTGGAGGTAAGTATGGGGTGGGGGGGTCGGAAGGGGGGGAGTGCAGAGAGTGGGTGCGGGTTGGGGAGGCACCAGAGACAACAAGGGACTGTTATCTGTTTTACAGGTTAAAAAAAAAATGACATCATGGGAAGGTTTTTGTTTTACAGGTTTGTCTTGACACATTGGGAAGGGCTCCCAGAGTGCCACCTGTGTTTTTTGAGGAAGGGGACTGAAGCCGATGGGGATTGGGCCCCGTCAGCACAGAAAACGATATCTGTGCTTGGGGTACATGATGCCGAGGATTGGGCACCCACTCGCAGACAAATTAAATAGTGGGACATTATGCTGACCTGGGATTGGGCTCCCCCATTAGCAAATGAACTGCGGAGGGGGCATGCTGAAAGGGGGATTGGGCACCCCCTACATTGGCTTTCAGGTGGGACTGTGAGAGGTGGATGGTGACAGATGCTGCCATGTTAATTAAAATGTTACACCAGGCAAGGCAAGCCCTGCAGTGATGGGTCGTTCCATCATTGCAGTGGCAAAATTGTTTCAAGTTGATGGCACACTTTTGCAGTGCTGTCATAGACAGCGTGCTATTTCATTGGTGCCACAGAGCTCAGTCCGAAAAAGCAGCGTGGTGCCATTGGCCACTATATGACCGCACCTCCAAAACATGCTACTCCAAGCTGCCACAATATGTTGTTTGCAGTTGCACTTGCACACAAGACAACATAATAAAATTAGTAATGCTGTGAATTCTGCTGAAAAAGATGTTTAGTGTTACATTCGCTCCTTTTTCTCTTGTTGGTGGTGGCGGGTGAGGGTGTCCTGTAAAATTGCTTTAGTTTGTTGATGTCTGCTTTATACTGTGTAGTAGCAGCTCTTATTCTGGAACATAATTATGGTTTGTGACTGAGCAAGGGTGGTCCGCTATGATCTGCTACAGCCACATCTATAATCCCTTGCTGTATATGTCTGTGTCCATTTAAGAATCAGCACACATTATCACACCTGCTGTAATAAATGCTAAATGCCTTTACATGTTGTTACAGTTATCATTTGGGCTTAAAGGCATACACCACATCCCTGTGTGGTCATTTTCTTGTACTGTGCTTACTATTTATCTGGGTCACACTTCAACAGTTATTCAGTAAGTGTGACATTTATGCTTTATGCGGCTGAAGTACTACGTCAACTGCGTAATTGCACAGCTGCAAATGTAATACTGTCAGTGATTAAAGTAGTGTTAAACCTTTTTCTTTCAGTTTTTGTACAGGTGTACATGAAGAAACACAATGCCAGAGTGTTAGGCTTGGGGGTGTAAAAACAAAATTGGTAAGTGCAGTGGTGTAAGCTTTCACACAATACCAAATCCCATTAAGAAGCCATCTGAAAATGTTAGAGCTGCCAGATGGTTACATAACATTGGGACTGGATTCACAACTAAGAATTTTGTTTTTGGAAGACACAGGGTGGTTTGCTCTGAGCATTTCACTCCAGATTGCTTTGAAAGAAACCTGCTCAGTGAGTTGATGAACCAGAAATCGATTTGTAAACTCAGATCTGATGCAGTGCCCACCTTGTTTTCACAGTGCAAGCCACCATCCAAATCTGGCCTTGACAGAGCAACATGTGTAGCAAGTTGTCAGCTCAAGAAGGTTAGTGAAGAGGTGTTCCAATTTGGTTGGCTGTGGCATGGTGCTGCATCAACACGCCTGTAGGTGTGATGTCATCACAGTACAGACACAACCAACATGTCTTCTTTATTACATAACACTTGGGGTTCTGTTTTTTGTTACTTACATACCTGCACACCTGGATGTGTGCTGAGGCTTGAGGTAGAATGCATACGTCCGTACACCTCTTTGTGTGACTGTGTGTCACTACAAAGAACAGCCAACCACGTGTTATGTAGTCTACAAGACATGGATGGGCAGTGTTTTTGTACTGAGTTATCCACACACCAGTATAGTTGTTGAGGAAGTGCACCTTGTAAAGTTTGACTTATAAGAAATACGGGTTTGTAACATGTTAGCTGTTGTGAGGACACAACGATGTATCCTTATTAATGTGCCAGAAGACTGTACAAGGCACCCCAGCCAGTAGCAGTGCTAACATGCACCAAAATTGAAAAAGTTGCATCCTTTCAAAAATGTAACCCTCTTTCCTTTTGCCAGTGGCTCCAAATTGATGCACCTACTGTATAACAATATCTACATGAAAGAAATGCTAACTGTTCAAAATGTACCACCGATTATGTTTGGACACAGTGGGTTATGTTTTAGACCAACATTTCTTGCACCAGTATATGAAATTCAAACCATGTTTTCAACCCCCGGCACTGTCACTGGTCCCAGCTACGCTATCTCATGCCTTTCATTTACCTCCCAGTGTACTGCACAGTTACACTGTGCTGTTGGGAAGTCGGGATTGGTAGGCAATGCGTTGATTGTCGATGGCGGTGTGCCATGCACACATTGCTGGGGATCCAAATAGAGGTTGTTAGGTGCAGAAGGCACATTGAGGTTAGGTGGGCCATAGACAGAGGCCAGACGTGTTTGGCCCATGTACACAAAGAACCCAACAGACTGCGTGTGCATGCACCCAGGTACTAGGTGCAGTCATCCGTTAGAATGCATAATACCTGACCAGCGAGATTGCCTTCAGGAAGAACAGATCAACTGTGCTCTTTCATGCTGTGGACATGATAGTCCATCCAGCTTGACTTCACTCAAAAATATTTTTTTCTGATGCTGTCTGCAAAGAGTTCACTTGGCTCTTCTATGACAAGTTTGTCACCACCCATCATTGAATTCTGCCATGGTGCCTCATTACGGCTGACAGTGGTCACTTTGGTCTTTGGGGGGGTCAGTCAGCCTATTTTAGGTCACCTGGCCTTGTGTTCAACTTGATTGTTCTGTGCTCTTTTTTGGAAGGTGTGTTTTCAGATGTCTTGAAAGAGGCACTGGTGATGACCCCTCAGAAAAAAACATCATTGGATCCTAACATCAATGGGAATTACCATCCCATCTCCGATAGTGCAGCAGCTTGACGAGCACCTTGTGCCCTTTGAGTTATATGAGCCATTCCAGTCAGGATTTCTTGCAAGGCATTCCACAGAAACTGCATTCATTTTGGTGCACAGTGACCTACGCAGGGCTAGAGATCTAGGGGAAGGGTCAGTTCTCATCCTCCTTGATCTCTCATCAACACACCTTTGTGACATCCAGGCTGGACTACTGTAATGGGCTCTACCTCGGCGTCTCGATGGGGTTGTGTTTCCACAGATTACAGCAGGTGCAGAATACTGCTGCCAGGCTGTTGACTGGACAGTGAAACTACAGTAATATCACCCTGGTATTGTGTGAGCTGCACTGGCTGCCTGTCAAGTTGAAGGTTCTCTTCAAGGTGGGGCTGCTCACCTTTAAGGACCTACATCATCTCGGCCCTAGCTTCCTGCCTGACTTTCTTACACCTTCCACCAAGGTCCGCTATTTTCATTCTTCCTGCATGGACCTCCGTGCAATTCCCCAGATTATGGCGAGAACTGTCAGTGACATGGCATTGACTATCACAGGCCTGGCACATGGAATTGCTTCCTCCAACTGTCGGGGAGGCCACCTCAGTTGAGGTTTTCAAGGGCTGACTCATGACCAATATGTTTTCGCAACCATTCCCAGACCTGGCCTGCTAACTTGAGTGGCTTTCCTGTTACCAGTTGCCAAATCCAGGCTGTCATGTGTGCCATCTAGGCCTGCGTTTATATGCATCCCCTGTGTATCTATTATTCTTAAAGTTTTATTACTGTTCTATTATGTTTCAATATGTTTTAACATATCTGCATGTGTTTTACATTGTAATGTGCCCAGATCATCAGGGATTGGGCACCCATAAATAAAATATGACTTGACTTGAACATTTGTCTGTCTGATTAGGATATCAACACATTATCTGTCCATCCAAACAAGCCACTGGAATCTTTTGAAACAGCTGTTGCAAAAGTAAGTATAATCTTCTAAATTATATACAGGTCTTGGGACTCGGGTGGTGCAGTGGATGTGTCTTGGCCTTAAAAGCAACGTGTCAGTGGTTTGATTCTCGGTGGGAATGTAGAGTTTAAGGTCTGCGATTTAGCATAGTGGTTAGAGCACTGAGCTATGAATGAAAAAACCCCGTTCTCAAGAGTTCATATCCAACAAGTGCCAGAAGTACATTGCCCCATGTCAAGTCAGATCAAATGCTGTGGCCCAAAAAATACATTATAAAAGCTCTTGGGAATTCTAGAACCAGTAGTAAATATGCTTGACTTCAAGCTTGTTCAGCTCACACTGGACATAATTCTCACCCCTCCTCACAAGGATTCTAAACTTATCTCTAAAAACTGGCATATTCCCCTCTCCCTGGATAGCAGTGGTAGTCACCCCTATCCTTTAAAAGTGGAGGTGAAACCCTCCACACTAACTATAGACCAATATCCATCCTTCCCCCTCTCTCAAAGAGCGCATAGTCTCTTACCAATTAACAATTAATTGATAAATACAATCTACAGTGTCCAGAAAAATACGGTTTCAATAAAAAACACAGTACCACAACTGCCTTAGTTGAATTTACCAGTGATATCCACACATCACTTGACCCAGGGCTCCTGGTGGGGGCCACATACATTGACCTCACCAAGGCCTTTGATACTGTAAATCGTAATCTGCTCCTAGATCAACTTACCACCACAGGTCTAGCTCAAGAAGCTGCTGCCTGGTTTACGAGTTATCTCACTGATAGAGTACAAAAAGTAAAAATACAGGATGTCATCTCCGACACCTGCTGCATCAATACAGGAGTGCACCAGGGCTCCATCCCTGGTCCACTTCTTTTCAACTTGTTCCTCAACAACCTTCCACAAGTTGTAACAGACAATGTGCTGCTCTATGCAGATGATTCAGTTCTATACTCATTCAACTTCGGCCCCATTCAACTTGAAAGGCAGATGCAGACAAACTTCTCTGCCATAAAAAAACTGGTTTATAAGCTCCAAATTACTTCTAAACTATAAAAAAAAACTAAAACTATGATCTTTGCATCTGCCCAGAGCAAACATCAGTTACACAAAATTCAAGTTCTAAACAACCAGGGTTCCGCTCTTGACACGGTTCAAACTTTTAAATATCTGGGAGTTACCTTAGAGACTACTCTGTCTTTCTCCCATCATATTGACCAGGTATCAATATCTACAAATGCTAAACTAGGCCTATTATATAAAAACAGACGTTGTCTTACTCCCAAAGCCCTAAAAGTAACAGTAAACAGCTTGGTAGTTTCAGTTATCGATTATAGTCTGGTGGTCTATAGGGCTTCCACCTACTTATCCCTCAAGCGCATTAGAACCACTGTAAATAAGGCCTGTAGGCTTGTGCTAGGAGCACAGTGATGTACACACACCTGCGCTCTACACTCAATCAGAATGGCTCAACCTGGATAACCACATTAAATATCAAGTGTGCCTCCTTGGGGAAAAAATCTACTATGGGACTTACTCCCCTGGGACTGCAAAACCTCCTCTGCCTACCTTCTGCTACCAGGTATTCCAGGGGGCTAAACAACTTAACTCTAAAAGTCCCCATCCAGAGGATCACACAGGAACAAAGGACCTATGAATACTGTGCTCCACTCTATCCGAACGCTCTCAACTGACTTTATGAAGGAATCTAAACTTGGTCTGTTTAAAATGAAACTATGCTCATTATTAGCCTCTGCCCGTGCCTGCGACTAGGTAACCTGACCTCCTCACCTTGTTTCTCTCCATCATTTCAACTATATCATCCTCTTCCATCTCCTGCCTGTCATTGAATGCTTTCCCTCCAGTCTTTGTTCCTGAGCTATCCTCTCCTTGACATCCTCTTCCCTGGACACACACCCCATCCTTCCCACTGACCGGAATGCCCACCCCTTCCAATGGCACCCTGGCACTCCACCTAATGTTACAACCTTCTGGAACATGGCTCAGCTGCTTGCTACTGCTGTCCCTCCAACTTGACCACTGCACTCTCACCCCTTCTCTACCATTAACATACCCTTTATCACTCTCCCTTCTACTTTTTTCCCCTCCCCCTCTTACTATCCCTCTCTTTCCTCCCTCTACTCCTGCTCCTGCCCTCACTCACTCTGTCTACCCTCTCCCTGGCCTCCATCTCCATCTCTCCCGCTCTTCTTCTCCACTACCCCACCCCTTTTTCAAACCCCTCTCATATCCCCAGCCACCCTTCTCCCCCCCACACCCTCTCCCTGCCTTCTACTGCCTCCGCTGCACTTACTACAAGAGGCTAAGAATATATGGTTGCCTTAGCACTTCTTAACAAAAGAATTAAACAGTTCAGTCTGGCTCATAATTTTTTTGTAATTTTGTATAGGAACTGGTCTTGTACCCAATAACCTTCCTTGTTTTTGATTACTGCAATCCAACAATTTTTCTTTTGGTCCCTCCACTCTATTTCAGTTGTAATGCTGCTAACCTCCCACGTATGTGATGGCATGACATGGAATCTCTGTAAATGAGTCACTGACTCAAAGGTACTTCCAGGATGAACAAATAAATAAATAAATAAAACCTTGAGGTCACTGGGGACTATTATTCCTATATTCTTCTCCTGCTCTGTAGTCCTGATTTCCTCCACTCCCATTTTGTATCCTGTCCTCAAGTTTCTGTGTCACAGATGCATAACTGCACATTTCTTGATGTTAAATTTTAACTGCCAGGTCTCAACCCATTCATCCAGTGCCCCAGATATTGTCTCATGTCTTCCACCCCATCTTCATTGTCAACCCTATAGCCGATTTTCATGTCATCTCCAAAGAATGCCACCCATCCTATCAGTTTGTCCGCTATGTTGTATATATAGATCCTAAAGAGAAAATTATCTCTGGGTATAGGATATTCTGAAAGGATAGGGCTGAGGGGAGAGGGGGTGATGACCTATGTACAGGAGGGGATAAGGTGTTCAAGGTATGAGGGGGAGGAAGGTAAGATAGAGGCCCCATGGATGCATTTTCAGGACTTAAAAAAACTGAACACTGAGGATGGGGGTAGTTTATAGGCCAACAGCTCAAATGGAGGAGCTGGACAGGGAGTTAGCTGATCAAATCTGATGGGTCTTCAGGAAGGGGAACACTGTGGTAGTGGCTGAATTCAACCTACATGGGGTGGATTGGAGTACCAAGACCACTACAAGTGCAAGGAAGCAGGTCCTGTTAGAGGCATTTATGGACAGCTTCTTGATGGAGTTGGTTCATGTGCCGACTCAGATAGGAAATATTCTGGAACTTGTACTGTCTAATGTGGAGATGGTAAGGGATCTGGGGGTGGAGGACCCACTGACTGGGAGTGATCACTACTCGGTGTAGTTTATGCTCAATATGGGGAGGGAAGATGGAGGTACAGGGACAAAGCTGACTGATTTTAGGCAGATGGACTTGAAAAAGATAGGGGAAGTTGTGGCTGGGCAGCCGGTGTGGATTCAACCATGCTGTGACACAAGTCAGAAATGGGAGGTTATAAAAAAGGGGCTAGCAGAGGCTATGAGGGCATGTACTAGAACACAGAGCAAGAAAGAGAGGGCAAAGAAACACACTTGGATGACTCAGGAGGTAATGGAAGGAGTAAGAGCCAAGACAGAGGCATTCTGGAGGTTTTAAAAAGTCATGGAGTGGGGGAAGACAAGGGGAGATATATACGAAGATGTACAAAGAGTCCACCAGAATAGTCAGAAGACAAGGCTTCCAGGAAGCTGAGGCTGGCACAGGGTGTTAAAAACAGATAAAAGGACTTCTTCAGATACATAAGTTAAAGAAGGAATAACAAGGATCATATAGTAAGGATAAGGAAGTGCTGGAGGTTGGTGGAGAGAGGGGAGGATCAGGCAGAGGCATTAAATGAATACTTCCGTTCTGTATTCATTCAGGAGAAAGGGGGGCAGACACCACAGGGGGAGGGTCGGGTAGGCAGTGGTGGAGAGGAAATGACAGATGTAAGGTTTACAGAGGGTAAGGTACTGGAAGGATTGAGGGCACTGAGGGTCGACAAGGCACATGGTCCAGATGGCATTCACCCTAGGGTGCTCAAGGAGATGGCTGAGGTCCTGACAGGGCCATTGTTTGACCTGTTCAATACCTCCCTGGACACAGGATGATGTATACCACAGGACTGGAGGATGGCCTATCTGTTGCCCATACACAAAAGCAGCCAAAAGGATGAACAAGGAAACTACAGACCAGTGATCCTCATGTCAATCGTGGGAAAACACTTGGATACAATCCTGAAGGAGAGGCTGGTGACCTTTCTGTAGGACACTGAACTCCAGGATGTGCATCAGCACGGGTTTGACTCTAGGAAATCCCGTGAGACCAATCTTATTGAGTAGTATGATTAGGAGACAAGGAAACTAGACAAGGGCCATGCAGTTGATGCCCTGCATTTTTATTTCAGCAAGGCCTTTGATTCTGTGCCACATGGGAGGCTGGGGGAAAGCTAGAATCTGTAGGGGCGAGAGTAAAGATGGTGAAGTGGATAATGAATTGGCTAAGGAGTAGGCAACAGAGGATTGTGTCTGGAGGGGAACTCTAAACACAGACTGCAGTGCCAAACTGGATTACCACAGGGTTTGGTTCTGGGGCCGGTGTTGTTCGTGTTATTCATAGCTGATATCTCACATAGGATAAGAAGTAAGATCAGTCTGTTTGCAGACAACACCAAATTGAGGGTGGTGGCTGATGACATTGAAGGATGGAAGGGGCTGCAGGAAGACCATACTAAACTGCAGAAGTGGTCAGAAAAATAGCAGTTAGGGTTAAATTCCTAGAAGTACAAGATATTGCACCTCGAAGCAAGGAACCAGAGGAGGGACTATCAGCTGGTAAGGTAACAGTTGGGAAGCACCGGGGAGGAAAAGTACCTAGGGGTATTTATAACAGGGGGCATAAATAACTATTCTCAGTGTAGGAAGTCAGCAGCAAAAGCCAACAAGGTGCTGGGGTACATAGCGAGGGGAATCTCCTCCAGAAGTAGGGAGGTTATCCTCCCCCTGTACATGTGGAGTACTGCGTGCTCTACTGGCACCCATTCCTGAAGAAAGAAGTCACATTGTTAGTTACCAAGTTCATCATTTGGGGTGCTGTTATGTACTGGTACCATGTGAACCATTCTCTACTACTGTGGTACAGTCCCATAGTACAGTGCTGCATTTGACAGGTCTGCCATGATACCTGTCTGAATCTATGCCACTTCTCTCAGAACCTAGGATAAATTCCATCCCTTCATGGTGCCTTGTCCACCGTTAGTGCTCCCAAGCCCTCCAGTATCAGACCCACTTCAATTCACCCATCTGTTATTTGTATATTCCCATCACCAGCCTCCAACCTGCACCCATTTTGTATCTCCCTTCTTTTCTTCCTTTAAGACTTCCTTTCTGAAGTTCAACACTTTTGTACCTGATTCCTCAACAGCCTTCCCAATATTCATCGTGAACCACAGTGAGGGGTGGTCACTTCCTTGCCAGAGGATCCTCCCCCACCAGGTACATCAGAAATACGCAATATCATGAAAGAAAGAGATATGAAATGTTGCTGTTTCTAAATGCCAACTTTGGCTGTTTATTGATCTCTTGAAGTAAAATGATGTGTAATAAACAATGACAATAATGTCCATAACATCACATATCCCTATTTGCTTTCAGACTCTTTCTTCAACTTCTAGGCATCAATATGCAGTCTCTTCTCAGAAGAAACAATCCAGTGATGTCAAAACAAAGAACACATTGTCTATCTGTGAATCAATGGAAACAGACAGTGTTAATAATGAATATAATGTTACAGAACCTTCACAGACAGTTGATGAAGCAACAGGAAGTGTACACAGTTTAACAATGGATGACACTTTAGTATCAGGTTCAGCAGGTGGCACTGAAACCGGGGTAGTAACAAACTGTGGTGTTCCTTATGAACACATGGACATGTTAGACACTGTGTTAAATTGCAGTAGTGCTGCCAGTCAACAATCCAGGTTAACATAGAGGGTATCAACATTTGTGACAACTGTCAAAATCCAGTTGTGAACCTGAAGTATCTTTTTAACGATCATAGATCTACATCCGTGCCTAGTGGAGAGGGAAGCAGAGCAGACACATTTGCTGTGTTGAACAAATATTCATCACCCATTAAGAAGCAAAAGCCAGCGCTGATCATGTCAAACAAAGTTGGTGACCTGGACACCTCCAGCCTGCCATCCACCCCAAACACACCTGCCAATACCAGTGACACATCTTGCAAACCGTCCATTAGTGATATTGATAGTGACTCATTTGTCTGTGAAGATCATGTTCAGATTGATAACAGTAATCTGTTATTGAAGTATGTACAGAATGATAAATTCCTGGTGTTCAGATGTCAATTGGAACCTGTACTGACAAACATTGTTTGAAAACAACGTGGCTCAGCAATGGACACCATTCACAGCACCATAGTAGGATCTATGGTGGTGCTCACAACATACTATGTCATAGAACATGTAATTATTGTCTGGAATTCGCAGCCAACAATGGGATGCAAAATGCCAGTTGGAAACAACCTAATGGCTTCGGCGAAACTATGTAGTGGACAGTCTTTTTCATCCATTTATAAGTTAGCAAAGCTATACAACCTGAAATTCATGAGTCCCAACACTTTCTACAAGATTCAGAAAGAATCAATCATTCCAGTAATAAATGAATGCTGGTGTGAAGAGAAACAGAAAGTACTAAGAGTCAGGACCCATTTCAACCACTGGTGATACCAGTTGTGACTCCCTTGGTTTCAGTGCCACTTACTGTACTTATACACTTATCAATGTGTCATCAGGTATAACTGTGAATTTCTCATTAAAACATGTCACTCAGACAGGCATGTAAGCAAGCCATGGAAATGAGAGGCTTTGAGGAGTGCCTTGATGAGGTACTGAAGGCAGGTGTACAGATATCAGCAGTATCCACAGATAGGCCCATCAATATGGAATAAAACCCCAAAAATACTTAAGCTGAAAACCCCAGTAAGTACCCTTTTGTTCAAAAAGCTTTACCATGATGGCATTACAGAAATTTGCAACTGCTTTACTAGACACTAACTAACCTCCCTCCCTCAAACGGCGGCCCTCAAACGGCAACCCCCCAGTTGAAATGTGTGCCTCTGCCTCAAGCATTCCTACTGACAGATCCAAAGGATTTATTGCTGAACTCCCATATGTTATTCCTTGATGTTCTGAACAGCTGCAGCCTGATTCTAGCACATGCTACCGCACTTGGGGATAATTATCATCTTTCACCCAAAAAAATATTCAGTCCCTCGTCCATCCAACGCCTCTCTCTGCCCCAGCCTCCAGGACCCTCCAGTTATGCCCCTGCTACTATATTCCTCATCTTGTACTTAGTAAAATGTCAGCTTTTCTCCTCCATATGTCACCGCGTTTTGGGGCAAAAATCACTTCATCACCTTTCATATAGTCCTCCGCCCTCCCAATCCCTCACTCTGCTCTAACAATTTGGTCCTCTTCACTTGTGCCCCTATTCCCCACCTCTCCCTACATTATGCACTTGATATCTTCTATCTGGTATGCCTACCCTCTCTCTAACACTTCCCACTACAAAATGCACAGTTTTGGGGCTTGGATCCAGCACAAGTTCATTATCCATGACTCCTTGTACTTCTGTGTTCAATGTATATTACCTGTAAATGTGCATTTTTACTATAATAGCAGCTATTTTTACTGTTTGTACTATTGTAGCTTGTCTTATTTTTATTGTAGGATCGCAGGTCCACCTTGTAAATGAGCTTGCTCAATGGTGCCCGCCTGGATAAATAAAGATATTGATTGATTGATAGGCACGTTGATGTGCAAAAATTAATGCAACAGATGTACGCTAAGGAGGGCATAGACCATCAGTTCGATCCATATCATATGGAGAACAATGTCAGAAAGAAACTGTTAGACAAATCACACCTCAAGCATTACTCAGAGCTTCTACCATGGGTGAAATCAATAGTCAATCACTTTTTGTGGTCTGCAAGGACTTGTAATGTTGACCCTGAACTCCTATCAGAGAAGTGGACATCTGTACTGAAACACATTTGTGATATTCATGAGTGGGCCATTATTGAAGGACATACACCAGCTGTTACTCTTTGTCCACACTGGTCAATTGGAAGTGTACCATTCAGTTCTATTAAAGTATTGCCCCAAACAATTAGTCTTCTCCTACACTGTTAGCACAGATGCAGTTAGCAGCACTGGACCGCAATAATAATGTGAACCGAGATTTGGCGATCAAAAAAGAGGTCATGTAGTGGTAGTGCTTCCATTAGAGAACAACAGTACAGTTCACTGTGGTCAAAAATCTCTGCACAGTGGATTGTGTGTGATGTGCATGAGCAAAAGTCATATTCATACCTGTTGCTTCACGTTCTGGAAATGAGGGAGAATGAACACCCCATGGATATTGTCTGTGCACAGAGCAATGTCAGGGAAAACATTACTAAGAAAAGGAAAGTTCCGAAGAAAGAACTTGTGCTGAAGCACTGGTCAATTTTTAGGAAGCAGTGACCAAATAATACTATGCAAGTAATGTAACTGCGCACTGACAAGCACAAGTATCTTTTCACAATCATTTTACACTACAGTACATTAAGTTTTATTGGCTCCTTGTGGTAACACAGTGATACAGAGTGAGTTTAGCCAAACTGGATGTGAAGTATTTTTACTTTTAAAAGTAGCACGCAAGGTGACTGCGCACTACATATATGATGAAAGGTGCACCTTGCATTATGAAGGGCACAACACAACAACTTTTCAGAAAGTCACAGTATGTTTTCTGCAGTCTTCCTTCCCCAAGCAGGCCTTGTGCCACCATTGCACCCTGCGATGGGCCTCGACAAGGCGCCATGGGTGATGTGACAGATGCAATCTTCCAGACATCAAGGAAGGAAAATCACATTTATCACCAAAAGTCATATATTGTTACTGCCCTCAACCATTAAAAGGTGGCTTGAGGTATGCTTACAAAATATAACTGATGTTGACTTGACCTGTATTCACTACTTTATGGCTGACACCACTCCAGCATCCCTATGTGACAACTCAACACATGAGTAATGTTGCCCACATGTACACGATGCTGCCCACTCCCGCATGAACGTTCAGCATACTTAATATGCCATCCCGTGCTTTGATCGTCAAAATATAACATCGATGGAATACCCAAAAATGTGCTTAACATATACATTGCCATATACATTGACTCTTCAGTTCTGACTATCATTCTTCACTTACTGTCTAGAATTCCTTTACTGTCTCACTGTACTCCTGAAAACCAACATATTTGCCTGATTCGGATGGGTACATCTCACGTATTTTGTTGGCCACGCATGCTGGTATTAATCTTCGCTGCCCTTTCACTAGCCTTTCTCCTCTATATGACCAACACATTAATTGTCAGCAAGCCATGAAACTGTACTGGCTGCAAGAACAGGGTCACATTGTAATTGTCTTACATAACAGTGGTCATGAAGAAACACAGCAATGAATGTAACTTTTAAATTTTTTATGATCATACTAACCTATTTGTCAAAACAGATGGTGCTCAATCTGCACTTTTTTATACATGTGAAATGCAACATATGCCATTTTGAGGCCATCACGATGTGTTATGATGGGAAACTCAGTGTGCTGCATAACACACTCCACAGATTCCATGAACTCAGCAATTATATCCCACTCAGTGCAGCACAAGCACTCATTAGCAGTGGACATAATGTTACATATCTACACTGACACCGACTTAGATCTAACAGACCATAGCTATTATCATCAGATTGTGAATTAACTGAACCCTGATTGGTGCTCAGTGATGGTCTCCTAGGCTCATCTGGGCCATATTCAGGCTCAAACTGGTATGGCTCCAGTCCCAATACCTCAATCTCCTGCTCTAAATCATCTATGATATCGTATGATATAGAGGCCATTGTCTTGCAAATGTTACAAACATATGGTTTCAGTATTAAACAACGCACATTGCCCATACAAAAACATAAATTAGCAAATACCTAATGCTTGCCTATTCATTAGGGAAAAACTAACTAAAAAGTTGAGCATTGCGACTGACCATTGGTTGAGAGGTTTTTTGCAACTGATGTAAAATCCTCGCTATCTAGTCATTAATAGAGAAATGATTTTTTTTACTTCTGCATTAGTTGAGAAAGCAGACATGAAAAATACTAGAGTTATGGATTTATTGAATTTTTCAACTTAAACGTAGTACAGCTTATGAGTAGGTTGATTTCTTTGACTTAGGAAATATCTCAGTTGTTAATTCCTTGAGATTCAAAACTTAGAAAATGTTCCAGTTATCAGTTATTTGAGATTTTAACTTAGATTTCTTTTTCGCTCTTTTTATCTCTCCAGCATACAATAGAAGCAGTTTTCTGGGAAAGCAGTATTGTAGTGTAGTATGCTAGGAGAGCAGAAATATTCAAATAGTTTGCTTTTTGTGCATCTCTCAAAACCATATGCGCTATGTATACTCTCATACCTCATTTCCCAAACAAGACATTGTGGGTATGCGATTCCTTGTGCAAGCCAAGTTGGCAAGGCTTTGCCAGAACAGACATCAGGCTCGACTCTCAAAGAGGGCTTAGATCAGTGCAACTGTGGCAAACAGCAGCTTGTGCTGAACTCTGGTGCACCAGGAACCCTGCACCAGATTCTGGTATAGGAGGAGTCTTGGTGCCTATGCCCCCACACTTGCGGCAGTCTCTCCCATGCAGCAAACACATGGCTCATGGGAGGTGTTTGCCATAGCCACATTGCGGCAAAGGCTAACAGTCCTCCTCCCAGATCCCTTTGTAAACTAAATGTAACCCCTTCCTGGTAGTCTAGTGACCCAAGATCCCCAATGTTGCCCATATTCATATGGCAAGGGGCCATAATGTTGCAGGACATTATGCCGTATGGCAAAATCGCTCTGCCAATACAGCGTGATTTCTGCCATGAGGCATAAGTCTTTTTTTTGTTGGGGGGGCTTTTCCCCCACACCCCCGTTATGGGAGGCTACATCACCCAACCCCCCCACTAAAGATTCTCAACTCTGGGGGGGTTAACTCAAGGAGTGCACAATGTTTAAAAAAAATGAAAGTTTCTGGGACCAGGACGTAAACCCAGTCCCAGACTCAGTGCCTGGGTTCCTGCTGCAGTGGCTCAGTCCAGTGAGCCATGGCAGCTGCTCGGCAGAACCCACTCCCAGCAGAGGTCTTATCCTCTGTCTGGGAAAGTGTGAATGGTGCAGTTCCATGTACAGCAGTATACGCGGTATTGGACCATTCGCTCACAGCTACAGCACTGTACTGGTTTAGTCATAATGTTGTACGCTATTAAACGTGCAATATTATGACTCGGTAGGTATTCATATTTATAAAAATAACCCTTCCTGGTGGTCTAGTGCCCCCTCTTTCTGATCCCTGATGTCACCCGTATTCATATATATAAAAATACTCCTTCCTGGTGCTCAAGTGATCCTCTCCCCAATTCCTGATGTTGCCCATATTCATATTTATAAAAATAACCCTTCATGGTAGAATAGTGCCCCTTCCCTGATGTCACCATATTCAGTATTTAATAACAACCCCCTTCCCTGATGGTCTAGTGATCCCCACCACAGCAGGTAATGCCCTCCACCCTGCTCCCAATCCCACAACACAGCTAGTGACTGGTGCAGCACACCTTTCATCTCCGTGGCTGGCTACTGACTGAACTATCACTGAGCGCCTACTGTATAGTGTACG
Organism: Neoceratodus forsteri; assembly: GCA_016271365.2. NCBI lineage: Eukaryota > Metazoa > Chordata > Ceratodontiformes > Ceratodontidae > Neoceratodus > Neoceratodus forsteri. The sequence continues at coordinate 58,749,868 of CM028130.1, forward strand.
TGCTCATTGATTAATCAGGTCAACTCTCAAAGAGGAGAATTTTTTAAGTACCCTAAGACCAACAGTTAAGCACACACAAAAATGGACTCTTCATCCTCCCCTGCCCCACAATGAAGAGGGGGTTCTCCCTTGAAGCACTGGGGAAACTTTATTGGATGCTCCTCTCGTGAACCTTTATTTCAGAAATCCATTTCTGTGTGTGCTTCTCTGCAGGATTTTGTTTTCTAAGTTACGTTTACCTAGTTGTGGCTGCCTCCACAGACTTGACTGGCAGCACGCTTGTTCTGTGCTCTCTACCCATAGACCAGCCTTCCTGCATCAGCTTTTTAGGGAGCCCACATGGGAGGCTAACATACTTGACATGGTCGTTACCAATGGACACAGTGTGGACAGAGTGGAGGTAGGGGCCAGTCTGGGAGATAGTGACAACAGCACCATGGGCCTCAAGGTCTGAGCAGGATATGAGACTAGCCGTACCACCATGAAGGTACTAGACTTCAGGCAGGCAGATTTTCCCAGAATGAGGGAGCTTTTCTGGGAGGTTGTGAGAGGGTGGGAGGTGATGGGGAGGGGCAGAGGATCTATGGAAAATGATCGAGGGGGGGTCTCCTTAAAGTGAAAGAGCAATGTGTAAGAAGGGTGAGGAAGAACTAGAGAAGGAGAAGGCCACTGTGGTTCAATAGGGAAGTGAAGGGGCAATTGGGGAGAAGAAATGGGCATTCAGGGAATATAAGAGGATGCAGGGAAAGTTGGATAGGGAAAATTACAAAGAGAAGCTTAGGGTGGCAGGACGAACGATTAGGATGGCTAAAGCAGAAATTGAGAAGAGAGAGAATTACTATGCAGGCTGAAAGGGGGGACAAGACATTCTTTTAGTACATTGGAGAAAGTAGGAATGCAAGACGGGATAGAAAGGACTAAGGGGAAGGGGGATTGAAGGTGGAAGGGGATTTTGAGAAAGCTGAAGTGCTGAATGGTTACTTTGGCTCAGTTTTTACAATGGAGGGGGACAGAGGGGGACCAGAGCTAAGTGGGAAATTAAATGAGGGAGGGGTGGGTTTTAGCTCAATCAGTGTGGAAGAGGTAAAGGAGGAATTAGGTAAGATGAGGGTGGACAAGACCATGGGACCAGATGGTCTTCACCCTAGAGTGCTCAGGGGATTAAGGGAGGTACTGGCAGAACCACTGGTGGGGTTGTTTAACTTGTCCCTGGAAACTGGGTGGGTACCAGAAGACTGGAAGAAAGCAGATGTGGGGCCAATTCATAAAAGTGGCAGCATGAAGGAAGCGGGCAACTATCATCCAGTCAGTCTCACAACAGTCACTGTTTTTCGGTTTTTACCTGAAAATCTGGTAAAATTCTGGAATTAGGGCTGCCTGAATACCGGTAAAAACAAAGATTTCATGGAATTTGGCATTTTATATCAGATCAGTAAATCTACAAAACTTGTTTTTTTTTTTAAATTCCTTCCTGTACTATTTTCAATTTGCTTTGTTTAATGCTCTGTATATTAAGCCTTCTTTAATTCTGATTATTTATGCACGTACTAACAGAATGATAGCAGAATCATGGTAAAATCTGGAAATTAGAGTAACAATCACAGGTGCAATTCCAGAATCTGAAGTCTTGAAAATGGAATTTCATTGTTTTAATCACTGTATTTCAGTGGCCTTGATTATAATCGCAAATAATCTTAGGGTGGGGACCCAGTGCAGCAAAGCAGTTGGCAAAGGCTAACAGGATGCTGGCGAGCATAGAGAGCGGGATAACCAGCAGAAGGAGGGAGGTGCTGATGCCACTCTACAGTTCCATGGTGAGGCCACACCTGGATTATGGGGTACAGTTCTGGAGGCCCCATCTAAGAAAAGACATAGACGGCATGAAAAGGGTGCAGAGAAAGGCCACTAAAATGGTGCATGGGCTAAGAGGGATGGCATATGAGGAGAGGCTGAGGGAACTGGATTTGTATCCTCTGGAGATAAGAAGGGAAAGAGGGGACATGATTGAAACATTCAAGTACGTGAAGGGGATAAATAAAGAGGAGAAGAGCTTATTTACTGGGAAGGTATGTGCAAGAAATGGGGGACATGGATTGAAGGTGGAGGGGGAAGGTTTAGGGGAAATGTTAGGAAGTATTACTTCAAAGAGAGAGTAGTTGAGCCCTGAAACAGACTGCCGGAAGAGGTGGTGAGTGCCAGTACAGTGGAGGGATTCAGGAGTGCCTGGGACAGACTCAGAGAGCTGTCAAAGGGAGGACGAGGGGAATCGTGGGGGGGCAGGTAGAGGGAGGATTGGGCAGACTCGATGGGCCAGGAAGGCCCTTTTCTGCAGTCACATATCTATGAATCTATAAATCTTCCTTCACACATGTTTAGCCTTTAGGTTCCCCTCCTGCAACTAAACCCTGTCCTCTGGGAACCCCTTATGCACTCAAGCCCAGCCCCCTGGGTCTCCCACTTGAAAAAAAGCCGAGTCCATTGGATCCCTCCTGCTCTCATGTCCACTTCTCTGGGTCAACCTCCCGCACACAAGCCCAGTATACTTACTTCCTGTTCTGTGCCCAAGCCAATCCAGGTGGGTCCTACCCTGCACCCAAACCCTGCCATATGTGTCGCCCCTTGTACCTAGGCCCAGTCCAGTGGGTCCCCTTTGGGACCCGAGCCAAGCCAACTGGCCCTCATCTTTTAACCAATTACAGCCTAGTTGTTCTCCCCTAAAACAAAGCCCAGTGGTTATCCTCTGCACATACATCCAGTGGGTCACATGATCAGCTGGTTTAACCATGAACAAGTGTGTAAGTGCTTTCAATCTGAAGAAGGCAGGCAGCCATAGAGGAGGGAGGGTTGTGTCGGCTGCCCATCATGGAAGATTTTTTAAATATAGCCACTTAAATGGAAATTGTGGGTGCTAGAGGGAGGAGGGTGAATGGATTCTAACAGAGGATGTGAGGACAAGTGGTTGTACATCATACAGGGTATAGGGCAGGAGCTGTTTCTTTGCATTTTGCTTATTAAATATTGTATTTTGCAACAGTTTAGTCAGGAATAGAGCATTATTTGTGGCATTTGGGAAATACTGTTTAGTATTCGGACACCCCTACTTGCCTTTTCTTGGATTCTTTTTAAGGATATTGCAGTCCTTGGAGTACTTGTTTTTTTGGAGTACATTTTTTTTTGTCTCAGTATGCCTTTCGTAGTCACCAATTTATAGGAAGGAAGGAAGGAAGAAAGTCTGTATAGCTTTTTGATTGCATGCAGAGAACAGTTTATCTGCAATGGTTTTACACACTGAATACAGATCTGTTATGTCTCTTTAAATATTCTCGACTACTGTATTCTCCATTGTTAGGAAGGTAGAACTGGGGGAGGAAGGGGAGAGGGAGGTAAGGTGCCTGCCTGGCACCATGGCTTGCAGGGACAGGAAGCGAATCCTCAGGATTGCCGGAGCAGCTGCACAGGGGAGGGAGCTGGATGTCATTGTCCACCTAGGGACAAGTGACCTGGCTAAGAAAGGATTAGAGAAGTGCAGGAAGAGTTTGTGGAATTGGGAGGGCCTTAGTCAAGTAGCACGCATGGTAACCTTCTTGAGGTGCTACCCATCTATGGCATAGGAGAGGCTAGGTGTTGCACACCATGGGATTCAATCAGTGGTTGAAAAACTGGTGTGGAACTCAGGAATTTGGCTTCATTGGGGACTGGGGGTCCACCTGGAGTGATGCAAGCCTATACTGGCATGATGGGCTGCATCCGTCCGGGAGGGGAACCAGGATCCTAGGTAATAGGTTTAAATGCTTCATTGGCAAGCTTTTAAACTAGCCAACGGGGGAGGCACTGGAAAGGAGCAGGAAAATCCTAGCCCCCCCCAAATAATCATGGTAGTAAGTGTGGCAAACACCAACATAGAGGTGTCGATAGGGAGAAGGGCAGGGGTAAATGAAGAAAGTGACAAAGGCAAGAAGGACAGGGGTGGGGCAAAGGGGAGTAAGGCCATCAGGAAATGGAGGGTAATGAGGACCAATGCCCGTAGTCTGGGCAACAAGCTCCCTGAGCTGATGGCCTTAATGGAATAGGGATGCCTGGATATCATAGCAGTCACAGAAACATGGCACACAGAGAACCATGACTGGGATGTTAACATACCAGGGTACATAACCTATAGGAGAGACAGGCAGGGGAGAAGAGGGGGAGGAGTAGCTCTCTATGTAAAGGAAGGGATAAAAGCAACTGAACAAAGAGTAAGCAGGGAGGAGAGGAGGCACTGTGGGTCACCTTGGAGACTGGAAGAGGCACCACAATCCGCACAGGGTTTGTGTACAGACCCCATATCAGGGGAAGGAATGGACAAGGATATGATTAAAGACATTCTTAGAATGGCAGAGAAAGGGGAGATACTGTTGATGGAGACCTGAATATGCCAGATGTTAACTGGAGCACATTTGCTGCAGCCACATCCAAGAGCAGGGGCCCTCTTGATGCCCTACAGGTGGCAGGCATTAGACAGCTAGTTTAGGAACCCCACTCATGGAGGAGCAATCTTAGACCTTGTACTCTCAAGCAGGGGCAGTGAGAGGATCTCAGATGTAGAAGTGGGTTGCCATCTGGGGACAAGTGTCCATCAAACAGTGTGGTTCACGTTAAACTCAGCTACAGAGTCAAGCCATACAAAAGTGAGGTACTGGACTTTGGGAGGGCTGACTTTGGCAAGATGGGAGAGTGCCTCAGAAAGCACTAGCAAACAGGCTAGAAGGAGGTGTGGAGCAACAATGGGAATTATCAAACTGCCATCACAGAGGCAACAAGCCTTTGTGTGAAGCAAATGAACAAATCAAAATGAAGAAAAAGCCACTATGGTTCTCAAAAGAGGTGGCTGTGAAAGTCAGGAAGAAAAAGATAGCATTCCGGAAGTATAAGGAAACACAGAAGGAGTAGGACAGAGAGCTGTACCAGTTAAGGCAGAAGGAAGCAGGGAAGGAAGTCAGCATAGCAAAGGCCCAAACTGAGGAAAAGATAGCCAACTCAGTTAAGAAGGGGGATAAAACCTTTTATAGGTACATCAGCGAGCGTAGAAAGACAAAGGGAGGGATAGTGAGGCTGAATAGAATGAACAGTGGGTGGGCAGATGGGGACAGTGAAAAAGCAGGAATACTGAATGAATATTTCTGCTCAGTATTCACAAAAGAGGAGGAGGAAGTGCCTAATCCAATTAACAGAAGCACTCTTGATAGGAGGTCAATCCCAGTCCTTTCACAGAAGAAAGGGTTCTGCAAGAACTCCTAAAACTGAAGGTGGACAAAGCAATGGGTCCTGATGGAATTCACCCCAGAATTCTAAAAATTAAGGAGGAACTAGTGAAACCACTCGCTAATCTTTTAATAAATCATGGGAGGATGGTGTGGTACCCGAGGACTGGAGGAAGGTGGATGTGATTCCCCTTCACAAAGTGGGTCCAAGACAGAGGCAGAAAACTACAGACCTGTCAGTCTGACCTCTGTGGTACGGGAAAAGTGATGGAGTCACTTGAAGGAAAGAATAGTCGAGTACCTAGAGGCCAGTGGAGTACAGGACCCAAGGCAGCATGGGTTCACAGCGGGAAGGTCATGTCAGAGCGAATCTAATAGATTTCTTTGACTTGGTGACCAAAGTAGTAGACCAGGGAGGGCTGTGGACATAGCCTACCTAGACTTTAGCAAGGCATTTGACACAGTCCCACCAAAATTAATAGTCAAATTAACCAGCCTGGGAGTGGGACCCAGGGTGGTAGCCTCAAGTAAAACATTGACTGGACAACAGGACACAGAAGGTAATTGTAAAGCGGAGTCCATTCTGAAGAAAGGGGGGTTACTAGTGGGTACCGCAGAGGTTCAGTATTGGGTCCAGTCCTTTTAATTTCTTCATCAGTGACATTGCAGAGGACTGGAAGGAAAAGTATGCCTTTTGCAGATGACACAAAATCTGCAACAGGGTTGATACACAGAGGCGTGGAAAGGATGAAAGGGACTTGGCAAGGTTGGAGGAATGGTCAAGTATGGCAGCTAAGATTCAATGCAAGAGAAGTGCAAAATAATGCACCTGGAAACAAGAACCCAGGGAAGAATACACAATGGGTGGGGAGGTAGTAACAACAACAAAAAAGGAAAGGGACCTGGGGGTAATCATATCATATGACCTAAGGTTAGCAAGCTATGTGAGAAAGGCAGTAGGGAGGGCTGGGGGTATACTGGGATGTATGGGGAGAGGCATCAGCAGCAGAAAACAGGAAGTTGTTATCCCTCCTTACAGACAGTTGGTGAGACCCCATCTGAGTACTGTGTCCAGTTCTGGAGACCCCATCTCCATAAGGACATAGACAGGATAGAGGCAGTCAGGGAGGGCAACTAAAATGGTGCAGGGTCTGCAAGAGAAGCCGTATGAGGAAGACTAAAGGAGTTTAATATGTATACCCTTGAGGAAAGAAGGAGGGGGACATGATAGAAAATTTTAAGTACCTCAGTGGAATCAACAAAGTCCAAGAGGGTAGCATTTTCAGAAAAGAGACTTGCAAGAACAAGGGGACACAATTTAAAAGATAGAAGGAGGGCGGTTCCAGGGGCAATGTGAGGAAGTATTATTTCACAGAGGGTAGTGGATGCATGGAACAGCCTTCTGAGGAAAGGCTGTGGGGTCTAAAACTGTGGGAGAATTCAAGAATGCATGGGACAGACATAAGGCAATTCTTGTGGGGGGTAGGAAGAAATAGGCTGTTGGTTAACTAGGATCTGCGGCCTATCCTGTAGGTAGGCAAATGGGCAGATTAGATGGGCCTAGCGGTCCTTATCTGCCGTCTAAGTCTATGTTTCTATGTTTCTATGTACAACGTTTCCAAAATGCACCTAATGCTTCCTGTATCCAGCATTTCTTGCTAGGTCTGCTTGAATCTGAAAACAGTTAACAGTAGTTTCACTTTCATACAGGATGGATGAACTTTTCCCTCTGCTCTTAGGTAGGAAGTTTAACTTAGCTCTATTTTCTCACTAAAATGCTAAGTGCTGCAGTTTTCCTCTGAAGTGGCGTGCATAGAAGAATTGAATTTAAGCACACTGAAAACTTTGTGATTGCATGTTTTTTTTTTCAAATGGATTGGGTGGGGAGATACAGCATCACATTTTGTTACTGTATTTTATTTTCTCTCAGAAGCAAAAATCTCATGTGTGGTTTTCTCAAATTACTGACTAGAATGTATGTCCTTTTTGATTCAAATATTTTGAAATAGTAATTGTAATTATACAAGGCTTGCATGTACATTAGGAAGCATTAGTAGATATGTAAACACTGTCTAGAAAAGATCACATTACAATCAGATGGGTTTGATTACTAAATAATTTGTGTAGCTGTCAGTGAACATGGGTTTCTGTGCTATACTCTACTCCCTGTCAAATTATCTGTTCCAGAATACGACCCTCACAAGTGTCTTTCCTGATGTATTTTATGTACTGTAAGTCTCTGCTGTTCCCAAGAATTTGACCGTTGTTTTATGTCAAGTCTTTGTGCATGAAAGGGAGTGCTCAGGATGTACAGAATTGGACTGTATTGATTAACAAATAACAAAAAATTATTTTATTTCAAGCTAGTATACAGAGGTGGGGGAGATGCGTGTCAGCCTAACTATTTTTTCTTTGGGGGTCCTCTGGATTTCTTGGATGGCATTGCTTAAAAGAAAAAGGCAGAATATGACTTGTCGTTTTTTGTGTGTGTGTGTGTGTGTGTGTGTGTACGTGTACGTGTACGTAAGTACCCTAGATCACTTTTGATGGGGGGCCTCTGGATTGTTTGGACAGTATTGATAAACAAGCATTTGCCAATGCCGAATGTTGCTTGCTTATATGTGCTGTCTAGGTATTTGAAAGTGAAAGTTCCATGCCTAAGAACTAAGAACCCCCCAAGACATCCATTGTATTATCACAGCAATTATAACAGCATAGCTCAGTACTTTGCTTAGTTAGAGAAATAAACAGAACAACTAAATCTGTATTAATACAGCAATCCTAAAAGTATCCAATCATTGCTTTGTCTCCACTCCAGAGACCCTGCTGTAATATAGGACCATAGAGGACCCTGGGCTGGAGGGTGTGCAACTCTAAAGACCCGGCAGAGCACCATTGAGATCACTCACTTCCCCTCTCTCACTCGCTCATTCTATTTCTCTCAATGCTGCAGGCTGCCCTTTTGTACTGGGCTCCTGCTTGTGTTGGCACCTTTTTCTGCCCACAAAGAAATCCACAGCAGTCCCGACAGAGTGTTCCATTAAGCTCGCTCACTCCCGGTCTCTCACTTGCTCATTCTGTTTCTTCCGGAGCTGCAGTCTGCCCTTTTGTAGTGGGCTCCTGCCTCCACTGGCACCTTTTTCTGCTCACAAGGAAATCTGCAGCAGTCCCAACAGAGCTCTGTTAAGTTCGCTCACTCCCCCTCTCTCAGTCACTTATTCCATTTCTTCTGGTGCTGCAGATTGCCCTTTTGTACTGGGCTCCAGTCTGTGTTGGTGCCTTTTTCTGCCCACAGAGAAATCTGCAGCAGTCCTGACAGAGCTCCGTTGAGCTCACTCACTCCCCCTCTCTTACTCACTAATTCCATTTCTCCCGGTGCTGCAGGCTACCCTTTTTGTACTGGACTCCTGCCTGCATTGGTGCCCTTTTCTGCCCACAAAGAAATCTGCAGCAGTCCTGACAGAGCTCCATTGAGGTCACTCACTCCCCCTCCCTTACTCGCTCATTGTTTCTCCCAGAGCTGCAGGCTGCACTTTTGTACAGTGCTCCTGCCTGTGTTGGTGGCTTTTTCTGCCCACAACAAAATCAGCAGCAGTCCTGACAAAGCTCAGTTGAGCTTGGTCACTCCCCCTCTCTCACTCGATCTTAATGTGTCCCAAACACTGATTTCCCAAAGTGACTGTGCTATTCTGCGCTGGAAGCGTGAACATTTTTTTTTGCCAGGATGTGAAAAATGACAGCTGCACTGTTCATAAGGATGTGTGAAAAAATGCCAGTGTTGAAAATCTTGAGTGAAAATATTACTAATTTGCAAAGTTACAAGTGTGTGTGGAAACTGTGCAACACATGCTCATAACACAGTCATTTTTTGGACTTTCATTACAAAATTTTCAACATAGGCATTTTAGGACCTCTGCTCATGAACAGTGTCACTGTGATTTTGTTACTGTGTTCTGAACACTGATTTCCCACAGTGACCGCACTATTCTGTGCCGCAACTGCAAAAACACATTTCAGCCAGGATGTGAGAAATGACAGCTGTTCTGTTCATATGGGTGCAGAAAAATGCCAATGTTGAAAATCTGGAGATAAAAATAGTGCAAATTCATGAAGTGTAGGCGTGCACTAGCAACTGTACAGTACACGCTCATAAAACTGATCATTTTTTGATTTTTCCCACCAAATTTGCAACATGGGTTTTTAGAGCCCACCTCATGAGCACTGGCACTGTCATTTCATTAATCAGTCCCAAAAGGTGATTCCATGCAGTGACCGCGAAATCACCTTTCGGGACTGAATGATGCCATGACAGTGGCTGAATTCATGAGGAAGGGTCCCAATAACTACATGTTGAAAATTTGGTGCCTAAATTCCCAAAAATGCCTGAAATATGCACCAAAGTTGAAAAAACCCTATTTATGACATTATACAGCATACCGGCATTTCCTCAGTTCGCGGTTGACTTTGAAGAGCGCAGATGTGTTCCAGTCCACCAGATAGACGCGCAAGAGCTCGGAGGTAAATATAGGATGGGAAGGTGTGGGGAGGCAGGGCACACAGAGGGTAGAGCGAGGTTGAGGAAAGGGCAGGGAGACCCTCGAGGACCATTTTCATTTTTAACAGGTTTTTAAAAAAAAAACATTGTGGGACAATTTTTTCTTTTTCAGGGCATTTAGCATGCTGAGGTGGGCTCCCAGCATGCCAACTGAGAAGGTGTTGGGGGAATCTGCCCAGCAGACAGAGGTTGGGCACCTGTCGGCACACATATTGAAGGGGGGAACACAAGAGTCGAGAGGATTGGGCACACTCCTCAGCACAAAATGAAAGTGGGGGGCCTATCATGACAGGGAGTGGGCTCCCCTGTCAGCAAGGGGAAGGGGGGACTGAAGCCAATGGGGATTGGGCACCCTGTCAGCAAGCCCTGCAATGAGGGATCGCTCCCTCATTGCAGCGGATGACATTGCAGTGACGAGGCGGCCCCTGATTGCAGTGGCTAAAATGTTTCAAGGTGATGGCATGCTGGCTGAACTAGTGTCAGCAGCAGTGTGCCACCCCACTGGGGAACATGGGCCAAGCCTCCAAAGGCAGTGGGGGCACTGGCCACAACAGTGCCGCACCTCCACAACCTGCTTGTGCAGCAAGCTGCCACAGCATGTTTCTTGCGCATGCATGCAAGCAACATAAAATACACACAGAATCTGTATTTTTTTGTCATTTACAGTCAATGTGCATGGTGGTGGTGGTGGGGGGGATGTTGTATGTGTGCCTTTGAATGCTTTTGCTGGAGGGTGGTCTCTGGATCACACAGGCAGTATCGATTAAACACCCAGAACTTGACTTTTGTGTCATTTCCAGCCAGTGTGTGTGAAGGAGGCTCATGTGCTCTAGATTTTTGCTGCATTGGGGGTCTCTGGATCATTGCTAGTGTGCTTAAAAAGGAGAGGGGAGTTCAGTAGCCCCGTCTTGCTTTGCACGCCAGCAGCATTCCCCTTCGTGACATTACTGCAAGCGTGTCTATGAGAAGGACATCACATGCTTCATACTCAGACTGCAGAAGATGCTGCAGTGATTTCAGCTCATTCCAGCATGCCAGAATGCTGCTCTGCTCAAAGTCCAGTGTATCCAAAAATGGGTGGGGGTGGAATGTTCAGTTGTGGTCTGACACACCACTCTGCCAAGATGCTGGCTTGCTAGAAAAAGGCTGCTGAGTGTTTAGTTGTGGGCCTGCATCTCCAGCATTTTGTAGTGCGGCCTTTATACCTAAACAAATAATTAGTGTTTGGTATGTCGAATTTGAATATGTAATGTTGTTTATGTTGCATCTAGCATGTGTAAAGAGGGGGGTGCTTTGGATTGCTGAATTCAAATGCATACTGTAATTTTATTAATGTTGCTGCTAGTATGCAGAGGGGCATTATTTTGTTTATGTTGCAGCTACCATGTGTAAACAATTGTTTACTGTATAAATCACTTTTGATACACATTCTTATCTCAAAGCACCTTACAAATGATGAGAGACTGGTAGTGTAGTGACTCTAAATGTGTAGTGGCAGCTAGTTCACACATCAACACCTGCACACAGCCTCAAACAGTTGCATGAGACAGTTTCATGGGAACAGGAATGTAGGCCAGGACACTGTGGAAAATCTCCATCTCTTGTGAAAGTGCCTTTGGTTCTTTTACTTCCACCTAGACACACGCCATAGCCCTAGAGGTGGGAGGATGGGATTGGAGTTTGATGCCTCAGTCGAAGGATGCCACATCCCAACAATACATCATTCCCTAGTACTGCCCTGGGCTGCTGATGGCATTTATGGTATGATTCCAACCCTGTGCAAGACTAGAACACATGACCTTCTGGCCTTGATGTGGATGTGCCATCAGTTGAACCATAATGTTACCCTGAAAGCATGACTTAGCTGGGGGGAGTGGTGTATTGGATCACTGAACTTGAATATATAATTTTATTTATGCTGCTACCAGTGCATATGAAAAGGTGTGTGTGTGTGTGGTGTGGGGGCTCCAGAAAAAACATCAATAAAATAAACTGACAGTAAGTGTGTGTGTGTGTGTGTGTGTGTGTGTGTGTGTGTGTGTGTGTGTGTGTGTATGTATTTTATACAACGGTTTCATTTTGTATCGCCAATGGTGATGATAAGTAATGCTTTAGTTTATTTGTTTCTGTGCCAGGTGTATTGGTGAAACCAGGACCAGACCACAATGGTAAAAACTGAATTTCCTGGTTTGGACAGAACAGCTGGATTGGCACAACATACACGGTCAGGCCATTCCAGCTGTTCTGGATTTCAGCACTAGGTTAATGAAGACCATAGAGACCCTCCAAAGTGCTCAAAAGGTGCCTGATCCCCAGACCAGCATTCCACCATTGAACCACCCACACTGCACCTTCCAGATACTTGTAGTCCCCAAACCAGACTCCGACCTACAGCCAGTCATATTCCCCACAGCTAAATCACCATTCCAGCCTCTGATCTCGAGCTGACTACCCTTTCTGCAGCTGGACAATCCTTCCAGGACCACCCTCCATTCCCCTGGCAGACCACTTTTCCAGCCAGAGTACCAGTTTCCCTTCCCTGGAGGGCCCAACCTGGATACTTGAATGACCATCCTCTGTATTTATGTCCCCACCTTAGGGATGGACTGGCCACCCTGGGGCCAGAATGCCTATCCTGATGGCTGGAATGCCCACCCACTGTGTCTCAGTAACCACCCTGGTGGCCAGAATGCCCACTCAAAGTGGAGGACTAACCACCATGGGTATCAGAATGCCTGCCATAGAGCAGAAGTGCCCTCTCAGAGGGGCATAATATCCACCCTGGGTGTCAGAATGGCCACAGTGGGACTGGAATACCCACCCAAAGTGGAGCTAAAGTATGTCCACCATCTATCAAATCAGTGGATGTCCACACTGATGGAGGCCATCATGTTTTTTACATGACTCATGTGTTCCACCTCTGTCATAAAATCACAAATGGCAGCTAGCCCGCCAGTGCAGCAGTAGCACTACTGCTCGTGATGCCAGTGACCCGGGTTCGGTATTGAGTCTGGGTTGCTGAAGGTCCGGCCGGGGAAAGAGGGATTGAACACCCGTATGGCTGCTCTCCTTCTCTGGGAAAGATAGGCTGCAGTTCACGCTGCAATGCCACCACCTGAATGACCACAGGTGGAAGTGCAGCAGAGAAGGCAGAGATGTAGGGAGGGACAGACCTCGGCTGAGGGTCTGAGCAAAGGTACGTCTCTGCGTGCCTTTGTCTCATTGGCCCTCCTCATGTGCTGATGTCTATGAGGGGTGGGGGACCAGAAAAACATGGAAATACCTCATGGCTGCGTCAGGAGATGGGCCCCTGTGACAGTGACCAGGGATGAGCAAGAGGAACACCCCCAAGTGTCTGCTCCATCTGAGGTTTCAGAGGGGGGGGGAGCCCCCACCACCCAACCCGTGAGGTCACCCAGGCTCTGAGAATTCCAAGAGCAGGGCATTTCAATAGGGGCAGGTGTACTCAGGTACTCCCGACACAGCCTGTGTCGCATTGGTGGACCCCGTAAGTAAACAAAAAAAACACAAATGGTTATGTGGTCTTTATTTGTACTATTCCACAGGTCAGTGTAACAGCACATGCAAAGGGGCAGGGCAAGGCTTACGATTAACAGTGATGGTTTGCAAGTCCATGATGTGCCCTACACAATGTCTCCATAGCACCCTCACCATCCAGTGCACGAGGCACAGAAATCCTATGACCACAATAAGTACTATTAAGTACTTTTACAGTGGTTTGCTACCTTGCGAGCCAGAACATCCATTAATGCAAGAGAAACAGTTACTGTAATTGGTGCACATGGGTCACTAAACATTGAAGTGCTCAGGAATGGAGCTATGGAGGGAGTATCCTCTGCAAACCATAAATGCAACAGTTGCCATTGATTAATATAGGGCCACTGGACCACCATGTTAGACCATAGAGGTACATTAAAATTCAGACTCAATATTCACAGGAAGCATGCACAGAAGTACAGGTCTTTAGGGGTTGTGTTAGTGACTATGGCAATAGTGCAAGGTGCCTGCTGGCTGGATCTTGTCATGCAAACCATGCACCTGGTGCTATGCAATATTCCCACCCCTGTTGCAGCTACAATCCACCATGTTAGTTGGTGCACAAACAATATGCAGCCACTCACATTTGGATTAGTTATTTGCATAATAAAGATGAGCACAGTTAGTGTTCGAACAACAACCACCAATGTGACCTTGAGGGGCTGATTTGGAAGGTGCCATGCAAGTCTAGGGACAAAAGAATGCACCATGGCAGAGTTATGGGTCTGACAGTAGACGCTGTTTACTTACGACTTAGTCCACATACATACACAGATGTATAAGAACTTAAGAAAGGAGTTGGCAGATGGGGACCATGTGATCCATCTAGTCTGCCCATGGTGGTTACCACCCCCCAGTTATTTTTCTTCCTAAGCTGCCCATAATGCGTGTCCCATGTGAGTTTGAATTCTCTTACTGTCATTGATGCCACCACTTCTGGTAGCAGGCTGTTCCATGGGTCTGTCACCCCCTCGGTGAAAAAGTACTTTCTAGAGTTGCTTTTAAACCTACCTCCCACCAGACACAAGTTGTGCTGTCTTGTACACGCCGCCCTGTTTTCCCCTCTGAGTTGTGTTAAATCCTCCTGATGTTTTTACATTTTTCTATCATGTCTCCCCATATCTTCTCTGCTCTATAGAGAATAAATTCTCTCTAGAGAGAATAAATTCTACTGTCAGCCATCTGTGAGCGCGTCCGAGTGTGCCCATCATTAAGGCACCAAATTGCCAAATTCACCACCCCCTCCCCGAGGTCCACCCCCCTGCAGTTGGAATCTTTAGTTGGGGGGATGTGGAGGGCATGTAATGCGATCAGCGATTTTAAATCCTGGCACCCTAACGACAAGCACACTCGACGCTTGTTTCATATGGTTCATGATGCAGTCCCTGCTCCATCTTTGTAGCCCATCTCTGTACTGTCTCTAAACGGTCAATGTCCTTTTTCAGGTGAGGCCTCCAGAACTGGATGCTGCAGTATTCCAGGTTGGCCTCACCAAGGATCTGTAGAGTGGCTTGATTACCCCCTGTTTTCTGCTCTCATTACCCTTGCCTATGCATCTGAGGATGCCACTGCCCTTCTGCACAGCTTGTTCACATAGTTTTCCTTCCTTTAAGCAAGGTGCTCAAATCAAAACTTTTAGGACTTGCCCAGCCATGACTGTACCTGAATTTTCACTTGTCCTTATTCATTACAATGAAATTAGCTCTTTCTGTACTTGCCCTTCAAGGAAATTTACTTGCCCTGGACAGGGGGCAACAGGATTTGCACACCCCTGCTTTAAGTCATCTGAAATGATTATGCTTAGATCCCATTCCATCTTAGTCTCTTCTAATTGATGCCCTTCCAGTACGCATTTTTTCCATGGGTTCTGTTTTCCCAGGTGCATTACCTTAAACGTCATGGCATTAAACTTTAGCTGCCAAGTTCTGCATCATTCTTCCAGTTTCAGAGATTAGTTTCTATACCTGAGGGTCTCTCCTGTGTGTCCTCCCTGTTGCAGCATCGTTATCATCTGTGAATAGGCAAACCTGCAAGCTGTGCAAAGAATTGGTCAATTCAAATCTCAACCTCGGGATTGTCTGATTGCCTCCAGTACTTGCGACTGTAACACCTAGCTCATATTTTCCCCCTCTTCTAAGGCCATGTACCCCCTCCCAAAGCAACATAACCCCCTTTGCAATATCCAAAACCAGCACTTAGTGTCAACCCCCACCTTCCATCACCAGCACTTTCTACTTCTCCTTCCTTTCCTCCTCCCCCTTTTCCCACCCTCACACTATCCCACCCTTACTTTTCCACTCCTTACCTACCTCTTATATGCAGCCTTGCCACCACCACTTACCAAACCCTTCCACCCTAAATCCTCCCTTAGGCCTCCTCATCCCCTCCCCTTCATACCTCACTCTTACCCCACCCACCCCTAGTCACCCTTTGACCCCCTCCCAACCTTCTCCGCTACTTTGACAAGATCCATCTGGGTGGCTCTTTAAATGACTATCCTCCACTAACCACCTTCTTTTCTTCCCCCACTCACTTTTACCTGCAACACAGTTCCTGCCTCCTCTACCTCTGCCTTCCTTCTTCCCTATTCTCACTATCCCCCTTACCTCCCACTCATATTTCTAGTGTTACAGCTTATACAGTGTCACAAATCTGATTGCTCTACATTGTTGAAGTTTTTTGTAACCCTGTTGTAAAAATTTCTGAAATGTTGTATAGCTCTCTATGTGTCTACTTTGTGCTCTATGACATGGCCACTTTGTAAATGAGCTTGTAGCTCAAAGGTGTTAATCTGAGATGCAGGTAAATAAATAAATAAATACCTTCCCCTCCAGTCCATCGGTGATGTCGATGATAAATATGTTGAAGAGGACTGGACCTTGCACTGATCCTTGAGGAATCCCACTTGTCACTCTGCCCTCCCCTGATAGTGACTCATTGATCAAAACTCTTTGGGTCCCATTCTGAAGCCAGTTTTCAATCCAGCTGATTATCTTTTGATTGATGCCTGTGTGTTTCAGTTTATTAGCTAGTCTCCTGTGGGAAATGGTGTCAAAGGCTTTGCTGAAGTTCAGGTACACCACGTCTACTGCCCACCCTGATCTACTGTTCTGGTAATCCAATCAAAGAAATCAATCATGTTGGTTTGGCACAAGCACTCTGCTGTAAAGCTGTGCTGCTTGGGGTCAAGTTTTCAATAGTTAAGGTAATCTGCTATTCTTTACTTTAGCAATGACTCCATAATTTTCCCCACTACAGAGGTCACGCTAACTGGGCATTAGTATCCTGTCTGTTCCTTGCTTCCTTTTTTGTGCAAGGGCACTACTGTTGCCCAGTTCCAGCCTTGCAGTACTTTGCCACTATCCAGTGACTTATTGAATAGCTCATCTAGAGGTGCAGCAATTTCTTCCCTAAGCTCTTTTAGTACTCTAGGGTGGATGCCATCTGGCCCCATGGCTTTATCCACCCTAAGTTTACTTAGCTCTTCTAGGACCCTCTCCCTCATAGATGGGCTTGAGTCTGCCCCTCTACTAATATCCTCAGTCTCTCCTAGTGGAGGCCCTTTATTGCAGTCTTATATTGTGAAGACTGAGCAGAAGAATTTGTTTAGCAATTCTGCTTTGTCTTTATGTTTCTCTAATCTCTCTTTCTCTAACTGTATACTGATATAGCTACTGTCAGACCACATCCTGTATCACTATAGAGCACGTTATAATAGTAATACTGGAGATATGTGTGGCAGATCATGGCCAGAAGGCCAGGTAGATGACCATGGGGGGCAGGGGGCTACCTCACAGGGGCAGGAGTGCCAGGCACTGGTAAAAATATCTGTGGATTGGGTGAGGGAGGGGGTACCACCAGATACCAGAGAAACAAATTAGCTTAGCAGTCACAGACTGAGTGAGGGAGGGTGAACCACTCAATGATACAGAGACTTTAATTAGCTCAGCAGTCAGGCACTGGTTGATTAGGAGAGACCTATGCTGTCATAGCCCATGGATTTGACAGCACCACAGCCAACCACAGGCTGCAGTATGTCAGTAAAAGAAATAATTAAAATGCATTTTAAAATGATTTATTCAGACCCAGCATGGTGGGTTTCTGGTACGAACAGTGGTATATCAGTCCAGGTGCTAGTTTTCTGGCCTCTGGACCAGCAGGCTGCTGTAGGTGATGGTGGGACATACTGGTGCTGGATTTGGCTCTGAACCCTTTTCCATTCCACAGGACACTTTTTGTTTATTTTTTTTTAATATTTGAGACTTGTTATCCTTTGGGGTAGCCCTACAAATTCAGTATGCATCCACTACTGCCCTGACACCTCTC
This sequence comes from Neoceratodus forsteri, assembly GCA_016271365.2. Taxonomy (NCBI): domain Eukaryota; kingdom Metazoa; phylum Chordata; order Ceratodontiformes; family Ceratodontidae; genus Neoceratodus; species Neoceratodus forsteri. Next base: position 58,767,547 of record CM028130.1, read on the forward strand.
CACCTGATGCAAGGGCACTGCAAATATTCCTGAAGCTTCACCTACACAAACTGGGGAATATGGGTGTGGGCAGGACAGTAGTGTGGTGGGTAGGTAACTGGCTGGGTGGCAGGACACAGAGGGTGGTGGTAAATGGCTGTCACTCCACAGAGGGAAGAGTGACCAGTGGGGTACCACAGGGATCAGTGCTGGGACCGGTCCTATTCAACATCTTCATCAGTGACATTGAGGGATCTAGAAGGCAGAATTTTACTGTTCGCTGATGACACAAAGCTCTGTAATAGAGTAGACACACCAGAGGGTGTAGACAGAATGAGAAGGGACCTGCAGAAACTTGAAGAATGGTCAAGGGTTTGGCAGTTGAAATTCAATGCCAAGAAGTGCAAGATAATGCATATGGGGCACAAAAACCCTGGCACAATATATCAGTTGGGGGGTGAGGATATAGCATGCACCAAGCAGGAAAGAGATCTTGGGGTTGTCATCTCTGATGACCTCAAAGTAGGGAAACAGTGTGACAAGACATCAGGTAAAGCAAATAGGATGCTGGGATGTATAGGCAGGGCATCACCAGCAGGAAAAGGGAGGTCATAATTCCGCTATACAAGACACTAGTGAGGCCCCACCTGGAGTACAGTGTACAGTTCTGGAGACCATACCTACGTAAGGACATAGACAGGGTAGAAAGGTTCGGAGGAGGGCAACAAAGATGGTGCATGGATTGCATCACAAGTCCTATGAAGACAGGTTGAAAGAACTGAACATGTACTCCCTGGAGGAGAGGAGGGAGAGAGGGGATATGATAGAGACATACAAGTATCTTACAGGGAGAAACAGAGTGCAGGAAAACACTATTTTTTAGCGAAAAAGATGTTCCAGGACTAGAGGGCATGGGATGAAGTTGGAGGGAGGACGATTCAGAGGAAACATGAGAAAGAATTTCTTCACAGAACGGGTGGTGGACAAGTGGAACACCCTGCCAGAGGAAGTGGTGGGAGCTGAAACAATCACGGGATTTAAGAATGCATGGGATAGACATAAAGGAATTCTAGAGGTCAGGGGTTAGGGGAAACAGACTTCTAGGAAAACAAACTGAACTTACAAGCTCAAATGGGCAGACTGGGTGGGCCATAGGCCCTTATCTGCCGACACTGTCTATGTATCTATATGTATCTATGTAACAATACCTCCCCAGAATCCAATGTGGCAGTGTTGGGATGGAGGTGGGGGGGACAGTAGGGTGACCAGAGCTGGAACAGGCACAATTGAGGAGCATAGATGCCATCCACCCCAGCCATCTCCATTATAATCTCTACTTTTTTAATCCCTTCCTTCATTAATGGGCTAAACCATGAAAGGATGAAGGACTGATGTCACGTCACCCCCTGTGATGTTGGATGTTTTCTTGTCACCTGTCCATGCGGCACTGTTAAAGCTGTGAAGGCAAGACCTTCCCCAATAATCTGAGGGTACTGCCTTCACCATGCCCTGAGGCTCCTCTGGCCCATGGTTAAAAATTGGGATTATGTTTATAATCCAGATCTCAAGATTCACACTGCCTAGCCCATCCTCTGGACACTGTCATAAAAGGCACTAAGTGATCCCCACCGAGTAAGCCAGGTGTGATAATTTCTAGTCACACAATGCTAAATATGGGTATGATGAAATCCAACCTGCCAGACCCGGGACCAAAATGGTAAACCCCAAACTGGCTAGTCTGGCTGAAACACCAGGACGGGGTGCAACGTGTACAGTCAGGCTAGTCTGGATTTCACCTAGGGGTTAATAGAGGGTATGAGACCTTCCAAAATCTTTTAAAGGGGCTTGACCCCTGAATTAGCCCAACCCCTTTGGGCCATCAGCTCAGTACCATCTACACCCATCTAGCATCCAGATCATTCTTCTACTCACAACAGACAACTTCCAGGTACCTGGACCACCATTCCAGCCACTGAATCAGCCTACTGTTCCCAGCCAATCACTCTCCCAGCAACTGAGACAAACTTTCAGCCACAGGACCAACCCCCAACCCATAGACAACTACCCTTTCAACTCCCAGACCAGCCTCCCACCCCTAGCTGTCCTTCCTCCCAGCAATTGGAACATGGTTACTGCTCCCAGACAGCTGCTGCTACTCAGCCAATCAGCCTCCCTGCCTTTGGACCTCCTTTCCAGGCCCTGGATCAGCCTTCCTTCCCCACCTGACCAGCTTTATAGCAGTAGGACCACCCTGCTAGCCACAGGACCAGCCTCCCATCTAAGCAAATCTGCCTCCAGCAGTTAGAGCACCCTTCTAGGCCCTGAACCATCCTGCAACTCCTAGCAGGCCACCTTTCCAGCACCTAGGCCATTATTCCAGCCCCTGGTCCAGTTTATGATTTCCAGTCATCATCCTCCAAGCAGCTGGATCTCTCATTCATCCCCAGAACCAGCCTCTGACCCCAGCTGATCATTCTTCCAACCACTGGATCAACCTCTCTTCCCAAGGTGACCAGCTTCCCATCACCTGGATCATCTTTCCAACCCCCAGACCAGCTTCCCAGCAGCAGCACCACCACTCTTCCAGCCCCCTGACCTAGTGCCTTTCCTCTCAGCAGCTGGACCACTCTTCCACCCACTTGACCAGTCTCTTCTCCCCAGCTGACCTACCCTCACTGCACCTGGACCATTCTTCCAGGCCCCAGACTAGCCTCCCCTTGCCAGCTGACCAGCCTCTTGGCAGCAGGACCACCCTTCCAGTCCCTAAGCCAGCCTCCCACACCTAGTTGACCTTCACACAGCAGCGACTCACCCAGCCCTGGACCAGCCTCTCATCTGAGCAGCCTTCCTACACCTAGACCACCCTTGCAGGCCCCAATACAGCCTAGTCTTCCCAGGTAGCCAGCTTTCCATCAGCAGGAATTATCTATCAGCACACAGACTGACCATACACACCTAGCAGACCTTCCTCCTAGCAACTGGACCATTCTTCCAGATCCCAGACCAGACTTTCCTGACCATCTGGTAAAAGGTATAAATTTGTTTTGGAAACTTGATTAACAGTATTTGCTAATCAAAAAATGTTGATTAGCAACCAGTCATGTTTGAAGAGCAGTTTCACACAATGGCTATTTTTATCTACAGGATACAGTTCAGCAGAGTACGGCTTTAGGAAAAAGTGTCAAATTGTGAGATAAATTGCATCAGTTCTGTACTTTGTACAACTCTAGGAAAAAATACTGCAATCTGAATATTAACAACTTCTGCTAATCAAGGCTGCACTTGATTAGAAAATCACATTTTTGGGTAGCAAATTGCTATGCAAACCCACTTATTTTATGCCTTGTGACCAGCCTTATTTCACCTGAAACACCCCAGAGCCCTAAACTAGCCACCCTCCAAACCAGCCTTCATTCACCTGGGCTGCCCTTCCAGGTCCCAGAGCAGGCCGTCCTACTCAGTCAACCACAATGTCAATCCTAGATAAAGAATGCCCACATTCTTTATTTTAGTACCAACTCTAGGGTCAAACTGTCCACCCTAGGGCTAGGTCACAACCTTAGGGCAGGAATGCCAACTCTGAGCCTGAATGAAAACCCTGTGGTCAGAAAATCCATCCTGGGGCTGGAATGCCTGCTGTCTGTGCCTCAATGCATTCTTTAGGGATGTAATGCCCACCATAGGGCTGGCATGCTCTCTTGATGTGCCTCAGTGTCCACCCCTGTGCAAATATACCTGCCCCAGGGCCATAATGCCCACCTTCTGTTCCTTAGTGTATAATTTAGGGCTGGAATTCCCATCCTCTGTGCCTCAGTGACCACCCTAGAGCCAGAATTCACACCACTGTGCCAGAATACCCACCTTTTGTGTCCATCCTAGAGTGAGAATGACCATTTTGTGAGACAGAATGCGTACCCTAAGATCTGTGGTGACTACTACTACTACTAATAATAATAATAATAATTATTTTATTTGTATAGCACCTTTCAATATATCAAGGTGCTGAACAATTTTAAAAACAGTTCAAAACACTACATGAAAACAGAACATGTACATAAAAATCAACATACCAACAAAATAGAATATTTATAATAAAATCCAAACATTAATAAATAACTTAATTATCTAAAAAAGCCATATTCCACAGATAAGTTTTCAGATCTCTCTTAAAAAGCTCCACGGAGATGCACTGCCGTAACCGTACTCATTGTCTGGAGCACCTATCTAGCTGCCAGATTGACCATCCCCAGCAGGCCCCGTGTCACCAGAATGGACTTCTGCAATGGACAGAGTAGCACAGGGTCTAATCATTGTTCCTACTTTCCAGCAGAAAGCATTAAGCTAACTATCCTGTGAGTTAGCAATCTATTCTGCCTGCCAGAAATTATGCCAATGCCAGAAACCAGTAAGCTAACCATCTTCACCAGCAAACCTACCAGCATGTGAGTCTCAGGTAAGTCAGACTAACAGTTGCCAAGGGACTGGAACAGTGGGGAGTCAGAGCACTGAGATTGTTATTGGTAGCTGGGTAGATTTAATTGGGAACACAGTTCAGGCTGACTAGGTATTGAGTAAAGTGCCACTTGAAGATAAGTTTGAACAAACAAGAGCTAAGGCAATTCTTGATCTGTTGCTCACAAATGGGGAGCATATATAGGAAATAATGGTCGGGGAGTCACTGGGTGGATGTGACCATTGCACAGTGTGGTTCCAGTTAGATATGGGCTGGGAAAGCATCCCGACTAAGATCAAAATCTTGGATTTCAGAAGAGCGGACTTCAGAAAACTGGGCAAAGTGCTAAAGAGTCATCTGGCAGGCATCAGAGCCAATATTGGGTGGACCAAAGGTGGTCCATCATTAAGGAAGGAATACTGGTTGACATTGATTAGTGCGTTAGGCTCAGGGGGAAGAACACAAGGGCCAAAGCACCCGGCTGGTTCAGTTTTGGGGTTCCCCAGGCAGTAAGGGAAAAGAGGTTGGACTATACAAAATTCAGGAATACTAATAGAGAGGTGGATAGGGAAAATTACTTAGGGTTGGCTAGTGAGGCAGGTAAGAAAGTCCTTTGAGCAAAGGCACAGAAGGAGCTGAAGATAACTGAAGGAATTAAGAAGGGGGAGAAGGCTTTCTTTCACAATATAAGTGAGAAAAGGGACAAGAAGGAAGGGACTGTTAGGCTTTAGAAAGGAGTGGAGTGGGTGGAGGATAATGGGGGGAAAAGCAGAGATACTAAATGAATACTTCTGTTCTATCTTCACCAAGGAGAAGGGCAGACCAGTGCCTTCAGGAGGGACAAGAGGAGCAGGGGGGAGGGGAACACAGATGTAGTGATAGAAGAGGACAGAGTGAGGGAGGGTCTGCTGGCATTGAAGGTGGACAAATCACCAGGCCTGGACAGAGTACATCCAAAGGTACTAAAGGAACTGGCTGAGTATCTGGCAGGGCCACTGACAGACCTATTTAACAGTTCACTAGAGTCAGAAATGGCACCACAAGACTGGAGTATGGCACATGTAGTGCCCCTCCACAGAAGCAGTCCCAAGGATGACCCAGGGAATTACAGACCAGTCAGTCTGACCTCCATTGTGGGCAAGCTCATGAAGACCATACTAAAGGAAAGGTTGGTGGAATATCTAGAGGAGCATGGTTTCCAGGATGTAAGGCAGCATGGGTTCCTGGGGGGAGAGATCATCTCAAATGAATCTGACTAACTTCTTTGACTGTGTCACTAAGACAGTAGACAGGGGCCAAGCAGTAGACATCCTCTATCTTGATTACAGCAAGGCCTTTGACTCTGTGTCCCACAAAAGGTTGATCAGCAAGTTTGTGGATCTTGGGGGGTGGGGAAAAGATGGCCAGATGGGTGGAAAAATGACTGAGGGACAGAAACTAGAGGGCAATTGTAGGGGAAGAGTTATCTGGCACCAGAGAAGCAACCAGTGTGGTCCCGTAGTGCTTGGTGCTGGGGCGGGTGTTATTCTAAGTCTTCATCAGTGACATTGGGGATGGCATTAAGGGCAAAATGTGCCTATTCATGGATGACACCAAGCTCTGCAGGAGAGTGGACACAGCTGAAGGGATACAGGACTTACAGGAAGATCTGAAAAATCTGTGGAGGTGGTCCAGAATCTAGCAGCTTGGCTTCAATGCCAATAAATACAAAGTTATGCATATTGGAACCAAGAATCCCAGGACCGAGAACTACCTGGGTGGAGTCCAAGTATCTGCATCAGAGGAGGATAAGGACCTGGGAGTGATGATCACTAGTGGCCTGAAGCACACCACGCAGTGCAAGAAAGCAGCAGCAAAGGCAAACAAGATGTTGGGATGCATATCTAGGGAGATCAGTAGTAGGAGAGAGGAGGTTATACTGCCCTTGTACAGGTCACTGGTAAGGCCACATCTAGAGTATGAAGTTCAGTACTGGTGCCCACACCTCAAAAAGGACATTAACCTGCTGGAGAAGGTCCAGAGGAAAGCTACAAAGATGATAGCGGGTCAACAGGGTAAGGTATACAAGGAGAGGTTGAGGGCACTGAAAATGTACTTCCTGGAAGACAGGACAGAGAGAGGGGACATGACTGTGACCTTTAAGTACTTGAAAGGGATAAATAAGGTTGATATGGAGAGTCTCTTTAAGCTGAGTGGCAGCCATAACACGAGGGGCACAGTCTTAAGCTGGAGGGAAGGAGGTTTAGGAGGGAGGTCAGAAAGCACTTCTTCACAGAGATGGTGGTGGACACTTGGACTGCACTGCCAGAAGATGTCATTTCATTGAAGACAGTGGGTAGCTTTAAGAGAAGCTGGGATAGGTATGGGGGAAGGTAAGGATCATGGATAGGGAGGATGGGAGGAGTGGGCAGGGAGGACATGGACATTAGCTCAAACTTTGGACCCTGCAAGATGAGCAGACTTGATAGACCAAATGACCTTCTTCTGAGGGCTTCTTCATATGTTCATATAATATTCACAGCAAATAAAGGACTTAAGGTCCATTAAATGTGCATGATTCAGCAGAGAGCAATTTCATGGTGCCGCAGCACCTAACTCCCTTCCAGACCCTGTCATAATCCTCACTTTTGGCCAGTACCAGCTCTTTCAGAAGAAGCTCCCCATTTCACAGGCTACCACTTTGTCTGGTAATGAGTTCCACCATGCGACTACATGATCAGTAAAATAGTGTGTTGTCCTCTGCTTACTCAAAATAACACCCTCAGTTCTGAAACAAGTGCAGCTGTTTCATTGGTACCATTCAGAAGGTAATGAGAGATAGTACTGGTGGACAAAGACAAACAAACGATCAAAGACTTCAGAAATAAGGTTTATGTTTGCGCACGTGTGTTCATCTGAATGTGTGTGTGTGTGTGCGTGTGTGTGTGTGTGCATGTGCATCTGTGTGCATGTGTGTCTGTGTGTGATTGCATACCCAACCATGCTGGCACATTACTGATTTGATTTGGGGCCTCAAAGTCTTTGTTTGTCTTTGTTTGTGACATCCAGGATTGAGAGATAGACAACACGGGTGGATCAACACACACTACACAGTCAAAGACATCAGAAATAAAGTTTATGTTGCCCAGTCTGTCTGCATGACTATGTGTCAGTGTGTGTGTGATGGCTTATGTGCATGTGGGTGTGTGTGTGACTGCATACACAGGGCAGGCTAGCAGAGTGCTTATTTTATTTGCTACAGCCAGAACCTTTTTTTTTGTGGCATACAGGAAAGAGAAGCACACCACGGGGGGCGAGAGTGTGACACAGACCAACTGCACAGTAAAAACATTCTGACAAAAGTCATGTTTGCACCTGTGTGTGTGTTTGTGTGTATTTCTGTGAGGGCGCATGGCAGGCAGAATACTGCTTTGATTATTAATAGTGCCATCCAGCTGACCAATTTGTGGCATCCAGGAGAGAGAGAAAGACAATACGGGGAGAGGGGTCTCACAAACAATTTACACTGAAAGAAATTGCAAAAATTACTTCATGTTGCCATGCAAGTGTGTGTGTGTGTAGTGTGTGTGAGTGCGTGTGTGTGCGAGCGCGTGTGTGTGTGTGTATGTGTGTGTGTGAAGTGAATGTGTGTGCATGCGTTTGTGTGCGTCTCTTACTGAAGTGCTGCACTAACTGAACTGTACTGAAAGGGAAAATAAATATCCCCATTAATTAAATAAAATAATATATGGGTGGGAACATGTAAAAAACAGAATTTTGCACACACCCTCGAAGTGAGATGCTTTTATAAACCACTCGGACTTTGCCATCGGGGTTAATATAGCATCCTACACTTCGGGGGGTGTAACGTTTTGGTTACACACACAAACATACATAAATTATTCTATATTTTAATAATGCAGTTCAGATTATGCTTTTTTTAAACAATATTGTCCACCCATGTGTTTTTGCAATTAATAAACAATTAATGGTGTCCTATTTTTTTTTTCCTTTCAAATCAAATCTGGATAGAAAGAGCATAATATTTTCAGAATCATAATACATGCTCAGATTGTTTTTACTGTCTTTGTATGGGAAAGTCACACAGCTACAGGTCGTTTCTGTGTGTGTTTTGGGAGCACAGGGAAGTTTGGTGACTTACTATAGTCACACAATATATAAGTCTTTCGGATGAGATGTTAAACCGAGGTCCCATCTGGCTGGATTGGTGGTAGTTCAGGTGGATGTTAAAGATCCCATGGTACTTATCAAAAAGAGTAGGGGAATATTTTATTAGAATAACATCAAAAATTCAATAAGTACATACAGTGTGAGATTCACTCCATAGACCCTTATACATCAAGAAAAAAAATTCAATAAATACCCATAGTGTGAAGCCACACTAACAAATATTTAAACCAGAAAGAATTCAAAGCAAGTATTACTGCCATATATACACAAAGGAACCTCCTAAGAAGTGTGTTTTTTTTTTTCCAGTCGTGACCTCCCCCCATATATAACCCACCCCTCCATATGTGAACCAAGGCAAACTACTTAACTTCTTATTTATATTTGATAAACTTCAAAAACCCTTTCCACCACTCCTTCACCTTCCTTGAGGAGAAGAATGCTGTGTCTCAAATATAAATCCTGTTCATTGCCCCATGAATCAACCTCCGGACAGTGTCATGGGCCATCAATTTTTGATATAGCACCCATTGGCACCTAGCTTGCCACAAGTAGTATATCAACGTACTACAGAAGATTTGTAAAGTGTCAACATGATATACTAACCTAAACTGTGGAGAATGACCCAGTACTAATGTATCATAGTCCGTATATTCTAACCATTTCATATTCCATTGTACTGCCAAGAATTTCCACAAAGACATAGCATAGGAACACTTAAAAAGAAAATGATCAACTGTTTCTTCTTGTGCCACACAAGAAGAAAATGGACAATTTCTTTCCTGTACTGGTTTATGTTTGGCGTTCCCTCGTACCCCAATTTGGCCATATACCATAAGCCATAGTGTTTCTCACATATAAGTAGGTAACCTTGGGTTGTTTAATTTACTTAAAACTATATCCACACACCTTAGAGGACAGTTCTTAAACACTGGTTCACTAGGATATAGTTGAAGCAAAATTGATTTATATAACTGTGCACCCTTACTAACTTTAACCACCTGTGCTACCAACCCCCATTTAAATACTTTTTTTGCAATAGGTATAAAATATGTCGGCAGGAACAACGTAGGAATCGGTTTCGGGGGTCTCTCCTTCCAACAACCATAATACTGCCCCATCACCCGGCGATGTAGCATCCCAAATCTTTCCGTGGGTACCCCCCAACCTAACTTAACATTTGTTGAAATAAATAAGGTAGAAAAAAAATAACCAGATCTATCATCCCTAAACCTCCCTTCTTTTTATCTAGGTATGTAAATTGTCTTTTAATCAGATTGAGTCTACTACCCCATAACATCTGGAAAAATAAACTATATATTCTGGTTTCCAAGTGCAGTGGCAAGGGAAAAATCAGTGCTGTATACAACAACTTGAACAACAAATTTTATAATAACTGAAACCCGTTTAATTTTATCAATTTCCATTGTTTCCAAATATTGATTTTCCTTTCTATTGAAGTCAATGCTAATCCCAATTAAGGTCTGGCACATTTTTGGGCGTAAAATAATCCTAAATTTTATAGGGTCACAAAAATACGAATACCTGTACTATGAGTTCTGGTAGACCATCCGCATTCTATAAACAAACCTTTACTCTTAATCGTGTTTATAGTAGAATTTGCTAACAAAGCATAACCATACATAAAGTCTAAAAAAAACCCTACTTGTGTACTATCAGAGAAAAAAACACACAAATCATCCACGTAAGCTTGTATATACAACCTATCCTCACCAGAAGCCCAACCTATCCCTACCCAACAAGGGATTTGTGTTAATGATCTAATTAAAGTATCAATTGTGAAAGCATATAACAGGGGACTCAATGGGCAACCTTGACGTACCCCTGTCGGAACATGAAACCCTCCCCCGATCTCCAGTTGAATCACTGGGTGGGTAATAGCTGAATTATAAATTGATTGAATGATGGTTAAGAAAACTTCCAGGATCCCATAATGTCTCAAGGTTGCAAATAAAAATGGGTGGTAAACTCTATCAAATGCTTTCATCTGGTCTACAGAGACAATGCATCCTGAAATCTTTTGAAAACCGGCTAGTTCCACAATGTCTCTCAGGACCATATGAGCCTGATATATTTTTTTCCCGGTACTCCACAAAACTGAAATGGGGAAATAACTTTGTCAGCAAATTGTTTTAATCTTTTTTTTTATTTAGTTGTTTAACCAGGTATAGCACACTAAGCCGAAAGCTTTTTTACAGGAGCGACCTGGGAGCACAAGGAGGTTAAGTGACTTGCTCAGGGTCACACAGTATGCAAGTGGAAGCTGTGGGATTCAAACCCAGGTCTGGTCTGCTGGATGTCACCAGATTTGCAGCTCAGAGCCTTAGACCACTGCGCTATACTGCCTCCTATTGCGCTATACTGCCTGCATCTGGTATTCAGAATGCTCATAAAGAGTTTATAATCGGTATTCAATAGTGTAATTGGTCTCCAGTTATTCAATTCAAATTTATCTCCCAATTTATATAAAAAAATCAACAGCCCTTCAGCAAACCAACTAGGAAAATCTGCTTGTCCCATAAAAGCATTAAAAACTAACACTAAACAGTTTGCAAATTCCATTGGAAAGGCCTTGTATAAATCCGATGTCAGACCATCAATCCCAGGAGAAGTACCCTTATTTTGATTTTTAATGGCTGTGATTATTTCCTGTGTAGTGATAGGCAGAATCAATATTAATGTATCAAATACATGTCTGGGTACCTTAATCAGGGTTAGAAAGTCCCAAATGTCCTGATCATCCGGGGCCATCACAGGCATATATTCCCCAAAAAATTGTTTAATTATATGTTGAAGTGACTTCTGATCCTGTACGAATTTTCCCACATTATTTCGGAGTGCATTTAAGTTTGTAGATTGTGTATAAATTTTAAAGGCGTCATATGGATCACCCTCCGGCTGTTTCTTAACCCCATATTGTAGAAGAGCAGTAAGGGTCCAAGCCCTATTATACTGGACCTCTAAAAGTTGTTCTTTTGGTATCCTAATCTGTGAACTATAATCCAAAGTAGAAGTATTGGCTACTGAAAATAAATAATATAATTGCTGTCTTAATTTCAAATATTGGAGAAAATCATTATTTGCCTTAGCCTTCCCTTGTTGTTTTAATAGGCGACAAAGGTCTTCCTTTGAATCTTTCCACCACTCGCCCATAGAGTCATATAAAAAGGCTACTGAAAGCCTTGCCATAAGTAATGCTTGAATTCTATCCAGTACCTCTCTAGAGTTTCATAATAGAGGATTCAACTTCCATCTCACCCTCCTACCTATCAGTCTGGCATGAGGAGAAACGGTACAGAGCAACAATAGATGGTCAGAAAAGGCCATAGGACATGTTTCAAATGTAAAGGGAATTTTGTCAGATAAAAAAATATAATCTATTGTGGAAGTAAACCGGTTCCTTTTATAAGTAAAGTTAGGCCCTGAGCGTTGTTTTACTCCCATTTATTAAACCCGCTGAGTGTACCATTTTGTGTAAAGCTCTAGTATCACAGTAAATTTTCCTACCCACTCCCACCATTGGATCACCAGCAGCTGTTAATGCACAGTTAAAGTCCCCACACAAAACCACCTCAGAGGAGGTCAGTAAATAAGGTTGTAACATATTGCAGAGCGCTACCCTTTCTGCCTTGAGCTGTGACCCATAGACATTAATAAACCGACACAATCTTGATTTCCACAAACCATCTAAAATCATTAACCGTCTCGGTATCAGATCCATCAATTTAATTAAAGAAAAGTCATAAGAATGGAATAGAAACCCTATTCCATCCGCCGACTGCTGGCCAAAAGACCCATACAAAGGCCCCCAGCACCATTCTCGTTGAAAACACCTGGCTTGTTCCATAGTATACATCCATGTTTCTTGTAGTAAACAGACATCAATCTGATTAAAATGAACACAGTCATAAACTATCTGCTGTCTCTTATAATTTAATATACTATTAACAGTCACCGAACCTAACCTAAATTGCATCAGGTACATTCAATTTCAGCCCATCACCTATCTTTCTTCCGTCGTTTCTTCTTTTTCCCTTTATAATCCTCCTGAATTCTTAATGGAGAAGGTGGACTGTCCAACGTCTGCTGTGAATCATTATCCGGGCAATCCATATCCGATTCCCCCCACTGACTTGATAACAAGGCAAAAGAATTACTCATTTCTACATCCATGGCAGGCTGCTGTGGAAGGCCTTTAATATTTCTGGAAGACCGTCTAAATGCAGACACCACAGGTGCCCTAAAGGACTCCTGTGGTTGTCTCCCTTCTACAGTCAAAACTCCTACCGTAACAGGCTCTGAAGGCTCCTGGTCAAATTTCACTAAATCTTCCACCTCTACCCCATCCCCACTCACCTCAATAGCAAAAGGTACTTTTTCAACTGGCTGTGCATGACCCACGTGACCTTCTCCTATGATCAAATCCTGGGCTTTTTGTATTAATAGGTCTGGGCTACCACAACACCCTTTATTTTTGGCTGCCCAGGTACATTCTGCAAACACATGTCCTGTCTCGTCACAGAGATCACATTTTGTGAAGTTAGCACACTGAAAAGCAGTATGTCCCACTTCTCCACAGTTATCGCATCTTGGTTTGTCACAGGAACTTGATAAATGAGTTCTAGCACCACACTTATAACAAGCCCGAGGTTGTCCAGCGTAAAAACACACCCCTCTATCCCTTCCTAACATAAAGGAATTTGGGATGTGCTCAATTCCTGCCTCTGTTTGTCGTAGTTTTACTTTAAACCGCCAGCCCCCTGTCCAAAATTGTTCCGCATCCAGAACTGCTTCTGGGGAACTCAAAATCTTACATTTTTGGCCTAACCAGTAAGTTATATCATCGATATGAACACCTTCGTTCCTAAACATGACAGTGACATACTTTATTAAAGGTTTCGTTAAAGGTATCACTAAAAAGGGTGTCCAAAGGGGGGAAAACTTAACCTGAGTATATCTTTCCCAAAAAAGGTCAAGAGCATATGCTGAATGAAAACTAACGTCAAAGTTGTCTTCCCCAGAAATATTAATAAATGCAAACACTTCCCTAGGAGAGAAGTGCAAAGAATCTTTCAATAAACATTTATCAACATATTGTCTATCAGGTCTAACCTCTAAACCTCCTTTGTAGCTGAAGGCTGCATTTCTATGAGGTGCAGCATCCTGTTTAATTTTTGAAAACAATTCTGACATTAATGGTTTCTTCCCCTTTTCCTCCCTCTGGTCCTGTGCCTCTACTTGTACCTCGGCCACAGGTACAGTTACTTCCTGCCTTTCAGGAGATGAAACCACAAAAGGAATAGACTCCTCTTTCCCACCTACCAACTCCTTAACCCCATTTAAAACAGTAATGTCTTGTAGCTTGGGTTTCCATGCTGGTTCATTCTGGGAGAAGTTTAATTTCGGGTCCCAATCAGGAGTGGGCTTCCAAGCCCCACTGTCCAAAGTCCAACCAGCCTCACTGAGAGCTCTCTGTGGGGACCAGTTATCAGCATTGAGAGGCTCAGTCCCACCGTTGGTTTGAACTTCCGCCCCCCCACACTGCTCTTTTTCAGATTGCTTCTCACCTATCCCAGCAGTAGGTAATACCAAATGTCATTTAGCAAAGGTCAATGCCATTCTTTTCTCCTTTCCCTCCTCTCCTACCTTATCCAGTTGCTGTTTAGAAAAAGAAAACTCCGACACTCCAGGCTGTGTCCCGGGATCCGTTTGAAAAACACAGCATTTCAGTAGTTCAGTACTCTCACTTGCAGCCCCAGTAGTAGCTCGAAACTGAAATCTGGACGATTTCCATACAGGACTCTTCTGTGCATCACTAAAACCGGTCCCCTGTATGACTTCCTCTTCCTCCAGGACGTCGTTGTGCAACCTTGAATCGTGTGGTACACTTTTCCTGCTTGCTGTCCTCTCCGTCGGCTCTCGGCACTGGGACTTTACTCCCGAAGAACTGCCAGCCACGTCTTGCTCATCCTTTTGATTGATATCAACATGTTCAGCGGTACCGTAGGCACAGCAAACCAGTGGGGATTTCATTTGGTCAGGGCGATTAATTTCAGTTACCGCCGTTGAGTCTTCTTCCGACCTGGTAAGTTTCACAGATTCCATCTTGCTTAAATCATTCAATTGCTCCGCTACAGTCCTCTGTTCCCTACATAAGGCTTCCAGTTTCAATTGTAAATGTCTCACCTCCGGTAAGATTTGCACAGTAACAGAGCCACTGCTCACCATTGCTAAATCCGTTAAGTCATCCATAGAACCAAAAAACTCCACATTTTCCATTTCATTATTCTCCAGGGTAATTTCCTCTTGTGCAGCCATATTCACCATTTCACTTGCAGCCCTCAGCTGCTCCGATAGCTCCTCACCATCCATCCCCTTGCAGATCAGGCTACCAACTGATCCTGAGGTCAGTCAACAGTAAGTCCCCCTACTGGCCATGCAGTAGGGGAATTTCCCCGGTGTCCTGGCCAAATTTCCCTCATTCACTAAAAAATACCACCAACAGCTTAATCTGGTTCAAGGTCAGTTGGCATTCATCTGCATCCTCCTCCTCCCCTGGGTCGTGCCTGAAAATAGGCAGGTTTTGTCTAGCACACTTACCCAGTCAACAAAAACTAACTAAATAAATAAATAAATAAGTAGACCATATTGGAATAAACCCCATTCTGCTGGATGAATGAAGCTTGTTCACAGCTCTTTGCTTTAACCTCTAGATTGTACTGCCAGCTGTTAATCAAAAGCTACACATTTCAAGGCTGGCCTCATGATGCCAGACCAGTAGGTACGTAGCCACATTTGCATCTTGTAAACCTGAGATCACACTCAAAATTGTAAGAGAAATGACTGTAAGAGAGGGAACAGAATAAGACACAATTGGTGCTGTGGCAGCCCCAGAAATCTGCACTGACATGAACACGCCAGGGTTTAGAATACAGTATGGGGCCCCAATACCTGTTGACACCACAGAGCCAGCCTTGAGATGTGTAGTTTTTAATGATCATTTGGTAGTATAGCCTAGAAGTTAAAGCAATCCTAAAGATGGATTATTTGTATTAAATGTTTGCAATGTAAGGGTGATAACTCACTAGTTTTAATGCACATACAAAACAATTATTACAAATGTAGAAAGTGTTTTAGTAACACCGTAAAACACAATTAATAAAACAGATGATTTCCTATTTAACCTACAGTCAATGGAGGGCCAAGATCCTTGGTGACATCATTTCCTATCAGGAGCCTAAAACATACGTCTGCCCCCAGCCCTTAATTACAAACTGATTTACATATGAATAACTCTGGACAGCAAAAACTTACAGATAAACACAATGGCTAACTCAAATTAGCTTTATATGGTCTTTCAGACATTAGGAAACCCTATTGATGACAGTTCCCCTTTAAGCTCTATAGCAGTCAACAACCACACCAGTAGTTCAATGGAATCACAGGTTTAATAACCAGCAGCTGTGGCACCTGAGGGGGGGATATAGAATTAGCACAGCACAAGTTGTTACACAGCTCTTCTGGGCCCTTGCTCCAGGGGCGTCATTTTGTCAAAACCATAAGGGTTGCAAGAGCAACAAACTCTGGTCAGAGCCAGTACAGCTGCAGTCGAGATTGTTCGTGTAACAAAGCACAGTCTGCCATGTCCAAGATGGCCACCAGAGTTCCCTGCACATGCATGATGACTTGTGCATGCACACTGGGCTCCAGGAGACATCTTGAACATGGTGGGCAATGCCATGTTCCACTGACAATCAGCAGACAAAATACTGCGGTGGATTCGAAGTGACTGCCGTCCACCTCCACTATTAAAAAGTAATTCTGGCAAGCTCTCATTTATTCTATTGTGCTCACAAGACATCTGCAGAGCTACACCTACTGCAGCTGTAAAAAGGATTAAAAATATTAACTACATGACAGGGGTCTAGGGGCCTAGGTGGCCCCAGAAAACTTTTTAAATTTGGTGCATTCTGGTGCATTTTGGGGGCCATTAGAAACAGAATATACTACCCTGTTAATCTCTCTCAATGCCCAGTAAATTGCACCTTAGCCCCTTCCCAGAGTCTCCACAATCCAGTATGTTGCCCGCACAGCCTTCCCCATAGTCTAGCCACCTGCTCCAGTGCATGGCCCCCAGCCCTCCCCAAGTGTAGCAAGCTACACCTTTGCTCCCTTATAGAATCCTCAGCCCTTCCCCCACCACATCACCTGTAGCCTCAGGGCCTGCTCTCCTTTTTACTGCCAGTCCCATTCCAAGGTAACCCTTGTTTCAGCATTTTTCTGGGGTCATTGTTTATTATTATTATTGAGTTCTGGTGTAGGAACACACTGCTAATAAATAAGGCTGGAAATGGCAAGTTCTTTGCATTTAAAATCTGTGTAGTTGGGGCAATGTGGGTAAATGTAAGACGTAAACACAAAGCTAATGTATCAGTTTAAGTGGAATACTGATATGAGTATGTCACCCTGGGCCCACAGATTTTCTAGGTGGTCCCTGTATTCACTTTCCAGGTAGGCCCCTTGTACCTGAGTCTGATCCAGAACTCTCACCTCTAGATTTGTTTGTGGGTGATCTGTCATCTATCTCTAGGTGGTAGAGCTCTCCTCTGTTATTCAATGCAGAAAGATGACAGAAGTGCAGGAAGAAACTTGTACACAATTTTTCAAAAGTTGGGTGAACTGAGTTCCTGTGGGTTCCTGCCCAATTTTACACCTGGTTGCAACATTTAGCAAGAGACTTGAGAAACTAGTGGCACAACATATTTTAAAGTTTAAGTATTCCTTGATGAAACTTTGATTGTGGTAATTTGGCTTCGCTAGGTGCATACAGCCCAGGAAAGTTATTGTCAAAATTCAATGAAAGAAAGTTTCCACCCTTTAGGATTATGTTTTAAATACTGAATCGTATCAAAACTGAAACCGGCAGGTTCTCGACCCCTCCCCCCCCCCAATGGTACGATCATCACCTGTTTTCAATGGATGAACTCCCTTGTATAAAATGAGATGTTGAAACCTCACAGAAAAGCACCAGACTTTAACCACAGGTCCATGTTACAGAGAGAACATGCAGTTTTGGTAATGTTGCTTACCTGTGTAGTAAAGGTTTACTCTTTTGCTCTCCTGACACCGACCAGACCCTGTGTCCATCCCAACATTAAGGTACAGACTGATTAGTGGCTGCAGTCTGTTGAATGAGACAGTGCACACAGACTATCTGAAAAAACAGAACCTGCAGCTGACAGCACAGTGCTCAGTCTTTGTATAAGTGTAGGGTCACCATGGACAACATTATAATACAGAATAATTAGCAGTGTCAGTGGCTCA
Source organism: Neoceratodus forsteri (assembly GCA_016271365.2). Lineage (NCBI taxonomy): Eukaryota > Metazoa > Chordata > Ceratodontiformes > Ceratodontidae > Neoceratodus > Neoceratodus forsteri. The sequence continues at coordinate 58,785,491 of CM028130.1, forward strand.
GTAGGTAGCACACTCACCTCTGAGACCGGGAAATCAGAGGGCTGTGGGTTCAGTTCCCACATCTAGCACTTGGGTTAATATCCCAGTACTGACACTGTAGTGCAGCATGAGAGGGGTGCTGCACTTCTGAGGTGCCGTCTTTCGGATGAGACATTAAACCGAGGTCCCATCTGCCTGGATTGGTGGTAGTTCAGGTGGATGTTAAAGATCCCATGGCACTTATCGAAAAGAGTAGGGGAACTTCCCCGATGTCCTGGCCAAATTTCCCTCATTCACTAAAATTACCACCAACAGCTTAATCTGGTTCAAGGTCAGTTGGCATTCATCTATATCCCCCTCTTCCGGGTCGTGCCTGAAAATAGGCAGGATTTGTCTAGTGCACTTACCTGGTCAACAAAAACTAAATAAATTATAATGATATTTAAGGGGTTGTAACTGAGTTCCAGCCTGGAGAGGGTGCTGAACACATAAATCAGCAGCAGGTAGGGATCGATCATTATTTAAACACATTATTATACTTTAGTATAAAATAGAATGAGATATGGGGGTCTTGAACTCAGTTACCAGAAGGTGGAGTCAGTAAGACAATCAGCAGTAAAGCTGGGAAAGTGAAACATCAGAGAAATTATCAAAATCCGAGACACTTCAAAAATAAAGTCGTATCAACTCAAAAGCCTGCAACATTTGGCTTACAGAGAAAACCATTTCCTGATGGAGAACCAGACTACAAAAACACTAATGTCTGGCATTATTTAATGTTTATATTTGTACTTCTCCGTGGTAGAAATACCAGTTTTAGGAGAGATTGCGGATGTTTTTGAGGCAAAATGAGGCGTGCTTGTGAGATACATGGGGTGGTCAGGAGCCATGCCCCTCCCCATCTGAGGAAGTTTTTATAATAGTCTCAGTAGATGATCTTATTTTATTACATTTTGTGATTTTGCAATATAAATCATACTTTTTTTTTATTGTTCAAAAGTATTTTAGAGTTGTAAGTACTTTTCCTATTTGTAAATTCATAGCAGTATTGCTGTAGTGGGATTTTTACTTGGGATTCTGCAGCAAATTTGTCTCCCCCCCAAAAAAAAAATTACAACAATGTTCTGCAAGCTAATGGATTCTCTGTTTGTTATAGGCAACAGCTGTTGAAAAGAATACCTACTCCAAGACCCAGCCCGCAGTTCTGGATAAGTACTTGTGAGACCCGTCTCTTTCTTTCTCTCTCTCTCTCTCTCCCCCCTCTGACCATCCAAATTACAAAGTTGAGCATTCCTCCTCAAAGAAGTGGACAGGACAACTAAACTGTAACCTACTACTGCTAACACCTACTACAATGGCACCACTCTCTTCAACGTTCATACATAAGAGTGAAACTGCAGTTTTGGTGCCATAATGGAGTCCGTGAACACCACCCAATGAAGCAATGACTGCAAAGAATAAAAAACACCAAATGTTTCACACTGCAGTGAACAGCCGTTGGGACTGGGACAGAAGGGAGACTGGATGCTGGAGGAGTGAGAGGCGAAAGAAGGAGGTGGGGATCCTGACAACACACACACACAAAAAAAACAGAGCAGAGGAAGAAATGAGAGCCAGGATCCAGCCAGCACAGGCAGCCACAGTGCAGTCATTGCAAACAGAATTTGGGGATCGCAAAAAATTCATATGGGTCTCAAATTTGACCCCTGGCGACCCCTAAATGATGTCCCTGCCTCTCTTCTAAACAGTATACATCCCAAAAGAGAACAATTGGAACCAGTCATTATAGTTAAACTCAATGTACTCCATATAATAGTTAATATCTAATGCAGGACTGACTTCATTGCCCGGGATTGCTCAAGTTAGCCAACTTTAGTTAGACAACCCCCAAACAGGTCATGGGTCCACTTGCATGCATAAGATATGAAACCATAAATTGTAATCCACTATGGAAAGTAATGTTACTGATGTTTGAATGCTTTAAAACAAGGTAACGAATGCCTCTTAACTGTACCACATTATGAGGAATATTCTTCATTTTACTTCATAAAAGCTCCCCGTTTCACATTGTGAGGTCTTGTCCCACATTCAGTGTTAACATTTTAAAACAAAAGTCAATAGTAAATGATGCAAAAAATATATTATTCAATTAATAACAGACTTTCTGAACATAAATGCAAACATTTTTTTTTTTTTTATTTTCATCTTTATCCCTCCTTACTGCCTCCGGTGCCCCCTCCTTCCGTCCGCTCATGTCCTGCCCTGGGTCATCCTCAGGATCTGCCCCTAGAGTGCCCTACCTCCTTCTCCCTGCACATTGGGGTCTGTCCATTGAAGGTGGTCCGGGCAGGCTAAGCGACCTTCATCTAGGGCTTGCGGAGGGTATTTCTAGTTTTCTCCTTACGTCCCGCCCCTGGGGCGTCCGTGCTTGGGACGTCGTCCCAGTGGCAGAGTACTGATGCCGCTAGCCCTCACGTGCTGGCGCTCTCCCTCCTGACTCCGACCAAGCGGGCCGCCTTCATCCTCTCTTGGTGGTGCTTCCACGGCCATGAGGCGATGAACTCCGCAGTATTTCCGTGTCCCATAAATTCCACCCTGGGAGGGAGGCATCATTGGGATGCTCAATCCCTCCTCCCCTGACCCCAGCGACCGAGTCGTTCCAGACTCGGGTCGCCGGTGTAGCACGAGGTGTGGTGTCCAGCGCCTCAACCCTCAGCACCACCGGGCCAGTAATGCAAACATTTTAACAGTATTCTGAGCTTCTTAGGTAAAGATTTGATTAAGTGTTCCACATTTTGCTCATTTGTTCCACATTTTGAGAGGCAGTGTTCCACATTTGGTGGACAAAAGGTTCAGAGGTATGACGTAAAGGCTAATGACTTTCTAACTTAAAGTGATGAATTTAGCTGCTAGGATAAGGTGTCCTAACCCAGGCGTCGTTCAATCCTTCTACAGAAATAAAGAAGCTGATGGTCCTCTGCAGGGGAAAGGCCATCTGATCAGGCTCCACAGAGTCCTTGTTTTATAAAGAATGGAAAATGCAGACTTACAGGAAAACCTCTCCTGGTGCAGACAAACGCAAGTGCAGTTCTTGGGCTTACACTTAACTTTGTGCACTGACTCAACATGCAACCAAAAACTATCCTGCTCTAGGTCACAGTGCATAGCAAAAGTACTCAAAAACACAGTTACTAAAATAAATACTCTCACAATCGGTTCTATGTGATAACAGTGACTGCTGAACGGCGAGCCACGTTATTGCAGTGTCAGGGTGGCGAAATAAATTTCTCCACCCTGACATCCTACACATGGGAACTGCACGGATACTTGGTTATTTGCTTTCTTTGGTGGGGGCTGTGCACCCCACAGCTTCTACACCCCTACTAAAGGATTCTCAATTCCAGGGCAGTGCATGTTGGGGGCGCAAAAGCAAAAAAATACAAGTTTCGGGCTAGGCCCAGACCTAAACCCCAGTACCTCTCACACCGCAAGAGGAGGACAACCCCCCCCAACACCACAAGCAGCTTGGCAGCCTACCGTAGTACCACCCCTACATCCCTTCTGCCCCTTCCCAACCCACGTTCACTGTGTTTGCTCCCCCCTGCACGCGTGTACATATAGTGACATCCTGTTGCTGCAGCCACCCACACCAACACAACTGGTCACCCTATCCCCCCGATCACCATTCAGGCTTTTGCCCACAACGTGTCACCATTTTGGACAGTGCTGTCTTTCAGGTGCCAACATCATGGGCTACCTCACAATCTCTGCAGTTGATGTTTCTCCAGGAAAAATTTAGTCTCTCCTAAGTATGTGCGAAAAAAATTTCTGCTGGCAGAATTTCAGCGAAAGTGTGAATTTCACTTCCTCAAAAGTTCAGAAATCATTTTTGGAACTTTTGTGGAAATTCCAACTTAAAACTGAGGAAAAAATATAAAAAACTGCAGGTTAATTTATTAAACCACAGAAAAAATCCACAGAAATCATCACTGCCAGTGGTAATTTTTGAGGCTTTTTTTTAACTACAGTTTAATTCATTAATCCACCTCCCACTGATCAGGGTCCCAGTAAATACCTCCAATCCCTTCCCTGGACCTGCATCATTTCTAGTGGCTTCCTCACCTATGGATCATGGCCCCCAAAGCATTTTATTTCCCTGATGTTTAGCGGAGATCCCTCCCTATCCTGGATTCCTTAATCCACAAATAAACAGCCAGCAGTCCACAAACTCATCCCCCTCTATTCCCAGTATTTCCTGGTGTCTAGTGGACCTCCCCATTCCAAATCCTTTATAAAAAATAATCCCAATTCCTGGTGTCTATTGGACCCTCCTGACCACCACCCTGATTGTTCATCTTCCACCACCTCACTCCCCACTCTGCCTCTGAGCAGGCCACCAGTGCAGCACTCCTCTCCCCTCCGCTACCAGTGGCCCATCGAGTTGCCAGTGAATGGCCGCATGGTTGTACAAGCAGGTGCTCATTCACTAACAGTTCATTAAACTATGGAGAGAATAAATTCTGCAGTGTATATGCATTTTTCTGCAGTTCACAAAAAAAGTCAGCAGAACTCAGTGAAAATCCGTGGAAAATCCCAGTTTCACCAATGGTGAAAGTTCTGCAATTTCCACAAAATTTCTGAAATTTCACAGAAGTTCTGTGAAAGCAGAATTCGCAACTTTTGCCCACACCTAGTCTCTCCAGGACTCTTGCCGAATTGCTGGACTTTCACCTGAACTAGTCTCACTGTACCCTGAATCTTACTTGCAGGGTAGGTTCTGATGGTCTAGTTCACAGACTGTGGCCTAGCAAGAAGGAAACAGCATCATGCTGCTCTTGCCTCCCTCTTTCAGTTACTCCTCTGCCAGCCCAGAGAGCCACATTAAGTCTTTAGTACAGCCCTTTTTGTTATCAGGGTACATGGACATCCCAGTTTGCTGAAAGGTTATGTCAGTCTTGCTGCTGGGACCCTTATTGGCTGGAACTGGGTGCCAAAACACTGCAGGTTGTTTATTAGTGGACTGGGGGACAAGGTTACTGTCATGGTGGCTAGCAATCTGCTAGGGTAAACACTTCCCCAGACTCCAGCAGCAATTCGCAGATCCTAATAGAACTCAGCAGAGATAAGTTCAAAATTAAAAGGGGGCTACATGACAATTAATGACCATGACAGGAATGCACACAATCTAGCAAAATTCTTCTATCAAAGAGGCTATAATAGCTTGGCAGAAGACACCAGGAGAAAGGACTGCTGTGTGACTGAACTTCTCTGCTGGGACTAAAGTAGAAGAACTTTTGTATTTGACCTTTAATTTAGGGTAAAAAAACTAACATACAAAAAAAAAGTGTGTGTTTGGGTTAACTGAACTGAATGGGTGTCTGAAGAGTTATCTAGGTGTAAATCTCAGGTGACTGAAGGGACTTAACTGCTGTGAGGTTTAAATTACTTGTAGAAAGATCTGGTAAGTAGGGGGAGTGGCTTAGCTAGAAGGAAGCTACATTTAAAGACTGCCTTAGAAATTTTCTGCTAATAGCTTGGCAGAAGACACCAGGAGAAAGGACTGCTGTGTGACTGAACTTCTCTGCTTGGACTATATTGCCTTCCTTTCCTTTCCTCCCCTCCACCCCCCCCCCCACCTGAAGCTAGTTCTATTTTTATAGGCACAGAATTTGACTGACAACAGGAACTTCCTGTTTAGGGGCAGGAAGTGAGTGATCACAGAACCACCAAGAACCCACCATCCTAGAAGGGCAAGAGTAGCTCTCTGACCCCCTGTAGCTGCTGGAGGTCTGCCTCTGAGCAAGTAATTGGTCTACTGCGAAATATAGGATATTCTTGTCTCAGAACAGGACAATCAGGAGCTTAAAGGGCACACAGGCAGAAAGTAAGGAGAGAGAGAAAAAAAAAGAATAAGGATTGCAAACAGTTAAGGGGCCAGAAATAAGACATGATTGGAGTGGTGCAGTGCAGTGGCTATGGAGCAGCAGTCTTCCTGGAGATGTTCTGGAGGATGCGGTGTTGTCCCATCTGCAGGCACCTCTCTGGGCTGAGGGAGGAGGTTGCTCATCTCCAGGCTGAGTTGGCCAGGATTTGTGAGACCTCCTCTTCTATCCAGGGACCACCAGTGCCACTGCCATTGCCTCAGAGGTTGCCAGGAAAGAGGAGCGGTTGGACCACAGTGGGCTCAGGGAGTGTGATCGTGGTGGAACAGAGGCGCATCCCTCCCATTGTACCTCTCCACAATTCCTATGCCATTCTGGCAAAGTGTGGTTCCTCTATGGAGGCACCCACAGTGGAGACCAAGGAGGATGCTGGGAACCTCCATAGAGAGACCCACAGGAGGTGGCAGGGGACCCTGCAGGAAGAAACAACTCCTGGTGGGGACTCCATTATTAGGAAGGTAGAACTGGGGGAGGAAGGGAGAGGAAGAGTGCCTGCCTGGTGCCATGGCTTGCAGGGACAGGAGCGAATCCTCAGGATTGCCAGAGCAGCTGCACAGGAGGGAGCTGGATGTCATTGTCCACCTAGGGACAAATGACCTGGCTAAGAAAGGGATTAGAAAGCAGGAAGAGTTTGTGGAATTGGGGAGGGCCTTAGTCAAGTAGCATGCACGGTAACCTTCTCGGAGGTGCTACCCATCTATGGCATAGGAGAGGCTGGGTGTTCCACACCATGGGATTCAATCAGTGGTTGAAAAACTGGTGTGGAGCTCAGGGATTAGCTTCATTGGGGACTGGGGTCCACCTGGAGTGATGCAAGCCTATACTGGCATGATGGGCTGCATCTGTCCGGGAGGAACCAGGATCTAGGTGATAGGTTTAAATGCTTCATTGGCAAGCTTTTAAACTAGCCAAGGGAGAGACTGGAAAGGGCAGAAAATCCTAGCCCCCCAATAATCACGGTAGTAAGTGCGTCAAGCACCAACATGGAGGTGTCGACAGGGAGAAGGGCAGGGTAAATGGAGAAAGTGACAAAGGCAAGAAGGACAGGGATGGGGCAAAAGGGCATAAGGCCATCAGGAAATGGAGGGTAATGAGTACCAATGCCCGTAGTCTGGGCAACAAGCTCCCTGAGCTGATGGCCTTAATGGAAGAGGGATGCCTGGATATCGTAGCAGTCACAGAAACATGGTACACAGAGAACCATGACTGGGATGTTAACATACCAGGGTACATAACCTACAGGAGAGACAGGCAGGGAGAAGAGGGGGAGGAGTAGCTCTCTATGTAAAGGAAGGGATAAAAGCAACTGAAAAAAAGAGTAAACAGGGAGGAGAGGAGGCACTGTGGGTCACCTTGAGACTGGAAAAGGCACCACAATCTGCACAGGGGTTGTGTACAGACCCCCATGTCAGGGGAAGAAATGGACAAGGATATGATAGAAGGCATTCTTAGAATGGCAGAGAAAGGGAGATACTGTTGATGGGAGACCTGAATATGCCAGATGTTAACTGGAGCACATTGCTGCAGCCACATCCAAGAGCAGGGCCATTCTTGATGCCCTACAGGTGGCAGGCATTAGACAGCTAGTTCAGAACCCACTCATGAGGGAGCAATCTTAGACCTCGTACTCTCAAATGGGGCAGTGAGAGGATCTCAGATCTAGAAGTGGGTTGCGATCTGGGGACAAGTGACCATCAAACAGTGTGGTTCACGTTAAACTCAGCTACAGAGTCAAGCCATACAAAAGTGAGGGTACTGGACTTTAGGAGGGCTGACTTTGCAAGATGGGAGAGTGCCTCAGAAAGCACTAGCAAGCAGGCTAGAAGGAGGTGTGGAGCAACAATGGGGAATTATCAAACTGCCATCACAGAGGCAACAAGCCTTTGTGTGAAGCAAATGAACAAATCAAAATGAAAGAAAAAGCCACTATGGTTCTCAAAAGAGGTAGCTGTGAAAGTCAGGAAGAAAAAGATAGCATTCTGGAAGTATAAGGAAACACAGAAGGAGCAGGACAGAGAGCTGTACCAGTTAAGGCAGAAGGAAGCAGGGAGGGAAGTCAGAACAGCAAAGGCCCAAACTGAGGAAAAGATAGCCAACTCAGTTAAGATAGGTACATCAGTGAGCGTAGAAAGACAAAGGGAGGGATAGTGAGGCTGAATAGAATGAACAATGGGTGGGCAGAGGGGGAGAGTGAAAAAGCAGGAATACTGAATGAATATTTCTGCTCAGTATTCTCAAAAGAGGAGGGGGAAGTGCCTAATCCAATTAACAGAAGCACTCTTGATAGAAATTGATCCCAGTCCTTTCACAGAAGAAAGGGTTCTGCAAGAACTCCTAAAATTGAAGGTTGACAAAGCAATGGGTCCTGATGGAATTCACCCAAATTCTAAAAGAATTAAGGGAGGAATTAGTGAAACCACTGGCTACTTTTTTAATAAATCATGGGAGGATGGTGTGGTACCGAAGACTAGAGGAAGGTGGATGATTCCTTCACAAAAGTGGGTCCAAGACAGAGGCAGGAAACTACAGACCTGTCAGTCTGACCTCTGTGGTAGGGAAAGTGATGGAGTCACTTCTGAAGGAAAGAATAGTCGAGTACCTAGAGGCCAGTGGAGCACAGGACCCAAGGCAGCATGGGTTCACCTCGGGAAGGTCATGTCAGACGAATCTAATAGATTTCTTTTACTGGGTGACCAAAGTAGTAGACCAGGGAGGGGCTGTGGACATGGCCTACCTAGACTTTAGGAAGGCATTTGACACAGTCCCACACAAAAGATTAATAGTCAAATTAACCAGCCTGGGAGTGGGACCCAGGGTGGTAGCCTGGGTAAAACATTGACTGAACAACAGGACACAGGAGGTAATTGTAAATGGAGTCCATTCTGAAGAAGGGGTTACTAGTGGGTACCACAGGTTCAGTATTGGGTCCATTCCTTTTAATATCTTCATCAGTGACATTGCAGAGGACTGGAAGGAAAAGTATGCCTTTTGCAGATGACACAAAAATCTGCAACAGGGTTGATACACAAGGAGGTGTGGAAAGGATGAAAAGGGACTTGGCAAGGTTGGAGGAATGGTCAGAAGTATGGCAGCTAAGATTCAATGCAAAGAAGTGCAAATAATGCACCTGGGAAATAAGAACCCAGGGAAGAATACACAATGGGTGGGAGGTAGTAACAACAACAAAAAGGAAAGGGACCTGGGAGTAATCATATCAGATGACCTTAAGGTTAGCAAGCAATGTGAGAAGGCAGTAGGGAGGCTGGGGGTATACTGGGATGTATAGGGAGAGGCATCAGAAGCAGAAAACAGGAAGTTGTTATCCTCTGTACAGACAGTTGGTGAGACCCCATCTGAGTACTGTGTCCAGTTCTGGAGACCCCATCTCATGAGGACATATACAGGATAGAGGCAGTCCATAGGAGGGCAACTAAAATGGTGCAGGGTCTGCAAGAGAAGCCGTATGAGGAGAGACTAAGGAGCTTAATATGTATACCCTTGAGGAAAGAAGGGAGGGGGACATGATAGAAATTTTAAGTACCTCAGTGGAATCAACAAAGTCCAAGAGGGTAGCATTTTTCAGAAAAGAGACTTGCAAGAACAAGGGGACACAGATTAAAGATAAAAGGAGGGCAGTTCAGGGGCAATGTGAGGAAGTATTATTTCACAGAGAGGGTAGTGGATGCATGGAACAGCCTTCCTGAGGAGGTTGTGGGGTCTAAAACCGTGGGAGAATTCAAGAATGCATGGGACAGACATAAGGCAATTCTTGTGTGGGTAGGAAGAAATAGGCTGTTGGTTAACTAGGATCTGCGGCCTATACTGTAGGTAGGGAAATCAGCAGACTAGATGGGCCTAGCAGTCCTTATCTGCCGTCTAAGTCTATGTTTCTATGTAATAGTGAGTGTTTTAGTAAAGTTATACAGTATCACAGGTGGGGGGATCCAAAGGGAAAATCTTTTGAGTGAAAAACAAATCCATGCTGCACCTTTTCCAATTACACCAAATTTTATTACCACCTTCAGCCCTCAAACACACCTCAACAGATTACTCCATTTAAAGAATTACTACATTTTGGAGATGGAGCCAAAACTGAATGAAGTAATAAAAAGTAGATAATGTGTTATTTTTTAATGACCAAAATCTTCACAACTCCTTGGTTTGCTTTTTGCATAAAAACTCCATCCCAGCTAAAGTCCACTTGCCATTGTGTAATCACTGATATGGAAAGTGTTGTTTTTGTTTTGATATTGTGCCACGGAATGTGGTCAAACATCAAGTAACAGGAGGGTTCTCTGTAATGGGTTTTGTAACTTGTAATAAAACAGATGTGGTTTACCTAGTGACTTGTGTTTACAAGTACTTTTATATTAGCAAGGCCATTAGAAAATTCAAAATTAGAATCAGTAAACATCTATGGCACATGGAGAGAGGAAAAACTAGTAATGCCCTTGCCTTACATGTACAGAAGATGGGCAGAAAACACAAATTTAAATGTCAAGATATTGAGAGGGTTACTACTTATTTATTTAGTTTTTGTTGACCGGGAAAGTGGGACTAGGCAGTTTTGCCTGTTTTCAGCCTCCTTCTAGGGGAGGAGGGATACCAATGGAAACCAACTGACATTGAACCAAATTAACCTGTTGGTGGCATTTTTAGTGAATTGGGGAAATTTGGGCATGAAAATGGAGAAAGTCCCCTACTCTTGGGAAGGAGAACTGTGAGTTCCTGCTCCAAAATGGAGGCTTGTACATTGGGAGAGAAGGAGGAGGTGTAGTGGCAGGCTGGTGAGTTGTTCTCCCTCCCAGTATCTGCTAATTCTTGCCAGGAGAACAAAGATTCTATTGTTCCACCCTCATATTTTGCAATTACAGAGTCTGTCCTGTCCTTAAGCACACAGTTTTCCCACAGGCGGGAGTGAGTACTGCTGAACTGGCTGTATCTGACCTTATGGAAGCGGTGGACATTTTGGAGACCAAAATGAATGAAAACAGTTTGCAGCTCACCATCCTGCTCTCTGATGATTTGTGTGCAACAAAGTAAAATTAAGGAGCAAACCCCTGTGCCTGCAACAGTGACTGTTCTGCCTGCTCAACCCTTGCTTGTGGAAAGTGAGATTAGGCAGTCTGCTGAAACTGCAGCATACCCTTTCTGATATTAGCAAACAAAGGGATGGAGATCAAAGTAATATGCTGACAGTTCACAGCAGGCTGAGATAAGCTTTTTAGCTGTCCTCCCAGCTGATGCTTGCCTCTATCTCTCAATAATCCCCAGAGAAAGCTCTACTTGAGGCAGGAGGGTTAAAACAAAGGATGGCCAGTGGGACCCATACCCTGCTTGGACTGCATCACAACTATTCTCTGGAACAGGGACCCACCGTTCACCTCAACCTTCACCAGCTTCGCCTTGTACTAATGTATGCCTAGAGGATAATAAATAGCACACAGATTTTACTGAAGCACAATCCGGGATGGATAATCTCATGGCAGAACCAGAGAATAGGTCAGTGGAAAATGTTATTACTGATAATACATTGCAGCAAGCTATTTCAGGAGATGGGGACATTGCCAAGAGAAAGGTGTGATTATAGTATTCCCTAACTGCTCTGTTCCAAATGGCAGCTTGTATAAATCCACATCTTTGCCTTCTATGAGAGATTGCTCTGTGACAGACACAGGGAGTGCATCTATTGTTCCTATCATAATTACTGATGGAGAACAGATCGTTCATGACCCTAGAGTGGGTCCTGCTGGGCAAACTTTTTCTTGTTCTGTTGATCACCCCAAGACAGTGGCCTCCCCTCATGACCCAGTTACTGAAAGCTTGGTTTTAGAGATGGAGCAGCAGACTACACGTAGTCATTCCACTCCCACCCCAAGGTGATCCTAAATTTTATTATTTTTTTTTAATAGAACTGAACCTCTTCCCTGGACAAATGCTATGTGTTTACACTATAGGGGAACCATGTCTGATAGACCAGGCAGGACCTTTGCAGAAAAAAGCCTCCTGAAAGACTGCATGGATTTTATACCCTCTGAAGTATTCGCACTGATTCATATCTCGGGGGGAAGAGAATTTCGACATAAGTTTTAAAATGACTGCTGGATTGGAGTGTTTTTGGAGTCTATATGACACTGAAGTTGAACCCCTTATGGACTCCTTTCATAGCTATGCCACTTTCTAAACCAGCAGTGAAAACTGTGACTGTTATATTCAGAAATGAAAGTGTCAGTATTGGGAACATTAATTATTAGTTAAGCCAACAATGTGATTTATTACACCCACCAGAAGCCATTATTGATATGGAATGTTTCTGGATGAGAGGATGGAAATTCAAAGTCTGTTTACGTCATAATGCTCATGGGATCTGTCATCTTCCCAACAGTTTTTTTTTAGATCAAGACAGAGGAGTCTGTTTTTATGCAGGCCAGCCCAAGGCCTGCTATAAATGTGGAGACATGCCCCATTTATCTGTGCTTGTGAAAACCTGTTATGTGGGCTCTGTGGAAAATTCAGACACATTAGTTGGCATGCCAGAACTACCAAAGATGCAGTCTTTGCAAAGAACAATTCCACATATTTCAAGACTGTCCAGGGGCATCCTATAACAGAACAAATCAATATAACAAGGATGACCTGGTGCAGGCAGCCCAAAAATCCAGCTCTGTCATTCAATCTACTTCTAACCCTCCTCCCCAAGTTGCACTCCATATGGCACAGTTTCCTCCAGTAACATCCAATCATCACACAAATGATCAGTCTAGCCCACAGCCACCTTCCCCACACCAGGCACTTGGTTTAAATCCCAATACTGACGCTGTAGTGCAGCATGAGAGGGGTGCTATGCTTCTGAGGTGTCGTCTTTCGGATGAGACATTACACTGAGGTCCCATCTGCCTGTTCTGGTGGTAGTTCAGGTTGATGTGAAAGAGCCCATGGAACTTCTCGAGAAGAGCAGGAACAGATTCAGAAGCAAATTATTTGATACCATTTATAGGACCAACACAGATGTAACAAAAAGAACAAAGTGCTTTAGTTTTTGGGCCAAAACAGTCCTTCTTCGGAAACTTAATGACAGTTATTTAGAAAATATCATACTTTTAACACCCAGATCATGCACAAAAAAAAACCAAAACAACAGAAAAACATCCCATTGGTTTAAAATACTCATTTAAAAAATAACACAAGACACACCAGAGAAGCTGAAAAATACCAGTTAAGCTTCAGTTGAAAATGCCTAAAGCTCAGATGTGCTTAGAGTATATTATAATGCTAGGAGTGCACTGCACACAAGTTAAAATGACTTAGAAATACCTTCAGAGTAAAATAAGGACATCTTGAGCATAGAAATGTTTAGCTCAATTATGAGTGCAATTCATGAAAAACAAAACCCACTCAGATTGTCATAATTGTAAGTTAACCCTTAGGCTGCCTGAAGATTTAGAATGCATAGGTTTTTAGGACAAGATATTATGTCGTCGGCAGGCTAAGGGTTAAAAATAAGCCACACAAAATAGAATTACAAAAAATAAATATACATGGCATACAATGGGTTTAAAGTAAAATGTGCCTAATGTGAGCAACAGTTGGAAACATTACCCAACTATACTCTCAAACTGGTTATTATGCTCCATAAACCTTAAGGCATGTAGTGTTGTAACAGGAGTTTGTACATGATAATATAAATTGGCAGTATAAGAGCCAGATAAAAATCTACTTGTCAAGGACCACCAAGAAACTAAGACCATACAATCTGATATGTACAGATTTCAACTTGATGTACTAAAAATGTCTAAGGAATCTGAATAAGAAATCATAGGAATTATATTCCACCCCTGGGGGGAAAATAGCTGGTTGTAAGGAGGTATACACACACACACACACACACACACACACACACACACACACACACAAGTCCTAATGCACCATCATTCACATCAGTCACTTCAAATGTTATCCAAAGGAATTAAACTTGTGCTGAACTTTCAAGTAAAAGAGATATGTACAGAGTTCTAAAATTCAAAAACCCTCCCCAGGGTAAGATAACTAGTTAGAAGTAAATTTACACTATATGTATGTGAGACACGAGTCCTAACATACCTTCATTTCCACAAATCACAACAATATTAGCCCAATGTAATTTAATCTGTCAAGGACTCCAATGCAAATGAGATTCTGCACTCCAATACGTTCAGAGTACAAAAATGTGACAGTACTATATATAATAAAACTACTGTGTGAAAAGTAAGAAGCAAGGAATCTGAATAAGACCCAATGGAATTAACCGTACCCAACCCCTGGGGAAGACAGCTGTTAAAAGAAATAATACTCATTATGGGTGTAAACTAAAAGTCATAACACACTGTAACACCATTATGTCATGCACCTGAATATAAGCCCTCCTCAATGTAACAGCAATCTCCACACCCACCACACTCACTTAATCACCCCTCCACACACACACACCCAAGGAGACACTGAAGTCCTATAACATGTTTATCCTTTGAAGAAAAGGTCTGTGGATGTTTAAGTCTTATAATGTGCCATAAACCCCAAATTTGTGTTCATGCCATCATTTACTATATTGAGAAGTAATATAAGTTTGATTTCAAAAGTCCATCTCTGTTGTGTACTTTTGAAACTTCCTTTTAAGACCATAACTGACATATCTGAGATTGAGCGCTCTGGCCAAGAGAAGTGTTGCCCCACTGGTTTCCCAGTCATCTTGAGATCAATATTATGTCTGTGCAAGTTCATTCTAGTGTGGAGCATCTGGCATGTCTCTCCAGTATAACCTGTTTGTGGACATCTTTTGCATTGAATGAAATAAACAACATGCTGTGATGCACATGTGTAATTCCCCTGTACCCTGAATTGTCTGTTTTGTGATGAAACTACACTGTCCGAAGTGGAAATGAGTTCACAAGTCTTACATCTGAGTTGATTACAGGGTCATGTACCATTAAGTGGCATGGCATTTTGTTCTGGTGAAAGTTTACTCCTAACAATTAGTTTGGCTAAGTTTGGTGATTGTTTAAAAGATAGTAGTGGTAGTTCCTTAAAAATACAATTATGGGTCTCATCCTCACTAAATATTGGGTGGAGGTCCTTAATAATCTTGTGCAGAAGTTCAAGGTCAGGACGATATGTGACTACTAATGGTATTCTGTTGGTAGCTGTCCTTTCCTTATACTGAAGTAGGTTTTACCTTGGTACCTGTGTTGCACGTTTTATTGTTCTGTCCATTCCTGTGGAAGAGTGTTCCTGCTCAATAAAGGTGTTTTTCAACATAGCCAAATGTATATCTGTCTTCCTCATTTGAATAGATACACTAATACCAAAGTGCTCGACTGTGCATAACAGATTTCTGAGTGTGGCTCAGGTGATTCTATTCGTGTATAAGTATATCTGTCTGTCTGTTGGCTTCCTGTAAATACATGTATGTAAGGTTCCATCCTTGATGGTGACAGTGGGGTACAGAAAATTAACCCTTGTGGCAGAATATTCCAGGGAAAACTTTATGGTTTATGTTTGTGGCAGAATATTCAAGGGAAAACTTCATTGTTGGGTCGAAGTTAATAAGTTCCTGATGAAAATTCTTAAGTGTGTCAGTACCCTCCATCCAAATTATGAATACATCATCAATGTAAAGGAAATAAGCGAGTGGTTTGTGTGAAAAAAAAAACAGTGGGGCAACACTTTTCTCGGCAGGACCACTCAATCTCAGATATGTCAGTAATGATCTTAAAAGGAAATCTTAAAAGTACACAACAAATACAGGCTTTTGAGATCAAACTTATGTTATTTCTTAATATGGTAAATGATGGCATGAACTCAAATTTGGGGTTTATGGCACATTATAGGACTTAAATGTCTGCAGACCTTTTCTTCAAAGGACTGACATATTATAGGACTTCAGCATTTCCTTGGGTGTGTGTGTGGGGGGGTTATGTGAGTGTGGTGAGTGTGGAGATTGCTGTTATAATGAGGAGGGCTTAAATTCAGGTACATGACATAATGGTGTTACAGTGTGTTATGACTCTTAGTTTACACCCATATTGAATATTATATTCTTTAACAGCTATCTTCCCCGGGGGTGGAGGTAGGGTTAATTCCATTGGGTCATATTCAGATTCCTTGCCTGTTACTCTTCATACAGTAGTTTTATTATATACTGTCACATTTTTGTATTCTGAACATATTGGAGTGCAGGATCTCATTTGCGTTGGGGTCCTTGACAGATTAAATTACACTGGGCTAATATTGTAGTGATTTGTGGAAATGAAGGTATGTTAGGACTTGTGTCTCACATACATATAGTGTATTTGCACGTCTAACTAGTTAACTTGCCCTGAGGAGGGTGGAGGATTTTCGCAGTTTTGAACATTGTACATATCTCTCTTACCTGGAGGTTCTGCACAAGTTTAATTCCTTTGGATAACATTTGAAGTGATTGATGTGAATGATGGTTCATTAGGACTCGTGTGTACATGTGTGTGTGTGTGTGTGTGTATCTCTTTACAACTAGTTATCTTCCCCCTGGAGAAGGAGAATTTAATTCCTATGATTTCTTATTTAGATTCCTTAGACATTTTAAGTTGAAATCTGTACATATCAGATTGCACAGTCTTAGTTTCTTGGTGGTCCTTGACAAGCAGCTTTCTGTTTAGGTACTATACTGCCAATTTATATTATCATGTGTAATCTCCTGTTACAACACTAAAGGCCTTAAGGCTTATGGAGCATAATAACCAGTCTGAGAGTATAGCTGGGTAATGTTTCCAACTATTGCTCACATTAGGTACATTTTACTTTATACCATTTGTATGCCATGTGTATTTATTGTTTGTAGTTCTATTTTGTGTGGCTTATTTTTAACTTACAATTATGAAAATCTGAGTGGGTTTTGTTTTTCAAGAATTGCACTCATAATTGAGCTAAACATTTCTATGCTCAATATTTCCTTATCTTACTCTGAAGGTATCTCTAAGTCATTTTAATTTCAACTCCCTCCCACCCTACATCACAGACATTGCCAAAATTGGTGCCTTCGAAATTGCCCTCCGGAACCGTCTCTTTGACTCTCATTGCTGTACATGCACCTAATTAATTAATTAATTTATTTATTGCAATTGTTTCACCAGGAAAGGCACACTGAGCAACAGGATGCTCGTCTCCCGGTGCGACCTGGAGGGGTATCCATGAATATGATAACACGCAGGTTATCAAGTGAACAGGTAACAGAAGCAAATAAAAAGCAGCCTAAGGATACACGATTGCATGAATATACAAGCAGCGCACATTAAATGCTTAGGATATTATAGTATCAAATAACAATTTTTGTGACAAGAAGCAGCAGACAAGGTAAATTATCAAAGTAGTAACAGCTGTAAACAACAGAGGATGTATATCACAGTTATACAGTTATACACAGTACATGGGGCAAAATAGGCCCAGGACATACTGTAAGTCCAAGGTTGGGGTTATATGCCAGCTTCTGTAGCAAGGCTAAGGACACAGGTCAGGCATTGGGGAGGGGATAATGGGGTATGGCAGGTTTAGGGACAGGAGCAATTTGTAGTAAGGAAGTTTGCTAGGGCAGTAGACAGGGAGTAGGAAGAGGAGTGCCGAATTGCGGTGGGAGGGCATTCCAGAGCTTGGGTAGCTGGTGTGAGAAGGCAGCTTGACCGGCAGAGGTCTTTTTATTAATTTTATTTTTTTATTTCAAGTCTTTGGTAACCAGGTAAGGCCCACTAGGCACAAGTACCTGTTTTCAGCGGCGACCTGGGAGCACTGGGCGGTTAAGTGACTTGCTCAGAGTCACACAGTATGCAAATGAAGGTTGTGAGAATCAAACTCAGGTCTGGTCTGCTGGATTTATCAAGCTCATTCACACCTCGTTCCTCTAACCTCTAGGCTATACTGCCAGCCAGTCTTCCACCTAGGGACTGAAAGTTGGCGGGAGTCACTGGATCTAAAATGATGGGAGGGGGTGGGGCATCTGTGAGCATGGTGGCAAGGTAGGAGGCAATGGACCCAAGCCATAAATTGGAGACAAATTTAGCACAGTGAGAGATGTGCCATTTTTCAAGGAATGGTAGTGCCAAGGCTCAGTAGAGGTCGCAGTGGTGGGTGAGGGGAGAGGCATCTAGAGCAAAGCAGCAGAAGGCATTATAAGGTGTGTCCAGTTTAGACAGGGTGGACTTACGGGCTGTACAATGTCGCAGTAGTCGATGGAGGGCAGTATCATCTTCAGTACCAGTTCACGTCTGACTCGGGGAGGGAGGCTGCTGCGGTTCCTATATAGTGCACTGAGCATGGGGCATAGTTTTTTTGAGATAGCATCTATGTGGTCAGAGAAGGAGAGATGGCTGTCGAGCCAGGCCCCCAAGTAAAGGAATGAGGAGACTTCTTCAAGTTTTTGGCCATCCAGGGTGGCAAAGTAGGGAAGGAGGGGAGTCTGGCTAGGCGTTGTCATGTGCCGAAGGTCATAGTGACAGTTTTTTTTTGCATTTAGAGAGAGCTGTTGAGAACTATACCATTGCTGTACCTTGTTGAAGTCAGCTTGGAGGTTTGATTGTACCACATCAGGGGTGGAGCCCAAGTAGTAGAGTACAGTATCATCTGCATACACATGTGGATTGAGTACAGCAGATGAGTGGCAGGTCATTTAGGAATATAGAGAACAGAATGGGACCAAGAACCGACCCCTGTGGGACACCGGTAGTTAAGGGAAGGTGGGTGGAGATCACATTTGAGACTCTAACGGATTGAGTTCTATCAGAGAGGTATGACCTGAACCAGTTCATGGCTGCGACAGAGAGGTCTGATTCAGTGAGATTCGAAAGCAATATGGGTTGGGAGACAGTGTCGAAGGCTTTTGCAAGGTTGACAAAAATGGCTGAGGTGATCAGTCCACTGTCCATGCCTGTCAGGATAGTGTCTGTAAGCCTTATCAGGGAGAAGGTGGTGGAGTGTCCCTTCCTGAAGTCAGACTGGAATGGCGTGAAGAATTTGGAGCCAGTGAGGAAGGAGGTAAGTTGGGAGAGCACAAGGTGCTCTTGTAGTTTTGCTAGGGCAGGGAGAAGGGAGATAAGGCAGTAGTTAGAGAGGGAGGTAGGGGCACCTCCTTTTGGCAGGGAGATGACAATGGCATGCTTCCATGCATGGTGGATGGAAGCGGCAGCAAAGGATTGGTTTAGGAGTTTGGCAAGCAGAGTTGCTATAGTGGGGGCGGAGAGGTATAGAAGTTTGGGGTCTAATCCATCCAGGGATTTGCCTTTTGAAGGGTTGAGAGAAAGTAATGCATCTAGGGCCTCAGTTGCAGAGATGTCTTTGAAGGAAAAGGAGCAAGGCCTAGTCTGGGTCTTTATGTCTGTAGGCTGTGCGAGAGGTGTACTGTTGGGCAGGGAAGAGAGGAGTGTGGCAGCACAAGTGGAGAAGTACACATTGAACTCAGTGGTGACTGCAGTGGGCTCTGATAGGAGAGAGTTATTAACATTTAGCATTGGAGTGGAATTGGCAGCCAGTGGGGTGAAAAGGGAGTGAATGACCTTCCAGAATGTTGAGGGTTTATTTAAGTTTGACTGGAGGGAGCTGCTGAAGTACTCTGCTTTTGCAAGATGAGTGGCTCTGATTCACTTGTTATGGAGCATGCGGTATGTGGAGAGGTGTTGTGGGAGGCGTGTGGATTTATGCATTTTCCATGCTTTGTCCCGTGCGATTTGACATGCAGTCAGTTCTTGGGTGATCCAAGGTAGGTGGTTGCCTCATACTCTTGTACAACACAGTGGGGCATGTGTGTTTCAGATGCTGAGGAATGTGTTTTTAAAGTGTAGGAGGGCATCATCAATGGAGATCATAGGAGGGGCAGGGGCTCAGTTTGCTAGCGCATGGTTATCTAACACAGGGGCTAGATTGAGGGATTTATAGGAGTGTTGGACTACAAATTTAATGGGGGATTTTGGGTGGTGGATTTTGCACACTAAGAAGGTTACATGGTGGTCACTAAGGGAGTCAGGAAGAATACCGGCTTGTTTGACCCGGTGGGGGAGGTGTGGTAAGGACCCAGTCAATGAGCGAGTGGTTACCAGATTTTAGGTTAAGCTGGGTGGGCTCAGTAATGATTTGTGAGAGGTTTAGGGCAGAAATTTCAGTCCTGGTTTTGTTGAGGGCAGGAGCTAGCCAATTGTGGTTAAGATCACCCATAATGTAGAGTTCCCCTGTCGTGGTTAGGCAGGAGATTTGCTTGAGGAGGTCTGTGTCAGCAAAAGCAGGTGTACTAGGTTGGCAGTATATTCCAGCAATGTAGATTGGTAGCGAGAAGGGAAGAACAAGCTGAATTAGTATTACTTCAAGGACTTTTGGTTCGGACTTTGTCAGGACCACTGAATAGTGCAAGTCCAAGTTTACTTAGATGGCTATTCCACCGCCTTTAGAGGCTCTATCCTGGTGGGCCATAGTGTAGCCTGGGATAGCGACAGAGGGGTCATTGATGTTTTTGTTGAGCCAGGTTTCAGAGAGGGTGAGGATATTTGGAGCATAGTGGACAGCAAGAACCTGAAGGGAGTCAAGCTTGTGGACAAGGCTTCTTATATTTAGGTGCAGGAGGTGCAGGCCACGTGGGAGAAGGTTCCCAGACTGAGGTGAAGAAGAGGCTGATGTTGGAGAGGGGCATGGGGTGGTATTTGGGCCAGGGTTAGGGTGGATGTCACCTGCTGCAAGGAACAGGAGAGCAAGAGTTAGATAGTGTGCGAATAGCTGTATATGACTGACTGCAAGCGTTCATCTCTTAGATTGATGGTGTGTATGAGCTGGGCATAGGGGAATAAGTAGAAAAAATGACCAGGGAGGCGATGGGTTGAAAAGAAATGGGCAGGATGTGTGGCAGGTGTGTCCATGCTTGGGTGAAAAGGAGGTGGACACCAGGCTGGAGGGTGGGAGGCTCAACGAAGTCTGGCAGAATTTGGGAGGGACATGGGAGAGGTGGGTGGCATGTTGGAAAGGAAGGAGGAGGGAGGAGAAGAGAATAGGGATGAGTAGGGTCAGGTGGCCTGGTAGAAGGATCATGGTGCAGATCAGGTGATAGGAGGACCCTACTGTTGTGGTTACTTAGCGGAGAAGGTAGGTGCTGTAGTTACTTAGTGGAAAAGGTTGAGGGCTGGGATGCAGGGGCAGGGAAATGATAGGGACCTGTAAGGATTAGGAACCAATAGGGGAGCAGAGGTTCCCACTGTGGGATTGTCCTGTCAGGCCTCCCTGACTTAACAACATCCTCCAGACAGCCTGTCCTCTCCCTCTCCCTCTCCCTCTGCCCTCTGCCTCTCCCCTCTGCCTCTCCCTCCCACTCCACTCCCTATCCCTATCTCCACCCTCTCCAGGCATTATCCAGGTATGTCCAGGGCTGTACCCCCAATGTAACCCTTAGGTACCTTGTATATGACTGTAACCTATAATAAGTAACATTATTATGTAACCTATGTGTACTCTATGTTTAATGTGTACTCTGTGTTTAATGTTCTGCACCTGTACTGTTCTCACTGTTGTAACCACACTATGTAACTCTGTCTACCTCCCCCTGGGATGAGGTGCCTTTGTAAATGAGTCCATGACTCAAAGGTTGTAAATCTGACTTTTCTAATAAATAAAATGTATGTACAGTGCACTCCTCACATGATGCTATGCTCTAAGCACATCTGGCCTTTAGACCTTTTCAGCTGAAGCTGAACTAGTATTTTTCAGCTTCCCTGGTGTGTCTTGTGTTATTTTTTAAATGAGTATTTTAAACCAATGGGAATTTTTTCTGTTTTTTTCCTGCATCATCTTGGTGTTAAAAGTATTGGATTTTCTAAATAACTGTCATTAAGCTTCCGAGGAAGGACTGGGTTGGTCCGAAAGCTGAAGAACTTTGTTCTTTTTGTTACATCTATGTTGGTCCAATAAAAGTTATCAATTCATTTGCTTCTGGATCTGTTCTTTCAAGGACCAATACAGCAAAGACTAAATCTGTATGAAAAGAGTAGGGGCATTTTTTATTGAAAATTCAATACAAACATCATAAAATCACAACAATACTGTAGCTAAAACACAGATGCATTGTACCAACAATCTAAGTTCTTGACAAGATCATACTGTTCTAAAATGGCCAATGCCAGCAGTGTGTGAATCAGAAAGACTCACTGAATTTGCCAAAAGACCAGTTAAGATTAAGCAGTAACAAAATGAGAACTGGTATTTAAAAAAAATAACATCTTCTTCTACAAAAATGCATGTTTGTTCATTCAAGGCAGTTCTTCTTTCAGATATTAACAGCCCCGTCTAAATTCTTCACTATTTATGGGGCTGGCAGTATAGCCTAGAGGTTAGACTAATGAGTTATAAATGAGCATTGTACATCCAACATTCAGACATGGGTTTGAATTCCCACACCTTCCATTTCCATACTATGTGGCTTTGATTAAGTCACTCAATCTCCCGAAAGTTCCGGGGTCGTCCCTAGAAACAAGCATCTATGCCTAGTTGGCCTTACTTGGTTACCAAAGGGAAAAACATACAGTATATATTAACTAAATTACATTACATTTATAAACTGTAAACAAACATTAAACTCCAGTACACATATTCCAGATCCATGCAATAACCAGCCTCCCTACTCCAAACAGAGTCCATTTAAGTACTCTGTACTCTGTAAATCTGTAATTTTTTTTTACTTTTAGTTTAGTTTTACATTGACCTTTTGCTGCATGGGAAGGAATGCTCACTCAAACAGTGTAGCTGAGCCTCAGACTGTAAATCCTAGATAAGAGATGACCAGTCTGCATCACATGGCCCATCCCAAACTTGACACTTCCGACTCCAGAAACAGCAAACAAGCATGAAGCACCTCTTTTATTCTATTTGTGCCTTGGCAGCTGGACTTAATTAACTCTGTCACACTAGTTTGTGCTTACTTTTTTTGTCTGTTTGTTTAAAGGGCAAGATCCTTCCGGACAAAAAAGTGATGGAGCTACAGCCCGCCCCCAACCCTGCAGTTCGTATGTGTGCCCATAGGAATGAAATAGCTCACAAACTGCAGGTCCACTGTCTGTAATCTGACACTGTAGACTACATACATCATATAATGAGTTAACCCCTAGATTGCTGAAAGAAATAGAATACATCTATTAGACTGAGCCGGACAGATGATAGAAACAGTAGTTTAAAAAGTTTATTTTTTGTTAATAACCTGAGAAGTTCTGAGGCACAATACAGAAGCACCCCCCTCCCTTTAGATGCCTTTAACATAGAACAGCAAATATCAAAAAATCAGAGGAGGAGTGCACTACATTGCAGCTGCGGAGGAATACTTTCAAATGTCTAAAAAGGGAGTTCCATGAAAAGCTGCTTTAGAGCTACAATCTGATCGATGACAGAAGGGCTGTAGGCTCTGCTCACAGCCCTAAAAACTGGCTATTCCATCGACAACTCCCCCATGGGACCCTTGCCTCCCCTCCCAATCCTCCACTTCTGATGTTTTGCCTTCTACTAGCACTTTCCAAACATTTGGAACTCCCTTCACTTAGATATCTGCTCTGCCCCATCTACTTGTTCATTATCCTGTCTTCTTTGAAACTACATTACCCATCCTGCAACTGCACTTGACTCTCATTCTCCTTAATCACTTCTCTTGCTACTATGCCTAACTACTCATACCTACTCATGTCTCCTACATCCCTTCACCTTCCACTCCTCTCCTCCCCATCCCTTCCTCAAGTAAGCCTCTCTCCCATGACACTGGCTAGGTGGGCATCATGTAGTGGTCTTACCTTTGTGCAATTCCACTCATGAGGGTTAGGGCTTACCCATCTTCTATTCTACCCTTTTACTTGTGACTTCATCCCATGCTCTTCCTCTTCCTACTTTTCCTCAGACTGGCCATGCTCTCACTTTTCTGCTCTCACTTTTCTACTGAAAATGTAAATCCTGCATAACTATTATCTGTGCAGCTCATCTGTCCCACAAAGTATGCTTGGTGTAGCCTAATTTGTTTTTGGTTGCATGACTTTATACTGTTTATTATCTTGTAACTTGAACTGAATTGATTTGCCCTTCTTGTCTCAAATCAAAGTTGTATCATCATGTATGAGTGTCCTATTTTTATCTTTATGTATATTGGATATTGCTTGCAAATTGTATTCTTCCCATCTCCCCTATCCTCCAGGACACATTGGGAAATGAACAATTGTAGCTCAGTATACCTTTTCTGGTGAAACATTTTCAAATAAATAATGATAATAACTGATTTGCTTTAACTTGGCTATAGTAAAGGAGTTTAAGTCACTGGGCACAATTTTAAAAGCACCCTGAGAGTAATACATGTTGCTTCACTCTAGGATTGTGGCAAAGTCCAGATGCATCAGGGACTCTGCACCCAATTTTATAATACATGGGGTCCCTGTACCAAAGACCCAGGAGTTGCCGCAGCTGCAGGCTTGCACCAAACATAGAAACACAGAATTTGATGGCAAATAAGGGCTGCTTGGCCCACCTAGTCTGCCCATTTCCCTACCTAATGGATAAGCTGCAGATCCTAGTTAACCAACAGCCTGCGTCCTCCTACCCCCAACCAGAATTTCAGTATGTCTGTCCCATGAATTCTTGAATTCCTCCACTGTTGTTGACTCCACAACCTCTTCAGGAAGGTTGTTACATGCATCCACAACCCTCTTGGTGAAAAAATATTTCCTCACATTACCTCTGAGCCATCCCCCCTCTATCTTCACATTGTGCCCCCTTGTTCTTGCACATCCCTTTTTCTGAAAGATGCTACCCTCTTGGACTTTGTTGATTCCCTTGAGGTACTTGAAAGTTTCTATCATGTCCCTTCCCCCTTTCCTCGATGGTATACATATTAAGCTCCTTTAGTCTCTCTCTTCATATGTCTTCTGGTGCAGACTCTGCATCATTTTGGTTGCCCTCCTCTGGACAGTCTCCACCCTATCTATGTCTTTGTGGAGATGGGGTCTCCAGAACTGCATGCAGTATTCCAGATGGGGTCTCACCAACTGTCTGTACAAAGGGCCAACAACTTCCTATTTTCTAGTCATGATGCCTCTCCCTATGCACCCCAGTATTCCCCCCAGCCCTCCTTACTGCCTTCTCACATTGTTTGCCCACCTTTAGGTAATCTGTTATAACTACCCCCAGGGCCCTTTCTATTTTTGGCACACCTGTGGGGTTGATACTGGGATTCTTTCTTCCCCCTGGCCAGTGCAACACTAGAGGGTCAAAGAAGGTGAAGGGGCATGAATATGACTGACAGGAGGGGTCTGGGTGCAGAAAGAGCACAGAGGTACTGTTAGGGGCAAGAATATAGTGGCAATGTCACGATGATGAGGTGACACCCAGCAGGTGTGCCATTTGCAATGCCAGACAGTTGATCAGATCAAACCAATTCATGGTGGATTGGCAGGGATGGACTGTGACCTGGCCCCATGTGGGCACAGCCCTGGCACCTTCCCCATAGCTGACACTATCTCCAACCTTGTTGGCGGGAGACAGCCTGCCACACTGTGGGGGTGCTGGGTACCAGGGGTCTGTTGTGGTGCCCAGCAACTCTTCTCCTCCACAGCTGGCAGCCCTCAACCTGCAGCCATTGCTTCCTGCCTACAGGCTTGGGGACCATGGCACCCAATGGGAAGATGCCAGGGTTGTGCTCACTATGGGCCAGGTCACTGTCCATCTCTGCCAACCACCCACAAAATGGTCCAGTGCAATTGACTATCTGGCATTGCAAATAACATTCTCACTGGGTGTGAGATCACTACCCTTACATTGCCTCTGTCTCCTTGATTCCCCCTAGGGCACCCACCTTGCTCCTTCTGCCCCATGCCCCCAACTTGCAGGTTCCCCTAATCACCCATGTCCAGCAGTGGCGCATTGGTCTTAGACCACCTGCTGGCTCATCTAACCTGAGCCTCCTGTTGCATCCATGGTGGGACTTCCAAAATTACAAAAAAGGGAATGTGCAGCCCCAACATGGTGCAAGCTCTCTTGCAACCTGGTGCAATGACGCTTCTGCCACAAAAGGGGCACAGGGAAGCTTGGCCAAAATGCATTATGATTTCAACATAGCCTGCATTCGAAACTCAGGACTACAACAAACCTTGATGCAAGATGCCACTTGTGTCAAAGCTGTTTAGTGCAAGCACCTTACACTAAAGTTTACCTTTTAAAATTGGGCCCACAGTGTACAGCTAGCAAATTTGTCTCCTGTATAAACATTTCCAGTTGTTCATCTGTGTACTATATTTGTTTTTTATAAGATGGCCCATTAATGCAAGAGCAGCACTACTACTTGCAATGCCGATGACCCAGGTTCAGGAATGAGCCCAAAGCATCAAAGGATTGGCCAAGGGAGGATAGAGTGTCCTACGGACAGCTCTCCTCCTCTTGTGGGGAAGGGACTCAAATGTCAGCAACATTCAGACACCAAGTAGTGGCTTAGGACTGGTGCACCAAATCAAGTGTGAACATATGCTGGAGCTGGTGGTGCAGTGGCTGTCATTGAATCTGGCATATACACCTGACAAAGCTGGTGACATCCTTGCACAAACGTTCTGCCAAGGGGGAACTATAAGAAAAAACCCTATGGCAGTGCACAATGAATCCAGGCTCCACTGCCAGTGCCACTCTCCTATTCTTCCCCATTGCCTGTCTTCTAGATTAACATCTTAGTCCTCTCTCCCCTTTGGGATCTGGGGGAGCCCCATTGTGGGAAGCAAGCCACAGTCTCCTCATTGTCAGGACTGTCCCAGAGGTTGAGAAGAGAACCTGAATGGGGTCCACTAATGGCTGATATGAGGTAAGTTCTCTTGCCTTTCATTGTTGTCATAATAGTGACAAAACATTTCTCTCAAACCAATGCCTTTATTTATGTTATTTTCATCTTTGTTTTCAAAAAGTGTGATTATGTTCTTTTCTTTTTCCTTTCTTAATTGTCATGCCAGGAGTTTTGTGGTTGTATGTCCCATCAAATATTTACACATTTTATTTTTTAATTATGTTGATTGTTTCCTAATTTAACAATTCTTGTTTTGTTTTGTTTTTTTAATACAGGTCTCATTCCATTTATGCACACATTTTTTATAGTTCTTTAATACCAATGTATCCAAATTTTCCATTTTTTCATTCAGTGTGTTTTTTTAAGGTTTTATTATTACTATTTGTTTTTGCCAGCTTTTTATGAAATAATTGCACCTCTGAGTGTAGCTTTAAATGGATCCAAAAGCCTAGAAATGGTGGTCTGTCTTGCATAATTTTAGAACCAGTGTCTATTATTACCTTGGCCACATAATCTATAAACTGTTCCTTTTTAATAATTCATTATTGAAGGACAAAGATCTTACAGTTTTCTAATCAGTGACTACTAAGCCTAGATTTATTAAAATTAAAGCATGGTAGGAACCAAACATAGTGCCAATTTATGAATAATTAATTCGCTTAGCTAGGGTTTTAGAAATAAAGAAGTAATCTAGTCTAGAATATACCAAGTTTTTTTGTCATAATGAGTATACCATTTTCATTAGGGCTTTTACTTGATCCTGTATGAAGTGCATGAGCTTAAGTGAGAGATATAATTACCTTGCATAGGTTTGGATGATTTACTCAGTTGCGGTTGTAACATAACATTCATGACTCCAGAGAATATATAGTATTTTTTGCTTCTATTTTAGACAGACCCTCTGAGATGTTTACTAAAAATTCTCAACTCAACTCAACTTTATTTATAAGAGCTATTCCAAAAAGATGAGACAACTGTGCAATAGACAATAAAGCCATATAAACAGCAATAAATAAAAAATTAAAAACTAGAATTTAAAAACATCAAAAATATAAAATTACAGTGCACTAACTATCATTATGAATGGGGAAAGCAAGGCAGAACAGATGCATATTAATGCGAATTAAGCATATATAATGTATGGTAAGTGCCTATTAACCTCCACAATCAGCAGTCACACAGCTTTGTTATGCACTGTTTAGAATCTTAAGTGGCATAACAAAAAAGAATCACCAGAGTTCCATAATTCTCAAACATAGAATGCAAACAGTGTTTTTTTGACCTTACACTATAAAGGATGATGGCTGGGGTTTGGGTGACAACCATGCTGAAATCTCCTCTCGTGGTTGCTAGGGCTACAGTAAACCTCTCAAGCTGCACTCTCGAGGCTTACCATGTTGCCCTAGCAAACACTCGAGGTGATTACAGTGTGGTTATCACCTGATCCCCAGCCATTATCCTCTATTTATTCAATGGACCATATAAAGAACCCACTGTTACCACAGTTTTATTTATGATGCCTTTAACCAATATTGTCCTTCCATCCAGATCTTTGAATTCTTCTAAAAATTTTAACTTCACTCCTTATGTAATAATTATTATAACCCAACCATTCTTTTTTGTATCTACTGAGTAGTACATTCTACCAATCCATTTCCTTCCAAATTTTTTTGTATTTTTTATTAAGGTTTTCCAAATATGTTTCACGTAAACATATTGCTTGTGCTTTTGTTTTTTTGAGGTAGTTTAAAATAAGTGCCCTTCTATCGATCTGTTTACATACATACATACATATATTTGGCAGCAGATAAGGACCAATATGGCCCATCTAGTCTGCCCCATGATACTCCTAACAATTGAATATCCCCTTGTCCCCTCTGGTCACGGCTTTGTTTCCCCCTAACCCCTCAGTTAAGTCAATCCCACCCCACCCCACCCCTTTGGATTCTCTTGTGTCTGCCCTATGCTTGCTTGAAACCAGAGACAGTTTCAGCCTGTACTATCTCATCTGGCAGCCCATTCCAGGTATTAACCACCCTCTCTGTGAAAAATTACTTTTTTATATTTCCCCTATGTTTTCCACTCTCCAGCTTCATGCCATGACCCCTAGTTAATGAGCCTGTTTTCCTCTGAAATAAGTTTTCCTCCTGTACCCTGTTAATCCTCTTAAGATGGTCCACCCTCATCCTGCCAACACCCTATAGTGTATTCACCATGTTACAAATATTTTTATTGTCTGCGAGCAAGCACACCTTCCCCTCCAGCAATGTCTTCTTTGAAGACACTGAAGAGGACTGGGCCCAAGATCAACCCCAGTGTTACTCCTCTTGTAATCTTCTTCTTATTAAAGAGTACCCCATTGACCATTAGTCTGCATACATTTAATGATACTACTGTAACTCCTGTTTGTGCCTTTTATAAAATAATTTTAAATCTTCTTCCTACAACAGCACTGAGATACACCTCACTGCCCCTACACCTGTTCCATGCCATAAACAACATAAATTTATTATGTTCTTTTACAGTCTTCCTCTTTTTTGCAAAATAAAGATTTCTTACACAGAACATCATAGTTCATTGTCTTTCAGATAATAATGTTAATGATGCTTCTAAATAAAAAGTAAAAGTAAAGATGTAGAAGGAAACCAAATTGTACAGCTCACCTACGCTGCTTTTTCATGACATTATTCTGTGATCTCTTCCCCCATTCAGCACTTTTCGGTAAAGTGAAAAACTTATTATTATAGCTTTGCTCTTTATACATTACAGTCTACTGTAAAAATAGACCACAGTAACAATGTATTACTTCAAAGTATTAAACCTGAACCAATGATTTCCCCATTTCACGTAAATCAATTTTCTCCTTATGTTTTTGGATATTCACTCCCCCACCACCAGCACACACACACACACACACACACACACACACACACACATGCACACACATTTCAGGACATTCACTGATGTGAACACTTAGTGTGTTTGATCAAAATATTATTGTCACCTCCAAAATAATCTACTATAGCACTACATGCAGAAAAACATATACACATTTCACTTCTATGTCATTTATAGTTTCTAGGACAGAATAAAAGCAAATTACAGTAGTCCTAGCTGCATATTCATAAGTGACTAGAAAACAATGATTTCTAGATACTTGTTTCAAATAAAATCAAACCTCTAAATCATATTTACTTGTATTTAGCTAATTAAGTCACTAAAAATAGCTTAATCAGGTTCAAGGTCAGATAGCATTCATATTTATCCTCCTCCCCCGGGTGGTGCCTGAAAATAGGCAGAATTTGTCTAGTGCACTTACCTGGCCAACAAAAACTAAATAAATAAATAAAATAAATAATTCTAGATAGTCCCTTCAAAGAAAGATTTGTGGGAGTTTCATCCTGAGCTCATTTAAAGCTTCTAGGTGAGTGTCATAAACATGATGTTCTCCCTCTAGTGTCTTATGTAGACATGATGGAGAGATTACTGTAGCCATAAAGTCATTTTCCCAAATTTCCATTTTAAAAAGTGAAATTTCTTCCCTCCCTATATTAAATCAGGAGGGGTCATTACTCCCATAAGTTTTTCTTTTTTTCTTCTTATATACCTCAGTCATAAAGCTTCTTTTTCACCTGATGTAAAGAATTTTACAATTATGGGGCTTGGAAGTGTGTTGTCATCCAGTTTGGTATGAAGTCCCTATGTATTGTACCAGTTTCAAAGTCTATTTGTGTGGGGTGTTTTTCTAAATAAGACACAGCCACTTCTTTGAAAGAGTCCAGCAGGGGTGTATTGGCATTCCAAAATCCTAGTATGTTCAGAATTTGAATGTTTTTCCTTCTTGCCCTTGTTTCAGAGTCAATTCGTTTCCCCCACATCTTGTTATTACTTTTTCTAAGTCACATATGTGTCACTGAATAGTTAAGAATTCATCACTTGATTCTGTGGCCAGTTTTTTTTATTTCCACTAATTCTTGCTTCAGCGTTTTATATTCCTTTGTTATTGCTTCTGTTAGTCTTTGAAAATCATTCATTTTGTTTCCTCTGGAGAAGTTAACATTTCAATTTTCTTGTTCAAATTATCCATTGGGCCTAGAAGTAACCTTATCCAATTTTGCATTTATTCAGCAGAAGCAAAGGAGTAGCTAGAACTACTACTTTGAGACTCAGAACATTTTTCTTTTCTACTTTGCTGCCAGAAATACCATGGACTTCATGTATGATCATGCAAAACCTCTTCAACATGCTGTTCTTCAGGAGTTTGGGGTGTGTTGCCTTCCTGATGATAAGATTCAAATTCTGTAGGCAGTCCAACTTTTCATCTTGACAACAGACTTTCATTCCCCCACACACACACAGAGCTTCCCAGACTGGGGGCCTGATTCTAGAAAAGTTACACCTGGCATGACAGCACTTGCGCCAAGTAGAATGGCGCATGTAGCAACTTATGCCAGCAGTTGCGACATGCGCCATTCAACAAAGTGCACCAAACAGCTGTTACGCCGGCAGTCGTGCCATAAACCCCCGAGACATGGTGCTAGGGGGTTTATGGCAGCAGTTGCGCCCCATTCCAGAAGGGCAGCAACAAAGTCCCCAATGTCAGGATTCTACAAGAACCCCTGGAGGAGAGCCAGCAACTTAAGTTACACCAGCTTTTAGCTGGTGTAACTTATGGATGCCCCCCCCCAGGGTTCTGTAGACCCACCTTCAGTCATGCCACAGTTGTCCTCCCCCCCATGCTCAGCATACCCTAGTGGGTATCCCAAAGGGCTACCCACACCAACTGCCCCGAAGTGTACATATAATGCCCCACAGAGCTACCCACACCAACTGCCCCTGGAGGTGTTTATACAGAGCCCCGCAGGGCTGCCCATGTCCCCAGCCCTCCGAAACCTCAATTGTGAATTGCCCCACAAGGCAGCACTGTCATCCCCCCACCCATGCCCCAACCCCTGAGTTACAGCCGCAAATGTGGCAAATACCCTGCCCTGTTAGTCTAGTGGCCTCCTGCCAGCCTGGCCTAGCCACCAGCACCCCCCACCATCCCCAGCTGGCAACTGTCACAGCCACCTCTCACTTCCAGAGCCAGCCACCGACTAATTTCGAGGAGTACTACTAAAGACACACTCAGAAATTCTGAGTGCATCCTTTTTGTATCCACTACTACTGAACTCAGTCAGCTGGCAGTGGAGGTAAAAGGTGGACGGTGCCAGTCGCCGGCTGGGGATGGGTGGGGGGTGCTGTGTGGTCTGGCTCAGCTGGGTAGGGGACCTCTAGACTACCAGGGCAGGGTATTTGCCACATTTTCAGCTGCAATTTGGGGTTGGGGCATGGGTGGGGGGATGATAGTGCCACCCTGTGGGGCAATTCATAATGGGGGTCTCAGGGGCAGGGGGGTGTGGGCAGCACTGCAGGGCTCTGTATGAACACTTCGGTGGCAGTTGTTGTAGGTAGCTCTGTGGGACATTACATGTACATTTGGGGCAGTTGGTGTGGGTAACCCTGCAGGGCATTACATGTACACTTTGGGGGAAGTTGGTGTGGCAGCCCTGCGGGGCACCAATGTGGCTTGCTGGGCATGTGGGGGGACTTGTGAGTTGCGGTGTGCCTATTGCAGCTTTCAAGATGCTCGCCATGTGCATCCTCTGTTCAGCGTACCTGGCCGCATGTCACAAGTCACAGGACTTAGCTGCTGAGACCCTGCCTGTTCTAGAATAGGGCGCAGGGTCAATGTCACATTTGTGGTTGGCGCAAGTAGCATTTGGCAGCGACTTGCATCAATCTTATAGAATCAGGCCTTTAGAGTAATTTTCTTTTGATTACAGCTCTTTTTGTAAACATGGAGTTGTAGTAGGGGTTTTAACTAACAGATAAACTTGGACAGTATCATTATCCAATCTTAATTCAAGTTGTTTTACAAACCACTTTAAAGACATGTTATTTTTATTAATGCCATGACTTCCATTTTGGTAACTAGAATCAGTATCATTCTTGGCTTTGCCGATACTTTTTTAGAAACAAGCAATGGTAATAAAAGATTGCTACTTACAGCTTTGCTGTACTATGATGGGCAGTTCCTTGTGCCTAGATTATATGCCTTCCTGCTATTTTTGATTCAGGCATAAGTTGTTGATCTCTAGTTTGCTCTAGTTTTTGAGGGGATCTTTTCAGTATCTCACTTTCTGGAGGTTAAAAAATCAAGTCAGGATAGACTAGTCTTGCTCTATGTCAGGTGTTCTTTCCTTCATATTAAGTTCACTATCTCAAGATTTTACCTTTAAATCTCTGTCAGTATTTTTACCAAAACTATGTTGTGCCTTTTTGTTCACATTTACTAGATGCTGGAGCGGTTTGTACAGAGTTTACTTGATTAGCAGAGGGTCTTTTACCTTACTTTGCATTCTGAGTTTTCTATCACCTTCTCCTTTTTCTCCATAATAATTTTCTCTGTGTGATGATGACTCTTTTTATATTGGGTTGGAAATCTCTATCGAGTAATTGGAGGTAACTGGTACAATGTGAACAAGCCCTCCGGTTCCTTCTCCTAGTGACAGTTGTTGAGGCTCACCATGCTCTAACCAATAATTCTAGCTCGAAGAGTTTCTTTTTTAGGAATGTTTTTTTAAAATCAAACAAGCTGCAGTCTCTGACTCAGTATGCATTTTACTGGGTTCCCTGTCACCCAGTAATTTATATGACTCTACTTGAAGATGGAATATGCTGAGTTAGAAACAAAATCTGTTTGGTTAGGTTCTTCCTGCTCTCCTGTTAGAACAGCTGCTTCAATTGGCAAGATAATTTTATTTGGCTCACATTTGATGTGCTAAATCTTTATACCAATATTCCACACAATAAGGGAACTGAACCAGTAGAATATTACTTCACACACAATGTAGTTGAGCCTAAGGATCCTATTGCCTTTTTGTTAAAGGCATTGGAATTTGTTCTACATAAAAATTATTTCCTATATGATGGGGAATTTAACCTGCAAAATGTGGACGTGCAATGGGGGTGACATTTGCCCCCTCAAATGCAAACATCTACATGGGGGATTTGGAAGACCATTTTATTTATGATGCCACTAGGAATGTGTGCAAAGACAACCTGGTTTTATGGTATTGCTTTACTGATGACATCATCTGTGTTTGGTGTGGCACAGAAGAAGAGGTAGAAACATTTATAGATTATCTGAATATGAACAATTTCAGTTTGAGGTTTACACTTGAGGTTGAGAAAAGTAGTATGACCTTTCTGGATGTAAACCTCAGTTGCTCAGAGGAGTCATCATTAGGTTATATAAAGGCCAGTGCAGCTAACACTTTGTTACTTTATGAAAGTGCACACACTTTCAAAACTTGGTCAATTCAATGCAATATTCACAACTACTCATAATTAAAAGAAATTGTGAGCATCTAGAATTTGAAAAACATGCAAAAGAGTTAATGGAGAAATTGTTAGAGAGAGGGTATGAAGATTTGATGTTGCAAGGGATTTACAAGAAAGTGTGCCAAGTGTAAAGAGCAAGTTAATTAACATCGAAGGGACTGGGACTATATTGCCCTCCTTCCCTCCCCTCCACCCTCCAACCCAAAGCTAGTTCTACTTTTATAGGCACAGGATTTGACTGACAACAGGAACTTCCTGTTTGGGAGCAGGAAGTGAGTGATCACAAAGCCATCAAAGACCCACCATCCTAGAAGGGCAAGAGTAGCTCTCCGGCCCGCTCTAGCTGCTGGAGGTCTGCCTCTGAGCAAGTAAGGGGTCTACTGAGA
The DNA here is from genome assembly GCA_016271365.2 of Neoceratodus forsteri. Taxonomy (NCBI): domain Eukaryota; kingdom Metazoa; phylum Chordata; order Ceratodontiformes; family Ceratodontidae; genus Neoceratodus; species Neoceratodus forsteri. The sequence goes on from CM028130.1 coordinate 58,820,005, forward strand.
AATATAGGATATTCTTGTCTCAGAACAGGACAATCAGGAGCTTAAAGGGCACACAGGCAGAAAGTAAGGAGAGAGAGAAAAAAACAGAGGAAAGAGTAAGGATTGCAAACAGTTAAGGGGCTAGAAATAAGACATGATTGGAGTGGTGCACTGCAGTGCCTGTGGACCAGCAGTCTTCCGGGAGATGTTCTGGAGGATGCGGTGTTGTCCCATCTGAAGGCACCTCTCTGGGCTGAGGGAGGAGGTTGTTCATATCCAGGCTGAGTTGGCCAGGATTTGTGGGACCTCCTCTTCCATCCAGGGACCACCAGTGCCACTGCTGTTATCTCAGAGGTTGCCAAGAAAGAGGAGCATTTGGACCACAATGGGCTCAGGGAGGGTGAGGGTGGTGGAACAGAGGCACATACCTCCAGTTGTACCTCTCCGCAATGCCTATGCCATTCTGGCAAGGTGTGGTTCCTCTATGGAGGCACCTGCAGTGGAGACCAAGGAGGATGCTGGGAACCTCCACAAAGGAGACCCACAGGAGGGTGACAGGGGACCCCACAGGGGAAGGAAACAACTCCTGGTGGGGGACTCCATTGTTAGGAAGGTAGAACTAGGGGAGGAAGGGGAGAGCGAGGTAAGGTGCCTGCCTGGCACCATGGCTTGGAGGGACAGGGAGCGAATCCTCAGGATTGCCAGAGCAGCTGCACAGGGGAGGGAGCTGGATGTCATTGTCCACCTAGGGACAAATGACCTGGCTAAGAAAGGGATTAGAGAAGTGCAGGAAGAGTTTGTGGAATTGAGGAGGGGCCTTAGACAAGTAGCATGCATGGTAACCTTCTTGGAGGTGCAGCCCGTCTGTGACATAGGAGAGGCTAGGGTGTTCCGTACCATGGGATTTAATCAGTGGTTGAAAAATTGGTGTGGAGCTCAGGGATTTGGCTTCATTGGGGACTGGGGGTCCACCTGGAGTGATGCAAGCCTATACTGGCATGATATGCTGCATCTGTTCAGGAGGGGAACCAGGATCCTAGGTGATAGGTTTAAATGCTTCATTGGCAAGCATTTAAATTAGCCAAGGGGGGAGGCACTGGAAAGGAGCAGGAAAATCCTAGCCCCCCAAATAAAATCAAGGTAGTAAGTGCGGCAAACACCAACATAGAGGTGTCGATAGGAAGAAGGGCAGGGGTAAATGGAGAAAGTAACAAAGGCAAGAAGGACAGGGATGGGGCAAAAAGGAGTAAGACCATCAAGAAATGGAGGGTAATGAGTACCAATGTCCGTAGTCTGGGCAACAAGCTCCCTGAGCTGGTGGCCTTGATGGAAAAGGGATGCCTGGATATCGTAGCACTAACAGAAACATGGTACACAGAGAACCATGACTGGGATGTTAACATACCAGGGTACAAAACCTACAGGAGAGTCAGGCAGGGGAGAAGAGGGGGAGGAGTGGCTCTCTATGTGAAGAAAGGGATAAAAGCAACTGAACAAAAGAGTAAACAGGGAGGAGAGGAGGCACTGTGGGTCACCTTGGAGACTGGAAAGGGCACCATGATCAGCACAGGGGTTGTGTACAGACCCCCATGTCAGGGAGAGGGAATGGATAAGGATATGATAGAAGGCATTCTTAGAATGGCTGAGAAAGGGGAGATACTGTTGATGGGAGATCTGAATATGCCAGATGTTAACTGGAGCACATTTGCTGCAGCCACATCCAAGAGCAGGGCCATTCTTGATGCCCTACAGGTGGCAGACCTCAGACAGCTAGTTTCAGAACCCACTCGTGAGGGAGCAATCTTAGACCTCATACTCTCAAATGGGGGCAGTGAGAGGATCTCAGATCTAGAAGTGGGTTGCCATCTGGGAACAAGTGACCATCAAACAGAGTGGTTCACGTTAAACTCAGCTACAGGGTCAAGCCATAGAAAAGTGAGGGTACTGGACTTAAGGAGGGCTGACTTTGGCAAGATGGGAGAGTGCCACTAGCAAACAGACTAGAAGGAGATGTGGAGCAACAATGGGGAATCATCAAAACTGCCATCACAGAGGCAACAAGCCTTTGTGTGAAGCAAATAAACAAATCAAAACAAAAGAAAAAGCCACTATGGTTCTCAAAAGAGGTGGCTGTGAAAGTCAGGAAGAAAAAAGATAGCATTCTGGAAGTATAAGGAAACACAGAAGGAGCAGGACAGAGAGCTGTACCAGTTAAGGCAGAAGGAAGCAGGGAGGGAAGTCAGAATAGCAAAGACCCAAACTGAGGAAAAGATAGCCAACTCAGTTAAGAAGGGGGATAAAACCTTTTATAGGTACATCAGTGAGTGTAGAAAGACAAAGGGAGGGATAGTGAGGCTGAATAGAATGAACGGTGGTGGGCAGAAGGGACAGTGAAAGCAGGGATACTGGAGCGAATATTTCTGCTCAGTATTCACAAAAGAGGAGGGGAAGTGCCTAATCCAATTAACAGAAGCACTTTTGATAGGGGGGTCGATCCCAGTCCTTTCACAGAAGAAAGGATCCTGCAAGAACTCCTAAAACTGAAGGTGGACAAAGCAATGGGTCCTGATGGAATTCAACCCAGAATTCTAAAAGAATTAAGGGAGGAACTAGTGAAACCACTGGCTACTATTTTTAATAAATCATGGGAGGATAGTGTGGTACCCAAGGACTGGAGGAAGGTGGATGTGATTCCCCTTCACAAAAGTGGGACCAAGACAGAGGCAGAAAACTACAGACCAGTCAGTCTGACCTCTGTGGTAGGGAAAGTGATAGAGTCACTTGAAGGAAAGAATAGTTGAGTACCTAGAGGCCAGTGGAGCACAGGACCCAAGGCAGCATGGGTTCCGCGGGAAGGTCATGTCAGACAGATCTAATAGATTACTTTGACTGGGTGACCAAAGTAGTAGACCAGGGAGGGGCTGTGGACATGGCCTACCTAGACTTTAGCAAGGCATTTGACACAGTCCCACACAAAAGATTTATAGTCAAATTAACCAGCCCGGGAGTGGGTCCCAGGGTGGTAGCCTGGGAAAAACATTGGCTGCACAACAGGACACAGAAGATAATTGTAAATGGAGTCCACTCTGAAGAAAGAGAGGTTACTAGTGGGGTACCGCAGGGTTCAGTATTGGGTCCAGTCCTTTTTAATGTCTTCATCAGTGATATTGCAGAGGGACTGGAAGGAAAAGTATGCCTCTTTGCTGATGACACAAAGATCTGCAACAGGGTTATTACACAAGGAGGGGTGGAAAGGATGAGAAGGGATTTGGCAAGGATGGAAGAATGGTCAGAAGTATGGCAGCTAGGATTCCATGCAAAGAAGTGCAAAATAATGCACCTGGGAAACAAGAACCCAGGGGAAGAATACAGAATAAGGGGGGAGGTAGTAACAACAACAAAAAAGGAAAGGGACCTGGGAGTAATCATATCAGATCATCTTAAGGTTAGCAAGCAATGTGAGAAGGCAGTAGGGAGGGCTGGGGGTATACTGGGATGGATAGGGAGAGGCATCAGCAGCAGAAAACAGGAAGTTGTTATCCCTCTGTACAGACAGTTGGTGAGACCCCATCTAGAGTACTGCGTCCAGTTCTGGAGACCCCATCTCCACAGGAACATAGACAGGATAGAGGCAGTCCAGAGAAGGGCAACTAAAATGGTGCAGAGTCTGCAAGAGAAGCCCTATGAGGAGAGACTAAAGGAGCTCAATATGTATACCCTTGAGGAAAGAAGGGAGAGGGGGGACATGATAGAAACTTTTAAGTACCTCAGTGGAATCAACAAAGTCCAAGAGGGTAGCATCGTTCAGAAAAAGAGACATGCAAGAACAAGGGGACACAATTTAAAGATAGAAGGGGGCAGTTCAGAGGCAATGTGAGGAAGTATTATTTCACAGAGAGGGTAGTGGATGCATGGAACAGCCTTCCTGAGGAGGTTGTGGGGTCTAAAACTGTGGGAGAATTCAAGAATGCATGGGACAGACATAAGACAATTCTTGTGGGGGTAGGAAGAAATAGGCTGTTGGTTAACTAGGATCTGCAGCCTATCCTGTAGGAGGAAATGGGCAGACTAGATGGGCCAATCGGTCCTATCTGCCATCAAAGTCTAGAGAGAGAGAGAGAGAGAGAGAGAGAGAGAGAGAGAGAGAGAGAGAGAGAGAGAGAGAGAGAGAGAGGCAAGTGTACAGAATATGCAACAAATCACATTTGCAACAGAATTCAATGGAGTAGCTGGTCAGATTGAAAGCCTGATATATACACACATTGGCCCGTTCTACAAACAGATGCAGCATTTAGAGAAAGTGTTGGAAACAAGCCAAGAGTTACATTTAGAAGGACTAGAAATATTGGTGACTTGGTAATGTCCAGTCTTTTTGTAGGCAGTGAAAAAAATAGCCAATATGGCTTCCACAGAAACTGAAATGATTTTTTAGGTGTGGGTTCTGCAAGATATGTATGTACAAGAGGGAAAATAATTATTATACAGCCACAGAATGTTTCAGTAACAATTAAAGTAATAGTTAATGAATTCATCAATTGCAGAACTCTATTCATAGTCTATGAAGCCTGGTGCCCTTGAGGATTGCAATATGTTAGTAGAACTATTAGACCTTTAAAGATTAGGCTGCAAGAGCATGTAAGAGCAATAGTGAATGTGAATGAGAAAAATGTTCTTGGTTATCATTATTAAGTATGCACATAAGACAGATCCAGAAATACTTTATTTCATGGCATTGGAACATGTACTTCCATCACCTGGGGGTAGTAATTGATTGAATAAAGGAATAATGCATGACAGGGTGTGTGTCATGCTGGGATAATGTCATGCCTGCAGTGATTAGGCATGAGGCCGCAGACCGAGTGTGACTAATGACCCCAGAAGTGACGTTGTCCCAGCACAACACACACCCTGGAGTGCATTATTCCTATTATACAATGACTTAATTGTAAAACAAAGAAACAAAAAGATAAAAAAATATATTAAGAGTAGATTTTTTTTTTCATTTTTTGTAATGGGTAGGATTACATTATGAAAAAATAGTGCAGTGCTCTTGTTTAGCCAGTAGGTGGAGTTGTCCTGTTTTGATGTGGCTTTGTTCTCCTGTTCGCAATCTTTGCCACTGCTGCCTGTTTTTATCAATAAGGGTTCTATATTAGCATATCTGATTGGGGTTTACCTTTATTTTTGTTTAATTCCTGCAGTCACTATGTGTTGTAGAAGGCAGCCCCCTCCCTCCCCACACACACACACACACACACACACACTCAGTTATTGCGTGCCACATGCTCTGTGCTTCAGAGAGTTGCTGTATCGAGGTAGGGACATGGCTGTAATATTGTTTTGGGGTATTTCTGGGTGGTGAAGTTCTTTTTTTCAGGAGAACAGGAGGAAAGTGTGTTGTTGCAGCTAGCGAGTGAGGGCCACGCAGTGACTGTTTGAAAGAGCGGTTTCTCGCTCTCTCAATTAGTGCTCGCTCTGTATATGGGTCCCGATGTCCTGTTTTAAAAACTGAAAAACAGGAGATATTGATGTTTGTGTTTATTGTGTGATGGCCATGAGTGTTTCTTTGTGCCATTTGTTGTGGGGTGATGGTAGGTGTTGGGGCGGATTTCCGGTTTTGCGATCATGCCAGCTGGCAAAGCGGAGACCAGGGAAGCTGCTCATAGGCAGCAAAGCAATGTTTTTTTTAAACTGAGATGCAGTCATTGATGTGCTGGCACTAGAGCCGTGGTGTTGTGCCAGGATAACATCACGGCTCCAGTGCCACACTGATCAATGGAGAAGCAACATTTGTTCTTGCCATTGTGTAATACGCTATTAAAGAAAGAAACTCATTGGACAATAACCTTGACCACTTTGTGGCCCAATGGATTACATGAGGAAGCAGATTTCCAGCCTTTTCTTAAATAGCATATAATGATACCATTCTAAATGGGCACAGCATAATCAGAGCAGTATTTGGGAAGAGTTCTTTGGTACTTATCTTAACATTAATTCAGCAGTAATATTGACCTTTTGAGATTCCTGAAGGAAGAGGAAAATATTTTTTGTTTAAATTAATTTCCATTGTTTATGAAAATAGATTTAGTGGAAGTTGGTGCAATTGTAATATATCACTTTTATGGATATACATGTAATTATTGGTATATGTATTTATTTAATAATAAGGATATTTGTCTCAAGTGATGTATATCTATATTTTCCCCTGTTTTACATTCTGGATCTCTGTGCAAATCAGAAGTTAACTCTTAGATAAATTAATGAGACTGACATTTGTGTACAAGTGGCTGCAGACCTTTATTTGAGCTCTATATTATTGTAAAGTCCATTGTAAAATCTGTATGTCTATTGTGTACCCCTTCTCTTTCAAATGTTTTTCTCCTTTCCCCTCCCCCACTCCTGCCCCATTCCCTTGGCTCTTTAGCCCCCTAACTTATTTTATAGACCTAAATTTGGATGGTAGTTTGAACTCTTTATTATTGTTTTACTCTGAAATATGCTGTCTGGTGTGGGCCAACATTTTATTAAAAATTTAAAATAAAAATAGGCTGATATTTTGGTATGGTTCATATAATTATATGTATTCCCAGAGGGTAGGCTGACATTGTGGTAGGTATGCACCAGCGGGCATAATGCATGCAGCAAATCATCCTTTTTTGGGAGGACTAATATGATTCCATGGTTACCTCTTTACAAATATTGAAATGGACAGTTTGCATGTATTTCTGATCTTCATCAGTTATGGCATGTCATATTTAAGTTAATTCTTACAGTGATTTAAGTACAGTATTAGCCTGGATAGCAGATATTGGGCCCTATGCACAAAAGTGTGGAGTGCCTACATGCCGCGTAGCTGTGGGACTAGCTACCCTGCACCCATTGCGCCCCCTGCGTGGGATGCATGAAAGGTGTGCACTGCCCCTACACACCCAATCCCCCAGTCACACAGACAACAATGCACCAGGGGTGGGTAAGGGGCATGCCTGTACTATGCTCCTTGCACAAAGGTGCATAGTGCAGCTCACGGGGGGGGAGTGGTGAGCAGGTTACAGCAGCCAGTACCCTACTATAACCCACTGTGCACCCCCACAGACTGCACTCGTCAGTTGCAGCAGGACCAGGAAACAAGCCCTCTTGCTGCCCCAGCCCACTAGGCTGATGAGGAGGGCTGGAGCAACTGATCAGGTAAGTGCCTGTAGAGATGTTCTAGTAGCCCAGTAGGTGCCAACCCCCCCACACACATGGCAGCCCCAGTCACCGTAATGCACAGGCATCTCTCCCTGCACCCCACACATTACCCCAGTCCTCAGTGTCAAACAAGCACCCCCCAACCACACACACACACACACACACACACACACACACACACACACACACACACACACACTTGTGCCCCAGTTCACACACCCAACCACAAAACCAGTATCCCAGTCCCAGTGAGCCAGTGGCTTCCCACCCCATGGCACAACACTCCAACCCCAAATCTGATTCTCAGCACCATGGTTCCAGATGGCCGTCAGCACAGCCCTCCGCACACCTCCTCAGGCTTTGGTCTTCCAACTGATTCTGGGAGAGTGCTGCTATATATAGCAGCATGCTCCCAGCATCAGTTGGACAGCCAGTGGCCAAGGAGGTGTGCAGAGGGCTGTGCCACCAACTGTCCAGAGCTGTGGTGCAGACAGTCAGGTTTGGGTTTATGGGAATTGTCAGTGCCATGGGGGTCTGGGATAGCCACTGACCACAGATGATGGGAACAGGATGCCAGGTTTAGGGGTCAAGTGTGTGGGACCATGGCACTTGTGTGTGTGTGGTTGGGGTAGTGCTTGCTTGACACCAGGGACTGAGGCATTAGTGAGTGGTTGGGGGGGTCATTATGTGTACCACCAGGGACTGGGCCTGTCATGTGTGGAGGTGGGGGGAGATGCTTGTGCATTACAGGGACTGGGGAAGCCATGTGTGGGGTTGAAGAGAGATGCTTCTGTCATATGGGGATGTGATGACGTGCATGCGTGTGGGGGCTGGTCTTGATACATGGGTGACAGGGCTGCTGTTTGCTGAGCGGTAGTCCTGCAGCCTGGCAGATGGCCACTTTGTTCAGGGGCTCAGCCAGGGGTCCGCCGCCAGATTGGCCATTGATGTGCAGGTCTGGGTGGCTGCATGTGCTAGTCACACACCCAGTCCAGAGCTGTCCTCAGTATGTGATCCACTCTGGGACCTGGGATGGGAATCTGATTGGATGCCTGCCAGGATCCGTTACTCTTTCCCTGGCCATCCAGTGCAGTCATGCATGCTGGGTGGGCAGGGCTGCAGAAAGGTTCCCTATGAGTGCTTGCGGTAGTGAATACTATGCACCCAGTGCCTGTCCAGGGCCATGGGGCTATGCGAGTGGGATATGCACCTCCAGTGCATATTTTCTGCCCGTTCATGCATAGGGCCCACTATGAGAGACTGTAAACTTGTCTTGCAGTAATAACTACCTTTTATAAATTCCTCACAAATGGTGTTTTATATCTTTAAGAAATAATAATATTAATAGTGATGGTGTTTCAGGCATCACACCACACACTCTGTGAGGAAGACCCTTTGGTCAAAGCAACATGGTGGCTATTTGGTGTCCTTTATGAATAATCCATTGTAAATTGTTCGTTGGCATTTTTGGCTTCCTAAGTGCTTTTTGTATTGTTTTTAGGGCTGCATAGGGTTGAGCCCTGCAGACCTCTTGCATCAGAGAAGGTAGGGCTCACTGGATACCAACCACGGAACATTGAAGAATTCCTTCACAGTCTCCTTCACAGACTATAAAGCACTCTTCTCTCTCCATTTATAGTTGCACAGCTCTATTTTTCTTCAGAGAGGTCATATCAGAACATAGCACACTCCACCCTGTCCAAAATGGCCACCAAACTCTATTGTGCATGCGCAACTACTTGTGCATGAGTAGGGATGTAAGTTTGTCATGGATGAGGTTTTAATGACTCGTTAGTTTATGAAATCATTAGTAAACAGTAGTAAATGCTGTGGCACTGTCATCATTGCTACATTCTGGTGACACTAGTGAAAGTCATGGAAGTCCTGAATAAAGATCAAACGTCATGGAATCAATGACTTGTATGACTGCCATGACAAACTTACATCCCTACACATGAGTAAAAGAGTTTGTTAGTCATCTTGGACATGGCAGACTGTGCCATGTTCCACCGTGACCGCCTTAAAGAAAAATCAGCAGAGGGACAGCAAAGAGGAAAGGGACTTTGAGATTATTATCTCTGATGACCTTGAGGTATCAAAGCAGTACACAAAGGCAGCAGGGAGGGCAAGTGGCATGCTGGGGTGCATAGGCAGGGGTATCACTAGCAGAAGGCAGAAGGTGGGGTGCCATTGTATAAAACATTGGTAAGGCTTCACCTGGAGTACTGCATGCAGTTCTGGAGGCCACACCTGTGCAAGGACACAGATAAGGTGGAGACTATCCAGAGAAGGGCAACAAAGATGGTGCAGGGCTTGCACCACAAAACATGAGGAGAGACTAAGGGACCTCAGTATGTACTCACTGGAGGAGAGGAGACATGATTGAAACTTTCAAGTACCTCAAAGGCATAAACACGGTGCAAGTGGGGGACCTTTTCCAATGTAAAAAAAGTACTAGAACAAGGGTGCACAATATGAAATTGGAAGGGGGTAGATTAAGAAATAATGTGAGGATGTTTTTCTACACAGAAAGCATAGTCAGCACTTTGAATAGTCTGCCACAGGAGGTAGTGGTGGAAAGCACAGTGGAGGGGCTTATGCATGCCTGGAACAGGCTCAAAGGAAGCTTGAGAGGGGATGAAGTGATGAAAAGCCATTGATTACATAGGGTCAATGGCCACATGCAATACATATGGCCTACAGGCAGCCTGGATGAGCCTAGCGGTCCTCATCTGCCAACAATTTCTATGTTTCTATGAGAGTGTGCTTCTCTTCTCTTTTCTTTTTTTTATATCTATATCTATTTTTTTTCCTCCCACCCATTCTACTATCCCTTTCAGCATCCACAACCCTTCCCCACCCCAGAAACATAACAGTGACACTGGGGGTGCCCAAACCCTTAGTGCCATGATGAGGAATCCTGTGTCATTTTTTTTTCAGTGACCCCCCCTCCACTACTGCTCATGCTCAATTATTTCTTTTCTTTTTTTAATATATATGTTTCCCTCCTGCCCACCTGACCCTCCCTCTCAGCACCCACCAACCCACCCCACCATTGCACTGACATTAGGCAAATCTGTTCCGAAAGGTGATTTGTGGTCCTTGTACGAAATCTCCTTTTGAGTAGGAGTTGAACATTTTCCCTGCCCTTGTTCATAAGGTGGGGTCATAAAAAGGCTATGTTGAACATTTGGTGTAAAAATAATAAAAAAAAAAAAAAAGTTATGAGCCTATATCGAACTTTGCGAATGCAGGCTCATAACTTTTGTAATTTTCAATACTTGTATTCCAAATTTACAGCATAGCCATTTCTATGCAGCACTGCATGAATGTGACAACTGTCATTTTTCAAATCCTGCCAAAATGTATTTTTGCATCTTGAACGGTGATTTCACAGTCCCTGTGTGAAATCATCTTTCAGACAGGAACTGAAATTTTTTTCTGCACTTTTTCATAAGGTGGGATCATAAGAAGGCATTTTTTTTTTACAATTCTATTTATCCTCCTTCAGCAGGACACCATCTTCATCTGCCAACCCTACTGATCTCAGGGTCTTTTGGGATCTTATGGTGCCATGTGCTCCCTGGCAGATCCCCAGAGCCGGTCTTGGGACTTCATCCTAGGCACCCCAGATGTTTCCTCAATTTTCACCGCAGTGAGTCGGTCCTACTCCCGAGACACAAGAAGTGGTGATGCATGTGTGTGGAGGTGCACATGCACACCACAACTCCAGTGCCAGTCCCTTCAACCCTCCATCAGCCTAGCGTTTGCAGTCCTTGGAGCAATGCAGCCACCCCAGCCTCCACCAGGGGGTGACGAAGCTCTGAGGAACCATTGTACTCCCTCCTGAGGCAGAGGGCCGACAGACAGCAGCTGCTTGCATCTTGCCCCTTGGCACTAGGTGTGGCATCCAGCGCCTCAACCCTCTGTGCCACCGGGCCGGCCAAGAAGACAATGATGATAATTTGTGGCAAAAATATTACAACATATCAAAATGATGAGCCTGCATTCAAATTTACACACACTGGCTCATAAGTTTGGTATGACCTATTAGCTCTGGTCAGTTTATTTTTCTCTTAAATTAGTGTGGCAGTTTAGAGAGCACTGGCTCTGACCTTATCTCAGTGTGCTGTTCTTGTCTTCTCATTTTGTTAGAATTGCTGCTTCATCTGTTTCAGGAATATTTCAACATTCCTACTTTGTAACTCTAAGCTGAGGGAACTGGACTTCTGTTTGGGCATTTTTTTTTATCAAAACTGTGTTTACAATTTATACTGTTACCTCTTCTTTATCAAATTTAAGTGTGGCTACTTTGCTTTTATACTGGAGTGCCATTGTTCTCCTTCTGCTTTTCGCTGGCTTAATTGCTTTAGCATGGTGTTTGGCTACCCTGTGCGTTTGCTCATTCATTCTTCCTTTTTGGAAGTCATTATGTTGTATGAAGCAAAAAACATGAACCACTTTTTATCATAAATGTTTCTTCCAATATCACTGTAGTCATTCAACTCAGTTCTCATACTAAGAACTATCAAATCATTGCTCATAACAGTTGAAAGTTCTATGTGCTGGGGCATGGAGTCTCCATGTGAGGGGGAGGATTGCGAGCATAATTACTCACTGTTTTCTCTTAACCACCATCTTTGGAGGATATTTACTCACTGAAAGACTTCACTGTTTTCAACCCTCACTACATTAATCTGTATTGTAAAATATTTCACAAACGTGTACTTATTGATGTTTTTCCACTTTAAATCTTCAATAATTAATGTTCAGTTTACACTTATGACCCTAGGTCTTGAAGAAGTGCAAGTGAGTCTGTGCCAAAACATTCAGCAGTTGCCATAGGTGAGTGCCTTATGAAGTGTTGCTAAAAAAGACTTTCAATTTTCATCCTGCAACCAAGCATTTGTGTTATTTTGCATTCTGAGACCAGAGCAGCCAAGCTCACCGATCCAATAAGTATACCTTTTTTGTGTTTGTATCATTAATTGAAAGGCTTAAACCTGTGGTTTAGTGGGCTGAAGCACCAGCCACTCCCCCTCCCAATCTGACATATTTAAACTCTGCCTTCATGCTTCATTCAGAAGCAATTCTTCTTTGCCATGGGAGGCTTTGTTGGACTTCACTTTCCTCTTGCTTTTTGGATTTTCTGCTTAGTTGGTGCTGCTGTTCTACTGGTTTGTGTTTCTCCTGCCTTTCTCAGTCCGTATTCTGCTTTTGCCTCCAGCTGCTGCTTGCTTCTCTCTGTTGTTTGTGTCTGCGCTACTGTTTTGGTGTGCTTGTGTTTCTTCAGTTTTCTTTCTTTTGCTTGGGGGGGTCTTGTTTTCCTAGCATCCTGCTGCTTCCCTTTGCTTGCATTGTGAGGTCTTTCTAGTTTTCCTAGTTTTTTGTTGTCCTTTTGTTTGCCTTCTGTTGTTCAGTCTCCCATTTGCTTTTACGTACCTTTAGCAAATCTCTGTTCAACTGCAATTGTTCTCTGTGTGCTTTTCAGCTCTAGTGTTCTCCCAGTTTCTCTCAGTGTGCTTATTCACCTTAATTGTTTGCACCCGGATTGCTTCACTTAGTGCTAGCTCCATCTAGGCAACTCCCAACTCAACAATTCTTGTGAGCTGCTTCTACTTCTTTTGGGGGTTTCTGCTATAGCTCATCAGCAAACCGAGATGGAAATATGGAGTGCCTGTACAATTGTTGGGGTTTCCTGCCCTTCCATCCAAATTACACTCTATCACACATTTACTGTTGTCCTTGTATGATGTGTAGGACTCATATATATTTGTAACTCAAAGTCTCATCACTTTTGGCTATGTATTCAATACACAGTATGTTAGCCTGGCTTCCAGCTGCTGGCATTTAAACAGTATGTTTCTAATTTCTATCTATACCGAAACCTTCGGTCATTAAATTAGCTGTTTGGTATTACAATGCTCAGTTTGTGGTTTCCTTGTTATTCCGAAGGTGGGGGACTGTAATGTCATGGAGGGGCATTGTGGTTCCAAGTAGCAGGAGCATGCTATATGTAAATTAAATGACTTTTGCCCTGCTCCTTTGAAATATTCCTGCATATTCCTTATCAAGTTTACTTACCAGCTCTCCTACTACTGATCCTGTGCAGCCTAAATGGCATTTACGGTAATCATGCACAAACCATTTCAATTCAATTACCTAAATATCATTGATTTAATTTCTGGCATTTGCAGCTAACCAATGGCCATTGGCTTCGCACAGCCTCCTTTCACCTACTCACTTCAATATTATTGACTGTTACTGAATATTTTCAATGTCATTAATATTAGACTTCCGTAATAAAACTGATTGGCTTGCTTTTCACTGGCTTTGCTTGTATCAGTCAATCATATCAGCCATTTTTATCAGTCAAACTCATCAGTGAATCGTATCAGTCAATCATATTGGTCAGTCATCCCAATCAATTATATTACCATGCCAATACCTAACTGACAGCTGCTGGCTTTGCCCTGTCTCCTCATATCTAGTGCTTCATAGGTGATATTGACTGCATGGTCTCATTTATAAACAGTGGACATGTCAACCATGAGCATTACTTTCTATGGCCCAGGGCCCACCTTGCAGTCGATGGTCTCACTCTTTATCCATGAAGGCTGCATCTTGAGAATGCAAAACTTGGTGTGGGGTCCTTCTCATCTGGCCCATAGTGGGAATGTCCTTGCTTCAGGCAGAGCTTTAGCCATGCAGCAATATCAATGGAACCTCTTGATGTAGAATTTAAGACTTCAGCTATGAAGGATGGGGCCCTCAAGCCCAAGAGTGCTCCTTTATTAGCTGAATTGGGTTTGGTAGTGCCTTCTGCACTCTTCTCCCCATGACCATCTCTGGTTCACCTGATCTGTATTTGGTTGGTATACAGACTTAATGTTTCAGTGGTCTTTGATCTCCTCCACCTGCCCTGGGTGTCCCACTCTCACTTCAGAGTATCCAGTGTTGCAGAGGCCTCTCGCAACCCTTCCCAGCATTCCATTTAGAGAGATCATGAGAGCTTTCCACCAAACTGAAATATTTTTTCCCTGTTGGATTGGGTTTCTAAATTGCAACAGCAGAGCTGTCACTAAATAAATCATCCCTAGCCTGGAGGGAAGGTGACCTATGCCTTGGATCTCCAGAGGTTTCCTACTCAAAGGAGGTTTTTCACATCCTCAGTGCCAAAGGTCATAATATCTAGTTACCTTAGTTGTAATTCCCTATGTTACTTAGGTAGGTATACGCAGTTATTTAGGTAGGTGCCTGCTGTTTGATGGAGATGAATGGTAGCCCTCCTTTACAATTCCCTCTCTCCTTGGGAAGTCTAGACCTCTCATTATAATTCATTCAACCTCCGTTAAATAGTCACTCATTTCAGTTATCTGCTGAACATTACCATCATCTCTCCTGACCTATGTGAAGGTCCAAAGACTCAATGCCAACTCATTACGTCTGCTATGCTTCAGATCTACACTCTTTTTGTGCTTTTTCCTAAGCTACCTTTAGCCTATGGTAGTCCTCCCTTGGCACCTCTAGGGCTGGAACCTTTTTTCAGGGTTCTTACCTTCAGCTTCCATACAGGGTGGTATTCCTGAGGCACAGGGAGGTGAACTGCCACAAGAAAATGTATCAGTCAAGTTGCATAAGCACAACACCACACCAAGTTTTGTAAGAACATTGAATTGAAAGGCTTATGCCTGTAGTTCAAGGGGCTGAAGCAACAGCCATGTCCCCCAGATATATTTAAACTCTGCCTCCCTGCTTCATTCAGAAGCAATTTTTCTTTGCCCCACCTTCCTCCCCAGCTCCTCCAGCAGCTAACCTGTCTCCTCTGGGTTTTTTCCTAAGCAACCTTTAGCCTAAAGGAATCCTCCCTCAGCACCTCTAGATGTGGAACCCTTCTCCAGGATTGCTTGCCTTTGGCTCCCCTACAGGGTGGTATTCCCAATGCACAGAAAGGCACATTGCCACAGCAAAGTTTATCCATCAGGTTGCATAAGCACAACACTGCACCAAGTTGTTAACTCATAATAATGCTAAAATGTTTACTCAACAAATTCTTTTTCACAATATGAATGCATAAATTTATGTATTCACAAAAATACAGTTATCAATAGAACATCCATTTTTGCTACTGAGCATGCATGAAAAACAGAACCATTTGTTTTACCAATATCTTAAAAGTGGCATAAGTTAGGGAAAGAAAATTGCAACAGAGCACACTTGGACCACACTCTATCAAACCTGAAAGTTTCAGATTTCAAATCTAAACCAAACCATTTCTGAGTTATTAGTGAGCAAAAAAGGTCTTAATTCTGATTAATTTATGTGTTTTCAACCTTCTATAACTTTGCCCTTGATGAACTGACCACTACAAAATTTACAGGATCCAGAGTTCCTGATACTGACTTTTTCCATGCTGTGTTTCAGGCAAATCTATTGAATGACAGCCATGCTGTTAAGGTGTACAAAATGAGGTTTATCATAGAAATGCACACTCAATCCAAATACACAGGCACATTTTGCCAATCACAGCATGTCTTACAGTCGTACTAAAGATATGAGACCCAATTCCAATTCGGGCTACACTGGCGTAAGGTGGGATATGCCACTCTCCATGGTGTATCCCACAACTTGAGTCATGTGATACGCCCAGTGCCATTCCAAGAGATGCCATACGCCAGTGCATCTGCAGGCTGTGACAATCACAAGTTTAGACACCACGTATGCCTCAGCCTGCAATGCCTGGTGCAACTGTGGGTTATGACATACACATAGCCCAATTCCAGTTTGGCAACTGTCATAATCTGCAGTTGCAATTTTCAGAGCTGCAGTGATGCAGGGAAACTCTGACAGCTCAGAGCTGTCCTAAGTGGCATTTGACAGCTGGCACCATTGGATGACTCCATGCAGAGCCCTGGTGATGGCACCATAGGAACCCCTTAGCCCCCTGCAGCACATCCCTGCCCTCCAACCCCCTAATTGTCAGGGACCCCTGGGGGTCTAATATTGGTGGGTGTCCCCAGGATGACTGTGCCATTTGTCCAGCTCCCCATGTCCCCTTGTGTCTGCTGAGGTGATACAGGGCTGGGGCGCTTTGGCGGGCTGCCTGTTGCTCATTGCAATTTGTGACATGCAGCTGCTATACACCATGCGTGGCCTACCACCAGATGCATGGCGTATCTCACATGTCACAAGTGCCGGGACCCTGCCACTTCTGGAATGCAGCATAGGGTCCCTGGCAGAGAGGCACCAAGCATAACTCACAACTGCAAGCAAGTTATGCTGGCCATCTTGGAATCGGCCCCACTGCTATTTCCATAATAGTGTCACATGTGCTGTTTTGTCATACTGAGCTTCTCTCTAGTACTACTTGCTGCTCACAAAAAGGGACATTGGGCAGGTAAAACAAGTAATTACACAAAAAGTTATGCAATCTATAATAATGTTATAGGAACACTAAGATGGCCTCCTATGGATATAAGGCGCTCACCTCTTGCATCCTTAGGGAACCAGAACTGCTTAGTTTCAGTTTTCAGTTCTCTAGCCATAAGGATATGCAAGATGACACAATACATAAGAGGCCCTCCTAGCATCCCTATAACGTTATATACAATAGTATTTGGAATCCTGTACTGCACTGGATCTGTGGGTAAACAAAAAGTTTCAAACTGCAGCGCTCCTAGTTCCTCACCTTTTATAGCCACTATCTTAGCTTTGGGATTTCCTGGTCTGTACTTGGCCTGTGAATCAAAAGAAGGCATCAGTCACTTGTGCTGTCAGTCGTTCATTTTTCTCAGCACTAAATCTCTTCACACTGAACAAACACACACTGCACCCACCTGCACTGCACCTAGCCTGTGGAGTGGTAGAGAATAAAAAAAAAATAACATCAAAGAAGCGAACCCCAAAAATCAATTCATCTTTTACTTACAAAGTTAATGAAATATTTTTTTACAAAGCTTCCTCCATTCAAGATGTTTTGTATTATATGGTCTGCCTTGATTTCCCACATAGAAGCCATCCTTTTCAAAAGGATATCTTTCATACTTGGCAAAATCTGAAATGTGGAAATATGACATTCTGTCATCTTTCGCATTCTCTTTATCTTTTGTCAGCAACATTTTGAAAGATTTCTGCTCTTACAAACTTTGCACACACCAAAAAGTTGACTTTTTCTGTTATGCTTCCACTTGCATTCTGTATTGCTATTTACTTAATTGAAATCAACAATTAAATGGATAAGCACTTTCAACATTTCCATGAATGAGAAATAAGAAAAATGCTGTGGATGTGGTTTTGAATGACAATGTTTTATTTTTTCTAAAGCAAGTATATGAATTTGGAAACCTGTCAAATCCATCAAATATAGAAAGCAAAAAGTGCTGCTGTGTGCACACAAGGCTGCTTTTTTTTCTACAGTGGGTTTGTATTTGTTGCATCAGGTGTAGAATGCAGCAGCTAGGATTCTTTCCTGCTTAGGCCCTGAGGAATGTATAATACCACATCTACATGTAATGTACTGGTTGCCTGTTAAGCAATGAGTAACTTTCAAGGTCCTTTTGCTAGCATTTATGGCAATAAATGCCAAGGTATGGTCCCAGCCTACATCAGCAACCTCCTTAAGTGTATGTTATCACTGTCACATAATAGCTTTTTAAATTAAGGTCAGAAGGTACTCTAGCGCCATCTTATCACCCTACTATTGAATACAGTAAACAGGCATGAATTTGCATGCTGTGAAAACATTAATTAATTCATTTAAATGTGTTCTTTACCAACTGGAATACCCAAAGGGTTTGATGAGTCCTTTGAAAGCAAGAATTTGTCTAGGAAAACCTTGAAAACCTATGCTGCTTTCATGTCCCCTACCTCTGTTGGTATTCTGTTCCATAGTTCACCAGTAAGTACATGAAAGCAGCATGCCTAAGAAAAACACAGTTAAGTGTGGAAGTGAGGCTGGAAAGCCTAAACATGAAGAAAGCTTTGTTACTTACGACTATCAGAAGATTTTCAAGAGAATCTCCTCCATAGAGCCATTCCTGTAGTAATGTAAGTCATGCTGGCTAGATAGTAGAGCTACCACCAGCCATGCTGGTGCCTGCAATTGGTAGTGGGCTACAGTTGCACAGGAGTCAGCCAGGGAAGAGCACTGAGCATCAGATAGAATGCAATCCTCTTCTGGGAAGGAACACTCAGCTGGCATCACTCAGCATTGCTACCAAGTGGAAGCCTGGTGGTAAGGCAGTGGGTGCACCTAGCATGGGGCGGTTGCTGGCAGATGTGTGGTACAAGCATGCCTGCACAAGCATGAGCACCAACATTATTGTATGTCACTAGATGAGAGAAGAAAACCAGAGGACAAAAATGATGATACCATCAGAATGAAGCGCGGCCCACTCTGGACCCATGCCACCAGCCAGGCAAGGCCAAAATCTGGATATGGACACTGGGTGGAGTGGAAAATTGCCCTTTCTCTCTAGCCCCACCATGGGGGGGGGTCCATGGGGAAAAATATGGCTTGCACATCCTGGAAGAGGTGGTCACTGGTTGGGGGCTGGAGCTAAAGCGGGTGGCAAGCATCAGAGAATAAGAATCTTGATAAAAAAAAAAGAAATGTAAGCCATTGGCATCAGGAAATATTTAGCTGGGACTGACCCATAGTGATGTATGCTCGCATGACATACCTGTATATAAAATGGGTGGTCAAGTACCATCTCAATTTCCCACCAGAGAAAAGCTTTAAGCTGTGCCATACTGACAAGAATGGGAGGCCAAGACCCTGACTAGGCCTACAGGAGAGGTGATGGTTTTGGAATGAAGTCATCTAAACATGTCACAAAACAAAAGGACCAATCATACAATAAACCTGTGTGTATTCCATTGTATGCCACCTAAAATACAGGTGGATGTAGGTGAGAATGTGAGCTGTGGCTCTCTATGGGGGAAATTTTCTTGAAGATCTACTTTTACTAGTAAGCAACTAAACTATCTTCTTCAAGGACACCTCCCTCCATAGAGCCATGCCTTTGAAATTATTCCCAATCAGTACAATTAAGCAGTAATGTACAGTCGGGGAAGGGGGCTTGTTTTGACATTTATAGATGCCTTGGGTGTGGTGTGTTAGGAGACCTCAGGCTGAGTGCCATAAACCACCTGAGGAGTGTGTACATCTCACATCAACACATCCTCTGGAGTGCATTATTGTGATTATAACATGGAATAAAACAAAAAATAGTGTAATTTTTTTTAATGCAGAACAATAACATAGTTACTGATTTCAAGAAAACAACAGGGTTTTGTTCTTCCATCTATGATAAAATAGTCCCAACTTGGTACACGGGTATTTGTGCTGTGTGTGATTTCAGTGCCTAAACAACATGCACACACATGTTAATGAGGAGCTTGCATATGAAGCCAGCATTTCACAATTGAGAGTGGAGTCAGCAGTGTGTCACCAAATTCAACTACAGTACAGGTGAAAGTTCTGGTGGCGCTAACATGAATGTAGGATGAGTCTGCATGTAAATTTCATTCTCCACCCTATTCTCTGTGTACTGCTGTAAGGCCATGCATGAGGATGGGGTTGGTCGCACCTCATCACTAGCATGGCCACTGACATCAGCTGACAGAGCAGGAGAAGGAAGAGTGGCATCACTAACCGCTGGACTGCTCACTTCTTCAAAATGTGGTGGCAGGATTTCAGGACTTGAAACATATTTCTTGGGCACTGTTTCAAAGGTATGATTTTATGTGTGTGGATTTATGCTGAAATTGCAATCTCAGAATGGTTCCATGGCACATTAAACAAAAATAGTGGTTTTAAATACTATGAACATTCTGTCACTTGATCTACATATTTTGAAACATGTGATCTGGCCAGAACAGGTCAGCTGTAACTTTAACTGTGTGTTTTTTGTGAGATTTACACATGGCTAAAGGACAAGCCTGACCAATTACCTGCAAGGATTTTTCCTGCCCACATTATAACAGAGAAGAGCACAATCTCAACCTTATGGGAAGGCACTGTTTAGAGAAAGTGGTGCTCACTATCCTGTTGAATATAAATTTAAAAGCTTCAAAGACTTTCTGCAATCCTTCATGTTGTCTAATTAGAAGCAAGAAGCCCTATGGACAGTGTGAGAAGGATGGATGACTTTAGCATTCTTAGGGGAAGAAGAAACACAGGAAGGTGGATTGTAGTTTGCTTTAATATGAAGATACAAACTGCCTTAGGAAGGAAAATAGGATTGCTATATAATAAAATTGGATCCTGTTGAAAAACAAGTTATAGTGGATCCATAACTATGCCACTCACCATGTGTCCATATTTAAATGGATAAGCAAGGTTTTCCACTGCCACCCATGATCATTCCTGCTCTGTCCTTGATCTTTATACATGATAACTCCCCTATCATTTTCCATGATTCATGGGCAAGATTGTCCATGATTGATGCACACATTCCTAGAAAGACTACACAATCAACAGAGGTACGTCAGGAGAATGAAATCCATTTCAACTAGGTAAATAAAAAGAAAATGTTTCTGGTAAAATAATATTTTAAAATATTTCATGTATTGGCCTTTATCAATGATCTAAATATGGATTTAGATCATGTCCATGCTTGATAATGAATGGTTTCTATAATTTGTTTTGGAATTATAATACAGTCTGTCAAATTTACTCTTTCTGCATCCTTTTATGTATCATATCATGAATGTTATCCTTTTTACGTTCGCTTGCGTGCATGTGCAAGGAACATCTTGGGAGAATGGGACATTTTGAAGGTGTGCCTGTCCTGTGCAATCCCCTGCTCCATTGAGCAGGCATGGCAGTTCTGCACCAATCAATGCGGTGCTGTGTATGACAGCGGTGGTCTTCTCTTCAAAGAAAACCACCGCTGTGTGCTTGCAGCGCGTCACACCCCCCCCTCAAATCTTTGGTGCCATGCTGGGAGCCCACCCCAACGTGGCAAACATCCTGCGTCATCTGCCGATGGAGGTGCCCAATCCCCAGTCGGCTCCACCTCCCCCCAAACAGCTTTTCCTGCTGCCATGCTGGGAGCCCACCCCAGCATGGCAAACGTCCCGCATCATCTGCCAATGGGGTGCCTAATCTCCGCTGGCTCCACATCCCAAACAGCTTTCCCTGCTGCCACGCCAAGCCCACCCCAGTGTGGCAAACGCCCCGCGTTGTCTGAGTAAAAAAAAACTGTAAAAAGAAAACGCTCCATCGCTGTCTCCCCACCCTCCCACAACCCGCACTCCACCGACTGTGCCCCTGCCTCCCACACCCCTCACCCCATACTCCTCCGAGCTCAGCGCGATGATCATCGCTGGACCAGGAACACATCTGCACTATTCAAACCTGACCGCAAACTGAGGAAATGCCGGTAAGCTGTATAATGGGCTAAATGGGTTTTTTTCTACTTTGTTGCATATCTCAGGCATATTTTGGAATTTTTGCACCAAATTTTCAACATGGGGTTTTTGGGACCCCTTCTCATGAATTCTGTCACTGCCATGGCGTTATTTGAGCCCAAAGGGTGATTTTGCAGTCACTGCAGAAAATCACCTTTCAGGCCCAATTAATGAAATGACAGTGCCAACACTCATAAGGTGGGCTCTCAAAAAGCCTATTTTGAAAATTTGGTGGAAAAATTCCTAAAAATGACCGTTTTACGAGCATGCGTTGAGCAGTTCCTATGCAGGCTCATAAGTTCGCAAATTTTAAATATTTTCACTCCAGATTTTCAACATTGCCATTTTACCACACCTTCTTTTGAGTAGTACAGCTGTAATTTTTCACATCTCAACCAAAACGTGTTTCCACCCAAGTAGCGCACAATGGAGCTGTCGGTATGCGAAATCAATGTATGGGACACATTAAGAAAATCACAGTGACACTGTTCATGAGCAGAGGTCTTAAAATGAGTATGTTGAAAATTTGGTGAAAAAATTCCTAAAAATGACTGTTTCACGAGCGTGCGTTGCGCAGTTCCTATGCACGCTCGTAAGTTTGTGAATTTTCAATATTTTCACTCCAGATTTTCAACATTGCCATTTTACCACACCTCCTTATGAGCAGTGCAGCTGTCATTTTTCACATCTTGCCCAAAATATGTTTCCACCCATGTAGCGCACAATGGCACAGTCGGTGTGCGAACTCAATGTATGGGACACATTAAGAAAATCACAGTGTCACTGTTCATGAGCAGAGATCTTAAAATGGCTATGTTGAAAATTTGGTGAAAAAATTCCTAAAAATGACTTTTACGAGCGTGCATTGCACAGTTCCTACGCACACTCGTAAGTTCACGAATTTTCAATATTTGCAGTCCAATGACTTCCAAATACCTAAACAGCACATAGAAGCAAGCAACATTCAGCACTGACAAATGCTTGTACTTCTTTGTCACTGATTTTTTTAAGCCATGTCCAAGTGCCAAATACCACTGCAAATACCTGCAAGCGAATGTTCGGCATTGACAAATGCTTGTTAAAATAGAAACACTGTTTTTACCATTTTAACAGTTCCATCTTTCAAACTACAGTACTTACGGTAAAATTCCACAGTAAAACTGTATAAAATACTTTCAGTTTTAAGTTTAGCCTTATTTAGAGATGGGTCCACTTAAATGCTTTATGGGGGTCTAGATAATTTTAAGGGATGTTAGAGCCAGCATCCCCAAGTTTGGAGATTATATTGAAAGTCACTAATTTCTTGATTTACTTTATTTCTAGTTAGCTTCTTTTTTTAAGTTGTTGCTCTCTAATATTTCAGCTGATCATTATCCATCAAATGCCTTAACAGGATTAGTTTTATTCTCAAACTAAATTACCCTACCTCTTATCACCAAACATATATTTTTTGTTTCTCAAAATAAAAAAAAGAACTGTTTCTTAAAATGCATTCACATTGTAGCTGTATTCCTATAATCTACAGTTTATCAAGGACTCTGTGAAGTATTAAATTATGTTTGATCATTTTGGCCACTGTTCTTGATCAAAGTTGCTGTAACATTTTTTCAAGCATGATCTCTATGTACTGTGGCCTTTCCAAATACCGGTATGTTTTCTGAATGTTCTTGGCATACAGTAGCCAATCATGTTTAACTATGGTTCCTCCATGTTTCACCAAGGTTTGTCTATGTCAAAAGAGAGTGATATAGCAACTAAATGTCCACAGAAAAACAAATATAACTCATTATGTTTCAAAAGAGTTTAAGGTGGTATGAATAGCAATTAGGCCATTCAGTCAGTTACAAATGAAGACAATCTATTAGAAAAAGGAACAACAGTGGATACATAAATAAATCTGCTTCAAAAGTAATATATATTTATTACAGAATGTAATGGCATTAAAAAAAATAATTACCTAATCATTGGAGAAATGTGTTTTTGTTTTGCTTTTTTACCCAAGAACCACATGAAATTAACAACTACAGATAACCAATGATGAACATAGTCAACTTAAATAATTATCAACCTATATTGACCAAGGACATTCGTGGTTTGTTCATGGGCACCATCTACCATACGTTTAACTTTGGTTAAAATCATACACAGACTGTAATAGACCATGGTCAATTGTCATGTACAGTAGAAGCCATAGACATTGCCAGCTATTTCCAGATATTTTGTGTAATTTACAACTATGGTTTAATCATGTACAACCATTATTTATCCATGATCCTGAGAGCGAAGTTAAGCATGCTCTAGGAAATTCTCATAGAGGAAATCACAACCATAAAAGGGGTTTTCCATGAAAAGGAATGCACGTCACAAGTGGCAGCACGTTTTAAAAAAGCTTGTGTAATAGACTTAAGAACCAAGTTAAGGTCCCACGGCAACACTGCACTGCAAACCAGGGAACACAGATGCAGGAATATACAACATCTCCAACTGGGCTACAGTCTTGCCCCCTAAGAGATCATGAAAGATTCAAATGGTCAGAATATGTACCTTAACAGAAGAGCACTGGAGGTATTAGCCTGGACAGTAGCTAATTCATGACATGCTGCATCTGAACTGAAAAAGGAATGAGGGAGTGAGAGGCACACCATATACTGAACTGTCTCCATTGCAGTGAGTAAGTGTGCTGGCTAGACAACTTAAAAGCTACCTTTAGTACATCCAAAACTGCCTGGAAGAACCCAGTGTAGGACATTTCTATATCTTCAAGAGCCAAGCACAAAGCTTCAGAGACCAACGGTCTGGGTGCAATAGGCTGCTGTTGCCCTGTGATAGCATTCCCATTAATAGAAAGAGTGGGACAGGAGGTTTCACTGCAATCTTCCAGAGCAGAAGGAACCAAATATGTTTGAACCTGAAGAGAACCATCAGTAACATTGTGGCCCTGTGGCCCTAGCTTGACAAGTATCTGTTGAATCAGAAGGATTTGGGGAAAGTCATACAAACCCCATCCTTCAGTGTGGCTTACCCAAAAATCTCCAGGCACTGGAGTGAGCAAGCAAAGCAAAAAGCATGTTCATTTTACATCATCCAACCCTGGTTGACTCTAAACAGTATAGGAGCCCCTTTTTACAGGTGCAGGAGTTTCATGGGACAGAGCAGATCACACACTGGCACTAAGGATGATGACTACCTAGGTTCTTTGTTCTCTGGCTCTCTTTGTGATTGTTGACTTCAACCAAACTTAAAACTTCACTTTTGAAGAAGCTTTTTAATTTTTCATTGAAGTCCAATACCAGGAACTGAATTAAAAAAGGCAGTTTTTCTTTATTTTTGATTATTTTGATGCCACTGTGCTAAAAATCAATTATATTTCACTGGTGATTTTGCTTCTGTGCATGCTTTATCTGCTGTGCATTTTGACTGTGCTTGTGCATACCCTCAGTTTTCAGCTTACAATCCCAAGCATACTCTGCACTGTAACGTAGACAGACTGCCTTAGCAGCTAAACTGCCATTTTATAGCAGCTGCTGCAAGTGACCTGGTAGAAAAACTCACCAATTGTTTTTTTTTTCTTGGCCGGACTTGCTATTAACACCAGCAGAGTTTAACATCATGCTCACTAGGCCCAGTAATTTGACACTGAAATAGGCTAAATTTAAAACTCTGATTTTAAAACAGGGAGATTCTTTAAATCTATATGCTTTTGAGCATTTGCGGCCCTTGCAGAGCGAACATATTTTGGCACTTGAGTATCTGTGCCACTTTTTAAATGTTTTTTTTCACAGCCTGAATGCACACATCTCAGTGCCACTTTGAGCCTAGTTCCTGAGTGAAAAGCTCATCCCCATGAGAGCTTTATTGGAAAACTCTGGGAAAACAGTAAGTCATATTTTGTATTTCAGCATATTTGATCTAATGAACAAAGGAATATAGACAACTTGTGGCATTTTCTTACTAACTAAATGCCTATTTAAGGTAACTTCTGGAAACAATATCCAGAGATACAGATTCCACTCGCAATTCACACTTTTGCACTGATGTACTTTTGCACTTTTAATTGCAAGCCTGATTCTGTAATGGAGTGGCTAAAGCTATAATCTTGCACTTGAAGGATTTATTTTACCATTATTTAAGTGTGGAAACATACTTGAATTTTGTCTGTTGCTGCTACCATCTTTCAACCTTGTGGTTTTTATTTACTCTTACTTTCTTTTTTGATCCACTTTTGTGAACATTGCTGAAATTGTTAATATTTTTTTAGGATTTTGTGCAAAAGCATAGCAACTTCCGATTCCCAGTCTGTATCTACTTTGCACTTATGGCTTTTTTAGATCAATGGGTTTAAAAGGTTAAATCTTTTTACATACTGTATAGCTAGTACACAATCAAATAAATTATTATAACCATTTACATAATAATAAAATATCCACCAGGCTTACACTGCCTTTAAATGACTGTCAGCTAGAAAATCATTAATTAGATACAAAATAATTATACAATTGCAAGAAAAAAAATCCTGGACTCTGATTGGTCAGTGTGTGCCTGAGACACTGATGATATCTCAGTATAACATCACTGTATTCCTTTGCCAAGTATTTTTTGCTTTTTTCTTAAGAAACAAAGATATACTGCCTCATTAAAAATCTACTAAAAACATTTTTTTTAATTTTTTTTAAATTTTGTAAAACAATGAGCTATTGTATAATAGTAATAAGGCACTCCAGGCTGTGTGTTATTGTGTAATATCGTCACTCCTGGTGTGGTGGAAGCACTAGGCTTCACCTCATGCTTCAACTCACCCCAGAAGTGATGTTTCTACACAATAACACACACCCTGGAGTGCCTTATTGCTTAATTAAGAATTTGGAAGGAATCCTTTTCAGGTCATAATGTTTTCCACTGGAATGGAAAAAAAAACTTCCTTATAATGGTAAATGACTCTGCCTACACTACCCCAAAGAAAAAGAAAGCAACCAAAAATAAAAAAAAGACTACTGAAACAATTTGGATCTCAGAAAAAAACTAATCTGAATAACAAGAGCTCTGTGGATAAGAATCCAAGTAAGCAATCTAAGATTACAAAATATTTAAAAGGACGTAAACCTGTTCCAATAGACCTAGTACCAATATTAAATATAAAAGAAAAGAAACATAAATTCAATGATGCTAATCAAATTGAGGAAACCCCAGAAAAATCTGTATCTAATGGCATTAATGAACCGTCACTGGAGGCATTTCCCTGGTGGCATTCCACTGGGGTGTCAAACAGACGAGACATACTGATGAGTCCTGGTAGTACGAAACACGTGTCTATGTCATCTGTTAGCTCCTTTTGCAAACTGTGTGAGAGGCCTTTCGGCACCAGGCAATTCTGCTTAAAGTTGAACCAGCATAACATTCTGTGGTGATTTGCATATGCAGCCCATGATGCTTTGCATTGTGTGGGCATGTGTGATTTTGTATTTTCTTGAAACTTGGCTTCCCAGCCAAATGCCCTTTGGGATAACCCTTGCCTCAGTGTTTGTGCACAGAGGTTCTTTGTCTTTTAAATAGTTTTTTATTTTAATGGGTTCACCACAACATAACCCAGACAGACATCTTAGAGTAGCTGGTTCATTCCACGGGGGTGTCAAACAGATGAGACATACTGATGAGTCCTGGTAGGACCCTTTGCAAACTATGTGAGAGGACTTTCGGCACCATGCAATTCTGCTTAAAGTTGAACCAGCATAACATTCTGTGGTGATTTGCATATGCAGCCCATGATGCTTTGCATTGTGTGGGCATGTGTGATTTTGTATTTTCTTGAAACTTGGCTTCCCAGCCAAATGCCCTTTGGGGTAACCCTTGCCTCAGTGTTTGCGCACAGAGGTTCTTTGTCTTTTAAATAGTTTTTTATTTTAATAGGTTCACCACAACATAACCCAGACAGACCATCTTAGGGTAGCTGGTTCATTCCACTGGGGTGTCAAACAGATGAGACATACTGATGAGTCCTGGTAGGATGAAACATGTCTCCATGTCATCTGTTAGCACCCTTTGCAAGCTGTGTGAGAGGCCTTTTGGTACCATGCAATTCTGCTTAAAGTTGAACCAGCATAACATTCTGTGGTGATTTGCATATGCAGCCCATGATGCTTTGCATTGTGTGGGCATGTGTGATTTTGTATTTCCCTACCTATGTATAGTTTGGAGTTGAATGGTTTCTCAGTGTTTGATGATAGTCTAACTACCCAGGGCACTGAAGGTGTCTTATCATGAAAATGGTTATCATGAAGTAAAATTAGTAAATGAAAGTGCTGACCAAACAAGTCATCTCAAGGGACAAATATAACTATTGGGAAAGAACATAAACCCACAGATGAAATAACTTCAGTTATTCAGAATTTAAGCATGGCAATAGAAGGCCTGAAAAATCTAATCCCATATTTATAGCATATAAATGACAATAAATCAAAAATACAGCAAGTGGAAGAAACTAAAGTAGCTTTTATAAATCAGGCACCCCATTGACAGAACAAAAAAGAGTCAGGCTCATATTTAAGAAAGCACGACAAGCATTTTTAATGAGAAAAAAATTATTTCAACTTCACTACTTTCAAAACAAACACTTGAACTAGTTAAAAATCCCTGTGTTGCAAGCATAGCAAAACTGGAGAATATAGCCATCTTAAAAGATGAGGTGGCGAACCTTAGAACTGATGTGTTTCAAAACCAAACCATCATCAAAAAACTAGCAAAATCCAATGAAAGAAGATGTAATACACAGATTCATTTATGTGAGCATACAGAAACAAATCTAATTGAGAAAAGTAACAAAGCAATCCAAACAAATCTACCAGCTCCATTTGCCAAGGAATTTGTTTCAGATTTTAGTTTTTCAGAGAGATCCCAACACAAGAATAAGGGTAACAAGGGTAAAAAGAAATATAGCAGATTATGGAGAAAAACAATTTAAAAATAAAAATAATAAGGACTACCAAGAAACAAACAATAATAATTAAAATTGAAAAATAAAATAACATGTAAGGAGATTAATAGAACTGAAGAAAATCAGATTATAGCAAAGTCTTAAACTGTGATGGGGAGGGAGACCAAGGGATCAAAAAGTAAATCACCTAAACTTGATGAAAGTGATAACAATACAAAGAAAAATGATGAAATTGAAATAACAGCATTCCAGCAGCACTCCAAGATTGGAACTGATAATGAAAAAAAAAAGTATACTATAGGTCCAGATAAGGTTGTTGATATGGAATATGACATCCTAATTGAGATATATGGAATCAATAATCTAAGAGATGAGACCCCAAATAATCTAAGGGCATGGGTCTTACATCTCGTCCATGTAGCAGAGACAGAAGGAACCATATTCATCATGAGGCCACCTAATGATTTGGTTCAGGACTGTATTTTGCTATATTGAAAAAAAGATATGCTGAAAAGAATGAGTTGGGCTCAAAAACAAAATTTGAACCCTATAGGCATTCACTTATGTACCCTAATTAAAGTACCTGTTTCAGTAATCTGATTTTAGGCTTTAATTAGATGACCAAATGAATATACAAAATTAACAGACTGACTTAAGGAATATAGAAGAAACAATAGAGAATTATGAAACACAACAGTTAAATGAATGGGAAAAAAATATTTCAATGTTTGGATGGGAAATAACCAAAAGTGCTTTGACAAATGAAATTAAAACTGAGATAACCACTTTATTTCCCATTACTTGAAATTGCCCATTACAAATAGCTCAATTGCAAGGATGAAAATTTACAAATCTGATATTTTAACATAAAAAATCAACCTTACATTCAAGAATTGTATGTTGCCAGCATGAATTCTTAAGAAGTCACACACATTGGATATGTTTGGTATACATAGTCTCTCCAGAAGACTTGGAAATTTCTATTTCTCCAGATAAATGAAAGGAAAGAGAAATTAATGATAAAAGCAAACAAGGAGAGACACAGTCCAACAATAAACATAATGCTGGAAACTATGACTACTCTTTGTCCCAATCTTTAAATTTAAGATAACTACAGAATAAGACTCTGATCCTAGTATATCCTCATGGGGATTCTGGGCTAGAAATTAATATCATATCATGGAATATAGAAGGGGCTGCAGAAAAATGAGCAGACCCAGAAGTTATAGTGTTTCTCAGCAATTATGAGATAATCTGTCTCCAAGAGATTTTTTTCCAATTGTTTAACCAGGTGAGACATACTAAGCTAAAAGCTTGTTTACAAGTGCAATCTGGGAGCACAGGGAAGTTAAGTGACTTGCTCAGGGTCACTCAGTATGCAAGTGGAGGGCTGTGGGATTCAAACCCAGGTCTTCAGGACTTGGTCCTTCTCTTCTTCATACAGCTTCTAGGATATTCACTATATGAAACTCCATCCTATAGGCAGCATAAGTATGGGTGTCCTATGCCATCCTACTTACCTATGTTAAAACTTTCTTAGATCTTAGAATTAAAAAATCTGAGTTCTATGTTGAAATGGTATTAATCCTGGAACTTGAAAAAGACCAACAAAAAATGTTCCTAATAAATACATACCTTCCACCCCAGAATAAAAAAAAAAACTCCTGATACCCTAAAGCATGCCCTTATGTATTTTGAACAAGTAAGAGAACAACATAATATAAATCTGGTATTGATAGTGGGTGACTTTAACACAAGAGTTGCAGAAGAACAATTCCCAAAAGATCATTATATTGATGTGTTAGTCAGCATTCCAGTTATCAATCCAAGGGCTCAGTACAACAACATTTCTGCTGATAAAGTATTGAACTCCAGAGGTAAAAAAACTTTACAAGTTTATATTTGAACACAATAGGTATTTAATTAATAGAAGATTACAAGGTGACAAAGATGGAACATTTGCATACAGGGGCCGACAAGGTTCATCAGTAGTAGATCTTGTATGGGCCAATATTGAGGCATTTTTAAAAAAATCATTGATATACAAATATTCGATAGAGCAGACTCTGGTCATTCTCCAATACATTTTTAATTAGAAACCCTAAAGAAAATGGCTTAAGGAAATAATATTAACTTTAAAAACAAAGGAGATATAGAAAAGATATAGAAATTATCAACCAGAAACAAAAATGTATGGAAAGCTGACACAATTTACAATTTTTCTGAAATAGTTTCAGCTGAACCTTTTAATAGATTTAGACTAGGTATTCTTGCTACTGAGAGTCCAAAACAAGTTATAGACAACTGGGAAAAAATAAATGACTTGATTAGACCTCATTGCAGGACTATTTGTGGGTCACACCTGGAGACAAGCCTTGGCTCAGTGTGCCTTTCCTGGTCATCAGATGTTTAAATAAAAAAATAAAATACACAATAGCAGAAAACCTGAAAAAACCTAGTCATAGACTTTGATGGCAGATAAGGACTGCTAGGCCCATCTAGTCTGCCCATTTCCCTACCTACAGGATAGGCCGCAGATCCTAGTTAACCAACAGCCTATATCTTCCTGCCCCCCACAAGAATTGCCTTATGTCTGTCCCATGCATTCTTGAATTCTCCCACAGTTTTAGACCCCACAACTTCCTCAGGAAGGCTGTTCCATGCATCCACTACCCTCTCTGTGAAATAATACTTCCTCACATTGCCCCTGAACCACCCTCCTTCTATCTTTAAATTGTGTCCCCTTGTTCTTGCAAGTCTCTTTTTCTGAAAGATGCTACCCTCTTGGACTTTGTTGATTCCCTTGAGGTACTTGAAAGTTTATATCATGCCCCCCCTCCCTTCTTTCCTCAAGGGTATACATATTAAGCTCCTTTAGTCTCTTCTCATACGGCTTCTGTTGCAGACCCTGCACCATTTAGTTGCCCTACTCTGGACTGCCTCTATCCTGTCTATGTCCTTGCAGAGATGGGGTCTCCAGAACTGGACACAGTATTCCAGATTGGGTCTCACCAACTGTCTGTACAGAGGGATAACAACTTCCTGTTTTCTGCTGCTGATGCCTCTCCCTATACATCCCAGTATACCCCTGGCCCTCCCTACTGCCTTCTCACATTGCTTGCTAACCTTAAGGTCATCTGATATGATTACCCCCAGGTCCCTTTCCTGTTTTGTTGTTGTTACTACCTCCCACCCATTTTGTATTCTTCCCCTGGGTTCTTGTTTCCCAGGTGCATTATTTTGCACTTTTTTGCATTGAATCCTAGCTGCCATACGTCTGACCATTCCTCCAACCTTGCCAAGTCCCTTTTCATCCTTTCCACGCCTCCTTGTGTATCAACCCTGTTGCAGATCTTTGTGTCATCTGCAAAAAGGCATACTTTTCCTTCCAGGCCCTCTGCAATGTCACTGATGAAGACATTAAAAAGGACTGGACCCAATACTGAACCCTGCGGTACCCCACTGGTAACCGCCCTTTCTTCAGAGTGGACTCCATTTACAATTACCTTCTGTGTCCTGTTGTCCAGCCAATGTTTTACTTATAGGCTACACACCCTGGGACCCACTCCCCAGGCTGGTTAATTTGATTAATAATCTTTTGTGTGGGACTGTCAAATGCCTTGTTAAAGTCTAGGTAGGCCATGTCCACAGCCCCTCCCTGGTCTACTACTTTGGTCATACAGTCAAAGAAATCTATTAGATTCATCTGACATGACCTTCCGCTATGAACCCATGCTGCCTTGGATCCTGTGCTCCACTGACCTCTAGGTACTCAACTATTCTTTCCTTCAGAGTGACTCCATCACTTTCCCTACCACAGAGGTCAGACTGACAGGTCGTAGTTTCCTGCCTCTGTCTTGGTCCCACTTTGTGAAGGGAATCACATCCACCTTCCTCCAGTCCTCAGGTACCACACCAGCCTCCCATGATTTATTAAAAGAGTAGCCAGTGGTTTCACTAGTTCCTTCCTTAATTCTTTTAGAATTCTGGGGTGAATTCCATCAGGACCCATTGCTTTGTCCACCTTCAGTTTTAGGAGTTCTTGCAGAACCCTTTCTTCTGTGAAAGGACTGGGATCGACCCCCCTATCAAGAGTGCTTCTGTTAATTGGGTTAGGCACTTCCCCCTCCTCTTTTGTGAATACTGAGCAGAAATATTCATTCAGTATTCCTGCTTTTTCACTGTTCCTCTCTGTCCAACCATATATGTAGAAGGGAGAAACATCATTTATCTAAATTAGCAAGGAAAGTTAAGAAAAATAGAACCAAAGCTAACCTCAAAACATTAAACGAAGCAAGAAAACAATACAAGAAAACACAAGAACAAGAATGAAACAAATATAATAACACCATGTTGGAAAAGTTAAGGAAAACAGTTGTTAAACAAGCATTTGTCAATGCTGAATGTTGTCTCGTTGGCATTGGCATTGGTAGTGCCAGAGTTAAAGACACCTAATAGGAATGGCAGTGAAGTATTGAAGTGACGCTAACCCCACCCCCACCCTGTAGAGACTGAGAGGCATTGAGGTGTGCCTTTGGGGCGTCAGCTGTAACATGCATGCCATTGTACCTCACCCTATCCTGTAGACACTGACAAGTGTTGTGGTGTGCTTTGGGGTCTTTGTGCATTATACTTACCCCATTCCATAAGGAAATACACTGAGGTGGGTGCAATATAGGAGAATGGGGTGAATGTTAGGGCCGAACACTTCAAGGCAGACCTCGATGCCTGCCACTGGCTGCAAGGTGGGGTTGGAGGTTGAATGGTGTGAGCATTACAGCCAGTGATTCCAAGTCACACCCCTGACACCTGGCAGTCTCTACAGGGTGGGGTGTTACAGTTGGAAACCCTAACATTGTGGGCATTTCTTGGTATTTTCACTCCAAATTTTCAACATAGGCTGTTTGTGAACCCACCTCATGAAGAGCGGCACAATCAGTTTGTTAGCTGAAAGTTGGTTTTGCACAGCAGCTAAGCCATTTGGGGACTCAGGGATGAAAACACGTTTTGGGCAGGAGGTGGAAAATGACAACTGTGTTGTTCATGAAGAGGCATAAAAAAATGGCAAGGTTGAAAATCTGGAGTGAAAATATGAACAATTTGTGAAGTCATGAGCATGCAAAGAAACTGCGCAACACACATCTGTAGCCCAATTATTTTTGGGAGTCTTTTAGTCACATTTTCAACATAGGCATTTTGGGACCTCCCCTCATGAACAGTGGCACTGTGATTTAGTTAATCTGTCCTAAAAGTTGATTTCACACAGCAACCGTGCCATTGTGTGCCACAGGTGCGGAAACACATTTTGGCAGGCTGTGAAAAATGACAGCTGTACTGTTGACAAGGAAGGATGAAAAAATGCCAGTGTTGAAAATCTGGCATGAAAATATTGCAAATTTGCAAAGTTACAAGGATGGGTGGAAAATGCACAATGTACGCTTGCAACACAGTCATTTTATGGACTTTCAGCACCAGATTTTCAACATAGGCATTTTAGGACCTCTGCTCATGAACAGTGTCACCGTCATTTTCTCAAACTGTCCCAAAAATGGATTTTGCACAGTGACTGTGCTAGTCTGTGCTGGATGTGCAAAAACACATTTCGTCCCAGAAATGTAGAATAACAACTGTACTGTTCATAAAGAGGTGTGCAAAAATGGCAATTTTGAAAATCTGGAGTGAAAATATTGCAAATTCATGAAGTTAAGAGCGTGCGTGGAAACAGCGCAATGCGCGCTGGTAAAACAGTCATTTTTTGGATTTTTTTCACCAAATTTGCAACATAGCCTTTTTGAGAGCCCCCCTCATGAACAGTGGCACTGTCATTTTGTTACTCGGTCCTGAAAGGTGATTCTGCACAGTGACTGTGAAATCACCTTCAGGACTGATTAACACCATGACAGTGACAGAATTCATGAGGAGGGGTCCCAATAACCCCATGTTGAAAATGTGGTGCAAAAATTCCAAAAAATGCCTGAGATAAGCACCAAAGTTGAAAAAACCCTATTTATACTATTATACGGCTTATGGGCATTTCCTTAGTTCGCAGTCAGCTTTGAAGAGTGCAGAAGTGTTCCCAGTCCACCGAAGATCATTGCACTGGCTCAGGAGGTAAGTATGGAGTGAGAGGGGATGTAGGCAGGCAGGGTGCACAGAGGGTGGGCACAGGTTGTGGGAGGGGGCAGGGAGACCGAGAGGGACCATTTTCTTCTTTCACAGGGTTAAAATAAAAAAAAAACATCGCAGGAAGGTTTTTCTTTTTCAGGATGATTTTGCATGCTGGGGTGGGCTCCCAGCATGCCACCTAAAATGTTTTTGGGGTGCTATGGCCGACAGGGATTGGGCACCAGCCATTACAAAAGAAGGCAAGAGCTGAGGGGATTGGGCACCCCCCTCAGCACATAACAAATGGGGAAGTGGGCTCCCCCATCGGCACATACATTGGGGCAGGGCATGCCGACAGGGGGACTGAGCACCACTGAAGTCGGCATTATGGCAGGCAGTGTGCAGCCATGTTATTTTCTTTTTTCACCAGGAAAAGCACATCAGGAGGTCTGCTGCGTATGATGAGCTTTGCTCACATTGCATTGGACCTTTCATTTGATGTGATTGCCACATTAAGTATGCATGGTGTGGCACCAGCATGCAGGCTGATTAGGGAATGAGGGATGCACCTACTGATGCATGCCCTGCATTCGCCCAACAGTGACAGCGCTTCCTAATCTGCTACTACCACAATATGTTGGCTGCGCATGTGCGAGCCAACATAAAAAGACACAAAAGCATTTTGGACCCTAGTTTATGCAGGGCTTAGGCTGTATACTAATGAATCAGAGGCCTTTATACAGTACCTCCAAAAACCTGGAAAACACTACAAATGACTTTACTTCTCTGAACAGGAATCATGTAGAATAAAAAGGGTCAACAGAACAGAAGTCCTAATAACTTTTCATTGGCCTATATTTTTTGATGTAACTGAAATACAAAATACAGTTTTATCCATAGCTTCCAATAAAGCTCCTGGACCAGATAAAATAATAGGAGACACCTATAAAACGTTTCAAATATTTTCTATTATATTCAATTTATTTCTTCAAGGTGCACAGTTCCCTGAAAGCAGGAAAGGCAGTACAATCTTCCAATCTACAAAAAAGGGAATTTTCTGGATCCTGGCATGTACAGGCCTATAAGCCTGATTATCATACCTCAAAAAATATTTGCAAAAATATTATTGCACAGCCTTACTGACTGGCTGGAGAGAGAACAAATAATAAGCAATTGTCCCTTGACCATTCCCCCCAGAAAAGTCACACCACACAGTTCAAATTGGGGTGTTCAGTCAGCAGTTATATTTATTATAAGATTTTTGTTTATCATACACCATTAGTGTTCAATTAAATCACCGATAAACATACAGTAAACTTCACTCCTTATATTTTGTTGATAATTACACACCTCTTTGGCCCAGATTTACATCCAGGTAACTCCATTCATTTAAATTATATGCTACTAACCAGATGTACATCCAGGGCCCTTTCTTTTGTTTGCACCAGTTGAAGCCAGTGTGTAGACACGGGCCCTTCTCTCCTTCCTGGGGCCTCACCCTGGGGCCCATATCCCCCCCAGCACTGATGTAAACCCCAGGCAGGGATCCTCCCTCTTCTCCGTTTTCCCCACTAGACCATCTCCAGCTTGCATCGGATGGTGGTCTTCTCCCCATCCTTACCTAGACACCCTTAAGTGTTGCTTTTCCAGACTACACAAACTACCTCCCTGTCTCCCATTTGTCAGCACTGTTCTGGAGATGCATATGTCTAGGCCCACCTATGAAAGAAAGAGGTGCACACTGGCTGCTCAGTAATTGGTCCACTGATCCCCCCACCCTGGTGTAACCTTGCACCCACCCATTCCAGTGTCCTACCATCCCTCACCTGCCCCATCAACCTTAAGTAACATTTTAAACATACTAAGGTGCTCCCAAGACACCTCTCTCCTCGTATAAACTGTCCTTCCAACCCATAAGTAATTTGTCTGGCCATGGGGGAGGGGACCCCTCTTCCTCAGACTCCAAAATGAATGATCCCAAGATCTGACAATGCCGTGTCTGGGCGAGTCCTGCCACAATGGTAGTAGTTGTGCCCCCAACTCTTCCTTCTCAGACTGTTTTTTCCAGGGCCACTCCTTGTCCCAATCCTGGTAACGCTGGTGGCCCCTTGGATACCTTGCCCTCTTTGCTCCATTCAGTGGCAAAAACCTGGGTACAATCCCACCTCACACCTCCACACTTCACCTGAGCAAAGAGAGAGAAACGGACATGTGAGTTACTCGTGTGAGTGTGAATTCCTTATGCCACGTTCCGTGTTTATTTTAATTAATTTATTTTATATATATATATGTGTGTGTGTGTGTCCAGGTATATATCCACATATGTACCTGTATATAAATACCTACACATACATATATCATATATATATATATATATATACACACACACACACACCTGCATAAAATATACGTGTGTGTGTGTGTGTGTGTGTGTGTGTGTGTGTGTGTGAAATATGCAGCTGTCTGGTTTGGATTGCTCAGATCTCCAGGGCACCTTGGCTATGTTGAGTTAAAATCTTCTCTGTTCACAAAAAAACTGAGGTAGGTCTGTCCTTAGGACTTTTGCATATGCACCCAAGTCCGTATTCAGTATTGTTATACTCCGCTGGAGTGGTGGCCTGCTTTTGGGAAAATTCTCCATGATCTATTTCCCTCTTTTTTTTTTAATACCAGGAGTTTAGGAGGACCAATATTTCTGTCTGTCTTGCAGGCTACCAATAGAGCTTAGCATAATTGCATGCCCTGTCTAGTTCCTGTTAGCTCCCAGGGGCCTGAGAACAGAAATAAATCCTGGACAAGCCTATTTGTTGCCCCACCACAGGGACCATATAATATTCTTAAGGATACAGCAAGGCCAGCCCAGACCCATCTGCCACTCTGGTATTCATCTCGTGTCTGATCAAAAACCTTTTTTTTTTTTTCTGTGTCCTGCCCCCAAACCTCCAGAAATGGAAAGCCCTTTGGCCAGCCTATTGACACCATCACTACCCGGTCATATTAACCAGGGCTAAAATTTTTCTCAGGCCTTTATCTGAAAGGAAGATGTAAGGAAGAAAAAATGCTGGCTCTTTAGCCCAGCTACTGCCCTGAGTGGGAGTGTCTTTTTACTGGGATGTCTAACTGACTGGAAAATACTGGTGCTATACCCTCAACATACTTCAATGTCTCCAATTTACCAGTGAGGAGATGTAGACTGTTACTGGGTGGGGGTGGCATCAAACAGGATTCTTAAATGCAGGCTGAGTGGCCCTCTTGCCAAACCTAAGTCTCTTTTCAAAATATTTTCTGGCGTTGGCACAGGATGCCCTATTCCTTACCTCTTGTCCACACTTGGTATTAGCCTGCCCCCACCACCTCCTCCCCCCTTTAAGCAGAAAGTTCTGGCTGGTGACGGCTTAGGTGCCCTGTGCTACTCTGGATTTGCCCCCATCACTAACTACCCCAACTCAAGCTGCCCAATGATTAGTGCAAAATCTAAGCATTAGGTGTCTGTGTTCCTTCTGGTTCACATATTCCTATTTATGTGGAGCTCTGAAGGGAACTGCCTCCCATATATGTAGCTTCCTTACTGCTGATTTAAAGGGACAGTAAACATTGCAATGTTCACTTAAATTGTGAAAGCCCATGAAAAGATATTTCAAATGAGGCACTGGACTTCCATGTAGGTGTCAGGAGTTATGAGATATGACTATTTAAGTAATCTTTAAATCAAAACACAGCAGCAGTAATTTCATTGAATCATGAGACCAACAGTGATGTAACTGAGGAGCATGCTGTAATTAACAACCTGCAGCTTGCCCTTCAGTGACACCACTTCCTGTTTTAAAATGGCTGCTGCCTTGTTTTGATTTAAAGATTAAGTAGATAGTCATATCTCAGGCCTCCTGACACCTGCAAGGAAGTCATGTGGCTCATTTGAAATATCTTTTCATGGACTTTCACAATTTGCATGACCTCTGCAATGTTTACTGTCCCTTTAATGAAACTGTATTTCTGGGTTAGCTGATTGTTACTAATTCTTGTCTCTGGGAATATACCAATGAGTATGACCTGAATATACTTATTCAGTGCACAACAATTCTCTAGGTAATAGCATAATTAGCTAACTACCTATTCTGAGTAGTATGGGTAGGCATATTAGTAACTGAAGCAGTGTGCATAAAGTCAATATTCCCAAAGCACTTATCTGATTAACTTAAGAGACAAAATATAAATGTTCAGCTCTTTTAGAATGGCCTAACTCTACCTTTAATCTTTAGCATAACATCAGCATTAATATTACTTGCTTATTTTCTTGCCCACAGCTATGGGCCATTTGCTCGAGTGTGCAACCAGCACCCCTTCTTACCGTTGCCCCTCCCCCTTCCCAATTACGCCCACCCAAATGAATGCACAGTGAGACTGAAACCAGACTAAGCTGTTGTTTGGCATTTCCCATGAATGGAAATATTAATATTATATCAACAGCTCTTTAAATGTAAATTCATAGTACTCACTCTGCAAGGCAGGAGCAATGGTTTTGGCAAAAACTGATCCTGTTTGTTAGCTTCCCACCCTAACAAGATAGCACCGCTACTGCCAGCACTCACACAGCTCTGCACAGCATACTCTATTCCCTCTCAATATCATGCATCTATATCAGTTCCTCCAAGGTAGTCATCTAAATAGGCAAATGTAGGCTCAGACAATATGACCTATCAAAAGCAAAATAGAAATGAAATCCGCTGTTTGAATCTTGTTTCCCTTCAGGGCACCTGATTCTTAAAATTAAGTACCTTGAGCTAAGTAACAAAAGGTGTCAAATTCTGCCTATATGCCCACAAATCATAATCACCTCTGTTATTGTTTCTGTTGTTGATTGTGAACACAAAATACTAGTGTAATCTTCCTGTGGGCTGGTGCTTTGGAAACATACCTTACCCCTTGCATACTGTCTCATTAATCGTGAATAACTATTACAATGTTAGATCCCACTGCTGGTTAAGCACATATACCCCAAGTTAATGGTTACTTCTATCCTTCCACAATGCCTGTCACTCGGTATAAGTTGCTGTATTTAGAATGTGATTTCCGAGGTTGCCCCTGAGCAAAGGACATCTAGTCTCAGGGGGCTTACCAAGTCTAACACCTTCCCATAATTACTAAATAAATAAATACTTACTTGATGTTGAGTAAGGCTTACCAGGAATGTATGATTGTAGGCAAAACATTTGCTCAAATATGGATGCCTGAAATAGATTTATTGTAATTGTTTAATTATTTCAATTAGGCAAATTTGCACACCATCTCAAGTGCCTCCCGGAAGCTCATAAAACTTGCTTGTGTTCCCATTTATTTGTTTATTCATTAATTTTCTTTTAGTTTTTAATTTTTAATTTTCCATTAGTTCTCATCTTCCAGTAACATGTTGACCCTGCACTCCACGTGCCATTAAGGAATAGGGAATACGGCTTCCTGGTTGTTTAAATTGTTAACATCTTATTAAATTGTATGTGTACTTAATGGCAAAGCCATGGAAGATAATTAAAATGATATAACAACAAAATGTGTGAACTGGAACCGTGTGATGGAGTGAGCCCTTTAGCAAATGACCTAACTCTCTGCAGACTAAAACAAGGGCTCACTTCTTCCCAACAAAATACTTTAAGCTCTAAATGTTGCTGCCTAGTGGAAATAAACCAATTAGCCACTCCAGCTGTCCAGTGCTGTAACTTTGAGGTTTTGTATTATCCACAACTTTAACAGCCTTTACAGCCTCCCAGAGCTAACTGACTAAGTGTGTTTAGCTTGAAAAATAGACATTAGTATAGCCAGTATAAAAAAATGCAGCCCTCCGTAGGTACGGTACAGTAGCTCCAGGTGATTCCTATTGTATCAGGTGCTTTAACCATTGTACCAAACCAACACTACTTGACTTCAATATCAGATAGAAGACTAGAGGTTCCATAAAATTGTTCTTCTAAATGGACTGAAGGATTTTAAGAAGATTCCACTCTAGACTATCTCCATTTGCTTACCACTCACCCCTTCACTCTGTTGGTCACTCTGTCCTTCTGCCATACAAAAGCTCATATGGGATTCAACATGGATAGGTATTAACACTACTCCTTCTACTGCCCCACATGATAATCTTACAGTAATTGAAATAAGCCTGCAATTTCAAAAAAAAACACAGCATGAGGAATGAGATAAGCTGTTAATGAAGCTACCGCTTATAGCAGCGTTACCCCGATCCACAATGGAGATTTTTTTTGTAGTGACCCAGTAAATGCAGAATAGATTGCTTGAAAATGAAGGCCTCATTGGTACCATTTCCACTATAACAAAGAGAAAACCCACCTATACCTTGAGAGGTTCTAAGTTTATTAATGCCAAATCTGTGAGGTTTTGAATACTGTACCATACAAGATTCCTGAAAATTGTTTCTAACTTATTTAGTAATGTTGTTGTTTGGTAGGACCAGAATATTTGGAAAATATGGAATATGTGTGTTTATTTATTTTTTGGGGGGCATTTATTTTTGCCCAATAAAGTTAAATTAAGATGCCTCCATTTTCCAGATCTAATTTCATGTTTTTGCAAAGAGGAAGGGAGTTTCTTTCTAGCAATGTTTATAAGGGGGGCTTGCCTGACTAAACAGGCAAGGCTATAGCCAGTCACATGGCATCATTGCTCAGTGTACTCCCTTGAGACAAAACAGGGGCTCTGGCCCATGTTTTCACTGTCGATTGATTCATTGCTTAGGTCGCCTGACCATGCACTCAAGCTGTACCACTGGCTGTCCCTTCTGGTAAACATAACAAAACCTCTTTGCAAGAAAATGCTCCTCATCCGGTGAAGGCCTTCCCATCCCTTCCCTCGCCACTCTCCTGTTACCCCCCCCCAGAGAAAAGTGCCCAAAGGAAAATGCTGGATTGTTTTGGCTATGACCAGGACCATACCAATCCCGCAAAATGGCAGACAGCCATGTGACAACAGTTCAGCTGCAACTAAGGACTAGCGGTGGCTCTTAGCATCAGCCTCCCCCCAATGGATTTACTGAGGAGTGCAAGGAGTGCAAGCTTCCCCTCCAGCATGGGACCCGCATTGAAGCCTCCCTGCCATTGCCCTAACTTTCAGGCTTTTCACGGAGAGGAGAGAATGGAAACAGGAGGGGGGGCACTTCTGAAAATCACCAAAACCTGCACTCTCTGCAACTACGGCCTGGTGTCTGGGTGCATCCCACAGCTGTGGGTAAAGGAAAAGAACTCCATGTTTCCTGGGTGCCCTGCCAGCCCCATCAGGGAAAAACCATAGCCTTCTGCTCATACAGGGGCACTTGGAGCACTCCGGCAAATGGCCAAAACTGCCAGATCAGTGTGCACACAGTTAGCTCTGGTGTGCTCTCGGGTGTGACCCTACTTACCCATCATCTGTTGCATGAATGATTTGCCTGGCTGTTGATGCCACGGGTCATGTTGCCCGAAAACAAATGGTATCCTTGTCTTGCCACAAATGTGGACTTGGAATTCTGACCTGCTCCTCTGCACCTGGTGCATGATACAATTTCTACCTGTGTAAAGACGCGAGAAACCTACATAACCTTGGGGCTTCCCCAGAGTGCTCCCTCCCCCCGGAGGAAAAAATTGCAGAGAATAAAAAAGACACCCAAAAACGGACTGAAACTGCTGATGGTGGTACATGGTGTAGATCTATGAAAGCACTACCACTCAGCATAGAAAGAGGGCCTTTCCTGCTTGGATTTCTTTGATATAATCCCCTTTTGCTCCACCCTCCCATGCTCTCTCTGGCTCTCTCCTCTAGGATCCAATCCCCTTCCCTCCTTACTTGGGGGCCCTCCCATTTCCCTGTCACTCACTCCCCCTCCCTCTGGGACTACCTCTCCTCTTCCTGGACTTGCCGACTTGTTGCATTCTGGGAGGGCCTGCCAGGGACAAATAGCCTTGCCTGTTTAGTCAAGCAATGGCTTCAGAATAGAACATTCAATCATTCAGCACTGTTATGTGCTTTATCATCTAATTTGGAAATATGCTGAAATCAAGAATCATAAGCTTTACTGTTGTTTTGTTGATCTTCCACTTTTGACAGTATCAACAGGGCAATATTATGGCAGAAACTTGACGAACTTAAAATAGACCCCATATGACTAGATATCTTAATTAGACTTCACCAACATATGTGGATCAAAGTTTAGTGCAACTATCAGAGAGCCACTACAGATAAAATCTTTACCAACCTAGCAGTTCAGCAGGGCCATATAATAAGATACTAACATGTTAGATGCCAGCAGAGTAGGCCTATTGGTCTATCAAGTCTGCTCGTGCTTCAGCACCCTGATTGGGTACCGTAGCCCTCTTATCTGTCTCCTTCCACTGTTACTCCATTCTCCAGTCCTGCTCTCCCTGGGCAAACCAGTCTATGCTTCACCCCTTGCCTATACCTGTTCCACTGTCTCTTGAATCCCTCCACCGTAGCTACCTGTAACCATCTCCCTGGGCAGCGCATTCCACTGTACCTCCTCCTCATCCCCCCCCCCAATTCTACCACCCTGAATCTTCCAACTGTGTCCTCTGGTGATTCCACACTCCTTCAGTCAAAAGATCCTATCTTGGCTTACCTTATTTATTCCCCTGAGGTACTTGAAGACCTCAATCATGTCCACCCTGGTCCCTCCTCTCCTCCAGCAAAAAACAAGTTGAGTTCCTCTAGTCATTCCTCATATGTCATATCCCCCAGGCCATGCATCATTCTGGTTGCCCTCCTCTGAACCCTCTGCAGGAGTTGGATGTTTCTCCTTAGGTGCGGCCTCCAGAACTGCACACAGTACTCAAGATGTGGTCTAACCAGGCTGTTGTACAGTGGCAAAATCACCTCCCTGTTCCTTGAGGTAATCCCACTAGCGATGCATTCCAGCATCCTATTTGCCCTGAGTGCAGCCCTACTGCACTGCTCTGAATTATTCATGTTAACATCCACCAAGACTCTTAGGTCTCTGTCCCCTGCTGTGGCCTGCAACTCATCCCGCCCAGGGTGTACACATAGTTGGTATTTTCTCATCCTAGGTATAGCACCTTGCACTTGGAGGAGTTAAATTTCAATTTCCAGGTGCAGGACCACCTATCCATGTTATTCAGGTTCTCTTGCAGGGCCAATCTCCCCTCCTCCCCCTCCACCACTGCCCCCAGCTTAGAGTTGTCCGCAAAGAGACTCATTCCACACCCAATACCTTCCCTGATATCGGAGATGAAGGCATTAAACAAGAGTGGCCCCAGGACTGATCCCTGTGGGACCCCACTTATGACCTCCCTAGGAGAAAAGACCTCCCCTCCTACCACTACCCACTGAGTGTGACCTGAAAGCCAATTTCCATTCCACCTAACCATCAATGGGCCTCCCCAGCTACTCCATTAGGCCAATGTGAGGGACCAAATCAAATGCCTTGCTGAAGTCCAGGAACAGTACATCCACGGGTCTCCCCCTGTCAAGTGTTGATTTCACTCACTCATGGAACTCTACAAGGTTTGTTTGACACTATCTACTTGGCACAAACTCATGCTGCTGACCATCCAGGTAACCCATCTCATCCAAGAAACCTCCCAACCTTTCCTTAAGAATGATCTCCATTACCTACCCCACCACCGATGTCAAACTGACGGGTCTACAGTTTCCTGGCTCTTCTCTCGATCCTCCTTTATGGATGGGCACAACATGCGCCTGCTTCCAATCCCTTGGAACCCTCCCCGTCTGGAGCGACAAGTTAAAGAGATTCACCAATGGCGCAGCTAAAACATCCATCAACTCTCTCAATACTCTGGAATGAATACCATCAGGCCCCGGAGATTTATCCTTTTTTAGGGACTGCAGGGCTTCCCACACCTGACCGATAGGAATATCAGCATCTGCCTCCCCCCATTCAGCAGAACGAGCCTGATATATCACCCCTGGCCTACCTGCCCCAGTGGCTTGTTCTTCAGCCGGTACCCCAATAGTCAGGTCTGCTGCACCTTCTGTGTCCTTCAGCCACTTTTTTGAAAGTTTTCCAGTCTCCTCCCTAGTGAATACTGAGGCAAAATA
Source organism: Neoceratodus forsteri (assembly GCA_016271365.2). NCBI lineage: Eukaryota > Metazoa > Chordata > Ceratodontiformes > Ceratodontidae > Neoceratodus > Neoceratodus forsteri. The sequence goes on from CM028130.1 coordinate 58,864,694, forward strand.
CTCATTCGGTACCTCCACCTGCTCTCCAGCCCCTTCCATCCACCCCCAGCTGTCCTCAACCTACTGAGCTGGCCCTTGACCTTCCTCCACTCACCAATATACCTAAAGAAACCCTTTTCTCCACCCCATATCCCTTGAGCCAGTCTCTGCTCTTTCCAGGCCTTTGCCCCATCACTTCTCTGGTGACTTTCCTAGTTGCAAGGTGATAGTTCTCTTTATCCCTCTCTCCTCTCATTTTTTTGTACCTACTGTAGGCAGCCTTCTTCTCCCTTACCACCTCCTGGACCTTCTTGGTCCACCAGCATGGTTTACAAGACCTACTGCCGTTGCCCTTACTCTTGCACAGGTCCTAGTGGTGCCCTGTAGCCCCTACTTTATGATCTCCCACCTACCTTCCACGTCCAAACCTGGTTTTATCTCTTGCAAATGCCCCTTGAGAATTTCCCCCATGTTCTGAAAGTCCACCCTACTAAAACCAACTAACCCTGTACTTGAATGAGCCCCTTCCCCCCCAGTTTAAGCTGAAACCAAACTGTGTTGTGGTCACTCCCAGCCAGGGGTTCTTCCACAACCAGATCTCATATAAGATCCCCATCCACTAAAACCACATCCAGGATATGACCCTATTTCATTGGATCCATCACCTGCTGATTGAGGAACATGTCCAGGAAGCCATCCAGCAGCTTCTGCTCCCTGGTTACAGTGGACATCATAGTGCCCCAATCAGTAGCTGGTATATTAAGGTCCCCCATCAGCACTACTCCTTCCCCTTCCAGTCCACACTGCCCCTTAATGTTAGCCAACAGGCAATCCTCCAAGTCCTCCACTAGTCCTGGGGGCCTATATACCATCCCCAACTTGATCTTCCCTCCAACGGGGCTTCACAAGGTGACCCATAGGGCCTCCACATTGCCCTCTGCTTTCTCCACACTCATAATCTTGATGTTATCCCTAATGAACATTGCTACTCCTCCCCCTGTGCCCACCTTCCTATCCTTCTTTAGCACAAGGTACCCACTCAGATTAAGGTCCCAGTCATGGCCAGGGGTGGCCAACCACTTTATTCAATATTTACATAAATTCAATAATTCAAGCCATGGGAGACTTGAATTATCATTCTCCAGCATTATTTAATGAAAAATATCTTGTCTCACCTACACAGACAACATTTTCCTTATTTCTTCTTCCAAATTAGGCCTCCAATGAAAATGAAATCATTTTTTAGAGCTTTGTACATAGAATATTTTGACTATTAACAAAGAAAAAAACCAAGACGGTCATTTTTAGCAAACCATTCTAAAATTGTCTCTAAAATCTTAATTTAAAAAACCTATATAGAGACTATAAAATTTTAAAACTACCTAAGCGTTAGATTCTCTGAGAATCTAAAATGGAAAGAACATACTGAAGTAATCTGGGCCAAAATAGCTACAACAGCTATCGCCTTAAAAATATTTAATGCAAAATTAGGAAAGGGTATTGTACGGGGATACATTAAAGTAATACATGCCAAAGTTAATGCTGACATTTTAACTGCTTCAGAGGTATGGGCCACTGAAAATTTGACTTTTCTGGAAAGAATTATGAACAGATTATATAGGAACACTTTAATGGTTCCCAGTCAGTTCTGACAGAAGTCTTAAGACTGGAACTAGGTTAGCACTCACTACAAACCCTAGCTATTGAAAGACAGTTCATATTTTTTATGACTATATTAAAATCTCCTGACTCATCCCTATCTAGATCTTATATAGACAAAGAGAGACTATAGTACTAAAGGAGTTACCTTTCCATCCATTCTTAAAATTAAGAATTGCTTGCTCCCCTTGGGACTAACTTATCTCATAGGAGAATCCCATCAACACCCAATGACTAGAATTAGAGAAATAAAAAAAAAATTTGAATAAGAGATGTAGGTCTAGCAAAGACCTAGAAAGATTAGTCTGAAATGTGTTCGCTAATTCAAGCAAATGAAGCAAACACACAGTCTTGAACCATATTTATACAATGGCAAAAAATTTCCTGAACTCTGATTGGTCAGACTGGGACTGGACCCATGATGTTATCCCAGTACAACATCACGGGTCTAGTCCCAGCACACACAGGGCCACATCAAATGTCAAAAAAATCACTCCGATGGCCATTTACAAGTTGCCCACACTTGGCATGTCAGAAGTGAAGTTTGCCAGTACTGTACTTCATCATTTTTTTTTAAATCCAACCTTCTCAAAAACTTACAAACTCACCAAAACCCCTAACAAATGGCACAAGATAAAGCCCCACAAGATGTAACACAAGTATTTTCATGATCTCTTCAACAAACAAAACAAAACAATGTCATATGAAGCCGCTTAGTGCGATCGCTCACATTGTTCACAGTCGTGCTCTGCCTATACGTTGTGAACGTACCGCTCATTACTCCATCTACTCACTTTTTCCACAATTTTCTCTCACTATAAACTCACCATCCAGGAAACAGATGAACAGGATACGGGGGCTCAATGTGGACGACGACCGCAAACTTAAAATGAAAACTGTCTTCAACAGCATTCGACGACAGCAAACTTTAAAACCGAACTGCCTTCAACAGCATTGCCCACACTTCACCTCAAAAGAGTTAGTGTGCGTACATTACAGAAGCATACTGTGCTTCACTTATTTACTCAATTGCCATTTGCGAGGATGAGAACTTTGGGGGGACTTGATTGCCGTTTGCGAGGATGAGAACTGGAGGGGGCGCTGCAATTCTAAGAACATATTGCCATTTGTGAGGATGAGAACTGGGGGGGACGCTGCAATTCTGAGACTATTCAAAAGCGGGAAATGGAGATAAACAACAGAGACACGCGATATAACTACAAAACCGAAAGTGCACAGTCCTAATGAGTGTGTCTGTGTGTGTGTGGTGTGGCGGGGGAGCGTTGAAGTCAAGAATCAAATGCAGCACCACCACCTAATGATAAAACAATAGAGCTGCACTACTTTTCCATTATGCATTCCTACTCAATGGAAAAAATCAGTAATAAAACACATTTTAAACATATTTTCAATTTATTTTTTATTAAATTTTACAAAACAAGCCATTGTATAGTAGCAATAATACACTCAGGCGTGGTTGTGTTGATAATAAACATTTGGGGTGATTATCACACTCGGCCTGCGGCCTCATGCCTAATCACCCCAGGCGTGACTTTATCCCAGCACAACACACACCCTGTCATGCATTATTGCTTAATTAACAAACATGATTGATCCTAAATTAAGAAGATTAATAACTAGATTCTGACTCAAATTATATAAAGCTAATTATATCCATTTCCAGCCAAAAAGACCAGATGTGGATACCCAATACTGCAAATGTGGCCTAAAACTGGAAGATATAATGCTAAAACTGCAAGCACATAATTTTATTGTGTCCTCTCTACACCCAGTCCTTGAAATATTGGTTGGGTGATACTTTGGCTTCCCTTGGTCTCCCTTCCTCTCAATTGGTTACAGTATTATATATGTTTCAGAATCCTCAATTACTGTATAAATTGACTAAGTTTTTAGCATCAATACATTTATAGAAGATGGTTGTACAATTTATATCTTTCTGTGTGTACAAATCACACATATCTGATGTGATTGTGAACAACTGTGCATGAGCCTTGAGATGTTCCTACAGTATGTGAACTTAATCATCACTTCACAATGTCCTTAAACTGTTTTATGAACAGTATTCAAATGCATATTTAAAAAAAATATTTAGAACATTTTTAGAATCAATTTTTAAATATGTCTTGTTCTTTTCAATTTTTTAATGGCATTATTGCCGATCAAATAAAACATTTTGTACTTGTACTGGTTTTGATTAGTTTTTGAAGTTTAAAGTTTACTGATACCTCTATCTCTCATGGTGCCAGGCACCAGCAAACACGACATGACATCCAACAATTGACAAAATGGAGGCTCGCAGCTTCCTCATCAAAAAACAATCAATGTAAAATAGATTTCCCTGATATAAAGGACGTGCTGCACATAACATCTCAGAACTAAAAGAGTGTGTTAAAAGGAAAAAAGGGGCCACTGAAATCAATGAAAGCCTTGAGACTTTTGTAGAAAGATTAGCCTTTCTCGAAGAATCTTTTACAAAAGTAGAAGATAAGGCTGCCTTTCATTCTAATTATTTTAACACCATTTTCTTCAAAGTGGATGATTTAGAAAACGATAGTAGACACAACAATTTATGTATTTCATGACATACCCCCTTCCCTCTTTATTGAACTTCAGTCCATCTGAGGTTTGTTATTAATCACATTCATTTGACTTCTGCTGCAGGCAGGAAAATCACTTTCAAGCTTCTGGAGAGGGTGGCATTTTTGATTTTTCAGTTAAATGGCCTACAGAAACTGTGTTTGAAAGATGGCATTAGTATAGTGCCTTTTTTAAGGAAGAAAAATAAACTAAAAACTTGAAACAACATATAAGGAACATATTATAATGACTGTCATGTTATACACAATTAAGTCACTGAAAATTGCATATATGAGTATGTCTTAACACCACCAGTTGTATCTTCTGGTTATGTTTTTTGTTCTCCCTTTTTTCTTCTTGTCCAGCAGGTTTAGGCCTCAAACATAAGATCATCAAAGGAATCTATTGTACTTCAAATGAGGAATATGCATGAGTAATTCATCATTTTAATCTCAGTAACCCCCCACAGGTTCAAATGAATCCATAAGGAACTTTAAAATGAACCTTTCACATGGGCATTAATTCATTGTCTGAGATTTATTGGCCTATTATGATAGTCTGAGATGGTTATTTTTGTGTGCATTGGAACTGGTTATACTCTTAGCTGTCCATGAATACTTGCAATAATGGATAGAGAGCAGATACATTGCAATGACAGAGAATATACACATGATATAGCTCTTTCATAATCTGTTAGGAATCCAGTCTGCTGTGACAATATATGTTCTGAATAGTTAAAGGGAAGTTATGAGTAGCAGTAACATATATTATTTGATAGAAAAGAAAAAAAATGTTTTGTCTTTCCACATTTTACTTTTTTGACTGTTTGACCTCCCATATATAACTAGGAGTATTGAGTGTATAGAGATGTATGTTCAAAAATGATAACATATGAAGGTCTATTAGTCTATAGCTGAAGGTATTATTATGAATATATAAAAAAAGAAAAAAGAAGTTGAAAAATAGTTTCTGACCTTTTGACTTTCCATAGTTACAAGGTTTGGTCTTTGGAAATAATAGTTGCAACACGGACTGTGTTTCACAACTGATGTAAAAAACATATATAGCATTGTTTGGACTTTAGATTGTCTTGGATGCTCAAAGTATGATTCATTTTATTTTTGCACTTTTTAATATATGCCTTTAATTTTCATAGGTTTCATAGGTTATACAAGCTGTATAGACTTTTGTCCTTATGTGCTTGTCAGAACTGACTAAACCATTATATATTTATTTGGAAGGAAACTGTCCAGTCTGTTTTTAAATACAGTAGTTCAGTTGTGCTACTTGTTACCACCTCTGTTGCCAGGCTGCTCCAAAGAGGGACTACTTTTTAGCTAAACCAATGCCTTCTTTTTAGCAGACTCCATTTTCCCATTATTAATTGTAGTGGGTGCCCTCTAGGGTCATATTTATAGTCTTTGAGCATCAGCCCATAGTGGCTCCACAAGGTTGTGTCATGTAGGGCCCTATATACCATACACATATCCCCCTTGGTTCTCCTATATTGAAGAGTAAACAGCTCTAACTGTTTGAGTCTTTCAGTACATGTGGCCTCTTTACATCTCATTATTATCTTTGTGACCCTTCTGTGAATTTTCTCCAGTTTTAGGACATCACCCTTTTTGTATGGTGACCAAACCTGTACACCATACTCGAGATGGAGTCTTAACAGTGCTTGGTATAGGGCATGTATAACTTTGGTGTCTCTACTTTTGATGTGGTGCAAGATACCGTTCAGGATTTGATTAGCCTTTCTAGCAACAACATTGCAATGTGAGCTGAACTGCAAGTCTGATGTTATTCTAACTCCCAGGTCTTTTTCCTCAAAGGTTTCTGGTAAACTATTACTACCCATCCTGTAGCTTATGTTTAGGCTATGCCTCCCCATGTGCATGATAGTACATTTTTCAACATTCAGTTCCAGTCTGTATTTGGCTGTCCATTTATGTATATCATTCAAAGCATTTTGTAGGGTATTGCCATGCTCTGTTGTATTTATGATTGCCCCTATCCTGCAGTCCTTGGCAGACTTTGTTACCCTTATGTTTGGGTGGTCATATTTTAGAGATGAAATGTAGATGTTAAAGAGGCAGGAACCCAGAATGGATCCTTGTGGGACCCCGCTTGTTACTCTTACCTATTCAGATAGGACCCCATTCACGGTTACACACTGTCTTCTATTGTCCAGCCATGCATCCACCCATTTAATTATGTTAGAGTCTATCTTAGTTTGCCCAAGAACCCTCATTAAGTCATCATGGGAAAGTTTATCAAAGGCCTTGGAAAAGCCCCAAAAAGCCACGTCAACCGCATTAAATTGATCCAGGGCCTTACTTGCTTTTTGAAAGAATACTAGTATATTTATTTGGCATAACCACGTTTTTGTGAATCTGTGTTGTGTCAGATCTATTAAGTTAGCTGCCTCTAGGTGTGATATTATGTGATCTTTTAGTATACCCTCTAAAATTTTGCCCATCATGGATGTCAGACTTACCGGTCTGAAATTTTCTGGTTTGGTCCTGGGGCCTTTCTTTAGTATAGGCACTGCTACTGCTTCCCTCCAACCCTGTACTACCTCCACTAGGTCCAAAGATTTCTGAAATATATAAATAAGTGGTGGCACAAAACATTCTGAAAGCTTGTTTAATACCCACGGATGTAAGTCGTCAGGACCCAGAGATTTGTTAATACTGATTTTTTTGTAATATTTCCCTTACTTCTTTTGTTTCTATTATTTTTCCTGGTACCAATTCTGTGATATCTGTTTGTTTGGCTGTGTTATTAGTATTGAATACAGAACAGAAGTAATTATTCTGAATGTCTGCCATTTCCTTACTATCAGCGATATTGCCATCTATGTTTTTATAGGGACCTATATTGTGTTGACATTTGCTTTTATTATTAATGTATGCAAAAACATTTTGTAGTTGTCCTTAACTTTGGTTGCAGGTGATAGTTCAAAATCAGATTTAGCCTTTTTGATGTTTTTTTTTTTTTTTTTTACTTTTTAACTATATCCCTATAGACTAACTTGCCCTCTGGGTCATCTGCTCTGAGAATCATTCTGAATATTTTGTTTTTCTTATTTATTAATTTCTTTATTTTTGTGTTGAACCACCCTGGTGTGTTTTTCTTGTTCCCATATTTTTTTCTGCTGAGTATGTAAAGGTCCACATCTGATCTTAACTTGCCTAATAGTGACCCCCCCCCACACACACACACACATTTCTTCAACTGATTTACTATCAAAGTTATTTTTCCAATCTCAATTAAGCATACTTGCTTTAAGGGATGGAAAATCTGCCTTACCAAAACTTAGCTTACGTGTCGTCACTTTATTTATTTCACTAATTTGTTCTTCCTTTATTTGAAAGAGTACAATGCAGTGGTCATTATATCCAAGAGGACTGTCCATCTCAATGTTACCCACAATCTCCCTCATATTTGTCAAAATGAGATCCAAAATGTTACAACCTCTGCTCCCTGAGTGCACCTTTTGATCAAGTCCAATGTAATCTGAAGGCCTCTAGATAGCTGTTTTCTATGCCAGTAGTACCTTTAAAATCCTGCCAGTCTATGCCAGGCAAGTTAAAGTCACCTACTAAAATATTTTTTTCAGCCGGGTCTAAGTTAGATATATAGTTTAATAGTAATCTATCCTTTTCGGGTGCGATTGAGGGGGGACCTATAAATGATCCCTAAATTTATTTTGTCAGTTGTTTTTGGTAGTATTTTGACCCATAGCATTTCCAGGTTGCTTTGTTCCAATAGAATCTCTTCACTCTTTATAGAGTCCTTAATATATATGGCTATTCCACCACCTCTCCTGTGTAGTCTGGATTTGAAGTAAAGGTTGTAACCCTTTATGTTTTTTTCACATACATCTGTTTCCTCCCACAAGGTCTCAGTTACTAAAGCAATTTGTATATTCTGGGAGTCTAGAAGGTATTTGAATTAGTCAAATTTGTTAATCAAGCTCCTAGCATCTAACAAAACCCAATTTCAGCCTTTCTTCTTGTCAGTTTTTGTGGTTGTTTTCATTTCTTCTGTCATGCCTGGTGGAACCTTTCCCCCTCTACCCAGTTTAAATGAAGCTTGATAACTTCCTTTTTTTCTAGAATTCTTGTCCCATATCTATTTAAATGAAACCCATCCATTTTGTAGACTGCTCTGTTTTGAAAGGTCAAAAAATTGTCCATGAATCCAATCATATTTAGTTTACAGAAGTGATGTAGCCTGCTATTTATTTTGTTTATAGCCCCATTTTTATATTCATAGGGCTGTATATTCAAAATGCGCCATTCTGAGGCGCAAGCCCTTACGCTGTGCAAAATAGTTGTGCAGGGGTGTGGCCGGAGGATTCAAGGTTGCACTATTGATAACCTTGAATATCACCCAACCACAACCACTGTGCATGGCGCAGTGGAACTTGTGCCACCGCAAGTTGTCAGAGTGAAGCATTCTACTTGCGGTGGCGCAAGTACCATTGCGCCATGTGCAAAATTATGATATTCAAAAGGTGACATGCAAATGGAGCCATAATTCATGTAAGGCGCGGGGGGGGGCATTTGCATCTGATTATGGCCCCATTTGCATGCCATTAGCATGTAGGTGCGCCGAACCCCGAGGACTTGCGCCTGGCGCCCTGCCAGGCAGCAGCTGTCAGGGACCGACCCCCCCTGCAGCCCAATCGTGGGCAGCAATGTGGCTCCCCCCTCCTTCCGTACATATTCCTGGTGGTCCAGTGGACCAAAATGCCCGATCGCAGGCGGTATGATAAATCCACCCCCTCCGTCATATCCCTGGTGGTCAGTGGACGAAATGCCCGATCGCGGTGGTATGTGTATCAAACCACCCCCTGAACAAAGCCCTGGTGGCTAGTGTCCCCACCACCCACCATGAAGCCCCCACCCGCTCCCCGGCGGCGGCGGAAGGCAGCATCACCCACCTGCTGCCCCGCTGCCTGCCGACTGACTGCCAGTGGGGCTGCAAGTCAGTGGTGCAGAGCAAGAGCCAATGATGTGCAGCCCATCAACTCCATGACAGTCCAGATTTGTGAATGAACATCATTCACAAATCACCAGGACTGTCATGTGATACGGAAAGCTGTACCCCACTGGCTCTGCTCGCCGCAACGGGCGGCAGCTGACGCAGTCCAGTCAGCAGGCAGCGGGCAGCAGGTGAGTGATGCTGCCACCCGCCCGGCTGCCGGGGAGCGGGTAGGGGCTTCGTGGGTGGGTGGGTGGGACACCAGCCACCAGGGCTATGTTCAGGGGGTGGTTTTATTACACCTACCTACGATCAGGCATTTGGTCCACTGACACCAGGGATATGTACGGTAGAGGGGCCACATTGATGTCCGCGATTGGGCTGGTGGGAGGTACACTATGCCCGTGATCAGGCTGCGGGGGGGCACAGAGGACTGGGTTGGGGGCCAGCCACAGGTGGCAGCTGCTGTGTGTGCCCTGCAATGCAGCAGCTCACCTATGGTGGCCCTCGACTTAAGCCTTTCTTTTTGGCTCAAAGTCCTGCAGGCGCAGGTTGAGGTTGCGCCTGCACAACTCTGCACAGCCCGGCTGAATATCGGGCTGTGCAGCTTATGCATGGTTCCTCCCCCTCCAGTTCAGCATGCATTCATTTGCATTGCACTGTTGCTCAGCATGTTTTCTGTGGCGCAACTGCCTCCTGCTGAATATCGCAGAATGGAGCAAGTTTGGACTTGGGCAAGTGCAACCCTATTGGGCATGGCGCAACCCTTTTGAATATCTGGCCCACACTGTCCATGTCCTTGTAATATACCTGAGATGATTAATTCTCCCCCTTTGTTTGTTATCCTGTTAGCTATTTTTTTTTGTAATGATCTTGGATGGTTGATATGTCACTTTTCCCTATATTGTTAATCCATACATGTAATATGACCACTGGGTTTTGAGTGCCCTCCATTAGTCCATCCATAAATTTATCTATATCATTTAGTTTAATCCCTGGGAGAGTGCTCACTACTGTGTTCTTTTTCCTTCCATTACATACTAGTGTGTCCATACCCCTTGCGATTGAATCCTGGATAATGAGAATATACTTGGTCCCTGAAAAAGGGACCTTCGGGGCCCAGTGGGCTTACCCGGTTATCAAAATTTAATAAATAATAAATAAATAAATAATACTGGCTATATTCCATTTTTGACTCTTTCTTTTGAATGCCTGCTTCAGTATGGTTTATATCCAGATCTGACAGTATATTATTTGTCTCCCTCACCTTTGACGGGGTTGGGGAATGATTTTATTCAACATTACTTCCTGCTATGTATGGAACCTTTCTTATTTCCAGAGGCATGCATTGTGTATCATGGCTCAAGGTGTCAAATTTGTTATGTGTTATCAAGGGTTCCCTCTGAGGCGGCTGTCCCTTTTTACGTTTAGTTAGTTTGGTTTGTTTTGTTTTGACCAAATCCCAGTCTGCCATTTTGTTATTATCTACTATGGATTTTAGACCCTGTCTTGGACTGCTTGGTGTACTTGTTTTAATGTCCTGCCCCTGTATAGTTATATTCTTAACCATAGTGTCCAGGAAGTTTTCTAATTCCCGTGTTTCCTTTTGTACTTCCACCCTTTTGGTTAGCTGATTAATTTCCTCCTTCAATGTTTCCACCAATAAACAATTGTCACAAATGAAGTCTTTGCTTTTTTCCCCCTTCCATGTAGATCTTACAAAGCATACATTGCTTAAGAATTTTCTTTCCCTTTTCTTGAGAATTTGCACAGGTTCTTTTTGGTATCACTAACTGATTGATGAAAAACACATGTTTATTCTTTGTATATATGGTTTGTGATCACTAGGGACTGGCCTCCCTGAGGAAGAACACATACTCAGAACTGGTCAGGGCAGTTGAGGATGGTGCACTCTGTACTTACACTTTGAGACCTGAGGAGCTGTATGGACTGATTTGTTCAGAATAAATCTACATTGAACTGTGGTTTGCTGGTGCTGCCTCATTATGTTGCTTGCATGCATGTGCAAGAAACATAGTGCCATCATCCGAGTTTTCAGAGGTGTGTCAACCCATCTTCCAATGCAGTCAGTGTGTTTGAAAGGCATGGCCCCAGTTCCCCAATGAGTGCAGCAGCTGTCTATGACAGCAGTCCAAAATGCAGTGGCATACAGTTGAAAGGGAGAGCTCTGCTTCAGTGAGCAGAGCTCTCCCCCCCACGCACACACACAAGCACACATATTGCATGCTGATGCACTCCCCCCACTCACACACTGTATGGCTGATGGGGTGCCCAATCCCCCGTCAGCTCCACGCCCCCCCAACAGCTGTCCAGGTGCCACGTTGGGAGCCCACCCCAGTGTGGCAAAAACTGTTATAGCCAACGGGGGTGCCAAATCCCCAGTCGGCTCCAAGGCTGCACGCCCCCCCAAAAAGCTTTCCTGGTGCCATGCTGGGAGCCCACCCCAGCGTGGCAAGCATCCCGCATCGTCTTCTTAAAAAAAAAAACTGTGAATAAAAAACATTCCCTCGTAGTCTCCCTGCCCCCTCCCACAATCCGCACCCACCCACTGTGCACCCTGCCCCACACCCCTCACCCCATACTTACCTCCAGAGCTCACGCGACGATCGCCGGTGGACCGGGAACACGCCTGCACTCTTCAAAGCCAACCGTGAATGAGAAATGCCGTAAGCTGTATAATGGGATAGAAAGGGTTTTTTCAACTTTGTTGCATATCTCAGGCATTTTGGGGAATTTTAGCCCCAAATTTTCAACATGGGGTTTTTGGGACCCCTCCTCATGAATTCTTGCACTGCCATGGCATTAATCAGGCCCAAAGAGTGATTTCGCGGTCACTGCATGAAATCACCTTTCGGGACCGAGTAACAAAACAACACTGCCAGTGTTCATAAGGTGGGCTTTCAAAAAGCCTATGTTGAAAATTTGGTGAAAAAATTCCTAAAAATGACTGTTTTAAGAGGGTGCACTACGCAGTTCCTACGCACGCTCATAAGTTCGTGAATTTTCAATATTTTCACTCCAGGTTTTCAACATTGCCATTTTACCACACCTCCTTATGAGCAGTACAGCTGTCATTTTTCACATCCTGCCCAAAATGTGTTTCCGCCCATGTAGCGCACAATGGCACAGTCGGTGTGCAAAATCAATGTATGGGACACATTAAGAAAATCACAGTGACACTTTTCATTAGCAGAGGTCTTAAAATGGCTATATTTAAAATTTGGTGAAAAAATTCCTAAAAATGACTGTTTTACAAGCGTGCATTGTGCAGTTCCTACACACACTCGTAAATTTGTGAATTTTCAATATTTTCACTCCAGATTTTCAACATTGCCATTTTACCACACCTCCTTATGAGCAGTACAGCTGTCATTTTTCACATCCTGCCCAAAATGTGTTTCCGTCCATGTAGCGCACAATGGCGCAGTCAGTGTGCAAACTCAATGTATGGGACACATTAAGAAAATCACAGTGACACTGATCATGAGCAGAGGTCTTAACATGGCTATGTTGAAAATTTGGTGAAAAGATTCTTAAAAATCACTGTTTTACGAGTGTGCGTTATGCAGTTCCTATGCACGCTTGTAAGTTTGCAAATTTTCAATATTTTCACTCCAGATTTTCAACATTGCCATTTTACCACACCTTCTTATGAGCAGTATAGCTGTCATTTTTCACATCTTGCCCAAAACATGTTTCCGCCCAAGTAGCGCACAATGGGTCAGTGTGCAAACTCAATGTATGGGACACATTAAGAAAATCACAGTGACACTGTTCATGAGCAGAGGTCTTAAAATGGCTATGTTGAAAATTTGGTGAAAAAATTCCTAAAAATGACTGTTTTACGAGCGTGCGTTGCGCAGTTCCTACGCACGCTCATAAGTTCACAAATTTTCAATATTTGCACTCCAATGACTTCCAAATACCTAAACAGCACATAGAAGCAAGCAACATTTGGCATTGACAAATGCTTGTTTTCCTAAGTCATTAATCTTTTGCCTTTGCACAGCAGTACTGGAGCTGCCTCTTTGTTTAGTTAGGAAAATCACTTTACCTGCACTAGCATCCAGGCCCTTCAATACCCCTCTGACACTCTTGTGACAGTGATGTTCAGCATCATGCTCCACCATGACTAATGATACCCAGATACTTCTGTCACAATTGCCTCTGTGACAACTAGTTGTAATTCTTGAAGTCACTTGGTGGCACAGTTTTCAAATGCTAAAAATATACGTTGTTATCTACAGGATTCTTAAAGAGTCAGCAGGTGGCATTATAACAAAACAATACTGTGCATGCATGTGTCTCCACAAGTCATTTAATCAATGAGTTTTAGCGGTTAGCTGACATATTGCAAGAAAACAGGCTAGTGCGTAGTAATGTACGTGGATATTCTTCATGGTTCTTCATTCAAGATACTGATCTGATACCTGGTATCACTATACTTTTACTTTGGAGCCTCCTATGTATTCTACCTTTATTGCCACTGTACCCAGCCATTTCCTTCTTCCACAATGGCAGATCAAGTGTGGTTGGGCAAAATATATGGATATGGCTTCAAAAAAAAGTATAGTAGAATTCCACAATTTTCACAAAATCTTGTGAAATTCAACTTTAATTACCAATTTTATTTTATTTTTTGGCAATCTTTGGCTGCTTATAACTTGACCAGCCTTTAAGTAAGAGATTAGAGAGTTGACACACACACACACACACACACACACACACACACACACATCCTAATTGTTAGAGTTGATAAGTCTAACACAATTGGTGATATTCTGTTTTCTAGTTTTCAGGCTATAGTGGTTAATAATTCTGCAGTCTATATACTTCTGAATTGTAATTTTAAATTTCCAAATGTTGGAGGATTATAACTCAGTCACCTTTAGAGATAGAGAGATCTGAAACTTGATACACATCTCCATAGGGTTGCTAAATTTACTATGCCACATTTCATGCAGTTTGGACAAATACTTCTTAACATTGGATGGAAATAACTTAAATTACAATGCTGGTGAAACTTTGCAAACTTTAAATGGAAATTGTTGCACAAGAATAATAGACAGCCAGTTGTAACAAGAAAGAATAAAGGGACAATTCTCACTTGAAAGCAGGGCATATGAGAATAACATCCCACATTAAAGGATTGGTCAGAGCAACAAATGCACTTGAAAGTCCCGAACTTAAAGGTAATCATACAAATCTGGTGGAGAAAGAAAATGACTGGAGAACCAAGAAGGAGAAATGCTGGCTATTTCAAAAAGATAGGTCATACAGGAAAAGGAGTAGGTAACTCTCTATTGAAGAGAGCGTGCCTGTGGAAAACAAGGAGGAAATCAATGTGACAAACAGGTCCACAGAGTTCATCTGGTCAAGTTCTGAGAAAAAATGGGAGGGGAGCATAAAAAAGTCACCAAAGAAAAAAAACTATAGGACTGCAAACAGCTCAAAACAGCTAAATGGATTCAGTGGTGATAACTGCTTTGTGAAAGTTGAATTTCTCAAGTGGAATTCTAGTGATATTACAAATTAACATCCATGAATATTTGAGGACATTTTTTAAATTAGTAATTTCTGAACTGTACACGGTAAATTTTAACCTACTAAACCATGTTTATCCAGCTTTATTAGATTTCAGAACCTATTTACATGTATTATGCATGCCAGATTTGGGGGTGCATACCTGGAACAGCAACAGAGCTATAAAAATCTAAATATTTTTAAACATTTCACACAATTTTAACAAATTTGCAAAAAATTTAATTATAAAATTATTGTATGAATTCCTGTAACTCACAATTATTCTATCTACCTCTTTATTTCACAGTTTCTAAGACTCTTCAAAAAAAGTATTATATAAATGTTCAATTATTTGACTCCAAAGGTGGCTATCTTGTAAGCAAAGAAATATTTTCAGAAATCCTCACAAAGATATGCCAGGGTTCGGCCCCCTATAAGTTTCATGCCCCTCCTCTAAATGTCATGAAACTTGGCATTCCTTTTGGACCTCTTACAAACAGTAAGCATACCATATTGTAGGTCTCTAGCTATAACAATGACGGAGGTATGACCAGAAAAACAATTAAAAAAAAAAATTCTTTGACATTTTGTGAAATTCTATGAAAGCAGAATTTGTTAATTTCCCCAGTCCTGACAGGCTACAAGAAAAATGTATTGCTGGGTTTCTCCAGAATGCTTTACCAACTTTATTTGAATAACAATGGCCATGGCTGCTTGCAAATGAGCAAATGCACTGGACAATGGCACCTAATGCATCTACTGAGGTATGATATTAAGGAAAAGATCGTGCGGGCAGGGGAAAAAATTCTCTTGTGAGGGAACAGATAAAATAGATTTGTTTCAGGATTTCTCAGTTTGTGTGGTAGATAAAGGGAAGACATATTCTAAAATTTAATCTGCTTTACAGCAACCAGAAGTGCAGTACATCATTACTTTTCCTTCAGTTTTAATAATCAGCAAGAAGGATTCAAAAACCTTCATTCGCCTAATGAAGTCTGGACTTTAAATAGGAATTTTCAGCCCTCTCACAGTAGTAAAGCTTTTAGCTCCAGAAGTGGTAATGGTCATTTCTTTTTTTTTTTTTTGCAATTAAATGTACTTTATTGAAAATATGTAAGACAACATACCTAAACCAAAAATGTCACAATGTACAGTTCCTTTATTTATTTATGTATTTATGTATTTATTTATTTATGTATTTGAATTCTGATAACCAGGTAGACCCACTGATACATAGTTGTCTCTTTTTCAGGGGTGACCTGGAGTTCATAAGGAATTATTTAAGGACAAAACACAAAACCTAAGACACAATATCCCTGCCCCCCCACTCTCATCTGAGAACGTGGTATTGATATGATGGAGAAAACACAGCAAGCCCAAAGGGTCTCAGACACATGATCCCCTCCTGCTACCCCCCAGTCACCAACCCATTACCCTCCCAAACCCCCTCTTACTGTCTTCCACCATGATATAAGTATACTCAGGAATGGTGAAAACTAAATTATTCATATACAATGACTAAGAATAAAACTAAGTGTCAATAACTAAAACAATTCCAACACTATTTGGGGGGGGGGCTGAGGTAATACACTGTCCAGTTATGTCCAAGGAAGGATTGAGGAATTCAACAAATGGCTGGGGGAATGGTGTCAATCTAAGGGGTATGGGGTAGTGGTGGACTGGGGCAGTACCTGGTAAAATAAGGATCTATATGCAGGGACTAGGCTTCACATGAGAATGGGGCAGAAATGGGTATTAACGCAGAGGTTTGAGGGGTACATTGCATCAAGAATAGATTTAAGCTAGGTAGGAGGGTGGCAGGAGGGCAGCTAATAGGCAGGGATCCCAGAGGGGGAGCCGAGAGTGCCTACCCTCAAGCTATCAGAGAGGTATTTGAGGTGGGGACACAAGGTGGGATTAGGAAGGGGAACCACAGTGGAAGGGAGAAAGACACAGGTTGGAGGGTGGTCTCACTGAATGTGAGAATGTTAGTAACAAGTCAGACAAACTACAGGCTTTCTTGGCTGTGAGGAGAGTGGACATTGCGGCCATTGAGGAGACATGGGCGACCCAGAACCAGGATTGGGATATGATTATCCCAGGGCACAGGATATTCAGGAACGACAGGACTAGGGGGAAAGGGGGAGTGTGGTGATCTACATGAGTGAGGGGATAAGGTGTATGACAGAGGAGGGGGTGGAGGACAGGACAGAGGCCCTATAGATGCATTTTCAGGACTATAAAAGAAAGACACCAAGGGTGGGGGTAGTGTACAGGCCACCAGCTTGGGGGATATCCTGGATAGAGATTTGTCAGATCAGATTAGAAGAGTCTGTAGGAAGAGGGACACTGTAGTGGTGGAAGACTTCAACCTCCCTGGGGTGGACTGGAAGACCCCAACCACCACATGTGCAAAGGACCAGACAGTACTAGATTCATTTCAGGACTGCTTCCTGGTGCAATTGGTCCATGAGTCAACTAGGAAGGGTAGGACTCTGGACCTGGTATTAACAAACAAGGAGGCTATAAGGGATCTAGGAGTGGATGACTCCTTGGCTGGGAATGACCATCATACGGTGTGGTTCACACTCAATATGGGAAGGGTAACAGGAGGACCAGATATCAGGGTGATCGATTTTAAGGGAGTGGTCATTAAAAGGATGGGTGACATTTTGGTTGAGCATCTGGTGGGAATTCAGACATACATGAGTACAAGCCAAAAATGGAATATCATTAAGAAAGGGCTGGCAGAGGCTACTGAGACCCACATGAGGACATGAAGCAAGAAGGGGAGAGCAAAGAAGTTGAGCTGGCTGACTCAAAAGGTAATGGAAGGGGTGCGGACCAATAGAAAAGTATTCTGGAGGCTTAGGAAATTGGGAGCACAAAGGGACAAAGATGAGTACACAAAAATATCCAGGGAGTTTACCAGGCTAGTCAGAGTGGCCAGGGCTTCCAGACAGCTGATACTGGCACAGGGAATCAAGGACAGGGAAATAGACTTCTTCAGATACATTTATGAGAGAAGAAGAAACAAAAACCAGATTGTGAGGATTAAGAAAGATGGGGGGGGTGGCTGGAGAAGGGGGAGGACCAGGCAGAGGCACTGAATGAGTCCTTCTGCTCTGTGTTCATGAAGAAAAGAGGGGGAAGATACCTCATAGGTAGTGTGGAGTGGGAAGAGGGGGGTGGGCTGACTGATATCAGTATTGCACAGGACAGGGTGCTGGAGGGACTAAGGGCACTGAGGATGGATAAGGTGCTGGATCAAGATGGCATTCACCCTAGGGTACTTAGGGAGCTAGCTGAGATCCTGGTGGGACCAGTGGCAGACCTGTTCAGTACATCACTAGACACAGGATGCATAACACAGGACTGGAGGATGGCGACCATTGAACAGTATGGTACACGATGAACACAGCAGTAGAGTCAAGCCATACAAAGGCAAAGGTACTGAACTTTAGGAGGGCTGACTTTGCCAAAATGAGTGAGTACCTAAGGAATGTACTAGCAAATGGGCAGGAAGGAGGGGTGGAAGAACAATGGGGAATAATCAAAACTGCCATCACAGAAGCAAAAAGCCTTTGTGTGAAGCAAATAAACAAAACAAAACAATGTAAGAAACCACTATGGTTCTGTTCTCAAAGGAGGTAGCAGGGAAGGTTAGAGAGAAAAAGAAAACATTCAGGGACTACAAGAAATCACAGAAGGGGCAGGACAGAGAATTGTATCAGTTAAAGCAAAAGGGAGCTGGGAAGGCAGTCAGAACAGCAAAGGTGCAAACCATGGAAAAGGTAGCGAACTCAGTTAAGAAGGGGGATAAAACCTTTTATAGGTACATCAGGGAGCGAAGGAAGATAGAGTGAGGGATAGTGAGGCTTAATAAAGGGAAGGGGGCAGAGGGTGACTGTGAAAAGGCAGAGATACTAAACAAATATTTTTGCTCAGTATTCACAAATGAAGAGGGGGAGGTACCTAAACCAAACAATATATACACTGTGGATATGGGGGTTGATACCAGCCCATTGACAGAACAAAGGGTTCTGAAAGAACTCTTAAAACTGATGGTGGACAAAGCAAGTGGGCCTGATGGGATTCATGACAGAATTCTAAAAGAACTAAGGGTAGAACTAGTGACACCACTGACTACCCTCTTTAACAAATAATGGGAGGATGGGGTGGTACCTGAGGACTGGAGGAGGGCAGATGTTATTCCACTTCACAAAAGTGGGAGCAGGGCAGAAGCAGAAAACTACAAACTTCATAGTTTAACCTCAGTAATATGGAAAATGATGGAATCACTTCTGAAGGAAAGAATTATTGGGTACCTAGAGGCCAGAGGGGCACAGGACCCAAGGCAGCATGGATTCACAGCGGGAAAGTCATATCAGATGAATCTAATAGATTTCTTTGACTGAATAACCAAAGTAATAGATCAGGGAGGGGCTGTGGACATGGCCTACCTAGACTTTAGCAAGGCATTTGACACAGTCTCACACAAAAGATTAATAGTATCGGTTAGCCAGCCTGGGAGTGGGTCCCAAGATGGTACCCTATGTAAAGAATTGGCTGGAGAACAGGACACAGAGGGTAATAGTAAATGGAGTCCACTGTGAAGAAAGGGGAGTTACTTGTGGGGTACTGCAGGGTTCAGTACTAGGATCAGTCATTTTCAATGTCTTTATAAGCGACATCACAGAAGGACTGGAAGGAAAATTATGTCTCTTTGCAGACGACACAAAGATCTGCAATGGAGTTGATACACAAGGTGGGGTGGAAAGGATGAGAAAGGACTTGGCAAGGTTGGAGGAATGGTCAAATGTATGGCAGCTTAGATTCAGTGTTAAGAAGTGCAAAGTAATGCACCTGGGAAATAAAAATCCAGGGGAAGAGTACACAATGGGGGGTGAGAAACTAACAACAAAAATGGAAAGGGACCTGGGGGTAGTCATATCAGATGACCTAAATGTAGGCAAGAAATGTGAGAGGGCACTAAGGAGGTCTGGGGGGATACTGGGATGCATAGGGAGAGGCATCACCAGTAGAAAACAGGAAGTTGTTATCCCTCTGTACAGACAGCTGGTGAGACCCCATCTGGAGTACTGTGTGCAGTTCTGGAGACCCAGTCTCTGCAAAGACATAGACAGGATGGAGGCAGTCCAGAGGAGGCAACTAAAATTGTGCAAGGTCTGCACCAGAAGACAAATGAAGAGAGGCTTAAGGAACTTAATATGTATAGCCTTGAGGAAAGGAGAGGGGGGGGACATGATAGAAACTTTCAAGTACCTCAAGGGAATCAACAAAGTCCAAGATGGTAGCATCTTTCAGAAAAAGAGGTGTGTAAGAACAAGGGGGCACAATTTGAAGATAGAGGGGAGGTGGCTCAGAGGTAATGTAAGGACGTATTTTTCACAGAGAGGGTTGTGGATTCATGGAACAGCCTTCCTGAGGAGGTTGAGGAGTCAAATACACTGGTGGAATTCAAGAATGCATGGGGCAATCATGAGGTAATTCTAGGGGGTGGGGGTAGGAAGAAGTATGCTGCTGGTTAACTAGGATCTGCAGCTTATCCATTAGGTAGGGAAATGGGCAGACTGGGTGGGCCAAGTGGTCCTTATCTGCCATCAAATTCTATGTTTCTATGTGGTACCCATTCATAAAAGTGGCTCAATGGATGATCCAGGAAGCTACAGACCAGTGAGTCTCATTTCAATAGTGGGGAAACTCATGGAGTCAATCCTAAAAGAGGCTGGTGACCTTTCTGAAAGACAATGGGCTTCAAGACGGTCATCAGCAAGGCTTTGTACTATGCATATCCTTCCAGATGTACCTTGTTAAGTACTGGGTTACCTGGCAACTGGACAGGGGCCATGCACTGGATGTCCTATATTTGGACTTCAGCAAGGCCTTTGACTTGGTGCCACATGGGAGGCTGGGGGGAAAACTGGAATACATTGAGGTGGGGATAAAAATGGTCAAGTGGATCACCAACTGGCTAAAGGGGTAGGCAGCAAAGGGTGGTGTTGGTGGTGGGAACTCTCATCACCAAGGGACGTTATGAGTGGGGTGTCCCAGTGTTCAGTACTGGGGATGGTGCTGTTCAGGATATTCATAGCCAATATCTCAAATGGGATCTGGAGTAGGATCAGTCTGTTCGCAGATGATACTAAGATCACTGTAGTGGTAGATGACATAGTGGGGTGGAGAGGGCTCCAGGAAGATCTGACAAAACTACAGGAATGGTCAGAGACATGGCAATTGGGGTACAATGCCAAGAAGTGCAAGGTACTGCACTTCGGAGTGAGGAACCAGGGGAGGAAATATCAGTTGGGAGGAGTACAGTTGGAAAGCACAGTGGAGGAAAATGACCCAGGGATGCTAATAACAAGAAGTATGAACCACTCAGCTCAGTGCAGGAAGTCAGCTGTAAAGGCAAACAAGATGCTGGGGTGCATAGCGAGGGGAATCTCCTCCAGGCACAGAGAAGTGATCCTACCCCTGTACAGGTCACTGGTCAGGCCACACCTGGAATACTGTGTGCAGTACTGGCAGCCATTCTTGAAGCAAGACATCAGATTGCTAGAGGGAAGACAGCATAGGGCAACAAAGATGATACAGGAACTTGAGAGAAAATCCTATAGGGAGATGCTGGGAGAGCTGCAAATGTAGTCCTTGGAAGAGAGGAGGGATATGATTAAAACCTTTAAGTACCTATATGGCATTAACATGATTAATAAAGAAGGATTCTTCAGATCAGAAGGGGGTGAGACATGAGAGAGCATCAGCTGAGATTGGAGGGGGGGAGATTCAAGATGGAAATCAGGAGACACTTTTTCATGGAAAGGGTGGTTTATTTATTTTGTTTTTTGTTAACCGGGTAGGTGCACTAGCAATAAAATGACTATTTTGAGGCAAGATCCGGGAGATCACAACACAGAAAGGCATACAACATTCCAAAGGTCATTCCAATATTCCAAACTCCCGGGTCGCCCCTGAAAAAGGGACTTTCGGGGCTCAGTGGGCCTACCCGGTCACAAACATTTAATAAATAAATAAATAAATAAAGGTACATGACATATCAAGCACAGTCAGTAAGGAGCAAATAGTAATGACGTAAGCAGGAATAATCAAATCTTTACAAGAGAGAAGTTACATAACATAACTAACCTAACAATGTGGAACTGTAGTGTAAAACACATAAGCATATAGCAATAGGGCAATAAGGAAGTATCAATGACAGAGACAAGTATAAAAGTACACAAGCTATAGGTAAGGATGAGACACAAATAA
Organism: Neoceratodus forsteri; assembly: GCA_016271365.2. Classification (NCBI taxonomy): domain Eukaryota; kingdom Metazoa; phylum Chordata; order Ceratodontiformes; family Ceratodontidae; genus Neoceratodus; species Neoceratodus forsteri. The sequence continues at coordinate 58,886,756 of CM028130.1, forward strand.
TAGAGAACTTTGGAGCTAGGAATTAGCAGAGAATGAACACTTCACAAAAATGGGAGCAGGGTTGAGGCAGGAAACTCTAGACCAGTTAGTCTAACCTCTGTGGTATAGAGAATGATGGAATCACTTCTGAGGGAAGATGTGTTGTGTACCTTGGGGCCAGCAAGGCACAGGACCATAGACAGCATTGATACACAGTAGGAAGGTCATGATAGATGAATCTAATAGATTTCTTTTATTAGGTGACCTAAGTATTATACCAGGGAGGGGCTGTATATAAGTGGAAGACTTTACCTGAGGAGGTAATATCATGTAGAATGGTGGGAGGATTTAAAAAGGGTGGGGCAGAGTGGGGGTGGCTATGAGGAGCGGAGGGAGGGAGGTGGGGCAGCTGTAAGTTGAGGAGCTAGCTGCACAATTGAGCAGACTTGATGGACCATGAGGCCTGTTTCTGATGGCATTTCATATGTTTATATGACACTTCACCTCCACGCAAAGAAATGTGAAAGGGGCTCCCACAAGGCCTGACATGTCACTAAGTTATGATATTGCATAGCGATGGCCCTCTCTGCATTTAATGCTGAGAAAGTTTTTATTAACCATTCCTGTTGTGTTGGGATGGTGCCCTCTACCCAATGCCCTAAATACAGAAGTTTAGCCACTGCTGAGATAAGAGCCATATAAGCCCTGTGATGTGGTAGCCTAATTGATAAATAGTCACCAATGATGCAAACTTCTAATGTAAAGTGATTGGTGTGAACAGAAAAAGAGGAAACAAATTGCTTAATGGAATACCAAAAAGAGGCCAAACCAGGACGGGCCCACAGCATATGGATCAAGGATCCCTCCTCCTGAAGACATTTGTGAAAAAAAGCATTGGCCCTTCTTTCCATACAATATAGTCTAATGGACTGTAATTAAGCAATAAGCCACGAGGGGGTGTGGGTTATAAAGGGATTTACCACGGCTGGAGTGGTTGGCCCATGAGGAGCAACCGAGTGGGTAAATCCGCGCCAACCGTGGTAAATCCCCTGATAACCCAGATCCCCCAAGTGGCTTATTGTGATTATACCAAGTACTGCTTTTTTTTATTATTTAAAAAACACAGTACTCGATATAATGCTTAAATAAGCGACTCAGTAGTAGAGCAGTCAGTGTTTTTGTTTATTTTCCCCTGATGTATGGAACTGCTGTTTTACAGTCTCCGCTTAGCAGGGAAACAAGATGGTAGTCAGAGTTCCACGATTTTGCCATTAGATTGCTTTTTTTCCAAGATGCGACTGGCTGGCACCTTTTGCTGTGATTATCAAAGGATTTACAATGGTGGTAAGATGCCAGTCAGTCATTTTGATTGGTTGTTGTCTAAGGTCCATGGTATAATACAAATTATTGAGTATTTTAAATTGTATTAGGTGCAGTCTGTCTTGTTTAATATATTTATATGTATCTGATCATATGGACCACTACTTAGCCACATCATACGGCAGCAAATTGACAATAAAATGTAAGGGGAGAAGAAGAGTGCCAAAATCGGGCAACCAATTCTTTATATAGTCTTGAAATGTGTCTCTCTTGTATTGTTAAAGAAGCCAGTAAAGCAAACCAGCTGGAAGCCCCCACTATCCACAGAGGTGTTCCTATGCAGGAATAAAGGCAATGTTTAATCTGCAAATAACTGAAAACTGTAAAAGCAGGGAGGTGAAAAATGTCTCTAAATTCTGCCAAGGGCAAAAATGAGTCCCCTCTGGTGAAATCTGACAGAACAGACACTTGCAAACCCTTCCAGGTAGACAGCTGGACCACTTTGTTACCAATCTTAACATTTATGTAACTGAATGAATAGCTGTCCAGAATCTGTCTGGTTATTTAAAGAGGTGACATAACTGCTGGTGGGCTCTGATGGACCAACCAATCAGGGTGTATTTCAGCTGAACAGGAATTTTCTTAAGAGTGGTGCAGAGGAGCAAGGACAATGCAATGTGATGTGATTTGGCATGATTTATTTAGCTTTTGTTGACCAGGTAAATACACTAGATAAGACATTTGCCTATTTTCAGGTACAACCCGGGATAGTACAATGAAATACAAGTTCATACAGAGGACAACGGGATACAAGTTAGACATTACACAGAATCAGGTAGAACCAGATGAACATAACACAAGCAGTCAGTAAACAGAGTTAGAATAGGTACAAAATATATACATAGAGTCACCCAGGCTGTGAAGAGTGTATTACATAATCCTATACAGCTCAGAGCCCCAAAAGCACAGCCACAGTCAAAGCATCACCTTAGTGTTCAATATTCATCCATGCAGCTGATGAGGACATCTCATACAAATGTGTCAGTCATTAAAAATATTTGCTGCTATGGAATGCGAAATATAGATAATAATGGATGGGGATGGGTTTAATATGATGATTTAACGCACACCTGAGTTGTGGGATGCTACGCCCTCGGGGTTTATCAAAGCATCCCACAATGAGGGTGTGCATTAAATTCTCATATGAAAAACCCTCCTCATCTTTTATTTTTTATAATAACAGACCAGCAATTTTTCTCCAGCAGTTTGTGAGACTGTTTGGCCCCGCCCACATACAGAATGTTGGCCAATGAGGCAGCAGCATAGTTTGACTGGCATGGCTCATGAATGTCATAACAACCAGCTGGTTGTTACGGAAAATATCAACCTGGTCAGTACATTGAGAGAAATTGCTGACCAGTTATTATAATGTAATAGCAAGTGTGGGACCTGTAAACCCCAATCACTCTAGGTTTGCATAATTTCTCTAATGCTCTCCTAGGATGCTTCTCTAACCACAGGAATTCCAACCATATTGCATTAGTTTATGGAACCATGTCTGGAAGTGGAATGTTTAGCATAGAGAGGGAATACATAAAGTGCAGGAATATAGCCATCATTAAAACATTGACTGTTCTCCAAAGAGTAGTACTGTAGGTAACAGTTTCCATCAGGAAAGATCTTGCTCAGCTTGCTTTACAACTGGGTCTAGGTTCAGGGTTTTTAGGGGTGCCAAATCTCTTGTAAGGTCTAGACCTAAGAAGGTTACAGAGTGTGAAGCCCATTTCAGGCCCATCTCTTCAATAGCCACCCTTGAGCAGGAATAGAGCTAAGACTGTGGTCTTATGGTGGTTCAACTTGTATCCTGCTAACTCACTTAAATCCTTTATTATGTTCAAAACATTAGGGAGAGATGTGCTCCATTTCGTTAATTGAAGCAGGACATCATTGGCAAACATGGATAACTTACAATCATAGGGTCCCAAATGAATGCCTCTAACACCTGGGGAACTATTAATTTTCCTAGCCAAGGACTCCTAATTAAAAAGCATTGGGGAGAGGGGGCAGCCTTGACGCATTCCCCAAGTCAAAGAAAAAAGTGAAGGGAGGGTACCATTTCTCACAATCTTTGCTAAGTGACAAAGATACAATATTTTAATCCAATGGATAAATTCCAGTGGCAAACCATAATGAGGCAATATGTCAAATAAAATGTTCCAAGCCACCCTGTGATAGGCCTTCTCTGCATCTAAGGAGATGAGAACAGCTTCAGTACTCCCTTCCCCAGATGCAGAGAGGAGATGGAAAATCTTGCAAAAGAGGTCACTAGAGTGACGCACCACCTCTAATCCCACCTGGTCGATGCCTATCAAACCTGCCCACACCTTTTGATCCAAAATGCTAGGATACTTGCTAGTAGCTTAATGTTTATATTTAAAAGAGAGATGGGTCTGTAATTATCCAGGAATTTGGGGTCCTTCCCCTATTTCAGTAACACCACAATATGGGCTTCAAAGAGGACAATTTCTCTGATATTATGAAAAAACAAATAGTTAAAAAAATGCTCAAAATAGGGGCTAGTTCAGACTTAAATGCCTTGTAAAAGGCAGATGGAAATCTGTCAGGATCAGAGGCCCTATCAGCAGGGAGATGGTTGACAGCGTATAAGATCTCCTGCTGAGTTATCGGACCTATTGAAAGTTGCTGTTGGGTGATGTTCAACTGTGGTAGATCCACTCCCTGCATAAAATGGTTTAAAAGGTCCAAATGGTTAACTGCTGGAGGGGCAGCAGAATATAGAGATTAATAAAAAATTGTAAAAATCTCCACTATTTTACTGGGGTCTGAGGCTAAAGACTTAGAAGCGGGGTCCATCAGAGCTGTAACCCAACAGGAGGGTTTCTGTTGCTTTAGCTTACTGGCAAGAAGTTTTACTGCCTTCTCCCACCGATCTACAGTATATACGTCATCTTTATCTGAGATGCCGAGTGAAGGACCTTTTCTAGTAGAAAAGCCAAGTATTTAGCTCATCTCTGTCCAAAGATTCTCATCTGATCTCCTAAACAAACGAACTCAAGCTCCCTAATTCTGGACAGCCATTCTTCCACCTTTAAATTTATCTTTTCCTTTTTTACTGTAGCTAGTTGCATTAGTTCCCCACACCATAAAGCCTTTAATGAACCTCAAATAGTGTCACAAGCAGATATAGAATGAGAATTTTCTTGCCAAGAATTCAAATTAGTTTTTTTTTCATGTGCTACAAGATGTGCACATCATGTAACAATGATATATTCAGGGACCTAGTGCCAACTCTAGAGAAGTGTGGTAGTAAAATCATGATAATCCAAATATTGTAGGTGAATGGTCTGACAACAACCTAGGGTAAATATCCACTACATCCAAGTCTCTCATACTGAAATTACTAAGGAGAAAAAAATCATACATGGATACATAGACAGTGTCAGCAGATAAGGGCCTATGGCCCACCCAGTCTGCCCATTTGAGCTTGTAAGTTCAGTTTATGTTTTCCTAGAAGTCTGTTGCCCATACCCCTGACCTCCAGAATTCCTTTATGTCTATCCCATGCATTCTTAAATCGATAAGTGAGTAGACACAGTGGGTGGAGAATAATATGTATAGTTCCATCCATCTTTACGAAAGACCCTCCAGGGGTCATCTAAACCCAAGTCTGACATAAATTCTCTTAACCCTCGTTGAGCAGGGGAAAGGCCTGGCTCTTGATTCTGCTCCAAGTACTTGACCCACCCATAGTTTCTAAAGATTGGTTAGCTGGTCCCTTGAAATATGAGTTTCCTGTAATGTTACTATATGTGCTTGATATCAAAGTAAATGTCTCAAAACACAAAAATGTTACCCCCCCTCCCTTTAATATTCCACAATATAAAGTTAAGACTACCTATATTAGCCATCAGTAAAAAAGAGCAATTGACCATTCCAAAGTACCTGGAGATAAAAAACCCTATCCCTATCCCAAGGCCATCTCCTTCCCAACCTTTAAAAACTAACACTAAGATGTAACTGCCTCCTCCCCTCTCCTCCCCACTCCAACCTTCCCTCCGGTCCAGGTGCCCACTCCGAAACATCCGGTCCATGACGCCCGAGGAGGGGCCGGCTCCACTGAAGCAGTAGTCACTCAAAACAAATATGTATCCCTCTACCATTGAGTTCACTCTTGTGCCCTCCAACCTGTCCTAAAAAATTTAAAAAAACTTGGAAGGGACATAATATAGCAGATAAGCTACTGACCTATCTGTCCTCCCCCTCTATTAAACCAACTTAAGTAACAGTATCACTCCCACAATCTGCTGGATAGACATATAAGAAGGAATACATAGCTCCTTTATACCCCTTCTCTTGTCATAGCTGAAAGAGTAAAGTATCAAAAAACAGCATTTTTATCTTTCAGAATGACCCTATATCAGATTAAATAAAGAAAATAATACTAGTGGGGTCTAAGTAAACTAGAAATCAGTCTAAGAACTGCAAAGCACAAGGGTGGAAATATGTCCCAGTATGTCCAACTAGCCATCTAGTTATAATATGTCTCCCAAGGACTCAGTCCCCCAAGAAAGTAGAGACAAGAATAATCAGGGGCAGTATATAAGAACCCCACAATACAGGTCCCTTTTTCAGCCAAATTGGGGTAACCGAGACCTATTAGCTGCCCCGGAGACCTATCTCCCCTCTTGGAAGTGTCTAATATAACTTTCTTCATCTGGTCTCTGAGGACACAACTTATCATTCTTAAGAACTTTATATCCCCCCCCTTATGCCAAAACATAATGAACAACTAAGTCTAATCAGCCCTGAAATCTAATCATTGCACAGATAAGCATTTATAGTTATCTAAAGGAACAGGGTAAATATTAATGCATAAAGAACAAAATATCTTGTCACTTTTAATTCCTTGTCAATGATTCCTCATAGTCTCCACTAGAAACTTTTGGGAACTGTAAGGCAACAAAAAACATATAACCTGCCTTCCTAGGCTTAATATATTATTGCAGATAAACAATATAATACATTCTGTCAGAATCACAAATGCTTCACTAGTATCAAATTAAATGAGGTTGTGGTATTCAGCAAAAATCAATAAAAAAAACACAGGTTGCGATGTAATACTGATATTTCACAAGCAACAATACATCTGTATTTTTAAGCTCACTAAAAGTTCTCTGCAGGGAGGAATGACCCTTTCCTTAAAGACAACCCATGCAAAAAAGGATAGTTCAAATGTGTCCTTAATTCAAACAGAAAAAAAAGGAAAAACAAAAGGAGCAATGTGTTCTGGTAGTCACATCCATTTGTTAAACTGGGTAATTGACAAATTTCAGTTTTAATAGTAGTCTTCAGCAGCAAACAGTCTGAAGTATTCTAGAAAAATCACAGAAAAGTGTATACATGTAGGGGCCACTGTCTATATTTGGTCATACATTATCAAGAATCAAAGGCACAAAGCTGCCTGGAATATTTGACTTTCCAAAAGGTCCAGAATGCCCATAACGTATGTGTACCTATTGGCTTAGCTGCACTCCCAGGATTCACTCAAATCAGGACCTAAACAACCATCAAAAATAAAACACTGGCTTCTGAATTGTAAAACAAATGCAAACACCAAAGAGCTAGAAACATTTTTAGGCGGCTCCATCCTTAAGCTTGACCTTCTGTGTGAGCTGTGCTCCAAAAACTTTGTGTTAAAGAAGGAGCATAAAGTGATTATTCATGTCAGACAGCACAAACTTCAGACTAAAAGGTACTATAACCACCATTTACCTTATGTGTAATTTCCAACAGTGTCCAGTAAGCTGAGGAAGAGGTTATCTACCCCAGAAGACAAAAATACATTGATCATTGTCAGCCTCCTTTCCTAAAGAGGTGGGGGAGCAGCTTACCCAGTTCCTGAGACACTACAGAAGTTGAGCCAAAGTGACATGTCCCATTAGCAGTGGTTACCTCTAGTCTGGCTTGGTAAAGCATAGTGTTTCACCTTTGTGCCCCAAAGTTTAGATTGCTGAGGTCAGAATGCTGCTCGACCTCATCTGACTTTCAAAGTAATGTCCGGGACTAGATGAAGTCAACTCCCTGCCCATTCCAACTTCTCAGTGTTGTGCGTTGGCTTTAGAAGATGGTCCCTATCCAAATAATTCAATACTTTGAAAATGATGGGGCACAGAGTATCTCCTGTGGCTAGCTTGGCGAGGATGGAGCGATGGGCCAGTTCAATAATATATGTCAGGCCATATGGGGAAGGTCCATCTATATGGGTACAAAGCTTCTATATGAAGGCTATTGGTGTGGGCCCCTCTTCTCCCTCATGGAGCCCCAGGAGGACAAGATTATTCCTCCTGGATCATCCCTCTAGGTCGTCAACTTTATCCTTGAGTTTTTTGATTGTACATTTGAGGGTCACCACTTCTGGTTCTAGCTTTGTCAACCAGTGCTCTGTCAACAAGATCTGCACCTCTGCATCCATAACTCTCTGGGTGACTACAGATACCATAGGTTTACAATCAAAGAGTTCCACATTGAGGGTGAACAATGCTGATTTAATTGTCTGACTGTCAGCATACATGTGTTCCAGAGTGATGTTAGGAGGCACTTCCAATGTTAGCTCTGATGGGGAGTCGCTGCTTCAGGGATGCTTTGCTTCAAGCTCAGTTGCAGCCTTCTGGTCTCCATCTGATTTCTCGAGTACAAGGTCCACTTCCTGATTATTAGCTTCCAAACCTGACCCCTTCTTTACTGTGATGTTTACGTTTACAGATGGACAGAGATAGATGCTAGATGTAGGTACTAAAGCAGTAGAAGAAAAGGTTTATTCAAGATTTGTATGGAGCTCCTCTATAGTGCTGCCTACTCCTCAGAAGGCATCATGTGACTCCTGGTAAAGATCATTTCAATCAGCCTCCTGCCTCAGGCTGCATTCCCCTCCACACACACTCTGCTCCACAAACTGGTTCCATCATTTCTCACAGCACATCGATCCCTGAGAACTCAAATCCTCTGCCTAACACTGATTGCAGTTCCTCATCAGCATCACTCAAACCCTCTCCCTTCAATGCTGAAAATTTAATTTCCATCCAAGCCCCTTGTGATGACTTAAGCTTGGTCTACAAAACAATATGGGAAATTGCAGCCCCTTTACAGACTAAGAACAGGGCTGGAGGGCTGAAAGGGAATCTACCAGTCCAACAATGGGACAGAAGCCACAGAAGAGCAAGAACTGATACAAAGCAATTCATCCTGCAAGCATTCATCCACATCCCCTGCCTTCCGTCAGTTTTAATAACTCCTCTTCTCCACTGGAAAATGTTGAAATGCAACTGGAGCAGGAGTCTGAAAATTTGACCTGATGTTTCCTTTAAGCTAACTTAGTCTCATCTTGTGGATCTCCTATTCCTATACAGGGAACAGGGGTTGGAAGGGGATGTTACATGATGAGGGACTAGCTGCACACTTGAGAGCAGACTCGATAGACTGCAAGGCCTGTTTCTGCTGGCAATTTCGTATGTTTGTATGTTCGTATAGCACTAGCAATCAGTTGACATATCAGTTTGGATACATAACTGTCTAATTTTTGTCCTGACAAACTATGAACTTAAATCTTGCATCTCGTAAATTGAGGGTACAGAGCACAAACTGTCTTTGCCTAATTCTGATTCTACAGTAGTTGCTGCAACCACTTTTGCTCTGCAGCCCTGATGTCAACAGATCAAGTCAAGTCAAAATCTTTATTTATTCAGGCGGACATCATTGAGCGAAGCTCATTTACAAGATGGACCTGATAGGTCAAGATCAAAATAAAGTACAGTAGCATACATAAACAAATACAGAGAAAGAGACAAGGACTTAAATATAAATAAACAGGTACAGTAGTAAAAAACATATATACAAACAAGGTAGCTAATGATTTTGGACCACAAAACAAAATGATTCAGACAGGTTTGACCCAAATGACTGTAAGGAATTGGGAATGTGAAACTGGTCAGGTGTGTTGTAATTGAATAGATACTTAAGCAAGTAGATATGGGGGGATAAAAAAGGGAATGGCAGTGGATTGTAGGGTATATTGTAGCTAAGTTTAGAAAAAGTATATAAACTGAGATAGAAAGAAAAAAGGGGGGGTAAAGGGTAAGAAGGGACTAGGCTTAGTGAAAGCAGTTGCATATCTCAGGAGAGAGACTTATGAAGAGCTTTTAAAGGATGCTATAGGGATGAAGGTGTTCAACTTTAGGGTCTTCTGCAGAGAATTCCAGGTAGATGCTAAGAAGTAGCTGATTGCAGATCTCCCATCCGGGTACAGACTTTCGGTATCTTCAAGGTGATAAGGTTATTGCTTCTTAGGGCATATGATCTAGGTGTAGCCAGAGTAAAGCAATCAGAAATATAAGATGGAAGTTTGTTTGACAGAGCTTTGTAAATCCATAATGCAGCACTTTTATTCCTCCTAAGGTGTAAGGATGTCCAGCCAACAGCATTATAGAGTGAGCAGTGATGAGTGTTGAAAGGAAGATCTGTGATGAATCTTAGAGCTCTGTGGTACAAGGTATCCAATTTACTTAAATAGGACATAGTACAGTGGCCATATAGGAAATCTGCATAATCAATGAGAGATAGAAATGATGCCTGTATTAGTCTCTGTTGGACTCTTTAGTTAGATAATGTTTGATTCTGAAGAATAGGCTGAGCCTCTGTCTGAGTTTTTTCAGGAGCTCCTCAACATGTTGAGTGTAATCAAGTCTGTTATCAATCCATACCCCTAGATATTTGAATTTATCCACATAATCAATATTTTCTCCAAGAATGGTGGATAGTTGGGGAAGAATGTTTGATGAGAAAGTGGTAGAATATATATTGGTGGAAAAGAACATAGCCTTTGTCTTCTTGGCATTTAATAGTAGTTTATTTTCAAGTAGTTGATGTTGCAGCAGGGAGAATTCTGATTGTAATAACTCACAGGCCTTTGATGGTGAGGGGTTACTGACATACAAGACAGTGTCATCAGCAAAAAGGTGAACATTGGCAACAGTGAGGTTGGAATCAATGTTATTGATATAGATAGCAAAAAGGATAGGGCCCAGGATGGATCCTTGCGGTACTCCCCTTAGAAGTGGTTTTGAGGAGGATAGGACACCTTTATTTTTCACCTGCTGTATTCTATCAGTGAGGTAACATCTGAACCACCCAAGAGAGGTTGAATCCAGGCCTAAGGAGTGCAGTGAGGAAATTAGCAGCTCATGATCCACTGTATCAAAGGCTTTACTTAGGTCTAGAAATACAGCACAGATGCTGCTTTTTTTGTCTAACTCAGTTTGCCAATCATTTGTTACTTTTGCTAATGCAGAAATGGTACTGTGTCTGGTCCTGAACCCAGATTGAGCAGGGTTAAGGAGATTATTAACATCGAGGTAGTCTCTTAGTTGGATACTCACCAGTTTTCTAACATTTTAGACAGCACAGGTAGGATGGATATAGGTCTATAATTGTTGAGATCCATGGGGTCCCCTGATTTGAGGAGGGGAAACACATGTGCTGTTTTCCACAATGTAGGAACAGAACCAGTGGATAAGGACAGATTAAAAAGATGAGTTAGGGGAACTGCAATGGCATGTAGAGCAATTTTTAAAAAGTAGGGGTCCAGAGAGTCTGCACCTGCACTTTTATTGGTGTCTAGATGTAGCAGTAGGTCTGCTACTGCAGTGAGAACAGATATGAGTTTAACTGCAAAACTGTTACAGTATGTGGCATGATAATGGGGACTCTCTACCCATTGCTTGTGACCTCTGCTTCATTATAATAGGCATTATGTATTCCACTGTACAGAATAGGAAGGTGGAAGGGATTTGGTGTAGTTGTGAATAATTTGCATACCTGGTAGGGCTGGGTGAAATGTATCTTCTGCCAGTGAATTTGAGCAAAATTTAAATTTTGTTTTCATTAAATGTCATGAAATTTCCACCAAAATTTTGTCAAGTTTCATCAACATTGTGATTTCAATTATTTCCATATAGTTTAAAATGTATTTATCCAAATTGCATCAAATTTGGTATGATGACTTTGTCAATGTCCATAAAAAGTGGACCAAGATGCAGCTCTTTCTTATTGTAGGTGACTGAGCTATGTCTGCAAATGTTAGGAAATTTTAAAATTACATTTTGTAGTTTTGTGAACTAAACACACTGTATTTGTCCACATGGCACACAATTTGGCATAATGTCTCTACCAAAGTCCTTACAGAAGGGAACCACGTTTCAGATCTCTATTTTTAAAATGACTGAGTTACAGTACAAGCCTCCAATCTTTCAGAAATGTTTAAATTACATTTCACAGTTATATAAACTGCATATGTTTAACCCCCTATAACTTTAAAACTAGTAAACACAATATCATTAATTTTGTTAGGTTCATTGACCCTAAATATTAGGCATTGAGGCCACTCCCCAAGGTCCAGCAGAAGAACATTGCACTACCATGCTGATGACAGGGGTTCAGAAGTGAGCCTAAGATGTCACATCAGGAGGAAGGGTATGGCAGAGACAGCTGCTGCTCAGCAGTTCATCTCAGTCGGGGAGGATTAGTGGTGGGTTTCATCAACACAGCATTCCCTGTGGCTGGACCAGGGAGCTTGCTCCTGCCACAGAGGAAAATGAGGTTCTGCAATGCTGACAGAGGTACTGCTCCACCAGGGGAAATGGAGGGAAAAGTGTTGATGAAAAACCCTGTTGCCAACTAAATGATGACTAGATTCAGCCTGATCAGGGTATATCCCTGTGAACAGGGTATATATCTCAAAGAGATGAGCTGCAGGCCTGGAGTAAAAAACAATATGACAAAAAATAGAGGCTGTGTGTGCGCGTGTGTGTGTGTGTGTGTGTCAACTCCCTAATCACTTGCTCAAAGGCTGCCCAAGTTATATGCAGCCAAAGATTCCAAAATAACATCAGTCATTAAAGTTAAATTTCATGAGCTTTTGTGAAACTGTGGAATGTTGTGATACTTTTGTTAAAGCCATGTCCATACATTTTGCCAGTCATACACTTGAGTTGCCATTGTAGCAGAAGGTAAAGATTGGATAAAGTGGCAATAAGGTAGTATTCATAGGAGGTTGCATAATAAAAGTATAGTGGTGCCAAGTGTCAGGTCACTGTCTTGAGTAATGAACCATGAAGAATAGTCATGGGCATCACTGTACCCTAGCCTGAATTCATACAATATGCCAGATGACCACTAGTGTTCATTGATTTAAAAGAGTAGTACACCCTCCTGTCTTGTGAATGTTATTTGTTACTGTACCTTGTCAACAGATAACTCTTTTTGTGTAGTTGTTGGGGGATATATGTACTTGTTTTAGTTTGTTTTCACTGTTCGTAGTAGCCCCTGTAACTAGCCTGGGATCTCTAATTTCAGGTTGTTGAAATCTCATTTTCCCTGAGAGCTGCATTAGCATATGAAAATATGATGCTACAGTACCCATCTACACCTTGTATCTCTGCTGAAAGTACACATGACTCAAAAAACTCTTTAGAAGACAGGTTGAATGCAATATAAAGGAATAAAACTCTGGATTACATCTCTGACAGTTTGTAAAGCTAATTGAAGGTAAATTTGGAATTTCACACCTTCCTGCAACTTGTTTTGTTGAACTGTAATTAGACAGGCATACTGTGGAGTCTAAAGGGTGCAGACACATCATGTTCTCATATGCTAATGCAGCTCTAAGGCACAATGAGATTTCAACAACTATAAAATGAAGAACTCTAGGATAGTTACAGGGACTGGTATGAACAATGAAAACAAACTAAGGCAAACATATCCCTGACAGCTACACAGATAGAATTGTCTGTTGACAAGGAAACAAATAACATTCACAAGACATGAGGATGTACTTCTCCTTTAATGACATGTGACAGCATGTGAACATGCAGCATTGTTTCTGTACACTGTCAGTTGCTGACTCTTTAACAACCCTGTAGATAAAAATGTATATTTTTACTTTCTGAAAACAGTGGCACCAAGTGATGCCAAGACTCAAGCCTTACAACTAGTTGTGACTTAGGCCATAGTGACAGAAGTATCTGGATATCTTCAGTCATGATGGTGCAGATTCTGGGCATCTCTGTCACAGGCGTATTGGAAGGGCATTGCAGGGCCATGATGATAGTGTAGGTAAGGTGACTCAGTGGTGATAAGTACTTTACGAAAGTCCTCTTCCACAAGTGGAATTCTGGTAGCATTATTTATTATGCATCCATGAATTGTTGAGCACATTTTGCCAGTTAGTAATTTCTGAAGTATCCACAATACACTTTAAACCACTAAATCATATTTATCCAGCTTAATTAGATTCCAGGATGTATTTACTTTGGTATACAAGCCAAATTATGAATGCATATCTGCAACAGCAGCAAAGCTGTAAACATCCAAATATTATGAAACATTTCACACAATTTAACAAATAATTAAGTTGTCAAATTTGGAACTCCTGTAACTTACAATTTACACACTCAATTACCTCTCTGTTTAGCAGATTCTATGACTCGTTCAAGAAAGTAAGCATATACATTTTTAATTATCTAGCTCCAAAGGTGGCTAAGTTATAAGAAGAGAAATATTTTCAGAAATGTTCACTTGAACAATAAATTTCCAAATTTTGAACTTCTATAACTTCCCCAACCCTCCTCCAAATGTTATGATACTTAGCATCACTTCAAACAACATGCATGCCATATTTCAGATATTTTGCTAAAATACTAAGTTATGACCAACTAAAACATTACAGAAATATTTGTAAAATGTCATGATATTTTGTGAAATTTCACAGAATTTCATAAAAATCCCATGACATTGGAATTTGCTAATTTAGCCCCGTTCTAATACCTGGAGAATTCTTCTGTGTTTGTATGTAATCTGGACTGATGGCACACACTTTGAGCTACTTCAAATAGCTGGAGATATGCCACCAAACTTACAATCCAATTGTTGCTATGTGAAGCATAGAATTTATGAGGATGCCCATTGTGGCACTTAATGTGGTCTTATAATCTGGTGCAGAAAAAGCACATACTGTATACACAACAGTGTCATTGCCTCACAATGTGTTGTGTTCAATCAGGGAAGCCTCATGAGTCTGGTTGGCCCATTTGATTACCCCGTGAACCTTTGCACTGGTCATTCCGGTTACACTATCCTCCCCAGATTAATATGAATTCATAGCACCAAGTTTCTTCTTGTACACTTGAAATGTCTGTTGCTCAGTCTCAGAGAAAGTAACATGCACAATTAAATCTTCACTTCAAGTCTAATTGCTTACTAAAAAGTCTTGCATTTGACAGAGGTAATGTGATGATAATGAAACCTGATATCCCTCTTGCTGTTTCACTGACTGGTATTTACATTTTTGTTTCAATGTATTTTGTTTCTTCTAGCATCACTGATTAACTTTACTTTTAAGGTATATTTATAATTTCCTTGGCTCATTCTATTAATGTTATCTGTAAGTCTTTCTCTGCGTAATTTGCTTAGTTTTGTTTAGATACAATGTGTGAGTAAAGCTGTGCTAGGTATTTCAGGGGTTGTAAAGTTCCACATCAAGTCTCATCTATGAGGGCATTTTTTTATAACCCTCCTTAGTTTTAGAGGTATCTGTTGTTACAGTATATTAACATTTATACAATTACCATTGTAGTTCAAAGTGTCCAGAATTACAGTTCATTAAGTTAGTCTGTATTGCTAGTTCATTGTGTGTTCTTAGTTATTAGTCCTTTGCCATTTTTACTTGACTTCTGTCTAACTGATGAAATATTAGAAATATTAATATTGAACCTTGGAATCTCTAAGGCTTAGGTACTCCATTAAAAGAGGGAAAACTATCTTAAATTTCCATCAAAACACAATATTGTGACATTGAATTCAGCCATGAGCCCCATCAAGTGCAATCTGTGACTGAAAAATGGTTATGTCAATGGGTGACTCAAACTGATTTTAATTGTTTTTCAAGTAAAAAGAGGGGATGACCATTTTAATGAAAAAAGGAGTGAATTTAGCCAAATCTGGCATATTTGTGATTCGGAAGGCAGATTTCAAATCCTACATGGAACTTTGAATGGTTCTAAAGTTGCCTTTATAACATTTATGTCCCTACTGATGGGCAAACTGACTTCTTTAATCAAGCATTTTTTGAACTGGGAAATCTGAAGGAACATAAAATCATCTGGGTGGGGGGGGGTGTGGTGGTAAATGACATTAAGGAGCCCCCATTGGGTAGGACCTTGAAAAAAGCTAACTTTAATGACACCAACTCTCACCTTGCCCTTCAAAAGACCTTTGCTTAGTAGATACAGTACTTGGTAGCTCACTCAACCACAGGACAAGGATTACTACTTATTATGGCTACATGGGTGGAGCCATGCAGAAGTATTGCTGTCAGAAGGGTCTGAATTCCTAATGCAACACAATTATTGTTGCTACAAGGAAGTGGAATACATCTCTCTGTGTCTCTCATTCACTACAATGGTCCTGATTCAGAAAGCTTCCCTGAATGCCACAAGGTGCAGCTTATGCAAAAAAAAATGTAACAGGAGCAGTTCACAAATGCAGGCTGCCTGCTTCACAGGGGGCTTGTGCCAGCCTTGTGTCACAAAATGGGATGCAGTAGGGTGCTAGGGGGCTTGTGGGAGATGCAGGCTGCCATATCCCCAAAGTCAGGCTTCACAAATCACTCCCAGAGGGCAACTATCTAAGTACCATTAGGCCAGCCAAGTCTGATCTAAGGGTACTTAGAAGTGTGTCCTCAGGCTGGTTTAAACATTTGTGGCAATGTGACGCAGTCTTCCCTCCCACCGGGCCTGATCTCCTTCCAAGAACATTAATTCATGTCCCTGGTGGCTAGTGGTCCCTCCCAGCCATGTTCAAAGAAATTTAATTAGTGTCCCTGGTGGCTATCACCCCCCCAGCCCTGATCACCTTTCAAAGAAATTGAATTAATATCCCTTGTGGCTAGTGGTCTCCCCCAAGCCCTGATCTCTATTCAAATAAATTTAATTAATGTCTCTGGTGGCTAGTGGTCCCACCCCAGCACTAATTCCCTTGTACTAAACAAATCACATCCATGGTGGCCTAGTGGACCCCCTTCCCTATCCCCGATGTTCCCATAAATAACTAAATTACTTTCCCTGGTGGTCTAGTGGATCTCCTTCTCTATTCCAGATCTCCCCAGAAATAATAAAATAACATACTGGTGGTTTAGTGGACCCCCCCCACCACCCACTGACAGGCAGTGCCCCACCACCCCTCACCCCCATCCCATCCTCAAGCCTGTGACCAGCATAGCCTTCCTCTCACCACCATGGTGATCGCTGATTGAGCTGTGAAAGAGTGAATGCTATATATAGTACACACTTCTTGACACCTCAGTTCATGGCCCACTGTGGTAGGAGAAGGTCTGTGTCAGTTGCCAGGTTGAGGATGGGATTGGGGAGCAGGATGGTGGTGCACTGCCTACTGGGGTGGGGGGTATCTACTAGACCACCAGGTACATTATTTAATTATTTCTAGGAATATGGAGGATATTGAGGGAGGTCTGCTAGACCACCAGAGAAAGTTATTTAATTATTTATGGGGATATTGGGGATAGAGAATGGGGTCCACTAAACCACCAGGGACATGATTTGCTTAGTACAAGGGGATCGGGGCTGGGGGAGGGCTGCATGCCACCAGGGACATGAATTAATGTTATTTGGAAGCAGATCAGGGCTGAGGGGATTGCTAGCAACCAGGGACATGTGTT
The DNA here is from genome assembly GCA_016271365.2 of Neoceratodus forsteri. NCBI lineage: Eukaryota > Metazoa > Chordata > Ceratodontiformes > Ceratodontidae > Neoceratodus > Neoceratodus forsteri. Next base: position 58,903,860 of record CM028130.1, read on the forward strand.
AATTTTATTTAAATTGTGAATGGGGCTGGGGGGGCACTAGACATCTGGGACTGCTGTCTATGGTTTTATTGCCACATGGCCACCCTGCATCTTACATCACACCTTCCAGATGTGCCATCTGTTTGGTACATGGCCAAGATTGTCACAAGCTGCAGGACTTTGCCATTGTGACCCTACCTGATAGTGAATCAGATCAATCAATCATCAATCAAAATCTTTATTTATCCAGGAGGGCACCATTGAGCGGGGCTCATTTGCAAGCTGGACGTGGTCATACAAAAATCCTAGTACAGTAACATGGTAAAACACAGTGCAATATTATACAAAGAAGAAAAATATACATATGTACATCAACATTTGTGTGAGAGGGCCTTTACAACAGATAGGCTCATAACTGGGTACAGCCAGAATGTTCACGTAAAAGGAGAGAGAAAGGCAAGAAGAGGGATACCAGCTTAGGAAGAAATGATGGGGTTGGAATAGTTAACAAGCATACTACAGGGAAAGGGGTGGAACTTGGCCATGGCTAAAAAGTGGCAGAGAAGCTGGTATTTTGGTAGGGAGAGAGAGGCAGAGGCAGGGTGAGAGGCAGGATGGGCAGGAGGAAAACTGGAAAATAGGTGAGCTAGCGATGTGGGAAACATTTCCAGGATTCCTTCACGGAGCAGTCATAGACAAACTTGAAAATATTCAGGCTAACAGGACAGCTCAGCTTCAAGTTTTTTTGCATATTGTTCCACAACGAAGGCAACGAGAAACTGATGGCAGCTCTGCCGAAATGAGATTTGAACTTAGGTACTTGCAAGGCAATTAGGGAATAGCTTCTGAGAGCATAGGTACCTATCACACTCAGGGGAATACAGTCAGAGAAGTATGGGGGGAGCTTGTTTGTAATCAATCTGAAAGCCCGTAGAGCAGCATTTTTATTTCTCCTATAATGAAGGGAAGTCCAGCCTACTGCAGTGTACAAGGAGCAATGGTGAGTGGAAAGTGGAAGTCCCGTTATGAACCTGATTGTTCTGTGGTATAGGGTATCCAACTTAGCCAGGGCAGAGGCAGTACAATGGCTATAGTGAAGGTCTGCGTGATCTGTTAATGAAAGAAACATGGCTTGAACCAACCGCTGCTTGGCATCCCTAGTAAGGAAGTGGTTAATTCTGTAGAATAGTCCTAGTCTTTGTCTTAGTTTCTTCTGTAGTTCTTCGAGATCTTAAGAGAAGGAGAGTTTGTGATTGAGCCATACACTTAGATATTTGAATTTTGGCTCATACTCTAGATTTTCTCCAAGTACTGTGGTAATCTGAGGGATAGTCCCAATGCAAGCGGAGTTCACTGCATAGGAGGAAGGAGAAAAGGGCATTGCTTTTATTTATTTTTTTTTCCGCATTAAGCAGAAGCTTTTTGCTTATGAGCTGGTATTGCAATAGGTTAAATTCGGCTTGGAGGTCTTCACAGGATGCTTCCAGTGTAGGATGACTCAAATAAAGTACTATGTTGTCACCGAACAAGTGGATATTGGCCTTATTGATGTTGTCATTGATGTTGTTAATGTAAACAGGGGACCAAGGATAGACCCCTGAGACCCACCTCTCTGTGGGGGTTTAAGTAGTGAAAGATCACCTTCAGGTTTAACCTGCTGTTTCCTATCTGTGAGGTAGTCGGTAAACCAGCACATAGAGTTAGGATCCAGACCTAGGCTACATAGGGAGGAAAGAAGCATGCTATGGTCAAGTGTGTCAAAGGCCTTACTTAGATCCAAAAAAATGGCACAGACAAAATTCCTATTGTCAAGGTCAAGGAGCCAATCATTAGTCACTTTTGCTAGGGCATTTATGGTGCTGTGTTTTGCTCTGAATCCAGACTGCACTGGATTTAACAGACTCCTGGATTCAAGGTACGCCCTTAGCTGATCACTCACTATCTTTTCCAATAATTTAGACAGAATGAGGAGGAGGGAGCTCGGTCTACAATTATTAAGGTCGCATGAGTCACCTGATTTGAGCAGAGGGATGACATGAGCTACTTTCCATTGTGAGGGGAGGCTCCCCTGGGATAGTGACAAGTTGAAGAGGTGTGTGATTGGCACTGCCAACACATGGTATGCACATTTCAGAAAGTAAGGCGCTATAGAGTCCGAACCTGCACCCTTCTTGATATTCAGGTGCAGCAATAGATCTTCAACCTCTTTTAGAGAGGCAGGCAGGAAGGAGAAGACATCTTTGGTAGCAGGAGACTTGTGAAACAATAATCCCTGCTGATTGTGGATGGCATTAGCAGGGGATGTGTCAAATGCTAGCCCAGTGGTCGCAAAATGATTATTGAGGGCTTCTAGTATCTCTGATCGGTCTGAAATGGTGTTACTATGGGATATAATTTTTGATGGGAGGAAATTTCCAGCTAAATGACCAGACATGTCCTTTACTATTTTCCAAAATTTTGAAGGATTCCTTGAGGCACAGTTTAGCTCAGTGCGATAGAAAGTGGCCAAGGCTGCTCTGACCAACTTGGTACACTTATTGCGTGCCCTCCTAAACTGACACCAATCCAAGTCATTCTTGCTTCTGCATACTTTTTTCCAAAGCGTATCCCTATCTAGCTTGGAAGCTTTGAGTTCTGGTGAAAACCAGTGGCAAGTGTTACTTCTTACACATACCTTTACCATGGGGGCATGCCTGTTTAAGACCGCAGTTAGTATTTTGTGAAAGATAGTATATGCCTCATTAACCATTTTGGCCAAGTAGAAATCCTGCCATTGCAGGGAATGTTTCAATTCATCGAGGTAGGCAAACAAGTCTAAGTTGTGTTTACACCTCTTGATAGAGAACTTTGCTACAAACTGTGGATTAAGCACAGATCTAAAGATGGCGATGAAACAGTGATCGCTGATGTCAGAGAAAAATGTTCTGACATGGGAGAACAGGTGTGGTTTGTTAACCAAAATTACATCTAAAAGGGTGCTGTTACTGGGGTTCTTTTTATTTGGGCGAGTGGGTTCACCAGTGAGTTGCACCAGCCCCAAGGTGTTACAAAAGGATTTCAAGGGGGCCGAAGCTTTTGATAATCATAGTTCAGATCACCAAGAATAATAGTTTCCAGTATACTAAGCCCCAGGGCAGAGCTTAGATGTGACAAGAGATGTGACCCTGCAGACGGGGACCTGTAACAGCCTATTACACAGAGTGTGCAAGAAGGTGATAGTGCAACCTTTCGAGACAAGCATCCAAATTCATTAGTGGAGGAGAATGATTCTAGACATGGTGCAGAGAATTTGTCCCTGACATAAATCGCCACCCTCTCCACCTCTCAATTGCCTATCAGCTCGGAAGATCAAATAACCTGGGATGTTGATTTCCCTGTCAGGAGTGGCTGGTCTAAGCCAGGTTTCAGTGATCACCAGAACACCAGGTAGGGTGTGGCTAACCCAAGCCTGGATCATGGTGAACTTTTTCAAAAGGCTGCAGACATTGACATGCAGGAATGACATTCCTTTAATTCCAGCAAAGTTGGAGGGAGAAGCATGGGTATCTAGAGGCCCCGGGTTGAGCTCGACATTGCCTAAGCACAATAGCAATAGCAGCAAAATCCTTTTTAAGGCAGCAAAAGTTAATTTGTAGTCTTTGTTCTTTGAGCATCTGGGAGGGCGGTGAAGTTGAACATAGTTATCTCCACTCCTAGTGCTATTCTGACCTAGGGTTGCAGCCACTAGAATCCTGATAGAAACATGCCAGGAGAAGAAAGTATCGAGATGGGAGGGAGGGGTACCCTGCAATGGCAATTCGGGAGATGTCCTACTTCCGGGCAAATACAGCTGTATGATCCAGTAATCATGTAGAAATTCATGAGGGGGGTTGTTTAGCACCTAATGGAGAGGTGCAAACCTCATCCCCACCTTGGGAGGAATGTGAGGTCTGATAGAGAGAGCAGGGTGCTAGCAAGACAAGGGACATACAGAGGAGCCAGCTGTTCCCTCCCATGGTAAGGTCTTCCTATATGCCACGGAATAGGACGATGAATGTCCCAGACCTAGTAACAGATACTATAACCTGTGGTTGTGCTGAAACTGATGAACACCCAGGATAGACTAAAAAGATAGGGGATGGACATCTGCAGGGAGATTAATGTGTAAAAGATGGCAGATAGTTAACATTTAAGTGGGAGGGGTGCCAGAGGGCATAGAAGATGAGAAAAGGTGGGACGAAGCGTATTTAATAAATGGAGGATCACACCACTGAATGTTAGGATGTTGATTATTTACTTTAGGTATGAATGACCGAGGACTAGAAGTGTTAGGGGAGACTGGTGGGTAGAGGATTGCAACCTACATGTGTTGTTGTCCTCTAGTGGCTGGTGCTGGGTCCCTTGTGCACTAGCGATCGGAGCAAACTGCCTTGGATGCAGCTTATGCCAACCTTTGTAAATCAAGCCCAATGTGTTTTCTTCTCCCCATCCCCTGGCACTGTTAGTTAAGCAGATCAGTGTGCAGTGCTGCTGTTAACCATTTGGCTGCAACAAATTTACAATGTATAGAAATTCTGGACTGATGTATCAGTCTGTGGCACAGTAAGGGCTAATACGCAGACAGGAGAAGCTGTGAAGTCCCAGCATCTTGTGCTTATCTCACTGGCTCTCACACAGCAGGGTTTCACATATTACATCAAATACTGCAAGCATGTTTTCAACAGCTAGAAAATGGAGAGCTAGATCACTTAGTTTAAAAAGTGTATTTTTTCTACATTTCAAATGCTCCTTAAGCCATAATTATTGACTGGAAATGCCAAGAGAAGAAATTAATAGGACATGGGAGGAGTAAGATAAACAAATACAGAGCACTTCTAACACTGAGAATTCTGTTTTGTTTCTCTTGGTGTCATTCTTTACTGATTCATAAGTACATTCCTACAATGCAAAACACGTGATATGTTTAGATACACACTGTAATCAATGTCATCATTGATTACACAAAGCGGGCATATTTCAGAGGCCGATCAGAGAAAGTGAGAGAAGGTTTTAAGAAGAACTGCAGACAGAGTTGTTCACTGTGATGGAGAAAAGGTACCTTGGCAGATATTGAGGCATGAGGTAGAGCCAATTGTGTTCAATGAACTCAGGGTAGTGTATACCAGAGGAAGCTCACACAAAGTGACAGAAGGTTTTTAAAATAACTGCTCTCACAATTGTACATAGTGATTAAGCAATAGTATGTGGTTACCTGGGTAGACAATAAAGCATGGGGCAGAGTATTGTATATCAGAGGCTGATTACACAAGTGAGACAAAGTTTGCAGAATAAGTGCAGACTCATTTGTACATAGTGATGGAGCCATGGTATGCACTTTCCTGAGTATGCACTGACGTACAAGGGAGAGCCAAATGTGTTCATGCAACCTAGTTGAGTGTATATCTGAGGCCATTCACAAAAAGTGAGACAAGGTTTGCAAAATAAATGTAGTCACATTTGTACATAGTGATGGAATCAGGGTATGCTCTTTCCTGGGAATACACTGAGGCATGAAGTAGAGACAAGTGTCCTCATGTAACCTAGGTGAGCGTATAGTACAGGTCAATCACACAAAAGTGACACAAGGCTTGGAGAATAAGTGCACTCACCATTTTACAATGAGATGGAGCCATATTATGCACTTACCTGTGTATCCAGTGAGGCATGAGGCAAAGCTAAGTGAGTTCACATAACCCAGGTGGGCATATATCAGTGGCCGATCACAGAAAGCGGGAAAATGTTTTCAGAAGAACTGCAGACACAGTTGTACACTGTGATGGAGAAAAGGTACCTTTGTAGACACTGAGGCATGAGGTAGAGAAAAGTGTGTTCAATGAACACAAGGTAGCATATATCAGAGGCCGATTACACAAAGTAAGGCAAGGTTTGCAAAATAAATAGAGCCTCATTTATACATAGTGAAGGAACCATGGTATGTACTTTCCTGAATATGCACTGAGGCATGAGGCAGAATCAAGTGTGCACAAGTACCCAAGGTGAGCATATAGCAGAGGCCAATCACAGAAAAGTGAGACAAGGTTTTCAGAATGAAATGCACTTACCAGGGTATTTGGTGAGGCATGAGGCAGAGCCAAGTGTCTTTATGTAACCCAGTTATGAGTACATCAGAGGCCGATCTCATAAAGTGACAGAGGATTTTCAGAATAACTACACTCACAATTGTACATAGTGATCAAGCAAAGGTATGCAGTTTTCTGGTAGACACTGAGGCAGAAGGCAGAGCCGAGTCTGTTCATGAACACAAGTTAGTGTATGTCAGAGGCTGATCACACAAAGTGAGACTCAGGTTTGCAGAATAAGTGCAATCTCACTTGTACATACTGAACAAAATCCCATGAAGGGCATGCAGATATTTAACATGCCTGCTTGGGGCAGGGCTGATGTCAGGAGGGAATGTATTATTGTTTTTTTTTCATAACTGCTCTTAGATAATCGAAGTTGCTTGCCCAAAAAGGCTAACACAAATTAATAAGCCTCCCCTTGAGCACTGAAGGACTGAGTCCAGGAAGGGCTGATTTTATGTTTACATGCTCTTTCAGAGTGGCATGAAGCCTAGGAAGGCCATACACAAATTTGACATGCCTGGTTGGTGTAGAGCTTACCCTAGCAGGGGCTGTGTCATTTTTTTACATATTTACTCCTAGTGAGTCCAAGGTGCAAGCCTGGAAAGAGCTGATTTAATTTAACAAGTCCCGTCTAAGCCCTGAAGGGCTTTAACAAATTATTTTCACATCATCTTGGAGAAGGGCTGAGCCCTGGATTGGAGAGGCATTAACTGAAACATCCCCATTCCATAGGACCATGTATCAGTGCTTGTTTGGGGGGGATAGCAACAAAGAATTTATCCTGATACAGTATGTACCGCTTGTAATGGACTAGTTTGGCATAGCACCACACATCCATTACAAGCAGCGTCCGGTACATTGTCAGGGCTCAGATCCCACTCCTGTGCCCTGGTTCAGTGTATCCACCATCAGAACAGCAATATAGGAGTGGGATGAGATTGCAAGCAGGCACGGATGAGGAGTACAGTATGCGCCTCTTTCTTGACTGAATTTGCTGCAAGTCACAAGCTGCATTGACGCTTTCTGGAGAGATTTAGCTGCAAGTCAGAAGCTGCACTTACACATTCTTGAGAGATTTAGCTGCATGTTGCAAGCTGCACTTATGCTTTCGAAGAGATTTAGTCGCAAGCTGCACTGACACTTTCTTGAGTGAATTACTGTAGCTGCAAGCTGCATCAGTGTCAGATGGGCAGGTGGACAGTATTTTCAGCTCTAGCTCTGGTGCCCAGTCTTAGTCGGAGACAAAAACTGCTTTCTGGCCTTCATTGAGAGTGTGAGCAGGCATGGGTGAGGAGTATAGTATGCACCACTTTCTTGTGCTCCTGTGCCTAGTCTCAGTCTCAGCCTATTGATTCTTGAGGGAGCTACATTGGGAATTACACTGGGAGCATCCCACCCACAAGCATCGAGTTTTAGAAAGGACCGGCAGATTGGCATTTCTGTAGACAATGCTGCAAGCTGCAGCAAGAACACCGGTCTATTTTGGTAGAAGGTTAAACAAACAACATTTCCTGTCTTCAGAGGGACTACAGTTAGCAGCTGTTTAAGGTTTAAAATTTCATGCCAAACACTGTTCTAATTAATGCATTTAATCACACACCAAGTTGGATACAGGTGTGACTGATACTTATCACTTTGCTATGCTATCAGGGAAGCAAGGTAGTGTGCTGCTTTTCGGTTGCTACATACAGAGCTACAGGTCCACTTAAAAGGGTGCTTTTTCTCTAGGGAAATATAGGGCAATATAGGAAATGGCAATTAGCATTGGTGAAATGTCCATTAGAAGCGGCTGTCCACTACAAGTATGTACAGTTTATTTGATGTATACTGTACTGATGCTCAACTGAAGGTTGGGGATTCCCTATTAAAGGACTGAGGAAAGAGGAATTCCTGGCTCTAGGGATGTGAAGTGTTGGCCAACTATAGGCTTCAGGCTGGGGTGATGAATTCCCAAGCTGTGGGGTATTCTCATTAAGGAGGTCAGATCTGGGATTACAGAGACAAAAAAAAAAATCACACTGGTGTAGTCAAAATACCACTTGCACATATATAAGCTTAACTCTTCTGGTCTGGTGATATAATGTTTGTATGTCTATGTACTGTAGTGTACTATGTCTTACAATACACTTTCAATAAGTCTAACTTAGAACCATGATTCAGGAACACAATTGGGTTGATGAAATCTGAGTACAACATGCAGCTTGCCTCCTTCCCAGTAACTGCCAAGATCTCAATTGAAAAATGAAACATGAAACATAATAAGAGACCCCACAACATCACTGTATGTTTTCTTGTTTTTATATGAGTCATATGCTACTGGAGTGTATGCCATGTCCTTGTTCATTTGAGGCAAGAAAAAGTGAAGCCTTGTCTTTTTAAGAGTTCTGTAGATTCCCATATGACCTTCATAAAGTGGAGAGGCATGAGTGGAGAGAAGAACTTGATTGATTAGAGAGGCTGGCACAGCTATCTCTACGTGAGTTCTATCCTTGCAATGACCCTTGCCTTTCTTGGTCCAAATGTGGAAAAGCACACCATAATTGAAGAAGTATTGAGAAGCAAAGAAAAGTACATCCTGGTGATGTTTCTTCTGTTGTGGCAAGGTTCCAGACTCTAAGTACGTGATTATGTCTGTGAATTGAGGACCTGTTCTTTGCTGTGTTTTGACAGTTGCCAGGGACAGATCAGAAGTACAGGAGGTGAGAAGCTCTTTAGCTACTTGCAGTGGTTGGGATTGTTTTTTTTTTTCTGTAGAAGCAGTTGGTAGCAGCAAGACAACTTGAGGTGCTGTAAGAATGTCCACAGGAAGCACATCCATGGCATGGAAGGGAAGAGCATGTAAGCAGGATACTTCATCTGTTGAGGATGATGTGGAGGGATATCAACTCTGGTTTACACCATTGGCATTTGAGTAAACTCAGCCTGGTCTGTACTGAATTTCAAAGTTTTAGCTTTGCAGGATGGCTATCCATCAGACAAACTTGCCTACTGGATCCATCATTTCGAATAACCATCTGAGGGCAGAGTGATCAACGATAGCTGTAAAGGAGGTGTAGCGAAGGTAACAATCAAATTTCTATATGGCAAGCACCATGGCTAGACATTCTTTTTCTGTGGTGCCATAGTTCTGCTCAGCTGAGGAAAGAGAGTGCCCGGCATAGAGAAACAACTAGTTCTGTTCTATCTTGAATTTGTCATAGCACAGCACCCACTGCAAAGAAACTAGCATCTGAGTAGAGCTTTAAGGGCTGGTTTAACCTTAGGTAGGCCAATACAGGAGACAATATTAGTTTTTCTTTCAATGTTTCAAAGGCCTCTCTGCATTCAGAAGCCCATGTATAGTCACATCCCTTTTTGGTGAGGGTGACCATACAGTGGAGCTGCAATCTTGGCATAGTTGCAAATGAACTTTCAGTAGTAGCCAGGCAAGCATAGAAAAGCTTAAAGGGCTTTGAGATTGTTAGGTTCTGGATAGTCTTTGACTGCTGAGAGCTTGTCTGGGTCTGGAGAGATGCCATGAGAACTAACAACACGTCCAAAGTAATGAATTTGATGTTGTACAAAACAACACTACTCCAGGCAAAGCTTAAGATTGGCTTGCCTGAAATGTTCAAAAACTTCTTTGAGATGTTGGAGGTGTTCTGGTAAGGTTTTGCTGAAGACAGTAACATTGTCCAGGTAGACTAGGCAAGATTTTCAAGACAACTCACGTAGTATGGTTTCCATAACACATTGGAATTTGGCTGGACTATTCTGAAATCCCGTAGGCAGTCTTTTGAATTGAAAAAGTCCCAAGTGGCAGCGCCATGCTGTGTATGAATGAGAAACTGAATCAATGGAAACTTGGTAGAACCTACTCTGATGGTCTAGAATGACAAAAAAACAGAGCTGGCTGCATCAAGACTTTCTAAGGCATCTTTGGTTGTAGGTAAGGGATGAGCATCCTGCACCATGTAGGCACTGAGTTTTCTGTAGTCTGCCATGAAGTGATACTCTTTGTCTTTCTTTATCATCAGCAGGCAAGGTGCACCCCAGGGACTTGTAGACTCTTTAGTAATGTCTTGGAAGTTTAGAAGAGGACAGCCTCTTACTGACGGATAACTCTGGTGAAGCTGGAGTGGTTGTGATTGTACTGACAAGACTAGAGTTGGCGGAACCAGGGTGAGGTTCTTGCATGAGATGAAGCTAGTCCCCTGTAGACAAGCAAACAAACTTTCCGATGCTGACATCCTTTGAGTTGACTACTGGCTCATCTGTGAAGCTGCAGCATTTTTGGAATACTGTGCCACTATGCCCTGCAGACAAAGTGTTTTTACTGGGAGAAGACCTGATGAATGCAAAGTGGGGGATCCCATGCCGATGCCAACAACACCATCAGGAAGTGGTTCACCCCAAATCTTGACAAGTAAAACCATCTCTGTTTGAGGAGGCACAGTGACTGAGTCTGTAGCTGGAGGGGCCTCCGATGGTCCAGTGAAAGTTTGTTTGATGCAAAGTCTAGGATGGCTTTGTGAGCTTTGAGGAAGTCCAGGCCAAGAATCACTGCAGGTTGTAGATCAAGTACTAGGTAAAACTTGACAGCAGCTTGTTGTGAGCCAAAGTGTAATTTGAAATGGCCCACACCTGTGATAGGTACTGTAGCTGTACTTGCTGTGATAATGTACTTTAGTTCGGCTGAAGAGACATTAGGTATGTGCTGAATAGCTTGGTTGTTCAGAATAGTGTTGGTGATAACTCAGATTTCTGCTCTAGTGTCAATCAAGGTATGCATGGATCAATCTCCAATGGTTACAGGCACATAGTTTGCTAGGACAGGTGATCCGATGGCAGGTACCTTTGCCCCTGGAAGTGAGAGTGTGCCAGAGTTAGCAGTTAGAGGATGCTGTTTGTTTGAATTGCAAGTCAGAGGGGCAATCAGTTGTGTTCCTCTGATCCGGGGACTAGTTGCGATCGACTTGCTAATTGTGCTGTGGTAGGTGTCTTTGGTTCCCTTGATTTCTGTTGTGATACTGTAGCTTTTGGCCAACAGCAGCAGTGTGTCCTCTGAATCCACACCACTGGCAGGTCACAGGCTCATGTGAAGGTGGAGGTGGATCAGATTGCTTTTGAAATGGTCAAAGAGCATTGACAGAGGTAGCAGAAGAAGCAGTTGAACTGCAATTCAGACTACTGACAGATGTGGTGAGCATCTCTGTCACTGAATTCTACTGCTGGCACATGTTGCGAGTGCGGCTAACTGTGATGACTGAGGTACTTGTACACTGGTGGCCTGGACCATTATTAGGGACTCTTGTGCAAGTCATCATGCAGTTTGGATTGTGTCTATCCAGGTTGTTGGTTTCCATTGGATTACATAAAGATGGAGTTGAGGAAGCAGTCCCCAGACAAAGGTTGTGATCTGCTCTTTCTCAGTCTTCTGCAGATGTTTGCACTGTGACGAAATGTCCACTACAAATGCTTCTAGAGACTCAGAGGGTTGCATGGTGCATTCCAACAGCTGTTGTTCCAATACCTATGGTGGATGTGCTTGGAGAAAATGGTCTTTGAAAGTTGCATACAGGGTGGCAGTACCTCCTTTGACTTGTTCTGGAAGTTCGTTGAACCAGGAAATGGCAGTTCCTCTCTGAAACAACATTTGGAAATATGCAAAGGATCAGTTCAACCATGTAAGGAAATCCAGGCTTAGAATTGTTCAAGCCATTTGATAGCATCTTCGTGAGGCATGGTTGAGAAGGGTACTGGCTGTTGGTTGGTGAGGACTGTGGACTGTGATGAAATAACTTTAATGTAGGCCAGGACATCTTGAATGGCTTCCATAGCTGGTGCTCCTTGAGCTGAAATGGATGACTGGATGTCATGCAGGATGGTTTCTATTTTGTAGCCCCATGCACTTGAGGTAAGTGAAGGTAAACTCCAGATGCTCCGGCACCCATATCTGCATCATCATTGGACATTGTGGTTGGAGACTAGCTTCATTTCACTGAGAAAAGGTTGTAAGGGTGAGAACAAGTTGCAGACATGCAGGAGATGGGACATCATGGAGTAGATGAAGTGCCGAAAAGAAAATAGCTTTGTAGACTAAAGTGCACTTATTTGTAAGCAAAGTTCATCCTATGGTGTCTTAATAAACAATTCCCACTCAATTATGTGTTGTCTGTTATTTAAGTAAAGGTGTTGTTGCAAAAATCAGCTATTTGTTGCATTGTCTATTCATTTCAATAGGTTTGCAACTGATTTCTAAGGAGTGAGGTCATTTAGTGCCCTTCACAAGATGGCCGTCAAACTTTGACATACAGTTCCTGTGAACTTGACTGTAGCAAGATGGCCACCAACAGGGGGGTTAAGGGTCACTTCCTTTCTTGTACCAGTAAACAAAGATGGCTGCTTTGTGCCACGAGGCTGCTGTGAAGCTGCAATTTCCAAAATGGCGATTCCCGCAGTCGTCTTCACCATCAAGGCAGAAGAAATGGTGGGCTTTTTAATTTTGGTGAGTGGCACTGTTGGAGGAATTTGTATTTATTGTTTGATTGCTCTTAGTTTGTTTAATGCACTTTTTCTTTTTCATATGTCTCCCAGAGCTGTCTTTCATTTATTTTAGGTTCTGCCCCAGGTTTGCTTGTTTATTATTATTTTCTTTTCATTTACCCATTTCTTTTATTTGTTTAGTCCCGTTGCATTGTGTAGAATGACCTTTTTGTAGCATGGCTGAGTTGCTGCTGAGTCTCCATGTGGCTGCAGGAAAGAGAAAGGAGCCGTGGGTGGTGGAGAGCTGCAGAGCAGGCAGGAAGCAGTGTGTAGAATTGAAGTCTGAGTTTCCTCATTTGCCTCTCTTTGTGTTTTTCTTTTTCTGTTTATTTAAGTTGTTGCAGTGTGGCCCAGAGGTGAGCAGAGCTCTGTGTACTGTCCTCATTTAATTTAGCACTTTATTTGTTTTATGGCCAGTTTTAGAGTGGCTGAGGGGAGTGGAGAGTATATTGTATTTATTTTTACTTTTTTTTGCAATTAACTTTATTTTAGCTTAACACAAACATAATCCAGCATTGTCATGAGTGAATAGTACCAGGTAGTCGTACATCAGAAACGATACATACATAAAAATATACAATAAGGAAAATTAGTCAAACCAACATAAGAAAACAATACATAACCACCCCCTCCACCCCAACCCACTTGCAGCAGATACCCTTCTGGCCCCAAGGTAAAATAGCGGCCCAAAACGTGACCTTACTAGATCTATACCTATGAATTCCAAGATACCATTACAGGAAAAAGGGACAGAGACATGGCAAGGTTCAGATTCAATAACCAAGTAAGGACGATATTGTAGAGGGGGGGAGACCCATCAGGAGAAATAATGCCAGGAGAGTACTAAACCTATCACCGGAAGGAAGATAAAAGATAAAAAAAACAGTAAAAAAAAATAAGTCAGAATGATTAACCCATCCTGGGGGATGAAGTTTATCAAATAGGATATGATTATCCCAAGGGCCTTCTGTTAAGGACCGGTGGGAGCGAGGGAAAAAGGGAGCAGTTGAATTGGCCTTAATATCCAAATTTTCGTTTAAGGTTTAACAAGAAGCCACCCCAGCATTTATGAAACTTCTCATTAGTATTAAAAAAACAGGCTACACTTCTCTCCGTATTTAAAGCATTAAGAAACTCATCCCACCATTCCTTAAAAGAGGGTTCCCATTTGTTCCGCCAGTGCCGAAGTATTAACAGTTTAGTAACCATGGCTACAATGGCTACATGTGCTTTTTGTGAGAGGGTAGGGATCTGAGCATACATCCCTAACAGACAAGTATCCTCATTAAAAAAAGCCTAAATATTAAGATAAGGTGCCACCCACTGTCTGACCGAATTCCATAGTTCAACAATTTTGGGACATGCCTAGAGTTTGTGATGTAAAGTAGCAAGTTCACACCCACAATCCCCACACTCAGCTGAAGGTAATTTATGGAACCAAGCTAATTTGGCCGGCGTAGAATATAAATTATGTAAAATGTTAAATTGGACATTCCTTAAATGATCTTGTTTAATCAAGGAATAAATGTCAATCCAAATCTTTTCCCAGATTTTAACTGCCCAGCCTTTGTTATAATTATTTTCCCAGTAATAGACTATGGGGGTGCACATGGACATTACACAAGACAAGATTGATTTATACAACTTAGTTATTGCCTTCCAGCCCTTGGCTACTTCCCACAGGCTTTCTAGCATGGCTCCAGCTCTCTCAGACCATGGAGGCATCCCCAAAAAGAGATGTATACATTGGCGAATCTGGTACAGCTGAAATAGACCTTTACGAGCCACCCCAAATGTTGAAGCCAGTGCAGAAATAGATAATAGGGAATCACCTGAGACAAAGCTTGCTAGGCACAGTTTAGTAGAAATATTACCTGGAAAGGTGCAAATTAGATGTCTGCCTATCTATTGGTTTGGGTTGTTCAGAAGAGGCTGCCTTAAATCTCTTCAGTTAGATTTCTGGAGTAAGGAACTAAGTTGTTGCAAGGCCTTCATATCCCAGCCTAAAGGGGAACTCTTCAACTCCAATGGAATCTTAGACCATGGAGTATATAACAGGGCCTCTAAGTCCAGCTTATGAGAATTTGCTAACAACCGGTCCAAAACCAGCCATGGAAGAGAACCCGGTATAGACTCCAAAGTAGATAACCAATGCAGAAATTGATTAGCATGAGTAGCTAAACAATAAACAAAAAAATCAGGTAATTGGAGTCCCCCCAGCACCTTAGGACGAACAAGCTTTGCATACACTCGGCGTGGGACTTTGCCCTTCCAGAGAAAATCAGAGCAAATCCTATAAAGGGGCTTAAAGAAAGACTTGGAAAGATAGATATTAAGATGATATAAGGGGTAAAAAATCTGGGTAGAATTACCATTTTAAGAGTGTTTGCCCGGCCCCAAAAAGACAGTGGTAGCTTATTCCATCTCTCCAGGTCTTCCTTAATAGTTTTTATTAATGGGGTTAAATTGAGGTCTGTAAGATTAGTAAAGTCTCTAGATATTTTGATGCCGAGATATACTAAATAGTCACTTTCCCACTGTAAACCCAATGAAGAACACCAGTCCTTCGACAGGAATGGAGATATCGAATACACTATAGTTTTGTTCCTGTTGAGCTTATAGCCTGAAAACAGACTAAAGTAGGAAATAATCTGTAAGACACGAGGGAGAGATTGCCTACTATTCTCTATGTGGATGAGTAAATCATCAGCAAAAAGGGATAATTTGCATTCAAAACACTCCAAATGGGTACCCTGTATTGTTTTGTCTAACTTGAAAGCTCTAGCTAAAGGCTCTATATACAAATTAAATAAAAACGGAGAGAGGGGGCAGCCCTGATGGGTGCCACGATGTAGGGGAAATGCATCTGATATAAGATTGTTACATTGAATTCTAGCTGACGGACAGGAGTACAGGACTCGAATCTGATTAATAAAGGGTTGCGGAAAACCCAGCTTCTGCAAAACTGCAAACATGTAATGCCACTCCATTCTATCAAAGGCTTTTTCTGCGTCCAGGGACACCAGAGCTGCCTCCAGCTCAGGAACCCTGTATGCAGAAATTAGGTAAAATGTCTTTCTAAAATGATCCACTGAGGAACGTCCTGCAATGAACCCTGCCTGCTCGAGACTTAACAGACCTTCCCACACCCTCCCCAATCTATTAGCTAGAATTTTAGCATAAATTTTTAAATCGATATTTAAGAATGAGATGGGTCTGTAATTACCAATCTTAGATGGGTCCTTCCCTGGTTTGGGTAAGAGAATTATACTCGCTTCAAATAATGATTGCTCAAAAACAGCTTGGGAACACCAGTAGCTATATACCTGAAGTAGCAAAGGAATTAGATGAGTTTTAAAAGTCTTATAAAATAAACCTGTTAACCAATCCAGACCCGGTGCTTTATCAGGCTTTAAGGAGTCAATAACTCCTGAAATTTCTTCTCCAGTAATTGGGGCATTCAAAGAAATCATGGTTCCCTCCGCCAAAGAAGGAAGAAAAACCTCCTCCAAAAAAGCCCACATCTTATTGTCCTGGTCTACAGACCTCGGGTCTGAAGAGTATAATGTCTTATAATAATCTCGAAACAAGGTTAATATCTCTGAAGAGTTGGTCACCAAAGCTTCTGTCAGGGGTGGTTAATGGCTGTAACCCATTTGGATACTGAATGTTGTTTTCATTGCCAGGCCAGAAGCTTACCCACTTTACTCCCTTGACCAATGTATGAAGCCTTCAACAGAGAGGTGGATCTCTCCACTCCCCCTAGTAGAACACTAGCATAAGTAGCTCTCAGGGTAGATAATTCTTGTTCCTCTATGGGTAAGAGCTTATCAACCCCTTTACTTTCCAATATTCTAATTTTTACCAAACAGCTATTCAAAAAATTGTTTTTTTTTCTTTTTCTGAACTGAAGCTATGCGGATTAACTCACCTCTCCTGGTTGCCTTCAAAGCTGCCCAGACTCGATCTGTTGCCAGGATCGAGCCCCAATTGGAGCTTATAGTATTTTGTAGAAAGTTTTGAAATCGCACCACGACTTGATTGACATTTAGCAATCTATTGTTAAGAGACCATGAGTGGGACCGGACAAAAGCATTAGGCAAAGCACACTGCATTATAATTGGCGAATGGTCTGAGATCACTCATGCCAAGATTTTAGCATCAGTCATGTTAGGCAATAACTGCTGGCTGATAAGAAAATAATCTAATTGACAGTAGCTTTTATGTATTGGAGAAAAGAATGTATATTCTTTACTCAGAGGGTTAAGCACTCTCCATGGATCCAAAAGGCCCATAGACGAAACAAATTCTTTTAATGCTCTTTGCACAGGCGAAACTCTTGCCCCTCTATAATGCGTGCGGTCTAAATCGTTGGCTTGTACCATAGAAACATAGAAACATAGACTTTGATGGCAGATAAGGACTGCTAGGCCCATCTAGTCTGCCCATTTCCCTACCTACAGGATAGGCCGCAGATCCTAGTTAACCAACAGCCTATATCTTCCTGCCCCCCACAAGAATTGCCTTATGTCTGTCCCATGCATTCTTGAATTCTCCCACAGTTTTAGACCCCACAACTTCTTCAGGAAGGCTGTTCCATGCATCCACTACCCTCTCTGTGAAATAATACTTCCTCACATTGCCCCTGAACCGCCCTCCTTCTATCTTTAAATTGTGTCCCCTTGTTCTTGCAAGTCTCTTTTCTGAAAGATGCTACCCTCTTGGACTTTGTTGATTCCTTGAGGTGCTTGAAAGTTTCTAACATGTCCCCCTCTCCTTCTTTCCTCAAGGGTATACATATTAAGCTCCTTTAGTCTCTCCTCATACGGCTTCTCTTGCAGACCCTGCACCATTTTAGTTGCCCTCCTCTGGACTGCCTCTATCCTATGTCCTTGCGGAGATGGGGTCTCCAGAACTGGACACAGTATTCCAGATGGGGTCTCACCAACTGTCTGTACAGAGGGATAACAACTTCCTGTTTTCTGCTGCTGATGCCTCTCCCTATACATCCCAGTATACCCCCGGCCCTCCCTACTGCCTTCTCACATTGCTTGCTAACCTTAAGGTCATCTGATATGATTACCCCCAGGTCCCTTTCCTGTTTTGTTGTTGTTACTACCTCCCCACCCATTGTGTATTCTTCCCCTGGGTTCTTGTTTCCCAGGTGCATTATTTTGCACTTTTTTGCATTGAATCCTAGCTGCCATACGTCTGACCATTCCTCCAACCTTGCCAAGTCCTTTTCATCCTTTCCACACTCCTTGTGTATCAACCCTGTTGCAGATCTTTGTGTCATCTGCAAAAGGCATACTTTCCTTCCAGTCCCTCTGCAATGCCACTGATGAAGACATTAAAAGGACTGGACCCAATACTGAACCCTCGGTACCCCACTAGTAACCGCCCTTTCTTCAGAGTGGACTCCATTTACAATTACCTTCTGTGTCCTGTTGTCCAGCCAATGTTTTGCCAGGCTACCACCCTGGGACCCACTCCCAGGCTGGTTAATTTGACTATCAATCTTTTGTGCGGGACTGTGTCAAATGCCTTGCTAAAGTCTAGGTAGGCCATGTCCACAGCCCCTCCCTGGTCTACTACTTTGGTCACCCAGTCAAAGAAATCTATTAGATGGTCTGACATGACCTTCCCGCTGTGAACCCATGCTGCCTTGGATCCTGTGCTCCACTGACCTCTAGGTACTCAACTATTCTTTCCTTCAGAAGTGACTCCATCCTTTCCCTACCACAGAGGTCAGACTGACAGGTCTGTAGTTTCCTGCCTCTGTCTTGGTCCCACTTTTGTGAAGGGAATCACATTCACCTTCCTCCAGTCCTCAGGTACCACCATCCTCCATGATTTATTAAAAGAGTAGCCAGTGGTTTCACTAGTTTCTTCCTTAATTCTTTTAGAATTCTGGGGTGAATTCCATCAGGACCCATTGCTTTGTCCACCTTCAGTTTTAGGAGTTCTTGCAGAACCCTTTCTTCTGTGAAAGGACTGGGATCGACCCCCCTATCAAGAGTGCTTCTGTTAATTGGATTAGGCACTTCCCCCTCCTCTTTTGTGAATACTGAGCAGAAATATTCGTTCAGTATTCCTGCTTTTTCACTGTCCCCCTCTGCCCACCCACAGTTTATTCTATTCAGCCTCACTATCCCTCCCTTTGTCTTTCTACGCTCGCTGATGTACCTATAAAAGGTTTTATCCCCCTTCTTAACTGAGTTGGCTATCTTTTCCTCAGTTTGGGCCTTTGCTATTCTGACTTCCTCCTGCTTCTTTCTGCCTTAACTGGTACAGCTCTCTGTCCTGCTCCTTCTGTGTTTCCTTATACTTGGAATGCTATCTTTTTCTTCCTGACTTTCACAGCCACCTCTCTTGAGAACCATTTTGGCTTTTTCTTTCGTTTTGATTTGTTTATTTGCTTCACACAAAGGCTTGTTGCCTCTGTGATGGCAGTTTTGATAATTCCCCATTGTTGCTCCACACCTCCTTCTAGCCTGTTTGCTAGTGCTTTTCTGAGGCACTCTCCCATCTTGCCAAAGTCAGCCCTCCTAAATTCCAGTACCCTCACTTTTGTATGGCTTGACTCTGTAGCTGAGTTTAACGTGAACCACAGTTTGATGGTCACTTGTCCCCAGATGGCAACCCACTTCTAGATCTGAGATCCTCTCACTGCCCCTGTTTGAGAGTACGAGGTCTAAGATTGCTCCGTCACGAGTGGGTTCCAAAACTAGCTGTCTAATGCCTGCCACCTGTAGGGCATCAAGAATTTCCCTGCTCTTGGATGTCGCTGCAGCAAATGTGCTCCAGTTATCATCTGGCATATTCAGGTCTCCCATCAACAGTATCTCCCCTTTCTCTGCCATTCTAAGAATGCCTTCCATCATATCCTTGTCCATTCCTTCCCCCTGACATGGGGATCTGTACACAACCCCTGTGCGGATTGTGGTGCCCTTTCCAGTCTCCAAGGTGACCCACAGTGCCTCCTCTCCTCCCTGTTTACTCTTTTGTTCAGTTGCTTTTATCCCTTCCTTAACATAGAGAGCTACTCCTCCCCCTCTTCTCCCCTGCCTGTCTCTCCTGTAGGTTATGTACCCTGGTATGTTAACATCCCAGTCATGGTTCTCTGTGTACCATGTTTCTGTGACTGCTACGATATCCAGGCATCCTCTTCCATTAAGGCCACCAGCTCAGGGCTTGTTGCCCAGACTACGAGCATTGGTACTCTTACCCTCCATTTCCTGATGGCCTTACCCCTTTGCCCCATCCCTGTCCTTCTTGCCTTTGTCACTTCTCCATTTACCTGCCCTTCTCATATCGACACCTCCATGTTGGTGTTTGCCACACTTACTACTGTGATTTTTTGGGGGCTAGGATTTTCCTGCTCCTTTCCAGTGCCTCCCCCCTTGGCTAGTTTAAAAGCTTGCCAATGAAGCATTTAAACCTATCACCTAGGATCCTGGTTCCCCTCCCGGACAGATGCAGCCCATCATGCCAGTATAGGCTTTCATCACTCCAGGTGGACCCCCAGTCCTCAATGAAGCCAAATCCCTGAGCTCCACACCAGTTTTTCAACCACTGATTGAATCCCATGATGCGGAACACCCTAGCCTCTCCTATGCCATAGATGGGTAGCACCTCCGAGAAGGTTACTGTGCGTGCTACTTGACTAAGGCCCCTCCCCAATTCCACAAACTCTTCCTGCACTTCTCTAATCCCTTTCTTAGCCAGGTCATTTGTCCCTAAGTGGACAATGACATCCAGCTCCCTCCTCTGTGCAGCTGCTCCAGCAATCCTGAGGATTCGCTCCCTGTCCCTCCAAGCCATGGCACCAGGCAGGCACCTTACCTCCCTCCCCCCTTCCTTGCCCAGTTCTACCTTCCTAACAATGGAGTCCCCCACCAGGAGTTGTTTCCTTCCCCTGCAGGGTCCCCTGCCACCCTCCTGTGGGTCTCCTTCTGGAGGTTCCAGCATCCACCTTGGTCTCCACTGCAGGTGCCTCCACAGAGATCCACTCTTTGCCAGAATGGCATAGGAATTGTGGAGAGGTACCACTGGAGGGATGTGCCTCTGTTCCACCACCCTCACCCTCCTGAGCCACTGTGGTCCAACTGCTCCTCTTTCTTGGCAACCTCTGAGGCAATGGCAGTGGCACTGGTGGTCCCTGGATGGAAGAGGAGGTCCCACAAATCCTGGCCAACTCAGCCTGGAGATGAGCAACCTCCTCCCTCAGCCCAGAGAGGTGCCTGTAGATGGGACAACACCGCATCCTCCAGAACATCTCCCGGAAGACTGCTGCTTCACAGCCACTGCACTGCACCACTCCAATCATGTCTTATTTCTGGCCCCTTAACTGTTTGCAATCCTTACTCTTTCCTCTGTTTTTTTTTCTCTCTCTCTCCTTACTTTCTGCCTGTGTGCCCTTTAAGCTCCTGATTGTCCTGTTCTGAGACAAGAATATCCTATATTTCTCAGTAGACCGCTTACTTGTTCAGAGGCAGATACCAGATTCCAGTCTCCACCCATCAAAATGGAGAGGTGCAAAAAGGGGGCCAGAACCATAGCCAGATGCACAAAAAAGGATGGAGTTTCTAAATTAGGGCCGTAAACAGAGCCCAGGACAATATCCAGATTCCCTAATTTACCAATGACAAAAATGAATCTCCCCTCAGAATCGGGGATAGATTCCAATAGTGTGAAGGGGATCTTTTTGGCTAGGAGCAAGGCCACCCCACGCTTATTAGAGCTGAACCCCGATCCAAAAACCTGACCTACCCATTTCTTTTTAAAAAAATGCAATTGCTCTGGAAGCATATGAATTTCTTGAAGAAACACAATTGAAGGATCATATTTAGCAAGATGGTTTAGTATTACATATTTCTTCCTATTGTATCTCCCTCCCTTTATATTCTAAGAGATAACATTTAAGCAATTAGCCATGGCAATGTCTCTAAATGTGTCCTATAATCCCAACTGAATAGAGGTCAGTGCTGCTGCCCCTACCCTCCTCCAACTAAAATTAAAAAAGACTTCCAAGAACCGTAATCCAACCTTTGAACCACAATTTAACCCCCCCCAAATTTTCCCTATTTACATATCCATATACCCAGGCCCATAGCCTACACCAAAACAAGTAGTCCATGGTGCGTGCTAAAGAGTGAGCTCCCTCCCCTGCCTACCCCCAAAACATAAAAGTTAAATAAAAAGAAGCTGAGTGAACACTTCCCAACTTTAAAACATCAGGGAATCTCTCCTTCATAACAAAACCTCATCCCCTGCCTTCCATCTGAGAAGCTCAGAAGTCACAGACTCTATTGACCCATGTGAACAGGAAGGAAGACCGTAGGCAGGGGGGGTATGTATAAAAAAAAAATTAGCCTGAACCCCGTATCATAAGTGCTTCACTTTCCCATAAACATACTCAAGCTAAGGTAATGACAACCATAAAGACAACCCCCACACCGTATGAAGTGTTAAAGAGCTACAGGAGGACAAGGGAAAAACGCAGCTCCACCCACAAGCAAAGCCAATATCCCATTAGAACCGAACCCTAAGGCACCACTAGGGTTCATGGAAAACCTAAACTAAAGGCTATAGAACTGCATTTCCCCCTGTCCAGTAGGAAGAAGTAGGCTGCTGGTTAACTAGGATCTGCAGCTTATCCAGTAGGTAAGGAAATGGGCAGACTGGGTGGGCCAAGCGGTCCTTATCTGCCGTCAAATTCTATGTTTCTATGTTTCTATAATAATTAACAACACAAGAAGCTTATAACATGAAAGGCTGAACAGGGGAAACTATCGATAAGACTAAAGCATAATCATAGTCTCTCAAATGCGATTTATATATACAGTATGCTGTCCAATATGTTGCAATAAATTCATAAATATGAATTTGTGACTATCAAAATCTTAGCCGAGGGGAACAGAAGCCCCTATCGACAACAAGTAACTCAATGATGACCAGATAGCAGCCTCGCAATATTGGAAAGTACAATGAATATGCATAGCTACCGAAAAGGGCTGCCCAACTATCTTAATTATACTCGGTGGTGAAACCCCCTCTAGTGGTCAGAACATTACCCCACTTCTAACCCACTGAATATACAGAAATTGAATAAAAAGAAACAAACTTTGACTTAAAATCACCAAAACAAACTAGTGTCCAAAGTAAGCTACTCATATACAACGGGAAGAGAAAAAAATATTGATTGTCGCCAGTCAGACCAGAGGGAACATCTCTGGGAGTCAGCCTTCCATTTCTCTATAGCAGGCCTTCTAGAAAAATCTCATATCGGCATTCGGCTTCCTTGTATATAGGCGATGCTCTCTCATTTAGGAAATAAATCCGGATAACATTTTTTCAAAGCCTTGACTGCCTCCTCCACAGTATCAAAACACTTTGATCCATCCTTCAGAGACACCTTCAGCCGAGCTGGGTACAGCATACGGTGTTTAATACCTGCAACCCACAATTTAGAGGTGATATGACGATAAGCAGCTCTAAGCTGACGTGTTTTCACAGTCAGATCAGGGACAAGTCATAATTTTTTACCCTCCCAAAGTATAGCCGTTAATTTCCTGGCTTCTCTGATGATAAACTCCCGATCCAAATAATTCAATAGCTTGAAAATTATAAGTCTTGGCGGATCAGAAGATGGTGGCTTGGCAGGCAAGGACCTATGGGATCTTTCTATTATATACTCAGAGCCATTCGGGGAGGGTCCCACTGTTTTTCTCAAAAACTTCTGTAAAATTTGTATTGTGTTTGGCCCCTCTTCCCCCTCAGGGAGCCCCAAAAGTACCAAATTATTTCTTCTATTCCTCCCCTCCAGGTCCTCAAGGCGATCCTCCAGCTTGGTAACAGATTTCCTAACTTTCACCAATTCTGGTTCTAATTTTTCCTGCTTTCTCTCCATTGAAGCTATTCTCGCTTCGGTGTCTGTGACCCTCCGGGCTAACTGAGTGAGCGCTGGCTTAAAATCAGCCACATCTTCTATTAGTTTCAACAGAGCTTCTTTGATCGAAGTTAATTCCGAGTAAACGTGGGAAGACGACAACTCTTCCGCCATGCCCTGGGGAGAACTACAATGAGGGCGCTTAACTTCTGACTCCTGTGAGGCCTTCTCTTGATCCGATAAATTAGACATGATGGCAATGTAAACGCCTGCTAAATACACCACTCTCCCGACCAGCACTAAGATAGCGATCTGATTACACTTAGATAGCAGATGTAATCGGGGAATATTCACTATTTATTAGGCAAAAGGAGCGGAGCTCAGAGAAGTGCTTCTTAATCTCCGTGCCGCATCACGTGACCATCTGTCTGTTGTATTTATATTTTGCCCCAGTTTACTGATTTGCTCCTGTGGGTCTCCTGTAGTTTTTATTTTATTTTGTTGAAAAGGTCCTTTGTTTTCTGTTTTCCTGCCCTCGACTATTTAGTTATGGCCCTTTGTAGCATGGCCTAGTGTGATCAGCAGAGCTTCATGTGTTGGGAGCTGCCAAGCAGGTAGACTGAGATGCGGTCCTGAGCCGCGATGTTTGGTTGGGAAAGGAGGCTGATGCTGCAGTCTAGAAGAAATTGCGGGAGGAGCAGAGCTAAATGATGGTTGTGAGGGGAAGCCTGGTATGTGGCAGCACTGGTGAGAGAAGCTGCAGCAGGGACCAGGGCAGAATGCAGTGTGGAGTAGAGCCACTGTCTGCATTCCAGGGGACTTGTCAAAGGGAGTGTAGCTGTGGTCGGCTGGAGGCATCCTAGATGGCAGGAAGGAGGCATCAGTGTGGGGAAGTGGAGTTGTTGCAGGAGGGCCAAGGCAGAGCTGCACATTTAGTACAGTTATTTTTACTTTTCTGCTCTCCGTCTCTCTCTCTCTCTCTCTCTCTATCTCTCTCTCTTTATTTATTTATTGAGCAGTCCCTTCCAGAGCAGCTTGCTGTGCCTCTAGTTGAGAGGGAGGGTTAGCACCAAAGTCGAGGTGCAGAAATATGCAGCCACTGTTTGCTTTGCTGCTGCAGGTGTGAGGCAGCATAAAGGAGGGCTGATATGAAAATTTGTTTTCCCTTTTGTTTGGGCTGCGATCCCCACTTTTATAGGCACTGTGGCTGCAGCTGGGAGGGAGACTTCATGGCAAAATGGAGCAGTTCTGAAGGAAGCCCTACTATGAGGTGTTGGGGGGAGCTGCAGTTTGGAGCTCTGTGGTGCACCAGGCTTTAGGATTTAACTTCTTGCACTGCAGTTCTTTCATTTAGCAACTGTATACAACTGTCTTTCACAGCCCACAGTGTTAGAGGAGGGCTGCAACTACGAGAGGTGATTATACCGTGGTTGTCACCCGATCCCCAGCCATCATCTTTTATAGTGTATGGTCAAAAAAACACTGTTTGCATTCTATGTGTGAGAATTATGGAACTCTGGTACATTCTTTTTTGTTATTCCACTGTTTAGAAGTTCCGAAGTGTGGTTAACAACTTTTAAAATTCTAAACAGTGCATAACAAAGCTGTGTGACTGCTGATTATGGTGGTTAATAGGCACTTACCATACATTATAAAGTTTTTGCACATGCCAATGATTTGTTACTGACTCTGAGCCAACTGCATTTTTTTTATTGGCCACCTGCAAAATCTTTTTCAATCATCTGGCTCATGTTCTGGGTTGTGGCTGAAATTGAAACAAACACATGTCATTTTTCTATTCTCATCTATTTTTGAGAAACAAAGGCTTTCAGATTAATATATTTTCCCATTGGCTAGATATGGAATAACATGCGTGGGCTTGTCCTTATTCAGGTTATTTGATCAAATAGTTGAGTACAACATGAATTCTATTTTTATGACCTTACTCTACATAAGGTACAGCAGCCCACAAGAGACAGGACTATCCTAGATCTAGTACTGACTAATGGGGAAGGGATCACAGATCTCCAGGTAGAAGGTCACCTGGGGGCCAGTGGCCATTACATGGTATGATTCAATTTGGCTACTACATCTAAATCATCCCATTCCAAGGCAAAAATATAGGACTTCAGAGGATTTGACTTTGATAAGATGGCCAACAGAGTTAAGCTAGCCGTGGCAAAAAGAAACACAGGTGAGGGGGTACAGGCAAAGTGGGCAAGTATTAAGGATGCAATACTTGAAGCAACATCCCATTGTGTTAGACAGAAAAGGAAGTGCAAAAGAAGAAGGAAACCACTTTGGTTCTCAAATACAGTAGCAGAAAAGGTCAGAGCCAAAAGGCTGGCCTTCAGGAAATATAAAGGAACACAGCGGGATGAAGATAGGGAGGCATACCAAACTGCTCTAGGGAAGCAGGGAAGGCAGTAAGGCAGGCAAAGTCCCAAACTGAGAACACTAGCATGAACAGTAAAGAAGGTGACAAGACTTTCTATAGATACATTAGTGAAAGGAGAAAGTCAAGAGGGTATTACTAAGCTTAATGGAGAAAGGGAGCATGTGAGGAGGAGGACCCTGTAAAGGCATCTATCCTAAATAGATACTTTTGCTCAGTATTTACTGAAGGGAAGATAGGGCAGGGCCCACAGCTCAGCATCATGGACACAGGGGGGAGGAAGGTGAGCACTGCTCCCTTCACAAAAGAAAGGGTCCTACAAGAGCTTGCTAAACTCAGGGTGGATAAGGCAATGGGACCTGATGGCATACATCCCAGGGTACTTAAGGAGCTAAAGGTGGAACTAGCAGAGCCATTAGCAGAACTGTTTAGTGAGTCTCTGAGCACAGGAGGGTCCCAGAAGACTGGAGAAGGGCTTATGTGATCCGCTCCAGAAGAGTGGTAGCAGGGAGGAGGCAGGGAACTACAGTCCAGTCAGTCTTACCTCAGTAGTGGGCAAGATTATGGAGCACTCCTTAAGGAAAGGATAGTGCAACACCTGGAATCCATAGGGGCAGGGATCCAAGACAGCATGGGTTTACAAAGGAAGGTCCTGTCAAACTAATCTCATAGATTTCTTTGACTGGGTAACCCAGTGGTGGACCAAGGGGAGCAGTTGATGTCGCCTACCTTGACTTCAGCAAAGCTTTTGACACTGTTCCACATAGAAGATTGATAAATAAGCTGGGTAGGCTCAGGGTGGGTCAGAAGTTGGTCAATTGGGTGGCAAACTGGTTGACGGGCAGAAAACAGAGTGGTGGTAAATGGTATACAGTCAGAAGAGATGCAAGTCACAAGTGGGGTACCTCAGGGATCAGTCCTGGGGCCAGTCCTCTTCAACATCTTCATTAGTGACCTTGCAGATGGACTAGAGTGTAAGGCTTGTCTGTTTGCAGATAACACCAAGATCTGCAACAGATTAAATGATCCAGATGGGGTGGGCAGAATGAGAAGAGATCTGGATAAACCAGCAAAATGGTCAGAAGAGTGGCAACTGGGATTTAATGCAAAGAAGTGCAAAATCATGCACATAGGGAAGAGAAACTCTGAAGTCACCTATAGGCTGGGAGGGGAGTTGCTAGCAGTCACAAAGGAAGAAAGAGACTTGGGCATCATCATCACTGATGACCTGAAATCATCCAAGCAGACCTCTAAAGCAGTAGGTAAAGCTGGGGGGTCTTAGGGTGTATTAGTAGGGGTATCACAAGTTTTAAGAGGGAGGTAATAATCCCTCTTTACAAGACACTGGTTAGGCCCCATCTGGAGTACTGCATGCAGTATTGGAGGCCACACCTTCACAAGGACATTAACCAAATTGAGGCAGTCCAGAAAGGGCAACCAAAATGGTGCAGGGACTGCATCAGAAGACATATGAAGACAGATTAACAGAGCTCAATATGTATAACCTTGAGCAAAGGAGGGAGAGAGGTGATATGATCGAGGCATTCAAACACCTTAAGAGGCATTAACAAGGTGAAGAGTCTAACATGTTTAAATATAGAAAAAATAGCAGGACAAGAGGACACTGCATGAGATTAGAGGGGCCGATTAAGGGGGAATGTGAGAAATTCTTTTCACAGAAAGGGTGGTGGATGCATGGAATGGCTTACCACAAGAAGTGGTGGCTATGAATACAGTGCAGGGCTTCAAACAGGCATGGGATAGGCATAAGGGAGCAATACAAATGACTATGAATAGATAGGCCACTGACAGAGCAAAGGCCGATGGCACATTTATAAGGTAGAAAAAGAAATGGGCAGACTGGATGGGCCTTGCGGTTCTTATCTGCCGTCAACTTCTGTGTTTCTATGTTCTGTATTAAAAGATGGGGGGAGCTCATCCTTTTCCGATGAGTAATGATGAACTCAATTAAAATTATCTTTACCCTCCCCAAACTTTTTTTTTACTTCAAAACCTCCCTACCATTATTCCTTTAAAATAAATATATTATTTGCCTTAAACATTTTTACTTTCAATAATCAATATCATACAGGGATAAGAGAGTACATATTGATCATTCATACACAAGCATAATACATTTCAGGTTGTTCATTGATTAAACTTGTAATAGCAATTCATAAAACCTATAGTTAATTCAAACTGTGCTCTACTCACAAAGGCTACGCGACACATAAGTTGGGCATGTAGCCACCTCTGCAGTATCCAGGACACCATTGCACCTCCCAATGCACCAGATACCCCGGCTGATCGCAGAGCTCCACATGGGACGGGCCTAAGGTTGGTGCAGTGGGAAAGCCAGCACTCCACATATGCACAGCACTGCAGAATGCTGTGTGAGGGGGCTGTCAGCTCTGCATCTGGGAGGCAGTCGTAAACCACCAGGGCCAGCTACATGCCCCCAAGGGAAGCTGCCTCCGGATGCAGTGAAAACAGTGGGGGGCAATGGCCCCCCAACATATGAACATACAAAATCGCCAGCAGAAACAGGCCACATGGTCTATCATGTCAGCCCGAGTGTGCAGCTAGTACTTCATCTTGCGGCCACCCCTCCTACCCCCCCATCACCATAGCCCTTCCCCTTACTCTGTCCCACCTCCTCCTGAAACTGCCCACCATCTTACAGGACATCAGATCTTCTGGTAGGGTATTCCATTTGTCTACTACCCTTTCTGTAAAAAAGGGTCTCCTTACCTCCCTCCTAAATCCTCCCCCTCTAGTCTCAGTCCATGCCCTCTTGTGACCCTCCCTCTCCTCAGCTGAAAGATCCCTTCTGTGTTAGTCTTGTTAATCCCTTTCTGATATTTAAAGGTCTCTATCATGTCCCCCCATCCCCCCTCTCTTCCAGCGCGTACATTTTCAGTTCTCTCAATCTGTCCTCATAAGGCCTGTCCCCCAAACCCTGCATCATCTTCTTGGCCCTGTGCTGCACCCCCTCCAATAACCTTATGTACCTTTTCAGGAACAGGCACCAGAATTGCATGCAGTACTCCAGATGAGGACTGACCAATGATCAGTAAAGGGGCAGTATAACCTCACTCATTCTTGAAGAGATCCCCCTTGCTATACACCCCAACATTTTGTTGACCTCTGCTGCTGCCTTTCTGCATTGGGTTGAGTTGTTCATGCCCCCAGTTATGATTACTCATATGTCCTTTTCCTCTGTGGTACTTCCCAACTGCACTCCATTCAAGCGATAGTCCCTCCCCTGGTTCTTTGCTCCAAAGTGCAACACCTTGCACTTCTTGGCATTGAAACCCAATTGCCATGATTCTGCCCTCTCCTGCACTTTAGTGAGGTCCTCCTGCAGCACCTTCCACCCCTCACTGTCATCAACTATGGCTCCCATTTTGGTGTCGTCAGCAAACAGGCTGATCTTGCTCCTGATCCTGTGAAAATATCAGCTATATATATCCCAAACAGCATCGGTGCCAGTACAGATCCCTGTGGCACCCTTCTAAATCACCGATCTTGGTAGCTGAAGTTCCCCACTGTCACCCTTTGCCTCCCCCTCAGCCAGTTTGTGATCCAGTTCACTAATTGAGGCCCCACCACCACATATTCCAGCTTCCCCCACAACCTCCTATGTGGTACTGAACCAAAGGCCTTGCTGAAGTCCAACTACAGTATATACACTGCATGGCCTTTGTCCAGTTCCTGTGTCACCCTGTCATAGTATTCTACGAGGTTGGTTTGTCATGATCTTCCCTCTACAAGCCTGTGCAGCATCTGATCCTGAAGACCATGGTTCATCCTTTGGGCCACTTTTATAGATGGGTACCACATGCACCACCCTCCAGTACTGCATTACACATCCCATGTCCCAGAGAGGCGTTGAACAGGTCGACCAGTGGCCTCGCCAGGACCTCCGGTAGCTCCCTTAGCACCCTTGGATGAATGCCATCTGATCCTTGTGCTCTGTCCACTCTTAGAGCCCTTAGCCCTTCCACTACCCTGCCCTCTATAATTGCGACATCTATCAATTCCTCCCTGACCCCCCCCCCCACCATCTCCGTAGGAATCTTTCCCCCTTCTCCTGGGTGAATACTGTGCAGAAGTACTCATTGAGTGTATCTGACTTCTCTTTCCTCCTCTCCACCCACCCACCATTCTTTTTTATCCTCACCAGTTCATTCTTATTCCTCCTTCTCTCTCTCCAATGTGCTGGAAGAAGTCTTTCTGTTCAGCCTTGACACCTTTTGCCAGCCGTTGCTCCCTGGCTGCCTTAGCTGCCTTGACCATTCTTGTAACCTCCCTGAACTTCTCTGCATACTTATCCCTATCTTCCTCCCTTCCTGATTTCCTATATTGTCTAAACGCTGCTCTTTTTGCCCTCACCCCTTCCATGACCCCCTGCGTCAGCCAATTTGGTTTCTTTGTCATCCCTTTCTTCCTTTCTTCCTATTGCATGCTACCATAGCCTCTACCAAACCATTCTTATAATCCCCCATTTCTGGTCTGCATCCATGTTCAGTTGCATACCTGCTGGGTACCTTCCCAGAATTACCCCCATTTTCCCAAAGTCCACCCCCTTAAAGTCAATCACCCTTCTGTCTGTTTCCCCTGTATCCCTCCCCATGTTGAGCTTGAACCACACTGAACAGTGGTCTCTCCCAGCAAGTGATTCTTCCACCACCAGGTCTCTTGACTCCCCATTATCCAGTACAAGGTCCAAGGTCTTCTCTACCCACGTCAGTTCCCATACCAGCTGCGTCAGGAAGCTTTCCTGGAAAGCCTCCAACTGGACCAGTGGAGGCTGTATAGTGCAGTGGTCTAAGGCTCTGAGCTGCAAATTTGGTGACATCCAGCAGACCAGACCTGGGTTTGAATCCCACAGCTTCCACTTGCATACTGTGTGACCCTGAGCAAGTCACTTAACCTCCTTGTGCTCCCAGGTCACTCTTGTAAAAAAGCTTTCAGCTTAGTGTGCTATACCTGGTTAAACAACAAAATAAATAAAGGACCAGTTCCCTTGCATTTGTGGTGGATGGTGTTGCCCACTCCACCCCCGGTAGGTTAAAATCCCCAACCACAACCATGTTCCCCCCTCCTGCAGACCCTCCTGATTTGGTCAGCCAATTCCCTATCCAGGTCACTCCCCTGGTTGGGTGACCTGTACACCACCCCCAGCCTCACTGCCCTGTTTTTTGCATCCCAAAACTGCATCCACAGGGCTTCTGTCCTCCCTTTTTCCCCTTCCTCCTTTACGCACTTTATCCCTTCCCTTACTCAAATCATCACCCCCCCTCCTCTCACCCTTGTCCTGTCCTTTCTGTATATCCTAAACCCAGGTATCATCATGTCCCAATCCTGGTACTGGGTGGCCCAGGTTTCTGTGATCACTGCAATGTCTACCCTCTCCACTGCCAACAGAGCTTGTATGTCTGATGCCTTATTTCCCAGGCTTCTTGCATTCAGTGACACCACCTTCCAGCCCAGCTCTCTTCCTTCCCTGGCACTATTATTCCCTCCCCTATTTTCTCCCTGTGCACTCTCCTCACAAACTTCCTTTGTAACTAGGTGGGTGAGCTTCCCACTCTCACCTTTTCAGACCCACTCCCTACCAGTGGGCCCCTCTGCCACCCCCCTTCATAGTTTAAATCTACTTTAGTTCATATATACCCTTCCAACCCCTGTTTTAGTATCCCTTCTCTATTGTACTCAAGAGTAGCCTGTCTCCTGTATACAGGTCACTATTGCCCTATATGTTACCATAGCGTGCCACCAGTCCATACTTCCTGGTGCAGCACCACTCACTCAGCCACTCATTAAACTCCTGTATCCTAGCTTTCCTTGCTGTACTCATACAGGGGACTGGAAGTACCTCTGAGAATGCCACTGATACTTCCACCCCCTCACACTGCTTTCCCAGCTACTCAAGCCTCCCCTTTACCACCTCTACCATCTCCCTCTCCAGGTTGTTCATAATAATGTGCACCACTACATGAGGTTTCTTCCTCCCCCTCCTTTTGCATTTGAGAATCGCCTGTCCCACCCTTTCCGTGTTCAACCCTGGAATAGTCTCTACTCAGGTATGACTATTCCTTTCTCCTATTCCACCCCATCTTACTCCTTTCAGTACAGAATCCCCTAGCACTAGTATTCCTACATCTTCCTGGCTCATTCCATCCCTCCTCCAATTATCTCTATCCCTATATCCCTCATCCCCTACTCCCCACTCCTGATTTGCACTATCTTCCCCCTTTTCAACCTCCATAACCTCCCCACCTGAGTGATCTCCTTCTTTTTCTGTCTCTCCATCTGCTTTCTTCCTGTCTATTCCCCTTCAACCTAACCCAGACCTATTTCCATTCCCTGGACTCTCCCATCCTCCCCCCGAGCTCTGATACCTCCCTTTCAACCTTTGTGGTGAACACTTCCAGTCTATTCCTCACTGCTCTTGCATTGGTGCTCCTGTTGCCCTATCCCATGCAACCCTGTACCCATGTTGAACCTGCCATAGGGGCACACTGGGAGGATGGGAGTCAGGCAGATGAGGTACCCCCCCCCCTTCGGCACGGTCAGCACTCTGCACGCCAGCAGTCAACATGGCACTCCAAGGGCACAAGGGGTCCACTGGGCAGCCAATTGGCTGCCTGCCAGGATCTACCATTCCTCACCCGCCTGCCCCCCCCCACAGACCTGTGTGCCAAGGGGTGGGGCCATATAAGGGAGCTGGGCGGGGGCTGGTGTTTGTGAATGCAGCCCCCGCATGGAAATCCTTTTTGTGCAGAGCTCCACACCCCAATATGTGCCTCTTTTGTGTTATTTTGTGAATAGAACACATTGTGTCTAGAAACTGCCATTCAGTGCCCAATTATCCATATACAGACTCCAGTCTCTGTTATCCACAGTATGCATCAGAGTAACTACTATCTTGTATCTGTTCAGGTTTAAGTTTTAATGTTTATACCTCTTATCTTTATACTGTGCTTTGTCAGCTACTTTTTTTAGGTACTGTAGAAATAGAGACCCAATATGATCAAATACATTGTTCTATTTTTAATAGTGTACCTAATTCATTCATTCATTCATTCATTCATTCATTCATTCATTCATTCATTCACAGCTTGCTTACTCCTTAACCTTAGTAAGTATTCTGTATCAGGTAAAATAGGATTGTTCTAACTTGAAAGTAAAATTTGCTTTAATCAAAAAGAAGCAGAGAGGAGTAGGACACATAAATGTTGATTTCAGTCTGACTGGTAAAGGGAGGACATTTATTTTATTTTAAATTTGTTGACTGGGAAAGGCACACTGAGCCAAGGCTCATTTCCAGGCACGACCCAGGTACAGAGAAGTACATAGAAGTTACTGTGGAAATAAGTACAACAATAATTCAATCCATTTAGATAGGAATTGCACAAAGAGGGCTGGTTGCAGGCAGTAGATACAAACAAACAGTGTTTACAAATAGAAGCAGTTAGTCATTACAATTAGGTAAATGCAGATGCAGGAGTAGTACAGTAGTGGTATAGGAAACTTAGAAAATAACCTGAAGTATAACATAGGCAGAGAATTTGACCAGCTGAGGATTTAAAAATGGAGCTGGAATTTGTCCCATGTAGGGGTGGGTCCCTGGACCCACTTTAGACAAGCTGTAGCTGGGAGGAGTCTGAGGAGTTGCCTAAATTCTGGGAGGGAGGAGGCCTGACAAATGATGGGTGGGAGGTTGTTCCATAGGAAGGGAAGGCAGTATGAAAAGATGGCTTGGCCAGAGGCAGAGTGAGGGTGAGGGAGGTTGAAAGTGTGGGCATCTCTGTGGCGAAGGGAGTAGGCTAGGGAGTTAGCTGGTGTGAGGCAGGAAATGAGGTGGGGGTAGGGAGCCCAACCAGTATTTAGCTATGAGGGAGACGCTATGGATGGTTCACCTGTGGAGAGCAAGACCAGGGAGAGAGTGGAGTATGGGGGCAATAGTGAGTAAGTGCAGAGGAGGCGGTAGCAAAATGACTGAATGTGTTTAGTAGGGTGTCGAGTTTGGAGAGGGATGAGGTTGGTGCTGTGCAATGTATGATGTCAGCATAGCCTAATATTGGTAGGATAGTTTTATGTATGATTTCACTGCTGGGGGAAGGGGAAGACTGTCTTTGTGGTGGTAGAGGATGGCAAGTGTGGTCCGGAGCTTGGAGCAGATGGCATCTATGTGAGTAGAGAAATTTAGGTGGCTGTCTAGCCAGACACCTAGGTATTTGAAAGTGGGGACTAGGTCTAGGAGAGATCCATTCAGGGTGGAGATCACTGGGGGGGCCGAAAGGGAGGTAAGCTTTTTTCTAGATCCGAAGACCATGGTGACTGTCTTTTTGTCATTTAGTTTAAGCTGAGTTTTCAGGAACCAGGCTTGGACTCTATTGAAGTCAGTTTGAAGACCCAGGAGGACACTGTCATGGGAGGGACCCGAGGCAAAAATGATTGCGTCGTCAGCATAAAGATGTATGTTAGCTGTGAGGCAGGTGGAGGGGAGGTTATTTATAAATAAGGAGAAAAGGATGGGGCCGAGGATTGAACCTTGAGGTATGCCAGACAGGATGGGAAGAGGGAGAGAGAGGGTATCCCCTATTTGAATGGATTGCTATCTGTTCTGAAGGTAAGAGGGGGACCAGTTTATGGTGGGTTGGACATATCCCCCAGATTTAAAGCTCTTTGGATATGAGGGATTTTATCTTTAACAACCCGAACATATCCTGATAACTTCATTTCATAGACCTTTTATGACTGGGCAGTCCCATGATAAATGATACAGTGAGTTGTTTTTTTTTTCTTGTATACACCTTCAGCTTCCTTTATCTGTTCACAATTTCATTTTAATCATATATTTTTGGAGTGTAGTGCTATAAATGTAATGTTGTACCTTATTAGCCTACCCTGCATATCTATTTTAGACTTACAGGTATTTATTCATAGGGAATTTCAAATTTCATCACTAAAGAAACACTTTGGCTCCCTTCCCAGAGAGGGTTGTGGATGCATGGAACAGCCTTCTGGAGGAGGCTGTGGAGTCAAAAACAGTGGTGGAATTCAAGCATGCATGGGACAGTCATAAGGCAATTCTAGGGGGTGGGGGTAGGAAGAAGTAGGCTGCTGGTTAACTAGGATCTGCAGCTTTTCCATTAGGTAGGGAAATGGGCAGACTGGGTGGACCAAGCGGTCCTTATCTGCCATCAAATTCTATGTTTCTATGTTTCCCACTTTTCTTTGACAATTTTGGTCTGATTTGGGTTAGTATTAATATGAACTTCTTCCTGATCCTTCTTTTTCTTGTGATAATTCCACAGTATCTGCACTAATCAGCTGCGCTTTCTATGTGCTGCAGGTAGGTAATGAGGTAAATAATGTATGGTAGAACATTGTTATAAAGTAAGTAGAAATATATCTTTTTATAATGTTTTACCATCAATGTGATGTCATGATGTTGTTAACCCATTGATGGTACGTCACATCGATGGGTTAACAACTGAGAATGGTCTGTGCATGCATGCGCCTTTTTTTTCTCATAAACCGAAGGAGGGTCACAGCAGTGAGAGAATGACCCTGAACAGCTGTGGCAGTGACTAATATTTAATAAGCATTTGGGAATGCCGAACGTTCGCTTGCAGGTATTTGCAGTGGTGTTTGGCATGTATGGTGCCTTACCCTAATGCCCTGTGCGATTGCTGGTATTTGCACAATAAATTGTCAGCATGACCTTTTTGTTACCCCCATTGTGCGCTACATGGGCGGAAACACGTTTTGGGCAGGATGTGAAAAATGACAGCTGTACTGCTCATAAGGAAGTGTGGTAAAATGCCAATCTTGAAAATCTGGAGTGGAAATATTGAAAATTCGCAAACCTACGAGCGTGCGTGGGAACTGTGCAACGCACACTCGTAAAACAGTCATTTTAGGAATTTTTCACCAAATTTTCAACATAGCCATTTTAAGATCTCTGCTCATGAACAGTGACACTGTGATTTTCTTAATGCGTCTCATACACTGAGTTCGCACAATGACTGTGCCATTGTGTGCTACATGGACGGAAACATGTTTTGGGTGAGATGTGAAAACTGACAGTTGCAGTGCTCATAAGGAGGTGTGGTAAAATGGCAATGTTGAAAATCTGGAGTGAAAATATTGAAAATTCGCAAACTTACACGCGTGTCGTGAAGATCTCGCATAGCATGAACTCATAAAACAGTAATTTTGGAATTTTTTCACCAAATTTTCAGTACAGCCATTTTAAGACTTCTGCTCATGATCAGTGTCACTGTGATTTTCTTAATGTGTCCCATACAATTGAGGTTACTTCCGTCTGCACCATTATCAGCTACATGGGCAGAAACACATTTTGGGCAGGATGTGAAAAGTGACAGCTGTACTTCTCATGAGGAGGTGTGGTAAAATGGCAATGTTGAAAATCTGGAGTGCAAATATTGAAAATTACTAAGCGTATGAGCGATGCGTAGGAACTTCACATAGCGCATGGTAAATAAAACAGTCACTTTTGGGATTTTTTTTTACCAGATTTTCCAACATAGCCATTTTAAGACCTCTGCTCATGAACAGTGTGACTGTGATTTTCTTAATGTGTTCCATACATTGATTTCGCACACCAACTGCGCCATTGTGCGCTACATGGGCGGAAACACATTTAGTGTGAGATGTGAAAAATGACAGCTATACAACTCATAAGAAGGTGTGATAAAATGGCAATGTTAAAAATCTGGAGTGAAAATATTGAAAATTCGTGAACTTACGAGCATGGGTAGGAACTGCACAACGCACGCTCGTAAAACAGTCATTTTATAGAATTTTTGCACCAAATTTTCAACATGGGGTTTTTGAGACCCCTTCTCATGAATGATGTCACTGTCATGGCATTATTCAAGGCTGAAGGGTGATTTTGCATAGTGACTGCTCAGTGCCTGCGCAGTGCCTGCGAAATCACCCTTTGGGCCTGAATAACGCTGTGACGTTGCGCTATCATCAGAGAAGGGGTCCCAAAACCCATGTTGAAATTTGCAAATATTCCAAAAATGACTGAGATATAATAAAGTTGAAACCCCTATCTAGCCCATTATACAGCTTACCGGCATTTCCTCAGTTCACTGTCGCCTTTGAAGAGTGCAGATGTGTTCCGGTCCACTGAAGATCGTCGTGCTGGAGTCGGAGTAAGTATGGGGTGGGGGTGTGGGAAGGCTGGGTGCGCAGTGGGTGGTTGCGGGTTGTGAGGGGGCTGGGAGGCCGCCCGTGGGACCGTTTTATTTTACAGGTGTAAGCGATGGCGTGGGACCATTTGCCATGCTGGGGTGGGCTCCCAGTGTGGCACAAGATGACTGGGGTGAGGAGCTGACGGGGGATTGGGCACCCCATCGGCAAACTATGCAGGGGGCGAGGGCCGGCCAGAGGATTAGGCACCCCGTCGGCAAAACAAAACAACGTTTGCCATGCTGGAGTGGGCTTCAGCATGGCAGCAGAATGGTTGGGTGGGGCAGAAGTGGAATAGCGAGGATTGGGCACCCCGTCGGCAAACAAAGTTTGCAAGCTATGGGCAGGGCAGCGTGGCGCGCATGGGGGGCAGCGGCGTGGTCGAGGGGCGGTAAGTGACGGCGGCACTCGAGCATAGCAGTGGTGCTTTCCTTTGAAGCAGAGGAACACCGCTGTCATACTGAGCTCTAGCACCCATTGGTGCAGGACCGCCACGCCTGCTCAAGGGAGCAGTGCATTGGATGGGAGAGGCACACCTCCAAGTGTGCTACTCTCCCAAAACGTTCCTTGCGCATGCGCGCAAGCGAACATAAAAAGGAAGGAGCCATCTTCATTTTTCTTTTGACTGTACACTATAAAATATAATGTATGATCCTTCTATCGGTAACCGGTTTGTGTTAATTGTCTTGAGGTTGCCATGGTGATGTAAACCTCTCGAGCGTCACTCATGAGGTTTACATGGTCGCCCTGGCAACCTCTAGATGGTTAAGAAACTGGTTACCAAGACAGAACCAAACATTATCTATGTAATTTTTAATTGATGTGTGTATGTTTCATTTTCTGCAACAAGCATGCAACCATTTGTATGTGCGTCCTCAAATGTCTGTGCAACTAAATAAATGAAACAATTGCACCCGGCTCATGACTGAAAAAGGCACTTGGTACCAGTGCACTTACTCAGTTACCAAAAGGAAAATCAATAAAGCATAAATAAATACATTCAAGCAATTGTTGCCACTCTTAGCCTGATTGGATAGTTCTTTGTATTTTAGGAGAAGCTAAAGAGCTCTTCTAGCCATGTTCATATTTTCATTTGAAATTGCAAAATGATTCCAAAATTCCTGTCTGAGGATCTACTACAGTGGCAGCCATAGACATGGTCAGATATTTCCTGAAATGTCTGTGATATAACTGGAAATGTTTTGCCTGCCTGCATTACTACTGTGGGCCACCAGAGAGAACCTCTTTAGGTATTTCAGGACATTTCAGGAAATATCCTACATCCTTTAAGAGCCATATATCCTTATCTGTCAAGATCTTATTCCTCAGAATTGAAAACTACTTTTTGATTTACTAGAGTGATTTTACCAGAGTGGGAAATAACTTACTGGGAATGATCTGTCTTTTAGTGTACTAATAATTTTACACATATAAAAACTAGAAGAAATACAGTAGTCAGTGCTCCCAGATCAAACAAAGCATTTTCCTGTAGTGCACCCTAATTTTCCCTGTATTTTCACTTTAAAACTGGGATGAAATTCCTGTAGATTTTCCTGTATGCACAAATCAATGTAAGTACGCAATTGGTGTCATTATGCCAGTCAATAAAATCACCAGGACGAATGTTCAGGCTGTTTTATGTGTTCTTATTTATTTTAATTATAAAAAATCACCTACAACGTATCACACAACAACTCTACAACTATAAGAACTTTATATGTAACAATATAATATCATCTTGAGGTTCTGGGGACATGTTGGAATGTATAAAGCTCAGTTCTCAAGGTTCACATGTCTCCAGAACCTCCTGAAGGTATTATAACTTTGTAATAATACAGTCCCTTATACAGTATTCTATTTATAGTATTAAATGCCTTAACTTTAAATTTACCCCTAATCACAGACTGATACATTTTGTGTTCTGCTCACAATACATGAAAGGGGCATAGGGATGCACAAAATGCGCATACCCCACTCTTGCCCCTGCACCCCGCGGACAGGTGCACCCATACTGGCATTCACCAATGCTGACCACCTATCCACTGCTCCTCCCCCAATGCACAGGACTTTGCAGGGTGGCCGGGGAAGGAGTTGTCCCAGGCAGACATCCAATGGGATGCCTCCCTGGGACCCATAGTGGATCTCACACATAGGGTGGCATGGGTCTGGGGCTGTGCATGCCGATAGCATGCACCAGGACCAGCGTGGCACCCTCCAGTCCCAGTGCTGCCTCACATAAACTTTCTGGGTGCTCTCCCATCCAGCTGCCTCTGCTGCCTCCTGCTGCCCAGCAGTCGGGAGCAGCACAGTGTGCACTGTCCTAGTCCCCCAGTGACTGAATACCTGTGTTCATGGAGGCATGCTGTGGGTTATGGCAGGGTCTCCCTGGTGTACCCTGCACCATCCTCTGCACCCATGCGGCCAGCACTACGCAGGTTAGTGAATACACATAGTGCTGGCACACTCCCGGAAAGTTCCCATTGAGGAGCTGTCTGCAGACATGGGGGGATCGGGTGCGGTGGGTCTGCATGTGCCCCCTTCATGCATGCCATGCGGGGTGGGGGCACAGGGGGTGTGGAGTAGCTACTCACCCCAGATATGCATGCATAGCCACTGCACACCAATCATGCATTGGGCCTACAGCTCTGTGTACCTGTAGTGCTCCATTAATAAACATTGTTTCAGTGTATTGTTGTGTTTTTCATTGGCATGCTTAAGCACCCCCTACACACACACACACACACACACACACACACACACACGGCTTTGTGCACTGAACTCTCAGAGGTAAAAACAAATATTCCCTTTT
Organism: Neoceratodus forsteri; assembly: GCA_016271365.2. NCBI lineage: Eukaryota > Metazoa > Chordata > Ceratodontiformes > Ceratodontidae > Neoceratodus > Neoceratodus forsteri. The sequence goes on from CM028130.1 coordinate 58,943,801, forward strand.
TTTTTCATTTATTTTACTAACCTTAGGCCAGACCAGGGTCTATGGGTCCCTTCTGATCTCACACATATAATAATTCATAACTTCTGCTTATCTTAATGAAGACACCCCCATATCTTTCCCAGGCTCACAATGAAATAGAAACACTGTCTAATTTTTTTTCAAATAACCTCAACCTCTAGGCTGGTCAGAAGAAGTGCTGCCTTAGTGATCTTTTTAAAAACACAATCTGCTCTGTGCACCAAACAAGCCAAGTAGCCCTTAAGCAATCTTTGTGTCCCCATCACCCTTTAAAGTCCACCATCATCGAGTCTCTTGTCTGGCTCACTTTTTGCACTTCATGTGTTTAAAATAGACAAATTTGCAAAACAGAAGGTTTGTTTGCCTTGGTGGTTTGGAGCGCTGCTTCCCTCAAGCAACACTTTAGCAATCTTTCTTGCACCCCCCGCCCCCAAAGCATATCATCAAGTGATCAGTCTTTTGTCTGACTCATTTTGCACTTAAAATGAGTTTAAAATAGACTAACCTGAGGCTGCTCACAAGAAGGCTAGTTTACCTTCAATGGCTTAGGCTCTCTGCAAGTCCAGAACAGTGGCATTTGAGATGCAGCTTGGCTGACTCAACGGTGTTGCTGTTTTGAGTGGGGCCACATGGCAGGTGTTTGGATCATGCAGCAGCTCACTGGTTCTTGATCAGAAGATCTGAATTCATCCTCAGAAAGATGCACTGCAGCACATTACCTTACTACCCCAGAGAAACACAGGCTGCAAATGGACCAACAGAATTGCTTTGCTTGGCAGAAGACACCAGGAGAAAGGACTGCTGTGTGACTGAACTTCTCTGCTGGGATTAAAGTAGAACTTTTGTATTTGGACCTTTAATTTAGGGTAAAAAAACTAACATACAAACAAAAAAAAAAGTGTGTGTTTGGGTTAACTGAACTGAATGGGTAACTGAAAAGTCATCTAGGTGTAAATCTCAGGTGACTGAAAGGAATTAACTGCTGTGAGGTTTAAATTACTTGTAGAAAGATCTGGTAAGTAGGGGGAGTGGCTTAGCTAGAAGGAAGCTACATTTAAAGACTGCCTTAGAAAGATTCTGCTAATAGCTTGGCAGAAGACACCAGGAGAAAGGACTGCTGTGTGACTGAACTTCTCTACTGGGACTATATTGCCCTCCTTCCCTCCCCTCCACCCAAAGCCAGTTCTATTTTTATAGGCACAGGATTTGACTGACAACAGGAACTTCCTGTTTAGGGGCAGGAAGTGGGTGATCACAGAACCACCAAGGACCCGCCATCCTAGAAGGGCAAGAGTAGCTCTCCAGCCCCCTCTAGCTGCTGGAGGTCTGCCTCTGAACAAGTAAGTGGTCTACTGAGAAATATAGGATATTCTTGGCTCAGAAGAGGACAATCAGGAGCTTAAAGGGCACACAGGCAGAAAGTAAGGAGAGAGAGAAAAAACAGATGAAAGAGTAAGGATTGCAAACAGTTAAGGGGTCAGAAATAAGACATGATTGGAGTGGTGCAGTGCAGTGGCTGTGGAGCAGCAGTCTTCCGGGAGATAATCTGGAGGATGTGGTGTTGTCCCATCTGCAGGGACCTCTCTGGGCTGAGGGAGGAGGTTGCTTATCTCCAGGCTGAGTTGGCCAGGATTTGTGGGACCTCCTCTTCCATCCAGGGACCACCAGTGCCACTGCCGTTGCCTCAGAGGTTGCCAAGAAAGAGGAGCAGTTGGACCACAGTGGGCTCAGGGAGGGTGAGGGTGGTGGAACAGAGGCACATCCCTCCAGTTCTACATCTCCACAATTCCTATGCCATTCTGGCAAAGTGTGGTTCCTCTGTGGAGGCACCTACAGTGGAGACCAAGGAGGATGCTGGGAACCTCCACAAAGGAGACCCACAGGAGGGTGGCAGGGGACCCTGCAGGGGAAGAAAACAACTCCTGGTGGGGGACTCCATTGTTAGGAAGGTAGAACTGGGCAAGGAAGGGGAGAGGGAGGTAAGGTGCCTGCCTGGCGCCATGGCTTGGAGGGACAGGCAGTGAATCCTCAGGATTGCTGGAGCAGCTGCACAGGTGAGGGAGCTGGATGTCATTGTCCACCTAGGGACAACTGACCTGGCTAATAAAGGGATTAGAGAAGTGCAGGAAGAGTTTGTGGAATTGGGGAGGGGCCTTAGTCAAGTAGCACGCACCGTAACCTTCTCGGAGGTGCTACCCATCTATGGCATAGGAGAGGCTAGGGTTTTCTGTACCATGGTATTCAATCAGTGGTTGAAAAACTGGTGTGGAGCTCAGGGATTTGGCTTTATTGGGGACTGGGGGTCCACCTGGAGTGATGCAAGCCTATATTGGCATGATGGGCTGCATCTGTCCTGGAGGGGAACCAGGATCCTAGGTGATAGGTTTAAATGCTTCATTGGCAAGCTTTTAAACTAGGCAAGAGGGGAGGCACTGGAAAGGAGGAGGAAAATCCTAGCCCCCCCAAACAATCACGGTAGTAAGTGTGGCAAACACCAACATGGAGGTGTCGATAGGGAGAAGGGCAGGGGTAAATGGAGAAAGTGACAAAGGCAAGAAGGTCAGGGATGGGGCAAAAGGGAGTAAGGCCATCAGGAAATGGAGGGTAATGAGTACCAATGCCCGTAGTCTGGGCAGCAAGCTCCCTGAGCTGGTGGCCTTGATGGAAGAGGGATGCCTGGATATCGTAGCGTCACAGAAACATGGTACACAGAGAACCATGACTGGGATGTTAACATACCAGGGTACATAACCTACAGGAGAGACAGGCAGGGGAGAAGAGGGGGAGGAGTAGCTCTCTATGTAAAGGAAGGGATAAAAGCAACTGAACAAAAGAGTAAACAGGGAGAGAGGAGGCACTGTGGGTCACCTTGGAGACTGGAAAGGGCACCACAATCTGCACGGGGTTGTGTACAGACCCCATGTCAGGGGAAGAATGGACAAGGATATGATGGAAGGCATTCTTAGAATGGCAGAGAAAGGGAGATACTGTTGATGGAGACCTGAATATGCCAGATGTTAACTGGAGCACATTTGCTGCAGCCACATCCAAGAGCAGGGCCATTCTTGGCCCCTACAGGTGGCAGGCATTAGACAGCTAGTTTCAGAACCCACTCGTGAGGGAGCAATCTTAGACCTCGTACTCTCAAGCGGGGCAGTGAGAGATCTCAGATCTAGAAGTAGGTTGCCATCTGGGAACAAATGACCATCAAACAGTGTGGTTCACGTTAAACTCAGCTACAGAGTCAAGCCATAAAAAGTGAGGTACTGGACTTTGGGAGGGCTGACTTTGGCAATATGGGAGAGTGCCTCAGAAAGCACTAGCAAACAGGCTAGAAGGAGGTGTGGAGCAACAATGGGGAATTATTAAAACTGCCATCACAGAGGCAACAAGCCTTTGTGTGAAGCAATAAACAAATCAAAATGAAAGAAAAAGCCACTATGGTTCTCAAGAGGTGGCTGTGAAAGTCAGGAAGAAAGATAGTATTCCAGAAGTATAAGGAAACACAGAAGGAGCAGGACAGAGAGCTGTACCAGTTAAGGCAGAAAGAAGCAGGAGGGAAGTCAGAATAGCAAAGGCCCAAACTGAGGAAAAGATAGCCAACTCAGTTAAGAAGGATAAAACCTTTTATAGGTACATCAGTGGCGTAGAAAGACAAAGGGAGGGATAGTGAGGTTGAATAGAATGAGCGGTGGGTGGGCAGAGGGGACAGTGTAAAGCAGGAATACTGAGACAGAATATTTCTGCTCAGTATTCAAAAGAGGAGGAAGTGCCTAATCCAATTAACAGAAGCACTCTTGATAGGGGGTCGATCCCAGTCCTTTCACAGAAGAAAGGGTTCTGCAAGAACTCCTAAAACTGAAGGTGGACAAAGCAATGGGTCCTGATGAATTCACCCCAGAATTCTAAAAGAATTAAGGAAGGAACTAGTGAAACCACTGGCTACTCTTTTTAATAAATCATGGGAGGATGGTGTGGTACCCGAGGACTGGAGGAAGGTGGATGTGATTCCCCTTCACAAAAGTGGGACCAAGACAGAGGCAGAGAACTACAGACCTGTCAGTCTGACCTCTGTGGTAGGGAAAGTGATGGAGTCACTTCTGAAGGAAAGAATAGTTGAGTACCTAGAGGTCAGTGGAGCACAGGATCCAAGGCAGCATGGGTTCGCAGCGGGAAGGTCATGTCAGACGAATCTAATAGATTTCTTTGACTGGGTGACCAAAGTAGTAGACCAGGGAGGGGCTGTGGACATGGCCTACCTAGACTTTAGCAAGGCATTTGACACAGTCCACACAAAGATTGATAGTCAAATTAACCAGCCTGGGGAGTGGGTCCCAGGGTGGTAGCCTAAATAAAACATTGGCTGGACAACAGGACACAGAAGGTGAATTGTAAATGAGTCACTCTAAAGAAAGGGCGGTTACTAGTGGCTACCGTAGGGTTCAGATTGGTCCAGTCCTTTTAATGTCTTCATCAGTGACATTGCAGAGGACTGGAAGGAAAAGTATGTCTTTTGCAGATGACACAAAGATCTGCAACAGGGTTGATACACAAGGGCGTGGAAAGGATGAAAAGGGACTTGGCAAGGTTGGAGGAATGGTCAGGCGTATGGCAGCTAGGATTCAATGCAAAAAGTGCAAATAATGCACCTGGGAAACAAGAACCCAGGGAAGAATACACAATGGGTGGGGAGGTAGTAACAACAACAAAACAGGAAAGGGACCTGGGGTAATCATATCAGATGACCTTAAGGTTAGCAAGCAATGTGAGAAGGCAGTAGGGAGGGCCGGGGTATACTGGGATGTATAGGGAGGCATCAGCAGCAAAAACAGGAAGTTGTTATCCCTCTGTACAGACAGTTGGTGAGACCCCATCTGGAATACTGTGTCCAGTTCTGGAGACCCCATCTCCATAAGGACATAGACAGGATAGAGGCAGTCAGAGGAGGCAACTAAAATGGTGCAGGGTCTGCAAGAGAAGCCATATGAGGAGAGACTAAAGGAGCTTAATATGTATACCCTTGAGGAAAGAAGGAGAGGGGGACATGATAGAAACTTTCAAGTACCTCAAGGAATCAACAAAGTCCAAGAGGGTAGCATCTTTCAGAAAAGAGACTTGCAAGAACAAGGGACACAATTTAAAGATAGAAGGAGGGCGGTTCAGGGGCAATGTGAGAGTATTATTTCACAGAGAGGTAGTGGATGCATAGAACAGCCTTCCTGAAGAAGTTGTGGGTCTAAAACTGTGGGAGAATTCAAGAATGCATGGGACAGAGCAAAAGGCAATTCTTGTGGGGGGCAGGAAGATATAGGCTGTTGGTTAACTAGGATCTGCGGCCTATCCTGTAGGTAGGGAAATGGGCAGACTAGATGGGCCTAGCAGTCCTTATCTGCCGTCAAAGTCTATGTTTCTATGTTTCTATGTGTAGCAAAGTCAACAAACTGAGCACCAAATGGAGGGCTCTGTCTGAATCTTGGCAGCCATGAGATTCATAGTTGGCATTTTCCCGTAGTGTTTGTCCATTTCCCCTGATATTTTAAAAAGAAAATATTTCCTTCCCGTATCCTGTTTGTGTAGTAAAATTCCCTTAAAATACAGGAATCCCTGTAGATCTGGGAGCACTGAGTAATGTAGATTGAACGTATCTGAATTACTATTAAGTAGTAGATCTAATAAATGTCCTGGGCATACCCTTGCAGATCCATATGATACCCAATAGGTTCTTCATTATTTTTGTCTTAGAAAAACAATGTGTAGCTTGTCTTGGCAGGAATGCCCAATTATATTTCTTTAAATATGCAAGCCCCAAACCCCCTTGTCTCCATGTTGCTCTTAGATTGTTCATACTAAACCTTGGTGTTTTGTTCCCCCAAATAAACTTTATATAATTAGCTTGTCTATTTTCAGAAAACGAAACTCATCAATCATAAGCAGAATGTTTTCTGAAACATATAGTATTTTAGGTGAAGTAATCATTTTTATTGCATCCTAAACTCACTTACATAGAAACTTGGAAATACAGAAGTTGATGGCAGATAAGGACTGCTAGGCCTATCCAGTCTGCCTGTATACCATACCTGTATCAGCTGCCACTAATCCTACTTTGTCATTGGCTTTAGCTTTTCCATCCCACCTCTAGGGTTCTCTTATGCCTATCCTATGCATGTTTGAATCCCACCACTATGCTCACTCCTACCACCTCCTAGGGCAGACTATTTCATGCATCCATCAACCTTTCTGTGAAAAAGAACTTCCTCACATTACCACTTATTCTGCCCCCCTCCAATCTCATATCCTTCCACCTTGTTCTTGTAGCTCTCCTGTACTGAAAGATGTCTTCTACTTGCACCTTGTTTATGCCCTTAAGATACTTGAAGGTTTCTATCATATCTCCCCATCCCCTTCTCTCTCTATAAGGTGTATACATAATGAGGTCTTCAAATCTCTCCTCATAAATCTTCTGTTGCGAGCCCTGCGCCATCTTAGTTACCTTTCCCTGAACAGCCTCCACCTTGTCTATGACCTTACAAAGATGTGGCCTGCAGAACTGCACGAAGTACTCCAGATGAGGCCTCACCAGTGTTTTGTAAGATAGTATCACCACATCCCTACTTCTGCTGGTGGTACCCATTTCTATTGCACCCCAACATACCACTGGTCATCCCTACAGCCTTTGTAACCTGCTTGGCCACCTTTAGGCCATCTGAGATGATAATCCCCAAATCCCTTTCCTCCCTGGTGACTGTCAGCACCCCCCCCCCCATCCTGGAGCTCTCCACAGGATTTCTGCACACTAGGTGCATGATTTTGCACTTCTTCGTGTTGAACTTCAGTTGCCACAGTTCGGATCATTTTCCCAGCTTTCCTAGGTCCTTTCTTATTTTTCCACCCCACCTGGAGTGCCTATACCTGTTGCAGATCTTAATGTTGTCTGCAAAGAGGCAAACCTTCCCTTCCAGTCCTTCTGCAATGTCACTAATAAAGACATTAAAAAGGACTGGCCCAAAGACTGATCCTTGAGGTACCCTACTGGTCACCCCTCTTTCCTCAGATTGGATCCCATTTACCCGCCACCATCTGCTTCATGTCCCTAACCAGTTACTAAATTAGATCGCAACCTTGATTCCCATGCCCAGGCTTCCCAACTTATTTACCAGTCTTTATGTGAACCAGTGCTGAAGGCCTTGCTGAAATCGAGGTAAGCAACATCTACGCCTCCCCCCTCATTTGCCTTCTTTGTCACCTAGTCAAAAAAAATCTATCAGATTTATTTGACTTGATCTTCCTGCTGTGAATCAATGCTGCCTTGAATTCTGTGCTCCGCTGCATTCCAGGTGTTTCACAATCCTTTCCTTAAGCTGTGCCTCCATAATCTCCTTATCCTCTACTGAGGTGAGGCTGATCGGGCTATAGTTTCCTGCCTCCTCCCTGCTTCTAATTTTGTGAAGAGAGACTAAATATGCCCTCCTCCAGTCCTCTGGAATGACTCCTGTATTGAGCGAGTTACTGAACATGGCTGCTAGAGGTGCTGCTAGCTTCAGCCATAGTTTCTTTAGTATCCTGGGGTGTATGCCACCAGGTCCCATTGCCTTGTCCACCCTCAGTTTTGTGAGCTCCTCTAGGACTCTCACATCTGTAAATGGACTGGTGTTCACCTCCTCCATGTATCTGATGCCTACCTGTGGTCCCTGTCCCTCTCCCTATTCAGTGAAATCTGAGCAGAAGTATTTATTCAGTATTGATGCCATTTCCAGGTCTCCCTCCACACACTCTACTTCCTCCCCTTTGAGCCTTATAATCCCACCCCTGGCTTTTCTTTTCTCACTGATGTACCTATAAAATGTCTTGTCCCTTTCTTCACAGTCTGTGCTAATCTTTCCTCTGTTTGTGCCTTTGTGTTCCTAACAGCTTTCCCTGCTCCCCCAATTTAGGTACACCACCCTATCCTTTTCTTTCTGTGTCTCATTGTATTTTATGAAAGCTTTTCTTTTGTCTCTTATTTTCTCTGTTGCAACTTTAGAGAACCATAGTGGTTTGTTCCTTCTCTTGACTTTGTTTCTCAGCCTAATGCACTGGTTTGTCACCTCCATTATGGCTCCTTTTAGATGTGCCCACTACTCCTCAATCCCCAATTTTGTATTCCTCCTTACCAGGGCTTCCTTGATACCTAGCCCCGTCCTAGCAAAGTCTGCCCTCCTGAAATCCAAGATTCTTGCCTTTGTGTGGCTTGACTATGAGCATGTATCAATGTTAAACCACAGTGTAGTAGTCACTGGATCCTAGGTGCCCTTCCAATCAGACATCTGTGATTCTGTCTCCAGTGGTCAGTACTAGGTCTAGAATCACCCTATCTCTGGTGGGTTCTAGCACTAGCTGCCTGGGACCTCTACTCTGCAGGAAATCCAAGATGTCTTGGCTCCTATCTGAGGTTGCCAATAGGATGGTCCGATCCACATCTGGCATATTAAAATCACCTAGTAGCAGTATCTCCCTTTTGTTGTCATCTCGTGTATTTCTTCCCTATTCTATTCATTCTGCTTCTTCTCCTTCCTCAGTGAAGTCTCTTCTTTATGATTTTTGTTATCCTTCCTGCAACTGTCTATGACCCTTTCCTCTTTTTCTTCCTCATTACTTACTACTGATTGTCCTATTCTTACCCCCTTCTCCAGTGTTTCCCTGTTCATGCTGCTTCTTTCTTTTTCCCTTCTTGCATACACATTGAAGCTCACCAGGATCAAGCCCAACTCTACAGAATTCTGCAGTAGAGTCACTGCAGGGAACAATGCAGTTTCAATGGGAGTTAATCCCTTTTGTCATGCAGGGAAACTGCGACATTGCGTTTGATCCTAGCAGGCTTCACTGTATAGATTGATATATTTTTCTAATTGCATTCATTACTAAATTGCCTCTAATACTTATGATTCTGCTTATAATTCTATATTATTGTATTTGCCTTCTTTTATTTTAGTAATTATATTGCTTAGCTATCTCCTTCTCCACTCTCCCCCAGGACACATTCTGGAAATGAGCTTTTATAAGCTCAGTATGCATTTGCTGGTTAAACTTAAAAAAAAAAATTATTGATTTTCCCCCATAAAGACAAATTATAGTTCTCCCAGTCATCCAAGTCTGCCTTTATGACTAATAGTAGCCGATTAAATTTAAAATATTAAAATATAAAAAAAAAGGAATGGTTATTTTCCAAATTAATCTGGAATAATAAACAACCAAGACTCAGCATCCAAAAGATTAGGGCATCCTGGAAATTTAGAGGGCTTGAATGACCTTGTTGGCAGGGATATCACTGGGCCTGCCTTCTAAAACAAGCTTCCAATTGATTTCAAATGCTATATTTTAAGAATTTACCTCTATGGGTACTTGCTGAACATAATTTAGCAAATCCTTCTAGAGTCCTAAATCTTTTTTTTATCCTCTACCGAATGCTGTTAATAATCATCTTACTATTCCCTATATTATAGGATTGTGTATAAACCTTACCAAAAGACTAAATCTCTACTTACACCAATTTTTTACTTTTGTGGAACATTCCTAACATTACCTTTCAAAATAAATCCATGAACAATCATAACAGGAAGAATCTTTTTTTTTTATTGATTTATACTCCTTTTGCTGCAGACCCTACCTCAGGAGGGAGCCCCCAGCCTTGTTCCTTGGCATCCACCAACCAGTGCTGACCCATACCTCCAGGGCTTACCCCCTCTGCTGGGGCCAGCGGGGTTTCCCAACTCCCACTGGAGAAAGGATCCAGTGTGGCCAGTGCCATGGCTAGCCAGGAGCAGGGCCTGTGGGTGCCCTCCATCATACTCCCTGGCAACTATTTTTCCTGTCCATTTTTCTTCCTTGCAGTGGTAAGGCTTGCAATGATGCCTATGGAGAGAGCATACATGCATCCACATGTGCTCCTCTAAGCATCTGCCCCATCTCCTCCCCCATTCTGCAGTGTCAGTGTACTTCCCCCCAGCCTCCAATAGGGGCCAGTCTGAAGCTAACCACTGGTGACCTCCCTCCCTGGAGAAGGAGAGCAGTCCCTCAGATGCTCAGTCCTTTTCCTCCCCTGCTGACCCTTGGTGGCCCATGCTTGATCCCAAACACGAGTCACCAGCGTAGCGCAAGGTAAGACGTCCAGCACCACCGGGCAGGCCTAACCGGCAGAATCTCAATATTCAGACTGCAAATACTCTTTTAAATGATTCTCATAATACGCTCATGGTGTTGTCTGCGTACAGCAACAAGTTAGCTGAGCAAGTTGAGGGTAGAAAGTTTATAAATAAGCTGAAGAGCAACAGGCCAAGAATAAACCCGTGGGTGACCTCCAAGTTAACACTCCCAGTGTCAGATGCTACTCCTCTTATTCTTACGCTCTGTGACCTGTGGGACAAGTAGCTACTGTATGAAACCAGGAAACAGTATCTTGGAACAGTCTTAGGTCAGAAGATTTTCAAGAAGGATGATGTGGTGCACAGTTTCAAATTGTGCTCCCAGGTTGCACTTCTAAACAAGCTTTAGCTTATTGTGTCTGTCCTGGTTAAAAAAAAAATGCTTTTGTGAGGTCTATGAAGATGGACCCCACTGTCTTGTCAGGGTCAAGAGCATCATACAAGTGTGTTGTATAATCTATAAGCAAGGTCAAAGTACTATGGTTTTTATGAAACCCTTGTTGTTGCGGGCACAGTAGATTATATTTTTTCAGGTACTCAGTTAGTTGATCAGCTGTGATCTTCTCGAGAGCTTTTGATGGGGGAGTGCAGTATTGATATGGGTCAGTAGTTTCCCAGGTTAGTTCTGTCACCATTATTAAGTACTGGTGTGACAAGTGCTGGCTTCAACCTATCTGAAAAATACCCGTTCTTAAGGATATGTTAAATAGTTTAGTGAGGGGTAGAGCTAGTTTGTTCAGGGCAAGGGCTACAAGTTTCAAATCTATCATGTCGCTACCGGTCCTTGTTTTACCTAGGACCCTCATAAAGTATTTAATGGTTTGTGTCCCAATGATCTGTTTGAAATAGAATAGTGGTTTTCCATGGTTTTGAGTGGGGGAGGAGACTTAACATTGGTGGACTTACTAGGGGGCTGGGTACTTAACTGCTGTGGTGGTAGTACCATGCTTAAGTCCATGAAGGCATTGTTGAAAGCATTTGGCAGGTCATTGGCTCTTGTAAAGCACCTGATGGTGTAATAATGAGGTCAGGTGGTGCTCTGGAATCCCTGTTATTCCTGAACTTCCTACCATTACCCCAGCTTCTGCTCATTAATTCTTTACAATAGGTCACTTTTGCATTCCTCACCAGTCTAGTACACTTGTTTCTGGCAGCTTTGTAAGCAGTATAGTCAGTCTGTCTACTGGTCACCCTGACGTTGTGCCAAAAGTTGTCACATAGGTTCATTTGTTCGATTAGGGAGCCCGTTAGCCAAGGGTTGAAAGTGCCTTTGGCTTTGGAGGAGTTGAAGGGGCCAAAAAAGTACTGTACTGTCTGCTTAAGGGATAATATTTGTGCCTCTTTGGTGTTAGAACTGTTGGGCAACACCTGGCCTTTGAATTCATTACTGAGATACACCAGACATCGTCCCCCACATTTGGACAGTCTGTCAAGATGGAAGATGGTATAGCCATCAAGGAATATTGTGGCATCCAGTATCTTTTGAAGGAATCAGGTTTCAGTGAGCAAAATTGTGTCTGGTTTGTGTAGTGCTACCCAGGCCTGGAGCTGTGAAAGTTTGGGTAGCAAGCTACCTATATTGATGGATGCAAATTTGAGATGACCTTGAACCTTAGTGTACCCTGCACTGGGTGTGCCTGGGTTAGGGTGAATGTTTCCAGACAGGAGTAAAAGGATGAATATTAGTCCTTTAAGTGTGTGCTTCCAGTGGGCCCTCAGTTTGCGGATGTACCTGCACTTTCTGAGATTGTGTTTCTTGGCTGTATTAGTTGGGGGGGGTGCAGAGCAGTGCAGCAACAGATGGAGGTGTGAGAATTAGTGACCTGAGTGGCAGTGGTGAAGGACTGCACAGTACTTGGCCAATATGATTAGCTTCAGGTCCTACCCTTGTGCCCATACTTACATTTAGTTTAGTTTATTTAACACATTGCAGCCAACACCCAAAGGATGAGGGTAGCTGAAGTTGCATACAACAAACAATCATATGAATACAAAAATTAACAACTTATTAAAAATAATCCTAACAACCAAGAAGTAAAAAAAAAATATACAAAAGAAATTATACACAATAAATAACTTTAACAATCATATAAAAATGCCATAAAAATGGTGTCTGATCTTTTTGTTGTTCTAAAAACTGTTTTTTGCCATCTAACCAGCTTTCTTAATCCATAAACTGCAACCTCTCTAGGTGGTAATAGTGAATGCAGTTTATGTTGAGGTTTACATATTTCACAAACTGATTTCCTTAACATTTCTATCCTTCTCTCATCCAACCTTACCAACCTACAAATTTTCAATAAATCTTTATATGGACTTTCACTACTTAAAATTATCTGCAAGGCTCTCATCTGGATTCTTTCTATCTCTTCACTTTCAATCTTGGTTACTCCTGCATCCCATACTGTTGCCCCATACTCCAAAATGAGATGAACTACAGTACAAAAGAAATACACCAAATCCTCCTGACTCACACCTGCTCTCTTTAACATTATTAGAAAAAGTACACTCTGGAATTTCCCTTCTTCATCATCTCTGCCACCTGCTCTTTCTATCCGAAGTCATTTTGAATTTTTAGTCCTAGCAATTTAACACTCTTTATCCACCTCAACAGTAATACCCCCAAATATAAACAGAGGTAATTCCATTTTATTAGTTTTCCAAAATCTGATTTCTTGTGTTTTGTCTGGATGTATCTGCATCTTATTAAACTGTGTCAAAACCTCGATCTTGTTTAAATCCTCCTGCATAGTACTTTGATTTAATTCCTCAAATCTATGAATCAGGCAGGAAGGGTTAAGGAGAAAAGGATAGAATTCAGGAAATATAAGGAAACACAGGAGGAGCAGGATGCAGAACTTTATCAGTTAAAGCAGAAAGAGGAAGGGAAGGCAATCAGAATAGCAGAGGCCCAAACCAAGGAAAGGATAGCCAACTCTGTTAAGAAGGGGGATAAGACCTTTTGTAGGTACATTAGGGAGTGAAGAAAGACAAAAGGAAGGATACTGAGGCTTAATAAAGGGGAGGGAATGTGGGCAGAGGATGACAGTGAAAAAGCAAGGATACTGAACGAATATTTCTGCTCAGTATTCACAAAGGAAGAGGAAGGGGAGGTACCTAAACCAAACAAGAGAAACACTCTGAAGACAGCGGTCGATACCAGCCCATTTACAGAAGAAAGGGTTCTGAAAGAACTAATAAAATTGAAGGTGGACAACGCAATGGGGCATGATGGGATTCACCCAAGAATTCTAAAATAACTAAGGGTAGAACTAGTGACACTGCTGACTACTCTCTTTAACAAATCATGGGAGGATGGGGTGGTACCTGAGGACTGAAGGAGGATGGATGTGATTCCTCTTCACAAAAGTGAGAGCAGGACAGAGGCAGGAAACTAGGGAAAATGATGGAATCACTTCTGAAGGAAAGAATTGTTGAGTACCTAGAGGCCAGTGGGGCACAGGACCCAAGGCAGCATGGATTCATGATGGGAAGGTCATGTCAGATGAATCTAATAGATTTGTTTGAGCGACCAAAGTAGTAGACTAGGAAGGGGCTGTGGACATGGCCTACCTAGATTTTAGCAAGGCATTTGATACAGTATCACACAAAAGATTAATACACAAGTTATCCAGCCTTGGAGTGGGTCCCAAGGTGGTAGCCTGGATAAAAAATTGGCTAGACAACAAGACGCAAAGGGTAGTAGTAAACAGAGTCCACAGTGAAGAAAGGAAGGTTACTAGCGGGGGTGCCACAGGGTTCAGTACTGGGACTGGTCCTTTTTAATGTCTTTATAAGTGGCATTGCTGAGGAACTGGAAGGAAAAGTATGTCTGTTTGCAGACGACACAAAGATCTGCAACAGGGTTGGTACACATGATGGAGTGGAATATGATGAGAAGGGACTTGGCAAGGTTGGAGGAATGGTCAAATGTATGGCAGCTCAGATTCAATGCAAAGAAGTGTAAGGTAATGCACCTGGGAAACAAAAACCCAGGGGAAGAGTACACAATGGGGGGTAAGATACTGACAACAGTAAAAATAGAAAGAGAACTGGGGGTAATTATATCAGAAGACCTAAAGGTGGGCAAGCAATGTGAGAAGGCAGTAAGGAAGGCTGGTGGGATACTGGGATGCATAGGGAGAGGCATCAATAGTAGAAAACAGGAAGTTGTTATCCTGCTGAACAGACAGTTGGTGAGATCCCATCTGGAGTACTGTGTGCAGTTCTGGAGACCCCATCTCCGCAAAGTCATAGACAGAGTGGAGGCTGTCCAGAGGAAGGCAACCAAAATGGTGCAGGGTCTGCACCAGAAGACATACGAAGAAAGACTAAAGGAGCTTAATATGTATACCTTTGAGGAAAGAAGGAGAGAGGGACATGATAGAAACTTTCAAGTACCTAAAGGGAATCAACAAAGTCCAAGAGGGTAGCATCTTTCAGAAAAAGAGATATGCAAGAACAAGGGGGCACAATTTGAACATGGAGGGGGGATGGCTGAGAGGTAATGTGAGGAAGTATTTTTTTCACGGAGAGGGTTGTGGATGCATGGAACAGCCTCCCTGAGGAGGTCATGGAGTCAAGAATGGTGGGGGAATTCAAGAATGCATGGGACAGACATAAGGCAGTCCTAGTGGGGGATAGGAGGAAGTAAGCTGTTAGTTAACTAGGATCTGGAGCTTATCTATTAGGTAGGAAAATGGGCAGACTAGGTGGGCCAAGCGGTCCTTATCTGCCATCAAATTCTATGTTTCTATGTTTCGATGTAATCACAGACCTGTCATCCACATATTTAATATAGCGTCCCATTGTGTGATGATCATTAATCATTCATAATAAGAAATAGAACAGGTCCTAGTTTAGTACCCCGTGGAACCCCACCATACAAATATTCCTGTTTTGACTTCCACCCCCCTCTCCCCTCTTTCCCAATCCACTGTGACCTTGGTAATGAATTCCTCACATAATTTGGATGTGACACAGATTAGTGAAATGGGTCTAAAATCCTTGTTTACATCACGAGGTGTGTTTACTTTAGGTAATGGTAAAACCCGGGCCTGTTTCCATCGGTTTGAATTTTTTCCCAGCAACATGGACTTGTTGAACAAATTACAAATCCATGGAGCAACTAAATCAGCTCCCTCACACCAAATCCAATTAGGTATGTTATGCTTTGTTTATCTTTAGCCATTCTAGGGCTTTTGCTACATCCTCAACTGACACTAGATATTTATCTAGGAACACTCACAATTCTCCCTCACTTCCCTTTAGTGGTTCAAGCCCTCTGCTAAATTACATACTAACATACTAACATACTATTTGCCAGCAGATTAGGCCTTATGGTCTATCGAGTCTGCTCGAACCTAGATCCTTAGTTGGGTGCCAAGACCCTCCCATCCCTTGTGCTCCAGAAACCCCTATCATCCATCCCCACCCCCCCCCGGGACAGGCCATCATCTGATACATCCCCTTTCTGTGTCTGTCCCACCCTCTCTTAAAACCCTCCACTGTGGATCTCTGAACCAGCTCACCAGACAGTGCATTCCAGGGTCCACCACCCTCTCAGTGAAAACCTCCTCCTCTTTTCCCCTCACCCTTCCACCTTCCAACTTCAAACCATGCCCTCTGGTGATGCCTTCCTGCTTTAGTCTAAAGATCCCCTCCATGTTTACCCTATTTATTCCCTTGAGGTACTTGAAGACCTCAATCATGTCCCCCCTGTCTCTCCTCTCCTCCAATGAAAACAGGCAGAGCTCCTCAAGTCTGTCCTCATAAGTCAAATCCCCTAGCCCTCATATCATCTTTGTTGCTCTCCTCTGTACCCTCTCCAGGAGCTGTATGTCCTCTTCAAGTGTGGTCTCCAGTACTGTACACAGTACTCAAGGTGTGGTCTAACCAGTCCATTGTACAGCGGCAGAATCACTTCCTTGCTCCTGAGGTGATCCCCTTACGATGCATCCCAACATCCTGTTTGCCTTGCTAGCTGCCTCCTGCACTGCTCAGAGTTATTCATACATGTATCCACCATGACCCCTAGGTCTTTTTCCCTATTGAGGCTTCCAGTGTCTCCCCTCCCAGGGTGTACCTGTGTTTAGGGTTTCCCCGACCAAGATGCAACACCTTGCACTTGGTGATATTGAAATTTAATTTCCATGTGTGAGCCCAGCTTTCCAGGGTGTCCAGGTCCCCTTGCAGGGCCAACCTCCCCTCTTCTCCCTCTACTACTGCTCCCATCTTGGAGTCATCCACGAAGAGACTCATTTCACACCCTATACCATCCCTGATGTCCGATATGTATGCATTAAACAGGATTGGACCCAGGACCGAGCCCTGTGGTACCCCACTACCAACCTCTCTAGGGTTCGAGAGCTCCCCACAGACCACTACTCTCTGAGTGCATCCAGCTATCCAGTTTTCAATCCATCTGACCATCAAAGGGCCTACCCCTAACCTCATCAGTTTCTCCACCTGACCATTGTGGGACACAGAGTCAAATTCACACAATATTCTATTGAACTCCTGCACAAATAGTTTTTCTTTGTCTTCTCCCTCAAATCCATAATTATTAGCCCACTTACCAATCTGTTCTTCCTCATTATCATTTTGAAAGATAGTCTTTGTGGTTTTCTACCATTTTTTGGGTTTGGATTTACGTAACCCATTTACCTTTTTTACACAATAATCCTTTTTGTTCCTTTCTCCTAAATTATTTATTTTATTCCTCAGTTTGTGAAATTCATCTAACTGCCCTGCTTTCAAGGCCATTTGTCTCTTCATTATTAACCTTTCAAATTCCTCAGTTACCCAAGGTTTGTCACCTCCCTTTACCTCAATCTCACAAAATTTAGTAATCCTACTGATAATACCAGTTACCATTGTCCAGGTGGTATCTACTGATTCTAAAAATTGAATCATTTGAGATCTAACTCCCCGCTGTAGCATCTGACACCCTCTCCTTTTTACCAGTGTTCCACTATCTACTCAACCACACCTGTCTCTTCTCCATTTGTGCTTTGCAATCCAATACACTAGAGGTAACTAACACAGTTTTGTGGTCAGATGAACCAATGGAAGGACCAATATTAGGTTGTCAGTACCACTCGGACAAGTTAGTAATTACTACGTCACGTACAGTTTTACCCCTGGTCCCATCTCTAACTATCTGCTTCAGATTCCTACCTTGCATAATTGTAGAAAACTGTAACTGATTTGCTTCTCCCATCAAAACAATCCCAAACACAGAATGCATTTCCATTGTTCTATCAAGATACCAATTTAGATGTGTAATCATACTGTGGTTGTTGCCTGGGGCGGATGGTAGAAACCACCCACAAATAATGGCCTACAGTTCCTGGGAAGCTTAGGCATTTATACTTTTAACCATAAGGTCTCCAAATCATCTTGTTCTAATTCACACACCCTTTCAATGGGTATATCATCTTGTACATAACATGCAATCCCTCCCCCTGCTTTTTCTACTTGGTCCTTTCTCACTATCTGGTACCCTCCAATTTGTAAAGCAGCATTTGGTAAGTTGGGGGTACAGTGGTTGTATTATCAGGCTGTGTGTTGATGGTAGGTCATGGAGAGGAATTGTCAGTGGCTTCCCATGTCCACACCTTCGAGTGTGTATAGGAGTTGAATTACCAACAGCCTGATGTACTTATACATACCCTTAGATGTTAGCCTGCTACATGTGTACATGTTAAAAGTAGATGTGGCGGGCACTTTAAGTGAGAGAGGAGAGGCTGTTTCACTTCAAGTTGGGTGGAACACAGAGTGCAGAATGTGTATTTAAAAATTAATGGGGCAGGGTTGGGGGGTGGGCAAAAATTCAGCCCGTATTAAAATCAGAGCAGTCAGAGGAAAAACAGCAGTCAGAGCAAACAGCAGCAGAGATCCAATAGTACAGCTATCCCAGGATAAATAGCCAATTACAGGCTTCAGCTAGTAGGCATGGGCCAATAAAATTGGAGGTTTGGATTAAGCATACAGTACCTCACCAGGCTTTGGGTGGGCAGACAAGGAAGTGCTGTTGGTAGCTGAAGAATCCAGCTGCACCACAGGTCAGCATGTGGTGCCCTGTCATTGGGTGTTTCTGGAAGAAGGGAAAAGGAAGAATGATTAGAGTAGATATAGCATGATCAGCCTGGGGTTTAATCAGTGGGAGGGCCAGGTAGAACAAACGAGAGGTAAGGAATTGCAGAGGGGGTGGTGGCAGGCAAAAGAGTAGCCTAGTGTGGGGGGAGATTGGTGCCTCAGCATCACAGCAGTCTAGCAGATACAAGATTAGGAGGCACAGGAGGAGAGGTGGGAGGCAGGGAGAGGAGCAAGTTCCCGACTTGAGAGGATTAATGCAGAGAATGGCTGTACAGAGGGAGAGCTCAGAAGAAAGACAGATGACAGCAGGCATCAGTAACATTCCTAAGCAATTGCAAATATACAGTTCAAAACAATACAGTTTTTAAAGGTATAGCAATCTATGCACTCTGTATGTCAAACAGTATTGAATAATTTAATTCCATGTACCCCTACTGTTTCATTTTTGAGTGATGTGTCTGCATTTCATCATGTAAACAGACCGCAATGAATATAGTTCTCATTAGCAGCACTCACTTTTAAGAGACTTTTGTTAATGAAGTGTAAGTCCCTACAAGCTCCTTATTTAAGAGAATGCACTGATTGGATGGATTCAGTTGCCAGCAATAAAAGAATTAGTTATAATATTTTGGACAAATCACATATGTTTGACTTGATCTGGATTTCTTTTTTGAACTCCAAAGGGCTTTAATTTTTTTTAAGTCTTGCATTGTAGCCAGCAAAGTTTTTAGATTTCCATTAATTTCATTCATTTTTCATTTTATTTATTATACTGGAAAGGAATGTGAGCAAAATTGCCCATTTCACAAGCGTCTAGTTTAAAAGAAAACAAATAATAAAACAAGAGACAATGTACAGGAATCTAAGACAGAAAGTACATATCAAGAGGTGGACAATTAATAACATATCAGAAACATTCAGGAGTTATCACATAGGAACAAATAAGTGCCATGGAGAGAATGCTAGAATGGAGAACTAAGCTAAGAGCTAAGAGGTGTTTTTTTAAGTCAGAAAGCAGGTGTGAAATTAAAGTTAAGAGTGTGTGAAAGTTGAGTGGTAGAGTGAGGAATTTAGAGGGGGAGAAAAGAAAAGACAGTCAGGCCAGGGAACAGCTGCAAGTGGAGGTGAGGGGCAGGTGCTTCTTTATGTTGTATTTAAAAGAGGTGGTTGAGGGACAAAGTCTGAGTTTAAGGGGAAGGGAGTTGAAGAGTTTGGGGACGAGGTAGGAGAGAGTTTTTTGGCCTTGGGAGGCGTGGCAGAGGGGGACAGAGAAAAAGACAGAGGAGTACTGTCTAATGGCCATGGAGAGAGCCACTTTAGGTAAGAGGATACTGATGCAGTCAGGGACGAGATCACAGGAGAGTTTGTGGATGAAGGTGGCGATTTTGCTATTAAGTCAGTTCTCAAGTGAGGGCCAGACGGAGATTCTGTAAAGCTCACAGTGGTGGGTAAGTTTGGGAAGACCAGAGACAAAACAGATCATGTTGTGCTAGGAGCTGTGCAGCCTATTTACATTTTTCAGGGTGAGGTGGGGGACATAGACAAGAGCACTATAGTCAAACAGGGGAGAAGAAAGATGGATCCTAGTAGGAACTTGGACTGGTAGTTAGTTAGTTAGTTAAAACTTTCTTTTTGTACAGGATGAAACTTTAGGTCCAAACATCCCATTTACAAAGTTGTCCTGAGTAAAGGTAAAGTGTAAAGGAACTGCTTCATCCTGTGGAGCAGACCAAGTCTTTGGTGAGCATACTTTGTGGTGAGACTGATGTATGTGTCAAAGTTGAGGTAGCAGTCAAGGAGTAGGCCGAGGTACCTGAATTTGTTAACTCTATCTATGGAGTTACCATAGTTGTCGTGGAGGGAGAAGTCAGAGACAAACGGTCTTCAGGTGCTGGAGAAAACCATGGCCTTTGTCTTCTCAGAGTTGAGGACAAGACCTCTGAATGTGAACCAGGAGTGAAGCCAAAGGAAATTGGCCTGTAGCTTGTTACAAAGAGTGGTGGGGTCCTTGTCCTTACAGAAAAGGGCAGCGTCATCTGTACAGAGAATGAGCTCTGTGTCCATGCAGACTTCAGGGAGGGAGTTTACTACTAGGGAAAACATAAGGGGACCCAAGATGGATCCTTGAGGTACACCATACTTAATGTCACAGGATTCAGAGAGGATTCTGCTTATGGTGGTTTGATTAGACCTGAGAGTGAGGTAGTTGTGGGACTATTGGATAACTTCAGGGAGAAGTGGAGATTGGTCAGGGTGTGGAGGACAACATCATGGTCAACGAGATCGAAGGCTTTTTTGAGATCCACAAAAACTGATCCAGTATAAAGGCCTTTGTCAATGGCTCCATCTATGAAGTGAGTAAACTTTATGAGGGCGGTCTCTGTGTTGTGTCCAGCCCTGAAATCATGTTGTGCTTTGTATAGAAGGTTATGTTGTGTGAGAAAGTCCATGGTTTTCTTGTGGACAATTTTTTCTAAGATTTTGGAAAGGGGGACAAGGAGGGAGATTGGACAGTAGTTGGTAACTTGTTCCTTGTGACAGGACTTGTGGAGGAGTTTAATTATTGCACATTTCCATTTATGTGGGAAGGACCCAGTGCAGCGGGAATAGTTAAGAATGTTGGTGAGGAGGACAGCCTAGGAATCACAGACCAGTTTTAGCACCTTGTAGTCGATGTTGTCAGTCCCAGCTAATGGTTGAGGGTCATTAATTTTAATAAGTTTAACTACCTCAGAGGGGGAGAGATACTGAAAAAAGAATCTGGGGTGGGAGACTGATGGGGGAGTGATGGGAGAGTGGGGGAGGTGGGCTTATATTTGCTGAGGTCACCAAAATATTGATTGAAGAATGAGGCTATTTTGAGAGAATTGGAGATGGCAATACCATTGGAGAGCAGACAGATTTGTTCATCGGAATGACCCCTGCAGATGAGGTTGTTGAGGATGGTCCAGGTTCGCTCTGGGTTCCCTAGTGATTAATGTTATTTCTCCAGGATGAAGGAGGATTTTGCTGATCTGACAGCAGACTTGCATTTATTACAGAGGGTTTTGTAATTTTGGAGCAGGTGGGGAAGTTTGTGTTTTCTGTATAAGGACCAGCCATGGTCTCTGTCCCTCATGAGCTTAAGAAGATCAGAGGAGACCCATTCTTGACTTGAACCTTTTATCCTGAATTTTTTGAAAGGGATGAAGAGGTTACAAAGGGCAGGGAAGTTGTTGCTGAACTTTCAAGAGCTTCATCAATGTCAGTAATAGAGTCTGTGAAGGACCAGTGTTGGGTGAAAACAGCGATTGAGAACTCAGCAGGATTGAGTTTTTTTAGTTGCCTAGTGTAGATGAATTTGTGCGGGTGGTATGGGGTTTTGGCTGACTAGCAGCAGTAAACAGCACAATGTTCACTGACTGAGTCAGAAAGAACCCCGTAGGAAGTGACATGTAAGGAGCCAGAGACAAGAATCCAATTAATGAGGTACTGAGTCCCTGTCCTATAGTTGGTTCTAGTGGGCTTGGAGATGCGCTGATGTAGGCTGAAGT
Organism: Neoceratodus forsteri; assembly: GCA_016271365.2. Lineage (NCBI taxonomy): Eukaryota > Metazoa > Chordata > Ceratodontiformes > Ceratodontidae > Neoceratodus > Neoceratodus forsteri. Next base: position 58,965,630 of record CM028130.1, read on the forward strand.
CAAGGATAGATTCCTTGGTCACATCACAATGAGTGGACTGCCAATTTAGGTTGAAGTCACCAAGGATAATCTATTCTCTCCCACGAGGAAGGGAGGTCTTGCTGTTGAGAAAAATATTGAATTCATGAGGTGGAGAGTCGGGGGGGGGAGACAGAGTATGCTGACAGTGATTACCTTGCTGTTGCTGAGGAGGAGGTTAATAGAAAGGGTTCTGAGGTATGAGGTAGCACTGGGTGGGTTGAAATCAGTGGCTGATAGGTGATGAGCAATCCAGAAGAGGCAGCCCCCCATGTTTCCCATGGCGGTCTTTTCTAAAGAGTTTATACCCTTCAGGACTGATTACAGTGGAGGTGATCTTGTTAGTTAGCCAGGTTTCAGTTAGGGCAATAATGTCAAAGGCCAAAACTCAGAACTCAAGTGAGGTTTTTTTCGTAAGCAGGCTTTGGACATTGAGGTGGACAATTCTGAGCTGCTTGAAGTGTCTGGGGGGGATGAGGGCAGTATCCACCTTGGGGAGTGGTCCATGGTTTGGATGGATGGAGCCAGATATGAGAAGCAGAATAAGGATGAACCTCCTCTGTCTGTGAGTTATCAGGGCAGACAGCTTGGGGGATTTAAGCTTAGAATAATGTTGGGATATTATGAGCAGATTGTTGTAGAAGGGGGAAAACTCATGTAGCGGGCAGCGTTTGAGGAGGGAGTTAAAAGGAGCAGGAGTAGAGTCTGTCTGTGCAGTATTGAGGAGTAGTGTGATAGAAGGGGGAGGGGAGGAGCTGAGGTAGGTGAAGAGGGTAAGGTATGTAGTGAAAGGGAGGGGGAGAGGAGTAAAAAAGTTGGTACAAGAATGGGTGAGACAGGAGGGGTGGAAGGGGGTGAGGAGGGGATGTGTGAAGGGAATTTTGCCTTAGTGGACCCAAGGGGGTAGCAAGGGTCATCAGAGCAGCTGCAAGAAGCAAGTTTGAAGGGCTCCATATCAGTGGGGGTAGGAGGGGGAGAAAGTCTAACTAGGTGGCAGAGGGGGAAAAATGGAGGGTGATGATATGAGAGTGACAACGTCAGAGAAGGACAAGGGATTGCATATGGGAGGGAAGTGGACAGAGGAAGTCAGAAGTGAACAGGATAGGGAGAGCCAGAGGGAGACAGTAGGTTAGAAGAAGATGGGGAAATCAAGAGGAGCATGAAGAAAAGAAAGGAATGCTGAGGTGATAGCTTTTTAAGTGGGAGGTGCAGTGGAAGAGGTAGCCAATGAGAGATAAGATAGGTGAAGAGGCGAAGTCACAGTGTATTTAAAGAGTGTTGGGGCGGAGGTGGCTGGTCAGGAGAAAAATTGATTTTAGCAGGCACACATCAAACCAGCAGAAAAGTAGTGTGGAAAGCAACCAGAGCGATGAGCCAAGACTGGATCCAGAGGCCGACCAATGGTAGTACAGCAGGGACGTTAGGCAGCCAATTGGAGTGAGGAAAGGAGAGACCAGAAAGTTTGACAGTGCCTCAGCTTCAGCCATGGGCCATAACTGATGTTTCTGCATGCTGGAGGAAGCATGCCATGGCAAGAACAGCACTGCAGCACCATAGCATGTGAGGCAGGGATGGGAGTGCCAGGTCAGGGGCCTCCACCGGGAAAGAAAGAAAATAGGTGAGAGGGGAAATTAGTTAGGAGCTATCGTAGGGCAGAGAGCAGACAGGAAGAAGGCAGAGGGAGTTAGGTGTATTCTTAGAGTATGTATTGGGGAGAATGGTCAGAGTGCCAGTGGATGCTGAGTGGGAGAGTAAGCAGGCAACAGAGAGAGAGAGAGAGGTTAGGTAGGGCGGAGTGAGTGAAGGAAATTAGAGAGGAGAAGTGAAGAAAGAATCACAATTTTGCAAAACACAGCAGATTCAGGCAATTACAGCTTTTACATAGACAACATTAGGCTAGCAGTACAAGCATGCAGGACCGGTAAAATGGGACTACTTGGGACTACAATATATAATCAGGCAGTAACAGTAAATAAAAAATTTGATTTTAGCAGGCACACACCAAACCAGGAGAAAAGTAGTGTGGAAAGCAATCAGAGCTACAAGCCAGGGCCGGCTCCAGAGGCCAACCAATGGCACTACAGCTGGAAAGTTAGGTGGCCAATCGGGGTGAGGAAAGGAGAGCCCATAAAGTTTGATGGTTCTCAACTTCAGCCACGGGCCATACCTGATGTTTCTACAGGCTGGAGGGAGCTGGCGGTGGCAAGAACAGAGCCGCAACACCAGAGCAGGGGAGGCAGGAATGGGAGCAGCTGGTCAGGGGCCTCCACCTAACTTTCCTATGGGCTGGAGGGAGTAGGTCGCAGCAAGAACAGGGCCATAACACTGGGACAGGGGAGGCAGGGATGAGAGTGCCCCATCGGGGGCCTCTACCTAATGTTTCTGATTGCTGGAGGGAGCAGGCGGTGGCGAGAACAGCACCGCAACACTGGAACAGGGGAGGCAGGGATGGGAGCGCCTGGTCAGGGGCCTCTACCTGGAAAGTCTAGTTAAGTCAGGTTTTTTTCATGATGTGATTATCTATATCCTTCTTTTATATTTATTTTAAATTTGCACTACCGTTTCATGATTGCCTGTATATGATATGGGTCTATGTCAACTCACTTTCATCTTTTCACTCCCTGACAGCCCGCTCCCAACAATTCGCTCTGATGCAAATTCGATCCTATCTTTCTCCAAAAGTCATTTTGCTCCCTCTCCCGCTCCACACTAGTGTATCATCCCTGGTATAAACTATACCTTATCTAGTTAAATGAGAGCTATTTTGCAGAGTACGTGTATGGGGTTTTAAGCACTGCTACTGCAAATATTCACATCACACACATATCATTCATATTAACTACAGTAGCCAATTGAAATGCATGTGAAGTGCCATTGAATGTGAAGAGCTGGTTGCATTTTGTTTTTTCTCTTACCATAAACCTCACATCTGCTTGCTGACCACATACACTGTAGCCAGTGAACGCCTTGTCTCAACCACTCTGCCCGGTTCCACTCATCACAGTCCTGACTCCTGACCATGTTCATTATGAACTAACAGGCACTCCAGAAAATATGTATTTTGGAAAAAGCTATTAGAGGACCATGATATGATGCAGAGACTGTAAGCATCATTTTAACTTTTCTCAGTTTGACCAGCTGTATTTACATTCCCTAGAGTCATTCTGTTTGGGAGCAAATCAACATTTACCATGCAAAATCATTCCACAAAATATATCACAGTGCCCTTTTAAACACATAAAAACAACAAATGAGTATATGTTCTCAGTTTGTTAAATATGTAGATATACTGTCTATTCATGTATTTGAAATCTAGATGCTAACAATGAGCTCCTGCCTCAATACACTGCTTCTGCTCAGCTGCTCCTTCTGATTCTCCCTCTTATGTCAAACTGGCATGAGTCAGACTAGAAAAGCACCTCAGCTGTGCTATTAGAAATAAATGTGGGGACTACATTTATTTATTTATTTAAGTGTTTTACCAGGAAGGCATACTGAGCAGAATACTGCTCAATTACAGATGCATCCTGGGAAGCACCAACTAGGACGTAAAGTAATACCTTGAATAATAAAAAACCTCCTACTCCTACCACTGATTCACTCTGACCCCTAATGGACACCCCACATTCATGTCAGGGCTGAAGCAGCACAGCATAGATAGCACACTAGCAGCAGGATTGTTCAAATCAGAAGTGTAGCTGGGCCCCTGAGCATACTGTGCAGCAGTAGTTATTTGGGATAATGGATAGGGACATTTGTAGTTAAATGCACTACACCCTGTAGCCTGTTACAGAGATGTGCTAGATGCCACACAGGCACTACAGTATCTCACTACTTACAGCCAAAAATGTTTAATTAATTACTGGTATAAGTGGTTAGTCTAAGGGTTGAATTCATGGGGGTGGGTTGACAGGGAGCGGATTGTCGGAGGAGTGTCATGATGAGGGATTAAATGTTTGGGAATGGATTTTTGGGCATGAATTGTCAGGAGCGAATTGACGTGCTCCCATATGATATGTATGACTGTGTTCTTTAATGTTTCCTCTCTGTTATATATTTAAATGACAATAAAAAAAATTGCAGGCAAGGAATTTGGCTTCACCATCTCTTCAACAAAAGATCCACACTGAAGATGTAGCAGGATAAAATGGCAAATATTTTATTCCACAAGCCAGCAGCATGGTGCAGATACCCTTCCCCATTGCCAAACATTTTTGCGCAGTATCAGCGCTTTCTCAAGGCATGTGTTGGTATCAGGTACTGCACCTATTTAAAATCATTTATTAAAACCATAGTACAGAGATAAATAAATGTGATGTCAAGTGCAGTATATATATATATTTATACAATGGGGGTGAGAGCAATCCGAGTGGGATAACTTCACTTATTTTCACTGCAGTGAAATAACTTATGATGACATCACCGGAGTTAAAATAACTTACACATATACCTACTCTGCTGATGTTATCAATCACTCACTCCAGCCTGCATACTAAACTGAACTTCTCCACAAATCAGTTTCTCACTGCTACTTGCAAGTAACTCAGTTAACACTGCAAAGGACATTCAGCTGTGTCCAATAGTGTGTGTAAAACTCCTAACCTGTCACTATGCTACTGTCATTTTCAAGAAAGCTTGCATTCTAAATAACAGTGCCTCACAGTTTCTGTTTCTCACTCCTACTTGCAAGTAGCTCAATTAACACTGCAAAGGACATTCAGCTCTTTCCCATAGTGTGTGTAAAACTACCAGCCCATGACTATGCTAAAGTCATTTTCAAGAACACCTGTATTCTAAATCACAGTGCCTCACAGTTTGTTTCTCACTGCTTGCTGACACTAACTCAATTAGTAGTGCCACACACATTCACCTGCTTCTCATAGTGCATGTAACACTCCCAGCCCATTCAGAAACACTTACACACATTCAGAACACACACAAACAGTGCTCTTAGTATAGCCTAGAGGTTAGAGTAATGAGCGTTTAACAAGCTTGCAACATCCTGCACACAAGACATGGATTTGATTCTCACAACCTCCACTTCCACACCACATGATGCAAAACAAGTCACTTAACTGCCTAATGCTCCTAAGTCATCTCTAAAAACTTACCCAGTTAACAAACACTAAAATAAAAGAGACAGACTACACAGGAAAAGGATGCAGAAAAACATGACAGCACTTCTGAAGCTCCTACCCCATTGTTTAAATAGCACACATGATATGAAGATCATGGAATATGGAAAATATTCTCACTCCTGCAGAGTGAGCTGTGCATTCTGACTTGTGCCTTTGGCACTCGTGAAAATACAGAGCTCACTCTGCAGGAATGAGAATAGTTTCCATATCCCATGATCTGCACATCATGTGTGTGATTTATACCAGGGCAGTGAGAGCTTTAGGAACATTTTTTCTGTTTCTGTGTGTTTTCTGGTCATTCTGTGTGTGGTGTGAGTGTGTGTGAGTTGTTTTGAATGGACTGTGAGTCAAATATGCAATGGGACACAGGTGAGTGTGTTTTGCAAAGCTAATTGAGTGAGTTGCAACTTCAGTGAGAGAGAAACTGCTGCAGGTAGCACTGAGAAAGAGAAACTGCTATGTGAAGGAGTTTCCTTTAGAATTCAGATTGTTTTGAAGCTGAGATCAGCACAGTAATGGGCTAGGAGTGTCAGAAACACAATGGGACACAGGTGAGAGTGTTTTGCAAAGCTAATTGAGTAAGTTGCAACTTTAGTGAGAAAGAGAAACTGTTTTCTGAAGCAGTTGCATTTGAATGCAAGCTGCAGTGAAGATATCCTCACTCTGGTGACATCAGTAGAGTGTAGATAAATGGCATTTCCTCACTCTGCTGATGTCAACAGGATTTATCCTAACTGCAGTGGAAATAACACAGGATATTCTACTGAGAAAGCTCTCACCCCTATTGTATGTGTGTGTGTGTGTATATCTATATATATATATATATATATATATATAATTCTCCAATACCACCTGAAAAGCAGGAAAAAGTGTGAATAAATAGTCAATTTGAGGTATAAATACTAGTGTCAGTGTAAAAAACTACTGTATGTAAAAATGCATACAGGCACAGCCAGACATGATCAGATATTTCCTGAAATTTCTGTAATATTTCTAGAGAAATCTCCTGCTTTCTGCATTTCCACATTAGTGGCAGCAGAGAGAATCTCTTTAGAAATGTTGTGAAATATCTGGAAATATCTGACCATGTCTGTGGCTACTACTGTAGGTATAACATTTACAGGTGACAGAATTGAGTAAATCAACGTATAAAACTCATGATCAGAGGATTCCCTAAACTGCAAAAAATGTGGGGATTATATACAATGGGTATTAATTAGATGTGAATATCCCATAAAAAGATTATACATGTTTTATCTCTCTATTCTCTCTCAGAATTCATAAATAAGGAGTCAACTGAAAAAAATCATTAAGGCCAGGGGAATATAAGATTTGAAACAGTACTGCTAGTAAGATTCTCTCTGGCACAATTGTATACCCACATCACCCCTCTGGTGTGTGTCCTGAGTTTCTCCATCATCTGTAGATAAAGTCTACATTCAACACCGTCAAGTGTTACATGTTGGGTGAGAGTGCTCACATGATCCAGTCTATTTATACTCCTTATATGTTGATCAATCCTCTCATTAAATTTCAGTGTAATCTTACCAATGTAAAAAGCTGAACATGTTTTACAGCTTGCTAGATATACAATATTCTGGGCACTGCAGTTGCAGAAAACTAAAATGTCAAACACCTCCCCAATAACAGGGAGTATGACAGTATTACCAGTTTTTACATATTTACAAAATTTGCAGTTGCCACATTTAAAGGTACAGTTAGCACAGTCTCTTGTTTTTTCAGTACATGTGCTGTGAACCAATGAATCTCTCAGATTGGTACCCCTCTTATAAACTGTATGTGGCGTATTTTTGGTCACATATTGTAACTTTCTGTCAGTATTTAAAATGTACCAATTTTTCTTTATGATATTATTAAACAGATAAGACGGGACTGAATGTTGTAATGAATTTTGATGTTTGATTTGGTCTCTTTTTGTTATTAATTCGTGTGCAGTTCTCTGATTCAATGGTAGGAGGAGATGAGCGGTGCAGATGATAGTTTAGTAAGGTTTCTTTATTCATAGCATCCACCTTCTCTCTTGCTTTTACAACTGTGGTGTGATTATATCCTCTTGAAATGAACCGTTCAGTCAGCTCATTAGAACTAAGTTCATAGTCTTCCTCTAAAGAGCAATTCCTTTTAGTACTTAAGGGACGCTCATAGTTAATTAATACCCATTGTATATAATTCCTGTATTTTTTGCACTTTGGGGAGTCCTCTCATCATGAGTTTTTTATGTTAATTTACTCATTTTCAGTCACCAGTTACTTTTATGCCTATGCATTTTTACATACAATAGTTTTTACACTGACTGTAGTATTAATATCACAAATTGACTATTCACAAAATATTCCTGCTTTACAGGTGGTATTGAGATTTTATATATATATATATATATATATATACATATATATATATATATATATATATATATATATATATATATATATATTATATATATATATATATATATATATATATATATATATATATACACTACACTTGACATCACATTTATTTATCTCTGTACAATGGCTTTAATAAATAATTTTAAATTAGTGCAGTACCTGATACCACCCCATGCCTTGAGAAAGTGCTGATACCATGTGAAAGCATTTGGCAATGGGGAGGGGGTACCTGCACCATGCTGCTGACTTGTGGAATAAAATATTTGCCATTTTATCCTGCTGCCTCTTCAGTGTGGTGAGTACTTTGTCTTTGTCTCCGTCATTTGCTTTAGCCACCTGTTTTTACCTGCTCTCTTTGCAATAAAAAAGAATATTATAAAAAAAACAAAAAAAAAAAAACTTTGAGTTCCTGAAAGGAATAAATAAGGTGAACTGTGAAAAGTTATTTATCAGGAACATATAAGCTAGGACATGGACTCATGAGTAGAGATTAATTGGGAGAAGGTTTATAAAGAATGGAAGGAAGTATTATTTTACAGATAGAGTGGATAAGCCAAGGAATGGCCTGCTGGCAGAGGTAGTGGGTGCCCAAACCATAAATGGCTTCAATCACAGCTGGGATAGAGTCAAAGTCAGAGTAGCTACTCAGAGGGATAAGGGAGGTAGGGACATGGAGAACAATATGCAGAACAGGGTAAGGGAAGACTCCACAGAGATAACAGGTCAAGGCATACTTTAGGATAACATGACAGACTAGATGGACCATCAGTCTTTTTCTGCCATCATCACCTATATTTCTGTGTTTCTATTCAGATTCATTGTTATCATATTTGTATTGCTGTCTGATATTTTTATAACAGATTGTATTACTCATTTTATAATTAATTATAATTAAACTCATTAAATACAGTACGGCCACCACAAGCCATTTTTCTAAAATCCATTCTCTCAAGGTTACTTTTTGACTCTGCATGATAAATTTGTGCTGCATATGTATTAGGAGAGTGCTAGCACCCATTTTCGATGGTAAACAGCATAGCACCACACAAAGATATTTAATTTATTCATAGTGGGTCTGGCTACAGGGCAGTTAAGTTTAAAAACTTCAAAACCCCATATTTCAGCACAGGAATTCAGTGCTCCCAGATCAAACAAAGCATTTTCCTGTAGTGCACCCTAATTTTCCCTGTATTTTCACTGTAAAACTGGGATGAAATTCCTGTAGATTTTCCTGTATGCACAAATCAATGTAAGTACACAATTGGTGTCATTATGCCAGTCAATAAGATCACCAGGACGAATGTTCAGGCTGTTTTATGTGTTCTTATTTATTTTAATTGTAAAAAATCACCTACAACATATCACACAACAACTCTACAACTATAAGAACTTTATATGTAACAATATAATATCATCTTGAGGTTCTGGGGACATGTTGGAATGTATAAAGCTCAGTTCTCAAGGTTCACATGTCTCCAGAACCTCCTGAAGGTATTATAACTTTGTAATAATACAGTCCCTTATACAGTATTCTATTTATAGTATTAAATGCCTTAACTTTAAATTTACCCCTAATCACAGACTGATACATTTTGTGTTCTGCTCTACATTGAAAGGGCATAGGGATGCACAAAATGCACATACCCCTCTTGCCCTGCACCCCGCGGACAGGTGCACCCATACTGGCATTCACCAATGCTGACCACCTATCCACTGCTCCTCCCCCAATGCACAGGACTTTGCAGGGTGGCCGGGGAAGGAGTTGTCCCAGGCAGACATCCAATGGGATGCCTCCCTGGGACCCATAGTGGAACTCACACATAGGGTGGCATGGGTCTGGGGCTGTGCATGACGATAGCATGCACGAGGACCAGCATGGCACCCTCCAGTCCCAGTGCTGCCTCACATAAACTTTCTGGGTGCTCTCCCATCCAGCTGCCTCTGCTGCCTCCTGCTGCCCAGCAGTCGGGAGCAGCACAGTGTCCACTGTCCTAGTCCCCCAGTGACTGAATACCTGTGTTCATGGAGGCATGCTGTGGGTTATGGCAGGGTCTCCCTGGTGTACCCTGCACCACCCTCTGCACCCATGTGGCCAGCACTACGCAGGTTAGTGAATACACGTAGTGCTGGCACACTCCCAGAATTTTCCCATTGCGGAGCTGTCTGCAGACATGGGGGATCGGGTGCGGTGGGTCTGCATGTGCCCCCTTCATGCATGCCATGCGGGGGGGCACGGGGTGTGTAGTAGCTACTCACCCCAGATATACATGCATAGCCACTGCACAATAATCATGCATTGGGCCTACAGCTCTGTGTACCTGTAGTGCTCCATTAATAAACATTGTTTCAGTGTATTGTTGTGTTTTTCATTGGCATGCTTAAGCACCCCCCTACACACACACACACACACACACGGCTTTGTGCACAGAACTCTCAGAGGTAAAAACAAATATTCCCTTTTTTTTTCATTTATTTTACTAACCTTAGGCCAGACCAGGGTCTATGGGTCCCTTCTGATCTCACACATATAATTCATAACTTCTGCTTATCTTAATGAAGACACCCCCATATCTTTCCCAGGCTCACAATGAAATAGAAACACTGTCTAATTTTTTTTCAAATAACCTCAACCTCTAGGCTGGTCAGAAGAAGTGCTGCCTTAGTGATCTTTTTAAAAACACAACTCTGCTCTGTGCACCAAACAAGCCAAGTAGCCCTTAAGCACTCTTTGTGTCCCCATCACCCTTTAAAGTCCACCATCATCGAGTCTCTTGTCTGGCTCACTTTTTGCACTTCATGTGTTTAAAATAGACAAATTTGCAAAACAGGTTTGTTTGCCTTGGTGGTTTGGAGCGCTGCTTCCCTCAAGCAACACTTTAGCACTCTTTCTTGCACCCCCCCAAAGCATATCATCAAGTGGTCAGTCTTTTGTCTGACTCATTTTGCACTTAAAATGAGTTTAAAATAGACTAACCTGAGGCTGCTCACAAGAAGGCTAGTTTACCTTCAATGGCTTAGGCTCTCCTGCCAGTCCAGAACAGTGGCATTTGAGATGCAGCTTGGCTGACTCAACGGTGTTGCTGTTTTGAGTGGGGCCACATGGCAGGTGTTTGGATCATGCAGCAGCTCACTGGTTCTTGATCAGAAGATCTGAATTCATCCTCAGAAAGATGCACTGCTAACACATTACCTTACTACCCCAGAGAAACACAGGCTGCAAATGGACCAACAGAATTGCTTAGCTTGGCAGAAGACACCAGGAGAAAGGACTGCTGTGTGACTGAGCTTCTCTGCTGGGATTAAATTAGAAGAACTTTTGTATTTGGACCTTTAATTTAGGGTAAAAAAACTAACATACAAAACAAAAAAAAAAAGTGTGTGTTTGGGTTACCTGAACTGAATGGGTAACTGAAAAGTCATCTAGGTGTAAATCTCAGGTGACTGAAAGGACTTAACTGCTGTGAGGTTTAAATTACTTGTAGAAAGATCTGGTAAGTAGGGGGAGTGGCTTAGCTAGAAGGAAGCTACATTTAAAGACTGCCTTAGAAAGATTCTGCTAATAGCTTGGCAGAAGACACCAGGAGAAAGGACTGCTGTGTGACTGAAGTTCTCTACTGGGACTATATTGCCCTCCTTCCCTCCCCTCCACCCAAAGCCAGTTCTATTTTTATAGGCACAGGATTTGACTGACAACAGGAACTTCCTGTTTAGGGGCAGGAAGTGGGTGATCACAGAACCACCAAGGACCCACCATCCTAGAAGGGCAAGAGTAGCTCTCCGGCCCCCTCTAGCTGCTGGAGGTCTGCCTCTGAACAAGTAAGTGGTCTACTGAGAAATATAGGATATTCTTGTCTCAGAACAGGACAATCAGGAGCTTAAAAGGGCACACAGGCAGAAAGTAAGAGAGAGAGAAAAAAAATAGATGAAAGAGTAAGGATTGCAAACAGTTAAGGGGTCAGAAATAAGACATGATTGGAGTGGTGCAGTGCAGTGGCTATGGAGCAGCAGTCTTCCGGGAGATATTCTGGAGGATGCGGTGTTGTCCCATCTGCAGGCACCTCTCTGGGCTGAGGGAGGAGGTTGCTCATCTCCAGGCTGAGTTGGCCAGGATTTGTGGGACCTCCTCTTCCATCTAGGGACCACCAGAGCCACTGCCGTTGCCTCAGAGGTTGCCAAGAAAGAGGAGCAGTTGGACCACAGTGGGCTCAGGGAGGGTGAGGGTGGTGGAACAGAGGCACATCCCTCCAGTTGTACCTCTCCACAATTCCTATGCCATTCTGGCAAAGTGTGGTTCCTCTATGGAGGCACCTACAGTGGAGACCAAGGAGGATGCTGGGAACCTCCACAAAGAAGACCCACAGGAGGGTGGCAGGGGACCCTGCAGGGGAAGAAAACAACTCCTGGTGGGGGACTCCATTGTTAGGAAGGTAGAACTGAGCAAGGAAGGGGAGAGGGAGGTAAGGTGCCTGCCTGGCGCCATGGCTTGGAGGGACAGGGAATGAATCCTCAGGATTGCTGGAGCAGCTGCACAGGGGAGGGAGCTGGATGTCATTGTCCACCTCGGAACAAATGACCTGGCTAAGAAAGGGATTAGAGAAGTGCAGGAAGAGTTTGTGGAATTGGGAAGGGGTCTTAGTCAAGTAGCACGCACAGTAACCTTCTCGGAGGTGCTACCCATCAATGGCATAGGAGAGGCTAGGGTGTTCCGTACTATGGGATTCAATCAGTGGTTGAAAAACTGGTGTGGAGCTCAGGGATTTGGCTTCATTGGGGACTGGGGGTCCACCTGGAGTGATGCAAGCCTATACTGGCATGATGGGCTGCATCTGTCCTGGAGGGGAACGAGGATCCTAGGTGACAGGTTTAAATGCTTCATTGGCAAGCTTTTAAACTAGTCAAGGGGGGAGGCACTGGAAAGGAGCAGGAAAATCCTAGCCCCCCCCAAACAATCACGGTAGTAAGTGTGGCAAACACCAACATGGAGGTGTCGATAGGAGAAGGGCAGGTAAATGGAGAAAGTGACAAAGGCAAGAAGGACAGGGATGGGGCAAAGGGGTAAGGCCATCAAGAAATGGAGGTAATGAGTACCAATGCCCGTAGTCTGGGCAACAAGCTCCCTGAGCTGGTGGCCTTAATGGAAGAGGGATGCCTGGATATCGTAGCAGTCACAGAAACATGGTACACAGAGAACCATGACTGGGATGTTAACATACCAGGGTACATAACCTACAGGAGAGACAGGCAGTGGAGAAGAAGGGGAGGAGTAGCTCTCTATGTAAAGGAAGGGATAAAAGCAACTGAACAAAAGAGTAAACAGGGAGGAAAGGAGGCACTGTGGGTCACCTTGGAGACTGGAAAGGGCAACACAATCCGCAAGGGGTTGTGTACAGACCCCCATGTCAGGGGGAAGGAATGGACAAGGATATGATGGAAGGCATTCTTAGAATGGCAGAGAAGGGGAGATACTGTTGATGGGAGACCTGAATATGCCAGATGTTAACTGGAGCACATTTGCTGCAGCCACATCCAACAACAGGGCCATTCTTGATGCCCTACAGGTGGCAGGCATTAGACAGCTAGTTTCGAACCCACTCGTGAGGGAGCAATCTTAGACCTCGTGATTCTCAAACGGGGCAGTGAGAAGATCTCAGATCTAGAAGTAGGTTGCCATCTGGGGACAAGTGACCATCAAACAATGTGGTTCACATTAAACTCAGCTACAGAGTCAAGCCATACAAAGTGAGGGTACTGGACTTAGGAGGCTGACTTTGGCAAGAATGAGAGAGTGCCTCAGAAAAGCACTAGCAAACAGGTTAGAAGGAGGTGTGGAGCAACAATGGGGAATTATCAAAACTGCCATCACAGAGGCAACAAGCCTTTGTGTGAAGCAAATAAACAAATCAAAATGAAAGAAAAAGCCACTATGGTTCTCAAGAGGTGGCTGTGAAAGTCAGGAAGAAAAGATAGCATTCCAGAAGCATAAGGAAACACAGAAGGAGCAGGACAGAGGCTGTACCACTTAAGGCAGAAGAAGCAGGAGGAAGTCAGAATAGCAAAAGGCCCAAACTGAGGAAAAGATAGCCAACTCAGTTAAGAAAGGGATAAAACCTTTTACAGGTACATCAGCGAGTAGAAAGACAAAGGGAGGGATAGTGAGGTTGAATAGAATGAACGGTGGGTGAGCAGAAGGGGACAGTGAAAAGAGGAATACTGAACTAATATTTCTGCTCAGTATTCACAAAGAGGAGGGGAAGTGCCTAATCCATAACAGAAGCACTCTTGATAGGGGGTCGATCCCAGTCCTTTCACAGAAGAAAGGGTTCTGCAAGAACTCCTAAAACTGAAGGTGGACAAAGCAATGGGTCCTGATGGAATTCACCCCAGAATTCTAAAAGAATTAAGGAAGGAACTAGTGAAACCACTGGCTACTCTTTTAATAAATCATGGAGGATGGTGGTACCGAGGACTGGAGGAAGGTGGATGTGATTCCCTTCACAAAAGTGGGACCAAGACAGAGGCAGGAAACTACAGACCTGTCAGTCTGACCTCTGTGGTAGGAAAGTGATGGGAGTCACTTCTGAAGGAAAGAATAGTTGAGTACCTAGAGGTCAGTGGAGCACAGGATCCAAGGCAGCATGGGTTCAAGCGGGAAGGTCATGTCAGATGAAGCTAATAGATTTCTTTGACTGGGTGACCAAAGTAGTAGACCAGGGAGGGGCTGTGGACATGGCCTACCTAGACTTTAGCAAGGCATTTGACACAGTCCCACACAAAGATTGATAGTCAAATTAACCAGCCTGGGAGTGGGTCCCAGGGTAGTAGCCTGGTAAAACATTGGCTGGACAACAGGACACAGAAGGTAATTGTAAATGGAGTCCACTCTGAAGAAAGGGCGTTACTAGTGGGGTACCCAGGGTTCAGTATTGGGTCCAGTCCTTTTAATGTCTTCATCAGTGACATTGCAGAGGACTGGAAGGAAAAGTGTCTTTTGCAGATGACACAAAGATCTGCAACAGGATTGATACACAAGGAGGCGTGGAAAGGATGAAAAGGGACTTGGCAAGGTTGGAGGAATGGTCAGACGTGGCAGCTAGGATTCAATGCAAAAAGTGCAAATAATGCACCTGGAAACAAGAACCCAGGGAAGAATACACAAGGGTGGGAGGTAGTAACAACAACAAAACAGGAAAGGGACCTGGGGGTAATCATATCAGATGACCTTAAGGTTAGCAAGCAATGTGAGAAGGCAGTAGGGAGGGCCGGTGTACTGGGATGTATAGGAGAGGCATCAGCAGCAGAAAACAGGAAGTTGTTATCCCTCTGTACAGACAGTTGGTGAGCCCCATCTGGAATACTGTGTCCAGTTCTGGAGACCCCATCTCCGCAAGGACATAGACAGGATAGAGGCAGTCCAGAGGAGGGCAACAAAAATGGTGCAGGGTCTGCAAGAGAAGCTGTATGAGGAGAGACTAAAGGAGCTTAATATGTATACCCTTGAGGAAAGAAGGAGAGGGGGACATGATAGAAACTTTCATGTACCTCAAGGAATCAACAAAGTCCAAGAGGGTAGCATCTTTCAGAAAAGAGGCTTTGCAAGAACAAGGGACACAATTTAAAGATAGAAGGAGGGCGTTCAGGGGCAATGTAGGAAGTATTATTTCACAGAGAGGGTAGTGGATGCATGGAACAGCCTTCCTGAGGAAGTTGTGGGTCTAAAACATGGGAGAATTCAAGAATGCATGGGACAGACATAAGGCAATTCTTGTGGGGGGCAGGAAGATATAGGCTGTTGGTTAACTAGGATCTGCGGCCTATCCTGTAGGTAGGGAAATGGGCAGACTAGATGGGCCTAGCGGTCCTTATCTGCCATCAAAGTCTATGTTTCTATGTGTAGCAAAGTCAGCAAACTGAGCACCAAATGGAGGGCTCTGTCTGAATCTTGGCAGCCATGAGATTAATAGTGGGCATGTTCCCGTAGTGTTTGTCCATTTCCCCTGATATTTTAAAAATAAAATATTTCCTTCCCGTATCCTGTTTGTGTAGTAAAATTCCCTTAAAATACAGGAATTCCTGTAGATCTGGGAGCACTGGGAATTACAAAATAAAATGAAAAGAACTCATGGGACTGAGCAAACAGCATCCTGAAAGAGTCCGCCAGAGTTTTCACAGTGCCTGATAGAGGTGTGGCAGTGATGTACATGTCATGTGTAGGGCCCGATGCTACACCCTTATGGCTTGTCTGTGGCAGAGGTAGGAGTGGGGGCTAGGAACACTCCGGAAAAGAGAGGCTGTGTGAACACACTGTAGGCTGGCACCAAAGATTATCTACAAAGAATAATTTATTCAATAACTCAAGACATACTACAAACAAGACTAGCTACTATTTTTTTCCCAGTTGTTTAACCAGATGAGACACACTAAACTGAAAGCTTGTTTACAGGTGCAACCTGGGAGCATGGGGAAGGTAAGTGACTTGCTCTGGATCACACAGTATGCACGTGGGGCTACAGGATTCAAACCCAGGTCTCCAGATTTGCAGCTCAGAGCCTTAAACACTGTGCTATACTGCCTCCTTACTCCTAGGTGTAGCTAGTATTATTTGTGGTATGTCTTGAGCTACTGAATAAATAATATTTTGCAGATAATCTTTTGGGTGCCAGCTTGTACCTTATTCATGCAGTGCCTCTCCATTCTTATGTGTTCCTGGTGACTCAAGCCAATTTCATAGAAGCAGACTGCATCATGGGATCCAGAAGTGCATTCTCCTCTCGTGAAGAGGAATGAGGATTAGCTCTTCTCTTGAAATAGTGCATGAGACAAGGTTTGTCTATCCATACTATCAGAGGATGGCTCTGAATGCCAGGGGCATGACTTGCTGACCAATAAGAATAGCCCTTTTCTTGTTGTTGTAGAGAAAGCAGTCCGAGGGGGATCACAAACCTAGCATCTTAAGTGTCCCCAGATGGGCCAACAAACCCATTCTGGAGGCATCTATAGTGAGGACCTCCTTAAGGGGTGGATGGAGAAGTAGTGACCCTGAAGCAGATGGGAGTGGTCTTGCCACTAGCAAATCACTGCATTAGGGCCTTGATCAGAAAAGAGTGATCCAAGGATTTCAAAGCCTCAGTCCACTGGGCACAAAGCATCCATTGGGGAATGTACATGTGGAACTGGGCCATGGAAACAGTTATAGCGGCAGCCACCATGAGGCACAGGAGCAGAAGCATGGGCCTCACAGGGGTCTGGGCTCTAGAGGTGATCAGTGTCACTTGGGCTATCAAGTTGTGAACACCAGAGTCCAGAAGAAATGCTCACACCTGAGTCATGTCCAAGACAGGCCCAATAAGTTAAAAAGTTCTGTTATGGGATCAGAACTGATTTAGGTTCTTTGACCGGGATCCCAGACAACTGATGAGTCCAGTACAAAACTGTGGACTGCTTCCCTGGACCTGCCTTGAGAAGTCTGCCATCCAGGTATGGGACTACATATAGGGTTTTCCAACATAAGGCCACAGCCATCACAGTGAAGCACTTGGTGAAGACCCATGGTGCTGAGAATAAATTAAAGGGCAAGACTCAAAATAGGTAATGCCAGTCCTCCAAAAGAAAGAACAGATACTGTGTTGTCAATAGCTGTGCTGAATTATGACATATAGATATCCATTCTGCATGTCCAGAGTGCAAGCAAATCCCCTTGAGACTGAAGAGAGACCATGTAAAACTTTATGTGCACAGTATATTTGTTCAGGCCTCTGAAGTCCAAGATGGGACATAGATAATCTTACTTTTTTGAGACAAGGAAATATCTTGAATAAAAAACAACCTTGTTGATTTTGTCCAGGGGTACAGACATACATGTGATATGTCTAACTTGATTAAGAGGGAGATTTGGGTCAAATTAGTAGGGAGATTGGCCTGCTAGTAGGGACATGCCATAATGTCATGAGTTTGTCCTTAAATGGCATCACAAAATAAGAAAAAAAAATTAAAAACATTTAATATATTTCATTTTGTCAAGAATAAGCAGTAAAAAGAATCAACAACTAGATGTACAAAGTTATCACTTACATTTTTCATCACTAATTTACTTTTTATGTGTCTTTATCTGCCAAAAAAAACATGAATGGATATTTTAGACAGAATTTTACTTAAGCAGGATATTTTATTTTCCGGGAAGGAGTTCAATTAAAAAACCTGGAGTCTCCTATGAAAAGAGGGAGATATCACATGTATGTATAGGCTGAATATTTTTTTTGTCTAAAAGACTACAGACTTCGGTCAACATGAACAATAAAAGCTCCAGAGGGCACTAACAGTGGCTAGAAGGATACACAGGAGGGGTACTATTTGTTCTAGCAAATGACCTTCCTGAAGAATATCGAGGACCCACCCATCTAAAGGTAATTTCTGCCATTTTGTCTGAAATTGAGAAAATCCTCACTCCTACCTGATTACCAGGAGAGACATTAGGTGGATTTGATGGAGTCAGAAGGTGGAGGGGCAGTACAGGTGCCAGCAGCTCCTGGACCTTTAGTGACCTTCAAATGGGCATCTGAGGACTGGCTTGGGGGCAGGAGCCCCAGCAGCAGAAAGACAAGGAGGCTGCCCACAGGAGGAGTAGGAGCAGAGGTGAACAACACACCCAGGGTCTTGAGTGCACCCAGTACAGAATCCCCTAGTATTGCACTAAGAGGAAATATTTGACAAGAGGTTCTCCATGGAACTGCTATGTGTTTCCTGGTGCTGGCTGAAAATTATATGGCTATATTCTTTACGAGCACTCCAACCATTTTCTGAAACACAAATTGGATCCCCAGACCCTGTCATCATAAGTGCATTTAAAGCTAACGTAGATCTTGTTTTGTCATGAAGTCTAAAGCAATGCAGCAGTTTAGTGTAATCCATTTGTATTGATCCCCTTGGAGTTGGACATGCTAATTGGAAAGATTGATGCATATGGGTTTGATTTTAAGCTCATTTACAAAGTAGCTTCATGCAGTAACACAATCTGGAATGAAGGTCAATTCCCAGCTGATTTCACTGAGTTCCTGACAGAGCTTGGTTATGTCATATGTTTTGAATGCTGAGGTTTTGATGAACAGGAGTAGAGAGTTTCTAGCTGTGCACTTCCATATGTAGGTGATGGGGCCATGGTCACTGGGAGTCATGTATATTCACTTCCCAAATGCCACAAATAATGTGGTGTTCATTACTGAGGATTTCATAAAAAAAAATGCTATCAACTATTCAGAATATTACATTAAGGATATAAGAAACAGTTACAAAATACAAAGACTTATGGAAAACACATGTAGCCCCCCCAGGTAGGCAGGTCAAGCCTCATGGTCACTCTCCCTGCCCACCCCCCATAGTTTCCTTCTTTCCATCCCCTTTCTGTTCTCTCCCCCATTCACACACTCAATTGTTTCTATAGGAACAGTTATAAAATGGCACTTACACTGTGCCAGCTCCTGTGTCTGTGTTTCTGAAGATGCCCCCCTTCTTTTGCCTGACTTCCCTTGACCCAAAAAGTGCATATATATTAAGTAGCTCCCCTCTTGACCCTGGTTCATACTTTGAAAGCAGTAGTAGGCAATAGTCCAGGCTAATCTATTCTTTTCCTAACTCAAGGTGCCTGATTACGAAAGGTACCCTTGGGAGCGATGCAAATTACATCTCTCCATGGTTGCGGTGATACCTGGGTGCACCAGGGACCCTGCACTGTATTCTGCAAAGAAACAGGGTCCTGCAGCAAAATCCCATGGATTTCTGCAAGTGTGACACAGTGCCCAACCCGCAGTGCAACAGCAGCACATGCCACAAGGATCTGGATCCCCTTCCACTGGCGCAAATCAGGCCTGGCCAACATTGGTGGTGGTGTGAGGGGGGTAACTCATGCCAGGAAGGGGTCAGGGGCAGGAGATGCATGGAGGTCATAGGGTAAGTTGCTGTGACAGTGGGGAAGTACAGGATTGTGCTACAACCAGGAGGGATGCATATGCCCGTGGAAAATATAAAAGGAGGCATATGCACCCTACTAGATGGCAACGGAATCCCTTACTTCCCTGCTGACACACCGACCCTCTCTATGCCCCCTGTGCCCCTCCTGCCCACTGACCCCACATGTAGCCCACCCACAACTGTGTCCCACTCTGTCACAAGGGGTGTAGAACACCTCCTGGCAGGTCTAAGTGGAGCCCCATCCGATGGCCACGGCGGGGCTTTTGGAATCTGGCATTTGGCATAGTTGCAGCCCTGCCATGGTGCAAGCCCGCTTCTGACCTGTCATACCCAGATGCAGGTCACAAGGGTGGCGCACTGCCCCATTAGTGCAACAGATTCCCTCACCAGTGCAGACCGCGTACCAGAATAGGGAATGCTGCAACAAATGATGCAAGGTTCAATTTGCATCATTGCTGTTTGATGCAAGCACCTTGCATGTGCATGGAACCCTTTTGGAATTGGGCCTACAGTGTAAAAACAGCCTGCAGAACACCCAGTGAATGGGGAAGAGTTGTCTGAATGTTAGCAATAACACTAGGCAGAATGACCAAGCAGTCCACCTAATGTCATCAGTGATTAGTGATGTGGATACTGGCCCCCCTCAGCTGCGGGATGCAAGCTGAGATGCAGTCAGTGATAATGGCAGCACACAGCAGGCTAGGGGAGGGACCAAGGCATATATTGGATGATTGCCTTTTTTGTTCCCATTGTCAAGTATTAGAGGTAAGTCGGAGGCTAAATGCAAAATATATGTATTTTGGGGTTGGAGATGACTGGCTAAGGAAGGAGGATATCTTCAAAATAATGTGTATGGTAGCAGCATTATGCAAAGTATACTTTACAACAATTCTTATAGAAAATGTTCAAATAAGAAGAATCTGCATTTATATATGGCTTTTTATACACACTGTGTCCCAAAGCACTTTACAAGTAATGAGAGACTAGTATTGTAGTTCTGAATGTGTAGTGGCAGTCATTTCACACATCAGTACCCACACACAGCTTTGGACAATTGCATGAACTGGTTTTATGGGAAGGGGAATGTTGTCCAGGACACTGGGCAGGTTATTATGGAGGCACCTGTTCTCTAAGTCCTCAGTTTTTTTTGCACATGGCTTGAGGCATATGGGCCTGCTCCCAGATGGTGCCTTGTTATTCCCCAATATCTGTATCATGAACAATGACTTTCTGCTCCATATGGAGTAATCTGGGCTTGAGCTGGTGTAATGCTGCCATGGTGTTGTTAGGTGCAAGGGTGACTTGGTCCTTGGTCCCTCTGATTGAGTAATGTGGTGAACATCTGGTTGACTGGGCTGAGATCTGTGTAAAGGGCTTCCCCTGCCATGCAGTCCTGAAGCTGCAGAGATGCAGGGGTGGTTTCTGTGGCCATTCCAGTTTTGATTTTAAAACAGAAAGGATCTGCTGGATGCTGGTATGTTAGGAAATGCTATATTTATTAAGTGCAGATAAAATTTAGGTTCCATTAGGATCTTTTTAAAGGAAGTAAGCTCTGAGTTAGCAGCACTTCCGGGTCAAGCTGCCATCTTGCTTAAGGGTTAAATCATGCCCCCAACCCCCGAATGAAGTTTTCAAAAATGATATTAAAAAGCAATTTAATGATTTGTATAAGTCAGAGGAAGAAGCCCTGGAGAATGAAACATGATCATAGCATCACGATCAAACCCTCTAACAAGGGGGGGTGGGATCGTGGTGTACAACACTGCAGATTAAGCGGCAGAAATTAACAGACAGCTTGGTGATAGCATTACCAACTCTTTTTGTATGACCCCACAAATGAGATCAAAGAAAGAATTGATGCATTTTTTCCTTGCTGGTAAATGATGGTCTGATTTCTTAAACTGAGCTTAAGTATATGACAGTAGAGTTTTCAGTGTAACCTACAATCTATACTTTACTTAAAGTGCATAAAAATGCACAATGGCCGCATGGACACCCTATCATTGCAGGCATCAGTTGGTTGACTGAGTCAATCTCACAAAACATAGATTCCTTTCTACAACCTCTTGTTAGTGATCTGCAGTCCTTCGTAAGGGACACTCCCAACATGCTACAATTTTTAGAATGTAAATAGGGTGAAGAGAACTGTATTCTAGCCATATCAGATGTTAATGTCTTGTACACTAATATTCCCCACAGTGGAGGGTTAGAGGCAATAGAGTATTATCTACTGAGGCTAACCGAACTACCACAAGAAAAAGTCTCAATGGTAGTAGACCTCACCGAGATTGTTTTAAAAAAAAAATGATTTTCCTTCCTAGATAAAAAACTACCTCCAGCAAAAGTGGACTGCTATGAGGTAACATTAACCCCCATCTTGACCAGTTTATATATAGGCCAATGGGAAGAACAGGTCATTTTGAGGAAAGTGTCAATAAGCATGTCCACAAACTTGTTATGTGGAGATGCTTTATTAATGACATCTTATTATGTGGAATGGTACAAGGAAAGAGCCTGATGATTTTGTAGAATGGTTAGAAAGAACTAACCCAAATTTGAAATGGGATCTCCACTGGGATACTACAGTAGTAGTAGTAGCAGTGGTGGTGGTGGTGGTAGTGGTAGTAGTAGTAGTAGTATGTCAGTGGCTCAGCAGGTTGCATGCTCACCTCTGCAGCTAGAAGTTCAAAAGGTGGTGAGTTCTAGCTCCACACCAGGCACTTGGGGTAAATGTCAATACTGACAAAGTAGTGCATTATGAGGTGGATGCTACATGGCTGAGTTGCTGTCTTTCAGATGGGACATTAAATTGAGGTCCTGTCTGCCTGTTCGAGTGGTTGTCCAGGTGGACATTAAAGATCCCATGGCACTTCTCGAAAAGAGGAGTGGAATTTCCCCACTGACCTGGCCAAATTTTCCCCATTCACTACAAATACCACCAATTTCAGTTGGTTACCATCTGTATTCTCCTGGGTCGCCCCTGATAAAGGGACTTCTAGACCTAGTGGGCCAACCCGGTCAACAAAATTCAATAAATAAATAGTTTTTCTTGATCTCAGAATTATTAAACAGCAGTGGCACACTACTCCACTAACATATACACTAAGCCCACTGACCACAATATACAGTAGGTTCAATATTTGCTGCCTGAGACATGTAGTCAGAAACCTCCCCAATGTATAATATATGTGGGTGAAATAAAACTGTGGGCAGGAGAATTGGTGTCAGGCACATTCAGATGAGCTGACAGACAAATGTGTAGCTAAGGGGTCCAATAGAGATGACGTGGAGAAAGAGAATGGAGTCAACCTTATGCAAAGAGAAAACTTAGTAAACGGCTTGGTGAAAATGAAAGGAACAGATAATACAGTGTTTTTTACAACCACCTTATGGGTGGGAGCAAAAGACATTAACAACAATGAACAGAGAAACCTCCCTATCTTTAGGTCAGTACCATCACTTCTGGATAAAGTGAATCTACCACCTAAAAATGTATTCAGAAGGGAAGAAATATAAATGATGACCTTGTACATAGTCAGCTGACATTGGCAAACAGTGGTGGGATCCGAACAGAGTGGATATGCAAGGCATGTGGAACTTGTAAAGTATGCCCGACAGTACAACGTACATCCACTTTTGCAAATCAAAGGGGTGTTACAGAACACATCAGGGATTAAACAAACAGCAACACTGAGGGAAATTTATATATGCTCCTATATTCATGCTGAGCGTTCTGTGCTGGCCACAGTAAAAGAAAATTCCAGGAGAAGTTAGGTCAGGGTTTGCCAGCCACTAGCTCATGAGTAACATGTTGCTCTCAAAGCAGTCTGATGTGGCTTTCGAAGGGTTTGTCAATTACGTGCCAAGTACAGGTTCAAGGCTTTTAAATTTGAGAAAAGTCAAACTACAGGAGCTGGAAAGTGCCCTGGGTGCACAACAATCTACTGTTACTAAGCCTACAAGCAAATCTAAAGCTCCAGAGCTACTCTGAATAATTATTTTAAAATTGCAACTATTTTTTAAAAATACTGTAACTTAATAAAATATGATTATTGATGATTTACTATGACTGTGTTATTACTGTATTTTGAAACAGGTCCACAGTAAAGCAGAGCTCAAGAAATTCCAGATGCTTGAATGTCTGATTATAAACTGCATTTATTTGTTAAAATCGCCAGCCAAAACCTGGTGCTGCCAAATGTTTTTGAGTCACACTAGACTATTTCTCAAGGCATAGCACGCATGTGTGGAAGCATCATTTAAAACCAGGATCCTTAAAGTGACAGTGCTGTGCTGTAAATGCTTCAGAGTGTTACACGGTGAAGCTCGGCCGGTCAGTTCTGTTGCCATTCTCCTTGTGGTTATGGAGTTATTACTGTATTTTAACTCCTAAACATGGGTAAATATGGGTATGGCAAGGGCCGCATGTTGTTGTGGCTCACATCTTACTCAGAAATTAAACATGGCTCATGACCCTGAAGAGACTGGATACCCCTGGGTTAGGTGAATACTTGCTTACCATACAGAGCAATAAACAAGATTAAACTGTGCCAGTCCACATAAATCAGAATGGTTGTACGAGACTACACAATGTGGAGGCAATTGCCTTGGAAAAAATTAAACCACAAGTAAGAGGAGGGGATTTTGAAAACCACTTAAATAAAACAGAGCAATTCTGGATTTTTAGAAAAGGGGCCCTAAAACCACCAGGTCTCAATGGTAAGTTTGACAAATGATGCTAGATATGATTGCAAATCTCTGCAGTTTTAACTAGTGCTCATTTTAACATTATAGTAACATAGTAACATAGTAGTTGATGGCAGATAAGGACCCCTAGGTTCACCTAGTCAGCCCATATTCCTCGCCTGCATCAGTGGCTACTTGGTCATTGGCTTTTGCCTCTGTTCCCCACACCTAGAGTTCCCTTATGTCTATCCGATGCATGTTTGAATCTCCCCACTGTGTTAGCAACCACCATTTCCTAAGGTAGGCTATTCCAAGCATCCACCACCCCTTTGTGAAGAAAAACTTCCTCACATTTCCCCTTATCCTGCCACCCTTCAATCTCACACGCTGTTCACTCATCCTTGTAAACCTCTTGTACTGAAAGATGTCACCCCCCCTGCATTTTGTTCAAGCCTTTTAGATACTTAAAGGTCTCTATCATATCCCCCAGTTCCCTTCTCTCTTCAAGTGTATACAAGTTGAGGTCATTTAATCTGTCCTCATATGTTTTCTGGTGCAAGCCCCGCACCATATTGGACTACCTCCACCCTATCTATTTCTTCGCAAAGATGCAGCCTCCAGAACTGAAGACAGTATTCTAAATGAAGACTCACCAGCATTATGCACAATGGCATCACCACCTCCCTTCTTCTGTTAGTGGTACCCCTTCCTCTGCACTCCAACATTCCATTGGCCCTCCCCAAAGCCTTGATTCACTGTTTGGCCACCATTAGGTCATCTGATATGATTATCCCTATATTCCTCTCTTCCCTGGTGACTGTCAGCAATACCCCCCATGCTGTAGCTCTCTGCAGGGTTTCTTCACACCAGATGCATGATTTTTCACTTTTCTGCATTTAATGTTAACTGCCACACATTTGACCATTTTTCCAGCTTTCTCAGATCCCCCTTCATTCTTTTGACTCTCTGGAGTGTCTGCTCTGTTGCAGATGTCGGTTTCATCTGCAAACAGGCAAACCTTTCCCTCAGGCCCTTCAGCAATATCACTGATGAAGACATTGAAAAGAACTGGCCCCAAGAATGATTCCTGAGGCACACCACTGGTCACCCTCTTTTCCTAGGATTTAATCCTATTTATTACCACCCTCTGCTTCCTGTCCCTCAGTCAGTTCCTAAGACAGTTTTCCACTTTGTGGCCCCACCACCAGGCTCCCTAGCTTGTTTACCAGTCTTCTGTAGGGTATGGTGTTGAAGGCCTTACAGAAATTGAGGTAGGTGATATCTACCACTCCTCCTTGATCCACCTCCTTCATCACCCAGTCCAAAAAAAGTCAATCAGATTTGTTTGACATTACCTTCCTGTTGTGAAACCATGCTACCTTGGATACTGTGCTCCCATGATTTCCAAGTGTTTCACAATCCTTTCCTAAAGCAGTGCCTGCATAATCTTACCCACTACTGAGCTGAGACTGACTGGTCTATATTTTCCTGCCTCCTTCCTAATACCAGTCTTGTGGAGAGGGACTACATTTGCCCCCTTCCAGTCCTCTGGAGCCACCTCTGTATCGAGCAACTCGCTGAACAGGGCCGCCAGTGGTGCTGCTAGCACATCCATAATTCCTTTAATATCCTGGGGTGTATATCATCTGGTCCCATCGCTTTGTCCACCCTCAATTTTGTGAGTTCCTCCAGGGCCCATTCTGCTGTGAAAGGACTGGTGTTTACCTCTCTCCCTCCATTGTCTCTGCTGCCTAGTTGTGGTTCCTTTCCTTCCCCCTCTACTGTGAATACTGAACAGAAGTATTTATTCAGTATTGATGCTTTTTCAAGGTCACCCTCTAAGCACAGCCCTTCCTCCCCTTTGAGCCTTATAAACCCTCCCCTGGCCTTCCTTTTATCAATAATGTATCTATAAAATGTCTTGTCCCCTGTCTTTACCATGTGTGCTAATTTCTCCTCTGTTTGTGCATTCATGCTCCTAACTGCTTTGGCTGCCTCCCTCTGTCTCTCTAGGTACACCACCCTATTCTCATCCTACTGAGTCTCCTTGTATTTTCAGAAAGTCCCTTTTTTGTCCCTCAATTTCTCTTCCACCTCCTTTGTGGACCATAGTGGTTAATTCATTCTTTTTCCCTTGTTACTCAGGCTAATGCACTGATTTGTTGCCTCCACTATTTTTTTTGGTGTGCCCACTGCTCCTCAACCCCTCCGCCTGGATCCCTTCCTGCCAGGGCTTCTTTGATCCCCCTCCCCATTCTAGTGAAGTCCGCCATCCTGAAATCCTGGACTCTTGTCTTTCTGTGGCTGTCCTGTGACACTGTACTGATGCTGAACCACACAGTATGGTGGTCACTGGATCTTAGGTAATCATCCACCCAGATTTCTTTTATTCTAGCTCCATTGTTCTCCTCAATGTCTAAGATTTCCTTGGCTCCGATGGGTTCTATAACCAACTGCCTGAGGCCTGCCCCTGCAAGGATTCTATGATGTCTTGACTCCTGGCTGAGGCAACTGCCAGGATGGGCCAGTCTACATCTGGAATGATAAAATCACCCAGCAGGAGTACTTCCTTTTTTGCTGCCATCCTGTGTATTTCCTCCCCTATTGCCAGAGGCCTGTAGATCACTCCTGTGTGAACTGATTAGTGATAGGGCATGGGACAGGCATATGGGACTGAGTATTGGCGGGAGGGTGGGGCAGGTGGGGACGGAGTATGTGAAAGGGGAGGGTCGGGCATACTAGATGGGCCAGAAGAGTCCTTTTCTGCCATCAAATTTCTATGATTCTATGATTTCCTGGCTCAAGTGTGATTCACAGTGCCTCAGACTCCTCCTGTTTACCCTTCACTGCCATCGCTTTAATACATTCTCTGATATAGAGGGCCATCCCCTGCCCCCCACAGTTTGCACTCCCCATCCCTCCTGTGTAGAGCTACCCTGGTACATTTACCTCCCAGTCATGGTTTATAGTGTACCATGTCTCAGTAATTGCTACTATGTCCACGTCTGCCTCTGCCATCAAGGTTACCAGGTCTGGAATTTTGTTTCCCTGACTGAAGGCATTTATATACATGTCTGTCCATGTCTCACAGGCTGTGCTCCTTTCATTTCTACCTTTGCCTTTTTGTTCCCTCCTTCTAACCCTGTATTTGTTTTTCTCTTGCTGCCTGTTTTCCTCTGATCTTATCAACTGGGTGCTGACCACGAAGCTCGCCTGTCCCAGCTGCACATCCAGGGTCACCTCGAGCAGGTGGACTGGCAAAACAATGCTATGGTTCAAATGGAGTTGGGTGGATAAAAACACCCAGTAAGGAAAGGTAGGAGACAATCTATAAGTTTGATGCCCAACAGGCTTTATTCATACCACAGGGGAAGGTAGACACGGTCACAAGGGAAGAAGGGAACCAAACCGCAGAAGAACAGTAAGTGATACTCTCTACTAACTCTGAAAGGTGTACCTTGACTTAAGGCCACTACTTATAATACACTATGATATGCTTCTCTGAAAGGCCTAAGAACACAAGCAAGCATCTACAACTTTATCAAGGGATGAGACAATTTCACAGTGTAGAATGAACACCAGGAATTATCCTGGAAGATTATGTAGCATAAACCTCTCAATAGTCTATAGGATCAAAGGAAGTTCAATTTTCTTGTTGTCTTCATGCACACAGCTGAAGGATGGTGAAGCAATGGAGAAAGTGGGACTCTTGCTAAGTGCCAAGCTACACCACTGGAGACCTAGAAGAGGTTAAAAAGGGAAGTGAAGAGATTTTTAAACAGACCTTGGTTCTTCAGCCAATCCACTCTCCAGGGTTGCCGGAATACTTCTGATGCAAAAGGACCAAACTTTACTGAGCTCTTTTCTGGCACAAACCCTCAACCAGGGCTGCCAAGGATGAAGAACACAAAACTTAATGAAGAATCCACCTGAAAGGATTGCCAAGAGTGAAGATTCTGCTTCCTTTTCGCTGGCTTAAACCCTCAACCATGGCTGCTAAGGATGAAGAACGTGAACTGCTGAAGTTTCTTTGTTGAGGATCCACCTGACTGATCGCCTAAATCGAGCTTGATCACAGTAGACCACATGGTGTATGCAGTACGGAACAAGCAAGAAGAGTAGGCTGTGAGATAAAGATCCGGGATTCCAGGAGTTCAAAACCAGAAAACAATCAACCGGGGGATGCAAACACACTTTGGCCATGATGGACTCGACTTTCGGTGAACGACTGGGAGTGACAGTTGAGGCTTCTTCCAAGGCATTTCACTTCCAAGGTGACTGAACCACAAGGAGAACCAGGAACCAGTGGCTGTGACTCACACCAGGGAATATTGATTTTGAATTACAGTGGACAACAGGGAAGGAAGATGCTGTGAAGTTCGTCACTGGCTGAAGATTGCTTCGGTGAAGAATCAGCTGCAGCAGAAAATTGAGTCCACACACTTTACACCGAACACTGGTACTTCTACTTTGCACTAAAATATGAAATTCAGTAGTTGCAGGCGTAATTATTTGTTGCAGGGGCAATTTGCCTGGAGCAGGGGTAAACTGCAGAAGTCTGGGTCAATTGTTTATTGCAGGGGAAATTTGTCTGGAGCAGGGGCAAATTGCAGGAATACGAACAATTGTTCATTGCAGGGGCAATTGTTCATTGCAGGGGCGATTGTTCCTTGCAGGGTCAATTTGCCTGGAGCAGGGGCAAAATGCAGAAATCCAGGGCAATTGTTCATTGCAGGGACAATTTGCCTGGAGCAGAGGCAAACTGCAGAAATCCCAGGCAATTGTTCATTGCAGGGGTAATTTGTCTGGAGCAGAAACAAACTGCAGAAATCTGGGGTAATTGTTCATTGCAGGGGCAATTGTTCGCAGCAGGGGGTAAATAACCACAATCCCAGAATAATACAGTCTTGGTGCTTTCCAATCAACACAATATTTTAGATACTAGACAATATACAGTTCATCAGCTGACAGTCATTCAATAGCAGTTGTGCGCTAAGCACCCTCTCATTCTGACCTTCCACACTTGGGGGTCCTTTTTTCACTAGGATCTGGCTTCCCCTGAACACTTCTGGGTGAATGCCCTCTTTTCCCATGGTCTTCCTCTATCCTTTATGGGCCTTTCTGCTGGGCCCCTTTAACTGATGAAACTTTCTGCTGAGCCCCTGTAACTGTGGGCTTTTCTTCTGGGCCCCTTTAACTGTGAGCCTAGATATGCCCTTCTTCCACCTGGGCCTTCCTTGCCCCTTTATACTGCTGGGCCCTTTAACTGCTAGGGCCTGTGGTACCCCTCTAAAACCTTTGGCCAAGCCGAGGCCTTGACGCCAGTCACTCCGAGCTTGCCCCACCTTTATTCCGCCCTCCCCCAATAAATATTAAAATTAATTCCTTTTAGGGTGTCTATCGCTAGCCCTTCCTCATGGGCATTGCTGCCCAGAGTATTACAATTTTACAGGCTGGACCTCCCTCCTGGATCCCCGATAGTGCAACAGCACTAATTAAAATCAACTTTTTTTTCTTTTAAAGAATTAGGCGGTCAGCACTCTTCTGATGTGCTGGGGCCAGCTCACCACCACGGGGCCCGAGTGAAGTAGATGCAGGGTGGAGGGAGGTTCCTGTTGTCAGAAGAAGGGACAGCACATGCAGTGTGGTGGGTGACATGGGGCTTAAGGACGGCTGACAGCTTTTCTAATGATGCAATGTGGCTCTCTTCTCGCCGCCGACGTGGGACCGAACATTTTTCTTTTTTTTTCAACAAAAGGGCAAACGGAGCCCACACCACTGCAGGGGATTGTCTCCCTTTTCTTTTCTTTTCCTCCCAACTGCCAGACTCAACTGCATCACAGAGGACACCAAACAGGAGCTGCAGTCTTCACTGGCTGGATGATGGCACTGGGCAGAGTCGATGGGATCGGCTTCGCACTGAACATTTAAGCTCAGGATCCCTGTCGCACTGTGTTGGTCCACACTTCTCCACAGTCAGCCTGAACAAACTGAAAAATGGCTGTTTCACTTCTCAAAAGCCCTCAGGGTTCTAATTCTAGAACCCGAGCCCGTCCCAGCCAACGGCAGAATTTTCAAATGGTCACCAGTCACTGGACAGGGCAGCAGTCCCAGCATGTGGTGTCACTCTCCTTACTGCCTGTTCGAGGGTGGATCACTCCTGAGCTTTCCTACACCCTGCTAGCCCCACAACAACGGAAAACTCCAGAGCACCCTGCCTGACAACAAGTACCCCATTTCTGTAGTGTCCCCATACTTTGGGATATTACAGATTTGGGCCCACCTAAAAATACATGTCCCCATGTAGTCCCTTCTAAACATTCTATAAAACATTTCTTAACTATCACTTCTATAGGTGTTTATAACATGTCTTAACTTTTTAACGTTTTACTTAAATTCCTATGTACTCTAGTTAAAATATTCTTAAAACATCTATAACTTTCTGCAAAACTTTCTTATTCACTAAGCTAAGTGACTGTGTCTGTGGATTACTTTTAACAGGACTATCCATAAAAGTAAGGTGCTACTTAAAAGGCTTCTAATATGTATCTCCTAGGAGGGATACCAAAATTAGATCTTTGTGATCCACACGGTTGAAAAGCTACTGGTTCTACAGGAATATGCTCTGGCTCTTAAGGACTAACTGCTGGTTCTGGTAAGTCAGGAGGTTCTGAAGTTGCTACTGGTTCAGCTAAAGGGTGATTAACTGAGTGTACATGTGAATACCTAACCCAAGGATCTATACACCATTTTATTGGTGAATCCAGTTCCAACACTTTGCGAGTAGGGTTCTCCTGCCTCTCTTCTGGTGTAACTTTCCTTATAGTGTCAGTTAGAGCATTGTCTCTGAAGGTACAAGGTTTAAGAAGATTTCGATGCACTATTTTCATACCACTACCAGTCTCTTTTTAAATCTTGTACATGGGTAAGTCAAGGTAGGGGATTTCAACAATGAGGAAAGGTTCTGTTTCCCATTTGATAGCTAAATAGTGACATTTCTGAGTCCTTCTTAACAATACCCATTCTCTAATCAGCAGTGGGGTCTCATTGGCTTTGGCATCATAGGTCACCTTTTGCTTTAGTTGTACCTGATCCATGCATTGACTTACCATCTGACCAGCTTCTTGCAATCTTTTGCTGTGTTCTTGTACCCAGTCTATAACAGATGGTTCCTCCAGTTGGACTTCAAGCACTAGATCCATGGGGAGTCTACCATGGCGACCAAACATCAGGTAGTGCAGGGTGTATCCAGTTGAACAATGGACAGTATTATTGTACAAATAGATGAGTTAAGGGAATAAGGCTGGCCAATACGAATGCTTGTATTCAGGAAGGGCTCTCAGCAGTCCCAAGAGCGTTTGGTTTGTTCGTTCATATAGTCCATTGCACTGAGGGTGATATGCAGTGGTTTTTACTTTGTGACTGCCATACAAGGCACAGAGTTCCTTAAAGAGCTGTGATTCAAAAGCAGTTCCCTGATCAGTTAAGATCTTGGTTGCATATCCATATGGACAGACAACGAGTTTCAAAAACATCTCAGCTGTGGTTCTGGCAGACAAATCTTTAACAGCACTGATGACCATGAACTTGGAGTAATGGTCCACCATTGTCAAGATGTATGTTTGACCATTAGCACTGGGTTCTAGCTTGGGGTGCTCCAAAGCAACTAATTCTAGAGGCGCCTTGCTGACTATAGGATGGAGAGGAGCTCGCTGATTGCTTTTGCTAGGACGTTTCAAACTACAGGCTGGGCATTCTTCACACCATTTAATGACATTGCCTCTCATCCTGATCCAATAGAGTCTCTTTTGAATGATGGCCTCTGTCGTTTTGTGACCGAAATGTCCAGAGTGATCATAATAGACCTCAAGTACTATTGGTGCACTTCCTCAGGGAACAATTGTCTGGGAGATCTCACAGTGGGTAGTTGGATCTCGGGTTTGTCAAATGAGCCTAGAATTCTTTATGGTCAAGCGGGTTCTGTGTCTCCATAACTTTATGGCTTTGGGATCCATTTTTCTTTGTTCTTACGGTAGTATACTGTGCTCTGTTGAGATATATGTCTTGATCTGTTGGACTACTGGGTCTTGGTCCTGCAACTGTACCCATAAGTTATTCTGTTCTGCAAATTTGTTTGGACATTCTGGTTCCTGTTCTGGTTTTGTACCCTCAACTGCCTTGGCCTGACAACAGGCCTGTAGTATCTCTGTTGGTACCCGAAGTAAAGGCGGCATCTCCACATTCTCTAGAAGTTTATCATCCATCTCACTCTCTGTCTGGGTAGGTACTCTGGATAGCGCATCGGCATTAACATTAGATCTGCCTGAATGATATTTTATGGAGAACTGGTAATTGGCTAACCTTGAAGCCCATTTCTGTTCTAGAGCTTCCAGCCCTGCCGTGTTTAGATGTGCCAGTGGGTTATTGTCTGTGAAAGCGGGAAAGGGAGTGATGGCTAAGCAGTGCTTGAACTTTTCAGTGACTGCCCTGACCAAAACTAAAAATTCCAGTTTGAATGAACTGTAGTAGACATCATTCCACTCTGCCCCTCAATCCACAACTTGCATATGCTATCACACGCTTGAAGCCTTCTTGCTCTTGTGCCAACACTGTGTACAGCCCTTTATTGTTCTAATTCATGTATAGCTGAAATGGTTTGGAATAGTCGGGGTACGCTAGTACAGGTACTTGAGTTACAATTTGCCTCAGTTTGTTAAAAGCCTCTTGTTCTGTGGCCCACTTGATGGGTCATTTCTTGGGATCTGTCCTGCTTTGGTTCCTTGGAGAAGTTCATTCCGTGGCAAACCTATCTTGGAGAAATCTTTAACAAACCGCCAGTAGTAACCAACGAAACCCAAGAATCTTCTGACATCTTGCACTGTTACAGGAACTGACTATTCTCGCACAGCTTTAAGCTTTTCAGGATCAGGTGACACATCATTGACAGACACTATGTGGCCCAGGTAATTCACTTGAGACTACTGCAGGAAGTAACATTTAGAGGGTTTCACTTTCAGGCAATACTGGATCAGTCAAGCAAAGACTTCATCTAAGTGCAGCAGGTGCTCTTGGTGGTTCTTAGAATATATGATATCATCCAGGTACAACAATAGAATCTTGAAGTTCCAACTTCCCAAGCAGCGTTCTACTAGTGTTTGAAAAGTTCCCGGGGTATTACATAGGCCAAAGGGATTGCAGGTGAATTCAAAAAGGACTATTGGTGTTATGAAAGCAGTTTTCTTTTGGTCTTCTGGAGCGGTATACCACAGGTACATCAACATTTTTACAGTGTGGTCCCCTACAGTGACTACAGTGCCACCGTGCCGTAGGGAACCCGCTGAAACCCAGCACTGTCTGTCGGGGTCCTGCACCCCTCCCCAAATCAGCTCCGACTTGGTGTTGAGAATCCTAAGTGGGGTGTGGGGAGACAGACCCCCATATAGGGGTTTGGGCAAAGCCCCCAAAGAAAACACTCATTGTACGAACCCAGCAGCCAACTGCAAAATGTGGTCGACCTGTTGGTTTTGCTGTCTGTTCATTCAACAGAATTTTTGTTAATGACCAGTCGTGGATCATTCTGGAGCCATGGGCACTTGCCAATACTCATTCATTAAGTCAAGGGCAGAGAATATTGTGGCAGACTATAGGGCTGTAAGACAG
This sequence comes from Neoceratodus forsteri, assembly GCA_016271365.2. Lineage (NCBI taxonomy): Eukaryota > Metazoa > Chordata > Ceratodontiformes > Ceratodontidae > Neoceratodus > Neoceratodus forsteri. The sequence continues at coordinate 58,999,504 of CM028130.1, forward strand.
TCCTCGATTCTTGGTAAAGGGTAGGCATCTTTGTGAGTGATATTATTTAGCTTTTGATAATCCACACAAAACCGAGTCTTCCCATCCTTCTTTTTGACTAGGACAATGGGAGCAGCCCAAGGACTGTGACTTTCTTTTATAACCTTAGCTTCCTTCATTTCTCAGATAATCTCTTTCACAGGCTGGTACATGGCCGGGGGGAATCAATCAGAATCTCTCTCTCTCTTATAGGTGGATGCCAATGGGTATGGATGTGGTGCTGCACCTCTCAAGCCAACCCAAAGTCTAAGGGATGTTGACTGAAAGCCTCCTGATGCTTTTGTAAGACTTGAATGACATCCGTCTTGTGTTGCAGTGTGGTTTTGGGATTACCCAGGTTGATCTCAAATATCCACACTGGTACAGTGGAGTCATAAGGGGTTTCATTCTCTTCCATGAAGTCTGGTGTTTATTTTTCCTTCTGGATTTCATTTTCTGGTTCTACGATGTCTTGAAGGGACACTGCATGTAACTGAACAACTCGCTGATTGTGATGGAATCGCACATCGTGATTTCTGTAATTGATGACTCACACCGGGATACTTCCCTTCATGACCATATCCACACTTCTGGCCACCAAGATGGGCTCTTCTTTCTCAGTAGGGCAGGGTTCAACCAGGGCATCATAATCCTGACCATGAGGGCCTACCTTGGCCTGACACCACAGGGTAATCTCCATCCCTGACTGCAGGGTAATTGGTCAGGTGTCAGACACTCGGACTTTTTCAATCTTATCGGTGGTACTTACAAAACGTTGATGGCACTGGAGAAGATGAATCATCTGCTGCAATGCTCATTTTTAAATACAAGCAGACCTTTTTGCCTGATCCTGTAAGATCTGTACCAAATCTTTGAAATAGTGTTGGAGAAAGTTCATCCCAAGAATGAGTGGTGGCAGGTTGTTGCTCTCTGTATCACTGATAATTATTCCTTGACAGTCTTGTAACATTCTTCCCCAGCTGGATGCTCTTTTCCGGATATCCTAGGCATGGAATCTCAGCTCCATTGCTGGCAATTAAAGTGATCCAAGACCCTGGAGGTGGCTAAAGATCCTTCATCTTCCAGTGCTGCTGGAAATATTGCCAATGCATGGTCATAACCTGGGACCATGCATCCAACAGAGCCATTAACTGTACTCCTTCCACCAGAACTGGAAAGGCCAGACTTCTTCCGATAAAACTGGATCAATTCGTTACTGGGGGTAAGCCTGATGGACCATTCTTTGAGGACTGACCCCATCCCTGAAGACTCCCTGTTTAATGTCACTGCATGTTCTGAAGGCTGCCAGCACTGCCTCTCAATAGGGCCACTGACTCCACATCTTCAGCAAATTGGTCTGCCTTGACTTTCAAATTGATCAGTTGAAAGACTTCCTTCTCCCATTCTGGGTCGGGACTGAGGTTCCTTGAACAGTCTCCCTTGTTCATTTTGCATCTGGGCAGCATCTCTTCTCCAGCCCTCCTTGAGCCCTTTTACCTTTTGACAGACTTCTGTCAGTTTTCGCGTCAAGGTAACAATCTGTTCCATTAAGTCCAGTTTCAGGCTGGAACTGGTTGCTGTGGGATGGACTGGCGCCTGTGCCATCTGACCACACAAGGGTCGGGAGACTGGGAGATAAATATTGATTCTCAACTATAAGCCCACTCCTTACTGGACATTTCCTCACTCAGTGGTTACCTGCGCCATGGGTCTTCTCATACCGAGCCTTCCATCAGATTCCCTGGTCATGCTGCACTTAGAGGTGTTGCCATCTGGGGTAGGTTACCATGTCTTCTCCCGCTCAACCTGATCCTAGCACCTTAATGGCTTTCTCTTAAAAATGTAAGAAGTCTGTTTCTGGGTCTTGGAGCTGCAACATATGAAGTTCCCTCCTCAGGGCTTCACTATATGCCCCCTCCACAAACTTTCCTTCAGAACATGGTCTGAATCTATGATCTCTCTGACGTCCACTCTCTCAATCACCCTCAATAGTTCTTGGAGACTTAAAGCATACTCCTGGAGAGTCTTTTGAGGCCTTTGGGTACAGGAGAAAAATGTCATCTTCAAACTCAATACTGTACCAGTGTTGAATATTTGCATCAATCTCTGCAAAATCTGATCAGTCATGGTCTTTACACCGGTGGGCCATGACTGGACTTCTCTGTGAGTGGCACCTTTTAGCTGTTCAATAAGTATTTCCATTCTCTGTCTCTCTGGAACTTGGAGCGGAATTTGCCCAAATTACTGTTCCCACTTCCATCCTTCTCTCCTGTGAACTGGGGAAGCCAAGGTGCCCCAAAGTAGTATGGCATTGTCAGGGGTGAGGGAGGCATATTCTCTTGGTCCTCCATTCCAGTCTGTATAGTTTCATTATCAATGGATGCGTTATCCCCTACAGACATCCCACTACTACAACCTGGTACTGCTTGCATCTTACTTAAGAAGCTCCAGCTTTGGACTCCTTAAAATCTATCCTGCTGACTATGCCAAAATATTTTTTTATGGAGTGGTGATCTTATCAACTGGGTGCTGACCACGAAGATAGCCTGTCCCAGCTGCATACCCAGTGTCGCCTCTAGTAGGTGGACTGGTGAGACAATGCTGTGGTTTGAATGGGGATGGGTGGATGGAAACATCCAGTAAGGAGAGGTAGGAGACAGTCTATAAGTTTGATGCCTGATGGGCTTTATTCATACCACAAGGGAAGGTAGACACGGTCTCAAGGGAACTAAACCTCAGAAGAACAGTAAGTGATACTCTCTACTAACTCTAAATGGTGCACCTTGGCTTAAAGCCGCTACTTATAATACGCTATGATATGCTTCTCTAAAAGGCCTAGGAACAAATGCAAGCATCTACAACTTTATCAAGGGATGAGACAATTTCACAGTGCACAATGAACACTAGGAATTATCCTGGAAGATTATGTGACATAAACCTCTCAATAGTCTATAGGATCAAAGGAAGTTCAATTTTCTTGTTGTCTTCATTCGCGCAGCTGAACAATGGTGAAGCAATGGGCAAAGCAGGACTCTTGCTTGGCACCAAGCTGCACCAGTGGAGACCTAGGAGAGGTTGGAAAGGAAAGTGTACATATTTTTAAACAGACCCTGATTCTTCAGCCAGCCCACTCTCCAGAGTTGCTGGAATACTTGTGATGCAAAAGGACCAAACTTTACTGAGCTCTTCCCTGGCACAAACCTTGGACCTGGGCTGCCAAGGATGAAGAACAAAAGACTTGGTGAAGAATCCACCCGAAATGATTGCCAGGAGTGAAGATTCTGCTGCCATTTTCCTGGCACAAACCCTCAACCAGAGCTGCCAAGGATGAAGAACACAAACTGCTGAAGTTTCTTTGGTGAGGATCCACCTGATGGATCACCAAAATCAAGCTGGATCCCAGAAGACTACATGGTGCATGCAGGACAGAGCAAACAAGAGGAGTAGGCTGTGAGGTGAAGATCTGGATTCCAGGAGTTCAAAACAAGAAAACAATAAACTGGAGGATGTGAACAGACTTTGCCCACGATGGACTAGACTTTTGGAGAACGACTGAGAGTGATGGTCAAGGCTTCTTCCAAGGTGTTTCACATCCAAGCTGACTGAACTACAAGGAGAACCAAGAAACAGCGGCCGGCACTCACACCAGGGGACGTTGATTTTGACTTATGGCGGTCAACAGGAAAGGAAGATGCCGTGAAGTTCTTCGCTGACTGAAAACTGCTTCTGTGAAGAATCAGCTGCAGCAGAAAACTGAATCCACACACTTTGCACTGAACACTGGTACTTCTACTTTGCACTAAATCTGAAATTCAATAGTTGCATGGGTAATTTGCCTGGAGCAGAGGCAAATTGCAGAAATCCAGGACAATTGTTCATTGCAGGGGCAATTTGCCTGGAGCAGGGGGCGAACTGCAGAAATCCGGGCCAATTTTTCATTGCAGGGGGCAATTGTTCATTGCAGGGGCAATTGTTCATTGCAGGGTCAGTTTGCCTGGAGCAGGGGCAAATTGCAGAAATCCAGAACAATTGTTCATTGCAGGGGTAATTTGCCTGGAGCAGGATCAAACTGCAGAAATCTGGGGCAATTGCTCATTGCAGGGGCAACTGTTTGTGGCAGGGGCAATTTGTCTGGAGCAGGAGGCAATTGCAGAAATCTGGGGCAATTGTTTGTTGCAAGGGCAATTGTTTACAGCAGGGATAAATAACCACAATCCCAGCATAATACAGTCGCATAATACAGTCCTGGTGCTTTGCAATCATCACAGCATTTTAGATACTAGACAATATACAGTTCATTAGCTGACAGTCCTTTAATAGCAGTTGTGTACTAAACACCCTCTCATTCTGACTCTCCACACTTGGGGGTCCCTTTTTTCACTAGGATCTGGTGACCCCTGAACACTTCTGGGTGAATGCTCTGTTTTTTCCTTGCCTTCCTCGCCCTCTTTATCACTGAACCCCTCTATCCTTTATGGGCCTTTCAGCTGGGCCCCCTTAACTGGGGAAACTTTCTGCTGAGCCCCTTTAACTGTGGGTTTTTCTTCTGCACCCCTTTAACTGTGGGCCTAGATATGCCCTTCTCCCACCTGGGTCTTCATTACCCCTTTTTACTGCTGGGCCCTTTAACTGCTAGGGCCTGTGGTACCCCTCTCAAACCTTTGGCCAAGCCGAGGCCTTGATGCCAGTCATTCTGAGATTGCCACACCTTTATTCCACCCCCTCATAAATATTTAAATTAATTCCCTTTAGGGCCTCTATCACTAGCCCCTCCCCATGGGCATCGCTGCCCAGAGTATTCAAATTTTACAGGCTGGTCCTCCATCCTGGATCCCCGACAGAATAACATCACTAATTAAAATAAACTTTTTTTTCTTTTAAAGAATTAGACAGTCAGCACTCTTCTGATGTACTGCTGTGACTCACCACCCCAGGGCCCGGGTGAAGTAGATGCAGGGTGGAGGGAGGTTCTTGTTGGCAGAGGAAGGAACAGCACAGGCAATGCGGCAGGTGACAGAGGGCCTAAGGACAGCCGACAGCTTTCCCAGCAATGCGATGCGGCTCTCTTCTCACCACTGAAGTGGGGCTGAACATTTCTTTTCTTCTTTTTTTTTTAAACAGAAGGGCAAACAGAGCCCACACCACAACAGGGGATCATCTCTCTTTTCTTTTCTTTGCCTTCTGACTGCTGGACTTGACTGCACCATGGAGGATACCAAATGGGAGTGGTAATCTTCACTGGCTGGAGGATGACACTGGGCAGAGTGGACAGGACAGGCTTTATACTGACCAGGTAAGCCCAGGATCCCCGTTGCAGTATCTCAGCCCACATTTCACACCAGTCAGACTGAACTAACTGAAAAATGGCTATTTCCCTTCTCGAAAGTGCTCGGGCTTCTAATTCTCGAACCCCGAGCCCATGCCCCAGCCAACGGCAAGAATTCTGAAATGGACACCACATGTTGGATAAGAGCAGCAGTCCCAGCATGTGGGTGCCCACTCTTCTGCTTCCTGCTTAGGGGGATTATTCACAAGGGCCCCTTTTCTACACCCTGCTAGCTCCACAACACGACAGGGAAAACCCAGGGCACCCTGTCTGACAACGAGCACCCCATTTCTGTAGTGCCCCCATACTTTGAGGCATTACATATGTTTCTTTGATTACCTGGCTTAAGTGTGATCCACAGTGCCTCAGCCTACCCCAGTTTACCTTTCACTGCTATTGCTTTAATATCTTCTCTGATGTAGCAGGCCAGCCCCTCCCCTGCCTTGTGCCCTCCCTGTCCCTCCTGTGTAGCGCTACCCTGGTACATTTACCTCCCAGTCATGGTTTCCAATGTACCATATCTCAGTAATTGCTACTATGTCCGCGTCTGGATCTATAATCAAGGCTGCAAGGTCTGGAATTTTGTTTCACAGACTGCGGGCATTTATGTACATGTCCGTCCATGTCTTGCAGCCTATGCACCTTGCATTTCTACCTTTGCCTTTTTGCTCCCTCCTTCCAACCCTTTATTTGTTTTTCTCTTGCTGCCTGTTTTCCTCTGCCTTATCTCTTGTAACAAGCCCAGTCATATCTGTCCATGTTTCCCATCCTGTCCCTTTTGTATATCTACACTTGCCTTACTGTTCCCCCTTTCCAACAATGGTTCCTTCCTTTTGCTCCTTTCCCTTTTCTGCCTAACCCTTTGTAATAAGTTTGGGAATATTTGTCCACAACATTTCCTTATGATCCATACTGCTAGCTACTCTGACCTATGGGGGTGGGCTGCCTAACTCCCTGCTCCTGACTGCCCCACCCTTGGCAAGTTTAAATGCTTGGCAAGGAAGCATCTAAACTTTTCATTGAGGACTGCAGTCCCCTCCCTGGATGAATGAAGGCCATCCCCCCTGTAAAGGCCCCCGTTCCTCCAGGTGGCTTCCCAGTCCCCAATGAAGCCAAAACCTTTATCTCCACCCCAGCTCCTCAAGCAAGTATTGGATTTGCTGATGCAATGATTTCGAGCCTCCCACTGCTGTTGACTTGTAGCACCTCCAAGAATGTTACAGAGCCTGCTACCTCTCCAAGTCACCTACCCAACCCTCTGAAGTCATCCTGTACCTGCTCTTTGCTTACCTCCTTCTTGGCTAGGTCATTTGACCCCAGAAGGAACATGACCTCTATTTCCCCCCTTAGCCTCAGGGTTCTGGCTCCTAATAAAAAGCAATCAGCTTTTCGTAATAGAAATGTTTATGAATTAAGAAAATCAAAACCAAACAAACAACTGCAACCCCAGTGAAATCCCTGAAACATCCAGCAACTTACCAGCAAACAGAGGCCCCTACTTCTGCCCAAACAAAATGGCCAAGACAACTGATTTCCAGATTAAGCAAACACGCAGCAATTTAAATCAAGTTAATCCCCTGAAACCTGATGCCTGCTCTTCATGCTGCTTAAGGTACAGAATCACCCAGTCAGAAACAGCCAGAAATGTTTTATTTTATTAAATGTAACGGAATTACAATCCTTTGAGTCATAGACTCCTTTACAAAGGCTCCACGTCAAGTTAAGACAAAATACAAAAAAAAAACAAGTTAGGTGCACTAGACAGTGAGATACAGGGGATACAGAGGTGTGCAGACCAAGGTGGTCACTATACAGTGCAATAAATACATACAGTGCAGATAGGAAGGTCACTATACAGTGCTATAACACATACTGTGCAAATAGGTAGGTCACTATATAGTGTAAAAGTACAAACAGTGCAAGTCAGTAGCTTAACTAGTACAGTACAACAACTACAGACAGTGCATTATATTAACAGAGCTAGATATAGCCACTGAACACAGGGCATATGACAGCAGCAGGCATACATGAATAATGGGGGATGGGGGTAAGGCGGGACGTGCAGAAGAAGGTGGGGGAGCGGGCATGCTGAGTGGGTTATGCACAGTTGCAGGTGTGTAGAGAGTGAAGATAGCATTGGAGTGAAGACTTGAAAGAACCAAATCCGTTTTTAGAGGAGATGGGTGTGGGGAGGGAGTTTATCCAAGCAAGGGCTTTGTAGGAGAAGGACCTTTTGGCCATCGAGGTCCTAACTCTGGTCACATGTAGGATGGTCCAGGCAGCTCTGTGAGTGGGAGGGGCTGAGGGGACAGGTTGGAGTAAGGTGGAGAGCCTAGGGGGACCAATCCAACCATGATTCTTTTGGTGAATAGGCAGGACTAGTACTAGAGTCTCTCCTCAAAGTTAAAAAGGTTGGCTAGGTCATAAAGGGTGCAGGTGTGGGTGAGTTTATCACAGTCTGCAAGTAGGTGGCAGGCTTTGTTTAATGAGATTTTAATTCTCAGGAGGGTAGATTTGGCTGCTGCCCCATAGACTATGAGTCCATAGTCCACTAGATCGAGGATAGAGGAGTTGATGGCAAGTCTAACAGCCTCAGGAGGGAGGCAGCTCTTGTGGTGGTATAGTAGGCCAATTCGGGTATTTATTTTGGTGCAAAGTAGCTGGACATACTCATGGAAAGATAGTGCTGTGTCAAAAGTAATATTGAGATATTTAAAGCTAAGGACTTGTTCTATAGGGAGAAGATTGCTAGTCATAATGTTCAGAGGGTAGCCATGGTGCTTACTCTGGTTATGAGAGAAAAGCATGGACTTCATTTCTTTGTGGTTGAGTATGAGTCTGTGGTTGGTGAACCACGATTTGACTTGGTTGAAAGATTTCTGGAGGGTGGCTTGAAGGGAGTGGGGGTCGGGGTGGGAGTGAAAGAGGACTACATCATCAGCATAAAAGAGGATGCACATAGAGCAGACAGAGGGTAGTGAATTGAGGTACAGGCTAAAAAGCAGGGGACCCAGAATGGACTCTTGGGGAACCCCTGAAAGAACAGGTCAATGGGCAGATATGGTGTCACTTATCCTGATACATTGGGTGCATGAGGAGAGATAGCTGGAGAACCAGGAGATGACCACCTGGGAGAACCCCAGTTGAGTAAGGGTGAATAGGAGGAGAGGGTGGCATGCCATGTCAAATGCCATGGACAGATCTAGGAAGAGAGCCAGGTGTCCTTTGTTGAGGGAAGAGTGAGGGAAGCTGGAGAATTTCAACACCAGCAAATAGAAGCCCTTTCTTTTATTTTTTTTATTTATTCATTTGTTAACCGGGTAAGGACACTAGACCAATGATCCAGTTTCAGGCCAGACCTTACTCCTGCCCAAACAAAATGGCTAAGGCAACTGAATTCCAGTTTAAGCAAACACACAGCAATTTAAAAAAAGTTAATCCCCTGAAACTTGATGCCTGCTCTTCCTGTTGCTTAAGGCACAGACTCACCCAGTTAGAAACAGCCAGAAACTTATCAGCAGACAAATGCTCCTACACTTGCCCAAACAAAATGACTAACACAACATTGCAATATGCAATCTGTAATATTTTTCACTGTGTATGATCTTTCTCTGTCTCTTCCAGATTAAGTGATCATGTAAATTCAGCAACTGCACAGACGGCTGAGTTTGCCTATTACAGACCAAAGTCATGGTTTGAATCACACAATGTTTCTTGTATTTATACTTCTTACAGCTTCTGTGTTGTTCAGATATGTGAAATATCATTTATTTAGGTGCCTGTACAAGTTTACTGCAATATGGGTATGATATGAATTAAGGCTAAATCCAGGTTTGAATTCCACTAGGGCTGGACAGAAGTATACAAACATGCGAACATACGAAAATGCCAGCAGAAACAAACCATTTTGGTCTATCTAGTGTGCTCGATTGTGCAGCTCTCACACAAATTTACTGGAGCTGCCCCCCTCCCTTTTCCACATAGCATCTTCCTCCTTCCCCCTCTCATATGTCTCATAAGACCAGAGAAATATGGTGTCTCTGAGACATGAGGTGCCTCCTTTTGAGAAGATTGTCTTTAGTTCACGTGATCAATTAGCTTTATAGAGCAAATATGAGGGTTCCTGCTGTTATTAGACCCAGTCTTGGCAACAAATATTTATTTATGAATCATTTAAAACTTTTCTTTCTTGCCTACATTTGTGATGTCTTTTTTACTATTTTATACATTTATTCACTTCCACTGTTAGCACTTTTTCACTTTGATAAAGTTGTGAATATTTTGATGTGCCTATTCAGCCTTATGATATATACCATGATGTATGGGGACATTATGTATTAAATGTATCCCCTCACAAGGCTATTCACCTATGACAAAGCCCCGGGTGGTGGAGCAAACCTTTTGGTGGGTGCTTGGGACAGCTATGGCCATTTAGCCAGGGGCACTCTATTCTATTTTGTACAAGGAGTTTTGTGAGTTTGCACTTCACTGCCATGACATTTTGTTTGCACATCAATAAAATGAGGTGACGGCACAATGATAATGAGCAGTGTGTTCTTACAGCCTATAGATTACAACTGGGTGAGTGATGCCTGTTCTTGAATCTTTTTATAGAATGAAGCACGCTATTCCTTTCATTCTGTTTGCTTAAACTTCATCATTGAGAACAAGAGGGTTTTTATTAATGATGGTAGTATTTACACAAATATGAATTTGCCCAAAACACACACACATACAAACACCACAGCCGCCACCACCACACGTGGGGATGCACTGTAAATTATTAATGATTGCACAAAAGGTTGTTCATAAATGTGGAAGACCTGGGTGCAGCTAAAACTAGAGTGAACTGGGTGTGTAGTTGGCTAGAAGGGAGACAGTAGAGGGTGGTGGTCAGTGAGGTGAAATTAGAGGAAAGGTAGGTTATGAGCGGGGTTCCACAGGGATCGGTCCTGGTCCTGGTTCTTTTTAATATGTTCATTAGTGACACTGGTGAGGGAATCCAGGGCAAGCTGTGTCCCTTTACAGATGACAAAAAAGTATGTGGGAGAGTGAATAGTGATGAGGGAATAAGGGATGTGCAGAGGGACCTAGAAAAACTAGAGGTGTGGACAAAGGTCTGGCCGTTAAAATGCAATGCCAAAAAGTGCAAGGTAATGCACGTAGGGAAAAGGAACTCCAAGACAGAGTACTGGATGGGTGGAGTGAGACATAGCACTACAGAAGAGGAACAGGATCTAGCAGTTATCATCAGTAACTCCCTTAAGCAAATGAACTAGTGCTACAAGACCTATAGCAAGGCTAACAGGATGCTGGGATGTATCAGGAGGGGCATTGATAGCAGAATTAAAAAGGTAATATCCTATCCAGATCCCTGGTCAGGCCTCCTTTGGTGTACTATGTCTGGTTCTGGAGCCCTGACCAGAGAATGGACAGGGATAGGTTGGAAACAGTGCAGCACAGAGTAACAATAATGATTCAGGGCCAGCAGGGCTGATCCTATGAGGAGCACCTCAAGGCGTTAAATATGTAATCACTGGAAACCAGAAGGGAGAGGGGAGATATGATAGAGACCCTCAAGTTCCTTAAAGAAATTAACATGGTAAGCTATGATGAATTATGTACTCTGGAGACCAACTCGAGTTCACATGGACATGAGTGAAAATTAATAGGAGGGAGGTTACGGAGGTACTTCTTCATGGAAAGGGTGGTAGAACCTTGGAACAGTCTATCGGCTGAGGTGGTGGGTGCAAACACAGTCAGGGGATTCAAACAGGCATGGGATAGAATGAAGGGAGTAGTGGTCACCTGGGGTAACAAGACCAAAGTCAAAGTCAATTTTATTTATAAAAGGCATTTTTCAAATACCAAAGCGCTTGTACATAAATAGTAAAACAGATCATATCAAGTAATTAAAATAACTATGGTATTAATAATAACAAAAAGCAACATTTAAAATTCATCTCGTAATACTAAATGATATAAATATGTTTTCAGCACTGATTTAAAAGCCTCAGTGGTCGGGCACTGTCTAACCCAATGAGGCAGAGAATTCCACAGGGTTGGTGCTACAAATGAAAATTCTCTGGCCCCTGAGATCTTTAAATGGATCCTGGAAACCTCCAGCAATCCAGACCAGGGAGGTGAATGGGGATAGAACAGGGAGGGTTAGTACCCTTGAGAAGTAATAGGATCCAGGAAAGATTACAGGGATTATAGGGACTATGGACAGACTGGATGGACCTCTGGACTTGTTCTGTCATCAAGGCCTATGTTTCTATATTTCTAAACTGGTTCTGATTTAAACCTGTTTCCGCTCTCCTGTGGTGGGCTGCCTCATGTTGGTTTGTATCATTCCAGTCACAGTCCTGGAAATCCAAGCTGGCATTCAAGCTACTGTAGGTCACAGCTGTTTTGCCCATCTGTATTGTAAATCCATCGTTCAGAGCACAGATATCACACAAGCTACTGTAGATAGCAGAACTCTGCTTAAATGGTAACAGCATGAAGCAACCTGCTGATATAAAAGCATAAAGTGAATTTAAAAAGGAAAATAAAAAACTACAACTAGCATTGATCACTCACTCAACTCAATAACAGCAAAATTAAAAATTAATTTATAAAAGCTTTCCTAAGTGGAAGAACAATTTTAGCTTTGTATTTGATAATGTCAACAAGATACTGTAGCAAGAATCAGCACTGATGTGCTCAAGCTTTTTTATATAATTTGCATCTCTTTGAACTAGAATGGGAGGTACAGCCTCAAGTCAGTCAACAGCAACAAATACAAAACAGCCGTTCACCAGATTAGAGTAATGGTTGAGATATTGGAAAGATTTCTACTTGAGTGGGTGTTGTCTGCAAATAAAGTAGGTGTCATGGGAATAAAATATATATAAGGCATGCCCAGTGATGTTACAGATATGATGCCACCAGAGAGACTGACAACTGGTGTCTGAAGCTGTTGCAGTGCTGAATGGATTGGCTTTCTGAAAGGAATAGTACTGGCATTCTGATAGTATTTATATATGTATGCATGTACAGTATGTATTTAATTAGTTATTTATTTAACATTTCTTTAACTTTGATTACCCCGTAAAATGCACCATCTTGTTTCTAAAGTAGTTATATAAGGACAATAGCAGGCAACAGCATAAACTTAGCACAACAGAAAAGCAGTTACAAACAATATCCAAAAATACTATAAGGTACAAATGCACTGTGAAAGAAAAGATACAAACTGTACACAAACCATTGCAGGATGACAAACAGAACATAGGTGGAGCACTGGATGGGCAAGAAAATAGAAACATGGAAAGTGACAGCAGAAAAGGACCAGCAGGCCCATCTAGTCTGCCCCATTGACCCTGCCTAACACAACACCTTTGATGATACGTGGTCACAAGTGCCTCTCCCTCCCTCCCTCCTACCCATGTGCCTATCCAACACATGTTTGAAGCTCACTACTGTCTTTGCCACTATTACCTCTTCTGGCAGGCTGTTCCAGGTGTCCACCATCTTTCCTATAAAGAAGTATTTCCACACATCTCTATTAAACTCCCTCAGGCTTCATAGCCTGCCCCTGTGTACTGTTGCTCCTCCTCCTCCTTTGACAGAGGTTCCTCTCCTGCACCTTGTCTACTCCCACGAGTCACTTGTACATTTCAAACATGTCCCCTCTCACTCTCCTCTCTTCTGGGCAGTACTGTACATGTTGAGCTCCTGCAGCATCTACACTTACGGTTTCTTGTGCAATCCCCACATCATTTTAGTAGCCCTCTTCTGGACCACATCCACCCTGTCAATGACCATGTGGAGGAGCAGCTTCCAGAACTGGACACAGTACTCCAGGTGGAGTCTCATAAGTGAATGATACAGAGTAAATGCCACCTCTCTTCTCTGCTAGAGATCTGCCTATGAACCCCAGCATCCAGCTTGCCTTGTCTACTGCCCTGTTGCACTGACCTGCCACTTTGAGGTCATCACAAGATCACACCAAAGTCCCTCTTTTGTTTGATAACTGTGAGTACCCCCCAATCCTATACAGTAAACCCCTGATTATCTGAATGTACAGGGGGACAAAAAAAACATTTGGATAAGCAGGGGTTCAGATAAGAGGGAGACTACTGAAACTATGGTACTGCTACTAAAAATATGAGGTCACCACCAGTAAATTGCTTTAATAGAATTCCTTTATTCAAATTGATTTAAATTGATTCATTAAAAAAATGTAAAAGACTCAAAAAGGGTTAATAGTGACAAGCTACTTTTTGAAATATTCATGTATATGGGTCTGTTTCTTCTTACTGTTTCTGACCCATACAGCCTTGTTCTGGAGCTGGCATAGCAAAAGGATTTGTAGTGGGTCACACTCTTCATCAGTCTCCATCCACTGTATGCACCTTTCAAAGCACTCCACTGCTTCTGCATCAGTAATGACTGATGCAAGTGCTGTATTACAGTATCTGCCTCCTCCCGTTGTTGCTCATCGTCATTGGTATCATTGGGGGTTACCCTCAGCCATAACACTCTCCATAATCTCCTCTTCAGTAAACATCTCAAGCCCCTTTTCCTCTTCCTCCTTTTTATTCCATTCATCCACGTCCACATCTGTTCCTACAGCCAAAGCAGTTAGTGCACTTTCTGACTCCTTCAGTTGTAGCACAACTGTCTGCACTGGTGATTTTATCAGCAGTCATGACTTTTCCCAACATTTCAGGACTGTCTTATCACGGATTTCCCTCCAGCTCTCCATGAACATGTAGATCAAATCTTTAATGGTAAGTTTTTTTTTTATAATGCCACAAAGTAGTTTTCTTCTGTCAGCACACAGGATAAGCGCTTACTCTGGTACAGCCATTTCAGGGTGGCCAGTATGCCATGATTCATCGGCTGTATTTTTGCAGTGATGTTGGCAGGTAAAAACTCGCATCTGATGCTGCCATCATTTGTATGGAGTTGATCACTGCTTTGTTGGGCACCGGCATTATTAAGCAAAAGCATCGCCCTGGTTGGTAGTCATTTTGCTCATAAATGAGCCTTGACAGAAGGGACAAAACTTTGAAAAAAACACTCGGAGAAAATCTCAGCATTCATCCATCTACTTCTCTGTGCATGGTACAAGATAGGTAAGTTAAGCATACTGACGTGATTAATACATCTCGGTTGACTGGATTTTCCAGTAACAAGTAGTGGCAACATGTGATTGCCTGTGGCATTGCCGCAGACAAGAACAGTCAGCCTCTCTTTATTTTTTTTTAATTCTGGCGCATTTTTCACTCTTCCTGAAGCCAGTGTTTTTTCTGGGAACAGCCTCCAAAAGCTGCCAGTCTCATCGGCTTTGTACATTTATTCCTCTGTCAGTGCCTCAGACTGCATCAGTTTCATGAGTTTCACTCTAAATGGCTGGACAGACTTGTCACTTGTGAATAGAATCTCACTGGCAATCAACAATTGCCTGATGCCGTGTCAGTGTCTGAATTTATCCAGCCATCCCTCACTAGCAGTGAAAGGAGTCTGAACACCCATCTGTGCATGGAAATGCTTAGTTTTCTCTTTAATAAGGGTTCCGGAGATGGGTGTACCTTTGCTGTGGTTCTGAAGGCCTTGTCCAGGTTTTCGTCATGGCATTTGTGCATTGTTTTCCATGTGTCCACACATAAACCACAGTCCAGGGAAGAGGCAAAATCCCTCATTTTATCTTTTGCCTTCTTGACGTTCATATGGTGGAGTTTCTCCACTCTGAAATGCTTAGTGACATCCACAACTCTATCGCCTGCTTCCAAAGCCTCAGTGACTCTGAGCTTTGCTTTAATGTCCAGTACAGATCATTTTCTCTTTGCCATTGCTTAACGTAAGTGCACTGCAGTAACTACTCAGACAAAGCTATGCACTATAAATCACTTTGTTACACCTGCAGTCAATTACCTGTAAAAACAGGGTGCTAATTACTGCGGATTACTTTTATTAGATTCTGGCGTGACTCCACAGATTGCTAGTTGCTTAGGAGCTGCTGAAGGTGTTAGAGACCTGTTTCAGTAAAGTACTAAACTTTTCAATTATGGAGGGGTGAGTGAACTTTAATGCCGACTACAGGATGCAAACTGCAATCAGAATGAAAACTGCAAAAAAAAAGGGGACAAGTGCTGCTTTCAGATAACTAAGTGTTTTGGATTTCTGGGGTTCAGATTATCAGGGTTTAACTGTACACAGCTGCCAGGGTTCCCTGCGCCAGGTGCATGACTGCACTTTTTGGCATTGAAACCCAGCTGCCTTTCCCTAGACCATTCCTCTAGTTTTCCCAGATCTCATTGGGTTGTCTCCCCCTCCTCAGTGTCAACCCTGTTTAAGAATTCTGAGTCATCTGCAAAGAGACATACCTTCCCCTCCAGTTCCTGAACAATGTCACTTATGAAGACATTAAATAGGTCAGAGACCAGTACCAATCCCTGTGGTGTTCCACTGGTCACTTTCCTGTCTTCTGAGTGACTGTCGTTTACCATTACCCTCTGTGTCCTATCTTTCAACCAGTTAGGTACCCAACTCACCAATTACTCTCCATATCCATGCTGCTAAGTTTCTTTATCAGTCTCCAAAGCGGTACAGTGTCAAAGATCTTACTAAAATCAAGACTGGCAACATCCACTGTCTTCCTCAAATCCACCTCCCTAGTTACCTAATCAAAGAAATCTATGAGATTTGTTTGACATTACCTCCACCCATGAAGGCGTGCTTCTGGTGGTCCTGCAGCCTGTATGTCTCCATATACACCATCAGTCCCTTCTTCAACAGGGAATCCATTAACCTTCCCAATACAGATGTGAGACTAACTGGTCCGTAATTGTTGGCCTCTTCTCTCAATTCCCCCTGAGACACATCCTAGCAACTCCCCTCTCCTGCAAGTCATGTGCAAAGGGACCACACTGTCCCTTCTCCATTCCTCAGGGACCACCCCAGTCTCCAATGAGGTGCTAATTATTGTTGTCAGAGGGGTAGCTACTGTAGTACCAAGCTCAGTTCCTTAACTACCCTTAGAGGAATCCTGTCTGTCCCATCACATTGTTTTCCTTTAGGGCTTACAACCCTTGGTGGACTCTGTCTTCCGTAAATGGGGTCTGCTAATAAGTTTTGGCCCATCCCTCCTTCTATTGTGAATAACAAGCAGAAGTATTTCATTTAAAACATTTTTTTTTGGTCTTCTTCTGCACAGAACCCAACCCCCAGTCTCCTGATCTTCACTGTACTGTACCACCCCATGCATTCTTCTTTTCCCTGACATACCTGAAGAAAGTATTATCCCCATTCCTGACTTGCTATGTAATCTTTTTCTCAGTTTGAGCATTTGTTGACCATACCTCCTTCTTGTCTCTCTTTGTTTCTCTACATCTACCTCTCTGTTCACATCTATTTAGGTCTCCTTGTACTTCCTGAAAGCTGTTTTTTTTTCTCCCTTACCACCTCAGTCACCTCCTTTGAGAACCACAGTGGTCTCTTTCATCTCTTACTCTTGCTTATTACCTTCAAATAGCTTGCTGTTACCTCAGTTGTTCCCTCTTTTATTGTATTTCAGTGTGCCTCTACCTCCTAAGCTATCTCCACCCCCAAGGTATTTCCTATGGCAGTCTCCACTTCTTTAAAATCTGCTCTCCTGAAGTCCAGGATCCTCATCCTATGCTATGTAAGCATTTCATGCCCAACCAGCTGACCACGCAGTAGCCCTGGTGCTGTTTGTAAGAGCAGTCACTTACACATTCTCACTGTTTGAGAATGGGTGCAGCTATGGTGTCTGTTGTCCCCTAAAATCAGGTTGGGGACCAGGGGGGTAAAGAGAAAAATCATCAAAACAAGATAATAAAACATTGCACAGGGTTGGGCAAATATTTTTAATCTCTTCATAAACCAAGTAGTTTGCAAGCATTTTTATATTACATGTATGCTAATTATATTCTGATTAGTATTCTATTTGTTGATCCACTAGAACTTTCTTTTTTTAAGTGGGGTTATTTTTGGTTCAGAATTCCCAATTATTGGGGTTGGTCTTTTTTCACAGTTCCAAGCCTTAAAATGAACGACTTCCGTAGATGTGTTTATCGGAAATGTCACACAGCTCCATACGGGTACAAGAGGTGGGCCTAGCAAGCTGCCCTCATCTGCATGTCCCAACAAATGCATTTAACACATGAGAGAAGGCTCCAAACTCACAGTATGTGAAAAAGTTCACTAAATCAGTACAAGCATAAGCTTAGTAGATGATGGTTAATGCTCCGCATATGTAAAAAAAAAAATGAAAGTAACCATGGCGCAGCATTGTAATGTTGTAAAAGAGACTGTCAGCATACTGGATGGCTGTTTGAAAACCAAAGCTAACATGCAAGATGTGTGTAAAAAGCAGAAACCTGTAAACACAATCTAGCTCTTTTAAGATGCAAAAAAAAAGGAAAAAGGGGGAGCAGAATGTGACGCAGTAACAAAAATACAGCATAGGTAACATAAGAGCATGAAGCAGTGGTTTTGAAAAGATTATAAGCTGCTTAAAATAGAATGAGAGGGAAAAGCAGAAACAAAATTAGAACAATGAAAAAAGATACACAATAGGCAGAACTTTACCTGTGTTAAAGAAAATAGGAAGCACACTGAATAGCGTACATAATAACAATACTTAACAATGCTACATGATGCTTGGCATACCAAGATGGATAAAGCTGCAATAAAAGTATGTATATAAGTCAGAAAACTGTCTAAGCATAAAAATATAAAAACCAAAAAAAAAGTTTTATATATATATATATATATATATATATATATATTATTATTACATATGAATGTCATTACCTTTATATTTCACATAGATTGAAAAGCAAAGATAATAAATATAAAAGATGTTCTGTATCTTGGAAGCTATAATAGAAAAAGGTATAATAATTTATCTACCATGTATAAAAACATAAAGATTTCATGCTGCATCAATAACTGCATGATAAATATATATGCACCATGATTTTAAAAGGCTGTAAATGAATTAACTGTATTGATAGATTGGAGGAGCGGACCTGAGGGAGCCCAAAGGCCAGTAAAGCATCAGTCAATATCTTGTATATGAAAACAAGAACAGGAGGCTAAGAGTATGTTGAATTTAACTATCATATTAAAAATAGATATACTGCATATAAACAAATGCCAAATAGCAAAATGTTATATAGAATCATTGCACATAATTGTTGGAAACGGATGACAGAGGTAAAAATTACTACATAATAATTTATGAGGAACTTATTAAAAATGATAGTAATTAATTATGCATAATTTGTAAAAATGAATGCTTGATTTTTATTTCCAGCCCCCCAGAAGCCAGTAGGTAAAATGATGGGGTTGGCAACATATACTGAAAAAACTAAAGAATAAATTATTTTTAAAGAAACATTGGTGCTGAAAACTATTCATTTTGAATCAGAGGAACCACACCTTTCATTAGCATTAGATGTGTGCCACATGCTAGCACAACAAAAGGCAGGGTTTTCTAAAGGAAGGACACTGACACATGGGCTGATTTTCCACTCAGTCACACTCTTTCCTTGTTGCCACATCTAATGCACCCTATTTTCAAAGGCACTCCATTTTTTGTTACAGTTTCTGAGATTTACAACAGCTTGCATACTATGTATAACATGGGGATTGGGGCTGTGGGAGGAGGGGTCCACTAAACCACCAGGGATAGGAGTACTATGTATAACATGGGGATCGGGTCTTGGGAGGGGGGACCGCTAGACCTCCAGGGATAGGAGTACAATGTATAACATGGGGACTGGGGCTGTGAGGGGATCTGCTAGACCACCAGGGATGGGATGACTATATATAACATGGTGATTGGGGTGATTTGTGAATTTGAAACATACCATACCACCCAGTGGTTCTCTAGCTACCTAACTGGAAGATTCCAAAAAGTAAAGGCGGAAGGCTTTTTTTCTGCTGCCTTGCCAGTTACAAGAGGAGTCCCCCAAGGATCCATCTTAGGCCCTATCTTGTTTTCTCTGTACTTAGAAGCTAACATATCTACGTCCAATCTGAACTTTTTTTGAAGATGATACTGTGTTGTATACTTCTGGCTCATCGTTATCTGAAGTCAAGGGAGTGCTTCAAGGGGACTTCGCACAACTTGAGCATAATCTAATAAAGGCAAAGCTTCTGCTCAATGCTAAGAAGACTAAAGCAATGATATTCTCCCACAGTGCTGTCACAGGCCCCCCCAATACCCTTGCCCAAGACTTCATTGTCACCATGCTAAACGAGCCTCTGGAAGTTGTAACCAAATTTAAATATCTAGGTATCTGGATCGACAATAAATTATCTTTCAGTGACCACGTCGAAGATGTCTCTAGAAGGTTAAAAGCAAGGTTAGGTTTCTTCTACAGAAATAGGCCCCTTTTCCCCCTTGAAACTCGAAACAAGCTTGTACAGGCCACTTTTCTCCCCCTACTCGACTATGGCGATGTAATCTATTCCTCCACCACTCTTGCAAATCTAAGTAAACTGGACATCCTTTATCACCCGTGCGTTATGGTTCATTACCAACTCCTTACCGTTTGCACCACTGTGACTTATATGCAGCTGTTGGTTGGACATCCCTCCTATGACATGTTTCTCCATGCTGGGCTATGGACTCTTAAACTGCTTCTGCAGAAATTGCCAAGCTATATCTCTTCCTTATTAGTATCTCACATAGTGCATACTGTTAAGAAAATCTGACTTTATTATGTTTGACATACCAAGGACATGGACTTCCTTTGGTAAACGTGCTATTGCATATGCCCTTCCCTCCATTTGGAACCAATTACAAACCGATATGAAACTAACTAGCATGTTTCAATAAACTTCTACAAATCGCTAAGTTCAGCCAAAATAAAAGACACCTGTAACTGTCATTAAGTCTCTTCCTTCCCATGTGTGCCATATTTATCCACTGGTAAGGTATAATTGATTTGTCATATTAACTGCTTTCCCTTCCCCTTCTACTGGCTTTATCTTTGCTTACGCTCCACTGCTACTCTATCAAATCACTCTTCCCCCCAATATCAGTTGTAGACTGTTGTTTGTTCTAGCTGCCAAAATATATGTATTGCACACACCAGCCATCATGTTTCATTTATCAGTGTGCAACCTGTAAGTCGCTTCCCTGTCTCATATCAATGTTTACCATCTGCGGTCACCCTATGTGGTACCCTTGTATGTATATCCAGCCTGTATCATGTAACGTGCATTTCATGTCTATACTGTTATTACCTATCTCTGTTTGTACTTTAAGTGTTTATGTCACAGGACCTCCTTGTGAATGAGCTTTCTCAATGGAGTTTTCCTGCAATAAACTTGAACTTGAAACTTGAAAACTTGAAATGGATTACATTTACCATATCAAGATAGGACCTTTAGATCACAGCATTATTTGGTCAATTGTTTCTTTTAAACTGTTATTAGAATGAAAAAGCAAGACATTTGATTTGTGTCATTCAACAAAAGACCCCAGTAACCCAGTTATAAAATGTTGTGAAGCACTACAATATTTTGTTCTCAACCTAATAGCTGAACCATCACAATATAGCACATTATTATCAGCCTACATCTGCATGTCAAAACACTGGCAGACATCAGGCAAATTGTACATAAAGGAACTATTATAGTAGATGCTTATAAATTGAAAAGCATCACATTCTCTGTGTGGTAAGCTTTTGCCTAATTTAACAAATTGTGTTCCACAATTGTCTCGATTAAGAGCAAAATTGAAGAGTCTGCCAATCAGTTTTATATAGCATACAAGGTCACAAACCTACTGTATGTAAAATTCCAAAAATATAGCTGCTATTAAAGTCCACCTGTCTAGTGCAGTTCAAATTATAAATGTCATCAGAATTCCATTTACAGTATACTGTGACCATTTTTACATTATAAAATTGTTTTTATTGTCATGTTCTTTGTTATCATGGTCTGTCATATTAGCTAAAAAATATCCACTCCATGATCATTGAAAACACTGAAAATCCCAGATCTGACCAATAATTTAACTGTTCAGTAGCATCTATGTTTCGGAGCAAGGGAGTGAGTGACCCATGACTCGTCCCAGATGTTATGTGAAATTCTGTTTTATGAAGCTAATTTTAAACTTATACAGTTCATATCATCTACTAATTCGAGGTAGGATCATTTTGCTAGTATGGTCAGGGTGAAGGGGAAAAGGGACATACCTCATTCCAGTTCTTATCTACTAGTGCTTTTACAGCTGATAAAGATTGTTAAAGTGTTTCCCCTGAGCTTCTCTGAGCAACCTAAGGGTGATGAAGACAATCTAAGTAACTGGACTCAGTGGAATCTTTTTTTTCTGTTTTTTTTCTCGTTATGTGGCTCAGATTTAGATACTTGACACATATGAACAATCTTTTTGCTGCAGTTCAGGTAGCTAAGGGGCTGGCAGCACCCACAAATCCTCTTTGGATGGTGCTGTGCAATGCCAGGTTGGTAAGCAACAAGACCTCAAGTTAGCATGGACTTGATTTCATCTGTCGACCTGGCTTGCATCAAGGAAGCCTGGCTGGGTGATGATGCCATCCTAGTTTTAGAGGTGGCAGTCCCCACCGCGTATTCAATAGTGCACTGCCCAAGGAGGGACTGTGGGGTGTGGGAGTGGCCATCTTTTTCAGATCTGGCCTGGGTTTCACAGTTCATCCAGTTGGAACACCTAGATCTTTTCAGTATGTGGCTGTGCGTTGGTGTCCAGGTGCAGGTAACTGGATTCTCCTTATTTATCAGCCCTCTCAGGTGGGCGGAGAATTCCTGCATGAGCTTGAGGACTTCATCGCTGATCATGTGTTGGAGTCCCCAAGGTGTTTAATCCTGAGGGAATTTCAATGCCTGGGTCAATGATGAATCCTCACATTTCAGTTATGATCTCCTCCAGTTGATGTCAACACTGAGCCTATTACAAATTATTAATTCTGCAGCCCTCCAACATGGTCGCATGCTCAATCTGGTATTTTAGCTGGGTCTTGAGGTGGGAAACCTTTAGATTGATCGTGTCAGTTGGTCTGATCATTACATTGTGAGATTCATGCTTGGGGCTCCCTCTGGAAGTCCCTCCCATGTGGAGATGGTCAGCTACCACCCTTTGAGGGGCTTGTCCCCTGAGGGACTGTGGTGATGGTTGACTTATCTAAGGTGGACACTGCATGTGCAACTGGCACCAGTGAAGCAGTTGCCACCTATAATAAGGTGGTGTCCGGTGTGCTTGATGCCATCACACCAATACATATATGACCTAGATCATCTCACTTGAGATCCTCCTGGTTTGATGGAGATCTCAAAGCAATGAAGACCTAGGTTCAAAAGTTGGAGCTTGTTGGTGGAAGACCTGTTCGGAAGATGACAAACTGGCCCTGCATGCTCACTACAATGAGAACCAGAAGGCAATTTCACATAAGAAGGCAGAATTCCTGTCCAGGAAAATTGCTGCAGGGAAAAACAGACCTTCTCAGCTTTTTCGGACTGTGGATAGGCTACTTCATCCAGCCTGTCTACAAACAAAAACGTCTTTTTCAACCACTCTGTGTGAAGAGTTTGCTCTATTTTTCTCTGACAGAGTGCCATCAATCTGGTCAGTGATTCCCTCAGCGAGGCAATCTCTGCCTCAGAGTGGTCAGACTGGGAGGAATCAATGCATTCCTTCAGTCTGAGAGGAGTTTAAACCTGTGGAAGTGGCTGAGGTCATTAAGGTGACCGTGGAGCTAAAGTACACATATTGTGAACTGGACCCAGCTCTGATTGGTTTCTTAATGAGATGTGCCAGGACTGTTGGTCTGGTGTTCACCAGGACTGCCCGTTGCTCAATGTCAGAGGGGGTCTTCCTTGCAGCCTTGCAAGTGGCCCAAGTGACAGCCCTCCTGAAGAAACCATCTCTCGACCCTGACGTCCTGGAGAATTATCATCCTATCGCCAATCTGCCATTTTTGAGCAAGGTTATTGAGAAACTTGTGGCACAACAGCTCAAGGATCATTGATATCTATGAGCCATTCCAGTCAGGTTTTGGGGCTAGTCACAGCACTGGAACAGCATTAGTTATGGTGCAGAATGACTTGCTCAGGGTTAGAGATAGAGAAGTCAAGTCAATTCTTGAGTTTCTTGATCTCCCCTCAGCCTTTGACACTGTGGATCATCTCATGCTTCTTGATTGGCTCTGTGAGTACTGTGGACTCACTGGTGATGTTATCAAATGGTTTGAGTCCTATCTCCGTGACAGGGTGTAGCGGGTAGTGATGTGGAATTTCTCCTCCTCCTCCCCAGTGCCCCTGTCATGTGGAGTATCCCAGGACTTGATCTTGTCACCAGTGTTATTCACAGTGTGTATGCTGCCCTTGGGCAAGAGCATTTGACAATTCAGTGTGGAGTTTCACTGTTATACAGATGACACATGACTGTATCTGTCATTTGTCTATGGAACATTTGATGCTGTAGACATGCTTAACAACTGCTTGTCAAAAATCAATGACTTGATGTCTTCCAACTGGTTGCGACTGAACCCAGATAAGACGGAGGTGCTGGTGATCAAGCTAGCTAACGGGCATGATGGTAGTGCTCCTGGCAGTGCCACAGGACTGTTTCTGGGGTCTGCTGTGATGGTAGTCTCCCCAATAGCATGATATTTTGACAAGATCTTGTACAGCGTACAGCAGACAGATGCTTGAGGTTCAGGTGTCTTCTGTTGTAAAAATGTTTTTTACCATTTGAGGAACATTGCCAGAATCAAGCTCCTCATTCTGCCCGAAGACCTGCCAACACTAGTGCATGCATTTTTCACCTCTAGACTCAACTATTGAAATGCTCTGTACTTCGGGGCCATGGGAGGACACTCCACAAGCTGTAGCTAGTGCAGAACGCACTGCTCCGGCTACTAACTGGCCTGTCAAGATCCAGCCATTTGACCCCAGTCCTGTGGGCTCTGCACTGGCTGACTGTTAGATGGAGGGACCTCTTCAAGGTGGGTTTGCTCATGTTTAAGGCCCTATATGGACTGGACCATGGCTATATGTCGGAGATCCTTACACTGGCCACCTCTGTCCACTGCCTTTGCTCCTCTTTGAGGAGCCTCCTGGACATTCCCAGGGTTTGGTTCAAGACATTGGGTGACCATGCTTTTAGGGTCGCTGGGCTGTTCCTGTGGAACTTGCTACCACCTGCAGTCTAGGAGGCTCCCTCCATCAGGGTTCTCAAGCATAGGTTAAAGGCCCACCTATTCTGCCTGGCCTTCACTAATGACACAGTTTGACCAATCTTACTGCTTTAGGCAAAGTATAAATCTGTCTCCCTGTAATTAGTAGTTTTAAGGATTGTATTTATTCTTACTGATGTGTTGTGTTTTAATATTTTAACTGCTGTTTTATACTGTTCTGTTATTAGATGCCCAGAGCCTCCGAGATTGGGCACCATGGCCTGGATATTCAGACTGCGCCAGGCTGTGGCGCAAGCCTGGGAGCAGCACAACTTTGCAGTGCAGGGGTGTTGACAGTGTGATATTCAATGAAGCTGTGCCATGGCACAGCATAGCTGAATATCGCACCCTGGCCACCTGCAATGCACATGGCGCAGTGGCTCTGCACCAGTGCAAGAGGCCAGAGTGGAGCAGTAGGGTGCTCTATTGCAAGTTCCATTGTGCTATGTGCAACAACCATGATACTCAAAAGTGCAGATGCAAATGGGGCCATAATGCATGCAAGGTGCAGATGGGGCCATTTGCATGTCACTATGGCCCCATTTGCATGCAGGTGCACTGATCTCCAGTGACTTGTGCCTGGTGTCCTGCCAGGCAACAGCTGTCAGGGACCGACGCCCACTGCACAGCACGGCAATGTGCCTCACTGCCCGATCATGGGCATATGTTGATGTAAAAAGTATCCAATATCCCTGGTTGTCCAGTGGGCCACTTGCAACCTGATTGCGGGCATATAATTAATTAAAACATCCAATATCCCTGGTGGTCCAGTGGACTGCTCGCAGCCCAATTGTGAGCTTAAGTATGAAAATATGACGTCCAATTTCCCTGGTGGTCCAGTGGACCACTCACCACCCGATTGCAGGCTTAAGAATGCAAAAATAATGTCCAATATCCTTGGTGGTTCAGTGGACTGCTCGCCACCCAACTGCGGGCATAAGTTGAATAAATGCAATGTCCAATATCCTTGGTGGTCCACCGGTACCCCTCCTACCCACTCCACTGAGCCCCACCACCCCATTCCCCTGTCAGCGAGCAGGCGCCAGTACCCCACCTGGACAAATGACAAATACAGTTGTGTGTCATCTGTATAACAGTGAATGGATCCATTCACATATATGGACTGTGTAGTACGGTATGAGCTGCACGCCCATTGGCTCATGCTGTGGACCACTGGGCATCCAGCCCTACTGTACAGTGTCAGTCGGCGGGCAGGAGGGCAGCAGGTGGGTGGGGTGCCTGCACCGCTGAATGGGGGAGGCAGTGGGCAGTGCTCAGTAGGGGGAGGGGCGCACTGCGACCACCAGTGATATTGGACATTGCATTTATTCAACTTATGCCCGCTATCAGGGGTGGCAGTGGTCCACTGGCCACCAGGCATATTGGACATTATTTTTTCATTCTTAAGCCCATGATCGGGCAGCAAGCGGTCCACTGAACCACCAGGGATATTGGATGTTATTTTTTCATACTTAAGCCCTGATCGGGCAGCGAGTGGTGCACTGGACCACCAGGGATATTGGACGTTTCAACTAATCATATGCCCGCGATTAGGCTACAAGCAGTCCACTGGACCACCAGGGAAAGTGGACGTTATATTCTCATACTTAAGCCCATGATCGGGCTGAGAACAGTCCACTGGAACACCAGAGATATTGGACATAATATGTTCATACTTAAGCTCGTGATTGGGTGTGAAGCAGTCCACTGGACCACCAGGGATATTGGACATTTATTTATACTACGGATGCCACGATCGGGCATGGGGTGCTGCCATGAAGGTGCAGCCAGAGCTTGGGTGACCACCCACAGGTGGCAGCTGCCATGTTGTGCCCTGCAATATGGCAGTTCACCTGTGGTGGCCAGCCATTGTTCCTTTTTTTTTTTTTTGCTCACCTGTGTGCAGTGCAAGGAGGGGCTGTGCATGCATGGGCTCAGCACATCCTGGGTGAAATATCGGGAAGTGTGGAGTATGCATGGGCATGCCCCCCTACCTGCTCTGCATACATTACTGATGTGCTCCGGTGAATAGGGATTTGTGCCAGGCACAATCCACATTTGAATATTGTGATGGAGCACATCAGTGGGTTGTGCATGGCACAACACGGTTGTGCCATGCACAACCCTTCTGAATATTCAGGCCCATAAAAATAAAATGTGCCTTGCCTTGCCTTTATTTGTAGGGGGAGAGATAAATCAATATTATACCAGGCTATATCGGGCACATAGGAAAGTAATCTGGAATACCACTTCCAGGTCATTAGTAAATGGGTTTTTCAGGAACCAAGAAGGGGAGTGGACATTTGGGTTAGTGGTAAGAGTTTGATTGACTATTGTGATATATTTTATTCAGTAGGTTAAGATGCAGTAGCTTTTGCACATAACAGAGTGTTAAGTAATGGGGTTATTGATGCCAGAGATGGTCCTTGGCATCATTTGGGGTGATGGGGAGATCACATGGGTGATGGTAGCTTGGTGGAAATGTGGTTACTGGGTCAAAAATGAGATGTTTAGTAATAAACCAATATGCAGTGCAGGACTAGCAGGGTAAGGAAGTAATTAAGTATGCCTGTTTACCAAAAGCTAACAGATGGGTACTACATTAAAGTTCATGATATGGAACATGAATGGAATAAACAGTCCTATCAAGAGGTAGATGGTGCACAAACAGTAAGATACAAAACTAGATATTACTGTCCTTCAATAAACTTATTTGAATAATAGTGAGTCAAAATAACTGAAAACTCCCCCGAGCTTCCAGAACACTGAAACACTGCCCACTGCCGCCACTGATTTTAAGTTTACCCTGGTCATCTGGGTCATGAGGTCCTCTTGAAACAGCCCTCCCCTGAGCTTCCAGAACACCGAGATGCTGACCACTGCCGCCACTGATTTTAAGTTACTGAGCCCAGAGAGATGCCCCAATTGTGAAGCGCTAAGAACATGTCCAACACAACTGTCTGACTGATTTTGAATTTGCTGGTGCAGGACTGTAATTTTCGCACCATTTTTCAAACCAGACTTTATCTGTCAGTGCAACAGAGGAGATTGTTTCTTCTCTAACTATGATTAGAAAACAGGCTTCTGTCCTTTTCACCAGGGAGCCTTTAATTTATGTAATTGTGACAGAAATTTTTAGAACACATCTTTCTGCACTGTTTAACCAGGACACCTTTAATTTAATTTAATCATGAGAGTTATTTTTAGAACACAGCCTTCTGAACTGTTTAACCGGGGCACCATTCATTTAACTCAATTTAATTTAATAGTGAGTTATTTTTAGAACATAGCCTTCTACACTGGTAACTGTGGCACCTTTAATTTAATTTAATTGAGGGATTTATTCCATCTACCCCTGACTGCCTTCGTGTTTTGCATGCCATTTGGGTTTGATAAGTCTATGCAGGCTGGTTCTAGTCCTGTATTGTTGCAGGCAGTCCCATCATTTACCTCAGTTTTAAAATCTAAATCTGGTGTTTAGCTTGTCTTTATTATGATGCACCTCTGTCCACCCTCCCAGTTAACCTCTTTCCCCCCTTGGCCCCTCGTACCTGCTTTTAAATTGCTTCTCCTCTGTGTTCTCTCCACAGTTTTCCCCATCATCTGGGTCCTCAGGGTTGTCTTGAAGCAGTCCAGCCCCGAGATTCCAGAACACTGAGATGCTGCCCACTACTACTTCTGATTTTAGGATACTGAGCCCATACAGCTACCCCAACTATGGAGAACTAAGAACATGGCCGATGCAACTGTTTGCTCCGCTGCCCCACCACCACTCTTGGTGAACTCTTCCTTATATAGGGGGGATCACATGAGCTGTGAACTAATCAGTCAACTCTACCATTAGCAGCTTATCCACTCTCCCCAGCAGAGGGGGCACAAATTCTCTAAACTACAGCTGCTTATTTTCTTGTCCCTAATTTAGCTCTATTTTCCCAAACTGCAGCTGCCTGCTTTCATTAATCCTGTACTATTTCTCAGTCCGTTTTTTTTTTCTCTTTCCTAAATTAGCTATGTACACCCTTTGGTGCTACATCTTCCTTCTAGGCTATATGTTTCCTACACCCGCTCTCCACAGGATCACAGATCCCTGTCCCATGATAGCTAACCACACACACACCACCATCGCTTTTACACATGGCACCTCCTATCTGAACCTGCATACCTGCCACACCTTACCCACTGTCAAACTTGCAAACCCATGCACATAACACCATCCTTTTCACACCTTTTAGCCCATGGCCTATGGTCCCTTCCCCCACCCTTAACGACTGACAATGTCATACACAATAACTGCTCAAAACTCATTAAAAGTAAATCACTAAAGGCTGCACTGCTCTGACACACCATCCTCCTTCTACTTCTATCAGAAAATGTCATCCCCCAACCCTGGACCACCCCAATCAGGCTCCTTCTGCCATGGCAAGCGGGGTGGTCTACAAATTGCCTCACTTAATGTCTGCAGTCCACAGAAAAAATTTACTGCCCTGCAAAGCTGGATGGCATAACATTCTATGGACATTCTTGCCCTGACTGAAAGCTGGCTATCCAATGAAGCCCCTGACTCAACCGTAGCCATAAATGGCTATTCCATTTTTGGTTCAGTAGACAAGGGAAAAGGGGAAGCAGCTGCACCCCCTATATAAAGGACTCCCTGCAGGCCATTCCAGTATCCCTTCTCCCCATCCATGGTGTCCAAACCCTCACAATCAAATTACTACTTGGAAACTCTGGTAAAACCCTCTACCTCCTAGTTGCATATATCTCTCCCATTCAACCAAAGACCTGCATTTGCAGCAGTCATGTCCAGTATCTTGCAGTTGCCCTCCATTAGTGAAGTAATCGCCATAGGGGATTTCAACATTAACTGACTATCCCCTGCCTCTGCCCAATTAAGGTCTCTGCCTCATCCTTGGATCTCACCCAAGTTGTACAGTCTCCCACTAGATTCAACAACAAAATGACACCGGGACTTTGCTGGACCTCATCCTCACCAACTGCCCCAATAACCTCTCCAGGTCAGAGTCCTCCCTGATGCACTCAGATACCACTCACCAGTATTCTGCAGGTGGTTGAATAAGGTCCAGTCTACACCTCCTATATCCTCCTTCTGGAGGTGCCTAAAAAAGGGTTCACTTCCCAGGCTCAAACCATACCTCATGGCATGTGACTGGTCCCCTACAGAAATGGCTAAGTGTGTAGATACAGCCATCTTCTACTTCATTAGCACCTTTAACTCCATCTGAAACATCTATGTTCCCTACTCTAAATACCTGTCAAAAATAGAGACAATCCTAGGATTTTCCAGGCTCTACATGATTTGATGTGCCACTGGGACAACCTCTGGCATAAGGCTTTGGAATCATGATTGCCTCGGACAGACAGCTTTATAGAGAGGCCTGAAACAAATGCACCTGGGCTATCTGTCAAGCCCAGGCTGCCTACTATCGCCATGCACTCATATCCACGTAGGACTTGGGTCATGACTTCTGGAAAAACATTAAAGAGCTCTGTGGAAAAGTGAGCTCCCACCCAGCTTGCTGTAGATGGTACCATTATACAAGACCCACTCGATATCTCGAACACCCTCAATGAAACCTTCTCCTACCTCAGTAGCATCGTTCAACCAAACTTTTTTGTCTCCCCAACACCCTTCCCTGCCCATAGCCTTCAGGTGAATAACCCCCCCCACACACATTTCATCTACGGATTATAACTTCCCATGTTGACAAGAAATACCTACTCAAAGTCCTGGGCAAGTCATGTTATAGTGGTGACTCCCTTGACTTAAAACATCTTCGCCTTACCCTAGATGAGGTTATTTCCCCACTCAACAAATTGCTAAATCTATCCCTCTGCCTTGGCCAATTCCTGTCCACCTGGAAATGCACTGTAATTGCACCCATTCTTAAAAGTAACTACCGGGACAGATCAGGAGGACCTCCGAGAAGGGTAGTGTGGTGATTGTGGGGGACTTCAACATGCCAGGAGTGATCTGGAGCACCCCAACAACCAGGAACAGAAGGGGGCAGGTACTGCTGGATGCCTTCCAGGACAGCGTCCTGCTGCAAATGGTCAGTGGACCAACCAGGTTAGGGAATACCCTTGACCTTGTGCTGGCAAATGGGGACTTTGTGAGAGAACTTACAGTGGAGGAACCATTGTCAGAGAGTGACCACCACTCAGTATGGCTCACATTGGATATGGGCAAGAAAGGAGTGGAATCTTGCACAATAGTGCTGGACTTCAGGAGGGCTGACTTTGGGAGGATGGGGGAAGTGGTAAAAGGGTACCTGGCCAGAATTCAATCTAGTATGGACACTAACCAGAGGTGGGAGCTCATAAAGCTGGGGATAGTGGAGGCAACCAAAACCTGCTGCAAAGCCCAGAGCAAGAAGGCTAGGACTAAGAAACCAATCTGGTTTAGCAAGGAGGTCATGGAAAAGGTAAGGAGGAAAAGAGTTGCCTTTGGGAAGTACAAGAAAACAGGGAGAGGGGAGGACAGGGAGGAGTACTTGACAGAATCGAAGGAGGTGACAAGGGCAGTAAGGGGAGCCAAAGCATCTATGGAACTCAGGCTGGCACAAGGCATTAAGAAGGGGAAGAAGGACTTCTTTAAGTACATCAGGGAGAAAAGGAGCTGTAAGGACCACATAGTAAAGATTAGGAAGGAGGGGGGTTGGGTGGAATCGGTGCGGTATAAGGCGGAAGCACTATATGAGTACTTCTGCTCAGAATTTACTAAAGAGAAGAGGGGGGGACACCTAAGGTGGGAGAAATGGCAGAAGCAGGGTGGGAAGTGGTGACAGATGGGGAAATCATGGAGAGCAGAGTTTGAGAGGGTTTGGAAGGCACTGAGAGTGGACAAGGTGCCAGGCCCAGATGGCATCCACCCCAGGGTACTGAAGGAGCTGGCAGAGGTCCTGCAGGACCTTTGGCAGACCTATTTAATGCCTCACTACATTTGGGGTGTGTACCTCTAGGACTGGAGGATGGCTCATGTGGTGCCCCTCCACAAGAGTGGCCCCAAGGATGAACCGGGAAACTACAGACCAGTGAGCCTCACCTCGGCCATGGGTAAGCTAATGGAGACTATCCTGAAGGAGAGGCTGGTGGCCTCCTAAAGGCCAAAGGACTACAGGACAGCAGACAGCATGGCTTCATATGTGGCAGATCCTGCCAAACCAACCTGGTTGAGTTCTATGACTGGGTAACTAGGGCAACTGGACAGGGGCCATGCAGTGGATGTCCTGTATCTGGACTTCAGTAAGGCATTCGACTCAGTGCCACATGGAAGGCTGGGAAGGGAGTTGTAGTCACAGGGTGGGTGCAAAGCTGGTGAGATGGGTAGGAAACTGGCTGCAGGGAAGGCAACAGAGGGTGGTAGTGGGTGGGGAGCTCTCACAATCTAAGGGCAGTGACGAGCGGTGTCTACAGGGCTCGGTGTTGGGACCAGTGTTGTTTGGGATATTCATTGCAGACATATCATGGGATGTCAAGAGCAAGATCAGTCTGTTTGCTGATGATACCAAGGTAGACACAGTGGTGGGTGACCTAGGGGGATGGCAGGGGTTGTAGGATGATCTGGCAAAGCTTGAAACCTGGTCAGACACCCGGCAACTGGGCTTTAATGCCAAAATGGGTAGGAAACTGGCTGCAGGGAAGGCAACAGAGGGTGGTAGTGGGTGGGGAGCTCTCACACCCAAGGGCAGTGACGAGCGGTGTTTCACAGGGCTCGGTGTTGGGACCAGTGTTGTTTGGGATATTCATTGCAGACATATCATGGGATGTCAAGAGCAAGATCAGTCTGTTTGCTGATGATACCAAGGTAGACACAGTGGTGGGTGACCTAGGGGGATGGCAGGGGTTGTAGGATGATCTGGCAAAGCTTGAAACCTGGTCAGACACCCGGCAACTGGGCTTTAATGCCAAAAAGTGCAAGGTGCTGCATTTTGGGATGAAGAACCCAAGGAGGAGTTACCAGCTAGGGGGAGTGCAGCTAGCCCAGACAGAGGAGGAGAAGGATCTGGCTGTGCTCATTACAGGGTCAATGAACAACTCAGCACAATGTAGGAAGGCAGCTGCAAAGGCCAACAAAATGCTGGGTTGTGTTGCAAGGTATATCCTGAGGAGGGAGGAGGTGATTCTGCCACTGTATAGGTCATTAGTTAGACCACACCTGGAGTACTGCATGCAGTACTGGCATCCGTATCTGAAGAGGGACATTAAGTTACTGGAGGGGGTGCAGTGCAGAACGACAAAGATGATCAAGGGGCTGGGGGACTTATCATACGAGAGGAGGTTGAAGGATTTGAACATGTACTCACTGGAGGAGAGGAGAGACGGGGTGACATGATTGTAACCTTTAAATACATGAAAGGAACAAACAAGAAGGGTACAGAGGGGCTGTTCAAAGTAAGGGAGGGGAGGGCCACCAGGGCCATGATATGAGACTGGAGCAAGGAAGGTTCAGGAGGAGATGAGGAGACACTTTTTACAGAGAGGGTGGTGGCTGGGTGGAATGGGTTACCTGCTGAAGTGGTATGCAGTAGAACAGTGGACTGCTTCAAATGAGGATGGGATAGGACAAGGGGAAGGGTTAATGAAGAGGAAGGGTGGAAGGGAGGTGCAGCTGCAGAATAAGGGGTGCTAGCTGCACATTCGAGCAGGCTTGATAGACCTCTAGGCATTTATCTGCTGGCAAATTTTGTATGTTCATATGTTCATAAGTGGTGACCGCACCTCCCCTAACAACTACCGCCCTATCTCCATTCTGCCCCCTCTCTCCGAGGCACTTGAAGAAAATCATATCTGACCAGCTCACGGACCATCTATCAAAGTACAACCTGTTGTGCCTTCAGCAACATGGCTTCTGCAAGGATCACAGCACCAACCCAGCCCTTCTTGAGTATACCTCTTACATTCACAATGCCCTCGATCATGGACATTTGGTTGGGTCTGTCTATGTCGATCTAACCAAGGTGTTTGACACCGTTAACCACCCACTGCTTCTCAACTCCTTAACATCACTGGGCCTCTCCAGGGAAACCGTATCCTGGTTTGGAGACTGCCTCTCTGAGAGAACCCATCAAGTGTAGATTGGCACCACACTATCCGGCAACTTCCCTGTCCTCTCTGGAGTCCCTCATGGCTCAATACTTAAACCTCTCCTCTTTAGTCTCTATTTTAACTTCCTCCCCAATTCCTGCTGTGGTAAAGTACTGCTTTACACAGACAATGCAGGCATCTTTGAGAGCCACCCCAACCCCCTAATACTCCAATGTATCCTCCAGGACCATTTCTCCAAAGTTTAATTGTGATTTGTGGATCACAGGCTAGTCCTAAATTATAAAAAGATTAAAACCATGATCTTCACCCACAGACAGAAACCCCACACTAACTCCCAACTTAGTGTCCTTAACTCCCAAGGAACCCCACTAGAGCAAGTAGCCACCTTCAAATACCTGGGTATTACACTAGACTCATCCCTCAGCTACCATGCACATATCCAATTTCTATCTACTGCCCTAAACTCCAGGCTTGGCCTATTGTACCGCCATAAGCGTTGCCTCAGTGCTGAGGCCACCCGCCTTGCAGTATCCTCCTCAATCCTCTCACTACTGGACTATGGTATAGTAATATACAGAGCTGCTAATCCTACAGCCCTATGCCATATCAAAACTACCTTGAACAAAGCCTGTCATCTAGTTATTGACTGTGACAGGCACACCCACACCTGTGATCTTTATAAGCTCTCCGACTGGCTAAACTTTGATGGGAGGCTCAAGTAACATACCTGTCTTCTGGCTAAGAAAATACTCCTCAAGCAACACCCCCATCATTCCACCCCCTTATTTAACCTGCCCTACCTAGTAAAGCCACTAGAAGCTCCTCCATGTCATCCCTCACTGTACCCACTGTAGGACTTCCCTGGGCCAAGAGGCTTTCCTCCACTGTGCCCGCTCTAGCTAATTCGATCTGCCAGACCCCATCTCCCTTGTGCCAAGACTTGGCCCTTTTAAAACTAACCTAAGAACTCATCTCCATGAGCTCTCATCCTGTGACTGCTACTAACCTCACTACCCATCCTCACCTCTCTCTGTTGAAGACCCTCCCCTGGCCGACCAACTCAAGCTTCTCCCTATAGGTATTTGAACAACTTAATGCTGCCTAAACTTACTTTACCCTAGATAGCATCAAACTACTATGTAACACTGTGTATATTACCCTAGATAGCATCAAAGTACTATATAACACAGTGTATTTATTTATTTTTTTTATTTGTTCAATCAAATTTGCAACCTTTGAGCCAGAGGTTCATTTACAAAGGTAACTCATCACAGAGAGGACAACAGTGTTACAATATTACAGTAGGTTGACATACAGATTTACACAGATTTAACGCAGTAGTATACAGACATTGTTACATATATTTTGTACATTTCATAAAACAGTAGTTACATAAATACAGATATCTGGCAGGGGGAAATGAAGGGAACCAGGTGGGGGAGGGGGAAGGAGTGGAGGAGGCAGTCTGGAGGACTTTGTCGAAGTGTCTTACCCTAGGTACCTTACCTTACCCTAGATTATCTCCTTACTTTAACTTTATGTATGTACATTATTGCCTTATGTACTCACCGATGTGGAGCCTTTGGAAAGGAGTCTATGACTCAAAAGTTGTTAATTCTGATTGTATGAAAATAAATAAAAATAAAAAATAAATAAAAATAAATAAATTAAAGATGTCTATTCCTCCCACTCATCTAAATGCAACATTAAAGGTGTTGCCTTACTTGTAAATAAAACATTTTTTTTTCTGACAGGATTTTAAAGTATTTCAGTGATGAGGAGGGAAGAATGTTTTTTTGAAGGTACAATTTTGTAATTTGACTTCTGTCTTTGTTTCCTTTTATGCTCTCTTCAAACAATTTCAGCCCTTATGTTCTTCGGTTAACAGGATACTATGTTTATGAGAATATGAATATATAATAATTGGGGGCAACATAAAGATCCTATTGACTAAAGGTCTGGACAAATCCACTCATCCCAAAGGATGGGATAAATTAAAGTCACATACTCTTGATACATTTTCAAACAATAATGGGTTGCTTGATGTGTGGTCATTAATCCATGGTTATGAAAAACATAAACTTACTTTTCCACTAGACAGAATTCCAGGTCTAGATTAGTCTATGTACTAATGTCTAAGCCCCTCTGGGTGGTGTGTTCTTGCCTTGATTCACAAGTTGAATACACAATACTGTCTGATCATGCTCCAGTAACTTTTTTTTGTTTATTAGATCTTCATGGTAACAGAAGACATCTAAAGATTTAACAGTTATTTGTTAAAAGACACTAACTTTAAATTTAAGATTAAATGCAGATTCCAAGATAAAGATCAAGCCCTGGACTGCAATCGGTTACCCCCTTTAGTGCAACACCCTGACAACAAAACCCGAAACAGACCATTAGAGCAACAGTTGCTGTAATGGTCTGTTTTTGGGTGATGCTTTTCTCCTGGTATTCTGCCCCCTCCCCAGAACAACGATGACCTGGAGTTGACTATATCAAAATCCAGGGAGTGTGAGAGGCAGAGCCCGGCACGGGGGGGTTGCTGGTGGTGTAACCCCCTTAAAAAAAAAAAACTTCCTTTTGGAAAGGCACAATACTGGTGTTGGTATTGAGCCATTGTTGTATGGCAGGTCAGTAAATTTACTGTCACCCTCCAGTGGTGCTTCCGAAGGCAATTGAGGGGGTGGCCCCAAAAGGTTTATAAATCCTTTGTTCTCTTTTTGTTCCTTGTATTATGGGGATCTACCTTCCCTCATTGGGACAGTTCCTCTCCCCACCTCTCCTTGCCTCTTGGCAGTGGATGGGCTCTAGTGGGCTGTGGTGGTACTTATTGTTAAACTGACTAATGGGCAGCTTTCTGGGTCCAGTGTTCTTTCTTTTTATCTTGACAGCTAAACTGGTTTTGGGGTTCTATTTCAGTGTTGGATGTAGTAAGGACTTATTAAGGGGGGAATAGTAGTTCTGTTTGAATCTGTTACTGTGTATAATTTTTCATGGTACTCTGATTCGGCAGGATGTTGGGGATTTTTCCCTAGGCTGACACAAGGGGTAGTTGTTTGTGTTTTAACTGTTTTCATTCTTTTACTTGTAAATGGTTATAAAATGTTAATACAAAAAAAAAATAAGATTAAAAAAATAATTTCTGATCTTTTCTCAACAAGGAAGTGGATGTGAATAACATCATTCAGGTTTGGGACACCTTTAAGGTAACTCTGTGAGGGGTAATAATCTCAGAAGCTTTATGAAGGAATTAAAAAAGAAAGGTAAGGACTTTAGAGCTTGAAAATAAGCTATAAGACTCTTAATATGCAAATTAAAAATGATGATATAACCAAAAGAAAATAATATGACAACATGAAACATTTAGTAATTAATATAGCAATAAATGTTATTAAAAGTATTTGGTTAAAACATAAAAAAAAGGAATTTAACAAATGAAGTATCTGATAAATATCTTGCAAAATGACTGAATGTTGCTACTCAGAAGTCTGAAATTACAGTAGTTAAGGATAAGGATGGTAAAATGTGAACAGATACTGTAAAATAGGATATTTCCAGATCCTTTCTAGAATTCTATTTTGACATGAAATTGTGTTCAACCTGAACATGATCTTTTTGCTGTGCTGTTTGTTTTATGAAACTATAAATGTTACGTAGTTCTAGGTGGTGTAATTTTCTATCTCGTATTCTAACATATCCCACAAAAACAACATCTTGGTAGCTACAATTTCCTGAGCAAGCTGTGTATTTTGGATATCAGTTTTGCTCTCAGTGAAAGGAGGAGTCAGCAGACTGAGGAGGCTAGAACATTTCTTACCAGGAGGAGTAAGTACAAATTATGAGAGTCTGCAAGTTAGATTTGGACTTTCAGTCAGGGCATAAAGGCATAATTCTTAATAGCATATTGGACTTGAGTTTGGGGGAAGACAAGTTCAAATTGTCCCCATAATTATCTTGATGTTAACAATTGATTGTTGGCTTGGGCTTAAGCAAAAGTGAAGCAGCTGTCTGTATTTAGACTTCACTTCAATTAAACTGTGAGCTTGCTATCAGATCAAGGTGTCAACTGAATCAGGCAACTAGAACATTTTGAACCAGGAGCGGAAAGTAAATACTATGCTACTGATCATTAATCACATGATTGGCACCAATCTGGCACCAGCCTGGGCACCAACCTTGGTTGGCAGTACAGCCTAGAGGTTAAAGTAATGAGTTGTGAATGAGTTTGGCCATCCAGCTGGCCTAGGTTTCATTCTCACAACCTCCACTTGCATACTGTGTGACTCTGAGCAAGTCACTTAACTGCACAGTGCTCCCAGGTCTCCCCTGAAAACAGGCACTTGTGCTTAGTGGGACTTACCCAGTTACCAAAGACTAAAATAAAAAAAATACAAATAAA
This sequence comes from Neoceratodus forsteri, assembly GCA_016271365.2. Taxonomy (NCBI): domain Eukaryota; kingdom Metazoa; phylum Chordata; order Ceratodontiformes; family Ceratodontidae; genus Neoceratodus; species Neoceratodus forsteri. The sequence goes on from CM028130.1 coordinate 59,037,563, forward strand.
ATAAAATAAAAATAAAAACCTGGTCATTGGAAAAATGATTTTGGACCTAGAGGCCATCCTGGATATTGTGGGCATTATCAAGTTATGGTGCACAGAAAACCATAACTGGGATGTGGCCATATCAGGCTATACTCTGTTGAGGAGGGACAGGGTGGAAAGAAAGGAAGGGGCATGGTGCTTTTTGTGAGGGAAGGCATAAAAGCAGTGGAGACATAAGGAATACAGGGGAGAGCAGAGGTATTGGTGGTCACCCTAGAGTTGTGGAAGGCAGCATCTATTTGCACTTACATAAGCTACTGACCTCCAGCATAAGTGGATGAGTTAAATAAGGTACCAGTGGAAGCTACTGGCAGGATGGCAGAAAAAGGGGAGGTGCTGCTGATAGGGAACTTCAGTCTAACAGATCTAGATTAGAACCTTCCAGCTGTGGCTTCAGCTAGAAACAGGGACATCCTGGACTCCCTACAGGGGTCATTCATCATCCATTTAGTCAGTGAACCCACTCAAGTTAGGACAATAGTGGACCTGGTACTGACTAACAGAGATAGTGTTGCAGACATCAAGGCAGGAGAACACCTGGGGAACAGTCATCACCGTACAATGTGGTTCAAGATAAGGGCAGTTGTGGGATCAAATCACACAGGAATGAGGGTCCTAGTCTTCAGGAGGGCAGACATTAAAAATATGGGTGAATGCCTCAAGGATGACTTAGAAACATAGAAGTTGACAGCAGAAGGAGACAGCAATATTCATCAACTCTGTTTGTCTATTGGAAGCTGAGAAAATTGCTACACTGCAAAGAACAAACTATAACTCTGTTTAGGACCTGGAAACCTGGAAAGACATAATATTGTTGGGGACTTGTTAAGAAGGGGAGCTACGCTTTCTACAAAGAGTTTCATTGTTTTTCTTATAGAATTTGACGGCAGATAAGGACCGCTTGGCCCACCCAGTCTGCCCATATTGTCATTAAGCAGTGAATTGCAGGATTCCATTAAAAGTGCAATAATTTTATAACCAGAGGGAGTGAGATACAATTGAATTTGCTTGATTCCTGGGCTTGAGACCTAGGATTTGGAAGGATATTTTTGCAACATTTTAAAAGTGTCCTGCTGGCTGAGGAGTGAGTTCATTTTTATCCCTGGACTCAGTAGAGTGGTTTGTGTAGGACCAGTGGTCTAGTAAATTGTGGTGTTAGTTGAATTACTATAAAGGGCAGTACTCATCGGGATGGTGGAGCAATTGTGCATTTGATTGTTTTTAACAGTCACCAGTGTCTGTGGACTACCCACCTCCCTTCCCCAGACCCCATCCCCCAGGCGTGGCATTTCCTTTATAGCCAAAGTTCTGACATCACTTCCCCAACAGGTCTTGGGGCAGAACTGTCATATTCTTAATAACCCAGCACAGTACATAAAGGGTAGGTACACACCACAAATAATAATAAAAATCTCTCTCTATATATATTACATATTGTATATTATAAGGGAGCGAGACATGTGGGGAGTGGTGCAATGCACTGGCTGTGGGGCAGCAGTTTTCTGGGAGACATTCTGGAAACTGCGTTGCTGTCCTATTTTCAGACAACGATCAGCTCTGAGGGAGGAGGTTGCCCATCTCCAGGATGAACTAGCAAGGACTAAGGAGGCCTTCCCCACCCAAAGAGCACCATTGCCACAACCACTGCTTCAGAGGTTGCAAGTATGAAGAGCAGTTGGACCACAGTGGGTTCTGGAGGGTGCGGTGGTGGACCAGAGCCCCTAGTTGTACCTCTCATTAATAAATCATATGCCATTCTGGCAGAGAGGTGTCCTCTATGATGGCACCCTCAGTGGAGACCAGAAAATGCTGAGGACATCTACAAGGAGACCCACAAAAGGGTGGAAAGGGACACGACAGGGGAAGGAAACAGCTTCTGATAGGGGACTCAATTATTAGGGGGGGTAAAAACGGGGAAGGGAGAGGAGAAGGAAGTAAGGTGCCTGCCTGGTGCCATGGCTTGGAGGGACAGGAAGTGAATCCTCAGGATTGCAGAAGCAGCATTACAGGAGAGGGAACTAGATATCATTGTCCACCTTGGGACAAATCACCTAGCTAGGCATGGGATCAGTGCAGTGCAGAATGAATTTGTGGAGTTGGGGAGGGGCCTCAGATGGGTGGCAAGCATGGTAACCTTCTCAGAGGTGCTGCCAGTCCATGACAGGGGTGAGGCTAGGGTACTGCACACCATGCAGTTTAATGAATGGTTGCAAAACTGGTGCAGAGCACAGGGCTTTGGCTTCATTGGGGACTGGGAGTCCACCTGAAGAGATAAAGGTCTATACTGGCATGATGGTCTGTTTCTGTCCACGAAGAGAACCAAGCTCCTAGGTGACAGGTGGTTTAAATGCTTCCTTGGCCAGCTTTTAAACTAGCCAAGGGGGGAGGTGCTGATAAAAGGCAGGAAATTTCAAGCCTCCCTCCACACAACATGGCAGGTAGTAAGGTAAACACTGAGGAACCAAGCTCAACACAGGGCAGGACAGGGGTAAATGGAAAAATAGACAAGGAAAATAAGAGCAGGGATGGGAGAAAAAAGGATAAAGCCAACATTAAATGGAGGGCAATGAGTACCAATGCCCATAGTCTGGGAAACAAGCTTTCTGAGCTAGTAGCCCTGATGGAAGATGAACAATTGGATATTGTGGCAGTCACAGAAACATGGTATACAGAGAACCATGACTGGAATGTCAACATACCAGGGTACACAATCTACAGAAGGGACAGGGAAGGTAAAGGATGAGGTGTAATAGCTCTATACATAAGGGAAGGGATGAAAGTTACAGAACTAAAAAGTAAAGGGGGAGGACAAGAGGCACTCTGGGTCACCTTGGAGACAGGGAATGGTATCACAATCAGAACAGGGGTTGTATACAGACTCCCATCTCAAGGAGAGGAAATGGACAAGAAAATGATAGAGGACATTCTCAAAATGGCTGAAAAAGGGGAGATACTATTGATGGGGGACCTGAATATGCCAGATGTTAACTGGATGACATGTACAGCAGCCACATCCAAGAGCAGGGTCATTCTCAATACCCTGCAAGGGGCAGGCCTTAGACAGCTAGTGTTGGAACCCACTCGGGATGGAGCAATACTAGACCTGGTACTCTCAAATGGAGAGAGAATCATAAATTTAGAAGTCAGTAGACATTCGGGAACAAGCGACCACTGCACAGTGTGCTTCACAATGAGCACAACCATAGAGATAAGCCATACAAAAACAAGGATACTGGACTTTAGAAGGGCTGACTTTGGCAAAATGGGTGAATACCTGAAGAATGCACTAGCAAATGGCCAAAAAGGAGGGGTGGAAGAACAATGGAGAAAATTCAAAACTGCCATCATAGAGGCAAAAAACCTTTGTCTGAAACAAATAAAGAAAACAAAGCGGAGTAAAAAACCACTATGGTTCTCAAAAGAGGTGGCAGGGAAGGTTAAGGAGAAAAAGGCTGCATTCAAAAAGTTTAAGGAATCACAGAAGGAGCACGACAGGGAATTGTATCAATTAAGGCAGAAAGAAGTGGGGAAGGCAGTCAGAATAGCAAAGGCCCAAACCGAGGAAAAATTAGCCAACCTTTTATAGGTACATTAGGGAGTATAGAAAGGTTAAGGGAGGGATAGTGAAGATTAATAAAGGAGAGGGGAGGTGGGCAGAGGGAGACAGTGAAAAGGCAGAGATACTGAATGAATACTTTTGCTCAGTATTCACAAAAGAAGATGAGGAGGAGTTACCTAAACCAGACAATAGAAGCACTCTGGGTTGGGGGGTTGACACCAGTCCATTCACAGAAGAAAGAGTCCTGAAAGAACTCCTAAACCTCAAGGTGGAAAAAGCAAGTGGACTGATGGGATTCGCCCCAGAATCCTAAAAGAACTAAGGGAGGACCTAGTGACACCACTGACCATGCTTTTTAACAAATCATGGCAGGATAGGGTGTTACCTGAGGACTGGATGAGGGCAGATGTGATTCTCTTTCACAAAAGTGGGAGCAAGGCAGAAGCAGGAAACTACAGACCTGTAAGTTTGACCTGAGTGGTAGGGAAAATGATGGAATCCCTTCTGAAAGAAAGAATTGTTGAGTACCTAGAGGCCAGTGGGACACAGGACCCAAAGCAGTATGGATTTACGCCAGGAAAGTCATGTTGGATGAATCTAATTCATTTCTTTGACTGGGTGGCCAAAGTAATAGACCAGGGAGGGGCTGTGGATATGGCCTACCTAGACTTTAGCAAGGCATTTGACACAGTCCCGCACAAAAGATTAATAACTGTTAGCCAGCCTGGGAGTGGGTCCCAGGGTGGTAGTCTGGGTAGCAAACTGGCTGCACAACAGGACACAGAAGGTAATAGTGAATGGAACACATTCCGAAGAAAGGGGGGTTACTAGTGGAGTACCTCAGGGCTCAGTACTGGGTCCAGTCCTCTTTAACATCTTTATAGATGACATTGCAGAGGGTCTGGAGGGAAAGGTATGCCTTTTTGCAGATGACACAAAGATCTGTAACAGATCTGATACACAAGAGGGGGTAGAAAAGATGAGAAGAGACTTGGCAAGGTTGGAGGAATGGTCAGACATATGGCAACTTAGATTCAATGCAAAGAAGAGCAAAGTAATGCACCTGGGAAACAAAAACCCAGGAAAAGAGTACACAATAGCAGGGGAGGTACTAACAACAACAAAAATGGAAAGGGACCTGGGGGTAGTCATATCAGATGACCTAAAGGTGGGTAAGCAATGTGAAAAGTCGGTAAGGAGAGCCAGGGGGATACTGGGATGTATGGAAAGGTGCATCACAAGTAGAAAAAGGGAAGTGGTTATTCCTCTATACAGACAGTTGGTGAGGCCCCATCTGGAGTACTGTGTGCAGTTTTGAAGACCTCATCTATGCAAGGACATAGACAGGATGGAAGCAGTCCAGAGGGGGGCAACTATAATGGTGCAGGGTCTGCAGCAGAAACCATATGACGAGAGACTGAGAGAGCTTAATATGTATACTCTTGATGAAAGGAGGAACGGGGGGACATGATAGAAACTTTCAAGTACCTCAAGGGAATCAACAAAGTCCAGGAGGGTAGCATCTTTCAGAAAAAGAGATGCGTAGGAACAAGTGGGCACAATTTAAAGACAGAAGGGAGATGGCACAGGGGTAATGTGAGGAAATGTTTTTTCACGGAGAGAGTGGTGGATACGTGGAACCGCCTTTCTGAGGAGGTCGTTGGGTCTAAAACAGTGGGGCAATTCAAACTTGCATGGGACAGACATAAGGCAATTATAGTGGGGGGTTGCAGGAAGTAGGCTGTTGGTTAACTAGAATTTTCAGCTTATCCAGTAGGTAGGTAAGTGGGCAGACTGGGTGGGTCAAGTGGTCCTTATCTGCCACCAAAGTCTATGTTTCTATGTTTCTATGTAGTCTGCTCAGTGTTGTAGACCCAATGTATCCTTCTAGCTGCTCTTTGGTGTGAGGGCTCCCTTTTGTCTATCCCATGCATTCTTGAATCCCACAATTGTATTACCCTCCATCACCTCTGGGGGCAGGCTATTCCAGGTGTCCACCACTCTCTCTCCATGAAGAAAAACTTCCTGGCATTAGTAGAGAACCTCCCTCCTTGCAGCCTGAGATCATGTCTCCTGGTTCTGCTGCCCTTCTTGAAGGGAAAACGTTCCTGTGTCTGTACTTTGTTGATGCCTTTCCTGTATTTGAATGTTTTAATCATGTCTCCCCTCTCCCTTCTCTGTTCCAGGGAGTACATGTTCAGTTCTCTCAGTCTTTCCTCATAGGGCATCTCCTGCAGTCCCTGAATCATTTTTGTTGCCCTTCTCTGCACTGTCTCCACCTGGTCAATGTCCTTTCTGAGGGAGGACCTCCAGAACTGGATGCCGTAGTCTAGGTGAGGCCTGACCAGTGTTCTGTACAATGGCAGGACCACTTCTTTACTCCTGCTTCTGATTCCCATCCCAATGCATCCCAGCATTCCGCTGGCTTTTAATACTGCCTTCTTCCACTTTTTCCCCACTTTCAAGTTGTCTGAGATTATGATTCCCAAATCACACTCCTGGTTTGAGGCAACTAGTCTTTCTCCTCCTAGGTAATACCCCTTATTTGGATTTATCTTTCCTATGTGCATGACTTTGCACTTTTTGGCATTGAATCTCAGCTGCCATGCCCCAGACCATTTATCAGATTTCTTCAGGTCATCATCCATATTGTCCTCTCCCTCTGAGGTGTCGATCATGCATATCTTAGTGTCGTCTGCAAACAGACACACACCTTCCCCTCTAGTCCATTAGCAATGTCTGATATAAAAATATTGAAGAACAGCGGCCCCAGTACCAAGCCCTGGGGCATCCCGCTGGTCATCCCATGTTTTAAAGACAGTGTTGTGTTTACCTGCACTCTCCGGGTCCAGCCCTGTAACCAATTGTGTACCCATCTAACTACTTTAGGTCCAACCCCTCTGTGGTCTAACTTTTTTTACCAGCCTTCTGTGTGGAACCAAGTTGAAGGCCTTGCTAAAGTCTATGTAGACCAAATCCACTACTCCACCATCATCCACAACCTTTGTGATGTAATCAAAAAACTTGAGCAGATTGACCTGACTGGTGTGAAACCATGCTGTTTGGGATCCTGTTGACTGCTAGCTTCGAGGAATGTTATGATCCTCTGTTTGACTAGTGTCTCAATCAACTTCCCCACTACAGATGTGAGGCTAACTGGTCTGTAATTGCCAGACTCCTCCCTGCTACCTGATTTGTGTAGTGGAACCTCTATTGCCCTTTTCCAGTCTTTGGGCACCACTCTGCTCCTCAGGGATTTGGTGAATAGTTTTGCCAGTGGGGCTGCAATTTCCGGCCCCAGTTCCTTTAAGATTCTGGGCTGCATCTCATCTGGCCCCATGGCCTTGTCAACATTTAGCTTATGTAGTGACCCCAGTACTTCAGCCTCTGTAAAGGGGCAAGTGTCAATCCCTAGTCCTGGGGTGTTGCATTTTGTCAGTGCTGGGCCATTTCCTGGGTCCTCCTTAGTAAACACTGAGCAGAAGTACTTGTTGAGGATCTCTGCTTTCTCTGGGTCATCTTCTGTTGTTTTCCCTTCTTCAGTAGCAATCTTTACTATACCCCTTTTGTAATCCTTCTTTCCCTGATGTATATAAAGAAGGATTTGTCTCCTCTCTTTGTCCCTTCTGTTATACTTGCTTCTGTCTGGGCATTTGCCTGTCTTATTAGTTTGTCGGCTTCTCTCATTTTTTCCTTTTACAAATCCCAGTCTTTTTCTGTTTTAGTTTCCTGGTACAACTTGTACACCTTCTTTTTTTCTTTCACTATTTGTAGCCACTTCTTTGGTAAGCCATAGAGGATTTTGTCTTCTTTTAGTCTTGCTGACCATCCTGGTGCATTGGTCTGTGGCAGTCTTGATAGCTTTCTGAAGTCTCCCCTACATGACATCAACCTCCTCTTCTTCTGTTTCGATTAAGTAATTTCTTATACTGATCCTCATTAAGTAATTTCTTATACTGGTCCTCATTTTTTGGAAGTCTGCTTTTTTTTTAAATGAAGCACTTTGATTTTTGAGTGACAGGTGTTCTCTGTTATGTTTACCTTGAAGTTAACCATATGATTGTCACTGTTTCCCATATGGCACCCCACATTGACTTCCTTTATTCTTCCAGTGTTTGTAAGGACCAAGTCAAGAATGGCATCCCCCCTTGTTGGGGGTATAACCAGTCGACCCAGTCCTGTGCCCTGTAGTGACAATTAAAGGTCCCTGCTTCTTGTTGTTGCCATCTTTTGTATGCTCCAGTTTACATCTGGGAGGTTGATGTCCTCCACCAGTATCACTTCACCTCTGCCAGTCATTTTGTGTATTTCCTCTATTAGTTCTTTATCTTCTTTCTCTCCTTGATTTGGGGGTCTGTAAATTATGCCAATGTTGAATGTTTTCCTCTAGCCATGTCTACTGTTAGCCACAGTGACTCGATATCCCCAGGGTGTCCCTGTACCTCTGTGGCTTTTATTTCTTCCAGAATGTAAATGGCTACTCCTCCCCTTTTTAACCCTGCCTATCCTTCCTGAACAGGTTGTATTCGGGTATAGCTGTGTCCCAACCGTGGTTTTCTATGAAACACATTTCTGTCACAGCCACCCAATCCAAACTTTCTACTTCCATGATGGCTGAGAGTTCAGGTAGTTTGTTTGCTAGACTCCAAGTGTTTTCAATCATTGCCTTCCAGGAACATGCATCCACTTTTGTATGTGGTTGCACCTTCTTCATCGACGGTTCCAATTTGATATTTCCACCCAATAGATAGTGGAGGCTGCAGGTTTTAATTTTTTTTTGTGGGGGGGGATTTCAACTGATTCTTCTGCGAATGAGGTACATGTTCTCTCCATTTCTTTTTCTAGGGACGGATGTACATCTCTGGAGTTTTGGGAAGTGATGACAAGACCACCGATGATGTCAATGTGAGTTGTCACCATCTCCCCTCTCTTAAGTTTAAATAATCAGCATATACATAACATTTTTGACCGAGTGCTTCCACACCCTCCCTGTTTAGGTGCAGTCTGTCATATTTAAAAAATGCCCTTTCCCAGAAGTTTTGCCAGTTTCTTACAGGTGTATAATGGAATCCTTTGTTTTGGCACCATTCTCACAGCCATGAGTTGAACTTACCAATTTTGACCTCTCTGACTCGCTTTGCATCTTGTTCTTTTTTCAATACTGACAGCACTTCTGAGAAGGCTAGTTTGGATGGAAGGGAAGTAAGTTCACTGACCAGTTCCTTGAAGTGTTTTTTGACCTCCTGTACTGTGTGATTGGCCAAATCATTTGTTCCAAGGTGTATTGTGATGTTCGTTGTATCCCCTGCTTCCTACATATATGTGGTTTGTGGTTGTATTTGCAGAGGTTCCTCGAAGACACTTAACCATGATTTCGCTTTTGTCATTTGGAGTTAGGTGGGGATCCTCTCCACAGAATAGGGAATCCCCAGTAATGAGAAGTTTCTTTTCATTCTTGTTTGTATTGGTATTGGTTGTATTTTGAGTGTTAGTGTTTTTGTATTTGTTGTAGTTGGTATTGGTTTTATTTGGAGTATTTGTTTTTGCAGGTAGTTTGTTTCTTTCTCCATGTTTTGCATTGTCTGAGGTCAGTTCCAGTGGTGTGAACCTGTTTGAGGCTGGTATTACTGAGGTACGCCCCGGTTAGAGACTTCCTTCCTTGACCCTCTATGATGCCTCCTCTTCTTTACCACCTGCCAGTCCCTGGGCCCTGCCTCATGTCTTGGCCCATGACTGGTACTCTGGCCCTGGTGGTATGGGGTTGAGGAGGCCTGTTGTAAAGGTCCTCATACTGAAGGTCATAGATTATGGTCCATGCGTCCTGTAGCTGGGCTGTGAGAGTTGCGGTGACCGAGGATGCATGGCAGGGTCCTGGTTGCTGGTGATAGACCCTGTTGTACAGTGCCCCACAGTTTTTGCAGGTGGCTATGCCCAGTTTATAGTAAATGGTAATATGAGGAGTTTTTTTGCAATTTGTTATCTTGCTATTTTGGTATAAATTATGAATGGGCTATTTTCTGTTTTCCTGCTCTGTGGCAGGGAGTGCAGACAAAAAGAAAGTTTTGTAGACAGAACTAGAAGATAGATGTGACTATTTGTTTAATATAGCCCCTCATCAAGTTTTTAGGGATGAAGTAAGGATGAAAGAGAAAAGACAGAGAACAACTATATCTAATAATTATTTTTTGCCCTCCTCTCCAGTCAGGTGGTGGGTGGTCCTGAAGTAGCAGTATGTGGCTATGACCCCAGGGTGGGTGGGGTTTGGGGAGGAAGGGAGGATAGAACCTAAGCATCCCACTGTGTGCAGAAACATTCTGGTAAGCAAACTGAAAAAAATGCAGTTAACACAGCAAAAGTTACCTCTGAAAGGAAGGAATGTTATAGAGAATGAGTATGAATTTAAACCCCTCAGTGAGACCCAAAGTCTGAGCTCTGTTGGTGGCGAGCACTAGCTACCCACCTGAAGTTAGAAGCTTTGGTCTGTGGGGTCTGGATATAGTGGGAATGACCTGACTGGGGTAGAGGAACAGTGGAAGAAACTAAAAAGGGCCATAGTGAAGGCAACAAACCTCTGTAACACTCAACTGAGCAAAAGAAAGAGGACAAGGAGACCACTATGGTTCTCGAAAGCAGTGGTTGAAAAGTTAAATGCTGAAAAGGGTGGCATTCAGAAGGTATAAGGAGATTGGGACGGAGGAGGATTGGGAGATGTATCAAAGGAAACAGAGGGATGCAGGGAGACCAGTAAGAAGTGCAAAGTTGCAAACTGAAGAGAGAATAACCCAGGAGGCGACAAGGAGGCAAGATATTTTTAGGTATGTAAGCAAAAGGAAGAAGACCGGGAGTGGGATCATAAGGCAAAAAGTGGAAGGGAGGGACCGTGCATATGGGGACTAGAAAAAGGCAGACATCCTAAAAAATATCAGCACACAACTGCTGCACTGGTAAACACACTCCATAATACTGACTTACCACACTCAAAAGGATTTAGCAGCTTCATAGTTTTTTTATTGTCAAAAGACAACAGCATTTAAAATTCAAGTTTGAGAAAAACATATAAGATAGTTTGCTAACACGGTCCACAATGCGGCAATTTTAAGATACAAACTTTCACCCACCAACTGTCTCACTCCCAAGCTGACACCATAAATCCATATGATTAATGTTTTAACATCATTATGATGTCTTCCTAAGAGCGTCAGCCTAGGTGTAGTAACACTAGTTAAAAACATCCAGCTTAAAGAGAGTGCATTTAAATATCATAAAGTGCATTATGTTAAAAAGTGCTAAAGTACAGATATGCTAATGTGCAGAAATACTAAACCCCCAAAACCAAAGTGATAAATAACAAGTTTGACCCAGAGCTGATAGGGCTGTGAAGAGCTGTCAAGTGACCAAAGTTACACATGTGCGAAGGAATTTTTCAATGCCAAGGTATAACTTGACCATTTTTGTAGGTGGTGCACCAAATTTTTAACATGGCCTTTCTGAGACCCCTCCTTATGAAGAGTGCCAGTGTCATTTTGTTCACTTGTCCTGAAAAGTGATTTCACAGAGCTAATGCACTATTCTGTGCCACAGGTGTGAAAGCAAGTTTTGGGCAGGTTGTGGAAAATGACAGCAGAACTGTTTTGATGGAGGTGTGCAAAAATGACAATGTTGAAAGTGTGAACTGAAAATAGTAAAAATTGGAGAATTTAGGAGTGTGCATAAAAACTGTGCAATGCACACTTCTAATGCAGTCATTTTTTTGAACTTTTTCACCAAATTTGCAACATGGGCTTTCTGGGACTACACCTCATGAACAGTGGCACTGTCATTTAATGAATCAACCCTGAAAGGTGATTCTGCACAGCGCCCCCAAAATCACCTTTTGCGACCAAGTAACAAAATGACAGTGACAGTTTTCATGACATGGAGTCCCAAGAACCCTATGTTGAAAATTTGGGGCAAACATTCCAAAAAATGGCTGATTTATCAGCTTAAGTTGAAAATACCATTGAATGGCATTATAGGAAGCTTACCTTAGAGTCTTCAGTTCGTGGTTCTGCTTTGAAGAGTACAGACATGTCCCAGTACAGAGAAGAAGATGGTGCCAACCTCAGAGGTAAGTATGGAGTAAGGTGTGTGTGGAGGTGGGTGCTCAGTGGGAGGGTGGGGATGGGGAAGGGGACTGAAGCAACAGTTTCCTTTTATAGGGAAAAAAACCACAAGTGAAGAGCTGATGAGAGACCATTTTCTTTTTTGCAGAAAACATAAACAAAATACATTTCAGCACACTGGGGTGGGCTCCCAGTGCACCACATAAGTGTGGGGGGGGGGTTGTACAGGATGCTGACACAGGAATAGGGCACCCCAATATCAACGAGGGGTAGAAAAAAAATTAGGCACACTGGAGTGGGCTCCCAGTGTGCTGCATGACTGGGGGGAGCACATAATACCAACACAGGGATTGGGCACCCCGTGTTGTCAGATGAAATTAAAAATGTTTAGGCACACTGGGGTGGGCTCCCAGTGTGCCACATGAGCTGGGGGTTCACATGAAAATAATTAGGCACACTGGGGTGGGCTCCCAGTGTGCCACTTGAGCTGGTGGGAGTGGAGAGCACAGAATGCTGTGGAGCTGACACCAATGACACAACTGCGCATGAGTGTACTCTCACATGCACAGTTGTGATGAATATCATTGTGCCATTCACATGATGGCACCGGCAGAACTACGTATGCACGTGAGTCACTTATGCACAGTTCATGATCCGGAATGCTGAGGTAGCCAAAATAGTGCAGCTGTTATTCTGTAGTGGCTGATCATGATGGAGGGGTTCAAGCTCCATTTTGCTTTCTAGAGGATACTTCCAAAAGTCCAATGGAAGGTTCCATGATCTGCAATTTTTAAAGCTACAGAGTGATCCCAATAGGGCTGTAGGCCGTGCCCACAGCTGTAATAAAGTACTACTCACACAGAAATAAATAAATAAATAAAAAATAAGCAGCAAGATGCACAATAAATAGTTCTGCAGATCGAAATGGTCAAAAAGAATGCATTGGTAAATCAACATTAAGTACAAAAGGCACTAATGTCTGTAATGTAGTAATCTGAAAGACTTCGCATCTCAGGAGTTTTTTTTTTACCAAGTCACCACTTCTGCTGTCCATTTCCACCTTCTCTATGCCCATAAATTTTAACACAGCTTCTAATGTGTGACTTGCTTCTCTAAAATTATTTGCCATGGCATAACTTTATTTGTGTGTATTGCAGTTTAGAGTTCTGCAACCCTTAGTGTAAAGCCACTTTTCATTTGTCTTACATAAAGCAAACCACACAGACAACAAAATGTATAAATTACAGCATCAGTACTGCAGTTATTAACTGTCTAATTTGGTACTACTTGCCACTTCAAGGATGCACAAATATATCTATAGTGTTAGTATTCCCACAGAGCACACAATGTCCACACTTAAAATTTCCCTTTGGATATTTTGGTAGGCATTTATTTAAACCTGGCTGTTTAGGTACAATTGCATGAACTAGAGTGTCTCTATGGTTCTGTCCTTTCCAATATGCAATTGTTTGTGTACTTTCACTGGTTAGAGATGCAGCTAATTTAAAATTCACCAGCGAAGTGAACATGAATTATCACTTCGCGTTAAGGCAGAATGGCAACGTGAAGTAAGGCGAAGTCATTGTTTATAATGGACTTCGCGTTCCTCATTAGGATTCTAAGTGATCCACTTGATGTGTCAGATTTGGCAGCCCCCCCCACACATCACATGGCTTACAGTATTGTAAGTCACATGCTCTTTAGCTAGGCAGGAAGAAAGTGAGTCATACAAGCATACACTTTTACTTTCTCCTGTACAGACGGAGAAAGAGTAGTGTGTTTTGTGACTGCTGATACTTTTAGATCAGAGCGAGGAGGAGATTTAAACTTTGATTTAGACCCAACAGCTTTTTTAAAAGCTGCATTTTTTTGTCTTTTCTGTACTCTTTTTTACTTAATTTGTTCTTTCTGTAAATTTTATTTTTCTTACGTTTATAAGTAGTTAGTTGTTTGTGTCTGTGTGACTGTGTGTTTGTGTGTCGTGTGACAGTGTGAATAGTGATTGTTCAGACTGAGGGAGCTCAGTAGGAGAGATGGACCAGGGTGAGGGAATGTCTGGGACGGGGCAGCTTTGGGAGAGTGTGGTAGTGGCAAGCAGCATACCGTGTGCATGTGTGGAGGGCATGGGTGCCCATTCCTGTTGGACCGCTCAAAACTTGTGAGTGCCCCCCCAAAGCAGGACCAGCACCAACTCCTGTCCTGACTCTCAGGCAATTGAATCACCACTACCACCACCAAGTCCAGCACCAGGTCCTCTGGAGCAGGATGTGCCTGTTCACCCGGGCCCAGGTGTGGATCCAATCCCTGTTCTGCACCGTGACCAGCAAGCTTACAATACATCCAAGTAACTATTAAAAAAATTTATATTGTGATTCATGACATGATCGTAAATCGTGATTTATGACTGCATTTGTGACCATGATGATGAAGAAACGTGAATGCCTATGGCTGTACTTCCCCGGGCCCCGATGAGCTGTAGCTTAAGTTAAAACTCCCAGACTTAAAAACACTCATCAATGAGTACAATGGTGTGGTGGTGAAGCCTGGAGAGATACTACAAAACAGGCTTACAATACATCCACCAAGTAACTAGAAAAAAAATTAATGTTGTGATTTGTAACGTGAATGATCGTGAATCGTGATTTGTGGCTGCATTTGTGACCGTGATGATGAAGAAACGTGAATGCTTACCACCTACAGCTGTACTTCCCTGATGAGTTGTAGCTTAAAACTCCCAGACTTAAAAACACGTATCAATGTGTACAATGGTGGGGTGGTGAAGCCTGGAGAGATACTACAAAACAGGCTTACAACACATCCAAGTAACTAGAAAAAAAAATTATGTAATTTGTAACGTGAATGATTGTGAATCATGATTTGTGACTGCATTTGTGACTGTGATGATGAATAACGTGATTTGTATTACGAGTGACTCATGATGATGGTCCTGACTTAAAAACGCATATTAATGAGTACAATGTTCATGCAGAATTAAGCACCACACCTGTCCAGTACTCTGAAGGAAAGCCAAAGAAACAACTGTGACGTAAGTTACAGATGGAGACTGGGCCCTAAAGAGATGCAAATGCACAAACAGATTTAGATTGCGCCGTGCACCGAAGAGATGCAGACATAAAGGCACAACACCTAACCAGTGCTCACCATCAGAAATTCAAATCTGGAAAATAATACCTTTACCAGTTGGGGTGGGCCGCATGGGGGGGGCAGTGTACTGTACTGTGCAGTAACAGTCACTAGCACTAGTACCAGTACCAGTAAAGATACCACAAAAAGTACAAAATCACACAGCTGCAGTGGATAGCAGCTTCGCATTGCTAAATTATTATGTGGCACAATAAAGGTGTCTGATTTGATGACACGCATCACACATACTCACACACACACTAAGTAATGCATAGCAAATTGAAAACTTCAGTAATAACCACATATTTTAAACAAACTAAAATTATGCACCTGCACCACAACAATCAGCAAAAAAATGGTAAGAAATACTGAAAATATTACTGTGTGTTCATTAACACAGTTAAACAAGAAAAATATCACCAAAACAGAAAGCACTGTCTTTTTCATCAAGTTAATCTACCTACACCACAGATACGCCCCTCCCCAAAGCACACTTCCACTGTCTCTCAGTACACAGACTGAATGTTGTACATTAACATTCAAAATCCATACACAAACAATAAACACTCCATGATATGAGCACAGAAGGGTTTCCTATAATCGATGAACTAAAGTTTCAGCAAAAAAAAATTACTCAAAAAGGCTTTATTAACAGCTTTTTGAAGGTTTGAATTTCAGAGAGCTCTCAGAGCAGATTGTCTCCTACAGCTTCCTACACACACTACCCCAAACTGAGGCTGTGCAGAACAATCTAGAGCTTATGTGACCTGAAATCCCATTAAACACTGCAAAATTCGCCTTTGGAGCTTAAAAACAAGGTGAAGTCAGGTGAAGTACATTGTTTTCAATGTACTTCACCTTAAGAATTGGTGAGGTAGTGGTTTGGGAAGGCAAAGTAACACAAAGTCATTGTTTTCAATGGACTTCATGTTACCCATTTGCAACGCAAAGTACTCCACTTTGCGTTGTGGAGCACTCCACAAATTTGCCTTCACTCCGTGGATCACTAGCAGTTGATTTCCTATAGACAGGGCTCCTGGTCTTATGTGAACCTTTGTTCTCATTTCTGTGGGCAGGGCTCCTTGGCTTCTGCAGCAGCATCTTCAAATATCTGCAGCATGATTTATTCATTTCTGTGGCAGAATGATGTCCTGACATTGGTTAAAAAATGATGTGATGTCTTTGATAACATCACATGCTGAACATAGAGGAGGGGGTTTAATGATAAACAAGATGGGGAAGGAAGATGAGCACTATGGAAAAACTGTATATTTGAATGAAAATTCACCAAGAACAATGCATTCTGAAGCACTACATATATTCTGTGGCATGATGCAAATTTTGCAGAATTCCAGGAGCCTTTCCTATAGAGCTTCATTTTTAGGCAGTGCCCCTCTTTGAAAATTGTTAAATACAAAAAAATTTACTTGTTGTGTACTCCATTCAGAGGTAAATTTAAGATGTGCATTTGTACTATTTATATACTCACTGAAACAAATCATATCATCTTCACTGCCTTTCAAAAATTAAAAAACAAACATCAATGTAACACTTCCATGTACCCCTAAACCAAAAAAATGAATTATACTGTTCATTGTAAATGAACTGATTTTCCAATTTCCAAAATATATATTCCCAAGATATGGTACAAATATTTCCCCATACTAGTATCTTTTATCTGACTATAACATTTATTATTAAAAATGAAAATACAAAACCACAATATGCAAAAATAATGAAGGTTATGTGACAGCAAAGCATTTTAGAAAATCAAGACACACATCAGTAGCAGTATTAAAATTTATAGGCATAGAATAATTAGAGATTTTAATAAATAAAAATTTCACCAGCAAATTTTCCGTGAAATCAGCAGTTTCGCTGTGTGAAATATTTTGTTGTGCTCAATGGGAAATTTTACTCCCAAATCGTAAAGTTTCACCCTAAAATTGCAAAATTTCACATTTCATTGTGACATTTCACCATTGTGGGGTATAATATTGCAATTTTTGGATGAACATTTGCAATTTTGGGGTGAAAATTTGCATTTTACACTCACAAAATATTTTGCAAAATCTGCAAATTTCATGAAATATTTTGTGTAACAAAATTTCTCAATTTCGCATAACACTAAGACTAATTTAAACATTTATTAACCTTTAGGCTGCCAACAGAATTAGAATGTATAGGAATTCTGGACTGATATATCAGTCCGCAGTATAGTTAAGAGGTTACTTGATAAATTAAAAACTGAGAATGAGCACATTTTGGATTTTTCCATGTATAATACATGTCTAAATGGGTGTCAACTAATAAATACACTGTTTGACCAGTGAAGCACCTTTAATAAAAATAAATATTTTTTTCTGCAGGTCCCTGTTGCATATCCATTATGTCTAGAGATTAACCATGTTACAGTCATATTCCATCTGGGGCTGTATCAAAAGAATACACAATTGTAGTTCTCAAAATCTATAATTTACCTCCACTTGTGAGGGGTCATGACTTTTGTAACTCACTACTGCTTTCACAAATTAAATATTATGGTCATATACCCTCATCCTTGTAGATAAATTGTATAGTTTCAGTATGACAATTGTGTATGCTATACACATTACATGAATTATATGAGAATAATATGATTAGATTTGCTAATTTATCCTGGTCAGTCCATGGGCCAAAGACCCATTTTCATGGTCAACTAGAGTGTAAATTACAGATACTAACGTAATCAGCATGGGGTACTGTATAAAACATACACACCATTCACATCAAGTATAAAACCAGAATTTAAATTACAGAATGCATCTATATTCATTATCCTCTAATAGATAATTCTTCAGCATCTTTCTATAACTGCACATTGTAGTTCCAAGGCAATCCAACTTAGTCATTATAAAGTTATAAAACAATTGTAATTTATTTAGTGGAGTCCTTTGTCCAGCCGCAGTTTTCATTTTTGGTACAGAAAAACAGCAATGACTAGGTGTTCAGGTGCGGAATGGGTTTGTGTATTTTTTTAAATAGAGAATGAAAGTTAGCAAGGGCCCTATTCATGGTTATCTTTTTTGCTAACAGGCCTATTTGAAATGTAAATATTTGCTCCAAAGAGAGCATCCCAGTTTAAAGGACAACTAAATTATCTTTTTACACAATTTGTTTTTTAAAGAATTGCTTCATAGGCTTGTAAAGGAGAGGCTGTTGTTTACATTTATACTGAAACCGCATTAATTAAAGTTGGATACATGTAGTTTCGTAGAATTTTAAAATTATAAACACAGTCTCTCCTGATTCAAAAATCCAGCTCTGAGAATCCTAAAATGTCTGCCTTGATAATGTCATAAAAGAGAGAGAGAGAGAGAGAGAGAGAGATTCCAGCTGTGCATATGTATTCTAGCTCCACTGACCATATTCAAATGTCAATACATATCAAATGAAAAACGATAGCATGGTACTTTGAGCATGAAAGTTGTTCAGCACAAAACTATCTACAAGATGAGTGGTGTTTCACATAGATACCTTTTAGGTTTTTTAATTAACAAACATAATCAGAAAATTCAATTTTTTATCACTTTTTCAACATAAAAATGCAAATAACTCTAAAAAAATTACAGCATGGTACTGTGAGCACAACATTTGTTTGGCACAAAAATATCTACAAAATGAGTGGTGTTTCATTTATGTATACCTTTTAGTTTTTTTTATAATTAGAAAAAACAGCAGAAAATTCACATTTTTGTCACCTTTTCAACAAACAAATGCAAATAACTTTAAATCAAAAAAATGACAGCATGGTACTGTGATCACAACATTTGTTCAGCACAAAAATATCTGCCAAATGAGTGATGTTTCAGACTTCCAGTGATGTCGCCAATATGGTCCTAGGCTAATCGCTAAAGCTCCTCACAGCAGGCTTCTTAAAGGGGAACTGTCATCATCAGGGTTTCTTAATGTCTGAAAGACCATAAACAGCTAATTTGAGTGAGCCATTGTGTTTTTCAGTGAGTCTTTGCAGTCCAGAGTTATTCATGTGTAAATCAGCCTGTAATTAAGGGCTGGGGGCAGCCATATGTTTTAGGATCCTGACAGAAAATGATGTCACTGAGGATCTTGACCCTCCATTGACTGTAGGTTAAATAGGAAATTGTCTGTTTTATTAAGTGTGTTTTAAGGTGTTATTTAAAGTTACCACCTACTCGGTTTTTGACCAAATGGATTCAGTTTTCTAGGTCCAGATTCAGTCCTCCTGTTTTCACCATTGCAAATTCAGTTTTTATGGTGGGTCAAGCAGCATCTGTGAGATCCTCCACTAGCAATTTCATCTTCTTCTCATCTGACTGTAAGCAAGTGTCTAACATTTCAGTGTGCTTGCTTGCTTGCAGTGCCTACTAATCAGGAAGTGCCTTCAATTGCAGGGCACATAAAATAGCCAAATGTGTCCTTGTCTGCCCAGTTGTCACCTCTAACTTCACACCAGCAAATTGGAAGGTTATTCCTGGGAAGGGTAAACAATACCACCTTAATTAACACCTTCATTTTTCTGAAACCCTTAGACATTCAGACAGGCACCGTATTATGGTTGCCTCCTGTCCCAGTGTGGACTGTTTAATCTGTGTTTCAGAAACCTTATCTGCTAATCCAGTTTTATACAGATGTAGTACTTTTCCAGTCATTTTGAATACTTACATACTTGTAAAACAGATTCTGTTAAATCATTCACTATGTTACTTGCATGTTCAGATTACAAACAAGTTCTGATGTCATGCAGGCATTTGTATACCAGTCAGTCTGAGAAGTGTAAAGTAGTGCTATTAAGACCATTTGCAGCAAATCAACCTAATCCTTTCCAGGCTGCATTGTGAGTATGGTCTTTGACTGCTGTGACAGTGAATACTTTCATACCTTTAAATGCTAACCAGTTTTTTCTTTTAGGGTCTGTTGTGACAGGGTCAGTCCCTGCCATTGAAGAAATGAACCCATCTTCTGTCTCTACCTGGTTGCAACCACTGTATTTCTCTCTTCTATGGCTATCCCTGTTTTTTTCTGTATGGAGACAGGCCACCTCCTTACAACCCCCCCCCATTTCTTAAATTTCTTCTATGTCTTCTTTCACTATGTCCCATGGGTCCACATTTAATATTTAGATACAGTGGTATTGCAGAATAGCTGCCTGAATTAAAAACAAACATCACTCCTTTTCTTTCTTCATATTATGTATCTTGTGCTGTATTTGCCTAGAGAAAAGAGTCAAGGCTTATTAGCATCAAACATCTTGAGACTGAATATATAGCTGTATTAAGCCTACTTGGAATTGTTTAGAAAGGAAGTTGTTTTCCTCATTTTACCCATTTTCTGTAGTAAAGAGAAAGAGAGCTCTGGTCAAATGGGCTCTAGATACTAGGTATATCCTGATGGTAGCACTAATGAAAAGCCATGTGACTGTTTGCACGATCACGAGGGCTGCGCAATCGGGTGCACTGTCGAGTAACGCTACTCACTCATAGATTCCCTGCAATAAAAGATCTTGGTAACACCATTCACAATGCAGGCATATTCTTTGCAGGAAAGCACTGAACTAGACAGACTAGCTTTCACTGGGCAGCTGTTTAAAGTTCCCCTTGCTGTTGTTGAAAACATCAGCCACCGGCTTGTAAATTTCAGCTGATGACTTGACATTGCAGTCCAGGATGCTGATTTCTTTCAGTCCTACAGCACTGGAACCTTTATTATTTTCTTTTCCTGATTTCTTTTACATAAAGACGCCTTAGAGAAATAATTATATTACTCTGATTGATCTGGAAGAGTGATCTTGCACTCATATTGTTCTGGAAGCATAGTAAGGGCTAGTTAGCGTTCCTATCAAGAAAATAAGAAGGACAAACCCTTATAAAAAAATACATATAATACCTTATATGGCTCTGTGCAACTGATGTTAGAGCCCTTGCAGCCATAGGAGTCCTGTTCTCTGAGAATGCTAGCTGTGTACTAAGAGCTGCTATAGGAAATCAGCGGCCTCCTGTGGTCTATATTTATAACAGTAACCCGTCAATCATTGTCAGGAGAACATTCTATGGAATAGAAAATCATTAGCAATGATAATTTACAATTCATTAACCTTAAAACAGTTTGTACTTATCAGATAGTACTCTGGTATATGTTCATAAAACTGTTGTGAAAGCCATAAAAACATATTTTTGTGTTGATGATGCTGTGTCACCTGATGCAGGTAGGCATGTATTTAAGCCCTACCTGAACAGCTACTAAATTAGATAGGGTCAGTTCCTTCTGATCAGAGAAGAGAGAGGTTCTATGCTATGGAATTTACTTGCTTTCTTTGTTTATTTGAAGAAGTTATTTTGTTTATGTTATTTAAGAGTTTATGAAGAAATAAACATCCCACAAAGGAAAAGTGGGCTGCACCTTACTTTCTGGCTCATTGTGTCCATCTTTCAAACCCATAATATAAAAAGTGGTGTTAGAAGTGGGATTGTATTGCCTGCTTTGTTTTGCCAGGGAAGGGAGATGCTGTGGCGGGTATTTCCTGGTACCTGAGGTGGACATAGCGGAGGGTGGTCAGGCTCAAGGCACCCTCACAAGACATATGGCAGCCCAGACAGGGCTCAGTTGCTCACCAGTTTGCCTGATACTCACCCAAAGGTCAAGAGGCAACCATCTGAAAGGACAGAGGAGGAGTACAGCGAGCTTGGGGAAGAGATACCCACAGACCAACCCTTGGAAACTGAAGGAGTGGAGAAAGAGGTAGACACCTTCTATCTTGAACAAGCTCCTATGGAAAATGTTGGAGAATTATTAAAATGGTTATGCATCAGGCAAGTTCAGCTGGATTGGGAAAGAGAGATGGGCCGAAGGAGGCAAGATGCCAAGTGTGCAGACACCATGCGGGTGTTAGAGGCCATTCGGACAGAGCATGCCGAAAGGCCACAGGGCCCAAAGGATGTTAAACTAGCATGATTACAGGACTCAGATGATATTGAAGCGTACCTCATGATATTTGAGAGGGTGGCACAAATGAGTGGGTGGCCCAAAGAACAATGGGTGGTATGTCTTGCCCCCCAATTATCAGGAAGAGCACAAGTTGTATATAGTCATTTGGATATACAAGTTGCAGATGACTATGATCATGTAAAGAAGGAAATATTGAGGTGGTACAACATCAAGACAGAGACTTACCGGCAACGTTTTTGGTTTCTAAAGATGCAGTCCACTGATGCCCCAAGGGAAGTCTATGCCCATCTGAAGGACTTGAGCAATAAGTGGTTGCAACCTGGTAGTAAAACAGTCCATCAAATT
The DNA here is from genome assembly GCA_016271365.2 of Neoceratodus forsteri. Classification (NCBI taxonomy): domain Eukaryota; kingdom Metazoa; phylum Chordata; order Ceratodontiformes; family Ceratodontidae; genus Neoceratodus; species Neoceratodus forsteri. The sequence goes on from CM028130.1 coordinate 59,059,715, forward strand.
ATGGAGGCCATTACGATTGAGCAATTTATTAAAGTACTGCTGCAGGTTGTGCAATTATGGGTTCGGGAACACAAGCCCGAATGAGCAGAAAAAACTATCACCCTGGCAGAAGACTTCCTGGCTGCTAGACCTGTGAGGGGGAGAAACCCAGGAGGACTTGCATCCATTCCTTCCATGAATCTGGTAACATACTAACATACTAAAATGCCAGCAGAATAGGCCTAACAGTCTTTCATGTCTGCTCATTTGGTCAGTCCCCACCCTGGGACCTGACCTTGCTGCCCCCCTCACCTTCTCTGGCTTCTCCCTTTCCAGTTCTGGATATTTTCACTGTATTGGATTTTGCTTCCAGAACCCTTCCCCTGTATCTGTCCCACCCCCCTCTTAAACCCGTCCACCGTCTCTGCCTCCACCAGCCCCCGGGGCAGTGCATTCTATGGCTCTACCGCCCTCTCAGTGAAGTAGCACCTCCTCCTCTCCCCTGAATCTTCCCCCTCCAGCTTCCACCCATGCCCTCTAGTTGCCCCTCCTTCATTTGAAGCACCCTGACTGCTTCTCCTCTATTTACCCCTTCATGTACCTGAAGACCTCTTTCATGTTCCCCCAGTCCCTGCTCACTTCCAAAGCATAAATATTTAGCTCTTTGAGCCTCTCCCCATAGGTCCTGTCCCCCAAACCCCACATCATTTTGGATGCCCTCCTCTGGAGAACCCTTTCCCTGGTGGTGGGTTCAAGAGGGGATGGGACAGGTACAGGGGAAGGGTTCTGGAAGCAAAATCCAATGCAGCAAAAATATCCGGAACTGGAAAGGGAGAAGCCAGAGAAGGCAAGTGGGGTTATTCTAGATGCCCTACAGGGGGCATGCCTTAGACAACTAGTATTGGAGTCCACTCGAGAGGGAGCAATCTTAGACCTGGTTCTCTCAAATGGAGATGAAGAGGATCACAGATGTAGAAGTGGGTAGCCATCTGGAAACTAGCGACCATCGAACAGTATGGTTCACAATAAACACAGCAATAGAGTCAAGCCATACAAAGGCAAAGGTACTGGACTTTAGGAGGGCTGACATTGCCAAAATGGGTGAGTGCCTAAGGAACACAGTAGCAAATGGGCAGGAAGGAGGGGTGGAAGAACAATGGGGAATAATAAAAACTGCCATCACAGAGGTAACTAGCCTTTGTGTGAAGCAAATAAACAAAACTAAATGATGTAAGAAACCACTATGGTTCTCAAAGGAAGTGGCAGTGAAGGTTCAAGAGAAAAAGAAAGCTTTCAGGAAGTACAAGGAATCACAAAAGGAGCAGGACAGAGAACTGTATTAGTTAAAGTGAAAGGAAGCTGGGAAGGCAGTCAGAACAGCAAAGGCCCAAACTGAGGAAAAGATAGCCAACTCAGTTAAGAAGGGGGATAAAACCTTTTATAGGCACATCAGAGAGCGAAGGAAGACCAAGGGAGGGATAGTGAGGCTTAATAAAGGGGGGGTGGGCAGAGGGTGACTGTGAAAAGGCAGAGATACTAAACAAATATTTTTGCTTTGTATTTACAAAGGAAGAGGGGGAGGTACCTAAAACAAACAGTAGAAACACTCTGGATACAGAAGTTGATACTAGCCCATTTACAGAAAAAAGGGTTCTGAAAGAACTCTTAAAACTGAAGGTGGACTAAGCAATGGGGCCTGATGGGATTCATCCCAGAATTCTAAATGAACTAAGGGTGGAATTAGTGACACCACTGACTACCCTGTTTAACAAATCATGGGAGGATGGGGTGGTACCCGAGGACTGGAGGAGGGCAGATGTGATTACCCTTCACAAAAGTGGGAGCAAGACAGAAGCAGGAAACTACAGACCTGTTAGTTTAACCTCAGTGGTAGGGAAAATGATGGAATCACTTCTGAAGGAAAGAATTGTTGAGTATCTAGAGGCCAGAGGGCACAGGACCCAAGGCAGCATGGATTCACAGCGGGAAGGTCATGCCAGACAAATCTGATAGATTTCTTTGACTGGGTGACCAAAGTAGTAGACTAGGAGGGCTGTGGACATGGCCTACCTAGACTTCAGCAAGGCATTTGACACAGTCCCAAACAAAAGATTAATATACAAGTTAGCTAGCCTGGGAGTGGGTCCCAAGATGACAGCCTGGATAAAAAATTGGCTGGAGAATAGGACACAGATAGTAATAGTAAATGGAGTCCACTCTGAAGAAAGGGGGGTTACTAGTGGGGTACCACAGGGTTCAGTATTTGGACCGGTCCTCTTCAATGTCTTTAAAAGCGACATGGCAGAGGGACTGGAAGGAAAAGTATGTCTCTTTGCAGATGACACAAAGATCTGCAACAGAGTTGATGCACAAGGTGGGGTGGAAAGGATGAGAAGGGACTTGGCAAGGTTAGAGGAATGGTCAAATGTATGGCAGCTTAGATTCAATGCTAAGAAATGCAAGGTAATGCACCTGGGAAACAAAAACCCAGGGGAAGAGTACACAATGGGGGGCTGAGATACTAACAGCAACAAAAATGGAAAGGGACCTGGGGGTAGTCATATCAGATGACCTAAAGGTGGGCAAGCAATGTAAGAGGGCAGCAAGGAGGGCTGGGGGGATACTGGGATGCATAAGGAGAGGCATCACCAGTAGAAAACAGGAAGTTACAGACACAGCTACTGACACAGCTACAGACACAGTTACTGACCAGCTGTCTGTACAGACAGCTGGTCAGACCCCATCTGGAGTACTGTGTGCAGTTCTGGAGACCCAGTCTTCGCAAAGACATAGTCAGGATGGAAGCTGTCCAGAGGAGGGCAACTAAAATGGTGCAGGGTCTGCACCAGAAGACATATGAAGAGAGACTTAAGGTGCTTAATATATATAGCATCGAGGAAAGGAGGGAGAGGGGGGGACATGATAGAAACTTTCAAGTACCTCAAGGGAATCAACAAAGTCCAAGAGGGTAGCATCTTTCAAAAAAAGAGGTGTGCAAGAACAAGGGGGCACAATTTGAAGATAGAGGGGGGGCAGCTCAGAGGTAATTTAAGGAAGTATTTTTTCACAGAGAGGGTTGTGGATGCATGGAACGGCCTTCGGAGGAGGTCATGCAGTCAAAAACAGTGGTGGAATTTAAGCATGCATGGGACAGTCATAAGGCAATTCTAGGGGTTGGGGGTAGAAATAAGTAGGCTGCTGATTAACTAGGATCTGCAGCTTATCCAGTAGGCAGGGAAATGAGCAGACTGGGTGGGCCAAGCGGTCCTTATCTGCTATCAAATTCTATGTTTCTATGTAACTACCTTTTCTAATAAGAACTTTAGAACTAACCCAGAAGTTAAGAGAGAAAAGAGGGAGCGAGTACCCCTATCGGAAATAGTTTGCATGGCTGCCAGAAGAAGGGGCACACAATAAGGAATTGTCCATTAATGAAAATAGATTTTGGACATTTGGCCTTAGCCAATTGGGCACCTTATATAGCTACAGTAAAAATGGGACCCCATAATATACTAGGCCTTTTAGACTCTGGAAGCCATCAGACACTGATTTAAGCTGACCTAGTGGAAGGCGTAGAAAGAACAGGAGGAGGGGCAATGGTTACTTGTATACATGGGGACACTCATTTTTATTCTACTACTTCATTGTATTTAACGATAAATTGACATACACAGGAGTTATCCGTTGGGATTGTTCCCCATTTGCCTGTCCCGATAATCATTGGACAGGATCACCCTGACTTTTCCACATTGATGGTAAAAAACAATTTGTCTCCTGTTTTGGCAGTGACAACTCGGTCACAAACAAAATACCAAGATGAAAATTTGGGGAAGTTGTTTCCATTTACAGAAGAACTGTTTGAGTCCCCAGATAAAACTTGGAAGGGGAAATTAAGGAAACAAAGAGAAAAGAAAGACTGGCAAAATAAAAATGTTATGGGACCTTTAAATATTAAGCCAGAGATCATAGCACAAGAACAAAAGCAGAACGTGTCTCTAAATGTTTCCTTTTCACAGGTGGAAAAATATGTTGATGATGGGTCCCCTAAGTATCTTATGTTGAATAATATTCTGTACAGGGAGTGAACCAACCCCAAAAATGGGAATAAGATAACACAGTTGGTTGTCCCCCAGAAGTATCGGAAAGAAATAATACACTTGGCCCATGACACACCCCTGGCAGGTCATTTTGGCAGGGATACCACTTTGAATAGGATCTTGGGTCGATTTCATTGGCCAGGTATTCATGATCAGGTGTCAAAATATATTCAAAGCTGCTTGGTATGCCAGAAGGTAGCTCGAACACTGAAAAAGGATATGGTGCCCCTCCAGAATATACCTCTAGTTTGCCAGCCTTTCAGTTGCATTGCTATTTATGTGGTAGGCCCCCTTGAAACCAGTTCTAAGGGTAATAGATTCATTTTAGTCATTTGTGACTATGCTACCAGATATCCAGAGGTGATCCCCATGAGGACAGTAAAAACTCAAAGTGTAGCGGAGGAACTAGCCAAAGTGTTCAGCAGAATGGGCATCCTAAAGGTAATATTAACAGACAGAGGTACCAGTTTTACTTCAGTGATGCTAACAGAGCTATATAGACTACTGGGGAGCCAAGCTGTAAGAACCTCCCATACCATCCTCAAATGGATGGGCTGGTGGAATGGTTCAATCAGACACTTAAGAAGATGCTCCAGAAATTTGTCAATGAGGAAGGAAGGAATTGGAACATCTTTCTGCCATAACTTCTGTTCTCCTATAGAGAGGTGCCCCAAGCCTCAATAGGATTCTCCCCTTTCTCCCTCTTGTATTGCTGAAACCCCCGATGGCCATTGAATGTTGTTAAAGAACACTGGGAGGAAAATGCCCAAATAGGAAAACAGGGAGTATTGGAATATATGACGGTGTTAAGGAAATGCCTCAGAAGATATGTCACATTGGCCCACCAATCTTTAGTGGACAAACAGGCCCAAACAGAAGGCTGAATATGATAAAGGGGTGGGGCATAAACAATTTTCCATAGGAGATCTGGTACTACTTCTCTTACTGCCAATGAAAATAAACTTCTTATGAAATGGCAAGGCCCTTACAGAATTATTAGACAGGTAGACCCTGTAACGTATGAAGTCCACATGCCTAATAAGTGGTGTAGCAAACAGATATACCATGCAAATTTGCTGAAGTTGTGGCATGAGAGACCAGAATCCCCTAACATAAGTTGTTACATCCAGACGGTGTCTCAGGACTCTGAGCTTGATGTGGCATACAGCAGACTAGAACAAACTGGGCAGATTAAAGAGGTCCACATAAACCCTGCCCTAACTCCTTACCAACACACCCAAATCCAACAGCTGCTGAGTACATTTTAAGAAACCTTTACTAATTTACCTGGCCAAGCCATAGGCATAGAACATGACATTAGAACTACACAGAGTACCCCAATACATCAGAAACCTTACCGATTACCTGTACATATCAGGGATGAAGTAATAAAAGAAGTCAGAAACATGAAACCGTTGGGAATAATTCAACCCTCTTATAGTGCTGGGTCATCACCTATTGTAATTGTCAATAAGAAAGAAGGAGGTATTCGCCTTTGCCTGGACTTTCAGAGGGTGGATGCCACCTCCCTTCTGGACAGACACCCCATGCCAAGGACAGATGATATTGTTGATCGTCTGGGGAATGCTACATACATATCTACACTTGACCTCACAAAAGGATATTGGCAGATACCCCTTACCCCACAGTATAGGGAGAAAATGGCCTTTAGTACACCTGTAGGGTTATTTGAGTTTGTCACCATGCCCTTTGGCCTTCATGGAGCGCCTGCTACTTTCCAGTGCTTCATCGACCAAATGCTCCAACCTTATGCTGATTTCTGTGCTGTGTATCCAGATGACGTAGTGGTGTTTAGCCCTGATTGGGAGACCCATCTGCATCATCTAGAGCAAGTCCTAGGGACAATCCAAAAGGCAGGGGTTTCCATAAACCCCACAAAATGTTGTATGGGACAGACTAAAACTAAATATTTTGGTTTTATTATAGGAAATGGGGTTATACGCCCAGAAATAAGCAAGGTAGAAGCAGTCTCTGCATGTGGCATACCTCAGACCAAGAAACAGGTCCGTGCCTTCTTGGGGCTGGCTGGGTACTACAACGCTTCATCCTCAGATTTTCAGTGATAGCAGGCCCTCTTACAGAACTAACCAAAAAGAGGTATGCTAACAGGGTGGAGTGGACTACATAATGTGATATAGCCTTCAGACAGATAAAGGCCTCTCTTTGCACATATCTGGTCTTAAGAAGCCCTGATTTTACTAAATCATTTATTCTGCAGACAGATGCATCAGGGGTTGGGTTGGGGGCAGCACTGACTCAGGTTATAGAGAATGAAGAACATCCCATTATCTACATTAGTAGAAAGATATGCGAAAGAGAGTGTAGGTATGTGACAATAGAGAAAGAATGTCTTGCACTTAAATAGGCAATCAAATCATTTAAGTATTACCTTTGGGGAGCAGAGTTTAAAGTTGTGACAGATCACAATCCCCTCTGTTGGTTACATCAGATGCAAGAGAAACCCCCTGTATAATGAGATGGTATCTGGCCTTGCAACCGTACCAGTTTACTGTATCTGATAAAAAGGGGAGTGAACATGCCAATGCAGATTTCCTATCACGATATGGGTCAGGAATTGAAGAATCACATGCTGATGTTCAAACATAAATTGAGTAACTGTTTTAGCTACTGGACCTAGAAAAAATTGGTCAGTGCAAAAAGCTAATTGTTAAAGATCCCAGGGAAATGCAGTATGATAGAGTTATCTTATGCATGCACTATTGTGCTAGATATATGGGACCCTGGGATAGAGCTTCACGGAGTGGGTGGGCAGGAGCTCCTCCAACCCTTGTTTGATAGATGGTTGGACTTTAGGTTTACAGTCATGTAGGCTAGAAATGATAGCCTTCAAATACTTGTTATAACCTGTGTATATACCATACTAGTATTTGACATCCCAGGGTATGTCTGGATCTGGCATATAGAATGTCAGTGTGTTTAGTTGTAGGACCCTAGGATGGAACTCCTGAGAGTGGGTGGGCTGGAGTTCCACCCCCTCCGGGGTATCTGGAGGGGAGTCTGTTAAATACTTTCCCTCTTAAGAAAAGGGGGTAAATGTGACAGGGTCAGTCCCTGCCACTGAAGAAATGGACCCATCTTCTGCCTCTACCTGGTTGCACCCACTATATTTCTCTGTTCTACAGCTATCCCTGTTTTTTTCTGTATGGAGGCAGGCCACCTCCTTATAACCCCCAACCCCCATTTCTAAAATTCCTTCTATGTCTTCTTTCACTATGTTCCATGGGTCCACATTTAATATTTAGATACAGTGGTATGGAAGACTAGCTACCTGTATTAAAAACAAACATCACTCCTTTTCTTTCTTCATATTATGTATCTTGTGCTGTATTTGCCTAGAGAAAAGGGTAAAGCCTTATTAGTGTCAAACATCTTGAGAGTGAATATATAGCTGTATTAAGCCTACTTGGAATTGTTTAGAAAGGAAGTTGTTTTCCTCATTTTGCCCATTTTCAGTAGTAAAGAGAAAGAGAGCTCTGTTCAACTGGGCTCTAGATCAATCAATCAATCAATCAATCAAAATTTTTATTTATCCAGGCGAACATCATTGAGCAGAGCTCTTTTACAAGATGGACCTTGTTAGAACAGGGTCGGGTAACAGCCATCATAAAAACATATAAATACATGTAAATAAGTATATAAACACAAACACACTGGTGCAGTAATAGGGGGGTCAAATGATAAAAGGAAGACAAGGCAAGCCATAACAGAGGAGGATTCAAATACAAGGGGGCAGGTCCACCATTGAACCATGCAACTGTATATAAACCATGTTTTCTGTATAGAAGTACCAGTTAGTTCATTTACCAGGGGCAGTCACTAGTACTAGCCATGAAAATGGCTTGGAGAACCACCAGCTAGTGGTAGATGGGGTACCAGGAGGGGTATGTAATATGTAAGCAAAGGATAAACATTGTGAGAAGTGAAGTCCCAAGGATAGGTCGGTAGAACCGATGTGGCAGTGGGGGCCTACGGGGAGAGGGAAAAGGGAGTTAGGACTTTTATAGTATGATTGCGTGTAGATTGTGGATGAGTGCAGTACAGAGTTGTGAAAAGAAGGCTGGAGAAAGCAGGACGATAGACCAGTATCAAAGGGAGGACAGAGGCATCAAGGTGTTGCATGAAAGCATGATGATAGACCAGGGCCAAGGAGGAGACAAGCACAAGAAGTAATTCATTCATGGTTAAATGGTACAGGTTAACATGATGACAATTCATGGTCATGGGAAACAATTGCAATGATCATTTCAGAGACGTGAATATAAGAGCTTGAAAGATGAGATGCCGATGGGTGATCTCAGTTTCAGTTTTTTTTTTGCAATTTATTCCACAAGGAGGAGAGTGTAAAGCTTACAGCAGCCCTGCCAAAGCAAGAGTTAACTTTGGGAACCATCAGTAGGAGAGATCTGCAACTTCTCAGGGAGTAATTGCCTATTGGTTTTATAGGAAGACAGTCTGTAATGTATTGGGGCAGTTTTTTGGAGATGGCTCTCGGAGTCCATAAGGCTGCATTTTTGTCACGCCTGAATTGAAGAGAACTCCACCCCACTGATTGATATAGGGAGCAGTGGTGAGTGGAATAAGGCAGGCCTGTGATGAACCTCAGAGCTCTATGATATAATGTGTCAAGTTTGTTGAGGTAGGAAACAGGACAGTGACTGTAGAGGATGTCAGCATAATCTATCAAGGATAGAAAGGTTGATTGTACCAGCTGTAGTTTGGCATCTCTAGTTAAGAAGCAGGCTATCCTAAAAAACAGGCCAACTCTCTGTTGTAATTTTTTGAGTAATTTTTCGATGTGCTCTATAAAGGAGAGCCTATGGTCCAGCCATACTCCCAGGTATTTGAATTTAGGGACAAATTTCAACTTTTTGCCAAGAATTGTAGTAATCTGCGGCTCAGGGTCTGATAGGGCTGAATTTACCATTTGGGCAGAGGGAGAAAAGAGCATTGCTTTTGTTTTCTTGGTGTTAAGTACTAGTTTTTTGTTTAGCATTTGGTGTTGCAGCAGGTTGAACTCAGATTGAGGGTCATTACATGCAGATTGTAATGACGGGTGGCTTACGTAAAGAACTGTGTCATCTGCAAACAGATGAATGTTGGCCTCAGTTATGCTTCCATCAATATTGTTGATGTATATTGCAAATATGATTGGTCCTAAGATAGAACCCTGGGGAACACCTCTTAGGAGAGGTTTGAGAGTTGAGGGATCTCCTTCCGCTTCCACCTACTGGAAATGATCAGAGAGGTAGTTGTTGAACCACTGTAAAGATAATGGGTCAGCACCTAGTGAGGTCAGGGAAGAGAGTAGCAGAGAATGGTCGACAGTGTCGAAGGCCTTGCTCAGGTCCAACAATACAGCACAGGTGTAATTCCTATTGTCTAGCTCTCTTTGCCAGTCATTAGTCACTTTGGCAAGTGCTGTGATGGTGCTATGTTTAACTCTAAACCCTGATTGGACTGGATTAAGCAGGTTATTAGCTTCTAGATACTGCCTCAGCTGGTTACTTATGACTTTTTCCAGTAATTTTGACAAGACCAGGAGAATCGAAATTGATCTGTAATTATTTAGATCACAGGGATTTCCAGACTTGAACAGGGGTATGATGTGCGTTGTTTTCCATATTGAAGGAATAGATCCTTGAGTTAATGATAGGTTAAATAAATGGGTTATGGGCATGGCTAACACATGGATGGCCACCTTCAAGAAATATGGGTCGAGGGTATCTGCACCAGCACTTTTTTTTACATCCAGTTTTAGCAATAGGTCTTCAACGTCTTTCAAAGTAGTAGGACACAAGGAGAAGACTGAATCGGTGATACTAGGATCTGCACCTTGATTATGCACCTGAGAGTTTATCAAATTCGCAGGGGAATTGTCAAAGGCTAAGCCTGCAGTTGCAAAGTGATTATTGAAGGCATCCAGAACTTCCAGTCTGTCACTAATGGTGTTATTGTTTAAGGAGATTTCATCAGGTAGTAAGCCACCGGATGTGTGACCAGACAAGTCCTTGATGGTTTTTGAAAATTTTGTAGAATTTTTGGAGGCAGAGAGAAGTTCAGAATGATAGTATGCAGCTTTTGTATCTCTAACCATTCTAGATACTAGGTATATCCTGATGGTAGCACTAATGAAAACCCGCATGACCATTCACAGGATCATGAGGGCTGCTCGATCAGGTGCACTGTCATGTAGAACTATGCGCTCGGAGATTCCCTGCTGGGCAGCTGTTTAAAGTTCCCCTTGCTGTTGCTGAAAACGTCAGCCGTCGGCTTGTAAATTTCAGCCGACAGCTTGACATTGCAGTCCAGGGTGCTGCTTTCTTTCAGTCCTACAGTGCCGGAACCTTTATTGTTTTCTTTTCCTGATTTCTTTTACATAAAGAGGCCTTAGAGCAATAATTGTATTACCCTGATTGATCTGGAAGAGTGCTTTTGTACTCATATTGTTCTGGAAGCATAGTAAGGGCTAGTTAGTGTTCCTATCAAGAAAATAAGAAGGACAAGCCCTTATAAAAAAATACATATAGGGGTGGGATATTCAAAAGGGTTGCGCCATGCGCAATCGGGTTGCGCCTGCGCAAGACCAAAAGTGCGCCATTCTGCGATATTCAGCAGGAGGCAGTTTTGCCCCCGAAAACATGCTGAGCAACAGCGCAATGCAAAGGAAGGCATGCGCAACCAACGTGGGTGGAGCCATGCATAAAGAGCACAATGTGAAATTGAAAGACTTGCGCATTGCGCAAGAGCGGAACTGCCGGAAATTGCACACTAGTGGAAATGAGCCAAAATAAAAAGGCTCAAGGAAGCTGCGCAAGAATGCTACAAGGATGCCAAGTGGGGTAGAGAGAGACAGACAGAGAGACAGACAGACAGACAGACAGTGACAGGCTAGGGCAGGCAAGGCAAGCATTGTGGGCCATAGGCTGCAGAGGCCAGCGGGGGGTGCCCGGTGCAGTGAAAGTAGCAGTCAGGACAGCGGGGGTAACACAGCAACACCAGCCGGAGGGGGCAGAAGCCAGGGAGATGGACAGTGCCAGCTACCACATGGAAGCTGTAATGAGGGGTGAGGATGCAAGCTGCAGGGGACGAGGCCGTGGAGGGCCCGTCGGCGGTACGCCCCCAACAGGACGTACAGTTCCCGCATCAGCTATGAGCTGTATACAGATGTAGAGATCGTGGGCCGGTACCGCCTGAACAGGGCAATACTGAGGCGGCTTTGTGAGCTGTGCAGTGATGTGATGCAGGCACCCTCACGACGGAGTCACGCTCTGTCAGTGGAGACCAAGGTGACAGCCTGCATGTGCCTGCTCACCACGGGCATGTTCCAGAGGCCGACAGGGGACACCACAGGCATCACACAGTCGGCCACGTCACGCATCCTCACCCAATTCCTCAGCGCACTGCTGCCACATGCTGTGGAGCATCCATTTCCCCAGCACCGCAGCAGAGCGTACAGCAAACATGCAGGAGTTCCACAGGGTAGCACGTATGCCTGGCGTGCTAGGGGTCATAGACTGCACCCATGTGGCCATTCGCACGCCACCTGGCCCCGATGGGGCAGCGTATAGGAACCGAAAGGGCTACTCCAGTGTCAACTGCCAGGTGGTGTGTGATGCCACTGGGCGAATAATCAATGTCTGTGCCACACACCCTGGCGGAGCACATGATGCCTTCATATGGCATCAGTCCGCACTGTGCCATCAATTTGAGAGTGGGGACATCCCCACAGGCCATCTAGTGGGTGAGTACGCATGTATGGAATGCAAACTTGTGGCAAGGGTGGGAATGCCACAGGTGCCATGGTAGTGGCACACAGGGATATGGGCAAAATGGACCTGAACATGACACTGATCTCCACTATCTCCACACAGGTGACAGCGGGTACCCACTCTGTCCCTGGCTGCTCACACCGTACCGGCGCCCCATGACCCCATCGCAGCAATGCTATAATGAGGCACACTGCCACATGCAACATCATAGAGTGGGTGTTTGGGATGCTCAAGGCATGCTTCTGATGCCTAGACACCTCCGGCAGTGCCCTACAGTACAGCCCCCAAAGGCCTGTGGGATATTCCTGGCCTGTTGCATCCTGCACAACATGGCCAAGGACTGTGGGATAGCCATACAGGTTGAAGAGGGGAGAGATGGGGACACCAGTGGCGCGGTGTTGATGTTGATGAGCAGCCCCCTAGGATGGCGGGCCCCGACTGATCCGCAGGCCCAGCTGCACCGGACACCATCACAGAGGAGCACTATGCACAACACAGGTAAGTCAAGGGGACATGTGCAACCAACACTGTCCATGCGCAAACCACAGGCACACAGGGTAACACACCAGGGGTGCATGATGGCCAGGGAGTGGAAGGTCCAGGCATACAAACACACCATCAGGGAGGGGTGAGCACTCATGGACACACACACACACACCAGGCAGAGCGCACATGGGCAGATGCACAGCACAGCAGAACCGACATTGCTAACACACAGCACCAGCGACCACCCCCACCACCTGTACTGTCCAAGTACATGTGTCAGATGCTGGGCACCCTTGCACCTTGGTGTACAGTGCAATGCAGGCATCATCATGCACACGCACCTGTGGGCAACAGTTGGGAGGGTGTGCAGGTGGTCCGTGTGTCGGCATGTTGAGCAGAGCACCCAGCAGTGCACTGCCCACCATGACACACATTGCACACAGGGCAGCACCAGACAGGGCCCGCACTGGGAGACAGGTCAGTCATGTAGCACTGTCCCATGGCCACCACAGATGTGTGGGCAGCCCCACCATGACCCAACAGCACTGGCAGGCTGAGCAGGGGCCACATGGGGTGACACTGTTGGACCACAAGGGGTCCCACTGCACGAACGCGACCTTGCCCGCACAGGGGTCTGCAGCATGCCGAACACACCTGCACCAGGGGTGCTCGGGATGCCCACAGCAGAACCCGGTGTCGACAGGCCTGGTGTCGCACAATGCCGGGAACGGGGAGTGGAGCGTGAACTGTGTGGGGTGTGCGGTACAGGGTCACCTGACTGTGTGTCCAATGCATCCACGACAGAGACCACTGCCTGGGTCAGCCTGTCAATGGCGGCAGTCACATCCATCTGCATGTGGACCATGTCTGCATGGTCCAGAGCACACTCCCTGCTGTGCTGCTCCACAGCCACACACAGTGCCTCCACGGACATTGCAACCCGCCTCTGCTGCTGTACTGATTCCCGCAGCAGGCTGGTGTGCTCGTCCAATGGGTACTCTGCCACAATGACAGCCTGTCCCCCAGGGTGTTGAAGGTCCTGATGCACAACACCCCGTGAGGGTGGGCACTGTTCACCAGGACCAGGAATGGGCGTATCACAGGGCGGCGGGCATGTGCCACCACTGGACACTGTACCTCATACCTGGTGGGTGACTGCTGCTGCTGCCCCTCCAACCGCTGTGCCACAGAGTCCACTTGTTCCACCGCTGTGGCAGCAACAGTGCCAGACACCTGCACAGCCACCGGTGCTGCCCCACCAGTGCTGACAGGCACAGCCTGGGACTGTGCTGACATGCTTTCGCACAAGTTGGAACCAGCAAGGCCCAGGGGCACGTGATGGCTTGCTGTGTGTCCGTCATGGGACACACACATGTCACTGCCCATTGCAGTCCTTGCATCAACAATGGTGCAGGTACGTGCTACAGCCACAGTCACAGCGTGATGGCATGCTTGCATGCCAGACTGCTGAGACACAGGCTGTGCACCCCCCACACCCGAATCACCGACACCAGAGTTGACAGCCCTGCGTGCATGCTGGTGCAGTGCATGCTGGCTGGTGATAGAGGTGGATGAACCCTCCTCCATGTCCAGCAGGTCATCCTCACTGCCTGGTCCCACCACCACCATCTCCTGGAGATGAACAGGATCTGCAACAGAAAGAAAGGACATGTGAGTGCATGTGACCAACCTTCCTCCCCCCCCAACACCACCACCATGTCATACCGTGCAGTGATGGGCTTCCACCTGTCTGGAATCCACCTCCTGGTACGCCCTCAATAGCACTGCACTGCATAGTTGCAGCCAGTCAGTCCTCAGCCAGGGTCAGCTCCACCACCGCTGGCTGGCCCCCGCCAGTGCCAGCGCGTGCCGCCCTGAGGGCCGCCACCTTCTCCTTCACCCTCCTGTGGTCTGTCCCAATCTTTTTCTTGCATTCCTGCATGGAGCGCTGGTGGCTTCCGTGCAGGTTCACTGCCCAGGCTACCCCCTCCCATGCAGCCGCAGGTGCCTGAGGGGTGCCCCGGCTTCCACGCAGTAGTGCCTCATCCTCCAGGTAGGCCTGGAAGAGGGTCTCAGTCTCTGCCGTGGTGAAGTTGGGCTTCCTCCTTCACCCACCATCCTCACCCTCACCTTGTCTCTGCTCGGTCATGGCGATCTGTATGGGTGTAAGTGGACACCTGTCACTGTGCAGTCTAAAGCATTATCCCCTGCCCATTGTCCAGAACATCCCACAGCATGCAACTCACTTCTCACCTGCAGTAACCGACTCTGTCCAGCACAGCCCACTGTCGCACTTTTATAGCGCAATGCATGCAAATTAGGAGATGAGCAACTGTAATGAGATGCAAATCGCGCCACTGTGCCTTTGAATGGCTGATCAGATGATTTGCATGTGTCGGCTGAATATCGCGCCATTGCGCTTTTCGCAAGACGGTTGATCCGGCAGAGTCAATAGCGCAGATCTGTGACTGTGCGGTACACTGCATTGCGCATGCCCAGGTAGCTTACTCAGGCATCTGCCATGCTGATGACGTGCTGTGCGCGATCGGCAATTCAGGCCATGGCCACCATTGTGCCAGTGGCGCTACAGCACTGGGCACTATATGGCGCAGTGGCACTACTGTGCAATAGTCCACTGTGGCACTGGTACGCAGGTGGTCAGTCGCGCAGGATGCATATACGTCAGATGGCGCTGTGCGTGGCCTTGCATCATAGACCCCTGACCTGGTGTACGACCTTTGCCCCTGGCACTATTTGGCTGCCATGTGTACGGCCCTATTGCGCTGTCTGGTGACAGCGCTATGTGAACTGACGGTGCTGTTCGAACAGCGCGATTGGAACCTATGGTGGTCTATTGCGCAACATCTCCACGTGGGGTTACGGCGCAGTGGGGCACCATATTGCCTGCTGTAAAATTGGTAGCATGGCACGCAGGAGGGCAGTGCAATGGAGCCCCGTGGAGGTGGCCAACTTGGTGGCCCTGGTGGAGCCCCACTATGGGGCACTGTATGGTGAGGTGCCCCTCACCATGGCAGGACCCAGGTCTGGCAACAAGTGGCCAGTGACCTGGTGGGGGTCACTGGGCAGTGCCAGTCTGCTGAGCAGTGCCGGCACAGATACAGTGACCTCCACAGGAGGGAGCCTGAGCTGCATGAGCGGCTACGTTCACATGCCAGGAGGGGCGTGGTGCCTAGGCCATTTGGTGTACCGGCTCTATGCACCTGTATTCTCTGTAGGGGTGTGAGTGTGTTTTGGTGGATGTGCATAGGTGATGGCTCTGACATGGTTGGCTGTGTCAGTGTGTGCAGGTGTGAGATGCATGGGCTGGCTGTGGGCAGGCACTCTCACTGGGGCAGGGGGCAGTCAGCTTTGGAGTCACACTGATGTTTTTCTCAACATATGTCTCCCACAGGCCGGGATGTGAGGATGCAGGCACATGCTGAGGAGGGCCGTGACAGGGCGCCGGTGCCAGTCGGTGGTGCAGCAGGAGGTGGGCCACAACAACAGCGGCAGCAGCAGCAGCAGCAGACACACCTTCTTACGGAATGTGAGTATCATTACATCATGGATGCTATTGCATGCTGGAGGGGGTGGGCATGACCACCAGCCATGCACAACACAGCCATGCACGACACAGGCGACATTCATCACTGTCCAGTGTCACTGCACATCTGTGTGTGCATCACTGGTGGTCCATGCATGCACTGGGCACATGGCTGTGTAACTGGCATCTCACCACATTGCCACGTCACTTGACAGCCTTGTTTGTGCTGTGATGGACATGGGCAGTGTGTGTGTGCAGTGGTGCACATAGCTGGTGCCGCCTGTTTGTGATGGCCATGTGCATGTTCACTGTGGTGGGTGCATGCCATCACAGGTCTGGGACATTGGGCTATGGCTTGCAGGTTGGGTGGTGTTCAGGGTTGTGGTCAGTCACAGCCATTTACTGTGTTCCCATTTTCCTAGGGCCTCAGTGTTCTCAGGAGGATACAGCGGAACTGCATGGGCTGACGTGTCCTTAGACAACCAGGCCATCCTCAGGGACATCCAGCGCATAGCTCATGGAGGAGGTAACGCCAGGCACAGCGCACCGGGCAGAGGAGGACCGCCTGCTGGGCCTTAGGCCAGATTCCCCATCCCACTTCACCATCCCTCCCACCCTGCCTTCCCTCTCCAAGTTGTTCATCCTACCCTTGCCCCCTACCTTGTACCCTACCCCCTTGTAAATAGTTATGGTGTTGATTGTTTTGTGATTTACATTTTTATAATACATTTATATTTTGTTATGAATACTGTGTTGGTCACTGATTTGCAGCTGGCTATGGTTGCTCAGTTGCAGTGGTGTGCATGCCATCTGGGGTGGTATGGTCCTGGGTGTGTGTGTGTGTGTGTGTGTGTGTGTGTGTGTGCATGGGGAGGTATCTCCAGCATGGCAGTGACTTTCTGTTGGTCTTGCCGTCTGCTGTCACCCACTGCTGGGTGCACAGGGTGGGTCTGGCTTGTATGCTTCTCTGCTGCACGGGGTTGACGTGTGCCGGGGGGGATGCATGGAGTTTCCTGCAGTGCCAGTCACTGCACATGGATGGTGTCTTGGGGTCACGGTGCAGGGTGTGCTGTGTGTACGGGGGGTTGATGTGCACTGTGGTTGTCAACCCCCTGTGTGTGGCACTCTCAGCCTGCCAGTGCTTGTGCTGGGGCATCATGGCTCTGCTGTGCTTTGTTGGCTTGTCCCCATGGGCCAGTAGATCATCTGTCCCACCCCCAGTGATGCTGTGCTTGGGGTGTGCAGGTGTCTTGTTGGTTCTGCAGTGTGTTCCTGTGCCCATGTGTGGCATGGCTGGCGGTGGGCCCCAGCCTGCCTCCCTGGTTGTGCACTTCCATTGCTCTGCTGAGGGGGCACTGTGCTTGCGCTATGGCACCTCTGGACTGCTCAGCTGGGCTGCCCTTGTTGCGTTATGGTGCAACCTTACTGCTCAACTTCACCTTCCTGGTTGTGCTATGGCGCAGTTAGTGCGATATTCAGACGTTGGCTGCTTGCGCAATTTGTTCTGCTCCATGTTTGAATATCGCGTCTGTTGCGCATATGCGCAATTGATTTGAGCTTGCTCCTGCTGTTGCGCACATTTTGAGCGCAGTTTGAATATCTGGCCCATAATACCTTATATGGCTCTGTGCAACTGATGTTAGAGCCCCTGCAGCCATAGGAGTCCTGTTCTCTGAGAGTGCTAGCTGTGTACTAAGAGTTGCTGTAGGAAATCAGCGGCCCCTTGTGGTCTATATTTATAACAGTAACCTTTCAATAATTGTCAGGAGAACATTCTATGGAATAGAAAATCATTAGCAATGATTATTTACAATTTATTAACCTTAATACAGTTTGTACTTAATAGGTAATACTCTGGTATATGTTCATAAAACTGTTTTGAAAGCCATAAAAACATATTTTTGTGTTGATGATGCTGTCACCTCATGCAGGTTGGCATGTATTTAAGCCCTACCTGAACAGGTACTGAATTAGATAGGGTCAGTTCCTTCTGACCAGTGAAGACAGAGGTTATATGCTATGGAATTTACTTGCTTTCTTTGTTTATTTGAAGAAGTTATTTTGTTTATGTTATTTTTTTTTATGGTGCAGAGAAAAGAGTTTATGAAGAAATAAACACCCCACAAAGCAAATGTGGGTTGCACCTTACTTTCTGGCTCATTGTGTCCATCTGTAGAACCCACACTATAACATCTGTCCTATATTCTAATATTTGTTACCACTTTTGTTGTTAAATAATCTAATATTTTATTAAATTTCTAGCAATACTACAACTTTTTAACCTCAGTAGTTATTGCTGTCAATTTTCATACAACCTAGATATTCCAGGAAGACCATTCCAGGCCTTTCAGACGAATGGCACAGAATAGTGTGGCTAATGTCATGCTAAGCCACAGAAATGAGAAAAGGAAGAAAGAGAAAGAGAGAGAGAGAGCAGTAGCTGGTGAGGTGAAAGGAACACAAACTAGATTTGATGGCATGAAAAATGTAGGTAATTTATCAAACATTATTCTCTTTTTTACACCAGGAGAGACACACTAAGCTGTAGCTTGTTTCCAGGTGCTTCCTGGGAGCACAGGGAAGTAAAGTGACTTGCTCAGGGTCACGCAACATGCAAGTGGGGGCTGTGGGATTCAAATCCAGGTCTCCCGGTTTGCAGCTCAGAGCCTTAAACCACTACACTATACTGCATCCACGCTATGTATCACATATGCTATCTGCTATGTATGACTGACATGGAAAAACATAGGCTGTTTCACAGCATAGAATAGTTCCTGACACTTTTAAAAAACTTCTCTGACATTACAAATAACTTCAGGGTAGAAACAATAGGAGGGACACTAGCACATCTGAAAATGGCAGATATTTGTAATTACATCTCATCCACCATTACTGGTGTAGTTTGTTTATATTTCTTTCTTTCTTTCTTTCTTTCTTCCTTTCTTTCTTTCTTTCTTGTAAGAGTTGTACCTGAAAAGACCACCTGATCCAAAATAGCTGGTCATCAGAGGTGTCCTTGTAGTCACTCAAAGTGTAAGCTAAGCTGAGTACACAGTACGCAAAGTCCCCTGAACCCCCTCTCTAACCCCACCCAATGTTAACACAAACTGAAATTTAAAATATTTAAATCTAAATCAAACAAACCAAAAATAATAATCATGATGTAATTTAAAGAAGTTGCACACAATACAATATTGGCAGCAATTCTGAATATATCAAGTGAATCAGAGTCCAAGCAATTTTCTCGTCAGCCATAAAAGGGGTGGAGTTTGGGGGTGTGGTTTAGTACTCGGTTTTCGTCTCATTCAAAGGTGGCAACCCTAGTGTTATTACAACACATTCTACATTTATAATACTTGTTTTGTATGTGCATTGAAACTAGTGAGTTATCACCTTTGCATTTCAAACTGTTAGTAAAAATAATCCATTTTTAGGGTTGCTTTAACCTCTAGGCTATACTGCCAGCTGATCATCAAAAATTACACATCTCAAGGTTGGCTCTGTGGTGTCAATGGGTATTGGGGTCCCTTATCAGGATTTCTAAATGCTGGCTGTGTTCATGTCATTACAGATTTCTGGGCCTGCCACAGCACTAACTTCTGTCTTTTTCCATTCTCTTTCTTACAACCTTTTCTCTTACAATTCTGGATGTGAAATCAGATCTACAAGATGCAAATGGGCCTATGTACCTTCTGTCCTGGCATCATGGGGCCAGCCTTGAAATGTGAAGTCTCTGGTTATCAGCTGGCAGTACAGCCTAAAGGTTAAAGCAAAGAGCTGTGAAAAAGCTTCATTCATCCATCAGAATGGGTTTCTGATTCCACCATGCTCTACCTGTATATTGTGTGGCCAGAGCAAGTTATTTAAGCTCCCTGTGCTCCCAAAACACAACCAGGAAAAAGTTGTAGCTGTATGCCTTTCCAGGACAAAGACAGTAAAATCAATCTGAGCATGTATTATGATTCTGAAAATATTATGCTCTTTCTACCCAGATTTGACTTGGGAAAAAAAAATAGAACATCATTACTGGGCTGGCAGTATAACTTGAGGTTAGAGTAATGAGCTTGGTACATTCAGCAGGCAGACCAAGGTTTGATTCCCACAACATCCACTTGCATACTGTGTGACTCTGAGCAAGTCACTTATCCTCCCCAGTGCTCCTGGGTTGCCCCTGAAAACAGGCACCTGTGCCTAGTGGGCCTTACCTGGTTACCAAACAATAAAATAAAAAAAAATTGTTTAGTAATTGCAAAAACACATATATGGACAACACAATTAAAACATGCATAACCTGAAATGCATCATTAAAAGAGTATTTTACTTCTTTTGATGAAGTTAAAAGTATAACAGTTTCTTACTGAAATACTTTGGATGGAAAGGGATTTTCTTCTGTAAAGCAAAAAAAAATCAATCTGGTTGATCCTGCCACCCATACCCTTTGAGCATGTCTAACACTCCGCAGCTATGCTGATGGATGGAAACTTTCCAGAATGTGTGTGTGTGTGTGTGTGTGTGTGTGTGTGTGTGTGTGTGTGTGGTGTAATTGGTGTGTGTGTGTGTGTGTGTATGTGTGTGTGTGGTGTGTGTGTGTGTGTGTGTGTTGTGTGTGTGTGTGGTGTGTGTGTGAGGTGTGTGTGTGTGTAGTGCGTGGGTGAAGTGTGTGTGTGTGTGTGTGTGTGTGTGTATATGTGTGTGTGTATCTCTGATAGAAATGTTGCACTAACTGAACTGTGCTAAAAGAGAAACACAATTATCACTATTAATTAAATAAAATAATATATTGGTGGCTGAGTATAAAAAACAGGATTTTGCATGCACCTTCAGTGTGGGATACTTTTATAAACCACAGACTTTGCCATTGGGGTTAATGTAGCATCCCACATCTCATGTGTGTGAAAAACTTTGGTTACACACACACACACACACACATTTATTATTCTATATTTTAATAATTCAGTTCAGATTATGCTTTTTTTTAAACGGTGTTGTCCATCCATGTATTTTTGCAATTAATAAACAATTAATGGTGTCCTATTTTTTTTTAAGTCAAATCTGGATAGAAAGAGCATAATATTTTCAGAATCACAAAACATGTTCAGATAGTTTTTATTGTCTTTGTCCAGGAAAGGCAAACAGTTACAGCTTGTTTCTGGACATGTTTTGGGAACACAGGAAGGTGAAGTGACTTACTCTGGTTGCATAATATACAAGTACAGCATGTTGGAATCCAACCCCATTCTGCTGGATGAATGAAGCTTGTTCACAGATCTTTGCTTTAACCTCTAGGTTGTACTGCCAGCTGTTAATCAAAAACTACACATTTCAAAGCTGGCCCCATGATGCCAGACCAGTAGGTATGTAGCCCCATTTGCATCTTGTTAAGCTGAGTTCACACCTGAAATTGTAAGAGAAAAGGCTGTAAGAGAGGGAACAGAATAAGACAGATGTTAGTGCTATGGCAGCCCCAGAAATCTGTACTGACATAAACACAGCCAAAGTTTAGAAATCCTGATAAGGGGCCCCAATACCTGCTGGCACCACAGAGCCAACTGTGAGATGTGTAGTTTTTAATGATCAGCTGGCAGTATAGCCTAGAGGTTAAAGAAATCTTAAAGATGTATTATTTTTACTAACAGTTTGAAATATAAGGTTGAAACTCACTAGTTTCAATGTGCGTACAAAGAAGTATTATAAATGTAGAAAGTGTTGTAATAAGACTTTAAAACGAACCTAATAAAAGAGACAATTTCCTATTTAATCTGCAGTCAATGGAGGGCCAAGATCCCCATTGACATCATTTCTTGTCAGGAGCCTAAAACATATGGCTGCCCCCAGCCCTTAATTAGAGACTGATTTACATATGAATAACTCTGGACTGCAAAGACTCACAGATAAACAGAATGGCTCACTCAAATTAGCTTTTTATATTCTTTCAGATATTAAGAAAGCCCGTAGATTACAGTTTCCCTTTAATCTACTGCAATCCTCTCCGTTTCTCTATTTTTTCTGCTAGATTTCGGGGGAACTACATAGTGTCAATGTCTGGCTAACCTCAAAGACAGAATAGAGGCAAAAATACTCAATCTAAAAATAAAATGTAGCAGCTCTCTATTGATGCCACCATCAATGGACTCACGGTCTCCTTACAGGCCTTTTCACCCTCCGAATCATCCTTTGAGCCAGACCCTGAAGAAAGCACTGCTACTCAAACTGACAGAGTTATCCAAAAAATATTAAAAAATGTCAATAAAATTGAGTCTTCAATAGCAGACCTCCATATGGACATACATGGCACAGATAAAAAGGTCTCGTAAAATGAGAAGTGGGTCATGCAAGTGGTGGAAATACAGGAGGCACACAACCAGGTTCTACTGTACTTGTTAAAAAGAAATAGACTGACTCAAACCCACTGGAGGTTGCTGAAAATCACATTCACAGGAATGATCTCATGGTATGTGGAATGAAGGAGGGGTCTGAAGAAGGATTCCCTACCCCCGTTGACTTCATGCAACATTTTCTCCGAAACAACCTTGTCCTTATCTTCGGATGTCACATTTGAAATGGAAAGGTCTCATCATTCCCTGGCACAAAAACCAATGGAACTGAAGGCTAGATTCCACTCCTGGGTAGTGAGAATGCTGAAATATCAGGAGAAGGAGATTATCTTAAAGTAAGCCTGGAGACAAAACAAGATCAAATTTGATGGCTTACCTATTTTTTTGACCATGATTTTTTTGCGTAGTTGCAGATGTGCAGGAACCAAGTCAGAGCTGTAATCCAGGAGTTGAAAGAAAAAAGAATATCAGAGCTCAGCTTAATTCCCTGGCTAATTCATAGTGTTTCTTGACTCTGGAACCAAGATCTTCAGCTCCCTTGTAGAAGCCATGCCTCTACTTTGGGAACTTCAGGTCTCACTTCCGGATCTGGACATGGATCTGTTGGAGAGGAAGTTAATTGATGGAGCATGGAGCCTGTCCACTCGTAAACATAAACTGAGATACTGATTTTTATTTCTTTCTTGTTATCTTTTCATGAGACTATCATAGCTGCTATGCTGACCGGGGGGGGGGTATATTTTGGGCACTTCTAGGATTTAGCTAATGGCAGAAGCCTCAGCTAGATAATGAAGCCTGTAGGGAGATTATATTCATAGAGGTAATTATAGGTTTACCTCTCCTACACCTTATTATTTTAAAATCCACACAAATCTAAAGTAGCAATGTTGAACAGAGACATGGCAGCTGATTTAAGTTTTCTTCTGTTTTTCTTTGGTAATACTGAGTGGGAAGCTGGTCGGGGTGGGAAGGGGGCTCGACTTTAGGGGTAATGCAGTCTTTGTTTCATTTACTTGTGGCCATATCACGGGAGAGAGTGGCTTCTAATCTGCCATTTTATACTACCCTGTGACGTCACTACTCCCAAATTCTACTCTGGGAGATTAACATATTTTAGATTCACCTTTCTGATATCTGTAAGGTGAAAAAGTATAGGAAGTAACATAATTGAAATATATTTTTACATGTTACTTTGAAATTTTTACTGGTTCTATTTCAAGTTTTGATAGTTATATATATCAACTGTTAATCTGTTATAATGTTGGGACAGTTCTGATTTTTATATGCTTTTTCAACTTGAGACTCATTGTATTATACAGGAAGGGAAAACTGCTCCATATTTTGTTCACAATAAAGTACACAGGTCTGACTAGAAGAGTACTGGGAGGAACCTTTGATAATCATGGATAGCCTCACCATAATTTCAAATTACATAAAAGGTGTTCATTCCCCGGTTAAAATAACCCAACTTCTGGGGGAATTAAAGAAACTGGTGTGCGATATCATGATCTTACAAGAGACACACCTACCTATGAATGAACACATGAAACTGCTAACAGAGTGGGTTGGGATGGTAGCAGCTTCCTCTTCTATCAATCCGAGACAAGCGGTAGTGGCTATTGTGTTTAGTTGGGATTCTCCTTTTCAAATCCTTTCCATGGAAAATGGTATTGAAGGGATGATTTTACAGAATCACAAGAGATTTACAGGTTGAGAAGATTCACTTAGTGAGTATATATGCCACCAATGTTAATACAGCCTGTTTCTTGTGAGAAGTTTTTTTTTACAAAATGGCAGACCTGTCCCCAGGTCAGCTTTTACTTGGGGGAAGGGAATTTAACGCCACCCCTCAGCCTAGTTTAGACAAATTACCCACTTCCCAAACCTCTAATAGGAAGGTAACCAAAAGCTTAAATAGCTTGGTGGAAAAAACGGGCTCAGAGATATTTAGAGGAGAAAAGGATTTTTCTTTCAACTCCCCTTCACAAAAATCTTATTCTAGGGTAGACCTTTTTTCCGTACAAGAAACCCACCTTTACAAGGTGGTGGCCTTCAAAATATACAACTTTACACTCTCAGATCATGCCCTAATTTCCCTTAAACTTGGGCTTCCCTTTGTGGATGAACAAACAGTCTGGAGACTTAACATTTCACTTCTGATGGACAAAGGTTTTGTTGAAAAACTTAAGAATACAGTGCAGGATGTTCATACCTGAAATTTGCAACAGAGATGCTCCAGTTTTTCTTCTTGGGAATCATTGAAAGTGGTAGTTTAAGGTGAAGTTATCAGCTATGCCTCAGCTAAGAAAAAATTAATAAATTTAACCTATGATAGACTACTAGAACAAATTACAAAACTGGAAAGGAAGCATAAAGCTAATCCTGGACAGAACTCTGTTCTGCAGGAATTAACCAAGGCAATGGTAAGAATTGCAGTGAATAAAAAACCAGAAAGTGGAGGGTAAGCTCAGATTTATTAATCAAAAATGTAATGATACAGGAGGGTAGAGCTAGAAGGTTACTCTCTTTCCTCTTGCACAAAGCTCAGGCAAAAAGGATGGTTCCCCACATTATAAACAATCAGAACAGATCCCAACCCCAGACAAGACCAACCAACATTGCTGGGCAGTTCCAATTATATTATCAAGAATTGTATTCCGAGCCTAATATGGGGGATGATATATCAGATCAGACCAAGATATTTTTATTTACCCTGAATTTAGTTAAGTGATCCCCCCAGGCTGCAAAAGAAATAAATGCACCCATCACTGAGCAGGAAGTGAGCCAGATTATAACATCTCTGCCTGCTGGAAAGACCCCAGGCCCAGATGAATCTCCAGCAGAATTTTATAGAAATTTAAAATGGTAGTGACCCCAATGTTAACCTGGATTTGTAATGATTGTATTAACAAATAGCCAATACCCCACTTCTGGAGAGATGCATTAATTGCTTTAATTCTGAAACAAGACAAACCTAGAAATACTTGTGAGGCATACAGACCCATATTGCTCCTAAATCACGATCTCAAAATTCTTACAAAAGTCCTTTCTGTAAGGTTACAAAAACATATTGAAAGTCTAATACACCCTGACCAAACTGGTTTTATACCACATAGACAACTTGCAGACGATATCAGAAAACTCTTAAATATTTTAACTTATAAACCCCCCACTTCTACAGCACAATTAGCAATTATTTTAGATGCCAAAAATGCTTTTGATCATCTTAATTGGACATACCTAAAGATGGTCTTGGAACTTATGTGCTTGGGGGGCACTTTTTGAAATAGGATTCCCTGTGCTATGATGAACCCAGGGTGAGGGTTAGAGTTAATGGACACTTTCAAGTCAAATGATAGTACAAAGGGACACCAGACAGGGTTGCCCATTATCACCCTTATTGTTTGCCCTTAGTCTGGAGTCCCTGGCTGCCACAATTAGTCAAGCAAGAGACATCTTGTGTATCTGGGTGGGATGACATATCTGTAAAGTCTCCATGTATGTGGATGACACTTAGATTTATCTAGAGGATCCTGAACATTCAATGCCATCCTTATTGCAACTTGTGAATCAGTACAGGTAAATTTCCGGTTTCAAAATTAATAAAAATAAATCAGAAATATTTTTGGTTGGTGGTTCTTTATCCCCTGAGCTGAAATCACAAATTCCATTTAAATGGGTAACAAACAAGTTTTGGTATCTTGGTATTTTGGTATTTTGATTCTGATACACTTATCTAAATTATATAGATATAATTATGGATTATTATTTCATATTGATTATTATTTCAATAGCTATATACAGATCTTAACAGATGGAATGGTCTCCCACTCTCATTTTCCAGTCACATAGAAACTGTCAAAACAAACGTCCTGCCAAGGTTTTTATTTTAATTTTTGACTTTGCCCATTAATGTCCCTTCCAAGGACTTTAAATGCCTTATGACAAAACTGTCCCATTTTATCTGGGCAGGTAAAAGACCAAGAATAAAGCGAATAGTTCTTCTAGAGACAAAAAAGGCAGGTGGCTGGGGGATGCCAGATTTTCCTACTTATTTTCTTGAAGCACAACTGGTGATATTGGTCAAAATGCTGGCTCCCACAAGCACAGGGAATTCCATTGAACTAGAGGAGGAGGCTCATCCCCATATTCCACCTAAATTTCTCCCCTGGTATGTACTGCCTAAGGATCTAAGAAATATCAAAAACCAATGGACAAAGCACACATTGTTAATGTGGATAACAGCAAGATCCAAATGGGAGTCGCTAATCCTTATTTGGCAGCATATATCTCTCCTATACCTCCCAGACTTTCTAATGGGGATTAGAGACCCCTGTTTTGAAAGGTGGGCATGCCTAGGGCTTAAATACTTACATCAATTTATACAAAGTGAAACAATCATAGCTTATATGACTGCAAAGAGACTATGGGGTCCAAAAGCAAGACTTTTTTCATTACCTACAGTGTTATCATTATATTCATGAACACCCTGGGATCAGGGATCTAACCTCCCCACTTACCACAGGTACCCATCTAATCCACTCCAAGAGTCTTAGGTCGGATATGAAACATATTACCTCCAACTGTTATAGAATTGTGCAGGAGGAGGTAGGAATCCTAGCTGTCCAAAGAATACAGGACAGATGGGAGAATGAGCTTGGGCATGACTTGCAAGAGCAGGACTGGGTTAAGATTTGGTGCACCATACACAGAACCACCGCATCCATAATATGGAGTTAATTTCAGTGGAAAGCTTGTGGATGGTATTTCATTGCCCCTTCTGTCTCTAAGCACTGTGCTACCTCACCTTCAGATCTTTGTTGGAGGGATTGTGGCACTGTAGGCTCACATTACTATATATTCTGGAGTTGCCCTAAATTATCCACTTCCTTGTTGCAGGTGGGTGAGGCAATTAAATCTATATTAGACCTGGCTGACACCCTAACATTTGAAAATGTAAGATTAGACCTTCCCCCAATGAGATACATACAGCAGAGGTGGAATATTTATTTTTGATCTTAACAATAGCAGTCGTAAGTCATAACCCAGAATTGGCTTACCCCTAAAACCTTTAATTCTGAAACAACGGATGCAGAATGTTAAAGTTATCAGAGACATAGAGGCTGTGACTGCTAGGCTCTGGCTCTATATAGACAAATAAATTCCAGATGACTCCACCTCCTTACTTATTTAGAAAAAAAATGAAGGCAGACCTGTATTAGAACAGCTTTTAACCTAAATTCCCAATATTGGGGCTTCATCTTTGGATAATCTGGAAGAAGGGCAATGTAACACTTTACAACTTTTTCCCTCCCTTTTTACTTACTCAAACAGTGAAACCTCTGGTAAACATTAATAACATTCATCATATTGCTGGAAGTAACTAAACCAATATATAAACATAGAATAAAGCAAGTGCATACAACTGTTTCTTCTTTAGATAATTTTAATTAAGCCATTATTTACAGTTATAGAGTACAAAATGGTTGTTTTGTTGTTTGGCACATTGGTTTATATAGTTAAAGTCTATAAACAGAGTCAGCACATTCTGAAGAAGCAAATTGGACTTCCTTTTTTTTTCTTGGCTGACCAGTTGGGATGAGATACTCCACTGACTTTATGGTACTTCAGTGATGATACTTTATTGATGGGCATGGACTGACCAATAATGCAACTTCTCTGAAAAACATAACGAATGTTTATTATCGTCAGCATAACATTAAGCCATAACCTTATCTCATTGGATTTGTCTTTTTCCTTTTTAAATGAGTCATGCTATGTACCACTTTTTTGGGGTTCTGTAGAAGTCATTGATTCTCCTGAGTATGAACTAATAAAGACACAAGTTAAAAAAATGAGTGGTGTTTCGTTTAGAGATACATGTTAGATTTTTTATAATCAGCAAAAAAATGACAGGAAATTATTTTTTTTTTCACTTTTTTGGAGGTATGGCATAAATAGAATATACTACATCCTTATTGGAAATATTAACATTTTTGATTCTCTTGCCCTTCCCAATTAACCAAACTGTAATTTGCTTTTCAAATAGCTCCCATCTCCTGCCTTCCAAACAGGTTGAGGGGTGCATAACTGTTGTATGCTTAATTTTTCTATTTCTGTTTTCCCCAGTTCTGTCAATTCTGCCTTGTCACGACAGTGTAAGCCACAGATTCTCATATTCCCATGTTATGTTATTAGGCAAGGTGATCTAGGGCATGCTGCATTTCTTACGCAGCCACCTACCAACATTTCCTTTTCTTCCTTGCGTTTAGTCAGTGCACATGAAAACTGCCTTCACCATACTACCCAGAGCTACATCTTGTTTTACTGCTGTTTCCCTTTTGTTGGTTTCATTTTGTATCATTCATCTGTGTGCAGTTTAAGTTGGAATGTTACCTCTGTTTCCTGGCAAAGAAGTTAGGGGCCTGGTGCTCCTCAGAACAGCCAGCTGCTGACTCTCACTCATTCTTAGCATGCTTTTGGCATCTGAGTGAAGATATCAGCACTTTCCAGGTGGTTAATGAGACTCAGCTGTGCCTTGTACCTCACAACCCACATGGGACATGTTGTAATTTAGTATTACTGCATTTCCTGTCATGTGTCATTACTTACCTACAATTTACCATATGATTCTACAGTAATTTTACATCACACTTCACAGGTGGTTGAAGGCACTTGGCTGCACCTTGTGCCTCACAACCCTCCTCGGGCATGCAGCAAAATTGCCTCATGTTGTATCGATCACTTAAAATGTATAATATATCTTATTCAAATTATATACTGTACTTCCCAGGTGGTGTGCTAGTGTGCCGGTGGTGTGCAAGTGTGCAGGTGGTGTGCAAGTGTTCTGAGGCTACAGAAATGCTGGACTATGTTGATGGATATCTCTCATGTCATTTGGAAAGATCTGTATATTGTTTGTCTTACTTGGTGATGGATGTCTGTCATTGCTTCTGCTGCCTTACCCCTTTGGCTGCTTGGGGGAATGCAGAGTTATTGTTGAAAACCCTAACATCGCACGTCCATACTTTTGCCACTTTAA
The DNA here is from genome assembly GCA_016271365.2 of Neoceratodus forsteri. Classification (NCBI taxonomy): domain Eukaryota; kingdom Metazoa; phylum Chordata; order Ceratodontiformes; family Ceratodontidae; genus Neoceratodus; species Neoceratodus forsteri. Next base: position 59,089,009 of record CM028130.1, read on the forward strand.
TAGCAACCCAAACTGATGCATTAATGGAGTTTTTTGCAAAGAATATATAAGGGGTATTCTACCCACTACTGGAAATATTGTTGATATTTTTATTCGAGTGCAAATTGACCTGATGACATCATGAGTGGCGACACCATGAGTGATGTCATCAGGTCAGTCAGCACGTGAACAAAATATGTCAACATTTCCAGTAGGGAGGTAGCATACCCCATCTATGCCATACCTCAAAAAAAGTGAAAACAAAATTAATTTCATGCCATTTTTTGCTGATTATAAAATATCTAAAAGGTATCTATAAATGAAACACCATTCATGTGGCAGATAGTTGTATGCTGAACAACTTATGTGCTCAAATTACCACTCTATCATATTTCATTTTAAACCTATTTGCATTGGTTTGTAGCACAAAAAGTGACAATATAAATGTAATTTTCTGCAGGTTTTTTTTGTCAATTATAAAAAAAGCTAAATGGTATATATTAATGAAATGCTACTCATTTTGTAGATATTTTTGTGCTGAACAAATGTTGTTATCATAGTACCATGCTATCATTTTTCGTTTTAAAGTTATTTGCATTTGTTTGTTGAAAAAGTGGAAAAAAAATTACATTTTCTGCTGCATGTTTTGTTAATTAAAAAAAACTAAAAGGTATATATAAATGAAACACCACACATTTTGTAGATATTATTGTGCTGAATAAATGTTGTTTTTATAGTACCATGCCATCATTTTTTGTTTTAAAGTTATTTGCATTTGTTTGTTGAAAATGTGAAAAAGAAAATTTAATTTCCAGTGGGTTTCTGCTAATTATAAAAAAAAACTAAAAGGTTTATATACAGTAACTGAAACTCCACTCATTTTGTAGATATTTTTTTGCTGGACAAATGTCGTGCTCACAGCACCATGCTATCATTTTTTTTGTTTTAAAGGTATTTGCATTTGTTTGTTGAAAAAGTTACAAAAAATTACATTTTCTGCTGCTTTTTTTTTTGTTAACTTATAAAAGACTGAAAGGTATTGATAAATGAAATACCATTCAATTTGTAGATATTTTTGTGCTGAACAACAATCATGCTCCAAGTACCATGCTATTTTAACCTCAGGCCACTTATTTAAATAGTGTGCACACCCACCATTAAATATCTGGAAACACTGGTGCCCTTATACTGGCATATCAATTTACTTTGCTGAAAGTTAGGTACCACCCTTGGCATTAGGATGTATACCTGGCTCATTTTCTAGAGGAAGAGAGGGGTAGGGTTACAGAAACAACACTTGAACCATGTGTAAAAACACATCCCAGGTTCTGGGTGGAGGCTGCTAGGCATATGCATGATCTAATCTGCTGAGGGGACCCCAGTAAATCCACATAACCAGAAGCAAGAAATCCAAATGTCCATAACAGTGACTGAGATTTTGCAGTATGGCTTTATTCAAAGATGGCAAGTAAAGCTAAGGTGGCCCCCCAAGGGTTGGTCCAGGCTGGACAGGTACAAAACCCAAGAACTCTCCTTGCATTGCAGTATAGTTCATGAACAAAACAGAAACATCTTCTTCCCAAATTCCCAAAAGTGCATCTGTGGACACTGGGCCACGCACACAAACATCTGTTTTTCTTTCCTATGAGTGTTATTTAGTGAACCTCAGCCACACACTCAGAACTCCTTTTGAACATAGGTGAGTTATGTGAAACTCACCCACACACCTTAACCTGCAGCATGGTCACTCGCCCAAGTAAAAATACCTGTGCCCTTTATGAACCAGGAAGCCCTGCCTAGTAAGTGCTTAGATGGCATTCCTCCCACCATTGATCCCAACCAACAGACTTTGCCATTCTTCAGGGTTACACCATTGAAACCCCCATTCCCTACTGAAATGCTGGAGGTCCCATACTTTATTCATCACAACACGGGTGACACAGAGCAAATAAACTGCACTCACTGGGGTCCACAGTTTAACTTTCTTCAGTCACATAGGTGAGACTAGGGGCACTGTAGGTACGATCTAGCCTTATCTATGGGCACACGCACCCCAGACTATCCTCTCCTCTAAGAACTTTTGGAGATCTAGCCTCCCTTTCAGTACTCACAGAACTTGTTCCATTCCTGGTTATGGAGCAAACAAAAAGAAACAGGAAAGACACTCTTCTGGGTAGCCGGTTCATATGGTCTATTTCAGGTCCTATACTAAGGCAGCTGAAATCACCTCTGAACATTCAAGGGATTGCCCCTTGAGTCCTCAGAGAACACACAGAGCCTTCCACTTCACTGGGAGTAGAAAATCAGGAACACCTGTTGTAGTCTTGTCTCCACCACTTCAACTGGAAGCTGGACATGGCACTCAACTAGGTTGAGAAATCCTGGGCCTTCTGTCAAAGCCCACTGGCAGTCCTGCCCCTCCCATCTCTTTACTCAAGCTCTACTCACTCAAGACTACAAACTCAAACTGAACTGAGCGTTCTAAGTGCCACAGGTCAGCTATCCATAGATTGTGGCTTATGCTGCTGCAAGAGTTCTAAATGACCTAATCATTCCTCCCTCAGGCTAGCTGAGTAAACAATGATGCCATTACATAAGGAGTCCCTAATGAACTCCCTACCGGATACCTGCTACCTTTCTAACAATAATACTGATAGGATTCTAGTAATCCTAGGGACTGGGTGGTTGCACTATCATGTTTCATTTTAATGTTATTCACGTTTGAATATGGTTAGATGAGCTATACTACATCCACACAGCTGGCATCTCTTACTTCATTGACATCATCAAGGCAGCCATTTTAAGATTCTCAGAGCAGAATTTTTGAATCAGGAGAGGCTGAGTTTAAAATTTTAAAATGCTATGAAACTGCATTTATCCTACTTTAATAAACACTGTTTCAGTATAAATGTGAACAACAACCTCTCCTTTATAAGCCTATAGAGCAATTAAAAAAACACGTACAGTAAAAAGATTGTTTCGTTGTCCTATAAGGAGGATACAATGGTGTGTTTGAGGTGAGAGCTGAGTAGCAAAATGAGCTGCCTGGTTTAAAAGTATTCTAACCTTTTCAAGTAACTCATCACAAGCAGTGTGATAGAATATCAATCCATAATCTTTAGTTGAGAGTACAAAACACTGTGATAACAATATTCTGGTTGTTGGGGTAAGCAGAAAACTCATTTTATAAAGTGCTCCAAGCCACTGATGTACAATTCTAACTAGATTAGAAATGTGATATTCACAACTCATGCTTGAATCAACAATTAATCCCAGATATTTAAAACAGTTAACCTGCTCTATCTCAACCACTGTAACAGAGTGTAGTGATAGAACAGGATCTGAACTCTTACAGAAATAATTATATTAAACATTTTCATGCCGCACACATAAAACTACCCATGTGATATGTGTGCTGCAAACATGATTTAAATGTTAAATTGGAACCAACTGCATGCATTTGGCATGCGTACAGCTACCAAGTGTGGACAGCATGCTTTTTATGTTAAATTGGAACAAACTGCATGCATGTGGCATGTGTCCTCCTTTGTGATTCTCCTTCACAAAGGTGGGAGCAAGACAAAGGCAAGAAACTGCAGACCTGTCAGTTTGACCTCAGTGATAGGGAAAATGATGGAATCACTGCTGAAGGAAAGAATTGTTGAATACCTAGAGGCCAGTGGGGCACAGGACCCAATGCAGCATGGATTTACAGCAGGAAGGTCATGTCAGACAAATCTTATTGATTTCTTTGACTGGGTGACCAAAGTAGTAGACCGGGGAGGGGCTATGGACATGGCCTACCTAGACTTTAGCAAGGCATTTGACACAAATGTCCCACACAAAAGATTAATAAACAAATTAGCCAGCCTGGGAGTGAGTCCCAGGGTGGTAGCCTGGGTAAAACACTGGCTGGACTACAGGACACAGAGGGTAATAGTAAATGGAGTCCACAGTAAAAAAAGGAGGGTTACTAGTGGGGTACCGCAGAGTTCAGTACTGGGTCCAGTCCTTTTTAATGTCTTTATAAGTGACATTACAGAAGGACTAGAAGGGAAAGTATGTGTCTTTGCAGATGACACAAAGATCTGCAACAGGGTTGATACACAAGGTGGGGTGGAAAGGATGAAAAGGGACTTGGCAAGGTTAGAGGAATGGTCAAATGTATAGCAGCTTAGATTCAATGCAAAGAAGTGCAAAGTAATGCACCTGGGAAACAAAAACCCAGGGGAAGAGTACACAATGGGGGGGTGAGATACTGACAACAACAAAAATGGAAAGGGACCTGGGGGTAGTCATATCAGATGACCTAAAGGTGGGCCAGCAATGTGAGAAGGCAGTAAGGAGGGCTGGGGGGATACTGGGATGCATAGGGAGAGGCATCACCAGTAGAAAACAAGAAGTTGTTGGCCCTCTGTACAGACAGTTGGTAAGACCACATCTGGAGTACTGTGTACAGTTCTGGAGACTCTATCTCCGCAAAGACATAGACATGGTGGAGGCTGTCCAGAGGAGGGCAACCAAAATGGTGCAAGGTCTGCACCAGAAGAAATATGAAGAAAGACTAAAGGAGCTTAAGATGTATATCTTCAAGGAAGGGGGGGCATGATAGAAACTTTCAAATACCTCAAGGGAATCAACAAAGTCCAAGAGGGTAGCATCTTTCAGAAAAAGAGATGTGCAAGAACAAGGGGGCACAATTTGAAGATAGAGGGGGATGGCTCAGAGATAACACAGACAGGGTTGCAGATGCATGGAACAGCCTTCCTGAGGAGGTTGTAGAGTCAAAAACAGTGGGGGAATTCAAGAATGCATAGGACAGACATAAGACAATTCTAGTGGGGTGTAGGAGGAAGTAGGCAGTTGGTTAACTAGGATCTGCAGCTTATCCATTAGGTAGGGAAATCGGCAGACTAGGTGGGCCATGCAGTCCTTATCTGCCATCAAATTCTATGTTTCTATGTTTATATGTTTCTATGTGTCCAAAAAGCAAGTGGTCACTGATAACTGCACACAGAAGTGTTAAGTGACTTGCTCAGGATCACACCATATACAAGTGGGGGTTATTGAGTTCCAAACCCAGGTTTTCAGGTCTCCAAGTCTCCTGGTTTGTAGTTTAGTGCCTTTAACCACTAAGCTATACTGCCTGCACACATAGGGCTCACTTTTATTTCAATATAAATCTGCATACAGTACATTATAGCCACTGTTATACTTTTTAGTTTTCTTGCCCCCCCATCTCAGCTGCACAGCTGAACTGAAGCACACATAACAAGGAAAACACATGTGGTTCTTCCCACTCCCAATACACACACCCCACAAAACTACTTAATTAGATGGTGCGGCCATGCTGCTATAGACAACCCACCAAGCATAGATATAAGTCAAGAGTATCTTACCTGAGTACTAGGGAACCAGAGGCAGGAGTCTTTAAGAGATGATGTCCATGAGTCAGAGTGCTGGGGCATACCCCCTTGAAATGAGTGGAATTTTTTTTAATTACTGCTTTATACATTATGAAGGTGAATTGGAGACTAATGAAGGCTACTGTTCTACTAACAGGTCCCTTGTTAGTTGAGAGGTGGCCTTCATTAATCTCCAACTCTCCATCACTAATGTATAAAATAGTAATAAAACATACCCCATTCATTTCAGTGGTGAACACCTCAGTCTCCCTTGCCCTATATCATAATGTGCCTGAGTGTGGAGATAAGGAGGTCAGCTTCACTGGGGGGGGGATAAGTCTGACTATAGTGGGGCTCCAATAGTCTGTGCATACCATACTGCTTAACTGTCCTTGAATGCAAGGGACAGCCCTCATTTTACCCCTGAATACTGATCTTCCCCTCATCCATCCCTCATGGAAAACATGATGATCACACAGAGGATGTCCTGTAAATGTAGACTTTATGGCAGGGTTGCCATTTCAGATTTCAGTGGGGGGGGGACAACCAGTGGAGGCCAGATGCTAGTTAGCCCTTAGGTGACACACTCTAGAATGTCTGGAATGTCTATAAAAGGTAAAACTTATTTTTTGTGACTGAAAAGTGATATACAAATGAGGAAACATTCTAATGTATAAGATTCATCTGTCTATACCCCAGAGCAGTGCATCAGATTTGGGCTTAAACCCACCAAGTTACTAAACAATTTTTTTCCTGGATGAAGTTCAGACCCCCCCCCAAAAAAAAATTGTCCCGATTTCTCTCCCTGACTTCATTCCATTCAATACCCATCCCATATGGGTTGTGAAGCCATCCAAAGGCACAGAAATGTGAAAAACACATCACTATTTCAGTCCTCAATCGCCCTGTAAAAAAAATATTTAGTTTTACTTACCCAGCCATCTGTTCAGAACTTATGGCCTGACCCAGTGTGCCACCATCCCAGTTTTCAGTGGGCTCCTCCTCTGTCCTTCTGCCACTAGCTGGATGCTAGAACTGACCATCTCATGTCCCCAACAAGGTCCAATACCAAGAAACCTCACCAACTGAACCCACCCAACCTGTGTTGCTTGCTTCTTGCATAGCTGCTGCCATGGCTGCTACCACACTGCACTGATCAAGGCCTATGAAGGCCACCTACATTGCTGCCACCACTGCTGCTAGACCTAGCTTGCTGCCATGGGGGGCCAGTGCTGTTGTTTTTGCACGGCATGCCTAGTAGAATAAGTAGGTAGCCTAGTCTCCAGTTAACTTCTAGCTTACCCTCTGCCCCTTCAACCACCAGGGGAGACAGAGACTCACTAAGAGTAGACCAACAAAAATATGCCACCACAACACTGCTATTAAGAGTTCAGTGCTCACTGACTCCTCCAAGTAGTTGTGTGCAGCCTGTCTACTCTGTGGTGGGAAAGACAGTGTAGCACTCACATGACTCATGTGCTCTTGCTTAGTTGGAGCTCCTTCACATCACATGTGATGGCACCACCACAAATAGGTGGAGAGAGTGGACAACACAATACAGACACAGTCAAGTCCGGAGTGCACCTGCAGCATGAGCGCACACAGGCCAGGGGTACACTTCTTCTGCAAAAGATTAAATCCAAATTTATGGGTATTATTGCCACACCATAAGAACAACCCAGGCACAAATGTGGAGGGGGGCAACTGCCCCCTTCAGTATCACTCTGCAACAGTGACAATTGCACAGTGAACACCACCACAGTGCTGTATCTCACCAGGTCACTGTGGTGGTGCGCTGTACAATGGCACTGCGACTCCCGGTGTATCACCACCACCCCTGAAACAACTCTGACTTGGAGTTGTATAATTAGAGATGGGGGTGTGGGGGGAAAAGCACCCCCCCCAGAAAAAGACTTTCTCCTAACAGGAGCATTGCCAACAGTCAGCATTGTTCCTGTCACTGTCGGGGATGTCGGCAGCATTGCTGACGTTGTTAAGTGGTGGAACCGCCCCCCTCTGCCCTACCTAAAAGGCACCCCTACTTTATGGTAGAAATTCATTCTCAGGCGCTAATATCGATACAAGTAAATACAATGGTTTCCACTGTGTTCTGAGGTATTGTATCTCCATGTATTAGGCTGTGTCCTGATCATCATGAGGGTTAGTGTCCCTCATTGTCCTTTATTTTGAGTGTCCATGTCCCTCAGTACAGTGACAAAATGTGAAGTATGGTGCATGCTTCCAAGACCCTACTCAACACATAGAGTGCTGATCATGGCAAGTGTATATGATCCATATAGAATGACAAAGAGAAAGTAAGTGAGCCGAAACAGACATGGAAAAATGCATTTGTAGCAAAAAATATGCATAAGGGGATTTGCATGGCCCAAAACATAAAGATCAAGCTTCACAACAGAGAGGCCCTTCTTTGCACATCTGGATTGAGGGATGTTGGCTGACTATATCCTAGGCATTTAATGCAGTAAGCAAACAATACTTTACAAATTAATGGCAATTTAATGACAAGAATCAGAAGTCATGAAAAAACTTTCAAAAGGATCAGGATTAATGAGTTTACCTAATTTTAATGGGAAATCAATGAAAAATGCATTTTAGCAGCTCTAATTGCTAGCAGTAGTATAGTAAATAGAAACTGATGTGTTTTCTTTGATGAGATTTTTACCAGCTTAGTTACTACACACATGGCAAGCATACAACATGTGAACCTGATATGATTTTTAAATGATGTTCACACCAGCTTAACTGTTGCACTTATGTCAAGCCTGCAACATGTGAACCTGATGTGATATTCGATGGCATTCACACAAGTTTACCTTCTGCACAGATGTCAAGCTTGCAGCATGCGAACCTGATTTGCTTTTTAGACCTGGTTCACTTATGTTCACTTTGTGTATGTGAACTACGTGCAAACATTGCACAATTAAGCATGTGGCATGCATTCTGCATGTGCACAGCACACTTACATTTCTGTAAGGGAATCTAGTGTCTTCATATGATTATAGAATACTGTAGTTTTGTTTTTGTTTTTTTCATTTAATACCAACCTATGGTCACAAACCCAAGTCTGAATTTCTGAAAAATCACTAGCCAGATCGACTTGTACATGATTTAAAGTACGACTGCTCATGAGATTCTCCGCGTCATCTGCGTGCAAACAAAAATTAGGGATTTAAATCAAATCAAAGGCAGTGTGTTCAAAAATAAACTAAGCAGAAGAGGGCCCAGAACAGAACCTTGAGGTACACCCATTGTGATTGGAGCAGGGTAAGAATAACAACAATTAACTTTAATTTATTGAGTACGTTCAGTTAAATAACTATCACACCATCCGGCTACATCTCAGGATACCCCCAGTCAGACAAGATCTGAATTCAGTAATCCATGATCGACTAAATCGAAAGCCTTGGTGAGGTCCACGAACAATGCAACGAAGTGTCCTTTATCAAGAGCCTCATGTACTGCGCTAGCGAACCCCACCACAGCCATCACAGTACTATGTCTGTGGTAGAACCCATGTTGCACTGGTGTTAGAATATCATACTTTGATAGGTATTCTATCAACTGGTCAAAAACCATTCATTCTAGAATCTTCGAAAGAGGTGCCAAAAGTGAAATAGGTCTGTAATTTTGAAAATTTGATAAATCACCAGTTTTAGGTAATGGTACAATGTTAGCTTCTTTCCATAAAGTGGGAAACATAGAAAATGTAAAGACAGATTAAAAATAATAGATACTAGATAACGGATAACACAAGATGTCCACAATGATACTCATGAGCCTAAAGTCTATTTCATCCTTGCCCACAGCAGGACGTGGATTATATGTCAATTGATATTTAAGTACCTCTTCTGGTGTAAGGTGTCTAAAATAAAATTTAATTCATAATTAAGTCTGGGACAGGGTAAGGGAGAAGGTCACTGGAGGGAGGAGAGGGAGGGGCAGCTGCAGTATAAGGGTTGCTAGCTGCACAATCAGGCAGACTTGATAGACAAAAAGGCCTTTATCTGCTGGCAATTTTGTATGTTTAAATCAGCATACCTTGCTTAAACATAGAAACATGGATAAGGGCCAGTTGCCCCCCCCCATCTGACCTTTGTTCCTTACCTACAGTACATTCTCACCACAGACCTTACTTGATCTACAGCTCTTTCTCCCCACCTTCCCACTATGATTCCTTTGTACCTATCCCATGCATTCTTGAAACCTACCATAGTTTTCACCCCATCACCTCATCTGGAAGGCTTTTCCAGGAATTCACCACCCTTTCTGTGAAGATGTACTTACTCACATCTCTCCTAAAATTAGCCCTTTCAACTTCATGTCATGTTCCCTTGTTCTTGAGCACCTTTTATTTCTGAAAAATACTTCCCTCCTGTATCTTATTTACCCTAAGAGATATTTAAAGGTCTCCATTATATGCCCCCTTCCCTCATTTATTCCAGGGTGTAGATATTTAGCTCCTTCAGTCTCTCATAATGGAGTTTTTGATGGAGACCCAGCACCATTTTAGTTGTCCTCCTGTGTACCACTTCCACCCAGTCTTTGTCTGTCCAAAGATGTGCTGTCCAGAACTGGACACAATACTTTAGGTGGGGTCTTATCAGCAGTCTATACAGAGGCAGCAACACCTCCTGACTACCTTGTCACATTGTCTGGCCACCTTGAAGTCATCCGATATGATTACCCCAGGTATCTTTCCTGCTTGGTTGTTGTCAATATCACTCCTCCCATTTGGTACTCTGCTTCTGGATTTCTGTCCCTAAAGTGCATTATTTTGCACTTGTTTTCCACTGAAACCCAGCTGCCATACCCGTGACCACTCCTCAAGTTTTCCCAGGCTTCTGCTCCTACTTTCCACCCCACTGGAAGGGCCAACCCTGTTGTAGACCTTGGTTTCATCTACAAGGAGGCAAACCTTCTCGAGCTCCTCTGTGAAGTCACTTATTAAGACATTAAAGAGAACCTGTCCCAGTACTGATCCCTGAGGCACCCTACTGGTCACCCTCCCTTCCTCAGAGTGAACTCCATTTACCACCACCCTCTGCCACCTTCCCGTAACCAAATTCTTACTCAGTTAATTACCTTTTTACCCACTTCTAAGCTACCCAGCTTGCACCCTAGTCTCCTATATAGAATGGTGTCAAAAGCCTTATTGAAATCCAGATAAGGCACATCCACCACTCCTCCATGATCTAATTCCTTTGTCAGCAAGTCAAAAATATGTGCCAATTTGTCTGACATGACCTCCCCCTGTGAATCCATACTACCTCGGGTTCTGTATCCCACTAGATATAAGATAATCCACAATCGTTTCCTTCAGCAGTGTTTCCATTAACTGTACCTTAAAAAAATGGCAGAAGGAGTGCAAATGTACACATAGTGTGTATAAAAGTATAAATGTATTAACTTTTTATGAAAACACTCATTCCAGGATAAATATCCCTTAGCTCTTGGTAAAGCTCCAGGTGTAGGAGCGAAATGCTATTGGGCTATTTTGGTGTGGGGGGGGGGGTTGCACTGTATTTATTCTGGAAAGTGTGTTTTCATAAAAAGTTAATAAATTTGTACTTTTATACACACTATGTGGACATTTTCACTCCTCCCGTCATATTTTGAAGGGAGATTAGAAAGGCTTCCCGGGTTTGGTATATCTGATACTTTAGCCCAACAGGGCTGCAGCTTGTGGGCAACCTCTGTTTGCAGAAGTTTCCATTAACTTTCCCACCACCGATGTCAGGCTGACTGGCCTGTAATTTCCAGCTTGTTTCCTGCTACCACTTCTGTAAAATGGGACTATATCTGTCCTCCTCCAGTCCTTCATGACTACTCAAAGATCCAGTGGTCTGTTAAAAAGGGCTGTCAGAGGTGCAGTCAGTACCTCAATGAGCTCCCACAACATCGTTGAATGCACCCTGCCTGGTGACATTGCTTTGTACACTTTCAGATTAGCAAGTGCCTTAAGGACTATCTCCTCTGAAAAAGGACTACTGTCCACCTCCTTCACTTCAAGGCACCTGTTATTTTTTGTGGTTCCTCTGTCTTTTCCAGGTCCTCCTCCATACCATCTGTACAGTCCCCCCATTCCCTTTTTATCCTTACAATCCCTCCCTTGGTCTTCCTCTTCTTACTTACATACCTGAAAAATGTTATGTCCCGTTTTGATACTGCCTGGGCTATTTTCTGTTCATTGGTTGCTTTTGCTTTCCAGACTGTTTTCCCTGCTTCCTTCTGCTTCCCCTGATTCACCTTCCTAGACTCCTCCCTCAGCAGCATCTCTTTGAATCTTTTGAATGCAGCCCTTCTGGCCGTTTTTTCTTCCACCATCTCTTTCATGAACCATATTCATGCTATCAAATAAATATTGTACACTCTTCAATGCAAAAAAGGTTATCATTTTTCTGAAGGACTCAAGTAATGATGTCTGTTCTGAGAGTGATAACCATCTTAGCACAATAGTTTATTGCTGACAGTAACTCCCATTTCTTTATGTGGTTTAGCACCTGGTAGTAAGTTAAATGAGATTATGAACATATCCACATAGAGAGATACACTTATTTAGATATGAACAGCATGACATGATATATATTCCACAATATTGCAATATCAAATAAATGACTTGTTTATACCATGCTATATATAAGTGTAAAATCAAATATCAAGCACTGTAATAGGTTAAAAATAAAACACAAAGGGTAGTGTTAAGTAGCAGTCCCTATGTGCATGGCAGAGTGATCAGTGGACAACAACAATGAAAATCACTAGGTCATGTCCTCTTCAATACTGACTGAACTGTTTGGCAGTTGGTGGGGGAATCAGAAGACAACAGGCCTACAAGAAAGTATGTTTTAAGCAAAATTAACTATATATTCAGTTCATTAATTTAAGAGTTTCTCTCACTTATTTATGTTTATGCTTATCATGTAGGAGTGAGGAATTTTTAAAAGGCCTTTCAAATGTTCTATTTGTATGTTAAGCCAGGTACTGTATTTTATAGTACTAAAATAGCCGCCAGAAACGTTTTCCTAACTTTCTACCATGCATGGATATGTTGACTTTGCTGCATCGGTTTTCCCCAAAAAGTGCCACTTTCACATATATTGCCTTATATGGACGTGAGTCTTGACCCATCAGGATGCAGAAAACTCTCTACGCAATTTATGTAAGCAATAATACCTGACTGGGTGGGTGGTATTGGAGAATACTGGACCACCCAGTGGCATAATGAGGCCTGACACTAGAGGCAGAGGGCCTAATAGCCACTGAAAGGTCCAATATCCCCACCCTTAAGGGTATTATTGTGCTTAGAAAATGTGCTACATGTGTAATTTTGTATAGGATTTAAAAAAAAAGTAAAGTAATGCTATATAAAATGACTACAGTTCAATTTTTGTTCCCTTTTTAGTAAAGTAGTCCATCTACTGCTGGCATTGGCAGTAGAGGGCACAGTTATGGTTTGTTCTGTGCTGTTTCAGCACTACCCGTTCAGTCTGTTCCTTTTATTCGTCAATGCTGCCACATCTTAGTCCAGTTTGTTTTCACAGCCCTGTCAATGAACATGAGAGGAGAGTGCAGGAGAATGAAAAGATGCAGTGGCAGCACAGAAAGCAGTTTGAAACAAAATGTCTCCTGCTTCCATCACTGGTGCACCCAATCATGACAAGTACTGCACCGCACTGAAGTCCCTGTGAGGAGAAAAGTTTTCATGGAGGCAGGAGGCAGTTGGATATATAGAGAGTCACTTGGGAGAGATGGTTTTCAGACTAATTTTATTTATTTTTGGAAGATAGACAGTGTATGGCAGGCAGCTTGGGCAAGCAACACGTGAATTTCACTGCTATGGACAGGGCAAGTCTGCCATTTTGCTCAGATATAAACATGTAAAATGTATGTATCATATATATACCATCACCATAACTATTACTTTACTAACTGTTTTCAGTCCATGTGTGATTCTCAAGAAGATCTTGCTGACAAGTGTTATGAGGTTCTCCATGGTCTGAATGTACATTTGCCAAATGGTTCATTATGGACTGTACCTTAACAAGAACTAGCTCACCATCACTACTCCTAGATGAAGCACACCAGTAAAGGTGATTACATATTGACTTAGACCAAAGTAACAGTGGTAGCCTGTGATGTTGGTGCCTGAAAGACGGTGCCGTCTGAAATGGAGATGCATTGTGGGCAAAATCCTGAATGGTGATGGGGGGGTAGGGCGACTGGATGTGGTGGGATAGGCGACTGCAGTAACAGGATGTCACTATATGTACACGAGCACAGGGGGAGTGAGCACGGCAAGCATGGGCTGCTAGGGGGAAAAGGGTTTGTAGGGGTGGTGCTGCAGTCAGCTGCCGAGCTGCACCGTGGCATTGGGGGTTGGCATCCGGTTGCGGTGTGGGAGGTACTGGATTCGGGTCTGGGTCCGGGCGCTACTGCATTTTTGTTGCGACCGGCCCAAAACTTGCATTTTTTGCTTTGGCCCCCCCCCGACATGCACCCCCCTGGAGTTGAGAATCCTTTAGTAGGGGGCCGAGAGGGGTGAAGCCCCCCTACATAGGGGGGTGGAGGGGTGCACCCGACAGAAAGCAAAATTTGTAAGTCCCCAGTGCCATTCCTCCATGCGCCGAGGATGTCAGGGTGGCAAAATTGTTATTGCAGCCCTGACATTGCGATAATGCGGTTTGCCGTTTGGCGGTCACTGTTATCACATAGAACCGTAATGGTTAAAAACAGTCCTTCCTTTTTCCTTTCATGTGGAGTTTTTTTTTATATCTGTCTGCAATATTACATTGACAGTAACGAAAATGATCACAAAGAGTACTATCTGTAAAAATTGTATGTTCAAAATAATTACAATTGTGTACAACGTATTTCATGCTTATGTAAAATTGTTAACTTGTTGAAGACTGTACAGTAGTTAAATTTTGCCACATGCCACACATCAAACCAATGAGTGATATGTCAATCAATCAATCAAACTTTATTTAACCAGGCTTTTCAGCTTTGAATGAGCTCATTTTCAAGGTGGTCCTGGACAACAATTGCAATGGACAACAATATAATGGTATAGATGTACCGCTATACAACATATACATTTGAATACAGTCAATGATACATTTTGTACATTTTAAAGTATACACCGATCACAGGCACCAAGGATAACATGGGAATACTACTACAAAACTGTAGTAACCTGTAATAATACAACACGACAGAAGATATTAAGTATGTGCTAAAGAGGAAATGGGGAGTAGAGTGATGAGAAGAGGGAGGAACAGGTGGTTGAGAAGAATGGGTATGGATAAGGGGGAGAGGAGTTGAAGTGCTAGAATGACATAACAAACAAAAGGTTGATTGGGAAAGAAAGGTCTTGAGCAATTATCTATGACATGAACAAGTTTTTTTCAAGGCAGCTGTAAGAAGAGACTTGAAGATGGATATCCCAGGTACTGTAACAGTCTTAAATGCCTTCTGCAGGGCTCATTCTCACTGAGCTTTTTTTACAGAGGAATACTGATTGGTGGTAATGCTGTGTATGTTCACATCAAAATCGTTCAGTGCCTTTATGCCTCTCTTTAAGCCCTCTAGCTCCTTTGCATTTGAGTTTTTTACATCATTACCCTATGACATAAAATAGGATGTAAGTTAAAAAAATAAACTATTCATGTAATTTTTCTCATGTTTTGTGTAAAATAAACTAAAAATATATATTTAAATATCAATATACTCTGATAGTATTTTGAATATGAAATATCACCAGTTACATTGTATCTAAAATTAAAATATATAGGGTCAGATTTCAAAGAGGTGTGAATGCCCCAACCACTGGGTGCACTGAACATATGGTGCACGGGGCTTGCAGCCTTCACCTGGCTGGCAAACAGGATTCTCTATCATGTGTTCCAAGTGTCGCGAGCTAGACCAGCCTTTTCTGCTCTAGCTTGCAGCAATCTTAGGTACCCTTTCTACAGGGCTTGCACTAAAGATATGGAGCAAGCTGCTGTTATTCTGGTAACCTATTGAAAAGGCACCCAATTTTCTTAAATTGGCCACAGTGTGTGTCAAAGTTGTCAGTGCAGTTGTGTCTCCAAACAGGTTTGATTCAGGGCTTGATGTAAGCCCTGCTTCATTGTTTTTGAATCTGGTCCATAATGTTTTGTTGCCTTTATCCAAAGTGTTAGAACATATTATGATGTGTGTGATAGCTTAATGATTGATTGTAGCATATGTGTACTGTAATGATGATGATGGGTGTCACATTACATAATCTCATATATAATGAAGCATCATATACAAAGAGACAATAAATCTAAATTTGAGAAAACACATTAAACTGAAAAATAAAAATACTAATGCAGTCGACAAATATACCAAACACTGTCTAGGTTGTGATGGTGAATTGCTTTTCTTGGGTTTAAAATAAGGTTGCATTGATCACTCAAAAGTATGTGTTCTCAATAAATAGATAATTGAGCACTTGTGTTATTCTGATTTAGAGCAATGTCTAAATTTCAGTTTGTGGGTTAGTGGGGCTGGATATTCAAACTGCGCTATTTTGTGCTGCAAGCCCTTGCGCTGCACAAAATAGTTGCGCAGGGGTGTGGCTGGAGTGATATTCAAAGGAGTTGTGCCCTTGAGCAACTCCTTTGAATATCACCCCCTGGCCACAGCCACTGTGCATCAGCGCAATGGAACAATGCCACCTCAAGTTGTCAAGTGGAACATTCAACTTGCAGTGGCGCAAGTACCATTGCGCCATGCTCAAAATCCCCATATTCAAAGGGTGACATGCAAATGGGGCCATAATTCATGCAAAGTGCAGGGGGGGCCATTTGCATCTGATTATGGCCCCATTTGCACGCCATTAGCATGCAGGTGTGCCGATCCCCAAGGACTTGCACCTGGCACCCTGCCAGGCAGCAGTCATCGGGGACCAACACCCCCTGCAGCCCGATCGCGGGTGAAACAGTATACAATCCCCACCACCACCCCCCACTGGCCCGATTGCGGGCATAGTTTAATCCCCCTCCACCAGCCCGATCACGGGCAGCAATGTGGCTCCCCCCCGAACGTATCTCTGGTGGTCCAGTGGACCGAAAAGCCCGATCGCGGGCAGTGGTTGTTTAATAACCCCCTCCGAATTCATCCCTGGTGGTCAGTGGCACATCCCGATCGCGGGATGTATATGTTGAACAACCCCGAACATAGCCTGGTGGCTAGTGTCCCCCCCACCCCACCCAACCCGCCCCACCACCCGCTCCCCGGAGCTAGCAGCAGCAGCATCCCACCCGCCTGCCACCCGCTGCCAGCTGACTGACTGCCGGTAGGGCTGCATGCCGATGGTGCAGAGCAAGAACCAATGGGCGTACCTCCATACTCTATAAGACAGTCCAGGTTTGTGAATGAATGAATGAATGTATTCATTCACAAATCTGGACTGTCATGTATGAGTATGGGCTGCACGCCCATTGCTCTGCTCTGCACAACAGGTGTGCAGCTCACTGGGCAGTCAATCGGCAGCGGCGAGGCGGCAGGCAGGTGGATGCTGCTGCCCACCAGCTGCCGGGGAGCGGAGGGTGGGGCTTCATGGGTGGATGGGGTGGGGGGGACACTAGCCACCAGGACTATGTTCTGGGGGGGTTTGTTCAACATATACATCCTGCGATCGGGATGTGCCACTGAACCACCAGGGATGAATTCGGCAGGGGGGGGTTTATTAAACAACCACTGCCTGTGATCGGGCTTTTCAGTCCACTGGACCACCAGGGATGAATGCGGAAGGAGGGGGGGTTCTTAAACAACTACTGCCCGCGATTGGGCTTTTCGGTCCACTGGACCACCAGGGATACATTCGGGGGCCACATTGCTGCCGCGATCGGGCTGGTGGGGATTAAATTATGCCCGCGATCCGGCCAGTGGGGGTGGGGGATTTACAGTCGGCTGCCCGCGATCGGGCTGCGGGGGGCACAGGGACTGGGTTGGGGGCCAGCCACAGGTGGCAGCTGCTGTGTTGCACCCTGCAATGCAGTAGCTCACTTGTGGGTGGCCCTCAACTTAAGCCTTTTTTTTTTGGCTCAAAGTTGTGCAGGCACAGGTTGGGGGTTGCACCTGCACAACTCTGCACAGCCCTGCTGAATATCGGGCTGTGCAGTTTATGCATGGTTCCTCCCCCTCCAGTTCAGCATGCATTCATTTGCATTGCACTGTTGCTCAGCATGTTTTCTGTGGCGCAACTGCCTCCTGCTGAATATGGCAGTATGGAGCAAGTTCGGACTCGCACAGGCACAACCCTATTGCGCATGGCGCAACCCTTTTGAATATCTGGGCTGTGGTTGAAAGTTATGGATGATTACATGAATGTATTAAATTACAATAATTAAATTTCCACCTTCTCTAGTTAAATGCAAAATATTACTGTATTATTTATTTATCTTGTGTATGTGCATGAGTTGACTGTCAATGATCTTTGATCTTTCTGAATCCATTAGTGTGTAGGCAACAAATTTTGCAGGTGTTTTCTAGAGAACAGCAGTGCACAACATCTATTATCTCAGTTCTCCCTTGATTACAGGAGTTTATTAATTGTTCTTTTTTTCTCTTTTCCAAGCATTGTGCATGTATAGTATTAGGTATGTCCTTTGCATCAATATATATGTACAGAGATTTAAAAATGTTTATATCCTGATATGCACAGCTCCCAGTAAAAAAAATATATACTGCAAGCCATCATTAGGTTTCCGAATGGCATAAATGAGTGCAGTGGGCGATTTAGCCACATACACGTGTGCTCCTTTTCACAAATGTCTTCTATTTCAATCAAGGTAGCAAATATAGAATGTAAACTTCAAAGTTTAAGCAACTTGTGAAACATATCTGCACCATGATTAATAGAGCACGTTCAAACACTAAAACTTGTTTTTCTTCAATCTGTTGCTTTGTAGTAATCTCACTTCTTCTGTAATTGGGTGAAAGAGAAACAGAAATTATCATTTGTACAATGATAAAAAAGACTAACAGAAATTAACAAACATATTGGCAGATAGTCATTATACATTACTATATTTGATCCTCATGTTTCTTCACATATCTAGAGAGATAGATAGATAGATTGATAGGTAGATAGATAGACAGGCAGACCGACAGACAACATGGCTTGACTGTCATTCCAGGGGACAATCTGGAAAGTTAATGCAAAGATCCATCTAGAAAATCAATATGGGAGTACAATGGGTAACTCACCCATATCATTATTCCATATAAACTTGATACACTATCTCTTTATTTGCTTATTACCTTTACCTGCAGTGCTAAATATGCCTTATTGTAACAACTAAACCACACACAGACACCGGGGACAGAGTCAACCAACGCATAGTCAACCATGTCAGCAAAGCTCAGTGTGCCATCAGATGTCACTCTCTGATCAGTGTGCAAAACCTCTATCCTCATTACTATCAGTAGTGGTGAATGAATAGTGCATCCTACCAGAAGATGAAGTGAGGGGAAATAAAAGTTAGGAGAATTATGCAATTGTGGGTGTATGCCCGAAGTCAAATTTGGAAGAAGAAGGTGATGGGAGGGACACTAGATATAAAGGTGAGCCAGTTTGAGGGAATATTCACAGAAAATATGCAGACTTGATATTCATACAGTACCTCTTCAGTTTTCAAAGTCTACATTTTTATGTGACTATGAATATTATTTTTTACACACTCACATAAATCCAGTATTCAAACTTATAGTGACTGACATTTCTTTCCAATTTGTCTAGTAATATTCTTTGCTATATTTTCAGAACCCATGTTCCAATCAGGATCAGAATCAGTGTTAGTCTCAGGCTCTGAATCTGGTTCAGCATCATTATTTTCAGTTACATCCATGTCATTTGAAAATAAATCACACTGGACATCACAAGACGTTAACCAATCTCCAGTTCTACATGAGTACCCACATCAACTCCAACAGATTCAGTCAGTGTGAAATGGGAATTTTTTTGTCCTACCCCTTCCATGATGAACTTATTTATAAGGTTGAGTACCCTTAGAGCAATGATTCTCTTGGTATATGTATATAAAAACCTAATGAACAATTATTATGGTACTGAATTATTATTAGAGTCAATATGTTTTTTATAAAATGATCTCCTAAAGAATTAAAAAAAACATAATTTTTCTCCATCATGAACTGCCTGCTGTTTGTACTCATGAGTTATTTCTCTTGCCTTGATACGAGCAGAAAAACACACAGTATTGGTCCAGCTATTGAAGTAATTACCTGTGGTTATAGCCATGATAAGGTCTTGTACAACTTCTACTTCTCGTATGCCTTGGCCACCTTCCCATCTTATAAGGAACTGAGCCATCTGAACTGAGACATCAGGACCGTCACTAATACAATACTGGAAAACTAACCATGCAGGAGCATTTCTTCGTGGATAAACTCCTGCATCTCCACAGAAATGGAGGACCAGTTGTCACGCAATCCCCGAGTTGCAGTACTACTTACAAATACAGAGTGAATGCATGTAGTGGAGCTGAAGGACATTACACATTGTATAGCATTTACTAACTAATGAGGGCTTCCTGAGAAGCAAAACAACCTATCACTGTTTGCCTTGTTATATGGCAAGCACACACCTATCAGCCCGAATGCTCAGTCCCTGTTACACTGGTAACCACTAGGACTTGCCTTGCACCCCACTCCTGTGCTTTCCAAGAGTTTTCCCCAGATGATGCAGGGACAGAAGGGTCCTCCAAATCTCAGCCTAAGAAGGCTCTGGATGTGAGATACTGTTCCTATTTTGTATAGCCACGTATGATGCCTGTGTACAGGTAATAGTCATGTAGCTCATAGGGAAAGTTTTCCCTTGTTCATCTGATTACCCTATGACATCTGTCTCCAGAGCTAGTCAAGAATGAATGTACACAAGCTTACCCTGCGAGCTGTACTCAGACATCACACCACCCACAATCCACTGCAGCTACACAGTCACATATGATCACCCATTTGACACTATAGCAGCATAGATTTCTGTACTCATTTCCCCAGAGGATAGGATCTTCCTCTGAGATGATCAGTCCTCTTCTGTTGGTTGGTGACCAATGACCCAAGCTCCTTTCTGAACCAGGATCACCATTATCAGAAGCAATAGCGCAACCTCTCTGCTGACGGACAAACATCAATGATACAATGTTCAAAGTAATGCACCTTAAAAATGCAGTTAGTTAACTGGTACAGAATATAGAGGAGAGTTCTGGAGTCATTGATTGTGACAAAGACATAATAAGGACTTGAAGGAAATTATATCTGATGACCTATGTTTCTACCCAATAGAAATATGCATACAATACAATCTGTTTGTGTTTCCACATTTTGTCTCTTTATGTAATGCAGTTACTTGATATTTTTACTTTGAAGGTACAGTACATTGATGATGCATGCACGACCTGTAGTTTGAGATGCTAATGCATTGTGCAATATATGTTAATAGACAAATTATACGTGACATAAACCCTATATGAAAGTTCAAAATATTTATTTAAAAATTGCATTCCAGTCTTATGTTACAATAATCTGATATGATTACCCCCAGATCTCTTACCTGCTTTGTGGTCATCAGTAGCAGTCCATTAATTTTGTACTCCACCCACAGGTTTATGTACCCTAAATGCATTATTTTAAGCTTTATTTGCACTGAAAGGCAGCTGTCATACCCTTGATCACCCCTTGAGGTTTCTCAGATCTTTACTCCTTTCTTCTATTTCCATTAGACAGTCTGCCCTGTTACAGATTTGGATGTCATCTGCAGAGATGCATACCTTCTCCTACAGCTCTTCTGCAATATAGCTTGTAAAGATATTAATTAGGACCAGTCCCAGCACTAATCCTTGTGACAACTCACTGGCCACTTTTCTTTCCTAGAAGTGAACTCAATTTACAGCCACTCTCCATTGCTTGCCCCTAACCAATTTCTTGCCCAGGTTACCACCCTTTGAACCACTCCTAATTTACATAACTTACTTGCTAGTCTCATATGTGGAACACTGTTGAAAGCCATACTGGAAACTAGACAGGCAATGTTCACCACTCATGAATGACCTAATACTTTGATCACCTTGTCAAAGAAATCTATCAGATTTGTTTGCCACCTCCCCTCAAGATGAATCCATACTTCCTTGGGTCTTGTAATCCCTTAAATATAAGACATTCAACAATCCTTTTATTTCAGCAGTGTTTCTATTAAGTACCACACAACCTATGTCAGATTGAATGGCCTACAATTACCTGCTTCATTCCTGCCATCACTTCTACATAGTGGGGCTACATCTGCCCTCCTCAAGTCATCCAGAACAGCTCCCATTTCCAGTGAACAATTAAACAGGGCTGTCAAAGATGCAGCCAGTACATTCTAAGCTTGCTCAATGTCCTTGGATGTACACCATCTGGCCAAATTGCTTTGCCAGCTGTCAGATTAGTGAGTCACATCAGAACTCTCTTCTCTGAAAAAGGACTAGTGTCTTCCTTCTCCCATCCAAAGCTCTTGTTACTATTTTTGGTGGCTTCTCCTTCCTCTGTTAATACTGAATAATATGTATTTGTTCAGGATGTCTTCCTTTTCTTGGTCTATATCTGCACAGTACCCTTCCCCTCCCTTTCTAACCTTACAGCCCTTCCCTTGATCTATGTCTTTTTGCTTAGATTAATAAAACAAATGTATTGCTCCTTTTTGTTACTTCTCCAGCTATTCTGTCTTCAATTTTCACCATCTGACTCCTTACTGATTTGCCTGTTTCTCTTTGTCTCCCTGATGTACCTCCCTCTGCATCTCCTTGTACCTTCTGAGTGCTACCCTTTAATCCTTTAGCTTTTCTGCCACCTCTTTCAAGAGCATAGCAATCTCATATTCCTCTTGTTTTTCTTCACTTGCTTGACACTGAGGTTTGTCATTTCCACTATGCCCCCTATTATCTTAACCCACTGTTCCTTAGCCCCACCGGGTCTTCTGTCTATGCCAGGTGATCCCTGAGGCATTCACCAGTCTTTACAAAATCTGCCCTTCTGAAGTTAGGGACCATTGCCCTTGTATGATTCAATTCCACAGCCATCCTTGACTGAATATGAGTAGGGTCCATGCAAATCCAGAGACTATGTGAGCATTAAGGCATGAGCTGCTTGCTAGCTCAAATTTCAGTCTAAAATTTAATTTAAAAAGTTTCTAACAGACAGTGAGACATTGCCATTTGCTGTGTATAGCTTGCACAATAAATGTCATTTATCAGTTAGGTTAACTAATAAGGACAAGAGAACTAACTAAGTATGACTCGCAAATCATCCTACATATTTCATGATGGTGAACAATTATGACATACTGCATACATGCAAAATGAAAGAGCAAACATATATGTTTAATTTGAGATACTGGGATATCTAATGCTTAAAATAATTAGAAATTAGATATGTACATAACTAACCTGAATCCTTTTTCGCCTAGCAATAACTGAATTAATCTCATCTTTGGCATTTATTATATTATAAAAAGTAGTTGAAACAGTACATCTTTTTAGACATTTCAGACCAGGAGTAAAACCCAATGCTTTGAGGGATTTGAGGGTCCATCAAACATTATTTGCTGCCAAAGTGATCACTACAAAATACATGATGTTGTGCAGGCTGTTGAGCATGTCTGTTCATTGCCGAGATACACTATTGACATTGTTCACTACTTTTTAGGAATGTGTAAAAACCTTTTCCAGAACAGCTCCCATTTACACATCCTATGGTCCACCAATGAGACATTTATTTAGTTATTTGATTTAAATGTTGGTTTCCAGGACAGGCACACTGAGCAGTGGCTCATTTCCAGGTGCAACCCAGGGGATGGGGGAGTGGAGGGAGAGTAAATATGTTTACATAATCATACATTTACAGATATGTACAGTACAATCTCAAAGACTTGTTGAGAGCCAACAGAGATATCAATTTACATATTCATACATTTATAGACATTTACAGCACAAAATTAAGGACTAGTAAAAGCAATCAGAGTCAAATGAAATACAGATGTCAATTTAAAAAATAGATGCAATGATTACAGAAGAAAGAGTAAGTGCAGAGTAGCAGCATAATAGATGCAATTGTAGGTGGGAGTATGGAGAGGAGTGGAAGGGTGTGAGGGAAAGGGGACGGGGCAAGGGGAGGGATGGGAAGCAAAGGGGTGGTGGAGGAAGGAAAGGGGCAGTAGGCAGTGGGCCAGCTAGTGTGGGGGGGCAGCAGTCTGCAGAATAGGGGGGCAGGAGCACTCTGCAGAGAATGAGAGGGGGAGGATGCATTTAAAGGGATTGGGATAAGTGGGTGGATCCATTTATTTGATCTACTTCTTGTAAAGATTGCTAGTGTTTTACAGTGTTAACTTACAACATATATAATTACCAAAATACTAATATTTTATTAATAACAATCTATCAGTTCCTGATACCTGTTCCTTATTTTTATTAAAACAGTTTGAATATGAGCACACTAAAATCTTGACATTAAATTTTAAAATTCCTTTAGGATAACCCATAAGTAGAACTCCTCTAGACTCATGTTCCAAAAAAATTGCCACTAACCCTCGATTAAAAGAAAACCGTTTGAATAAAAATAACCTAAACATTCCTGCATCTAACTTTGAGATATTCTTTTATGTGTACTTACTGAGGCAATGTCCAATAATTGCCTGTTGCCTCTAGGCAAGTGCAGCTACTCATCCACCCACAGGAGAAGCTCATGGGGACTTTGTGTTAGACTTTGTACCACCACCCCCTGCATGAATTTGTGCATCTCCTAACAAAACACTCTGATTTTATCACATATCAGGGTCATATTAAAAAAAAAAACGTCCTCATCTATTATGTACTTGTGGAATATACTACACTTTGAAGAGTCTAACATGTAAGGATTAGCAACATATATATAGGTTACATTCATAAATTTCACTTGGACTTGTCACATGTGATTATTTGTGGCATAATTTGAAATGGAGAGACCACTGCCGTTCTAGTGTTGCTATTGGTGGTGATATCCAAATCTCATTATCGTATATACAGTACTTGATTCATCAGAGTGGGGAATGCCACTGCCCAGGAACATAGAAACATAGACTTTGCCAGCAGTTAAGGATAATTCAGCCCACCCAGTCTGCCCATTTTTCCCAGCCTATAGTATCACTGCAGATCCTACTTGATCTCTGGCCCATTCACCTACCTACCCTTCACTTTCCCTAGGATTCCCTGATGTCTATCACATACATTCTTGAACCCCCCTCCCCACTGTTTTTACTCTAACCTCCTCCGCTGGAAGACTGTTCCAGGAATACACTACTTTTTCTTTGAATAAATACTACCTCACACCTCTCCTAATTCCCTCCGGAATCTACTCCCTCCAGCTTCCTATCATGCTCCCTTGTCCTTGAGCACCATTTCCTTCTGAAAAAAATGTTCTCTCCTGTTCCTTATTTACCCTTATGAGGTAGTTAAAACTCTCTGTCATATCACTCCCTCATTCCTCTATTCCAGGGTTAGTACTTTCAGGTTTATTGTTGATCGGTTATATAATCAATACAACATAGTACAATCAGCAACATACAGTATATAAAATACATTTAAAGCTACTGTAAAACATCAGCAGCACAGTAAAATATATCAAAAACAGATACCATTCAGTATCAGAAGCAGGAAAAACATATACATATATACAGTATATGACACAGAAACATAGAAACATAGAAGTTGACAGCAGATAAGAACTGCAAAGCCCATCCAGTCTGCCCATTTTTTTTACCTTATGAATGTACCATAGGCCTGTACTCTGTCAATGGCCTATCTATTCATACTCATCCTTATTGCTCCCTTATGCCTATCCCATGCCTGTCTGAAGCCTTGCACTGTATTCATATCCATCACTTACTGAGGTAGGCCGTTCCATGCATCCACCACCCTTTCTGTGAAAAAGAACTTCCTTACATTCCCCTTAATTGGCCTCCCTCTAATCTCATACTGTGTCCTCTTATCCTGCTAGTTTTCTTATACTGAAACATGTTAGACTCTTTCACCTTGTTAATGCCCTTAAGATGTTTGAACGTTTCAATCATATCACCTCTCTCCCTCCTTTGCACTAGGGTATACATATTGAGCTCCATTAATCTGTCCTCAGGTTTCCTGATGTAGTTCCTCCACCATTTTGCTTGCCCTTCTCTGGACTGCCTCCATTTTGCTAATATCCTTGTGCAGGTGCGGCCTCCAGTACTGCACACAGTACTCCAGATGGGGCCTAACCAGTGTCTTGTAAAGAGGGATTATTACCTTACTTCTTACTACTTGCGATACCCCTACTAATACATCCCAACATCCCTCTAGCCTTTCCTACTGCTTTAGTGGTCTGCTTGGATTATTTCAGGTCATCTGTGATGATGATGCTCAAGTCTCTTTCTTCTCTTATGAATGCCAGCAACTCCCCTCCCAACCTATAGGTGGTTTCAGGGTTTCTTTTCCTTATGTGCATGATCTTGCACTTCTTTGCATTAAACCCCATTTGTTACTCTTCCGACCATTTTGCCAGTTTATCCAGATCTCTTCTCATTCTTCCCACCCCATCTGGATCATCTACCATGTTGCAGATCTTGGTGTCATCTGCAAACAGGCAAACCTTACCCTCCAGTCCATCTGCAATGTCACTGATGAAGATATTGAAGAGGACTGGCTCCAGCACTGATCCCTGAGGTACCCCGCTTGTGACTTGCATCTCTTGTGACTGTATACCATTTACTACCACTATCTGTTTTCTGCCTGCCAACCAGTTTGCCACCCAGTTGATCAACTTCCGACCCACCCCGGATAGCACACATTTATGACACTGGCTTAACCGTAGCCCTGTAATGCCAACCATCCTTGAACTTTCCTGGACATTTACACAGAAATCTGATTTCTTCAGGCAACTTCTACAGGACTGTTAATTTCATGGCATTCAAACATAGGCAGGACCACATATTGAGCAGCAAGAAGATAAAAGGTAACTAAGAGTTTTCAGATCCTTTTTCAGGGAATGGAAGAAATTCAAACTACATTTCTAAAATTTGCTATCCATAATGCATATTCACCTATCTTAAATTCAACAAATCTATTTAGTTGCATAGCAGTTAGAACTATAAACAATTCATAAACAACAGTGCACAGCAGCTGTGTATAAGGATCATCAGAGTGAAGTTAGTAAAATTTAACTGATGCATGAACATTTCAGGATTTTAAATAACAGCAATTTTGAAGGCTCTGGTAAAAGTTATTTATTTCATGTTTAGCAGAAATGATTCCACTTGCTCAAACAGATCAAGCTAGTGGCCAGAATTCAGCTGGTTTCATATAGCAACATCTGCAGACCCTCTACTGATTTCAAAGGCAGTTCCAAGTAATAGGCAAGGAAGGCAGAAGGCTCCAGTTAAATATCAGAATCCAATTTTAGGACTGTGGGCAGAGCCTACAGCCCTTTTGGGGTCACTCTGTAGCTTTGAAAACAGCCAATTGTGGAACCTTCAATTGGACTTTTTGAAGTATCCTTCCGAAAGCCTAATGGAGCTTGGACCCCTCTGCCATGATCAGCCACTACAGAATAACAGCCACACTATTTTGGCTGTTACTTCTGCATTCGGTAGTGTGAACTGTGCATGCACAACTATCACGCATGCACAGTTCTGCTGGTGCCATCATGTGAATGGCAAAGTGCCATTCACTGCCTTCAGCCACCCATGTGACCAAGAAAAGCCCCTCCTCTTTACGATTACCACCGAATGTGGCCTCTTTGTCCTGCTGCCCTCCCACAGAACTGTCTGGGCTCCTTCCTGTCTGCTGCCAATGCAGCAAAAAAACAGCCCCCTTCTCTGGGCATGATTGCTGCAGATGCAGCAGAAATTGGCACCCCCCCACTCATGTGGCACACTAGGAGCCCACTCAAGTGTACAGAAATGTTATTTTTCTGCTGCTGACATCGGGTTCCCCAATCCCCATGTCAGCAGTATGTCAGCCCCCCCACTCATGAGGCACACTGACAGCCCACCCCAATGTGCCCAAATGTCTGCTTTTCTTTTGTTTTTACCTGTAAATAAGGAAAACAGTTACCCAAAATATTTTCCTTTTTTTTTATATGGCATACTGTGTGCACCCAAATGTCTGCTTTTTTTTTTGGTTTACCTGTAAATAAAGAAAACAGTCCCTCGACATGTTTTTCCATATTTTTTAATCTGTAAAAAAAAGGTCCCTCATCATCACACCAGTCCCCTCCCTCCTCCCCCACCACTGAGCAACCACCTCTCCACCCCCCATACCCCAAACTTACCTCTGAGATTGGTGATGTCATCTTCTCTGGACCAGGACATGTCTGCACTCTTCAACGCTGAACCGCAAACTAAAGAATCTAAGGTAAGCGTACTATAATGCCATTCAATGGGGTTTTCAACCTATTGTGATAAATAAGCTTTTTTTGAAATTTTGACCCAAAATTTTCAACATGGGGTTCTTGTGACCTCACCTCATAAAAACTTGCATTGTCATTTCATTACTCAATCCCAAAAGGTGATTTTGTGATAGCTGCACAGAATCATCTTTTGGGGCCAATTACTGAAATGACAGTGGCACTGTTCATGAGGTGGGATCTCAAAAAGCCCATGTTGCAAATTTGATGAAAAAATTCCAAAAAATGACTGCATTTCGAGCATGCATTGCGCAGTTTCTACACATGCTCCTAACTTTGCCAGTTTTAATATTTTCCCTCCACATTTTCAACATTACCATTTTTGTACACCTCCTTTTAAATAGTACAGCTGTAATTTATCACATCCAGCCTGAAATGTGTTTTTGCACCTGTGGCACAGAATGGTATGGTCGCTTTGTGAAATCACCTTTCAAGACAAGTGAAGAATATAACACTGGCACTCTTCATGGAGAGGGGTCACAAAAAGGCCACATTGAAAATCTGGTGCAACATCTTGAAAAAATGGCCAAATTATACACAGACTTTCAATAATTTCTAAGCACATGTGTAACTTTGCTCACTTGGCAGCTCGTCACAGCCCTATTTGGTTCTGTCCAGAACCTGTTTTATATGCTTCACCTCTAATGACCAGATTACAGGTCAATACTTTAAACTTCTCCTCAAATGAAGTCAATAAAATATTCCACAAGTTGGTCTAACTTCAGTCCTTCTACTCTATGTTTGCATTTTATTAGGAGAAGGATGGTAGAGTCAAAAAGGAGGTTTAGGCTTCCAAATAGGAGTCTATAAAAAAACCTCCTTAAAGAATACCCTGTACTTTCAGACTCAGAAGATTTGTTGCAATAAATTATCTGGAGCAGTAAATTATGAAAAAACATTTAAAAAAAGAGTAACTCACTGCAAGTCCCAGATTGATTGAGTCACTACTATGGCACTTTTACTAACTTAGCAAATTAAAACAGGCTTACTATGGCACCCTTAACAGTCCAGAGTTACCATTTAAGTAACTATTATCTTACTCAAATTTGATAAATACATGGTTTCAAAGTTAACAATGTTGCTCCTTAAGTACACAGGAATCCAGCCACTAATTTACAAGCTTTTTATCAATACCTTAACGTAAGCATGTAATCTGTAGTAAAAAGGCGAAAAATGTAGTTACACTCTGAAGTGTCCATAACCTTTCCCTTTAAGTGAACCATGTGGAGAAAAATGTGTGTAATACAAATACAGCCTGCCAAGACTCCATCACAGACTCAAACCAAAAGAGTCACTTTTCAAGTGCACATCAAAACTCTAGTTTTAATCATAATCACAGGACTGCTGCCTAGAAAACAAGCAAGCACCCTGTTTCTGGAGCAAAAGAGTCTGACCATTGGGTTTTGAGTGCACGAATATTTATAATACGACAATTAACATTTCTCCAGTTCTAACTGACAAGCTAATAGAGCCACTTTTTATTTTAAACCATTGTAAGACCATTTTCCTTCACATTTTAGGCTCTGTTTGTTCCGGAGTCCATAGGCTAGGGTCTCAGTTACATATTCAGGAGTTCTTTGAATTATAGTGAAGACAGATAGTTTAATTAGTGGGAAGTACAAACAGAGATTGTGCCATCAGCAAATTAGGCCAGAAATCGTATATGGCAAAATCAGACCATTCAAATTACATCCCCATCGCTACAGTGGTGTCCTTATTCATGCTAAAAAGACACCATATGTAGAATAATAAGGGAAAACAGTAACTGTGGATAAGAATACCTCCTGAATGACTCCATTGATGCTGATACTGCACTCATGTATATATATATATATATATATATAAGCTCCATTATTCTCCACTATTCTCAGTTGCAGCAGCACTCCTTCATGGGGTTGTTAAATCATTTTAGTAAATTCAAAAGATTTCTGGGCATTGCTGCCATCAGCCTTTCCATCCTCTTTCAGCTCTGCAAACAGAAAAAAACAGTACTCTTAGCAGTTTATAGATCAAGGTGAAAGACTTAACAGCTTTTATTTATTGCCCTCCTTTCCTTTTCTCCGGTGACAATCCTGGGAGAAATGTGGCACCTGTAAAACACAAAAAGATTGCTCTCTGAGAGAAGTAAATGATAGCCAGATTAGCATACCTGTTTAAATTGAAAATAAAAATGTGTATCAGCTCTCCTCAGTGTAGTCAGTCCTTTAGCTACACAACAGGAAGCCTGATACACAAATTCCTCACCCTCTTCTCTCTCCAGAACATTATTCATAAAACAAATGAACTTATATTTAAAACTGCTGTAGCTGTTTTGCATTAGCATCTACAGCACTTAATTTTTATCATAATGCTGTAGACAAAATCTGAGAAAACACACCATTCTAGTGTGCATACACTTCTCTTTCACCATTCCAGCAATTCCAGTGGGACGCCAAAAACCAACAGCGGGCCTACTGACCACAAAGTGCAAAGGCATTTTAATTTCAACTTGCACTGCTTCTGAACTTCGAAATGGCATGTATCAAGAGATATTCATCCAATAGTTTAGGAGTTTAATTTCAGGGTTATATATTTAGGTCCCAAAGTCTCCCCTCATAGGACTCCTGATGAAGACCCTGCACAGAGTCAGGTGCCCTCACCTGGACTGCCTCAACTCTTCCTATGTCCTTCTGGAGATGTGGTCTCCAGTACTGGACACAATACTGTAGGTGCAGTCTTACTAGCAACCTAAACAAAGCCAATACTACTTCTCTTTTCTGCTGGTGATACCCCTACCTATGCACACCAGAATTCCACTAGCCCTTCCAACTGGCATGTCACACTGCCTGACCACCTTTAACTGCTTTTATTTTATGATCATGAGCTCAGTCCTCCTCCCTCCCAGCCCCTAACACCACACCACCACCAACACCGTTATGTATAACAGAGCTCACTTGCGCTCCTATCCTATGGAGTTCACTTGCCCATCCCAATGCAGCATTTGTAAAATGGAGCTCACTATCTCTCCCAGCTAATGAAGCTGTCGCTGAGTCAATAAACCAACAATGTGAAAACAGAGCTCAGTTGATATCTCAGCACCAACAAACTGTAGACATGGTGCCAGGGTGCTTTGTAGTAGCAGCCACACTCCCCCTGCAGCAACAACATGTTAAAATGAAGCTCACTGGCTCTCCCTTCACCAACAAATTGGGCTGGTGAGCTTTGTAACAGGAGCTGCACTCATGCAACCACCACCACCACTAATATCAGCCCAAACCTGTGCTAACTTGCTCTTCCAGAACTCATGAACTGTTGAGGTGTTATTTTGGATTTTGTTTTAATAAAACCTGTGTCCAGTAGTTCCTACTGTTGGGTATGTAACTCTTTCTGATTCCCCACCCCCACCCCGGAGTTTGCAACTGTGCACAGAAAGCACAATGCAGTAAAAGTGCTTACCTTTTGCCTGTGTGAGCTCAGTTTTAGTCCCTCACACCACCAAGTACACCAGCATGCAAAACACAGCTCACTTGCTCTCCTGTCCCATGGGGCTTACTCACTCTTCCTTGCCCCATGCAGCATTTGCAAAAGAAGCTAGTGGTCCAGGCTAAGGAAGCTGTACCTGAGTCAATAAACTCACAATGTGAAAGCAGAGATCAGTCAATGTCTAACTGCAAAAAATGGTGCCAGGGTGTTTTGTAGCAGGGGCCACACTCCCCCAAAGACAACATTAGCATATTAAAGTGAACATCACTTACTCTGCCCGGCCCCTACAAACTGCAAAAAATGGGGCTGGGGTGGCTCTGTAACAGGAGTCACACTCAATCTGCCCCAACCACCAATATCAGCTTGAACCTGAGATAACTTGCTCTCTAAGCACCCACAAACTGTTGCATTATTATTTTTGATTTTTTTTTTTTATAAAAACAGTTCCCTGTATAGAAACATAGACTTTGATTGCAGATAAGGATAGCTTGGCCCACCCAGTCTGCCCATTTTCTTACCTTTCAGATAAGCTGCAGGTCATAGTTAACCAACATCCTACTTCCTCCTATTCCCCACTAGAATTGCTTTATGTTTTGAATTCCCCCACTGTTTTGGACCCCACTACATCCTCTGGAAGACTGTTCTATGCATCCACCACCCTTCCTCCATGAAAAAAATACTTCCTTACATTCCCCCTGAGCTGTCCCCCCCTCTATTTTCAAATTGTGCTCCTTGGTCTTGCACATCTCATTTTCTGAAAGATGCTACCCTCTTGGACATTGTTGATTCCTTTGAGGTACGTAGACGTTTCTATCATGTCCCCCCTGTCCCTCCTTTCCTCAAGGGTATATATATTAAGCTCCTTTAATCTCTCTTCATATGGCTTCCGATGCAGACCATGCTCCATTTTAGTTGCCCTCCTCTGGACTGCCTCCATCCTGTCTATGTGCTTGCAGACATGGGATCTCCAGAACTGCACGCAGTGCTCCAGATGGGGTCTCACCAACTGCCTGTACAGAGGGGTAACAACTTCCTGTTTTCTACTGCCTTTTCACATTGTTTTCCTACATTTAGGTAATCTGATATGACTACCCACAGGTCCTGTTCCATTTTTGTTCTTGTTAGTAACCTACCCCCCCTCCCATTGTGTACTCTTCCTCTGGGTTTTTGTTTTCCAGGTGCATTACTTTGCACTTCTTTGCATTGAATCTAGGCTGCCATACTTTTGACCATTTCAAAATACCTTGCCAAGTCCATTCATGCAAACATAGAAACATAGACTTTGACGGCAGATAAGGACCACTTGGCCCACCCAGTCTTCCCATTTCCCTACCTATTGGATAAGCTGCAGATTCTAGTTAACCAACAGCCTACCTCCTGCAACCCCCTACTATAATTGCTTTATCTCTGTCCCAAGCATGTTTGAATTCCCCCACTGTTTTAGACCCCACAACCTCTCCAGGAAGGCGGTTCCATGTGTCCACCACTCTCTCAGTGAAAAAAAATTTCCTCACATTACCCTTGAGCCACCCCCATCTCTAAATTGTGCCCCCTTGTTCTTACACATCTCTTTTTCTGAAAGATGCTACCCTCCTGGACTTTGTTGATTCCCTTGAGGTACTTAAACGTTTCTATCATGTCCCCTTGTCCCTCCTTTCATCAAGGGTATACATATTAAGTTTTCTCAGTCTCCCTTCATATGGTTTCTGATATAGACCCTACACCATTTTAGTTGCCCTCCTCTGGACTGCTTCCATCCTGTCTATGTCCTTGTGTAGATGAGATCCCCAAAACTGCATACAGTACTCCAGATGGGGTCTCACCAACTGTCTGCACAGAGGGATAACCACTTCCCTTTTTCTACTTGTGATGCCCCTCCCTATGCATCCCAGTATTCCCCTAGCTCTCCTTACCGACTTCTCGCATTGCTTACCCACCTTTAGGTCATCTGATATGACTACCCCCAGGGCCCTTTCCATTATTGTTATTGTTAGTACCTCCCTGCTATTGTGTACTCTTCTCCTGGATTTTTAATTCCTAGGTGCATTTCTTTGCATTGAATCTAAGTTGCCATATGTCTGACCATTCCTCCAACCTTGCCAAGTCCCTTCTCATCCTTTCTACCCCCCTTGTAATCAACTTTGTTACAGATCCTTGTGTCATCTGCAAAGAGGCATACCTTTCCTTCCAGACCCTCTGCAATGTCACCTATAAAGACGTTAAAGAGGACTGGACCCAGTACTGAGCCATGAGATACTCCACTAGTAACCCCCCTTTCTTTGGAATATGTTCCATTCACTTTCCACCACCCCTCTCCCCCGTGTGTCAATCCTGTTGCAGATCTTTGGGTTATCTGCAAAGAGGCATAAAGATCTGCAACAGGGTTGATACACAAGGGGGGTGGAAAGTATAAATGACAATGTTATATGGTAGGGAACAGAGCCCAAGTCCATCACAAGCATTAAAATGTTTTTATGTTTGTGAGTCTGGGACACAGGTTTGATTCCCAGTAATGTATTATGAATCTGTGTCTCAGAAGACATAGCACACTTCAGTTTTCATAAATGTATTACTTAAAAGGTGCTATTATATCTACAGTCACTTCTCACCCTGGTAACATGGGCCTCCCTGCTGTCTATTCTTATTAGCACTTCAGACAATAGAACTGATGCTTTAACATATTCTGGCAACCTAAAGAAGTGCTTTCATAGCTTACCTAATTTTAGTTCTGACGCACACTGTTTCCCAAAACATCCTATATTGCTAGCTGCCTTATTTTCTTAGCTGGGCCAAGTGACCTTGTCCTGGTTATACTACTATGTGGTACCCACACCCCAAAGCAACTGTCTATATCTGCAAATGTGCATAACTTTACCATTTGAACCAATTCTAGCATTTTCTGCTCAGTATTTTATACTCCTCGTTTAATACTTTTACTGGTTGTAACATTACCCTGCTGTAAAGTGAACCTTTGATGACTGTGTATATGTAACCTCTGTATTTTGAATTTGTAGATATGTGATTGCTATGATGTGGAACCTTTGTAAAAGAGCCTTTGGCTCATAGGTACTTTCCTAGATAATAAATAAAAAAAGAGAGATAAGAATTAATTAAAATAAAGTAAGTTAATGTGAATGAACAAATCTATGTTGAGTGCTTTTTTTTTATTTATTTATTGAAATCTAAAATTACAACCTTACAAATCACAGTGATCCTGCAAATGCTGACTATTCACTGACAAGCAGCTACATAGTAATTCTTTCACCCTACTTGTCATCAAGAAATATCGTAATAGTCCCCATTAGTTAATAATAAAAATAAAAATAAAAATAAAATAAGAGTAAATAGCAAAATCCCCAAATCAGCCTACCCATACTTTAGAGGTGTGCGAAAAAAAAAATGTTTCTCCTGAATTTCCACGAAAGTTGTACATTCATTTCCTCAAAAGTTCTGAAATCATTTTGGCAACTTTTGCAGAAATTCCACATTAAAAGGTGGAATAAAATGTACCAACAATGGGTTAATGTATTAATCTGTGGGAAACAAATTCCTCAGAACTGATCATTGTCACTGGTCAAGTCTGTGGCTTTTTCATGCAGTTTAATACATTATTCCTGCCCCTCCTCACTGATCACCACCTGCAGACCTAAACCAACCGATCGCCGCCCCATGTAAAAAAATGTGGTCCCCCCACCTGCTGATCGCTGGCCCTATGTAAAAAAAAATACCTGGTGTCTAGTGCCCCCCCACCAGTGGATCACCAGACCCATATATAAAAAAATCCCTGGTGTCTAGTGGTCCCCTCCCATCCACCTCGATTCACCATCTCCAAGCAATAAAATCCCTGGTGTATTGTGGTCCTCCTTCCACCTGCTGACTGTGGGCCCAATGTTAAATAAACAAAATAAATAATTTTCCCTCTCTGGTGTCTAGTGAACCACCCTCCCTGTCCTCTATAGTAATGTATTTCCCTCATTCCCTGGTGTCTAGTGGACCCTCCACTCTGGCAGGTAATCCCCCACCACCCTGCTCCCCCTATCCCAACCCCGAGTTGGTGAACAGCACAGCCCTCCTCTCTCCTCCACAGCTGGCCATCCACTGAGCTGTCAGTAAATGAGCACATGCTTGTACAAGTATGCGTTTATTCATTGACAGGTCCCACTCACTGGTAGTATCAGTAACTCTTTGGGGCAGCAGATAAAAATGCAGGGCTGTTCTGGTGGCTGGCACAGGATCAGGATGGGGGAACAGCAGAGTGGACCCCCTCCACCATGCCTTCCCCCCATCCTGTTCCCCTGCTGGCCACCGGAACAGCTTTCCTCTCTTTTCTTCTGCCCCACAGAGTGTGATACTACCAGTTAGATGGAGCTGGAATGTCAGTGAATGGGCCCATGCCTTAACAAGCATGTGCTTGTTCATTGTCAGTTCAGTGGACAGTCAGCCATGGAGAAAAGAGGTGAACTATGCTGTTTGCCCGCTCATGGGTTGGAATGAGAGGGAGTGAGGTGGTGGGGGACTACCTGCCAGGGAGGTGGGTCCTCTAGACACTTGGGAATGAAGGAAATATTTTACTAAGGGGGTCAGAGATGGATGGGGTCCATTAGACACCAGGGAGGGACAATTATTTGAATTTTTTTGCTTGTTTGTTTTACGTCGGGCCAGCAATTGGTGGGCAGGAGGGGATCACTAGACACCAGGGATTTATTTTTATATCGGGGTGGTGATTGGTAGGAGTGGGGTTACACAAGACACCAGGTATTTTTCTTTTTATGGGGTTGGCAATTGACTGGTGGGGGGACCACTAGACACCAGGGAGTGGGATTTATTTTTATATGGGTGTAGCAATCAGTGGGTGGTGGGACCACTAGATACCAGGTATTTCAGGTTTTGTTTTTACTTGGAGGCAGTGATTGGTGGGGGCCCACTAGACACCAGGGCCTGGGGACATTTACAAGGAGCCTGTGATTGATGGGGAAGGGGCTGTTTTATGAAATAACACATTAAACTGTGGATGGAATAAATTACACAGTTTAATGGATTATTCCATGGTTCAGCTAAAAAAGTCTATGAAACAGGGCTAAACTCCACAGAACATGTTCGGAAGATTCCAATCTTGCCAATGGTGGAAGTGTGGAAAATTTTGCAAAATTTCTGAAATTTCACAGAAGTTCTGCAAAAGTGGAATTCACAACTTTGGCACACCTCTTCTGGAATGTATGTGGATTAGCAAACTCAGTACTAATATTTAAATACTACTGCTCAGTTAGCGACTAAAAGATTGACAGAGAGGCCAGAATCACGCATGTTGCACTGGAAAAAAAAGCCCTCCTAGGACTTGTCCCAGAATCAGTTTCGAAGCTTTTCCAGCATAACCCCAACACTAAAACAACCCAAAGCTCTGCTAGAAGGGTACTGCATGTACCTTACAAATGAACCCCTTTTGTCCTGAGGTCCTTCTCCTATCGAGGCCCTCTCTGGATGAACGACCTATCCTCCCCTCCCTTTTTCACCTTAAGAAACTCGGTCAATTCAAAAAAGAACTCCATCGCCTCCTGGTAGAATCCCAGGAGTGCAACTACTGTGCACAATGATAAGAGTTCCATTCCCTGTTCTGCACTTCCAACCCTTACCACCCCAACTTCTTACCCCCTCACCCCACAAGTCCTCACCCCTTCCCCTCCACTTGGTTTACACTTCCTCTAGGCTGCCCACATGCATGCACTTATGAGTTTGTTCTCCCTTATCACTATACCCCCTTCTCCTAACCCCTTATAACATTATACAATATGCCTCCTCTGTACCCATGCCAATACTCTCCATGCCTCCTCCCCTTGTTTCGGACAAAGCTGATTTTGGCT
Source organism: Neoceratodus forsteri (assembly GCA_016271365.2). Lineage (NCBI taxonomy): Eukaryota > Metazoa > Chordata > Ceratodontiformes > Ceratodontidae > Neoceratodus > Neoceratodus forsteri. The sequence continues at coordinate 59,126,231 of CM028130.1, forward strand.
GCCAACTACAAGCAACCTGTACTTAATAATTTAACCTTTAGACTAGAGATATTTCTGTAATGAAAGTATTTGTATTTGAGGTTATACTCCATATTTATCTTGCGTGTAAAATAGTCTTGTCACTTGGCTATTGTATGTTCTTGTCACATGATGTAAATTGTACTGTTTTGTCTGCTCTTCTACTGGCTTGGAGCTTTTGTAAAAGAACCAGTATGGCTCAAAGGTTGTAATTCCAAAACTGAAATAAAAAAAAATATTAATTAAAAAAAATTGTTTAACATGCCTAGAGAGATCCAGAAAATGACAGCAATATTAGTAAATGATAGGTTTTCAGTGAGATCTTCTATAGAAAGTGTCAGTATAACAGTATAATAAAAACAGAGTGTGAGTGTGATTTTGGTTGGGATGGGTTGGGGTCTGTGTGTGAACTTTTTGAAATGATTGTGACATTCCATTCTATTTTGGATTAAACAATGTGAGCCTCCACATTATCATCCATTCTTTTTTTATAAAATGACATACATACAGGTTTTAATTTTAATTCAAAAGCCTTTACACATTGAACTTTTGCCAGCATCTTGGGATGTCAATTTCACGCTAGTCATCTCAAGTATGGAGACCGTTTGAAACCATGTGTTTAGACAGTAACTTCACTCCATGAATGATGTTGTTCCTGACCAGTGTCAGGCAATCGCAGGGAAAGCAAACAGCTGATGCTGTAGCAGCTACTAACAAAGTCTTCAACATTATTATTTTGAAATGTATGAATGAAACACACACACACACGCACATACATAGACACACACGCACACACACTTAAGTGTTTTTTTTTTATATATTGCACTGGACAATCCTCTACTGCGTAATAAGAAAAAAAATGCCTACTGTGTGCCACTGATCTTTAAACATCCCCAAACGAGGTAAGAATACTATACCAAAGAACGCACAGACTATAATACACAGGGGGTCATATACGTTCTCCAATGTCCATGTCACCTACTATATGTAGGAAAAACTAGTAGGACAATCAAAACTAGAATACAGGAACACAAAGGAGACAAGAGGAGATATCCCCTGTTGCACAACACTTAAAAGGGACACTGTCATCCCCTTAGGCCTCAAACTATCCCTAGTTTAAAAAACACATTTTGTAGAATGTGGTGATATACAAGGCAGTTTGATTCTGATTCTTTTTTTCTTTTTAAAAGTGAAAAACAGACTGCTCACCATAGTGGAGTTACCACAACAAAATGTGTTTGTTTACATTCTGTAAACCAACTCCAGCTGCATCTTTCCTGGACCTGGGAACACCCCCCAAAACAGTCTAGTCACTCATGATGTGATGGGGAGAGGAGACTATTGTATCATGAGTGGCTGCTCTGTTTGGATGTGTTTCTTATGTTCAGGAAGTATGCAATAAAATGAGATCAAGGATTTGAAACAAAACACTATTTAGTATACTTACAGCATTAGTATGCATTTCACTTCTACTATGAAAAGAGACAGATTAATCAACCGGCAGCATCAATGCATTTTAGAGAATGTAAGCAATTATAAACTTGGGGTTTACAGGTTGAAACATTATGATGCAAAGTGGGTTGAGAGTGTCATTTTAAGCAAGTAGGAAACCAATAGGCAGACCTTAGGTTTTGGGGCTTGAAAGTAATACATAAACACACTAGGGGGAGACTATACCAAAATGTTAGATAAGGTTGAAATGAGGTAGATATTGCACCTTAGGACACTTGAACCAAGAATAGGTATGACTATGCATACCAACTGGCCAGCTTGCTGGTAGTAAAAATGGGAAGAGGAAGATAGAAACCAATGAGGCAGAAGAAAAATGTTTTTTGATATTTGCATGATATAACCAAGTGAATGCCACAATAGACTGATGACGTGACATTCACCGATTGATGTGAAATTAATGCCTTCAAAATATTTATGGGTATGTGAACTTGACACATACCTGCTACAACTGAACACAGTATAAAATAGCTTTGGATGGTTAATAATTGATAAAAAAAATATGGCACTCTCGATTTTTCTTAACATCCATGCTCTCGCATAATCAGCAAGGACTAATAAAAATATATTGAAAATAGAAAATCTCCTTAGCTGCATGGGATCCTATACCTACAGCATTGAGAGACCCTCCTAGACCTCCCAGCTCTACCACCGCATGATCCGCAGCCACCAGGCGGTTGGCGCTCCACAATCTGGTGCCCGACACCACAAGAACGGACTCAACAAGCTGAGAGCCGAGAATCTCCTAGGGCTCCCAGCTCTACCACCACATGGTACATGGCCACCAGGTGGTTGGAGCTCCACAAGCCAGCACCCGACACCACAAGCTCAGACTCAACAAGCTGAGAGGTACGGGAAAGCCGCAAACCAATCGGAGCGTGAGTGTCTTTCTCCAGGCTAGCTCCAATTGGTCCCTTTTTCTACGCCATTCGTTCCTATCTAACGGAGTGAAAAAGCACATTTTTCAGCGCAAAACAGATTGTAATCTATCTGCTAGACTGTTTTTACTGCCTAAATCTGCCTAGAAACTGTTAAATCTTACATAGAAAAGCTGTTTTACTTTTACTAAAGCTTCATAAATGTTAGAGTGATTACAGCCCTTCTTTGACTTGGTAACTGCTGCCAGGTGCCAAGGAAATCATCCCTATTCAAGTGCAAATTTTATTTTCACTGGCTTGTGAGACCCTTTGTCCTCCTCCAGTACACATTTGTCTCCTCTCTCCTTTCCTCTTCAGCTGAGCCCCTCCTAGTGCTCCCAGCTCTACCGCCGCATGATCCGCGGCCACCGAGCGGTTGCTGCTTCACAAGCCAGCGCCCGACACCACAAGCTCAGACTCAACAAGCTGAGAGGTATGGGAAAGCCACAAACTTTATGTCCACCCACCCATCCTCCCTTCCTGCACATTCTTATATAGACCTCCTTGCCCCGCCCACCTCAGCTATTGGCCCTCTCTATATACTTCTCTTCTTCTTCTTCTCCCCTACCCTTTTTTCTTCAGTCAAACACACTGGGATGCTACCTAGTGCATCAGCCTAGCCCCAACTTAAATAAGGAATTGTAACTCACAAAAAGCATCTCTATATTGATCTCCTTATTCATCAAATCATGACAAAGTGGCTTCAGCTCATTAGCACCTTATGCATACTGCCCCTACTAGGGGAACTTTGAGGTTAGACGTATACTACTGGGGTATTCCATCCTTCCCCCATTGATTGCATGTACATCTCTTTGCTCCACTTCTGTAGCACCTCTACACCCCTTCACACTTACCATGGAGGATACTATCGGCTTGTAACAGGACATCAAATACAAGTGGGAAAGAGTCAGCCATCTCCCCCAGTGAAGTCACACCGTGGCTCTTCTCAGCTAGGGCACTATGTTATGTAATGACAGGACAACATACCACCTACAACAAGCCTCCACAAACAGACTTAGATGTTACTTCCACTAGGAGAAGTAAAAAAATCTCTAAATTATCACCTGCAGCATTAAAGAAACTTATATTCATCCTGATACTATGTTCAGGTAATGTGGAACTTAATTCTGGACCCACAAAAGACATTGCCTCACCCACAGATTTCCCTAGACTCAAGAGTATCAGCTTCATGCATGTTAATACATGTAGCCTCCTGAAAAAACTGTCCACTGTACAAGCTTGGATCACCCATACAGAACCTGATTTGCTTGTCATAACAGAATCCTGGCTTTGACCATCTACGCCTGATGAGGAGATTGCCATACCGAATTATCTCCTATTCAGAGCCGACAGACAAACCAGGGGTGGTGGAGTTGTCATCTATACAAAGGACAAACTTTCAGTCACTATCCTTGACTCCTCCTCACTCTTAAATGCATATGAATGTCTGCCCCCAAAAATTTAAACATCCCTTGTGTCAGCCATCAGACTAATTGGCTGCTACAGACCCCCTTCCACGGGACCACAGCTACTAACCTACCTTTCATCCATGTTGGACTCTGCCAACCCTGAAACTATAATAATGGGAGACATCAACTACGACTGGCTGTCCAACACCTCGCTTCCACTTAAATCCTTTTGTAACTCCCATGGTCTCTCACAACTTATCAACAAACCTACATGCACCAATAAGAAAAACCTATCAAGTAGCACCCTCCTAGATGTCCTATTAGTAAATAAACCTTTTTCTCTCATGCAGGAATCTTCCATGCAGACGTTGTGGCAGTATTGCCCCAGATTTGTACTTAGAAATCCTTGAGGCAGACTTCTAGTCTTTTGACCTCTTGTTTCTGCACCCCCCATCTGCCTCTCCTTCTATCAAATTCTGCTGCAGCAGTATCCTCTAATTTTTTTGCACTATAATGGAGTGGCCGCCCATTATAGTATATTTTCTAACTTTCCCTTTTTTTCATTCACTCTGTCTTGAGAATTCCTAACTTCAAATAAAGAAAAATGCACAAAATGCCTGAAGTTTATTAAGGCGTTTGTTGCATTGTTTCACAGAATGAATAATAAAAATATGAGCCTTTTTCTCCTGTTGAGGTTACTGAATTAAGTCCCTCCTTAAGAAAGCTAACGCTAGCGCCGTTACAGGTACAGCTTTAGGAGAGAAGCTGTGGGACTTTGAGAAGGCTAGTTGGGAGTTTTAAAATACAAGGGGTCTTCCTTGTCGGATGTGAGTTGTGCGAGCTAGTTCAGCTGCAAAAGCGAAAGCAGTGACAAAAATAAAATTAGCATGTCCCGCCTGCCTCTCGCACTATACCTGTACCACTGGGTGAGGTCACTTGCTGCAGCGAGAGTGGGTAGTAGTGTGAGTACAGACTTGTAACTGCCCTCCTGTACTTGCAACTAACAAACTGAACCTGTAAATAAAAGGGTTTAGTCTGTCTGTTTATCAGACTTGTGGGTTATGCTTTTTGTTTGAGCTTTTATCCGCATGCACGAAGAAAACATAAGGACACATTAAACAAATGTACTAGGCAGTAATTAAAGGAGAAGCCCCTACAGATTACCTGGTTGTTGTCTTGATTAAAGCTCTCCTAAAGGGGCTGGCAGCCCAGAATGAAGCACATTTGTAGAGGGCTAAAACTGAATGACATCACAATGTGGGCAGAGTTATTAGCTAATTTAGGTAATTAAGGTTCCAAACTATTGAATATGTGCTTTTAACCTGCTTTGAAGAATGTAGTAATTAAGATATCAAAATTGTAAAATAGAATATTGACTTATTATAACTGTAGTCCCCCATTTTTGTGTATTAGTGTAGAATAAAGTGTAATTATTTAATTAGGGGGCAGACTACAGTGACCACACGATTAATTATGCCCTGTGAATTCCTATAAAAAGAGAAAGGTAGATTTTAGATAGCAGTGGAAGGGAGTAGGTGAAGCTCTGTTCCAGAACTATAGAAGATAGTGGAAAGTTAGACTAAAACTACTTCCACTCTATGTTACACCTTGAAAAGTAACTGTAAGCTCTTGGTGAGCTAGGATTTGATTTGTATCCAGTTTTTTCAGTGTTTTATTTTATTTCCTCCTTGGTTATATTATTTGAACTTTTATTTGGATCATTATAATAAAAGGCACTCAAGGCGTTCTTGTGTGTCACAACCTACCTTTGGTCTCTACCTGTGTTAAGTTGTCTATACCTACACCCTACGACAAAGTAGTGTCAGAAGTGGGATGTTACTGGTTGTCTAAGGCATATTGGGAGAAACCAGTAAGGAACCTGACCAGGGTTCCAGACAACTTGGAGTGGAGATGGCAACCGGTGGAGAGGAGAAGAAATCGGGAGTGGTGACCAGAACCCAGATGGCTTTGACAGGAGACCCTTTGAATCCAGGACTGGGTCCAGATGTCAGGAGAAAGCATCCCATGGCAAAGGAGGAAACATACAGTGAGGAGGAGTCTGAGGAGGTTCTACAGAAGATGCCCTTCAGAGAGGAACCACCTGAGGACTTGGCTGGTTTATTATATTGGCTGGTGATTCGACAGAGTGAGATGGAGAGACAGCGGGAAATAGATGCCCAGGAAAGGAGATGGGAACTGTGGCAGCATCAAATCAGGTGGGCTGAGACTGTGAAAGTGTTACAATTAATTCGGTCTAGTACTGGCAATAGTGGGGATAGTAGTACCTCCAACCCAAAAGACATCAAGTTAACTAAAATGACTAACTCAGACGATATAGAGGCCTACCTAACTACATTTGAGAGGGTGGTTGGGGCTTGTAATTGTCCACAAACTCAGTGGGTGGTATGGTTGGCCCCCTATTTGTCTGGGAGGGCCCAATTGGCTTATAGTCACATGGACTCTAGAGATGCTGAAAATTATGACCTGGTAAAAACTGAAATACTGAAAAGATATGATATTAGTTTGGAAACATATAGGCAAAGGTTTTGTACCTTAAAGTACCATCCCCAAGACAATCCTAGAGAGACATTTACACATCTACAGGAACTGTGTTGGAAGTGGATACAACCATAAGGAAAGTCTGTAACTGCAGTTATGGAGGCCTTTATTGTTGAACAATTTTTACAAATACTCCCCCATGAGGTACAAATATGGGAAAAAGAAAATAAGCCAGAAACAGCGGAAAAAGCCATTTCCTTGGCTGAGGACTTTTTAACAGTCCACCAGACATATCGGAAAGGGACTTCACATCCCCAAGAGATGGTAACAGGAAGAACTATTTCCAGAACAAGGACTAGTGTTCCAACCACCAGTGACTTAAAGAAGGACAATAAAACTGATAATAAAAGATGCTCTTTTCCAGCAGACATTGTTTGTAGAAACTGCCAAGGGCTAGGCCATATAGCCAGGTACTGTCCAAAGATATGTGGGGGTACTACTCATTTGGCTCTGCTAGGTGCTGGATATTTTACTACTATGGTAAAGCTGGGCAATGACAATGTAATATGGTTAATAGATTCAGGTGGCAAAAATACTTTAGTAAGGCCCAAATTGCTTGATATTTGGAGTAGTAAAAGTGAAGGACCTGATATGCATGTCATATGTGTTCATGGTGATCCTCACCAATATTCTGCAGGGCAGATATGTATCAATATAGATGGGAAATGCTGTGAGATGACTGCAGGGATAGTTCCTAATCTACCAGTACCGATACTAATTGGCCATGACTACCCTGACTTCCAAGCATTAATACAAAGTAAGGGAACTCTGTCTGCAGTAACCACTAGAGCTCAGAGTAAGCTGCCACAACAATTGGGGGTCTCCTGTTGTGATAGTGCCAAAGAAGGAAGGAGGTATTAGGTTGTGCCTCGACTTTAGAAATCTTAACCAAGTTGCACAATTCGATGCATACCCTATGCCTCGAATAGATGATATTATAGATAAAACTGGGAATGCTAGATACATATCCAGGTTAGATCTTACCAAAGGATATTGGCAGATCCCTTTGGCTAGTGCAGATAAAGAAAAAACAGCTTTCAGTACTCCTACAGGCCTTTTCCAGTTCTGTACTATGCCATTTGGGCTCCGCCTATACCAGCCACTTTCCAGTGGTATATGGATCAAATATTAATACCATACACTACATTTTGTGCTGCATACTTGGACGATGTGGTCGTATTCAGTAAAGACTGGGATTCCCATTTGACACATCTCTGAGACATAATAAATGCAATCAAAATGGCAGGTATGACCATTAATCCAAGTAAATGTGCATTGGCTATGAATGAGACCAAATATTTGGGATTTGTACTTGGTAATGGGCTCATCAAACCACAAATGGATAAGGTAGAAGCGGTTGCTAATAGTGCCAGACCAACCACAAAGAAACAAATTCGTTCATTTTTAGGACTTGCCGGGTATTACAGGTGTTTTATCCCCAATTTCTCTACAATTGTTGCCCCGCTAACTGATCTGACAAAAAAGAAATATGGGAATAAAATACAATGGTCACAAGAATGAGAACAAGCCTTTAATACCATAAAAGCGGCACTATGCTCTTCCCCTGTGTTAAGGAGCCCTGATTTTGATTACCCATTTGAAGTCCACACAAATGCCTCTGGGACGGGTCTGGGAGCCGTACTTAGACTATAAATGGGGAAGAACACCCTATAGTATATATCTCCCGAAAGCTACATGATAGAGAGAGGAAATATAGTACGGTTGAACTAGAATGTCTAGCAGCTAAATGGGTAATTGAATCATTAGGATTTTATTTATGGGGAGCCCCTTTTACCCTAGTAACATACCATAATCCCCTTTGCTTTTTGTCCCAGATGAAAGATAAAAACAACAGAATCATTAGGTGGTACCTGTCGTTACAGCCTTTTACATTTACTGTACAACATCGAGCTGGTACCTCGCATGCAAATGCTGATTATTTATCCTGACAAATGGGATAATGTAAAGAATGTTAAAATATTGTTTTGAGGTCATAACTCTATTTCGAATAGAGAGAATGATATTGGTATAGACACCCCAGGGTAGTGTTAGAATGAATTAGATTGAATTGTTCATTTCTATAATAATAGAAGTATTTAAGGGACCCTGGGGTGGAGCTCTATGGTGAGGGAGGGCCAGATCTCCATCCTACCCAAGTGTAAAGGAGTAGGTTGTCTTGATAGCCTAGATAGGTTATCGCTTAAGCATGGGAGTGTGTGGCAGTATTGCCCCAGATTTGGACTTAGAAATCCTCGAGACAGACTTCTAGTCTTTGGCCCTCTTGTTTCTGCCCCCCCCATCTGCCTCTCCTTCTGCTTCACCAGTATCCTCTAACTTTTTCACACTGTAATGGAGTGGACGCCCATTATAGTGTATTCTCTAATTTTCCCTTTTATTTGTTCACTCTGTCTCGAGAATTCCCAACTTCAAATAAAGAAGAATGCACAAAATGCCCGAAGTTTATTATGGCGTTTGTTGCATTGTTTCATAGAATGAATAATACAAATATGAGCCTTTTTCCCCTGTTGAGGTTACTGAATTAAGTCCCTCCTTAAGAAAGCTAGCGCTAGTGCTGTTACAGGTACAGCTTTAAGAGAGAAGCTGTGGGGCTTTGAGAAGGCTGGTCGGGAGTTTTAAAATATGAGGGGACTTCCTTGTCGGATGTGAGTTGTGCGAGCTAGTTCAGCTGCAAAAGGGAAAGCAGAGACAAAATTAAAATCAGCATGTTCCGCCCGCCTCTCGCACTGTACCTGTACCGCTGGGTGAGGTCACTTGCTGCAGCGAGAGTGGGTATTAGTGTGAGTACAGACTTGTTACTGCCCTCCTGTACTTGCAACTAACAAATTGAACCTGTAAATAAAAGGGTTTAATCTGTCTGTTTATCAGACTTGTGGGTTATGCTTTTTGTTTGAGCTTTTATCCGCATGCACGAAGAAAACATAAGGACATATTAAACAAATGTGCTAGGCAGTAATTAAAGGAGAAGCCCCTACAGATTACCTGGTTGTTGTCTTGATTAAAGCTCTCCTAAAGGGGCTGGCAGCCCAGAATGAAGCACATTTGTAGAGGGCTAAAACTGAGTGACATCACAACTTGGGCAGAGTTATTAGCTAGTTTAGGTAATTAAGGTTTCAAACTATTGAATATGTGCTTTTAACTTGCTTTGAAGACTGTAGTAATTAAGATATCAAAATTGTAAAATAGAGTATCGACTTATTATAACTGTAGTCCCCAATTTTTGTGTATTAGTGTAGAATAAAGTGTAATTATTTAATTAGGGGACGGACTACAGTGACCACATGATTAATTATGCCCTGTGAATTCCTATAAAAAGAGAAAGGTAGACACAGATTTTAGATAGCAGTGGAAGGGAGTAGGTGAAGCTCTGTTCCAGAACTATAGAAGATAGTGGAAAGTTAGACTAAAACTACTTCCACTCTATGTTACACCTTGAAAAGTAAGTGTAAGCTCTTGGTGAGCTAGGATTTGATTTGTAACCATTTTTTTCAGTGTTTTATTTTATTTCCTCCTTGGTTATATTATTTGAACTTTTATTTGGATCGTTATAATAAAAGGCACTCAAGGCGTTCTTGTGTGTCACAACCTACCTTTGGTCTCTACCTGTGTTATGACCTATATCAATGACCTCAAGGCCTCTCCACTTTGGCAGAATTTCTACCTAGCAAAATCAGTAAACAATTCCTTTACCGTCTTCCAAGAAACTATAACCCATGCCCTTAATACCCATGCTTCCTTGTTCAAAACCCGTATAAAGCCAAGAACATACCTCTGGTTTACTGCAGACCTCAAAGCTGCTTTACTAAACAGGGACAAGCTTTGGAAACATGCTCGTAAATCACAGCTGGACAAGGACTGGTGTCTCTTCAGAACCGCCAGGAACCTATGCACAAAGCTGATTAGGGAAACCAAATCCAAATTCTGTTCAGAGTTAAATGCAGCTTCAAATTGCCCAACAAAATTCTGGACCACCATAAAAAATCTCACTGGACACACAACAGGTAATGCACTCCCCTCAAAAATATCTAACAATAATGACATCATTAGTGACAAAAATGAAATACTACAAGCATTTAACAACCACTTTGCCTCAGCTGACCTGACATTCGACAACTTGCCTGCCTGTAAGCTGTACTCCCACATGAATATATTACCTCTGGACCCAAATCCAATGAAAGCCACCTTCTCCTTCTCACCAGTTACCTTAAAAGAAGTTGAAGAGCACCTACTTCACCTGGATATCAAGAAAAGCATCGGTGGGGACGCCCTGGACCCCTACTTTGTAAAAATTGCCTGGCTTGTATGGGCAGTGCCCATCACCCATCTGTTCAGTCTCTCCCTCTCCCAGGGGTCCCTTTCTGAACTGTGGAAAATTGCCCACATTATACCATTCTTCAAACCCGGGGACCCTCGTGACCTAAATAACTATAGGCCAATTTAACTACTCCCATACTTTCAAAAATCTTAGAAAAAATAGTAAATGCCCAGATGCGTGACTACCTGGAAAAGACAAATTTTCTAAACCCTATGCAATCAGGCTTCCACACGAATCACAGTAAGGTCTCAGCACTGGTCAAGGTCACCAACGATTGGCTACACGACCTCGACAACAAACAGTTCATCTGTGCTGTCTTCTTGTACCTCAGCAAAGCATTCGATACCGTTGACCACTCCCTACTTCTCTCATCATTAAAAACGTTAGGCCTAGATGCCACCTCTATGGGCTGGTTTCATAACTACCTAATGGATAGGCAACAGCAGGTCAAAGCTGAAGGGGAGTTGTCCCCCCCAAACCGTTACTTAGAGGTGTCCCTCAAGGATCCATACTGGTGCCAATACTCTTCACCATATATATTAACAATATCAACCTTGGTATCAAAAATGCCAATATCCACCTGTTTGCAGATGATATGGTACTGTACCTAAGCCAGTCTACACCTGAAGTTGCCTATAATGCATTACAATCGGACTTCGACATCCTCCAACACCAGTTTCTCAATAAAACACTGCTACTCAATGCCAAAAAAAACAAAGTGATGATTCTCTCTCCTGGCAACCCACCATCCCACTCTGAACTTGGCACCCCCCATAACTACCCTATTGGGGCAAAACCTGGAATATGTCACCAGGTTCAAATACCTGGGAATCTGGCTAGACCACAAGCTGTCCTTCAGAGAACATCTGGAGGACATGGTAAAAAAGCTAAGACAGAGTCTAGGGGTCTTCTATCAGATAAACCTCTTTCTAACTACAGAAGCAAGGAAACAGCTCGTACAGGCTACCTTCATTTTCCTGCTAGACTACGCTGACTTTATCTACTGCCATTGCAATACCTCATATCTGAGTAAGCTGGATCTCCTGTATCACAGAGCACTGCACTTCATTACCGGTCTCCCCTCCTCCACCCACCACTGTTCCCTGTATGATGCTATAGGTTGGACCTCCCTTCAATCGAGAAGAAAAAGAAACGCAGCCACTTGGACTCTGAAAGCACTTGCTGGAAAACTTCCATGCTACATCTCTGATCTCCTGCCCTTAAGCAAAGTCAGAAAATATGCCCTAAGGAGCTACTCCTTTATCACCCTGAATATCCCAAGGGTCCACACATGTTATGGGACTGTGGTCATAAGCTACTCACTTCCATCACTCTGGAATGAAATCCAGAACATTTTGAAGCCAAGAACCACAGTAACTATCACAGTGTTTAAGTCCCTATAAGCAAAGCTAACCGGAGACAAATGTCATTGCTTCCACTGACTTTACTTTGCTATAGCCTCTGTACTCACCTATGCTTTTAATGCCTTGTCAGCACACTTACCCTGCCTTCCCCTACCATTGCCTCACCCTTTCTCTCATCATCCTACTTTTGCTCAGATATCTCCTCTCCTAGGGCCACTGACCTCCTAAGTCCTCCAAGGATAGTCACCACACGATCTAGGATATCCATGGTTGTGCTTCCAAAACCACTACCTGTAATTGTCCAGAGCAGCTCGCACTCCTCAAGCTCTAAATTCCACCATGAGTACTGCTAGGATGCCACTTGTTGCCTCTGGGCAGCCATCACCTATCTGTACCATAACATGCTCTACGCCACTTACCCCACCTCTTTGAGCCTCGAACCCCTTTGTTGTGAGCTTGGCTGCTGGTTCCTCCTGGTGCCATAGCTGGCCATCCCTAATCCTCCCCTCTCTGTGTCCCATTATGGATTTACTTCCTATCAGGGTTCACTGTACTGATTAATTCTCAAAGTTAGGATAGATATTTAATGTGCCTGTTCCACTGAACACATTTATTACTGTCTTTACATCAGTGTTTGTACTTTGTCTTATTTTTGTATCTCTGCCAGTTGATTGATTGGTTGATTGATTAAAAGTTTATTTTTTCACGGGAAATTCATTTGTTAGGACAAAGTCCTGTTTACAACAAAGTCCTGCATGTAGATTCTAATACAATTACCAATTAACAATTGACATTTAACATAACTAATACAAACAAACATAATCGCACTCTACATACATACATTATTTAAAACACATACATAAAAAATACAAACTATTAAACAATTCATTTTTAAATTTAAAAAAATCTAAATTTGTTTTCTGTGATTCAGCCAAACCATTCCAACTTAATGCTACTCTATTCTGGAGCATACTGTCCCCTAGTCTATTAAAGCTTCTATACATTGAGATATTGCTTAATGGATTCCTAGTCTTTACATATGACTCATCATTTATCTTTCTTTTTAATTGCTTATACAAAGGATGGTTATACTTTTTGTGAATTATCTTATGACATATAGTAAGCCAGAGATAGTTTCTTTTTGCTTCAGGTTGAAGCCAATTTAACTTATTATAAATTATACAATGATGCTCATTTTTAATACTTCTGGAAGCAAATTTACCTATCCTATAATATATTTGATTAACCAAATTTAAAGCAGTTTTAGTTGAATTCATGTAAATTATAGAACCATACTCCAATATGGGTAACAGCATCTGTTTTGCCAATCGCTCCTTTGCCACCAAAGGTAAAGCTCCCGCAACTCTTCTAAGGGCCCCTAATCTTTTATTCACTTTCTTTACCTGAACCGATATACGATTTACATATGTCATTCTAACATCTACTTGAAACCCTAAGTATCTGTATGTTAATACATTTTCAATCTTTGTACCATCTTGTAAATGTAATTGTAGTTTGGGCTCTTTTCCTTTATATGAACCAATCGAAAACAACATAGTTTGTGTTTTTTTAGCATTCAAAAGAAGACCAGATTTACTGAACCATTTTTGCATTTGTAACAAATCACTTTGAAGCGAATCCATCATACCTGTGAGACTGTCAGCAGACGCCACTAAAACAGTGTCGTCTGTGTACAGTATCACCTCACTATATTTAATTTCATGAACCAAATTATTAACATAAATATTAAATAATAATGGGCCCAAAATAGAGCCCTGGGGAACACCTCTCTCTAGTTTCCCAGGGGCCGACATCATTATGCCACATTGAACACATTGATATCTATTTGTCAAATATGACTTAAGCCATTTTAATATATGGCCCTTAATCCCTATGGCCCTTAACCTAGTCAAAAGCAAATCATATTGAACTAAATCAAAAGCCTTATTGAGATCCATAAACACCGCCCCAGTGTACTTTCCTTGGTTCATAGATGTAGCAACCAGGTCATTAAATTCCAACAGGGCAGTGTTTATGGATCTCCCCTTTCTAAAACCATGTTGTTCATCTACTATTACAGTATTTGTATCTAAACAATTATTTACCTGTTCATAGACTTTACATTCCAAGATTTTAGATAAAATTGGCAAAAGGGCTATTGGCCTATAATTTGAAGGAATAGTTTGATCCCCAGACTTATAAATGGGAATAATTTTCCCCATCTTCCAAATTTCAGGAACAGTAGAAGTACTCAAACTCCAATTGAACAAATAAGTCACAATAGGGGCTATTACATGTGCTCCCAATTTTACATATTGAGCCTTAATCCCATCAATACCTCCTGATTTACTTTTATTTAAATTTTTTAGCTCTTTCAGTATATCCCTCTCTTTTAAAATTTCAAACTTAAATATTCCTGCATGGGCTACCAGCGTGTCTGATACAGTAGAGAAATCCATTCCATTCACATTCAAATCTGGCAACTTTAAATCTGGTAATTCCAAAAATTACGTATTAAAAATATTCGCTATAACCTTTGTATCAGTAACTAGTTTTCCATCTTGTACCAAAGTAGGACTTATGGGGTCCTTTTTGAGGATTTCAGCTCTGTTATAAGCTTCCAAAGCTGCTTGGAGTCAGAGGAATTATTTATTTTATTCTGATAATATTTATTCTTTATGTTTTTAATTATATTTTTACACGTATTGCTCCAAAACCTGAAGGTATTCCAATCTGTTTCTTTCTTTGTTTTTCTCGCCTTTTTCCATATCCTGTCTCTAATCCTTAAATATTTTTTTATCTTATTGGTGATCCATGGGGCTTCTTTATTCCTTTTAATTTTTCTTATTAATGGGGCATGGTACTGTATTACATTCAAAAACATGTCATTAAACTTTTGAATAGCCAGTTCTATGTCTGGTATCAAATAAATTATATCCCAATGGATTTGCCCTAGATGATTTTCGAAGGATTGCTCATTAAACCCTTTAAAATCTCTGCTCCAATAAATAGTTGATTGTTGAGTAATGCACTGTTGTAACTCAATAGTACAAGTAATAGGATTATGATCCCCCAAATTTAAAGGTAATACTTCCCAGGTTTTTACTATGTCCTGGGATGCAAAAATAAATCTAAAAGAGAACTGTAAGTTCCATTTTTTGTATTTCTTGTAGATTTTTGTATTATTTGGTGCAAACCCAGAACTGAAAAACTACTCTCCAATTTCCTCCCTCTAGTCTGAAACCAATCTGCATTAAAGTCCCCTATTAAAACTACTTGTTTGTCCTTTATTTTTTCAAAAATTAACTCTGCTAGTACATCAAATGTTTTACTTTTTGTTTTGGGGGGTGCATAAAACACTCCTGCCACTTATTTTATCGCAATTAATTCAATAATAAGACAGTCAATTCCTTCCTTGTTCATACTTAACAGTACTTTGTAGTGGCCAAGAGTATTCTTAATAAACAACATCACCCCCTCTCCCCTTTTACCTCTATCTGCACGTTCTATAGAAAATCCTGAAAGTTGAATTTCTTCCTGCATTATACCTGTATGTAACCATGTTTCTGATACTGCTAATAAATCATACTCAGTTTTAGTTGCCCATACCCTATACTCGTCCATTATATGGACTATGCTTCTAACGTTCTCATGAACCATCGAAAGCTGCTTAATTGTTTTATAATTAGGGCCCAGATTTAACTTAATATCCCCACTTTGAATTAACAGCATTAAACATAACATATTTGTACTTCCTGTTACTTTTAACCCCCAAAAACCATGCTTAACACAAGAACTCTTTTGATAATATCGGGATTCATTTGTAAAGCGATTCCTTCTCTGAACGAATCCATCTTCACAATTAAATCAAACATTTCCCATAAAATACATAACTGATAACTTCATCATATCACCTCTAACTTCTTTATCTTCAAAGGTACTCATGATTATTAATCCCCATACAAACCAACCCCCCAAACATATATACAAAACAGACCCCATAATTAAGCTTCTTACTGCTAAACAAGTTAAAACAATTTCTTTACCGAGTGGCACTCGCGCCACTTACATTGCTCGCACCCGTGATCGGCGTGAGATTTTATAGCACTGGAGCCCCTAGTTCATTCAATCACTGACCCCCTCATGCAGAATGACAGAGTTTCAGGTGCAGTTCATTCAAACCCAGAGTAAAAGCAGGCACTCAATTAGCAGCAATAGTAAAAAGTATAGCTTGTAATAGGCATTTAATTCAAGCAAAGCAGTTCTCCCAAAGAATGTCCCAACTGGATATTATACGGGCATTATATGCAGCTCTCACCTGCCACCTTCTTGTTGGTCTCACACAGTCACTGGGCACCTTTGGGGGGATCAGAGCAAGGCTTTATAGCACTGGAGCCCCTAGTTCATTCAATCACTGACCCCCTCATGCAGAATGACAGAGTTTCAGGTGCAGTTTATTCAAACCCAGAGTAAAAGCAGGCACTCAATTAGCAGCAATAGTAAAAAGTACAGCTTGTAACAGGCAATTATGTTATCTGTTTTCTTTACGACCATGTGTAATGCAGGTCTACCTTGTAAATGAACTTGGTCAACTGTGCCTGCCTGGATAAATAAAGATTTTATTTATTGATTAAGAGAAATAAAAGGATATTTTGCAAAAAGTAGTGGGTATAGAAAACAATTAGTTCACTTTCTTTAGTAGATTAATTTGGAATCAACAAAATTGTGTTAAAGTAGGCATTAAGTAACAAAAAACACTGTTTGTAACAATAATAATATAATTTAAGAAGTGAAAATATGTCTTTGAGCAAGGCATAACTCTTCCGATACTTAAGTCCTGCTTTGGACTCGCAGGTGAACCCCCACTGAGTCATATACTGGTTAAGTGCTTATAGCTGCTTAGCAACTGATGTCAGCAACCGATAGTTGCATTACCATTAGTGATGGGCGAAGTGGCCCCAATTCAGTCCACAAAGTGATTTGCAGAGTGAAGGCTAATTTGCGGAGTACTCCGCAATGCGAAGCAGAGTACTTCACATTATAATAGGTAACATGAAGTCCATTGAAAACAATGACTTTGCGTTACTCTGCCTTCCACTTCACCCCACTGTGCCTTGTTTTTAAGCTCCAAAGATGAATTTTGCAATGATTCATGGGATTTCAGGTCACATGGGCTCAAGATTGTCCTGCACAGCCTCAGTTTTGGGTAGTGTGCGTAGGAAGCTGTAGGAGACACTCTGTCCTGAGAGCTCTCTGTGATTCAGACCTTCAAAATGCTGTTAAAAAAGCCTTTTTGAGTCATTTTTTTTTTTGCTGAAACTTTAGTTGATCCATTATAGGAAACCCTCCTGTGCTTATATCATCAAGCATTTATTGTTTGCGTATGGATGTTGAATGTTAATGTACAACATTCAGTCTGTGCACTGAGAGACAGTGGAAGTATGCTTTGGGAGAGGGGCATATCTGTGGTGTACGTAGATTAACTTGGAGAAAAAGTGCTTTCTGTTTTGGTGACATTTTTCTTGTATAACTGTGTTAATGTACGCACAGTAATATTTTCAATATTTCTTGCCATTTTTTTGCTGTTTGTTGTGATGCAGCAGTGCATAATTTTAGTTTGTTTAAAATATGTGTTTATATTACTGAAGTTTTCAATTTGAAATGCATTATTTAGTGAGTGTGTGATGCAGTGTCAGTGGCTCAGTATGCAGTGTCAGTGGCTCAATAAGTAGCACACTCGCCTCTGAGGCTGGGAGATCAGAGGGCTGTGGGTTCAGTTCCCACATCTGGCACTGGGGTTAATATCCCAGTACTGACACTGTAGTGCAGCATGAGGGGGGTGCTGCACTTCTGAGGTGCCGTCTTTCAGATGAGATGTTAAACCGAGGTCCCATCTGCCTGGATTGGTGGTAGTTCAGGTGGATGTTAAAGATCCCATGGCACTTATCGAAAAGAGTAAGGGGATTTCCCGGTGTCCTGGCCAAATTTCCCTCATTCACTAAAAAAATACCACTTACCACAAGCTTAATCTGGTTCAAGGTCAGTTGGCATTCATCCGTATCCCCTTCCCCCCGGGTTGTGCCTGAAAACAGGCAGGATTTGTCTAGTGTACTTACCCGGTGAACAAAAACAAAATAAATAAAATGTGTGTGATGTGTGTCATCAAATCAGACACCTTTGATTGTGCCACATAATAATTTCAGCAATGTGAAGCTGCTATCCACTGCAGCTGTGTGATTTTTGTACTTCTTTGTGGTATCTTTACTGGTTCTAATACTAGTAACTGTTACTGCTGCAGTGCATAATTTTAGTTTGTTTAAAATATGTGGTTATATTACTGAAGTTTTCAATTTGCTATGTATTACTTAGTGAGTGTGTGAGTATATGTGAGATGCATGTCATCAAATCAAACACCTTTTATTGTGTTACATAATAATTTCAGCAGGACATGACTGGGACCTAAACCTGGAGGGTTACACTATGTTCAGGAAGGAAAGGGGGGAGGGAAGGGGAGGAGCGGTAGCAATAATAGTCAAAAATTTCATTGGCATAGGGGGAGTTGAGGAGGCGGAGGGAACTGTGGAGGTGATTTGGGTCACCTTGATAACAAGGGGGGGCAAGAGAGCAAAAATAGGAGTGGTGTATAGACCCCCTGCGATGGTGGAGGAGCTGGAGGAGAGTCTGGTGGCAGATGTTGGGAGACACTGCAGATTGGGCAGGGGAAGGGTGGTCATGTTGGGGGACTTAAACATGCCAGGAACAGACTGGGAGACTATGACATCCTCTGTGGCCAGGGAACAGAGGGTGTTGGATGTCTTTCAAGACACGTTCCTAACTTAGCAGGTGGGGAACTGACCAGGGAGGTGTGGGTACTGGATGTGGTCCTGGCAGACAGTGACCAGATTGGGGGCCTGGAGGTAAGGGACCCATTGGTGGGGAGTGATTATGCCACGGTCTGGTTCTGCCTGGACCTAGGAGTGGTAGAAAGCTGCACAAAGACGGAGGTAACTGACTTCAGGGGGCAAATTTTAAGGAAATCGGAAGGATCCTTAAGGAGTATTTGGATGTGATTGGGTCAGACATGGACGCTGACAGTAGGTGGGAAATAATCAGGAGAGGGGTGCAGGATGCTACCAGCACCTATGCCAGAGTAAGATGAAAATGCAGTATGGCCCAAAAACCCTGCTGGTGGACCAGGGAAGTCCAGGAGATGGTGCGGGGAAAGAAGGCAGCCTATAGGCCATTCAAGTGCTCAAGGAGTGAAAGGGATCAAAGGGAGTACGAACTGATGGCTAGAAGGGCCACTAGGGTGGTAAGGGCGGATAAGGCAAGGAAGGAGCAGAACCTGGCCAGGGAAATTAGGAGAGGAAACAAGGGGTTCTTAGATACATTGGGGGAAAATGAAGGGTGAAGGGGCAGATTAGCAGGATTAAAACAGGGGAGAGATAGACACAAGACCCGGGGGAGCAGGCTGAGGTAGTAAATGAGTACTTCACCTCAGTTTTCACCAAGGAAAATGTGGGTGCTGCATCATACATAGCAGGAGACAGTGATAATGAGGAGGGGGGGACCCAAACCAATTGGCGGGTCTGGGGAGAGGGGGAGGCATGACTGGCAGGAGGGGGGAAGACTAAGCAGGGAGAAGGGGAAGCGGAGGTGAAAATCACAGCAGAGAGAGTGAGGGAAGCCCTCTGATCCCTTAAGACAGAGAAAGAACCGGGACCAGATAAATTACATCCCAAAATGCTGAAAGAACTTGCAGATGTCCTGGCGAAACCCAAGGAGGAGCTTTTCACCATCTTTCTGAGGACAGGGTGTGGTGCCCCAGGACTGGAAGGTGGTGCATATAGTGCCTATCCACAAGGGGGGATCAAGGGAGGTGGCAGGGAACTACAGGCCTGTCAGCCTGACATCGGTGGTGGTCGAGGTGATGGAGGGCATTGTCAAGGAGAGGCTGGGGGGGACCTGGAAAAGTCAGGGTGCCTGGATAATAGCATGGATTCATCCCAGGGAAATCATGTCAGACAAACCTTGTGGAGTTCTATGACTGGGTGACAAGTGCCTTGGACCTGGGTAGACCAGTGGACGTCCTCTTTCTAGACTTCAGCAAAGCATTTGACTCTGTTCCTCATGAGGGCCTGTTGGATAAGCTGGAAGAAATGGGGGTGGAGAACCAGATGATCAGATGGATAGACAATTGGCTCCAGGACCAGACCCAGAGGGTTGTAGTTGGTGGGATAGTCTCATCCCCAAGGAGGGTCATTAGTGGGGTCCTACAGGGATAAGTCCTTGGGCCCCTCCTGTTGACCACCTACATCTCTGACATAAGGACAGGCATCAGGAGCGAGATAAGTCTCTTTGCGGATGACTCCAAACTGGGGGCGGTGGTGGATGGGGAGGAGGGGAGGGTGACTCTACAGGGGGACCTGAAGGCTCTGGAAAGATGGTCTAGAAAGTGGAAGCTGAGGTTCAGTGCAGGGAAATGCAAGGTACTGCACCTGGGGGCCAGAAACCCAGGCCAAGTGTACACCCTGGGGGGGATTGCTACAAGTCTCAATGGCTAAGAGGGACCTGGGGGTGGTGGTGGATGTCAAGATGAACAACTCTGAGACTTGTAGGAGGGCAGCAGCCAAGGCCAACAGGATGCTGGGATGCATCGCTAGGGGGATCACCTCCAGAAGGAGGGAAGTGATACTCCCTCTGTATAACTGCTCGGTGAGGCCACACCTCGAGTACTGCATGCGGTTTTGGAGGCCACACTTAAAGAGGGACATTAAACTCCTGGAGAGGGTCCAGAGGAGGGCAACCAAAATTATTTAGGGATTGGGGGACAGGACCTATGGGGAGAGGCTCGAAGAGCTAAATATGTACACATTGGAAGAGAAAGAGAGCAGGGGGGGCATGATAGAGGTCTTCAAGTACATGAAGGGGGTAAATAGGGGAGGAGCAGTCAGGGTGCTTTGAAGGAAGGAGGAGGGGCAACTAGAGGGCATGGGTGGAAGCTGGAGGAGGAAGATTCAGGGGAGAAAGGAGGAGGTGCTCCTTCACTGAGAGGGTGGTGGAGCCATGCTATGCACTGCCCGGGGGCTGGTGGAGGCAGAGACAGTGGAGGGGTTCAAGAGGGGGTGGGACAGGTACAGGGGAAGAGTTCAGGAAGCAAAATCCAGTGCAGCGAGAATATCCAGAACTGGGAAGGGAGAAGACAGAGAAGGTGAGGGGGCAGCAAGGTCAGCTCCCAGGGTGGGGGCTGACCAAACGAGCAAACATGAAAGACCACATTATGCCTATTCTGCTGGCATTTTAGTATGTTAGTGCGTGAAGCTGCTATCCACTGTAGCTGTGTGATTTTTGTACTTCTTTGTGGTATCTTTACTTTTACTAGTACTGGTGACTGTTACTGTAGCACTGCATTACACTGCCCCACCACGACCCGCCCCAACCAGAAAAGGTATTCTTTTCCAGATTTGAATTTCTGATGGTGAGCACTGGTTAGGTGTTGTGTCTTTGTGTCTGCCTCTGTTCAGTGCACAGCACAATCTTAATCTGTCTGTGCATCTGCATCTCTTTATGGCCCAATCTCCATCTGTAACTTAAGTCACAGTTGTTTCTTTGGCTTCCCTTCAGAGTACTGGATGGGTGTGGTGCTTAATTCTGCATGAACATTGTACTCATTAATATGCGTTTTTAAGTCAGGACCATCATCATGAGTTACTTGTAATACAAATCACGGTCTTCATCATCACGGTCACAAATGCAGTCACAAATCATGATTCACAATCATTCACGTTAGGAATCACAACATTAACTTTTTTTCTAGTTACTTGGATGTGTTGTAAGCCTGTTTTGTAGTATCTCTCCAGGCTTCACCACCCCACCATTGTACTCATTGATACGTGTTTTTGAGTCTGGGAGTTTTAAGCTACAGCTCATTGGGGAAGTACAGCCATAGGCATTCGCACTCCCAATACAGTTTCATACTGGTTATCTCACATCATCGACACAGAATCACGTTCTTCATTATCACGGTCAAAAATGAAGTCACAAATCACGATTCACGATTATTCACGTTACGAATCACAACAGAAATTTTTTTCTAGTTACTTGGATGTGTTGTAAGCCTGTTTTGTAGTATCTCTCCATGCTTCACCACCACCCCATTTTACTCATTAATGTTTGTTTTTAAGTCGGGGAGTTTTGTGGCACACCTCATTGGGGTCCGGGGAAGTACATCCATAGGCATTCACGTTTCTTCATCATCACGATCACGAATGCAGTCACAAATCATGATTTACGATCACATCATGAATCACAGCATTAATTTTTTTTTAATATTTGGCTGGATGTATTGTAAGCCTGTTTTGTAGTATCTCTCCATGCTTCACCACCCCACCATTGTACTCGTTAATGTTTGTTTTTAAGTCAGGGAGTTGGACAGTGTCTGCGGTACATACACAGACTGTAAAGAAGACTGACTGCACACATGCAGTTTAGCATAGTATACTTGCACTACTCATAATACAAAGTGTCATGCATACGGAAGACAACAAAAAAGGGCATAATTACATTTAGAAAATGGCTTATTAATTCTTGGGTTCTGATTGGCTGATAGCCCTGCCAAGGTGGGCATCTATCAGACAACAGAGCCCGGGTCTGAAAAAGTGCCAGTCCCAACTGACCCGATCTCTAAAATCAAGGGGTCAGAATGTTCAGTTTTGACCTGCCACCATTTTTCTTTCCGTTTGCTTGGCGGGCGAGTTTGAGGCCGCTTCCCCACCCCCCTTTATTATTTTTAGTAAAATAAATTAAAAAAAAAAGTAGGAACACATTAAAAGAATCAACGAAAACAACAGTCACTACTAATCAGCTGAGAGAGAGAGAGAGAGACAGAGCACTATCTCTGATAGCGCTACTACACATGAGAGCAGCGGTATTTTCCTCATTTTCCATACTGCAGATGGACATCCAACTGCGGTACGGAAAATGAAGAAATGACCGCTCCTCTCACACGTACTAGTGCTGCCAGAACTAGCGATCTCTCTCTTCCTTGCCCACCCGCTCCTCAGCTTGACTCCCAGCGTCAATACCCCATACCTCATACTGCCAACACTTTTGTTCTGTTTCATTTTAAAAATGGAGTTAAACATCCACGAGAAGTTTGCACTGTCTGCCACGTTAATAAAAGTTTTCTGTTAACGCTCAAGAAACCAGTAAGTTATAGACTGCGAGTCTGCTTCCCGAGTCTGAATCCTGAGTCACCAACAGTGCTCAACAAAGCAGTTAAAGTGTTAGAATAACAGTAAGAATAATTCATTTTCTTTTGAAGCTGCACTTATGGCACAAGGAACCACGAAGGGGAGAAAAAAGTCAATGTTTTAATGAAATCCTGCAGCCTTCTCAACTGCTGCATGCATTGCTGTCAGTTTGAACTGAATTGCACAAGGTAGCAGAACATACCTCTCAGTGTAAAATATATATATATATATATATCTCCCAGGAAGCATGTAGACAGATGCATTAAAAAATATGTAAGCAAATAAATAAAGTAGGTTAAACACAGCAGCATCCTTTACTTGCAACAGCAGCAGTTGAGGGACTACTTTACAGTACAATGCATCTGTATGTATTTTTTATTAATTTTGAAGGACTCGTTTTGCATTGTGAAAATATTTTATAAAAATATTGCAAATACCCCATTTTCTAAGTGCAATAATACCCTCCAGGGTGGGCAGTATTGGGCTATGCCAGACCTTCCAGGGGCTATAAGGCCCTCCACCTGCGGCGTCGGGCCTCATTACGCCCCTGGGCAGTCCGGTATAGCCCAATACTGCCCACCCTGTCAGGTATTATTGCTTACACAAGGATCAGGAATGGTGGAGGAATACATTTTATAACACAGCAAGGAAAGTGTGGGGGGGCAGATGGTGTGAGGGAAAAAAAACTAATGTAGGATCCCATGGTGATCCAGCAGCAGTTCTAGCCTGGACATAATTTGCAACTGATGTCCCTCTATGTGATCCAGCCGCTGCTCCACACCACTCACCCTCTCGTTGTTCGCCTCAACAGTAATCCAGAGAACTGCCAAGTCAGCCTGTGTTACATGCAGTTCTTTGGGGTCCACACATTCTACAGGCTGACCTGCTGGTGGTGGTCGTGGGGGGGGGGTGCTTGTGGAGCAGCAGGTGCTGCTTTGGCCCACCTCTTCTTAGGGATGATGCAATGCACAGCTGCACCCTCTACCACAGAATGGCCAGCAGGTGCAGGCATGGTCTGTTCTGTGGCAGCCTGCCACTCCAACTGCTGGTGACTTGAGCATATGGGTGTGCTGGCCCCCAGTCCCCACATGAGTCCCCTGGGGGCAACGGTGCACCTCCACCTAACATAGGCGGCACTTGACCACACTGCTGTCCCCCCAACACAACCAAAAAACGGCCAAACAATGGAGGTGCAGGGAGAACCAGGCACAGGCAGGGGATGCCAGATGAACTGGCAGCCAGCTGGTCATGGTGCTGAACAGGGATGGGATCCACATCTGGGCCTGTGGGAACAGACATATCCTGCTACAGAGGATCTGGTGCTGGACTTGGTGGTGGTGGTTCAACTGCCTCAAAGTCAGGACAGGAGGTGATGCTGGTCCTGCTTCTGAGGGGGGGCACTCCCAAGTTTTGAGTGGTCTAACAGGAATGGGTACCCATGCCCTCCACACATGCACACAGTATGAAGCTTACCACTACCACACTCTCCCAGAGCTGCCCCCACCCCAGACATTCCCTCACCCTGGTCCATCTCTCCTACTGAGCTCTCTCAGTCCAAGCAATCACTACTCACACTGTCTCACAACACACACACACACACGCACGCACACACACACACACACACACACACACACACACACAGAGTAACACAGACAAACAACTAACTACTTATAAAGGTAAGAAAAATTAAATTTACAGAATGAACAAATTAAGTAAAAAAGAGTACAGAAAAGACAAAAAAAATGTAGCTTTTAAAAAAGCTGTTGGGTCTAAATCAAAGTTTAAATCTCCTCCCCGCTCTGATCTAAAAGTATCAGCAGTCACAAAACACACTACTCTCTCTCCATTTGCACAGGAGAAAGTAAAAGTGTCTGCTTGTATGACTCACTTTCTTTCTGCTTAACTAAAGAGCATGTGACTTACAATACTATAAGCCATCTGAAACACCAAGTGGATCACTTAGAATCATAATGAGGAACCAAAGTCCATTAAAAACAATGACTTATTTTGCAATGCCATTCTGCCTTAACGCGAAGTGGCAATGACAAGGCAGTGGCAATGCAAAGTGCCCACTTCGCGTTCACTTTGCCGGTGGAATTAAAATTTGCTGTATCTCTAATTACCATGACATCAGCTTCATGATCAAGTGGGGGATCGTGCAGGTTCAAGATGGCGGGTCCTACAGCTGAAATTCTCTCTCTTTGCTGAAAATGCCATTACACTAAGACTCATGTAAACGGGGAAGGCAGAGCAGCTGCAATAAAAAAAATGTTAAAATTGTAGCTAATAGTAAGGAAATCCATTTACTAAGTTTCTTTATTTACATTTGTTTGAAGATCACTCAAAGTATACATAGCAGCTGGCAGCTACACAACAAAAGTCACTAAGAAATAGTTTATATTAGCAAAAGAAATATGAATATTTTGAACACAATTTATTTATTTATTTATTTTTTGTTGACCGGGTAAGTGCACTAGCC
The DNA here is from genome assembly GCA_016271365.2 of Neoceratodus forsteri. Taxonomy (NCBI): domain Eukaryota; kingdom Metazoa; phylum Chordata; order Ceratodontiformes; family Ceratodontidae; genus Neoceratodus; species Neoceratodus forsteri. The sequence continues at coordinate 59,152,071 of CM028130.1, forward strand.
AAAAAATGGCTATTTTCAGGCATGACCCGGGAGAGTACAAGGGATTACATACAAGAAACATTTCAGAAGTGCATTACAATAATACATACAGCTTAGTTTATAACCATTTAAACAAGGATACAACAGCAGATCAATAACACAACAACAGTGAGCAGTACATGCAAACAATATCAAAAACATATGCAACATAGTATCGGAGATACAGTCAAATACTTGGCCTTTAGTTTCATCAAATATATAGTGTTGTGAAACTCAATAATATTCCAAAAGAAACAAAGCACTTGTTCCAGTAATTAATTAAAATACATTAAAATAGAGTACAGATTTTAAGTTGTATCTTGCAAGAGTAGCACTGCTGACTGACTGAGTTACAAGGTTGATAACGTTGTTCTTGCATATGGTGAAGACAGATTTAATTTCCATAGCACTGTTAGATACTTGGAAAATTGATAAGAATCAATGTTAAAAGTAATGCCTGTATTTATTACAGTCTGTGAGAACACAGTACACTGAAGTAATTAACAAGATTCCCACAACAAGTTGGAGGAGGATGATTTAAAGGCATAGGCAGCTTATTAGCTAACAAGTGTTAAGTACATTAGAAATTAACTTAAAAGATGGAATATATTTATTGAAATGTTTCTCCAAGAAGGCATGCTGAGCAATAAGTTGCTCATCTCCCGGCATGATCTGTGGGGTAGGGAACAATAGGATAGAATACAGATACTGTACATGTTACAATGTTGGAATACAGTTTGCTTACTTGCATACAATGAGAGCAGGAGGGATTACAGGTAGATCACATTGACTAACAATGCAACAGTAAACTATAGTAGATATCAAGATACATTTAGCAATTAGGCAACAGTTGGTAACACTGCAACACATATAACTTGGCCACAGAATGTAGCACTAGATGGTAAGGTGACACAATAGTAATTGGTAGCCATTAGCGTAACAGAGATATTCAAGATTTACAGTGATAGGAGTAAAGAGAGGAAAAATGGAAGGAAAGAATGAAAAATTGTGGAAGGCAGAATGGAAGAAGGGAAAGGAAATTTATGGAGGGACACAAGCAGAACACGATTTTCGAGGCAAACAGAGATGACAAGGTGGACTAAGGTGCATAAAAGAGGGGTATAAGGGTAGGTTATTGGTGCTTAATTGAGTGTATGGGTAGGCCAGTGTTAGACTATGTCAACTAGAAGGGGGGTAGGAGGAGAGGAGAGGAGCGGTACTGTAAAGTGTGGCAGGGTGATACTGTATGAGAGAGAGAGAGAGAGAGAGGTATTGTAGGTGGGGGATATCCAAGGTGGGTGGAAGTGGAGGGAGTTAAAATTCAACAGTGTCCTGTTATCCCTATATGGGTAGGGCAGTGGACAGCCCTACTGGTAGGACACAGGTTATAGGTGATGAGAATTATTTATATATAATGATGCAAGAGAGGGGAGTGTTGGGGGAGGGATGTTTTGAGAGGTGGTAGCAGAGGTCAATTACAGTAGGGGGGTAGTACCCCACCAGTGTGCTGGATGACCCTGCCTGCACAAGGCAGTGATTGAGCAGTGACTGTGGGGATGCAGTAAAAGGAGAAAAAGAAGAAAGGGGATAAAGTTGTTGCCCACCATACACTATGGATCCTGCCTGCACATGGCAGCGATTGAGCTCACAGGAGGGTAGAGAAAGAAAGGAAGGAACACTTTAGGAAGAGGGAGAGTAGGGGACTAGAAGGAGCATGACCAGAGGGAAATAGGAGTGATGGGGAGTAGGCATATGGTAATATGGGCTTAGAGGATATGGTGGGGTGGATTAGGGAGGGTCATGGCAGGCACAGAAATGGGCAGGGAAGTTCTTGATATCAGAGTTAATGGAGTAGCGAAAGGATGAGTGGCAAATCTGAGGGGGGGGGAGAGAATTCCAGATTTTTGGGAGGTGATAACAAAAACCTGATTGGCCAATAAGGGTGGAGTGGCATGGGATCGCCAGGGTTCGTGAGTCAGTAGATCTTAGGGAGTGGGAAGGAGGGGGGTGGTTGTAAAGGCAAGGGATAGATAGGAGTGAAGTTCACCCAGCCTGCGCTTGGAGGTGAATTTTGCGCAGTGAGAGAGACATTGGTTTGTCAGGGAAGGGAAGGATAGTGTTAAAAACTATAATAATAATGCACTTTATTTGTTGAGTGCTTTTCAGTACAATCAAGGCACTTCACATAAAAGCATAAATAAAACAGGATAAGACATGTAACACAATATAAAACAGAAAAGTAATAATATAGTAGAGATCACAATGATGAGCGCAGAGGGGGGCGTCAAAGGCAAAATGGCAAAAGAGAAGTTGAAGTGGATCTAGTCTGGACAAGGAGAACTTAGAACCAGACCCTTAGACTACTTCACAGTAGTCAAAGATTGGTAGGATCATCTTCTGGACAATCTCACAGCTAGCCATGAGTGAGATGCAGGCACGGTTCCTGAATAGGGCACCGAGCTTGGGATACAATTTTTTCTGAAAGGCATCAATATGACAAGAGCAGTTCAGGTGCTGGTTCAGCCAGCCACCTAAATACCCGAAGGAGGATGTGTCCATGAGTAATGTCCCATCAAGGGTGTGAAAGGACTAAGTAAAGTAAATAAGTAAAATGTTATTTATATGATGCGCCCTTCCTGAGCTCAGGGAACCTTTACAATATACCATTCAATAACCATATTATATTTAAAATTGGGGAAAGAAAAGTCCATCAATAAGTCCCTGAAAATGCCTGGTTAAACAAGTAAGTTTTTAAGGATTTTTTAAAATCCTTACATGGTCAAGCTATCTCATATCTGGCGAGGTAGAGCATTCCACAGGGTAGGTGCCATAAAGGCAAAAGATCTTCCTCCAGATGTTTTCAGGGATACCCTGGGAATCTCCAGCAATCCCTCTCCAGAGGATTGGAGTGAGCAGGAGGGGCAGGTAGTGAGGTCCCAGCTCATGTAGGGCCTTGTAGGTCAGCAATGCAACCTTGAAGGTGATCTGCCACTGTATGGGAAGCCAGCACAGTTCACACAGCACAGGTGTTATATGATTGGATCTAGGAGATTCAGTCAACAAGCTGGCCATTGCATTCTGCACTAGCTGCAAGCGGCGGATATCCACCCCAAGTAGCCCTAGACAGAGAGCATTGCAGTAATCAAAATGACTGTTGAGAATGGTGTGGATGAAGGTAGTAAGAACTCCAGGTGGGACCAGTTGCTTCTCCAGAGCTATATTCCTTAGATGGTAAAAAAAAAGGAAGATTTGACTACAGCCAAAACCTGCATCCTCAGGGTCATTCTTTCATCAAATACCACACCCCAGTTACTTAAATGGCCTGAGGCCATAAGCAGGGTCCCCCCAAGGTATAAACCTGAGGGTTCCCTGCCCATGTCCCTGTCATCCTAAAACCAGGGTCCACCACCAATACCTCTGTTTTATTTGAGTTCAACTGAAGCCAACTGGTACTCATCCAGTTCTGTATCTCCATAGAAACATAGAAACATAGAATTTGACGGCAGATAAGGACCGCTTGGCCCACCCAGTCTGCCCATTTCCCTACCTGATGGATAAGCTGCAGATCCTAGTTAACCAGCAGCCTACTTCTTCCTACCCCCACCCCCTAGAATTGCCTTATGACTGTCCCATGCATGCTTGAATTCCACCACTGTTTTTGACTCCACAACCTCCTCTGGAAGGCCGTTCCATACATCCACAACCCTCTCTGTGAAAAAATACATCCTTAAATTACCTCTGAGCCGCCCCCTTCTATCTTCAAATTGTGCCCCCTTGTTCTTGCTCACCTCTTTTTTTGAAAGATGCTACCCTCTTGGACTTTGTTGATTCCCTTGAGGTACTTGAAAGCTTGTATCATGTCCCCCCTCTTCCTCCTTTCCTCGAGGCTATACATATTAAGCTCCTTAAGTCTCTCTTCATATGTCTTCGGTGCAGACCTGCACCATTTTAGTTGCTCCTCTGGACAGCTCCATCCTGTCTAGTGTCTTTATGGAGATTGCTCTGAACTGCACGCAGTACCCAGATGTGGTCTCACCAGCTGTCTCTACAGAGGATAATAACTTCTTGTTTTCTACTGGTGATGCCTCTCCCTATGCATCCCAGTATTCCCCAACCCTCCTTGCTGCCCTCTCACATTGCTTGCCCACCTTTAGGTCATCTGATATGACTACCCCCAGGTCCCTTTCCATTTTGTTGTTGTTAGTATCTCACCCCCCATTGTGTACTCTTCCCCTGGGTTTTTGTTTCCCAGGTGCATTACCTTGCACTTCTTAGCATTGAATCTAAGCTGCCATACATTTGACCATTCATCTAACCTTGCCAAGTCCCTTCTCATCCTTTCCACCCCACCGTGTGCATCAACTCTGTTGCAGATCTTTGTGTCATCTGCAAGAGATATACTTTTCCTTCCAGGCCCTCTGCAATGTCGCTTATAAAGACATTGAAGTGGACCGGTCCTAATACTGAACTCTGAGGTACCCCACTACTAACCCCCTTTTTTCAGAGTGGACTCCATTTACTATTACTCTCTGTGTCCTATTCTCCAGCCAATTCTTTACTCAGGCTGTCATCTTGGGACCCACTCCCAGGCTGGCTAAGTTATTAAAATCCAGCAGGCAGTTATTAAACACTGTGGTAGAATCAGAATCCTGTTCAGGCACAAATGACATGTAGAGCTGAGAGTCATCAGCATACCAATGAAAACTCAGCCCATGCCATCTTATAATGTCCCCTAGTGGAAGCATATATACCGCGAATAACACAGGGGACAGCACTGAACCTTCTGTGGAACCCCGCAGGGTAGCCAGTAAGGGGCTGAGGAATAAATCCCTGACACCATTCTCCGATATCTGCCCTTGAGGAAAGATCGAAACCAACTGAGTACTGCCCCCCTCAGTCCACAGAAGAACCACAGGCCCTCGAGCATCACTCCATGATCCATGGTGTCAAATGCTGCTGAGAGATCAAGGAGAACCAAGATGGAAGGGTTCTCTGATCTCTCGCCATCAGGAGATCATTTAGTACCCACACCAGGGCCATCTCAGTGCTGTGCTGTTCCTAAAGTCAGACTGGAGAGGGTCATAGATATTGTCATTGGTCAAATGACACTCCAGCTGCAAAGCAACCATCTTTTCAATAACTTTCCCTATAAAGGGTAAATTTGAGACGGGTCTGTAATTTGCTGGGCATTAGGGGTAAAGGGAGTTTTTTTTTAAAAGGGGGCATACTACTGCCTCCTATAAGGGATCTGGAAAGATCCCTCTCTCCAATGAAACCACCACTATCCTAGCCAGGACCAGGCCAATGATCTCTACGCACCCCACTAGTAGGCGTGTAGGGCCCAGATTAAAACTACAGTAAGTTGGCCGCAAAGTCTGGACAGTCCTCACTATATCTATAACTACTTGTTGGCTAAAGGTGAACCAAGTCAACTGGGCATTAGTACCACACAACTGATCAGTGCATGGTCCAATGGGAAGGCACTGGCTGATCTCATCCCTGATAGTGGACACCTTATCAGTGAAGAACTGAGCAAACTCCTCACACTGTACTTGTGACAAAACTTGACCGGCATGAGGACAGGCTGGATTGCACAGTCTGTCCACAGTCCTGAAGAGCTGGGCTGGCCTATTCTTCACTGTAGAAATTTCCCTAGACAGGAACTCTGTCTTCTTATGGGAAATTGCTGATTGGTAGACGTTGTAATGATCCAGCAATCTAAGCTTATCCACCTCCAGGTGAGTTTTCTGCCAATGTCTTTCAAATCTTACCCCTGTCTCTTCAGCTCACGGATCTCCCCATTAAACCAGGAGGGCACCAGGTGAAGAATAAGGGGGCAAACACGTGTTGGAGCAATGACATCCAAGGCCCTCACAACAGTCCTATTATAGGCCAACACCAGGGGTCTTGGGTCAATGCTATCCATAGGAAGTCCCGAGATGTCCAGCTCCATCATTAGGCCTTCTAGGGTAACTCCTCTCAAAGGATGGAACTGCACTAAGTCCTTAGGGGCAGTCTTATTATGGGGGGCTGCAAAACTGAATCTTACAGCATGATAGTCAGACCAACCAAAGGACTCCACCTCTACATTGGAGATCTCCATCCCCAGGTAGAACACCAAGTCCAATGTGTACCCTTTTTCTTGAGTTGCAGAGGTAAATCAGGCCCAATGACTCCATCAATTGGAAGAGGTTTTGTCCAAATGGTGAGAGTTCACTATTGACCCAGGCATTGAAGTCCCCAGGAGTTAACCATCTGAGGGACTCCAACACCATATCAGTGATGAAATCTACAACCTCATTCAGGAACTCCGTTCCATCACCTGGTGGATGGTAAATGAGAAGAGTCCTGTAGCCTGCACCTGCACCCACAATACACTCAAAGGAGTTGGTGCCTCCAACTGGCACTGCCCTGAGATTCGGTTCCTGTCTAAAACAGATAGCATCCCCCACCCCCACCCTGTGATCCACTCTCCAGCGGTGAATCACTGAGAACCCAGCCAGAACTATGCACTCCACAATAGGGCCCACAATTCCATCCAGCCAGGTCTTGGTGATGCAAGCCAGGTCAACAGAAGCAACAAGATCTGCAACCACTGCGGTCTTATTCCTAATCAACCTGGCATTTCTTAACACCGTCCAGAAGGGACAGGAATCCAAGGATGGCCCACTTCCTTCCTTACAAAGTCAGAGCCCTTGGGTATGGGTACAAGGCAAGGATAACCTCCTTCCTGTGAAGCCAAAAATTATCCAAAGTACATGGAAAACAGGGGTCTCAAAGCAACAGGGAAGTGCACAAATACCCCAGGAGCTGATAATTGTACATAAACACAAATTGAAAAAGTGTGGGGTCAGCTCTGGTCATGAATTAGACATCAAGTTTTTTGAGCATTTGTTGTGCTTTTTTCATTTGCATATACTATATTTGTTTAAGCAGCAGTTGAAACTGGAAGTTCTGCACACGTTGATTTTGAATCCATCTGTGCTGATGCCGTGTATATACAGGCCACTTCCCACTGCACTCTCTTTGTAATCTGCTCTTTTCTATATGAATTTGGGTGTACCTATATGGTGAAACAGAAACTTTTTGTTGAGACCAAATCTTTTTATTTGCCTTGTTTGTCACTATGTGCGATGCATTAAAAATAAAAATATTGTGCTGACCCCAGGTTTTTTCGATTTAACCTCATTCCTGTGTCCATTTCACCCCAGGGCGTCTCCTGGTTCTTCTCACTGTCTCTATCCACCCACTCCTTTCCTATCCCCCTCTAGAGTTCCAAAATCTCTGACTCCTTCTGCTCCTCCTCTCCTCAAGATGCCAAAAGCTTGACATTTATTATAAACTTCAAAAGGGAGTGGAGGATGAACAAAGGGACAAAGATCCTTTAGTCTCGAGGGGGAGTTCTGCCTGACTGTAATACCTCAGCACTTGTTTCAGACACTCCTCATACACCAATGTTCTCACTCTCACCCCTATTCATTCAATATACATCATCCTCCCTATATACCAACAATCAAACTTTCACAGAACTTTCACAGCATACTATAAACTCAGTCACCACTCACATACACTTCCCAAACACCCTAAACAAGTCCAATTTAGCCCCCCATTAGCGTCAAATAAAATAAACATTAACCAATAAAAACAGCAGTAGAAAATCAGAAGTGAAAATCTTATGGCAGCATAGAACAAACAGAATAACAGAAATAGTCTTTTAAACTCTCAGATGAGTTATGTGTGCCTGTAGGGATCCCACCTCTTTGGGAAATGATCCACATTAAGCAGTATTAGGTAGTTCAGTAATGGCAGCTTGAAACAAAAAATATTTGAGTAACACATACTGGCTGAATTGGTGGAATACAATAGAGAAAGAACAATGGAGGGAGGAAAGAGGAACAAGGAGAGGCAGACATAGGGAGACTAGTTCAACTAAATGTCTTTGTCAAAGTGAATCAGAGATGGAAGGCTAAGCAAAATAGTCAAAGAGGGAAAAGTTAATCGAAGCAGTCACAGGAGCTGGAGGCTGTGAGGTGAAGCTGTAGCCTAGATTTGAATACTCCTAGAGAGGTGGGGGTGGTGATGTAAGTGCTGAGGGCATAATACCAGCTGGGTGCATGGTAGGCAGAGGATCTTTGGTCCTGGGTGGTGCAGCATCGGGGGATCTGGAGAAGCTGATGTTCCGAACTTCTGGTAAAATGGGGGTTGGTATTATGGTGTTGCAGGTCATGGATGTAGGGTGGCATGAGACCCAATGTAGATTTTTTCACCATCAAGCAGGAAAGGTACTTTATGTGATTGGAGAGCTGTAACCATCCCATATCAGCGTAGAGCTCACATGTATGAGTGCATCTTTGGGCACCAATGAGCAGCCGACAGGCCTTGTTAAAGGAGATTGTTACACGCCTGAGTGCGGTAGTTGAGGCTGAGCCATAGATAATTAAGCCATAGTCTATGACAGAGATGACAGAGCTTTGGAAAGCAATCTTCAGCACAGATTGGGTAAGGAACTGTCTGCTATGGTATAGGATACCAATGCGTTGATTCACAGTTTTCGCAGTACTGTCATTGTGGGTCCCAAAGGTTAGGCAGGGATCGAGGGAGAGTCCAAGGTATTTAAATGATGTCACTTGTTCGAGGGTATTTCCTGCATAAGTATTGATAGCAAGCATAATTTGTTTTTTCTTGGTTTGCAAGCTTGAGAAGAGCATGGATTTAGTTTTTTTGCAGTTTAGGACCAGTTTGTGCTCTAACAACCAGTTCTCAACCTTGGGGAAAGCAAGCTGTAGACTGAGGAGTAAAGGTTTTGGATCCTTATGGGAGGAGAGAATTACAGCATCATCAGCATAGAGGATTATTTGTTCTGGGCAAGATTGAGGGAGGGAGTTTAGGAATAAGCTGAAAAGGGCCCAGAATGGATCCCTGAGGAACGCCTGAGAGAACTGGATTTGAATCTGAGAGAACTCCTGAGATTTTTACTCTTTGTGAGCGTTGGGCCAGGTAACTTTTTACCCAGGCACTAGAGCCCTGAGAGAGCCCAATAGCCTATAGGTGTTTGACAAGCAAGTCATGGTGAACAGTGTCAAACACCTGTGTTAGATCAATGAATACAGCTCCAGTTTGGTATCCTTTGTCCATAGCATTGTGGATTGCTCCAGAGAATTCCAGGAGGGCGGTCGATGTGCTGTGCCCTTGCCTGAAACCGTGTTGCTGTGCACAGAGGATGTTATACATTTGCAGGTAGTCTGTAAGCTGGTCCACCACAATGCACTCAAGGGCCTTAGAGAGGGGTGGGAGTATCAATATTGGTCAATAGTTACCAGGTAAGGATTTGTCACCACTTTTGAACACCGGGGTGATTACTGCAGATTTCCATTTGCTAGGAAATTGACTAAGGCAGAGGGAGAGATTGAAAATTTTGGTGAATGGGAGCAATACTTCTTCCAGGGTAGGGGACAGTAGTTTAAGGTCAATAGTATCGCTGCTTGCTCTGGACTTAGAGAGAGCCTTTTTTATGTATTTGCGGACTTCATGTTCCCTAACTTTTTTGAGATGGAAGGGCGGTTGATTTGGAGAAACAGGAGGCGAAGTTGGTTCCGAGGGGTCTGTATCCGAAAAGAAGTCTTGGGGGGAGGACACCACTAAGGTCAGTGAAAGTTGCATTTAGGGTCCTTGCTTTGACCATTGGGTCTAGTGTAGTGTAGTGGCTCCATCAACAGACAGTAGAGTAGGTGAGGATTTGGACTGTTTACCTATGATATTTCTGATATTGTCCCACAAGGATCTCCTGTCACCCCGGGTGTTGGTGAGGGCATCCTTGAAATAGGAACTCTTCATCATTCGGATTTGTTTAATGCAGTAGTTAAGATTGTTTGTACCTTTGGATGTCCAGCAGGGAGCCTGCAGCTCTAGCTATTGCCCAGAGGTGGTGCCTTGTTTTCAGTTTGGCCAAAACCTTAGCAGTGAGCCACGGATTAGAGAGAGCTTTGATTTTGCGCTTTTTTACTGGTGCATAGGAATTGCAGGCGGCATTGAAAGTAGTGATGAAGTAATCAAGGGCTACATCAACATCTTGTGAATTGTATATTGGGGACCAGTCTTGACATCTGAGACAGGCCTTGGGAGGAGTCAGATTGCCATAATGTAGTACTCTGCTTGAGATGGTTTTTGGAGGTGGCTTGCAGAACTTATTTTTCCAGGTACAGATGACAGGGGAGTGGTCACTGAGAGAGTCCGGAAGGACGGATGTGTTATTTATGCTCCTTGGAAGCTGCTTGCCCCTGAACAGGGCTGCTCCAGCTCACACACGGTCGGCTGGCACCCAGCCAGCCACCGACCAAGACCATGACACCCGCCTGCAGCTCCTTGGAAGCTGCTTGCCCCTGAACATGGCTGCTCCAGCTCACCCACGGTCGGCCGGCACCCAGCCAGCCACTGACCAAGACCAGAACACCCACCTGCAGCTCCTTGGAAGCTGCTTGCCCCTGAACAGGGCTGCTCCAGCTCATCCATGGTCGGCCGGCACCCAGCCAGCCACCGACCAAGACCAGGACACTCACCTGCAGCTCCTTGGAAGGTACGGGACAGCGCAGCCAATTGGAACACGGGTGCTTCCAGCAAACCTACTCTGATTGGCCAGGAGATTTCCCCTGCTATAGACACCTGGTACTTTGTTAGATTTTCAATAGAACTAAGTACATTTCAACTGTGTTATTAGGAGTTTTTCAACTGTATTAGCTGGACTGTAATTTCTACTACTGTTTTAAAGTGCTTACACCTCTTCTGTCTGACTGCTCTTCCTACAGCGCCCCCCATCCAAGCACTCTGCCTTGGTGCCGATAAGTCTAACTACCTTTTGTCTTACTAAACTGCTCAAATCTAACCCCTTTACCTCTATGCTATTTAAGACCTGCTCTGTCTTCTTCTCTCTAGCTGCTTGCCCCTGAACAGGGCTGCTCCAGCTCACCCACGGTCGGCCGGCACCCAGCCAGCCACCGACCAAGACCAGGACACCCGCCTGCAGCTCCTTGGAAGGTATGGGACAGTGCAGCAATCGAACACGGGTGCTTCCAGCAAACCCACTCTGATTGGCCAGGAGTTTTCCCCTGCTATTGACACCTGGCACTTTGTTAGATTTTTGATAGAACTAAGCACATTTCAACTGTGTTATTAGGAGTTTTTCAACTGTATTAGCTGGATTGTAATTTCTACTACTGTTTTAAAGTGCTTACACCTCTTCTGTCTGACTGCTCTTCCTGCAGTGCCCTCCCCCCATCCAAGCACTCTGCCTTGGTGCCGATAAGTCTAACTACCTTTGTAGTGGCTAGTTTTCCATTAGCAGGTTACACAGACCTGCCACTACAGGGATTCTTGGTCTTCTACATAAATCACTGTATTCTTTTGTGGGAAATATGGCCGGCATTATCATTCTACTTCTTTCCTGGTGCTGCTACAAGGGGACTTGAGTCTGAAGGGTGGATGGCCACTAACTAAGCTGCTCCTGCTCTCCTTGTTCCCCTTTCTGCTGTATTTTCTCATCTAGGTTTTAAGTGAGTACCTAGGTGGGCAAATTACTTGCCTAGAAAATATTACACTAATACAAATCACGAGACCACTCAATCTGGGACCATGGCTCTACTTATTGTGTTCTTATTGCTCTGACGGTGCAGAGTTTTCAGCAATACAGTGCAATTCGAAGTACCTCAATGCAATTCAGTTCTCCAATGTACCTTATCAATACCTAATGTTATAACAGTCTACCGTGCAGACACTATGTCATTCTCTTCTCCCCTTTTAGCCTATTCCCCAGTTAGCCTACACCCCCTTACTGTCCTCACCTATGTCTACCCAAGCACTTACATTGATCACGATCAACTGTCATTACAGTGGCGCGCCTGTACTTGGCATGATATGGGTTGCAGCGAAGAAATAAAAAAGCAGTCTCCATTCTTATAAGCTCCTTAAAGAAAGTTATACTTCTGCTTCTTCTCTGCTCAGGAAATGTGGAGCTCAACCCTCGCCCCTCCTACAACTTACCTCGCCTATCGATTTTGCTGAGGCCACAGGTCTCAAAATGATGATGGTCAACATTTTAAGCCTGCCTAAAAAACCTGTACAGCTGCAAACCTGGGCTGCACATGTTAACCCAGACCTTATCATAATTACTGAGTCGTGGTTAAAAAAGACAAACACTGATCAACAAATATCACTGCAGGGCTACAATTTATTTAGAGCAGATAGAGAGTCTAGAGGTGTGGGTGCGGTTATCTACGCCAAATCTAAGTACTTGGTCACCAATATTAGTTGCAAATCTCTAGCCAAGGAATTTGAGTTAGTTTCACTGAGCCTTCATCTCCCCTCCTTAGAATGTATCCTAGGTGGCTATAGACCCCCCGTCTGGTGGTGATGAAGTCTTTAATCTTTTGAAATCCATGTTCGTAGATGCAAAAACGGAAACAATATTTCTAGGAGATCTAAATATGGACTGGCTGTCACCTAAATCACACGGCCTCAAATCCCTTTGTGACGAGCTAGGTCTTGGGCAATTAGTCAGTGAACCTACTAGGAACAACACTCTAAATACTTCCAACAGTTCCATTCTAGATGTGGTACTAACCACCCATCCACACAAAATATCTCATTTGGCAGTGTTTCACAATGACATGAGTGATCATGGAATTGTTGCTTGCATAAGATCTCAAATTAAGGCCTGGCCGCAACCCATCTTTATAACAAAAAGATCCTTTCGCAAATTCAGTGCAGTAAACTTCCTATCTGACCTGAGCATGATCAGATGGCAAGATTTTTACCTAGCCAAAGTTGTCAACAAGGCACCTTGCATCCTTAAAGACAAACTCACTACAATAATAAATAAGCATGCCCCTTTCATCAAAGTAAGGGTACGGAACAATTCCAACCCCTGGTTCACCTCGGATCTCAAGGCAGCCCTTATAGCTCGAGATAAGCTCTGGGCTAAAGCTAGACATTCCAAAGAATCTTCGGATTGGCAGGCCTTTGAACAGCCTGGAATAACTGTGTGAAAAAAATTCACTCTGCTAAAGCTAAGTATTATATTTCTACTCTCGAACAAGCTAAAGGTAACCCTCCTAAAATATGGAAGACTACCAAAGCTATAGAAGGACGGCCCATGGCCCCCTCTGTCCCAACAAAGATAGTTGCAAGTGGCAAGATTGTGGAAAACAAGTCCCTAATCCTGGAGGAACTTAACTCCCACTTTGCCACAGCTGGATTAGCTTTTGACTCTTCACCTTATGCTGGTGCTGCGGTGAGCCAGCATACCCCTCCCACCACAGCTAGTCCTGCACCCAGCCCCTTCCAACTGCGTGAGATAACCTATAAAGAAGTAGAAGATTCTCTTCTTAACTTAGACACCAAAAAAAGCGAAGGGGACGATGGCTTGGAACCCTTTTTCCTAAGGTCAGGCTACGCCCACCTCACTGCCCCAATTCTCCACATCTTCAATCTTTCCCTTACATCTGCTACTGTGCCGTCCTGCTGGAAATCAGCACATATCCTCCCTATATTTAAATCTGGTGACTCATGCGATGTAAACAACTATAGGCCTATCTCCATGTTGCCTATCCTTTCTAAAGTTCTCGAAAAACTGATCCATATTCAGTTAAAATCTCACTTGGAAACCTTCTCTCTCATTAACCCAGCTCAATCTGGCTTCCGGGCTAATCATAGCACAATCACTGCACTAGCAAAAGTAACCAATGATTGGATCTCTGCTATAGATGCTAAGAAGGTAACTGTAGCCTTTTGGACCTCAGCAAAGCTTTTGATACTGTTGATCACAAACTATTAGTCAATTGCCTTGCAAAGTTGTGTGCCACATACCATACCACCCAGTGGTTCTCTAGCTACCTAACTGGAAGATTCCAAAAAGTAAAGGCGGAAGGCTTTTTTTCTGCTGCCTTGCCAGTTGCAAGAGGAGTCCCCTAAGGATCCATCTTAGGCCTTATCTTGTTTTATCTGTACATTAATGACTTAGATGCTAACATATCTACGTCCAATCTGCACTTTTTTGCAGATGATACTGTGTTGTATACTTCTGGCTCATCGTTATCTGAAGTCAAGGGAGTGCTTCAAGCGGACTTCGCACAACTTGAGCATAATCTAATAAAGGCAAAGCTTCTACTCAATGCTAAGAAGACTAAAGCGATGATATTCTTCCGCAGTGCTGTCACAGGCCCCCCCCCAATACCCTTGCCCAAGACTTCATTGTCACCATGCTAAACGAGCCTCTGGAAGTTGTAACCAAATTTAAATATCTAGGTATCTGGATCGACAAAAAATTATCTTTCAGTGACCACGTCGAAGATGTCTCTAGAAGGTTAAAAGCAAGGTTATGTTTCTTCTACAGAAATAGGCCCCTTTTCCCCCTTGAAACTCGAAACAAGCTTGTACAGGCCACTTTTCTCCCCCTACTCGACTATGGCGATGTAATCTATTCCTCAACCACTCTTGCAAATCTAAGTAAACTGGACATCCTTTATCACAGTGCATTACGGTTTATTACCAACTCCCCTTACCGTTCGCACCACTGTGACTTATATGCAGCTGTTGGTTGGACATCCCTTACTACTAGACACCTGCTCCATGCTGGGCTATGGACTCTTAAACTGCTTCTGCAGAAATTGCCAAGCTATCTCTCTTCCCTTATTAGTATCTCACATAGTGCATACTCGTTAAGAAAATCTGACTTTATTATGCTTGACATACCAAGGACGCGGACTTCCTTTGGTTAACATGCTATTGCATATGCCCTTCCCTCCATTTGGAACCAATTACAAACCATACTAAAGCTAACTAGCACAGTTTCAATAAACTTCTACAAATCGCTAAGTTCAGCCAAAATAAAAGACACCTGTAACTGTCATTAAGTCTCTTCCTTCCCCATGTGTGCCATATTTATCCACTGGTAAGGTATAATTGATTTGTCATATTAACTGCTTTCCCTTCCCCTTCTACTCCTGGCTTTATCTTTCTTACGCTCACTGCTACTCTATCAAATCACTCCTCCCCATATCAGTTGTAGACTGTTGTTTGTTCTAGCTGCCAAAATACTGTATATGTATTGCACACACCTGTCATCATGTTTCATTTATCAGTATGCAACCTGTAAGTCGCTTCCCTGTCTCATATCAATGTTTACCAGCCTGTATCATGTAACGTGCATTTCATGTATATACTGTTATTACCTATCTGTGTTTGTACTTTAAGTGTTTATGTCACAGGACCTCCTTGTGAATGAGCTTGCTCAATGGAGTTTTCCTGCAATAAACTTGAACTTGAACTTATGCGGGTTGGGTGGCTGGCAAGGACCCAGTCTAGGAGAGTGCTAGTGCCCGATTTGTTATTCTTCCTAGTAGGGGAGCTCACCATCTGCGTTAGGTTAGCTGATATGATAGCATCCTTGTGGGACCCAACATCATGTGTGAGCCAATGATATTAAAGTCACCAAGGAGAATGAGCTCAGTGCCAGGAGGTTGTGATCTTACAAATTCAAGTATGGATTTGAGGCCAGTCCCTGGGTCTTTTGGTGGGATGTAGACATCAACTACAGTGAGGACTTTATTTTGGGCACCAAGGAGTAGCTTTTCAGGAAGGAATTGTACTGAGGTGTTTGGGGAGGTAGTGCAGACAGGTTGACCAGTGATGTTATCTTTTAAGTAAATTATACATCCCCCCTTTTAGTAATCCTATTAAGTCTGAAGATGCTGTAGCCTTGTAGAAAGATGGCATGGTCTGGAGTATTGGGTGTCAGCCAGGTTTCAACAATGGCTGGGATATCAGGGTTATATTGACTGGCAGAGATTTGAAGGGGGGGGCAGCTTTGGAAGGAGGCTGCAAATGTTGAGGGTGGCAATGGTGAGACCCCCATCCGATTTGCAGAGTTTATTGAGCTGGAGTAAGCAGGTCCTGGATTCAGATGTACACTTCCTGACATCAGGAGGAGTAGGAACAAGAGTTTTAGAGCCATCTCACGCTGCTCATAGTAGGTAAAATATCGTCTCCAATGATTGCTTGCCTGAATGCAGCATAGACGTCTAGGGTCCCAGTGCAGGGCAATGGCTAGTAGCAAAGGTCAGTTAGCCCATGTTCCATCTACTTGATTTGTCATAAGCAGCCAGTCCTTTGCAGGGGGGTGCCACAAGTGTGGGTAGGGAGGAATGACCATGGTACCAAACTGATGGTAGTGGGTGGGTGTAAGTAGGGTGGAGGGTGGAGAGGGGTAGCAGACACTAGGAATATAGCAGAGGGGAGGAAAGAAGAGAGGCAAGAAGAGGCAGGAGGAAGTGGTTGAGGAGAGGCATGGTCAGAGACAGCAATAGGAGGAGGAGGAGTGGAGAAGTCTGTAAACAGAGATGTGTTTTAGTAGGTGGTGAAGTGCAGAAAGGGAAAAATAGGACTGAGACCGCTGAGGGTTGTGGGGCAGGCTTAGTGCAAAATAAACAAGCTGAAAATACAGGTGGTGGGGGAGTGGTTTAGCTAGGGGATAGGAGGAGAAAAGAATAGGGGTGGGTCCTGAGGGCAGATGGCGTGAGTCAGAGACTATTTAAATAAGGTTGGGGGGGAGGGGGGCGTAACATTTCGGCACTGAGCAATGCAACTGAATGGGTGCCTAGCCCAGTAAAGCACAGTCAGTGAAACACCAACCAGGAGGCAGTGGCCAGAACCAGAGGCCAATCAGTGAGTGGTGTGGAGCGCGGTCGGCCAATAGCACCTGATCACAGTTTCCCCAGCCCAGGGATGTTCTTACCCAGCTATCTGGAGCCCAACGGCAGCAAGTGGAGGCATCTGAGATGGTGGATTCACAGGGAGCGAACCATGCCTGCTAGGCACACGGATGGCCTATTCAGGGGTCAATTTAGACAGGGGAGAGAGAAACAGACTGAGTGAGTGAGTGAGCAAATAAGCAAGTTGGATAACAAGAGGTTGTGACTTGAATGATGATAAAATCCACAAAAATGAAAATTGACCAGTTTTAGATTGATAAAGTCACTTGATATAGTCACTCACAATAGTCCAATTCTCAGCTGGAGAAATTCTCCTGGGCCTGCTTCAGTACAGTTTCCAGCACCATGGTAGAAAACAAGAAAACACCCACTAACAGAGTGTGGTTTAAGGCTCCTTCAACACCCAATCTGATGGGCAGTCACCCCAGTTGAAGCAACCGGCACTACGACACCTAGGACTGGACTGGCCCACCAGCCAGTCCCCAGGCTATGTAGGGGAACCCTCAGTTATTTTGTCTGCTCTGCAGTCGACCCACTAAGGAATCTCAGTGTGCAGTGTCTACCCCCAGATTTTAACTCACCCACCAGAATGGATGCAAGAGAAACCTCCCCACTCCAGTCCTTACAGCCAAAATTGAGGCAGGACCATTCTCTCAAACTCAAATTCACAGCACAGCACAGCATTTATTCAAAATGAATCCCACAACGGTTGCTCCTCCACGGCGTTCCAGGTCAACAGCTCCTAGTCCAACAGTTCATCTGGTCCAGTCCTCCTCCAAAAGTTTTCTTACTATCCTGGTCTCCTTGCTCTCCTCCCAGAGCCAACCAGCCAGCCAACACAATCCAAAAAAGGACCAAGAAAATTCCAAGTGTTCCAACAAGTAGCAAACCAGCAGGTAGGACTTAAACTATAAAAAAATACTTTTCTTTTTTACGACCAATGCCAGCAAATGATTCGGTTGATCTAATACCATAGCTGCCATTGTAACTACGCCAAGAATGCTATACAACTAGTCCCTCACTTACTACTGCTAAATTTAAAATTGGCACAGGTAAAATGAACATACAAAACATTAAAAAATACAAAATGAACCAACGTAAAAAACAAGCAAAATAAACTTCATCCCACACTGCTATACTATTGCTGCTACAGTTTGCTGGAGGGTAGAGAGAGAGAAACCTGGTAAGTCCCTGCGCAGTGCTGAAGGTCATCGAGACTGTTTTTTTGGCTTTGAGAGACAGTTGGTGATTTGCAAACCAACGCTGAACTTTGCCAAAGTTGTGCTGCAAGTTGGATGCAACCTCAGTGGGGCAGGAGCAAGAGGCACACAAGACTGTATCATCAGCGTACATGTGAATAGAGGAAAAGGGAGAACAAGTGAACGGGAGAACATTTAGAAAAAGAGAGAATAGTATGGGGCCTAACACTGATCCCTGGGGGATACCAGTTCTTAATATAATAATAGAATATGTATTTCTTTTTTTTATTAGAAGACACAATTAAACTTAAAATGAGGTAACAATTGTAACAGCACAAGACTTTTCTACTGTCCCAATCCCGTATCTTATTTTGGCTTTCTTTAACTTGTTACACCAGGGGTTTCCTTCAAATGCAGGGAGCTGATTTTAAAACAGAGAGCAAATTCTCTTACTGAAGAGGTCTCACAATTCCTCAACGGTGTTGCTTATCGCATGAAAATGAACTACCAGAGACCTTCTGGATACTCAATTCCTGATGCCACGCTCCTAGCTGGTCTCCTCAAGGAATTCTTCACATTACCAGACATACAGAGACCCAAGACACTATCTGCTCATGCAGCAATTTCAATTTCTTGACATTCTTCACCCAGAGGAGTGCTCGCTGTGCCACACTGAGCACTCAGATGGCCTGCCACACCACTGGGTCCCAATCAACCACTCTCTAATGGATCTGCTCCTGCCTCCACAGGCTGCACCCCCTGAGAGCCCAAACACTGTAGCGGCCACAGACCAGGGGAAAAGGGGTAGACCTGCCACCACTATGCCCTCAACAGTCCAGGCTGAAACCTCTGGACCTTGCCTTGGACCCATCTGCTAGAACAGGCCTGCCCACAGAAACACTCACTGGCTCTACAGGTTGCACTTGTCCACAGGTGAGAATACATAGAAAAGAAGGCCCCCATCAGTGCTTACCCTACTAAGGTGCCGAGGATCACTTTTCAGGCCTCCATTCTTCTGCTCCTCATGGGCCCCTGTTCTCAAACTGCACTGATATGCCCCAGGCTGATACTCTACTGCTCCCCTGCCACATATGGCCTGAACCGCCATACCTTTATATGCTGTTTTTTGAGGGAGGAGGACCGGGATGGCAAGTGGACCACCCCTGCCCCACCACAGCCCTCCAGCCAAACTTGTGGGCCGAGCCCCCCAAATTCTCTCTCTTCTTACCTGGAATCTCCCTCTGTGCCAAAAAAACTCCTACCTTTATCACCTCTGGGCTGGGGCCCCTCTTTGCAGGCAGGCTGCCAGTAGCAGACTTACAGGCACCAGAACTCTCTTTGCACTAACTAGAGCGCTTACTGCGTAACTACACTTAGCAATGAAAGCTACCTAGTAAGCTCCTAGAGGAGGCTTACATTAGTAAGTATAGTTTTAGTAGTAGTTTTATAAACAAACTTCCAAGAGTTTATAGAAACATTTGAAAGTGTGAATAATTGTCTTATCACCCTTTTCTCCTGCTGTGAGTTCGATGGTCAGTTGCTTAATAAACTGGTTCTTTTTGTGAGTTGTGTCTCCTGCCTCTCCATTTTAGTGAAATTACATTGTGTAGCCAAATAGTCAGAGAACCACGTTACCACCCAGTTGATTATCTCTTCTCCACCCCGAGAGAGAGAGAGAGAGAGACTGTCATCTCTACCAACAAAAGGGGCACCACCTCTTCGGCTCACTACAGCTGGTATACTCAGCAGGGTACATGTGTCAGACAGACTGGATTGTGTCTCTCATCTATGACCAACAACAAAGAGGAGAAAGGCCTTGTCTTATTAAAGGATGTGGGGGTGCGTTTGGACAGGAATCCGCAGCAGAAGCTGGGAGGTGATCCTCCCTCAAAACAGATCACTTTTACAACTGCACATGGAGTGCTACACAAGGTTCTTGAATTCATACCTGAGTTAAGGATTATGTGAACATGAAGGCAGTACAGAGTACAGTGACTAAAATGATTCAATGCATGAGGGATAGGTGTACAAGGAGAGGTTGGAAGACCTTGTCATGTACAAACTAGAGGCCAGGAGGGAGATTACCTGCACTGGACAAATAGGGTGAATTTTAAAGGTATTTTTACCTTTAAGTATGAACACAAGTGTGAAGAGGAATTCAATGACATTAGTATTAACATGATTCAGAAAAGATGACTGTAAACACTTTTTTACTGTAAGAGTGGTGGAAAAGTGGAATAGATTGTCAAAGAGGGAACTGCAAGCCAAATCAATGGAGAGGGAGGCTCAAGGTAAGGTAGAACAGACACATGGCAGTAGTAAGAGGGAAGGGGCAGAAGTAAGAGGGAAGAACACTAGAGCCTTCACAGTGTAGTTAGTTACGGAGAGAAGACTGGATGAGCTGCTTGTAGTGCTGTGCAGATTGTTCAGATTTCAAAGGAACAGAATTCCATGACATTTCAGAACATACCACAGAATTCTACTGGTAGTGGAATTCAGACATTTTGCAAGTGGAATGTTTTTCGTGAATTAAAAATTCACAGTTTAAACTGCAGATTCATTTAACACATCCCTCAAAAAAGTTATTCTGTGGTTTATATGATCCATGAAAAACTATTCCACGGTTTATACAGAACAGCTTTTCAGAATTCCACAGAATGGAAATAGAAATTCAAAAAAGTAATTTGGAAGCTCTGGCAGAATTATACATTCTATACAGCCCTAGCCACTGGATGTTTTACTGCTCTCATTTTCTCTGGTTCTGTGCAGGGCATTGTTTATAGTAGTATTGGTCCTTTGACAAACAGATGAACCAGCAGGTGATTTGATCCCTCACACTGACCATATATCATCACATGCATGAAAGCTTGTGCTCTGAAAATGTTGTTTTGGCCCAATGCTAGGTATCAAATCACTTACTTTGTTTTTATCTATCTATCTATCTATCTATCTATCTATCTATCTATCTATCTATCTATCTATCTGTCTGTCTATTTATCAATCTATCTGTCACCTATCTATTCATTCATTCATTTATTGGCTAG
This sequence comes from Neoceratodus forsteri, assembly GCA_016271365.2. Classification (NCBI taxonomy): domain Eukaryota; kingdom Metazoa; phylum Chordata; order Ceratodontiformes; family Ceratodontidae; genus Neoceratodus; species Neoceratodus forsteri. The sequence goes on from CM028130.1 coordinate 59,173,092, forward strand.
GTAAGTATACTGGTACCAGAAACCTTTTTTAGAATTACCTAGGCCTATGTAAATGAGAGAGACATGATTATAAACAAGCTGGAAAATACATTCTCAAGAGTAACTGAACCAAAACATAATCATAAGTTAGCAAATACCCAGTGTTTCCCATTTCAATAGGGAATAACTAAAACACTGAGCATCAAGCTTGACCATTGGCTCTGGGGTTTTCCTCAACTAATGTATAATCCTTGCTATTTAACCATTAGTAGAGAAATTATTTTTTTCACTTCTGCATTAGTTGAGAAATCAGACCTTGAAAAATATCGAAGTTATGAATTGATTGAATGTTTCTACTTAAACATAATCCTGTTTATGAATTTATTTTTATATAGAAAATTATCTTAGTTGTTAATTATTTGAGATGCAAAACTTAGAAAAAAATTCAGTTATTAATTATTTGAGATGTTAACATATTTATTTATTAATTAATTTATTTGCTGTTTCTATCTCTCCAGCATACAAGAGAAGTAGCTTGCAGGGAAAGCAGTACTGTACTGTACTGCAATATGCAAGGAAAGAAGAAATATCCAAATAGTTTGCATTTTGGGCATCTCTCAAACTCATATGCAATATGTATATTCTCAAGCCTCATTTCCTGAGCAAGGCATTATGGGTATGCAATTCCTTGTGCATGTCAAGCTGACAAGGTCTTGCCAGAACAGACATCTTTTAAACAACGCGTAAGTCTGATTATGTATAGACTGAAAATGATGAAGTACAGACATGTGTTTCATCCTCTTTGGGACTCCTCAGTGTACTCTAGTTATATTCTCAACCAAGAACCACATCCAAACTCCAGTGCACACAAGCCCAGCCCACAAGGTCCCCCTCTTGCATAGAAGCCTAGCCCACTGGGTCACCTCCTACACCCAAGCCCTGCCCACTAGGTTGCCCTCCTGCACCCATGCCCAGCCCTCTGGGTCCCCTCCTGCAACCAAGCCCAGCCAACTAGATCCTTTCCTGAACACAAACCCAACCCAGTGGGTTCCTTCCTATATGTAAGCCCAGTCACCAGATCTCCTGCATCAAAGCCCAGTCCTTTGTGTCTCCCTCCTGTATATAAGACCCATAAAATGGGTCCCCTCCTGTATGCAAGTCCAGTTTACTGGGTCTCTTACTATACACATGCTCAGTTTACTAGGTCCCCTCCTTCACCCATGCCCAGCTTACTGGGTCCCTTCCTACTGACAGGACAAGACCACTGCATCCCCTACCTAATGTGTCTCCCCTTGCACTCAAGCCAGCCCGTGGGTCCCCCTTGATCCCCATTCTGTACCAAAGTCCATCCAGGTGGGTCCTCCACTGCACCTAAGTCCTGCTTAATGTGTCTCCCTTTGCACTCAAGCCCAGCCCAGTGGGTCCCCCTTGGTACCCAAGCTCAGACCCTTTTTTTACCCAAGCACAGACCAATTGCTCCTCCCTAAAGCAAAGCCCAGTGGTTGTCCCTGAATATTCATCCAGTGTGTCACATGATCAGCTGGTTTAATTATGATCAAGCACATGAGTGCTTTCATTTGGAAAAAGGTGGCCAGCTAAAGAGGAGGATGGGTTGCATCAGTTACCTTCTTCCTCTTTATAGTTATCACCTGCTGGCTTATGAGTTCTGGGGGGGGGGGCTGAGGGTGGGGCAATAACTGCAGTGGACACACTTAAAAGTCCCTATGGGGAGGGGGCAAAACAGGAGTTCTCGTGGGCTGTGGGTCAGGCAATATGTTAGTGACTATTAGATCTTTCAATGTCTTGCAATGTATAAAAACTACCTTGGGACCATCTGCCACAGGGTGGCATGGAAAAAGAAGAAGGAACTATTATTAGTACATTGTAATCAAGTTATTGAAAAGTTTTTTGTAGGAATGTGCCTTAATAATAGGTGCTATTTAATATAGGGACAATATTGTAAATGAGATGACCAGTATAAAATTGTGGGTTTTGATATATATAAACATACAAATTGTCCAGCAGATAAAGACCTTATGGTCTATTGAGTTTGCTCGAGTGTGCAGCTAGCACCCCTTATGCTGCAGTTGCCCCTCCATCACCTCCCCAGACCCTCTCTCTTACCCTGTCCCATCCCCTTTTGAAGCAGTCCACTGTTCTACAGGATACCACTTCCACAGGCAATGCATTCCACTCAGGCACCACTCTCTCCATAAAAAAGTGTCTTCTCAGTTCCCTCCTGAACCTTCCCCCTCCAATCTGAAATAATGACCATGACTTTCCCTACCCCCTTAATTTGAATAGTCCCTCTGTGCCTGTCTTGTTTATTCCCTTCATGTACTTGAAGGTTTCAAACATATCCCCCCATCTCTCCTCTCCTCTCCTCCAGTGAACATATGTTGAACTCCCTCAGCCTGCTCTTGTAGGGTATGTCCCCTAGTCCCTGGATCATCTTTGGTGACTTGAGCTGCACCGCCTGTAGTAACTTAATCTCCCTCTTCAGGTGTGGGCGCCAGTACTGCATAAAGTACTCCAGGTGTGGCCTGACCAGTGACCTATACAATGGCAGGATCACCTCCCCTCTCCTTAAAGATATACCCCTGGCAATACAACCTAGAATTTTGTTAGCTTTTGCAGCTGCCTTCCTGCATTGTGCTGAGTTGTTCATTGAGCCAATTATTATCACCCCCATAAGATTTTTATAAAAAACATTAACTTTAATATAACATCTAGCACTCTGCATTTAGTTAATATCATAAATATTGAGTGCTAATTAAGTCTTACACCTCATTGGTTTTAGTTCATGTCATGTGATTGTTGTATGCACTACTTACTGTATATTGGATACTAACTGTCTTTACTTAGATTGCACTGATGATGTTTGGCAGTGGCCAAATGAAATGTTAGCAGTTCTCTGTTTACTGGCTTGTAGCTGCCTAGCATGCCATTTTTTAAGTGTGTGTTTATTGCACTACGATATGAATAAAAGAGGACTTACACACTATTTTTGTGTCCTCCTATTCCTGCTTTAACTGTGGGTGCTTATTTCTTCTTTGTTTGTTTTCCTTCAACCCTAATTTGAGCACCACAGCTGAGTCCCTGGTGCTTGTTTTATGTAGGTATAAATGAGAATGAAAATTGGGTACCCTGCTGGTGAAATCACCAAAACCCAATACCTAAAGGCAGCCAATCCACCCCAGCTAGTGGTGGTGAATTGAGCAAAGAAAGAAAGAAAGAAAGAAATGACAAACAACGAATCTTATAGTGCTGAAAACAGAAAATGACCTTCCTGCCTCCTAGCTAATCTTTGCCAGCTCCCTCAATCCAACTTGCAGGCTTACCTTATGGACCTTGCAACCCCCCCTCCCCACTGAGCTAATTATTATCACAAACAGAAAAAGAGTTGCAGAAAATAGTTAATACACCTGAGAAACAATTTACTGATTTCCAAAGTATCATTTCTGTCGGCTTGACATTGCTTAAATGACAGCCGCAAATGAGTTTGTCACTGCACTTAAAATGACTGAGACAGGGGGCACAAAGCATGCACAGGCTATCCCATAGGTCCGACTCAATATGGGAAGAGAACTGTGTTCACTTTTGTTGCATAGAAACCACTAGTGACTGGCTTCAGGGGCAGTGCCTTCTGGCTGCATCCTTATCAGGTGGCAGTCAGTGGTTGGATGCTACATGCTGCTCTCTGCCCCAGCACTACATAAGCAGAAACATTTCAGGGAAGTGTGCATAACATGATAGAAGCTGAGACACAGCCAGAGGGAACAGAAATGGTAAAATTGACTTTTAAATATAAAAGTGTTTAGATTACTGTTTATAGCAGAATGGAGCTAGTTTTAAGCCTGTATACTGATTATATTTACAGCTCCAATAATCTGCCATGATGATATAAATTATATTTTAAAGGCAACCCAGGGCCTACACTCTTTTTAAGTCTGAACAAGGGTATGTGTCTGTTTACAAAATGTTTTAACTGTCTGAAGTACAGTAAGTGTAGTATTCATTTTCAGTAAATGTATGAAACAGTGTGGTCAACTGTTTATAGAGTATTTTGGCTTTTGGAACTGTATAGCATGTAGTTGCAACAGAAATAAGAGAGCAGTATTTGCACTTATAGAACAGAAAAGTGTTAAGAATAGGTAAAATAAGTCAAACAAACTTTGAAAGCAAACTTAAGTGACATGAATAAGTTAGTACGTTGCATTGTTATAGAAGGCAAGTGAATGCATAAACGGAGATGGTTTTGTTGTCAATCTAGTAACAACAAAAAACAGAAGATATCATTTGTAAGTGGAAATTAGGGATGCATAAGTGAATTTTTGATGCTGAAGTAACCAGAAGGATTACATATTAAATACAAGTCCATCTTTCTAGAAGTAATGAAACAATGCAGAAAGACAGTGTATATATAAAACAAATAAATGCTAGAACATGAAATACTACTCTGAAATATGGGTTACTGTTAAATGAATCATTAATAATCTAAAAGTCACTTCTGAAAATACATGAATGGTGTAATGAGAAGGTGAAATTCACCTGATAAAAAAAAGTTATAAGAAGCTGAATACTGAAAATAATATGTTTACATAGAAAAAGCAATTCAGAAAAGCTTGTTATGGAAACAAAGAGGATACATGCCAATAGAAAATAATCTGCTCCGGAATCACAGGTAATTAGATGGGTGTGTTACAACTAAGTGCTGAGAGCAAAATTCAGTTGTAGATGGTGGTCATTCACCGCCTTGTTTTGATTAAAGCTGTAAATACTAATAATCAATTTAGCTTTCTGCAGTCATAAAGAAAAATCTGAGTAGTTGATGGATTGTGATAGGAAGTGCACCAACAATGCCACATTAGTTTAACCTGAAAAACTATTCTTGAAAAATTAATGATAGAAAAAAATTCATTTTTAGAAATTAAAACTGTATTTATGCATTTATGATAGATCCTGGCCCCTGAGGAAGCTTGATGTGGGTGAAACACTGGGCAAGCACAGGGAGTCATTGATTCTAAGAACTTCAAAAAAAAATCAGCTTCTATGAAAATACTGAGTGGCTGGTTTTCTTCATTTTCTGAACATTGGATTATCCATACACCAGCACAATAACAAACTGCATAGTACATTAACTGGAAGGGGACCAATCAACTCTGTTTTGTTTCCACTAGGCACAAGGTCTGTTTTCAGGGGCCACCCAGGAGCACTGAAGAGGATATATGTCTTGCTCAGGGCACATAGTATGCAGGTGAAGGTTCTGGGAATCAAACCCACGTCTGCTGAGTGTACCAAGTTCATTCACATCTCTTTACTTTAACCTCTGCAGCCTATATGGGATTTGCCATGGTCCAACTGGCAATTTCAGTGACATTCTCCCTGAGTGCAGCTTGATCTTATAGCATCACAAGTGGTGAAGATGCACAAATGATGTCAGAAGTCCAAAGACATAAGGGCAGAGTACCATTGATATTCCCAGTAAGGGCCATGACATATCTCTTTTATGCAAGGCCATTGTCAGTTGTGAGTCAGTTCCTTTTTAGGTATCTAATTGCTTTGTTTTCAAATCTTTTTTCGATGGCTGAATACTCAGAAGTGCTGAAACTGTGTGGTAGTTTCATTTTTATGCATGACACTGTGTGTCAGCATGTCATTGCCTTCCGGGAGTGAGCGGCTGAGGTTATGGCCATGGGAGACACTGGAGCCTTTTTAGGGATTTGACCAGGTGGCAGTGGCTTCATGCTGGCCAGAAAGTGTAGCCGGGATGTGGCAGCCTGCAGCTGGCGAAGAATGTGAGTGACACTCAGGGACTGGTGTCTTGGAAAACAAGCACAGATAAGAGTGGCAACAGATATGTAAATGGCGGAGGAGGAGAAGTACAAAAAGAAAGTTATAAAAATGCCTGTACATAAAGAACGTGACACTTTTCTGAGTAGAATAGTGATGTGGCAGCTGCAGCACAGAAGTGAAACTTAAGTGGAATTGGCGTGAGAGTGAGCAGGGGTTTTGAAACTGCTTGCGCTGCTGACAGGATTGAAAGTGAAAGATGTTCATGTGAAAGTGACTGACTGGAGTTGACAGCTTGCACTGCCAGCTCCAGCCAATCACAACCTGCAGTTTGGGTAAATTTGTCATGGGGCCATAGATTGAGGATAAACATGTTATTCTCACTCTAGGTGTGACCACCCTGTCAATATCATAAATTTTTGACAAACTTTATCCTCACAAGCATTACAGTACATATATTATAGGGGCATGGTCGTGCCTCTATTACTAGGGTTGTGTTGCCTAACAATGAGAGACATTGTAAAACCTCAGATTTGTTAATGTTAAACCTCAAATTTTGCACTTTAATAACTTTATAACCATTCAACGGAGCTGCACAAAAGTTAGCATGTGCTGTTCTGGTGAGTAGATCTTTTGATGTGGCAAGTTTCATTCCAGTTGGATGTGTGGATTCTGAGATCTGGATTGCATCAAACAGTAAAAAGTCATAGAAACATAGAAACACACATAGAAACATAAACTTTGATGGCAGATAAGGACAGCTTGGCCAACCCAGTCTGCTCATTTCTCTACCCATTGGATAAGCTGCAGATCCTACTTTTACCAACAGCCTACTTCTTCCTACCTTCCACTAGAATTGTCTTATGTCTGTTCCATGCATTCTTAAATTCTCCCACTGTTTTTAACCCCACAATCTCCTCAGGAAACCTGTTCATTGTGTCCATCACCCTCTCCATGAAAAAATATGTCCTCACATTGTCCATGAGTCATCCCCCATCTATCTTCAAATTGTACCCCCTTTTCTTGCACATATCTTTTTCTGAAAGATGCCACCCTCTTGGACTTTGTTGATTCCCTTGAGGTACTAGAAAGTATCTACCATGTCCCTCTCTCCCTCCTTTCCTCAAGGGTATAATTATTAAGCTCTTTTAGTCTCTCTCTTCGTATGACTTCTGGTTCAGACCCTGCACAATTTTAGTAGCCCTCCTCTGGACTGCTTCCATCCTGTCTATGTCCTTGCAGGGATGGATCTCCAGAACTACATGCAGTACTCCAGATGGCGTCTTACCAACTGTCTGTACAGAGGGATAACAACTGCCTGTTTTCTACTGGTGATGCCTCTCCCTAAGTATCCCAGTATCCCCCAGTCCTCCTTACTTGCTTCTCAAATTGCTTTCCTACCTTTAGGTCATCTAATATGACTATCCTCATGTTCCTTTCCATTTTTGTTGTTGTTAATACCCCCCACCATTGTGTATTCTTCCCTTAGGTTTTTGTTTCTCGGCTGCATTACTTTGCACTTCTTTGCACTGAATACAAGCTGCCATACTTTTGAACATTCCTCCAACCTTGCCAAGTCCCTTTTCATCCTCCCCCCCCCTTGTGTATCATTCTTGTTGCAGATCTTTGTGTCATCTGCAAAGAGACATACTTTTCCTTCCAGTCCCTCTGCAATCTCACCTATAAAGACATTAAGGAGGACTGGTCCCAGCACTGAACCCTGTGGTACCCCACTAGCAGTCTCCCTTTCTTCAGAATGGACTCTGTTTGCTATTACCATCTGTGTCCTGTTACTCAGCCAATTGTTTACCCAGGTTACCACCCTGGGACCCACTCCCAGGCTGGCTAACTTATTTATTAATCTTTTATGTGAGACAACAGTATGTGAAATGCCTTGCTAATGCCTAGGTATGCCACGTCCACAGCCCCTCCCTGATGTACTACTCTGGTCACCCAGTCAAGGAACTCTATTAGATTCATCTGACATGACCTTCCTGATGTGAATTCATGCTGCCTTGGGTCCTGTGCCCCACTGTACTCTAGGTAATCAACAGTTCCTTCATTCAGAAGTGATTCCATCATTTTCCGTACCACTGAGGTCAAACTAGCAGGTCTGTAGTTTCCTGCCTCTGTCTTGCTCCCACATTTGTGAAAGAGGATCACATCAGCTCTCCTCCAGCCCTCAGGCACCAGACCCTCATCCCATGATTTGTTAAAATGGGTAGTCAGTGGTCCCACTAGTTCTCTCCTTAATTCTGTTAGAATTATGGGGATAATCCTGTCAGTCCCCATTGCTTTGTCCACCTTCAATTTTAGGAGCTCTTTCAGGGCTCTTTCTTCTGTGAATGGACTGATACTGACCACCCCCCCATCCATTGTTCTTTCTATTATTTGGTTTAGGTACCTCCCCCTCCTCTTCTTTTGTGAATACTGAGCAGAAGTATTTGTTCAGTATCTCTGCTTTGTCACTGCCACCCTCTGCCCATGCCACTCCCCTTCATTAAGCATCACTATTCCTTCTTTGGTCTTTCTTCACTCCCTAATGTACCTGTAGGAGGTTGTATTTCCCTTCTTTAGTGAATTGGCTATCTTTTCCTCAGTTTGGGCCTTTGTTATTCTGACTGCCTTCCCCACTTCCTTCTGCTTTAATGTGTACAGTTCTTTCTCCTGCTTCTTCTGTGTTTCCTTATATTTCTTGAATGCAATCGTTTTCTCACTAACTGTCGCCTCCACTTCTTTTGAGAACCATAGTGGTTGTATCATTTGTTTTGTTTTATTTGCTTCACACAAAGGCTTGTTGGATCCGTGATGGGAGCTTTGATTTTTCTCCATTGTTCCTCCACCCCACCTTCTTGTCCATTTGCTAGTGCTTTCCTGAGGCATTTCCCCATTTTGCCAAAGTCAGCCATCCTAAAGCCTAATACCCTCACCCTTGTGTGAGTTGACTATGGGTGTGTTTATTGTGAACCACACTGTTTCATTCTCACTTGTTTCCAAATATCTACCCACTTCTAAATCTGAGATCCTCCCTCTATCCACATTTGAGAGTACCAGGTCTAAGACTGTTCCCTCCTGAGTGGGTTCCAACACTAGCTGTCTGAGGCATGCTCCCTGAAGGGCATCAAGAATTACCCTGCTCTTGGATGTGGCTGCAGCAAAGGTGCTCCAGTTAACATCTGGAATATTCAGGTCCCTCATCAAAAATATCTCCCCCTTTTCTGCCATTCTAAGGATGCCTTCTATCATTTTCTGGTCCGTTTCCTCCCCATGACATGAGGGTCTGTATACAACCCTTGTATGGATTGTGGTGCCATTTCCTGTCTCCAGGGTGACCCACAGTGCTTCCTCTCCTCCCTGTTCACCCTTTAGTTCCATTGCTTTGATCCCTTCCCTTGCATAGAGAGGTATGATTCCTCCTCTTTTACCCTTCCTGTCCCTCCTGTAGGTAGTGTACCCTGGTATGTTAACATCCCAGTCATGGTTCTCTGTGTACCATGTTTCTGAGACTGCCATGATATCCAGGTGTCCCTCTTCCATCTTAGCTACTAGTTTAGAGAGCTTGTTATCCAGACTATGTGCATTAGTACTTATCGCTCTCCATTTTTTGATAGCCTTACCCCTTGTAGCACCATCTCTGTCCTAACTGTCTTTGCCTATTTCTCCATTGACACCTGTCCTGCTCCCTATTGACTTCTGTTTGTTAGTGTTTACCTAACTATCCTGTGTTGTGTGGGGGGGAACTGGGATTTCCATGCTTTTTATGGTGTCAGTCAGCACTTTTTCAGTTTTTTCCTCATTGCCTTGCTCCCAGCTGGCATGGAATTTTGGTGTGATTTATTTATGGTGGAAAGAATTTGGGTAGCAGAACTGCCAGTGTTTGTTTGATGTAAAAATACTAACCTTTTGCAAAGTTATTCAGTTTTTCAGTTCCCATTATTTCCTATGGGAAGTTAATTTTTCAGGATTGAGGTAGAAAGTTCGGGATAGGATTTGAGCTCGCAAAAAAGGATTAATTCTTGTGAGATCCATTCCTTTCTTGAGAAAATAAAATCCTTTTTTGTGAAGAAAAAAAACATTTTTCATGAGCCGCCATCTTGTTTTTTTCTTCCCTATCTACAAAAGTTGGAAAATACATAAACCGCTGAGATCTTTAAAAACAAACATCAGAACCTAGATTAACCAGACCCTTTTTGCTAGATTATGATGTTTGTTTTTGATAATTATGCCCACAAATGCCTTTTCTGGGCACCCAAAATACCAGGAGCCCAGATTAGTGAGAGGAGCACTTCCCCAGTGTTCTCTCTATGAGAATACCTGGAATTTATTGACTTCTGCAGCCACAGCTAAAGTCCTGATGCCAGCTGCAGTGTTAGCTGTGAGCCACCCTAATCCCTGGTGTGTAGTGTGCCAGGGGTGTAGCTAAGAAATTAATGTTTTTACAACATAATCTTGTTATTTGCCTCCACCACCCCTCAAAAAAATATATACATTGCCATATTTGTTGACCTCTAATGTTTAATGCATAACAGTTTGCTGCCCCCAAGTTGTACACAAAATTTTGTCTATAGTCTTGTTGCTCTTTATTGTAAGTTTATTGTACTGCAGCTGTATACACAACCTCATATGTTGTCCCACAGTTGTATACTCTAGTGCTCTGCTAAGTATGGAACAAAATAAAGCAGCACTCATTGTATGCATTTCTACTGTTTCTTGTTTATATAGAGTACAAATGTAATGGTATATTATCAGAAGGTAGACTAAATGGTGCCTCTGAGTTAGTTCAAAATTACCCCTCAAAAATAAATGTGTACACCATGGCTCACATGGTGTATGTGTTCCTATACCAATGCTAGTGGCACCCCCACCTGCTGATCACTGTCACTGGTGTCTAGTGGCACCACCTACACTCTGATCACTGTCCCTGGTGTCTAGTGATACCCCCACCTGCTGATCACTATTCCTTGTGTCTAGTGGCACCCCACACCAACCAATCACTGCCCCTGATGTCTAGTAGTACCCCCTTACCCACCAATTGCTGTCACTGGTATCTAGTGGCACCCCATCCTATAATTGAGATTTTATTGCCCCCATCACCCTTCCCCAGCCTGTTGTTTTATTTATAGAGCCAGTATTGGTGGTTCAATCCCAATGTTGGCATTACAACCACTATCACTAGTGTGGGACACTGGGTAGCCTAACCCCCCAATGTCCAACAAATGTTTTTCCTTGTACCTGAAAAAAGAAACCAGTCCTCTGACATCTTTTTTTAAACCTGAAAAAAGAAAATGGTCCCTCATCATCTCTTTTATCCCTTCCCCCATCCCGACCCTCAAACTAAGCACCCACCACCCCTTACCCTATACTTGTCACTGGAGGTTGTAGGCTGTCCTTTTTTGTGGAATGAGACACATATACATTCTTCAAAGCCAGACCATAAACTGAGGAATCAAGGTAAATGCTCTATAATGTATTTCAGTGGTATTTTGAACTTATGTTCATAACTGACATTTTTACAAATCTTTTCACCAAATTTCCAACATGGCCTTTTTGGGACTCCACCTCATGAACACTGCAACTGTTGTTGTGTTAATCAGGCCATGAAGGTGATTTTTCGGTCACTGCATGAAATCACCTTTCAGGGCTGAATAACGAAATTTTACTGCCAGTGTTCATGAGGTGGGGACCCAAAAAGGCCATGTTGAAAATTTGGTGAAAAAAAATCCTAAAAATTGCTGAGTTACATTCATTCACTAAAATATGTCTATGCACTCATATAACTGGGGTAAAATACGTCACATTTCCGAAGTTACAAGTGGGCGAAGCGCAATTGCAGTGAATGGTCATAACTTTGTCATTGTTTCATATTTTAACCTCATATTTTCAACATAGTTTTCTTGTGAACCTACCTCATAAACCACATGGGTGAAAATTTTCAAATCCAAGCCAAAACGTCATTCCGTGCCACAGATGTTTAAACATGTTTCAGAGAGGATGTGAAAAATGGCAGCTGTTCTGTTCATTAGGTGGTGTGAAAAACATGGCTATGTTGAAAATTTGGACTCAAAATATTGAAAATTACCAAAACTATTCTTGTGCATAGAAGAATTACAATGGACGCTTCTTACCTTGGTCATTTTTAGGAATCGTTTCACCAAATTTTTAACATGTCCTTTTTGGCACCCTACCTCAGGAACGCTGGTCATGAAATTTCATCATTCTGTCCCAAAAGGGGATTTTGATGTAGACCCCAGAGCAGTCATCTGCAGTTGAAGTAGTCAGTTGCAATTCAGTGCAGTTGCAATCAGTTGGAATTGCATTGGATTGCAGTCATAAAATAGTGGAGTTGAAATCCACTGAAGTTGATGTTTCCGTGACCCTTCCAGGTTTGTTTTTGTGGTGCACTGCAGTGTGTATTCTCATTTTTTTTCTTTCCTGGGGGGAGGAGGGGGGTCAGGGGCCGCGAATATCTAACAGTCCTCAACCACTGGAAATGAGCCTTATAGCCAATAAAATGCACCCCCTGGCTCCTGGACATGAACTATCCACCAATTAGGAGAGATTGAAGGAGGAGGAGCCAGGAGCTTGAGAGTGTCTGTGACTGGCTGCATGAAGTGGTGGGGAGAGCATGCCTAGGTAGGAGAGGAGACTATCTGGAGAGGAGGCATCTGTGTTGGTGTGTGGGCAATGGAGCAAGCAGAATTTTTCTGCAGGGATGAAGTTTAGCAGTTCGGCTTTTAATTTAAAAATAAGTTAACTGTATCCACTGTCCTGATGTGTCCGGTGCTCAGAGACAGACTAGTGTGTGTCTGTGTAAGTCCCATTCAGCCCTCCAGCAAAGCAAGGCAGCAATTATGTGAAGGTAGCAAGTCAGTGGTCTTCTGGTCATGTTCAGAATTAGCCTGTGACCTCGTCAGCAGGGCCCGTCGGGTGACTCTCACTCAGTCTTGGTCAGGTCTTCAGAGTCAGCAAGGAGGAGGAGGAGTGGTAGGTGCACTAGTACCACTGTGCAGAATACCAGAGTGGGGACATGGGTCTGGGTTGGGGACCGACCACTTGGGTTGGGAGGAGGGAGCACACAGCTCCAAAAAAACACCAGCACCACCACCAAGTACAGCAGCAGCTGCCTGAGCCATGGAGCCACCTGACACTGCTGACTGAATCATCACCCAACACCTGACCAAACTGGCAACAGGCTACTACAGTGAGGAAGGTACTGTATGGAATGTGTATGTAAGGCTCACCAGGGCTGGGCAGTAAGAAGAAGGAGGAGGGTGGTCTCTCACAGACTACTCAGTCTGTCTGTGTTTCTGCTGTGTGCTGGACTGGCTTGTCTGGCTGGGTTGAGGGCTTGGGGGCCGAATTTGAAATCCAAGGTGATTGATCATCATTGATCTACTGCTGGCAGCTCAGCTGGGTTCTCCCTGACTGTGCTGGCATTGTGAATAAGTCAGATTCCCCACGAGGTTGTGGAGCAGGCCAGGTGCAAGTGGTCAGTTATTGAGTTCCCAGACCCATAGGAGGCGGGAGCACCGAGCATGGTCATTTGGGTCCAATGGACAAAATGTCTGTTGTTTGACACTGTAGGAATCGGATGGACTAAATATTAAAGTCTTCATGGCAAGATGAATAAAACTTTACAAAACACATTAGCGTACATGCTGAAAGCCAAAACAAGTTCAGAAATTGTGTCAGAAAATGTTTTTTTTAATATGCATGAGGTTTTTTAGCTCTAAATTTAAATTATGGAGACATCTCAGTTCCGGTAAACCACACAGGAGGTATTTCTAGGGATCCTCCCTTAAATTGTTTTTAGTCTCTCAGATTCTATGACTACTAGTAAACTAACATATATTGATGGTTAGCTCTGTTTGCAAATGGGTACCTTCTAACTTCTGTGGGGGTGTTTAAGAGGCCCTACCTATACTGTATTTCAGACTCGGTTCTTTTTCTAAGTAACTAGTACTACTGCTGCTTATTTTACTATACCGTATACTGTTTTACTGCCCTGCTTTAACTTATTACTTTCAGGGGCTTAGTATATTTTGCTGTTGTTTTGACTGATTATTGTGCTTTAGTGGGTCCCTACTGTGTGTAGATCTGTTTCATTGCACTTTGTATTTGCATTTTAAAGAACAGACAGCTTCTTAGCTACTGCTGGCTAGTTGCTACTCCCTCCAACATATGCAATACCTCACCTGCCCCAGCATTGAGTGGCATAAATAATTCCTTTTGTTGCTGCCCATTTATGAAGTTATAATGCTGCTCAATCCCAAATGCTAAAAACGGAGATGCTTCCTGACCTTAACCCACCAACACACCCCCACGTAGGCACATGCAGCCCTGTTTTGTGATGTCAGAAGGTGAATGCTGTGTGTGCAAATTGATTTCAAGGGGGGAGGACATTTTCATACATTTTATTAACTTTTATTGTCAAAATTTAAATTAAAAAAGGATATGAAGTTGAAAAAGTATGACAAACTACTACATACTAAAATTCAATGATGGTGAAAGTTGAAAAAAATCAATTGCATTTTATTCAGTTAGTCGAAGTCAGAAATTTCAAACTAGTTGAAAAAATCAGTCGTAATATGTGGTAAGTCAGTCATAATTGTTTTTTCAACTAACTCGCGGGTCTATTTGGATCAGCAACTGCAAAAATTCCTTCCAGGCCCATTAATGTAATGACAGCGCCAGTGTTCATGAGGTGGAGTCCAAAAAGGCCATGTTGAAAATTTGGTGAACAAATTCCAAAAAGATGGCAAACTTATGAACAAAAGTCAAAAACTCTATTGAAATACATTATACAGCACTTGCCTTGATTCCTCAGTTTGCGCTTCAGATTTGAAGAGTGCTGAAATGTCTCGGTCCACAGAAGATGACAGCCTTTGAACTCTGGTGGTATGTATAGAGTAAGTGGGGGTGAGGGGTGGTGGGTGCTCAGTGGGAGGGTAGGGATGAGGGAGGGGGACAGCGGGGATGATGAGGGACTGTTTTCTTTTTCTCTGGACTACAGTATTTCTGGGACATTGTGAGTGGACTCTCCAGTGTCCCATACTACTGGGGGGTCTAAATGCCAACCTGAGGATTGGGCCCCCAATGTTGGCTACTGAATAAAATAAGGATCTGCATTGGGGGACTGTTTTGTTTTTTACAGGACTACAGTAATTTTGGGACACTGTGAGTGGGATCCTCAGTGTCCCACACTGCTGGGGATTCTAAATCCTGACACAGGGATTGGGCACCCAGATGTAGGCTACTGAATAAATCAAGGGGCTCTGGGGTGGTGGCATCTGACACTGGGGGTGGGCGTCTCTGTGTCAAATTATAAATTTCTGCTGTTCTCATAAAAACAACCCAGGGGAAGCACTCCTCTTGCTAAGTATTGTGGGTGCTCAGAAAACTATTTGTGGGCATTATGTAAAAAATAACCCATCAGAATCTAGATAAATAGGTCCTTTTTACCGAGGTTTTGATGTTTATTTTTTTAAAATGACAACTATTGCTGAGCAGAATTTTCAAATTCCTTCAGAATGAAATTCTGCAGAATTTTCAAAATTCCACTAAAATTCTTTTGAACAAAATAGTTGCAGAATAATTTTCTGTGGAAAAATGCTGTCCCATGTAATATTATTCTGCGGATTACAGTAGGTGGAATTTCACAGAAGAACCAGCAAAATTCTGGTGGAATGGTCATTATGTGCTTGGTGGTGACTGACTTCACATTCTCCAACCTATTAACTGAAGGCAGACCCCTTCCCTGGGTTCTCTGCAGTCTTGACCTGTGCCCTGCCTGCATGGTCAGGCATTATGGTCACAAGCTGCATCCCAGGGATGGCTCCCTTCCCTTAAGGCATCTCCTTTGGCTACTACTGGTGACCCCAGTGCTAGCAGGTGACATTGAGATTAACCCTGGTCCACCTTGCCAAGCGACCCCCACTGCAGTGGGCTGATCAGCTGTCAAAGAGCTGAAAATAGCTCATCTCAATATTTGTAGCCTCCTGCCCAATTTGGTGGAACTTCTTACTTGGGTCACCCACCACAGCCCTGACATCCTTGGCATAACAGAAACTTGGCTTAAACCCTCTACTCCAAATTCTGTTTGTGCTCTTCTGGCTATGACCTTGTCAGGCTCGACCATCAAGGAAAAAAGGGGGGGTGGCATCTTGATCTATTATAGGAGCCACCTCAACCTCTCGGTTTTACACCGTCTACAGCCAGTGCAGTCACCCTGCAAGTTACTGCACACGGTACTGCTGCTCAGGATGACCAAGAAGATACATGTCATATTTACCTACAATCCTCCTAAGGGAGGCCCAGAGGGGCTGTCTGTCCTCCTTGATGCAGTGGGTGCCATGACCCGGCACAATGAGCTAATTATCCTAGGTGATCTCAACCTTAACTGGCTTGGTAGCAACACCAAAGCATTTGAACCACTGCTTGCTGGTCTCTCCTTGTCGCAACTGATCAAGGATCCTACCAGGTGCTCACCCAATGGTGGAGTGAGCTCTCTTCTGGACTGGGTCCTGACAGACAAGAGAGTATCAGCTCATCGGGCATCCTCCCCAACTCTATCTCTGACCACTCCCCTGTGTACTGTGTGTGGAAGATCCCTTCCCTGAGAATTCTGCATAAGATCATCCAGATCAGAGACTACTCTGGGTTTGATCTTGGCTCCTACCTTGATGATCTCCAGCACACCGACAGTATGGAATGCCCAGGTCTCCCCATCTGCAGTCAGTCACTTCCTCATCACTTTTAGGGATCTGCAGGATAAATATGCCCCTCTCATTAGATGGAGGGTCAGGGGATTGGCTACAAAGTGGTTACATGGTAGCCTTTTAGCCCTTATGAAGTATAGAGATAAGTGCTGGGCAAAATTCAAGGCCACGGTGGAAAAGGCTGAATTTCAGCAGTACAGGAATCTCAGAAATGAGTGCAAGAAGGCTATAAGGGCTGCTAAAAGTGAGTTTTGCAAAACTGCACTGCTGAACATAGCCAGGGACCCCAGGAGATTCTGGAGAAACATTAAAAACATAGTCAGTGGTTCTCAGAGTTGTGAGACCACAGATATGATTATTGATGGCACCAGCTGCAACAACTCACTAACCATCACAAATGCATTTAACCTGTATTTTTTGGACCTGTCTGCTTTCACCTTGTCATTCCCCTATGGTGGAGGTGACAATGGTGAACAGGTCCCAGCACCATCACTACCCTACCCGCTCTTTCATTTTAAGGCTGTGATGGTGCAAGAGATGCAGAGATTGCTCTCAGGCCTCACCCCTTCTCAAGTGCTGGACATGATGTGTTGGAGCCGAAGCTCCTTAGTCTTGCTGCTATTAAGATTCCACCCCCCCGGTGGTTCAGATCTTCAATTTGTCCCTGTCATCTGGTGTCATTCTGGACATATGGAAAGTTGCCAGGGTGGTCCTGATCCTTAAACAGGGGAATCCCAAACTAATAGAAAACTACCGTCCAATATCCATTTTGTCAGCGGTCAGCAAACTTCTTGAGAAGGTTGTGGCAGGGCAACTCTCGGAGTACTTGCAGTCACACAACCTATTGTCACCTGTGCTGCATTGTTTTAGGAAAGGGCATAGCACATGCTCTGTCCTTGTCACTGTCTCATCCTGGATCAGGGAGGCTATGGACCAAGACAAACTCTCTGGAGCTATCTTTATAGATCTCTCCAAGGTCTTCGATCTTGTTGATCATGTTGTTGATCATGCTATGCTCTCCACTCAGCTTAGATCCTATGGTCTATCTCCTGAGGTGCTCAGTTGGTTCTCCAACTATCTACATGGTAGAAAGCAACTTGTTAAGTACGGGAAGGAGCTCTCAGACACTATTCCTGTCACCATGGGTGTCCCACAAGGCTCTGTTTGGGGGCCCCTGCATTTCTCTATTTTTGTGAACAATCTCCCTTCTGCTGCTGTTCACTGTAAGCCAATCCTATATGCAGATGACCTGGTCATCCTGACTCACTCCCCAGATATAGGGGTCATAATTTGCCACCTGAGTGAGGACTTGGGGAACATTCAATCCTGGATAGCATCCCACAAGTTGGTTCTTAATCTTAAAAAAACCCAAGCTATGCTCTTTGGGTCTCAGGCCAATATTAAGGCCACCCCTGCTCCGTTATGTGCTTCTGGTGCCGGCGGTGTCCAGATCCCTGTTACTGACAACTTTAAATACCTTGGGGTGATGCTGGAACTGCAGTTTGACCTTGGTCACAATATTCAGAATACATGCAAGCCTGTCAACTGCAAATTGGGTCTGGTCTACAGAGCTAAAAGCTTACTCCTGCAGCCTATATTGCTCTTGTCAGAGGGGTGCTCCTCCCTTCACTCTGCTATGGGCTTCTTTTGTTTGCCTGCTTCCTCAAAGCTCACCTCTCTAGGTGATCTACTGCCTACAACAATGTCTGCCACTTTGCCCTGGCTGCTCCCCCATCTCACTCACCATTATGACCTTTATAGCAGGCTAAATTGGCTCTCCCCCTCAAATCACATAGAGTTTGAACTAGGGTGCTTCACGGGAAAGGTCCTTGGCACTGGCACCCCTCTGGGGCTGGTGAAATTCCTTGTTCTGGCTGCCTCCTCATCCTATTCCCTCAGGTCTCAGGGGCATGCCATCCTTAAGATATCGGCTACACAGACTCAAATAGGAGGTTGGGATTTTGCTGCATGTGCTCCCAGACTGTGGAATGCTTTCCCTGCCCATGTCTACTTCTCCCACTCACAGGTGTGCCTTCACTCCACCCTCTGGAACCACCTTAAACTTTCTTTGGCCTGTGGTTGTCCTAAACCCCCCATAATCCATCACAGCGCTCTTCTCTCCTGGATGTTTTCCTGGACAAAAGACTTGACTCCCCTGAGGTCTTTAAGTTGTAAATAGTGTTGTATCTGCTGCATCTCTAACTGTACCTCTTGTACTGCTCTTAGTTGCTACATGCGTTATTCTGTTGTGTACGTACTGTATAAAATTATGCTTCACTATGATTGGTAAACTGTTTTAATCTGTATCATGTTTTCCTCACATGACTATAACCTGTTTCTAATCTGTACCATGTTGTCCTATGCATTTAAATCTGTAATTTCTGTACTCTCCCAGGTCATACCTGAAAATAGGCAATTGTCTTGTCTAGTATACTTATCTGGTTAACAAAAGCTTAATAAATAATAAATAAATAAAAATGTTGCCAGAAGAATTCCACATTCTGCATAGCACTAATGACAGCATTTTTATGTATTTTTCATGGTTTTTATGTTTGCTTGCATGCATGTGCAAGAAACATAGTGCCATCATCCGAGTTTTCAGAGGTGTGTCACCCCCTCCTCCAATTCAGTCAGTGTGTTGGCAGGCACGGCCCCTGTCTGCCAATGCATGCTGGAGCTGTCTATGACAAGCTCCAAAATGCAGTGGCATACAGTTGAAAGGAGGAGCTAAGCTTCAGTGAGCAGCGATAAGATATCGCCTGCTCGTGCAGCTCCCCCTACACACACACACACACACACACACACACACACATATATGCATACTGCGTGCTGCCCCCCCAGGCACACAGCTAGCCGACTGGAGGGTGCCCAATCCCCCGTCGGCTGTGCTGAGCCCCCCCAAAGCCTTTCAAATGCCATTCTGGGTGCCCACCCCAGCATGGCAACTCAATGGTATAGCCGACGGGGGTGTCCAATCCCCCGTTGGCTTCACTGTCTCCCCCTGAGTACAGGGTGCCACGCTGAGAGCCCACCCCAGCATGGCACAAATGCCATGGCTGACGGGGTGCCCAATCCCCTGTCGGCTCCACGTCACCCCCAGCCATCCTTCTGCCATGCTGGGAGCTCACCCCAGTGTGGCAAATGTCCTGCGTTGTCTTTTTGGTTTTTTAAATACCTGTAAAGAAAAACAGTCCCACGCAGTCTTCCTGCCCCTCCCACAATCCGCACCCACCCACTGTGCACCGTGTTCTCCCCACACCTCTTCTCACCCCATACTTACTCCGAGCTCGGTGCAATGTTCTTCTGTAACGGGAAATGTCTGCACTCTTCAAACCCGACCGTGAACTGAGGAAATGTTGGTAAGCTGTATAATGGGATTGATAGGGTTTTTTCAACTTTGTTGCATATCTCAGGCATTTTTTGGAATTTTTGAACCAAATTTTCAACATGGGGTTTTTGGGACCCCTTCTCATGAATGCTGTCACTGTCATGGCATTATTTGGGCCTGAAGGGTGATTTCGCAGTCACTGCGTGAAATCACCTTTCGGGACTGATTAATGAAACTACACTGCCAGTGTTCATAAGGTGGGCTCTCAAGAAGCATATTTTGAAAATTTGGTGGAAAAATTCCAAAAATTGACTGTTTTACGAGTGTGTGTGTTGTGCAGTTCCTACGCACACTCGTAAGTTCATGAATTTTCAATATTTTCACTCCAGATTTTCAACATTGCCATTTTACCACACCTTCTTATGAGTAGTACAGCTGTCATTTTTCACATCTCACCCAAAATGTGTTTCCGCCCATGTAGCACACAATGGCGCAGTCAGTGTGTGAAACCAATGTACGGGACAAATTAAGAAAACCACAGTGACACTGTTCATGAGCAGAGGTCTTAAAGTGGCTATGTTGAAAATTTGGTGAAAAAATTCCTAAAAATGACTGTTTTACGAGCATGCATTGTACAGTTACTATGCACACTCGTAAGTTCGCAAATTTTCAATATTTTCACTCCAGATTTTCAACATTGTCATTTTACAACACCTTCTTATGAGTAGAACAGCTGTCATTTTTCACATCTCACCCAAAATGT
Source organism: Neoceratodus forsteri (assembly GCA_016271365.2). Lineage (NCBI taxonomy): Eukaryota > Metazoa > Chordata > Ceratodontiformes > Ceratodontidae > Neoceratodus > Neoceratodus forsteri. Next base: position 59,193,673 of record CM028130.1, read on the forward strand.
GTTTACACCCATGTAGCGCACAATGGCGCAGCCGGTGTGCAAAATCAATGTACGGGCCAAATTAAGAAAATCTTGGTGACAGTGTTCATGAGCAGAGGTCTTAGAATGGCTATGTTTAAAATTTGGTGAAAAAATTCCTAACAATGACTGTTTTATGAGCGTGAGTTGCGCAGTTCCTACGCACGCTCGTAAGTTCACGAATTTTCAGTATTTTCACTGCAGATTTTCAATATTGCCATTTTACCACACCTTCTTATGAGCAGTATAGCTGTCATTTTTCACATCTCACCCAAAATGTGTTTCCGCCCATGTAGCGCACAATGGCGCAGTTGGTGTGTGAAATCAATGTACAGGACAAATTAAGAAAATCACAGTGACACCGTCATGAGCAGAGGTCTTAAAATGGCTATGTTGAAAATTTGGTGAAAAATTCCTAAAAATGACTGTTTTATGAGCGTGCGTTGCGCAGTTCCTATGCATGCTCATAAGTTTGCGAATTTAATATTTTCACTCCAGATTTTCAACATTGCCATTTTATTACACTTCCTTATGAACAGTACATTTTTTTTCATATGCCACCCAAAATGTGTTTTCGCACATGTAGCGCACAGTGGTGCTGTTGGTGTGCAAAAGCAATGTTTGGGACAGATTAAGAAAATCGCAGTTACACTGTTCATGAGCAGAGGTCTTAAAATGGCTATGTTGAAAATTTGGTGACAAAAGTCCATAAAATGACTGTTACGACTGAGCATTTCGCAGTTTCCATGCACCCTCATAAGTTCATGACTTTGTAATATTTTAAATCCAGATTTTCACCAGTGGCATTTTTCCACACTTCCTTATTTACAGTACAGCTGGCATTTTTCACAACATGGCCGAAGTGTATTTTCACACTTCCAGCGCAGAGATGCGTGGTCGCTGTGGGAAATCATTGTTCGGGACAGATAAAGAAAATCACAGTGACACTGATCATGATTGAAGGCATCAAAATGCTGGAGTTGACAATCTGCTGTAAAAAAATCCCCAACCTAATTATATTATGGGTGTGCGTTGCACAGTTTCTATGTACGCTCGTGACTTCACCATTTTTTTAAATATCTTTACTGCAGATTTGCAACATTGCAATTTTTTACACCTCCCCATGAACAGTACAGCTGTCATTTTTTACATCCTGTTTGGAATGTTTTTGCACCTGTGGTGCTAAATGCCGTAGTTGCTGTGCATAAGTAGCTTTAGGCTAACAAACTGATATTCCCCCTGTTCATGAGATGGGGTCACAAAAAAACCATGTTGAACATTTGGAGTGAAAATACCAATGAATGCCTGAGGCATTAGGGTTTCCAACCATAACGTCCAACCCCGTAGAGAATGACAGGCATCAGGGGTGTGACTTGGGATTCTTGCCTGTAATGCTCATACCATTTCACACCCTGCAGTCAGTGAGAGGCATAGAGGTATACCTTGGACCTCTTGACCCCAAAGTTCACCCCATTCTCCTATCGCACCCATCTCACTGTATTTCCTAATGGAATGGGGTGCGCATAAGGGCCAAAAGACCCCAAGGAACACCGTGACCCTTATCCAGTGTCACAGGGTGGGGTGTGAGCTGAGGAAAAGTAAGCGTGGCCGTTATGCCTGACGACCCAAAGGCACACCCAATGCCTGTCACTCTCTGCAGGGTGGTGGTGGGGTTGGCTTCAGTTAAATACTTCAATGCCATTCCTATTACGCAGCTCTGTAACTTCTACACTACTACTGCCAATGCCAGCAAGCAAACATTCAGCATTGACAAATGCTTGTTAGTTGTTGGAAGGGAAAAAAAAGATGGTGGCTTATGAAAAATAAATTTTTTCTCATGAAAAAGGATTTTATTCTCACAAATAAGGAATAGGTTTCACAAGAAAGAATCCTTTCTTGTGAGGTCAGTCCTTTGTTGAACTTTATCCCTCAGTTCTGAATCTGGACAGGACACTTCTCATTGAAAACAATGGGAACTTAAGCATTGAATAACTTTGCAACAGATTAATATTTTCCCCCAAAAAATATTTTTCTGCCAAACTGCATCTACCACAGAAAAATTGCACCAAAATTACACAACATCTGGAAGTAAGGTGATGAGGAAAAAACTGCAAAAAATGATGACTTTTAAGATTTTTGCACTATCTGGATCTCAGAATTCATACATCTGACTGGAACGAAACTTGTTATATCAAAAGAACTACCAATGGGACAGCACATATCACATTTTGTGCAAATCCATTGATCAGCTGCAAAGTTATTAAAGTAGAAAATTTGAGATTTAACATTAAACAGGCTACTCAACCCTAACTATAGGGGCACGACTGTGCCCCTATAATTCACTACAAAAATAGTCTTTTTATCAGTGATTTTAATTAATTGGAAGTTTTGGGAACCCATAACACTCAAATCTCTGCAGATCTGGAAGTCTTTCAGTGAAATCCAATACGCTACATGCTGAGGAGCAAATTTTGACTACCAGCTTCCCAGATTGTGCACAGGAACAGGGGGCCCCCGCTACTGCAATCGAGTGCATAACTGAGTGACAGAGGGTAGTGCAGTTCTGTGTCATTCTAGTGCAGATTACATTTTAGAAAACAATGAAGAATTACTTATTCTTAACTAATAACTATGCATTGTACTTATGGAATAGGTTTAATTATTATCTAATGCTAAACAAGTTGCGTGTTGATTGAAAATAACTGATCCATTACATAATCTCAACTAATAATAAAAAAATGAATGTCAAATTAATAATTAATAAGGGTTAGTTAATTCTTAAGTAGGAGATTAATAAATGACCAACTGATGAAAGGATTAAGAATTAGCTAGAAGTTGGTTGTTCTACAAGGGGTTAGCAACTAACTCACTTGAAAATACAAAGTCACACATGCCCCCACAATGCAAAGCATCATGGGCTGCATATGCAAATCACCACAGAATGTTATGCTGGTCCAACTTTAAGCAGAATTGCATGGTGCCAAAAGGCCTCTCACACAGTTTGCAAAGGGTGCTAACAGAAGACATAGACACGTGTTTCGTCCTACCAGGACTCATCAGTATGCCTCATCTGTTTGACACCCCAGTGGACTGGACCAGCTACCCCTAAGGCAGTGTGCCTGGGCTATATTGTGGTGAACCCATTAAAATAAAAAAACATTTAAAAGACAAAGAACCTCTGTGCGTAAACACTGAGGCAAGGGTTACCCCAAAGGGCATTTGGCTGGGAAGCCAAGTTTCATGAAAATACAAAGTCACACATGCCCCCACAATGCAAAGCATCATGGGCTGCATATGCAAATCACCACAGAATGTTATGCTGGTCCAACTTTAAGCAGAATTGTACGGTGTTGGTTCTTTGTCTTTAAATGTTTTTTATTTTAATGGGTTCACTACTAATATAGCCTGTGCAATACTGCCTTAGGGTAGCTGGTCCAGTCCACTGGGGTCAAACAGATGAGGCACTGATGAGTCCTGGTAGGACAAATACTTGTCTATGTCTCTGTTAGAGCCTTTCAAACTGTGTGGGAGGCCTTTTGTACCATGCAATTTGCTAAAGTTGGATTAGCATAACATTCTGTGGGATTTGTATGCAGCCTATGATGCTTTGTATTGTGGGGGGCTGTGTGACTTTGTATTTTCATGGAAACTTGGCTTCAGCCAAATGCCCTTTTGGGGTAACCTTGCTCAGTGTTTATTATTGAGGTTCTTTTGAATTTTAAATTTTTATTTTAATTGGTCATAATATAGCCTAGGTATACTGCCTTAGGGGTAGCTGGTCTAGTCCACTGGGGTGTCAAACAGATGAGGTATACTGATGAGTCCTGTGACGAAACACGTGTCTATGTCTCTGTTAGCACCTTTGTAAACTGTGTGAGAGGGCCTTTGGACCATGTACTCTGCTTTGTGTTGACCAGTATAACATTCTGTGGTGATTTGTATATGCAGCCCATGATGCTTTGCATTGTGGGGCCTTGTTGGTGAACCCATTAAAATAAAAAACATTTAAAGACAAAGAACCTCAGTGTAAACACTGAGGCAAGGGTTACCCTAAAGGGCATTTGGCTGAAGCCAAGTTTCATGAAAATAAAAGTCACACATGCCCCCACAATGCAAAGCATCATGGGCTGCATATGCAAATCACCACAGAATGTTATGCTGGTCCAACTTTAAGCAGAATTGCACGGTGTTGGTTCTTTGTCTTTTAAATGTTTTTTTTATTTTAATGGGTTCACCACAATATAGCCCAGGCACACTGCCTTAGGGGTAGCTGGTCCAGTCCACTGGGGTGTCAAACAGATGAGGCATACTGATGAGTCCTGGTAGGACGAAACACGTGTCTATGTCTTCTGTTAGCACCCTTGCAAACTGTGTGAGAGGCCTTTGGCACCATGCAATTCTGCTTAAAGTTGGACCAGCATAACATTCTGTGGTGATTTGCATATGCAGCCCATGATGCTTTGCATTGTGGGGGCATGTGTGACTTTGTATTTTCATGAAACTTGGCTTCCCAGCCAAATGCCCTTTGGGGTAACCCTTGCCTCAGTGTTTACGCACAGAGGTTCTTTGAATTTTAAATTTTTTTTTATTTTAATTGGTTCACCACAATATAGCCCAGGCACACTGCCTTAGGGGTAGCTGGTCCAGTCCACTGGGGTGTCAAACAGATGAGGCATACTGATGAGTCCTGGTAGGACGAAACACGTGTCTATGTCTTCTGTTAGCACCCTTTGCAAACTGTGTGAGAGGCCTTTTGGCACCATGCAATTCTGCTTAAAGTTGGACCAGCATAACATTCTGTGGTGATTTGCATATGCAGCCCATGATGCTTTGCATTGTGGGGGCATGTGTGACTTTGTATTTTCATGAAACTTGGCTTCCCAGCCAAATGCCCTTTGGGGTAACCCTTGCCTCAGTGTTTACGCACAGAGGTTCTTTGTCTTTTAACTCACTTGGATGTGAAAATTTCAAACAAAGAAAAGTTGAACCAAAGAAACTAATGAATAGTTGAAAATGTATTAATTATTAGAGATTTCAGTCAGCTGAACATTGGCCTTTTTTTTGTATGGGAAAATACAGATAACAACAAAGTAAAATGTTTGTATACAATTTCAATAAAGTGTCGCAACAACATACTGTAAGTTAACAAATGTGTTTTATAACTAAGCAATACCAGTGCTAATATAGCACAGTGAGTACAAGAGGTGCTAACATAGAATACTAAAAGTCTATCAAGAGCCACTATGGCTTCAAAATAATGGTATTGTGGGCAGTGAGAAATTTGTAAACTAGCAATTTTTGCACTAACCACTGAGCCACCTAACTGAACTATCTAAATGTTATGATATACACACAGACACACACTGACTAATACATATACACATATATATAGATTCCAGTGTAACATAGCAGTGCACTATCAACACACATTTTTACAGATTAAAAAAAACATAGAGAGATCATTGTCTTCCTTTCAGGCTCTGAGGGACATTGGAGGGTGGGCAGACATAGTAGCTAGTATATTAGACTGTACAACTAAAGTGGGATGCTCTGAATAGGTGACCTAGAAAATGTGATTAAAGGAGGGAGTGGAAGTGGGCAGTTCTAATTCCCAAAGATGGGCATTCCAGAGGAATGGGCCAGCAGAGGAAAAAGTGATGTTCCCCATGTTAGAATAAACCTGCAGCACTTCAAACAGAAGGTGATCAGAGGAGCACAGGTCACCTGGTTTTGTTTTTTGTCTTAAGAACCTCAACAAGGAAGAGAGGTTAGGGTGCATAAAGTCTTACTAAACAGGCAGCAGAGGGTGAAGTCCCTGCATGCCTGTGAGAAAAAACAGCCAAGGGTACTGCAAAGGCCACAGTGGTGTGTTTTAAAAGGGGCCAATGAGGCAAATCATTATATGTTGTTGTAAATTGTGGTTAGCCATGAAATATGACAATACTAACATACAAAGAAGCCAGGAGAAGAAAGCCCTTTGATCTACCTAGTTTGCTCATATTGCAGGGTCCACATCTTGAGCTACTGTCCCTGCCCTCACCACTCCTCCCATCCTCCCTTCCTCCCTACCCATGATCCTTACATAGAAACATAGAAACATAGACTTTGACGGCAAATAAGGACCGCTAGGCCCATCTAGTCTGCCCATTTCCCTACCTACAGGATAGGCCGCAGATCCTAGTTAACCAACAGCCTTTATCTTCCAGCCCCCCACAAGAATTGCCTTATGTCTGTCCCATGCATTCTTGAATTCTCCCACAGTTTTAGACCCACAACTTCCTCAGGAAGGCTGTTCCATGCATCCACTACCCTCTCTGTGAAATAATACTTCCTCACATTGCCCTGAACCGCCCTCCTTCTATCTTTAAATTGTGTCCCCTTGTTCTTGCAAGTCTCTTTTTCTGAAAGATGCTACCCTCTTGGACTTTGTTGATTCCCTTGAGGTACTTGAAAGTTTCTATCATGTCCCCCTCTCCCTTCTTTCCTCAAGGGTATACATATTAAGCTCCTTTAGTCTCTCCTCATACGGCTTCTCTTGCAGACCCTGCACCATTTTAGTTGCCCTCCTCTGGACTGCCTCTATCCTGTCTATGTCCTTGCGGAGATGGGGTCTCCAGAACTGGACACAGTATTCCAGATGGGGTCTCACCAACTGTCTGTACAGAGGATAACAACTTCCTGTTTTCTGCTGCTGATGCCTCTCCTATACATCCCAGTATACCCCGGCCCTCCCTACTGCCTTCTCACATTGCTTGCTAACCTTAAGGTCATCTGATATGATTACCCCCAGGTCCCTTTCCTGTTTTGTTGTTGTTACTAGCTCCCCACCCATTGTGTATTCTTCCCTTGGGTTCTTGTTTCCCAGGTGCATTATTTTGCACTTTTTTGCATTGAATCCTAGCTGCCATACATCTGACCATTCCTCCAACCTTGCCAAGTCCCTTTTCATCCTTTCCACGCCTCCTTGTGTATCAACCCTGTTGCAGATCTTTGTGTCATCTGCAAAAAGGCATACTTTTCCTTCCAGTCCCTCTGCAATGTCACTGATGAAGACATTAAAAAGGACTGGACCCAATACTGAACCCTGCGGTACCCCACTAGTAACCGCCTTTCTTCAGAGTGGAATCCATTTACAATTACCTTCTGTGTCCTGTTGTCCAGCCAATGTTTTGCCCAGGCTACCACCCTGGGACCCACTCCCAGGCTGGTTAATTTGACTATCAATCTTTTGTGTGGGACTGTGTCAAATGCCTTGCTAAAGTCTAGGTAGGCCATGTCCACAGCCCCTCCCTGGTCTACTACTTTTGGTCACCCAGTCAAAAATCTATTAGATTCGTCTGACATGACCTTCCACTGTGAACCCATGCTGCCTTGGATCCTGTCTCCACTGACCTCTAGGTACTCAACTATTCTTTCCTTCAGAAGTGACTCCATCACTTCCCTACCACAGAGGTCAGACTGACAGGTCTGTAGTTTCCTGCCTCTGTCTTGGTCCCACTTTTGTGAAGGGGAATCACATCCGCCTTCCTCCAGTCCTCGGGTACCACACCATCCTCCCATGATTTATTAAAAAGAGTAGCCAGTGGTTTCACTAGTTCCTTCCTTAATTCTTTTAGAATTCTGGGGTGAATTCCATCAGGACCCATTGCTTTGTCCACCTTCAGTTTTAGGAGTTCTTGCAGAACCCTTTCTTCTGTGACAGGACTGGGATCAACCCCCCTATCAAGAGTGCTTCTTTTAATTGGATTAAGCACTTCCCCCTCCTCTTTTGTGAATACTGAGCAGAAATATTCGTTCAGTATTCCTGCTTTTTCACTGTCCCCCTCTGCCCACCCACCATTCATTCTATTCAGCCTCACTATCCCTCCCTTTGTCTTTCTACACTCACTGATGTACCTATAAAAGGTTTTATCCCCCTTCTTAACTGAGTTGGCTATCTTTTCCTCAGTTTGGGCCTTTGCTATTCTGACTTCCCTCCCTGCTTCTTTCTGCCTTAACTGGTACAGCTCTCTGTCCTGCTCCTTCTGTGTTTCCTTATACTTCCGAGATGCTATCTTTTTCTTCCTGACTTTCACAGCCACCTCTCTTGAGAACCATAGTGGCTTTTCTTTCATTTTGATTTGTTTATTTGCTTCACACAAAGGCTTGTTGCATCTGTGATGGCAGTTTTGATAATTCCCCATTGTTGCTCCACACCTCCTTCTAGCCTGTTTGCTAGTGCTTTTCTGAGGCACTCTCCCATCTTGCCAAAGTCAGCCCTCCTAAAGTCCAGTACCCTCACTTTTGTATGGCTTGACTCTGTAGCTGAGTTTAACATGAACCACACTGTTTGATGGTCACTTGTCCCCAGATGGCAACCTACTTCTAGATCTGAGATCCTCTCACTGCCCCGTTTGAGAGTATGAGGTCTAAGATTGCTCCCTCACGAGTGGGTTCCGAAACTAGCTGTCTAATGCCTGCCACCTGTAGGGCATCAAGAATGGCCCTGCTCTTGGATGTGGCTGCAGCAAATGGGTTCAGTTAACATCTGGCATATTCAGGTCTCCCATCAACAGTATCTCCCCTTTCTCTGCCATTCTAAGAATGCCTTCCATCATATCCTTGTCCATTCCTTCCCCCTGACATGGGGGTCTGTACACAACCCCTGTGCAGATTGTGGTGCCCTTTCCAGTCTCCAAGGTGACCCACAGTGCCTCCTCTCCTCCCTGTTTACTCTTTTGTTCAGTTGCTTTTATCCCTTCCTTTACATAGAGAGCTACTCCTCCCCCTCTTCTCCCCTGCCTGTCTCTCCTGTAGGTTATGTACCCTGGTATGTTAACATCCCAGTCATGGTTCTCTGTGTACCATGTTTCTGTGACTGCTACGATATCAGGCATCCCTCTTCCATTAAGGCCACCAGCTCAGGGCTTGTTGCCCAGACTACGGGCATTGGTACTCATTACCCTCCATTTCCTGATGGCCTTACCCCCTTTGCCCCATCCCTGTCCTTCTTGCCTTTGTCACTTTCTCCATTTACCCCTGCCCTTCTCCCTATCGACACCTCCATGTTGGTGTTTGCCACACTTACTACCGTGATTGTTTGGGGGCTAGGATTTTCCTGCTCCTTTCCAGTGCCTCCCCCCTTGGCTAGTTTAAAAGCTTGCCAATGAAGCATTTAAACCTATCACCTAGGATCCTGGTTCCCCTCCCGGACAGATGCAGCCCATCATGCCAGTATAGGCTTGCATCACTCCAGGTGGACCCCCAGTCCCCAATGAAGCCAAATCCCTGAGCTCCACACCAGTTTTTCAACCACTGATTGAATCCCATGGTGCGGAACATCCTAGCCTCTCCTATGCCATAGATGGGTAGCACCTCCGAGAAGGTTACCGTGCGTGCTACTTGACTAAGGCCCTTCCCCAATTCCACAAACTCTTCCTGCACTTCTCTAATCCCTTTCTTAGCCAGGTCATTTGTCCCTAGGTGGACAATGACATCCAGCTCCCTCTCCTGTGCAGCTGCTCTGGCAATCCTGAGGATTCGCTCCCTGTCCCTCCAAGCCATGGCGCCAGGCAGCCCCTCCCTCTCCCTTCCTTGCCCAGTTCTACCTTCCTAACAATGGAGTCCCCACCAGGAGTTGTTTCCTTCCCTGCAGGGTCCCCTGCCACCCTCCTGTGGGTCTCCTTTGTGGAGGTTCCCAACATCCTCCTTGGTCTCACTGTAGGTGCCTCCATAGAGGAACCACACTTTGCCAGAATGGCATGGGGTGTGGAGAGTACAACTGGAGGGATGTGCCTCTGTTCCACCACCCTCACCCACCCTGAGCCCACTGTGGTCCAACCGCTCCTCTTTCTTGGCAACCTCTGAGGCAACGGCAGTGGCACTGGTGGTCCCTGGATGGAAGAGGATCTCCCACAAATCCTGGCCAACTCAGCCTGGAGATGAGCAACCTCCTCCCTCAGCCCAGAGAGGTGCCTGCAGATGGGACAACACCACATCCTCCAGAACATCTCCGAAGACTGCTGCTCCACAGCCACTGCACTGCACCACTCCAATCATGTCTTATTTCTGAGCCCTTAACTGTTTGCAATCCTTACTCTTTCTTTGTTTTTCTCTCTCTCCTTACTTTCTGCCTGTGTGCCCTTTAAGCTCCTGATTGTCCTGTTCTGAGACAAGAATATCCTATATTTCTCAGTAGACCACTTACTTGTCTCAGAGGCAGACCTCCAGCAGCTAGAGGGGCGGAGGCTACTCTTGCCCTTCTAGGATGGTGGGTCCTTGGTGGTTCTGTGATCACTCACTTCCTGCCCCTAAACAGGAAGTTCCTGTTTCAGTCAAATCCTGTGCCTATAAAAATAGAACTAGCTTTGGGTGGGGTGTGGAGGGGAGGAAGGAGGCAATATAGTCCCAGCAGAAGAGTTCAGTCACACAGCAGTCCTTTCTCTTGGTGTCTTCTGCCAAGCTATTAGCAGAATCTTTCTAAGGCAGTCTTTAAATGTAGCTTCCTTCTAGCTAAGCCACTCCCCTACTTACCAGATCTTTCTACAAGTAATTTAAACCTCACAGCAGTTAAGTCCTTTCAGTCACCTGAGATTTACACCTAGATGACTTTTCAGCTACCCATTCAGTTCAGTTAACCCAAACACACACTTTTTTTTGTTTTTGTTTTGTATGTTAGTTTTTTACCCTAAATTAAAGGTCCAAATGCAAAAGTTCTTCTACTTTAGTCCCAGCAGAGAAGTTCAGTCACACAGCAGTCCTTTCTCTTGGTGTCTTCTGCCTTACCTTCCCCTTTGCCTATCCCAGCCTCTCTTGAAGCTTCCCACTGTCTTCAATGAGACTGCATCTTCTGGTAGCATATTCCAAGTGTCCACCACCCTTTCTGTGAAGAAGTGCTTCCTGAACTCCCTTCTAAACCTCCCCCCTCTAGCTTAAGTATGTGCCCCCCCCACTGTTATGGTTACCACTCAGCTTAAAGAGACCCTCCTTATCCATCTTATCTATCCCTTTCCTTTCAAGTACTTAAAGGGCTCAATCATGTCCCCTCTCTTTTTCCTGCCCTCCAGGGAGTACATGCTCAGTGCCATTGACCTGTCCTTATATGACTAACCCTGCTGACCAGCTATCATCTTTCTAGCACTCCTCTGGACTGTCTCCAGTGGGTTAATGTACTTTTTGAGGTGTGTGCATCAGTACTGAACTCCACACTCTAGATGTGGCCTCACCAGTGACCTGTACAAGGGCAGTATAACCTACTCTCTCCTACTACTGATTCCCCTAGCTATGCATTCCAGCATTTTGTTTTCCCTTTCAGCTGCTTTCTTGCACTGTGTATAGAGCTTCAGGTGACTAATGATCATCACTCCTTGGTCCTTCTCCTCTGATGCAGATAGCTGGACTCCACCCAGGCAGCATGCAGTCTTGGGATTCTTGGTTCCAATGTGCATAACAGTTGAGTGCTCTGTCACTCTATAATATATTAATACACCCTCTGTCACCACTTGTTTTGGGTAAGAGTGTTTCACTTGTGTTCTACTCTAGTCAAGCTGAGGGGGAGGTATAAGAGGGAGGTCAGGAAGCACTGGTCATATCTCATGGCTAACCACAATTTACAACAACATATACTGATTTGCCTTAATGGGTCCTTTAAAAACACACCACTGTGACATTTACAGTATCCTAGGCTGTGGATGTGGTTTACCTGGACTTCAGTAAGGCGTTTGACTCAGTTCCACATAGGAGACTAGTAGTTTAAGTTCAATTTTATTTGTTCAATCTTAAAAAATTATTTTCACAGACTAGAATTACAACAATAAGACTAGCATACATATAAAAAGGTTGACAGAGACTAAATAAACACAATCCGACATTACATATAATACACACTGATCAATAAAACAGCCGCAAAAACATCAGTAGTGTGCAAAATAGCAACATGAGATCAGGTGGATGAATCCAGGGAAGACCATTGGGAGAAAAAGAGATATCATCACAGCACCAACATCATATTTTAGGGGCATTTAATTTTCATCTCCTAATATTTCTTGTTAGGAATAAAAAAAATCCTTATAGAATGTATTATAGTATAATAATTCAGAGGAAAGAAAAACCTTAATAAGTTCTGTGTCACTGGATGTTGCTATTCAATTTATTATTGGAGATAATCAATTGCGTCTAATCCCAGAATACCATGGGCACCTCAAAAAACATAGGCCAAATCCTCCCTTTCTCTCTGTTCACATACATAGAACTTATCCTCAGGATTACTAGAGTTCTTATATAAAGCATTTCTAACATTAGATTCAAACAATTCATGCCTAAATCTTGTAAATGTTTTACGAATATCTGGGTTCTCCAAGACATCAAGATAAAATCTATATTCATGATTATCAACACTATTTATTTATTTATTGAATTTTGATGACCTGGTAGGCCCACTGAGCCCTGAAGATCCCTTTTTCAGGGCTGATATGGGAAACAGAAACAGTTCAATACAGTCAAGTAGTACCGGGTACAGAGAAAGTAGACATGAAATTCAAGGTTACAATAAGGCAATATTTCAATAAACTGAAAATAAGTGCAACAATTAGAGATGCAGTGAATTTAAATTTCACCGGCGAAGTGAATGCAAAGTGGGCACTTTGTGTTGTCACTCCGCTTCAAGGAGTGGCCAGCATGAAATGCCCACTTAGCCTTGTTATTATTACATTGTGTTGCCATTCCACCTTAACGCGAAGTAAGGCAGAGTGACAACAATATTGGCAGCCCCCCACATACACAGTCACTAGAATTAATGTGCATCCCCAAAATGCTACTGTCATCTTGTCTCCAGAAAATTCCCCAGTGCTGATTAAGTGAAATCAGAGCATAACAAGAAATGCAAAGCCTCCCATAATTAATGGCACACTCAGCCATCAGAACAGTGGTCAGACAAAGTCATGAGAATTAATGTTCATCCACAAAATGCTACTGCCTTGTGTCCAGAAAATTCCCCAGTGCTGATGAAGTGAAATGAGAGTGTAACATGTCATGCAAAGTCTCCCATCTTAGAGATGCAGCAAATTTAAATTCCACCAGTGAAGTGCCCGCAAAGTGGACACTTTGCGTTGTCACTCCACTACGCAGAGTAGTTAGCAGGAAATGCCCACTTCGCCTTGTTATTGTGATTGTGACTTTTCGTTGTCATTCCACCTTAACATGAAGTAAGGAGGAGTGACAACAATATTGGCAGCCCCCGGGCCCCCACACATCACATGGCTTACAGTACTGTCACTCACATGCTGTACAGGAATGTGAATGCTTATGGCTGTAGTTACCTGATGGCAATGACATGTATCACAAAACTCCTCAATTTGAAAACCCATATCAATGAGTACAGAGGTGAAGTCTGGAGAGATACTACAAAACAGGCCTACATGATGCAAGTAACTAGTAAAACAATTAATTTTGTGATTCGTGATGTGATCTTGAATCATGTGCACCACACCAGTACTCTGAAGGGAAGTCAAAGAAACAAATGTGACATAAGTAACAGATGGAGATTGGGCCCTAAAGAGATGCAAATGCACCGACATATTAAGATTGCACTGCACACTAAAGAGATGCAGATGCAAAGGCACAACTCCACCTAACCAGTGCTCACCATCAGAAATCCAAATTTGGAAAAGAATACCTTTTGCCAGTTGGGAGGGGAAGTTGATGCCAGTAACAGTCCACTACAATCAGTAAAGACACCACAAGCAGTACAAAAAATTCATGCAGGTGCAGTGGAAGCAGGTTCACACTGCTGAAATTATTCTGTGGCACAATAAATGGTATCTGATTTAATGGCATGCATGCATCGCACACACACTCACATGCACACTACAAGTAATGCACAGCAAATTGAAAACCTTTAGTAATATAATCAAATGTTTTAAACAAACTGAAATTATACACTGCTGCACCACAACAATCAGCAAAAAAATGTCAAGAATTACTGAAAATATTACTGTGTGTACATTAACACGGTTATACAAGAAAAATATAACCAAAACAGAAAGACTGCCTTTTTCTCCCAGTTAATCTACCTATACCACAGATACACACTTCCCCCAAAGCACACTTCACAGTACACAGACTGACTACTCTAAATTAACATTCAGAATCCACACACAAACAATAAATACTTGATGGTATGTGCACAGAAGGGTTTCATACAATCGATGTACTCAGTTTTGAGCAAAAAAAAAGGGCTCAAAAAGGTTTTTTTAATAGCTTTTAGAGGATTTGAATGGCAGAGCTCTGAGAGGAAACTGTCTCCATCTTCCAGTACACACACACACTACACAGAACTGAGGCTGTGCAGAACAATCTAGAGCCCATGTGACCTGCAATCCCATGAAGCACTGCAAAATCACTTTGGAATTCAATAACAACACGAAGTGATGCGAAGTACATTGATTTCAGTGTTACTTCACCTTAATATTTGTGGAGAAGTGGTTTGGGGAAGGCAGAGTAACACAAAGTCCTTGTTTTCAATGGACTTTGTGTTCCTCATATAACACGAGTACTCTGCTTGCGTTGTGGAGCACTTTAAGGACCTGCTACATTCGCGTGAATCACTTCGCAGAGCTTAATTTAGCCGCATTTACCTACCACTAGCAATAAATTGAGTGGAGTTGAGTCATGCTTTTGGAGTCATTTTGGATGAGAAAAGGAGAGGGATTGGTGTAGGATGTGGGACCAGGGGTGACTCTCCTCTACCCTGACAATAGCATGAGCTTGCCCCAAGCAGGTGGAACTTGAGCCTTGTGTGAAAGTTTAACAGTGATGGGGCTTCCTGTACTAAAGGTGGGAGAGTGTTCCACAGCTTAGGGGCAGTGTGAGTGAAGGATTTGCCTCCCATGTTAGTCTTGACTCTGGGGATTGCTAGTAGGACCGACCAGTGGTCCTGTGTATTTGAAGATTAGACTTAGGAATGATTATTCTTGTAAGGCTAGGTGAGGCAGCTGGGTGCTGCAGGTTGTAAGCAAGGCAGAGCAGGGGATACTGAAGATAAGCCTCAAAGGAAGGCCATTGAAGCTGGGCCAGTGAGACAGAGGGATAGCTTCTAGGGTGACTCAGTGTTGCAGACCTCACCACCTTGATGTACAGGACCTGAAGCCTGTTGACCTCATGCTTCGACATACCCTGAATTACAGGGGCAGCATATGTTAATGTAGGAAGGAGGACACTGGAGGCAATTGTTCATCTTGCCTCTGGGATAAGTTGTTTTTTTAGCTGGTACAAGGTGCCAAGCTTGCAGTGGATAGATCTAGTAACTTGGTCTATGTGGGACTTAAAGGAGAGATCTTGGTCGATAGTTAGCCCGAGGTATTTTATGTTGTCTACAATATCTATACCCTTTCCAGTAAGAGAAGTTAGTTGTAAGGAATTGGTCCTGTTCTGACTGAGGGATCAAGGTCCAAATGGCAAGGCTTTGGTTTTTGCTGTATTGAGGACCATTCTGTTAGGTGTAAGCCAGGCCTCAAGTGTATTTAGATTCCCTTGGAGGAGAGGGCCCAAGTACTGGAGGGTAGACATGGACCAGTAAATGACTGTATCATCAGTGTATTGAACAACTGAGCTATCCTTGCAGTGATGGTTGAGGTCTTTTGTGAAGAGAGAGAACAGGAGGGGGGTCAAGAATTGAGCCCTGAGGCACCCCTTCCTTGATGGGAAGAGGGTCAGATAGCTCTCCCTTCCAAATGACCCTCTGGGACTGGCCTGATAGGTAGCTCTTGAACCAGTTTAGGGCCTGGGCATCAAGACCTATGCCGTGAAGCTTAGTAAGAAGAAGGTTGTGGTACACAAGGTCAAACACCTTGGACAGATTTATAAGGATTTCACCCATCGACATGCCTATGTCCAATGCCCTGAATATGTTCACAGTGAGATTGATGAGTGCCGTATCTGTCTCATGGTTTGCCAGAAAGTCATGTTGTGAGGTGGCTAGGAGTTGATGGAGCTCAAGGTAGTCTCTCAGTTGCCCATACACTAGCATTTCCTGCAGTTTAGCAAGGGTACATAGCAAGGAGATGGGCCTATAATTGTCAATTTGTTTGCATGAGCCACCCTTGTGAGTGGGAACCACACTGGCCACCTTCCACTGGTGCAGAATGTAACCTTCAAGTAGAGACCTGTTGATGATCCAGGTCAGAGGTTTGGCAAGGGACTGTGCACCTTCCTTGAATAACCTTGGGCTAATTCCATCAGGGCCTCCAGAGCCTTTGTTTTTGAGGGCTTTAAGTAGTGTAAGGACCTCACTCACCTTGACTAATCTTAGGTGAAATTTGGGTCTTTTCAGACTGGGGGGTATGTCAGAGATTTGTAAAGGCATAGATGGGAGCAGCCCTAACTTGTAATCCTTGAGGTTGGTGAAGTGGTGGTTGATTGCTGAGGCTATCTGGTGGCAGTCACTGACATGCTGTCCTTGTACCTCTATTGGACCTAGTGCCTCCTTGGGATTGCCCTTAAGCAGTTCATTGATGTGTGACCAGAAAAGCTTGGGGTTCTCCAGGTTGGTCCATTGAAGGTGGTATACATACTCCTTTTTTGCAAGTTCGATGGCTAGCTTGCATTTATTTCTTAGGGTTTTGTAAGTAACCAGATCTGCAGGGAGAAAGGAGAACCAGAACTTCTTCCAGGCCTTGCCCCTGCTTTTCAACTGAGATTTCACTGAGGGGGAGATCCACTTGTAGCAGCCTCCCTTTGTTCTAGGTTTTTTAAGGGGGGCAAAGAATGAGGTTACTTTGAGCAGTGAATCTTAGAAGTAGGTCAGTGCCTCATCCAAGGTCATAAGGAGCTGAAGTGGGCTCCAGTCCAGGTTACTTAGGTAGTCATTAAACTTTGTGGACATGAAACTGGAGAAATCAAGTACCGTCAATATCCTGGGAGGAACCTTTGGTGCACTGTTCTTCCAAATACAGAAAATTGGGGAGTGGTCACTGATAGCATCTGCCAAAATGTCTACTTTCTGTATGTTGAGGGGATTGGATACCAGAGCCCATTCAAGAGTAGTGTGGTTCCCAGTTTTATAGTTGAGCCTGGTGGGTAGAGAGATAACCTGTTCCAGGTTTGCATCATGGATCATTGCCTTGAGGACCTTGTTGGGGTCAGAGGCCCAGTTCAGGTTGAAGTCTTAATTACGAGTTCATTGGTTAATTCACTGCTAACCTATTTGGTGATGCTCTCAAGAACAAGTTGGGAATGCCATTTAGAGTATTCTGAATTGGCAATATGTACCTATTCCAGTTCTTTATGAAACTGTTCCATCTTATTTTTTTATATGCTTTGCATTTCTCATTAATATTCACACATTGATGTCTGTATTTCAACAAAAAAGACATCATATATTTATTAAGTGAGTTATAGAAGTGAGAAAGCCAATTAGACTGTTTATGCTTACATTGCATCCAAACTTCTTTCTCCATTAAGCATATTTTGACCACCTATCACTCAGTAATCGTAACATCCTAATCCAGAAGTTAATTAATCTGGAATCAGCCACCAGCTGTAAATTTGTGATTCCCAACTCTGTTAGAACTTTGACAACCAGTGACTTTCCTCAGAAGTTTAATGGGTGGGGTTTCTAAATAATTCACAGGTTTTAATCCCCATATTTCTACCCCATACAGTGTTTGTGCATTAAACTTTGCCTGTATGGTAGACAAGAGGAGTCTAAGTGAGTAACCACTATAGGCTTGATTAAATTTTTCCAGAGTCCCTATTGTTTTATTAGTTTTAGAGAGTATGTTATCTCAGTGGCTGTGCCAAGATCCATTATTAGAATATGATATACCCATACATATAGGTGTGTTATATATATATATATATATATATATATATATATATATATATATATGAAAAATGTTTCTAAATATCCTCTGCTAATTTCCACCTATACGTATTGGTGGTTGCACCAAAATACCATTACTTTTATTTTACTAAGATTAATTTTCAGTGACAAAGACTCTGATACATTTAACAATAGATGTAACTTTTTCTGAAGACCTGAGACAGTAAGAGAGCACAAAACAAGATCATCAGCATAAGGAATGTTACCCAAGACATCCAACAGACTTATAGGATGATACATTGCAGGGTCATCCTTTGGTCCCTTTTTATAAATTGGAAAAATAATGGCTCCCACCCATGAATCAGGAACAAAATTATTACAAACACACTGATTGAAAAAAGTAGTCAGAAAATTTGTCCAAACCTCAGGTAAACACAAGAAAACTTTCCCCGGTATCCTATCTGGACCTGATGCCTTATTAGATTTGATATTCTGAATTGCCTCCATCACATCTATTTTCAAAAATGGAATAAACTGGTCTCTGATAATACTCATATCTATCAGGTCCCAAGCAGATGGGATATTTCGATCCCACAACATAGTATTATAAAATTCAAGCCATCTACATGGTTCAGTATGTTGCTCCAACTCATTAGACCATCCCTTACAGCCTTTAGCAACTAAAAACCAGAAAGTTTAAATATCATTGTCCATAACTGCTGCATACATCCTTCCTCACTGTTGTTCAAAAAATATATTCTTGTTTTCCTTTACTAAATTTCTATAAGCTTTTTTGAAATTTTCAATTTAATAACAATAGATTGACTTGGATTATCTTTGGCTTTCCAGGATATTTTATGCACCTGATTTTTATAAAGCTTGTACTCAGAGTCAAACCATCCTACAAATGTTTGTAATTTTGACTTATTTATAGTCTTATTCAGGTTAGACTCCAAAGTACTAAAAAGAATTTTAAAGTTTTCATAAATCAAAAATGGATCCAAGTCCATACTATCCCAAATATTAAAAAAAAGAAATAATCAAAGATGTCACATCAGACTGCAGATCCCATGTCCATTCAATTTTTTTGGAATATCGAATAATAATTGATGCAGGTGTTGGACAAATCTCATGATTTGCATAAATCGTTTTATGTAAAGTGAGCAGGAAATGATCACTTTCTACTTTATTTATCACTACTAGGTCCTCCAAGTAATTAGGAGGACCTTTCCAAAGAGCCAAGTCAATTACTGAGAAACCAACTTTTGTTAGATAAGCAGGAGAACCCAGCTGATCTCCCTGTGTTCTACCATTAAGGGGATATATCAAATTATTATTCATAAATTTTATAAGTTTATGACTATTATAATTAAATTTTGAATCAGAAGATATTCTCTTCATTCTAGTGGCATCCAAAAACCTAAAACTCAGTGCTGTGTTATTACTTAATCCATCAAAATTGCCAATTCTGGCATTGAAATCACCAATTAATAATAAAAGTACATTAGGGTATTCTGTTTGGGATATTCTTACCAATTTTAAAATATATCCCAGATCTCATTCAAATACTTTCTATCTTTTCCAGGAGGAATGTAGCAGTTAAACACAAGAAGCAATGTTTTATTAGAAGAAAAAATAATCCCTGCAAAATTCTGATTTGATATCAAGTGTTTAACTCCTTAAAGATCTCTGTCTTAATGTGTGTTAGGATACCACCCAATGAACGACCCTTCTTTCCAGTCTTGAGACCTGGAATATGAAACAACGTATAACCATTAATATCTAGCTCATCCACTTGCTTATGCCAAGATTCTTGTAGACAGATAATATTAAAGGAACAGATATAATCTAACCAGTCCCTGTCTTGTTGCTTTGAACTATAACCGGCTATATTCTATGAGATTAGGAAAGATGCTTTTCCTTCCATAGACATGAATAACAAATTATCTAATTGGAGCCCCAAATTAGGCAGGCCCTTGGATTCATCCACCTGTGTCCATAATACAGTGGAGACAGACTCCAATATGGGGTCTAGCAGTCATTCATCATATTCTGCAATAGCCATAAATCTATTTGAAATAGGAATTGTATAAGCACTTCTAATATCTAGATGAGATGTGTTTTCTTCACAAATATAACTAAAACCAAATAAAAAAGGCGGAATTCTGTCTTCAACAGTAAGATCAACCAAATGAAGACCAAGTGCATCTAAAATTCCTGCAGCCTTCCAAACTAGCTATCACAGAGTTTTTAAAGGTTATATCAATTTCACCCCCATTCTGCAAAGTCGGGGGCCTGAAAATGCCTAATACCCCTTTAGAACCCAGTATAATATTTAAAGTATTTGCAAATATGTTGCATAAAACTCTTATCAGTTTGTCAACTGTTTCTTTATATAAGTTTTTATTCCCAAAAAGACTCAAGGTAACTGGTGCAAACTCATGGTCAGCATCAATTATCACACTCCTCTCGTTATTACCTCCAGGTAAACCCTCCTTGCATTGATTGGTAGTATCAATCACCTTAAGGTCTTTGTCCAATAACACAGCACTAAGATTAAATCTTTGAATGACAAAGAGATTTCTCCTAACATAATATGTCAATCGCTCAGAGGCCATTGTCACATCCACACTGTTTGTAGAGAAATTCTTATTGGCATCCATGTTTCTTTTTACCATAGAAGGTAATCAACAGTAATGTCCAATTCAAGTTTTTCACTAAAAAGTTTATGGGTCAGTTCTGGCAAAGCATTTTGCTTTACCATTTTGAGACTGTAAATTCTGATCCAAAATGTGAACAAGGGAGTAGTTAACAAACAATGATTATGATGGACATTACTCAGCTTCTCATTCCTTTGTGGTAATTTAGAGGACAAAGCACTTTCATTAAGCAGAGAACCATTTCCCATCCCTTCTAGTGTTTTTTTCCTTTTGGGGTTGTAAGTTATTGACATTCCTTGACCCACATTTTTTTTCTTTCCTTTTCTCCCCATGTCCGCTACAGAGTCCTACTCCTTTCAATTTCCCATGGTCCAGTTTCCCTTTATTACCTATACAATTTTTGCCCCTTTTTTGTTATTCCCATTAGCTTTTCCAACCATGTCTAATGCTTCAGAAAGGGCAGTCTCCTTACCCAGTGCTTTATTAACCAGTAGTTCCTTCCTATCTACAGATAGTTCTTCAGAAGAGTCAATTGATAAAAATTCAGGTCTAATGAGTAGTTGTTTACCATGGATGCATCAGCATTGATATTCCCACATTCTAGAACTATGGAGGAGAAATCTTTAAATGGATATATTTCTTTTAAAATCCTAATAACATCATCCATTCTTGCTTTATTTATTGCTATAAACTCCTTAAGTGACTCAATGTTGGTTCTATTAATAATCAGCTGTTCACAAAGCATAAGATTAACAGGATATTGGTTTTTAAGAACTTTAATTATGTCTTCACTCAGAACTGAGGGAGTGTAGACCAGTTTAGAACCATTAGCATTTTCATTTGGTATTGATTGATTAGAACTCTCCAAGCCCTGCATATATTTATTTATAGTATCTTCCAAAAAACTTACTGTTCTTGAATTATGTGTCCAATCTACACAGGAATGGGTAGGCTGAGTAATGAAAGGATTATTTTTTTGTGTAACATCCAGTTGTTTAAGCCCCTGTATAGTAACTTCCAATTTATTTATGACCTCACTTAAGATTGGTTTACAGTCTTGGGATATATCTTGGGGAGAATTAACCACCCCAATATCTTCCTTAACTCTATGTTAATCCGCCGCATTGTTAACACAGAATCCATTCTGTTGATTAGTCTGCCTAGACCCTAAATTCTGGATGCTCTGCCTACTCTGGGTTTCAGAACTCAAGCAAATAGGATGCTGGGATGTATAGGCAGGGGCATCACCAGCAGGAAAAGGGAGGTCATAATTCCGCTATACAAGACACTAGTGAGGCCCCACCTGGAGTACAGTGTACAGTTCTGGAGACCATACCTACATAAGGACATAGACAGGGTAAAGAAGGTTCAGAGGAGGGCAACAAAGATGGTGCATGGATTGCATCACAAGTCCTATGAAGACAGGTTGAAGGAACTGAACATGTACTCCCTGGAGGAGAGGAGGGAGAGAGGGGATATGATAGAGACATACAAGTTTCTTACAGGGAGGAACAGGGTGCAGGAAAACACTATTTTTAAGTGAAAAGATGTTCCAGGACTAGAGGGCATGGGATGAAGTTGGAGGGAGGACGATTCAGAGAAACATGAGAAGAATTTCTTCACAGAACGGTGGTGGACAAGTGGAATACCCTGCCAGAGGAAGTGGTGGGGGCTGAAACAATCACGGGATTTAAGAATGCATGGGATAGACATAAAGGAATTCTGGAGGTCAGGGGTAAGGGGCAACAGACTTCTAGGAAAACAAACTGAACTTACAAGCTCAAATGGGCAGACTGGGTGGGCCATAGGCCCTTATCTTCTGACACTGTCTATGTATCTATGTATCTATGTAACTCAAATAGCTTCCTTTACCAACAATGTTCCCATTTACTGGGGCTTGATCCTTAATTTGTTGTTTATTATAGACACCACTACCTATGTCGTAAATGTTGGTAAAATTTTCCAGAAATGGAAAAGAAACATCAGTACTAGCCTCTGCATTGTTGGGAACATTAAAAAAAGATTTATGAGGGCTAGGAATGCAAGCTTTTAAAAGTTGTGTGGGTGTAGAAGTAAAATTCGAGGAAAAATCAACATTATCTTGGCTTATTTTAACCTTATCCTTAATAAATACTTCATTAAGGGTCTGTTGCTTAAGTTTTGGCTTTGGTAGAACATTCTTTGATTTATCTTTTAGAGCTGGAACTGCAGGCATAGATCTCCTATCAGATATACACCTACGTCTCTGACGCCTACATCTCTGACATAAGGACAGGAATCAGGAGTGAGATGACTCTCTTTGCGGATGACTCGAAACTGGGGCGGTGGTGGATGGGAGGAGGGAGGGTGGCCTACAGGGGACCTGGAGGCTCTGGAAAGATGGTCTAGAAAGTGGAAGCTGAGGTTCAATGCAGGAAATGCGGCACTCCACCTGGGGCCAGAAACCCAGGCCAAGTGTACACCCAGGGAAATGCTACAAGTCTCGATGGCTGAGAGGGACCTGGGGTGGTGGTGGATGTCAAGATGAACAACTCTGAGACTTGTAGGAGGGCAGCAACCAAGGCCAACAGGATGCTGGGATGCATCGCTAGGGATCACCTCCAGAAGGAGGAACTCCCTCATATACTTCTTGGTGAGGCCGCTCCTTGAGTACTGCGTGCAGTTTTGGAGGCCACACTTAAAGAGGGACATTAACCTCCTGGAGAGGGTCCAGAGGAGGGCAACCAAAATGATTTGGGGCTTGGGGGACAGGACCTATGAGGAGAGGCTCGAAGAGCTAAATATGTACACATTGGAAGACAGAAGGGACCGGGGGGACATGATAGAGGTCTTCAGGTACATGAAGAGGGTAAATAGGGGAGGAACAGTCAGGGTGCTTTGAAGGAAGGAGGAGTGGGCCAATAGATGGCATGAGTGGAAGCTGGAGGGGGGAAGATTCAGGGGAGAAAGGAGGAGGTGCTATTTCACTGAGATGGTGGTGGAGCCATGGAATGCACTGCCTAGGGGACTGGTGGAGGCAGAGACAGTGGAGGGGTTCAAGAGGGGGTGGGACAGGTACAGGGGAAGAGTTCAGGAAGCAAAATCCAGTGCAGCGAGAATATCCAGAACTGGGAAGGGAGAAGCCAGAGAAGATGAGGGTGACAGCAAGGTCAGCACCCAGGGTGGGGGCTGACCAAATGAGCAGTCACGAAAGACTGTTAGGCCTATTCTGCTGGCATTTTAGTATGTTAGTATATCTTAGCAAATTGATTAGCAGAATATTTGGCTTTTCCTCTCTTATCTTTTGGTTTAGCACCATTATTGGCCCCAGTTAAGGCACTGTCAGTAGAGTGAGTGGCACCATTATCATCTTTAACACCCACAACTGACACAGCTGACACTGAATCAGAATTGGGGCCATAATTTGATTCAGGTTGGTTTATATTATCCACAGTGTCGGGGCAACATTACCATTAATTATGATGCGTCGGTTCCTAGTGAAAACCATATTATCCACTTAACAGTAAATGAATTAAGTAGTAAATCAGTTAATTTAACTAATTTATAAGCAAACGTTCTCCTAAACAATAGGGTTAACTAGAGATAGTTAACCCCCCTCAAATACCAAGATATTCCAGAACAAAAAAAAACAGAAAAAAAAAAAATAAAATAAAACACTAAATAATCACAATTACAACCAACAAACCAATGAATAAATTCAGTTAATGATGTCCATCAATCTTCATTAACTGAAGCCAGCAAACAACAACAGGTTCAGGTGTTAATGTTTGTATACACCACGTATCCTTTGTCTTAAACGTGAAAACATGCGTTACGGTTGTTACTTGTTCCTTTCGATGGAAAATACAGGTTTCAATTTCTAAATCTTTTCAGCCTTAGTCTCCCAATCTCCCAATCTCTCACTGAAGAATTTCCACAGAAATTTTCTAGTTGGACAATGCCTTCGGTCACGATCATGGGCCCATCCAAAACAAATTAGGTTACCAGAGGCAATTATCCACGATACGGTCAATTGTTTCAGTGGTCTCAATGATCTCAGTAATCTCACTGAATCGAAGAAAAAAAGTAGAAATATGCAATAACACCAAGTAAGACATACTCTCAGCTATTACTAATTAATGAGTAATTATAAACTATAAAAACTAAAAACTTACGTTTCCTTGTTTTCTTGCTACTCCAGTAGCTATGTATGTACAGTGGGAATACTACAGCTCCTCAGAGAAAGACACAAATAGTTGCTCTTTTACAGCATTTGTCAAATTTCATGCACTTAAAAATTAGCTCAGAAACGTGTAAAGAATGCTTTATTCAAAACTGATTCTCTCCCAGCAGTAAAAAAATAGGAGCAAAGCAGTGTTGTTTTTCCAAAAAGAAATGCTAACTCAGACAAACATCAAATAACGGCAAAATAAGAATGAGTTACAAGTCGCAGGTAGCAGCAGCAAGAACTACCAGCAAAGTCTGTTCAGTGTGGAGCTGTGGTGTATGACATATAAATACTGCTTGGTCATATTTATTTATTTATTTGCTTTTGTTAACCGGGCAAGCACACTAGACAGCCAAGTGCCTATTTTCAGGTGCGACCCAGGAGATTACAAGGTACATTACAAGATACATACATGAACATCAAGCAAATACAAGTGGAGGATTACATAGAATTAGCACAAAAGGGACTTTACAAGCATCAGATTTCATCAGGCAAATAGTAGTGAAGAGTTAATATAAAGTGACCAGAACACAGGGACATTGTAAGACAATAATACCAAAAACAGGTATTGCAATACACTATTAAACATTGCAGTCAGTAGGAAGAAGTGCAGTGTGAATTCATCACTCCAGGCAGCAAATTGTAAGGCTAGCAGTTAGAACAAGGAGGAGCCACAGTTGGGATAGAGTGAGCCCAGTGCGAGAGAAAGGATTGCACAGTTATAGTGCTCACCTTGTTTTGCCGGTGGGCCTAAATGGTCCATTTTTATATATGCTCTGAGAACAGGAGGAGTATGAGCACAGTTGTGCTCTGCCCAAGTTGTAATGTTTAGGTAGCATCTCAGTCAGTTGGAGGCATCTCAGGCTAAGAGGGTTTGTCTAGTGCAGAGACAGGTGGCAGCCATTTTGAGAAAACCCCAGAGGGAGGCTTTAAAGCTCTGGTGCAAGGGAGAGGAGCAAGTGCTTGTTGGAAGAGAGTTCCAAACCCTGGGCGCAAACGCAGTGAAGCCTCGATCACCCATTTGTGTGCGGGTTTTAGGTACCAGGAGGGCATGGGAACCGCTAGATCGCAGTTGTAGGAGGGTGTAGCAAGAACAAGGGTCTCAGCAAGGTTTTGAGGGGTGGCAGTTCTGACTATATTGTCAATGAAGTTGCCCACAACATAAGAGCAGTGAGTTTCTGGTGGGAATCACTAAAGCTGGGTGTAAAGCTCACAGCTGTGAGTGAGGCGGGGGCTGAGAGCGCAAAATGGCATATGTTGTTGTACGCTGAGTCCCACTTTACTAGACTAGTTTTTGCAACGTGGGCAAAGGTGATTAGTCCATAGCAAAGCATGGGTAGGAGGACTCCCCTGGCTAGAACAAGATGGGCAGCTGGAGTTTGACAGCTTTTTGCTCTGTAAGTCTAATCCAGCTTGCAGTTTGAGGCCTTGCATGTATTTCGTATGTGTTTCGTATATGACCCAAATCTGCATATGGTGCGAAAACTCTAAATTCAAATTTTTAAATATAATTTGATATAATATCATAAAAAACAGATAAAACATAAAAGTAATAGAGCTCAATAAGAATCTTTAAAAAACACATTTGTAAATTACTAAAGAATCACTACAATACATTAGCACATTGGCGCAAAGTGCTGGAGAAGCGAGATAGAATGACACAGATTTCTCTTGTTTCACTTCATTTCATAGGAGTGCAAAAATACAAAGAATACTCAATCCTGCAATAAATCTATTAAGCATCAATTAAAATCTGTAAGTAAGTCCTCTTGAAGTGTGACTTCTGCCTTTCCAAACCACCTCTGTCTGCCGCAGGGCCCTGATCCAGTCCGCCACAGGACTGATTTTCCTCCACCTGCAACGAGACAAACAGATGTGCCAAGAGACTCTACATGCCAGAGGTATGCAATAAGATTAACTGGCAAGGAGTTAAACTCTGAGGCAGCAGTGGCATACCTGTAATTAAAAAATAGCTAGCGATAACTCCCTGCTCCTTCTGCCTTCCTCCACAAAGCATAGGGCGGTTAGCAAAACCTCCAGTCAGCAAGTGTCATGACAGACTGATGATGATCAAGGATTCAGATTGGAAAAGCTAGAAAAAGTTCTAAAAGATGGGGACATGGCTCAAGTCAGGCAGCAATTAAATGGAAGTCTAAGCGGCAGTAAAAGTACCTTCTGTAAATGCAGTCACAGTATGTCACACACAGCCTTCCAAACTTCACTCAGTGTTGCAATTCCTACTGTTTTCAGGGCAGAATGTTCAATGCCAGATGAAATGATACTGGAGAGCTAAGCCGCTGTATGCTGGAGACAGGGGAACCTGCCACACTCCCTTAGACTCCAGAACACTTAACCACACTTCACCACTAGAGCCACTCTGGCCACAGCACTAAAACATCCAGGAAGCTAGTAAATAAACTGGAGAACATGAGAGTCCAGCTTAAGGTAACAGACTGGGTTAGGAACTGGTTAAATGGGAGAACACAGAGAGTATAAGTATTTGGCACTCTGTCAGAGGAGGGTAGGGTGACTAATGGGGTTCTTCAGGACTCAGTTCTGGGGCCAGACCCCTTAAACATATTCATCAGTGACATTGCTGCATGGACTGAAGGGAAAGGTGTGCCTGTTTGTTGATGACACCGACATTGGCAATAAGGTTGACACATCAGAGGGGCAACAAAGCATGGAATCTGATCTCCAAGAGCTGGAGGAATGGTCAAGTATCTGGCAATTGAAATTCAATGCCAAATAGTGTGAAGGCATGCAACTGGGAAAACATAACCCAGGGAAACTGTACTTGATGGGAGGGGAGCAGTTGATGGATACAAGGCTAGAACAAGACCTGGGGATGATCATATCAGATGATCTCATGGTCAGCAAACAATGTGAGAAGGCAGCACTAAAAGCTAGTGGCATCCTGGGATGCGTAGGAAGTGGTTTCACAAGCAGGAGGCATGACATGATCATGCCACTGTATCGATCCCTGGTAAGACCCCACCTGGAATACAGCATCCAGTTCCAGATGTCACACCTCAGTAGGGACATAGATAAGCTGGAGACAGTGCAAAGAAGAGCAACAAAAGATGGTGCAGGACTTGCACCAGAAACAGTATGAAGCCAGACTCAGTGAACTCAATCTATACTCCCTTGAACAGTGCAGGAGCTGGGGGGACATGATAGAGACAGTCAAATACCCTAAAGACCAACAAAAAGGTACAGGTGCAGAACCTCTTTCATGTAAAAGACTATAGCAGGACAAGAGGGCATGACCTTCATCACAAGGGAGGTAAGTTCAGGAGCAATATGAGGAAATTCATCTTCTCGGAGCATGTTGCTGAATTGTGGAATAGACTGCAGGAAGGGGCGGTGGGGTGAAGACAGTGGGGGAATTCAAGCAGGGAAGCAACAGGAATTGTGGGATACTCAAGCAGGCAGCTAAGTGGTGGAGAGAGGGGTTGGAAAATAAGGGCAGACTTGATGGATCATAAGGTCCCCATCTGCTGACAACCTCTATGTTTTTATGGGTTCTGTGCCACCCTTAGGGGCATATAGGATCTAACTACATTAATTGATTCACTGCCGGAAAGGTTGATTTTAGTTGTTGCTAACTCAAATTCATTTGTTAGAGAGAGGGAACTGATTTAAGCAAAAAAAAAAGAGAGCCTATCAGAATAGGGCCAGCCTGGGACTATGGCAATATCCAAAACCTGCAGTGTAAGCAGCTGTAAATGATTCAATAATCATCAACAGTATAATACCTGAAAGATGAGAGCCACACAGATAAGGAGTATCTGGTAAGCCCACATGAGAACAAACATTTTGGTCATGTGAATTTCCTGGAAAAACAAAATATCAGTGTACATATTACAGATTTTGCCCAGCACACTCTTTCTGTTTCTAGAAGGTTTTAAGCCATTAAACTTTATCTCATCCATCATCTTGTAAGCAGCATATATGTTGCAGAATCTGAAAGCCTCCATTGTCCACCTATAAACCTAGAAATATTGAGGAAGTCCGTTTTTTTTCGAACAATATTCCAAGAATCCCACACACCCGAAATGAGGTCACTATGCACAACTCAACTCATGACTTGCTTAATAAACACCCATTTGCATTGCTCCAGCATTATGGAGAGGTTTCTTGAAGCCCCAACTACACCACACAATAACATTATTGAGTAGTTAAATGCAATTCTACTGATGTTACCTTGATCCACCACTCAAAAATAGTACTACATGTAGCTGTTTATTAAGTGTAGTACCTGGCATCAGCTCATACTCATATCTGTAAAAGCACATAATCATAGACCAAGTGTAGCCTTACTTATTTACTACTAGCAAGTGATGTTGAATCTAATCCTGATCCATGCGTCTCTCCTGCATCGTACTCCACCTAATCTCATTGACATATTATAACTGGCCTAAAGAGTGCATATTTAACATCAGAAGTATGCAAGCAAATACAGATTGACTTCAGGTGTGATTAACCTACTATAATTTTAATGTTCTTGGTATTAGTGAGACTCAAGTAAAACCCCATTCATTTACAGTAATATGGACTGTATTCATGGTAACAGTTTCATTAGGAAAGACTTACATATTTATTTATTAATTTATTTGAATTTTGCTTACTGGGTAGGCCCACTAACACATGCCAGTCCATATTTAAGGGACAACACATAATTATTTACATACAATAAGTAAGAAAAAGTACACAACATTTACAGAGTAGAAATTAAATATAAGAGAAGTAATCATACAAACAAGGTACACCAGATTTGTTACAATCAGCAGCATCCTGAAATACACATTTTGAGACAAGTAGAAGGATCACAGATTACTGCAACTCATAGCACATAAAACAGAAATTGGAGATGTCCAGGGTTCATCAGGAGGATGGTAAACATCCAGGCACAACTCAAAGAGACAATTCTGCCGAAGATGCAGCTGGTCATTGTTTCCACTTACAAAAGGTCACCCCACTGGAAAAAGCTTTGAGATGGTTTTTGAACCATGCAAGAGTGGGGCAGCTAAGAACCTCAAAGGGTAGCATGCTCCATAGTGAAAGGGCCACAAATGAGAAGGATCTCCTACCAGATGCTAATTGCACCATAGGGTTTTCAAGTAGTGGGCTATCAGAGGATATCAGAAGCCTCACATCTTGATTAAGCTTGATTATTCGGCTAAATCTAGGGGGTGTAATAAACTTAAGTAGCATGAAGGATAGGCAGTGCATTGGGTATTGCAGCCTTGCATCAAAAGAGAGCAGAACAAGGGAAGAAAACACTTCACAGTGGTAGTCTCTGGAGTGGGCACCAGCAGCAAATCATCCAGTTCTGTTACAGTGTTTTTAGCCTGCACAGTTCAGAGTTATGAATAGACTGTAGTACAGAGGTATCATAGAAGAGTATAGGCATTAGGGTGCTGCTAGCAATGACTTGACAAGCTTCCCTAGAAAAATTGGTGATAAGCCTGTTGACAAGGCTGAGTTTCTGATGCAGTGTTTTAACTACGGCATCCACTTCAGGTGCAAAGGTTATGTTTTGGTCTCACACTACACCAAGGTATTTCAGTGACTCCACCACTTTAAGATGAGTGCCACCAATAGTAGACAGCTTGTGAAGGTGGTGTCCATCAGTACGTAGTCTGCTTTGTCCAAACAGCATTGCTTTGTTTTGGTTTTTATGTTGAGGATTAATTTGTTTTACATGAACCAATGTTCCAGTTGCTGTAAGTCATACTCCAAGTTGCTGATAATCCAATTAATGTCTGCCGAGGATCTACATAAAATAACATTGTCTTTGTGTAGTTCTACCATTGTCCTCCATAGCTGAGGGTCATGTCATTTACAAATAGGGAAAAAAAGGAGGGGGCCAAGAACAGACTCTTGCGAAACACCATCAGCTATTACCCAAAGATTTGATGTGCCACTTTGCCACTCTACACGCTGTTTTCAGGTGGTCAAGTAGTTGTGGAATTAGAGGCAGAAAATGTCATTGAGGCCAGTTACCTTCAGTTTAGACAGTAACAGATCATGGGTAACCAAGTCAAATGCCCTGGTATGGGAGACAGAAACTGCACCAGTACCCATGCCTTTCTCCATGGCATTGAGGATGTCAGAGGTTACATGCACCAGTGTGGTGTCAGCACAATGGCTCTTGCAGAAGCCATGCTGGATACTTTTCAGGGATTGATTATACTCCAGTAGGCCTGAAGCTGGTCACACAGCAGCCTCTCCTGGATTATGGCAAGTGTGCAGAAAAGAGAGATGGATCTGTAATTTTCAGTCAATTCTTTCTGTCTGCCTTTATGTATAGGAACCACAGCTGCTACTTTTCATTTTTCAGAGACACTTCCAAGAAGAAGAGATTTATTGATAAATTGTTTGAGGAGGGATGGCAATCATGGGTGCTGTGATTTTGAGGAACTAGGGGTTCCAAGTCATCAAATCCAGATGAGCCTTCACTTTTTATTCCTTTAAGGTGCCTGAGGACTTCCTTCCTGGATGCTAGTCTAAAGTAGAACTTAGGTTGAAGTCCTGGGGTAGTTGACTGGTAAGGTGTCAAGGGATTATTGGAGTTGCTTCTTAAGGGAGTCTTAAACTGATCTAAGTCTGTGAAGAACTAAAATAATGAATTTAAGGTCAGAGAGGACTTATCCATTTGCAGTTATTTCACGTGAAGATGTGTTGGTTCAGCCTTTGAGTAAGCAGTTTATTTGGGTCCAGAAATTTTGGGGATAAGATAGGTTTTTAATCTATATGGACTTTATATAGGACCTTTCGGCACCTTTGAGGTTATTTCTGCAGGCATTTCTACAATGTCTGTAGGTGTGACAGTCAGATGATAGGCAGAAATCTTATATTGCTCCCAGGTCTTATCTTGAAGATGCATGACTTTCCAGTGGTCAGTTTCAATCCATTTGGCACAGAGACATTTGGCTCTGCATTGCTTTATGGGGGCATGTCCATTAACGACACTGTTGAAGTTGTTAATGAAATAGTCAAGGGCCTAGTCAACATCTGGGAGATCAATTACAGATCTCTAGTTAATGGCTTTTAGACTGTGGAGAAAGGTGGCCTCCCTAAAGTTAGACAAGTCTCTGGCTTCTATTACTTTAGGAGGGGATTAGGAAAATGTGTTTTCCAGGTGCAATACATTGGCAAGTGATCACTGAGGGAATCTGGTAGGATCCCAAGAGCTTTAATTATTTCAACTCTGTTAACCAGGACACGGTCAAGGATCATTTGCTCACCAAACTTACACTTTAGTCTAGTGGGTTTCTCTTTTGGCTGACTAATATGAACATCTGCTAGAGTAGATTTGTACCCTTTCTGGTTCGAACTGAGCCAATGTATATTGAAATCAGTACATATTATCAATTCTCCAAAGGACTGATCAATGAGACAGGATGTGAGAGAGGGCAGTGCTAGGGGAGCAATATTTGGGGGACTGTATATACATCCTATGTAGAGAGATTCTGGCCCACCTAAGGTTGTGTACACAAATATAGATTCATATGAGGAGTACCTTAAGATGTGCAGATCAACTTCACTGGTTGAGAAGTCCAATCAAACATAGATTAGGACTCAAGTCCCCTTTTTCTTAGACATTTGTTTCTGCTAAAGGCTGTAAACCCAGGTAGTTCAACGTTATGAGATTGAATACTTGATTTTAGCCAAGTTTCTGAGATGCCTATTACATCTGGAGCATATTGATGTTTCTAAGCTTTCTGCTCGTGCAACTTAGGCTGTAGACTGTATATATTCAAGTGTAAAATGTCCAGTCTCCTAGTGTTAGCCCAGCCAAGAACAGAGGGAGATAACATTCTGGTGTTAGCTATACTAGGGCAATGACTTAACTCAAAATCTCCTGATAGCAGTAGAATAATTAGGGGCATAACCTAGGTGTGGAGCTCAGGAGTTAAGGGAAAGACAGACATAGAGTATTGCTGAATACCTGTCATAAGTTTATAGCAGGTATGATTTTTGAAGAGGCCATGCAGGATAAGCATGTAAGAGGTATTTCCTAATGACCCTGAGGGTTTAATAGTACAGGATGGAGAACAATAATTTACTGTAGGTCACATCTGAATTTTAATGAATTTAGATCCACTTCTGCATCTATTTTTACTGCAGAATGATATCAAATTGTCCTGCTCTTGGGGAATGTAAAATCGTTGCTCCTTATATACACTTATAATCCTTCCACTGATGGTCTATAGAAGCTGCTGTTTACTCCTTCATTCACCTAGTGGGGCTTTCTGAAAAGAATAAGGAAATGGACTTGTTACGGTATTTTAAGTTTGACTTCCTTGGTGGAAAACAAAAGCTTTTGATTCTCTTATAAGCAGACATAAACTTGTGCAAATCTTAAAAGAACCTACCAGGCTGTCAAATAAGGAGACACATTCCACTTGAAAAGATTGGATTCTCATAAACAAGGAAGACAAAATCACCTTTGCAGGTATATTCCCAGGTGCAATTAGTGATCATTCCCCCACCTACTACATCTGGAAGGCAAAATATCCTGAAGTACTTCCTAGAATAATTCAGTTTAAAAACTACTCTAAGCTTGATAAGACACACATTCCTACCAGATCTAAATTAACTAGACTGGTCTATCCTCTGGAAGGCTTCTAAAGTACTTTTAAGATTAGCAAGGCTGGATTCATAACTAAAGTAGAAAACAATTTTTTATACAGACATAAATGTTGAGCTCATCTTTTTTTCTTCCCAGTTTATGGTATTCTAAAATCAGCATGTCCCACTTATTCAAAGGGGAATGGGAGGCACTGTTTTCAAATGGCTGAGTGGGGGGCAGCCATCACTTCTTAAATTACTGAGATAAATGCTGGGTGCATTTTTAATACACTGCTTTACTCTCAGATTGGGAGGCACATAGACACCTAAGAAGCAAGTGCAAAGAAGCAACATATATACTGTAATTAAAGTTCATATTATATGAACCTCATTAGTAGTGTTGTGTGAAACTGAAAAATTTTGCCAAGCAAAATATTTTGTGTAATTTCAAAATTACACAACATTTTTCAGCAAGGCAAAAAATAATTTCAGCTGGTATTTCAATTTTGTGTAATTGTGAAATTTTACTTAAAAATGCTTTGACCAACCAATTTCACCCATTCATGCTTAAATTTTGCCTTGTAGCATAAATTTCCCCAGTGTTACTTTTGATTTCACCTGCGAAATATGCTCCAAAGGTAAAATTTGCAATGCATTGAGGGTAAATAGGTCAGACATTACATGCAGGTTGTTTACAGCACAGTCAGAAAACAATCTGTTGTGGTACATCACAGCCAATAAACCGTTTTAAAACCTCTTTGCAATTAATGAGTTTTATTATTTTTAACTTACATATACACAACAAGGACATACAAGAGCATTTCAATTGCAGAGTACAAATGGCTTCTGGAACAACAAAGAAGGAATTAGACAAACTATCCAAGGTCTTGTATCAGATGTACATCATATCTGGAGGGTTATGAGCTAGACTGGAATTCTGAAGGGGTAGGAGATAAAACCTCTCATCTCTGCTCTGCTCTATAAACAAAAAGAAAGTAAACATACTAACATATCCTAAACCGGGTTTCTCCATTATATACCACTGTAAGGAGGGCTATGAAAAAGGAGGGTATAACAAATGCTCAGTCAGTCTACTCATTTATGAACTGGGCATTTCTGTATCTATTTTCATTTTTTATTTTGAGCTATGAGTGAGGGTCACACATATCGAGAGTATTAATAGTATGGAGATAACCAAATAAGGCTGGCCGTGGGGTCAACCAATTCCAGTCCTGGGTTTCAAATATGCTAGAAATGGGGCCCAACAGTCAACATACACATTGGGTTTCTTAGGCAATTAGGAGATAATCTATCCAATGTAGCAAGGAGTGTAAGAGCATGATGCAGTTCTCATGTGGTAGGAATTTCAGTAGTTCTCCACGGCATAGTATTAGGTGTTTGGCGGAAATTCCAACAAGGGTCAGCCATCCAATTTGGGAGGGTTTACAGTGCAGTTCTGGGGGGTAGGCCCAAGATCCAGAGAAGTAGGTAAAATGGTATAATTAGTCCAAGGATGCAAGGATGTCCCTAGCAAACTGATTTACTGCTTGCCCAAAGGGGGCCAGCACAGAGCAGTGCCACACAATCTGGTACAGATCTCCAGGCTGAGTCTGGCATCTCCAACATACATTAGTATTGAGGAGATGAGCTTTGAATAGTACATCTGGGGTTCTGTACCAGTGGTGCAGCAATTTATTTTGAATAAGCTTGCTTTGGGCATCTGGATAGCATGTGTGCACCAGTTTCCAGATTAAGGCCCACTGAGTATTATTTATTTCCACTTGTAATGCTTTCTCCCATTTAAATTTGGATACCTCGGATTGTGAGGGGACACTCTGTCTAAGCTCTGCGTATATGCTGCTCGTCTGTCCTCTCGGGAGTTTAAGCCAGGTAACTAGCTTCTGAGGATGTGCCACCTCAGAGAAGTAGCATTTAAGAAATTCAGTTAAGGAGCTTATCCATACAGTATTTCTGCACCAGGGCTTGGAAAGATTCCATTCTGGAACCAGTCTTATCAAGGATATCTGCCAAAATCTTGATAGCAGCTTGCTCCCATTGGGGCCAATGAAAGAGTTTGT
Source organism: Neoceratodus forsteri (assembly GCA_016271365.2). Lineage (NCBI taxonomy): Eukaryota > Metazoa > Chordata > Ceratodontiformes > Ceratodontidae > Neoceratodus > Neoceratodus forsteri. The sequence continues at coordinate 59,229,013 of CM028130.1, forward strand.
TGCACATCATTAAGTGCCAATTGTGAAAGATAGGTGTGAGAGAGAGGGGGGTTGGGTTAACTTGTATCTTTTTATACACCTTACACCAGACCTGGACTGCTGAAGCAATAGTGGGATGATGCCTTAGGGATGTAGGCAAGGGACTATAGATTAAAAGGGGGAAGGGTGCACACCTGGGCATTAAAACCTCTTTAAGACTTGTTTTTGGGTGCACATTGCTACTAAATATGCATTTTGTTCCTAGTGCTGCTAGGGAACATTTTCAAATGTTGTGGATTTTTGCATAATACTTAGTTTAATTAGTTTTCAGTTCTGTCTGTGTCTGTGAAGGAGTTAAGGGTAGGGTAGGTGTGTAAAACCAGTGCAGGCTATTTCAAACCTTTTACAAACAGATTTCTCACAAATTGTGAGTGATTTACTATTATTTATTTTAAGCCTTTATATTTTTGTTGGCATTCTACTTATTTGTATACTTGTTCTTATATCTTGACAAGTATTTTTTTCTGTCTCTGAAAATGTACTTCTGTCTGAGAATTTCTGCTCGTGTTAACCCATGTTATATACCATTCTTCTGCTTTTAGTTGTGAATTCTACTGTTTTGAATTGAACACACAGTGCTGATCCCTTATTTTATTTTTTTATTGTATTTGTGGTCAATTCTGTTTGCTGTTAAGTTGTGTGTGTAACTTAAACTGTGAAAAGCAACAATTCTATATTTTTTGTATGGAAACTTAAGTACTTTTATTTGATCACTTTAACTTTTCCTTACTTTTTCAAGCTAGGTGAATTGCTCCCCTGTATTTTATTGCTGGAGCTTGCTTTGGCATTGCAGTGTTCCTCTTTTACTTGACTTTGGTTACCCTTTCCCTGTTACAGCATTGTTTAGTACCTGACCAACACAGTATAAAAAACTACATATTAATATAATACTTGTCAAGAAATTGTTGATCCTATCCATATTGTTGTAGGCACCTTTGCTTGTCAATGTTATATGGTTGTCTCTGCCCTTACATAAAAAACAATTGTAGCAGTAAGCAGTAAGTACTAACACATTACAGTACTTAAGTTGTTCAGACACAGGTGATCTGTAGTTAAAGATGGTTACCTGTGCCCTTTTTCCCGTGTTGTTTTAATTCCTGTTTGGGAAAAAAAATTACCTTTTTGTTTTTACTAGAATTGGCTACCATATACTGTATTAGTTGTACAGAGTGCTGCTACCTGTTCTGATTGTGTTTGGACTTGGAAGGAAGCCAGTACTGCTTACAGGTGTGAGGTGTTCTTCACAGAATTAGTAATACATCCTTTCTTGATATACTGCGAGAGAAAGGCAAAGCTTTGAAGCAACAGCATATAAAAATACCTGCTAAGAGACAGTCCAGTATAGGGGGAAATGTGCCAGCAGGGATGAGGCAGCTAAGAAGTCTGTTGAGGAAAGTACTACTTCAATTCCAGTTCCCCAAAGCAGTGAAAGAACACTTATGTTTGCATCAGTGTATTCTGTGGGCTCTGGTGGTGTGACAGGTACCAGCACAGGAGTTGTTCTAAGTACTGACATACCTGTGTGTCAGATTTTTAAGGCCACAACAGTTGCATCCATACTAGTGAGGGATGATGATAGTGAGAAGAAGGGACACACTGACACCAGCGCAGAAACAATGGTCTAGAAGGAGGGTGATAAGTCTGTCAGTGTGACTGTCACAGGGCCTGTTCCTGCTGGAGTTGTTGGTGGGGATAGTGTTCAGCCATAATCTGATATTCTGGGAGATATGTGTAGTCAGCCCACTGGCCCTAAGAAGATGGGTGTAGATAAAGAAAAAGGTGCCGTGCAAGAAGACAGTGATAGGGAGGAGGAGGAGGAGGAGGAGGACAAGGACATCATCGGCATCTGAGCTGATGATGAAGACTGGGATAATTCCTCATGGGAGCCTAAGTTTTGAAAAAGTCAAGGGTGATGTAGGCCAAGGCCATTTACTTGCACAGCTCATAGGTCAGGCTGCCACCAAGCCTATCAGTAATCCCCCAAGCAGTCCAGTCACCCACGTCCCAAAAGTAGTCTTATGGAAATGATGAAAGCAGCCCAAAAAGCAAAAACTTCCACACGCGTTTCTCAGCTCTCCCAGTCCCACCAGCAGCATAGCAAGTCCAGAGGTCAAAAGTCCCTAGTTTGGGACTTTTATGTGCTTGATCCAGCTGATGAGACCATAGCGATATATCAGTGGTGTCAAGCACGTGTTAGTCGGGGAAACATAGGCAGTGGTGGCCAATACACCCACCTGAAAAACAAACACCCACTGCAATAACAGCAATACCAGAAGGATGCCATAGCTGTTGGTGGGATCTCCCTTGGCAAGTTAAATGTAACTGAGGACAGTTCAATACAGCAGGAGGAGGAAGGGGGCAGAGTGGGTCAGTGGAGGAGGAGGAACAATCCTTTGCTTACTCGAGTATTGGGCATAGCAGTGGAGGTGCCTCTCCCAGTCTCTTGACTCCAAAAAGTACACCACCACAACCAAAATAACTGGTTTCATGTGGTCTGCATCTGCACAGCCCTAAGAGTCAACTGTTACCCCTGAAAGAGCAACATTGGTGTGACAAGTAGAGCATTCTAGTCAAATAGCCCCAAAGATACAGCCCACTCTGAAGAATATCCTTGAGTGGCACACAAAGTACTCTCCCCCAATCATGCTACTGCACGAGAGTTAAATGCTGCCACCGTTGAAATGCTGCCCATCGATCTGTTGCCATTCTTGTTCATGGAGAATGCTAGGTTCCACAGGTTGATGGTCCGTGCCTGTCCCAATGGCAGGTTCCATCATTAACCTATTTCTCTAAGTATGCCATACCAGAGCTGTACAGTAAAGTTGCTGATTCCATAAGACATACAGTGAAGCATGGCGCATCATAATATATGCATTTTAGCAAAGATATGTGGACCAGTGGACAAACAGCAGCAAGCTTGTATCTATGCATAATGGCACACTGGTAACAGGTACCTGGGGTGTTAATTGATTTTGGGCCTGGCAAAACCTGCCAGAAGCCAAATTTTGGTGGTAGCAACAACCCTGAGTATGCGAAGTGTTACTGGTTTTGAGTCGGGTGTAAAAATGCTTAATGTTCTGCTGGGCAAGACTGATGAGTGGCTACACACACACTCACTTAGAGCAGGATGCATCACCAGTGATAATGGCTCCAATGAAGTGAAGTACATAATCGACGGTGTTTATTTTTAGGGTGCCCTGCCTGGCACACTGCCTTAATCTTGTTGTGCAGCAGTTTCTAGACCAGGCAGATATTAAGAAAACTGTGACTGTCTCCCATCACATCTGTGTACACTTCATCCATTCTGCAAAGGCCCATGACCATCTGCATGAGCTACAGTACAATAACCATCTGCCTCAGCACCATATGAAACATGATGTTTTGACCAGGTGGAACTCCACGCTGTACATGATTGATCAGCTGTGTGAACAGTGCAAGGCTGTTTCACAATACCTGGTGGTGCACACCACCCATGACAGAGCTGCAGTGTCCACCACTCTAACAACAGAGCAGTGGCACCAAATGGATGAGCTAACATGCATTCTCCATCCATTTGAGCATGCTACACAGGTAGTGACTGGGGACACTGCTTGTATAAGCTAATCCATAGTCCCACACATGTGCTGAGGCAGACACTGGTTAATGTCCGGCACCAAATGGAGGCAAGTGAGGATCATAGCAGTTGTGATCTAATGGATCACATGATCCACATGCTGGACAAGAATACCTATAAATCTGGCATGATACAGGTGGATGAATTTGCAATTGCTACCATGCTTGATCCACGCTACAAACATGGCCTTCCTTCTATAACTGAAGGAGGTAATCAGTAAGTTTAAAAGTTGACACAGAACCTCATTAGATAGGGATCTACTGCACAGATGAAAAAGGCACATAAGCCATGCAGTGCACAGCTAATGGGTGTTGTTACCACCAGCAGCAGCTAACAGGCAGCCCAATCTGAGAAAATGGGCAAGGTACAGTAGAAAATGGCAAGCAATCCCATTTGGGATGTTCTCTATCAGGTGAGAGTGGAAGATGTGGAATAAAAGGAGGAGGAGACAGATGAGGCAGCTATATTCAGGACAGCAGAATGAATGGTGGAGGTCTACAGGGAAGACTCAAAGCACCTTGCCATTACTGATGAGCCATTGCAGTACTGGAGCAGCAAAGTGACTGACTGGCCAGCACTATCAACAGTTGCTGTGAAATACCTTAGCTGCCCACTATCCAGTGTCAGTGTGATACAAGTATTTAGTTCTGCTGGTGCCATTGCGCGTGACCGTAGGATCAAATTGTCACACAAGAATGTGTCTATACTAACATTCATCAAAATGAACAAAAGGCACATTCTGCATAACACAGTGATGTCAGTGGTGTTGCCACATGAATTGTATCTCAGTGATGAGGATGATGACAATCCCTCTACTAAAGCATCCACCAGTAGCAAGGTGGATGAAGCAGCAATGCTGACAGAATTTCCACCTGGCAAAAACTCCAGTCTTGAAGACAGTGTGGGCTGCTTCTTGAAGGATGTGGAAGTGGAGCAAGGCTGACATTACTCAACCCCAACCCCCCCTGGCATCCAACCAATTTCAGCTGAGTATCGGGATGCAGTAAAATGCAATGGTTTAAGGCTCTGAGCTGCAAATCTGGTGACGTCCAGCAGACATCCAGCAGACAAGACCTGGGTTTGAATCCTACAGCTTCCACTTACATACTGTGTGACCCTGAGTAAGTCACTTAACTTCCCTGGGCTCCCAGGATGCTCCTGTAAAAAGCTTTCAGCTGAGTGTGCTACTCCTGGTTAAACAACTAAAAAAAAAAATTATTATGATCCATCTATCACTGGATTTGTTCATGGTTGTGTTATATGCTGCAGTCAGTGTTATTCAGTGTCATTTGATTACCCTTGCCCTTAACTGTTGTTTTGTCCCCACCCTAAATAAAGCAGCATCAGTCGAATTACCGTGACCCACAAACATGTTGCATAATTATTCAGTTATAATGGTTTGCTGCCAAAAATATCAAGATACACATTTTACTTTTATTTGGCTACCCTCATCTTAAAGAAAAATATGTTGTCTTGCCGTCTTTAAAACTGCCCATGCTGGAGCCTGGCACATGCCACACCCAGCCCTCCCCTTCTGCCAGCCCACCCAACATACCCATGCATGCCATACAAAAAATAAATATTTTCTGCTGCTTACTATTCATGACATGTTGAAGAACCCTTGTAGTACAAGTAGAGTATGAATGTAACATGCTCATTCAACCGTTAACACCTCTTGAATAGATTTTGCAAAGTGGTGAATGGTGGTGATCTTTAAAGATGTGAGTCACTAATTAAAAAGTGATCATCATAAGAAAAGCTTCACAACATCCAATTCACCCGAAAAGGTTAATTGTAAGTAGTATGATAGTACTTGTACAGAAACTGTGATGGTCCCTACAGGGGGAGGTGTTTGCTGCCCACAGTTTGGCTTCTAAATGTTCCTAAGTACTGCTGCTCTGCCACCTCAGATGATTAGACAAGAAATTTGCCCCCTCTACCTAATTACTAAACACCACCTCCATCATCCGCTTCCACATATGCTTCCTCCCTGAATGTGCTGTTTTCTTGTTAATGAAACCAGTGGCCTACATTGCAGTTCAAGTAACCACTCTGTCTTCCACACACCAGCTCCTGCAGGTCCTGGATTTAGTCATCATCACAAAGACATGGGATGAAAAGTCACCTGAGGAAAATGACCCAAGCAGAAACAATGATAGAAAACATGACAAATACTCATCCATCTGCATAATACCTGGTGTTAGCAAGCAAATTAGAAGCAGAGAAAAAAATATATACTTATCACATCCCATGAATGTAATTAAACTGCAGAAATTGCCCCCAGGCCCAGAAGAAACATAGGGAGCAGGAAACATGAAGCACAGCAGCAGGCGTCTGGACTCCACATTCCCCTTCCCCCTAACAGTACTGCGTTCCTGGAAATAAGATAAAAAGAAGAAGACATTTTCAGGATTGTTTGTTAAAAGTACCCCCCCATCCACCCCTGGCCTCTATTCCCTCCCCATCCCCCAAAACCCCTCTACCCTCCCACCAAAGACCATAAATAATGAAGAAATACTTACCTCAGGGACTGTCTGTGAAACTATAACAATTTCACAGGTTAATGGATCACACACATCTTTCTTGAGCAGCAGCAGGAGTGGGAGGTACATCACTGAAATTCCTGAATGTTGACAAAAGCAAAAAGATCACAATTACTATCAAACTCAGACATCCAGAGTGCAGTAGCCTACCCCAGAAATTAAAAAAAATAAATACTTACCATCTGTGTTGGGGAATGTGGTGCATTCCAACATCCCAGATCCAAATCTCTCCTGGCCTGGCAATGATGATCATGTAATCCTCAGCAAACTGAAAAATAATACAAAAGCAGTAAAAAACAGATGCCACAATACGAACCCACTAACACCCTTCTCTGGAACAGAAAAAAAATACAGACAGATACTTACATGTGTAGCAGCAGCAGTATGGACTCTGTGATGATGATTCAGACCATCAGTCAACCAAAACATTACTTCAATCTCATGGCAAGTTGGCAACTAGTCAGAGTAGCAGGCAGCAAACCACAGTAGCAACCCAAAATCTAATTCCCTCCACACCGTACAAGTTACAGCCACAGAGTCTACACAGCCAAACAAGACAGCAGCATTGGGAATTGATAATTCAACATTTTTCCTCAATCAACTAAGAAACCAGCAGGATGAAGCATGTGCAAGAAGCAGCACAATTATGCAGGAGGAATTAATTTTCTCAGCGTGGAACCCTTTGTGGCTGTTTTATAATTACCACAATAATTATATTTCCCTTCTCTCACAATTTTGTCACAAGGTTGTTCTGGACTTATTGAATAAGCCCTGTTCTATACATCACAGCAGCTAGCGGCAACAAGATCAGCCTGAAATCCTTTGTAAACAGTGGACAAAGCAGCATTTAAGTCCGGGTGGTGGCAGGGAACTATATAACATCATGACTCAGACCAAATTTCTGTCTGAATTTTATGTATCATTCTTCCTGTAACATTTATGGACATGTATGGCCTTTTCTTCACTTGCAGCAACAAGATTCAGCCTAAAATCCTTTGTAAACAGTGGACCAAGCACCATTTTGAGGTCTGCTCGGTGGGGGTACACCATATAACATCCTGACTGAGACCTGATTTCTGTCTCAATTTAATGTAACATTTTTTAAGAAACATTTCTGGAATTGTATGGCCTGTTTGGCACTGGCAGCAACAAGATGAGGCCTGAAATCTTTGGTTAACAGTGGGCCAAACAGCATGTTTTGGTCCTGGTGGATGGCGGGCACCAAATAACATCATGACTGAGACCTGATTTCTGTCTTAATTTAATGTAACACTTTTTATGAAACATTTCTAGACTTGTAGAGCCTATTTTGCACTTACAGTAACAAGATTCAGTCTCAAATCCTCTGTAGACAGTGGACCAAACACCATTTTGAGATCTGCTTGGTGGGGGGACACCATATAGCATCATGACTGACATCTGCTTTCTGTCTCAATTTAATGTAACATTTTTTATGAAACATTTCTGGACTTGTATGGCCTGTTCTGCACTCACAACAACAAGATTCAGCCTAAAATCCTTTGTAAACAGGGGACCAAACACCATGTTTTGGTCCAGGTGGATGGGGAACAGCATATAACATCATGACTGATCACATTTGAACCAGGTGGTGGGCACTATAAAACATTGTCATGATGACTGGTTGGGAGGGAGGGACACAAACTTAACATTTGTGGGTGGCAAGGCCAGGGCAGGGACACAAGTTGTTAAGCACAAAAAATAATTTTATGTTTAACTTCACAATAAAAGTACTAATGTTTATATGACTGTTGTGCACATATTCAAACTGATTCTGGACATAGCCAAAACAACTGCCACAACATCACATAGCTTTGGGAAAAAAATGTTGTTCATAGGAACAAATTACGATACTTGACATTTGTGGATAGGAGGCAGAAACATAAGAAGAAGGAGTAACATAAAACAAGAAGAAAGGTACAGAGTTTATGGGTGCAGTAACAGTACTACAACAGTGGGGGCATGCAGGGTCAAGGAAAAGGTATTCATATGATAGGGGAAGGGAGGGATCATAAACATTACACAATAAATTACACATACCACTGGACAAGAAAAGGAAACAAAAGGATATAGAAGAAGAAGAGGACAGAAAACATATATTTTATTTTTACTTTTTTTATTTATTTTTTTCTTATTTTTAGGGAGTGAAGATGAGGAAGAGTGAGTCAAGAGTAAGAAAGAAGAAAAAAACGATATGGGCCATTAAAAGTGAAATGACGCCTGTCGCGAACCTTGGACCATGGGCTATTTTGCACTTCTACCACTACCAGTGCCATCACCACCACCACTACCCCCATAATGCAGCTCGACCAGGAGATCCAACACCTTCTTTTGGTCCTCCATTGATTTTTGTGGCTCACCCCTGACCTCCTGGTGGAACTGGTCCAACTCCTGCTGGACAACTTGCACCTCACTGTGTACCACCACCACCTCACGGTGCACGGCCTCCAGGTCTCCCATGTTGATCTGACCTAGGAGGGCAGCTGCAGGCTGCACTGAAGAATCAGCAGGCCGGTGGTACCAGTGGGTGTGGGGTGCATCACTGAGGCAGGATTGTCCTGCTGCCTCAGAGTCTTGCTGCTGCATCCTCCTGCTGCACCTATGGTGCCTTCTAGGCTGCCAACTGCCTTCCTCTTGCTGATTTCCCCCTTCCCCTTGCTCATCATTACCTCCTGCTGCAGCCTCTCATTGTTTTGCAAGCCACTCTGCAATGTGGTAGTGCTGCAGGTGGCTCCTTTTTCCACTGGTCCCAAAGTGGGATCCTTATTTTCCCCTCTTTACATTGCTACCACAAATGCAGCAGATGACAACAATGTCGTCTCCAGCCTTTGTGGTAAAAAATTACCACACTGCTGAGACTTGGTGGGGGGGGTGTGCCAGCTGATGTCCTGTGGGGGCATGAATAACATCCTTCTGCCCTTGCTGAGGGAGTAGGGGGCACATGCTCCTGCTGCCAGGGAGAGGCAATGGGCTCCCGCTGCTATGGGGTGGGGGGCACATGCTGCTTTTGGTGGAGCAACATGCTCCTGCTGCTGGGGAGCGGGGGCACATGATCCAGCTGGGGGGCCCGTCTTGAGGACAGAAATACCAGCCTGTTAAGGCAAACCTTAGATCCGTTGGTTCCTGCTGCACCTGTCTTGTTCTACCCAGTCCCCCTTGCCCTATCTTTCCTCCCACTCAGTTTAGGAAAATAAAAGTTTTCTTAATAGAAAACTAAATAAATGAGAGAAAGAGAGAGAGAGACAGTCAAACACACACAAACACACACACACACACAAGATAAAGATGGAAAAGTATAACGCAACAGAAAATGCCCTCCAACAGAAAGATTACCTTTTTGTTAAAGTAAAGAAATCGGGGAAGAAAACATAAACTACAACAATTTAAAGGTTTTCCTGAGCAGATGGCAGTCTCACTCACACACACTCCACTACTCTGCTAGGCAACCTTTAGGAAAAGGAAGCAGATTCAGTGGCTTCCTGCCTAAGTACAGTCACCCACGTGACCTGCAGTCTGCTGCAGAGAGTAAGTCATGTGACAAGGCTTTTTTTCCTTAATTTCACCTGATACTACCACAAGGTGAAATTTACCAGTGAAAGCAAAATTTACTGGTGAAATTGACAGCAAAATGTCACCTTAAGGGCTTAATTTCACGAAATGTCATGTGAGGTGAAAGTCCTGTTTTCACGGGCAAAATAGAATTTCTCTGCATCTCCATTCATTAGTGCATCTAATTGAGTCCCACATTGTTTTTGTAAGTGTATTAAATAGATTATGGGTTTGAATCACAATGGTACTTTACATGACATGGAGCTATATAGTATAAACTGCAACAATCCTGCTGCTACTGCTGCTAATTCCTTCAATAACCATTTTTCTTTTCTTACTGTTTTAGTGTTAGGGAGATGGGCAGTTTTGCAATAAAGGGGGTGGGGTGGGAGACTACTGGACACCAATGGTTAGCATGTTATGGCTAGATTGTCAAGGAATGGGAGACTGTCAAGGACCGACAGCTCCTGCTGTCAGTCTACTACCTAGCACTTGGTCGGTGGGGGGAAGGAGTGGTGTTCATGTACTATTATGCACAGTAGGACTGTGTGAAATGTATCTTCCACTGGTGGAATTGTGGTCAGATTAAGATTTTGCATCCAAGAAATTCAACAAAATTTCTGTGAAAATGTTTTGAGATTTTGGTAAAACTGAAATGTCAGGTATTTCCATTTAATTTACAAGGTCTTTGTCTGATTTGCAGCAAATTTAGTATGCTGCACTTCCCATACCTCATGGAGAAATGAATCAAGTGTGTGATCACTAACTTTAAAGAAGACTGAGTTAAAACCTCCAGATGTGTGGAATTTGTTTAGTTACATTTCACAACCACATATACTGCTAACTCCTTTAATTTTAAAACTAGGGGCACAATTTTAACAATTTTGTTAGGTTCATTGATTAAAAAAGTGAGAATGGGTGTGTCAACTCTCCAATCTCTTGCTCAAAGGTTTTCTCCAGCAATATAACAGATATCTCATGAAATACTTGGCATATCTTTTTCTGCAACTGTATTTTTTAGCATTTGAAAAGAGTGACACCAAACATTACAATTACTTGTGATGGAGGCCATTGTGACAGAAGTATCTGGGTTAATACAATGACTGTGAGAATACCATTTTTCAAATAAATGCACTTATTCTGATGTATAATAGGCTGAAAGTGGAAATAAATCATTTATTTCAATATTTGTTGGGTCATCAGCATTTATTCTCACATTAGGTTAGTCAAAAAGGAGCTCTTAACCAATGTGTGAAAATAGAATCATAGAAACATAAACAATGATGGCAGGAAAAGACCAAAGATCCATCCAGCCTGCTCAAGTTCCCTATTTACCCTTGGGGCACACTGTTCCTCTAAGGCCCTAGCCTTCCCCACACTTGCTCCATTCTCTTCACCAATTCTAATGCCTTGAGCAACAATTATACACTTTATTATTTCCCAGCCATGTTCCATGCTATTTTCCTTCTTCAGTTTTAACAAAGAGGAGGTTCCCTTATCTGAAAAGAAGTTTCTCCATACCAGTTTTAAAATGTTATGATTTGACCTGTAAGGAAGGGAAGGGAATGTATTTTGCCCTGAGGGGGGCTACATGCTCAATCCAATCTACTTCCTAACTCACCAATCAATCACCATGCTCCATTTTGTGATGTCACTATAGGACCAGCGCAGTGGCGTGCTCCATACAAGTCTATGGCGTGTCATTTTAAAAGCAATTTTCATGATTTTAATTGGACTTTTGGTACAAATCAAATCCAATATTCAAGTAACAAAAGCCTTGTTACTTGAATACTGGCTTCAGTTCTACCAAATGTCTAATTAAAATCATGAAAATACTGTCGCTTTTAAAATGACACCTCATAGACTTGTATGGAGCACGTTCCTGTGCTAGTGCTATAATAACATTACAAAACGTTGGAGCATGGGGATGGATCGGTAAGTCAGGAAGTGAATGGGATTGAGTGGCTATCCCCATTGAGGGCAACATATGATCCCTTCCTTTCCTTAGGGGGCAAATCATAATGTTTAAAAACTGGTATGGAGGAACTCCCATTTAGATAAGGGAGCCTCCTGCATGTTTTGCAATGCACCAAGAGAGGTGTTCATTAAAACCACTAATTTTTTGGCACCCACCAGCTCAGCTGGCAGCCTGTTGCATGGTTCTGCCATCCTTTCTATAACACAGTATTTCCTCATGTTCCTTCTGAACCTCCCTCCTGTTAACTTCCACTCATGGCCACATGACCGCAAGCTGGTATCCCAGTTAAGTAATTCCCCACAGTTCAGCCTGTAAATTCCTTTTAAGAATTTGAAGGTCTCTATCATATCTCCTCTCTCTCTTCTGATTTCCAGAGAGTACATGTTCAGCACCTTGAGGCGCTCCTCATAGGACATACTGTACTGGCCCTTAATCATTTGTGTTACCCTGCACTGCACCATCTTGAGCTTTACCATATCTTTCCTGAGGTCCAGATCCCAGAACTTGGTGCAGTACTCCAGGTGTGGTCTCACCAAAGATTTGTATAGGGGAAGAATTAGCTCCTTGTTTCTCCTATCAGTACTGTTCCCAATACAGTCAAGCATTCTATTTGCCTTGTTATTGTATGAGCCTTGTTGCACTGACATGATTGCTATAGGTAGTCATTGAAGATAACTCCAAGGTCTCATTCTTCAGCCATGGTACTGAGTCTCACCTGTCCCAGATAGTACTCCGTCCTAGGGTTCTTGTTTCCTAGATGATTCATTTTGCACTTTTTGACATTGAAGTTGAACTGCTAAGCTTTTGACCACACCTCCATTACTTTCCAGGTCATCCACAAGATCAAAGAGATCTTTGATCAGTGACTTCATCAGCTTTCCTACAATAGAGATAAGACTGACAGGCCTATACTTCCCTGCTTGTTCATTGCCCCTTCCCCTTTATGGAGTGGAAATACATCCATCACCCTCCACTCCTTCAGAACCACTCCTGTCCATAGAGAGCTGTTGAATATATCTAAATCCATGTTGCCTTTGGTCTTGCAACCCACTGGATGTGAGAAAATGCTCCTCAGTTATTTAGAGGATGGCCTCCATGCTGGGCTAACTATCTGGAGTAGGAGCAGGAGTGAGGACAGCAAGAAATAGTATTTTATTTCTTTTAGCCTTTTTATCCTTTAGCAGAAGTGAGTTTGAATAGATTAGTTAGACAGGATTTTCAAGAGATGTGACCAGGGAATGTACATTTGCACAGCTGTTGGATTTGGCTCGGGGAATGGGAGAGCAATAGGGAGAAAGGCCCCTGACAGAGGTGGAGGAAGAGGAGCGAGTGGAATATATTTAGATAAGATCCTGAAGGTGGACTGAATGATTCTGGACTACCTGACTTGATTGGTAATGTATCCATGCTAAAACGTTTTCAATTTTGCGTAAAACCTTAGGTGGTGACTACTGCTGTTACTTGGAAGTAAACTGTTTTACTGCAGATAAAGTTGTTGACTGGTGTTCTGATACAGGCTTGGGTGAGAGTCAAGCCAACTAAAGAAAATTTCTGGACAAAAATCACAGAGGTGGGAGTTCTGTGATACTAGACTCACTCCTAGAACTGTGCTTTAGAGACTACAGTAGCTGAAAATCCATGAATCCTGCTGTTTTGGAGCTATTGGGGAAGCCGGGAAGAGGGGTTATATTGCTGTCATGTGATTGAGTAGAGAGTGATTGAGTGGCGTGTGTTTGAGTGAGTGGGCTGTGTAAGAGAGTGTAATGTTGCTGACTGATTGATTATGTGCTGTGGTGGAACTAGGACAGTAAGGCAATATTCCCCCTCTAGGCTTAGAGATCTTTGCCCTTGTGACTCCCCCCCCACTTCCCCCAGAATTGTACAGAAGATGCCGAGCTTTGGGGATAGCGAGGAGGTTAGTGGGGAGGGGGGCTAGGGGACTGGTGGTAGAAGGGAAAGGAGTGGATGGACTGGGATAGTGAGGTCGAGGAGATGCCATGGGGTTTAATGGATACAGGACAGGGGCTTACCCTGCCTAGTGCCCATACCCAAGGGTTCTGAGGATAGCAGGCAGGTGATGGGGCCATCCTCAGATTCTAATCCTACTCAAGCAGTGTTATGCAATGCCAGGTCCATTAGGAACAAGACCGCTGTAATTACTGATCTTGTTTCTTCCTCAGACCTGGCCTGTATCACCAAGACCTGGCTGGATGATAATGTGGGGCCCATATTGACATCATCAATTCCAGCTGGGTTCTCAGTGATACACAGCCAGAGGGTGAATTGTGGGGGGGGTCACTATCTGTTTTAGCTCAGAACTGGACCTCAGTGGGGTTCCTGTGGGAGCTATCAACTCCTTTGAATATATTGTGGGTGTGGGTGCAGGATGTAGGATTCTTCTGATCTACCATCCACAAGTGATGGGAAAGTTTTCCTGTAAGAAGTTGCGGACTTCATCACCAACATGGTGTTGGAGTCCTCTAGATGGTTGATTCTGGGAGACTTCAACGCTTGAGTCAATGATGAACTCTCACCTTTTGGACAAAACTTCCTCTAACTGATGGAATTGTTGGGCCTGATATGGGTAATTACTACTGCAACCCATAAGGGGGGGCATGCATTGAACTTAGTGTTTCTCCTGGGGATAGAGATATCCAAGGAGGAGGTGGATCCAGTTGGAGGGTCTGACCATCACACTCTGAGGTTCAGTTTTGCCACCCCCCAAGTGGGGCTGCCTCCAAGGAAATGGTCCAGTACTATCCTTTGAGAGGGGTAAACCTGGAGGACTTATGACAGTGCTTGACCTTTCAGGATTTCTGACTGACAGCTTGGATCCAGGAAATCAAGTGCTCACCTATAATAAGGTGGTATTGGAGGCCCTGGATTCCATTGCTCCTTTTCATGTTCACCCACTCACTCTCCATTTCAGTTTCCCATGGTATGATGGGGCTCTGGGGGAGTTGAAGAGGTTGAAGCTAAGGTTAGAGAGACACTGGCGGAAAACTTACCTTGCGGATGAGAGGCTTAAATTGTTAGACCATTATAAAGTCTATCAATCGGCAATATCCTGTAAGAAGGCAGCGTTCCTGTCCAGGAAAATTGCTGCTGCACAGAATCGACCAGCTCAGCTCTTCTGAACTGTGGACAGAGTGGACAATCCAGCCTGTCTGTAGTCCACTCTAGCTATATCACAAGGAAAGTGTGATGAGTTTGTTCAATTCTTTGCAGATAAGGTTGCCACCATTAGGCGTAAGATCAGTCAGTGCCCCCTATTGGGTCTTGCTGTGGTCAACTGGATAGTACAAGCACCCAGGTTGTCTGGTCAGTCTTCAGCCAATTAGTAGTCATGGACATTGTAAGGATCATCCAGACTCTGCAGCCAACTAGATGTAGTCTGGATCTGGGTCCATCTCATCATCTTGTAGGATGTGTTGAGGTTATTGGCCTGGTCCTTGCTGAAATAGCCAGGGTTTCATTGGGGAGAGGGATCTCCCCTGATCCCTTGAAGGAGGTGGTGGTCCTTCCCCTCCTGAAAAAGCTCTCCCTTGAGCCTGATTGTTCAGCGAACTATAGGCCATTCTCAAACTTGCCTTTTGCAGGCAAAGTTATTGAGAAAGTGGTTGCCCTGCAACTTGATGTTCATTTATCCAGCCACGATGTCTATGACCCTCTCCAGTTGGGTTTCAGAAAAAGACATACCACTAAGATGGCCTTTGTTTGGATACTGAGTGATCTCCTAATGGTGAGAGATCAGAGAACCCATACCATCTTGGTTCTCCTTGATCCCTCATTGGCATGTGACACTGTGGAGCATGGGGTGTTGCTCGAGATCCTGCAGTTTTTCTGTGGTCTGAGGGGGGCAGTCCTCAGTTGGTTTTGATCCTTCCTCCAGGGCAGGTTGTAGAGAGTGATGTAGGGATTTATTCCTTGGATCCTCACTCCCTGCCCTGTGGGGTGTCGCAGAGCTCTGTGTTATCGCCCATGTTGTTTGCAGTGTACATGCTGCCTTTGGGAGACATCATAAGTTGATACAGAAACATAGAAACATAGAATTTGACGGCAGATAAGGACCGCTTGGCCCACCCAGTCTGCCCATTTCCCTACCTACTGAATAAGCTGCAGATCCTAGTTAACCAGCAGCCTACTTCTTCTTACCCCCACCCCCAGAATTGCCTTATGACTGTCCCATGCATGCTTGAATTCCACCACTGATTTTGACTCCACAACCTCCTCCGGAAGGCCGTTCCATGCATCCACAACCCTCTCTGAGAAAAAATACTTCCTGAATTACCTCTGAGCCGCCCCCCCATCTTCAAATTGTGCCCTCTTGTTCTTGCACACCTCCTTTTTTGAAAGATGCTACCCTCTTGGACTTTGTTGATTCCCTTGAGGTACTTGAAAGTTTCTATCATGTCCCCCCTTTTCCTCGAGGCTATACATATTAAGCTCCTTAAGTCTCTCTTCATATGTCTTCCAGTGCAGACCCTGCACCATTTTAGTTGCCCTCCTCTGGACAGCTTCCATCCTGTCTATGTCTTTGCGGAGATTGGGTCTCAGAACTGCACAGTACCCAGATGGGGTCTCACCAGCTGTCTGTACAGAGGGATAATAACTTCCTGTTTTCTATTGGTGATGCCTCTCCATGCATCCCAGTAACCCCCAGCCCTCTTGCTGCCCTCTCACATTGCTTGCCCACCTTTAGGTCATCTGATATGACTACCCCCAGGTCCTTTCCATTTTGTTGTTGTTAGTATCTCACCCCATTGTGTACTCTTCCCCTGGGTTTTTGTTTCCCAGGTGCATTACCTTGCACTTCTTAGCATTGAATCTAAGCTGCCATACATTTGACCATTCCTCTAACTTTGCCAAGTCCCTTCTCATCCTTTCCACCCCACCCTATGCATCAACTCTGTTGCAGATCTTAGCGTCATGTGCAAAGAGACATACTTTTCCTTCCAGTCCTTCCGCAATGTCGCTTATAAAGACATTGAAGAGGACCAGTCCTAATACTGAACCCTGTGGTACCCCACTAGTAACCCTCCTTTCTTCTGAGTGGACTCCATTTACTATTACTCTCTGTGTCCTATTCTCCAGCCAATTCTTTACCCAGGCTGTCATCTTGGGACCCACTCCCAGGCTGGCTAACTTGTATATTAATCTGATCTACTACTTTGGTCACCCAGTCAAATAAATCTATCAGATTTGTCTGGCATGACCTTCCCGCTGTGAATCCATGCTGCCTTGGGTCCTGTGCCCCTCTGGCCTCTAGAAACTCGACAATTCTTTCCTTCAGAAGTGATTCCATCATTTTCCCTATCACTGAGGTTAAATTAACAGGTCTGAAGTTTCCTGCTTCTGCCTTGCTCCCACTTTTGTGAAGGGGAATCACATCTGCCCTCCTCCAGTCCTCGGGTACCACCCCATCCTCCCATGATTTGTTGAAAAGGGTAGTCAGTGGTGTCACTAGTTCTACCCTTAGTTCTTGTAGATTTCTGGGATGAATCCCATCAGGCCCCATTGCTTTGTCCACCTTCAGTTTTAAGAGTTCTTTCAGAACCCTTTCTTCTGTAAATGGGCTGGTATCAACTTCTGTATCCAGAGTGTTACTACTGTTTGTTTTATGTACCTCCCCTCTTCATTTGTAAATACTGAGCAAAAATATTTGTTTAGTATCTCTGCCTTTTCACAGTCTCCCTCTGCCCACCCTCCCTCCCCTTTATTAAGCCTCGCTATCCCTCCCATGGTCTTCCTTTGCTCCCTGTTGTACCTATAAAAGGTTTTATCCCCCTTCTTAACTGAGTTGGCTATCTTTTCCTCGGTTTGGGCCTTTGCTGTTCTGACTGCCTTCCCAGCCTCTTTTTGCTTTAACTGATACAGTTCTCTGTCCTGCTCCTTCTGCGATTCCTTGTACTTCCTGAATGCTTTCTTTTTCTCTTGAACCTTCACTGCCACTTCCTTTGAGAACCATAGTGGTTTCTTACATCGTCTTGTTTTGTTTATTTGCTTCACACAAAGGCTCGTTACCTCTGTGATGGCAGTTTTTATTATTCCCCATTGTTCTTCCACCCCTCCTTCCTGCCCATTTGCTAGTGCATTCCTTAGGCACTCACCCATTTTGGCAAAGTCAGCCCTCCTAAAGTCCAGTACTTTTGTCTTTGTATGGCTAGACTCTATTGCTGTGTTTATTGTGAACCATACTGTTCGATGAATGCTAGTTCCCACATGGCTACCCACTTCTACATCTGTAATCCTCTCTCCATCTCCATTTGAGAGAATCAAGTCTAATATTGCTCCCTCTCTAGTGGGCTCCAGTACTAGTTGTCTAAGGCCTGCCCCCTGTAGGGCATCTAGAATAACTGCACTCTTCGAAGTGGCAGCTGCAACTGCACTCCAGTTAACATCTGGCATATTCAGATCACCCATCAGCAATATCTCCCCTTTTTCTGCCATTCTCAGTATACTTTCTATCATTTCCTGTCCATTTCCTCCCCCTGAGAAGGGGGTCTGTATACAACCCCTGTGCGTGATTGTGGTGCCATTGCCTGTCTCCAAATTTACCCACAGTGCTTCTTCTCCTCCTGTTTACCCTTTTGTTCTGTTGCTTTTATTCCTTCCCTTATGTAAGAACTACTCCTTCTCCTCTTTTACCCTCCCTGTCCCTCCTGTAGACAGTGTATCCTGGTATGTTTATGTCCCAGTCATGGTTTTGTGTGTACCATGTTTCTGTGACTGCCACAATATCCAGATGTTCCTCCTCCATCAAGGCCACTAATTCAGGAAGCTTGTTACCCAGACTACGGGCATTAGTACTCATTGCTCTCCATTTTTTGATGGCTTTACCTTCTGTTGCAGCATCCCCCACTGACCGTTCTACCTCAGTCTTTATCTCATTTAGTACCCTGTTTTGTAGGGAGAGGCTGGGATTTTCCTGCTGCTTGTCAGTGCCTCCCTTTGACTAGTTTAAAAGCTTGCCAATGAAGAATTTAAACCGATTGCTCAAAAGACTTGTTCCCTTCCTGGACAGATGCAGACCATCCTGCCAGTATAGGCTGGTGTCCCTCCAGGTGGAACCCCAGTCCCCAATGAAGCCAAACCCCTGTGCTCCACACCATTTTTTCAACCATTCATTAAACTGCATGGTGCCAATTACCCTTGCCTCCCCCATGATTCTGACAGGCAGCACCTCTGAGAAGGATACTGTGTGTGCTACTCATCTTAGGTCCCTCCCCAACTTTGCAATGTCCTCCTGCACTGCTCTAATCTCATGATGAGCCAAGTCATTTGTCCCTAGGTGGACAATTATGTCCAGCTCGGAATCCCTTGCAGCTGTTCTCGTGATCCTGAGGATGCGCTTCCTGTCCCTCCAAGCCATGGCACCAGGCAGGCACCTTACTTCATTTTTCCCAGCTCCCCCAAATTTTATACCCCTAATAACTGAGTCCCCCACCAGGAGCTGCTTCCTTTCCCTTTGGTGTCCTCTGCCTCCTTTCTGTGGGCCTCCCTTGTGACAGTTATCATCAGTCTTCTCTGCGGGTGCATCCATAGGGGAGCTATGCTCCCCCAGAATGGTGTATGGATTGTGGAGTGGAACAATTGACTGGGTGTGCCTCTGTTCCACCCTCCTCACCCTCCCTGAGCCCACTGTGGTCCAACTGCTGTGCTTTCTTTGCAACCTCTGAGGTAGTGGTGGTGGCACTAGTGCTCCCTGGATGGGGGAGGTTCCCTTTCTACTGTCCAGTGTGGCCTGGGGGAAGGTTTCCTTACTACTGTCCAGTGCAGCCTGAATATGGGCAACTTCCTCCCTTAGGGCAGATAGTTGTCTGCAAATAGGGCAGCATCTCAGCCTCCAGAAAGACTCCTGGAAGACTGCTGCCCCACAGCCATTACATTGCACTACTCCCCACATGTTTATCTAGTTTTTTTTTATTGTATTTGTGTGTGTGTGTGCGCGCGTGCGTGTGTGATTTGTTTTATAGAAATATATACATATATTATACAACGTGTATGCTTATATTATCAGTGCAGTGTGCTAGAGAGGATATGACAGTGAAATGCACCTTGCACTCGAGGAAATTATGTCAGAACCTCAGGTATAAAGGAATTATTTCCAGGGTGGGTGGGGTGAGGGGTGGGATGGGGTTGGGCCTAAACTGTGTCCTTACAAAACAATCGACTAAAAGCTCTCACCCATCGCTGCGATGAATGCCTTCTTGTCAGCAAGATACCCTACACAACAATTTGACAGAGGAAGTACCCTGCTAATCAAACAGAGAAAAATCCAGACATCCAAGTCAGGCACAGGTAAACCTCTCCAGCCCCAAAACAGCCTGGTGGTTTGTTAGCCACAAAGGAAAATCAAATATGCAGTTATTTCAGTCCTTCTGAGGATGCTGACAAGATAAGCAGTTTTAAAAAAACCCTTTCTGAATTAAAAACTAAAACAAATACCAAGCAATGCCACTTTAAAAGTGAGGAAAACTTCTCTCAGATGTAAGCAAGAGAGAGAGAGTTTAATTACAGATAATTCGTCCAAAATAGTATATCCCACGCAGCTTCTCAGTTGTTTCCAAGCACTCCTGTACACAACTTGGAAGAAGATGGACTTCTGCCTCACACAGGATCACACCACTAGTTTATAGTAATTGAATAATGCTGAAATGGTCTAGCTAGACAAATGGCTATGATGCTGAGCTCTGACTTTTGAAGACAATTACCCCCACCTCAGGCTATGTTTGGCATCCAGTTACAACCTGCAGCTTTTGCTATTTTGAATCACACAACCCCACCAAAAGTTGCAAAATATATTGATGCAGATTCTCAGAGAATTCTAGTAATCAGTCCAGTTAGCCACAAAGGAAAATCAAATACGCAGAAGATAATTAGTTTTAAAAAACCCCTTTCTGAATTAAAAACTAAAACAAATACCAAGCAATGCCACTTTAAAAGTGAGGAAAACTTCTCTCAGATGTAAGCAAGAGAGAGAGAGAGAGTTTAGTTACAGATAATTCGTCCAAAATAGTATATCCCACACAGCTTCTCAGTTGTTTCCAAGCACTCCTGTACACAACTTGGAAGAAGATGGACTTCTGCCTCACACAGGATCACACCACTAGTTTATAGTAATTGAATAATGCTGAAATGGTCTAGCTAGACAAATGGCTATGATGCTGAGCTCTGACTTTTGAAGACAATTACCCCCACCTCAGGCTATGTTTGGCATCCAGTTACAACCTGCAGCTTTTGCTATTTTGAATCACACAACCCCACCAAAAGTTGCAAAATATATTGATGCAGATTCTCAGAGAATTCTAGCAATCAGTCCAGTTAGCCACAAAGGAAAATCAACTATGCAGAAGATAAGCAGTTTTAAAAAAACCCTTTCTGAATTAAAAAGTTTGAGTCTTTACTGTCATACAAATGACACTCAGCTGTATATGTCTTTTGTGCCAAAAAGGAGGTGGATACTATCTTGGTGTTTAACAACTGCCTGACTGAGATACAGGACTGGATGAGTGCTAGCTGGCTATGGCTAAATCCTGACAAAACAAAGGTGCTGGTTGTGGACCTTGATCAGAGAGTGGCCAGTGTGTCAGTGAGCAATCCTTCCAGACTTAGGTTCAGAGGGATTCCACTTATTTCATTGAGCCAGGTGCATAACCTGGGTGTGATTTTTGATGTAGGCCTGACACTTAAATAGCAGGTGTTGGTTGTAGTCAAATTCTCTTTTTACCTTCTGAGGAATATTGCTAGGGTGAATCAACTGGTTCCATCCAAAGACCTGCCTACTCTGGTCCACGCCTTTGTCACCACTCATCTTGACTACTTTAATGCCCTCCACCTTGGGCTACTGGAGGTGGATATCCATCACTTGTAACTGGCACAGAAAGCGGCATCCAAGTTGTTGACTGGGACTTCTAGATCTGGTCATATAACACCTGTGTTGATTGAACTGCACTGGTTGCTGGTATAGTGGTAGATAACCTTCGAGGTCACATTGCTGACTTACAAGGCCCTACATGACCAGGGACTGCATTACTTGCAAGATCTCCTTCACCCTTACTGTCCCATCCACTCACTTTGATCCACTGATCAGGGATTGCTGGAGATTCCCAGGGTCTAACTGAAAACATCTGAAGCTAGATCTTTTGCTTTTATGGCCCCGACCCTGTGGAATTCTCTACCTTGTCAGATATGAGATAGCCTGACTGTCCAGAGTTTTAAGTCCACCTTAAAGACATTTCTATTCCATCAGGCCTTCAAGGACACCAGATGAAGGGGTTTTTAGAATCAGTCAAGCTATAGTATTGAATTATTTTATTTGAGTAATATTTTATAGCATTTTTATGATTGTTTTATTGTTGTTTGTGTTAATGTGTAAATTGAAAATTGTACAGGTGCCTTGAACCAAGGAAAGGCTCCTTTTAAAAATTAAAATGATGATGATGATACTAGTGGGTCAGTCAGTTCTGCTGCCAATTCCCTGAGTATCCGCAGATGCATCCCATCTGGTCCTGGGCCCATATCAATCTTTTTGGCTGCTAGTGTTTTCAGGACCCTTTCACTAGTAAATGTTGGCTGCTTTATCTCCAGAACCCCTTATGGCCACTTTGCTGTCGAGGAAAGGAGGGAGAGGGGGGACATGATAGAAACTTTCAAGTACCTCAAGGGAATCAACAAAGTCCAAGAGGGTAGCATATTTCAAAAAAAGAGGTGTGCAAGAACAAGAGGGCACAATTTGAAGATGGGGAGGTGGCTCAGAGGTAATTTAAGTAAGTATTTTTTGACAGAGAGGGTTGTGGATGCATGGAACGGCCTTCCGGAGGAGGTTGTGGAGTCAAAATGAGTGGTGGAATTCAAGCATGCATGGGACAGTCATAAGGCAATTCTGGGGGGTGGGGGTAAGAAGAAGTAGGCTGCTGGTTAACTAGGATCTGCAGCTTATCCAGTAGGTAGGGAAATGGGCAGTCTGGGTGGGCCAAGCGGTCCTTATCTGCCGTCAAATTCTATGTTTCTATGTTACTCTCTGGCAAGGGCCCACCATCCTCCCTAGTGAAAACTGAACAAAAGTAATTATGGATGGCAGCCTTTTTTCTATTCACCTCAGTCACCTTGTCCCCTCTGGTGGCTTGCACAACTCCTAATGACATCACAGTTGCCACTGTTGCAATTAAAAATAGAGCAGTAAAATCAAACAGAAAATGTTAAATCCTCAGTAAAAGAATTATCTTGCCAGAGAAGCACTGTCATTGTATAAATTACATATGCCATTGACTGGCTAAAATACTTCATTTATTTTTATATGCAGAGTTTGACCACTATAGAACTCACTCATGTCTTTGTCACTTGTGAGGACAACTGAGGTCAAAACATGCAGATAAAAATAAATGTGATATTTTAGTCAGCCTATGGGATATCCTATATATCATTAGATATGAGTGAACATAACGCGGGGGCATCACGGTTACTGGAGTATTGCAGGGACACTGCAGGGCCATGATGCTCATGCAGGTAAGGTGATTTGCCTGCCTGCAGTACGAGTTAAGTGAATGTGATCAGTAGCCAATTCAAGATGGACTGCTGAGATGCACAGGGAGGGAGTATGGTCATGAAAATAGATAAGGAAGTCAAGGCGCTATTTGATATAGGACTGGGAGATAGTTAGTGCAGGGGTAACCAGTAGCAGGAGGTAGATGCATGAGTTCACCAAGGGAAGGGCAGTTATGTTGAGTAGCAAAAGAAAAGTAGGCCCCCAATGAGAGTGAAGAGGCATACAGGAACAATTCTCACTTGAAAGCAGGATGTATTGGAATCACACCCCACAAAATTAACTGATCCTAGCACTGACTGCACTTGGATGTCCAGAACTCTGAGGAACTCAAAGAGACTTTTTTGGGGAGGGGCTGGAAAAACAAGAAAGATAAAATCTAGCTATTTCAAAGGGATAGGTAGCACTGGAAATGAAGTAAGTGGCTTGGATTTTAAGGGAGTGTGTTTGTGAAAACAAAGAAGGAAATCAGTGTGACAATCAGGTCCACCAAGTCCATGTGGTCAAGCTTTGAGAAACAAGCAAGGTGGGGAGTACAAAAAAGTAACACAGAAAGGGAATACAGGACTGAAAACTGTTTCACACAGCTAAATGGATTCAGTGGTGATAAGTGCATTGTGAAAATGAAATTTCACAAGTGGAATT
The DNA here is from genome assembly GCA_016271365.2 of Neoceratodus forsteri. Classification (NCBI taxonomy): domain Eukaryota; kingdom Metazoa; phylum Chordata; order Ceratodontiformes; family Ceratodontidae; genus Neoceratodus; species Neoceratodus forsteri. The sequence goes on from CM028130.1 coordinate 59,252,943, forward strand.
CTAGTGGCATTACTTATTACATGTTAATGAGCTGTTGATCAAATTTTGCCAATTAACAATTTCTGAAATTTCCATGGTGAATTTTAACCTACTAAACCACATAAAGTCTATCAATGTGGGGATGTATCCAGCTTTATTAGATTATGGATCACATTGACAATGGGTATTAATGCCTAATTTGGAGGTTATACTGCACTAGCAGTGGAGCACAAACATGCAACAATTTTAAAAAGGTTCACAAAATTTAGAAAATAATTTAAATGTGAAATTGTAAACTTCTGTTACTTACAAGTTACTTAACCACCTATGTCCACATTGGGAAGTTTCTAAGACCATGCCAATAAAGTATGCATGTCCATTTTCAATTATCTAGCTCCAACGGTAGCTGAGTTGTAAGCAGAGAAATGTTTACAGACATATTCACAAAAGCAATAAATTGCCATATTTTAAGCTCCTTTAAGTCCCACACCCCTTATCCAAATTTCATGAAACATGGCACCCTCTTAGGACTCTTTACATAAAGTCATCATGCCAAATGCCAGGTCTCTACCTGTAAGAATGGCTGAGATATAACCAATTACAAAATTTCAAAAAAAATCCACAAAATTCTACAAAAGTGAAATTTTCTAATTTTGCCCAGTCCAAGTGAACAGGGATAATGGTGGGTTTTGGCAGCATTAAACAGCATTGTGATTGAGGCAGTTTAGGGCTGCCAAAACATGTGAATATATCTCTGCATCCTATATTCAAGGGGATCCCTCATTTACATGAGCATAGCAATATTTAGTATTTAGAGAAAAGGTAGAGGGTGGTGGGCGAATGAGCAAGAGATCAAGTAGGATATGCAGTGATAGTATAGGCAGGAAAAAATGGGTAGACTAGGTGGGCCAAATGATCTTTATCTGCCAGCAAATTCTACATTTCTATTTTGGCTATGTATATTTCACATGATCACACTGTCAGATCAGAACCATGTACAGGGGAGTATTGACTGTGTCACCCTCCCATCTGGATTGTGCTTTTCACAGTTAGCAAGGCACTTACATAGTTAGCACTGCATTATTCATTTGAATATTAGATTCAGTAGAAGGACAAATGGTTATATCCTTCTTAAATTCTTATTCTGTGACTTATTAACTTGTTTTCAAAGTTATTCAGATTCTAAAAATATGAATTATCTCCTTTATTTAAAAAAAGTTGTTAATATAAAAAGCTTGCCACATTGGCAGATAAATTGGTGAACTTTACAGATAAAATACGTAACCTTTAAATTTAGTTTTTTTCATTTTAAGAGTGCCATTTAGTTTGATTGTATGTATGCACCATATACAATTGAGTCAGGCAGGATGCAACACTCTTATCACAATTCTGCCAGTGATATACTGCAGAATACTGCAGGAATACATAACAGTCTTATATGCAATTACTCCAATTTTTCATGCAGGAAAAAGAGATGCAGCAAATTTAAATTCCGCCAGCGAAGTGAATGCAAAGTGGGCACTTCACGTTGCCACTCCACTATGCAGAGTCAGCAATGCAAAGTGCTCACTCCGCCTTGTCAGTACCACTTCGCGTTAAGGCAGAATGGCAATGCAAAGTAAGGCAAAGTCATTGTTTTTAATGGACTTCGCATTCCTCATTATGATTCTAAGTGATCCACTTGGTGTTTCAGATTTGGCAGCCCCCCCACACACATCACATGGCTTACAGTACTGTAAGTCACCTGCTCTTTAGCCAGGCAGGAAGAAAGTGAGTCATACAAGTAGACACCTTTACTCTCTCCTGTGCAGATGGAGAGAGAGACAGAGAGTACTGTAGTGTGTTTTGTGACTGCTGATACTTTTAGATCAGAGCGAGGAGATTTAAACTTTGATTTAGACCCAACAGCTTTTTTAAAAGCTACATTTTTTTGTCTTTTCTGTACTCTTTTTTACTTAATTTGTTCTTTCTGTAAATTGTATTTTTCTTACCTTTATAAGTAGTTAGTTGTTTGTCTGTGTCTGTGTTATTGTGTGTGTGTTTTGTGTGATAGTGTGATAAGTAATTGCTCTGACTGAGAGAGCTCAGTAGGAGAGACGGACCAGGGTGAGGGAATTTCTGGGGTGGGGCAGCTCTGGGAGAGTGTGGTAGTGTTAAGCATCGTGCTATGTGCATGTGTGGATAGCATGGGCACCCATTTATTTATTTATTTATGAGTTTAACCAGGAAGGCATACTGAGCAATGTTGCTCAATTCCAGATGCGACCTGGGGGTCAAGACCCAAGACAATAGCACAAACACAGTTACATAGTTAATACAAGCAGTGATTGGCCAACTGCTGTACAGATAATTGCTCAAAACTTGTGAGTGCCAACCCCCCAGAAGCAGGACCAGTACCGCCTCCTGTCCTGACTCTGAGGCAATTGAACCACCACCACCAAGTCCAGTGCCAGGTCCTCTGGAGCAGGATGTGCCTGTTCCCCTGGGCCCAGGTGTGGATCCCATCCCTGTTCAGCACCATGACCAGCCGGCTGCCAGTTCATAGAGGTTGATGTCAGATAAGGACCGCAAGGCCCATCCAGTCTGCCCATTTCTTTTTCTACCTTATAAATGTGCCATTGGCCTTTGCTCTGTCAGTGGTCTATCTATTCATACTCATCTGTATTGCTCCCTTATGCCTATCCCATGCCTGTTTGAAGCCCTGTACTGTATTCATAGCCACTACTTCCTGAGGTAGGCCATTCCATGCATCCACCACTCTTTCTGTGAAAAAGAATTTCCTCACATTAATTGGCCCCTTAATCGGCCTCCCTGTAATCTCATGCTGTGTCCTCTTGTCCTGCTATTTCTCTTATATTTAAACATGTTAGACTCTTTCACCTTGTTAATGCCCTTAAGGTGTTTGAATGTTTCGATCACATCACCTCTCTCCCTCCTTTGCTCAAGGGTATACATATTGAGCTCCGTTAATCTGTCCTCATAGGTCTTCTGATGCAGTCCCTGCACCATTTTGGTTGCCCTTCTCTGGACTGCCTCAATTTGGTTAATGTCCTTGTGAAGGTGTGGCCTCCAGAAACTGCATGCAGTACTCCAGATGGGGCCTAACCAGTGTCTTGTAAAGAGGGATTATTACCTCCCTCTTATGACTTGTGATACCCCTACTAATACACCCTAACATCCCCATAGCCTTACCTACTGCTTTAGAGGTCTGCTTGGATGATTTCAGATCATCGGCGATGATGATGTCCAAGTCTCTTTCTTCCTTTGTGACTGCCAGCAACTCCCCTCCCAGCCTATAGGTGGCTTCAGGGTTTCTCTTCCTTACATGCATGATCTTGCACTTCTTTGCATTAAATCCCAGTTGCCACTCTTCTGACCATTTTGCTAGTTTATCCAGATCTCATCTCATTCTGCCCACCCCATCTGGATCATCTACTCTATTGCAGATCTTGGTGACATCTGCAAACAGACAAGCCTTACACTCTAGTTCATCTGCAATGTCACTAATGAAGATATTGAAGAGGACTTGCCCCAGGACTGATCCCTAAGGTACCCCACTTGAGACTTGCATCTCTTCTGACTGTATACCATTTACCACCACTCTCTGTTTTCTGTCCGCCAACCAGTTTGCCACCCAGTTGACCAACTCTGACCCACCCAAGCCTATCCAGCTTATTTATCAATCTTCTGTGGAACAGTGTCAAAAGCTTTGCTGAAGTCAAGGTAGGTGACATCAACTGCTCCCCCTTGGTCCACCACTCTGGTTACCCAGTCAAAGAAATCTGTGAGATTAGTTTGACAGGGCCTTCCTTTTGTAAACCCATGCTGTCTTGGATGCTGTGCCACTATGGATTCCAGGTGTTGCACTATCCTTTCCTTAAGGAGTTTCTCCATAATCTTGCCCACTACTGAGGTAAGACTGACTGGTCTGTAGTTCCCTGCCTCCTCCCTGCTACCACTCTTGTGGAGCAGGATCACATGAGCCCTTCTCCAGTCATTTTGGACTTCTCCTGCACTCAGAGGCACACTAAACAGTTCTGCTAATGGCTCTGCTAGTTCCACCCATAGCTCCTTAAGTACCCTGGGATGTATGCCATCAGGTCCCATTGCCTTGTCCACCCTGAGCTTAGCGAGCTCTTGTAGGACCCTTTCTTTTGTGAAGGGAGTAGTGCTCACCTCCCTCCCCCCTGTGTCCATTGTGCTGAGCTGTGGGCCCTGCCCTACCTTCTCTTCAGTAAATACTGAGCAAAAGTATCTATTTAGGATAGATGCTTTTACAGGGTCCTCCTCCTCCTCACATGCCCCTTTTCTCCTTTGAGCTTAGCAATACCCCCTCTGGACTTTCTCCTTTCACTAATGTATCTATAGAAAGTATTGTTACCTTCTTTTACTGTCCATGCTAGTGTTTCCTCAGTTTGGGACTTTGCCTGCCTTACTGCCTTCCCTGCTTCCCTTAGGGCAGTTTGGTATGTCTCCCTATCTTCATCCTGCTGTGTTCCCTTATATTTCCTGAAGGCCAGCCTTTTGGCTCTGTCCTTTTCTGCTACTGTATTTGAGAACCAAAGTGGTTTCCTTCTTCTTTTGCACTTCCTTTTCTGTCTAACAAAATGGGATGTTGCTTCAAGTATTGCATCCTTAATGTTTGACCACTTTGCCTGTATCCTCCCTCACCTGTGTTTCTTTTTGCCAGGGCTAGCTTAACTCTGTTGGCCATCTTATCAAAGTCAGCTCCTTTGAAGTCCCATATGTTTGCCTTGAAATGGATGATTTGGATGTAGTGGCCAAATTGAACCATACCATGTGATGGTCACTGGCCCCCAGGTGATCTTCTACCTGGCCATCCCCTGCCTGTGCCAGGTCCTCCCTGCACCTCCATTGTTTGGTAGTTTTTTGACTGTGTCAGGTGGGACAGCAGTGTGGTCAAGTGCCACCTATGTGAGGTGGAGGTGTGCAGTGGCCCCCAGGGGACTTACCTGGGGACTGGGGGCCACCACACCCATATGCTCAATCACCAGCAGTTGGAGTGGCAGACTGCCACAAAATGGACCATGCCTGCACCTGCTGGACATTCTGTGGCAGAGGGTGCATCTGTGCATTGTGGCATCCCTAAAAAGAGGAGGGCCACAGCAGCACCTGCTGCTCCACCAGCACCCCTACCCCCACCACCACCACCAGCAGGTCAGTCTGTAGAACGTGTGGACCCCAAAGAATTGCATGTAACACAGGCTGGCTTGGCAGCTCTCTGGAGTGCTGTTGAGGATAACAATGAGAGGGTGAGTGCTGTGTGGTAGCGGCTGGATCACATAGATGTACATCAGTCGCAAATTATGTCCATGCTGGAACTGCTGCTGGATCACCATGGGATCCCACATTAATTTTTTTTTCATCACACCATGTGCCCCCCCACACCTTCCTTGCTGTGTTATAAAATGTATTCCTCCACCATCCCCGACCCTTGTATGTAATTATGCCCTTTTTTTGTTGTCTTCCATGTGCGTGACATTTTGTATTCTGAGCAATGCAAGTATACTGTATTAAACTGCATGTGTGCAGTCAGTCTTCTTTCCAGTCTGTGTAGGTACTGCAGACACTGTCCAACTCCCTGGCTTAAAAACAAACATTAATGAGCACAATGGTGGGGTGGTGAAACAAGGAGAGATACTACAAAACAGGCTTACAATACATCCAAGTAACTATTGAAAAAAAATTAATGTTGTGATTCATGACGTGATCATGAATCATGATTTGTGACTGCATTTGTGACCGTGATGATGAAGAAACGTGAATGCCTACTGCCTACTGCTGTACTTCCCCAATAAGCTGTAGCTTAAAACTCCCAGACTTAAAAACACTTATCAATGAGTACAATGGTGGAGTGGTGAAGCCTGGAGAGATACTATAAAACAGGAATACAATGCATCCAAGTAACTAGAAAAAAAATGTATTTTGTGATTCGCAATGTGAATGATCATGAATTGTGATTTGTGACTGCATATGTGACCGTGATGATGAAGAACATGATTTCTACCACGAGTGACTAGCGATGATGGTCCTGACTTAAAAATGCATATTAATGAGTACAATGTTCATGCAGAATTAAGCACCACACCTGTCCAGTACTCTGAAGGGAAGCCAAAGAAACAACTGTGACTTAAGTTACAGATGGAGATTGGGCCCTAAAGAGATGCAAATGCACAGACAGATTAAGATTTTGCTGTGCACTGAAGAGATGCAGACACAAAGGCATAACACCTAACCAGTGCTCACCATCAGAAATTTTAATCTGGAAGAGAATACCTTTGCTAGTTGGGGCGGGCCTTGGGGGGGCAGTGTACTGCACTGCTACAGTAACAGTCACTAGTACTAGTACCAGTAAAGATACCACAAAGAAATACAACAATCACACAGCTGCAGTGGATAGCAGCTCCACGTTGCTGAAATTATTAGGTTTTTTTTTTTTTTCAAATCAAAGTTTATTGTTTTTAGCATAAAGAAAACAGGTCCAGTAAAAACAAACTGTATTGTACATGGAACCAGAAACAAACAAAAAAAACTGTGTACACTGGAACTGCTCCCCCCTTTCCCAACCCTAACCCCCACCCCCTCCCCATATTAAAACCCTCCTCCCAATTCAGCACAGTCTATACCTCTCAACATAATCATCAGACTCTAAACCAAACATCAATGCACTATATGTTAAATGGAGAACAGCGTGTGAAGTGGCTCTCATATCTTTTTGTATCTGTCCATTCTATTATTGAGACTTGCCACTATTTTTTCTGTCCTGAGATTAGCAATTAATTCCTTTAGCCATTCAGAACAAGAGATATCAGCACTATCTTTCCAGTGATGGAGAATAACCTTTTTGAGGGGTAGGGCTATCAAGGCTATATGATATCGCTTGATAGTTACTGAGATTGTGGCACAATCATGTAAAAGGCATACCTCAGAGGTAAAAACATCCAACAGCCCTAGCAAGGGATTCGTCTTCTGCTAGATGTCTTTCCAGAGAGTAGAAGCTTTAGGACAGGCCCAAAATATATGAAACACAGAGCCCTCTGCCTGCTGACAATGAGAACAGGGTATAATATATATTGTGTAATATGTGGAATTGAGTAACCCCTAGTCTATCCGGAGTAATATATTTATGACAGTTGTGCCATAAAGTTGTCCATTCTATTTCCAGATTAGGAAAAAACAGACCCCAATACTTCTCAGGTGCAAAACAGTTCGGGTACACCCAATTATATAAAATCTTGTAAGTATTAGATACAGAATAGGCCGAGTTGATCATAAGGGCCAGTTCTTCCAGGAAAGTTTTAGTTTCCTTTTGGGGAGGTGTCACACCAAATACTTTCACTATTAGGTGCATTAACTGAAAAATTTTAAACATAAATTTAGTGGGAATATTGAGATTTTTTAATATGTCAGAAGTTGAGGACCATGAATTATTTGCCGTGACAAAAGGGGAGAGCCGGGTCTTCCAATTGGGGAAGCCACTTAAATGTGATTGACTTGTGCTCTATTTTTAAATTTGGGTTACCCCTGATGGGTTGAATTAAACCAAGAATATGATTATATTTCATAAAGGCGCATATCTGAGTGTGTACTCTGACAGAAGTTGCACTAGGGGTTGATTCTAAACTTGGGGGGAGAGAACATGGTTTAATATGGAGCAGGGCGACTGGTGTTAAACAATTTACTCAAATAAGATACAGTTCAATTTTAAGCCAGATAGGAACAAAAACAGAAGCATTTATTTCATCTGTATGTCCCAACCATCTAAAATATTTAAGAATATGACTCGCCCAATAATAGAATATCAAATGAGGGAGACGAAGACCTCCTTTGCCGTTGGGCGCTGCTAACTTGTGAAAAGCAATTCTAGACTGCCTATTGGCTCAAATAAATTTTGTAATCAGGCCATTAATTTTATAGAACCAAGTTAAAGATAACCAGTTAATGAGTAGGTACAGGGGATAAAAAATCCTGGGAAAAATATTAATTTTGATTAAATTCACCCAGCCCCATAATGAAATAGATAATTTTGACCATCTATTTAGATCTGTACCGATGGTATTTGCTAGGGCATCTAAATTTAATTTTTGAAGAGAAGTCGAATTTCTGGTAATTTGGATACCCAGGTATCTTAAGGAATTCATTGCCCAAGAAAGACCCAGTTCTGTGATACTGGATTTAACAACCTTATGATTAAGAGAGAAAACAAGAGTGTTTTCAATATTTAATTTGTAATTTGATAGTTGTGAATATTCTTCTATTATAGATAACATATGGGGATTGACGTATTTGGATATGATAGTTGTAACAAGAGATCATCAGCATAAGCCAATACTTTAATATTATGTCCCTGAATAGTAATACCCTGAATCATCGTGGAAGACATTAATCGGTGAATAAGGGGTTCCAGGTATAAATTAAAAAGCAAGGGGGATAGAGGACAACCTTGTCTGGTTCCAGAATGTAACATAAACAGCTTGGATAAGGCTCTATTAGCTGCCACCTGAGCTGAGGGGGTACTATAAAGGACCTTAATCCAATTTTGAAAGTGCAAAGGAAACTTATAAGCATTAAGAGTACGAAATAAAAAATTCCAGTCAACCCTATTGAACGCCCTCTCAGCATCCAGAGAAGCCAAAACAGCTGGAAAAGTGGAATCTCTGGATGCTGAAAGGACATGTGACAGGGTTCAAAGATGGTCAATCGAGGAACGACCCTTCATGAATCCTACCTGTTCAGATCCAATAAGGTCAGACAAAACTAATGTAATAGGGTCAGCTAACAATTTGGATAATATCTTGATATCTTGATATCTTGATTCATCAGGGATATTGGATGATAAGTAGTGGTTAATTCTGGGTTCTTATCCGGCTTCAGTATAAGAATTATTAAGGCCTCCCATAAAGTAGGGTCAGTAGGTGCACCTGACTACATATATTGGAATAAGGGGACTAATAAGGGTAATAATTGCTTTTGAAACACTTTATAGAAATTGGCCGAAAAACCATCTGGGCCAGGTGATTTGTCAGAAGGTAAGTTTTTGATAACACCAAGAAGTTCTTTGGAGGAGATCGGGGATATAAGCAGGTACTGTTGGGAATCAGAGTGCGAAGGCAAGCCAGATACCTCTAAATAAGTATCTAAACTCTATTTTGGTGGTGGATTTATCTTGGAATTATATAACTGTGCATAGTACTTTTTAAATTCAGATACTAGCTTTGTGGGGGATGTTTTTAGGGTACCATCTAATTGAGAGCGGATTGAAGAAATATTTCTGTTAGCTTCCTGTTGCTTAATACGAAGTGCCAATAGTCATCCCGCCTTTTCTCCCTGATCCGAATAATTCACCTTAGTTTTCAGAATAGCAAATTCTGCTTTATCTCTCAAAATCTTAAGATAAGCATCATTTAATTTAGTCAAATCTTGCTGAAGGGTATCCGAAAAACTATGAGAGTGACTTAATTCAATTGAACGAATTTGCGCAAGGAGAGTATTTAGCTCTCTTTCCTTTCCTTTTTTCCTTTGTGAAGCTATACTAATTAGAATTCCCCAAATAAAAGCTTTAAATGAACCTCATATAAAATCTGGTCAGGAAATAGAATGGCAATTAGATTCAATAAATTGCTCAATATGCTTATTGAGAGTTTTGACTATGTGGGGGTCCTTCAGCATTTGATTATTAATTTTCCACTGGGTGGTTCTCTTGGGGAGTAATGAAAGGGTAAGATGACAGGTTACTAGTGAATGATCGGAGGGTGGTCCAGGCTGTAAGGAAGCTTCTACAACCCCCAGCAGGAGAGCGTGAGAAAGAACATTGCTGAAATTATTATGTGGCACAATAAAAGGTGTCTGATTTGATGACATGCATCACACACATACTCACACACACACACTAAGTAATGCATAGCAAATTGAAAACTTCAGTAATATAACCACATATTTTAAACAAACTAAAATTATACACTGTTGCACCACAACAATCAGCAAAAAAAATGGCAAAAATATTGAAAATATTACTGTGTGTACATTAACTCAGTTATTCAAGAAAAATATCACCAAAACAGAAAGCACTGTCTTTTTCTCCAAGTTAATCTACCTACACCACAGATACACCCCTCCCCCAAATCACACTTTCACTGTCTCTCAGTACACAGACTGCATGCTGTACATTAACATTCAAAATTCATACACAAATAATAAAACGCTCGATGATATGAGCACAGGAGGGTTTCCTATAATCGATGAACTAAAGTTTCAGCAAAAAAAAAATGACTCAAAAAGACTTTTTAACAGCTTTTTGAAGGTTTGACTCGCAGAGAGCTCTCAGAGCAGATTGTCTTCTACAGCTTCCTACACACACTACCTCCAAACTGAGGCTGTGCAGAACAATCTAGAGTCCATGTGACCTGAAATCCCATGAATCACTGAAAAATTTGCCTTTGGAACTTAAAAACAAGGTGAAGTGAGGCGAAGTACATTGTTTTCAATGTACTTTGCCTTAAGAATTGATGGAGTAGTGGTTTGAGAAGGCGGAGTAATGTGAAGTCAGTGTTTTCATGGACTTATATGATCGCCTTCACTTTGCAAATCCTCCAGCGGAGCCGATTGGAGCCACTTAGCCTTCACTAGCAAGAAATTGTGATGTGTATTATAGAGCACAGCATCCTGGCCTGCTCCATTGTACAAATGTACAGGATAGATAGATGGATGGAGGGAGGGAAGGATGGATGGATGTGCGCATACAGTACATCACATAGCCAAATCAGTTGCCTCATAAGGCAGATATATACTGTATCAATGAAATGCTGATAGTAACAACCAACAAATTTCAGCATCCTGTCAGTAGTAACAAAGAATATTTTTTTCGAGGTGGCAGTTACTTGAGGGCCCAACAAAGAATTTACATTTTTTTTTTATTTAAACATATTTTGAATAGTTCTACATTCACATTGGATCAGCAGTTGGTACAAGACTCATCTTTATAGCACATTATTTTCTGAAATCATTGTTTTTGCATGAATACTGTTAATTTTCCCTGTATTTTCCACACCACAAATAGTACTGTATAACAATATGTAGTCCATGAAGATTTTATAATGGTAGTCCCAGCAGTGTCGTGAAAAACCATAGACATGCATACACTATTTTAAATCATGACCATGATAGCAATGTTGCCTAAACAGATAATTGTTCACAAATTTGAGGGACTGGTATTGGGTTCCTGAAATTTTACCCAAGGTTGGTGTGTCAAACCACAAGGCTGTGCCACTAGCTTCTTATTTCCTAAAGGGTGAAGAGAAAAGGCAAGAAAAGCAGTTGTACAGGTGGAGAAAATGGTAGGGAGCTTGAACTAATAAAAACAGATTTGCAAACTGAATGGTTGACGGAAAAGAGCACAGAGGAGGTAAAAAATAAATTGGTGGGGACCATCAAGGTGTCTATTGACAGAGTAGCTCAAATAGCAAGGGGGATTAGGGTAAGTGGGGATAAATCATGGATAATGGATGACTATAAGGAGTTAATTCATGAAAGGCAGAAAGCTATGAGAAATAATAACTTGGAAAATATAAACATCTCAGAAATGTGTATAACAGAGTGAAAAGGAAACTGAGGAAAATGTATTATTGAAGAGTGCTGCCTGGAGCAATGGAGAAAGTCCTGTGGTATTGATGGAGGTGAGAAGGACTTTGTTAAACTACTCAATAATACATTTTGCAGGGGTAGTAATAAATTTAGTCCCCTGACCAGAATTGAGTCTGAAAGATGGTCTGTACCAGACAAGTGCTGCTAAAGGTAAAGATAAGTGTCAGTGAATCAGAGAAGGTTTAAATAGGGAAAGTTGTGGGACGTGATAAGATCCCAAAGTGGGCATGGAGAGAGGGGCAGTTATGACTGCCTCATGGATTTGTAATGTTTTTAACATATCAATAATTTGTGGACATCTCTCTTTACAGTGGATGTAATCAGGGGCTCAACCCCCTCAAAAAACAACCAAAGATGTAGAAAAGGACTTCAGGTCCATATCCCTAATGTGTGTTATTACAAAAACAGTTGAGAGTTTTGTGTGAAAATGGATCATGGAGCTTGTGTAGGGAGAAAAAAAGAAGAAAACCAGTTTGGGTCAATTAAAGGGAGTTCTACTACCCTTATGTCCCTAACGTTTTGGAGACATGAATAACAGCTTGGGACTAGGGTACCTATGTAAAAGCAGTATTGATAGATTTATTCATTTATTTATACTTTGATAGATTATTAAAAAGCTGTTGATCTTACTGAGTATATCACTTTAAAACCCATTTTTACTGGTAGCACCATATGGCATCGGAGCCAACCATTGCTTAGCCTGACTCAAAATGGCTGCACAAGATACAATGAGTTAAGAAGGAAGATGGAAAACATGGGATTCACCCAAGTTTGATGAGATGGATTTTTGATTTTTTGCAGGGCAGGTCCTTGTGAATCAAAATAAGGGGAATATAATCAGAAATAGAGACCATTAATGGTGGGGTCTCTTGAGTGACCAAATCGGGCCCTCTCCTTTTTTTTAATGATCAACAAACTAAGAACAGATGGGCAATGCAGTAAAAACATTGATGACGCTACAGTCATTATCATTTTTTATTATAAAGAAGACAGTACCATGCAGAGAGGATTAAAAAGGATTGAAAGGTGGTCAAAATTGAATTGGATAGAAATAAATCCAGAAAAGATCAAAGGCAATTAGGTTTCAAAAGCAGACAAAATAGTAGATGCATGCTTTGCAATTTGTTGAATCTAAGGAGAAATCATGTGGATGTATTTATTTATTTCTTGTAAGGTACTTCGGGCAGACCTTCTAGTTAGGCTGCAATTGTGGTTTAAATAACAACCTTAGCTTCAAAAACAAACTAATGTGGGAGCTTATTCTGGTCATATTCTCTTATCTATTTCTCTTGTTTTCTTTGGTGCCTCTGATGCCTCCGTCTTTTCTCATTTTCCCTTGCCCCACAGAAATATGGAAAGCCCTGTTTCCCTTTGTAAAAGTAATACATTTTCTTACCCACAGTTGACATTCAAGAGAATTAGTTTAGCTTTTTGAAGACACAAATATTATAGTTCCACTAGATTATATATAGCAGGTTTGCACTTTAAAATTACATGCATGTTTCCTGTTCACTGGAGTATATGATTATTTCAAAGTTCAAAACACATTTCCTTATTGAGGTCTAACCAGATTACACAATTAAGTACTTAAAGCCCTCAAGTACATATTTCACTAGTCAGATTTTACTTGATTCTGTGATAGAGCACTTTGAAACCTGATACATGCATTTCTTTACTCAGGTTTCACAGGATTATACAACTGATAGTTACTTTTACACAGCATGAACTTAGGTTTTATTGCAGTCTACCACTGAGCCTTTTAAAATCTCACCAGTTTCCTTATTAACATTTCACTCAGTAATATAATTTAAATCACACACAGATACATACTCTACCTATACACATGTACTGTACCTAGTCCGGCATGTCTTAAGCTTTTAAAACCTTTACCTCTAATGTAGGCATTGTTTTTTTCCCAGTTCTACTCATTCACACTATTAAGATCCTTAAAACATAAGAAAGACACATTTGCCATGCAACTTCTGCTATTCTTCACAATTTAGCTCTTTAGAATCTCCAATACATGCTCTTTTTTATCTCCTTTCCTTGTTCCACAGGAGCTGTCCCTTCCACTATTTATGTTTGCTAGCACTCTTGTGCAAGAAACATGTTGTAACAGCTTAGAAAAGAAGTGGATTTTTGAGGTGCAGCACTGTGGTGGCCAATGCAGCCACTGCATTTGAAGGATTGGCCTCCATTATCCAATGTTTGACATGCTGCTGCTGACACTAGTTCAGCAAGCATGACACCAACCTGAAAGAAATTGGCTGCTGCAATAAGGGCGTGACCCATGATTGCAGGACGATGCCTTGCCTGGTGTAACATTTTAGGATAACATGGTGGTGGCTGTCGCCGTCCACTTACAGTCCCCATAAATGCTGAAGGGGTGCCCAATCCCCCTGTTGGCATGCAGCCACCCCAGTTTATTTGTTAATGGGGGAGCCCAATCCCTGTCAGCATAATCTCCCCTCCCATTTTTTGTGTGCCAAGGGGTGTACCCAATCCCCCTCAGCATCTTGCACCCCAAACAGGATTTTTTTGCTGATGGGGGCCCAATCCCCATTGGATTAAGTCCCCCCTCCCTAAAAAAAGTAGGTGGCACAATGGGAGCCCATACCAGTGTGCCCAAAGCAAGCCTGGAAAAAAAACTTCCCACAATGTCTTTTTCTTTTTCTTTTTGTCCTTGAAAGAAAGAAATTGGTCCTTTGTTGGTCAGGTCCCTTCCCTCAACCTGCAGTCACTTTCTATGCACCCCACCTCCCCACACTCCCCCATACCCCACACTTACCTCCAAAGCCTGGTGCAATGATCTTTGGAGAACAGGGAGCATGTCTACACTCCTTAAAACTGACCGCGAACTGAAGAAATGCCGGTAAGCTGTATAATGGCATAAATGTTTTTTTTTCCCAATTTATGTAGATATCTCAGCCATTTTTTTGACTTTTGGCACCAAATTTTCTACATGGTGTTCTTGGGACCCTCCTCATGAATTCAGTCACTGTCATGGCATTATTCAGTCCTGAAAGGTGAGTTAGTTGTCACTGTGTGGAATCACCTTTCTGGATCGATTAATGAAATGACAGTGCCACTGTTCATGAGGTAGGCTCCCAAAAAGTGTTATGTTGCAAATTTGGTGAAAAGATTCCAAAAATTGACAGTGTTGTGAGCGTTCATTGCACAGTTTACATGCATGCTCATAACTTTGAGAATGTTTTAGATTTTTACTCCAGATTTTCAACATTACTATTTCTACATACCTCCTTATGAACAGTATAGCTGTCATTTTTCACATCCTGCCTGAAATGTGTTTTCACACATCTGGTGCACAATGGCACTGTCTCTGAGGGAAATCAATGTTTGGGACAGATTAAGAAAATCACAGTGACACTGTTTATGAGCAGATGTCCCAAAATGCCTATGTCGAAAATGTGGTGACAAAATTCCACAAAATAACTGTTATGAGTGTGCATTGTGCACTTACCACGCACACTCATAACTTTGAGAATTTTTTATATTTTCACTCCAGATTTTCAACATTGTCATTTTTGCACACTTCCTTATGAGCAGTATAGCTGTCATTTTTCACATCCTGACCAAAATGTGGTTTTGCACATCCAGCACACAATGGCGCGATCGCTATGGGAAATCAATGTTTGGGACAGATTAAGAAAATCATAGTAACACTGGTCATGAACAGAGGTCCCACAATGCCTATGTTGAAAATTTGGTGAAAGAATTCAAAAAAAATTACTGTGTTATGATCTTGCATTGTGCAGTTTTCATGCAAGCTCATAACTTTGAGAATTTTTAATATTTTCACTCCAGATTTCCAACATTGCCATCTCTTCACACCTCCTTATGAACTGTGCAGCTGTAATTTTTCACATCCTGCCCGAACTGTGGTTTCACACATCCGGCGCAGAATGGTGCGGTCGTTGTGGGAAATCAACATTAGGGACAGATTAACAAAATCACAGTGCCACTGTTCATGAGCAAAAGTCCCAATGCTTTCATCAGATGGGGGTCACAAAAAGGCAATGTTGAAAATTTGCAGCACAAATACCAACAAACGCCTGGGGCGTTAGGTGTTTCTAGCCATAACATCCCACCTTGTACAGACTGACAGGCATCAGAGGTGTGCCTTTGTATTGCCAGCGGTAATGCTCATGCCATTACACCCACTCCCTGCAGCTAGTGACAGGCATTGAGGTGTGTCTTGCACTCTTCAACTCCAGAATTCACCCCATTCTCCTATACTGCACCCATTTCAGTGTATGTCCTTATGGAATGGGGTGACTGTAAAGCTGAACGCATGAAGGCACACCTCAAAACTTGTCGATATCTGCAGAACTAGGAGAGGTGAAATGGCATAAGCGTTATGTGCAACAACCCAAAGGCATACCCCAATGCTTGTCCATCTCTGCAGGATGGAGGTAGACAACTGTCTAACTCCTGCACTTCCAGTGCTAATACCAGCAAGCAAACATTTGGCATTGACAAATGCTTGCTTAACTGATAAAACACTACTAATCTGAATCCTCATTGTAATTAAAAACCTTTCCTTGAGTAATTAATTTAATTTTTTTTTAAAACAGCATCACATCCTAAATCCCAGTTTGCAAAAACTGCCTTCCATTCATTTGTAGCTGATGTCTTAGATGAATCCACAATTTTTATGTTTGCTTGCACGCATGTGCAAGAAACATAGTGCCATCATCGGAGATTTCGGAGGTATGTCACCTCCTCCTCCAATTCAGGCAGTGTGCTTGCAGACGCTGCCCCTGTAAGCCAATGCATTTTGGAGCTGTCTATGACACGCTTCAAAATGCAGTGGCATACAGTTGAAAGGGGAGCTATGCTTGAGTGAGTAGCAATAAGAAGCTGCTCACGCCGCAGCCCCCAGCCGCAGAGGTGTAAGGCTACTTCGCATCGCAGTGTAGCCGATGGGTGCCCAATCCCAGTCGGCTGAACTGCGTCTGTCTCCTCCCTCCCCATAGTTGATGCCATGCTGGAGCCACCCCAGCATGGCAATCCATCATGTTGCCGGCGGGGTGCCCAATCCCCATCGGCTGAACCGCCCCTCCCAAAGTCCTTGTGCCGCGCTGGGAGCCCACCCCAGCGTGGCAACATGATCCTGCATTTTTTGTTTTTGCTGATGGGGGTGCCCAATCCCGTCAGCTGAATACCCCCAAAGTCCTTGTGCCATGCTGGAGCTCACCCAGCGTGGTACTTGATCACCAACATCTTTTTTTTTTAACCTGTAAGAAAAAAAATGGTCAGCGGTGCATCTCCCGACCCCCCACAACCCGCCCACCCTGCTTTTAACCTCACACCCCCCACTCATACTTACCTCCGGACTCTGGTAGCAGTCTTTGGTGGACCTGGAACACGTCTGCACTCTTCAAAACCGACCGCTTGAACTGAGAAATGCCGGTAAGCTGTATAATGGGTTAGATGGGGGTTTCAACTTGTGCATATCTCAGCCATTTTGGGAATTTTGCACCAAATTTTCAACATGGGTTTTTGGGCCCTTCAGAATATGTCACTGTCATAGGCGATTTTGGGCCCGAAGGTGAGTTCGCGAGTGACTGAAAAATCACCCTTCAGGCCTGAATACCACCATGACAGTGACATCATTCATGAGAAGGGGGCCCAAAACCCCCATGTTGAAAATTTGGTGCCAAAATTCAAAAATGACTGTTTAACGAGCGTGCATTGCGCAGTTCCTACGCAGGCTCGTAAGTTCGCGAAATTTCAATATTTTCACTCCAGATTTTCAACATTGCCATTTCACCACACCTTCTTATGAGTAGTACAGCTGTCATTTTTCACATCTCACCCAAAATGTGTTTCCGCCCATGTAGCGCAGAATGGTGCAGTCAGTGTGCGAAATCAATGTGCAGGACAAATTAAGAAAATCACAGTGACACTGTTCATGAGCAGAGGTCTTGAAATGGCTATGTTGAAAATTTGGTGAAAAAATCCTAAAAATGACTGTTTTACGAGCGTGCATTGCGCAGTTCCTACGCACGCTCATAGGTTTGCGAATTTTCAATATTTCCACTCCAAATTTTCAACATTGCCATTTTTCCACACCTTCTTATGAGTAGTACAGCTGTCATTTTTCACATCTCACCCAAAACATGTTTCTGCCCATGTAGCGCACAATGGCGCAGTCGTTGTGTGAACTCAGTGTATGGGACACATTAAGAAAATCACAGTGTCACTGTTCATGAGCAGAGATCTTAAAATGGCAATGTTGAAAATTTGGTGACAGAATTCTAAAATGACTGTTTACGAGTGTCGTTGCACAGTTTAGCATATGACTCGTGGGACTGCAATTTTCAATATTTCCACTCCAGATTTCCAACATTGCCATTTCCACAGCTCCTTATGAGCAGTACAGCTGCCATTTTTCACATCCTGCCCAAAACGTGTTTCCGCCCATGTAGCGCACGATGGTGCTGTCGGTGTGCGAAAGCAATGTTTAGGACAGATTAAGAAAATCACAGTTACACTGTTCATGAGCAGAGGTCTTAAAATGGCTATGTTGAAAATTTGGTGACAAAAGTCCATAAAATGACTGTGGTACGAGTGAGCATTGTGCAGTTTTCACGCATCCTCATTAGTTCATGACTTTGTAATATTTTCAGTCCAGATTTTCACTAGTGGCATTTTTCAACACTTCCTTATGAACAGTACAGCTGCCATTTTTCACAACATGGCCGAAGTGTGTTTTCAAACTTTCAGTGCAGAGATGCGTGGTTGCTGAGGGAAATCATTGTTCGGCACAGATAAAGAAAATCACAGTAACACTGTTCATGATTGGAGGCACCAAAATGCCTGAGTTGACAATCTGCTATAAAAAATCCCCAACCTAATTATATAACGGGTGTGCGTTGCACAGTTTCTATGTGCTCTCGTGACTTCACCATTTTTTTAAATATTTTTACTACACAATTGCAACATAGCCATTTTTACACCTCCCCATGAAAGAGTACAGCTGTCCTTTTTTACATCCTGTTCGGAATATTTTTGCACCTGTGGTGCTAAATGCCATAGTCACTGTGCATAAGTAGCTTTTGGCTACCAAACTGATAGTCCTCCTGTTCATGAGGTGGGGTCACAAAACAAACATGTTGAAAATTTGGAGTTAACATACCAACGAATGGCTTTTCAACTAAATTGCCCAACCCTATAGAGAATGACAGGAATCAGGGGTGTGACTTGAGATTCTTGCCTGTGATGCTCATACCATTCCACACCCTGCAGTCACTGAGAGGCATCGAGGTATGCCTTGGACTCTTCAGCCCCAAACTTCACCCCATTCTCCTATATCGCACCCATCTCACCGTATTTCCTAATGAAATGGGGTGCACATAAGGGCCAAAGACCCCAAGGAACACGTGACACTTGTCAGTCTCTGCAGAGTGGGGTGTGGTGAAATGGCGTGGCCATTATGCCTGACGACCCAAATGCACACCCCAATGCCTGTCACTCTCTGCAGATGGTGGTGGGGTTGGCTTCAGTTCAATACTTCACTGCCATTCCTATTATGCAGCTCTGTAACTTCTACACTACCACTGCCAATGCCAGCAAGCAAACATTTGGCATTGACAAATGCTAGTTAATATACTGTATCAGTATTGAAACTGCACCACTAAATTCTGCCTCCAAGCTACACAAAACACCCATCTCTTCATTTGATTTTTTTCCCCTTTGGCTCTTTAATTATTATTTACATTTTTACAGTGAATTTCTCTTCACCAGTAACAAAAACAAAATCACAGTTGGCATCAGCAGAAGAAAGTGTTTCAAAATCAGTCTTAAATCTAATTTTCCTGACATTCATTTTTTTAAGCAGTAAGTGACAGCTTCCAACTAGTGTCATTATGCATACTCGTTTGTGCATAATTTAAAGATCATTGTTACATTTTAGTGTGTGTGACTCAGCTGTGGTGAGGTCTGAGTTATGACTTTTCGAACAGAATGTAGCACCAGGTAAATTATTTGTCTAGTAAGCTTCTCCCAATCCCAACAAACATTTATTTATTTATTTTAAAGTTGGTAGCTGGGAAAGGCACATTGAGCCAAGAGTCATTTCCAGGTGAGACCTAGGGGAAGGGGGAATGGAGTAAAAATGATCAAAGCATGTAGGAATGCAAATCACAATAAACTAGTCATATACGAAAGTACAAGGTGTGATGAGTTGTTACACTCAGAAATGCAATTATATTCAGTGAACAAACATGTTATAAACGTGTAGTGCAGGATGGATATGGAGAAGAGGCCAAGTGGGAGAGCATTATATGCCCTGATACAGGGATGCACAGGCAGTAAGTTAGGTAACTAGAGGTAGGAGAAAGAGGGCAGGTGGGGTCAGGAGGGGGAGTGACATGTGTCATGAGGAGGAGGAATAAGTCTTTGCTAGCTTCAAAAGACAGAGAGAGAGGGAGAGAGTTGGAGGAAGGAGGGTGGCAGATTTCAAAGGGCCAAGAGATGGTAGGAGAAGGCTGCTTCCATGGCAGTGGAGTGGGGTTGAGGAATAGCAAAGGTACAGGAATCCCTGGAGCACAGTGAGCATGCTGAAGTAGGGACAGTGGAGAGGAGTGAGGACAGGTAGGAGGTTAGGGAGACCCAAACAAGTATTTAGCAATCAAGGCAGCAGAGTGGGACTGGCTGCATGAAGTTAAAAGAAGGACTAATATGGGGCAGTGGACAAAGAAGTCATAAGTATAAAGTGGGGATCTAGTAGCGAAATGAAAGAAGGCATTACAGAGGGTATCCTGTCTGGCAAGGGCAGTGGCAGGTGCAGTGCCATAGACTACACTTGGATAGCTAAAGATCAGAAGAACCATTTTGGTAACTTGCTCCCATTTAACCTGGGGAGTAGGCGGTCCATGTTGTGGTAAATGGTGCCATGTTTGGGGTGATGTTTAGCTTGGATGGTGTCCATGTGAGTAAAGAAGTCAAGTTTGCTGTCAAGCCACACAGAAAGGTACTTGAAGGCAGGGACAACCTCAGGAGAGTGCCAATGAGTGCAGAGAAAATAGGGGAGGAGAGAGATTATCCAGTTTCTGGCTGGTGCCGAAGGTCCTAGAGATGGTTTTCTTGGTGTTGACCTAGAGCTGGTTAGCATTTAACCAATGCCACATGTACTGTAGAAGTCTTTTGCTGCAGAAACCAATGGGCCAGTGGTGTAAGTAACTGTGTCATCCCCATGCATGTGGCTATGGCTAGAGGCACAAGCTGAGAGGAGGTCATTTAGGAAAATAGAGACAAGAATCAGGCTCAGGATGGAGCCATGGAGGACCCCACCTTGAATTGGGAAGGAGGACTGGGCACCACCAATCTGAACAGTCTATTGAATGCCAGAGAGGTATGAAAGAAACCAGTCTACAGCAGATGCTGAAAGACCAGCAGAGCTCAGCGTGTTCAGTAGGAGTGGGTGGGACATCAAGTCAAAAGGTTTGGGCAGATCAATGATTATGGAAGCAGTAATATATCCCTGATCCATTCCGGTGAGTACAGAGTCAGTTATATGCTGTAGGGAGGAGACAATAGAGTGGTTTTTCTAAAAGCCATACTGAAAAGGGGTGAGGAAATTGAAGGAGTTGATTAAGTCAGCGAACCAGGAGTAAACTAAATTCTCCTGGAGCTGTACAAGAGCAGGGAAGAGTGAGATCACCTGGAAGTTGCCAAGGGAGGAAGGATCTTCGCCTTTGTGCAGGGGCACAACCTTAGCAAACCTCTGGGCCTGAGGGACAACACTGAGGGAAAAGGAAAGGTTCAGATGGTGAGCAAGTAGAAAGGCAATGGCAGGTCAGAAATGCATAGGAGTTTATGGTCGGGATGGACTTAGAAGGTTTGAGAGACATAAGGGTGAGAAAGACTTCTTAGAGGGGAAACAAGGAGGAAGTGTAAACCTTCAGGGGAGTGGGATAGAGGCGAGAAAGTGGGAGACAGGAGGGGGGGATCGATTAGGGCAAAGAGGAGGAGGAAGTGCACAGGTGCTAAAGAACCTGTTGAAATTAGCATAAATACTGTACATTGATTTGAATACCCATGATGTTTTGCAGTGGATTTCAAGCTTTTGATTGTATGTGTGCTTACAGAAATCACATAAAATTGGCAAGTATCTGCTTGTTGTATCATGTAGGTATCTTGTGTATATATATATCTATATATATATAGATATATATATATATATAGTTCATTCTTATCAGAATTAAAATTAGTCCACCTCTTTCTACTCACTACAACAGTAAGAAGAGAATAGACTAATGTGTCTTTTCTCAGTCAGGTAAAAAAATGTTATCTGATCATCATTATGGGACTAATTCTGAGGTCAAAGACAACTGTTGCAATTTGGATCTCACTGTCATAAAAGCCTGTCCCTAAATGTTGGCTGCAGTTAGAGGCTGTTTATCTCATGCCATATTTCTTGTAGATTTAGTGTTCGATCCACAAGAAAGCATCAAGCCTGCAGTGGTGACCCACATAGTAGGTGCTTTGGTGCTCGGCACATACTATCCACACAATCATGAAATCATCATAAGGGGGGATGTGACCACCAGGTGCAAAGGGACCTGCCAAGAGGTGCACAAGAACAATGTCAGGTAGGCATGTCGTGCAGCCTCTGATCACAGAACACACCTTTATCTCAGTGTAAAATGGTATGGCCCACCCTGCAGTCTTCTATGTAGAAATATCAACTGTGGGTGCAGAAGCTGTGGACCAGCAACAAGCAGACACCTGCTGCATTGCTACTTCTAGGACATCACCAGCACTGACAGAATCACCTCTTCACAACAATGAGGTGTGGGTTGGTGCACCAGATGTACACATCACTGGACACCTAATATCACCACGGAGGAGGCTGTCATGGGCTGGTAGTATACCTCAGAGGTTAGAGTAATAAGTTGTTAATGAGTTTGTTACATCCAGCAGACCTGGTTTAATTCGTACAACCTCCACATGCAGACTGTGTGACTCTGAGCAAGTCAATTAACCACATCAGTGCTCCGGGGTCACCCCTAAAAACAGGCACTTGTGCCGGGGGGGGGGGGTAACCAGTTACCAAAGGAATGAAATAAAATATAAATAAAAAATAATTCTGGTGAATGAGGTCAGGGTGAACTATGCCACTCTCTTTGGCACAGGTACATGGAAGGGGATGCCTTCCAAGCTGCCCACAAACACGTCATATGGATCGAAATATGGGATGCCATGAATACTGGGGGGAATATGCCATGTACCATTAGTGTCCTAAAGTACAAATGGTGTGACATGCATGGGGTGGTGAAGTGAAAGCTGGCACAGAGGCAGAATGAACAGCGGGTAATGGGTGGGAGCTGCCTTGTGAATGAACTGAAGCTGACAGAGGGGGACAGCATTGTGTCTGACATCATCAGCCAGCAGGATGTAGGGGGTGAGAATGATGGGCTATACACACTGGAGGGTGAGTACATACATGTGGCATACAGGGCCCAGGGTCAGGATAGGTAGGAACACATACAGGTGCTCATCAACAACTGTACCTGCAGGGGATGCATCAGCTGCACCTACCAAGGAGGATTAAGGGTGTCTTGAAAGAGGTGAAAACACCACACACAGGTGGGAACCCCCATCCACAACATACAGTGTCACATGCCATGGGCCATGGGGCACACTAACAAGTAACCTCTGACCCTCCCCCAGCAGGTCCCATGCTCAACGAGATGTTAAACACCTGGAGACCTAGGAGACACAGGAAACCATGGAAACCATGGACACAGAGGATAGCAAGGGCAACCAAGAGACCCTGGACAGAATGGAGAACCAGAACACCTAGAAGTCCCAAAAGACTCAGGAGCTGGATGAGGACACAGGTGACACAGAGCATGCAGGGCAACCTACTACCCATTCCAAGAGCACACCAGACATGGACTCTGACTGTGGAACACCAGTGCAAATGCACACTCCACAGATGGAGCCTGAACAAACCACTCAGCAAGCACTACCAGAGAGCTCTGAACAGTGTGCCAGGGGACAGCAGATTCAGCCGGTTGTTGACTTGGCCCCCACTGAAAGACCCTCAGGGCCAGCACCAGCCAATCATCATCTGCAGAGGCAGTACCTGCATGGCATGTATGCTGAGGTCCATGGCCTTGAGCAACAGTGCATCTGTCAGGCATGGGCAGGGCATAAGCAACTACAGAGCACTGCCCACAGTGTGGACAGTCTGTACACAGAGGTCAAGAGCATGTGAGAGGAGTTCAGAGACTGCAATTGCAAGTGCTAGCCTCAGTCACTATTTTGTTCTCTTTCCTTGGGTGTGCAGGGTGAATCCTCCACAGCCAAATAAATGTCAGAGTGTGTTATGTTGAATATCCATGGCACTTCAGACATTACATCATGGGTTGTAGCCCACCTGATAGGCTAGTGATGCACATGTGACCCAGGATCAAATTTCACAGTATACCTTGGTCCCAGGAGTCCAATCCCTCAGTTTGATTCTTCCAAAGCTGAAACAAGGTTAGTCATACAAACATACAATATTGAACCATAATAGAGAGAGAAAAGGGATGAGGAAGGATGGCAAAAGTTTCACTAAACTGACTTCCTATTAATACAATTCTAATTCTCAGTCACTGAATGTGGCTGACATCACAGCTGACTACTAACTAGAGTCGCTTAATTGACATAAACGGCTGATCTAATCAAATCTAACATGATTACTGGTTTAAGTTAGACACACATGAGAAAACCCCATCCTGAAAATGCACCCTTCAGCCCTGTACACGTGCATCTGAAGGCTACAGCACACCAGGTGTCCATGTCTGATTACTTGTGATTCTAAGGTAGGTCCCAATTCCATTTGAGCTTATATTTTTTCTGGTCTACCTGTTTGCCTTATCTGTGAGAAATGATCACCTACTTACTTATTTAATTGGCTCTGATTGATTGCCTATTTGTTTGAGGTCTTTTATCAATCTGCATCTAATTGGGGGAAGGAGCTTTCTTTCCATATAGTTTTAAAGCATTGGCCTCATGCAAGTTTTTTAGCTATGGTTTTTATTCTACTGCTTGGAAGTTTGTGACCATATGTCTCTGCTTCATGTGGGAAGTTTTGTGCTCACTATTGTTCCTTGTGGGGAACTGGTATTGTTCCCGGGAACAAAGGGGCTCTCTTTTTCCAAGTAAAAGAGTAGCTTGAGTTGTTGTATTGAGGTTTCTTTTTCAGTGGATTGGAGCAGCATCCATATCTCAGACACTCTGTGCCTTTTTAAATTGCACGCCTCTGCTCCTCCCTAGGTGCCAGGTAACGCCACACTTGTCATGGGCCTAGTCATCCCACGCCGGTGTGTAGGCCTGTACAGGTCCATGCGGTCTCTCCCAGACCCCCCATTGAATCTCAGTGTAGGAGTTAATTCTTTCCCCTCACTCTAGCACATTCTCCAATAGCCACTGTTTTCCCTCAATAGCGAGCCAGTGGCATAGACTTCACCCAGGTGGCACTGCCTCCTCCTACAGCGCAGACAGCGCTCACCTTCTCCTTCCAGCACAATGCGTCACCTCCTTCTTGAGTGGCGCCAAATGCACCTTTGGACCTCTCACACAGACAGGTCTGCCAGAGGAAGAGACCCCCTTCCCAGAAGATAAATTTGACAAGCGAGACTATTTTTTGCAGCCACCTGACAGTAAAAAGGGAGTTCGCCTTCACGTTCCCTTTTTGGGCCTGACTCCCCTCCCAAGTGGAGTTGGCCTGGCGCACACGCCTCACCAGAGCCCCTGTCTTTCAGGGGGACTGGCTCCTATTCATAAAGTGATTACATCCCTCTGCCTTACAATCTATTTACTAGAGGCTACTCTACTATAAAACACTAGTACCTGGCTTCATGGCAGCATCCCTAGTAGGCCTTTATGCTACTCAGGGTCGCCATTTTTGTAGTTCTTCTCAACTGCCATTTTAGAATCACAGCTCTAGACTGGGGCCTACAGTGGCCATCTTACTCTGCCTCGGTCTCCTCAATTAGCGGATCGAGGGTGAGCAGCAGCACTCATTCCTACAGCTCAACCTGTATGATCACCTTTCACAGTGGATGTATGGCAGCAGCCAAAGTTACAATCTTTGTCCCCTCACACAGCAAATCGAGAGAGAGTTCTCCTCCCACTCCCATTGACCAAGTGCCAGGGGGGAGGAAGGTCACAGACTTAAGAATTCAAAACTCACCTCTTCTCCTGCTGTCATATGATGCCCTGAAATGCAACATTGCTGAGTGGCAAGCAAGGAGTTCCTCCAGTCGTCTGGGCTATTTTAAGTTATTTGGCTACAGTTCCCCTTTGGTCTATGTTCCAATTATTGTAGACAGAGCTCCCTAGGAGGTGTTGTTTCTTGCCTTCACCTATTTGGATGCTTGCTTTGGCCAGACCCTAATCTTGTTCCCTTCTTCTCCCATTTTATTTTGCCAGATGGTCAAGGCCAAGAAATGCACTACCTGCAGTGCTACCCTCCTGCGTCACAACTTGGGGCCGCAGTGCCCAGCATGTCTACACAACAAGGACTACCTCTCTCTAGGGCAGTCCCCTTCACTAGAGTTGAGCAATCCAGGAACAAGTAGGACTACTTGGGTCAACCCAGAGTACTCTTTCTCCAGAATCAATAGGCCACAGTGGCAATGATGGAGAGTCAACAAAATTTCATGCTTAAAGTCATGGAAAAGCTACAGGCATTGACGCATATGAAGACATCCATGCCCCCGGTCCCAGCGCCTGAACCCATTCCTGATGACCACATTGAGAAGGATTAACCAGTTCCAGACACCCCGTTATCATAACCAGATGATGATCATGGGGATGAGAAGGTGCCAGACGGTGAGGGAACCCATTTCCAATGAAGATGAAATTGACGTCAGCCAGTCCATGCCCTCCCTTACCTCAAAGCTATGCTCCTTTGACCTAATTCCAGGACTCATGAAAACAATAACAATGACTATGGGCTTCGAGGTGGATCCAGCTAAAACAGAGTCAAAGCGCGACCCTATGATCCAGCAAATAATGATCATTAATAAAACCTTTCCAGTCTGCCCAGCCATTGATGATATGTTCATCAAGGAGTGGGAATCCATGGTGCCAGGGTGCATGCTTAAGAAGAGGACCCTGGATTGTATATACCCTATCCAGGAAGATAAGGTGAACACATGGTGCATTTCTCCAACGATTGATCTGCAAATTGCTACCCTGAGCAAGAAGAGAGTCCTCCCCTGTGTTACTATCTCCCTAAAGGACCCCACCGACAAGAAGGTGGAGGATATGTTGAAGAAACTGTTTGAAATTACAGACATGGCAGCAAGGGATGCTACAACAGCAGTGTACATGGTCAGGGCACAACTCAGATGGCTGGAGGAATTGCTAGAGAATGCAGATCAAAAATCAAGGGATGCTAAACTGCTAGAATGTTCATTGGACACAGCCACATATTTGGGGGATATGGCATTGGACACTCAAGTTGGAGGCAAGGGCCTCAGCACTAACAAACAGGGCCAGGAGGGCATTATGGTTAAAATTATGGGAAGCCGATAATGAATCAAAGAGTCTGCTGCAGAATCTTCCCTTAAAGGGCAAACATGTCTTCAGAGAGGGCCTCTAAGAGTATTTAAAACAAAAGGAGGAAGGCAAGGACTAAAGTGGGAGTAATAACAGAACCACATACTTTCCTTCCTGCAGGCGCCGATTTCGGGGGACCAACTGGTCTCACCAAAATCAGAGACAATCAAACTTTAATCACTCTAATTCCTTGTGAGGCAGAAGTTACCAATATAGCAATGCCAATCATGGTCCCTTCAACACCAGTAACCATGCTTCCTCCTCCTCCTCCTTCAGAAGGAGAAACAATAGGTTCAGAGGCAGAGGAGGAAAAAACAAACACGAATGACTGCCCATGCATAAGCATGCAACCACCCAAGCAGATGATTCAAACACATTACACTCCAGTGGGAAAAAGGCTGTCTTTGTGCCAAGACCAAAGGCTAGATACTATCATGGACAAGTGGGTCCTGGAAGTAGTATTGCAGGGTTATGTGATTGAGCTCACCCAACAATTAGAAAGAGACAGATTTGTACAATCCCCAATATCAAAAAGAAGTGCCTCCACTCATTAGGTCCAATAAATTCTCCAGTATCTAATCCAGAACAAAGCTATCCAAATTGTCCCAGACCAGGAACATGGCAAGGAAATTTACTCCATATTCTTTCTGGTTCCCAAGAAGAATGGAGACCTCTGCCCCATCTTAGACCTAAAATACCTAAATGAGTATGTCCTAACCCAAAAGTTCAAAATGGAGACCCTGAGGTAGACACCCTGGAGTGTCAAAGTCGGAGACTACCTGACATCAATTGACCTGAAAGATGCTTACTTACATATCCCAATTCAGCAAAGCCATTGACGATACCCAAGGTTTCTTATACTGGGACAGTACTTTCAGTACAAACCTTACCCTTCAGCCTGACATCTGTGCCAAGGGTATTTACAAAGGTCTCCATCGTCATTGCAGGCTGATGGCGGGAACAGGGGAAAGACATCATCCTCTACCTGGACCACTGGCTAAAATGGGCCAGATTCAGGAATCAGTCACAGAGGTGTACCCAGCTAGTGCTACAAGCCCTGGAGAACCATGTGTGGGTGGCCAACCAGGAAAAGAGTTCTCTGACTCCAGCCCAATGGTTAGAATACCTAGGGGTGAAGGTAAACATGGCAAAAGGAAAGGCAAGGCTATTCAAGAAATGCATGGAGAACATGGTCAATCTGGTATGGACCCTAACGGCCAACAGTCTTCCAACCATTGGGCAGATAGCACAAGTTCTATGATGCATGGCCTCATGCATCAATCTGGTACCATGGGCCAGATGGAACATGAGACCCATCCAGACCTACCTACAAACTCAGAGATCTCCATCTGAGGAGAACGTGAGAGTCAGGATAGCATTGCCATGCGAGGTGAGGCAATCCCTAACCTGGTGGACCCTCAAACGCAAACTCCTATGAGGCATCCTTCTAGAGTTGACTTATGAAGTCACACTAGAGACAGAGGCAAGCTTCATGTTGTGCGGGGCATGTGTGAACTCCCAAACAATCCAAGGTCATTGGACACAACAGGAATCTAAACTCTCTATCAATGTGTTGGAGATGAGAGCGGTGTTCCACACTCTAAAAGAGTTCAAGGAGATGGTTACAGGATTGACAGTGCTTATCCAATCTGACAGTCATGTCACCATGGCATATCTCTCCAAACAAGGAGGAACAAGAAGCCAGAGCATGCTGAGTGAGTTGACAAAGATAATGTCCTGGGCTCAGTCCTACCTAGTTCACATTGGGACCATCCACCTGGCTGGCAGGTTAAACATCTGGGTGGACTTGCTAAGCTATCAGCTGGTTCACCCGGGGGGAGTGGCAACTACACCCAGAGGTATTCCAACTGATTCAGACCAGATGGGGGCCCATCCCCATGGATCTCATGGCCACCAGACTGAACCATCAAGTAAACAAATTCTTCTCAACGTACATGGAATGACACTCCAAAGGGACTGAAGCTCTGTCCCAAAATTGGACTCTGGACTGAGCATATGTTTTACATAGATACATAGACTGTGTCGGCAGATAAGGGCCTGTGGCCCACCCAGTCTGCCCATTTGAGCTTGTAAGTTCAGTTTATGTTTTTCTAGAAGTCTGTTGCCCCTTACCCCTGACCTGCAGAATTCCTTTATGTCTATCCCATGCATTCTAAATCCTGTGATGTTCCCCCCCATAAATCTAATCCCTCAAGTACTATCCAAAATCAGACAGTCCCAGAGACTCATCATCCTAGTAGCTCCCTACTGGCCATGGAGATCATGGTTCTCAATGGCAATAGCCATGGCGTTGTACAGATAGAGGCTGCCTTACAGAATTGACCTCTTGCTACAGGGGCCAATGACCCATTCAGCCCCAGAGACACTGAAGTTGTCAGCTTGGCTCCTGAGAGGCAGATATTGTTGAAGGTGGGCTACCACACCTCTGTCATCTCCACCATAATGTAGTCTAGAAGGTCCTCCACCATGTCTATATATGGCCACCAGTGGAACATCTTTTCAACATGGTGCCATAAAAATGGCGTAGAGCCAGAGAAAGCCGATAGGTCCACCATTCTGCTGTATCTACAGCAGGGCATGGCTAAAGAGCTGTCTCACTCCTCTGTTTGTGTGCAGATTTCCACCTTGGGGCAGTGCTGGGACCCATCAGACAATACAGCCCAGGCTGTTATCCAGACCCTAGCAGATTCATAAAAACTGTCATGGTTATCCAGCCTTGAACCAGACCATCGGTTGTCCCTTGGGACCTAACATTGGTTCTCGACGCCTTAGTCATTTCCCCATTTGAGCTAATCCTAGAGTCTTCACTGTACTGGACAGGCCTAAAGACCTGTTTTCTCCAAGCCATTTGATCAGCCTGTAGAATAACTGAATTAAGTGCACTATCTTGTAAAAAGCCCTACATGATCTTTACTCCCTCCCGAGTATCCCTAAAGATAGTACCCGCCTTTCTGCCCAAGGCTGCCTCCCTGTTCCACAGGGAACATACGATTGAGCTCCCAATGCTGTATGAGCAGGGAGAACCAGGGAATACTTGTCTCCCACATCACCTGGATGTGAGAGCCACCCTAGCCACCTATATTACAAGAACCCAACCAGTACACAAAACTGAACGTTTTCAGAATTGCAAAGAGATATAGAAAGGGCATGGCAGCGTCAAAGGCAACTACCGCCTGCTGGCTAAAAGAGACCATTCAAGAGGCATACAAGATAAAAGACCTTACACTACCAGACGGTATCAGGGCCCATTCAACCAGGGCATTGGCTACATCTTTGGTTAAGACAGCTAATGCCTCAACCGAAGATAGCTGTCAGGCAACAGCCTGAACGTCCACTCATACCATTGCAAAGCATTATAGACTTGAATCTTTGTATAAACAAAGGGCCTTCTTTGTGAACAAGGTCCTTTCTGCAGCCAGTAACTCATCCCACTCTTCGATCACTCTGTCCCACCCTGATGGGAATGGCACTGCTGTTTAATCACCAATGATGTAATGTCTGGAGTGCCATGGATATTCAACATAACACAATGGGTGTTTACTCACCTGGTACAGGTGATTCTGTTAATTGATATACATGGCACTCCATGGTGCTCCTGTCAGAGTGATCAGAGTGGTAAGACTTTTTACTACAGACAAGCTTTGGGGATGACTTATGCTAGTCATACAGGGCTGAAGGGTGCATTTTCAGGATGGGGTTTTCTTATGTGTGTCAAACTTAAAACAGTATACGTTAGATTTGATTAGATCAGCCATTTAAGTCACTTAAGTGAGTCTAGCTAGTAGTCAGCTGTGACGCCAGCCACATTCAGTGACTGAGAATTAGAATTGTATTAATAGGAAAAAAAATTAGTGAAACTTTCACCATCCTTCCTCGTCCCTTGTCTTTCTCTATTATGGTTCAATATTGTATGTTTGTGTGGCTACCTTGTTTCAGCTTTGGAGGAATTGAACAGAGGGATAAGACTCCTGGGACCAAGGTTTACTATGAAATTTGATCCTGGGTCACATGTGCATCATTAACCTATCAGGTGGGCTACAACCCATGATGTAATGTCTGAAGTGCTATGAATATCAACAAACACAATCATCTTTACCAGGTGAGTAAACACCCAGTCCAACATGACATACATCTTGAAAAGAAAACTAAATTTGGGAGAAAATACTGATGTGCAATTTTCAGTCATTAGTGTTCATAAGATACTTTAGCAGAAGACCTCTTTACAGACATGAAAGGAATACCAGAAGAAGCTGACACAGATTTAAAAAAAAATCTTCATTTATGCTTCTAGAATGCATTCTAATTAATGTAACTATCCTCTGGTATAGTATTCATTCATTAAATAAATACAGACAAATGACATCAGTACCTAGAGGCTTGAGAATAGATATCATGGCAACAACAGACATGACAGTTTAGTCTGTGGGAAAAGTGGGAGAAATATTTGAATAGTAAGAGCAGTAGAGTAAGGTTCTACAACTGTACAACGTCGGGGATATAAACAGTGACAGGAACAATACCAACTGTCAGCATTGTTCCCAACAGGAGAAAGTGCTTTTCTGTGGGAGGCCTCACCCCCGGACCCCCATCTTTAAATATTCAACTCCTAGATGGAGTTGGTTCAGGGTGGAGGTGCAACACTGGGACTTGCTGTGTTGGGTCACAACAGACCACCACAACGAACAATCTTGACCTAGTAAGATGTGTCGCTGTCATGGTGTTCATTGTCAGGATGTCAATATCCTGACGTGATACCGAGGAGGAAAGACAAAGAACCTCTGTGCGTAAACACTGAGGCAAGGGTTACCCCAAAGGGCATTTGGTTGGGAAGCCAAGTTTCAAGAAAATACAAAATCACACATGCCCCCACAATGCAAAGCATCATGGGCTGCATATGCAAATCACCACAGAATGTTATGCTGGTCCAACTTTAAGCAGAATTGCATGGTGCCGAAAGGCCTCTCACACAGTTTGCAAAGGGTGCTAACAGAAGACATAGACAGAAGACACCGTAGAGGAAGTCCCCTGTACCTGCCAGTCTCATCCCCACTGCCTACCTCTATTGGTCATGGCCTGTGCACCCAAGGGCTCCAGCACTAATCCTACTGGAAGGCGCCTACCCCAGGCAGGGGGACAGGGAGAGGTTATTTCTTGAATCATGCCTGTGGAGCAAACAGGGACAGAGGAGGCATGCTCTGTGGACCATGGCATGGAGGGACAAGAGGCCTTCATCTGGCATTTTCGGTCCTACCCACCTGTGTTGGTGCATGCTGCAGCATGCATCCTGGGCTGAGACAACCAGGAGAGAGTGGTCATCCAAATTACCCAGGATGACACCTCAAGCAGCCATCTGGAGCCACTAAAGAAGCAGCACAATTCCATCCACCCCCCCCCAGGAGGGAAGCATCCTAAAGATGCCTGGAACCCTCTCTCTGCCCATATCAGCTGCTGATGCTTTGGACTCAGGGCATGAGTCTGGGTCACCAGAGTGCCAAGTGAACAACCATCGCTTGGTGCCAGGGAGCTGGCAAAGGGAAATTTATTTTATGTGCCTGCCCCCCCAACCAGGTTCCGGCTCCAGACCACTTTCCTGTATTTGAAGGGATATGTATTATGGAGGGAAGGAAGGTGAACCCATAGAACCTGATGGTTGCCCTGACCAGAAGTTGGGTTTCTTCCTGTGCTACAGAGGAATATATCCTTTACTCCTCATTCATCAAACAACATCTAAAGCATTCCCTCTCAAGTAGGGGTGGGTGAAAAAAAAATTCCACAGTGGAATTTTGGCAATAGTCAGACTTTTACCTCTGCAAAAGTTTGGAAATCATTTTGCCAACTTTCAGTGAAATTCTGCTGAAAAACCTGCGGAATGATTGTAAGACCTGCAGGTTAATGTATTAAACTGTGGGAAACAATTCCTTAGAATTGATCACCGTCAATATTCAGCTCTGCTGCTTTTCCTCCACAGTTTAATTCATTAACACTCCTTCAGACAATCACTGGCTCCTGGCGCCTTGTCCCCCCTCCCCGCTGATCGCTGGCCCCATAGCACCCCTCCATTTAAAAAAATAATATGCTTATTCCCTGGTGGCTAGCAGCCCCAACCCACCAATCACCAGTCCCATATAAAAAATTTTTAGTGTCCATCCAGTCCCCCCCACCAACCTGCCGATCACCCATCCATGTAGAAAATAAAATACCTGCACTCCTTGGTGTCCAGTGGCCCCACCACTTACTGATCACCAGCCCCATAGAAAAATTAAATGTTAGTGTCCAGTCCTACCTCACCCACCGATTGCCTCTCTATATAAAAAATATTAAGACTGTGATCTTATTTCCTGCTGTCTAAAAGACCCCTACCTCCTCACCCTGGCAGGTAATCCATCACCACCCCGCTCCCCCCATCCAAACCCCAAGCAGATGACCAGCACAGTCCTCTTCTCTCCTCCTCAGATGGCCGCTCACTGAACTGAATGAATGAGTGAGTGCTTGTACAAGCATGCACTCATTCACTGCAGCTCCCGGTCATCTTTCAGTACAGTTTTCCAGGGGTAGAGAAGGAGACTGGGCTATTCTAGTCACCCTAGGGGGTGGTGGGATGGGGAGAATTGCATTGTGGACCCCCCATCCCATCTGCCTGTGGGTGACCAGAATGGCCTCCTCCCCTTCTCTACTCCTGGGCTGTTGTGGGGGTGGGGAGGGACCTGGGAGGACAGACTACACTTGAGTGAGGAGGGAAAGAAAGTGTTGAAACAGAGGATGGAAGAGTACATAGAGAAAGATGGGAATTTAAACTAGGAGTGGGGGTTGGCAGTTGGGGAAGAGATATGCAGAGACCACAGGTCGGGAAACCATATGAGCTTACCCCCATAACAGTGACAAAGGACAAATGGCAAGTACTATTGGTGATGCTAGGAAAGGAGGGCAGGATGGGAGGGGGGCAAGGGTGGAAGGTGGTTACCCTTAATGCTAGGAGCCTTGGAAGGAAAACTGCAGAGTTACAGGTTCTCATGGCAGAGGAGAGGTGGACATTGCAGCCATCACAGAAACATGGGCCACCCAATACAATGACTGGGACCTGCCTGTACCAGGGTACAGGTTATTTTGTAGGGACAGGGTGATTGGGAAAGGAGGGGGGGGTGGCACTATATGTGAAGGAAGGACCGAAGTGTGTAAGGGAGGAAGGGGAGGAGGGTAGTATGGAGTCACTTTGGATGCAAATCCAGGATTCCAAGAATAGGATTCTTAGAATGGGAGTGGTGTACAGGCCACCATCTCAGATGGAGGAGTTAGACAGGGAACTAGCGGGACAGATCAGGAGGACCTGTGAGAAGGGTAGTGTGGTGATTGTGGGGGACTTCAACATGCCAGGAGTGGACTTGAGCACCCCAGCAACCAGGAACAGAAGGAAGCAGGTACTGCTGAATGCCTTCCAGGACAGCTTCCTGCTGCAAATGGTCAGTGAACCAACCAGGTTAGGGAATACCCTTGACCTTCTGCTGGCAAATGGGGACTTTGTGAGAGAACTTACAGTGGAGGAACCGCTGTAAGAGAGTGACCACCACTCAGTATGGCTCACATTGGATATGGGCAAGGAAGGAGTGGAATCTGGCACAAGAGTGCTGGACTACAGGAGGGCAGACTTTGGGAGGATGGGGGAAGTGGTAAAAGGGTACCTGGCCAGAATTCAATCTAGTATGGACACTAACCAGAGGTGGGAGCTCATAAAGCTGGGGACAGTGGAGGCAACAAAAACCTGCTGCAAAGCCCAGAGCAAGAAGGCTAGTGCTAAGAAACCGAGCTGGTTGAGCAAGGAGGTCATGGAAAAGGTAAGGAGGAAAAGAGCTGCCTTTAGGAAGTACAAGAAAACAGGGAGGGGGGAGGACAGGGAGGAGTACTTGACAGAATCGAAGGAGGTGACAAGGGCATTAAGCGGAGCCAAAGCATTTACGGAACTAAGGCTATCACAAGGTATTAAGAAGCAGGAGAAGGACTTCTTTAAGTACACCAGGGAGAAAAGGAGCTGTAAGGACCACATAGTAAGGATTAGGAAGGAGGGGGGCTGGGTGGAAGCAGGGTGAGATAAGGCAGAAGCACTAAATGAGATCTTCTGCTCAGTATTTACTAAAGAGAAGAGGGGGATGACACCCAAGGTGGGAGAAATGGCAGAAGCAGGGAGGAAGTGGTGACAGATGGGAAAATCATGGAGGGCAGAGTTCGAGAGGGTTTGAAGGCACTGAGGATGGACAAGGCACCAGGCCCAGATGGCATCCACCTCAGGGTACTGAAGGAGCTGGCAGAGGTCCTTGCAGGACCTTTGGCAGACCTATTTAATGCCCCACTACATTCAGGGTGTGTACCTCAGGACTGGAGGATGGCTCATGTAGTGCCACTCTACAAGAGCGGCCCCAAGGATGAACCAGGAATCTACAGACCAGTGAGCCTCACATCCATCGTGAAAAAGCTAATGGAGACTATCCTGAAGGAGAGGCTGGTGGCCCTCCTAGAGGCCAAAGGACTACAGGACAGAAGACAGCATAGCTTCATAAGTGGCAGATCCTGCCAAACCAGCCTGGTGGAGTTCTATGACTGAGTAACTAGGCAACCGGACAGGGGCCATGCAGTGGATGTCCTGTATCTGGACTTCAGTAAGGCATTCGACTTGGTGCCGCATGGAAGGCTGGGAAGGAAGTTAGTAGGCACATGGGCGGGTGCAAAGCTGGTGAGATGGGTAGGAAACTGGCTTCAGGGAAGGCAACAGAGGGTGGTGGCGGGTGGGGAGCTCTCACACCCAAGGGCAGTGATGAGCGGTATTCTACAGGGCTCGGTGTTGGGAACTGTGTTGTTTGGGATATTCATTGCAGACATATCATGGGACATCAAGAGCAAGATCAGTCTGTTTGCTGATGATACCAAGGTAGGCGCGGTGGTGGATGACCTAGGGGGATGGCAGGGGTTGCAGGATGATCTGGCAAAGCTTGAAACCTGGTCAGACACCTGGCAACTGGGGTTTAATGCCAAAAAGTGCAAGGTGCTGCATTTTGGGATGAAGAACCCAAGGAGGAGTTACCATCTGGGGGGAGTGCAGCTAGCCCAGACAGAGGAGGAGAAGGTTCTGGGTGTGCTCATTACAGGGTCAATGAACAACTCAGCACTATATAGGAAGGCAGCTGCAAAGGCCAACAAAATGCTGGGTTGTATTGCAAGGGGTATATCCTCGAGGAAGGAGGAGGTGATTCTGCCACTGTATAGGTCATTAGTTAGACCACACCTGGGGTACTGCGTGCAGTACTGGCACCCGTATCTGAAGAGGGACATTAAGTTACTGGAGGGGGTGCAGCGCAGAGTGACAAAGATGATCAAGGGGCTGGGGGACTTATCATACGAGAGGAGGTTGAAGGAGTTGAACATGTACTCACTGGAGGACAACAGGGACAGGGGTGACATTATTGAAACCTTTAAATACATGAAAGGAATAAACAAGATGGGTACAGAGGGGCTGTTCAAAGTAAGAGAGGGGAGGGGAGGGCCACCAGGGGCCATGATATGAGACTGGAGGGAGGAAGGTTCAAGAGGGAGATGAGGAGACACTTTTTTACAGAGAGGGTGGTGGCTGGGTGGAATGCATTACCTGCAGAAGTGGTATGCAGTAGAACACTGGACTGCTTCAAAAGAGGATGGGACAGGACAAGGGGGAGGGTTAATGAAGGGGAAGGGTGGAAGGGAGGGGCAGCTGCAGAATAAGAGGTGCTAGCTGCACATTCGAGCAGACTTGATAGACCTCTAGGCCTTTATCTGCTGGCAAATTTCGTATGTTCATATGGAAACTATAATGAAAGATGACTGGGAGCTGCAATGAATGATCATGTGTGCTCATTCATTCAGCTCAGTGGGCAGTCAGCTGCAGAGGAGAGAGGAGGGGTGTGCTGCTCCCCCATTCGGGGTTGGCATGGGGGGCAGGGTGGTGATGGATTACATGCCAGGGTGTGGGAGTGGGGGATTCACTTGACACCAGGGAATGAGGACACAATATTAATATTTTTTTATATGGAGGGGGTGCTCAGAAAGTGGGGGGAGGGAGACTGGACACTAAAATTTCATTTTAATATGGGGACGGTGATTGGTGGATGGGGGAGCCACTAGACAACAGGGAGTAAGTGTATTTTATTTTGATAGGGAGGGGCAATCATTGGGTGGTGGGAGAACTGGATAGATACTAACTTTTTTATATGAGGCTAGCAATCAGCAGGTGGGGGCCACCAGGAAACAACCACATTATTTTTTATATGGAGGGGCAATCTGGGCCTATGATCAGTGAGGAGGGAGATGCACAAGACTCTAGAGACCAGAGATTGATGGGGGGAGGGGGGCTACAAAGGAACATAGACTTTGACAGCAGATAAGGACCTCTTGGCCCACCTAGTCTGCCCATTTCCCTACCTATTGGATAAGTTGCCTATCCTAGTTAACTAAAAGGCCTATTTTCTCCTACACACCACTATAATTGCCTTATGTCTGTCCCATGCATTCTTGAATTTCCCCACTGCTTTTGACCCCACAACCTCCTCAGGAAGGCTGTTCCATATGTCCACTACCATCTCTGTGAAAAAATACTTCCTCCTGTTGCCCCTGAGCTGTCTCCCTTCTGTCTTAAAACTGTGCCCCCTTGTTCTTACACACCTCTTTTTCTGAAAGATGCTACCCTCTTGTACTTTGTTGATTCCTTTACGGTACTTAAACATTTTTGTCATGTCCCCCATCTCCTTCCTTTCATCAAGGGTATACATATCAAGCTCCTTTAGTCTCTTCATATGATTTCTGGTGCATACCCTGCACCATTTTATTTGCCCTTTTCTGGAATGCCTCCATCCTGTCTATATCTATGTGGAGATGGGGTCTCCAGAATGGAGACCCCTTCTCTGCAAGGATAATAATACATTAAATTGCGGATGTAATAAATTCCGAAGTTTAATGTATTATTGTCCAGTTCAGCTCAAAGATTCTGTGGAAAACAATGAAAATCCATGGTAAATGGGTGGACATTTCTGATGTCGTGATAGTTCTGCCAAGGCAGAATACACAACTTATGCCCAGCCCTACTCTCAAGAAACAGAGGAGGATGAGCATGACGTGGAGTTCATGAATAAGAACAGTCTGCCAGCAGAGGTGGTGGGAGTGAAAACAGTGGCGGTGAAACTTCAATAATGCATGAAACAGGCATAAGGGGAATACTGGTAAATAGGCAGATGGGGGGAGTGATGACAGAGATCAGGTAGGGTCTGAAATGAAAGAATAGGAAGGGGAAAATCAGGGCAGACTGCGTGAGCCAAGCAGTTCATTTCTTTCAACAATTTCTGTTTCTCTTTTTCTATGCTGCAACATGAGTCAGAGGTAAAGTGGCAAAGAAGCAGCAATATTGTTTTCACAGGATACTTGCAAGGTTGTCATAAAGTCTTCTGGTGTGTTTTCACTGCCCGGATCTGCACCATTTCTAACAGTGCAGTTGAGTTGCACTTGTACAAATCTGGCAATGTAAACAGCTGCTGGAGTGTTCAAAGTTGCTCTGTTGCAGTACAGAGCATTCCCTGTTTTGGTGCAGGTATTTTTTGCAAGTGTGTAAACACTCTGCTTCACCTGCAGTGGTGCAGCCCTATGATACTACGTGCTGTCCACATCAGTTTGTTAAATATAATTTGTACACAGTGCACATAATTGTTACAAGTTTAGTAGTTTGCTTACTGAGTGCAGTTGTGTCTGACTGGAGAGTGGGATGGAGCATGTAAGTTAGTATTCCAGTTTATGCGGAGTACCAACTTATGAGATTGGTAGGGGGAACTTTTTGTGGGGAAAAGCAGGAGAGAGCAGTGATCATAGTACCTGTACATTTGAGTGACAGACTAACTGACCAGGGGACAGACCAGATAAATGGTTTCTCTTTGGGCCAGTCTAATCTGCAAAAACATTTCCTGGAAATGCCAGAAGGGCTGCGTGCAATGCAGTCTCAGCCTATGCTGGCACAGGCTGCTTGTTTGTAAATGGTCATCATAAGCAGAGTGGGTGGAGCAGTTGGGGAGTAGAGGAGATTGCAATGCTACCATGAAGGTAGTGTAAACTCATCTTTAGGCAGCTCTACACACAATTACAGTGAAATCTTCAGAGAAGTGGGCAGAGACTTGGATCTTGAAGGTCTTCAAAGTGGAGAAAGTGGTGGAGTAGTGTCTTGTAGGGGCAGCAAGTTCCAGGCTTTGACAGCTCTGCACATGGATAACTGCCAGATGAGTGATGTTTTCCCGAGGGGCAGGAGCAATTTATTCTCCACAGACCAAGTTCAATACCATAGCAATTGTTAATTGGTGAGAGGTGGCTTTAATAATGTATTAAAATGGTCTTTACACCAAAGGTAATGAATGGGTGTGTAAATGAAGATTATTCCTCTGCTGCTGAAAAATATTTAACACTGATATTCAATACTTATTTTGTTTTGTTTCAGCTTCCTTTAGCAATAGTTTTTTATTGCAATCACTTGGAGCAACAAAGGTCAGCTCTCAGCATGACCATAGCACTGAAAGATGTGCTTGAATACAGTAAAACTATCTAAATTGTTAAAAACTGTGTAAGCCATTTTAAAATGTTATTCATTAAGTAACATTGTTCCATGTATAAGGTCATCATTGCTCAAGAATGGAAAAAAATACCAAACACTTCTGAATTAGTCTCAGCCTACAAAGATGGTACTGGCTATATACTGTATGTGTTGATTTGACTCTTTAGGTAGCCCCTTGTTGATAATTGGCTTTTCCCTCCCAAAGTAATATGTTTGTAAAGTTGGAATGAAAAAATATGTTTGAAACATCTTAAAATGAGACACAGGACACTGGCATAAATAGTCGTGGGATGTGACCCATAATATATGAAAATATCTGTCTCACTTCTTCCTATTTTAAATCTTCAATTTAAATGATGTTTAAAAGATACAGTATAAAAGTGGTAATATCTAGTGGCGCTGGAGACTGAGGTGCTGTATGTTACATTTCATGACACCCTAGTGACCCACATCAAGAATGAGCCCAAGCCACTGGTCATTAGCAGGGGAGAAAGAGAGTATTGAGCATCCCGAGGACTGCTCTCCTCTCTCGGGGAGGGAGGGATTGCTATCCCACTCACTGATCACCCTCTAGCAATGGCTGGAGGGAAATTTGGGTCAGAAAGCACATTGTCAATTTATGACATTGGCAGGAAGGGTGAAAAACCAAGGTGGAAAATGGAGCTGGCAGGCTCTGTGATGGGTGATTGCCCCACCAGCACCTGTCCTGATGCCCGGAATCTGGATGTTGGTCAGCACCCTTTGCCTCAGATCTGTCACTGTTTGGGGTAACCCATGTTGGATTGCTGGGTCAGTTGGGGGAGAAGGTGGGGCTGAAGACCAAGTCCCCTCCAAGGGAGGGACTGAAGCCACCTGCCAGGATCCCAAAAGGAAAAATAAATCATAGGGAAAAAAAGTAGGAATGCTTGTTAAAGAGCAGATCGAAATAATAGTTAAGATGAAAGATTATTTATTAAAAAAGTACAATCTGTTTGTGTTGTAATAGGTCTGAAATAAGAGCATTTTAGAATGTTTTCATTTGAGCAATATCCCTTTAAATTTTATTTAACGTGCCTTGCCACATTATTCTCTAACAAGTGTAGTAAATGTAGGAGTGAAATGAGACTAAATACATGAAGGAATGTTCCTTAATTTAAATGATGAACTCGTAATCATGTGTATTGAACAATAATTGCAATTAATGATCTTGTAGTCCCATTTAAAGACTGTCACCAGCACACAGACCCTGCCCCACCCAAAGAGGTAGTGGACCTTGATACATAAAGGGCGCCTGTCAGTGACTAGTCAGTGTTGTCAGTTTTGATGTGATTGAGTTATGTTACCTTTATAAAATGTTGTCTTCTTTCATGCACTTGCTCTTTAAAATAGCATATGGTGCAATAAAACTTAAATGGTAGTTTTTTGGGTGCATTGCCTTTGATTTCTGTTTACACTGGACATTGACTCTGACTGAGGAACACTGATGCAACAGCACACCCATGGATGGATCCCACATATACCACACAGCCAGTACCTTCATGGGTCATGGAATGGTGTGCCTGGGGACAGCAGGCTTGGTCAGCTGTGGGCTTACACCCCATGAAGGGACCCTCAGGGCTGGCACTGGCCAGTCACTATCTGTGAAAGCAGTCCCTGCATGGTACATACATTGAAGTCTGTAGCCTTGAGCAACATCATATCTGCCAGCCATCAGCAGGGCATGAGAATATACATGGCAAGGTACAGAGGGTGGGCAGGCTGTACTTGGAAGTTAGGAGCATGCAAGAAGAGCCTGGGGTATTCTGATGCTCCATTAACATTAACAGCGGCCTTGAATGACTTGCATAGGAGCTGGGTCAGGGACTTGCCAACCTCACACAAGTGGTTGATGCCAGACCCAGTCCTTGGGTTAATCTACCCCCTAAGAGTCACATAGCATCTAACTCTGTGCCCACAGAATGTAGTGCATCTGCCCCAGCTTTTGAATGGGCCTCAGATATGGAACTAGCCCTCTCTGACACACATGGCAATGTCTACTCCTGGACACCCTAGAAGAGATCAACAAAGTCAAAGGGGGACAGGAGGCACAATGCATGACTACATAAAAGTGAGCCACAGGATTAATCTGAACACTGTTCAGAGACCCACAAGTACACACAAGGCACACATAGCACACAATAATCACACAACACTGACTGCATTACATCATACAGGGTATGCACATTGATTTATTGTGTTACAGTTAACCAGCAAGGGCCCACCCCTGCACTGTGAGATGCAGATCTGCACAACCCACTCCCTGCATACCGAGTGTGGTACCCGGGGACCTGACCAGCAGCATGTTTGTGCCCATTAGGGATCTGCTCCTCCACATCATCGGACATGTCACCAGGCAGTGGCATGTCATCAACAAACACAGTTAGGTTCCTCCTAATAGCAATGCTGTGCAGTATGCAGTATATGGTGAACAGCCTGCACATCGTTCTGGGAGTGTGCAGCAGGGTGGCTCCTATCCTGTTTAGGCACTGGAATCACACCTTTAGCAGGCCAAACACCCTTTTTATTATGCCCTGAGTCAGCCAGAGTTCCTTGAAGTATCTTACCTCTGCGTCAGACTGGGGTTGTGGTGAGGTGTCATCAGGAACATGACCAACAGATAGCCACTATCACCTGTGGGGAGATGGAGACCATGAGTGTATGCTACTCATATGTCCCCCACCTGTACCTTGTCTGCATATCTACAAGCCATCATTGGTCAGCAGGCATGGCATATAGTAGTGCTCACAGGCCTAAGTTCTCCCTTATGTAGATGTCCTGTGTGGAACCGGAATATTTGGTACACATATGCATAATTATGCCTGCAGCATCACACATGACCTGCATGTTCATATTGTGGTATGCCTTGTGGTTCCTGTTGTATGCCTCCTCCATCTGGGAGGGAGGGAGTGATGATGTTTGCAGTCAATTGCTTTTATCATACTGGCTGTTCCAGAAATAACATAGAGGGTAGCTTGTATGTCCCAGGACATAGTGGTGGTTTTTCACCTTGTCTTTGCTATTTAGAGTAGGTGTATTTATTATCCCCTTCCCCCCATTTATATGTTAAGAGTTGCTGATTATGCCCACAATATAATACATTTTTGTATCTCTTTGAGTTTTGGTATATAATCACAATTTTCATGCCACATTATTTTCTGTAACTGTCGTTCAGTTTAGTTTGATTGGTTTTAATCATTCTCTGGTGTTATGGGTTCGTAACAAAGGTATACAATATGATAGCGTAGACTTGATATGGCATTTTAAAAAACAAATCTCTTCCTTAAAATGAGAG
This sequence comes from Neoceratodus forsteri, assembly GCA_016271365.2. NCBI lineage: Eukaryota > Metazoa > Chordata > Ceratodontiformes > Ceratodontidae > Neoceratodus > Neoceratodus forsteri. The sequence continues at coordinate 59,296,106 of CM028130.1, forward strand.
AATGAACTGTATTTATTAAAATGTATTAAGCAATTTAATATATTGAATAAGTGCTTATGATTGGTCAGCACTACTATATATATAGCTATGTATATGTATATGTATATATATATATATATATATATATATATATATATATATATATAAATGAGTATGAACAGGATAAACTCCACCCCTTGAGAAGGGAGCCATTTAGCTCTGAATGCACACAGGGATGTTTATGGAGAGCATCACTGGCAACATTATATGTTTTGGCAATAAACACATTTTTAGTCACTTTAAAGAGGTTCCTGAGGACAGACTTATTTTTGGATGTTCGGTAATTGTGTGAAGAATGCACCATAGAAAGGCAATGTGTTTGGGGTTTTTGTGCAAGCTCTGTTTTGAGCTGCTACCCCCCCAACAATTGCACCTTCAGGTCCAACTGCCCGATGGTGAAACAGGGAAAAAGACCATTACAGCAACATGCGTGAAATGGTCCTTTTCTGTGTTTTGCCTTCCCCCAGTGTTCCACCTCTTCCCCGGACTAACTCCGAACTGGAGTTGGAATCCTAAAGTCCAGGAGGTGCAGGGGGAAGAGCCCCCTGCATGGGTGTTGTGGAGGGGGCACAGCCCCCCACAGAAAACACTTTTGAAACAAGCGGCACAATACCTGTGTTGGTATTGTGCCATCGCTGTGGGGTAGATCGGCATTTTCACTGTCGACCTCCCTTGGTGCTACACACACACACACACACACACACACACACACACACACACATACACTTACCAATATCTAAATTAGTTTTGATACTGGCAGTTAAAGCCAGAAACCAAATCCAGAAATGGGATAGCATTTTTTTCCGCTAATATAGCAGTTATGTGTTTGCAGCCAGTGTGTTGTTTGCAAAGTGCAAACATGTAGATTTTCTATGGCTTACCATGTCATTTCACTTTTCAATAAAGCTTTCAAAGACACAATCTGAATGGCATGGTCTCAGAGCTAAAAGCTTTAAATTTATGGAAGTGATGTCTGACCAACATTGGCAGCAGCAACAGGGGCATGGAGTATAGCAGAGCCAGGGACAGCCATCTCAGCTCTCCTGCAAAATGACAATGGACTTAACATGAAACGAAAGTCAGAGCAACTTTTTGACCCTCCAAAGACACAAACAGGTAATGAATCTATTAATAGTGAAACATCTGTCAGAAATTTATATAACTTAGAAGACCTTTTAAATACAGAGATGAGCTTAATTTATAATCACTGTATTAAAATTTCTGGAAGTGAAAAGGTTCCTTGAACCATAGCATGCTTCAGCAAAAAATAGAGTGGGAAACAACCTTAAATGACTGTTATGCAGTTTTAATGAGAATTATCATTAAAGAGGGATGCTATGTACTTGCAGGAGGTTTAAAAAGAAAATAATCTCATTAAAGAGAAATTAAAAGAGTATGATAACAGCAGACCTGAGTTTCTGGAATAAGTAAAAAAAGACAAGGTGAAAAATGTGAAATTTGAAAATAAAATTGAAAAGAGGAAACAAACTACATTTCAAACAGATCAAATGGACTATGAAAATGGTCAAATTTATTCTTGGGAAAACACAGAAGTGATAGTGGGGGGGGCAACAAAATAAGAGTAGTGGAAGAATCAGATCTGTCTCTATGTACAAAAGTAGAGGAAGAAATGCTAGCTTGGGTAATTTTGTTTCCCCTAGCTGTAGAAGATCTGTGACTTTTTTTTTCCAAAAAAGGAGAGAGAGGAGTTAGGTGTTCAGTGTGCCTCCTTCTACATCAAAAATGCAAGTTTAAGAAAAGGGAAAAAAACTGTGAAAAACTATGAGAGGCAAGAAGAAAACCCTCTTCAGTAACCAGTACGCAAGTCCATGAGGAATGTGAACTCTAAGAAGTAATTAATAACTCAAACATAGATCTGACACCATCTCAATTGACTGTTCTTTCTAAAATACTAAATATTATTTCAACTGAAGTTCCAGATCATTTTCAAGTAATGGTTGAACATTTTAAGTTGTTTACAAAAATTGATTTGAAGCATTACTTTAGTAAACATGAGGTAATTGGGGCAATTTGCCCTAAAGTTGATGATATCATTGGTACCAATTCAGTTCTTAATGAGCAGGTTGATTACAGTGTGACTTCTGAATATACAAATTCTAATTTGGATTTTGCATTAGCACTTTTTGCAGAAGATAATGGGCTGGATATTCAAACTGCACCCAAAAAGTCCGCAATAGCAGGAGCAAGCACAAGTCCATTGCGCCCATGCACAATAGACATGATATTCAAAAAAGGAGCAAGCCAAATTACGCCAACAGCTAATGTCTGAATATCACACAACCTGAGCCATACCTCAACTAGGAAGGGGACGTTGAGCAGATACGATGCACTATGGCGCAACAAGGGTTGTCCAACTGAGCAGCCCAGAGGCACCATAGCACAAGCAGGGAGCCCCCCAGCAGCAGAGCAATGTAACTGCACAACCAGGGAGGTGGGTAGGGGCCCACCACCCATGCCACAGATGGGCACAGGAACACACAGCAGAACTGACAAAGTGCCTCCACACCCCAAGCACAGCACAACTGAGGGAGGGCTGGAATATCCACCAGCCCATGGGGACAAGCAAACAAAGCACAGCTGGGCCATGGTGCCCCAGCACACCAGCAAGCTGAGACTGCCACACAAGGAGGGTGGATCACCCCGTGCCGCACCAGCCCCCCCAGTGCACAGCACACTCTGCACTGTGACCCCCTGACATCCCCCATGAGCAGTGACCACCACTGCAGGAAACCCCATGCATACCACCACCCCCACTGTCACACTGCAACCTTGTGTACCACAGAACCATACAAGCCAGCCACACCATGAGCACCCAGCAGTGGGTGGCAGCACACGGCAATGCAACCATGGCAGACACAGTGCCAACATGCACAATCCCCCTGAGGCACAGCTGAGAGACCAACCATACGTTGGCACAAGAGGTACCCCACACCGGAAAGGTCATGCCCCTGACACCACCACCATTGATACAGCACCCTGCACAGTAGGCAAGTGACACAACCCAACCCACCACTAGCCACAGCAGCCAGCACAGACACCCACAGTAGTGCATGGAAGCATGCATCACACTGGATGCAACACAGTGCAGGGGCAAACACACACCCATAGCCATGGGGACAATAACACAGGGACACAGTAGTGTGGCAACCAAGCCCCCAGTGTGGCCCATGAAAACTGAGCACACACAGCCTGCAGTCTTCCATGGCACAGGAGTGACACCCACCCTGTGCATGCATTGTTGTCCCATACGCCACCATCATATGCCTGGAGCACAAGTCACAGACAGTGGTGCACAGCCCCTGCAACACACACAAGCCACAGCATAGAGGTGGGACATCAACTGCAGAGGCCACAGTGTCACCGAGGCAAACATGCACCACACCAGTGACAGGAGGCAACCCAGCATTGTGATGGTTACAGTGGATGACCTGCATGGACAGCCACCACTGACATGGCAGCAGACCTTGCAGGCCACAGACTTGCAAGGGTGTCAGCTGCACAGGCCAAGGACGGGTTGACAGGGGCACGATGGACACAGAGCATGCACCATGGACCACTGCACACAGTAATGCAATGTACAGGCAACAACACACACACCATAGACACTGACTGATAGCCACTCTCACACCATAGACACTTCCCCAAGCACACACACACATACCCATGACTGCACCACCCCAGATGCCATGCACACCACTGCAGTTGAGCACCTATAGCCAGCTGCAAATCAGAGATCACCACAGTATTCATATCAAAATATTTCTATTGCAATATATAAAACACAACTATATACAGAAAACCATGTACAAATGGGGGGACGGACAGAAACAAGGTGGGGGTGGGTAAGGGGCAGGGGTGAACATATGGAAGAAGGAAGGAGGGGCATGAGGGTTGGTCAAAGAGGGGAAGGTGTTGGTAGGTGCATGTGGACATTAGTGGCCGGCCTGGTCCTCCTCCGCTTGGGGCTGTCATCTGGCCCATCTCCTCCTCCTGACCCCATGCTGGTGAATGTCCCTCAGGATGTGCAGGGACTCCCTTGCCACCTGCAGCAGCTCTTGCACAGCCTGCTGGATCCACAGGAGTAGCCGTTCACCTAGGACAAGGGATCAGAGTCAATAGGTGTGACACTACATCCCCCTGCAGCATACCCATTATGCATGGCATACAGCCATGTGCCACGCACCTGTGATGGTGCATGCCCACACACAGTGACCGTATCCACAAGACATGCCCAACCAGGCAGCAACAGCCATGTGGACCACTGCACACACCCACCACCCATGTCCTGCACAGCACCACCAAGGCCGTACAGTAATGTGGCTATGCGGTGTGCAGGCAGTGCCACAGCCATGTGCCCAGTGCACTCATGGACCACCACTGACGCACTCCCAGACATGCAGTGCCACTGGACAGTGCAGACTATCACAAGTCGTGTGCATGGCAGTGGTGTCCATGGATGGTGGCCACGCTCTGCTTCCCACCCTGTTACACAGCATGCAATAGTAATCATGGTGTCATGGCACTCACCCTCATCGGGCCATTCTTGTCCATGGTGGCTGTCCCTGACAGGCCTGTGTGCTGCGTCCTCCACCCTCTGCTGCTGCTCCCCCATCTGCCGCCACTCGTCCACATCTGTGGGGGAAAAAAGGAGAGAAAAACATCAGTACAATCCCAAAGCAAAGACCCCCTGCCCCAATGTGTGTGCTCACCCACCCAGCCAGACCTACCGACCCCATACCCTGTAAACACTGCCACAGCCAACCCTAGACCATACCTCCCCTATGTGCTGGACACATAAGACAGTGTTACCCATATGGACAATACAAGTGTGTAGACGTATCACCCACCTGGATGAGGCACCATGCCCCTCCTGGCACACGACCGCAGACGGGCAAGTAGCTCTGGCTCCCTCCTCCTGAGGTCCCCGTAATGGTGTCTGCACTGCTCTGATGTCCTCCTGCATCCAGTGGCCACCTCCAGGTCAGTGGCCACCTCCTGCCTGACCTGGGTACTGGCCCTGTCCAGTGCCTCGTCTCCAAACAGTGGACCATATTGTGGCTCTACAGTGGCCACAAGGTTGGCCAACTCAATAGCACTCCATTGTGGGGCTCTCCTGCATGCCATCTCAACCGCTATAGTAGGCAATATGCTGCTTTGCAGTGCGGTACCCCACGTGGAAATGCTGAGCGGTACAGTGCCACCATTCCCTATCGCGCTGTTACCGAACAGCACGATAGAGGTGCAGCCATGCCAGATGTATGGCACCAAGGGGGCAAAGGTCAGGCACAGGGTCATGGGTCTCTGGCGCAAGGCCACGCAGAGCGCCATCAGACATGTATGCGTCTAGCGTGATTGGTTGCCTATGTGCCAGTGCCTCAGCGAACTATCACGCAGTTGTGCCACAGCACCATGTAGTGACCCTCGCTATAGCACCACTGGCACAATGGTGGCCGTGCCATGCATTGCCTACCACGCACAGCATGTCATCAATACCTGGGCATGCGCAGTGAGGTGTACTACACATTCCACAGAACTGCACCATTGGCTCAGCACATGCAACACAATTGCGCAAAGCGCAACGGCGCAATATTCAGCCGTCATATACTAATCATCCGATCAGCCATTCAATGGTGCAGCAGCATGATTTGCATCTAATTAAAGTTGCTCCTCACCTAATTTGCATGGATTGCACTATATAGATGCGACAATGTTCTGCAGTGGCCATATTCGGTTACTGCAGTTTATTGGTGAGTTGCATGCTGTGTGGGGGTCTGGACTGTGGTATCAGGGACTTGCTTTGTACTGCATAGTCACAGGTAACCACTGTCATCCTTACAGGGTGAGTAATGACCGAGCGAGGTCTGGGTGAGGAGGACTATGATGGTGGGCAGAAGAGGAGGCCCAATTTCACAAAGGCCGAGACGGAGGCACTCTTTGAGGCCTACCTTGATCAGGAGCCACTGTTCAGTGGACGACGGGGCACCCCTCTGGCCCGTGTTGCTGCAAGGGAGGAGGTGGCATGTGCCATCAGCCTGCACGGCAGCCACCAGTGCTCTGTGCAGGAGTGTAAGAAGAAGATGGGAACTGACAAGAGGAGGGTGAAGGAGAAGGTGGCTGCCATCAGGGCGGCACATGCTGCAACAGGCGGGGGCCAGCCGAAGGTGGTGTAGCTCACACTGGCAGAGGACAGGATTGCTGCAAGCATGCAATGCAGTGCCATAGAGGGCGTTCCAGGAGGTGGCTTCCAGACAGGTGGTAGCCCATCACTGCATGGTAAGTCATGGTCTGTCGGGGGGGCAGGGTAGATCACACGCAGTAACATGACTTTACTTTCTGTTACAGATCCTGCGTGTCTGCAGGAGTCAGTGGTGGAGGGCCTGTCTACTGCGGACAGTCATCTGAAGTTGGAGGAGGGCCCATCCACCTCCACAGGTATACGTCAAGCATTGCAACAGTGGATCCGCCTGGCTGCCCACACTGATGTCATTAAGACAGGTGTGGGGGAGGCCCTTCCTGTGTCTCAGCATTCTGGCATCCAAGGATGCCAAGCACGCTGTGGCTGTGGCTGTGGCAGAGACCTGCACCAATGATGAAGACATGACCATCATGGGCAGTGACATGTGTGTGCCATGGAATGGACACACAGCAGGCCAGCTCATGCCCATGGACCTGGCTGGTTCCCACGTGTGTGCCAGGCTGTGCCTGTCAGCATCAGTGGGGCAGTACCGGAGGCTGGTCAGGACAGTGGGACTGTTGTGGCTACAGCGGTGGAACAACTGATCCCTTGGGCACAGCAGGCGGAGGGGCGGCAGCAGCAGTCACCCACCGGGACTGGAGGTTCAGGGTTCAGCAGTGGCATCTGTGCACAGCCTGTGGACTTGCCCATACCTGGTCCTGGTGAGCAGCGCCCACCCTCAAGGGGTGCTGAACATCAGGCCCTTGCATACCCTGAGGGACAGGATGTCGAGGTGGCAGACGACCTCTTTGACGAGCACACCCACCTACTGTAGGCATTAGTACAGCAGCAGATGCAGCTTGCAATGTCCGTGGAGGCTCTGTGTGTGGCTCTGGAGTGGGCCGAGGAGCGACACAGCAGGGACACCGATGGGACCCTGTCACGGATTGACCATTTGTGGGAGGATGTGACTGCTGCCATTGAGAGGCAAACACAGACGTTCATCGCTGTCATGGCCACAATGGGCACACAGTCAGGTGCCCATGCATCACTCAGACCGCTCAGTTCGCTATCCACTCCCCATTCCCGGCATCATGCGACACCCACCCTGTCTATGCCGGGTTCAGCTGTGGGCATCCCGAGCACTCCTGGTGCAGGTATGTTCAGTGTGCTGCAGACCCCTGTGCAGACACAGTCACGTTCGTGCAGTGGAACCCCTGGTAGACCATTGGTGCCACCCCATGAGGCCCGTGGTCAGCCTGCCAGTGCTGCTGGGTCTCGGTGGGGCCACCCACACATCCAAGGTGGACGTGGCACTGTGCTGCAAGACTGACCTGTCTCCCAGCGCGGGCACTGTCTGGTGCTGCCCTGTGTGCATTGTGTGTTTCGGTGGGCAGTGCATGGGTGAGTGCCCGGCCCTACACGCAGACACACGGTCCACCTGCACACCCTCCCGACTGCTGTCCACAGGTACATGTGCATGATGATGCCTGCATTGCACTGTACACCAAAGTGCAATGGTGCCCAGCATCTGACACTTGTGCATGGACAGTCAGTGGATGTGGTGGCCTGTGGACATGTGTGTTGCTAGTGTCTGCGTTCCGGCTTGGTTTTGTACCTGACCCCTGTGCACTTTGTGCCTATTGTGTGTACATGTAAGTGTGTCCGTCCATATGGCGTGTTACTGTTCACCCCTCCCTGGTTGTATGTGTGTGCTTCTGTGCCCTGCCACATCCCTTGCCAGCATGCACTCCTGGTGTGTTTCCATGCTTGTGTGTGGGTTGTGCCCTAGCCACCGGTGGTTGCACATGGCACCATGACTTACCTGTGTTGGCTGAAGTGCTTCTCTTTGATGGTGTCCCAGTGCAGCTGTGCCAGCCGGAGCAGTCGGGGGTCCCATCAGCCAAGGGGGGCTGCCCATCCCCATCATCACTGGCGTCACCATTGTCCCCATCACTGTCCCCCTCTTCAACCTGTACAGCTATCCCACAGTCTTTGGCCATGTTGTGCAGGATGCAACAGGCCAGGAATATCCCACAGGCCTTTGAGGGGCTATACTGTAGGGCACCGCCAGTGGTGTCCAGGCAACAGAAACACACCTTCGGCATCCCAAACACCCACTCAATGATGTTGCGTGTGGTGGCATGTGCCTCATTGAAGTGTTGATGCGATGGGGTCATGGGCCGCTGGTAGTGTGTGAGCAGCCAGGGATGGAGTGGGTATCCACTGTCACCTGTGTGAAGATAGTGGAGGTTAGTGTCTTGTTCAGCCTCAGACTGCCCCAAGCCCTGTGGGCCACACCCATGGCACCTCTGGCCATAACCCCCCTTGTCCACAATATGTCAGTTCTACATACATACTCACCCACTAGATGACCTGTGGGGATGTCCCCACTCTCGAAGTGGTGGCACAGTGTCGACTGATGCCAGATGAAGGAATCATGTGCTCCCCCAGGGTGCGTGGCACAGGCATTGATGATGCACCCACTGGCATCGCACACCACCTGCCAGTTGACACTGGCATATCCCTTATGGTTCATGTAGGCGGCCCCATCGGAGCCAGGTGGTGTGCGTATGGCCACATGGGTGCAGTCTATCTCCCCTATCATGCCAGACATACATGCTACCCTGTGGAACTCCTGTATGTTTGCTGTGTGCTCCGCCGCAGTGCTGGGTAAATGGATGTACTCCGCAGCATGTGGCAGCAGTGCGCTGAGGAACTGGGTGAGGATGCATGATGTGGCTGACTGTGTTATGCCTGTGGTGCCCCTGTTGGTCTCTGGAAGGTACCCGTGGCGAGCAAGCACATGCAGGCTGTTACCTTTGTCTCCACTGACAGAGCATGACTCCGTCATATGGGTGCCTGCATCATATCACTGCACAGCTCACAAAGCCGCCTCAGCATTGCCCTGTTCAGGTGATACCGGCCCACAATCTCGGTATCTGTGTACGGCTCAAAGCTGGTGCGGGCTCGGTACTGCCTGTTGGGGGCATACCGGTGACGGGCTCTTCCATGGCCACGTCCCCCTGCAACATGCCTTCTCACAACCCCTCATTATGGCATCCATGTGGAAGGTGGCACTGGCCATGTCCCTGGCTTGCGTTCTCCTCCCAGCAGCTGTTGCTTTTTTCCCCCCGCTGTCCTGACTGCTACCTCCCCTGCACCGGGTACACCTACTGGCCTCTGCTTTCTGTGGCCCCACATACCTTCCCTTGCCCCTCTTGTGTGGTGTGGTTTCCCTGGCCTTCCCTCTTTCGTGCTGTTTTCCTGTGCCTGTCTCTGCCTCTGTCTGATGTGGCTTCCCTGTAGCGTTCTTGAGCCTCTTCCTTGCTCCTTTTTATTTTGGCTCATTTCCGCTATGGCACAACTTCCACCTGCTCCACTGTTGCACATTGCACAAGTCTTTGAACATTGCACTGCACCCTTTATGCATGGTTCCTCCCCCTTTGGTTGCACATGCCTTCTTTATCATTGCGCTGTTGCTCAGCATGTTTTCAGTGGCACAACTGCCTCCTGCTGAATATCACAGAATGGCGCATTTTCTGACTTGCACTGATGCAACACTATTGCGCATTACGCAACCCTTTTGAATATCCAGCCCAATGAGTTTGATTTAACTGTGGTTATCTTTACATCTAGCAGTAGTAATGATGACCCAATGAATATGGATTTTATGCAGTATAAACATAATAATTGTAAACCTAAGTCTACATTTATTCTACCATGCTCATAAAATTCAGCAGTTGAGGTGTTTAAATTTTTTTTAACCAGGGATGCAAATGCCTTATTTTAAGGAGAAACACATTGTCATATGTACCATAAAGTTACTTCACTTGAACACCAAGCAATTGAGCAGTTAAAATCAAATCCAGAAATTATTACTGAAAAGGCTGATGGATGGGAGGGTGGGAAGGTAATGTTGTGATCTTTTCTAAAGAGCAATATACATTTGAAGCTTTGAAACAATAGGATGATGGAAGAAGTTACAAATTGTTACAAAATGATCCAGTTATGCATTTTAAAGAATGATTGAGGAATCTTGAAAGTGAGGCATTATGAAGTGGACAGTTAAGTTGTGATGGAGCAAATTTTATTATTGTAAAACATCCGGTCCACCCAACATTTTACCTCTTATATAAGATTCTTGAGTCTCCCACCAACCCACCTGGTAGATCTATGGGGCCAGATTTTCAAAGCCCTGATTTCAGAGGCAACAATGGCAGCTTTTACCAAGTGCGAGTGCGTCCAGGATCCGGCACCCAATTTTCCATTCCACAGGGTCCCGGCGCCTAAGTCCCAGAGCTTGCAGCACATGTGGCAGTGCACCAAATGGATAGCACACCCACCCAGAATGCAGCAACAGCTGCAGGGTATTGGTGGCACCTGTAGACAGGGGCAAGGTGCTGGCTAAAGCCCCCACTACACCACTATGCCACAAGAACCCTCATGCCCAAACACACTGGGACCTTGGTGGTTTAGTGGTCCATCCACCTGGCATGTAGTACCCACCTCCCCACTTCCACCCCCTCCCATACCATGATCTCATGACCAGCACAGCCCCCCTCATGCCACCATGTCCAGCCACTGAATGAACTGTCAGAAGGTGTACTGTATACAGTATGCACTCTGACAGTTCATTTGGTGGCTGGTCATGGAGATGTGGGGAGGGCTGTGCCGGTCACTGAATCTCGGGTTTGGATTAGAGGGGTATGGGTTGTGAGCACTACATGCCAGGTGGGCAGGTCTACAAGAGCACCAGGGAGGCTTTTAACATTAACAGTTGGGTAGGGAGATGGGGACCACTAGTCCACCTGGGATCACGCTTTGGGGATGGATTGGGGCAGGCTACACAGTGGCATATACCGGATGACCCTCCCAGGAGATGTCTAAGCACTGTTAGACCAGCTGTTTGCTGGTCTAACAGTACTTACCACTTAGTTCCTGGGGAGGTCTTTGAAAACTGGGATTCAAGGGCTGTGGCAGTCTGGGTCTGCCACAAGTCCACAGGGCCCTGGTGCAGCCACTTTCATGGTACAAGGCGGGTGCTAGCACACTTTGGCACAGGCAGCCTGCTTGGTGACGCAGGCCGCCTTTGAAAATTGCACTTGACGCAGCACTTGGTGCAAGGTTCCACTTGCATCAGACTTGTTTGACACAAGCACCTTGCGTCATACTATGGCCTGTGAAAATCTGGCCCATGGTCTCTGGGATAGGCCCTTGTGTCAGAAAATATTTCTAGATATGTGGATGTTTTTCTACAGGAAATAATATTAGGAACACTGGCCTATCTCAGGTACACTATGGATACTTTAAATAGGTTCCAGGATTTGGGCTGCTGGACGATCTATAAATTTGTGACAATTGATGTTAAGTCTTTATATATAAGCATTTCTCATGATTTGTGGTTAGAGGCTATTAACCACTTTCTGAGGAGACAATGTGAGGATTTTCTAGTGGTGGCCTCTGACTTTCTCCTCCAGGCTGTGGATTATATTTTGCATCATAATTATTTCATATTTAATGGTCATGTTTACCTGTAGATTAAAGGTACTGCAATGGGGCCACATAGCCCCTTCTTATGCTAATTTATACTTGGCCATGAGAGGAATAAATGGTATTTAATGCACAGAGTAATCTACACCAGGCAGGGATTGTCAGGTGGCACCACTTTATTGATAACAGCATATTGGTATGGTCAATATCAATGGAAGAAGTTGATGAATTTGTTTCTTGGATTAATGAGAATTTTAATTCACAGTTGACGTTCTTAAGTTTAAACAGCATTGAATTTCTTGATGTTCTCTTTTATGTGGATGAGTCAAGAGTGACACAAAGTGACACCTATAGTAAAGTGATGGCTGATAATGCACCACTGAGAGCTGAGAATGGGCATCTATGCATATTGTTTAACAGTAACCCTGTGGAGCAGTTTTTCAGAATCAGGAGAAACTGCTTCAGAGCGAAATGCTTTCAGAGACAAAGTCATGATTTGAAGACTCGTTTCAAAGGTAGAGGTTATTCAGGATGTGTTGTCAATAAGACATATAGAAGAGCAAAGGTGAGTCCAAAGGAATTATTACTGACTGAAATGGATGTTACAAATTTGGATAAACCTGTGGTAACCTTTGTAACAAAATACACATCTCTGGCAAATAAAATTAAGGGAATTGTTTTAAAGCATTGGCCAGTTCTGTTATCTGATGTGAGTCTCACTAATATTGTTGGACCAGAACTTAGGATCACCTTTAAAAGGGATGAAACTTAAGTGATATCCTCTCTCACAGTCATTATTCAGAACCAAAAGTGGAAAACTCGATCAGGAATAGACCAACCAGCTTTTTCCCATGTTAAAGATGTTCAGCTTGCAAATTTGCAGTTAATGGAAGTTGGATACAGGTGGTAAATCAGATAAAGGTGGTTGAATTTAGACAATTTGGAAGTTGCTATTCTGAGTATGTTGTATATGCTGCCTGGTGCTCATACAATAAAGTTTATGCTGGCAGGGCCACCAGGCATCTTAAAGTCAAAACACTTGAACACACTGTGGCCAAAAGAAATGGTCTAGAGCATTAGTTCTCACACTTTGTGATAGTGAGCCTCCCCCATGCCATGGAGCAGATTTCGAGCTTCCCTCAAACTTGGAAAAAATCTTGGGCCTCCCTTGGAAAAAAATAATCATACTTTTGCACAGTACACCAGGAATCAAGCAAGACTAATAATGTTGACAGAGTACATTCTCTTTTTATTTGGCTTATTGTTCTCCACCCCCAACCCCACACCCCAGGTTATCCTTGTCAGTCCACTATTCTGACTCTTGAACCCTTATTATGGTACTTCTTCTCTGTCTGGAACAACTAACCTAGCCACATCATCTCTCCCCTCTAACCCTGTTAAGCAACTTCTTGTACCCTTACTGAGGTCACACCTGAAACATGCACTGGCTCAGAGTACCTTTCCCAAATCCCAATTTACGTATAAATAAATACTTACTGTAGAAACAAACCTCAACTCAGTGTGCTGCCTTAGTCACCAATGTACATGCCTACAGTATAAACAAGCTTTGGCTCAGGGCCTTTCTTGGTCACCAATCTATGCATACGTAAAGAAATTCACCTGCCATTATCCATATTTAATTTGCTTGTTCCCTTCACACAAAACATTCAAAACTTAAAGTGTAAGTTCTGTACATTCTCAGACTTCACTGAGCCTCCCCTGGAACAGTATGGGGCCTCCCTTGGGAGGCTAGCCTCACCATTTGAGAACTAGTGGTCTAGAGAAAGGTGCATTAGGAGCCAGTTTTAATCTATTTTGCCAACAAAATCAAATTGCCTTAAATTTACACCTTTTGAGAATGTGCCTAGATTATTTGGGGGTGGGGGACTCCAGAAACTCTTGAAAGGTGAGACTTGGTGGATATTCTACTTTAGAAATATTTTACCCAAAGATCTGAATGACATTTTGGATCTCTAGCCATATTTGTAATGAGTTGGTATGCTGTTTATTATGTTATCAGGATGTAGTGGTGTTTTTTGTCATGCCTTTGCTATTTAAAATAGATGTATTTATTATGCCCTCTATTTATATGAGGGGTCCTAATTATGTTCATAATATAATCATTTATGCATCTCATTGCATTTTGGTATATAATCACAATTTTATATCACCCTATTTTTTGTAACTATCCTTCACTCTAGTAAGATTGTTTGTAATGTGTCAGTGGTGTTATGGGGTTTAACACTCAATGGAGAAAAATCAAAGAAGTCATAGTGTAGGCAACAAGCCTCTGTGTTACGGGAGAGAGTAACAATGAAAGGAAAAAAAAACAGCCACTAGCCACTATGGCACTCTATGATGGTGGCCATGAATGAAAAAGGGTGGCATTCAGGGTTACACAGAAACACAGAGGAAGGAAGATATGCAGAAGTACCAGGTAAAACAGAGGAAAGCAAGGAGGGCAGTGAGGCAGCAAAAGTACAAACAGAGGAATGTATAGCTAAAGGGTGGCAGAATGGAACAAGATATTCTTCTGGTACGTAAGTGAGAATAGGAAGGCCAGGGGAGAGATAGTGAGGATGAGGAGTTTGGTAGATAGTGAATAGACAGAGGAGGACCAGGAAAAAGGTGACATCCTGAACAGATACTTTTGCACAGTCTTTGCAGTGGAGAGAAACAGACCTGCAACCTGTAGAAGGTGAATTGTGTGTGTGGGGGGGGTTGAACACAAGTCTATTTACAGAAGATAGAGTCCTAAAGGGACTTGCAAACCTGAAAGTTGACAAGGCCATGGTACCAGATTGGATACATCTAGTGGTGCTAAGGAACTCAGCGAGGAGCTTGCTGCAGCACTAACAGCCTTATTCAACATACCACCAGAAACAGGAGTGGTTCCAGGGTACTGAAGGAGAGCTAACATAATCCAATCCATAAGAGTGGCAGCAGGGAGAAGGCTAGCTACAGAAGCTGTAGACAAGTCAGTTTCACATCAGTGATGGTGAAATTAATGGAAACCCTGTTACAGGAAAGGATAGTTGAGTATCTTGAATCCAGTTGGTTAGATGACCAAAGATAGCATAAATTCAAGAGGTGGAGTGCACAGGGATTTTGGGATGACAGATGGACCAGACAGACCTTCAGGTTCAACACACAATCTCTGTGTGATGTTTATTTTAAAACAAAGAGAATACCATTAGGCAATGGCATATAACTTCTTTAATACATCAGTTTGCAGCAACAGACTATGCAGGTCCTTCCTCTGCACTTAGTCAGCACCCACTGATCTATCTCTTTAGTGGAAATTATTTAATTCTTTATGTTGGTCTTGAGTGTTTGGGTGATGGAGAGCTCAAAAAGAAAAACACCAAAACAAGCTAAAGACAAACAACTTCAGTGCAGAAGCACTGAAGCAAGGGTTACCCCAAAGGGCATTGACAATAAAGCCAAGTTTGAAAGAAACACAGCATCACACGTACCCTCATAATGCAAAGCATCATGGGATGTATGTGCAAATCACAATGACATTTTAGGCTGTTTCAGCTTAAAGCAGGAATGCATGGTGCCAAAGGTCCTCTCAGACAACCTGTAATTTTATGCATTTTAACAACACATTGGGGGTTTTCTGATATCTCTACCCTGGTAACTTAATTCTTTAATACAGTCACCAGGTGATTTTTTACCTTTATCAAAATCACCTAGTACTATGGCATTTTCAACATTTACAGGTTTTATACATATAAGGCATATACATCAAGGTATTTTATGACATACAGAATAGTGGATGGATGAACATCCACAACAAGGCTGTGCTTCCTTTGAGGGAGTTGATGACATCATTGAGACCTCGAGAGCGAAGCTCGAAAAGTCTTGTTGATGTCATCAACTCCCCAAGATGGAAACGCAGCCTTAGTTGTGAATGTTCAGCAAGCCACTGTTTTATATAGCATATGTTTTTTTTGTTTTGTTTCTCATTATTTTATTGATGCTACTTGCTGTGGGTGCTATTCCATTACCACTGGTGCTCCTGCTCACTCCCATTCCCTCCGCTGCCACTCCTGCTCAGTCTAGTCCCACTTCTCATGTTCACTTCTCTGCACTGCTTAGTTTTAGAATTAGAAAAAAAAAGAATTTGTTTTTCTGAAAGGGAGCCATGTATGGTTCTCCATGTCCCTACTCTGAATTCAAAGGTTGGTGGCTCTGCTGCCCGGCACTTGCTAAATCATGCAGCCATGTTTGTTTTTATTTTTTTGCAGAGAGCCTCGGCTGAGCCAATCAAGTGGCATGTCAAGGGTAAAAAGTTGTTGTACTATCGATGTTCTGTCAGAACGATAGTACAACAGCTTTTTTGACCTTTGAACTGCCCTACAACAAGATTTCAGCAGTTGCTGAAATCCATGCACAACAGAAGGTGCCCATACACTACATAATGTTATTGCATACTAAATCCAACAATAAAGAACACACTGCCTGTTGTTTTACATGAGCTCAGAGGTCACCACAATAAGTTCCCTGTATGAGGACCTGAGCAGGAAAAGGAAAATTAAAGAGGACACTATAGCATAGTCAAGAAAGAGAAGGGAGCACCCATAGGTGGCCAACTTTATGGACTAGTAATTGTAAAGGATAGATTAGGCTAAGAAATAGAAGAACTGTTGCAACAAATTTAAGAAAAGGTCAGTCCTCAAGAGTGTCAGGATCTCCCTGTGACATGGAGATCATGCCAGACAAATCTGATCAATTTGTTTGACTTGGTGATTAGCAAGAGCGATCAAGGAAGGGAAGTGGACATGGCCTACTTGGACTTCAGCAAGCCATCAACACTGTGCAATAGAGGAGACTGATAAAGAAATTAGATATTATAGGGGTGGGAGAGTTGCAAACTGGGTAAAAACTGGTTAATGGACAGGCAGCAGAGGATGGTGTCAAATAGTATTCACTCTCTTGAAAGTAAAGTGACCAGTTGGATACCACAGGGCTCAGTATTGGGACTGGTCCTGTTCGTGTCTTCAAATGTGACATTGCAGAAGAACTTGAATGGAAATTATGCCTTTTTGCAGATAACACCAAGATTTGTATTAGGGTAGATTTTCAGGAAGGCGTGGAGAAAATGAGTATGGAGCTAGAGAACCTAGGGGAGTAGTCAAGGGTATGGCAGCTTGGGTTCAATGCCAAATTGTGCACGATCATGCAACTGGGGCTTGAAAATCAGAAATTTGGTATAGAATGGGGGCAGAGGAGTTGTTGGTCACTTAGTAGGAAAAGAACCTTGGGATTATAATATCTGATGACCTCAAGGTTGTAGGGCAACGTGAAGAGGCGGGGGTAGGGCTAGTGGGATGCTAGGGTGCATAGGGAGACGTATCACCAGCAGAAGGAGGGAGCTGATAATACCACTGTATAGATCATTGATGAGATCACACCTAAAAAATAATTCCAGTTCTGGAGGACACATCTCAGAATGATCTTAGAAAGGATGTAAACAGTGTAGAGGCAGTCCAAAGGTGGGCAACTAAAATGGTGCAAGAGTTGCACTAGAAAACATATGAGGAGAGACTGAGGGTTCTCAACATGTACACCCTGGAGGACAGTATAAAGAAGGAAGATGGGTTAGAGACCTACAAGTACCTCATAGGGTAAACAGGATACAGGTGGGACGCCTGTTTCAAAAGTGGAAGTGGTACAGAAAGTGGTACAGAACAAAAGGGTGTGCAATGAAGCTGGAAGGGGGAAATTTTAAGACAGACATGAGGAAATAAAACTTCACTGAAAGAGCAGAGATCACCTGGAACTGCCAGCCACCAGAAGTAGTAGTACAATATTTTATACAGGGAAAAAAAACTTTGCACTATTAGGGCTACAAAATGCCCTATTTATGAGCTGATTCTGTCAGATGTTACAGCTTTCTTGGTTACTATTTCATATAGGTAACATCTATCATTAGGTATGTACATCCTAATTTAAATAAATCTTACTAACCTAACATTTATGTACAGCATGCACACAAAATACATCCTGAATTAGACAAATGTCACTAACCTAGATTTATGTACTGCATGCCCCTATAGTTAGGTTAAGCATATTACTTTTCAAATATTGCACAACTTATCTAAAACACACTCATCTAAAACTTAACTCCTGTTTTACTGCAGTCTCATATTGCTTTGAGTTTATCTTGGACTGCCTAAACATGGGATTTAAGTTATTCCAGATATTTGAGGTTACATATTCAAACGTCAGTTTCCTGTATGCAGTTCAGAGATGCAGCAAATTTAAATTCCACCGGTGAATTGAACGCAAAGTGGGCACTTCGCGTTACTCGGAGTGGGCAATGCAAAGTTCTCACTCCGCCTTGTCATTACCACTTTGCGTTAAGGTGGAATGGCAATGCGAAGTAAGGCAAAGTCATTGTTTTTAATGGACTTCGTGTTTCTCATTATGATTCTAAGTGACCTACTTGGTGTTTCAGATTTAGCAGCCCCCCCACACATCACATGGCTTACAGTACTGTAAGTTACATGCAGTTAAGTGAGGCAGGAAGGAAGTGAGTCATACAAGCAGACACTTTTACTTTCTCCTGTGCAGATGGAGAGAGAGAAGAGTGTGTTTTGTGACTGCTGATACTTTGAGATCAGAGCAAGGAGGAGATTTAAACTTTGATTTAGACCCAACAGCTTTTTTAAAAGCTACGTTTTTTTGTCTTTCCTGTACTCTTTTTTACTTAATTTGCTCTTTCTGTAAATTTTTTTTTTCTTACCTTTATAAGTAGTGTTTTGTCTGTGTCTGTGTGACTGTGTGTGTGTTGTGTGACAGTGTGAGCAGTGATTGCTCAGACTGAGGGAGCTCAGTAGGAGAGATGGACCAGGGTAAGGGAATGTCTGGGGTGGGAGCAGATCTGGGACAGCATGGTAATGGTAAGCGTCATACCATGCACATGTGTGGAGGGCATGAGCACCCATTCCTGTTGGACCACTCAAAACTTGTGAGTGCCCCCCTAGAAGCAGGACCAGCACCGCCTCCTGTCCTGACTCTGAGGCAGTTGAACCACCACCACCAAGTACAGCACCAGGTCCTCTGGAGCAGGATGTGCCTGTTTCCCCAGGTCCAGGTATGGATTCCATCCCTGTCAAGCACTGTCACCAGCTGGCTGCCAGTTCATCTAGCCATTCCCTGCCTGTGCCTGGTCCTCCCTGCACCTCCATTGTTTGGCAGTTTTTTGACTGTGTCTGGGTGGGACAGCAATGTGGTCAAGTGCCACCGATGTGAGGTGGACGTGCACTGTGGCCCCAAGGGGTCTCACCTGGGGACTGGGGGCCAGCACACCCATATGCTCAATCACCAGCAGTTGGAGTGGCAGGCTGCCACAGAACAGACCATGTCTACACCTGCTGGCCATTCTGTGGCAGAGGGTGCAGCTGTGCATTGCGGCATCCCTAAGAAGAGGAGTGCCACAGCAGCACCTGCTGCTCCACCAGCACCCCCAGCACCACTACCACCACCACCAGCAGGTCAGCTGTAGAATGTGTGGACCCCAGAGAACTGCATGTAACACAGGCTGACTTGCCAGTTCTCTGGAGTGCTGTTGAGGATAGCAATGAGAGGGTGAGTGCTGTGGTGCAGCAGCTGGATCACATAGAAGAACATCAGTTGCAAATTTATGTCCATGCTGGAACTCCTGCTAGATCACCATGGGATCCCACATTTTTTTCTTTTCCTCACACCATGTGCCCCCCCACACCTTCCTTGGTGTGTTATAAAATGTATTCCTCCACCATCCCCTGCCCTTGTATGTAATTATGCCCTTTTTTGTTGTCTTCCATATGCGTGACACTTTGTATTCTGAGCAGTGCAAGTATACTGTACTAAACTGCATGTGTGCAGTCAGTCTTCTTTCCAGTCTGTGTATGTACTGCAGACACTGTCCAACTCCCTGACTTAAAAACAAATATTAATGAGTACAATGGTGGGGTGGTGAAGCATAGAGAGATACTACAAAACAGGCTTACAATACATCCAAGTAACTATTAAAAAAAATTAATGAAGTGATTCATGATGTGATCGTGAATTATGATTTGTGACTGCATTTGTGAACGTGATGATGAAGAAATGTGAATGCCTACCGTCTATGGCTGTACTTCCCAGATGAGCTGTAGCTTAAAACTCCCATACTTAAAAACACATATCAATGAGTTCAATGGTGGGGTGGTGAATCCTGGAGAGATACTACAAAACAGGCTACAAGTAACTGGAAAAAAAATGTGTGTTGTGATTCGTAACTTGAATGATCGTGAATCATGATTTGTGACTGCATTTGTGACCATGATGATGAAGAACATGATTTGTATTATGATTGACTCATGATGATGGTCCTGACTTAAAAACACATATTAATGAGTACAATGTTCATGCAGAATTAAGCACCACACCTGTCCAGTACTCTGAGGGGAAGCCAAAGAAACAACTATGATTTAAGTTACAGATGGAGATTGGGCCCTAAAGAGAAGCAAATGCACAGGCAGATTAAGATTGTGCTGTGCACTGAAGAGATGCAGACACAAAAGGCACAACACCTAACCGGTGCTCATCACCAGAAGTTAAAATCTGGAAAAGAATACCTTTTCTGGTTGGCGCGGGCAGTGAGGGGTGGGCAGTGAACTGCACTTCTGCAGTAACAGTCACTAGTACTAGCACCAGAAAAGATACCACAAAGAAGTACAAAAATCACACAGTTGCAGTGGATAGTGGCTTCACATTGCTGAAATTATTATTCAGCACAATAAAAGGTGTCTGATTTGATGACACGCATCACACTCATACTCACGCGGCACACACACACACCAAGTAATGCATAGCAAATTGAAAACTTTAGTAATAAAACCACATATTTTAAACAAACTAAAATGATGCACTGCGACAGTAATGGTCACTAGTACTAGTACCAGTAAAGATACCACAAAGAAGTACAAAAATCACACAGCTGCAATGGGTAGCAGCTTCACATTGCTGAAATTATTACATGGCACCATAAAAGGTGTCAGATTTGATGACATGCGTCACACACATACTCACGCACACACTAAGTAATGCATAGCAAATTGAAAACTTCAGTACTATAACCACATATTTTAAACAATCTAAAGTTATGCACTGCTGCACCACAGCAATCAGCCAAAAAAAATGGCAAGAAATATTGAAAATATTACTGTGTGTACATTAACACAGTTATACAAGAAAAATATCACCAAAACAGAAAGCACTGTCTTTTCTCCAAGTTAATCTACCTACACCACAGATATGCCCCTCCCCCAAAGCACACTTCCACTGTCTCCCAGTACACAGACTGAATGTTGTACATTAACATAAAAAATCCATACACAAGCAATAAACACTCGATGATATGAGCAGAGGAGGGTTTCCTATAATCGATGAACTAAAGTTTCAGCAAAAAAAATGACTCAAAAAGGCTTTTTTTAACAGCTTTTTAAAGGTTTGAATCACAGAGAGCTCTCAGAGCAGATTGTCTCCTACAGCTTCCTACACACACTACCCCAAACTGAGGCTGTGCAGAACAATCTAGAGCCCATGTGACCTGAAATACTATGAATTACTGCACAATTTAGCTTTAAAGTTCAAAAACAAGGCGAAGTGAGGCGAAGTACGTTGTTTTCAATGTTCTTCACCTTAAGAATTGGTGGAGTACTGGTTTGGAAAGGCAGAGTAAAGCGAAGTCAGTGTTTTCAATGGACTTTGTGTTACCCATTAATACTGCGAAGTACTCCGCTTCGCGTTGTGGAGCACTCCGCAAATTCACCTTCACTCTGCAAATCACTCCACGGAGCGAATTGGGACCACTTCACCCATCACTAATGTAGTTTCTATCTTTGGCACCTGAATTTCTCTTGCAGTTGTTGTTCTTAGTTAATATTTGTACAGTGATTTAGTTAATTTTGACACCAGCTGAATAAGTGTGTTTTGCTGAATTATTTTGTATATTATATTTTTATTAATGCTCTTATTTCATTCACTGGAAGCCATCCTAAATTGCTATAGAAAATAGAGTGGCGTGTGTTATATTCACATCATAGGGGAAATCTAGCTAATCTATTATAATTTTGTCAAGCTTTTCCCAAGTTCTCTTTATTAGCAGTAACATAAATATGACTATCATAGTCTATAATGGGAAACAACATTTAATTTATTATAGATACTCTCATAGACCTAGAAATGCAAAAGGAGACATGTCTCAAAGTCACAATATGTAAACTTAGTTCTGAGGACAAGTTTTGTATATGATCACTGAATTTTAAATACTAATCCACCCATATTCCCAAGTATTTGTATTAAATCACGTGGTATAATTTTTCATCAGTATCAGTTTTTATAATAATCTTAAGTAGGATGGCAGTTGGTGGTGGGGAAAAACATTACCTGTTTTTTTTTTTATATTCATAACATGTTTTGATTCCTGAACCATAACTGCATAGCTGCAGATTTGTAAAGTCTTCTTGTAAGTTTCTTTGAACTTCATTTTCAGCTTTGCCAAAATATACCAATACAGTATTTCCGGCATAAAGCCATATTTCTGAATTTGTTGTGATATCTGGAAGCTTATGTGCATAAATGAAATCTAAATATGGGCCCAGTATACATCCCTGTGAGACTCCAGGTATCACAGAAAGCAGGTCAGTTTTAACACCCCCCAAAACCAACCTGTTGGGTTTTTAGGTAAGAGATCAACCATTTTTCAACCTCCAGTGCCATACCAATTACTCTCAACCTCTCAAGTAACATGAAATGATCTACTAGGTCAGAAGCTTTGAAAAAGGTCCATGAACACCATGCCCACCATCTGTTCCCCTTCCAGAAAGGAAGTTATTATAAGGTCAGTGAGTGTGGTATCTGTGGAGAAATCCTTCCTAAAGCTAGCCTGGTATTTTGTAAGTAAGCAAGAATACCCAACAAGGTGGGCAGTATTGGCTGTACCAGACCACCTATGGGAGGCAGTGTAGCACGGTCGTTTGAGGCTCTGAGCTGCAAATCTGGTGACATCCAGCAGACCAGACCTGGGTTTGAATCCCACAGCTTCCACTTGCATACTGTGTGACCCTGAGCAAGTCACTTAACTTCCCTGTGCTCCCAGGTTGCGCATGTAAAAAAGCTTTCAGCTTATTGTGTCTCACCTGGTTAAATAACTTAGAAAATTAAAAAAACCTAGAGGTGTAATGAGGCTCAACACCACAGTTGGAGAGCCTTATAGCTCCTAGAATGTCTGGTATAGCCCATACCACCCACTCTGGAGAGTATTATTGCTTAGAAAATGAGTATTTGTTTCATTTTTAATAAAAAAAAAGGTTTTAAGAATTTAAGATAATGCAAAATTTGAAAATATATGAACAAAAACAGTTAATTGTAAAATAGTCCTGCGAACTGGCTGAATTGCCAGCAGAGGGTGCTGTTCTTTCTGAGAGCCATTTCAGCATTGCTCTTGGTCTGCTTGCTTTTCTCTCATGCCCCCGCCCCCCGTAACTGTGATCATAAGTACTGTGACATTATTAGCCTACAGTGCCCTCAGTTAGGAAATAATAAAAGCCACTTTTAAATTCTGAATGTTCTCTTTGAACACTGAATTGGGCAGAACAGAAGGGTATGAGAAGGATGTTAAAGAAGTGCAAGCTCATACTGCCATGCCATTTCCACCCCCCACAACCCACCACCGTTACTTCAGTGAGGTTGCCATTGGGAAGTGATCTATTATTATTATTATTATTTTTAATACTTGTAGGTATTTGCGATGACGTGCTTTTACTTGCAGTAGAGAATGCTTTGATGTCAGGCAGGAAGGGGGGCATCAGAGGAACTGCAAAGTCAGATCAGTTGCAGTTGCAATTCAGTGTAATGTATGCACCACAACTGATTTTTGCAGAGAAACATTTTTCTTTCCAAAATGAGCAGAAAGTTCAAGTTCAAGTTTATTGCAGGAAAACTCCATTGAGCAAGCTCATTCACAAGGAGGTCCTGTGACATAAACACTTAAAGTACAAACACAGATAGGAAATAACAGTATATACATGAAATGCATGTTACATGATACAGGCTGGATATACATACAAGGGTACCACATAGGGTGACCACAGGTGGTAAACATTGATATGAGACAGGGAAGTGACTTACAGGTTGCGTACTGATAAATGAAACATGATAACTGGTGTGTGCAATACATATATTTTGGCAGCTAGAACAAACAACAGACTACAACTGATATGGGGGAGAGGAGTGATTTGATAGAGTAGCAGTGGAGCATAAGCATAGATAAAGCCAGGAGTAGAAGGGGAAGGGAAAGCAGTTAATATGACAAATCAATCATACCTTACCAGTGGATAAATATGGCACACATGGGGAAGCAAGAGACTTAATGACAGTTACAGGTGTCTTTTATTTTGGCTGAACTTAGCGATTTGTAGAAGTTTATTGAAACTGCACTAGTTAGTTTCAGTACGGTTTGTAATTGGTTCCAAATGGAGGGAAGGGCATATGCAATAGCACGTTTACCAAAGGAAGTCCGCGTCCTTGGTATGTCAAACATAATAAAGTCAGATTTTCTTAACGAGTATGCACTATGTGAGATACTAATAAGGGAAGAGAGATAGCTTGGCAATTTCTGCAGGAGCAGTTTAAGAGTCCATAGCCTAGCATGGAGCAGGCGTCTAGTAGTAAGGGATGTCCAACCAACAGCTGCATATAAGTCACAGTGGTGCAAACGGTAAGGGGAGTTGGTAATGAACCGTAACGCACAGTGATAAAGGATGTCCAGAAAGAGATGACTATGCCTGATTTTGTTCTGTTAAATGTGGCGTCTGCCTTTGTGGATAACAAGACTGTGTGTGTGTGGAGGGGAGGCTGTCACTTGCTAACCAAACAAAAAAAAATGGTGGGATTTGGATTTTTAAAATTCCATGGGCACATGAATATCAAAACAAAATGAGGCACACCCTGACTAGGACTTATTATTTACCAGTCTCTGTTGCCTCATACCGGATCAGCTGATTATAGACAGAACTTTTTGTCCGGTTCATTGTTTACTCCTCCCCCCCCCCGATCACTCTGAGTTGCATTCCTGCACAAATGCTTTAATGCCCGTATAGAGCGCCTATCTGTTTGGCTTCTGAAAAGCTGGCGGCTTCAGAAATAAAGAAAGAAAAGAAAATAAGTTATTCAAACAACATGAAGTCTTGCTGTAGAGGGTTAATTTCTATGCAGAGCATAGAACATTGAGCTCGAGCTCGGTTCAAACCTCTGTCTGCTGCACTTTGAAGCGCAACTGTCTGATTCTTTAACCGCCTAACTGAACGGCCACTCCAGGGATTTTCTCATTTGCTTATGGTTCGTAAGTCGGTAAAAGTCCTTGGTTTTACTGATTATTTTTCGCAAGTTTCAGTTCAGATCTCTGTCTGTGGTACAGTAAGTACTAGGTAGTGAACTAGATATAGTAAACTTGTGGAAATTGTAAAAATTGATTTTTTGACCAGTTAGGCTGAACCGGCCATTTAGTGTTTTATAGATTCTGTCTTTGTTTTTAAACTTAGAGTGTGGTTACCGGTCCTTATTGGTTTCCAAAAAAAACTGCATTTTCTTGTGGTTTTTTCCAATACCCATGACATGGTTGGAAATTGATAAGGGTGTCTTGCCTGGTTGTTTGCCATAAAAAGGGTAAGTTTGTGGTTAGGATGGCTATGTCTGAGAAACCCAAAAGAAAAACTGGGCCCACTGGGTTTCAACACTGCAGTATGTGTGGGGAGGTCTTTGCTAAGGCTGAACCCCACACTACCTGTGTTTATTGACTGGGGTTTGACCACCTCGATTCAAATTGCCAAATCTGTAAAAATTTCCTGAAGTCTGCCCTGGAGAAAAGATTAGGTAGGCTCAGGGATAAGGAGGCCGTGTAGTTCCCTGACCTGGATGGCAAGCCCGGTTCAGTTCTGACCAAACCTGAGGGAGTGCCCTCTGACCAGGGCAATACTTCTTTGGGCAAGAGGAGAGCCGATCCTGAGGGATCGGTTCCTACAAAAAGAAAAAGAAAAGAAAAATCATCCGGTTCGGATCCAGAGACCCATTTTCCAACAGCCGAAGAGATTGCCAATGTGATAAGGATTGTGGAATTGCTTTGTCCGGTTCCGTCTGATCCAGCGCCTTCTGGCAGGTGTTCAGTTCGGTCGGTTCCTCCAGTTTAAGATTACACCCCTGAAGAGTTCTATGAACTGGATTTGGAGGGGGATGAAGATTATGATGATGATGATGATGATGATGGTGTGGGAGGTCTGGTTGAGCCCATTGAACCGGACATCTCCCCAGACAGGCCTTCTGGTGTTTCCCCTCCTAGGCTTTCTGAGACCCCGTCCCACTACATGTTTTACAGGAAAGTGGCAGAAACCCTCCAGCTCCCTGTGGATGGAGATGTAGAGGAACAAGAGGAACCTGATTATGTGGAGATGATGGACATCCCAGAATCCATGAGACTGTCTATTCTCCTTCATAAGTCTTTTGGGAAACAGACACGAAAGATTTTAAAAACTCCAAATTCTGTACCTCCTGTTGACAGAAGGATGGACAAAAGGTACACCTTATCAGGTTCAGGTACAAAGTACTTGTATCAACAATGCAGCCATGTTGGGGTTGTGCAGGCTGCAGCCTGTGATAAGGCTAATATACCCTTGGCTTCATATCCCCCAGATGAAGATTCTAGGAAGCTGGATGCCATGGCAAGGCAGGGTTTTATTTAACTTTAAAAATTGATTAGCGTTTTGCTCATAAAAGTTCCAAAACATTGTGAAAATGCATAGCACTTGCCTCACTGTGTTTAACAAACATAACACTTCTAGAAAACCTATATAAATGCTTTCTGTACAGTTAGTATTGTCCCAAAAAAAAAATGCTAATCAATTATTTAAAACCCTGGCAAGGAACAGTACATGGCATCTGCCTTGGCACTCAGGCAGGTTAATATATATGGCCTGTACAACCAGGTACCAGAAGTCCAGATGGGACACTATACTGGCACTGGCTAAGCAGGCCTCCCCCTAGCTAGCCTCAGAGCTGGAGGGGGTGGCTGCTGATGGGATTGAGGCATCTAAGGTACAGTTCCATGCTGCTGTGGACTCCAATGACATGTTATCTAGAGTCATGCTTACATCTGTGGCTCTTCGGAGAATGGCTTGGCTCAGATGTACTAGTCTCTAACAGGACACCCAGGCTAAGGCCATGGATTTTCCTGTAGTGGGTAATTCTCTATTTGAGGAGCAGACAGAGATTCACATGAAAAAGATGGATGAGTATAGGACCACCTATAGGAGTGCACAGGCCAAGGAAAGGCAGGCAACTCCTCGAAGGCAGCCAGCTTGGGGCAGGAGCAGGCCATTTCATGGGCCTTTCTACCAAGCACAGGCCTCTTCTCCCTTTCCTCAGATGGGGTTCTTCAGAGGGAGAGGCAGAAGGGGGATGAGTAGGGCTGCATCCATCCATCAACCTAAGGCTCCTGCCAAGCAGACACCCTGATGTGTTAGCCTGGGTCCACTCCCCCATTCCTGTAGGAGGCAGGCTGGCTTACTTTGTCCAGAACTGGATGTCTGTTACCTCAGACAAGTGGGTCCTGGAGGTGGTAAGCCAGGGGCTGGTTCTCAGCTGCAAGAAATTTCCAAAGCTGCGGGCCAGATCTTTTCCATCTGCAAGCATCTCCAAAACCATTTCCTTAATTTCTACTGGCTCTAAAGGCTGTAGAGAGAGTTCCTGCATGCACAGGGTCAAAGGTCTGTACTCCAGGTACTTCCTTACCCCAAAGAAGACAGGGGAGTGGCAACCCATCCTAGACTTAAGATACCTGAATAAACATCTTTTAAAACCAAAATTGAAAATGGTTACTCTGGGAATAATCCTTCTCTAACTAAGGCCATGGGACTGGCTATCCTTCCTAGACTTAAAAGATGCCTACTTTCACATTCCCATCAGGTGCCCCCACAGAAAGTACCTAAGGTTCAAATTGTATTCAAGCCATTATCAGTTCAAAGCTATACTCTTGGGCCTGACATCAGCTCCAAAGGTATTCACAAAATGCCTAGCAGTAGTAGAATCCTTTTTAAGACGGAAAAATATTTTCATATTTCCATACCTGGACAACTAGCTCATTGTGGGTCAGTCCCCAGACCAAGTCAAGTCAGACCTTCAAGTGACTCAGCAAGTGTTCACTTCCCTAGGATTCTTTCTCTGTCTTCCCAAGTCAGCTCTCAAGCCCGTACAGCTCCTCACCTTCATAGGGGCAGAGTTGGATACAGTCAAAGCAAGAGCTTTTCTTCACCTGGAAAGGGCAAAGGCTATTGTAGAGCTGGCTTCTTCATTCCACCTTCTGGTCTCTCAGCTAGCAAAGCACTTCTTTCAACTTCTGGATCACATGGCAGCTTCTACAGCAGTGGTCCAAGAGGCCAGATTTCAGATGACGGACATTCAGTTTCAACTGAGGGCCTTTTGGTCTCAGAAGAAAGATTCTCTAACCAAACTAGTTCCAGTGACCCAGACTCTGATCCAGGCTCTCCAATGGTGGCAGGATCAGGGCAATCTCAGGCAAGGAGTCCAATTTGTCACTCATTCTCACTCTGTGGTCCTAACCACGGGTGCTTCTCTGTTGGGGTGGGGAGCTCACCTGGGGCTCTCACAGCTCAGGGACTGTGGTCCCCTCAGGAATCCCTTCTTCATATCAATTTCTTGGAACTCAGGGTGGTCTTTCAGGCCCTGTAAGCTTTCTTTCAGTCAGAGGAGAACAAGGTGGTTCAGGTCAGGACAGACAACACCACCACCATGTGGTACATCAACAAGCAGGGAGTTACTCGGTCCATGGCCCTGTGCATGGAAACCATGAAATTGTGGTCTCTAGCTTATTCTCTGCAGACCTCTCTGATAGCAGTCCACCTTCCAGAGAAGGACAATGTGCTAGCAGATACATTCAACAGGATCTCCCAGGGCCATCATAAATGGTCCCTGGAGCCTCTGGTGTTGAAAGTGATTTTTTCAAGGTGGGGCACTCCAGTGATAGATCTCTTTGCAGCCCCAGACAATCACCAACTTCCTCTGTTTTGTTGAAGACCCCCAGTCTTGGGCTGAGTCCCTCTGGATGCTCTGATTTTGAACTGTGAAGGGAAATTTCTCTATGCCTTCCCTCCTTTTCCTCTACTGTTCAAGGTTCTGGTCAAAGTAAGGTCACAACCTTGCAAAGTGATTCTGATTGCTCTAGACTAGGCCAGGAAGCCTTAGTACCTCCTGTTACTTTCCCTAGCAGTCCATATTCCCTGTCTCCTTCCAAGAATTACAACATGTTAACCTCCTCTCAGGGGAAGATTTGGTACCCCAATCTTCGGTATCTCAATCTCAAGGCATGGCTCTTGAAGAGTTAGTATGCAGATTTGCATCTGTCCCGAGGGGTTCTGGATATTCTCAAAGCCTCTTGAAAGCCTGCCACCAGAAAAACTTACAACTCCAAATGGAAAAGATTCAGCATTTGGTGTTCCAAGAAGCATATATCCCCAGACACTGCTGAATTGCCTACAGTTCTGGATTATATGGTTCATCTTAATGGCCTAGGCCTCAGACCATCTACACTCAAACTACATTTGTCAGCTGTTTCTGCTTTTCTGCCAGTGGGAAAGTGTTCCTCACTGTCATCTCACCCTGTATTCTGAAAATATTTCAAGGGATTGCTTCATATCAATCCCCCCCTTTAGGGACCCTACCCCTGCTTGGGATCTTAATGCTTGCATTGCTCAGCTTGTGAAACACCCTTTTGAGCCTTTGTCTTCAGAAGATCTTAAGTACTTGACTTGGAAAACTGTGTTCCTGGTAGAATTACCTCTGCCAGGTGTATCAGTGAATTGCAAGCTCTGTCAGTGGAGCCTGATTTTATCTCATTCCATAGTGATAAGGTGGTCCTTAGAACTAATAGGAGATTTTTACCTAAAGTGGTTTTAGATTTTCATCTGAACCAATCTATGTCTTTCTTTGTGTTCTTCACTGATCATTCTTCTTCAGGAGAAAGAAATTTACACAGTTTGGATGTTAAAAGAGCCCTTAGTTACTACATTAAGCATACTAAGGCTCACAGGTTTGACTCCCTTCAGTTGTTTCTCACTTATGGGGAAGTGGGTAAGGGTAAACCTGCCACTAAGAGAACTATTGCCAAGTGGATTGTCTCTTGTATGCAATTCTGCTATGAAAAGCTAGGCAAAATACTTCCCTCAGGCCTGAGGTCTCATTTGACTAGAGGTACAGCAGCTTCCCTGGCTGCGGCCAGGGATATTCCTTTGCTAGAGATATGTAAAGCAGCCACCTGGAAAACAGTCCATACATTTACCAAGCATTACTCCCTGGACATCCAGGCTAGGAGTGAGGCTCGGTTTGGTACAGCATTACTGCAGAGCATATTCCCAAGGTAGGTTCAATTCCCTCCTCCATGGAGGCACCGCTTGATAGTCTGCAATAGTCAGAATACATCAAGACTTCATG
The DNA here is from genome assembly GCA_016271365.2 of Neoceratodus forsteri. Lineage (NCBI taxonomy): Eukaryota > Metazoa > Chordata > Ceratodontiformes > Ceratodontidae > Neoceratodus > Neoceratodus forsteri. The sequence continues at coordinate 59,326,371 of CM028130.1, forward strand.
TTGTTTGAAGATAAAAATACTCACCTTAGTAATTATGTTTCTTCTAATGGAGACTTGTTGTATTCTGACCTCCTATCTCCCCTCTCAGAGCCTGTTTTTGGGAAGTTGGCTGGCAGGTGCAGTGCTGCACTCCATGGGTGCATTTGGGTACTCCCTCCTTTTAGAGAGGGGGGAGTGGGTTATATTATTAATTTAACAGTCTTAAGTTGTTCACTACCTGGTTTTTGATTTTGTATTTCTTGTCTTGAGTTTTTTGTGGATCCAAAATATTTGGTAGCCATTTGGCTAGTAAAAATTTTACAATTTCCACATAGTAGTTAGTTAGTATTAGCTCATATGAATCTGGCAGTTGTGCTTCAAAGTGCAGCAGACAGAGGTTTGAACCGAGCTCGAGCTCAACGTTCTATGCTCTGCATAGAAATTAACCCTCTACTCTCTGGGGCAGTTTGAGTGCTGAGGCTAACTGCAATAGTCAGAATACAGCAAGACTCCATTAGAAGAAACATAATTATTAAGGCGAGTAATTTTTTCTTCTCAGAGAGCACAGGGAGGAATTTTTCTTTTAACTCGCATTTCATATCTTCGCAGTTTTGTAGTAACCTCTGCCTTGCAGATTTAGTAGGTTATTTTGTTCAAATAGTTGTGTGGGGCGAGGTACATACATGAGCAGATATGACAAGTTAATTAGGTTAAGCTGAGAAGAAAAGTCGGCTGTAAATTAGCGAAGCCATCCCTTTCAGCTGCTACATTGTTAAACTCAGTAACTCTCCTTTACCTTGACTATTTATTACTTCCCTAGGTTTGCTTTAACATAGCTGCTAATGTTTCTTTACCTGTAGTATGAACAGCATTGTTTTTGTTTCTGGCAGCATTTCCAGGTCTCTAGGCATTGCTCTGTCTGACTCTAATACTTGGCCCTAAAGAGCCGGCCGGCCCAGTTGTAATCATTCTTATAGACCAGGTCTTAGAGGGGCAGAGCTTGCAAGATAACCTACATCTATTTTTGATTAAAAACATTTTCAGGTATTTTTTTTTTAATTTAAATAAGGGTTAAAAATGGAGCATGGGTATTGTTATTTCTTGTTGCAATAAATTATATTAATTCCTTGTTTTTTTGTTTGTTGAAGAAAAGAGGTGGAGTTACCCTCATCACCTGATTTTCACAATATAAAAGGAGAACTGTTTCATTGTTAAGAAGAAGACTGAAGGAACTAGATATATACTGTCCTGCCAGTGATAACACTAGCTGTTTTCTAGTGTTAGTACTTTGTGTTACGTGATATATTATTTCTTATTTTCTTCTGTTTATTTTGTTTGCCATTCAATATACCTTTTAGTTATGTTAATGAATAAAAATATCTGGATTTACATCTGAACCTGATGTTGCTCGTGTCCTACTTTAATCCCACATCCTCACACCACCCCCAGTCATGGGTCCGAAAAACATCAATCTTGTTTTTTTTGCCAGAGAATGCAACATGCCTCATACAACCCCTAGATCAGGGCATTATTTATGTATTCAAGAGGTGCTGTGTCTATATAATGAGGTAGAGGGTGATTGATCTATTCGATGTTAATGAGAACACCACTGCAGCCCTGTGTTAAAAAGATACATGTCCTTAATGCCATCCGCTTGATGAATGCAGTCCCTTTCTGCCAACAAATGCTGTATGTCTCTATCATTCTAAAATGCACTGCATATCATGCAAGATAAAAATAGGCTTCTCACACTTTATTTGAAGCCTATAAAAAACAATCTGATGGGGGGAGTCATGTTAACCGATTAAGGATAACAGTAATTGCAGAGTTAAAATAAATTAGCCTAAAACTACTAAACATGTATGGAAACATTTACATAGCACCACCCACTTCCTTCTTGCAATATAATACAATTCAGTCGTTATAAGTGAAACATTTTGGGGTGGTGCTTTACATATTTAGTAGTTTTAAGTTGATGAACCACACTGCTACAGGTGCACTGACTTACGCAAGAAACTACACCTTCATGTTTCTGGTTACAGACTGAATAGATACCTGCACTTCATCTTTAGCACTAAATTAAATAGTGCCATCAAGATTACGATGCACCTGCATATACTGCACAGAATGCTTAACTTGTGTTTGGCCTTCTCTGGAGCACTTGGTAGAGACATACACAAATGTCCAGCAGTTACTGGGTAACCAAGTCCTTTAATCACTCCCTTCTCAACTGGATCATAAAAAAAATGGAAGGACAGGATCCATTAGGCCGAAGTGCTTGCCGAGTCCATCAGTGACCACTCACCCACTTTTTTGTATGTGGTCCTGTTGGTGTCAACATTCCCCTCCTACATTTTTGTCCATTAGAGTCTTCGTTAAATGCAACATGGATAAACTGCACTCAGATACATTCTGTGAACTGGTCCATTATTTCTCAGACTAATGTGGACTCTGCCCTTGGGTTCCTTACTGCTTCCCTGTCATCTATCCAGGATAAACACTTCCCAACCACTACTCAGAGAGTGACAGGCAAGAACTCCAAATGGCTTACAAAAATGTAATAGAGGGGTGCCTGATGGACAATATATAAATCCTTTCCTTCCTCTACTACCAGGAGCAACCTTATTGACGAGAATCCTCAGTATTAGGGATAGCACTCGTGAACTAAGGTCCTCCTCTCAACGTCTCCTTGACCATCCCCTGAATACCATACAGATGGGTCGGACAGCCTTCTCCATCACTTCCCCCGGGCTCTGGAATATCTTACCTGCCACACGCCACTCACTATGCACATCCCACCTCTTCAGATCCCATTTTAAAAATGTTTTCTTTAGCTGCTGTGGTCTGTAAGTGCTCTTCCTGACAAGGGATAGGAGCTCTATGATTCCACCTGCTGCACTTGTCTCCAAAGCAAACTATTCAAGTTAATAATTTCATTGTTTATTTTTGTATTTGAGCCACCTTATTATGTGTCTGCTGTGTGTCTATTTTTGTCTGACTTTTGCCTCCACTTTTGTCTCTATCTGTATAAACTTTTTACTATGCTTGACTTGACTGAATGTACCACATCTACCGCTATGCTGATTTTTAAGTACTGTAAGTCAAATCCAATTTTTGTTATGTGCCATTTAGGTGGCCTGGGTTGTTCTTGGAAATGGTCTATTGGACCAGGGAACCTACCTGGTTATGAAATAAATTAATCAATAAAAATAAATTAATAAAAATGTTCCTACTTTCTTCCTGTGGACCTACTCTGGGGTGCCCACACAAAGTCTGTTGGCTGTGCCAAAGAGCTTTAAAAAAGAGACAGCAACTCATCATGATTTCCTTTCCAGAACTGCTTTTCATAATTCTTTAGCAGTTGTTCTTCTTAAATGAATAACATTATTTGGGGTTTTGTTGGGGGCGTGGTCTAGAATCCTTCTGATCATCTTTCATTTCCCAAATCAAATGAAGTGCAGCAAAAAAAGTATAATAAACATTATTCTAACCCCCAATAAAGAGACTGAGAGGATTGTGGGCTGGATTCACAAAGCCTTCAAAAACCCTGCAGCTCCAGGAAAAACCCATTGCAAGTGGGTTGCCACTGCGGAGCAGCAGTGTTTCCCACAGCTGTGATATTCATAAAGGTGGAGCTGTTTTATGACCAGCTCCATGATATGGCAGCTCCAGGTGTTTTCTCCTGCAGCTGTAGAAAATATTATGCCCAGTGGGACCAGGAGTAAAATATCCCACAGCTGCTCTGGAGTTTGTGCTGGATTTACAAATCCCCCCCAAATCCTGAAGCTGCAGGAAACACCTGGTATAAGGGGGCCTGATTCACAAAGTCCCTGAAAATTCCACAGCTGCAGGAAAACCCCCACTGTGAGTGGGTTTAACTTGTGTAGCTACAGTTTTTCCCACAGCTGCAGTATGCACAAAGATGGAACCAGTTTATAACTAACTGCACAATTTGTAGCAGCTTGTGGATGGTTTTTTTTCCCCAAAAGCAGTGGAAAATGTTCTGCCCATAAGGACCAGGTATAATGGGCCAGAGTCACAAAATGTTGTGGGACTATGTCCCACTCCACAACTCCAGCTGCAGACGAAAATCCCTGCAGCTGTGGAGATTCACAATCACAGTCCAGGGCAGCTGCAGGAGATGTTACGCCTGGTCCCACTGAGCATAACACTTTCCGCAGCTGTGGGGAAAAAAACACCCACAAGCTGCTCTAAATCATGGAGTTGGGCATAAACCAGCTCCACCTTTGTGAATACTGCAACTGTGGGAAAAACTGTAGCTCTGCAAGTGGCAACTCATTTGCGCTATGATTTTTCATGCTACTGTGGGATGTGGAGGGGGCGCTTTGTGAATCAGGCCCAACATCTCCAGCAGCTGCACCAGACTGTGACTACAAATCTTCGTAGTTGTGGAGATTATGGTCTGCAACTGAAGTTGCAGAGTGGGTCTTAGTTCGAGAATGTTTTGTGAATCCAGCCCTGTCACTACAAATCTCTGGAGCTACAGAGATTTCAGTCCACAACTGGAGCGAGACTTATTCCAGAACATGTTGTGAATCTGGCCCTGTATCTTTGTTGGTTGGGTGTTTATAATGAGCAAGCTTGCCAGGGTGAGTTTAAATTATCTTACTCCATTGGAAGGACTTGTTATTGGTCTGCATTGTTTCCACCAAAAAATCCAATTATGTGCCAGATTGTAAATATTTTTTAAACCATGACCCCTAGAAAAGAAGCACTGACTGTTAAGACAGTTATTCATGACTATCAAACTGGGGTTCTACTTAGCTGAAAACAAATCAGCAGGTCCCAGCAAGAGCTCTATCTTACCCATTTCATTGACAAATCTCTTTCTCTCTCTCTAGCACTTTTTATAGCTGATTTGGGAGGGGTCAACACAAGACAGACATGTTTGTTGTCGAGCAGACCAAGCTTGTAAATATGGTATATTTCAGAGAAGCATGGGAGGAATGGTGTCTCTACTTGAAAGGGTATTCAAGATGGGGCACTAGAGAGCCATTCCTCAGGCTAGCCATGCTCTCCATTGGCTTCTGTCTTTGATTTTTGGAGCAGGTCACTTCTTGGTGCCTGAAGACAATTGGCCAGATTCACAGAGCCCCTGAAAATTCCACAACTGCAAGAAAAACCCGGCACAAGTGGGCTACCACTTGCAGACCCACAATTTTTCATGCTGCTGCAGTATTCACAAAGGTAGAGATCATTTACAACTAGCTCCACTATTTCTGGCAGCTTGTGGGGTTTTTTTCCCTGCAGCTGTGAAAAATTTTATAGCGGGACCTGCTGTAGCATATTCTGCAGCTGTCCCAGACTGTGACTATAAATCTCCACAGCTGTAGAGATTTCAGTCCACAACTAGAGTTGTAGAGTTGGAATTAGCCCCACAATGTTTTGTGAATTCAGCCTATCATGCTGATGAGATTCCTGGTGAGATTTTGCTACCCTAAAAGTGTCTCCTCTCACCTTTCTTTATCCAGTTGGACTGCACTATGGTATGGCTTCTTACGTTCATCATGGGTTATGCTTTCTGTAAGGTATGGGTGTGATCTGTTGGGTCTCTGTTACACACTGGTCTCAATTGCTGATGCAGCACTTGCACTAGCCCTGCACTGCACTGAACACACCAATGCACCTTGTTCCCCATTCTTGAAAGTTGCATGCATTTGTGGCACTGTACCCTTTTTACAGTGGCTTATACCATACATTTGGCGCAAACCCAGTAAAAGGTCCTAGAAATGGCATAAAATTAGATCAGCAAAAGATGGTCTAACTCACATCATGTGGCACAAAGGATCGAGAATGCCAGTCTCCCACCAGGGAATACTGCAAGTCCCTTGCCCTGTGTGTTTGGCACATCCGGGGCTTGCAACATTCCAACTGTTTTGAGAATGGAGCCACTTTCTTGAAGAGGTAATGACAATGCACAGTCCTTTACTTGTTTCAGCTTCCTGATCATGGAGTACAGCTGGACTGGTTAGGTTAATCTGTATTCAAATGATATTACTGGTAGTGAAATTGTGCTGTTGGAGTGGTGCTCCATACAGCAGGCTGCATGTAAAGACCGCTTTCTGGATTGGTGTTGTGTTGCAGCAGATTCTCAGGCTGTCTTACACAGTCTCTGCAACACTGCCTTTTCATTTTTGGTTGACCATCGGTACCATTGCTCTCTTAGGCAAGGCAAGGCAAATTTTGTTTTTCAGGTGCCCAATCCGGAAAGCTCTAGGCACCACACGACATCAGCAAATCCATCTTAGAATTACAAAAACATAAAAATTTCCAGTCTGCAAATGATCATATATATATATATATATATATATATATATATATATATATATATATATATATATTAGAGGCAAAAACTCCATTTAATGCATCAGTTAGGGTTGTTCACAGCGAAAAAGCGAGGAAATTCAGTGTTAGGGTTGAAAGCCCCCTTGGACCCCTCCAGCCCACCCTCCCAACTGGCATTGCAGTGCGCATTGGGATAGTTGGCCCTAACTCTCACCCCATCACATGTATAAAGAAGCTGAGGAATAGGAGAGTGGGGGGAGACTTAAGACCGATGACCCCAAAGCGCACCCCAATGCTGGGTAGGGTGGTGGGCTGGAAGGGTCCAAGGGGGGCTTTCAACACTAACACTGAATTTCCTCACTTTTGTCGCTGGGGAACAGCCCTAACTGATGCATTAAACAGAGTTTTTTGCCTCTAATTTCCCTTCTTTTTGACAATGATGATGAGAAACAGTGAATGTAATGTGGTGGCGGGAGAGCAGGCCCTTCAGGCCCTGTGATCCCACCAGGTGATGTCTTGTGACATAGTAACAGGAACAGCAATGCAAACAGAAGCACCAACAGTGGTGCACATGGTAACACAAACGTATATGGTAAAGGAAATGTTAATAAAAACGCAAGTGCAAAGTCATGCCGAAGCAAACAGTGATGCAAACGAACATTGAAGTGCATGCGTAAATGCAACTGGTAACACGAACAGTGATGACAGTGGTATTTTAAATGGAAATGTTAAGTGTCACAGCAAAAAGAACATGAAAGGAAACAGAAACGGAAATGTGAACGCAAGCGCACAAGTAAACGCAAACCGTAAGGTGCACAGGCATGGTACCACAATTGTAAATGCAAATGGTTAAGTTAACATGAAGAATAACACCAAAGGAAACAGAAACAGGAATAGAAGTGCGTACGGAAACGCAAACCGAAATGCTTATGGGCACTGTACCGCAATTGTAAATGCAAATGGTAATGGTAACAGCAACAATAACAGCAAAGGAAACAGAAATGCAAAAGGAGATGCAAGCGCATATGGAAACACAAACAGTAATGTGCACGGGCACAGTAATGCAATTGTAAACGCAAATGGTAACAGTAACAGCAAGAAAGACGCAAAATGAAAGAGAAACAGAAACGCAAATGAAAGGGCTGCCGGAAATGCAAATGGCAATGCACATGGTGATGCAAACAAAAATGCAAACAGAAACAGTAGTGGAAATGCAAATGGAAACAGTAATGAAAATGCAATCACAAATGACAACACAGAGGGTAATGCACACGATGGCGTACAAGGGAGTGGTAATGCAAATGGGGACATAAACACAAATGGAAACTGTAACTGTAACAGCAACAGAAGCACACACCCTGTTTTTGCTGAACAGGTGCATAGAGAAACACAGTGTGTATAAAGAATGTATGCATTGTAAGGAGCATTGGAGCTGAAAACGAGCATTGGAAGTACTTAATTGCTAATATCTCAGCAACCGCACAATGTAGAAACAAACTTTAAATTTCACAAAAATCATGATTTTCCTGGCTAGGTTTTTATGTAACCCGAAACAAAAAATCTGTATCTTGCATTGTTTTCAAGATATGAGCCCCGAAAGTCGCAGCATACACAACCATGTTAGTCTATGGGAAAAATGGCAACTTTGGAGTACCGCAACTTAGCAGCTGTGCAATATTTTTTCACCAAACCACCAAAAGGCACATCTGGAAGATGTTGGCTGCCTTCCCTCCAAATTGTAGCCCGAAAGACCAAACCATTCTTTTGCAGCAGGGTGGCAAAAACTCCTGTCATTTTGGCCATAGTCTGGAAAAGTAGTTTCGCAATTTGTGGCAATTTTCATAAAAATTTGTGAAAGTGTCGCAGGTGCAACATTACTTTGTGACACTACTGTTTCCAGAAATTTGAAAAACATATTTCTGGGGTGTTTTACCCCAAAATAAAGAAATGGCTAGCATCCTTAGGGTCTGACTAGGTGAAAACAGAACAAATTGTGTCCCTAGAGGGTTCCAATTTTAAATGCCAAGCATTTTTCTGATCACTAACTGAAAACAAAATGGTGGATTTGTGACACTACTAGGGCCATTTGCGACACTAAAAAGTGTTGCACTTTTTTTTACTTTTCCCATTGACTTATAATGTGAACTTGTTTTTTGAATAACTTTTGAACCATTCAATATTTTTTTCAAAACGTCTTGAAAAAGCATATCAGGTACCCCGGATGCATGTTCTCTGAAGTTTTTGGACCGGTCACACAAACTGTGCGACCTGTAGGAGAGAGCAAAGAATGTTCAAAAAAGCCTAATTGCGCTTTTCATTGTTGCTTAATAACTCCGCAGCTGTATATCTGACGGGTATGAAAGTCAGCAGATCCTAAGACCTACGATGCCCAACGATGTCTGCCAAATTTCAGGCAAATCTGTTGAATGGTGGCAGTTATTAAGGTGCAAAATTTCACCCTTTAACCTTAAAAGGACTCCTCTACCATAATTAAAGTCAGTCATACCAAAAAAGGATAAAAGGGAGGAGACTAAAATCCTGCCCAGGAGAGAGGATCTTAGATCTCTCATCCATATCACAGACCCAGCTGACACAAACCTGTTTCCTTTTGTTAGGCAAATTGTTGACTACTTGGTGCTGTGAAGGGACCTCTTGCTCTGGATGTACAGACAGCATCATTCCAAAACATGAATGAAGATTCCTGTTTTAAACTGTGGAGTGCATTTTCCAGCCAGCTATCTATCTGTAGGATACAGACTGACTATCAGACAGATTGCCAGACTAACTCTCTATAACTGTGCTCTTACTTTGTCTTAATTTAAAAAAAAAAAACATGTCTGATCTGCTTCAGAGACCTAGGCAAACAAGTTCTGCATCTCTGGGAAGATTTGTTTCTGTCTTGCAGACAGATCAAAGGTTTACTTCTATTGCTGGAAACAGGTTTAAAATGATGATTCAGCCAGTTTTGGCTCTCTGCCCCATGCAGTCACTACATATTCCTCTCTCCATAGAGAAGCAGAACTTATACTGTAACTTCCCAAATGCATTCTGATTAACAGTGCCTATAGCAAGACCAACAAACTCCGGCCAGAGCTGGTAGGGCTGCAGGTGAGGAATTGGGGGTAAAAACTATGAAAATTACCGATATTATGAGCATGCATTTCCAAAATGTAACATAGTGTCATAAATTTCTTGGTCTTTAAAATTTGTATACCAAATATTCTATATCACGTGAAAACAGCTAAGTGGAAATTGTAAAACCATTAGGGCGAACCTGGAACAGCGACTCACATTAGAGCAAGTAGTGCATTATAGTGATATGAAGGAAATAGCGATCCAACTCACAGTGGTGTTTCAGTGGCAACCAGGGTCCATAATAGTGACCTGTCAGAATGGGAGCATTGATGAGAATCGCATCTAATCCCCACTATAAATAAGCACCTTGGAGTTGGTATACTTAAGAAGGGGGAGTCCGGGGGGGGCAAAGTCATCCATGGGCGGGTGCAGGGGCGCAGCTTCCTGCATACTGTATGACAGTTAAAGACACCTGGCATTTTTGGCATTTGCTTCTGTGCAGTGTTATTGCTTGAGCTATTTCTGGCATAGAGCTATTTTGACATATTTTCTATTTTGCATTCATTATTAAAAAGTCACTGTTTTGCCTTTAGCTTTTAAGCATTCACTGTAATCACATGGAAACAAATATTCAGCAAAGCCTTGTTATGACTCTGCCTCATGAAGAAGGGCAGAGAGTATATTCAACTCCTGGCCTAAAGGCAAAATCACACAGGGACTGCAAAAATCAACTTTCTGGATGCAAAAAACACATTTGGGGTAGGAGCTGAAAAATGACAGCAGTCACATTCATGAGGTGCTGTAAAGAAATGGTTATGTTGAAAATTTGGGGTATAAATATTGAATATTACCAAACTTTATTAGCCTACATTTGCAAAATGCAACATAGCCTCATAATATTTTTAAAGATTTTTATAGCAAATATTCAACATAGCCTTATTATGACCCTGTCTCATGAAGAAGGGCAGAGAAAAATGCTCAACTCTTGGCCTAATGGTGATTTTTCATACAAGGACTGTGAAATCTATGTTTGGGGTGCAAAAACACATTTTGGGCACGAGTTGAAAAATGACAGCTGTCACATTCATGCGGTGCTGTAAGGAAATGGTTATGTTGAAAATTTGGGGTAAAAATACTGAATATTACCAAACTTTATGAGCCTGTGTTTACAAAACTCAGCACAGCCTCATAATTACTTTTTAAATATTTTTATAGCAAATTTAGAACATAGCTTTCTTATGACCCCACCTCGTGAACAAGGGCAGAGAAAAATTTAAACTCATGCCGGAAAGGTTATGTCGCACAGGGACTACAAAATCACCTTTTGGGATGTAAAGAAACATTTTGGTCAGGATTTGAAAAAATGACAGCTGTCACACTCATGAGGTGTTGTAAAGATATGGCTATGTTGTGAACTTGTGAAGTTACAATCCAGCATTTGCAAAATGCAACATAGGCTCATAGCTTTGATGTTTTTTTAATATTTGTACCACAGATTTTTTGACATAGTCTTTTTATATGACCACCTCATGAACAAGGACAGAGAAAATGTTCAACTCCTGCCTGAAGGATGATTTTGTACAGGGACCACAAAATCACCTTTGAGGGCAGATCTGCCTAATGACAGTGCCATTGCTGAATAGGTGGTGTCCCAAAGAAGGCATGTTGAACATCTGGGGCAAAAAAATATGCAAAAATGGCCAAGTTATGGCACTAAGTTCAAAACTCATTGAAATACATTTGACCACATACCTGTTTCCTCAGTTCATTGTCCGGCTTTGAAGAGTGAAGATGTGTCTGTGATCCAGAGCATTGAATCCCTGATTGGTAACTATGGGCTATGGGGAGTGCTGAGTGGGAGGATTGGATGGAAGGAGTCTAATGGCTGCAAAAGACAATGATGGGAGGGTCATTATTCTCTATATGTGCATGCAGCCTTACCACCTTGGAGCCTTCTGTCTAAACCGATAAATAAGCAAGGTTGGAACTGGTCAGTGTAGACCAACAAACACCAGGAGGGGATGAGGCTAAAAATAGTTCTCATTCCCAGGCCACAAAACTAAATAAGTAAATGAAGTTGCTAAGCATCACAATGGTGTGGGCACCTTGTTATATGCTACTTACCCTACAGGGCAGTTGGGTAACTAGGACTTACCTGCTCCATCATAGTTAGGGAGTCCATAGTTGGGGTATCCTGGGCAGGGGGTATTCTGGTAGGACCTGAAAGGGAAAAACAGTGAAGGCTGAGGAGGCACAAAGGTTCGGAGGTCCTAGAGGAGAGATTAGGGGGTTAGAATTAAACAAAGATACTTATCTGATTGGTATACAGTAGGACAGACCTGTACAAATAAAGGGAAAAATAGATTAATTAGATTAGTATGGGGAAGATATAGTAGCAATAGTAGAGGCAGAGAGTGGAGAGATAGAAACTAGGTACAGTAAGGGCTGGCTCATCTACTGATGACCCAGATTCTGGAACGAGCCTGGGAAGCTGGAGGGTTGGCCAGGGAGAGGAGGAATGAGCACCCCTGGGGCATTCTTCTCTTCCATAGAGGGAATGACACTGCTCCCACTGCAATGCTACCAACTGGTTGCATGTGGGTGGAGGTGCAGCAGGGCACCATATGGGAGGGGAGTACATTGGCCAGGGCCCAGAGAGACCTCACACCTCTGCATGTACCTTCTATTTGGAGCCCTCCCCAACCACCTACTTCCTCAGGGGTATGGAGAGGAAAAAAGAAAATGGCACCATTGCTTGCCTGCTTATGGAGCTGGTGGGGGGAGAGTGTGTACTGGGTTGGTCGTAAGCCCGACACTTGGCACAAGTGGGAGTTATCCACTCCTCCCTGCTTCCCCAACTGGTGATAATCCGTGGCAGGAAGGGGGCCGAGAACCACGCCATGATTCGTGCCCCACCGCCAGGTCACGGATGGTGAGCTGTGGAGATGAAGGGTGAATGAGCATAAAATATACCCAAAAAAAAGTGTACAGTAAAGCATAGGGGTAAGGAAGGGGAGTTTTAGAGGAAAAGATACACTTAAGTTCGAAGTAAGGAAAATAGAACTATAGAAGTAGACAATGAAAATACAGACAGCTAAAAAGAGAATAAAGTGATAGTGGGGGCTCAGCAAAACCCCATTGGCACCCCTATGTGGCCTGCTGGTGGCCAGCAGATTTAAGTAGTAGCCCTGATGGACTAGTGGGAATGCTTTTGGGCTAGTAGTAGAATGCTGTTTTAAATATGTTGCTACTGCACACATGTTATCTCTGTATTTTGTATTCTGTTTTTATTGTGTACGGCACCCAGAGCCTCCAGGATTGGGCACCTTAGAAATAAAGTTGCCCTGCCTTGCCCTTGCCCTAGTAGTCCCTGCATTATTTAAAAAGGGAACACTGGTGGTTCAGGGGTCTTGAGTTGTCCCCGGGATGCCAGTGGTTTAAAGGTATAGTCATGGCGGAGTAGTGAGCTAGTGAGCTAACTCCATCATGGCTAGTGGCAAATGAAGATGGATTTTTTTTCATTATATTGAACCTTTCCCTGTCATCTAGTGGGAAGGGGGGTTCTGGGCCCCAACTTTATGTAGCAGGCACGTAGGTAGGCTGGTCAGGAAACTACCGATCAGAAATGCGGTGGCTATGCACCCATCAGTTCTGGTGGGTGCTTTCAACTCCCAGCCCACACAGAGTTCATGTTGTGGCCTGCTCTGTGAGAGTGGTGAAAAAGCAGGAGATTTTCAGGAAGTGGAGGAGGCTAGGTCAAATATGCCTCACTCTACCAATCAGCTGCACAGTAGCTATGTGATGAGCCCCCAAGGGTTTGTTAGGAGGGTCCAGAAGGTAGGCAGCCTGCAGGAGGCGGCAGAAACCGCTAGCTAACTCATACAGTGGCTGAGTGTAAAAGCCATGAGGGGCTTGGTAGGAAGGGACAGCGAGAGTAAATGCACAGAATGGGGGCTACAAGAGAAAAGCCACACTGTGGCTGAAGGCCGTTGCTCCAAATGGGCTTAAAAGTAGCTGTGGAGGCAGGCAGGGGAAATCAGTGGACTCCCTGAGGGGAGCATGGAAGCAGCACGTACCACATACAATAACGCTGCACAGCAGCCAATGTCAGAGGACCAGGGACTAACTAAACGATTGGGGAGATGAAAAGAGTGGCATAATATCCAATAGAGTCCATAATCAAAAATGCACAGCAGCAAATGGAAGGAGCCATAATGGGCTATAAATATAAATGCATACGCATCAAAGAAAAGAGTTCACACTAGGCTGTAGTGCTCTGGCTAAAGAAAGCATTTACACTGATACAAACCAGGCACGCACCACTACATGTGATGCTGACAACCGTGTAAATATGAAAAGCTTTAACAACTATAAAAGACACACGGCAACATTTCTGACTGCTTATCGTGTTTCTGGTCTCCAGCTGGACCTTTTCTCAAAAGCTAAGGCATGAAAGTGACTAATAATGTTAAATAATACTCAGTCTATGACATCATCATGACACATTTTAAATTACACCAATGAAGAACATTCAATTAAATAAAAAAAGCAAGTTGATAGGAAACAGACATGCAAAACAAACATTTGTATTTTAAAATCCAAAATCTTGTGAAAAGGAAGCTTGCAACATCATACAGCAAGTGATTTTATAACAAATACACAGCTCCTGCATAATAAAAGGCTAGGAAACTGCAGGGGTTGGGGGTCCAGAGATGAAAAGTTTTGGGAAGGTAAAAAATATGTATAAAGGAGGCAAAGTGTGGTGGTGTGTGCCTGGTTTGTATCAGTGTAAATATAAATACAAGTAGTTCCTTTCAAGGGAGCACTGAGTTTTGATTTTTTTGATTAATTGACTGATTTCTTTATTCATATAAAGCGCCTTTCTAAAACCAAGGCTCTTGTACATGAAAGTAAATTGGCATCACAATCTAAATCTATCGTAAACAAATATTAAAACCCAAACCAGACAATAAATAAAGAGTTAATCATATCAGAGTGCATTTAAAATAATCTAAGTATGCCAGACTAAATATCAATTTCCACCAGATTCTGGATAGGCTAAGCTTAAGAAATATGTTTTTAGCACTCTTTTAAAACTTTAGATGGTCAGGCACTCTCTTACATGACAAGGTAGAGAATTCTACAGGGTCATAGCCACCAAAGCAAAAGATCTGGCCCCAATGATTTCAAATAAACCCAGGGAATCTCCAGCAATACCTCATCGGTGGACCGGAGAGGAAGGAGAGGGTGGTAAGGGCTAGGGAGATCTTGCAAGTAAAGGGGTCCCTGATCATGTAGGACTTTGAAGGTCAGTAACCTGACCTTGAAGGTGAACTGCCACTGTACTGGCAATCAGTGCATTCCACGTAGCACAGGTGTTATAAGACTGATCCTAGAAGTACCAGTCAATAACCTAGCTGCCTCTATCTGCTCTAATTGCAAGCGGTGGATATCAACCCCAGGTAGCCCTAGTTAAAGGGCATTACAGTAGTCAAGGCAGGAGGTTATGAAGGCATGAACCAATGTTGGAAGATTGTCAGAAGGAATTAGATGCTTCACCCAGGTGATATTCCTCAGATGGTAAAAAGAGGATTTGACAACAGCCGACACCTGTGATTTAAGGGTCAGACCATCATCAAAAATAACACCCAGATTCCACATTCTATCTGAGGTAGTCAGCTGAACACCCCCTGAGCCAAAGTCCAGATGGTTGTCCTGCTGAAAACCCCACCTCCCATCGATCTGGGTCCACAACCAGCACCTCTGTTTTAGTCAGGTTCAACAGCAGCCATCTGGCACTCATCCATTTCTGTATCTCAGATAGACAGTTATTAAATACCGAGAGGATCACATCCTGTCTGGGCACAAAGGATATGTACAACTGAGTATCATCTACAAAGCAGTGAAAACTCAAACATACTACCTAATGATCTCTCCTAATGGCAGGATATACACTGCGAGCAGCATGGGTGCCAAAATGGAATACTGCGGAACCCCACAGGATAGGGAGAGAGGGGCTAAGGAATAAATCCCAGACACCACTATCTCAGTCCTATCCTTGAGGAAAGAGCAAAACCATCTGAGGGCCACACCAGACAGTCCGTAGATGAACCATAGGTGAAAAAGATGTTCCAGGACTAGAGGGCATGGGATGAAGTTGGAGGGAGGACGATTCAGAGGAAACATGAGAAAGAATTTCTTCACAGAACGGGTGGTGGACAAGTGGAACACCCTGCCAGAGGAAGTGGTGGGGGCTGAAACAATCACGGGATTTAAGAATGCATGGGATAGACATAAAGGAATTCTGGAGGTCAGGGGTAAGGTGCAACAGACTTCTAGGAAAACAAACTGAACTTACAAGCTCAAATGGGCAGACTGGGTGGGCCATAGGCCCTTATCTGCCGACACTGTCTATGTATCTATGTATTCCAGAAGCACACCACGGTCCACAGTGTAAAACACTGCAGAGAGATCAAAGAGGACCAAGATAGAATGAGTCCTCTGATCTCTCACTATTAGAAGGTCATTTAGCACCTGGACAAGGGCTGTCTTGGTAGTATGCCTCTTCCTAAATTCTGACTGGAGAGAATCATAGACATTGTGGCTGGGCAAATGGTGATCCAGCTGCAATGCAGCCACCTTCTCAATAGCCTTTCACGCAAAGGGTAGGTTTTTGACAAGTCTATAGTTAGCCAGACAGTCTGGGTCAAGGGAGGGCTTTTTATGGAGGGGTCAAACAACCACCTACTTAAGGGATCCAGAAAGACTCCCCTCTCCAAGGACCTCCAGACTATCTCAGCTAGGACTGGGTCGATTTCATCTACGAACCCTACAAGAAGGGGCATGGGGCCCAGGTCCAAACTGCAGCTGGTTGGACACAAAGTCTGTAAGACCCTCACAATGTCCATGATTTCTGGCCAGCTGAAGTCAGATCAGGTAAACTGGGCACCCGCCACCTCCTGCCAACCTCTGCAATACCCACTAGAGGGGGTTGGGCTGATCCTGGACCTGAGGGTGGCAACCTTATCTGTGAAGAACTGAGCAAACTGTTGTAGGATAATTAATTTTGCTGAAGGAAATAATTATATAAAAGCCAGGGGTCTTGGGGCCATGGGGCTTGCATTATCACTAGTAAAGTGAGGGTCAGATTAACCCACTGCTTGAAATGTTGGGTGTCAGACCAGAGAATCCTGGGGTACGAAATTCACTGTAGTGCTTTGTAAAGCATTACCCAATGAAATCCATGAAAACCTTACCATATACAGGGTCAAGGCTGAGGCACTGTTTTCACTTTTGTGTTTCAGAATTATCAGAATTCCCATTTGGAAACTTCTGTAGTGGGTTATTGCAAGCCCTGGGCCGCTACGCCCTCAAAAGTTCTGGAATTGTAGATGCTGTGAGGAACATTTTGGAACTTATTTTGGACATACAACATACTTCTGTTAAAGTAAAAGTGTGAGATTTTTACTTTCAGTTTTGGGCTTTGTAACCCATTACACTGATATGGTGATAGTCCCTCCTTGTCAAAATTATAAATTTCAATGCTGCCCTGTAAGGGACAGAAGGTTTCATAACTGTGGCTGGACTGACAGCCAGCTGATCCCTTCCACTTTCTGGTCCACTTACCACGCCATCATGGTTGAATATTTTGTGATATCCTACCAGAGGGAGTGCAGTGGCACACTATCTTGAAACACATGTAGAAGATTTTCAAAACATTACTACGCATCTTTAAGCAACTTTTGACAGAAATGAAAGTCACCGCTCAACTAATAGGGACACTATTAGTTGAGCAGTGGCTTTCATTTATGTCAAAGGTAGCTTAAATATGCATAGTAACACTTTGAAAGTCTCCCCATAAGATTCCATAGGGAGTGCCCCATGTTCTCCTTGGTAGGATGTCACAAAATATTTGCGCGCAGGTGCATAGTCTGCAGACTGGGAAGTGGTAGGGATTGACTGGTCAGCAGTTCGGACAGAATTAAATCCCTTCCCTCACTTACTTGGCAGCAGTCAAATTTATAGTTTTGACAAGGAGGAACTATCACCATGGCAGGGTAATGGTCTATGCAGCCCAGTAAAGAATGTCATACCTTTACTTTTAATACCACCACAACACCTGGCATCATGATCATTTGTTCTTTATGTAGTACACCTTTTCAGGTCTATTCCAAGTATGAATCATCTACACAGAACAAATGGGCCCCATGTACACCACTCCAACCCTGTGTTCTTGTAAACAGGGTGTCATGGCTATCTGCAGAAAAATGTAGAGAAAATAGATGGAGCATCAAACACTTTCTTATTTTAAAGAAAACTAAAGTATGCCTAAGAATAAAGTCCCCCCCTATATTTACCAAAGTTAAGGAATGTTTCTATCAAGTTATTGCAATGTTTTAATAGTTTTTACGTGTCAAGTAATAGAGCTAACATTCTGAGGAACATCACTAAATCTTAACATAGCGAGGCAGGGTAAATAAAATTTGAATGTAAAAATCATGGTGCTATGCGAAATTCTTTGGAGGTGAGACAGGTAATATGCAATATAGCCCCGTAGACTCTCTTATTTCACTGCACATACTTGATGCATATTATTTTTATGTTGTCTTGCGCGCGTAGTGCAGATAACATATTGGGGTTGCTTGAAGTGGAAGAGCAGGTTTTGGAGGCGCAGTCATGTTGTGGCCAGTGGTGCCACTGCTTTTTAGGGCTGGGCTTCATGGCACAAATTAGATTGCACACTGTCAATGACAGCAGTTGCAAAACATGCCACCAACATGAAATGTTTTTGCTGCTGCAATGAGGGAGTGCCCTGTTATTGCAGGGTGTGCCTTGCCTGGTGTAACATTTCAATAAACATGGTGGGTGGTGGCTCGCCACCCACCACCCGCCACTCACAGTCCCTTGGAAGCTGAAGTGGGGGGTGCCCAACCCCCCTGTCAGCATAAGTGACCACTTTACTTATGTGGTCTGCCAAGGGGGTGCCCAATCCCCCTCAGCATCATGCCTCTGAACACAAATATGCTTGCTGACAGGGGTGCCTAATCCCCCTGTCGGCATGTTAACCCCTCTCCCCATTTTCCTGCTGCTGTCACACCTCGATTGTGTGCCACACTGGGAGCCTACTCCAGTGTGGCTAACATGCCCCACCAAAGAAATGTGCCACACTGGGAGCCCACCCCAGTGTGGCCAAACCTGTAAAAAAAAAGGAAAATGGTCCATGGTGAATTTTTTTAGTTTTGTTACGTGAAACAAAGGAAATGATCCCTTTCTGTCCTGTCCCTTCCCCCAGCCTGTAACCACATTCTGTGCACCCCCTTCCCCACCCCATACTTATCTCCGGAGCCTGGTGCGACGATCTTCGTTGGACCGGGAACACACCTGCACTCTTTTAAAGTCGACCGCGAACTGAAGAAATGCCGGTAAGCTGTATAATGGAATAAATGTTTTTTTTTTCAGCTTTGGTGCATATCTCAGCCATTGTTGTGAATTTTGCCACCAAATTTTCAACATGGGATTCTTGGGATCCCACCACATGAACTCAATCACTGTCATCTCATTATTTGGTCCTGAAAGGTGACTTTATGGTTACTGTACGGAATAGCATTTCAGGACTCATTAACAAAATGACAGTGTGACTGTTCATGAGGTGGGCTCCAAAAAAGCCTATGTTGTAAATTTGGTGAAAAATCTCCAAAGAATGACCGTGTTTCCATGCACACTTGTAACTCTGAGAATTTTTAATATTTTTACTACAGATTTTCAACATTGCCATTTTTTTACGCCTCCTTATGAACAGTACAGCTGTCATTTTCTACGTCCTGCCCAAAATGTGTTTTCGCACACCTGGTGCAAAGTGGCACAGTCGCTGTAAGAAAACAATGCTCAGGACAGAGTAAGAAAATCACAGTAACACTGTTCATGAGCAGAGGTCCCAAAATCCCTATGTTGAAAATGTGGTGAAAAAATTCCAAAAAATGGCTGTGTTGCAAGTGTGCATTGCACAGTTTCCACGCATACTTGTAACTTCAAGAATTTTTAATATTTTTACTCCAGATTTTCATCAGTGCCATTTTTTCACACCTCTTTATGAACAGTACAGCTGTCATTTTCCACATCCTGCCCAAAATGTGTTTTTGCACATCCAGCTCACAGTGGCGCTTTCGCTGTAGGAAAACAATGTTCGGGACACAATAAGACAATCACAGTAACACTGTTCATGAGTAGAGGTGCTGAAATGCCTATGTTGAAAATTTGGTAAAAAATTCCACAAAATTACCATGTTACAAGAGTGCATTGTGCAGTTTCTATGCATGCTTGTAACTTCAAGAATTTTTAATAGTTTTACTCCCAATTTTCAACATTGCCATCATTTTTATGTGGTACAGAATGGCGCAGTCACTGTGGGAAATCAATGTTCGGGACGCATTAACAAATCACAGCGACACTGTTCATGAGCAGAGGTCCCACATGCTTTCATGAGGTGGGATCACAAAAAGGCCATGTTGAAAATCTGGAGTGCAAATATTAATAAATGCCGAGGGTATTAGGGGTTTCTAACCATGACGTCCCACCCTGTAAAGACTAACAGGCATCAGGGTGTGCCTTTGGATTGTTAGCTCTAATGCTCATGCCATCGCATGACCACCCCCACCCTGCAGCCACTGACAGCCATCCAGGTACACCTTGGACTCCTAGGCCCCACAGTTCACCCCATTCTCCTATGCTGTACCCATCTCAACATACTGCCATATGAAATGGGGTGAGTGTAAGGCCCGATGACCCCAAGGTACAATGCGGCATTAGTCAGAGTCTACACAGTATGGTTAGGTGTAATGGCATGAGCGGTATGGCCAGTAACTCAAAGGCACACCCCAATGCCTGTCACTCTCTGGAGGGTGGGGTGGAGTTGACATCAGTTCTATACTTCACTGCCATTCCTATTATGTGTCTCTCTAATGCCTGCACTACCAATGCCAATGCCAGCAAGACAACATTCGGCATTGACAAATGCTTGTTTCATACTGTGTCTGTCTTTGCTGTTTCCTTCACCAGGTTGCTCCTGCTGGTGATACTTTCTGCTCAGTGTGGTTTTCTTGGATAAACAACTATGAATGCCTAAGGTCAAGGATAGGATAAAATAGAATCTTAGGTTACAGAAAACTCTACTTTATCATTGCCTCCATTGTCTCCCCTGAAACAACCTCCTTCGATCATACCCCCCTTGATGATGACTGATTAATACAGTCAATAACTTCAGTCCTCCTCCAGCCTCAGGTGGCACCATGGTGTCCATCCTTCTGGAGATCTTCCATGCCAGCAAGCAGGTGGCTCCTCCTCTGTGGTTCAGCCTGCTCTGTGGCATGAGCAATGGTGGGGGGGGGGCTCAACTTAGTCGGGTCAGAAAACAAGGCAGGGCCCTTAGGGATGCAGGGTCAGGTGGACTGGAGTGGACTACAGGGCAGCAGAAAATGGGGGGGTGGGAGGTGAGGGCATCAGCAGTAGCACCTCTTCTGTTCTTGTAGACTGACGGGCCGAATCCCTACTCAACCTTCCTTATCCTCCATCAGCTGGCTCCTCGTCAACACTGTGATTGTCCATGTGTTGCTGCTATCCTCTTGAAGTTCTTCCATGCCAGCTACTGGTGGCTCCTCCTTGGTGGCTTGGCCAGCTACGTGGTGTAGGCAGTGATGGGTGGGGCATCGGCTCAACTTAGTCAAGCCAGGAGACAAGAAAGGGCTCTTAGGGACACGTGGTTGGATGGACTGGAGTGGACTGCAGGGCAACAAAAACTGGAGGAGAGTAGCAAGCTAGGCATCAGAAACAGCACCTCTTCAGTTCTTGTCAGTCTCCAGCAACTGGCTCTGGTCAGCAAACGGCAGCACTTCCTGGAGCCCTTCACATAGAACATCGCTGTATGCAAATTACTGTGCACGTGTAGTATTTGATAAGGGGATGGGGCAGTGAGTGGACTTGTGATTGAGATACTGGGAATTGGGCACTTGGTGTCACTGTAATGTTTCTGGGGAGAGTTGGCGTGGTAGATGCTGAAAGGCAGGATTAAGGGTGGGGTTATCATGGATCGACAAAAATTAAAAAATAAATAGTGCGAGTGTGGAGTGTTCCCCATGCGGAGGTGGTGACTTTTGTCACCTCAGCATGTTGTTGGTTCACAAGGAATGCGGGAGCCCTTTTATGTAACAAGAGAATTGCAGGCTTCCACCCTAAGCAAGCAGTTAATTTCCATTTATAGACCCATCAGTTTTACCTCTGTTATCAGTAAAATCATGGAAAAGATCCAGAAGGATTATGTAGTAGACATCAATAGTGGCACTGTGGTGACAGATGACACACAACATGGCTTTACAAAGGGTCACCATACTGTCACTAACCTCTTCTCTTTCTATAAACCAATCAGTGAACTACTTGATCAAAATATAGTAAGTAACATGATTTATGGACCTTAGTAAGGCTTCTGACATAGTATCACACGACAATCTAACACATACCGTAAACTAAATTATCTAAACATAGATCAGAGAGTAGTGAAGTGGGTAGGTGACTGCCTCTTTGAAAGGGAAACAAAGTAAAAGTGAGAGGAGATATATCTGGGGAAATTAGAGTCACTGGTGGAGTGCCACAGGTTTCAGTCCTAGGGCCTTTCCTATTATCTATCTATCTATCTATCTATCTATCTATCTATCTATCTATCTATCTATCTATCTATCTATCTATCGCTCTATCTATTTATCTCTCCTTCTCCATATAAATATATATATATATATATATATGGCAAAAATATCCATTTAATGCATCAGTTAGGGTTGTTCCACAGTGACAAAAGTGAGAAAATTATTAGGTTTGAAACCCTCCTTAGACCCCCACAGCCCCACCCCCAACCGGCATCATGTTTGCACCATGGGGTCATCGGCCCTAACTCACACCCCATCACAAGTGTAAAGAATTTGAGGTGTAGGAAAATGGGGTGAGAGTTAGGACCAATGACCCCATGGCACACCACAGTGTCAATTGGAGGGGTTGGGCTGTGGGGGGTCCAAGGGGGGGTTTCAACCCTAACACTGAATTTCCTCACTTTTGTTGCTGTGGAGCAACCCTAACTCATGCATTAAACAGAGTTTTTTGCCTCTAATTTCCCTTCTTTTTTAGAATGATGATGAGAAATAGTGAATGTAATGCTGTGGCGGGGAAGGGCCCCACGGTCCCACCATGTGATGTCTTGTGACATAGTAACAGGAACAGCAACACAAACAGAAGCGCCAACAGTGGCGCACATGGTAATGCAAATGTAAATGGTAAAGGAAATGTTAATAGAAATGCAAACGCAAAGTGATGCCAAAGTGAACAGTGATGCAAACAGACTCCGAAGAGTGTACAAAAACACAACTGGTAATGTGAACAGTGATGGCAGTGGTATTTAAAATGGAAATGTTAAGTGTCACAGCAAAAAGAATGTGAAGGGGAACAGAAACAGAAACATGAACACAAGTGCACACGTAAAAGCAAACCGTAACTTGCACAGGCACGGTACCGAAATTGTAAATGCAAATGATAAAGATAACAAGAAGAATAACGCCAAAGGAAACAGAAATGAAAATGGGAACAGAAGCACGTACGGAAATGCAAACAGAAATGTACATGGCCACAGGACCGCAATTGTAAATGCAAATGGTAACGGTAACAGCAACAATAACACCAAAGCAAACAGAAACATAAAAGGAAATGTAAGCGCATATGGAAACACAAACCGAACAAAATGGCAGAGTAAAGGAATTGCAAATACAAATGGTAACAGTAACAGCAAGGAAGACGCAAAACAAAAGAGAAATGGAAATGCAAATGAAAGGGCTGCTGTAAACAGAAATGGCAATGCGCACGGTGATGCAAACAAAAACAGAAAGAGAAACAGTAGTGTAAATGCAAATGGTTACAGTAACAAAAACACAAGCGCAAATGACAATGCAAAGAGTAACGCACACGGTGGCGTGCACAGGAACATAAATGCAAATTGGGACAGAAATGCAAGTTGAAACAGTAACTGTAACAGTAACGGAAGTGCATACCCTGTTTTTGCTGAACAGGTGCATAGAGAAACACAGTGTATAAAAAGAATGTATGCATTGTAATTGGCATCGGAGCTGAAAACGAGCATTGGAAGTACTTAATTGCTAATATCTCAGCAACCGCACAACATCAAAAAAAAATTAAATTTCACAAAATTTATGATTGTCCTGGCTAGGATTTTGCTATTACATAGCCCAACAGGCTATGTAACTCACAACAAAAAATCTGTATCTCGCATTGTTTTCGAGATACGAGCTCCGAAAGGCACGGCGTACGCCACCATGTTAGTCTATGGGAAAAATGTCAACTTCAGAGTACTGTAACTTTGCAACCATGTAATATTTTTTCACCAAGCCACCAAAAGGCACATCTGTGAAATGTTGGCTGCATTCCCTCCAAATTTCAGGCCAAAACACCTAACTGTTCTTTTGCAGCAAGGTGGCAAAGAACTGTTATTTTGCCCATAGTGTTGCCAAAGCACTTTCGTGATTTGCGAATGCTATCACACAGATTTGTTAAAGTGTCTTGAGCATGAAAATACTTTGCAAAAGTACTTTTTCCAGAACTTTGAAAAACATATTTCTGAGGTGTTTAACCCCAAAATAAAGACATGGCTAGCATCCTCAGGCTCTGACTAGGTGAACACAAAAAAATTGTGTCCCTAGATGGTCCCAATTTTAAATGGCAAGCATTTTTCTGTTCACCAACTGAAAACAAAATGGTGGATTTATAAAAGTACTAAGGCCATTTGCAACAGTAAAAAGTGCATTTGCAAATGTGCAGAACTTTTTGTTAACTTTTCCCATTGACTTATAATGGGAACTTGTTTTTTGAATAACTTTTGAACCATTCAGTATTTTTTGACAAAATCTTCAAAAGGCACATTGGGAACCCCAGACGCACATTCCCTGAAGATTTTGGCCTGCTCATGCAAACAGTGCGACCTGTAGGCACAAGCAAAAAATTCACCATATAGCATAAATGTGTGCACAGATTATGCTTAATAACTCCACAACTGTATTTCCGACTGGTGCAAAACTTGGCAGATGGAAAGGTGTGTGGTTCTTGATCTTGCCTTCCAAATTGCAGGCAAATCCATTGAACAGTCACAGAGTTATTAAGGTATAAAGTTTGACCCTTTAACCTTAAAAGGGCTTCTCAACTCTAACTATGGTAGCACTACCATGCTACCATAATATATATATATATATATATATATATATATATATATATATATATATATATATATATATGCATCATGAACATAAGGGTTTTGTCAAAACAATTGTAAATTATACTAAAATCTTTGGCACAGCACTGACCAGTGAGGACACTGGACACCTTAGATCAGTAGGCAAAGACCTATCACATGCAATTCAATCTTGACAAATGTGTAGTACTTCATATAGGAAACAACAATGGTTCTGTATGATATAATTTGGGGGGGTGGCGGAACTAAAAGCAGTCTCAGGGAAAAGAGACTTCGGTGTTTATTCTACAGTCCAGTATAACATTTACATCAAATAAATCCAAGACAGTGACAAAATTAAAGAAGCATTTGTCAATGCCGAATGTTGTCTTGCTGGCATTGGCATTGGTAGTGCAGGAGTTAGAGAGATGCATAATAGGAATGGCAGTGAAGTATTGAACCGACGCCAACCCCACCGCCACTCTGCAGAGACTGACAGGCGTTGGGTGTGCCTTTGGGTTGTTGGCCGTAATGCTCATGCCATTTCACCTCACCCTACCCTTCAGACACTGACAACTGTCATGGTGTGCCTTGGAGTCTTCAAGCCTTACGCTTACCCCATTCCATAAGTAAATGCGCTGAGAAGGGTGCAGTATAGGAGAATGGGATGAACCTTGGGGCTGAAGACTCCAAGCCACACCTCAATGCCTGTCACTGGCTGCAGAGTGGGGGTGGGGGTGGAATGGCATGAGCATTACAGCCGACAATCCCAAGTCACACCCCTGACGCCTGTCAGTCTCTACAGGGTGGGGCATTATGGTTGGAAACTTTAATGCCTCAGGTGTTTGCTGGTATTTTCACTCCAGATTTTCAACCATGTTTTTTGTGATCCCACCTCATGAACAGTGGCACTATCGGTTCATTAGCCAAAAGGTTATTTTGCACAATGACTGCACCATTTGGTGCCAGAGGTGCGAAAACACATTTCGGACATGATGTGAAAAATGGCAGCTGTACTATTCATGAGAAAGTGTAAAAAAATTACAATGTTGAAAATCTGGAGTGAAAATATGAAAAATTGGTGAAGTCACGAGCGTGCATAGAAACTGCTCAATACGCACCTGCAATGCAATTATTTGGGAGATTTTTTTAACCACATTTTCAACAAAGGAATTTTGGCACCTCCCCTCATGAGCAGTGGTACTGTGATTTTGTTAATCTGTCCTGAAAGTTGATTTCCCACAGTGACCACGCCACTGTGAGCCACAGGTGTGAAAACACATTTGGCAAGATGTGAAACATAACAGCTGTACTGTTCATAATGAGGTGCGAAAAAATGGCAACGTTGAAAATCTGGAATGAAAATATTAAAAATTGTCAAAGTTATGAGCGTGCATGGAAACTGTGCAATGCATGCTCATAACATAGTCATTTTTTGGAATTTGTCCACTGAATTTGCAACATGGGCTTTTTGGGACCTCTCCTCATGAAGAGTGTCACTGTCGTTTCATTAATCTGTCCCAAAAGGTGATTCTGTGCAGTGACCACAAAATCACCTTTTGGGACTGAGTAACGAGATGACATTGCATGTGTTCATGAGGTGGCATCCCAAGAACCCCATATTGAAAATCTGGTACCAAAATTTACAAAAATGGCTGAGATATCCTCCTAAGCTGACCCCCCATTGCCTGCCATTATAAAACTTCCTGCATTTTGTTCAGTTCCTGGTCAGCAAGTGTTCCCTCTGCACAGAATATCACAGCTCCAGTCCTCTGGAGGTACATATTGGGTGAGCATGGGGTGTGGGTAGGTGGGGTGCACAGAGGGTGGGTGCAGGCTGGGGCAAATGGTGTGGCGGGACGATGAGGGACTAGTTTTTATTTTACAAGTAAAAAAAAAAAAATGTCCTTTAGGGGATGGTTTTCTTTATTTACAGGTAAAATAAATGATTTGGGGAACACTAGGGAGGGCTTCCAGTATGCCACGAGTTTGGGGGCGGGACATGATGCCGAGGGGGATTGAGCACCCCATCAGCAAAGAAAGTGTGTGGGGGAACAACATGATGACAATGGAGAATGGGCACCTCGACAGAAAACAAATTGAACTGGGGGGTGCATGCTGACATGGGGATTGGGCATCCCCAATTTTAGCTTTGTGGGATAGTGTGGCGGGTGGCAGGATCAGCCATATTTATTGGAATGTTTCACCAGGAAAGGCACATAATGGAGCCTTGTTATCTGACGCTCCAATGAGGAAACTGCACCTCACTGGAGTGGCAGATTTCTTTCAAGGTTTTAGCTCTCTTTGAAGTTTTGCATCATCACTAGCATGCTTGCTAATTGGTGGCAGTGGGATGCATCCACAAAAGCATTCCCTGCATTTGACAACACTGACACACCTCTGAAACAGGAAAATGGGACAGCTATATGAACTGGGGTTGTCTACAGGCCTCCAGACCAGGGAGAGAACATAGACACATTACTGTTTGAATATATATACGAACACACATATGAACATATGAAATTTGCCAGCAGACAAAGGCCTAGAGGTCTATCAAGTCTGCTCGAATGTGCAGCTAGCATCCCTTATTCTGCAGCTGCCCCTCCCTTCCACCCTTCCCCTTCATTAACCCTCCCCCTTGTCCTGTCCCATCCTCGTTTGAAGCAGTCCACTGTTCAACTGCATACCACTTGACAGATAGCATTCCACCCAGCCACCACCCTCTAAGTGTCTCCTCATCTCCCTCCTGAACCTTCCTCGCTCCAGTCTCATATCATGGCCCCTGGTGGCCCTCCCCTCCCTTACTTTGAACAGCCCCTCTGTACCTGTCTTGTTTATTCCTTTCATGTATTTAAAGGTTTCAGTCATGTCACCCGTCTCTCCTCTCCTCCAGTGAGTACATGTTCAACTCCTTCAACCTCCTCTCGTATGATAAGTCCCCCAGCCCCTTGATCATCTTTGTCACTCTGCGCTGCACCCCCTCCAGTAACTTAATGTCCCTCTTCAGATACGGGATGCCAGTACTGCACGCAGTACTCCAGGTGTGGTCTAACTAATGACCTATACAGTGGCAGAATCACCTCCTCCCTCCTCGAGGATATACCCTTGCAATACAACCCAGCATTTTGTTGGCCTTGCAGCTGCCTTCCTACATTGTGCTGGAGTTGTTCACTGACCCTGTAATGAGCACACCCAGATCCTTCTCCCTCCTCTGTCTGGGCTAGCTGCACTCCCCAGCTGGTAACTCCTCCTTGGGTTCTTCATCCCAAAATGCAGCACCTTGCACTTTTGGCATTAAAGTCCAGTTGCCAGGTGTCTGACCAGGTTTCAAGCTTTGCAGATCATCCTGCAACCCCCTGCCATCCCCTAGGTCATCCACCACTGCCTACCTTGGTATCATCAGCAAACAGACTGATCTTGCTCTTGATGTCCCATGATATACCTGCAATGAATATCCCAAACAACACTGGTCCCAACACTGAGCCCTGTGGAAAACCGCTCGTCACTGCCCTTGGGTGTGAGAGCTCCCCACCCACCACCACCCTCTGTTGCCTTCCCTGCAGCCAGTTTCCTACCCATCTCACCAGCTTTGCACCCTCCCCTGTGCCTACTAACTTCCTTCCCAGCCTTCCATGTGGCACTGAGTTGAATGCCTTACTGAAGTCCACATACAGGACATCAACTGCATGGCCCCTGTCCAGTTGCCTATATATGTGTATATATATATATATATAGAGAGAGAGAGAGAGAGAGAGAGAGAGAGAATAAAACATGACAGCTAAAGGGGAGGTTCTGATAATGGGAGACTTCAACATGCCACATACAGATTGATCAATACCAGCAGGAACATCCACCAGAACTAGACACATAGTGGATTCCCTGCTGGTGGAGGGCCTCAAACAACTGATACAACAACCTACAAGAGACAAGGCTATACTAGATCTAGTAATGACTAATGTAGAAAGGATCATAGAACTCCAGGTAGAAGGTCACAGAGAGGCCAGTGACCATCACATGGTATGGTTCAATTTGGCCACTAGAACTAACTCATCCCATATCAATGCAAAAATATGGGACTTCAGAGAAGCTGACTTTGATAAGATGGCCAACAGACTTAAGCTAGCCATGGCAAGAAGAAACAAAGGTGAGGGGGTACAGGCAAAGTGGGCAAGCATTAAAGATGCAATATTTGAAGCAACATCCCATTGTGTCAGGGAGAAAGGCAAGAGCAAAAGAAGGAGGAAACCACCAGTAGCAGAAAAGGTCAGAGCCAAAAGACTGGCCTACAGGAAATATAAGGGAATGCAGCAGGATGAAGATAGGGAGGCATACCAAACTTCCCTAAGGGAATCAGGGAAGGCAGTAAGGCAGGCACAGGCCCAAACTGAGGTAACACTAGCATGAACAGTAAAATAAGGGGACAAGACTTTCTATAGATACATTAGTGAAAGGAGAAAGTCCAGAAGGGGTATAGCTAAGATCAAATGGGATAAGAGGGAGTGTGTGGAGGAGGACCAAGGAAAAGCATCCATCCTAAATAGATACTTCTGCTCAGTATTTACTGAGGAGAAGGCAGGGCAGCGCCCACAGCTCAGCACCAGGGACACAAGTGGGAGGGAAGTGTGCACAAGACCCTTCACAAAAGAAAGGGTCCTACAAGAGCTCGCTAAGCTCAGGGTGCACAAGGCAATGGGACCGGATGGCATACATGCCAGGGTACTAAAGGAGCTAAGGAAGGAACTAGCAGAGCCATTATCAGAACTATTTAGTCAGTCTCTGAGCACTGGAGAGGTCCCAGAAGACTGGAGAAGGGCTCATGTGATCCCGCTCCACAACAGTGGTAGCAGGAAGGAGGCAGGGAACTACAGACCAGTCAGTTTTACCTCAGTAATGGGCAAGATTATGGAGGCACTCCTTAAGGAAAGGATAGTGAAACACCTGGAATCCATAGGAGCACAAGATTCAAGACAGCATGGGTGTACAACGGGAAGGTCCTGTCAAATTAATCTCATAGATTTCTTTGACTGGGTAACCAGAGTGGTGGACCAAGGGGGTACAGTTGATGTCACCTACCTTGACTTCAGTAAATCTTTCAATACTGTCCCACATAGAAGATTGATTAATAAGATGGGTAGTCATGGGATGGATAAGAAGGTGGTCAACTGGGTGGCAAACTGGTTGATGGGCAGAAAACAGAAAGTGATGGTAAATGGTATACAGTCAGAAGAGATGCAAGTCACAAGTGGGGTACCTCAGGGATCAGTCCTGGGGCCAACCCTCTTCAATATCTTCATCAGTGACATTGCAGATGGGCTGTAGGGTAAGGTTTGTCTGTTTGCAGATGACAACAAGATCTGCAACAGAGTAAATGACCCAGATGGGTTGAGCAGAATGAGAAGAGATCTGGATAAAGTGGTAAAATGGTCAGAAGAGTGGCAACTGGGGTTTAATGCAAAGAAGTGCAAGATCTTGCACATAGACAAGAGAAACCCTGAAGCCACCTTTAGATTGGGAGAGGAGTTGTTGGTAATCACAGAGGAAAAAAGAGACTTGGGCATCATCATCATCACAGATGACTTG
The DNA here is from genome assembly GCA_016271365.2 of Neoceratodus forsteri. Classification (NCBI taxonomy): domain Eukaryota; kingdom Metazoa; phylum Chordata; order Ceratodontiformes; family Ceratodontidae; genus Neoceratodus; species Neoceratodus forsteri. The sequence continues at coordinate 59,356,582 of CM028130.1, forward strand.
AAATCATCCAAGCAGACCACTAAAGCAGTAGGTAAGGCTAGGGAGATGTTGCAGTGTTTTAGAAGGGGTATAGATAGTTGTAAGAGGGAGGTAATAATCCCTCTTTACAAGACACTTGTTAGGCCCCCTCTGGAGTACTGCATGCAGTACTGGAGGCTGCACCTCCACTACGACATTAACAAAATGGAGGCAGTCCAGAGAAGGGCAACCAAAATGGTGCAGGGACTGCATCAAAAAACATTTGAGGACAGATTAACGGAGCTCAATATGTATACCCTAGAGCAAAGGAGGGAGAGTGGTTATATGATCAAAACATTCAAACACCTTAAGGGCATTAACAAGGTGAAAGAGTCTAATATGTTTCAGCGTAAGAAAAATAGCAGGACAAGAATGACATTAGAGGGAGGCCGATGAAGGGGTAATGTGAGGACTTTTTTTCACAGAAAGGGTGGTGGATGCATGGAATGACGTACCTCAGAAAGTGGTGGATATGAATACAGTGCAGGGCTTCAAAAAGGCATGGGACAGGCATAAGGGAGCAATACAGATGATTATGAATAAACAGGCCATTGACAGAGTAAAGGCCTATGGCATATTCATAAGGTAGAAAAAAATGGGCAGACTGGAAGAGCCTTGCGGTCCTTATCTGCTGTCAACTTCTATGTTTCTATGTTCTATGTTTCTATGAATGTGCTACTACCACAAGATGTTGCTTGCGCACGTGCAAGACAACATGAAAAATGGGTGGATTATTTCTTGTTCTGGAGACAGTCTCTGTATATTAACTAGTTAGACTACAAGTGGAGTGCAGGTAGCTCTTGTAATCTGGTATCTCTTGGTTATTTCTTTATTTTTTTTATTTATTTATGACAATTTTGGATAACACCTTTGAACCTACAGTGCTCCTTTACAAAGGTTCCAGGTCTTGGACAATGGACAAGAATAGACAAGAACAGGCAGGTAGATAACAGTTAATACAATTACAGTACATGAGCTGCCAGTGGCGTTGTCAAGATAAGACAAAATAATTAGTAACAGGTAAAACATTACAGAATGCATGAGCTGCCAAAGGCTTTGCCAGGAGATCTAACAAGTGCAACAGAGGGCCAGAGGTAGTTGGTGAGAGGATAAGACAGTAGGGGGCAGGCAAGAACAGAGGGGGCGGGGATTGGAAAGTTAAGGTAGGTAGTGAAGGAGAGGAGTAGGTAGTTATGGACAGAAGGTGAGAAGGGATGGGAGATGAAAGTGGGGGTAACAGGATGGCTGGGAGAAGGAGAGAAGAGTTAGTATGGGCAAGGAGGAGAAAAGAGAGAGACACTTAACAAGACACCGGTTATGCCCCATCTGGAGTATGGCGTGCAGTACTGGAGGCCACGCCTTCACAATGACATTAACCAAATTGAGACAGTCCAGAGAAGGGCAACCCAAAATGGTGCAGGGACTACATCGGAAAAGATATGAGGACAGATTAACGGAGCTTAATATGTATACCCTAGAGCAAAGGAGAGAGAGAGAGAGAGAGAGAGAGAGAGGTGATATGATTGAAACATTCAAACACCTTAAGGGCATTAACAAGGTGAAAGAGTCTAACATGCTTCAATGTAAGAAAAATAGCAGGACAAGAGGACACAACATGAGAATAGAGGGAGGACGATTAAGGGTTAATGTGAGGAAGTTCTTTTTCACAGAAAGGGTGGTGGATGCATGGAATGGCCTAGCTCAGGAAGTGGTGGACATGAATACAGTGCAGGGCTTCAAACAGGCATGGGACAGGCATAAGGGAGCAATGCAGATGAGTATGAATAGATAGTCCATTGACAGAGCAAAGGCCTATGGCACATTCATAAGATAGAAAAAGAAATGGGCAGACTGGATGGGCCTTGCAGCCTTTATCTGCTGTCAACTTCTATGTTTCTATGTTATAAAAAAGCTAGGAGGTGCAGGGGGTAATAGGTGATGGGAGGGACAATGATGTGAAATCTCAAGGATGGTTATCTCTGAAGACTGTGTCTGATCTTCTAGTTTAGGCAACTTAAGTCATTGTATTCCTATTAAACAGTAACTTGCACTTAATGGCAAGCCATCAAAAGTTCATCTGAGTTTCAATGCTGCTGTTCTCCAAACTGTTTTGACTCCATAGAGATGTGATCTTTAACCCACACTGATCTTCTGTCTTCCCTTTATTTTTTTCTTTGTTTTTGCATTTTCTGTTTAAACCAGAAGCCTAATTCAATAGGTGCTGACACTTAATTAATTGTAAGGTCCTGATGAAAATAACCTTCCAAAGGGTAATGTGTAAGTGAAAACACTAAGGGAAAGAAAAAAAAACAAGTAGGAGCAAGGCAATGCAGGGTAGTACCATAATAATTAATTAAGGGATGTTTAAGGGATGTTATAATCAATACATATTCTTAGAAATTGTAAATTGCTTTACTTTACTTTAATTTTCCACTGTGTGCTGCTATCCTCCTAGAGCTCTTCCGTGCCAGCTAGCAGGTGACTCCTTCTCAGCAGCTCTGCCTGCTCGGTGGTGTGAGCAGCGGCTGGTGGGGTGGCAGCTCAACATAGTCAAGCCAGGAGACAAGGCAGGTCCTTGGGGCACAGGGGTGGGTGGACCAGACAGGGCACCAGCACCTCTTCTGTTCTTAACAGTTGACAGGCCAAATCTCTCCTCAACCTTCCATATCCTCCAGTGACTGGCTGCAGTAGACAAACGATAGCACCTTCCTGGAGCCCTACATGTAGAATATCACTGTATGCAAAGAACGTCCTTATCCTCCTGTGACTGGCTTCCATAGGCAAACAGCAGCCACTTCATGGAGCCCTACACATAGAAAATAGCTGTATGGAAATTACTGTGCATGTGCCGTATTGGACGAGAGGGGACAGAACAGCGAGAGGACTTGTGATGGAGACTGTGGGGGAATGGTCACCCCCAGTGTCACTGTACTGTTTCTGTGGGTGGGGTGGAGTGGTGCATGCTGAGTGGGAGGGTCGAGTGGGGGGTTATGTCACAGACCAATGGGAAAAAAATAAATAAATAGTGTGAGTGTGGAGCTTTCCCCATGTGTAGGCTGTGACATTTGTCATCTCAGCATGCTGTTGTTTTTTTGTTGTTGACTTTGTTTCTGCACCCCTACTAGAAGAACTCTCTCCGGCAGCCACCTAATGTGCTCTCTACCTCCCACTGTGACAACCTCAGCTACCCCCCTCACTCTGACCAGCTATGCCCCTGGATCTGAACCCCCATGGGGAAAGGCCTCTCTATCCTCTTGGGGCACTCTAGCTACAGTATAGAGTGCCAGTCAGAGTGTCAGCCACAAGGAGAGTGAGGTGTCCAACATTGGGAGTGTGGTACATGCAGAGGTGCCATTGCCTATCTTCCAGAGCTTTTTGTTTTGTTTTTATGTCCCTCATCCAGCCCGCTCAGAGTTCAGTCATGCAATGGCATCTCAAGAAGTCCACCACAACTCCACCCCCTCTACATGTTGCCCAGATGTATGCACATCCCTTCAGCTTCCACCAGGGACCACTGTTGCACTGGGCAATCCCTGGATCCCTCTCCAGAGAGAGGAGAGCAGTCTTTGGATGCTCAATCCTCCCTCTCCCCTGACAACCCCCAATGACCCGGGCTCATACCCAAACCCAGGTCACCAGCGTAGTGCAAGGTGTGGCATCCAGCACCTCAACCCTCAGTGCCACCGAGCTGGCCATCTCAGCATGTTGTTGGTTGGGAAAGAATGTGGGAGCCCTTTTCTATAGCAAGAGGACTGCAGGGCTCCACCGACTCCAGCCCTAACAAGTTCTGGTCAGACCCAATATGGCTGTGGAGAGCTTTTAGGAGGGGCAAGAGCGGTGAACAGAATACACTGTGTTCTCACTGCACAGAAGTCAGCCATAATACTGCAGTGATTACAGTACTGTGCATGCGTGATACTCACACATGTGCAGTTTGCTCCAGAGTCAGCTTTGCGAACATGGCGGTTCTGACATAACTACTTGTAACAACCCAGTCCCCTTGGGTTACTAGAATCCCATTAGTACTAGTCTTAGGCAGGTAGGAAAAGGCAGCTGGTGGGGAGCTCATTAGGGGCTTTCAGCATAATGATATCATTGTTTACTCAGCTAGCCTGAGAGAAGGATGAGTATATTATTTAGAACTGTCACAATAGCATAACCATTTTAGAGTCAGATACTCTCGGGGAGCATAGAATGTTCATCAGTAAGTTCAAATATGGCAGTCAGAGTGGCAGGAGGTCTGGTCACTGGGGCTCTGTCAAAGTGAGCCCATTATTTCTCACCCTTGTTTGGAAAAATCTTCAGTTTGCTTGCAGGACACTCCTTAGTTACTCTCCAGGGGGGAGTGAGAGGGAATGCAGTTCTTGTGGATCCAAGGGGCAATCCCTTGAAGTTCCTGAAGTTCACAGCTGCCTTAAGGAAGAACAATGAGTATAATCTGACAACTACCAGAGAAAGAAAGGTACCTTTTGTTCTTTCCATGGCTGGCAGGAAGGAACAACTAATCTGTGAGTACAGAATTTGAGACTGTACTCTGATGGAGTTGTCTGAGGAGTGTGTGTGCCCTATATACAGCTAGATCACACTGGTCAGGACCCCTTTCACCTCACCTCTGCTGAATTTAAAGTTAAAGTTGGGCATCTTTAGCAATTCATTGGGGATTGGAGACTCATTTCATGTAATGCTGAAGGAATGACAAAGGCTGTTTGGGGCAAAGGGTGGGAGGAATGCCATCTGGAGTTTCAGGAGGGCTAAGTGGTTCATGGATGGGCACCAGTGTTCCATGGGTAAAGACTGTGCACCAGGAGGATGCTAAAGTGTGTGTCTCATCCCACAGATATACACTTTGGAAATCAAAATGTGTGAAAAATGTTTAAAGTGTGAGGCACATCCCAAGATATACAATGTGGAAGACAGGAAGAGATGTTTTTACGGAAAACAGTACTTTATCCCTACTTCAAGTCATAGTGCTCTGTTGTGACATCAAAATTTGTTGCCATAAGACTGTTGTCACAATCTTAAGCTGGAGGGTGGGAGGTTTAGGAGGGAGGTCAGGAAGCACTTCTTCGCAGAGAGGGTGGTGAACACTTAGAATGTGCCACCAGAAGAGGTCATCTTGTTGAAGACAGTGGGATGCTTTAAGAGAGACTGGGATATGCATAGGGGAAGGTAAGGATAATGGGTAGAGAGGATGGGAGGAGTGGGGAGGGAGGGCAGGGACATTAACTCAAGCTGTGGATCCTGCAATATGAGCAGACTTGATAGACCAAATGACATTCTTCTGCTGTCGTCTTTGTATGTTCATACATCACAAGTAATGCATTATGATCTCAGGTAGGGAGACAGCAACAGAAACAGGTGAACTCTTCAGGAGCAAAAATCCTGTTTTCATGCAAATGTCCTCAGTAATAAATAATGGGGAGGAAGAACAAAGAACTAATGTGAAATACAAGCTGAACTTTATCTTAATGTTATGTTTTGTTAAAGTTCTCCTGAAGGAGTTTTCAATCATTGTCATTCACTAATACTAGCACAGACACATACAGACAGTTTTAAAATGAAGCTCCAGTTGGTTTACAGCTTTTCTCAGGGAGTGAACTTTCATGTCAGTGAAATTTGATCTTGGAGTAGCTTTCTTTTGATGGAACTTATGCTGGTATATTTAGAATTTCACTTAACTGGCATATCAATTTGCAAGGTTGAGGCTGTTCAGAAGTGCAATAGGAGCTATGCCAAACAAATCTAAATATCTCTAAATGCATACAAGTTGCAGATAATAGACCTACATGAAAGTTGTTCAGGACAAAAAAGACCTTTCAAATGAGCCTATTCATTAACTGCACTAATTATATTTTTTAAATTATGGCCATCTAATTACCTCAATTTTCATTTTTCATAGGAGTTATGCCAAACAAATATCTCTAAAAGTATACATATTACACATACACCATCATATGAAAGCTGTTCAGGATAAAAATATCTTTCCAATGAGCCTATTCATTAAGTTGCACTAATTATATTGTTTAAACTATGGCCATCTGATCATCTGAATTTTCATTTTTCTTCACAATTTTCACCTCTTGGATGGCTATATTTAAAAAAATATATATAATGAATTCAGATTAGTGACTACCCTTATCTGAAAGGTTCTTTTGTCTTGAACAGCTTTCATGCTGGATGTATATTGGTAACTTGTATACTTTCTGAGATATTTACATTTGCTTGGCATGACTCCTATGGTGTTCACTCAGAAAGAAAAAAATTAGGTTGTTTGGAAGACCATATTTTACAAATTATAACGAATTTAGATTTGTCACTACCCTATTGTTTATTTATTTAGATTTTGATAACTGGGTAAGCCCACAGAGACCAGAGGTCCCTTTTTCAGTGGTTACCCAGAATTAGATACATACAGCAAAAGTTACATACAGTGGACAATAATACAGAGATTAAAAGTGAGACAGTATCAATTGGAGAGACAGGAATTACAGGTTAAGAATGTGATAGACGTTTTTGTCCTGAATAACTTTCACACAGGTTGTTTTTGTGTACCTTAAATAGTTTTAATGATATTTAGATTTGTTTGGAAGGTGTGCATGTTTGCTCTCAGATAAAAGCAGCTAAGAAAGAAGGGAGTATTTTTTAACTGCCATAGGGATTTGCAGTTATGGAAGAATACACTGAAAAGTACTAAAAAATGTGTTCCACAGAAATCCCTTTGTTCAAGCTAAAGCAGGGTGGCTGTAGTCTCTGCCCACAGCCATAATAATATGTGGTGAGTGGTGTTGGGGTAGCACATGATAGGGCAGCTGAACAAAGAAACCCATTACCTTGGCTAGTACTGAGGAAAATTCAGAACAAATATTTTATGTTATTATTATATTATTTGTTAAACTGTGTAGCATGAGCAAATTGGAGAACAATACCTGAGACACCTGGCCCTCCTACTAATGATCGGAAAAGTATTAGAACTAAGCATACTCCAGGTTGCCAGATGAGGACTCAGATAATTATAAAACCCTAAGATTGGCAAATTGAAAAGTATTATAAAACTGAAAACTGTAGAATCAAACTACAAGCTTTAAAGTTACTTCAGATGTTAAGTTATGCTGAGTTTCTGTGTAAGCCAACAGTGGTACCTGTTGTAATGAGGCGTTAAATGAAGAATGTTTTTCAGAATTGAAGGAGTAGGTACAGTACTGTTACAACAATTTAAGCAGTGTGTTTCTGATGATTTCAGATACTAGCTCTAACACAAACATCCTCATACTGCCCTAACATCTTTGGTTGCCTAAGACTGCAGAGGCAGAAGAATCTTAGGTTGAACACACATCTGAACCATGACAGATATCTCACACAGCTAACATCCTCAAATTCCATTGTCTAGAAAATAACTTTCTAATGAATGAGTCTCTCTACCATATGAAATATGCATTTTCACAGTGTGAATTCATTTTTAATTAAGCAATGTTGAGGAATATTTTGCTACTGTTGATGATGGAGGAGTTCAGCATGGTTAGAGGAACAATGGATCTAGTTACAATAGCAATATTCTGTAGTGTATCTAGTAGATCAGATTATTAAGTCTACTAGACATTGGCTCCCCTACCTAGACCTGTATGATAAATTCTGGTGACACAAGTCTTTCTCCAACACTATTCTGGGAACTTCATTGTACTGTAACTGTACATTTTGTCAAGGACATGACTCTCCAACATTTTTAATTTGTATACAAAACAAACATGATGTACACCATGATTGATATCCCCATCATCGATTGTAGTCGGTGTGTTACTGCCACTGTCCATTATAAACATGTCCACATTCAGATTTTGAGGGTGTATCCAGATGTCTAGCAGTGACTGGATGATTGTTTTCTCCTCTGTGATTCCACTCTGTTATTTACAAATGGAAGTAGACACTTCCTGTATTGCTGTTTCTCTGAGGGACTGTATGATTATGATTTAATATCACCCCTGCAGGTGGTGGTGGTGGTGGTGGGTTGGGACAGGTGATGATGCTTGATGAGGAGACTACCCATAGGCAGCGGGACTCAGAAATCATTGGTTTACACTAGTGATGCAGAAGTGAATGGTGAATTACTTATAACTCCTTCCCCCACCGCGTGCTTCAGCAGTGTCACCATCTGTATTCATGCCCATACATAAGAGAGAGAGAACAAAACCAGAAAACACAAAAAATGATGAAAGGCTGTGTCTGGGCCTTGCATCCTCTAAAAGTAATTAGAATACATGGTCTTTCACAATGGAGAATTATTGAAGATCTTGGGTCATCGTCTCCCCAGAGAGTCACACCATTTGCACAGAACTTCAGTGAGTACATGGCTGTTGTTGTTTATTCCTTGGTAACCAGATAAAGCCCACTAGGCACAAGTGATTGTTTTCTGTGGTGACCCAGGAGCACTGGGGAGATTAAATGACTTGAGTAGAGTCACACAGTTCCCAAATGGAGGCTGTGAGACTCAGACCAAGGTCTGCTGGAGATACCAAGCTCATTTGCAGCTCATTACTCTAACCTCTAGGCTATATTGTTAGCAGTTTAGTCTGGAAATGGAATTACTCTAGCAGTGTAATTTGTTTTGTCACTAATTTACTACCAGAGCTGATCTGGTGGTTGCTGGTCTTGGCTCTGGTAGTTGGTACATGGACTCCTCATGAAGTTGCTCAACCTGTTCAAATACTGCCTAAAAGACTGACTCCCAGCTGAGTCAAGCTGCTGGTGCTTCTCTGGATAGCTTCACATTCCCCTTTCTCTCCCCTGCTAGCCTATTTTGGTTACCAGACACTTTGTACTTTTAGCTGCTTCACTGTCATTATGATATTTGCCTTTGTATTTAAGCTTATGTACCTAATATTGTCACTGTCTACTATTTTATTATCTTGTATCACTTTGGCAACATTGTGTTAACTGGTCTTCTATGTTCTATTGTATTTTGCTTTAGTTGCCTCCTGTGCAATTGTTATGGCCTGGGTCATGCCTGAAAATGGTTTCTGAGATCAGTGTATTTACCTGGTTATCAAAGTCGTAAATAAAATGATCAGGGGTTCTATCCCAAAGTAATAGTAAAATAGTGTGGTGCATGAACCCAGAGTAGGTTGATAACAGGCCAGCTGTCTGCTTGGTGCAACCCCCTGGGATGCTGTACCTACCTACCTCCCCTTTCAACCACTCCACACCCTGGATACCAAGTTGTTCCCCAATACCATACACCACATATACCTTACAGTTGGCACTACAAAATACCCTCACACAGCTACTGCAACAAACAAAACACAGCTTTATTTTGGGGGAGGGCTAGGGAAGGGCTAGAAGAGGGGTACCTGGAACAGGAAAGCTGTAAAGAGAAAAAAAAGAGTTAGAATAGTTAACAACAACAATGCCAGTAGGCCAAGACACTCCAATGCCCATGCACACTGGTACCAGTGAAACCCCAGTTCAGTCTACAATGATACCCAGAGATGGTGCAGGCCTGGTGCTGTGGGTTGACCGGCATTGAAGCTTTAAGATTAATTTTAAATCTTTTTTGGAAAACACCTTTCCCAGTTCACGTGTCAGAAAAGCCCGAGTTACTCACAGTTCCGGAGAGCAGAGCAGTCCTTGGAACCTGGGGGAGGTCAACAGTTTAAAATCAGCAGCTTCAGTCCAAGAGAGGCAGCAATGACTAGACAGCAGCAGATGATAAGAAAACTTGAGCTGGCTTGTAGAGCTGACCTATTGTCACCTTTCTTGGAGGTCTTGCAGCTTGTCTCCTTCAGCCCATTCAGGCCCATTGCAGAGCTCAAATGCAAGCCTTACCAAACCACAGATGACCCAGACCCAGGAGTAGCTCCACAGCCTGGTTCACTCACAGGTCATAGTGTCCAATCACTCCGTCATATGCCAGTGGCCCCCAGCAGTCAGTAGACTCCACTTGGTAAGGGATAGCAAGTTTCCTAACGGGCTCTGAGTTGCAACTGGGAACACTCTGGTTTCACCTTGCTCTCAGACAGGAATACAGCTCCGATGTGCAGCCAGACAGTTTTTCAACTTGTTTCCACTTTTCAATGTCTTTGGGCAACAGATTCCAAACTCCAAACTAGCAGTTCCATTCCACAGCTGGATTTCAGAAGCAGCAACAGGTTCCTGAAGCGCAGGTCACCTGATCACCTTTTTCCTCTCACAAATTCTTTGATTCACAACAACATCCTCCTTTAACTCTGGCTCACACGCTGTTCCAAAAAAGACTCTTTCCCAGCTCATGGTTTCCTCTCAGTCCCTAATGATGCAGGATCACTGCAGAAAATGAGTCTCCTCCAAACCAGCAATTTCCACCAGATACCTGGAAAGCTCAGAAAAGATGCATAGTTACTTTAACCAGCTGAAATCATTCACATTGAATCCTCAGGCAAAACTCTGTTTAAGTCATGCGGAAAGCATTTAGAACTCTTTCCACTCAGCACTGATCCCTTCTTGACTCAATCAGAGCTGAAATCAGACTGCCCAGACTGTCCAAAGTCCTGGGATTTCTCCTGAGAATCCTGTCCTCTGATTGGTTAGTGCCAGTTATCAATCACAAATATCCATAATTATTAGCCCTCTCTGATTATTGATTGGTAAAGGTCTCTTGGCACTTGAAATCAATTCACACCACTCCCATGAGTCCTCTCAAACACTTTTGGGCACCAAGTTAGCTGTCCATTATGGGTCATAGCATCATAATATGTCTGCTCAATATACAGTCCCACTGCAGTGCATATAGTGTCCTAACTTTAGAGTTCATACAGCCAAGATAAACATATTTGTTTAATCACTCCCCCACTGATTTGTAGCCTTCTCTTTCCTTTATCTCTCACTGGCATAGTTCATAATTCTTATTTTGCCCCCTGCCTGTTACTAGCACTGATATACCAAGTCCCTAGGCACTGGACAGGTTTACCTCATTAATATTCAGTGTTGCCTCATTAATATGCATGAGACAGCTTCCCTAACTAGAGTGCTTATTGGCGCTCTTTAATAAAACAGTTTGCTGTTCCACCTTTAACCTCTCGGGGTCTCTGGTCCCTATTTATCTTAACGGGGGGCTAGGACCACTGAAGAAGCATCCAGACAGCTGAAAGAATAGTAGAAACGCCGATGCGATCTTGCACATGTGCTGAGCACCTGCCCTGCACTGAAGTGTAAAAACAAGTCGGCGGCTCTGCGATTTGCCTCCACCAGCCACTGGTTTCTAGGGAAGCACCTGGAGAGCTGGAGGGAGACCTAAGGAGGGAAACAGGGAAACAAACAGGGACACTGCCAGAGCAGCAGGAGAAATGGGAGCACAGGAGAGCCTTTGGGGCAAAACAGGTAAGCCCCCGGGGGATGGGGGTTACAGTACACTACACATAAAGCAGAGATTCCCTGATGCAAAAGCAGGGAAAAAAAAACATGGCATAGCTGAATCACAGGGAAGGAGCACTCAATATTTCTAACAGAGATGCTATGTTGTAATGTGGTCTTAAAATATGAAAGAGACCTGCCAGTCCATCCTGTACTCCTCATAGCTCTTTAAACTCCAACCTCTCCTCCCTACCTTAATGGTAGATGTCTCTTTCAATGTTTTATCTTCTCCACATTATGGTTTAGCTTTCTTCCCTACTATCTAAGCTCTCTCTTTTCAAACCCCTCCCCCACGCACTGTTAGCTACTCTGGCTACACTCCATTTCCTTCCCCACCACAAGCCCTCATTAAGAGACAGGCAACTTTTATGTTTGCTTGTGCACATGCACAAGAAACATGCTGCAACAGCTTGCTGTAGAAGCAGGTTGTGGAGGTGCGGTCCTCTTGTGGCCAATGCCACCACTGCTTTTGCAGGCTTGTTTCTGTGGCTCCAGTAAATGAGCATGCTGTCTATGACAGCAGCTCAAAAGCATCCCATCTTCAGAAGCGATTCTCCTGCAATGAGGGGAGGCCCCATATTAAGGAAGGGTATGCCTTAACTGGTGTTAAATTTCAACAAATGTGGCTGCGCCTGTCACTGTATGCCTCTTACAGTCCCACTGAAAGCCGACGTGGGGGTGCCCAATCCCCCTGTGACATATCTCCCCAACACAGACCATTTTTCTTTGCCGACAGAGGGGGCACAATTTCCATTTGCTCCAGTCCCGAGGGTTGACCCCTCAGCTGAAAGTTCCCAACACTGCTCCCCCCCCGAGCAGGTCATGGCACACAACCCCAGTCACCCCACCCAAGGGTAGAAGCAGCTCAGCAGGTACCTGAAAATCTGAGGAGAGAACAGCGGGCAGGCGAAGTCTGCCATGTAGTCCAAGTGCTGGTCATGCTCACACTAGGCCAGCAGAATTTCTCCTCAACGCAGCCTCTCCAGCAGACCCCTCTGTTATGCTCACAACTCTGACTTGTCTTCCCTCCACATTGCCACACCAACAGCCCTGATTGGCACTGGGCTTGGGATCTGGGCCACCAATCCTGCTGCTCACAACAAAACTTCCAAGGCTCTCACTCTGGATGTAGAGCAATTTGCGGCTTTCAGCCAAACAGGCCGCCGTGACTCTGAAAAGAAAAATGACAAAACAAATGCTCCCGCTTTCAAATTGTATAATACAGTGGGAGCACTAACAGCATGAATGAAATATAGGAGACTTCTAGCACTACTGCAATGACTTAGCTAGCAGTCTGGCATTCTGGGACTATCCCCCAGCAGAAGTAAGCACAAAGCCAAAATCCCTAGGGCCACCATTATATAGGGGCAACATGTCTTTTCCCAAGGTCTGAGGGCCCGCCTTGTTCATGATTTTTAATTTGTTTTACAGGGCATGAGTCCGACCTGCCTGCCCGATCCATCTTGCCAAGTTGCCTGCCACTGCCACAAGACAGTCTTGATATACATTTTTTTATTTTATTTTATGCAGTCAACTAAGAGTAGAGAACAGCGCAGGAGGGGATTAGGAATGAAAGATGCCAGGCGTGGAGGTGGTGCCGAGCCCAGGAGAAGAAGGAAAGCATGCATGGAGTGGAGAATGATCTGGAGTGCGTGCTGCAGTGGTCTGTGAAACGGGTAGAGTCAGTCAGTTATTTGCCAGCTGTTGTTTGCAAGTTTGTTCCGCCGTGAAGCGTCATGACTAGAAGGGAGATTAAGAAGATCGAGAATGGGAAGGAGATCAAGTTATTTAAAAAATCTTTTTCATCAAGGAATCATCAGGGCCATGTCAGTCTGGAGTCGGACTACTGGTCTGTCTGGGGGTAAGTTGGCACAGGCTGAGGCAGCAGTGTATGATGTGTGGGCTGTGGCTGGGTTTGGAAAAATAAATAAAAGTTCCTTTAGTCCACCTCTAAGAAGAGCTGTGTACTGTCACTTAGTCTTTGAAATCCAGACCAGCACCATCCTCCTCCACCACCACCACCACTAGACAATGAGTTAAAATATACACCTAACTGAAAATGAATGCTTGAGAGACTGAGAGAGAGAGAGAGAGAGACACAAGTAAGTGGAAAAATTATGAAATCAGAATCAGTTGGGGGTGTGGTGGGACTGGGAGAAGGATTTGGAATCCTACAGTTGTAACAGCCAGTGTGTGCAGTTTTCCCACACACATTGATTTTTTTTTATTTGGTGGCAAATATTTGCTATTAGTATATAGTGACGTGGCCCTTGAGTCCTAGGAATAAGGGCTGTAATCCATCTGTATAAATAAAAAAAAAATACCTAGCTTTTTCCCTTCCTTATATCAATTCCCACTCAAGCCAAGCTATACTCAGGTATGCAACTAGACTTCTCAAAAAGCTAAGGCATAGAGTCAAAAAATCTATGGGGGGAGGGGGCAGTATGAGCATTCCCTTCCCCCAGCCTGTTTATATAAAAAATAAATGCCACTTCTTTGTTTCTTGACTACAGTGTCACTTGAAGAATGTACTGTACCTGCAACTGCAGTATATAACTGCAGTGGGCTGGCAGTATAGCCTAGAGGTTAGAGTAATGAGCTGAGAACGAGCTTGGTACATCCAGCAGAGCAGACCTTGGTTTGATTCACCCAACCTCCACTTGCATACTGTGTGAGCAAGTCACTTTACCACCCAGTGCTCCCAGGTCACCCCTGAAAACAGGCACTTGTGCCTAGTGAGCCGTACCCAGTTACCAAAGACTTAAATAAAAATAAACTGTGTTATCTAAGTTTTTAGTAGTCCCCCCCAAATCAGCCACATGCCTTAAAAACCTCAGTGTAGTTACACCACAGTTTCCCTGATACTGCATCATGGGGCATGGAATCCAGTATAAAAATGTCTCTGTGAATAGAATAGGACCTGTCAAGGCTGTCAGACAATATTTAGGTGGTTGCAACTCCGAAATATTTGAAAATGCCAAATGGTTGGCCTATGAGTCACTACACAGATGCCAGCACTGAAGTCAGGGGTAGGAAAGACATAATATAAGTGTGTTTTTTATCTTCAGTAAAAGGCCCTAAACTCACCACAGAGCATCTAACCCCCAGAGCATCTGACTCCAGCTTTAGTTGGTTTGGGATACAGGGGCCCATCTCAAATTACTTGCCCTGGGCCCCAAAATTCTTAGCTGCAGCCCTACACAGGGCAAAACAAACGCAACCTCACTACCTTACTCACGGTGTATGCCCTGGCTATCAGCTATAGACTAACTAAAAACCTGATAAAAGATCAAATAAACAAAAATAAACACCAAAGCAGGGGTGGCTCTGTTAAAGGAAAACTCGGTAAATCTATACTCTCCTCCCTCCCTGAAAGCTTTCACCACCTTACCGATCAGTTTTTAGTTAGAAATGAAAGTTTTCTCATGCTGCTACTACTTTATTTTCATATTTTTAAAAGTCCACGAACCGGAATACTAGTGGATGCTGGAGTTCTGATTATCGCAAGGACATCATGCACTCCAATACTTTGCATTGAAGTTCATGGTGCATCACCGCACCTTTACAGTAAATGGTTCTGGAGGAAATGCAATGTTGTCCCATCTGCAGGCACCTCTCTGGGCTGAGGTAGGAGGATGCTCATCTCCAGGCTGAGTTGACCAGGATCTGTGGGACCTCCTCTACCACCCAGGGACCACAAGGGTCATTGCTGTTGCCTCAGAGGTTGCCAAGAAAGAGGAGTGGTTGGACCACAGTGGGCTCAGGGAGGGTGAGGGTGGTGGAACAGAGGTGCATCCCTCCAGTTGTACCTCTCCACAATTTCTATGCCATTCTGGAAAAGTGTGGTTCCTCTATGCAGGCACCCACAGTGGAGACCAAGGAGGATGCTGGGAACCTCCACAAAGGAGGCCCACAGGAGGGTGGCATGGGACCCCACAGGGGAAGGAAACAAATCCTGGTGGGGGATTCCATTGTTAGGGAGGTAGAACTGGGGGAGGAAGGGGAGAGGAAGGTAAGGTGCCTGCCTGGTGCCATGTCTTAGAGGGACAGGGAGTGAATCCTCAGGATCGCAGGATCAGCTGCACAGGGGAGGGAGCTGGATGTCACTGTCCACCTAGGGACAAATTACCTTGCTAAGAAAGGGATCAGAGTAGTGCAAGAAGCACTTGTGGAGATGGGGATGGGACTTAGACAAATAGCACATATAGAAACCTTCTCGGAGGTGCTGTCTGTCTATGGCATGGGTGAGGCTAGGGTGCTCCACACCATGGGATTCAATCAGTGGTTGAAAAACTGGTGCAGAGCTCAGGGATTTGGTGTCATTGTGGCCTGGGGGTCCACCTGGAGGGATGCAGGGCTGTAGTGGCGTGATGATCTGCCTCTGTCCAGGAGAGGAACCAGGATCCAAGGTGATAGGTTTAAATACTTCATTGGCAAGCATTTAAACTAACCAAGGCAGGGAGGCACTGGAAGGGAGCAGGGAAATCCTAGCCCCCCAAAAAAAATCAGGGTATTAAGTGAGGTAGACACGAACACAGAAATGTCGATAGGGAGAAGCGCAGGTGTAAATGGAGAAAGTGACAAATGCAATAAAGACAGGGATGGGGCAAAAAGGGGTAAGGCCATCAAGAAATGGAGGGTAATGAGTACCAACGCCCATAGTCTGGGCAACAAGCTCCCTGAACTGGCAGCCTTGATGGAAGAGGGATGCCTGGATATCGTTGCAGTCACAGAAACATGGTACACAAAGAACCATGACTGGGATGTTAACATACCAGGATATACAACCTACAGGAGAGATAGAGAGGGCAGAAGGGGGGAGTAGCTCTCTATATAAGGGAAGGGATAAAAGCAACTGAACAAAAGACTAAACAGGGAGGAGAGGAGGCACTGTGGGTCACCTTAGAGACTGGAAACGACACCACAATCCACACAGAGGTTGTATACAGACCCCCATGTCAGGGGGAGGGAATGGATAAGGATATGATAGAAGGCATTCTTAGGATGGCAGAGAAATAAGGGGAGATACTGTTGATAGGGGACCTTCATATGCCAGATGTTAACTGGAGCACCTTTGCTGCAACCACTTCCATAAGCAGGGCCATTCTCGATGCCCTTCAGGTGGCATGCCTCAGACAGTTAGTTTTGGAACCTACTCATGAGGGAGCAATCTTAGACCTTGTATCTCAAATGGGGACAGTGAGAGGATCTCAGATCTAGAAGTGGGTAGCCATTTGGGAATAAGTGACAACCAAACAGTGTGGTTCATGATAAACTAAGCTACAGAGTTAAGCCATACAAAAGTGAGGGTTCTGGACTTCAGGAGGACTGACTTTGGCAATATGGGAGAGTGCCTTGGAAAAGTACTAGCAAACAGGCTAGTTGGAGGGGTAGAGAAACAGTAGGGAAATATAAAAACTGCCATCACAGAGGCAACAAGTCTTTGTGTTTAGCAAATAAACAAATCAAAATGAAAGAAAAAGCCACTATGGTTCTCAAAAGAGGTGGTGGTAAAGGTTAGGGAGGAAAAGATAGCATTTAGGAAGTATAAAGAAACACAGAAAGAGCAGGACAGAGAACTGTACCAGTTAAGGCAGAAGGAAGCAGGGACAGTAGTCAGAATAGCAAAGGCACAAACTGAGGAAAAGAGGGCAAACTTGTGTAAGAAGGGGGATAAAATCTTTTATAGGTATATCAGGGAGCATAGAAAGACAAAAGGAGAGCTGGTGAGGCTGAATAGAATGGATGGTGGGTGGGCAGAGAGTGACAGTGAAAAAGCAGGGATACTGAATGAATATTTTTGTTCAGTATTCACAAAAGAGGAAGTGGGGGAAGTGCCTAATCCAATTAACAGAAGCAATCTGGAGAGGGGGGTCGATCCATTCCTTTCACAGAAGAAAGGTTTCTGAAAGAACTCCTAAAACTGAAGGTGGACAAAGCAGTGGGGCCAGATGGAATTCACCCCAGAATGCTAAAAGAATTAAGCAGAGAACTAATGACACCACTGACTACCTTTTTTAACAAATCATGGGAGGATGGTGTGGTACCTGACAACTGGAAGAAGGCTGATGTGATTCCTCTTCACAAATGTAGGACCAAGACAGAGGCAGGAAACCACAGACCTGTCAGTTTGACCTCTGTGGTAGGAAAAGTGATGGAATCACTTTTGAAGGAAATAATTTTTGAGTACCTAGAGGCCAGTGGGGCACAGGACCCAAGGCAGCATGGGTTCACAGCGGGAAGGTCATGTCAGATGAATCTAATTGATTTCTTTGACTGGGTGACCAAAGTAGTAGACCAGGGAGGGGCTGTGGACGTGGCCTACCTAGACTTTAGCAAGGCATTTGACACAGTCCCACAGAAAACATTAATAAACAAATTTTCCAGCCTGGGAGTGGGTGGTAGCATAGGTAAAACATTGGCTGGACAACAGGACACAGAGGATAATAGTAAATGGAGTCCACAGTGAAGAAAGGGGGGTTACTAGTGGGGTACCACAGGGTTCAGTACTGGGTCCAGTCTTTTTTAATGTCTTTATAAGTGACATTGAAGAGGGACTGGAAGGAAAAGTATGCCTCTTTGCAGATGACACAAAGATCTGCAACAGGGCTGATACACAAGGAGGCGTGGAAAGGATAAGAAGGGACTTGGCAAGGTTAGAGGAATGGCCTGAAGTATGGCCGCTTGGATTCAATGCATAGAAGTGCAAAGTAATGCACCTGGGAAACAAAAACCCAGGGGAAGACTACACATTGGGGGGGGGGGATAGTAACAACAATATAAATGGAAAGGGACATGGGGAAAGTAATATCAGATGACCTTAAAGTTGGCAAGCAATGTGAGAAGGTGGTAGGGATGGCTGGGTGGATACTGGGATGAATAGGGAGAGGCATCACCAGCAGAAAACAGGAAGTTGTTATCCCCCTGTACAGATAATTGGTGAGACTCCATCTGGAGTACTGCGTCCAGTTCTGGAGACCCCCATCTTCGCATGGACATAGACAGGAATGTTGGCAGTTCAGAGGAGAGCAACTAAAATGGTGCAGGGTCTGCAAGAGAAGCCATATGAGGAGAGACTAAAGGAGCTTAATATGTATACCCTTGAGGAAAGGAGGGAGAGGGGGGACATGATAGAAATGTTTAAGTACCTCAGTGGTATCAACAAAGTCCAAGAGGATAGCATCTTTCAGAAAAAGAGATGTGCAAGAACAAAGGGACACAATTTGAAGATAGAGGGTCGATGGATCAGGGGCAATGTGAGGAAGTATTTTTTCACAGATAGGGTGGTGTACTCATGGAACAGCCTTCCTGAGTAGGTTGTGTGGTCTAAAACTGTGGAAGAATTCAAGAATGCATTGGACAGACATAAGGCAATTTTTGTGGGGGTAGGAAGAAATAGGCTGTTGGTTAAATAGGATTTGCAACTTATCCTCTAGGTAGGGAAATGGGCAGACTAGGTGGGCCAAGTGGTCCTGATCTGCCATCAAAGTCTATGTTTCTATGAGCCCCCCGGCATCTGCCATATTCCCGGTTTGTGGACTTTTAAAACGTAAAGTAGGTAAGAGCGCAAGAAAAACTTGCATTTCTAGCTAAAAAGCTGGATTGGGGGTAAGGCTTTCGGGGGTGGTAGCATATAGATTTACCGAGTTTTCCTTTAAAGATCAATGACAATGGGGTATTCATCAGACATTTGTACTGTAGTTTAGCCAGAGTGTGCTGTCCATTATCTCCCTGGCAAGTTTTGCATGTCTCACAATAATATATATTTTTTGTAATAATTACCTTCTGTTTGAAGTGCTTTCAAACAGTGTAAAGTGCTCACTGACTAAATGGGATCCGTGCACGCGGTGAAGCTGTGACCTAATTTTTGGGCTGTCACAGTCTGCTGTTCATTTTCCAAGTATACCTGCTACTGAGCTCTTCACACTGACTGGAGATCGACAGGTTTCTAAAATCCAATTTTTCTTTCCAACAACTCATACTCTCTACCTTATTTATTAGTATCCCTCCTCATATTTCAGCTTTCTTTGCTTTACTGCTTGTTGTTTCCAATCACTGTGACCCAATCTAAATTGCAGCTGTTATTTCTCCATTATTGGTGTCTTCCTGTCTAACACTTTCTAGTGGTACTGCAAGAGTTTCCAATCATTTTTATTTTTATGTTATTCACATGCTTTACACTGAAAAACAAATTTATTGCTGATAGTGTCTTGACATGTTTTAATGCAGCAAGATATTAGCAGCTGTTAGTAAAGAGCCGCAATTCCAGAATTGCAACATCATGGGTCACTGATGATATGTTGAGCTGTCACAGGAGTTTCAGCAGATGTTTCAGAGTTGGTCCATGTGATTAACAGCAGTTTCTGGCACTGTAGTCATTGCATTTTCTTTGCCCTTTATAACCTTGCTTACTCTGACCCACCAGTCTGCTGCTAGTTGTTTTCCACTGCCACTATACAGATGGGACGTCATGGGAGGATGGGGTGGTACCTGAGGACTGGAAGAGGGTGGATGTGATTCCCCTTCACAAAAGTGGGATCAAGACAGAGGCAGGAAACTACAGACCTGTCAGTTTTAACTCTATGGTAGGGAAAATGATGTGATCACTTCTGAAGGAAAGAATTGTTGAGTACCTAGAGGCCAGTGGCCACTGGACCCAAGTAGCATGGATTCACAGTGGGAAGGTCATGTCAGATGAATCTAATCGATTTCTTTGACTGGATGACAAAGAGGTAAACCAGGGAGGGGCTGTGGACATGTTCTACCTAGACTTTAGCAAGGCATTTGACACAGTCCCACACAAAAGATTAATAAACAAATTTGCCAACCTGGGAGTGGGTGGTAGCATGGGTAAAACATTGGTTGGACAACAGAACACAAAGGATAATAGTAAATGGAGTCCACAGTGAAGAAAGGGGGTTACAAGTGGGGTGCCGCAGGGTTCAGTACTGGGACCAGTCCTCTGTAATGTCTTTATAAGTGACATTGCAGAGAGACTGGAAGGAAAAGTATTTCTCTTTGCAGATGACACAAAGATCTGCAACATTGCTGGTACACAAGGTGAAGCGGAAAGGATGAGAAGGGACTTGGCAAGGTTGGAGAAATGGTCAAATTTATGACAGCTTAGATTTATCGCAAAGAAGTGAAAAGTAATGCACCTGGGAAACAAAAGCCCAGGGGAAGGGTACACAATAGGGAGTGAGATGCTGACAGGAACAAAAATGGAAAGGGACCTGGGGGTAGTTATATCAGATGACCTAAAGGTGGGCAAGCAATGTGAGAAGGCAGTAAGGAGGGCTGGGGGGATATTGGGATGCATAGGGAGAGGCATCACAAGTAGAAAACAAAGTTATCTCTCTGTACAGACATTTGGTGAAACCCCATCAGGAGTACTGTGTGCAGTTCTGGAGACACCATCTCTGCAAAGACACAGACAGGATGGATGCTGTCCAGAGGAGGGCAACCAAAATGGTACAGGGTCTGCACCAGAAGACATACGAAGAAAGACTAAAGGAAGTTAATATGTGTGCCCTCGAGGAAGGGGGGGGGGCATGATAGAAACTTTCAAGTACTTCAAGGGAATCAACAAAGTTCAAGAGGGTAGCATCTTTCAGGAAAAGAGATGTGCCAGAACAAGGGGCTGCAATTTGAAGATGGGGGGGATGGCTCAGAGGTGTGAGGAAGTACTTTTTTATGGAGAGGGTTGTGGATTCATGGAACGGCCTTCCTGAGGAGGTTGTGGAGTCAAAAACAATGGGGCAATTCAAGAATGCAGGGGACAGACATAAGACAATGCTAGTGGGGGGTAGGAAGAAGTAGGCTATTGGTTAACTAGGATCTGCAGCTTGTCTATTAGGTAGGGAAATGGGAAGACTAGGTGGGCCAAGCTTATCATAAGACTAGGGGATTTTCAACAGTGTCCTGATGAACATTCTGTCTGTCAATAAAACGGATTGATGTAACACCCCACACACACACATACAAACACACACACACACACACACACACACACACACACACACACACACTCACTCTCTCTGTCTAGTCGTTCTGTGTGGCTTTCCTAGTCAGAAATTACAACTAAATAAATATATTATCCTGGGAGGAGAAGAAAGAAAGTAATACATATGATATGTTTTTGTATAAATGGGCCTTTGTGCTGCTGATTACATTGGTGTGGATACAGATGCACTTGTTAGTGTGCAGTTACAACTAAGAGTCAGCTATAATCTAAAATGGAAAAAAAAGCATTTTAAAGCAAACAAACCCCCAGAACCCTGGTCTTTCTCCTTATTATGAGGGCCCTTCAAATTCTCTGGCACAACTGAAAAATTTCAGAGGATCATCACAGTAAGAATGGTAGATTTCCAGGGTTGTCTAAATTACATCTAAACATGTAGGAAAGGATACTGCAAGTTATTTTAGGGAGCATTTTAACTTGTTATTAATAAATAATAAAGATTGTCAAACAACCCTCTGAGAGTCCATTTTTTAAAAGAGCGTAACGTAAGTTTCGGTAAAAAGTGCTTATAAAATGCTGTTTTGGTACATTTTCACAGGGATGTCACTGGTTTTCAAAAGTTTCATGACAGATTCCAAATACTATATGCCGATTTTCACATAAATCATGACTTCCATAAAAATGTGATTTCCACATTGCCCTACCTATTATGTGAAGCCTCTCACTTGCCTCCTTCAGTCTGCAATCACCTCTACATGCCCCATTGTTGTAATGACACATGCAAGCATTGTAAGCAACCCAGATTTGTGTATCTGGCATGTGCACTGGTTTTGCATGGGCTTCTTTGTAGCCTGCTGTACAAATGGTCAGGACTTGTTAAAATTCAAAATTGATCCAGAACTGGACTGCAGTGTGCCTGAAACCTGAATGGATTGAGGATCCTGGAACATGTGCCTGGAACTGGAATTGTGGAATGCTGCCAGCCAGTTCTGGACCCTGAAGACACCCAGAGTTGAATGCAAGGGTTCTAGATGCAGAACCTGCATGCTGTATTCCAGTTTTCTGGTTCAGGACACCTGGCTCTGGATAGAGTCTGATGCAGGAATCAGTCAGTTACAGTTCTACATGCATTTGGGTTCTGGACTGATTCCTGTTTTCACCCATACCCCAAAGGACCCCCCCATAAAAATGAGATATTGTATACCTTGGGGCACACCGCCGTCTGTCTGATGTTAATTTAAAATAAACGGAGGGATAAATGCAGTGCAGCTTGGCAAATGCGGTATCTGACAAAGTAACAGATCTTTGGTTACTATGGTTCAAATATATGGAATAATGTACAGGTAACCACAGAGACAAGATTGTCATTCCATCCAGGGGGTGAGATAACATCACAGATCTGGAGAGCAAAGCTTGAGATGTGTCTATGATGTGACATCAGCCCAAGATAGAAGGATCAGCCTTGTTGTCTATGGTTTCCCATACATTATTCTGTATAGTACATGTTTCAACTCATTTACTTTCTTTCTGTGTCTTGAACTGCGAGCAAATAAACAGAAACCAACAGGAAACGATTAAAAATGTTTACTGTGACGTAAGTAAACGCTACAAGAGCTGGCATCATTTCTAGTAGTCCATCTTTTAACAAACAGTCCACTTAGGGTGTTTTCAGTCTTGCTGATTCTGACATCTCTACTGTGGTACTCTAGTGTTCTGATATAAGTACTGTGGTACAACAGCATTCTGGCATTACTACTGTTGTGCAGCAGCATTATATAGTGTATGGTAGAACATTGCATTCCCTAAAAATCTATCATTTACTAGTCTTGTTGTACCATCAATGTGATGTCATGATGTTGTACCATCATGAGTATGTCACATCAATGGTACAACAGGATGTAATGTCTTTGCGCCTGCGCAGTTAGCTGAGAATCAGCTGCAGCAGTGAGTGCTTGCATTGAACTGAACAGCGCAGGGCAGTGTTACAAAAGTAAGACCCCTCTTTTTTTCATAATGTCACCTTCTACAAAGCGTTGCCTGCTGTTGTTCTTTTCAAAAACAACTGAAAAATGTACTCTGAGAGAGCATGGCTGAGGATCAGTTCCTTGCACCCAGAGGCGGGGGCAAGTCTGAAAGCGTGGCAGCAACCAGAATCACATATGAAGAGCTCAGCTTTTAAATTACTGTTGCCCATACACTATGAAAGATAATGGATGGACGACAGTAAACAACATTTGCTGAACTCACTTCTCAAGGTTGTCAGATGACTGAAAACCTCTCGAGCTTCACTGTCGAGGTTTACAAGGTTGTCGTGACAACCTCTCAAAGTGAGCACAACATTGTTGTTCACTGCTGTCCATCCATTATCCTCTATATTATCAGTGCTCTGGTACAACAGTATTCCAACATCATTCTGACATCACTGCCATTGAACAACAGCATTATGTCATCAGTGCTATGGTACAGTAGTACAGCAGTATTTTGACATCACTACAGTGATACGAAGAGCATTCTGTCATAACTACTGTGGTACAGTATCATTTTTGACATCACTGCTATGGCAAAGCAGCAAGTCACTATTGTGGTGCAGCACAATGTTGACATCACTGCTGCGGTACAGCAGTATTCTGATACCACTACTGTGGTACAACAGCATACTGACATCACTACTGTGATACAACAGCACACTGATATTACTAATGTGGTACAACAGCATTGTGACTTCATTGCTGTGGTACAGCAGAATACTGGCATCAGTGCTGTGGTACAATAACATTCTGACATCACTACTGCAGCATAACAGTATTCTGTCATCACCACTATGGTATAACAACATTCTGAGATCACTACTGTTGTATAACAGCGTTTTTGACACCACTGCTGTGGTACAACAGCATTCGTACATCACTACTATGGTAGAACAGCATTCTAACATCACTACTATGGTAGAACAGCATTCTAACATCACTACTGTGGTACAGCAGCATTTTGACATCAGTACTGTGGTACAACAGCATTCTGATATCACTACTGTAATATAACAGAATGCTGACATCAATACTGTGGTATAACAGCAACTGGACATGTATGGATTTCCATATATAACAACACTGAACCATGTACTATAAAATTCTCTCTCTCTCTTTTATTTGCACTATAGACTGGCCATTGGCTGAAGGCAAGGATCTGTGTATTTTAACTGTGTATCCATTTCAAGAATAGAGACAGGGCTGAGCACTAGGAAAACCACGATCTACCCCCAGTTATTTTGTGTGTGTGTGTGTGTGTGTGTGTGTGTGTGCGCGTGTGTGGTGTACAGATGGTCCCATTTTTACACTTAATCCATCTTCTTGGTAATCGAGATATGTTTGAAATCCCAATTTCTGGAAGTCAATATTGTATTAGAAATCAATGCTTTAATGTTAATTAAGCAGTACTGCATGACAGTGAGTGCGCTGTGGTGGGATAATGACACGTCTCAGGTGGGTTGCTACTATAACCCAAGAAGTGCCATTATCCCACCACAGTGCAACCTCTGCAGAGCCTTATTGCAATTTATTTATTTTATTTTGTTTTTGTTGACCGGGTAAGTGCACTAGACAAATCCTGCCTATTTTCAGGCACGACCTGTGGGAGGGGGATACAGATGAATGACAACTGACCTTGAATCAGATTAAGCTGCTGGTGGTATTTTTAGTGAATGAGGGAAATTTGGCCAGGACACTGGGGAAATTTCCCTACTCTTTTCGAGAAGTGTCATGGGATCTTTAACTTCCACCTGAGCTACCACCAATCCAGGCAGATGGGACCTCGGTTTAACATCTCATCCGAAAGACGGCACCTCAGAAGTGCAGCACCCCTCTCATGCTGCACTACAGTGTCAGTACTGGGATATTAACCCAAGTGCCAGATGTGGGAACTGAACCCACAGTCCTCTGATCTCCCGGCCTCAGAAGCGAGTGTGCTACCTACTGAGCCACTGATACTGACAATTATGAAATGGGTCCACTCTCCACTGTAAAAAGAATATTTAAAAAAAAGCTATGTATTTCAATTGTTAAAAAATATTTTAAAAATGAAAAAGAATAAATTAAAAAGAATAAAATAGTACAGTTTTGACATTGCAGTGTTGCTGTCAGGCCAGTAGGTGGTGGCAACACTGCATATGAGAAAAGGGAAAGGTGGAAGGGGAAATTGTTTAACCAGGAATGGCACACTAAGCCAGATCTTGTTTCCAGGTGCAACCTGGAAGCACAAGGATGTTAAGTGACTAGTTCAGGGTCACACAGTATGCAAGTAGGAGCTGATGGGATTCAGATCCAGGTCTCCAGGTTTGCAGCGCAGTGCTCTTAACTAATACACTCTATAAGGAGCTGATTTTTTTCCCCAACAAAAGGTATGGCAGGACTGAGGGTAGATGACTGCTTCAACTGCAGTGTGAACTGTAGAACCTAACAAATAGCAAGGAATCAGAATGGAATGTGGTTGGCAGTAAGCCGGTGACAGTCTGGATTTGAAAAGCTACCTTTTACTAACAGCTGTGGTCAGTGGCAGTGCTGCAAGCCATACTGTGGCCTTTTTCTAATAGCCAAAGTCAGTGACAGTGATGTGAGCCCCACTGGGACCTTTTTCTGGTAGCTGCAGTCTGCAGCAGTATTGCGAGCCTCGCTGGGGCCTTTTTCTAACAGCTATAGTCAGGTGCAGTATTGGGACCCCCATCTGGGCCATTTATTGACAACCAACAATCTTTGGTAACTTTGACTGGGAAACTGGTACTTGGGTCTGGAAAGTGAAGCAGCAGCCTGAGCAGCAGTCATGAAAGAAAGTACGTAGCCTCGTCAGACTGACAAGGTGGGGCATGGATACATTTAAAACAAGCATTTGTCAATGCCAAATGTTGTCTTGCTGGCATTGGCATTGGTAGTGCAGGAGTTAGAGATGCATAATAGGAATGGCAGTAAAGTATGGAACTAATGCCAACCCCACCCCCACCCCCCACCCTGCAGAGACTGACAGGAGCTGGGGTGTGCCTTCGGGGCTTCAGCTACAATGCTCATGCCATTTTACCTCACCCTACCCTGTAGACACTGACAAATGTTGTGGTGTGCTTTGTGGTCTTTTGGGCCTTATACTTAACCCATTCCATAATGAAATACGCTGAGACAGATGCAGTATATGATAATGGGCCTCACCCTACCCTATAGACACTGATAGGTGTCATGGTGTTCTTTGGGGTCTTTGGGCATTATACATAACCCATTCCATAAGGAAATACACTAAGACGGGTGCAGTATAGGAGAATGGGGTGAATGTTAGAAGACTAACACCCAAGGCACACCTTGATGCCTGTCACTAGCTGTAGGTGGGGGTGGGGTGGGGGTGGAATGGCGTAAGCATTACAGCCAATGATTCCAAGTCACACCCCTGATGCCTGGCAGTCTCTACAGGGTGGGTTGTCACAGTTGGAAACCCTAAGGTTGTAGGCATTTGTTGGTATTTTCACTCCAAATGTTCAACATAGGCTTTTTGTGACCACATCTCATGAAGAGCGGCACAATCAGTTTGTTAGCTGAAAGGTGGTTTTGCACAGTGGCTATGCCATTTGGCGACACAGGAACAAAAACACATTTTGGTCAGGATGTGGAAAATGACAACTATATTGTTCATGAGGAGGCGTAAAAAAATGACAATGTTGAAAATCTGGAGTGAAAATATAAAAAATTGGTGAAGTCATGAGCATGCATAGACCAAAATCCAAGAACACTCTGCACGCGAGTGCCAGTGAAACTCCAAATAAACACCAGCCTCTCTTTTCTAATTGAACAATATGTTTTATTGATGCATGGTGCCTGGAGTCACAATTCACACTTGCTGCTCCTTCAGTTTATAAAATACAGCCAATGTAAGTGCATCTGACAATAAGCACTAAGTCCCAGCGCTTCGACTACATGTGTGGTCTTCCTCAGGGCGTGAATAATGCTCTGAATCACTGCCTTTTATAGCCACTCTGCTAGAGGATTGACTACCCCTACTGTTTAATTTGCAGAACTTTTTTTAGTTTTAAGTGGCTCTGGTGGGTCTCGAACCTTGGATCCTAATATCCATTTTAAATAGATTTTTGTCTTTTTTTATGGGTTCATTAACATGTAATTAAGTGTTTAAATACTTTGTAACACCATTCCTATCCATTATCAAGTGTAAACAACAATTTTAATCATACATTTCCCAATGTTATAAAAAAACACAAAAAATCGCATAAAAAATCACATAGAAAAATCTAATTATGAAAAAGCAAGGAAGCTTATTGGTAAGACATTTTAACCATTTGGACTCTATGTCATGAAACTTAATGTTGTTATGCTTCTATTCCAAAATTGTTTTACTACTAATTTCATTCAGAATTTTCAGAACTAGATTAAGGGCCGGATATTCAGACTGCTCCAGGCTGTGGCGCAAGCCTGGTGGCAGTGCAACTCGGCTGCACAGGGGCGTAGACAGGGTGACATTCAATGGAGCTGTGCCATGGCACAGCAATGTTGAATATCACACCTTGGCCACCCGCAGTGCGCATGGCGCAGTGGCACTGCGCCAGCGCAAGTGGCCAGAGTGGAGCAGGGGGATGCTCTAGCGCAAGTTCCGTTGCGCTAGGAACAACAACAGTGATATTCAAAAGTGCACATGCAAATGGGGCCATAAGGTATGCAAGGCGCAAATGGGGCCATTTGCGTGTCATTATGGCCCTGTTTGCATGCAGGTGCGCTGATCCCCGGCAACTTATGCCTGGCGCCCTGCCAGGCAGCAGCTGTCGGGGACCAATGCCCCCTGCACATCGTGGTAAAGTGCCCCAATGCCCGATTGTGGGCATGTATGTAGTGCAGAACACGTCCAATATCCCTGGTGGTCCAGTGGACTGCTCGCAGCCCGATCGTGGGCAGAAGTATATTTAAAAATAGAGAACTCTCTCCCTGGTGGTCCAGCGGAACTCTCGCAGCCCGATCGCAGGCATAGGTATGTTAAAATATGTTAACTCCCTCCCTGGTGGTCCAGGGGACTGCTCGCAGCCCGATCGCGGGCATTTGAAGTAGTATAAAAGCCCTATATCCCTGGTGGTCCAGTGGACCGCTCGCAGCCCAATCGCGGGCATAGGTATGTTAAAATATGTGAACTCCCTCCCTGGTGGTCCAGCAGACCACTTGCAGCCCGATCACGGGCATTTGAAGTAGAATAAAAGTCCTATATCCCTGATGGTCCAGTGAACCGCTCGCAGCCCGATCGTGGGCATAGATATGTTAAAATATGTTAACTTCCTCCCTGGTGGTCCAGCGGACCGCTCGCAGCCCAATCTCGGGCATTTGAAGTAGAATAAAAGTCCTATATCCCTGGTGGTCCAGTGGACTGCTCGCACATATCTGGACTGTGTAGTACGGTATGGGCTGCATGCCCATTGGATCATGCTGTGGACCAATGGGCGTACAGCCCTACCGTACGGTGTCAGTCGGCGGGCGGTGGGGCGGCAAGCTGGTGGGGAGCTGCTACCCGCTGCTGACCGGGAGGGAGTGGGGCGGTGAGGCTCAGTGGGCAGGTGGGGAGGGGGGTACTACTGTACCACCAGGGTTGGATTGGGGTATCATTTTTTTGAAACAAATGCCCGCGATCGGGCTGCAAGTGGTCCACTGGACCACCAGGGATATGGGACTTTTATTCTACTTCAAATGCCCACAATCGGGCTGCGAGCAGTTCGCTGGACCACCAGGGAGGGAGTTAACATATTTTAACATACCTATGCCCGCGATCGGGTTGCGAGCGGTCCACTGGACCACCAGGGAGAGAGTTTACATTTTGAAACATACTTATGCCTGCGATTGGGCTGCAAGTGGTCCATTTGACCACCAGGGATATAGGACTAATATTATTCTATGTATGCCCACTATCGGTCATGGGGTGCCACCAGAAAGGCACAGCCGGAGTTGGAGGCCACCATTATGGGTGGCAGCTGTTGCACCTGCAACATGGCAGTTCACCCAGGGTGGCCAGCTGTTGCACCTTTTTTGGCTCACCTGTGTGCAGCTCAGGGGTTGCGCATGCATGGGCTCAGCACATCTCGGGCTGAATATTGGGATGTGCAGGGTATGCATGGGCACGCCCCCCCTACCTGCACCACATACATTACTGATGCACTCCAGCGCATCCGGATTTGTGCAAGGCTCAATCCCCCTTTGAATATCACATCGGGGCACTTCAGTGGGTTGCACATAGTTGCGCCATGTGCAACCCTTCTGAATATCCGGCCCTAACACTTTATGTTAGACACAATAACAACAAGTAGCTTCTTTCATTACTGAAAATCCTGCCTTTATCAATTTCTGGAATTGTTACCTGAATTTACATCAAACATCCAAATTATTACATCAGTGAAAAAGTTGTCAAGAACCAACAATCAGCATTCTGGGAAAGATTCACAGGTACTTGAATGTCTCTATCACATTACCACATTCCCTCCTGTCTTCTGGGGAGTATATATTTAAATCCTTAAGCCTGTCTTTGTAGGGCTTCTGATGCAGACCCTGAACCCTTGTGGTTGCCCTCCTTTGCACTGCCTTCACCATCTCTACACTGGGCCGGCCTTAAGGATAGACAAACTAAGTGGTTGCCTAGGGCAGCATGTGGCACAGAAGTTCGGTAATTTTTTTTTCTGTCCCCTTTTTTTTTCTTACCACTGACAGCCCTGATTTTGAAAATCACAAAATCCGATGTACTTTTTTTTTTGGGGGGTGGGGCCTACTTCCACATTGTCTCCACACTATTTTCACCTGTTCCGTCCAGATCAACTTTAATAGGCAGCAACACGGCAGCAGCAAGTCAAGGAAGGACTGGTAGACAGTGAACTTGAGTGAAAGGAGGATTCACCCACAACCCACCCATGATGTACGCTGCTAGCCCACCAGTAGCGTAGCCCCTCCCTACTACAGTGCACCAGCCAGTCACATGCCACCCACCACTGCTACCAGAAACCCAGCCAGCCAACTGTTGGACTTGCCTGATGCGAAATCCTCCCTGATAACAACGTCTTGGAGTCTGGCAGGCTGGTGTCCTCTAGAGCCGACTGAGGCTCGATCGATTGACGATCCATCCATTAACAAAACAGTCCACAAATTGGTAGGTAGTCTGTCTCATCACTGACTGCTCGCTGAGTCAGGTGTGGAACTTAACTTTAGGGAAGGAGCCTGCCTGTTGTCCCCTGAGGCGATTGCGGCCCGATTTAAGTATGTCAATGGTCAGTTGATGATGGGATGGATGGGCATGGCCGGGGTTAAATTGATAAGCCAGGCCGGCAGGCTAGTCAGAGTTGGGCAGAGGAGGCAGTAGTCAAGCCCTGTCCAGGCTAGCCGCAGCCAGTGAGTGAATTGTGGATTTTTTTGGGGGGTAAGGTTATGGTCGATCTACAACAGTACGACCAAGTCCACTGCCACGACCATGAGAGGAGGACTAGTCCGTCCAGCCAGGTCCATGAGGTCAACTGATGACTAGCGTTGACAAGGAGACTGGACTGTCTGTAACAGACTGAAGGCTGGAGGAGTGAGGCGTGTAAATAGGTGTTTTTTTTTTCCTTTTTTTTTTTAATCCATTCAATTTCTGAACAAGTGTGTGTGTGGGTGTTTACTGTTGTTGGCCAGTGGCCACATGCCAGTTTTTGCCTCCGCCTTAATTAATTGACCTGTCCTGTTACTTAGACACCTCCTGTGTCAGTCACCTTTGTTCTCTTAGAGGGAAGAGGCTAACCTATCCACCTCTCTTTGATGCCTAGATGCTGCAGGAAGGGGGTCTAGTACTTAGTCTGCCAATGTATTGCTGCATTATAGATCTGAGAGTCGTTCATATTTTCACCAGGACTAGACTCAGAGAGACACTGTTACTGTTCATGAGTTCAGCAAGAGGTATCTCAGTCTGTGGAATGGCATTTCCATACCAGAAGGCATTTGGCTTCTACTGAAACCTCCCCGGACCCATCTTAGTGATTTCGTATTCAAGTGTTGGTCTGACTGGTTTCATTGATCCTAGGATTAGCAATTCTAATTTCTAGGGACAAAGGGTTAAAGCCAGCCAATACCTGACTGAGGTATTTGTGTGACTTTGTAATTGTTGCAAGAAGGGCTAAACCATGGGACATTGCCAGAAAACTTGACAGAGGTCTCTGCCAGGTGATCCACACCAGCAGCAGTTCAAGTTGTGGATTAATTAGACTGCAACATGGAACACTGCAGGCAGGACCCCTCTTGATGCTTGCCATTGCCAGCCACAGCCAGGCAGCCACAACTAGCCTAGTAGTATATGTTACTTGTCAGTCACAGACAGACTGAAAAATTCATTGTTTGGTGGTCTCTCTCTTTCTGTCTGAGAGTCTCAGTCTCTGGCTTTCTCACTCTCAGACAGCATTAGTACTATGGCACGACTGTCCCTGTCTACGTATCGGTGCGGTGTGATGTCTGTCTGTCTGTCTTCTCCGGGTCTAGGGTCCGTCCCACTGCAGGCCATCTCCCATCCCAGCAGTCGGTCAGAGAGAGAGAGGTATCCATCCATCCTCTCAGGCGCCACACATGTCGTGTCAGCGTCCCAGGCCTTGAAGCCAGGCAGCCAGCCACCCTCACCCTCAGACAGTGTGACACAGTGACAGCACAGACACATACAGACTCAGAGGTGTTCTTGCCATTCAACTAATCCCTTTTTTGAGTTCTGTGGTGTCAGCGCTTGTGCCAGTCAGTAGGATGTCGGGGCGGAACAATCAGGAACCAAGGAAACTAGACTGGCAATGGCAGTATGTTTTGTTTAACTTTTAAATCTAACTTTTGTAGTTATTCATTTTTGTTCTGTAGTCACAGGTTGCTCCTTTCAAAGTGGCCTGCATTGTATTGTTCCACTAAGCCTACCCAGTTATAAATAAATCCTGCTGTTTACTACTGACTTAAGCTGCCAAATTTAAGAGGGTGCATGCCAGTGCATTTGTTTAGGCAAATTCAGATAGCCCTCCTCTTCATCCCCCTCCTGTACCTATCCCAGCCTCTTTTGAATCTTGCCACTGTAGATACCTACACCAGTTCCTCAGGCAGTACATTCCATGACTCAACCACCCTCTCAGTGAAGTATCACTTCTTCCTTTCCCCTGGCCCTAAGTCTCCCTCCTTCCCTCCCACCTCCAACCATGCCCCCGGTGGCCCTTCCCGACTTCCTCTGTAAGACCCCTTGTATGCATATCTTGTTTACCCCTTTCAGATACTTGAAGACCTCAATCATATCCTGCCTGTTTTACCTCTCCTCCAGTGAGAACAGGTCGAGTTCCTCAAGTCTCTTCTCATAGGTCCTATCCCCCAGGCCCCAGATCATCCTGGTTTCTCTCCTCTGATCTCTCTCCAGGAGTTAAATATCCTTCCTGAGGTGCAGGCCCCAAAACTGCATGCAATACTTGAGGTGTGGTCTGACCAGGCAATTGTACAGTGGCATAATCACCTTCCTGCTTCTTGAGGTGAAACCCCTGGTGATACAGCCCAGCATTTTATTTGCCCTGACCGTGGCCCTCCTACATTGTTCCAAGTTATTCGTTATTTTGTTATTCTGTTATTCTGGGGTGAGAAGACTAAAAAAAAAAATGAGGGGGGCGCCGCTGCCAAGTTCGCCTATGGGTGCCATATACCCTAAGGCCGGCCCTGTATCTACAGTATGTCCTTTTGGAGATGGGGCCTCCGGAACTCTACACAGTACTCGAGGTGGAGTCACACCAGTGATCTATACAGAGTATTATTTCCTCCTTCTTTCTGCAGCTGATACCCCTCCCTTTGCATCTGAGCATTCCGCTAGCCTTTTCCACTGCCTTGTCACAGTGTTTAGCTATGTTCATTTCATCAGGAATGATAAGCACCAGGTCTTTTTCCTGTTCTGTGACTGCTAATACTTGCCCCTGAGATGGTACATTGCCCCAGGGCTTTTGTGCCCTAAATGCATGATTTTACATTTTTTTTTCATTGAATATTAACTGCCAAACTTGTGACCATTTTCTAACTTCTTTAGATTCTTCCTCATTCTTTCAACCCCCACCCAGTGTGTTTACTGTGTTGCATTTTTTTGTGTCATCCACTAATAGGCACACCTTCCCCTCCAGTCCTTTTGCAATGTCACTAATAAAGACAATGAAGAGAACTAGGCCTAATACTGACCCCTGTGGCACCCTGCTTTTTGCCTTGCCCACCCCAGAGTGTACACCATTTACCACCACTCTTTGAGTCCTATCACTAAGCCAAATCTCCACCCATTTTACTGTTTTAGGGCCTACTCCTAGGCTACTCAATTTGTTTATCAGCCTTCTATGCGGAATGGTATAGAAGGCCTTGCTGAAATCCACATAGTCCACATCAACCGCCCCTCCCTGGTCCACTTCCTTTGTTACCTAGTGAAGAACTCGATCAGGTTTGTCTGGCAGGACTGCCCTCCAGTGAATTCATATTGCCTCAGACCTTGTAGACCTCTGGTAAAAAGGTATTCTCTCTCTCTCTCTTTTTATTTATGGGGACATTTTTTCCTTGGCTGCCAGCAAGGCTCAGTGGTGGCATAGTGACCATCTGCTCTGTCCACCCCCTTGCAGGGATCACTACATATAGAAGGGGATTTGGTTTTTCATGGTTATGGAAGTGTAACCCCCAGGTGGCACTATCCCAAGGGCTACTACCCCTGCCTGCGTAGCCACTAACAGGTTGAGTGGCCTGGATCCAGTGGCGGGTGCCTCCACCCAGAGGTCGGGGTTGTAACAGTCAGAAATGACTCGGTCACAGCCCTCTGGGTCACTGCAACTGCCCCTTTCCTTCCACTAGTGGCCCACGGATGCTTCCCACACCACCGTCATGACTTATACTTACCCCCAGAATGGATTGGCCAGCTTGGTGCTGAGGATCCCCTGTAAAATAAGATGCAGTAACACAATAACCCATGCACCAGATGGTGGCACAAACATGCAACTCAGACAGTATACCTTGCAAAACAACAAATCTGATTTATTGAAGGGGAAGTAACAAGGGCAGGGGAAATCAGGTTAATTAGTTTAACACTCTACTATTTCAAGGCACTGTGCACAGGCCAACTCCCTATAAGTCACTGTCACTGGCTACCCAGACAATAAGAGGCTAGCCTATTCGGTGCAGCTTGTTGGGGTCCTGATGAAGATAACAGGAATTCAATACCCAAATTTATCAAGCAGTTCATGTTGCCAGTGGAGCAGCCAGACTAAGCCTGCCCTCAATAGCACATCTGACAGGGAGCAACCCTGATTTAGTACTCACGACTCCTGTAAAAGGATTCCTTTCAAACCACTTGCAGGACATCTGCCTGTGATTCAAACACTTCTCCACACATTTATATGTAGAACAGAGGGGTACCATACCAGGCAGCTGCTTTACACTCCCGACCGCTTTCACCACACGAACCGGGTGACGCAACGCAGCTTCACTGGTCCTGACAGATCAAGTGCGATTGAAGCAGATTCTCCAGTCCTCTAGAGGGTGAGCCTGGTAGGTAGCTGTACTTGTACAGCCTCCTCTGCCTGCACGCCACAGCGGATTTTGTCAGGCTCCTTCTGGCGATATTGTCACCCGGGTTCTTGGCCTTTCACATGCGCTTCCCGCACGAAGACTTTTACAGTGCAGAAGCCCAGAGCTCCTTCTCTCTTCACAACCACAATGACTCTGCCCCGCCAGAACAGTTCAGGGCATTTTCTCTTCGGCTCCACAGGTTCCAATTGGCTGATTTCTTCTGCCAGTCACAGCATGCTCCCTCTATTGGTGCAAAAAAGGTGTCAGGGTCCAAACTACACTTCCCAGAAGCACCTGTCATATGTTCCCCTTTAGGCTGGCTCCAAGTGAGAGTCCAAGTTCCGGTTGGCTCAAGCAGTCTACATTTTAGGGTTCCCCTTCCCCAGTTGGCCCATCTCAGCAGTTCAGGTCCAAAATGGAGGAGCCAAACACACACAGTACCAGCTGTAATAAAGGCATGTTAAACAAACTGGATTTTTACTATTACTCTAAAAATTTTCTAGCAAACAGTTACATCCTTCAATTAGGCTCTCTCCGCTCTCTTGTCGACCGCAGAAATGGAGCGATCAAACGGCCGCTCAGGTGGGATTCAAGCATTAAACCCACAGTCCCTCTATATAAACTAATCAAGCCTGCTGGCAGGCAGCTCTTAAAGAGACAGTACCAGAGGATCTAAAAGCACTCACAGTGCCCACATTTAAGCGGCATTACGCCGAACACCAGTTAGGCAGGGAACACCTAGGCAAGCTCCGGGAAGGCTTTTTAGGAACCCCCATTTGTAGGGGGGTTACACCCTTCCTGGC
This sequence comes from Neoceratodus forsteri, assembly GCA_016271365.2. Lineage (NCBI taxonomy): Eukaryota > Metazoa > Chordata > Ceratodontiformes > Ceratodontidae > Neoceratodus > Neoceratodus forsteri. Next base: position 59,392,314 of record CM028130.1, read on the forward strand.
CTGGAAAGAACTTGGCGTCCACATCAAGTAGTTACCCTTAAATCACTTTAAGGCAAAACAGTTTAAACTTGCATTCCTTTTAAACAAAGACAGCATATTAAACCTTTGTTATATACACTTGCACTGTATTGCACAGTTTACTATTAATCATACAACATCACACATACAGACAATCCTTTTCTTTTTAAAACAGGTCATTACTTCCTGCCCATGAAACCTGGATAGAGGGGGCCCTTCCCTATCAGCTACCTGGGGGCTAAATGGGGCAGAGGCACCATACTCACAGTGCAATACCAACAGTCTGGAATTACTCCCCAGGCTTAGTCTGGGCAATGAGCTCGGCCTACCTAGACTTTAGCAAGGCATTTGACACAGTCTTGCACAAAAGATTAATAATCAAGTTAGGCAGCCTAAGAGTGGGTCCCAGGGTGGTAGCCTGGGTAGCAAACTGGCTGCACAACAGGACACAGAAGGTAATAGTGAAAGGAACACATTCTGAAGAAAGGGGGGTTGCTAGTGGAGTACCTCAGGGCTCAGTACTGGGTCCAGTCCTCTTTAACGTCTTTATAGGTGACATTACAGAGGGTCTGGAAGGAAAGGTATGCCCCTTTGCAGATGACACAAAGATCTGTAACAGAGTTGATACACAAGAGGGGTAGAAAGGATGAGAAGGGACTTGGCAAGGATGGAGGAATGGTCAGACATATGGCAACTTAGATTCAATGCAAAGCAAAAGCAATGCACCTGGGAAACAAAACCCAGGAGAAGAGTACACAATAGCAGGGGAGGTACTAACTACAACAATAATGGAAAGGATCTGGGTGTAGTCATATCAGATGACCTAAAGGTGGGTAAGCAATGTGAGAAATCAGTAAGGAGAGCCAGGGGGATACTGGGATGCATAGGGAGGGGCCTCACAAGTAGAAAAAGGGAAGTGGTTATCCCACTATACAGACAGTTGGCGAGACCCCATCTGGAGTACTGCATGAAGTTTTGGAGATCTCATCTACACAAGGACATAGACAGGATGGAAGCAGTCCAGAGGAGGGCAACCAAAATGGTGCAGGGTCTACATCAGAAACCATATGAAGAGAGACTGAGAGAGCTTAATATGTATACTCTTGATGAAAGGAGGGACAGGGGGGACACAATAGAAACTTTCAAGTACCTCAAGGAATCAGAAAAGAGATGTAAGAACAAGGGGCACAATTTAAAGTTAGAGGAACGGCTCAGGGTAATGTGAGAAATTCTTTTTCACGGAGAGAGTGGTGGACGCATGGAACCGCCTTCCTGGAGAGGTTGTGGGGTCTAAAACAGTGGGGGAATTCAAACATGCATGGGACAGTCATAAGGCAAATATAGTGGGGGGTTGCAGGAAGTAGGCAGTTGGTTAACTAGAATCTGCAGCTTATCCAATAGGTAGGGAAATAGGAAGACTGGGTGGGCCAAGTGGTCCTTATCTGCCGTCAAAGTCTATGTTTCTATATTTCTATGTTTCTATGTTTCTGTGGACACATGCACTCCCTTAAGGACCACATTCAAAGGCAGATCCACAGGCTGGCCCAGGGACTCATAACTCAATCACACTACGAGCCGTACTTCTTGGCCAGTCCATCTAGGAGTCTCGGGTAAAATTTCTAACGGCTCAGACCCCCCCCCCCAGCCTTTCTTGGGGTTGCCAGGGAAACCTCTATGGGGGCAGGAGACCTAGAGGCAATGGTATCTTCGGGGCCAGGGCTCCCTACTTCTGAACTCACAATACCTGGCTCAGCCGGGGGAATTTCTAGTACTGGCAGAGAACTATCAGGGCACTCAAAATATTCTTCTTGTTCTGGCACATCACCAACTGCGTCCCCCACATCACTTCCATCTTCTGAGAAGTCTAACAGTTCAACCAGTCCCAATGAACTCACATCTTCGGATTTAATACTACTCACTTCTCCCTCCAGGATCGTCGGCTCCAGAGACAAAGCTGAGGGCTCAGACAGTCCAGGAAGCCCAGCTTCATCCCCAGGGTTGATTAGGGGATTGCCACTAAACAACTGACTCAGTTCATAAGAGGGGTAATACTCAGGATTACATTCACTGTCCTCGGACACAGACTGGCAATAGCTTCAACGGAGGGGGGTGGAGAGGGCCTCTTTAGCTTGATTTTTGGGGAATCCATCAGTCTTATTTTTTTCTTGGTAGTGGCTCTAGTCATGCGCCCAGAGGGGGTAGCTTTTGGGGTTCAGTCTCTATCAGGATCTGTCCAATTGGCAGCAGATGATTTCTGTGTATAGTTTTCACATCTCTCGAGTTGTTCTCAGGTCACACTTTGTACAGAAATAAATCTTCCAGTTTTCCTACAACAATATGAGGGAGATGATGCCATCTGTCAGCGATCTTATGCTTGCCATGCAGACCCAGATTCCTCAGTAACACTCGATCCCCTTCTCTAAGCTCCATTGCTTTCACTTTTTTATCATACCTCTCTTTATTAGCTAGATTTCGTTCAGCAGCCTTGGTCTGGGCTAGTTAGTAGGTATGGTTTATTTGGGCATTCAGTTTCTGCACATACTGTAGATGAGTAGCTGCTTGAACCTCATCAGGAGAAACTCTGAAACAAACATCTGCTGGCATTCTAGCCTCCCTTCCAAACATCAGTCTAAATGGGGAAAATCCAGTAGCATCACTTTTGATGCAGTTGTAAGCATGTACCAGAGTGCTAATCTGCTGGCTCCATCTAGTCTTATCTTTAGTTTGCAGAGTGCCCAACATGTCAAGCAACATGCAGTTAAACCATTCAGGCTGGGGATCTCCCCGGGGATGATAAGGAGTAGTTCTTGACTTTCGTACCCCCCACAAAGACAGCATCTCTTTAATCAAGTGGATCTCAAAATCTCTCCCTTGATAGGAATGGATTCTTTGAGGGGCCCTATAGTGGACAAAGAAATTCTCAATAAGTACTTTAACCACCATGCTTGCTTTCTGGTCTTTAGTGAGAAAAGCCTGTGCATAACAAGTGAAGTGATCAGTAACTACCAATATATTGCTGATGTTTCTCTGATCTGGTTCTAGACTCAGGAAATCAATGCAGACCAATTCCATGGGGGCACCAGTAGTGATGTTAACCAGGGGGGCAGCCCTCTGGGGCAAGGTCTTTCTTTGTAAACATTGGCTACAAGTCCTGATATGCTGTTCCACATCAGCACCCATTTTGGGCCAATAAAACTGGGACCTCACCAAGTCAAGGGTTCTGGCCAGGCCGAGGTGTCCCATGTGATTATGCAGGGACCTCAACACCAGTTCTCTAAAAGCAGTGGGCAGCACCAGTTGTTGCTTGTCTACTCGCCCCCCTTTATCTACTTTCTCTCTGTATAATAGTTTATTGTTCAGTTTCAACTTGGGACCTTCTTTGTTATAACAGGGCAGTTCTCAGGTCAGGGGAATGCAGTTTGGACACATCTTTCCCCACATGCAGAGCTTCCAGAGCAGTTTTTATCATGGGGTCTCAGGACTGAGCCAGCCGAAGACTATCATTATTGAATTTGGGCACGCACTAGTATCTATTGCAGAGAGATGACAGTAAGCAGCAGGTATACAGTTCTCTGATGGCCCTAAACAATCTATCATGCAATCCACAGCATCCTGGGATTCCTGTTCCTCCTTATCAAATTTTTGGCAAAGTGCTCTAATGTCAGGTTCGGACAACCTGACCCAGTTGTTCCAGGACACAGACCTCTGGGAGAGAGCATCAGCATCTATGTGATTCAGGCCTGCTCTGTATTCAACAGCGTAGTCATATGTGGACAATGCAGAAATCCACCTATGACCAGTGGCATCCAACTTAACTGAGGTCTGCACATAGGTTAGAGGATTGTTATCAGTCTTCACCAATATCTTAGCACCATATAAGTACTCATGAAATTGATCGACAATGGCCCACTTCAAGGCCAGGAACTCTAACTTGTGGACTGGATAGTTCTTTTCTGAAGGGGTTAGGCTCCTGCTAGCAAAGGCTATGGGTCTTAGACCATTTGTGTGCTCTTGATATAACCCAGCCCCAACCCTTGTAGACTGGCATCAGTATGAAGAATGTATGGCCTGGCAGGGTCAGCATAGGTCAGCACTGGGGCATGGGTAAGTTGATATATAATATCATGGAAAGCTACCTCACAATCAGCAGTCCAGTGGGTCCCAAACATATAATTTGGATGGAAATATTTTTTCTTAGTCTCAGGGAGCACAGCTTCCTTATACTTTTTGTGGGTTGGAGGGTACCCTTGAGTAAGGTTGAGTAGAGGGCGGATCACTCGAGAATAGTCTTTAATAAATTGCCTATAATAACTACAAAAACCCAGGAACCTTTGCAGCTCTTTTAAGTTCTTTGGCTGAGGCCAAGTAGTCAAAGTTTCCACTTTACTGGGGCCAGTCTCTATGTCTTCAGTGGATACTATGTGCCCCACATTTTTCATGGATGTTTGAAAAAATTTACACTTATCTATAGATAATTTGAGACCAAAGTCTTCCAGTCGGTCCAGGACTTTGAACAACCTGCTTTCATGTTCCTCCAAGGAGCTGCCAAACACTATGACATCATCCAGGTAGACTAAACACTCTAGTAAGTTCATATCCCCCATAGCATGCTCCATCAAGGGCTGGAAAGTAGCAGGGGTGCCTGAAATCCCCTGAGGCATCCTCATAAACTCATAAAAACCTAGTGGGCAAATAAGAGCAGTTTTTCTACGATCCTCCAGAGCCATCAGGATTTGGTAGTACCCACTGTGAAGGTCTAATACTGAGAACCATTTAGACAGTCCAATGCATCCTGAATGCATGGCATGGTAAATTGGTCTGGTATAGTTCGCCTGTTTAAGGTACGATAATCCACACACATCCAGACAGTTCCATTCTTTTTCCTCACTACTACAATAGGGGAAGCATAGGGGCTTCTGGATTCTTGTAGTACCCCAGCTGTGAACATCTCCTGCAGGTGTCGTCTCACATCATCTATATCAGCAGGGGCCAGGCGTTGAGATCGCTCATGGAAAGGTTGCTCATCTTGTAGCCAAATGTGGTGCCTTGCTCCCTGCACACATCCTACATCCTACTCCTTCAGGGAAAACACTTGTTCTCGCTGGGCAAGCCTTTCACTAATCCTTTTCTTCCACTCTGCTTGCAACAGGAAGTCACCAAAATCAAACAGATCAGGGGTCACTTGGTCACTCCTGGAATTCTTGTTGCTGTCAGAACAGCAGTATCCGCACAGTGCACCGTGGCCGGAGTGCATCCTCGCTTTACTCGAATCTCTCGATCAGATACATTGTGCACTTGAACCATCACCCTTCTGGCAAAAGCATGGGCTCAAGCAGGCAGAATACTGGGATAACCAGCAGCCTCTCTGGCAATTTTCCATCACCTGGTGTGTCCAGCATCAATATTTTATTCTTAACATCTTTTTTAATCCAGACCTCTCCTTGTAGAACACACTGGGCATTTGGTGCTAGCAGCAAAGACTCTGGATCCTTCTTCCAGACAACGCCCACCGGACCTTCGGGTTCCACCTGGCTATCCTTTCTCTGGGTCTCATAGGCCTTCTGATTCAAGGCTAGAATTTTGAGAGCTCGCCCAGTCCTAGACCTCTGTTTTTCAGAGCACAGCTGCGCTAAGCAACCAAACATATGAGCATTGGTTCCAGTCAACAAGGGCACCCCATCGTACAGTCCAATGGGGGGCCACATTAATGCCAGGGTCTCCACTTGTTCGGCCACCCCAGCCACAGAAGTAGGAAAAGATAACCAGATATGGATATAACCAGAGTAGGGGTAGACCTTATCGCTCAGTCCCCAAACTTGTAGTCCGTCTAAAGGCTACGGGGGGGACCTCAGGCAAATGCTTCTGATACCAGTCCTGAAACATAATGATCACTTGGGAACCACTATCTAACTCAGCCCATGTGGGTACTCCATTCACTCTCACTGTGTTTTCCATTGAAGGACCCACCATATCAGACCATTCAAGGGGCATGGATTTGGAGGTTGCTTGGGCATTGACCCAGGTGGCAAAGCTCTTTCAAGGAGGCCCTCCTTGAGGCCTGGCATAAGCCTTGCGATGCCAGGCTACTAGCTTGCTGGTGACCCTCCTTAGGTTCTCTGGCAACCGACACTCAGTCTGAAAGTGTCCATCCTCCCTACAATGGTAACAGAACTTAGTATCTCGGGGGTCTTTGGTGAGAGGGAGATATCTCGGCTGCCAGGAGGGGCTTCGGAGGTTCTAGAGGGCTCCTCTTGACCAGGTTGAATGCTACGAGATAACTCAGGCTCCCCAAGTTTGGGAGGCTTGGCAGCAGTTTGTTTCAATTCTCTCAATACTTCCCATAAGTCTCTAATCTCAGCCCTCAAATCACTCTCCACCTGGGAATCAGAGGAAACAGCATGCATCTCCACTCCACCGTGGGTCTCCGGAGACACAGGAAATGCATCAGACTCCCGGTAAGTCTCTGTCGGCCCCATGATCAATCCTCTCGAGGGATGGGTCTCATCTGATTCACTGGGCTCAGGGGTCTGGCACAGATTCACAACCCCGGCATAGGGTTCCTACCCCTTTTCATCGGTCTCAACTTCCTGAATTTCTCTCATCAATTGGCAGTATTCAGGAGGGGCAGCCTGTCGGTCATGTAATTTGAATTTCAACAATATCACACTGAAAAACCTGGCAGACTTCAAGATATGATCTAGGCAGACCTGATTCAATGCTGGGGCAGTTACCCCTCCCCCCTTTTTGATAAGCCTTTTGCAGTACCCTTTCCATTCTGGTAACAAAGGCTGACAGTTTCTCATTCCTCCACTGTTTAGCTGACTTGAACTTCCACAACAGGTCTTTCCCGGTTTCTGTACTCCCAAACACCCCCTCTAAGACAGAAAGGTACTCTACTACAGTGGCTTCTGGACTAGTAGCCTTCAAAAACCAAATGGCTTCCAAAGCTGGGCCCCTCAGGCTCTCCATCAGTCTCTTTCATTTCTCCCCTTCAGAGCACTGCCAGTCTTGGACTAGGGGAGTGGCATAGTCCATCCAAGTTTCCAAATCATCTTCCCCTGTGGGCACAGGCACAGTAACAGAAAAGAGTTTCAATCTCCGATAGGAGTCTAACAGAATGGGGGGAACAACTGTAGGAGGCAATGCCAGGATGGAGCTCTTGGATGACCCGGGAGATGTACCTGGAGATGGTTGGGGGGTGGGATTACTGGAAAGGTCTACCACCTGTAGTAATTTCTGAGTAGTCCTCCCTTCGGCAGCCAACAATTTAAGCAATTTATCTTAAAAGCTATTAGTCTTGGGGGAAGCCCCCTGGGGTGATCAAACCACTTCAGGCATGAATGACCCTCCATTCTTTTTGAGCACCTCCTAGGAAAATCACTAGGGGCAGTCTCTCAGGGTCTATGGTAATACTGCATAAAAGCAGCACGTGCAAGGTTTGGTCGAGTAGGTCGGCCATTCGCCCCTTCACCTCTACCTTACCTAAACATTTAACTCACTCAACTGCAGAAACAAGGTCAGCGTTCTTTATCCCCAGAGAGACATCCAATAGTAACACGGTTTTCTGGGAATCCAATTCTTCAGCTTCACCCCACCCCATCAGTTTAAGCACCATCATCTTAACAGGGTCTAGTTTGATTTTGGACGTGATATCCCCCCTCCAGTTTTTCCTTTAGTTTGGCCATGGTGGGGTATTTCATCTACTTGGCCACTAGAGGATGCTAATCCCAGCGGTGCCTCCAAAATGTAACCCCCAGGTGGCGCTATCCCAAGGGCTACTACCCCTGCCTGCGTAGCCACTAACAAGTTGAGGGGCCCGGATCCAGTGGCAGGTGCCTCCACCCAGAGGTCAGGGTTGTAACAGTCAGAAATGACTAGGTCACAGCCCTCTGGGTCACTGCAACCCCCCTTTCCTTCCACTAGTGGCCCACGGATACTTCCCACATCACCGTCATGACTTACACTTACCCCCAGAATGGATTGGCCAGCTTGGTGCTGAGGATCCCCTGTAAAATAAGATGCAGTAACACAATAACCCATGCACCAGATGGTGGCACAAACACGCAGCTCAGACAGTATACCTTGCAAAACAACAAATCTGATTTATTGAAGGGGAAATAACAAGGGCAGGGGAAATCAGGGTAATTAGCTGAACGCTCTACTATTTCAGGGCACTGTGCACAGGCCAACTCCCTATAAGTCACTGTCACTGGGTACCCAGACAATAAGAGGCTAGCCTATTTGGTGCAGCTAGTTGGGGCCCTGACGAGGAGAACAAGAATTCAATACCCAAATTGATCAAGCAGAGCCAGCAGGCTCAGTTCATGTTGTCAGTGGAGCAGCCAGACTAAGCCTGCCCTCAATAGCACATTCTGACAGGGAGCTACCCTGACTTAGTACTCACGACTCCTGTAGAAGGATTCCTTTCACACCACTTGCAGGACATCTGCCTGAGATTCAAACACTTCTCCACACATTTATATGTAGAACAGAGGGGTACCATACCAGGCAGCTGCTTTACACCCCCGATCGCTTTTACCGCATGAACCGGGTGACACAACGCAGCTTCACTTGTCCTGACAGACCGAGTGCGATTGAAGCAGATTCTCCAGTCCTCTACAGGGTGAGTCAGGTAGGTAGCTGTACTTGTACAGCCTCCTCTGCCTGCACGCCACAGCGGATCTTGTCCGGCTCCTTCTGGTGATACTGTCGCCCGGCTTCTTGGCCTTTCACACGTGCTTCCTGCGTGAAGACTTTTACAGCGCAGAAGCCCAGATCTCCTTCTCTCTTCACAACCACAATGACTCTGCCCCACCAGAACAGTTCAGGGCATTTTCCCTTCGGCTCCACAGGTTCCAATTGGCTGATGTCTTCTGCCAGTCACAGCATTCTCCCTCTATTGGTGCAAAAAAGATGTCAGGGTCCAAACTACACTTCCCAGAAGCACCTGCCATATGTTCCCCTTTAGGCCGGCTCCAAGTGAGAGTCCAAGTTCCGGTTGGCTCAAGCAGTCTCCATTTTAGGCTTCTTCTTTCTCAATTGGCCCATCTCAGCAGTTCAGGTCCAAAATGGAGGGGCCAAACACACAGAGTCCAAGCTGTAATAAAGGCAGGTTAAACAAACTGGATTTTCACTATTACTCTAAATATTTTCTAGCAAACAGTTACATCCTTCAATTAGGTTCCCTCCACTCTCTTGGCGACCACAGAAACGGAGCGATCAAATGGCAGCTCGGGTGGGATTTGAGCATTAAACCCACAGTCCCCCCTATACAAACTAATCAAGCCTGCTGGCAGGCAGCTCTTAAAGAGACAGTACCAGAGGATCTAAAAGCACTCACAGCACCCACATTTAAGCGGCATTACGCCGAACACCAATTAGGCAGGGAGTGCCTAGGCAAGCTCCAGGAAGGCTTTTTTTAGGAACCCCCATTTGTAGTGGGGTTACAGAAGTAGCTACAAGAAGCCTTACACCACCCTTCAGAAGTCGCCAGCACAAAGGACCAAAGTCCATGTGGGAAGCCATGTAGAGACACAGTTCATAGGTTCATAGGTTTTGTACAAGTTCGAGGGACATGCCCATACTGAACTTGTCACCTAATGGCAAAAGTAACATTTCTTTTCTCCCATATAGTGATCTAGTTTATACTTAAAATCCGTCAGACTTTCACTTGTAACTATAACAGTTGGCAATGTATTCCAAACAGGTGGTAGTCGCTGGGTAAAAAAGGTATCCCTTTTAGTAGTTTTATTTACTTTAGATTTTAGCTGGAATTTATATGATCTGGTGTTATAGCCAGATGCAGTTTCTTCGAGACAAATTGCTTCACGTAGTGCAGATTCATGTACTGCCCTGTAAGCCAGACACAGATCACCCGTCAATGCTCTATATTTTAGTGAGTATAACCCCAGAGCATGAAGTCCGCCACTGTACTCAAGGTTATTTTAGTCCTGCTACCTCAGAGAGGAGAGCTGCCTGTCGGTGGCGCAATCCAGCTCCAATCCTGGGTTACATCCCACAAGCTAGTTCTCAACCTTTAAAAAAACTCAGGCTATGCTTTTTGGGTCCCTGGCTAAGATTAAGGCCTCCCTTGCCCCTTTATGTATCACTGGTCCTAATGGCGCTCCGGTTCTTGTCACTGACACCATCAAATACTATGGGATGACAGTTAACCCACAGCTTGACCTTGGACGCCATATCCAGAATGTATACAAAGTTGTTAACTGCAAACTGGGTCTGACTTATAGAACAAAGAGAAACCTTACTTCAGCTGCATCAATCAATCAATCAAACTTTATTTTTAAAAAGGCACTTTTCTCAAATCCAAAGCACCTGTAGAATTTCATAAAACAATAAATAAACAGAATTTAATTCTATTATGAATCATTAAAAGCTATACTAAAAAGATGGGTCTTCAAGGCTCCTTTAAAGCTCAGGACAGTCAGACTATTTCGCACCTGACGAGGTAGAGAATTCCACAGGGTCAGGGCCATAAAACTAAATGATCTAGCCGCTGAAGTTTTCAGACGGACCCTGGGAATCTCCAGCAATCCCTCGTCAGTGGATTGGAGGGAGCAGGAGGGACAGTAGGGGCAAAGGAGCTCTTTCAAGTAAGTAGGTCCCTGGTCATGTAGGGCTACATAGGTCAGTAACCGACCTTGAAGCTGTTTAAGCCAGAATACTGGCAGCCAGTGCAGTCCCGCGGGCACAGGCATTATATGGCTGGATCTAGAAGAACCAGTCAACAACCTGCAGGCTACATTCTGCACTAGCTGCAGATGGCGAAGCTCTACCCCCGATAGCCCTAGGTACAGGGAGTTGCAATAGTCAAGGCGGGAGGTAACAAAGGCATGGATCAATGTTGGAAGATCTTCTGGAGGAACCAGGTGCTTCACCCTGGCGATATTCCTCAGATGGAAAAAGGAAGTTTTGACCACCGCTGACACCTGAGCTTTAAGCGTCAAGTGGTCGTCAATTATTAGGCCAAGATTCCGCATCTGATCTGAGGTCGTCAGTGGAACGCCTGCAAGCCATAAGCCTGAGTGCGATCCAGCTGGCAAACCCGCCTCACAGCGACCTTTGTCCATAACAAACACCTCAGTTTTCACCTGGTTTAACCTCAACCAAATCCCATTCATCCAATCTTGGATTTCTGCAAGGCAGTTATTAAATACCGACAAGGCAGCATCCTGGCCAGGCACAAAAGACATATACAGCTGGGTATCATCGGCATAGCAATGGAAATCCAGACTGTATCGTCTTATAATCGCTCCCAACGGCAACATATACACCGCGAATAACATAGGCACTAGAATAGAGCCCTGCGGTACCCCACAAGATAGGGAGACTGATGTCGAGGAAAAAATTCCTGGCACCACCCTCTGAGTCCTACCTTCAAGATAAGATCTAAACCACCTGAGGACCATACCAGATAATCCACAGATGGACCGCAGATGCTCTAACAGCACACCATGATCAACAGTGTCAAATGCTGCTGAGAGATCAAGAAGTCCAAGATAGAATGGGTCCTACGATCTCTCACTATTAGGAGGTCATTTAGTACCCGAACAAGTGCTGTCTCGGTACTATACCTTTTCCTAAATCCAGATTGGAGAGAATCATAGATATTGTTGTTGGTCAGATGATCCTCCAATTGCACTGCAACCACCTTCTCAATAACCTTACCCACAAAGGGTAGGTTAGAGACTGGTCTGTAATTTGCTAGACAATCTGGGTCTAACGAGGATTTCTTTAAAAGAGGCTTAACTATAGCCTCTTTAAGAGGATCTGGAAAGATCCCCTCTCCAAAGACTTCCAGACTATCAAGGCCAGGACTAGGCCGATTTTATCCACACAATCCACTAAAAGGCGTATGGGGCCAGGGTCCAAATCCCAGCTGGTTGGTCACAACGCCCGGATGACCATCACAATATCATCGATTTTGGGGAGGCTGAAGTCAGACCATGCAAACTGGGTGTTCGACATCTCCGACCGACCATCACCGCTCCCATTGGAGAGGGAAGAACGGATGTCTGATCTGATTTTGGCAACCTTATCTGCAAAGAAGAGAGCAAACTCCTCACACCGCTCTGTGAAAAGGCCCTTCCGGGCTGAAGACAGACTGGATTGCACAGTCTGCCCACAGTCCGAAAGATCTGGGCTGGTCTATTCTGTGCAGCTGCTATCTCCCTGGACAGGAACTCTGCCTTCTTATGAGAGGTTGCAGATCGATAGGTCATATAATGGTCCATCAAACTAAGTTTGTCATCATCCAGACCAGATTTCCGCCAACGCCTCTCCAGCCTTCGTCCAACCCTCCTCAACTCCCTCATAGTCTCATCGAACCATGGAGACCTGGGCCGAAGAGTGAGAGGATGAACACGAACAGGTGCAATAGAATCCAGGGCCCCCGTAACCGCCCTATTATAGGCCTGTACTAGGTCACCTGGATCCAAGCAATCTATCGGAAGGTCCGATAGGTCCAGCACCACCAACAGGTCATCCGGGGACACACCCCTTAATGGGCAGTACTGGACCATCTCCGAAGGGGCTGACCTAATAGGGGCAGCCTCAAAATTGAACCTAATGGAGTGATGGTCAGATCATCTGAGTGGTTCCACCACCAAATCAGACAACAAAAATGGAAAGGGACCTGGGGGTAGTCATATCAGATGACCTAAAGGTGGGCAAGCAATGTGAGAGGGCAGCAAGGAGGGCTGGGGGGATACTGGGATGCATAGGGAGAGGCATCACCAATAGAAAACAGGAAGTTATGATCCCTCTTTACAGACAGCTGGTCAGACCCCATCTGGAGTACTGTGTGCAGTTCTGGAGACCCAGTCTTCGCAAAGACATAGACAGGATGGAAGCTGTCCAGAGGAGGGCAACTAAAATGGTGCAGGGTCTGCACAGGAGACATATGAAGAGAGACTTAAGGAGCTTAATATGTATAGCCTCGAGGAAAGGAGGGAGAGGGGGGACATGATAGAAACTTTCAAGTACCTTAAGGGAATCAACAAAGTCCAAGAGGGTAGCATCTTTCAAAAAAAGAGGTGTGCAAGAACAAGGGGGCACAATTTGAAGATAGAGGGGGCGGCTCAGAGGTAATTTAAGGAAGTATTTTTTCACAGAGAGGGTTGTGGATGCATGGAACGGCCTCCCGGAGGAGGTCGTGGAGTCAAAAACAGTGGTGGAATTCAAGCATGCATGGGACAGTCATAAGGCAATTCTAGGGGTTGGGGGTAGAAAGAAGTAGGCTGCTGGTTAACTAGGATCTGCAGCTTATCCAGTAGGCAGGGAAATGGGCAGACTGGGTGGGCCAAGCGGTCCTTATCTGCCGTCAAATTCTACGTTTCTATGTTTCTATGTTTCTATCCCCATCCCCAGAAGGAACACCAGATCCAATGAGTGCCCACCAATATGGGTCGAGGAGGAAACTACCTGTGTGAAGCCCAGTGATAACATCAACTGGAGGAAGTCTTGACCAAAGCGTGAGAGTTCATCGTCAACCCAGGCATTGAAGTTTCCCAGAATCAACCATCTGGGGGACCCCGATGTCAGGTCGACAATGAAATCTGCAACTTCCTGCAGGAAAACATTCCTGTCACCTGGTGGACGGTATACGAGAAGTATCCTGCACCTCACACCCTCACCTAAAACACACTCAAAGGATCTGATGATGCCCACCAGTACCTCCACCAGGCCTAATTCTGATTTAAAACAAATGGCAACGCCCCCACCCCTATGATCCTGCCTCGGACGGTGTATCACCGAGTACCCATCTGGAACCACTACGGCTAAAACTGGCCCAGCATTTCCATCCAGCCAGGTCTCAGTGATACATGCTAGGTCAGCTGACCCAACAAGATAGGCTATAATGGCCGTCTTGTTTTTAATAGACCTAGCGTTGCACAACACCGCCTGAGCAGGATGAGCCTCTGACGATGACCGCCTTACCTGCTGATGACCAGAACCCTTGGGTATGGGCACAAGACAGGGAGAACCCCTCTCCTGTGCCCATTTCACCCCAGAGTGTCTCCTTGACCTCACTATCCCTATCCGCCCGCTTCTTCCCATCCCCCCCCAGGTCCAGCTCCAACTCTCCTCCTCCTCCTCCTCACAATCCCCAGAGCCCTACACCTTCTATAGACTCCTGGCGATAGGGGGGGACAGGAGAAAGGACGAAGATCCCTGAGCCTGGAGGGGGAATAATAGCCGACTGTCCTATTTTCACTCCAACACATAATTAATAACACAACTAATTACAATAAACCCCACCGGTTTATATAAATAACAAAATTCTAAAACACAGCACTCAAATAACAAAATATAAATACTACAATTAAACAAAGAACAGATTTATACCCTAACAATACATTCTAAATAAAACTAAAAACACTACATTCAAATATCAAAATATAAATACAACAATTATAAACAAAAAACCGTTTTCCTAACAATGTGTCAGAGCTTACACATTAATTTTATCAGAGACACTTATCCATCTATCCCCACCCACAGTGCTCTCACAACTGCGAAGGAAGGAGCTTTTCACGTATATACAAAACCCCTTATTATAAAATTTTGGCTCAAAGTTTAAGTTTCCCGTAATCCTAAAGTCAATGCTCTCATTTACCCAGAGGAAACCCAAAAACAGGAGTTCAAGGTCTTTTTTGATGTCCACACTTATTGGGCTCTCACCACTAGTATGGCCCAAAACTTTAGTCAGTCTCCTCTCACAAGACTGAACTAATAAACTCAAGTTTTAGTCTTCCCAGTCGTATTCCCAGAGTATCATAAACTGGCAGTAACAAAAGTTCAAGTATACATTATGTATACTTTTATGCGGATCGTGGTGTGGACTATTGATCTGGTGATGTATACTATCACCAGATCAATAGTCCATATCACGATCCACATAAATCCGATTTCAATGTCAAAGTCCTGCAGGCATCCAGCAGAAAGCACCAACTAAAAGTCCAAACTCAACCTAACCCTCGCTACGATGAGGCAGGCTGAACCACCCTCCGGTGGTACCCCTGTCTCAACTAGGAAGCAGAGCTAACCCCACCGCCCTCCAGAGGCAGAGAAACCCGCTGCCCTGTCTGGGCCAGGGAATCTGGACACTCAATTCAGAATAATCCACCGTTTCCACTGTCCATTGCACTACAAACGCTTTCTTCTACAGCAGGTCGAGTCACAATGTAGAACCGATCACCTCCTCTTCCTGCAGTCTGGCAGAATTCCTTCCCTGAATCGAAACCGGCGCTCCACCGCTAAACATTCCTCCCAATCTTCCAGCACACAGGTGGTTGCCAAACCCTCAAACTGTCGGCAACCAAGCCTTCCACAACAGCAACGACAGTCGAAAACCAGCTCCCCACACACTGCTCCCAGCGAACAGCCAGCAGCCAACAGTCAGCAGCACGACCACATGCCGACTGACCAAGACTCAACGCAGGCAAGTCCCCTCAGTTTCCAAAATCACTCTTTAATAATTCAAATTCCAGGTGGCTGAACTGTACAATCGGTTTAAAAACCGAACAGTAATAAAAACGATAATGCGATATAATGCAATATAATGCAATAAAATGCGATGTAGATGAAATGGAAAATGGGCCAAAAAGAAACAATTTAAAACAATTTTGAGCCAAAAAACAGAGAGCAAAACGAAGAGCTCACAGATGGCCTCCCAACGTAAAAGGGGGCAGAACCAAAAAACATGCATGTGGTCAGCCCGGGACTTGCCACAAGCCCGCCCCCATGCCTTGCATTGGCTAGAGGTGTGTTCCTCCCTACTCTCTGCTATGGGCTTCTTCTGTTTGCTCGCACCTACAAAGCTCACCTTTCTAGGTGGACCATAGCCAACAACAACATTTGCCATTTTGCTCTTGCTGCCCCTTGTCTCACCCACCACTGTGACCTGTATAGCAAGCTGAACTGGCTTTCCCCATCCAATTACTTAGATTTTGTACTGGGGTGTTTCATAGGCAAGATTCTTGGCACTGCCCCCCTCCAGGCTGGTGAAGCTCCTTGTACCGGCTGTCTCCTCTTCTTATTCCCTTAGGTCCCTGGGCCCTGCTGTCCTTAAGGTTCCTGCCACTCGCACTCAAATGGGAGACAGAGATTTTGTCTTGTGTGCCTCCAGGTTGTGAAACTCCCTTCTTGTCCAGGTTCACTCCTCCCCCTCACATGCATGCCCTTGATCCTCTCTATGGAATCACATGAAGGTCTCCTCAGCGTGTGGTTGTGCAAACCTCCATAATCTCACCTGGTCCCCGGCATTGTAGCCCTGCTTTCTTTAGGTGTTGTCGGACCGCTTGGGTTTGGCTCTGCATATAATGTCTCCACCCTATGTTTCAGGTATGGCTCTGACTGTGACTCCACATTTTGGGGGCTCTAAAGCTGTATATAATTTATATTTATTGCACCTAATTGTATATATTGCACTGCTCGTATTTCTATGCATATGTTCTGCTGTGTGTACCTACTGAATATGTTATGCTTTCCCCGACTCTCTGAAACTGACTGAATCTGTATCATGTTGTCTTATGTATTTGTACTTGTATTTCCTGTACTTTTCCAGGTCATACCTGAAAAAAAAGGCAAATGTCTTGTCTAGTGCACTTACCTGGTTAACAAAAGCTAAATAAATAAATAAAACTACAGGCCAGTCTCTTCCTGCCCTCCCTAGCTAAACTGCAGTAATCACTAGTCCATTCCAGATTAGTCAGCATCCTTGACTCCTCCTCCTTCATGTTTACTGACCTCGCTAAAGCTTACAACTCAGTTTCCCACCCTTCCTCTTAAACAAGCTGGCCTCAGCTGGTCTTGCCTCTTCAGCAGTTCCGTGGTTCCACTCCTGTCTGACCAACTGCCAACAATCTGTGCAGGTGGGTGCTGTTTTATCCCCCCCCATTCTGGCAGGTGTCTCCAGGGCTCTATCTGGGCCCATACTAGTTTTGATTTTTCTCAGTGACCTCCCTTCTGTCTGTGTCTCCTTCCATATTCATATGCATGCCGACTATACTGTCGTCTACATATCTGGCTCCTCCACATCTGCTGTATCACCCTCACTAGAACCAGACTTCCATAACCTATTACTCTGGCTTCAAGCCAACCAGCTCAAAGTAAATACCAAAAAGACAATGTCAGTGACCTTTGGCACCAGTCAAAATCTATCAAGGCTATCTCATCTCCCTGTCTTCTCAGTCTTCAATGGCACCCAACTGGCAGTTGTCCATGGGTATAAAAACCTTAGTATGTGTGGCTAGACAGCAACCTAGACATCTCAGCACACATTGATGTTCTACAATCAAAACTCTGCCCCAAACTATGCATCCTCAACTGAAAGAAGGATTGTCTCCACGCCAACATGTGCAAGGATCTGCTTGTCAAAATGATCCTCCCTGTTTTTAATTATGACAATGTAGTCTACAGCACAGCCCCTCCCTCCTCCCTTGCTAGGCTTGATATCCTCTTCAATGCCTTTTGTTGTTTTGCTACAAACTCTCCTCCCTGCATACATCACTGCTCCCATTATTCCAGTCTTGCTATTGCCCTCTTACCCTTGTGTTGTCTCTACCACTGTTCCTAACTCATTTGGAAAATATTGCTTTGCCCCCCCACCTATCATCTCTACTCTCTCCCTCCACTGCTTCCTCCTATCCCCTTCATTCCAGAGACTCACGTTCCTTTTTGATTCCCCACCCTCACTCTAGCTCTAGTCTAGCAGCCTTCTCTTATCGTCTCCTTTCCTTATGGAACTGGCTCCCTCCTTTTCTTAGACATGCACCATCCCCAACCTTTACTAAAGACACCCCCCACTTGTTCCTGTCTCTCCCCCGACCCCTCTCCCCCTTTCTTCCTCCTCCTTACTGCACTACCCCTCCACTCCCCCTTCTCTCTCCCCTGCTGCCCAACTCCTCCTGTCTCCCCACTGCTGTCCCTCTCTTTTACCTACGTGCTCCCTTAAACTTCCCTCTTCCTCATCCTAGGGCCTTGCCTCACTACATTAACCCTGCTGATCTCACCCCCTCCTGTGTACCCTTTGGAAATCTTTATTTGACACTATTTATAGTAATGCTCCTTTATACTCCTGGATATTTATTTTCTTATTTATATTTTCATGCCTACAATGTACTTTGCACTTTATAACTGCTAATGTTGATTCATTTCATTGCATCTGCCACTGTTTTGTTCCAAGTTACCTTTCCACCAGGTTGCACCTGGAATTGAGCTCTGGCTGGAGACACTGTAGCACTCTGGGCTCACATGTATCCTTTGTTTCTGTTTAGGATATATACGGTATTTTGATGCTCGTGCGCTCCTGACATTCCAGAGTGCTACAGTATTGCTGATTTTGTTTTCTTAGTACTAAGGAATCATAGCAGAACAGGGGTTGTGGGGGTAAACCCCTCCAACTCATATAACAAGAGTTTAGACAAAGGTATTCATAGACAAAATAAGTGAAACATTCTAGAAGAGCAAAAACGGGGTGTGTTGGGGGTAGAGCCCCCCAAGTCATTTAACAAGAGTTATTCATAATACACATCTTCATACAAAATGTATAAAATATCCTAGCAGAGCCAAAATGGGGGCGGGGGGTGAACTGACATATAAAGTCAATATGCTATTACTTCTACAGTATTTACTACCCCTAAACAATTACCTGCACCACAATTTTTGTATCTTCTTCCTGTCTGCCATAAATACTGTGTGTAGTAAACTATTATTTTTCAATACCATTTGCAGTCTAGTTGTTAAGCCAGTACAGGAAGCATCAGAGCATGACACGGGCACCAGTGTGGAAGCATGTGAGTGTCAACATCAAGACACTGACAGTCACGTAAACACTGTGCAGCATATTTTCTAAAGTGAAAGAAGGATACATGGGGGTCTTGAGTGCTACAGTATCACCTTCTGGCTCAGTGTGCCTTTGCTAGTTACTAAACTTTCAAATAAATAAAAAAAAAATAATAATCTGTTGGTTGCTGTAAATTTTTGTGGTTAATTCCTTTATGCCAACCCCCCCTCCCCCAGGATGCATCTGGAAATGAGCAATATTAGCTAAGTATTCTCACCCAGGATTTTCACTGTCAGTCACGTACTGTACAGCGCCTAGAGATGTTGTCACAAATGTATTCTCTTCCAGAATGCAGCCTGCAGCTTTTGTCAGCTTTCTCAACTTTCAGGTGCCTGCAAGGGTACCTGAATATGCTGCTACCACTCAATGTGACCCATGTTCAAGATATCTCTAGATCGAATCCCACCAGAGCCACTGCCCACACAGTATAGTGCTCCGTACCACAGGGAAAGGACCCACCCCATTTTTCAGCACTGAGAACAGTTCACATTAAAATATAACTGTAGCCTTACTCTTTGAAGACAGATCACAGCTTTTTGTCAGTTACCCTGGCTATCTGTACCAGAAATGACTCAGTCACAGAAAACCTGAAGTATATATAAAATAATATTAATACTCCAACATATTAACATATGTTACAGAATAATACACATTAAGACAATGAGGAATACAGTATATTTACAGAGATAAAAAACAAGATTTTTGGAAACAGAAAACCCATAGAATCACCTAACTCACCTCTAACTAATTAAGAGGAATAAACTTGTATGCCAACTGGGAACTTGATGAGTGAAGGCAGACTCAAACCTTTGATGTTGTTACACAGAGGCATGATCATTACTTACTTCTCAGGCCTAAACACAGGCCCCATGGCTTCAATAGACCAGCCAATCATGTCACATCATTGTGCATTGCACTTTGACATTACAATTTCAGCAATCTCTTTGTTGTTTGGAGGACCACCTCTCTAGAGGACTGGAAGAAACCAGATTTGTCATTTCCCAGTTTGACTATGTGGGCTGTAATGTCCATCCTTTGTTTTAACTATAAATCTGCCCCACAGGTGATTTATGTTCCTGTTGTTACTCACAGCAGTTCCTTAGATATGAAAGGTGTTCATCTTGGTTTTATGATTCCCAAAACAGGCACCTCTTAATGGAAAAGACCCTCCTGTGATACAGAACAAAAGACGTTTAGATGACGAGTATTCCCACACCCAACCTCTCTAAGTACTTGGGTTAATATCCCAGTACTGACACTGTAGTTGCAGCATGAGGGGGTGCTGCACTTCTGAGGTGCTGTCTTTTGGATGAGACATTAAACTGAGGTCCCATCTGCCTGGATTGGTGGTAGTTCAGGTGGATGTTAAAGATCCCATGTTGCTTATCGAAAAGAGTAGGGGAAAGTTTTATTGAGACAGAAAATCGTGTGACATACACTAGTACAGCACAAAATATGCAAACAACAGGAAGAAAAATACAAAGGTAATACATCATTTAGCAAATTTCAAACCAAAAAGAAAAACAATACGAATGTATAATAAAGAAACATCCATCAAGTCACATCAGAGTCTGAATCAGTTATCCAAGGAAGTGCAATCCATAAAGCAAGCAGTCTCGACTCTGTGTGCATTTTCTGTTCAAGTTCGTAGATGGCTTTCAAATCTTTCACAATGTTCTGTTCAAGTTCCAAATATGTGCAGTCTTTTTGCTGTAGGGTAAACTGACATCTAGCCATCCAAATATTCCATTTAATCACAACTAGAAAAAGATTTAAAGTGTCCGTATGCCAGGAGGACCATTGAGGGGAAAAAACACCATACATAATCGTCTGAAAGGTTACAGACTGGAATATCGGAGTAGCCCACCTTTGTGCCAAAAAGGCCCACCATTTCCGAAAAAATGTACATTCAAAAAATAGATGAGAGATCATCTCCAGTGCAGCATTGCATAATGGTCTAGAACATAACCTATCCTGAAGCTGTTTAGTTTAGTTTAGTTTATTAGTCTAGGAATTAATACCTTTGAGCCAGGGCTCTTTTACAAAGGTTCCACGTCACAAAGAACATTTAACAAAGCATGATACACATTACAGGTAAAACCAGACAGGAAAGTTACATCATAAATTTGCTATTAACAGTTTAAGGCAGTAACGTTTTTAAGTTTAATAGAAAAACAAGCTATAACAGGTCCAAGCGAGTAGACAATTTCGAGGTTAAGGAAACTTCCAGGGAGAAGGTGATCATTAGGCGCCAAAAGGAGGCTAGAGAGGAGGGGAAGGTGGTGAGCGGGACAGTAAGTGAGAGGGGACAGGAAAAAAGGGGGGGAGTGAGTTTGGGTGGGAGACGGGAAGTAGTAGAGGTACCAGAGGGTTCATTATTTATGGGTTTATGTTTGTGGTTGGCTTTAACATTTATCTGTTCATGGCAAGATAGCCAATGAAAATCCCACATGTGTGCAGGTATTCTTTTACACCGCAACAAGGATAAAAGGGGAAGAAAGATGTTGGACCGGACATTTATCAAAAGGGGACTGTGTCATACAGACAGAGGAAAGAAGTGTCTTATAAAGGGTCTTATGCAAATGAGCAATAAGCATCTGAGGTGATACTTTCCATTGCTTCAAGCGTAAAAACATATGTTTCACACACAACGGCGTGCCTTCAGAGTGTCGTAACACATGTAAGGAGTTGTGTTCCCACTGGTGGAACCAAACTCCACAGGAATCATGAAATCACATTTCCCATCCCCTCTGAGAGTTAATCAGAAGTGGCCACAGATTGGCTGTGAAACAAATGCTAGAAAAAACAACAAAGGATTTATCATACCTACACCACCCTCCGTAACGGACAAATAAGTAATATTCCTCTTGATCGGGTTCAGCCTGCTCCCCCACAACGCCTGAAAGAACAGGCTGAAAACCATCGTTTCCAGTTGTTTTGGAATAGGAAAAACATAACTTAAATATAGAAACAATGGTATCAAAAAGGCCTTTATCAAATATACCCTCTTTTTTTCCCAATTGATCCTCTATTCCAAGAGGTGACTTTTATTTTACCCTGTCATAGTTTATTATCCCAATTAAAAATATCTGAGTCTCTGGTTCCAAAATAAACCCCTAGGATATGAATGGGCCCTCCACCAGGTGTAGTGGGCCAATATGGGTCATCGGGGCCATGGCGGATCCTAACCCAATACCCACACTTTTGTCAAAGTTTAGATGGGCTCCGGAAAAATTTCCAAACAAGGAACATTCTTGTAGAGAGGCCGTCACTGAGGACGTATCAGCTACTAAGAAACAAATATCGTCTGCATATGCAATAGCATTATATGGTGCAAGCATAGCAGAACAGGAGATGGCATGGATCTGAGGGTGAACATTCAGACGTCGGAGGAGGACATCTAAAAACAGGACATATAATAGAGGACTTACAGGACAGCCTTGACAGACTCCTCTTTTAACAGGAATCATAGGTCCTACCCACCCATTTACCACAGGAACAACCGTGGCCGTCCTGTAGAATTTTTGCAGCCATCGGATCATGTAGTCTGGTATATGCAGAAAATGTAATGCCTTCCACAAAAAATAGTGGTTAACCGAATCAAATGCGCCTTCTGATCCACTGAAACAATGATGCCAAGAGGCCAGGCCCGCAAGCCATGGGCAAACAGTTCCGTAGGAGAATCAGGTGATCGAGATTCCCTGGTAGGTATTGAGCAAGACTGGGCAGGATGCAAGACCGCGTCTGCAATGCCTGTCAGGACGTTTGCAACAATTTTCATTAATATTTTGAAATCAGTATTTAACATGCAGAGAGGGCGCCAATTCTCAAGAAGGTGTATGTCGCCCTTCTATTTGTAAACATATATCAAAGCACCTTTCGTAAAGTCTAATGGTATAGTCTCGCTACGCAACAGGGCATTAAATACAGAGGTCAGTTCAGTGGCTAAGTGGACATTTAACACTTTATGCAAATCAGCTGGGAGACCATCTGGACCAGGGGTTTCCCACAAGGGCAACAAAGAAATTGCTGAAGACAGCTCCAGCACCGTCAAGGCAGCACAAGCTAGATTCACACTCTGTTTCGAAGGGAGTGGGATCTCAAGATCCATGTACAGGGTGGTAATGTCATCCATTGCAGCTGGGAGGGGGGAGAATAAAGCGGTCTTGTGATCTGTCACAATCTGCTGAATTTCAGAACATGTAGAACACAGCGTTCCCACAGAATTTGCTAGGCACAGCATGGATTTCTGGGAAACTAGTCGTGAATTAGACTCAAAAGGGCAAACTACGTCCCGTGGTCCAGACATGTGGAATTTGTGTTAATGGTACAATTGTTGGGATTGTCTGGACTGAAAACATAGCATATCCCTCCTTATTGATTGCAGTTGAAGAGATAGGTTCTGACCTGTCATATGTGCTATGAAAAGCAATGACTGTAGATGAGCTCTCTTCTGCAAATAATCCAAATAATCTCTCCTACATTTTCGTCGACTGTAACTTTTCAGAAAAACAATCTAGGCATGTTTCGTATCCAACCACCAACGTATCGGATCGTCATAGCAAATAAACAGAGATTTACGAGCATAAAGAAAAGATAGAAGAAATCTTTGAAACATC
Organism: Neoceratodus forsteri; assembly: GCA_016271365.2. Taxonomy (NCBI): domain Eukaryota; kingdom Metazoa; phylum Chordata; order Ceratodontiformes; family Ceratodontidae; genus Neoceratodus; species Neoceratodus forsteri. Next base: position 59,415,816 of record CM028130.1, read on the forward strand.
AGATCTTGCAATAGGGAAGTGTTAAATTTCCAAAATCCAGGCCTTTGTTAAAGGCTGACTGAACTACTATACCAACTGATAGTAGCTTGTGATCAGAGAAGGCTACCGCCTGTGCCTGGCCCGAGCCTATTGGCAATGCTGACGACAAAAGACAAAATCAATCCTTGTTGCCAATTTGCCCTTTTGAAATGTGGGGGTATGTTTGGTTGTGAAAGAAAGGTAAGCATCGGTCAAGTGTGCAGTACGAATCAGTTTATCCAATTCATGGGAGTCACAAAAAATTTTTTTGGTGGTGGCAAACAAACTTTTGTCTTGAAGGCTCAAGCCACAGTTAAAATTGCCAGAAAAAATTACTTGGAAGGAAGTGTGCAAATAGGGGCGAATCAAAGAAAGCAAGGCTATGCAAGCCTGCAAGCCGACTTAATTTGAGGGGCATAAATGTTTATTACTCGCTACGGGCAGTTACCCAAAACAAAATCCAAAACGAGGACCCTACCAGGAGCTAAATCAAACAATTTAAGTAACCGAAAGTCCAGAACATTAAGTAATATGCCTAGACCTGAACAGGGGTCCTGGCCTATAGACCAAAACGATGGGCCCAAAAGCCAGTCTTGTTTAGCTTGCCTAATCTCCTGCACCGTGTGGAGTCTTGTATCCTGCAATAAAAAGATACCCAATGGCAAGAGTCTTAAAAAGGAGAACACTAACCTACGTTTCTCCATACGTTTCATACTGTTAACATTGATAGTATGGCAAACAAAGTGCGCCATGTCACAAAATATAGGGTGTCAAGAAACATTAAGACTTTCTCTTCCCAGCCACATTCTTCCCTTTGAGCCTAACTTTAGCTCTACATTTTTATGAGAGACCGGAACCCAGCTGGAGTTCCGAATCAATAGTGCCATCAGGGAGAGAAGACGCAATGGAGGACGTGTCAGACTCACCACCTGCATCGTCAGTAGATGGCTGAAGCACCTTGAAGGTGTTAGACAGGGCTATGGGTTGGGTTAGTAATGGCTTCATAGGAGGCGGCGAGGTACGAGGACCAGTCTTCATTGACCTCCGACGCATGACAGTAAAGGGTTCACAGGTGGGTGGCATAGTACTAGGACCAGGGACTTGATTCAAGTCAGACGCAGCAGACAGGACATGTGTTAGTGGGGGGTTCCACTGCTAACGGGGGTTCCACATTAGCAACCGTCTGAGGGGCAATAATCGGGGAGACACAGGCTTGGGGATCTTCAGAGCAGGGATCACCGCAGCCGCAGAGGGTGCAGCCACAGTGGTATGAAGCCGAGCCTTTTGTACCTGTGTAATCACAAAGCGTTGATCAACTCCACCATCATGATTCGCCTGAGCGTGGGCAGACCAGTGACAAGTTTGAAACATATGGCCTAGCTCTTCACAAAGGTTACATCTGCTAACATTGTGGCAATGAATCCCTACATGTCCCAACTCACCACAATTGTTACATTTTATTTTATCACATACATTACTCAGGTGCAAGGGATCCCCACACCTGTAACAGGCTTTAGGCTGACCCGGGTAAAACAGGACCCCCTATCACGACCTAAGAAAAAATAATTAGGTAAATGGGCAGAGCCAGAGTCATTGGTGTGTAACAGAACCTTAAACTTCCAACCTCCCGTCCAAATATTTTCTGTGTCCAGGATAGCTTCAGGTTGGCCCTGTACCTTACAGTGTTGTTTCAACCAGTAAACAATATCAGACACATCCACACCCTCATTCCGAAACATCACCATAATGGTCTTAAAGGCAGGTTTCGAGAGGGGGACGGCCTGAAAAGAAGTCCATAAGGCAGTATTCTCAAAGCGTGGTATCTAGTCCAAAAACGGTCTAGATCCATGAGATGTCTGAAAACTCACATCAAATGTGGATTCGCCTGATACATGAATCAGAGCGTAGATCTCATGGGCAAAAAATTTTAAGGAGTCTTTCAGCAGAGTTCTGGCCACATATGCATGGTCAGGAGGGTCTGGTAGTCCACCTCTATAAACAAGCCTAACAGCGTTATGCCTTTTTGCAGCTAGAACTGGATGTTGAAATAAAGAGGAAAAAGAACGAGTCTGTCCCACCTGTGTAGGAGGTGTCTTACCCGTAGCAACAGAATCCAAGACTTTTACTGCCTTGCCATCAGAGAGAGGAAAGACTGCCAAAGTAGACTCCTGCAAGAGATCTAAAACAGGATTCTGAGTGAGATTTAATTCCATCGGCATGCTCAAGGGGTCAGGAGAACCCTGTGTATCTGGAATCCTCTGTTGTACATCCAGGAAGTCCTCGGGATGGGGGGACCGAATAGGGGATGGATCAGAGACCCACTGTCCAAGTCCGGGTTCCTGGATCCACCCAGCACCATGAAATGCCATTTCCACTGACCAGGTAGGCTCTATATGAGGATTATCATTCTGTGGAGGGCACTGCAAATGAGGTGGTACATCAGGGGGCGGCTCAGGGAGCATAGCAGGTTTCTCAGCATAACATTCCATCGGCAACTGTAAAGTTGGCCCAGCCTCACAGTAGTAGTGTCCAACAGCATCGAACTCACCGATGCAGGCGGCAGTACAGAGAGCATCCCAGATAGCTCTGTGAGTCCACCAGAAAGAGCAGAGGAGCAATTGCCACCTGTAGCAGCACTCCGTACTCTCGTCAGCTCTTTGTGCAAAGTTAGGGTAGGTAGCGCTGAATGGTGGTCCATCTCAGCCAAGCGCTATCCGACATCGCGTTCCTGCATATACGTAGTATCAAGATCCAAAAACATTTCATCTACCATAGAAACGGCAAGGGAGGTATTACAGTCCACTGTAGTGAGGTCTGGGAGAGATACAGTCCTATCAGTAGATGCAGCAAGGGATGTACTGTCGGACAAAACAGACTCCTTCTCAAGCTTAAAAGTTTCAGTCACGGTCTCCAAACAGCCAGAGACAGGAGCTGAGACCAAGTCTCCTGTCTCTCCATCCACCTCTGCAACAGGCAAAGGAGGTTCCGCCATCTTGGACAGAGTATTCCCCTCTGTCGAGTAGGGGAATTTCCCCGGTGTCCTAGCCAAATTTCCTTCATTCACTAAAAAAAAAAAACACCACTAACAGCTTAATCTGGTTCAAGGTCAGTTGGTATTCATCTGTTTCCCCCTCCCCCAGGTCGTGCCTGAAAATAGGCAGGATTTGTCTAGTGCACTTACCCAGTCAACAAAAACTAAATAAATAAATAAGAACCCAGAACTGTATTTTCAAAGTTACACCTCTTCTCCCACTGCAGAATTACATACAGAGTCCAAGATGTTTTAATGAAAATTAAAAAAAAGAAAAATAATCACATAGTAAAAACTACATTTATCCTTCAGTCCCGAAGCCTCCATATGGCATCTGAACCATCCATTGTTGAACCCGACCCAAAATGACCTCCAGGCGAGAATGACTTAAAAGTTGCTACAGATGCCACAGTTGATTTTTGGCTTCTTATAGAATATATTGTTTGATTGATTGATTGACTGAAAAACAAATAGCACTGTCCAGTGACATATGTGAGGTAGTTATTTTGGTTAAACAACCACCCCAAGTTCTAAAATGGTTCACACATATTGCTTAGCTGTTCAATCAACTATAGCAGTCTTACTATGACTTTCCTGCTCCCAAATTCCCATTCAGCCCCAGGGTACTGTTTTTATTGTCAACATCAGTTGGTGGATTCTGGTACTACCTAACATCTCACAAAATAATTTCACCCACTAGTACGAAGCAGCGTGCAGCAAAACAATGTTCCCACAAAATGCAGAGGACCACAAAGACAGTGCACACCAGAGAAATGTTTTAGTTTATATGGGTCTGCACCCCCGATGTGATGGGATTTTCCCACAACACCCCCGGGCTAATTATAATCAACTCAGGGGGATCATTGACTTCTGGGGAAAAGAACAAATTTGGACCAGGACTATTTTTTTTTTTTTTTTAAAGGCTGTAGCAGACTGGGACCTGGGAAAGAATCAATCCCACAGCCCCAGATCCCTAATGCCACCAGACACAGGTGCTCTAGCCACTCCTCCATGGGAGTTGCTCTGCCAGGCACTGCTCTGGCAGTATCATTCAGTTTCCCTTCAGGCAGGCTACAGTGGCAGAGGTAGTGGTTATAACCACAAGTTTAAAAAACCTTGTAGAACCATTAGTGCTTCTTACAGCATTGTATTTCAGGTGCAGTTTTATCCATGCTGTATTCACCCAGTACCAGTAGTGACTGGGAGATAGCAGGTTTAAACACAATTAGAGCCAAATAGTCATGGTGTGACCATGCCTAAGTCACTTAACCCATGCTCCAATCCTCCTGTTTACAGAAATGGATAAAAGCAGGACCTCACAGAAAAGGAGATGTTGCATCTCAGATGTGCTATGCTGGGAAACTTAATTGCAAAAATATATGAAAGAGAGAGAGAGATCACATAAAGAAAAGTTGATTAAAAAAGAAAAAATATGCTGGTAATATTAAATAATGTTTTCAAAAATGTCATCCAACTGTGAGTCTATTGATACTATTACAATCAAGTTTTTCTGTTTACATCCTTCACATCTGTGGTCTCTCTAGCTGTTGAATTGGAATAACATTATTCCCTTCATTAAATGTTACAGAATGCAATATATGCATTATGAACAAGACTGGAGAATTCAGTATTTTTATACAACTAATGTGCTTCGAGAGGAACCATTCATCTGCTAAAGGGTCACTGCCTGGCATTGTCATCCACCCCAGGAACAACTATTTGCGGTCTTGGAAACACCAAAACACATTTTCCCCCAGTTTCCTGTGATTGTGTAGTATGTAATCACAATTCGTATATGTCAGCATGGAAAAAATGCTTCCACATCTTGGTACAATGGGAACTTTCTATTCCCATTCTAAAAGGTTGAGTTGTGTTTAATGCCGATGGAAAGCTTTATGACTGAGGTTGAAAATGTGATTTAAAAGTCTGTTGTTGGTTTTATTCAGTCCATTAATTTAAAGAGCATACCTTTCTGGTAATGAAAAGTTGAAGAACCATTATGCTTACAGTCATCGTGTTAGCTTTAATGTGTTCAAGGTTATTGGTTCTGTCCAATTATTAGTCTGTGAAATATTATCATGAAGTACATTACTCTAGGTTTTTGAACAACTTCTGATAATCAACAACTACTGTAACCTGGCCAAACATTTGTTTTCTTTGTGGCAGTGAAAATAAACATACTGAGAGGTCAGAAAAAAATACATTTAAAGGGAACTTGAACCTAATTTTCTACATAGTTAATGTGCTATCATTGCAAATTTGGGCACGTGTGACGTCATTTTATTTTATCAGTGACCTATTTCATGCTTTGTAATAGCCACATTTTTTATAATTTTGAGTCCCTTTGGGTTAAAGCTGCTGTTTTTCCCATTGGATATTCATTTTTATGTTGGCTTGCGCTTGCACGCCAGCCGACATATTGCAGTAGTAGCAGATTTGGAGGTGCGGTCACCATGGGTGAATGCAGGGCATGCATTAGTAGGTGCTTCCCTCATTCCCCAGTAAGTTAGCTGCAGGTGTTGACAGCAGGCATGCCTAATGTGGTGCCCAGATCTAAGAAAAGGTCCACTGCAATGACAGCTAAGCTCATCACACAGCGGACATGCCCTTCCTGGTGAAGCATTACAAAAAACATGGCGGGAGTGACTGCTGCTGCCTGTCACAATGCCATCAGCATAATGTCCCCCCTCCCATTGCAACTGTGTGCCGAGGGGGTGCTCAATCCCCCTCAGCTTCATGCACCCCCCCAAACAGTCTTTCTTTGCTGATGGGGGCCCCAATTCCTATCGGCTTCAGTCCCCCTATTCCCAGTTCAATCTGCTGATGGGGGAGCCCACTCCCCATCAGCATAATGCCCCCATTTGTTGTGTGCTGAGGGGAGTGCCCAATCCTCCTCAGCTCTCCAACCATAATTGGTATTTGCTGACAGGGGTGTCAATCCCCCGTTGGCTACAGCCCCTACCAAAAAAAAAAAAAAACCACTCAGGTGGCATACTGGGATCCCACTCCAGCATGCCAAATGTCCCTAAAATGAAAAAAAAGTCCTGTGATTTTTTTTCCCTTTCACCCCTGTAAAACAGAAAACGGTCCCTCATTGAGTCCGGCAGCCCCTCCCCAACCTGCGCTCACCCTCTGCTCACCCCACCTCCCCACACCCCCCCTTACCCCATACTTACTTCTGGAGCCCAGTGCGATGATCTTTGATGGATCGGGAACACATCTATACTCTTCAAAACTGACCGTGAACTGAAGAAATGCTGGCAAGCTATATAATGGCTTAAATAGGGTTTTTTCAACTTTGGTGCATATCTTGGCCATTTTCAACATGGCGTTATTGGGACCCCTCCTCATGAATTCGGTCACTGTCATGGCGTTATTCAGTCCCAAAAGGTGATTTTGCCATCACTGCACAGAATCACCTTTCAGGACTGATTAATGAAACAATAGTGCCACTGTTCATGAGGTGGTCTCTCAAAAAGCCTATGTTGCTAATTTAGTGGGAAAAATCCAAACAATGGCTGTTTTATGAGCATGCATTGTGCAGTTTCCAAGCATGCTCATAATTTTGTGAATTTGCAATATTTTCACTCCAGATTTTCAAAATTGGCATTTCCCTACACCTCCTTATGGACATTACAGCTGTCATTTTACATATCCTGGTTGAAATGTGTTTTCGCACCTGTGGCACACAATGGCATGGTCGCTGTGGGAAATCAACTTTTGGGACAAATGAACAAAATCACAGTGCCACTGTTCATGAGGGAGGTCCCAAAATGCCTATGTTGAAAATGTGTCTCTGCAGGGTGGGGGTGAGGTTGGCGTCAGTTCAATACTTCACTGCCATTCCTATTATGCATCTCTAACTCCTGCACTACCAATGCCAATGCCAGCAAGACAACATTCAGCATTGACGAATGCTTGTTTTAATTACTTATGATATCTAGAACCCAATAGTGACATCAGCTGAGTAGATATCCTGCATGGAAAGCCGTTATATATCCTCCTGCTTAGCTGGTGTCACTGGTTCCCAGAACTAAAAAACAGAATATTGTGTAGGAAAAGAGATCATTCACAATTAAACTTAGATGAGGAAACATGTGAGTATTTCAAAACCAGCACACAAATCAATGCACTGTAGGTATGAAGCAGACTTTCCTCATAGTCATCTTTCCAGTTATAATAAAATATACAATAACATATACAATGGGAATGGTTTATGTTTCCATTAAGCTTTCTCGATAGATTGTATGGATAAGTTACCAAAATTTGTTTTTGGATTACAATACCTTTGAGTCTGAGGCTCTTTTACAGAAGTTCCATGCTGAAAAAGAAATACAATAAAATATAACATTATAAAATATAATACAACAATTAGCACCAGAGTATTACAATAACAAGGGCACAGTCTTCTGACAGACACTTAAGGGTAGACAATAAAAATACATTTTGGAATAAGTATAAAATAGCTGAACATAGAGCAGCCAACAATGGCCTTATTGTTTGAGAGCGAGAGGGAGAAAAAGGAATAGGGTTGGGGGAATGCCAGTGGGGATCAGGAAAAAAGAACAGGAGGTGGGAGGGGGGCCATGGGAGAAGACTGGTTTAGGAAGGCATGGACAGTGGAGGTGAAGAAACAAGAGTGGGACAGGGAATGGGGATGGTGGACGGGATACAGATCAATGTCTACAAGGGGGTGGGATGGTGGGCAGGATACAGGTATATGTTAACAAGCAGTAGAGAGATAGGTGGTGGGGCTTCAGTTGCATAGAAGGAAGGGTAGGGGGTTCAGAGAAATAGAGGGCGGACTTAGGCAATAGAGGCAACAGGGTGAGATGATTTCCCCATGATTGAACAATAACATCTGCTAAGTGCAGTAAGGTATAGGCAGAGTTTACATTTGAAAGGGCCCAACTTGGGTCCTGACTGGATAGTGACTGGTAGATCATTTAGCCAGGAGGGTGCCTGGTAAACAAAAGAGCATTGTGCCTGTGTAGTATGGCAGAACATTATGAGAAGCCCTTGTCTTGACATACCTCACGTTGTATGTGGGTTGATCGCTTGTTTAAGAAAATCTTGTATTAGTGATGGGGGGGGGGTTAGTCCAAGACAGGCTTTTTTTACGAGGAGGCAGATCTGGTATTTTACTCATCTCATGAGGTTCAACCACTTTGTTTGTTTGTGTAGGTTGCAAGTATGGGTGAGACGGTGTGCACCCATGATTAACCTGCAAGCTTTATTAAGGGCTAGATTGATCCTTCTAAACACAGTGTCCATTGACTCACTATATATAACTAGTCCATATTCGATAATTGAGACAATGGAGCTGCTCACCGCAAGTCAAAGGGCATCAGTGGTTAGGCAATGTCTGTACTGGTATAGCAGACCAATCTTAGTATTTACTGCTTTAGCAACTGGATCTGTATGGGTGGCATAGGACAGTGAACTATCATGGGTTATGCCTAGATTTTTGAAATATGGGACTAGTTGCGTCATCCTCATAGAGTAAGATATTGGTTGAGTTCACCTCAGGGAGGCTATTAAGGAACAGGCTAAAGAGTAACAGACCTAGTATTGAGCCTTGAGGAACACCAGAACAAACGTAACTGTCAGAGAGAATGCCATATATTTTGACTTGTTGGGATCTGTCCTCCAGATAGCTACTGAACCAGCCTACTATTTTGGGTGAAAGTCTAGTGGCAGAGAGTGAGTTTAGCAGTATGGTGTGGTTTACTATGTCAAAAGCTTTAGTGATGTTGATGTAAATCACCCCCACCAAGTGGTCTCGATAAATTGTATTATGTATGTAGCAGGTGAATTCGAGCAAGCAGTGCTGGGACTGTGTGCTTTATGGAAACCGTGCCGTTGTGGCCACTGGATCTTGCATTTCTCTTGATACTCGGTAAGCTGGTCTGACGCAATCCTTTCCAATGCCTTCTGGGAGGGGATTGAGATGGGGAAGTAGTTTGTATGGAGGGCACAGTCACCATTTGTGAAGATGGGGGTGACTATAGCTGCCCTCCATATCTCAAGGAACTGACCTTAGCAGAGGGAGAAATTGAGATGTTTAGTTAAGGGAGTTAGGACTTCTTCAAGAGTGAGGTTTAAAATCTTCAGGTCGAGACAGTCACTGCTAAATCCTGACTTCCCATGCACCTACTGTAAAATAAAGATCATATGCCCTGGGACAGTTAAATTAGTGTTTGAAAACAACAACAAAATACCCTTTCTTATTTAATGAAGCACCTAAGTATATTATGACAGTGGTGTAGCCAGAAATTTCCATTTTGTGCATACTCCATCCAACTGCTTCCCTAATAAAAAAATGTACACACTCTCTCCAGCTGCTGTTTCCCCCACAATACAAATCAAATTGTTGTCATATGTCTAATCTAATCTCTAAGTAGGTTCTACACATAATCTATGCCCTAAAAACATAGAGGTTTATGCAGATACAGAAACTCAGTGGTCGTTACCAGCTCAGATACTCCAGATAAGATGACAATGGTAACAAAATACCATATGGTTTAAGTTTGGGACAGATACTAACAAAAAAAAAACTGTACGCAAATGTGTACAGTGAAAATGCCTACCTACACCATAGCATTATGATAATGCACATCAAATGAAAGTACAGGTTAGAATGACACAGATTTAAATCCAGCAGTGACTTTTCTGAACATGTGACCAGGTTGTTCTTACATTGGCAAGTACTACTATCTTTTTTCTTTTCCGGCTGGATGCATCAGGGCCGACAGATCGTCTCAAGGAGGGGGTGTTGCCATCTTTGTCCTAAACAAATATACAGTCTGTTATTGACTCCACCTAGGTGCCCATAGCATTTGAAAGTATTACTGTAAAGATTTCCCTACCATCCAACGAGAATATTTTCTTATCTGGCTGTTATTGAAGTCCATCTGGAGGCCTCCAAATTATACAACACCTTAGTAAACTTTTGGAATCATCGAACACAAAAATGGTTATCATGGGCAACTTCAATCTAGACTGGAATTCACCATGTTCAAAGCCCTTAAAAAAACTGTGCAATAGCTATGGCCTTTCCCAGCTTACTCCTAATATTACCTGCCCCAACACCAAAATTCCTGCACACAGTACCCTTCTTGGTCTAATCCTTGTCAACAGACCTCATAATTTCTCACACACTGGGGTATTTTATAATGACATTAGTGAACACTGGGTCATAGCCTACATAAGACACATCTCTAAACTAAACTCCACTCCCACCTTCAGGCTAAAAAAGTACCTTAGAAATTTAAACTGTCAAGACTTTCTGCTTGACCTAAGTAAAATCACATGACAAAAATTCTATCTGGCTACTTCAGTGTCAGAGGCCTACACCCTACTTCAGGACCTAGTCCTGAGAGTCACTGACAAACATGCTCCCACTGTCAGAGTAAGAACAGGGAAAATACCTTGCACCTGGTTTAATAGTACTATAAAAACAGCCCTACGTGACTGAGATTGACTATGGAAAAGGGCATGTAAAACTAAGCTCACCCAGGACTGGTTGGAATTTAGAAGGTCTAGGAACTTGTGTGTTAAGCTTATTAGGGCTGAGAAAGCTAAATACTTTCAGTTGGATCTCACATCATGAAAAAACAATGCCTCAAATTTTTGGCAAATGCTTAAAGAGATAGAAGGCCACAACCCCTCTTCAACCCTGCCATCTAAAACTATCAAAGGCACTAATACCTTCACAGACTTACTTCACAGATGCAGGACTTACTTGAACAACTCAATAACCATTTCGCCACTGCTGGTCTTGCATTCAACTCCTTTCCGGCAAGGAAGCTCTGTGTACAATACTGCTCTGATGACACAGCACACCTTCCTGCCAGGGACCACCCTTCTTCACCCTCATTTAGTTTCAAGCCAATATCTTACAAACAAGTACTTGTACTCACCCTAGACACCAATGAAAGTGCTGGCACTGACCTGATTGAACCATTCTTCTTGAAATTCTGACATTACTTTCTAATACCACTGATACTGCATCTCTTTAATCTCTCTCTCTCTCCCAAGGTGAACTCCCTACAATCTGGAAAATCGCTCATGTTATTCCTCTCTTCGAATCCGGTGACCCATGTGACCTTAACAACTATTGACCTAGCTCTCTGCTACCCACCCTATCCAAATTGTTAGAGAAAATAGTTAACACACAACTGAGAGAATACCTGGAAACCCACAAGTTGCTTAACCCCATCCAATCTGGATCTAGACCTAACCATAGTACAGTCTTCACCCTTGTAAAAGTCACTAATGACTGGCAGATCAGTCTGAACTCAAAAAATTATTTCTACTCACTTTTCTTGGACTTTAGCAAGGCTTTTGATACTGCTGATCATGACTTGCTACTGTTAAGCCTGTGTAATAATGGTCTTCACGAAAATGCCTTGAAAGGGTTCTTTTGCTACCTGGTGGGCAGGCAATAGCATATAAAAGCTCAAGGCAGTCTCTCACCACCCAAATTTCTGCTGAGGGGGGTACATCAAGGCTCAGTTCTGGAGCCCCTGCTGTTTGCAGTGTACATTAATGGTATTGACCATAACATTGGAGGTGCAGATGTTCATCTATTTGCAGATGACACAGTTCTGTACATTGCTAGATCCACCCTCAAACTCACGTGTAAGGACCTACAGTTTGAATTTGATACCCTCCAGCAGTATCTGCTTCCTCTGAAACTTCTACTTAATGCTAAAAAGACTAAAACTATGTTTCTCACTCCCCATTCTCATGTAACACCTGCTAACCCTATCAGTATCAACCTGCATATATTGACCATACTAGGGGAGCCTCTAGAAACAGTTGATAACTTAAAATACCTGGGCTTCTGGCTGGACTGCAAACTTTCATTAACAGTGCATATGGAGGAGATTGCTAAAAAACTTAGACAGAGATTAGGCATTTTTTACTGTATTAAACACCTACTTAATCAAAAGGCTAAAATAAGACTGGTGCAGTCCACCTTTCTCCCCCTCCTTGACTATGCTAATCTGTTATATAGCCACTGCCCTAAAACTGCTCTAACAAAACTGGTCACCCTGTATCACAGGATGCTAGAGTTTATCACTAATGCTCCTTACAGCACCCATCACTGTGTCAACTACGAGCAGCTTGGCTGGCCATCAGTAATCTCCAGGAGGCTGAGAAATGCATCTCTTTGGGTTGTCAGAGCCATTACTAACAAGCTCTCTTCTTACATTTCTGTTCTCTTCAAATGAACTACTGGTAACCATTCTCTTTGCAAATATTCCTTAGTCCTGTTTGACATCCCCAGGATACAAACTCACTTTGGTGCATCTGCTATAAGTTATACCCCCAATGGAACAACCTTCAAAAGTCCTTAAAACTTTCTCATCTCATTGGGTTGTTCTCCTTTAAATCTCTCTTAAATCGCACACTGAAGGAAACATGCAAATGCTATTCTTAAATGGACACTGAGCTTGTGAACTGATGATACCTACTCCAGCACTTACCCCCGCTGGGCTAATACTACCCCATACTCAATCCCCCCTGACATATCCTCTCACTTTCTCTTGCTCCTCTGCCCCTCTCTCACTTTCCCTTTCTACTCTATCTCTCCATACTCCTCACCAAAACTTCCCACCCCTCTACAGCCCTTACTCTCACTGTGTCGCAACATCACTGTCCACAGACCCTCTCTGACACACCTCACTTCTGCATCCTATCCTCAATCTCTTGCCTATTACCCAACTTCTGAGAACCCTGCCTCGACCTTGAACGTTATTTGATAATTAAAGTTGGTACACTTAGCTCCTGTATGTATTCTGAATGTTTTGGCTTGGATTGATGAGTATGGATTTATGAATTGTCTTCACGCATATTGTACCTTGACTTTGTTGACTCTCTGACATATGATTTCTACCTTTTGTATATTTCCTTCACTGTATTGTTCACTGTATTTGCCAATGTATTTTTTATTCTCCTTGTATTTTATACTGTATTTACCATGTTCATTTGTCTGCCCAGGACCATCTTGTAAATGAGCTTGCTCAACAGTGTTCTCTCCCGGTAAAATAAAGATTGATTGATTGATCACTGGGGTATTTGCTGCTTGTATCAAATTAAAACAAGCATTTGTCAATACTGAATGTTTGTTTGCATTTTTTTTAATTAAAATCTTTGTTATTTTACCACAAAATGCAGGACATGAAATGAAAAATCACATGCATGACATATCATAGCTTATTATGTTCCCTACTCCCCCCATAACTCCTCCCACCCTCCCACAAAGCCCTCCTAACCCCCCTCCCCCCTTTGGTCTTGCATTACCAACATACAGACTATTTTAGGGGAAGCTTAAAGAAAGCATTCTGGGAGCGAACAAGATCCATAACTACTAAATCTAGACCATAACAACAAGGGAGACACAAAAAAGATGCCATCAAGATGATAAGGACCTTGTCTGAACTTAGTATAAGGTGTGCATTGTCTCCCAGATCTTCTTAAACCTGGGGAGAGATCCTCGCAGGCTGGCACTAAACTGCTTGACCAGTAGTTTAAAAAGCAATTCTTGTAGCCATTCTGTGTAGGAGATTGGGTGCCCATCCAGCCAATAGCATAACACCACCTTCTGAAGGGACAAAGAAATCATGGCCATATGAAACCTTCTCTGTCGACCCGTCACAATCATAAAGTTTCCCACTAGACAGACTTCTGGAACAAAGTGCTCATCTATGCCAAGCAAAGGGTCCACCTTGCTCTTAATAGTAAGTATCCCAAAGGGACTTAATAGGTGGGCATTCCCAACAAATATGTAAGAGGGTTCACTCTTCTTGATGGCACCTATTGCAAGTGAGGAGGGGAGCCCTTCCTATTTTGAACAGTCTTGCTGGGGTCCAGTACAAATTATTCAGAAACTGGAATTGCATCAGCCTTAATCTGTCTCGGGTGATGTACAGTATCTATAAGTGTCCTGCCATACTTTACCCCATTTTCCTTTGAGGTCAGGAAAGTGAGCTGATCAATAATGTGGAACCCCATCCAAATCTGCAAGGGCTGTGTCGAATAAGGAGCTGTATACTTTAGAGATGGAGTGCGTAAAGTTGGTAATAAGAGCTAATGCTTCAAAATAATCTCCAGTTGTGTACCCTTCTGTTAATAAGTCTTTTTTTCTACATAATCAGGTGTCTTAATTGAAAAATTTTAAAACACTGGTTACAAATTTTATTACATTTGTTCAGAATTGCTTCTACTACGCTGCAGTTCCCTTCTGATAGGAGCTCACTAATCCTTATTCCTTGCTGTTGAGGAAGTCATTGTGTGTTGCCACAGTATTGCCACCCATTTTAAAGCTGGGGTTCCCAAAAAGGGGTTGGGAGGTATCTTTTTTATTATCATATTTAAGAAAGGAACATAGTTGCGCATCAATTCTGACTGACACTGCTTTCAGGGTGAAGGCTAAACTGCAAAGGGGTTTTAGGTGAGTTATATATGAGGGCAACCAGGAAAGGCCTGTTTCTGAAATCATTTCCAGGTCTAGGTTTAGCCTAAGGGAACATAGGGAAGGATTTAAACTCTGTCTGATTAGTAAGCCATCTCAAATATTTACATGCTTGACTAGCCCAGTATATAGCCCAAAATCGTAGCCATAGTCCCCCCTCCATTCTTTATGGCTGCCATCTTATGATATGCCCTCCCAGAGGGCTTACCCTGCCAAATGAAATCAGTAATCACAGAGTGAAATTTTTTGAACCATCTTAGGGGCAGCCTTGAGTTTAACATGTTGAAGGGATAGAAAAGTCTACGAAATATGTTCATTTTAACTTAATTTATCCACCCCCTCAGCAAAAATGGGAGGCCTTTCCATCTAGAAAGATCCTGCTGGACAACATGAAGGAGAGTATCCAGAATGGATCTTGTCATTTTGGATTTACTCCTAAATAAAGTGATGCCCAAATATTTCAGGCTCTATGGGCTCCATTGCACTCCCAGATGTATAATGTCTTGCTTTAATAATCTATTATTTAGAGGAAATACTCTGGTTTTCTCTAAGTTTAATTTTGTAGTTAGATAGTAGGCTGAATACTTTATTAGCCTCTAAAACAACCAGGACTGTCCTCTGAGGATGGACTAGAAGAAGTGGGATATCATCTGCATAGTCCGATAATTTGTGTTCCTGTAATCCAATTATACTACCTTATATTTTGTGATTAACTCTTAATTCGGTGAGAAAAGGTTCCAGACAGATGTTGAATTAGAGAGGTGATAGTGGGCAACCCTGTCAAGTGCTCGAGTGTAGTGCGAAAAAGGAACAAATATTTCCATTGCAATACAACTGGGTACTGGGGTTGTTGTACAGGGAGGCAACCCATTTAATAAAAATAGGCGGAAAGCCAAAGTTTTGCATAGAACAAAATAGAAACTGACAATTGACTCTGTCAAAGGCCTTCTCTGCGTCCATGGACAATAACCCAGCTGGAGTATCTGTGTCCCTGGATGCAGAGAAAAATTGAGACAGTTTACGCTGGTGATCAGATAAAGTTCTGCCTGTCATGAATCCCACTTGATCCCTTGGGATTACATAGGGCAGAACTCCAGACAATCTGTTAGCCAGTAGTTTTGCTAGTATTTTAACATCATAGTTTAATAATGAAATGGGCCTGTAACTGGTAACCCTTTCCTCGTCCTTTCCAGGATTATGGATAACAATTATTAGGGCTGCTAATAAATTATGGACAATAACTGGAAGTCAAAATCCAGTTGAAAAGTTTCCTAAGTCTAGGGGTTGATTGCTTTGCAAAGCTCTTGAAAAAGGTTGGGGAGAACCCGTCTCGGCCTTGGGGATTTAATAACTGACAGACTGTCAGCATCTCCTATGAGACAAATGAGACGTGTTTTGCTGTTCAGACAGAGATGGCAGAGTTGTGGTACCAAGATACTTTTCCACCAAGGATTTGTCCAGGGGCTTAGACATGGAACTGTAAAGCTCCTGATAGTACCTTTCAAATTCCTTAGCTATATCTTTAGGATATAATATGATAGAGTTATTTGCTAAGGAGTGTATACTTTTACTAATTCTGTAAGTCTCTTGATTTTTAAGCCGAAGGACTAGTAGTCTGCTAGCCTTTTTCCCCTGATCAGTATACAGTGCTCTAGTATTTAAAATGGCATACTCTACGTTCTCTCTTAGTAACTCATTATATTGATATTTATATCCTACCAACTTGCTTCTATCATCCTCATTGATGTTAGGTGAGAGGGTGGCTTCCAGGCTATGTATATGAGCCAGAAGATCCAGAGCTTTCTGTTCTCTTCTACATTTCCTATTAGAAGCAATGCTTATATGTTTCCCTCTAAGAATGCATTTTAACAACCCCCCCATCCCATGTCTGTTCTCCCGGTGGAGTGTAAGTTATCCCCTGTGTATTGTTCTAAAACCTGTAATATATGTTCTACAACATTTCCATCTTTAAGCAATTGATTATTAATTTTCCATATTGTTTCCCTGTGCCGATTAGGGGTGAGACTCAGGTGACACCACACTACCAAATGATCTGAGATTATTCCTGGATCTGTCTGACACTCTAACACTCCAGGTAGAAGTACACGGCTGATACAGAAATAATCTGTTCTTGACAGTGAGCCATGCACCTCAGACCTAAAAGTGTACTCTCCAGTACTCAGGTAGAGTATCCTCCAGGGGTCGCATAAACCAGTGTGATCCATCATGTCCCAGATTGCCCTCTGCACTGGAGATAGACCACTGCATCTCCTGTCTGATTTACCTAAATCAGGAGAGAATGGTAAATTCCAGTCCCCATCAAGAATGACGGGGAGAGTGGTAAAAGATGCAAGGGCATTCAAGAGTTCTATAAAAAAAACCTGGGGAATCTACATTAGGTCCGTATATGCTATCCTGCACTGCCTCCGTTTGATCAAGGAGGCCCTTCAGTAGAATATAACATCCTGAAGGTCTCTTATGCAGGGTTCACAAATGAAGGGAGTGCTTCTAGACAGCAGAACAGCCACCCCTCTACTTGTTGTGCCTTTCTCTGCTGTATAAATTTATCTCACATATTGTCTTCTGAATAAATTAACCTCTGACTCAAGAAAGTGTGTCTCTCGCAAAAATAAGATGTCACCTTTAAGTAGCTGTAGGTGTTTCAGTATTTTGTATTTTTTGTATTTGTTCCGAACCCATTTGATGTTCCATGAGATAAATTTCCTATTGTTCACCATTTTTCAAGCCCCTAAATATCCTGAGAGGAGTCGAGCCCCCAAATGTCTGGCACCTCTGATACTCTAAAATTCTAATAACTCAACGAGCCTTCAGTTTCCACAGACTTATAAAACCAGCAAGGCCAAAGCTTACCTGTGTACCCCAATCCCCCCAAACTCCAAACCTTATAAATAACATGTTATAAGACCCAAATTAAAACCAAAGCCCCAATATCCCCATCATGAGTGACCCCATAGAGGAAAAAAGTATTGACAATAACATAATCAATGCAAACTCCCCATCCTCCATTACAACAAGCATTTGGTGCATAATGGAACCTTTCCACAGCAACCTCTCCTACTCCCCCCCTCCCCACCAGATAAAGTAAATGTCATTACCATACCACTTGTGGAAAAACCTTACATTCTAAGTTTGAATCTCCCCTGTAAGAATTATGAAACTGTAATCATAAAATAAGGGAAACACTGCAACATTATAGGGCACTGAACAAATAGTTTCCAAATATAACAGGTGATTCTTAGGATGAATATAGCAAACAAGGCTATTTAGATGGAAAGTGAATATGGACATCCAGTCCACATAGGTATTAAGTGTCCCCATCCCTGAGAATAGTCCCCGAGAACAAAGCAAAGTTTGCATCACTGTTCAGTTTGTTCTAAGAACAGAATAGCAATAAAAAGGCAAAAGACTCTGTTCAAACAGATGCAAGTCTGTGTCAGTGTTTATTTGTAAATAATCTCCTCACGGGAGATGAGATATTCGAAGGAGGCAGGGCTGGGCACATCTTGGTGCTCCTCAACCACTGCACTTAAATCTCAAGGTGGTACTGTGTGCTCATAAACTAGGGTCAGTGGAAGCCTATAAAAGACCAAAAACTGAGGATTAGTCCTTAGAAGTGGAAAGAGTCACTCTAATTAGGACTGGCCCACAAATAAAAGAAAGAATGTATTAATGCTAGGCAAAGTTCCAAGTCGTCCTGCTCCCTTCAGTTCTGTGCCTCCAAGACCATGACCTATTCCTCCTTGTAACGTAATAGAAATATCCACACAAGTAAAGGCCCAGGTAGAGGGAAAAATGTCACATTACAGGGTTGGGTCACAGCTAAAGAGTCCATTCATAATGTAAGGAAGAGTGAAGCAGAAAAGATATTGATGATCACATACCAATTGGCAGGAGTTAAAATCGACTCCCTATGCATCACTTTCAGTGGTTCTTGAAAAGCTCAGGAAAAGCTTCCTTCAGGGCATCTTCTGCTATCTTTGGGTCCACATAGGTGGTCCATGTACCCCTGACCAGCACTTGGAACCTTGCAGGGTAGCCCATCTTAAATTTAATACCCGCTGCAATGAGTTTGGTCACAATAGAGTGGAATGAGACTCGTCTCTGGCACACTGTTAATTGTAGATCCTGCACTACACATAGCTTCACTCCCTCCCAGGTTACTTCCTGCAGCTCTCAGACCTTCATCAAAAAGTGCTGTTTCTCCAAATAGTTGAGGAAACAAAAGATTAATATGTGGGTTGGCACTCCCGGTGGAGAAATGGAGCATAGAGCTATGTGGTATCACTCTATGGTGTAAGTAGGCCCAAATGGGGATGGGCCTTCAAGCTTGGCAATAAGCTTCTGGGTGAAAAGTATTGGATCTGCTCCCTCCTCTTTTTCAGGTAAACTGATAATAATGGCATTATTCCTCCTATTGCATCCTTCTAAGTCTTCTGCCTTGGATTCCAGCTTGGCAATTCTTTGTTTGGTTGCTGTAATATCTGGACTGAGTCTTTCTAGTTTCCTTTCCACTGAAATAGTGCCGGCCTCCACATCCCCCATTCTCATCATGGTGTCCTCCAAGGCCCCAGCCATATATTTTAGTTCAGCTGTAATAGAACAGAGCTCTTCCTTAAACAGATTGAACTCAGCTAGGAAGCGTTCCACAGTGAGTAGATTCTGAGCTGCAGTTGCTGCAGTAACTCACATTGCAGCCCCAGCCTGGGATTTGTTCTTTTTGCTAGCCTTTTCATGAGTTGGCAGTGGTGTATGGCGAGGTAGCGCCACCTGCATCTCAGCTTCCATTTCTGCTCTACGAGGAGTCATTTTCTTACTCAGATGTTCGCAGCTACTTTTCTGATTTAAGATGCAACACATTTTGCCCCCAAAATTGTATGGGGATCACAATTTAAGTTGAAATTTGGAGTGGGGTTAGCAGGAGCACTCAGAGTGAGCTGTTACTCGGCTGGCTGCATCACATGATCTCCATGTTTGTTTGCATGCTGCTGTACTGGGTCCTACTTGTACACATTCTTACTATATATTTATCTTAGGTGGACCAGACAAGATGTAATATGTCATTTGCAATTGGGGTCCTAATTTTAAACAGTTTTATGCTACATTTTCCCTGGATAGTAGAGGTGTGATGCAATATCTCATTTTTAGTGAGGGCATGTTTTTCAGGACAGATCATCTTAGATATATTATCTCCTTTTCAATGGATTTCTCCTGCAAGATTCTGTTTTGGCACGGTTTTGCAGCTTATTTACTCAGGATAACCAAGCTGAGATGCTATATCTCACTTTCAATGGGGTCCTGCTTTGACACATTTTTGTACCGGATTTACCCAGGATAGCACACCTGAAATGCTATCTTATTTTCAGTGGGATCCTGCTTTTCCAAGTTTTCATAATATGGTTTCCCAGGATAATGGAACCATGATGCAATATCTTATTTTTGATAGGGCCCTGCCTTTACCCATTTTTATAATATATTTACCAGGTATAGCCCAGCTGATTGGCAGGTTACATTTTCAAAGTGGGCCAGCTTTTACAATGTATTTTCCCAGGATACAGCAGCATAGGTGCACAGTTCAATGGGGGTTCTACTGTACAGGTGTCCTACTTTTATACATTTTTAATATATATTTACCCAGAATGGACCATACAAGATACAGTACCACATTATCAGTGGTGTTCTGCTTGTGCACATTTTTAGATTGTATTTACCCAGGATAGGCAAGCTTAGAGGCAGTATTTAATTTTCAGTGAGTCCAACATTATGACCCAGACTTCTAATATATTCTTTTTATGACCTGGTGTTATGATCAAGAAAGGTGATATTTTTTAAATCCCATCTGAAAGGTGATTTTGCAGTGTGACTGTGAAGACATGCTTTGAAGGGGATTTGAAGAATGACACCTGTCGTTCATGAGCTGGGGTAA
This sequence comes from Neoceratodus forsteri, assembly GCA_016271365.2. Taxonomy (NCBI): domain Eukaryota; kingdom Metazoa; phylum Chordata; order Ceratodontiformes; family Ceratodontidae; genus Neoceratodus; species Neoceratodus forsteri. The sequence goes on from CM028130.1 coordinate 59,436,291, forward strand.
CATAAGACATATGTTGAACGTTAGGCACCAAAATCTGCAAACATAAAGTTATGGGTAAATGTTGGAACAATGCAATGTTTCTTCATAACTTAGTTGTTTCTTTTTTTTTTTCACATTGTGATTCCAAGTTTTCAACATAGTCTTTCTATGACCCCATGCTATGATCAAGACAGGTGGACATTTGAAAGGAGAACTGCACATCACCACAGACCCTGCCCTGATTGCAGATACATTTAATGACTCCTTCTCTAATCTTACTGGTGTTCTCCCCCCAACTTCTTCTCCCCCACACCCCCAATATCACATTGCTCCCTCTCCACCCCCCCATTCCACTTTAAAACAATTTCTCAGTGTGAAGCTGACCCTCTTTTACTCAAGGCCCTCAGCAAATCTCGTTTCAGCAGTGTTACGCTAGACCTTAAACTGCTTAGACTCATCTTCAATGAAGTTCTCCCCCCTCTTACCATGCTTCTAAACTGCTCCCTATCTCTGGGCCAGTTTCCCTCTAAATGGAAATCTGCCCTCATCACACTTATCCTTAAAAGTGGTGACTGCACCCTGCCTGGGAACTACCGCCCCATCTCAATCCTGCCTCTCCTCTCAAAAACCTTGGAGAAGATTATGGCCATCCAGCTAACGGACTACCTCTTCAAATATAACCTCCTGTGTCCTGAACAGCATGGCTTCCACCATAACCACAGTACCACCATAGCTCTCTTGAAATTTACAAATGCCTTTCACACATGTCTGGACACTGGCCACACTGCTGGTGCTGTCTTCATAGACCTTTCTAAGGCATTTGACATGGTGCACCACACACTGCTCCTGGATTCCCTTGCACAGACAGGCCTGTCCCCTGAAACCACTGGCTGGTTTGCCAGCTACCTGTATGAGAGAACTCAGGCAGTCAGGATTGCCCATACCCTGTCCTTCTCCCTCCAAGTTAGGTCAGTGGTCCCACAGGGCTCTAATCTTGGCCCACTACTTTTCTCCCTGTTCCTCAACTTCCTGCCCAATGCTTGCTCCTGGAAACTACTACTGTATGCGGATGATGCTGTCCTCTACAGCTCTTACACTGACCCTGTAGCCCTCCACTCAGTGCTCCAGAAATCTTTCATGGAAGCTGAATCCTGGTTCATTCAACATAGGCTAGGGTTAAATTCCAAAAAATCAAAATCCATGATATATGCACACCCCCAAACTATGAACATAGGACAACCCCTGCTCATACTAAACTCCATAAATGACCCCCTTGAGCAGATTACCTCATTCAAATACCTTGGTATCACCCTAGACTCTGGGCTCACCTACCATGAACACTTCCGAATATTGAGCACCGCTGTCAATGTGTGTATTGGTCTGCTTCACCAGTACAAGCACTGCCTCCCACCAGAAGCTCTCCACATAGCTGTCTCTGCATCTGTACTATCATTAATAGACTATGGAATCATCATCTATGGGGCAGTCGACAACACATGGCTAAACAAAATTAGACTGGCTCTTATTAAGGCCTGTAGACTTGTAACAGGCTGCACCAGACTCACACATACCTGCACCCTTTATGCCTCAACAAACTGACTAAACTTTGACGGGAGGCTCAAATATCAGGCTTGCCTCCTTGCTCAAAAAATAACAGCAAGGCTACTCCCACCTGCCTTCTCCCCCCTACTCCAGGCACCATTGTCCACCTGCCTCACTTGACAATCAGCGACAACCCACTTCAGGGTACCTCACTGCAAGACCACTTCGGGTCAAAGAACTTTTAGATAGCTGGCCCCTAACTGTCTCAACTCACTCACAAACTCCCTCCTCACAGAACCCAATCTTGGTCAGTTCAAGTCCCAACTAAGAGACCTAATCACTCATGAATCAGTCTGTGACTGCCCTTGAATCTGACCTTCCCACTCACCCCACCCCCCATGACTATGGACTTAACTCTGGTCAAGCCGCCCCTGGGTGCACCTATATTTTGACAATGGATACCTCAGTCCAGCCTAGGTCTGCAAATAACCACCAGGCATGGCTTGCACCACCACCCTGCAGTATATGTTTTGTTACCTACTACCATTTGCACTGTGTACCTATGTTTGGCAGCACTCTGTAACTCTGTATCTTCAGCTGCTTTACTGTGTTATCTTTAACCATTTATGCATCCATTTGTAACCATTTTGTATCCATTTCTGTAAGTATTGTGTTAATTGTTGCTATTGTCCCTGATGTCTCTGTTTTTAGTGACGTGAAGCCTTTGTAAAGGAGTCTTTGAATCAAAGTTGTTATCTGATACACATCAATAAATAAATAAAAAATAAATAAACCTATAAGTCATTGTTCCTAATAGAAGATGATTTTAAGTACTGGTTGAAATCCTGTTATAGTTCCATCTATACATGCTTTTCAGAAAACTGTTGGTGTTTCTGATTTACAGTGTGATGGTAAGTATAATTTTGCAAGTGTATGATGTAGTTTATGTCTGCGTATATGTTTATTGCAACATTGGCATAACCACTGCCACTGTGTGGACTGCATTAAGCCACTGTGTTCTAGTTACAATCATCGTTAGAGCTACTGTGGAGATTTGACCAGACCTGCAAAATGGTCAGAATGATGCAATAGACTCAACAGGATTATTCTACCTGTATGTGCCCGAGCTAGGTCTGAAATTTGTTTTGGTTTTTTTGCAATTTAATAGTGCTGTAGACATGCTGTGGTAGGCTCAAACAGGTTTAAACTAAATTCAACCACACTAAAGGGATATGATTCAGATAAAGCAGGTGGGAAGCTCTAGGACTGTAAAGTCATATCAGTAAAATTGTATGGGGAGGAAGTGGGACCCTAGCCGATATACTCAGTGGAGTTGCAGGGAAGGGTAGAAAAGGAGGTGTATAACCACCCAGTCCCTTGGGGTTACTAGAATCCATTCACTATCAGTGCTAGACAGGGAGAGGCAGCTGGTGATTAACTAGTTAAATGGGTTTTTCACCTGTTTACTTGGCTTCAGCTGAGGTGGAAGGGAGCTCATTTGGAACTCTTGCAGCAGCATAAGCATGTGTTAGTTGTGAGAAGGGAGTTTAAAATGTTGAGATGAGATTCAGTGTGAGTCTGTAGTTGGAAGAAGGAGGAGTGAGAACTGCTAAGCTGAGGGCTCTGAGTTGAGGGCCCTGCATTCTCGCCTTAGTCCTAGTATTCTTCAATTTGCCAAGAGAAGTGGTGGAAACCATTGTCTTCAGCGGGATCTCCTGATTTTCATCCCTGGAGGAGTAAAAAGGACTGCTAGTGGAGGGATCCAAGTGGCAATCCTCTTTTTGATCCAGGATGTCTAAAGATGCCTAAAATGTCTAACAGTGAGTAGGATCTGACTTTTGCTGCAGAAAGCAAGTACCTGTGCTGCTGTGTTCTCTGGCTAAAAGGGAAATGCACAACTTTTCTGTAAAATCAGAAATTTGAGGCTGTTCTCATTTAAAGTTGGCTGAAGAGTGTGATGTTCAGAGGTATAATTACATCACATTATTCTTGACTTTAGCTTTCCATTTCCAGTGTAGTGATTCAACTGCTGGATGCCAAGGTTTCATTCAATGAAGCATTTTCCAAAGTGTGTTTCCAAATGTTTAAGGTATGACTCTGAAAGAATGGCTCAGTATGGATTTGGGAGCAAAGGGCGGGCAGACCCCCATCTGGAGTAACCAGTTCAGGACAACTGGTTCAGTAGGGGTTCCTGGTTACTTTAGACGAAGGACCAAGGTCTGAAGAGGATTTTTCCCTCTGAAGTGGATTGTGCTAGTTCTTAGCAAAATGTATGTTCAGTTATGGCTAGTGCCACTAGAAGCAATGTTCAGTGTCCTATGAAATTTGGGAAACAAAGTACAAGCGTCCTGTCAGTAAATGTGTTTTCAGTTGTGGCCAGTGCCACTGAAAGAAATGTCCTATGTCCTATGCTATATAGGAATACATATGCAAGATGTTCTGTGCCCTATAGTGTGGAAATACAAAGAGACTTATCTGTCAGATACAGTCATTTTGTTGTTTTGCAAGTTCCTAGTGCCATGATGTGTAAACCTTGAGGGGGTCCACCCTTGCTTTAGAGAACATGTTTTGGAATAAAGTCACACTCTAGAACCCTGACTATGGTTTGGACAGTTACATTATTACTTCCTGTGTGGAGTTACAGGGTACCCCTCCAGAAGATAGGTCTAGCATAGCCATAGCAAAATGTTCTGTCCTCAGGACCTGGTTTTGTTAATACCAAATAGGTTAAATTGATTTTGTACACCCCCACCCCTTTGATCTCTAGAATGATGAGCCTTGTATACATTCCCAAAGCTAAGGGTGGTACCAATTGATTAAATGTTTCTGAGATCTGTGCCCAGTATGGATGCCAGGGGTAGCTAACTGTGTCAAGTAATGGGGGTGGTTACAAAAATTGGGGGCTCATCAAGTGATGTTTAATTTGGGAAGAGAACCAGATTTTTTTTATAAGGGTTTGTCTAGCATCTTTCTGTCTGGTAGCAGTGTAGCCCAAGTGGAAAGGAAGCTTTGGACAAGGATTTGTGCTCAGAAAAAAAGCCATCCAAATTTGCTGCTTTGTGCCTTCCAGTCCAGTAAAGAAACAGAGTGATGACTGTGTGCTGTCAATTTGTTAATGGACAGTAAAGCATTGAAGTGTGTGTCCTAGTCTCTACATCAGAAAGTGCTTCAAGAACTTTTAAAATGCAATTTTCAAATTACAAAAGTATTGGGGACTTTAAGGAACAGACTCAGAGATGTGCCTTGAAAGTTTCATGTGCTTTGTGTGCAAATTTGTGGAAGTCGCTAGAGAAAATGTCCAGAAACTGTAGTAAAAATGGGCAAAACAGCACTCCCGCTGCTGAAATTGCAGCCGAGAAAAAATGTTACAGTTTGTAGTTTAAATTTGCTCCTGCTCAATGATCACCGTGAAGGAAGAGTAAGCGAGGAAGGAGAGAGAGAGAGACTCATTTACATTGCCTCAAGTGACTGGTGTAGCTGCATCCAGTCCTGACCTCTGGCCAGTGTCTGTGTGCTGCAGAGTGTTCATGGAGGAGAGAGAGAGTGGTATGCATGCTGGTTAGACAAGGATCAACCATCAAGGAGCTTGTGAGCATTCTAAACTTTAGTAAACAGACTAGTACAGTGCAATTTCAGGCTCAGCCCATAGTCCAACTAACTGGAGAGTGATTGAGGCATATGTGGCTACGATCGGCAGGACCACCAGGCTGTTTCACCCCAGAGGCCTTCCTAGAATTGGCAGCAGGCGGAAATTTTCCATCAGAGGGAACCATCTATTGAATTCAGTGAGTAAACGAGTAAACTGTGAAACATAAACCTAAACCCTGTTATTGTTGCATCACTCCTGCTTGTACCAACTTGCTGTATTTTCCCCTTTTGTACTTATTACTGTCGTAATTTACTGTTGTACTGTGTTATGTCTTCCTGTGACAAGGTACCTTTGTAAATGAGCCTCTGGCTCAAAGGTTTTTCCAAACTGCTGTTCAAATAAATAAATAAAAAATGAATAAATAAACTGTGTGTGAATGTCAATCCAGCTAAACCTGTGTGCAAGCAATGTGATTTATATGCAAAGAAGGACTGCAAGCTGTGAAGACAGGCACAACAAACAGAAAATTCTGAGCATAGACTGTGAGCAATTAATGAATGGGTTCAACATTAGTAAATTTTCTAAGCAGCAGGACTGTGAGTTGTATATGGAGGATGCAGCAAACAGGCAATTCTGTGCAAAGAAAGACCGTGGGACTTACAAGTGACTTTGAGCATGTGTAAATATATATTTTTTTCCTGAACTATGCTGATCACAAAGTCAATTTACCAGATTAAAAATTCTTATGAATGTGCTAAAATGTACCAGCAGAGCAATCGATTGTAGTTTAAAGTAAAGTCAGTAGCCAGAAAGGTTGAAAACACACTTTTGAGCAAGTTGAGCAGATTTTGATGCATGAAGAAAAGTTAAAGATGCCAAGAGAGAGCGGGGTCAGCAATGCAAACACAGCTGCAGGGAACCACTTTACGAGACAATATGCGACTAATGAACAATTCAGTAATGTAAAGTTTGTGTGTTTGCTGTCAGGCATCACTTTAGCAACCCCCCACTATCTGGATGAGCTATGATCACTGAGGAGGTGGCAGCACTAAGAGAGGTTGAGACAGCCTACAGGACTATGGTGACAGGTTACTCTCAGATGTATCAACTACTAGCTATCCAGTGAGACTATGCATTGTATGTAATACCCCACTGCTTGGCCTGCCTTTTGAAGTTTGGAATGATAAAGGGTTCAGCACCAGAGAGGGCAACAAAACTTCAGTTTGCTCCCATGTGGACCCAGGCAGGGGACCCTGCCTGCAGTAGCAAGCAGTACCAGGTTGAACCTGTTGGGGAAGGTTTTACAGAGTGTGTTACAGAAAAAGCAAGTAAATTTAATGCTGATCCACTGCAAGGGCAACAACAGAGAGAGGTTTTCATGCCTGTGTCCCAGATGGACAGTGCAACGGAGGGATCAGTTGACCTGGGGAACCAGGGTCCAAGTCCTAGCCTAGTCGGGGAGGACGAGTTACAACAGACATTGAATTTGGAGGTATCTACATCTGTGCCTAGGGAGGAATGGAATGTCTCAGGAGTGGGAACATTTGCCCACTCTTGGGCACAGATCATGATTGAGGAAGATGAGGATGAAGAGTGGTATCTTCATGTTGAGGGTTACTGTGAGTCACCTCAAGCTCTTGCCTCAGAGGAGCCAGAGATAGTTGGTGAAGGCTCTAGCAACTTGTCCACAGAGATACTGGGTGACAAGTTATTTCTTTCTTTGAGTTTGAGACACTGGCTTGACCTGGACTAGCTACCCCGAGCTGGGCCAATGGCCACAGAGTATTAAAGAGTAGTAAGGCGGAGAGACTGATATGTAGGAGAGCTGACACCACACATGAGAAATCCTTTCCTACCTTTTCTTGTTGAGTGTGGGAGGAAATCGAACAGAATAGGTAGTCTTGGCTAATGGAAGAGACAAGTAAGAATCTGCACCCAGGTGTGTCAGAATGTGCAAGGGACAGCATCATCCGTGATTGCCTTAGATTCTGGTGACTGGGCAGGACTCTGTTTATGGACACTGTGCAAATTGTGGATGGGGCTGGGCTACAGACATTTCACAGCATTAACTTGGAATGCACAGATGGGGTCATAGTCCTCGCCCACACCCTGAGTGGTACTACCCCAATGGTGCCACTCCCTATGGATATTCCCAGCATGCCTAAAGGAAGCAAGCAGTGGCAGGCCAAATGTCTGTCATCCGAAGCAGCAGCATCCATGGAGGATGATGCAGCTCTTCTGGTATTCCAGGATTTCTTCAGGTGTATCCAGATTCATCAACCCAGCAGTTTTCCTGTTCCATCATCTGGCCTTCCAGAGGACATCGATCCAGCAGTTTTCCTGTTTCATCGTTTGGTTTTCCAGAAGCATGTCCCCAGCAGTTTTTCTGCTTCATTGTTTGTTTCTCCACAGGACATCATACCAGCAGTATCTGAAGATGCCATCTGGTCAGAAGGGAGAAGGTTCTCAGCTTGCAGAGTAAGAGAAAATGTTTTTGTTCTTCAAGGAGCTGGTAAGAAAACTTTTTATTTACATGAACTGACTTTGCACAATACATCCTACATTTGAAGACTATTCATGGGACGTTAATGCTTTCATCAAAGACACTCCCTATCGATTGCAATGCTATACAGTCCCTGTCCTGTCCAAGAACTGTTCTTCAGAAGGCTTTGGCCTAGGAGAGACTCTTTAATGGACAATGTCTACGGGCACCAGTGATATTTGACCACTAGTTTGGGACATTTTAGGGAATTCCATCCCCAAATGTGTTGTATAAATGTCTTTTTTCTGTTCGTTATTGTTTTGCTTTTGTACTTTCATAAAAAAATTGTTTTGGGGGTTCTCTAGTGTTAAGTGGAGGTTTAGGCATGGTGTGGAATGCAGAATGTATTTTTGCATTTTTATTCTCTTGCCAGTGTTCCTGAAGAAGAAAAGAAGAACTGAAGATAATGCTGGAACTCATCCAGGTTCACATTTTCTTAGTGCTTGTAGATTTGTTTATGGTTAACAGGGTATTAACATGTTTTTCTTCAAAGGTTTGGAATTTTTGGAAATGCAATGCAATGTAATGTATGTTTCCTTTTGTTGATCACAGGTACCCTGGGAAATTTTGGGGATAGGTTCCACGGTAGGTAGCCTAAGTCAGATAGATTCCCCTAGAGGGATAGGGGAATAGACAAGCTGGGGATCCTGAACTGCAATAGGGTTCTCAGTACTGGTCTATTAGGGTATGCTTCAAGCAGTTTTCTTGGAGTCACTGAAAATCCATAGATAGATCATAGGATAGGGGCTGAAGTTTCATCAGCTGGCCTCTGTTCCTTTAGTGTTACCAGCTGCCTGTGCCTGGCACATGGTAGGGAAGAAGTAGCGCTACCTCCTCGTAGGTAATACAGAGGGTAGGATGGCCTACTGCTGGATGGAGATATGACTGTGGACAGTCAGTCATCTGATTTTGGTGAGTGTAACCACCCAGTTCACTGGGGTTACTAGAATCCCCTTTGTATCAGTGCTAGGCCGAGAGAGACAGTTGGTGATTAACTAGTTAAATGGGGTTTCACCTGCTCACTATTCTGTTTACATGGCTTCAGCTGAGATAGAAGTGATGAGCTCATTTGGAACTATCATGGCAGCATAAGCCTTTGCCAGCTGTAAGATGGGAGTTTAGAATGTTGAGACGAGAGTTAGTATAAGTCTGTAGCTAAAAGAAGCAGGAGTGAGAACTGCTCAGATGAGTGCTCCAAGTTGAGGGCCCTGCATTCTCACCCTAGTCCTAGTATTCTCCAGTTTGCCAAGAGAAGTGGTGGAAACCATTGTCTACAGCAGGATCTCCTGATTTTCATCCCTGGAGGGGTGGAAAGGACTGCTAGTAGATGGATCCAAGGGGCAACCCCCTTTTTGATCCAGGGTATTTAAAGCTGCCTAAAATGTCTAACTGTGAGTAGGATCTGACTTTTGCTGCAGAAAGCAAGTACCCATGCTGTTGTGTTCTCTGGCTAAAAGGGAAATGTATACCTTTTCTGTGAAATCAGAAGTTTAAGGCTGTTCTCATTTAAAGCTAGCTGAAGTGTGCGGTGTCCAGAGGTATGATTATATCACATTGTTTGGGACTTTAGTTTTCCACTACCAGTGTAGTGATTCAAATGCTGGATTCCAAATTTGCATTCAATTAAGCATTTTTCAAAGTGTGTTTCTGAATGTTTAAGATGTAACTCTTGCAATGAACAGCAAGGAGGGTGAATAACAAGCCTGGGAAGGAAAAAATGTCGATAATCTTTGGAGATTTGATTATCAGGGGTATACACTGGTTCAGGAAATGGGACCCAAACAAAAGATGTGTGGTTGTCTCTGTATCAGGGATGCAGGGATGGAAGTGGGGACAGAAGGACCTAGGATTAAACAAGAGTTAAAAGAGGTGGGGGGTAAAGCTCACTTCATCATTCACTTAGGGACACATTACTTGACTAGGAATGATGTAGGGGTGGTGCAACAAAGGTTTAGAGAGTTATCAGGGTTCTGCAGGATGGTAATGAGTTCATTAACTTTCTCTGAGGTAATTCTGGTCCCCCACACCTGTACAAGGGGAAAAAAGGGATACAGGAGTTCAATGAGTGGCTAAGGGACTGGTGCACAGCAGAGTGGTTTGGTTTTCTTGGAGGATGGGGGAAACAGGTAGATGGACAATGGACTATATTCAAAGGATAGGCTGCACCTAAACAAGGCAGGGTCTAGAGTACCTAGGAAAAAACTGAAAGAGTACATGGATGAGGTCCTTCATTTAAGCTGATCAAGTGGGAGTATGAGGCAATGGAGGAAGAGGGAAGCAACAAGGGGGGATAGAACCTAACTGGTACTCCTCTGCAAAAGGGGGAGGGATTAAAACTGGGGATAGTACCAGGAGAGGAATGAACATATGGAGGGCCATGTGTGCGTATGTCCATAGCATGGACAAAATCACAGACTTAGAGGCCATCATAGAGAGGAGGGAGGAGGAGGACCTAGATCTAGTGGCTGTCACAGAAACCTGGTGCAATGAGCACCAGGACTGGGACTTGGTCATCCCAGATTTTGCGCTATTTTGAAGGGACAGGGAAGGTAGGACGGGGGAGGAGAATTTAAGGGACAACATAAAAGCTACAGGAATACAAGAGGGAAAGTGGGAGGCAGAGATACTTTGGGTCACCCTGGAGAAAAGGAAAGGTGCAGTTATTTGTATGGGATAAGAAGTGAATGGAGATATGTTGCAAGCAATTCATAAGTTGGCTAACAAGGGAGAGTTGCCGTTGGTGGTAGACTTCAATCTTCCGGATGTGGATTGGAGCTTTTCAGCTGTGGCAATCTCTAGGAGCAGGGGCATCCTAGACTCTCTGTTGGGGGTGTGCCTGAGGCAACTTGTAATGGAACCCACTAGGAAGGAGGCTGTACTAGACTTGATACTAACAAATGGAGACTGTGTCGATAACATCAAGGTGGCAGACCACCTGGGGACCAGTGACCATCGGATGGTGTGATTTAATGTATAGATTGGATAGAAGCCAAACTTCACCAAACTGAGGGTCATGGACTTCAGGAGGGCCAACTTGAGAACATGAGAAAATGCCACAAGGACACCCTGGCAGAGACTGCGAAACAGATGACAGTAGAGAAACAGTGGGCAGCAGTAAGGCAAGGAATTGAAAGAGCTACTGAACTATGTGTCAAGCAAGACAACACAGGCAGGAGGAGAAGGAGGCTATTATGGTTCACTACTGAGGTAGCAGAAAGGGAAGTGCAGAAAAGCTAGCCTTTAGAAACTTCAAAAGAACACAGAATGAGAAAGATAGTGAGTGTTACCAGAAGAAACAAAGGGAGGTAGGGAGGGAAGTTAGAAGGGCAAATGCGGTAACAGAGGAGACTACAGCTAAATGGAAGACAGGTGAAAGACTAGGTTCATTGGCAAATGAATCTAGCAAAAGTACTTAGCTTCACCTGAGCTCTTTTCTTCTAGGTTGCTTGTAAGGACAGAGCTAGAAGCCTTATCAGAGCAAGGAAAAAGGTTAAGGCTTCTTTTGGCTAGGTAGATTTACTGTGTGTTATTTTCTTTTGTACTCACAAGGGTTGTTACTATTTGTTACTAACATTTTACTGCTTTATTTTTCTCTGATTCAAATTGTTGTTGCAGGGTATACCTTCTGCTGCATTATTACAGGGTGTGCCTACAGGTACGTGCTTACAGATTGCTGCTGTAATCTTCTCTGATTTAAATTGTTTATTTTTTTGCGAGGTATATCTTCTGTTACTGCTTTATTTTTCTCTGTAGCAAAGTCTTTTTTACAGGGTATATGTTCTGTGAAATTATTACAGGTGGTGCTTTACATGTTTTACAATTTTATCTATCATTAGGCTAAGCTTTCAGGGCTACTGCATTTGTTGTTGGTTGATTGTTTCTGCACTTACTGCCTTGTTTCTTTCATCCATGGTTATTTTTCAGCAGGGGAAGGGCCCAGCCACCCACCCACATCCCCAACCACCCCACACTACACCCCTTTTTTAGCATAGCACATTTGAGACATTTCCTGTAGCAAAGCAGGAAGGGGAGGATCAGAGGAGCATCCACACAGTAGCCTCATTTACAGGGGCTCAAGTAATTTAACTTGTTATGACAAGTTATACAAAAACAAACAAACAAAAATACTAAATCAAACTTTTGCTTTCATTTTCCTCCTTCTAATAACTCTGACCAGGTTATAAACCCAGCAACTCATCTGAAATGGATATTATTAACTGCAAGCACTGCTGGACACTTTTCAAAAGGGCAGTTATACAGTATTTAGGACATTGTCTATATATGCGGGATCACTGGAGCTCTACGGGGTCAGCTCCAGGCAGCATGGGCAGAGATTGGGTTTTTAAATTGCATATTCAGGAGGAAATATATTACAAGAACAGCCTGCCATTTCCCCAACATCCAACTTAAGCACCTTGACTGCAGATGGTTGTTGGTACGGGAGGTTGGCTGGTGATTAAGGGGGCAAATCGGGTGCCCCATCACTCAGTGCTCTCTATCATATCATCTCCACAAACCATATAAAAACTACAAACAGGTATCTGCCTCTATCTCTGAAATCAATGGGCAAAGGACACTGCAGAGCAGGACACTGCAGCACAGGAGCTAGCACAACAAAACTCACCCAAAACAAGGACCAAAACAAAAAAAGAGCAAAAAGGAAATCCAATACAGTTCTGATCATAGGAGACTCCATGGTTCTTGGAGTTGATACCTCCCTGCAGCCGGGGGTAATGGACAAATGTCTCCCAGGTACATCAGCGTGGAGATACACTGACCGCATTGCTAAAATTGTGCAGGAAGCAGAAGGAAACATCAATGCCCTCGTACACATAGGGACTAATGATCTTTCCAGCCAGTCATGTTGTGGAGACCAAGGAACACCTTGTTGGAACAAAGGCTTATAATATCACTTCTTATAAGAATGCACTTGTATTCACCTTGGGCCTTACCCAAAAATTATTTCATAAATTATCAAAAATAATAAATATTCACATGTGATATTATCCTATGCTTTCCAGATTCAAAAATGATGGTGAAAAACACTGTTGCCACACTTTGAATTATATAAGAGATAGATATATTTTATTCACATATATACAAGTCCTATATATTAAAAACTAGCATAACTACAAAGCATAATAAAAATGATGTAAACATAAACTGTAATGTAAACAAAACAGATTTTATAAAATCAAGTAAATCATATAAAACAAATAAAACAAATTTCAACAATAAGCACTGCAAATAAACAAGCAATATTCAGCATAATAAACGACAGATTATACTAGTTATTTAGCATACTTATAAATAGCATGACCTTTTCTTTTTACTATGAGAACCTGCAACTCATTACACTAGTGTTTCAGATTATCTTGGTATGATATGTGTTTAAACTTTATAGTATGTAAAAGGTATTTTCTTTAGATTTAAATTCTAGCTTAACCATATAACCAAGGTTTGGAGCTAAAATGCACTAAGTTACCACCCCAGATAGCTAAATAAGTACTAAAAGTAGGATAAAGGAATACTTATGTTTTAGTTGTCTGTAGATGGGGTCTTCTACTTTTTAACTTTCAAAGTCTTGGTGAGAACTTTTGGTTTCGGATGACAAATGTCCTTGGTGGTGAGTTTGGCTTTAGGCTGCTGTCTTTTTCCCTTGAACCTGGAACTGTAGAGTCTTTTGACATCAATGAAGCAATGCAGGTTGGATCCTTCTTGCTTGACATCACAAATCATCAAAAGTCACTTCAGGAGTTAGTGGGAAAAATCAGACAACAAGATTTTAGCAGTTTGGCATAGACTGTAGGAAGATCTCTCCCTGTGGACAGCAATGCTGTTTTGAGTAACTGGACTTTGTGACTTTTTTCTGTTTTAGTTCATCTCTGCTCTTGAACCTGCAACTCTGGACTCACTGCTATTTAACAGCACTGTAGGCTTGCTGGCTGGTAAATTCCAAAGTCAGTCTCTTGTTCAGGCTTTTAATAGAAATTCCAAAACATTAGTTTTAGTCCAAATTCTCAGTATGCAAAACATAGGCCTTACTTAATCCAATACTGTAAGAAAGTCCTTTCTGTAACAGTCAGGTGCAGCAGCTGGTTTAGCACCCCCTTGCAATGGCAATGTCAGAGTCCAAATAATGTTCTAAGCAGAAGTGGCTTCAGGCTTTTGGCCTAGTACAAGTCCAAGCTCATCCAAATGTGTCAGGACATCCAACACAGGTCTTCACACACCAAAGAATTAAACAGTTCTGGGCCAGCTTTGCCAGCATCCCATTTATGTCCCACTTACTGGGCGACATCACCATCAAGTTGTGATTGGTCTGAGCACTCTTTGAGGGTGTTACTGTTAGCCCCTCCTAAGCCATTTTTTATCAATATGACCTCATCCTGAAAAACTATTTTTGATTTAAAACTACTTTTCTTTCTTGCATCTATATGCACCTTTGTACATATATAAGACTCACATTTTTAGATGCAACTAAAGGAGACGATTCATTTGAGACCAAACATGATGGTGTCAATTCTAATATAAAATCTATAATTTATAAAAGCATTATAAAACGTTTTCCTTTATAGGACTCTAAAAAGTATTTACAGATTTCAGAAGTAACTTTTTTCCTGTTTAAAATTATGTTAGTTTGGCATACCTGCTAACATTAGAACTGTGTAAATTTAATAAAACTTCTTTAAGACAGGGATCTCCTTTGTTTAAAGTAAATGAACCATGACCTCATGTTGCTATCCAGAGGTTTATAATCCACCCAACTAGTTATTTCTAGTAGATAAACACTTTACCCATACTCCATTGAAAAGGTGGCAAGGTCAACTTACTATAAACACCAAACTTGTCAATATATTTTAAACAGTTTTTACGATACAGATTTTTGTAAATAGCTCACTATACACTTTGTTGATGGGTTTAAAACTTACTCACTGGACAGGTACATGCATTTCCAATAACCTGTATAATTTTAAAATGTATCAGAGTTTTTGCATATTTTCTATAAATAAAAGTCTTAATTTCTTAAAGCCAGTCTAAATCTATGTTAACATCTGAGATGTGCTCTGGCTGGTACTGAAAAATAAGGTTGTCAATTATGTCAAGTTTCAAGCTTTTCTGCTACTAATCGGAAGAGGCCATTCAATTTAAACAGACTATCCTGGAAACATTTTTTTTTTTCCTGAAGTTGGCCATATATGATGTATTCCCTTTTCATGGCATCATTCCTCCTTTTCAGTATTCAAGCCTTAAGCAGCATTGCCCTTGTTTTAAAGATTCATTTAGACATTAATTTGACCAAAAACATTTATAGAACTTAATAATTAAGCCATAATGTATGTTAGAACACTGTTAACCTTAGGAAATCATCATTTCCTAAGGTTGTTAACTCTCGATGGCGTGGGTATGTTGATAACCTACTCGATCCTCGTCACATCGATGATTGTAACCAGCAGTTCTGCACATGTGCGTGCTTTTTTTCGACGGGGAACCAACTGAAGGGAAACCGACGGGGAAGGACTGAAGGGCCGTGGCGGTGACTTTTTAAAAAACGTAAGCCGCTTAATTTTTGATAGTGAGACCATACACTATAAAAAATAATGTATGGTCCCTCTATCGGCAACTGGTCAATTTTAACCATCTCGAGGTTGCCATGGCAACGTAAACCTCTCGAGCTTCACTCTCGAGGTTTACATGGTCACCCTGGCAACCTCTCAACTGTTAACTGACCGGTTAATGATAGAGGACCATATATTATCCTCTATATTATAAGCATATAGAATAACAATTAAGATATAATAATATTATAACAAAATATTTAACTCAAATTAGTTCTGTTCCTACAACCTGACCAAGCTGGGTGACAAACTGTCATTCATTTCATCCGTCATCTCCTTCTCTGAGATCCTGCCTGTCTGGGAGAGGGGGGCAGATGGATGGAAGGTCAGAGAAGGGGAGACAGAGTTGCTAAACATGTGGCTCAAGGGCTGGTGCCAGGAAAAATTGCACAAATTTGTAGGTAACTGGCAACAGTTTTGGGAGCGAAAGTTCTTTAAATTTGATGGAGTGCATTTGACTAAGGAGGGAGTCAATGCATGGGGCAGAAGTTTGACATCTTTGTAGACTATTTAAACTAGCAAATGGGAAGGGGGTGCAGCACCTGATACATTGAATGGTAAGAACACCCCTCCTCCCTCAGATAGTGATTAAACAGGAGTTCAGCATGTTTGTAGTTCACTTGCATCACTAGGTAAGGAAAAAGATCCATCTCATCATACGACTCACAGGGGAAATACTGGACCTCACACAATAACTAGCACACCAAAATCTGGCCAATGGAAAATCATGTATACTAATGCTCACATGTCTGGGAAACAAGATCCCAGACCTGCAGGCAACAATGACAGAGGATAAACTGGACATAGTAGACATTAGTGAGACAGGGTTCACCAGTAGCCACACTTGAGAGACCTCAGTACCTGACTATGTACTGTTTAGAAGAGACCGAGGTGCAAAATGGGGGGGTAGGGTAGCTCATTATGTCAATGAAAATATCAAAGCTACAGAAATTCAGAATACACATAAGCAGCCAGAAGAACTGTGGGTCACCCTGGAAACAGGAAATGGGGCAGTATTACGAACTGGGGTTGTCTACAGGCCTCCAGACCAGAGGGAGGACATAGACACTAACAGTTAGAAGATGTACAAAACATGACAGCTAAAGGGGAGGTTCTGATAATGGGAGACTTCAACAGGCCAGATACAGATTGGTCAATACCAGCAAGAACATCTGCCTGAACTAGACACATAGTGGATTCTCTGCAGGGGGGCAACCTCAAACAACTGGTAGAACAATGAAGAAGGGACAGGGCTGTCCTAGATCTAGTACTGACTAACAGGGAAAGGATCACAGATCTCCAGATAGAAGGGGGCCAATGACCATCACGTGGTATGGTTCAATTTGACCACTAGAACTAAATCATCCCATTCCAAGGCAAAAATATAGGACTTCAGAGGAGCTGACTTTGATAAGATGGCCAACAGAGTAAGGTAGCACTGGCAAGAAAAAATCCAGTTGGGGGGGTACAGGCAAAGTGGGCAGGCATTAAGGATGCAATACTTGAAGCAGCATCCCATAGTGCTAGAGAGAATAGCAAGAGCAAAAGAAGAAGGAAACCACTTTGGTTGTCAAAAACAGTAGCAGAAAAGGTCAGAGCCAAAAGGCTGGCCTTCAGGAAATATAAGGGAACGCAGTGGGACGAAGATAGGGAGGCATACCAAACTTCCCTCAGGGAAAGCAGTAAGGCAGGCAAAGGCTCAAAGTGAGGAAACACTAGCATGAACAGTAAAAAAGCTGACAAGGCTTTCTATAGATACATTAGTGAAAGCAGAAAGTCCAGAGGGAGTATTGCTAAGATCAAAGGGGATGAGGGGGAGAGTGAGGAGAAGGACCAAGGAAAAGGATCTATCCTAAATAGACTCTTCCACTCAGTATTTACTGACAACAAGGTAGAGCAGGGCCCTCAGCTCAGCACCATGGATACAGGGGGAGGGAGGTGTGCACTAGTCTCTTCACAAAAGAAAGGGTCCTACAAGAGGTCGCTAAGCTCAGGGTGGACAAGGCAATGGAACCTGATGACATACATCCTGGGGTACTAAATGAGCTAATGGTGGAACTAGCAGAGTCATTATCAGAACTGTTTAGTGAGTCTCTGAGCAGAGAAGAGGTCCCAGAAGACTGGAGAAGGGCTCATGTGATCCCATTCGACAAGAGTGGTAGCAGGGAGGAGGCAGGGAACTATAGACCAAACAGTCTTACCTGAGCAGTAAGCAAGATTATGGAGGCATTCCTTAAGGAAAGGATAGTGCAACACCTGGAATCCATAGGAGCACAGGATACAAGACAGCATGGGTTTACAACAGGAAGGTCCTGTCAAACTAATCTCATAGATTTCTTTGACTGGGTAACCAGAGTGGTGGACCAAGGGAGAGCAGTTGATGTCTCCTACCTTGACTTCAGCAAAGCTTTTGATACTGTTCCACATAGAAGATTGGTTAATAAGCAGGGTAGGCTTGGGGTGGGTCAGAAGTTGGTCAACTGGGTGGCAAACAGGTTGGTGGGCAAAAAAAACAGAGAGTGGTGGTAAATGGTATATAGTCAGAAGAGATGCAAGTCACAAGTGGGGTACCACAGGGATCAGTTCTGGGGCCAGTCCTCTTCAATATCTTCATCAGTGACATTGCAGATGGACTGGAGGGTAAGGTTTGTCTGTTTGGAGATGACACCAAGATCTGCAACAGAGTAGGTGATCTAGATGGGGTGGGCAGAATGAGAAGAGATCCAAATAAACTGAAAAAATGGTCAGAAGAGTGGCAAATGGGGTTTATCACAATGAAGTGCAAGATCATGCACATAGGGAAGAGAAACCCTGAAGCCACCTATAGGTTGAGAGGGGAGTTGCTGGCAATCACAAGTGAAAAAAGAGACTAGGCATCAACATCATAGCAGATTTCCTGAAATCATCCAAGCAGACGACTAAAGCAGTAGGAAAGGCTAGAGAGATGTTGGGATGTATTAGTAGGGGAATCGCAAGTTGTAAGAGGGAGGTAATAATCCCTCTTTCCAAGGCACTGGTTAGACCCCATCTGGAGTATTGCATGCAGTACAGGAGGCCACACCTGCACAAGGACATTAATAAAATGGAGGCAGTCCAGAGAAGGGCAACCAAAATGGTGCAGGTACTGCATCAGAAAATATATGAGGACAGATTAATGGAGCTCAATATGTATACCCTAGAGCAAAGGAGGGAGAGAGGTGATACAATCGAAACATTTAAATATCTTAAGGGCATTAACAAGGTGAAATAGTCTAACATGTTTCAATATAAGAACAAGCATTTGACAATGCTGAATGATGTCTTGCTGGTGTTTGCATTGGTAGTGCAGGAGTTAAGAGAGATGCATAATAGGAATAGCAGTGAAGTACAGAACCGACATCAACCCCACCCCACCCTACAGAGAGTGATAGGCACTGGGGTGTGCGTTTCAGTCGCTGGCCATAACACTCATGCTATTTCACCTCACCCTACCCTGCAGAGTCTGACAAGTGTTGCGTTGTGCCTTGGGGTCATCTGGCCTTATGTGCACCCCATTTCATAAGTATGTACACTGAGATGGGTGCAGCATAGGAGAATGGGTTGAACTTTGAGGCTGAAGAGTCCAAGGTACATCTTGATGCCTGTCAGTGGCTGCAGGGTGGAAGTGGAGGACCAGTGGCGTGAGCAGTACAGCAGACAATCCAAAGACACACCCCTGATGCCTGTTAGTCTGTACAGGGCGGGATGTAATGGTTAGAAACCATAATGCCCTGGGCGTGTGATGGTATTTGCACTCCAAATTTTAAAACATGGCCTTTTTGAGACCCCACCTCATGAAAGCATTTGGGACCTCTGCTCATGAACAGTGTCCCTGTGATTTTCTTAATCTGTCCCAAACACTGATATCCCACAGCGACCACGCTATTCTGCGCCGGAAGTGCAAAAACACAGTTTGGCCAGGATATGAAAAATGACAGCTGTACTATTCATAAGAACGTGTATAAAAATGTCAATGTTGAAAATCTGGAGTGAAAATATTACAAATTTGCGAAGTTATAAGGATGCGTGGAAACTGTGCAACACACACTCATAGCACAGTCATTTAATGGACTTTTGTCACCAAATTTTCCACATCAGCATTTTAGGACCTCTGCTCATGAACAGTGTCACTGTGATATTCTTAATCTGTCCCAGATACTGATTTCCCACAGTGACCATGCTATTCTGCGCTGGAAGTGCGAAAACACACTTCGGACAGGATGTGAAAAATGAAAGCTGTACTGTTCATAAGGAGGTGTTGAAAAATGCCAATGTTGAAAATCTGGAGTGAAATTATTTCAGATTTATGAAGGTACAAGTGTGCGTGGAAACTGCACCATGCACTCTCGTAAAACAGTCATTTTTTTTGATTTTTTCAAGAAATTTGCAACATAGGCTTTTTGAGAGCCCACCTCATGAACAGTGGCACTGTCACTTCCTTAATCGGTCCAGAAAGGTGATTTCATGCATTGATTGTGAAATCACCTTCCAGGACCTAATAATGCCATGACAGTGACTGAATTCATGAGGAGGGGTCCCAATAACCCCATGTTGAAAATTTGGTGCCAAAATTCCCAAAAATGCCTGAGATATGCACCAAAGTTGAAAAAAAACCCTATGTATGCCATTATACAGCTTACCGGCATTTCTTCAGTTCACGGTCGGCTTTGAAGAGTACAGATGTGTTCCCAGTCCACTGAAGATCGTTGCAACGTGCTCCATAGGTAAGTATGTGTGTGTGTGTGTGTGTGTGTGTGTGTGTGTGGAGGTGGGGTATGCAGTGGGTGGGCATGGGTTGGGGGTGGGGTCCACAGACAGCAAGTAACCGTTAGCTACTTTATGGCTTAAAAAAAATAAACATTGCAGGAAGCTTTTTTCTTTTAATAGGTACTTTTGGCACACTGGGGTGGGCCCCCAGCATGCAATCTGCATGTTTTGGGGTGAGGGGGACTGGAGCCGATGGGGTTGGGCACTCCATCAGCAAATAAAAGGTGTTGGGGTGGGATGATGCCGAGGGAGATTGGGCACCCCCCTCGGCAAACAACTTGCACAGGACATGATGCCAACAGGGATTGGGGTCCCCATCTGCAAATGAACTCAGGAGGGGGGCATGATGATGCCGACAAGGGGGATTGAGCACCCCCGACATTGGCTTTTCTGGGGACAGTGCTAGGTGGATGGCACAGCCCCTGTCATGTCTGATTGAAATGTTACACCAGGAAAGGCACGCTCTGCAATGAGGCAGAGCTCCCTCATTGAAGCAAAATGTTTTAAGTTGGTGGCATGCTTTTGCACTGCTGTCATAGACAGTGTGCAGTCTAATTCATGCTACATAGCCCATCCCCAAAAGCAGTGGTGCCACTGGCCACAATGCGACTGTGCCTCCAATACCTGCTATTCTAATGTTACTGCAACATATTTCTCGCGCACGAGCAAAACAACATAAAAATAGCAGGACAAGAGGACACAGCATGAGATTAGAGGGAGGCTGATTAAGGGGGAATGTGAGGAAGTTCTTTTTCACAGAAAGGGTGGTGGATGCATGGAATGGCCTACCTCAGGAAGTGGTGGATATGAATACAGTGCAGGGCTTCAAACAGCCATGGGATATGCATAAGGGAGCAATACAGATGAGTATGAATAGATAGTCCATTGACAGAGTACAGGCCTATGGCGTATTCATAAGGTAGAAAAAATGGGCAGACAGGATGGGCCTTGCGGTCCTTATCTGCCATCATCTTCTATGTTCCTATGTTTCAATTAAGAAGTAGTTTGTAAAGCATTTTATAGGTATGTCAGCAAAAGGAGGAAAACTAAGAGAGGATACTTCAACTGAAAGAGGAGGAGGGGGTTTGTGTTGAGGAGGGTTGGCAGAAAGCAGACATACTAAACAAATATTTCTGCTCAGTATTCCCTGAGGAAGGGGAAGGAAATAGGCCAGAGCTGCAGGACAAGGGTATAAAAGGTCGAGAGGTGGACACAAGCCCCTTTACTGAAGAGGGAGGCCTGAGGGAGTTATCAAAGCTTAGAGTGGACAAGGCAATGGGTCCAAATGCAGTGCATACCAGGTTGCCGAGGGAGCTAAGAGAAGAGCTGGCTGCACCCCTGACAGCCCTGTTCAACCTATTGCTAGAAACTAGGGCGATACCAGAGGCAGAGGGGTTGCTAGCATGAAATATTATTTGGGGCCCGGGCCACAAAACAATAGGCCAGGGGTCTGAGAGCCACCTATGCCTCCAGAAGCTGTTGAAAGTTTAGTGTTCTTTGGTGCAAAATAACACATTTCTGGTACGTTTTCCTTGGTTTTTCACCACCTCTGCAACAGTATAATCCCACACAGTAGCTGCTGTCCTCATTCCCTCCCCCAGCACACACAGCACCACAAGTAGTTTTAGAGCCCCTGCTGTACAAAGAATAGGACCGGCCCACCTAAATATCAGGAAATCTCCAGGTATAGACCCCCCTCTTTTGAGTGCCTGACTACCTTCTGAATTTTTAATTTGTCATCTATTTTCTAATTAAATGTGCTTGTTTGGGCATTGCAAATAAATTTAAGATGCAAATATAGAGCTAATTAATGTATTAAATGTAAGTGGAACACTGATAAGAATGTGTCACCCTGGGTCCTCCCTTATTGGTGTTCCAGATGGGTCACTGCATCAACTTTTTAGGTGGTCCCCCTGTACCCCAATCCAGCCCTGACTGTACAGCATTATCTGAGCACTACTCGGTGGGGGGGGGGGAGGTACTAATAATAAGCAATCATCGTGCTGGTTGCTGCTCATTGTTAGACAGCTGCTGCTTCACTTCACTTCACAGTATAGTCCCTCATGGTAGCTGCTGTCCTCAT
The DNA here is from genome assembly GCA_016271365.2 of Neoceratodus forsteri. Classification (NCBI taxonomy): domain Eukaryota; kingdom Metazoa; phylum Chordata; order Ceratodontiformes; family Ceratodontidae; genus Neoceratodus; species Neoceratodus forsteri. The sequence goes on from CM028130.1 coordinate 59,458,430, forward strand.
TCCCTCCCACACACACAGCACTGAAACTATTTTTGGAGATTCCATAACTTGGCATATATTTAATCCCCTCTGAACAGCCTAACTACTTACTGGTCCAGTGAGTCCACCATGATTTTGAGCCCCTGCCTATGCCAGTTTCTGTCCTAAGCCAGGAGGGAGTCTAGTGTGGGCTTCTATCCTGGTTGACAGTGACGTGACCAGCATGAGATTAGTCGATTTAGGATGAAGAGTACTATACAGAGCACCGAGCAACAAAAGAGCAGAGTGCTGACAGCAAGAAAGAAAATGCTGCCATGCAACTCACTCACTGCAGGTCAGACAGAGGTCAGACTGCTGCTGTCATCATGCTGCCATCATGGGTTCTGCACTATAATTGTGGCTGCATTGTTATTAGGGATGGCTCGTGATGGTAATAATCCCTCAGTAATCACAAATAAAAATGCCATCTGTATCCATTCCAATGCTAGATGCCTCAGTCTGGACACAGTAGAGCTAGGCTGTTTTACAAGGTTTAGCTGTTATGCCCAATGGAAAGAATTTCCTTCTGGTTTGAGAAGTGAATTGCTATATACAGTATTATGCCAAAAATGTTGCAAACAGACTGTGCTTTTAAAAATAGCTCCAATGCATTTGGTCAGCTGCAGTGGAGTAGGTGTAGATGTGGACAAATCTCAAGAGATGCATTTACACCACTGCCAAGTAAGCAGAGCAAGGAGTGACCGGAAGGGACAGTAAATCTTTGTCTTTTTTGTTATACTGTTCTGCTCTGTGGATGCTTTGTGGGGATATGTGATTACAGCTGTTGGTGTGTGGGTTTTCGGTTGGGATCTAGGGGAGGAGGGAGGAAGATGTCAGATGGTGGAAGAGGGAGGGAGTGAGCTAAAGAACCTCACATGACCCAGGGCAGGCCAGTTGGGCTGCGGAGTCAGGGCAGTTAAAAGGAAGCATTTTAGTAGTTTGCCCTCACTCCAAGATGCCACCGAGTAGAGCGAGGATTGACCGGAGGGGACAGTAAATCTTTCTCTTTTTTTTTTTTAACTCTGCTGTTCTGTTATCTATCACCTGGGGATTGAGTGGGTCCTCTGTTTAGGGAGTTTGAGATGACTCAGTAGAGGTGAGGTAGGGGGCTGAGGTGCACCATTGTATAAGTGGCTGATTGACTATCACAGGAGTCAGTGTAGGCCCAGCCCATCCTCTCCCATCTCTCCCTGTCGGTGCTCATCCACACTTATAGGCGAAGGGCTGTGCTGGGACTGGTGGAGTGTTCAACCAGGTGCAACCACTTACGTGCCGTACTCATCCCTCAGCACTCATCCCTGTAATTTAGAGAGGGAAGGAAGATGATTACAACTAAGGTAATAGCACTATAGTAGACACTGATAACTATCACCGGGGGACACTGAAATTCACATTAACATGGACTGAACTCGAATGGAGGAAGGACCTAGGGGATGGGGCAGGCAACGGTTAGTTGTAGGAACAGGGGGAAGCTGGATGGCCAGTAGAGAATATGGGGAGGGTGGTGGAATGCAACAGCTGCAGTGCAGCTATCTCTCTAAGGGTGGCATGAAGAGCAGGGGGTGCTTGGTATGCAGGCAGCTGGAGCAGCTTAGAGGCGAGATTGCTTGGTTAAGGGTGGGGATAAGGAAGGGGATGGGGCAGCGTGGGGCAACCTTTCAGGATCTGGGGTATGCAGGAGTGCCCCAGAGGTTAGCAGATATTTCAGACCGAGGAGAGAGAACGGGAGAGGGATAAAGGAGACAATATTGCCCCACACTCAGGAACCTAGGAGACCTGAACCAGGGGACTGGAAGAGGATAGGGAAAGGGGAAAGACTGGCACAGGAGCCAGCAGTAAAAGTAAGTCTTGAAACAGTGTGTCAGGGGTAGTTCTGAGCAGGGTGCAGGGGTCAAACAATAGGTACTCTGTGCTGGCTACATTTGGGGATATGGGGAAGAGGGACTCATGAATGGGGCAGGAAGGGAGGGGGGGGGGTACTAACAGCCCAGTGGGCAGCAGAAGGGTGGATGGAGGGAACAGGGCTACGGCAGGTACTGGGATAAGGGGAATGGCTAGGAGGGTGGACAGGGTGGGCTGAAGTTGGAGAGGACAGAGATAAGAAGGGGGTCTGTGGTGTTGGGAAGGAGGAAAATGTAGCAGGGAAAGTAGCAGGGGGAGAGGCAATCAGGTAAGCTAAGGGGTAGAGTGGAGGGGGAGGGAGGGGGAGTCAGGACGAACGAAGTAGATGAGGGGAGGTAGGGGGGCAGTAGGCACCACAGGTGTGCTGGAGCAGGGAAGGAGTCAGTACTTGGGCCAGGAAAATGGCAGAAGGCTGGGGTGAAAAACTGACAAAGGTGGTAGGGTCTTAGTTCTGGGTGACTTAATACTTAAAGGGGTGAGATGAGGAAGTAAAGGTGAAAGGCATAGACACATGTGGGTGGAGTGCATGCCAGGAATGACAGCAGGTAGGGCGGGACAGTTTATTTTTAAGTATGCAAAGAGGGGATAGGAAGAAATCTCATATAGTGGTGCACTTGGGCACACATGATTTAAAGGGGAATACAGTCAAAGAGGTACAGGAGAGTTTTGTGGAGCTGGAGAAGTTGTGTGAGGAGGTAGGGAGCTCAGTAGCATTCTCAGAAGTACTCCCAGTACCCAGAGCAAGTGCTGTGATGAAACTAAGGATTGAGGAGTTTAACACTTGACTGGGAGCAATGTGTCAGACAATGGGGTGTGGGCTGGTGAGGGGATGGAGTAGAACTTGAGATAGCAGTACCCTGTGTTCTCAGAACAGATTACACTTGAGCAATGAGGGCTCAGGGCTGTTAAAGCAGAAGCTGGGGGAATACATAACAACCAGGGTGGATTTCAACTAGGTCTGGGTGGAGGAAAGAGGGTGAAATTCAAGCAGTGTCTCCAAATCTAGAAGCCAGACAGGCTTACCTCCCATACTAGTAGGAAAGGAACAAGGGAGGGTTCATACAGTGTTGATAATAATAGGGGTCATAAGGGGAGGAGGAATGTCATATATTGGAGGGTAGTCTCCTGAATGCAAGGAGCCTGGGAAACAAATCAGCATAGTTGCAGGCTCTCTTGGTGGGGTGGACAGAGCTGCTATCACCAAAACTTGGGCCACCCAATACCAGGACTTGGATCTGGTGAGTCCAGGCTACAGGATATACAGTAGAGACAGAGAAAAAGGGAAAGGGGAGGGGTGGCAATTTATGTAAAGGAGGTGATAAGGTGTACTAAGGAAGAGGGGGGGAGGAGGGTAGAACAGAGGCATTATGGATACATTTTCAAGATTCGAGAAACAGGTCACTTAGGATGGGGATAGTGTATCAGCCACCATCTCAGGCAGAGGAATTGAACAGCGAACTAGTGGAGCAGATATGGAGGGTCAGTGGGAAGGGAAACACCGTGATAGTGGGGGACTTCAACCTGCCAGGAGTGGATTGGGGCACCCTAGTCACCTCTAGTGCAAGAGGCCAAGTTCTCCTTGAGGCTTTCCAGGACAGTTTCTTGGTACAGATGGTGAACGAGCCAACCAGGTTGGCCAACACCCAGGACCTGGTGCTGTCTAATGAGGAGTTTGTCAGAGATCAGTGTGGTTCTCACTTAAAATGGATAAGGAGGCTATGGGAACAGGGACCAGGGTGCTGGATTTTAGGCAAACTGACTTTGGAAAGTTGGGGGAATTATTGGCCGGGCAGCTAACCAAACTCCACCCACACATGGATGCTAACCAGAAATGGGAGATGATCAAGCAAGTGCTCCCTGGGGCCACTAGATCCTGTACCAAGTCACGAAGCAAAAGGGCTAGGGCCAGGAAATCAAGCTAGGGATGGAGTTGAATAAGGTGAGAGAGGAAAAAAAAAGGCAGCCTTCAGGAGATTCAAGAGAACTAGGAAGGAGGAGGACAGGAAGGAGTACCTGAAGAAATCAAGGGAGGTGACCAGAGCAGTCAGGGCAACCAAGACTTCCAGAGAGCTTAGGCTGGCACAGGGCATCAAGGATTGGGAAATGGACTTCTTCAGGTACATAAGGGAGAGAAGAATATGCAAAGATCAAATAACAAGGATCAGGAAGGATGGGGGTGGGCAGAAAAAGGAGCAGAGCAGGCAAAAGCCATAAATGAATACTTCTGCTCTCTATTTTCTAAGAAGAAGGATGGGTCACTGCCCCAGGGGTTAGGGAGGGTAAGCATGGGGGGGACAAGGTCGCAGAAGGGGTAATCACAGCAGACATGGTGCTAGAAGGGTTAAGGGCAATGAGGGTGGATAAGACGCCAAGACCAGATGGTGTATCTCCCTGGGTACTGAAAGAATTGTTGGAGTTCCTGGTGGACCCTCTAGCAGATTTGTTCAATATCTCTCTGGAAACTGGGAACATACTGTACCTCATGACCGGAGGATGGCTCACGTGGTGCCCCTCCACAAAAATGGACCAGAGGATGAGCCAAGTAACTATAGACAAGTAAGCCTCACATTCATTGTGTAAAAGTTAATGATGGCAAACTTGAAGGAGAGGTTGATATCCTTTCTCGAAGGGAATGGACTCCATGACAGGAAGCAACATGGGTTTGTCTCGGGCAGATCCTGCCAGACAAACCTGCTGGACTATTATGGCTGGGTGACTAGGGTACAGAACTAGGGCCTTGAGGTAGATGTTCTCTATCTGGATTTCAGCAAGGCATTAAATTCAGTACCACATGGGAGGTTGTTTAGTAAGGTAGGGCACCTGGGAGCAGTGAAAAAGATGGTGAACTAGATAAGGTACTGGCTGCATGGGAGGCATCAGAGTGCAGTGGTGGGGAGAGTCTCATCTCCAAGGGCTGTTATAAGCATATAAGCAGGATACTGCAGGGCTCTGTACTGAGCCCAGAGTTTGGCATATTCATCACCGACACCTTCCATGGCATTAAGAACAAGATTAGTCTTTCTGCAGATGACACCAAGATTGGTGCATTGGTGGATGACACAGAAGAGTGGCAGGTGCTGAAGGATAATCTGGCTAAGCTACAGAATTGATCAGACACATGGCAGCTGAGGTTCAATGCTAAGAAATGCAAGGTCATGCACTGCGGAGCAAGGAACCTAAGGAGGGGTTATCAGTAAGGGGGGAGCAGATAGCTACTACAAAGGAGGAGAAAGATCTTGGGGTAATGATAATAGGGCAAATAAACCACTCGACACAGTACAGAAAAGCAGTAGCCAAGGTCAACAAGATGCTGGTGTGTATTGCTAGGGGTATCACCTCCAGAAGGTTGGAGATTATCCTGCCCCTGTACAGATCATTGGTGAGATCACACCTGCAATACTGCGAGCAGTACTGGTACCCATATTTGAAGAAGGATATTAGATTACTGGAGGGGTTACCGTGAAGGGCAACAAAGATGATCCTGGGTTTTGGAAGACAACCCCTATGAGGGGATGCTGAAGGAGCGGAATATGTACTCCCTGGAGGAGAGACGGAATAGAGGAGATGTGATTAAAACCTTTAAATATATGAAGGGTATAAACAGGCCTGGTATGGAGGGTATTTTTAAGATGAGGGAAAGGAGGGACAAGAGGGGAGATTGGAGGGGAAAGAGATTTAGGAGAGGAATGAGGAGGCACTATTTCACAGACAGGGCAGTGTCTAAGTGGAACATGCTGCCAGAGGAGGTGGTGTCCTGTATGATGGTGGGCAACATGGGTGTGTGTGGAGGGAGGGGCAGCTGCAATGTAATGGATTGCTAGCTGCACAATCGAGCAGACTTGATAGACTGCAAGGCCTGTATCTGCTGGCAGTTTCGTATGTTCGTATGTACAGTACAGTACATCTGCCCGTCTGAAAACTGAACCCTTTTTAATCCTGGGGAGGAAGGGGTAATGGGCAATACAGGTCAAAAAGGAGGGCACTGCTTATGGTGGTCCCTATTCAGTATTAACCTCCGGTCACTGGTAATCTCACATCCTTCGCGGTCCATGTTATGCATTCTTACAGACCATCTGCTGTCTAAGGGACATTTTGAATTAAAAACTACATATTTTTTAGACATGTTTCAATTTATTTTGCATATCTTTTGTCATTTGGGTGTCTCTTTTATTTTTAATTTTTTTTTACTACCTTAGCTCATTAACATGAAATCAAGACGGCTGTCCCCCAGACGAGATGTCATCTGCCTTTTGTTGTCTGCCTACACCTCACTTTACAATGCTCCACTTTTGACATCCCATTCTGTTGCTGTGGAAATATTTATGATTTCAGAAGCAGGAGATTGTGATATCAAGGGTACATATATTCAGTAAGAGCGAATGACGTACAGGGGACCGGGATTATGAGTTCATTTTAAGGTACATATTTAATGTGCCATGCATAAGCACCTTTCCACTCCCTGCATCTGTCCCTAATCTACCATTGACCTTACTCAACAACACACTGTTATTTCTCTTCCACCCAGGCTTTTATCGCCAGCTCCCTATTTGTCTTCATGTTCTCTGTTAGTAGCAAATTCACCAGTAACTTAGTTCAGTGCATTTTATGGTTGAATGATGGATGCGTGGGATTGTAGGAATTACATAATTACAGCAGCATCATCATCAAGCTGTATTTATAAAAAGGCGCCTTTCCAATGATCAAGGCGATTGTGCATAAAATCAGTCAAACTGATCAAACAATTAAATACAATAATTAAAACTAGCAGCATACTTAAAATACATACAGCCAAAAATCATAAAACAAGATGACAGTCCATCCACTGCTGGTCATCCATTTTTTTTTTATTAATACAAAGTTGTGTGTAATTTTCAGTCAATATCAAAATCATACATAACCAGTGCACCCCAACTCAAATGTTGTTTGAAGTAGCCTGCAAATCCTTTACAGTTATTATGTTTTCTTAGTCACCTTCAGTGTTCATTCCATAATTTTAAAAGGAGATTCCTGGTCTCATTATTCAGCTGAACCATGATTAGTATGATCAATGACAGCTGGTTATGATTTTTTTTTTTATTTATTTCAAAGTATGGAAATATACCTTTCAGCAGAAGTGCTCATTTACAAAGGTTCCTTGTCAGAATAACAATTTGTTTACACTATGTCAAAAACAGTATTAAAAACTGAATAACAAAGGATGGACAGTATTGATTCAGTGACATAAAACAGAATGAATAACATAAGTACTGTTTCAGTAATACAGAGTGAAAAAAGTTAACATTCAACAGGTCAAATAATACAAAGCATAACATAGGCACTAGGAGCTATACAAATGTAGCAGCCCATCTTGCCATTGTCAGAGGTTAAGTTTGTGTGCTTTTACGGCACACACTGGAATGGAGGAGAGGCACATGCATGAGGAGACCATGTGATGAGTAAGGTGCTGACATCATGTGCACATGTAAGAGGGGAACTTAGGGAGCAGAAGCACCCTGATCAGATGGTGCAAGGGTTGGGTTGGGTAGGGGTGCAGTTGGCAAGTGACAGTGCATGGGATGGGGTTTCATTAGGAGAAGCAGCTATATTTGGATCCAGGAAGGAGTAAATTTAGAAGTTCCTGTTTGAAAGGACCGAGCTTAGTTGGTGTCTTTTGTATTAATTGAACTTCATTTAGCCAGCTTGGTGCCCTGGTTGCAAAGGAGCTTTTGTTCAGTTAAATGGAACAGCCAATGTACCAATAGTCATGCCTCTAGTGCAGCCCTGGGGATTCCGGCCTATGAGGGCTTTTATGCCTAGCAGGCAGGTTTGATATTTTATTCAGTCCTGCATGGAAAGCCAGTTTGTGAGAGAGTAAAGAGCGCAGGTGTGTGCGAGTTTCTCAGCCCCAGTTATAAAGCTACACGCTTTGTTCAGGACTAACTGGACCCTGTTTAACCCAGTGTCTGTGGCACTCCCATAGACTGTTAGGCCATAGTCAACTATGGGGTGACTGGAACTTGCAACTGCCACTCTTTTGGCTTCCGGGGTAAGATTGTGCCCATGTCTATATAGTGCTCCTAGTCTCCTGTTAATGTTACAGATGATTTGGTCGACATGGGGTGCAAATGTAAGAGTCTTGTTGATGGGAAGTTTCTACCTGTTCTAGAGGGTCACCCTTACTGTTGAGGATGTTGAGCACTTGTACCTTAGTTCTCTTCTGTGCACTTCAGAGGAGCATTGTTTTGGTCTTCTTGAAGTTGAGCAAAATCTTGTTCTGCAGGAACCAATTCTCAAGGGATGCAAAGTTGCATTGGAGGTCTCGAGTAAATAAGTCCTAGCAAGGGTTACTTGCACAGATGGCTGCATCATCTGTGTAAAGTAAGACAGTGAAACTAGGGCAGGCTTTGGGAAGGTTACTGATGAAGAGGCTGAGCAAAAGGGGACCCAGGATGGAGCCTTGCAGCACACCAGATGTGACAAGCCTGGCATCAGAGAGCTCCCCATTTATATTAACGTGTTACGATATGCGTGAGAGGTAGTTTTTAAACCAGAGGACAGTGTCTGCAGAGAGACCTAATGTGGGTAGCTTTGATAGTAGTAACTCCTGGTTTACTAAATCAAAGGCCTTGGTGAGGTCTATGTAGATAGAGCCCACCAGGTGTCCTTTATCAAGAGCCTTGTGTAGTACAGTATTCTTTTGTATTTGATCAGTGCAGTGGAGGTGCTGTACATTTTATGGAAACCATGTTGTAGTTCACACTGGACATTATACTGGCTGAGGTATGAGACAAGTCGGTCAGATATAATTCTCTCGAGTACTTTGGACAATGGGGAGAGAATAGATATAGGCCTGTAGTTTGCAACTAATGTGCAGTCTCCACTTTTATGGACAGGGGTGAATAGATCACTTTTCCATTCCTTGGGGAACTGTGAGAATTGGAGAGAGAGGTTAAAAAACTTAGTCAGGGGGATGACGAGCTCATCCAGGACCAGAGCAACTAATTTCATGTCAAGTGAGTCATTTTCCATCCTTGTTTTCCCCAGTACTTGCTTAAAGGGAATGTGTACCTGAGCTGTCCAGCTTTCAGTATTCGTTTCTCTGCTGCCCAATCTTGCTTCCCCCATGCCGTAATGAGTATTACTCATTGCAAATATATAAAATTGTAGTTTAAAAAAGCAGCACCACCCCAATTCTATGTGCCATTTGCATCCTGATATGTTGCACTGCAGATTCTGGTGTCAGGTCTGTTGATGTACGTGCCTCACCAGTCTGTGTGCATACTCAGTCGGTTCCTTTGCTTTTCTGGCAGAAGATGTGTGCGGGAGTTAATTGTAAGTGGATTTTGTTGTGAGACTCTGATCATTGCTCACTGCTGGTAGTTGGCACTGATTTATGTCATTTTAAGCACTTGTAGCATATTCTGCTTTAAGTGTAATATAACATACACTTACAGGTAGCATCATACAGTAAAGTGAATAGCAGGGAAAGTATTCCTGACAGGGAGTCATTTTGTGTCTGTAGTACAACTTGCAATGTTTTGTCTTTACTGGTGATTGCATGTCATCCCCATAAATTCTACATTTATTTACCATTCTGTTGCTCCTAATCTGATTTGGACCTTTTTTCAGCAGTGTCTGATTTCTAGCAGTGTTATTATTACCTCTGTTTTGGACAGCATATAAAATGGGTAGCTTGTGGAGCTTTCACAGTGTGGATGATGACAGCGTTTCTGTTACCTCGTTTCCTAAATCGCTGTTTAGTTGTGGGAATTTATATTGTGTTGTGATACTATAGAACATACTGCTGTTCTGTTTTACATAAGCTGTAGTGGTATGTATGGTTCAGACATTGCCATGTCTGTGTAAGGTACTTCATATAGGATGACATGCTGGATGGAACCACTCCTGTTGGTCAGTTGGTCAGTAATTAGAGCATGTCTTATAAAACCACTACAAACACCAGCAGCATTTTGTCATTGATGAGTAATGTCACATCTTTACTGCCAGCAAGATGTGTTCATGGTGGCATAGTGCCTCCTATCCATGGAGCAACAGGACATGCACTTCACCAATAAATGTGCCTACTCATCAGCCAGTGTACATTATCCTCAATGTCTCCCTTTCAATGTTTACCTACATTTGTATGTAATGTGCAACTGGTAACCTGTAAATCTGCTCATGTTATGGCGACTTTAATCTTACAATGGATCAAGTTTATGTAGTAATTTTTTTTTAAAGATGTAATATGCCCTGTGTGTCTGTACAGACACACACATGCACACACACACATTTGCATGGCAACATGATTTATGATTTTTTTTTTCCGTGTACATTGTTTGTGAGTCTCCACCTCCCTGTACTGTCTTTCTCTCCCTCCTGGATGCCACAAATTGGTCAGCTGGATGGCACTATTAGTAATCAAAGCAGTATTCTGCCTGCCATGTGCACTCACAGACGTACACACAGAAGAACACACCCAAATACACACAGGTGCAAACATGACTTTTTGTCAGAACAGTTTCACTGTGCAGTTGGTCTGTGTCACACACCCCCATGATGTGTCTTTTCTTTCCTGTATGCCACAAAGAAAGAGCTGGATGTAGTAAATAAAATAAGCATTCTGCTACCTGCCCTGTGTATGCAGTCACACACACACCACCATGCACATACACCAACATGCACACACACACTGACACATAGACACACAGACAGACTAGGCAACATGAAATTTATTTCTGATGTTTTTGACTGCGAAGTGTGTCTCGGTCCAATCATATTGTCTATCTCTCTGTCCTGGATGTCATAAACAAAGACCTTGAGGCCCCAAATCAAATTAGTAATGTGCCAGCATGGCCTGTGTATGCAGTCACATACACACACACACACACACACACACACAGGCCAACAATAACAGTATTTGTGATGTATTTGAGTGTGCAGTGTTTCTCCCTCTCCCTCGCCCTCTCCCTCTCCCTCTCTGACAAACTGACAACCACATGTACACAAACACACATACATACATAGATTGTTTTATGATGACTTTCAGTGTTCACTTTGTCTGCTTCCCCCCTCCCCCCATTTGGTCTTTTTCTATGTCCTGGATGTCACAAATCAAAGATCTGTGTGTACCAAAAAAAAAGTTCTGTGCAAGGCAGTACTGTGTATGCACTAACACACACACACACACACATACACACACACACACACACACACACACGGGAAAACACACATAGACACTTAAGACTTTATTTTTTTTAATTTATTTTATTTATTAGACTCTAGGATTACAAGTACCTTTGAGCAGGAACTGCTCATTTACAAAGGTTCCACGTCAAAGGATGAGAGGTAACATAAATACAAAGGTTGGCAATGGTTTACAGTCTTAACACACTTAAGAAATTACAGACATTACTGGAGAGCAACTTAATAAGAAGCTAGATGAAGTAACAGAATAAGAGATTATGAAGCAATGGACAGTTAGCATGAGTTGGGGAGGAGGTCAGTAAGAAGTAGACAGGTTGAGGGTCCACTGACAGAGGGAAGTAGGGAGGGGTGTCTAGATATAGTACAGGGAAATTTGGCAGCGAGGGACCGATATCTAAGTGACAGTGAGGGACCGATGTTTGACATGTGGTATAGAGGTGTGAGGGGCAGGTGGGGGGAAGGAGGGAGAAAGTAAGGGGTCACATAGAAAAAGCAGGAGCCATAGAGTATAATGCTCTGGTAGGAGATGGATCACTGGTCTTGAGCAACTAGGTGGAGGTTGTAGCAGTCCATTTAGCAGAAGCAGTCACATTGAGTGGTAGAGGTGAGGTAAAGTCAGAGATTCCGTTTAAAGGGTCCAAGCATAGCAGAGGAAAGTGCTTCTTTGTTGAGGGTATTAAACCACTGTGGAGCCCTGTGGGTGAAAGACCTTTGACCCATAGAGGTCCGACATCTGGGAACCTGGAAGGTTTGATATTGGGCATTATGTGTATGCTGATTACCACTGTGGGTGGTAAGGAGCTTCCCAACACCTGGAGGGATGAGCCCAAAAAGAACCTTTTTGGTTAACAGGCAGGTCTGGTATTGTATTCTACTGAGGAGTGGAAGCCAGCCAGCCTGGATATAAAGGTCACAGGTGTGTGTTTGACGGGCAGAGCCCGTTAAAAGCCTGCAGGCTTTATTCAGTGTAACTGATATCCTGTGGAGGGCAGTTGTAGAAGCAGAGCCATAGATGGCAAGACTATAGTCAATGATAGAGGTGACAGAGCCATAGATAGTCAATCTAGGGGCATTAGCAGACATACCGTGCTTGTGCTTGTGCAGCAGTCCAATCCGTATGTCGGCAGCTTTAGCAACAATGTCAATATGTTGAGTGTAGGAGAGGGTACTATCCAGTGTGATACCAAGGTACTTGAGCTCAGGAACATGTTCCAGTGAGGTCCCAGAGTGGTTCTTGATGATGAGGGACAGTGATTTGTGCCTGATCCTTGGGTTACAGAAGGTCATGACTTTAGTCTTGTTGTACTTCAGGACAAGTTTATGTGTGCTGAATCATTCTTCAGCATGCTTGAAGTCAAGCTGCAGCTGAGTTTAAAGGATTTCAGAGTCATGGTGGCTAGTGAACAGGACTGCATCATCCACGCAGAGTGGCATTTTTTGCTGGCAGACACTAGGGAGTCTGTTGAGAAAGACGGAGAAGAGCAATGGACCCAGTATAGACACCTGGGGGACTCCAGAGAGGAACTGGCTTTTCATCAGATGAGACACCAGAAATCCTGACACGTTGGACCCGGTTTCCAAAGCAGCTAGCAAACCATGGAAGGGCATCATTGGAGATCCTGATAGAGGACAGTTGCCTGAGTAGTAGAGGGTTATTAACAGTGTTGAAGGCCTTCATTAGGTCAATAAATACTGCCCCCCCCCCCCCACAGTTTCCTTGCTCGAGTGTGGCGTGGATGAAACCTGTAAATTCCAGCAGAGCCATGGTGGTGATGTGCCTTTTTCTAAAGCCATGCTGTCCTGGGCATTGGACTTTGTACTTATCCAGGAATTCAACTAATTGGTCCGAAACTATTCATTCCAATGCCTTAGATATAGGAGGGAGGAGTGAGATAGGGCTGTAGTTGGTGTGTAGAGACCTGCCACCACTTTTGTGCACTGGTGTGACAGTTGCCTGTTTCCAGAGTGAGGAGAATTGGCCCAGTCTTAATGAGAGGTTGATGATCTTTGTCAGGGGTTCAAGGATTTTATCCAGAACTTGCGCAGTCAGTTTCAGGTCAAAGGAGTCTCCACTGTACCCAGATTTGCAGATGGCCTTGCGGATATAGGTATTAGCCACTTTTGTTGGAATCTCCTTGAAGAAGAACTGTGGATCTGTGTGCTCATGTTAGGGGGTCTTGTGGGAGGTACTGTAGGAAGAGTCGTCGAAGAAATTAGAAGGAAGGACACTGCCCAGGTTAGACAATGCATTGTTGAATGTATTGGTGATGGTACCAAAGTCGAGCGTTGAATTCCAAGAATGTTGAACATAGTGGGGGGTGTCTTAGGATCCTTACCTGTGAGTTCTTTCAGGTTATTCCAGAAGTTTTTCCCATCTCCCCAAGAGTTGGCCAGTGCTTCCTTGTAATATTTGCTTTAAGCATTCCATATCTGTCGAGTGCAGTCATTTCTGTCTGCTTTATATTTTTGTATGTTTCCTTGCGTCGGAGTTGTTCGAGCACAGTGTCAGAGGTGGTCCCTGTGTTTAAGCCGTGTTACAAGCCCAGCGGTAATCCAAGGGTTGGACCGTCCTTTGACCTTCATCTTTTTCAGTGGTGCATAGATGTCCCAGACTGAGGTAAAGCAGTTGATGAACAAGTCCAAGGCTTTGTTAGTGTCATTGATTGTGTCAATCACTGCCCAGTCCAGTCTGTTTAGATGGGATTTTAGCAACTAACGGTGCCCCTATTTAATAACCCTTGTGTGGATTAGCTTGGGAGGAGGCTTGTGGAATTTGTTAGCCAAGGAACAGATGATGGGTGAGTGGTCACTTACTGCATCAGGGAGTACTGAAACATGAGAGATTCATTTGAGGCAGTTTGTCAGAATCCAATATAGTAATGTGAAAGTTCCAGTCCTATAGTTGCATCTGGTGGGGGTGAGGACAAGCTATGTGAGGTGCTGCACCGTGACAGCATCCTTATAGACACAGGCCTCAGGCAAGAGCTAGTTAACGTTAAAATTGCCTAGAATTATGGTTTCCAAGTTATGATGCTGGCTCCTTAAGTGTTCCATGATGCTGTTGAAGCCAGTGGCCTGGCCCTTTGGGGTTAGGTAAATGGAGCAAAAGTGAGTTCCTTATTATGGGCACCAAGGAGAACTTTGATGGCGAGGACCTGAGAGGTGATTCCTGGTTAGGGGAAGGAATGAAATGACCCATGAAGGTATCCCTTAGGTATATAACACATACCCCACCTTGTTTTGTAGTCCTGTCTTGCCTGAATATGGAGTAGCCAGGGATTGAAACTGAAGTGACTGGGATCTTAGGGTTTAGCCATGTTTCAACAACAGAGAGGACATCAGGGTTGTGTTGTTGTATCCATGTTTGGAGGTTATCAAGCTTGTTGAGGAGGCTGCAGGCATTCACAGATGCCAGGGTGAGAGACCCTTCCCTCCTTTTCAGTGTATCCACGGACTGCCCTGATGGTCCTGGATTGGGGTGAACATTTCCTGACAGCAGAAGCAGCACTAGCAGAATTCACAGAAAAAGGATTTGAGCATGTTGCAGACTTGCTTGTTTGTTATGTCCCTATGCCTTTTGACACCATGGCACCCGGTGCTGACTGGATATGTTGTAGAGTACAAACATAGCCTGAGGGATCGCCAGGGAGCTGAGCGCATTTAGTTTGAGAAGGTAGCAAAAGTGTCATATTGAGAAGCAAAGGGACAAGTTATCAGTCTTATGTGTCCCCGTGGCCATACCTTATGTGTAGTGCACGGCACTCAGAGGTGCCTGCTGCTGAAAAGATTGGTATGGGTTGCTCACAGGGGAAATGGGACAGAGAAGCACAAACATAACCACTACAATCAACTGAACAAGCATCATTAGTCAGGTAATAATTTGTTTCCCAAGAGAGAACACAAATGGAAAGGTGTAGTCACTGTTTTTGGCTAAACTGGCTGCTAAACTGGGTGCAGAGAGAGTGTGCTGCTTATGAGAAGGAGTGGTTAAGGCAGGATTAGCCAATACAATGAGAGAAGGACTCTCAGAGTGGGATGGGCAAAAGAGTATTTAAAGGAGGCCTGGGAAGGAGTGATGGGGTTGGGAAAAATTATTCTGCATATGAAACACGCTTTGAAGAAAGCAGCAGACTGAAAAAATAGGGCAGAAAAGTGCATCAATGGCATGCTGCCTGAAGCTGTCACAAGCCAATAAACAGTGGCAGCTAACCAATCTGCTTCCAGCGGCAGAGTACCGGGCTCCTTGACTATCAAGTGGTCGTACCTTGAGCAGGGATCTGGGTCTGGGTTCCAGGAGAGAGGTCTTGGAGAGTCAGTGGGGCCGGCGCAGTGGCCGAAGTAGCAGCTGTTGGGCACCGCTAATGGCAGTAATGCCGTCCATGCAGGCAGGCTCCCATATTTCAATGTGCATTATGTCTTTGTCCACCCCAACTGTCTGTCTCTCTCTCTCTCTACCTTCTGGTTGGCACTAACCAAGGATCAGGATGTTACAAATAAAAGAAGTATTCATTCCACCTTGGACATGTATGCACACCCAAGCAACAACATGAACAGACACAAGCAGACACACACACACACACACACACACACACACACACATGCACACATACACACACATATACCACACACACCACACACACACACAGCCTGTCTATCCATTTGGATTTTTGTTTTTTTTACAGTGGGAATGGCATTCTGAAAAGTTGTGGTCTGCTCGGCGTGCAGTGTAACACATGCTAGAAGGATATGGGTGGCAAGAACAACAAGATTGATTTTTTTCCCTTTATGGTAGAAAATCCCATTCCATCCAAAGTACAGTATTTCAGTAAGAAATTGTTACACTTTAAACTTCACCAAAAGAAGCAAAATACTCTTTTTAATAATGCATTTCAGGTTATCCATGTTTTAACTGTGTTGTCCATCAATGTGTTTTTTTTTGCAATTAATAAACAAGTAATGGTGTCCTATTTTTTTCTTTTCTTTTCTTTTCAAGTCAAATCTGGATAGAAAAAGCATAATATTTTCAGAATCATAACACATGCTCAGATTGTTTTTATTGTCTTTGTCAAGGAAAGGCACACAGTTACAGCTTGTTCCTGTGTGTGTTTTTGGAGCACAGAGAGGATAAGTGACTTGCTGTGGTCACACAGTGTACAAGTAAATCATGATGGAATCAAAACCCATTCTTCTGGATGAATGAAGCTTGTTTACAGCTTTTTGCTTTAACCTCTAGGCTATTCTGCCAGTTGATAATCAAACACTTCACATTTTTAGGCTGGCCCCATGATGCCAGGCCACTAGATATGTAGCCACATTTGCATCTTGTAAACCTGAGTTCACACCTGCAATTGTAAGAGAAAAGTCTGTAAGAGAGGGAATGAAAAAAGATAGAAGTTGGTGCTATGGCAGCCCCAGAACTCTGTACTGACATGAACACATACAGAGTTTAGAAATCTTGATATGGAGCCCAATACCTGTTGGCACCACAGAGCCAGTCTTGAGATGTGTAGTTTTTGATGATCATCTGGCAGTATAGCCTAGAGGTTAAAGCAATCCTAAAGATGGATTAATTTTAATAACAATTTGAAATGTAAAGGTGATAACTCACTAGTTTCAATGCACATACAAAACAAGTATTGTAAATGTAGAAAATGTTGTAATACCACCTTAAAACACACTTAATAAAACAGACACTATCCTATTTAACCTACAGTCAATGGAGGTCCAAGATCCTCGGTGACATCATTTCCTGTCAGGAGCCTAAAACATGTAGCTGCCCCAGCCCTTAATTATAGACTGATTTACATATGAATAACTCTGGACTGCAAAGATTCACAAATAAACACAATGGCTTACTCAAATTAGCTTTTTATGGTCATTCAGACATTAAGAAACCCAACCCTGTTCATGAGAGTTCCCGTCGAAGAAGTACAAAGTTGATAAGTATATGTGGGGAACTGTATTGTTGTGTTTACCTGCATGTGAGTGGGTAAGCACTAAGATGGGTGCTGGGCTGGAACGGCATTCAGTGTGGCAGAACCCAAAGCACTATCTAGCCTATAGCATACTGTGGATGGAGGCACCAAAACTGAATTCCCCATATACCCAAGTGAGTTTTGTGCCCAGACAAGCCCCACGCAACCCAGACCCTCAAGCATGGAGCTCAGCAAACAGGTACTATGTAGAAAGGTGTGACTCACCTTGCATATACCAAAAAGTCACTATTTTTGAAATTTGCTTGTGCTCCCTCAAGTGAAAAATGTCATTCACTCTGCAAGAGTTAGAAGGATGGTGTAGCTTTGAAGGATATACTAACATACTAAAATGGCAGCAGAATAGGCCAAATGGTCTTTCGTGTCTGCTCATTTGGTCAGCCTCCACCTTGGGAGCTGATCTTGATGCCCCCCCTCATCCTCTCTGGCTTCTTCCTTCACAGTCCCAGATATTCCCACTGCACAGGACTTTGCATACAGAACCTTTCCCCTGTACCTGTCCCACCCCCTCTTGAACCCCTTCACCATCTCTGCTTCCACCAGCCCCCCGGGCAGTGCATCCCATGGCTCCACCACCCTCTCAGTGAAGTAGCACCTCCTCCTTTCTCTCCTGAATCTCCCCAGCTTCCACCCATGCCCTCTAGTTCCCTCCTTCCTTCAGAGCACCTTGACTGCTTCTCCCTATTTAACCCCTTCATGTACTTGAAGATCGCTATCATGTCCCCCGGTCCCTTCTCTCTTCCAATGTGTACATATTTAGCTCTTCAAGCCTCTTGCCATAGGTCCTGTCCCCCAAGGCCCAGATAATTTTGGCTGCCCTCCTCTGGACCCTCTCCAGGAGTTCAATGTCCCTTTTTAAGTGTGGCCTCCAAAACTGCATGCAGTACTCGAGGTGTGGTCTCACCAAGTAGTTATACAGAGGGAGTATCACTTCCCTCCTTCTGGAGGTGATCCCCCTAGCAATGCATCCCAGCATCCTGTTGGCCTTGGCCGCTGCCCTCCTACAAGTCTCAGAGTTGTTCATCTTGACATCCACCACCACACCCAGGTCCCTCTCAGCCATTGAGACTTGTAGCATCCCCCCAGAGTGTACTCTTGGCCCGGGTTTCTGGGTCCCAGATGCAGTACCTTGCATTTCCCTGCATTACCCTCAGCTTCCACTTTCTAGACCACCTTTCCAGAGCATCCATGTCCTCTTGTAGGGCTCCCTTCCCCTCCTCCCCATCCACCACCGCCCCCAGTTTTGAGTCATCCACAAAGAGACTCATCTCACTCTTGATTCCCTTCCTTATGTCAGAGACACAGGCATTGAATAGGAGAGGCCCAAGGACTGACCCCTGAGGAGCCCCACTAATGACCCTCCTTAAGGATGAGACTATCCTGCCAACCATGACCCTCTGGGTCCGGTCCTGGAGCCAATTGCCTATCTATCTGATCATCTGGTTCCCCACCCCATTTCTCCCAGCTTATTCAACAGGACCTCATGAAGAACAGAGTCAAATGCTTTGCTGAAGTCAAGATAGAGGACGTCCACTGGTCTACTCAGGTCCAAGGCTCTTGTCACCCAGTCATAGAACTCCACAATTTTTGTCTGACAAGATTTCCCTGGGATGAATCCATGCTGTCTATCGTCCAGGCACACCGACTTTTCCAGGTCCCTCCCAGCCTCTCCTTGACCATGCCCTCCATCACCTTGCCCACCACCGATATCAGGCTGATGGGCCCGTAGTTCCCTGCCACCTCCCTTGATCCCCCCTTGTGGATAGGCACTATATGAGCCATCTTCCAGTCCTGCAGCACCCACCCTGTCCTCAGAGAGATACTGAAAACCTCTGCTAGAGGTCTCGTCAGGACATCTGCCAGTTCCTTCAGCACTCTGGGATGTAATTTATCTGGCCCCGGTGCTTTCTCCATCTTAAGGGACCTGAGGGCTTCCCTCACTCTCTCTGCCATGATTTCCACCACCACTACCTCATCCCCCTGCCTTGCCTTCTCCCCTCCTGCCAATGATGGCCCATCCTCTCCCAAGACCTGACGATCAGCAAGGGTCCCCCCGGCCCCAGTTTCACCATCTCCTCCCATGTATGATGCAGTTTTGGTGAAAACTGAGGCAAAGTACTCATTTAGTACCTCAACCTGCTCTCCCGGATCTTGTGCCCATCCCTCCCCTGTTTTAATCCTGCTAATCTGCCCCTTCACCCTTCGTTTTTCCTCAATGTATCTAAAGAACCCCTTATTCCCTCTCCTAATTTCCCTGGCCAAGTTCTGCTCCTTCCTTGCCTTAGCCACCCTCACCATCCTAGTGGCCCTTCTGGCCATCAGCTCATACTTCCCTCTATCCCTTTCACTCCTTGAGCACTTGAAATGCCTATAAGCCACCTTCTTTCCCCTCACCACCTCCTGAACCTCCCTGATCCACCAGCAGGGTTTATGGGCCCTACCACACTTTAGTCTTACTCTTGCACAGGTGCTGGTAGCATCCTGCACCCCCCTACTGATGATTTCCCATCTACTGTCAGTGTCCATGTCTGGCCCAGTCCCATCCAAATACTTCTTAAGGATCCTTCCCATTTCCTTGAAATCCATCCCCCTGAAGTCGGTTACCTCCGTCTTTGTGAAGCCTTCTACCCCTCCTAGGTCCAGGCAGAACCAGACTGCGGCATGGTCACTCTCCGCCAATAGGTCCCGTACCTCCAGGCCCCCAGTCTGGTCACTGTCTGCCAGGACCACATCCAGTATCTGCACCTCCCTGGTCAGTTCCCCCACCTGCTGAGTTAGGAATGCATCCTGAAAGACATCCAACAACCTCTGTTCCCTGGCCACCGAGGATGTCATAGTCTCCCAGTCTGTTCCTGGCATGTTTAAGTCCCCCAACACCACCACCCTTCCTCTGCCCAATTTGCAGTGTCTCCCAACATCTGCCAACAGACTCTCCTCCAGCTCCTCTGCCAGTGGCAGGGGGTCTATACACCACTCCTATTTTTACTCTCTTTCCCCCATTTGTTATCAAGGTGACCCAAATCGCCTCCACAGTTCCCTCCGCCTCCTCTACTCCTCCTATGCCAGTGCAGTTTTTGACTATTTATTGCTACCCCTCCTCCCTTCCCCCCCGTCCTTCCTGAACATGGTGTAACCCTCCAGGTTCAGATCCCAGTCATGCCCTGTGGTGGCCCAGGTCTCAGTGACTGCTGCCACATCCACCTCTCCCTCAGTTAGCATCACCTAGAGCTCAGGCATTTTATTGCCCAAGCTCCTGGCATTTAGCAGGACTACCTCATGGGGATTCCGTCTTCCCCAATCAGCACCTTACCAGTCGTTCTTTTCCCGCATTCCTACAGCTTCCCGGGGGGTGGAGACTGAGTCCCTCCTTTATCGGACCAGCCTCGACAGCCTTCTCTCCTATCCCTCCTCCTTTCACAAGTTTAAACCCCACCTTTCACCAATGAACCCCTCTATTTTCAACTTAAGAATTTTCCTCCCCTCCAAATTGAGATGGAGCCTATCTCTAGCATATAGCTCCTTATCCTCCCAGGTCTCCCCCCCAATCCCCCATCAACCCATACCCTCTGGCCCCACGCAACTCCCTGAGCCACTGGTTTATCTCCTTAATCTTCCTCTTGTGTTCCCCACTAGCCCTTGGCACCAGCAGGATTTCTGAGAAGGAAACTGTGCCTCTATGTCATGACAGACCCTGGCAAGCTCCCTGAACCTTGTCTGTATCTCTAGTTCACTGCTTCCCCTCAATGTCATTGGTACCCAGGTAGACCAGTATATCCGGTGAACCTCCACGTTCCTTTGCCAGCTGATATACCTCATGCTTGGCCCTGTGAACTGTTAGTCCAGGGAAGCATGTTATTCTAACCTGGCAGGCTTACCCCTGCCTATCCCATTTGATACCCCTGTTCATGGAATTACCCAACAGGATCACTCTGACCACCCCTTTTCCTCCATTCCCCCTCTTCCTTGTCCCTCATCCTTTCTACTGGCCCCTCCTTCCAGCCGGCTCCTTGCTCCTCCCCCTATCTGGGTGCCTTCTGCTGCCCCCTCCTTATTTACCCTGGCCATCCCCTCCCCTCTGATCCTATGCATCTCCTCCTCCTGAGTATCCTTTTGTACCCTGCTATCCTCCCTGTCGCTGCTCATGACTGGTCCTTCCCTCCCATCTGCTAAACTTGCCTGGCTCATCCACCCTTCTTTCCTGTCTCTGCTCAGCCTATCCTTGCCTATTGTGCTCCCCTGGCATAAACTCTCAGCTGCCTTTACTGTATCCTCCTTGCACTTCTGGACCCTCTCCTTGCCCCTTTCTCCCAACTGGTCCTTCTCCTTGCACTTTCCTCTCTCTAACACTCTTCCTTCTCCTGCTCTGATCCACCAATCCCCCCATTTTTCCACATTCCAAGTTCCCTCCTTTTCTTCCTGCTATCCTGCCCCTGCCTCCTGCCCTTCACTCCCTTTCCATCTCCAACTGCTTCTGTTATGGCTACATCACCCCCCTCATCCTCAAGCAGAAGAAGAGAATTGAAGCGGTTACTGAGCTAAAGGTCTGATCCCCTTCCCTCTTGTTTCCTTCTCTCCTGCCCCAGCCATCTGCCTACTTCCCTGAGAATGTCCTCCCTTTGGCCCCTCTCTGAGAGGGTCCCCAGATACCTGCCTGCTTCCTTAGTAGTGCCCTCCTTTTGGGCTCACTCTGTCAGGGTCCTTATGTGACTCCAGAATACTCATCTGCACTCCTTTCCCTATGCCCCCCCCCAGTGCTTGGTGTAACCCTGTGAAAGAGCCCCTGCCCTATTCTCCAACCATACCTCCCCCTCTCGCTCCAGCTGTCTCCTAATCCCCTCAACCTCCTCCCTAAGCTGTGTCAGCTGGTGGCACACTGGGCAACCACCGAACTTCCAAGCCTAGTCCAGTATCATGGCCACTCCACACCCTGTGCATCCCACCACCCTCCCAAAGATGCCAGCCCTAATGACGAGTGGTCCCATCCCCCTCCAAGTAGGTTTCCTTAGGTGAACTACCAGGTTCCCACTAGTTCAAGATACAATGCAATGTGTATCTGTCCAGGTCAGTGAAAAACTGATTTATTCCCTCAACACTGGGGAGGCGGTGGCTTGTAGGAGGTTGTTATCTTCCCATGTTTCTTTTATTACGGTACATCTAGTGGTCCTCTAGGTTGTCTACCATACAGCATTTAAAATGGTGAAAAACTTGTTGATGCCTGTGGCACTTCTCTGTAAGTAAAAATCAGGTTCATACTAAGGTATTCAGGAGCCTAGAAGGCTGCAAGCCCACTGGGAGATCCTGTCCATTCACCCATAATACTGTAGTGCATTTCCATCCAATATATATTCATACAATTGATTTTTGAATTTTCATTTATTGTTACTTATAACGATTTCCAGAGGCAAACCATTCCAGGGAGACACCACCCTCTGCGTAAAAAATGCCTTCCTTCTGTTTGTGTTACAGTGTTTGGGTTGCAGTTGCAGTGGGTGCCCCCTGGTACATACTGAAATATTTTTAAAATCTAACTTTAACTCATTTAATAAGTAAGGGTCCTGCATGATGTCATAACACATCAAGAAATCTCCCCAGATCCTTCTTTTCTCCCAGGGCATAAGGTCTAAATCCTGGAGCCTCTCTCCATATGACTTATCCTTTACATCATAAATAATTTTTGTAGCATGTCTCTGCACCCTCTCCAAACCATCCACTCCACCCCTCGTTATTGGACCCCATACTGGGCTACCATAGTCCAACAGAGGTTTCACATATACTCTATACAATGACAAGATCACCTCCCTACTTCTGCTTCTAAAGTTCCTTCTTATTACCCACAGCATGTTGTTAGCTTTATTGATTTGTTTTGTTCATTGTGTTTATATTTATTTATTTATTTAATTTTTGTTTACCGGGTAAGTACACTAGACAAGTATTATGCCTATTTTCAGGAACAACCTGGGAGAATACAACATGAGGAACAACAGTCAAGGAGACATGGCAAAGAGAGTACAGTTTTTTTGTCACAGTAAACAAACATGTGGGAAATACATCATTTGACGCCAGGGGAAACATATAGTAGTAAGCACATTTCAGATTATACACTCTAGACTAGCTAGTTCAACTGACAGTTATATACAGGTCATCATACATAAGAGGGTGCAGCATAGCTCAAGGACTGGATTGGTCATAATATAACTTATAACATTGTCGTATACACCCCTAGGCTAGTTGGATTGCGGACAGGTATATACAGCTCATCGCATTTTTCTAAATATGCACATGTTAGACAGAAACAGAAACACTTGGTAGTACAAGTTTCTACCAAGTGACCAACCTTTTGGCTCTGACCTTTTCTGCTACAGTATTTGAGAACCAGAGTGGTTTCCTTCTTCTTTTGCACTTCCTTTTCTGTCTAACACAATGGGATGTTGATTCAAGTATTGCATCCTTAATGCTTGCCCACTTTGCCTGTACCCCCTCACCTGTGTTTCTTTTTGTCAAGTCTAACTTAACTCTGTTGGCCATCTTATCAATGTCAGCTCCTCTGAAGTCCCATATTTTTGCATTGTAATGGGATGATTTAGATGTAGTGGCCAAATTGAACCATACCATGTGATGGTCACTGGCCCCTAGGTGACCTTCTACCTGGAGATCTGTGATCCTTTCTCTGTTAGTCAGTACTAGATCTAGGATAGCCCTGCCTCTTGTGGGTTGTTGTACCAGTTGTTTGAGGCCCTCCCCCTGCAGGAAATCCACCATGTGTTTAGTTCTGGCAGATGTTCCTGCTGGTATTAACCAATCTGTATCCAGCATGTTGAAGTCTCCCATTATCAGAACCTCCCCTTTAGCAGCCATGTTTTGTATATCTTCTAACAGTAATGTGTCTATGATCTCCCCCTGGTCTGGGGGCCTGTAGACAACCCCAGTTCTTATGGCTGTCCAATTTCCTGTTTCCAGGGTGACCTACAGTTCTTCTGGCTCCTTATGTGTATTCTGAATTTCTGTAGCTTTGATATTTTCATTGACATACAGGGCCACTCCACCCCCCTCCCTCCTTTTTGCACCTCCGTCTCTTCTGAACAGTACATAGCCAGGTACTGAAGTCTCCCAATTGTGGTTACTGATAAACCGCATCTCACTAATTGCTACTATGTCCAGTTTAGTCTCTGACATTATTACCTGCAGGTCTGTGATCTTATTTCCCAGGCTGTAAGCATTTGTGTACATGATTTTCCATTTGCCAGATTTTGGTGTGTTAGTTGTTGGGTGAGGTTTTGCATTTCCCCTGTGCATCGTATGGGGAGATGGACCTTTTTTCTTACCTGGTGATGCAAATGATCTGCAAACATGCTGAATCCCTGTTTGACCACTAGCTGAGGGGGGGAGGGGTGTTCTTCCCATTCAACGTATGGGGTGCTGTACCCCTCTCCCCATTTGCTAGTTTAAATATTCTGCAAAGACGTCAAACTTCTGCCCCAATGCACTGACTCCCTCCTTGGTCAGATGCAGTCCATCAAATTTTTTTTTTTGTTATTAAATCAGTTTTATTAGTTTTACAATAATCAAAACAGTACCCAGCAATAGTACCAGTACAATATATCATAACAATAAACAACAAAATCAAACAACCAAGTCCATCCATCCCCCCCTTCCCCCATGACTACACACGCCAAAAGCTCTTGGCTTACTGCTTCTATAGCAAATTCAGCCATCAAGGCTTCCAGGCTGTCAGGAGTGCTCCAGAGAGCCCCATAAAGATGCATATACCTTAGGTCTACCATGCATGTAGGCTATATGCCTCTCTAACTGCAAAGACAAAATGCTCTCCTTATACCACTCCATCAAAGTGGGATGTTTGTCACCAACCCAGTGTCTCAAAATTATTAATTTGGTTGTTGCAGAAATGAGCGACTTATGGGCCCTCTTAGCTTTGGTGGTACCCATTGGGAAAAAGTTAATTAAATAAACTTCAGGGGTAAACAGGGTTTCTAAGCCAAGGATAGGGTCAAGGATGTTATTAATAGACTGCCAGAAGGCCTGCACACAGGGGCATAGCCAAAGCATGTGATACGTGGTACCATTGCCTCTCTTGCATTTTACACAGAGTGATGTTGTCGATGCCCCATATTTGCATAGCTGAACGGGAGTTATATAGATATTATGCATAATGTTAAAATGCACCAATCTCAGTCTGTCTTGCTTTATAAATCTGTACATAGACAGCCAGAGTTTCTTCCAAAGACTAGGGTCCTCCGGAATTCTCAATTCCCTTGTCCAGTAATAACAAATCCCTGATGGTAATCTAAAGTCCCATTCCTGAAGAGTTTTGTACAGGTTTGAGACTGAGCGTGGTTGGGAGGCTTTTTGCAGGAGCATGGACAGGTCCCTGTCACTCGGATCTATCGGCGATACCCAGGAGAAAAAGGAGGTTAGGGCTTTACTAATTTGCAAATATTTAAATATCTCCTTACGCGAGGCCCCTATGGACTTTTGTAGATAATCAAAAGGGAGCGGTTTCCCGTTTGACCAACAGCTTGAAACCCTGGCACAATTTAGTTGGGGCAAAAGCGGGGGACAGCGGTGCCCCCGATCTTAAAGTGTGGATTACCAACAATGGGCTGGTCAGACGAGTGATACCACCTTACTGCGAGATACTTTTGTATCTGATGGGAGGCTTTTAGTGACCATCCTATTGGGTTGCTTCTAAAGGCCTTAGGGATAGCCGATGGGGAAACATATAGAAGAGCCCTCAGTGAGCATTTAACCCGTGTCGCCAAATGCTGATCTATATCTAACCACAGCGGTCTATATTCTGGGTGTCCAATCTCCCTACTCCAGTGGGCTAGTTTGCTTATATGCTGCACAGCATAATAGAGAAAGAAGGAAGGGGCGGCCAAGCCTCCTCTTAACTTTGGGCTGTCAATTTTAAATAAGACCTATGAACTCTTTTCTTGTTCCATACAAAAAGATTAACTGCACTTCGCAATTTAGAGAACCATCCTTTCGGTAGATAAACCCCTAACATACCAAGGGGGTACATTATCCTTGGTAATACATTCATTTTAATTATGTTTAGCCTACCCCAGAGAGAAAAGGGGAGTAGCAGCCACCTCTCCATATCTCCGGTTATTACATTAACTAAATTGCCAAGATTATCTTTAATAGTAAAGTTCACAGCTTTGCAAACCTTAATTCCCAAGTATGTGATTGACTTTACTTCCCAGGAAAGGCCAAAGGGAAGAAGTTCGGCCTTATTAACTCTGCTGTTTAAAGGAAGTATCTTTGTTTTGGCCTGATTTAATTTATAATAGGATATTTTAGAAAAACTCTCGACCTCAGTTAGGGTAGCTGGAATTGAAATATCTGGTTCCTCGATATGCAATAGAATGTCATCTGCATATATCGAACAGGCATACCTGGCATTTCCTACTTGAATTCCCTTTATAGCTGCGTTCATTGCCGATCTGCACAATAATGGCTCTAAGTATAAATTAAAAAGTAAGGGGGACAAAGGGCATCCTTGCCTTGTGCCCCGGGCTAATTTGAATGAGGGGGACAATACCCCATTACACTTGACCCTGGCTGAGGGAAACAAATATAGAAGATGCACCCATCTCCGAAATTCTTTAGGCAGCCCAAATGAAGCTAGGGTAGCAAATAGGAAATCCCAGGAAACCCTGTCAAATGCCTTTTCGGCATCAAGCGATACTAATACCGCTGGTGTATCAGAGTCCCTGGCAGTTGCCAGGAGATGTAGCAATTTTCTCATGTGATCTTGAGATGACCTACCCATCATAAATCCCACTTGTTCCCGGCTCACCAGGCTACCCATAACTTTTGAGAGACTATTTGCGAGAATTTTGGCCAAGATTTTAACATCCGTATTTAATAAAGAGATGGGGTGGTAACTGTCGATATTTAGAGGATCTTTCCCTTGTTTTAAAATTAAAGAGATCGTGGCTTCTTGGAAACTAGGATCTGAAACCCCGTTGTCATACCAGCACATAAATACCTCCTTCAGAACAGGAATAATTGCCGAATGACAGGCTTTGTAAAAATTACTAGGCAATCCATCTGGCCCAGGGGTTTATCTAAGGCATCTGCTGAGCAGCTCTTGTATTTCAGTAAGAGTAATTGGGCACTCAGAGACGCGCCTCAAGGCCTGTAATCTTAGGCAGGTTCACGAGCTAAGATAGGAACTAATGTCGGCATCAGTGGGCCGTTGAGCTGGGTCCACAGCGTATAACCCTTGGAAATAGGTACCGGCTTCGCCATTTCCAGAGGGTCGGTACATACTTGGCCATGCCCCTGAATAGATTACTGTAATGAATTGTGATGAATCTAATTGACGGATACGCATAGCGAGCAACTTACTTGCCCTCTCCCCTGCCTCTAGGTATCTGAGTTTAGTCCTCAGAAGGGCTAATTCCGCTCTTTGAGATACCAGTCCAGCGTACTTGGCTTGTAATTGATAGAGTCTGGCCCAACTTTCTGCCGTAGAGGCTTGAGATAGGCTATATTCTAAATCCTTAATGGATACCAAAAGAGAGTCCAATTGAGCTCTTTGAGTCCGAGCCCTCATGGAGGCCATTTTATCAGCTCTCCCCTTAGGGAACATTTTAAAGCAGCCCAAATTAAATCATACTTAGCCACTGAGCCCTGATTGCTGTTGAGGAATGTAGTAATGAAATCCACTATGTGCCCCAGAGAAGCCTCATCTCTCAGTATCTGGCTATTTAACCTCCACTGGGGAGACCGTTTACTCCCTGCTCCTAACCAGAATTCCAGACTCACAGGAGCATGATCAGACAGGACTCTGGTCGATATCTCTGTCTGCACCACCCCAGACATGGCAAAAGAACTTATAAGAATGTAGTCGATTCGGGAGTATGTCCTATGTGCTGCAGAAAAAAAAGTATACTGCCGGACTGCTGGATTTTATGACCTCCAGGCATCAACTAGAGCAGCATCTCTAATGAGATCCTTCAGTGCTCTTTGTGCTGGAGATAACCCTCGTCTTTCGCGGCCGGATCTATCCAGGTCTGTTTGGAGCACTAAGTTCCAATCTCCACCCAGAATGGTAAGCTTAGGTGGGTTGGACACCACAATATTTAGTAACCGCACAAAAAAGGTTGGGGAGTCACAGTTTGGGCTGTATACTGAGCCAAGAAGAACCAAATGGGATTCTAATGCACCATGCACAATAATATACCGGCCCTCCGGGTCCCAAATTTCCTGGGCCAATTTAAAGGGGACATTTTTTGCTATGAGAATGACTGCTCCTCCCTTGTTTGTGGACACCCCTGCCCCAAAAACTTGCCCAACCCATGTTCTCTTAAAAAGGAGAATATCCTCTCTCCTCAGGTGCGTTTCTTGTAGAAAGGCAATTTGTGCCCGCAGTTGTTGCAGGTGCCTTAATATAATTTGTCTCTTGACCCTATCCTTGGCTCCCTTAACATTCCAGCTAATAAAGTTGTATTGACTGCCCATAATCTATAATAGTATAAAGTGAGCGTAAATACCCAGAATACGCAGAACTTCCCCCAGCGGGTGATGCCAGGATTCTGCTGAGAAATTGGAACAAGACCTGACTTTAGCTGGGGCTAATAACCCTGACAGTGTGTAGTCAAAGCCCCCACCCCCACATAAGATCCCTACCATTCCCTCGAAATCAACAGACCTACAACCCCCAACCCTAACAGAACAAACATCCCCTAGTTCAAATCAACTGCACTCCCAATCCAGTTATGCCACATGATTAACATCATAGCAGTCCAAGCTCCACAGTCATGCTCCCCGGAGCCCCCCCTCAATATTGTTTGATTGAACAACTGTACCCCTTAGGATACCCCTAAGCCCCACTAGCGCTATTAACAAATATCAATTAACTTTATTTCTGTGAAATCAATATTTCAGTATAACAAAGAATGGTCAGAGACCGGTCCATCAGTGCTGGCATCGCACTGTACAACCCCCCAACTTCTTCTAAGACTTTGTACTAGGATAAGTGATCCTATTTCCTTCGTCAACCGTGGAACATTTAAAAAAAAAAAAGGGAGGGGAGGCGGTTGCGCTCTGCAGGGTACAAGACATATCTTCGGGTCATATTTTATGAAGCACCTCACTAGACCAGTTAAATTGTCAAGATATCTCAGCTATGCATAACTGTCAAGGCTCCAGAGCCGGGATCTATGCTGGACTGTCTTTTGTTCAACCTCTTAGCCATTCCACGGTTGTCACAGTTGCCAATAAAACCAAATAAAATGATTGACTCTTTAACTCAAAAATGGGGATAGTCTATTCGCCGTAGAAGTCATGAGTCTGGGCAACACATCAGCGTACACTCATCTGAGGTTGAGTTGTCACTTTAGCAGGCAGATATCACCATTCATCTGGCTCAGCATCACATTACTTTTTGAAGCATCGGCGTAGCATTTAGGTACAGTGGCAACACAGTTCGAGTTCTGCACTATCGTACTCGGTTCTCACAATTACTAGAGTGATCTCTCAAGGTCCGTTCCAAAATACACCTCTTCTCAAGTGGGAGTCGTGATGATAAAGCACCGTGCCCTCTGAACTAACAGATGCTTGTGCCCAGGCATTAACCTCCTCATGAAATGATTGCCTGTGTAATGTGCTCTGCTGAATCAATCAGTCTTTCAAATAACCTAAAAAACCACAACATTGACATGTTTGTGAGCCAGGGTATACACTCTTGCCATTCACTTGAAGAGATCAGGGAAAATATTTTTAAGCTGTGGTAGGGCTTGTTCGGGCGATTCAAATCAGAGCAATTTATCCTCATTTTTGACCATTAGGATAGCGGGATATTTGACCCTGAATGGCTTTGAAGCTACCACCAACTTGGAGACCAAAGGATGGAATTTCTGTCACCGTATCCGTACCGAGTGTGGCAGGTCCTGGGCAATGCAAATTTTCCTTCCTTCCCAAGTCACTTCACTGATGCCTCTGACTTTATATAAGATAGGTTGTCTATCTAGATAGTTTAAGAGTTTGAAAATAATTGGCCTGGGAGGCTGACCTTGGGCTGGTGGAGGTGCAGCGCCGTGGGCTGCTCTATGATGTATTCTCCTCCGCCCGTGAGGGACCAGCTATTTTGTTACAAAGCTTCTGCAAGAACGTAATCATCACACTCCCTTCCTCTTTCTCTGGAATTCCTAATATTATTAAATTATTCCGCCTACTACGCCCCTCCAGGTCCTCTAATTTGTCTTCAAGTTTCTTCATTCTACATTTTATATTTACCGACTCTAGCTCAGATTTATCTTGCTTTCTTTCCAGTGAGACAATTTTAATTTCCGAATCACCGACCCTTCTCGTCAGCGACTCTACTGAGCCCTTAATTTCCTGCAGGTCTTCAGAGATGGAGGCTATAGCAGTCTGAAGCGGCTGCATGATTTCCAGAAATCTGCCTTCGGAAAGGGCTACTTCAGCGGTAGGCATCTTGACTGCGCTAGCAGCCTGCTGCTTAGGCCGTTTTGCGACCTTATCCTTCTCCTGGTGTTCATGGAGGAGAATGCCTTGGAGGCACCTTCTTCATATATACCTCCATCTACTAGTCAGCCTTGTACACCGGAGGTAAGTTGTCTCATCTTTAAGCTGATTTTGCAGCAAGTTTCCGATGCGAAATGCCGTTGATTTGTAAAAAACCAAGAGATAGGGACCGGAGCTCTGAGGGACCGCTGCCATAGCTTAAGCTGCCATCACGTGACCCCCAGTCCATCAAATTTAAAGAACTTTCACTCCCAGAACTGTTGCCAGTTCCCTACAAATCTGTGTCCTTTTTCCTGGCACCAGCCCTTGAGCCACATGTTTTGCTCTCCTATCTCCCCTTCTCTGACCTTCCGTCCATCCGTCCCCTCTCCCAGACTGGCAGGATCTCAGAGAAGGAGATGTTGGATGAAATGGATGATAGTTTGTCAGCTAGCCTGGTCAGGTGTTCCTTGGTCTCCACAACTGACCAGCTGGTGAGATCATTAGTCCCTATGTGTACCAGGACATCAATGTTTTCTCCTGCTTTGTGAACAATTTTAGCAATGCGGTCAGTGTCTCTCCACGCTGATGTACCTGGGAGACATCTGACCATTACCCCTGGCTGGAGATGGGTATCAACTCCCTGAATCATGGAGTCTTCTATAATCAGAAGTTTTTTGGATTTCCTTTTTGCTTTTTTTGTTTTGGTTCCTGATTTAGGTGAGTTTTGTTTTGCTAGCTCCTATACTGCAGTGTCCTCTGCCCCTTTGTTTGATTTCAGAGATAGAGGCAGATACCTCTTTGTAGTGTTTATATGGTTTTTGGAGGTAATATGTTGGAGAGCACAGAGTGATGGTGCACCCGATTTCCTCCTAACCACCTGCCAACCTCCTGGACCAACTACCCTCTGCTGTTGAGGTTCTTCTGTTGGATGTTGGGGAAATGGCAGGTGGTTCTTATAATGTATTTCTTCTTGAATATGAAATTTGAGGTGCACAATCTCAGCCCATGCTGCCCGGAGCTGAGCCCTAAGATCTCCACTAGCCCAGCATGTAGGACAGTGTCCTAAATCCTGTAAGACTGTACTTCTGAAAAGTGCTCCACAGTACCTGCAGTTAATGATATCCATTCCATATAAATTGCTGGGATTTTAACCTGGTCAGAGTCATTAGAAGGAAGAAAATGCAAGTAATGGTTTGATTTTGTGTTTTGTTTTCATATAACTTGTTATAACAAGTTAAATTACTAGTGCCCTGTAAATGAGCTCACCTTGTGGATGCCCCACTGATCTGCCCCTTCCTGCTTTGCCACAGGAAATGTCACAACTGTGGTACCCTATAAAAGGAGTGTAGCATGGGGTGGTTGGGGATAGGGGTGTGTGGCTGGGCCCTTCCCCTGCCGAAAAAGAAGAACCATGGATGAAAGAACAAGGAGGTAAGAGCAGAAACAATCAGTCAACAACAAATGCAATAACCCTGAAAGCTTATCCTAATGTTAGACAATAATAATAATAATAATTTTATTTATAAGGCACCTTTCAACTGCCAAGATAAAACTGTAAAACCTGTAAAGCACCACCTGTAATAATTTCAGAGAAGATATACCCTGTAAGAAACACTTTGCTACAGAGAAAAATAAACCAGTAACAGAAGATATAACTTGCAAAAGACAATTTGAATCAGAAGATTACTGCAGTAATCTGTTAGCACTCACATGTAGGCACACCTTGTAATAATGCAGAAGAAGGTATGCCAGCAACAACTATTTGAATCAGAGAAAAATAAAGCAATGAAATGTTAGCAACAATAGGTAGCAATCTGTATGAGTACAAAGTAAAAATAACAGCACACAGTAAATCTGCTTAGCCAAAAGAAGTCTTAATCCTTTTCTGTTGCTCTGGTAAAGTTCTCTGCTCTGTCCTTCCACGCAATCTTAGAAGGAAAGAGCTCAGGTGAAGCTAGGTGCCTTGGCCAGCAAACCAAGTCTTCTACCTCCAAGATATCAACTGACTTGACCTTTTAACCCTTCTTTCTGTTGGAAATTACTTACATTTTGCCATCTCTACCCCCTAGATACACACCTAATCCTCTGGAAGAGCTGTAGGAGGAAAGCAATCAGCTCCTTCAATGTGAGAAGGAGACTGAAACACTTCTGAGACAATAAACCTTTTCAACAAAAAAATAAAATAAAACAGTGTCAAACAATAATGTTGCTTAGCCAATGATAACAAAGTCACAAAAATGTAAGCACCACCTGTAATAATTTCAGAGAAGACATACCCTATAAGAAACGCTTTGCTACAGAGAAAAATAGAGCAGTAACTGAGTAGTAATGTCTCAGACATGTCTGAGACATTGCTACAGAGAAAAATAAAGCATTAACAGAAGATATACCTTCCAGTTCTGGAGACCCCATCTAAAAAAGAACAAAGACAGAGTGAAGGTAGTGCTGTGGAGGACAACTAAAATGGTGCAGGGCCTGCGAGATAAGACCCACAAGGAAAGACTAGCCTAGCCAATATTTAAAATATTTATTTCATTTGGGTAAAGCATTTAACCATATTTAAATATTGAATTTTCACAACATACAGTATGCCAGTTGAGATTCAAGAGGTCATTTGCAGTGTGGTCATGCTTTTACCCATTTTTTCCTTTTTTTTTTTGCAATTTAGTTTTTATTGCAACATTTTTAACATACATGACATCTTAAACCCCAAAGATGAGGTAATCTCATGCAACAATAATACATAGTGTTATGCATGATAAGACACAAGACACTAGACAAAGAATAACTGGAAAGGGGAAGAGTCCCCCTAATCTTACCCGAACCCCCGCCCTTCCCCTCTCTCCCCCCTTAGATAGGCCCAACTCTGAACAGTCATCCTGGTAAATTAATATGTAAACAACTTCGATGTTAACCTTCATGAGGGTTATACTAGTGACACAGAATATAAATCCATAAGTGGAGCCCAGACTTTATTGAAATTAGACAATCTATTCTGTAGACTGGCCATCATCTTCTCTAACCTAATATTACCTAAGAATTCTGCCAGCCATTCTGCATATGGAATAGGAATGTCATCCTTCCAGTGGCGAAGTACCAGCTTTTTAACAGACATGGATATTAGAGCCATGTGATATTTTCGTACCTTAACCGGGATTACTAAGAAATTCCCTAATAAACATATATCAACTGTAAATAAATCCTCAAGACCTAAGAGGGGATCTGCTCTTTGCTTGATCTGCGACCAAAGGGAGGTAACTTTAGGACATTGCCAGAATATATGAACTAAATTGCTTTCCCTTGGCCACATCTCCAACAGGTCGGGAGCCACCCCTAGGAAACTGTGATATTTTCTGAGGTGTGAAATATAAATTATGTAAGATATGAAATTGCACAAGTTTCTATAAGTATCCTGTAATATATGTGTGGCATCTGCGCCTAAAGCTTACTCCCAATTAAAGGATACATCCGTAATAATTTATCCCAACACTCTGGAGGTCTGATAGGTTCAGGATATACCATATTATAAAGAGCCTTGTAGGTTTTGGACACCGCATGAGGGAGTTAACAACTTAGGTCAATTCTCCTAGCAGGAGGGCAAGCTTTGATTGCTGAAGATTGTTCCCCAATGTAGCCAAGAAATATGCCGCAATTGAAACATTTTAAAATGTAAACGGTAGGCAACTCAAATTTTCTTAGAATGTCTTTAGTTAGACTCCATTTACAGTCCGTCTCCGACCAGAACTCCTGAGCTTTGCTCCTTGGAGCTATGTGGTAACCAACAAGGGAAATAACTTTTCCCTCTAATTTAATATTTGGATTACCCTTAGGGGTTGCTCTGAATCACATTTTGGATTATTTTAATAAAAGAACGAAATTGGGAATGGACTCTAACAGACTGAGTAATTGGAGAGTCCTGCCAAGACTTGGGAAGAGATTTTGGCTGCACAAAAGGAGAGTCAAGGGGTCAGATTATGAGAAAGAATAGCAGATTCTACTTGGAACCAGAGCGTAATATATTTACTGAGATTATTGAGATTACTTGGGAAAGCCACCTCAAATATTTGGTCATATGACTGGCCCAATAATAAAAACACACGTGCAGAACTCTTAAGCCTCCTTTGAACTTCGGGGCAATTAACTTATAAAAAGCAAACCTGTGCCCTTTATCCGCCCAGATAAAATTAGCCATTTTTTTCTAATGTATTTGTACAATGCAGATCTGCTGAGAGGCAGTTTACATGTTGTCTTCGTTTTACACATTTTTACAATGTGTATTTCTAGAATATGCCTGCCGATTGCTATATAGTTAGCCAGAATAGTTCACAGAAAATGTGGCATCTTATTTTCAGTGGGGTTCTATATTCACACATTATTTCACTGCATTGTGTAAAATCATAACACTGTGAAAACAATATTTTATATCTCAACTAGGCTACCCTGGATAAACACATGGTAAAAATACGGTAAAATCATGACCCCACTGAAAGCAAGACATTGCATCTAATCTGGGATATCCTGAGTAAGTACAGTGCAAACGAGTAAAATAAAGATCCCTATAAGAATGAGATGTAGAAACTCCCCTGTGCTATCCTGGATATAAAATACAGCATGTGTTCACCAGCCATACTGTAGCTCAATATACATTTTTCCCCCAAAATGCATAGCAAAAGGAGTAAAAAAAATATATTGTTATTTATCTAAGGGTTTAAAGAGGCAGTTGTCTTCTGCCATACTAAATGCATTCTAGACACAATTGAAGACAGTAACAAGTTTAAGATACTGTAATTGGTTTTGCTATGCACTTAGATTTGAAACCAGAAGAGGTGGCTGTTTTCAGGGCTAAAAGTTTCATAATATACCAGCTAAAGCCCAATGTATTCTTTTTCCAAAAAACATAGTAAAAGTAGTAATAAAAGATAACAGTTCTTTACTTGTGTTGGGGATAAAGAAAAATATGTCTTCTGATATAGTAAACTATGTCTGAGACATTACTACTCAGATTCTGTCTTAAGAGGTTAAAAAACTGTGTAACTCTTTTTACAAGATTTGAAGGGGTGATTAAACTGATGTATTTTTGAGTTAATCTTTCTTTAAAGAGATTACTAGCCAAACTGAAGCTAATAGTTATCACACAAACTAGTCCAATGCAAACACTGCTCAATTGAATAAACACAATAGAGTGGAGTGATAGCTCAAACCCTCTAATGTTATCTAGTCCACTAGAAATCTTGAGAGGTCCCTTCTTCTACTGTAATAGCAAAACGTCTCTATGGCTGTGCCCACTGCAGCCATAATAATGCAACTCCTTTTAAAAAACTGATGAAAGTTCAGAATCAAAACCACTACTCTGCCCAGCAGCGGAGCCTGAACTTGGGGATTGCCAGAGCCTGTAAGAGGTAAAGTGTCCTGCACTACAGCCTGCCTGTTGGAGAACTTTAATCGCCTTGGGGTCTGTTTTTCTGTCCCCACACAGTGACTGATTGTTTTTCCATCTGGAATTCTGGACTGCTCTGCATGGGGATTTGGGGTCTATTTCTGTGTTTCTTTAAGGGCTAGTTTGCTGATCATCTAGCACTATTACCCTGTGTTTTAGAAGCTGTTTAAATGCTGTAGTTAGAGTGCTTACCTTCTGTAGAATTGTATAGAATGTGTAGCATGTGTGTCCGCCATCTTGCGCATGCGCAGTAGCCATCTGTATTGGGATACAGTCCCAATAGTTGGCGCATGCGCAGTAGGGTCCTGAACTAGCCCGCTGCATATTAATGTATTCCTTTGTTTCCCTTCCTTTATAGGCCCTGCAGCACCCCTCTCCATTCACTACTCTGCCCAGCAGCGGAGCCTGAACTTGGGGATTGCCAGAGCCTGTAAGAGGTAAAGCATCCTGCACTACAGCCTGCCTGCAAAATTGTTGTCTGAGTGTTACTGCAGGCCTTGAGCCCAGCTCCCTGCTGCTACAGCCACTGTCTGGGGTCCTTCCTGTTACCCTGGGCAAGTCTTGAACCTAGTGCCCTGTGCACCTCAGGCACCAGCTCTGCCATTGTACCAAAGTGGCAACTACATTTAGAGGTGACCTCTCACTACTATCTCCCCCTCTATCATCCTAGTTCCTCCATCTTTCTTCACTTCAGCTCTCTCACCCTTACCAGTTATGCATGTGCACCTCCTGCCTACCTGCCTCTCTCTTCTCCTCCTCCTCCTCCTTTTGTCTTCCACCAACGCTATTGTCCCTGTTAACCCTCAGCCTCACTACTCTAGTGCTCCTACCTACCCTCCTGCCCTCCCCTCCTCCTATACCACTGCTCTTCCCCCTCCCTCCTCCTCCACACACCCCATAGGCTCCTCTCCACCTCACTCCCCATCCAGACATTACCTTTCCTCCCCCCCTGCTCCCTTGGGCATCTGATCACTCAAGCCTTCTCTGCCTGTGCTGCCCTACCCACCCCCGTGTACTAAACCCCTTCTCTTCCTATCGCCTCCCGGCGTAAACTCTCCTTCAGCCACCCTCTGGCCAGAGCAGTTCTCCTCCTTCTGCTCCTGACAGGAACATACATCCCAACCCAGGCCCTGCCCCTCCCACCCACCTACTTGGCCCACTGGTCTCCAACCATGAACATATGCAGCCTGCTGAAAAAATTTGATGCCCTCCAGTGCTGGGCCATGGCTCATCAAACCAGACATCATAGCCCTGGCTGAAACCTGGCTGTTCAAATCCACCCCTGACTCATTTGTCTCCCTCCCAGGCTATACCTTATACTGGGAGGACCGAGTAGGCAAACGAGGGGGAGGCTGTGCAATCTACACTAGGGACACAATATTCGGACACGCGCTCCCCACCCCTGCCCTTGTAAATGGGGCCCAGGCTCTTACCTTCAAACTCACCCCAGACCCCTCTAGGGGCCCTCTCTATCTCACCACTGCCTACGTTCCCCCAAAGAACCAGCACCCAGCCCTGGTATCTTTAACTGACTATCTGGCCTCCCTCCACCATAAGGCAGAATAAATCCTAGTTGGGGACCTTAACGTAAATTGGCTCAGCACCTCCTCTTCCACAATCCGAGACTCATTTGCAGCCCAAGATATGACGCAACTCATCACCCAGCCCACTAGAATAAACCCAAAGAGAGGAACCAGCACCCTTCTGGATGTAATTATCACCAACTGACCCCAAAAAATCCAAAACATCCAGGTCCTACCAGATTCCCTAAGTGACCACTCCTCTATCCTATTTCATTGGGCAGTCCCCAATCCCAAACCCAAAGCCCAGACCACCCTCCGCAGGTGCCTCTGCCCTGGTGGGCTGCAAAAACTTAAACAATTCCTCACCCAGATAAACTGGTCCCCCATTCATCGTGCATCCAACATTGACACTGCCCTCGCCTTCTTCTCACACACCTTCAACATGGCCTGTGATCTCTTTGCACCCTTCACCAAAATCCAATCCAAAAAGCAGAATGCACCCTGGGTTAGCCCTGCCCTTCTACAACTGCTAAGAAACCGGGATAACCTCTGGCACCTTGCCACTGAAATGGGTCAGCTGTCTGATAGGTAAGCTTACAATGCAGCCCGGAATAAGTGCTCTTGGGCCATCCGGAAAGCCAAGGCTGACTATTACCAGGCCACCCTTACCTCCTCCTGGGGTTCGGCCCGGACTTTCTGGGATAATATTAAACAGCTAAATGGAAAATCATGCTCCCCTGCCCCATCCCAGCTCACTAGTGATGGCACTACCTCCACCGATCCTGCCATCATAGCTAACTGGCTCAACACCATTTTCACTGACCTTAGCTCAGTCCTCCCTAGTAATTTCTTTGACCCTCCCCCCAACCAATCTCCCCCTGTCCTCCACCACCCCAGTTTCCACCTGTTAAGTTTCTACCTGGGAAGCCAGACCCATCCTAATCAAAGCTTTGAATAGCAACAGTCCCGGCAGTGACTCACCTGACGCCAGTATCCTCAGGCTGGTGCTAGATGAAGTCCTTGCCCCACTCACCAGCCTAATTAACCGATCACTCTGCCTGGGACAATTTCCCACTGCTTGGAAAACAGCCATAATCACGCCCATTCATAAAGGGGGCGGCAGGTCGTCTGCCAACAACTACCGGCCAATCTCCATCCCCCCCCCTCTCTAAAGCCCTGGAAAAAGTGGTGGCCATTTAAATCACTGAATATCTGGCTAAGCATAACATCTTATGCCCAGAGCAACATGGCTTCCATGCTGGTCACAGTACCAGCACTGCGCTAATTGAATTCTCCAACTTCCTACACTTCTCCCTGGATACCAGCTCCCTAATTGGTGCAGTGTTCATCGACCTCTCAAAGGCTTTGGCACCGCTCTCCACCCTCTTCTGCTGAATGCTCTCTGCCACACTGGTCTCTCGGCTGGCCCTCAGCACGTCACGAGCCATCTAGCCGCTCGATCACAGTGTGTTAAAATCAATGGGATACTCTCTGATACCTGTCCCATACACTCTGGGGTCCTCCAAGGCTCCATCCTGGGCCCCCTTCTCTTCTCACTCTATCTGAACACCCTGCCCAATGCATGCTCTGGCAAAATTCTTCTGTATGCAGATGATGCTGTCATTTTTGCCACCCACCGCAATCCCGTCTCCCTTCAGGACACCCTACAGCAGTCTTTCAATGATGCCGAAGCCTGGTTTAAGGAGAG
This sequence comes from Neoceratodus forsteri, assembly GCA_016271365.2. Lineage (NCBI taxonomy): Eukaryota > Metazoa > Chordata > Ceratodontiformes > Ceratodontidae > Neoceratodus > Neoceratodus forsteri. Next base: position 59,497,691 of record CM028130.1, read on the forward strand.
CAGACTTGTCATTAATCTTAAAAAAAACAAAGCTATGCTCTTTTCCCACCTGCAAAACAAAGCTAGCAACCACCCACTCCATATTCTTCCTAGTACCAAACAGCCACTGGAACAAGTCTGCTCATACAAATACCTTGGGGTTACCTTCGACTCAGCCCTCACATTCCATGACCACATTGATGTCCTAACATCCGCCACTAACACACAGCTTGGCATCCTCTTCCGCCATAGAACCTGCCTTCCCCCAAATGAGCTCTGGCTCGCTGTTACGTCTTCCGTATTGTCCCTTGTAGACTATGGCCTACCAGTCTATGGTGCTGCCGACACGACTGCACTCAAAAAAATTCACTTAACCCTGAATAAAGCCTGCAGACTGATTACTGTGTCCCCAGGCTCACACACACCTGTCAGCTGTATGATGAGGCTAAACCCTTACCCTGGATGAACGTCTGATATCAAACCTGCCTCCTCACAAAACCTACTTGCCTCTTCCTCCTGGGTGATGGCATCCATCCACCAGACCCCACCCACTATTGCAACACGGTCATCCAACAAGACCACTCTAATGGTCCCCAGATCAAGAACCAGCCATGGTCAGAGGTCCTTCTGCTACAGAGACCCATCCTGGTTTAACTCTCTCCCTGCCCCCATCACCAATGCCACCACCATCTCCAAGTTCAAAACCACCCTTCAAAACCAACTCATCAACACTCGTAGCTGCTCCTGTCTCTGAAGGCAGCCTCCACCTTGACTTCTCATGACAGTGCCCACCGGGCAGCTCTCCACCCAGCCCACCCCACCCCTCTTCCCGCACACTGCATTTATGTCTAACCTGGCGAGTGCTCACTGTTTTATGGTATGCCAATTAGATTGCTCAATTTTGATACCAACTTGTGTAACACCTGTCTCAATTACTTGTACCCTGTAACCTAAATGTATTTTGTCTGACCTCAGTCTTACGTGGCACCTATGATGAACGCCTATTTTTAGCAAACCTGTGCTATGTAACCTAAAACTCTATGTATGTCTTTAATGTGACAAGGTACCTTTGGAAACGAGCCTCTGGCTCAAAGGTTGTAAACTGATTTCACGAATCAACAAATAAACAAAAGCTTCCTAGATGTATCTCATGATTAAAATGTTTAAAATAGCATTTATTTAAAGAGATAAACTGGAAACCCCAGAGGCTACCAAGAGTAATTCAAGAATATGACCCTTTTGTTTGTGTTCTTTTTTCAATGAATGGCCTGCTTTTAAGTAGAGTGCATATATAGATAAAGTGAGTTAGAATGGTTCTCACCCCTATTACATAAGGGACAGAAAGAACAGGGAGAATCAGGCAGGGGACAAAGTAGGAGAAATAGGCATTCTATAGTCATCATGAATAGGATGACTTGAGGGGAACAGAAAAGTAAGAATAAGGTGATACATATGAATGCATGGAGAATAGGGAATCTAAGTTTATTCACCTGGTAAAGGTGACTATGGGAGCACATCTCTGCTGTACTCCTAAACCATTATCTCAACCTGATTGGTCAATGGCCATCTTTACTCAGGCTGGTATCTCAGCACAACAGCACTGGATACAAACACGGCAGCCTTGTTTCAATAAAATCAATACTAACTACCTATCCCTGACTATCATTACATACTGTGTATGCCTGCCATCTTTACTCACTAAACACCTTCAACCAGGCCCTAAAATTAAAACTGTTTTAAATTAAAAAATAAAACATTCTTTAAATGTTATTTGCCCTCATAAATCTCTTCTTAGACACAGAAACAGTACATTCATTAAAAAATGAAGTACTGTAGTACTTACTGTTTTAATTTCTTGTGTTTCTTTGTTAACCATGAAAAATGCATCTCCTATCCTTACCTGCTTTCCTGGGTAGTCTCTGCTGTTTAACCAGCTATAGATAAAACATGAGCCCTGGTTCTATCCGAGGCATTTTGTTTTGTTGTTTCATTATTTTATTGTCCCTATATGTATCCAATACCGTATACCAATTATCGTATCTGTATTGTATGTCAATATTGTGTAGTATACACTGTTGTATAATGTTGTCCTAAGAGGACCTTCTTGTAAATGAGCACACTCAATGAAGCTTTCCTGCAAGCTAACTTTTGCCATTGTAGGGGTGAACATTCTGCCAGTAGAAATGAGCAGAAATTTGAATTCTTGTATTCCATCCATAGTAAGTATTCCATCTATTGAATGTAGAAAAGATAGGAAAGAAACATGATGAGGAAAGAGAAGAAATACAGTAATATAAAGAAGGAGAAAAGGAGCAGAAACATTTAAATGAGAGGTGTGATGGGTAAAATAGAGGTCTAAGGGCTAATCTTGCTCTGGATAATAATTGAAACTATATGCCAATATCGGGATATGCTGGGATTATTTTGCTGGGGTGGATAAATGCTTTGTTTTTTTTAATTAAAATGTTTAATATCATTTTATTTTTGTGCATTTTACACCCCTTCCTAAAAATGTTAACCCATTTATAATCACAATGAGACATTCCAGGTTGTGCTTTGTGTTAGCATAATGGTACTTCTTGGGTTGCTGAAGGCACTCAGCAATGCCTAGTGCCTCAAAACAGAACTGAGGTGTTCCGTATACCTTGTTATGTCTTATTGCATAAATATGTCACCTAACATAGATCATTGACTTTGACAGCAGATAAGGACCACTTGGCCCACCCAGTCTGTTCATTTCCCTACCTATTGGATAAGTTGCAGATTCTAGTTAACCAATAGCCTATTTCCTACAACCCCCCACTATAATTACCTTATGTCTGACCCATGAATGTTTGAATTCCCCCACTTTTTTAGACCCCAAAACCTCTCCAGGAAGGCGGTTCCATGCGTCCACCACTCTCTCCATGAAAAAGAATTTCCTCACATTACCCCGAGCCATCTCCCCTCTAACTTTAAATTGTGCCCCCTTGTTCTTACACATCTCTTTTTCTGAAAGATGCTACCCTCCTGTACTTTGTTGATTCCCTTGAGGTACTTAAAAGTTTCTATCATGTCCCCCCTGTCCCTCCTTTCATCAAAGGTATACATACTAAGCTCTCTCAGACTCTCTTCATATGGTTTCTGATCTAGACACTGCACCATTTTAGTTGCCCTCCTCTGGACTGCTTCCATCCTGTCTATGTCCTTGCATAGATGAGGTCTCCAAAACTGCACGCAGTACTCCAGATGGGGCCTCACCAACTGTCTGTACAAAGGGATAACCACTTCCCTTTTTCTACTTGTGTTGCCTCTCCCTATGCATCCCAGTATCCCCCTGACTCTCCTTACTGACTTCTTACATTGCTTACCAACCTTTAGGTCATCTGATATGACAACACCCAGATCCCTTTCCATTATTGTTGTTGTTAGTTGTTGTCCCCTGCTATTGTGTACTCTTCTCCTGGAGTTTTTGTTTCCCAGGTGCTTTACTTTGCTCTTCTTTGCATTGAATCTTAGTTGCCACATGTCTGACCATTCCTCCAACCTTGCCAAGTCCCTTCTCATCCTTTCTACCCCACCTTGTGTATCAACTCTGTTACAGATCTTTGTGTCATCTGCAAAGAGGCATAACTTTTTTTCCAGACCCTCTGCAATGTCACTTATAAAAAGGTTAAAGAGGACTGGACCCAGTACTCAGCCATGAGGTACTTCACTAGTAACCCCCCTTTCTTCAGAATGTGTTCCATTCACTATTACCTTCTGTGTCCTGTTGTGCAGCCAGTTTGCTACCTAGGCTACCACCCTGGGACCCACTCCCAGGCTGGCTAACTTGATAATTAATCTTTTGTGTGGGACTGTGTCAAATGCCTTGCTAAAGACTAGGTAGACCATATCCACAGCCCCTCCCTGGTCTATTACTTTGGTCACCCAGTCAAAGAAATCAATTAGATTCATCTGACATGAACTTCCCGCTGTGAACCCATGCTGCCGTGGGTCCTGTGTTCCACTGGCCTATAGGTACTGAACAATTCTTTCTTTCAGAAGTGATTCCATCATTTTCCCCACCACTGAGGTCAAACGAACACGTCTGTAGTTTCCTGCTTCTGCCTTGCTCCCACTTTTGTGAAGGAGAATCATATCTGCCCTCCTCCAGTCCTCAGGTACCACCCATCCTCCCATGATTTATTAAAAAGTGTGGTCAGTGGTGTCACTAGGTCCTCCCTTAGTTCTTTTAGGATTCTAAGGTGAATCCCATCAGGCCCCATTGCTTTGTCCACATTGAGTTTTAGGAGTTCTTTCAGGACTCTTTCTTCTGTAAATGGACTGGCGTCAACCCCACAACCCAGAGTGCTTCTATTGTTTGGTCTAGGTAAATCCTCCTCTTCTTCTTTGGTGGATACTGAGCAAAAGTATTCATTCAGTATCTCTGTCTTTTCACTGTCTCCCTCTGCCCACCTCCCCTCTCCTTTATTAATCTTCACTACCCTTCCCTTAACCTTTCTATGCTCCCTAATGTACCTATAAAGGGTTTTATCCCCCTTCTTAACTGAGTTGGCTTTTTCCCTCAGTTTGGCCCTTTGCTTTTCTGACTGCCTTCCCCACTTTTTTCTGCTTCAATTGATACAGTTCCCTGTCATGCTCCTTCTGTGATTCCTTATATTTTTTGAATGCAGCCTTTTTCTCCTTAACCTTCCCTGACACCTCTTTTGAGAACCATAGTGTTTTTGTTTATTCTGCTTTGTTTTCTTTATTTGTTTCACACAAAAGCTTGTTGCCTCCATGATGGCAGTTTTGATTTTTCTCCATTGTTCTTCCACCCCCTCCTTTCTGGCCATTTGCTAATGCATTCCTCAGGTATTCACCCATTATGCCAAAGTCAGCCCTTTTAAAGTCCAGTATCCTTGTGTTTGTATGGCTTGTCTCCATGGTTGTATCTATCTTGAAGCACACTTTGCAGTGGTCGCTAGTTCCCAGATGTCTACTGACTTCTAAATTTGTGATCCTCTCTCCATTTGAGAGTACCAGGTCTAATATTGCTAACTCCTGAGTGGGTTCCACCACTAGCTGTCCAAGACATGCCCCCTGTAGGGCATCGAGAATGACCCTGCTCTTGGATGTGGCTGCAGTCCATGTCGTCCAGTTAACATCTGGCATATTCAGGTCCCCCATCAACAGTATTTTCCCTTTTTCAGCCATTTGGAGAATGCCCTCTATCATTTTCTTGTCCATTTCCTCCCCTTGAGACGGGGGGTCTGTATACAACCCCTCTGCGGATTGTGATGCCATTCCCTGTCTCCAAGGTGACCCAGAGTGCCTATTGTCCTCCCACTTTAGTTTTTAGTTCTGTAGCTTTGATCCCTTCCATTATGTAGAGAGCTACTCCACCTCCTCTTTTACCCTCCCTGTCCCTTCTGTAGATTGTGTACCCTGGTATGTTGACATCCCAGTCATGGTTCTCCATGTACCATGTTTCTGTGACTGCCACAATATCCAAGTGTTCCTCTTCCATCAGGGCTACTAGCTCTGGAAGCTTGTTTCCAAGACTACAGGCATTGGTACTTATTGCCCACCATTTAATGTTGGCTTTATCCTTTTATACCCCTGTCCTGCCCTCTGTCAAGCTCTGTACCTCAGTGTTTACCCTACTACCTGCCATGTTTTGTGGGGAGAGGCTTGAACTTTCCTGTTTCCTATCAGCACTTCCCCCCTTGGCTAGTTTAAAACTTGCCAAGGAAGCCTTTAAACCTGTCACCTATGAGCTTGTTTTCCTTCTTGGAGAGATGCAGACCATCATGCCAGTATAGACCTTCACCTCTCCAGGTGGACCCCCAGTCCCCAATGAAGCCAAAACCCTGTGCTCTGCACCACTTTTGCAACCATTCATTAAACTGCATGGTGTGCAGTACCCTAGCCTCACCCCTGCCATAGACTGGCAACACCTCTGAAAAAGTTACTGTGCTTGCTACCCAGCTGAGGCCCCTCCCCAACTCCACAAAGTCATCCTGCACTGCACTGATCTCATGCCTAGCTAGGTCATTTGTCCCAAGGTGGACAATGATATCTAGTTCACTCTCCTGTGATGCTGCTTCTGCAATTCTGAGGATTTGCTTCCTGTCCCTCCAAGCCATGGCACCAGGCAGGCACCTTACTTCCCTCTTCTCTCCCTTCCCCAGATCTACATCCCTAACAATTGAGTCCCCTATCAGAAGCTGTTTCTTTCCCATGTGGTATCTCTTGCTACTCTTTTGTGGGTCTCCCTTGTGGATGTCCCCAGCATTCTTCTTGGTCTCCACTCTGGGTGTCATCATAGAGGAACCTTGATTTGCCAGACTGACATGATTTGTGTAGAGGTACAACTCGGGGGTGAGGCCTCTATTCCACCACCATCACCCTCCCAGAACCTACTGTGGTCCATCTGCTTTTCACACTTGGCAACCTCTGAGGCAGTGGTTGTGGAACTGGTGCTCTTTGGGTGGGGGAGGCCTCCTTAGTCCTTGCCAGTTCAGCCTGGAGGTGGGCAACCTCCTCCCTCAGAGCTGACAGTTGCCTGCAAATAGGGCAGCAATGCAGGTTCCAGAATGTCTCCCTGAAAACTGCTGCCCTACTGCCAGTGCATTGTACCACTCCCCACATGTCTCTCTTCCTTATCATATACAATCAGTAATATATAATATATATATATATATATATATATATATATATATATATATATATTATAGTGTGTACTTACCCTTTATGCACTGTTTTGGGTTATTAAGAATATGACAGTTCTACCTCAAGACCTGTTGAGGAAGTGATGTCAGAACCTTGGCTATAAAAGAAATGCCACAACCACTGGTGACTGTTAGAAACAATTAAATACACCATTGCTCCACCACCCTGGTGAGTACTGCCCTTTATAGTAAGTCAACCAACACCACAATATACTAGACCACTGCTCCTACACAAACCACTCTACTGAGTCCAGGGATAAAAATTGACTCACTGCTCAGCCAGCAGGACACTTCTAAAATGTTGCACAAATATCCTTCCAAATCCTAGGTCTCGAGCACAGGAATCAAGAAACTTCAGTTGTATTTCACCCCCTCTAGTTATACAATTACTACACTTTCATGGAATTCTGCAATTCTCTTCTTAATGTCAATAAGAAAAAATGAAACTTTCTGTAGAAAGCGTAGCTTACCTTCCTAACAAGTCCCCCACAATATTATGTTTTACCAGGTTCCCAGTTCCTCAAATGCATTCTAGTTTGTTCTCTGCAGTATAGCAAGTTTCTCAGCTTCCAACAGAAGCAGACAAGTCTTTTCTGACTGGCTTCTAAACTAGTGGGGTTCCCCAGCATGAACAAAGTTAAGTGGTAACACAAAGAAGTGGTTAGAGAGCAGAAGTGTTGTGCTCTGTCCCTCTTTATTCGACAAATCTAAGAACATCACCTGCAAAACTGTAAGGCAATCATAATACATATCCAGCCAGGGTCCAATTGGGATCACACTCTTATTTCAGGATGTACTCTGGAGTGCTGTAGAGATATTTTCGCACAAACACCATTATAGGAAATTAAACTGCCATTGTGGGTTGCAACTTCCATGACATTCCCAAACCATTACTTCATGGGTATTCAAAAGCAATAGTTGAGACATCAGCATGGTGGAGGCTGATCACCAGCTGAGCCAGGTGATCTAGCAGCAAGAAGCACTGACTGGTCATATTTGGCTCTAGGTGATGCAAAAATATTCAGTCTGTAATGTTTGGGAAACATATGAATGACCTACCATATGGTTGCCACACAGATCTTTTCTGTAGATGCTTAATTCATTTCCACTCATGAGGTAGCTACTGCCCTTGTAGGGTGGGCCCTGAAGTCTACAGGTGGGTTAGTGTTAACACCTTGCATACCTGTGTTATAGTTTTCTTTATCTGTGAGGGGATGGTAGACTTCAATGCTGGTAATGCTTTCTGGCACCCATTTATGATGATAATTAATCTGTCAGTTCTTCTCAGACTCTCTTTCCTGTCAAGGTACATTTTTAACACTCTGGGCATATCAAATGTGAGTGATTCCATGTCCTAGGGAGCTATGGATACCAATTCAAGTGAGGGAAGCTCCATGATCTGATTGTTGTGAAGGCAGAAATGACCTTTGGAACAAAAGAGGCCATAATCAAGAGGATGAACATGGCATGGAAAAATAGAAAAAGAGGTTGTCTGTGTGATAGTGCACTGAGCTTGCTTAGCCTCATGGCAGAGCAAGTAGTGAACAGGAATAGTGCCTTGAGAGTCATCCACTAGAGTGCCACCAGGTCCACTGGTTCAAACAGGGCCTTTGTTAATGTGTTTGGATTGAGACTGAGATCCCAAGGGGCTATGATTTGTCATGTTCTTGGTTTGAGTAGAGTCACTGCCTTTAGGAAAAAGATCATATCTGCACTGGATCCTGGTGGAGTATTGTCAATAAGCCCCCTCACTGCTCCAGGCTATGGCTAACAATTGGACTCTTATTGAAGATGGTGACAGTCCCTTGTCTACACCACATTATGGGAACAGGTGGATATGTGGAATGTTGGCCCATCCATATAAATGTTGTGCTGTGTGCACCATCTTGAGAACACCCCCAGTGTCTTTCACATCAAGGAGGATCTCCTTAACTGTAGGATTGTGTTAATAACTGAAATATGGTACAAAGCCCTCAACAGACTTTCCCTTTCAGGACCCAGGCTTTTAGCTCAAGGTTCCATGGGTTGAGGTGATGTATTGATCCCTGGGTCAGTATGTCATCTAGTAGGGTAGGATCCAGTGATCCACAGCCACGGACACCACTGTTGCAAACAGTAGATGCTCAGTCCAGTATGGTGTTATGAGTATGACTGTTGACCTCATATGGTGGATCTTGCAAAAAAGCTTGTATTAGAAATTGAAGGAGTGCACGTGCTTTGTGAAATGCCCACACCAATGATAGAGTGGCTATTCTGTTGGTGCAGAATTCCATGTACCATGAATAAAAGTGTTGTACCTAACTGTTCTTGGATGTGGCAATGATGTCTATCTCTACAGACCCCCATCTGTCATTTATCTGTCTGAATATCTGATGATGCGGCTGCCATTCCCCTCGGTGGATCTTTTGCTGACTCAGCCAATCCACCATGATATTAAGTCTGCATTCCAGATAGATGGTTGTTATATGTTGGAGGTTCTCCTGGGCTTAGTTGAAGTCCTTCACTGCCTCTTCCTGCATGTTCTTGCTTTTTATTCCCCTTTATTTTGCTATATACAGTATGACACCATAGACATGGTGTCCCATCTTACTAGAGTTGCCTTTGCCTTTTTTGTCACTTGAAACTGGCATAGAGTATTGAATACTGCTGTAATTTCAAGAATATTGATAGGCAATTTTGCCTCTGATTTTGACCAACAACGTTGAGCTGTCTTGTGTCCCATTGAGGTGCCCAGCCTTTTAGGCTGGCATCTGTGTTTATTATTATCTTGTGTTCTTGTTAGAGAGGTACTTCTTTTGCCAGGTTGTTCTTTTCCATCCACCATTGCAGTATATGTTGGACTGTTGGTGGCAGTAGCTCCTCCACCTCAAGGTTGTTGTCTGTTTCAGCCATCTTTCAGATAGCTAGGGCTTGTAGTGGCCTCATCTCCACTGTACCCAAAAAACTGTGTTGATTCAGGAAGCCATCACAAGAGTCATTAAATTGCTGGCAGGGTCCTTGTCCTCCCAGGATCTGGAGTACTTGAGTCACTGTAGTTGATCTGGATTTCATTAGAGACTGCATTTGATTTATAATATTGTCCAGTCTCTTTGCAAACGGTTTGACCTGAATAGCAGCCATGTCTATCTGTGCCCCCAGATGTTCAGTCTGTTGACAAAGATCGTGTGCACTCTTTTCTGAGTTGATGACAATCTGTGTCTTTTTAATGTGTTGAGAACTGTTTGGAGTCTCATTCCAACTGATGCTTAGGACATGTTCTTATCTGCCAGTCATCCAAGTATGGGATGATGTGTAATCCTTTTTCTTTTAAATGCACTGATAGCACCACCCAGATTTTTGTGAAGTCCATGGGTGCTGATGTCAGGTCAAATAGGAGGGCCCGATACTGGAAGTGGTGCCTAAGAATGGAAAACCTCAAGAATTGGCAATGTGATGGGCATATTGGGATGTGGAGGCATGTGTCCTCCATGTCTACTGAGGTGAGGTAATCTACTTTCCTTACTTTTCTGATTGTTTCTAGTTTTAATTTCTTTGGATGAATTCATTTGTTTAAGAAGTTTAGGTCTTGTGGTGTGCAAAAATACTCTGTCTTTTTGGGGACCATTAAGAAGATTGAGTAGATCCCTTTTCCTCTTTGATCTTCTTGGAAATCTACAATTGCCTTGCTTGCCAGTAGTTCCCCAAGAATGTCCTGAATTTGCTGGACAGTAGCCTTTTTCTCGAAACTGGTGGGAGCACAAGTCTGTTGTTTTTTTCTAAGAACCTTATAGTATAGCTCTGGGTGACTACTACTAATGCACACTTTTCTGATGTAGTTGATTTCCATTGCTGGGTGAATAGTTTAAGTCATTTATTGGAGGGCTCAGTAATTTGGATTGTTTGTGAGGCTTGTAGTCATTGTGAGGGCCGCTTTTTGCCCTTGAAATTATTGCTGTCACAGTGACCTCAGTCAGAATCACTTCTGTTCCCAAACCTGTTGTTTGTATAGGAAAATCTGAACCCTCCTACCCTCTTGTACTTTCCATAATGTTGGTGATGGTCTTGAAAATTTCTGACAATTCCTGTTTTTAGATGATGGCAGGTAGCTGGCAGGCTGCTTGTTCTCTTTGCTGAGGTATTTTACTACTTCTTTTGCTTTTAGAAATTATTTGAGCCCCTCACCAAACAATTTTTTTCTCTTTTGAATTGCAATTTTGCAAGAATTGTTTAGAATTACTATTGGACTTCCATAGTTTGAGACATTGTGACCGCCTCACTCTGTTCACCACAGCTACTGGACTGGCATTGACCTTGAGAGAGTCCAGTGTCATGTCAGTCAGACATTTGTCTGTCTAGAGGGCCTGTTGGTTAAGCACAGCTTAGGAGGAGTAATAGTTGCAGTCATAGATATGGTCAGATATTTCCTGAAAATTCTGTAATATTTCTGGAGAAATTCCCAGCCTGCCTGTAGTACCACTGTGGACCAGAAATCTTGGGGTAAGATGTTTCCCATCCAAGAAGATTAACTAAAGATATGGTGCAACACACTGGTAGTCGGCCCACAGGTGGCGTCTTTAAGTACAAGGAATGTCCTGCCCACCAAGCTCCACTAAAAGATCCTACAGATATACAGATTGATAAAAGACCCAAAAGGATCTCAGAACTGACAGGTCTGGCCACTAGGATCACAACCACAGCTATGTCTGCCACGATGGCCCAAATGCTATGGCTAATTCCCTGGAGCCTAGAATTGCAGCAATGGATATGTTCAGATATTTCCAGATAGGGATCGAGGGCAGGGATCAACCAGATAAATTACAAGATGGCAGCCATACTGAGCTAGCCATTAGCAGCTCTGCAGCATCAGGGATTTAATTTCTTTTATCTTTTATTTATTTAGTTGTATTCTTCTGTTCTGTTTTGTTTGTTTTATTTAATAACTTTGCTTCTAGAGTTAGTGAGTTAGGGCTGAAGCAGTGAGTTAATAGTGGTAGGAGTGGTTTTAAGGTTTTCCTTTTTGTATAGTTATATGTTTTTTAGCCACATGTATCTTTAGCCACATATGTTTTTGTCCTCTGAGTCCTGAACTGCTTACATTTGCCATCGGGTTTAACTTATTTTTTAACCGAAAGTTGAGAAAGAAAATCTTTCTATTATTACTGGTGATCTGTTTCTGGGCCAGATCTGGAGTTAACTCATTGCCTCCACTGGAGCTTTCTGAAGTTGCACCACTTAGATACATAGATACATAGACAGTGTCTGCAGATAAGGGCCTATGGCCCACCCAGTCTGCCCATTTGAGCTTGTAAGCTCAGTTTGTTTTCCTAGAAGTCTGTTGCCCCTTACCCCTGACCTCCAGCATTCCTTTATGTCTATCCCATGCATTCTTTAATTCCTTGATTGTTTCAGCCCCCACCACTTCCTCTGGCAAGGCGTTCCACTTGTCCACCACCCGTTCTGTGAAGAAATTCTTTCTCATGTTTCCTCTGAATCGTCCTCCCTCCAACTTCATCCCATGCCCTCTAGTCCTGGAACATCTTTTTTTTGCTTAAAAATAGTGTTTTCCTGCACCCTGTTCCTCCCTGTAAGATACTTGTATGTCTCTATCATATCCTCTCTCTCCCTCCTCTCCTCCAGGGAGTACATGTTCAGTTCCTTCAACCTGTCTTCATAGGACTTGTGATGCAATCCATGCACCATCTTTGTTGCCCTCCTCTGAACCTTCTCTACCCTGTCTATGTCCTTACGTGAGTATGGTCTCCAGAACTGTACACTGTACTCCAGGTGAGGCCTCACTAGTGTCTTGTATTAGCAGAATTATGACCTCCCTTTTCCTGCTGGTGTTGCCCCTGCCTATACATCCCAGCATCCTATTTGCTTTACCTGTTGCCTTGTCACACTGTTTCCCTACCTTGAGGTCATCAGAGATGATAACCCCAAGATCCTTTCCTGCTTGGTGCATGCTATCCTCACCCCAACTGATATATTGTGCCAGGGTTTTGTGCCCCATATGCATTATCTTGCACTTCTTTGCATTGAATTTCAACTGCCAAACCCCTGACCATTCTTCAAGTTTCTGCAGGTCGCTTCTCATTCTGTCTACACCCTCTGGTGTGACTACTCTGTTACAGAGCTTTGTGTCATCAGCGAACAGTGAAATTCTGCCTTCTAGGTCCTGCGCAATGTCACTGATGAAGATGTTGAATAGGACCGGTCCCAGCACTGATCCCTGTGGTACCCCACTGGTCACTCTTCCCTCTGTGGAGTGACAGCCATTTACCACCACCCTCTGTGTCCTGCCACCCAGCCAGTTACCTACCCACCACACTACTGTCCTGCCCACACCATATTCCCCAGTTTGTGTAATAGTCTTCTATGTGGCACAGTGTCAAAGGCCTTGCTGAAGTCCAGATAGGCCATGTCCACTGCCCTCCCTGATCCACCTCCTAGTCACCCAGTCAAAAATTCAACGAGGTTGGTCTGACATGACCTCCCCCTGGTGAAACCATGCTGCCTTGGGTCCTGTAGTCCATTGACAACCAGATGTTCCACCAATCTCTCCTTCAGTAGTGCTTCCATGATCTTCCCCACTATCGAGGTGAGGCTGACTGGTCTGTAGTTCCCTCCTTTCTCTTTGTTCCCACTTTTGTATAAGGGGACTACATCTGCTGTCCTCCAGTCTTTGGGTACCTCCCCTGTTTCCAGTAATTGGCTAAACAGGATAGCCAGAGGTTCAGCCACCACCTCTCTTAGTTCTTTAAGGACCCTGGGGTGCACCCCATCTGGACCCATTGCTTTATCAACTCTTATGACTTCCAGTTCCTTCAGGACCCTTTCTCGTGTAAAGGGACTTGTGTCCATTTCTGCACCATTCTCACCCCTTGTACTCCCTTCAGACCCATTACCCTCCTCTTCCTCAGTAAAGACCGAGCAGAAATACCTGTTCAATATGTCAGCTTTACTGTTGTCATCCTCCACGTGGCCCCTATCCTCCCCCTTTAGTCTCACTATCCCTCCCTTTGTCTTTCTTTTTTCACTTAAGTACCTGTAAAAGGTTTTGTCCCCTCTACCCACTGATTTTGCAATGTGCTCTTCTGTCTGAGCTTTGGCTTCCCTTACTCACCTCCCTGCCTCCCTTTGCTTCTCCTGGTACTTCTCCCTATCCCCTTCTGCCCGTGTCTTTTTGTATTGCCTGAATGCAGTCTTTTTGGCTTTCACTTTCTTTGCTGCCTCTTTGGAAAACCATAATGGTCTCCTCTTCCTTTTCCTCTTGCTAACCTGCTTAATGCATAATTCTGTTGTTCTTGTAATCCCCATTTTAAATACTGCCCACTGTTCCTCAACCCCTTTTTCCTGTCCCATTCCCCTTAATGCCTCTTTCAAGTATCTCCCCATTTTCCCAAAGTCTGCCCCCCTAAAATCCAGGATACATGTTTTTGTGTGGTTTGGTTCTGCTCTTTCTGTGATTTCAAACCACAATGACTGGTGGTCACTGTTTCCAAGGTGCTCTCCCACTGTTACCCCCATCACACTGTCCCTGTTTGTGAGCACAAGGTCCAGTATTACCTTCTGCCGAGTTGGTTCCATGACCAGTTACTTGAGGAAGGCACCCTGAAGGGAGTCCAGGATAAATCTGCTCCTAATTGATGCTGCTGCTGGGATGCTCCAGTCCACGTCTGGAATATTGAAGTCTCCAGCCAGTACTACCTCACCCTTGTCTGCCATCCTTTGGATGGCTAGCATCAGCTCCCTATTTGTTTCTTCCACCTGGGCTGGTGGTCTATAGACCACACCTGTGCGGATGGCTGTCCCCATTTTCCTTTCCAGCTTAACCCACAGTATCTCTCCCCCATTTTGTTCCTCCTGGATCTCTGTGGCCCTTATGTCATTTTTCACATACAGTGCCACTCCTCCTCCCTTCCTGCCTGCTCTGTCTCTTCTGAATATGTTGTAGCCAGGTATGGCCATCTCCCAGACGTGGTTATCATTACACCAGGTTTCAGTGATGGTCACAATGTCCAGGTCTGACTGCACCATGACAGCCTCCAGATCTTCCATCTTGTTGCTAAGGGTCCTGGCATTTGCACACATGGCCTTCCATGATTTGACCTCCCTAGACTGTTTCTCTGTTCTACTCCAGCCCCTTCCTTGGTTGTCATTTATCCCTGGTTCTCCTTGCTGTCTGCTTTCTGCTGAATTGTGCCCTTTTCTGCTTATCCACCTCTTGGGCACTAATCTCCATCTTTACACTGCTTTGCAGCGATAGCCACTCCTCTGGTTCACTGGTTCCACTGCTAGCTGTGGGGTGAGCAAGTGGTACCCTCCTTGCTGGTCTGCTAACCCTTTGCTAGTTTAAATGCTTGTCAATGTAGCATTTAAACTTATCATTGAGTGCTTGGATTCCCTCCAGGATGGATGCAGGCACGTCAGGCTTGAACAAACCTCCATCCCTCCAGGTGGGTCCCCAGTCATCAATGAATCCAAACTCTTCCTCACAGCACCAGTTCTTCAACCATGAGTTAAAGTTCCTGGTGCATGCACTCCTATGTCTCCTTGCCTCTCACAGGTGAGTACTTCTGAGAAGTGACAGAAGTAGCTGCTGCTTGAGACCCTCCCCAGTTTCCTAAACTCTTCCTGAACTTCCTTTGGCTCCCCATTTGCCAGGTCATTAGTACCTAGGTGGATAATGACATCCAGCTCACCCTCCCATCTTGCCTTCCCAGTGATCCCCAGGATCTTCCTTCCTTTCATCCCTCCATGCCGTGGCACCTGGTAGGCACCTCACCTCCCTGTCCTCCCCCTCCTGTGTTCCTAGCTGGATCCCTCTTATGATGGAGCCCCCCACCAGGATTTGCTTCCTCCTCCTCTGGGGTCCACTGCTTTCCCCGCTGAGGTCACCTCCTTGGCTAACCTCCACATCCTTTCCTTCCACTTCTCAGGGTACCTCTATTTGGTTGTCCTCATTTGCCAGTGTGGCATATGAGTTCTTGAGTGGAATAGGATCTGGGATGTGCTCTGCCTGACCACTCTAACCCTCTTTGAGCCCACTGTCATCCAAGTGCTCCTCGTTCTTGGCATCCTTTGAGGCAGTTGCATTGGACTGGGTGGTCCCTGGATAGGGGTGATGGTACTCCTGACCCAGTTTACTTCCGCTCTGTGTCTGGCTACCTCCTCCCACAGTCCAGAGAGATGCATGCAGATAAGGCAGACCTCAGTGTCCAGAAGGTCTGCCTGAATATGGCTGCCCCACAGCCACTACATTGCACCACTCCCCACATTATACTGCAATTCCACTACTTGTCTGCTACTTTAGCTCTCCTAGTTCCCTTTTTATTAATTTACTGTCCTAAAAATCCTGCCACTGATCCTCAGATAATTTTTTTTTTAAAGAAAAAGAAACCAATAAATAAATAAATGAATCAAAACACTTGTCGTGCTGAGGGTGGGCTTCTTCCCCTTATGCCTCCTACTTCACACCTTACTATACCCTGTGTTTTAGCTCCTGTCGTCAGATTTATAGGGCATATAATTAAGAGTTGGGGAAGGGGAGGGGGCGAGGGAAATTGCAACAATTAAAGACAGCACAGAATTACACCACCACTATGTTTTAAATTTTCAACAGCCCAAAAACAATTATAAGTAAAGACAACAATGAAAGTATAGTGTCACTAAAAGCCCACAATCTAAATTTAAAAGAAAAATAGCAATTACCAGTTATTCTAAAGCACTGAATTGAATATGTTTCCTTCCTTCCTTCCCCTTCTGGCTTCTTCTGAGAAAATAAACTCTACTTGCTACTTCAACTCTGACTAAGCCCCACCTCCAGTTATCACGTAGCTGAGGTCAGAGGCCAGACAATTAACACCCTTCACCCAACTACAGGGCAGTCAGACAAGCCAAGATAAAATTTTCAGCAATTAAAGACAGCACAGAATTACACCACCACTATGTTTTAAATTTTCAACAGCCCAAAAACAATTATAAGTAAAGACAACAACAAAAGTATAGTGTCACTAAAAGCCCACAATCTAAGTTTAAAAAAATAGCAATTACCAGTTACTCTAAAGCACTGAATTGAATATGTTTCCTTTCTTCCCCTTCTGGCTTCTTCTGAGAAAATAATTGTCTCCTGTGTACTGTCAACAGTGAATCCTGGGCCTGTCTAAACAAAATCAAACCATAGTCAGCATGCCACAAATAAATTCTAGTAGCTCAAGAACTGTAAGTGCTAGACACAAAGTATGAGTGTCAAAGTTGTTCAGCACAACATTACATTTCCAATGGTGGTATTCAAGTAATAATAAGTATTTTTGTTTTTTTTCTATGCTGGTCAAAACAGCAAACAAAATATTTTTTTTTCACTAAAAAAGGCAACATAAGCCATACACACTATACTATAAACAAATGCGAATAACTTCTAAAGTATACTTGATATACACAAAATATCAGTGGCAAAGTTGTTCAGCACAAAATTACCTTTCCAACGGTGCTACGCAATCAAATATATATTCTATTGTGTTATTTACTAAAATATATATGTGATGTCTCCAGAAGTTGCAAGGGCACACTGGAAGTCAGTAGCTGACTTCTGTAGTCATCCTCAGGACACACTAGGATATTTTCTCACCAACTAGAGGCATTTGCTAGGAGGCAATGAGTTAAAGAAAAATTGGAGTTGACCTACCAGCTGGAGCAGAGTTCCTGTGTGGGAGTGTAGGAGATCTGGTGGAGTTGTGGTCATTGCCTCTGAAGTGCAGGAGTAGAGAGAGAGCCTTGTCATTGCTGGTTGTTGCTGACTGCCAGAGTGTTCTACGGGTCTTGATGAGTCATTGCCCTGGACCATGGTTCAGATTGCTACCACGGTATTTGTGGTGGTTGTGTTTTTCCAGGGATTGAGATGTTGTGGACTTTTATCAATTGGGCCCTGTGCTTGCCATGTCTGAACTTGGGGGATCATCTGGGGTTGTCGACCGCACAGGATGCTGGGTCCGGTGCTGTTGTAGGATGCACATCATGGTGCCTGACACTCCTTAGTTTTCTTAGGGACGGACTGGTGAGCCTGTCCCATGCTGAGACCTAGTTGTGGCCTTCTCTTCTGGTGGCACCTCCTTGGGAGAATGGTTGGGCAGTGCAAGGTAGCAGGAGGCCTGTTTGCTTGAAGCCAGAGAATTTTCTGAGAACCCCAACAATGACTGCACCAGATAGATGGCTTGACTTTTTCTTAATTCCTTGAACCTGGTGAGCAGTGAGAGTGCCCTATCTTGATTTGGACATCTTTTAATAATTTGTTTACTGTAGCCTGACCTAGGTAGAAGATAAGTTGGGCAGTCAGTATCTCTTTCCTCTGGTGAGGTGAGAGCTCCCAGAGATTAACAATCAGTTCTCTTTGGAGAGTGTTGTGGCTGCACTTTATTTTGTAATTTAATTTCATTTTACATCATCAGTTTTTTTTGTCTTGGTTTTTAATTTGCATACATTTTTGGTATTTCAGGCAGTATTTGTTAAGTATGAGTGTTTGTGGGTGTGTGAAGTCTGAGAGGTTAGTTGAGTAGTTGGATATGTGGGTGATGAGTGTCTGAGTGTGGTGTTGATTATGTTTGCAATGTTGTGTTTTGGGTGTCTGCAGAGTGTGGCAGATATGTGCTGGGAAGGTGCATTGATGGTCAGGCATTATTCCCCCTCCAGGCTTATGGACCGCAGTCCTTTTTCTTGTCCTTCATTATCCCAAAGGTTTACAGATGGTACCAAGCTCTGAGGATTGTTAGAAGGAGAAGGATGCGGGCTTGGCCTGGAGCGGGAATGGAAAGGAGTGTGCGGATTGGGATAGTGGTGGCAAGAAGACACCCTGGGATGAAATGGGTCCAGGAAAGGGGTTTTCCCTGTCTGGTTCCCATACCCAAGGGCTCTGCTTGTATCAGGCAGGTAACATGGTCTTCCATGGTTACTTATCCTACTCTGGTGGTTTTATGTAACACCAGGTCCATCAAGTACAAGATCGCTATAATAGCAGATCTTGTTGGAACATCGGACCTGGCTTGCATCACCAAGACCTGGCTGGTGAGAATGATGGTCCAATTTTGGCATCAGTAATTCCAGCCGGGTACTCAGTGATACACCACCCAAGGATGGATCGTAGGAGTGGGGGAGTTGCCATCTGTTTTAGAATGGAACAGAACATGGTGGAGGTACCAGTGGAGACCACCAACTCCTTTGAATGTATCATGGGTGAGGGTGTGGGGTGCAGTTTATTTCTCATCTACTGCCCACCAGGAGATGGGAAAGTTTTACTTGTGGAAAGTCGTAGACTTCATTGTCAACCTGATATTGGGATCCTTCAAATGGTTGATCCTGGGGAATTTCAATGCCTGGGTTGCTGATGGTCGAGAATTCCTCCAGCTAATGGGTTCACTGGGCTTCACACTGGTTATTTCCTCCTCAACCCATATTGGTGGTCATTCATTGGACTTAATGTTTCTCCTGGGGATGGAGATATCTGACTTGGTGGTGGAGCCAGTTGGATGGTCTGACCATCATACCATTGGGTTCAGTTTTGTGGCCCCCTTAGTAGGCCAGCCCCTACAGAAATGGTCGGGTACTGCTCTTTGAGGGGTGTTTCCTAGGATATCCAGATTGCGGTGCTGGACCAGTGGGGTTTACTGAGTGAATGCATGAATCCTGGGGACATGGTACTTGCCAATAATAAGGTGGTAGTAGCTGCCCTGGATTCCATTGCTCCTGTTCATCCCCTCACTCTTCACCCAAGGTATCCCTGGTTTGATGAGACCTTGAGGGAGTTGAGGAAAGTGGGATGAAGACTAGAGAGGTGTTGGTGGAAGTCGGGCCTGGAGTGTGACAGACTTAAATTGATGGACCATTATGGGGTCTATCAATCAGCAATTACCCATAAGAAAGCAGAATTCCTGTCCAGGGAATTGCTGTTGCACAGAATCACCAGCCCAGCTCTTCTGGACAGTAGACAGATTGTGCAATCCAATCTGTCTCTAGCCTGGGAGTGCTTTTTCACAAGAACAATGTGAGGAGTTTGCTCGATTCTTCGCAGATGAGGTTGCCACAATCAGAGTTGGCCTCCACTCGTCCCTCTCTAATAGGAGTTGCGGTGGTAGTCAGGAAATGTCAGATGTCCAGTTTGTGTGGTGTGACTTCTGCCTGCCCACAATCAATGACATTGTGATGGTCATCCAGTCATTGTGACCAACCAATTGTAGTTTGGACTCGGGCCCTATACTCCTCTTAGTAGTCTGTGTGGATCAAATAGGCCCGGTTCTTGCCAAGATAGTCTGGATGTCTTTGGAGAGGGGGATTTTTCCAGATTGCCTGAAGGATGCTGTGGTTCAACCCCTCTTTAAAAAGCCCTCCTTGGATCTGGACTGTCTTGGAAAACTACAGACCTGTCTCTAACCTACCCTTTGTGGGTAAGGTTATTGAGAAGGTGGTTGTGTTGCTGCTGGATGATCATTTGACTAGCTACAATGTCTATGATTATCCCCAGTCCAGACTTAGGAAGAGACATAGTACTGAGACAGCCCTTGTCCAGGTACTAAATGACCTCCTAATAGCGAGAGATCGAAAGACCCATTACTTCTTGATCCTTCTAGATCTCACTGCAGCATTTTCCACTGTAGACCATGGTGTGCTATTGGAGCACCTGCAGTTCATCTGTGGACTGTCTGGTATGGTCCTCAGATGGTTTTGATCATTCCTTGAGGGCAGACCTCAGAGGGTGGTGTCCGGGACTTTTTTATTGGCACCACTCTTCCTATCCTGCTGGGTGCCACAGGACTCCATCTTGGCACCCATGTTGTTTTCAGTGTTCATGCTGCAGTTAGGAATGATTATTAGGAAGTATGGCTTGAGTTTTCACTGCTATGCAGATAATACTCAGCTGTACATGTCATTTGTGCCTGGTCAGGATGATGCTGTTTCAGTCTTTAACAACTGTCTCACCGAGATCCAGGATTGGATGAGCATGAGTTGGCTGAGGTTAAACCCGGAAAAAAATGAGGTGTTGGTTGCAGACTCAGGTCATCAGGAGGCGGGTTTGTTGGCAGGATTACCTTCTGGACTATGACTTGGGGGTGTTCAGCTTACTACCTCAGACCAGGTACAGAACCTGGGTGTTAGTTCTGATGATTGCCTGACCATTAAATCTCAGGTGTTGGCAGTTGTCAAAACCTCTATTTACCATCTGAGGAATATCACCTGGGAGAAGAACCTGGTTTCTTCTGATGATCTTCCAACTCTGGTCCATGCCTTCGTTACCTTCCAGCATGACTACTGCAATGCCCTTTGCCTAGGGCTATTGAGGGTTGATATCCACTGCCTGCAGCTAGTGCAGAATGTAGTAGCCAGGCTGTTGACTGGTACCTCTTGGACCAGTCATATAATGCCTGTGCTCCATGGACTGTACTAGCAGCCAGTACAGTGCCGGATCACCTTCAAGGCTGGTTTGCTGACATATAAGGTCCTACATGATCAGGGACCAAGTTACCTGCAAGATCTCCTTTACCCCTACTGTCCCCCCACTGCTCTGTCTGATCCACTGATGAAGGATTGCTAGATATTCCCAGGGTCTGTTTAAAGACATCTGGGGCTAGGTCATTTAGCTTTATGGCCCTGACCCAGTGTAATTCTCTACCTCATAGGGTGTGAGATTGCCTGACCATCCAACATTTTAAATTACTCTTAAAACTTTCTTATTTAGCATAGTTTATCAGATTTTTAATGCCACTGATGCAGTTACTGGATTTTAAATTATTGCATTTGTTATTTATTGATGTATTTATTTTATTTATTGTGTTGTACTGGCACCTTGGTTGTCAGAAAGGTGCTTCTTATAAATAAAGTTTGATTTGCTTTGCTTCACTTTGCTTTGCTTTCTGGTGGGGTGGAGGAGGCTCAAAACTCACTGTGGTCTTAATTGACTTGACCAGAGGTGGAACAGCATTGTAGGAGCATAACTTAGTAGTTGGTGATTGTGGATCTTCTTCTTTGCATCATCATGATCCGAGTCATTGCCTTCATCTCCTGAGTTTGGGCTTTTATTGTTTGGGATCAGCTTCTGAGGCAGAACCAGGTTTGAAGGAAGTTCATTAGTATTGCCAGGAATTAGTGGTGGAGCTTCATGGTTGGCGTTGCTTTCACCATTGCCTTCATCTGCTCTATTATCAGGAGTAGAATGGCTGGTTGTGCCTTGGTTGCTAGCCTTGCTTGTAGAGCAGAAAGCAGCTAGCTAAAAGAAGCTACATTTTCTTATTAATTTAAAACTTATATCTCAGCAGGAGTCAGTGTCTGTTAAGATTAAGTAGACAGATAACTTTATTAGAAGTAGAAGGGGTCTTATTTAGGGTTAAAAAGAAAGAAAAGAAAGAAAGTCAGTGTGTGTTCTGTGCAGGTAAGGGTACTGTATCAGCTGACTTTGCTAAACCAGTAGGAGGAAAGAGAGCTTACCTGGGGGTGTGGTTTAGACACTATAAAAGCAGGTGAGTCAAATTACAACTTCCTGTTGCTATCCTTGCTTGTAGAGCAGAAAGCAGCTAACTAAAAGAAGCTACATTTTCTTGTTAATTTAAAACTTATATCTCAGCAGGAGTCAGTTTCTGTTAAGATTAAGTAGACAGATAACTTTATTAGAAGTAGAAGGGGTATTATTTAGGGTTAAAAAGAAAGAAAAGAAAGAAAGTCAGTGTGTGTTCTGTGCAGGAAAGGGTACTGTATCAGCTGACTTTGCTAAACCAGTAGAAGGAAAGAGAGCTTACCTGGGGGTGTGGTTTAGACACTATAAAAGCAGGTGAGTCAAATTACAACTTCCTGTTGCTAGCCTTTTTCTTACTAATTGCCCTCCATCCCACCCACACAAAGCCAGTTCTACTTTTATAGCCACTGGATTTTACTGTCAACAGGAACTTCCTGTTTGGTAGTAGGAAGGAAGGAAAGGATCATAGAGAAACATTGGTTTTGTCAACCCTAAAGGTAAAAAGTTGCTCACTCCTCCCCAGTGGTCTGACTTTGAGCAAGGAAGAAGGAGGTTAAAGAAGAAGATAGGAAGTTGCTGTCCCAGAACAGGAAGGGTGAGAGTTGTAAGAAGAGGAGAGAATAAGCATCCAGAGAAACAGTAGAGAGGACACAAAAAAAGACATGATATGAGTGGTGCAGTGCAATGGCTATGGGGCGGCAGTGTTCCAGGAGACATTCTGGAGGCTGCGATGCTGTCCTATTTGCAGGCACTTTTCTGGTCTGAGAGAGGAGGTTGCCCGTCTCCAGGCTGACCTGGCTAGGATTTGTGAAACCTCCTCCCCCACCCAGGGACCACCAGGGCCAATGCCACTACCTCAGAGGTTGCCAAGAAAGAGGAGAGGCTGGACCAGGGTGGGCTCAAGGAGGGAAAGAAGGTGGTGGAACAAGGTTGCATCCCTCCAGCTGTACCTCTCCACAATTCATTCGCCTTCTGGTGGATAGTGGTTCCTCTATGGAGGCACCTGCAGTGGAGACCAAGGAGGATGCTGGGAACCTTCACAAGGAGACCCACAGGAGGGTGGCATGGGACCCCTTAGGGAAGGAAACAACTCCTGGTGGGGACTCAATCATTAGGGGTAGAAATGGGGAGGAAGGGGAGAAGGAGGTAAGCTGCCTTCCTGGCACCACAGCTTGGAGGGACAGGAAGCGAATCCTCAGAATCATGGGAGGAGCTGCACAAGGGAGGGAGCTTGATGGCATTGTCCACCTAGGGACAAATGACCTGACTAGGAATGGGATCAGATCAGTGCAAGAGGAGTTTGTAGAGTTGGGAAGGGGCCTTACCCAAGTAGTGCATACGGTAACCTTCTCGGAGGTGCTGCCTGTCTATGGCAAGGGAGATGCTAGGGCACTTCTCACCAGGGAATTCAATGAGTGGTTGAAAAACTGGTGTGGATCTCAGGGGTTTGGCTTCATTGGGGATTGGGGAGTCACCTGGAGGGATGCAGACCTATACTGGTGCAATGGTCTGCATCTGTCCAGGGGAACCAAGATCCTAGGTGGAGAGGTTTAAATGCTTCATTGGCAAGCATTTAAACTAGCCAAGGGGGGAGGCACTGAAAAGGAGCAGGAAATCCGAGCCTCCCACAAAACATGGTGATTAGTGAGGTAAACACCAAGGTACAGAAGTTATTAGGAAGCAGAACAGATTTAAATATAAAAAGGCAAAGGCAGTAAGGACAGAAAAAGGCTAAAAGGGGTAAGGCTATCAAAAGTGGAGGGTGATGAGTACCAATGCCCATAGTCTGTGTAACAAGCTCCTGAACTAGTGGCCTTGATGGAAGAGGTATGCAGGATATTGTGGCAGTCACAGAAACATGGTACACAGAGAACCATGACTGGGATGTCAACATACCAGGATACACAATCTACAGGAGGTACAGGGAGGGTAAAAGAGGAGGAGGAGTAGTTCTCTATGTAAAGGAAGGGAACAAAGCAACAGAACTAAAGAGTAAAAAGGGAGCAGATGAGGCACTTTGGGTCACCCTGGAGACAGGAAATGACACCACAATCCACATGGGGGTTGTATACAGACCCCCATCTCAGGGGGAGGGAATGGACAAGAAAATGATAGAAGGCTTTCTTTGAATGGCAGAAAAAGGGGAAATATTGTTGATGGGGACCTGAATATGCCAGATGTTAACTGAAGCACCTTTGCTGCAGGCACATACAAGATCAGGGTCATTCTTGATGCCCTACAAGAGGCATGCCTCAGACAGCTAGTAATGGAACCCACTCAGGAGGGAGCAATCTTAGACCTAGTATTCTGAAATGGGGATGGAGAAAGAATCTCAGATTTAGAAGTGGGTAGCCATCTGGGAACAAGCGACCACCAAAGTGTGGTTCACGATAAACACAGCCATACAATCAAGCCATACAAAAGCAAGAGTACTGGACTTTAGGAGGGCTGACTTTGGGAAAATGAGAGAGTACCTCAGAAAAGCACTAGCAAACAGGCAAGAAGGAGGGGTGGAGGAACAATGGGGAGTGATCAAAACAGTCATCACAGAGGCAACAAGCCTTTGTGTAAAGCAAATCAATAAAACACAATGAAGGAAAAAAACACTATGGTTCTCAAAAGAGGTGGCAGGGAAGGTTAAGGAGAAAAGGACAGCATTCAGGAAATATAAGGAAACACAGAAGGAGCAGGACAGAGAACTTTATCAGTTAAAACAGAAAGAGGCTGGGAAGGCAGTCAGAATAGCAAAGGCC
The DNA here is from genome assembly GCA_016271365.2 of Neoceratodus forsteri. NCBI lineage: Eukaryota > Metazoa > Chordata > Ceratodontiformes > Ceratodontidae > Neoceratodus > Neoceratodus forsteri. The sequence goes on from CM028130.1 coordinate 59,522,590, forward strand.
CAGACCGAGGAAATAATAGCCAATTCTGTTAAGAAGGGGGATAAGACGTTTTATAGGTACATTAGGGAGCGAAGAAAGATGAAAGGAGGGATATTGAAGCTTAATAAAGGGGAAGGAATGTGGGTAGAGGGTGACAGTGAAAAAGCAGGGATACTGAATGAATATTTCTGCTCAGTATTCACAAAGGAAGAGAAGGGGGAGTTACCTAAACCAAACAAGAGAAACACTCTGAAGACGGGGGTCGATACCAGTCCATTTATAGAAGAAAGGGTTCTGAAAGAACTAATAAAATTGAAGGTGGACAAAGCAATGGGGCTTGATGGGATTCACCCAATAATTCTAAAAGAACTAAGGGTAGAACTAGTGACACCACTGACTACTCTCTTTAACAAATCATGGGAGGATGGGGTGGTACCCGAGGACTGGAGGAGGGCATATGTGATTCCTTTTCACAAAAATGGGAGCAAGACAGAGGCAGGAAACTACAGACCAGTTAGTTTGACCTCAGTGGTAGGGAAAATGATGGAATCACTTCTGAAGGAAAGAACTGTTGAGTACCTAGAGGCCGGTGGGGCACAGGACCCAAGGCAGCATGGATTCACGATGGGAAGGGTGTCAGATGAATCTAATAGATTTCTTTGACTGGGTGACCAAAGTAGTGGACCAGAGAGGGGCTGTGGACATGGCCTACTTGGATTTTAGCAAGGCATTTGATACAGTTCCACACAAAAGATTTATACACAAGATAGCCAGCCTTGGAGTGGGTCCCAGGGTGGTAGCCTGGATAAAAAGTTGGCTAGACAACAGGACGCAAAGGGTAGTAGTAAATGGAGTACACAGTGAAGAAAGGAGGGTTACTAGCAGGATACCACAGGGTTTAGTACTGGACAGGTCCTTTTAATGTCTTCATAAGTGACATTGCAGAGGAACTGGAAGGAAAAGTATGTATCTTTGCAGATGACATAAAGATCTGCAACAGGTTTGATCACAAGATGGAGTGGAAAGGATGAGAAGGGACTTGAAGGTTGAGGAATGGTCAAATGTATGGCAGCTCAGATTCAATGCAAAGAAGTGCAAGGTAATGCACATGGGAAACAAAACCCAGGAAGCATACAAAATGGGGTCTGAGATACTGACAACAGTAAAAATAGAAAGAGACCTGGGGGTAATTATATCAGATGACCTAAAGGTGGGCAAGCAATGTGAGAAGGCAGTAAGGAAGACTGGGGGGATACTGGGATGCATAGGAAGAGGCATCAATAGCAGAAAACAGGAAGTTGTTATCCCACTGTACAGACAGTTGGTGATACCCCATCTGGATTACTGTGTGCAGTTCTGGAGACCCCATCTCTGCAAAGACATAGATAGAGTGGAGGCTGTCCAGAGGAGGGCAACCAAAATGGTGCAGGATCTGCACCAGAAGACATACGAAGAAAGACTAAAGGAGTTTAATATGTATACCCTTGAGGAAAGAAGGGAGAGAGGGGACATGTTAGAAACTTTCAAGCACCTCAAGGAAATTAACAAAGTCCAAGAGGGTAGCATCTTCCAGAAAAAAAGATGTGCAAGAACAAGGGGGCACAATTTTAAGATGGGGGGGAGGCTCTAAGGTAATGTGAGGAAGTATTTTTTCACTGAGAGGGTTGTGGATGCATGGAATAGCTTCCCTGAGGAGGTTGTGGGGTCAAGAACAGTGGGGGACTTCAAGAATGCATTGGACAGGCATAAGGCAGTCCTAGTAGGGGGTAGGATGAAGTAAGCTGTTGGTTAACTAGGATCTGCAGCTTGTCTGTTAGGTAGGAAAATGGGCAGACTAGGTGGGCCAAGCAGTCCTTATCTGCTGTCAAATTCTATGTTTTTATGTTTCTATGTGCCTGTGCAATCTGAGTAATGAGGACTGTAGTGTCAGGGTTCTACTTCCTGGGGGTGCCCTCATCCATGTTCTCTTCTTCCTAGTTATTAGTTTCTTGAGAAGAGGAGGCTAAGCCATCAGGGATGCACACTGGATATAGTTGTCCCAACAGGTGAGGCAGAAGGGGCGCACTGCATGTTTTGTACTTCTTACTTTGCCCATCGTGAGACCTGGTAGGGTAGGGGTGGGGCAACATAATTGACAAGACCCTGTGTTAATGCATGCAGAGACACAGGACATCAGTATAGTAATTATTGTAACATTAGGTCTGCAGAGCTGGTAGTGATTTTAAGAGTGACTGTAACTCCCTTAAAGTAAGCACAGGCAACCTTGCACATGGTGCCTGAGATTGGGAGGATTACTAAATAGATAGCCCCCAGTAACTTTTATGTGATGGGGGCACCCTTCTGTGCTGACCTAAAAATATAATTTGCACCATGAACCTGCTTATCACATCAGGCCTAATGTGGCAATTGCTCTGAGTTGTATGCTATACATGTATGTAAGGTCATCAGGCTTAACACTCACCCCATTCTCCTAAACTGTACCCTCGCAGCTTATATACTTATGGAATGGGGTGAGCATTAGGACTGATGACCCCAAGGCACCCTCTGATGCCTGTCAGTGTCCACAGGGTGGGGGTGGGACATTAGGGTTGGAAACCCTAATGCCACATTTACCTACTTTTGTCTCTTTACTAGCAACCCTAACTGATGCATTAATGAACTTATTTTGCAATATATATATATACATATTACCCCTCTGAACTAGTAACAAAATCCAGACTGGACATCCATCACCATCCTCCTTCCTCACCCCTTCCTCCCAAAATGGCTTCACCCATTCTATGCAGTCCCCCCCACCCCCATCTCCCCCCCAGCACTTACTTTTGTTTGCACTGATTCTTTCATATATTTACCACAATCGTTTTTGTATACTCCACAATCGTTGTGCATCCTTGTCCTAATTTCAATTCTAATGATACCTTGCTTCCTCTTTCATTCCAGGTAATGTCTGTTATTTTCTTGTTTGCTAAATTTGTACTATATTGTCAGTCGCCTATCCAATTCCCATTTATCCTGTTTTTTGCTCAACTGTATGTAACTGACTCCTGTATGCTACTACCTGTATAACCCTCCCGGGTTGCACCTGAAAATAGGCACTTGGCTGTCTAGTGTGCCCTACCCAGTTAACAAAAACAAACAAATAAATAAATAAATATATATATATATATATATATATATATGTGTGTATGTGTGGCAGTGCAAGTATAGTCAGGGCTGAGTAGCCTGTTTAATGTTTAACCTATAATTTTGAACATTAATATCTTTGGTCCCCTTTGATGAAATGAGCTGAAATTTTGAATGTGTGGTCTAAAAGCCAAAGTCTTGATGTGTAGAATTTTTTGTGATACAGCTTGTGCGGTTTCTGAGATACAGCTGTAACATTTCTAGAAAAAAAACTAACTTTTTTCCTATACTTAACATTGTGTTTTTTATCTCCTCTACAGCCTACATGGAAAGGTATTACTGCCCCAAACTTGCAGGGACATGTGTCATGTCCCAAGGAAGTGCCTTCAACTGGTCTAATGAACAAAATATTAAGGGTTCCAGAGTTATAAGGCTTTTAATTTGAGCATTTTCTGACTTGCACATGTGCAGTGGCCATTTTCAGTTAAAGTTTTTAAATTGTGTTGAACATTTTGTATTAAAATGTCCTACGGCATTATTTTTGCTTGTGCATTAGTAAAAATACTTTGGTAAATGGGGAATGAAGTAATGAGATTCCACCATCTTGTTTTCTGTTATTGAGGCAGAAATACAGTAGTTACATATTTTTTTAAATACTGCCCCTAGGTAAACACCAACAGTTTTGTTTACCTAATCAGGGCATGGGAAACACAATTCTGCCATTATTTTTTTTAATTTGTATGGAAAGATGTTTTTGGTGTTTGGCCCATGGTAGTGTTACAAATTTGCAGCTCTGCCTTTGAGAAACACCAGTTGTTGTGCTAAAGTACGAGGGGGTAGGTTTGCAGCACTGATCCTTAAATTGTTTCCTGTTCATTGTTGGAACAATCAGACCCCTGAATCCAATTACTCAACCCCCATTTAGGTAAACATCTGTTGGTGTTTACCTAAAGAAATACAGGTTACTCACCTGTAACAGGAGTTCTAGGAATGGTATATGTTGTTCATCCACACTTATTGGCAGGTTCCTTGCCACTTTAAATCTTGCCGGAAGGTCTTCAAGCTGGCTCCTCCCACCCAACCGGGTGGTAAAACTCTCGGCTCCGCCCCATGATGCCAGATCTGCCCGCTGAAGCTCAGGTTATGCGCGTCAAGCCGAGGTTGGAATGTATGGATGAACAAATATATACCATTCCTGAACTCCTGTTACAGGTGAGTAACCTGTACTTCTAGGGACATGGATATGTTGTTCATCCACACCTTATTGGCAGACTCCTAGCAGTTCTCTGGGAGGAGGAGGCAAGACACCCTACTTAGGGAATAAAGACTGGAGAACCGAGGCCCCAAACCAGCATCCCAGTGACTCAAGGTCGATGTGGTAATGGGTAATAAAGGTGTGTGCTGACTTCCAGGTAGCAGCCCTGCAGATTTCCTGGATAGGGACGTCCCTGGAAGCAGCCACCGATGCAGCAGTATGACAGGTAGAATGAGCTCTTATCCCCTCTGGGAGGCTCCATGCCCGCCAACTTATAGCAGAGATCTATGCAGGAGGTGACCCACCTGCTTATCGTCTGCTTGGCTGCAGGTCTGCCAGGTGCGGCTTAAGTGTAGGTGACAAACAGCTGGTGAACCTCTCCCCAAATTTCAGCCGTGCGCTCCTTATAATAAGCGAGCGCCCTTCTAGGGTCCAAAGTATGGAGCCTGTATTCAGCCACCGAGGTGTGATTGGGGTAGAACACCGGCAGAGTCAACACCTGGTTAAGGTGAAACTCCGACACCACCTTCGGAAGGAATTTCGGGTGGGGGCGCAGGACAACCTTGTCCCTGTGGAAGACCAGGTAAGGAGACTCAATGCAGAGCACCTGGAGTTCTCCCATCCTTCTGGCTGATGTGATAGCCACCAAGAAGGTGGTCTTCCACGACAGGTGAGAGAGTTCACACCTGTGCATTGGTTCGAATGGCTTGCCCATGAGCTTTGCCAGTACCAGCAGTAAATCCCACGGAGGTGGAGGTTCTCGCACCGAAGGGGAAATGTGATCAAGGCCTTGGAAAAAGCGCCAGACCACCTTCTCCTGCGCCACCGACTGCTCCCCGGCCCGCGCCCGGTAAGCAGAGATGGCTGCCAGGTGCACCTTTAGGGTCATCGACCTAAGCCCTTGACTAGAAAGGGACCATAAATAGTCCAAGATGCTTGCCAAGGAACAGGAGGAAGGGTCCAAACCCTTACCCTGACACCAAATGGAAAACCTCTTCCATTTGAAGGCATACAATTTCCTGGTCGACTCCTTACGGGATGCCTCAACAACATTGAGGACCTCGTCGGAAAGACCCAAGGCCTGGAACTCTAGCCGCTCAGGAACCAGGCCGTCAGGTGCAGGGATTGAAGGTCCAGATGGAACACCTTCTCCTGATTGACTGAGAGCAGGTCCAGGCGAGCTGGAAGCTGCCTCGGGAGCCTGTAGCTGAGGTTGAGGAGATCTGGGTACCAGAACTGGCGGGGCCAGTCTGGGGCTATCAGAATCACCTGCGCCTTGTCCCTCCTCGTCTTGAGAAGCACCTTGTGAATCAAGGGAAATGGGGGAAAGGCGTAAAAGAGGCCCGGGGTCCACAGCCTCGAGAAGGCATCCCCCTGCAGCGAGCCCTGCTGAGGGGGGCGGGCACGAAACAGCCTCAGCTTCGCATTCTCCTGGAGGCAAACAGGTCCACCTGAGGTGTGCCCCAGTGGGAGAACAGATCTCTTACTACCTCCGGCAGGAGAGACCACTCGTGAGATGCAGCCCCTATCCGGCTCAGGGCATCGGCCAGGGTGTTGGAGGCTCCTGCCACATGAATGGCTAGGAGATCCACCTCCAGGCTGCGCACGAGTGACCAAATGCGGAGAGCTTCCTTGCATAGAAGCATGGAGAGCGTCCCACCCTGGCGGTTCAGGTAGTACATGGTCGTGGTATTGTCCGTCTGGACTCGGACCACTTGACCCCGGAGAAACGGAGCAAAGGCGGTGAGAGCTAGGCGGACCACTCGGAGCTCCAGCAGGTTGATGTGGCATCGGGACTCCTGCAGGGACCAGAGGCCGTGCACTCAGTGTTCCCCCAGATGGGCACCCCAACCCATCAGAGAGGCATCGGTCGATAGAGAGACCGTCGGCTCGGGGCGGACAAACGGGATGCCCTCCTGCAGATGGGATGGAACGGTCCACCACTGGAGAGCGTTCCACATCTCCTGGGTCACTGTCACTAGCTGGTCCAATGGATCGCAGCGTTGTGACCACCGGCTGGCCAGTCCCCACTGAAGGGGGCGCATGTGCCAGCGTGCCCAATGGACCACGCTGGTACAGGCTGCCATGAGACCCAGGAGGTGCAGGAAGTCCCGGGCAGGGCGCGATTGCCCAACCAGAAATGATTGGGCAAAGGAGGCAAGAACCTCGGCCCTGTCCGCCGGAAGCCGTGTTCTGGCTCAAAGAGAGTCGAGCTCTGCCCCGATGAACAGGATCACCTGCTTCGTCTCGAGTTCTGTCTTGGCCTCGTTGATGAGAAGGCCGACTTGAGAGCAAACCTGGAGGGCCAGATCTCTGGACCGCTCCACCTCCCATCTGGAGGGGGCTGCTATCAGCCAATCGTCCAGGTAAGGGTACACCCGGACCCCTCTGCACCGCAAGAATGCTGTCACCACTGCCATGCATTTGGTGAAGACCCTGGGAGCTGGAGATAAGCCGAAGGGCATGGCTTGGAACTCGAAGAGGGATCCTTCCGCTCGAAAGTGAAGGAATCTCTGATGTGACGGACGGATAGGGATGTGAAAGAACGTGTTCTGTAGGTCCAGAGAGCAGAACCACACGCCGTGTTCCAGAGATGGTATTATCTGCACCAGAGTGACCATTCTGAAGGTCCGAGACCTTAGGAACTTGTTCAGGTCATGTGGGTCGAGAATGGGGCACCAGCCCCCCATCTGTTTCAGAACCAGAAAATACCTGGACACGAACCCCGGGTCTAAAGGGGGGTCCTCTACCTCCATGATCACCTCCTTTTGGAGGAGGAGGAGGAGAGCGATGTCGGCTCGATGAGCCGCCAGTGAGGCTGTGGACCCCGAGGCCCCCTGAGGTGCGACAGCTCTGAAGGGTGGGGCCTGCTCAAATTCTAGAGGTAGGCCTTTTTCCACCACCTCCAGTACCCACCTGTCCGTGGAAACAGCGGACCAGGTGGAAAGGAAGTGTCTGAGCCATCCCCCCACGGGGGGAACCAGGGGTGAGGTGACAGGGATGGGGGTGACACCCCTCAGCCCGTCACTGGGCAGGCTTGGAGAAGGGACCGGCCGAGGGACCTCCTGGGCATTTACCTCCCTGCTTCCTGTTGGAGGAAGCCGACGGCTTGGGTTTGGGATACCAAGCTCGAGCCTGCTGGCACTGACGTTGCTGAGCCGGGTGCGCCGTGGGCGCAGAAGGACGAAAGGGCTTAGGCTGTGGCTTGCGGCCTTTGTCCTTCTGAGCGGAAGAGACCGAGTCCAAGGTAGCATTGGACTTCTCGATCCTCTGCAGGTGACCTTCCACCCCAGGGCCGGAAGAGGTCAGTCCCCAAAAAGGGAACATCCACCAACTTGTGCTGGGTATCAGAGGTAAAGGTGGATATCCTCAGCCAAGCCCAATGACGCATGGCCACTGCGGCCGCCACAGACCTGGCACATGAGTCCCCGATGTCTAACGCAGTCTGGAGCTGCTGTTTGGCCACTGCCCTGCCCTGGTCCCGCACCTGCCTGACTGTAGTCTGCAGATCTGCGGGAAGATGAGGGACAACCTCATCCAGGGAGCCCAACAGGGCGTGAGAAAAATGTGCCATGAGGACGGCCGAACTGGCCTGATGAAGGCCTAGACAGGATGCAGCATAGACTTTTCACCCGGCATAATCCAATTTCTTGGATTCCTTGTCGGGAGGTTTGTCCACATCCCTGGCATTCCCAGCACGCCGGAAAACGCTGTCGGTAACCAACCCCTCGGCCGAGGGGTGTTCCGAAAAACTGGACAGGGAACCGGTAGGGACCGCATACTTCCTGGCCAACCTGGCCGAAGGCGCAGGGCAGGAAGCAGGACGCTGCCAAAGTTCCAAGGCCGGACCCACTATGGCTTCGGCCACCGGAAAGGCCTCCGTAGGAGAATCCCCTCGGTCCAGAATCTCCGTGAGGGGATACCTGGCCCATTTAGAAACGGGTTCGAGCTTCATCCCGGTGGACTCCGAGATGAGTCGAAGCAACCCTAAGAAGGACGAAGGGCTATCGTCCACTGACTGCCCTCCCGAGGACTCCAAGTCCATGCGCTTGGAGAAGAGGGAGGAACCATCATCGGACTCAGAAGAGTCCTCAAAGAGCTGCCTCGGGCCTGAGCCACCCTCCACCTGCCGAGGTTTATCGGGAGTGAGGCTGACAGACAGCCTATGGGGCAAACCCAAGGCCGACCGAGAATTTTTGGTCGGAGCCCCAACTAATGGCTGTGGAGGTGGAGGTTCCACCAGAATCGGTGAGGCAGCTGGAATTGGCCGAACAACTGGCCTGAGAACAGGCTCCTCGACTACAACGAGGGGTTGTTTCGGCTGCTCCGGTGACAGCCACTTAATGGCCGGGGAAGACGACTGGGTCGGCTTATTCCCGGTCAAAAAGGAGCTGTTGCCACATGAGTTCCTCGTACTTCCGACGCAACTTGTGCCGAAGCTTCCCCTCGTCTGAGGAAGAGGAAGAGTGGCGGCGCCACTTGCCACGGTGCCGAGACCGAGACCGAGACCACCTATGGCGGCGGGATCGGTTGGACCGCGAGGATGTCCGAGACCGAGACCGAGAGTCTCGACTAGGCTGAGGAAGGCGAGGAGAAGTGTCGGAAATCGTCACTCCCCTCGGCTCGGACGATCCAACCGAAGGCTCCGGAACCAGAAGCACAGACGAGCCAACAGGATCCTCAACTCCCACCGGGGGAACCTGGGAGAGGGGATTCTCAGCTTCTCCAGCCGACAACCCGTCTAATGGGTCGAGAAAAATCTCGACCGCGTGGACGGGAGTCTCTGTCAACTGGCCTGACGGGGACACCGTGAAGCCAGTGGCCTAAGCTGAGGGGTCGACCGAAGTCGACTGTCGACAAGGGAAGGGGGATCTTTCCCGCTCCCAAGAGCGTCAATGGAGAGACTTACTTTTGCTCTTTTTGGACCTGGAAAAAGGTCCCGAAGAAGTTGGACCCTCACTTTTCGTCGAGAGGGTCAGACAAAGCTCCTTAAAAGAAGCCGAGTACGAGGCACCGAGAGACAGCGGGACAAATGCCGCAGCCGAGGTAGAAGCGGCCCGCGCCACCCTCCTCTTCGAGGGTGATCATCTGCTCGAGCTGATCCGCCGAGCCAGCCACAGCAGACACCACCAATCGGGCCCCTTTAGATTTCACCGGTGGAATTCTTTTCTCGGGCGCCCAAGTTGTGTCAGACGCCGCGGTCTTCAAGGGCGTGGGCGAAAGGAAGCACAAGTCGCGAGCCTGGGGTGCGTGCTCAAGGTCCAGGCAGTAGACGCACGGGAGTGCGGATCTGTCCTAGACATCTTCTGCCCGCAAGGGCACCTCTGAAACCCGAGTCGATTTGTCCATCGCATCGCTGAGAGAAGAAGACCAAGTCTTTTAGCTAAAAACATTTTGATTTCGAACTTTCAAAGAATTAGAACCAGTCTTTAAACGCAGCGCTAAGGAGGGGAACCTGAGCTTCCAAGCGTAAGGAAGATCTGCATCATGGGGCGGAGCCGAGAGTTTTACCACCCGGGTGGGTGGGAGGAGCCAGCTTGAAGACCTTCCGGCAAGATTTAAAGTGGCAAGGAACCTGCCAATAAGTGTGGATGAACAACATATCCATGTCCCTAGAAAATGTATTTTCCCCTTTCACTGCATCTAAGAGGAAGGGGGCAGAGGAATGTTAATATAAACTATTTTAATCTGTGCCAACATCAGGGTTGCCCAATTTCAGTGTCAGCTCTATAACTTCACCACCCCTGCCAGTGTGGGACACTAGGCAGCCCACTCTTAGTGTCCTGAAAAATGTTTTTAATTTGTTTGCTGACATGGGGGTACCCAATCCCCGTGTCAGCACTCTAAGACTCCCCCAGTCAGTTTGGGACATTTGGAAGCCAATTTCCAGTGTCACAAAAAAGCTTTTCATTTGTTTTCCAACATCGTGATGCCCAATCCCCATGTTGACTCTATGACCCCCCCATCCTCTACCATTGTGGGACACTGGGGAGCCCACTCCCAGTATCCCCCTGAAGTTAGGTTTTTTTTGGTTTCCAACAACAGGGTGCCCAATCCCCTCTTGGCACTAAAGACCCAGTCTACCAGTGTAGGACACTGGGTGGCCCACTCCCACTGTCCCCAGATATGCTGTACACTTCCCAGCAGTGTGGGACACTGGGAAGCCAACCCCTAGTGTCCCCAAACTGTTGAAAAATGTAACCTGTAAGAAAAGAAAGTAGTCCCCTGATGTATTTTTCCCCTGTAAAAAAAGAAAACAGTCCCTCATCATCTTCCCATCCCACTTCCCCATCCAAACTCTTCCACTAAGCACCCACTGCTCCACACATCCTACTTGCCTATACTTACCACTGGAGATCACTGGTATCATCTTCTGTGAACCCGGATATGTCTGCCTGCACTCTTCAGAGCCGAACCGCAAACTGAAGATTCAAGGTAAGTGCCGTATAATGGCTGTCAATGGCATTTTGAACTTATGGTAATATCTAAGCCATTTTTTGGAATTTTTCACATTTTCAACATGGGCTTTTTGGGATCCCACCTCAAGAACATTGTTACACTGTTGCTGTTATTTGGGCCCGGAAGGTGATTTTGCAGTCACTTCATGAAATCACCTTTTGGGACTGATTAATGAAATGACAGTGCCAGTGTTCATGATGTGGGGTCCCATAAAGCCCATGTTGAAAATTTGGTAAAAAATTCCAAAAAATGGTGGAGTTATGTGTGGTTGTTGAAATTTTTCTACACATGCATGTACTGTAACTTTGGTAGATTTTAATATTTTGACCCCAAATTTTCAACATTGCCATTTTTTCACACCCCCATGAACAGTATAGCTGTCATTTTTTACATCCTGCCTGAAATGTGTTTTCACACCTGTGGCACAGGATGGCTTTTTGGCAGAAATGTGAACATTTTCACCTATGGGACTTTTGAGGTGGGGTCATGAGAAGACTAAGTTCAAAATTTGGGGTCAAAATATGAAATAATGCCAAAGTTATGACATTTCATTGCAATTACTGTACAGTACGCCCACTTGTAACATTGAAAATTTTAACTATTTTTAACCCAGATTTTCAACACAGCCTTGTTACCCCACCAGTTGTGTGGAACTACATTTTAGTGTGGATTTGAAAATATCCTTTAGCAGGTACATGAGATGGGATAATATGAAGACAATTTGGTCACTGTTGTCCTAAAAATGGAAGGGCTGGGCCTGGAGGGTCATGCACTTCCACAACTACATATGTGTGTGTATATATATATATATATATATATATATATATACACACATACATATATGTGTATATATGGGATATACAATGGTGACTGTCAGATAAATGATTTATCTACACAAGTGCTGTTTGACCTCGGGGAACTTCACCAGTGGCGTAAGCCACGAGTGAGGTGTCCGAGGTCAAACAGTACAAGTGTAGATAAATCATTTATCTGACAGCTCACCATTGTATATTTCATTTATGCAATAGGGATTCTTCTTATCAGTGTGGGAACATTTGGTTTTGACTGTTTATGTTCTTTTTTTAAATGGTAATTTCAGGGACTTTCTGGGACTTTTGGTTAACTTTCCTGGTATATGTCCGCCTAGCGGGGTGGATGCTATTAAATGAAACACCACTATTTTGTAGAGAACTTCTTGCTGAATAAATGTCATGGTGACAGTATCATGCTACCTTTTTTGTTTTAAAGTTATTGGCATTTGTTTGATGAAAAAGTGAAACAAAAATTTAATTTTATGCTGTTTTTTGCTAATTATAAAAAAAAACTAGAAGGTGTTTATTAATGAAATGCCACTTATTTTGTAGATATTTTCATGCTGAACATTTTTTGTGCTCATAGTACCATGCTATCATTTTTAGTTTTAAAGTGATTCACATTTGTTTGTCGAAAAAGTGAAAAGAAAACTGAATTTTATGCTGTTTTTTGCTAATTTTGAAAAAACTAAAAGGTATCTCTGAATGAAACACCACTCATTTTGTAGATATTTTTATGCTGAACATTTTTCGTGCTCACAGTACCATGTTATCGTTTTTCATTTTAAAGTTATTTATATTTGTTTGTCTGAAAAGTGAAAAGAAAATAGGATTTTTTGCTGTTGTTTGCCAATTATAAAAAAAACTAAAAGGTATCTATAAATGAAACACCACTCATTTTGTAGATATTTTTTTCCAGAACATTTTTCGTGCTCACAGTACTATGCTATCATTTTTCGTTTTAAAGTTATTCACATTTGTTTGTCAAAAAAGTGAACAAAAAAGCTTTGATTGACAGTTTGCATTTATCCCACATATGTGGGATAAATCTAGGGTGGTTAGATTTATTCCACATATGTGGAAATAAATGGATTTATTCAATGGCTTTTTGGTCTCACACCTATTGCATAAATATATATATATACGAGATATATATATATATATCTCGATATATATCTATATATATATATCTGTGTGTTATATATATATATATATATATATATATTATGGTATACAGTGAGTATTACCATAGTTAATTAGGTAGCGTACCCCTTTTAAGGTTAAATGGTGAAGCTTTGCACCTTAATAACTTTGCCACCATTCAATGGATTTCCCTGGAATTTGGCAGGCACTGGGCATAACTATAGATCTTGGGGATCAAGCATTTCGCATACTGGTCGGATATATGGCTACAGAGTTATTAAGCAACATTCATGCATGCAATTACTTTTTTTGCACATTCTTTGCTCATGCCTTCAGGTTGTGACTGGTCTGAAAACTTCACGGGAAAGTGGCCAGGGTCCCCGATGTGCCTTGTGAAGATTTCACGAAAAAATATTAAACAGTTCAAAAGTTATTCAAAAAACTAGTTCCTGTTATAAATGGGAAAAGTTAACAGAAAGTTTGAAAGTGTCGCAAATGCACTTTTTAGTGTCGCAAATGGCCCCAGTAGTGTTGCAAATATGCCATTTTGTTTTCAGTTATTGATCACAGAAATGCTTGGCATTTAAAATTGGGACCATCTAGGGATATCATTTTATTTATTTATTGAAATTGTTTCACCAGGAAAAGCAGACTGAGCAAGAACTGCTTGTCTCCCAGTGCGACCTAGGGGGAAGGGTACAGCGGGGAAGAGGACAAGGGTAGTCCAGGTCCTGACATATATACATACCATTACAATATAGTTGAAAACATTTGACAGAAATAATTGGGTGTAGATGACAATTTACCCTTACTTACAGTATAGTGGTAATTACATGGGGAAGTCATGCTTTATACCTTGAAAACATAGAATTAGATAATAGGTAGAAACTCTGAATAGGAGGGTCAATACCAGTCCATTCACAGAAGAAAGGGTTTTAAAAGAACTCTTGAAACTGAGGGTGGACAAAGCAATGCGGCCTGATGGGATTCACCTAAGAATACTAAAAGAACTAAGGGTAGAACTAGTAACACCACTGACTACTCTCTTTAACAAATCATGGGAGGATGGAGTGGTACCTGAGGACTGGAGGAGGGCAAATGTGATTCCACTTCACAAAAGTGGGAGCAGGGCAGAGGCAGAAAACTACAGACCAGTTAATTTGACTTCAGTGGTAGAGAAAATGATGGAATCACTTCTGAAGGAAAGAATTGTTGAGTACCTAGAGGCCAGTGGGGCACAGGACCCAAGGCAGCATAGTTTCACAGCAGGATGGTCATGTCAGATGAACCTAATAGATTTCTTTGACTGGGTGACCAAAGTAGTAGACCAGGGAGGGGCTGTGGATATGGCCTACCTAGATTTTAGCAAGGCATTCGACACAATCTCGCACAAAAGATTAATATACAAGTTAGCCAGCCTTGGAGTGGGTCCCTAGGTCGTAACCTGGATTTAAAACTGGCTGGACAACAGGACACAAAAGGTAATAGTAAAAGGAGTACACAGTGAAGAAAGGAGGGTTACTAGCGGGGTACTGCAGGGTTTAGTACTGGGACCGGTCCTCTTTAATATCTTTATAAGTGACATTGGAGAGCACCTGGAAGGAAAGGTATGCCTCTTTGCAGATGACACAAAGATCTGCAACAGGGTTGATACACAAGGTGTGGTGGAAAGAATGAAAAGGGACTTGGCAAGGTTGGAGGAATGGTCAAATGTATGGCAGCTCAGATTCAATGCACATAAGTGCAAGGTAATGCATATGGGAAACAAAAACTCAGGGGGAGAGCACACAATAGGGGGTGAGTTAATAACAACAACAAAAATCAAAAAAGACCAAGGAATAATTATATCAGATGACCTAAAGGTGGGCAAGCAATGTGAGAAGGCAGTAAGGAGGGCTGGGGGATACTGGGAAGCATAGAGAGAGGCATCAACAGTAGAAAACAGGAAGTTGTTATCCCTCTCAACAGACAGTTAGTGAGACCCCATCTGGAGTAGTGCATGCAATTCTGGAGACCCCATCACCGCAAAGACATACACAAAGTGGAGGCTGTTCAGAGGAGGGCAATCAAAATGGTGCAAGGTTTGCACCAGAAGACACAAGAGGAGAGACTAAAGCAGCTTAATATGTATACCCTTGAGGAAAGGAGAGGGAGTGGGGACATGATATAAACTTTCAAGTATCTCAAAGGAATTGTGCAAGAGGGTAGTATCTTTCAGAAGAAGAGATGTGCAAGAATAAGGGGGCACAATTTGAAGATAGAGGGGGGACAGTTCAGAGGTAATGTTAGAAAGTATTTTTCACAGAGAGAGAGTTGTGGATGCATGAAACAGCCTTCCTGAGGAGGTTGTGGAGTCAGGAACAGTGGGAGAATTCAAGAATGCATGGGACAGGCATAAGGCAATTCTAGTGGGGGGTAGCAGGAAGTAAGCTGTTGATTAACTAAAATCTGCAGCTTATCCATTAGGTAGAGAAATGGGCAGACTGTGTAGGTCAAGCGGTCCTTATCTGCCATCAAATTCTATGTTTCTATACAGCTGTATATGTTTGACAGGAATAGGTAAGTGTGGATTAATACATATACCCTAATATTTGAGAGTAACAGTTACAATGAAGAAATCCTGCTAAGGTATTGGGTTGTGGTATATAATGAGATGGGGTAAGTGCAATCTAGCTAGCTCAAAAGTTGGGATCAAGTACAGTAGTTGGGTGTGGTTCATGAAGTAGCGCCATTGGGCCTACCGGGAGAAGAAATATGAGTGTCTGAGGTAGAACAGATTGGAGAGTTAGCTGCAGGAGCAGTTTACTGAGCAGTGGTTGGCAAGGGCATTGGATAGTGAGTGGACAGAGGAAGAGTGTCAATTTTCAGAGGGGAAAGAGTTCCAGAGTTAAGGGAAGTGGTGAGAGAAGGCAGCCTGTCCAGCTTGGGTCTGATGTCTGGGGACTAACAGGAGCCGGGAGTCTAGGGACCTCAGAGCATAGGTGGGTGCCAGATTGGGCGATAGTATGGAGGTCAGGTACACTGGAAGGGTACCAAACCGGTTCTGTGAGATAAACTTAGCATAGTGCATTTGGCGGCAGTTCTCAAGGAAGGGGAGAGCGAGGGAGCGGTATAGCTCCTATTCAAGCCCTGAGGATGCTATCCATGTCTTTATTTTTGGGCTAAACACCCCAGACATATGTTTTTAAAATTTCTGGGAAAAGTAGTGTCAAAAAGTAGAGATGCACTTGTGACACGTTCAAAAATTTTTGCGAAAGGTGTGGCAAATCACGAGACCAATTTTTTTAGACTATGGCCGAAATTACAGGAATTCTTTGCCATCCTGCTGCAAAAAAGAAGTTTTTTTTTTCAGCTTAAATTTGGCGGGAAGGCAGGCAACATCTCTCAGATGTGCCTTTTGGTAGTTTGGTGACAAAATATTGCACGGATGCAGTTACAGCAATCCAAAGTTGACTTTTTTCCTATAGACTAACATGGTGTCAACTGCCATGCCTTTCAGGGCTCGTATCTCAGAAACATTGCTAGATACAGAATTTTTGTCATGACAATGAGCAACCCTATGGCTATGCATTTCATGAAAACCTTGCCAGGAAACTCATGAATCATGTGAATATTTTTTGTTTCTACATCATACAGTTATTGAGATGTTGCCATTTTAGTATTACAACTGCTCGTTTTCTGCTCCAAGGCCCATTATTATGCATACATTCTTTGTTTTCACTGTGTTTCTTAGTGGAGCTTTTGGGGAACAATACAGTGTGTGCTTCAGTTACTGTTACACGTAGGCTTTACACTTCTGTTTCTGTGCCCATTTGTATTAGTGTTCCCATGTATGCAATACCCTTTGCATTTCCATTTGTGTTTGCATTACTGTTACCATTTGTGTCTCCACTACTGTTTGTGTTTGTCTTTCTCTTAGCATCATCATGTGCATTACCATTTCTGTTGGCAGCCGCCCTTCCATTTTCATTTGTGTTTTCTTTCGTTTTGCATTACCGTTGTTCTTACCATTACCATTTGCATTTCCAATTGCGTTCCCATGCCCGTGTGCATTACAGTTTGAATTTCCATATGCGCTTGTGATGGGGTGAGAGTTAGGGCCGATGACCACAACGCATCTCCCAATGTCAGTTGGCAGGGTGGACTGAGGGGGTGCAAGGGGGGTTTCAACTCTAACACCAAACTTCCTCACTTTTGTCACTGTGGAACAACCCTAACTGATGTATTAAATGGATTTTTTTTCCCTCTAATATATATATATATATATATATATATATATATATATATATATATATATATACACACACACATACACATCCAGTGAGGGATGGGAGCACAGGGTCCACAGTGAAATAAAGATAATATGATACTATCTCGAAAAGTAAGGAAATGAAATTGCAAAAAACTGTATTACTGCTGTAGTTAGGGTCAAAGCCACAAAAGTTGAAAAATGTGGTGTTAGGGTTTTCTTCGTTTGTGTCACTGTTTTCTTTGGTGTCATTTTGCGCTTGCATTTCTATTAACATTTGCTTTACCATTTACATTTGTGTTACCATGTGTGTAACCATTTACGTTTGCATTTCCATTGCAATTACCATTACTATGTCACAAAAAATCACATGGTAGGAGTTTATAGTCCTCATTCCCAAAAAGAAGGGAAATTCATGGCAAAAAAAATCAGTTTAATGCATCAGTTAGGGTTGTTCCAGAGCAACAAAAATGAGGAAATTCGGTGTTAGGGTTGAAAGCTCTCCTTGCACCCCCAGCCAAACCCCCCCAACCGACATTGGGGTGTGCATTGGGGTCATGGGTCCTAACTCTCACCCCTTTCGCCCATTTGCCTATACCTCAGCTTCTTTACACATGTGATGGGGTGACAGTTAGGGCCGGCAACCCCAATGCACACCCTGATGCCAGTTGGGAGGGTAGTCTGGGGGTGCAAGGAGGACTTTCAACTGTAACACCGAATTTCCTCGCTTTAGTCACTGTGGAACAACCCTAACTGATGCATTAAATGGATTTTTTGCCATGAATAAATAAATATATCTCTGTGGAAGCTAATAATGGCCCTCTGGGCCCTGCATTTAAATTTATAGGACAACAGTGACCAAATTGTCAGCACAGCCATTTTATTACTGCACGTCATATACCAGATAAAGAAAATGTTCAAATCCCTGCAAAAACATAATTCTACGCAACTACAATGCCATTCTGTACCACAGGTGTGAAAACATTTTAGGCAATATTTAAAATATGACAGATACAATATGGCACACTTGAGGTGGGGTAATAAGAAGGCTACTGTATGTTGAAAATCTAGGGTAAAATTAGTGAACATTTCTGAAGTTACGAGCTGGCGTAGTGAAATTGCAATGAAATGTCATAACTTTGTCACTGTTTTATATTTTGGCACCAACTTTTTAATGCAATTTTCCTATGATTCCACCTCATAAACTGCACAGATGGAAATGTTCTCATTCATGCCAAAATACCATTCCACACCATTCTGTGCCATTCCACTCCACAGGTGCAAAAATATGTTTGGGGCCAGATGTGAAAAATGACAGCTGTACTGTTCATGAGGAGTTGTGAAAACATGGCTATGTTGAAAATTTGGAGTCAAAATATTAAAATTCTATCAACATTACGCACATACGTAGAAAAATGTCAATGACCGAGTGTAATTCAGCCATTTTTATGAATTTTTGCTCCAAATTTTCACCATGGGCTTTCAACCCCAGCTCATAACACTGGCACTGTCATTTTGTTAATCTGTCCCAATAGGTGATTTCACGCAGTGACTATGAAATCACCTTCCAGGCCTGGGTGACAAAATGACAGTGATAGTGTTCATGAGGTGAGGTCCCAAAAAGTCCATGTTGAAAATTTGGTATAAAAAAATCCAAAAAATGACCAAGATATCAAAATAAGTTCAAAACACCATTCACAGTCATTATACAGCACTTATCTTAATTCTTAAGTTCATGATTTGGCTTTGAAGAGTGAAGATGTGTCCCAGTCCACAGAAGATGACACCTGATGACCTCCAGAGGTAAGTATAGGGCAAGGGGAGGTGTAGTGTGGTGGGTGATCAGTTTGAGGGCTGGGATGGAGGATGGTGGTGGAGGAGATGACAAGGGACTGTTTTCTTTTTTTACAGGGGGAAAAAAGATGTTGAGGAACTGTTTCCTTTTTTTTACAGGTATTGTACTGCAAGCAATGGGACACTGGGGTGGGCTCCCTAATGCCTGACAATGCAGTTGGGGGTAGGACATAACTGGGGACATTGGGAGTGGGCTTCCAGTGTTTCACAATGACAGAGGGGCTAGTGCTGACACAGGCATTGGGCATCCCACTGTTAGCATAGTGTAAGGGAAGAGGAAGAGGAAAATTGTTTAACCAGGAGGGGCCTAATTTTGGACACTATAAGTGGACTACCCAGTGTCCCACACTGCTGGGGGGGCATATTGGGGACATTGGGAATAGGTTCCTCAGTGTTCCACACTGGCAGGTGATGGGTTACACTGGTGACATGGGGAATGCACAACACAATGTTGGCAGAGCTTTAAATATTTAATATTATTAATCCTTGGTCCCCTTCCCCTTAGAAGCAGTGAAACAGGAAAAACAACTTTTCTTTAGGTAAGCACCAAGAGGCGTTTACCTAAATGGGGGCTAAGGAATAAGATTCTGTGGTCTGTCTGTCCCAAAAATAAGCAGGGGTTATTTTAGGGATTACTGCCACAAATCCACCTCCCACACTGCTACACGCAATAGTGGGTGCTTCAAGATACTGCCACAATTTGTGACAGACACTACCAGCTGAAAAAAAAAAAATATTTAAGGATATGATACAGAAAAACTAATTCAAAAATTATGTTCCTATGGCTCCAGTTAGGTAAACACTACTGTCTGTATTTACCTAGGGGCAGTATTTTTTTTAAAGATTTAGCTTTTTCCACCTCGCTGACTGAAAACAAGATGGCAGAATCTGGACCGAACATCTATCACAAAAATCATTACAATTCATCAATGATAATATATTTTTTCACTAAACCATCCAAATGCACACCCTTGGCACTCACCCCACCATCCCTAAAAAATTCAGAGAATAATGTCATTCTGTGTGTGCTGTAGATGAGGGCAAAAATCCCATGTAACCTTATGGGGGGAAAAAATTCCAGTTTTGGATTTTTGACCACTTTATATCTCAAAAACCATAAAAGTTGCCATCATGAAACTTTACACACCTTGTAACACTGACAAAATGACAGAAAACACCCATTCTGAAGCAATTTCTTTAAAAAACACCAAAGTTATTAAGGTGGAAAATTTGACATTTAACATTAAAGTGCTGTACCACTATTCTGTCTCCTATAATATTGTATATATACCGTGTGTATATATATATATATTTATATATGTGTGTGTGTGTGTATATATATATATATATATATATATATATATAATGAATAGATGATTGTGTATTACAAGGCAATAAAACCATCAAACGGTTCTGGGGACAAGGGAACCCTCAAGAGCGAAGCTCGAGAGGTTCCTTTGTCCCCAGAACCTCTCAATGGTTTTATTACCAAGTCATACACACTCACCTATTTTTATTTTTTTAATATATGTATTCAACATACATTTTTTCTTGTGAAAATAATGGGCACCCAACTACTATGATAAACCTTGGCTCAAGAGCCCGACTGTTACTCCTACTACTCCGCACTGCACTGAAGACTAACTTGTTCTGAGTCTTACCTGCATTTCTGTGGTGAGATGTATGAAAGCAGGATCAACCAGATATTTTTTGAGGCACTGAACAAGGAAAGGAAAAATTGTAAAAATAAAAATAGAACAGTGCTAGCCCAAGGATGTTTTCTTGCTAAGCGAGTGATAGAGCCGCCATCTTTTTCAAAATTGCTCTGTCTGCCCACACTAGAAAAGAGGCCAATAGAAATGCACATTTAGGATGATGCTGTTGTCAGAGTTGCACTTGTGCAGTTGAGATTTATTGATAATACTATCGTTCAGGTCCCGAACGATAGTATTATGGCACCTGAACGATAGTATTATCACCCTTGAACAGTGGTATTATTGCTCCAGTAACGATAGTATTACCGGGAATTTTTGTATACTTTACAAGGGTATTATTTTACGTATCCATATATTATATATATTTATATATATCTGTATGTGTGAATGAGTATATGTGTATATACTGTATATTATACTGGTGTGGTAGTGCCAGTATAGTTAGGTTTGAGGTGTGACTTCTATATTAAAGCCCAATATTTGTAATTTAATAACTTAGCAATGGGTCAACAAATTTAAATGAAAATTTGCATGCACAATTTTGAGGGATAGGTTTGTTGATATGGCAAATTTTCTTTGAATCAGTTGTATGGTGTCTGAGATATGGAGTCTTAAAAATTGTTAGATTTACATGTTTTTTGTTATTTCTTTGTCCACATGTATCTCAGAAACTGTTTTAAACTGTGGTCTGTAATTTTCAGGGTAGAAAGTCTTTGTTTTACAGATGTACCTTTTGCTGGTTTGGTGAAAAATATTAATTATTTTGTTCTAAAGTTATTTTGAACTTCCCATTATTTTCTCTATGAAATTATACTGTAGATGTTTAGCACGAAAATGGATCCTGTGTCTCAAGAGTGTAATCTTTTTTCACAGACAGGTCATCCTGTGTCGCAGGTGGGAAATTCTTTTTCATATGTCTGCCATTTTGTTTTTCAGTTAGCAAGAGAAAGAAAACACATAAAAATGAAAAAAAAATGAATGGATTTAAAAAAACAAACATCAGAATCTAGCTAAATGGGACTCTAGCTATATTTTGCTGTCTGTTTTTTTAAAATTATGCCAAGAAATTACTTTTCTGGCTACCCAAAATTTAGTGTGCCCAGTTTAGTGAAATGAGTGCTTCCCCAGTGTTCTTTGTAGAACAGTGGGAATTTTTTGACTTCTGCAGCTGCAGCTGAACTCCTGCTGCCAGTTGCAGTGTGATCTGTGAGCCACTGTTTCCTTGGTGTTTGCTGCCCCCCAACACTTATTGCCTGTTCCTGATGTCTAGTGGTACCCACCACCCACTGATCAGCATCCTCATTGATTTTTATTCCCTGGGGTCTAATGGCAACCCCCCACCGACAGCCACCATCCTCATTATTTTTTGTTATGTTCCTTGGTGTCTAGTGGCACCCCCCACCAGCCGATCACCATCCCCATTCTTTTTTATTCCTTAATGTCTAGTGG
The DNA here is from genome assembly GCA_016271365.2 of Neoceratodus forsteri. Classification (NCBI taxonomy): domain Eukaryota; kingdom Metazoa; phylum Chordata; order Ceratodontiformes; family Ceratodontidae; genus Neoceratodus; species Neoceratodus forsteri. The sequence continues at coordinate 59,544,628 of CM028130.1, forward strand.
CACCCCCTGACCCTCCATTCACAGTCTCCATTATACAAATCTTGTTTCCTGGTATCTAGTGCCCCCCCCATTTCAGGTACAATCTTGAAATGAACAAAATGGTCCTTCACTAACTTTTTCCTTTTGAGCAAAACCTGGTGTTTACTGCCCTCCACACACTCTTTTTCCTGTCACTGGTGTCTAGTGGTATCCCACTCATCAGTCACTGTCCCCATTGATTTTTATTCCCTGATGTCTAGTTGCACCCCCAAACCACTGTCCCAGTTATTTCTTTTTTACATTCCCTGGTACCTAATGGCACCCCTCCCACTGATCGCCATCCACATTTTTTCATTCCTTGGTATCAAGTGCCCACCTTCCGCTTGCCATCCCCATTATTTGATGTTTGTTCCCTGGTGTCTAGTGGCACCCCCACCCTCCCAATTCAGGTACAATCCTGAAATAAAGAAAATGGTCCCTCAGTTACTTTTTCCTTTTACTCAAAACCTGTAAAAGAAAAAAAACTCTCCCTTGCTGATCAGCCCCCACACCCTCACCACCCACACACCACCCATCGCCGCACACCCCCTAGTACACCATCATACACTCTCACTCACCAAAACAGGTTCCAGGTTCAAGACCCACTCTCTGATCAAAGACACATCTTGCTCTTGAACTGGCGACTGCAATATGAGAAACTAAGTTAAATGAGGTTCAATGTATTTCAATGGGGGGTCCAACTTTTATGTATAACTTAAGGATTTTTTGAGATTTTGACCCAAAATTTTCAACATGGCCTTTTGGGGACTGCACCTTATGAACAAGATGACTGACATTAGGTAACTCCTGCCTCAAAGGTGATTTAGTGGTCAGTTGGTGAAATCACCTTCTGAGTGGGATAAGTGTGATGGCAGTCACATTGTTCATGAGGTGGTGTCATAAGAAGGCTATGTTGAAAATGTGGGATTAAAATATGTACAAATGGTAAAGTTATGTCCATTTGTTGCAATTTCACTACACACACTCATAATTTTGGAAAATTTAAAGAGTTTGATCCTAAATTTTCAATGTACACTGCTTATACCCCCATCTCATGTATGTAATAGCTGTCATTTTTCAAATCCTAGTCAAAATGTGTTTTTGCACATGTAGCGTGGAATGGCATTGCAGTTACACAGATTTAAATTTTGTTGGGGATTTGAAATTTGAATTTTTTCTGTACTGGGTACATGAGGTGGGATAATAAGATAGCTATGCTGACAATTTGTTTGCTTTTGTCCTACAGTATACTGTACATGAAAGTGCAGGGCCATTCCAAATTGATGTACGTACATGCATCTATGGAGGGATGGGACCACAGGGCCCAAAGGGCTCTGTGCTCCCTCAGGCAAATAAGGATATGATTACACAATCTCAACAACTGTAGATAGGTGGGGCCCTGCGCTTCCACAGGCAACTAAGGATATGATTATACTATCTGACAAAGTAAGGAAATAAATTGCAAAAAACATCATTAACACATCAGTTAGAGTGGTAGCAACAAAATTAGGGAAATGTGATGTTAGGGTTTCCAACCCTAACACCCCACCCTACCCTGTACATACCAACAGATGTTGAGAAGGTGCCTTGGGATCGTCAGCCCTAATGCTCCCCTCATTCTTCTATACTCTATCCCTCTCAGCTTATTTACTTATGGAATGGGGTGAGTGTAATGGCGGACAATCCCAAGACACATCCCCAATGATTGTTGGTGCGTACAGGGAGGGGTGTTAGGGTTGGAAACCCTAACACCATATTGCCCTACTTTTGTTACTGCAACCCTATCTGATGCATTAACAAAGTTTTTTGCAATATATATATATATATATCTAGGAGAAACATCTGTAAAAATTGTGGTCCCTTGTTGATAAAACACACTACATGACCATGCATTATCCCACAATGACCTCATGCCTCCCACAGTGAATGCATGCCTGCACTTCTTTCCATCCCATAGAATCTTCTCTCTAGCAGCCTTCACAATGAGATCACTCTACAATTGGAACACACAGGCCACCACTGGCACACACAGCCTAATATGATTATTGTACATTCAAATAAAAAAAAAACCTTATCTGGTCGATCCTGCCATTTTTACCCTGTCTCCGGTGTAATCACTTTCACTTATTGTGTTCCAGTGTAGCAGGACCAAGTGGCACTCCTTACAGTAAAAAATGATGAGCAAAGTTTTGTAATCAGGAAACTTTGCTACACAAACACGTTATCCATGTGTTTTTAAACTCAATTTAGTTAGTTTTCTATAAAAAAAAAAGATGGAAACTGTACAGTGAGGAGAGCAAGTGAGTCGGTGACTTTACAAGTGTAGCTGAAAGAGTGTTACTATAGCAACACTCACTCACACTTCTGTCTACACTTGTGAAGCTGCTGACTCACTTCTCTCTCTCTCTCTCTCTCTCCTCACTGTACAGGCAGTTGCAATTTTTTTACAGAAACTAACTAAACTGAGTTTAAAACCATTTGCTGTCCCTGTATAAAAAAATATATTTCCCTGGTAGTCTAGTGGTCCCTCACCCCTCCTGCCAACCCCAGGTAAAATGAAATATTATTCCCTGGTAGTCTAGTCATCGCTCCCCACTATCTGAGGTCAATCCCGGTCATGTTAATTCTTTTACTATGTCCCTGGTAGTCTACTGGTCCCTCCCTATCCCCAATCCTGTCCTGTAAAAACACAGTAATATATCCTTTGTGGTCTAGTTTACCCCTCACCCTGTCAGGTAGTCACTCATTATCCTGCTCCCCCCAGTCCTGACTCTCAGCTGGTGACCAACACAAATCTCCTCTCTTCACCATAACTGACCGCCAACTGAGCTATGAATGAGCGAGTACTGTATGCACACTCCCACATGGAAATAGGGATACTATTACAATATTTCAATCCTCGTGGATGAATTGTACTGTGTGCTCCCAGCTGCAAATATGAAAACCCTTATGGAGGGCTGGGAGTGCAGATGCATACACGGTAGCGCAGAGCCCAGGATCTGTGTGTTATGGCATGCATCACTACATAGTCTTCACCTGGCAAAGTGGACAGTTTTCCCAGAGAAGAACTACATCTATTATCACTTTATGCAAAGTAGGGATGCTTTGCATAGTTCTACACATCAATCAATCAATCAATCAAAACATTTATTTATCCAGGTGAACATCATTGAGCAGAGCTCTTTTACAAGATGAACCTGGTTAGAACAGGGTCAGGAAACATTCATCATAAAAACATATAAATACATGTAAACAAGTGTATAAACACAAACACAATGGTGCAGTAATAGGGGAGTCAAATGATAAAAGGAAGACAAGGCAAGTCATAACAGAGGAGGATTCAAATACAAGGGGCAGGTCCACCATTGAACCATGCAACTGTATATAAACCATGTTCTTTGTATAGAAGTACCAGTTAGTTCATTTACCAGGGGCAGTCATTAGTACTAGCCATGAAAATGGCTAGGAGAACCACCAACTAATGGCAGATGGGGTACCAGAAGGGGTATGTAATAGGTAAGTGAAGGATAAACATTGTGAGACGTGAAGTCCCAAGGATAGGTTGGTAGGACTGATGTGGTGGGGGGGCCTACGGGGAGAGGGAAAGGGGAGTTAGGACTTTTATATTATGATTGCATGTAGATTGTGGATGAGTGCAGTATAGAGTTGTGAAAAGAAGGCTGGAGAAAGTGGGAAGATAGACCAGTATCAAAGGGAGGACAGAGGCATCAAGGTGTTACATGAAAGCATGATAACAGACCAGGGCCAAGGAGGAGACAAGCACTAGAAGTAATTCGTTCATGGTTAAATGGTACAGGTTAGCATGATGACAATTTATGGTCATGGGAAACAATTGCACTGATAATTTCTGAGACATGAATATAAGAGCTTGAAAAATGAGATGCCGATGGGTGACCTTAGTTCCAGTTTTTTTTGCAATTTCTTCCACAAGGAGGACAGTGTAAAGCTTATAGCAGCCCTGCCAAAGTGAGAGTTGACTTTGGGAACCATCAGTAGGAGAGATTTGCAACTTCTCAGGGCGTAATTGCCTATTGGTTTTATAGGAAGACAGTCTATAATGTGTGGGGTAGTTTTTTGGAGATGGCTCTCAGGGTCCATAAGGCTGCATTTTTATCACACCTGAATTGAAGAGAACTCCACCCTACTGATTGATATAGGGAGCAATGGTGAGTGGAATAAGGCAGGCCTGTGATGAACCTCAAAGCTCTATGATATAATGTGTCAAGTTTGGTGAGGTAGGAAATGGGACAGTGACTGTAGAGGATGTCAGCATAATCTATCAAGGATAGAAAGGTTGATTGTACCAGCTGTAGTTTGGCATCTCTAGTTAAGAAGCGGGCTATCCTAAAGAACAGGCCAAGTCTCTGTCATAATTTTTTGAGTAATTCTTCAATGTGTTCTATAAAGGAGAGCCTATGGTCCAGCCATACTCCCAGGTATTTGAATTTAGGGACAAATTCCAACTTCTGGCCAAGAATTGTAGTAATCTGTGGCACAGGATCTGATAGGGCTGAATTTAGCATTTGGGCAGAGGGAGAAAAGAGCATTGCTTTTATTTCTTGGCGTTAAGTAATAATTTTTTGTTTATGAGTTGGTGTTGCAGCAGGTTGAACTCAGATTGAAGGTCGTTACATGCAAATTGTAATGATGAGCAGCTTACGTAAAGAACTGTCATCTGCAAACAGATGAATGTTGGCCTTAGTTATGCTTTCATCAATATTGTTGATGTATATTGCAAATAAGATCGGTCCTAAGAAAGAACCCTGGGGAACACCTCTTAGGAGAGGTTTGAGAATTGAGAGATCTCCTTCCACTTTCTCCTGCTGGAAACAATCTGAGAGGTAGTTGTTGAACCACTGTAAAAATAATGGATCAGCACCTAGTGAGGTCAGGGAAGAGAGTAGCAGAGAATGGTCGACAGTGTCAAAGGCCTTGCTCAGGTCCAAGAATATGGCTCAGGTGTAATTCCTGTTGTCTAGCTCTCTTTGCCAGTCATTAGTCACTTTGGAAAGTGCTGTGATTGTGCTATGTTTAGCTCTAAACCCTGATTGAACTGGATTAAACAGGTTATTTAGCTTCTAGATACTGCCTCAGCTGGTTACTTATGACTTTTTCCAGTAATTTTGACAAGACCGAGAGAATCTAAATTGGTCTGTAATTATTTAGATCACAGGGATTTCTGGACTTGAGCAGGGGTATGATGTGCACTGTATTCCATATTGAAGGAATGGATCCTTGAGTTAATGATAGGTGAAATAAATGGGTTATGGGCATGGCTAACACATGGATGGCCACCTTCAAAAAATATGGGTCTAGGGTATCTGCACCAGCACTTTGGTTTTTACATCCAGTTTTAGCAATAGGTATTCAATTTCTTTCACAGTAGTAGGATGCAAGGAGAGGACTGAATCAGTGATGCTAGGATCTGCACCTTCATTATCCACCTGAGAACGTATCAAATTTGCAGGGGAATTGTCGAAGGCTAAGCCTGCAATCGCAAAGTGATTTTTGAAGGCATCCAGAACTTCCAGTCTGTCACTAATAGTGTTATTGTTTAAGGAGATTTCATCAGGTAGTGAGCCACTGCTCATGTGATCAGACAAGTCCTTGATGGTTTTCCAAAATTTTGTAGGATTTTTGAAGGCAGAGAGAAATTCAGAATGATAGTATGCAGCTTTTGTATCTCTAACCATTCTAGTACATGAGTTTCATGCCCTTTTGAACTTGTACCAGTCCTCAGCAGACTGGGTTTTGCGAGCTTTTTTCCATAGGTCATCTCTTTCAGCCAATGCAGATTTTAATAATGGTGTGAACCATCTACATGCTTTTTTTTCTATTCGCACCTTAACTATAGGGGCATATTTATTTAGGGTGTCTAGGATAATTTTGCTGAATATGTCGAATGCTGATTTCATGTTTTTTGCCAAATAGAACTCTTGCCAAAACAAGGGGTGTTTCAGTTCGTTTATGTAGGCAGTGAGATCAAAGTTCTGTCTAGATCTCTTGGCAGCAAACTTCGGTGAAGTAGTAGGTTTGTTGCTTGATCTAATGCAAGCAATAAATGAGTGATCACTGATATCACTGAAGAAAGTGCCGGCAAAGGAGAAGAGATGTGGTTTATTCACTAGGATAACATCTAGCAGGGAGCTGTTATCCATGTTCTTTTTTTTTTACTCATGTTGGTTCGACAGTGAGTTGCAATAATCCATGGGTGACACAGAAAGCTATGAGAGGAGCAGCGGTTTTAGATAGCCAATCTAAATTAAGATCCCCAAGACTAATAATTTCTGAGGATTGTTGTTCAATGATATTACTCAGATGAGGTAACAATTGTAAATCAGCAGAGGAGGTCTATAGCACCCTATGATACATAATGTTGAAGTGTGCAAGATGGTAACTTGAAGCGACAGACATTCATAAGCATTTACAACAGATAAAACACTCAGACAGGATGCCGTATACCTATCCTTAACATAGATGGCAACCCCTCCACCCCTGGAGTGTCTGTCTGCTCTAAATAGTAAATAGTTAGGGATACTGACTTCCCTGTCGGAGGTGGCCAGCCTAAGCCAGGATTCTGAAACCACTAGGATGTCTGGTCGAGTATGGAAGACTCAGGCCTGGATCATGGAGAACTTTTTTAACAGACTGCATACATTAATGTGGAGGAAACTCATGCCTTACAGTGGGCAAGGTCAGAGGGTGATGTGATTGCAGCTGGTGGCCCCAGATTGAGCTCCACATTTCCTAACCACAGGAGAAGAAGGAGTAAAAGTTTTCTTAGAGTGGAAATAGTAAGCTTCGTACTGGTAACCCTTTTATGTCTTTGTGGCCCATTGTCCTGTGGGGGCATGCCCCAACATTTTTTGCCCTTCCCACTAAGGGTGGCAGAGACGAGTACTCTGTTATCTGTAGAGGTGATGCTTCTATGATGTTGGCGGAAGTCATAAGCTGAGGTGGCAATTCATTTCATGTACCAGCGTTAAAGGTAATATGAGAATAGTGTTGAAGAATTGGGGAGTTGAAAAGGCATATATCCATGTAGGGACAGTAACTAGTTACAGAGCAGATCAGATTAGTATCCACAGTAATAAAGGCTTGAGGTGGCATATATTGGGCATGCAATATGAGATAAAATAAGGACCTGAACAGGATCCATGATTTGACACACATAGTGGAATAAGGATGGGGGGAGCTAGAGAGGAGTGAGCTAGAAAGATGGGGTGGGGTTTATGTGTATTTAATCAGGACTGGGGGTGGCTGAGTGAGTGAAAAAAAAATGGCAGCTAGGGTACCCTTCCTGGAGGTAATCAGTCCCTGAGGGCAAGTCTGTACCTGGGTTTCTGTGAGGGGCTGGTGGCTTCAGACCTGGACTGTGGATGGCAGTCTGGCAGGTTGGGTTCATCAGAGAACCATGGCAGTGGCTCTCAGACTACCTGGAAGGAGAAGGCAGAGGAGAATTAAATAAGAAAGTCAGAGGGGGTGGGGCTGCTCATGGAGCTAAGAAGAAATGCAGACTGGCTTAAACAGGGGGGTTGCAGACCAAGATGATTCAGCACAGTGCCTTCAAGTCTGAGTGAGCAATAACAGGGCTATTTACAACACAATTCTAGTGTAAAAAGGTGAAGGGGGTTTTCAAAGGCCTGAGCTGAGATCACTACTGGTCTTATGAGGAACACAGTACAGGCATTTACATTAAATCAGAAAACTTCAGCTATAAAATACAAACAAGACAGTTTTAACACAAAACATAATCAAGCACAATATAATCAAACATTAACAGTGCAGAGCTATATGGAGCCAATCAGAGTGCTCCGGCAGCTGACTGCAGCCAGAGGGGCACACCAATAAAAGATCCTGGATTTAAACCCAGAGACAACTGTTCTCATGTAAAGAAAGCAAAAATGTTCAGCGAGGGCTCCCTTCCTGGAGGTAATGAGTCCCTGAGGGCAAGTCTGTGCCAGCGTTTCTGTGAGGGGCTGGTGCCTTCAGACCTAGACTGTGGGAGGCAGTCTGGCAGGTCGTGTTTGTCAGAGAATCACAGCTGTGGCTCTCAGACTACCTTAAAGGAGAAGGCAGAGGTGATTTAAATAAGAAAGTCAGATGGGATGGGGCTGCTCATGGAACTAAAAAGAAATGCAGACTGGCTTAAACGAGGGAGGTGTTGCAGACTAAGATGTTAGGCAAGGTGCCGCCAAGTCTAAGTGCGCAATAACAGGGCTATTTAAAACACAATACTAGCATAACAATTTGAAGGGGGGGTTTCAAAGTCTTAAGCTGAGATTGCTACTGGTCTTATGAGGAACACAATACAGACATTTACATTAAAACAGAAAACTTTAGCTATAAAATACAAACAAGACAGTTTTAACAGAAAACATAATCTAGAACAATATAACCAAAATTTAACAGTGCAGAGCTATATGGAGCCAATCAGAGTGCTCCTGGGTCTGACTGCAGCCAGTGGGCCACAGCAGTAAAAGACTCGGTATTTAAACCCAGAGACAACTGTTCTCATGTAAAGAAAGCAAAAATTGGCAGCTAGGGCTGCCTTCCTGGAGGTAATCAGTCCCAGAGGGCACGTCCATACTTGCATTTCTGTGAGGAGCTGGTGTCTTCAGACCCAGACTGCGGGTGGCAGTCTGGCAGGTCGGGTCCATCAGAGAACAACATCTGTGGCTCTCAGACTACCTGCATTTCTGTGATGGGCTGGTGACTTCAGACCTGGACAGTGGGTGGAAGTCTGGCAGGTTGGGTTCAGTTGTGGCTCTCAGACTACCTGCGTTTCTGTGAGGGGCTGGTGGCTTCAGACCTGGACTGCGGGAGAAAGTCTGTCAGGATGGGTTCATCAGAGGACCACGGCTGTGGCTCTCAGACTACCTGCATTTCTGTGAGGGGCTGGTGGATTCAGACCAGGACTGTGGGAGACAGTCTGGCAGGTCGGGATCATCAGGGAACCACGGCTGTGGTTCTCAGACTACCCGCATATCTGTGAGGGGCAGGTGGCTTCAGACCTTGACAGCGGGAGGCAGTCTGGCAGGTTGGGTTCATCAGAGGACCACAGCTGTGGCTCTCAGACTACCTGCATTTCTGAGAGGTGCTGGTGGCTTCAGACCTGGACTGCGGATGGCAGTCTGGCAGGTCAGGTTCATCAGGGAACCACGGCTTTGGCTCTGAGACTACCTAAAAGAAGGCAGAGGAGAATTAAATAAAAAAGTAAGAGGGGGTGAGGCTGCTCATAGAGATAAAAGAAATGCAGACAGGCTTAAACGGGAGGGGGGTGTTGCACATCAAGATGTTAGGCATGGTGCCTCCAAGTCTGAGTGAGCAATAACAGGGCTATTTAAAACACAATACTAGCATTAAAAGGTGAAAGGCAGGGTTTCAAAGGCCTGAGCTGAGATCACTATTGGTCTCATGAGGAACACAATACAGGCATTTACATTAAAACAGAAAACTTCAGCTATAAAATACAAACAAGACAGTTTTAACAGAAAACATAATCTAGCACAATGCAGTCAAACAATAACAGTGCAGAGCTATATGGAGCCAATCGGAGTGCTCCTGCGGCTGACTGCAGCCAGTGGGGCACACCAATAAAAGACTCTGGATTTAAACCCAGAGACAACTGTTCTCATGTAAAGAAAGCAAAATTTAAGCTTAGGGTCCTTCCTGAGGTAATCAGTCCCCGTGGGCAAGTCTGTGCCAGCGTTTCTGTGAGGGGCTGGTGCCTTCAGACTTAGACTGCGGGAGGCAGTCTGGCAGGTCGGGTTTGTCAAAGAACCACAACTGTGGCTCTCAGACTACCTGGAAGGAGAAGGCACAGGTGATTTAAATAAGAAAGTCAGATGGGGTGGGGCTGCTAGTGGAGCCAAAAAGAAATGCAGACTGGCATAAACGAGGGGGTGTTGCAGTGCAGACCAAGATGTTGGGCATGGTGCCTCCACATCTGAGTGAGCAATAACAGGGCTATTTAAAACATAATACTAGCGTAAAATGGTGAAGGGGGGTTTCAAAGGCCTCAGCTGAGATCGCTACTGGTCTTATGAGGAACACAATACTGGCATTTACATTAAATGAGAAAATGTCAGCTATAAAATACAAACAAGACAGTTTTAACAGAAAACATAATCTAGCACTATATAATCAAACATTAACACTGCAGAGTTATATGGAGCCAATCAGAGTGCTCCGGTGTCTGACTGCAGCCAGTGGGCCACAACAGTAAAAGACTCTGTATTTAAACCCAAAGACAACGGTTCTCATGTAAAGAAAGCAAAAAATTGGCAGCTAGGGCTGCCTTCCTGGAGGTAATCAGGCCCTGAGGGCATGTCCATTCCTGCATTTCTGTGAGGAGCTGGTGTCTTCAGACCCGGACTGTGGGTGGCAGTCTGGCAGGTCGGGTTCATCAGAGAACAACGGCTGTGGCTCTCAGACTACCTGCATTTCTGTGAGGGGCTGGTGGCTTCAGACTTGGACAGCAGGTGGCAGTCTGGCAGGTCGGGTTAGGTTGTGGCTCTCAGACTACCTGCGTTACTGTGAAGGGCTGGTGGCTTCAGACCTGGACTGTGGGAGACAGTCTGGCAGGTCAGATTCATCAGAGAATCATGGCTGTGGCACTCAGACTACCCACGTATCTGTGAGGGGTAGGTGGCTTCAGACCTTGATAGCGGGAGGCAGTCTGGCAGGTTGGGTTCGTCAGAGGACCACGGCTGTGGCTCTCAGACTACCTGCCTTTCTTTTTTTTTTTTTTTGCAAATCACTTTATTTTATGAATAAACATATACATTAAACAACAAACATAACATTAAACAGGTCCAAACAATACCTCCAAGCAAATAAAATAAAGAGGTAAACCTTCCCCCCAACCCTCCCACCCCCCAACTCCCCAACCCCCAACCCCTTGCAGCTATCCAAATCTTTGATGTAACAGAAATGGAAAAGAAAAGGATCTTAGCTGAAAGTAGACCAATGGCTAGCAGTAGGATGTATGCGGGAGAAGGAATTTCCAACTAAAATGTGGCCTTGTGGGACAAAAGGGTAGGGAGTTCCATAATGAGCATGGGTAATAAAGGCTAAATTTGGTAGAAAGGGAACAAGACGGATCTCACAAACTAATAACCATATCTGTCTTTCAGGGATTGGAGAAAGCCACCCCAGCATTTAAAAAATTAACTGAAGCATTATGGAGATTTGAGATTGACCTCTCAGCATTTAATGCATTCAGAAATTCGTCCCACCATTCTTTAAAGGAAGGAATCAGTTACCTTGCCAGTGGCGAAGAATCAATAGCTTTAGGTAACTCGAGGCAACCAAAGCTATTTGGCATTTCTGGGTTCGGATATGATCTGAGCATACATCCCAAAAACACAGATCTCTGAGTTGAAAAGGGTGATAGATCACAACACGTTGTATCCAGCCTTTAACGCTTGCCAAACTTAACAATTTTAGGGCGGCCCAAATTTTATGAAAAGTAGTAGCTAACTGGTCTCCACATTCAGTACAGGTCGGAGACGACAGTCTTTTTAACCTAGATAATTTGGCAGGTGAGAGGTATAAGTTATGTAGCAGGTTAAACTGAATATCTCTCAGTCTGTCCTGTTTGATGCATGAGTAAACATTCACCCATATTCTTTCCCAGGTCGCGTCCGACCACCCCATGGCTAGGTTAGTTTCCCAGTAGAAAGGGACTGGTGATATTTTTTGACCTAAACTTGTTAGAATATATTTATATATTTTGAGACTGGCTTTCCAGACAACACAATTTCACTCAGTTTCACATTAATTTGCCAGCTTTTTCAGAAACCTTATTTTACGATATGAAAAAAAATACTTCTTCAGATCTGAAAAGCTCTAAAAGTCCCTAGGCTAACCCCAAACCTATCAATCCAAACAGGAAGGGGAGATTATGCTTCCAGAGAAGAAACTGAGATACAGGTTTTATACAAGAATCATGTACAAAACCTTGTAATAGGTTTATTACCCACAAGAAAATTAGGGTTTCTCAAAAGGGGTTGAGATAGGTCATTGGCATAAGGGATATGTAATCTTAAATACAGTTGGTGTAATGCCCTTATATCCCAACCCATAGGGGTATTTCTAACTTGGTTAGGGACCTTAGACCATGGTATATATAAAAGGATTCTAAATCAAGGTTAACAAGTTTGGAAACCTCCTGGTCAAGAACGGGTCCGTGAGAGGGGTATCTCCTTCTCAGAAGCCATAAAGCTTCATCTAGTTGCATGGATGGCTAGATAGTAGGTATAGAAACTGTATCTGGAGACCTCCCACCTTCCGATGAAAGATTAACTTGGCATAGCCCTCTAGAGGGTTTGCCCTTCCATAGAAAATCCGAGCAATATTTATAGAGCGGGTTGAAGAATGACCAGGGGAGGTAGACGTTCAGATTATAAAGAGGATAGAAAATCCTGGCTAGGATCATCATCTTTATTGTATTAACTCTACCTGAAAAAGTCAGAGGGAGCTTCGTCCACCTCTCCAGGTCTTCCTTGATAGATTTAAATAAGGGCTTTAAATTTAGGCTGGCCAACTTCCCAAGGTCTTTCGAAATCTGAATGCCTAAATAGGATAAAGAGTTTGACTGCCACTGCAACCCTAAAGAGGAACACCAACTTTTATGGCGGTGGGAGGATAATGAATAGACCATTGTTTTGTTCCTATTGAGTTTATAGCCGGAGAATTCACTAAAACATAAAATTAATGAGAGTAGGTGGGGAAGTGAAGTAGTACTATTCTTAATATGTAGCAGCAGGTCATCAGCGAATGCTGATACCTTAAACTCAAGTTACCTATACAGATCCCATGTATTGAGCAGTCCATTTGGATAGCTCTTATAAAGGGTTCTAAATATAAATTAAATAGATACGTGAGAGAGGGCAACCTTTGACGAGTACCTCATAAAAGGGAGGGCTGACGGATCAAATTGTTGCATTGAACCTTGCAGATGGGCAATCATACAAAATCCAATATAATGAATACATTTTCTGGAATGCCAAATTTGGCCAATGTTGCAAACATAAAACCCCACTCTACCCTATCGAATGCCTTTTCTGCTCTAGCGATACTAAAGAAGCCTCCATGTCTGGGTTTCAGAGCGAAATTAAATAAAACAACTTTCTAAAATGGTCTGCCGAGATCGACCTGAAACAAAACCCGTGTGCTCCGGGCTTAAAAGCCCAATCCATGTTGATTTCAGTCTGCTAGCTAAAATTTTAGCATAAATCTTTATGTCTATATTTATTAAAGAAATAGGTCTGTAGTTACTCACCGAGTCTAAAGACTTATCTGGTTTAGGTAGCAAAATTATCCTGGCTTCAAAAAGGGATCTGTCATTTACCCCATTACTATGCCAGTAGGCATAAAGTTGGTACAGGAGCGTTATCAACTTTCCCTTAAAGGTCTTGAAAAAGAGGGGTGTGAAGCCATCCGGACCGGGAGCTTTATCTAATTTCAATGAGTCAATAGCATTTGCTATTTCCTCCTCCGAAAAGGGGGCTATCAGCAGCTGTATAGATTCCTCGGGCATCTGTGGGAAAGAAATTTTGTCTAAAAATTCTCGTATTTTAGATTCACCTGTAAGGAGAGGGTTGACTACAGTATAAAGACTTATAGTAATTGAAAAAAATATTTAAGATGCCCTCGGGGTCAGTAATCAATTTGTTTGTGTCAGGATGTTTCAGAGCTGCTACCCACTTGGCCTCTGCTCTTTGCTTTAACTGCCAAGCCAAAAGGTTGCCAGCTTTGCTACCCTGCCCTATATACGCTGCTTTTAGTTTAGAGGCAGAGCTCTCTACCTTCTCATTTAAAGTGTTTACATACCAAATCCTTAGGCTACTTAGTTCCTGTTCTTGATCCTTGGTTCTGGAAGCCTCATTTACAGCTTCTAGAATGGAAATTTTTTTCAGGCAATTATTTAGTAAATATTTGTTTTTAGCCTTACGCACTGTTGCTATTCTAAGGAGTTCACCCCTCCATGTAGCTTTTAAGGCAGCCCACACTAAATCTACTGCGTTGAGGGATCCCCAATTATCCGCTATAGTGTTAGCCAAAAACGCTTGAAAGCGAGCTAGTGTAGGGGGATCCTTTAATAGGCTATTGTTTAATGACCATGAATAAGATCTTGGTGGGGTGAACAGAGGGGCGCACTTGAGTTTAATAAGAGAATGATCCAAGAGAACTCGAGGTAAAAATGAGACCTCTTCTACTGTCGCCAAGCAATGCTGGCTGACCAAGAAGTAGTCAATTCTAGAATAGGATTTATGCACAGGGGAAAAAAAGGTAAAGTCTTTAATGGTTGGATTATACAATCTCCAAGGATCAATTAATCCGGAAGATGTTTTAAACTCTGCCAAAGCTCTATTGGGAGAAAATTGCAAAGTTCTATGCCAGAGGCGGTCTAGACTGTTGGATTGAACTAAATTCAGTCGCCCCTAGGATGATAGGGACATCCTTAAGAGGGGCTAGGATGGTGGCCAATTGCACGAAAAAAGATGGAGAATCTGAGTTAGGGCCATATATTGATCCCAAGACTAAACTGGTCCCTCCCAGCTTACCTGAAACTATAATGAATCTACCTTTCGGGTCGGGGATGATCTCAGAGGACGTAAAGGGAACCCCTTTTGCTACCAGCACAGCTACTGCTCGGCTATTTGAGGAAAAGCCAGCGCCGAAGACCTGACTGACCCATTTTTTTTTGAAACAATGGAGCCGGTCAGGAAGAACATGGGTTTCTTGGAGAAATACTATGGACGGATCGAATTGAGCCAAATGATGGAGCAGAATATATTTTTTCCGATTGTCCCTCCCCCCTTTGATGTTCCAGGAGATTATATTCAGCTGACTAGCCAGGTGGATATACCTGCTTGTTCATTAGAAGATATGGATAGCTGCCTTCCCTCCCAACCCTAAACAACAAAAATAAATATTCAGGTATCGCCTTCCCCCCCAAAAAGAAAACCCCCTCTCTTGGACCGCCACAAGGACGGGTCCTCTGGCCCAAGCCAACTCCTAAACCTGTGGTCCATGGTACGCCTATAGAGGTTGGGACTTCCCAAAAGCAATATAAGAATGAACCAGAGGGTATAAACCTACAGTTCTTATGTCCCTATTATAAGGAACCCTTAAACATTGTCACCCTATAGCTAACAAAACAGTTGTTAATTAAGGGGAGAGAACAGAGCAAATGGTATTTGCTTAAAGTTAAAAGATAACCAAAGCTAACTTCCAAATATCTACGACCCAGAAGGCACCAGATACACCCATAAAGGGGGTCTAGAAAGGTGGGGTCATGGGTCAATACTACCGTTGGTGAATAACTTGTACAGGTTTCATAATTTACCGAGGGCAAACCATATGGAGATAAAACTATATTACGTGTTAAGACATAATAAGGGTTTAAACAACTCTCACGAATCAACCCCATGTAATAAGCTACAAAAAAAAAGGGAAAACTTTATCCTGTGGCTACTAATTACTCATAGCCCTTGTATCTTTTAACGGGCTACTTGTTTAGACGTGTTTTTGTCTGAACGTAGTCTGACCCTAAGTGCCTTGAGGGTTGTATTATCTTATTAAACCTATATTATGGGGCCCTTTACCAGCTAGAAGCACTTATCTCCAGGCTTTATTTTCAAATAAAATTTATCTGGGAGCAGTAAGTAAACAAGACATTTAAATAAACTAGAAGCTCCCCCTTGCCAACGTTATGGCATTTATCCTAACAAAAGGCTTTATAGAATGTAGAACAGAAGGGCCCAAGATCCTATTTTTGCTTCCCCCAGGTTACTAAATTTCTAAATTATAAGAAAAGGTCCACACAATGAGAATAAGTCAGCTTCTGGGGGTTATACATATACTGGCTTCCAGCACTAAGCAGCGATTCTCCAGCTTGTTAAAGTCCGTTGTGTACCCACTAGTTTACATAAGACATAATATTGTGAAAGGTCCTGAGCTCTCATCCTTTCTTGAATAGATCAGGTAGGGAAGTCGCAAGGACTTGCAGTGCCTCATCCACAGATTCAAACGTTGAGTCTCTTCTTTTTAAAGAAATCTCTAACTTGGCAGGGTAGTTATTAATGATGTATGGATTCTCATGCCCATAACTTGAGTAATAGATCTAAACTGGCTCCGGCCTGACGTACCTACCATGTTAGATCAGGGACTAGCCAAGCTTCTTGCCTTCCCATTGAAACGTAGTTAACTTTTGTGACTCTCTCAGAATAAATTCCCGATCTAGGTAGTTTAATAACTTAAAGATCACAGGCCTAGGAGGTTGCGATGGTGGAGGTTTGGCTCTTAAGGTGCGATGGCCCCCTTTCTATCACGTGACTCTGGTCCATTGGGCGATGGTCCCACTGATTTCTTTAAGAATTTCTTAGAAAGGATAGTATTGGGGCCTTCCTTCTTCAGGGAGCCCCAATAACACCAGTTGTTGCGCCTGCTTCTTCCTCAGGATCATCCAGTCGGTCCTCCAGTTTAGTTATAGCTCTTTACTATCAATCGTAGTTAGCCCATTTTCTCTGCTTCCTCTCCAGCGATGAAACCCTGGCTTCAACGCTCGTTACCCTTCTAGCAAGTTGTGTCAGGGCCGGTTTAAACTCTGCCACCTCGTCCACCAATTTAAATAGTGCCTCTTTAATTGTTGAAAGATCCTGATATCTTGCCTGGTGATATCTCTTCTTTGGCGTTCGGCCTGAGGAGCTCCTCGCGAGGCCGCTACTTCCGATTCTATCGGGACTTTCCATCGCTCCCCAAAAAATGAAGACCGAAATTAACTGCTGTCTACAGTCTCGGTCCCAGCAGCAAGGGTTCTGAGCAGTTGATTTAGATAAAAAAAGTTTTAAAACTGCAGGTTTGTTTTCGGCGAGGGGAGACCCGGAAAACTACGTCTACTCCTCTTGACGCATCACGTGACTCCTCAGACTACCTGCATTTCTGTGAGAGGATGTTGGCTTCAGACCTGGACTGCGGATGGCAGTCTGGCATGTCAGGTTTGTCAGAGAACAACAGTTTTGGCTCTCAGACTACCTGCATTTCTGTGAGAGGTTGGTGGCTTCAGATCTGGACTGTGGGTGGTAGTCTTGCCAGTTTGGGTTCGTCAGAGAACCACCGCTGTGGCTCTTAGACTACCTGAGTATCTGTGAGGGTCTAGTGGCTTCAGACCTGGGCTGTGGGTGGCAGTCTGGCAGATCGGGTTAATCAGAGAACCACGGCTGTGGCTCTCAGACTACCTGCATTTCTGTGAGGGACTGGTGGCTTCAGACCGGGACTGGAGGTGGCAGTCTGGCAGGTCGGGTTTATCAGAGAACCATGGTTGTGGCTTTCAGAGTACCTTCATTTCTGTGAGGGGTTGGTGGCTTCAGATCTGGACTGTGGGTGGCAGTCTTGCCAGTTTGGGTTCGTCAGAGAACCACCGCTGTGGCTCTCAGACTACCTGTATTTCTGTGAGGGGTTGGTGGCTTCAGACATGGACTGTGGGTGGTAGTCTGGCAGGTTGGGTTCGACAGAGAACCACAGCTGTGACTCTCAGACTACCTGTGTTTCTGTGAGGGGCTGGTGGCTTCAGACCTGGACTTCGGGTGGAAGTCTGGCAGGTCGGGTTTGTCAGAGAACCATGGCTGTGGCTCTCAGACTACCTGAAAGGAGAAGGCAGAGGAGAATTAAATAAGAAAGTCATAGGGGTGGGGCTGCTCTTGGAGCTAAAAGAAATGCTGACTGGCTTAAACGGGGGGGGTGCTGCAGACCATGAGGTTAGACACGGTGCCTCCAAGTCTGAGTGAGCAATAACAGGGCTATTTAAAACACAATACTAGCATAAAAAGGTGAAAGGGGGGGGTTTCAAAGGCCTGAGCTGAGATCACTATTGGTCTCATGAGGAACACAATACAGGCATTTACATTAAATCAGAAAACGTCAGCTATAAAATACAAACAAGACAGTTTTAACAGAAAACATAATCTAGCACAGTATAATCAAACATTAACAGGGCAGAGCTAATACAGGCATTTACATTAAATCAGAAAACGTCAGCTATAAAAAAAAAACAGTTTTAACAGAAAACATAATCTAGCACAGTATAATCAAACATTGACAGGGCAGAGCTGTATGTAGCCAGTCCTAAAACAAACAGTAGAAACACTCTGGATACAGAAGTTGATACCAGCCCATTTACAGAAGAAAGGGTTCTGAAAGAATTCTTAAAACTGAAGGTGGACAAAGCAATGGGGCCTAATGGGATTCATCCCAGAATTCTAAAAGAACTAAGGGTAGGACTAGTGACACCACAGACTACCCTCTTTAACAAATCATGGGAGGATGGGGTGGTACCCGAGGACTGGAGGAGGGCAAATGTGATTCCCCTTCACAAAAGTGGGAGCAAGACAGAAGCAGGAAACTACAGACCTGTTACTTTAACCTCAGTGGTAGGGAAAATGATGAAATAATGTCTGAAGGAAAGAATTGTCGAGTATCTAGAGGCCAAAGGGGCACAGGACCCAAGGCAGTATGGATTCACAGTGGGAAGGTCATGCCAGACAAGTCTGATAGATTTCTTTGACTGGGTGACCAAAGTAGTAGATCAGGGAGGGGCTGTGGACATGGCCTACCTAGACTTTAACAAGGCATTTGACACAGTCCCACACAAATGATTAATATACAAGTTAGCCAGCCTGGGAGTGGGTCCCAAGATGACAACCTGGGTAAAGAATTGGCTGGAGAATAGGACACAGGGTAAGAGTAAATGGAGTCCATTCTGAAGAAATACAGGTTACTCACCTGTAACAGGAGTTCTAAGAATGGTATATGTTGTTCATCCACACTCTCTGGCAAGTATCCTTGCCACTTTAATTCTTGCCGGAAGGTCTTCAAGCTGGCTCCTCCCACCCACCCGGCTGGTAAAACTCTCAGCTCCACCACATGGCGCCAGATCTGGCCCGCTGGAAGTCAGATTGTGCGTCGAAGCCGGGGAGGTCGTAGGTCGTGGTGGATGAACAACATATACCATTCCTAGAACTCCTGTTACAGGTGAGTAACCTGTATTTCTAGGGACATGGATATGTTGTTCATCCACACTCTCTGGCAGACTCCTAGCAGTTCTCTGGGAGGAGGGAGGCAAGGTGCACACCCCCTATACTTACTTGGGAAAGAAAGACTGGAGAACTGAGGCCCCAAAACCAGCATCCTGGCGAGACTCAAGGTCGATGTGGTAGTGGGTAGTAAAGGTATGTGCCGACTTCCAGGTAGCAGCCCTACAGATATCCTGGATAGGAACGTCCCTGGAAGCAGCTACCGATGCAGCGGTATGGCAGGTAGAATGAGCTCTTATCCCTCTGGGAGGCTCCATGCCCGCCAACCTGTAGCAGAGATCTATGCAGGAGGTGATCCACCTGCCTATCGTCCACTTTGCTGCCGGTCTGCCAGGTGCGGCTTCAGCGTAGGTGACAAATAGCTGGTGAACCTCTCTCCAACTTCAGCCGTCCATTCCTTATATTAAGCTAACGCTGCCTAGGGGTCCAAAGTATGGAGCCTATACTCGGCCTCCGAGGTGTGATTTGGGTAGAACACCGAAGAGTCAACACTGGTTAAGGTGAAACCTGACACTACCTTGGAAGGAATTTCTGGTGAAGCGAGGACAACCTTGTCCCTGTGGAAGACCAGGTAGGAGGTTTGATGGAAAGCGCCGAGCGCTCCCCATCCTTCTGGCTGGTGGATAGCCACCAAGAAGGTGGTCTTTTCTATGACAGGTGTGAAAGATCACACCTGTGCATTGGTTCAATGGCTTGCCCATGAGCTTGGCCAATACCAGCAGTAGATCCCACGGAGGTGGAGTTTTCGCGACCGGGAGGGGATGTGGTCAAGGTTTTGAAAAAGCGCCCAACCACCTTCTCCCAGCACCGACTGCTTGCCGCCCACGCCCGTAAGCAGAGATGGCTGCCAGTGCACCTTAAGGGTCGCCAACCAAGCTCCTTGTTAAGAAAGTGACTCAGCCAGGTAGTCCAGAATGCTTGCCAAGGGCAGTCGGAAGGGTCCAAGCCCTTCTCTGACACCAAATGGAAAACCTCTTCCATTTGAAGGCATAGCATTTCCTGGTCGACTTCTTACAGGATGCCTCAACGATGTTGAGGACCTCGTCAGAAAGACCCAGAGCCTGGAACTCTAGCTGCTCAGGAACCAGGCTGTCAGGTGCAGGGATTGAAGGTCCGGATGAAATACCTTCCCTTGATTGACTGAGATCAGGTCTGAGCGGGCTGGAAGCCGCCTCGGGAGCCTGGAGCTGAGGCTGAGGAGATCTGCATACCAGAACTGGTGGGGCCAATCTAGGGCTACCAGAATCACCTGCGCCTTGTCCCTCCTTGCCTTGACAAGCACCTTGTGGATCAAGGGAAATGGGGAAAAGCCGTAGAAGAGGCCCGGGGTCCATGGCCTCGAGAAGGCATCCCCCAGCAGCGAACCCTGCTGAGGGGGGCGGGCATGGAACAGACTCAGCCTGCATTCTCCCTGGAGGCAAACAGGTCCACCTGAGGCGCGCCCCAGTGGAGAAGAAGAGATCTTGGTACTACCTCTGGCAGGAGAGACCACCATGAGACGCAGCCCCTATCCAGCTTAGGGCATCGGTCAGGGTGTTGGAGGCCCTGCCACGGAATGGCTAGGAGATCCACCTCCAGGCTGCGCACTAGGGACCAAATGCAGAGAGCTTCCTTGCATAACAGCAAGGAGCGTGTCCCGCCCTGGCAGTTCAGATAGTACATGGTCGTGGTATTGTCCGTCTGGACCTGAACCACTTGACCCCATAGAAACTGAGTGAAGGCGGTGAGAGCTAGACGGACCGCTCGGAGCTCCAGCAGGTTGATGTGGCATCGGGACTCCCAAGGGGACCAGAGTCCATGCACTTGGTGTTCCCCCAGATGGGCACCCCAACCCATCAGAGATGCATCGGTCGAAAGAGAGACCGTAGTCTCGGAGCAGATGAACGGGATACCCTCCTGCAGATGTGCTGGAACGATCCACCATTGGAGAGCGTTCCACATCTCCTGGGTCACTGTCACAGGCCGGTCCAATGGATCGCGGCATTGTGACCATTGGCAGGCCAGTCCCCATTGAAGGGGATGCATGTACCAATGGGCCCAACAGACCACGCTGGTGCAGGCCACCACAAGGCCCAGGAGGTGCAGGAAGTCCCGGGAAGGGCGAAATTGCCCAACCAGAAATGATTGGGCAAAGGAGGAAAGAACCTCGGCCCTGTCAGCCGGTAGCTGTGCTCTGGCTCGCAGAGAGTCGAGCTCTGCCCCGATGAACAGAATCACCTGCTTTGGTATGAGTTCTGACTTGGCAACGTTGATGAGGAGGCCAACCTGAGAGCAAACCTGGAGGGCCAGATCTCTGGACCGCTCAGCCTCCAGTCTGGAGGGGGCTGCAATCAGCCAATCATCCAGGTAAGGGTACACCTGGACCCCTTGGCGCCGCAGGAATGCTGTCACCACTGCCATGCATTTGGTGAAGACCCTGGGAGCTAGGGAGAGGCCGAAGGGCATGGCCTGCAACTCGTATAGGGATCCCTCTGCTCTGAAGCGGTGGAACCTCTGATGGGATGGACGGATTGGGACGTGAAAAAACGCGTCCTGGAGTTCCAAGAAGCAGAACCACATGCCTTGTTCCAAGAATGGGATTATCTGAGCCAGAGTGACCATCCTGAAGGTCCGAGACTTTAGGAACTTGTTCAGGTCGTGCAGGTTGAGAATGTGGCACCAGCCCTCCATCCGTTTTGGGACCAGGAAGTACCTGGACACAAACCCCGGGTCTGGAGGAGGATTCGCCACCTTCCTGATTACCTCTTTTTCGAGGAGCAGGACAATATCGGCCCAGTGGGCTGACAGCGTGGCTGCAGACCCCGTGGCCCCCCGAGGGGTGATGGCTCGAAAAGACAGAACCTGCTCGAACTCCAGAGGCAGGTCTTTTCCTACCACCTCCAACACCCAGCGGTCTGTGGTGATAGCAGACAAGGTGGAAAGGAAGTGACGGAGCCATCCCCCCATGGGGGGAACCCGGGGGGAGGGACAAGGTTGGGGCGGCACCCCTCAACCCGTCACTGGGCAGGCTTGGAGGAAGAACCAGCCGACTGACCTCCCAGGCCTTTACCTCCTTGCTTCCTGTTGGAGAAAGCAATCGGCTTGGGCTTGGGACACCAAGTGCGAGCCTGCTGGCCCTGTTGCTGGTGCTGCTGGGCCGGTCGATGAGCAGGGATCGAAGGATGAAAGGACTTCTGCTACTGACGGTGGCCTTTGTCCCTCTGGGCGGAGGTGACCAAGTCCACAGTGGCATTGGATTTCTCGATCCACTAGAGGTGTCCCTCTACTCCACGGCTGAAGAGGTCAGTCCCCAAGAAGGGGACGTCTGCCAACTTGTGCTGGGTATCCACCATGAAGGTGGATATCCTCAGCCACGCCCTGCATCACATGGCCACCGTGGCTGCTACTGACTTGGCACAGGAATCATCTATGTCCAGAGCAGTCAGGAGCTGCTGCTTCGCAACCGCCCTACCCTGGTCCCACACCTGGCAGAACGTGGTCTGTAGGTCAGGTGGGAGATGAGGAACAACCTCATCCAGGGAGCCCATGAGGGTGTGGGAGAAGTGCACCATCAGCATGGCTGAGCTGGCCTGTCGGAGGCTGAGGAAGGACGCAGCGTACACCTTGCGCCCAGCAAAGTCCAGCTTTTTGGACTCCTCTTCGGTGGGCTTGTCCACATCCCGAGCATTACTGGAACGCCGGAAAATGCTGTCGGTGACTAACCCCTCAGAAGAGGGGAGTTCCGAGAAACCGGGCAAAGAGCCAGTAGGGACCGCATACTTCCTGGCCATCCTGGCCGAGGGCGCAGGACAGGAAGCAGGCCGCTGCCAAAGCTCCAAGGCTGGGCCGACAATGGCCTCAACCACCGGAAAGGCCTCTGTGGGATAATCCCCTCAGTCCAGAATCTCCATCAGGGGATACTTGGCCCGTTTGGACACGGGCTCGAGCTGCATCCCGGTGGACTCTGAGATGAGTCAAAGCAGACCCAAGAAGGACGATGGGTTATCGTCCACTGACTGGCCCCCGGAGGACTCCAGATTGCACTGCCTGGAGAACAGGGAGGAATCATCGTCGGATTCCGAAGAGTCTGCAAAGAGCTGCCTCAGCCCTGAGCCACCCTCCACTTGCCAAGGACAGTCGGGAGTGAGGGTGACCGACAACCTGTGGGGCAGGCCATGACCCGACCGAGAATTCTTGGTCAGTGCCCCCGACTTTGATTGTGGGGGTGGAGGTTCCACCACAATCGGTTCACCAGCTGGTTTCGGCTTAGCAACCGGCCCTGGGGCGGGCAACTCGACTGGAACGAGTAGTTGCTTCGGCCGTTCAGGTGACAGCCACTTGATGGCCGGGGTCTTGACTGGGGTTGGCTTAGGCCCGGATAACAGCAACTGCTGCCACATAAGATCCTTGTAGCACCGGTGCAACTTGCGCCGTAGTCTATCCTCACCCGAAGAGGAGGATGAGGAAGAACGGCGTCACCACTTACTTCGGTAACGAGACCGAGACCGCCAATGTCAGCGGAACAGCTGGACCGAGAAGAGGTCCGAGTGACTTTCGGAGACCAAGTTGGCAAGTCTGGAAGGCGGGGATACCCGCCTTCCCTCGCTCAGAACTTTAACCGGACCGCGGTCCCGGCGAACAGGCAGATCCTCGATATCCACCGGGAAATCGTGAAGTAGGGTTGTCGGTTCTCCAGTCGACAGCCCATCTAACGGATCGAGAAAAATCTCGACTTCGTCGACGGGAGTCTCAGCAGGCTGGCTTGACGGGGGCACCGTAAAACCAGCGGCCTCAGCCACAACCTCGACCGAAGTCGACGGTCGGCCGCCCAGGAAGGGGGACCTCTCCTGCTCCCACGAATGCCGAAGATGGGACTTACCTTTCGATTCCCTTTTCTTGGGCCAAGAAGAATGTCCCGAAGGCTCCTCTCCTTTCATGGAAAGGGACTGGCAAAGCTCCTTGAACGAAGCTGTATATGAGGAACTCAGAGAGAGCGGGATAAATGCTGCGGCCGAGGAGGAAGAAGATGCGGCCTGGGCCGCCTCCTCCTCGAGGGCGATCATCTGCTCTAGCTGCTCCAGCCGAGCCAGCCGTGTGGACACCATCTAATGAGCCTTTTGGATTCTACCAAGGAAAGTTTCTCGGCACCCGAGCTTCAAACGAAGCAGCGATCATCCAGAACATTGGCTGAGAAAGAACGGCACAACTCGCAAGCCTGCGGGTCATGATCTAGGCCTAAGCAGTAGACGTACATGGAGTGCGGATCTATCCTGGACATTTTCTGCCCACAAAGGCACCTCCAAAAGCCAGGAACAGATTTGTCCATCCCAGCTGCGAGGGAAGATGAAGACCAAAGTTTAGAAAACTTCAAAATCAATTTTGGATGAATCGAAGAATTAGGATCCAGTCTAAAACGCAGAGCGCTAAGGAGGGAACCTGAGCTTCCAAGCGGTAAGGAAGATCTGGTGTCATGGGGCGGAGCCGAGCGTTTTACTACCCGGGTGGGTGGGAGGAGCCAGTTTGAAGACCTTCCAGCAAGAATTAAAGCGGCAAGGACACCTGCCAGAGAGTGTGGATGAACAACATATCCATGTCCCTAGAAAGGGGGGTTACTAGTGGGGTACCGCAGGGTTCAGTATTAGGACCGTCCTCTTCAATGTCTTTATAAGCGACATTGCAGAGGGACTAGAAGAAAAGGCATGTCTCTTTGCAGATGACACAAAGATCTGCAAAAGGGTTGATGCACAAGGTGGGGTGGAAAGGATGAGAAGGGACTTGGCAAGGTTAGAGGAATGGTCAAATGTATGGCACCTTAGATTCAATGCTAAGAAGTGCAAGGTAAAGCACCTGGGAAACAAAAATCCAGGGGAAGAGTACACAATGGGGGAGATACTAACAACAACAAAAATGGAAAGGGACCTGGGGGTAGTCATATCAGATGACCTAAAGGTGGGCAAGCAATGTGAGAGGGCAGCAAGGAGATCTGGGGGGATACTGGGATGCATAGGGAGAGGCATCACCAGTAGAAAACAGGAAGTTATTATCCCTCTGTACAGACAGCTGGTGAGACCCCATCTGGAGTACTGTGTGCAGTTCTGGAGACCCAATCTCTGCAAAGACATAGACAGGATGGAAGCTGTCCAGAGGAGGGCAACTAAAATGGTGCAGGGTCTGCACCGGAAGACATAAGAAGAGAGACTTAAGGAGCTTATTATGTATAGCCTCGAGGAAAGGAGGGAGAGGGGGGACATGATAGAAACTTTCAAGTACCTCAAGGGAATCAGCAAAGTCCAAGAGGGTAGCATCTTTCAAAAAAAGAGGTGTGCAAGAACAAGGGGGCACAATTTGAAGATAGAAGGGGGGCGGCTCAGAGGTAATTTAAGGAAGTATTTTTTCACAGAATGGCCTTCAGGAGGAGGTTGTGGAGTCAAAAATGGTGGAATTCAAGCATGCATGGGACAGTCATAAGGCAATTCTAGGGGGGTGGGGGTAGGAAGAAGTAGGCTGCTGGTTAATTAGGATCTGCAGCTTATCCATTAGGTAGGGAAATGGGCAGACTGGGTGGGCCAAGCGGTCCTTATCTGCCATCAAATTCTATGTTTCTGTGTTTCTGTCAGAGTGCTCCTGGGGCTGAGTGCAGCCAGTGGGCCACAGCAGTAAAAAACTCTGGATTTAAACCCAGAAACAACTGTCCTCATGTAAAGAAAGCAAAAATTGGCAGCTAGGGCTCCCTTCCTGGAGGTAATTGGTCCATGAGGGCAAGTCCGTACCTTCTTCGTTTACGTGAGGGGCTGATGACTTCAGACCTGGACTGTGGGTGGCAGTCTGGAAGATCGGGTTCATCAGAGAACCATGGCATAGCTCTCAGACTTCCGGGAAGGAGAAGGCAGTGGAGAATTAAATAAAAATGTCAGAGCGGTGGGGCTGCTTGTGGAGCTAAAAGAAATGCAGACTGTCTTACATAGATACATACTATAGATACATAGACAGTGTCAGCAGATAAGGGCCTATGGCCCACCCAGTCTGCCTATTTGAGCTTGTAAGTTCAGTTTATGTTTTCCTAGAAGTCTGTTGCCCCTAACCCCTGACCTCCAGAATTCCTTTATGTCTATCCCATGCATTCTTAAATCCCGTGATTGTTTCAGCCCCCACCACTTCCTCTGCCAGGGTGTTCCACTTGTCCACCACCCATTAATAAGCTTACTTTCACCACTATTTTAATTATTCTCTCTTCATGTGGAAGAGTAAGTAAGTTTAATAAGAACTCCATGCTCAAAATGTGTGCAGTGATTGTTTAAAGGTAAATGTGATATGGCGGAGGCAGGATTCAAACCCACGACTTACATAGAAACATGGACTTTGACTGCAGATAAGGACCGCTAGGCCCATCTAGTCTGCCCATTTCCCTACCTACAGGATAGGCCGCAGATCCTAGTTAACCAACAGCCTATTTCTTCCTACCCCCCACAAGAATTGCCTTATGTCTGTCCCATGCATTCTTGAATTCTCCTACAGTTTTAGACCCCACAACCTCCTCAGGAAGGCTGTTCCATGCATCCACTACCCTCTCTGTGAAATAATACTTCCTCACATTGCCCCTGAACCGCCCTCCTTCTATCTTTAAATTGTGTCCCCTTGTTCTTGCAAGTCTCTTTTTCTGAAAGATGCTACCCTCTTGGACTTTGTTGATTCCACTGAGGTACTTAAAAGTGTCTATCATGTCCCCCCTCTCCCTTCTTTCCTCAAGGGTAAGGACTTAAATGTCTTAAATGGGGGGCTGTTGTAAACCAGGATGTTAGGCAAGGTGCCTCCAAGTCTGAGTGAGCAATAACAGGGATATTTCAAACACAACACTAGTGCAAAAAGGTGAAGGGGTGTTTCAAAGGCCTGAGCCAAGATCGCTACTGGTCTTATGTGGAACACAATATAGGCATTTACATTAAATCAGAAAACTTCAGCTATAAAATACAAACCAGACAATTTTAACAGAAGACATAATCGAACACAATATAATCAAACATTAACAGTGCAGAGCTATACAGAGCCAATGGAAGTGCTCCTGGGGCTGAGTGCAGCCAGTGGGCCACAGCAGTAAATGACTCTGTATTTAAACCCAGAGACAACTGTCCTCATGTAAAGAAAGCAAAAATGGCAGCTAAGGCTCCCTTCCTGGAGGTAAGCAGTCCCAGATGGCAAGTCTGTAACTGCGTTTCTGTGAGGGGCTGTTGGCTTCAGACCTGGACTGTGGGTGCCAGTCTGGTAGGTCAGGTTTGTCAGAGAACCACAGCAGTGGCTCTCAGACTACCTGCGTTTCTGTGAGGGGCTGGTGGCTTCAGATCTGAAAAGTGGGTGGCAGTCTGGCAGGTTGGGTTTGCCAGAGAACCATGGCTGTGGCTCTCACAGTACCTGCATTTCTACGATAGGTTGGTGGATTCAGACCTGGACTGTGGGTGGCAGTCTGGCAGGTCAGGTTTGGCTGTGGCTCTCAGACTCCCCATGTTTCTGTGAGGGGCAGGTGACTTCAGACTTGGACTGTGGGTGGCAGTCTGGCAGGTCAGGTTCATGAGAGAACCACGACTGTGACTCTCAGATTACCTGCGTTTCTGTGAGGGTCTGGTGGCTACAGATCTGGACTGTGGGCGGCAGTCTGGCAGGTCAGGTTCATCAGAGAACGACGGCTGTGGATCTCAGACTTCCTGCATTTCTGTAAAGGGCTGGTGGCTTCAGACATGGACTGCAGGTGGCAGTCTGGCAGGTCGAGTTCATCAAAGAACAACGGCTGTGGCTCTCAGACTGCCTGCGTTTCTGTGAGGGGCTGGTGGCTTCAGACATGGACTGTGGGTGGCAGTCTGGCACATTGGGTTCATCAGAGGACCACTGCTCTGGCTCTCAGACTACCTGCATTTCTGTGAGGGGCTGGTGGCTTCAGACCTGGACTGCGGGTGGCAGTCTGGCAGGACTGGTTCATCAGAGGACCACGGCTGTGGCTCTCAGAGTACCTGCATTTCTGTGAGAGGTTGGTGGCTTCAGACCTGGACCGCGGGTCACAGTCTGTCAGGTCGGGTTCATCAGAGAACCATGGC
The DNA here is from genome assembly GCA_016271365.2 of Neoceratodus forsteri. Taxonomy (NCBI): domain Eukaryota; kingdom Metazoa; phylum Chordata; order Ceratodontiformes; family Ceratodontidae; genus Neoceratodus; species Neoceratodus forsteri. The sequence goes on from CM028130.1 coordinate 59,572,832, forward strand.
TGTGGCTCTTAAGACAACCTGGAAGGAGATGGCAGAGGAGACTTAAATAAGAAAGTCAGAGGGGTTGGGGCTGTTCATGGAGCTAAAAAGAAATGCAGACTTGCTTAAAAATGGGGGGTGTTACAGATCAAGATGATAGGCAAGGTGCCTGCAAGCCTGAGTGAGCAATAACAGGACTATTTAAAACACAATACTAGCGTAAAAAGGTGAAGAGAAGGTTTCAAAGTCCTGAGATGGGATCGCTACTGGTATTATGAGGAACACAATGCAGGCATTTACATTAAATCAGAAAACTTCAGCTATAAAATACAAACAAGACAATTTTATTAGAAAATATAATCTAGCACAATTTAAGCAAACATTAACAGTGCAGAGCTATATGGAGCCAATCGGAGTGCTCCTGGGGCTGACTGCAGTCAGTGGGCCACAGCAATAAAAGACTCTGGATTTAAACCCCGAGACAACTGTCCTCATGTTAAGAAAGCACAAATTTTCAGCGAGGGCTCCCTTCCTGGAGGTAATCAGTCCCTGAGGGCAAGGCCGTACCTGCGTTTCTGTGAGGGGCTGGTGCCTTCAGACCTGGACTGTGGGTGGCAGTCTGGCAGGTCGGGTTCATCAGAGAACCACAGCTGTGGCTCTCAGACTACCTGGAAGAAGAAGGCAGAGGAGAATTAAATAAGAAAGTAAGAGGGGGTGGGGCTGCTTGTTGAGCTAAAAAGAAATGTAGACTGGCTTAAACGGGGAGGTGTTGCAGACCAAAATGTTAGGCACGGTGCCTCCAAGCCTGATTGAGCAATAACAGGGCTATTTAAAACACAATACTAGCATAAAAAGGTGAAGGGGGTGTTTCAAAGGCCTGAGCTGAGATCGCTACTGGTCTTATGAGGAACACAAAACTGGCATTTACATTAAATCAAAAAACTTCAGCTATAAAATACAAACAAGACAGTTTTAATAGAAAACATAATCTAGCTCAATATAATCAAATATTACCAGTGCAGAACTATATGGAGCCAATCGGAGTGCTCCTGGGGCTGACTGCAGCCAGTGGGCCACAGCAATAAAAGACTCTGTATTTAAACCCAGAGACAACTGTTGTCAAGCAAAAATTGGCAGCTAGGGCTCCCTTCCTGGAGGTAATCAGTCCCTGAGGGTAAGTCCATACCTGCGTTTCTATGAGGGGCTGTTGGCTTCAAACCAGCTGTTGCTCTTAGACTACCTGCGTTTCAGTGAGGGGCTGGTGGCTTCAGACCTGGACTGTGGGTGGCAGACTGGCAGATTGGGTTCGTCAAAGAACCACGGCTGTGGCTGTCAGACTACCTGCATTCCTGTGAGGGGCTGGTAGCTTCAGACCTGGACTGTGAGTGGCAGTCTGGCAGGTCCGGTTCATCAGAGAACCACGGCTGTTGCTCTCAGACTACCTGCATTTCTGTGAGGGGCTGGTGGCTTCAGACCTGGACTGCGGGTGGCAGTCTGGCAGATCGGGTTCGTCAGAGAACCACTTCACCTCCACCTAGTCCAGACCTGTATAACAGTATTACACTGTTGGCACTTTATCACCAAATTCAGCTCACTTCTATCAAAGTAGCTTTTGTGGTCCATACGGCTGCCACAGACAACACCTCTATAACAGACAATGAAACACAGATAAGTAAACATATTCAAAATCTGACTAAAGTGGCTGAATTCTGGATAACTGAGGAATAATGTGTGTGTGTGTGTGTGTGTGTGTGTGTGTGTGTGTGTGTGTGTGTGCGCAAGTGTTTGTGTTCATGTATGTCTGTGTTTTAGTCCTCTACACAACTATAGTTACCAGATACTTCTGCGACTGGAATTTTTTGCCTCTCCACTGTGCCAAAGTACATTACTGGCACCACTTCTCATCCTTCAAATGGCTACATATGCCTCATAGTATTGCATTCTAGAGCTGCCTACATTTTGTTGTTTCAATATGCACAAATTGATGATTACAGCACTTTGTGTATGTTGGTTATATGATATGAGCTCCTGAACAAAAGACAGACACCAGAGTCAAAAATCAACAAATTCCGCTTATAAACATATGGCTGTGGCTCAAAATCTGTTTATAGTGCCCAAAGAAGTCTTCATACACCAGCACAGGCTGCAACCAATGGCCATAGAATATAAATCATGCTGTGGGGTGACATCGGCCTTCTGGATCCCAGCATGTTCAGTTCCCTCAATACACCAGCATCTCTCAGTGCTGTGGGCTTTTCTTTTTTTTTTTTTTTCTTGGGAGGGTGTAACTGTGGGAAACAAATTCCAGTCAGGCCTTTGTCCAAGTTTCCAGAGCAGTGGTAATACACAGTGTTCCTGACAGGGAAAATAAATGTGGGTCAGAGGTTGATAGTCAATTTACTTAGGAGACATGCCAGCTCTCTTAAAATGGAATCCATGTGAAGCAGTGCTGGGGAAAAATTTCTGCTGCAGATCGTTTTTCATATCCATTATGAGAGAGTTTATACTTCCCATCACAAACATTACATAGGCATTCTTGTGCTATTTATAAATGTAATGTGGGTGAACATTAGAGCAACTCCTTTCATTGATTGTAGGACTAGCCTGTTTGGGGAAAAAAAGACAATTTGTACAGTTGTAAATCATTTATTTCTATAAAAAGCCCTTGTTATCTGTGCGCAAATGTTAAAGGAATTTTCAAACAGATGTTTCTGCTGCCTTAACTCTTGTAAAACTTTTGTTGGACATAATGTCATGATGTGACATTCTGCTAAGTGATAGGAATCGGTCAAATCTGTTACACTACACCACAGTTCCATTCCAAAAGCATTTTCCAGACAATAGTTTTTATTGTTTGACTACTGCCTCATGTTCTGGACATGTACTCCCTGGAGTACTTCTGGGGATTGGGACTGTGTGTTGCCACTTAAGTGCTAGCATGGCTGCTTATCACTCTGTATTGCAGTGAATTATTAACCCTCACTTTTCTGTGTAAATATTACCTAAGTAATAGGATGAAGTGAAACAGAATAATAGGAAGAACTGTACATGTAAATGTGTAGTTTAAGGCGTACTAAATGTTTTTTTGCATTTTCCGTCTTAATTATTTAGGTACAATGAGTAGTAACTTCGTGCAAGCCTAAAAATGTGCTTCTCTTCCTCCACCTAGAGTACCTGGTAAAACAAAATAAATAAAAAAATAATAATACAACAACTAAGGAGTTTAATAAAAAAAAAAACTGTTTTATGGGTGCAAACATACATTTAAGCTAACTTGCACCTTTTTAACTCCTCATTTTCTGTAGGGTCCAGCTGTTTATCCATTCTTACAACTGGGTGGACAAAAGCAATAAGAGATTTGGTAACTTATTTGAGGTCCCACTGTAAGTGACTTTGGTGGGATTTGAGCCTGGGTCTCCTGTTTCCCAACTCATACTCTAGTGACTAGACCCAGCCACCTTCTTTAATGTCCTGAGTTGTTTGTGATGGTCTGTCTGATGTTTGTAATGTTTTATATATAGGATAAAGTATGGGTCTCAGTGTGTAATGAGAATTTACACACACCTAAGGGGTTTGATGCTACATAAACTCCAAGAGCGAAGCTCAAGGGGTGTATGCATAGCATCAAACCCCAGGCTGTGTGTAAATTTAATTACACACCGACTCATATTTTATTTTATAAAATTGTTGGGCTTCTCTTTTTCACCTCAGCAATTATATAAAATAATAAAAATGTCTGCTGTGCTGGCACAGTCAGATTACCTTGGCGCACGAGGTCCACTTTCACTTTATTCAAAATATTGTTGTGGGGGTCCATCCAGTAGCTGTGTGGAACATCTGAAGTAATTTTAAAATTTTCTTACTGCCGAGTGTCTGTGGCAGTTTCTCTCCATGGTGGGTTTGCGTAGAGGAATGTTTTTTCTGTTCGGGAAGGACACAGCGAGCGAGAAGTTTGAGCATGCGCAGTGTGGGGAAAACCGTGTGCGTGTTTGCCGTTATAAACACTTCTTTATAATGGCAAATGACACCACGGTTTCCCAATAGGAAAAAGGGAAGCCCATTAATTGTTACTAGAATAATGTACAATATGTACCTGTGACATGAAACAACATATATGTTAAATGTCCAATGACCCCTTCAAATGTCTAAATGTATGTATGACCTCTGCATTAGCAGGATCTAGCTTGTAGAAACTGCTTTGAGATATATTATGTATGAAAGATGTTACTTCCCCCCCAAATTCATTCATAGAAACTAAGAAGCATAGAATCTGTCAGCAAAAAAGGACGAGTAGGCCCACCTAGTCTGTCCTGTTTTCCTTGCCTATATCTGCATCCTGGACTCTGTTTGGTCACAAGTGTCCCTGCCTCCTCCCTTACCTCTATTTATTATACCCTTGTGCCAGTCCCTTGCATGCCTGAAGCTCCCCACTTTCTTCACTCCCACCACCTCCTCTGGCAGGCTGTTCCAGACATCTACCACCCATTCTGTGTTGAAGTAGTTTCTCATATCCCTCTTAAACTCCTTACCTCATCAAGCTTCATAGCATGCACATGTGCTATGGTGCTCCTCCTATTACAGAGAATCCCCTTTTGCAACTGCTTACCCCCATGAGGTACTTATAGGTCTTAATCATGACCCCCTGTCACTCTCCTCTCCTCTAGGGAGTACATGTTGAGCTCCCACAGCTTCTGCTCATATGTTTCCCGTGCAACCCTCACACCATTTTAGTAGCCCTCCCCTGAACCGCATACACCATGTCGATGTTCTTACGGAGGTGTGGCCTCCAGAACTGGTCACAGCACTCCAGGTGGGGTCTCAAAAGTGGATGATACAGGGGCAGCACCACCCTCCTTCTCCTGCTAGGGTTTCCCCTCAGTATGCACCCCAGCATCCATCTTGCCTTGTCTGCTGCCCTTGTCACTGTCCTACTACCCTGAGATCATCAGATATGATCATCTCATGGCCTCTATTTCTCGCTTGGAAACTATAAGCACCTCCCCCCATCATATACACAACCCTTGGATTTACTCACCTTACGTACACTTTGCACTTTTTGGCACTGAAATCCAGCTGCCACTCACTAGACCACTACTTCAATTTTCCCAGATAGTTTTTAAGTAACCGATTAAAATGTTATTTATAAACTGCAACCCAGTGGCTGAACCTTATTAAATAACTGATCAGTCATACAAAAATACTTCGCTTTAGGGGAACATCATAGATCATTACTAATGAAAATGTTAAATACAAACATTCTACTGGGTTGTGCCACTGTGCTTTTTATACACTGTCTCTTTAGTTCTTAGGTATATGCTTACTATTCTGATGATGTCACTTTAATTTATTTATTTCTTCTTCTTGCCTTTACAAAAAAAGTTTTTCCTAACAAATAAAGAGATATAAACTTACAGTGACAGAATGAGCATTCTTTATGCAGAGGGACTTGGTTTGCTCCTTTCAAGTGGGAGGAAAATTGTGGAGTGTCGAAAGTAGCATTATGCTGCTTCCCACAAATGGCTGTGTCTCAGGGATCTCATGGAGACAGCAGTGACAAAAAGACATGCTGCAGAGATATGTTTCAACATTAATAAGAGAGTACGGTTGAGTTGCAAATTCAGCTTAAAAGAAATTAGAAGGAAAATTCATGGTTGTTGCCAGAAACCTTTAAAATCCATCCACAGAGACTTGGGACATTGCATTAGGACCTGTTTAATGGATGGAAGGAATGTCCACTGCAATGTCAGGCTTAATCCCCATCTCTTATCTTACAGAGGTTCTGGTTTAATGTCTGGCAACTATCTCCTGAATAGTTTATTGTGCTTTTCTTATCTCATTTTTCTGTCTTTAAATGAGTGTATACTGTTAGTGTAAATCCTCCAGTGAAGAAAATAGTGAGGATCAGGACCTGATATTGATCATATATGAAAGTTTCTTCTATTCACTATATACTGTATGTCAGGTTTGTATCATAAGCCAATCAGAATATAGGAAGATTCACCTAATACCCCAAAAACTAATACAACCACTCCATCAGTTGATTATCCACATTAAGGATATGCCCATGACAGTTTATTTATATTTAAGAGATACCCATAATTGTTTATACATATTAAAGACATGGAACTAGTGTTGGAATTACAGGGGGGCTTGTCAGGGCTTGGCCCTCCAGCTCTGAACTGTGCCCCAGTAGCTCATGCATCACTGCCATTGACTTATAATAGGAAGGGGGAATTCTGCAGTTTATTAACACCTCGGCCTTCAGCCTTGGGTGTTTAGTCATCCACCTCAGACAGTACTCATTCCTGTACCCTCAGCTAACTGAATGTTCTCAGTTAAATAAACTGATTAGATTAACCTGATGCCCTTTCCTTCAACTCATATTTAGGCACACAGAGTGGAAAACCGTTATAGTGTATAGTACAGCATTGTTCTGTATGGAATTATATCCCTTTCAAAATGGTTTTGTACCTCAATTCAAAGGTCATGGAATGTGAGTGTACCCTTCCGAATATTCAGGAAATAGCATTCTGAAACCTCTGGAGACTACACAAGTCAGTTCTGCTTTGAAAGCAAAAGAAACACCGAGTGCACATTTCACATAATACTATGCACTACAAAAAATATGGGATAAGCAACTTTATGCACAAGCAGTGTGTTCTGACACCTCCTGGTTCTGATTCTCATGGATCTCTCGAGCTTTGCTCTTGATGTCAGAGGAAATCAGAACCCTTCTGTGGCAGAACACACTGCTTGTGCATAGTTGCCCATCCAGTATTCTCTATGTGTAGTTTACTGCCACAGAATGGCTGCTACATTCCAACCTAACTATATTCCACTCCAGAGGGGATGCACTTTAGTGGCTGTTCATGGTTGAACTGTGTCCCGATTGTAAAGCACTTACAATTAATGATGAAATGGTAGGTCTCTTGAAAAAACTCCAATAGATGTTGGGAGTTTTTCAGCCTGATTACTTTGCACTGCACTCGGCACTTTACTCACAGAAGTTATCTTAAAGGGGAAGTCTCACATCTGTAGTGATGTGTCTTTGATTATCTCACTCCTCCCTTGTTATACTGTATATGTATTCCTTCTCTTGCCAGTCAGCAATTGTGGTTTAAGGATCATTTGAAATGCAAAAAATACTCTTTTTAAACTAAGTGATCTAGATCTTCATTTCTCCAGCTACTGAAAGGAGGATGTCTGTCATTTGGGCAAAGGAAACATTCACTCTACTCCTCCCCCACAATGTGTTAGGCTAGGTGGGCCAAGCGGTCCTTATCACCATCAAGTTCTATGTTTCTAAGCCTCACAGTGACAGACAAGCAGCACACAAAATTAGTTTTTTTCTTGTGAATGAAATAATTTTAGATGTATTATTAGTTATGCACAAATAAAGGCTACTGTACTACACACTGTGTGGAGTAGCATAACAAATCTGTTTTAAAGATGAAGTCCCCTAAAACTATTTTCTGCATACTTGTGTGTGGCTATACTATGGTATCCCTAAACTCAGAATTCTAAGTCTCAGAGTACTGACCCCACTGGCCTGAAATCCAGCCTGCCAAATCAATCAGATGCTCAAAAATATAACTTCGGGCATCTGATTATAAAATCACAGGCCTTTACCCCTTGAACCCCCCGATGTGGGGGGCTCCACCCCATGCCCACCGTAATTAAAATATCTAACTCTGAGGGGGAGCAGACCTCAGAGTTATTAAAAAATTAGTTATGGGGGCATGAGCCGTAAAAAGATTTGCTGTCTGCAGCACAGACAGAATCCTCACCTGCACAGCTAGCCAGCTGGGTTAAGGCACGAAACACCATCAGGTCTTTTGCAGGTTTTCAGAGTCCTTGTATATGTATATGGCTTCTTTTGGTGAGCATTAAAATAGTTTTAAGTTTACACTTGCGGTGGTCTGATATCTTTTGGTGCACTCTGTGTGCAAGCCTTTACCTTTTGTACCAAAAGCAGGACACTGAAAATGAAATATTGCATCTCATCTGATCTATCCTGGGTAACTATATAGCAAAAATGGGTACAAGCAAGACCTCGAACAACTGCAATGCAAATGGCGGGCATTCAGCATTGACACGTTTGCTTACACACTGGTTCTCATTCTGTCATGGTTCCATCTTTACTGGTCTTTTAGTAAACACAATGGGTATTTCAAATATGCACACAGGTGGTCAGTGCCATTTTTAACTGTACGATGTACCTTTCAGCCAAACAGTTCTATACTATCACATGGCTGCATTGTGCCAACAACAGATAAACTGAGCCAGGGCATATAATACATTACACAGTTCTTAAAATGGCCCTTAGTACAGTGTGTAACTCAGATTCTCCCACTGTGTTTACTAAAAGGCCAGTAAAGATGGAACATATGGAGAGGCTGAGGGACTGCAATATATACCCTCTGTAAGAGAGGAGGGGGGGGGATATAATAGAGTCCTCTTCCAGAAATGCATTAGAAATGCTCCTTTTCTGATTGACAAAGCACTGAGCTACAGCAGCTGGGATTATTGGTGTCTTGGGGAGGACAGGAGACACCCAGGTAGCAAGCATGATGTACAGAAACCTATGGGGAACTATATAACCAGAAGCCAGCAGTATTGAATTCTGCCCTTAAAGAAATACTAAAAAACAAAAAACAAAAAAAGAGGAAAAACAAATGTTAACCTGCCCAGTTAAAGGAGAATATATTAATTCATTATCTTCTGGCTGATTGGCCAGAGCTGAGGCCAGGTCAGTGCTACACATGCCGGCTCAGTAACTGGATGACTGTGGGAGGGCATTGGCTGAGGTTTAGTGTGGGGGAATAACTTCTCCCACATCTCAGATAAGTTCCAGCCTCTCCCAAGAACCCATGCTTAGCGTGTCTCAAACACCCATCATCCTCCCTGCCTCTTCCTCCTCCTCAAACACTCTTCGCTGGAACTTCTATTTCCCTAATAATGCTAGGCTCCTCTACTGATGGTGGGAATGAAGAAATGCCAAAGCTGAAGTACACACGAGCGTCATACAGTTCACCAAAACATTGAAGTCTAGTTTAACGTAGTTCTAGATTACTTGTTTTACTGTTACTATGTTCTGCTCGTACAACACCTGCACAATGGGGACTAATATTGGTTCTCCAATGGCCAGTAGTGGCTCCATTCCCTTGGAGCAACTTTGTTTTGCTGTCTTTTTAATGTTTCAAACCTGTTATCTTATCAGCCGTGCCTCTATCATGCCCTCAACTTACAACCTGTCTTTTCTTTGCAAGGGACTATCTGCCAAGCCACGTGGTGCTTGACATAGGAGGGAGGGTAGGGAGGGACACAGACCTTCACGTTTACTTGTTTATGTTTTATGTGTTCAGTATTATTTGTGGGTTGGCAGGACTGCAGGTTTGTGCCTCTTGGGTATGGTGGTTCATAAGAAGGCTAAGGGGTTGGAGCTATTTTGAGAATGGGAGAAGGGAGGTAAGGGACGGCAAGAGAGGTAGAAAGGGATAACATTACTCTATATTCAGAAACTGTTGGTTCCTCCATTGTGTGTGTGCTTAAATCCATTTTCTGGATACACTTCTGAGGGTGGGGTCTCAGTCCTGGCCCACTGGCAATCTTCAAATATTCAGCCTAATGGCTAGTTAGGTAATGTTCTCCCCTTGGAATGTTAATGGTTTGAAAAATATTATTAAAAGATGAAAAGTGCTGGCAATGGTGAAAAAGGACTAAAACATGAATACTTCTTATGCAGGAAACACACATGAGCTGCCTGAATTTGAATAAAACAGGAAGTGCTGGGGGGGGGGATCAATGGGTAATCTCCTACTTTTTTCTGCAAGGGAAGATATGTGGTTATTTGATTACCTCTGGGAGCGTGAGCACCATCCACAAGTCCCTTAGAGACACAGGGGGAAGGTACACAATAGAACTCATTACTTTGGTGAGGCAGGGTAATACTCTTTTGGTTCTGGGTATGGGCCTAATGTGAAAGATCCAGGATTCTACCAAAAATTGGCACTGGACATGGTGGCCTTCCAAAGGCTGTGGCTACTAGCAGGGGACTTCAAAGGCGTCAGGGACCCAGTACTGGACTGGGCAATCCTCAGCACAGTGTCAATCATCCATAATGAATGGGCCTTCGGGAAATCTTTAATTCAATTTTGACTTACTGGATGCCTGGAGACAATGACATCTCTCTCTGAGCAGGGAGAGTCTAGTTTCTATTCTCATTCACACCAGTCCTACAATGGAAAAGACGGAATACTCTCCAGTGCTAGTGTTCTCCCTAAGGTTACCAGTATTGCATACTCTGCTATCCTGGTGTCTAGCCACGCCTCCCTAAATATGTCAATCATCTTGGATATGGTGGCCTTTGTGGTGCACGCTTGGAGGCTGGATTACATCCTTTTAAAACACAAGTCATTAAAAACCTTCATCTGCAAAGCCTTAGAAGAATTTTTAACACAACAAAAAAATGGGACACTTCTGACGAGGCCCTAAAGGCAATTGTTAGGGAGAAAACAATCGCTTATTTTGCTCAGAAGCAAAAGACAAGAAGAGCAGGAGCTCACTAAGCTGTTAAACTAGACAGGCATCTTTTGATGAAGGAGGTATCCACTCCAAAATGTGTCAATTTGGCACCTGCAATTAAGTTGTGGCACCTTTTGAAATATTGTTTTGAGCAACATCTTTTATCCTGGAAGTGGTGAGTGCTGGATGTTTTAGCATACTTTGCAAGACTGAGACATGCAAGAGAGTTTACATGTTAAGACCCTCTGCTTCAAACATTTCAAAAGCTGAAATGAAGGTACAGTTCTCCGAGTAGTGCCCAAATTGAGAGATCCACTATTTTCGCTCAGGTAAGTAGCTACTTTGATTGGCATAAGGGTGGAAAATATCTTGCTTGGCAGCTATGGGGGAGAGAAGCTGATTACCCAAATGGTGAACTGCAATGGGAACCCCACATCTGATACATGTAAAATAGACAATGCCTTCTGTGCCTTTTCCAGGACTAGGTATTCTTCAGAGACCTCCCCTTGTGCTCAGCAGTTTGATGCCTTTTTTTTTTTTTTTAGTAAAACAGACATTAAATCCCTTGACTCCAGGGTTGCTAAGCAGTTGGATGTATCTTTCTGGAAGACAGAATTCCTCCAGGCTATAAAATGTTTGAGGGGAGCTAAAGTCCCAGGTTGAAATGGGCTACAAATAGATTTTTTTAAGACCTTCTCCATGAAATTGTTAGATCCTGTGGTTGACATGCTGGAAGAGAGCTTGAGGATCTGTGTGTTGCCCCTCCACATGGTCTGCCACCATAACTGTGCTTCCTAAAGAGGGCAAGGATCCTACCCTTAGTGTATCGCAGACACATGTCATTATTGACAGCTGACTATAAAATAGTTGCAACGGCGGTGGCTTCCCACATTGAGTTAATTTTACCCCAATGCATTCACTCTGACCAAGCTGGATATTTTAAAGGGCAGTAAGGGAAACATAATATCCATAGCACCATGTGCGCACTCATTTATTCACACTTCAATGGGCTGCCAGCCTTGGAGGAGAGTGGAGGGATATGCCTTTGGCCCACTCCATTTTGGGATTGGGTACCAAGGTGGGACACCACTTGCTAGTGTAGGGTTGCAGAGGTGCAACTAGACCACCAAGGAATAAGTTAAAAAACACTACATACTGGGGACTGGGGATGAGGAGGGAGAGGTCTTCACTACACCACCAGGTATTTTTTTTAATATATGGGGGATAGGGATGGGGGTTATATGTCTACCAGCTACTACTGGATACAGGAGGGTGATCAGGTGGAGGTAGGGACTGCTAGCCAGCAGGGTTGTTTTGTTTTTTAAATATGCATGTGGCTGGCAGGTGATCGGGTGGGGAGGGACCACTAGTCACCAGGGTTGTTTCATTTTTTTAGTACTCATCAAGTGGCTGGGTTATAAGGTGGGGGAGGGACTGCTAGTCCCCAGGGATAATTAATTGTATTTATTTTTGTCAACCGGGCAGTGATCAGTGACTGGGGGTGGGCACTAGATACCAGGCTTAAAGCAGGGTGCAGTGCAAGTGGAATGTCCATGAAAGTCAGACTTCCACTTGCATTCCACCTATGGAAGTTTTTTTCTCCCCACACACCTCTACAGGCAAGTGAGTTATTTCCTTACTTGCTGATCAGTTACAGATTGGGATAAAGCCTGAACCAGAGTTCTGGCTGGTATAATCTCACCTCTTTTGAAGAGGAACTTTTCAGGCTGCACTCTTATATGAAATCTCATTCGGTGATCTACCGAAACATTAGAGGGGAAGTGGGCCATCCAACTTAAATTATATTTGGTCAAAATAGGAGCAGGATCTAGGCATGCCTATGGATTCCAAAGTATGGACCATGGCTGCTCAGCATTTGGCTTGCTGTTCACAAAGCATGAAGATTTGTCTAAATCTTACATACAGAGCTTGTATGCCACCTGTGAAATTTCACAGGGTGCTTCCTGAGAACCCTTGGAGTTTCAAACATATTTAATCAATGAGGGTGATTTAATTCATATGCTGTTTACTTGCCCTAAGATCATCCCACTTTGGGGTGCCACCTATGCTATTATGGTTGGGGTGTTAAGTAGGGACCTGCCCAGGTGCCCAATAGACTTGCTCTTGGGGGCCAACTGGAATAGGCATGGTGGGTGAGGGCCTACTTCTCTGGCCAGTTGCCCTCATCAATGCCAGGAAATCAACTGTCCAGAACTGGCTCTCACCTGCCCCACCTTCTGTGCAACAGTGGCAACCCAATCCACAAATGTGTCTCAGACATGAGAGAGCCCAGTTTTGGGACAGATGGTGCTGCTGACCAATTCCTGAAAATGTGGAGCCCACTGACTGAAATTATACAAAACAATTTGTATCCTTTATAACTATATATAGAAGAGTACATCATGGACCGAGGACCCTGCCAAAGTGTGTCATTCCCCAATACTGTCAACAGATCAGCTGGCCCAAGGCAACAGACAAAACAACACACAGTAAGAGCTCTGCCTAGCACTATTACACAGGCCTGATTTACTGCTTACTCAGGACTCAACCTCAGACCATTTCTTATTCAGGTACACTAGTACTATCAAGCAATTATGTCTAAAGGCTTATTAGCAAGTTCTCCCCAGATTCCAATTCTAGGATTTTATTCACAATCAGCTTTGTTAGTAATGTTTATTTGTTGACATGTCAATAGTTAGAGTCTCACCATACCAACATTAATTCTTCTCAGCTCTGTTTCCATTGTATATCAATGCATTAAATTTAGGTATGTAAATCCAGCTGGTCAGTATGCTCTAATGTATTACTGTCATGACTTTATTTTTACAAATTATGGTCAATGTAATGATGAACTATGGCTTTGTACCATTTCAGTTGTAACTGCTGTACATATTGTGCATTTCTGTTTTTATTCTTGGAAAAAAATGTTATTTTTTTTTGTAGTTTCATCTAATGGCACAATTTTTCCCATTTGCACAATTTAAAAAAAATATGAACTCTTAAAATATGCAGTTCCAGCAAATCATGCCGCTTGCAGAACACAAAAGCTTTTCCTTTAAATATACTGCTGATAATGCAATTTCCCTGTACATTCTATGATAGGGTTACTGCAAATGACAAATTTTAGTACTGACACCTGAAGCAGGACCTCCCTACAGGTATGGTACTTGTAATTCTACTGGTTTATCATGAAAAGCAACAAATATATATATATATATATATATATTTTTTTTTAACACTGCTAGCACATTTTTCCTGTTTAATTTCTGGTGGTGCTACTGCTATAAAGTGAATATATTTCAGTTTCAGTTTTATTGGTTATACTGGATAGACATGTGAGCAAAACTGTCCATTTTCACAAGTGTCCAGTTTTGGACAAAGAGAGATGGTGCGTATACTGTACAATATGAGGTTACATGAGTGAGGAAAAACAGTCATGGTATACAATTAGGGATACAGAAAACAAGGTGCAGAATAATTTAAACTAAATATCAGTGCTAATGGTCTGGAATGGAAGCACTGCATATGTACTGAGTAGCTGCACTTGACGTAAGATCTCCAGTTGAGTGGTGTGTTTAAACTGCGATTGGCTGAACACACAAAAAAGTTCTGTTTTTTTCTTTTAATATATAGCTGTTAGCACAATTTCTCTGTACAATTTCACCTGGCACTACTGCTGTAAGTTAAATATCAGTGCTTAGATGTGCAATTTCATTCATTTTGACAAAAGCCACATGTGTTCGTAAAATGTCTTCCATATCACGAAATTACATCTGTGTGAGTCAAATGACCTCTTTAGTGCCATTCCGCATGTGCAAATAACACAAAAAATGCACATTATAATACACATACAGAGTGCTGTGGGCAAAAAATGTGCATTTAAATACACTATGCTCAATTCATGGAACTGCCCAAAATGTTATGAAATGGATTTCTTCAGTTTCAGCTACCACTATTCCTTTCCCTTCTGGCCTCCAGGGAGTATATGTTCAAATCAACCAGTCTCTCATAGAGTTTTCCTCGTTGCTCTTGTGTCATTTTGATTTCCCTCCTCTGGATTAATACTAAGTGACCCAGTTCCAGAGCTGCACAAAGTACTGCAAGTCCAGCTTCACCATTGACCTAAAGAGGGGCAAAAATCACTTCCTTTTTTTTTGCACAACCTCCTACCCCTTTGATTCCCTTCCATCTCCAGGAGCCCTGCTGTCTGGTGAAGAAGACCTTGTCACTGGTGTCATGTCAGCTGGGACCCCTTAGTTAGCAGTCACACAACAGAACAGCAGCAACTTAACCAGCTGCTGCAGTGTGTGTGTTTGGGGGGCAGGGAGGAATTGCAATGAAAGCAGTGTGGCCTGGCCAATAAAATTGGTGTGGAGAAAATAAAGGGTTTGAAAGCCTCTTATAACACTAATTTGTGACTTCCTATGATGATCAGACCCAGGGAGACACTGAAATATTTGGGGAAGCAGAAATATGATCTCAACTTGAAGTATTTATTTATTTTTTTTATTTATTAGATCATCAGTTTACAGACCTTTGAACCATAGACTCATTTACAAAGGCACCTCGTCAAGAGAGCAATACAGGAAACTTTATTGCAGAAGGGGTAAGATGGTTATTATGAGGGCCTCTTATCTGGCTGAGCATCCAAGAATGTGGTGCAGTGAAGAAGGATGAGTGGATGGGTGGCTGGTGAAAATTAAGTAGATGCATAGAATAGTGACAGCCAGGGAGGTCTAGCAACTTCATCTAAAGCCCAAAGTGAGTAGAGTATCTAGAGGCCATCCTGGCCTTTAGGCAGTGCACATGGCATCCATATAGTTTGAGGTTGGCCCACCAGATGATGGCATGTGATGGAGCCACTAGGCAGTGGACTAACTAGATAGCGGTGTGGTAACCAAATAGCAGCTGAGTGACCAGATGGTATAAAGGTGACCAAAGAGTAGTGGAGCAATCAGGCAATGTGGGTACAATATGACAGTTACTAGGCAGCCAGACTGTGACAGATTGCCAGGAGGGAGCAAATCAGGCCATACCCACACCAGACCCCAGGTACCATCCCTCATTAGAGGCACTGGGGAGGCATTTTTGTTTATACTGTATGGATGCCCGTTTGGTATTTAAATGTACTGGATGTGACATTGTTTCAAAGGAATTTTGGATGCTTGATAAAAGTATCACCTGCTAATTACACTGGATGGGACTTGGAATTATTGTGCTGAATGTTCAGGATGTAAAATCCAAGATCTAGCCATGTAGCTTGTCCTGGAATGTTCGGTTTCTGTAAATGCATGGCAATCCCTGTCTTCTGTGATGTGCAGGGCAATCCCTGGCTCTTTGTGACCAGCAGGATCAGTTCCTGCTAATTCTGTTAAAATGCAGGGTAATCCCTGCCTTTGTGTTGTCTAAGCTCTACAGTCATTGTAGTGACCTACGCTTCCAAGTTTAGCCCTCCCTTCAAATCAAAAGCCGGCCAACTCGACTAACTGCAACATCCTCCAGGCCTGCAACATCTAGGACTGTGGTATCTGGGTATCAAGTTTGGTATGAGATTGCGGGGTTTCTGCTGTATCTGGGACTGGTACCAGTGTGGGGAAAAATACAATAATTTATGTAACATCTGATTAGTCAGCAGTTAGATAGCCAGGCCTCTGGGTATCATGTGTCATATTGAGAAATGTGATTGCTTTTTGTCTAGTAGTATGTAGCCACCCAACTGGAGGGTTCACCAGAAAAACACCAATCAAACTTGTACATATGTAAACAGTAATCAGATAACCTCTATTCCACATCCCCATTCCTACCTCCTTTTACCCTTAAATAAATTAATTGTTACTGTGTTTTGAAATTCTGAGTGTGAGCATATTATTGGAGAGAATCTTTAAAGGTAAAGTGTTAAATGTGGGGAAATGTTTATTGGGGCATGTCTGGGGAAGGCGAATGGTTATCGTGGGTGGTATAACATCTCAGGGGGTTATACCTAGTAACAGCTTGCCCACGTAAAGCACTCTGAGTGGAGGCACTGCACAAAGGTTTAAAAATGGTTATCAGTTAAACAAACCCAAACCCCTCATCCTAGCTTATAAGCAGTATGCAGGTTTGTAACACTGGGGACAGCACTGCCAGGGGTTACATACAGTATTTATTTATTTATTTTTTTTTTATCAGTAATAGACACTTAGGTCAATGCTGTTCATAATACCATGTTACTGTCTACTAGTACACATATATAATACTATCAAGAAAAGATACACAAGAAGAAGCACAATGTAATTCATTGATCGCTTATATCAGTAAATTGTATATGTAAAATTCAAGAGATAACCTAGACAGAAGTTATTAATTACTGGTAATTTTCTTATTTTAGACTGAAATCTGAGAGCCAGATTTCCACATATGGAAACATTGCACACATTTAAAAATGTAGAAAAACTGCACATTTTCTTACACTATCACAATTTTGGAAATCAGTTCCTACAATTCGGGCACATCACCACCATATAGACATGAGTCCACCAGGTAAAGTTAACAATTCTTTATTGAAGAATACAACCACCATCTCAGCACACACTTGATGCATTTCTAAACCTCTTCTATCACAATTTTCTCCATGTGTGTGCAATGTTCAAAAGGTTGCCTATTTGCAAATGCTGCCACAATTTACAACAGATTATGCATATTATTTTATGCAGCTGTGGAAAAATACTTGGCAAAAAGAAAGTGCTGCTTGTGATCATAAAATGATAAATCTAGCATTTTTGCAGGTATGGGAATTTTTCTCTGCACCAGGGAATTGTGCATAGGAACTTAGGGCAGGATTCACGATGTTATTTTTTTACAAGTTCCACTCCACAACTTCTGTTGTGGACTGGATTCGCCCGCAGCTGCGTAGCAGCCGATCCACAGCCGCAGCAGTTGTGGAGGGTGCTACAGCAGGTTCTGATGCCCGTAGCAGCCTCCCACAGCTGCGGTGCCATCCATGGCAACAGCACCCGCAAGCTGCCGTATTTCGTGGAGCCAGTGGGTACTCGGCTCCACCTTGGAAACTCACTACCGGCTGCGGCGACCTGCAACCGCCAAGTGGATTCCCACTAGTGCAGAGGTTTTCCCGCAGCTGCGGGTCCTTCTGCCACATTTGTGAATCCTGCCCTTAGTCACTAGACCATGTCAAACCCTTTGAAAATCAGACCCTAGGTGTGCATGATCTTGCATTTTGGGGAATTAAACTTGAGCTACCACTTTTCACAATTTCTCCAGGTCTTCTTTTGTCACTAATTCCTTCCTTTCTGCCCATCCTACCACAATGTTTGTGTCATCCACAAAGAGACACATTTTTGTCTGTATCACCCACTCCAATGTCATAGCTGAACAAAAAATTGAGGAGCACTGTACCCTGGACAGATCAGCAAGGCACCCCACTGATCACGCTCCTGTCCTTTGCGTACTTGACATTTAACACTACCCTTTGGGCTGTTCCATCTAACCAATTATCCACCAACTAGCTTATGTCTTCTCTTCTACCAACCCTAAATCACCCATCTTCTTCACTAGTCACCTACTGTATGTGGCACTGTATCAAAAGTGTTGCTGAAGTCTAAATACAGGACATCAACTACTGGTCCTCCATTCACTGTCTGAGACATCTTCTTAAAGAAGTCAATGAGATTTGCCTGATGGGGCATCCCCTCCATAAACCTAAGTTGCTTTCATTTCTACAGGTTGTATTTCTTTAGCAAGTTTATCTAATGATCTTTGATAATAGGTGGTGGATTCAGTGAGCAAATTCAAGAAGGCATGGGACAACTACATGGGGCTAAATAAAAGCAATAATGGTATGTAATAAAGGGAGTAAGATAAACCAAACAGAGAGGGGGTAATGGGCAGACTAGATGGGCCAAGGGTCCTTTTCTGCCGACAAAATGCTCTGTTTCTATGTAATAGTTTCAAGCAGTTTCCACAATACTGAGTTGGGCTAAGCAGTTTGTACTTGCCTAAGACTCCTGTCCCCACTCTTATGGAAAGGCACAACCCTAGCAACCCTCTAGTCTAAGGAACCACTCTGGTCGCTAGTAGGGGTGGGCAAATTTTGCAAATTCCAAATTAATGGAATTTTCATGAAATACTGCAAATTTCATAACATTTGTGAAATATTCAAACATTTTGCTGAATGATTTAATTGATCATAACTCGGTTAGTCTTATTGCTACAGATCTGAACCTGGCAGACATAATGTTTGGAAGAGGCCCTAAAAGGATACATGTTTCATGACATTTGGATGGGGGAGTGAGGAAGTTATAATGGCTCAAATTCTGGCATTTTTAATTCTTCTGAAAACTTTTGAAAATATTTCTATGCTTATAACTTAGCCACCTTTGGAGCTAGATAATTGAATTTTTCTACACATACCTTCTTGAAAGACAAACTGATGAACAGTAACATTGTTGGTTATGAAAACTAAGATACAGGAGTTCAAAATTACACAATTTATTTGTTAAACTGTATGAAACTTTTCAAAATAGATGCTTATAGCTCCACTGCAATAGCAGGTATACACTCAAGATTTAGGATGCATACCAAAGTAATGTACACCTCTGGTCTTTATGATAATGCTTTGTATTATACAACTGGGGTTCTTTTCTTACTGTTATCCTTTGTGCATTGTAAAGATCTACTTATGTACTCTCCCGGGTTGTGCCTGAAAATAGGCATATGTACCCCTAGCACACCTTGCCCAGTAAACAAAAATTGAATAAATAAATAAAGTATGTCCTGGAATCAAATTAAGCTTGATAAATGTGGTTTAGTAATTTAACATTTATTGTGGATATTTTAGAAATTATTAATTGGCAACATTTGCTCAAAAATTCATGGATACATAATAGGTAATGGCACTAGAATTCCACTTTTGGAGTTTAACATTCACAATGCATCTATCACCACTGAATCACCTTACCTGTATTAACATAATTTATTTATTTAGTTTTTGTTGGCCAGGAAAGGAGAACTAGATAATTGTGCCTATTTTCAATCTCGTCCTGGGGAAGGGGGATACAGATGGATACCAAGTGACATTGAACCATATTAAGCTGTTGATGGTATTTTTAGTGAATGGGGGAAATTTGGCCAGGACACTGGGGAAATTCCCATACTGCTTGGTAGGGGGCTCCGTGGCTGCTGCTGGATGGCCACTTCTTTTTGTAGCTTGAATTGTACAGACATCAGGGAGGCTGGGGAACTGGTCTCCTCCTCTGCCTCAGAACCTATGGAGACTAAAGACAAAATGACTCAGAATGACACAGTGATAACGGAAAACATACTTGGAATCGGCAGCCTGGTTCCACCAGGTGCGATGATGCACCATGTTGAGACAGCGCCGAGTGCTGAAGATTTGTAATCCAAGGCAGAGTTGGAAGCATTATTGGCAAAAGATGAGTGGTGACACATGGTCTGCCAAATAGCACTACAGGAAACACTTCGGATGAAGCCTGAGGGTGGACAGCAAGCAGTATCACAGAAACCTACTGACGCTCCCCCCATGGAGATGGAAGAGGAGTTCCAGGTCCCCAGCGAGGAACCGGTGCTGAAGGTGGACAATGTGGAGTTTCAGCAGCAACAGCCAAGATGTACAGGTACTGTACCTACAGCTACTGACATCGATACAGAGGGATCCGCTCCTTCCGCCACTGCAAATTCAGAGAAAATGGGGTATTGAGGTGGGACACAGGCTATACTGGGGGTTCACCCAGGGCCCAATCAGATAAGCTCTGGAGCTAATATGCCAATGCAAGCTAAATTTACTATTGGTGTAGCAGGAGGCACTATAAAAAAGGGCCAAAGAAATTTCCATACAGGGGAGTAGCAGCAAAATTGGAGGCGCCAGTGCAAAATAAACTTTTCTGGACTCTAGATGGGGCACAGGTATTTTATCTCCTGAAGGCCCAAACAGAGTAACCCCACCCTGGATAGCCACAGCACTGGAAAATGCTGGTTGGACAAAATCTTTAGATAGACACAGCTGGGATGCTAACTACCCTGGCACATCAATGGCACCTGTGGAACTTCCTTTGGTGGCTATAGTGGGAGAAGAATCACAAACTTTACAGTTGGCAACAACCCCTTCTCAAATCCCTCCAGGACAGTATATTGACATCACTGGTCAGGAAAGCAGACAGCAGGATGTTCCTGCACCACAGGGCTTGCTACAAGACATTATGGACATAGAAGGGGAAGAGGGGGCCTAAATAGCCCACACAGAAGCCAATAATGTGCAAAACCGTGCTCCAACAGCTGAGTCTGCTGAGAGTTCAGGTCCCCCAGCACACACCTTATCAGATGGACAGACAGGGCAAGTCAGTGCAACCGAACCCAGCCAACCCCACCCTGCCAATGTGTGGAGTACTAATGTCAGGGAATGCCTGTTTCCTGAGCATGCCAGGCTTGTATCTGAACTGGAAAAGAGAAGAAATGTGGTTCATTTAAAATACCAGGGAAGCCTTGCAGAGCTCCCAGACACACTGTTTGTAGGCTGGTACTTTGACAGTAAGAAAGTCTATGTACATGAAATATATGCCTTGATTCACATTAGTGGTGATTCACTTTTCAACATCAGCTTCAAATATCCTGCAGGTTTGAAGCACTTTTGGAAACAGTACCAACTTCTCAAAAACACCCCCCTGTGCCATCCCTTCATAGCTATTCCCCTTACAAAGCCTTCTTTCAAGCAGATTACAGTACAGTTCCGCAATGAATGTGTTAATGTGGCAGAAATCACTTTCTGGCAGAAACAAAGGTGCAATATCAATGGATATCCAGAGCCCATATTAGATAAAGAACTTTTTGGACTGGGGGTTGATGATACAAGGTTACCATGAAGCAAATAAATGGGGAAGTACAACATTTACCCAAATGTTTTTTCTTGCAAAGGGGTAGGGGGTAGTTTTCTATGCTGGGCAGCCCCGGGCCTGCTATAGGTGTGAAGATATTGGCCATCTCAGCAACGCCTGCAAGAAATTGAAATGTGGATTATGGGGGGGGTTGTGGGTCATAACAGTGCCCAGTGTCCTAGCCTTATGAGGTGTAACCTCTATGAGCAGCAGGGTCACATATTTTGCACCTGTGTTTGAGCTTCACACAATAGTCTAGACATAGCTTTACAGACTGAACAAGGCATTTATGTTACTGTGGTACAAAAAGAACATTTGAAATTGATTACTGATCCAGTGGGGACTGGATCCTCCAGCTCGGGTGGGTGCATGGACACTGAAGTCATGGGACCCACAAAATTGGGGCAAACATTTTCCCATCCTGCACCACCCCCACTGAACCCCCTTTTAACAGAAGCTGTCTAACCTGAGCATGTTTTGCAGCATGACCTAGTAGTCAAAACAGCACCTACAATGGACACTGAGCCAACCACCCGCCTGTGGAGAACACAGGTAACACTGTCAGTAATACTCAATCAGAGCCAACAGTGGGACCTATCATGCCCCACTTGACAATAGGGGGGAGTACCTTCAAAATGGTCACACGCTCTAAGGCTACACCTAAACCACCTCTCTCCAATGTGCCCCCGGGAGGGGAAGAGCCGATTGTGCTGCAGAATCAGTACTCAGCACTAGAAGAGGAAGAGTGGGCTGAATCAGAAGGCGACTGAGGTCTCCTCAGTGACCTTCTCCCAGGCAGAGTCCCAAATGGACATCACCATACTAGACAAAAAGAAATCACAAAAGTGAAAGAAAAAGGAGAAGAACTGAATGTCATATGTTTATGATCACATTCTTTTTCCCCTTTTCTCTTTATGATGGCTGATCTTAATATAATCACCTGCAATGTCAAAAGCATAAGGTCTGGGGTTAGAAGACAGGTCACATTCTCAGTATTGCATGAAATGCAAGGAGATATCTTTTTTACAAGATACTCAACTACACACTACCCTAGACATAAAGGAGGCGCAAAAATTATGGAGGGGGGGCATCCATGAGGTCCATTGGGGAGGAGACATGTTCTGGTTTAAGTATTCTTTTTAAGAGTCCTTTATTTAAAGTCATAAGAGTGGTAGATGTACACCCGGGAAGAGCTATGGTATTATATGTGATGTATGAGCAGAAACCATTTTGACATTAATATTTCCGCACCACAAGTAAAGTCGGAAAGGATGAAACTGCTCCACCGACTGGAACTGTACCTTCATAGTTCAAAACTAACATTATTTTGGGGGGGGGGGCAGATTTTAACCGTGGGTTGGCCAAAGGGGACTGGGGGAGGAAAATGAATAAAGTATCTTGCGACACAAATTTACTAAATACTACATTACAGAGATCAGGGTATTAGGGTTTCTAACCATTACGTTCCACCCTGTACAAGCATCAGGGGTGTGTCTTTGGATTGTCTGCTGTAGTGCTCACGCCATTGGTCCTCCACCCCCACCTTGCAGCCACTGACAGGCATCAAGGTGTGCCTTGGACTCTTCAGCCCCAAAGTTCAACCCATTCTTCTATGCTGCACCTATCTCAATGTACTTCCTTATGAAATGGGGTGAGCATAAGGCCTGACAACACCAAGGTACAATACAACACTTGTCAGACTTTGCAGGGTAGGGAGAGTTGAAATGGCATGAGCGTTATGGCCAGCAACTCAAACGCACACCCCAATGCCTGTCACTCTCTGCAGGGTGGGGTGGGGTTGACATCAGTTCTATACTTCATTGTTATTCCTATTATGCGTCTCTCTAACTCCTGCACTACCAATGCCAACACCAGCAAGACAACATTCAGCATTGACAAATGCTTGTTTTTTGATGTTGTCTTTATTAAATCTTTTTGGGTAATGTTAGATACCTTTTGGAATATGAAATGCTTTGCACAGATGACCCATGATATACTACTGTGTAGCCACTTGACAGAAACATGGTTGAAGTGGAATAAAAGTACAGTGTATGTGATTCTGGCCTGTCTTAAGTGTGCAATACAACAGGCTCACTGCCATACTTCTTTAAAGGGTGAAGAGGTTACCCTGAATGATGAATTGTATTATTTATGTTGCAGAATGAACTGAATAAAATTTATCAATATGAACACTCTCGCTTTGGAGATAGTCTGTGCAAGTACTGGAAGTTTATCGACAAGATAGGATAAGGGGCAGCCTTTTATATGCTGTCTTGCTTATTTACAGTTTAAAGTCCTAATATGAAGGCCCTGGGGTTTGGAATTTGAGAGTCCTTGTTCTCTACTTTGGAGAATGAGAGGAAGATCAAAAATTGTCCTTCCAAGTGTGGTATGGAGGCATGGTCACAGTTACACATTTATGAGTTCTGTTTTCCTACTGTATGTCTCTTTTCTTTCTATGGTATGAAGTAATGCTGTTTGCTTTTGAGTTCTGACTTGTATTATTCTTCTTATTTACCCTTTTGTGTGTTGAGGAAATGTATATTTTTGTATATAAATTTGTTTTTGTCCTCTTAATAAAATATCCCCCTACTCTTTTCGAGAAATGCCAAGGGACCTTTAACATCCACCTGAACTACCACCAGAACAGGGAGATCTCAGTTTAACATCTCATCCAAAAGATGTCATCTCAGAAGTGCAGCACCACCCAAGTACCTGGTGTTGGGGTAGAACCCACAGCCTTCTGATCTTCTGGCCTCAGAGGTGAGTGACACTGACACTGCAAAGCCCCCCCAACACTCCTGCAACAGTGATACCCAGCATCATGCTCCACCATGACTACAGATATCCAGGTATTTTTATCACAATGGCCTAATTCACAACTACTGTAGTTGCAAAGCTTGGTGTCACTTGGTGGCATTGCTTTCAAATAGTAACAAGATCTGTCCATATCCGAGAGGGCTGTAGCTGAGGAATCTGTGCTAAAAATATTTAAAATTACCAGAGTTATGCACCTGCATTTGCAAAATTCAACATAGCCTCATAACTCTGTTTTCAATATTTATACACCAAGGGCTAGATATTCAAAGGGGTTGCTCCTGGCACAACTGAGGTATGCCAGCGCAATGCCAGAACTGCACCCCAGTGCAATATTCAAAAGTGGGAATTGCACAGTGCAATTCCCAATGCACCAGGGGTGCAAAGATAATGAATGCAGCACAACTCAAGGGGGCATGTCCATGTATATGTGGCACATCCCAATATTCAGCCCAGGATGTGCAGCATATATGCTGGCATAACCCTGAGATGCGTCGCATACCTTGGCTCAAAGTTGAGCCTGTGAAAGATGTCTCAAGTGCAGTCCACCCACCGGCGGCCCACTGTATTACAGTGTGCAACATAGCAGCCGTTGGCCATGGGTGGCATCCCCCCCCCAACACCATGCACAAGAACACACAAGGTAGTCCAGTTGTCCCCCCTCCCCTTCCCTAGCACTCATCGCCACAAAAAACAATGTATAACAGCCCTGGCAGTCTAGTGGCACTTTATCCCATCCTGACCCTCGGATTGCCATCATATGTAAAAATGACATATACGTGGTGGTCCATTGGTACCACCCCATCCGTGCAACTGATTGCTGAATGGAACCAATATGAATAGCCCTGGTAGTCTAGTGATACCCCCCCCCGCTGGTACCCATGATCGCTCATAGTGATGACCAAACCAACACCCTGGTGATCCGGGCGGCACCCCCCACCCATACAGGACCCCTAGCCCACCCAGCTCCCCACGGTCATCGATTGGTGCGCCACCCACCCATATACCACCGTGGCTGCCCGGCCGAATGACAGCTTACAGTACGAGCTACAAGCTCATTGGTTCACTCTGTGGACCAATGAGGTTTGCAGTGCATAATGTAATCATTCACAACTATGTGAATGAATGACTTCATTCACAAAGTTGGGACTTATTACAGTATGCACTGCAAGCCCATTGGTCCACAGTGTGGGCCAATGAGCTTGTAGCTCCCTACTGTAAGCTGTCATTTGGTGGGCAGCCATGGTGGTATGCTGGTGGGTATGCTGCCTGCTCATGACCGAGGGGGTGGGCCGGGGGTCCTGTGTGGGTGTGGGATGCCACTGGACCACCAGAGAGTTGGTCTAGTCATCACTACTGGTGATTGAGGGTGCCGGTGGGGCAGGGGGTCCCATTAGACTACCAGGGCTATTCATATTGGTACAGTTCGGTGATCAGATACATGGGGGGGGTACCATTGGACCACCAGGGATATGTTATCTTTACATATGACGGCAATGGGAGGGTCACGATAGGGAGGGGGATAACACTAAGCTGCTGGGGCTGTTATACATAGGTGTTTGCAGAGATTGGGAGGGGAGGGGGAACCACTGGACCAACAGGGAATGGCAGTGTAGTGATATACGACAATCTGAGGCGCAGGCAGGGAGTGGGGAACCACTGCACTATCAGGGTTGTCTTGGAACACATTCACGATGCTTGGGGTTACTGGCGGGGGGGGGCACCAGTTTAATTTTATTTTTTAATTTATTTAATAATTTGGAAATAACCTTTGAGACAAATTTCTTTTACCAAGATCCCACGTCATGTGTGCATAGAGTACATACTTCAAGCAAGAGGGTTACATAGTTTTAGACATTTGTGACACTATTCAACACAACAGTCAAGGGAGGTTACAGAGAATTGAGACATTTGTGTCACTATACAATACAACAGTCAGGTAAATTTCAGAGTTTTTGGACATTTGAAGCAATATATACCATGGTGGACATTATTTTGAGCTGCTAAAGTACTGGTACAGTGCAGGGGTATAAGAAGTTAGGCAGCGGGACAGTCAAGCAAGGGTTTGAGGTAGGAGGGGGAGGGCTTCTAGGAGAGTGGGCACAGAGGCATGAGCCGAGTTTGGTGTTGGTGAGGGCTCATTCTACTGTGTGGGGGGAGGGGTGCGGAGGGAGGGGAGGAAAGAGGAACAGCCCCTTAAAGTGATTGAGAGGCATTGTCAAGGCATGCGAGAGGTGAGGCTTCAATCTTATGTTAGTAGACTTCCTCCAATGGCACTGCATGGTGTGCAGGGTGTCAGGCGCATTTCACTGGCCAGCCCTGTACAACTCATGCAAATGAGGCCATAATAACATGCAAATGGCCCCATTTGCACCTTGCATATCATTATGGCCCCATTTCCATATTGATGGCTGAAAATCAGGAATTTGCACACACCATATCTCTGCTGCTCTGGTGCCATTCCCATTCCTGGTATTCAGCCCTGTCTGGGGTGATGCACAAGCGTATTGTATTTAGAGATGCAGTGAATTTAAAATTTACCTGTGAAGTGAATGCAAAGTGACCACTTTGAGTTGGCACTTCGCTAGGTGGAGTGCCCCATAGGAAAGGCTCACTTCATCTTATTATTATTATATTGTGTTGTCATTCCACTTTAAACACGAAGTAAGGAGGAGTGACAACAAAACTGGCAGCACCCCACCCACACAGTCACCAGAAACTGCATCCCCAAAGTGCTACTGTCTTGTGTCTAGAAAACTCCCCAGTGCTAATGAAGTGAAATGAGAGCATAACAAGAAATGCAAAGTCTCCCAGAATTAATGGTGCACTCAATCATGTACGCAGTGGTCACACACAGCATCACCAGAATTAATGTGCATCCCCAAAATGCTACTGTCTTGTGTTCAGAAAATTCCCCAGTGCTAGTGAAGTGAAATGAGAGTGTAACAAGAAATACAGTCTCCCAGAATTAATGGTGCATTCCAAATGCACAGACAGATTAAGATTGTACTGCGCACTCAAGGGATGCTTACGAAAAGGCACACCACCACCTAACTAGAGCACACAAGTCACAAATCCAAATCTGGAAAGGAATACATTTTGCCAGTTGGGGGATTAGTGCATGGCAGTAACAATCCACTACCAGTAAAGATACCACAAAGCAGTATAAAAAAATTCATGCAGGTGTGGTGGATAGCAGATTCATGCTGCTGCAATTACTGTGTGGCAAAATAAAAGGTGTCTGATTTAATGGCACACACACTACAAGTTATGCATAGCAAACTGAAAACCTTTAGTAATATAACCAAATGTTTTAAAACAGACAAATTATACACTGCTGCACAACAATCAACAAAAAAATGTCAAGAATTACTGAAAATATTACTGTGTGTACATTAACACAGTTATACGAGAAAAATATAACCAAAACAGAAAGGCTGCCTTTTTCTCCCAGTTAATGTACCTACACCACAAATGCGCCCTTCCCCAAATCACACTTCACAGTACACAGACTGACTGTTCTAAATTAACGTTCAATATCCACAATCAACAATAATCACTCAATGCTATGAGCACAGAAGTGTTTCCTACAATCGATGTAGTAAATTTTGAGCAAAAAAAGGACTCAAAAAGGCATTTTAAACAGCATTTGAGGTTTTGAATCACAGAGCTCTGAGATCAAACTGTCTCCAGCTACCACTACACATACACACACTACCCAGGCCAGAACTGAGGCTGTGAAGAAAAATCTAGAGCCCATGTGACCTGTAATCCCATGAATCACTGCAGAATTTTATTTGGAGCTCAATTACAAGGCAAAGTGAGGCAAATGACATTGATTTCAATGTACTTCACTTTTAAAATTGGTGGAGAAGTGGTTTGGGGAAGGTGGAATAACGCAAAGTCATTGGTTTCAATGGACTTCATGTTCCCCATTATGAAGTGAACTACTACGCTTCACACTGTAGAGTACTCTGTGGGTTCTGTGTTACTCCGTGAATCACTTCGTGGAGCGAATTGGGGCCACTTCGCCCACCACTGCTTACAGTACTTTAACTCACATGCTGTACAGGAAGGAATGCAAATGCCTATGGCTGTACTTCCCCGATTAGCTGCAGTACAAAACTCCCGGACTTAAAAACACGTATTAATGAGTACAATGGTAGGGTGGTGAAGCCTGGAGACATGCTACAAAAAAGGCTTACAGTACATCCAAGTAACTAGTGTAACCCCTAGATGGCACTATCCCAGGGGCTACTACCCCTGCCTGATTTGCCACTAACAGGTTGAGGGGCCTGGATCCAATGGCGGGTGCCTCCACCCAGAGGTCAGGGTTTGCAATAGTTAAACTAACTTGGTCACAGTCCTCTGGGACACTGCAACCCCCCTTTCTTCCCACTAGTGGCCCACACAATATATCAGAATTACCTTCACAGTATACACTTACCCCCAGGACTGGTTCCGGCACTGGGACCTCCTGTGAAATGAGATACAGTGCAACAATCACAGTACAGTACTTTAACATAGACAAATACCTCAGGCAGTATAACTTTGCTGAAACAAGCAGCTCTGATTTATTTAGGGGATATAACAAGGACAGGGAAATCAGGTTATTAGCTTATCATCTAATAATTCACTTATGGCTCTGTGCACAGGCCTATCCCTATCAGTTACTGTCCCTGGGTACCCAAGCCCTAGTGAGCTAGTCCAAACCGTGGCAGCTGGTAGGGGCCCTTTCACACAGAGAAAGGAGAATTAAACAGTCAGCAGTACAGTAATTCCATTTGGATTTAATGTGAGCAATTCAAGGAGGCGACCCTGAATTAGTACTCACGACCTCCAAATAAGATAGGGTCCTTCAATGTCAGCAGGGCTCACTTGAGGTACACAAACCTCTTCACACATCCATATAAAGAAAGCACTATATCAGGCAGGCTGCATCTGTATCCCGATCGGTAATTACTGCACAATACCGGGAGAACACACAGCAGATTCAGTTCCTGACAGACCGAGTGCAATTTTCAGCAATTCTTCCAGTCTTCTACAGGGTGAGCCTGGTTTCTACTCTTCAGAGATCCTTTGATTCTTTTCACAGGACGTGATTCAGTCCTAACAAGCTGTTACACAAGCTGCAGACCGAACTCTGGGCCTATACACGTTTTGACTAAAACTGCACACTGAAAAGCACAGGGCTCTTCCTTCTTCCACCAAAGCTCAACTGAAACTCCAACCGACAAAACCGGGCACTTCCTTTGAGTTCCTCCCAGTTCTTGACTGGATTGGCTGTCACTCACAATAGACTGCTGCTGTTGGTCCAAAAGGCACTGAAGTCTAAACTACATCTCCCAGAGTCACTGCCCATACAATCCTCTTGTGGCTGGCTCAGATTATGAGTCCAAGTTCTGATTCGTCCAAGGCACCATTTTAGAGCTAGCTCCCCACACTGATTGGTCCAGTTCTAGCAGTTCAAAACTAGAATGGGGAACTAGCAGACACAGTTCTGACTGCAAAGAAAGCAGGTTAGACAAACTGTAATTTCATTATTACTCTAAATAATTTCTGGCAAACAGTTACATCTTTCAGATAGGTTCCTTTGCACTCCTAGTGACTGCAAAATGAAGTGAATTAGCAGCAGCTTGAGTGGTACTCAATCAAAGAAACACACAGTCCCCCATACAAACTAATTATGTCTGCAAGCAGACAGCTCTTAAGAGACAGTACCAGAGGTTCTAAAACACTCACTGATAAATGGCTTAAATGCCAAACACCATTCAGGCTTGGAGCACTCAAGCAAGCTCCTGGAAGTCTTTTAGGAACCCCATTTGCAGGGGTTACACCCTTCCTGGCCTGGGAAAGCTTGGCGTCCGCGTCCCAAACAATCTTATAAGTTTCAACTGCAACCATATACATTTGCATTAGGCTCGCATATGTAATCATCAGTCAATATATCATTTTACCAAGAACACATTTCTGAAACATTGCAGTACGTCCACTCTTTACAGTATTACATACATTGTACCATAACTCAAGTTATTACCTCTTGTACATGAAACCTGAAGAGAGGGGCCCTTCCTATCAGTTACCTTGGGGCTGGATGGGCAAGGCACCATATAGAGGGCAACACAAGTAACTTGGGTTAGCACTGATGCTCAGTTTGGGCAATGAGCTCGGGACACATACACTCCTTTATGGACAACATTGAGAGGCAAGTCACAGGCCTCCCAAGTGAATCATAACTGAGGTGCACCACAGGCTTTACAGCTCGACCAGTCTTTCTAGGGGAACTGTTATAGTCTCTGCTCTCTGAGCCTCATTTTCAGCATTGTCCTCACTTGTCAGGAGTCTCCATGGGGTAGAGAGGCTAGAACTTGGGGCACTTTCAGCTCCAGGAGTTACAGTTTCTGAGTCCACAACATTTGGCTCGCATGGAGAGCTTTCGGACACTGGCAGTGGACTGTCAGGGCACTCAAAATACTCTTCTTGTTCGGGTGTATCACCAGTCTGCCCCAATCTATCATTTTCCTCCCTGAAAGCTCAAACAGTTCAACCATGCACAATGATTCATTTCATCTGATCTGATGCTTTGCACTTCACTTTCTGGGAGCATTGGCTCCAGGGATGAAGCTGGGGGCTTAGACAGTCCAGAAGGCCCAGCTTTGTCTCCAGTATTGACTAGGGATTGCCCGAAACAATTGACTCAGTTCGTAAGAAGGATAGTATTCAAAGTCACTCTCACTTTCTTCCGATATGGACTGACAGTCATGCTCAACTGGGACTTGTGGAGGGAACACTTTAACTTTGCTTCTGTAGGTGCAGACTTTGATCTTTTCTTAGCAGCAGCTCTAGTCACTGGTCCAGAGGGCATCTTCTAGGGGCTCAGACTCAATTAAGATTTGTCCAATGGGCAGTAAATGATTTTATGCATTGTTTTTACATCTTTGAATTATTCTCAGGCCTTACTTTGTACACTGGCAGATCATCTAGTTTGCCCACTACAATGTGAGGGAGATGGTGCCATCTGTCAGCAATCTTGTGCTTGCCATGCAGTCCCAGATTTCTTAGCAATACCCGATCTCCCTCCTGGAGTTCCTGTGCTTTCATCTTTTATCATACCTTTCTTTGTTGGCCAGATTTCTTTTGGCAGCCATGGTTTGAGCCAGTTAGTACGATGAGTTAGCTGGGCCTTTAACTTTTGCACATACTGTAAATAGTTGTCAGCTTGAACCCCATCAGGAGAGACCCCAAACACACATCTACTGGTAGTCGAGCTTCTCTTCCAAACATCAGGGTGTGGGGAGAATCCAGTGGCATCACTTTTGGTGAAGTAGCATGTACCAGGGTGCTAATTTGTTGGCTCCACCTAGGCTTGTCCTTTGGGTGCAGGTGCCTAGCATATCTAGCAAAGTGCGTTGAAACGTTCAGGCTGTGGGTCCCCCTGGGGTGGTAAGGAGTGGTTCTGGACTTCGACTCCCACAGAGAAAGCATATCTTTGATCAGACGACTCTCAAAGTCTCCCTTGATCAGAATGGATTCTTTGTGAGCCCCATAGTGAACAAAAAGTTTTCTACAAGTACTTTGGCCACAGTGGATGCTTTCTGGTCTTTGGTGGGGAAAGCTTGGGCATATCTCGTGAAATGGTCAGTGACCACCAGCACACTACTGATATTTCTTTGATCTGACTCCAAACTCAGAAAATCAATACAGACCAGCTCCATGGGTGCACTGGTGGTGATGTTAACAAGGGGGGCAGCCCTCTGGGGCAAAGCTTTCCTCTGTAAGCAGCGACTACAAGTTGGAATGTGTTGCTCCACATCAGCCCCCATCTTAGGCCAATAGAATCTGGATCTCACCAAGTCAAGTGTTCTGTCTATACCAAGGTGCCCCATGTGGTTGTGCAAGGACCTCAGTACTGAGTCTCGAAAGGCAGGGCAGCACTAGTTGTTGTTTTCTACTTGTCCCCTCTGTCTACTGTTTCTCTGTATAACAGTTTATTGATCAGTTTCAACTTAGGACCTTCTTTGTATAACAGTGCAGTTCTCAAATCAGTGGAGTAATTTGGACACAACTTTTCCTGCATAGAGGGCTTCTAAAGCTGCTTTGATCATGGGATCTGGATTGAGCCTGAATACTGTCATTGTCCAGCTGAGGCAGTGCACCAATGTCTATTGCAGAAAAGTGGCAATAAGCAGCAGGTATGCAATTCTCAGAGGCTCCATGCAATCCACCATGCAGTCCACTGCGTCCGTGGACATTTGTTCCTCCCTGTCAAACTTCCGGCAGAGTGCCCGAATGTCAGGTTCTGCCAATCGGACCCAATCATTCTGGGGAACAGGCCTCCGGAGAGAGCATCAGCATCTATATGGTTCAGACCTGCTCGGTATTCGAGAGCATAGTCATATGTAGATAATGCAGAAAGCCACCTATGGCCAGTGGCATCCAACTTAGCTGAGGTCTGCACATAGGTCAAAGGATTATTGTCAGTTTTTACTAGTATTTTAGCCCCATACAAGTACTCATGGAATTGGTCAACAATAGCCCACTTCAAAGCTAGGAACTCTAACTTATGTACAGGATAGTTCTTTTCGGATGGGGTCAGGCTTCTACTGGCAAAGGCCACTGGTCTCAGCCATTCTCGTGCTCTTGGTACAACACAGCCCCAACCCTTGCAAGCTAGCATCAGTGTGCAGGGCGTAGGTTTTCTTGAATCGGCATAGGCCAGCACTGGAGCATGGGTAAGTTGATATATGATCTCATGAAAAGCAGTCTCACAATCAGGAGTCCAGCGGGCCCCAAATACTTCACTCGGATGAAAATACACTCTTTCAGTCTTGAGGGATGCTGACTTTTGGTATTTTTTGTGGGTTGGGGGATACCCTTGAGTAAGGTTAAGTAAAGGGCGGATCACTCTTGAATAGTCCTTGATGAAGCGCCGATAATAACCACAGAATCCCAGGAATCTTTGCAGTTCTTTTAGATTTTGGGCTGTGGCCAGGTGGTCAAGGCCTCAACTTTACTTGGGTCGGTCTCTATTCCTCGGTGGATACTATGTGTCCCACATACTTTACTGATGTTTGAAAGAATTGACACTTATCAATGGACAGTTTAAGGCCAAAGTCCTCCAGTCAGTCCAATACCTTAAATAATCTGCTCTCATGTTCCTCCAGTGAGCTGCCAAACACAATAACATCATCTAGGTATACCAGGCACTCTAGTAAGTTCATGTCCCCACTGCACGCTCCATCAATCGTTGAAAAGTGGCTGGGGCACCTGAAATCCTTGAGGCATCCTCATGAATTCATAAATAGCGGACAGATAAAGGCCGTCTTCTCACGGTCCTCTGGGGCCATCGGGACTGGTAGTACCCACTGCGGAGATCCAGCACAGAGAACCACTTGCTCCGTTTAGGCAGTCCAAAGCATCCTGAATGCGGGGCATTGTGTACTGATCAGGATAGTCCGCGGTTTAAGGTGCGATAATCCACACACATCCTTACTGTTCCATTCTTTTCCTCACTACCACAATGGGGGAAGCATAAGGGCTTCTGGATTCTTGTATTACACCAGCAGCTAACATCTCTTGCAGATGCCGTCTCACATCATCTATGTCCAGCAGGTGCCAGGCGTGAGACCCTCTCACGAAATGGTCTTTCGTCATGCAGCCGGATATTGTGCTCAGCTCCTTACCGCATCCTACATCCCATTCCTTTAAAGAAAACACCTGGCTCTCTGGGCAAGCTTCTCACTGATCCTCACTTTCCATTCAGCTGGCAGCGGGGGTCGCCGAAATCAAACAAGTCGGCGTTACTCTGTCATTCTTCCTTGAACTCTTGCTGCTGGGTAGCACTGCAGTGTCTGCACAATGCACATTACCCAGGATGCAACCTCTGTTTACTCGAATGTCTCTTTCAGACACATTATGAACTTGGACCATTACCCTTCTGGCATAAGCATGGGCTCTAGCGGGCAAAATACTGAGGCTTGACCAGCAGTCCCTCTGGCAATTTTCCATCGCCTGGTGCATCCAACATTAATATTTTATTCTTAACATCCTTTCTGATACGGACCTCTCCTGTAAGGTACACTGGGCATTTGGCGCCAGGATCAGAACTCAGGATCCTTCTTCCATACAATTCCGACGGTTCCTCTGGTTCTGTTTTTTCAGCATCTCTGTGCCTCATAGGCCTTCTTAATTAAAGCCGAACTCTTAAGCTCTACTAGTCTTTGACCCCTGTTTTCATAACACAACTGTGCCAGCCTTCCGAACATATGAGCATTTGTTCCAATCAACAAAGGGACACCATCATACAGTCCAGTGGGGGACACACTAAGGCTAGGGTCTCTACTTGTTCGGCCACTCCAGCCACGAGGTGGGGAAAGACAGCCAAATTCGGATATACCCGGAATAGGGTAGGCTTCTCACTTAACCCCATACATGCAGTCCTTCTAATGGTTGTAAGGTACGCCTGACAAATGCTTCTGATACCAATCCTGGAACATAATTGTCACTTGGGAGCCACTGTCTAATACAGCTCTTGTAGACACTCCATTCACCTTTACAGTGGTCTCCACGGAGGGACCCACTATTCTGGACCAGTCTGGAGAGAGTAGTGGGGGCCTGGCAACTGACCTTGCCACAAAGGGCCGGTGAATTAGCATTTTTGGTCCTCACTGGGATCATGTTGTGCACCTCTTAACCACTGATTTCTTCTCGAAGCTCTCCTTGTAGCCTATATGCAACTTTGTCAGTGTCTTTGGGACTGGCATTCTCTTTCATGTGCCCATCTTTCCCACAATTATAGCAAAACATACTTTCTGGAGTTTGAGCTGGCCGAGCGCCAAACTGGGAGCCAGGGGGGTATTACTAACTGAAACCTGGGTGCCATCTCTGTCTGCGGCGTGATAAGCATTTGGAGACATCTCGTCAGTTTCTCCACTTCCATGGTCAAGGAATCGAGTTTGGAGCTGTTATCAGCAGGAGATACATGGGTGGGTACCCCCACCCCATAGCAGATGCAGTCGGATATAGGTCCAGGGCCTGCATTGCAGGCGTGGCCTTCATAAAGGACTGTTTTGAATTCCCGGATCTCTCTCAACAGTTCGCCCCATTGTGGCATATCTTTTTCCTTGTCAGAGCACTCATTGACTGTCAACCTCTGCCCCTGAACTTCACTTGATGGGTCACCCTCAGTCACTCGGGTCGTAGCCACAGCTGTTGGTGCAGGTACCTCCCGAGGTCGCCTTTTCTCAACTCCTCGAATTTCTCTCATTAACTCATCATAGGAGGGTGGGATTCCAGTCGATTTGCCAGGTGAACTGAAGCAACAGCAGTTCTGAGAAGGGGCAGACTTAAGGATTCTGTCCAGTCTGGTTCGGTCCAGTTCAATCGCTGGCAAACTACCCTTTCTGAGGCATTCTTGCAACAATTTTTCCAGCCGAGACATACACAGACAACAACTCCCTTGGTACTGTTGTGCATTTCTTACTTTCCACCATAGGTCCTCATCAGAATCTGGGCTCCCATACACATTCTCCAGGCCTCAAGATAGGCCTGTGCAGTCGCTTCAGGGTTACTGGCCCGTTTGCTCGGATGGTAGCCAGGGCAGGACCTCGGAGGCTCTCACTAACCCTCTTTGCCGCTTTCCGAGCATTGCCATTCTAGCACTTGGGGCAACATAGTCTATCCAGGTCTCCCAGTCATCCTCCTTGGGGGTGGGAGGGTGCCAGAGAAGATCCTCAACCTCGTGTAAGAGTCGTGACTAATGGCAGGTGCAGAAATAGGAGTCTGCATTGGTTCAGCCACCATTACGGGCACTGGAGCAGGAGAGGTGTTGGGGAGGAACACCCCAGGTGGCAAGAATAGTTTCTTCAAGTCCTCCACAGTTTTCCCTCTCCCAGCAACCATTCAGCAAATTTCTCCTCAAAGTTTCAGATAGTGGTGGGGCTGATTCCCCCGGTCTTTACTGTCCTTAGTTATCACTCTCAAGCAGTGAGGGCTCCCTCTGGGGTAATGGTCTGTGGCACTTTGGAGCTATCTATGGGATCCTTAAACTCTACTAGGGCCAGGAAAGTGTGGGTGAGCAGATTAGCATGCCGACCCACCACCACAGGGTTTTGTAAACCTTCCACCTTGGAAAGTACTCCCTGCACAGTGTCCGTATTGATACCCAGGGGGATGTCCAGGATAAGCATAGCATTTTGGGGGTCGATCTCCTCCCCAGTACACCACTCCACCAGCCGGTGCACAGCCACTTCTGTCGGGGTACCCATTTTTTTCTTAACAGTGGTTCGTAATATGGCCACTAGAGGACACACAATCCCAGCGGTGAGCCTCAAGATGTAACCCTAGATGGCGCTATCCCAGGGGCTACTACCCTGCCTGATTTGCTACTAACAGGTTGAGGGCCTGGATCCAATGGCGGGTGCCTCCACCCAGAGGTCAGGGTTTGCAATAGTTAAACTAACTTGGTCACAGCCCTCTGGGACACTGCAACCCTTTCTTCCCACTAGTGGCCCACACAATATATCAGAATTACCTTCACAGTATACACTTACCCCCAGGACTGGTTCCGGCACTGGGACCTCCTGTGAAATGAGATACAGTGCAACAATCACAGTACAGTACTTTTAACATAGACAAATACCTCAGGCAGTATAACTTTGCTGAAACAAGCAGTTCTGATTTATTTAGGGGATATAACAAGGACAGGGGAAATCAGGTTAATTAGCTTATCACTCTAATTAATCTACTATGGCTCTGTGCACAGGCCTATCCCTATCAGTTACTGTCCCTGGGTACCCAAGCCCTAGTGGCTAGTCCAAACCTGGCAGCTGGTAGGGCCCTTTCACACAGAGAAAAGGAGAATTAAACAGTCAGCAGTACAGTAATTCCATTTGGATTTAATGTGGCAATTCAACAGGAGCGACCCTGAATTAGTACTCACGACCTCCAAATAAGATAGGGTCCTTCAATGTCAGCAGGGCTCACTTGAGGTACACAAACCTCTTCACACATCCATATAAAAGAAAGCACTATATCAGGCAGGCTGCATCTGTATCCCATCGCAATTACTGCACAATACCCGGAGAACACACAGCAGATTCAGTTCCTGACAGACCGAGTGCAATTTCAGCAATTCTTCCAGTCTTCTACAGGGTGAGCCTGGTTTCTACTCTTCAGAGATCCTTTGATTCTTTTCCAGGACGGATTCAGTCCTAACAAGCTGTTACACAAGCTGCAGACCGGAACTCTGGGCCTTACACACGTTTTTTGACTAAAACTGCACACTGAAAAAGCACAGGGCTCCTTCCTTCTTCACTGCCAAAGCTCAACTGAAACTCCAACCGACAAAACGGGCACTTCCTTTGAGTTCCTCCCAGTTCTTGACTGGATTGGCTGTCACTCACAATAGACTGCTGCTGTTTCCAAAAGGCACTGAAGTCTAAACTACATCTCCAGAGTCACTGCCCATACAATCCTCTTGTGGCTGGCTCAGATTATGAGTCCAAGTTCTGATTCGTCCAAGGCACCATTTTAGAGCTAGCTTACCCCACACTGATTGGCCCAGTTCAGCAGTTCAAAACTAGAATGGGGAACTAGCAGACACAGTTCTGACTGCAAAGAAAGCAGGTTAGACAAACTGTAATTTCATTATTACTCTAAATAATTTCTGGCAAACAGTTACATCTTTCAGATAGGTTCCTTTGCACTCCTAGTGACTGCAAAATGAAGTGAATTGGCGGCAGCTTGAGTGGTACTCAATCAAAGAAACACACAGTCCCCCATACAAACTAATTATGTCTGCAAGCAGACAGCTCTTAAAGAGACAGTACCAGAGGTTCTAAAAACACTCACTGATAAATGGCTTAAATGCCAAACACCATTCAGGCTTGGAGCACTCAAGCAAGCTCCTGGAAGTCTTTTGGGAACCCCCATTTGCAGGGGGGTTACACTAGAAAAAAAATTAATGTTGTGATTCGTGACATGATTGTGAATCATGATTTGTGACTGCATTTGTGACCTTGATAATGAAGAATGTGATTCTATGTCAATGGTGTAAGATAACCAGTATGAAACTCTATTGGGAACGTGAATGCCTACAGCTGTGCTTCCCTGATGAGCTGTAGCTTAAAACTCCCAGACTTAAAAACATGTATCAGTGAGTACAATGGTGGGGTAGTGAAACCTGGAAAGATACTACAAAATAGGCTTACAATACATCCAAGTAACTAGAAAAAAATTAATGTTGTGATTCGTGATGTGATCGTGAATCGTGATTTGTGATTGCATTTGTGACCATGATGATGATGAAGAAGAACATGATTTGTATCACGAGTGACTCATGATGATGGTCCTGACTTAAAAATGCATATTAATGAGTACAATGTTCATGCAGAATTATGCACCACACTTGTCCAGTACTCTGAAGGGAAGCCAAAGAAACAACTGTGTCTTAAGTTACAGATAGAGATTGGGCCCTAAACAGATGCAAATGCACAGACAGATTAAGATTGCACTGTGCACTGAAGAGATGCAGACAAAAAGGCACAACACCTAACCAGTGCTCACCATCAGAAATTAAAATCTGGAAAAGAATACCTTTGCTGGTTGACGCAGACCGCGGGGGTTGGGGGCGAGCAGTGTACTGCACTGCTGCAGTAACAGTCACTAGTACTAGTAAAGATACTACAAAGAAGTACAAAAATCACACAGCTGCAGTAGATAGCAGGTTCACATTGCTAAAATTATGCGGCACAAAAAAATGAGTCTGATTTGATGACACGCATCACACACAAACTCACACACACACTAAGTAATGCATAGCAAATTGAAAACTTCAGTAAAATAACCACATATTTTAAACAAACTGAAATCATGCACTGCTGCACCACAACAATCAGCAAAAAAATGGGAAGCATTATTGAAAATATTACTGTGTGTGCATTAACACAGTTATACAAGAAAAATATAACCAAAACAGAAAGCACTGTCTTTTTCTCCAGGTTAATCTACCTACACTAGTGACACCACTGACTACCCTCTAACAAATCATGGGAGGATGGGGTGGTACCTGAGGACTGGAGGAGGGCAGATGTGATTCCCCTTCACAAAAGTGGGAGCAAGGCAGAAGCAGGAAACTACAGACCTGTTAGTTTAACCTCAGTGAGGAAAATGATGGAATCACTTCTGAAGGAAAGAATTGTTGTATCTAGAGGCCAGAGGGGCACAGGACCCAAGGCAGCATGGATTCACAGCGGAAGGTCATGCCAGACAAATCTGATAGATTTCTTTGACTGGGTGACCAAAGTAGTTGATCAGGAGGGGCTGTGGACATGGCCTACCAAGACTTTAGCAAGGCATTTGACACAGTCCCACACAAAGATTAATATACAAGTTAGCCAGCCTGGGAGTGGGTCCCAAGATGACAGCCTGGGTAAAGAATTGGCTGGAGAATAGGACACAGAGAGTAATAGTAAATGGAGTCCACTCTGAAAAAAGGGGTTAGCAGTGGGTACCACAGGGTTCAGTATTAGACTGGTCCTTCAATGTCTTTATAGCGACATTGCAGAGGGACTGGAAGGAAAAGTATGTCTCTTTGCAGATGACACAAAGATCTGCAACAGAGTTGATGCACAAGGTGGGGTGGAAAGGATGAGAAGGGACTTGGCAAGGTTAGAGGAATGGTCAAATGTATGGCAGCTTAGATTCAATGCTAAGAAGTGCAAGGTAATGCACCTGGGAAACAAAAACCCAGGGAAGAGTACACAATGGGGAGTGAGATACTAACAACAACAAAAATGGAAAGGGACCTGGGGGTAGTCATATCAGATGACCTAAAGGTGGGCAAGCAATGTGAGAGGGCAGCAAGGAGGGCTGGGGGATACTGGGATGCATAGGGAGAGGCATCACCAGTAGAAAACAAGAAGTTATTATCCCTCTGTACAGACAACTGGTGAGACCACATCTGGAGTACTGCGTGCAGTTCTGGAGACCCAATCTCCGCAGAGACATAGACAGGATGGAAGATGTTCAGAGGAGGGCAACTAAAATGGTGCAGGGTCTGCACCGGAAGACATATGAAGAGAGACTTAAGGAACTTAATATGTATAGCCTCGAGGAAAGGAGGGAGAGGGGAGACATGATAGAAGCTTTCAAGTACCTCAAGGGAATCAACAAAGTCCAAGAGGGTAGCATCTTTCAAAAAAAGAGGTGTGCAAGAACAAGGGGCACAATTTGAAGATAGAAGGGGGGCGGCTCAGAGGTAATTTAAGGAAGTATTTTTCACAGAGAGGGTTGTGGATGTATGGAACAGCCTTCCAGAGGAGGTTGTGGAGTCAAAAACAGTGGTGGAATCTAGCATGCATGGGACAGTCATAAGGCAATTTAGGGGTGGGGGTAGGAAGAAGTAGGCTGCTGGTTAACTAGGATTTGCAGCTTATCCATCAGGTAGGGAAATGGTCAGACTGGGTGGGCCAAGCGGTCCTTATCTGCCATCAAATTCTATGTTTCTATGTTACACCATAGATACGCCCTTCCCCTAAAGCACACTTCCACTGTCTCTCAGTACACAGACTGAATGTTGTACATTAACATTCAAAATCCACACACAAACAATAAACGCTCGATGATATGAGCACAGGAGAGTTTTCTATAATCGATTAACTAAAGTGTCCGCAAAAAAAAATGACTTAAAAAGGCTTTTTTAACAGCTTTTAGAAGGCTTGAATCGCAGAGAGCTCTCAGATCAGATTGTCTCCTACAGCATCCTACACACACTACCCCAAACTGAGGATGTGCAGAACAATCTAAAGCCCATGTGATCTGAAATCCCATGAATCGCTGCAAACTTCTCCTTTGGAGCTTAAAAACAAGATGAAGTGAGGTGTAGTACATTGTTTTCAATGTACTTCACCTTAAGAATTGGCAGAGAAGTGGTTTGGGAAGGTGAAGTAACGCAAAGTCATTCTTTTCAGTGGACTTCACTTTACCATTATAGCAAGAAGTACTCTGCTTCACGTTCCAGAGCACTCCGTGAATTCGTCTTCACTCTGCAGATCACTCACGGAGGCCGGGTGGAGCCACTTCGCCCATCTCTAATTGTATTTGCACAGTGAGCATTACCTGATATATTCAGAAGAGATAAGCCATGGCTTATCTCTTTGAATATATCCCTTAGTTGTTCCAGCATACCTCAGTTGCGCTGTGCACACATTTGTGCCATTGCCTGGTGCACATTTGAATATACAGTAAGTCCCCAAATGTCTATCATAGCCTTCTTATGACCCCGCCTCATAAACAAGGGCAGAGAAAATGTTCTACTCCTGTCTGAAAGGTGATTTCTTGTAGGGACCTCAAAAGCAGCTTTTGGGATGTAAAAACACATTTTAGCCTGTATTTGAAAAATTGCAGTTGTCATATTCATGAGGTGCTGTAAAGATATGGCTATGCTGTGGATTTGTGGTAAAAATATTGAAAATTACCAAAGTTATGAGCCTGCATTTGCAAAATGCAATGTAGCCTCATAACTGAGTTGTTTTTCAATATTTGTACACCAAATTTTCATCATGACCTTCCTACGACACCACCTCATGAACAAGGGCAGAGAAAATGTTCGACTCCTACTCAAAAGGTGATTTGGGGCAGGAACCACAAAACCATGTTTTGGGATTATCAATCAATCAAAAGCTTTATTTATCCAGGCGAACACTGTTGAGCAAGCTCATTTACAAGATGGACCTGGTTAAATCCAGATTATAATACAAACAAGCAGCAATATTTACATTACATTAAAACATAGTAGAAGTGCAAATCAGGATACAGAACATACATAA
The DNA here is from genome assembly GCA_016271365.2 of Neoceratodus forsteri. NCBI lineage: Eukaryota > Metazoa > Chordata > Ceratodontiformes > Ceratodontidae > Neoceratodus > Neoceratodus forsteri. The sequence goes on from CM028130.1 coordinate 59,614,863, forward strand.
CATAACGGTTGATTCTAGAGCATCAACAGGACCAGTGAGCAGATGAAGTTGACAAGTTCACAGAGATACTGAGATGGATATTGCTACAGAGCTTTTCATATGGAAAAAAGGGACAGGTGAGACCCAGGTACCGCTATCATGGCAAACAGACATAAATAAGTGACAACAGCTTTTTCTTGACTGGTTCACAATGAATAAAAACAATCAAACAAAAAAAAAAAAAAAACAGGTATAGCTATGTCTGAATTAAGCAGGCACTATCACGGCATCTCCAGTAAACACTTATATTGGGGCTGAGGGCGGCTGTACCGCGGGGTACTGGAGGAAGGTGAGGGCGTGGTACTGAGACACGGGTGGAGCAGCACCAACTGCATATAGACGCCTGGGGCCAGTCATGGTCAATGACTGAAAAGGGGACTTAATCACTCATACTCCTGATAATAATACTTTAGCCATATGTAAGGATTGCATTGGTCAGTGAATGAAGCGGTTACAGTCATAACTCTCAACCTCCTGCCTCATAAATCAGAGACAAGGCTTAAAAAAATCAGGGACAAAGGACCAAAATCAGGGACACGTCTTCAAAATTGATGATATCCACTCAGAAAGCTGGTAGAATAATGGGCTTAGTGTAAGATGCATTTTCTAAGGAAGAACTAGTCTCTAACTTTAATGTTTGACATTATTTTGTGCTAACTACCCCTACTGTTTGGTCATGGAAACACAGTGTTTAGGAGGGACGGAGCAAAATTTTGCGGAAAAATCAGGGACTTCCCTGAAAATCAGGGACAGTTGAGAGGTATGGTTACAGCTATGTTAGCAGAGTATGGCAGACCATTCTAATTTTTGCTGGCATTGGAAGGATTGCAAAGAGAACTGCAGGAGCCAATTGGGAGCAGGGGCCGGAAGGCTTAGCAGCATCTGGGGGGCAGTGTGCCAACACTATAGAAAGCGGAGGAGATGGGGCAGATGCTTGGAGGAGCACATGTGGGCATGCACACTTGCTCTCTCTGCGGGTGTCATTGCATGCCTCACTTCAGGAAGAAAACAGAAAACATCCTGGCCACACAGCATAACACCGTCCCCGAGAAGGCACCTGCCTGGCTGGATCCGTTTCAGGTGGGTTGAGACACTCCCCACCACCCTGCCATGAAGGGCAAGTCTTGGCAACAAGGGAAGAGGCCTGATCCTTGGAGGACAGCGTCGGTGGGGAAAGCTGATGGTACTAGGAGTGCTGGCCAGGACGGGGAGAAATACCATAAAAAAAAATCACAATTTTGGCAACATTTAACAAAATGTTACTGGAAATTTCACAATCTTTTGCAGAGGTGAAATCAGAATTTTACCAGCATTTTTCTACCAGAAGATCCAGTTCACCCATCACAAGAAACATAGAAACAGACATTGACGGCAGATAAGGACCGCTTGGCCCACCTAGTCTGCTCATTTCCCTACCTACAGGATAAGCTGCAGATCCTTGTTGACCAACAGCCTATTTTTTCCTACTCCTCACAAGAATTGCCTTATGTCTGTCCCATGATTTCTTGAATTCTCCCACAGTTTTAGACCCCACAACCTCCTCTGGAAGGCTGTTCCATTTGTCCACCACCCTCTCTGTGAAAAAAATACTTCCTCACATTGCCCCTTAGCCGTCCTCCCTCTATTTACTAGTTGCAAGCAAGCAGTTGAAAAGACAACTTGGTAAGGGTGCTGCCAGAGCTGGCACCACCTCACTGTACATTCTGAGGGGTTAGCAACACTAGTACAACAGTGGCCCTCTGCTTCCACTGTACCAGAATGTCAGCGTTCAAAATACACTGTGCTCAAGTCCCAAGGTTTTGTAATTGAACCCATGTTCTTCTGACTCATTGGCAGAAGTGCTATGAACCTAGCCATGTGTTGAATCTGACCAGTGTAGGTCAGGCTTGCTGCCAAATTCAGAACCACCATCCTGTGGGCCCTAGGATGTGGAGCAGAAGCAGGCTGGCAAAGCTTTTGGGACTCTGAAGAGCAGAGAAACAGCAATCCATCTCTACGTCAGTAAGCCATAGCAGTGCAGTAGCCTGGTCTTAAGCTTGCAGCCCTTTCTCAAGCACCTCTACAAACTTTAAATATCACTGCAAGCCCTAATACACAGATAAGGAATGCGAAGAGGGAAGGAAGGAAGGAACAAACATTTATGGCTGAAGCCCTGATTTCTCTTTTCATTAGCCCCAAATAAATGATTCACAATTCTTGAACCTGATTCCTGGCCCATTTATTTTTTTTAAATATTGTTCTGGGGTTTGGGGGAATTAAGCCCATAATCTTTTCAGTCCCAAGAAGGAAGAAAGAATCTTGCAGCAGAAACTGATTTACTGACCAATTGAGCCTACCCATTCATACTAACATTCAAATTGCCAGCAGATTAGGCCTTACGTTCTATCGAGTCTGCTCGAACCTCAGATCCCTAGTTGGGTGCAGAGGCCCTTCCCCCCCTTGTGTTCCAGAAACCCCTATCATCCATCCCCCCGGCCAGGCCATCATCTGATACGCCTATTTTCTGTGTCTGTCCCACCCTCTTGAAGCCCCCCACCATGGATCTCTGGACCAGCTCGCCAGGCAGCACATTCCAAGGATCCACCACCCTCTCAGTGAAAACCTCCTCCTTTTCCCCTCATCCTTCCACCTTCCAACTTCAAACCATGCCCTCTGGTGATACCTCCCTGCTTTAGTCTAAAGATCCCTTCCATGTTTACCCTATTTATTCCCTTGAGGTACTTGAAGACCTCAATCATGTCCCCCCGTCTCTTCTCTCCTCCAATGAAAACAGGCAGAGCTCCTCAAGTCTGTCCTCATACGTCAAATCCCTAGTCCTCGTATCATCTTAGTTGCCCTCCTCCGTACCCTCTCCAGGAGCTGTATGTCCCTCTTCAAGTGTGGTCTCCAGTACTGTACACAGTACTCAGGGTGTGGTATAACCAGTCCATTGTACAGCGGCAGAATCACTTCCTGCTCCTAGAGGTGGTCCCCTCACGATGCATCCCAACATCCTGTTTGTCTTGCTAGCCTCCTGCACTGCCCAGAGTTATCTACATGCATCCACCCTGTGACTCTAGGTCTTTTTCCCCTGTTGAGGCTTCCAGCGCCTCCCCTCCCAGGATGTACCTGTGTTTAGGGTTTCCCTGCCCAAGATGTAACACCTCGCACTTGGTGATATTAAAATTGAATTTTCATGTGTGAACCCAGCTTTCCAGGGTGTCCAGGTCCCCTTGCAGTGCCAACCTCCCCTCTTCCCCTTCAACTACTGCTCCCATCTTGGAGTCATCAGCAAAGAGAGTCATTTCACACACTATACCCTCCTTGATGTCCGATATGTATGCATTAAACAGGATCGGACCCTGGACCGAGCCCTGCGGTACCCCACTATCGACCTGTCTAGGGTTCGAGAGCTCCCCACTGACCACTACTCTCTGGGTGTGTCCAGCTAGCCAGTTTTCAATCCATCTGACCATCAAAGGGCCTACTCCCAACCCCGTCAGTTTCTCCACCAGACCATTGTGGGGAACAGAGTCAAACGCCTTGCTGAAGTCCAAGGATAATACATTCACAGGCTTTCCCCTGTCCAGTTCTGATGTTACCCATTTGTAGAACTCCACAAGATTGGTTTGACATGATCTACCTGGCACAAACCCATGTTGCCGACTATCCAGACCTCCCACCTCCTCCAAGTATACCCCCAATCGTTCATTTAATATACTCTCCATTCATTTTCCCACCACAGAGGTCAAACTGATGGGTCTATAATTACCTGGTACTTCCCTCGACCCCCCTTTATGGATTGGCACCACATGTGCCTCCCGCCAATCCCTAGGTATCCTCTCTGTCTCAAACGACCTGTTGAAAAGCTCCGCCGGGGTGCAGCCAGTATGTCCGCCAATTACCACAGTACTCTTGGATGAATGCCATCCGGCCCAGGAGGTTTATCTTTCTTTAGGGCCTTGAGGGCTAACACTCTTTCGGTGGAGATAGCATCATCCATCCCCTGCACCTTACTGGCCTTTTTATCCTTATCCTGATGTGACACCCCTGGGGTACCTCTCCCTCCCTCTTGCTCCATTTCTGTTGCTCCCCTGATCCCACTCACTACTGCTTCTATCCCCATTGTGCCTTGCTTTGTAGATATCCCATCCCCCCTCCCTAGTGAACACAGAGGCGAAGTACTCATTTAATACCTTTGCCTGGTCCCTCGCCTCTTCCACCCACCCTCCTTCTGATCTCAATCTGCTGAGATGGCCCTTAGTTTTTCTCCGCTCCCCAATGTACCGGAAGAACCTCTTTTCCCCTCCATGTATCCCCTCTTCCAGCCGCTGCTCTTTACTGGACTTTGCCCCCCCTCAACATCTGGGTGACTTTTCTAGATGCAAGATGGTACATTTCCTTTTCCCTATCCCCTCTTGCTGTTCTATATTTTTTGTAGGCCCGCCTTCTTTTCTCTGACCGCTACCTTCCTGTCCAACTAATATTGAGCAAGGAGCCCTTGAGGCAATACAATCTCCTCTTCCCCTCTACCTTTCTGGTGTGATCTTTACCTGTTTGTGACACTCTTGTTTGAATTCTCCACTAAGTTTGCACAGACCACCTCCTTTGCACCATACTGTATTTCATCCCACTGCCACCCTCTCAGTAAAACAAGCATTTGTCAATGCCGAATGTTTGCTTGCTGGTAATGGCATTGGTAGTGCAGGAGTTACAGAGATGCATAATAGGAATGATGGTGAAGTATTGAAGTAACAGCAACCCCCACCCACACCCTGAAGAGACTGACAGGCATTGAGGGGGTGCCTTTGGCTTATCAGCCATAACAGTCATGCCATTCTACCTCACCCCACCCTGCAGACACTGACAGGTGTAGCAGTCTGCCTTAAGGAATCGCCCGTTATGCTCACCCCATTTCAAATGGAAATAAGCTGAGATGGGTGCAGTATAAGAAAATGGGGTGAATGTTAGGGCTGAAGACCCCAAGGCACACTTCAATGCCTGTCAGTGGCGGCAGGGTGGGGACAGGGGTGGAATGGATTCAGCATTACAGCCGATGACCTCAAGGCACACCCCTGATGCCTGGCAGTCTGCACAGGGTGAGTGTTATGGATGGAAACCCTAATGCCACAGACATTAGTTGATATTTGTGCTCCAACTTTTCAAAATGGGCTTTTTGGGAGCCCACCTCATGAACAGTGGCAGTGTCATTTCGTTACTCAATGGCAAAAGGTGATTTCACACAGCGAGTGTGCCATTCGGTGCTGCAGATAAGAAAACACATTTTGGCCAGGTTGTGAGAAATTACAGCTGTACTGTTCACGAGTAGGTGTAGAAAAATGGCAATGCTGAAAATTTGAAATGAAAATATGAAAAATTGGTGAAGTTACAAGTGTGCATAGAAACTACGCAATGCATACACGTAATGCATTTATTTAACCAAATTTTCAACATAGGCATTTTGGGACCTCTGCTCCTGAACAGTGCCACTGTGATTTTGTTAATGTGTCCTGAACGTTGATTTCACACAGTGACCGTGCCATTGTGCGTCACAGGCGTGAAAACACATATAGGGCAGGATGTGAAAAATGACAGCTGTACTGTTCATAAGGAGGTGTGAAGAAATGACAATATTGAAAATCTGGAGTAAAAATACTAAAAATTGTTGAATTTGCGAGCTTGTATGGAAAATGCACAACACACGCTCGCAACAGCCAAATTTGCAAGATAAGCTTTGTGGGACCCCACCTCATGAACAGTGGCACTGTTGTTTTGTTAATCAGTACCGAAAGGTGATTCTGCACAGTGAGTGTGAAATGATCTTTCAGGACCAAATAGTGAGATGACAGTGCATGTGTTCATGAGGTTGGGTCCCAAGAACCCCATGTTGAAAAGTTGGAGGCAAAATTCAAAAAAATGGCTGAGATTAGCCATCTAAGTTGAATCCCCCTCATTTATGCCATTATATGGCTTACCTGCATCTTTTCAGTTCACGGTCAGCTTTGAAGAGTGCAGACGTCTTACCACTCCACTGTAGATTGCAGTGTGGGACCTCCGGAGGCAAGTATGGGGTGAGGGGGGTGGGGTGTGGTAAAGTGGGATGTGCAGAGAGTGGGTGAGGATTTGGGGGGGGTACTGTTGACAGTGAGGGACCATTTTCTTTGTTTCAGGTACAGGGAAAAAAAACAACACTGTGGATGGTTTTCTTTCTTTACAAGTGAAAGAAAAGAAATGTTGGGCACACTGGGATGGGCTCCTAGTGCGTCCCATGACTTTGGAGGGGGGCGCGCAATGTTTGCCACACTGGGTTGAGCTCCCAGTGTGCCACACAATGGGGGTGGGGCAGGGGCAGGAAGATGCCGATGTGGTCTGCTTTCCGTTAAATGGAGGCACACTGAGGTGGGCACCCAGTGAGCCACATAATCTGGGGGGTGTTCAGGAAATGGAGAGACAGTGAAATGAGTCAAATGCACTGACTGGATCAGTGAAATCAGACAAGACGGAGAGTCACTACCCCACCCACTGTCCATTCTATTTCCTGTAAGAAAATATTTTATATTCTTTTTTTTTTTTTGCCATAAAGATTTTTGTCCTCGGCTCAGGCAGGTGACTGCTCAGCATTGTCCCTGCTCTCCATAACCAACTGCCACCTCTCCCAGCCCTGGGGGGCTTAAATACCCCTTGGATTTCCCCCCCATGGCAGGCCCAGAGGAGGGTTGCCCCCACCACAAGCACAATCCAGATGTGCCCCAGGGGCCAAATGGTGATCTGGTTAAGGGAAAGCAAGTGGGGCTTCCTGCGGCTCACCTGAATGCCAAATTTCAGTTTTTGTCCTCAGTCCCCTAGGCCACTGTAATGCGTGTGTGCTGTGGCATGCACATGCTGCGAAGCTGCAGTCCCTACCCTTTGAAGCTTCTCGAAACCTACATTAACAATGGGACTCCACCACAGGGCAGTCAAGTGCTAACACAGAAGTGGTACTGCCAATATACAGATAGACACTACACATGTTACGGTTTATAATGCTTATTAAACCTCAGTGTTTGGATATTATAAGAACCAAATGGTTCAACAGGAAACTTACAAGCAAACAATGATAGTATTCATCACTCTGTCATGCCTGCGTAATAAAAATTATTTATTCTTGTCTTGGTGTGTCTGGTGTATTTTGTTATTTATGCAATAGGCATGGAGATAAATCTCCACTGATAAATGCTGGAATTATATTATAATGACTGATGACTTGTCAGCTACGGGCCCGATATTCAAAATTGCGACTGGCAGTGGTGCAAGTGGTTGCCTAACGCAACTGAGTTGCACTGGAGCAAGAAAGGGATATATTCATAGGAGATGTGCCATGGCGTATCTCGTCTGAATACACCACAAAATGCCCGCAGTGCAAATACAATGCACTGGCGTATCCCACAGACAGGTCTGAATACCAGGAATGGGAAATGCACCAGCACATCAGAGATACGCCATGCGCAAATCCCTGCTATTCAGACACATATATGCAAATGGGGCCATTTGCATGTCATTATGGCCCCATTTGCATGAGTTGTGCAGGGCTGGGAAGCGAAATCGCCTGGTGCCCTGCACAGCATGTGGTTCCTGTACAAGGTGCCGCAGTAGTACCCCCTCCCCATCCCACCGAGCAGCCGAATCAACTGTTATACATTCCCTGACAGTCTAGTGGCATTCCCCTCCCTGCCTGTATCCCCGATCAATGTGAAATCCTATTTTGGAACACCCTGGTGATCCAATGGTACCTTCCTCCCTGCCCATATCCCTGATCACCCAAAACATCCTTTTGTAAATTCCCTGGTAGTTTACTGGCACCCCATTCCCCATCCAGCATCCCTGATTGCCCGATATATCCCTTTGTAATTTACCTGGTAGTCTAGTGGTACCCCTTCCCTATCTGGCATCCGTGATCCCCCAAAATATCCTTTTGCCCACCCAACTCCCTCCCCAGTGACAACGTTGTGAATTACTATTACATTATGCACTGCAAGCCCATTGGTCCACAGTGTGGATCAATGAGCTTGCAGCACATACTGTAAGCTGTCATTTGGCGGGCAACTGCAGAGGTATGCGGGTGGGTATGCTGCATGCCAATGATGGAGGGGAGTTGGGTGGGCTGAGGGTCCTGTGTGGGTGGGAGGGTGCCATTGGACTACCAGGGAAATTACAAAAGGATATTTTGGGCAATTGGGGATGCGGATGGGGAGGGTGCACCAGTAGACTACCAGAGAAATTACAAAAGGATATTTCGGACGAGCACCAATATGGGCGGGGGATACCACTGGATCACCAGGGTGTTTCGGAATAGGATGTCACATTGATCGGGGATACGGGCAGGAAGGGGGTTACTAGTATAAGAGCAGTGCAGTTGATGGGAGTTTGTGTACAGAGTTGGGGGGGTTGCCACCCACACCTGGCAGCTGCTGTGTTGTGCACTGCACTACAGTGGCCTGCATGTGGGTGGCTAGCAGCTTAGCCATTTTTCCCAGGCTTAACTTTGTGCCTAGATATGATGCACATCTCTGGGCTGTGCCGGAAGATGCCCTGCACATCCCGTCCTGAATATCAGGATGTGCTGCATATGCATCGGCAAGTCCCCAGCGGATGTGCCACATACATTATCTTTGCACCCTGGTGCATTCTGAATTGCACTGCACAATTCCCCCCTTTGAATATCACCCCGGGCACATCTTTGCAGTTGCACCGGTGTAGCTCAGTTGTGCCAGGTGCAGCTGCTTTGAATATCTCAGTCCATGTGTATAAATGTGAAATCTCACATTTATACACATAGTAGACACGTCATCAGCTGTTTATCGACACAGTACACACATTATCAGCCACACACACACACGCACACGCACATACCCCGGTCGAGACTACTTCCACTCATTAAGTTTTCACGCTACATAACTGCTCTCCACTTTCCAATACACTTCAGCAGTTTACAGTTTCTGAACTCCTCCCTCCCAGCAGTCAACATTCTCATAGCTGGGAGAGGTTGTAGTTGTTCAGTTACACAGTTTTAAAACATTCTGTATAATGACCCACAGTACCTCTTAATTTTGAAGCAGATTTCTCTCCTTCTCCACATCCTGCTGCTGACAGTTTTGTCCTTGCTCCATGCAAGACTCCAGGTCTCTCCAAAATGGGAAAAAAAAAAAAAAAAAAAACACCGACCTGACAGTGGTAACTCTGCCCTCCCTCCACATGCCACTCATTATGTTAAGTTTAAAAATGAAATAGGAAGGCATCCACAAAATGACAGCCAAAGATGAAGTGCTGCTGGTGGGAGACTTCAATTTTTCTGATGTAGATTGACGCACCCAGGCTGCAGCCACAGCAAGGAGCAGAGGCATCCTGGATGCCCTGCAAGGGGGTTGCTTGTGGCAGAACCCTCCAGGGAAGGAGCAATATTGGATCTGGTTCTAACCAATGAGGACAGAGAAACTGATGTAATGGTGGGTAGCCACCTGGGGTCCAGTAATCATTGTACAGTGTGGTTCAATGTGATCTCAATAGAGGAGTCAAACCACAGAAAAGCAAGGGTCTTAGATTTCAGATGAGCTGCTTTTGCAAATATGGGGAATGTGTCAAGGAAGACCTGGCCGGGAAAGAAGGAAGCGGGGGTGTAAAGAAACATGGGCTAACCTTAAGGGAGCCATAGCAGAGGCAAGAAGCCTTGGTATTAGGCAAGTAAGCAAAACAGAGACACGGGTGATTCCAGGGGACAGGAGGAGGGCAAATGTAGTCCCTCTCCACAAAAGTGGGAACAGGGAGGAGGCTGACAACTGCAGTTGAGTCAGCCTGACCTCAGTGGTGGGGAAATTAATGGAGTCACTGCTAAAGGAAAGGATAGTGATGTTTGTTCAATCCAGCAGAGCACAGCATCCAAGGCAGCATGGATTCACAAAGGGAAGGTCTTGTCAATCAAATCTGATAGATTTCTTTGAATGGGTGACCAGGGAGGTAGATAGGGGAGTAGTAGTGGATGTGGCCTAGCTAGATAGCAGCAAGGCCTTTGACACCATCCCACATAGGATGTTGATAAATAAGTTGCCCAGCCTGGGTGTAGGCCCAAGGTGGTAAAGTGGGTCAGAAACTGGCTGAGTGACAGGACACAGAGAGTGCTGGTAAATGGCATTTAATCCGAGGAGAGGGGAATAACCAGAGACGTGTCACATGGATCAGTGCTGGAGCCAGTCTTCTTTAATGTCTTCATAAGCAACATTGCAAAGGGGCTGGGTGGCAGGTATGCCTTTTTGCAGATGACACTAACATCTGCAATAGGGTCGACACTCCGGGGTGTGTGTGGAAAAAATTAGAAAGGACCTAAACATGCTTAAGGAGGGGGTTGAGACTGTAGCAGCTAAGATTCAATGCAAAGTGGTGTAAAATCATGTACTTGGGGTGCAGAAATACAAGGGAGTAGTACTGATGGCCACCAGTCAATAAAGGGACTGGGGGGAAATCATATCTGATGACCTACAGGTAACCAAAGAATGTGAAGAGGCTGTGGGGAGAGCCAGTGGGATGCCATGGTGTTTAGAGGAAGGTATCACCAGCAGAAAAAAGGAAGTTGTTATGTACTATACAGATCACTAGTGAGACCTCATCTGGAATACTGTGTTCAGTTCTGGAGGACGCATCTCCAGTAGGACATGGACAAAATAGAGGCAGTATAGAGAAGGGCAACAAAAATGGTGTAAAGACTGCACCAAAAGTCATACGAGGAAAAACTAGAGGACCTCAATATGTATTCCCTGGAGGAGAGGAGAGGAAGGGGGGATATAATGGAGACATTCAAGTACATCAGTGGTATAAACAAGGTACAGGAGGGTAGCATATTTTATAAAAGAAGGTGCACAAGAACAAGGGCGCATTATATGAGGCTAGAGGGTGTAGGCTCGGAGCAACGTGAGGAAGTACTTTTTCACAGAAAGAGTAGTGGATGCTTGGAACAGCCTCCCTGTGGAAGTGGTGGGGGCAAAAACAGTAGGCAAATTAAAGAATGCATGGGATAGACATAAGAGTACTCTAGCAATACAGAAGAGATGGTAAGCCACAGATCAACTAGGGTCTGCGGTAGTGCATTAGGTAGGGAAAAGGAGAAGACTATGTGGATCACACAGTCCTTATCTGTGTCACCTTTTGTGCATCTGTGTGTATTTCCAGAACCCATTCAGTCTCAGACGTCCCTCTCTCCTTCCTTTCCTCTACTTATCATGCCCATGTGCTTATCCTATGCATGCTTAAAGACACCCACTGTCTTCACCTCCACCACATTCTATGGCAGTCTGTCTCAGGTATCCACCACGCCTTTCTGAGTAGTAGTATTTTCTGACATCACTTTTAAACTTCCCATGCTCAAGCTTCTTTGCATGCCACCGTATTCTGACTCTTCCTCTAAAAGAGGGTCCCCTCCTGCACCTTGTTTACCCCTGTGAGGTTCTTATAGATCTCAATCATGTCCCCTCAAGCTTTCCTCTACTCCAGGGAGCATATGCTGAGTTTCTGCAGCCTATCCTCATACAGTTTCTTTTGCAATCCATGCACCATTTTGGCAGCCCTCCCTTGGACTGCTTCCACCCTGTCAATGTCTTTGCGGAGTTGTTGCCTCCAGAACTGTACACAGTACTCTAGGTGGGGTCTCACTACTGAGCGACACAAGGCAACACCACCTCCCTTCTCCTGCTTGAAAATATCATCACTATGCACCCTAGCATTCCTACAGCTTTATCAACTGCTCTGTTTCACTGCCTCACCATGAGATCATCAGATGAATACCAGATCTCGTTGCATTCTCTCTACCCACTCCTGTGTGTCCACCCTGTTGAAGACTTTTGTGTCATTCGCAGAGACACACCATCCCTTCCAGTTCCGGAGTCATGTCAGTTATGAAGACACTAAACACTGAAGCGGACAAGACCCAGTACTGATCCCTATGACACTCCAATGGTCACTGTCCCATCCACCTGAGTGACTTTGGTTACCACCACCGTTTGACTCATATACTTCAACCTGTTTGATACAAGGCATAAATTAGTGTCAGAGACTTGATTAGCGGCCTTTGCTAATCAAACTGAAAAATGATTAGCCACTGGTCAAAGCTGATTAGCAGTGGGTGGTCCAGAATGTGGGGGAGATGGCTAAAAATAGTGGAAAATAAAACCAGTTTTTGATTTGCAAATTGCGATGCAAACCTGCTTATTTTATGCCTTGTGATACCCAGCTTACCACCTCCTATACAACCCTTAGGTTGCTAAGTTTCTTTGCCAAATGGGTCAGGCGCTTTCTGCATCCTGATTTGCTAAGAAGTACCATTTGCTGTGTCCTTACCAGCACATATTGTACCAATTGGTATTAATACCAACCAGAACGTAAAACAGTGATCCATGCTTGTCAGAAAATGGTCAATTTTCAGGCAGCCATATTAATCCTGTAAAACAAGTACTAGGTGTAAAAGAAAAATATCATTTTCTTATTATAGAAATACTCCCAGTTACTGAAATAAATCACCAGAGCTGCAATTTCATGCTACAGACAGTGAAATTATCCAACCATTTTTGTGTTTCTGTTAAAGAACAGTTCTTGAAGGCCACTGATCCGTGGCTTTCCAGCTCCGCAGCACACCAATACTAGATGTGTTTGACATGACCTCCCCCCTGTGAAACTGTGCTGCTGACAGTCATGTAGCCCATTTGTCCACAGCTGCTCCATCAGCTTCTCCTTCAGTACAGTTGCCATTAATTCTCCCACCACTGTTCTGAGAGTGATTAGTGTGTGATTGCTAGCCTCTGCCCTGCTGCCGCTCTTCTGAAAAGAGACCACACTGGACTTCCGAGTCCAATGGAACTAGTCCTGTCCACTATGAGATGCTGAATAGTGTTGCCTGTGGGCAGACAGCAGCATGCTCAGTTCTCTAAGAACTTTTGGGTGACTCCCATCTGGCCACATTGACTTGTTTTTCTTCATGGCTCCCAATCCCATTCGGACAATATCCTTTGAGAATGGACTTCTACTTCTGTCCACTCTGCCCTCACCCCAGTGTCTGCTGATATATGTTGGTCCATTCCCTCCTCTCCTTTGGGAATACCAAGCAGAAGTACTCATTCAGAATTTTATCTTTTTCTTGATCTTCTTCTGCAGTTTCCCACCCCAATCTTCACTATCCCACCACTTGCTTTCCTCCTTTCACTCACATACATGAAGATAGCCTTAGCTCTTTTTGACCTCCTTGTCAAACATCTCCTCTGTCTGTGCCTTAGCTGCTCTCACCCCACTCCCTGCCTCTCCTCGTTTATCCAGATATACCTCACTGTCCCCCTCCATAGTGATCTTCTCGTACTTCTCGAAAGCTGCGTTCTTCTCTCTTACAGCCTTAGTCACCTCCTTTGAGAACTGAAGTGGCCTCTTTCTCCTTCTACCATTGCTTACTTTCTTCAAACAGTGTTCCGTTGCATTAGTTATTCCCTCCTTGATCCTTTTTCATTGTGCCACCACTCTTCCCACCCCTAGCCATCACCCTTTCAAGGTACTTATGAGACAGTGATCTAGTTCCTTAAAATTTGCACTCATGAAATCCAGAAACCTCATCTGAGTGCTTTTTTTTTTTTCACCTGACCAATTCATATACCAAACCATACCATGCAGTGATTGCATGCATCCAGGTGGATTCCCAATGTGACGTCTGCAGTTCTGTCCCCATTTGTAAATACCAGATGCAGCACTACCCCATCTCCAATGGGTTCCATAACCAGCTGCCTCAGAAATGCCCACTGAAGGGAGTTGATGTCAGCCTTGCTTCATGATGTTGCTGCAGCCAGAATCATACAGTCTACATCTGGCAGATTAAATCCTCCGATAAACAATACCTTGTCTTTGCTTGCTATTCTGCCAGTGGTCTCCCCCAAAACCTTGTCTAACTTCTCCCTTGTGTTGGTGGTCTGTATCCAATCACCCACATGAATAAAGGCTCCGTACCTTGTCTCTAACCTGACCGAAAGAACCTCAAGGCCTTCCTTCTCTCCCTGCTGCTCCTATATTTCTGTGTCCTTTATGTCTTCCATCACATCTAAAATAACCCCTCATTCCTCCCTGTCCTGTCATTCTATAACATGGTGTAACCTGAAATGGCCAAGTCCAAGTTGTGGTGATCAGTGTACCATGATTCTGTTATGGCCACCAAGTCCAGGTCTGCCTCTGCAATGGTTACTTCAAGGTCAGGAATTTTATGTACCAGGGTCCTTGCACTGGCACCATGGATCTTCATTTTTTTGTCCTTCCCTCCTCCTGCATTGCCCTCCCATCCTGATTAAATCCTCTGCTTCTCTTGCCCCTGGTACTGTTCTACCCTTTTCTGCCTTCCTTCTGGCTATCCTACTACTGTCAACTCTCAGCCTTATATCCACCTCCTGATCCTCTGGTGCTTTTTCTCACCCTTGTCCCCATGCTTCTCTACCCCTGGGAAATTTATTTCACCTGGACTTTTCCTCTCTGCTGCTCCATTTTTGGGAGAGAGGGGAGTGACATTCAATGCCTCCCTCATTTAACTGACCCCCTGATTGGCTAGTTTAAATACCCATCAAAGTATCATTTAAACCTTCCACCCAGGACTGCCATTCCACTCACGGATGGATGGAGGCAGTTCTGTCTTGTACAGGCCTCTATCCCACCAGGTGCTATACCTATGAGTAACTGCCCAGATTGTGTCAGCAGCTGTTAAACTCAAGTGTAAGTTTCTTCATCTTTAAAAGTAGTCATGTTTGGCCCAGTTTAGTTACACGGCTGGTATAAAATATTGGACAGTTAAAAAATCCTGCCCACATAATTCATATCCTTATGTAAGGGGAATCTCTACAAAAGTGACATCCACTATATGTAATGGGGTTAAACTATACAGAGAAGTGGATAACTGGCAAAATATTAGACTGCTACAAATTAAAATCACTATTGCATCAAGGTATGGTTACTGTCAGGATAAAGACACACACACACACACACACACACACACACACAGCTAACAATTGCACATCCACCTAACCCCTACCTGTCTTAACCAGCAAGAGTGCAAATGTTAAGCTATCAATAGAGTGATGAGGAGTTTGTCTCCTATACACATTGAAGTAACCACATTTCAACACTCAAATACACCTCTCACCACCCACCCATAAACTATCACCTATTAACAAACTACTGTGAATAGTGACACACACACACACACACACACACACACACACTCACTCACTCAAAAAGCTGTGGACTGCTCCAGCTTCACACAAACTCTCAAAGAATCAACATAGACACATATTCAAACAAGAATCCATAAGATGACTATAGCACGCTATATCACCCTCAACCCCCAGCCATCCAATGGTTGTATATGAAAAAAATGATACAGACTGCACAACCTACTGTATATGAGTGTGCCCATGCCCACCCATGAACAGAAACAACAATTACGCATGGCACTGCCCGCCTTCCAAGAGAGCAGCTGTTCAAGTATTAGGCAAATGTTGTGGACTATGCATCACACACACACACACACACACTCTCTCAGAGCCTTTCATGACAGGTACTGGCAACACCACACCCCCATCACAGTCAAAAAACTATTGTCTATTTACACATCAGTGCAGACTATGCATCCTCCATATGTACACGCACACACACACACACACACGTGGCCACATAGTAACAGTCCATCCACCAAGTATAGGAATATGTTGAGGGTCTCATACCTGTGTACTAGGGAACAAAAGGTAGACGTCTTAAAGAGGCAATGTGCGTTGAACCTGAAATAAAATGTAGGAAAGGGGTCACAAAGGATCCATAGTTCTTGGGGAGTAAATAGGAAGGGTAAGACAGGTTAGACGTAAAGTAATACTTATCTGATTGGGAAGAGTCAACATCCTGTCAGACCTGTTAAATTAATCAGAAAAACGCATTACTATGGAGAAAATACAGTATCGAGAACAGAGAAAGAGAGTGGAAAAATATGAAAGGGATAGATGAAAGAACAGTAATACAGAAAAAAAGGAGCTTTAGATAAAAAGGTACAGACTGGACAAAGCAAGCAGATAGGAAAATATAGAGAAAGAAAAGCAAGTAATAAACAGATAAGAGCTTCCCACTGGTGACCTGGGTTCAAGAACAAGCCAGGACCACTGGAAGACTGGCCGGGGGAGGAGGATTGAGCATCCCCTAAAACATTCTCCTCCTCTGAGGAGGGTAGGTCTCACATCCCAATGCATCTGGTCTCACCATCAGCCAATCCTGTTGTGCACTCCTGGTGGTGGTGTGTGGGGGGGAGGGGCAGGGGAGAACACTGAACCAGCATGTACGGGACAGTCAGAAGCAGCCCCTCCAGCATTCCACTCCCACATCAGACCCTAGCTGCAGCACTCCTGGATCAGATCCACACCTTCACCTCTGACTCATGTGGCCAGATGACTGCAGGGAAGAAATGCCAAAGAGACTGACTGTGTATTCCCCAGAGTGAAAGCTAGAGGGCCCATTGCAGTGGTGTGTACCAGGTAGGTGTGGAGACCAGAAGCAGCAGTGTCTGGGTAGGGAGGGAGGGTAGCTTGATTAGTAGAAAACAGAAGAAGGTCCTAGCCTGTGGCCAGAAGAGCATAAAGAATACTTGGGGAAAAAATAAATAGGACAGGAGTGCAGGAAAATGTTGGTGCTGCTGTGTGTGTGTGTGTGTGTGTGTGTGTGTGTGTGTGTGTGTGGAGTGTATAAGGGAGGGGGGGGGACCTCAGCAAAAATGACTAATCATCCCTAGATATTTTAAGTACTACCACAGGTGGGCTAGTGGGAACTCCTTTAGGGTAGTGGCCAAGCATAAAGAAAATAATTTTGCAGTGATGGTCCATGGTACTTGAACTGTCCCATGTGGGGTACGTAATTTAAACAATACTTCTGGTAGCCTACTGGGTTGGTTACCCTGCTGAACAATGTATTAAAATAATAATCTCCCCTGGCCTGGGGTATAGTTGGAGGGGGATCTCTGGGACCAGATATTTCTTTTTTCAGGAAGGGAATGTGAATGTTAGTAAGAGCAGAATGTGCTGCAGCCCAAACGACTGCACAAAAGTGAAAATGCCAGGTTGTACTTTCTACTCCCAGCCTGCACAGAGCTCAGGCTGTGGCCTGCTCCATGTAAGAGGGAGAGGAGGGTACAGGAATGCTTCAGGAGGAGGAGGAAGCCAGGGCGTAGGGGCCAGGTTTGAAAACTGTTGGTGGGGCCAAGTGATCAAAACCCCCAACGGGTGTCTATGGGAGCAGAGCTCCTATATGTGGGGGTCTGGGGGTTAAGCCCCTCCAAACGGTATGAGAAAAAAATGTTAAATACTCTCTTTAAAAGCCTTATTTTGAAATTTCAAAGAGGAATCCACATTTTGGGGGGAGAGGGAGGTATGTGGGGGGTGGGGGTATCCCTAAGAAACCATTTGCTGATGTGTGTGAATGTTAATAAACATTGTACTGTAGGTGTCAGTGTGGCTCAGCTGGTAGCACATCCACCTCTGAACCAGAAGGTCGTGGGTTCTCGTCCCACGCCGAGATTGGACTCATACCTAAAATGCTGTCATCTGAGTGCAGTACTGGGGGGGGTGCCATCCTTCGGATGACATGATAAACTGAGGTCCCTTCTACCCATTCTGGTGCTGTCCTGGTGGGTGTCCAGGTTGAAGTAAAAGAACCCAGGACACTCTTTGCAAAGAGTAGGGGGACACTGGCGGTGTCCTGAACAACATTCCCCTTCCCATAAACCAGACCAGGCAATTATCCAGGCTGTGTGTGGGTGCTGATGTGTGATATGGCCACCACTATACATTCAGTCAGTTCACTACCAGTCTAGCATTGCTTGTAAAGTGCTTTGGGATACACTGTGTATGAAAAGCGCTATATAAATGCTGATTCTTCTTCCACTTACAATGTGGTGCCTTACTGTCTTTATGTTTCCCCTTCTCCACTAAGGGACAGTCTGACAGCCACCACAGTCACCTCACCCTCCAGCCACCCTCCCTCCAGCCAGGCTGACAGACTCCCCTCTTCATCTTTTGTTTTCTCTCAACTGTTATACTAAAACCAACTTCTCTCTGAAAGTTCCCCCTTCCCCCACTCTGCCACCTGACAACACCTCAGCCACCTCATCCTCACCGCCGTATCGAGGGCAGAATGTAGCACAGCAGGGCAGGGTCTGGTCTGTCCACAGGTCCACTTCAATTTGTGCTACCTAGCATGCACCCTGCACTGCAAAACACACAGTAACTGTTGCTTGACATACAAACCCACAATGCCAGGCATACACTCACTGCAACCAGGTGTGCACCCTGTACTGCCAGATTTTCTTCATGCTGCAAGATAGGACCATAATTGCCTGACACATACTGTTATCCTTCTCTGCCAGATGTATGGAATACCATTTGCTGTCAGATGTGTACACTGTACTATGATGTATGCATCCTGCAGTGACAGGTTTGCATTGTGTACTACAGTCCTCAACCTCCAGAAGCAGTTTTGCATAGCAAAAGGTTCCAGTTTGGAATTGTTCTCTGTCCAGTAACCACACAATAAGTCAAGATGCTTTGCAAATGGAACCATGAAAAGCCAACATATCAGTTCTGCAAACCCAATTAATCTTCCAGGGACTGGGACGGGATTGTTTATCTAGCTCCCGTTGATGTTTTCTTATTAATATATAAAGAAACTCAGCAGCTCCAGCTTCCTCTGTAAAGCTTTCAAATAAATAATGTATGCAATCGTCCCCATAAGACTCTATTTGTCTTGCTTTCTGCACTTTTGACTTCTAGAGGGATCACTGCCTTGGTCAGAGAGATCAGCACCTCAGGACCCTTCTCTGCTGTGCTGACCACTGGGTCTACATTCCAGGTTTCCCTGCTAGAAATATTTTTGGTGGTGGGTTGGCACCTTCCTCCCACTATATGAGTTTTTGGGTGTTTGGGTTTAATTGGTGCATGGGTTGGGAGCTTGCTGTATTGCAGTGGCAGAAAACCGCTGTGAGTGACATTCCCATGGATGCAATAGTAGCAATTCCTGGGACATGGCACTGTGCAATAGGAACTGATTATTCACACATTCAATGCAGTAATCAACAATAATTTCCAGCCATTACAGTGGAGATTTTGTTTTGTGGCCTCTGTGCCCACTGGAACTTCACTCATTTAGGCCTCGGCCTCCCTCTTTTTTCCACCAGACACACACCAATTCATGTCTCTACATGCTCTCTCCTTTACAGACCATCAATCTCCATAGCCACTAGTTTTGTCCCAGCCAGTCAGAAAGTCATTTATGCCTCGGGCTGGGTCAGTTTCCTTCCCCTTGCTTCCCTGACCTTACCTGCTGGTGTTCTCAGCTCTTCTGGGATACTTTACTGTTACCACCAAACCAACTGCTTTGTGGTGAGTGCAGTGGTCAACACACTGCTGGTCATCGACAGTCCTCCTGGTTCTCTTCCTTCCAACTCCACTCTTCTTCAGACCTCCTCTCAGCAGCTGCCTGCCAATCTCGTAAATGCGACGAGTGTGTCTGACACATGACCCCCCCCCGGCACACGGTCTCCTCTGCCAGGCAGGTCACAACATCTGCATGCCGCACAACTTTACCTGTGCTTGGCTCCCTCAGGTCATGCAGAGCACCTCTAGGCCTAGCTTGCTTTCTCGCCAGAGGGTCACTAGCAGTCTCTAGCTCTGCTGTCTGCCCTCCTGATATGGAAGTCCTCCTCCTGGAGTCCTGGGTTGGCTTCTTCAGTGATTATGTGGTTGCTGGTGCTGCCTTGCACCCTTCGGTCATGCCCAGTTCATTCTGCTTGCTCACCTCACCCATCAGCGGCCCTCATCACCATCTGCCACCCAGTGACATTCCCCGCTCTCTTTGGGCACATGCGTACTATAGCGGGCATACAAAACTAAAGGCACTGATTAAAAATACCACCAATGAACTGGTGGATTGCTCCTTCCTGGGGTGGGGTGGGTGCAGTAAGTCACATAGGCACACGCATGCCCAGGTCACAGAACAACAACAAAAAAAATGGAAAAAAGGCTTATGTTGAAAATTATTGGTGGGGCTAGGCCCGCTTCAAAAAATATTGTTGGACCCCATGACCCAAGGGCCCATATAAGCCTATGAGCCAGGGTAAAAGTGCCCCTTCAACCTGCCTGAGCCACCTCTCAGTCAGTAAACGTACTAGTCGAGGCACCCGTGATCTCATCGGGAGAGGCACAGAAAGCTGCCGTTAAGAGAAGCCAAACGTGTGGCTTTTCACAGCTGAGCTACATCATCGCTATAAGTGTTGCCCTGTTGTGCAGGTCAAGGGAGGCGTGGGTGATGCCAATGTTAAACCACACTGTGTCTAACTATAAAATGCCCGACTGGGCTTCATTTAAAAAAATAATGCCTACAGGAGGCACAGGCAAGACGAAGACAGGCATGCTTTATTTTATTTATTTAGTGATTCGGAAAAGACCTTTGAGAGCAAGCTCTTTTAGAAAGGTTCAACCCAATCATTTTAAGTTGGTAGCACACTTGCAAACTAGTGTCACCAACAGCATGTGCTTGCATTGGTGACATACAGCCAAGCCCACAAAAGCAGTGGTGAAATTGGCTGCAACAGTGCCGCACCTCCACAACCCACTTCTCTCCTAAACTGCCACGTGTTTCTTGCGCATGCGTGCAAGCAAACATAATAAAAACAAGGTGCTGCATTTCAGCTGGGCTATACTGGGTATGGACTGTGCAATGAATAAACCTTGCAAACATTTCAGTTAAAATAGATTCCATTCTCATGCTTGCAGGAGCACAAGAGAGTCATATCACTTTGCACTGTAAATTGCCAATTTCTAGCAACACTGAACTAATGGTAATACATGCAGGATGTAAAGAACAGAAAGAACAGCTTCCATATTTCTTCTGATCTGTCACCTTTTTATAATGTCCCCTTTAAAAACAAAATCACATGGCCCTGAAAAGTAGAAGTACCCTGTTATCTCAGATACATGTTCTTTCAGACAGATACTGGACCTATGACAACTGTTCACCTTCCAGGCGCCTAGAAAAGTTGAGGACACATTACTCAACTAGCACCTGCCAATGCAAGACAGCAGCAGCATGACAAGTTGGGAGGGAGCAGAGCCGGTGATGTGATGATTCTGAGCCAGGCGAACTGTTACTGGTAACAGCATCAGATGGATTGGAGCTGCTCCCGAAGCCACGGGATCACATTTTAGTAGCCGGCTAGCCAGGGTTTGTGGTGGAAAGCAAACACCTGATTTTTATAGCAACCCCAAAAATGACACTTTTTCTTTCTTCTTTGCTTCGGGAATCCCGATGACCCCGGCTAATTGACCTGCACCATGTGAATCTCCTACTTGACACACACGTAGCCCCCCTCACCTTCCCTCATGACTGGACCCGGTTTTATTATTCCCACTCCTCTGGTCTTTACAAATAAGGAAGCGGGAATGAGCTAAAAGAATGAAGGGCACGCACAAACAACGGCTATAACAGAGATCAGTGCACATAAAATCTGGAAGGATTTAGTTCCTGGTAAGATACGCCAACATAAAAAGGATGCAGAATAAATTAATGAATCCACACACACACACACACACATATCAAAACAGTCCCAAAAACCTGCTGCAGACAGTCCCGACAACTGAGAGACATGGATGTGGCCCAGTTACATGTACAGTAAATGGTTACAATACATACCATGGAGCAACTGAGTTGGTGGCCTTTACCTTCCTCACTCGTTGCTTGGTGAACTCCTTGGCCAGGTGGCTGCCAATGCCCTGGGCCTCCAGTGATGACCACTGTATCCCCAGTGATGTCCCACAGGCAGATCAACAATAGTAGGCAGACGGTGGCCCAAAGCACACAGTAGAGCAGCTGAGCCAGGAACAGCAGCAACAGCAAAATCCATCACCTCCCTCCTCTGTGCACCGATCAAACCTCGGAAAATTAAAGAGGAGCAAACCCAAACCAGGTCAAAAAACTTTTCTGCAAACTCACAGAAATGCTCTGCAAATAAGCCTCCAGCAAAAACAGAGAGGGAAAAAAAAAAAAAAGCAGTCTGCCTGCAGGCTGAATTCAGACTGGTTCAAATTTTGCACGCACTTTATCTTTAATAAAACAACCAGGGCGCTGTAACACGCAATATAAATTTCATTAAAAATATCCAATTTTAATTTAAAAAGTTATGTAAAAATATTTTGGGTGAAACTGACATACTTTGTCAGTTTCACTCTGCAGTACTTTTTAGAAAATATAAAAACGAACTCTGAAATCAGGGACCACCTGCAGTCACATTGTCAGCTTCTCGTCTGCAGTATTCACACAAAAGGCAGAGATGAACTGCTGACGCTACAATGACGAGGCCCTCCCTGATTGAGGTGGCCAATTTGTTTTAAGTTGGTGGCAGGCTTGCTGAATTAGTGTCAGCAGCAGCATGCCATCGCATGGGTTACAGACAGCCAAGCCCAGGAATGCAGTGGCGGCATTGGCCTCCACAGTGCCGCACCTCCACAATCCGCTTCTCTCCTAAGCTGCCACATAATGTTTCTTGTGTATGCGTGCAAGCAAACATAAAAAAAACAACCTAGAATCATTCTTAAGCTTGCCCACATCGGCTTCATGAAGTTGCCCCTAATGTTTGTGTTCCCATTCAGTCTGACTAATTACCTGCTATCCACTTAATTTACCCTGTGCAGGAATTTGCATGTTTCAGTCATTTTCTCTTTCACTTCTCACCACAAGCATGTACTCTGCATGTTCAAATCTGATGATCTCCTCATACATCCTTTCCTGTTGTCCCTGGGGTATCATGGTTATGCCCCTTTGCGGTTTATCCACTCTATCCCTGTCCTCCTTTAAATGCAGACTCCAAAACTGGATGTAGTACCCCAAGTGAGGATGAGTCAGTGACCTTTATTTATATATGTATTCAAAGGTTACACCAGGAAAGACACACTGAGCTGTTAATAACTCTTTTCTAGATATGTCCTGGGGGTAAGGGTCAGGGAGAGATATAAAAACAATTAGAACTGAATCAGATAGAAGGTAAAACATGCTAACCAACACATATGCATCTTATAACAAAGAACATAGAGGCTTAAAAACAAATTACCCAGAGGGAAGTGAAGTGTTCAAGCAGTCACTATATGGTGTTATTTCAGTGTTACAGTAGCAGTGTACACTTCCTGCACACTTCATTTCATAATGCAGTCCATCAGTGTTTAATCAGTGCATCTTCAGGTCTCTTTTGGTGTACATGCAGTGCTGATACAGTGTGTGCGAATTATGTTAATTAGCATTGCATCAACACCTGTAGTGCACTTCAGTGTGCAGTGTGATTTTGGTAGCACTCCTGTCAGCAGTGTTGTAGTTCTGTTCCAGTGTATTAGGCTGCATTAAAGATGGCATCGCATAAAATTCAACAAAAGCAAAACAGTATTCATCTGCAAGTATCTGCAACCTCAGCAGAGGAAGCTTTGCTTAAGGATTCCTGAGTGAGAAAGTCGTCTGTGAATTCCAAAGAAGATGGAAATCTTGGGGGCTATGTCTGTAGGAGGTACTAAAGTCTGTTACCCCATGTTTGACTCAAAGTCACAAGGAAGGGGGTGGACATTTAGGTAAAGGAATGACCCACAATCGTTCTGGTTTGCAGAAAATGGTATGGGAGCCTCCCTGATATGCAGGTCCTCACCAGTATTTCCAGGTTTACCTTCAAAAAAAGAAGAGAGCCTCTTTGGACTGGGAGCACATGCACGGTGTGGAAAATTATTTTTCAGTATCAAGGGGCTGTTCAAGTGAAGTAAGAGTGTGTGTGTGTCTGTGTGTGTATATCTCTCTCTCTCTCTTTATCTATCTATCAGTCTCTATAATGGGATTATCAATTGCATTGGACAAACACCATTAGGTGACTGTGCATATATCATAGTGCAACCACACACACCTGCACTTTTACTCCCCTCCAAAACAATTTTGCCATTTTATAAGATAGATAACCCACTGTGTGGTGTGTGGAAGTGCAGTGATATACGCACGGCTTGGGTGGTTGATGCACTCTGCCTGCGGCCTCATGTGCAACAACACACACCAAGGTATGCGTATATCAGAGTGTGACCGCACACCCTACAGTGGGTTATTACACACACACACACACACACACACACACACACACACACACACAGCACTTGTTGCAAAACAAAAACACTACATTAATGCAGGCATTAGAATGCGAAGCACACAAAGCAAGAAAATGAAAAACAGGGTTTGAGCCTCATGAGTCTTGGCAAATTGGTTGTGTGGTGTTCCCTGGAGTTCCCAACCTGATGCCCCATCTACTCCAAAATTGGTTTGTCAGAACTAGTTCGGTAAAGATTCGAACCCTCCTCGAACCTGGTGTTCGAGTTCTAATTAGAACTCAATAATGTAACGTCTAAAAGGGTTAAAATCATCACAGACATGAGACGTTGTCTGTTTGCACTATGCATCTACGGGTCAGGTGGGGGTCTGAGAGTGGCCGCGGAGCCGGTGGATCTGTGGGGGTATTTAGGAGATGCCGCGAGAGTGAGCGCCATTTGCAGAGGATCGGAGCAGAGGTAGCAGCAGCCTAGCTAAACTGTAGGTTAGCGTTAGCGCATCACTACTCTTGTCCAGTGGCCACTTCCATCATCCATTTTCCTGCAAGACCGAGAACAAGAGAAAGGCTGAAAAAGCTCAAAATCGGGTGGGAGTGGGACTAGGGGGAGGTTCAGGACAGGTGGAGGGATTAATCAAGAATTGGGAAGGTACTGGGGAATAGGAAGGGATCGAGACCGAGATCAATCAATATCAGGACTGGAGGAGGACTCAGGAGGACTCAGAGAGAGAATAAAAAAAAAGTAAGAAGAAGTGAAGAACCTTTGTGAAATGTGATTATTTGAAACTGCAGCACTGCTCAGTCAGTGGTGCACACTGCACACTCAGCAGCTGCCAGCAACAAGCATACAAGGGGGGCCAAAAAAAGGCAAATAAATCTGAATCCTTCCCAGTGTAGTGAGTGTGTCACAGAGAAATGCCCAGTGTGTGCCCCTTGACTGCACTGTACCCTACCCAGTGTGTGTTACAGAGAGAAGCCCAGTGGCCAGTTGTGTGGTGGCATTAACCTTACATGACAGAAACGTAGAAATATAATTCTCATTCTCTGGGTTGCGTATGTGACTCCATCTCCTGTGGTCAGCCCATCACCCTGCTGCTGTGCACTCCTTGATTGCTATGTGTATGCCTATGCCCAGCAGCCCAATCATTCTGTAAGCCTTGAACCTGGGATTCTTTAGTTGCAAACTGTCATATTCTTCAATTACTTTCAGTCCACAGTATCACAGTGTCACACAACCAAAATAAAATTTTGGAGTTGTAGCCAGCGATCACAGATCACATTGCTTTGTTACACAGGAATTGTTTGGGGTGTAGGTGTGTTCACCGCAGTATACTGGTAGTACTGCTACTTACTGTCTGTTATGGCTTACAGCAACATAGATGAAGCATCTAGTGCTGGTGTTGGAGCAGGTGTTGGTGGTAGTAATCCTGGTGCTAACAGAAATAACCAAAATGTTTCACGTGATAAAATTCAACAAACAGCAAAAGAGCAACAGTGAAGTGTGGTAAAGGGGACCTTTTAAGAAAACCTGTACAGCTGCTGGGGTCACACGGAGAGGCACCATAAGGTATGCCATTCATGCTGTTAAGATCCCTGTGACTAGCAGCAATAATGCAAGTGACAGTGAGTCCCTCTCTGACTCAGACAGTAGCTCTTTGTCTCAATCTGACACTGTTGTGTCTCGCGACAAATCATTACTTCCTCAACAAAGTGAAATGAGCAAGTCTGCTGATAATGAATCAGGTAGTGCACTTGCAAATACATCCAGCACTGTTGGCAATGAAAAGGACATATCCATTGAATCCACCACTTCTGTGTTGGCCAGCAATGAAAATCCATCAGAGTCGTCTGCCCACTCTTCTAGCACCAAGGAGCATGTCCCAGGTTCTGTTAGGACAGGTGAAAAGACACAAACAGTCTTTAGCTATCTTCCTAGCACTCGAACAAAATCTGTCACATCTGAGGTGTAGAATTATTTCTCTGTCAGTAAACTGATCCATGTAGATATTATTTTTCCTGTGTAAACAGAGTGTAAGCCGTGGTAAAGTTGTGTCATGCCTTGCACTACAGCTCTTAAACGCCATCTGAAAAGCTGCCTGTTGCTTGATCATCCAAAACCCATGTCCTCCATCTTCCAGACCGCACGTGAGAAGGGTCAGGAATCTGAAATGGATACTGAATTGTCTGAACTTGATGCGGGCAGAACCACTGCCAGCCCTAGGATCACTGTTACCACCAATGCCAGCACCATTAGTACCAGTTGCACATCCAGTGATGGCACTGAATGTATAAGTCCTAGTCCACCATCTCTGGGTCCATCTGCCCATCGAAGCACAGTGTATAATAAACCAGCAGGGACATGTTGCAAACAGCTAACACTGTCTCAGGCATTTGAAAGGAAGAATACCTTTACTAGAAATCATCCAAAGACCCTTCATCTTAATCACCAAATTGGTGAACTGTTAGCCGGAGTCCTTCTCCCATACTCTTTGGTAGATCATGAGGATTTTAGAGAACTCATGACATTAGCAGAGCCTCGTTACAATGTTCCTTATCGAAGGTACTTTTCCTATGTTGAAATACCAAACATTTATCAGGCTTTAAAAGCGACAGTGATGCTTGCACTTAAAACTGCAGAGGTTGGGGTTATTCATGTCACAACAGATACGTGGACCAGCACTCAAAACATAGATTACATGTCCCTTATCACTCATTGGGTCATGTTTTCTTGTGCTTCTTCAAAACAAAGACACCCCAAAAGATGGCTGCTGCATATAAGAAGTTTGGGCAAAGTCATACTGCTGCAAACATCTTGCAGGAACTAAATGACCTCCTTGACGAATGGGTTTATTCTCACGGTCTAAAATGTGGCTTCATAGTAAGTGACAATGGAGCCAACATCTTAAAAGCAGTACAGGATGGAGGATTTCTGCATGACTTCTTGCTTTGCACATTGCTTACACTTAATTGTCACGGGATTTCTCAGCAACGAAACACAAGTGGATGGTATGATTGCTGTTTGCAAAAAAATTGTGACTCACTTTTCACATTCAACCAAGGCTATACGGACATTGTCCGAACTGCAAAAAAAACACAAGCTGCCCCAGCAAAAGCTGATTCAAAATGTTTCCACCGTTGGAACTCAACGCTTTATATGCTGCAGTGCCTCTTGAGCAAAAAGCAAGCTACATGAGTACTGCTCCGTTACATTATTGAGATGGCATTATGCTGTTCTATGCTGCAGTGGAAATTAATGGAGACAGTGTGCTGTATCCTAGCTCCTTTTGAAACAGCTACAAGGGACATGTCTTCTGAAGGTGCATCTGTGAGTCAGGTTATCCCACTCATAATGCTCATTTCACATCAACTTAGTGTTCTAAATCTACAAATAGAAAAAGACAGATCTGAAGCGCAGACATGTCGCCTGTATCATGGGAATCTCGTAAAGAGAATGAGCAAGCGCTTCAAAACCAATGACAAATTAGTTGCAATGACGAAATCAAGACACTACATCCTTGCAACTCTCTTAGATCCCAGGTTCAAGGCTATACATCTTCCAAAAACAGATGATATAGAGCAGTACAAATATATGTTGCTAGATGAGTTGCAGCACTCACAGGAGTCAAACACAGACACGCACAGTACCCTCAGGTTGTCATCACCACAACATGCAGGTTCATCTTCACAAAGGGATACAGAACTGGAAAAGTCACCAAACATTAACAGTAGTTGTTCCACAACTGCCACTTCTTCAGCCCTTAGTAGCAAGCTAAATCTGTGGCAAAACCTTTCCCAAACTGCTGCCATACCAACTGCTTCTGCTGATTCCTCTTCTGAGCGGTCTCTGTCCAACATGGTAGACAGTTACCTGCAAGGACTGCCTATTCCTATTGATGCATGCCCTTTTGAATACTGGAGATCAAAAAAGTCAATTTGGACAGAGCTGTATGATGAAGTCTGTAAATATCTTGGTTGTCCTGCAACAAGTGTTTCTTCAGAACGCATGTTTAGTACATCTGGCAATATTGTGACAGACACCAGAAATAGGTTGCTCCCAGAAAATGTACACACGTTAACTTTTATTAACGTTAATAAGTCAAGATTTTCGTATCCCTACAAGAGTATACAAACTGATCCTGAAGTGATTGATGTTGTGGATGTTGATGGTGATGACAACTCAGATGGTGGTGGCTGGTAAATACTGTGTGGATGGAGTCTCTCTGCACCAAAAGGAAACTTTTACAGACTGTGATGACTTTGGTTGTCGCTCTCTCCTTTCTCGATCTACTACCTTGACTATATACCCCCAAAACTTTCACCATTTCATGGCAAACTGCTTTGTAGTTAGGGTCTAAACTAAAGTCAACAAGTTTTATATACAGGGCAATTTAACATCAGTGGGAACAGGCCCAAATTTGGCATAAAGGGCACTGTCACATCAATCCTTTCTGTATCATATTATTTATAGTTAAAGTGAAAACATATATTTTTGGATTTACCTTCTGTGACTTTGTGGTGCATCAGTATGGGCTGGGACAGGAGACGGTCTATTTTTCAATTTTAAAGAGGACAAAACAATGAGTTCTAATTGGTAGCTGTTTATTATTTTTTCAATTACAGAAATGTTAGCCATAAACGAAAAATGGATGCTAGTACATGGGTGAGGGTTGTGGGTTGGTTTTAACATGGGTGTAAGGGTGGCATGGGTGCTACTGCACAGATGAGGTGGTGGAAGAAAAGTGGAATGGGTGATGGGGTGAAAGATGGGTGTTGTTTTAGTTCTTTCATTTACAGATTCGTGATCAGCTGGGAATGGTGAGGAAAAAAATGATGACAGACCGAACCTACTATACACATAATATATATTCTTATTAAATACATTGCAAACTGCTGCCACCTAGCACAATTGTCCTGTCCCCTTTAAAAAAAGAATAAAGGAATCAGAAATAAAAGAAAATCTGCATCAGCAGTTCACAGAATGTGACGTATCATAAAGTGTTTTTGCTTTACAAGTAGTGATAATTTGATACATAATGGGGTTGACAGACGCTGTCCCTTAAACATCACATGCCAACTGCTGCAGCTACATTAAATGTTCCTTAGTATGTGGTGAGGAAACCACTTTTTATTTATGTGACTGAAATACAGATTTTTATAAGTATCAGCTGCAAAATGCATCATCTTAGAAAGTTGTAAGTATTACTTCAATTTGCCAACAAAATGTTGGTATATGTATGCATTACCTTAGAAAATTGCATGCATTTTGCCAGCAACAATGACTGGCATATTTTTTATTCAAATGTCTTGACTGACTACGTTATGACATAATATGTTTTGCAACAGTTCCACATGCTGCTGCTGTAGTACTTGGCTTAACTTTGTTATAAAAGCTATCTTTTAAACATAGCAACTTTTGATTTACTCATTTAAAACAGAAAGCAGCAAATAGCTGAAATTAGGTAATATCAGTTATTTTTTCTCATAATTCATGACGATGAGTATATATACTAGAAATAGACTTCTAGGAAAACAAACTGAACTTACAAGCTCAAATGGGCAGACTAGGTGGGCCATAGGCCCTTATCTGCCGACACTGTCTAGGTATCTATGTATGTATCTATATAGCTGAGTACATAAATAGCTAATGTGCCTCTTTCTTTCACTAAGGAACTATGATGCAGCTGCAGCAGGAAAACTTTAACATATGGGTGGTGTGGGCCTGTTACATATTAAGTTGTGGCTTTAGTAAACAGAAGAAACCATAGATAAACCTAGTTGTATTCCTATCAATGTCACACAAGATAATTTTCTCCCCTTATACTGAACAGTTTTCCTTACATGTATTTTATTACTATCTTCATTACTGGCAGCACAATAAAAAAATAGGGTTCGAGTTCTAAAAAGTTCTAAAAAAGATTAGAACCCTAGAACTTTTTCAAAAGTTCTAGACTAGAACTAGAACCCAGAACTTCAGAGGGTTCTGACAACCCTACTCCCAAGCCCATAGCCTCCTTTCTAAAGCACAAGGTACAGCTCCAACCCAGTGCCTCCCAGAGCAGCCATTCGCACCTGTAAAACAAGAACAGCAATGGGCTCAGAAAGGATCTGCAGCTCATTATTAACTATTACATGACAAACAATGTAGGGTAAACAAAAAAACAATACTTATCTGATACATATGGTCAGGGCCTTCCTACTCCCAGTCAATGTCCTGTCAGACCTGGAGATATAAAAGGGAAAATGGGTCAGTATGAAAAATAAAAATACTGATCAGCTGGGTCAGCTGGAAAAGCTCTGTAGAGGTTAAAATAAAAAAAGTGGGTTGGGAGGGAGATATCAGACTTGTACCACACCATCAACCTGGCTTTTAGAATGGACTCGGTCACTCAGGGGATGTCATGGTTGGGGAAGGGAGGAGGACTCCTTGCCCGTGTCCCTAGAACTGATCTTTTTGGGGGGTAGGTCGTCATGTTGCTCCACACATCAACCAACACAGGGTAGGATAAAGACACCAAGGAACAGATATTCAAAGCACAATGAATGCTTCCCTGGTGGTGTAGTGGATCCCCCCCTCCCTTTTCCCAATCTGCCTGTAGAATACACAGGAACACAGGCATATGATGGCAGAAAGGGACCGCAAGCCCATCTAGTCTGCCCAGTTCACCTAGATATCCACTAGGCCTTTTCTGTAGTCCCCCCCCCGTGCCAGTTGCCCTCTGTGCTTATCCCATGCCCTCGTGAATCCTCCCACCATTTCCCTCAGCAGCCCATTCCAGTTGTCCACCACCCTCTCAGTGAAGAAATACTTCCTAATCCTTCCTCTAAGTCCCCCCCGAACCGATTTGGAATTTCCAACTACCATCCATTGCACACCGCAGCAGGCCAACTGTGACCATCTCTAGACAGATATACACAGACACAAACAGTCCCAGAACTCCCTTCAGCTGGCAACAAGCAATAGAAGTTCCAATAGCCTGCAGTGCACATTTGAGCCTACACAATCTCTGATCAGATGTTTTCCACTTCTGCTCTTCTCCAGAGGATAAGTCAGTCTGTGACAGAACTTAGCTCAAGGAGTTCAGTGGGGCCAGTAAACCAAAGATGAGAGCCTATATAAACTCTTAACATGCACTGTAGGACAATCTCCCACCGCAAAGGACTCCAGGATCTGCTGCACATGAAGCTATCAGTGCATAATCCAGCAAAACCAGTCATCACAATCCGCTACACTGCAGCACACAGCAGGCAAACCAAAATGTTTCCACATTCAAAGTGCACATTGGCACCAGACCCACACTTATGTGGGACCCTTGACACAAGCCAGCCAGTGAATATTGTGGTAAGGAGGGACAAAACCTTTTACATGCAGGTACATCAGGGAGAAAAGGAAGGCAAGGGGAGATACTGAGTGTCTGAAATGGGTGGATGGAGGGGAAGATGACCACCAAAAAGCAGAAATACTGAACAAATACTTCTGTTCGGTTTTTACAAAGGAGGGGGCAGGAAATGGGCAGCATTAAGTAATAAGGATGGAGAGATCACAGAAAAGGACACGGCTCCCTTTGCAAAAGGAAGGATCCTCATGGAACTGGCAGCAATAAGGCTATGGGCCAGACAGATGCACCCCTGGACACTGAGGGAGCTAAGGGAGGTGTCAGTAGGGCCTCCGACTCACCCTGTTCACCCTGTCTTGTAAACTGGTGACATGCCCAGGGATTGGAGAAGGGCTGATGTGGTCCGACTATACAAAAGTGTTAACAGGGAGGATGCAGGAACTACATACTGGTCAGCCTGACCACAACAGTGGGAAAAGTAATGGAAATACTGCTGAAGGAAAGAATACTGGAGCACCTGGTTGTCAATGGTCTATAGGGGAAGTGGGGGAAGGGAACATTGTTTAACCAGGAGTCGCACACTAACCTGAAGCTTGTTTCCAGATGCAACCTGGAGCACAAGGAAGTTAAGTAACTTGCTCAGAATCACACAGTATGCACTTAGACAGCTGTTGGATTCAAACCCAGGTCTCTAGATCTGTAGCTCAGAGCCTTTACCCAATGTGCTATACTGCCTCCAGGACCCAAGGCAGTTTGGTTTTATGGGAGAGAGGTTGTGCCTGACAAACGTAACTGAGTTTTTTGACTGGGTAACAAGGAAGGTGGATGGGGGAGGATGTGGCCTACCCAGATTTCAGCAATGTCTTTGACACTTTGCCACATAGAAGGCTGGTAAATGAGCTGGAAGGCTTAGGGGTGGAACAGAAAATAAGGTGGGTGGAGAACTGGTTCAAAGACTGAAACCAGAGGGTGGTGGTAAGGCAAATGGGGTGCATTCCAGGGTGGCAGTGGTATGCCCCAGGGGTTGGTGCTGGACCCATCCTTTCTTAATATCTATAGCAATGATTAGCCCAGTTCCAATCAGGGGAGGAGAGCTGTTCTTTCCAGACCAGGGCTTGTCACTGGAAGTGGTCTGGGCAGGCATTCTGGGGCTGCATCGGATGTGGGAGAGGATGGGATCACATTGATCTACAATGAAGCTCTTGTTGGCAGGGACAGCCATGCATACTGGTCCACATCGGCCACAACTTTGCAAGCCGGTGACTCAGGAAGGAGCTGCCAATCAGTAGGCTAAAACTTTGACTGTGTTACTGGACCATAAAAGGCAAATAGTCCAGTCGCAATCAGAGGAGGAGAACTGCTCTTTGTTTCACACCACCCACCCTGGCCCTGACCTCTATTAAATGGTCGGTGAGGGTGGAGCCTTGGAGGAGGGCAAGTCGAGACTGGGTGAACTGGAACACTAGGAAGCTGGATTGTTATTGATTGGGGGAAAAGGGTCCTGTACACTGTGCTGCTTGGCCAACACTGACTACTACCAGGAAGGGGCATAATAAAGCAGACTGTATAAATGACTGTGTATGCCAACTACATCTGAGGGAGTAGGCAACTGTGTGTGAATCGATTACTGCTAGGCCTCTGAGCTGTCTAGTCTTGTGATGGGCTAATTTTGCCTGAACCGCCTACTGCTAGAGCTAGAAAACTGGCTACTGTCAAGAAAGAGGGAAAATTGCTGTAATCAGGGGGCAACTGCTTGGGTTTTAGTGCAACACTGACTGAATTATTTCTGTTAGAGGCCACATTGCTCACCTAAAATGAGGGTAGACTTGGGTGGCTAGCGGACACCTTCGGTGAGAGTGATTGGGTGTACAGGGTGCGGGTGGCAATAATATAATTGGGCAAGGAGGTTCAGAGGGTGCCCCTGTGTTTTCAGTTGGCAGGTCTTAGGGAGGAAGTAGAGGGGATCAGAAGGCAGCTGGAAGGCGGGAGGGGTGGGGAGAAAAGGTGTGGAAAGGACCTCATGAGAGTAGACGAGGCCAATATGGCATAACCCAGGGAACAGGTGGACAAGGATCATATGGTTACTCAGGAGGGGTGGGGCACAAAACAAGCAATGTACAGAAATCACTTCATAGGGAGGTGGCTGACCAGAAGGAGGGGGAACAGGAGAGAGCAAGTTGGGGGCAAACATCACACTTACTAATCGATTCACCCTGCTATATCCATGAGATGAGGTGGAGAGGCTGGCGGGAGGAGGGGAGCAGGCAGATAGAGAGGGTTTGGTCAGTAAGCTGGGGGAGATGGGGCAGGAGAGAGCACAAGATCCACAGAAGGGGGGGAGAAGAGACATTAGCCTAGGTGGGAGGGAGGTAGGGAGGAAGGGGGAGTGCAGAGTGAAGCCAGGGTGGGAGGATGGAGGACTCGGACTGGGCAAGCATCCAGGTTAGGGAAGTCAACCAAGGATAAGGAATACTCTAGATAGGCGGCTTCAGGGCGGGAGAAATCAGATGAGGTGGAGGGGGAGACGGGGGTAGGGAGAAACAACAGATGGGGTGAAGGATGCAGAACTTGGGGAGGCAAGGAGGAAGCAGTAGAAGGGAGCCTGGGTGGGGGATCTGAGGATACCAGCCCAGAAAGAGTCCACGGAGATCAGGGTGGGGGCATCTGTGCCACCCAGGAGGTTGGGGGGGCAAGGAGCAAGCTGGGAGCTACAGATAGAAGAATGAGCATGGTAGGGCAAGCACAGGCTTGTGATCCCCAGGCTGAGGGGGACAAGAGAAGTAAGCTGGGGGTTGATGACAGAAGGAAGAGCCTGGACAGAATCAAACGGGCCAGTAAAGTGGGAGGGTGGAGAAGGTGATCCTGCTGGGTGTCTCCATGACCTGGGGCATCCAGTGGGAGAGGGCGGAGAAGGGAAAAAGCAGCCCAGTCAAGGCTAAATGTATCCCAGGCCTAGCCATACACAAGGCCAAATTCCAGCTATACTCGATAGCATTGGAATGCGGGGAATCCCCAGATGAAACATCTGGGAACAAATGACTAGAGGGGAACAGTGAACTAGGAATCCAGGCAAGATTCCGGGAACTGGCCAGGGTTTACCACTCATAGAAGCAATCACCTCTTTGAGATTCTGCCAGTACCTAGGGTGTCCAGGAAGACCAAACATAAACTTACAGTGTGAACCAGTGGCTCAGGGACTGGCGAGGCAGAAGGGTATGGGCTGATGAGGGACTGGGGGATACATGGGAGGACAAGGGTTATGCAGGGATAGGCTACACCCAACTTGAAGGGAGGGAGATCTTGAACTAAATCTTGCTGGATTCATAGTCGAGAGGTGGAGTTTAAACTTGTAAAGGGGTTAGTAAAAGAGTAGCTCCAGGTGGGCTGCTCAAGGTTCCAGGTCCAGGGCATGAAATTAAGGCAGGTAACTGCGATCTAAATCCATCCAGAGCTGTGCAAGAAAGGGCATCTAGGGACTGCTCAGGCTCGAGATGACTTGAGAAGGGAGAGGGGTCAGGATGGAGGACAGCCCTGATCAATGCTAGGAGCATGGGCAACAAAATGCCAAAGTTCCAGGTGATGCTGGTTGAGGGATCAGTGGATGTGGCAGCAATTACTGAGACACGGGCCACTCAGAAAAATTACTGGGACCTAAATTTGGTGGGCTACAAAATATTCAGGAAGGACAGGGAAGAGGAGGGGGTGTAGCGCTGATAGTCAAAAATGACATAGCGGTTAGTAGAGTGGAGGAGGCTGTAGGGGGAGGTGGAGGAGATCTGGGTAACCCTACAAAAGAGGGGAGGTAAAAGATTGAAAATAGGGGTGGTGTACAGAACCTCCAACGATGGAAGAGACCCTGGAGGACAAACTAGTTGAGAACATCAATGGGCACCGTGACCGTGGAAAGGGTATGGTGGTGATCATGGGTGACCTTAATATGCTGAGGACAGACTGGGACACTACAGCATCCTCTGTGTCCAGGGAACAGAGACTGATGGATATGTTCCAATATGCCTTCCTGGTCCAGCAGGTGGGGAACCTACTAGGGAGAAGCTGATACTGGATTGTGTCCTAGCAGACAGTGACCAGATAAAGGGCCTGGAGGTGTGCAGCCCGCTGGCAGGTGGTGATCACACTATAGTCTAGTTTCTGCTGTATCGGGGGGGGAGATAACCATTCTAATACAGTAGTAGTGGACTTCAGGGGAACGGACTTCGTGGGCATGGACAGGATTCTACAGGGGAGCTTGGACAAGATTAGGCCGGACATGGATGCTGGCAGCTTGTGAGAGGCCATTAAGAAGGGGGGTGCAGGAGACTACTAACTCCCTTACAAAGGTGAGGCGTAAGCAAGGTAGAGCCAACAAGCCATGTTGGTGGACCAGGGAGGTGCAGGAGGCAGTGAGGGATAAAAAGGCTGCCTATGCACATGTTTTTAAGCTCCTAGGGGATAGGAGGTGGTATGAGTTGATGGCTGGAAGGGTCACCACAGTGGTGAGGGAAGCCAAGGTGAGGAGGGAGCAAAACCTGGCTAGAGATATCCGAAGGGGGGAAAAGGGATTCTATAGATACACAAGGGAGAAGTGAAAAGGGAGAGCACAGATCAGCATGATTAGGACCGAGGAGGGATGGACTCAGGAGGCAGAGGAAATCAGGCAGAGGTGCTAAATGAGTACTTTGCCTTGATATTTACAGAGGGAGGTAGGAGTTCCCTCCAGCCCAATGAAAAGGAAGGGGAGCCAGCAGAGTTGAGAGGTCAGATGGAGTTGAGAGGACTGAAAGAAGTTGGGGTACAGGCTGGGCCAAGTCTAGAAAGGGGATGGGTGGTTAAATGGGGGAGCTGGGAGGGAAGGAGAAATGACAGTGGAAAGGGTGAAGGAGGCCCTTCAGACACCAAAAACTGATAAGGCACTGGGGCCAGATTGGCTGCATCCTAGGGTTATGAAGGAATTGGCCGATGAGCTAGCAGCATCATTGGCAGCACTCTAACACCTCTCTGCTGACAGGATGGGTGCTTCAAGACTGGAGGGTGGTTCACGTGGTGCCTATCCACAAATGGGGGGTCTAGAGAGGAGATGGGGAATTATAGGCCTGTCAGCCTAATGTCTGTGGTGGGCAAAGTAATGGAGGGCATTATCAAGGATAGGCTCAGGAGGCAGCTGGAAAGGTTGGGGCAACTGGATGACAAACATTATGGTCTCATGCCGGAGAGATCGTGTTAGACCCACCCATAGATTTTTATGACTATGGGACCCTGGACCGGATAGACTGGAGGACGTCCTATACCTGAATTTCAGTAAGGCATTTGATTCGGTACCTCAAAATGGGTCGCTATTAAAGCTGGGGTGGGAGGACAGTTGCTCAGATTGGGGTGGGGGGTGGGGGTGAGAGGACAGTTGCTCAGATGGGTAGAAAATTGGCTAACAGGGCAAATACAGAGGGTAGTGGTGGGTAGTCTCCTCCTCCATGAAGGTCACCAGTGGGGTCCCCCAAGGTTCGGTACTGGGGCAACTCCTGTTCAATATGCCTATGTCTTCGATATGGGGAGGGTGGTTAAGAGTAAGATGAGTCTCTTTGCAGATTACTTAAAACTGGGATCATTGGCGGACGGGGGACGAAGCGAGAGAGACAGTCCAGAGGGACCTGGATACCCTGAAGGGGTGGTCAAGGAGGTGGGGACTGAGGTTTAATGCAGGGAAATGATGGTGCTGCATCTGAGGTCAGAAACCCGGTCATGTATACACCGTGGGGTGTCTATACTGCAAGCCACAACGAGTGAGAGGGATCTAGGGATGTGGTAGATGTCAAAATGAATAACACTAAAAATTGCAGAAAAACTGTGGCCAAAGCAAACCAGATACTGCATAGCCAGGGGGATTACGTCCAGGAAGAGGGAGGTGATCCTCCCTCTGGATAATGCCTTGGTCAGACCATATCTCGAATACTGCATGCAGTTCTGGAGACCTCACCTCAAGGATGACACAACACTGCTGGAGAGTGTCCAGAGGAGGGCAACCAGGATGCTTCAGAGCATGGGAGGAAAGCCCTATGAGGAAAGGCTGGAAGAGCTTTGGCTGTACTCGCTGGAGGAGAGGAGAAATGGGGGGGACATGATAGGGGTCTTCAAATATGTAAAAGGAATAAACAGGGGCGATGCCAAAGAGATGTTCAGACTAAAGAAGGTGGGAAAACCAGGTGACATGAGTGGAAGCTAGAGGAGGGAAATTACAGGGGGGATGTAGGAGACCTTACTTCAGCAAGAGGGTGGTGAAGCCCTGGAATGCACTGTCCAGGAGTCTGGTGGAGGAGGGCACAGTGGAGGGCTTGAAAAGGAAGTGGGACAGGTTCAAGGGTAAACTGAACAAGTGGATGACCCTCTCGGGGGCTGGGTGGGAAAGAAAGAACCCATCAGGAGGCTGGCTACCGAGCAGACACAGCAGACCATCTGGCCTATTCTGCTGGCTTTTAGTATGTTAGATATAGCGGAGGAACTGCAGGGGAAGGTGTGCCTATTTGTGGAGGATACGAAGATCTACAATGGGGTAGACACCCTGGTAGGGGAGGTGGAGGCAGTGAGGGAGGGCCTAAAGATTCTAGAGAGGTGGTCGGAAACTTGGCAGCTGAAATTTAATGGCAAAAGTGCACAGTAATGCACATGGGTGTAATAACCGCAAAACCATTTTCACACGGGGGTAAGAAAACTCAGCAGGACAGAGATCTGAGGATTATAATTTCAGATAACCTTACATGGAGAACCAGTGCAGCACAGTGGTGGGCAAAGTGAATAGAATGCTGGTGTGCACGGAGGGTATAAAATAGAAAAGGGAGGTGCTGATGCACTTTATAAATCCATGGTGAGGCCTCATGGAGTATGGGGTTTAGTTCTGGAGGCCTCACCTACACAAGGATATAAGACAGGATTGAAAGGGTTCAGACAAGGGCAACCAAGATGGTGCACGCTATGCATAGGCAGCCCTATGAGGAGAGGTGGAGGAAATCTGATCTGTACTTGCTAGAGACTAGTAAGGTGAGAGTGGGAAGCTTATTTGCAAGGAAAATAAGTGCTAGAACTAGGGATCATACACTAAAATTAGAAGAAGGAAGGTTTAGGGGCAATGTGAGGGGGCATTACATCACTGAGAATGTGGTGGAGTCCAGGAACTGACTACCAGAAGAGGTGGTATGCAAGAAATGGTGAAAGGATTCAAGGGAGCATGGGACAAGCACCAGGAGCTGACCAGTGGGCAGAGTGGGGTGTCTCTGGGACAAAGATGATGATTGAGGTGGGGGGTGAGGGCAGACTCAACTGATCAAAATGGTCCTTTTCTGTCACCTCAGATTCCTATGATTCTAAGGCAGCAAATAATTAGGACTACTTGTTCCATCAGAGTAGGGAGTCCAGAGTTGGGGTGTCCTTGGTTAGGGGGTCCTGGTAGGACCTGAAAGGGAAGAACAGAGAAGGCTGAAGGGACACAAAGGGTCGGAGGTGCTAGAGAGATTAGTGGTAGAATTAAACAAAGATACTTATCTGATTGGTATGTTTAGCCAGACCTGTAGAAATAAAGGAAAAATAGATCAGTATGAAGTTATAGTAGCAAGAGTAGAGAAATACACATATGTATATAGCACAGGAGTAAAGGAAGAAGAAGTTTCAGAGGAAAAGACAAACTAGGCCAAAGTAAGGGAAACCTTGAGATGGAATAAAAATGCAGAGACAGCTAAGAACAGAGAATAAAGCGATATTTGGGACTTGGTAACCCCCTGCCCCTAGGTGGACCTGCAGGTAGCCAATAAATTTAAGAAGTAGTCCAGTTGGGCTGGTGGGAATGCATTTGGGCTAGTGGCCCCTTATTATTTAAAAGGGACACTGTGGTTCAGGAGTCTTGAGTTGTCCCTGGAGGCCAGTGGTTTGAAAGGTATAGCTCTGGTGATATAATGGTCACCCCTCGCTGGACAGTGGCAATTTTTTTATATTATCTTTCCTGGAACCTAATGTGGGGGTGATGTCCTTGGGCCCAGATTGTATGTAGCAGGCAGGAGGCTGTTCAGAAAACTGCTGACCAGAAATGCTTTGGCTGTTCGTAGGCAGCCAGTTTAGTGCTACTGAACCACAGTGACAGTAATGGCAGGCACTTTCAACTGCCAGTCCAGAGGAAGGGCAACTAAAACAGTGAAGGGTCTGCACCAAGAAGCCATACAAAGAGAGACGAGCTGAATATGTATGCCCTTGAGGAAAAGGGGTCAGACAGGACAGAAAAATTTCGGGCACCTCAAGGGAATCAACAAAGTCCAAGAGAGTAGCATCTTTCATAAAAAGAGATTTGCAAGAACAAGGACCAAATTTGAAGATAGGAGGAGACGGCTTAGGGCAACATGAGGAAGTATTTTTTCACAGAGAGGGTGGTAACACACGGAATGTCTTTCCTTAAGGAGGTTGTGGGGTCAAAATAGGTGGGGGACTTCAAGAATACATGAGAGAGGCTGAACCAATTCTATTGGTGGGTAGGAGGAACAACTGTTGGATAACTAGGATCTGCAGCTTATCCACTAGGTAGGGAATGGGCCGACTGAGTGGGCCAAGCATGCCATATCTGCCATCAAGGTCTATGTGTCTATGATTCAGCCCACTGGAGCTCAGGCTGTAACCTGCTCCATGTGGGAATGAAGATGGATATTTTTGGGAGGGGAAGAGACTAGAGCAATATGCCTCCTCTACCCATGAGCCAAGGTGAGTATGTGAAGAGCTCCTCATGGGCAGAGAGGTCCTGGAGGGTGGGCAGCCAGCAGTAGGTGGTAGGAACCTTAGCTAAGCCACATGGTGGCAGACTATAGGTGCCCTGAGGGCCTGGTAGAAGGGACTGGGAGAGCAAATGCACAAGATAGGGAACACAAAAGAAAACACAGTGCAGCTGAAGGGCAATGCTTGAACTTTACTTAAAGTAGCTGTGGGTAGGAGGCAAACATGAAATCAGTGGGTTCCCTGATCGGGACCATGGAAAGCAGCAAGCACTGCATGCCAATAGAGTCACACAGTAGCTAATGTCAAGTACCAGGGCTAACAAAAGGATTTGGGAGGAAAGTACAAACATAAGGTCCAGGACAGCTCACAATTGAAAACACAGAGCCAAAGAGAAAAGAGCTCCTGATGGGTTATAAATATTAAGTAAATTTATGCAATAAGAGGACATAAAATGGAGTGTGATAACCATTTATCCGAGAAAGCATGCACGCATATGCTAGTACTCTTACATTTACAGATATATTTATTGTGGCTATCCTTGATTAATGTGCAGCATGGTGGACTGCATCACATCCCCATCCCTCACCCCTGTTTCATACTGCTTACTGGTATCTGCTTTTAGTTTTGTTTCTTCCAGGTTGCCCGTCCCTCAGCCACGCCACCTGCCATTTAGTCATACTTCTCCCCGTTCTTCCCACTCTCATACAGGATCATTTGTTTTTGTTTAACAGTTTTCTTGTTTTGCTTTTCTACCAAACCTTTTTCAACTGGCTGCTCCAGCTGTCGCACTCCTCTGCATTCTGTTGCTGTGTCCTCGTCACACCTCTCGATATAAAAACCAGAATTTTTTTTTTTTTTTTTTTTTTTTAACACTGCTTCCTCAAAAATGATGAGCCTCACTCTTACTCTTCACTCTGGTTTCCACTTCTCCACAACTTCCACCAGAGCTCCCCAGCACGAAACTGTCATGATTTTTTCCTTAAACTGTCGTTGCTCACAACCCCACTGCTGATGAGCCCTCACTCTAGGTCACACTTGCTCTGGTTTCCAGACCTCCACAACTGCAACCATAGGCTCCTGTAGTTCTCTCGCAAACTCTAAATGGTCTCTCGTGGCCCATATGGCCCCCCTCTTCCCCTGCTTATTCACTTAGATTTCCTATGTCTATATCCACACATGCTTTAAGCCCCTACCATATTTTCACTCCTGACTTCCAGCACTATAATGCTGTCAGTCTGGTTCCAGGTGTCTACTACCCTTTCAGTGAAGTAGTACCCTCACATCCATCTTACCCCCACCATAAGCTTCCACATGTCCATGGTCCTTTTTCCTATTTGAAGGAGCCCCTCAGCACCCTGTTCATCCTTGTAAGGTACTTGTGGTTCTCCATCATGTCCCTCTCTTCAGGGTTTATATTGAGATCCAGTCTCCCTCACAGGGCTTTTTGTCACAGTCCATGTGGCCAATTTTAGTTGCCCTTTACATTGCCTACACCCTATGGCTCAAAGTGCAGCCTCCAAACTGGACACAGAACTTTAGGCCTTGTCCACACTACCTCTCTGTAACGATACAGAGTGCTCAAACTGCTACTACAACTGGCGACAAGTATACTGTAATGTTACAGAAGGAGCTGTAATCGTTGTTGAAACTGACATGAGGTGGTTTAACAACAGTTATGAAACCAGTTACACCAGTAACGCTATTGGGCGAAGTGTGGACACATGGCACTGGTCCCCTAGTGCAGCACGAGGCATTGGGACCGGTGCCACGGTAACAGTCGCCTGCTTCCAATGTGTGGGAGTGGTTGCGGTCCCGGAATGGACACTGTGGCAGTGTGGGACACTCATGTACCACTCCACGGTTGCAACAGTTTCTATCCGTTATGGGGTCTGAGAGGTGCGGTGGTGGATGGGCCTTAGTTGATCTTACTAACAAGGGATTACTTGGGTAACACCACCCCCTCCCTCCTCCTGCTGAAGATACTCCTCCCTATGCAGCCCCATCCTTCTAGCCCTCACCCACTGCTTTGTCACACAGCCTACAACTTTAAAGAGAATCATCAAGGTAGTAGACCGGCCCCTGCACCACATCCATTGGTGCCTGTTGTGATGCCTCAATGAAATATGTCCTGTACCTTAAGCCATTAAAAAGTTCTATCCTTCATAAAAATATACAAACCAGGTCCCAAGAACTTCCTGCAGAATTGCTTGTTGCTACCCCAGTCTCCTCTCATTTCTCTAGCAGTGATGACGAGATGCCAGTGAGAGCATGGGTGCTCATCTTTATTCAATGGGCGGTAGTTTTCATTGATTTTAATGATTTAGCGATTCACCTGGCAAATGAAACATGGGCATCAGTCACAACAAGGCCCTTGTTAGCTGAACAGTGTCCACATTTTAGGTAGCTGCTCATATAGTTTAAAATCAAGAAATGCTGCCGCCAGACACAGGCCGGAGTGCGCCACGCCATTACTGGCATCTCGTCATCCTGCTAGTGAGCATGGGGGTGGAGCTTGCAGCAGAAGGAAAAAAAAACAGGAAGTCCTTGGGACCCTGTTTGTATATTTTATGAGATAGAACTTTTAATTGCTTATAAATTTAGGACATATTAACTCCTTGGTCTTCATAGCAAGGCACCGATGGGTATGGTGCAGGGCAGTATCTGGCAAGTCTCTTTTAAGATCATAATAACCAAGGTCCCCCCACTTAGTGACTCATCAGTAATTAACCCCAGAAGCAGCTTCTGCCTTTAAGTGCCCTAGGGCGCACAATTTGCACCTCCTCGGTCATTGAACCTAACTGCCCCAATCTTGACCACTTTTCGAGTTTTCAAGAGGTATGCATGTCTTCTGTCCTCTTACTGCCCACCCTACAAATTTTGGTACTGTCTGTAAAAGGCATTTTTGCCAGTTTTTCTGCAATGTCACTTCGCGAAGACACAGACGGTGATCTGCGCCAGTACTGAGCTGAGCTGCTCACTGTCCTGCCATCACTGTATTGGGTGCCATTAACTCATCACCTCTGACACCCAACTCCCCACCCAACTACTACTCCATTTCTTTCCAACCTGCATTTCTTGTTCAGCTACCACAACACTATCACTCTGGCATCTGCCAGGACTCTGCTCCACCAGTGAATCCAATATGCGAGGAGCAGCTGCCCAGGTAGTCAGGATACGCTTGCATGTTCTTCCCATCCCCCAGGAGTTATAGCAGCAAGGGTGTGCCAAACACGCGCACAGACATGTGTGGCACAGCACCAGTCAATGTCTTCCCACCCATGGGCTGCTCCCACCTGCACTGCGACTTGTGGTCACTCAGTTGGCAGTACTACAGCTGAGCTGGTTGTCCTCCTTCCCCAGAAGAGAGCCTCTTGTATAACAGATGATCCTCCTACTCATTCCTGAACTAAGGTCACCTATGCCGCAGGTCATAGCCCTACTGTTAAGCTGAAGGGCACACATGTTAACCAGTTTCTAATTAATTTTACCACTTTGGATCCCTCCTAGGCTGATCAATCACTTAGCCTCGCCCTTCTCAAAAAATAGTCAACCGCCTTCTCTGCAAGATCACCCTTCCAGGCACCAGACTATCTCCATGCAGCTGGACAACTCTTTTCAGCTCCAAGTCTCACATAATGAGCACTGAGCTAGAGCACCACACAGGCCCGGGTCAGCCGCTACCCAGCCAGCCAGCCACCCTCCCTACATCTGGACCAGCCTCC
Source organism: Neoceratodus forsteri (assembly GCA_016271365.2). Taxonomy (NCBI): domain Eukaryota; kingdom Metazoa; phylum Chordata; order Ceratodontiformes; family Ceratodontidae; genus Neoceratodus; species Neoceratodus forsteri. The sequence continues at coordinate 59,658,866 of CM028130.1, forward strand.
AACTACATTCTATACAACCACCATGTAGCTGGAGCACCACCCCAAACCTCCACTCTAACAGACCACATATCTGAAGCTGTCCCTCCAAGCCCATGGAGCAGCAGTCCCCCCCCCACCTAACCACTCAACCTACAGCTAGATCCACCAGAATCCCCATACCAGCCTTATCATCCAACCACCCACTCTGCAGCTGGACCTCACTTCCAACCATGAGCTAGTCCCACCACCACTATCATCATCAGCCACCCTCCCAAGTGGCTGGCTCACTCTTCATGCCTTGGACTAGCCTCCCAGCAGACAATCCTCCCTGCAGCTGGACCCCGGTCTCATTCCACCCACAGACCAGTCTCCCTCCCCTCTGCAGGTTGAGTAACATCCCCAGAGCTGGACACCCTTTCCAAAAGCTGGACACACCCACCATCCAGAGCAGAACCTCCCTAAATCTAGACCCCCCAATCACCATTCCTCAACCACGGACCCCATACTTCTCAACATAGTATTTTAAAAAAAAAAAAGTGACACTAACATATTGCATTTGCAGTGTCAGTGGCTCAGCAGGTAGCACACTCACCTCCAAGGCTGGGAGATCAGAAGGCAGTGGGTTCTATTCCCATACCAGGCACTTGTGTTAATATCCCAATACTGATGCTGTAGTGCAGCATGAGGGAGATGGCTGCACTGCTGAGGCACTGTCTTTGAGATGAGACGCTAAACCAAAGGTCCCATCTGCCTGTTCTGTGGTAGCTCAGGTGGATGTTAAAGATCCCATGGCACTTTCGAAAAGCAGGAAATTTTCTCTCGTGCCCTGCCATATCCTCACCCAAATTCACTAAAATACCACCAACAGCTTAATCTGGTTCAATGTCAGTTGGCTTTCATCTGTATCTTCTCCGGCCGTGGTCTGAAAAATGGGCAAGAATTTATCTAGTGCATTGCTGGTCAACAAAACGAAAATAAAATAAACATAAAATATAAATTAATGCAATCTTCAGCAAAAGAAAAAAAATACACTGATCCCCAGATTACAAAATGGATTTGCAACTGTTAAATACAAATATTAAACGCAAAGAAACAGTTCCCCCACAAACGCACTCAAATATCTGCAGTAAATAATTCTTCCTTTAGGGTAACTTCAGATTTTCTAAAATTAAAAAAGTTGTAATCTTTTCTCTATGCATTCTGAATTTGCTCAGTTATACAATCTTCCTGCATTTCATTCTCCTGCCCCCACCACCACCACCACCAACACTACTTTAAAGTAACTAAATCAGCAAAAATTCCACAAATAACAAATAATCTAAAGGCACAATGCATCCTAAACACTTTGGGGAGGGGGGTTTGATTGAAAATAAAATGTGTATTTCAAAGTTTAGCCAAGAGTTCAGAGAAGAGAAAATGTTTTCAAGACAAAACACTGAAAGTGAAACTTGCACAGCATTTCATTTTGAAAAAAAAAAACACCTAAGTGATAATTCCTTTACTGTATTTAACATTTTAGGGAGTTAAAAAGATGTACTTTTTAAACATAAGCTCTTACCTTAACATGTAAATCTTAGCTGTAGGAAACCTCAGTTGTTCAAAAATGGAGACCACAGAGCACTTGTGCAGTTTCATCAGACTGGGCACAGACAGGAAGAGAGCTGGGAAATGTAGGCCTCTGACTGAGTAGACTTATGGGAAAAGTAGTTTAGAATAGACATTTTTAAAGGACACTGCCAACTTTTTTGCACCATATTATTTCCAGGTAAAAATCCACATTTTATTATTGCTTACCTTCTGTACAATTCATTGGTGTTGGTGGTTGTTTTATCTGTTTCCTTGCTTAGTAGAACTGAAATGCTCGGTAATGTACCTTCCTCATTTAGCAATAACTTACTCTTGAACAACCAGTCTGCTGAAATACTTCTTAGAATTTAGTATTCTTAGCGGTTGTATTTTTGAATGATGATCAAAGATGATTAAAAATGACTAAAATTAGTCTTTGAAGGCAAATTAATGAATGCTTTAATACTAAATTTAGTATTTGACTTCAGTGAGGGTTCCCAAGTACAGCCCTTTGGGTCTGCACCCCCCATGACCACTCACATCTTGAACACCTGGCCCAGATGACCACCCAGCTGGACAACCATATCAACATCCCAATAGACCTCTCCCAAGTTGTGTACCTTGCCTGCAGCTAGTCCACCCTACAAGCCCCAAACCAGCCTCTCCCCATCAACTATCACCCACCCTGTAGCTGGCTGCTCCAGGCCATCCTTCCTACCCTCAGACATGATCCCCCTGCAGATGGAACCCACCAGACCTGCCTCCCCACCTCAGTAGACCACCTCCGTGCAGCTGGACCAACCTCCCAGTCTCACCAAACAAAGCACCATCCTTAGAGCTGGACCAGCACCCTCTAGATAACAACTCTTTCTGCAGCTGGACCCACCCAGGCTACCTATCTTGCCCAGATACCAGATGCCCATCCCACCACTGACCACTCTGCTTGCACATAGAAAACCCTGCCCTGCTAGGTACCCTTTTATAATCCAAACGCTTATTAGTCTGACATGCTGCATCCCACACACAACAAACCAAGAGCCCCAGCAGCCCAACACGCAGTGGCCTGACCTAGGACAGTGCCTGACACACTGTCAGGCCAGAGGAGGTCGGGATGCTGTGCGGCTGTTGAATGGATTTTCTACAAACACATGAAGCACCCGATCCCGACCTATGCCACCCATCCCAGGACCTGAGACACTACTGAACAGCACGGACGATGTGAAAACACCCACCCCCTATGTGGTGCACCTTCCAAGGACACACTGACCTGATCACAGACCCCCGGTAAGGATGACTGTCTCACCATCCATGGGACAGGGATGAAACAAATAGACATGCATGCCCTAGTGTGTTGACCAGCCATCCCAGGCAGCATGGCGGATTGTCCGTGCATCCCTGCATGCATGATTATGTCAGCTGACAGCCAACCAGATGGGCATGCATGAAGGAATTGGAATACCATGCCTGTTGGTCAGTGCATGCATGACACTGAAGGCACACAGCAGAGTGGCACAGCGTGACCATGGATAGCTGCACCAGGAAATGGTCCACAGCAACACCACATGTGGATGCCAGGACACAAAGCAGCATGCCATCTCACCAATCATGCAATGTGTGCATGTGGCCTTGTCATGCTAGCCCACTATGGGCCTGCAGTAACCACACAGAAAAAAGTCTGGAGGTGTTTGGGGGGGCCTGTGCCACTGGAAACCACTGTGGCATGAAGGCTGCCAGGTGTGTTGTGGGGGGTTCTACAAGGGCCCATTGTGGGAATGCTGTTACCACACAGTTGCACAGCTGGAAGGATTGGTGGCACTCACACAGCTTCAGACCTGTGCAACGTGTGGCACATGAACAGCTAAAAGGATTTTGGGGACTCACACAGAGTCAGCCTGTACGACATGTGACACACAGTGCAGATGTGGCAGTGTGCAGTGGGCTGCTTGGCGAGACCCAGCAGTGCTGTGATGAGACATCACCACCAGGTTGGGGTGCATGTTAAATGGGGGGGTGAAACTTTATTCAACAGTAGGGGGCCACAGTGGCAACCTGGTGGCTGTGCATGATGTGTACTGTGAGTGTACAACTGTAAGGTGCCAAGTCACCATGGAAACCCTACAAGATGGTGTTGAGTGCCATGCCACAGAGGAACTTCAGCAGTTTGCCCTTGTCCTTGGATGCTAGTACCATCCTTATCCACTCTTCATAGCTCTTCTTAGGTGGTGTCCATGGCAGTCCACAACAAATGCCTTCCCTGGTGACATAGATCCATTGTGGTTCCCTGTGGAGTTCTGCTAGCATTGTCATGACCCCCTACATGCACCTTCCAGAGCAGGGCATGGAGATGGCAATGCCAGGTCTCGACATTGCTTTAGGTCCATGGTTTACCTCACTCATTGAGATCTGCAACCAACCACAGCTGAGTGGGAACATGGGGTCGTATCTCGTGGGCACCTTGGTCACCCTACTGTACAGCCAAATCCTGCCCAGTACATGTGTCTGCTCGAAACACTAGAAGGGTGTGGTGGCATTGGGCGAAATGGTTGACTTCAGGAGGCTGAATGCTGCTGGAATGTCCTGTGCCAGGAGAAGGGCGAGGGCCACGAGTTCATGGATCTTTAGGCTGAAGTCTGGGTCACTTGTGTATTGTAGTGCAAGGCCAAAGCTCTGGATCTTCCTCCACATAATCTGCCCAAAGTGGAACAGGCATCCCTTGTTTACGGCTTGTGGAAATTCCATCTTACAGGCATTGATCGCAGCCTGCTCAAAGTCAGTGATGATCGTAGGTGGTTTGAGGGTGCAGGACTGTAAACTGGCATATTTATTCAGCTCCTGGAACAAGGTGCAGTAACATTGCAGGCTCATTGTCGTCATCAGTGTACACACTAATGACATAATGAGGTTGTTAGGGCCCATCCCCATGGGTGCATGGATGGTGTACAATGAGTGAACAAGTGTGGCACAGTCTTGAACGTACCATCCATCATCCAGAAGGGTGCCTGTACTAAGTTCCTGATGTTGTCCTCTATGGTGAGTAGAAGGACCTGGTGGTGGTGCTACCGGGTCATCCTGCTGTACCATGGCCATCCAGTCACCGTCTGTAGCTGCTTGGGGATAGTGAGGTCAGCCAGTGTCACTGTTTCTGGTGAGAGGTCCTTGCGGTGGGTCCTGTTCACAGTCTGCAGCAGGGCCTTCTTGCTTGGCAACTGTTGCCACAGCTCAGTGGTCATTTCAGTTGCCTTACTCTGCAGTAGGTATGCGGGGCTAGCCATGGTGCTGTGTGCCTTCTTCTTGATGCCAATCCAACACCTGTGCTGGTAGAGCATCTGTCACCTCCAGTGCATGACTGTGCTCATTCTTTTTCTTTAGGTGGTGCTGGCCATCCTGGAGCAGTGTGATGGCCTGGCTGAGGCAGGACTTGGATTTATGGTGCTGGCAGCACCATTACACTGTCTCAGGCTGTCCTGGTGGTGCTGAGGGTTGAGGCGCTGGATGCCATACCTTGTGCCATGCCAGTGACCCGGGTTCAGGATTGAGCCTAGGCCATCGTGGGTCGGCAGGGCAGGACTGGGATCAAACATACATAGACTGCTTTCCCAGTCCTGGGGTGGGCTGGGGAATTTCACTGTGCTGTAGCAGCCCCCTGGGGATGCCCAGGGGCACTGCTAGTGTCAGTGACACTATGGGCAGCACGGCAGATTTTGGTACGTTGCTCCTGGACGTCATTGCACGTCCGTGCTACTAGGGCCAATCGAAGGGAAAATGGCTGGGCATGACCTTGCAGCTTGATGGCTGTGCTCTGAGCCACCCAGAGGACTTTGGTGGAGTCCTGTTGAGGAGGGTTTGGGGCTGTTCTGGCTGGTAGAGGCAGAGGGGGAGCCCTCCAGCAAGATGGCATGATGGCCATCCCTGATCCTCCTGGGTGCAGTTTGAGCTACCTAGCTCTCCAAGTGGGTGGAGTTGGTTGCTGGATGCCCCAAGCTGGAGTGTGTGCCATAGCAGGTGGAAAATATGATATGTTAAAAAAACAGTACACTGTCTCATTGCAGGTCCATTCATGGACCAGGAGGTAGCCATTCACATTTAGCTTGGACTTTCCCTTCCTGGATGGTACCACCTCACAAATTGTCCACGTTGTTGGGGTTAAAGTTGAGCACCCTGGCCCCTCCATGGCTTCCACACTGTCCTCCATTGTGCCAGAGGACTGTGCAACATGACCGGTTTGGTTCCAGCTCAGGCATTCGGGTGTGATTGCACGCACATCACACTCCATGGGCCACACCTGTGGCAGTTGCTACTTGTCTGTGGGTGGTTTGTACCAGTAGTGCAGTGCCACTGTCTGCCCACAGTCCCAGTGCTTCAAGGCTGTACTGTGCACCATGGTCACATTCAAGTTCTGTGTCCACAGTGTCCTGGGCCCCCATCAGCTACTGTGCTGCAGTGAGGCTATGCTCCATGGTACACTTCCCTGCTGTCCAGCATGCAGGGATGCAGGGGTCCCTGTGTGTTGTGCACTCTACCTACAGGTCAGTGTCCACCTACCTAAGCTGGCCTTTGCACCCCCCAGCATTGGCATCCATAGTTCCCATGCATGCCTTCATGAGTCCATGTCTGTCCGCTGCCCCCATGCATCATTTTCTGATGCCTACCTGTTCTCTATGTTCTCTTTAGCTGTAGTTCCCTGACCTGATACTTCTCCGGTAAATGATCTATTGTAGCCCTCACTGTGCTCTTTCCTATGGGACTTGCATTTTCTGCCCCGTGCCGGTTTGTTTGTCAGAGTTTCAGTTCACCTGCTTTGTTTACTAACCACTCTCCCTGCATCTGAAATGGGCCCTACCCAGCCAACCACTCTCCCTGCAGCTGAACCACCCTTTCGGCCCCTGGAGAAACCTTCCCCAAGGAAAGCACTGTCCATGGACCATTTCACAGTTACAAGGAGGGAGAAAGAGGCCCCCAGCTGAGTAGGAAGCAACTGCTGGTGGCGGACTTAATTAGGGGGATAGACTTGTGAGCAGGGTGGGGTAAAGGATAGGGAGGTGAAATATCTGAGAGGTACTTTGACTTGGAGGGATGAGAACAGATATAGTGCATCATTAGGCAGCAGGAGATGAGAGGGAGCTAGATGTCATTGTCCATCTGGGGACAAATGACCTAGCAAGGGACTGGGTAGGGGTAGTGCAGGGAAATTTCAGGGATAGTGAGAGGGTCCTCAAGCATGCATGGTGGCTTTTGCCAAAAGGTTGCCTATATACATTTTCGGAGAAGATAGAACTCTCCACATGGCTTTCAACAGTTGGTTAAAGGCATGGTGCAGGATGGGGCTCAATACTAGGAGTGGGCCTCTTAGGTGTCTTCTTAAGTGAAATTGCAGAAGAACTGAATGGGAAGGTATGTCTTTTTGCAGATGCCACCAAAACCTGTTATAGGGTTGACACTCAGGATGATGTGGAGAAAGTGTTCACCCATGCTGGTGTGACAGCCATGTTGCTAATGCCGATTACAGCACAGGCCACATTACAGCACCAGGCAAAATGTATCCTGGGAGTTACACCACCAAAGAGCCCTCCTGGGAAACAGTCTCCATTGGGCCCCTTCCCCTAATTATCCCACAGGTCCAGGTTCTTAATTTACCTGTTCTCCAGTCCTACCCCATCTTACAATCACCGCGCAGGTGTACAGTAGATTGTTACTATCCCTGATGTTCGCTGGTTTCCATTTATTTATTTACTCATTCATTTGTTTACTGAGTAGGTGCACTGGTCCAAGAACCATTTTTAGGCATGACCTGGGCCATTGAGGATGGCACAGGAATAAAAGCAAGTACAAAGGAGGCTGGGACAAGGCATACAATAGATAGCAATAAAAATATACAGGATATTTATATGAAGATATATATATATATATATATATATATATATATATATAAACTTGCAGCAAAATGGATAAATAACATTTATGACAATAGCAGGTACAGTAGTAGCCAAGTTGTAATACAAATTAGGCATGATATGAAATGAGTAAAGGAAAAAGTGCATCATGGCAGTGTAGGTATGGACCAAGAAGGAAAAGGAGGGAAGGGAAGTAGAGGCATGATAATAAGTTGGGAGGGCAGGAGCAAGTAGTGGAGGACAGAAGGTGAGATCCAAGGAGAGAGTGGAAGAGTCCTGCAGAGTCAGTGGTGCTTAAGTGGAGTGGGCAGGTTGTTCCAAAGGAAAGGGTCTGCAGATGAGAATGCACATTTACCCATATGGTGGAGACAAGGAGCACTCAAGCATGGGGCCAGCAGTGAGGCAGAGCTCTAGAACAAACACTTTTGGCCAAAGAATGTGGGATTATGGGAGGTAGCTCGGTTTTGGATAGCCTTATTGACTGTTCTGGCCAGGAGATAGGTCTGTTGGGCTGATGGGGAAGCCAGCCCAGGGCCTGATAGAGTGAGCAGTGGTGTGTTGAGTGAATGTCCTTGCCCCCTGTATATATCCAAAGTCCCCACCATGACCCAGTTAGTTCTTACAGCAAATACTACCCTCTGGTCCCCAGCCTTACTATATATTTGACACCCTTCCACATTTGGCACAGACCACCCTCTCAGCTCCTTGATCAGGCACAAAATGGATAGTTCACAATCATGTGCTAACTGTACACAGCTGTTTATACAATTGGCACATGACAGCAAAACTGGTGTTCTGTCCTCAGTTGGTCATAGAGGTTAGCAGAGTGTCTGTGCCAATTGCCACTGTGGGGAGAGTGTGTAAACATATGGTGAGGGCCATGAATGGTGCAAGCGGTGGGACTGGGTGAGCAGGTAGTTATTGGCAGTTTCCAATGTATGGAATGGACAGCAGCACCACTGAACACCAAGGGAAGTATGATATTACTGATGGTGGGAGCTCAAAGGGGCAGTGGTAGGAGGCAGAGGTGATACTACCTGGTTTTGGGAGGCAACAGCTTTTAGAGCCATTTACCAACTGGTCAGAGACTCACTAATTATGCTATTCAAGATATCATTTTGTGATCCTACCCTATTTTTGGGGTGCAAAGTGTTGTTTGAGAGTCACTTACCCATTTAGCGATCGCAAATGCTCTTTGAATGTTCTGGTCTATGTGAACAATAACAGTCCATTATCAGTAAGATAAAGACAAGGGAACAAATACAAATATGGAATTGAGAGCTGTTCTCCATGAGGTTGATAATGTAATTTATCTTAACAATGTGTTAGAGTACAGAGTATGATGAGATTAATACTGGTACCACTGTGCTACCACAGGAGTCTAGGGTTGCTGTGAGAGGTACCAAATACTGAAATGTCAAAATAACACAGTGCCATTGTGCTACCAGTGTGCCAGTATTTGTGGGAGCTGACAAAAATCTCAAAATTTTGTGATACCATTGTATTACCAGTGTATCTGTGAGAGACAGAGAAAATGGTAAAAAATGCCATAGGGATACCATTCTGCCAGTGCACTACCAATGCACAGAGGAAAATCTATATATCACCTACCACTGTGATACCAGAGTACCACTGGGTAGTACTATTGTGGATTTTTCAGCTGACCACAGTATTGCCATGCTATACCACTGTAATGCCATTGTGACAAATTCAGTAAGGGTAACTAGATTGCTGAGACAATGCAGTGCTAAAGAAGTGTGATAAAAAATTATAAAGTGTTTCCAGTACTACTGCAGTGTGCAGCAAAAATTTGTGAAGGAAATACAGTGCTAAAGAAGTGTGCATGAAAATCTAATAATTATTTGCAGTGCTCTTACAGTGTGCTTCAAAACATAAGAAAGACTGAGCAGTGGTACAACAGTGTAGCAGAAAGTCAGTGCAGTGTATTAACAGTGCACTGATGAAAAGCAGCGCTTTGTCAGTCTGGACTGAAATAACACTGAAATAAGACTGAAGATGGAAGTGTACACTCCACTTCCCTCTGGGTATGTACAATGGCATAGATAAAATAGAAAAACAGCAAAAACAGGGTTCTATACAGCACAGGTAGATATGGCAGGATGCATCTTGAAGATAGACACAAGGATGCATTTAAGAGCACAATGCAGACATGCAGACAGGTAGAAACAAACTAATCTGCAGATTGTAGAAAAGTGTATATGGAGGAGGGGAAATGGGGGTTAACAGTCAGATAAAGGGCGAGAAGCTGAGTAGAGAGGGTAGGGGACAAGGGAGGGAAAGGAGGGAAGGAGAGGAAGGAGTGGAAGATAGGTATAGAAGGGGATCAGAGGCAATGCAGGTGTGAGAAAAGAACTTGAGGAGAAGAGAGGAGAGAGAGTGAGTGAGGAGGCAGAGTGAATGAAAAGGGAATGAGAATTAGATTGTTTAGGGAAGTGGTAGGAGAAGGCAGCCTGGCCAGCACAGTGTGTCCTTGTAGGTAGTGCAAGGGAGCAGAAACCAGAGTCACAAAGGTTGCAGTGTGACTAAGGGGAGAGAGGAGCGAGGTGAGATGAGAGGGTTGAGAGCCCAGCCAGAATTTAGCAATAAAGGAGAAGCAATAAGAAAGGTGCCTTGCTTGGGGGGGGAGTGGAGGTATGAAGGGAGCAATGGTGAGTGCAGGATGGATGCTTTACAATAGTAGCAGCACCTCCATCTCCTCAGGTGATCCTCCTCCCTACATCCTATTTGCCCTACCCACTGCTCCTTTGCATTGTGGGAAGGAAGGATGGAAGGAAGGAGTTTTTATAAAGTTTTTTCATGCATATATTTGAAAGTGCCTTGTAATTCACAAAACATTGTCAGCAACATTTAGGTCAACACTACTAGAGGATAAATATGACATAGATGGGAAGTACAAAAAAGCAAGATAGAGAGAAAAAAAGAGTTAAGGACAGACAGAGGGGAGAAGGAAATCTAAGTTCAGGAAGGTTAAGTGATTTGTTTTCTGCTGTTCCCAGAATACAGGAGGGTTTAATTAATTCCAGGGTTCCCAGAAGGCTAGTGCTCTTGTGACTTTTTCAGTACAGACATCACACAGTGATGAAGAAACATGCTTACAGCATTTACCAGCACCTTGCTTGATTTAATCTGTTGCAGTCATGCCAGAGGGCAGATACTCGTATGCCTTTCCTACAACAGCAGTAACAGGAAGGCAAAGTGATTTGTTATGTTCACACAGTTAGTGGTGGTGGGATTTATTTATTTAGTTGTTTATTTCATTTTTGTTGACTGGGAAAGGAGAGCAGGAAATTCTGCCTATTTTTAACCCTGTTGTGTGTGTGGGGGGGTGGATTCAGATGCAAATAGGCATACTGAACTAGGTTAAGCTGTTGGTGGTACTTTTAGTAAATATGGGACATTTTAGCAAGTATAGCAAGGAAATTCCCCATCTCTTTTCAAGAAATGCTATGGGATCTTTAATGTCCACCTGAATAACCACCAGAGACTTCAGAGGGGACCTCATTTTTGTCATCTTATCTGAAAGATGGTGCCTTAGGAGTACAGCACCCCCCTCGTGCTGCACTACAGTGTCAGTATTGGGGTTTCACCCCAAGTTCCTAGAGTGGGCCTAGAACTCATGATCTTCCAATCTTCTGACCTCAGAGGAGAGTATACAACCTGCTAAGCCACTGACCTGCTACTCTAGTTTTACAGATCTGCACTCTAACCACCAGACTACACTGGCTTCCTGTCTGAAGATGGCCTAGAACACACATATCCTGAAAATAAAAACAAGCATTCATCAATGCTGTATGTTTGCTTGCTGGCATTGGCATTGGTAGTGTAGGAGTTACAGAGCTGTATAATAGGAATGGCAGTGAAGTATTGAACTGAAGCCAACCCCACCACCACCATGCAGAGACTGACAGGCATTGGGGTGTTTCTTTGGGTCATAAGGCATAACGGCAATGCCATTTCACCACACCCTACCCTGCAGACACCGACAAGTGTCACAGTGTGCCTTGTGATGTTTGGCCCTTATATTCACCCCATTCCATCAGAAAATACGGTGAGATGGGTGCTATATAGGAGAATGGGGTGACTTTTGGGGCTGAAGAGTCCAAGGAACACCTCGATGCCTCTCACTGGCTGCAGGATGTGGGTGGATTGGAATGGTATGAGCATTACAGGCGACAATCCCAAGTCACACCCCTGATGCCTGTTAGTCTCTACAGGTTGAGGGGTCATGGTCGGAAACACTAATGCCTCAGGCGTTCATTGGTATTTTCACTCCAAATTTTCAACATTTTTTTTTGTGACCCCCACCTCAAGAACAGTGGCAATATCAGTTTGTTAGCCGAAAGCTGCTTTTGCTCAGCGACTACGCCATTTGGCACCACAGGTGCAAAAACACATTTTGAACAGGATGTGAAAAATGACAGCTGTACCGTTCATGAGGAGGTTAAAAAATGGCAATGTTGAAAATTTGCAGTGAAAATATTAAAAAAACTGGTGAAGTCATGAACGTGCGTAGTAACTGTGCAATGCACACCCGTAATGTAGTTAGTTTGAAGATTTTTTACAGCAGATTGTCATCACAGGCATTTTGGAACCTCCACTCATGAACAGAGTCACTGTGATTTTCTTAATCTGTCCCGAACAATGATTTCCCACAGCGACCACGCATTTCTGTGCTGGAAGTGCAAAAACACATTTTGGCCATGGTGTGAAAAATGACAGCTGTGCTGTTCATAAGGAAGTGTGGAGAAATGGCAGTGATGAAAATCTGGACTGAAAATATTACAAATACTTGAACTTACGAGGGTGCGTGGAAACTGCGCAATGCTCGCTCGTAACACAGTCATTTTATGGACTTTTGTCACCAAATTTTTAACATAGCCATTTTAAGACCTTTGCTCATGAACAGTGCCACTGTGATTTTCTTAATCTGTCCCAAACATTGATTTCACACACCGACTGCGCCATTGTACGCTACCTGCACCTGCAAACAAGCTTTCAGCTTAGTGTGTCTCACCTGGTTAAATAATTGAAAAAAAAAAACATTTTGGGCAAGATGTGAAAAATGACAGCTGTACTGCTAATAAGGATGTGTGGTAAATAGCAATGTTGAAAATCTGGAGTGAAAATATTAAAAATTCGCAAACTTACGAATATGCATAGGAACTGCGCAATGCATGCTCGTAAATCAGTCATTTTTGGTATTTTTTTCACCAAATGTTCAACATAGGGTTTTGGGGGCCTACCTCATGAACTGTGACACTGTTCTTTTCGTAAATATGTCCTGAAAGGTGGTTCTGCGCAGTGACCGTGAAATCACCTTTTGGGGCCGATTAATGACTTGACAGTGCCAGAATTCCATCTTTTTCTTTTCAGGTGTTTGTTTTCTTTTTAGGAAGGCAACACAGGACTTGTGCCACACTGGGGTGGGCTCCCAGCATGGAAGCTGGAAGATTTTTTTGGGGGGTAGCGCAGAGCCGATCAGGATTGGGCACCCCCGTCAGCCATATTGTGTGCAGCGTGCAGGAGGGGCACTATTCATAGACACTCAGAGGGTTAGGGTATATTATTACAGTTCTGATCAGGTATGCCAACAGACAAAAACTGTGTCTACTTTTTTAGTCTCTTTGGGGTTCTGTTTTTGTCAATGCCACTCCTACCTTGAACTCTGCCTCAACATTCCAAGGATGGCAATTAGATATTTTTTTGGAAACATTCCAAGGATGTCATTTTAATGACTTGCCTCCTCCTGGAAAGATAGTCCTCGGAAAAGTTCACTCCAAACTGAATTTATGTTCCATGAATAGAAAGCAGAGACGTATACAGGCAGGATTGCCAGCAATATGCTAATCAACACTATCTTATCGCTACTCACTAAAGTGGTCTCTCCCTTTCAACTGTACGCCACTGCATTTTCAACTGCTGTCATAGACAGCTGCAGCATTCATTGGTGAACTGTGGCCACACCTGTAAACACATTGACTGAAATGGAAGACAGGGTGCAATACCTACAAAAACTCGAATGATGGCACTATGTTTCTTGCACATACGTGCAAGCAAACATAAAAATGCAAGTAAAACTGTCTGAAATAATCAGCCCAAAGATGCTGTTTTCAGCGTACAAAATCAGGTACAAGCATCAAACAATATGACAGAAAGTTAAGAGTAATGCTATGCTTCCTTTACTGTCCCATGAATTTGCCCCTCATTCCTGAAAACCTACCCTTTCCACACACATACAAATACTGTAGAATGCAGTACAAGGAAACTTACTGTACATACAACTATCTGAACACCTCCTCAGGTATCCATATTTTGGTGCATAAACAACACTGTCACAAAGATTTATATGCAGCTGACTCTCCTCTATCCCAGTTCTAACCTACATAACAAACAGAATCAGCACATGAAGATTCAGCATGATGAGAGACTGGGACACAAAATGAGAAATCACAGCATGAGTTGAGGGTGTGATACATAAATGGATGGAAAACTAGCTAAGCTGTAGGGAGGTTACCAGTGGGGTACCTCATTAGTATCCCTATTTCAACCAGATACATAAACAGAATAAACACATGGACATTTGAACACTGATTGCTTCATCTCCTTGCGTAGCAATCCCTTCTCATACATAACAATCACTATAAGACAAAGCCATTTTTACACATTTACTCTTCTCTAGCTATCTCTCTCCTGCCCTGTAACATAAAAGAAATCAGCAGCACAATAATATTTTGAGTCCCAGTATCTCACTCCCGTTTTGCAACAGGCCTTTCCTTATCTCCACACGGAGAGACTACTGACTCCCATTGTGTACTGAACCCTTAAAACAGAATGCTATTTTACTTTCTGCAGCTGAATTAATAGGGGGCTTTGCTTCTGCCACCATGGTTTTACAATATGACCCTCAGTCAGCCCACGTTGAGGATATAGGCTGGGAAATGCCTGTAGAGTGGGAAAGCATTCTACTGCTGTTCCCAGCATGTTTCTAGATTTAATTCATTCCAGGCATGCTAGGGGCAGATGCTGACATCGTTCCCACTACAAAACTCACTTTTTAAAGTTAAAGATATATGTTATTGGGGAAATGCCTTTTTAGATGAAGAAGTAGAAGCTATGATGCTTACATAATCCAGCTGTTTTATATCCCAGGTGGGGGAAGGGTCGAGAGGACTTGGAGTCATTACAAAAAGATAAACATGCTTTAGGTTAATTAAAATGAATGTGGGAAAAGGAATGATTTCCACGCTACCCAGGCAAATAATCTACCAGTACTTGGCATCACTCTTCAACAGGATACAAGATGACGTGATCCAGAACTATTTTCTAACACAGAGGTATGAGTTGCAGTACGTGTGGCGGATGGGGTGGGGGTTTCATCAGGACTGTTTTCCTTATATCATCCCTTTGTGCTCCCTTAACCCCCCCCATCCCATGTATTTCCCAGGCTGGATGGCAGGTCAGTGGTTGTCTTTACCGATCAGAACATAAACAGTCCACTGTCATCCAACAAGGCAAGTGTGAGCAGGGATGCAAAGAAATAAGGGCAAGAGAATGGGGAGACCATAAAGGTTAAAGATCTGAATATCCTGGAAACTTTAAACAGCCCAGCATGTACAGTATTTGGTCTCTCATGACCACATGCAGCTGTGCATCTTCATGGTAGCAGCACAGTTAGCTTAAGTTTGTACCTGCAAGAACAAGGCACTTGAGATCAAGAAGCTTAGTTTCGGAACTTTCTAGTCTGACTTCAGATCCAGAAAAAATACGATTTGATACCTTTCTTTGAACCAACATAGCTGTTACAAAAGAAAATTGGTGCGTAAGCTGTTGGACTACACACTATCCTTCACCAAAAGCTAATTACAATTGTTTTGGAAGAATGCATCCTATTAACAAGCATTTGTCAATGCTGAATGTTGTCTTGCTGACACTGGCCTGGTAGTGCAGGAGTTAGAGAGATGCATAATAGGAACGGCAGTGAAGTATGGTAGTGATGCCAACCCCACACCACCCTGAAGAGACTGACAGGCACTGAGGTGTGCCTTTGGGTGTCAGCCATAACGTTCATGCCATTTCAACTTATCCTGCCCTGCAGAGTCTGACAAGTATTGCGTTCTGCCTTGGGGTTCTTTGACCTTATGCTCATCCCATTCCATATGGAAATATGTTGAGATGGGTGCATTATAGGAGAATGGGTGAACTTTGGGGAACAAGAGTGCATGACACACTTCGATGCCTGTCAGTAGCTGCAGGGTGGGGGTGGAATGGCGTGAGTATTAGACCCGACAATCTAAAATCACACCCCTGGTGCTGGTCAGTCTCTACAGGCTGGGACATGATGGTTAGAAACACTAATGCTCTGGGCACTTGTTGCTATTTGCACTTCAAATTTTGAACTTTGGCTTTTTCTCACCCCACCTCAAGAAAGCATTTGGGACCTCTGCTCATGAACAGTGGCACTGTGATTTTCTTAATCTGTCCTGAACATTGATATCCCACAGTGATCACATGATTCTGTGCAAGTAGTGCAAAACCACATTTTGAGCAGCATGTGAGAAATTACAGCTGTACTGTTCTTAATGAGGTGTGCAAAAATGGCAATGTGGAAAATCTGGAGTGAAAAAATTAAAAATTCTCTAAGTTCCAAGCGTGCATGGAAATTGTGCAATGCATGCTTGTAACATAGTCATTCTGTGGAATTTTCTCACCAAATGTTCAACATAGGCATTTTGAGACCTCCACTCATGAACGCTGTCACAGTGATTTTCTTAATCTGTCTTCAGCATTGATTTCCCACAGTGACCACACCATTGTACACCGGATGTAAAAAATTTCAGGCAGCATGTGAAAAATGACAACTGTACTGTGTCACAAACTTGCTCAGCCAGTGAGTCCTCTACTCTCAAAGTGCCAACCTCTGAGCATATAATTTCTGGACAGTGAACAGAACAAGGTAACCCTCTTGTCTGTTTTGTGGGTTCAAGCCACCTTAGTCTCAAGTTCAGGAGGGATACAAACTGATAACCTCTTGTTAGCATACCCAATTATCAGGCTCAGATAATTCTGTCTTCGGGGGGCCAGATATCTTTGCCTACAGGCACAAAACCAGGTTTTTCAAATGAACCCTTAGAACTCAATGCAAAACTTTAGAGAACTCTGTCAGTTTCCCAGTTTGGTTTATCAGTAAGCCCACACACTAACTGTAACCTTTAAAAACTCCACTTAAATAAAAATAAATGTCGAGGCACTCCAGGCAGTTTCTGTTGTAAAATATATCTTTACTTTAAAATATCAAAACAAGAACAATAAATACAGAACAAATGTCCCAAACACATACAATCTTAAAAACAAAACAGGTTTTTAAAGTACAAACTAAGCTCTCTTATCTGCGTAATACTTCTCTCCTACAGTGCTGATGTTGTCCTTCTTCTCTCAGTCAGAACTAAAATAAATTGTGTCTCTCTAAGGCTTGGTCAGTTGGATAAAAGCAGTCCTGAGCCGGCCTCCTCTCTGAGGTCATTAAACTTTGCCTTGGAGTATTAAAAGTTATATTTTACAGCACAGGATGTTTCAAGAAGATTTAAAAAAAAATGATAAGTGATATACTCAATTTCCTCTCCTCAGGTTAACTGGTCAGAACTGTTTTTTGTTCTGCCATACACACACACACAGTTTTTGTGATGTCCTGCCAAAGCATCCTGGGAATGTGTATTGGACCTTCCAAATTTGTCTGGATTCTTGTTATCTACACATCAAAGGTCTTTCTGATGTAATTCAAAGGCTCCCGATGACACCCCTCTCAACACAGGTTCTTCCTGGCAACTATTGCAAGTCAAAGGATCTCCCTGAGGGTATTATAAAGTGGGTACTTTGGTTCCTGCCTTCAAAGAATATTTAACAAAGAAATTGCATTTAAAATAGCTGCAGATTTAGCTATGTCCTGTTCTTTGAACTTATCCCCGGGTTTTTTTGGATGTGTCAGTTCAGCAAGTCTGTGGGTCTTCTGACTGGCCTTCCCTTACATAAATTATATGTAATACAAAAAAAATGTGATACATGGATCAGAATCAGTGGTCCAAGTGTGACAATTCCTCCCCATCTAAACTGAATTTGGGGGATCTATCCCCTACATGGGATGAGCTTCCCAAATCAGTTCATTCCTCATATACACAAGATAAAACATCTGAGTTCTGATTCTTGGCTCCAGCCCTATGTATGATTTTCAAATCATACCCTTGTAAAGCAAGACTACATCTGAGCAGTCTGCCATTGTTTTTCCCCATCTGCGTCAGCCAAACCAGGGGGTTGTGGTCAGTCTGCACCACAAAAGGCTGCCCATACAAGTATGGCTCCAACTTCTTTAGGGCCCACACTATGGCTAGACACTCCTTTTCCACAATGGAGTATGCTTGCTCCCTGGGAAGCATTTTTTTATTCAGGTAGGCAATGGGGTGGTCCCTCATTTCACTGGATGTCTGGCTTAGTACTGCCCCAATACCCACATCTGAGGCATCCATCTGAACTGTAAATGTTTTACTATAGTCCTTCCATTTGGTAAATGCTCCCTCACAGGGTTGGGCCTCAGGTGATTTTCCTTGGCATTTTTTTCTTTCTCAGGTCAGACAGGGGAGCAGCCAGGGCACTGTAATTAGGTACAAACATTCTGTAGTACCCTGCTGTCCCTAGAAAGCTCCTGACCTGCTTCTGGGTTTCTGGTCTGGGTCATGACTGGATCACCTCTATCTTTATTTGGCTAGGACAGAGCTGTCCTTGGCCTACAACTTGCCCAATGTATGCCACTTCTCCGAAGGCCACCTGGCACTTCTCAGCTTTGACAGTGAGCCCGGTCCTCTGTAGTCTGCCCAGCACTTCCCTAAGGTGTGAAAGGTGTTCCTTCCAGCTGATACTGAAGATGGCAATGTCATCCAGGTATGCCACAGCGTACTCCTCAGCACCATTTAACACCTGGTTCACCAACCTTTGGAAAGTGACTGGGGCGTTCTTCATTCTGAAAAGCATTACTTTGACCTCAAATAAGCCTATCAGAGTGATCAAGGCTGACCTCTCCCTAGATCTTTCCATCAACTCTACCTGTCAGTACCCCTTTGTCAGGTCAATGGTCATTAGGTAGGTTGCCCCTCCCAGCTTGTCCAGGAGTTCATCCGTCTGGGGCATTGAGTGGGCATCTCACATCGTGACTGCATTCAGTCCATGACAGTCCACACAGAAATGGGTCCGAGCCATCTGGCTTGGGTACAAGGACTACAGGTGAGGCCCAGGGACTGTGGGATCTCTGGTTTACCCCTAAATCTAGCATTTCCCCCACTTCTCTCCTAATGTCCTTTTGGACAGTTTCTGATACCCAATATGCTGTCCGCCGTATGGGCGTCTGTGTTCCTGTCTCCACATCGTGTGTCGCTAAGGGGGTTAGTCCAGGTTTGGCACTAAACAAGGGGCAAAGTCTGCTAAAACCTCCCTCACTTTCTGGTTTTGGTCTGGGTTCAGCTGGGGAGACAATTTTAATACCTCCACAGAGGACTCTCACTTATTTTCCTCCAGCAAGTCCAGAAAGGGGTCTCCTTTGTCCGTCCCCTCCGCATGACTACACACTGCGCGAATGCTATGTCAGCCCTATTTGTATATGACTTCATCATGTTAACATGGTACATCCTTTCTGTCTGTCTACGGTCAGATAACTCCATGATGTAGTTTACATCATTTACCTTCCTAACCACTTTGTATGGGTCCGCCCACTCAGATTGCAGCTTGTCTTTCCGGACCAGAATAAGGACCATGACTTCCTGACCCACCATGTGCGAGCGAGGTCTGGCTCTGTGGTCATACCATACTTTTTGTTTCTGTTGGGCAGCTGCCAGGTTGCTCTTTACTGTCCCCATAAGCTCCTTCAACCTTTCTCTAAACCGTAGGATGTAATCCACAATGGGAGTTCCCTGGGTGGCATGCTTACCTTCCTAGTCCTCCTGGATCAAGTCTAGGGGCACAGGTACCCGGCGTCCATACAAGTGATGGAGGGGGAAAATCCTGTTGAATCTTTTGGCACCTCCCTGTATGCAAACAACAGGTGGGGAAGGTATTTCTCCCAGTCCCTCCCATGTTGTTCAGCAAATGCCTGGAGCATTGACTTTAGGGTACCATTGAATCATTCCAAAAGTCCATTGGCTTATGGGTGATATGATGTCGTCATCTGTGCACCACCCCACACTTCTTCCATAGACATTTCATTAGGTCCAACATGAAGTAACCCCCTCCAGTGGTAATTACCTCCTGTGGAAACCCAACACTGGAGAAAATCCTCAAGTAAGGCATCTACCACTTGGTCTGTCCTCAGTGAGGATAGGGTGACTACCATGGGGTACTGGGTGGCATAATCCACCACAGTCAGGATGAACCTTTTCCCTGAGGAGCTGGGGGTATTTAAAGGCCCTACAATATCCAATCCCACTCTCTGGAATGGCTCCTCCACTACAGGCAATGGAATCAGGGTGGCTTGGGTTTTCTTGCCCGCCTTCCCTATTTCTTGGCACTGGTGATGATACCTGCAATACTCCTTTACCTGCTGGGTGAAGTTAGGCCAGTAGAAATTCTGGGCCATCCACTGCATTGTGCATGTGATTCCCAGATGACTAGACAAGGGAATATCATTGGCAACCTTGAGCAACTGCTCACGATATCCCTGGGGAATGACAAGCTGCCTGCCTAGCACCCTTCCCTTGGTCTGTACTAACCGAGTATACATAAGTCCATCTCCCCAATAAACCTTATGTCTGCCATCACCTCCCTTTGTGCTGTCTGAGTCTGCCCAAGCCCTCAGCTTCCCTAAACTAGGGTCAGTCCTCTGAGCAGCTGCAAACCCCTCACATCTTCCCAAGTCATGGAACAGGTCCCCTTCGGTCACTTAACTAGTATCCCTAGCACTAGCGTCAGGGCCCTCAGGATCACTGTCAATCCCAACCCTCTGACAAGTGGTCACCCCTCCCTCTTTGGAGTAACCCCTTGTAGCTATGTGGTTACTTGCTACTGGGAAAATTTCTACCCTCTTTATCAGTCTCCCCTCTAGAGGCTGGGCTGGGAACCAGCCTCTCAGTATCTTCCCCAATGGCTACTGGGGGGCTCAGGGAACTATAATTTTCCCTGGCCGCTTGGCTATGGGTAACTGCACATACCACCCCCTGCTGGAGATTGTTACCCTGGATCACATCCATTGCTAATGTGCTAATGTGTTGGCTACAGCCACCTGTTGTACAGTTCCCCCTGTTTCATCCCAGTCAAGGAGGACACTAGCGAATGGTAATGTTTTCTCTTCACCAGTAAACCCTTGTACAGTTACATATTTATTGGGTATAAGCTGACCGGGCTGTACCAGATTCCCCTTTACCAATGTCAGGGATGCCCCTGTGTCCCTTAACCTCTGTGTCTGTATGCCATTTACCATGACTGGGTGCATGTGTTCCCTCATGTTCACTGGCATGCTTCCAGGGACACACAAACAACCCACTTCCTTTCTGGTACTACTTTGCATATTATTGCTTGCCCTTCTTGGACACTGTCTGGCAATGTGCCCACTTTCTTTACATAACCAACAAACATTTCTTACTTCAGAGAAATCTTTTCTTTGAAACCTGAGGCTAACTGGTTTCAGTGGAGGCAGAGGGTTTTAGCTACCCTGAAGGTGCGCTTTTCCCTTTCTGCACTACCACACTTGCCCCATTCACTCTTAGAGCAGGTCTGCTCTTGCCATAATGGTCCAAGTGTTCAGTAGCCTCTTTAATGTTTTGGGATCTAGGTCCTCTAGCCAGGTTTTTAACTCTGCTGGATATGCCCAATAAAACTGCTCTAACAAAATCACATTTTCAATTTTATCAACAGAGGTTGCCTCAATTCCTTCCCACCCACGTTTTAAAAACTGACGTTGTTTCTTGGCTAGCTCCTCATAGCTCATATCAGGGCTTCTCCTAAGCTTACAGGATTTAGCTATGTATGATTCAGGAGTTAATTCAAACATTTTTAACAGTGCACCTTTTAACATGCTATAATTGTCACTGTCTTCATTGTTCATTTGACCCAGTGCAACCCAAGCTATTCTGGTAAGTAGCGGGGATAGCTGGATGCTCCAGGACTCTCTAGAAATTTTAGCCTGAATACAAATGTTTTCAAAAGAATTTAAAAAGGTGTCCATGTCCTCCCATTCCTTAAACTCGGCTATTAATTCGGAGTTCAATTTGTAACCCAGTCCTGCAGTCCCAGTTAAACCCAAACCACTTACCTGCCCTGGTGCCACTGGTTGGAGTCGTAGCTTCTCCAGTTCATGTTGCCATTGTTGCTCCTCTCTTCTCTTCTCTTCTCTTCTCTTCTCTTCTCTTCTCTTCTCTTCTCTTCTCTGACTCTCTGTGTTCTCACTCTATCTTCTCCTCTGCAACTCACTGGCGTTCACACTTTTCATGGTCTGCCTCTCACTGTTCCCTTTCCCTCTTCTCCTGGGACTCCAACTCCATCCTGCACAACTCAAGTTGCAACCTGAGAATGTCTGGATTCAGGATACTGGTGACTCATCCCTGCTGCTGTGGCCCTTCACTGACAGTGGCTGTCCACCTCATTGGCTTGGGACCCCTCACTGGCCACTAGCTCTTCCAGACTTGAGGTATTGTCCCTTTCAGTCATGGTCTGTGACTCGCTGCTCTGGGTATCTGCTACCATCAGGGCCTCTATGAGGTTCTGCTTACTGGCTTTTACCCCAAATGGGACTCCCCTGTCCCCACACAACTGCTTTAAGAAATCTACAGTGTGCCTGCTGTAGTCGGAAGGCATTTTCTTCTTCCCTCACTACTAATACTACTCTGACTGGCACTTCAGAGAAAAAAAATAAAATGGTTGGGAACTTAATTGTAAGTCAAGGGATATAGTTCTTTTTCCTTTTGAAATAAAACACTGCCTTTCTTTTTTTTTTCAAGTGAGCTAAACAGTCTCAAGATGACACACTGAATAATGAAGCTTATACCATCAAACTTTTTATGCCATAGCAGCCAACCAATCTGTCACAAACTCGCTCAGCCGGTCAGCCCTCTACTCCCAAAGTGCCAACCTCTGAGCGTATGATTTGTGGACAGTGAACAGAACAAGGTAACCCTCTTTGTCTATTTTGTGCGTTCAAGTCACCTTAGTCTCAAGTTCAGGAGGGATTCAAACTGATAACTGCTTGTTAGCGTATCCAATTATCAGGCTCAGATAATTCTGTCTTCGGGGGGCCAGATATCTTTGCCTACAGGCACCCAACCAGGTCTTTCAAATGAACCCTTAGAACTCTATGCAAGACTTTAGAAAACTCTATCCATTTCCTAGTTTGGTATATCAATAAGCTCATACACAGTGCTAACTGTAACCTTTAAAAGCTCCACTTATATAAAAAGAAATGTCAAGGCACTCCAGGTAGTTTCCATTGTAAAATATATATTTACTTTAAAATAATAAAAAAAAAAAAAAAATACAGAACAGATATCTCAAACACATGCAATCTTAAAAACAAAACAGTTTTTTAGAGTACAAACTAAGTTCTCTTAGCCACATAATACTTCTCTCCTACAGTGCTGATGCTGTCCTTCTTCTCTCAGTCAGTAAAAAAATAAAATGTGTCTCTCTAAGGCTTGCTCAGCTGGATAAAAGCAGTCCTAAGTCGGCCTCCTCTCTGAGGTCATTAAACTCCACCTCGGAGTATTAAAAGTTATATTTTACAGCCCAGGATGTCCCAACAAGATTAAAAACAAGCATCTATCAATGCCGAATGTTTGCTTGCTGGCATTGGCAGTGGTAGTGTAGAAGTTACAGAGCTGCGTAACAGAAATGGCAGTGAAGTACTGAACTGAAGCCAACCCCACCACCACCCTGCAGAGAGTGACAGGCATTGGGGTGTGCGTTTGGGTTATCAGGATAACTGACCATGCCATTTCACACCCACCCTGCAGACACTGACAAGTGCCACGATGTTCCTTGTGGTCTTTGGCCCTTATGCGCACCCCATTTCATTAGGAAATATGGTGAGATGGGTGCGATATAGGAGAATGGGGTGAACTTTGGGGCTGAAGAGTCCAGGTCATACCTCGATGCCTCTCAGTGACTGCAGGGTGTGGAATGGTATGAGCATCACAGGCAAGAATCCCACACACCCCTGATTCCTGTCATTCTCTATAGGGTTGGGCGTTATAGTTGAAAACCCTAATACCTCAGGCATTCATTGGTATTTTCACTCCAAATTTTCAACATGTTCATTTGTGACCCCACCTCATGAACAGGGAATATCAGTTTGTTAGTGACTGCTTATGCACAGTGACTATGGCATTTAGCACCACAGGTGCAAAAATATTCGAACAGGATGTAAAATTACAGCTGTACTCTTTCATGGGAGGTGTAAAAATGGCTATGTTGCAAATGTGTAGTAAAATATTAAAAAATGGTGAAGTCACGAGCATACATAGAAACTGTGCAGCACACAACATGTAATATAATTAGGTTGGGATTTCTTACAGCAGATTGTCAACTCAGGCATTTTGGTGCCTCGATCATGAACAGTGTCACTGTGATTTTCTTTATCTGTGCCGAACAATGATTTCCCACAGTGACCATGCATCTCTGCACTGAAAGTGTGAAAACACACTTTGGCCATGTTGTGAAGAATGGCAGCTGTACTGTTCATAAGGAAGTGTGGAAAAATGCCACTGGTGAAAATCTGGACTGAAAATATTACAAAGTCATGAACTAACGAGTGTGCGTGGAAACTGTGCAATGCTCACTCGTAACACAGTCATTTCATGGACTTTTGTCACCAAATTTTCAGCATAGCCATTTTAAGACCTCTGCTCACGAACAGTGTAACTGTGATTTTCTTAATCTGTCCTAAACATTGCTTTCGCACATCAACAGCACCATTGTACGCTACATGTGCGAAAACACATTTTGGGCGACATATGAAAAATTGCAGCTGTACTGTTCATAAGGAAGTTTAATAAAATGGACATGTTGAAAATCTGGAGTGAAAATATTAAATTTGCAAACTTACGAGCATGCATAGTAACTGTGCAACGCACGCTCGTAAAAGTCATTTTTAGGAATTTTTTCACCAAATTTTCAACATAGCCATTTTAAGACCTCTGCTCATGAACAGTGTCACTGTGATTTTCTTAATTTGTCCTGTACATTGATTTCGCACACCGACTGCGCCATTGTGCGCTACATGGGCGGAAACACATTTAGGGTGAGATGTGAAAAATAACAGCTGTACTACTCATAAGAGGTGTGGTACAATTGCAATGTTGAAATCTGGAGTAAAATATTGAAAATTTGCAAACTAATGAGCGTGCGTAGGAACTGTACAACGCACGCCAGTAAAACAGTCATTTTTTGGAATTTTTTCACCAAATTTTCAACATAGCCATTTAACACCTCACCTCATGAACAGTGTCACTGTAATTTTCTTAATTTGTCCCATACATTGATCTTGCACACCAACTGCGCCATTGTGCGCTACATGGGTGGAAACACGTTTTGGGTGAGATGTGAAAAATGACAGCTGTACTGCTCATAAGAAGGTGTGGTAAAATGGCAATGTTGAAAATCTGGAGTGAAAATATTGAAAATTCATGACCTTACGAGTGTGCGTAGGAACTGCGCAATGCACGCTCGTAAAACAGTCATTTAGGACTTTTTCACAAATTTTCAACATAGCCATTTTAAGATGCCTGCTCATGAACCATGTCACTGTGTTTTTCTTAATTTGTCCCGTACATTGATTTCGCACACCGACTGTGCCATTGTGCGTTACATGGGCGGAAACATGTTTTAGGTGAGATGTGAAAAATGACAGCTATACTGCTCATAAGAAGGTGTGGTAAAATGGCAATGTTGAAAATCTGGAGTGAAAATATTGAAAATTCGCGAACTTACGAGCCTGCGTAGGAACTGCGCAATGCACGCTCGTAAAACAGTCATTTATGGGAATTTTGGCACCAAATTTTCAAAGTGGGGTTTTTGAGACCCCTTCTCATGATTGATGTCACTGTCATGGTGTTATTCAGGCCCAAAGGGTGATTTCACAGTCACTGCACAGTCACTGTGCAAAATCACCCTTGACCCCAATCTTCTCGCATAATATATATTCATGAAAGGCTAAAGCCCCATGTTAGAAATTTGTGCCAAATCAAACAATGCTGAGATATGCAATAAAGTTGAACCCCTCCTATTTATCCCATTATACAGCTTACGGCATTTCCTCAATTCGCGGTCGCCTTTGAAAGAGTGCAGGCGTGTTCCCGGTCCACGAAGATCATGCGCCGAGCTCCGGAGTAAGTATGGTGTGGGTGTGGGGAGGCTGGGTGCGCGAGTGGGTGGGTGTGGGGTGTGGGTTGTGGGAGGGGTCGGAGGCGTGCCACGGGACAGTTTTCGTTTTTCAGGTAAAAATTAAAAAAAAGATGACGTGGGACCGTTTGCCACGCTAGGGTGGGCTCCCAGCATGGCACAAGGATGTTGGGGGGCCTTCAGCCAATGGGGAATTGGGCACCCCCGTCGGCCTACAAATTGCTTGCCACACTGGGGTGGGCTCCCAGCATGGCACTCAGTACGCGGGGGGAGGACAGTGCAGCCGACGGGGGATTGGGCACCCCCATCGGCTATATGATTAGTTGCCATGCTGGAGTGGGCACCAGCATGGCATTTTAGAAAGCCTTTGAGGGGAAGCGGGAAGCAGCAACCCGTGGGGATTGGGCACCCCGTCGGCTATACAGTGCGTGCGTGTAGAGGTGTACCGCCTGCTGCCATCTGTGGGGGAGCTGCACAGAGCAGCCTTATCTTATCACTGCTCACTCAAGCGTAGTTCCCCCTTTCAACTGTATGCCACTGCATTTTGGAGCTTGTCATAGACAGCTCCAAAATGCATTGGCTTACAGGGGCCGCGCCTGCCAGCACACTGACTGAATTGGAGGAGGAGGTGACACACCTCAGAAATCTCCGATGATGGCACTATGTTTCTTGCACATGTGTGTAAGCAAACACAAAAAATGATAAATGACTTGATAAATTGCCTTTCCTCAGATAAACAGATCAGAACTGTTTTTTGTTCTGCCACACACACGCACATATAAACAGTTTCTGTCATGTCCTTCCAAAGCATCCTGAGAATGTGTATTGGATATTTCAAGTTCATCTGGATCCTTGTTCTCTACACATCAAAGGCCTTTCTTATGTAATTCAAGGACTCCCTGTGACACCCATCCCAACACAGGTTCTTCCTGACAACTATTGCAAGTCAAAGGATCTCCCTGAAGGCATTATAAAGAGGATACTTTAGTTGTTGCCTTCAAAGAAAATTTAACAAAGAAATTGAATTTTAAATAGCAGCAGATTTAGCTATGTCCTGTTCTTTGAACTTATTCCTGGGGTTTTTGGATGTGTCAGTACAGCAAGACTATAATCTTCTGACTGCCCTTCCCTTACATAAATTATATGTAATACAAAAAAACTGATACATGGATCAGAATCAGTGGTCTAAGTGTGACATACTGTTCTTAAGGAGGTGTGCAAAATGATAATGTTGAAAATCTGGAGTGAAAATATTAACAATTCTTGAATTTATGAGTATGCGTGGAAACCACACAATGCACACTCATAAAATCATCATTTTGTGGAATTTTGTCAACAAATTTTCAACATAGGCATTTTGGGACTGCCACTCATGAACAGTGTCACTGTGATTTTCTTAATCTGTCCAGAACATTGATTTCGCATGCCGCTCGCACCATTGTGCGCCACATGTGTGAAAACACATTTTGAGTGAGATATGAAAAATGACAGCTATACTGTTCATAAGGTGTGGTAAAATTGTAATGTTGAAAATCTGGAGTGAAAATATTACAAATTCTTGAAGTTACGAGTGTGCATAGGAACTGCGCAGCACACTCTCGTAACAAAGTCATTCCGGGGAATTTTTTCACTAAATTTTCAACATAGGGCTTTTGGAAGCCTATCTCATGAACTGTGGCACTGTGATTTCATTAATCAGTCCTGAAAGGTGGTTCTGTTCAGTGATCACAAAATCACCTTTCAGGACTGAATAACAAAATGACAGTGACTGAGTTCACTAAGTGTGGTCCCAAGAACCTCATGCTAAAATTTGGTGAAGAATTTCCCAAAAATGGCCAAGATATCCACCTAAGTTGAAAAAACCCTATTTATGCCATTATACAGCTTCCCAGCATTTCTTCAGTTCATGGTTGGCTTTGAAGAGTGCAGATGTGTTCCTGGTCCACTGAAGATTGTCGTGCTGGGCTCCGGAGGTAAGTATGGGGTGGTCATGTGTGGGGAGGTGGGGTGCGCAGAGGGTGGCCATGGGTTGGGGGAGGAGGCACGAGAAACCAAGAGGGACCATTTTCTGTTTTTACAGGTTAGAAGGGAAAAAAAAACAACGGGGGTCTGGAGCCATCAGGGATTGGGCACCTCATTGGCCATACAGTGTGCCGGGGGAGCATGAGCATGCTGGGGTGAGCTCCCAGCGTGCCACCTAGCCATTTGTTTGGGGGGAGGGGCAGAACTGGAGCCAATGGGGATTGGTCACCCCCATCAGCCATACAGTGTGCTTGGGGGGCAGCATGAGCCAAGGGGGATTGGGCACCCCCTCAGCACGCAATAAATTGGGGGACATTATGCTGACAGGGACTGGGCTACCCCATCAGCAAATTAACTGGTGAGGGGACATGCCGACAGGGGGACTGGGCACCCCTGAAGTCAGCTGTTATGGGGGCTGTGAGAGGTGGATGGCTTCACCATGTTTTATTGAAATGTTACACCAGGCAAGGCACGCCCTGCAATGATGGGGTGCACCCTCACTGCAGCAGCTAAAACATTTCAAGTTGGTGGCATGCTTTTGCAGTGTTGTCATAGACAGCATGCAATCTAAATCTTGCCATATAGCCCAGCCCCAAGAAGCAGTAGTGCCACTGGCCACAACACAACCGCACCTCCAAACCCTGCTATTGCAAAGTTACCACAACATGTTTTTTGCACATGCAAAAGACAACATAAAAAGGATCTAGTCTGACCTCAGAGACCAAACAGCTTTGAAGCCAGAACTCTGGGTCTGTTCAGCCCAGTGCTATGCTTGCACTGTTCACCATGCAGATGTCCTTATCCTTTCCACAGGATTAGGACCCACAGTCAGAGCTCACTACTGAACCTGCATCCGGCATGTAACAGTGAGAGATGCTACTGTTGTAGCACCCACACCAAATCCTGCCAATAAATAATACTTAATTATTTTATTCATTTATTTAATAATTGGTAGCCCATCCCGTTAGTGCAGAGGCATGGCTGCCATCTGCTACCAGATAACCCAGATTCCTGAACAGATCTGGGAGTCAGAGGGCTAGCCGGGGGGGGGGGGAGTAGGATAGAGCATCTGCTGGACTGCTGTCCTACTCTGGGGGAGGTGGAATTGAGTGTCCGATACAATGCAGACCCCTAGTGGAGGCCATGGGCACTACAGCAATCTGCGCCAGCATGGACAGGGGGCAGCACAGACATGGGCCATCATTGCACGTCCCGGCCCCTGAGGGAATCACATCACTAAAAAATGCCAGTCCCCACTAATAAGCTGGCTCGGGGCCATCCTCTCTGGCCACCTAAGTCCACCACTGGTGCCCCACTCAGGGGGGAGCAAACTCTTAGTGTGAGGGGGCAGGTTGCCGGAGCCTAGTGAGCCCATTCACGCGGCTAGGGGATGTCCAGCAGCAAAAAAAAAAAAAAAAGAAAATTGGTAACCAGGAGAGGCACATCATGCCAAGATTCATTTTCAGGTGTGACCCAGGGGGAAAGGGGAATGGGAGGAGCAAATTTACATACAGAATACAGCCAGTCTGGTGATGTGGTTATAGCAACTGTGACATAAAAGTTGAGTGCAGTACAGACAAAATGCCAAAACATTGTATATGGAGGACAACTAAATTAGCATATAGATCAGCTGTTCAGATTGTGCAAACTCAAAATGAGCTAGTGCTAGAGTGAAGGGAGGCTGAGTTGGTACTGAAAGGAGGAGTCAAAGCAGTTTCACAAACTATAATGAGGTTTCCAGAACTATGAGGTTAGGGAGGAGGGAGGGATATAGGGTGATCAAAAGCCAGAGAATGGTAAAGAAGTGTTCTGGAAGAGGGCTGGTAGGAGCAGAGGAGAGGAGGGACAAGTTTTAGCAGTTGTGTACTGGAGGAAGCAGAGGGTAAGAGAAAAGTGGTGGAGGATAGCTGGTTTCAGAGGGGAGTTAGGTGGTTTGAGAAAGCAGATTTCCAGGCTAAGGAGTATGGGTGGGAAAGAAAGAAGTTGCTTATGTCTTTTGAGCAGAGGAGTAGGAAGATGAGGTAGGGATGTGGGAAAAGGATGGGATAGGTGTGACCTAAACCTGTATTTTGAGATGAGGGAAGCACAAAGGGATTGATGATGTGAGGGGAGAGGATGGACTGATAAGGAGAAGCAAAGAGAGAGTTTGGGGCAGAGTTGAGATGGATGGCATCAATGTGGGCAGAGAAGTGAAGCCTGCTATCTAATCACACCGAGTACTTGACAGTTGGGACCACTTCAAGTGGTGTGCCATCCAGCATAGAGAAGATGGGTTGTGGGGGGGTGAGCCAGGCCAGCTTCCAGCTGGCACCAAAGGTCATAGACACAGTTGTTTTTTTTGTGTGTGTTGGCCCAAAGTAGGCTGCACTGGAGCAAGACTTCCAGAGATGTAGTCCAGGCACCTGAATGTGTAGACAACTCTCTCATCTGCATGTATGAGAATATGCACGTTGGGAACAGGTGGAGGTGAGGTCATTTAGGAAGATGGAAAAGATGCTTGGGTCCAGAATGGAGCACTGTGGGACACCAACCTGGATAGGGAGGGGTGGAGAGATTACATCTCCTATCTGTACCAACTGTTGATTGCCGAAGAGATAGGAACAGAACCAGATGAGAGAGGGGGCTCAGAGGCTGGTTGAGCTCAGCTTATCCAAGAGGATTGAGTGGGACATCAAATCAAAGGCTTTGGCCAGTTCGATGAAAATGGCTGCTGTGATGTGCCCCTGATCCATCCTTGAGAGTAAGGAGTCAGTGACCCTAAGTAGGAAAGAGATGGTGGAATGATCCATCCAAAACCTAGAATGGGGGGGGGTTGGAAGAGTGGAGGAAGTCTCTAAGCTATGAGTAGACTAGCTTCTCCTGAAGCTTTTCAAGGGAAAGGAGGAGGAGGGAGATAGGGTGGAAGTTACCAGGAGTTGAGGGATCACCCCCTTTGTGGAGGGGCAGAACCTTGGCAATCTTCCAAGTCTGAGAGATGTTACAAATGGTGAAGGAGAAATTTAGGAGGTGAGTAAGGGGGTGAGGTAATGGTAGGAGCTGACAAATAGAGAAGTTTAGGGGGCAAATCATCTGGGCTAGATTTGGAAGGGTTGACTGAGGAAAGGGCAAGTATGGTCTACTGAGGAGTGATGGGGGGAAACCAAACCATGGTGATGATGTGGAAAGAAAAGGGGGAGAGGAGCTAGGAGGTAGGAGTGAGGGGACAGCATACGTGGTAAAAAACTCAGTAAAGTGAGCAGCAACAGATGAAGGGTCAGACACTGGTGAGCCATTAACCATGAGGACTGGAGTAGAGGACTGGGCAGGGAGTGGCACCAAAAATGGATCAAATCATCTTCCAGAGTTTGACTGGAGAACTAAGATTATTCTGAAGGTTGACCTAGAAGTAGAGAGATCTGGTGGTATGAATGGCCTTAGTGAGAGTTCCGAAGTGTCCAGTAAGAGAGGAGGTCTGGCAGAGAATGATATAACTGGCCCAGGTTTGGTCATGGGTCTTGAACAAGTTGATGAGACCAAATGTGGTCCAGAGATGGAAAGAGGATTTAACTCTAGATTTTCTGATGGGGGCATGCTTTTTCCAGACAAGTAAATATTGAGAGGGAGAGGGAGAGGGCCATATCAGTATATGTGGCACGAGCTTGGGAAACTAATCTGTTGAAGCCAGGTTGCTCAGTAGAGCATCTTTGTTCAGCAACTAAAGGGACCTGGACTAGTACTGGTGTCCTATGACTTTGGCAACCATGATTGGGCACCTACCACAAGAGCAACTCAATTGAGACTCCTGTCATCGAGGCATCTGGGGAATGTGGGTGACCTGATGGAAGGGTGCATGAAATAGCAACATCCTGTTGCTACATGCATACACGTGCAGGGGGGGAGCAAGCACGCTGAGTGTGGGGTGGGAGAAGACAGAGGGATTATAGGGGGTGGTGCCACAGTGAGTTGCCAAGCTGCTTCTGTGGCATGGTGAGTGGGTTCAGGGCTGGGGTGAGAATAGTGCTGGGTTCAGGTCCAGGCACAGGGACGTTTTGTTGAGCCCAGCCTGATATTTTTTTGTTCCAGGTTTGCATCCCCCAACATGCAACCACCTGGAGTTGAGAATCCTTAAGTAGGGGGTTGTGGGGGGCACAGACCCCCCCCGAATAATGTTTAAAATCCTAAGTCCCCAGAGCCGTTTTGCTGTGTGCCAGGGTGGGTACGTTGCCAAAATATTTTTTCGGCGATGTACCATCGGTGACTGCCATTACCATATAGATCCAGGAGTACTTTGGGCATTCAAGGGAACTAACC
The DNA here is from genome assembly GCA_016271365.2 of Neoceratodus forsteri. Taxonomy (NCBI): domain Eukaryota; kingdom Metazoa; phylum Chordata; order Ceratodontiformes; family Ceratodontidae; genus Neoceratodus; species Neoceratodus forsteri. The sequence continues at coordinate 59,690,998 of CM028130.1, forward strand.
AGTGACAGCGTGCATGAACATTCCATGCAAATCTGATATATGGTTGCAAAGGTATTAAAGTGCAAAATGTGAGGTTAAACAGAAACCCCTACTCAACCCTAAATATTGGGGTGCTACTGCACCCCTATAATATAGATAAACAGACAGACATATATATATATATATATATATATATATATATATATATATATACAGTATACACATTTTTTTTCTCTTTGGAGCCAGATGTCCCTGCTGTGATCAATGACATGTCTATTGTTGGGGTAAATGATATTAGTATGTTTAATAATTGGACTTGAAATACAAACTACCACATCTAACATATTTTCTTGTCAATATTTTATCATATTTTTTATTTATTTATTTACAAGATTTACCAGGAAGGCATACTGAACAACATGCTTGATTCCAGATGTGACCTGGGGGCCAAGACCCAATACATAACATGGAATTTAATACATATGCAGTACAATATGGGAAAGCTAAGGCTTACACTTATAAACATTTGGCAGAAAGTTACAGACAGGGGTAGATACATATAGTGTAAAGAATTGGAGGGTAGCGTACACTTAATATACATTTAGACTACATACCCCATTTCTTATGTACACTTTAGCCTACCAGTCGTCAACACATTGATGTATTCTACGTTGTTGCAATGCCAAATGTCTTTTGTGATTCATGTATAGCTTGTTTTTATTTACTAAGACACTGTGCATAATTCCACAACTGAAAATAGTTTTGTTGCAGTTTACCTACTGTATTGTCCCTGTTTATTTTGTTTTCCCCCGCCTTTGGTGTTCAACCCCTCTCTCACCCTTTTCATCCATATTCTTCCACACTAGTTATTTTTGTTTGCTTGCACGCATGTGCAAGAAACACAGTGCGACAATCCAAAATGCAGTGCCATACAGTTGAAAGGGAGAGCACCGCTTGAGTGAGCAGCGCTCCCCCTCCCTCCACACACACGCACACGCGCACATGCAAATTGCATGCTCATGTGCTCCTACCTCCCCCACGCACACACTGTATGGCTGATGGGGGGTGCCCAATCCCCCATCGGCTCTACTGTTCAGGGGTCGAGTTAAGGGTGTGCTCTGTTCTCTGAGCACACTTCGCTTCCACTGGAGCATGTGTTGAAAGTAATTTCCCCTGCTGTCTGTGCTCCTGCTGTATACTAGGAGCACAGATGGGGAAGGGCATGAAAATGTGACTATTATGTGTGGGCCGAGTGCAAATAAATGTTATTGAGTGCAATGAGGAGGGGTGTGCGTGTGTGTGGTGTTTTCTACTTTTACTTGCAGTGAAGTTTTCCTGCAAAATTATTGTTTTTTCTTTAATTCAGTCAAAGTAGTCAGGGGTGGGTTACCCTCTGTTCCCCCTCGCTGATTGGCTGAGTGAGCATGTCTTTTAAGAACAAGAGAGCGACAAGCATGAGGAGATGAGGGAGTGAAATGAGCGATTGATGAGAAGCCAAACCATGGATCCAGCAATTCCAGCCAGCAAAGCAAATAATAAAAGGTATGTCGATTGTTGTCCCAGGGGAAATAAATATGTGCCCCTAAGTAAAAGTTTCACATGACAGTGCATTTGGCAGAGCTGCATTTGGGTTTAAGTTAAGGGTAGTTAAACTGTCAAAGTCGCAATGTGGTTTCCTTGCTAGTGTGACTTCCTGGCTATCGCTGAGCCAAGTGGTGGACAGGCTCTTGTGAATGTGAAATACCCAATGTAACAGTTTTTGGGGATGAATGTCAAGGTGGTAGTAGTTGGCTGCTGTAGTCTTCGCGAATGGATCATTGTAACTTCATGAGTGAGTGGTAGTCTGCTGTGATGTACGGAGGGGGTTGCCATTCATAGTTTTGCAAGCTTTGTTTAAAATTAATTTTGTACTTGTGTTCAGCTTCGTGTACTACTGTGCCCCCGATGTCTGATGACTCCACCGCACCATCTGGCAGGCAATTCCTTCGTACTGCTTAATTGGGCTACTGTAGATGGGTTTTGAAGTGTGTGTGTGTGAGTGTGGAAGGGGGTTGCCATTCAGAGTTTTGCAAGCTTTGTTGTTTAACATTAATTTTGACTTTTTCTGAAGTTCCGTTCACTGCATTGTGCTTGTGTTCAGCTTCAGTAATCAGTCACCTCTTGTACTACTGGTCTGTGCCCCTGATGTCTGACTCCACTGCATCACCTCTTCTGGCTACTGTAGGTGGGTTTTGAAGTGTAAGAGTGTGTGTGTAGCTGTTTCGTTGTTTCATGATTTTGCAGTAGTTCAGCTTCAGACTAGTCAGTCACCTCGTGTACAGGCACGATGCCTCAGCCTCACTCCACCCCACAATCTTGACTGTGGCCTAAACTGTTTTTTCTGACATCTGCCATTTTCTTGTCATGTTTAGATTTTTATAGTGCCTCCATTAAATACTGCATTTCGGGTGTGGTTCATCAGTGGGGGGGTGCCATGATTAAAAAAAGTCGAATTCTAATTTGGGAAGTGGGGGGCATGCTGGCCATTTAACACTTGTATGCTGCTGAAACTTTGAAAGAGAACGAAATTCTGTGTGTTGGTTTTTTATGGAAGTGTGTCCGTGGCGGAGGGGGGCAGGGACTCATCTAGCATTGGTGAGTTAACTGCAGTCCTCCAGTAAAGAGTGCTGCATGAGGATTCAGGAAAGAGCAGTTTGTTGAAACGGGGGGGGGATGCTGGGATGGCATGGGGCGCAGGCTCAGTTGAAAATGAATTGGAATCTGCTGAATTAGAATTTTAATTAGGGTGGATTAGTTTGGTTACTGTTTTGAAATGAATTTAGAAGTGTGAAATGGGGATGGGAGGTGGTGATGCATCCATGTCGCGCAGTTCACTGCTGCTAGCCTGCAGTCCTCAGGCTCCAGCCATAGTAATTACTGTTTAGCTGTTCTGGACGGGTTCTCTGGTGTGCATGCTATATGCTTTTTTTGCTGCTCCCCTCTGGCTCTAATGGAATGGCTAATGCTCTACTCAGGCTCTGTCTTGATTGACTGCTCTTCTTCTAGTCCTAGCCAGTACCTGACTGTGTTTTGGTGATCAGGTGATGTATAAGAGAGAGATGGTAGGGGCATGGCTACCTGGGCCATGCCATGGTGGGTACGGGGGCCAGGGGGCTCTGTCCACAGCATATGATGTACACTGTTGCTCAGTCAGCTAGCTACTGCCTTTTTTTTGGGGGGTGGGGGGACTGCATTTGGTTCAGTGAGGTCAGGGTATGGTCTGACTGGTGGTGGTCCCAACCTAGACCCAGGTGCTCCGTGCTGCTGGTCAGTGAGTGGATGGATTATTATCTTATCTGGTCTGTACCAGTTGTGTGGCAGCATCTGTGCCAACTGCCATGGTGGACTGTGGCTGGATTGGCCTTGAGTCTGCTGCCTGCTTGGGCCTTGTTTAGTATTGCTAAACCTTCTGGGACTGGGGGCCCAGTCCGTGGTCATTCATCTTTCTTGTATGCTGCTGAAAGAAACCAAAAGTCAATTCATTCTGTTTTTTGGTTTGTTTGGTACAGAAGTGTGTGTGTGGGGGGTGTCACATCCATGTTAGTCAGTTAACTGCAGTCCTCTGGTCAATGAGCTGCTCGTATGCTGCATAAGGAAAAGGCAGTTTGTTCTGAAATGGGGGTTGGGGGGGCCTCAAACAGAAACAGTTAAAAATGAATTGGAATGCTGAATTAGAATTTTGATTTGGTTGGTTTGCTTACAATTTTGAATTTAGAAGTGTGAAATGAGTGGGCCGGCGGCGGTGAATGTTGGACAGTTAACTGCAGTCCTCAGACTGTGGTCATTAAGCTGGTCAGCTGTTCTGGCCTGTTTGGCTCTTACTTTGTTACTCCCTTCCCCTCTGGCTCTATGCTCTACTGAAGCCATCCTCTTGACTCCTCTTCTAGGCCTAGCCAGTACCCGTTTCTGTTTTGGTGATGTAGGAGAAAGATTGGTCATGGGCCTGAGCCATGCCATGGGTGAGGGGGCTCTGTCCACAACATGTGGTGTACTGTTGCTCAGTCAGCTGCTGCCTTCTTTTTTTTGGGGGGGTGCTGGGGTGGGGTCAGTGTATGGACTGCAGAAATAGAATGTTGTTGGTCAGGCAGTGGATGGTGAACCTGACCCAGTGGTTAGTGGATTATCTGGTGTACCAGCTGTGTGGCTGTGCCATGGTGGACAGTGGATTGGGCCTTTAGTTTTAATTGCTAAATCTTCTGGGACTGGGGAATTGTGAGGTGGAGCATGGATGGACTTGGTCTTGGAGAGGTGGTCACTGTGATGACTGGGGGGAGGGGGCAGGATGAAGGTACCTGCTTTAGGGGTCTGGGCGGTGGAAGACCCAACAGTGACATTTGCAGTAGAGGTACTACACACAGTCATATCATACACACTGTCTAGACTACTCTGTTTCCTACTCGAATATTAAATGATGGCTCTGTGTGTTGTAATTAAATAATGTCACGTAACTTGTTGGGGTTTTTTGCAGATCCAGTTTGCAAGTTAGGAGGAGTGCACTCCTGACTGTCAATCTGATCGGACATGCAGCGAAGCAGCTGTCATCAGAGTAGACACATAATTACACAAGTGTGTTTTGATTTGCCAGTAAGTTGCAAATTCATCAATCATCAGGGCACACACAGTGCTGTCTAGTTCTGTCTGTATAGAGATATTTCCAAAACCTGGTTCTATACTTTTTCATGGTTTTATTGGAGTTGGTGAATAATGAGATGTGGGATGGGACAGGGAGGGACTGGAGACGGGAGCATTAAGTGTGTAGGAGCACAGATTCGACAGGCAGGGGCACATATTTTTGGTCTTAATTTTGCCAATGTGTGCTCCTAATTTTCGAAGGAACACACCATGCCAAAACCTTAACGCCATCCCTGCTACTGTTCCCCCACCAGACTATTGGGTGCCACGCTGGGAGCCCACCCCAGCATGGCAACAGGTCCTATGGATGACGGGGGTGCCCAATCCCCCATCGGCTCCACTGCCTCCCCAACAGCCTTCCATCTGCCACGCTGGGAGCCCACCCCAGCGTGACAAATGTCCTGCGTGGTCCAAATAAAAAAAAAAACTGAAAGAAAAACCTTCCCTCGCTGCTGTCTTCACCCCTCTCCACCCGCCATCCACTGCACACCTGCCTCCCCACACCCCACCTCACCCCATACTTACCTCCGAGCTCGGTGCGATAATCTTGGTGGACCAGGAACACGTCTGCACTCTTCAAAGCCGACCGTGAACTGAGGAAATGCCGGTAAGCTGTATAATGTAATGAATAGAGTTTTTTCAACTTTGCTGCATATCTTGGGCATTTTTTGGAATTTTGGCACCAAATTTTCAACATGGGGTTTTTGGGACCCCTCCTCATGAGTTCTGTCACTGTCATGGCGTTAATCAGGCCGGAAGGGTGATTTTGTGGTCACTACACAAAATCACCTTTTGGGGCCAATTAGCGAAATGACAGTGCCAGTGTTCATAAGGTGGGGTCTCAAAAAGCCTATGTTGAAAATTGGGTGAAAAAATTCCTAAAAGTGACTGTTTTATGAATGTGCATTGCGTTGTTCCTACACACGCTCGTAGGTTCGCAATTTTTCAATATTTTCACTCTGGATTTTCAACATTGCCATTTGATCACACTTCCTTATGAGAAGTACAGCTGTCATTTTTCACATCTTACCCAAAATGTGTTCCGTGCATGTAGCGCACAATGGCTCAGTTGGTGTGCGAAATCAATGTTTGGGACACATTAAGAAAATCACAGTGACACTGTTCATCAGCAAAAGTGTTAAAATGGCTATATTAAAAATTTGGTGAAAAAAATTCCCAAAAATGACTGTTTTTCGAGCATTTGTTGCGCTGATCCTATGCACGCTCATAAGTTCGCAAATTTTCAATATTTTCACTCTTGATTTTCACCGTTTCCATTTTACTACGCCTCCTTATGAGCAGTACAGCTGTCATTTTTCACATCTCACCAAAACATGTTTCCATTTCACATGAAGCGCACAATGATGCAGTTTGCAAAGTAAATCAATGTATGGGACAAATTAAGAAAATCACAGTGACACTGTTCATGAGCAGAGGTCTTAAAATGGCTATTTTGAAAATTTAGTGAAAAAATTCCTAAAAATGACTGTGTTATGAGTGAGCATTGCGCAGTTTCCACGCACCCTCGTAAGTTCATGAATTTGTGATATTTTCAGTCCAGATTTTTACCAGTTGCATTTTTCCACATTTCCTTATGAACAGTACAGCTGTCATTTTTCACTACATATGGCCGAAATGTGCTTTCACTTTCAGCAAAGAAATCGCGTGGTCGCTGTGGGAAATCATTGTTCGGGACAGATAAAGAAAATCACAGTGACTCTGTTCATGACGGAGGTCCCAAAATGCCTGTGTTGACAATGTGCTAAACAATTCCCAAACTAATTACATTACGGGTGCATGTTGCACAGTTCTATACCACACTCATGACTTCACCAGTTTTAAATATTTTCACTGCAGATTTTCAACATTGCAATTTTCTACCTCCCCATGAACAGTACAGCTGTCATTTTCACATCCTGTTCAGAATGTGTTTTGCACCTGTGGTGACAAATGCTGTAGTCGCTGTGCAAAAGCAGCTTTCGCCTAACAAACTGATATTGCCACTGTTCATGAGGTGGGCATCACAAAAAAACCATGTTGAAAATTTGGAGTGAAAATACCAACGAATGCCTCAGGCGTTAGGGTTTCCGACCATAACACCCCACCGTGTAGAGAATGACAGGCATCAGGGCTGTGACTTGGGATTGTCACCTGCAGTGCTTATACCATTCCACCCCCCCCCACACCCTGCAGCCACTGAGAGGCATCGAGGTGTGCCTTGGACTCTTCAGCCCCAAAGTTCACCCCATTCTCCTATACTGCACCCATCTCACAATATTTCCTGATGGAATGGGGTGCGCATAAGGGCCAAAGACCCCAAGGCACACCGTGACACTTGTCGGTGTCTGCACGGTAGGGTGAAGTGAAATGGCATGGCTGTTATGCCTGATGACCCAAAGGCACACCCCAATGCCTGTCACTACCTGCAGGGTGGTGATGGGGTTGGCTTCAGTTCAATCCTTCACTGCCATTCCTATTATGCAGCTCTGTAACTCCTACACTACCAGTGCCAATGCCAGCAAGCAAACATTCGGCATTGACAAATGCTTGTTCAATTCATCAGTACTTTGCTGTCATATATTAAAGTTTAACTAGTCCCTTTCTTTCTGTTCTGTTAATTTAATGTAGAGCAGGCTATCACTTTGAGTCCTTTATGTCTTAGGCCATGTGGCTTTTTATTCTTTTCCTTTTTTGTTCTCACATTACCCTATCTGCTTGCTCATATCATACTGTGACTTTCCAAGCTGTCCCTTTCCTGGCCTATGTTCTTTTTTGCTCAGTCTTTTATGTGGTACTATTTTGTTTAATATATGTTTACCTGTCACTGACTGATTACTTTGTTTCACTTCTTTTATATTAGATTTATACTTTATCTTCTTGTCTTTTTTTATGTTGGCTCGCACTTGCGCGCCAGCCAACATATTGCATTAGTAACAGATCTGGAGGCATGGTCACTGTTGGGCGAATGCAGGGCATGCATCAGTAGGTACGTCCCTCATTCCCCAATAAGCCAGCATGCAGGCACCACACCAGGAATACATAATGTGCGAGCACATCTAAGGAAAGGTCCGCTGCAATGACAGCCAAGCTCATCATACACAGCGGCACCTCATGACGTGCCTTTCCCGATGAAGCATTCTATAAACATAGCGGCAGTGACTGCTGCCACCACCTGCCACAATGCCAACTTCAGGGGTGCCCAATCCCCCTGTTGTCATGCCCTAATCCTTCACGTGCCGACGGGGGACCCCACTCCCTGTCATCATAATGCCCCCACATTTGTTGTGTGCCAAGGGGGTGTCCAATCCCCCTTGGCTGTAGTCCCCTCCTTTGGTATGTGCCAATGGGGGTGCCCAATTCCCCATCTGTTAGCCCTACCCAAACACTCAGGTGACATGCTGGGAGCCCACCCCAGTGTGCCAAATGCCCTAGTAAAAAAAAAAGTCTGGCAATTTTTTATTTATTTTTTTAAACCTGTAAAAGAAGAAAACAGTCCCTCACGGTCTGTCCTGCTCCCTCTCAAGCCCACGACCACCCTCTGCACACCCTGCCTCCTCAATCCCCCCTTCACCCCATCCTTACCTCCAGTAATATGTATACTCTTGATGAAAGGAGGGACAGGGGGAACATGATAGAAACATTTAAATACCTCAAGGAAATCAACGAAGTCCTGGAGGGTAGCATCTTTCTGAAAAAGAGATGTGTAAGAATAAGGGTGCACAGTTTAAAGATAGAGGGGGGGAAGCTCAGGGGTAATGTGAGTAATTTTGCTTTCATGGAGAGAGTGGTGGATGCATGGAACCGCCTTCCTGGGGAGGTTGTTGGGTCTAAAACTGTGGGGGAATTCAAACATGCATGGGACAGACATAAGGCAATTGTAGTGGGGGTGGCAGGAAGTAGGCTATTGGTTAACTAGAATCTGCAGCTTATCCAGTAGGTAGGGAAATGGGCAGATTGGATGGGACAAGTGGTCCTTATCTGCCATCAAAGTCTATGTTTCTATGAGTCTGGCTCAATGATCTTCGGTGGACTGTGTTACACGAGGTCCCTGCACCCTAATTGATACCCTCAGGGGCACACCGTAGACAGCTGATATTTAGGTATAGGTTATACTAATATATAGGGCTAAGAGCATCTATTGTACAAGAGTAGATGTTAGGATTTGTATACACATATTGTAACTCACTTTGCTTGCTAATGCAAACACATTATATTATGTACTTCTGTCTATTTCTTACTTGTCAGATGCCAAGACACCTGTCCTTGAAGTAATTATGATGTGTAAGGCAACATTGCCATCTTTTGGTGATGGACACCACTTCACCTTGTTATGTAAGACTTTGTATAAGAAGGTCTTTGTTCTAAAACTGATAACTTTACAACTTTATATAATGTTATCTTATACCATGGAGCCACCTCTAATTTAGCCAATAGGGCTCATCTCTGTAACTAGAAATGTTTCTATCTTTCAGTAACCATAGTAATTATCATAGGTATATAATGTTATGCACAGGCTTTACACCTCGGAAACCCGAGAGACCCCAAGAGACAACAAAGAAACCTCGAGGTGTAGGGAACGCTTAGCATTGGCTCCCGGTTCGTATCGGTAAGTATGTTTCTATGAGTCTGGCGCAATGATCTTCGGTGGACTGGGAACATGTCTGCACTCTTCAAAGCCAACCATGAACTGAAGAAATGTCGGTAAGCTGTATAATGGCATAAATAGTTTTTTTTTAACTTTGGTACATATCTCAGGCATTTTTAGGAATTTTGGAACCAAATTTTCAACATGGGGTTATTGAGGCCCCTCCTCATGAATTCAGTCACTGTCATGGTATTATTCAGTCCCAAAAGATGATTTTGCGGTCACTGTGGAATCACCTTTCGGGACCAATTAATAAAATGACAGTGCCACTGTTATGAGGTGGGTTCTCAAAAAGCTTATGTTGCAAATTTTGTGAAAAAAATCAAAAAAATGACTGTTTCATGAGTGTACATTGCGCAGTTTCCATAGACGCTCATAACTTCGTGAATTTGTAATATTTTCACTCCAGATTTTCAACATTGCCATTTTTCCACACCTGCTCATCAACAGTACAGCTGTCATTTTACATATCCTGGCCGAAATGTGTTTTCCCACTTCCAGTGCAGAATAGCATGGTCACTGTGCGAAATCAGTTTTTGAGACAGTCTGAGAAAATGACAGTGATACTGTTCATCAGCAAAAGTCCTGAAATTCATATATTGAAAATTTGGTGATGAAAGTCCATAAAATGACTGTGTTACAAGCATGCATTACGCAGTTTGCATGCACCCTTGTAACTTTACAAATTTGTAATATTTTCAAGCCAGATTTTCAACACTGGCATTTTTCACACCTCCTTATGAAAATACAGCTGTCATTTGTCACATCCTGCCCAAAATGTGTTTTTGTACCTGTGGCACAGAATGGCGTGGTCACTGTGGGAAATCAACATTTCAGACAGATTAACAAAATCACAGTGCCACTGTTCAGGAGGGGAGGTCCCAAAATGCCTCAGTTGAAAATGTGTCTCTTCAGGGTGGGGGTGAGGTTGGCGTCAGTTCAATACTTCACTGCCATTCCTATTATGCATCTCTAACTCCTGCACTACCAATGCCAATGCCAGCAAGACAACATTCGGCATTGATAAATGCTTGTTTCTCTTTTTATGTCTTTCTAAGGAATGAAAAAAGTGAGAAGGAATGTATTAATGAAATAATCTTCAACAGGACAAGTTTGCTTATAATTAGTGTCTTATCCAAATATTAACTCTGTGGTCACACAAGATATTTTATATATTTACATTTTAACTTAGTGTTACCCCAGTAATGTTTATACTGTTTATGGCTGAGCATTCTGTCAATGAGCTGTCCCATTCTTAAGTGCTCTGCATTGTAATACATTGTATCTGAATCAGGTTTAACAATCAGTGCCACTGTGCACAATTTAATTAGTCCTTTTCCCATTTTATGCTTAGCTGTAATGCACATTGGTGTTTTGCTCAATGTTAGTTAATTAATTCTGTGTACCTTCTAAATTTATTCATAGGCAGGATTCAGGCAATCTCTAAGCATGTGATCAAATAATTGCTTCTGTATAAATGATTATTTTGCCTGTGGCTCTACCCCCCCAAGGAAGATGTATCACAAGTCAAAGCACTGATGTTCCTTTACTGCTTTCCTAGCCTTGTTTGCAGTAAAATAATTGCAATTAAGATTTAATGACTAGTGTTTGTATTATTTTTTGTTTCTCAGTGCTGGTCCCCCTAGTTCTCTATGGGGTCTATGCTTACTCTGTTCCCCATTTTATTCTCCATGTTTCTGCTTCTTTTGTCCTGTTGAACAACTACTGTACTATACCTTTAGCTGTATCCCAGCTGTGTTTGAAGCCATTTATGATTTGGGCACCCAACACCTCTGTCAGCAGACCATTCTATGGCTAAACCACACTTCCTTTAAAATAATACTTCCTCGCATCCTTTTTAAATCTTTCCCCATTATCCTCCACTCATGACCCCATATCCTAGCTACTCTGTTTCTGGTAAATAGCTCCTCAAAGTTCACCTTGCTTATTTCTTTCAGTACCTTAAAGGTCTCAGTCATATCCTCCCTTTCTCATCTGGTTTCAAGTGAATACATGATCAGCACGTTTAGCCAGTCCTCATAGGATCTGCCTTCCTGGCCTTGAATAATCTTGGTTACCCTGCATTGTACCATTTCTAGCCTATCCCCATCCTTTTTAGGTGGGACTCCAGAAACTTGCACATTACTTTTGATGTGACCTTAACAGTGACCTATACAGAGGTAACAGTACCACCTGCTTCCTACTATTGAACCCACTCCCAGTGCACCCTAGCATCCTGTTAATCTCACTGAAGGGCTTGTTGCACTAGTTGGTTTGATTTATGGAGTCATTGATGATAACTCCTAGATCTCATTCATCAGATGTTGTGCCCAACTGAACTCCTCCCAACCAATACTCTGTTCTGGGTTTTTGTTCCCTAAATGTGTACAGCTAAAACCATAGTGAGCAGGGTAGGTAGTTGACTAGAAGGGAGGCAGCAGAGGGTGGTGTTCAGCAGAGTTAAGTCAGAGGAAAGGGAGGTTATGAGTGGGGTTTGACGGGTATTTGCCCTGAGTCTGGTCCTCTTCTACATGATCATTGGTGACATTGGTGAAAGAATCCAGGACAGGATGTGTCTCTTTGCACATGACACAAAACTATGTGGGAGGGTTGATAATGATGAGGGAATAATGGATATGCAGAGGGACTTACTAAAACTAGATGGGTGGTCAAAGGTCTGGCACTTAAAATTCAATGCCAAAAAGTACAAGGTAAAGCACCTAGGAAAAAAGAATCCCAAGATGGAGTACTGGATGGATAGGGTGAAACTCAGCAATACAGACGAGGAACAGGATCTAGGAGTTATCATCAGCAACTCCTTGAAACATATGAGCCAGTGAAATAATACGTATGGCAAGGCTAACAGGATGCTGGGATTTATCAGAAGGGGTACTGTTAGCAGAAGAAAAGAGGTAGTGCTGCCCCTATACAGATCCCTGGTGAAGCCTCACCTGGAGTACTGCATCCAGTTCTGGAGCACTCACCACAGAAAGGACAGTGATAGGTTGGAAACAGTAACAATGATTCAGGGCCAGCAGGGCAGGTCTTATGAGAAGAACCTCAAAGGACTAAATATGTACTCAGTGGAAAACCAGAAGGGAGGGGGAGATATAAGATAGCTCTTCAAGGACCAGATATTCAAAACTTTGACCCGGGGCTAAATTAGCACTGCCTAGCGGGCAAACTTAGCCCAGAGCACAAAGCAAGCCATATCCAAAAGGAATAGCCCAGGGCAACCTTCTGAATATAGCATGGGAATGAGGTCTGGCAAACTGGGCTGGGAGTGCAAGGTAAACTTAGCCCTGGAATAAGATGGCTCTGAATATGGCAACCAGGAAGTGCAAACCACAACAGTTACACAGTGCACAGTGATGTGAAGGTAGGTAGAGGTGAACTATGTGGCCAATGTATGTGCCAGCAAATACGTGGACGAAGTACAGCTGCAGGCAGCAGCATATGTGAAATTACAGTGTGCAACTGTAAAATATTCCCGAACTGATTGTGCAGCGCTAACACGGTTGCACGGGTTTAACGCAGGGCTAAACCATTAGCCCAGTGCAAACACATTTGCTCGGTGCTAAACTTTGCCATATTCAAAAGTGAAATGCAAATGAGCCTACTTAGGTAGTCTGTGGGCAAACATCCAGATTAGCATCTCATTATGCCCTGATTTGCATGCAATTTGCGCTGGGCTAACTGTTTAGCCTGCGCTAAACCATCACAAACATGTTAGCGCTGTGCAAACAGCTCGAGGAATATTATACAGTTTTGAACACTACTTCTACTTGCGCTGCTGCCTGCAGCTATACTGGGACAACACAGCATAGGCACAGATGTTGGTGGTGCTGCATGCAACTGTCACACTGTAGGTCATGCTACAGTGCACAGCAGACACTACAGTAGCAAGGGGGCCAGTAGTGTGTAGACACAGCAATGCCTATGGCGTGTAGGGCAGTGATGATGACTGCATTATACACAGTGAGAGGCCCAACCTGCAGGTGTTTACTGATAGTGGACATTACTCTTATGCTGTTGCGTGACCCACAGATGCAGCACCTCTGGCATGGGATGCTCACAGTGACATATACATGTCCGGCTTTGTGTGATGTGTACAGCTGTGCAGTATGTGGCCAGGGGGTGCATATATTATCCAAAAGGCACACTGGTGTTGGGGTATTCCCAATACTGGCCCATGTGCACTGCATGATGTGTCTCAGCCTTGTGGCCACACCTAGTCTGTGGCACTGCCTGGCCACCCATACATCTCATCCTCCATGCCCACAGTGCTGCATGTGTGTGCTGGCATCTGTTGGTGTCCACAGAAATGTGGTCCACAGGCGTGTGCTGTATGGCCACACTGCCATGCCGTCCACTGGCAGCAGGGTCACCACTTACTGCCTGGCATGGCTGGGACTGGTGGCAGATGATGGCATCATTGTGATGCCATCAGTTAGCAGCATGCTTCCTCTATGTTTGGCTTTGTCTATGTGTCATATTTATTTGTTAGAGTCGTGCAAAAATCCATGCAAACACTGCTCAAAGCCATAATGTCCTGCAAAGCTGATTGCCCAGGGTTAAGACAAACTTTTCCTGGGCGGTAATGTGTACCGCATTAAGTGTAGCGCTAAGTCGCGCAAAACCACTTTACATGGCGCTAGTCGCTGAATATAGCATTGCACCTGTATTCATGTCAGTTTGCCCCTTGCATACATTATAATTTTGCCCGGCGCTAATGCAGTTTGCCAGCTCTATTTGGCCTTTTGAATATAGCAGACCTGCACTAATCCCACACTAAACCTGCGCAAACAGCTTTTGCACAGTGCAAAGTTTTGAATATCTGGCCCCAAGTTGCTTAAAGGAATTAACAAGGTAAACTATAGGGAATTATTTACACTGAATACCAACTTCATAAGTGTCATAAGTTGGATTCGAGACAACAGCTTTCACCAAGATGTCTCGTTTGACTCTATTTATATCTCTTTGTCCCTATAAAATTAATCTAATTTGTTCTTAAATGTCTAAACTAAACGATGTAAGAAACCACTATGGTTCTCAAAGGAAGTGGCAATGAAGGTTCAAGAGAAAAAGAAAGCTTTCAGGAACTACAAGGAATCACAGAAGGAGCAGGACAGAGAACTGTATCAGTTAAAGCAAAAGGAAGCTGGGAAGGCAGTCAGAACAGCAAAGGCCCAAACCGAGGAAAAGATAGCCAACTCAGTTAAGAAGGGGGATAAAACCTTTTATAGGTACATCAGGGAGCGAAGGAAGTCTAAGGGAGGGATAGTGAGGCTAATAAAGGGGGAGGGTGGGCAGAGGAGACTGTGAAAAGGCAGAGATACTAAACAAATATTTTTGCTCAGTATTTACAAAGGAAGGGGGGTACCTAGAACAAATAGTAGAAACACACTGGATACAGAAGTTGATACCAGCCCATTTACAGAAGAAAGGGTTCTGAAAAGAACTCTTAAAACTGAAGGTGGACAAAGCAATGGGGCCTGATGGATTCATCCCAGAATTCTAAAAAGAACTAAGGGTAGAATTAGTGACACCACTGACTACCCTGTTTAACAAATCATGGGAGGATGGGGTGGTACCGAGGACTGGAGGAGGGCAGATGTGATTCCCCTTCACAAAAGTGGGAGCAAGGCAGAAGCAGAAACTACAGACCTGTTAGTTTAACCTCAGTGGTAGGAAAATGATGGAATCACTTCTGAAGGAAAGAATTGTTGAGTATCTAGAGGCCAGAGGGGCACAGGACCCAAGGCAGCATGGATTCACAGCGGGAAGGTCATGCCAGACAAATCCGATAGATTTCTTTGACTGGGTGACCAAAGTAGTAGATCAGGGAGGGGCTGTGGACATGGCCTACCTAGACTTTAGCAAGGCATTTGACACAGTCCCACACAAAAGATTAATATACAAGTTAGCTAGCATGGGAGTGGGTCCCAAGATGACAGCCTGGGTAAAACATTGGCTGGAAAATAAGACACAGAGAGTAATAGTAAATGGAGTCCACTCTGATGAAAGGGGGGTTACTAGTGGGGTACCGCAGGGTTCAGTATTAGGACCAGTCCTCTTCAATGTCTTTATAAGCGACATCGCAGAGGGACTGGAAGGAAAAGTATGTCTCTTTGCAGATGACACAAAGATCTGCCACAGAGTTGATGCACAAGGTGGGGTGGAAAGGATGAAAAGGGACTTGGCAAGGTTAGAGAATGGTCAAATGTATGGCAGCTTAGATTCAATGCTAAGAAGTGTAAGGTAATGCACCTGGGAAACAAAACCCAGGGAAGAGTACACAATGGGGTGTGGATACTAACGATAACAAAATGGAAAGGACCTGGGGGTAGTCATATCAGATGACCTAAAGGTGGGCAAGCAATGTGAGAGGGCAGCAATGAGGGCTGGGGGGATATTGGGATGCATAGGGAGAGGCATTACCAGTAGAAAACAGGAAGTTATTATCCCTCTGTACAGACAGCTGGTCAGACCCCATCTGGAGTACTGCGTGCAGTTCTGGAGACCCAGTCTTTGCAAAGGCATAGACAGGGTGGAAGCTGTCCAGAGGAGGGCAACTAAAATGGTGCAGGGTCTGCACTGGAAGACATATGAAGAGAGACTAAAGGAGCTTAATATGTATAGCCTCGAGGAAAGGAGGGAGAGAGGGGACATGATAGAACTTTCAAGTACCTCAAGGGAATCAACAAAGTCCAAGAGGGTAGCATCTTTCAAAAAAAGAGGTGTGCAAGAACAAGAGGGCACAATTTGAAGATAGAGGGGGCTCAGAGGTAATTTAAGGAAGTATTTTTTCACAGAGAGGGTTGTGGATGCATGGAACAGCCTTCCGGAGGAGGTCGTAGAGTCAAAAACAGTGGTGGAATTCAAGCATGCATGGGACAGTCATAAGGCAATTCTAGGGATGGGGTAGGAAGAAGTAGGCTGCTGGTTAACTAGGATCTGCAGCTTATCCAGTAGGCAGGGAATTGGGCAGACTGGGTGGGCCAAGCGGTCCTTATCCGCCATCAAATTCTGTTTCTATGTTTCTATAAGTCCCCCTTAAGTTGCTGGTACTTCAGCTAGGATATGTTCAGCTCACTCAATCTTTCATTATAGGACTGGGACTGTAAACCACAAATTGTCCTGGTTGATCTCCTCTGTACATGCTCGATGTTCATTATATCCATTCTATGGTATAGGTTCCAAAACTGCATCCCATACTCCATGAGCGGTCTCATCAGTGTGCTGTACAAAGGCAGCAACACTGATCTGTCCCTACTTCTAATATTGCACAATATGCAATGCAACATCCTGTTAACTTTATTAACTACCCTGGAGGTTTGCTACTGGTAGGTTATGTCATTTGAAACCCAGATGCCCAGGTCCTTCTCACAGTCTACCTTTTTTATTGCCTGTCCAGACAGACTATAGTTAGATTGAATATTATTGTGGCCAAAATGCATTATGCTACATTTTTCCACATTAAATTTCATCATATGGACATTTGCCCAAGCACTTAGTTTATCCAGTTCTGTTTGTAAGTTTATTGCAACAGCTTCAGTTCTTACAGTTGCACCTATTTTACTATCTTCCGCCAACTTGGTCATCCATACTCCATTTGAAGTCTGGAGAGATGATACAGAGATGTTAAAAAGCACTGGGCCCAACAGTGAGCACTGAGGAACCCCACTGATCACCTCACCCCAGTCTGAGCAATACCCCCTGACACTCACTCTCTGTCTTCTATTCTGAAGCCATGTGTCCACCCACTGAACACCACAAGGTACAATGTCTAATCCATACAGAGCATTAATAAGACCATCATGTGGCCCAGGTTAAAAGCCTTGGAGAATTCAAGGTATACCACATCCACTGGTAGGGCTATGTCCAGAGTGTTACTCACAGTTTCAAAGAAGCTCATCGGATTGGTCTGGCAAGACCTCCCCGATGTACATCCATGCTGAGTGACTTCTGAGTAACCCTTGGTTTTTATATGGTTTTCCAGATGATCTTCAATGAAACTCTCCATTACTTTACATAGAACACAAGTCAGGCTGACAGGCCTGTAACTGCCAACATTTGATTTGTTTCCCCCATGTAAACTGGTGTGACAGTTGCTCACCTCCACACCTCTGATATCACTCTATCCTTGAAGGACATTTCAAATAATAGTCCAACAGGGCCACTCAATTCTTTTGCCAATTCTTTAATTAGGCATGGATGGAGGCCATCAGGCCCTGGAGATTTGTTAGTTTGGTCTTATTTAATTTTTCAAACAGTGTCACATTATTAAAGTCCATAATATGATTTGTACCTCTGCCCCTGTCAACTAAACATGTCCATGAGTTTTTGGTTGGAAGACACTTAAGAAGTATTCATTAAATGTAACTGCCATATGTTTTTCATTTTTTAGAGTTTCTCCTCTTATTTGTTTTGGCCCTATACTAGTATTTCCATTCCTTTGGTTATTGATGTAATTAAAGAATTTTTTTTTAATTTTCTTTTGTCAAATTGCCCTCCCTTTGCTCCTCATTTGCTTTGGCATGTTTTATTGCCTTTTTGCACTTTTTGGCGATATTCATGTATTTCTACCATTTTTTTGTTGAGGGATTGTGTTTATATTTAGAAAAGACCCTTTGCTTTTTTTTAATAGTCCTTTTGAGTGCTGGCATTAACCAAGTTGGAATTGTTCCACAATTATTTAGTGTTTTCAGGGACATAGGGCCAGATATTCAAAAGGGTTGCACCACGCGCAATAGGGTTGCGCCTGCACAAGTCCGAAATTGCTCCATTCTGCGATATTCAGCAAGAGGCAGTTGCGCCACTGAAAATATGCTGAGCAACTGTTCAATGTAAATGAATTCATGCTGAACTGGAGGGAGGAACCATATGAAACTGTACAGCCCGATATTCAGCCGGTTGTGGAGAGCTGTGCAGGCGCAACTCCCAACCGCGCCTGCACAACTTTGAGCCAAAAAAGGATTGTCGAGGCCACCACAGCTGAGCTGCTGCATTGCAGGGTGCAACGCAGCAGCTGCTACCTGTGGCTGGCCCTCAACCCACTCCCTGTGCCCCCCCTGCAGCCTGATCATGGGCAAAATAGTGTAAAGTCCCCACCACCACTCCCACTGGCCCGATCGTGGGCATAGCTTTAATTCCCCCCCCACCAGCCCGATTGCGGGCAGTGTGCAGCCTATACCGTACAAGACAGTCCAGATTTGTGAATAAATGTATTCATTCACAAAACTGGACTGTCTTGTACGGAATGGGCTGCATGCCCATTGTCTCTTGCTCTGCACCAATGAGTGTGCAGCCCTACCGGGCAGTCAGTTGGTGGTGGCGGGTGGCAGGTGGGTGGATGCTGCCACCCACCAGCCGCGGGGAGAGCGGGTGGGGGCTTCATGGGTGGGTGGAGTGGGGGACACTAGTCACCAGGGATGTGTTGGGGGTTTACACTCCATCCTGCGATCAGGATTATTGGTCCACTGGACCACCGGGGATATATTCGGGAGGTGGGGGGGTGTGTTTAACTGCTGCAGCCCACGATCGGGCTTATCGGTCCACGGGACCACCAGGGATATGTCTGGGGGGGAGACACTTTGCTGCCTGCGATCGGGCTGGTGGGGGAGGAATTAAAGCTATGCCCGTGATCGGGCCAGTGGGAATTTTGCACTCTTTTGCCCACGATCAGGCTGCAGGGGGTGTCGGTTCCTGATGGCTGCTGCCTGGCAGTGCACCAGGTGCAAGTCCTCGGGGATCAGCGCACTTGCATGCTAATGGCATGCAAATGGGGTCATAATCAGATGCAAATGCCCCCACCGCACCTTGCATGAATTATAGCCCCATTTGCATGTCACCTTTTGAATATCGATTTTGCGGCGATGGCGCAATGGTACTTGTACCACCGCAAGTTGAATGTTCCACTCTGACCACTTGTGGTGGCACAAGTTCCACTGTGCTATCACAGTGGCTGTGGCGAGGGTGATATTCAAGGAGTTGCTCAAGGGCACAACTCCTTTGAATATCGCTCTGGCCACACCCCAGCGCAACTATTTTGTGCAGTGCAAGGGCTTGCTCCACAAAATAGCGCAGTTTGAATATCTGGCCCATAGTGTTTAACAGAATATTCCAGCTGTTTTATTATGCTGTCTCAGATCTGCTGTATGTTCTACCCTTTAAGTTCATGTGCCCAATTCCATGCTATAAAGAGTTCCCTTATTGCTGTTTAATTAGCTCTGTTCCAACACCTGATTTTGGTTTGTCCCTTGTTTGTGGGACTAAGTCCTACAATTGTAAATTTGTCCATATTATGGTCGCTCATGCCAAGCAGTTCTCTAACTAAACAGTTCTTTTATGTCATCCCCCATATTGCTCAGAAAGAGATCAAGGATATTATGGGCTTTTGTACTGTGGTTGACGTATTGTTTTATATCATTAGCAGCTAAGGTAGCCAGAAAGTCTCTTTCTATTTTATTGTCCCCTATATATGTAGCCCAGTTAATGTTTGGCAAATTAAAATCTTCCATTATTAGTGCATTACCACCCAAATCTATATTCCTGATATTATCCAAAAACTCAACATTTTCCTAATATCTAAGCCTGGTGCTCTGTAGCACACAGCAATTGTGATTTTTTCTACCTTTGTCTAATAATAGTTACCCATAGTTGTTCAACATCCTTATAGTTAACAGGTGATGGCCTAATTTCATATGCCTCATACGTATCCCTTACATACCGAGCCATGCCTCCCCTAATTTCTGTTTTTCTATCAGCGCTAAACAGATTTTATCCCAGAATAGACTTTCCCCACTGATCATCTTGCCACCAATATTCAGTAATTGCACAAAGGTGGATATCCTCATTGTGCACTAGAAGAATTAACTCATCAATTTTATTTCTCATGCTCCTTGTATTAAGAAGTAGTGCCTTAATATCCCTTTGTGTATTTTTGGTATGCATACTCATTGTGCATCTTTGTTGCTGGGGAGCTTTAGACTTGCTACTTGCATATGGTTCAGTACTTGGTGAATATCCTACCCTTTGTTTCATAATCAATGAGTCCCTTCTCACAGTCTAAAAGTAAGAAGTGTTGTTTTTAAGAGATGAGGGTGCTCCCCCTTCTCTCCCTAGAAGCCTAGTTTAAATGGTTGTTAATGGCAGTTAGTAGATGTCTCCCCAGTAGTATGTTCTCCCAACTATTAAGGTGGAGTCCATCTTTACAGAATAATTCTTGTCTGTTGTGAAATTCTTCCCAATGTGTAATACATGTTATTGATTATCGTAGGCATCATTTACGCATCCATTTGTTGATACATTTAATTTTCTGATTTAATTGCTGTGAGTATCTAGGAATGGGAAGAATTACTGAAATGTGGATATTGCACCCCAGATGAACTAACATGTTTGTTATGGCTACAAACTCCTCTTTGATCCTTTGAATAGGGTCATGGCATGTTATTAGCACTGACATGAAGAACAACCAAAGGATTATCCCCATAATTATACAGAATACTGTCAAGCATTTTAGTTATAGCAACAATCCTAGCCCCACTAAAACTTTATCAGGATTACAGATGATTCTCTCAAGATATTTTATTATTGAATCCCCCAAAACTAAAACTTGTCTCTGATTTGGTGGTGGGGGCAGGTGTAGGAACTACCTAGATTAGTAAGGAGTCAGCAATGGGCGTGGATTGCTCTACCTCTGTATGAATATTAATTAAGGGGTGAGTTGGGGATTCAGAAGCAGACACAATTTCAGGGATAGTAGGTGTATTCTCTGAACCAGGATTACACACAACCTGGGTATCATCCTCAGATGATCTGCTATCAGTTTCCTCAGTAGCACTTCCATTTGTGTCCTCATAAATTGGACAGTTTAAGGGATCACAGCTATTATGCACTGAGATGTTATACTCTTCATCTTTCCTTCCCTTTTTACATACTCTAGTACTTTGCTCTTGATACAATGTATCATTTCCATCATGAGCACTATCAGGTATATCAACTTCCCTTACCCTTTTGTTTTTTAGTTTAATCAGGGATAGGTGTGCGCTGATTAGACCTTATACTAGTGGATTGTTCATTTGGCTATGGTATTTTTTTCCTTGGGGATTGGCTAAATTGACTATCTGTGGGGAAGGTGGCAAATCAATGGCAGTGGGGGGATATCATACATTACCCTGAACCTTGCCATCATCTCTTGTTGGCTTCTTTCTAGGGTGACTAATTGGGATGTAAACATAGTGATTTCAATTCTCATGTCTGTATATTGTATATACTTAATACAGCAAAATAGTTCTGTTTGCACAATATTCTGATCAAAATTATGAATCTTACACTGTGCACATCTTGTGCCTATTTCCCCAGCTTGGGTCAGTATGGTTTCATTTATTTCTGATGTCATTTCAGTAAAGGGTGCAGTGACCTGGGTCTGGTTATAGTAGCTGCTTGTTTGTTCAATGTCTTGACCTTGCAGTCAGATCAGTTTCAGGCAACCCCAGTTATAGTAAAATGTCTGCCTCACCCCTTAACAATGATCCAACCTTATTGCCAATACTATTGCTTTACTTACACTATTCTTAGTCCTCCAGTCCTTCTATCTGCCTGACACGTGACATGTCTCCCTGTGCAGTGACCATGTGCTTGCCCCTCTTGAGCATTCCCTGCTCACTCAGGGCCTCGCTGAAATACTCTGTGAACTGGAACAGACATCCAGGTCACATGATGTATCCCACGAACAAGTTGTACCCACAATAAAGTTAAAAAACCTCTGCAATACACCCTCCTAAGGGTGTTTAACACACTGCTGCCAAAATAAGCAGCTAGATACTAAAAAAAGTCAAGCTAACTGCTTTAACTTATTTTATTTATTTAGTTGTTTAACCAGGTATAGCACACTAAGCTGAAAGCTTTTTTACAGGAGCAACCTGGGAGCACAAGGAGGTCAAGTGACTTGCTCAGGGTCACACAGTATGCAAGTGGAAGCTGTGGGATTCAAACCCAGGTCTGTTCTGCTGGATGTCACCAGATTTGCAGCTCAGAGCCTTAGACCACTGTGCTATACTGATTTAACTTGTAGTCACACTTCATACAGTGGGAACTACAATTCCCAGGTACTTCATGTTTGAGGACTGTCCTAACATACAGTAACACACTTAGGCTTTAAAATACACGTTGTTGTCTGGCAACACAGAACTCCCCTGCCAGAGCTGTCTCACTGCACGGAGGAGTCTCACAGCATGTGGACAGGGATGAGAGTGTGCTAATTAACTTGAGGTCATGTGGTCATGAGTGGAAATTAACAGGAGGAAGGTTCAGAATGTATGGGAGGAAGTACTTCTTTATGGAAAGGGTGGTGGAACCTTGGAACAGTCTGCTGGCCAAAGTGATATGTGCAAACACAGTCAGGGGATTCAAGCAAGCATGGGATAGAATGATGGGAATAGTGTTCAACTGGGGTGACAAGACCAGGGAGGAGAATGGGGATAGGATGGGAAGGGTTAATACCCTGAAGGAACAATAGAGTCCAGGGAGGGTTCTATGGATTACAGGGAATGTGGACACAGTAGATGGACCTTTGGTCTTTTTGTGCCATCTTGGTCTATGTTGCTATGTTATAGCTGGGGGCTATGATATTGAGTTTGCTGGATCCCAGTGATTCCCCAACCAGTATTCCATCTGCTCTTTCTGAGTTAGTGAGTACCACATCAACAAACATTGACTGACTAGTGAGTTCCCTAACCTTCCGCTGCACTAGCATGAAGTCTTAAAAAGTATCAAGTAGGGCCTGGCTCCTGGTATGCATGACTACTGTGATGGCCCAGTTGATGTCTATCAGGTTCAGCTCTCCTACACAGAAACATAGAATGTGTCACAGAAAAGAACTGGTAGGTGTCACAAACACGGTCCACAGGTCGGGCCCTCTGCTCCCACTGTGCCAATCTTGAAGTGCAATAGTGTGAACAGGAGACAAACGGTGTAACCCTACTGCCTGTTTTAGGGCTGAATCACTTACTAGACTCGAGTCCTGGGGGTCAAATGTGAACCTTATGCTAACATACCCAGTTAACAGGCTCAGATGTACATTTTCTTCAGGAAAATGCAATATGATCCTTCACCCAGTGGCACCCAGCCAGGTTCCCATAATGTACCCTTACGACTCAATATGAGACATAAGTATATTCTTACCATTTTGCCAGATAGTAGCACACATGGTTGACCTCTTAACAGATGACTGAATCAAACACTGGTTCAGCATTCACATGCAAAAGAAAACTGAGAAAACACAAGTAGAATTTCAAGGAAATATTGTTTACTAAAAAATTGTGAAATAGGTAAAATACCAAAACACAGAACATATAACATGAATACTTACAGTCAACAACATAATTGGGAAATTACAGAACAAACAAAATGCCTGCAAAATGCTTAAAAGTTTCAGCTGAATTATCTCTTTCTAAAGTGCCTAGTTACCAGTCTCCAGACTAAGTGTGTCTTTGATTTTCTTTTCTTTTTTTTGCACCTCCTCTCTCCCTGGCTGCCCAGTCCTTCGGGTCTCTTAATTCCCCTCCCGACTGCCTTCCCTGACCCCCATACCAGCTATCACCTCATATGGCAGTCCCTCGGGTAACCCGGCATAACCCTTCACCAGGCGGGTCCCTCTCCTCCCAGGGGGAAGGCACCAGTGGGGCGGCCAGTACACTTTTTCCATTGGCCCTGGATACCGCTGAGGTGTGCTGGTTATGGGATCGGTGGCAGTGAAGAGCAGAGGGACCATCATCTGGCCAGCCAGGAAGCATTTTCCCTGGTTTTCTCTGGGGAGTGACGTCCTGATGTCAAGGCATACACCGACGTCTGTCACTCCCCTTAAGCTTCGGACCAGGTGTCACTGCTATGCTCCCAGCCTCCACCAGGAGTCAGCATCCACCAGTGCATATTCCCACCCTCCCCCCAGAGAAGGAGAGCTGTCCCCAGATGCTCCATCCTTCTCCCCCCAGCTGGCTGTCTGGCGACCCGAGTCCATTCCCAAGCACGGGTTGCCAGCCTCACAGATGGAAATCCAACCGCTGCACCAATGGGCCAGTGTCTTTGATTTTCAGTGAGTCCTTCTGCTCCCAAATTCTCTGATGCAGTCAATATTCAAAAGTCAGTTTTCTCCACCTCCTGGTGATATCACCTATGAGGTCACTGTTAGATCTGTAATAAATCTGTAAACTGAGTATGGATATCCAAAAAGGATATTATTTTTCTGCTGGCTGGAATCAGCAGTTACCAATTAAAAAAAAAAGTGTGACAGTTTTTGCAAGCAGGTTCCTTTGATGACTCATAAATCCACATCCTGTTCCTAGTTCCCTTCTAGGTGAGAAAACCAAGAGGAATCAGCCAAATGACTTCTCTTCCTGCCATAAAATGCATAAGTGGGAAGCAGCTTCAAAAGGAATATTTTACAATGTCTTATCACCTGTCAAGTTTTATGACATCCTGCTGCTTCAACCACACAAGATCTTGGAGGTCAAAGGCCACTTGTCACTGCTAGGCTGTTTTCTTGTCTAAGCAGACCTTCACATACCATATAATTATATCACAATTTGTAAATATAATATTAAGCAGGTGGCAGAGCATCACAGTAGGCCCATCTTGTCCACCCGATGTTCCTTGCTTAAAACTACACCCTGGATTAAATTTGGTCACAGGCATCCTCCTCCCTCCCTCCCTCCCTCTTGGAGATAGTTGTACAATAGATGAGGGCAGGTATATCAGGTGGGGGCAGGTATATCTTAAAAAAAAGTTAAAAAAAAATGTTACCAAGTGAAGTTGGTGCAAATGTCAGAAACTTTACTAAACTAAGCATTGCAAGAAGTTCCCAAAGTCACACCAAATTCACTGGTGAACTTAAAACTCACAGCTACTCCTCTAGCTTTTTAATATTGGAAGCAGTTGCGATTTTCACCTTGGATTAAGAGTATGACTGGTTTACCTTAAGTTCCAGTAGAGTTATCTCTTTTGTTACATTCAATTTTTTCCAGAAACAAAGTCAATACAACAGCATGAAACATAATGTATCCAATAATGTAATACAACATATAGAATAAAGTATGGGGTGGTGTTGTGTGATATGAGTACACACACCAAGGTATTAGGTGCCACATAACCCTGAGGCAAAAGCTCAGAGGTTTATGTAGGCACTCAACACTGAGGGTGTGTGTCAAATCTGAGTTTACATAACCAACCTATATTTTATTTTATATAATTGCTGGGCTTCTCTTTCTTGCCACAGCAATTATATAAAATAAAGTGAAGTTCTGGTGTGGCCACAGTCCAGTTGCCTTTTAACAATGTCTGTGGTTGCTTTGTGATAGTTTTTTTTTTCTTTTCTCCCCCTGGTAGTTGGTTATATACAGTAGTGATTAAAAAAAAAGAAAAATTACTGCTGAGTTAGAGTGGTGGTGCGGTCTGACTGAAGAGACAGGATGGCGAGCATTCACAAACACAGAAAAGCTTTGGCTGGGCATGTGCAGAGCGAGGGAAACCCAGCCTATGTTTGCTATTATATACACTCCTTTATAATGGCAAATTACAACATGGGTTTCTCTATGGGAGAAAGCAAAACCCAGTTATTGTAAGAAAATAAACAACCAACAGTGGATATTAATAACAGGATAGTTTAGGTCATTGTATCTACCTATGCTTGAGTTTGCTATAGAGTATACCCAAAACAGGAGTAATGCTATTACATCTTATGATATGCACACACTTTAGAGACAGTGTACTAGCACGTTGTGCAATAACAGGTCATGTTGTAGATAGTGGATCAAATTGGGCTTCAATAGAGTTTCTCACAGGGGAAGGCTGTTAACTTGAGAGGAGAGATGGATAATGTAAAGGGCACGTATGTTGCAGTAGGCAGGTAGTTTATTTAATGCAATATGGGACAAACATTCCTGGGATGTAAGTTGCCCTATCCCTAAAAGCCACTCTTTCAAGGTAGGGGTATCTGTAGATCTTTATCTGCAGATAATTAGTCTCTTAGCCAGGAAAGTTACTGCTATGATCCATTTAATATGTGGATCAGATTGGGGTAGGTCAGGAGTATGAAGGCCCACAATGTAATAGGGCCATCGAAGTTAAAATTGGGTTCTAGGTAATTTTCCTGCAAAAGTCGATAACTTGGCCCCAGAAGCAGTGGATAATAGGGCAGGCCCATAATAGATGTGAACATGATTCTTCTTGCGGGTCACACCGTCAGCATCTGTTGTCGTATAGGAGGCCCTGAACATTTAGAAACTGGGGGGTTCTACATCAAAAGAGTAGAACTTTCTTCTTTATGAATTGAGCCCTATGTCTACACATGCCGTGTTGGCTCTGTACCAGCATATTTCCCAAGTTTCTTCAGTGATTGAGTTTGGCTGACAATTTCTGTCTGGTCATATCCACAGGGCATTGTTCTATGTCACTTAACAGACTACAAGGCATACCTGCTTTATGTATAAGGCAAGCAAGCCATTTTCTTATAGGGAAGTTAATAAAGAGTAGAATGTTGTTTATGTAGGGGAAGTATGGCTGATTGCAATTGGAGGTACCTCCAGAAATCATTCTGAGGGTGAGTGAAACTAGTTCTGATATCGTCAAAAGAGGCTGGGAGGCAGAGATGGTGAACTTGTATTCTGTTGCCATGTGGCCAGTTAATGGTCCTTTGGGCAATGGAGTTCTGTGGGTTATTCCATATGGGGGCATGAGTAATAGGGAAAAGGTGCAGTCTTGCAGCTGAGGTGAGCTGACACCAGTATCTGAGTGAAATATTTAATGCCTGGTGGTGTTTTCGCATTTCCAGTTTAGATAGCTAGAGAGCTTGTAATGGAAAAGGGGCATGGAGCATGCAAGACTCAAGATCCATCCACAGGGTGATTGTATTCAGTTGGAAGAGAACCACTGAAGGACTTGGGCATATAGGAAGGACAAATGGTAGTATTTGAAGTGGGAGAGTCCTCAGCCCAGTGGTGTCAGCAGTATTTAAAAAGTGTGGGGGGCATATGCCCCCATCAGTGACTTTTGCCAAAAGGGAGATCTGGGGGTATTTTCTCCCAGAGGAAATTTTTAAGGGTTTGGTGACAAATGGTGTATTTTAGAAGCATGTTACATAAAATCGGCAGCAAGACAAGCACTAGGATTTAGTAACCGAAACCCTGGAATACAGCAGGTGGCTTGAACCAGGGAACATACTTACTCTAACTGTGTTATTGTGTTACTGCCTTAGTCTCATACTCAAACTGCACACAAAAACAGAAAGAAAACACACTCTTGATGAAACTTTTTTTTCCCTAACAAAAATAAGGCCTGTCAGGTGGGCCTGGTGGCTTTTTTTTTCTCCTGGAAGAAATTTCGAAGAATAATAGCAAATGATGAATTTTAGAAGCATGTCCTAAATTCTAACTAGGCAAGACAAGCATAGGTACTTTGCTGAAGACCCTGCAATACAGTACATGACATGAGCAAGTGAACATATTAATTCTAATTGTTTTATTGCTTCAGTCTTATTATCAGGTCATCATATGCAAACTGCACACAAAGACAGAAAAGAAAACATACTGATGAAATATTTTTGGGGAATGTCTCTATTGTGACCTGGGTGCAAGAGACAGAGACCTAACACTGAAAATGGAAAATGCATTAGACAGACATCAGAGACTACATAGGTTTGGGATGTGATATAATCTCAACGTTCAAAAAGGGTCAAACTCAACACACACAACTGCACTTTTCAGATCCTGCCATATAATTCAGGAATTTTCTTTGGCAATGTCAACAGGAAGCAAAAGATCAATATGTCTGTTTAACAATTTGGCAAATCTGTCAAAGACTTATAAGTTTTGTTCTCACCTCAATTGCTAATGTGCCAAGACCACTTAGTCTGTCCTGGCCTATTGTGTTTCTCAGGTATTTTCTTATTCTTTCCAGGGCACTGAAGGATCATTCATATGAACATGTAGTGACTGATATAGCAAATGCAATGGTACCCAATTGGTGGATACAAAGAAACATAGCCAGTGGCAGTGACTCAAGCAATGAAGATACGTTCCGTGGACAGTTTTCAGAAAGCAGGCAATCAATGAACTTTGTGCTACAATTTGTACTTCTTCAGGACTTTGTACTCCAGAATGACTGAACATGACATTTAGTGCTGTCTTATCTAAAACCAAATGATTTGCTGGTTTCAAAGCCTGAACTGATTTTAGTAGGTCTACCCCCTCTTTTGAAAATCATTGTCTCAATTCTGCAATCATATTGTTTAACACTGGGTAGTAAATTTTAGTTTGGTAGTCTGTTTCTGAGGTACAGTAACTGGCTACTGTTTCCTAAGTCTCATGTCAAACACATATGCATCAAAATGAGATGCTAAGCAATGAGTATGTCATGGGTGGGTCCTTTCTTCTGCTACACCATTAGGAGCAATGTTAACTGGTTCTGTAAATGCTTTTGCTTCATGGAGTAATTATTTAAATTTCTCTTCATTTCTGAATGAAACCAGAGTATCAATGAATGCTTCTACTGCAATGCGAGCACTGGTTAGATCCAGATCTTCAGTCTGTAGCAGATTGTGGAGTCCTGCGAATCTGAGAATGTGATTGAAGAAGAAAATGCAAAATACAGTGTTTAATGACATCATGAAGTTGTAGAGGCCCCAAGCTTTGGGTGCATTTCCATGGTCACAGTGAGAGAGAGAGAGAGAGAGAGAGAGAGAGAGAAGAGATTATAAACTCATAAGTACTCTTCAGTGATCTCAGTGCTCTTTTCTGACATCCCCACCAAGTGTTGCTCAAAGCTCTGACTTTGTATGTTCTGTTGAGCCCTATGTCTTGTTGTATCTCAGGGTTTCTCAAATGGTGAGGCCAGCTTCCCTGGAGAGGCCCCAACCTGTTCAAGGGGAGGCTCAAGCAAGTCTGAAAAAGTAGTGTATTTGAATTTTGAGTTCAAGATATTTTGTGTGAAGGGATGAGGCAAACTGAAAGAGGATAACAGGGCAATTTATTTATTTATTTACATATTGGTGACCAGGAAAGGTAAAATGAGCTAAGGCTTATTACAGGTGAACCTGGGGAAGGGCAGCAAGTGAATACGATTCCAGAGGTAACTGCAAAGCAGTCAAGCAAATCAAAAAGAACAATAGTGCAAACAAATAGGAACCATAAACAAATAGTGAGAGGCAACAATTGACCAATTAGGCTTGTGGCAGTACAGCCCAGTATAACAGCCCATATACAAGGCTTTAGCAGAGAGGTACTAGGAGCAAGAGCAGGAGAAAGCAAAAGGATCCCCGAGGAGTTGCTTAAGAGCAAAATAAGAGGGGGGAGAGGCGGAGGTGGGTAGGAAGGTTATTCCAGATCGAAGGTAAACAGAATGAGAAAGCAATCTGGCCATGAAGGTATTGCATCAAGGGGTAACAGAAGTTCAAGAATCAAAACAGCAGAGCAAGTAGGTTGACGGGAGGGGGGGTCAATTAGCTGAATAAGTGAAAACCAACTACTCAAAGGAGTTTCACTTTATTCCTGATGAACTGTGCAAAGTGTGCTTTGGGGAGGCACAAGATTATTTCAATATTTGAGGGAGGCTCAAGATCTTTTCCACGGCTTGGGGGAGGCTCACTCTGGCAAAGACTGAGAACTATTGCTGTATCTGTTTCAATACAGATGTCGAAGAGAAAGCATGTACGCATTGCACAAAATTTAAAAAGTCTTTTACTTCTGGAATGCACTGACATAAATCCACAATAGCACATTTTAACTTATGTGTAAGAGTGAACATACACAGCATGAGGATAGTTCTTTTTGAAAATCTCCTGAACACCACTAAGAAGATTACTCATGATGCTTGCATCATCATATGCTTGGGCAACAAAAGTAACATCTGGTTCAAAAATATCAACCTTTTTCAAGGTCTGAATAATGCTACCACACAGATCTGTTGCATCCAGCTGTGAGACTTTAATGAAGCACAGACAATATTCAACAGGTTTATGGTTACGAAAATATCTCACACAGATCCTCATTTGTTCCTGACATGAAATGTCTCTGCTGTCATCAGACAAAACTGATACAAAGTTAGCATTTTTTTGCATCTTGCACAACTGGTGTGGATCCCTGTGAACCATAACGAGCAGTCAGATGTGCTAGCCAGATGTTTCCCAGAAGCATCTGTTAGGAGGGACACTGACTGGATAGTCAATATAATTCAAATGGAAGGGAAGGATACAAACATCTTGGTCCACCTAGGGACCAACAACTTTGCTAGCAAGCTGGTAGAAGAGGTTAAGGAGCACATTGCCCAGCTTAGGAAGAAATTGGTTTCTCTTATATCCAGCATTGCCATCTCAGAGATTCTGCCTGTTTGTAAAAAGGGGAGAAACGGGCAGAAAATCAGAGAGGAAGAGATAGGCAAGCTCAACACCTGGCTCCAGAACTGGTAACAAGCTAAAGGGCATCAATTTATTGGAAACTGGGGGAACTTCTGAGAAAGAGAGTTCTTTAAGTTTGATGGCCTTCACCTGACTAAGGAGAGTGTCAGGGTACTTGGACAGAAATTTGATGTCCACACGGGATATTTAAACTAGCTGGCAGGGAGATGACAGCAGCTCTCAGAGCAGCTCATGGAGAGCCTGCCACCTCTCCCCCCCTCCATATAGCACCAGACCTACAGGACACATCAGAAGAAGAGTTGCAGAAGGTGGAAATCATGCAACCCTATCAGGGTCTACCAATGATGATAAGGAAGGTAAGGGGAGTAACAAGAAGAGTAGGAGAGGAGTCACAAACTGGGACAAAAATCTGAAATGTACATCCTTGTGTCACAATGTATGCATTCTGGCTAACAAAACATCAGAACTCATTGCCACTATAGAAGATGCAGGTCTAAATTGGCTTGTTGTAACTGAAATGTGGTTCATGGACAGTCACCACTGGGAGAAACATAGAAATATAGACTTTGACAGCAGAGAAGGACCACTTGGCCCACCTAGTCAGCCTGTTTCCCTACCTATTGCATAAGCTACAGATCCTAGGTAAAGAGCAGCCTACTTTCTCCCCCCCCAACTATAATTGCCTTATGTCGGTTTGATGCATTCTTGAATTCCTCCTCTGTTTTTGACCCCACAACCTCCTGAGGAAGGCTGTTGCATGCATCTATTACCCTCTCCATGAAAAAATACTTCCTCATGTTGCACCTGAGCTGTCCCACTTCTAGCTTCAAATTGTATCCCTTTGTTCTTACACATCTCTTTTTCTGAAATATGCTACCTTCTTGGACTTGGTTGATTCCTTTGAGGTACTTAAAAGTTTCTATCATGTCCTCCCTCCCCCTCCTCTCATCAAGAGTATACATATTATGGTATTTTAGTCTCTCTTCGTACGGCTTCTGGTGCAGACCCTGCACCATTTTGTTGCCCACCTCTGGACTGCCTCCATCCTGTCTATGTCCTTTTGGAGATGGGGTCTCCAGAACTGCATGTAGTACTCCAGATGGGGTCCCACCAACAGTCCGTACAGAGGGATAACAACTTCCTGCTTTCTACTGGTAATGTCTCCCCCTGTGCATCCCAGAATTCTCCCAGCCCTCCTTACTGCCTTCTTACATTGCTTGCCTACCTTAAGGTCATCCGATATGAGTACCCCCAGGTCCCTTTCCATTTTTGTTGTTGTTGTTGTTGTCAGTACTCACCATTGTGTACTCAGTCCCTGGATTTTTGTTTCCCAGTTGCATTACTTTGCACTTCTTTACATTGACACTAAGCTGCCATACTCTTGATCATTGCTCCATCCTTGCCAAGTCCCTTCTAATCCTTTCCATTTTTTCCTAGTGCATCAACCCTGTTGCAGGTCATTAAATTGTCTGCAAAAAGGCATGCTTTTCCTTCCAGCCAATCCGCAATGTCCCCTATAAATAAATACATTAAAGAGTACCGGTCCCAGTGCTGAACCCTGTGGTACTCCACTAGTAACACCCTTTTCTCCAGAGTGTGCTCAGTTTAGTATTACCATCTGTGCCCTGTTGTCCAGCCAATTTGTTTCCCAGGCTACCACACTGGAACCCACTCCCAGGCTGGTTAACTTGCTAATTAATCTTTTTTGTGGTACAGTGTCAAATGCCTTGCTAAAGTCTAAGTAGGCCATATCTACAGCCCCTCCCTTGTCTACTACTTTGGTCACCCAGTCAGAGAAATCTATTGGTTTCATCTGACATAACCTTCCAAATGTGAATCCATATTGCCTTGGATCCTGTGTCCCACTGGCCTCTAGGTACTCAGTAATACTTTCCCAGGGTATAACTTGTTCTGGAGAGATCAGAAAGGAAAAAAAATGGGGAAGGGGTAGCTATTTATGTTAAGAATGTCATCAATGCTACAGAAATTCAGGGGGCCCAAAGGGAAGCTGAAGCTCTATGGATTACAACTGGGGCCGGAAGGAGGTCACCCATCTGGGTAGGAGTAATTTTTAGTATCCTAAATCAGGAGATAGCCAGAGACAAATAAATCCTAGAAACCATCCTTCAGATGTCAAACAAAGGGGACATGGTGCTGGTGGAGGATCTCAATCTACCAGACATTGATTGGAGTTCCTGCACAGCAGCATCAGAATGAAGCAGGGAATTCCTAGTTGCATTACAGGAGGCAGGTCTGAGTCAACTTGTGAAGACACTCACAGGAGGAATCGTAATCTTGACCTGGTATTCACAAATGGTGGAAGGGTTCTGGGCATCAAAATAGGAGCCACATGGGAACAAATGACCATCACATAGTATGGTTCAAGGTGAACAGGGATGAGGTTTACAGACACTCTAAGCTGAGAGTTCTTGATTTCAGGAAGGTAGACTTCACAAAAATGAGGACCTGCCAGAAGGAAGGAAAAACTAGGACACATATTCCAGAGTTCCAGAAGACTGGAGTTTGGCTACTGTATCGCCCATTCACAAGAATGAGTGAAATCAGATGTAGGTAATTACAGGCCCATTAGCCTGACGTGAGTCCTCTGTAAATTAATGGAGGGACTCATTAAGGATTATTTGCAAAATTATATCCAGGCTATGGGACACTCAGATATTACTCAGCATGGTTTTACACAGGTGATGTCCTGCCAGACTAGTTTGCTGAGTTTTTTTGGAATAGTGAGTAGGGCCCTGGAGGACAGTCTGCCTGTAGATGTGGTGTACCTGGACTTCTCCAAATCCTTCAATTTGGTGCCCCATGATGTGCTGATTGGCAGGCTCAAGGATCTGGGTGTTCCTCCCCAAATTATCAAATGGATCAAGGCTTGACTTAACCACAAGAGGCAGAATGTAAGTATTAGAGGGTATTTATCTGACTGGGGAGAAGTAACCAGCGGAGTCCCTCGAAACTCAGTGCCTTTTAATATTTTTGTGTCCTCCTTAAAAATGTCAAATAATGCATGGATGTCCAAATTCACAGACGACTATAAGATGAGTGCCATTGTAAAAACTGATGTAGATGTACAGGATCTACAAAAAGAGCTAAATACAATATGTTCCTGGGCTGTACTACATAAAATGAAGTTTACTATAGGAAAATGCAGTGTTATGTTCTTTGGGTCAGAACAATATTCATTATACAATGGCAAGAAAAAATCCTGGACTCTGATTGGTCAGTCTTGGGCTGGACCCTTGATGTTATCCCAGTACAACATCACAGGTCTAGTCTCAGCCTCACTGTTAACCTGTAGATGATTGTTTGCTTGATTTGTTTCTGCTTGATCTTTTCATCTTCTCTTAAAAAACAAAAATATTTTTCCACACAAAAACATCTTTAAAATTATTTTTTTATTCTGTATAACAACGAGCCATTGTGTAATAGCAATAATGCCCTCCAGGGTGTGTGTCATTTGGGATAACATCACACCTCATTATTGCTTAATTCAAGGTACAACTTGTGCAGCCATACCCCAAAAACAGTGGAAAATTAGAAGGATCTGGGTATTCTGGTTATTGTAGCAGTAAGTAATGCAAACAAAATTCTACATTGCATCCAGAACTGTGCTGCTGTCCCTATACAGAGCACTGGTGAGGCCGCTCATGGAGTACAATGTGTGTTCTGCAACCCACAACACTAAACAGATATTAGTAACCTGGAGAGAGTGCAGAGGAGAGCAACTAAAAGGATCTGTGACCTTCAGTTCCTGTCATATCAGGATAGGTTGAGTGAGCTGGACTTGTATTCATTGGAGTACCGACACCTCAGGGGGGGATTTATGTTTGGTATACTCTGCTTTTCACAATATGGATCTCTGGGAATGTGTAGGACTTGATAGGAAAGTTACTAACAAAACTACCAGAACATGTGACCATCAACTGAAGGGAGAATTGTAAAAATCCAGTAGGTTGAGTGCTTGGAGTAATCAGAGTGTCATGTTCCCATGGAATAGACTCCTTCTGGATGTAGTTAGCAGTGACACAGTGACTTCGTTTAAGAACAAAATAGATGTTATCCATAGTGTTACAGGGTTACCACGACTGTAATAGCCAGCATTCCCTAAAACAATGAGAATCATTGGTGAAAGCTATTGTCTTGAATCTGACTTATGATACTATGATACTGGAGGGGAGTGTCGAAGAGTGTTGGACTAGGTTAAAAGATGCAATAACCTTGGTCATGTTGCAGTGCTCCTGTCAGGTTAGCAAAAGTAAAAAGAGAAAGAAACCACAATGGTTTTCCAAGAAGGTGGCACCATAGTGGGGGAAAAGCATAACATCTTCAGGAAGTACATGGAGTCAGGGAAGTAGGTAGACAAAATAGAGTACAGAGCAATACTTTAAGAGGCAGTGAATGTGATAAGAAGTGCCAGAGCCCAGATAGAGATTACAATGACTCAGGGAGTAAAGAAGGGTGACAAATCCTTCTACAGGTACATACAGGAAAAAGGAGGACTAGTGGAGGAATTGTAAGAATTACAAAAAAGGTTGGGCAGCCCATGGAGCAAGACAGAGAAAAAGCAGGTGCACTCAATGAGTACTTCTGCTCAGTCATCCCACATGAATCAGATGGTGAAGGGCCAACAATAGGTAGTGACAGTAGGCAAACAAACCCTGCCTTTTTATTTTCTGGGGCTATACACCAAGGCTATAGACAGTCAAGCAAACAGCAATAGTAGGCACACAAACTCTGCCTTTTTATGTTTCCTAGCACTTGCACAAAAAACATTGTGGCAGAAGTCATTTGAGAGGTGTGTGCGGGTCGCATTCAATGCAGAGCACTCTACAGTGGGCTTGACCCAGAGAGACCAATGACCACACAAGCAGAGAGTGACAGTGGTTGGAATTTCACAGCGTGGAAGCGGCCACACTTAAAAAGAATGAAGTGCTCCAATGAGAGGGTTTCATTCCTCACATTTACATAATGCTGTCTTCCCCACTCCCTCCATTCCCTGTCCCTGCACTCAGCATCATGTAATGAAACCTTCCCCCTCCCTACCACTGCATGCTGCCTGCTCTGCACTCTCTGATCCCCTACTGGATCAGCAGTGATCTAATAAAATCCTTCTGCTCCCGCCCACTGTTGCTGCCCGCCCCACACCCTCTATTCCCCCGGCATCCAAATGATCCATCTCGCTCCCTCCAACTGTGTGCTGCCCAACCTGCACCATCTGTTACCCCAGCACCCAAATTATCCCTCCTGCTCCCTCACACCTTGT
Organism: Neoceratodus forsteri; assembly: GCA_016271365.2. Classification (NCBI taxonomy): domain Eukaryota; kingdom Metazoa; phylum Chordata; order Ceratodontiformes; family Ceratodontidae; genus Neoceratodus; species Neoceratodus forsteri. Next base: position 59,726,980 of record CM028130.1, read on the forward strand.
ACTGTCCACCCCGCTCCCTCCATTCCCCATGCCGACATTGGGGTGCCCAATCCCCCTGTTGGCATTATCTAAACTCCCCCTCCAAACTAAGGAGCCCATTCTCAGTGTCTGGAAATAAACATTTTTTCCCCTGTTGAAAAAAAGAAAATTGTCCCCCTATGTTTTTTTAAAGCTTTTAAAACAGAAAATGGTCCCTTGTAATTTTCACTGTACCCCTCCCCCATCCCAACCCTCCCTCTGCGTATCCACCTCAGTGCACACCCCCTTACCCAGTACTTACTCTTTGAGGTCAGTAGCTGTGACTTTTTGATGACCAGGACACGTCTACACTCTTCAAAGCTGAACTGTAAACTAGGGAAATCAAGGTAAGCACTGTATAATAGCTGTCAAAGGGGGTTTCTGCTTATGCTGATACAGTATATCAGCCATTTTAAGAAATTTTGTCCCCAGGTTTTCAACAGGTGATTCTTGGGAACCCACCTTATGAACACTGTTACTGTCATTTCTTTACTCAGCCCAGAGAGGTGCTTTCATGGTGGCTGCATGGAATCACGTTTTGGAATCGAGTAACCAAATGACAGTGGCAATGTTCATGAGGAGAGGTCCCAAAAAGCCCATGTTGAAAATGTGGTACAGAAAATTCTGAAAATGACTGCACTACGAGCATGTGCTGTGCAGTTTCTAGGCATGTTCCTAACGTTGCCAATTTTTTATATTTTCACCCCAGATTTTAAACATTGCCATTTTTTAACACCTCCTCATGAACAGCACGGCTGTCATTTTTTCACATCCTGCCCAAAATGTGTTTTTGCACCTGTGGCACAGAATGGCATAGTTGCTATGTGAAATTATCTTTTGAGAGGAGTGAACAAAATGACAGTGGTGGTCTTCATGAGGTGATGTTCCAAAAAGGCCATGTAGAAAATTTGGTGAAACAACTCAAAAAAATAGCAGTTACACTCGGTTATTCGAAGTTTTCTACACACAGGTGTAACTGGTCATTTTCAATATCTTCACTCCATATTTTTAATATGGCCATTTTATTACACCACCTCATGAACAGTACCACTGTCATATTTAACATCCTACCCATAATGTGTTTTCACACCTGTGGCATGAAATGCCATGTTCCCACGAATTAGAAAATTTTCACCTACAGGGTTTATGAGGTGGGGTGATATGACTATGTTGAACATGGTCTTACCATGCTGCAGCGACAGTGGCTAAGGATAAATCCCCAACAGTGACAGCCACATTGCCGTGTGCCAGCAATGTAGTGTCGGGGATGTCTCCTGTTTCCGTTGGGGTCTGCATCCCAAACTTCCCCATGTGGGGGGCTGTATCCCCCAACACCCCACAGTCTCTAGGATTCCAACTCTGAGTTGGAGTTGGCCCGGGGGGGGGGGTGAAACATCCTGCAAGGCAATGCCCTGGCTGTGGGAGACCATCACAGCGACAGGCGGATTTTGGCCGAATCCTGTTGCTGTGGTGGTCATTGCCATCGGGGTTGTGATACAGCGACGGTATACCGTTCAACATCTGGGGTCAAAATATGAAAAAATGACATACTTATGGCTGTTAGTTTCAATTTTGGTATGATATTCTTAACTGCGGAAATCTTACAAATTAGTATCTCACATTTCTTTTTCACTTTTACCACTGCTCCATGGCCCTCTCTATGTGAAAGGGATCCCTAGCCCCATCCCATGAGCTCCACCAGATAACACCGATCGGCTACTCCCAGGGCTTACCTCCCAGGCAGGGTCAGCAGTGGGACCACCTTCACCAAGACCGGGGGGCCCACCCCCACCAAGACCGGATCCAGTACAGGGGTGGGTGCCATGGCAATTCAGGGGCAGGACCTGCAGGTTCTTTTCATCATCCACAGTGAACTTTTTTCCTCCTGATTTCTCCCTTTCAGGGGTGGAGTGTGCAAGGACACCGAAGATAGTGCTGCACATGTTCCCATGTGTGCACCCAATTGGGCATCTGCCCTGCCTCTGACCCAATGTCTGCAGCATTGGTGTGCCACCCCCCAGCCATTGCTATGGGCCAAGCATGCACTGACAACTGGCTGCACCCCTCCCCAGAGAAAAGGAGCTGTCACTGGAACCCTTGCTCCTTCTTCTCCCCTTCTGACCCCCGGCAGCCTGCACTTACTCCTCAACACAGGTCACCAGCATGGCACAAGGTGTGACATCCAGTGCCTCAACCTTCACTGCCACCGGACCAGCAATGCACCCCACATTTTTAACATAGCCTTCTTATTAACTGAGCTTCTGTATTCAAATGCTGTCCAAAATTTGATAGCTTGTCTAAACATACTTCAGGCAGGCATTTCCTCCCAACAGAAGTTCAACTAACACAATATACCCCTGCCACATAAACCATTCAAGGAAAAATTTGGCATTGACAAATACTTATTATTTTATGCAGCTATACCTCAAGGCAGTAGGCAATCAAGTAATTAGTGGCAGTAGGCAAACAAAGCCTGCCTGTTTATTCTCAGGGGCTACACCCCATGGCTGTAGGCAATCAAGTAATTAGTGACAGTAGGCAAACAAACCCTGCCTTTTCATTTGCTGAGGCTATGCCCCAAGGCTGTAGGCAATCAAGAAATTATTGAAAGTAGGCAAACAAACCCTGCCTTTTCATTTTCTGGGCCTATACCCAAGGCTGTGGGGAATGAACATAGTAATAGTAGGCAAACAAACCCTGCCTGTTTATTATCTTCAGGGATATACCATACACCACAAGGCTGTAGACAATCAAGAGTAATTAGTGAAGGTAGGCAAATGACCCTGCATTTTTATTATTTTCTTTCTGGGACTATAGCTCTAGACTGTAAGCAATCAAGTAATTAGTGATGGTAGACAAACAAACCCTTATTTTTATTTTTGGGGCTATACCTCAAGACTATAGGCACTCAAGTAATTAGTTATGGTAGGCAAACAGCCCTGCCTTTTTATTATCATCTTTCTGTGGCTATACCCCAAGACTGTAGGCAATGAAGTAATTAGTGATGGTAGGTAAACAATCCCAACCTATTTATTTTCTGGGGCTCTATCCCAAGGCTGTAGACAAGCAAGTAATTAGTAGTGGTAAACAAGCAAACCCTGCATTTTTATTTTCTGGGGCTATACCCTAATGCTATAGGCAATCACGTAATTGGTGACAGTAGGCAAATAAATCCTGCCTTTTTATTTTTTGTGACTATACCACAAGGATGTAGGCAATTAACAGTAATTAATGATGGTAGGCAAACAAAACTCTGCCTTTTTAATTATTTTCTGGGGCTATACCCCAAAGCTGTAGACAATCAAGTCACTGCTTCAGCCCTCCAAAAGGTAACTCTATAGCTTGAATTTGGCACCTTCTGAAGCTTCTACTGGATTGGCCACAGCACCATAAGAGCTTCAGCCTGTGTTTTCCTGATCTGACCTCAGTCCTCTTACGTCAAGCTTGCTTCTTGATTTTAATTCCTTCTGCATCTGCTGAACTTAAGAAATACTGTAATTCCTACATTAATTAATGTGAATCAGATTATTCACTTGGGTCAGGATCTACTTCCTGCACCAATTAATTGCTGTTTCTCAAGCTCACTGCTCAGTAATTTCCAATAAATCTTTTTAGCCTTGCAGCTACTTTTAAACATTCCTGCAGCTCCTAGCTTGAATTTTCTCCCACCTGCCCAACCCCGATCCTGGTACTCTTTAAATAGTCTTCCTTACAACTAAGTCTACTCCTCTTTCCTTACTACCAGCCAATACTGCACTTTTCTTTCATTCGCTACTGTCTAGTGCACTACCTAAAGTTTCCCTATTGCTGACCTCAAAGGTTCCTACTTTCTCTCCTCTTCCTTGCCTATAACTTATAGGATGATTTCAAACTTTTGTAGTCCTCTTCTCATTCTACATGGCTGCACTATCTTTCCCTCTTTAGCTTATGACTAGCCCTAATCAGGCACCTCCCTGTCAACCAATTTGCAGCCAAGCCCCCACCTCAAAGCCTGGATCTCAGACCAAGGATTGCCTCATTGTATGGCTCAATTTCTATTGGCCACCTACTACTATAAACTGCCTAGCTCCTCCAGCCTGGTCCACGCTATCGGATCCTAGCTTTTTCTGTACTCTATCTGGTACTGCTTCTCTGCCTATATATTTGTAAACTGCTTTTCTATACCTTCTGCCCCTCGCTCTCACTGGTCCAAATCACTTTCTGATCTCCCTGCTTCTCACTCTCTCTCTATTTCTTCCCTGATCCATCCCACAGTCGCTACCTCTTGCTCCTGTCCCCCCAGGCAATTTTTTTCTCTCCAACCTGCTGTAATTGTCTGGCACTTATGTGCAACTGACATCCCTGATCTCCTAGCTTCTCTCCCACCCTTCTGTTCCTTCTCATTGTATATACCTCTACTTTCTCCTCTGCCCCGCAGGCCAAATCCTCCTTCCTACTTTTTGAACTTCTTTGGCATATTAAGGGTTAATCTGCCTCTCTCTTTTTCCTTCTCCAGCTCCTCCATTATGAACTGAGCTATTGACTCCTAGCTTTTTGTCTACTCTAGCTGGGCTGTGTCTCTTCCTACTCCTCGGCTACTGCTCTCAGTTCAAATGTGCTCCACCCCCTCACTCCCACCCTTACATTCTTCAGTTCAGTTATTGAACTATGTGCCAGCCTAAAATTAGAGTAGCAAGTCACACTCTCTTTCTTTAGGGACCGACTCCACCAGTAAGACAATGTACACATTTACCAGGAATATTAAAGAGGCCCACCACTGTACCTCCGCTTAATGGTGCTGCTGCTACTTCTGACCATACTAGTAGGTATTTATGGCAGTAGATTTGAGACTTCATGCCAAAGTAATCTATGATTACCTCCCTGTCTAATAATATAAAAACCTGCAACCTCAGATAGCCAGATCATCCCCCAAATTAATATCTCCATTGTTAAATCCCCCTTCGCATAAGAATGGTACACCATCCATCACTCCAGCATTTGTTGCAGCCTTGATGTGCTCATATCCCAATACAAACGGCCCCTTGAAAGACAGACATTAACTGTGGAGGCAAACCCACAAGCTACAATCCTGCTGGAAACACTACATTAACATGATAATTATCATTCTACTACTCATCTCAGGGAATGTACACCCAAACCCTGGCCCAACAGGCTCTGTGAACCCTAAGGCACAAGGACATATCAAAATCACCTCAATTAATATTGGTAACCTCCTTCTTAAACTCTCCCAATTCCAGGATTGGGTGGCACTACACAAGCCTGACTTAATCGTGCTCACCAAATCTTGGCTTTCTCATAAGATCCCTGACACCTCAGTCTCACTTGATCACTATGCCATCTTCTGTCTGGACAGGCTGTCCAAAGAGGGGAGGTTGTCTGGTAGTATCTGAGCAACAATATCAAAGGGCAGGTGATGAATACTATTAACAATAATGAAGCTCAAATATTCTGTATGAAACTCTCCTTTGGGTGCCAAAATAAGATTCTGTTGCTAACCACTGTATACATACCCCCTGGGAAACAAGATCCTGGGATGGAAAACTTCCTAGATCACTTTTGGAAACCTAAACAGGGATGGGGCATATAATCCTAGAGGGTTTTAACTCCAATTGGTTGGCCCAAGATACAGTGGCTACTAGAGATCAAATCCACAGTCTATACCTCACTTAGATGGTTTCCTATGTGACCAGGAGGAACTATCGCGCAAGCCCCAACACCCTCATTGATTGGCTTCTCACCTCCTCCCCATATCATATCTTTGAAGTTTCTGTCCTACCCAATACTCTACATGACCACTCTCTAGTAGTCTGCTACTGAACAAACAAGGGTCTAAAAGATTCCCCCAAACTTGTCAAACACCAATCCCTTAGAAAGGGAAAGTTGAATCACTTCAAAAAATACCTAACTAGCATGGACTGGACTCCACTGGTTTACTGCAGTGATGCTAATCAGGCCCTTGACTACTTTACCACAATGTTTAACAGAGCCTGTGACTTATATGACCCAGTCAGAACCTCTAAAATTAAAGGCACCATATGACCCTGGCTCACTGGCCTTCTCATCAAGCAAATGAACCACCGAGACCACCTTTAGCATAAAGGTAGAGCTACTGGCGATAAGGCTGATTACACTGCCTACAAAGCTGCCAGGAACACGTGTACCAGGTTGGTGAGAAATGGGAAAGTGGCCTATTACAAAGACCAAATAGAAAGAAATTGGTGAAACAGGAAGGAGTTCTGGAGTAACTTTAAAGTTCTGACTAGCAGGGAATCTAGAGTACCCATTGACCTAAATGCCACCCCTTCTGGCCCAATTCAGCAATCTATGGCTCTAGCAAATGTATTCAATAATGCCTTCATGGACCTAACCTCAGTTCTACCTCCTGACTACCTAATAACACAACTGACTGGTAAGGCTACCAACTTCATACACCCTCACCGCTATCACTGGACAGCCTCCTTTTCACTTCAAGCTTGTCTCAAGAACTCATACCATTAAATATGTCAAATGGGTACTAGGCAAAACAAGAATCAGTAGTGACAATATAGACATGAATCTAGTTGCCATTTCCCTGAACGAACTTGCTTTCCCACTCAGATTGTTATATAACATATCACTAAGAACAGCAGTGTTCCTGGACAAGTGGAAGACAGCGCTTGTCACCCTGGTTTTCAAAAATGGAGACAGAACCAGCCTGGGTAATTACCATCCCATATCTATTCTATTCCACCTCTCAAAAGCATTAGAAAGAATTGTCTCTGATCAACTTACCACATACCTGTATAAATATAATCTACTCTGCTCTGAATAACATGGGTTTTGGTGGAAACATAGCACAGTCACAGCACTCATAGAATATACTTCCCACTTGTATGAAGCTCTAGACTCCAGAAAGACAGTGGGGTCCATCTTCATAGACCACACTAAAGCATTTAATACTGTGAATCATCAGATCCTATTAAACAACCTGGTAATGCTAGGCCTGTCTTGTGACACAATCTCCTGGTTCAGGAGCTATTTGTCAAAATGAACACAATGTGTGAGAATAAGAGAGGTAACATCTGACCCTCAGAGAGTCACATTGGGGTTCCCCAAGGTTCAATTCTAGGACCCTTCCTCTTCAGTTTTTTCATAAACATGTTATCTACTGCTTGCCCTGCTAATAAGGTTCTTTATGCAAACAATGCTATAATCTCTCTGTCAGGGAACCACCCAACAGAAATAACAGATAACCTACAAAAACGTTTCAGGAAGATTGAGTCCTGGTTTTCTCAAAACCAACTCCTCCTAAATTGCAAAAAAAACAAAAATTATGCACTTTTCTGTGCCACACTTAAAGAAAACAATGCCCCATAAATCATTCGTAACAAAAAGGGAGATGTCATTGAACAAGTAACTTCCTTTAAGTCTCTTGTTACCCACCTATATGACACCCTTTCCTTCACCTCACACATAGATCATGTAATTAAAATAGCAAATGTCTCTCTACTGTTTACTAAATGCATTAAGTTAAACAAAATAATAGTAATACTATAATTAAGGTTGCCAGTCTGCAGAGCCTATAAAACATATACTGATAACCAACATTTAATTTAAGCAAATACTCAAGGCAACTTCGTGTATAAGGAAAGTGTTTAAGAATCTGAATCATCCTGATGAGGACTGTAATAATAATATGCAGTTGAATTAATTTTTATTTTTTATTTCTGTATTCTTCTGATATATATTTTTTTTATATATCCCCCCCCCCAATGCTTTGGGATAATCAATAAAAAATAAGTATAAAAAAAATGCCAAGCTGGGAATCCTGTATCGACACAGGCAGGCAATGACCTCAGGGGCTCTGATTCTAGTAACCCAGAGTTTAGTACTCTCAACCATCGACTACAGGCTATTCATCTACAGTGCTGCCACTGACTCGGCAATGCAAAGATCAAGCTTCTACTAAACAAGGCTTGTTGGCTCATGTTAGGGGCCGGACACGTGATTCACACTTGTAGTCTCTACTCAGACATGGGATGCCTCCCCCTGCACCTTAGAGCCAGGTACCAGGCTTACCTAATCCAGAAAAAAGTCCTCTTGGGACTGGCACCTGATTCCATGGCTACCCTGTTCCAGTGCACCATAACCACTGAAATGACTAGAAGAACAGCCAAAGGTATACTCCAGTTCCCTTCAAGTGCACCTCCTTTACCCAGCGTTCACTTGCCTACCTCGGACCTCAGTGGATAAATGTCCTCCCCTCCTACCTCTCAGAGCTTGAGAAGCTTGGTCCTTTCAAAAGAGAGCTCCAATTATTCCTATCCCTAAACACTGTGACTGTCTTACCTTATCACATAATATCCATGTTACTCTACCCCTTCCCTACTTGCCCAGGACAAAGCCCTCTCTGGCCCCTGGAGGCAGTTGCCATTCATCTGTATGCCCCCCTTGGGTCAAGACTGAAAACAGGCAGAATTTTTATAGTGCACATACTGGTCAACAAAAACTAACTAAATAAATACATTTTCATTGTCTATGAAGGCCTGCAGCTGCTTAGTGACCAGACGTTCCAAAAGTTTGGCTGGTACCAAAAAAAATGATATGGGCCTACAGTATAGCTGGTCATTAGGTCACAGCTGCCTACCTTAAAATGGGGACAACCCTGACCCTCTTCCAACCCTGGGGTATGTCACCTGTTCTCACTGACCAGCTAAACATATAAGATAAGTGTTCCACAATTTATAATGCTGAGTACTTTAAAAATCTTGAAGTTTGACCATCTGGTCCACAGCTTTTACCTGTTTTTAAATTCAAAAGTTGGTCCCAAACCTCTTCAACAGATACATTATGAAAGGTAAATTTATTAGTATTTCCTTTGACAACGTTTTTTGTATCTATCTTCTCATCCTGCTCCCCATCCCCAACAAAGTGTGCAACATTCACAAAAAATGCATTAAATTGCTCCAGGAGTTCATATCTAGGATTAAACATTTTCTGTCTTCCAATATTTTAATGACTTCCCTACGATTACCTTTTCCATCCAATATATTAATTGTTTTCCAAAAATTGTTTGTGTCCCCTGCCAACTCACTAGTCTTAATCCTAAAATTATTTTCTTTAGCCAGCCAGACCTCTTTAACAAATCTATTCCTAGCACTTCTATATTTTCCCAGTGTTCAGTTGTCCCTGATTTTCTTACTGTTTTCCAATATTTATGGTTTTCCCTCTTTACGTTTAATAGGAGTGAATTCAACTACACATTGGAGATTTTTTAACTTTCTTTGTTAACACAGGGAAATGCTTATCATATACTATACTCAATTCATTTTTGAAGTGGCATTGCTGATAGAGATGGGTGAGAGGAATCATTTCTGATGTAGAATGGTTGATCTTGAGGCTTGATATAGAGGATAATGTAGTTAAAAGTCACTGTAATGGGGTTATGGCATTGTGAGCATTGGCTAGTTGGACTAAGAGATTGTCACCATTTAGTAAGGACTTATACTCTTTGTTAGAGTTCTGGAAGCCTTCAATTTGAGAGGCCAACCTGAGAGTGATGGATAGAGGTTTGATTGCCAGATGGAAGAGTACGGGGAGAGAAGGCAGCCTTGATGGGCACCTCTATGAAGCAGAAAAGGAGAGGACAGTAGGCTATGGATGAGGAGATGTGCAGAGGAGCTCTGGTATAGGGTTTCTACAATTGTTAAAAAAATAAGGCCCAAATCTGAGAGATTGTAAGACTTTGAATAGAAATGCCCATTCAATATATTCAAATGCATTTTTGAAATCTGTGGTAAAGGTAGCTGCTGGGGTATGGATGGATTTAGCCAGGTAGTGGATATTAATGATGGTGTGAAGGTGGTCAAAGCTGAGACATTCTTTAAAGAAGCTTGCTTAGGAACTGTGTATTAAGGAAGGGAGAATTTTCTATAGGCAGGTGGCTACAATTTTGGCCAATATTTAAGCACCCACATTAATATAGGGTTTTGGTCTGTAACTGCCAGGTGAAGTAGATGTTTCCCTTTTTTAAGGAGTATAGTAATTATAACTTCCCTTGATATGGTGGTCAAAAGTTAGCTAGCTAAGGAGTAAGTGAAGGCCCTGAGAAGCAGGAGCAAGAGAAGTTCATGGAAGATTTATTAAAAATCAATGGGAAAGTCACCTCTTCCCGGAGATTTGTTTTTCTTAAAAGAAAGGAGTGTCGTTGTAATTTATTCTCTGCTGATCAGCTGCTCTAGTTGTTGGTATTGTGGAGGGGAAATGTGAAACAAAGATAGGGGATCTAGAAATTAGGCCATCTCTACAAAGGATGGTTAGACCTGGGAGACGTAGAGCTCAAGACAGGTTTTTGAAGATATCATTAAATTAGAAGAGGTCTGTGCAAATTTGGTCAGCAGAGTTACAGAGGCCAGCAATGTGGTGATTAGCCTGTTATTTGCACATGCTATTAGCCAGGATTTTTCTTGCTCTTCCAACCTTCCCAGTATTTATGGTTGGTACATGTAAAGGCTAATTCTACTCTCCTGGAGTAGAGGGAATTGAGTGCCAAGCATGTGTTGATTAGCTTGAATGGATCCCTAGTAGGACTGAGTTTATGTTGTGTACCCAGAGTTTTAGATTTTGCCTCCAGGTCTTGTACCTCTTGCTTTCCATTCTTACGTCTATAGGCAGCAAATCCAATTATATTGTCCTTGAGGTATACCTAAATGGTATCCCATAAAATGTCATGTTGTACAGTGCCATTGCCATTGTGCAGTAAAGATTATTGAATCTCCTGTTTTATCCATGGGTTATCATTATGGATGAAGGTGAGATCTTTTTGAACAGGAGAGGGTCTTGTCACCATGAAGAGGAGTGTGGGGAATTGAAACCCAGAAGAAGGGTTAAGGAGATAAGAGCATAATCAGATATGACAGTAGGGTGAATGAAAGTTGCTATGGTGGCCACTGTCACTTGAGAAGGTGTGAGCTAAAAGTTGATACAGCTAAATGGGTGGTGTACCTGAGAACAGAAAGTGTAATCTTTGGTGGTGGGGTATAATAGGCACCAGATGTCAGTTGGGTAGAATTCTTTGAACATTTCCTGAAGCACTGCAGCAGCCCTGTGGTTGAGTTCCTGATTCATGTGGGATATATCAAGTAGGGGGCCCAGGATCAGGTTGAAGTCCCCAACTACTGGGAGAGGGGTCTGGGGATTACTGAAATGGGATAGTTCTTTGGAAACCATAGCAAAGAAGTGGGGAGTATGTAAGTTAGTTGCATACACATTAAGTATTGTCAAAGGGCCTTCTGAAGTATCCATCTGAGCCATTAGTTACTGTATGTACCATCAGGGTCAGCATGTGTTGTTTTACACTTCTAGTCTCAAGTTTTGAGAATTAATATTGATACAACCCTTTTAGCTTAAGTAAAGGTACTGTGCATTTCTACTTCAACCCATTCTTGCTTTAATTTTTGGGGTTCTAGAGGGGTTAGTTTGGTCTCCTGCAGAAAGGCCACTTATATGCAGAGTTTTTTAAGATGGGTGATGACCTGCTTGCATTTACTGGGCTAGATAAGCTCTTTAACATTTCACAAGATGCAGTAAAGGTCCGCCATTTATGAAGGGTGCTGGAGCCCAAGTGGGAGTATTTATGAACAGGAGTCATGGTCAAATTAAATACAGACCACCTGACAAGTAGCGGAATAAAGTGAGAAAAATAGAGGCTGAAACTGCAGTGAGACCAGACTGCAATAGCCCACTATGGTAACAAGGCAAAACAGCATGCAGAACAATATCCAAATGTGGAAATATTAATTGTAATCCAACAAACATAGTTAATGCAGTGTCACAATGAAGTGACCAAAATGTTTCAAGAGCATAATTTTCTAACGTGTTTTCCTGAAGGACCATTATTCTTATAGCTGCAAATGGGCAGGGCTTCCATCTGAGCAGCAAGGATAGGTCCGGGTTGTGCTCCCTCCCAACCTATTAGAACCAAGTAACAGTAACAGGTAAAGTTAAGAAATCAACATACTGCATGGATCTATGAATTCTGTCAAGCATTAAACATACTACTTGTATAAACAGACAATGTTATATAAAATATGGAATCTGTGAGGAGTAATAGAGCCTCAGTCTAGGAAATAAGGCACTTGTTTATTTTGGTCAGTGTCAGGTAAATAGCCATAGTTAGGCAGTAGGATGTCATGTTGGAGGAGACTTTGGCTCACACCCACAAAGGAGGGCTAACAGGTTTCCCAACTCTCCCATGAAATTGGATGACTTAAACAGGAGGTAATGGAGAACTTACTGAGAGAGTTTGTCTGTGGTGGTATAGTGCTGTGCTCGGTTTAGCTATCAAATTTTAGTATGTTTGGAAATCTTATGCAGATGTGAGTGATTTTGCCACAGAGGCAGGTGAAACTGTGGGATATACTGTAACTGTGGGTACATGGGCCTGATGATACACTGGCCTTGTGAGTAGTCTAAGAAAGGGGTGTGAAAGACATGTGGCAACCATCACCTGGGTTTGACGGTAGCTACCATAGGTAGTGAATGAGTGTTTGTGCCCAGTGAGCCTAGCGAGGCTGGGGCTGCCTAAGCTTACATGTAATCTGGACATGAGTGGTCAGATAGAACCTCGTGAAGGTAGGGAGTGACAAAGTCAGCTGATGGTCAGGGTACAGATATTGAAAAAATGCCTTGGATTTGAAGTGGTGCGGAAGAACAGAGGTACTCACCTTATCACCTAAAAAGGTGGTGTGGGGTATCAGACGTGAAGGTACTGAGATTCTTAACCCCCTTACTATCTGATTATAAATAAAGCAAAAGGTTATCACAGTGTAACTTTTTCAGCAAGGACTACGGGCTAGTGTATGGATGGTAACTGGTACAAGGACAGTATTTTTTTAAAAACATATTCATTGAGCAAGACAGACAAATAACAAGCATAACAAACCATGCATAGTGTATACAGAAACATTAATGATGGAGCAAATGCAATGCAGATAGTATAAAACAATGATGTACAGGCTGTAGTAGGTAGCCATCCCCTGATGAAAGCCACTGAGCATGGCCAAAGTGCTGGGGAACTGCTCTGTCTCCAGGTTCTTGGATGCCAAATAAACTTCACTTATCAGCAACAACATCTGTAACATCTGAACAGGAACACCTTGCAAACAGCCTATTTAAAGCCCTAACGGTGTGTAAATGTTAACTCCTGTATAAATAAAGGTTTTACTTCTACTTCTACATTTATGTAATGCCTTTTCATTCCTTTTTGTACCAGTTAACTGCTTACCATTTTGTTCACACACTCTCCAGATTGCTCCTTGCTGTGAAACAGCTGGACAGTATGCATTGCAATCTCACCTCTTCAGACTGGTTTTGTAACAGGTCCTCTCTCCTACTACCTGCAGGTTAAGACACTACAACTTCATTGATACCAGTCTGCTGTGAACCTTTGACTTCACAGCAGGCGGTGATGGACCAATACGTATTAGCAGGAACTGGGGGAGGAGTGAGTGGATACAAGTTGGGCCTTTTGCCTCCTCTTGTCTGATTCTTCCTATGTTTCTAAGTTCATTTTCATGGGAGAGAGAGTCTGGACGTCACACAAAGCCTTAAAGGAGAACAAGGCAGTAGGACTGAACATGATTCAACCAAGGGTTCCAAAAGAACTGAGCATGGCGTTTCCTACCCCCTCTGGCAACACTAATCAGCACCTCATTGGAGCTAGGAGTAGTTTCAGAGGACTGGAGGAGGGCCAATGAGGTCCCTCTGCACAAGAGCAGCAGCAGGGAGGAGGCTAGCAAGTACAGGCCAGTCAGTCTCACAGCAACAGTAGGCAAGTTAATGGAAACCCTGCAGAAAGAGAGGGTAATGGCATATGTAGAAGAATTTGGACTACAGGACCACTGGCAGCATAGTTTCACCAGGGGGATGCATGCCAACAAATCAGATAGTATGTTTTGACAGGGTGACTGGGAGGATGATCTGGGCTGGGAAGTGGATGTGGCCTATTTGGACTTCAGTGAGTCCTGCAACACCATGCAGCACAAGAGGCTAGTAAGGAAACTTAAAATCCTGGGGGTTGGGAAGAAAGTGGTAAGCTAGGTATTAAATTAGTTGAAGGATTGCAGGCAGAGGGTAGTGGCAAATGACATACACTTTGTGGACGGGAGAGTAACTAGGAGGGTGCCACAGGGATTAGTACTGGGACAGATCCTCTTCATTGTCTTCATATGTGACATTGCTGATGAACTGGAGGGGAAGGCATGTCTCTCTGCAGATGACACAAAAACCTGCAATGGGGTGGTCACTCAGGAAGGAGTGGAGAGAATTTAAAGGGATCTGGGGAAATAAGCGTAATAGTCTAGGGTGTGTCAGCTAGGGTTTCAGTGCCAAAAAGTGCAAAATCATGCATCTTGTGAAGGGAAACCAAGGATCTGTGTATAAGATGAGGGAGGTGCTTGCAGTTACCAGGCAAGGAAGGGACCTCAGGGTAGTTATGCATGATAATCTCAAGGTGAACAGGCAGTGTGACAAAGCAGTAGGCAAGGCTATGAGATGCTGGGGTACATGGAAGGGGTGATTTCTAGCAAGAAGAGGGAGTTGGTCATGCCACTGTATCACTGACTAGTGAGACCCCACCTAATGTACTGTGTATAGTTCTAGAGGCCATGCCTCTGCAAGCTCATTGACAGGGTGCAAGGGGTTCAGAGAAGGGATACCAGAATGGTGAGGAGGTAGTATGACAAGCCATAAGAGAAAATGTACAGGATCTCAGCATGTACTCCCTGAAGGATAGGGCAGCAAGAGAGGACATGATCGGGACCTGAAAGTACCTCATATAGGTAATGGAGGTGCAGGTGGGGAGTTTCTTTCAGAGGATGACAAGCACCAACATGGGGGCATGTGATGAAGATAGAAGGGGAAGTTTAAGAGGGATGTCAGTACATATTACTTAACAGAAAAGGTGATGAACACATGGAACACCTGGAACAGCCTGCTAGAAGATGTAATGGGGGTGAAAACAGTGGGGAACTTTAAGCATACATGGGATAGGTATACAGGCAAAATAAGTAGAGGAAAGGGAAGTGGGAGTGGGGAGAGACACCAATGACCAAATGCAGTCTGAGGTGTCAGAATAGGCAGGGAAGGATAGGGCAGACTGTATGGATCTACCAGTTCATTTTGCTGACACATTCTATGTTTCCATTTCTATGATAGAACTACTAGGCAGTTTCAACATGCAGTGCATAGGGATCCAGACTTTAATAGGGTAGTGACACTATTAGTTTCAATATGGAGTAGACAGGGATATTCACTGGATAGTGTTGCTATCGGTTTAAAATTGCACTGGCTAGAGATATGCACTGGATAGGGCACTATCAGATAGTTTCAACATGCAGTGGAAAGGGATGCAGTCTTTCACATGATAGTGGTGCTGTCAGGTGGTTTCAGCATGCAGTAGATAAGGATATTCACTGTATAGTGGTACTGTCCAGCAGTTTCAGAATATGTTGGATATTGACAGTTACTAGAGCCGGATTTACCATTACACAGACTATGCTAGTGTGCAGGGCCATGATGTTCTGGGGCCATCTGTGCCTGAACTGTATACTGCATACCTTTTCCATTTACTGTTTGACATGCCAAAGGTTTAATGGTTTTTTTTCTACTGACAGGCAGGCAACAAAACACTGATGTAAGCTTGTGTACACCTGCATTTACACATCTACCACCCTCCATATTTCTGATTGGCTTCCCAGAAACCAATTCCTCCAATGAGACTTGTGCCTCTGATAAGGCTGCAGCTGCATTTGTGACAATCGCCATTTCATAAGTTAAGCAACTATAGCTATTAGTCTGGCCAATTGCATTTTATTTTTTCTCAAGCAAGTGGCACACTGAGTTGATGAGTTCAAAATAGCCAAGAAGTAATGTGGTATGAGTGGAGACAAGCTTTCCGGATTTTGCAGACCAGAATCAACGGAAGCAGTCTTAATTGCAGCTTGGGATTTAGGACAGGGGCTTGAAAGCAGATCTCAGCTAGTGTGAGTAGACGAGGATCAAGGAGGAGGAAAAGACAAGGTTGGTCAAAAAAACATAAAAAAAAAAATTTATTCTGAGGTGGCCATGGGGCAGACTAGTGAGAGGCCATGGGATGACAAGCCAGAGCTAGGCAAACTGAGGTAGAAAGAAGTTCATGTTGGAGTGTAGAGGAGAGCTGAGCTGGCCTGACTGGAGGCCCAAGTGATGAGTTACGACTGCACTGCTAAGTGAGCTGAGCCAGCAGTCAGTCACACACTCATATATAGTACTTCTAGGTCAATGAAGGAGCAGGACAGAGAGCTGTACCAGTTAAGGCAGAAGGAAGCAGGAAGGGAAGTCAGAATAGTAAAGGCCCAAACTGAGGAAAAGATAGCCAACTCAGTTAAGATGGGGGATAAAACCTTTTGTAGGTACATCAGTGAGCGTAGAAAGACAAAGGGAGGGATAGTGAGGCTGAATAGAATGAACGGTGGGTGGGCAGAAGGAGACAGTGAAAAAGCGGGGATACTGAACTAATATTTCTGCTCAGTATTCACAAAAGAGGAGGGGAAGTGCCTAATCCAATTAACGGAAGCAGTCTTGATGGGGTCGATCCCAGTCCTTTCACAGAAGAAAGGGTTCTGTAAGAACTCCTAAAACTGAAGGTGGACAAAGCAATGGGTCCTGATGGAATTCACCCCAGAGTTCTAAAAGAATTAAGGGAGGAACTAGTGAAACCACTGGCTACTCTTTTTAATAAATCATGGGAGGATAGTGTGGTACCCGAGGACTGGAGGAAGGCGGATATGATTCACTTCACAAAAGTGGGACCAAGACAGAGGCAGGAAACTACAGACCTGTCAGTCTGACCTGTGTGGTAGGGAAAGTGATGGAGTCACTTCTGAAGGAAAGAATAGTTGAGTACCTAGAGGCCAGTGGGGCACAGGACCCAAGGCAGCATGGGTACACAGTGGGAAGGTCATGTCAGACGAATCTAATAGATTTCTTTGACTGGGTGACCAAAGTAGTAGACCAGGGAGGGGCTGTGCACATGGTCTACCTAGAGTTTAGCAAGGCATTTGACACAGTCTCATGCAAAAGATTAATAGTCAAATTAACCAGCCTGGGAGTGGATCCCAGGGTGGTAGCCTGGGTAAAACATTGGCTGCACAACAGGACACAGAAGGTAATTGAAAATGGAGTCCACTCTGAAGAAAGAGGGGTTACTAGTGGGGTACCGCAGGGTTCAGTATTGGGTCCAGTCTTTTTTAATGTCTTCATCAGTGACATTGCAGAGGGACTGGAAGGAAAATATGCCTTTGCAGATGACACAAAGATCTACAACAGGGTTGATACACAAGGAGGCATGGAAAGGATGAGAAGGGACTTGGCAAGGTTAGAGGAATGGTCAGAAGTATGGCAGCTAGGTTTCAATGCAAAGAAGTGCAAAATAATGCACCAGGGAAACAAGAACCCAGGGGAAGAATACACAATGGGGGGGAGGTAGCAACAAAAACAAAAAAGGAAAGGGACCTGGGGGTAATCATATCAGATGATCTTAAGGTTAGCAAGCAATGTGAGAAGGCAGTAGGGAGGGCTGTGGGTATACTGGGATGCATAGGGAGAGGCATCAGCAGCAGAAAGCAGGAAGTTGTTATCTTCCTGTACAGACAGTTGGTGAGACCCCATCTGGAGTACTGCTTCCGGTTCTGGAGACCCAATCTCCGCAGGGACATAGGATACAGGCAGTCCAGAGGAGTGCAACTAAAATTGTGCAGTGTCTGCAAGAGAAGCCGTATGAGGAGAGACTAAATGAGCTTAATATTTATTTATTTATTTTTATTTATTAATTTCAATCTAGGATTACAATACCTTTGAGCCGAGGCTCTTTTACAAGGTTCCACGTCAGCGTGTACAACAGTCAGCATTTTTAGTTACAAACATAACGTCACTGACTTACAGACATGTAATAACCAGTACAAAGACTTGAGCTATGAGCAAGACAAGCAGGGGGTCAATGGGGAGAAGTGAGGTAGGAGATCGAGGGGTAGGAGTGCAGGGGTGAGGGGAGCAGGGAGGTGGGTGGGGCAGGGGCAGGAGTGGAATCACAGGGGCAGGTGGTTGAGGGTGGGAGACAGTGCAGCCAGGGGTCTTGTCAATCCCCTGGCTGTATGTATACCTGAGGAAAGAAGGAGAGGGGGACATGATAGAAACTTTTAAGTACCTCAGTGTAATCAACAAAGTCCAAGAGAGTAACATCTTTCAGAAAAGACTGCAAGAATAAGGGACAAAATTTAAGATAGAAGGAGGCAGTTCAGGGCAACGTGAGGAAGTATTATTTCACAGAGAGGTAGTGGATGCATGGAACAGCCTTCCTAAGGAGGTTGTGGGGTATAAAACTGTGGGAGAATTCAAGAATGCATGGGACAGACATAAGGCAATTCTTGTGGGGGGTTAAGAAAAAATCGTCTGTTGGTTAACTAATATCTGCAGCCTATCCTGTAGGTAAGGAAATGGGCAGACTAGATGGGCCAAGCAGTCCTTATCTGCCATCAAAGTCTATGTTTCTATGGTCAAGTAACCCAATTTGCCAGCCCAGGCCCCAGCCAAACAGAAAGTGGCTCAGTGTGGTGGTGGTGTAGGTGAGCCAAAAAAGGACCAAAGTACATTAGATCAGAGGCCATGCTGGGGACTGAGCAGAGGTCATCATCACAGCAGCTGGTAGTGGATTGCCACAGGAAATGGTTATTTTTTTTCTGTTCTCTCCCTCTCTGTCTGTTCTAGCTGCCTATATTATTTGATTTAGTGCAGTCTAATGTTTACTTGAGGTTAAGTGGTTGATAGAAATTGGGATGTGCTGTGCTTGCAGGACATCTTCGCAGTGAGTGTGTGTGTGTGTGTTCTTTTTATATTATGTTAGTATTTATGGTTCCACAACAAGCCAGTGAAAAAAAACAGTGAGGTATGACACAGCACAGTAAACAGAGTGCACAGAAACAAAGCATTCCTAAAATGCTGCTAGAAAGAAAACCACTGAAAAACAAAACATTGCGTATTAGGGACACTCACATGATGAAACATAGCTATGATAATTTTCCTGTGGGGGGCTTTGCCCCCTGCACTCCCACTGGGGATATTCACCCACCAAGCCCCCCTTACTAATATAAACATCACTGAAAACCTAACAAACATAGGTGACGGAACCGGGGGGGGGTGGGGAACGGCGTAAGCCCCTCCACTTTTTATTTTTGTATGGCAAAAACTAATACAGAAAAAGTGCCCTTTGTACCCTCGTAAGTGCCCTTCTGATTCTCAGCCCCCTCAGCTTTAACTATCTTCTGGCACCCTTGCTAACAAACACCAACAACGAGCCAAATTGTCTTCCATGACCAGTTAACACCACGCTCTTATGACATCCCATGCATGCAGTACCAGCCTGGCACTGTAATCTCTCCCTCACTGAGAAATCTTCTGCACTTTTCACTGAACGGTATTTGACTCATTGTATTTACATTTGAGGAGTAGTTGTGCAACCCGGAATTTATTCTCTTAGACACTGCATGTTCACTGTGTATGTACTACAGTGCCTAACTGTAGTTAGTGTGTAGGCTACTGGCTGCTACACTTCCCACCAAATACTATTTGTGGTGCCAGTGCTGCCGCTGATTGCAATGCTCCTTCCCACCACTGTCTGACTGCCAAGAATAGATGTGCTGCTGTTGCCAAACTAGGAAGAGCAGCTCCCTGTCTCTTCCCTATAATGTTGTCATACTCAATAATCATCACACAATGTCTGTCTGTAGTTTGTCAGACAGACTTTAATGGAAAAAATGACTAAGGCAAAGGTTAAGGCATTAAATAAGGCAAGGCTGTAGTTAATGTAGAAGTAGCTGCCTTGCCTAGTTGAGCCCCAGTGCATGACTGCTTCTTCTAGCACTGTCTTCTGGAGGATCTAGGTTAAAAGGCAGGGAGCTAGCAAAATAAAAAAGTTTACATAAGCAGTGCTTCCATGGGTTGTGCAGGTTGTTGACTGTTCTGGCTGCAGGGTATTGTACCGGGGGAAACTGTTGGGAGGTGGGCAGTGCTGCAGGTATAACTGGTTGACATTTCTTTGTTGGGCAATGCTGCAGGGCTGCAGACATGTGGTTCAGTGTACAACATGCCTAGTTCATAAATATTTGTCCCCTAAGGAGTCTCCAAGCACCTACTGTGCTCTCCCCTTAAGGCTTCAGGGTCCTTGAAATTGGTCCCACTCTGGGGCACTCTATTCAACCTAAACACTGGACAAATAAGTAAGGTGCCTGTCTTGTTCCCTCCATCAGCAAGATCACATCAGGGTTCTTATGCTGTTTAACTGTAAACCTTTTGAAAGGAGACTTACACTACAGGCAGGTGCAGAGAGAGACATACCAACTCAGTATATGTTTATCATATTGTTGTATGATGATAATGATAATTTGTTATATTGAAAACAGAGATGTGCGAAGTCCACAAAATTCACTCCTTGAATGAATTCATGAATTTTGCAGAATTTGTAAAATACGCTTTGTGAAATTTGCCCCATCCACGGTCCATGAATTGTGCAAATAGTGCCATAAAGCGTGAAATTTCACACACGTATTTTGCTCTTTGCACACAAATTTCATGCTTCACAGTAGAAATGAGCGCATTTTGCCACAAAATTCATGCAATTTGCACAGGGTGCATTACCACGGGTTGACCAGAACTCCATGTATTCTGTGAAGTGTTCATTTTTGGCGTTTCACATAAAAATTCACAGGGAACTTTTACTTTGCAACATTTCTAATTCAAAGTAGCAACTGAAGGTTTTTTGCAATAAAGTTTATTAATTCTAACAATAAAATTAGTATTACAACATAAATAATAAAACAACATAGATTTACAGGCAACTACATATCAGCAAACTGTTATATATCTAAACAAAAATTGTTTCTTTATATTCTAGACAAATAGCACACTTACAGAATGATTTACAATTATTGTAAATAGGATTTGCAGTATAATGGGGTACAGTATACTGGAGATATGTTTATTTACTAAATTATAAAAAAGTGTCCCAGATTACTAAATACATCTAATGTATCTAACAACATAATGCTAATTATTTCATTATTTGCAGTTGTTCTCAAATATTTGACCATTCTTCTGCTGAGGGGGTGATTTTAGTTTTCCATTTAGTTAATAATATCCTTTCAGAGCCCAAAAAGTTGCTAATAACCAATGCTCCTGTTCTGTATTCAGTCTAACACCTGCTGGGAATATGCCCAGAAGAAATAGCAAGGGAAAGAAGAGTGGGTTTAGTTTAGTTACTTCACAGGTAAAGGAATAAACCTGCTCCCAAAAGTATTTGACTTTAGAGCACTTCAACAACATGTGAGATAAATCTGCATGTTAGTGCAAACACCTCCACAATTTACCATTAGTAATGTGTCCTAGAGTTGTAAACTTACGAGGGGTATAATAACTAGAAAAGAATGTGTTTATTCTTAGACAGAACAACCACTAGCATCTTCTGACAAGTTCCAAAAATAATCTTATATGAGATTTTTATAATGCTTGAATCTACATTTTGAAAGCTGTAACATTTGGACAGTTAATAAAGTTTTCCTGCAATGCTACATGCATATACTACATATGTTGATATAATGTGATACAAAGGACAGGACTCTAAAATTGGAATGAACCATTTTTTATATCAAAAATATTTTTTCTTTTTATATTTATATTGGCATTCAACACCCTACCCCATTCCCTGTAGTTTGGTACACTGGGAAGCCCACCCCCTATGTCCTGAAAATTTTTTTTTTATGTCCCTGAAAAAAGAACAGTTCCCTGACATCTTTTGTTTTTTACCTGAAAAAAAGAAAACAGTCCCTTGTTGTCCCCCTCCACCCACTCCACCATCCCGACCCTCCCACTGAGTATCCTACCACCCCACACACACATCCCCTTACTCTGTACTTACCATTTGAGGTCAGTGACTTGCAATCTTCTGTGGACTGGGACACAGCTGCATTCTTCAAAGCCGAACCACAAACTGAAGAGTAAAGGTATGCACCGTATAATGGCTGTCAATGGCATTTTGAACTTATGTTGATATCTCAGCCATTCTGTGGAATTTTAACATCAAATATTCCACATATCCTTTTTGGGACCCCACCTCATGAACGCTGGCACGGTCATTTCATTACTCAGTGCAGCCCATACCATACTACACATATCTGGAATGTGTAGTACGGTATGGGCTGCATGCCCATTGGCTCATGCTGTGAAGCAATGGGCATGCAGCCCTACCGAGCTGTCAGTCGGTGGGTGGCGGGGTGGCAGATGGGTGGGGTGCTGCCGCCCACCGGCTGACCGGGGGGAGTGGGGTGGTGGGGCTCATTGGGCGGGTGGGGAGGAGGGTACCATTAAACCACCAGGGATATTGGATGAGGGGGTTTCTTTTCTTACAACAGATGCCTGCGATTGGGCAGAGTGCGGTCCGCTGGACCACCAGGGATATTGGATGGGTGGGTGACTTTTATTACAACAGATGCCAGCGATCGAGAAGAAAGTGGGATATTGGATGGAGGGGGTTTCTTTTATTACAACAGATGCCCGCGATCAGGCAGAAAGCGGGATATTGGATGGGGGGTTCTTTTATTACAACAGATGCCCACGATCGGGCAGAAAGCGGGATATTGGATGGGGGGTTCTTTTATTACAACAGATGCCCGCGATTGGGCAGAGTGCAGTCCACTGGACCACCAGGGATATTGTACGGGTGGGTGTCTTTTATTACAACAGATGCCCATGATCGGGAAGAAAGCAGGATATTGGATGGAGGGGGTTTCTTTTATTACAACAGATGCCCACAATCGGGAAGAAAGCAGGATATTGGACGAGGGGGTTTCTTTTATTACAACAGATGCCCACGATTGGGCAGAAAGTGGGATATTGGATGGGGGGGTTCTTTTATTACAACAGATGCCCACGATTGGGCAGAGTGTGGTCCACTGGACCACCAGGGATATAGGATGGGGAATTTATTTTAAACATATGCCCATGATCGGGCTGCAGGGGACATTTGTCCCTGACGGCTGCTGCCTGGCAGGGCACCAGGTGCAAGTCGTCGGGGATCAGCGCATCTGCATGCAAATGGGATGCAAATGGGGCCATAATAACATGCAAATGGCCCCATGTGCGTCTTGCATAAATTATGGCCCCATTTGCATGTCACCTTTTGAATATCACAGGTTCTGTGAATGGCGCAATGGCACTTGTGCTAGCACATCTCCATGCTCCACTCTCGCCACTTGCGCTGGTGCAGTGCCACTGCGCCATGCACAGTGGGGGTGGTGGCCAGGGTGCAATATTCAAAGCTGCTGATCCATGGTGCAGCTCCTTTGAATATTGCTTAGTCCACACCCCTGCGCAGCCAGTTGAGCTGCGCCCAAGCTTGCACCATAGCCTGGCACAGTTTGAATATCTGGGCCACAGTATGTGCAACTGTGGAGGGATGGGAGCACAGAGTCTGAAGGACCCCGCACTCCCACAAAAAGTAAAGATACTATTACAATATCTGAAAAAGTAGGAAAATAAATAGCAAAAAACTTAGTTAATGCATCAGTTAGGGTTGAAGCAACAAAAGTAGGGAAATTAGATGTTAGCATTGACCCCAACACCCCACACCCTACCCCACCAGCCCAGCCCACACCCAACCTCCACAGACCAACAGGCATCAGGATGTGCCTTGGGGTTGTCGGGCCTCTCACCCCATTCTTCTAAACTGTACCATGTCTACTATCTTACACACGGAATGGCATGAGAGTTAGGCCTGATGACCTAAGGCACACCTGCCTTACCTGTTGGTCTGTGAGAAATGAGGTGTGGTAGTGGTGTGGTTGGGTGGGGGTGTTCAGGAATAACTCTAAAGTCTCATTTCCTACTTTAGTCACTTCAACTCTAAATGATGCATTAACAAAGTCTTTTTGCAATTTATTTTTATTAAAAATGGACATCTGGTCCTAAAACAGTAAGGTGACTGGTGCTTGTCTGGATCTTTGGTGGAGGGTACCCTATTTTTGTGATACATGTTTTGTTTTATGGGAGCCTCTCTGTCCCAGTGTGAACTTAAACATCTGCATAAAATAATGGTTTAACTACTTGGTTGACTCCAGGCTTTCATTTTTTTTTAATTAAGTATCTAGCCCTAATAATTTCAAAGTTATCACATTTTACAAAAATATATATTTTGAAAGGTCTAATTCTGGAACCATTGGTCCGAGGAACTTAACTTTTTTTAATTGAAAGCTTGGAGTCCAGCCATAAAGAAACAGTATCAACATTAAATCATCATTATATAACAGTAATAATTATGTTATCAATATTAAAACAGGCAGTTTTCTCTATTTCGATATTCCTATTTATATCACAACAGAACTGTTTTTTTGTGAAATAAGTGTTATTTTTGTGAAATAAATGTTATCAATATATTTTTCTCATAATGATAAAAGTGTAACCAAAAATGATCTCACACAGCACAGTCACTTGGGCACAGGCATCTACAATCAAACACTTTCTTTCATTCTTGCACCAGGGGTGCAAGAGTACTCATGCTCCTCACGGCAGAATCTCTACAATCAAGGTTCCTGAATTCTTCAGTCCCCTCACAACTGAGATACAATCAGCTCTCTCAGAGCTGGCTTAAAGTCATCAAGTTGCAGGTCCACATCTTTCCCTGACTTGGAAGGGAGGTCTGCCACCTGAGGGACATTTTGGCAACCCCCAGGCTAGCAGGTACTACATAAATTACATTACTTTAAGTGCTAAAGAAGACAAACACCCCCTCTTGGATTGGGAGGATTAGCTGGATCACCAGGACCAGTTGCATGGCTTGGGGCCTGAGCCCCTACCCCTGTGGGAGGTTCCTGCTCGAATCTGGCAAAAATGCTGAAAACACAGTCTCTTATAGGGTTCTTCTGAGGCTCCTGATTGGCTAAAGCTATTGGGTGATTGTCCTCTGATTGGCTGGAGGGTCTGTCAATCAAGAAAATGAATTATACATGAACCTCACTCGATGCACAGTTGGTTTTCTGTTTTGGTGCCTGAATTTAGGTCCCTGTAGTTTCCTATGAACACTTGGTATTCTCCCATGAGCTCTGTCAAAAATCCCACAAATCCCATCTTTAAAATTCTGTCTTTTCGATTGACTGTGGCTGCTTGTAATGGCTTCAGAAACACACAGTCCCTGAAGCAGAAATAATGTCTCAAACAAAGTCCTGGTGCAGCAACTGTAAATTAGATATGTGCTTAAATGCCCCACAGTTCTGCAGCCCTGGATGTGTATGTGTTGTCTCTGCACAGACTAACTTATTTGATCAGTCCATTTTCCTGTCACTGCTGCCAATATTTTAGCTCCCTTTGCAGCAGGCAGGCTATCTCTCCGAGTCCCAGTATTACTCTGGTGCAGCCATAATTAAGCATCTTGTTATTTAAATACTTTCTCCCCTGTAAACACTGTTTTCCCCAATGTATACAGCAAATACATTTATTTATGTTAATTTTAACATATCTCTTTCCCTTTTTGGCAGTTGCTGAGAACACAGCTTCCCCGAGGGTACTAGCACCCTTATGCATATTCATTAGACCAGGGCTCTGGGCTTATTAATATTCACGAGCCCCAATCTTAGACAACTTTTGGATTTCCTTAATTTCTGAAGAGCGGGGGTGCTCAGGGCCCTGTCTGTGGTCACTGGGTCCCACTGATCAGGTGGGGACACTGGAACCACTGAACTACTCTCCTGATCGACTGCAAAGCAAGTGATCGGGAGTTCAAAGTGCCACTAGCACAAGCACAATCCCCACCAGCACCGGAGTGCCATTTGCAGCACAGTGGATCATGGTTCTACCTTTTGGAGTGCCGGAGGGCTGGATTAACACTGGAGCTTATCTGGAGACCAAGGGCACAGAAAGAACTCAGGCAAGGACCAGGGGACTAAACAAAATGCAGAAGTTTCCAGGAGGTTCTAAGAACACAGCAGAAATTGGAGCAATTAGGCTACAGGTAAGCCTCCAAATCGGTAGTGGGGTTACATACAGAAGGAGCATGTCCTGTTAGGGTGGGAAAGGCATGACATAATAGAGGAGCTCAGCCACATGGGCACTGCAGCACACGCAGCTGAGGCTGACTCAGAGGGGTCAGAAACTAAACTGCTTCATAGCATTGCAGACAGTTTTGGCAGGAACTGAGGCAACTAACAGCAGAGGACTTGGACACTGCTCTACATGAGGCTGCCTGGGTTCCCCCCAGCAGTCCCAGCCAAATGTGGAGCTAGACAGATATTGCCAAACTGTGGTGGACAGACATGTGGCACAGACCCAGGAACTGACATTATGATCAGCCACGGAAGGTCATCACTGGCACATGGAGGAGCTTCTCTTTGGGCTACTTGGCACCATGCAGCATGGTGCATGTAAAAAGAGTGGCACTGCATGTTGCCATTGTGTTAGTTCTGCATGGTCTGCAGATATGTGCTCAGCACCACATTGAGGTGATGGAGCACCTAATAGCCATGATGGAGAGGATCATAGCCATCCAGCAGGAGCTGACTGCTGAACTCACAGTTACACTGCAGGAAATTGCAGCTGCAGTAAGGGGCAGGGGACATGGTACTGTCACCCAGCCACTTCATCACACATACACCGACCATGACATCCATGTTAGTGCTGCACCACCTACTTTGCACCACACAGTGACCACCAAGCAGCACACTGTCACAAATATATTGTGGAACCACTCTCTGTGGACACTGCAGCACACCAGCATGCAACAAATGATATATGACACACAGGAGCACAAGCAGGAAGAGTGTGCCAAGGATGTGGCCCCAAAGCCACTCAGTGTGCAGCCCGGCAGTGTAAGTTGCCCACCAAGTGCAAGGACACACCACAATGGAGGGCAGTGGAATTCAACTCCCCATATATCATACCAATGCTTCACAGGAAGTGGGCTATTCATAGGCATTGTCAGCAAAGGGCCCAGATATCATGTAAGGCAGTGGCAGACTGTCTGTGATGGAATGTACAGTAACCACCCGTCATAGCAGCACGACATGTGTAACAACAGTGGTCGGAGATACATTGGGTACATAGAAACATAGAAGTTGAGGGCAGCTAAGGACCGCAAGGCCCATCCAGTCTGCCCATTTCTTTTTCTACATTATAAATGTGCCATCGGCCTTTGCTCTGTCAATGGCCTATCTATTCATACTCAACTGTATTGCTCACTTATGTCTATCCCATACCTGTTTGAAGCCCTGCACTGTATTCATATCCACTTCTTCCTGAGGTAGGCCGTTCCATGCATCTACCACCATTTCTGTGAAAAAGAACTTCTTCACATTACCCTTCAATCGGCCTCCCTCTAATCTCATGCTGTGTCCTCTTGTCCTGCTATTTTTCTTATATTGAAACATGTTAGACTCTTTCACCTTGTTAATGCCCTTAAGGTGTTTGAATGTTTTGATCATATCACCTCTCTCCCTCCTTTGCTCCATGGTATACATAATGAGCTTCATTAATCTGTCCTCATATGTTTTCTGATGCAGTCCCTGCATCATTTTGGTTGCCCTTCTGTGGACTTCCTCAATTTGGTTAATGTCCTTGTGAAGGTGTGGCCTCCAGTACTGCATGCAGCACTCCAGATGGGGCCTAACCAGTGTCTTGTAAAGAGGGATTACTGCCGCCCTCTTCTGACTTGTGATACCCCTACTAATACACCATAATATCCACCTAGCCTTACCTACTGCTTTAGTGGTCTGCTTGGATGATTTCAGGTCATCGGTGACGATGATGCCTAAGTCTCTTTTTCTTCCCTTGTGACTGCCAGCAACTCCCCTCCCAGCCTATAGGTGGCTTCAGGGTTTCTCTTCCTTATGTGCATGATAGAAACATAGAATTTGATGGCAGATAAGGACCGCTTGGCCCACCCAGTCTGCCCATTTCTCTACCTGATGGATAAGTTGCAGATTCTAGTTAATCAACAGCTTACTTCCGTCTGTCCCCCACTAGAATTGCCTTATGCCCGTCCCATGCATACCTGAATTCTCCCACTGTTCCTTATTCCACAACCTCCTCAGGAAGGCTGTTCCATGCATTCACAACCATCTCTGTGAAAAATACTTTCTGACATTACCTCTGAGCAGCCCCTCTCTATCTTCAAATTGTGCACCCTTGTTCTTGCACATCTCTTCTTCTGAAAGATACTACCCTCTTGTACCTTGTTAATTCCCTTGAGATACTTGAAAGTTTCTATCATGTCCCCCCCTCTCCCTCCTTTCCTCAAGGGTATACATATTAAGCTGCCTTAGTCTCTCCTCATATGTCTTCTGGTGCAGACCTTGCACCATTTTGGTTGCCCTCCTCTGAATAGCCTTCACTCTGTCTATGTCTTTGCAGAGATGGAGTCTTCAGAATTGCACGCGGTACTCCAGATGGGGTCTCACTAACTGTCTGTAGAGAGGGATAACAACTTCCAGTTTTCTACTGTTGATGCCTCTCCCTATGCATCCTAGTATCCCCTCAGCCCTCCTTACTACCTTCTCACATTGCTTACCCACCTTTAGGTCATTTGATATAATTACTCATAGGTCACTTTCAATTTTTGTTATTATCTCACCCCCCACTGTGTACTCTTCCCCTGGGTTTTTGTTTCCCAGATGCATTACCTGGCACTTCTTTGCATTGAATCTGAGCTGCCACGTATTTGACCATTCCTCCAACCTTGCCAAGTCCCTTTTCATTCTTTCCACCCCACCTTGTGTATTAACCCTGTTGCAGATCTTTGTGTCATCTGCAAAGATGCATACTTTTCCTTCCAGGTGCTCTCCAATGTCGCTTACAAAGATATCGAAGAGGACTGGTCCCAGTACCGAACCCTGCGGCACCCCAGTAGTTACCCTCCTTTCTTCACTGTTGACTCTGTTTACTATTACCTTTTACTTCCTGTTGTCCAGCCAGTTTTGTTTATCCAGGCTACCACCTTGGGACTATTTTGATCTTGCACTTCTTGGCATTAAACCCCATTTGCCACTCTTCCGACCGTTTTGCTAGTTTATCCAGATCTCTTCTCATTCTGCCCACCCCATCTGGATCATCTACTCTTTTGCAGATCTTGGTTTCATCTGCAAACAGACAAACTTACACTCCAGTTCATCTGCAATGTCACCGATGAAGATATTGAAGAGGACTGGCCCCAGGACTGATCCCTGAAGTACCCCACCTGTGACTTGCATCTCTTCTGACTGTATACCATTTACCACCACTCTCTGTTTTCTCTCCATCAACCAGTTTGCCACCCACTTGACCAACTTCTGACCCACCTCAAGCCTACCCAGTTTATTAATCAATCTTCTATGTGGAACAGTATCAAAAGTTTTGCTGAAGTCAAGGTAGGCAACATCAACTGCTCCCCCTTGGTCCACCACTCTGGTTACCCAGTCAAAGAAATCTATGAGATTAGTTTGACAGGACCTTCTTTTTGTAAACCCATGCTGATCCTGTGCTCCTATGGATTCCAGGTGTTGCACTATCCTTTCCTTAAGGAGTGCCTCCATAATCTTGCCCACTACTGAGGTAAGACTGACTGGTCTGTAGTTCTCTGCCTCCTCCCTGCTTCCACTCTTGTGGAGCGGGATTACATGAGCCATTCTCCTGTCTTCTGGGACCTCTCCTGTGCTTAGAGACTCACTAAACAGTTCTGATAATGGCTCTGCTAGTTCCATCCTTAACTCCTTTATTACCCTGGGATGTATGTCATAAGGTCCCATTGCCTTGTCCTCCCTGAGCTTATCAAGATCTTGTAGGACCCTTTCTTTTGTGAAGGGACTACTGCTCACCTCCTCCCCCCCCCCCCGTTTCCATGGTGCTGAGCTGTGGGCCCTGCCCTACCTTCTCTTCAGTAAATACTGAGCAGAAGTATCTATTTAGGATAGATGCTTTTACATGGTCCTACTCCTCACATGCTCCCTTATCTCCGTTGCTCTTAGCAATGCCCCCTCTGGACTTTCTCCTTTCACTAATGTACTGTATCTATAGAAAGTCTTGTCATCTTCTTTTACTGTCTGTGCTAGTGTTTCCTCGGTTGGGCCTTTGCCTGCTTTACTGCCTTCCCTGATTCCTTTAGGGAAGCTTGGTATGCCTCCCTATCTTCATCCCGCTGCGTTCCCTTATATTTACTTATTTTTATATTTATATTTACGCACTGCTTGCCAGAGACAAACTCTGGAAAAGGGCAAGAAAGACAAAGGACCCAAATGACTGGCTTCAATTCAGAAAAGCCAGAAACTCCTGCACAAAACAAGTAAGAAATGCCAAGGCAGCCTTCTACACAGCTGAACTAGATGCCTCCTATCACAACCCTTCCAGGTTCTGGGGTACCATAAAGGCATCCTAGGTCAAACTTCTACCCTGTCTTACCACCCAAAATTCAATTAAATAGTATTGAAATCACCAACAAGCAAAATATCTTGAATGCCTTTACGATCATTTCACTACAGCTGGCCTGGCTTTCGACTCTCTCCTGCAAACCTATTAAGATCATCACTAAACCTACAATCTACTGAGGACAAAGGTTGCTTCCACATTCTCATTCAAATCAATATTCTTCAAGAGTAGAGACCTTCTACTCAGCTAGATACCACCAAAGTGCGGGTGCAGACTCCCTGGATCCCTACTTTCTAAAAGTAGCACTGCATGCCTTACCGCCCCCTCACCCACCTCTTCAATCTATCACTTGCCACTGGTTCTATCCCTCAATATGGAAAACAGCTCATGTTTCCATTACTTAAGGCAGGTGATCCCATGGACCTCAATAATTATAGGCCCATCTCCATCTTACCAGTACTATCCAAGATGCTTGAGAAGCTGGTAAACTCTCAGTTAACTGCTCACCTTGATACCAACAATCTCCTTAATCCAGCTCAATCTGGGTTTAGATCTATGCATAGCACCATCTCTGCACTAGCAAAGTCACAAATGACTGGCAGACTGCCCTAGACAAAAGAACAATACCTGTGCTGTGTTTCTGGATCTAAGCAAAGCCTTGACACTGTGGATCATGAACTTCTAATCTCCTCTGAACTCCATAGGCCTTGACTCACTCTCTCTTAAATGGTTCAGATGCTATCTCCGAAGATTACAACTGGTAAAAATGAAGGTGATCTATCTACTCTAAACCACTCCTAAGAGGTGTACCACAAGGCTCCATCCTGGGTCCCATCCTTTTGCCATTTACATCAACAATATTGATTCCAATCTTCACTATCTAATATCCACCTTTTGCAGATGACACTGTACTATATGTGAGCAATCCTCACCATCAAAAGCCTGTGAGCTCCTACAGTCTGAATTCTCCTCCTTCAGCACAACCTATTAGAAAAGAAATTATTACTAAATGCCAAGAAAACCAAAGCAATGTTCTTTGCCACCAAGAACTGTTCTTCCACTATCCCATCATTCACCCTCCCACAACTCTCTACCATCCTTGGTAGAAAATCTGGAATATGTAAACAAATTCAAATATCTAGGAGTATGGATAGACAATAAACTAGACTATACTACCCACGTTGAAGAGCTCCTGAAAAGCTAAGACAAAGACTTGGTCTATTCTATAGGATCAAACACTACCTGACCAAAGATTCCAAACAAAGATTAATCCTAGCGCATTCCTGTCCCTCATTGATTATGCAGACTTCCTCTATGGTCATTGCTCCCTCCCATCTAAACAAATTAGACACCCTGTATCATAGAGCTATTAGATTCATTACTGACCTTCCTCTAGCACCCATCATTGCTCTCTCTACAATGCAGTCAGTTGGACATCCCTGCAACATAGAAGAAAAAAATGCTGCTATCTGGATCTACAAAGCTCTGACAAACAAACTCCTTCCTACATCTCAGACTGCTTCAACCGGATCACTTCCAGGCCCTACACCTTGAGGATCAACAAACTGATCCTGCTGAAGATTTCTATCACCTGCACCCGGTATGGAAGAGCTGCAATCAGTTATTCCCTGGCACTTATCTGGAACTCTATCCAAAAGTCATTGAAACTGGATACACTGATTCCTCTTACATCCTTCAAAAAGCTGTACACCAGCCTAATCCCAGACTCGTGCAACTGCTTCCACAAGGCCTAGTCCTCCCACACCCCCACCCCTCCGCACCCTCTCTCCTCCACCCCTCTTCTAAAGCTCCTCCCTATTCTTCTATCATTTCTCTAGCCCTTCCCCCATCAAACCTCATACATATATGCCCACCCATGTACCATTATCCAAGCCTTATCCCTACTAAACTGTTTGTTTCTCTCCTTTATTAGGTTTTAGGTTTACTGTCCTTTGCCTTGTATATATGTAAATATTTGTACATCTATCTCACTCATAAATGATTGTATTTGTGCTTATTCAATATCATGTCTTTGTATACAACTTGTAACCTTTTTTATTATGACCACTCAGGTCCATCTTGTAAATGAGCTATGCTCAATGATGTTCGCCTGAATAAATAAAGATTTTGATTGATTGATTTACTGAAGGCTAGCCTTTTAGCTCTGACCTTTTCTGCTACTGTTTTTGAGAACCAAAGTGGTATCCTACTTCTTTTGCACTTCCTTTTCTCTCTAACACAATGGGATGTTGCTTCAAATATTGCATCCTTAATTCCTGCCCACTTTGCTTGTACCCCCTCACCTGTATTTCTTTTTGCCACGGCTAGCTTAACTCTGTTGGTCATTTTATCAAAGTCTGCTCCTCTGAAGTCCCATATTTTTTCCTTGGAATGGGATGATTTAGTTGTAGTGGCCAAACTAAACCATACCATGTGATGGTCACTGGCCCCAAGGTGACCTTCTACCTGAAGATCTGTGACCCTTTCCCTGTTAGTCAGTACTGGATCTAGGATAGCCCTGTCTCTAGTGGGTTGTTGTATCAGTTGTTTGAGGCCTTCCCCCTGTAGGGAATCCACCATGTGTCTAGTTCTGGCAGATGCTCCTGCTGGTATTGACCAATCTGTATCTGGCATGTTGAAATCTCCCATTATCAGAACCTCCCCTTTAGCAGTCATGTTTTGTATATCTTCTAGCACTAATGTGTCTATGTCCTCCTCCTCCTGGTCTGGGGGCCTGTAGACAACCCCAGTTCTTATGGCTGTCCCATTTCCTGTTTCCAGGGTGGCCCACAGTTCTTCTGGCTCCTTATGTGTATTCTACATTTCTGTAGCTTTGATATTTTCATTGACATACAGGACCACTCCACCCCTTCCCCCCCCCCACTTTTTGCACCTCGGTCTCTTCTGAACAGTACATAGCCAGGTACTGAAGTCTCCCAAGTGTGGATACTGGTAAACCACATCTCGCTAATTGCTACTATGTCCAGTTTAACCTCTGTCATTATTGCCTGCAGGTCTGGGATCTTGTTTCCCAGACTGCGAGCATCTGTGTACATGATTTTCCATTGGCCAGATTTCGGTGTGTTAGTTGTTGGGTGAGGTCTGGCATTTCCCCTGTGCATCGTATGGGGAGTTGGAGCTTTTTCCTTACCTGGTGATGTAAATGAACTGCAAACATGCTGAACTCCTGTTTGATCACTAGCTGAGGAGGGAGGGTTGTTCTTCCCATTCGATGTATGGGGTGCTGCACACCTCTCCTCTCCCCATTTGCTAGTTTAAATATTCTGCAAAGACATCAAACTTCTGCCCCAATGAACTGACTCCCTTCTTAGTCAGATGCAGTCCATCAAATTTAAAGAACCTTCACTCCCAAAACTGTTGCCAGTTCCCTACAAATTTGTATCCTTTTTCCTGGCACCTGCCCTTGAGCCACATGTTTAGCTCCCCTATCTCCACTTCTCTGACCATCTGTCCACCTGCCCCCCTCTCCCAGACTGGCAGGATCTCAGAGAAGGAGATGCCAGATGAAATGGATGATAGTTTGTCACCCAGCTTGGTCAGGTGTTCCTTGGTCTCCACAGCTGACCATCTGGTGAGATCATTAGTCCCTATGTGTACCAGGATGTCAGTGTTTTCCCCCTACTTCCTGAACAATTTTAGCATTGTGGTCAGTGTCTATCCATGATGCTGTACCGGGGAGACATCTTACTATTACTCCTGTCTGGAGATAGGTATCAACTCTCCAAATCATGGAGTCTCCTATGATCAGAAGTTTTTTGGATTTCCTTTTTGCTTTGGTTCCTGTTTTGGGCGAGTTTTGTTGTACTAGCTCCTGTGCTGCAGTGTCCTGCTCTGCTGTGTCCTCTGCCCCTTAGTTTGATTTTGAGATAGAGGCAGATACCAGTTTGTAGTTTTTATATGGTTTGTGGAGGTAATATGTTGGAAAGCACCTGATTTGCTCCTCCTAACAACCTGCCAACCTCCTGGACCAACTACCCTCTGCGGTCGAGGTGCTTCTGTTGGATGTTGGGGAAATGGCGGGTGGTTCTTAGAATCTGTTTCCTCTTGAATATGAAATTTGATGCATGCAATCTGTGTCCATGCTGCCTGGAGCTGAGCCCTAAGATCTCCAATGGCTCAGCATGTATGACAGTGTCCTAAATCCTGTAAAACTGCCCTTCTGAAAAGTGTCCCGCAGTACCTGGAGTTAGTGATATCCATTCCAGATAATTTGCTGGGTTTATAACCTGGTCAGAGTAATTAGAAGGAAGAAAATGCAAGCAAAAGTTTGATTTTGTGTTTTGTTTGTTTGTTTTTGTATAACTTGTTATAACAAGTTAAGTTACTAGTGCCCCTGTAAATGAGGTCACCGTGTGGATACCCCACTGATCTGCTCCTTCCTGCTTTGCCACAGGAAATGTCATGACTGTGCTACCCTATAAAATGAGTGTAGTGTGGGGTGGTTGGGGATGGGTTGGGTAGCTGGGCCCTTCCCCTGCCGAAAAAGAAGAACCACAGATGAAAGAAACGAGGTAAGAGCAGAAACAATCAGTCAGCAACAAATGCAGTAGCCCTGAAAGCTTATCCTAATGATAAATAAAACTGTAAAACCTGTAAAGCACCACCTGTAATAATTTCACAGAAGATATATCCTGTAAGAAACACTTTGCTACAGAGAAAAATAAAGCAGTAACAGAAAATATACCTTGCAAAAGACAATTTGAATCAGAAGATTACAGCAGTAATTTGTTAGCACACGCCTGTAGGCTCACCTTGTAATAATGCAGCAGAGAAGGTATACCCAGCAACAACAATCTGAATCAGAGAAAAATAAAGCAATAAAATGTTAGCAACAAACAGTAACAATCCCTGTGAGTACAAAATAAAAACAACACACAATAAATCTGCCTAGTCAAAAGAAGTCTTAATCCTTTCCCTTGTTCTGATAAAGTTCTTTGCTCTGTCGTTTCAAGCAGCATAGAAGGAAAGAGCTCAGGTGAAGCTAGGTGTCTTGGCCAGCAAACCTAGTCTTCCAGAACAGGAGACCAGGTGGAGGACATTAGGCATGGGAATCTGCAGCCAGTAGGAGCACTAACCACAGAGAGCATCCTAGGCAAAGAGGCTGACAGAGGAATAGGTGCACCCACCAGAAAATGGGGCTATAAAGCCAAACATATGGCTATTCAGAACCCAGCCACTGATGCAACAAGCAGTGCCACATGGAGTGGTGGCAGGAGGTCACATCACCTCACAGGCTAGTTCACATGGGGTGGGGTTTGCAGGTCACATCAACAGGGAATGGGACAGGGTAATGGGGTTGGGTACTTATATGTGTGGGGAAACTGTACATAATGCCAGTACACATAACCCATTAATGGTGGTGGATTAATCTCTCCAGTGTCATTATGGGTATGTGGCACAATAATGAATGTATGTTGGTGACATGTGTCTCACTGTCCCTAAGTCACACAGGACTGAGATCACACACCTGGACACTGTGGAGTACATGCAGTACACAAGTGGGAGATACAGGTTGTGGCAGGTACCATGTTGCAGGTGCACTATACAAGGGGTAGAAAAACTGCTATGTAACTCCAAGGTGGCCTGCAACCCATGGCAACAGCCAGGAAACATTGGAGAGGCACTGCAGTACCGCATGCCAGGGCTCCACGGTGGTACAGTGTCGATGGCCTGGGCAGGTGTGGTATGACACTGCATGGGATACAGCATGTGAGCATCTCTTTGTGGGATACAGATACCAGCTGTGTGTGAGGTATACTCACAGTGGCACATAGGTAGCCACCCATGTGTCATGGGGTCATGAGTTTATGAATAATGGTGCCTGTGATTATGATGCTCAATGCAAAGGAAGCCCTGACATAGCATGCACTACCAATCACAGATGGTGGCATTTGCCATGTATGTAGGAAACCACCCATGACTTCTATGGGTACAGCCAAGGGACACTGCAGTATTTTGCAGAAGGCCATGGCAGAGGGGCCAGAATGGCAGCAGTATGACACAGCACCAGAAGATAGGTGCTATATGTGATGTGGGCAGGGTTGTTGTCACTGTGTGATGGTGGGTGCAAAACATAGGAACAGAGGTACACAAAACACCGCACACAACAGGAATAGTAATGATGAAAAAACCTGTAATTAACAACAACAACAACAACAACAATAATAACAATAGGGGACAAAACTAGAGCGATTAACTGCAAACTACAAACACAACAAGAATGAAACTGCAAGTAGTATGGTACAACTGGGTAGTGGCCAGGGCAGGGCTGGTTGGCACTTTGCAGTAAACTCTAAAGGTCTTTGCACTGCTGCACCATGTGAAGTAAAGCCTCCAGTGAACCCTGCAGGCATCCCAAATCATTAATTACAGCAACCAGCTGCTCCTCCATAGTGTTCAGAAGTTGTCTGGGGGTTACTTGACCTCCAGGCCCCTGAACCTTCGATGTGTCATTTGTGGGCATTAAGTTGCATAGCATCCTCTCCCTCATTGTGGGACAAGGTACCCCCAGCCTCAGAGTCCAGAGTCTAGTCCTTAGTTGTCTCATGAGGTGGCAGTACCTGCAGAGGCTGCTGTGCAGGTGCCCGGTCATTGTCTCCCTCCTCCTGTGCAGTGGCGGGTGAGCCACTGCTCTTCTTGGTCATGCACTGGGGCAGGACATGGTGAGGCAGGTATGGAGTCATCTTTTGCATCCTGCTGCTGCTCCTGCTCCTCCTCCTCCAATGATGAGAGCCTTCTGCTCTCATACCAGCATTGCCAGGTGCATTAGGCATAAGCATCTAACTTTTTCTGTCATTGCATGATGTGGACCAGTGCCTGGAGTGGAGGGTCATCCTGGCAACCACTTTGCCTCCCACGATGTTGGTTACCTATAAAAGAAAAGGGTGGCAAATATGAGCATGCTGTACTGGACATGACAATGTGTGGTACTGCTGAGTGATGTGTGACAGGGGAACTGTTGCAAGGTGGCATGCTGTCCTAAACAGTGGGGCATGAGAAAATTCCAGCAGTGGTATCATCATGGCACACTGTGTCACTATGCACCACTAGTGGCACCAAGTTAGAGCCCCACATCGGAGTGACATACCGTAATGGTTGATGACCAGGTCCCATGCAGGGTGGTTTGATTTGTTGCCATCATGTGATGCTGGATGAGAGACCATTGGACAGTGAGTGGATTTACTGGATTTTGTATGGGACAAAAGGAGGCCTAAGCCCATGAAGATTGTCCCGCTCAATAGTGGCGCATTAACAGTTATGTAAATTTAACCATATGTTAAGTTTTGTATCAAAGTTAGTTATTTCTACTAATTCTTGTGGGAGTGAATTCCATTGTTTGGATGCCCTAATACAGAAATATTTATCACTCTTATTGGTATGTGCCCATTCAACAGTAAGCTATTTATTATGGCATCTGCCTACTGTATGCTTATTTGATAAGGTTAATCTGCATTGCTTCATTTGTATTGGTAATGTTAGTACTTTATATGTGAAAAGAATATATCCGCTGAGTCTTCTTAAATGAAGTGGGTTCAGTCCAGTTTTTTTAAGAGACATTTTGTAGGTTTTATTTCTAAGACTTGGTATCATTTTAGTAAAATGTCTCTGGGTTTGTTCTAATCATTTTATATCTCCCTTTAAATATGGGTTCCAAAAAGGGGATCCAAAGTCTAAATGTGGTCTAATATATGTTCTGCATAATGGGATGAAAAAGTGTTTGGATTTAATAAGAAATTATTTATTAATTTGTTTTAATAATATATTAGCTGTTCTTGCTACTTTATTGCAATGTAAGGAAGAAGATAATTTATTATTTACCAAAATGCCCAAGTCTCTTTCACAGTTTGACTTTTTTAGAAGAGCATCATTTATGACAAAGACCACGAGTTGGTACAGAGTTATAGGCCCATATCCCTTTTGAACCAGGACATTAAAATCCTCTTGAAGATACTGGCTGATGGGATTACCCTGGTTCTTCTGGACTTGATTGGTATGTCACATGTCGGATTTATGAGGGGGTGCTCATCATCAGACCACCTACGTACACTTTCACTTGTCTTCTTGGAGTCCAGTGATGCTGCCTTTCCAACTGTTTTGGTGTCCCTGGACGCCGAAAAGGTATTTGATCGTGTGAATTGGAATTTTCTATTTCAAACTCTTAAGGCATTAGCTTTCCGCTCTACATTTATAGATTGGATCCGAGCCCTATATCAGACTCCCTCCACCAGGATTTCAGGAAATGGGGCATTTTCAAAGCCCTTCCTTTTACACTCAGGAACAAGGCAAGGCTGTCCTCTTTCCTCCCTATTATTTAATCTCTACTTAGAACCTCTTATTCAAAATATTTTAGGTAATCCGGATATACAAGGCATACCGATACGTAATGCTGTAGTGAAGGTTAAAGCATATGCCGATGATCTTCTTCTTCATCTGTCCCATCCCAGTATGTCCATTTCTGCCACGTTAGCTGCAATTGCAAAGTTTAGTTCCTTTTTGAATTACAAGCCAAATTCCAACAAATCATCTATTTTCCCCCTCAATCACAAGGTGTTTAAACACGATGTTATCCCCTTTGGGTTGTCTTGGTCACCTGCCTCTCTCAAATATCTGGGCATTAGACTTACATGTAATCCTTTCTTGTGGTTCAAGAAGAACTTGGAACCCCTTTCCCAGGTCATTACACATGACCTTGATAGATGGTCAAAGCTCCCTATTTCGTTATGGGTCCGAATTAGTATAACTGAAATGAATGTATTTCCCCACCTTTTCTACCCTTTATCACTCCTTAACTCATTTATTCCACTATCCTGGTTTCAGAAAATGTGTAGGCTTTTTACTAATTTTATATGGTCTAACAAACATCCCTGATTAACGTACCATAAGCTGGCGGCTCAAAAACTTGATGGAGGTTTACGTATTCCTCACCTGGCAATATATTATTGGGCTAGTCATCTATCAAAATACCTAAAATGGGTACACCCAGGGCCCAACAGTTTGAGGCCGACCTGGCTTAAAATCAAATTAGATTTTATTCAGGCTATGAATATGGATCCCCCAACCCTGTTCTATGTCAAGCTTTCCTTTCTACAAGAGATCCGGAAATGTCCAACCCTTACGACCTCTTTAAGAATACATACTCAACTTTGTTCCTTTTTGTGTTATAAACCACAGCTAGATCTGTCTCAATCCATATGGAACTTGCGGTTCTTCTTAATAAACAAGCAGAAGGTCTCCTCTAAGTGGTTGTCCCAACTGGGGAAGGGGACTGTAACTACCTTTCTTGACAGAGAGGGAGCTTGGCTCTCGGTAGCTAAGTTAATCCAGAAATTTAACATTTTAGCAGCCAGTCACTTCAAGGTCCTTCAATTAAGGCACCTTCTCACTACCACGTTGGGTAATTCTCCTCCACACCCTTCTGAATTTTCCTTAATATCCGAGCTCTCTTCCTTGTTGGGTCCCTCCAAGGTAATCTCGAAAGTGTACCAAGCCCTTTTTCATTGGCGGTATGGTAGCTCCTATGGCCCCACCAAATATTGGTCCTCCCTTTTTCCCCATTATACCTTGGACTGGCCCGAATTATGGCAGTATTGTCACAAGTATGTGTTGCAAGACAGACTACGACTTATGCAATACCACATTTTACATAACCTGTATTATACTCCCATAAAATTGGCGAGATGGGGTCTTCTCGATTCAGGTCTGTGCTCCAGATGTTCCCAAGAAGAACGGACACTTCTTCATATATTCTGGCAATGTCCTAAGATAATCCCACTATGGAACTCAATTAAGGCCAAACTGGATCCTTTACTGGGCTTACAGGATTGTTTTACCCCCGGAAATTTGCCTTCTAGAGGACTGGTCCCCTATAGAGGCTATCACTCGGAGATTTCATATGTCTGTGATAACATTATCTGTTACGAAAGTCATACTTAAACATTGGAAGCATGGCATTAGACCATCATATCAAGAATGGGTCCATGAAGTCCTTGCCAATCTCCATACGGAGAAAGCCATTGCAAGCCTTCATAACAGGCAACGGAAATATAAGCGAATCTGGGATCCCTTACACACTCTAATTACTATTGGTATTGATTAGGAGGATGTTGGCAATTGCTTGTCTTAGTCCAACTATAGATTATTTTACCATACTGCTGCACCAGGGGGAGGGGGCAGAATATATTTTGAATTGTTATCATGTTGCGAATGTGTCACTATTTCTGTCCCCTGTATTATGGAAAACTTGTTAATAAAATGTGAATTATAAAAAAAAAATAGAAAAGCATAATTTAAAAAATAATTAGTTTTCGTGTTTTTTACACCAAAGTGTAGGACCATACATTTTTCTGTATTAAATATCATGAGGTTCCTTTTGGCCCATGATTCAATAGTAATACGATCTTGTTTTAACTGGGATATATTACTGAATGAATCTACTCTACCGCCAAACTTGATATTATATGCAAATTTTGAAATATGATTAATTGAAGAGATGTTAAGGTCACTGATAAAGATGTTAAAGAGTGTGGGTCCCAGGACAGAACATTGGGGTATCCCACTAGTAACTCGGCCCTGTTCAGACAAAACACAATTTATTTTCACCATCTGAGTCCTGTTATATGACCAACTTGATACCCAATTTGTCAGGTACTGATAGAATCCAAGTTTATTCAGTTTCTCAATTAGTAATGCATGATACACTTTGTAAAATGCTTTACTGTAATCCAAAAGAATTACATCTGAAGGAATATGTTTATCTAAATAACTACTGATATTATTGTAAAAGGATACTAAATTTGTTGTACAGGAAGAACCTGGTTTAAAACCATACTGTGATATATCCTCAATACCTAGCTGTTGCATTTCAGTCTCCATTAATGATTTAACCAGTTATTCCATAATTTTCCCTATAATAGATATTAAACTGATGGGTCTGTAATTTTGGATGCTAGCTTTATTACCCTTCTTAAAAATGGGAATGACTATGGCTTGACGCCAATCGTCTGGTATATCATTTTCCATAAGAGACTTATTGAAGAGTATTGTCAGTGGTGAAACCAGGGAATAGGATGTTTCAACCAAGAATCTTGACTGGATACCATCAGGTCCTGAGCTAGCTGACTTTTTAATAAATGATAAGGCCTTCCGTATCGCTGAACATTCAATGTTTTGTGAAACAGATGCTTTATTATATACTGGGGAAATTAAATCTGATTTATTGACGACAGAACAAAAGTATTTGTTAAATCAGTTTGCTGTTTCATAATTATAAGTGATAATGCGCCCATCTTCTACTAATGGCCAATGGTCTTAATATTACTCTTTTTACTGTTAATGTATGAAAAGAAAGATTTTTGGTTAGATTTAGTATGGGCTAGTTTAAATTCAGATTTAAGTTTTGCTTGCTTAATTGCTTTTTTAATAAGGACACTGTTGTTTTATACTTGTACATATTACTCATGCTATGATTTCTTTTAAGTTTTTTAGATAAACATTTTTTTAACCAGTTTGTTTATAGATTTAGTAAACCAAACAGGGATTTTTCCTTTTTTATTATATTTTGATTTCCTAGGAACAGATTTTTCTTCAAAAAAATAAAATAATCTGTTTAAATTTCTTCCATGCACTATTGATTTATTTATTCTTAAATGTTTCTTCCCAATTAATTTCATTTAATTTAATATTTATCAAATTAAAATTAGCTTTGTTGTAATCCTTAAGTTTAGTATTTATATTAGGTTTAGTATTTTTGGTAATCAAATTAAATTTAATTGAATTATGATCACTGTTACCAATTAGAGCAGTGATATCAGTGCTCCCAGATCTATGGGGATTCTTGTATTTTACAGGGCTTGAGGGCTCAAAACGGTGTACATGAAGGAATTCTTCATTTTCTAAAATATACAGGAGAAATTGGCGCCATCACTTTAAATCAGGGGAAAGTAGTTGTGAGAGTCTGAGTTCATTCCCCAATCAATTCCCAGATGAGATTACCACAAGCCTGCCCTTGATTGGTTCAGAGACCCCAGTCACGCTCTGATCATGCACTGACTGTGGTCTCTGATTGGCACAATTGTTTGATACAGTGCTGCCCCGGGAATATTTAAACTGACTACTGGAGTTGAGTGTGGTGTTCCTTCCAAGTTCCTTTGCCATACTTGCTGCCACTGGAGAGAGAGAAGGGGGGGGAGGGATGCAGACACAGACACAGAGGATATGGTCCATCCACAGCTGCTCACCACCTCAGTCTGCGACGGGTTTTTTACCTGTTTCAATGACCCAGGATCCCAGAGAGCCACCGACACACCTGCCACCGGTCCATTCTGTTTCGTCGGCTCAGAAGAAAAGGAGAGACAAGCCTGTCTCAGAGCTGCCTTCAAATTGCAGATAAATCTGCAAAATAAATTTAAAAATGACCCGGGACATTGCCTGCATCGAGACGAGACCCTGACCTGCCGCCAGTCCATTCCAGTTCATTGGCTTTACTGCAGCATCAGCAAAGTGGTCACAGAATGAGAGAGATGAGCCCAATCCCTGTGCAGCTTTCTTGGATAATCATCTCTGCGAAAAAAGGTAAAACAAAATAACATTAATAACCTGTATCTGGGCTGGCATAAAATAATCAAGCTAGCTAGCTGAACCATCTATGAATCTGTGCTGATTTGGCTGGGACAGAGGGTGGGAGAGGTTTAGGAGATTGTGAGCTTTTTAATATTTAATATTTTTGAGTTTTTTAATATTTAATAAAAAAAAAACTCTAGTCACCGGAGGATGGAAAAATATAGTTCAGGTACCAAACTTGTCTCGTGGTAATCATAAATCATGCATAAATGATATCTGTGCTGCTTTGGCTGGAACATGTACTGTACTTGGTGGAGGTCAAGGTGATAATCTCTGAGTTTTTTAAATGTCTTGATAATAATAAAAACACAACTTTCATTAACTGGAGGATGAAAAAATGATTCAGGTACCAAACCTGTCTGTGGGGTAATCAAATGATCATTCATCATTCATTGATCTGTGTGTTGCTTTGGATGGGACGTGAACTCAGGGGAGGTTGCGGAGATAAGTTTTAGTTTTTTTATTAATATAAATACAATCATGCATCACTGTTGGCTGCTTTAGCTATGAGTATGTTGATCGGACAGGAGTGTTTAAAAACTTGGGGGAAGTCGAGGA
Organism: Neoceratodus forsteri; assembly: GCA_016271365.2. NCBI lineage: Eukaryota > Metazoa > Chordata > Ceratodontiformes > Ceratodontidae > Neoceratodus > Neoceratodus forsteri. Next base: position 59,770,642 of record CM028130.1, read on the forward strand.
GATGACAACTATAATGCTAATTGCAAAAATAAATTGGCTTGAGCATACAGGAAAATCTACAGGAACTTCACTCAAAGTTTACAGGGAAAATACAGGAAAAATTAGGGTCTGCTACAGGAAAATGCTTTGGCTGATCTGGGAGCACTGTGATATTTATATCAGAAAATATATTTTCCATATTTGTAATAATGGGATCAAGTATATTTGTTCTCCTAGTTGGCCTACATACCAATTGTTCAAGACCAGTGACTATACATAGTGTTGCTAATAATCTTCCTGTAAATTTCTGGCTGTAAATGTTTCCCAGTTGATACCTGGCATATTAAAATCACCTAGGATTAGAGTATCACCATTGTTAACTATATCTGAGATAGTTTTAAGCATCTCTGTTGTATACTGGAGATCTGCAGAAGGTGGCCTGTAGAAAACTCCAATGGTTAATTTAGGTCAGCCCTTCAATTGAATTGTGACCCAAATATATTCCACATTACCTGAAACATTTATTTCATAGGCTGGAATATTGTTTCTTACATACAGACATACACCCCCACCTGATCTTTTCTCTGTCTTTATAATATAATTTGTAATTTGTAATATCACTGGACCCCCTTCATGGAAGGGTCCCACCAAGTTTCATTAACCGCAACAATTCCCAGGTCCTGAAGGGTACATTTTACTTGTAATTCAGATAAATTAATATTATTTAAAGATCTTGCATTGTAAGATAGTAGTTTACAAGTTCCACCATGATGATTATTATTACCAACTGTTAGAGATTTGGGAACCTGCCCATTCTTCCCCCTAAAATTTAGTTTAAATGATTGTCAATCACAGAGGTCAAAGTTTTTCCCAGTACGGTACTTCCTTTCCTGCTGAAATGGAGCCCATCCCAACAGAAAAGACAGTCCCTATTACAAAACTTCTCCCAATGTGGAATACGGTATATATTTTGTTTAAGACACCATTTCCTCAGCCACTAATTTATTTGTTTAATCTTATCTGTTATATCCTTAGTGGCTCTTGTTATAGGAAGGATTTCTGAAAAGCAAATCCTACAACCTTTTTCTACAAGTATATTATTTAGTGCAACAAAATCTTCCATAGGTTGTGGAATATCAGTATGAATAATGTAGTTAGTTCCCGTATGAATTACAACCAATGGATTATGTCCTGCATGCGAAAGAATGTTATTCAGCATTTTGGGTATATCAGAAACCTTAGCCACCATAAAACTTGAGCATGTATGGTTTGCTTTGTCAGGGTTACAAATTACCCTATTAAGATGCTTAATTATTGAATCTCCTTATATATAAACCTGTCTAGTAGGAGCTAAAGGGGTGGTGGAATTAATGGTGTCCATTGGAATAACTGTCTGGGTAGTGGGAGGAGCCTGAGGTTTAGAAAATTTTAGGGGTAAGTGTTGTAGATCAATTGTACGAGATGTAACTGTAGTATTTATTGTTTTATTAATTAAAGGTAGTTGCTGATCCAAAGCTATAAGTATTGTTGATGAAGTTTCAATATCATTGACCATATTAGTGCAGTTATACTGCTCATTTTTATTTGTAATTTCTTCTCCTATACCAGAGTTTGTATCAAATTGGCTAGAGAGTGGAGCAAAGGGATGATATAATGGAATAGAAAACTGTTTTGCTTTACATCCTTTTTTGGATGCCCTCGAGGTAGGTACTAGAGACCAGTCTAAGTTTTGTTGTAAGTCATCCTCTCTCCCTCATTTCCTTAAGGCTAATTGATCTCCATTAAAAACATCTGGAGTCCCCATTTTTGATAAACATTCAGTCATAATAGAATCAGTTTGGGTAGAAATATTACTGCTGGCTTTAATAAATAACCTTATTTGGATGGAACATTCATCTCGTTCTTGATAACGTCTTAACATGTCAGCCTGACTGTTTTCTAAAACTAATAGCCTTGATCCAAATAAGGCTATTTCATCTTTCAAATGGGCATTGTTAGTGCATTTATCACAAGGGTAAATATTTGTGGGGCAACGAGGTTCTTGAACTAGATGGTACATGCTACCTGATGTACATTTGATACCAATATCCTCATCTAAAGTCATGATGGTTAAAATATCAATTTCTCTCATTTTACTACTGTTTTCAGCTGAAATAGCAAGTTTATTATCCATGGTGCTTGTGTTATGAGGTTATAATCTTTAAGAAATACAATACAAATACAATGTACCATACACGAGAACAACAGCCTACACTATTCGCTACCAGCGTAACACTTCAGCAGTCAACTTATTATAACATGCAAGGCCCTCAATTAGTTTACTTACAATTTTAGATGTTCAGCCAAGATGCCAAACATGCAAAACACACGCTGGAGGTACATGTCTTTGTGCATATCTTCGTGTGCTTGCCTTGCTCGCCACAGGGCTCGAGTTATACAGGCAGTAGTGACACGGAAGTGTATCCGAGGTCACAGTAGCAAGGGATACAATTTTCTGCTTTAAACAAATTAAAAACCTAAAATCTCCACACTACATGGCTGCTCTGTTCTTTCTCATACTAGTGATCCAAGCACCTCTTCCTGCTTCCTGAAATTTAGCAGGGATCCAAGTATAATCAAATAAACATTTTAAGCACACAATAATGGTTCATACAGCACTAGTAAGCATTTTCTGGTGCAGCAAACACCACTGCGCAGTGGGAACAAGGCTATACTTTAAATGCTCACCACAGAGCTTGAATTATATAGGCAGTAGTGACCAGGAAGTGTATCCGAGGTCACAGTAGTGAGGGATAACAATTTTCTGCTTTAAGCAAATTAAAAACCTAAAATCTCCACACTACATGGCTGCTAACTCTGTTTCTTCTTATACTAGTGATCCAAGCACCAATATAGTGCCCCAGAGACCAAGTTGTAGTTTCGAGGGATCCTCTAAAACTACACCTCCTCTTCTTGCTTCCTGAAATTTAGCAGGGATCCAAGTATAATCAGATAAACATTTTAAGCACACAATAATGGCTCATACAGCACTAGTAAGCATTTTCTGGTGCAGCAAACACCACTGCACAGTCAGAACAAGGCTATACTTTAAACGCTCACCACAGGGCTTGAGTTATATAGGCAGTAGTGACCCGGAAGTGTATCCCAGGTCACAGTAGTGAGGGATAACAATTTTCTGCTTTAAACAAATTAAAAACTTAAAATCTCCACACTACATGGCTGCTCTGTTCTTTCTTGTACTAGTGATCAATGCACCAATACAGTGCCCCAGAGACTGAGTTGTAGTTTTGAGGGATCCTCTAAAACTACCCCTCCACTTCCTGCTACCTGGAATTTAGCAGGGCTCCAAGTAACATAGAAACATAGACTTTGATGGCAGATAAGGTCCACTTGGCCCACCCAGTCTGCCCATTTTCCTTGCTACTGGATAAGCTGCAGATTCTAGTTAACCAACAGCCTACTTCCTGCAACCCCCCACTACAATTGTCTTATGTCTGTCCCATGCATGTCTGAATTCCTCCACTGTTTTAGCCCCAATAACCTCCCCAGGAAGGCAGTTCCATGCATCCACCACTCTCTCCGTGAAAAACGATTTCCTCACATTACCCCTGAGCCGTCCCCCCTCTATCTTTCAATTGTGTCCCCTTGTTCTTACACATCTCTTTTTCTGAAAGATGCTACCCTCCTGGACTTTGTTGATTCCTTGAGGTACTTGAACATTTCTATCATGCCCCCGTCCCTCCTTTCATCAAGGGTATACATATTAAGCCTCTCAGTCTCTTCAGTATGATTTCTGATGCAGATCCTGCACCATTTTAGTTGCCCTACTCTGGACTGCTTCCATCCTGTCTATGTCCTTGTGAGATGAGGTCTCCAAAACTGCATACAGTACTCCAGATGGGGTCTCACCAACTGTCTGTACAGAGGGATAACCACTTCCCCTTTTCTATTTGTGATGCCCCTTCCTATGCATCCCAGTATCCCCCTGACTCTCCTTACTGACTTCTCACATTGCTTACCAACCTTTAGATCATCTTATATGACTACCCGCAAGTCCCGTTCCACTTTTGTTGTTGTTAGTACCTCCCCTGCTATTGTGTACTCTTCTCCTGGGTTTTTGTTTCCCAGGTGCATTACTTTGCACTTCTTTGCATTGAATATAAGTTGCCATATGTCTGACCATTCCTCCAACCTTGCCATGTCCCTTCTCATCCTTTCTACCCCCCTTGTGTATTAAATCTGTTACAGATCTTTATATCATCTGCAAAGAGGCATACCTTTCCCTCCAGACCCTCTGCAATGTCACCTATAAAGATGTTAAAGAGGACTGGACCCAGTACTGAGCCCTGAGGTACTCCACTAGTGACCCCCCTTTCTTCGGAATGCATTCCACTCACTATTACTTTCTGTGTCCTGTTGTGCAGCCAGTTTGCAACCCAGGCTACCACCCTGGGACCCACTCCCAGGATGGCTAACTTGATTATTAATATTTTGTGCGGGACTGTGTCAAATGCCTTGCTAAAGTCTAGGTAGACCATATCCACAGCCCCTCCCTGACCTATTACTTTGGTCACCCAGTCAAAGAAATCTATTAGATTCATCTGACATGACCTTCGTGCTGTAAATCCATGCTGCTTTGGGTCCTGTGCCCCGTTGGCCTCTAGGTACTCAACAATTCCTTTTTTCAGAGGTGATTCCATCATTTTCCCTACCACTGAGGTCAAACTTACAGGTCTGTAGTTTCCTGCTTCTGCCTTGCTCCCATTTTTGTGAAGGGAAATCACATTTGCCCTCCTCCAGTCCTCAGGTACCACCCCATCTTCCCATGATTTGTTAAAAAGTGTGGTCATTGGTGTCACTAGGTCCTCCCTTAGTTCTTTTAGGATTATGGGGTGCATCCCATCATAATCAAATAAACATTTTAAGCACACAATAATGGTTCATACAGGGCTAGTAAGCATTTTCTGGTGCAGCAAACACCACTGCACAGTCAGAACAAGGCTATACTAGACTATGTGGCCCACACTGCATGTCTTGAGCAGTGCACCAGGCAGGGGTCACGCAACCTCAGTAACAGAATGTGCAGACCTCGTGACCCTGTGGTATGGGGATCTATGATGGCTGCACTGTGGCTGACATGAGATGATGGAGGGAGTGAGTGACAGCTGCATGGACCAACCCAGTGCTGTTCTATGACCTACACTGGGCCTCCAGATGCTGGGGTGAAGGATGTGGGCATGTGGCTCTAGCGATGCAGGGTTGGCAGAGTGCTCACTGCTGGTGGGAAGCGGCATCCTGTGCCTCTCTCTTGCCCATCACTTTGCCATGTGGGAACACCAGCCATGAGAGGGATGGATAGTGAGGGGGCCTCTCATTATGCCCCCATGTGCCATTTGGTAGCAGACGACAACACACATGCTGCTTTCTGGGTCACCAGCAGAGGCATCTCTGCTGCATATGTGTACTCACCAGAAGGCATGCCAGAGATTTGGGAGTGTTGGTGCAACTGCTGACCCCCAATGCCATGTGTACATCTCTGGCAGGTCCATGAGGGTACGTGGTGAATCTGTGGCCATAGGGGTACAGTGGGACACAATCACAGCCAGCCTGCATGTGCATCTCCCAGGAGGTGGCTCCTGGTGACAGAGTGGTCATGCCTGGACAGTGTATTGCTCCATGGGAGAAATGCAGGGCCTAAGTGTTACCAAGCCACAATGCACTTGATAGTCAGCAGTGGCCACCCCCCATTCATGTTGTGGTGCAGAAATGTGCCTGAAGCCATGTGGGTGGACCTCTTGAGGGGGAACCACACCTGGCCTCCCCCAGGAGGGGCCTGCCATGCATGTGCATTACAGGTGGCCACACCACTGTGTTTGCGTTAAAGAGCCCACATATCACTGCAGCCTAGATACCTGTCCACATTGATGGGGCACCCCATGGGGCCCTGATGCTGTGGATTTGTGGCCTGTGGTACCAGGGCTACCTACTCCTAGAACCTTGTTAAAGCTCTCATGTGACAGTGCTGCTAGTTGTGTCTGCATGTCCCATGGTGGGCCGCCATGTTGTTGATCTGCACCCCAGGTGAGATGTGCAGCACACCTGGCCCCCAGCTACTGCATGTATGTCACCTTTGGCTTTCATGTTCCCAAACCTGACAGAATAGTTGGCTTTGGGCTTAGCATGGCATTCCCTAAACTGTTGCCAACACATGCACGGGTATCCAGTAGGCCACTGGGTCATCACCGGTGGCGGCCACTGAGGCACTGGCAGGATGTGGTCTGCATGTTGTGTGTCTGTGCCCCCCTGAGACAGGAGCTGCAGCTTACAGTGGCTTGCAGCACCTTGGTGTCACCCTGCATTACATGTCAGGTGCCCTAGTCCAATGCATCTGGTGGCAAAAAACCCATATGGTGCACGGGTTGTGCACTTGTGACACATGGGCATGTGTGCCCTCCACCCTGTATGACTACCACTGTCTGGACCCGAGTGGGTCCTTAGGGCTGCACACCGGCTGGCTCCACATTATTTGTGACCCTCCCATTGGCTCAGCACACAGGCACAGCAGCTGTTCCCCGTGGGCAGTCGCACTGCCCTGACACACTATGGTAGTGCACTGCAACACTCCCATAATATTTCTGTGGCCATGAGGGTCTGAGGTGGTGCTGTGTGCACCACACACCTCTCACATAGCTCTGAAGGCCCCCCCTGGTGCACATCACCCTTGGATGTGCAATACAATTGCAAATCACTCTCTGCAGTCTTGAGGCCCTCATCCCACCCTATGCTACAGAAGATCACCTAACTGCATGCTGTGATGGGAAAGCCTGGGACACTCAAGTGTTGTGTATGTGCCCACTGCTGAGACTGCAGGATACCTCCCACACACTGATGCTCAGTGGCGTCATACCAAAAGGCACATTGCCACACACACTAACAGGCCTCCACAATGCCAGTAGCACAGGCATGGACCCGCATGGGGCATAGTACTGTAGGAGACATTGGTATCGCTCCCCTGACCACAACACCGACATGCCCCCCCCAGTGTATCCAACTCCCTCAGGTTGGCATCAGCTGCCTTGCCACACACCAGCATGCACTATGTTGTCAGCCTAACAGATGCAGTGCACCATGCAGTACTGCCTGGACCACCACTACAGACACAGCCCAATGAATGGTGTACATCGGGATAGGACCACAGCTGTACAGATCACCAGTGCCATGTGCATAGCCCTTCCTGCCCTGCACACACACAATATGTTCATGGCCCACTGCACAGCATCACTATGTGCCCCCTTTGATGATACCCCTGGTAGTGAGGCTTTTCATGGTAACCTCTAGGTGCAGCCATGCCATGATGTTTCCAAATGGTTCTGACCCAATAACCAAGAGGGGGGTCATATACTGCTACCATGTTCCCCTGTCCCTCTGCAAGGTTCACCACTGGAGAGGTGCTGCAGATGGTTGCCATTGAGGTTCTGTGGCATGACAGCCCCCTTGCCTACCATCCATGCTCCCCAGGTAGAGAAAAAGTGCTCATCACATCTTGGGATCACCTATATATTTCTTTCCACTGTGGCACATGCGGGTGACCCTGTGGAACATGCCCATGTGCCTCATGGGACTGTGTCTCCACAGGAGGGGGGGACAATGTGACTGAGCATATTGCCGTTGGCCAATTGCCTGATGTGCTGCAGGACAGAAGGAGTACTGGCTCCCCAAGACCCTGCTGGCCACATTACATGCTGACCTAGGTGTCTGCGCAGCAGTGGCTAAGTGGGGAAGCAAAGTGGACTTGCAAGGGAGTCTGACCAGAGTGTGGCAGACTTTGGCTCAGACCTGCCTTATCAGTTCCATCAGCATTGCAAGAATAATGTCATGTGCACGTATATATCCTACTCTGCATGATATCCTGAAGAACTGTGCTGTGCTGCTACAAAAGTTTGTAATCTGCTGTACTGTCTTGCTCTTTACATTTGAATTGTATAACTTGCACTACATACACTTGCATGTGATCCCTTATTGCAATAGTTTACCCCAGAAATGTGTGTGTGCTGTTTAATGAGACTGTTGTATGACTACCCGTATTTTAAGATGATGGAAGAATCCTGATCTCTGTTGGCTAATTTGGAAGAACTGTTGCCTATAGCACTCACACAATATCGCCACGGACTAATCGCTTGTCACTAATTACTAGCACCTGAAGCCTTTGAACTCTGCACTTGCTCCCCGAATCCTGCTGGTGGCAGCTCCAGGTATCAAGGGGCAACAGACTTTAAAAGCTCTAGTCCTGTAAGTGCAGCAGCATCTGCATGGCAGCAGCTAAGTGGGGAGGCAAAGTGGACTTGCAAGGAGTCTGACCAGCGTCAGATCAGAACAAGACCTAGGCCAAGAATGCTGCATGAAATTCCTTGAGTACTTTTAGATTTGTAGAAATTTAATTAATGATGGCAGGAGGTGGGATTATGCTAGTGTCCTTGTATATATATTTTGTTCTATTCTTTTGTGTATTGCTGCTTTGTTTAGTCAAATTGCATCATGTAATGTTTATAATTATTCATTGAAGTGTGGTGAAATTATGGGTAACAAATACAAGTTAATGAGTTATTGTTTGGGTTATATTGTATGCAGTCAGAAAGGAGTTTGTGTTAAAAGACAGGTTTGTCTGAGGGGCTTGGTATTTGGGTTTCTTTCAATATTGCTTGCTGGTGATATAGAATTGAATCCAGGACCCATTTACAATGATCTTGCTGATACTGATTATTTTAGACACAACCCGTCTGGTATGAGGATATTGCATTTCAATGTCCAGATCCTGTTCCCCAAGATGCATGAGGTAGAGGCCTGCGCTGAGATGTATGCACTTGACATGCTGGCATTGAGTGAAATGCGGCAGATGCCAACTGTCTCTAATAATGATATATACCTTCCTGGCTATAACATTTATAGAAAAGAAAGAGAAAGGGGAGGGGAGGGAAGGGGGTTATGTTCTATGTGAAAAATTATCTTTTGACTGCTGAAAAGCATCTATTTAAAGAATATGTTTTATGATGAATATTTAGCAATTCAGGTTTCTTTGGGTCATACTAAAACATTAACTATTTGTTGTTCCTCTATTCCCCCAAGACTAGAAATGAACGTTTAAAAGAATTTGTTGAGAACTTGGATTACAAACCAATGGGTGAAATCACGATCTTGGGGGATTTTAGCTCAAATTAGGTGGGATCTGAAGTGTTAAAGCTTGGTGCTATGTTAGATCCTTTTGGCTTGCAACAACTGATTACTTTGCCTACTAGGGTAAATGGAAAAACTAACAGACACACTGTTATTGATTGGATACTATCTTATAAACCAAATCACATTTTGAAATGCGGTGTTCTAGCTGATTCTATAAGTGACCACAGCCCTATATTTTGTCTGTGGATACACAAAGGCCCTAAGAAATCTGAACCTGTAATAGAAACTTCCAGAAACTTTCATGATTGTTATAAGCAACTGTTTTGTGAAAAACTGAGAGGGGGTCCTGTTTGCATTCAATTCCGGACATAAACTGTGCTTTAGATTTTTTTATTCATGAATTTATAGCTGTGCTGGATATTATAGCACCATATGTTAGGAGACGTAAATCTGGGAAAAGAGCTGGCTGGCATAATGCTTCCTTATTTAAATTAATGCATACACTGGATAAGGCATGTAAAAATTATAAGAATACAGGTACTGCGACTACTTTTCAGGATTATCGATGCTTATGTAATAAGTGTAAGGCTCAGATTAAATCAGCAAAAATTAGATTTTTGAGACAAAAGCAAATAGATTGGCTTTCAAATAGTAAGACATTCTGGGAGTACATAGATACATAGACAGTGTTGGCAGATAAGGGCCTATGGCCCACCCAGTCTGCCCATTTAAGTCTGTAAGTTCAGTTTATGTTTTCCAAGAAGTCTGTTGCCCCTTACCCCTGACCTCCAGAATTCCTTTATGTCTATCCCATGCATTCTTAAATCCCGTGATTGTTTCAGCCCCCACCACTTCCTCTGGCAGGGTGTTCCACTTGTCCACCACCCATTCTGTGAAGAAATTCTTCCTCACGTTTCCTCTGAATCGTCCTCCCTCCAACTTCATCCCATGCCCTCTAATCCTGGACCATCTTTTTTGCTTAAAAATAGTGCATTCCTGCACCCTGTTCCTCCCTGTAAGATACTTGTATGTCTCTATCATATCCCCTCTCTCCCTCCTCTCCTCCAGGGAGTACATGTTCAGTGCCTTCAACCTGTCCTCATAGGACTTGTGATGCAATCCATGCACCATCTTTGTTGCCCTCCTCTGAACCTTCTCTACCCTGTCTATGTCCTTACGTAGGTAAGGTCTCCAGAACTGCACAGTGTACTCCAGGTGCGGCCTCACTAGTGTCTTGTATAGTGGAATTATGACCTCCCTTTTCCTGCTGGTGATGCCCCTGCCTATGCATCCCAGCATCCTATTTGCTTTACCTGCTGCCTTGTCACACTGTTTCCCTGCCTTGAGGTCATCAGAGATGATAACCCCAAGATCCCTTTCCTGCTTGGTGCATGCTATATCCTCCCCCCCCAACTGATATATTGTGCCAGGGTTTTTGTGCCCAATATGCATTATCTTGCACTTCCTTGCATTGAATTTCAACTGCCAAACCCCTGACCATTCTTCAAGTTTCTGCAGGTCCCTTCTCATTCTGTCTACACCCTCTGGTGTGTCTACTCTGCTAAAGAGCTTTGTGTCATCAACGAACAGTGAAATTCTGCCTTCTAGGTCCTGCGCAATGTCACTGATGAAGATATTGAATAGTACTGGTCCCAGCACTGATCCCTGTGGTACCCCACTGGTCACTCTTCCCTCTGTGGAGTGACAACCATTTACCACCACCCTCTGTGTCCTGCTATGTACAATTAATTGATTAATTAATTGTTGTGTACAATTAATGGTTTAATTAATACCTCAGTAAAATCTGAAATCACTATGAAATTAGATAATGACATGGTTACCTCCCACCAATTAAATGCAAGTGAGTTTAATAGAAGGTTTAGCGACGTGGACAAACATTTTGGGACCAGTTTTGATTCATTGCCAGCTATAGCCCCAGATATTGACAATAAACCTATATTTTATCTAAAGGGTACAACCCCTAATGAGGTTTACAAGCTTCTAAAGCAGCTTAAGTCAGATAGTTTGGCTGGTTATGATGGCCTCTCCCCTAACCTGCTGCATGATGCAGCAAGTGTCTTGGCTTATCCTATCAGTGTATTGATAAATCTATCTTTTATGACTGCAGAGGACACTAACATTTGGAAAAACTTTCTAGTGGTCCCTATTGACAAATTAGGTCCTCTTGTTGACTTTGGTAATTACAGACCGATTTCTATCTTGTCTGCAGTTACGATGGTACAAGAAAGGATTGTTTACAATCAACTTGATGCGTAAGTTGATAACCATGGATTGCTCTCTAGAAATCATCATGGTTTTAGAAAGTGTCATGGGACAGAGACTGCCTTAGTCGAGTTCAAAAATGCAGTCCTTGAGGGCATGGAGAAGGGGTGTTTAACTGGGTCTGCATTCGTGGACTTGATCAAGGCATTCAACTTGGTTAACCATGAGCTTTTGATTAATAGGTTAAAACGCTGGGGCTGTGACATCCTGTTGTAATGTGGTTATCTAACTATTTACATAACAGATTTCAGATGGTTAAATTTCAAGGGTATGTTTCTGAAATGGGTTCCGTTAAGTATGGAGGCCCTCAGGGCTCCATACTGGGTCTTATTTTGTTTTCATTATACTTTGATGGGGTTTCTGCTGCTTTAAACAATGTTTCTTTGACAATTCATGCAGATGATGTTGTGTATGCCTATGGTAAAACTGTCAGTGAATTGAATGTAATCTTGACGAGGGCGATGGGCAATTTTCAGCGTTAGTTGTCTTGCAACAAATTGGTGTTGAATATCACAATAACGAAAACAATGGTACTTGGTACACCTTCTAAACTAAAGGTATATGGTTCTAATCTTCAGGTTAAAACCTTAGATGGCACCACATTCGAGAATGTGAAAACCTATTGATATTTGGACCTTATATTAAACCCTGTGTTAAATTTTGATGCTAATTTGATTTAAGTAATGTCTAAGATACATGGTAAATTAGATATGTCATACAGAATCAGGTCATTCCTGACAGATGAGACTAGAATAGCAATAGTTAAGCAATGTTTACTTCCTGTTCTTACATATGCCTCCTTGGTTACAGACAATGTTTCCGTAAATTTTTTATACAAAAAGTCAGTTTTGCTACAAAAACTAGGTAAATTTGCCATGTCACTTCCCTCTGGTACCCATCACTGTATAATTCTTGATAAAATGGGATGGCTGTCAAGTATACTGAATTATGATATGTAACGGTAAAATGTATTTATAGAATAGTTTGAGACAACATTTTATTTAGCCTAAAGGGGGAGAGACAGCAAGATGGCTGCAGTGCTGCTTCACTCCTAGCTGCACTGCTGTAGTAGCATTTCAGTTCATTTACTTTACCTATCTTTATTTTAAAAAGGCTCCAAATGAATGAAACTCAGCTTACATTTTGATGGTTTGTTCTTGCTGATGCTGACTCACTCCAATAAATCCCCGGGAAATCCCCGGTGACAGCTTGAGTACTTGGTTGGTGTTTGGCGTTTGCCTAGGTGTTTTTTTGACTTGCTGTTTGCCACTCTGCCCAAACTGGATGGAAGTTTTGCCGTAGGCTTTGTTGACCAACTGGGTGTACTGAGATGCAGACTGAACTTTTGAGAGGATTCAGCTGGCAAAACTGGGATCCTGAATACCTTTGAATAGAAGGGTGATCACTTGAAAGCACAGAGAAGACCCCAGGAAATTTGTGCATTGAAGCTTCATTGGAGAAGGTTTCTAGCTTATATGGCCTGTCGGGTCATAGAGAGAGAAGTTTTGCAGGAGCACAAAATGTGCTGAAAGGTTTGTTAATGCCTTGAAGAGGTATGCTACCTTTGCATAGGGCTTGGGGGTTCTTTTTAAAATGAATTATTAAGTTTACTGCGCTTCGAGGAGCGCTTTGTTCTTCATCTAGGAGCCTGCAGTCAAAAACTGATCTGGTGGTACAAGAAATAGAAATAAAAAGAAAAGATGGAGCCTGATCAAAGAATCGATTAAAAATGGGATACAAACTTTTTGTAACCTAAACTGAAATGGGGACCGAGAAAACAGAGGTCTAGAGTGATTTTTTTTCAGACGATGGATTCCTAGATTTAAACAGGAGGTCTCGTATGTATTTTTATATTTCGCCTGGTCTGAAGGACCCTATGCTAGTGACTAGTACCTGCTCTTTTTTAAAATTATTTTATAGAAGCTAATGGAAGGAAATTATGGACTCTTAAGAACTATGAGTTACAGCATCTTCATTACCGATTATTGGAGAGTTTTTTAGAGAGTTAAACTGTTTTAGAATCACTTTATAAAGCACTTCACTTTTGGCTTGTGGTAAGAGCTATTGTAACACAAACATCGAGGGGATCGAAACGTATTGTCTCCTAACCAAATAGTATTTTGAGTGCCACAATATACAGATATTTTACTCCTGGTTACCTGGTTATCCATAGAGTTTGTTTTGTGGACTGCAAGACTTCAATGAAGCTATGGACTTGTAGTGACTGTTGCAAAATAGACCTACCTATTCACTACTAAAATATTTAGTTACTGCTACCAGAGGATTCTAATATTTCATGCTATAATGTTGTCATGATTGAGGAGCCTGAATTTATTTATTATTACAGTTCTTAGTTCTCTGCTGAAGTTAAGACTGGATGTTCAGCCAAAGGACTCTTTTTTGGAGCCATGCATGCTGACTGGTGTAATTTTTATTTACTTCTTTCTTCCATACAGTATAAAACAATGTATTATAATGTGTATTGGTCTAACTTAGATATCCATTGTGCAAGCTTTTGTCTTTAGTAAGTTGGTCAATAACTATTCAATGAGCCTCTTTGCTGTTAATCAATTATTTACCTACAGCTTAAACAGAACAACACAAGGTAGACATGCTCCAGGATAATTGGATTGAATAATTATTTTTTAATAGTAACTTTAAACATTTATTTTAATTAAGTCACCAGGGAACCCCTTATGATGGTATTGCATGAGACACTTGTTTGTTTGCCTATGTTTTTTTGTGTCTGCCTGCATTACCAGGAGATGGAACTGCCTTGGGGGCTGATGTCTGAAGTGAAAACCTCATAGGAGAGTTTCCTGTAAAAACTTCTAGTTGCTGAAAGTGGTTAAGGTAGAAAAATTGTTGCAAGTATGATAATGGGTCTTTAGCTGGTACAGAAAATGTGCATTAAGTATGCAGACTTAGTACAGCTAAGAGTTCTCTGTCAAAATGATCACTAAAGTATCCAGGTGTCAGATTGGTCAAGACAGAAAAATGATGTATAAGTATGTTAATGGATTATAGCTGATTCAGAAAGTACTGATATATTAAGCATGTAGACCAAATGCTGTCCATTCAGGTTTGTTAAGCATAAGAATGGAGAACTACAAGGTGCCAGATATAGTTAGTAGAAAATATGACACATGAGTATGTTAATGGGTTATTGGCCTATACAGAATGCAATAAGTTCAGTATGCAAACTATTTTGGTTAAGTGATGTTACATTTGAGTATTCCTTCTGGAGAGTTTTGTGTTCGGCTTATGCTTCAAGCTCTTTTAAGTTGAGGCAGTATAGCGCAGTGGTTTAAGGCTCTGAGCTGCAAATCTGGTGACATCCAGCAGACCAGACCTGGGTTTGAATCCCACAGCTTCTACTTGCATACTGTGTGACCCTGAGCAAGTCACGTAACTTCCCTGTGCTCCCAGGTCGCACCTGTAAATAATCTTTCAGCTTAGTGTGCTCCTCCTGGTTAAACAACTAAATAAAAGTTTTATACATATGCAAGGCCGTACTTGGAAAATTGGGGTATAATGAACGTGGTAAGCAGTACTAAGAGGGTGCTACACTTTGAAATGTATTTGAGTAACAACAAACTGAAATGGAACCTAGAGATATATGAAACAAGGAGCTCAGATTCTTGAGCAATGCTGTGTATTTCTTATGTATTTATCTCTTATGATATGCATTTGGCCATTGATTTTAAAGCCTGTATAGAGACCATACTTTGTGGTAATGCAAACAAAGGGAAAGGAAAGGTTCTTAATGGAGTTTTATAATGTTCATGATATGTAATTGATTATGAGTGTATGATCAATTGTACTGGTTATGTTTTGTTTGCTTGTCTGCTTTTGTAATTGTCTATGACCGAACAAATAAAGCTCTATTTAATTATTTATAGAATAGTTCAAGCTGGTATTCCAATTAGTCTTTGTGGATACTTAAAGCATTTTAATTTGAGTATGTCTTCCAGAGCTTGGGGAGATGAGGTGACCTTGAGGCTCCCTTTAAGAAGAACTAAGTGTGGACACAGGGCTTTTTCTTTTACTGGCCCATGTATTTGGAATGGTATATCATTCACTATCAGGAATTCATCCTCTTATGGATCTTTTTCAAACACATCGTACTTGTACCGTAAGTCTTTTTTAGAATGTAAATGTGTTAACTGAATTTTTATATTATTTGTATTTTGACGTAGAAACAATTATCTAATTTTTTCTCAATGCATCTTTGTTATGTACAGTAATTGTATCTGTTATGTTTGACTTTGTGGGATGCACCTGTAAAAGGATTTATTTCCAATTGTGCTAACCAGTTAAACAAATAAACAAACAAACAAACAAACATGTCACCTCCTCCATCTGATAATATGCTCTGCAATTAGAGATGTAGTGAAGTAAATTTCCACTAGTGAAGTGGATGCGAAGCAACCACTTCACATTAGTATTCTGCTACACAAAGTGCCCATTTTAAACCCTCACTTCGCCACTTCACATTGTAATTATAACTTTGCATTGTGCACTCCGCCTTATTCCACTTTAAAGCAGAGAGAGAATTCACAGGCAGCCCACACACATCAAATGGCTTACATAGTGTAGGTCACATGCTTCAGTCAGGCAGGCAGGAGGTTACTGGTAAAAACACTCTCCAACGTGGGCTGACTTACACATTTTGTATGGGGTGTGACAAATGGCTCTGCTCTGCGAATGGCTAGGTGTGGGGTGTGGATGTGTGATGAAGAGGGGTGCACAGGTGACAAGTCCACAAAGGAAGTTATTTTCCCCATTTTACATACAGGGGTTGTTGTACCACTTGCACTAGACATACTGCATTGGCCACCACCACCGCCGCTACTCTGACCACCACTTGACAAGATTTTTAAATCATAATCCTCTCCCTCATCATGCTTGTAGTAATCTTCTGGAGTTATTTCATCACTACTGCAGACATTCCTACTTGGTCTTACACTCATGGAAGGGGATAATATGCTCAATAAGGTTGATGATGAGGGTGAACACCCCACTATGGGATTAGCTGCCATCTGGTGCCAGGTCCACAGTGCCATGTGCCTTTTCTTAAGATGTGTATGCTGGCCCCCCCATGCCCAAATGACTCCCCTTTTTACCTTGACTCACATGCGCATGGCAAAGCAGGCAGATTGCAACTGACTCATCATTTTTATCATGGATAAAAAAATCCCAAACAAGGGATTGTGATCCCCTACTTTTAATATGTCACTGATGCTGCTTATTGGACTCTGTTTTTTTAACCCCTGAAATGAGGGGTTTGTTATATGATTTTTCAGGCTGGACACACTTGGACTTCAACTGACCACCACAACTACCTATGATTATTACTGGGTCATTATTGTCATCATCAACAGGAACTGTTAAATCACACCTTTATTAAGGAGGGAGGGAGGATGTAACACCAACAGTCCCAGACACAGCCACCTTGACTTTCTTTTTCTCCAGTTCCCAACAGAGGTCACTGACATCATCATATTTATCAACATCAACCACATCCACATTTTCAGCTTGGATGCTGTCATGTGGAGAACATGTTGCAACCACAGCATCATCATCATCACCACCCGATATTTTTGTGCCACACTTTGAATCATTGGATGGTAAAGGCATGATTTCAACAGCACTGGAAGAAATGTGACATTGTGAGTTATCATCACAGGGATCAGAATCATGTTCAGCTGTCATGGGGATGTTAATGGGGAGTATGTCATCATCTACACTGTCAGCTACAGCTTTAAACTGAACTATATTTTTTGAAATGGTTAACTGGTCAGAAGTGGAATTTGAGGCAACAATACTCATGACAGCAGAAACTGCTCTAACACCTCCAGCTGGCACAACATCATCTCCTCCAACTATGAGAGAAGCTAAAGATTTCACTGTAAAAAATATTTATTTATTTACTTTTTTGGTAACCAGGTAAGTGCGCTGATCCAGTGAACCATTTTCAGTCACGACCTGGGCCACAAGGTGGCAGTACATGGATACAAGCAGTTGATATAATAAACAGTTTACATATACTGTACAAGCATCAATAGATAACAAATAGACAAAAACTTACTTGTGTTAAACAAACAATGGTAAGTGAGGTACCATAGGGATACCTGCAGCAGTACAATGAGAGAAAAGTTACAGATTCACAAAGAGTAGTTTAACATAACAGACTTAACAATATCTAGTCTAGGTAACACGCCTGTCCTGAGAAAGAGAGCAGGTTGGCCTGAGAGCTTGGGGTAAAATTAGGGCATGGCTTCCAGACAGTGCGCTGAGTCTAGGCACTGAGGGAGCATAGTCTGAGTAAACTGGAGAGCAGGGTGATTTGTGTTAAGCCCCACTAAGGCTTGGTGTTACCTTGAGCCATGGCCTGCCTGGACCAGGTTCAGAGATGTGGGAGGAGGTCTCACAGGTAGGTTTGAGAAGGCGGTAAGAGAGTCAAGTCAGTGGGTTAGTGCTTTAGGATAGTGGTGCGGTGGAGAGTTGGATGGGCAGAAAGTGCCCTCCGTGGTAGGATTATGGTGGCTTTCGTCTCCTGCACTGTCCTGTGTGCATTTGCAGGTGGAGCCTATCATTAACCTTGACATTAACATTGATGGAGAAATCCCTTTACTGACATCAGCTATGCACTTCTGTGTACTACCATGCCCACAGACAATCTTGCCACTGGCAGCAGTGCCATTGGCCAAAAACAGCTTTACCTGCATGTCTCTTGGCAGGCATTTTGGGGAATCACCAAGAAAATTCTAAACAAATTTATATTTCTGAACTTTCAGTCTGGGCCAGTGGATGGGAATCCGAAAAAAAACAACAACTGTGGCTTGCAGATGGATTTAGGCACTAAACAGATGCAAAAGCACAGACAGATTAAGATTGCACTGCACAATCAAGAAGAGATGTAGATGCAAAGTCACAACAACACCTTAACCAGTGCTCACAAGTCACAATCCAATCTGGAAAGTAATGCCTCTTGCCAGTTTTTTTTTTTTTTGGGGGTGGTGGGGGGCAATGCACTACAGTAACAGTCCAAAACCAAGATACCACAAAGCAGAATAAAATCATGCAGGTGCAGTGGATAGCAGGTTCACACTGCTGCAATTACTCTGTGGCACAATAAAATGTGTCTGATTTGATGGCACACGTCACACACACACACACTACAAGTAATGCATTGCAAACTGAAAACTTCAGTAATATAACCAAATCTTTTAAACAGACTGAAATTATGCACTGCTGCACCACAACAATCAGCAAAAAAAAGTCAAGAATTTTGGAAAATATCACTGCGTGTTCATTAACACAGTTATACAAGAAAAATATAACCAAAACAGAAAGACTGCCTTTTTCTCCCAGTTAATCTACCTACACCACAGATACCCCCCTCCCCCAAAGCACACTTCAATTGCCTGTCAGTACACAGACTGAATGTTCTAAATTAACATTCAAAATTCACACAAAGACAATAAACACTCAATGATATGAGCACAGGACAGTTTCCTACAATCGAGCAAAAAAAAGGCTCAAAAAGGCTTTTTTAACAGCTTTTAGAGGGTTTGAATCACAAATCTCTGAGAGCAAACTGTCTCCAACTCCCACTACACACTCACTACACAGAACTGAGGCTATGCAGAACAGTCTAGAGCCCATGTGACCTGCAATCCCATGAATCAGTGTCAGTGGCTCAGTAGGTAGCACACTCGCCTCTGAGGCCGGGAGATCAGAGGGCTATGGGTTCAGTTCCCGCATCTGGCACTTGGGTTAATATCCCAGTACTGACACTGTAGTGCAGCATGAGAGTGGTGCTGCACTTCTGAGGTGCCGTCTTTCGGATGAGAGGTTAAACCGAGGTCCCATCTGCCTGGATTGGTGGTAGTTCAGGTGGATGTTGAAGATCCCATGGCACTTCTCGAAAAGAGTAGTGGAATTTCCGAATTTCCCCAGTGTCCTGGCCAAATTTCCCTCATTCACTAAAATTACCACCAACAACTTAATCTGGTTCAAGGTCAGTTGGCATTCATCTGTATCCCCCTCCCCCGGGTCGTGCCTGAAAATAGGCAGGATTTGTCTAGTGCGCTTACCCGGTCAACAAAAACTAAAAAAAAAAAAATCACTGCACAATTTGCCTTGGAGCTCAAAAACAAGGCAAAGTGATACGAAGTATATGGATTTCTATGTACTTTGCATTAAAATTGGTGCATAAGTGGTTGGGGGAAGGCGAAGTACCGTGAAGTCATTGTTATCAATGGACTTCACATTCCTCATTATGACGCAAAGTTCTCTGCTTCACATTGTGGATTACTTTGCAGATTCTGCATTACTCAGAGAGATGCCTCACTGAGCGAATATTGGCCACTTCATCCACCTCTACCCACAATGTTATTAAGACTTACCTTGCTCACTTGGTCCTGCAGACCCCACCTTGTGTGCACCTGTTATGCCTCTGGTGGTAGGCTTCCTGGCAGCCTCCATGCCCTCTTTCCCTTGCACTCCTGTGTGACGACACAAAGCATTTGCAATGATGTTAATATGCACCACCCAAGTTGCCCTTGCTATTTTATTGTGCAATGTGTAAGGCAAGTGGCAGGTACCTACTTTGGGCCACTCAACAGTGTGCACATGGTCACATCAGCTGCTCTGGCCATGTCCTTCAGCTGCTCCAGACCCGGATTCTATGATCCATCAGGGCCATGTCTTGCCAGCGATGTTTTAGCTGGCATGGTGTGCTGCACATGCCAGATAACTTGTGTGGTCAGCCACCAATCACCCTCCAGACCCTGATTCTGT
Organism: Neoceratodus forsteri; assembly: GCA_016271365.2. Taxonomy (NCBI): domain Eukaryota; kingdom Metazoa; phylum Chordata; order Ceratodontiformes; family Ceratodontidae; genus Neoceratodus; species Neoceratodus forsteri. The sequence continues at coordinate 59,790,886 of CM028130.1, forward strand.
ATGTTGGGATGTGTCTCCTGCACATTGATGGGAGCAGAACCATGCTCCACTGCTGCACTCAGCTTATTAGAAGTGCAGTTTCTTTGGGGCTGAAATTTCATGTTAAACCCCTATTGTCTGACATGCAGGCTGCAAAACACTTTGAGGTACTGCTGGAATAGGCTGTGCCCCTCAGTGAGGCCATAGATGATACCCTGGCATTGCACATTGGCATGTTTTGCTGCTGCCACTTTGTGTGTGGCCACATTTCCACTTTCATAAACATTGTACAGTGCGGTGGACACAACTATGTCATTTTTGGCATGTTGTAGTTGTTTTTCTGATAAATATGATGCAAGTCACAAAAACATCTCTTGCCGCAGTTGCATCAGATTACCTATGGCACTCACATGCACCACACATACACTTCTGTGTATGTTGCAGCCTGCACTGCTGTCCCCCCTGTTCATCTGCTGGCCCCTGTAATCCCCCCTTTGTCCCTTGCCACATACATGCTTATGGTGCATGCAGTACTTTTCCCACTTTTGTGGGTTCAGACCCACCTGTGCAGCATGGTCCCAAATGGCCTTCCATAGTATCTCCTCATCCTTCCTAATAACCCCCTCAGTACAACACCCACTCAATGTCTGTTCATCTGCATGTCCATTTGTACTCTCCCCTACCAGCTGTCTGGGGCCACTCTTCCTACAATGTTTCCTTTGGAGCCACGCACAGGTGTAGCACAGTCATACTGAGACCATCTGCTCCTACCTGAGTGCAGGTCAGCTAGCCACCAAGGCATGCCCACACCACTTCTGCATTGACCAAACATACCCTGCAGGCCCAACACAGGCCCTGCACACCCAACTTGTGGCAATCCTGGTGTCCACCACACCATAGAGTGCCATAGCTTGACTGTGCTGTTGGCCACCCTGTAGTCTTGTGAATTACAGGGGTTCCCACACATGACTCAATGGCAGTAGTGGTCCCAGGAGCAGTCCTCACCAAATGTCTGCTGGATGACCCACATGCCCCTGCTGTCTCCCATAGGCCACCCTGGATATGTCATAGAAAGGGCTGCACATGTCATGGGCCACTATGACTGACATGGCAGGATGGACAGCATACTTTTCTTCCATGCCCCATGGCATGCAACAACCCATTCCAGTCCTCCAGGCCCACTGTCTGATTGCCATTTTGCACCAGTAGAGTCATGACAGTGATGGCCATGACTACTGGCCTTATCCATTCCTTGCAGCACTGCAAATGGTTCTGTTCTGCATCCACATCTCCTCCGTTCTTTTGTGGGACCAATCCCACTTGTCCCATCTCATGTGTTATACCAACATGCATATTGCTCCTTACATGCTGGGTACTATGTTCAGCTGATGCTACACACCAAGAATGGGCACAATATGTGCAACAGTGTTGCCATCACCATGGGCTGGCAACAGGCAGACAGACATCCTCGGTGCCATGCTATGAGGTCACCCCATCACGGCAGTCACCAGGGACCTATGTGTGCACTGCTGTGGTAAGGTTCTGTACAGCTGCCAGTGTCATGCTTGGGATGATTACATCCTTTCAGGTGAACTGGCTAATAATTAATTCTGCTCTTGCATGCTATCCTGCAGATGCTGCTCCAATCCTTGTGGACCCCTTGCTGGATCCTGTATCCCAGCAAGAAAACAACAGCACAATCGACCAGTGCACTTAAAAAACAGACTCACACCATAAATAGGTATATAAACATGTTAATTAAATAGTAAGGTCTAGGAAAATGGCACCCCTCAAAATAGGAACATCAGCAGGAGCTCCTCACTCACTTGGAGCTCCTGCTGGTGTTCCTATTTTGAGGGGTGCTGTTTTTCCATGACCTTACTATTTAATAAACACAATGTATGCACCTATTTATGGTGTGAATCTGTTTTGTAAGTGTGCTAGTGGATTGTGCTGGTTTTTCTTGTTGTGGTTCAGTGATTTTACTGTGCACAACCAACCATGGGGCAGCTTTCTCTTGCTGCTTTGATCCTGCATCCACCATGTCCTCACTCCTTCCTCCTCTCCCTCTGAAGACTCAACCTCTGGTAATGGCAGACATTGTGGTATGGCAATGTTGTGTAAGATGCAGCATGCCAAGAAGATCCTGCATGCCATACCTGGGCTGTATTGCAATGCTCTGCCCGATCGATCCAGGCTTCTGAAGTGTACCTTCAGAAGGCATAAGGTCCTCTCTATCACTGATCTTGTGGACATGAGTGCCTCATTGTAATGTTCTTCTATCTTGCTCTGTGAATCTCGGACAGGAGTCGTGAATTGGTGGTGTGGAGAGAAAGGGTATGGCTTCATTGGCGATTGGGATCTCACATGGAGGGATGAGGGACTGTATTCACCAGATGGCCTACATCTATCCAGGGGGAGCGCAAAGGTATCCTCACTGAAAAGTTCAAATGCTTCCTCCACAAGCATTTAAATTAGCCAAGGGGGGAGGCAAAATCACTCAGTAGGATAAAGGTACCCCCCCCACATAACATATCTGAAGTAAGGGGGATCCAATTAGTACAAGGGCACTATCAAACCCAATAAATACATTAGATACAATTGTGGGGAGGACAGAAAATGGAACCCAAAAACTTCACAGGACTGTAAAAAATGGAAAAGGAGGGTGGGCACACAAGCTGGAAAGTTATGTGCAAAAATGCCCATAGCCCGGGGAACAAAATGCCAGACCTAATGGCATTAATGGAAGACACAAACCTGGACATAGTAGCTATTACAGAAACATAGCACACAGGGAACAATTACTGGCATATAGCCATACCAGGATACCCACTTTTTATAAAGGATAGGGAAGGGAGAAGGGAAGGGGGGTTTGCTATGTATGTGAAGGAGGGTATTAAAGCAACAGAGTCTCAAGGGTCACAAGAAGGAGCAGAGATACTGTGGGGTTACCCTGGAGGTGGGAAAAAGGACAGTCATTCACTCTGGAGTGATTTACAGGCCTCCGACACAGGGAGAGGAATCAGATGATGCCCTTGTGGAAACCATCCACAAAATGGCAGCCAAAGGGGAACTGCTACTAGTGGGTGACTTCTACCTGCCCGAAGTAGATTGAGCCCTCAGTCTGCAAGTACAAGGGGTAGGGACTTCATAACTGCCCTGAATTGGGCAAACATACGACAGCTTATAGCAGAACCAACCTTCGAGGAGGCTATACTGGATTTGGTCTTGACCAACAGGAACAGGATCACAGATGTGGAGGTGGGCAGTCCCCTTGGTACCAGCAACAACAGGACAGTGTGGTTTAAGGTAACCACAGTGGAGGAGGCAAGCCATACAAGGATAAAGGTCCTAGATTTTAGGAAGGCTAAGTTTAAGGAGATGGGTACAAATCTCAAAAGAGCCATAGCAGTGGAAGGTACAGGGTGAAATGTGGAAAAACAGTGGTCTAGACTCAAGTGAGTCATAACAGAAGTAACAGGTCATTGTGTCTAAATGCATAGCAAAAGTAAAAGAAAGAAAAGGTCATTATGATTCTCAAAGGTAGTGGCCAAGAAAGTAAGGGAAAAGAAAAGAGCCTTCAGAAGACACAAGGAAACACAAAATGATGAGAACAGAGAACAATATCTAGAGAAGCAGAGGGAATCTGGAAAAACAATTAGAAGGGATAAAGCACAGACAGAGGAAGGTATAGCCCAGGCTATTAAGAAGGATGACAGCACCTTCTTCAGATATATTAGTGAGGGGAAAAAGACCAGAAATGGAATTGTTAGGCAGAAGAAGGAAGGAGGAGAAAGGGTGGAGGATGACCTAGAAATGGCTAAGATACTGAACAAGTACTTTTGCTCAGTATTCACCAGGGAAGAGGAGGGTGAGGGACTGAGACTCAGTAAGACAGGTATTCAAGGGAGGGAGATAGACACCAGCCCATTCATGGTGGAAAGAGTCCTAGAAGAACTCTGGAAAATAAAGGCAGATAAGGCAATGGGGCCAGATGGGATCCACCTGAGACTACTAATGGAACTCGGGGAAGTGCTGGTGGAACCACTGGCTGCACTTTTCAGCACATTACTAGACACAGAAGAGGTGCCTGAGGACTGGAGGAGGGCATATCTGGACCTTCTTCACAAGAGTAGAAGCAGAGAGGAGGCAGGTAATTACAGGCCTCTAAGCCTGACCTCAGTAGTGGGGAGAACTAATGGAGTCCTTACTTAAGAACAGGATTGTGACGTTTCTGGAGGATAACAGGGCACAGGATCCAAGGCATCATGGATTCTCAGTGGGAAGGTCCTCTTCAGATGAATCTTATAGATTTCTTTGACTGGGTAACCAGGGTGGTAGATCAGGGAGTGGCAGTGGACATAGCCTTCCTGGATTTCTGCAAGGCCTTCAACACCATCCAGCACAGAAAATTGCTAAATAAATTGGGGAGCCTGGGAGTGGGTCCTATGGTGGTAAAATGGGTTGGGAACTGGCTAAGGGACAGGACTCAGAGGGAGGTGTTTAATGGCATGAAATATGAGGAGAGGGGGGTGACCAGCAGGGTGCCACAGGGGTCAGTGCTGAGGCCAGTCCTATTCAATGTCTTCGTTAGTAATTTTGCAGTGCATCTGGGGGGAAGGTGTGCCTCTTTGCAGATGACACCTAGGTCTGCAACAGAATGAACACACTGGAAGTGATGGAAAAAAATGAAAAAGAACCTAAGCCTATTAAAGGAGTGGTCAGGTGTCTGGCAGTTGAGTATCAATGACGAAAAGTGCAAGATCATGCACCTGGGTCACAGGAATCCAAGGGAGGAGTACAGGATGGGTGGGGAAATTCTGGCCACCACAAGTCAGGAGAGAGACCTGGTGGTTATCATTTTTGATGACCTGAAGGTGACCGAAGAGTGTAAAAAAGCAGTGGGGAGATCAAACAGAATGTTGGGGTTCATAGGGAGGGCATAACAAGCAGGAGGAAAACGGTGGTGATGCCACTGTACAGATCACTGATGAGGCCTCAGCTGGAGTACTGTGTCCAGTTCTGGAGACCACATCTGAGGAAGGACATTGACAAAATAGAAGCAGTCTAGAGAATGGCAACAAAGATGGTACATGGACTGCACCAGAAGCTCAACGAAGAAGACTTAAGGACCTTAATATCTATTCACTGGAGGAAAGACGGTACAGGGGAGTTATGATAGAGACTTTCAAGTACCTTAGGGGAATAAACAGGATACAGGTGGAAAGCATATTTCAGAGAAAACTCTGTACAAGAACAAGGGGGCATGATATGAGGCTGAAGGGCGGAAGGCTCAGGGGTAATGTTAGGAAATACTTTTTCACTGAGAGGGTGGTGGAGCCATGGAACAGCCTTCCAGCAGAAGTGGTGGGTGCAAAAACAATATGGGTGTTCAAGAGTGCATGGGACAGACATAAGGGTACCCTGGATATGTGCAGAGCAGGAGAGCAGCAGATCAAATAGGATCTGGGGCTGCAGCATTGAGTAGGGAAATGGGCAGACTAGGTGGGCCATGTGGTCCTTATCTGCTGTCAGATTCTATGTTTCTATGAGCCACGGCAGTTGGGGATATCCATTGTCATCTGTAGGGGGATCCATAACGTTACCACCTATAGCCTATGAGTACTGGCCATTCCACCTCCTATCTGTTGCTTCCAGGCTCCCAAGATTGCAAAGCACCATCCCACAACTACCACTACTACCAGCACATGACCAATAGTGGGACACATACACACAACTGAGCCACAATACACCCCTTTTACACTCATCATGCTTTATGGTGGCCACCACCTCTGACCCCCATGCCTGAAGCCCACACCCACGTCATCCAGGCATGTGGTGTCACAACAGTTTTCCATCCACCCTGTGTCACCACAGTACCTGCCTACATGGATCAGCTGCTGGTCACCTCCATATCCTCCCCCTGAAGAACTCGGCATGTGTGTGTGTCTGCCCCCTGTATGTGCAGCCCAGGTACCAATAGGTGCTTCTGTCTCTCTCAGGCACCTACCTATCAACCATTCCCCTTCAATCTTTCCCATTTCAAAGGCCTCATACAGGCCAATGTGAAGGCGTCATGGCATAATCTTGGATACAGAGCAGCCATATCCAAAATGTGGCACTGGCTGTCACAAACCACTGGCATATTCAAAGAGTGGTAGCCCTTCTGGCTCATACACACCTCCTCCTCCGATGGTGGTGCTTTGATGGTCACATGTGTGCAGTCAATGGCACCCAGCATATGTGTATGAAGCATGTCAGAGTGTAGAAGTCCTGTTTACAGGCTGTTGCTGCTGTGCATCCCATTGGAAACCAATGTATCTGTGTTTACAGTGTTCCAGCGTGTGCAGAAACTGCTGCATGAACTTAGACACAATAGACTGTGAGATGCCCACTGTACCTCAAGTGGGGGTCTGGAAGCTTCCTGTGGCCAGGAAGCCGAGTGCTGCACTCATGTTCACATCCACAGGTATTGCATGCCCTCTCTGGGTTGCACTCTGAAGCCCCTTTCTCAAATCCTGGCACAACTTCGTGATGGCAACCTTGTTAAGGTGATAGGAGGCTAGGCACTGCTCCTCAGTGAGGTCCTGGTATGATGTTCTCATTTGGAATACCCATGCCACACATCTCCTGGTGGATCTGTGCTGTCTCTGTGGCATGCTGATCCCCTGAATCTTGCCAGCATGTTGCCTATCACGTCTCTGCCGCTGTTCTAAGGCAAGCCTGATGCCCAGTAGGGCCAGTGGTCTAGACATCTTCACTGTCACTTCTAGGCTGCTTGTGCTGCCACACTACCTTCTCGGTGACTCCAGTCTGTATGTCTGCTGGGGCATATTTAAATGCCCTAGTGTGAATTAGATAAAGCACCACATTGATCTAACAAGTGCATGCTATGATCAGCACAGTGAGCAGGTGTTGCCGCTTCTAAAATCTAAAAAAAGGGGATGATGCATCATTGTTTGGGCACAAGTCATTTTGCAACATTGTTCACCAAATTTTTTGACACAACCTTTGCACAAGGCACTTGACGTAAGCCCTCTTGAGATTGACGCAGGCTGCATTATGACATTGCAATTGCTGCAATTTTTTGATACAAGTCATCACTTGCAGGATAACAAGGCCAAGCAAAGGCCTATAAATATTGATGAGAGGGCGGGATTAAAGGTGGCAATTTGCCACTGAGTGACATTAGGCTCAGTGAGCCTTAGGAATTAAAGAGGCCCTGCCACTTCTGGCCATATGAAAATTAAAAAGGGCAGTCCAGGCCCAGTATTAAAAGGGCACCAGGCCCAGTATAGAGAGGGGCGTCAGGCCTATTTTAAAAGGGCGTCAGGCCCACAGTTTAAAGAGGGAAACAGGCCTAGTTTGAAGGGAGGGCTACCAGGCTCAACATAAAGTGGGAATCCAGGACCAGAACAGAAGGGGCACCAGGCCCATAAGTTCAAAGCAGGCCTAGTGAATTAGAGTAAACCAGCCCAGCAGTAGTAAAGGGCCCTGGCCTAGGTAGTAAGGGCAAGCCAGCCCAGTAGTAATAAGGGCAACCCAGGCCTATCCAGCAAGGCAAAGCCAGCATAGTAGTAAGTAGGGCATATAGGCCCTAAAGCAAATAAGGCATTTAGGCCTTTAGTGTTCAGGGCAACTAGCATAGGGCAAGTGATACCCCCCCCCAGTATAGTAGCTGGACATTCATCATAAAACGTTCAGGGGTAGCCAGATCCTATTCCAGTAGGCCCTACAGCCAAGAAAGGGTCCATTTAAGGGTGCTTAGCTCACAATATGCTACCAAGGAACTGTAACGTCTGTACTATTTATGCTGCTGTTTATTGCTGAAGCATCTGGATGTCTGTGAAATTGCTAGAAGCACCAAGACTGCATTGTGACATTAGGATTGTGGTAATTTGCCCCTGGTCATATAAACTATTGCCCTGTATATCTGAACTATTGCCCTAAGCATCTGAACTATTGCCCTAAGCATCTGAACTGTTGCCCCAGTCATCTGAACTATTGTTCCGGACATCTGGACTATTGCCCTAGGTATAGAACAATTGCCCCACAAGTAAATATTTGCCCAAAAGCTGATAATTTGCCCATTCTCCTGGCAAACTATCTGGTCATTACGCAGTTCTCTTGGCACTGCAAGAAGCTGTATCATATAGCTACATTGCTGCCAGTGTATGGGGACAGTTTCAATCTTCTATCACATTGATGTTCCATGGTGTGATCTGTAATCCTACGTATTCAGAATCAGTCTCTACCCAGAAGAGGACACCTTTATCATCATTCTTCACCAGAAAATGATCTGACCATCAGAACATCTTCATCCGTGTCATCTGCCGAAGTTGAGTTCATCACCGTTCGCACAAGTCATAACTGCCATTTCTTTTGTTTTACAGTTCGAAGTTACGTTTGCCGAAGTTCAAACGCATCATGACCGCTGTGCTAGTGTCATTTATTTTGGTTCCTGTTCCGGATGTCCCAAAGTTGGTTGCCTTCTGCAGGAGATAGTGTGCACGTCATGGAAGAACCTGGTCTGCGCCCCTGGTCATTCGCTGTAAGTCGAGTCCGTCGAACCCCAGTTTGGGACGCGTCCGCCACTTCCTTATTTTGTTCCAGTTCCTTGTGACAACATTGCAGAATCAACCATCTCCACTACAGATCTTTCTGGTTCCTGGTCCTGTCGGAGATCCCTTTTCACCACAGATCCTTCAGAGTCTTGCTGGCCCTAGGAGTGCTGCAGCATCATCCATTTCATGGTAGTCCTTGAGTGGATTTGTCATCACACATCTCCTGGTTTTGCTTCTTCCCTGGTGACCCCAGAAGCGAATCTTGGCCAAGGAATCCTTTGCATCCAGTGTGGAATCTGACAACCCATCTGTGGTTTTATTCCAGGAACCAGTTTTCTCCGGTTCTTTCTTTCCGGCAGCCTTGGAGAGAGTGGACTTTTGCCGAGAAACATATGGTCTGTTTACCAAATCTCTCACCACTCCAGTGGCCTTAACTAAGTCCCTGCTGGGAATTGTGTTTAGTGTTCAACCATTCTGTTTGCTTCCCTTGTAGCTCCCAACAAAGAACGACGGAACACATGAAGACATCAGACATTTGGACTTTGGTAGAACTCTGTGGTCATTGTAAAACCAAGTATTGTATTGTGGGTAGTGAAGAACATCTGATTTTTGCTTAAGTTCTAGTTATACTCATAGGTTACTGTTGAAGAATTGTAGAAGCATAGTAGCAGTAGGCCAAGATACATATTCTAATATTGTTTGTAATCATTTTAGCAGTCGTAGATAAAAGTCATTCTGTCATCTTAACCGCCCTGTTGTGTTGGATGTCCACTCCCTCTCTTGTGATTGTGTCTCCCTACCCACCAGTACTAAATAAATGCCCTGTGGGCATTGAATCTCTTGGACAACTCCTGCCTCTCCTTGTCTGGGTTACTGTTATCTTATCTACAATAATTCGGACCTTGGTGCCTCATTCATCTCATTCCATCTTCATATTGGGAGCACCACTTCTGACCATCACAAGGGGTAGAATTTGTGTTTTCTCCCAATTAATATTCAGACTAGAAATAATACTAAACTCCAATAAAACAGTTTTCAGAGCTCCATAAAAGTCTAGCGGCGTACTGAGGGTTACCAACGGATCATCTGTGTAAGCAAAAGGTTTTGCATTATTTTGCCAGTTTTAATTCCATGAATAGATGGGGAGCAAATGTTGGCTCAATTAGTGGTTCAGTAGCTATAATAAAAAGATAGGGTGACAGCAGGCAGTCTTGTCTGGTACCTCTGAATAAATTAACAAATGGGGATACAACACCATTTGTGATTATTGCAGTAGAAGGACCCTGACAAAGTAGGGATATCCATTTATCAAATGATTGACCAAAACCAAAGTGGCATAACACAGCCTGCATATAATCCCATTCTAGCAAGTCAAAAGGCCTTCACAAAGGTATCAAAGGCTGGGATTGACTTTTGCTGCTGTGAGGGGGAGGAATCGGTGGCCATAGCTGCAAGTAAAATATTTAGTGACCATTGCCACAGAAAAGAGTTGGCAGTCATAGATGCATTAAAGAGACAAGATCTCTGGCATTCTCCGAAGTATTGCCAGGCCTCTGTGCCAGCACTGCTAGGCAGAAAAGAACTAGAGAGTTCAATGAATGGTTCAGGTAATGGTGCAAGAAGGAAGGTTTTGCATGTATAGGGGAGTGGGGGGACACATGGGAGGATGAGGACTTATATTGTAAGGCTAAACTACATCTAAGTGAGAGGGGGCAAGGGTGCTGAGAGGGGGTCTACAACAATATATTGATAGGGTCTTAAGGAGGGATTTAAACTGCTAGGGGGGAAGTACAAGGCTAGGTAGGGGGCGACTTTGACAGAAAGAGTGTAGGGACTAGCTAAGCACTCACCTGCAAAAGGGAGCAGGAAAGGAAACAGGCAAGGGAGGGAGGGATGGCAGAGGGGTATATGGTGGAAAGGACTTTCTGATAATGCTAGAAGCCTGAGAAACAAAATAGCAGACTTAGAGGCCATGATGGTGGAAGAGGACCTGGATATTGTAGCCATAACAGAAACCTGGTGGTCTGAGTATCAGACCTGGTAAGTAGGTATCCTGGGGTACATGCTTTTCCAGGAGGACAGGGCTGGCAGATATGGGGGAGGTGCACTGTACATAAAGGAGGACATTAAGGCTACAAAAAGGCAGGGTGAGCAAGGGGATACAGAAATCCTGTGGGTTATGCTAGAAAAACAGGTTGGGGCAACACTAAGGCTGGGAGTGGTTTACTGACCTCCACTGTAGGGCGAAGAAGTGAATAGCGATTCAAAGGATGGCACTCAAGGGGGAGGTTCTGCTGGTGGGTGACCGAAACCTCCCAGATGTTGACTGGGATATCTCATCAGCAGGGTCAGCCAGGAGCAGGGAAGTTCTCGTGTCCCTCCAAGGAGCTTTCCTGCAACAGCTGGTAAGGAAGCCCACTAGGGATGGCAACATACTGGATGTGGTCCTCACAATGGCGATAGTGTGGAAGGGGTTAGCATAGGGGTCAGCCTGAGTGCTAGTGATCATAATGCAGTGAGCGTCAAGGTTAGGATGGGGAACGAATATGTAAAACCAGCCCAGAGGTCCTGGACTTCAGGTGGGCAGATTTTCCCAGAATGAGGGAGATTTTCAGGAAAGTAATAGAGGGGAAGGAGAAAATAGGGGAAGTGGAGGAATTATGTAAATCATAAAAACATAGAAACATAGAAGTTGATGGCAAATAAAGACCACTAGGCCCATCTAGTCTGCCCATTTTTATTCCTTATGAATGTGCCATAGGTCTTTACTCTGTCAATGACCTATCTATTCATATTCGTCTGTATTGCTCCATTATGCCTATCCCATACTTATTTGAAGCCCTGCACGGTATTCATATCCACCACTTCCTGAGGTAGGCCATTTCATGCATCCACTACCCTTTCAGTGAAAAAAAACTTTCTCACATCCCCCCTTAATTGGCTTCCCTCTAATATCATGCTGCGTCCTCTTGTCGTGCAATTTGTCTTATATTGAAACATGTTAGACTCTTTCACTTTGTTAATGCCCTAAAGATGTTTGAATGTTCCTATTATATCACCACTCTCTCGCTCCTTTGCTCTAGGGTATACATATTGAGCTCCATTAATCTGTACTCATATGTTTTCTGATGCAGTCCCTGCACCATTTTGGTTGCCCTTCTCTGGACTGCCTCCATTTTGTTAATGTCCTTGTCCAGGTGCCTGCCTCCAGTACTGCATGCAATACTCCAGATGGGGCCTAATAAGTGTCTTGTAAAGAGGGATTATTACCTCCCTTTTATGACTTGTGAAACACTTACTAATACACCCCAACATCCCTCTAGCCTTACCTACTGCTTTAGTGGTCTGCTTGGATGATTTCAGATGATCTGTGATGATGATGCCCAAGTCCATTTCTTCCCTTGTGATTGCCTGCAACTCCCCTCCCAACCTATAGGTGGCTTCAGGGTTTCTCTTCCCTATGTGCATGATCTTGCAATTCTTTGTGTTAATTCCCAGTTGCCACTCTTCTGACCATTTTGCCAGTTTATCCAGATATCTTCTCATTCTGCCCACCACATCTGGATCATCTACTGTTTTGCAGATCTTGGTGTGATGTACAATTAATAAAGGAGGTAGTACTAAAAGTGACAGAAATCTGTATAAGGGAGGTAAAGAAGAATAGAAGACAAAAGAGGCCACTTTGGTTCAACAAGGAAGTGAAGGAGGCAATAGGAGAAAGAAAAAGGGTGTTCAGAGCATATAAGATGACACAGGGGAATGAGGACAAGGAAACGTACAGGGAGAAGCTGAGGGTGGCAGGGCAGAAGATTAGGAAGACGAAAGCTGAAACAGAGTGGTGGATTGCCAAGCAGGCCAAAAGTGGGGACAAATGTTTTTTATAGGAGAGAGGAGGAAAGCAAAGCAGGGGATAGTAAGGGGGGGGGCTACAAGTGGGAGGGAACTTCAAGAAGGTGAAGGTTCTGAATAGATACTTTGGCTCATACGAACATACGAAATTTGCCAGCAGATAAAGGCCTAGAGGTCTATCAAGTCTGCTCGAATGTGCAGCTAGCACCCCTTATTCTGCAGCTGCCCCTCCCTTCTACCCTTCCCCTTCATTAACCCCCCCCTTGTTCTGTCCCATCCTTGTTTGAAGCAGTCCACTGTTCTACTGCATACCACTTCAGCAGGTAACACATTCCACCCAGCCACCACCCTCTCTGTAAAAAAGTGTCTTCTCATCTCCCTCCTGAACCTTCCTCGCTCCAGTCTCATATCATGACCCCTGGTGGCACTCCCTTCCCTTACTTTGAACAGCCCCTCTGTACCCATCTTGTTTATTCCTTTTACGTATTTAAAGGTTTCAATCATGTCACCCCTGTCTCTCCTCTCTTCCAGTGAGTACATGTTCAACTCCTTCAACCTCCTCTTGTATGATAAGTTCCCCAGCCCCTTGATCATCTTTGTCACTCTGTGCTGCACCCCCTCCAGTAACTTAATGTCCCTTTTCAGATACGGACGCCAGTACTGCACGCAGTACTCCAGGTGTGGTCTAACTAATGACCTATACAGTGGCAGAATCACCTCCTCCCTCCTCAAGGATATACCCCTTGCAATACAACCCAACATTTTGTTGGCCTTTGCAGCTGCCTTCCTACATTGTGCTGAGTTGTTTATTGACCCTGTAATGAGCACACCCAGATCCTTCTTCTCCTCTGTCTGGGCTAGCTGCACTCCTCCTAGCTGGTAACTATTCCTTGGGTTCTTCATCCCAAAATGCAGCACCTTGACCTTTTTGGCATTAAAGCCCAGTTGCCAGGTGTCTGACCAGGTTTCAAGCTTTACCAGATCATCCTGCAACCCCTGCCATCCCCCTAGGTCATCCACCACCGTGCCTACCTTGGTATCATCAGCAAACAGACTGACCTTGCTTTTGATGTCCCATGATATGTCTGCAATGAATATCCCAAACAACACTGGTCCCAACACTGAGCCCTGTGGAACACCGCTCGTCACTGCCCTTGGGTGTGAGAGCTCCCCACCCACCACCACCCTCTGTTGCCTTCCCTGCAGCCAGTTTCCTACCCATCTCACCAGCTTTGAACCCGCCTCTGTGCCTACTAACTTCCTTCCCAGCCTTCCATGTGGCACTGAGTCGAATTCCTTACTGAAGTCCAGATACAGGACATCCACTGCATGGCCCCTGTCCAGTTGCCTAGTTACCACTCATAGAACTCCACCAGGTTGGTTTGGCAGGATATGCCATGTATGAAGTCATGCTGTCTGCTGTCCTGTAGTCCTTTGGTCTCTATGAGGGCCACCAGCCTCTCCTTCAGGATAGTCTCCATTAGCTTACCCACGATGGATGTGAGACTCATTGGTCTGTAGTTTCCCAGTTCATTCTTGGGGCCACTCTTGTGGAAGGGCACCACATGAGCCATCCTCCAGTCCTGAGGTACACACCCCGAATGTAGTGAGGCATTAAATAGGTCTGCCAAAGGTCCTGCAAGGACCTCTACCAGCTCCTTCAGTACTCTGGGGTGGATGCCATCTGGGCCTGGCGCCTTGTCCACCCTCAGTGCCTTCAAACCCTCTCAAACTCTGCTCTCCATGATTTCCCCATCTGTCACCACTTCCTCCCCTGCTTCTGCCATTTCTCCCACCTTAGGTGTCACCCCCCTCTTCTCTTTAGTAAATACTGAGCAGGAAGTACTCATTTAGTGTTTCCGCCTTATCGCACCCTGCTTCCACCCAGCCCCCCTCCTTCCTAATCCTTACTATGTGGTCCTTATAGCTCCTTTTCTCCCTGTCATGAGTCTCTGTCCTCATGCTGGAAGGGGAGGGAAGGGGACCGGTGCTAAGGGAAAGGGGAATGGAGGATATGAGGGGTGGATCCTAGCTTGATCAGTGAGGACAGGGTCATAGAGGAATTGGGTTGGTTGAGGGTGGACAAGGCTATAGGATGAGACATCCTGCATCCTAGGGTACTCCAGGAACTAAGGGAGGAGCAAGCAGCACCCGTTGCATGGTTGTTTAACTTGTCCCTGGACACAATGTGAGTACCAAAGCACTGGAAGAGGCCAGACATGGTGCCACATCACAAGAGTGGCAGCAGGGAGGAGGCGGGGAATTATCACCCAGTCAGTCTCACATCAGTGGTGGATAAGGTTATGGAGGGACTATTAAGAGAAAGGGTGGTCAGCTACTTGGAGGAAAGTGGGCTGCAGAATGATCATCAGCATGGCTTCACACAAGGGAGGTCATGCCAGATGAACCTAAATGAGTTCTTTTATTGGGTAACGAGGGTCATTGATTGGGGGACAGTGGACATTGCCTATGTGGACATGGGGAAGGCCTTTGACATTGTTCCCCACTGATGGTTAGTGAATAAGCTGGAATGTTTGGGGGTGGGACAGAAAATAACAATGTAGGTGAAGAACTAATTGATGGGTAGAAGCCAGAGGGTGGTTTTAAATGGGGTACATTCCAGGGAGGTGGGATGACAAGCGGGTTCCCCCAGGGGTCAGTGCTGGGGCCTGTCCTGTTTAACATTTATATCAGCGGCATAGTGGAGGGACTGCAGGGGAACATCTGCCTATTTGCAGATGACATGAAGATCTGCAATAGGGTAGACACACACAAGAGGAAGTAGATGCTATGAGGGAAGACCTAGGGTTACTGGAGGAGTGGTCAGAAACAAGACAACTAAAATTTGATGCCAAAAAATGCACAGTAAAGCACATGGGGTGGAATAACTCAGAAAAAAATGGCACGCTGGGGAGATGTAATGAAGGCAACTGAGCAGGAGAGGAATCTGGGGAATATAATTACAGACAACCTTAAAGTGTAGACCCAATGTAGCAAAGCAGTGTACAAAGCGAAGAGAATGCTGGCATGTATAGGGATAGGTATAACAAGCAGAACGAGGGAGGTACTGATCCCTCTTTATAAATCCATGGTGAGGCCTCACATGGAGTATGGGGTTCAGTTCTGGAGACCTCACCTAGGTACGGACATGGATGGGATTGAAAGGGTACAGAGAAGCACCACTAAGATGGTGCATGGGTTGAATGGGAAACGCTACAAGGAAAGGTTGAGGGAATTGGATTTGTACCAGCTAGAGACCAGAAGGGAAAGGGGGGACATGACAGAAATGTTTAAATATGTGAAGTGGATTAATAAAGTGGAGGGGCTTATTCACAGGAAAGGTAGGAGCTAGAACTATGGGTCATAGTCTAAGCATGGAGGGAAGAAGGTTTAGGGGGGATGTGAGGGGTGTTACTTCACTGAGAAAGTGAAGCCCTGGAACAGTCTGCTGAAAGAGGTAGTGGGGGTCCAAATGGTGAAGAGATTCAAGAGGGCATGGGACAGACACAAGGGGCTGACCAGAGGGTGGAGCTGGGGGTCTCAGGGAGAACAGGGCAAGTAGGGAGGGGGGTAAATGGCAGACTTGATGGGCCAAGATGGTCCTTTTCTGCCATCACATTTCTATGATTCTGTGATCATGTCCAGAGTAAAAGTCATGCTGGGATTTGCTGTTTATTGGAGTACGAAATAGTATATAATAACCTATGTACATTATCTGATCCTGATGCACCCTACAAGAAGCCCACCTGCTCTTTCCCTAAAATATATTTAAGCACTAATGAAATTCTGTTTGTTAGGATCTTTGCAAAATTTTATTTTCTTCTTTCAATAGGGAAATAGGCTAGTCATTATTTTTCATCGGGTCGTTGCTCTTCTTTTGGATAAGGATGATATAGGTTTCTGATAAGGAACTGGGTAAGGATTGTAGGGACCAGGCGTCCAGCATTACTTTACGAAAGAAAGATGCTATCTGAGGGCTCAGCACTTTATATAACTCCTCAAGTCTTCTGTCTGGTCCAGGGGTCTTACCTATTTCTGCATTTCCACAGTAGGGGCAGCAGAGAGAAACTCTTTAGAAATTTTGCAAAATATATGGAAATATCTGACCATGTCTGTAGCTACTACTGTAGTTTTATATTACTAAGACTACTGCAGTAGGAAGTATTGGTTTATGAATGCCTTCAGCTTCTTGTTCAGGATTGGTAGAAAAAAAGATACCAGAAAGGAAGCCGTCAAAATCTGAGATGTGGCTTGATGTTTTACTTTGGTAGACATCACCAAAAGTGTGCAAAAGTTTAATTTTGTTGTTTTCAAAAATGATGTTCCCTTTTTCTTTTTTTTTTATTTAATATACTTTATTCAGTTTTTATTGTAATACATGTGTGAGTATTCAAAAAAACAATTGAGGAGCTGATACAAAACACGTGAACCATTCTGTGGAGAATGTCTCCTCTATCTGGACATATAAAATAACTACTCTATAACAACCCTTATATCCCTCCCTATCCATTTCCTTCCCACCCTCAATCCCAGTGCCAAAATCAGAAGTAAGGAACATAATTAATAGTACCGTAATATCTATCTGACATGTAGTTACTTAGGACTTCCAAACTGTGAGTAGAGCTTTCAGTGGTCCCCACATATCATGATAAGCCTGATTCTTGTTGGCCATCAAGGCAATGTGCTTTTCTAGTTGTAAAGCCAATAACACTTCTCTATGCCATTCTAATATAGATGGAAGTGAATCGGCTTTCCAGTGTTTCATAATTACAAGTTTAACCACTGCCAAGTTAAGAACCATGTAGTATTTTCTACTTTTAATAGTTCCATTGGGAATCTATTAAGCAGACAAGTCTCTGAGGTAAATAATGATTCTAACCCCAACAGTGAGTCCAAAGAGCTTTTAACGTTGAGCCAAAAGGTTGAAACCTTAGGGCAAGACCATAGCATGTGATAAAGATCCCCAGGAGAACCATTACAATGCTGACATTGTGGGGATGGACGTCTTCCAGTTTTGAATAATCTTTCAGGAGTAAAATAATGATTATGCATAATATTGTATTGTACTAAATGGAGTCTATCTTGCTTAATGTATCTGTATAGGTTACACCATATGGGGTGCCAGGTGTAGGTGTCAGCTTGTAAGGAAAGTTTGTTAACCGAGTAATAACAAATGCCTTTTGGTAAGCTGGACTCGAGGGCCTGGAGTTCTTTATATACGTTGGATATTGAATGTGGTTGATTTGCCACCATCAAGAGGAGATGTAGTTCTATAACAGTGGTAGTAATATTTGATGTCCTGCCCAAAAATGAAGCAACAGTTTGTCTTAGTTGCCAGTACTTGAAGGGGGTTCTGTCTTGGGTATTAAGAGAGTGGCATAATTTTAGGAAGGAATGGATTTTACCTTCCAAGACTATGCTCTGGAGTTTGACATCTGCTAAAGGAGCCCAAAAAGAGGGTGAAATAGGCGTTTTGCCAATATGAAAATATGGGTTTCCTATCAGTGGTTGTTCCAAAGATTTATGCCAATCTAAATTCAAATGCTTTTTTAATTGGTGTAGCACTCTGATAGACCACCCAATAAGAGTGTTTCTTAATATTTTGGGTATATATTGAGGTAAGGAATGCAGTAAGGTGGGTAATGTACAGGAGGTTTTCCTTGCCCTAGCTATCTCTGTATCCAGCCATAGTGGTTTAAGGGTTCTCTGGTCTCTTTGGTTAGATGTCAGTATCCAAAGAACCAATATTTCTAATATGGATTGCACTGTAGTATGTGAAAAAAGAGGGATGTGCAAGTCCTCCTTGTAATTTTGGGGCCGTGAGCTTAAAGTATGCTCATCAGACTCCCTTTCCTTTCCACAAGTATTTATTAATCAAAGTTTACAGTTGTGCAAACCACTGCTTAGGGAGGAAGACAACCAACATTCCCAGGGGATAAAGAATGTGAGGCAACACATTCATTTTAATTGTGGCTATTCGTCCCCATAATGAGATTGGTAATGCTCCCCATCTAGTTAGATCTGTTCTAAGGGTAGTGAATAAAGTGGTAACATTTTCTCTCACTATGGTTGGGATCTACTTGAAGAGTTTGATACCTAAGTATGTCAAGGATTTTGGTTCCCATACTAGTTCATACTCCTCGATATCTGATGGCAGAGTTTTCCCATTTAATGGAAAGACTTTGGTTTTGGACGGGTTAAGTTTTTTTTTTTTAGTTAGTAATTTAATCAGGAGTAGCACACTAAGCTGAAAGCTTTTTTACAGGTGTGACCTGGGAGCACAGGGAAGTTAAGTGACTTGCTCAAGGTCACACAGTATGCAAGTGGAAGCTGTGGTATTCAAACCAAGGTCTGATCTACTGGATGTCACCAGATTTGCAGCTCAGAGCCTTAAACCACTGTGCTATACTGCCTCCATATAATAAGAGTTTATAAGAGAAATAAGTTTATAATAAGAAACTTTGGAAAAGAGGTCAATTTCTCTGAGTAAGGATGGAACACCATGGATGGGGCTTTCCAGGTGCAATATTAAATCATCCACATATGCAGATACCAGGTGCCGATTGGCTCCTGCCTTTATACCTAAAAGATCTGGTGAAGACATTAGTTTCCAGATGAAGGGTTCCAAATATAGATTGAAAAGGAGGGGGGATAAGGGGCAGCCTTGCCTGGTACCTCTTTGTAATGGAAATTAATCTGAGAGGATACCATTGCACCAGACTTAGGCAGTGAGGGAACAGTAAAGAAGTTGTGCCCATTTAATGAAATCTTTAGGGAATCCCATCTTGGCCAATACCGCAAACAAAAAATCCCAGGAAACTTGATCAAATGCCTTCTCAGCATCTAATGAAATCAAAACAGCAGGTATGTCTGATTGAGTAGTCAGGGAGAGTAGGTGTAGTAGGCAGCTCATATGGTCACTAAAGGACCTGCTGGCCATGAAGTCCACTTGTTCTGGGCTAATTAAATTACTCATAAGGGGTCCCAGTCTATTTACAAGTATCTTTGCCAGAATTTTAACATCAGTGTTCAAGAGTGATATGGGACGATAACTTTCTGGATAGAGGGGGTCTTTATCGGGTTTGGGGATAAGGGTTATAATTGCTTCAAGGAATCTAGGTTCAAAAAAGCCCTTAGCAAACCAATGATTAAATACCTCGGTTAATAGGGGGACAAGTTCTGGGGAACAGGATTTGAATAAATAGTTAGGCCATCTGGTCCATGAGATTTATCCAGGGGAAGTTGTTGTATGGCATGCACCATCTCCTGTTCAGTGATGGGATTATCAAGGGAAGCTGTCATATCTGGAGAAAGGCAGAGGAGGTCCACTGAATCAAGGTATTTAGTTATCGCTGTCTGCATAGAGACATCACTGGTGGGAGTGGAGTATAATTCTTGGAAATAACATCTAAATGCAGCAGCAATTTTTCTGGGGTCTGTAATAGTTGGGCCATTCCTCACTGACCTTAATGCAGGTACACAGTGGGTTGTGTCTGTTGCTTTTTGGATGGCAAATAGTTTCCCTGTCCATTCGCTGGACTCCAGATGTTTAAGCTTGGTCCTTTTTAATGCTAATTCAGCCTTCTGAGACATTAGATCAAAAAATTGGGTACGTAAAGTATGTAGTTTGACTCAGTCTGCCTCTGGAGAACAGTTGTTTATGATCCTCTCAAGAGACTTAATGGAAGACAATAAATCTTCTATTTTGCTTTTGAATTGTCAGGATCTAGTTAGTGATACAGCAAATTTTTAATCTGCTGGCGAAGTGATCGCGAAGTGGACACTGTAAAGTGCTCACTTCGCTTTATCATTATTACTTCGCGTTGCCATTTTGCCTTAACACGAAGTAAGGCGAAATGACAAGTAAATAGGCAGCCCCCACACATCACATGGCTTACAGTACAGTAAATCACATGCTTTAGCTGGGCAAGAAGGAAGCAAGCAGTTTCACTTTCTACTTTGCATTCGTAGAGGCAGAAGACTTTGTGAGAGAGCAGTGTAGGAGTCAGCGACTGAAATCGCTTTATTACCTTTCTGTGAAGAAAATGACAGCTTTTTTAAAAACTATCTTTATTTAGTTTTTGTATTGTGTTTCTGATTTTTTTTATAAGTTTTGTTTTGTTTTGTGTGTGTGTGACTGTGTATGAGTGTGTGTGTGTGCCGGGGACTTGTGTGGGAGGGATGGATCCTGGAGAAGGCTAGTCGTTGGCCCGTAGGCACGGTCAGAGGAGGTGAGTGCAGACACGTGGGGGCAGTTGTGTGAAGCTGGACTGCTCCCAACTCCTGGGTGTTGCTTCCCCCCAGTGGAAGCAACAGCAGCAGCAGCACCAGTGCTGCCAGTGGCTGCTGCGCATCCACCTTTTCCGCCACTACCACCACCACCACCAGTATCAGCTGTAGGGGCTGCAGCAGCACCCCCTCCACCATCTCCACAGCCACAGGAAGTACCCTTATAAACCATAGGTGGTGCGAGGACTGTGTCTGGTCCCCTCCTGCAGCTCCCCAGTGTGGGAGTTTTTTAACTCTGTGGGGTGAGACATCACAGTCATGGTGTGTCATCTGTGTGGTGTGCTGGTGCACCGTGGCCCCTGGGGGACACATTTGGGGACCAGTGGCCAGTGCACCCACATGTTCAACCACCACAAGGTGGAGTGGCAGGCTGCCATGGAAGGGGCCAGGCTTCCACCTGCTGGCCCTTCTGTGGCAGTGGCCGAGGGTGTTGCTGGGGATGAAGTTTTCCCCCACCACAGAAGGAGGAGGACCAGTACAGCAGGTGCACCACCTCCACCACCACAGCCACCAGCAGCACCCTCTCCAAGACCACCACTACCTGGATTTCCACCTGTAGTGGACCCCACCACAGTCCCTGCAACAGAGGCCGACATCGCCCTGGTGTGGGTGGCTCTGGAGGAGAGTAATCAGAGTGTTGGTGCTTTGTAGCAGCAGGGCAACACAATACAAGAACAGCAGCACCAAATACTGACAATGCTGCACCTGCTGCTGGACCACCATGGCATCCCATGGCCACATTAAGGGATTGTTTTCTGCCCCCCCCCACTACTGTGTTGTACTGTTTGTGTGTGTTTTTTCTTTGATGTTGTTTAATAATACACATTTTCCCTTCCAGTGGAATCTTTCTTTCTCCAGATTGTGCAACACATTCCTGTGAAAACCACCCATAATTTCATTACAGTGTGTCACGTGACACAGGAATTCCCATTCTGGAAAGCCGCCTACATTCTGCCCGCCTTCTCAGCAACGTTAGGACGTGATACCAGGGAAAGTGTGGGTGCATGCTCCATTACAGTGAATGTCCAATTATCAGGCAGCTTTCCGAATGTTTCTTTATATTTTAATGGTCAGTTTGTGGTGAAACGTGTGGGCACGTTTCCAGTAAGAAGAGCCTTGTTAGTGGAAACTTTCCCACATTTCACCACAAAGTGAACCTTATAACATAATGAAACATTGGGATAACTGCCAGACATTCACTATAGTGGAGCATGCATCTATGCTCCCTCTGGCATCACGTCCTAATGTTGCTGAGAAAGGGGGACAGAATGTGGGTGGCTTTTCTGAATGAGAATTCTTCCATCACATGACACATTGTAATGAAATTATGGGCATTGTTTTCAGAAATATATTGCACTAATGTGGAGCAAGAAATATTCCACTGGAAGTAAGGCCCCCACATATTAGTTATATGCATCACCTTAACTATGTAACGTGGTGAATCTCTGTAAAGCAGCAGCGCAGCAATCTGTTGAGAACTCTGACCTATATTTTTTAATGCTATGTTACAACTTCCTTTACTTACATCCTGACTGGAATGATACGAGAATTTCCAGTAGTTGAATCTGCTGTACTACCTTTTTTCATGTGTGAAATAGTGAAAGGAGCATTCCTTTTAAATTGGTGCTGACCAGGTCTTTGTCATTGTTTTCTTCTGCTTTTCTCCATCACATCAGTTAGTTGTTATATATCACTTCTGTTGTAAATTAACAGTTATGCAGCAGTGTTTTATGACACCACAGAACAACACTTATTAAAAAGCAGCTGCAAATAAATACAAACCTGGTCAGAACAATATTGAAAGGCATGCTCATTTTTTTTTCATACATGAAAAAAAGTAGTCAGCTAAGTAAAGCAGACAGAAATTGTGAAAAGAAGCGTATCATTCAAGTCACAACTCGGAGTAACTAGTGGCTGTGGCAATGTAAAGTAGCATAAAAAAGTACAGTTCAAAATTGTCACGACATTCTTGCAATGCTGCTTTAATTGATAATGTCAGTAAGACATCATGAGGTCTCAACAATCACACAGCACTCAAAATGCATCCCCAGAATTAATGGTGCACTCAGTCATGCGTGCAGTGGTGGCACAGAGTCCCAGATTTTTTCTGCAGGCCCAAAATGCATCCTCCTTGTATGCAGAAAATTGACAAGTGGTAACACAGTGAAATGAGACTGTTTCAACACATACAAAGTCCCCCAGAATTAATGGCGCATTCAGTCATGCATGCAGTGGTGGCACCGAGTCCCCAGATTTTTTCTGCAGGCCCAAAATGCATCCTCCTTGTCTGCAGAAAATTGACAAGTGGTAACACAGTGAAATGGGAGTGTTTCAGCACATACAATGTCCCCCAGAATTAATGGCGCACTCAGTCATGCATGCAGTGGTGGCACAGACTCCCCAGATTTTTTCTGCAGGCCCAAAATGTATCCTCCTTGTGTGCAGAAAGTTGACAAGTGGTAACACAGGGAAATGGGAGTGTTTCAGCACATACAAAGTCCCCCAGAATAAAATGATGACCGTGAGCATCCTGTTGCTGATACAATGTGTTCTGCGAGGTGATTTGAGCAAATGATATGTGATCATCTCAACTGGATGGAAGGGTGCCCTTTGCCTCTACACAAATAGTAGCCTCAGTGAGCAGATATATATAGATGTATGTTTCTGTATTTTGTAAGTGAGGGGAGTTGACATGGACATGAACTCATGGCATTGTTCTGTATCACAGGTCACAGAAACTGTTGCTGTGCACATTCCAGTGCTCAATGAGAATGTTTTGCGTTGAAATTGGAAACGGATAACTCTCAAGCACATGAAGGTAAGTTATTTTTTTGGGGGGGGTTGGGGGAATCATATTTGCAGGTTTGTCTGTAATGGTTTCTTATTTTGTTACTTCTTTGCAGATTTCATCTGCATCCTTCTGGAGTCCAGTTGTTAATGATGGTCATGATCATCTAATGAAATTACTTCTGCACCTTGCATGTGTGCCCAAGCCCGGGGAGGGGGTGGTCCTGATGTTGAAGAACTTTTTTGGATAAGGCCACTTTGATAGAACAACAAAGCATCTGGAAATTTTCTAAAAAAAGAAATGAATGACTTCTTACAACTTAATTGTTGTTATTTGTCCCTCCCTGGTTCTCAATCTCAAATCAAGTTGGATTTCAAACCCACATCTTGTCAACTAACATAACCTGTGTGTAATATTTGCTGCAGTCTTTCCAAAACAATGAAATGAATGAAATAAAATCTTCATACTTACCAGAATGGATTTGGCATGGATATTCCATAGGTTCCTCTCTATACTGTACAGCTGCAGTACCATTCCCACTGAGTTTTAGTGATGGAGACTTTTTTTGTTAACCTGTAAAAGAAACAAAATAAGTGTACCGTATGTGTTTTACCATTGCAGCTCTGAAAAGCTACAGAAAACAAAACATACAACTAAAGGAAGTGAAGCAGTATAACAAACATGAGTACACATACTCACTTTATGGTTTAAATATTAAGAAGCTTTGTGTCTGTGGCTGATGAATGTGGTGATCCGGACAGACTCAGGCTCAGTGGTGGCAGTGGCCATCATCAGTCCCGGTGGTGGTGGTCCAGGGGGTGGACAGACTCATGCTCAGTGTTGGAAGTGTCTAACATCAGTCCCGGTGGTGGTGGTCCAGGGGGCGGACAGACTCATGCTCAGTGGTGCCAGTGGCTAACATAATTCCCGGTGGTGGTGGTCTGGGGGGTGAACAGACTCATGCTCAGTGGTGGCAGTGGCTAACATCAGTCCCAGTGGTGGTATTCCAGGGGGGCGGACAGACTCATGCTCAGTGGTGGCAGTGGCTAACATCAGTCCCAGTGGTGGTGGTCTGGGGGGGCAGACAGACTCATGCTCAGTGGTGGCAGTGGCTAACATCAGTCCCGGTGGTGGTGGTCTGGGGGCGGACAGACTCATGCTCAGTGGTGGCAGTGGCTAACATCAGTCCGGTGGTGGTGGTGGTCTGGGGGTGGACAGACTCATGCTCAGTGGTGGCAGTGGCTAACATCAGTCAGTGGTGGTGGTCTGGGGGCGGACAGACTCATGCTCAGTGGTGGCAGTGGTTAACATCAGTCCCGTGGTGGTGGTCCAGGGGCAGACAGACTCATGCTCAGTGGTGCCAGTGGCTAACATCAGTCCCGTGGTGGTGGTCTGGGGGTGGACAGACTCATGCTCAGTGGTGCCAGTGGCTAACATCAGTCCCAGTGGTGGTGGTCCAGGGGCAGACAGACTCATGCTCAGTGGTGGTAGTGGCTAACATCAGTCCCGGTGATGGTGGTCTGGGGGGTGGAAAGACTCATGCTCAGTGGTGGCAGTGGCTAACATCAGTCCTGGTGGTGGTGGTGGTGATCTCGGGTAGCACACTGCCTTTTAACAACTTCAGTTAAAACCTGCCAACATTTACCACATCATCATCCTCATAAAGAAAGCTTCCCTCACAGTCATCTATGTCTGAAGTCTGACCACTGGGAAATTCTTTCTCCATTGTGTCGTCATCTACGTCAGTGGAAGGCCGTTTCAGGCAGCCACTGCCAGTGCCACCAGGATGGTCCATTTCCACATCACCAAAACCACCATGACTAGGCTGGGGTATGAATACCAAGGTTGCAGTCTGTGCTGGTATGTGCCTCTCATTCATTTTAATGAATGTTAGCAAACTAACATTTGCCGGAGACAGGTTTGTCCGATGGTCTCTGACTCTTGCACCTGCTGAGCTGAATACTCTCTCAACATTTACACTGGAGGATGGGCATGTGAGGTACTTCAGTGCCACTGCAGTCAGCTGTGGCCATTCACTAACTTTTCCACTCCAGTGCAAAAGAGGATCTTCAGTTATTGTCAGATGCCTGTTTTCAGACAAATATGGCTCAACCATTCTCTGAGCTGCAGTAAGTCCAGTTGTTGATGCATCATCCTGTTCTCTAGAATCATTTATTTCAAAAATACCCACTTGGGACATAGCCTCCCAAAGCAGGGTGACACCAGCCACTTTGGATGACAGACCACCTTTAACTGCTGTCACCTTCCCCTTGCAGGATATGCTTGATAGTCCTACAGGTATACCTTCAGCCAGATTATGCTGCTGAGGTTTGCTGACCTTGGCACATGACTTCTGTGCCCAATGAACCAAGCGTGCCAGTTGACCACTGAAATTTTTTACCTGTTCAGGCCCTCCCTCCAGTACTGATGCAATTCCATGTTTGTGCTGTGGGTCCAGAATTGTTGCTATTGCAAAGTTGTCATTACACTGAATGCTCACAACGTGATGATTCTGGTCGAATACTGTCAGCATGTGTTGCAGCAACATACTGCTATCACCATCTCCGGCAACATCAAGGCCATGCTGTACATTCACTAATGTCTGCCTCAGCACCTGCAGCAGTGGAATTGATTGGATAATGGAGGCAAACTTGCCACTCATTGCCTGTGTGGCATGTTCAAAAGGCCACAAAATTGTTATTACAGAGTCCATGAGGCGCCACTGTTCAGTCGTCATAGACATGGAGGCCCCGGAACTGTCACGACTAGTGTGCACCACAAGATATTCTGAGATGGCTTTGTATTGTTCATACAACCTCTCTGCCATGTATAAAGTGGAGTTCCATCAGATGACAACTTCCAGCTTCAAGCGGTGCTGAGGCAAGCAGTTTTGTATCTGCAACTGCCGCAGTGGGTCATAGGCCTTTCCAGATCTTGAAAAGTGAGAGCAGATACATCGTGCAACGGTCAGCATTTCCTTTACATCAGGGTGCTGCAGAAACTCCTGCACCACGAGATTTAAACAGTGGGTCATGCATGGAACATGAAACAAACCACCATTCGTGATGCATTTCACACACTTGACCCATTGTCACTTGCTATGAACCCAGCTCTCAGGGACAGAGGGTTTAGCCATTTGTCAATTTCAGTCAGTACCATGTCCAACATGTTCTCACCAGTGTGTGAACAAGTCACATTGTGCATAATAATCGTTGCATGCTGTCGAATTCCTATAAGATTGCTACCGCAACAATCCACCTTACTGCACTGATTATTCACACTACCAACATCACAAACAACCCCCGGCACCTGCGCCCAGTGTACAGTTATACACAAATATGAACTCCCCACTGTGTTGCCACTTGTCCACATATCCATACTTAAATGGATGAGTGGAGAGGAGGAATGTTGAAGGGCATGTCTTACTGAATCGGACACAGTGCGGAACAACTCGGGGACAACACGGGTAGAAAAGTATGTCCTGGATGGGACTTTCCATTTTGGACAGGCACGTGCAGCAAACCGCCAGATCTCAAAATTCTCCACAATGGAAAAGGGCAAAAGATCAATTGCCGGCATTTCCGCTACAGGAGCACTAAGTTCTCAGGACACTGTATGATTCGAGTGATACTTCAGCTTATGCACAAAAACACTGTAATGTGGGCTGGCTTAAATGTTTTACATGGGGTGCGATCACAAATGGTTGTGTTCTGTGATGAATAGCATTGGCAGGGGGTGGAGTGTGGATGTTTGATGAAGACAGTTGCACAGGTGATGATGACAAACCCAGAAATGCAGTTATTTTGCCAGATTTGCCAACCGGGGTTGATGTACCACTTGTACTAGACATACTGCATTCACCACCACCACCACTATAAAAACTGCTACTCTCACCAGCACTGGACATTTCAAAGTCATTTTGGTCCTCCACTCATCATGCCTGTAGTAATCCTCTGCTCTTATTACCTCAGTACTGCACACGTTTAATTTACTACTGGACTTAACAGTCATGGAAGGGGATAACATGCTCGCTATGGTTGCCGGTGATGAGGGTGAATGCTCCACTGTGGAATTAGCTGCCAGCTTGCGCTGGGGTCCGCAGTGCCAAGTGCCTATTCTTAAGATGTGTATGCTGTTCTCCTGTGCCCAGATGGCTCCCCTTTTTACCTCGATTCACACGCACATGGCAAACCTGGCAGATTGCAACGGACTCATCATTTGCACCTTGAACAAAAAAATCCCAAACAAGGGATTGTGATGCTCTGCTTTTAACATGTCCATGATGTGGCTTATTTAAGTCCATTATTTTAAGCACTGAAGTGGGGGGGGTGGGGCACATGATGATTCGTGCACTGCATACCTGGACTGCAACTGACCACCACGACTACCTATCATATTTATTACTGGGTCATTATCATCAACTAAAAGCGGTAAATCACAGGTTTTTACAGGGGGAGGATTCCTGCAAACACTCAGACACAGCCACTTTGAATTTCTTTTTCTCTGGTTCCCAACTGGGGTCAATTACATCATCATCATATTCATCAATGTCACACACATCCACATCTTCTGCTTTGATGCTAGCATGTCGACTGCATGTTGCAACAGCAGCAACATCATCGTCATCATCGCATTCATCATCAGCATCTACACCACCATCACCTGATATTTTTTCACCACACTGTGAATCACTGCATGGAAAATGCGTGACATTAACTGCCACAGTGGACAGAATATCACATTGTATGCTATCGTTGACATGATTATCAGAATCCTCAGATTCAGTTACTGGGATGTTACTGGGAAGTATGACATCATCTACGCTGTCACTCACTTGCACTTTCACACTCAATATTTTTGGATACGGTACACTGATCGGAATTCGAATTTGACTTACCAATACTAATACTACCACCACCACTAACACCAGTAACACTAACATCACCAGCTGGGAAAACATCATCTTCTCCAACTATGAGTGAAGCTACTGATTGGGCTGTAAAAAACATTGCAGAAGAAATACCTTTCCTCACATCAGCAATGCACTTCTGCATCTGCGTACTACCACACCCATAGACTATCTTACTGCCAGCATTGCCAGGGTAAGAAACAGCTTTTCTTGTACATATCTTTGCAGGCATTTTGCGGGATCAACCACGATATTATAACCAAATTTAGATTTTGATATGTTCACTCTCTGATTGGGGGGACGCTGGATGTGAAGCCAGAAAAACAACTGTAGCTTCAGCAACAGATAAGAAACTAGTCTGTCATGCAATGAAAGCAACTTCAATAACCAGTGGTGTTGATGAGGTCACAAAAACAATCCAATCCGATAAAAAATTCCTTTTGCTGGTGGGGGTGGAGGGGAGCACTGACTGCAGATTTTTACGGCAGTACAAGCAGCAAAACAAAGAACAGATACCATGATTACAGTACAGAATTAGGCAGCTGCAGGAGATAGCAGGTTCACACTGCCGCACCTGCAATTACACTAGTCTGTGGTACAATAAAAGGTGTATTACTTGATGTCACACAACACTGCATGCACACTCACACACAGAACAGTTTGTCTACAATGCTGAACGAGTAATGCGTAGCAAATTGAAAAGTTCAGTAATATGCCACGTATTGTTATGTAAACATCTGGAAATTATGACCTGCTGCACCAGATCCACATGACACACAATCAGCAAGAAAATTTCAACAACTACTGACAATATTACTGTGTGTACATTAACACAGTCAGTTATATAACAAAAATATAACCAAAAAACAAAGAAATCACAATTATTTCAACTTAAATCTACCTAAACCACAGATACGCCTCTCCCACAAAGCACGCTTTTACAGTCTTTCACTACACACACTCAATTCTACATTAACATTAAAAATCCACACAAAACCAAAAATGCTCATTGATGCAAGCACAGGAGGGTTTCCTACAATCGATGAACTAAAGTTTGAGCCCCCCAAAAAAATGCAACAATGCTTTTTTAACAGCTTTTAGAAGGTTTCAATCACAGACAGCTCTCAGAGCACACTGTCTCCTACTCCTTCCTATACATACTACCCCAAACTGAGGCTGTGAAGATCAATATAGAGCTCATGCGACCTGAAATCCCATGAATCACTGCAAAATTCACCTTTGGAACTCAAAAACAGAGCGAAGTGAGGCGAAGTGCATTGTTCTCAATGCACTTTGCCTTAATATTTGGTGGAGTAGTGGTCTGGGAAGACGAAGTAGCACAAAGTAATTGTTTTTAATGGACTTTGATTGCTCATCGTAATGTGAAGTACTCCGCTTCGCGTTAAATACATTCGCCACGTAGAGTACATTTCATGGCAGCCTATACTACATCTATTTCTGTGATGGAGACCTTATTAGTTCTAGAAATTGGGAAATTAAATCTTTGACATGTAGAAGGATAGTCTGGATTTTAAGTAATTGGCTTTTTAATTGCCATAGAGTATCTCTCTTTGTAAGAGGACCTGAGAGGAAAGTGAGAGTAAGTGGAGCGTGATCAGAGATAACTCTCACATATATTGCACTGTCCAGAACCCAGGGCAGAAGAAACGAGCTTACAAGAAAGTATTCAATTCTGGAGCAGGTGTAGTGGGGAGATGAAAAAAAGGTATAAGACCTCTTCGCTGGGTTTAGTACGCTCCAGACATGAGGTCTGTTAGGACTCTCAGGGCTGGGAAAAGGCCAGCCCTCTCATTATCTGATCTGTTGGGTTGCAGCTGTGGCGTCAAGTTCTAGTCCCCCTCCGAAGAGTATGATCTTTTGGTGATGTTCCCTTTTTCATCATGAATACCATGGTTTATATTGCAACTGCTATATATAAGTACTGAATGCTTGCATTACAAGGTTCATCTGTGTAACCTCTGCCTGTGTGGAGGTAGAGGGTGAGGGGGTCTTGATTACTGCTGTGTATAGGGCTCATGGCAATGTAAACCCAGGCTGTCAGTCACTGGGTCGAGGTACTATCAGATAGTTTCGACACACAATACAGAGGGATATTCATTGGAGAGTGGCCCTTCCAGACAGTTTCAAAATGCAGTAGATAGGGATATTCACTGGGAGGGGTGCTACCAGACAGTTTCAACATGCATTAGATAGGGATAGTCACACAATAGGTGTGGTAACAGTTTCAAACTGTATTGGATTATAATATTCACACTGTCAGACAGTTCCAACATGTAGTGGATAGAGACATTGACAGTATAGTGGTGGTATCAGTTTTAACATGCAGTAACTAGAGATATTCATATGATAGTGACAATATCTGGCAGTTTCAACATGTAGTGGATAGGGTCAGTCACAGGATAATGGTGCTAATAGACAGTTTCAACATCCAGTGGATAGGGATAGTCACAGGATAGTGGTGCCATCAGTTTCAAAGTGAATTGAAAAGGGATATTCACTTGATAGTGGTGCTATCAGACAGTTTTAACATGCAGTGGATAGGGATAGGTGTTAACTGAATAGTGTCACTATCAGACAGTTTCAATATAGAGTAAATGGGGACAGTCATTGGATCGTGGTGTTATCGGGCAATTTCATAAATGTATTGGATAGGGATATTCACAGGATAGCGATGCTATTGGATGGTTTCAACATGCCTTTGATAGTGATATTTGCTGGACAGTGTCAGTATCTGAAATTATCAACATGCAGTGGCTAGGGATCATCGCAGGATAAGAGCACTATCAGGCAGTTCCAAGATGCAGTGGGTAGGAATATTCAGAGGATAGTGGTGCTATGAGTTTCAAAATCAAGTGGTTAGGGATAGTCTCTTGATAGTGGCATTATAAGACAGTTATAAAATGCGGTAGATAAGGCTATTCTCTGGATAATTTGCTATTGTACAGATTTAAAATATAGTGGATAGGGATATTCACTAAGTAGTGGCACTGTCAGACATTTTCAGATGCAGTGGTTAGGGATACTTACCGGACAGAAGTGTATGCTTTCTGTGTTCTATGGATAGGGATATTTACTGGATAGTGATACTATTGGACAGTGTTCACATTCATTTAATTTATATTTCACGGTTGAAACCAACTGAGCAATGCTCATCTGCAGTGGGTACCCAGTTCAAAAGACAATACAAGTTACACAAATAATCATTATAAAGAAATACAGGTTAACAATTGTAAGATCTTACATATTGGGCCCTATGCATGATGCCAACGTGCCACAAAAACTGTGTGAGTTGGCATAATTACACATGCCAGCCATAGAGCAGGCAGTTATTAAAGGGCATACAATAGATAAGCGCCTGATCCCCCAGTCACACGGAGAGCAACAAGTCGGAAGTGGGCCGGGGACGTGGCAGCATTATGCATCATTCACAATGGTGCATAGTACAGCCCACATAGGTGCGGAGAAGGGTGCAGGTTGCATCAGTGAGGACCCTGCCATAACCCACTGCATGCTCCAATGGACATACCCTACCAGTGACGGTGGGACTGGGTGAAGACCCTCCATGCCGCCCCCACCCAGTAGGCTGCAGATTAGACTAGAACAGCTGATCTGGTGGGTATGGGGGAAGTGACCAGTTGGTGCTAGGGGGGTGACACTGCTACCACTGGGGGCACTTTGGCACCTGGATTGGGGGTTGGGGTGTGTGTCTTTAGGTCTGTCCCTGTCAGGGCAGTCACGCAGGGCACATGGGGGGGTACTCCACTGGGACGAGACATGGGGGACTCGGGGTGTGTGGTCACATTGGGGTGGGCACGGATGTGTGGCGGGGGGGCCGACTATGGGATGGGGGCTGGGTCCTCCTGCTGGGGGTCCTGCAGTGCACCGGGATGGTGCTGTGTAGCAAGGGCTTGGCCAGGGGGTACACCAGATGATGGGCCCATGCTGTAAGGGTCCAGGTGCCTGCTTTAGGCATTCACACACCCAGACCTGTGCCCGTGTGTGTAAGGGATCTGCTGTGGGACCCAGGATGGGCATACCATTGGATGCCTGCCTGGGTCCGCAACTCCGCCCCAGGCTGCCCTGCAGAGTCCTGCATGCCATGGGGGCGAAGCCATGGATGGGTGGCTGCCAGAAGTAAATACCAGCATATGAGCACCTGTCCACAAGTACGGACTGAGACAGGTGGGATATGTGCCTCCGGCACATATTTCCCACCCAGTCGTGAATAGGGCCCAATACGAATATATACAGCTCTGTTATACAATAAAATATGCATTTTTATTTAAAAAGGTGAATGGCAATAACAGTCACAAGCACTAATAAGGCTAATGGGGCAGTTTGGCAGTGTAGTCATGTACCATGTTTTATGTTCACCATGCAGACACAAGGAAATGTATTACTGTGGTACTGCTTTTTGATGGGTGTGACGCTGTTCATCCAATGCAAAGTAGTGTTTTCAGGGTGATTTAGTGTCACACCAATCATCAGCAAGGCTTACTATGACAAAGTTTCAACTTGCTGGGCGGAGATGTAGCAAACTTGAACAGGAATAGCCCATCCAATCAGAGGTCAGCTGTTCCCTTTTATCTGTGCTGCCCAGCAAGCCAAACTGATCAGTCTAAGTCAGCCTGGAATGTCTGCTTGCTGTTAGAGTAAACTGCGCTCCCACACACGCGCAGTTACACATGCATGGGTCATTTTTTTCTTTTATGTTTTCCACCTACCTAACCCTCCCTCTCAGCACCCCCCCAGAAGCTAACAGTGATACTTGGGGTGTCCAATCCCCCAGTTTTGCCAGGTGGTATATGAGTCCCTCCATCCACCACCATGCATGCACGGTCACATCTCCATGTTTTTCTGTTATTCTCCCACCTAACTGATCATCTCTCTCAGCACCCCCAGAAACATAACAGTGACACTGGGGGTGCCCAATCCTCCAGTGTTGTGATCATGAATCCTCGGTCTATCTTTTGTTTTTTAACTCTGTAAAAGAAAGTCACCCATCGATGTCTTTTTCAGCTTTTATTGTCCCCACCCAACCCTCCCACTTAGCACCCCCCAAACCCTTACTTACCCATCGGGGATCAAATACTATAACCCTGTCTTGACCGCAGACACGTCTTCACTCTTCAAAGCCAGACCACGGACTAAAGAAACAGGTATGCAGTTCAACATATTTCAGTGATGCTTTGAACTTTATTTATTTGTTATTTATTTATTTATTTGAATGTTTATGACCCAGAGAGGCACAGTCAGCTGAGACTCATTCCCAGGTGCGACCTGGGGCAAGGGAATGGGAATATTTGTACAGATGCAAGCTGACTTACAGAACCAGATTAAGCTGTTGGTGGTATTTTTAGTGAATGGGGGCAATTTGACCAGAACATCAGGGAAATTCCCCTACACTCCTGTAGGGGTAACCTCTGTCCGTGTCGACCATGGATCTTCCTATTTCACAGGATGCTGGTCAGCAGGATGGTTGTGCTTCTCAGAGTTCTCCAAACAGGGCTGTCCCTGTGGTTGCTAGTCTGGGTTCTCCATTGGTATTTGAGCCAGTTTCTTTCTCTTCTACTGGTCTACTTCACCCGGAGATGGTACAACAGGAGTTGCAGTTGCAGGATTTAGTGGACATGGACAAAGAGCAGGTACACCCTATGGAGGTGGATAATGAGAAGAAATGGAAACAACATGAGCAAAGCCCTACCGCTATGCCTTTAAAGAAAAGCTTACTTCAGGAACTAGACCATAATGTTGTGACCATGCACTCTTTGCCTCCTGGTTCTCCAGGTTTATCTCAAGACTTTGTCTTGCTACCTTTTTTGGCAACTACTTCTGAGTGGTGTCCTGAACAGGCTTTGGCTAAAGCAGGTTGGTTGTTTCAGGATGGTATTTGGGTTCCAGATCCAAATATTCCTCTGCCTGGGGTTTTTGAAGCGGAACACAAGTCCTTATCTCCACCCCGTCAACTAGCTGTTTCCTCTATGAGGGTGGATGGACTACACTCTTCTCCTTCGCCTAAGCTGGTGGTTCCCCAGGGTGAGGTATGCCCTTTGTCTCTTCCTACGTCAGACACTGTGACTGTGCTTGCTAGACAGTTGGACTCTGGGACACCTCCTCTTGTTTCTTCTCTGGTTTCCGAATATGTTTCTCCCTCGCCAAGCTCACCTCCTGAATCTTGGGGTATACGCTCAGGTATGTCTGCTCCTTTAGTTCCTGAGTTATCACCTGTTCCACTGCCTGACTCTAATGCAGCTCCTGGTAAATCTGGGCCTCAGGCCAAGCCTACTAGCTATGCTGGTTTGTTTCATAAACTGGTGGAGGCTGTTCGTCATCGTTTTGTGGTTAGACGCTATTATCGGGGTGGTTTGGATTTACCCCTGGACAGGAATTATGTGGGGAAACATCTGATTATTGAATCTCTTCATTTTACACCTGCCGAAGTCTATGCATTCATCCATGCTTCAGGTGATCATAACTTTGACATTAGTTTTCGATCAGCTGGTTTGTTGGACATGTTCTGGGTTGCTTATTATGAAGTTAAGAATATTCCCCTTTGGAAACCTTTCACGGCTATTCCCATTACTAGACCCACCACTAAGGTGGTTGCTGTTCTTTTTCAGAATGAAGGAGTGAATATTTTGGATATTGTGTGCTGGCTGGAAAAATATACTGTCAATGGTCTCCCTCATGTTCTCATTGATGATAATGGTTTCTGGAAAGGTGGCTGGAAGTTTTTGGTCATAGCTGCCCTTAACAGAGGATGGGATTCAACATTTGCCAATTGTTTTTATGTGGGCAGGAATCGGGGTATTCTGTTTTATCCTGGGCAGCTTCGATTCTGCTATCGATGTGGCTCCACTTCCCATCTCAATTCTGACTGTGACCAACTGAAATGTTCTAACTGTGGAACTCTTGGTCACTCCATTACTACTTGTGAGGTTCCTCTTTAATGTAATCTTTATGGTGGGGAGGACCATGATTTCTCTCTCGCCCTTGGACTCCGCATAACTCTGCCGATCACATGGAGCATGATTTTTATGTGAATATAGCCATGAAGGAACATGCTGTTGAGCACCGTTCTCAGCCTTTGCTTTCAGATTCATCAGGTAGATCTAGTGTGCCCTTGCAGGCTCGTCCTGCCCCTGCTGCTTGCATGCCGGTGTCTGTGCCCACTGTTGCTGGACTCCTTTCACGTCCTTCTCCAGCTCCACTGGTAGTGGAAGTGGTACAGGTGATGAAACCTCTTCTCATGGAGCCTGTGGCTTTCCAGACAGTTCAGACTAAGAGATTGCAGTTGAAGGCCCAGTTATCTGGCCCTCTGCCTATGTCCAATCGCTATGATCCTGTACAATTGTGGGGTGACATTATGGATAGTGAAGACTCAAAAGTTTCTGTTTGCCCCTTTCAATCTGATGCCCTCTTGGATGACTTGCCTCCTGTTAAGGCAGATGTTCTATCTACTGTGAAGAAAAGGCCAACTAGGGCATTTAAGAAAAAACTTAGTTAATGTCTTGTGGATTGTTTGTTTTCTTTTTTTTTGCTTATGCTGTCCCTTTTCCCCACTTCTGTTGCTTGTTTGAATGTGAATAGCATAAAACCTGATTTCAAACATAAGGCCACTGATGCAGCCTTACAGCTCATCCTGTATGATATTTATTTTTTATAGGACAGTAGACTTTCTTCTGCTTCAGAGTTAAGTACAGCTACTACTGAATGGGTTTTGGGGACTTCTCTTTGGTATGTTGGGCAGGATACTTGTTCAGGTTTGGGGTTTTGGTTTTCGGGTACTGATTTGCAAGTACATAAATGGGTGGATATTGAACCAGGGTGGGCTTTTCTATTGGATGTTGTTTTTCAAGGGTTTTTTTGTTGTCTGATTAATGTGTATGCCCCCCCAACAAAAGGCACATCAAGTGGTCCTTTTTCATAAAATTAAGCCTGTTTTGTTTACCAGCTGTCCCCTGATTTGAGGAGGTGATTTTAATACCACTCTGAAGAGGGTTGGTACTCAGAAAATCTACTGTGATACACATGCTTTAATTGTCATTTTGCAGTTAACTGCTTTGCGGGATGCTTTTGAAATGCACCCAGTGTCTACTTTTTATAAGGGGTCCTTATGTCCCCAGATTGATTATTTTTTTTGTGTCACCAAATTTGCCGGTCTCTATTGCTGAGCTGTTTTAATTTTTTTATTTCGTTTTTTGTTGACCAGATAAGAGCACTAGACAAATCCTGCCTATTTTCAGGCACCACTCAGGGAGGGGGATAGAGGTGAATGGCAACTGACCTTGAACCAGATTAAGCTGTTGGTGGTATTTTTAGTGAATGAGAGAAATTTGGCCAGGACACCAGGATAATTCCCCTACTTGACAGTAGGGGGAACCTATGGCCACTGCTATGGCCAGTCCTGAGTTGCTGACAGTGAGGATGGAAGTGCAAGCATTGGAGGAGGCCGGTGTCTCTAAAATTGAAAGAGAAATGGCTTTTGAGGATATTGTTGAGAATATAAGTCATTCCAAAGATGGGGGAGATACCTCCGTAAAATTATTTTCTACTGAAGACCTTGCAAAAATAAATGAAGTTGAAAATAACACTGGAGAAAACACAGGGATTGCCGATGATACAGGACAAGCACTGTGACTTCTACTGCAAGAGGAAGAATTATAGCATAGTCAAGAAAAAAGTAAACTACAAACCTGACTGGTGGGCTTGTGAGGCTCTGGGCTACCTTTCAAGGGGATGGAGAAATCTGTCAGAAAACCTGATGATGCGGCAGGATCAAAGGCCCAGCAGGGGCCGGGTGAGTCATCCGTTTAATGTGTCATCAGTAGCAAATGGGGAAAGTGAGCTGGCTGGCCTTCGAGACACTAATAACAGTGTGTTCCTAAAGCCAAACCCCACAATACAAATTGATACAGTGGAAATTTCAAAAACAATGCAGAGTACAGAGTGCAGAGCCTGTCAGCCTGACATCAGTGGTGGGCAAGGTGATGGAGGGCATTGTCAAGGAGAGGCTAGGTGGGGACCTGGATAAGTCAGGGTGCCTGGACGATAGACAGCATGGATTCATCCCTGGGAAATCGTGTCAGACAAACCTGGTGGAGTTCTATGACTGGGTGACAAGTGCCTTGGACCTGGGTAGACCAGTGGATGTCCTCTTTCTAGACTTCAGCAAGGCATTTGACTCTGTTCCTCACGTGGGCCTGTTGGATAAACTAGGAGAAATGGGGGTGGGAAACCAGATGATCCGATGGATAGGAAATTGGCTCCAGGACCGGACCCAGAGGGTCGTAGTTGGTGGGATAGTCTCTTCCCCAAGGAGGGTCATTAGTGGGGTCCCACAGGGATCAGTCCTTGGGCCCCTTCTGTTCAATGCCTACGTATCTGACATAAGGACAGGTATCAGGAGTGAGATGAGTCTCTTTGCAGATGACTCGAAACTGGGGGCGGTGGTGGATGGGGAGGAGGGGAGGGTGGCCCTGCAGGGGGACCTGGAGGCTCTGGAAAGATGGTCTAGAAAGTGGAAGCTGAGGTTTAATGCAGGGAAATGCAAAGTACTCCACCTGGGGGCCAGAAACCCAGGCCAAGTGTACACCCTGGGGAATACTACAAGTCTCAATGGCTGAGAGGGACCTGGGGGTGGTGGTGGATGTCAAGATGAACAACTCTGAGACTTGTAGGAGGGCAGCAGCCAAGGCCAACAGGATGCTGGGATGCATTGCTAGGGGGATCACCTCCAGAAGGAGGGAAGTGATACTCCTTTTGTATAACTGCTTGGTGAGGCCGCACCTGAAGTACTGTGTGCAGTTTTGGAGGCTGCACTAAAGAGGGATATTAACTTCCTGGAGAGGGTCCAGAGGAGGGCAACCAAAATGATTTGGGGCTTGGGGGACAGGACCTATGAGGAGAGGCTCAAGAGCTAAATATGTACACTTTGGAAGAGAGAAGGGACCGGGGGGACATGATAGAGGTCTTCAGGTACATGAAGAGGGTAAATAGGGGAGGAACAGTGAGGGTGCTTCGAAGGAAGGAAGGAGGAGGGGGCCACTAGAGGGCATGGGTGGAAGCTGGAGGGGGAAGATTCAGGGGAGAAAGGAGGAGGTGCTACTTCACTGAGAGGGTGGTAGAGCCATGGAATGCACTACCTAGGGGGCTGGTGGAGGCGGAGACAGTGGAGGGTTTCAAGAGGGGGTGGGACAGGTACAGGGGAAGGGTTCAGGAAGCAAAATCCAATGCAGCAAGAATATCCGGAACTGGGAAGGGAGAAGCCAGAGAAGGCGAGGGGGACAGCAAGGTCAGCACCCAGGGTGGGGGCTGACCAAACGAGCAGACACGAAAGACCATTAGGCCTATTCTGCTGGCATTTTAGTATGTTAGTATGTTAGTACTTGCATGACTGTCCCTTTACCTTCAGTACCTGCAGGCGCCCATAATGGGTTAAGCCCTACAGCAACTCACCCAATTGAACTAATAGCCAAACCCCTTTCAAAAATATCTGAGTTTGTGGCAAGACCTACAAATTTAAATATAGACATGTAAAAAGAGGTTGAATTTCAGTCAGATGTCCCAGACTCTCAGTCAACGGCTACTCAGTTTTCCTTTACTGCTATAATTACATGATAAAGGTGTCACAAAGACTTTAACAAAGAAAAGGTTGTCAATGACTTTGGCTAATAGACACATTGGTGTAGAATCCACCGGAATGGAACAGTTTAAACAGAAACTAGATGTTATATCTTCCTGCGTGGATAATTCTGCTTGGTCACATAGTACAGATTTGAATGAATCTGGTTGGAAGCAAAACCCTGAAGGGACTTGGATACTGGATCCAGTGAGGGATGAAATATCACCCTTTACCCCAGCTTCCCCTATCTGGGTTCCAGGGCAGAACATGTTAAAGATGGACCTATCCATTTCAGCCAGAGGGAACAGTCCCAGTAAATCAATACTAAACCCACAAGACACTCAAATTATGACAGAACATGGGCCTGTTTATGTTCCAGTGGTGGGAGTTGAACTTGAAACTCCTGGTTCAGAACACACTATCGTGAAACAAACCAACACTTGAGGAGCTCAAATTCACTAAATGTGAAATTATTTGACCTGGTGCTTATTTGGAAACAGAGAAAAACTAATTTAGAGACAACTGCTTTTGAACCAAAAGCAACCCGAATGCACAGACCCACGTCAGTTCATCCAAATAAATCAATATGCAGCACAGCTTACCGTGTCTTCAATTTTTATTCTGGTCACAACTGTTTCAAACACAGCAACATTAGCAGTGCGGCGGCGACTCACTGGACAAAGATTAAACAATTAAAAACTTTCACCAACTTAGTGCATAGTATTTCTTTGACTGGGTCAGCCGAGCAGAGACCAGCCCTCATGCGTGATGATGCATGGGAATCAGCTGACGTTTCGGCTAACGCCTTCCTCAGAACACACTATACCTGAAAAACCCAGAACTGAGAACAATATGCCAGAAGATAATACCAGGGAACAGACTGAGCAAAAGCAACCTCTGTTATCTAAGTTGTTTCCAAATATCAAGAAGGAAGTAGCTCCTAGACGAAATGCGATTAGAATTAGATATAAAGGTGGCATGGCTGAAAGACCAGATAGGCATTTTGTGGATTCACTGAAGTTCTCTCCCCTTGAGGTGCTTGCATTTATTAACATCTCGGGGGAGGACAACTTCAATGTAAGTTTTTGTTCTGCTAATTTTTTGGATCTATTTTGGGAAAGGTATACACAGGTTAAATATTCTCCTATCTGGACCCCCTTTCTGGTTATCCCTTTGTCTAAAACTTTGGTTAAATTTGTTACTGCAAAGTTTAGAAATGAAGTGGTGCATGTTTCTGATATTTCATATTGGTTATCACAGAAATGTGATCTTTTGGGTGACCCAGAGGCGATTCTAGTTGATGAATTATTTTGGACAGGAGGGTGGAAATATTAAGTCAAGTTGCAGACTACAGACACTGGGATATTAAATATTCCTAACTCATTTATGTTAGGCAGAGACAGAGGTGTGTGTTTCTACACAGGTCAACCCCATGCTTGTTATAAATGCAGTTTAAGGACACATATTTCTGTACGTGTGACAAACCAAGATGTGGTAATTGTGGGGAGGTGGGTCACATATCCTTTCAATGTGTGTCTCACACAAGATGTGATTTGTGTGAAGATTTTGGGCATGCCTTTAATGCTTGCCCTTGGGCTGCCAAAAATTTTACTAGTAACATTAGTCCCGAGCTACTCATTCAGCAGGCACAGGACATAGCCAATCTACAAGACCAGTAACTCCCGAAGACTCCTGATTTGGAGTCTCACCCCTCCATTGAGACAGTGAGATTTATGTAAAAAAAATGGAACAACAAATGAATGAAGTGGTATTTATTCCCTCTGAGCCCCAGGATCCCTCTGTGGTCTCTGGGCAAGACATTTTGACACCAGTTTGTTATGATGATTACGGGCAAAATGTCATCCTTTCATCAGTGCCTATATCTCCACTGCAGAGTTGCAGATCTTCTAGAAATTTGAAATCAGTCTCTGTCCCCTCCTTCCCCTCTGGGGAGGGGGGTGAAAATCCCTTTGCTGTCTTGGCCCCTGAATGGGGAGATTCTGATATGGATCAAGATGACCGTGATGATCAATCTAAGGAGTTTGAAATGGAGGTTCAGAAAACTGATTCATCAGGGTATAAAGGGAAAAAGAAAAAAAGAAGAAAAAAAATTGATTGATATTAGCAGGACCAGTATTGTTTAATACTTCTGGATGCTTTAAAAATTGGTACATTAAATGTACATAGTATACTTAATTCTGGGAAACGTCAGATTGTTTTTGATTATATTTATCAATTAAAATTATAAATTTGTTTTTTACATGAAACTTGGGCCTTTTCCTTAGATAATATCAGAAGTTTTCAAGGGGAATAGGTTTGGGGTCCTTTGTATTGGTACCTTGGACAGGCAAGTGCAGATGGATTGGGTATTTTGTTTAATTCCTTTTCCTTTCACCTGTTAAAACTGGTAGACATTCTGCCTGGTAGGGCATTAATGTTAGATGGTGTATGGAATTCAAAAACATATCGTTTGATAAAAATTTATGGACCCCAATTAAAAGCTGTAATAGTAGCATTGAATAGTGCAATTAAGCCATATTTGGTGACCTCCAATAATGTGATTCTTTGTGGGGATTTTAATTGTGAAATATCATCTTATAAGCGGAGGGCTAAGCCAAACTCAAAGATATACTGTGACTCCAATGCCATAACAGATTTAGTGGTTTCTGCTGATTGAGTAGATTGTGGGAAATTTCAAGTAAAAAGTCCTGATTTTACATTTAAAAGAGGTAAATATGTGTCAAAAATTTATCATGTCTTTGTTTTTAACACTTTTCCAGTAGCAAAAACTGAAGCAGATCCTGTGGAATTTTCAGATCATGTTGCATTATTGGTTGATTTCTCCACTCTCTCATCATCAAAACCATTTTTTTCCAGATGGAAGTTAAATGTAAATGCTTTGGAAGATACTTGGGTCCAACAAGGAATACAGGACATTATTATAGCTAGATGTTTGGAGTGTTTTTTGTATTCTGATGTAGGCCAATGGTGGCTTGATACAAAAGATTTTCAAAATTGGCTTAAATACCATGGGAAGTATAAAGAAAATAACACATTTTTTAAATATCTCCCTTTATGACAACAACTCTTTAAACTATTCTCCTGGTCTAATACTTCTAAGTTTGACTATTTGGCACAAATTAAAATAATCAAGGACCAAAAGCTAACTTATCAATATGACCGAGCCAAAACTTTGAATGTTTTATTTCAAAATGGTACCAAGAAATCCCTGGTGTATGACCCCTATCAGGCTTGCAAAACTTTCAAAAATAATACTGAGATGGACTCTTTATTTGATTCTGAAGGGATGACGTATCATTCTGAGATTGATTTGTAGGTAGAAGACTTGGTTTGCTGGCCAAGGCACCTAGCTTCACCTGAGCTCTTTCCTTCTAAGATTGCTTGAAAGGACAGAGCAGAGAACCTTACCAGAGCAAGAGAAACAGATTAAGACTTCTTTTAGCTAAGCAGATTTACTGTGTGTTGTTATTTTTATTTTGTACTCACAGGGATTGCTACTGTTTGTTGATAGCATGTCATTCTTTATTTTTCTCTGATTCAAATTGTTGTTGCTGGTATACCTTCTTCTGCATTATTACAATGTGTGCCTACAGGTGTGTGCTAACAGATTACTGCTGTAATCTTCTGATTCAAATTGTCTTTTGCAAGGTACATCTTCTGTTACTGCTTTATTTTTCTCTGTTGCAAAGTGTTTCTTACAGGCTATATCTTCTCTGAAATTATTACAGGTGGTGCTTTACAGGGTTTACAGTTTTATCTGACATTAGGATAAGCTTTCATGGTTACTGCATTCATTGTTGAGTGATTGTTTCTGCTCTTACCTCCTTGTTCTTTCATCTGTGGTTCTTCTTTTTCGACAGGGGAAGGGCCCAGCCACCCACCACCATCCCCAACCACCCCACACTACACCCCTTTTATAGGGTACCACAGTTGTTACATTTCCTGTGGCAAAGCAGGAAGGGGTAGATCAGTAGGGCATCCACAAGGTGAGCTCATTTACAGGGGCACTAGTAATTTAACTTGTTATAACAAGTTATACGAAAACAAAACACAAAATCAAACCATTACTTGCATTTTCTTCCTTCTAATTACTCTGGCCACGATATAAACCCGGCAACTTATCAGGAATGGATATCAATAACTGCAGGTACTGCAGAACACTTTTCAGAAGGACAGTCTTACAGGATTTAGGACACTGTCCTACATGGTGGGCCATTGGAGATTTTAGGGCTCAGCTCTGGGCAGCATGGGCAGAGATTGTGTGCCTCAAATTTCATATTCAAGTGGAAATACATTATAAGAACCACCCGCCATTTCTCCTACATCCAACAGAAGAACCTCTACCACAGAGGGTAGTTGGTCCAGGAGGTTGGCAGGTGGCTAGGAGGGGCAAATCAGGTGCTCCATCACTCTGTGCTCTCCAACA
Source organism: Neoceratodus forsteri (assembly GCA_016271365.2). Classification (NCBI taxonomy): domain Eukaryota; kingdom Metazoa; phylum Chordata; order Ceratodontiformes; family Ceratodontidae; genus Neoceratodus; species Neoceratodus forsteri. The sequence goes on from CM028130.1 coordinate 59,834,356, forward strand.
TATTACCTCCAAAAACAATATAAACACTACAAACAGGTATCTGCCTCTTTCTCTGAAATCAAACAAAGGGGCAGAGAACACTACAGAGCAGAACACTGCATCACAGAAGCTAGCACAACAAAACTCACCCAAATCAGGAACCAAAACAAAAAAGTAAAAAGTAAATCCCAAAAACTTCTGATCATAGGAGACTCCATGATTCGGGGAGTTGATACCCATCTCCAGCCAGGGGTAATGGTCAGATGTCTCCCAGGTACATCTGCGTGGAGAGACACTGACTGCATTGCTAAAATTGTTCACAAAGCAGGAGAAAACATTGATGTCCTGGTACACATAGGGACTAATGATCTCGCCAGCCGGTCAGTTGTGGAGACCAAGGAACACCTGACCAGACTGGGTGACAAACTATCATCCATTCCATCCGACATCTCCTTCTCTGAGATCCTTCCAGTCTGGAAGAGAGGTGCAGATGGACAGAAGGTCAGAGAAGGGAAGATGGAGAGCTAAACATGTGGCTCAAGGGCTGGTGCCAGGAAAAAGGGCACAGATTTGTAGGAACTGGCAACAGTTCTGGGAGCGAAAGTTCTTTAAATTTGATGGACTGCATCTGACTAAGGAGGGAGTCAGTGCATTGGGGCAGAAGTTTGACATCTTTGCAGAATATTTAAACTAGAAAATGGGGAGAGGGGTGCAGCACCCCATACGTCGAATGGGAAGAACACCTCTCCCCCCTCAACTAGTGGTCAAACAGGGATTCAGCATGTTTGTAGTTCATTCGCATCACCAGGTAAGAAAAAAGGTCCATCTCCCCATACGACCCACTAGGGAAATGCCAAACCTCACCCAACAACTAACACACCGAAATCTGACAAATGGAAAATCATGTACACAAATGCTCACAGCCTGGGAAATAAGATCCCAGACCTGCAGGCAATAATGTCAGAGGCTAAACTGGACATAGTAGCAATTAGTGAGATGTGGTTTACCAGTAACCAAACTTGGGAGATTTCAGTATCTGGCTATGTACTGTTCAGACGAGACTGGGGTGCAAAAAGGGGGGTGGAGTGGCCCTGTATGTCAATGAAAATATCAAAGCTACAGAAATTCAGAATACATATAAGGAGCCAGAAGAACTGTGGGTCATCCTGGAAACAGGAAATGGGACAGCCATAAGAACTGGGGTTGTCTACAGGCCCCCAGACCAGGGGAGGACATAGACACATTACTGTTAGAAGATATACAAAACATGACAGCTAAAGGGGAGATTCTGATAATGGGAGACTTCAACATGCCGGATACAGATTAGTCAATACCAGCAAGAACATCTGCCAGAACTAGACACAAGGTGGCTTCCCTGCATGGGGAGGTCCTCAAACAACTGGTACAACAACCCACAAGAGACAGGGCTATCCTAGATCTAGTACTGACTAACAGGGAATAGATCACAGATCTCCAGGTAGAAGGTCACCTGGGGGCCAGTGACCATCACATGGTGTGGTTCAATTTGGCCACTACATCTAAATCATCCCATTCCAAGGCAAAAATATGGGACTTCAGAGGAGCTGACTTTGATAAGATGGCCAACAGAGTTAAGCTAGCCCTGGCAAAAAGAAACACAGATGAGGGGGTACAAACAAAGTGGGCAAGCATTAAGGATGCAATACTTGAAGCAACATCCCATTGTGTTAGACAGAAAAGGAAGTGCAAAAGAAGAAGGAAACCACTTTGGTTCTCAAATACAGCAGCAGAAAGGGTCAGAGCCAAAAGGCTGGCCTTCAGGAAATATAAGGGAACACAGTGGGATGAAGATAGGGAGGCATACCAAACTGCCCTAAGGGAAGCAGGGAAGGTAGTAAGGCAGGCATAGTCCCAAACTGATGAAACACTAGCACAAACAGTAAAAGAAGGTGACAATACATTCTATAGATACATTAGTGAAAGGAGAAACTCCAGAGGGGGTATTGCTAAGCTCAACGGAGAAAAGGGGGCATGTGAGGAGGAAGACCCTGTAAAAGCATCTATCCTAAATAGATACTTTTGCTCAGTATTTACTGAGGAGTAGGTAGGGCAGGGCCCACAGCTCAACACCATGGACACGGGGAAGGGAGGTGAGTGCTACTCCCTTCACAAAAGAAAGGGTCCTACAAGAGCTCGCTATGCTCAGGGTGGACAAGGCAATGAGACCTGATGGCATACATCCCAAGGTACTTAAGGAGCTAAGGGTGGAACTTGCAGAGCCGTTAGCAGAACTGTTTAGTGAATCTCTGAGCACAGGAGAGGTCCCAGAAGACTGGAGAAGGGCTAATTTGATCCTGCTCCACAAGAGTGGTAGCAGGGAGGAGGTAGGGAGCTACAGGCCAGTCAGTCTTACCTCAGTAGTGGGCAAGATTATGGAGGCACTCCTTAAGGAAAGGCTAGTGCAACACCTGGAATCCATAGGGGCACAGGATCCAAGACAGCATGGTTTTACAAAAGGAAGGTCCTGTCAAACTAATCTCATAGATTTCTTTGACTGGGTAACCAGAGTGGTGGACCAAGGGGGAGCAGTTGATGTCGCCTACCTTGACTTCAGCAAAGCTTTCAACACTGTTCCACATAGAAGATTGATAAATAAGCTGGCTAGGGCTAGGCTAGAGGTGGGTCAGAAGTTGGTCAACTTGGTGGCAAACTGGTTGATGGACAGAAAACAGAGAGTGGTGGTAAATGGTATGCGGTCAGAAGAGATGCAAGTAACAAGTGGGGTAGCTCAGGGATCAGTCCTGGGGCCAGTCCTCTTCAATATCTTCATTAGTGACATTGCAGATGGACTAGGGGGTAAGGCTTGTCTGTTTGCAGATGACACCAAGCTCTGCAACAGAGTAAATGATCCAGATGTGGTGGGCAGAATGAGAAGAGATCTGGATAAAGTAGCAAAATGGTCAGAAGAGTGGAAAATGGGATTTAATGCAAAGAAGTGCAAGATCATGCACATAGGGAAGAGAAACCCTGAAGCCACCTATAGGCTGGGAGGGGAGTTGCTGGCAGTCACAAAGGAAGAAAGAGACTTGGGCATCATCTTCATCACTGATGACCTGAAATCATCAACAGACCTCTAAAGCAGTAGAGTAAGGCTAGGGGGTGTTAGGAGTGTATTAGTAGGGGTATTTACAAGTCATAAGGGGGAGGTAATAATCCCTCTTTACAAGACACTGGTTAGGCCCCATCTGGAGTACTGTGTGCAGTACTGAGGCCACACCTTCACAAGGACATTAACCAGATTGAAGCAGTCCAGAGAAGGGGAACCAAAATGGTGCAGGGACTGCATCAGAAGACATATGAGGACAGATTAACGGAGTTCAGTACGTATACCCTTGAGCAAAGGACGGAGAGAGGTGATATGATCGACACATTCAAACACTTTAAGGGCATTAACAAGGTGAAAGAGTCTAACGTGTTTAAATATAAGAAAAATAGCAGGACAAGAGGACACAGCATGAGAACAGAGGGAGGCCGATTAAGGGGGAATGTGAGGAAATTCTTTTTCACAGAAAGAGTGGTGGATGCATGAAACGGCCTACCTCAGGAAGTGGTGGCTATGAATACAGTGCAGGGCTTCAAACAGGCATGGGATAGGCATAAGTGAGCAATACAGATGAATATGGATAGATAGGTCATTGACAGTGTAAAGGTGTGTGGCATATTCATAAGGTAGAAAAAATGGGCAGACTGAATGGGCCTTGTGGTCCTTATCTGCTGTCAGCCTCTATGTTTCTGCATTTCTATGATTTATGTAGGATTATAAAATCTCATAATGTCTTATTAGAGCCAGATATAAATCCTACAGCTCAGGATATTGCTGAGTTTTTGACACAAATTCATGTCCCTAAAATTTCTTTGCAATCAGAAAGTGGGAATTTTAATATTGACTCACTAGAGGTCAGATTTGCTATTGCTAGTATTTCATCAGGTAAATCTCCTGGCTTAGATGGGTTTCCTATAGAATTTTATATATGGTTTACTGAAGAATTATCTAGATGTTTAGAGTTAATGTTTAATTATTTTTTTCAGTAAAATTCAATCCCCTTTTCTTTTTTAGATGGAATCTTGATATATATTTATAAAAGTGGAGACAGACATTTAATTTCTAATTGCAGACCTATTACTGTCCTTAATACAGATTATAAAATGCTGGCTCATATTTTAAATAATAGATTAAAGATTATACCTAGGGGGTTATTTCTCCAGTACAGTATTGTGGACTCCCTTCTCAAAAAATACAACATTCCCTTATGGTCATTAGGGATGTGATAGATTTTTTATCCCTTTCAGGACAACATGGTACTATCATTTCAATAGATCAAGAAAAAGCATTTGATTGTGTTTCCCAGTCATATTTATTTTTGGTCTTGCAACATTAAAAAATTCTGGAATCCTTGATTACATATATTAAATTGTTGTATTCCTCCATGAAAGTATTTCCTATATTAAGAAGGTCTGTAGCTTCTTTATTTCAGACTCATATTGGGGTATGTCAAGGCTGCCCACTGAGTCCATTACTTTATGTTTTTTCATTAGATCCTTTTTTACGAATATTGTTAGGTGTCCCTCAGTGGTAGGGGATTACCGGTACAGGAATTGAGAATGCTTTATATTTTCAAGCTTATGCTGATGATGTGTGCCTTTTCTTTTAAAACGTTATGCAATTTTCCATTTTTTTGGAAAGAATGTCTGAATTTGTGAAAATCTCAAATTCTAAGATAAATATACATAAAAGTCTGGACTATATATTGGGGTTGTTTATCCAGATTCTATGGAAACAGCAGGTCTGAAAACTTCTTCTGAGCCCCTTAAAATTCTGGGAATCATGTTTGGCCCACAGAATTTGGCCTCCTTAAATTGGGAAAATTCCTCACTAAAATTAGAAATTAAAGTCCATAGATAGATAAAAAATGGAATCTATCAAAATTAAAATGAATTCATATTATAAAGCAGTTTTTAATCCCTGGATTACTATATATTGCAATGCTGTTTCTTCCGCTGCAGGTTTTAGACACTAGACTAAATAGCCTGTTTTTTTCAGATGTTGTAGGGAAATAGGTTAAACCCCATCCATAGATGCTTCACATACCTTCCAGTCCTGAAGGGAGTATTGGGCATGATAGATCCCATCATTTTTTTGCATGCTTTATTTCTTTCACAGACTGTTAGATGTGACTTAGGGCTGGGTAATACTGCTCCTGTGGCTTGGTGTAGGTTAAATTTGCATTGTTATTTCAAGGCATGGGCGATAATACCCCTGCGATTAGGGACCCATTTCAATGACCAGACTATTTTAAATCTGCTGCTTCCAAGTTATATAGATGGAATTTGACAAAGCTTCAAATTCTGTCCCTGTCTGGGCGTAGCCTTTATCAGTTAGTGGTGTAAAACTGTTACCCTATTGATCCTAGTTTTAAACATTGTACATCACACAATAATAAGTATGTTATAGCACAATTAAATAACCCTAGGATCCCTCCCCAGATGTGGGAACACCTCTGACTGTCTGTCTGTGGCAGAATACAAATTAGGGGTAAATCAAAACATAACATGTTAGAAGAAAGGAATTGTCCCTGTTCTGATTGCATAAATATAGAAGGCTCTATGGAACATTATTTACTTACTTGTTCCTACTCCAGTGCATTATAATCATTTCTAGCAGCTAAGTGGAATATGCCTTGGCTTAGAAGTACAGTATGTCCTGTGAATTGCTTGTTTTAGGTCAGCATTCTTTGTTGGGATCCAGGTTTCATCATGATACTCTGATTTTTTTTGTGTTGTTTAAAGTTTTATTTGCGGCAAGCTAGATGCAGATGGATGTTGAATCAAAATAGAACAACATTTGATGCTGTTCAGATTTTGGTTTGTCAAGCGATGAGGTCTGCATATGAAAAAAATGTATTAAATTCAACACCCCAATAGGTTCACAAGTGGTGGAAAGGGTCATTATTTTTTATAAAATACAAGTGAATTTCTTTTGTTTTTGGGTTTGAAGAAATAGAATATTCAATATTTTAGAATAGACAATTAGGATACCTAAGTTACTAATCAAGAGTAACATATATATGTTTAACAAATATTTCTTCTGTATATATGTATGTATCTTGTCATGTGTTTTTATATGATATTATTTCAATAAAACTAGCCCTACTCTTTTCGATAAGTGCCATGGGATCTTTAACATCCACCTGAACTACCACCAATCCAGGCAGATGGGACCCCAGTTTAACGTCTCATCCGGAGGACGGCACCTCAGAAGTGCAGCACCCCTCTCATGCTGCACTACAGTGTCAGAACTAGGATATTAACCCAAGTGCCAGATGTGGGAACTGAACCCAAAGCCCTCTGATCTCCCAACCTCAGAGGTGAGTGTGCTACCTACTTAGCCACTGACACTGACGTTTGAAACATCTGACCATTGTTTACTTCAGTTTCAGATTTCCCCTCACCCATCTTCTCTGCCTGGGCCTGGACTGTGGCATTTGAATGCAAGATTGTTGGATAATACAGAGGTTTTTTTCTTTATTTTTGGCAGTTTTGGAGGATAGGAGTCAGTTTTCTTTTTATATGATTGCCCCGTTTCCTGATGGGAGAATACTAAATGTTGTTTAAGAGATTTTTTTAAACAGCATTCTTGAACTATGGATCTCTCTAAACAACAGGAAGGTTTGCAAGTTAGACAGGAACTTTGTTTTGTTCTCCCTACAACATTCTGGCCATGCCTTTGATCATTGCCAGCTTGAGGATCTGAAGAGGAGGTTGTCGCAATTGCAATTGTCGATAGCTTACATTAGAAACAGAACAGAGTTTTGCTACACATGGTACTAAGGCTCGCACTAATCCATTTGAGGCTTGTCAGACCCATATGAAACTTAAACATATGGGGGCTTTACGAGAAGTTGGAATCAGATGTTTTGGGTGCTTTGGAACGTCATCTTCAAGTTAGATTTGGCATTCCCTTTCTCTTTCATGATTGTATGTCGACTATTTTGCAAGCTGCAGCACTTCTGCAATTAACTTGTGATCAGAAGGATGCTTTAAGTGCTGCTTTTACATCTGCAGAGCTTGATATGGTTATTCAGGGCCTGAAGAGTGGTTCTGCACTGGGGTCTGATGGTCTGCCCGCCAAGGTTTATAAGGTCATGTGGATGTTTATTCCTGCTACACTACTGCAAGTGTTTAATGCATTTCTTTCAGAAGATAGGATTGCTACTACTACGTATGAGGGTTTGCTGATTTTTTTTTTATTTAAAAAAGGGGATAGAATGATTTTTGACAACTGAAGACCAATCACTCTTTTGAATACAGATTTTTAAATATTTGCCACACTTTTACGTAGTAGGATTTTGGGTGTCCTGCCTGATTTGATTCATAGCTCTCAATTTTGTTCTGTGCCCAGTCATTCTATCCAGGATGCATTGATATTGTTGAAGGAGCTTTTTTCTGGGGGGGGGGGGGTTAGTGTTTCACGCGGTGGATATTTGCTTAGTACTGATCAGGCTAAAGCCTTTGATCAACTTTCCCAGGATTTTATTTGGCAACTTTTATTTGTTTATGGTTTTCCAATTTAATTTAGAAATCGGATACAGATCGGTTACTCCTTGGCCTATGTCCTACCTTATGTAAATGGGAGGGTCGGTGCCAGATGTTATATTAGGAGGGGAGTTAGGCTGGGCTGTCCCCTTAGCTCAGTTTTATTTGTTTTGGCTTTGGATCCCATTCTGTGAATCCTGAATAGATCACCTTTGTTGCGTGGTATTGTCAGTCCAGATTTAGGGGAAATTCGGACAACTGCTTATGCTGATGATCGATATCTTGTATTTCCTACTGCGTTTATGGGGCTTTTGTTTCTTCATGTGTTGATGTTTCTTCTTTCTTTTATGGTTCTAGCATCAATAAGGATAAGAGTTTTTGTTTGAATCTTACCAGTTTTTTAATGGCAGATGATCGCATCAGGGGTATTGTTGTTTCTGACTCTCCTTGAAAGATTTTAGGTATTTATTTTGGTTGTGCTAATGTGGCTGTGTATAATTAGTAAATCTGTTTGCATCATGAGAGGGCTATGGTCAGTTAATGGGTGGCTTGGAAGATGGGGAAGAAGAAATGGGACTACCTTATTAAATCTTTCTTATTGCCCATGTTTCTTTTTTTAAGTAATATTTATCCACTCCCTAAGGCTTTTGAAACTGCTTTAATAGCTTGTTTTTTCACTGGTGTATGGGGCAGTAGACTGAATCCAGTGAAACAGAATATTTTATATCTGGATATTAAGCTTAGGGGTCTTCGGATGATTAATCCTGTTTTGTTCTTTTTTTTTTTTTTTTTACAAATTTGAAGCCTCTCCTCTTATACCAGGATAAGATATGAGTACCCTGGATTTAGTGTGGCTTGAGGGAGATTTTACTTGAATGGCATCAGTCTTCCTTTATTCATAGAAATAAAAGGAAATTTGATTATATTCATAAATGGAATATTCCAATCTTGGATGTCATCCACCCACCCCAGAAGACTTTCTATGCTTCCTTGCTTTTGACTTTTTTTAAGGCCGATCCCTTTCTCTCCTTCACTGCTCAAGACTAGAAGGCATAGGTCTCAGATTGTCTGATCGCCGCATACTGCAATCCATGTGGGATTTAGTGTGGATAGGGGTACATGATAAGATTGGTATAAGGGGGAATCATAAGCACAAAGCTTTAGCTGACAGGTATTGCCTCTGTGAGTCTTGCCATCAGATTATTGAGACTCAGGAACATCTGTACTTTGAGTGTCCTTTTGTGCAAGAATTTTGAGATTTATGATATCAGGGATGGAAGGGGAAGTTTTTTTTTCAGTTTGGTCAGCTCCTCAATTGTTCTATGGTCTTTATCCTGTATATTGGAGTAAATGTCATGCGAGCACCTTAAATGTATTGGCAGCAGCTATTTTATTCTGGGTTTGGCAAGTGTGATGTGGTTTTCTTTTTCAACAAAAGCAGACAAATTTGGTTGCCTTATATCAAGTTGTGATTTCTTATATATCTGGAAAGAAAGATTCAGAGTTCTTTTCCTTAAAGAGGGGTATTTGGGAATGCTATTTGCATGCATTTTGATGCTGTGTTGGCCTCATGGACTTCTCTGCTTTTGTTTTTGTCTCCTTATTTTCATTTATTTTGTTTGTGTTTTTTTTTCTCCTTTCTTGCTATTTTTTCGCTGAAATGTTTGCAAAGGTTAGCTTGGATGATGTAATACTGCTTTCTTTGTTTGCATTTTTCTTTATTTTTTTAGGTTATTGGTAAGTGTGACTGCTGTTTTTTTCTATGGATTACTCTAGTTTATGTATTCATGTTTCTTTTCTTTTGGTGTTTTTCTTTCTTTTTTGGGTTTACTACACTGATTCGAGCTTGTTTTTTTGCATGTTTATTTCTGTTTTGCTCCTATTGTTTTCTCTATTGAGACTTACTACTTGTTTTGGTTTTTCCCTTGTTATGTTTCTGTATGCTGCATTCTTGCTTTATATATGTTTGTTATGTTTCAAATAAAAATTCCCCTATTCTTTGGTAGGGGGTGCTACACTTCCTGTGTTGAGAATGAAGTCCTCAGAGGAGAGAGAAATGACTGGGAAACAGCACGAAGCTAACTCACAAGATAATTCTATGGATGTTTTGAATATTTCTGCATAGGACTTGCTACAGACATCAGAGACTATTGGTATACAATGGATGGATACTAATGCAGATGAGGATTTGGCCACTGCAGAAAAGTGACTCCCAGGATGACCTCACATAAAAAATAACATGCAATTAAGCCTAGTTGATAGGCACATACAAAAAAAAATTAAGTAAGCGTTGCAGATATCTGCTAAAATACAGCAATACAGCAATATAAATAAAAATTTAAAATGCAGAATTTCTTTCTAAAAGGTTTCTTATGTCCAAAACACTGTCAAGCCCTAATTATCTTGTAGTAGCAGATTTGTAGATATACAAGTGTTCTGAACCACATGACAGACACAGGATCTATAGGAAGTAGCGGGGGATTAGTTCAGGTCTCAAAACCTAGACCTTAAATTTCTTAGTAGATTGCATGGACCTACTATCCCTGTAGAAAGCTTCTAAACACAGACTCCAACTAAGGTGACCAGTCCTCTGCAGGCCCACCTTGAGAAGCCCTCCTCAGGTGCGGGCTCACCACCTGTAGACTCCAGGCACAGAGGAGCTATGAAATTTCCTGCAGCACAAGATTGTCTGGAAAAGACACTGAATAAATAAAGGTTGTTACCTCCAACCCTCTTTATTTTATTGTAATGATAATGCAAAGGTTTCAAGCTTCAGGCTTCAGGCTTCCTCATCGAGAGAAAAGAAGCTTTGAGATGTAAAGTAAGTAAAGTAAATCTTTATTTGTATAGCGTCTTTCCATAACAAAGGTGTTTCACATTTAAATTATAAAACCGTACATAAAAATTACAACAAAACAATAAATATAGGAATAAGTTACCTTAAAATTCGACTAGGAAGGCTAATCCAAAAAAAATAAGTTTTTAACTCAGCTTTAAACCCATCGATGGTCAGGCATTCTCTTAACTGATGAGGTAGAGAATTTCACTGGGTAGGTGCAGCAAAAGAAAAAGCACAAGCACCAAAGGTTTTTAAATGAACCCTGGGAATCTCTAGCAATCCCTCATTGGCAGATCAGAGAGGGTGAAGGGGGTGGTAGGGAGTCAGGAGATCTTGCAGGTAGCTGGGTCCCTGTTCATTTAGGGCTTTAAAGGTTAGCAAGCCAACCTTAAAGGTGATTCACCACTGAACAGGCAGCCTGTGCAGACCGCAAAACACAGGCGTGATATGACTAGCTCTTGCTATGCCAGTAAACAGCCTGGCCACTGATTCAGAACTAGCTGCAAGCATTGGCTATCAACCTCAAGAAGCCCTATGTAGAGGGCATTGCACTACTTAAGGTGGGTAGTGATGAAGGAATGGACCAATGTTGGAAGGTCCTCCAGGGGAACCAGCTGTTTCACCTGAGCGATATTCCTCAGGTGGTAAAATGAGGACTTAACCATGGCTGACACCTGAGATTTCAGGGTCAAGCCGTTGTCAAAAATAAGGCCCTGGTTATGCACCCAGTCTGAGGCAGTAAGCTGAACCCCATCAAGCCATAGACCTGATGCCTGTCCAGCCCCCAAACCAGCCCCCAGGTGACCCAGATCTATTACTAACACCTTGGTCTTGTCCGGATTCAGCTTCAACCAGCTAGTGCTTATCCAGTCCTTGATTTCAGCAACACAATAAGCTAGCACAGTGACTGCATCAACTTGTCTGGTTAGAAAGGAAAGATACAGTTGAGTATCATCTGCATAGCAGTGAAAACTCAAACTGTATCACTGGATGATATCTCTTAATGTCAGCATATACACTGCAAACAACATGGGTGCTAGTATGGAGCCCTGTGGCACCCCACAGGACAGAGGAAGGGTGTCAGAGGAATACATTCCAGTGACAACCCTCTGAGGCCTTTCCATGAGAAAAGATCAAAATCATTTAAGTACTGTACCAGACAGCCCACAAAGGAGCTGCAGGGACTCCAAAAGCACACCATGGTCTACAGTATCAAATGCTGCAGAGCAATCAAGAAGGACCAAGATGGCATGAGCCTTTTGATCTCTCGCTATTAGAAGGTCATTCAATACTTGGAAAAGTGCAGTCTCCATGCTATGTCTCTTCCAAAATCCAGACTGGAGAGCTTCATAAACATTGTGGGTCAAAGGGTGATCTTCCAGTTGCAACACAACTACCTTTTCAATAACCTTCCCCACAAAAGGAAGGTTAGAAACAGGCCAGTAGTTAGCTAGACAGTCTGGATCCAAGGAGGGTTTTGGATCAGGAAACACCCCCATCTCCAAGGAACTCCAGACAATTTCAGCTAGGATCAGGCAGATAACATCTACACAACCCACTAATAGGGGGGAAGGGCGCAGATCCAAACTACAACTAGTTGGGAGCACAGTCTGGATGATCTTCACAATGTCCATGAATTCTGACTGGCTAAAATCCATCCAGATAGACCATGTGCTCACCACTTCCCGTCGACCTCCACAATCCCTCATTGGGAGAGCTGGGCCGATACCAGACCTGATGCTGGCAACCTTATCTGCGAAGAATTGCGCAAGATTCTCACATTTAACCTGAGAAAAAACTTCCCCAGAATGGAGACAGATCCAGGAAATGGTGGCATGCCTGTTATAAAATAAAAGCTAGCATTTTGGTGCTCCTATTCATCTACTCCTCCTCAGCAAAGACTAGCGTGCACCTGCACAGTCCGTCCACCACAACCTGTGACTAATACTTTCAAACAATTTGTCTGCCCTGTCTCTGGTGATTATCAGCTTGTTCAGTGGCCTCTTCTCTAATAATATTTGACTGTTGGCAATTTAGATCTCCATGTGTTTTATTTTTGTTTTTAATTAGAGTGAAATAATCAGTGATTTTCCTTCAATGTGGGTTTCTTATACCAGAGGGGTGTTCATTAGCACCCTTAAAACTGTCAGCTTCCTGTATAAAATTACAGCTGGGGAATATTGCAGTCTCACTGGGTTAAGAGAGGCCAGAAACCCCCAAAGAGTGCAATGAACCATTTGAACCCTCATTCACAGTGACAAACTCACCCTCCTGCATAATGGGGTTGGGGGGTAGAGGGAATGTCTGTCCTGTCAAAACTGTCCCTAAAATCTAGAGTTATCTCTTCCTTTATATACTGAAGCAGTGACTGGACTCAAGTTATTTTAGCAGGAGTTGATGAAGCAGTAGAGGCTATTATAAGCTCTTGCAAAAAACTACACCTTTCTTCCTCTTTTTCTTATTATTGGAGGACTTATTCTGGCGAGTGTTGATTTCCTTACCACTACATGTATACATATTGCTGACTATATAAAATACAACCACTATATAATCAATGTGCAAAATATGCAAATATACTGAATGTGCAAGGAAGAAAGAAGGAACTCAAACATATGCAAAATAAAACAGATTGCACAGATTTATGAAAGAGATAAGTCCAAAATGAATCCAGAAAGTACTGCAGTGCAAAAGTGCTTTGAAAATAACCAGCTAGGTAATTACACCTAAGTCCAATAAATTCAGATTCAAGCTTGTTTGGGGACAAGATGCTCTCACCCTTCGATACTTTGTATGTTTCAGTCTTTGCAGGTCTATTTAAATAAGTGATGTGTGGCCAAATAAATGCTTCTTGGAGCCCTCATAAGGGTGTCTATTTCTCACAGCTGGGCTTTTAATTGCTAATGGTATAAACCATTTGTTCTCGTGCAAATAGTTCCAAGGCACTGCATTTCCCAGAAAAAGTCCAGTCCTGGCCACAATAACTTCTTTCTCAAGCCAGACACACTGGACACTATATAAAAACACAGATTTGCTTTTAATACAAGTGAAATATCAAGAAAAGGAAGATTCAATAAAGATATAATAAACATATAGGGCTAAGCACTCGCTAGGCAAAATGTACACAACCTGTTAGCACCTGCTGATGCCCCCAAACATCAATAGGCTCACCCAGACTTTCACTAACTCTGGCTTTTGGACAAAGTCCCAACAAACACATGGGGCAAACATGAACAAGATAAAAACTTAAAAAAAATCAATAGAGGTTCAATACCTTTGAGGAAAATATATGGGGACAAATGCAAAAACACCCCAGTATATTTCTGAAAGCTTAAAATTAATGTTTAATCAGAGTTTGGTTAGCATCTAAAAAAACCTCTATCAGTAGGCCTTAATAAATTTGATCTGTACATACAACAGAGCTTTAAAATATCTGAAATGGTTCACTGATAACCCAGTCAAAAAACTGACTTACTTTTAGTAAGAAGCAACAGCGATCACAAAAGGGGAATCAACACTTTTAGTCAATCTATCAATCAATCAATCAAAATCTTTATTTATTCAGGCGGACATCATTGAGCAAAGCTCATTTACAAGATCGACCTGATAGGTCGAGGAACAACTTGAAGGTACAAAAGCAGACATATGCAAAACACATCTATATAAACAGATACAATAATATAAACATATATACAAACAGGGTAGCCGGAGATTACAGGCTCCAAGGCAAGCTAAACCAGACAGTTATGATTGATGACTACTAAAATGTTGAAAACAGCCTCTGAAAAATGACATAGAGGGGCTGGTGAGAGTTTTGAATAGGGACTAAGTCTACTAGTAGTGAGTGAATGGGGTAGAAGTAAGTGACGGGTAGCTGTGGAGGTCTTGGTAAGGGCTAGCAAAGCTGCAGTAGAAAAAGGGGGTAATGAATGTGATTGGACTAAGCCTTGTGAAAGCAATTGCATATCTCTGGGAAGAGACTTGTGTAGAGCTTTTTAAAGGATGTTAGAGGTATAAAGGTGGTCAACTTTAGGGTCTTCTGCAGAGAATTCCATGCCATTGCTAGAGAGTAACTGATTGCAGATCTCCCATGCCGGGTGCTGGCTTTGGGTAGCTTCAAAGTGATGAGGTTGTTGCTTCTTAGGGCATATAACCTAGCTGTGGCCAGTGTAAAGCAATCTAAAATATAGGATGGAAGTTTGTTAGACAGGGTTTTGTATATCCATAATGCAGCATTTTTGTTCCTTCTGAGGTGTAAGGATGTCCAGCCAACTGCAGCATAGAGAGAGCAATGATGAGTGTTGAATGGAAGATCTGTGATGAACCTGAGAGCTCTATGGTACAAGGTATCCAGTTTACTTAAATAGGAAATAGAACAGTGGCCATAGAGGAAATCTGCATAGTCAATAAGTGATAGAAATGAGGCCTGGATTAGTCTCTGTCTTGAATCTCTGGTTAAATAATGTTTAATTCTGAAGAAAGGCCAAGCCTCTGGCGAAGTTTTTCAAAGTTCTTCAATATGCTGAGTATAATCAAGCCTGTTGTCAATCCATACCCTAAATATTTGAATTTGTCGACATAGTCAAGGCTTTCTCCAAGGGTGGTGGATAGTTGGGAAGATTGCTTGGTGAAAAGGTGTTAGTATAGTAATTAGTGAGAAGAACATAGCTTTTGTCTTCTTTGCATTTAGGAGGAGTTTTTTTCAAGTAGTTGGTATTGCAAAGGGAGGAATTCTGATGGTAGTATTTCTGCAGGCCTTTGAAGGTGATGGGTTACTGACATATAAGACAGTGTCATCTGCAAAGAGGTGAACATTAGCTTTAGTGAGATTAGAGTCAATGTTGTTAATGTAAATGGCAAAAGGATAGGGCCAGGATAGATCCTTGGTACTCCTCTTAGGAGTGGTTTTGATGAGGATAGGTCGCCTTCATTTTCACCTGCTGCATTCTATCAGTGAGATAACATCTGAACCACTTAAGAGATGGTGGATCTAGGCCTGTGGAGTGCAGTGAAGAGTAGCAGCTCATGATCCCACTGTGTAGGCTTTGCTTAGATCAGAAATACAGCACAGACGCTGTTCTTTTTGTCTAGCTCAGTTTGCCAGTCATTTGTGACTTTTGCCAGTGCAGAAAGGGTGCTATGCCTAGTCCTAAACCCAGATTGAGCGGGGTTTAAGAGATTATTAACATCAAGGTAGTCTCTTAATTGGATGCTCACTAATTTTCTAGCATTTGGAAAGCACTGGCAGGATGGATATGGGCCTGTAATTGTTGAGGTCCATGGGGTCCCCTGATTTTAGGAGGAAACACTTGTGCTGTCTTCCACAGTGAAGGAATAGACCCAGAGGCTAAAGATAGATTAAAAAGATGTGTTAAGGGAACTGCAAGCACATGTATTGCAAGTTTTAGAAAAGAGGGGTCAAGAGAGTCTGCACCTGCGCTTTTTTTAGTGTCCAAATGCAACAAAAGATCCTCTACTTGCTTCAGTAAAATTGGTTTGAATGAGAATGAAGAATCAGCCGTCTGAGCCTCAGTAGACTGGGATTTAAATTGTGCCCACAGTAGATTAGCTGGAGAGGAGTCAAAAGCAAGGCCAGCCGTTGTGAAGTGATTGTTGAATGCATCCAATACTTCCCGTTTGTCGGAGATAGCAACCTTATTGAGGTGCACTTGAGATGGCAGAGAAGTGCTAGAGTCCTGCCCTAAGATCCCCTTGATGGTGCCCCAGAATCTAGCAGGGTTGTGATAAGAGGCATCAAGTTCAGCCGTATAGAAGCAGCCTTAGCATCCTTACTTTTTGGTGCAGCTATTTCTGGCTTTTCTGAACAGCAGCCAGTCATTTGGTTCCTTAGTCTTCCTTGCCATTTCCATAGCTTATCTCTCTCAAGCAGTGCAGATTTAAGGTCGGCTGAAACCAGCGGCAAGATTTGCTTTTCATTCTAACACTAGTGATTGGTGCATGAGTATTGAGGGCACCTATGATTATGCTGTTTAACACCTGAAGTGCTATTTCCACAGAGTATGTGGTAGAACTCCTGCCAGCGTGCAGAGTGGCATAGGTCGTGGAGATATCCTCGATATTAAGGTTTTTAGATCTTCTCGGGAGGAATTTTGCTGGGTTAGCTGGTTTGCCTGATGATCTTATTCCTGCAATAAGACAGTGATCACTTATGTCACTGAATAGTACTCCAGCGTGTGAGAGCAGGTTGGGTTTGTTTACCAGCATGATGTCAAGTAGGGTGCTACTACTTCTGTTCTTTAAATTGATTCTTGTCGGTTCATTTATTAGTTGAGTAAACCCATATGTATCACAAAAAGATACTAAGGGTGCAGCTGTCTTGGAAAGCCAGTTTAAATTCAGATCACCTAAGAT
The DNA here is from genome assembly GCA_016271365.2 of Neoceratodus forsteri. Lineage (NCBI taxonomy): Eukaryota > Metazoa > Chordata > Ceratodontiformes > Ceratodontidae > Neoceratodus > Neoceratodus forsteri. The sequence continues at coordinate 59,851,115 of CM028130.1, forward strand.
AATGGTATCTTCAGGGCCCAGTTTGATTATGTTAGTGATGCTTGACCATGTGAATATGCCCACCACTGCAAGCTTCTTGACTGCTCAACAAGGATTGCACTGGACAAAATGATTCAGTCTTATGCAGCAGCCAAAAAGAACGTCTTCACTGTGCAACAATTCAACAGCACTTAATGTGTATTCTATCTCTGGCAGATGTAGTGCTAAAATGGAGCAAATTTTACTCTAAAATTCTGAAATACACAGATACTTAGAAATGCTGCTAAAGCCAACTGCGTGCAAGTCCGCACAAGAAAATGGTAATCTGAGTGCTCTGATCACCAAAGCGGTGCATGCGCATAAAAGGGCTAGGTCATGTAACACAGTGCAGAGTGAATAGAGTGAAAAAATAAAACTATTTAAAACTACTTAAAATGATTTTAGTGCTATTATAGCTCTACCTCCATTATCTGATAAAGAGCAGAATACCAAAACTTGGTTCACCAGAGTAAAGTTCAAAGTGAATAGCTGGTCAGTCCACATGCACATAGATACACGTATTCACTGTGCATACCTCCTAAAGATTAAAACAGAATCTCTTTTAGCACACAAGTGCTAAAGTGCAATATACAGAACACAGTAAAAAGCCTCCCAAAGTCCAGAAGCCCAAAAGCCAAACAGTACTGTTCAATGAGCAGGATGTCTCCTTGCACATGAAAATCCCTTCTTCGGACGTAGTCAGTAATCGTGGAAAATCACTTCTCCAGGCAAACTGAAGCCTCTTCACCACATTTCTACAGTCCGACCAGCCACCTCGCTCACACAGCTCCAGCAATGGTGACCACCTCTTCACTGTATTCCTCCTGTATGGGATGAGAGAAAACAGGGGAGAAAATCTGACCAAACCAGATGGAAGGTGCAAAAAGATGGACTGGTATGAGTGCACTTTCCTAGACAGTAGGTGGTATACCTTTTATTAATTAAAATTAGCTGTGAATAGCTGGCCCAGTGGCACTGAGGGTTAAGGGGCTGGATGCCACACCTCACTCCACACCTGGCAACCCGGGTTCAGGAGTGGACTTGGGTCACTGGTGGGTTAGCCAGGGGTAGACAGGCTTGAGTGTCCCATGACAGCTTGCCTTCTGTGGGGAGGGTAGAGGCAGTGGGATGTCTGCATTGTCTCCCCTGATGGGTCGGGGGTGGCAGGCTGGGCAGGTGGATAAAAGAGTAATTTCAAAAAATAAATTAGCTATGCATTCCTGCTACCTGTGTCTTCTCCTCAAACTACAGGCGTGCATAGCACAACAATCATCTTCACATCAGAATTGACAATCAAATTTAATCAGTACATATTGATTCATCTTCATTCATTTTTGATGACTTTGCAGAGAACCAATGGAGCCAGCAAAGAGACCAAGGCTGACTAATAAATGTCAAACATTCAACATTTTCAGGCAACACATGGTAGCGCAGATCCAAAGCAATATTATCAGTGGTGCTGAAGGTTCTCTCAGAGTAGTCACTGGTTGGAATGCAACTTAAATATAAAATGGCAATTCTGAACAATGCAGGCCAGATGTTTGTCTTACTTGCCAATATTTTAAAGGGTAATTGCATATGCTGAGTTTCTTAGGGTCTTTTAGACAATCTTCCACCATAGTGGTAGCAGTATGACCTTGGCCAGCAAAGAAAGAATTAATGTTTTTAGCAATATCATTTAACCCTGTGCAAATGTCACCATCTTCATCTTTTCTATTAGATATTTTTCCTGCCGGCAGTGAGGTTTGGCAGAATGCATGCCCCATTTAATCTGACACTTTTTCAGTAGGTATTTATACCTGCTGATGTCTGTAGGGCCAGAGGAGTGAAGGGGAGCCAGGTTAGCCTTAAATCAAGGTTCTAACACCATGGCCAGAATAAAATGTTCTGATTCTAACATTATTGATTTTCTGGTGTCTACTTGAAGGGCTATGGCTAGCTTTTCAACACAAGGAACAGCACTACCTACAGTACCACAAAAAATGTTACATTTTGTTTTTTTTTTATTTTTTTTCTTAAGAAGGAATATCAGGGGATATTATTTGATTCAGGCTGGCGTTGTCTGGGCTTATTTCCCTAGTGGCTTCCTCAAATGGTTGAAGAATGTGGTATTATTTTGCTACGAGGGTCCATCCCCTTTCTCTACTGAGTGATCCATGGTGTATTGATGTACAACGTTATGCTTCTCAAGAAGCTGTTGTACAAAGTAAAACCTTACATTCCATCTGGTGACCACCTCTTGCTTCAGCTGATATTGTGGAAGATTATTGTCTTTTTGTGTCTGATGAAACATTTTGCATGGTTTAGCAGAATGACTAAAATGTCCACACATTTTGTGTGCAACACTTAACTCTGTATTATAATAGAAAGCTTAAAACTCTAAATGTACACCAGTTATGTTTTAACTTTATTGTTTTCTAGTTATTTTCTTTTCTTTCCCTTGATGTTGCTCTACTAAATATAGTAGATAATGCAGCACTTACTTCATTGAGTCTTTCAAAATGTATATGACTCTTCCATGCTAAACACACAATTGCTGTGTTTGTGACATCACAATCTGTTGTCAATGTGAGCAGTATGATGTCGTAAAACCAAGGCACTGTGAGGTTCACAGTGGAAAGGCAAATGTTTTCAGATGTTTTCTATATAAACTTTGTAAATGGACTATCAAGATATGCTCTAAATCTTAGAAAGGAACACTCAAAATGGAAAAAAATGATGTATTCTCTTATAAATTTTAACAGCTATAACATCTTATACATACATACAAACATACACACTGTTGGCAGAGAAGGACCTAAAGGCCCACCCAGTCTGGCCAATATAACCCACCTAACCAGATATCCCCAGCCTTACCCTTTTGCCAGAATCCCTCCCCATTTAACAGAATCCCTTTGTGCCTGTCCCACACACTCTTAAAGCCTGTGATTGAGTTAGCTTCAACAACCTCCTCTTGCAGACTATTCCAAGTGTTCACCACACTCTCTGTGAAGAAGGACTTTCTTATGTTACTCTTAAACTTCACCCCTCAGCTGCCAACCATGACCCCTCATCCTTTGACAACTCTTTATTTGAAAAACACTCCCTTCTTGCACCCTATATGATGCCACTGAGATACTTAAAGGGTCTCTATCATGTCACCCTTCTCCCTCCTCTCTTCCAGTGAATACATATTTAGTTCCTTCAGCCTCTCCTCACAGGTCATTCCCTGGAGACCACTCATCATTCTTGCAGCCCTCCTTTGTACCACCTTGAGTCTCTTTATATCCCTTCTCAGATTAGGCCTCCCAAAACTGAACACCTTACTCAAGATGAGGCCGTACCAGAGTCTTGTAAAGGGGCACATGAAAGCACATGTTGAAGAGCAGAGCTGCTCTTTAAGAAAATCATATACTACAAGACTGAGGGTATGAGCAATGTAAGTTATGTGCACATAGCCTCCCTCCTTCACAGCATGTATGATGTTAGCCCCATTATCAGATACCAAAAACCCTGGAGACAGGCAGGCCACAAGGGGGTAAGTCATTCAGCAAACAATCTTAATTCTTGCAAGAAGTTTACTGCATTGTGATCTTTGGCTCAAAAGTAGTAATTTATGAGGCAGCCTGCTTTTTACATGCTGTTGCAGAGGTGATAGAGACAGAGGATGAGGAATCATGAATCACGAAAGGATGCCCAGTGACCAGTGACTGTTGTATAGAATACAGTTTAGCCTCTGGTCCACATATCAGTTGTAATATGCATTTGTAGTAGTGCTTTTATTTATTTATTTATTGAACAACATTCAGAATTACAACCCTTTGAGTCACAGACTCCTTTACAAAGGCTCCACATCAGAGAACAATGAAGGACTTGCATACAATATTAAGCAGTACAGTGTTCAGGTATGAGAAAACAAGGAATGGAATTATGCATGCAATATTATCAAATACAACGTTCAAAATAAAGAAAGAAATACAAAAAAAACACACATATACAGTATGGGGGAATAGTAAAAATTGTCTTAGGATGAGGAGTACCCAGTGCTATCCATAATACTTAGTTAATACATGTTACACATTTATGTCCATAATAAATTATAATCATATATGAGGTAGAGTTATGCTACAAAGCCCCGACATGTGAGGGGAGGAGGAAGGAGAGGATTAGGGACAGTTACAGGCTAAGGATTCTGGCAAAAGAGCTTTGGGACTAGTCTTTTTAAGGGAACGATCCTGGGCTCCAGAGAGACGGGGGGGGGGGGAGGATGTTAAGCCAAAGGAGGGCTCTGTATAAAAAGGCTCTTTGACCAAGGGAGGTTTGATAGTGAGAGACTAGTAGGGAGGCCCCAGTAGTACTACAGGAGATTCTGACCAACAGGGTGGGTCAGATGAGGCTGAGCAGACCATGCGAGGCTAGTCCAAAGTACATTTTCTTGGCCAGGAGGCATGTATGGTACCTAAGACAAGCATCAAATGGCAACAATTCGGCAGACTTGTACAGATCACATTAGTGTGTCCATCTGTCACAGTCAGTGACCAGTCTGCATGCTTTGTTGAGAGTGACTGTGATGCATTGCAAGACAGTGGGGTCAGCAGTGCTGCAGATGATGCCATAATCTATGAGGGAGAGGACAGAAAAGGTCAAGGCTAGATGAATAGCCATCTGGGGGAGGCAGTGTTTGTGGTGGTATAGATGCCTGATCCTGGAGCCAACAGTGGAGGACAGATGTTGGATATGGACATGGTAGGTGAGGGATGTGTCAATGGTGACACCTAAATATTTGAAAGTCTCAACCTGCTCAAGTGGGGGATCCTAGTGAATTGATGATGGTCAGAGGGAAGTCACGATGAGGATTCTGACAGTGGCAAAGATCATAGATTTTGTTTTCTTATGGTTTTGAATTAAGTGGTGGGAACTAAACCATGCTTCAGCTTCAGTAAAGTAACCCTGTAGGGCTTGTTGGAGAGATTCAGGGCTCGGGTAGCTCCAGAAGATTACCACGTCATCCACGTAGAGCAAAATATTTCCAGAGCATGAGCTGGGGAGGGAGTTAAGGAAAAGGATGAAGATGAGGGGTCCCAAGATGGAGCCTTGGGGCACACTGGAATGGACAGAGAGGCTGTTAGATAGATTGGAGTTGATTTTCACCTCCTGGGGTCTGTCTGAGAGGTCGTCTTTGAACCAGGTTATTGTTTCAACTGACAGCCCCAAGGAGGGCAGTGAGGCTAGAAGCATAGCATGGATAACAGTGTTGAATGCCTTTGTGGGGTCAATGTACACTGACCCAACAAGGTGACCATGTTTGAGGGCACCATGGATGAAGGAGGAGTAGTGTAAGAGGGCAGTGATGGTGCTGTGGCCCTGGTGTAAGCCATGCTGTTCAGAGCACAGTAGGCTATGTTTGGACAGATGGTCCATCAGCTGATCTGCCACTAATTTTTCAAGGGCCTTGGAGAGGGGATGGAGATGGAAGATGGGATGATAGTTATTAGGGGACAAATGGTCACTACTTTTGAAAATAGGGGTGATAATAGTTAATTTCCAGAGGGCAGGGAATTGGCCAAGGCAGAGGGACAGGTTCAATAGTTTGGTAAGAGGTTCTAGGACCTCCTCGAGGGATAGGCAGAGGTGATTCAGGTCAATCGGGTCACCACTAAAGTAGGACTTGGCAAGGGCTTTGGAAATGTATCTCTTAGCCTCCCGGGCTGGGATGATACAGAGGTGAAAAAGGGGGGCGTTATAAGGTGGGCTGCAACCAGGGGTGTGAACTAGGGGTGCAAAGAACTTGACGGGGGAAGGACACTACTGAGGTCAGAGAATGTGGTGTTTAGGGTGTCTGCAATGGACTGGGGGTCCTGAGTTACATTACCATTAATCAAGGGCTGGGCAGGTGGGGGGGTGGCAGTTCCCCTTTTAGTTCCTTTATGTTTTCCCAGAAATTTCTTCTCAAGCCCCAGGTGGAGGAGAGTGCCTGTTGATAATGCTGTGAGCTTCTAGGCATGCATCACTTTTTCACACAATTCACAATAGATATTAAGTACTGTCCTAGTGGTAAAATGTCTTCTATATGGTATTTGATATTGTGGAACTGATATCTGCATTACTCATTTAAAGCCAACAGATTAAATCAAAGAGAAGGGATGCAGCTCAAGAACTATCATGTCTGCTATTGCTTTGCTTCATTTCTGGGCAACTGGATGGGTGTGATCATATTTACATCCCCTTCAAAATGACTCTTGCATGGATAACTGTTTTGGATTGGGACATCATCGGTTGCAAATGGAAGGGAGTGGAACTGTCAGATACAAGGGTGCCAGACTGTGATGGAAATGATAGATCACAATGTTTACTTTTCTAGTTAAGTGAAATTGAAAAATAGCTGGCTATGACACCATTTTTTGATAATGAAGAAAGATCTTCTAGTTCACTGCCACCAGCCTCATCCTCTGTCTCACCAGACACTGATGCCTGATCATTTCTGTTGCATGAGATTGGGTTCATTCTCTTCAAGTGTCTTATTACAGTGCATGTTTCAAGGTGATTTTCTTGTCTGTACCTGTTGACACCAGTTTTAAAAAGTCTGCATGTTGCTCAACAAGCATTTTGGGAGTCAATATATTAGCACTTCCATAACCAAGAAGTGGCTTTCTTAGTTTTACCTCTTGGCGTAGGTGCATGTTAGTTAGTAGTAACACTAGTGCTTTCATTCATTATGTCATCATCATCAAAGACATTGTCCTCATCTTGCAAAATAATGGTGTCAACAGGGAGACAGTACTACTGCCCTTGTTGCACCATTGCCATCTCCATTTCTGTTGGCCTCCCCGATGGCCTATCTCCATGGTTTTTGATAGGACTTTTGTCCTGCACCACATCAGTATCAGAATAAGAAACAGATGGCTCAGACTCAAGCACATTTGGCACAATGTTGCTACCACTGCTGCTATAGTCTTTTCTGGAGTCTGAGTCATGAGATGATGACTAATATAGTGGAGAACAGGCAGAGAACAGCAAGAGGATGGAGCTGCTGTTATAACCATACTTCTGTACTTGGACTAACAAACTAGAACTCTACTAGTGGGACCTTCAATTTAGGGTAAAAAAAAAAGAGTCTGTGTGTCTGAGTTGGCTGAAGTGAATTATCTTTGCACATATCTAGGTGTTTGTCCTACTTGGCTGAAAAGAATTGTTATCTGTGCAATAAACTAGGTGTAGAAAGAGCTTTAAATTAGGGGGAGTGGCTTAGCTAGAAGGAAGCCATTTTTTTTAGATTTAAAAACTGCCCTAGATAGCTTCTGCCAGAGAACAGGCAGAGAACAGCAAGAGGAAGGAGCTGCTGTTATAACTATACTTCTGTACTGGGACTATATTGTCCTCCTTCACTCCCCCTCCACTCCCCACCCTAAGCCAGTTCTACTTTTATAGGCTCGCGATTTGACTGACAACAGGAACTTTCTGTTTGGGAACAGAAAGTGAATGTTCACAGAGCCACAAAAGACTCACCATCCTAGAAGGAAAAGAGTAGCTCTCTGCCCCCCCCCCAGCTGCTAGAGGTTTGACTTTGAGCAAGTAAGGAGACTATTGAGAAATATAGGGACTTATTTTCTCAGAATAGGAAGTTCCAGAACTTAAAGGGCACAGAGGCAGTAAGTAAGTAGGGAAAAAAAATGAAGAAAGAAAGAAACAGAGGAAAGAGTAAGTATTCAAAACAACAGTTAAGGGGCCAGAAATAAGATATGATGGGAGTGGTGCAGTGCAGTAGCTGTGGAGCAGCAGTCTTCCAGGAGACATTCTGGAGGATGTGGTGTTGTCCCATCTGCAGACACGTCTCTGGGCTGAGGGAGGAGGTTGCTCTTCTCCAGGCTGATTTGGCCAGGATTTGGGGGACCTCTTCTCCCACCCAGTGACCAGCAGGGCCAATGCCATTGCCTCAGAGGTTGCCAAGAAAGAGGAGCAGTTGGACCACAGTGGCTCAGGGAGGGTGAGGGTGGTGTCACAGAGGCACATCCCTCCAGTTGTACCTCTCCACAATTCATATGCAGTTCTGTCAAAGTGTGGTTCCTCTATGGAGGCACCTGCAGTGGAGACCAAGGAGGATGCTGGGAACCTCCACAAAGAAGACCCACATGAAGGTGGCATGGGACCCCACAGGGAAGGAAACAACTCCTGGTGGGGGACTCCATTGTTAGGAGGGTAGAACAGGGGGAGGGGGAAGGAAGTGCCTGCCTGATGCCATGGTTTGGAGGGACAGGGAGCAAATCCTCAGGATCAAGAGAGCAGCTGCATGGGGAAGGGAGCTGGATGTCATTCTCCACCTAGGGAAAAAATGACCTGGTTGGGAAAGGGATCAGAACAGTTTAGGAAGAGTTTGTGGAATTGGGGAGGGGCCTTAGACAAGTAGCACACACGGTAACCTTCTCGGAGGTGCTGCTTGTTTATGGCATGGGTGAAGCTAGGGTGCTTCACACCATGGGATTCAATCAGTGGTTGAAAAACTGGTGGAGAGCTCAGGGGTTTGGCTTCATTGGGGACTGGGTGTCCACCTGGAGTGATGCAGACCTATACTGGCACGATGGTCTGCATCTGTCCAGGAGGGGAACCAGGATCCTATGTGATAGGTTTAAATGCTTCATTGGCAAGCATTTAAATTAGCCAATGGGGGAGGCACTGGAAAGGAGCTGGGAAATCCTAGCCCCAAAAAAATCAGGGTAGTAAGTGAGGTAAACACCAAGATAGAGATGTCGATACGGAGAAGGGCAGGGGTAAATGGAAAAAATGACAAAGGCAATAAGAACAGGGATAGGGCAAAAAGAAATGGAGGGTAATGAATGAAAAATGCCTGTAGTCTGGGCAACCAGATCCCTGAACTGGTAGCCCTAATGGAAGAGGGATGCCTGGATATTGTGGCAGTCAGAGAAACATGGTACACAGAGAACCATGACTGGGATGTTAACATACCAGGGTACACAACCTACAGGAGAGACAAGGAGGGTTGAAGAGGGGGAGGAGTAGCTCTCTATGTAAGGGAAGGGATAAAAACAACAGAACAAAAGAGTAAACAGGGAGGACAGGAGGCACTGTGGGTCACCTCAGAGACTGGAAATGGCACCACAATCTACACAAAAGTTGAATGCAGACTCCCATCTCAGGGAAAGGGGAATGGACAAGGATATGATAGAAGGCATCCTTAGGATGGCAGAGAAAGAGGAGCTGCTGTTGATGGGGGACCTGAATATGCCAGATGTTAACTGGATCACCTTTGCTGCAGCCACATCCAAGAGTATGGCCTTTCTTGATGCCCTACAGGGGGCATGACTCAGACAGCTAGTGTTTGAACCCACACGGGAGGGAGCAATTTTAGACCTCATACTCTCAAATAGGGACAGTGAGAGGATCTCAGATCTAGAAGTGGATAGCCATCTGAGAACAAGTGACCACCAAACAGTGTGGTTCACGATAAACTCAACTGCAGAGTCAAACCAAACAAAAGTGAGGGTACTGGACTTCAGGAGGGCTAACTTTGGCAAGATGGGAGAGTGCCTTTGAAAAGCACTAGCACACAGGCAAGAAGGTGGGGTGGAGCAACAATGGGGAAACATCAAAACTGCCATCACAGAGGCAACAAGCCTTTGTGTGAAGCAAATAAACAAATCAAAACAAAAGAAAAGCCACTATGGTTCTCAAAAGAGGTGACAGAGAATGTCAGGGAGAAAAAGATAGTATTTAGGAACTATAAGGAAACACAGAAGAAGCAAGACAGAGAACTGTACTAGTTAATCCAGAAGGAAGCACGGAAGGCAGTCAGAATAGCAAAGGCCCAAACTGAGGAAAAGATAGCCAACTCAGTTAAGAAGGGGGATAAAACTTTTTATCGGTACATCAGGGAGCATAGAAAGACAAAGAGAGGGATAGTGAGGCTGAATAGAATGGATGGTGGGTGGGCACAGAGGGACAGTGAAAAAGCAGAGATACTGAACGGACACTTCTGCTCAGTATTCACAAAAGAGGAGATGGGATAGGTACCTAATCCAATTAATAGAAGCACTCTGCATAGGGGGGCCAATCCCAGTCCTTTCACATAAGAAAGGGTTCTGAAAGAACTCCTGAAACTGAAGGTGGACAAAGCAATGGGGTCTGATGGAATTCACCCTGGAATTCTAAAATAATTAATGGGAGAACTAGTGACACTATGGACTACTCTTTTTAACAAATCATGGGAGGATGGTATGGTATGGTACCTCAGGACTGGAGGAGGGTGGATGTGATTCCCCTTCACAAATGTGGGAGAAAGACAGAGGCAGGAAACTACAGGCCTGTCAGTTTGACCTCTTTGGTAGGGAAAGTGATTGAATCACTTCTGAAGAAAGAATTGTTGAGCACAGTACCTAGAGGCCAGTGGGGCACAGGACCCAAGGCAGCATGGTTTCACTGTGAGAAGGTCATGTCAGTTGAATCTAATTGATTTCTTTGACTGGGTGACCAATGTAGTAGACCAGGGAGGGGCTGTGTACATGGTCTACCTAGACTTTAGCAAGGCATTTGACACAGTCCCATGCAAAAGAGTAATAAACAAACTAGCCAGCCTGGGAGTGGGTCCCAGGGTGGTAGCCTGGGTAAAACATTGGCTGGAAAACAGGACAAAGAAGGTAATAGTAAACAGAGTCAACTCTGAAAAAAGTGGGGTTACTAGTGGGGTAATGCAGGGTTCAGTACTGGGTCTGGTCCTTTTTAATGTCTTTATAAGTGACATTGCAGAGGGACTGGAAAGAAAAGTATGCCTCTTTGCAGATGATACAAAGATCTGCAACAGGGTTGATACACAAGAAGACGTGGAAAGGATGAGAATGGACTTGGCAAGGTTGGAAGAATGGTCAGAGGTATGGCAGCTTGGATTCAATGCAAAGAAGTGTAAAATAATGCTGGTTTGCTGGCCAAGGCACCTAGCTTCACCTGAGCTCTTTCCTTCTAAGACTGCTTGAAAGGCAGAGTAGAGAAACTTACCAGAGCAAGGGAAAAGGATTAAGACTTAGTTTGGCTAAGCAGTTTTACTGTGTGGTGGTGTTTTTATTTTTTACTTACAGGGATTGCTACTGTTTGTTGCTAACATTTCATTGCTTTATTTTTTCTCTGATTCAAATTGTTGTTGCTGGTATATCTTCTTCTGCATTATTACAAGGTGTGCCTACGGTGTGTGCTAACAGATTACTGCTGTAATCTTCTGATTCAAATTGTCTTTTGCAAGGTATATCTTCTGTTACTGCTTTTTTTTCTCTGGAGCAAAGTGTTTCTTACAGGCGTATATCTTCTCTGAAATTATTACAGGTGGTGCTTTAGGTTTACAGTTTTATCTAACATTAGGATAAGCTTTCCAGAGGTTACTGCATTTGTTGTTGACTGATTGTTTCTGCTCTACCTCCTTGTTCTTTAGTCCTTGGTTCTTCTTTTAGGCAGGGACGGGCCCAGCCACCCACCCCATCCCCAACCACCCCACGCTACACTCCTTTCATAGGGTACCACAGTTGTGATATTTCCTGTGGCAGAGCAGGAAGGGGCGGATCAGTGGGGCCTCCACAAGGTGATCTCATTTACAGGGGCACTAGTAATTTAACTTGTTATAACAAGTTAAACAAAGCACAATTAAACCATTACTTGCATTTTTTCCCTTTTTTTCCTTCTAATTACTCTGACTAGGTTACAAACCCAGCAACTTATTTGGAATGGATTTCATTAACTGCAGGTACTGTGGAACAATTTTCAGAAGGACAGTCTTACAGGATTTGAGGACACTGTCCACATGCTGAGCCTTTGGAGACCTTAGGGCTCAGCTCCGGACGGCATGGGCAGGAGATTGCCGCCTCAGAACATCATTGAAGAGGAAATACATTATAAGAACCACCGCCATTTCCCCAGCATCCAACAGAAAAACCTCAACCCAGAGGGTAGTTGGTCAGGAGGTTGGCAGGTGGTTAGGAGAAGCAAATCAGGTGCCCCATCACTCTCTGCTCTCCAACACATTACCCCAAAACCATATAAACACTACAAACAGGTATCTGCCTCTATCTCTGAAATCAAATAAAGAGGCAGAAGACACTGCAGAGCAGGACACTGCAGCACAGGAGCTAGCACAACAAAACTCGCCCAAATCAGGAACCAAAACAAAACAAGCACAAAGAAACCCAAAAACTTCTGATCATAGGAGACTCCATGATTGGGAGTTGATACCCATCTCCAGCCAGGGGTGATGGTCAGATGTCTCCAGGTACATCAGCATGGAGAGACACTGCAGCATTGCTAATTGTTCACAAAGCAGGAGAAAACATTGATGTCCTAGTACACATAGGGACTAATGATCCACCCAGCCGTCAGTGTGGAGACCAAGGAACACCTGACTAGGCTGGGTGCCAAACCTATCATCTATTTCTGTCTCGCATCTCCTTCTCTGAGATCCTGCCAGTCTGGGAGAGGGAGCAGATGGCCGAAGGTCAGAGAAGGGAGATGGGGAGCTAAACACGTGGCTCAAGGCCAGTGCCAGGGAAAGGACACAGATTTGTAGGGAACTGGCAACAGTTCTGGGAGCGAAAGTTCTTTAAATTTGATGGACTGCATCTGACTAAAGAGGAGTCAGTGCATTGGGGCAGAAGTTTGACGTCTTTGCAGAATATTTAAACTAGCAAATGGGGAGAGGGTGCAGCACCCCATGTCGAGAATGGGAAGAACACCCCTCCCCTCAGCTAGTGGTCAAACAAGAATTCAGCATGTTTTCCGTTCATTTGCATCACCAGGTAAGAAAAAGGTTTGTCTCCCAATACTGCGCTTTGGGGGTAATGCAAACTTCACCCAACAACTAACACACCAAAATCTGGCCAATGGAAAATCATGTACACAAATGCTCACAGCCTGGGAAATAAGATCCCAGACCTGCAGGCAATAATGTCAGAGGCTAAACTGGACATAGTAGCAATTAGTGAGGCGTGGTTTACCAGTAACCACACTTGGGAGACTTCAGTACCTGGCTATGTATTGTTCAGAAGAGACCGAGGTGCAAAAAGGGGGGAGGAGTGGCCCTGTATGTTAATGAAAATATCAAAGCTACAGAAATTCAGAATACACATAAGGAGCCAGAAGAACTGTGGGTCACCCTGGAAACAGGAAATGGGACAGTCATAAGAACTGGAGTTGTCTACAGGCCCCCAGACCAGAGGGAGGACATAGACTGTTAGAAGATATACAAAACATGACAGCTAAAGGGGAGGTTCTGATAATGGGAGACTTCAACATGCCGGATACAGATTGGTCAATACCAGCAGGAACATCTGCCAGAACTAGACCATAGTGGATTCCCTGCAGGGGAGGCCTCAAACAACTGGTACAGCAACCCACAAAGAGACAGGACTATCCTAGATCTAGTACTGACAAACAAAGAAGGGATCACAGATCTCCAGGTAGAAGGTCACCTGAGGGCCAGTGACCATCACATGGTATGGTTCAATTTGATACTACATCTAAATCATCCCATTCAAGGCAAAAATATGGGACTTCAGAGGAGCTGACTTTGATAAGATGGCCAACAGAGTTAAGCTAGCCCTGGCAAAAGAAACACAGGTGAGGGGTACAGGCAAAGTGGCAAGCATTAAGGATGCAATACTTGAAGCAACATCCCATTGTGTTAGACAGAAAAGGGTGCAAAAGAAGAAGGAAACCACTTTGGTTCTCAAATACAGTAGCAGAAAAGGTCAGAGCCAAAGGCTGGCCTTCGGAAATATAAGGAACACAGCAGGATGAAGATAGGAGGCATACCAAACTGCCCTAAGGGAAGCAGGTAAGGCAGTAAGGCAGGCAAAGTCCCAAACTGAGGAAACACTAGCACGAACAGTAAAGAAGGTGATAAGACTTTCTATAGATACATTAGCGAAAGGAGAAAGTCCAGAGGGTATTGCTAAGCAATGGTGAAAATGGAGCATGTGAGGAGGAGGACCCGTAAAGGCATCTATCCTAAATAGATACTTTGCTCAGTATTTACTGAAGAGAAGGTAGCAGCAGGCCACAGCTCAGCATCATGGACACAGGGGAGGAGGTGAGCACTACTCCCTTCACAAAGAAAGGGTCCTACAGAGCTGCCTAAGCTCAGGATGGATAAGGCAATGGGACCTGATGGCATACATCCCAGGGTACTTAAGGAGCTAAAGGAGGAACTAGCAGAGCCATTAGCAGAATTGTTTAGTGAGTCTCTGAGCACAGGAGAGGTCCCAGAAGACTGGAGAAGGGCTCATGTGATCCCGCTCCACAAGAGTGGTAGCAGGGAGGAGGCGGGGAACTACAGACCGGTCAGTCTTACCTCAGTAGTGGGCAAGATTATGAGGCACTCATAAGAGAAAGGATAGTGCAACACCTGGAATCCATAGGGGCACAGGATCCAAGACAGCATGGGTTTACAAAGGAAGGTCCTGTCAAACTAATCTCATAGATTTCTTTGACTGGGTAACCAGAGTGGTGGACCAAGGGGCAGTTGATGTCGCCTACCTTGACTTCAGCAAAGCTTTGACACTGTTCCACATAGAAGATTGATAAATAAGCTGGGTAGGCTCGGGGTGGGTCAGAAGTTGTTCAACTGGGTGGCAACTGGTTGACGGGCAGAAAACAGAAGAGTGGTGTAAATGGTATACAGTCAGAAGAGATTCAAGTCACAAGTGGGGTACCTCAGGATCAGTCCTGGGGCCAGTCCTCTTCAACATCTTCATTAGTGACCCTTGCAGATGGACTAGAGGGGTAAGGCTTGTCTGTTTGCAGATGACACCAAGATCTGCAACAGAGTAGATGATCCAGATGGGGTGGGCAGAATGAGAAGAGATCTGGATAAACTAGTAGAATGGTAGAAGAGTGGCAACTGGATTTAATGCAAAAGAAGTGCAAAATCATGCACATAGGGAAGAGAAACCCTGAAGCCACCTATAGGCTGGGAGAGGGGAGTTACTAGCAGTCACAAAGGAAGAAAGAGACTTGGGCATCATCATCACTGATGACTAAAATCATCAAGCAGATCTAAAGAAGCAGTAAGTAGGCTAGGGGTGTTAGGGTGTGTTAGTAGGGGTATCACAAGCAGTGAGGAGGTAATAACTCCTCTGTACAAGACACCTGGTTAGCCCCATCTGGAGTACTGCATGCAGCATTGGAGGCCACACCTTCACAAGGACATTAACCAAATTGAGGCAGTCAGAGAAGGGCAACCAAAATGGTGCAGGGACTGCATCCAGAAGACATATGAGGACAGATTAACGGAGCTCAATATGTATACCCTTGAGCAAAGGAGGGAGAGAGGTGATATGATCGAGGCATTCAAACACCTAAGGGCATAAAACAAGGTGAAAAGAGTCTAACATGTTTAAATATAAGAAAAATAGCAGGACAAGAGGACACAGCATGAGATTAGAGGGAGGCGATTAAGGGGAATGTGAGAAATTCTTTTCACAGAAAGGGTGGTGGATGCATGGAATGGCTTACCACAAGAAGTGGTGGCTATGAATACAGTGCAGGGCTTCAAACAGGTATGGGATAGGCATAAGGAGCAATACAAATGACTATGAATAGATATGCACTGACAGAGCAAGGCTGATGGCACATTTATAAGGTGAAAAGAAATGGGCAGACTGGATGGGCCTTAGGTCCTTATCTGCCGTCCAACTTCTGTGTTTCTATGTTTCACCTCTGAACAGACACAAAATTTGCCAGCAGATAGCGGCCTAGAGGTCTATCAAGTCTGCTCAAATGTGCAACTAGCACCCCTTATTCTGTAACTGCCTCTCCCTTCCACCCTTCCCCTTCATTGACCTTCCCCCTTGTCCTATCCCATCCCCTTTTGAAGCAGTCCACTGTTCTACTGGATACCACTTCTGCAGGTAATGCATTCCAACCAGCCACCACCTTCTCTGTAAAAAAGTGTCTCCTCATCTCCCTCCTGAACCTTCCTCCCTCTAGTCTCATAGCATGGCCCCTGGTGTCCCTCCCTTCCCTTACTTTGAACAGGCCCTCTGTACCTGTCTTGTTTATTCCTTTCATGTACTAAGGTTTCAATCATGCCCCTCTGTCCCTCCTCTCCTTCCAGTGAGTACAAGTTCAACTCCCTCAGCCTCCTCTTGTGTGTCAGTCCCCAGCCCTTGATCATCTTTATCACCTGGGTTGCACCCTCCTCCAACTAATGTCCCTCTTCAGATCACGGGCACCAGTACTGCCATGAGTACTCCAGGTGTGGGTCCAACTAATGACCTGTACAGTGGCAGAATCACCTCCTCCCTCCTCAAGGATATACCCCTTGCAATACAACCCAGCATTTTGTTGGTCTTTGCAGCTGCCTTCCTACATTATGCCAGGTTGTTCATTGACCATGTAATGAGCACCCCCAGATTCTTTTCTTCCCCTGTCAGGGCTAGCTGCACTCCCCCCAGATGGTAACTCCTCCTTGGGTTCTTCATCTCAAAATGCAGCACCTTACACTTTTTGGCATTGCCAGGTGTCTGACCAGGTTTATAGCTTTGTCAGATCATCCTGCAACCCCTGCCATCCCCCTAGGTCATCCACCATCGCTCCTACCTTGGTATCATCAGCAAACAGACTGATCTTGCTGTTGATGTCCAATTATATGTCTGCAATGAATGTCTCAAACACCACTGGCCCCAACACGGGCCCTGAGGAACATCGCTCGTCACCCATGGGTGTGAGCTCCCACCCACCACCACCCTCTGTTGCCTTCTCGAGCCAGTTCCCTACCCATCTCACCAGCTTTGCACCTGCCCTGTGCCTACTAACACTTCCCAGCCTTCCATGCGGCACTGAGTCAAATGCCTTACTGAAGTCCAGATACAGGACATCCACTGCATGGCCTCTGTATAGTTGCCTAGTTACCCAATCATAGAACTCCACCATGTTGGTTTGGCAGGATCTGCCCCTTGTGAAGCCATGCTGTCTACTGTCCAGTAGTCCTTTGGCCTCTAGGAGGACCACCAGCCTCTCCTTCAGGATAGTCTCCATTAGCTTACCCAAGATGAATGTGAGGCTCACTGGTCTGCAGTTTCCCGGTTCATCCTTGGGGCAACTCTTGTGAAGGGGCACCACATGAGCCATCCTCCAGTCCTGAGATACACACCACGAATGTAGTGAGGCATTAAATAGATCTGCCAAAGGTCCTTCAAGGACCTCTGCCAGCTCCTTCAGTATCCTGGGATGGATGCCATCTGGACCTGGCGCCTATCCACCCTCAGTGCCTTCAAACCCTCCCAAACTCTGCCCTCCATGATTTCCCCATCTGTCTCCCCTTCCACCCCTGTTTCTGCCATTTCTCCCCCCTTGGGTGTCACCCCCATCTTCTCTTTAGTAAATACTGAGCAGAAGTACTCATTTAGCGCTTCTGCCTTATCGCACCCTGCTTCCACCCAACCCTCCTCCTTTTTAATCCTTACTATGTGGTCCTTACAGCTCCTTTTCTCCCTGATGTACCTAAAGAAGTCTTTCTCCCCCTTCTTAATGCCTTGTGCCAGCCTGAGTTCCGTAGATGCCTTGGCTCCCCTTACTGTCCTTGTCACCTCCTTTGATTCCATCAAGCACTCCTCCCTGTCATCCCCTCTCCCTGTTTTCTTGTACTTCCTAAAGGCAGCTTTTTTCCTCCTTTCCTTTTCCATGACCTTCTTGCTCAACCAGCTCAGTTTCTTAGCCCTAGCCTTCTTGCTCTGGGCCTTGCGGCAGGTTTTGGTGGCCTCCACTATCCCCAGCTTTATGTTCTCCCACCTCTAGTTAGTGTCCATACTAGATTGAATTCTGGCCAGCTACCCTTTTACCACTTCCCCACATCTTCCCAAAGTCAGCCCTCCTGAAGTCCAGCACTCTTGTGCCAGATTCCACTCCTTCCTTGCCCATATCCAATGTGAGCCATACTGAGTTGTGGTCACTCCCAGACAGCAGTTCCTCCACTGTAAGTTCTTTCACAAAGTCCCCATTTGCCAGCACAAGGTCAAAAGTATTCCCTAACCTGGTTGGTTCACTGACCATTTGCAGCAGGAAACTGTCCTGTAAGGCATACAGCAGTACCTGCTTCCTTCTGTTCCTAGTTGGGGTACTCCAGTCCACTCCTGGCATGTTGAAGTCCCCCACAATCACCACATTACCCTCCTCACAGGTCCTTCTGATCTGTCCCTCTAGTTCCCTGTCTAACTCCTCCATCTGAGATGGCGGCCTGTACACACTCCCATTCTAAGAATCCTATTCTTGGAATCCTGGATTAGCATCCAAAGTGACTCCGTACTACCCTCCTCCCCTTCCTCCTTTACACACTTTAGTCCTACCTTCACATATAGTGCCACACTTCCTCCTTTCCCAATCACCCTGTCCCTACGAAATAACCTGTACCCTGGTACAGACAGGTCCCAGTCATTGTATTGGGTGGCCCATGTTTCTGTGATGGCTGCAATGTCCACCTCTCCCTCTACCATGAGCACCTGTAACTCTGCAGTTTTCATCCTAAGGCTCCTAGCATTAAGGGAAACCATCTTCCGCCCTTCCCCCCCAATCCTGCCCTCCTATACTAGCATCACCAATAGTACTTGCCATTTGTCCTTTGTCACTGTTATGGGGGTTAAGCTCATATGGTTTCCCAACCTGTGCTCTCTGCATGTCTCTTGCCCAATTGCCACCCCCACTCCTAGATTAAATACCCTACTTCCTCTACGTACTCCTCGATCCTCTGTTTCAACACTTTCTTTCCCTCCTCACTCAAGTGTAGTCTGTCCTTGGCATAGAGACTACAGTCCTCCCAGGTCTCTCCCCACCACCACCCCAACAGCCCATACCCTTTAGCACAATACCAGGTTCTTAGCCATCCATTAAATTCCTCTATTCTCAGCTTTCTTGTTGTGCTTGCCTTGGGCACCGGAAGTATCTCCAAAAAAGTTAGTGATCTTCCTGCCTCCTCACATAATTGTCCTAGTTCCTCAAACCTCCTCTGGACTATATCTACTGTCTTGTCAGCCAGGTCTTTCGTCCCAAGATGTATAATTAAATGAGGCTTGTCCCTACCCCTTCTAGCATATTTCAGAACAAACTGTCCCACCCTTTCTACTGTCATTCCTGGCATGGCCTCCACCCAAATGTGACTATACCTCTCCCCCATGCTACCCCACCTAACTTCTCTTAGTATTGAGTCCCCAGCACTAAAATTCCACCACTCTTACTCCCTGCTTGCTTCCATTCATCTCCCTCTCTCCTTTTCGGCTCCTCTTCTTCCTCCTGCACATTATTCACCCTTTTGCCCCTGTTGCAATTCTCCCAGCAGAACTTCCCCCCACTCCAGTTTGGTCCAGGCATTTATCAATTAGTCCTCTAATTTCATCATTTCCCTCCTCCACCTTCTTCCTCTCTAGCAGGGCAAAACTATTTTCTGAAGGCCCTTCACAAATGCCCGCTCCCTCTCTCTTCATAGTAACCTGCTCTCTCCTTTCCACTCCATGACTTTTGCCACTTCTTCGCCTCTCCTCACAAGTCCCTATCTCCTCCTTCCATTTGTCTTTTGTCACTTGACCTGGTTTCCCTAGCAATCGTTCTTCCTGGCCTGGGCCCCTTGTCCCAGCTTCTCTTCTTCTGACCCTCTCCTCACCACTGTTGGCTTAAATCACCCTCCCTCATCTCTCATTCTTCCTCCCTCCAGTATTGGGCTAAACCCACCCCCACTCTGCCTTGCCTTCTTAGTTCCTCCTGCAGACCCTCAGTCTCTTTTCTAAGTTTCTCTATGTGGTTGCACACTAAACATCCTCCCACACTCCAGACAATTTTTAGAAAGATTGGTGCACCGCAGTTGTTGCAGCCTACCACCATACCCATTGCTGTTGTTGCCTACCAGCGACCCTCCACTCTTCCAGATGCAAGATACCAAACACTCCCCCAAGTCTCTCCTCTCCACCTCTATCAGGGCAAAACATTATTTTCTTAATTTCCCTTACCCCCTTTGTTGTACACATTTAGATAGATTGAGCAACTGCTTTTTATATTCTAACCTTCCTATCCACACTCAAAAAGAGACTTTAAGTAGCTATTGCATAACCTTCTTCAAACTCCTAGTCCTCCTTTCCACAATGCAATAATAATGCAAAGAAGTAACAATGAAAGCTTCTAGATTTGCAGTTACTTCCCTTCCACTGAGATAGCAGTCACCTCTTCACTCACTGCTGTTCCATTCCTGGATGTCCGCTTCTGCTATTACAGGTGCATATCCTTTGCTGTTTGAGGAAGTGATGTCAGAACCCCTGGTATAAAGGAAATCATGGACTGGGGTGGGTGGGACCAACCCAAGTCTTCCAGAAACAATCAGGTAGCTGAGGCCCTGGTCAGACCTTTAACACTTTTCCCTCACTATGCACTAACCTTTGCAGCTAGTAAAGCCAGCAAAAATTAATCACAATTCTACTCAAAGCCCCCCAAAAAAGGTTTGCTACCAAAAGAAACTGGTCTCCAATTCAAACAGCTTCACCAACAACACATCAAAATAGGCTTGAAATTAGAAGATATAGGTCTCTGATTCAAAGAAACAACCCGCATTAAATCACACCAAATAGGTTTTAAATCAGAAGAAATAGGCCTCTACAAATGCAGCCTGCTTCACAGTGAAACATCAAACAAATGAGCCCACTTATAGCCACCTGGGAAACAAAAACCCAGGGGAAGAGTACACAATGGGGGGGGGGTAGTAACAAAAACAAAAATAGAAAGGGGCCTGGGGGTAAACATATCAGATGATTTTAAGGTTGGCAAGCAATGTGAGAAGCCAGTAGGGAGGGCTGGGGGATACTGGGATGTATAGGGAGAGGCATCACCAGAAGTAAACAAGAAGTTGTCATCCCTCTGTACAGACAGTTGGTGAAACCCCATCTGGAGTACTGCATCCAGTTCAGGAGACCACATCTCAGCAACAACATAGACAGAATGGAGGCAGTCCAGAGGAGGGCAACTAAAATGGTGCAGGGTCTGCAAGAGAAGCCATACAAAGAGAGACTAAAGGAGCTTAATATGTATACCCTTGAGGAAAGGAGGGAGAGGGGGGACATGACAGAAACTTTTAAGTACCTTAGTGGAATCAAGAATGTCCAAGAGGGTAGCATCTTTCAGAAAAAGAGATGTGCAAGAATAAGGGTACACAATTTGAAGATAGAGGGGGGACGGCTCAGGAGCAATGTGAGGAAGTATTTGTTCACCGAGGTGGATGCATAGAATAGCCTTCCTGAGGAGGTTGTGGGGTCTAAAACTGTGGGAGAATGCAAGAATGCATGGGAGAGACACAAGGTATTTCCTGTGAGGGGGTAGGAAGAAATAGGCTGATGGTTATCTAGGATCTGCAGCTTATCCAGTAGGTAGGGAAATGACAGATTAGGTGGGTCAAGCAGTCCTTATCTGCCATCAAAGTCTATGTTTCTATGGAGCATTAAAATTATATGTACAGTAGTCATCCTTTCAGTGACTCTGGGTGACACCCCCGATAATCTTTTTTTTAAAACAGTTCCCTTACTACCGTGTGCCTAACACATCATACAAAGCACAGCACCACCAAAGTCTCTTTTTTTGCTTGATGTGCTAGGGAGTGGATCACTTCTAGGGAAATGGGAAGTGCCACTGGTGTCACTCACAGGCTGAGAATTATTTGTTTTTTATTTCTGTCAAACACAATTTAACTGTGTCAGTAGAAGGATCTTGACTGATTGTCCTGCTTATAGCAAAATCATCAACTTGATTTGTTTGCCTTTTAGGGGCAAACTGTGTCTTTGTAACCCACAATTAGTATTATTATTCTTAATCCCACTTCTTTCCATCTTTTTTTTTTTTGAGAACAAAAATTTTTTTGTAAATAAAAAAACAGGATGATGTGGAAAACAGAAAATATTATTTAAATGCAATTTTGTACAACATTGAGCCCAGTAGGCTTATGGCATACTAGACAATGGGGCATCAGCTTTGTAAGATGGTCAGGATCAAGAACAATGTTTAAATTTTTACAGCTGCAGGGTGGAGCTCTGCATGCCATCTTGTTATCACAGAGAGGGAGAAGGCACATCACACTCTGAATGAAGTACACACAATTTTGGAGCTGAAGCACAATCTCACTGCTACTTGAAGCATTCTGCTAAGAAGGAGATGGAGAGAGAGACAGTGAGTGTGTGTGTTTGTTTGAGTCATACATTCCTACATGCAGCATACTCATGCCATCTCAAATTACAATCAGTGTATGTGCTCAGTGTAAACAGCACACAGAGCAGATTTTTAAACTAAGCATCAGTCACTGGAGAAATTCCTCCCTGCTGTCTTTTTAGTTCAGTCTTAAAAGAACAAGGTTGATTGCTCCCTGGATTCCAAAACTCAACACTATGTAACAAAATATAAGGCTGCAACGGATTTGTTTCATTGTGATCAATATACGTGTGTGTGTGTCTGCACGTGCATGCTCGGTGAGGAAGGGAAGATTCCTAAGAAAAGATGTGTCCCCAATGCTGCCAAAGTCTTTGTAAGAGAGAGGGGGTCATTCCTCCATAGTTCAGTAGATTTAGTAGAACATTTAAAGTTGTCTTATGTACCACATCCACAACAAAGGGAAATAAAAATTGCAATTTATAATTTCTCACATGCAGCATTTGTGTACTGAGTATGGTAGTCTCACATGTGTTAATCCTTGGGTTGCCAGCAGAATTAGAACATACTGGAATTCTGGACTGATATATCAGCCTGCGGCACAGCAAGGGTGAATATTATTGTAAACCTCACAAGTGAGTGAATGAGTAGGGAGTGGATGGAATGCTTAAGATAAGTAGGTGGTTTCTTCCTGGTTACTGAAATTTTAGTAAGGCAAAGGGGATCACTCTTTGGTATTTCAGTAGCTGCAGTACAACATGTAATATTTTATTATGTACCAAATCCACAGCAAAAGGAAATAATTGTGAGACACATGCCAACCATAATGTGAGAAGTCATCGGCAGGACTATAGTATAGTGACTGTGGAGTGTTCAAATGTAGGAACCAGCCAACATCAAAGGAATATTTTGTTGCAGTAACAGTAATTTAAGTGGGCTAGTCCATTGCCTCCATTAGTCACACTTCAGCAATGTTTTCACACATGCAAGCAATGTTTTTTCAACATGCAATGTTTGCAGAATTATGTTCAGGTCCACTGTCTGCAACTGATTTAAAAAGATTAGCTGTCTCCCACTTACACTCACACTTTCTGTCTCTTTTTTAATGTGACAACTGTAAATTGTATGTTAGTATTAGAAAGGTCAGATGTGTCTGTAATGAGATTCGGTAGCTGCTAAAGAAACTGCAATTGGAGACTTTCATACTTGCAAGGCAGTATAGGTACTGAATCCTGGAAAGGTGTGTTTATTGGGCTTGCTAGGTAGTAGCAAATAATCACTGGAAGTTTAAGGTCAGAATTAGTGAGCAGCTGTGTGCCTTGAAGCATATGCAACTGGAATATGCCTTCAGTAAGCACCTTATGGAATCACTGGAGATGTAACTAACTCCCCTCAGTGGTGCAGCTATTATGAGGTGCTCCATGGGAGGAGAGAAGTGGTCAGAGTTTACACAGTCAAATGTCTAGGGGAACACAGGCAGACAGCCATGATGGAGGGGCACCATTGAATGGACAAACACAATGAGTCCATTGTGCATACTTAGTACATGAAGCCCGCATCCAGTGTCATGTTTATCTCAGATCACCTTCAGCATTTTAGCACTGTATGTAGCTACAAAAGAGTACAGCTTCAGGAGCATCGCTATGTCATGTACTTCTTCTTTTTTTGTAACTATCTTTCTCTCCTCTGTGACTAAGGGAGTATACTCTATCAGTTTCCTCACAGGAGTTGCTCCAGGTCTATCATCCCCTAGCCCCTGGGATATGCCTTCTACTTTTGTTTAACCTCTGTGGCTTTTCACCATGGCAGAGCCCTCAGAGACTGGTCCAATATCCCAAATGGACAGGAGAAGAATGTGGACAGAACTACTCCTGGCTTGGAGGGGTGAGGAGTGTAGGTGGTCCCTGGTTATTATTCTGCATGGAGGAAGGGTTTTCCCCTTTATTACAGCCTGATCCTTAAGGATGACATCATTTTGTGAGACAGCATCACATGTATCCTGTGTTGGAAGTAAATGTGGGAGAAGCACTTTATGTACGGACAAAGAGTACAGTTTTAGGGCATTGCAGTGTCATTTACTTCCTGTGTATTTTTTCTTTCTCTTTTTTCCCTTTCTGTACTCTCATCTCAGGCTATGAGGATATACTGTATGAGCTCCCTCACAGTAATTGCTTAAACCCAGTCACCTGCTATCCATGGGAAATGCCTTTTACTCTCATTTAAAATCTCAAGCCTTTCCCCATGGTGGAGCCTCAGAGACTGGCCCTAGATCCCAATACGAAATGACTGGAAGTTGGAGAGGGCTGCCCTTTGCTTGGCAGGTGCAGGGTCTGCAACAGGCTCCTGTTCATCATAGAAACATAGAATCTGACTGCAGATAAAGACTGCTTGGCCCACCCAGTCTGCCCATTTCCCTACCTAATGCATAAGCTGCAGATACGAGTTAACCAACAGCCTACTTCTTCCTACCCCAACCCCCTAGAATTGCTTTATGACTGTCCCATGCATTCTTGAATTCCACCACTGTATTTGACTCCACAACCTCCTCTGGAAGGCCATTCCATGCATCCACAACCCTCTCTGTGAAAAAATACTTCCTTATATTACCTCTGAGCCACCCCCATCTTCAAATTGTGCCCCCTTGTTCTTGCACACCTCTTTTTCTGAAAGATGCTACCCTCTTGGACTTTGTTGATTCCCTTGAGGTACTTGAATGTTTCTATCATGTCTCCCCTCTCCCTCCTTTCCTCGAGGCTGTACATATTAAGCTCCTTAAGTCTCTCCTCATATGTCTTCCAGTGCAGAACCTGCACCATTATAGTTGCCCTCCTCTGGACTGCCTCCATCCTGTTTATGTCTTTGCAGAGATTGGGTCTCCAGAACTGCACACAGTACTCCAGATGGGGTCTCACCAGCTGTCTGTACAGAGGGATGATAACTTCCTGTTTTCTACTGGTGATGCCTCTCCCTATGCATCTCAGTGTCTCCCATCCCTCCTTACTGCCCTCTCACATTGCTTGTCCACCTTTAAGCCATATGATATGACTACCCTTGGTCCCTTTCCATTTTTGCTGTTGTTAGTATTGCACCCCCCATTGTGTACTCTTATCCTGGGTTTTTGTTTCCCAGGTGCATTACCTACACCATTCCGCATGGAGGAAGGGTTTTCCTTTCAGTACAGCCTGTCTCCTGATGATGCCACCATTTTGTGACACACCATCACATTTATCCCTGTGGCTGAATTGAATATGGGACCCAAAGCCCACTATTGTTACATTTTACCCTAACAAGAAAGAACTTCTGAGTGCCCAGACTGGAGAAATTTCTCAGTGCTGCCTTCTGAATCTACTTTTAAAGTAAAGGAGTTGATGATTTTATTTTTGTTCTTATGTGTAGCTTTGGAAAGGAAAAAAATCCCATTTTAAAAAGAAGATGAAAGCAGGGGTGTTTGAGTTTTCTTATCCAGTGGTGTAGTTGGTATATTGCAGTTTAAAATGTATTATTATGGATATTTGTATGAAGTTAGGATCCTGCATTAACATCTGGACATCTATAATTGCAGGACATTTGTGGGTACAAGTATTCGGGATCCTTTTATAATGATCTCCAGAAGATCCAGGATGCATAGATACATAGGACAAGATGAGGAACAGAATCATAAAATGACATTAGTAGTACCAAGGAGTACATAAGGAACCCATACTGAAATGTTTATTATCCAATCAAAACCCCTATAAATATCCTAATGTTCAAAATAGAATTCTAAAGCTATGCAAATGTACTACAGTTATAAATGTCCAGATTTCAAAGCAGGATCATAAAGTCATGCACATATCCATAATAATAACTTAAAAATCCTAAATATGTGCAAATATCCAGCAACAGTGAGATATGTCCAAAATGTTTCAGCCAGATGCAAAATACATGCACATAGCCATGATAATAGGTGAGACTCAACATGTATTGTTCACAGTATGATTATAATCATCCCTCCCACCCACGATATTTGTTTTCTACACTCTACCACTGAAATGCACTTAATTAAAATAATAGTTTAAACTAATTATGTCTTAATAATGTCCTATTAAAAAGAAAAGTACTGGTATTAGTTACATAGTGGTATTATTATAATTATTATTAATCTGAAGAAGTCAGAGGGGGAAGGAAACATATTCATATCAGTGCTTTACAGTAACTGGTAATTGCTATTTTTGTTATTAAACTTAGATTGTGGGATTTTAGTGACACTGTAATTTCTTTGCTGTCTTTACTTAGAATTGTTTTTGGGCTGTTGAAAATTTAAAACATAGTGGTGGTGTATTTCTTTGCTGTCTTTAATTGCTGCAAATTTAGTCTTGGCTTGTCTGACTTGCCCTGTAATCTGGGTGAGGCGTGCTAATTGTCTGGACTCTGACCTCAGCTATGTGATAACTGGAGGTGGGGCTTAGTCAGAGTTGAGGTAGCAAGTGATTTTTGATTTCTCAGAAGAAGTCAGAAGGGGAAGGAAACATATTCATATCAGTGCTTTACAGTAACTGGTAATTGCTATTTTTGTTGTTAAACTTAGATTGTGGGCTTTTAGTGACATTGTAATTTCTTTGCTGCCTTTACTTAGAATTGTTTTTGGGCTGTTGAAAATGTAAAACGTAGTGGTGGTGTATTTCTTTGCTGACTTTAATTACTGCAAATTTTCACCCCCCTCCCATTCCCCCAACTCTTAATTATATGCCATGTTAAATCAGATTGACAGGAGCTAAACACAGGGATGGTAGGGTATGTGGAATAGGAGGGGCATAAGGGGAAGAAGCCCACCCTCAGCACAAGTGTTTTGACTCATTTATTTATTTTATTTTATTTTTTTAAAGAAAAATATCTGAGGATCAGTGGTAGGATTTTTAGGACAGTAGATTAATAAAAAGGGAACTAGGAGAGCTTCAGTAACAGACAAGTAGTGGAATAGCAGTAAAACTGCAGTATAAAGTAGGGAGTGAAGCAATGCAGTAGCTGTGGGGCAGTCATATTCAGGCAGACCTTCTGGGCAGTGAGGTGCTGCCCTATCTGCATGCATCTATCTGGACTGTGGGATGAGGTAACCAGACTAACAGTGGAAGTAAACTGGGTCAGGAGTACCATCACCCCTATCCAGAGACTACCCAGTCCAATGCCACTGCCTCAAAGGATGCCGAGCACGAGGAGCACTTGGATGACAGTGGGCTCAGGGTGGGTTAAGACAGTCAGGCAGAGGCACATCCCAGATCAAATTCAACTCAAGAACTCATATGCCACACTGGCAAATGGGGGCAACCAAATTGAGGTACCCAGAGAAGTGGAAGGAAAGGATGTGGAGGTTAGCCAAGAAGGTGACCTCAGTGGGGAGAGCAGTGGACCCCAGAGGAGGAGGAAGTGAATCCTGGTGGAGGACTCCATCATAAGAGGGATCCTGCTAGGAACACAGGAAGGGGAGGGGGAGTACTGGGAGGTGAGGTGCCTACCAGGTGCCAAGGCATGGAGGGATGGAAGGAAGATCCTGGGGATTGCTGGGAAGGCAAGATGGGAGGGTGAACTGGATGTCATTATCCACCTAGGTACTAATGACCTGGCAAATGGGGAGCCAAAAAAAGTTCAGGAAGAGTTTAGGAAATTGAGGAGGGGTCTCAAGCAAGTAAGTACTTCTGTCACCTTCTCAGAAGTACTACCTGCGAGAGGGATGGGAGAGCATAGGGGTGCATGCACCAGGAACTTTAACTCATGGTTGAAGAACTGGTGCTGTGGGGAAGGGTTTGGATTCATTGGTGACTGGGGACCCGCCTGGAGGGATCTAGGTTTGTTCAAGCCTGATGGTCGGCATCCACCCTGGAAGGGAATCCAAGCACTCAATGATAATTTTAAATGCTACACTGACAAGCATTTAAACTACAAACGGGGGGGCAGGCCAGCAAGAAGGGTACCTACTTGCTCACCCCCCACAGCTAGCAGTGGAACCAGTGAACCGGAGGAGTGGATATCTCAACAAAGCAGTGTGCAAAAGATGGAGATTAGCACCCAAGAGGTGGATAGGCAGAAAAGGCGCAAAAATCAGCAGAAGGGCAGACAGCAAGGAGAACCAGGGATAAAGAACAACCAGGGAAGGGGCTGGAGTAGAACAGCTAAACAGTCTAGGGAGATCAAATCATGGAAAGCCATGTGTGCCAATGCCAGGAGCCTTAGCAACAAGATGGAAGATCTGGAGGCTGTCATGGTGCAGTCAGACCTGGACATTGTGGCCATCACAGAAACCTTGTATAATGATAACCATGACTGGGAGATGGCCATTCCTGGCTACAACATATTCAGAAGAGACCAGGCAGGTAGGAAGGGAGGAAGAGTGGCACTGTATGTGAAAAATAACATAAGGGCCACAGAGATCCAGGAGGAACAAAATGGGGGAGAGATACTGTGGGTTAAGCTGGAAAGGAAAATGGGGCCATCCATCTGCACAGGTGTGATCTATAGACCACCAGCCCAGGAGGAAGAAACAGATAGAGAGCTGATGTTAGCCATCCAAAGGATGGCAGACAAGGGTGCGGTAATACTGGTTGGATACTTCAATATTCCAGACGTGGACTGAAGCATCCCAGCAGCAGCATCAACTGGAGCAGATTTATCCTGGACTGCCTTCAGGGTGCCTTCCTCAAGCAACTGGTCATGGAACCAACTTGGCAGAAGGCAATACTGGACCTTGTGCTTACAAACAGGGGCAGTGTGATGGGGTAACAGTGGGGGAGCACTTGAGGAACAGTGACCACCAGTCATTGTGGTTTGAAACCACAGAAGGAGCAGAACCAAACCACACAGAAACATGTATCATGGATTTTAGGGGGCAGACTTTGGGAAAATGGGGAGATACTTGAAAGAGGCATTAAGGGGAATGGAGCAGGAATCAGGGGTTGAGGAACAGTAGGAAGTATTAAAAACGGGGATTACAAGAGCAACAGAATTATGCATTAAGCAGGTTAGCAAGATGAAAAGGAAGAGGAGGCCATTATGGTTTTCCAAAGAGGTAGCAAAGAAAGTGAATGCCAAAAAGATTGCATTCAGGCAATACAAAAAGACACAGGCAGAAGAGGATAAGGAGAAGTACCAGGAGAAGCAAAGGGAGTCAGGGAGGTCAGTACGGGAAGCCAAAGCTCAGACAGAAGAGCACATTGCAAAATCAGTGGGTAGAGGGGACAAAACCTTTTACAGGTACATAAGTGAAAAAAGAAAGGCAAAGGGAGGAATAGTGAGACTGAAGAGGGAGGAGGGGGGCTGCGGGGAGGATGACAACAGTAAAGCTGACATACTGAACAGGTATTTATGCTCAGTCTTTACTGAGGAAGAGGAGAGTGATGGGTCTGAAGGGAGTACAAGGGGTGAGAATGGTGCAGAAATAGACACAAGTTCCTTTACACGAGAAAGGGTCCTGAAGGAACTGGAAGTAATAAGAGTTGATAAAGAATAGCCAGGTGGGTGCACCAGGTCCTTAAAGAACTCCAGAGAGGTGGTGGCTAAACCTCTGGCTATCCTGTTTAGCTGATCACTGGAAACAGGGGAGATACCCAAAGACTGGAGGACAGCAGATATAGTCCCCTTATACAAAAGTGAGAACAAAGAGGAAGTGGGGAACTACAGACCAGTCAGCCTCACCTCAGTAGTGGGGAAGATCATGGAAGCACTACTGAATGAATGACTGGTGGAACATCTGGTTGTCAAAGGACTGCAGCATCCAAGGCAGCATGGTTTCACCAGGGGGAGGTCATGTCAGACCAACCTTACTTAATTTTTTGACTGGGTGACTAGGGAGGTGGATCAGGGAAGGGCAGTGGACATGGCCTATCTGGACTTCAGCAAAGCATTTGACATTGTGCCTCATAGAAGACTATTATACAAACTAGGGAATATGGGTGTGGGCAGGACAGTAGTGTGGTGGGTAGATAATTGGCTGGGCGGTGGGGAGGTGGTAAATGGCTGTCATTCGACAGAGGGAAGAGTGATCAGTGGGGTACCACAGAGATCAGTGCTGGAACCGGTCCTATTCAACATATTCATCAGTGACATTGTGCAGGACCTAGAAGGCAGAATTTCACTGTTCGCTGATGACACAAAGCTCTGTAACAGAGTAGACACACCAGAGGGTGTCAACAGAATGAGAAGGGACCTGCAGAAACTTGAAGAATGGTCAGGGGTTTGGCAGTTGAAATTTAATGCAAAGAAGTGCAAGATAATGTATATGGGGCACAAAAACCCTGGCACAATATATCAGTTGGGGGTGAGGATATAGCATGCACCAAGCAGGAAAGGGATCTTGGGGTTATCATCTCTGATGACTTCAAGGTACGGAAACAATGTGACAAGGCAGCAAGTAAAGCAAATAGGATGCTAGGATGCATAGGCAGGGGCATCATCAGCAGGAAAAGGAGGTCATGATTCCACTATACAAGACACTGGTGAGGCCCCACCTGGAGTACAGTGTACAGTTCTGGAGACCTTACTTACGTAAGGACATAGACAGGGTAGAGAAGGTTCTACAGGAGGCCAACAAAGACGGCACATGGATTGCACTACAAGTCCTATGAGGACAGGTTGAAGGAATTGAATATGTACTCCCTGGAGGAGAGGAGGGAGAGAGGGGACATGATAGAGACATACAAGTATCTTACAGGGAGGAACAGGATGCAAGAATACACTATTTTTAAGCGAAAAAGATGTTCCAGGACTAGAGGGCAAGGGATGAAGTTGGAGGGAGGACAATTCAGAGGAAATGTGAGGAAGAATTTCTTCACAGAACGGGTGGTGGACAAGTGTAACACCCTGCCTGAGGAAGTGGTGGGGGCTGAAACAATCACGGGATTTAAGAATGCATGGGATAGACATAAAGGAATTCTGGAAGTCAGGGGTAAGGGGCAACAGAGTTCTAGGAAAACATAAACTGAAGTTACAAACTCAAATGGGCAGACTAGGTGGGCCATAGGCCCTTATCTGCCGACACTGTCTATGTATCTACGAATGAAGCATTACATGTAATAGTTTTGCAGGATTTAAGATAAAAGAGTGAATCAGATTTATAGTAGTAAAACTTTCTTTTCTAAAAATCACTGTAAATTATTTATTTATTGAATTTTGTTGATCCGGTAAGCCCACTGGGCCTAGAAGTTCCTTTTTCAGGGGTGACCTGGGGGGAGGGGGGATACAGATGATAAGCAACTGAAATTGAATCAGATTAAGCTGTTGGTTGTATTTTTAGTGAATGGGAGAAATTTGGCCAGGACACCGGGGAAATTACTCTACACTTTTTCGATAAATGCCATGGGATCTTTAGCATCCACCTGAACTACCACCAATCCAGACAGATGGGACCTCAGTTTAATGTCTCATCTGAAAGACGGCACCTCAGAAGTGTAGCACCCCCCTCATGCTACCCTACAGTGTCAGTATTGGGATATTAACCCAAGTGCCAGATGTGGGAACTGAACCCACAGCCCTCTGATCTCCCAGCCTCAGAGGCGAGTGTGCTACCTACTGAGCCGCTAACACTAAATGGCACAATATATTTATTTACTTCAAACCATTAATCAGAAAACTTGAATGGAATGAAAATAACCCATGTGACCGCAAGTGTATGTGGTACCCCTTGCAATGTAATCTTATCATTTACATATTACTCAACATACTGCTAATCAATCTCTCTCTCTCTCTCTCTCTCTCTCTCTCTCCACAGATACATATCATGACAGGGTAATGAGCAGAACTTTAAAATAACATAAGTAGTACCAAGGAGTACAAAAAAGAGCCCCATAGTAAAATGTTGATGTACCAGTTTCCCAAAAAGTCATATTTGATCAGAAAGCCCATAAATATCCCTATGTTCAGAATAAAATTGTAAAGATATGTAAAGGTACCCCAATTAAAAAACATCCAGATTTCAAAGCAGGATCCTAAATTCATGCAAATGTCCATAATAATAGCTTAAATGTCCTAAATATATGCATATATCCAGCAATGATAATGAATGACCAAAATGTACAGCAGGATGCAAAATATGTGCAAATGTCAATGATAACAGGTAAAAATCAATATGGATTATTCTCAGTATGATTATATCCCTCTGCCCTCCCCTGCACCCACTGTCTTTGTTTTCTCCCCCCTCAATCACTGAACTGCACTTAATTGAAATTATAGTTTAAAGTAACTATGTATTAATAATGGTAGTGCATAGACCATAAACCATGGGGTGCTATTACTGATGTTGTCCACCAAATGGAAACATTACTTCTTACATGCTTTAGCTACAGTGATCTCTCAGACACTGCTGCCGCAGAATGCATTATTATGGACATTTGCATGAAATTACGATCCTGCTTGGAAATCTGAACATTTTTAAGTGCAGGACACTTCCACGTTCATAGGACCCTATTAGAAGGTCTTCCACTAGAAGCAATAAAACTCCAATAAACCACAACAACCCTTAACTGATTCCTCCATCATTCCTCTATGATATGTTCTTTGCACACCTCTCACCACCATCACTAAAATCAATTTGCAGCCATATTTTCTCTGACCAGAGTTTGTTTTTAATAACTGCAGAATGATTGAAGAAATTGGGCAGCTAGCCTAGTAGGCTTATGTCATGCTAGCCATGGATCTTCAGCTTTGTGGGATGGTCAGGGATGATAATTTTGTTTTCTTATGACAGCAGGATAACTTGCAAAACAGCAAAGTTCACACAATATATTCTATTGTTTGTAATACAAATTTATTTTTTAAACGTGTTGTATTGTGACAATTTCTTCCTCAGTTCATTCTCCTTTTTTTGTACTTTTAGCCCACCATGCCATATCCATATTCTTTAATTGCCAGTGAGTCACACTTTCCCTCCTTTCAGACCACCTCCAGAAGCCCCAATTTCAGTTTCTTATCTTGCTTTAATTATTTCCATTCTCTCACTCTAGCCATTCTAATCTTGTTCTGCCTCGTTTCTTGTAATTCTCTCTTTTACTCTTAATTTGTCTTCTTTCTTTAACACCCCCACAATTTTTTTTGTAACCTCACCCTTCCTATTAAAGTTTCTCCTCTACACAGCTCCCCAAACCACAATTTCAGTTTCTTATTTAACTTGCTTTCATTTGTTTCAATCTCTGCCTTTATTAAATGTATTATATTTCTGTTTTCTTTTCTTGTGTTTCCTTAATCCTTCTTTTTTGCCTTGTTTTTTTTTTTGTTTGGATACCTTGTATTGCAATTCAGCACTCCCCCGAACATGGTCACAAGGGTGTAGCCAGGAATTTTAAACTTGTACTCAAGAGTTGACAAAGTCCCTTCCCCCCCATAAGCACAAACCAAAAGATGTCCTGCACACCACAGACATTGCCCCACTCCTACTTCAGTCAACTATATGTAGTAAGTCAATTATTCTAACAGACTCAAACTATTTTATCTAATGCACACACTACCAGACAGATGTTGGCTGGCTTTTAGTTACAGTGTATAGGATATATTGTGATAAGCCTCTGTACCACATTAAGGTAGTCAGCCTTTCAGACGTCCATTCATGTCAGCACTCATGCATAAATACTCAATCGGGTTACTAGTACAATCATGGCCTCAAAGTGTACCACCCACACATTTTCTAAAGATCATTCACAAACTCAAACTAAACCACCCATGAATGGGAGGCTGTGTTTGTGTTTGTTGCCCTGGCCTGAGTCTCATGGTCCTCTGGATTTTTTACATTGTATTGTACTCAGCAGAGTACACTGAGTATGCCTGCTGACACCCATGTGTGGTCGCTTTCTTCAAAGTCCCTGTACACCAGCCCCATTGTCAATTTCTGTTTCAGTCCTCTCATTTTTTCCTTTTTTTTTTTCCTATTTCTTTATCTTTTATTTTCTCAGTTCTCCAGTCCCAACCCAAACTCTCCCAAACTTCAATCCACCACACACTCACATTGTCAGTACCCTCACCTTGAATCCTCCCAATCTCCACTTTCACTTTTCCTCAGTCTGTTATAGTTCCAGCTCAGCTTTTTTTTTTTTGAAGTTGTAAAGTGGGGATTTATTTTTTTAAAGTTAACTTTTCCTTTTTAAAATGTATCTTTTTTTCATTTTTTTGTGCTTCTTGTTTTCATTTCATCAGCTTTCACAAGCCCTGGCTAGTTCACCCCATCCATCCGTTACCCGTACCCTCCCCTTGAGTTCCCCCCACCCCACTTTCACTTTCCCTGCATCCCCTCTGGCATTTGCTTGGCTTTTTTTTTAAATAAAGTTTTTTTTTTTTTGGTAATGTTAACTTTTTTCTTTCTGTAAAATTGGTTTTCATTTCAGTTTTGGGTTTTTGTTTAATTTTGTTTGTTTTGTCCACATTCCCCAGCCCTCACATGATCAGCATCCACACTGCTGCTAGTACTAATGTAGCACAGGGCCATAGACCTCTGTCCCAGTCCCAGGATGTCTGTTCAGCTCACTTTTCATGGAGCGGGTGGTGGACACATGGAATGGCCTTCCTGAGGAGGTCATGGGGTCAAAAACAGTGGGGAAGTTCAAGAATGCATGGGACAGACATAAGGCAATTCTGGTGGGGGTTAGAAAGAAGTAGGCTGTTGGTTAACTAGGATCTGCAGCTTATCCAATAGGTAGGGAAATGGGCAGACTGCTTTTGCCAATCAGTCCTTATCTGCTTTCAAAGTCTATGTTTCTATGTTACTAGCTCTGCAGGTCATGGAATGGTGCAATGCTGCAGCTTTTCTACTGTTCATACCATCTACTTTTATATTGCAGTTTGCACATGTTAAATTGGGGTATGAGACCTGCTGCATGGGTGCCCTTTAACTTCTCCCCTCAGCTTCAAATACTAGTCACATGACTGGCAGTGACTGGCAAGCCTGGGAGTCTGGGGGAGGAAAATAAAGGAAAAAGTAAATCTGATCCCAACCAGCAGTGTTTGGATTGGCATTTGCTGGCACTGAACAGCCTGAGTTCTGCAGAATTTGGTTTTTGCATAGGGGTTTGTGCCTATCCCTAGTAGACTGGAATGTTTACGAGACATTTTCATTTTCTTTGTCTTCTACCACTCCCCATTTCTCTAAAGGCTGTACTTGCCCTCAATCCATTCATGATGGCCTTAAACCTAAACTGCTCCTCCTCTCTGCACCTGCAGTTGCTCTTCCCATGTCCTTATTTTTAAATCTCTCCCTTTCATCTGCTACTGTTCCTGGTGTTTGGAAACAGGCTGTCATTATTCCTATTCACAAAGGTGGTGATCCACCTATCCTGTTAATTTTTGTCCAATATTGTATCTCTCATTCCTTCTTAGCCAGGAATACATTGTTCTATCTCAGCTCATTTCTTTTCTTGATAACTCCACCTTCTTCACTCCCTTCCAGTCTGGATTTAGGAAATCCCATTCCACTTCCACTTCCCTCTTTCAGCTCACTGACTTCATATTTGCAGGTATGGATTACGATCTGATTACTTCTGCCATCTTTATTGATCTTGCTAAAGCTTCTGACACTGTGGCACATTCCCTCCTTCTGGACAAATTTAAAGCTGAGGGCCTCTCTGGGTTTTCTCTAAGTTGGTTTGGATCATACATTGAAAGCTGACCAGATAGGAAAATGCATTTCATGCTCACTCTCCATTAGCTCGGGAGTCCCTCAAGGGTCTGTCCTGGTTCCTATTATCATTTCTATGTTCCTAAATTACCTATCCTCTATCTGTTCTTTTGTATCCATTCATCTATATGCTGATGACAGTTCTTTTTGCATCTTGCTCCTCTTCCCTTGACCTTACTGCCTGGCTACAGTTACATTTTGACAACATGCAGCGCTGGTTCAAGTCTAAGCTTTTGTCCCTTAATGCAAAAAAAAACTGTCTCAATGACTTTTGGCACTCGTCAGAAGCTTGCCAAACTTACTTCTGACCTTTAATTTCATACCCTTGATGGTGCTAAGATTGAAGATACTTTCTCCTTTAAGTACCTTGTGATCTGCCTTGATTGTCATCTTGATTTCTCAGTGCATACTGACGCAATTCACTGTAAGCTTCTCCCTTAACTAGATGCTTTGTACAGGAATAAAGTCTGCATACTGCTCCCTGCCTGGCTGTTGAGAAATTGTACTAAAAATGATCCTCCCAATCTTTGACTACAGTAAATTAGTCTACAGTAGTGCCCCTAAATCCGCCTTTGCCAGACTGGACATCCTTTTTCATTCTTTCTGTCATTTTGCTTTTGATTGCTCACTCGTACTCACCATTACTCTCTTTACTCAACCCTTTCTCGACCCTCTCTTGAAGCTAGGCACCTTTCCCATTGTGTCCCTTTTTTATCCAAATACCGGTTTGGCTCCCTTCCTTTACCTCAGATCCCTCCTATCTCCTCCTCCTTCTTCCCCTACCCTCTCCACAATACCACTCCTCCTCCATCTCTCTTTCTTCATGCTAGAAAACCTACTGTTAGTTAGTCTGCTTTTTCCTACCATTTTCCTAAATGTTGGCCCTCTCTTCCCCTTCCAATTTGTTTTGCTCTTTTCCTTCCTCTCTAAGGTCTCTTTCCTATGTCTATTGCTAGTGCTCCTGCAATTGTGCAAGATCTTTTTCTTTTATACTCCATCCGTACTTGCTACTGTTTGTCCTTGTTAGCTTCCTCTCTAGTTTTATTCTGTGTCATGCTGTTTCACTACTTTTCCCTTTCTTTCACATAAAATATTGTTATATTTTTTAAACTGAATTCAGTCCTAAATTGCCTCCAATATTTATGGCTGTCTGTATCATTGTATTTGATGTCTGTACTTTACTATTACACTGATTAGTTATCTCCTCTCCTCTCCCCAGGACACATCTGGAAATCAGCTGTTAGAAATTCAGTATGTATTTCCTAGTTAAAGTAATACATAAATAAATAAATAAATACTTCTACTCGCAGACAGTTTCAAAATGTTTTGGATAGCTGTATTCAGAGGACGGGGCACTATCAAACAATTTAAGCATGCCATAGGTAGGATATTCATAAGGTGGTGGTATCAGTTTAAAAATGCAATGGATAGAGTTATTCACTTGATTATGGCACTATTATCCAGTTTTACATTGCAGTGGCTAGGGATATTCACTGAATAATGATGTTATCAGATAGTTTCACATGAAGTGGATAAGGATGCAGGCACTGCATTCACAGGATAGTGTTATCAGACAGTTTCAACATATAGTGGATTTGGATATTTACTGAATAGCGACTCCATCAGCTGCTTTCAACATGCAGTGGATGTGGATATTTACTGGACAGAGGTGATATAAGATACTTTCACTGTTCTGTGGATAATGATATTCACTGGATATTGATGCTTTTGGACAGTTTGTAAATGCACTGGATGGGAATATTTACTTGTCAATTGCCCTGTCAGAGAGTTTCAAAGTACCTGTACAATAGAAAAAAAAAATCACTGGATAACCACATTATAAATCAGTTTTAGCATGCATTGGATAGGGATATTCGCTGGTTAGTTGCATGGTGGTGATGCAGTCCTCTAGATAGGGAGAGATACAAGGAAGGTTGACCACAGCACATACTTCTGAAACTGTTATTCAAGCAGCCTACAGTTTGATTTAAAAACACAGTTAAGGGAGTGAAGAATTTATGTTCATGATAGCGCATTAAAAAACAGTACTACTTCTATTCTTGCTTGTGGGAAATGGGTTAAATACAGGGAGCCACCATCACAAAAGTTGACCCTGAGTTGCATTCATGGTTTCTGTTTTGAAAGAAGCATGATGTCTGCTGGATGCAGTCTACATGGAGGAAACATTCTGATAAATAACCAACATAACACCACAGCAGAAACTGAAGGTATTTTTCCACCAGTGCAAAAAATGTGAAATTAAAGAAATTAACCTGTTTTAGAGCAAAGAGTCATTAAGGGAATATGTATAAAAAGTCTGGGCAACTAGAAGCCTCAGAACAGAGAAAGCTCCCATATGGGACTTCATTGCAGAAATTAATAAAAAATAGAAGGGAGGAGGCACTGTCAACCTATGCTTCAAAATTAGTAAAAATTGTTGTTGACCTGGACAAAAAGACAGATCAGATTAACATATTAAAAGACTCCATTAACTCATAAAGAACAACCTGACTTTGCCATATTTGAACACCTATAAAAAAATCTTCAGTCTTTTTTTTATTATTTTACTGTTTATGTCTCCTTCTCACCCCCTTGGCTCTAGTCTTCCTTGGGAGCACATGGAGTCATCCCTCTATGGCACACACCCTACCTGGCCATCCTCCATCACCCATGTAGCCTCAGTTATACCCCCCTGGGTGGGGATGGGGTGGGCCCCAATGCCACGATACAGCAGTAGCATCGGTCAAGAGGATGCCAGGTGGGTGGCCACAAATCAAGGGCAAGCTCCAGTGCTCCATCTCCACCAGAGCCAAGAGGCATCTTCTCCGTTTTCTCTGGGGAGTGGCTGGTGCCCTGACGTCAAGGAGTATTAGATGTCTGCCACTCCCCCACTCCTCCTCTCTACTCCTCAGTGCCTGCTGTATCTCCAGCCTCCACCATAGATCAGCAAAGCACCAAACTGGGACCCCTGTCCCTCCCCGGGAGAGGAGAGCTGTCCTCTGGATGCTCAATCCTCTCCATCCCCTGCCGACTCCCAGCAACCCAAACTCATTCCCGAACCCAGGTCGCTGGTGTGGTGTGAGGTGTAGCATCCAGCACCTCAAACCTCAGTGCCACTGGGCCAGTGGCAATCTTGAGTCTTATGAGTGAAAGGTGGCAAAAAGAAAAGAGGAATAAATTCAGTACAGACACATCTGATTATGAGCTGAATGCATTGTTCAGCTGGGAACAATCAAAGAGTTTACAGAGCAGGGGCCGAGTATGCTCTATAGCAGATCTAAATCAACTCATCAGCAATATAGAGACAGGTGCAACAACAGATCAGGCAACAATGCACAGCATACAAGATCAGAATAACCTCAGAAAATTGTTCCTTTTTTTTTAGAGAGGGAATAGAACAACACCCAAAGAAAAAAATGGACTCCCAAAAGTGGAAAACTAGAAGGCATAAAATTGGGGCTACAAACAGCTTTTCCTCTTGGCTTCTCTGGAATTACAGCAACAAATATTTAATATTTTGGAACATATACTCATGGATGCCCAAATTCAGGTATTAAGCAAATGTCTCACCTTTATGCCTAGCTCCTCTATCAACACATTCAACACCTGCATAGATACACAAACTTTTATTTCTGGAAATTTAATTTAAAAAAAAAAGGTTTTTCAGCCTCATAGGACACAGTGCACCACCACCTTTACCTTTAACAAGTGTCACCCTGCCCTCTTCAACTCCCATCACCATTGAGTCTGAAATTCTAGTCTCTCCACAAATGAACTAGACTTACATAATTTGCTCAGCCAATTGTAAGAGAATGGAAATGAAGCAGAGCAATGGCAGGCAAGTTCAAAGCTGCACAAGGAACCATAATTCAAACATTGTGTGAACTTTCTGAAATGCTATAGTTTGTTCAGACCTCAGTTCACTTTTTTGCTCCTTTGCTGTAGTGTCTCTGACCCTATAGACCTGTAAAAGACTGGTTATACAGCAAGTAAACAAACTGTTTAACTCAAAGTAGATAGATTTATACGTTAATTTGACAATGGAGGAACACATTGCTCTATATGCACCTTCCAAAAATCCAGTTATTGATATCAAACAAGCCAACAATTGCAGGCTAATAATTCATGAGCAAGGAAAAATATGCAGCTGAAATTCAACAGCAGTTGTCTAGTCAGTCAGTTCATAGACCTTAAAACTCATATCTTCTCTTACAGAAATAATTATATAAAATGTTTTATGCTGTGCACATAAAACTACCCAATGTGATATGCGTGATGTAAGCATGATTTAAATGTTAAATTGGAACTGATTGCATGCATGTGGCATTCGTGCAGAAAGCAAGTATGAAAAGCATGCCTTTTATGTTAAATTGGAACAAACTGCATGCATGTAGCATGCATGCAAAAAGCAAGTGGTTACTGATAACTGCACACATAAAAGTTAAGTGACTTGCTCAGGATCACACAGTATACAAGTGGGGGTTATGAACTTCAGACTCAAATCTTCAGGTCTCCTGATTTGCATTTCAGTGCCTTTAACCACTAAGCTATACTACCTGCATACATATGGCTCTCTTTACTTAAATACAAATCTGTATACAACTGCATGCATGCAGCATGCTTATAGTGACTGATATACTTTTTAGTTTTCTTGTCTCCCCTCATCTCAGCTGCACAGCTGAACTATAACACTCATACCAATGGAAACACAAGTGGTTCTTTCCATTACCAATACACACATTTACCCACAAAACTACTTAATTACTTCTGTCTGCCCTGCAATCCTGTTATTTTCTCTTCATAGTTTTGAATGTTTCCACACAAATAGACTTTAAGCGGCAAACACAAAAGTAGCAATAACTCACCACCCACCCACATGGCCAGTTCCCCCCTCCATGCACACACACTGTAGCAGGTGTGGCCATGCTGCTACAGACAACCCACCAAATATAGATATAAGTCAAGGGTCTTTTTCCTGAGAACAAGGGAGCCAGATGTAGCAGTCTTAAAGAGATGACATCCAGGGGTGAGAGTGCTGGGGTGTACCACCTTGAA
The DNA here is from genome assembly GCA_016271365.2 of Neoceratodus forsteri. Classification (NCBI taxonomy): domain Eukaryota; kingdom Metazoa; phylum Chordata; order Ceratodontiformes; family Ceratodontidae; genus Neoceratodus; species Neoceratodus forsteri. The sequence goes on from CM028130.1 coordinate 59,891,946, forward strand.
ATGAATGAAGTTATTTTTTTTATTATTTTATACATTACAATGGTGAGTTGGAGAATAATGAAGGCTACTGCTCTACAAACAAGGCCCTTGTTAGTCGAGCAGTGGCCTTCATTAATCTCCAACTCTCTATCAATAATGTATAAAATAGTAATAAAAAATACCCTCCCTTGCCCTATGTCATAATGTGTCTGAGTGTCAGGATGTGGAGGTCAGCTTCATGTGTGGGGGCATAAGCCTCAATATAGTGGGGCTCCAAGATTCTGTTCATACTGTCCCTGAAGGCAAGGGATAGCCCTCATTTTACCCTTAAAAACTGCTTTGCCCCTTGTCCATCCCTCATAGAAAACATGCTACTCACACACAGGATGTCCCGTAAATTTAGTCTTAGTGGCAGGGAGCAATTTCAGATTTCATCAGAGGGGAGACAGCAACCAGTGGGGGCCAGATGCTAGTTAGCCCCTAGGCAGCAAGCTCTGGAATGTCTGGAATGTCTCTAAAAGGTAAAACTAATTTGTTGTGACTGAAAAGTGATATGCAACTCAGGAAAAATTCAAATGCACAAGATTCTTCACAAAAGAAAGGGTCCTACAAGAGCTTGCTAAGCTCAGGGTGGATAAGGCAATGGGACCTGATGGCATACATCCCAGGGTACTTAAGGAGCTAAAGGAGGAACTAGCAGAGCCGTTAGTAGAATTGTTTAGTGAGTCTCTGAGCACAGGAGAGGTCCCAGAAGACTGGAGAAGGGCTCATGTGATCCCACTCCACAAGAGTGGTAGCAGGGAGGAGGCGGGAACTACAGACCGTCAGTCTTACCTCAGTAGTGGGCAAGATTATGGAGGCACTCCTTAAGGAAAGGATAGTGCACACCTGGAACCATAGGGGCACAGGATCCAAGACAGCATGGGTTTACAAAGGAAGGTCCTGTCAAACTAATTTCATAGATTTCTTTGACTGGGTAACCAGAGTGGTGGACCAGGGGAGCAGTTGATGTCGCCTACCTTGACTTCAGCAAAGCTTTTGACACTGTTCCACATAGAAGATTGATAAATAAGCTAGGTAGGCTCGGGGTGGGTCTGTAGTTGGTCAACTGGGTGGCAAACTGGTTGACTGGCAGAAACAGAGAGTGGTGGTAAATGGTATACAGTCAGAAGAGATGCAAGTCACAAGTGGGGTACCTCAGGGATCAGTCCTGGGGCCAGTCCTATTCAACATCTTCATTAGTGACCTTGCAGATGGACTAGAGGGTAAGCTTGTCTGTTTGCAGATGACACCAAGATCTGCAACAGAGTAGATGATCCAGATGGGGTGGGCAGAATGAGAAGAGATCTGGATAAACTAGCAGAATGGTCAGAAGAGGGCAACTGGGATTTAATGCAAAGAAGTGCAAAATCATGCACATAGGGAAGAGAAACCCTGAAGCCACTTATAGGCTGGGAGGGGAGTTGCTAGCAGTCACAAAGGAAGAAAGAGACTTGGGCATCATCATCACTGATGACCTAAAATCATCCAAGCAGACCTCTAAAGCAGTAGGCAAGGCTAGGGGGTGTTAGGGTGTATTAGTAGGGTATCACAAGTCGTAAGAGGAGGTAATAATCCCTCTGTACAAGACATTGGTTAGGCCCCATCTGGAGTACTGCGGCAGTATTGGAGGCCACACCTTCACAAGGACATTAACCAAATTGAGGCAGTCCAGAGAAGGGCAACCAAAATGGTGCAGGGACTGCATCAGAAGACATATGAGGACAGATTAACGGAGCTCAATATGTATACCCTTGAGCAAAGGAGGGAGAGAGGTGATATGATCGAGACATTTAAACACCTTAAGGGCATAAACAAGGTGATAGAGTCTAACATGTTTAAATATAAGAAAATAGCAGGACAAGAGGACACAGCATGAGATTAGAGGAGGCCGATTAAGGGGAATGGAGGAAATTCTTTTTCACAGAAAGGTGGTAGATGCATGGAATGGCTTACCACAAGAAGTGGTGGCTATGAATACAGTGCAGGGCTTCAAACAGGCATGGGATAGGCATAAGGAGCAATACAAATGACTATGAATAGATAGGTCACTGACAGAGCAAAGGCCGATGGCACATTTATAAGGTAGAAAAAGAAATGGGCAGACTGGATGGGCCTTGCGGTCCTTATCTGCCGTCAACTTCTATGTTTCTATGTTTCTATGTTTCTATGTATTCATCCATCTATACCCTGGAACAGTGCATCAGATTTGGGCTCAAACCCAACCAGTTACTAACCATTTTTTTTTCCTGGCAGAAGTTCTGAACCCACCCCCCAAAAAAATATAAACGTTGTCCCAGTTTCTCTCTACAGCTCCATTCCATTCAATACCCATCCAATATGGGTCATGAAGCCACCCAAAGGTTCAGAAATATGAAAAACACATCAATATTTCAGTCCTTCCTCTTTCCCCAATCCCCCTGTAAAACACAATTTTTACTTATACTTACCTGACCATCTAGCCAGAACCTGTGGCCTAGCCCAGTGTGCCACCAGCCCAGTTTTCAGTCTGCTCCTCCTCCTCCATCCTTCTGCCAGAAGCTGGATGCTAGAACTGACCATACCAGGTACCCAACATGGTCTGAAACCAAGTCACCTCACCAACCAAACCTACATAACCTGTGTTGCTTGCTTCTTGCTTGGCTGCTGCCATGGCTGCAGCCACACTACACTGATCAAGGCCTACGAAGACTGCCCACACCACTGTCACTGCTGCTGCAAGGCCTACCTTGCTGCCATGGGGGGTCCATACTGTTTTTTTGTGAGGCAAGCCTTGTAGAGTAAGTAGGTAGCCTTAACTCAAGTTAGCTTCTATCTCACTCCAGCCCCTTTATCCACCAAGGGAGACAGAGACTCACTAAGAGTAGACCAAAAAAATAGGCCACAACAACACTGCTATTGAAAGTTAAGTGCTCACCAAGTCCTCCAAGCTGCAGGGTGCAGCCTGTCTACTCTGAGGCTGGAAAGGCAGTGTCTCATTTACATGACTCATGTGTTCTTGCTTTGCTGGAGCTCCTCCACATCATGTGTGATGGCATCGCCACTATTAGGTGGAGAGAGTGGACAACACAATACAGAGACAGTTGAGTCAGGAGTGCACCTGCAGTGCAAGTGCAACACAGGTCAGGAGGGACTTATAGTGTAAAATATTAAATCCAAATTTAATGCCATACCATAAGAACAATCAAAGCCCAAATGTGAAAACTGCAGCTGCCCCCCTCTTCCCTACCCAAATGGCACTTCTGATTTATGGTAGACATTAATTCTCAGGGACTAACATCAGGGATGAAATAATTTCAGTCAGCTCTGAAAAAGATCTTAGACACTGAATGTAATTCATGTATTTAGTTAGAATAAAATAGATCTTGTCATTTGGGGGTTGTACTTGTAGGTATTTGTATTTATACGTTTAGGGGTATAGCATGTTTTCTCTTTTGTCTTTTAATGGTGTATGTATTGTTTGTTACATGAAAATTATTGGATGTTAAGTTATAACTGTACCAGATGTTTTATGACAGGGCTTACCTATTTAAAATAGGGGTTGAGTCCTCTAAAGTTTGTACCCTGTATAAAAATACATTTTTATCACACCATCATATCATATCATATCATATCATATCATATCATATCATATCATATCAATACAAGTGAATACAATGGTTTTCATTCTGTTCTGAGGTACTGTATCTCCATGTTTCAGGATGTGTTCTGGCCCTCATCCTGAGGGTTAGTGCCCCTCATTGTCACTCGTTTTAAGTATCCATGTCCCTCATTTCAGAGATAAAATGCGAGATATGGTGCATGCTTCCAAGACCCTACTCACCACAAGAGTGCTAAGTATGGCCATACTGTACTGTAAATGCTACATACAGAATGGCCAAGGGAAAGTAGATGAGCTGTAACAGTCATAGAGAAACACATTTGCAGCAGTAAATATGCACAAGAGGGTTGTATGGCCCAAAACAAAAAGGTCAGGCTTCACAACACAGAGGTCCCTCTTCGCACATCTGGAATGGGGGATGTTAGCTGACTATATCTGAGGCATTTAATGCCGTAAGCAAACAACAATTTACAAATTAATGGCAATTTGATGGAAAATTTAATGAAAAATCAAAAGCCATTATCCAATGGCAAGGACATTTCCTGGTCTCTGATTGGTCAGTGAGTCCCTGGCACAGTGAGGTTATCCCAACACAACCTCACTGCATTGCTTTGGATGCCTTGAATGATGATCATTTGGATGATGAGTTGGATGCAATACACTTAAGAAACAGAGATATACTGCCACACTAAAAATTTACTGAAACATTTTTTTTTTATTTTGTATAACAATGAGCCATTGTATAATAGCAATAATGCACTCCAGGGTGTGGGTTGTGCTGGGATAACCTCACTTCTGGTATGTTAGATGCACTCAGCCTGTGGCCTCGTGCCAACCACCCAGGTGTGAGGTTATCCCAGCACAGCCCACACCCTGGAGTGCATTATTGCTTAATTAAACAACTTGCAAAAGGATCAGAATTAATGAGGTCTATTAATTTAAATGGGAAATTAATGCAAAAGGTATTTTAATGGATTTATTTGCTAGCAGTAGTATGAGAAATAGAAACTGATGTGTTTTTTACATGAGATTTGCACCAGCTTAGTTGCTGCACACATGGCAAGCATGCAACATGTGAACCTGATGTGATTTTTAAATGATATTCACACCAGCGTAACTGCTGCACTCATGTCAAGCATGCCACATGAGAACCTGATGTGATCTTTAGAAAATATTCACACCAGCTTACCTACTGCATGCATGTCAAGCTTAGCTCTGGTTTGCATAGATTAACTTTGTGTTTGTGAACTGCATGCAAACATTGCACAATTAAGCATGTGGCATGCATTCTGCATGTATGCAGCACACTTATATTTCTGTAAGGGGCATCGAATATTATAAGCATAAGGTGCATTGCTTCCTTATATGCTCTTCTGAAGAGGGAATCACCACTCAAGAGGAGAGAGAGCAATTTCATGCTAGTCCTAAATCCTAGTAGGCCTGTTACAGGATTTATGTCCTCCCAAAGGTCCACAAGGAACAGGTCAACTCCCCGGGTATGCCCATAATTTAATCAAAGGAGTCTCTTACTGAAGAGCTATGTTCATAGATTTTTTCCTTTCTGCAAATTGTAACCAGAATGCCCATATACATCAGGGACAGTATGGACACTTTGTCGAAGGTTGAAGGGTTGGTCTGGTCTGACAAATATATCTGGATTTTTATTAATATAACATTGTTGTATACATCTATTCAGCACAGTTCATGTTTGGAGGTATTAAGGTATAATTTTTCAAAATAGAAAGTTGCATACACCTTTCCTTGAGACTTTCTGATTGAAGCTGTGGAACCTATCCTCACCTCAAATGTTTTCCTCTCTGGAAACAATTTTTTTCTCCAAACTTGTGGGATGGCCATATGGACTACCATGGTCCTCTCCTACTCCATCCTGTTTCTTGGGTAGTGGGAGGAGGACACGGTGTTCAACATGGACCATAACCCATATCTGTCCCAGATTCTGTTCTCCGGCAAAACCATTGACAATATACAGTACTCATCATTTGGGAAGGAGATTGTCCTCTGGTTTTGAACTTGTTAAATTCAGTAGCAATACTGACCTTAATCTCTGGTTTACTTCTCCAATGAACCCTGAATGTATAACCTTCTTGGATATTCTGTTCACCATCTCACCAGGTTTTCAAGCCAGCAAGCTTTGAATGCTTTAGGAAACCAGCCTTAGGTAATACCCTTCTGCTAACATAGAGTGCCCACCCCAACACTTCAAAAGAACCATAACTTTTGGGCAGTTCATGCATTTACATAGAACTGTTCATCTGTTACTGCCTATCTTGAGAATGCTCAAGACCTTCAATCATGGTTTCTGGCTTGTGGATGTACTCTATTTGTCATCAATAAGGCACTTAACAGGGGAAAAATCTGGATCATAATGCCCTTTTGGAGCCATGTGATACAACTGACCGGAACCAGGAAAGTGTTCCTTTTGTACTGTAACTGAGTTTAACAGTTTGCCTCCTTGATTGCTGACATTCACAAATGCAATATTTGCAGATACTGTAAACCTGAACATGAGTTTGTCTCCCACTGAATAGCAAATCTGTGCAGATCTGACAACTGATTACAAATTCAGCATCCTATGTTGTCTATGCTATGACCTGAAGTTATCCTAAATGTGTCTGCAGGGAGAACCATTCGTCCCCTTAGGTGTTATGTACAGAACATGACAGATCAGTGATCAGTGCTCAGCCAGATATCCCATTAGGGTTACACTTTGCTTTGACTCACCAGAGTAACTTGCATTTTTATTTCACAGGAACTGAGCATGTCCACAACCCTGTAGAGGGGGTGGCTATATCAGATTCCTTTAAAAGTAGTCAGATTAGATATACTATACCAGTCTAATGCTTTACAATCTTGGGGACTTCACAATCACATTGACATTATTCCATTTCTGTAAATTCATGGACATGTGCTGCATACAAAATCATTTTGGTTCCAGTTTATTCTGATTTGTCTGGATTCCACCTTTTGTGGTTGTTGTAATAATGCATTCATGCTTCATGTGTTGAGTATGTCCTTTTCACTATGTTTGTTAGGACTAAAGCCCCCTTTTGGCATCCTTGTATTTTTGGTCTGATTAGTGAGATCTTTTCTCAACTACCCTCTTATTTACTCATGTTCATGGTTCTTTCTCCATTTACTCCATGATCTGCTCCCTGCCTCCTCCCGCTCAACTGGCCTCTCTTTTCCCTACCCTAACTTCTAATTTTCTCCCATCTACCCTTGCACCATCCACAACTTTCTACTTTTTATTCTTTCTTCTCATAGCACATTTCCCCACTTGTGGAATCCAGTTTTCCACCTTTTCTAGGACACAGTTCAATGCACTTTTCTTTTTCTAATCCTCTCTCTTGGCTTTGCTGTGCTGCATCTCTCTTTGTCCCTACTTCAATAGCAGACTCACAAACTTGTGTTTGTGTAGTTTTCTACTTTTTGTTAGATCTACTGTCCCTTTTCCAGCAGCCTACTCTCTTTATTCTTTTCACTGTTGAATCTTGTTTTGCCTTGGCCCTGGTCCCCATCCCCTGTTTATATCATCTTTTTCTTATATACATTTTTTCAGCATCTTTTTATTTTGATGTGCACAGCATTGGGAAGGATATACCTTACACTTTGAAATTCCTTGTGTTCTAGGAGGTACCATTTCAATAATGTACTGCATCTTTAAGTTTGCCATTTACATGTAGCATCTGATATACTGAGCTCCACCCCCTGATGAAGACTTGTTCTTGAGTTGAAGTTTTGGGGACTGTGTGAGTGTTCTCTATGTCTGACTATGGAATAAATTCTCAGCAATTCATTGATACATCTTAGCTCTGGCTTGCGTTATCATTTGTAACTTTACTGCATTTCTGCATCATCATTCTCACAAAGTACAACCTGTCATCATGGCTGTGTGTTCCTACAATTAGGTTTGAACTGACCTATTTTTGAGTGTGTGGGCTCTTGTGACTATCAAATACTTTTAACGTTCTGGGAATTCTGGGAATAGGGATATTCAATGGATAGTACGAACATACGAACATACGAAATTTGCCAGCAGATACAGGCCTAGAAGTCTATCAAGTCTGCTCGAATGTGCAGCTAGCACCCCTTATTCTGTAGCTGCCCCTATCTTCCACCCTTCCCCTTCATTAACCCTCCCTCTTGTCCTGTCCCATCCTCGTTTGAAGCAGTCCACTGTTCTACTGGATACCACTTCTGCAGGTAACACATTCCACCCAGCCATTACCCTCTGTAAAAAGTGTCTCATCTCCCTCCTGAACCTTCCTCGCTCCAGTCTCATATCATGGCCCCTGGTGGTCCTCCCCTCCCTTACTTTGAACAGCCCCTCTGTACCCTTCTTGTTTATTCCTTTCATGTATTTAAAGGTTTCAATCATGTCACCCCTGTCTCTCCTCTCCTCCAGTGAGTACATATTCAACTCCTTCAACCACCTCTCGTATGATAAGTACCCCCAGCAGTAGAGCTACCAGACTGTTTCAGAATGCAGCGGACAGTGTCATTCACTGGATATTGATGCTTTCAGACATCAACCTTGCCACTGACTTCTTTAATATGACCTTACTTGCCCTACAGCTAAAGCACATACCAAACTCTACATGCAGGGTCAGAGGGCAGGTTACCAAATGGCTGAAATGTCCACTCCTGCAAATGCTCAAACAGTGTGACAAGCTATGGTCTAAATGGAAGTCTTCTTCAGATGTGGATGACCTTGCTCAGTATGGGGCTTTGCGAAATACCTGCAAGCGATCAATCCAGGCTGAAAAGAGTGACTACTACCATGGACTTCTTCGGCCATCAGACACTGACCCCAAGAAATACTGGAATCAAATTAATAAGATATTAGGGAACACTAAGTCATTGACTTACCAAGGACTTGTTGCTAAATGACTCCATCTGTAACAACCCTAGGACCATTGCCAATGCTTTCAACTTGCTTTTCAACAATGTTCTTAATTGCCCACAGGCCCCCTCCTATGGATCCCTCTGCCCTTCCTCTTCTCCCTCAGATACCCCTCCCACACTCAAGCTTTCTCCCATCTCTTGCCTGGATGTTCTTAGGTTGCTGAGGTCTATCCCTGCACACAGCACTGCAGGACTTGACAGTACTGAACCCAGGATCCTCCGACTTGGTGCCTCTCACCTTGCCACTCCTGATACTCGACTTTTTAATCTATCCATCAGTACTGCAATGGTACATTTGGCCTGGAAATTTGCCAGAGTAATTCCTGTCTTCAAGAAGGGTGACCCTAAAATTTTGTCTATCGCCCGATTCCTCTTTTACCAGCTCTTAGCAAGTCACTGAAAAAACTCATTCACCGTCAGATCTCTGCCAATCTACTAAAATTCGACCTCCGGTTTCCAGCTCAGCACAGTTTGAGACCTGGACACAGTACCACAACTGCTCTCACCCAATTCACCAGTGATGTTAAGTCCGGTATGGACAAAGGACTACTTACCAGTGCAGTGTTTACAGATCTTACCAAAGCTTTTGATCTGGTTAATCACCCACTACTTGTAGACAAACTGCATTCTCTCAGTGCCTCTAGCTCCACCACATCCTGGATCAGTAGTTACCTTTCAAACTGGACCCAATCCGTCTTCTTCAATAAAGTACTATCATCTCCGGCTCCTGTCTTCTGTGGCATCCCACAAGAATCCTTTCTAGGGCCCTTGCTCTTTTCCACTTTTGTCAATGATTGTCCTACTACCTTTACATGCAGTCAATCCATCATGTATGCAGATGACCTGGTGCTCTACTCAACTGCTCGGTCACTGGATGACATCAATACAAACCTGTCATCTGCATTTCAAATGATTCAAACCTGGCTCCCAAATAATGGCCTACTCATTAATCTATCTAAGACCCAGGTTATGCTTTTTGGGTTCGCAAGAAGACTCCATACTTGGTCCCCCAAGTTTTGTGTCCATAGCGGTGGTGGCTCTACCATCCAGTCTACTGACACTTTTAAATACTTGGGTGTGACACTTGATCTCTCTTTTGACTTCTCATCACATATAAACGAGATATGCAAATCTGTAAACATCAAGATAGGTGCCACTTATTGAGTGTGTCACTCCCTTACTCCTGCGGCCAGGATCTCAGTTGCTAGAGGTGTCCTGCTCCTTGGCTACCATACACCCTCCCTATTCTATCCCATGCTAATGCTGGAATTCTTCATAAATGGGATACTACCTACAACAACATATGTAGATTTGCCCTATCTGCACCCAGACTTACTTACCACTGTCTCCTGTATGCCAGCCTTTGATGGCTGACCCCTTCTGACCTGCACTCATATTCTCTGGGTTGCTTCATTGACTCTATGACAAGACTCCCCCAGCCCAAAAGCACTGGGGCAACTTACTCCTGCCTTTTGAGATCATCAAACTCCACCCTGCTCTCTGTCCCACACTGCTCTAAAAAAATGGGTGGGCGTGCCTTCGCTCACTTCACCCCTAAACTCTGGAACTCTCTCCCTCCCTGTCTAAATGGCCCCCAATCTCACTCCTCCTCCTTCAAAACTGCACTTTTTTCCCACCTAAAAGCACTTGATTCTTGTGAATGTAACTAGCCCTCTCACCTCCTTTCTTTATATCTAGTTTTGTTGATTCTCTGAAATGTTGAATGTCAGTAGTCTAATGTCATCACCTGCTCTTGTTACTGCCTGCAAGGATGATTAATACTATAGGTAAGCTCAATTGTTAATTTTTTTTCCTCCTGACCATCCCTGAGTGGATATCTATCGTCTGTACCATATACTGTATTGTAATATATGGAGATGCTTAAATAATACTATACTAACCCATACAAAAAATCCCAGTAATACCACATCAACCAAAGTAATAATACCATTGTTGGTCCCTGATAATACTATCGTTCAGAAGTGATAATACCAGCATTCCACCTCTGAACAATAGTATTATCACTAAAACTAAACTGCGCAAGCTCAACTCCCCCACACGGTAGGCTTATTGCTAAGATCCACATGGCAACCTCCTTTACACACGATGTGATGTTCCTGAAACCACACCTCCTGATTGGCCGTGGATTCTCTGTGGGCAGGCTTAACAGTTCAAAAACATGGCGTCCACCTCTCACTTAGCGATAGAAAACCATCGCTTTCTTTTTCTGCTGACCCTTTTGGTTTTTTATTTATCTTTGCCAGTTCCACCAAAGTATCTCTTGAATCCTACAAACAATAATAAAGAATAGGACGAAAAGGTATGACACCCCAGCGAGCGAGGGAACGAGCGGGAGCAAGGGGGGGTGGGTGTTCATGGAAAGAAGCAATAAGTTCAAGCTGCAGCGGGTGCCCAGCCACACAGCATACCATAAACAAAGAGCTGCACACAAAAAATAAAATGTTATCCATATATTACAAAAAATAAAAAATAGGTTCCAGTAAATCACTCGGCTGTAAATTCCATCTTGAGGTTCTGGGGACATGTGAACCCTCTCGAGCTTCGCTCTCAAGGTTCCCTATGTCCCCAGAACCTCTCAATGGAATTACAGTCTTGTAATTCACTTGAACCTATCTATTATTCTATTTGTACTGCATTTTTTGTACTTTATCACTCTACCTAATTGTCAACTGTGTATTGTACCCTCCTGGGCCATGCTTGAAAATAGGCAGGGTTTTTGCCTAATGCACCTACCCGATCAACAAAAGCTAAATAAATAAATAAATAAATAGCAGTGCTACCTGATAAATTTAGTATGAGGTACATAGCAATTTTTTGGGATAATGGTATTAGCAGAAATGTTCAATGTTCTGTGGATAAGGATATTCACTGGCTAGTGATGCTATCAGACAGTGCTGGCATGCAATGGATAGGAACCTTCTAAAACTTTCTGTGAACTAGAAACATAGACTTGACGGCAGAAAAGGACCACTTGGCCCACCCAGTCTGCCCATTTCCCTACCTACTGGATAAGCTGCAGATTCTAGTTAACCAACAGCCTGCTTCCTGCAACCCCGCACTATAATTGCTTTGTGTCTGTCCCAAGCATGTTTGAATTCCCCACTGTTTCAGACCCAACGACCTCCTCAGGAAGGCTGTTCCATGTATCCACCACTCTCTCTGTGAAAAGAATTTCCTCACATTACCTCTGAGTCCCCCTATCTTTACACTGTGCCCCTTGTTCTTACACATCTCTTTTCTGAAAGATGCTACCTCCTGGACTTTGTTGATTCCTGAGGTACTTGAAAATTTCTATCATGTCCCCCTGTCCCTCCTTTCATCAAGAGTATACATATTAAGCTCTCTCAGTCTCTCTTCATATGGTTTCTGATGTAGACCCTGCACCATTTTAGTTGCCCTCCTGGACTGCTTCCATCCTGTCTATGTCCTTGCGTAGATGAGGTCTCCAAAACTGCACACAGTACTCCAGATGGGGTCTCACCAACTGTCTGTATAGAGGATATCACTTCCTTTTTTCTACTTGTGTTGCCCTTCCTATGCATCCCAGTATCCCCTGGCTCTCCTTACTGACTTCTCACATTGCTTACCCACCTTTAGGTCATCTGATATGACTACTCCCAGGTCCCTTTCCATTTTTGTTGTTGTTAGTACCTCCCCTGCTATTGTGTACTCTTTCCTGGGTTTTTGTTTCCCAGGTGCATTACTTTGCACTTCTTTGCATTGTATCTAAGTTGCCATATGTCTGACTATTCCTCCAACCTTTCCAAGTCCCTTCTCATCTTTTCTACCCCCTCTTGTGTATCAACTCTGTTACAGATCTTTGTGTCATCTGCAAAGAGGCATACCTTTCCCTCCAGACCCTCTGCAATGTCACTTATAAAGATGTTAAAGAGGACTGGACCCAGTACTGAGCCCTGAGGTACTCCACTAGTAACCACCCTTTCTTCAGAATGTGTTCCATTCACTATTACCTTCTGTGTCCTGTTGTGCAGCCAGTTCACTACCCAGGCTACTACCCTGGGACCCACTCCCAGGCTGACTAACTTGATTATTAATCTTTTGTGCGGGACTGTGTCAAATGCCTTGCTAAAGTCTAGGTAGGCCATATCCACAGCCCCTCCCTGGTCTATTACTTTGGTCACCCAGTCAAAGAAATCAATTAGATTAGTCTGACATGACCTTCCTGCTGTAAATCCATGTTGCTTTGGGTCCTGTGCCCCGCTGGCCTCTAGGTGCTCAACAATTCTTTCTTTCAGAAGTGATTCCATCATTTTCCCTACCACTGAGGTTAAACTTACAGGTCTGTAGTTTCCTGCTTCTGCCTTGCTCCCACTTTTGTAAAGGGGAATCATATCTGCCCTCCTCCAGTCCTCAGGTACCACCCCATCCTTCCATGACTTGTTAAAAAGTGTGGTCAGTGGTGTCACTAGGTCTCCCCTTAGTTCTTTTAGAGATTCTGGGTGAATCCCGTCAGGCCCATTGCTTTGTCCTCCTTGAGTTTTAGGAGTTCTTTCAGGACTTTTCTTCTGTGAATGGACTGGTATCAACCCCCTACCCAGAGTACTTCTACTGTCTGGTTTAGGTAACTGCTCCTCATCTTCTTTTGTGAATACTGAGCAAAAAGTATTCATTCAGTATTCTCTGCCTTTCACTGTCTCCTCTGCCCACCTCCCCTCTCCTTTATTAATCTTCACTATCCCTCCCTTAACCTTTCTATGCTCCCTAATGTACCTATAAAAGGTTTTATCCCCCTTTTTGACCGAGTTGGCTATTTTTTCCTCGGTTTGTGCCTTTGCTATTCTGACTGCCTTTCCTACTTCTTTCTGCTTTAATTGATACAGTTCCCTGTCGTGCTCTCTCTGTGATTCCTTATACTTTTTGAATGCAGCCTTTTTCTCCTTAACCTTCCCTGCCACCTCTTTTGAGAACCATAGTGTTTTTTTACTCCGCTTTGTTTTCTTTATTTGTTTTACACAAAGACTTGTTGCCTCTATGATGGCAGTTTTGATTTTTCTCCATTGTTCTTCCACCCCTCCTATTTGGCCATTTGCTAGTGCATTCTTCAGGTGTTCACCCATTTTGCCAAAGTCAGACGTTCTAAAGTCCAGTATCCTTGTTTTTGTATGGCTTATCTCCATGGTTGTGCTCTCATTGTGGAAGCACACTGCGTAGTGGTCGCTTGTTCCCAGATGTCTACTGACTTCTAAATTCTGTGATCCTCTCTCCATTTGAGAGTACCAGGTCTAGTATTGCTCCCTCCCGAGTGGGTTCCAGCACTAGCTGTCTAAGGCCTGCGCCCTGCAGGGCATCGAGAATGACCCTGCTCTTGGATGTGGCTGCAGTACATGTCCTCCAGTTAACATCTGGCATATTCAGGTCCCCCACCAACAGTATCTCCCTTTTCAGCCATTTTGAGAATGTCCTCTATCATTTTCTTGTCCATTTCCTCCCCTTGAGATGGGGGTCTGTATACAACCCTGTGCAGATTGCTGCCATTCCCATCTCAAGGTAACCAGGGTGCCTCTTGTCCTCCCCCTTTACTTTTTAGTTCTGTAGCTTTGATCCCTGCCCTTATGTATAGAGCTACTCCACCTCCTCTTTTGCCTTCCCTGTCCCTTCTGTAGATTGTGTACCCTGGTATGTTGACATCCCATTCATGGTTCTCGGTGTACCAAGTTTCTGTGACTGCCACAATATCCAATTGTTCATCTTCCATAAAAGCTACTAGCTCAGAAAGCTTGTTTCCCAGACTACGGGCATTGGTAGTCATTGCCCTCCGTTTAATGTTGGCTTTATCCTTTTTCCCCCCATCCCTGCTCTTATTGCTCTTATCTATTTTACTATTTACCCCCATCCTGCCCTGTGTTGAGCTCTGTACCTCAGTGTTTACCCTACTACCTGCCCTGTTTTGTGGGGGGAGGCTTGACTTTTCCTGCCTTTTATCAGTACCTCCCCCCTTATCTAGTTTAAAAGCTTTCCAAGGAAGCACTAGACTCTAGTCCAACATCTCTACTAGTGGGGCTGGTGTTCATGTGGATTGCCTTATGTTCCCTGCTGAAGGAGAGTCTTCCTGTCTGCATTGAAAGAGGCATTGGTTAGACCCCTTGCACAAAAACATCTTTGGACACGTATAACTTTGCAATATTTCCCCGCCATTGGGTAGCTGCAATTGCAGCCATTGAGCTGGCAGTATATCCTAGAGGTTAGAATAATGAGCTGTGAATGAGCTTAGTACATCCAGCAGACCTATATTTGGTTACCACAACTTCTAATCTGTATACTTTGTGACTCTGAGCAAGTCACTTAACCACCCCCATGCTCCCAGGTCTCCCCTGTAAATGGACCTTGTGGCCCAGTTGGCCTTATCCAGTTACCAAAATAAACAACACAAAACCATTTTAATCTGTATCTTGCCTGCTCCTTTTGGGAAAGGTTATTGAGAAGATTGTGGTGCTGTACACTGCATAGCATGCATCAGGGAGTGAATAATTTGCATGAGGGAGGAGGAAAAGGAAAAAGGGAACATATAAACATTGTGACTCTGGTTGCAGGCTAGCGGAGAAAGGAAGATCAGGATGGATGTGGTATACAAACTGCCCAACCAAGGTGAGGACAAGGACAGACAGTTGTGTTCCCAGTTGAGTATCACAGTCCAAAAAGGGGAGGAGAGAGTGGTGTGGGATTTTAAGCTGCCTGAAGTGGACTGGGCTACTCCCACCACACTCTGTGCCAGAGGTCAGGAAATCCTAAATGCAATCCAGGATGGCTTAATTACTCAGTGTGTGACTGTTACCACCGGGGGAAGGCAATCCTGGACCTGGTCCTCACCAATAGGGAGCATGTACAGGAGACTGAAGTTAGGAAACCCTTGGGTGGAAGCAACCACAATACAGTGTGGTCCAGTTTGGACATGGGCAAGGATGACATCCCCACCAAGACAAAAACATTGGATTTTAGGAGGGCAAATTTTAAAAAGATGAGAGAAGTGCTAAGGGAAAACCTGGAGAGCATGGAGAAGGGCATGAGGTGTGCCAATTATGGGCCATCATTTGGGGGTGCCATTCAGAAGTTCACAGGCAGTTGTTTGAAAGTGAGGAGGAAGAACTCAAAAGCCAGACCACCAAGCTGGTTTATTAGGGAGGTGGCCAGTGTCATAAGGGAAAAGAGGGCAGCCTATAAAAATTCAAACAAACAGCAAAGAAAGAGGATGAGGAAGAATACCAGAGGCTAGCTAAGGTGGCAAGAAGGGAGGTGCAGCAGACAAAGCCTCAGAAAGAGCCCCAAATAGCCGAAGGAATATAGACTGGGGAGAAGGCCTTATTTTGCTACATAAGCAAAAGGATGGGCAAGAAGGATGACATTGTTAGGCTGAGGAAGTGGGATGTTTGAGTTGATGAAGGTGGGAGCAAAGCAGAGGTATAAAGAAGTGCTTCTGCTCGATCTTTACAAAGGAAAAGGATGGACTGGTGCCACTGGTAGAGAGAAGGAGGGAGGTAATGGGGGTAAACTGTAGAGGTAATCAGGATTGAAAGAGTGAGGGAAGGGCTGATTGTCCTAAGGGTTGACAAATCCCTGGGGCCAGATAATGTATATCCCAGGGGAGTGAAAGAGTGGAGGATCTGGTGGGGCAGTTGGCTGTTCTCTTCAATTGCTCTCTGGAGTCAGAAGTGGTATCGCTGGAGTGGAGAATGGCAGATGTGGTGCCACTCCACAAGATCAGACCGAAGGATGACCCAGGTAACTATAGGCCAGTCAGCCTGACCTCAATAGTATGTAAACTCATGGAAATCATACTAAAGGAATGGCTGGTGAGGTACATAGCAGAGGATGGTTTAGAGGACAAAAGAGAACATGGGTTTGTGGCAGGCAGATCGTGTCAAACAAACCTGATTGAGTTCTTCAACTGGTTCATGAGGGCATTGGGCCAAAGACAGGCAGTGGACATCATATATCTGGACTTTAGCAAGGCCTTCAGATCTGTACCACACAAAAGGTTGATAATGAAACTGTAGGGTATAGGGAAGGGGAGGGGAGAATATGGTAAGATGGGTTGGAAACTGGTTGAGTAGTAGAACCCAGACATTAGTTGGTGGTGGTGAGTTCTCCAGCAACAAGGAGGTCACCAGTGGGGTCACACAGGGATCGGCACGGGGTCAGTGATGTTCAATTTCATAAGTGACATTGGGGAAGGCATTAAAGGTAAAATGTGTCTGTTTGTGGACGACACCAAACTGTGTGAGAGAGTGAACACCAAGGAGGAGATACAGGACATGAGGGAGGACCTCACTATACTAGAGAGGTGGTCAGGAATCTGGCAACTTGGTTTTACTGCCAAAAAATGTGAAGTGATGCACATGGGGCCAAGAACCCTAGGACAGACTATTACATAGAAGTGTTCAGGAAACTGCTTCCAAAGAGGAAAGGAACCTAGGGGTAGTGACTATGAGTGACCTATGACACACCTCTAAATGTACTGTATAAAGGCAGTTGCAAAGGGTAACAGGATGCTGAGGTGTATTGCAAGGGGATTAAGTAGTAGGCAGAGCAAGGTTATTTTACCATTGTACAGGTCATTGGTAGGATCACATTTAGAAGATGGAGTGAGGTACTGGCATCCTTACCTTAAGAAAGACATCAGCATGCTGGCGAGGTCCAGAGGAGAGCAACCATGATGATAGATGGGCTACATAAGAGGTCCTATGAGGAGACAATGGGAACCCTGCGGATGTTCTCCATGGAAGACAGGAGAAAGAGGGGTGATCTGATAGAGACCTTCATGTATATGAAGGGAATCAACAGAGTGAAAAGGAAGGGTCTCTTTAAAATGAGAGAAAACAGCACCACTAGTGGGCACAGCCTAAAACTGATGGGGAGGGGGATTCAGAAGGGATGTAAACAAGCATTTCTATATGGAGAGGGTGGTGTCCACCTGGAATGAGCTTTCAGAGGAGGTGATATCAGCAAAGATGGTGGGAGCATTGAAGAGAGCCTGGGACAATCATAAAGGGACTCTTTGGGACTAAGGAAGGGGAGAAAGTGGGGAGAGGAAGGGGCAGTTGAGGGGGGTCAGGGTCATTAGTGTAAACTGTAAGGTCAAACTCTGCATCACTTACCAAGCAGACACAATATACAGGGTGGTCTTCTTCTGCTGGCTCTTATCGTATGTTCGTATGCAGCTTGAGGTACACCTCAAAGCCTTCAATATCTATGAGACCCTTTAGTCTGGTTTTATGTACACACAGCCCAGAGGCCACATTGGTCAAGGTGCAAAATGACCTTCTCAGGGCAAGGGATAGTGGAGAACAGCCAACTTTCATCCTACTGGAGCTCACTTCAGCCTTTGACACTGTAGACAATGGTTATTGATGGATTGCCTAAAGGAGTACCTTGGACTCACTGGCAAGATCATCTGCTATTTTGAGTCCTACCTCAGGAAAAGGACATGGGGTGATGATGGGTAATTTTTCCCCTCATTCAATGTCCTTTCTCTGTGGCATACCCCAGGGGTCAATCCTATTACCCATGTTGTTTGCAGTGTACATTCTGCCCCAGGGGATGATCAGACAGTATAGTGTGGTTTTTCCTTGCCATGCACATGATATCCAGCTATAACTGTCCTTTGTGCTGGATGCAGTTGACATGCTTAATCTGTGTTTAGCTGAGATCCAGAACTGGATGGCATCTATCTGTCTTAGGCATAACCCAAATAAGAAGGTACTAGAGACTGAGTTGAGCTATGTGTAGGTGGGGGCCACCTCTGATGTGACAGGGCCTTGGCTCTTTTCCTGTAGGCAGGAGGCCTGCACTAAGGGGAGAAAAATGTGGGGATCATGCTGGAAGAATGATTGACATTAGAGGATTAGATGTCCACTATAGTCCAGAGTTGCTTTGACCATCTGAAGAACATCAATTTAATTAAATCCCTTTTTCCTTCCAGGGGCCTGGTGACACTGGTACATGGATTTTTGATGTCCATGCAGGATTAATATAATGCTGTTTACCTCAGGGTCAATGGTGGTACCCTGTAAGGCATGATGTTAGTGCCAAATGCTGTAGCTGGATTGCTTACAGGCTTTCCTAGTTCATGACATGTAACCCCGGTACAGCACGAACTTCACTAGCCGCCGGCAAAGTGGTGTATCATTTTTTAAGGTTGGCTTACTAACCTATAAGGCTCTTCATGGATTGGGTGTAGGCTATCTGTACTCCTGACTCCTTACAGGTCCTCACTTCCTCTCTGCTCCAGTGAGGAAGGTCTTTTGATGTTGCCTAGGGCTAGAATAAAATCTTCTGGGGAGCACATAATTACAGTTGCTGGTCCACCACTGTGAAATGCTCTGCCCAAGGTCCTGAGAGAGACCGCCGTGGTGGAGGCCTTTAAAAGAGGTCTTAAAAATGTTCATCTTTAAAGAGGCCTTCAGCAAAACCTGAATGTTCTCTAGTGTGATCCTAAATGTTGCATTCTGATGCTGTTTCTTTGTTTATTTATTTAAATTATTTATGGCATCTTTTAATTTAGTTTTATTTTAATGTGATTCTTGCTTTGAGCTCTGTCTTTTTCTGTTATCATGTAAGGTGCCCTGAACCTCAGGGGAAGGGCACCAGAAAAGTAAAGTGCTGCTACTACTATCAGACAGCTGTAACCTTCAGTAGACTGTATAGAGATATTTGCTAGATAGTAGTGCTATTAGACAGTTCTAACATGAAATGGATAGTAGGAGATCACATGATGAGCTCAACCTGCTAGCTGCTCTGCCTAGGAGTTCACACCTGTCTCCTTAGCAATCCATCCTAATCGGCGTGTATTTGGAGTTATATCTCTTCTAAAACACAAAATTACTCTCTGTGCTGCCTATCTGTGAGGATCCTGTGTTCCTTGCATCACGATCAGCTTTACTTTAGCTGTGATGGAGACAGAAATGAAAGCGGCCCTACTGAAGCACACACACCCGACCTCGCCTGTAAAGCAACCCAAGAAGACTAAACAACACCAGCAAACTGCAATTAAACAACTGAACTCCGTGCCACCTCCAGTGCCACTAACAGAGGAAAGATTCCTCCGAGATCTTTTTCCATTTAAGGAAACCTTGCAGGACATCGCTTCCGACCTTAAGAATTTAAGAACTGAGCTCGGGGATCAGAAAATCAGAACTTCAGACACTGAGGCCCACACTAGTTTCCTTGAAGCATGGAAGGATAGATCTGAGCCTGAAATTACTAAACTAAAAGAACAGGTCGCTAAGCTGCAACTAAAAATGGAGGATCTAGAGGGAAGATGCAGGAGAAACAATATACTAATTTTTGGCCTTCTGGAGGGCGAGGAGGGCTCTTCTACCATTGTATTAATTCAAAAGCTGCTAACTAAAGTTGCTGGTCCATCCCTGCACAACCCTACCTACTTGATTGAGTGAGCTCACCGGTCTCTGAGACCTAGACCTCCAGCTTCTGCTTCTCCTAGACCCGTGATCGTACGATTGCTAAACTACGTGGAGAAACAACATATTTTGTCCAAGACCCGGGGACTGCAAACAATGCTTTGGGAGGACAAGAAGCTGTGCATTACTCATGACCTGCCCCTAGAAACCCGGCAGAGGAGGGCTACCTTTCACCCCATTGTGTGCCATCTAATTGCGGCCAGAATTAAGTTCCGCATGGCTTACCCAGCTTGATTACAAGTCCTCGTGGACGGGGCCTGGATGTCCTTCGACTCAGCCTCCCAAGCCCACGAGGAGCTCAGCTCGAAAATGCCTTCTCTCTTCTTCAGAATCTCCTGAAATTATCAAGTTACAACTGGCCCTAATAAGTCATACTGAGTTGGAGTACAATGGTGCTTACCTGCGTTTTCTGCATTGTAGCTTGCCGCTTTACGGGCCTGGCGGCTTTTCCGCTCATCTTGGAAGATTGGACCCCCCCCCCCCGAGTCCTAAACATCCCTGGATCAGTAGCTGGATCACGACGGTCTGATTTCTGGAGACTGTGCCAGCGCATGACTGGCTCTGGTTAACCCGAATGCAGTTTCCAAGGGGACTGTTTCTTCCAGTTACACCAGTCCACCTGTCTCAGGATTGCCTCTCGGACTGTCACACTCATGGCCGGATTGTTGGGGGATGTTTTTTCAGTGTTATAATATGTTTGTGTATTGTTTGGTCAGTTCAAGTTGTTATTGTTACTACAGGCTGTACAATACTCCAGTTTCTCACCGACTTTGGCCTCTCTCAGAATAGCATTCTCGAGCTCCTCTTCCTTGCTGTTTCCCCTCTTCTATCTATATAGTTACTTACTGAGTTTCCCCACTTTTGTATCTCCTGTTTTTCTTCTCATCAAGCTATCTTGAACTACTTAGCTCTTAATGGCAGCTCTCTGATACTGTCTTACACACTCTTTTCATCTCTTAATGGACCTGTGGACATGTCCCTCAAAAATGCACTCTGGACAAAGGTAGGGTTCTATCTTAGTAAATGTTGTTGCCACAGTTTGTTGTATTGGGCTTTTAGGCACATTCTTCTGTTGGCTTGGGATTGCTAGGGAGGGGGTGGGGTTTGTAGCACTTAAAACTAGTCAGCCTCATGTACTGAACTTCTGGGGGGGGGGCGGAGACCGTGATTGCCTGCTGTCTCTTGATGTACCATCTTCTCTTACATAACCTGGCACATGCTGATATCTGGCCACCTTGTCAATTCTTAATATGCACTAGGAGGATGAAGGCTCCCAGGGTCACAGGGGATCTGGCCACCACTGATCACTGCATTTTTTGATACGGAGTTTCAACAGCAGGTGTGCGGGCACTTGTAAATATTTTTTTCTGGGGAATGGAGAGGGTGGAGGTTGTCCTTTTTCAGAATTGTGTTTACTGCAAGCATCTGTCATAATCCATGAAATGCTTCAATACCTGTGTGTCCAATTAGACCCTCTATACATGTACTGCATTTCAGAACATTGATGCCTTTGCATGTTGTTACCCTATGGAACGTGCTGATTATTGGGCCTTGGAGAGGGGTTGGGGAGGAAAGCATGGTGCTCTTGAAAGATCTGTCTATTGTCTATTGCTTTATTTTTATTTTATTCTTCTACACTGTGACTATGGTTAGCACAATTACAAAATTTCTCACATGAAATGTTAGAGGTGCCCGTGACTGTCCTAAAAGATACCAAATCCTTAAGCATATTGTGCTCCTACAAGCTACTATTTCATTTCTTCAAGACACTTACTTGATCCTCTCTGAAGCTACCGCCTTCCGCAGACAATATATTGGCCAGGTTTTTGCCTCTGGGATATCAACTGCCAGCAGAGGTCTTGCCATACTAGTTAATCGCTCAGTACCCTTTCAAGCAGACCAGTCCATTATTGACCCACAGGGAAGATACTGGTAAAAGGTCTGATCAGTTGTAAGGAACTGCTGTTAGGTAGAATTTACGGTCCAGTGGGGGTTGACTCTGCCTTCTTTATGGACCTACTTGATAAGTTGGCCCCCTTTATGTCACTTCCAATGATCTTGGGTGGGGACTGGAACCTTCCCCCTACTCAAGACTTAGACCAGTCCAGTTGCCCTCTCAGACCACTGTTGGCAGCCCAAAAGTTCTGCATGAGTTTTAGACTCACTTGGCTATGTGACCATTGGACAATACTGAACCCACTGTCTCGCACCTTCTCCTTCCATTCCAATGTCCACCACTCGTCGTCCCGCTTAGACTATGTCTTAGTCAGTCACTCTCTCCTTCATGGACTATTTCATGCAGGGATAGAACCCATTGTCTTATCCGATCATGCCGTGGCTTGGGTTTCAATAGTACTGGATTCCGATTTCCAGAGGGACATGTCTTGGAGGCTGAATACCCAGCTTCTTAAAGATGAATATGTAGTTTCCAGGAACCCCACTATTATCCAAATATTTATGGATGCCAACCTCAACTCCATCTTGAGGGTAGACCATGAATGGTGTGCCCTTAAATCCTTTCTTACGGAAGAATTTATACGACTTGCTTCAACTTGTAGGCATCAAAGGGAAGCAGAGGCCCCTTCCTTGCTAGCCCAGATTCGTAAACTGGAACAGTCCCTTTCTGGCTGCTCCTCACTCTCTACAGTCCCTTTTATCATGCCAGAATAAATATTCCTCCCTTTTACAGGAAAAGGCGGAATTTGCTATATTATGAACTCAGGCGATGCATATAGAATAGGGGGAAAAGGCAGGCCATTTACTAGCTTTGCGCCTTAGGACATTTGAAGCCTCCAGGAATACACCAGCGATAAGTGTCCCAACGGTTCAGTGAAAACCGACCCTAGAGATATAGTTGCCATTTTTGAGCAAGTCAATGCTTCTTTATATAGCCAACGTATGTCCCCCCCAATGAAAGAGGATCTGACAACCTACCTAGATTCCTCAGCATTACCCTCACTATCAGTCCCTTCCCATGCTTTTTTATCTGCCCTATTATCTCAACAAGAAGTGGAATCTGCCATTAACACTCTGGCATTGGACAAGGCCCTGGGCCCTGATGGTCTACCATCGAACTTTTGTAAGCTCTCTGTCAAAGACCTGGCTCCTATTCTTCTCTGTTTTTGCAGTTACGTGTTTGCTGGTGAGGCCCTGGACCCCTCTATATTTGAGACCACAATTATCCTTCTCTTGAAACCCAGCAAACCCCCCACATGCCCAACTAGTTACCGGCCTATATCACTAATAAACTGTGACATCAAAATTCTAGCCACTAGAATAGAGAAAGTCTGGTCTTGCCTCCTTAGTCCAGAGCAAGTGGGTTTTGTCTCAGGCAGATCCTCCTCAGGCCCTATATGAAAATGATCTCATATCTTCCAAGCAGCAGCATCCTCCCCACTGCTACTGCATTAATCTGGATTGGACAGTAGGAGCCTTTTTACAGAGTGGATTGGGACATTCTTTGGGTGTCAGTACATAAAATGGGGTTTCCCTCGGAATTTGTCCAATGGATATGGACACTGTATATCTCTCCATCTGCCAATCTACAAACCATTGTAATGGGGTCCATTCGTCTCCCTTCTCCCTTTACACTGGCACACATCAAGGGTGCCCATTGTCCCCTTTTGTCTTCAATCTTTATTTAGAACCACTAATCAGGCATCTAAAATCCTCTCCTATCGTCACTGTAGTCCCCATCAGAAATCATGCTCCACAGCTTTTGGTTTATGTGGATGATATTCTTTTACACTTATCAAACCCCACTTCTTCCTTGACTGCAGTTCTGAATATAATTGAGACCTTCAGTAAGTATTCAAACTATAAGTTGAATTTAACTAAAACAGAAATTTACCCCCTTAACCACCTCACCCACAGTCAATCTTTTTCCCAATTTGGTATGAAATGGTCCCCTCAATACATCAAATATTTAGATATTTTCATTATGTTTGACCCATCCCTTACATACAAACTTAACCTCCTAGACCTTTGGGGCATGAAGCAACATGACCTCTCATGCTGGAAGAATCTCCCACTCTCACTGTGGGGGAGCATTAATATTATTAAAATGAATGTCCTTCACAGGCTGTATTACCCCCTCAACATGCTTAATGTTTGGCTGCCCTTGTCCTTCTTTAAATGCATTCACGCTGATATTACTTCTTTTATTTGGTTGGATAAAGCTTCAAGGAGATCGTACCTCAAGCTAAGTTTACCTAAGGAGTTCGGAGGACTTCACCAACCTAATTTTCTGCTTTACTATTGGGTAGGTCACCTTTACAATTGCAGGAAATGGCTGTCCATACCACAATACCAACAGTAGCCAGACTATACTCCCATTTGGCTACAAATTGAAGCTGACCTACTTTCTTCCCACAAATTGAATCCCTCCAGGATTCTCTTCTCTCCTGTGAAAGCTGTGCCAAAATCCTTGCTCTCATCACCAATTGGTGTCTCACTCAGAGTCTTATCACAACTATGCAGATACCTTAAAGTGTACCCCACCAGAGATATATCTCAACCTATTTTCTCCAATTTAAATATCAAAATCAGGGGACATCCCATTCCCACGTCCTAGCTTCGGACTTCTCAAGAACTCAGGGTCTCAGACTTTTACTCTCAAGCATCTATTTTAACTTCCCAAGAAATACTAACCAAGTTTAGACTGGTGTCAACATGCATTTTCAAGGTTTATCAACTTTGTCACCTATTGGTCAAATTGTTAGGGTCCCAGACACAAACCTCCACTTTTGGTGATTTCTTACAACAGATTTCTGGTCCGACTTGCAGGCCTCACGGAGTCTCTGTATTATATACGTATTTGGTCATTAACCCTCAACCTCCATCACTGGTGGGCTCTAAGGTATGGAACATTCTTCTACCAGACTTGGAAATCAGCTGGGCCCAACTCTGGAAAGACTTGTACACCTATATCACATAGGATAGGCTTTGGTTAACTCGGTACCGGTTTTTAAATAACATGTACTACACTCCAGTCAAATTAGCTAAAATGGGGCATCTCTCATCACCATCATGCTCCAGATGTGATAAAGAGAAAGGATCCCTGTTGCACATCTTTTGGTCTTGTGAGAAGGTATCTCCCCTGTGGGCCCAAATTGAATTTTGGTTGGACCTGCTACTGGGCCTCCAAGGCCTCTTTTCCCCAGCCATCTGTATCATTGGGGACTTCTCCCAAATACAGATAAAGGAAACAAAATGCCATATGGCTCTTATCTCACTGGAAGTCAAAAAGCTTGTGCTAAACACTGGTTGGATCAGTCACCCATATCCTATTTGGAATGGCTGTATGAAATTCCCTTTGCCCTCAGACAGAACAGTTAATCACTAATGTTTGCCATCATAAAAACTCATTTACCAAAAATTGGGGGAAACTGTATGCCCTTTACTTGTCCTAATCTCCCAATGTTTGTACTACTACGTAGGTGATGGTATCATTGTTGTAAAATCAATGAAACTTGTTTGATTTAAAAAAAAAAATGAAATGGATAGTAAAAATCAGGGAAAACAAAATAAATAAACTCTGGTCATAGCCATTACGGCTGTTAATGCATTAACTTGGTAAGGGTGTTTCTTGGGTTTAAACATAAAGATGAATTGCTGTAGTCAGCTTTGTGTGTAAATTTCATTTTTGATAAAGTTAGATCATTTATCTGATTTATACTGTTTCCCATGTGTTTAAAATGTGAGCAGTGAGTGTGTCTTGTACTATGTGGGGAAGGAGAGGGAGCTCTGCACTAAGACCTTCAAGTTACAGTAGAAGAAATGGTGCAGAGAAGAGAGGAATGGCTACAATGGGGATTAAGGGCCAACTTGGAAGGATAAGAGCCTATACCAAGGTGATCGCTAGTTTCCATTAAGGAGGGAAACCATAGTCCTCAGTGCAATGTTTAAATGTTATTTTGATGGACATTTAAAGTAGCCAAAGGGGGTGATGGAAGAAATGGGGGAGGCAGACAGATGGCCACCTCAAACTGAGATAGAGATTTGGGAGATCCCAAGCAAGGGTTAGCAAAGGAGTAAGGGGGAAAAAGGAGCAGTCAAAGAGGAAAGGTGAGAAAGGAAGAACAATTGATAAAAGGATAAAGCAACTAAAAGAAATCTGAGTGATGTCAAAATGGTGCAAAATCTATATCAGAAGCCCTATGAGAGGAAACTGAAAGAGTTCAATATGTACACCCTGGAGGAGAGGAAGCAGAACTGGGATATGATGGAGCCCTTTAAATACCTCACAGGGGTTAATAAGGTATAGAAGGGAGGTATGTTTCAGAGAAAAAGGTGCTGTAGAATAAGGGATCATGATATGAAGTTGGAAGGAGGTAGATTCAGGAGAAATGTGAGGAAGTATATCTTCACAGAAAGGGTGGTGGATTCCTAGAACAGCCTTTCATGGGTGACAGTGCAGTGAAGCCAGTGTTGCATTTTAAAAATGCCTTGGATAGGCACAAAGGAACCCTTGGAGGAAGGAAGGGGATAGACGAGAAAGTGCTATATATCAAGCTGGATCTCCAGCAGAACTGATCATAATTAAAAATGAGCAGGGCTCATGGCCCAGTGGTCATTATCTGCCATCAGTTTCTATGTTTCTACATATTACAGGTTATGCGATTCAAATGGATACAGTGTAAAATTATTAGTATGCAAAATATCAATACTGCAAACTGTGTGGTACAAATAATTCATGTTGTACTATGCTACACAGACGTGATAATCAAATCAGTAATAATATGTGCATTGAGCAAGGAAGAAAAAATCAAGGGGACATGTGTGAAGGAATATAATACTCACAGAGTCGTGACCCCATGACAGCTACATATTGTATGACATTACTGTATTATGATGGTATCCAACTGTACACCAATGTTGAGTAAGCTACAATATGTTTTTTTTTATTTGTGCTGTACTTTAATAATTCTGAGAGCCTATACCGAGGTGATGGCCAGTTTCCATTAAGGAGGGAGCCATAGTCCTTAGTGCATGGTTTAAATGTTACTTCAATGGACATTTAATATATATTTATCTGGTATTGTATTCTTTTTGTTGTATTGAATGTTTTAAATGTTATATATGGTGTATGTACAGGCCCTTTGGCTTCAGAAAAGCTCCTTTTATAAATAAAGTATTGATTGATTGATTTAAAGTAGCTGAATGGGGTGATGGAAGATTTAATAGCAGAACTGAAATGAATGCTAATAGTGTTACTAAACACAGAGTTGTTTTTTTTCAAATCCTTGACCTACTCTTACTGTATACTCCCTGAACTTTAGGAACACCCCCAAACAATGCAGCCACTCATGATGCCATATTATTCTCCCCTCCCACTGTGTAATGATGTCTTATTTGGGGGGGTCCCAAGTCCAGAAAAGATGCAGTGGGAGTTGATCAAGAACTGTAAACAAACATGTTTTGACAAACACAAACCTGAGCTTATGAGTTGAAGCTGGAGGTGTGAAGGCTTAAGGAGGATGTGAGGAAATTCTATTTTACAGAAAAGGTGATGAAACTGTAGAATAGCCTGCCAGCGGAGGTGGTGGGTACCAAGACCATAAATGATATCAGCCCTGGGTGGGATGGAGTGAAGGGCATTGTGGTTGCTCCAGTCAGCAGTATCAAGGAGGGGAGCAGGGGTTGCTCTGTATGGACAATAGGCCCCTGGGCAGATAGGGACCAGATGGACCAGGGCAGACTGGATGGTCCTCTGGTATTTTTTCTGCTGTCATTGTCTATGTAATAATATATGCATTGAGCAAGGGAGAACAAAATCAAGGGGACATGTGTGAAGCCATGTACTACTCATAGAGTGGCGGCACTGTGATAGGTACATACAGCATGAATTTACTGTATTATGATGGTATTCAACTACAGTATATACCAATGTTGAATAAGCTACACCATGAGATTTTATTTTTGTTTCATTTTTAATAACCCAGACATTGTCTACATAGTATTATGTACAATGGCAAGAACATTTCCTGGACTCTGACTGATCAGTGTGTGCTTGTTGCAGTGAGGTTATCTGAGCACAACCTTATGGCATCAAGTCCAAACATACAGCTGATAGCATAGCAGACTGAATCACCAGCTACAACCTCTCTTATGAAAAAAGTTTAATGCCTTGCAGTTGAAGAATAAAAGCCAAGCTTAGTTTCATATAAAAACCTTATTTATTTATATTGGGGGGAGGCAAAATTGTTGTAATTTCATAGTTAGGCAGAGAACAAATGTCAGAGCATCTTCTTTGTAGTGTGGGAACATCTCTTTTATAGTATCAGTTTTACAGTTTTATTTTTTTACGAGGAAACACACCACATATGAATGCACTGCATCATGGATATGCAAATACCTACTTGCCTCGTATTGCGTAACACAACAGTGATACCAATTAATATTTGCATACCCATTATGTAATGCTTCCACATGGGGAGTGTTTCCAATAAAAAAATTAAAAATAAAACTGTACAACTGATGCTATAAAATACATGTCCCTACACATAAAGGGTATGTTCCAACACTTGTTCTCTGCCTAATAGCCATGTACATGTGTTCATTTTAGACCCCACAGTATTAATAAATATGAGACATTATATTATATTTATTATATTTATTTATATAGCAGTAATGCACTCCAGAGTGTGGGTTACGCTGGGATAACTTCACTTCTGGGCGTGTTGGATGCACTTGGTCTATGGCGTTGTGCCTAACTGCCCCAGGTATAAGGTTATCCCAGCACAACCCACACCCTGTTGTACTTTATTTGCTTAAATAACCCAGAGGCAATGATACGGCTTACCATTTGAGATCTTGTTTTTTTAACCACTTTATTCATTTTGGGGAAATCACTTGTAGCATGGCTGCAATTCTGTTCAGCCAGTTAACTATTGGTTTACCTATGCATTCATTTAACAATATAGTGGTGTATGTATTATTGCCACTGTACAATATTACCCTTAGTACAGGCTGTGAAATGCATTTAAACAGATGTAAAAATGGTGACACTGCACTGTATGTCAATTAAGAATGGTGTCTCTGATTGCGAGCATTTGTCTCTGATTTTACTGGGCAGTGTCCCTTATTTTGGTCCTTGCAGTGTGAGATGTATGCATTCTGGGGTAACCAGGTGTTGCAGCTGACACCACTGTGATTTCTTTGCAATCCCCTATGATGCCCCTTGCAACCCCTGGGAATCCTTAAACATTAGTTTCCTAGCATTTCCCCCTCCTACAAATACAAAACCATGAGTTCCAATTCCCCTAACAGTTACTTAGATCCTGAAATGGTTCACATACAGCAGCCCTTCAGAGAAGACAAATCTCACACATACATTTGGGAGTGAAAGAAGTTTGAAACTCCTCTTGAA
Organism: Neoceratodus forsteri; assembly: GCA_016271365.2. NCBI lineage: Eukaryota > Metazoa > Chordata > Ceratodontiformes > Ceratodontidae > Neoceratodus > Neoceratodus forsteri. The sequence goes on from CM028130.1 coordinate 59,921,317, forward strand.
TTTCCTCTAAAGGCTTCTGTTGCAAATTATGAAATGGAACATCTCTCTCCCTTTCTCCTTCTCTCCTCCTCTCCCACTCTCTCCCCCTCTCCATCTACCTCTCCCTGTCCGTCTCCCTCTCATTCTCACTCTCTCTATTCCAGCAAGGCTTTTAAGACACTAGCATGCAAAACAAGGTTTCTAATTTCACTGATGCAGACAGTTAAACTGCTTCAAAGAAGTGGTGTAAATAACTTGCCTATGTGCCTACTCAGACTTGGAGACACTAGCTTTTAGGTCACTTCAAGCAAGCATGAAGAGAATGGCTAACAAGCTGAAACTAGTAACCATGTTACCACACAAGTCCTGTTATGCACAAATTAAGGTTGAACTAAATGTACTACTATTGTGACCATTATTTCCCATCAAAACTAAAAACACTGTCACAGGCAAAAGAAAAAAAAATACTTTACCAACCACTGCAGGACAACATAGTTACAGATGACAGCCTTGTTTTTGTCTCTTGAATATCTCCTGCAGTGATAACATAACAACACTTAATTCTATGTTGATCTGATTGAAATATGAATCTCTTTCTTCACTGGGAAACACTGACTAACAAAAAAATAGTGCAGTAAACAGACTGCTGAGTGGAGTGATTGTGCTAAAACTCCAAGTTTAAGAAGTCCATTAGCAATCTGCTGATGTCCATTTTTCTGTGTAATAGTAAAATATCTGCAGAGTTCCACCCTGCAGCCATAAAATGGGGGCATTACCCCTTTAAACGATGTTGCAGGATCTAATTTGAATCGAGCACCCTTTGATCTGCCCCACTTCACCTCCAGACTTTAAAACTGTTTTTTTCTTTTATGGCTTTTGTTTTGGAAGATACTGAAAGAGTCAAGTGCTGATTTATTTATTTATTAGATCATCGGTTTACAGACCTTTGAGTCATAGACTCATTTACAAAGGCACCTTGTCAAGAGAGCAATACATCACAGTAAACACACAGTACAGTACATAATGCTTAGATTAAAAAAGCAACCAGTGTCACAGGCATTCACTGGTGGTACACGCTTGGTAATAGGTAGATCACAATAGTCATAATATAGGTACACGAGTACCACGTCAGGTAGCAACCAGAGATATTTTATTACATTAGTCAGCAGATGTTGCATGAGACCCCAGGTACATACAGCAAAAGTAGATAGGGCATACCCAGCTTAGGGGTGAAGGTAAGGGGCAGGTGGGGGACTATGTGCAGTTGCAGCAGCGAGTGCTTGTCAGATGGCTTCTGAGGGAGACCTTGAAAGGACCAAACTTACTGGAGTTAGCTATATTGGCTGGGAGGGAATTGAACCAGGAGGGAGCCCAATAGCAAAAGGATCTCTGAGCCATAGAGGTCCTTACCCTGGGGACAATAAGGGAGGTTTTGACAATGCTAAGGGTGGAGACTGAGGAGGAGGCAAGCTGCAGTGAGGTGGCGACCCCAGGGGAGAGCCCTAGCAGGGTCTTTTTTACAAGAAGTCAGGTTTTTCTTCAAGGTTGAGTAAGTTGGTGGTGGAGTACAGCAGACATGTATTGGTGTGCCTAGGGGCTCCCAGCATTAGACTGCATGCCTTGTTTATAGACAGCTGGAGTCTTGCAAGCGCAGTGTTGTTGGCTGTAGCATAGATGGGCAGCCTATAGTCGATTAGCGACAGGACAGAGGAGGTGATTTCCAATCTAAGGGCCTCTTGTGGTAGGCAGTCCCTATGGCAGTATAACAGTCCAATCCTGACACTGGTGGCAGCAGAAAGGCACTAATATGGGAATGGAAGGAGAGTGCTGAATCAAAGGTAATGCCCAGATACTTGCAGGAGGAAACCTGCTTAATGGGGTTTAGTGAGCTAGGCAGTATCACGAGAGGGGTCACTACTGGCTTTGCTTTGGCAAGATAAGAAGAGCATAGCTTTGGTCATTTTTAGGTTCAGGACTAGCGTTCGTGACGTGAACCAGTGTTCAGCTCTATCAAAAGCTTGTTGGAGGGTGGCCTGGAGTGTGTTGGGGTTTGGGTCAGCGGCAACGTCATCCGCGTAGAGGAGGATCTTACTTGGGCAGGCCAAGGGGAGGGAGTTGAGGTAGACACTGAAGAGGTGAGGGCCTAAAATGAAGCCTTGGGGAACCCCAGAGCAGACACGTCAGGTAGGATGCTATTGATTTTTACACACTGAGTTCTGGCAGAGAGGTAGCTGGTGAACCATGCAAGGGGGCCGGGGGAGAAACCAAGGCATCTGAGGGAGTCAAGCAGGAGAGGATGGCAAACCATGTCAAAGGCCTTGGAGACGTCAATGAACATGGCACCGGCAGGACTTCCGGCATCAAGAGCAGAGTGTAGGAAGTTGAAGAATTCAAGTAGCGTGGTTGTGGTACTTCTGACCTGCATGAAACCCATGCTGTTCAGGGCACAGGATATTGTGCATTGCCAGGTATTCAGCAAGCTGGTTGGCAACTGCTTTTTCAAGGGCCTTAGAGTGGGTGGAGGATGGAGATAGGTCGATAGTTACCCGGGGTCGCTCGATCGCCACTCTTTAGGATGGGAGTAATGATGGCAGTTTTCCATGTGCTGGGGAACTGCCCCAGGCACAGACAGTGGTTGAGCAGCTCGGTAAGTGGGACCAGGATAGTATCAAACATCAGACAAAGTAGCCTAGTGTCCAATAGATCGGTGCCAGAGTTGTTATTACTAACGGCTTTTTGCAGAAGGGGTCTAGCCTCCAACAGGGAGATGGTACATAGGTAGAAAGGAGGTCTCTGGAGAGTGGGCAGGGGTGCTACTGGGATGGACTCAAAGAAGTTACTGGGCAGGACTGAACTCAGGTCTGAGAAAGTGTGATTTAGACAGTCTGCAATGCCAAGGGGGCCAGAACAAACAGTTCCATTAAAGGAGCGTTGGGGGAGTGGGGAGCGGGATTTCCCATTCAGCTCCTTTACATTACCCAAATGTTTCTAGCCGACCCCCAGGAAGAGACATGAGCAGATTGGTAGTACTGGGCTTTGGCCTGTCGAATGGTTCAAGTACACTTATTGCGCTCAGAGTTGTACGCTTGCCTATCAGCTGGCTTGCCAGATTCCATGGCAATGTGCCATAGGTTGTTTCTCATTTTAAGTTTGTGAAGGAGGGAGGGGGTAACCCAGGGCATGTTTTGCTTTTTGGTGCAATTTCTAATTAAGGGGGCATAGAGGTCACAGGCAGTGTTAAAAGTGCGAGTGAAAAAATCCAATGCCTTCTTTATGGATGGTGCAAGCCTGATTGTGGACCAATCCAGTTGAGAGAGGTACAGTTTAAGGTGACGCAGGCCACCTGGGAGTAGGCGACGTCACTGGGTGGTTTGTGGTGCAGGTTTGCTGTTGGCAGCGGACCAAGAGAATATGACCTGGGAGTGGTCACTAAGTGAGTTGGGAAAGTACACTGATATCGAGCACCCTCTGGGGGTGGTTGGTAATGGTGATATCCAGGAGGGTGTTGGAGCCAGTAGAAGGGTTGAATCTAGTTAGGGTGGTGACAACCTGGGACATGCCAAGGGCAGCAATGATGTCTCTGGTTTGTGAGGCTGTGGCAGAGAGTACAGTTGATATTCAGGTCAGCAAAAATTATCTGGGGCCATTATGGGTGGTAGGCCAGAGAGATAGTAAGCAAGTGCCTGAATGGCGAGGTCTTGCTTTCTTGGGGGAATATAGGCAATGGTGAGAAAGAGTAGGCCCTTACCAGGGTTGGGGAGATTTTTAGTATGAGGGCTTGTGCCCCGTTATCAAGCTTGGGTGGTGGAAGTGCATGTCCAAGGAGGGAGTCACACATATAGACAGCACAACCACCTCCATGCTTACCCACCCGATCTTCCCTGAAAAGGGTGTAACCAGGAAGGGAGATAAAGGAGTCAGGGGTGGATTTGGATAACCAGGTTTCCGACGAGTGCAACAATGTCCGGGTTGGTGCTCGAGTAACCCAGCACAGAAATGCAGCAGCCTTCTAAGGAGGCTGCAAATATTCATAGAAGCTTACATGAGTCCTTGAGCCTGGGCAGGCTTGTTCATAAGGTTGGGCATGGGGCCAGGGTTTGGATGAATGTTACCTGATAGATGCAACAGGAGGGTGATTAGGTGCACCAAAGTGTGGTAGTGATTGTGGCATCTCCCTTTGCGACTGGACACAGGGCCGGGTGCTGGGGTGCAAGGGGTGGGTTGAGTATGAAGGGTGGGAAAGGCATTGAGGAGAAGAGACCAAAGTATGAGTGGGAAGTAAGAGGTAGCAAGGAAGTGGAAGTGTGGGGGGTACCAAGGGGAGGTGATCGAGTGTCGGGGGTCTGGTAGAGGTGTTGCAGATAAGAGGGGGGTACTATGCGTAGAGGGTGATGGTCCTAAATAAGGTGGGGCTGGTGTAGGAAGTAGGAGGAGGACCATAGTCAGCATCAATGCACTTGATCCAGATGCATTGAGGATGGTAAGTTATTTGAGCATGAGAGAGGATCACCCTTTTAAGAAGTTACAGAAAGGAGAACCCCTTTAAGGAGTTGCTGTAATTGACTAATGTGAGGCCTCAGGGGGCAGGGATCACTGGGGAAGTGTACTTAATAAAGGAGGGAGGAGGGGAAGGGGATGGGTAAAATTTTTTTCCAGGGAGCAGTACAGCAAGGCAGTGGCCGAGCTGTGTTTTGGAAAAGGTGCCTTGTATGCTTTCTTTCTTAATGGGGATCTTCAGCATCCAATCAGGAAGCAGCCACAGTCCCAAGAAGCAAGTCCAATTAATTGGGGATTAAAGTCTCACAGCTCCGAGCTAGGAGCTGACCATATGTACCTGCTTTCCTTGGTCAGGGGGTGGCGGGCTAGATGCAGAGGTCCATCTGCCAGCAGCGCCAGAGCCACTCGGCTGATGTGAAGAGTCTGGTTTGGGCTTGTGGCTAAAAGAGATCAGAAAAAAAGGCAAACCATTAGTTAAAAAGTCAAAGACAAAGGTCAAGTAAATTGGTGGGAGGACCCTGGGCAATTTAGTGCTCAGGGCAGAAGTAGGTGCAAATAGTAGGAGAGAAAAGGCTCCTGCAGAGAGGTCTGGTCAAAGGTGCCAGGTGGGAATTTAGCAAAACAAAAGGCTGATTCAAGAGGTTGGGGGGGCCCTTGAATGAGACCAGGGAGAGCTGGGAAGGAGGCATGTGGTGGAGAGGACTCAGGGTAGCCTGGAATGGGTAGAGAAGATGGCCCAAAATGCCAGACAATATTTACAGAATGTGCTGGTTTAGGGGGGGTGTCAGGAGAGGGAATCAGGGGTCCAGTAGATGGCAGAGAAACATTGTTGGGAATAGAGAGAAAGAAATACAAAAGGGAAAAAGGCAAGAGAAAGAGGGAAGCAAAGAAGGAAGTCTCAGGATGAATGAGAGGAACTGTGATGGGAAAGAAGTGTGGCAGATCAAACAGCAGGCAGTAGTCAGTTCTAGCTATTCTACAATATTGGGCAATTAGCAGAAAAAAATCAGTAGTGCAAGCAGTAAGCTATATAAACGTCAGGCTGTCAGCTAAAGTTTGTCACAACTCTGCTATACTCTGCTACGCAATTCCTACATATACAGAGCAATAGTTTAAAGGTAAAATGTTTGAGCAGTAGAAATATTCAGTAGTGCAAGACATAAGCTATATAGAAGTCAGACCTAGCTAATACAGCAGGATAAACAGCAGAAAATTGCAAGAGCAGAGAAAAAAATATATATATATATATTTCCACATGAGCAGTAAATTCAGTAGAAAAAATTGTCCAGAGAGCAGTATAGCAATGCAGTGGCTGAGCTGCGTTTTGAAAAAGGTGCCTTGTATGCTTTCTTTCTCAATGGGGATTTGCAGTTCAAAGCTCATGGCCCAGTACAAAGGATTGCTGGTAGACATCTACAAGCTCATAGTTGAACAGGGGCCATAAGTAAGTATCAAGAAGAACTAAGATACAGCACTCCAGGCTTGCATGTAAAACATATTATTTTACTTTCTGCAAAAACCAGTGCATATTGTCACACAATTATTGTAATACAAAATGTAGGTTCAGATACCAAAAAAGTGCAGCCCAGCACTTTGAGGTTCCAAGAACCTGTTTGTCAGGGATGTGGCATACAAGGGCATCCTATGTTTTTAGAGTGCTCAATACAGGTGTAATATTTCAGTCAGTATCACCCTGAATTAACTAAATACAATGAATTAATAAAACATTCTCAAGTCCCTAGTGAATGTGAAAGCACTATTAGTTCACAACATTTTATGTAACACCTTTTCTACACAAAACATAATAATACATGATATTTAATTTCATTATACAAAAAATCTTTTATAAATGCACCAACAGTGCTCACAGTGATACTTATTTGATTGAATCTTCAAAGAGAGTCTGTGGTCATGACAACTCCCCAAACACGCAAGCATTTGCATGATAATTATTTTTAAAGTGAAATACCTAATTATGCAAGCCACCTGAGCTGCTGTCAGGTCCATCAAGTTACCTGAATCATCAGTAGCGCCATTCAAGGTTAATAAAGAACAACATTTATTTAACGTTCTTCCACATTTCTCAAGGATGTAATTCACAAAAATGCATTAATTCCTGCAGTTGAAATGAGACTACCTACTGCCATGCAGCTATGCTATATCAATTAGTAGAAGGATCCATAAGTATCCCACAGCATGGCCTCTAAATTTGAGTGGCCTGTGTAATGTTCCTTTGTCTCCAGTCCTAGCTCCACAGGTGTAAGCTATACTGACAAGAAAAATCTCTGACTCAGTGACAGGGGTGAGGGCCGACTTTTAAATAATTGTCATAATAAGCACAGATAATTTAAATGCTGTATTGTATGTATACAACACGGTTCAGGTTCTCTTGTCAGCAATATCTTCTGTGAATGTATTATTTTCTTTACATTTTGCCTGCATGTGAGTGTGCTCTGTCTCTTGCTCTCTCTCAGTCTCTCAGTAAGCATTTTCACCTTGGATAGCTTTCTCCTGTAATAAGTTTCTGAAGTGCTGTGATTTGTGTACCCCCTCTATTCCACAGTAAATTAACATATTGAAGTTTGTTATTAAAACATTTGTTCACACAATCTGACACTCTAATAAAGTTTAAAATACATTTTTTGGTAGAAAACTGGCTCGCTGCAGTCTCTAGGGAATATTTCCAAGATTTCCAAGTACTGTATTGCAAATCCTGCTACTGTCCTTCAGATGTCAGGTTTGGTATTTTCTTTCTTTTTAATCCAATGTTTACAGTATGTCTCCAGGTAATCAAGTGGCTCCACCTAACCATTCCCCCCCTCAGCCCCATCACCCATTATCTTCAGGTACCTTAAGCCAGACTCCTTGTTTCTCCATGCTTATCTCCCATAATGGGGTCCCCAGGGAGTGCTACTTCCCGGACCAAGTAAGGATCTAGTCTGGGAGGTGTGTGACTGGTTGTCAGTGTAGGTTTAGTGGTGGCGAGTTGTCTTCCTGCCATCAAGTCTTTTTTTTCACACCATTTTCTGCCTGGCGTTTGTTGGCATGCAATGATGCAACTTTCATGTGTGCAGTAGTTTGTGAGCATGTATTGACATCTAGCATTAGCCCTCAGTCAGTTTTTACTTGCATTACTATCCAGCCTCCACTTTGTGGCAGTCTACAGTAAAGACTGGAACCCCCCTCTCCCAAAAGGAGTGCCCGATGGGACACTCATCACTTCTTCCTTGGTCAACCCCCTGAAACCCAAGTCCTTTTCCAAATGTGGGTTGCTAGAGTAGTGAGCTGAAGCCATATCATTACGTCACCTGACCTTGCATTTTCTTTCTGCCAAAATTTGTGATTTTAGTTTTGCTGTAGCAACCTTAATACATGTGCAAATGTTTGATAACTGGGGTTTTCAGAGTACTTATCTCCATCATGAGAAGGCTGACTGGGTTTCATTTTACTACCCTAGTTAGGTATTTCCTCATAAGGAAATTGTAGACATACCAAACTATAACTGGCAACAATTACAAAATGGTGGCATGAGCAATTAAAAACACCTACTAACTGGACAACTCTAAGGTCAAAGGAACATGAACCACCCCCTATTACCTGGTGGTAGTAACTATGACTATATGTTCCCTAGATGTGCAGGAACTTTGTTTTGACAAAGCACAGTTGTATTAAGTATCTTTCTGAGCCTCTTTTTAGCAGCCAAGCTGCACAGTTTGTTTACATTCCTGCTATCAGATTCACAGATGCCTCCCCTGAGATGTCCCCTAGGAGTGATGTCAAATTTGTCTCAGTACGCTAATATGAAACAGCAGGCTGTCACTGTTTCTCCCTCGGCACACAGAGAGATGGCGCTATAATATATCCCTTGTAACTGTGTTGTGCCATTGATTTATTTGACAAGTGCTGATAAACAGCAGCGGCACACAGCTGTTCTATGAGATCAAAGCATTTGACCTTGTGTGCTTTCTTAGAACGTCTCATTGCTGCTATACTACAGTAAGGCAGGAGACAAGACTGTAAACATGTTACTTTTGGGGGGGTATCCCTATATGTGCTATCAGTGTCTGTGGGACTATAAGATTATAAGCAAAATGCACTGCAGGACTATCCCCCAAAAGTACAGAACATAACATAAATGCACAGCAAGCGATAAGCAACCCCTATTCCCCCAAACTTTACCACACTTCCTTTCATTGTGCAGTCACATCTCAGAAGGTGGGGTCATGCATCACCACACCTAAGTTCAGCTAAACATATATTCGGAGTGTATGAGGAAAGCTGAACTTGGCCAAGTACTAGTTCATATGAATCAAACAAGGATTACAAGTGCTAAACATTGAGGTCTGCAGCTCCTGTCGTAATACTGGGCATGCGTAAATGAGTATGCAAATTCCCAGGACAAAATATCCCGGGAATGTCTATTTCAACACATAAGTCTACTGAAATTTTAAGTGTATTAATCACACATAGATTGTATGAAGAGGGTAATTTCTAACTGTAAATATTCACAAATCCTTGTTAGATATTTTTAACTTTAACATCAATAGGCTTTATATTGTAACCCACAAAACCAATAACCAGCAAACCTACATAGATGCCCTACTGTTATAGCTCTTCAATATGCTATAGTTACTTCATGCTATAGTACTTGAGAGTCAGCTTTCCAACCAGGGTCTTACATTTTTTTTATTTTGTTACTTCCCCCCTGTGGTCGGCCCACATCCAGCTGTAATCCTGGCGCACCCTGGCTCTCATCAAGGCCCTCACCCCCAGTCATACCCCCATGGCTTGTCCCCTATGGAGGGGTGACGGTGAGCTCCCCTTACTCACTGCCTAGTCCAGATTCAGTCTTCTGGGGGTGACACCTGTGGAGCCAAGTGATTCCTGGATGGCCATCAAGCCACACGTCCACACATTTTCTTTCTTTTCTTCCCCTCAGCAGTGGGGCATGCAATGACACCTGGGGAGGCAAGTCACACACTCCCATCCACACTCCTCCAGGTGTCTGCCCAATCCTCCTACCCACCTTCTCAGCATCGGCGTGCTTCTCCCCAGCCTCCGCTAGGAGCCCGTCATTAGCCAACTACTGGAACCCCGCCTCCTTGGAGAAGGAGTATAGTCCCTGGAATACTCAATCCTTCCCCTCCCCTACCAACCCCTGGTGGCCTGCACCCATTCCCGAACATGGGTCACTGGCATGATGGGAGGTGTGGCTTCTAATGCCTCAACCCACAGTGTCACTGGGCTGGCATGGCATCTTACTTTTTGATGTCATGGGGATCCCATAGTGGAGAACAGAATAAGAAAAAAAGATAAGAACCCAGAGCAAATCCCCAGGGGCATATGTTACCTTCTAAGACTATTGGCTACGCAGCCAAATGTGAAAGAAAAACACAATTGCAGACACCCAGTTCAACAGACCATCATGGGAAGGTTATATCTATTGGCATGAAGGAATTTACTCAGGCTCAGCTCAAAAAAAAGTATATATAGTTTAGCATGTATGGAAAATATGGTAAAGCTCTAATATAAAACATACATCACAATACTGCTTGCAAAACCATTACAAGTAATTACTGTAATACAGCAATATACCATTTCTGGGTAGAGTTGATCAACAAAATGAAGTGTTATTTTGTTACACTGTACGTGAGTAAATCACAGTTCTCATAAACATGACACATTTGTGAGTTAATGTTACACACACTGAGTTGAACAGTAATTTACACATTTACAATGTTAAAAACATAACATTTCATTTTTTAGAGTGCACAGACACTAATAGCACATATAGGAATACCCCCCGAGTAACGCACTGACGGTCTTGTCTCCTGCCTTACTGTAGTACTGCAATGAGAGGCTCCAAAAAGAAAGCACAAGGGTCGAATGCTTAGCTCACATTGAAAAGCTGTGTGCCGCTGCTGTTCTTGCTCATCAGCACTAGTCAAATAAATCAATGGCACAACACGGTTTCGTGGGAAGTTTTATAGCGCCATCTATCTGTGTGTCAAGGGAGAAACACTGACAGCATGCTGTTTCCTATTAGTGTGCTGAGACAAATTTGATATCACTCCTCGGGGACATCTCAAGGGAGGCATCTGAGAATCTGATAGCAGAAATGTAAACAAATTGTGCTGCTCAGCTGCCAAAAAGAGGCTCAGAAAGGTACTTAATACAACTTTGTCTTTGACAAAACAAAGTTTGTGCAAATCTAGAGAACATACTGTCATAGTTACTACCACCAGGTAATAAGGGGTGGTTTATGTTCATTTGATTTTTAAATATGTATGAGTTTTAAGTGCACCCAGTTAAACAATTGCACCACCCTAATCAATTATAAAATCATTAATGTGAAATACCTAAAGCAATTAATCAACTTTGACATAATACTGCATTACGGGTGTAAAATAAAGACTAAAATAACCCCTTTTCCATGGAGATAAAAGTAAGAGAATAACCAATTTAGGCAGAAAGAAATTTTAACTTTTCATGTTTATCATGGGAGGGTGAACGCACACTGGCCTATGTTTGTTGTTACTTGTCACAAAACAAGTAGTACCCCTAATCAGAAATGTGTTTTGAATTTTCTGAGTAGAACAATGGTAGAATGTGTTAGTTTGGGAATTTGCTTAGAGTTTGGGAGATGTGTGGTACAAAAGAACTAGCTCATGCCAGAGATGCAGGCCCCCAATGAAGACCAGATGGCCTTAGCTTTGCCCACTTTTGCCTAGGGAACCGCCCTTTCGTTTCCTATTGGATACTCTCTCTCTCCTGTACTTCCTCTCTTTACTGCCCACTCTCCCTCCTCCCTGCTCCTCTTCCCCCTCTGCTAATCAACTCAGTCCCCTCACTGCCCCTGCCTCCTTTCTGTGCCTGACACCCTCCTTATATCTCCTAGTGCCAGTCACTCTGTGACTGGCCAAACCCCCCTTTGGCATTCTGTAGCTCCCCTGCACCCTTTCACTCCTGGAACTCTATTCTAGAGCTGATACCTCCTGTCTCCTGTCTTGTTACACCTTTAATGCCCCACACCACCTCTGCTACATCCTCCTCTTTTGCTACTGCCCTTGTCTCCTCACTGCCTCACCCTCTGACCGTTCTCCCTCCGCCACCTGCTTACCTAGTTCCCTTGCCCCCCCAAGCCTCCACCTCATTACCAACCTCCTGCCACTTTCACTAGCTGCCTCCCACCTACCCAGCACCCTGTGCCTGCTCTCCCCCCATTCACATTGAATCATGTATGACATCGGTACTCTATGTCCCTTTCTCCTCAGCTTATTTGCCCTCTTCCCACTCCTACATCCTCCCTGCTCATGTTTCCCCACTGTCTTGAACATCTACCAACTCACACTCTCTCATCCCCTCCATGGTACCTTCCCTCCTGATCTCATGTTCCCGCCTTGGGCATCTCCAATCACTACAAAATGGCCCTCTCCCCCAAATGGCCGTTGGGTTCTTCCCCTGTCCACCACTACTACTGCCACACTTTACCCACAGCTCCACCCATTTACTTGCCCGGGTGAATCTCAGAGTTCTCTAGCCCCCCAAAAAAGGTGCCAGTCATGGGTATCTCACACCAGTACTCTAAAACGTATGCTTCTTCTGCTATTGTCAGGAAACATTCATCCCAATCCCGGACCAGCCCCTACAATAAGAACAGCTCAGATGAATCAATCAGGATCCCTCTCAATAATCTCACTTAACATATGCAGTCTTCTTCACAAAATTGACTCCCTTTAGACTTTTGCCTGCCAGCATAACCCAGACATACTAGCAGTCATAGAAACCTGGCTCTCACCTTCGGTTCCTGACCATGCTATCACCCTCCCTGGGTATAATGTCTACCGGCTTGATCGAACATCAAAAAGAAGTGGTGGCTGTGCCTTGTACCTTAAGGGCATGATCCGGGTGCACCTCATCAACTTAACCCCCCAAACCACCACTGCAAGTTCCTTCTTGATGCACACAATAAAGCCATCACAGTTGTCACAGTCTACATTCCACTAAGAGAGCAAGGTAATAGGCTAAATGCAGTCCTGGAGTTTACCAAATCTCTCTCACCTGATTCAGAAACCATCATCCTTGGTGACTTTAATATTAACTGGCCTGCTGCGGAGGCAGGGGCATACGGGGACTTGATAATGGCAGCAAACATTTCTCAGATGGTTAGCTCCCCAACCAGGATAAACTATAAAATGGGTACAAGCACCCTTCTGGATTGGATCATAACAAGCCATCCTGCCAGGATCACAAACACCACTGTCCTCCCTGACACACTTAGTGACCACTCCCCCGTCATCTGCTACTCATCCAATAAATTCATTAAGCCCCCCCCCCAAAACCATTACTAGCCGAGTTCTACCTAGAGGCAACCTACCTCATCTCAAAACCTTCCTTCATCAACAGGATTGGTCCCCAATTCTCACTGCAACCAATGTGAATGCCACAGTGGAACACTTCATCAGGATCTTCAACCAAGCATGCAACATATTTTCTCCCTTCAAGAAGCCCAAGGCCAAAGCACTATGTAAGCCCTGGCTCACTAGAGACCTACTTAGATGACTAAAAGCTTGAGACCACCTTTGGGAGATTGCCAGAAACACCAGGAGACAAGTTGATATTGCTAACTATAAATGTGCACAAAATGACTGGACCAAATGTATCCGGGATTGGAAGACCACCTATTTCCATAATGCTCTTACTAACTCACTGGGCAACAGTAGGGACTTCTGGAATAACATTAAAGAAGTCACCAGGAAGCAATCTAAATCACCCCATCAGTACTCAGCATAAATGGTGAAACTACACTTGACCAGAAACTCATTGCTGATACATTCAATTACACCTTCACGGACCTCAGTGCTGTACTCCCACAAGGTTTTTCTGATGAGGTGGTTCCCCTTGCCCCCCCCAACCACCTCCAGCCACCCTCCCTTCTACTTTAAAGCAGTAAAAATGCATCAAGTCCGCAACTATGTTACCAAAGCCATTTGCAACTCCAGAGCCAACAGCGACTCCCTCAACCTCAAACTGCTATCACTCGCACTTGAAGAAGTACTCTGACCACTGGCCAGGATTTTCAACTTCTCCCTCAGCCTCAGCTAGTTCCCTGACTTATGGAAATCTACCTCGGTAACCCCAATTCATAAAAGTGGTGACAAAACAGCTACTGAGAATTACCATCCAATTTCCATCCTACCTCCGCTCTCCAAGGCCCTAGAACGGATTGTGTCAGACCAGCTCACCGACCTCCTAGACAATCACAACATCCTGTGCAAGGAGCAACATGACTTTAGAAAAGGTCATAGCACCTCCACGGTGCTACTTGAATTCACTGGTGCAATCCATCACTCACTCGATAACAGTCATCTTACAGGGTCCACCTGCATTGACTTAACTAAAGCCTTTGATATCAACCACAATCTCCTACTTGCCCAACTTCAACTAGCAGAGCTCTCACCTAACGCGGTGAACTCGTCCAAAAGCTACTTAGACAACATCTCCCAAAGAGTGAGAATTGCTGGCACACTGTCAGAGCAAAGACCAGTCCAGTCCAGTGTTCCACAGGGCTCAATCTTGGGCCCCCTCCTTTTCAGCCTTTTTCTGAACTCACTGCCAGAATCCTGCCCTGAACAGATCCTACTCTACACAGATGATGCTGTCATCCTGGCATCCCACCATGATCCAGTCCATCTGCAAGGTAACCTCCAGGCCTTCTCTGCAGTCGAAAACTGGTTCACAAAACACAGACTTATACTTAACCAGAAAAAAAACAAAGACCATGATCTTCTGCAGCTCCCAAAACAAACACAAACAATATCAGTTCTCCATTAAAACCAAGCAAGGAATCACCCTCGAACAAGTTCATACCTTCAAATACCTCGGCCTCATCCTCGACTGTAATATCTCCTATGTCCCACACATCAATAACATGGTAAAAGTAGCCAACACCAGGATGGGCCTACTATTCCAACATAGGAAACATCTAACCCCAGAAGCTCTGTCCATAGCTGTGCAGAGCTCCATCATCAGCATCATTGACTACAGTCTCATTATCTCTGGATCTGCCACAACCTCATCTCTCAGGCGTGTTTTGACTTCCCTCAATCAAGCCTGCCAACTCGTTATTGGTTCCTACCGTCTCACCCACACCTGCGATCTCTACTCCAAAACAGGCTGGCTGCAACTGAACAACCGAATCAAATACCAAACCTGCATCACTGCTAAGAAAATCATGATGGGAAAGGCACCACCAGGAGTCAGCACCCTCCTCAAACCCATAATCACCAACCGCAACACCAGGAGCTCTAAACCCCAAATCCTTCAAATCCCCCGCTGTCACACATCCCAAGGCTAAAGGTAATTTGCATACAAGGCTCCAAGTTGGCTGAATGAGTTCTCTAGTGACACATCATCCACAGCAATGCTTGGAGCATTCAAAAAATAGCTCCGCCACTCCATAACTGGCACTTCCACCTGTGCTTGCAAGCCATAACATCTTCATTTCCTACACTGCTTCTGACCTTATAGGTGTCAGTTTCTGCCCTCTATTCTTGCACTTACCTGTCCAATGTAACTTCTAATGCACTTGCTCTGTGTCTGTCCTGACAAGGCCCCTCGGCTGCCTCACCCTGACCCTCTACACCTATGCCTTCCCCTACCCTCAGCCCTCTCCCCTTCTTGCCCTCTTCCTCCTATCGTTTCTTGAGTTACTCATCGCTCAGTCTAATTTTGTCAAGCAAATTTACTGTCTGAAACCATGTACCTGTAACTGTTTTATGTTTTAGTGTCTGTAACCCTGTAACCAGCATGATGAGGAACCTTTGTAAAAGAGCCTTGGCTCAAAGGTACTTTGTAATCCTAGACACAAATAAAAATAAAATAACTAAAAAGAGAAGGGGTAGGTAACATGCATCAGAAGCTCCCTGGATATTGAGTAAAATTGTGAAGGCACTGATACTGTAAGCACCCTTGTGAACTGCACTTTAAATGAAAAAGCAAATCAAGATATAGGATTGAGTGCTTTCTTTATGGACCCTCCCCAAAACCAGGTACGAGTGCACAACCTTCTTTTTTTCTGGTTAAGTGAGATGTGTGGTACTCCTGCAGCATGCATGCTGTCCTTGATCTACTGTGAATTACTTAGGTTGAAGCACCTTGCTTTATAGGAGTCAGTATAGACAATGAACTGTTACGTATATAAAAGTAGCCACTACAAGGAATCACACAGCTGGGAGCAAACCGTGGGGTTCCGCTTTGGTGTCTGGTGGTTTGGCTTGTGCACATTACAGCTATAAAATTAAGACTATGAGAACCCCACTTCAATGGAGATAATAGTAAATCACCGTTTCAAATAGGAGACTCATAAACAAGTTGGGCAGCCTAGGAGTGGGTCCAAAGGTGGCAAACTGGATAAGGAAATGACTAGAGGACAGGAGACAGAGGGCAGTGGCAAACGGAATCCACTTTGAGAAATGGGAGGGTGTCCAGCAGGGTGCCACAGGGATTAGCACTGGGACTGGTCTTCCTCAATTTCTTCATTAGTGACATTGCAGAGAGGCTAGAAGGGAAGGCATGCCCCTCTGCAGATGACACCAAAATCTGTCATAAGGTAGACACTCTGGGGGGAGGGTGGATAAAATGAATAGAGATCTGAGAAATCCAGAGGAGTGGCCAAGGGTGTTGCAGCTGAGCTCAAGTGCAAAATCATGCACCTGGGGTACACAATCCCGGGGACAGAATACAGAAGGGGGGGACTGGCAACAGTGACCACCAAACAGGAAAGAGTCCTGGGGCAATCATACGTGATGACCAAACGTGGCCAGACAGTGCAACAAGGCAGTAGGAAGAGCCAGTTGGATGCTAGGGTGCATAAGGAGGGGCATCACCAGCAAAAAGACAGAGGTGGTGCCACCGCTGTATAGATCACTGGTGAGACCTCATCTAGAGCACTGTGCCCAGTTTTGGAGACCACATCTCTAGAAGGACACAGACAGAGTACAGTAGGTCCAGAAGAAGGCAACCAAAATGGTCACAGGGTCTGCATCAAAAGCTCCATGAGGAGAGACCTAAGAACCTCAATATGTACATCCTGGAGGAAAGGAGGGAGAGGGGGGATATGATGACCCCCAAATACCTCACAGGTATAAATAAGGTCCAAGAGGGAAGCATTATTCAGAGAAAAAGATGTTGAAGAAAAAAGGGTCCTGCCATGAAGCTGGAGGGGGGTGGACTCAGGGGAGATGTAAGAAGGTACCTCGCTACGGAAAGAGTGGTGGAGGCCTTGAGCAGCCTCCCATCGGAGGTGGTGGGAGCAAAAACAGTAATGGGATTGAAGAATGAATGGGATAGGCATAAGGGAACATTAGTGGTAAGAAAAGGGGGATGGGTAAAGTTGGAGATCAAGCATGGTCTGCGGTGCTATGATAGGTATGGAAAATGGACAGACTAGGTGGGCCAAGCAGTCCTTATCTGCCATCAAATTCTGTTTTTCTGTCTTTCTATAAAATAGCCAATTTAGGCAGAAAAAATTCCCCATGGGGTGATCATGGGAGCCTGCCTATTAGTTGGTGCTTGCCACAAAACCAGTAGTGCCCCACATTCAAAATATGTTTTGAACACTGTGAATAAAACTAGGGTAGAGTGTACCTGTGCTAGTCCCAGAACCTCTGAAATGTGATTTGAACTCTGAATACAAGGGTTGAGTGTGCTAGTTTTGGAACTTGTTTAAAGTTTGGGAGGTGTGTAGTACTCCTGGTGCATGCTCCCTTTGATCACCTGTGAATTACCTAGGTGGAAGCACATTACTTTAAAGGTGCCAATGTAGACAAAGTACTCTATATTGGAATAGCCACTGCAGACATTTAATAGTTAGGGCCAAACAGTGGAATTCCGCCTTGGCTTCTTGTGGTCTGGCTTGCTCACATTACAACTGTAAAATGAAAACTAAGATAACCCCTTTTCTATGGAGATAAAAGTAAGAAAATATCACATTTATTTAGCTTTTGTTGACCGGGTAAGTGCACTAGACAAATCCTGCCTAATTTCAGGCACGACCTGGGGGAGGGGGATACAGATGAATGCCAACTGACTTTGAACCAGATTAAGCTGTTGGTGGTATTTTTAGTGAATGAGGGAAATTTGGCCAGGACACCGGGGAAATTCCCCTACTCTTTTCGATAAGTGCCATGGGATCTTTAACATCAACCTGAGCTACCACCAATCCAGGCAGATGGGACCTCGGTTTTAACGTCTCATCCGAGAGACGGCACCTCAGAAGTGCAGCATCCCTCTCATGCTGCATTACAGTGTCAGTACTGGGATATTAACCCAAGTGCCAGATGTGGGAACTGAACCCACAGCCCTCTGATCTCCCGGCCTCAGAGGCGAGTGTGCTACCTACTGAGCCACTGACACTGATTTAGGCAGAAAGAAATTTTAACTTCTCAGATTTACCATGGCAGGGGAGTGCACTGGACTCTGTTGTTACTTGCCACGAAACCAGTCACATCCCTCTTCAGAAATGTGATTTGAACTTTGTGAATAAAAACAAGAGTAGAAACTGCTGCCCTTGGAATTTTCTTAGAACTCAGGAATTGTGTGGTGCCCCCGCAGCTCACTCACGCTGATCACCTGCGAATTACCTAGGTGGAAGCACCCTACACCAAAGAAGTCAATTTAAGCAATGCACTACATACAAGAGTAGCCACTACAGGCATGTCATACTTAAGACCGATCAATGGGGCTCCACTCTGGTATCTGGTGGTTTGGCTTCTTCACATTACAGCTGCAAAACGAAGTCCAAGAGAGACCCTGCATCATGGAGACAAAAGCCAAGAAAACAGCCAATCTAGACAAAAAAAAAAAAAGACACCTTAACTTCCCAGATTTACCATGTGGGGAGGTGTGTTGTACCCTGCTTCACAGGGAAGGTCAAACCCTGCAGAACACATAGCTGAAGTGGAGCTCTAAAAGGAACCATGGGGTGAAGGTGAACCTTGCAAGCCAGTGACATGCAGAGCTGGAGTCCGCCCGGAGGCCCGCCAAAAAAGAAGAGTCGATGCATGCATCCACAAAGAGGAGTCCACCTGAAAGAAGCAATCTGTGCTCAAGACTGCAGAGAAATGAAATGGGAGAGTCCCAGAGAGAGCAATTGAGTGCAACCCCTGCCCTCGAATAATTGATATCAGGCAGCCCAGTTTTAGTGTTTTCTGAATTTGGATACCAAGGTGCTGACCCTTCTTGACAAAACAATAGAAACTACACAAACACCTTTCCCCACCCCTTCATTATTGTATTTTACCACACTGGACATTAAATATTTACTCCAGTCATGCCCATCCATTGCCTGCACCCCTAAAACCTCCCTCCCCCCCACCACCCACACAGTACTGTAAAATATAACTTTTTCTTTCACAGTGGAGGACTGGCACAACCCATCCACCTCCACAACCAGCTGCCATGCTGTAGAATGAAAAGCGCTTGTTTGCACTTTGCAAAAATATTCCATCGATCACCCCCTGTCCCCAACTCTGGCAGCACCTTTATATCCCAAACTCCTCCCTCTACAATCGAGTTCTAAGGTGACCGGCACAACCTGCCCTCCTCCATAACCATGTTATCATGGGTGCTAACCTTTGAATATAGGGCCCTGAAGCAGTGATCTGTCCCATTTGTAAGTGTTCCTTTAAATATCTGTCTAGGCATTCCTGTTACAGGCTATTCTGTTGTAGAGTCAAATACTCATTGTGTGACCATTCAGAACCCACCTGACCTCCAAGTTCTGCACCCAACTAGTTAAGGAAATAGGTAAAAAGCAGGACCCTAATAAAAAAAAAGTTGCATCTCAACTGGTATATTGAAAATTAAAAATAAATAGAATAATAGATAGATGAGGGTGTATTACAAGGCAGTAAGAGCATTGAGAGGTTTTGGGGACTTTGAACCGTGAGAGTGAAGCTCGAGAGATTCCCAAAGTCCCCAAAACCTCAAGATGCTCTTACTGCCATGAAATAAACCGCTTATCTATTTGTTATTTTTTGAAATATATGAAGCCGTGTAAAAATTCTGTCTTTTTCTGTGGGACGTCCGACTTTACACTGTGCTGACTGACTGAAGACTGTCTCACTCACTCGCTCACTCGTCCCCGCCCCTTCATGTATCTGTTACATTTAAATTTGGCATTTTTTGTTCTGAGGCAGTAAGTCCTACCTTTCCCTTTTGTTGTCCTTCAGTGAATGGAGGATGAAGCAGATAATTTGGTGATTAAATAGAAAAGCCAAGAAATACCGGTGACCGTCCGCAAAGCGAGAGGAAACAGCCACCATGTTTTAAAAGTTGATCTGCCTGCCCCACAGAGGAATGCTGCCAATAAGAATACACGCAGTCACTTCAGAAACATGGCACCTTGGCAGCTGGTCTGTGTGGCAGGCAGAGTGGGACATGCGTGGTGTTATGGTACTCTCATTTTGGCTACTGTTGTATTACCAGGATTTTTTAGTATGGCATACTATAGTATTATTTGGCCATCTCTATCTATTACAAAAATGTTTAGAAAAACATTACAGGCAGACTATACAGTTCAACTTCCAGCCCCTCACCCCAAGTAAATTTCATAGTGGAGCTAGACATCTGGGGCCACATAGCCAAAAAATTGCAAAACAGGGAACAAACATTCATACTCAATCCTGCAGCAGCAATCGTGGATACACATTCTGTATTCAGAGGAATAATGCAAGGTACTATTCCTCTGAATATTGGTCAATTTTTACTCAGTGCTAAGTCACTTAGCACAGCCTGATAGAACCCCTAAAATAGGGCCACCACAATGGCTAACGTCGGGGCACAATTTGCAACGTTCAAATGTCCCCATGCAAATGAGTCCATTGGGCAAGCAGGGTGCTAAGGGGCCATTTGCATGCCCATTATTGACTCATTTGCATGGGGAGGGAGGCTCTTTAATGCCATAAATAGCCCAGTCCATGGAACTATTCATGGTGATATTGGCCTTCTCCACCCTTCAATCCCAGCTCCTATAGTAATATTATGTCACTGATGTCTACCACTGCCCCCCTCGCCCTCTGATATCAATCCTGGTAGTTTCATAGTAAGTCCCTGGTGCCTAGCAGCACCCACCACCCTCTGATCCCAATCCTGTTAGTGTAATTACAAGTCCCTGGTGTCCAGTGGTCCCTCCCTGCTCCTGACACCTGTCCCCATATTAGTAAAATACTTCCCTGGTGTCCAGTGGCCCTTCCCTCATCATCCATTCCCGTAATGTTACATTACTTCCTGGTGACCAGTGGTCCCTCCCCCCATCCAATACCTGTCCCCATACATATCTAAGCCCCTCAACCCAGTATGTCACACCCCCCCCAACATGGACATGGCTGACCTGACACAGCCGTGAACCTCCATTGTTAAGTAGCCCCCCAACAACAAAGCCCTGGCCACATCCCATTGCATAGTGGTGCCCACAGCCTGAGCCAACCTCCCATTGGTGGTAGTGGCCCTCCTCATCCACCCACAGCACCAACAACCTACTACCTGGTCCCCACTTACCGTAAGTTAGTGCCACACCAAAATGACAGTGGGTGACACAGCCCCAGCACAAACCTCCTTGGCTACCAGCTGTCTGACAGTAGCCACCCGCAGCATCAACAAATTACCCTGGTCCCCCCTTACTGTAAGTTAGTACTGTGCTGAAACAACAGCAGGTGACACAGACCCACCACATACCATGTCGGCCACCCATCCGTATAACAGTAGCAGAGAGTGTGCTGTTTATTTTTAGGATGCATCACCCTATAAATAAACAGCACACTCCCTGCTACTGTCAGACAGCAGGTGGCTGAGAAGGTGTGTAATGGGGCTGTGTCACCCACCAGTGTTCCAGCATGGAACCGACTTACAGTAAGGGGGATTTTGGAGTGGGTCATAGGTGCTGTAGGTGGGTGGATGGGGACCACTATCACCAATAGGGGTGGCTGGGGCTGCAGGCACTGCTATGTAATGGAAACAGGGCTGGGTTTTTGTTGTTGGGGGTGGCTACCTGACAATGGAGGTTCACAGCTGGCGGTAGCCATAGCAGCCATATTTGGGGTGACAGACCAGGTGGGGCTTACTTATATGTTAGGAAGGGATCAGATGGTGGGAGTGATTGCTGGTCACTGGGGCTTTATGTGACATTATGGAAACAGGTGTTGGGGAAGGGACCACTGGACATCTGGGAAGCATTTTAACATTATGGGGCTGAATGTTGGGAGGGCAAAGAGACCACTAGACACCAGGGATGCATTTTACTGCTACGGGGGCAAACATCAGGAGGGGGGAGGGACCACTGGAAACCAAGGACTTACAATTACACTAACAGGATTGGCATCAGAAGGCGGGGGCACCACTTGCCAACGGGGAGTACTGTGTTTGTGGGGGTGTCAATGCACTACCTCCAGCAACTGCTATGGTTGCACCAGATTAAGAGTTGGTTTTGGTCAGCGGTATTTTCTCCATGCAAGGGGACAACACAGAGCATGGGGGCATGGGGCAAATACTCTGGCTTGGCCTTAGGTCACAAAGTTCATTAGCTGATTTTACCTACATGATGGAATTATTTTACTCATGCACTTCCACTGTCATATCGTTTATTCTATAGTGTATGAGCGAGTGCTATAATGCATAAAAATTGATTACTAGAAAAGGCTTGTTGTGCTTCAATAGTGATGCCAAACATCTGTTGTGCTTTACTAGATATGTCAATACTGAAGCACAACAAAATCGAACCTGCCTTTGTGTTGAAATCTCCTCGAGCAATGCCAACCATTGTCAGCACTGTCACTGCTGTAATTTCGTTCCACTTCTGAAAGTCTGTGACAGCGTTGTGAGCAACAGGGTAAAAGTAAAAGTAAACAGCCAAGGATAATGCAGTAAACACAGCCACATCTGCTGAAAGGGAGAAATTCATCGCTGACCAAGAGAATCAAAGAACAATAAAAAAAAAATGAAAGCGACGTTCATTTTTTCAAAAGTTATTTAGCTGACTGAGGGGAGACTAGAAATATTTGTGCCATAGGGCTGGCTGAGCTTGACGAACTGATCACAAACTTTATATTCAAAATGAAGCAACAAGATGGAACACAATATGAACCAAGTACAATTAGAAGCGCAATTAGCAGCCTAGATAGATACCTCATCAAGAACAAAAATGGGTATGCCGTCTTCCATGGCAATCATGGCACATTTACAGAGACACTGTCAACTCCGTCAGCAAAACGAAAGTTCCTGAAAAAGCTTGGGAAGGTAGTAAACCCATGCAATCTGAAGCTCTGACCCAACAGGATGTAGACAAACTTTACACAACTGGCACATTGGGCTTACAAAGCCCTGAATTCTTGCTAAATATGTTGTTTGTGAACAACAGGATCTACTTTGCACTGTGCACAGCTGAACAGTACTCCTTTTGATGGGGCGATCTGCAGCTTCTGGTGGACACAAAGGGACATAAATACCTGCAGTATGTTGAGCAGCAGACAAAAACCCATTCCACAGACAACCCCAGAGATATTTGAGCAATTAAGCCTCGTACAGTATGTACAAAAACCTAAGCACCCTTGAGCAAGACCCCATTGCTCCCTATAAATTGTATGCCTGTCACAGACTCCCCTCAATGTTGCAACATGATGCCCCTTTCTACCTGGCACCAAATGTGAACTACAAGCCAGGCTACTCTCTGTGGTTTCACTCACTGCCAGTGGGTGAGAACAAAATACGATCTATATTGAAACGTATGAAGTCCAAAGCCGGCCTGCTACCAGAGAAGTAAATCAGCAATCACTCGACATGTAAAATTCTGAAATATTTGCATGTGGATTACATATTAATTCAGCAGCCTCTTCAGCTTCTGTTGTGTCCTCTGCATCAGAAGCAACACAGTCTTTGCTGTTGAAAACCCCAAAGCCACTAGAAGACCAGACAAACTACTGTCAAATTGGAGTGAATTACATTTTTTATCAGGCAGTTACTGTAAAAATAATATAGTATGTGCTAAAGAGACACAGGATTCCCGTTATCGAGTACAGCTCTGATGAGACCTTGGATGTTGATTAAGGTAAGCCCCGCCCCAGGCAGTGCTCAAATTTCTTTTTCCTGTTACTCAATACTGAAACTCTGTCTTGTATTTTTTTTCCTCAGCCTGTAAACAGAGCGGTTTGAAATGAAGCCTTGGAAAACACCGAAAGCTAAGAAAACAGAACTTCTCCTTGAATTGTAATTGAAGTTTCGAGCTGCGCTCTCGAGGTCAGCTGTTACCAAGGAAACCTATTGATTTAAGCACACCCTTGTTGTGCATACTTGCTCATACACAATCTTCTATATTTAGTCCCCTTTCATTTGAAATATGATGGGAAATACACTGAAATGAACATGTAGCCTGAGGATTACCTGCAGCTGGCAAGCGTATACACTTGCATGGAGTTTAGGGTCAAAACAGTCGTGTAGCTTTTATTAACTCTGTACTTCAAGGCCGTTCACAAGATGCTGAACTAAGTGTTTCATCATCCTGTGTCAGGACAGTAGTAGTACTACTTTACTTAGGCTGACCAAGCTGACTGCCCTCAACTACTGTATTCTTGTTATAGCTCTAGTTTCTGTAGTTAGCTAGGATAAGATATTCTGCTGTTAGGTTAACCATGTTTGCTGTCCTGATTGAGGCTTTCCTGTCCACACCATGGCAACACTCCTACCTCCTAACTTGATTAAATGCCCCTGGAATGAACCTCTTGCACTACTCACAGTCCCAATAAGACCTGTTCTTTCTTCTCCACTGGGAGTAACTTCAGCAGCTTCTTATTTTTTCAGCAAGAAACTAATCCTGAATAGTGCTTTATACTTTTCTATAGCACAATGTTCCTTTTTTTGGAATTTGTTTGTGAACCGGATGCCACATTTGGTGTTCATAGAATCATAGAAGCTTGATGGCAGAAAAGGACCATACTGGTCTATGTAGTCTGCCCTTTTCTTCTCTCCTACACCTCCCCCTCCCTGCCAGCCCTCATCTTCCCAATACTCAGCCCCATACGCTTGTCCCATGCCATCTTGTATTCTTCCACCGATTTAGCCCCCACCACTCCATCTGGTAGTCTGTTCCAGGGCTCCACCACCCTCTCCATGAGGAAATGCCCACTCACATTGCTCTTGTATCTTTTTCCTTGCAGTCTGAGGCTGTACCCTCTAGTTTTGACCCCCTCCTTCCTCTTAAGTAAACCCTCCTCTCCCACTTTATTGAGCCCATTTACATATTTAAAAGTTTCAATCATGTCCCCCATTTCCCTCCTTGTCTCCAGCGTGTACAGATCCAGCTCCTTACACCTCTGCTCATATGACTTTCCCTGCATACCCCGCACCATCTTGGTTGCCCTTCTCTGCACCCTCTCCTATGCATCCTATGTCCTTGTGAAGATGTGGCCTCCAGAATGGAACCCCATAATCTAGGTACGGCCTCTCCATGGCTTTGTAAAGGGGCAATATTACCTCCCTCTTTCTGCTAATAATGGTGTTGTCTTAGTTCACTCAGAACCAGATGTGTGGCATTAAAATTATACTCAGGGCCATATTTTATCAATTTGCGAAGAGTCCATTAAATCATAGAATCACAGAAGACTGTCAGTACAAAAGGACACCAATGCCCTTCTAGTCTGCCCCGATACTTCCCTACCCTAGTCCCTCTCCATCCAGATACACCTATTGCCACCCTCTGGCCAATCCTTTATATATGTCCCATGCCTGTTTGAATCCCTCTATGGTTTCCACTCCCACCAGCTCCTCTGGTACACTGTTTCAGGGTCTACCACCCTTACAGTGAAATAATGTGCCCATGTACTTCCCCTGAATCTTTCCTCCTCCAACCTCAGACCATGACTTCTTGTTCTATCACTTCTTTTCCTTTGAATAGGCTCCCTTCTCCCACCTTATTTATCCTTTTCACATACTTGAATGTTTCTATCATGTCCCCCCTCTCCCTCCTAGTCTCTAGTGAGTACAACTCCAGCTCCTTCAGCCTCTGTTCATAGGGCATCCAATGCATGCCCTGCACCATCTTTGTTGCCTTTCTCTGGATCATTTCCATCCCATCAATATCCTTCCTCAGGTGGGGCCTCCAGAACTGTACCCCATACTCCAGGTGATGCTTCACCTTGGACTTATAGAGGGGCATCAGTACCTCCTTCTTCCTACTTGTTATACCCCTCCCAATGCATGCCATCATTCCACCTGGTACAACTGAGCCCTGTTTTTCCTCTACAGCTGTGCTCAGCAGGGAACTGGATGACTTGGTGGATTAGTAACATGTTTTTGGAGCCTGTTACCTCTAGGTCACTGGTTCAAATCCAGCACAGGTCAGTAGTGGTCAAAAGTCATTATCACCTGAGAGCTGTTACTGTAAGTGACCTATGTAAAATGGGTTGTGGTGGTCTCTGTCCAGTTACCAGAGGGCAGATATCCACATCATAAAATCACCAGCACAACTTGCATTTACTGGCAGTCTCATGAGAGGCCAAGGACTGAATGGGCATGGAGTCTGAATTACTCTCTCACTACGTGGTGGTTCCTCCATGAGAGGGCTAAGGCACATTGGCAGGGCAGTGTGGGGAAGCTTTCACTGTGATCGCCCATACTGTATCTGTCATTTGGATAAATAGAGGACTTCATATTTCAGTGCTGCCAATCCACCACATTTCAGAAGCACTACCTAACTAGTAAGTTAAGCTCTACCTAACCCCCAGGGTATTACCTTTGTACCCTATTAGACTATATCCATACATGCTCTGCTGAGTCGGCCTCCCCTCTCTCTTACCTATTTCCCTCTACACATTCACTGAAATGTTTCTACCTTGGCATGCTCTTGCTTATGTTAAGGCTTCTTAGCTGCTATTTGTGAGTACCTAACTGAACTGTTAGCACCTTATTTATACTGCTGGTGTTTTCTTTCTTATGTACTCTGTGTTAAGACTGTACTTTACAATTTGCCTCAGTCTCTAATACTCAATTTCTTGTATTATATTAGTTTGTTAATGTGTTACTAATATGTTTATGACAACTCCTGTTACCTGCATTTGCTATTCCCAGCTTATATTATTGCTCCCCTCCTTTGACTGATGAGGACCCTCTGTAAAAAGGCTCTTAGTTCAAAGGTTTGTAATTCTGATTCTTTAATAAATAATAAATAAAATACACTAAATTCACACATAGAAAAAAAATCAAAAAAATGTGCATGTAGCTGAAAAAAGGAAATTATTCATAGAACTGTAGATGGCTCAAGTCATCTTTTTGGAGGTTAATAAATTAGGAATTTAAGAGCTAGACTTGGTGGGTGCTGAAAGTTTGTTTTAGGGGGCTACAAACCCTTCAGGAACTTAAAAGAACCAACACATGGTATTAACATAGCTGGATGCCGAGCAACCCTTTGATATGTGCTTGACATTCAGCCATGTTGAGGCCACTCAGTATGCAGGGAGAGGGGCTCCACATAATTACTGTACATTTTTGATTGTTTAATGGGATAGCCATTTATGTTTAATTTGATTTGGTAGAAAACATCTTGGAATCTGAAAAAAAAAAACATGATTTTAACATTGCATGATGTCCAGAATCAGACCTTTGTTTGGTGCTCAATGTTTAGCCTTGTTGAGATCATGAGGGTGTGTGTGTGTGTGTGTAGTTGGGGTTGGTTCTGCATCATTGTGCATTTTTGTTTAAAAAGTTTCTTTTGTTTTTGTGGCAACATGGAATTTAAAACCATCACCACATTGTTTTAACATGGCTGGATGCCGAGCACTCCTTTGTTTGGTACTTGTCATTCAGGCATATTGAGATCATGCTGTGTTCATGTGTGTGCATGCATATGTGTGGGTGTGTTTTCACTTATGCAGTTCTGTGTGCTCCTCCATTTTGTATTTACCTTTGTGGCTCTGTCTTTCTCTGTTTTGCTTTCACCTTTGTGACTGTGTGTGTTCCTCCTTTTTTGGTTTTCACCCCTGCAACTGTGTTTTGTCCTCTTACTTGCCATCGTGTAGCTTTGTCGTCACCCTCCATTCTCTTTCCAAGTCTCCATTTTGTTCCATCCCTTCAGCTTTCAAACCACAATTGGTGACTGCCACTGTTTTATAAAGACTAATTTATATTTAGAAATAATGTTTTAGGACTATTATATTATTTAGACAAACTAGAATTCATTTTTCACATGATACAGAAGGAGTTTGATTTATTGTGTTTAAACTTTTTTGGAAGAAAGTTGCTGTATACCACTCTCCTTCATTCTGTTCTATACAGCCTCATTTATTCCACTGTACCACCTGTTGTGAAGCAATTGGTGTGTGCTTGCCTCTGTTCTGTCATACTATCTGTTATGAAGTAGTTTATATGTGCTCTTCTTATTCCACTGTGTCAACTTTTGTGAAGCAATTTCTCTGCACTGTCCTTCACTCAAACACGTCATCAAACATGAAGCAATTTATGTGTGCCCTCTGTTATAGCGGTGGAGCTGACAATGTGTCAAAAAGCAGACAATGAAAAGTTCTTCAAAAAAGGCTGTGGAGAAGGTGTGTGACAACTTACAGTCAATGCAGTAAGGAAGAGGACAGAGGAAATTTTGAGATGATATGGGGCAGAAACAGTGAAATGGTACTAGTGGAAAACCATTACTGCTATGAAAATAATAGCTGGAAGTGAAACAAAAAAAATCTAGAAAGGTGTAAAAAACCAAACAGACAGCCTTAGAACAACTGATGGAAATGCTTAAGGAAGATCTGCATTTTCTGGGTCACCACCTGCATGAGGCATTATGGCAGCTGCACTAGTTCAGCACACGGAAAGGGAATGTACTGAAAATGGGAATTGGTCTTGGACATAGTGGAAAACTATGCCTGTAACCACCAGTGGTATCACAAACATGCTACAGTGCATCCAATTGTGATATACTATGGGTGTGCACATCGGGAAAGTATCTTTCAAAAGCCCTTACAAATGATCACCACGCTGTTTGGGATTTTATGAGCATGGCCAATGCACGCCTCACAAAGGTCTGCCACCTTAATATACAGAAGGAGGTACATTTGGAGGATGTCTGTAGGAGACAATGAAAATCCAAGTGGTCATTCCATATAATTTCATTAGAGCAGACAATATTTTAATTTCTGGTCAAATGGGCCCAATTTGGACCACAACTCGGAAAGGCTCCATGGATGGAAACAGTGCTGTTGTTGAATTAATGGCAGTGAGGGCTATACAATCACATCTCATGGTCAGTTCCACATAAGAAGACCTTTTCATGTGTTGCCATGTTTTCAAGACAGCCTCCAAGTGAGGGGTGCCGCCATTTCCAACTAACATATTTCAAGCTACCTGACAATAGATCTGAAGGTCCAAAGGACCTGACATTAAACCTGTTCCTGAAGCCTGCCTCATCCAAAGTGTGAGGTCTGTGGAGGCTGTTGTGTTTGCCATCAGATATTTTACTTGATTCTGTACATCTTGCCAAATTGTGATGGTTCATGCATGATTCATGAACTGTGAGCACGTGGAAGTATAGACAGTGGAGAGATTAACACTAAATGCAAAGCACATGCCTGACAGTTTTCTCTCTGTAGTATCCCCTGCTCTTACAGAATACAACAGCAATAGAAGTTTTGGTCTTTCAACAAACTCTAACACTGTTTCCAGTTCTCCTGGAAAGTGATCCCCGTTACTCTTGGCACTACTGTCATGGATGCCACCACCGCTCCTGCACTCCTGTGACTGATCCCTCTCCTGCTCCGACCATGCCTGTGATAAACCCTTCTGCTGCTCCTGGCACTCATATGATAGACCCCTCTGTTGCTGCCAGCGGTCCTGTAATGGACACCTTTGCTGCTCCTAGCAATCCTCTGATGGACCCCTCCACTGCTTCTGGCATTTTTGTGACAAACCCATCTGCCTGTTCTGTTAAACTTAATATGCACACTGCAGGTCCAGCAACTGAAACAAAGTTTAAACCCTGACAAGATACAACTAGATATATTCTATGCCATTTACTATTTAAATGCATTTTACATTAGACAAGTGATTTCATTCAGTGAAATATATTTGTTTAGTTTTTGATAACTGGGTGAAAAGATCTAGACCAAGGGCTTATTTTCAGGTGTGACCCAGACACACTAAGTATAAACATTTACAAACATACAATAGTCACAAATAGCTTACAATAATAAATCATAATTAACAATTTTGTACACTTATATACAATTATTTACACATGAATAAATGTCACTAAATTAAAAATTTAAAATCTTAATCAGAGCAAGTAAAGCATGATTGTATGAGTAAATGTATTTTTAAACTTATTTTAAACTGGGCTTTGGTTCTTGACTGTGTACATCAATGGGAAAAATGTCCTACTTTTCAGGTTCTAAATAAGCAAATGCTGGGTCTTGACATTGGCAGTGATAAAGAGTCAGATTTGATAGATTTAAGTGACACAGTCCTAGCAGCGTCAGAGGCAATAAACAGTTGCTTAAAGGTAACTACACCCTCATATCTTGTACATCTTGTACATTTTATTTGTTTCCATGTCAGACAACTCTTTTCCTGTAGCTGCTAGTGATGCTTGTGTTTGTATTAGTTTGTTTTAGCTGTTCATGCTACTCCCCTGTAACTATCTAGGGGGGGCTTCTTATTTTATGGTTACTGAAATCTTATTGTCCATGATAGCTGCATTAGTGCATGAGAATATTTTATTTATTTATTTATTTTAACATCAGTTTAAAACCTTTGAGCCAGAGGCTCGTTTACAAAGGTACCTCGTCGGTATGAAAACAGAACAACATGTATACATGAGACACTCACAAATACAGTACGGCAATAAGGCACAGGCAAGTTGCAGGCAAAGTGATACAGTCAGCAACACTCCTTAACAATTGGCATACTTTTTTTTTTTTTTTTGAGACATCACGGAGGTGGGGATGGGATGGGTCAGGGGCAGTGGCAGGAATGAGAAGTGAGCAAGTGATTTTTTAGGCGGTATTTGAAGCTAGCGAGCGATGGGGCATCAGTGATGCCAGCTGGGAGAGAATTGTACCAGGAGGGGGCTCTATAGGGGAAAGCCCTTTGGCCCTGGGTGGTCCACACCCTGGGGATGACCAGAGCAGTTTTGCTGGAGGCGCGGGTGTGCACCGTGGGGTTGGATCGGTGAATAGAGTTGGCAAGGTGTGGCGGGGATAGCCCATGGAGGGCTTTGTAAGTAACATGGCACGTTAGGAACAAGAGGCGCTCATCGAGGTTGAGTAGAGAGGACATGGAATAAAGATGACAGGTATGTGTCAGTCTATGGGCACTGGTAATAAGTCTGCATGCTTTGTTAAGCATTAGGCGTACCTTGTGAAGGGCTGTCTGGTCTGCCGAGCCATAAACAGGAAGGCCGTAGTCAACTAGGAGAAACACGAAGAGGTGACAGCCAAGTAAAGGAGTTTGCAGGAGACATTTTTGTGCGGTAGAGGATACCCAACCGTGCATTGGAGGCAGAGGTCAGAGCAGAGATGTGGTTATGAAAGGAGAGACCAGAATCGAAGATTATACAAGGTATTTATAGGAGTGCACAAGATCTAAAGGGAGATTCAGGGCAGAGTGAACAGAGAGAGGAAAGTTGCTGGACTTATTTTGGGGGTGAGTAAAAAGCATAGTCTTAGTTTTCTTAAGGTTGATGACCAAACGATGATCAGTGAACCAGTTTTCAGCAGAGGTGTAGGCATGCTGGAGGGAGTTTTGGAGTGAGGTGGGGTTACTATCAGAGGCAAAGAGAACTGCGTCATCTGCATAGAGAAGGATCTTTCCTGCACATGCATAGGGCAGGGAATTGAGAAAGAGAGAGAAGAGTAATGGCCCAAGTATGGAGCCCTGGGGAACTCCTGAGCGGATTAGGCAGGTACTGGAAACAGTGCCACCAACCCGCAGATGTTGGGAGCGGTTGGTCAGGTAACTGGCGCACCAGGAGAGTGGACCAGCGGCAAAGCCCACACTGGCAAGGGTAACTAATAGTATAGGGTATGAGACTGTATCAAAGGCTTTAGATATATGTCACATCATCCATTTATACCATGTGTCAATATGCTGAACAGTACAAATATCCAGAAACTGACATCTGGTAACACACAAAGTGTATACAATTTAAAGGGAAAAACCCTGCATTGCAACTCAGACAGTTTGCAAAGCTAACTGAAGGTAAATGTGGTATATCACACCTTGCTGCGACTTGTTTGTTGAAATGTAATTAAGCAGACAGGCATACTGTGGAGTCTAAAAGGTGCTGACACATCATGTTCATTTATGCTAATGCAGCTCTCAGGCACAATGCGATTTCAACACCCATAAAATGGAGACTGCCAGCACAGTTACGGGGTGGGTGGGTGGGGAGTAGGGGGATAGCATATTCAGACCCGGCTGGATGTGAGTGCAAATCAATGCACCATACAAAAAATTGGTCTGGCTAGCTCTGACATGATATTCAAACAGAATGCACGATGGGAACAGACCCTGCATTCTGTTTGAATATCAGGCCCTGTGCAGCACATAGCAGGTGGCCGCTATGTTTGGTGCGGTGCATCCATGGTGCGGGGCTGAAGACAGCCCATAGGGGAATGTGTGATGCATACCTGGATGCACCAGGTCCCCAGTGGCAATATTCAGCCCAAACATGCAAAGGAGCTCATTAGGCATGCATGGTACAAAGGGACTTCATGCATGCCCATTATGGGCTCATTTGCATGGCTGCACCTGGTGAAATGCACCAGGCCAGCCCCTTCCCCAGCCCTGATCCCCACTGTAAACATAAAGTGCAATGATCACTCCTTTTCCATAGTGTAGTGTACCCTCTCACAATCACTACAGTAATAAAAAAAGCATCAATACCATATTTTCCGTAGTGTAGTATAGCCCCTCCCCAGCCACAATCTCTGCTGTAATAAAAAAAAGCACCAATCCCCTTTTTCCATAGTGTAGTGTCCCCCTTCCCCAGTCCTGATCCCCATAATAATACAAAGGTCCACCTGCGTCCGCCTTGCTAGCCTTGTGGAATCCCCCACCCCAGCCCGAGCTCCATATGAATATGAACTGATATCCCTGGTATCCCACGTGGTCAAGCAACACCCCCACCCTGGTAGGAAGTGGCCCATCTACCCTCTCCCACCCACCCAACTGGAGCCGGCAACTGGCACAGCACTTCTCACACCACCACCATGGCTAGTCACTGACTGAACTGTTAATGAGCATGTTCAGTATCTAGTATGTGACCATTGGTTGACTGGTCAACCAATGGATGAGTACTATGTACTGTACACGGTCATTGACAGTTCAGTCAGCCGACTCAACCATGGTGGTGTGTGGAGGGCTGTGCTAGTAGCCATCTCTGTTGGCTAGGGGGAGTGGGGTAGTGGGCCATGTCCTACTGAGGTGGGGGTTTGGGGGCCACTTGACCACCAGAGATACCAGGGATATCAATTCATATTCACATGGAGATCCGGCCAGGGTGTGGGTTCCACTAGACTACCAGGGTGAACGGGGGTGGATATTTGCATTATTATGGGGATCAGAGCTGGAGAGCAGGATATTACACTATGGAAAAGAGGGGATTGGTGCTGTTTTTTATTACAACGGGGATCAGGGATGGGGAGGTAGGACATCACACTTTGGAAAAGAGGGTCTTGGTACTGTTTTTTATTACAGCTGGGATTGGGGTTGGGGAGAGGGGACACTATACCATGGAAAGGGATTGAGAATTACATGTATGTTATCTGTGATCAGGAACAGCGAGTGGGGATCATGTGACCGGCCCTGGACTGTGCCCGGGGCACCACCCTGCCCCAGACACAGTTAGGGTAGGGTTTGGGATTCCTAACTTTCCACCGGTGCAGCAGGCTGTAACTTCGCCAGGCGACCTTTGAATATTGCAATACAGGGAATATGCATGAGGGATCCCTCATTTGCATGCCTGCACCGCAATATTCTGCACAGTGGCACAGTTAGGTTTGTGGGGAGCATCAGGGGCTTCTGAATATTGCCACACCCCCTAAACCCTTCGCAAGTTTGGAGATGCGTGGGCTCATATCTTTTGAATATATGGGCCAGGGTCTAGTATGAACAGTGAAAATAAAGTAGAGCAACCACATATGTTCCCAAGAGCTACGTGAACAGAGCTGTATGTTGATATGGAAACAAAATTTAGTAGATATATGGTGTAGTTTTCCTTAAAGACTCCTAGGTTTGCCAGACGATATAATATTAAATGTAAAACCCCCAAGTCAAATGCTTTTTAGTTTTCAAAGCTAGCCAATTACATTTGTTATGCAAATCACAACAGTGAACCATTCGAGTTGACTGTGATGCAAACCTGCAAATATTGTTAGACTCAATATTCCATTTATGCAGGTCTTCATCACAGGCATCTGAATAAACAATAAAGCAACAATTCGATCTAGACCTCAATAAACTTCTGACAATGGACAACCCGACTTCCTTAGCTGTTGCTCAGCTCAATATGATATGCCCAGCATACAGTTTACAGTGCAGAAAACACTGTCTGTCTAGGAAGAGAATGTTAATATAGAATCTAGCAGGACCACAAGGTACTTGAAAGACAACACATTCTAAACATTTGCTACATCTAAATTAGAAATCAAAGCTGGTCCAGCAGTAGAGCCCTGAGGCACATCCAAGAACAATGAAAATAGGCCAGATTTTGTATTATCCAATTTTACAACTTGCACATGATTGTCTAGGTAATTAGCAAACCATGTCAGGGTAACCTGAGAAACTGCCAAGCAAGATAATCTATTTAATAGTAGGTCATGGTGGACCAGATCAAAGGTCTTAGTCAGGTCCATGAAAATAGCACCAGTTAGATTACCATTATTTATAGCCAGGTGAACATCATTTATGAACCTGACCAAGACTGTTGAGGTGTTGTGACATGGTCCAAATCCTTGATGCTCAGGAAAAACCAAATCACTATCTCCCAAACTACCCATATCTTGCTCATAAACAAATTTCTCACTTTTTTTTTTTCAAGTGGGGACAATATAGAGAGGTGGCAATAATTGTCCATTTTAGTAGACACGTTTTTTTTTTACAAACTGGCACAACTACAGTATAGCTAACCTCAATTTCTTATGGACAATTCCTGTAATCAAAGTCCTATTAAACATATAGGGGCATATGTACAAAAAAAAAGTTGCCTGTGCAGCACATATCTGATGAACGTAGGGAACCCAAGTTGGAAAGCCGTGCAGCAGGGGTCCCGTGGACCTTGGGTGGAATTCACACACTGCACGCAAGGCAGTTTTGCACCTGATCCCCTGGACATGTGGACAGCAATGTGGTCGGGGTGTGTCGGGGGGGTGCTTGTACAATGCGCCATTTACTAAGGCACATAGTACCAGGTACAGTGGGGTGCAGGTTACGGCAGCTGGGTCCCTGCTGTAACCCATTGTGTGCCCCAACGGACTTCACCCACAGGTCTCAGCAGAACTGGGACATGATCCTCCATGCTACCCCAGCCCACTAGGCTGAAGGGGAGGGCTGGGGCAGTCAATCAGGTGAGTGCCCATACATATTCCCGTGTGTAGCACTGATTGTGGTGAATATGCCCCTCCCCAATACACACCATCTCTGTATTGCAACAGCACCCCCCCAAAACTCATGGTAGCCCTGACCCAGTATGTTCAAAGCAGGCCCCAACCCCCCACACATCAGCCCCGTCCCTTGTGATGAAACAGACCCCCCAATGCAGATGAGCCCGGTGCACACACTCCACCACCTGACTCCTGTAACCCAGCTGAAGTATATGTTGCCAGTTGTCCCCACACCCACCCATGGCACTGACCCCCCACAAACCCCATACCTGACAGTTGGTGCCCAGACAGCTTGTAGCACATCCCTCGACACACTTACTCAGCCACCAGCCATCTAACAGATGCTGGGAGTGCACTGCTATAAAGAGGCAGCATGCTTCCAGCATCAGTGAGACCGCTGGCAGCCATGGAAGTGTGCGGAGGGATGTGACGGCCATCTGGACACCACCTGTCAGGTATGAGGTTGGGGGGTGGTTGGTACCATGGGTGGGTGCAGGGGATGACCGGTAGGTAACATGTGCTTCAGCTAGGGTGCAAGAGTCAGCGTATGTGCACTGGGGCTCATCTGTGCGAGGGTCTGTTTTAACACCAGGGATGGGGCTGTCAGTGTTGGGGTTGGGGTCTGTTTTGGGACAACTGGGTTGGGGCTGCCATGTGTTGGGGGTGCTTGCCATCTAGGGGATGGGGCTGACATTTATGTGGGGGTGGGGATCTGCTTTGGGACAATTGGGTCAGGACTGCTATGTATTGGGGTGGCCATGTGCAGGGGGACCTGTCATATGGGCCTGGGGTGGGGGGTCCTGCTGATGGCAGTTCTGCTGTGTGGCAGAAGGCCATAGTGCACCAGAAGCTCTCAGTCAGGGGTCGTACAGCCACCGGGGCAAGGCTGTGCAGGTCCAGGTGACTGCATTGGCTATTCACACACCTGGACCCATGCCATCATGTGAAGGAGATCCACAGTAGGACCCAGGACAGGCATCTGATTGAATGCCCACCTGGGTCCGCAGTTCCACTCCCAGCCACCCTGCATAGTCCTGTGCACCGGGGGAGGTGGGGCCATGAACAGGTGCCCCGTGGGTGCATGTGGTAGTGCATGCTGCGCACCCTGTGTCTGTCTGGGATCACATAGCTACCCAAGTGGGGTATGCACCTTTGGTGTATATTTCCCACTTATTCATGCAGAGTGCCCATAGGTTGGTGGTACTACAAAAAATCAGCTGCCTGTCATAGCAATTTAGGTTCCAATTCATCATAACTACTACTTTGTTGTGATCCAATACCTTTTAATGCTGCAGTACATTTGAAACCTTTAGAAAGTGAAAATAAAAATTAGGCTTGTCAGTGATCTTAGGGTAGGGGATCCCCTCTGATGTACAGGCAGCTAAATAACTTGTTGGCATTGTAGTCTAATAAAAAAAAAGACTATGAATTTCTTGTTTAAGACATTGGGCTCTACTCTCAAAGGGCCCTTAGATTAATGCAAGCTTTGGCAAAAGGCAGCTTGTATCAAAGCCAGGTGCGCCAGGGATCCTGAACCCGACTCACTACCTGGCAGGGTCCTGGGGGCAAAGTACCTCGGCTTGCGGCAATCCTGGCCATGCACCAAACAGAAAGTGAATCCTGAGGGTTTGCCGCAAGCTGTGGAGTGGCTGTGCACCACTCTAGCATGTCTCTGGTGGCTAGTGCCCCCCCAACAGCACCGATCTGACTGTACATTACAATGTTACATAAAACCATTCCCTAGTGATCTAGTGGACACCTCCCAGCCCTGATCTGTCCTTAAATGAAACAAACATAATCATTCCCTGGTGATCTAGCAGCACCTTCAACCCCAATCCTCCGATAAGAAAAATAAAGATGTCCCCGGTGGGCCAGTGGTCCCCCAATCCCGATCCCTTTTTATACAAATAATTCCCATCCCTTGTGGTCTAGCGGTTCCCCATCCTTAATCTACCTTAATTTACTTAAAAAGGGATCGGGATAGGGACAGCTAGACAACCAGGAATGGGAATGATTTATTTAAAGGAATTGTGGGACCACTAGACCACTAGGGATGAGAATCATTTATTTTAAAAGGGATCAGGTATGGGGCAGTCTGCTAGACTGCCAGGGACTTCTTTATGTTTTATATCAGGGGATCAGAGCTGGGGGGGCCGCTAGTCCACCAAAACAGGAATTCATTTACATAAAAGGGGATCACAGCAGGGGGACCACTAGACTACCAGGGACAGGACTTAATTTATTTGGGGGCAGAAGACAGAGGACTGTTGTTGATAGGTGCTGTGCATCTGTGTTCTTGTAGTTCAATACTGTAATCTATCATCTATCACCTACAAGAAGGAACAGTAGTCATACTCATTGGAATAAGAGCATGGGAATTTATTGGAGTACTAACTCAGTTGCCACACAGGATAATAACAGGTTTTATTAAAATTTGGAGAAAATCCTGGGGCTCAATTTTCAGAGCCCTGAAATTGATGCATGGTGCCTCTATTAAACAGAAATGATGCAAAGGGTGCCATGCATCAAAACTTGTGGTAGTGCCAATTTTTGTACACAGGCTGTATCAAAAGAGGGTACCCTTGTGCCAGAGTGACCCTGCACCAACCCAGTACCAGACACAGGGTTGTGCCTTGGTGGATGGGGGCTTGTGACAAAACCCAGATACAGCATCCTTTACTTTGAGATTCTGAATGGCTCACAGCTTCCACAGGTAGCACTGGTAATTAGATCAGCCAGAACTGGTCTAATGCCCCATGTGCCAACACCAACCATAGACGGACAGCATCTGTGGCCACTGCTGGAGAATGACTAGCCATTCAGAGCAGCAGGGTATGCATGGCAGACCTGACAATGCACATCAGGCAGCATAGGGGACTGTGTGATGAGAGAATGGAGGAGGGTACCATAGCATAGCAGCATGTCAGCAGATGACACACTGACTGTAGTATGTGTATATATATATATATATATATATATATACTTATTGTAGGAAGTACTTAGGTAGCCACAACTGCTGTAGTTCGTGCCTGTCAGTATTGTACTCCTACTGTGCAGTTCCTGTCATGCTCAGTGGGGTACGAGGGGGGTGGTAGTGTGTTCAATCCAAGAATAGCGACATCTGCAAGCAAGTTCCTCTGTTTCTGAGTCCATCTGTCTACCCCAAATTACCACAATGGCGATGAGGTGAATGACTTCATGGGTGTCAGAGGAGATTAGGTAAGCTGCTACTTCTTTTGAGTAAAGCAAAATGAAAAAAAATTTTTGCAGTGTCTGTGGCAGCTGTAAAAAAAAAAAAAAAGCAACAACTCACAAACCAAAATACAGGCAAAACCAAGTCTGTGGGGGATAGAAAAAGAAAGCAGCAAGAAATGTATACAGTATATTACAAAAAAGAATTGTACCTGCAAAAGCAAGAAGGAGGAATCCTGGGTCTCTGCAAATCATCTGAGCAGATCTGCACAGTAACCAAAAGGAAAGTGAAAAGTATCAAGCAGGCACCGCCTGCTTTCCAGCCTGCACATTCACAGCACAGCAAGCCTGCTAAAGCGCCCTCTAGTCTGTAGGACTGTACTGCAGGCACACAGCAGCAAAGGCAGCTCAGCAGCAGCATCTTGTGGCATAACAGAGAAATTAAAGCTAATACTGCAGAGGCACTGAAACAAAAGAAAAAATATATAAAAATAATTCTGCACAATGGAGCAATGTGT
Organism: Neoceratodus forsteri; assembly: GCA_016271365.2. Lineage (NCBI taxonomy): Eukaryota > Metazoa > Chordata > Ceratodontiformes > Ceratodontidae > Neoceratodus > Neoceratodus forsteri. Next base: position 59,960,147 of record CM028130.1, read on the forward strand.
CACAATTGTGATACTGAAGACAGCACTTAAAAAAGCCACAGGGTCTATGTGTCACACACCACAACACTGAATTACTGATGCCATGGCAAAAATTGAGTGAGTGTCAGATTTCAACAAATCATAAGAGGACTTTAATTCTTACTTTTGTAGTGCCCCAGAGTTGGGGGCACAACAGAAAGAAAATATAGAGGTGCCCAGCCCTGTAAGGTGCCCTAGTGCAGTATAGAGGTGCCCCAGAAGTGCCAAGGCACCCAAACACAAACACAAAATAGTGTAAAGTTAAAAATTTCAAGTTAATGTGCTATGCCAGCATGTGGCATAGGTAAGGCATTGTGCCTGAGATAAAATGTTGTGCTAGGCTGCACATGCCCAGCATTCCAGTGCCAGAGCCAGAACTCGAGTGTTGCCTTTTAAAAAAAATGAAAAAGTTGTTACAGGGAGAATCATGGTGATTGTGGAGGAGAGAGGACACAGAAAGTGAGGTTGGAAGAAAGGACTTGCAAGGAGGGCTAAAGCTGTCCCTGAGAGCTTTCTTGTGTGCCCCTGTTGCCTCCAGTCATGGAGGACTGCATACTTGAACGTGTTGTGTGGTCCGCAGTGCCGTCAGACACCTAAAGAAATGTCCTGCTCCCCACAGAAAGGGCTTGGGGCCCCCGTTTATTTATTTTGTTTTAAAAGTAAAGTTTTTGGTCCCCTGGAGATGACGGAAGAAGTGTCGCATCATTTGCACCAGATCAGGACCTCTCAAGGTCCCCGGTTGACCACCGAGCTGCCCAAAGCCCTCCCTCTGACAGCAGTACTTCCAACATTCCAATCCAGCTTCCCTGTATCCCAGTCCAGGGTGGTGAGTCAGCGGCAGCATGCCAGCAATATGCTGACCACCAGAATAAAACAGAAAGTTTATTTATTTATTTTTAAAGAATAGTGCTAGGCGCACAGTAAAGCGGCCAGCAGCCAAGAGTGGAAGGGGACAGACTAGCATAAATCAATATTCAGGGTGTAGCGATGCCAGAGGGAGGAATCTAGAGAGATGGGCTCTGTGAAACAGATGTTGAATATTCATGAAGGGAGGCCACAAAGGAGAAGGTAAGGTGGGGCGAGGGCAGGAAAGGCCTACAGTTCTTAAAGCAGCCTAGCCACAGAGGCCTACAGTTCTTAAAGCAGCCTAGCCACAGAGGCCTATGGTTGTTAAAGCGGCCCAGCCAGAGTGGCCCACAGGTGTTAAAGGGGCAAGGTAGGCCCAGTCATTTATTTAAAGGGGCAAGTTATGCCCAGATGTTTATTTAAAGGGACAAGCCAGGCCCATAAAGTATTTAAAGGGGTCCAGTAGCCAGTAGGCCCAGTGTTTAAAGGGACGAGTTAGGCCTAGATGTATGTTTAACTCATTCAGGCCTAGATACGCCTGTAGGTGGCATCTGAAAGCATAGCCACTCAGGACAATAACACCTGTAGACGTACTCAGCTGACTTTCGCTAAGGCCTAGAAACGTCTGAGGAAGTCAGCAGTTTTTACCTAAATATTAAACAAACCGAATTGCTTAGAATTGATTGCATAGCACCATTAGAAAGTTAATTTTGTGCTGAACAATTTTTCTGCTGATACTTTGTGTCTATCATGTATACTTTAGGAGTTATTCGCATTTGTTTAAAGTATGGTGTGCATGGCTGACATTTGTCTCTCATGCCTCACCTAAGTACCTTGAATAAATCTGAAAAAAAAACACAGTTGTTTGGTGTTTCAGCAACTATAAAATAAATATTAAATGGATTACAACTGACTGCATAGCACCATTAGAAAGGTAAATTTGTGCTGAACAATTCTGCCACTGATACTTTGTGTCTACCACCTATACTTTAGGAGTTATTTGCATTTGTTTAAGGCATGGTGTGTATGGCTGACATTTGTTTCTCATCTCACCTTGAAATACACCAGAAAAAAAATTAGTTGTTTGGTATTTCAGCTAGTATAAAATAAAAACTAAATTAACTACAATTGATTGCATAGCACCATTGGAAAGGTAATGTTGTGCTGAACAACTTTGCCACTCATACTTTGTGTGTAGCACTAACGGTTCAAGAGGTATTCACATTTGTTTGTGGCATGCTGATTATGGCTTGATTTTGCTTAGAAAGGCCCAGGATGCAGTGCTAAGAGTATACAGAGCACAAGTGGTGGAAGTCTCAAAGGGCTCTTGTGGTGTGAATGAGTTAAAGCGGCCAGTCCTGAGGAGCCCACAGATGCAGTGGAGGCACAGCCAAAAGGGTCTCAGATGTTAAAAAGGGCACCGCTAGGCCCAAAAGAGCTTAAGTTAGGACAGTCAAGCCCCAGTACTAGAGAGGGTGATGAGGCCCGCAGTAATTAAAAAAGGGCTCAGCCAACCCTTCAGGCTTAAAGTTTGTAAAAGGAACCTAGTCAGCCATACTGGGGCAATTGATCATAAAAGGCCCAAGTCACCTGTAAGGGAACCCACCCCCACCAGAGCTACTCCCAGTTTAGGAAGCTATTTAGAGGTTAGTAGCCAGAATGCCCACAGTAGCAGGAGAGCCCATTTGAGTTAGAGGGACCCCGCTATAGTAGGTCCACAGTTAGTAAGGGCTTCACTAAGAAAGTGACCAGACAGAAGCATCCAAGTGCCAGTTATTCACTGTGGTCTGTACGTCCAGAGACTGTGATATTGTGCATGACTGTTGGAAATGTGACTTTTAATTGCATTAAGCCAGAATTTTGTGCTAGTGTGTTTCCGAATCAGTTTTCAGCAATCCTTCAGAGACACTTCACCAGTGTATTTCAGAATCAGCCTACAGCAGCCTTCGAAGAGGTAGTTCACAAGTATACCCCAGAATCGGTCTGCAGCAGTACTCCTGAAGAGAAAGACCGAGTCATAGTCACATCTTTGCAATGTCATGTTTGTTGTTTTCCTCTAATATGGCCCAGTGTACAGCCTGGCCGAGTGCAGAGTCTGCTATCCATTTTCTTGTTTTGTCGTCCTCACCAAAGTGCCATCCAGATCTTCTGTCACAGTTTTGTCTAGTCAACATCCTGTTTATTGTTTTATGTCAGTCCTTAGCTTGTCCGACCTTGGTGCCAGTACTCCATTGTTCTGGTGTGTCTGAAGACTTCTTACTACTGATTTCTGATTTCCATGGGGTGCTCCCATTGTCTTCTTCCTTACACAACAGTCCAGAAGTGGGCTGTGGCAGGGTGTTCTGTATCTTCTTCTTTACCTGACAGTCCAGAAGTGGACCATGGCAAGGTGTTCTGCATCTTCTTCTTTACTTGACAGTCCAGAAGTGGGCTGTTGCAGGGTGTTCTGCATGTTCTTCCTTACCCGGCAGTCCAGAAGCAGGCTGCGGCAGGGGTGTTTTGCATCGTCAGTACCTGGCAGTCTAGAAGTGGGCTGTGGTGAGGTAACCACTGTATTGGTCATCTCAACCCGGATGTCCTGAAGCAGACTGTGGCTAGATCCTTTGTGCTTCAATTCTAGCAGCCCTCAGTGGGTTTTTAGCTGAGGAAATCTTTGTGCTTGTTCTCGAATTCCGGCAACCCTTGAGAGGTGAGATGTGGCCGAGAAACTCATGGTCTGTTCAAAAACCCTATCTGCGTTCCCCTAGTTTCTCAAGAAGTCCCCAGTGTCACACTGGCCAGCCAGTCAGGTTGTTCCTTGTTATGCTTGTTTCCTTGTCCCTGTTCTCTTCTCGATAACAGAGAAAGTATAACCATCCACAAAATGCCATTAGTTACCTGTATAGAGTTTGCTATAGTATGCTGTATGATTCAAAGTGTGGAGTACTCCAGGTAATAGGCCTTAGTTAGAGGTGCACCTTGGGGTGAATTAGAAGGATTTGCATAAAATGCTCTTACAGCATAACTGTTACAGTCGATTTGCTGATTTTAGAGATATGGACACTCTTACAGCGTAGCTGTTACAGTCGATTTTGAGATTTAGAGACCCCCTCGTATAGGAGGATAGAGTGATATAACCCTTCCTTACCTCTGTGACCATGTTCCCCTTCCCTGGTTTAAGAATAAACAGCTCTCTAGAATTTGGAATTTACTTTCGACTCTTGTCTCACTTTGTCAGATGACAACATCCACCTCTTTGGGAACCTAAGTGTCCTCCCACCATTCTACCTGCTGGGAGCGACACTGGTGTTGGTAAAGTGTGTGTGATTTATTTGAGTCATCACAACACTGTTGCTCTATTACCCTTTTATTCTTAGTGGATCCCAGCACACTATACCATTGGGGCACCACACTTTGAATGCTTTGAAGGCTAGTTGACAGTGAACAAAATTGCCGATGACAAAAGATGAATGCCTTCCTGGCAGTTTTGAGACCTACAGTGTATGGCCTCCTCAAGAGTCTGACTGCACCTATCAAGCTGGTGGACATGCAGGACTCCCAATTCATCGAGACACTTATATAGCATTGCACACCCAAGCTGATTCCAAGAGGAGGTGGAAGCTCTTGCTGACTAGATCATTGCTTTGAAGCATCTGGCAAGCACTTGTGTGTTTGGCCAATTTCTAGATGAGGCCCTATGAGATCAGTTTGTTTGCACTCTGAGAGGAGAAGGCTATCACAAATGGCTGTTGTCAGAAAAGGACTTTATCTTCAAGCCAGTCTCTGATACTGCACTCACTATGGGCTTGCCTGGAAGGATACCAGGGAGTTAGTGAGACATTCTGAACATAAATACATAGATACATAGAATTTGTCTGCAGATAAGGACAACCTGGCCCACCTAGTCTGCCTATTTTTTCTACTTTTAACTTATGCAGCAGACTGAAGTTGTTCTGCAGCTTTCCTACTCTTCTCTTTTTCTAGGGTTCCCTTGTGTGTCCCACGCATTTTTGAATTCATCCACCATTTTGGCCCCTACCACTCCTGCGGAAAGGTTGTTCCAAGCATCCACCACCATCTCTGTATGGAAATACTTCCTCACATCAGCCCTGATTCTTCCTCGCTGTAAGTGCATTTCTTGTCCCCTAGTTCTTGTCCATCTTCTTTTCTGAAAGATGCTACACTCCTGTACCTTATTGATCCATTTAAGGTTTTTATACACCTCTATCATGCTCTCCCCTCTCTTTTCGCATCTCTAGAAAATACTGTACATATTGAGGTCTTTCAGCCTCTACTCATATGACTTCTGGTGCAGGCCCTGTACCATTTTTGTAGCCCTTCTTTGTACTGCCTCCACTCTGCCTATGTCCTTCCTGAGATGCAGCCTCCAAAACTGGACACTGTACTCCAAATGAGATCTCACTAATGATCTGAATAGTGACATCACCACCTTCTTTTTTCTGCTTGTGATGCCTCTCGCTATGCACCCCAACATTCTGCTGGCCCTTTTAATCACCTTCTCACACTGTCCAGCAACTTTCAGGTTTCAGATATAATTATTCATAGATCCCTCTCCTGTTTGGTGGCTGACAGTACCTCTCCTTCCCCCCCAATCGAGTACTCCTCTCTCAGATACCCATGACCTAAGTGTATAATTTTGCACTTCTTTGCATTGAATCTCAGCTGCCATACATTTGACCAATCCCCCAGCTTTCCCAGGTCCTTTTTCATTCTTTCCACCCCCCCCCCACGGTGTGTCTACCCTATTGCAGATCTTTTTGTTGTGTGCAAAGAGGAACACCTTCCCCTCTAGCCCCCCCTCCACAATGCCACTTATGAAGATATTAAAGAAGATTGGGCCTAGCACCAATCCTTGAGGCACCCTGCTAGTCACCTCCCTTTCAATGGACTGAACTGTGTTCACTACCAGTCTTTGTGTCCTACCGCTCAGCCAATTTCTAACCCAGTTAAAAACCCTGGATCTGACTCCCAGGCTGCTCAGTTTGCTTATTTGTCTTTTATGTTGTACAGTATCAAAGGCCTTGCTAAAATCCAGGTAGGCCACATCTACTTCTCCTCCCTGATCCATCTCCCTTGTCACCCAGTCGAACAAATCTATCAGGTTTGTTCAGCAAGACTTGTCTTCTGTGAAACCATGCTGTCTTAGATCCTGCTGTCTGCTGGGTTCAAGGTATATCACAGTCCTTTTCCAGAGTCATAATCCCATCAATTGTCCTACCACTGAGGTTAGGCTGACTGGCATTTAGTTACCAGCCTCCTTCTTGCCCCTATTTTTATGGAGAGGGACCAGATTCACCATCTTCCAGTCTGCCAAAACCACACTCATTTCTAATGATTTGTTGAACAAGGCTGTCAGTGGTCCTGCTAGCTCCAGTCTTAGTTCCTTAAGAATTCTGGAATGCATTTCATCCAACCCCATTACTTTATCTATTTTCAGTTTTTATAATTCCTTTAGGACTCCCTCTACTGTGAACGGACTTGTATCTGCACTCCTCCCCTTGGTACATCTTATACCTAGCTGTGGTCCCTCCCTGTCCCCGTGTACTGTGACCTCCAAGGATAGGGATTTACAGAGTCACCTATGTGCCAGGAGCCAAGAGACATTCCAGACCATGAAGTGGTCCACCACCACTTTGCAACCACAAGGTCACTATAAGTTGTCACCTCAGGCCAATTTCTCAAGGTCCAAACAACTGAGTTATCATTGTGGGAGTAACCACTATCAAAGCACATGCAGAGTTTGTCAAGAAATATGTCACAATTGTGGGAAAGTGGTTCATCTGCAGAGAGTGTGCAAAAGTGCATCACATGCACAGTATGTCACGAACATCAAGCCAGAAACTGAACCAGAAGAGGAGTCGTTGGAGTTGATTACTGTCTACAGAACTCAAGGGAATGGAGAAAGAATGTACCTCCAGATTGAGTTGGTGGGCAAAGCAGTTAGCATGCCGCTTGACACTGGGACATCAGTATCTCTTGTGCCAGAGCACATCTGCAAGGAGAATCTCAGGAAGTGCCCATTGCAGCCATTGCATATTCAACTCATGTCTTACAAGGGAGACTGAATCCCATTCTGAGGGAGATTCAGGTACCAGTCACTTATGAGGGAGGAGTATGGGCCTTTCCTCTAGTAGTAGTGCAAGGAAAGAGACCTGCATTACTGGGAAGAAACTGACTTCAGAAGATCAAGTTAAACTGGAAAAAAGTCTTCACCTTATGAACTGCGACAACAGTACCTCAAGATGCATTGAGGACAGTGTTGGACAAACATGCTTCTATTTTACAGTATGGCTATGGCACAGTGCAAGATTTCCAGGCAAAGATCCAAGTGCCAACAGGAGCAACTTGCATCTTTCACAAGCAGCAACCAGTATCCTACACCTTGAAAGAAGTGGTAGAGAAAGAACTGGATCATCTGGAGAAGCATGGTGTTATGTCATGAGTGTAGAGGAGATACTAGGCTGCCCCTATCATCATGGTACCAAAGCAATACAAAGCAGTGAGGCTGTGTGGGGACTACAAGGTTACAGTGAACCATTGTATGGAACCAGAAACATATCCAGTACCTAATACAGAGGACTTATTTGCCACCCTGGCAAGCAGAAGGTTCTTTAGCAAGTTGGACTTATCCTTTGCATAACAGCAGTTGGAATTGGAGCCAGAGTCAGAGATGTATTTCACCATAAACACACACAAGGAACTTTACAGATATCATCTCTTGGACTATGGAGTTTCTATGATGCCAGCAATTTTCCAGCACACAATGGACAAGATATTGCATGGGAAGGACCATGTAGTCAGCTTTATGGATGATATCTTGGTGACAGCACCCACTGTGGACAAGGTCATGTCCAGACTGCAGTGGAATGGAGTGAGATTGAATCTAGCCAAATGTCAGCTTCTACAAGATTCTGTCGAGTGCCTGGGTTATTGAATTGACACCCATGGTCTGCATCCAACTGAGGGGAAAGTAGAAGCAATTGTCAACTCACCGGTGCCAACAAATGTGGCAGAGCTGAGATAATTCTTGGGCCTGTTGAACTACTATGGACATTTCATGGCACATGTGTCCACATTGTTGCAACCACTACATAATTTGCTGAAAACAGATGTGAAATTGAATTGGTTACCAGTGTGAAGAAGCCTCCCAATCATGCAAGAAATGACTTCTGAACAGCTAGTGATTAATGCACTATGACCCAGCAAAACCGTTGAGATTGGCATGCGATGCATTCCCAAATGGGGTGGGCACAGTAATCTCTCATGTGTTGCCTTCTGGAGAGGAACATCCAACAGCTTTTGCATCAAGAACCCTGTCTCCTAGTGAAAGAATTTATGCTCACATCGAGGAGGAAGCCTTGAGCATACTCGTCGGGGTTGAGAAATTTCATAAATACTTTTATGGATGGAAACTCAGTTTGCTAACAGATCACAAGCCTCTACTGTCCATTCCGGGGCCAAAGTCAGTAATACCAACACTCATAGCACAAAGGATGTAGCTATGGGCCTTGATTTTGTCAGACTACAACTATGACGTTAAATGCAGATGTTCTCAGGATCACACACATGCTGATGCACAGTCAAGACTGTCATGCAAGGATGTGACAGACAAGGAAGATGATGGGGCAGTGTTCCAACTTTCACACATCAGGGAGCTACCCATTGCTTCATGGGATGTAGCAGAGGAAACAAGATGGGATCCAGTGCTCTCAAAGATCTAGGATTTCATCCTCAATGGTTGGCCCAACTTCAAGAGAGACTCGACTCTTTGACCTTTCTTTGAAAAGAAGGTTGAGTTGTCCACATATCAAAGCTGTATTCTGTGGGGCGCCTGATTCATGATACCTCCAAAGTTCCAAGGGAGGTTATTTTCTGACTTACAAGACAGTCGTCCCATCATCTCTCAGATGAAGGTATTGGCTTGGGGATACCTCTGGTGTCCAAGACTTCATCAAAATATCCAGCATCTTGTCAACCAATGTGCACCTTGTGCGGCTGTCAGCAGCCAATCTGCAACTGTACCACTGAATCCTTGGTCCTGAGCCATGGTCCACACCTTTGCAGTGCATCCATGTTGACTATGATAAAGTGGACAAACAGCATTTCTTAATAGTGATTGATGTCCACTCCAAATGGATTGAGGAGCTTCCCACACAATTGACAAACTACAGAAAGGACTGTGAGTCTTTAAAGAAATCTTTTCATCTTTTGGACTACCATGGGATCTAGTGTCAGCCAACAGTCCCCTGTTTTCTTCACAAGAATTCAAACTTTTCTTAAAGTGGAATGGGGTCCAACATATTTTGTCTCCACTGTACTATCCAGCATTAAATGGTGTAGCCAAGCAGGCTGTAACAACATGCAAGAAAGCGTGGACATTTCTCTTTCCTCTTATAGAAACACTTCTCACACCATAACAGAGTGAACACCTGCTGAACTGTTCCTCAAATGTCAATCCTGTATCCATTTGGAATTACTCCAGCCAGACTTGTCCCATAGCATAAAAAAACATCAACTGCAACAACAAAGGTATCATGACGAGTCAACCAAGCCAGTTAGGATGTTCCATCCTGGTGAGAGGGTAATAGTTAATGACTTCAGACATCCCAAGTGTATTTGATCTCCTGGGGTGGTGATGGAAAAAAGTAGACCTTTGACTTACTCAGTCTGTGTGGGACATCAACTTATTCATGTATATGTGTATCACCTGTTACATTCAATGGTTCCAGCATATTCAGCAGAAGATATCACTACAGAAGAGGGGACAGTGGCATTAGGAATTTTGTACTCCTTCTCATGAAATTCCAGCAGGAACTGTGCTAAATAATACAGAACTTCATGCATCGCCAGCAGCAGTTATTCCAGCATGGAGATACCCTGTGTGGCAGCAAAGAGCGCCACAGAGATTTGACCTTTAAGTCATGAACCGAACCTGTGTCTCTGTGTAACTGGACTTCTTACCTGTTGTGTTGCTTAGTTAGTAACAAATTCTGTCTGCGAGGCAGACTAATCCATTGAATTTGTTCCTGGGTACTGAACAGTCTACTTTGGCCTAGAAGTTAGAAAATGTTAATGTTGGGTATTTTTAGAATACGTTTTGTCCTAGGGGGGGGAGTGTGTACTTACCACTGGAAGTACTCAGGTAGCCATAACTGTTGAAGTTCATGCCTGTAAGTACTGTAGTCCTACTGTGCAGTTACTGTCATGCTCAGTGGGGCCCTGGCTGAATCCATCTATCTACCCCAGATTATCACACTGACCAAGCTGGGTATTGCATTTGTGGCGACCGGACTTAGGAGGATGGTTCGTCTCTTCAATTTAAGGAGAGGCAGGCACAGCAGTTCCAGGTGAAAACAGCAAGCTTTTGTTGGGACAGCCACTGGTTAATCTGGAAAGAAATTTGTTATAAGGTTACAAAGTATAAAATGCTTACAGTGATTGTCACGCAGAACACAATACTTAGTGATAGAAGGCAACTATATAGGTCTAGGTGCATTGAAGTTAAAAGTAAACAGTCATATACATAACATCAATATGTACGGTACCTCTAAAAGGGTCACCTAGTGCCTTACATCTGCAGACGTCAATAATAATATTTTATGAAGACCTAACTACCTTGGCCAAGGTTACTTAGAAAGGCACCCCAGTTATAGTCTGACAGTCCCATAGGATAAGCAGTCTTTTTGGTGCAGTGCAGTTGGTGGCTAGTTAGCTTTGAAGAATGGGGTACAGCACCTGAGTGACTGATCGGTCTTGTTGGCTGGCAGGAGGGCTGAAGAAAGCAAACTGGGGATGAAGATGAAGAGGATGCGGGCTGGTCCAGAGCTGGAAATGCAGGTGATGAGAGGATGGAGGATGATCGAGGAAATGTCCTTCGATGGTGGGTCCTCTTGCAGTCTCGTGACACGGTGCCTCCCAGATGGGGAAGAGAGCTATGGCCACCTCTAAAGAGCAAAACAAAAATGGGGCATTTTCCTAATCGCGTACTTCGAAGGGCAGCTCACTACCATGATCCAGGGTGGCTTCTAAGCTGACTAGACTGGGAGGTACTAACTACTGCTATGCTAGCTAGTGCAGGCCTTCGTCATCTTTGGGGGTTGCTGGCAGGCTGGCCGGGAGGCACTGGGTGCTTTGTCGAAAGACGGGTGACCCTTGACCTCAGGGGTGCAGGCAATTACAGTCTTCTTAGGGAAGCTAGCTGGATGATGAGACTACCACTGTTGGGCAGCCAGTCCACTTCCCAAAGGCAACAGCTCAGACTGGGGGTGGAGAGAGAGAGAGAGACAACTGATCTGGCTCAATACAGTTGGTGAGGGGCAGACAGTTCAAGCCCCATCAGGGACAGTTCTGGCACCAACTGGTGGAGATGCAGGGCAGTCATGTTCAGCCCAACATGAGTAGGTGGCTTTGGTGGGTGCAGGGCAGGAAGTTCAGGCCCTGCTGTAACCTTGGATCAGACCCCGATGCACTTCATTTAATCAGTTGGAGTCACTAATATTTCAGGGTGCAACCTGGGAAGACATCAATCACTACAAACACACAATAATTACTTTTCTGTACCAGGGTACTGGGTCTTCCTGATGGCCAGGGTCAGGGTGACCGACAGCACAGCATAGGCCAAACAGTCCCTGCAGTCATCCTATACACATGCAATCAGCAAGCAGTCCAGGGGAATGGGTGTGGCAGGTGGAAGGTGTTTGGGGGCCACAGTGAAGGAGAAGGGGCCTTTGGGGTGGCCTCCCCATGAATGGGATGCTGCCCCTTTTAAATCCCAAAAGGACCTCTGTTCTCCCCTCAGCAGGCCTGGTGGTGAATTTATCTGGGCCCGACTTCCACCCTTTGCATTTGGATGAAGGGGGGTGGCGACTGGGCTGTGCAGTGGGCCCAGGCTTGGCTACGCTTCACTCCTAATGAGTATTCCCCTTTAGGCTGTACCCTACCCTGCAGGACCTGGGTGCAGCTCCACCCCTTCTGCTTCCAATATGAAGGCTCTTGACCCCCCGCCTTCTCTGCCATGCCTCTGGCTGCCTCTCCTCCCCTATGGTGCTGTTTGGCACCAACCCACCCTAAACCCTGTGGCTTATGCCACACGATGCCCCTACTTGTTCTTTGGTGGGTGTCTTACCCGCTCATCTTTTTCCCCTTTCTCGGGCTTGTGGTGCCTCTATCCCTCCAGCAGCACCACTGGTGCTACCAGAATAAATTTTAGGGCTTACAGCCCACTTACTGCTGGACCCAGGCTTCCAGTCAGTCCCTTGTTCATTGGTGGAGATCCAGTGGAGCGGGGGAGTCATGCTGCCTTCCACCTGGCATTGTTGCTGCCTGGTCGCTGCTGTGAGGCAGAACTAAGCTTCACGGGTAGGTGTTTCCACCCGGACACACTCTGCTGGGGCTCTTTGCAGTCCTGCCCCTAAAGCGGTCCCATTTTCCAAGTGGCATGGACCACCGAGGAGCTGGGAGTCTGCAACCACCAATGCACTGCAGACCCTTAATGCAGGACAGGGGGATGCAGAATGGAGGGCTCCCAGGAGTTCACCTCACTTTTTTTTTTTTATTTAACATACTTTATTGATTATAACAAAAGCACAAGGTAGCAAAACATGGCATACACTGAAATCTTCAAGTAGTACATATGGAAATGGAAATAATTAACAGGAAAAGAGTAAGACATTCGGAGAAAATAATAACTAACACTACCTTAAACAAACTAAACCTCCAACCCCCCCCCCACTCCATGGTACACTTTCCCTTAGCCTAGTGCAACAGTACTAACTGAGGACCAGGATAATTAACAAATATATAAATTAATAGGAAACAATAAGTGGCCATAACAAAGACATTAGGGGATCCCATACAAAACAGAGGAAAGCCAGAGGAAAAAGAAAGAAAGAAGAGAGGCTCATGAGCCATCTACGTCACCCTGTCAAGACAAATAGAGGGCATTTAGCTTCCCCCATTTGTTATTAAAAGATGATTGAAGGTGGTGTACGCTCGGAATTAAATGCTCAACACGGAGTGCAAATGATATTTCATGCAGCCATTCAGTATAAGAAATAGTAGCCTGATCCATCCAGTGTCTAAGCACTAGTTTTTTGACCGCCATGGAGATTAAAGCCATGTGGAATCTTCTCTCCTTCACTGGGATTCTGCAGTAATCTCCCAGAATACATATGATGGGGGAGAAGAGGCCTTGCTGCCCCAGCAATGGGTCTAAAGTTGATTCGATTTGTTTCCACAAGGGAGATATTTTTTCACATGACCACAATATATGGAGGAGCAAACCTTCCTCCTTGTTACATTTAGAGCACATGCTAGAAGAAAGGTGCTTCATTTGAGCCAGTTTAATAGAAGTATAATACAAGTTATTTAAAATACAGTATTGCGTTACCCTATAATGATCTTGAGTGTGGTATATATATAAATCTTTCCATATACGTTGCCAATTAATATCTTCATCAGGGAAGAAAGCTTGCCAGATCTTAGACCCGGCAACCGAGGGAGGTTGCGGGTATGTGAGAACCAGTTTATACAAAGTAGATATGCCATGTGATTTGCTGGCTGAGATTTAAATTTTTTGAAGAAAGGCACCAATATAGGAGGGTTTGGGTTTTTTCCCAAACACCTTGATTAGTATGTGCTTAAGCTGAAGAATTTTAAAGGCTGCCGTGACGTTAAACCAAATTTGGCAATAATCTCTTCTGTGGTCAAAATAGAGTCCTGTGAGTAGAAATCAGCAACAATATGTTCAGAAGAGAGTGGTAACCAACCTCGAGATATAGGAGCACCACCTATTTTGAGATTCAAATTGGCGCAGATTGGCTGAGAAAAGTCAGAGTTTGGGGATACCTTACAATAACTGAACAGTTGAGAAAGGACTCTTAATGAGATACCAATCAGAAGAGACTGCAAGGCTTTTGGTATTTTCTTTATAGGCTTGTGAAAAAGTGAGGATGGGGCTAGATTATAAGCAGTAAACATGTACGATTCGATATGCAACCAGATTGGGACGTCCTTATGGTGAGCGAGAAGTTCAGGTAAAGAGAGCCACTTCCCACATTTGTACAGATGACAAGCCCAGTAATAAAGTAAGAATTTAGGGAGACACATGCCTCCTAGTTCCTTGGGTAGGGACAGCTTAAGATAGGATCTTCTGATTGCTTTATCCCACCCAATAAAGGAATTAACATCTGAATGAATATGTTGAAAGAAAGACAAGGGTAACCATACGTCCAGCATATTTAATGGGTAAAACAATCTGGGTAGGACATTCATCTTGACGGTGTTAATTCTGCCCCATAACAAGATGGAGCTTTTTCCATCTTACTAAGCCTGCTGAATATTGTACCACAAATCCTCCAGATTAAGCTTACGCAGTAAGGATAAATCCGAGGTAATGTAAATACCTAAATATTTAATGGACCGGGGGGTCCATTTCATGCCGAACTTGCTAAAAGCTGAGCTATATGTTAAGTGATTAAGGGGAAAGATTTCAGTTTTACTGATCTTGAGTTTATAGTTTGAGAATTTCCCAAAAATATCAATGATACTCAGTGCCTCTGTTAGAGAAGAGACCGGATCTGACAGGTGAAGCAATATATCGTCTGCATAGACCGAAAGCAAAGGGGCTCTATTGCCTACTGGTATGGCAGTGATTAAGGGAGAGGATTTCAATCGCCTGATAAGGGGTTCGAGATATATGTTGAAGAGGAAAGGAGAGAGCGGACATCCCTGCCGCGTACCTGAGAAGAGAGGGAAAATGTCAGAGAATACTCCATTGCAGAGTATTCTAGCCAGAGGGAAGGAATATAAAGCTTGAATCCATTTAATAAAGTCATTGGGGAAGCCCATTATCTGTAGCGTTGCTCACAAGAAATTCCAGTCCACCCTGTCGAAGGCTTTTTCTGCGTCTAAAGAGATTAACACCATAGGGATAGGGGAAGTTTTTGCCAATTGAACCAGATACGACAATTTTCGAAGGTGGTCCGCAGGGGTTCTGCCTGACACAAATCCTATTTGTTCCGGACTGAGAAGATGAGTCCAGACTTGTTCAGTTCTACTAGCAAGTATCTTGGCGAGAATTTTACTATCACAATTTAATAGGGAGATAGGGCAGTAACTCGCTGGAGACTGGGGTGGTTTGTCTGGTTTAAGGAGAAGGATAATTGAGGCTTCTAGCAGGGATGGATCCTGGGTTTGCATGGAAAGCATATATTGATACAGACGCAGCAGGCTAGGTGCAAGGTCTTTGGCGAAAACTTTGTAAAAGTTTGAAGGTAGGCCATCTGGGCGGGGGGTCTTATCCATAGCTAGATTATGAATAGCCGATAGCACTTCTTGAAGGGAAATGGGAGCAGATAAAAAGGACTGTTGTGTGAGAGAGAGAGTGGGTAGAGATGAGGCAGTCAAATATTCTAGTAGCTCCCTTTGCAACGGAGGTGAGGGACACTGATTGTAAAGAGAAGAGTAAAACTGTTTAAAAATAGAAGCTATGTCTCTAGGATGTGTTTTAGTGGTCCCGTCTGGGTCATTAATGGAGGGGATGAACCTTGATGCCTCCAATTTCCTCAGATGCAGGGCTAGAAGGTGACTCACTTTCTACCCTTGCTCTGTGTATTTTGCCTGAGTTCTTAATATGAGAAATTCTGCTTTTTCTTGTACTAAACGAGAGTATTGATTCCTTAAATTCAATTGTGTTTTCAAGAGATCAGGAGAGGGCGAGGAAGGGAGGGATTGTTCAAGTGAATGGATTTGAGTCAAAAGTGAGGTAATGGTAGCCTCTCTCTTCCTTTACGGGTAGAGGTGAGCCTAATAAACTCTCCTCTCAAAAAACACTTCAAGGTATACCATTCATGGTCCATTCTTGCGACAGAACCTTGGTTAAACACTTGAATCAAATCAGAGATTCTGGTAATAATATAATCTTCCTTTAAAAGCCGCATATTTGGGTGCCATACTGGGTCCCTTTGGAAATTATGGTCTAACAGGACAGTGACCCAGGCCACAGCGTAGTCCGATATAACTACTGGTTCTATGGTGGAATCATTTAAACCATGTATAAGTGAGCGGCTGAGTAAGATATAGTCCAGCCGGGACCAAGTGGAGTGCACCATTGAGTGAAAAGAAAAGGAGCAGACCATAGGATTTTGTAATCGCCATGGGTCACACAGCCCAGCAGAGTCAAGAAATTCAGCGAATGCTTTCTGGGCAATGGAGAGGGGCTTGAGGGGGGAGTTGGAACAGTCTAAATCCTGGGTGGGTGGCAGATTCCAGTCTCCCCTGAGTATTAATGGAAGAGTGGAAAATATTTGCAGTTTATTCAGCAGGTCTAGGAAAAAGTCAGTATTCCCCTCCACTGGCCCATACTCACTCCAAAGGACTAATTCAGTGCAATCTAGTAGGCCATGAACCAACACATATCTCCCTTGTGGATCTATGATATTCGTTTTTGGCTGAAATGCTACAGATCAGTGAACTAGGATGGCGGTAACAACCACTGGCTGTCAACATACCAGATGTGTAGACTTGCCTGACCTCCTGTCTATGCAAGCCAGCAGCTTCCCCAGGGGGGAGATGGGTTTCTTGAATGAAAGAGATGTTGGCATGCAATAGTGATAAATGTTTAAGAATCTGGATTCTTTTGTTAAGTTCACGAGCCCCTCTAACATTCCAGGTTATACTTTTTTTCAGGCCACTAGCCATTTAACTCTATAAAGCACCTTACATATCCGGTCCCTTATAATGAGAAAGTGCACCAGGGAGACCCCCCTCAAAAATTATTCCCTCAAAGCTATAACATTGGTGTTCTCCCAGATCCAAAAAAAAACACAACATTAACTCCAACCAGTAAAACATTTGCAATATGTTGGATACCCCAATCATTAAAAATAAGGAAATGCGGAGCACCATAGTTATCAAATACCCCCCCATAATCAGTACCCTCTTACAACTATTCACAGTTAACACTCTGCCCGACCTTAAATCCCACTAATATACCTTATTACCCTTGAAAGGTAGCGATCCCATATGTACCCTATCGTAGTTACTCTCTGTAATCATATCTAAACATACATAATGAGAGATAACTGATTCGTACATAGTGTGCATCACTAATCCCAAAATAGCCACAGATATAAACCATCCTGAGGACCACAATGTATTCCCCATAGTGGCATAAGTTATTATAATGTATCTGAGGGTAACTAGGGTACTCTCCCCCATACACCAGTACGTGTGGCTGGCTATTACTAAGATGATGCCACCCCCCCCCAGGAACCCAACCAATAAGTAACAACATTGTCCTAATCCTGAAGGAGAACACCATAGAATTGTGAGAAAGGAAACCATTCATATGGTAATCATATTATTACCAGCCTATTATCCAGTCAGAAGCCTAGCAGCAAAATCTCTGGACGAGGAAGAGAGAGAAAAAGAAAAATGGTGGAAAAGGTATGACTGCAGAAATAACTTAATTGTAGGCATGAAACTCTGATGCAAGAGGAGACAGAAAAACCAAAAGATAAAGGGAAGAGACAGAAGTCATGGAGTGAAATATCAAGGAGAGGCAGACTGAGTGTGCAGGGTCTTAGCTTCGCCATCACTCACCAGTATGGCAAAACCAAAGGGGATTATATGGAAGGGGAACATAAAGTGGAAAGAGAGTCAGAAGCAAATAGAGAGGGAACAAAAGATAATATTTTCTTTCTTGTTTGTTGTAAAGCAAAATGAAGTTAACTCGAGCAGGATTTAGTGTACCAGGCGACCCATCGTAGATGTGGTTGTTTCCCAGGGGAACCGAATTGACAGTGAGCTAGCGCCACACCAAAATACAAACCTCAGGGAAACAGCCAACTGAACAAAAAGAGTCCGCAGGAATTAAACATCTCGATGGTACGTGGGTTCCTCTAGAGCTTCGGGCCACTGTTCATCTCCATCTTAGTCTGCCACCGTCATCTCCCTAGTAGGGGTTACCTCCCATCGTGTAGGCTTCAACTGGACCGATCGCATCGATGGTAAGCAAACTGAAAAGCATTTAAACAACCAAAGCTTCAGAGCAGCTCAGAGTATGGCCCACAACATTAAGATTTAAACAGTGAGGGCAGCTTCTTGCTCAATTCGATCTGAGCCTGATCAGCAGAGTCAAAAGAGAGCCATACTCCATCCATCAAAACCTGCATGCAAGGTGGATAGGCCATTCGAAATTTGATACTAGCTGCAATCAGTTTACTAACAGTGGGATGAAAAGTGGATCTCTGCTGGTGGGTTTCTAGAGGCAGGTCCTGGGTAATCCGTAGTCGCATGTCCTCCCATTGGATAACATGTAGCTCTCTGATTTTAGAAAGGATGTGTTGCTTTTCCAGATAATTATGCAGACGGATGATCATTGGGCAAGGGGAAGCAGACTCCTCTGGTTTCGGGCGTAGGGACCTGTGCGTCCTTTCAATTAGGTAGGTGGGATTATGTGGAGAAGGGCCTACTATCTTGGTGAACAGCTTCTGGGTAAATAAAATCGCAGAGGAACCCTCAGTCCCTTCTGTTAACACAAAGATATTGTTCCTCCTGCTGCATCCCTCTAAATCTTCAGTTTTAAGTTGTAGCTTTGTAATTTGTTGCCTGAGCTTTGTAATCTCAGGGTCTGCCTTGTCACGCCGGGCTTCTAGGGAGTGGGTACGTGCCTCGGGGTCAGTCATTCGGATCCTGAGATCCGCCATCTCACTGTGAATACTTTTAAGATCTGCAGCAATGTCTTGTAGGATTTCCTTAAATGGTTGCAGCTCTTGCAGGAAACGTTCCTCCGACGACGGTGCAGAAGCTGACAGAGAGCTCAGTTGCTTGGCCGAGGAATGCTAAGAGGTTTTGCTTTTTGGCCTGCTTATCAGGCCAGATCAGTGTGTGTCTGGGTGAATTTCATTTTGGCCTCCATCGCGGCTTATTTATCCACCAGAAACAGCAAGAACCGGCCAGATGACTTCCTCAAATAGGCATAAGCAGTGATGTTAAGGCAATCCCCGCGAGTCTGATCCAAAAAACAATTGATTATAGTAGATTTTCAAGAGGGGGAAGCGGAAGCCCAGGGAAACAGCAGCTAGCAAGCCAGACCTATCACGTGATCTCCCTGGGATTCACCTCACACTGACCATCAATGAACTAGCTGGGTGCTGCCAGGTCAGCCAGGAGGAAGTGAAATTAGCAAGGCTGGATGGGACAGGCTCCAAAATGGGGAACCTGATAGGGGAAACAAAATGAACTAAAGGCAGGCACCAGTTGCCCCCCAACAAGCAGACACCGACCTGGGAAACCTCCCACCAGCCTGTAGTTGGCATCAACACCTGCCCAGGACCTCTGGGGCTGGAAGACCCACAAACAGAGGGACAGGGACAAAAACCACAAACAATAATAAAAAGACAAGTGGGGAAAAAAAAGAAAAGAAATACAGAGGGACATGGGAGAACAGGGGCAGACAATTCAAGGGACTTGCCCTACAGAGATGGCTGCTACTGGGGGGGATGCTGGATTCCTGGATTGGCTGGAGGATGACTGCTGCTGCTGCTGGAGGCTAGACTGACTGCTGTACCCCCCCTTCAAGCTGGAAGATTGCTGCTGCTATGGCTGGTGAAGACCCTGGAGGATCCCTGGCTACAGAGGAGCAGCCACCAAGGACCAACAGGCCTGAGCTTCAGGTAAGCCTCCAGGCATCCATACCCTTGTGTTCTCCACTCTATTAGCCACCGAGTTCCAAACTGCCCTTTGGCTAGCAGGGAAGGCCCGTTTCTAGCCTGGGTGGGAGGACTTGACTTTTGGCCAAGTGATTGGGTCCCTGGGGCACAGATCAGCCCTTTGTGCTGATTTAGGCCCCTTTAGGCATTGGCCAGAGCACTGGCCTGGTAGGACAAAGGATCCAGCCAGGAAAAGTGCAGGAGAGAGAGGGGGAGAGGGGGACCTGGACAGGAAGTGGTCAGCCAGTTAGCTTGGTCAGCAAGCTAGGTGGCTAGATATGGGTGAATGGGGGCTTAACCCATTCCCTCCCGAAGGTCTTCTCTGGTCTGCTGGTCAGACAACTTCTGGGGCACTACACATTCCTCAGAAATGAATGAGAATGGGCCACATGAAGCAAGACTGTGGTGGGGATTTGCTCTGTGAGGTCGGCATAGAGCTTTACTAGTTGTCACACAGGAGGAAGAAACACCATGTTGTTTGTCAGCACATTGGCATATTATCTGTGCAGTGTACATGTTGCTCTTCAGTCCCGCTGCATGACATCGGCTGGTTTCTTGCATGCAAGGGTGTGACAGCAGCCTCTGCCAGACTTCTCCTGTGTGCCAACTGTAAGTCACATGTGCCTACCTGGGCATGACCAGGGACTTTGGTCCAAGGACCCCACGTGTTCCAAAATCCAGCGCAAGGTCCCTGGTGCACCAGAGTTTGCTGCTAGTGCAGGTACAGCGCAGCTTGTGTCACTCCAATGGGGGAATTGAAAATTGAGCCTCTGGTCTCTAACTGGGTCAGAGCCACTCACATGACATACATGGCTTTTGAAGTATTACCTAGTACAAAACAATGAGCCAGGCGATGGTTCGTTCGAACAAGGGATTGGATCAATATTCACTTCATAGTTGCTTTGTAAAGGAATAGTGATCTACTCCAAATTCTGTATTTGTATTTGATAGAATATCTAGTTGTAACCAGTCTGAATATTGAATAGTCATTTCTGCATTCAGAGCAAGTATCCTACCTTCAATATGTGATTCTAAATATACCCCATCCTCAAAAAGGTGCTCATTGCTAATTTTGCAACAAGCTGAAGTGATGAAATCTGAAATGCCAAATGCAGTTTTTCATAGTGACTGTCATTACCTCACTTTGATTTTAAATGCCTTGAATAAAAAATACATAAAAATAAAAAATGAAAATAGTAAAGGCTGCACACCTTGGGCTATATTACCTGGTAGTCCAGTGGCCCTCCCTCCCCAATCCTCTATTTCAGTAAAATTAAAATATTTAATAATTCCTGGTGGTTCAGTGGCCTTCCCTCCCTCCCCAATAGTGTCCCTCTCTCTCCGATCCCCCATCGTGCGATATTACCCCAGTCATTGGAGATATAGTGGCCCCCACCTCCCAACCCAGCAGGCAGTGTTCCACCATCTTGCTCCCCCCATCTCCAAACCGAGTCAGCAACTGGCACAGCTGACCACTCACCACCATGGCCATCCACTGACTGAGCCCTCAATGAATGCTGTACTGGAGTCAGTACTTGCCAATTGAGTGAATAGGCATGTACTGACTGCAGTACAGTGCTCATTGAGAGCTCATTTGACTGCTGGCCACGGTGATTAGTGATGGGCTGTGCCACTCGCTGGCTCAGTTTGGGGATGGGGGAGTGGGGTGGTAGAACACTGCCTGCTGGGTGGGGAGGCTACTATACCTTCAATGACCAGGGTACTATCCAACTACAGTGGATCAGGGAGGGAGGGCCACTAAACCACCAGGAATTCTTAAACATTGTTATTATACTGACATCAGGGATCGGGGAGAGAGGGACACTATTTTATTTATTTATTTAGCTTTTGTTGACCGGGTAAGTGCACTAGACAAATCCTGCCTATTTTCAGGCACGACCCGGGGGAGGGGGATATAGATGAATGCCAACTAACCTTGAACCAGATTAAGCTGTTGGTGGTATTTTTATTGAATGAGGGAAATTTGGCCAGGACACCAGGGAAATTCCCCTACTCTGCAGCAGGGGGACCCTTTGGCTGTCTAGCTGAGATGGCCACTTCTCTGCAACCCTCGAGAGAGCAGGATGCTGGAGTGACAGGAGAGCAGGCCTCCTCCTCTGTCGCTGGACACCTAGAGGCTGCTGTGCTACGGGAAAAATGCTTTTGTCTGACTTGCCTGAAGATTTTTTTTGATGCGGTTATGGATGTGACTGGGACAGATTCTGTTGTGGGTGCCCTGCACTCCGTATCTATGGAAGGTACTTCCATGGCTTTGCTTGAAAAGGAACGTCTACTGCATGTTGTTTTGGCTGAAGAATCTGTCTCTCGAAAAAAGCTGAATTGCTTGCTGAAATTGCTACTCTACGTTCTGCTTCACTTTCAGTTCCTTCCGTTGCCCCGGTACCTGTGTTGTCTCCTGATGATGACGTCTGCACTTTTGGTGTTTCGAGTGGTGAACGAGAGGGGAGATGAGCGGGGAGACTGAGACACACCACGCTGGTACGGCTGGCAGTGATACTCCTCCTGGTGATGTGTGCCTAAAGCCTGTTAGTGGTAGTGTTTCTGCTCCTGCGGTGAGTGATTTTTCGTCTAAATGCCGTTTGGGTATGGGTGGGCCTTGTAAGCCCTTGCCAAATTGCTTCCCTGCTGCGTCTACTAAACCTCCTGCCGAGAAGGTTCAGGAACAGGAGTCTGTACGCACCACTTCGGCTTTACCTACTGCTTCTTCCCCATTACGGGATGTTGCGGTTTCTTCTAAACCTGACGGTGACCCTGAGTTACACGATTCGAGTTGGTCTCCTGAGCGTGCTATTTCAGAAGCTGGGTGGCGTCGGCAACCTGATGGATAGTGGATACTTGATTTTTCTACTCCCTCCACTACGTTGTCTTCTATTGCTGTGTCTTCCTGTCCTATGCCTACGGACCGACATGTTTCTCCTCAGACTCGAACTGTGAACAAACCAGTGCATGATGCTGGGAAGGTGGGGCACCAAGTTGATGGTCTACCAGTCTCTGCTGCTGATTTTCCTGCAGGGGTTCGGCTGGGACCCTCGGACCATGTGTTGCAGGATCCCAAACCGGCTGCATGGTAGCAACCCATGTTTAAATTATCAGATTTATTTCAGAACAAGAGGGAACCTGCCCCTAGAAAAAATGCAGTTCGTTTGCTTTATAAAGGTGGACTTGAGGACCCTCCTGATAGAGTGTATATTGCTAGGCAATTATTGACGGGTTCTTTGAAATTTTTTGCCTCTGAAATTTTTGCTCTTATACATATTGGTAATTCAAATTATGATGTTAGTTTTAAAACCATTTCCAGTTTGGATCGGTTTTGGTCTCAATATCAGAGGTCAAGGATACCTTTATGGGTAGCTTTTTGGCTGTTCCTTGACTAAGCCCGCTGTTAAACTAATTACGATTATGTTTCGTAATGAAGGTGTTAATATTGAAGATATTTTATTTTGGTTGCGTCAAAGATGTGAGGTTCTGGATAAGCCCTCACCTATTCTTGACAGTGAACACATATGGAATGGGGGGTGGAAATTGCGTGTAAAACTTTTTTCCACCAATGTTGGTTCCGTTCATCTCCCTAATAGTTTCTTTTTGGGGAAAGATAGGGGTAGTCTGTTTTATTATGGCCAGCCGAAGTCTTGTTTTAAGTGTGGGTCTAGGATTCACCTTAACACTGCTTGTGCTACTCCTCGCTGTTCTCATTGCTTTGAGTTTGGTCATCTTGCCACTGATTGCCTTAACCTCTTTAAATATAATTTGTGTGAACAGACAGGGCATGGTTATGGAAAATGTCCTTGGGCGTCCCATAATAGAGATGATTGTCCTTCCCATGAGGGTTTAATTAACGTTGCACAGCAGTTACAGGCTAAACAAGGGAGGGTCTTGCGGAATACTGTTGCCACCACGCCTCTGGTTCCTTCTCCCCCTCAGGTGGCACTGAACCGGTAGAGATGGAGGATATAGAATCACAGGGGTTAGATTATCAGGTCCTTGATAATTTGTCACAGAATGAGACTACTTTAGTTCCAGATGCCCCTTCTAGCTCACCTGTTGCCACTACTTCAGTTGTTCCTTCTCTTGATGACTCTTTTTCCTCTGAGATGCCTCCCCTTCCCCCGCCTGCTTCTCAGTCGTCATTTAAAAAAGTCACTGCTAAGAAACGGAATAGATCTGGGAAGGCAATTGTCTTCCTTGTCTACAGATGATAAACATGTTTTGGACCATTGGTCACAAGGTAACAAATTTACGGTCCTGACTTCTAAGAATGACTCTGAAGGGAAAGAATCTGATGCCTCTTCCAGAGCTTCCACTAATCCTGATATGACTTCTGATGGTGATGAGGGGGAAGGGAAGGTTGAAGAATCTTCCTTAAGGCATTCTAGGCATAGGCAGGTATCCAAACCCCCTTGAACTCTTGTATGTGGGTACTCTCTTTCCTTTTTATGTCTTTTTTGACTATTTCAGCAATTAGTGTTAATAGCATTAAGAGTCATAAAAAGATGGTTGCTGCCTTGTCCCTTTTGTCCCAGCAGCACTGTGACATCTTTTGTATTCAAGATACCAGACTTAAATCTCTTTCTGATACTAAGCTTGCAGATAATCTTTGGTCTAAGGGTGTGACCTTTTGGTCTAATGGTGAAGATTCTTGCTCTGGTGTTGGTGTATTATTTACAAATCCTGCTTTGAAAGTTTCCCACTTGGTTGATATTTTTCCTGGTAGGGCCTTGTTATTAGACATTAGTTATTCAGGAGAGAGATTTCGACTAATCACGTTATATGCTCCTCAAACTAAGGCTCACAGAGTTGCATTAATGCAGAAAATACAACCCTTTCTCCACACTTCCAGGATGGTGATTTGGGCAGGGGATTTTAATTGCTCAGTGAGTGTTTCTGATAGAGGGATGAAGACATCTAAATTGTTTTGTGATTCCAATGCTGTCCGTACTATCACTGCTGCTGCACGACTTGTTGATGCCTACAGACTCAAATATTCTACTGGTGGTAATACTTTTTTTAAATCCTCTTTATCTATGAGAATTGATTTTGTGTTTGTTTCCGCTATTTTACAAGTTAATACGGTATTTTTGACTGATTGGGAATTTTCAGATCATAGGTCTGTGACTGTTCAAATTGCTTGGGATACTGTACCCAGCAGTAGAAAACCTCAATGGCGTCTTAATAATTGTCTTTTGAAAGATGATACTGTACGAAGGGATTGGCATTGTGAGTGGGTGGCTAGACTTTTGGTTTTTGCTTTATATGATGACCTTGACTCCTGGTGGGATGATACTAAAATTCCTTGGAAGTCCTTTTTTCAGGCGCATTCCAGGACTATTGCTAACCACCAGTACGTTGAATATTTGGGTCTGAGGGGACAACTTCAGAAACTGATTTCTTTAACAGAAACCACTAAAAGGGATTATGGTGCACAGCTTAAGCATGTTAAACAGAAAATGTTTGATTTTCAGTATAATAGAGCCCAATCTTTAGAACATGAACATCGATTTGGCCTTAAATTGCATAAAGGGGTTTTAGATCCTTTTCAGGATTGTAGTGATCGGATTGGTCATCGATTGCTTTCCCAATTAGAGACGGTGGTGGGTGGCCTTGTTTCTTCCCCACAGGACTTGTTGGATGTGGTAGAACAGTATTTGAGCTCTCTTTTTCAGAAGGATCTAGATCTTCATCATTCGGCTATTAACTTCGTTTAACACCACAGGTTCCTGCCTTAGAGGACACTTTTAGTGAGGATATTTCTGTTGATGAGGTTAAACTTGCTATTTCTTCTTTAAATCCTGACTCCGCTCCTGGGTCTGATGGTTTGGGGCTGCTTTTTATCAGGCGTTTAAGGAAGACCTTGCTCCTGTGTTTGCCTGTGTTTTGAGCGATATGCTCCGTAGTTCTTCTTTAGCTAAGTCCATGTACCAGGCTATGGTTATTTTGGTGTATAAAAAGGGTTCTAAGATGGATTTACGGAATTGGAGGACGCTTAGTTTGTTAAATACGGATTTGAAAATTTTGAGTAAAATATTGCTTAATAGGCTAGCTGCTATATCTGATAAGCTTATCAGCCTGGAGCAAACTTGTTCTATTCCAGGCAGATCACAATATGATAATTTATTGATTCTATGTGAAATTTTTCATGCTGCTCAGACTGGTGGTTTAACTGGTTTTATTTTGAGCCTCGATCAAGAAAAGGCTTTTGATCAGGTCTCATATGCTTTTTTATTTTCTGTATTGACTGCTGATGGTATTCCTGCCATTTTTGCGGACTGGATTAGTACCTTGTATTCTAATGCCACGATTGTTCCTAATATTAATAGATGGGTAGGTAAACCTATTTTGGTAAGAAGAGGGGTACAACAGGGCTGTCCACTCAGCCCACTTTTGTATGCTTTTTCCATAGATATATTGCTTAGATTAATCATTCTCAGTTTTCTGGTCTTCGTTTTAGTTCTCCTGCTCCTCCGATTAAAATTCTGGCTTATGCGGATGATTTGGTTGTCTGTCTGTCTCAGGCTTCAGAAGGGCAGTATGTTTCTGATGTTTTGTCCCTGTTTTCTTCTTCCTCGGGTTCCAAAATTAATTTTACCAAAAGTAGGTGTATTTCATTGGGTGACACCCCTTTGCCAGAACAAGGTTGTATTACTGGTGTTGGTCTTAGTACAGAACCTATAACTATTTTGGGTGTTGCCTTTGGTTCTGGAGAATTGCCCTCTGTTAATTGGACTAAAGGCCTTGTCAAGGCCAATAGCTTGGTAGCACGATGGAAGGGGAGGCAAATTGCAAAGAAAAAGAGGGTTTTATTGATTAAGTCTTTGTTAGTTCCTATTTTTTTGTATATTAGTTATGTATTTCCACCTCCCTTTTCGTTATATACATCTTTGCTTAGTATTTTTTCAGGCCTTTTGGGGCAGTCGGTTGAACCAATAAAGCGGGATATACCTATAGAAGTATAAGGGACGAGTGGTGTGGCTATGATTCATCCGATAGCCTTTTATGTTAGTATGTTTGTCTCCTATAATTTCTGTCCTCTTTACGGCCTGGTCATAAATTGTGGTTTCCTTGTGAGGTCTTGGTTTTCAAGTGGTTTGTCCCTTTGAAGGATTGTAAATTGCTGGGTTTATCTAAACTCCTTGCTTTCCCAGTATGGTTTGGAAACATTTAAATGTTTGTTTAAATGGGGTTTGACTATTTCTCATTTGGAAACCTTAGTAGAAAAGATTATATAATATTATTGTTTTTCAGAATTTAAGGAGGATCTAGTGTTTTCTGATTGCCCTGTGTCACAGGTTAATGTTACTACCTTTCTCTCTAGCTCTCGGCTGCCCGACTTTGTTTGGGACAGTGTTTGGTTGAGTAGTTATGGCTGGCTGCCTGTTGGTGCTAATAATAAACATAAACAGCTCAGTGACAGATACTGTACTAGATCACAATGTTTTACTGACCTGGAAACTCAAACACATCTCTTTTTGGAATGTCCATATGCGAGTAATCTTTGGTTTCTTTTGGCATCCCGTTGGAAGGAACCTTTGTTGGCTACCCTTTCCTACCGCATATTGATATATGGTGTTTTTGGGGGTGAATGGGCACATTACCATGCTGATACTTTATTTCTTGTTTTTTCTGTTTTACGTTATTATCTTTGGCAATCCAGATGTATGTGTGTTACACAGCAAAGGATTATACTATTTGATGAATTCATTAGTAATGTGAGACTTACATTACAGAATGTTAAAAATTGGGATACTGGATGTCTTGGTCTAATCACTTGCAATCAATTGTGGGCTAATTGTGTACATTGGTTATATGATGTCTAATATTCCTTATTTTTTGTTCATGTATTTGTTTCCTTTTTGTATTTGATTATTGCTTTTTGTTTACGCTGTACTGCAGTCCTTTTTCTTCCATAATAAATTCCGTACTCTTTTCGATAAGTGCCATGGGTTCTTTAACATCCACCTGAACTACCACCAATCCAGGCAGATGGGACCTCGGTTTAACGTCTCATCTGAAAGACAGCACCTCAGAAGTGCAGCACCCCTCTCATGCTACACTACAGTGTCAGTACTGGGATATTAACCCAAGTGCCAGATGTGGGAACTGAACCCACAGCCCTCTGATCTCCCAGCCTCAGAGGCGAGTGTACTACCTACTGAGCCACTAGACCACCAGTAATTATTAAATATCTTTATTATAGTGACATCGGGGATCAGGGAGGGGGGGGCTTACATACACTGACCAGGGATTGGGGCTGGAGGTGGAACTCACTAGCAAAGACATGCTAGAATGGCACACAGTCACTCCACCAGCTTGCGGCATACCCTCCTGATGTGCCACCTGTTAGGTGCATGGCCAGGGTTGCTGCAAGTCATGGGACTTTGCCGCCAGGCCCTGCTACATAGAGAATTGGGTGCAGGTACATGGAGCACAAGGCATTGACACAAGCTGCCCTTGGTGGCAGTTTGCATCAATCTAAGGGCTCTTTGATTATCAAGCCCCTTGTGTCTTCATTCACTATTCATATTTGTAATCATTTTTTGATAAATACTGTCATCAACTATTCTGTATTCAGCAGAATACTAAAAGGTACCATTTGTCCCATTCCTAATTAAAACTATGCAAAACTCCATTAGAACGGGGCAATAATAAAGGAATAATGCCTGACAGGATGGGTGTTATGCTGGGTTAACATCCCACCTTGGGTGGTTGGACCTGAGGGCACCAGCTGCGGGCATCCAACAGCCAAGAAGGGATGTTATCCCAGCATAACACACACTCTGGGGGCGTTATTCCTATTATACAATTGCTTATTGTTTTATAATTAAAATTATAATTTTAAAGACTATTTTTGTTAGTGTGTAGACATATTTTTTGTTTCTTAAGAGAAGGATGAAATCATCCTCCAAATCCATCAAACAATCAGCAGGGAGGTTATGCCAGGATAACATCCCTGCTGTGACAGCCAACTGACAAATCAGAAGCCAGAATTCTTATTTGCCATTGTATAATTAAGCAATAAGGCATGACAGGGTGCGGTATATCATGGGATATCGTTACGCCTCAGGTTGTTGGGCACGAGGCCGCAGGCCAAGTGCGTCCATCTGTCAGAGAAGTGACGATATCCCTATGATATACCGCACCCTGGAGTGACTTATTGCTATTGTGAACTGGATTGAATTAATTTTTTTCAAGAAAAAAAAAAAAATACTTTTAAAATCTTGTGAAATTGCTTCTTTTAGCATGTTGGAAGAGTATGTTTTGACAAAATAGTCCTGAAGGGCTTGGCCAGCAGGTGGCGCTGTTATTACTAACACTGTGTTTTTTGGTAATACTAGTCCTCTCAAGTATGCTCTCCGTGGGTTTCACGTGGTCATACTGCGTAGTCTTGGACAGAGTCAATGTGTGTTTAATTTGCGGTTTCTTTTCGGTAGTTAGGTAGAGCTTGTTGGCGCCACGATTGTGATTTTCTCTTTTTTTTTTCTTTTGTAACATGATGGTCAAGCACTAGTGACGCTGTGGAAATGACGCTACTCACTCTGTCAACATCATATTCCTGAGGAGTTTGGCTGAGGTAAGAAAATGTGTGGCAGGCTTTGTAAAGTACTGACAGTAGCAGCGGCTGTAGGAGGGATGGTGTTTATTTCGATTTTTGGAGCATGTCTCCGTCAATGGTTGTGCCTTACTACAGTTTGGCATGAGGTAGAAATACTGGTGGAGCAGAGAGATGTATGGTGCTGCAGGTGAGGAGGCTGGTGGCCGGAGGTTTTCTGAAGCCATGATGATGTAGCTCGATATCCTCATGGCTCCAAAAACGTCTAGGCCAATCAGCGCCATCCATTTACGATCCCCATTTCATAATTATTTTTAACTATTGCCCATGCTTATCCTCATAATTTAGCCATGATTTAATACAGAAATATTGACCAGAGCTATGTTGGGATATAGTGGAAAATCTAGACCCCAATGGATGAATCAGTGCTGCCCAATTTTTATATTTTCCTCAGCCTTTTGTTTCAGACAATAAAACTATTTTCAGACAGTAGTTCATCCCTCAGGGTCAGTTTTTCCCATCATTTCCCTCACCGCGGGTCACTACTTCTAAAACCAACAATGTATGGACCCAGGTGAGGGTTAGGGGTGGGCGGACTCTTCTGCGGGAGATCTGGACCCATGGATCAAACCCACAATCCACGGACACGGATAAATATGGACTTCACCATAGAAATCAAGTTCCAGGTCTGTGGAGATGCCATTTCTGCGATTTTATTGTCTGTTGCCTGGGGGATACCGTGGGGACATACAGACAACCAGCGGGCATCCAGTCAGGCAACAGAAGGTCATGTGATGTACTCTTTGGTATATGAGGCTGGGGAGTGCACCACATAGCCTAGAAGGAGGAGAATCACAGCAGGAGAAAGAGAGGCTAGAGACAGAAAGACTGGGAAGAGAGAGGTGAATCACCAAGATGCAAAAGCACTACAGTTAGGGGAGGGAGGGGGAAAGATTCCCGATCGTGGAGGATGTGGAGTGGGTGAAGTCGGTCGGTTGATGAGGGGAGGGAGCATTGGAAGTACAGGGGGCCCATGAATGATTACAGAAAATCCCAAATTAAACTTTTTGCTCGGCCTCAGACATTAGTAGCTGTGTGTACAAAAAGGGCAGGCTGGCCACTGGCAAAATCTGACTTGTGCTGTTCCAGATCCAGAGAGGAGAAAGTACTGGTGTTGGTGACCCAGAGATTACGCTTACAGAAAATCCCAAATGAAAGTTTTTTATTCTTGGCCTCAGACAGTGTAGCTGTGTGTACAAAAATGGCAGGCTTGCAAAATCTGAGTTGTGCGGGATACTGTCAATAGGATGACTGAGTCTGAGCAACTCAAATGTGAGCGACTCAATTTCAACGCCTCTGTTGTGGGCTACCCTGCAAAGGTAGTGACAGGAAAGGCCAGGGCGAGAGGATGGCGACAGGATACTGGAAGGGTATCTATGAGTTATGTGAGGGGTGGTGAGAGGGGCAGCTACTGAGCCAGTCTAGTGGTGCAGTGGCTAGGGATGCTGGCTTCGTTGAGGAGGGTGCAGGGTTCGGGGCTTGGAACAAGCCACTATTTTAGTGCTGTGATGTGCCATTTATTTTTTTCCCTCTGGATCCTGGTTCTGCCCATTCCCTGATATGCACCCCCTTGGAGTTAGTTATTTTAATTAGGGTTGTGTGGTGTCGAAGTCCCCTGCATATAAAAAAACTAAAGTTATTTCTGGGGCTGGAAATGTACATTGCCGTTGTTGTTTTCAGTGATGTACATTTGCCATGACAGTGATCACCATTTTGCAATCACATAGAACCAACTTGTGCCATTCAGATTCAGAGTAATGGGGGGCAGAGAATACAGTTACAGAAAATCCCGAATTAAATGTTTTTTTTTCTTGGCCTCAGACAGTGTAGCTGTGTGTACAAAAAGGGCAGGCTAGCAAAATCTAACTTGCACCATTCCAGATCCAGACTCCAGAGTACTTGGGGAAGGGGGGTGTCCCAGAGATTACATTTACAGAAAATCCCAAATGAAAGTTATTTTTTCTTGGCCTCAGGCAGTGCAACTGTGTGTACAAAAAGGGCAGGCTGGCAAAATCTGACTTGTGCCATTCCAGATCCAGAGTACTGGGGTGTCCCAGAGATTACAGTTACAGAAAATCCCAAATTAAACATTTTCTTGGCCTCAAACAGTACAGTACCTGTGTGTACAAAAAGTCCAGACTGGCAAAATCTTACTTGTACCATTCCAGATCCAGAGGAGCGAGTACTGGTGGCCCAGAGATTACAGATACAGAAAATCACAAATGAAAGTTTTTTTTCTTGGCCTCGGACAGTGCAGCTGTGTGTACAAAAAGGGCAGGCTGGCAAAATCTGACTTGTGCCATTCCAGATCCAGAGTATCCAGAGTACTGGGGGGGGGGTGTCCCAGAGATTACAGTTACAGAAAATCCCAAATAAAACTTTTTCTTCACGTCAGACAGTAGCTATGTGTACAAAAAGGGCAGGCTGGCTGCTGCCACAATCTGACTTGTGCTGTTCCTGATCCAGAGAGGAAAAAGTACTGGTGGTGGTGGCCCAGAGATTACACTTAGAGAAAATCACAAATTAAAGTTTTTTTTTTTTCTTGGCCTCAGACAGTGTAGCTGTGTGTACAAAAAGGGCAGGCTGGCAAAATCTGACTTGTGCCATTCTATATCCAGAGTACTGGGGGGGGGGGGTCCCAGAGATTACAGCTACAGAAAATCCCAAATAAAACTTTTTCTTCGTGTAACCCCCTTACAAATGGGGGTTCCTAAAAAGCTTCCCCAGAGCTCATTTTCCTGCTCCATGCCTGGTTGGTGATCGGCATAAAGCCATTTAAATGGGGAGCAAGGAATGTTTTTAAAGCCTTTGTAGACTGTCTCTTCAAGGGCTGCCTGCTGCAGCTGTGATTAACTGAAAATGGGGGGGGCTGTGTGGTTGTATGCTCGAGTCCCGCTGGGACACTGAAAAAAATAGCTCACTCCTACCATCACTAGCAGTACAGGGGGAGCTTTGCTGGGGGATGTGATTGTTTGTTGAAAATAACGTAACATAATAATGATAATGTGGTTGTTCTAACCTGCCTTCCTTTTGCAGTGAGGACCGTTTCGGTTGTCTCCTCCATTTTGGTCCGGAATTGCTAAATTGGATCAATCAGTACCTTGGGATTTGGGAAAGCTGTCTGACCAATAGATTAACTGCTTATAAGTGGAGAAGGCATTATGGGTTATGGCGCTTTTTCGCACCACTGAGGGGCAGCAGATTGATGGACTGACAGGTGTGCCAGACATTAGAAACGGGTAGCACCCGAATGGTAAAGGGAGTCCATGCTGAGAAGGGGCAGATGCGGGGTGGCTGGTGAGAAGAGAGGAGCTCTGTGCTTCTGCACTAGTGGAGTGTTCACGCGGGAAGCACTTGAGGGCCTGCATCGGCCGTTTCTCTGCCGTTGAGTGAGTCGGATTAAATCCGCTGCGTGCGGTCAGAGGAGGCTGATGCCAGCCCAGCTACCCACCAGGATTGACCTGTTTGGAGGATTGGAGAATCTGCTGAATCGCACTCGGTCCTCGGGAAAGCTGAAGCTGCTGTTGCAGCACCTTAGCCAGCTGAGAATTCGTGTAAGCCTTGGAGGCTGCGGCCTGGTGTGGTACCCCTCTGTAATTACCATATAAATGTGTGAGAAGGCTGGTGAAACTCGAGCTTAGCCCTGCCAGTGGTGCAGAAACTGTTAATTGCTGGAGTCATGAGTACTAAACCTGGGTAGCTCCCTGCTAAGTTGCAACAGTGGTCTCAAGTTGTTTTATTCTACTGGTGGCTGCCTAGCCAAATCTCCTTTCCATCCTGACTTTTACCAGTGTTGTAAAGGCTATCTGTGTCAGGGCCCAAACCAGCTGCCATGGTGGACTAGCCATTAGGGCTTGGGTACCCAGGGATAGTAAATATTAGGGTCAGGCCTGTGCACAGAGCCCTAGGTAGATAAGCATAGTGATAAGCCAATCAACTTGATCCCTTCCCTGTCCTTGTTACTTCCCCCTCAAATAAATCAGATTGTTTTTTTGCAACTACACCCTGGCTAGTTTGTGCCTTTATGGTGAACTACTGTATAGTGACTGCAATATAACTGTACCTTATTTTACAGGGAGTCCCCGGAGTGAGCTGAGAGATACCAGCCTGGGGACAAGTGTACTGGGGAAAAATATTGCTGGTACCTTGGGTGAGCCATTAGTGGGATGAAAAGGGGGTTGCAGTAGCCCAGAGGGCTGTGTCTGAGGCAATCTCAACAGCATTAACCCCGACCTCTGGGTGGAGGCACCCGACAACGGATCTGGGCCCCTCACCCTGTCTCCGTGGAGGCAGGCAGGGGTAGTTGCCCTAAGGGTAGCGCCCTCTGGGGGTTACATTCGCGTCAGACAGTGGCTGTGTGTACAAAAAGGGCAGGCTGGCTGGCTGCTGCCAAAATCTGACTTGTGCTGTTCCTGATCCAGAGAGGAGAAAGTACTGGTGGTGGTGGCCTAGAGATTACACTTAAAGAAAATCACAAATTAAAGTTTTTTTTTTTTTCTTGGCCTCAGACAGTGTAGCTGTGTGTACAAAAAGGGCAGGCTAGCAAAATCTGACTTGTGCCATTCTATATTCAGAGTACTGGGGAAGGGGTCCCAGAGATTACAATTACAGAAAAACCCAATTGAAACCTTTTCTTGGACTCAGACAATAGCATTGTGTACAAAAAAATGCAGGCTGGCAAAATCTGACTGGTACCATTCCATATCCAGAGTACTGGTGGGGGGGGGCCCAGAAATTACAATTACAGAAAATCCCAAATGAAGCTTTTTCTTGGCCTCAGGCGATAGCTGTGTGTTCAAAAACTGCAGGCTGGCAAAATCTGACTTGTGCCATTCCAGATCCAGAGGAGAGAGTACTGGTGGCCCAGAGATTACAGTTACAGAAAATCCCAAATGAAAGTGTTTTTATTCTTGGCCTCAGACAATATAGCTGTGTGTACAAAAAGGGTAGGCTGGCAAAATCTGACTTGTGCCATTCCAGATCCAGAGTACTGGGGGGGGGGGGTTCCAGAGATTACAATTACAGAACATCCCAAATGAAACTTTTTCTTGATCTCAGACAATAGCTGTGTGTACAAAAAATGCAGGCTGGCAAAATCTGATTTGTGCCATTACAGATTCAGAGGAGACAGTACTGTTGGCCCAGAGATTACAGTTACAGAAAATCTCAAATGAAAGGTTTTTCTCTTGGCAGTAGAGTGGCAAAATAGAAACATAGAAGTTGATAGCAGATAAGAACTGCAAGGTCCATCCAGTCTGCCCATTTATTTTTCTACTTTATAAATGTGCCATTGTCCTTTGCTGTCAGTGGCCTATCTATTCATACTCATCTGTATTGCTCCCTTATGCCTATCCCATGCCTGTTTGAAGCCCTGCACTGTATTCATAGCCACCACTTCCTGAGGTAGGCCGTTCCATGCATCCACCACCCTTCCTGTGAAAAAGAACTTCCACACATTACCCCTTAATCGGCCTCCCTCTAATCTCATGCTGTGTCCTCTGGTCCTTCTATTTTTCCTATATTTAAACATGTTAGACTCTTTCACCTTGTTAATGCCCTTAAGCTGTTTGAATGTTTCGATCATATCACCTCTCTCCCTCCTTTGCTCTAGTGTATACATATTGACCTCCGTTAATCTGTTCTCATATGTCTTCTGATGCGGTCCCCGCACCATTTTGGTTGCCCTTCTCTGGACTGCCTCAATTTGGTTAATGTCCTTGTGAAGGTGTGGCCTCCAGTACTGCATGCAGTACTCCAGATGGGGCCTAACCCGTGTCTTGTAAAGAGGGATTATTACCTCCCTCTTATGACTTGTGATACCCCTACTAATACACCTTAACATCCCCCTAGTCTTACCTACTGCTTTAGAGATCTGCTTGGATGATTTCAGGTCATCGGTGATGATGATGCCCAAGTCTCTTTCTTCCTTTGTGACTGCCAGCAACTCCCCTCCCAGCCTATAGGTGGCTTCATGATTTATCTTCCCTATGTGCATGATCTTGCACTTCTTTGCATTAAATCCCAGTTGACACTCTTCCGATCATTTTGCTAGTTTATCCAGATCTCTTCTCATTCTGCCCACCCCATCTGGATAATCTACTCTGTTGCAGATCTTGGTGTCATCTGCAAACAGACAAGCCTTACCCTCTAGTCCATCTGCAATGTCACTGATGAAGATATTGAAGAGGACTGGCCCCAGGACTGATCCCTGAGGTACCCCACTTGTGACTTGCATCTCTTCTGATTGCATTCCATTTACCACCACTTTCTGTTTTCTGCCCGTCAACCAGTTTGCCACCTAGTTGACCAACTTCCGACCCACCCCAAGCCTACCCAGCTTGTTTATCAATCTTCTATGTGAAACAGTGTTGAAAGCTTTGCTGAAGTCAAGGTAGGTGACATCAACTGCTCCCCCTTGGTCCACCACTCTGGTTACCCAGTCAAAGAAATCTTTGAGATTAGTTTGACAGGACCTTCCTTTTGTAAACCGATACTGTCTTGCATCCTGTGCCCCTATGGATTCCAGGTGTTTCACTACCTTTCCTTAAGGAGTGCTTCCATAATCTTGCCCACTACTGAGGTAAGACTAACTGGTCTGTAGTTCCCTGCCTCCTCCCTGCTACCACTCTTGTGGAGAGGGATCACATGAGCCCTTCTCCAGTCTTCTGTGACCTCTCCTGTGCTCAGTGACTCATGAAACAGTTCTGCTAATGGCTCTACTAGTTCCACCCTTAGCTCCTTTAGTACTCTAGGATGTATGCCATCAGGTCCCATTGCCGTGTCCACCCTGAGCTTAGCGAGCTCTTGTTGGACCCTTTCTTTTGTGAAGGGAGTAGTGCTCACCTCCCTCCCCGTGTCCATGGTGCTGAGCTGTGGGCCCTGCCCTCACCTTCTTCAGTAAATACTGATGAAAGTATCATTTAGGATAGATGCTTTTACAGGGTCCTCCTCCTCACACACCCCCTTTTCTCCCTTGAGCTTAGCAATACCCCTTCTGGACTTTATCCTTTCACTAATGTATCTATAGAAAGTCTTGTCACCTTCTTTTACAGTTTGTGCTAGTGTTTCCTCAGTTTGGGCCTTTGCCTGCCGTATTGCCTTCCCTACTTCCCTTAGGGCAGTTTTGTATGCCTCCCTATCTTCATCCCGCTGTGTTCCCTTATATTTCCTGAAGGCCAACCTTTTGGCTCTGACCTTTTCTGCTACTGTATTTGAGAACCAAAGTGGTTTCCTTCTTCTTTTGCACTTCCTTTTCAGCCTAACACAATGGGATGTTGCTTCAAGTATCGCATCCTTAATGCTTGCCCACTTTGCCTGTATCCCCTCACCTGTGTTTCTTTTTGCCAGGGCTAGCTTAACTCTGTTGGCCATTTATCAAAGTCAGCTCCTCTGAAGTCCCATATTTTTGCCTTGGAATGGGATGATTTAGTTGTAGTGGCCAAATTGAACCATACCATGTGATAGTCACTGGCCACCAGGTAACTTTCTACCTGGAGATCTGTGATCCCTTCCCTGTTATTCAGTACTAGATCTAGGATAGCCCTGTCTCTTGTGGGTTGTTGTAACAGTTGTTTGAGGCCCACCAAATAAATCTTTGTGACGTAAAGAGGGGAGAGGGAAAGAGACTGCAGGGTGGCCCACAACATATGTGACATCCCTAAAGTCCCAAATATTTTTGTTTTCCTGGCTTCAGTGCAGCTGTGTTTTCAGTCCAATCACAAATAACTATCACCATCATCACCTACGTTCAATTACGATTTCATGTATTAAAAAAATATTGTTCAAACAACATACAAGCTAATGCACCTGCCCTGTGCTGCTGGTTGTTGGTGGCCCAAGGAATAATCTGACTGTGAGTTGTAACAGGCTGAGTGTTTACGGTACAACACAAGTAAAGCACAAGCACTACACAGAAGTGTCATCATCATCACTCACTCCCCATTACTCCTTATTATCATTAGTGTCATAGTATATTGTGTTACATACTGACATTACATATAGGCATTAACCAACCTCTAGTGTGGGACTGTGCTGCCCTTACTCCAGTCCTCCTTACTACTACTACTTGTCACTTTTTGTCCTTACTCCAGTCCTCCTTACTACTATTTGTCACTTTTTGTCCTTACTCCAGTCCAGTCCTCCTTACTAGTACTACTTGTCACTTTTTTTGCAAAGTGATCCTGACTGTACTGTTTTGCATGGCTTAGCAGATGCCTGAAAATTCAGAAAATGAATACTGTTTGTATATTTCTCACATCCCCAATATTTGGCTGCAACTACTTCACAGAATAAAATGCGACTAAATTGAAAATTCATATAATTTCTTTACTGTTTGTGAGTGTGCGTAGGGTGCTACCCTGGTCACATCTCACTTACAGTAACTGGGCTGAAATTATTATATTGCTATGTAGACTGAATATAGCTGCCGGGCTGAGTGTGCTGTCAGTTGCTCTGTAGCATCTTCATCTTAGCTTTTAAGTTTTGTGTCTGCTTTTTCGTTGTTTTTTCGCTGTTTATCTGCATTTTATTTGGACTATTGTACTATTCGACCACTGACTATTGACCTCCAACCATTGTCTCATTTATTGCTGCTTTGTTGTTCGTTGGTGGTGTTCTCTTCCGAATTCATCAGAGGGATCGAACTAGTTGAGCACGCTGAGTTTTAGAGCGATATCGGGGCATTGCTTGGACCTCCTCGAAGTGTGCACTGGGGCTGTCTTAGTCGGCCCCATTACCACCCTGGTATTCTCGGTGGCCGGGCCTACTATTTCTCTCACTGCAGGATCTTGGTTGATCACACTACTGGGTATCCCTATGTGGTTCCTTTGGGCTGGATGTGTTACGTGAGTCAGGGAGGGGGAGCTGCAGAAGAGGCACCAGTGCAGTGCAAGTGAAGACTTTGGATTTTGACTGCAGACGCGTGTGGTGGAAGCTAATCGTCTGGATTCAGACGGCAGGTTGGTGGTAAAGAGAAATGGCTTGATTTGGAGCTGGGTATTGTTGGCCCTGATCTTTTGGGTGGGTTGAGCATGGGTTTGCAGTGGTGCGGGGGCCTGGGCCCTATTTCACTGGGGAGTTGGCTGCCAGGGCAGGTGACCCTTAGGGATCCCCTGTGGGACCTACTGGTTGGTGGGTTTGGATGGGGGCCCGCTGCAGTAGCGGTAGATCTAGGTTGACCACCCGTTTAAATTTTTGGTCCCACTTGGACCCAGAGCAACTGATTCCCAGAAGAGGACTTTTGCCCCCCACACTTTCAACTACAGTCAAATTCTTAACTTTATTTATTCTGTTGGCAGTGAGAGTGCCGTATGTACGTAGTTCTCTAATCCCAGGCAGTGAGAGTGTTTGAGGACTGGGAAACATTTGGATTTATTTCACTGGGAGAAATCTTCAAGATACTTTTATCTGTCTGTTCAGGAGGTGTGAGCTCCAGAGGGTTTTCAGTCTCTGCTGGTGGTGAGAGGACTATTGGGGATGGAAAACTGAAT
This sequence comes from Neoceratodus forsteri, assembly GCA_016271365.2. Classification (NCBI taxonomy): domain Eukaryota; kingdom Metazoa; phylum Chordata; order Ceratodontiformes; family Ceratodontidae; genus Neoceratodus; species Neoceratodus forsteri. The sequence goes on from CM028130.1 coordinate 59,998,837, forward strand.
TTTCCCTGATACTACTTCTTTTTACTTACAGTGTCAAAGATTTATCAGCTAATTTGACTGTTTCTGCTTCACTCAGTCTGCTGTCCTGAACTTAATGACTGAGATGCCTTATTTTATTTATTTTATATAGTTAGTTTAATATTGCCCTGCTTATCTTCCGAGGCAGTGAGAGGGACTTGGGGAGGTGAAGATTTTGTTACTTCTGTTTGAATTACTTTTTGTACTTTGGTTTAATTTACAGCACTAAGAAGGCTTATTACTCATTTGTGACTGAATTCTTTTCAAGCAGATTGACTTCTATCCAAGACTGTGAGCTGTTTATATTTTTAATTTATTTTAGAATTTTATTATAGGGGAGGTGTGTTTGAAGGTTATTTATTTATTTTATTAGAAGGGATAGGGTTGTTTATTTTGCCGTGAGTTTGTTTAATTTTGTTTTATTTTCAATTTTACTTTAGTAGGTTTGTTTTAGGAATATAATTGGTTTAGTTAAGGGAGAGTTGTTTAGATATATTGGTCACCAGAATGTGTTGGAGGCCTGCTACCATTGTTGTGCACTATTCACCTTCTGCTCTCCACACCCTCCACCCCTTCTTTTCCTCCCCATTGCAATTTACAACTTACCAGCACTATAGGGCACTTGGTATTGCCCGTAAGGGGGGAAGGGGATGGGGGGGTGTGAACAGCGGAGGGTGAATGAGCGGGGCCACCGCATCCGGGTCATAATATCCAGAAGACACCCTGGGGTGAAATGGAGCCAAGATCGAGGTCCGCCATGTCTGGTCTCCATACCCAGGGACACTACCAGTTTTGGTGGGCAGGGGGTTCGGGTGGCCCAGGAGGTTCATTCAATTCAGACAGTTCTATGCAATGCCAGGTCCATTAAAAACAAGACTGCAATTATTTCAGATCTTGTAGGTACAGTGGACCTGGCTTGCATCATCGAGACCTGGTTGGATGAAAACTCTGGCCCCATATTGGAGGCTTTAACTCCAGCTGAGTACTCAGTGATTCACCACCCGAGATTGAATCATGAGGGGGTTACGGTCTGTTTCAAGACTGAACTTAACCTCATGAGTGTACCAGTTGAGGAGGCTGAATCATTTGAGTGTACTGTGGTAGCAGGTGTAGGTTGTAGGATCGCCCTCATCTGCTGTCCACCCAGAGATGAGAAGTGGTTCCTTCAGGAAGTGGTGGACTTCATCATTGACATGGCATTTGAGTCCTCCAGGCTGATGTTCCTGGGCGACTTCAATGCCTGGGTCGATGATGAACTCTCGCAATTTGGACAGCACTTCTCCAGTTGATAACATCTCTGGGCCTTACACAGATAGTTACCACTGCTACCCTTAAACATGGTCACTCTCTTGACTTAGTCTTCCTCCTAGGGATCGAAGTCTCTGATTTGGGTGTGGAACCAGTTGGATGGTCTGATTACTATACTATGGGGTTCAGTTTTTGCACCCCCCTTCATAGGCCTACTCCTGTGAAGATGGTCAGGTACCGCCCTTTATGAGATGTTAGCTCTGAAGGCCTGGCGGTGCTATTTGACTTATCATCCCTCACAGTGGCAAACAGTGACCCAAAGGCCCTCGTGATGGCCTATAATTTGGCCATTTCAGTGGCCCTGGATGTCATTGCTCCTGTCCGTGTTCATCCTCTCTCCCTTCGCCCTTGGTCCCTATGGTTTGATGGGACTTTGAGGGAGATGTGGTGACTAGGACAAAGGTTAGAGCGTTGCTGGCAGAAATCTGCCCTTGATGCCAACCACCTTAGTTTGATGGATCATTATCAAGCTTATCGATCTGCAATCACCCGTAAGAAGGCAGAATTCCTGTCCGGGGAGATTGTGGCCACTCAGAATCTACCAGCTCAGCTTTTTTGAACTGTGGACAGACTGTGCAACCCAGTCTGTCTACAAGTTCGAAAAGCCTTGTCGCAAGAACTTGCTCAATCCTTTGCGACTAAGGTGGCTGACATCAGGTCGGTGCTCCAACCAGCACACTTTATGGGCATTGCATTAGGTTGGCATAAGGCCACTGCCTCTCAGCTTTCCTGGAGTACCTTTGACCGATCGGAGTTCATGGATGTCATGCAGATTGTCCAGGGTGCGTGCCCTACATGCTGTAGTTTGGATCCAGGCCAACTTCCCTGATTTGGGGTTGCATGGATTCCATCAGTCTGGTCCTAGCATGGATAGTCTGGTGCTCCTTGGAAACAGGTGAGTTTCCTAGCTCCCTGAAGGAGGCGGTGGTAACATCCCTCTTGAAGAAAGTTTCTTTGGACTCAGACTGCCATGCAAACTACAGAACAATCTCAAACCTTCCCTTTTTAGGGAAGGTGATTGAGAAAGTAGTGGCTGTACAGCTGGAGAACCATTTGACCATCCATGACATCTATGAACCCCTCAGGTCTGGTTTTCAAAAGAGGCATAGTAATGAGACAGTGCTGGTTCAGGTGCTCAATGATCTCCTGATGGCCAGAGATCAGAAAAACTGCTCCATCTTGGTTCTTCTGGATCTCTCATCAGTGTTCGACACTGTGGACCATGGGGTCCTACTCTGTCACCTGAGATTCATCTGTTGACTGTCAGGTACTGTTCTCAGATGGTTTACATCTTTCTTCACTTGAAGATCTCTGAAAGTGGTGTTCGGGGTTTATTTCTCGGACCCAGTTCCTCTGTCTTGTGGGGTCCCTCAGGGTTCAATGTTGTTCCCCATGTTGTTTGCAGCATATATGCTGCCCCTTGGAGGCATTGTAAGAAGGTATGGGCTGAGGTTTCACTGCTATGCTGATGATAACCAACTCTACCTTTCTTTTGCACCTGACCAGGATGGAGCTGTCTCAGTCTTTAACAGCTACCTCACAGAAATCCAGGAGTGGATGTATTCCAGTTGGCTGAAGTTGAACTCAGAAAAAACTGAGGTGCTGGTTGTGGACCTGGCACACTGGATAGGGAGTCCGGGGCCAGGTTCACCCTCAGGGCTTTTTCTTGGGGGCTTATCACTCCCAACCTCTGAATGGGTGCAAAACCTGGGGGCAATTTTTGATGAAGGGCTGACTCTGCATTCGCAGGTGTTAGCCGTCATCAAGTCCTCTTTTTACCATTTGAGGAGTATCTCCAGGATTAGGCATCTTGTTCCATCTGGTGATCTTCCTACGTTGGACCTCACCTTTGTGACCTCATGCCTAGATTATTGCAACTCCCTTTATCTAGGGCTACCTGGGGTGGAAATCCACCACTTGCAGCTAGTGCAGAATGCTGTGGCCCGGCTTTTGATGGGAAATTCTCAATCCTGTCATATTTCACCAGTGTTGCGCAGACTGCACTGGCTGCTGGTTCATTGGAGGATCACCTTTAAAGTCTGACTTCTGACTTTTAAGGCCCTACACTGACAGGGTCCTGACTACTTGAAAGAACTTCTCGTTCCTTACTGCCCTAGGTGATCACTCTGCTTAGCTGACGAGGGTTTGCTAGAGATTCCAAAGGTGTGTTTGAAATCTTCTGGGGCCCGGGCATTTATGCATGTGGCCCAACTCTTTTAAATTCTCTACCCCGTTGGTTACGGGAGTGCACGACTGTGGCAGGATTCAAACAAGCTTTAAAAACATATTTGTGGGGTCACATGATGGCGGTCTGAAGAAGTGGCAGCAAGCTTCTGACGCTCCATTTCACTCCTGATGAATCCCACTGCTAACCCCTACATTCGGCACCATAATTGACCAAAAACACAAAGACAAAGTGTGGGAACATCTCTGTATCCTGATCGGACACCAACACAATGGATGTTTACATGCGAAAGGCACCTCCGTGGCATTCTCTGCCACCTACCCTGGAGAAAGAAAAGGCCGCAAAATGGTCAAAACAACAGGCCGCTAGCATTAGTAAAACCGTAGCTGGAGCCACGACCCTTTCGGAGGAGAGATTTATAGAGTTAATGCTGCCAAAGGAGGACTCAATTGGCAGCATATCTGAAGAACTACATCAAATCAGAGCTTCAGTAGACAGTTTAACAATCAGAGTCGGAGATTCAGAAGACAGAGTAACATCCCTGGAAAAAAAACAGAATAAAGCTGAATTGGATGTTACGACTGTGTCAAGGAGGGTTAAAAAATTAGAAGAGAAATTAGAAGATTTGGAAGGGCAGAGCAGGAGAAATAATCTTCTAGTAATTGGGATTCCTGAGAAGGAAGAGGATAGTACCCCGATTATTTTCCTGCAGAAGTTTTGTGAGAAAGTCGCAGGACCCTCCCCAAATGGCACTATCTACATGACAGAGAGAGCACATAGAGTGCTTCGCCCTCCACCACCTCCTGGATCCCCACCTTGGCCACTCATATTTAAGCTCTTGAATTTCCTCAATAAGCAGCACATTCTTTCACAAGTTAAAGCTTTACAAGAAGTGCTATGGGAAGGTTGGAAAGTATGCATAACGTAAGATCTCTCCCAAGCTGTCCGAGTAAAGAGGCAAAAGTTACATCCACTCGTTTCGAAGCTGATTGCTGCGGGGAAGCAGTTTAAAGTAAAATACCCGGCGGTGCTCCATGTTAAGAATGGGGTAAATGGTTGGCTTTTGAGTCTCAGGAACAGGCCTCTAGTGAGCTCAAGGTACTCTTTCCCTATCTATTTAAGTGAACTGGATAAAGATTCAAGCTGCTGTGAATCCGGAACAATAGCGATAAAGGGGCTTTATTGAAATTTATCCAAAGGTTTGTTGTATTGCTCCGAATTGGGCTAACTCTACAAAGAACTATCTACCGACAAGCCACTTTAGATGGTACGAATGCCTACAGAAAAGGCCATGAAAAACGTGAGGAACAGTGACTGAGTCAGAGATTCAGTAAGGGAGCGAATGGTTATAAGCCTCCCCTTGTCATGGCAGAATTGATGTAACTATGCCATACAGTACACTCTAATATTAATAGAGTAGATGCCTCTGTGTGTAATTGTATAGAGGATTACTGGAGTGGTTTTTAACTTCAGGGCATTTTATATGATTATTTTGATAGAAACCAAGTGCCATAATGGTATAGTACCATTAGTTTAGTACTGCATTACTGAAATAAAGAGTTAAAAATGAGTAAATTTACTTTTGTGTTTAGGATCTCAATGTAATCTACATAGCGACTTATAATTTAATTGACTTCAAGTTAATGTGGATATCATTACTGTCGGATTAATGAAGATGCAAGGGGGGGAACGGAGCATGGGCAGTCTGATCAGACCTGTGCTAAAACATCACTTGGCGGTAAAGTTGGGTTAGTGCAGTTATTTGAACTGGGGGTAGTTAATGTTATTATTGGGGAAATTGTATATTTTGTTGTTGTTTTTTGGGGGTCGGGAGGAATATTGGGCAAGGTTCTGGTTTATACGTTATGATTGGGTGGTGGCTATGAGGAGAGGATGTGTCAATTATGTGTCTTTATTAGCCACAAGAGGGATGAAAACAAACTGGGGACAATATCTGCAACAGTTGACCAATGAGTGGAACATAACATATTCTAAGTTGGAATGTACATGGGGCCCAGGACAGATGCAAACGACAAGTGATATTTAAGCACCTGTTATACCTCAAAACAGGAATTGCCTGTCTGCAGGAAACTCACCTCAGATGGGAAGATGTCTCTCTTCTATGTAAGCAATGGGTTAACCAGGCCTTTGGAGCAGGAGCCTCTACAAATAGCGGGGTGGCTATCTTGATTGGTAAGAATATTCCCTTCCAACTGGAAACAGAGATATGGGATCCTAACGGATGGTATATTTTACTACACGGAACGTTGGCTGCTCAGCCAGTTTTAGTGGGTTCAATATATGGTCCGAATACACCCTCACCCTCCTTTTTTACCCATCTCTTGAGCCTGCTAGTCCCTCATTCACCCAAGGTTATAATTTTGGGTGGAGATTGGAATACCACTCCCCAGCTGCAGCTAGACAGATCAGATTCCAGGAGATGTGGTTTGTCTTCCACTCAGCGTGCTTTGAAGGATCTCATGTATGGGGCTGGACTGATAGATACATGGAGGGTTCTGAATCCTACTGAGAGAAGTTATACTTTTTTTTCACCCCCACATCGAACCTGCTCCACAAATGATTTTTTCTTGTTAAGCTCCTATGTTATGTCAGGGGTACTGGATGGTACTATCCCTATACGGGTTATATCAGACCATTCCCCCATTGCTATAGTATACTTGGCGGGCCCGGGAGCCAGAAAAGATAACTTATGGTGGTTAAATACCCAACTATTCTAAACTCAGACAACTGTGAATCATGTCAAGGACCTTGTCTCCTGCTCCTTAACAAATAATGTAGGTTCTGTTCCTAAAATAGGAGGCAGTATAGCGCAGTGGTCTAAGGCTCTGAGCTGCAAATCTGGTGACATCCAGCAGACCAGACCTGGGTTTGAATCCCATAGCTTCCACTTGCATACTGTGTAACCCTGAGCGAGTCACTTAACCTCCTTGTGCTCCCAGGTCGCTCATGTAAAAAAACTTTCAGCTTAGTGTGCTATACCTGGTTAAACAACAAAATAAAAAAAAAAATTGAGATAGTTTGGGCGGCCTTAAAATGTGTCTTGAGGGTAGAATGTATACATATTTCCACCACTGGAGCCCATCAATTTAGGGCTAAAATAGACTGCTGCAGCTAGTTAAAACTGCGGAAAAAAAATTTATTCCCACTCACCAGACCAGAACTGGGTAGAACTCCACAAGTTGCAAGCACAGTTCTTTAGTCTTGTGTCCCAGAAAGCAGAGCTCTCTCTCAAAAGGACTAAGATTAAATACCTCAAGTCTGGAGAGAAAGCTGGAAAATTGCTGGCAATCCGGTTCAAGCAGGCGGAGGTAACCAGGTATATTCCTGGCCTACGCATTGACTCTGCTAGTTCTGTCTTAACAGACACTAGACAGATTGCTGACGTTTTCAAAAATTACTTTCAAAATTTATATACAGTTCATGAGGAGGAGGACAGGCCCACAAATGCTGAAATCCAACAGTATTTAGCATTAACTGAGCTTCCTAATTTACCCCTCTCTAATACTGCCTCCTTAAGGCACCATATCCAGGCATGGGAAATAGAACAAGCCAATAGACAACTCCCTTTGGATAAATCCACTGGACCGGATGGCTTCCCGAGTAACTTATACAATGTCTGTATAGCAGAGCTTTCCCCATTATTGACAGACATATATTATTCATGGTATGAGAATGGATTGACAGAACACAACTTTTTAGAAGCCCTAATAGTAATTATTCCTAAACAGGGGAAAGACCTACAATACCCAGAGAGTTACCGTCACATTTCCCTCCTTAATTCCGATATTAAAATTCTAGCTAAAGTACTTGCAAATAGATTGGGGCCTATCATGGGTAAGCTGATTGGCAATGAACAGGTAGGGTTTATGGTGGGATGGTCTTCCAGTGTTCACACGAGCAGATTGTTACATTTGCCTTTGGTGGCCAAAGAATAGGATCTCCCAATGATATTACTATCATTGGATGCCGAAAAGGCCTTTGATCAGGTCTCTTGGGATTTCCTCTTTGCTGTCCTAAAGGGCTATGGATTACCACAGGAACTTATTAAATGAGTCAGAGTATTATATACCTCCCCAACAGCCCGTGTCTGGTGTAATGGTGTTCTCTCAGAATCCTTTTCATTACATCGTGGTACCAGATAGGGCTGCCCCCTATCTCCATTGCTCTTTAACTTGTATTTAGAACCTCTTATTCAATGCCTGATCTCTTTTTCATGCCTTAAAGGTATTGAGATAGGAATGCAGCGGCATCTCTTATCGGCTTATGCAGAGGATTTGCTGTTGCATCTGGAAGATCCTAGGATGGGTACCCCAGATCTACTGGAAGAAATCAATCTATTTTCTAGAGTTTCTTTTTACAAATTAAATCTTTCAAAAACCAAAGCTTTCCCAATTAATGGCAGAACTGCACAGGGAGACATAGCAGGCTTTGGCCTGGCGTGGGAGCCAAGGTCCTTGACATATCTAGGTATTAAAATAACTAGAGAAGTATCTACAATGATAAGGGAACATTTGACATAACTGATGAATAAGTTAAAAATGGAACTTCGCAGATGGGGAGCCCTCCCTATTTCACTTTGGGGATGAATTAGCACAGTAAAGATGAATGTGCTCCCTAGGCTTCTTTACCCTATGGGCATGCTGGGCCTCTTCCTTCCTAAGTCATGGTTTGTTTGTTTACAAATATTGTTGAACCTCTATTTATGGAAAGGGAAGGGGGTTAGATGGGCATATCTAAAGCTAACAGCACCAAAATTACAAGGGGGTCTTTCTTTACCCTCTTTTTTATTGCTATTATGCCCAACACCTTAGCAAATTATGTTACTGGGCCCGCATAACAGAACAGCAAGATATGGAGTCATACTCACCAAATTGGCTGGCCAGAAAGAGATACTTGGCCTCCAAAAGTTATTGTAAATTAACGTCTCTGGCTTATTCTTCCCCGAAATGTTTCCCTAAATCCTTTAGGGCTACCCCAATGGGATAGTCCTTTAGGGCGTTATGCCTACTCCAGAGACATTTATCCCTTGAGTGGCATAAATCCCTTGAACAACCAATAGTGGACAATCCAAATTTCACGATTGGAAACAGACCTATCTCTTCTACTTACTGGGCACCTCTGGTAGGTTGTAAACTATTGGATATTGCTCCGAGGGGTGTGATCCTCTCTTTTTCCCAATTTAAACAACACTTCAATATGCATGATGGACACCTGTTTAAATATTGGCAAATTAAGAAAACTACAAATTCCTTATTGAGGAAAACACAGGGATATATTCCTCCAAAAATGGAACTTTCTTCTCTGTTTCTGGTGGCTGAAATGCCACATCCAGTATCCGGGGTCTACAAATTGTTACAGTCTATAGACACACAATTGCCACAAGGTATATTATTGGGCTCAAAAATTAGCCATTACAGCAGATGTTCATACCTGGAAGCATATTTGGTGTGATACCTATAGATGAATTAAGCAGGATAGACTGCAGCTGGTGCAATACAACATCATGCATAACCTTTATTTCACTCCTGAAAAATTATACCAGATGGGTAGATTACCAACTTTCAAATGCCAGAGATGTTCAGGAGATGAAGAAGATCTATATTGTATGCTATGGACTTGCCCAAAAGTGCAGCTCTTCTGGTGCGCTATCAGAAGATCATTAGACCCACAGCTTGGTCTTGAACCACTATTTTCACCCGAGGTATGTCTACTTAATAGCTACCCACAAGGTACAATCAGGGTTCAGAAAACTCATATGGCCCTGGTATTTGCTGTGGCGAAATTACTGATCATGAAACATTGGAAGGAGTAATCTCTGCCCCCAGTATTGGAGTGGCATAGGGAGGTGTTGTTTGCTTTACAGTTGAAATGACATATTGCCTCAATGGCTAACCGACTCCCTGATTATTTAATTAAATGGGGCTCTTTGGATGCCCTACTTGTAGTTTGGAAGCCTTAGTCCATTAGGCCAAATATTAAGAGGCATGGTTCTCTTTGTTAAAACCATAGCTTGTTATAATTGGCATAGGGAAGGGGGGTAGGGGTAGTTTGAGGGGTGCTTAGTTTAGTCTGAATACTGTTGATTATTGGTTTTAGCATTGTAATGATTCTGATGTATGCAGTCTTTTTCTCAAATGTTTTACTGTGCCAGATGTAACCCAGACTGCTTCTCATGTACTTCTTGATGTAGGGATAAAACTGAATAAAGAATATTGAACAAAAAAAAATATATATTTGTGGCACCAAGCATATGGTGGATGAATGACTTCTGTAACTGTATTAGCTGTTTTTATACTATTTATGATATCTGGATGTTTAATGTGTTATTTTAAACTTTGCTAGGCACATTGGCTTTTGAAAGGCACCATAATAATAAAGATTATTATTATTTGTGATATTTAAATGACTTGGCAGTGGCTGGCAGCAAGAATTTGTGGAACTAGGAAGGATGTCATTATGTTGTGTGTCATCAGGTCTTCAGTTGCAGTGGCAAACTTTTTTATGACTGCACTGCACTTGACCAATGTGATGTGTGACTGGTTGCCTGCCTGGGTGGTGAACACTATGCCTTTTGTTTTTCTTCTTTAAGGATTCAGCATCCATTCCTTGGCATGTTGCTCAGATTCAACAGAAGTAGTTGTAGTACTAGAAAACATTATCACCTCTTGGACCAGGTAGTGTGCCATATACTTCAATACACAGGAGCATGCAAAGCAGTTGCATCATTCACATGGGTAGGGTGGGTGGGCTTTTAGTGCTGCTCATTTCATCATTCATATCCATTTCCTTGGCTTGTTTGGCTCTGACTGGAACATCCATCAAAATAATACCCACACAGCATCATTAATAAAAAAAGAAATCTTAGCTACGTGGGAGTGCCTGCAGTGCTTGGTGGTGCTATGATATATTGCAGGTGTTTGCATCTGTCTGTCTGTCTCCCTCTCTGTCTCTCCCAGCACACTCATGTCACGGGCCTGAGCATGATATGCCACCATTATAGGCCAGCCATGAAGGGGCTAGTAGTGACAGATTGCTTTTCTTATTTAGCAGTTTAATTTTTATACAAATAATCCATTAAATGTGTTCCTTTGTGTCAAATGTAAGCAACTTTGGCTACTTTTATGCATTTTTTCACGTTTTCAAATATTGGTCAATAAATCAGAACTAATCAGCACTAATCAGGATAGAAACATAGAATTTGATGGCAGATAAGGACCGCTTGGCCCACCTAGTCTGCCCATTTTCCTACCTAACAGACAAGCAGCAGATCCTAATTAACCAACAGCTTACTTCCTCCTACCCCCCACTAGGACTGTCTTATGTCTCTCCCATGCATTCTTGATTTCCTCCACTGTTCTTGACTCCACAACCTCCTCAGGGAGGCTGTTCCATGCATCCACAACCCTCTCTGTGAAAAAATACTTCCTCACATTACCTCTGAGCCATCCCCCCTCTATCTTCAAATTGTGCCCCCTTGTTCTTGCACATCTCTTTTTCTGAAAGATGCCACCCTCTTGGACTTTGTTGATTCCCTTGAGGTACTTGAAAGTTTCTATCATTTCCCCTCTCTCCCTTCTTTCCTCAAGGGTATACATATTAAGCTCCTTTAGTCTTTCTTCAGATATCTTCTGGTGCAGACCCTGCACCATTTTGGTTGCCCTCCTCTGGACAGCCTCCACTCTGTCTATGTTCCTTATGAGATGGGGTCTCCAGAACTGCACACAGTACTCCAGATGGGGTCTCACCAACTGTCTGTACAGAGGGATAACAACTTCCTGTTTTCTACTATTGATGCCTCTCCCTATGCATTCCAATATCCCCCCAGCCTTCCTTACTGCCTTCTCATGTTGCTTGCCCACCTTTAGGTCATCTGATATAATTACCCCCAGGTCTCTTTCCATTTTTACTGTTGTCAGTATCTCACTCCCCCATTGTGTACCCTTGCCCTGGGTTTTTGTTTCCAAGATGCATTACCATGCACTTCTTTGCATTGAATCTGAGCTGCCACACATTTGACCATTCCTCCAACCTTGCCATGTCCCTTCTCATCCTTTCCACTCCATCTGGTGTATCAACCCTGTTGCAGATCTTTGTGTCATCTGCAAAGAGACATACTTTTCCTTCCAGTTCCTCTGCAATGTCACTTATAAAGACATTAAAAAGGACCGGTCCCAGTACTGAACCCTGCAGTACCCCGCTAGTAACCCTCCTTTCTTCACTGTGGACTCCATTTACTACTACCCTTTGTGTCCTGTTGTCTAGCCAATTTTTTATCCAGGCTACCACCTTGGGACCCACTCCAAGGCTGGCTAACTTGTGTATTAATCTTTTGTGTGGGACTGTATCAAATGCCTTGCTAAAATCTAGGTAAGCCATGTCCACAGCCCCTCCCTGGTCTACTACTTTGGTCACCCAGTCAAAGAAATCTATTAGATTCGTCTGACACGACCTTCCCATTGTGAATCCATGCTGCCTTGGGTCCTGGGCGACACTGGCCTCTAGGTACTCAACAATTCTTTCCTTCAGAAGTGATTCCATCATTTTACCTACCACTGAGGTCAAACTAATTGGTCTGTAGTTTCCTGCCTCCGTCCTGCTCCCACTTTTGTGAAGAGGAATCACATCCACCCTCCTCCAGTCCTCAGGTACCACCCCATCCTCCCATGATTTGTTAAAGAGAGTAGTCAGTGGTGTCATTAGTTCTACCCTTAGTTCTTTTAGAATTCTTGGGTGAATCCCCTCAGGCCCCATTGCTTTGTCCACCTTCAATTTTATTAGTTCTTTCAGAACCCTTTCTTCTGTAAATGGACTATTATCGACCTCGCCTTCAGAGTGTTTTCTGCTTGGTTTAGGTACCTCCTCTCTCTTCCTTTTGTGAATACTGAGCAGAAATATTCGTTCAGTATCCCTGCTTTTTCATTGTCACCCTCTATCCACATTCTCCCTTTATTAAGCCTCAGTATCCCTCCTTTGGTCTTTCTTCACTCCCTGATGTACCTATAAAAGGTCTTATCCCCCTTCTTAACAGAGTTGGCTATCCTTTCCTCAGTTTGGTCCTTTGCTATTCTGACTGCCTTCCCAGCCTCTTTCTGCTTTAACTGATAATGTTCTCTGTCCTTCTCCTTCTGTGTTTCCTTATATTTCCTGATTACTATCCTTTTCTCCTTAATCTTCCCTGCCACCTCTTTTGAGAACCATAGCAGTTTTTTCCTTCGTTGTATTTTGTTGATTTGCTTTACACAAAGGCTTGTTGCCTCTGTGATGGCTGTTTTGATTACTCTCCACTGTTCCTCCACCCCTCCTTCTTGCCTGTTTGCTAGTGCTTTTCTGAGGCACTCTCTCATTTTCCCAAAGTCAGCCCTCCTAAAGTCCAATACTCTTGCTTTTGAATGGCTTGATTATATGGCTGTGTTTATCATGAACCACACTGTTTAGTGGTCACTTGTTCCCAGATGGCTACCCACTTCTAAATCTGAGATTCTTTCTCCGTCCCCATTTGAGAGTACCTGGTCTAAGATTGCTCCCTCCTGAGTGCGTTCCAGTACTAGCTGTCTGAGGCATGCCCCCTGTAGGGCATCAAGAATGACCCTGCTCTTGGATGTGCCTGCAGCAAAGGTGCTCCAGTTAACATCTGGCATATTCAGGTCCCCCATCAACAATATATCCCCTATTTCTGCCATTCTAAGGAAGCCTTCTATCATTTCCTTGACCATTCCCTCTCCCTGAGATGGGGGTCTGTATACAACCCCCTTGCAGATTGTGGTGCCATTTCCTGTCTCCAGGGTGACCCAGAGTGTCTCATCTGCATCCTGTTTACTCTTTAGTTCTGTTGCTTTGATCCCTTCCTTTACATAAAGAGCTACTCCTCCTCTTTTACCCTCCCTGTCCCTCCTGTAGATTGTGTATCCTGGTATGTTGACATCCCAGTCATGGTTCTCTGTGTACCATGTTTCTGTGACTGCCACAATATCCAGGCAACCCTCTTCCATCAAGACCACTAGATCAGGGAGCTTGTTACACAGACTACGGGCATTGGTACTCATCACCCTCCACTTTTTGATAGCCTTACCCCTTTTAGCCCCATTCTTGTCCTTACTGCCTTTGCCATTTTTTACATTTACTTCTGGCCAGCTCCCTAATGACTTCTCTACCTTGGGGTTTACCTCACTAATTACTGTTGTTTGTGGGGGGAGGCTGGGATTTCCCTGCTCCTTTTCAGTGCCTCCCCACCCTTGGCTAGTTTAAATGCTTGCCAATGAAGCATTTAAACCTCTCACCTAGGATCCAGGTTCCCCTCCTGGACAGATGCAGACCATCACGCCAGTATAGGTCTGCATCCCTCCAGGTGGCTCCCCAGTCCCCAATGAAGCCAAAACCCTGAGCTCCACACTAGTTTTTCAACCATTCATTGAATTCCCTGGTGAGGAGTACCATAGCATCACCCTTGCCATAGACAGGCAGCATCTCCAGGAAGGTTATTGTATGCACTACTTGTCTAAGGCCCCTCCCCAACTCTACAAACTCCTCTTGCACTGCTCTGATCCCATTCCTAGCCAGGTCATTTGTCCCTAGGTGGACAATAACATCCAGCTCCCTCCCTTGTGCAGCTGCTCCCATGATCCTGAGGATTCGTTTCCTGTCCCTCCAAGCCGTGGTGCCAGGCAGGCACCTTACCTCCCTTCCTCCCCTTTTCTACCCCCTAATGATTGAGTCCCCCACCTGGAGTTGTTTCCTTCCCCTGTGGGGTCTCATGCCACCCTCCTGTGGGTCTCCTTTGTGAAGGTTCCCAGCATCCTCCTTGGTTTCCACTGCACGTGCCTCCATAGAGGAACCACTATCCACCATCAGAGCGAATGAATTGTGGAGAGGTACAGCTGAAGGGATGCAACTCTGTTCCACCACCCTTTCCCTTCCTGAACCCACCCTGGTCCAGCCTCTCCTCTTTTTTGGCAACCTCTGAGGTAGTGGCATTAGCCCTGGTGGTCCCAGGGTGGGGAAGGAGGTTTCACGAATCCTAGCCAGGTCAGCCTGGAGATGGGCAACCTCCTCCCTCAGACCAGAGAGGTGCCTGTAAATAGGGTAGCATCGCAGCCTCCAGAATGTCTCCCAGAACACTGCCGCCCCACAGCCACTGCACTGCACCACTCCTATCATGTCTTATTTTGTGTCCCCTCTCCTGTTTCTCTGTATGCTTACTCTCTCCTCTCCTTACAACTCTCACCCTTCCTGTTCTGGAAAAGTAACTTCCTATGTTCTTCAGTAGCCTCCTTCTTCCTTGCTCAGTATCAGACCACCAGCAGCTGGGGGGGGGGAGTGAGCTACTTTTTTCCTTTAGGGTTGACAAAACCAGTGTTTCTCTATGCTCCTTCCCTTCCTACTGCCAAACAGGAAGTTTCTGTTGACAGTCAAATCCAGTGGCTATAAAAGTAGAACTGGCTTAGGATGGGATGGAGGGCAATTAGTAAGAAAAAAGGCTAGCAACAGGAAGCTGTAATTTGAGTCACATGCTTTTATAGTGTCTAAGCCACACCCCCAATTAAGCTCTCTCTCCTCCTACTGGTTTAGCAGAGTAAACTGATACAGAACCCTTCCCAGCACAGAACACACACTGACTTTCTTTCTTTTCTTTCTTTTTTTTTTCATACCCTAAATAAGGCCCCTTCTACTTCTAATAAAGTATCTGTTTGCTTAAACTCAACAGACACTGACTCCTGCTAAGATATAAGTGTTAAATTAATAAGAAAATGTAGCTTCTTTTAGTTAGCTGCTTTCTGCTCTACAAGCAAGGCTAGCAACAGCAGGATGAATCAGGACTTCACCATGTTCTGGTTCTTATTTAATAAGGGTCAGAACTTCATCGAGTTCTCCCATCCCTAGTGAGGGTCCTGATCAATCACAAAGCAGATTAAAATGCTTCACTTGTACTTGACTCTAAGCTGAAGACAGTATCCTAGGCACTTTTACTCTATGGTATCTTATATGCTGACTGTATAACTGTCTCAAGATTCGAATGTAGCTATGCACGGTTTACTCTGCAACTGACCTAAACTTCTAAAATGGATATTTTAAACACTATAAATGAGTTAAAATGGAATAAGAACAACTGTACAGCACACTGTAGCTGCCTTAAACATTAACATGTTAACCTTACTATCTATAATGGATTAAAATGTAGCAATGACCACAGTACTCTATTAGAAAGGTAAAGGTTAACCATTGCATTTTTCTAGGGACTAAGAAGTATTCTCTCTCTT
This sequence comes from Neoceratodus forsteri, assembly GCA_016271365.2. Classification (NCBI taxonomy): domain Eukaryota; kingdom Metazoa; phylum Chordata; order Ceratodontiformes; family Ceratodontidae; genus Neoceratodus; species Neoceratodus forsteri. Next base: position 60,014,623 of record CM028130.1, read on the forward strand.
TCAGTGTATATTGAACAGTGATAAATGTTGAGGGACAATTTTCAGTCTGGTTGGGTTGTGGATCTTGAATCGGTAGAACAAAAGTTACTTGCAACAGTGATGAACTATAAAGAGGTTTATAGGATAACAACAACTCAGACCACACTTGGGTTCACCAGGAAAGAAGATAATTTAAAAGTAACAATAAAACTCTTTTAAGGGCAACAGTGAGCAGGATCCCCTGATGCCTACTACTCAGAGCACACCTGCTTACATTAAACAGAAGACAGTTAAAAAACACAATGAGTAGTATCCTCGGGACATTGGCAACCTGGACCACACTTGTGTCACTAGGATGAAATATGCTAGAAAACCATGATGAACAGGATCCTCAGAACTGCAATTGCAAAGGAAGCCCCCAAACCCACTGTAGGTCAAATAGCCCTGACTTTCAAGCTGGATAACTCGTGTTCTATCTGACTCACTTCTGGGTTGGAAACAGGAGCCAGAGCTTGAAGTTGTAACTGTCTGACTATCATCCTACTCTTTCCAAATGACCAACCATTTCTTTCATTGCATGGTACAGTACTGTATGTCTGGTCTGTAACTTTTTTCTTTAGTTTGTACTGTATATTAAAGTTTCTAAAAGTTTCTTAAAATACACCCAGAAGCAGAATACATGTTGCAGCAAGGGCTGAGAACATATCAGTTCTGATTTTTACAAATTTTGAGGAAAATACTGATGAACCAAAACTCTTCACAGCTCTCTGTGACAGTGATCATGTTATGGTTTTTATTAATATTAAAGTTCATCTGAATAGACTACTTGGGGCAAATCTAAATGTAAGGATTTCTATAGATCCAATTACAGTGAAATAAGGCGATATCAATTGGATTGGAACTGGCAGGTTGAATTACAAAACCTTGGACTGAACCAAGTTTGGAACAAGATAAATTTTAAAATCCAGCACTGTCTGAATCATTGGGTTCCAGAATGTACCAATTATGAAAAAAACAAAAGGATTCCACCATGGTAGAATCTTATTATAAAAAAGTATATCAATAAAAAAGGAAGTTGTACTATAAATATAAAAAGAAACAAAACTCAAATACAAAAGATAGGTATAAGAAAATGGCCCCCCCCAAAAAACAAGCTTCTTATCTTTTATGTTAAGAAAAACATGGAACTCAAACTCATCGCACTGGTTTCAGATAATACAAAAGCAATTTTATAACTATGTAGGTAGTCTAAAAGCCAAGAAAATAGACGTTGGACAATTACTAGTGAATAATGAACATATTCTTATAGAAAATGAGATTGCAGACGAGCTGAATAAGTATTTCCTAAGTGTATTTCAGGATAAGGAAACTATCCCCCATGTAAAGGCACATAATAATAGCATACATAGAAATATAAAATTTGAGGGCAGATAAGGACCGCTTGGCCCACCCAGTCTGCCAATTTCCCCTACTTAATGGATAAGCATCAGATCCTAGTTAACTAACAGCCTACTTCTTCCTGTCCCCATCCCCTAGAATTGCCTTATGATTGTCCCATGCATTCTTAAATTCCACTACTGTTTTTGACTCCACAACCTCCTCTGGAAGTCTATTCCATGCATCCACAACCCTCTCTGTGAAAAAATACTTCCTTACATTACCTCTGAGCTGCCCCCCATCTTCAGATTGTGCCCCCTTGTTCTTGCACACCTCTTTTTCTGAAAGATGCTACCCTCATGGACTTTGTTGATTCTCTTGAGGTACTTGAAAGCTTCTGTCATGTCCCCCCTTTCCCTCCTTTCTTTGAGGCTATACATGTTAAGCTCCTTAAGTGTCTCTTCATATGTCTTCTGGTGCAGACACTGCACCATTTTGGATGTCCTCCTCTGGACTGCTTCCATCCTGTTTATGTCTTTGCAGAGATTGGATCTCCTGAACTGCACACAGTACTCCAGATGGGGTCTCACCAGCTGTCTGTACAGAGGGATAACAACTTCCTGTTTTCTACTGGTGATGCCTCTCCCTAAGCATCCCAGTATACCTCCAGCCCTCCTTACTGCCCTTTCACATTGTTTGCCCACCTTTAGGTCATCTGATATGACTACCCCAGGTCCCTTTCCATTTTTGTTGTTGTTAGTATCTCACCCCCCATTGTGTACTCTTCCCCTGGGTTTTTGTTTCTCAGTGCATTACCTTGCATTTCTTAGCATTGAGTCTAAGCTGCCATATATTTGACCATTCCTCCAACCTTGCCAAGTCCCTTCTTATCCTTTCCATCCTACCTTGTGTATCAACTTTGTTGCAGATCTTTGTGTCATCTGCAAAGAGTCATACTTTTCCTTCCAGTCACTCTGCAATGTCGCTTATAAAGACATTGAAGAGGACCGGTCCTAATACTGAACCCTGTGGTACACCACTAATAATCCCCCTTTCTTCAGAGTTGACTCTGTTTACTGTTACCCTCTGTGTCCTGTTCTCCAGCCAATTCTTTACCCAGGCTGCCATATCAGGAGCCACTCTCATGCTGGCTAACTTTTATATTAATCTTTTCTGTGGGACTCTGTCAAATGCCTTTTAGATTTGTCTGACATGACCTTCCTGATGTGAATCCATGCTGCCTTGGGTCCTGTGCCTCTCTGGCCTCTAGGTACTCAGCAATTCTTTCCTTCAGAAGTGATTCCATCATTTTCCTATCACTGAGGTTAAATTAACAGGTCTGTAGTTTCCTGCATCTGCCCAGCTCCCACTTTTGTGAAGAGGCATCACATCTGCCCTCCTCCAGTCCTCAGGTACTACCCCATCCTCCCATGATTTGTTAAAGAGGGTAGTCAGTGGTGTCATTAATTCTACCCTTAGTTCTTTTAGAATTCTTGGATGAATCCCACCAGGCCCAACTGCTTTGTCCGCCTTCAGTTTTAAGAGTTCTGTCAGAACCCTTTCTTCTGTAAATGGGCTGGTATCAACTCCTTTATCCAGAGTGTTTCTATTGTTTGGTTTAGGTACCTCCCCCTCTTCATTTGTGAATACTGAGCAAAAATATTTGTTTAGTATCTCTGCTTTTTCATAGTCACCATCTGCCCACCCCCCTCCCCTTTATTAAGCCTCACTATCACTCCCTTGGTCTTCCTTTGCTCCCTGATGTACCTTTAAAAGATTTGATCCCCCCTTCTTAACTGATTTGGCTATCTTTTCCTTGGTTTGCTGTTCTGACTACCTTCCCAGTTTCCTTTTGCTTTAAGTGATACAATTCTCTGTCTTGTTCCTTCTGTGATCCCTTGTACTTCCTGAATGCTTTCTTTTTCTCTTGAACCTTCCCTGCCACCTCCTTTGAGAACCACAGTGGTTTCTTACATTGTTTTGTTTTGTTCATTTGCTTCACACTCTGTGATGGCAGTTTTGATTATTCCCCCATTGTTCTTCCACTTCTCCTTCCTGCCCATTTGCTAGTGCATTCCTTAGGCGCTGACCCATTTTGGCAAAGTCAGCCTTCCTAAAGTCCAGTACTTTTGCCTTTGTATGGCTTGACTCTACTGCTGTGTTTATCGTGAACCATATTATTCAATACTGTCGAATACCACTAGTTGTTAATGCAGCTGAGGTACCTGATGTCATATCAAACATAAAATGAAATGGTGCACCAGACCCAGATGGCATAGCACCTATATTCCTAAAGGAACTGGCAGCTGAATTATCAGGACCATTGGCAGCTTTATTTAATGCATTACTGACTAAGGGTATGATTCTAGATGATTGAAAAACAGCAGCTATAACCCTGATATACAAGGGGGTGTTAAAAGTGATGTCCAGAGTTATAGACCAATTTGTTTGACCTCCATTAAGGGTAAGGTCCTTGAAAAACTAATATAGATACATATAACAAAACACTTATCAGAGAAAGGGCTCCTAGACAGCACACAACATGACTTTATTGCAGGCAGGTCATGCCTCACCAACCAGCTTCAATTCTTAGAACCAGTGAGTGCTACAATAGATAAGGACCTACCAGCGGATATAATTTATTTAGATTATGCAAAGGCTTTCGACACTGTGTTCCATAAGATATTGGTAGAGCACCTTATCAAGCTACACATACATCCTAGCATAGGAAACTGGATCATATCTCGGTTGGAAAATTAGAGACAATGTGTTTCCATAAGAGGCTACAAATCCTCTGTTGGTATAATTACAAATGGGGTACCTCAGAGCTCAGTGTTATGCCCTATTCTTTTTAACATTGTTGTAGCCTCCATGCAGTCTCCAGATTATGTATGGCTTACTAAATATGTTGACAATTGTAAAATGGGAGGGATTGTACAGTAAACAACCTTTAGCCAGCTCATTAGATGCAGTCAGCACTATGTTTCTTGGAATCCTGGGCCAAAGAAAACAAAATGCAATTTAATGTTTCAAAATGTGAAGTAATGCACCTGGGAAAAAGAAACTTATGCCATCAATATAAGCTCAATAACCTGGTCCTAGGTAAAACTGAATGTGAGAAGGACCTGGGCATACTGATTGCCCACAGTTTCACATTTAAAGAACACACTAGGAATATAGTAAATAAATGTAACAGAGTAATGGGATGCATACTAAGGAATTTCAAAAGTAGGGAGCAGGAGGTCCTGATACCACTGTACACCAGTCTCATTAGACCAAATATGGAGTATGGTGCCCCTCTCAGGGCTCCACAAACTATTTGGGGTTAAAAACCAATTGAAGGTATACAAAGGAGATTTACAGAAAGGATCAGAAATCAGAAGGACTTGGATTACTCAGATAGGTTACTTAACCTAGAATTATGTTCTATGAATTATAGGCAATTAAGAGGAGCCTTATGTTTGACCTACAAAGCAATGCACAATGATGCCTTATTCGAAACAATTGGTCTAACTAAACAAACCAATGCTAGTAATACAAGATATCACAAGTACAAAATAAAAGCAGATACTAACAAGACTGGAAAGGAAATTCCTGGTTTACACAGAGACTAGCCAGTGCTTGGAATAGTCTGCCATCTGAAATTGTGATGAGTGAAACAATGTTAAATTTCAAAACCAGACTAGACAATCATATGGGAAATCATAAATATAATTTCCACCAGTAATTTCTGGTGGCAAGTTTATAGGCTTGCCTTTCGAACTTGTATATCTTCTATGATTCTATGATAAATCAGTCAAAGACCAATTAATATTTTACAATACATTACACCCTATGCACTATTAACTAACTAGCATCTTCATCTACATTTCAGGAAGAATAATTCATGTTAATCCTGCTGACACTTGAATAAAGTAACAGCGTGGAACTGAAGAAAACAAATTCTAGCAACTGTACCTGTGTGTTCATAACCTGATTGCTGGCCACTGTGAGAATGAGATAGACAGAACAAGCCAGTGTCACATATACAGAAAAGATTTAACAGAGTACATGTACAGAATCTTATAAGGGTGGGAATGTACCATTTGAGGATTTGTATGACTATTTCGTACCACTGTACATCAACCTCTAAGACCTGTGAATTGTTAAAGACAGTGACTTATTATACCATGGAACACATAGGTTACCAATAGGGTTGTGCTGCTGGGGGCAAATCAAGTCAATGCAAATTTATCTGTTAGGTGCACGCCTATCAAAGACTCTAGGTGCCATGCAGATAGCAAACTTAGTACAATTCAAATTAAAACAAACATAAAAACAATATATACATATTAAAACAGAAATGCTTAGGATTAAACACAGTTTAAAATTTCTAAGGCTTAGGGGGGGTCCCAAAACCAATAAAAAATATTTATTTACAGTAGACTTGTGAAAAGTACCAGAAAGGGTCTCCTTTAACCAAAGCTGGAAGTGTGTTCAACACCAGAGGAGCTGCAACACAAAAAGCTCTTTCTCCTGAAGATTTAACTCAGGAGCCTGGAATCATAAGGAGACCTGCCTCAGTGAAATGAAAAGGGCGGACAGGAGTGTATTCTGTCACAAGATCTTTTGGATAACTGGGACCCAGATTCTGTGGGTCTTTGTAAACCAACAAGCATATCTTGAAGCTCGTGTGCCACTTCATGAGAAGTCAGTGCAGTTCCTGGAGAACTGGCATGATATGACTGGATTGAGAGGTCCCAGCTATCAGCCAGGCTGCCGAGTTCTGCACAAGATGCAAGTGACACACCAGCCCTGCAGATAGCTCTAGGTAAAGAGCATTACAGTAATACAATCAGGAAGAGACAAAGCATGCACTAGTGATTCCGGGCCAGAGCAAACAAAATAGGTCTGACTTTGGGCAATATTCCATAGATGGTAAAAACCACTGTGGACAACAGATGACACCTGAAATTCTAGTGTCAGTCTATTATCCACAGTAATGGCCAAGTTCTTCTCTTTTTTTTTGTTCTGGCCCCACAATTCCCTCTGAGGAGCACATTCCCTGCCCTGCATGCCATCCCACCATTCCCAGGCTTGCCCCCCGGATGAGGCCACTGGGAGGGCACTTCCCTGAAGGACACTTATGGCATACCCTGGCTTACACCCCAAGGTGGGGTCATGGGAGTGGGACCCCCCTCCTGACAGGCACTTCTGGCAGCGGGAATGGGGTCAGAGCAGGGTGTCATACCCAGGGGACCAGAGTTTTTTCAGGTGCAGTGATCTCCTGGGAAGTGGGGCCTGCAATGATGCCAGCGTCTGTCCCACTTCCCACTCAAACAGGCACCTGCCCTCTTATGATTCCCCCAGCCACCACCAGAGGTTGTTAACCAGCCAGACTCTCATCCTCCTGTCCGCTGGAGAAGGAGAGCCACCCCTTGGATGCACCATCCTTATCTGCCCAGCCAACCCTCTGGCTCTCGGGTCCATTCCAGAATCTGGGACATCTGTGTTGCAACTGGTCACCTTGCCACTGTGGCGGTCGGCCAGTGCAAGTTCTTATGTTTATCAACAGCTTGTAGTGTGGTGCCATTTATTAATGGCAACAAGACATCATCACTATTCATTGCTGTAGCTACCAAATCTGATCTCATCAATAGCACCTCTGTCTTTGATGAGTTGAGCTTAAGCCAGCTTGAAGTCATCCAGACCTGGATCTCTATAAGATGCTCATCCAGCACAGCCACTGCATTTTCCCCATGAGGAGCACAAGACAGATAGATCTGGGTGTCATCTGTTTAGCAGTTAAAACCCCAAACTTACCACTTGATGATCTCCACCAATAGCAACATATACACAGAAGATGATACAGACATCAGAACTGACCCCTGAGGCACACAATAGCTGAGAGCAGCAGCATCTGAGGTGTTTCCACCTAACGCCACCTGTTGCACTCTGCGAGATAAGCATGACTCTAACCACTGCATTACTGTACCTGAGAGTCCTTCATAGTGTCTCAAATGGGATAGTAGCATTCCATGTTCTACCATCTCAAATGCTGAGGGCAGAACTAGCAACATCAAGATGGAACAATGGCTGCTATCTGTAGCCTGGAAAAGATCATTGTACACTACGACAAGAGCAGTCTCTGTACTGTAAGAAGGCCTAAAACCAGACTAAACAGGCTCAAGGATTTCAAAATATTCCAAAAGGTCCTGTAGCTGTGCTGCCACAGTCTTCTCAATAATCTTCTCTAGGAATGGGCGGTTCGAGACAGGCCTGCAATTCACCAGATCATCAGGATCCAGTGATTTTTTTTTTCAGAAGGGGATTCCTCACTGTCCATTTCAGTTCAGTGAGGAACACACCCTTCTGAAGTGAACACCTGACTATCTCTGCATTAATTGGAACCAGGGTTAACCAGCAACTTGAGAAAAAGCTGGTAGGCCCTGTGTCCAATCTACGGTACGTAGGGTGCAGCCCCAGAACCACTTGCGGGATCTTCTCCACTCGGACTGGATCAAACTCCTCCCAAGGTGACAGAATGCTAAAGTCCCTTTCCTTCTGAACACTGCTAGCCCATGACAGGCCACCTGAGGAGACTTCAGGCCAGACAGAGGACACCTTGCTTAGGAAAAATCGATTAAACTCATTGCCATTTTCTGCTGTAAATTCTATCGTGACTGCAGACATTAAGGATTTAATAAACTGTCTTACAGTGTTGAGAAGCTGAAAAGAATGATTTTTACCTTCATGAATCACATGTGACAGAAATTGTGTATTTTTCAGTGGGATAACCCACTGATACTCACCATAGTGACTGTACATAGATACACAGAAATTGTCGGCAGATGAGGACCACTTGGCCCAACTAGTCTGCCTGTAAGCCCTAAACTTATATGCAGTCACTGACCGTAAGTGATCAATGGCTTTTCATCACACCTTCCCCTCCTAATGTTCTCTTGTGCCTGTCCCAGGCATGTTTAAACCCCTCCACTGTGCTTGTCCCTACCACCTCTTGTGGCAGACTGTTCCAAGCGTCCACCACTCTCTCTGTGTAGAAACACTTCCTCATGTTTCCTCTTAATCTACCCCACTCCAATTTCATATTATGTCTCCTCATTCTGATATCTTTTCTACATTGGAAAAGATCCCCCACCTGCACATTGTTTATGCCCTTGAGATACTTGAAAGTTTCTATCATGTCCCCCCTTTCTCTACTCTCCTCCAGTGAGTAGTTATTGGTCTTACTCTCTCCTCATATATTTTGTGATGCAAGCCATGCATCACCTTTGTCGCCCTTCTCTGGATAATCTCCACCTTGTCTATGTCCTTATGCATGTGTGGTCTCCAGTACTGCATGCAGTACTCCAGGTGAGGCCTTACCAGTGTTTTATACAATGGCATCGACACCTCCTGTCTCCTGCTAGTAATGCCTCTTCCTGTGTACCCCAGCATGCCACTGGCCCTGCCTACAGCATTTTCACACTGTTTTGGTAGCATAAGGTCATCAGATATGATAACTCCTAGGTCCGTTTCCTCTTTGGTGATAGTCAGCACCCCCCCATTTTGTAGCTGTCCTTAGGGTTCCCCGTATCCAGGTGCATTATCTTGCACTTTTTGAATTGAACCTCAGTTGCCACACCTCTGACCATCTTTGAAGCTTCTCCAGGTCCCTGTTCATTATCTGTACCCCTTCTGGACTATCCACTCTGTTGCAGATCTTGGTGTCATCTGCAAATAGGCAGACCTTTCCTTCCAACCCCTCTGCAAAGTCACTAATGAAGACATTGAACAGGACTGGTCCCAGAACTGATCCCAGTGGTACTCCACTAGTCACCTCTCTCCCCCTGGATGCATCCCACTTATAACCACCCTCTGTCTTCTGTCCATCAGCCAGTTTCTAACCCAATGTTTCACCCCATGTCCCATGCCCAGACTACTCATCTTGTTAACCAGCCTTCTCTGTGGGATGGTATCAAAGGCTTTGCTGAAATCTTGGTAGGCGATGTCTACCACCCCTCTCTGATTCACTTCCCTAGTCACCCCAATCAAAAAATCTATCAGATTTGTTTGACAAGACCCTCCTGCTGTGAATCCATGTTGCCTCAGTTCCAGGGCATCATTGGATTCTAGGTGTGCCACTATCCTTTTTTTCAGCAGTGTCTCCATGATCTTCCCCACCACTGAGGTGAAGCTGACTGGCCTGTAGTTCCTCGCTTCCTCCCTACTACCACTGCTGTGCAGTGTGACTATAATGCATCCTCCTCCATTCCTCTGAAATCACGCCTATGTTGAGTGACTCTGTGAACAGGGTAGCCAGAGGTACTGCTAGTTCCCTTCTCAGTTCCCTTTATATCATAGGGTATATGTGGTCTGGCCCCATTGCTTTATCCACCTTCAGCTTTGTGAGTTCCTCCAGAACTCTCTTCACTGTGAATTGACTGGTGTCCACTTCTCCTCCCATTGCCTCTTCTCCCCAGCTGTGGTCCTTGTCCCTCTCCCCCTTAGTGAATACTGAACAGATGTATTTGTTCAGTATTTCTGTTTTGTCTAGATCCTCCTCCTTACACTCTTCCTCCTCCCTTTTGAGCATCACAGTCCCTCCGTTTTTTCTTCTATCACTGATGTACCTATAGAATGTCTTGTCCCCTATTTTTACAGTCTGTGCTAACCCCTCCTCTGTTTGTGCCTTGGCTCTCCTAACAGCTTTTCCTGCTTCCCTTAGACATTCAATGTACACCTCCCTGTGCAGTGCCTATTTGTCCTCAGAGCTGGTCCTCCACCAGGAATGCTCTAAAATCTGCCCCTTAGTCTTCAGTGACCTCATATCAGCATTAAACCAGGGAGATCTGGGGCAGAACATCAAGGAGCAGCCACAATAAGGCACCAGAGAGTTGAAGGCCACCACAGTGGTTTTGTTATTACCCTCCACAGCATTTTCCACACACTTTGTGCAAGCTGTTTCCAAACTCATAATTTCCAGAATTACCAGAAGAATTTCTGGTTCCAAATTTTTAAAAAAGGTGATATCTGACCATCTCCACAGAGGGGGTTTCAAAATAGGGGACCCTGCAATGAAGCTGTATAGCATGATGATCCAATAACATGGCTGGGTCAACCCTGACATCATTAATGTCAAAATCCAATGTGAAAAGTAAATCTAAGGCATGGCCTTTTTGATGGATCCTAGTGGCAATTGCCTGTACTAGGCCCAGTGAGGACATAAACTGGAGGAACTGTTGTTCAAACTGAGAGCCTTCCTCATCGACCTCTACCCAAGTGTTGAAATCAACCAGCAGTAACAGACAGGATGTATCCACCCCTAGCTCAGCCATGAAACCCTCCAGTTTCTGCAAAAAATCACCCCCATGCTCCAGAGGACAGTAGAAATGGATGATTCTACAACCTGTACCCAGCCACCTTGAATAGTCACACATTCAAATTAAGTGATTTCAACCATGGGGTATGCCATCAGTCCCAGAGTAGCTCTAAAGCAGATGGCTACCCCAATCCCCCCATGCCCCTGCTTCTTGCAATGCACCACTGAATAATGCAAAGGGATAGCTGCCTCAAGCACAAGGCCAGTTTCATCACCCAATCAGGTTTTCATGATGCGTACCAGGTCCACTGAGGAATCTGCAATGAATGGTTCCACCACCATGGCTGTATTCCTCAGGAACCAGGTGTTACAAAGAATTGCATGGAGTTGGAGAATAAGTAAGACTGGACCTCTTGCTACCTGTTCTGTTGTAATCAGGGGATCCCTTGGGAACATCATCAAATAGGATGGTCCTATATCTGGGTCCGTCTATGCCCATGGTGCCTTATTGACTTGATACTCCCAATCACAACCTCTTTCACTACCACTGCTCAGCCAGCTGATATCTCTGTCCACATCCCTGGAGGGTGCCAAACCCCCCACAGCAGTTGGTGACCTCAGATGGTATAGTATATTGACGCCCTCCGAAATGGCCCAATTGATGTCGCTGCTCTGAGGAGCAGGAAACAATGGGACCACCACCATAGTATTGCTACACATATTTAATACAATTCCAAAACACCACCATCCCAACTCAAACGTAAATGCCCAAGCCTATCTATCAACAACAACCACACACACCAAATACACACTCCAATAAACTCAGTAAACACAGTACAACCCTATTATCCATAACCCTGACTTATACAACACATGAACATGAGAATACAAACCAAAAAAATAAGAAACAAAAGGAAAGGGGAAACACATATGGAGTCCTGCACAAAAGAGAAATATTATTTCACTAAAACCCATTTGTAGAGACTCATGAGACACCTGTTGCCACCAGATGAAGTAAAAACCTTTAAAAATCATGAGAAAGCATTATACAGAAATTCTGGTTATAATTCTGGTACTCAAATCAAATTGTTCCAGCAACATTCCTCAACCTCTCCAGCTGGCACAAACTAGAGAGCAGGAAAGGAGTGAAAGGTGATCACTTGCAGCTAAGCTCAGCTCTCATCTGAGCCACCTACTTTTATTTATTTATTTATTTAATTTATTTATTAGGTCTAGTATTACAACATCTTTGAGCCAGGACTCTTTTACAAAGGTTCCAAGTCAGGTTACAATTCAAAACATAAGACATGTAAGTCAGATTACAAATTCAATACATAGTACAAGGTTACAAAAGTGTAAGCTAAGCAGAGTTACAAAGCATCTGAGCAACAAAACAAGTTTTGGAGGCTAGGTTACAAGGAGATAGAAGATGAGGTGCAGAGAGGATAGAGGACAAGAGAGAGGAAGAGTAGACGGGGCGGAGAGCTAAAGAGGAGGAGTGCAGCCAGAGGCATTGTCATAGACATAACATGGGGAAGTGCATGCTAAGTGGTAACCAAGTGCTAATAGGAGAGAGAGTTGCATAAGGTTAGGGAAATATTCATGGGGTCAGCTAGTGGAGGCTTGGATCAAAGAAGTCACTTGGAGAGAAAACAGCTTTTGTTTAGCCCTTCTCTTACAGGGCAAGGAAGGAAAGTCAGCTCAACAAAAGACTGTAGTCCATCAAAAACACTTCACCAACTGTCCACAAAACAGGACAGTGAGAAATTGCCCCAATCCTTTCTCACAGCACAATGGGACCAATAGGCTGTAGCTGTCAGAAGTGTCTATTACTGGCATTTCATCAGGCTCTCATCACTGGCTTCACATTACAAAATAATTATTTTAGAATTTACTGGGTTGTTGGAATTTTTCTGACGGCACAAACCATCGGACCCTTGTAGACTTGGTCACTGGTGATCACACAATCTTCTTTCTTTACAAAACCATCCAGAATCTCACAGGAGAAGAAATAAAACCCAAATGCTCCTATTGGTTGAAAGAATCTCACACTTATAGCTCATATCAACAGCATTATTTTATGGGAATACTTTGCCAGATATGCTAAAGTAGATAAATTACACCTTATGCAATACAAGATCACTAATAATGTATACTTTAACCCACAGAAGTGCCACAAGCTGAACATTTTCCCCAGTACCACATGTATGAAATGTAATTACCATGTAGGATCTCAGAAGCATTTATTAGTCCCAGCCCATATGCTAGCAAATAAAGCTCACTTACACTCACTACGGGGACTTTACCATGTTCTCACCTCCAAATTATGTTCACTGGAAACAGGTCTTGATAATTTACTCTGTACCCAGAGGCAATATATGGCTGTCATTACAGCTTGTGCCAAGTTGGTTATCTTATACCACTTGATGGACCAAATCATTCCCCCCATAGGGGGTGGTGTGGTAAAATTACCTCCACCTTAAAGATGGAAAAATCCTTAGCCATCATCAGACATTCCTTGAAAAAGTATCAAAAGAAATTGAGGAAGCTAGTGGCTCTTTAAACCAAAAAGCAGTCAGACAGTTACTTGAACCCTTCAGCAGTGCAATGGTATTATAGACATGAACAGAAACCACAGATTCCACTTGACAGAGGAACAGAGTTGGATTGCAGAAATGGTCTTAGTGCCAGGAAACTAACCAGATGTAGCAGAAAGCAGCTATAATTCAGTAATTTGCAAACTGCAATTTATACTCCAAGCAGTCACCCAGGCCAGGAGACTCCACCGGTATAAAATATACCAAAAAAGTGAGTGCCGATTTAAACCAATGAATTGAAAACAATTAAAGTTTGTAAACTGAGCACAACTAAAACATGTGATGGATGCCCAATTAACAAATGCTAAGCTATCTATAAAACAAAATAATGCCTCTCTATAAAAATCCCTGACTAGTCTCAACAAACTCTGGTCAGAGCCACTATGGTTGCTAATGCATTAACTTGATAAGGGTGTTTCATGGGCTTAAATGTAAAGATGAATTGCTGTGGTCAGCTTTGTGTGTAAATGTCATTTTTGGTAAAGTTAGATCATTTATCTGGTTGATCTTGTGCTTCCCATATGTTTAAAATGGGAGCTGCGAATGTGTCTTGTACTAAGTGGAGAAGGAGAGGGAGCTCCACACCAAAGCCTTCAAGTTATGGTAGAAGAAGTGGTGTAGTGAGAAGGGGCATGGCTGCATTGGGGACTGAGGGCCAACCTGCAAGGATAAGAGCCTAAACCGAGGTGATGGCTAACTTCCATTAAAGAGGGAACCATAGTCCTCAGTGCATGGTTTAAATGTTGCTTTGCTGGATATTTAAAGTAACTGAGGCAGTAATGGAAGAAATGGACGAGGCAAAAAGTGAGCCATCACAGGCTGAGATAAAGAGTGGGGAGGTCCTAAGCAGGGGATTAGCAATGAAGGAAAGGTGGAAAAGGAGCTGTCAAAGAAGAAAGGTGAGGACGGAGGAAAAATTGGGACAGGAGGAAGCGTCAAGAAGAAAGCTGAGGAATGTCAAAATGGTGCAAGGTCTACATCAGAAGCCCTATGAAAGGAAACTTAAAGAGTTCAATATATACACCCTGGAGGAGAGGAGGGAGAAGTGGGATAGCATGGAGCCCTTTAAATACCTGACAGGGTTAATAAGGTACAGAAGAGAGGTATGTTTCAGAGAAAATGGTGCTGTAGAACAAGGGGTTGGGATATGAAGCTGAAAGAAGGAAGATTCAAGAGAGATGTGAGAAAGTACTTCTTTGCAGAAAGGTGGTGGATTCCTAGAACAGCCTTCCATGGGAGGCAGTGGGCTGAAACCAGTAGTGGGTTTCAAAAATGCCTTGAATTGGCACAAAGGAACCATTGAAAGAAGGAAGGGGATGGAAGAGAAAGTGCTGTAGATCAAGTTTGGTCTCCAGCAAAACTAATCATAATTAAAAATTGGCAGTCTAGATGGGCCCAGCAGTTATTATCTGCAATCATTTTCTATGTTTCTGTGTATGACAGGTTATGCGATTCAAGTGGATAGAGTGTAAAATTATTAATATGCACAAAGTTGATATGGTAAACTATGTGGTGGTACAACTAATTCATGTTGTACTATGCTACTCAGGCATGATAATCAAATCAGTAATAATATATGTATTGAGCAAGGGGAGAAAAAAATCAAGGGAGGATGTGTGAAGCAATATACTACTCATAGAATGGTGACACCATGATAGGTACATACTGTATGAAGTTACTGTATTATGATGGTATCCGACTGTATACCAAGGCTGAATAAGCTACAATATTGGATTTTATTTATTTTTGTTTTATTTTTAATAACCCAGACATTGTCTACATAATAATAATTCACAACCAATGATGCTGCTTACAACTTGAGACCTTGTTTTTTTTTTTACCACTTTAGTTTTGGGAAATCACTTGTAACATGGCTGCAATTCTGTTCTGCCAATTTACTTTTGGTTTATCTATACATGCCTCTAACAAGAGAGTACTGTACAGTCTGTATTAATGCCAGTGCACAATATTGATCTTGGGACAGATCGTGGAGTGCATTTGGTTGGATCCTGAAAGGGTTAATATAAAGCAGTCCTTCAGATAAGATAACTCATTGCCACCCACCCACACACATACACACACACACACTTGGGAGTGCTAAAAAGTAATCTGAAACTCCTCTGGAATTTCCTCTAAACACTTGCTGCTCTGTTGCAAATTATTGTAAAATTGTATATCACCACGTAAACTTTCTCTCACGGATCTGCCCTCACTCTCACAGCCACACCAAATATCAGGTGTGCTGTCAGCCTGTCAGATCCTCAGATACAGTGGAGTACTTCAGCTCTGTTTGCTCTGCTTTTTAGTTCCTCCAGTGTTACACATACTAACTGCATGCCATATAATGTTGTTGATGCGGTGACTGAACACACTTCCCAAAAAGCCGGTGAAGCATGACTTTTCTACACTTCAAACAGAGGATATAGATGCTGAAGTGCTTGCTGTCACTGCTGGAATTTCCCAGGTCATGGCCAAAAATGGTTCTGAGCAAATAAAAACAGCATCTCCACTCCCAAAAAATGATGACTCACCCATACTGTCTATGCACCTGAGGTGCGATTTGAGATTGGGGAATATTTGCACCAACATGGATTAAGGTAACCTGTGCATTTTTAAGAGGGAAAATACAAAAGTTAAATAAATGAAAGTATAGTCTGTACTTTCAAATGGAACTATCTACTGAAACTTAAATACACCCCTGACCCTCAAAACCTGACCAAAACACTACTTATCGAACCTTGGTGGTGACCATCACTATTAATGGCTGACGTGGAGACTGAGGTGAGAACAATTATCCAGTCACTATGGTCAGAGGGTGCAGTTTTTAATGGCAGGGTATTGGCAGCCATAGACCCGGAATAGTCAAGACCACTCACCCCCACTTGTGTAAAGTGAATGGGGGCCCCCTGTCATTTTCCAGACAGTAGTCATGGCTATTTCTAAATAGAATGGGGTTCAGCAAAAGGAGAGGGACAAGAGCAGCACAAAAAAAAACCTCTAGATTTTCCAGAATTAAAACTGCAGTTTCTACATCATATAAAAGTAGCAGCGATGCAAGAATTGGTCCCTTCTTAACTACTACTAAACATGGATGAGATGGGGAATCAACCTTACTACGTGCTCTCAGTGGATGATAGACACTGTGGGAAAGAGACAGAATGAGGTCTCCAGGCTGGGAGACAAAAGACAAGTGACCGTGCTTTTGTGCTGCTCTTTATCCAGTCACTGCCTCCCACCTCAGGTGATTTATCAGGGCAAGACTGAGCAGTGCTGCCTTCATTTGCCTACCCTGCTGACTGGATTGTAACACTCATGGAGAAACATTGGGCTAACTCCAGCACCACCACTGAGTTTACTAACAGTGTTGTTGTCCCATACTTTAACAATGTCCTGATGGGGGAAATTAGGAAATGGCTACCCCTTCTCCTCATATTCAGTTCTTGCCTCTCCCCCCTCTCTTCTCCACCTGCTCTTCTGGGTCACCAGTGTGCACAACCTAACTCCAACCTTTTTACTCCTACAGCACTTGCGTACTACCTCGAGCCTGTTCATGGTACACTCATGCACTATAAATGGTTCTATAGCATTATTACTGTTTTGTCCATTTATATGTTCTTTTGTATGATTTTGGACATGTATTGTAATTTACCCAATGTTCCACCACTGTTTATTGTACAATACCTCGTGTTCCAACTGTTGCACAATCTTACAATGTTGTATTGTTTGTACTACCCACATACTATTGTAACTGATCATCCTTCACAACCCTATGTATCCCTTCCCCCCAGGTCGCACTATGAGACGAACATCTTGTTGTTTAGTGTGCCCTCCTGGTGAAACATTTCAATAAATAAAAAAATAAATAAAAGTAAAGCAAACTCTGAGCCTTCAAGATGTCCAGTATTCTGTATTAATCCTAGATTTATTCAGGAGCCACACTACTTCTGAAGTCCTAGAAAAGTTTGAGAGAAACAACATTATGCCTTTATTCGTGCCAGCCTCATGTACCGATGTGCTCCAACCCCTGGACATTTCAATAAATAAGATCTTTAAGAATGAACTAAAAACTCAGTTTACAGATTGGTACACACAGCAGATTGCTGAACAATGGAGTTTGCCCTTTAAGGGGCAGACCAGGTTGTCCTGGTACACCTCTTCCCTTTCCATCAAGATGGTGTGCTCAGAAGGGGAGGGGGGAAGGAAGGTGAGGGCCAGGGGATAGAACAATGGCCAAGCAAGAGGAAGGGGAGGGGCAAGTGGAGGTACATAATGGACAGCACAGAAGTGGTTCAGCCACCTTTGATGGAGTTTTGATGTAATCGAAACTGCAGCACATCAGATTGGCTGAATATCAGGATAGGTTTGTGCTTTGGGATACAACAGGTAAGATAGCTCACAATGAAAGAAGTTTAAAAAACTATATAAAATAATATAGTAATAAATATAGATACAGTAATTAATAATGAGATATAATGACAGGTTGCATTACTTGATAAGAAAAAAGCATGGAAGGTTTTGAGTTGAACCCCTGTTTGAGTGAAGTGTTGCTGTAAGCTGAATAAGGCTGTAACAGTTTTTGCTTAATTCCCGGTTTTTCAGTGGAGAAACTTGTAAGGCATAGCTCTTGGGCATTCACTTGCCAGCGTTCTTTCAACTTTGAAGTTCTGAATTTGCAAACACGTCCTGGACAAAAGGGGATTACAGGCAGGAAAAGTTTGCAGCAGTATGTTTCTTTTAAGGTCATCGCCAAACAAGCAAGGAGAGCTGAACCTACGCTGCTGCAAGAGTTGTGGAATGTCATTAGAGCAATGGTACGAGTAAGGGCCTTGTTTGCAGTGTTTGTAAAGGGTCTTTTGCTGGTTTCTGGGTGCATGCGAGGAACTCGTGCCAGAAAGGTGAAGTGAACAGGCAAGGCCTCAGCCTGCAAGTTTTTTTTTTTCAGGAAGCAAATTTGAAATTGCAGGAGTTAATTAAAAGCTTTTTCGAGCAAGCATGTGGGACATGAACAGCACTACGGGCTGATGCTGATACTGAGGAGCACCACTGTGGTGAAAAATTAAAGATTAGTGTTCGCTCAACTTTGGAGGTATCAGGGAGCTTTCAGCTCTTCAAGAAATGGGGAATCTCACCACCGAGTGAGAAGAGGGCAATTCAAAAGGGGGATAGAAGCTGGGCTGGCCAAAAGGGAGTGAGGTCAGCAGGCATTGTTTGGTGGTGTCCTAAGGGGCTGAAAGCTAAAGGGGAGCTGGAAATAAGCTGAGGGAGGGGGAAGGCATCTGTTACAAGAAGAGAGGGGGATGGCTCCTGGAGAAAAAGAAGCATGGACAGTAGAGGCAGGTTTGATGGCTGGGAAGAAGCCTGAGGACTTAGTGTGGGGAGCGATGGGCAAGGGAGGGGAAGGCATTGGGAACAGGAGGGGGATGCAGGCAATAGAGAGGGAGTTTGGAGGCCTGGGTCCAGGACAGCACCAGAGAAAGCCAGATGGCGTGACATCACATGCTGGGACAACCATGCGGAGGCAGGCAATAGAGGTCTAGGCACAGTATAATGCCGAAGAAAGATGCATGGCGTGATGTCACATGCCAGGGGAACCATGCGGTGGTAACAAAGGATGGCCTGGCAAGCTAGGAAGGGCCTTGGGATGGGTAAACACCAGACATAGGATGCAAAGGAGAGAATAAGCAAATCAAACAAACATGGGGGCAATGGAAAGAAGGGGATATGGACCCAGGTATGCGAGGACATGAGAAAATGGGGCCGTATAGGCCAAACTGAGGCCACAAGTGATACGGCAATGGAGGCAGCATGGACGCCATCCTTGGGGTGACAAAGAGAACTGGGCCCAGCAGGCTAGGAGCATGGTGAAGGAAGCCAAAGGGGAGAGTAGGGAAAAGGAAAGGGGCTCTCAAGAGGGAGGGTGACAGGGATTCTTTCAAAAAAAAAACCAGAAAAGGCCACTTGGCATGTTTAAGTAAAAAAAGAAACAGGGAAAAGGAGAAGGGGAACGGAGAGGCTTGGGAAGGCTTAGCAGCCATAACAATGTGAAGGCATGCAAAGGGAATAGGGTTAGGCCTGGACAGCCACAGGAGGCAGCGTTAAAGTATTTTCAAGACCTCTGGGGGGGGCACTGAAAAAGAGAGGTGGATGGAAGACTGGAGAGGCAAAAAAAAGGGGGGCACTTTTTGTCACCATTGGTCGACTGATTCTTTTGGGAAATGGGGCCGGGTCATAGGGGGAATATTATGGACTAAGTAGTTTAATGAAATTCTCTTTTCTTTTCTTCAGTTGTTCCCACTGTTTGCGGACAGTAAGGAATATGGCTCCAAAAAAGAACAGGCCTTCAAAGGAGGACACCTACAGAGCTATAGTGGAGCTGGTAGAAAAAGTCAACAGAATGTGGGAGCTAGTCGAAGGGTAGGAACTGGGGAGACTTGGGGAGGAAAGGAAAGCAGAGAAGGGAAAAGGGGGCAGAAGGAAATGACCGGCTGAGGAACCAAGCAGCCTGGCCAGGACACAGCCACTGATAGAGGGACCCAACAAGGTGGCTAGTCCAGCTCCCCTCACCATGTTAACCCCGGTGCCACCAGTACCTCCCCAGGACCAGTTTGGACTTCCCCCAGTGGAACCCAGACCAGATGCCCAGCTCACAGTGGTTCTTCCACAGCCACTAGTAGAGAAACCACCCTTTCAACCACAAGGCACCATTCTTGGGTGCCAGAAGGATGGCATGCAACCCAGAGCAGACAAGGCCACAGGCTACTCACCCGGCCCCGTGGGGGACAGCATCCAAGAGTATATACACCAAATTGTTTTAGCACTAGGGACAGGGGGTCTGGTGCAGATGGGGTCAGCACCAGTAGAGATTAGGTCAGAAAAGGAGGTGACAAAAGAAAAAGAGGGAGGTGTAGAGAAAGAAGGAAAAGGAAAGAGGGAGATGGGGGCTCCTGGGATGAGGGTAGGCCAACACATACCGTTGGCCATGAAAGAGAAAATATGGGAGGGAGAGTATGTGGATATCTTCACCTTAGTAAGCCATGAAGCAGCAGCAAAATGTGAGGAGACAGAAAATATAGGGAAGAGTGAAATGGCAGCAGCAGTAGTTTTGTTAGGAAAGAAGGAGGAGGAGGACAAATTCACTAAAGGGAAGACCTGGGAAGGGTTGTTTGTAGGTTTCACCACATACTCAGCCATAGTATTGGAAAAGAGGCATGATTTGGGCATTCCACTCATCACATACTCCTTGATATTAAGGAGAGCAAAAGCAAAAGGGGGTGTGGGGTGGATATACTATGATGAATTATTTCGCCAGAGAATGGCGACATATGGGGATGTAAAATGGGACACGAAACAACTAGACTTGTGGACAGACTATGTAACTGATCAGTCAATGCCAGAGGAAGAGTTTGGGAAGAAGGGTGCCATGCCACAGAGATGTTGCTGGGCCTACAATAGGGCCTTTTGCTCCTGGCCACAATGCCGTTTCCGGCATGCCTGTTTGAAATGTGGGGGATCACATCCAGTGAGCCGATGCAGGATGACATGGGTCCAGGGAGCCCAAGAATCTGGGAAGCAAGGGTCAGGTCAACAGATTTTTTGTGAAGGGCAGGGATATAAAGGGTAGACATGGAATAGAGGGGGGAGGAGTAGGGGACATGCAAATAGAGAGAGAGAGTCAGAATCATTGACCAGCAAGGCCGAACATCAACCAGAGGGGGAGATCTTGGTGGAGAAAAAGAAATGAAGACAAGGGAACAATTTAAAGAAGCTATAACCCCATCAGGATAGAGGCATGGATAGAATGGTTGTACAGATACCCAGATAAGAAAACAGCAGAAATGATTAAAAAGGTTTTTTGCACAGGTTTTTCATTGCAGTGTGAGGGCCCAAGGCAAGCCAGAGAGGTGAACAATCTGGGTTCAGTGAGAGGGAGGGAAGAAATGTTAAGACAAAAAATAGAGAAGGAAAAGGCAGCAGGGAGAATAGACGGACCATATGATACCCTCCCCCCCATTGCAGAATATGAGGATTTCTTCATCAGGTTTGGTCCCCAAAAAACAGGAAGGGTAATACAGGGTGATTCATCACCTATCTTTTCTGCAAGGTGATTCGGTGAACAATTTTATCAGCGAGGAATATAGTAAAGTGACATATTCCACTCTGGAAGATGCAGTCCGGATTATCTGGGCAACTGCGGATGCATGGATGGCAAAGACAGACATTGAGTCTGCTTTCAGATTACTTCCAGTTAGAAAAGAGGATTGGGACCTGTTGGGGTTTTTTAATTGGGGGGACAGTACTATTTTGACAAAGCCATGCCCATGGATTGCTCTATATTATGTGTAACATTTGAAGCATTCAGTACATGTTTGCAGTGGATATTTCAAGAAAGAACTGGTTATAAAACAGTTATTCACTATTTGGATGCTTTCCTTTTTATAGGCAGTGGGAGAAGAGAGACAGAAAAAATGTTAGCCAGCTTCCAAGAGCTGTGTAAAGAACTAGGGGGTCCCACTGGCACCTGAAAAAGCAGAAGGACCCAGTAAGGTGTAAGAGTTTCTGGGTATTGAGATAGATGCCCTGGGGGAAATATTTTGGCTGCCAGACAAAAAAGTGAAAAATTTGAAGGAACTGATTCAGATACATACTAGTAGAAGAAGAATACAACTAAAACAGGTACAACAAGTATTGGGACATCTGAACTTCACGTGCAGGGCTATTGGGCCAGGGAGGGCTTTCACCAAAAGGTTAGCAAGGGTTACAGCCAGAGTGACCAGACCACACCATTGGGTAGACATGACAAAAGTAGTCAAGGAGGATTTTAAAGTATGGGAGGAATTCCTTAGGGAATATAATGGCTGCTCCTTCTGGCAGGAGGAATGGATTTATAGCACAGACCTCAATCTTTACACAGATGCAGCCAGGGGCCTATGCATGGGGGGCTATCTGAGGGGCAGATGGTTTGCAGAACCGTGGCCTCAGACTAGGTAAGGGATGGCAAGGTAAAAGATATAACATTGTTAAAGATCATGCCCATCTGGGCATGCACCCTGGTTTGGGGGGGAAGAATTACAGGATCAAAAAGTGACATTTTGATGTGATAACAAAGCAGCGGCAGATGTCCTAAACAACAGAGGAGCCAGGTCAAAAATGGTCATGCAAGTTTTGCAACTTCTGGTGCTAAGGGCATTGCAGTTGAACATGTCATTCAGAGTGAAACACATAGAAGGGGTACACAATACCCCGGCTGACAGACTTTCCCATCTGCAGCTGGATCGTTTCCGGAGGCTGGCACCAACAGTGGAGAAGCAAAAAATGCCCATGCCAATGAACATATGGGACATTGGCAAGAAGGAGCAGAAATGTTGTTATGCAGTTCATGGGCACCACGGATTCTGAAGGACTACGATGGGGCCTGGCGAGTGTTTCAAACATTCAGGGCAACACACCACATGGAGGTAAGTAGACCGCTCACAGAAGAACAATTGGGGAAGTTCACCATAGAGCAATGGCAAAAAGGAACAGTCCACACCACAATGGGGGCCTACTAGGCAGGGATTAGTGTTATCTGGAGTCTAAAAGGATTAAAGGACCCAACAAAATCAATGTTCATTAGAAGAATGATGCAGGGCTGGGGTAGATTAAAACAAGGGCTGGTGGATAATAGAAGACCAATAGGGTAACAGTGGCTGGTGAAACTGAAGGGTGTGTTACCGGCAATATGCAGATCAAAGGCCGAGGCCCAGTTATTCCACATGATTTATGTGGTAATGTTTGCAGGGGTCATGAGAGTGCATGAGGTGGTAGGCCATAGCAGAAAAGACAAGGAAGTGGGATTAGAATAGGAAGATATAAGCAGGGGGATGAAGGAGTTACAGATCATGATTAAGAGGTCAAAGATGGATCAAAAGGGACAGGGTTGCATGGTAACACTAAAGAAACATGTAGGGGGTGCAGTGTGCCCAGTGCAGGCTTTGTGGGCTTCCGCCGCAGAGTGTGGGAATAGGACAGGGAGATTATTTCTGCATGGTGATGGAAGTAGAGTCACAAGTTATCAAGTCACAGCATTGTTTGTTTATTGTTCTAGGAATTACTACCTTTGAGCCAGAGGCTCTTTTACAAAGGTTCCACGTCAATTAGGTACAGTACAAAAGGTTACATAGATAAC
Organism: Neoceratodus forsteri; assembly: GCA_016271365.2. Classification (NCBI taxonomy): domain Eukaryota; kingdom Metazoa; phylum Chordata; order Ceratodontiformes; family Ceratodontidae; genus Neoceratodus; species Neoceratodus forsteri. The sequence continues at coordinate 60,038,042 of CM028130.1, forward strand.
ACAACAATTTGTGTTGTGTCAAGAGCAAGAAAACATATACAAATACATATCAAATCATTTGTGCAAAAGGACATGAGATATCAATAATCACATTATTATTACAATAAAGAGGTCATGTCAGATTAGGAGAAACAAATAGGGAACAAGTCCAGAACAGAGAGGGTAAGTGAAAGGTGTGGGGAGCAGACAATAGCAGGAGAAAAGGTTTCCCAAACATGTCTTTGTCAAATAACGGGACAGGGTGGGTAGTGAGAAAATAGGAGGTTTAATCAGGGCAGTCACAGGAGCTGGAGGTGGCAAGGTGAGAGAAAAGCCTTGATTTGAAAATACCTAGTGAGGTGGAGGCAGTAATATGAGTGCTGTGGACATTTAGCCAGCTGGGGGCACGATAGGCAAATGATCTTTGTCCCTGAGAAGTCCGGCATCGGGGGACTTGGAGAGGCTGGTGTTCTGATCTTCTGGTAAAATGGGTGCTAGCGCTCCAGCATAACAGGTCTTGGATACAGGGTGGAGTGAGGCCCAGAGTGGATTTTTTCGCCATCAGGCAGGTAAGGTACTTTATCCGGTTTGAGAGTTGCAACCAACCTGAGTCAGCATAGAGTTCACATGTGTGGGTACGTCGATGTGCACCAGTGAGCAACCGACAGGCCTTATTTAAGGATGTTGTAATGCGACTAAGTGCTGTAGTAGGGCAGATCTGTATATAACTAAGCCATAATCAACGACTGAGATGATGGAGGATTGGATGGCAATCCTCAGTGCAGAATGGGTAAGAAGCTGTCGGTTCCGATACAGAATCCCAATTCGCTGATTAATAGTTTTTGCCGTACTATCAATGTGAGTTGCAAAGGTTAGGCCTTGATCAAAGTTGATTCCAAGATATTTGAAAATTGGCACTTGTTCAAGGGTATTTCTAGGTATGTATTAATGGTGAGGGACTTGGCTGCTTTGTTTTAAGGGTTAGAGAAGAGCATGGATTTAGTTTTTTTGTGGTTTAGAACCAGCTTATGTTCAAGGAACCACATCTCAACTTTGGAAAAGCATGCTGAAGATTGAGGCATAAGAGGTCTGGATCTTATGAGTGGCAAGAATCACGCATCGTCGGCATAGAGGATTATTTGTACAGGGCAGGATTTGGGGAGGGAGTTTAGGAAAAGGCTGAAAAGGAGGGGGCCCAGGATGGATCCCTGGGGAACTCCTGTGCGAACTGGTTTTGAGTCTGAGAGAACTCCAGCTGCTTTTACAGATTGAGAGCGCTGAGCAAGGTAATTTTTTACCCAGTCTCCAGGACCCTGCGAGAGCCCTAGGGATAGTAGTTGTTTGATAAGTAGGCCATGGTGAACTGTATCAAATGCCTTGGTTAAGTCAATGTAGACTGCTCCAGTTAGGTTTCCTTTGTCCATGGCATTGTGGATTGCTCCTGAGAATTCAAGTAGGGCAGTCGATGTGCTGTGCCCTTTCCTAAATCCATGCTGCTGAGTGCATAGGATGTTGTGCTTTTCCAGGTAGTCTGAAAGTTGGTCCGCCACCAAGTGTTCAAGGGCCTTAGAGAGAGGTGGTAGTATTGATATCGGGCAATAGTTACCAGGCAGTGACTTATCACCACTTTTGTGCACCGGGAGTAACAACTGCAGCTTTCCATTTCCTAGGGAATTGGCTGTAGCAGAGGGAGAGATTGAAAATTTTTGTGAGGGGGAGCAGTACTTCCTCCAGAGTGAGTGAGGGCATTGCTCAAGAAAGGCATGCAATTTCTGAGGGAGGATCCGATTAATTATTCTTCCCTATCCTTATGGATAGGGGCTGCCTTACAGTGGGCAGTGGCAGGTGAGACGGTGAATAATATTTTGGAAAAGGGATGCTGGCGGTCTGCAAGTTATAATTGATATATTCGAACACTGCAGTGTGGAGACTAACATATCACCTATGTTTTTGTTTCAGATATGGAGCCATGGTGGGACAGGGAGAGGCGATATCATGGTAAGAAACTAAAACCATATATAAAGATATTTACTTTGTTTAAACCCTACAGGAAGAGGGAGGAGCATGGAAGTCTGGATCTGCGGCCACTCTTATATTGATTGGGCAGAAAGGAGAGCTGAGAAAAAGGCTGGGGGAAAGCAACTTTACTAGGATGTGAAACAATGTAAATTGGTATGGCGTGGCATCTGAGGGATGAGATAGGCACAACTGCTCCCCAACTTGAAAGAGCTGAAGGAGCAGCGACCCACTCCAGGCTTAATTATTATACATTTAGTGGGTAATGACCTTGGGGACAAGCCATGGGTGGACACATACATGCAGATAAAAAGGGACCTAGAGACAATACAGCAGTGGTGGCCTAGGGTATGCCTTGCCTGGTAGGATATGATACCAAGGAGGGTTTGGAGACATGAACACAGCCATAGAGCTGTGGATAGGGCCAAGAGAAAGATGAAGAACAGGGTAGGGACACTGATAAGAAAAATGGGAGGACAAGTAATATTGCAGGGTGTGGAAGAGTGGGTAGAAGATTTCTACAGGTCAGATGGCGTGCACCTGTCAGATCTAGCAATAGATACAGTATGTTTAATACAGAAATGATGGGTTTTATAAAAGCATGGAGGAGGCAAGCAAAAAATGGATAAAAAAAAGGGAGAAGAGAAGAATTGGAAAGGGGGTTCCCTGAGGGTATGGGGGGACAATACCCTAAGTGAGGGGGAAGCCAGTCATCCGACGCAAGCTGGAGACTGGCTAGTGGGGAAAAAGGAGGGGAAGGAGGGAAGGGGGAAGAAAAAGGAATAAGACGAAAGGAGGAAGAAGCTGAAGAAGAAAAGCAGTCTCAGTTTTCACCGTTATCTAACAGAAAGGAGAAGAAGAAGGCACCCAGGTTTTCACCTGGGGGCGGGGCAAAAAAAGGAATGAACAGAGATTGATATATGGATGAAAATAAATGAAATTGTGAGAGATATAAGAATAAAAGATGATAAAATGGAACATGGAATTATGATATATAAATAAATTAATTGCTGATCTGAGCACAACAACAAACAATGGTCTCTGTCTTTTTGTGAGGGAAAATGGGAGGAATCCGGGACAACTACTGGTTGGCAGTAACAGCTCAGATAAAAAAGTGAATCTACAATCAGCCTCCCTTAAAGTACACCACGCTAGATGGCTGGTTAACAATTTTGCAAAGCTGTCAACAAGATCAGCAAATTTCATACAGGGATTCCATCAAGCTGGAATGCTGCACACCCACACGCACTGCCTCAACAGTAATTTCATTTTGTATGTGCCATTGTTGCATCCCTGTAAAACAGCTGTCTGAACAAGAAACATAGAAACATAGAAGTTGACGGCAGATAAGGACCGCAAGGCCCATCCAGTCTGCCCATTTCTTTTTCTACCTTATAAATGTGCCATCGGCCTTTGCTCTGTCAGTGGCCTATCTATTCATAGTCATTTGTATTGCTTCCTTATGCCTATCCCATGCCTGTTTGAAGCCCTGCACTGTATTCATAGCCACCACTTCTTGTGGTAAGCCATTCCATGCATCCACCACCTTTCTGTGAAAAAGAATTTCCACATTCCCCTTAATCGGCCTCCTCTAATCTCATGCTGTGTCCTCTTGTCCTGCTATTTTCTTATATTTAAACATGTTAGACTCTTTCACCTTATTTATGCCCTTAAGGTGTTTGAATGCCTCCGATCATATCACCTCTCTCCTCCTTTGCTCAAGGGTATACATATTGAGCTCCGTTAATCTGTCCTCATATGTCTTCTGATGCAGTCCCTGCACCATTTTTGGTTGCCTTCTCTGGACTGCCTCAATTTGGTTATGTCCTTGTGAAGGTGTGGCCATACGGTACTCCAGATGAGACCTAACTGGTGTCTTGTACAGAGGGATTAATACCTCCCTCTTCGACTTGTGATACCCTACTAATACACCTAACACCCCCTAGCCTTACCTACTGCTTTAGAGGTCTGCTTGATGATTTTAGGTCATCAGTGATGATGATGCCCAAGTCTCTTTCTTCCTTTGTGACTGCTAGCAACTCCCTCCCAGCCTATAGGTGGCTTCAGGGTTTCTCTTCCCTATGTGCATGATTTTGCACTTCTTTGCATTAAATCCCAGTTGACTCTTCTGACCATTCTGCTAGTTTATCCAGATCTCTTCTCATTCTGCCCACCCCATCTGGATCATCTACTCTGTTGCAGATCTTGGTGTCATCTGCAAACAGACAAGCCTTACCCTCTAGTCCATCTGCAAGGTCACTAACGAAGATGTTGAAGAGGACTGGCCCTAGGACTGATCCCTGAGGTACCCCACTTGTGACTTGCATCTCTTCTGACTGTATACCATTTACCACCACTCTCTGTTTTCTGTCCGTCCAACCAGTTTGCCACCCAGTTGACCAACTTGACCCACCCGAGCCTACCCAGCTTATTTATCAATCTTCTATGTGGAACAGTGTCAAAAGCTTTGCTGAAGTCAAGGTAGGCTACATCAACTGCTCCCTTGGTCCACCACTCTGGTTACCCAGTCAAAGAAATCTATGAGATTAGTTTGACAGGACCTTCCTTTTGTAAACCCATGCTGTCTTGGATCCTGTGCCCCTATGGATTCCAGGTGTTGCACTATCCTTTCCTTAAGTAGTGCCTCCATAATCTTGCCCACTACTGAGGTAAGACTGACCGGTCTGTAGTTCCCCGCCTCCTTCCTGCTACCACTCTTGTGGAGCGGGATCACATGAGCCCTTCTCCAGTCTTCTGGGACCTCTCCTGTGCTCAGAGACTCACTAAGCAATTCTACTAATGGCTCTGCTAGTTCCTCCTTTAGCTCCTTAAGTACCCTGGGATGTATGCCATCAGGTCCCATTGCCTTATCCACCCTGAGCTTAGCAAGCTCTTGTAGGACCCTTTCTTTTGTGAAGGAGTAGTGCTCACCTCCCTCCCCTGTGTCCATGATGCTGAGCTGTGGGCCCTGCCCTACCTTCTCTTCAGTAAATACTGAGCAAAAGTATCTATTTAGGATAGATGCCTTACAGGGTCTCCTCCTCCTCACATGCTCCCTTTTCTCCATTAAGCTTAGCAATACCCCCTCTGGACTTTCTCCTTTCACTAATGTATCTATAGAAAGTCTTGTCACCTTCTTTTACCGTTCGTGCTAGTGTTTCCTCAGTTTGGGACTTTGCCTGCCTTACTGCCTTACCTGCTTCCCTTAGGGCAGTTTGGTATGCCTCCCTATCTTCTATATTATCTTTCAGAGCAAGCACCTGAAGTCCACAGTGAGGAAGGGCAAGACAAGGAAGCCACCGGATCTGCACAAGCACACCTATCGAAGACCCTAATCTCCCAAAATTGTGAACTGCAGTTTCAACACTTTAATTTGTTTTTACTTGTAAAACTTCTTCTAGAAGCACTGTCATCGTTTAACTGAATAAAAGTATCTTTGTGTGTGTGTGTGTGTGTGTGTGTGTGTGTGTGTCACAAGCAATACAAAAAGAAATATGCTTCCATGTTTTTCTGTTTCTATGGAACCTGTAGTTGCCATGCAACCAACACTACTTGGTACAAAGTATTGACTGAAAAAAATCACTATAAACTTTCCATCATGCCTTAAAGGGGAAGTGTGGTTATAGTGATCAATTTTTTACAGCAATGCATTATAGTTTTACAGTATGTCAATAAATAATTTTAGGTTCCAAAGACTAGCAACTCACATTTTGGTAATAAATAAAATTAACAAGCCAGCAAGTGAACATATAAAGACTTCTGCTGCCTACAACAAGACATTAGCTTTCAGGTGACTTAAAGCAGGCATGAGGAGAATGGCTAATAAGCTGAAACTAGTAACCATGTTATCACACAGGTCTTGTTATGCACAAGTTAAGCTAGAAATATATGTACTGTAATTGTGACTATTATTCCCATCAAAACTTAATCACACTTCAGAGAGAAAGAAAAAAATGCTTCTAAATCACTGCAGGATAGCATAGTTACAGATGACAGCCTAGTTTTTGGGTCATATATTCAAAACCTTGCCCCGGGGCTAAATTAGCAATGCCCGGTGTACTAAATTAGCCCTGAATCAATAGCCTGTTATATTCAAAAAAGATAAACCTGATGAAAATAGTGTGCTAAGGAAGCTGGGCGAACTGGTCTGGGAGTACAGTGCAAAAATAGCCCGGGAAATAAGACAGCTCTGAATATAGCAATCAGGAAGAGCAAATCACAACAGCAGCCCAGTGCATAGTGAAGTGAAGGAAGGTAAAAGTGAACTATGTGGCCAATGCGTGTGCTAACAAAGGAATGGATTCATTAAAGCTGCAAGCACCAGCACATGTGAAATTCTGCAGACATGTACCATGTTTCTGAAACATTTCCATGGCACAGACACATTTGCGCAGATTTTACGTGGAGCCAAGACATTCGCCCGGAGCTATCATGCTTGCCCAGGCCAAAAATGTGCTATATTCAAAAGTGACATGCAAATGAGCCTACTTAGGCAGTCTGTGGGCAAACATCCAGATTAGCATCTCATTATGTCCTGATTTGCATGTAGTTTGCCCAGTGCTATTGCAGGGTCCCAGAGCTCCACCTGTAGGTCAGTCTGGAAGTACAGGGGCTGGCTGGGTCTGCCCACAGCTCCACCTGTTGGTCAGTCTGGAAGTGCATGGTGGTAGCTGCAGGCCACATTTGTACAGAACCATATAGAATATTGTGCCCCAGGGGACTACACAGCACAGACACAGGTTGTGGTGCTGCATGCCATAGTCAAACTGTAATCTGTGCTACAGCGCACAGAAGACACTACGGTAAGAAGGGGGCCAGAAGTGTGAGGGACATGGCAATGCCTATGGAGTGGGGCATCAATGACTGCTGCACTTTTCACAGTGACATGTCCGTCTTGCATGTGTGTACTGATAGTGAACATTATTGTTATGCTGATGTGTGACCCACACACACTGCACCTCTGGCATGGGATACTCACAGTGACATATAGATAGCAGGCTACGTGTGCTGTGGCGTCTGTATAGATGTGCAATATGAGACTGAGGGGCACATACCATCAGACAGGCACACTGGTGTTGGGGTATTCCCAACACTGAACCATTTGAACTGCATGGATTGTCCCAGCCTTAAGGCAGCACCCAGTATGTGGTGTAGCCTGGCCACCTGTACACCCTCCCCTCAACACTCTACATGCCTCCAGTGCTGCATGAGTGTGCTGGATTCTGTTGGTGTCCACCGAAGGGTGGTCTGCATGTGTGTGCTGTATGAGCACACTGCCACGGTGTCCACTAGACACTGGGTCACCAATTAAGGTCTGGCATGGAAGGGACTAGTGGCAGATGATGGCAACACAGGAGGTGCCATCCATGTGTAGCATGTTTATACCCTGTCTGGTGCCTGTCTATGATTATTTCTACAATAGGGGTGAGTGATAAATAAGTCTGATAAATCCTGTTATTTTCACAGGATGAGTGTGATAAATCTTGTTATTTTCACTGGAGAGTGATGAATGTAAGAAAGGACATTTATCACACCCATGCAAACCCATGCAAACCTGCGCGAACAGTGCAGACCCATGCAACCTGCGCAAACCCACGCAATGTTAACTGCTGCAACAATAGGGACTGTATTATATAAATCGCATACATGATGTGCACTCGTGTAATATGAAAATATTTACACTCCTACATAGTGACCTCTAGAGACTCACAAGTGGCTTCGCCACTAGTAAATATCCAGAGGTCATTCTAAAGGAGTGAAAATATTTCCATATCGGATGAGTGCCCATCATGCACCCCCTATTTATCACCTTGTTGTCCAGGTAAGTACACTGGGTCGAGGCACAGTGCCAGACACCTCCCAGAGCCACAACATGTGCTGCTGGGATGATACAGTGTACACTAAACATAGACCATTAACACACCACACAATTCACACTGTGCAACATATTGTCACATTGCAAACCATAACCATGGCCCCGATTTTTCCATGAATCTGTGGCCTCGGAAGTCCATGGAAGTAACCGCGGATTTTATCTTCACCCGCAGATTTTCTGCCAACTGTGGAAAACTGAGGACAACTGCAGAAATTAGCACAACCGCAGAAATCAGCATGACTGCTCCGCCAACGCAGAGCTGCAGTCTGAGCACCACTCGGAAATAATCTGTCAAATAACATATTTTTTTGTAATTTCCCGCCAATAGTGGGTCCGAGAACCACACAACAAAATAGTAGGGCTGACAGCCAGCGTTTCTCAAATTCCACATTTTAGCTTGTTGCCAAACACTTACTAAATATAATAAATAAACCAGCATTCCCTTTTAGCCAAATGGAAATAAATTAATTTATTCTAAAAAGAGCAGTGCCCTCCTGTCTGGAGACCCACCGCAAGCCTGAACTCTTGCATTCAATCCTAGCCCCTCCATAGTTCTCCGGTACAGGATCCCGTTCATGCCCAGAGAGAAATAAAAAGTGCTCCATGCTGTATGCTGCCATTGCTAAGCCTGATACCAGATACTGGTTACCTATTGCAGACTGGGGTATCCCGAATGAAGAGGGTGCTGTACAGATACCATACTGTACACTCACCATGCATTCAAAATTGCTACCAGGAGTGCCAATCTAAGCAGTTCTGGAGAGACATCAAGCAACAGTCTTTCAACCCACCCACCTCCAGTTCCATGTGTCAAATTAAAATAAATAAATAAATAAATAAATAAGAGATTCAAGGAATATGCAAATAATTTCTTCTTGTCTAAGTAATTTAGATCCTCAGCTTGATATGTTGTGATGCGAGTCAATAACACTAGAGAGAAGTGCTTGCCATGCAGAATGGATCGGGTGAATAAGATCAGGTATAATTAGTATTTCTCTCTCTAATAAAGAATGCATGATTAATCTTTTTGTTTTGAGTTTTTTTTCTATGTGTGTCGATCGCTATCTATAGGGTGGGGCCTTCTTCTTTCAGTACATTGTTTTTGCACCCTTCTCAGCAATGCAAATATTTTTTTTTCAATGCCAAGATAGCTCGCTTTGCAAATGCAGCGAGAGAGAATGGTGAAGGCTTAACCCACCCCAACAGGCGCTGATTTTGTGGGATGGCATGCACTTTTGGGACTTTACTGCATTGAAAATGTGATAAGCAGAAGGCTATATCAGCAAAAGAGAAGCAGTGCCATAGACTTTCCCCTTAGTTAGGTCAGCCTCTCCAACTGCTTTCAATTGATTTTTTTTAAATTAAAGTTTCTGCAGTTTGTACGGAATATGTTAAATGAATGAACTCCCCTATAAGCATGACTTTCTATTTTTTTAGCTGCCGACTCATTTCCCTAACTAAAGGGGCTTCCTGTTTTAGTGTAGGTTGTGCATTTCTCCTGATATGCCCCCATATAGGGAAACTTGTACAGCGATTCTGTTTTTCATCTGTCAGTAAAGCTGTCAACATCCAGTTCAAGGAACTGAATTTATCTGCATGTTTTTTTGAATCCACCTTGACGTCTTCTGGCTGTTTAATACACAGTGTTCCACTGACAGCAAGCTCCTCTTCAAAGATCCTCACTGGGAATAGATAAAGGCAAGGAAATAACCATCATCTTCATTAATACAAGAGAAAAAAACTGTTAACAGACAAACCCTTATTTGACCAATTCAAAATCTGCCAGATCTTGTTTGATGTAAATGAAACCTCTCAATTGTTTCCTGGTTCTGTGTACTGAATTGGGCACTAAATTAAAAGCATTGTATGTCACTTGACTGGCTGTGGTTCAGAGACCATGATTTTTTTTCCTAGGCAGCAGTATTTATTTATCAAGATATAGCTTTTTTCAGCAATAACGTCTTTCTAGCAAAAATATCAATATACCCCCTTTTTTATTTTTGTCTTTCTTTCCTGAACTAAAATACATGAATTTCAAGTTTTTAAAAGTTGCCTCTTCTCTGCTTTGACTGCCAAGAAAAAAAATGAAGTACAGTTGCTTGCAGCAGTGTTGTTAAATTTCAGAAGCATGTGGTAACAGCAGCCTAATACATCCACATTTTAAATCTAGCATGTACATTCAACAGGAAATCTCAGTGGAATTGATTTTTAAGAATTGCAAGTGGCAGCCATATTTAATGAGCTGAGTCATTAATTACCAAATTAGCTATAGCTATAAAAGCTGTTTTACAAATATCTGCAAAATTAAAATACACGGTGCATGAATGTAAGTGTATGTCCTTGTACCTTGTTTTTATTGCTATGTATTGTATTACTATGCCCATTTGTGCTATATGTTCTATTGTGCTACTGTAATATTTATGCTGTACCTACCAGGTCCTCCTTGAAAATGAACTTGCTCAATGGAGTTTCACCTGGCTAAATTAAGATTGATTGATGTCAAAAATACATTTTTGCTATAGGATTGCTTTTTTTACTAGCTAACAAATACTGCTGCTTATTATATATCACAGAAAATTAATACAGGAAGGAGTCATTTTTTGTAACATTACCATGGGGAGGGTGGCTTTTTAGTTCTTAGTCCCACTATTGCAAGAAAACAAAAAGGATGAAAATTTTAACTGAGGCCTCCATGATGCTGTGGGGCTCAAACAAGCTCTTAGCAGGCATTCTTCCTGCAGGGGGCTTCTTTACATAGTCCAAAATACAGTTGTACAAAGTTCATATTTAAAAGCTATATAAAAGCATTAAAACACCTGGAGAGTCTTGTATAAGACCTGGAGCTTGTAGAGTTTTTTTAGAGCAAATCTCATGTCCCTAGCAGGGATGGTGCCGGGTAGGAAGGGACAAGATTTTTTACTTTTTATTTTCAGGCTGTAGTGGGTTGGACACCAGAAAGCCTTGGAGGCATCAGTTAAAATTTAAATCTCAGCTCAGAAACATAGGAAAATGATTATGTTTAGGGTGTGTGCATGCACGTTGAATTCCAGCAAAAAACATTCCATGTTGTTGCTGCACAAGGCCAAGCTGGTATTCTAGGCAATGCAGTATTAATATTAAATGGCATGCATGACTTGTCATAACATGTAAGAGATATGTGAAGGTAGTGTACAGTGAATCCAACATCTTTAATTTCACAATAGAAATATAACAAAGAAGACACAAACTCATTTGTGAAAAAGATTTATTAGCAGCTGAATACATTTCTTGTGTGTGATCAAACTACAGTTTCACTTCTCAATTTTTATAATAAAAGCATATCACAAGCAAGTTCTCTGATATAGTCTTACTTTTCATTCTAAACACAATTACTGTTTTCCTGAAATGTAGGAAGTTGAATCATAAACACTGTCTTAAAGAAAATGACATAACATATATATATATATATATATATATATTTATTTTTATTTTTTATTTATTGTAGAGAATCAGTTTTACAACCTTTGAGTCAAAGACTCGTTTACAAAGGTACCTCGTCAATAAGGGGGGGGAAGACAACAATAAAAGAAGAGGTTAGGACAGTGGAATGACAGAACATGTTAGATACATAAAAAATAAATATACACTTGGAGAGAGCAGACAGCTAGGCTGCGCTGGATTAAACTTGTGGAAGGTCCTAACATAGGTAAAAACAACACGGGATTCAAATCGACAGCAAGTCATAAATTAAGTAGGTAAGTAACATTGGTGTAACAATAATAGTTACAGTATTCAAAGTGAGCATGTCAGGCTAATATGTGGGTATATAAAGACCGGTGGCCTGGGGATTTGAAAGGGGATTAGCAGGGACCGGCATAGGGCAGAGGGGACAGGCAAGAGGCAGCTACAGGCATTTACAACATCGGCTGTCCATAATATGCTGGCGAAGAGCAATTTTGAAGCGGCCAATACCAGGGATCTTGGAGATAGTTTCGGGAAGGGAGTTGAAACAGGACGGGGCTTGGTGATGGAAGGATCTTTGGCACCGAGAGGTCCTTGCTCTGGGAACTATGAAAGTGGCCGTGGCGGCATACCGGGTTGGCAGTGACCTAGCAGCACGCTGCAAAGGTCCAGAGACCCCAGGAGGGCAGAGTCCTGACAGGGATTTTTTGGCCAGAAGGCAGGTTTGATAATTCAGTCTTTCCTCAAGAGTGAGTATTTTAGCGGCAGAGTATAGTAAACAGGTGTGGGTTCTGCTGTGGGCACCGGTAAGGAGCCTACATGCTCTATTAATAGAGGTCTGAACTTTGGATAAGGCAGAGGCATCAGCAGCGGCATAGACAGGGAGCCCATAGTCAGCCAGCGATAATACCGAGGAGGTGATGGCTAGTTTTAAGGCGGTTCAGGGAGACAGTCTTTATGCTGATAGAGAAGACCGATCCTGGAGTTCATAGCAGATGACAGTGCGTTAGGTGGGCATGGAAAGTAAGGCCAGAGTCAAGGTGATACCCAGGTACTTATAGGATGCAACCTGCTCCAAGAGGTGGGGCGTGCTGGTGGTGATGTGGAGGGAAGTTTCTGCGTTGTTTTGCCGATGGGCAAGAGCATGGACTTTGTTTTCTTTAGGTTCAGGACTAAGCGGTGATTATCGAACCACTTTTCGGTTTGGAGGAAGGCGCTTTGCAGCATGCTTTGGAGTGGAGTGGGTCAGGGTGTGATGCAAGGATAAGCGTCATCTGATAGAGTAATATTTTACTGGAGCAGGAGCTGGGAGGGTGTTCAGGAATAGGCTGAAAAGGTTGGGCCAAGGATGGAGCCTTGGGGACACCGAGAATACTGGAAGATAGGAGAGAGGTCCCATTTAGTTTGACTCTTTGGGACCTGTTGTGTAGGTAGCTTGAACCACTTCAGGGGCGGTTGCTAGACCGAGTGTGCTGAGGGGTTAAGTAGTAGGGGTGGCACACACTGTGTCAAGGCCTTGGACAGGTCTATAAGACCGCCCTGCAAGATGACCTTTGTCAAGTGCTGAGTGAATGTGGTGGGAGAATTCCAGAAGGGCAGTGGATGTGCTGAGCCAGGCGAAACCGTGTTGCTCGGACACAGAAGGTTGTAGTTAGTAAGGTATTCCAGAGCTGAGTGTTTACTATTTTTCTAAGGCTTTGGATGGGGAAGGATGGAGATGGGCCTGTAGTTGTTAGGCAGAGTGCGGTCCCAGACTTATGGATGGGGTTACTTCTGCATGCTTCCAGGCCTTCAGGGATTGGCGAGGCATAGGGATTTGTTAATGATAAGCGTCAGCGGGGTGAGCATGACATCCAGCACGAGGCGAAGAATCCTGAGTCAGAGGGTCATTGGTAGGGTTCTGAGCATGAGGGCCTTTATTAAGAAAGGTTTGGCATCGTGGGGTGAGATCACTCGAAGTGGAATTGTGGCCTGGAAATGGAGGCATGGGAGGGTTTGGCAACTGGGTCAGAAAATGGGCTGGGAGATGGCACTTAAGTCAGTGAAGGTTTGGTTAAGGCAGTTAGCTACAGGTGGGGTCCTTGAGACAGTCCCATTATGTCAATCTGGGATGGAGGGGGCGGGTCTTACCATTTAGATCTTTAATGTTGTCCCAGAAAGCTCTGGACGAGCCCCAGGTGGATGTCACGTGGCCTGGTAAAATTTGGCTTTAGCCTGCTTGATTGACCAGGAGCATTGATTGCGGCTGCCCGGTAGGCTTGCCTGTCAGCAACCCTGCGGAGTCATTAGCTAGTGCCAGAGGTTATTCTCTTTTTAGTTGTTGGATCAGCGCTGGGTGATCCATGCAGCAGTCTGTTTTTTATCCTATGAGTGTTGAGGGTGCATACATGTCACAGGCGTGGTTGAAGGCCGTGGAGAGAGGTAAGGGGCAGAATTTACGTCAGGGCCTGGCTCAGTGGGGACCAGTCGATTTGGGCGAGGTGGCGTTTGAGGTTTTGAGACCTCGGGGAGAAACCGGCGGCGGGGTCCTGCTGAAACCAGGGCTGAGGGTGGGGAGGACCAGAAACAGATGACAGGGAGTGGTCACTGAGTGAGTCTGCAGGGCGTCAACGGAGATGACTTTTATGAGGTCTATTAGAGAGGATGACGTCCAGGAGGGAGCTTGTTCCTGTTACTTGTTTAGTCTAGTGGGCTGGTGACCAGTTGGGACAGGTCAAGGGCTGCAAGGTCATTTTCAGATTATCTGATGAGGAGCTGAGCCAATTTGATTTAGGTCACCATAATTAGCTGTTCAGCTTGGGGTAAGGTAGCCAGGTAGTCAAGGAGAGAGGAGGCTGCGGAGTCTTTGCTTGACCGGAGAGTGATAGGCCGTAGTCAGGTAAGTGGACCACGACCAGGGTAGTGGGTGATTTTTAGGAAATGGCTTGGCCCCATGGATAAGCACAGGGGTAGGGAGGGCAAGCCGAGGATCGAGTTCGCCAAGTAGATGCGCACCCTCCTCCACGACCCATCCTATCTGCCCTGAAAACTGTAAAGCCAGGAAGGAGATGGCAGAGTCGGGCGTGAGGGAGGAGATCCAGGTTTCGACAAGCAAGAGAATATCCGGGAGTGTTGGGTGACCCAACATTGGAGGGCTGCAATTTTCTTGGGGAGACTGCATATGTTGATAAAGGCAATTCGAAAGCCTTTGCCAACAGTGGGCAGGGGCGTGGCAGGGATGACAGGCCCAGGGTTTGGGTTCACATTGCCGGAGAGCAGGAGCAGCAGGAGAATTAGGCACCTTGCATGGGACTTATAGCTGGCGGAGGGGTTTAAATGCCACGATGGGACCCCACCAAGGAGGAGTAGCAGGGGATAGGAAGGAGAGAACAGCTGAGGGCACTAGCAAAGGGGTGTCCACTCATAAGTGGAAACACAATATTATCGTGGCACAACAGTGGTTGGTGGGGTGGCGTGGTAATCCAAGTCACGGGAGGATTCAGGGGAATGGGTTGGGGGATTGGTGTGTGGTGGTCGGTGGGGGCCTGGAGTTCAGAGTGGGGAGTGTGTTTGGTAGGGGCAGGTTGATGGGTATACGGATGGGAGAGGAGAGAGAGAGCATAAGGTGCTGTAGCAAGAGGAGGGCCAACAAAGAAAAAACCATGCTTGGTGATTCATTTCCCAGTAAAGAGCAAGAAATGAGGCAGGCTCCTCTAGTGCTGAACGATATAATCAGCAAATGGGAAAAGTAGGCTGATTGTGGTTTGAGCCTCATGTGACAAGGAAAGTAAAACTCTATATAAGGGAAAGCCGAGCAAGGGTGGTGGTGGGGGCGTGGGGAGCCGAGCGCATGCGTGTGAGGTTTCTTCAGAGCAGCACCGACTGATTTGATTTCGCAGCACCAGCGAGAAAAGGCGCCAAACCGCAATTCAAACAGCGGATCCCACGGGGCAGAGAAATCCAACAGGTAAGCTGGCCCAGGATTCAGTCTTTTTTTACTGGCAGGGTTTGTACCTTGAGTAGTTTCGAGCTAGGGTAATCCTGGGTGGAGATGATCAG
Source organism: Neoceratodus forsteri (assembly GCA_016271365.2). NCBI lineage: Eukaryota > Metazoa > Chordata > Ceratodontiformes > Ceratodontidae > Neoceratodus > Neoceratodus forsteri. The sequence continues at coordinate 60,053,391 of CM028130.1, forward strand.
CTTCAGGAGGGCACTTCAGGTGTAGCCCTCGCGACCTCCAGCTCCCCCGGGGAATCGATCTGTAGGAAGAAAGCAAAGGTTTTAAATAGTCAGGCAGGGTGGAGAAGCAATTTGGGGGCGGGCAGTGCAGGCGGGGGATTAGGTGGAAAGGACAGCGCGTGGCAGGGGCTGAGGATGCGATGTGTGAGTGGAGGGAAAAAAAATATATATATATACAGTATATATATACCCACATATGAATATATACATACACAAAAAAAAATCTAAAAATAAAGGAAGTAGCATGATAACATTTTGCCACAGAATTGCAGCAGAAATAACCATCCTGCACCGCAGAAGTTCTATGGCAAATGGGAACCCTGCCGCAGAACTTTGCTCTGAAGTGCCGCAGAAAAATCGGGGCCCTGACCATAACTTCTGCAGGTGTTGCTTCAGCATAGCTCTATCACTGACTGGCTGGTTGGCTTCTAAGCAATATAACTGCACTATATTCCACAGTCTGAGTGCCTGTGCACATGGAGTGGCCAAGACGGGCAGTCCACCCACACTGCCTCCTCTTTGGCTGCAGACAGCCTTGTTTCTTGTTGCTGCTGTTTCCACACACCCCAACCTTGGTTTGCCCAGAGTTAAGACTACCTTTTCCTGGGCGGTAATTTATACAGTGCAAAGTGTTGTGCTATGTCATGCAAAAACACTTTGAGCAGTACTAATGCACTGATTATAGCATTGTACCTATACTCATGTACAATGGCCCCTCTTTTTGTCCGTTGCATATATTATACTTTTTCCTGGGGTTAATGCAGTTTGCCTATGCTATTTCACCTTTTGAATATACTGGATCCATCCACATCAGGCACGAACCAAGCTCAAATGATTTGTGCTCAGTGCAACGTTTTGAATATGTGGCCCTTTGTCTCTTGCAGATCTCAGCAGTTATGACACTTCATTCTGTGTTGATTGGAATGAAATGTGAACCTCATGCCTCACTGGGAAACATTGTCTAACAGAAAAAATAGTGCATAAACAGACTGCTGAGAGGAGGGATTGCTATAAAACTCAGATTTAAAGAAGTCTATTAGAAATCTGCTGAGGTCTATTTTTCTATGTGATAGTAAAATGTCTGCAGGGCTCCACCCTGCAGCCATAAAATGAACTTTGCCTAACTTCACAAATAACAAATAGGAAATTACATGAATGAAGTAATAAAAATGTAAACAAATCTGCATCTTAAGAAAATGAAAAATAAATGTTCCAGGCTCAAGACCACTTCAAATGAGGTGCCCAGCATGTCAGCCATCTTTCCAGCATACAGTAGCTTGATTATTTGTAGTTACGATGTATATAGTGAGAATAAGATTGTAAAACAGCAGTAAAGCAAAGTAGCAAACAGCACATGGGGAAAACATAATTGTTACTGCTGGGATGGTCTGTTACTTTGTTTGATTCTGTCAAATGGCAGGCTGAAGAATACTGATACAGATGACCAAACAGTCCTGTGGTAGTGGTCACAAGATAAACTGGAGTACTGAAACACTTTCACCGAAATGTTAGCTGTTGTTCAAGCACGCGTCATGCAAGGGAGAAGAGTTACAGCTGTTTAGGACATTACAGGTTACAGTTTGGAACATCTAGACTGTTATGGTATGCAGTATGGAACACTTCTGCTGCAGTCAATGCTCAAAAACATAGGACTTAATAAAAGTTTAAACAACACTTGTAGATATTTAAATAAAATATGTATGGTCTCTTCAGATCAATGTTTCTTGCATGCACTGAGCACTTACAATCAGATCAGGTTCAATCATTTATATCTGTGTCACTGAGAGCTGCAAACATTTTTAGGCAGATGAAATAAGAAATATCCCGTTAAATTATCTTGTACTGTACTTGCAGTAGCGCTCTATCACTAAGTCAGTTGCTAGCTGCTTTAATTGGCTCTGCCCTGTAATAGCCACCAGACAATTGAATACATTATAAGTAATTCTCCAGTTCCTCCCATCCCTCTGGCTTAGAGGTCCAATTGCAGGCATACTTGATACTGAAGACTACCCTTGTTGGATCTGGCTGCGCAAATCTCTACCCCAACCTGGCAGGAATATTTCATTTTTGTCCATCATTGATGGGGAAGTGGAAAACTAATTTCTATAACTGGACCTATGTCCTGCCCTCATTGGGCAGATGAAAGCCTGTCCACCCCTCTCCAGTTGGGGAGTGGATCCACTGTGGTCTTGATTGGCCTGTACTGCTCCTCCACAGTGCAGGCATCAGATACCAGTGATCTGTACTCCACTAACCACACACATGGCCTGACCCACTCTACATTGGCACCATCTATTAGGGCAAAATAAAAACAAATATATTCTTGCAGTTGGCACTGGGCATGGGTACAACTGCTTCACTGTCTTGTGCCTCCCAGGACAAGGCAGGCTGGATTGTGTCATGGTAAGGAGGAAACTACTCCAGAACTATGCTGCTGCTGCTGTTGGAGTGGTGGAGACAACAATATCCTCTCCCATATTAGCCAAATGCAAGGTGCTACATTTGTGGAGGAAACACAAAGGTATTACCTACCCACTGTGTAGAGATTATCCTGCTACAGTGAAGGAGGAAAAGGAAACGGAGAACACAATTGACAATAGGATGCAGGAAGGCAAATAGAGCATGACTGCTGTTGGGAAGGCTAGTGGAATGCTGGGGTGCATCAAAAAGGGGTGACCAGTACAGCAGCGGAAGTAATCCTACCACATAAGGCCCTGGGCAGGTCTCACATTGAGTATTGCATACAGTTCTGGGTTCCTCTTGACAAAAAAGACATTAAAGCACTGACTAGGGCACCACATGTCCACTCATATGATTAGAGGTATGGACGACAAAAGATCTGTGGAGCAATTGCAGATCTTTAACATGTTCTTTCTGGAGGAATGGAGGCTGAGGAGGACATGATCTCAGTGTTCCACTTACTATAGGATGTTGACATAGGGACAGAAAAAAACAACCTCGAGCTTCTGTCCCTGCACCCCCTGAATGAGACCTTCCCTCGCACTTTAAACTCTGACATGCCTTTGTAAACCTACAATGCTTTGCAAGTTGCACACTGTATCTAGCACTGTTCATGTTTGCAATATATTTGCTTGTTACCAGATGTTTTATCTTAATAGGATGCCACTGTGAATAAGTTCATCTGAGTATGTTTTCCTGAATAAAATTGAACTCAATTGAATTAAAAGGGAAACTGTTCCTCTCCATCCTCAGCACTTCCCTCACATTTGTGATACATGTTTCAAGCATGGGTTGTTCCTCTGTGACATCTACAATAGTCCATCACAGGTGGATCCCCTTCTATGTGTTAGACACACTGCTTATAGGTTGGGGTTGGAAACGTGGAGTCATCCAAAAAGTACAGTCAAAGAAATCAGTCACACTCCAAACATTTGAAGTTCCACTGTTCTGTATTCCACAATCACATCACACCAACATCCCCAACCCCCTTATACATGTTAGACTCGGTACTTTCAGGTTGGGATTGGAAAAGCAGAGCGATCCAAAAAATACAGTGACAGAAACCAGCCGCACTCCAAAAATTTGAAGTTCCACTTGTTCCTCTGAGAGCCATATGAGTGTAATCCTTTACACTGCAACAGTAAAGACAGCCCTGAGCAGTAAACTGTGGAATCTCAATGAGGCCAAGTAGGAAGCCCAAAGGGAAAGAGGGACATGCTTAACTAACAATCCGCTTCCCAATGCACAGGGTCACAATCCCTCATTGTGGATTTATGTCCATAAACCAAATGATACATGCTACCCCAGAATACAAACTTGAGACATAATGACAGGTTAATACCAGATAGCTCCTCAAGTCCTGCCCACATCAGCTCACAGGGTAATTTCCTTTTTAATATCATACTATAGAAAATAAAGAGACAATCATCCAAGTTTAATGTGTATATGCTTTATTCAGGTTGAACAGGTCAGCACTGTACAGTAGATGTTGTGCAACTGGACTGAGGTGGTTCTCAGACTATCACCACTGGTAACTTTGATTGTATCATGCAAAACAACGAAGATGTCAAAGTTTGATCGCATAAAGGACTTTTACCCAGAATATAAGAGTGGCACAGTAGCAACTGTAATATTCATCCCTGTACATTCAAATGCACTATATGACATTAGGAATTGTATTTGAAAGTCTCAATAAAGCTGAGTTTAAAAAAAAGTGAAAGTGTGCACTAGCAGGACCAAGGGACATACCCTGAAGCACAAAGGAGGCCAGTTTTTTGTAATATTAGGAGGTACATCTTCTTGCAGAGGATGGTGAACACTACCTGTTGTCCTGATGTGGGTATATTTAGGGTTGAGCAGGGCTTTCTATGTTAAACCTCAGATTTTGACATTTAATATCTTCGCAACCATTCAACTGATTTACACAAAACTTTACATGCGTTGTCTTGTGGGATAGATCTCTGGATGTGTCAAGGTTTGTTTTGGTCAGCTGTGTAGATTCAGAGATACAGATAGCAGAAAAATGTAAAATAATTCCAAATTTGTGCTTTTTGTTGCCATTGCCTTGCATCCAGATGGTTTTTAATTTTGGACTGTAATTTTCAGGGTAGAAAGGGCCACAGAACTTGGGTCACAGAACTTAGTAACTTGGATCACAGAAGGCTATACCATTATAAGGGTGATGTCTATTGGTCACCAGCATTAGCGCACCTGTTAAAGTATGTTAGCTACTTGGATGGTGAAGCCCTGGATTGTAGAGTGACATATGATGGTTCAGAGCACTTATTCTACAGGTGGAGGCAGTTGTATGTAAGCAGATGATGACAATGTTTCTCACTGGGCAGGTGGTGTGAATTTGCAGTGAGGATGTGTGCTATTAAAGTGCCTGGGTGTGTATCGGGAATATACTGTGCACTGTGTTGTCTACTGCAGTGAAGGTCTGCTTCCTGGTATGTCAGTGAAGTACATCAAGAACAAGCTACAGTACAGTTTTTCAGTTTGAAGATGGATTAGGACATTGTAGAGTACACAGCTACTAGACTGCATGGTAACTAAACTGCAATACTGAGGAAGCATAGTAGCACATGTGCCATTGTTTTCTTATGTGGTACAGGGTGTGCACAATTAAGTCACAGCATGCAAATATTACACCTCATGTCCCTTTCTTGCACAGGTTCAGTGCATGTACACCTCAGAGTTTGTTACAATAATAGCTGGGGGTGCAGGAGGTAGAGCTCCCCACAAAACATGAAGATAGTACTTCCGGGTTGGGGAGCTATTTATAGAATGCTGCGGGTGACTGCAAGTAGATATAAGTAAAGCTGACAGGAGTGAATACTGCTGTGCTGTGCTCTCTTAAAATATACCAAAATTTGGTGCTGCTGTACTATTTTACAATTCAGAGCCCCATGATAATACGGGCAGAGGGACTACCAGTCCAAACAGAAATCTAATACACCTTTTAACTTTGTATTTCTCCACTCTTCAACTGGCGTGGGGGCTGTACTTTTAAATTTGTCAGTTTGTACGGGGCTAAAGCAGGCTCGGGAGCCTTCACTCCTACTTCGGGTTGGGGAGTTATATGTATTATGTTATAGTGGAGGGGCAGAGCGAGAGGTGGCTTGACCATTGAGTGCACAAAGACAAGTCCCTCGCGTGTTTTTGCGTGTTTAGCGTGTATAGCGTGTATAGAAAAATTTGTGTAACTCCACAAACTGAAATTGTGTCTTTAGCAGAGTAAGTTTCTTTTATTTTCAGTCTACCAACGTATATTAGAATTTGTTTTTATAAAAATGGATATTTCTTATAAGCAATGTGTTCGTTGTAGGATGTTTGGTTTAGATATCTTGGAGACTGAACCAACTTGTCAGAACTGTGTGTTGATATCTACCCTTCAAAATCAAATTACTATGCTTCTTAGACCAAAACCAGTCGATAGTGACTTAAAAAGTCTAGAATCTTTCATTGACCAGGCAGTTGAGCTTTTTATTCCTGGTAACTCCCAAACGGCTGTTCCTGTGCCTGAACCTATTGGGTTAGTAAATAAAATCCCACAAAATCAGCTAAATCAGTTAGAAAATAAAATCCTACAAAATCAGCTAGATGGGGAAGAGTGGGCAATGATTCCTAAATCTAAAACTAAATGTAGAGGAGGACAAATATTTAAATCCTTTCAAATTCCGTTACGAAATAGATTTTCAGCACTAAATGACAATACACCTCAGGAAATAACTATTCTTCCAAATATTCTGGCAAATTTTCCAAGATTAAAAACAAATAATCTCTTGAGTCCTATACCTTTGGAAATCACCTTGACAAAAAATAAAATTCAGACAAGTCAAAATGAGTTCGTACCAGCTGCTACTTCTACTTTGGCTATTCCACCTTCTCACTTAACAGTTTCTAAAATTTCTTCTGAAATGCCTAAATCTGCTGGGGCATCAAATATTGAAGATGTTCCAAAGCAGATATTTGTCCTTGGCGATTCCCTTGTTAAACATATAGATAGGGCCATTTGTAACCCAGATAAATCAAATCGAACCTGCTCTAGTTTTAAGGGGGAAAAACTAAACGATATTACTACCAGAATTCCTATCATCCTAAAAAATGCAGGTCCAAATCCCTTGGTTATAATTCATGCGGGTGTAAATGATATTCTGAACAATTGCACTCCAAAAAAAACTTAAACAGGATTTTGTGGCATTAAATAATTTGCTTGTAGATAGGGGTTGTACAGTTTGTTTTTCAGAAATTTTACCAGTTCCCAGAGCAACCCAGGACTTGATTGATAAAATTAAATCTACCAACAACTGGCTTAGAAAATGGTGTATTGAACAGAATATTCCATGTCTAACCCATTGGGAAAACTTTGTGGACAAATCCCCCTTGTACTGTTGGGATGGGTAGTACAATGTTGGGTAAAACATTTCTGAACATTATAAACAATTATTTAAACTAATAAAAATGGGGGAGAATGGGAACTTACCCACGTCTCTAAACAAATCCAAGAATGTGTCACCAAAAACTTTTAACATCCTGTCATTAAATGCCTGTTCCCTAAATATATCCAAACTTTCAGACTTAGAGGCAAAAAGTAAATTATTGAATTTAGCAATAATTGCAGTGACTGAAACTTGGTGGGTTTCTCATTCTCAGTTGAGCCAACACTTAATGGGTTATCAACTCTATTATAAAAATAAAGTCCTCAAGAAGGAAGGGGGTGTGTGTCTTTATATTAGAGACAATATCCCCTCTTATGAAATTCCAGCCCCAAATGATTCAGAAAGTATTTGGGTGGTAATCCAACCTCAGGGACTCCAACAAATAACAATTGGAAATTGCTATAACCCCCCATAAAGTGATCCAAATTCATGGAAAGCCCTAATAAATGACTTAATCCACTTTACATATTTAAAGGATGCAATAATCTTGGACGATTTTAATATGCCCCAAATCAGCTGGACCACTAATTTAGGACATAATAAGCATGGCAATGAATTTTTATCGGTATTAACAGATAATGGACTAACTCAATTAGTTTCATCTGCTACTAAAGGTACTAATATTTTGGATCTCCTTATTACCAATATTAGTCACAAAATATCTAATATTCAAATTATGGATTCCCTGGGAAATAGTGATCATTCCTCTATACTATTTAATTTAATGGGAGCAAAAAATAATCAGAATAACAAGTCAACATATAAAAATTACGATTGTGCAGACTTCATTAGTATTAACAAGGAAATCAAACAAATTCAGTGGGATAAGATTTTTTTGGCTCTTTCTTCAAATGAGGCCTGGATTATTTTAAAAGATTTAATTTTACTTCTGGAAAAAAAATATGTTCCAATAAAAAATAAATATAATAGTAAGGGCAGAATCCCTAGGTGGTTTAATAATTCTATTAGGCTACAAATAAAAAAAAAAGAAAATTGTTCAAAAAATTAAAAAACACCTTTAACATTAATAATAAAGAAATACTTCTTCAGTACAAAAAAACTTTACAAAAGCTTAAACACATGATCAAACAAGTTAAATCCAAGTTAGAATTTAAGTTGGCACACACTGAGGATGGCTACAAGTCTTTGTTTTCATATTTAAACAATAAAAAAGGTAATTTACATAAGATAGGGCCAATAACTCACGATGGTAGTTCTATACAATCAGATTTAGACATAGCTAATCTTTTTAATACCTATTTTTGCTCAGTCTTTTCAAAAAAAGACTCTTTTCCCCTAAAATCTACAAGTGTCAACACTAAATTATCTCATACATATAATATTAAGGTATCGGATATATTGCCATTTATAACAAAATTAAAAAAACTACAAGTCCAGGTCAGACCAAATAAATGCCAGATTCTAAATCCAAACTGCTAAGACTTTAGCACTTCCTTTAAAATTAATATTCAATAAATCTCTTCACAATGCAGAGATTCCTCTAGATTGGTTAACAGCTTTCGTTACTCCGATTTATAAAAAAGGTAGTAGATCTATAGTCCAAAATTATCGTCCAATAAGTCTTACCTCTATAATTTGTAAAATAATGGAGAAATTGATCAAATCATTTCTGGAAAAAGAAATGATTGAATTAAAAATCATTGATCACACTCAACATGGATTTAAGGCAAACCACTCTTGTACAACAAATCTGATTTCATTCTATAATAATATAAGTAAGGGCCTAGATGATAAAAATCAAATGGATGTTATACTTTTGGATTACAGCAAGACTTTTGATAAAGTTCCTCATAATAACTTGATCAACAAAATGTATTCATTAGGTTTCTCAGATCAATTGATCAAGTGGGTTTCTGCTTGGTTGACAAATAGAACTCAGAGAGTGGTACTAAATAATCACCAGTCTCAATTCGGAGCAGTTACTAGTGGTGTGCCTCAGGGCTCAGTTTTGGGTCCGGTTCTGTTTCTTATTTACATAAGTGATATGCAAATAACTAATAACAACTGGTTGTCCAAATTCGCTGATGATTCGAAGCTAGGGGGGTCCTGTAAACAATTTGTCAGAGTTTAATTTATTAAACTCTGATTTAAAATCAATTGAAAAATGGGCTGTTGACAACCAAATGGAGTTTAATGTAGACAAGTGTGTTGTTCTGCATTTTGGACTCCATAATCCACATAATAAATATTATATTTATAATTCATTACTGAAGTCATCAGATGTGGAAAGGGATTTGGGAGTTTTAATTAATACTAATCTGTCCTCAAAAAATCATTGCACAAAGATAGCAAATTCTGCAAATGGCTTATTAAGACAAATCCAGCGTTCCTTTGTAAATAAGTCCGAACAATGTGTTATGACCCTTTACAGATCAATTATTCGACCTTTTTTAGATTATGGGTCTTCCTTTTGGAACCCACATCTGAAAACAGATATTGACTGTTTGGAAAGAGTTCAGAGACGAGCAACTAGAATGATTCCTAGATTAGCCAAATTACCTTACAAATCAAGACTAACATTGACAGGATTGCATTCTCTACAGAAAAAAAGGGCAAGGGGGGATTTATTATTAATACACAAACTGTTAAAAAACCCTGATCTGATGAATAAATGCGGATTAGTTCATGATACCCGACGTATTGTCCCAAGATGCCATAATAAACAATTAATGGTACTTAAAGCCAAGACTAATTTAAGATTAAACTTTTTTCATTAAGGGCACCGAAATTATGGAACAGGTTACCACAGGTAATAGTGGACTTAGATAACATTGTATCATTTAAAAAGGCTGTAGATAACTGTTTAGCAATGTGATTATAATTTCTGATGTTCCCACTGTGTGTGGGGGGAAAATCCAGATGGGCCTCGGCCTTCTTTTTTCCCAATAATACCAAGTATTACCAAGTATAGTGTGAATCTATATTTTGGTAGTGCATGTTGTCAGTACCTAGTGCAGTTTCCACTGTGTAGGGGTGTCCTGGTGATTGTCACACTACAGCCTTTTGCTCCATCATGGTTGATGTGTTGGTACAGTACTCTGTGTATTTGTGGTATTTTTGTGGCACTCTCAATCAATTTGTTTATTGGATAGCATAATTGAGAAAATATATTCTCTTTTACAAATGCTTCCAAACATACAAAACAGTACAAAATTAACAAATTACACAAACAGGGTTACAATCATATAAAACATTAAATAACAATCATAGATGTTTGAGAGTGGTTTAACCAAAACAGTTACAGTGCCTGCTAACATATCTTAAGAAGTATGCTTTGAAATGTGCTAGTGATGGCAGTTTACAAACGTTGATCTTGCTTTAATCAAATTCCATGTTTTTGAACCAATACAGCTATAGATTTATCCCCTTATTTAGTTTTTGTTTTGGGAATTTGATAATTATTAGTAAATGAGGTTCACAGAGTGTATTTAGATAACATTTTAGGCTGTAATTTAGACAACAAAAAAGAGGGTAATAAACCAAGAATAAACTTAGAAACAAAAATATGTAAATGCATTTCCCTTCATTCTGAAAGGAAGGTCAACCTGTCTCCTCATATAAAGTGCAACTATGCATTCTATAAGGCACTCTAATTGCAGTCGCTCTACTTCCTAGTGTGACATACTGGGTGAACACATATAAGTGACTTTCACTTGTTTGGTGAAAAAATATGAATCCGTTCAAAGTTATTAAACTTCAAAATTTCCATTATTTTCAATGGTAATTTCACTTTCCTAGATAGCTTCCTGGAACAAAAAAAGAATTTGGTCAAACAAAGAATGATTCTTTTTTGTTTCGGGCCAGTCCTTTTTCATTTTCTGCCATCTTGTTTTCCTGTTTTAAAAAAAATATGTGAAAACCCCCTAAAGTGAAATCCTGCAGATATAGTAAGATGTTTCTTGCTCATTGGGACTCCATTAGGTAGATTGTGCACTTGTCTGCTGGAAAAATTACACTGTTGTTTTTTTTCCTTAAATTTAAATGCTTTTTTCATCACTCACTAAGATACTTTTTCGTGAGTCCTTTTCGTTCAAATGAAAAATATCACGTCTCATGAAAAAAGATTTCAGACTTATTTTTATGAGTTTTTTGCCTTTTTTTCATGATTCCTCTTTCATTTGGATGTAAAAGGATGCCTTGGCATGAAAAATGATTTTAGACTTAGTCATTTTTCTGATTCTTTTTTTGTGTCAAAGGATCCTTTTTTGTTTGATACTTTCATTCAAACAAGAAAGGATCCCTTTGCATGAAAAAGGATTTCAGACCTAGTTTTTTTTTCTGATTACTTGTTTGTTTCAGGGAATCCTTCTTCTTCTCATGCAGGAAAGAATTTCTTGAAAAGAATAATTTTGTTTGTTTTTTTTGTCCTTCCCCTTATTTGCTTTAATTTTACCTGTTTGTCTAGTGGTACCCCTGACACTCCAGTTTCCATGCCCCTTATTGGTAGCATGGTTTTCTTACCCCAACCCCCCCACACACACACACTCCCACAAATGTAAGCAATATTTGTGCTAGGTAAGTACACTCGATGTACAGATGCCTATTTTAGAGCACAATCTAAATATTTACTACATGGGGGTCTGACCCTCTAATCTATCCATGGAGGGGTGATAGTAGTTAAATTCCAAGATAATTTTATTCTTTGCAGGTAATGTAGGGCTGCTGTAATGGCACCTTCTGGTAAGAGAGTTTGTGGGGGAGAGTTTCAGTGTTTTCTGTGCCTTCTTTGTGTACCCTTCAGTGTAAAGTTTCAAATAATGCCAACATTATAGTGGCTGTTACAGAATGTAGCTCATGAGTTGATTTGGGTCCCCAAAACAAGTTCCAAGCACAGTAACTCAACAGCAGTCCTTTCCGGTCACCTAGTGTTTCTGAATTACTTACGTAGACAGTTAAAAAATTATTCCCATCGTACAGCAGTGTTAGATACTTCATATGCAAGAGACTTGTTCTAGTTGTAATAGGGTTATTTCATATGTAAAGCTTTCAAAGGTTCAGTTAGTCTCAGACAGCTGGTAGCTATTTTCATTGCCACTTGTTTTCAATTGGAATATAACACTGATGCCATATTTGCACAATTGTTAGTTAATTATCAAATGATCGTCTCTGATCTGCAAAAACACCACTCTGCTGGTTGGTGGGAGGTGCCCTGCAGACGAAGGAAGGCAGCCATCCTCTGATAGATGTGGCTACCTCATTTCAACTGTATGAAGTTTCTGCCCATCAACTAGCAGAGCACCATCACGATCACCCTTGCTGATCATTGGACTGATACAGCTGAGCCCATTGCAGCTTGAGCTGTATAGAACCCAAGAGTGACACACATCTGAAAACCAGTATCACAGCAATATGTTCACTTTGTGCAAGAATAAGGGTGGACATAAAAATGACCAATCAGGCTAAGGCCAGTCTAGGCTGAAAGACACATCTGTTAGCATGTCTGCTGTCTGTGTGTTTACATAAGTGTATCTGAGACTGTGTGTCTGTCTATCAGTATATGTGCATTTAGAAACACAGAAACATAGACTTTGATGGCAGATAAGGACCACTTGGCCCACCCAGTCTGCCCATTTCCCTACCTATTGGATAAGCTGCAGATTCTAGTTAACCAACAGCCTACTTTCTCCCACTCCCCACTATAATTGCCTTATGTCTGTCCCATGCATGTTTGAATTCCCCCACTGTTTTAGACCCCACAACCTCCCCAGGAAGGCTGTTCCATGAGTCCACCATGCTCTCCGTGAAAAAAAAAATCCTCACATTGCCCCTGAGCTGGCCCCCCTCTATCTTTAAATTGTGCCCCCGTGTTCTTGAACATCTCTTTTTCTGAAAGATGCTACCCTCCTGGACTTTTTTGATTCCCTTGAGGTACTTGAAAGTTTCTATCATGTCCCCCATCTCCCTCCTTTTGTCAAGGGTATACATATTAAGCTCTCTCAGTCTCTCTTCATATGTTTTCTGATGCAGACCCTGTACCATTTTGTTTGTTTGTTTGTTGAATTTTGTTGACCCGGTAAGCCCACTGGGCCTAGAAGTCCCTTTTTCAGGGGCAACCGGGAAGGGGGATAAAGATTGTAAGCAAGTGAAATTGAACCAGATTAAGTTGTTGGTGGCATTTTTAGTGAATAAGGGAAATGTGGCCAAGACACCAGGGAAATTCCCCTACTCATCAGTAGGGGGACAGGCTGTCTGTTGGAGAGATGGCCACTTGGAGTGAGAGACCAAAGCAGTCAGACGCTGGTTTGGTGGGGGAGCTAGCCCCCTCTCCCACTGAAAATTGGTCAGAGGCTGATCGAGAAAAAAATACAGAACAAGATTCGGAAGAGGATTTACCAAAAATTTACTTATCTATAGAAGATTTAAGCAATCTGCAAGATGGCAGAGAGGCTGACAAGGTTTTGCAGAAATGATAAAAAAATACTACCGGAGACATCGGAGGAGCTGTTTGACAAGCTGGAGCCAAAAGTCGCACAGATTCTGCATTCACCGCAGTCAGCAGGGGAGCCTACTGTCAAAGAGAGAACCCGGACTGTCAAAACAGCTGATGACACTGCAGAGTTAAAGGCCTCATTAAGGAGCGGTGAGTCAGCTTCAGCTCTATTTAAAACAAATAACCCTACATACCAGGATGAAATAAAATTTCAGTCTGGCAGTAAAAATATCGAGGCTATGAGCCTAAAGCCTGGTTTTGTCCAGGAAGGGGGTCAGTGTTCGGCTAAAGTATTAAATGAGCAGTTTCAAATTGAGAAGTGTGTCGCAGCAAACTCAGCGGTGAAACCTGGGTTCTCTGTCAGCTCTAACATACCACTAACCAAAGAAACAGGTTTTACATTCAAAACCCCTACAAAATTGCCAAATAATAAATCTTTTGCCATTACCTTTCAAACTGAGATGGACTCTCAAAAAGGGGTGACAGAATTTCTGTTTAAAAAATCGGATTTTCCTACTCAAGGTGTCAGAATGTCATTGAAGAGCTCTAAACAGAAGGAACTTAACAAGGAGACAGGAACAGCAGTATCTGAAACAAATAAAAGTCAAACTCCTGCTCCAGAGCTACCTACACAGCAATGGTCTCCACAAAAAGCTCTTGTAGAATCAGGATGGAAGCAGGCTCCAACAGGCATATGGCAGCCAGATCCAGTATGGGATGCAAACCTAGAATTTTTACATGCCTCTCTTGCTTGGAAACCCAGGGTAGCTCATAACAAAAAAGAAGAGAGAAATCGAATGGATAGCAAAACTGCAGAACTAAAGCCTATATTACAGCCCTCCTCTAGACCCTTAAAAGAATAAATAACACCCGAAGACCCTCTCAAATCTCAACCTCTAATAATGAATCAGGAGGTTCCCTTGGACTCAGATAGTACATCTCCTACAGATCAAAAATCTTTCATGTCAGACTTATTTTGTAAAGCTAAAAGGGAAGCAGCCCCCAGACATAATACAGTATGCATTCATTGTAAGGGGGGATCTAGATATTAGACCAGATAGATTCTATGTAGGCAAATGTTTGTTGAAAGAATCTCTGCATTTTTCTCCTTAGGATGTGTTTGCTTTTATAAATATATCAGGAGATGATAATTTTGATGTGAGTTTTAGAACAGCCTATGCCCTTGACCTGTTTTGGGAAAGGTATGGTCAGGTGAAATTTTCTCCTACATGGACTCCCTTTTTTGTTATTCCTCTTACAAAACCTTTGATTAAAAACATGACTATTATGCTTAGGAATGAGAGAGTCCATGTAGAAGATATCACTTACCGGCTGTCACAGAAATGTGACGTATTGAGTGCCCCTGAACGTATTTTGGATTCTGAACAGTTCTGGACAGGAGGGTGGAAGTACAAAATAAAATTAAGGCAAAATGACTCAGGAGTTGAGCATGTTCCTAATTCTTTTTTGTTGGGAAGGGATTGGGGGGTTTGTTTCTATGGGAGACAGCCAAGAGCCTGTTACAGATGTAGGTCTAGAACTCATCTCTCAAGTGTTTGTGATCAGCCTAGGTGTGACAACTGCGGGGAAATAGGGCATGTCACAATGCAATGTGCAAACCTCACAAAATGTGATCTATGTGAGGAATGTGGACATGTTTTTAGAGAGTGCCCCTAGGCTGCAAAAACAAGGCCTCTTGTATAAGTCCTAATCTACTGATACAGCAGGCACAGGAGGCAGCACTTCCCCCCTGCATCCCCTCCCCCAGAGATAGTTGAGCTCCCTTTTCATCCAGTAGACTCTAGCCCACCATATTTTACACCTGTAGAAGATGAAGTCATGAAGCAGAAGTTTATGATTAAAGAGGAGGCCCATAACCAAGAAGTTCCTTCTAATCCTCTGGCAATACCTCCGGTCTGTTATACGGAACCAGTTATTTCAGATATGGATTCAGCAGTATTAGTACCCTCTTCTCCTTTACCCTGTAGAAGATCTTCAAGAAACCTGCACTCCAAATCTCCCTATCCTCTGTTTCTATTGAAACTAATAATTATTATGCAGCTTTATTCACTACATGGGGGGATTCAGAAATAGAATTAGGGGACTCTGATTCACAAAAATCTGTACAGATCTCAACCTTGCCAACCATTGAGGATTATAAAGAGAAAAAAAAAAGAAAAGACAGGAAAAATAGTTTTAAAGGGGCTAGGAACACTCAGCTTTGATGACAGAAAAAAAATGGGTCTTACTTAATACACATTGTCTACTTAATACACTAAAGAGATAAGCATTGTTTCAGTATCTGTATGAGGAAAATATTTCTGTCAGTTTTTTGCAAGAAACTTGGATGTTTTCTGTAGAACAAATTTCAACTTTTAAAAGGGACTGACCATGGGGCCCGTCATATTGGTCATTTGGAACAGATGGTGCAGACGGGGTTGGCATTCTTTTTCACGCCTTTAATTTTACCTTTTACAAACTAATAGATCTTATACCAGGACAACTTCTGATAATAGATGGAAAATGGAACAACATGTATTATAGATTCATTAACATTTACAATCCACAGACTAAAGCTGATAGGGTAGCCTGTTTAAAAGCAGTTCAGCCATTCTTAGTAACCTCATCCAAGGTCCTTCGGGGAGGGGGGGTAATTTTAATTGTAGCTTATTTAATAAAGCACAATATAATAACAAAATATATTGTGACTCACATGCACTTGAGTCCATTATACAAACAGCTGGCCTGAATAATTATAATATATATTTAAAACATGGGCCTGTTTTTACTTACTTTAGAGGTAAATTTCATACCACCATTGATTATATGTAGTATCTCTAGAAGTACCAGTGGCATCTTTTCAGATAAAGCCAGTGGCATTTTCTGATCATTTATTATTATTATGCTCCCTAAAATTTTCAGGAGCAAGAATTTATAAACAAAACAGATGGAACCTGAATTCTTCCATTCTTCTGAATCCTCGAGTTAGGTCTATGGTTTTAAGCATACTTCAGGCCCGTCTTTCATCGGCTATACTGCATACAAATTTAGGAGAATGATGGAGGGATACAAAATCTGATTTATGTTCCTGGTTTAAAAAATATGGGAATTCCTTAAGGAATGCTACATTTTTCAAATATCTATCACTACGACAGCAGTTACAGCGTCTTATCACTTCCTCTAATACTTCCAAAGAGGATTATTCTGGTTAAATTAGCCGTATAAAAATGGAAAATAAAAAATGTCAATATGATAGGGCCCAGACTATCCATGCTATGATCTCCAATGGCACAAAAAAATCCCCTATAGGTGATCCTTTCGCTGCATGTAAAGAAATAGAAGACTCAATGACTATAGATTTTTTGTGGGTTATTCAAATGGGAATAAAGCTACTTCAATTGAAAGTATTAGAAACATTATTATTAATCACTATCAGACTCTAGAGCCTAGGGAACCTATTTTGCAGTCAGAAATTGACAAATTTTTGAAAGGGTTAAAGTTGCCCTCATTTCCACAGGAGGCATTAGAACTACAAACCCCATTGTCGATATCAGAAATAGAAACAGTCATTCAATACCTAAAGATTAATGTGTCACCAGGTTTAGATGGACTTCCAAATCAATTTTATAAAAGTTTTAGAACAGAATTAGCAGTCTGTTTAAGGCTGGTCTTTCAGTTTATGTTTGATACAAACCTAATGGAGAATTATTTTATGGAAAGTCTTCTTATTTATATATTTAAATCTGGTGACTGCATTATATTAAACATTGAAGGCCCATAACTCTACTAAACTCTGATGATAAAATATTTTCCATAATTTTAAACAATCGTTTAAAAAGATACACTAAAAAAGTAATTTCTCCCTTTCAATTCTGTGGCCTCCATGATAGAAAGATACAATCGGCCATTATGAATGTAAGAGATGTGATTAAACATCTACCCTTGATAGGCAAGAAAGGATGCTTGGTAGTAGCAGATTTTGAAAAGGCCTTCGATAGAGTTCATCTTCCCTATCTCTTTTCAGTTTAAAAATAAATTGGTATTTCCCCACGACTTCTTAAGGTAATTCAGCTTCTCTATAGTTCTAATTTAGTTTACTCTTTCCTATGGGGAGAGACAAGCAGTGGCTTTCAGTTATGCATAGGGGTAAGACAAGGCTGCCTGCTGAGCCCCCTTTTATATATCTTTTCCTTAGACCCCCTTTTACATTTCTTGACTTCCTCCCCCAAGTGGACTGGTATTAAGGGAGAGGATCTCTATTGGCAGTTACATTTGCAAGCATATGCAGATGATGTGTGCCTGTTTTTTTCAGAATATGCACAAATTCAGGAGTTCCTTGTGGAATTCAATAAATTTTCGATAGTGGCAAATGCTAAATTAAATATTCATAAGACAAGAGGTTTATTTATAGGGACGGGGTAACCTCAACAACTACTCAGGAAGAGATTCTTATTACAAGAGAACCACTTAAAATTGTAGGTTTAACCTTTGGTTCACAAAATCTTCCTGTAGAAAATTGGGAGGCTGCAATCTTGAAAGTTGAAAATAAGGTAAATAGATGAAAGCATTGGAATTTTTCCAAACAAAAGCGTATTCACATTTTTAAACAATTTATCTTGCCATGTTTACAATATGTAGCCCTGATTTTCCACACCCACCTAACCTGGAGACAAGAATATGTAGTAATTTTTTTTCAAATGCTGTGGGGTAACAGGTTGAATCAGGTCAAGAGATGTTATACCTATTTGGATAAGACAAATGGGGGTCTGGGTATAATTGACCCCATTATATTTCTTTATTCTTTGAATTTTGCTCAATCAGTTAAAAGAGGACTGTTGAATGCAATAGGAGGTTGTGTGACCGGGGTAGGGATGAATTTGGGAAGGTATTTTATGGCATGGCACAGCATGGCCCCTAAACTAAATTCCCACATGTTCATCCCCACTTATTTCTGTCCAGCTGTGCAGAAGCTATACCGGTGGCAAATAACCAAAGCTACGATTCTAAATAATAATGCACATGGTATGTATAAAATTTGACAAGATAATATACACCCAAAGGTTCCTTGTTTTAAAAATTGCCCAACTGTGCACAATGTATTTATTTTAGCACAACTAAATAATCCTAGATTGCCTCCTTATATGTGGGAAATACAATGGTTGATTATGTATTGGCGTTTAAATGTGAGGGGTAATGCAAAATATAAAGTTAAAGAGGAAAGGACCTGCCCATATCCAGATTGCATAAACAAAGAGGAAACAATAGAGCATTTTTTTCTACATTGCTCATATGCTAAACAGTTATGGATTTTTTTAGCAAGGAAATGGAATTTACAATGGTTTTCTTTTTTAACATACAATATCTTAGTTTTAGGTATTTATCCCCCTAGTTTTGCAAGATATCATGAACGTACTTTAGCTTTATTTTTCAGCTGTAAAAGGTTTTATACTTGGCAAGCAAGATGTTAATGGGTGCTTT
The DNA here is from genome assembly GCA_016271365.2 of Neoceratodus forsteri. Taxonomy (NCBI): domain Eukaryota; kingdom Metazoa; phylum Chordata; order Ceratodontiformes; family Ceratodontidae; genus Neoceratodus; species Neoceratodus forsteri. The sequence goes on from CM028130.1 coordinate 60,072,261, forward strand.
ACCAAAGGAAAATGACATTTGATTGTTATAGTCAACTTGTATCCCAAGAACTGTCAAAAATCTGTATGAAGGAAAAACAGTTATTTAATTCTGGGAAAGTGAAAAAATGGTGGAAGGGTTTTTCTAATTTTATTAAGTATAAATGAATTTTGGGAGACACTGTTCAGATAAAACCAAATCTGGACCTGGCATTCTTATTGAGATTTTCAATTTTGTTTTCTTTATTAGTTGATGTCTTTGTAATAAGGACATGTTTTGTCAATGATTTATGAGATTTCTGTCGTGTTGTTTTGAGGTTTATTATTTCAATAAATACTTCCCTACTCTTTTTGATAAGTGCCATGGGATCTTTAAAATCCACCTGATCTGCCACCAGTTCAGGCAGATGGGACCTCGGTTTAATGTCTCATCTGAAAGACGGCACCTCAGAATTGCAGCACCCCTCTCATACTGCACTACAGTGTCAGTACTGAGATATAAACCCAAGTGGCAGATGTGGGAACTGAACCCACAGCCCTCAGATCTCCCGGTGAGTGTGCTACCTACTGAACCACTGACACTTCTATTTTAGTTGCCCTCCTCTGGACTGCTTCCTTCCTGTCTTGTCCTTGTGGAGATGTGGTCTCCAAAACTGCACACAGTACTCCAGATGGGGTCTCACCAACTGTCTGTACAGAGGGATAGCCACTTCCCTTTTTCTATTTGTGATGCCCTTCCCTATGCATCCCAGTATCCCCCTGGCTCTCTATACTGACATCTCACATTGCTTGCCCACCTTTAGGTCATCTGATATGACTACTCCCAGGTCCCTTTCCATTATTGTTGTTGTTAGTACCTCCCCTGCCATTGTGTACTCTTCTCCTGGGTTTTTGTTTCCCAGGTGCATTACATTGCACTTCTTTGCATTGAATCTAAGTTGCCATACATCTGACCATTCCTCCAACCTTGCCAAGTCCCTTCTAATCCTTTCTAACCCCCCTTGTGTATCAACTCTGTTACAGATCTTTCTGTCATCTGCAAAGAGGTATACCTTTTCTTCCAGACCCTCTGCAATGTCACCTATAAAGACGTTAAAGAGGACTGGACCCAGAACTCAACCCTGAAGTACTCCACTAGTAACCACCCTTTCTTCAGAGTGAGTTCCATTCACTTTTATCTCTTGTGTCCTGTTCTGCTGCCAGTTTGCTACCCAGGCTACCACCCTGGGATCCACTCCCAGGCTGGCTTACTTGATTACTAATCTATTGTGTGGGACTGTGTCAAATGCCTTTCTAAAGTCTGGGTAGGCCATATCCACAGCCCCTCCCTGGTCCATTACATTGGTCACCCAGTCAAAGAAATCAATTAGATTCATCTGACATGACCTTCCTGCTGTGAATCCATGCTGCCTTGGGTACTGTGCCCCTCTGGCCTCTAGGTACTCAACAGTTCTTTCTTTCAGAAGAGATTCCATCATTTTCCCTCCCACTGAAGTCAAACTAACAGGTCTATAGTTTCTTGCTTCTGCCTTGCTCCCACTTTTGTGAAGGGGAATGACATCTTCCCTCCTCCAGTCCTTAGGTACCACCTCATACTCCCATGATTTGTTAAAAAGGGAGGTCAGTGATGTCACTAGGTCCAGGTCCCCCCCCTTAGTTCTTTTAGGATTCTGAGGTGAATCCCATCAGGCCCCATTGCTTTTGAGCTGATGTTCTAATATATATACATATAGAATAAAGGATGGGATAGTGAGTGATACGAGAATTTAATGCATGTCTGAGATGTGAGATGCTACATAAACTCTAAGAGTGAAGCTAGAGGGGTTTATAGAATCCTCCCATACAGAGGGTGTGCATTAAATTCTCATATGCACACTACCCCATATTTTATTTTTTATAATTGCCGGTCATCAATTTTTTCCTCCCTGACTTCTGTGACCATGTTTTACACACACACACACACACACACACACACACAGCCTCTATCTCCCTCTCCCGCCATCCCTTTCCAGGTTGAGCTTCTTCTTCATTCTTTTTGTTTTCACTGATTGTTTTTTTGCTTATTTACCATTTTCAGTCATGATAGCACTAGTGCTATAGCTAGTCAAGCCACAGACCCATTCCTGCTCACATCTGCAATATCCCAAAGTGGCCAAACAGCATGATCAACCAGATAGAGCTTTTTAAAAATGAAAAGATCAACCAGATAAATTAAAAAATGTATAAAAATAAGGAGAGATGAGTGTTGTTTTAGCAGCTCCTTGGTAAGCAAGAGACATAGCCGCCATATTTTCAGAAATTTTAAGCCCACCCACACAGAGAACAACAGCCAATGAGAGTGGGCAATATTTTGAAAGTGCATGTGAATGCCATAGGCTGGCAGTATAGCCTAGAGATTACAGTAATGAGCTGTGAATGACCTTGGTACATCCAGCAGACCAGACCTGGGTTTGATTCTTACAACGTCCACTTGCATACTGTGTGACTCTGAGCAAGTCACTTAACAGCCCAGTGCTCCCAGGTCACTCCTGAAAACAGGCATGTGTGCCCAGTGGGCCTTATCCACTTACCAAAGACTAAAAAACAATAAAATAAATAAAAATAGTAACGCATGGGTTATTATGGAAAATATCAACTCAGTCAGCCCATAGAAAAAAAAGCTGATCATTAATTATAATATTAATTAACAACAAGTAGCTGTTTGCACAAATGGGATTCTAACATCAAGAGCATTCCTACAATATGAGAAGACATAGTAACCAGCTACAGGATAGACCATATAGAACAAAACTAGAGGTTCATAGGTAGTGAAATATTGGAACAGACTAGCTGAAACTGTTGCATCAGAAACAAATACAGATAATTTAAAAGGCAAGTGGACATAATAGCAGATGGTTGGACAAAGCTAACCTCTGGATAATGGGGGAACAGGCTTGAAGGACCATTAGAGGTCAACTCCTGTTCATCTAACTCCTTAGTATCCTTAGTGCTTGCATGTGTCTGTGTGTGTGAGTGTGCGAGGTGTGTGTGTGTGTGTGTGTGTGTGTGTCTTATTACATAAAGTATTTCCACGAATATCTCAACTGACATACTCTTTGCCTAAAGTGATTGCTGTAGCTATCTTACAGATGGGTTTAAGAGGCGTGGAACCACTAGGTGCTTTATACTAGTGGGAGGGAGACTCCAGATGGTTATGACCAGTGTAGGTCTCAGTGCCAGGCAAGAGGGAAGATAAGGAAGAATGAAAATGGAATTCTATTTTGTTTTATAGAATGCCTTTTATGCCTCAGTTGGTTTGTGTGTTCCCTGACTACCAATTCCCAGTAGGTCCTATTATTTATTTCTCACTACAATTTGCGATTTAAATTATCATTGACTCGTACTGCATTAAGAAACATCACTGTCATCTTGATTATTCCTAGTTGCAGGATATGCAATACCAGGGAAAGAAAGTATGGCTGGGTACCCCAGGTTCATTCATATGAGCCTGTAGCCTAGTGGATAAAGCACCAGGATGGTATTCTGGGGGGCCTCGGTTCAAATCACATTTGGTCAAATTATTTCTTTCTCTCTGAAATTTGTGATTCAAATTGCTCATCAGTGGCTAACACTACACCAAAAAACATCTAATTGTCAATGTGAATTTGTAGCAACTAGAACAAGGCAAGACCATACCACACTAAGTCATGGACATGAGGCTCAGTATAGGCAGCACTGTTTTGTTTTTCTATCAAGGCAGCTACCAGCTACAGGATAGACCATATAGACCATATATGCTGAGCTTCACCTGAGCTCTTTCCTTCTAAGACTGCTTGAAAGGCAGAGTAGAGAAACTTACCAGAGCAAGGGAGAAGGATTAAGACTTAGTTTGGCTAAGCAGATTTACTGTGTGGTGGTGTTTTTATTTTTTACTCACAGGGATTGCTACTGTTTGTTGTTAACATTTCATTGCTTTATTTTTTCTCTGATTCAAATTGTTGTTGCTGGTATACCTTCTTCTGCATTATTACAAGGTGTGCCTACAGGTGTGTGCTAACAGATTACTGCTGTAATCTTCTGATTCAAATTGTCTTTTGCAAGGTATATCTTCTGTTACTGCTTTATTTTCTCTGGAGCAAAGTGTTTCTTACAGGGTATATCTTTCTGAAATTACTGTATTACAGGTGGAGCTTACATTTTGTGACTTTTTATCATTGGGCTAAGCAAAATTACTGTTTGACACTGTGTTTTATTTTATTCTTGTTTGTTGAAAAGGTTTGTTGTCTCAGAGGTGTTTCAGTCTCCTTCTCACATTGAAGGAGCTAATTGCTTTTCCTCCCACAGCTCTTCCAAAGGATTAGGTGTGTATGTGGGGGTGGAGCTGGCAAACTCAGTAATTTCCAACAGAAAGAAGGGTTAAAAAGTCAGGTTAGTTGATATCTTGGAGGTAGAAGACTTGGTTTGCTGGCCAAGGCACCTAGCTTCACCTGAGCTCTTTCCTTCTAAGACTGCTTGAAAGGCAGAGTAGAGAAACTTACCAGAGCAAGGGAGAAGGATTAAGACTTAGTTTGGCTAAGCAGATTTACTGTGTGGTGGTGTTTTTATTTTTTACTCACAGGGATTGCTACTGTTTGTTGCTAACATTTCATTGCTTTATTTTTCTCTGATTCAAATTGTTGTTGCTGGTATACCTTCTTCTGCATTATTACAAGGTGTGCCTACAGGTGTGCTAACAGATTACTGCTGTAATCTTCTGATTCAAATTGTCTTTGCAGGGTATATCTTCTGTTACTGCTTTATTTTCTCTGGAGCAAAGTGTTTCTTACAGGGTATATCTTCTCTGAAATTACTGTATTACAGGTGGAGCTTACATTTTGTGACTTTTTATCATTGGGCTAAGCAAAATTACTGTTTGACACGGTGTTTTATTTTATTCTTGTTTGTTGAAAAGGTTTGTTGTCTCAGAGGTGTTTCAGTCTCCTTCTCACATTGAAGGAGCTAATTGCTTTTCCTCTCACAGCTCTTCAAAGGATTAGGTGTGTGTGAGGGTGGAGCTGGCAAACTGTCAGTAATTTCCAACAGAAAGAAAGGTTAAAAGTCAGGTTAGTTGATATCTTGGAGGTAGAAGACTTGGTTTGCTGGCCAAGGCACCTAGCTTCACCTGAGCTCTTTCCTTCTAAGACTGCTTGAAAGGCAGAGTAGAGAAACTTACCAGAGCAAGGGAGAAGGATTAAGACTTAGTTTGGCTAAGCAGATTTACTTTGTGGTGGTGTTTTTATTTTTTACTCACAGGGATTGCTACTGTTTGTTGCTAACATTTCATTGCTTTATTTTTCTCTGATTCAAATTGTTGTTGCTGGTATACCTTCTTCTGCATTATTACAAGGTGTGCCTACAGGTGTGTGCTAACAGATTACTGCTGTTATCTTCTGATTCAAATTGTCTTTTGCAAGGTATATCTTCTGTTACTGCTTTATTTTCTCGGAGCAAAGTGTTTCTTACAGGGTATATCTTCTCTGAAATTATTACAGGTGGTGCTTTACAGGTTTTACAGTTTTATCTAACATTAGGATAAGCTTTCAGGGTTACTGCATTTGTTGTTGACTGATTGTTTCTGCTCTTACCTCCTTGTTCTTTCGTCCGTGGTTCTTCTTTTAGGCAGGGAAGGGCCCAGCCACCCACCCCATCCCCAACCACCCCACGCTACACTCCTTTATAGGGTACCACAGTTGTGACATTTCCTGTGGCAGAGCAGGAAGAGGCGGATCAGTGGGGCCTCCACAAGGTGATCTCATTTACAGGGCACTAGTAATTTAACTTGTTATAACAAGTTAAACAAAGCACAATTAAACCATTACTTGCATTTTTTTCCTTCTAATTACTCTGACTAGGTTACAAACCCAGCAACTTATTTGGAATGGATTTCATTAACTGCAGGTACTGTGGAACAATTTTCAGAAGGACAGTCTTACAGGATTTAGGACACTGTCCACATGCTGGGCCTTTGGAGATCTTAGGTCTCAGCTCCGGGCAGCATGGGCAGAGATTGCACGCCTCAAATTTCATATTGAAGAGGAAATACATTATAGGAACCACCCGCCATTTCCCCAGCATCCAACAGAAAAACCTCGACCGCAGAGGGTAGTTGGTCCAGGAGGTTGGCAGGTGGTTAGGAGGAGCAAATCAGGTGCCCCATCACTCTCTCCTCTCCAACACATTACCTCCAAAAACCATATAAACACTACAAACAGGTATCTGCCTCTATCTCTGAAATCAAATAAAGAGGCAGAAGACACTGCAGAGCAGGACACTGCGGCACAGGAGCTAGCACAACAATACTTACCCAAATCAGGAACCAAAACTAAACAAGCACAAAGAAATCAAAAACTTGATCATAGGAGACTCCATGATTCGGGAGTTGATACCCATCTCCAGCCAGGGTGATGGTCAGATGTCTCCAGGTACATCAGCATGGAGAGACACTGACCGCATTACTAAAATTGTTCACAAAGCAGGAGAAACATTGATGTCCTAGTACACATAGGGACTAATGATCTCGCCAGCCGGTCAGTTGTGGAGACCAAGGAACACCTGACTAGGCTGGGTGACAAACTATCATCTATTTCGTCCGGCATCTCCTTCTCGAGATCCTGCCAGTCTGGGAGAAGGGAGCAGATGGACGGAAGGTCAGAAGAAGCGGAGATAGGGAGCTAAACACGTGGCTCAAGGGCTGGTGCCAGGAAAAAGGACACAGATTTGTAGGGAACTGGCAACAGTTCTGGGAGCGAAAGTTCTTTAAATTTGATGGACTGCATCTGACTAAGGGAGTCAGTGCATTGGGGCAGAAGTTTGACGTCTTTGCAGAATATTTAAACTAGCAAATGGGGAGAGGGGTGCTGCACCCCATACGTCGAATGGGAAGAACACCCCTCCCCCCTCAGCTAGTAGTCAAACAGGAATTCAGCGTGTTTGCCATTCATTTGCATCACCAGGTAAGAAAAAAGGTTTGTCTCCCCATACGATGCACAGGGGTAATGCCAAACTTCACCCAACAACTAACACTTCAAAATCTGGCCAATGGAAAATCATGTACACAAATGCTCACAGCCTGGGAAATAAGATCCCAGACCTGCAGGCAATAATGTCAGAGGCTAAACTGGACATAGTAGCAATTAGTGAGACATGGTTTACCAGTAACCACACTTGGGAGACTTCAGTACCTGGCTATGTATTGTTCAGAAGAGACCGAGGGTGCAAAGGGGGAGGTGGCCCTGTATGTTAATGAAAATATCAAAGCTACAGAAATTCAGAATACACATAGGAGCCAGAAGAACTGGTGCACCCTGAAACAGGAAATGGGACAGCCATAAGAACTGGGTTGTCTACAGGCCCCAGACCAGAGGGAGGACATAGACACATTACTGTTAGAAGATATACAAAACATGACAGCTAAAGGGAGGTTCTGATAATGGGAGACTTCAACATGCCAGATACAGATTGGTCAATACCAGCAGGAACATCTGCCAGAACTAGACTCATAGTGGATTCCCTGCAGGGAGGGCCTCAAACAACTGGTACAGCAACCCACAAGAGACAGGGCTATCCTAGATCTAGTACTGACTAACAAAGAAGGGATCACAGATCTCCAGGTGAAGGTCACCTGGGGGCCAGTGACCATCACATGGTATGGTTCAATTTGGCTACTACATCTAAATCATCCCATTCCAAGGCAAAAATATGGGACTTCAGAGGCTGACTTTGATAAGATGGCCAACAGAGTTAAGCTAGCCCTGGCAAAAGAAACACAGGTGAGGAGGTACAGGCAAAGTGGGCAAGCATTAGGATACAATACTTGAAGCAACATCCCATTGTGTTAGACAGAGAAGTGCAAAGAAGACGAAACCACTTTGGTTCTCAAATACAGTAGCAAGAAAGGTCAGAGCCAAAAGGCTGGCCTTCAGAAAATATAAGGGAACACAGTGGATGAAGATAGGGAGGCATACCAAACTGCCCTAAGGGAAGCAGGTAAGGCAGTAAGGCAGGCAAAGTCCCAAACTGAGGAAACACTAGCAGAACAGTAAAGAAGGTGACAAGACTTTCTATAGATACATTAGTGAAAGGAGAAAGTCCAGAGGGTATTGCTAAGCTTAATGGAGAAAAGGGAGCATGTGAGGAGGAGGACCCTGTAAAGGCATCTATCCTAAATAGATACTTTTGCTCAGTATTTACTGAAGAGAAGGAGGGCAGGGCCCACAGCTCAGCATCATGGACACAGGGGAGGGAGGTGAGCACTACTCCCTTCACAAAAGAGGGTCCTACAGAGCTTGCTAAGCTCAGGGTGGATAAGGCAATGGGACCTGATGGCATACATCCCAGGGTACTTAAGGAGCTAAAGGAGGAACTAGCAGAGCCATTAGCAGAATTGTTTAGTGAGTCTCTGAGCACAGGAGAGGTCCCAGAAGACTGGAGAAGGGCTCATGTGATCCCACCCACAAGAGTGGTAGCAGGGAGGAGGCAGGGAACTACAGACCAGTCAGTCTCTTACCTCAGTAGTGGGCAAGATTATGGAGGCACTCCTTAAGAAAGGATAGTGCAACACCTGGAATCCATAGGGGCACAGGATCCAAGACAGCATGGGTTTACAAAGGAAGGTCTGTCAAACTAATCTCATAGATTTCTTTGACTGGGTAATCAGAGTGGTGGACCAAGGGAGCAGTTGATGTCGCCTACCTTGACTTCAGCAAAGCTTTTGACACTGTTCCACATAGAAGATTGATAAATAAGCTAGGTAGGCTGGGGTGGGTCAAGTTGGTCAACTGGGTGGCAAACTGGTTGACGGCAGAAAACGAGAGTGGTAGTAAATGGTATACAATCAGAAGAGATGCAAGTCAGGTGGGTACCTCAGGGATCAGTCCTGGGGCCAGTCCTATTCAACATCTTCATTAGTGACCTCGCCAGATGGACTAGAGGTGAAGCTTGTCTCTTTGCAGATGACACCAAGATCTGCAACAAGTGAGATGATCCAGATGGGGTGGGCAGAATGAGAAGAGATCTGGATAAACTAGCAGAATGGTCAGAAGAGTGGCAACTGGGATTTAATGCAAAGAAGTGCAAAATCATGCACATAGGAAGAGAAACCTGAAGCCACTAATCGGCTGGGAGGGTTGCTAGCAGTCACAAAGGAAGAAAGAGACTTGGGCATCATCATCACTGATGACCTAAAATCATCAAGCAGACCTCTAAAGCAGTAGGTAAGGCTAGGGGGTGTTAGGGTGTATTAGTAGGGGTATCACAAGTCGTAAGAGGAGGTAATAATCCTCTGTACAAGACATTGGTTAGGCCCCATCTGGAGTACTGCGTGCAGTATTGGAGGCCACACCTTCACAAGGACATTAACCAAATTGAGGCAGTCCAGAGAGGGCAACCAAAATGGTGCAGGGACTGCATCAGAAGACATATGAGGACAGATTAACGGAGCTCAATATGTATACCCTTGAGCAAAGGAGGAGAGAGGTGATATGATCGAGACATTTAAACACCTTAAGGGCATAAACAAGGTGAAAGAGTCTAACATGTTTAAATATAAGAAAAATAGCAGGACAAGAGGACACAGCATGAGATTAGAGGGAGGCCGAATAAGGGGGAATGTGAGGAAATTCTTTTTCACAGAAAGGGTGGTAGATGCATGGAATGGCTTACCACAAGAAGTGGTGGCTATGAATACAGTGCAGGGCTTCAAACAGGCATGGGATAGGCATAAGGGAGCAATACAAATGACTATGAATAGATAGGTCACTGACAGAGCAAAGGCCGATGGCACATTTATAAGGTAGAAAAAGAAATGGGCAGACTGGATGGGCCTTGCGGTCCTTATCTGCCGTCAACTTCTATGTTTCTATGTTTCTATCAGCAATTTTAATAAAAGGCAACCATTTTCAATATAGAAAAAATTATCATGGGGTAACAAATTCTTAACTGTCAGTGGAACAACTTCTACACATAGGCTATCAAGCTTTCTGTTCTAGGATTCATCATCTTCTAATTTTTCACATTTTGGGGGTATGGGAAGTCACTTATATAATGGTTTGTATTTCTAGTTAGAAATACTCTGCAGTGTAACCAGAAGTGAGCTTCCTAACCTAGGTCAATTATTTCATGACAGGTAACATGAAGTTCCACGTTTTTTGTTCTTTTGTAATAAGAAAATTAGGATAAGCAATAATGTTTTTCATACTTGCACATTTTGCAAATTAGGATTAAAACTAGCTGCTATGTAGCTGACTGGGTATTAGCTTGTGTTTTTCTGATATGTCCAAGAGACCCATTTTTTTAATTTAACTGTACTGAAGAGATCAGTTTCATTTTGTGATTACTTTCTATTCTGGAATCAAATTGAAAATTCTTTTTTTGATATTTATGGTATTTGAGACATCAAGTGGTCCCATGTGATTGAAAATTATAAATTATTTCCCTAGTGCTTACCAATATTTATCAACTGCTTTTTCTTGAAAATCAACTAGGACAGCATATTATTGCTTTTTGTTTTCTATCCCCATCTCATTCCTAGTCTCTGATGTTACGCAAACCTGGATAAAGTACCCTCTGATTAAATGAACAGCATTTCTGCTATTCACTAATATATTGTATGCAGCTGTGAAATGTCCCATAAGAAAAATACATAGATATTAAAAACAGTATAATTCAGAGTTAAAAGGGAGTGCAGTAAATCAGTTAGTAGTAATTCAATACAACAGCAGATGAAAAATGAATGTAATGAAAAAATTTAAATTTCGGGTGGAATGCCTTGAATTATTAGTGGTGAAAATCAGTTATCAAAATTATCCATTCAGTAAATATCTACTTTTGCAGCATATACCCTATTTAGATGTTCAGAAGCTAAAATCAGTTTACTGAGCTCCATTCTAGTGAAGAGCAACTCTCCTGGTCAACATATACTTGTACCTTCATAAATATACCTGTACTTGATTATTCAGCTACAGTTTTCTACAGAATATCCTTTTAAAAACATTTCTTGGTGTGTCTGCTTTTTGTGAAATGTTTTTGCCATGAAATCCCTCTAGAAAGCCTTTGTCTGAATTTTCAGACATCACAGTGCTTTTATAATGACATCTTAGTGCTTGGCGTGGCAACAGATTGTGATGACACAAAAACAGCAATTGTGAGATCAGTTAGGGATATTTAGACGGGTTTGAATTCCACAGTGAAATAAGTATGTATTTAGGCAGTCTAATTGTAATGCTAACTGGCATAAAACAGTTTATAAACACTGCAAGTCTACTGATCATATCAGTCTAGATAGGACAAACACCACCCACAGGGCACACCTCGGACCCTCCACGGCCCCACATTCACAGCCTCAGAATCATCACACAGCAGTCCTGTGCAACAGAAGACTGCCCGCCCACTCTCGAGTCAAAGCCAGGACAAACACCACCTGCAGGGCACACCTCGGACCATCCATCACCCAATGTCCACAGCCTCAGAATCAACACACAACGGTCCTGTGCTACAGGAAACTGCCCACCCACCCTCAAGTCAAAGCCAGGTAATTTAAGAGCAGGAGCATGGCTGTTTTGGATTTGCTTTGTTTGAGGACACAAGCAAAAAGTATGAAAGTGCTCGTTTGGTGCCTTTTTTCCCCGAACTTGGAATCTGCAGTTCAGCTGCTGAAAACCCCTCTCAGTGGGCACTGTGGACACAGCTGCACTGCAACATCACTTTGGATGTTGCACCAAAGCACCTGTACTGCAGTTTAGCCTTACTTCTTGTTGAGCAATTTAAATTCTGCCCGGTCCAGGAGTATTTCCAGCCACAGCTGCAACTTCTTCTTGTACCAAAAATTGCTGTGCAGCAGTACGAAACCCAGAGCTGCACTCTGAACAAATTGAGCACAGTGATTGTAAATGACGGTATACTTTTACCTCATTAGAACTATAAGTGCATGGGTGAAGGAAGTTGTTAGCTGCATTACTTTTATTTTTTCTCCCTGAACTTTAAATATAAACAGCAGAAAGCAGCAATCAGGTTACATTATATTTCCCTGAACTGTGTATACGAGGTTAGGACAGGAGTTTGTATCTCGACCCTATTTCTCCTGTTCAGAGTAATTCTAAAGTTCTTGCTTACTGTGTCCTGGGATTCCTGAATCCCGACCATTGTGCAAACCCCTCCCAGTTCTGCCTTTGTCTCTGTTGCCCTGCCTCCTCTGTACCCTACTTAATCCTGCCCTTTTCTCTTCTCTCTCAGGACAAACACCGCCCACAGGGTGCACCTCGGACCCTCCACGGCCTCACGTCCACAGCCCCAGGATCATCATACAGTGGTTCTTTGCTACAGGAAACCACCTTCCCACCCTAGAGTCAAAGCCAGGTAATTTGAGAGCAGGAGCATGGCCGTTTTGGATTTTGCTCTGTCTGAGGATGCAAACAGACAGTTTGAAAGCACTCGTTTGGCATCTTTTTTCCGCGACCTTGGAATCTGCATTTCAGCTGCGGAAAACCCCTCTCGGTGGGCACTGTGGACACAGCTGCACTGCAACATCACTTTGGATGTTGCACCAAAGTGCCTGTACTGCAGTTTAGCCTTACTTTTTGTTGAGCAATTTAAATTATGCCCAGTCCAGGAGTATTTCCAGCCACAGCTGTAACTTTTTCTTGTACGAGCTCCGCTGGCGCTCTGTGCCAGCTCCCCACCCCCACACCCACCTGCCCTATCTGGGCATTTGGTTATATAGCCAGTGTATGTCAATTTCTATTTCATCCAGAACCAATCATGCCAGTTTGCCATTAGCTCCTTATATAATTCTAACACTGGGGTGTCTGATTCCTTCTCATGCTTACAGCTTTGCATAAAACTAGTTCTGCTCTATGTACAGTATGCTGACTTCTCTTTGCAACTATTGATCTTTCTCATACAATGATGCATACAATTCCTGCTCGTACTTGCAACCAGCTTGCTGGTACTCTCATTCACAAAGCTCTCCCTGGCCACAAGCTCCCATAGGAATTCCTGGGAGCATTACTCTGCTAATGATTTCCTCTTTTCAAACTTGCTTTTCAGGCAGACAGTCCATTTTGACCTCACTCCGCTACTGATCCCCAAGTTCCTCAACTACCTAATTGCTGCCTACCTGAATTTAAGTCTCAGCCCTAGTAAGATGACTGTTTACACTTATTTCCATTGTACTCTCTGGTATCTCATGCTGCTAGCCATTCTGCTAGCAGGTGACATGGAACAAAATCCTGGTCCCATGCAGTATCTCTCTAACAATACTGTTTCCTGGTCTACTTCCGCTGGGCTCCGCATAGCCCACCTAAACATAAGGAGCCTGACGCATAATTTCCCTGAACTTGAGGCTTGGGTCTCCATCTATAACCCAGACATTTTGGGTCTATCTAAGACATGGCTTAAGCCCTCAACCCCCGATTCTGTCTGCTCTTTCAGTGGCTACAATCTTCTTAGACATGACCGATCATCCTCTAAGCTGGGTGGGCGTGTTGCAATGTTTTATAAAGCACATCTCCATATCACTCAGATTAACACTTCTCAACCTTCCTTATGTGAATCCCTTCATGCACTCCTCCTCCTAGGTCCTAAAAAAACTTCACATAGTTGTTGCCTACAATCCACCCCTCAGGGGGCTGCCTGCCTTCTCCAATCTGTTGGAGAAATCGATGAAAATATCAGGCCACAATGAACTGATCATAATTGGGGATATGAACCTAAACTGGCTCGGACAAACTCATAGCTCCCTTCTATCTTTGATCCAAAGCTAGCAACTCCACCAACTTATATCTGTACCTACTAGGGTCTCCCCTAAAGAAACTTCTAGTACGCTATTGGACTGGGTAATAACTAACATGATAGACAGAATTGTAAATGCAGATATCCTGCCAGATTCTATATCTGACCACTCCCCTATCTTTTGTGTGTGGCAACACTCTAGCCCCCAGCCTTCACCACCATGCTTGATCACCTTTAGGAACTTTGCCAACTTAGATGAAGTGAAGTTCCTACATGACATCGCGGCTATTGACTGGACCTATGTTTTGCAGACTCTAGATGTCCACACAGCTCTTGAATACTTTTTAGAACAATTTCTAGCAGTTCAAAATAGACATACACCCCTTGTGACCCGACGTGTTAGAGTGAAATCTTCTAGGTGGTTGCATAAGAATCTACTAGCTGCATTCCACACTACAGATAAAAGCTGGAAGTGCTATATGAAATCCGGCCTTAACCCAGACTACCAGATCTATAGAGCCCAGCATAGCGAGTGTAAAAAGCAGATCAGACTAGCAAAAAGATCCTACTGTAAGGGTCTTTTGCTAGACGCATCGAATGATCCTAGGAAATTCTGGAGGCATGTGAAAACATTTCTAGGTGCAAAGAAACCTCACTTAGATAACAATATGATCAGTGACGGAATCCACTGCAACAACCCCCGAACTATTGCTGAAGCATTCAACAAGCAATTTTCTGAACTCTCCCAGCTCACATTCAACTTCCTCCCTAGGCAGGTTTTATCCCAGTCCACTTTTCCCACACCTTCCATACCTGCCCCTCCCATTAACTTTAAGGCGTTATCAAAATTGCAAGTCCTGCGCTTCCTTAACACCATTTCGGATAATACAAGTGAAGGCTCAGATGAACTTGAGCCTAAACTTTTAAAACCTGCCACGCCATTCATTGCCTTGCCATTGTCTAGGATTTTCAACCTCTCCCTCTGCACTGGATTTGTCCCTGAGATCTGGAAAGTGGAAAATGTCACCCCAGTTCCAAAGAAAGGAGATAAAAGAGATATGGCAAATTACTGTCCGATTGCTATCCTGTCAGTCTTGTGCAAACTTCTGGAAAACCTTGTATCTATCCAAGTTACTGAATTCCTGACCAAATACAACCATCTCTTGTCAATTCAGTTGACCTTGTAGATCATCCTCTACTGCTTGATAGCCTCCAAGCCCTTGGTTTCTTGCTCAACTCAGTAACCTGGTTTAAGAGCTACCTATCAAACAGAACCCAGATTGTCAGATTCAACTCTGAGGTGTCCAGCCCTATGGCAGTTAACCTAGGTGTTCCACAAGGATCAATACTAGGCCCCCTTCTATTCACCATGTTCAATAATAGTATCTCATCAGCTATCCCGGGTTGCAATACTATCCTTTACACTGATGATCTAGTCCTGTACTGTAGTGATAACAATGTACACTGCATCACCCAGTCTCTTTCTTCTGCTTTCTGTGCTACTCAATCTTGGCTTCTCCACAATAAGTTAATTTTTAATGCTAATAAAATGCAAATAATGCTGTTTGGGATGACAGTCAAGTTATAACATAACCAAGACTTATTTAAGGTGTCGGGTGGCCAGGGTGGGCTAGACCTTGAATCAGTACGCTCTTTCAAGTATCTTGGAGTCCTCCTTGACGAAAACCTTAACTTTGACAAACACATACTGAACACCTGTAAATCAGTCAATACTAAAATTGGAGTAGCCTACAAAGCCAGCTATGTCCTCACACCGTCAACTAGATTAGCCATCGCTAGGGGGATCCTGCTACTGTCGCTAACCTATGGGGTAGTCACATATCTAAACGCATCTCAGTCTAGTCTCAGGAAATGGGATACCATGTACAACAGTATAAGCAGGTATGCCTCTGCTTCCCCCTGGTCTAAACACCATTGCCAACTCTATCAGAACCTAAACTGGCTCTCCCCATTTCAGTCTGTGCCCTGGCCCTTAGCACCCTGACAGATAATATACTCAGAAACAGTATCTCGACTGTGCTTGTCTCCTTGTTATCTCCGTTGCCCTCCTCACATGGCCTTCGATAAGCTGATAAATCACTACTATTTACAACTAGATGTAAATCTAAGAAAAGGACCCTAGCTTTTGCACACTCAAGTGGCCAAACTCTGGAACTCCCTACCTCTGGACATCCGCCTAGCTCCCAGTCATGCCCAATTCAAAAGCAAATGTCACTCCTTCCTCTTTAGTCAGGTCTTCTGTACCTGCTTCAAACCCCCCTAAACATGCCATTTCATTTTTATGGTCTCTACAGTCCTGCTGACTTAGATCTGACTGCTGCTAGCCATACCCTAAACTCATCCAGCCTACCCAATCCTGATGTTCAAGGTACTTATGTCTCAAACCAACTGTGCCGCTTATACCAAACTGACATTTGCTAATTGTGTTACTATTATCTGAATCCTGTTTCATATCCAAACTCTATAATTTTACTGTAAGCAACCATGTACTTGTGTACCTTGGTTTCTCTTGAATATTGTTCTCTCCTCTACCCAAATGTATTCCCATTTGTTCAGTTGAAATGTTGGCTATCACAAAGTATGCTGTTATCAGTCATGTTTGTTTCTACAGTATATGCATTTATGCATTGATTGTACTGTACCCTCCCGGGTCACACCTGTAAATAGTCATTTCCATGGCTAAGTGCACCTACCCAGTAAACAAACAAACAAAAAAAAACTCTCCATTTTGCACATTCTAACACTGTTAAATTTTAGCTATTCTTGACCTGTTATCAAGTTTCCTATTCATGATTATAATTCCTATGTATTCAAATTGTTTCTATTATATCAGTTCATTGAATTTCTATGTGTACATGCTCTGTTTTGTACTGTACCCTCCCAGGTCATGCCTGAAAATAATCATTGCTATGGCTAGTGCACCTACCCAGTAAACAAAAACTAACTAAATAAATAAATAAGGCCAACAGTTATTCAGCAATCAATTCTGTCTCTACAGTACTTATACCATACCTCCCTTTAAAAGGACACTGTCAGCTTGTTTGTTGACTTTAAAATCACCATTACAGATACCTGTATGTGTCTGCAGCTATTCAAACATGTTTCCTTGTGATATATGGTATATATTGTTGCTGTTGGTATACCCTAGAAGTTAGAGTAGCAACCTGTGACTAAGCTTAGTACAGTTCAAGTCACATTAAACTGTTCACCAATAAGTTGGTTTAGCATTGTTTTTTACAGTTGGCAATGCATTGACAACTCAAACTACATTGTTTTCCAACACTTAATTAGCTCAAAAGCAATGTTTATAAAATGTTTTACTACTCAGTTGGCATATTTAAGCCCAACCACAATGCAATCCAAAACTGAGATGTAACTCTTAAGAAACAGTTTGTGCAAGATGTTGTACTGAATCTAGCAACACCTATGCAACTCAGTCTGAAATGCTGAAGCAACTCATTGGTGGAACAGTTTAATATGATTTGTACTGTACATCCAAGAGATCTGGGTTTGATTCCAACAACATCCACTTGCATACTGTGTGTCTCTCAACAAGTCACTTAAACTCTCCAGTGTTCCTGGGTCACACCTGAAAACATACACTTGTGCCTAGTAGGCATTACCTGGTTACCAAAGAGTAAACAAATAATATTGTCCCAGAATTTCATAATTTTTAGCATATTTTTTTATAGTTGCACTTTTTGATGACCACCCACTCTACCCATGTACATCTGTTGCTCCTTCATATTCACATTTAAACATGGTGCCACAGTGCTGGAAAACTCTTTCATTGATGAATTTAGAAATGTTCATGCACTATGGATTTAAGACAGTTTTTGATAACACAGTGCATTCCACTGAAGACAGACAGTGTTTATGTGGACAATCATTTTAAACAGACAAAAATCTATTTCCCAAACCTAATCAATTGAAATCCATGCTTAAATCACTGCTTAGCGTGGACCTTAGATACCGGCAAACACAAACAGTTGTGAAGCACTTTTGCTGCTAACTACTGTAGGTGTTACTTCCATAGTGGGGCAACGTCAGCCAAGCTAATTAAGTGACACTTCTGTGGTGGGGAAATGCCAATTAAGCTAAATTAGATGTTGATAGTCTCTCTTTTTTATGACCTTTGCCTCTGCACCAGCTTGTTTGCACTTTGGCGATTGTGTTCCATTCCTGGCTGCTGTTGCATTTATTTTTAACATTTCTAAATGACCTGGGATCCCTCTGGCACATAAGATATAACTTCCAAAGCAAATGGAATCGTTCTCTCAAATGAGTGTTCATGAACTGGTGGCACATCTGTCTATCCCCAAGTCTGTATTCAGAGAGCTGAACTGAATGTGGCAACTCCAGTTTAAAAAAACTAGCATTGTAACTATGTTAAATCAATGCTTGAGAAAGAAAGAACTGAGTCTTTGCATAATAATTAGTTTAATGTAGTCTAAGTTTAAGTACATTTAGCCAACTAGGATGCTGCACCTTACTTATGGCAGGGTTCTGCTTATATCCTGTTTTACAGCTGGGGGGACTGAATGTCAAGGATGACAAATGGCTTCTTGAGGTCACACAATGAACCAACTGATGATCTGAGATTCAAATCAGAATCTCCTGATTTAACATCCTCTAACAATGTGTCATTGTCAGCTGCAGAATAAGGGGTGGTAGCTGCACATTAAAGCAGACTTGATAGACCTCTAGGCCTTTATCTGCTGGCAAATTTCGTATGTTCATATGTTCATATTACAAACCAGAAAGTATTTTGGCAGAAAGGACTTTTCTGAGAGCTGAATTTTTTTCTTCCATTCCATAACAAGAAAATATCAACAAGCATCTGTCAATGCCAAAGATGTTTGTTTGCATACTGTTACAAGTTAGAACAGTGTCTTGAGACTACAGACAGACTTTTCTTTCTTAGTAGCCATTATCTCATGGATTTTGGGTTCCAGCAGGCTAAGAGGTATATAGCAGAGAAATGGTAAAAACGAATAAAGAACAGCTTCATAAGGGCAATGTTTCTACATAACTTTTTTTTTACATCATTGGTATATTTTATTGTTCAACTGTATAGTCATTACAAGAATTTAAAAAGAACAGCATAATTTCAATACCAGACAAATTCATTTGCATAAAACCACAGGTAACAAAATGTACACATATCTTTGCGAGATAGAAACACCTTTTCTTAAAATATAAAATCAAATATTGCACATGACCATAAATTATCTACGTACTATTTAGCACCATTATTTTAGCACCTTGTGGAGTTGTTTGGCATTTTTTTTATATCCAGTTTGCATAATTAGCCATATCTCTAGCAATGAAGTTAGTGGTGGATTCATCACAATTTTCAATACCTCATTCTCTGTTAATGCATTTGTCAAGAGATAGGGGGATATAGTCTTGTCGCACAATTCTGCATATGTTGGGCAGTATAATATGATGTGCTCTAATGTTTCCATTTGTTTTAAGGTGCAATTACAATTTATATCTTGAATTTCATTTTTATCTTTAGCATACATATATTGTCTACATTTTGAAAGATATAATTCTCATCTAAATTTTGTAAAAAGGAATCTCAAATTTTTGTCCATCAGAAAGTATAGATAAGGTTCCAACATACAGTATGGTTGATTTTATTTTGGGCATACCAGTGATAGGCATTCAGGGAACTTATTCTTGCCATTTCTTCTTCAAATGAGATTTTATATAGTCTATTTTTGATTAGAGGAATAAACTTTAATGAAATTAGTATGCCTTGCTATTGATCACTCTGCAGGTGGTTGAGCCCTATTTTATTTAAAGTGGAGACTACTTGCATTAACCATAGTGAAGGAGAACCCTGCCCTCTCCATTTTGTTTTCTTGCTTTGGCATTTATATGCTAATCCATTTAGATTCAGGTTTGAACATCTGAGCCAATACCGTAATTTTGTTAGAAATGGCAGATATTTAATTTAAACCATCCCCAGTTCTGCCCTTGCCACCATTGCTGGGATGGACCTTGGTAAGCCCAAAATATTTTTGTACAGTGAATCAAATGTTTTTTCTAATTTTATGACATAATTGTCAAGCCAGATTTCAATAGCGAATAAAGCTATCAATTTGCATGTCCACAGCTCAGTATTTCTGCCAAATTTGAAACTGAATCTTAACAATGCATTTTTGGATTGTGTTAAATTGTTCAAAACCTAAGTCCTTTGTTTATGAAACGTAAAATTAGTAGAGATTTAGAGAACAAGCTATATATAATCTGTGACAATCTTTAAAGGTATGTTATTAATATGCCATTTGTATTTAGCTGAACGCTTTCCAATTATCATTATTTGTGTCTTATCTGTGTTTATTGTTAACTCATTCTCAGTACAAAACAACTGAAGAATCTTCAGTTGTCTGTCAATTCCAATGATCAAAGGCAAAATTAAACCCAAGCCATCAGCGTAAATGAGGACTGGAACTATGGTGTTTTCTACTGAGTGGAAGTGGTTTGATACAGGAGTTAGTTTTTCTGGAAAATCATTTATGCAGAGGTTAAACAGGATGGGGGACAGAATACAGCCCTGTTTGACATCTTGATTAGAATGACAAGATTTTGTTAGGTTGCCAGCCAAATCGTATCTAATATATGTTTTATTATCTGAATAAAGATTTATTATGATTCTCAATATGGTTTGATTAATTTGTAAGTTTTTAAGTTTTTGCATAATTTGTTTCTATTAACTCTATTGAACGCACCTTGGAAATGTATACAACTAATGTATATTAGTTAGTGTTTTTTTTGTATAGTATTTTTCTGTGATATGGGGCAGTACAAAACATTGGTCTACTGTTGAATATTTTTGTCTAAAACCTGCTTAAAAGTCATTGATTATATTTTTCTCTTTTAATCACTTATTATTCTAGCCAATATTATTCATGTGAATATTTTACTTAGACTATCCACGAGACAGCTGTATCTATAGTTTCCTGGCATCTTTGGATTTCCTTTCTTGTGGAGTGGTATAATTATGTTTCCTTTCTGTGAGTGAGGGATCACATCACCATGAATTATTTTATTAAATAACATTGCTAGTACACCACACCACCACTCCTGTTCCACCTTATATAAAAATGGTGGAAGATGATCGGGACCTGATGCTTTGTTTGGTTTAGCTGCCAGTATAACTAGGGAAACTTCCTATGGAGTGATATTTATTGGTGTGTGAGAATCTTTTAATTGTAGCAGGAAACAATTTTGTACACTGAGATCAATTTCTCGATAAAAAAAATTTTCATTGAAAGTGATCCAATATCCAGCTGAAATATGTGCAGAAATATTTTGGGCAACATTCACTGTCTCTTTTGCAACTTTGAGACAGAAACTTTTAAGATTACTGCATTCTATTATCTCTAACATGGATGTTCATTGTTCCTGAGTATACTGTATGCAGTACTCTGCAGAATGCTGGAGCAGACCTACTGAATAAAGCAATATAATTTCAATGGCAATTAGTCCCTTTTGCCATTAAGGATAATGTGACACTGCCAGGATGGTTCCAGTAAGTAACATCACAGAACAAAATAAAGTGGACAAAAATACAGTGGCAAAAACAGTGGCACCATCAATATTGGCAGCACAAAATGTAGCATGCCAGAACAATGCAGGCCACACAACATGCAGGTAGCAAACAACATCCACTGCATGGAAGGACTGCACTGTAACACACAGCAGCAGGCACCCATGCACAGGAACAGCACAGGGGTGCAGGGAGATGGAAGCAAGGCAGGGTGCAACCACCACTGTGGAAAGCAGGCCACTGTACACCTACCATGGTAATCTAATGACACAGGCACCACATGGTGGAGTACCCCCACCCAGAATGCTGAGTGATGGAGAATGTGCACTGGGGTAATCACTGGAGGACAGGTGGACCATGGCCACCATGTGGATGGCCATGTATAATGTAAGGGGCCAGGAGCACAAGCCAGCATGTCCCCAGCAACACATAGGAGAGGGGAGATAGCATGCTAGCTTGTGCTCTTGGCCTTGTGGTTCTAGTACAGTGTCTTTATGAGGTGGACATTGTTTGCTACCTTCATGATGTGTGGCCTGCATTGTTCTGGCATGCTTCATTTTGTGCTGCCAATATTGATGGCGACATTGTTTTTGCCCCTTTATTTTTGCCCACTTTATTTAGTTCTGTGATGTTACTGACCGGAACTGCCAGGATGAAGTGAATGCCACAGTTTCCTGTATGACAAAAGGGACTAATTGCCATTGAAATTACATTGCTTTATTCAGTAGGCCTACTACAGCCTACTGCAGAGTGCTTTAAAAGTGGGTTTCATCCTGGGGATGCCATTGTACTTATTGTGTTTCTTTGTTAGTACAGCCTTATATTCTTTTCTCTGTTTATTCAGATGTTGAGAATTTTTGGTAGTTCTATTTTATTGCACTATTTTAATTAATTTATTCAGATTTTTCTTGAAATTCTTACATTCTTTATCGTATCAAGATCTTTGTTACTTTGGTCTATTTGCTTTATAAATTATAGGCATAATAGTGTTTGTTATTACTTGTACTGAATTATAGATTTCTATTGCAGTTATTTCCTCTGTGATATTTTCTGTTATGGATTTTATCTCCGCAGACATTAATATTGTACTGATGTCCACTTCTATATCCCAAGAATATTGCACTCTTTTCTGATTTCTAATTTGAATTTCTGGAGGCATTTCTGGCTGAATCCCCATACTTCCTTTTAGTAACTCTATGGCCACCTTTAGAAAGTAGTGATCATTTTCAGGACACAATATGGCTTCCGACTTTACTATATTGTAAATTTGCCATGGAAATATACAAAAGGAATCAATTAAACTTGTCTTCTTTCCACTTAGATAACTAAAATATGTGGTGTTCTCCCACAATATGCTACCATTTAGGGTAATTAGAGCATGTTTTTCCAAAACATGATATAAAGCTTTCCCCTGTGCATTAGTTGTTCTATCCTGGGTATAATTTTGTATGATCAAGGTACCCCTCAGCAATCCAGTTGTAAGTGGTCCCAATCTGGCATTAAGGTCTCCCATCAGCTTTAAATTTTCATGGGAGTATTTGTTAATGGCTGCATCCAAGTGTGAATCCAAATTTGTCCAAAATGATTCAAAAATAATGTTGTATTTACTGAAGGGGAATATACATTCATTATTATAAACAGCACTTTATCTAATTCTTCTACAATGGTTATTATATTAGAAGAGAAGAGTTCCATTGTTTTAATTCTAATTCTCTCTGTCATTTTAATAAATGTTACTAGGCCACCTGAGGGTTGGTCTTATTTGGAAGTTTTTTGGGCCTTAGCCTTAAAAGAAGCATATCCCTGAGACACAGATTTTCAAGAGCCTGTTTCCTGCAGGCAAACAACTAAATTTGCTGAGAGGAACCTTTCCAGTTTTGCATCCATCAGTTTTTGCGAAAAAACTGAAATATTCTAAGACATTATGTGATTCTGTACATGAATTTTTCACTCAGTGTAATATCCTTTTCCTGATGTCATTGTTGTTCCTTCTGCATAAATATGTGAAATCTATTTTGGATAGGGACATTCTACACCTGCATCTGTCTTGGGGGTTATTTATTGGGTGTTCCTTTTGTGAACCATTCTGAGGTTAACTATGTTTGCTTTTTGGGTTGTTCATAATCATCCGGTGAACATATTAAGATGCCCATATCATCTAATCTTGTAGCTGATCTAATCTTGTAGTTGCTGAGACAGAGAGAGAAAGAGAGAGAGAGAGAGAGGAAAAGCAGCCAAAGCTTCATTAAATCAAGGAGGTTATTTTCTAGACTACACTGAATTGAATTATTACTTTTTGGACCTGTGTAAGTAACTAGTATTGATTCTGTTTTTGGGGTTGACTTTTCTTAGTTTAACTTTAATTTGCCAGGGAGGAACTGTAGCTGGAAGATATTTGCTGTCATTTGTGACTAGACCTGTTGCTTAACCTCTGTAAAATAGGTGTCTGAAAGGAAGGAAGGCATTTCCTAGGGAGGAGGGTCAGAGTTGTACTTGATTGTTTCTGGAGGGCATAGGTTTACTCCTGCCCACCCTGCACCTCACCCCACCTGCCCCAAGTGCATAACTTCCTTTATAGCAGGGGTTCTGACATCACTTCCCCAAAACTGCTAACAACATACAATTGTTCATATCCTTAAAGGCACAGCACACTGAACAGAAGTTCATTCGTTGGATCTGATCTTCCTCCTGGGTATGGAGATTCCTGATTTGGAGGTGGAGACAGTCAGTTGGTCTGACCATCACACCATAAGGTTCAGTTTCAGGGTCCCCCCTTATAGGTCTGCCCCCATGGAGTTGGTTCGATACTGCCCTTTAAGGGGGATTAACTCCAGCGACCTATCGGTGGCACTGGACCTCTCGGGCTTGTTGAGTGAATGCATGAGTCCAGATGATCTTGTTCTAGCCTATAAAAAGGCTGTTGGAGATGCTCTGGACAAGATTGCTCCTATTCGTGTTCGGCCTCTCACCCTTCACCAAGGATCCCGTGGTTTGACGGCTCCTTGGGAGATGAGGTGAGTTGGTGGAAGGATGGAGAGAGTTTGGCAGAGGTCTGGCCATGATGATGACAGGCTTAGACTGATGCCACATTACGATAGCTATCAATAAGAAATCACCTGCAAGAAGGCAGAATTCCTGTCCAGGGAGGTTTTTGCTGCACAGAATCGACCGGCTCAGCTTTTCCAGACTGTTGGCAGATTGTGCAATCCAATCTGTCTCCAGCCCAGAGAAGCTTTTTTCTCAGCTAAGATGCAAGGAGTTTGCTCGATTCTTTTCAGATAAGGTTGCCAGTATCAGGTCTGGCATCGGTTCAGCCTCTCCTATGAGTGATTGCAGTGGTCAACGGGAAGTGACTGGCACTCTGTCTGTCTGGTCAGATTCTCACCAACTGGAGTTCAAAGACATTGTGAAGATCATCCAAACATTGCGTCCAACCAGTTGTAGTTTGGATCCGGGCCCCACATCCCTTTTGGTGGGTTGTGTAGATGTTATCTGCCCAATCCTTGCTGACATTGTCTGGAAGTCCTTGGAGAGAGGAGTCTTTCCTGAATCCCTCAAGGAGGCAGTTGTTCGACCACTCCTTAAGAAATCCTCCTTGAATCCAGACTGTCTAGATAACTACTGACCTATCTCTAACTTGCCATTTGTTGGTAAAGTTATTGAAAAGGTGATTGCATTGCAGTTGGATGATCATCTTACAACTCACAATGTCTATGATACTCTCCAATCCAGTTTTAGGAAGAAGCATAGCATGGAGACGGCTGTTGTCCAGGTATTGAATGACCTCCTAATGGCTAGAGATCGAAAGGCATGTACCATTCTGGTCTGTCTCAATCTCTCTGCTGCATTTGACACTGTAGACCATGGTGTGCTACTGGAGTGCCTGCAATTTTTATGTGGACTGTATCTTACAGTCCTAAATTGGTTCCATTCATACCTCACAGGCAGGTCTCAGAGAGTTGCCACTGGAATTTATTCCTCTGGCACTCACTCACTGCCTTTTGGGGTTCCACAGGGCTCTATATTAGCCCCCATGTTGTTTGCAGTGTATATGCTGCCATTAGGAGATATCATCAGGTGATACAGTCTGAGTTTTCACTACTATGCAGATGATACTCAGCTGTATATGTCCTTTCTGCCTGGTCAGAATGATGCAGTCTCTGTGCTGAATAGTTGCCTTGCCGAGATCAGATCTTAGATGAGTTCCAGCTGGTTGAGACTGAATCCAGACAAGACTGAAGTGTTGGTTGTGGACCCAGGTCATTCGAGGATGGGTTTGAGGGTTGGAAAACCATCAGGCTTATTACTTGGTGGTGTACTACTCACTACCTCAGACCAGGTGCGTAACCTGGGTATTATTTGTGATGATGGCCTGATCCTAAAATCTCAGGTGTCAGCTGTCATTAAATCCTCTTTTTATCATCTGAGGAATATTGTCTGGGTGAAACATCTGGTTCCCTCTGATGATCTTCCAACATTGGTTCATGCCTTTGTTATGACCCGTCTTGACTATTGCAATTCCCTCTACGTAGGGCTTCCAGGGGTTGATATATTTTGCTTGTAGCTGGTGCAGAATGCAGCAGCCAAGTTTTTCACTGTGACATCTGGCACCAGTCATATTACGCCTGTGCTCTGCGAGCTGCACTGGCTGCCTGTTTGGTGGTGGATCACCTTTAAGGTTTGCTTGCTAACCTTCAAAGCCCTACATAATCAGGGACCCAGCTACCTGCAAGATCTCCTGGTACCTTACAGCCCCCTCTGTCCTCTCCATTCCACCGATGAGGGATTGCTAGATATTCCCAGGGTACGATTAAAGATGTCTGGTTCTTGAGCTTTTGCTTTTTCAGCTCCAGCCCTGTGGAATGTCATATTATGCCTATGCTTCACTAGCTGCACTGGCTGCCTGTTCAGTGGTGGATGACCTGAGATTTTAGGGTCAGGCCCTAGTGGAGTTCTATGACTGGGTAACTAGGCAACTGGACAGGGGCCATGCAGTGGATGTCCTGTATCTGGACTTCAGTAAGGCATTTGACTCAGTGCTGCATGGAAGGATGGGAAGTAAGTTAGTGGCACAGGGGCAGGTGCAAAGCTGGTGAGATGGGTAGGAAACTGGCTTCAGGGAAGGCAACAGAGGGTGGTGGGTGGGGAGCTCTCACACCCAAGGGTAGTGATGAGCAGTGTTCCACAGGGCTTGGTGTTGGGACCAGTGTTGTTTGGGATATTCATTGCAGACATATCATTGGACATCAAGAGCAAGATCAGTCTGTTTACTGATGATACCAAGGTAGAAGCAGTAGTGGATGACCTAGGGGGATGGCAGGGGTTGCAGGATGGTCTGGCAAAGCTTGAAACCTGGTCATACACCTGGCAACTAGGGTTTAATGCCAAAAAGTGCAAGGTGCTGCATTTTGGGATGAAGAACCCAAGGAGTAGTTACCATCTGGGGGGAGTGCAGCTAGCCCAGACAGAGGAGGAGAAGGATCTGGGCGTGTTCATTACAGGGTCAATGAACAACTTGGCACAATGTAGGAAGGCAGCTGCAAAGGCCAACAAAATGCTGGGTTGTATTTCAAGGGGTATATCCTTGAGGAGGGAGGAGGTGATTCTGCCACTGTATAGGTCATTAGTTAGACCGCACCTGGAGTACTGCGTGCAGTACTGGCACCTGTATCTGAAGAGGGACAGTAAGTTATTGGAGGGGGTGCAGCATAGGGTGATAAAGATGATCAAGGGGCTGGGGGACTTATCATATGAGAGGAGGCTGATGGAGTTGAACATGTACTCACTGGAGGAGAGGAGGGATGGGGGACATGATTGAAACCTTTAAGTACATGAAAGGAATAAATAAGACAGGTACAGAGGGGTTATTCAAAGTAAGGGAGAGGAGGGACACCAGGGGCCATGATATGAGACTGGAGGAAGGAAGGTTCAGGAGGGAGATGAGGAGACACTTTTTTACAGAGAGGGTGGTGGCTGGGTGGAATGCATTACCTGCAGAAGTGGTATCCAGTAGAACAGTGGACTGCTTCAAAAGGGGATGGGACAGGACAAGGGGGAGAGTCAATGAAGGGAAGGGTGGAAGGGAGGGGCAGCTGCAGAATAAGGGGTGCTAGCTGCACATTCAAGCAGACTCAATAGACCTCTAGGCCTTTATCTGCTGGCAAATTTCCTATGTTTGTATGTTCTTGTTTTTACGTTAAGCGCCTTAGTTTTTGAAAGGCGCTATAAAAATAAAGTTGAATTGAATTGAAAAAAATAGAGACACTCACAAGCTTGTACACACAAAAACAAGTACAAAAAAAATAAAAGAAAAGCATCTATAGCAGGAAGGGACTCAGACATGTGGGGAGTGGTGCAATGTACTGGCTGTGGAACAGCAGTCTTCTGGGAGACATTCTGGAGACTGCATCACTGCCCTAGTTGCAGGCACCTCTCTGGTCTGAGGGAGAAGGTTTTTCATCTCCATGCTGACCTGGCCAGGATTTGGGAAACCTGCTGCCCCACCCAGGGACCACCCAGGCCACCACAACTACCTCAGAGGATGCCAAGAAAGAGGAGTGGTTGGACCACAGTGGGCTCTGGGATGGTGAGAGTGGTGGAACAGAGGTGCATCCCTCCAGTTGTGCCTCTCTACAATTCATTCACCACTCTGGCAGAGCACAGTTCCTCTATGGAGGCACCCACAGTGGAGACCAAGGAGGATGCTGGGAACCTCCACAATGGAGACCCACAGGATGGTGGCACAGGATCCCACAGGGGAAGGAAACAGCTCCTGGTGGGGGACTCACTTGTTATGGGGTAGAACTGGGGGATCGAGGGGTAAGGGAGGTAATGTGCCTGCGTGGCACCATGGCTTGGAGGGACAGGAAACAAATCCTCAGGATTGTGGGAGCAGCTGCAAAGGGGAGTGAGCTGGATGTCATTATCCACCTAGGGACAAATGACCTGGCTGAGAATGGGATCAGAGCAGTGCGAAGGAGTTTGTGGAGTTGGGGAGGGGCGTTAGACAAATAGTACACACGGTAACTTTCTCGGAAGTGCTACCTGTCTATGGAATGGATGAGGCTAGGGTACTCCGCACCATGGGATTCAATGACTGGTTAAAAAACTGGTGCAGAGCTCAGGGATTTGGCTTCACTGGGGACTGGAGCTCCACCTGGAGGGATGCAGGCCTATACAGGCACAATGATCTGCATCTATCCAGGAGGGCAACCAGGATCATAGGTGATAGGTTTAAATGCTTCATTGGCAAGCATTTAAACTATCCAAGGGGGGAGGCACTGAAAAGGTGTAGGGAAATCCTAGCCCTCCCAAAACATCAGGGTAGTTATTGAGGTAAACACCAAGATAGAGCAGTTGATAGGGAGAAGGCAGGGGTAAATGGAGAAAAAGACAAAGACAGTAAGGACAGGGATGGGGCAAAGAGAAATAAAGCCATAAAAAAGATGAAGGTAATGAGTACCAATGCCAGTAGTTTAGGTAAAATGCTCCCCAAAATGGTGGCCTTGATGGAAGAGGGATGCCTGGATATCATGGCAGTCACAGAAACATGGTACACAGAGAACCATGACTGGGATGTCAACATACCAGGGTACACAATCTACAGAAGGGACAGGGAGGAAAGAAGAGGAGGAGGAGTAGCTTTCTATGTAAGGGAAGGGATCAAAGCAACAGAATGAAAGGGTAAACAGGGACGAGAAGAGGCACTGTGGGTCACCCTGGAGACTGGAAATGGCACCACAATCCACACAGGGGTTGTGTACATACCCCCATCTTAGGGGGAGGAAATGGACAAGAAAATGATAGAAGGCATCCTTGGAATGGCAGAGAAAGAGGAGATATTGCTGATGGGGGACCTGAATATGCCAGATTTTAACTGGAGCACCTTTGCTGCAGCCACATCCAAGAGCAGGGCCATTCTCAATACCCTACAGGGGGCATGCCTCAGACAGCTAGTTTTGGAACCCACTCGGGAGGAAGAAATCTTAGACCTGGTACTCTCAAATGGGGATGGAGAGAGGATCTCTGATCTTGAAGTGGGTAACCATCTGGGAACAAGCCACCACCAAACAATGTGGTTCATGATAAACTTAGCTGTAGAGTCAAGCCATACAGAAATGAAGGTACTGGACTTCAGGAGGGCTGATTTTATCAAAATGGGAGAGTGCCTCAGAAAAGAACTAGCAAACAGGCAAGAAGGTGGGGTGGGAGCAACAATGGGGAAACATCAAAACTGCCATCACAGAGGCAACACGCCTTTGTGTGAAGCAAATAAACAAATCAAATCAAAAGAAAAAAACACTATGGTTCTCAAAAGAAGTTGCAGGGAAGGTAAGGGAGAAAAAAATAGCATTCAAGAAGTATAAGGAAACACAGAAGGAGCAGGACAGAGAACTGTACCAGTTAAGGCAGAGCAGAAGGAAGTGGGGAAGGCAGTCATAATAGCAAAGGCCCAAACTGAGGAAAAGATAGCCAGCTCGGTTAAGAAGTGGGAGAAAACCTTTTATAGGTACATTAGAGAGCAAAGAAACACTAAGGCAGGGATACTGAGGCTGAATAAAGAGGAAGCTGGTTGGGCAGAGAGCTACAGTGAAAAAACAGGGATACTGAATGAATACTTCTGCTTAGTATTCACAATGGAAAAGCAGGGGGAGATACCTAATCCAGTCAATAGAAGCACTCTGGATAGGGGGGTTGATATTAGTCCTTTCACAGAAGAAAGGGTTCTGAAAGAACTCTTAAAACTGAAGGTGGATAAAGCAATGGGGCCTCATGGGATTCACCCCAGAATTCTAAAAGAACTAAGGGAAGAACTAGTAACACCACTGATTACCCTTTTTAATAAATCATGAGAGGATGGTGTGGTACCTGAGGACTGGAGGAGGGTAGATGTGATTTCCCTTCACAAAAATGGGAGTAAGACAGAGGCAGGAAACTACATACCTGTCAGTTTGACCTCAGTGGTAGGGAAAATGATGGAATCATTTCTGAAGAATTGTTGAGTACCTAGAGGCCAGTGGGGCACAGAACACAAGGTAGCATGGATTCACAGCAGGAACGTCATGTCAGACAAATCTAATTGATTTCATTAACTGGGTGACCAAAGCAATAGACCAGGGAGGGTCTGTGGACATGGCCTACCTAGACTTCAGCAAGGCATAGTCCTGCACAAATGATTAATAAACAAATTAGCCAGCTTGGGAGTGGGTCCCAGGGTGGTAGCCTGGGTAAAACACTGTCTGGACACAGGACACAGCAGGTAATAGTAAATGGAGTGAACAGTGAAGAAAGGGGGGTTACTAGTAGGGTACCGCAGGGTTCAGTACTAGGACCGGTCCTTTTTAATGTCTTTATAAGTGACATTTCAGAGGGATTGGAAGGGAAAGTATGTCTCTTTGCAAATGACACAAAGATCTGCAACAGGGTTGATAAGCAAAGGTGGGGTGGAAAGGATGAAAAGGGACTTGGCAAAGTTGGAGGAATGGTCAAATGTATGGCAGCTTAGATTCAATGCAAAGAAGTGCAAAGTAATGCACTGGTGAATCAAAAACCCAAGGGAAGAGTACACAATGGGGGTGAGATACTAACAACAACAAAAATGGAAAGGGACTGGAGGTAGTCATATCAGATGACCTAAAGGTGGACCAGCAAAGTGAGAAAGCAGTAAGGAGAGCTGGGGGGATTCTGGTATGCATAGGGAGAGGCATCACCAGTAAAAAACAAGAAGTTGTTGGCCCTCTGTACAGACAGTTGGTAAGACCACATTTGGAGTACTGTGTACAGTTCTGGAGACCCCATCTCCACAAAGACATAGACAGGGTGGAGGCTGTCCAGAGGAGGGCAACCAAAATGGTGCAGGGTCTGCACCAGAAGACATATGAAGAAAGACTAAAGGAGTTTAAGATGTATATCCTTGAGGAAAGGAGGGAGATTAGGGACATGGTAGAAATGTTCAAATACCTCAAGGGAATCAACAAAGTCCAAGAGGGTAGCAACTTTCAGAAAAAGAGATGTGCATGAACAAGGGGGCACAATTTTAAGATAGAGGGGGGATGGCTTAGAGGTAATATGAAGAAGCATTTCTTCACAGAGAGGGTTCTAGATGCATGGAACGGCCTTCCTGATGAGGTCGTAGAGTCAAAAACTTTGGGGGAATTCAAGAACGCATGGGACAGACATAAGACAATTCTAGTCGGGGGTAGGAGGAAGTAGGCTGTTGGTAAACTAGGATCTGCAGCTGATCCATTAGGTAGGGAAATGGGAAGACTAGGTGGGCCAAGCAGTCCTTATCTGCCATCAAATTCTATGTTTCTATGTAATATTGGGTAAAATAAAATTTGGTCTCTTACAGCAGATGTCCTCTGTCCCTGATCTGTGAATTCTTCCTCCCTGCAAGCCCACAATACTCCCCTTTTTTATCAATTTGACCCCCACTATTTCTTTCAGAATGCAACAAACTGTTCTCAGCATTGATCTTTCGGATTCTAATGGAGGTTGCTCAACCCCGTGTATTGATAAAATATAATGGTTTTTCATATTGACAAATTATTTTAAATGGCATTTTTGCATGGCTAAGGTCACATCTTGTTCTAACAAAAGATGCCATTAATGAAATGTGTTATATCTTTAGTTAAAATTTGCTCTATATTTATGATAATTTTAAATTCTATTCCGTCCTTCCCCAGCTTTGTTTTTTGCTGTCAAATCCAGTTCGCTATCTGTTTATCAGGAAGAAGAATTAAGAACTGAGTGTTTCCCTCTGTAACAGTACTTGTGACATGGACAATGTTATTCCTCCCTTGAGGGATTTCAATTACTTCTTCTAAGATTTGAAAAGCAGAATCTAGCATAGCCTCCTTATCTATTGAGTTTTTAGAGTGTACCTATGTGTAAACCAGCATGGCTTCATTCCCCATCTGCCATATGCGTGAATTTATCTTGTGTCTATACCTATGGTCTCGTTGTTCAACCCTGCTAGCATCTTTTTCCAGAAGAGAGTTGTCATTTGGGCATTTCTAGTTTTTGCTGTAAAACAGTTTTATTAACTGAGTTCTGTTTGTTAACATCTGCTTCTGTTAAGATAGCTCTTTCCCCTTGTTCTCTGACTTTCTTTCCTACCTTTCTACTTTTTTTCCCCTTTTTTCACTTTTCCAGTTAGAATTTGGGGAGATTGGTGGGGTTTTGCTTGAGATTTGACTTGTTTCACATTCTGAGCAGTATCCTCCCTTTTGTTTCCCCCTTTTTGTTTCTTTTTTCTTTATAGTCTTTCGTTCCTTTAATATATAGCCCCATTCAGGTAATAGGGAATTTTCTTGTACTTTAGCATTGTTAAGAGGACCTTTAACTATTGAATCCCCTTCTGACCTCAGATCCATTTTAACTAGCTCTCTAAATAAACTCTGTATGAGTGCTTCATGGTGTTCTAGGGTAGATTTTACTGTGGTTACCTCATCTCTTAATATGTGTAATTGCTCTAGTAAGAGAACATTTGCCACTTGTATATCTTTTTTTTTTTTTGAAATCGATATTTATTCGCCTTTTCTAGCCTGCCATCCTGGACCCTTCAGGAGCCCCAAGGCAGACATCCCTCTACCTTCCACCCTGCCCAAACTACCCCACTGGATCCCATGGAGCTTTGGCTTACCCCCTGAGCGGGGATGGGGCAGAGTCCCCCTTACCCCATCAATCAACTTTCATCAGTCCAGGAGCCATCAGGAGGGTGAAGGCACATCGAAGGCACATCTCCGGGGACTCTGTCTTCCCGGCGATGGCAGGCATTTTCTCCATTTTCTCCCAACCCCTTTACAGTATAGGACCCCCAACATCAAGGCATCAAGTGCTGATGTCACGCTGTATAGCGGCCACCCATGCCCCTGAAGTTAGGGGCATGCAGTACTCTGAGCCTCCGCTCGGAGTCAGGCAAGTGTTCGGGCTGTGGCCTCAACCATCCCCAGAGTATGCGAGCCGCCATGGGATGCTGAAGCCTAACTCCCACTGGCTGATCCACCAGCAACCCGAGTCTGCTCCCGAACCTGGGTCGCCAGCGTGGAGCGAGGTGTGGCATCCAGCACCTCAACCCTCAGCGCCATGGGCCAGCCCTATATGTATATCTTTTAGGGCTTTGATTAATCTAGGAGTAAAAGGGGTCAGGTAATTTGCTACCAGCTCTGAGTGGTTTGCTGGCTACTGGGTAGGTTTTATGGGGAAATCAGGCCTTGGGCTGGATTCCTGTGAGTCTGATATAGAATAAGCTTCCAGAGATAGAAGTGAATAATCCAATTTGGTGGTGGATTCGGGGAAAGGTTTCCATTCAAATTCTGTTGTGCTAGAAATTGAAATTTCATCCTTCAATTTTTTGGATTGCTTTCCAGAACAGGGCAGACTCGTTTCTGAATCCAGCACTAAAATGGGAGCTGAGTCATGTGGTCCTGGACATGAATCTTCAGCCTCTCCAAAGGGAAGCACGTTTGCCCTATCACTACTTGCTTTGGAGGTTGGAACAGTTTTATTTAATCCTTCTGTAAATGTGGTGTAGATGTGATATGAAAGTTTATTTTGAGATTCATGTTTAGCTATTGTTTTTTTGTCAGCATTAATTTTTTTAAGGGACGTATTGTTGGTTTTGCCCTGTTTTGCAGGCTTCTAACTATAAAGTCTTCCTGACTGGCCTTTAGTAGTCATTATCATTTTTGCAATTGTTGCCCAATAACCTAATTTGCAAATACAATATTAGAGAACAAAAAAGGAAAAAAAAAACAACAACTAGTAAGCTATAAGCTATAAATACTCATTTCTTGTAAAGTTCAATAAATTTCAGAGTGAAGAACAATAAATTGTGTTATATGAGAGATGTGCAAAAACAGTGTAAGAGTAAATGGAATAGATAAAAAAGAAAAAAAAACTCCAGTGCAAATTTGGTCTCCTCCTCAAAATAGTTCTTATAAAGCACTATGGACTCTTAAAAGAATCCTGAGGTTCACCTTATGTAATGTGACTTTCTCAAGTTGTGCTTCTGAACTCCTTGGTCTCTTTGTTGTTACTGTCACTTAAGCTTCCAAGCTCCTTTAAATCTTCAAATCCTGAATTCTGCAAAATACGCTATTGTGACAGTCTCTAGTCTCTAGTTCATACAGATAGTCCATGTGGATAAAAAGTCAGTTTTAATATTCTCTCCCTCCAAAGTGAACAAAGTGAACATAGTCATTTTGTAAAGTGCTAGGGTTGAGCAAATTAGACCAGGAGGTGCTGGATCTTTGCGATATTATCTCTAAATAAAAACAAAAATAATAACACTCAGTAAAGCAGTAAATTGGAATAGTCATAATAAGAATTTATCTATCTGAGCAAGGAATAATAAAAAATTAAAAAATGTGTATATCAATAATTTATGAGAAAGCTCTTAAAAAAGAAAAAACAAAATACCCTTGAGCATGTGGTAGTGCATTGATAAAATTAAGTTACTTAGCTAATTCAGATTTAGATACTTTTTAAAAGTAAAGGAGTCTTACTTGAAATTTCAATGTAACACCCTTGATCTCATAGGTGTCAACTAGTCACTCATAGCTTGACTGCCGTAATAAGTGATATGAATAAAACGACCTTGCTATTAGTACAAAAATAAAAGAACAGAAGTTAATGCTGAATATAACTTCAATGAGCACCGCAAAAGTCATACTTCACTTGCCAAGAGAATAATTCATCTCTCTGAACTCATAACAACTTTCTACTGCGTCTATCGACAACTTTGGTGCAGGGTGAATATAATTAACTATTGAGGCCATAGCATCCACAGTGCCTACATCCAAATGCAACGTATAACCTCTCAAGATGGTGAATGGAGTTTGTGGAACACCAGAGCATGCATACTTAAGAATGATCAAGTGGTCATGTGACCAACAGTGCAGTCCTGAAAATTAAAAATGTGATTTTAAATATAAAGTATAATCTGTAAAAGACCTTTTTGACTTTTTGAAAAAATGTTTAATATTTTAAAACATTTTTCTCAGATCTGAACTGTTTTGTTAACCAGCCAAACTCCATAATGTCTTTTGTGATGAAAGAGGTATATAAAATATATATGTAAAGCAGAGATACTAAATAAAAAGGAAGTAAAAAGAAAATAAAGCATGTACAAAAGGGCTACAACGCTCCTTTAGATTTTAGCCTCCATTGTGCACAATGCTCTGTTTCAGGGTCTGTCTGCCTTCCTCTCAGGACTTTGGTCTCCTGTTCTCCTGTTCTCCCAGTCTCCTGCTGCAGCCACTCGACCAGCCCCTCACTCACGACAACAGCTCCAACTACTGTGAGCACCTCCTTGCAGGCTTCCTCCTGTGTGTGGTGAGAAAAGCAACAGGGCAAAACCAAGTAGACAAGATGGGTATGCAGTAAGTTTATCTGATAAGATTGCTTTTCAGGCAGTATGTGGCATACCTTGCATAAAATTAAAACAAGCTCTGCAACTCTGCTGCCTGCATCTTCTCCTCAAACACAGGTGCACATAGCACAAACCTCATCCTCCCCAACAACAATGGAAGCAGGATGCCCCAAAACCACCAGCCTCGCTGTGGATGGCTTTTTTTTTTTTTTTTTTACATTCTGTCCCCACATCTTAAACAGTCTTTTTATGACCCTATGTTATGATCAAGATGGATGGGATTTTTTAAATCCTGTCCAAAAGGCAATTTTGTGGACTGACTTCAAAAATATGTTTCGGAGGGAATCTGAAAAATGACACCTGTAATATTCATAGGGTGGGGTAATACTCTGTTTACGTTGAAAATCTGGGACCAAAATCTGCAAAAATAACTAAGTCATGAACAGAAATGGGAATATGTCAATATTTCTTCACAACTTTGTTATTTTTTGACATTTTGACACCACGGACCTGATTCCAGAAGGTGTGCACAGGGCTTGCACCAAGCCCTGTATCCAGCTCAACGTTTGATGCAGCTGCGCCAAAGCCCTCAGATGAAACTCTGCGCTATTCCAAAAGGGCTGGCACAGTTGTGACAGTTATCCTGCTTTATGGCAGCTTGCACCAAAGGTTTGGTGCAAGCCCTGTGCTAGGCATACCACCATGGATGCAAAGTTAGACCAGTGGGGAGATGGTCTAACTTTGGGGTGTCAGGATCTTGGGGCAGCGGTTTCTGGAATAGCGATTCTGACATAAGTCGGCACTTGTGTCAACAGCCCTGCTGCAAGTCCCCTGTGACAATCGCAGCCATTTCTGGAACTGCGCCCCAAATTTTCAACATAGTCTTTTTATGACCCCACCTTATGCTTGAAGCAGGTTGAAATAGTAAAATCAAGTGTAAAACGTGTTTTCACAGAGTGACTGTGAAACATGTCTTTGAAGGGGATTTGAAAAATGACACCTGTCATGTTCACGTTATGGGATAACGCAAGGGCAATGTTAAAAATATGGGGCCTGAATGTACAAAAATCACTAAGTTATCAGTCACAATTGGAAAAATTCAACATTTCTTCATAACTGTTGTTTTTTTGACATTATGAACCACATTTTTAACACAGTATTTTTTTATGATCCCATCTTATGTTCAAGACAGGTGGAATTATTTAAATCCTATCCAACATGTGATTTGGCAGAGTAATTGCAAAAACATATTTTGCAGGGGATTTGAAAAATTACACCTCCATTGTTCATGAGGTGTGGTTAAGAAAAGGGTATGTTAAAAACTATGGGGCAAAAAATGTTAAAAAATAAAGTTATGAGTAAAAGTTCAAAATGCATTAAAAAGCAGTTTTTGGGACTTACCTTGTCTTAGTTTGCTGTTAGTGTCGTTAGCAGCAGGCCATTCCACTGTCAAGAGAGGATTATACTGGTGAAATAGGTAAGTTAAAAAGCAGCTGACGCCTTGAGGGTTACTTAAACAAAACACAATGTTTAGACACAATTCAGTTTGTATTTCACATTAGTTCTGTATTTTTCCTCCCCATTATTTATTACTGAGGCAATTTGCACAAAAGCAGGGTCTTTGCTCCTGAAGAGTTCATCTATTCCTGTTGCTTTCTCCCAATCTGAAGTCATAATGTACTGTTTGTGACATCACATTTACTCCCATGGCAACAGATTATGATGTCACAACAGAGGATTATGACTTGAAGTAGGGAGTGAGCTAGAGAGGCAGATAAACCTTGAGGTTAGAGATCATGTATTCATGCACATTTCCTCATTAATAAATAATGTTGAGGAGAAATCTTGAGAATATGTATGGAATGGAAGCTGAATTGTACCTAAACATTATGTTTTGCGAAGTTTTCTTTGCAGCATCAGCAGCTCTTTAAGGATGCGGGGAGTGCTGAGTGGGGGTCTTGGGTGGAGAGGTGAGGGACCAGAACAAGTTGATGGACCATTTTTTTTTTCCTGATTTAAAAAAAAAACTGAAAGAGGATGACAATGGATGGTTTTCTTTTTTGCAGGAAGAGACACTTGAAATTAGGCACCCCAGTGTTGGTGCACTGGTTGGTGGCACAGAAGATGAGCACCTTGGTCTCGCATCCTGTTTGGGAGGTTAGCTAACACCAAGAGTGGACATTCAAGTGCTGGACCTGGGGAGGTTGAAAAATGGATCCAGAGGGAGAGGGGACAGCAGCTTCAGAGTTCAGCACCCACTGCCGGTTATATTGTAAAAGCTGAGTCAGGTAGGAGGTAGGTATGGGGGGCAGGTTTGCGCACCTGCTGCCAGATACTTTCAGAGCTGAGATGTGTGGAAGAGGGGATACTGATGGTTGGGTTAGCACCCCCCGCAAGTCATATTTTCAAAGCTGGGTTGGTTGAGAGAGGGTGATCTTTGGACAAATACTTGCGTTGAGTTTTGCCTCAATTTCATTATGTTTGCTTGCACGCATGTGCAAGAAACATAGTGCCATCATCCGAGTTTTCGGGGGTGTGTCACCCCCTCTTCCAATTTAGTCAGTGTGTTGGCAGGCGCGGCCCCTGTCTGCCAATGTATGCTGGAGCTGTCTATGACAAGCTCTAAAATGCAGTGGTATACAGTTGAAAGGGAGAGCTACGCTTCAGTGAGCAGCGATAAGTTATCGCCTACTCATGCGCAGCTCCCCCTACACACACACACAGAAATGCATGCACACATACTGCGTGCTGCCCCCCCCACGCACACACTCTATAGCCAACGGGGGTACCCAATCCCCCATCAGCTGTGCTGCGCTCCCCCTCCCAAGGCCTTCCAAATGCCATGCTGGATGCCCACCCCAGCGTGGCAACTCATGAGATAGCCGACGGGGTGCCCAACTCCGCCGGCTTCACTGTCTCCTCCCCACCCCAGTACAGGGTGCCATGCTGAGCCCACCCAGCATGGCAACAATGCCATGGCCGACGGGGTGTCCAACTCTGCTTGGCTCCACGTCCCCATAGCTGATCCTTCTGCCACGCTGGGAGCCCACCCAGCGTGGCAAACATCCCGCGACGTCTTTTTTTTTTTTAAATACCAGAAAATTAAAAACGGTCCCACTGCTCTTCTCCCCCTCCCCTCCCACAACCCGCACCCACCCACTGTGCACCCCACCTCCCCACACACCCCCACCCCATACTTACCTCCGGAGTCCGGCGCAGGGATCTTCGGTGGACCAGGAACACATCTGCACTCTTCACAGCCGACCGCGAACTGAGGAAATGCTGGTAAGCTGTATAATGGGATAGATAGGGGTTTTTCAACTTTGTTGCATATCTCAGGCATTTTTTGGAATTTTTGCACCAAATTTTCAACATGGGGTTTTTGGGACCCCTTCTCATGAATGCTGTCACTGTCATGGCGTTATTCAGGCCCAAAGAGTGATTTTGCAGTCACTGATGAAATCACCTTCCGGGACTGATTAACAAAATGACACTGCCAGTGTTCATAAGGTGGGCTCTCAAGAAGCCTATTTTGAAAATTTGCGGAAAATTCCTGTAATTACTGCTCTTTACTTAGCGCAGGTTGCGCAGTTCCTATGCAGTACTAATAAGTTCGGAAAGATTTTCAATATTTCTTCACTGCAGATTTTCAACATTGCCATGTTACCACACCTTCTTATGAGTAGTATAGCTGTCATTTTCACATCTCACCCAAACGTGTTTCCTTCACATGTAGCGCATAAAATGGCACAGTCGATGTGCAAAATCAATGTATGTGACACATTAAGAAAATCACAGTGACACTGTTCATGAGCAGAGTTCTTAAAATGGCTATGTTGAAAATTT
Organism: Neoceratodus forsteri; assembly: GCA_016271365.2. Taxonomy (NCBI): domain Eukaryota; kingdom Metazoa; phylum Chordata; order Ceratodontiformes; family Ceratodontidae; genus Neoceratodus; species Neoceratodus forsteri. The sequence goes on from CM028130.1 coordinate 60,111,784, forward strand.
GGTGAAAAAATTCCTAAAAATGACTGTTTTACGAACGTGCATTACGCAGTTCCTATGCATGCTCATAAGCCATGTAATTTAATATTTTCACTCCAGATTTTCAACATTGACATTTTATTACACTTCCTTATGAACAGTACAGCTGCCATTTTTCATATGCCGCCCAAAATGTGTTTTCGCACATGTAGCACACAATGGTGCTGTTGGTGTGCGAAAGCAATGTTTGGGACAGATTAACAAAATCACAGTTACACTGTTCATGAGCAGAGGTCTTAAAATGGCTATGTTGAAAATTTGGTGACAAAAGTCCATAAAATGACTGTGTTACGAGTGAGCATTGCGCAGTTTCCACGCACTCTCGTAAGTTCATGACTTTGTAATATTTTAAGTCCAGATTTTCACCAGTAGCATTTCTCCACACTTCCTTATTTACAGTACAGCTGTCATTTTTCACAACATGGTCGAAGTGTGTTTTCACACTTTCAGCGCAGAGATGTGTGGTCGCTGTGGGAAATCATTGTTCGGGACAGATAAAGAAAATCACAGTGACACTGTTCATGATCGGAGGCACCAAAATGTGAGTTGACAATCTGCTGTAAAAAAATCCCCAACCTAATTATAACACGGGTGTGCGTTGCACAGTTTCTATGTACGCTTGTGACTTCACCATTTTTTTAAATATTTTTACTGCAGATTTGCAACATTGCCATTTTTTACACCTCCCCATGAACAGTACAGCTGTCATTTTTTACATCCTGTTCAGAATGTTTTTGCACCTGTGGTGCTAAATGCCGTAGTCGCTGTACATAAGCAGCTTTCGGCTAACACACTGATATTCCCCCTGTTCATGAGGTGGGGTCAAAAAACCATGTTGAACATTTGGAGTGAAAATACCAACGAATGCCTGAGGTATTCGGGTTTCCAACCATAACGCCCAACCCTGTAGAGAATGACAGGCATCAGGGGTGTGACTTGGGATTCTTGCCTGTAATGCTCATACCATTCCACACCCTGCAGCCAGTGAGAGGCATCGAGGTGTGCCTTGGACTCTTCGGCCCCAAAGTTCACCCCATTCTCCTATATCGCACCCATCTCACCGTATTTCCTAATGGAATGGGTGCGAATAAGGGCCAAAGACCCCAAGGAACATCGTGACACTTGTCAGTGTCTGCAGGGTGGGGTGTGGTGAAATGGCATGGCCGTTATGCTTGACGACCCAAAGGCACACCCCAGTGCCTGTCACTCTCTGCAGGGTGGTGGTGGGGTTGGCTTCAGTTCAATACTTCACTGCCATTCCTATTACGCAGCTCTGTAACTTCTACACTACCACTGCCAATGCCAGCAAGCAAACATTCAGCATTGACAAAGGCTTGTTTTTAAATCGTGGCACTGATACTGAGCACTGATTGTTTTCTTTCAAGTTCAAGTTTACTGTAGGAAACTTCTGTTGAGCAAGCTCATTCACAAGGAGGTCCTTTGACACAGACTGGTAGTTACAGATTGCATAATCGAAAAAACAGTACAAATTCAAGTACAGAATTATGGGCAAGCATTATCATGTTGCATAAAAATTACAACAACATAGAAAAAAGGTATTAAGTGCTTGTTTCAGAGTAACAAGGCAGCTAATTTCTAGGTAAGTAAGAGGAAGCAGTGGGCTAGGGTTAGAACAGTAAGCTAGGATTTAGAAACAGAGTGTTGCACACAGGGCCTACACCGTTCCCTTCCTCTTCAAGTAAAGTACTGTCCCTGGGCCTAAATTGAGACTGGACTTAATCAGAATGACAGTAATTCCAGCCCTCAGTCCAGCCTGTAATATATTATAATAAAATGAATGGCATTACTGTGACAGGGTTTAGGGCCCTGTCCTAGAAAAGGGATTGGTAAAAAGCAACACAGCCACAACAAGGCTCCCTTTTGTGGTTTCAGATATAGTTTTATTTATTTATAAAATCTTGTTAACCGAGTAAGCCCACTGGGCCCCACAGGTCCCTTTTTCAGGGTCGATCTGGAATTAGTTACCAAAAGAAACAGTGCAAATACATAAAGCTGAAACAGTGTAATGCAAATACATAACAGCAAAAAGGTTTTGGCACACACAAACCTCTTCAGAGAAATGCGAAAAGTTAACACATCATTTAATAAAAATCACACAACATAACGAGATTCCTGACATGTTTCAGAGTGACCGCACAGTCCTTTTTCAAAGGTTTAAAAGGACATCTAGAGAACACCACACTTATATCATGCCATCAATTATCTAAAACAGGTACAATTAATTCTCTAAATCATTGCAAACAAGTATCTGTTTAAGTCTACTTAGTTTAAAACATTTTTTCATCCGCAATAAAACTCTCACTAAAACAGTTACAGATCTCTTGCCATTTAAAATTAAATCCGTTCTAAAACAGAATTGCATAAACTAAAACTTAAAATGATAATTTCTATGTTAAAAATACAGACTACATAGCACATAAACGATTTAAATCAAAAAATAGAGGGTAATAATCAGATAAATTGAAGAATAGAAAAAAGGGGGGAGAGAAAGGAAGAGAAACAACACATCAATCAAATACCCTATCTCCAAATAGACAGTGAGTATTCAAATGGTAGTACAGGGATCAAAACCACATTTAAAGATTCTGTTTAATTCCACACTCTTTAGATACAAAGTAATCATTTATTTTTGATCTTTTAAATATGAATGCAACTCCAATGGGCCATTTAATCCTGGACTTACATCTGCTTTCAGAGTTAAAATCCAAAAGTTTTCTCTTTTTAAAACTAAATTGTTATAGTCCCCACCTCTTGGGCTTCTATCAACTTTATCTATTGGCATGAATTTAAACGAATGACGATCAGGATCCTTTGCCGTGAGAACATGAGCTTCTGTAGCATACATATTGTCCCTTCTCCGAATGGCACGCACATACTCTCCTATTCTTATTTTGAAGCTTCTGATAGTTTTGCCAACATAAAAAGCATTGCAGTCACAAACGGCCAAATAAATCACTCCCTGTGTATAACAGTTAATAAACTATCTTACCTCAAATCTTTTGTTGTTATTAGCACTAGAAAATCATTTATCCTGCATCATAAAATCGCAATAAATACATCTTTTACATCTAAAGTTTCCCTTCATTTTATTTAACCAGGTCTCTTTCGATTTTATTCCCAAATGACTCTGTGTTAGTATGTCTCCTAAAGTGGAAACTTTTTTAAAGCAGAATCTCACTGGCTTATTTGCTACTTCACATAATCCTGGTTCGACACCCAGCACATGCCAATGTTTCATACTAACATACTAACATACTAAAATGCCAGCAGAATAGGCCTAACGGTCTTTTGTGTCTTCTCGTTTGGTCAGCTCCCACCCTGGGTGCTGACCTTGCTGTCCCCCTCGCCTTCTCTGGCTTCTCCCTTCCCAGTTCCGGATATTCTTGCTGCATTGGATTTTGCTTCCAGAACCCTTCCCTGTACCTGTCCCACTCCCTCTTGAACCCCTCCACTGTCTCTGCCTCCACCAGCCCCCTAGGCAGTGCATTCCATGGCTAAACCACCTCTCAGTGAAGTAGCACCTCCTCCTTTCTCCCTGAATCTTCCCTCCAGCTTCCACCCATGCCCTCTAGTAGCCCTTCCCTTCCTCTGAAGCACCCCTGACTGCTCCTCCCTATTTACCCTCTCTTCATGTACCTGAAGACTCCTATCATGTCCCCCGGTCCATTTCTCTTCCAATGTGTACATATTTAGCTCTTCGAGCCTCTCCTCATAGGTCCTGTCCCCCAAGCCCCAAATCATTTTTGGTTGCCCTCCCTCTGGACCCTCTCCAGGGTTAATGTCCCCTTTAAAGTGTGGCCTCCAAAACTGCACGCAGTACTCAAGGTGCGGCCTCACCAGCAGTTATACAGAGGGAGTATCACTTCCCTCCTTCTGGAGGTGATCCCCCTAGCGATGCATCCCAGCATCCTGTTGGCCTTGGCTGCTGCCCTCCTACAAGTCTCTGAGTTGTTCATCTTGACATCCACCACCACCCCCAGGTCCCTCTCAGCCATCGAGACTTGTAGCATTTCCCCCACCAGGGTGTACACTTGGCCTGGGTTTCTGGCCCCCAGGTGGAGTACCTTGCATTCCCTGCATTGAACCTCAGCTTCCACTTTCTAGACCATCTTTCCAGAGCCTCCAGGTCCCCCTGTAGGGCCACCCTCCCCTCCTCCCCATCCACCACCGCCCCCAGTTTCGAGTCATCTGCAAAGAGACTCATCTCACTCCTGATTCCTGTCCTATGTCAGATACATAGGCATTGAACAGAAGGGGCTAGAACTGATCCCTGTGGGACCCCACTAATGACCCTCCTTGGGGATGAGACTATCCACCAACTACGACCCTGGGTCCGGTCCTGGAGCCAATTGCCTATCCATCTGATCATCTGGTTCCCCACCCCCATTTCTCCCAGCTTATCCAACAGGCCCACGTGAGGAACAGAGTCAAATGCCTTGCTGAAGTCTAGAAAGAGGACGTCCACTGGTCTACCCAGGTCCAAGGCACTTGTCACCCAGTCATAGAACCTCCACCAGGTTTGTCTGACACAATTTCCCAGGATGAATCCATGCTGTCTATCGTCCAGGCACCCTGACTTATCCAGGCCCCCCTAGCCTCTCCTTGACAATGCCTCCATCACCTTGCCCACCACGCATGTCAGGCTGACAGACCTGTAGTTCCTGCCACCTCCCTTGATCCCCCTTGTGGATAGGCACTATATGCGCCACCTTCCAGTCTTGGGGCACCCACCCTGTCCTCAAGAGATGGTGAAAAGCCTGCCAGGGTTTCGCAGGACATCTGCAAGTTCCTTCAGCACTCTGGGATGTAATTTATCGCCCGTGCTTTCTCCGTCTTAAGGGAGCTGAGGCTTCCCTCACTCTCTGCTGTGATTTCCACTTCCAGTACCTCTTCTCCCTGCTTAGCCCTCCCCACCTGCCAGTGATGCCTCCCTCCCCAGACTTGCCGATCGGTAAGGTCCCCCCCTCTAGTATCTCTGTCTTCTCCATGTATGATGCAGCACCCCATTTTCCCTGGTGAAAACTGAGGTGAAGTACTCATTTAGTACCTCAGCCTGCTCCCCGGGTCTTGTGCCCATCTCTCCCTGATTTAATCCTGCTAATCTGCCCCTTCACCCTTCGTCTTTCCCCAATGTATCTAAAGAACCCCTTGTTCCCACTCCTAATTTCCCTGGCCAGGTTCTGCTCCTTCCTTGCCTTAGCCGCCCTCACCACTCTAGTGGCCCTTCTAGCCATCAGCTCCTACTCCCCTCGATCCCTTTCACTCATTGAGCACTTGAATTGCTTATAGGCTGCTTTCTTTCCCCACACCACCTCCTGGACCTCCCTGGTCCACCAACAGGGTTTTTGGGCCCTACCACATTTTCGTCTTACTCTTGCACAGGTGCTGGTAGCATCCTGCACCCCTCTCCTGATGATTTCCCACCTACTATCAGCGTCCATGTCTGACCCAATCCCATCTAAATGCTCATAAGGATCCTTCCCATTTCTTAAAATCCGCCCCTGAAGTCGGGTTACTTCCGTCTTTGTGCAGTCTTCTACCCCTCCTAGGTCCAGGCAGAACCAGACTGTGGCATGGTCACTCCCCGCCAATGGGTCCCTTACCTCCAGGCCCCCAATCTGGTCACTGTCTGCCAGGACCACATCCAGTACCCACGCCTCCCTGGTCGGTTCCCTCACCTGCTGAGTTAGGAACGCATCTTGAAAGACATCCAACAACCTCTGTTCCCTGTCACAGAGGATGTCATAGTCTCCCAGTCTGTTCCTGGCATGTTTAAGTCCCCAACACCACCTCACTGCTCCTCTGCCCAGTCTGCAGTGTCTCCTAACATCTGCCACCAGACTGTCCTCCAGCTCTCCTGGGCCAGGGCAGGGGGTCTATACACCACTCCTATTTTTACTCTCTTGCCCCCCCTTGTTATCAAGGTGACCCAAATCACCTCCACAGTTCCCTCCGCCTCCTCTACTCCCCCTATGCCAATGCAGTTTTTGACTATCATTGCTACCCCTCCTCCCCTTCCCTCCCCCCTGTCCTTCCTGAACATAGTGTAACTCTCCAGGTTCAGGTCCCAGTCATATCTTGCAGTGGCCCAAGTCTCAGTGACCGCTGCCACATCCACTGCTCCCTCAGTTAGCATTGCATGGAGCTCAGGCATTTTATTGCCCAAGCTCCTGGCATTTAGCAGGACTACCTTCCACCCTTTCCCTATAGTTCCATTTCCCCTGCTCGTGTTCCCATGGGGATTCTGTTTTCCCCTGGTCTGCACTTTGCCAGTTGACCTTTTCCTGCAATCCTCCTGGTCCCCGGGGGGGGTGGAGACAGAGTCCCTCCTTTATTGGCACCCCTTGACACCCTTTTCTCCCATCCCACCCCTTCTCAAGTTTAAACCCCACTTTTTACCAATGAACCTCTATTTTCAACTTAAGGATTCCCTCCTCCAAATTGAGATGTAGTCTATCTCTAGCATACAGCTCCTATCCTCCCAGGTCTCCCCCAATCCCCCATCAACCCATACCCTCTGGCCTCACACCACTCCCTGAGCCACTGGTTTATCTCCTAATTTTTTTTGTGTTCCCCACTAGCCCTTGGCACTGGCAGGATTTCTGAGAAGGAAACTGTGCATCCTATGTCATGACAGACCCTGGCGAGCTCCCTGAATCTTGCCTGTATCTCTAGCTTGCTATTTCCCTCAATGTCATTTGTACCCAGGTGGACCAGTATGTCTGGGGAACCCCCACAATCCTTTGCCAGCTGATATACCTGTGCACCGTTAGTCCAGGGAAGCATCTTGTTCTAACTGGCCAGGCTTCTCCCTCCCTATCCCATTTGATACCCCTGATCATAGAATCCCCCAGCAGGAGCACTCTGACCACTCCTTTTCCTCCATTCCCCCCCTTCCATGTCCCTAATCCTTTCTACAGGCCCGTCCACCCAGCTGGCTCCTTGTTCCTCCCCTATCTGGGTGCCATGCCACCCTCCATATTTACCATGGCACCCCTCCTCCAGTCCTATACCTCTCCTCCTCCTGAGTATCCTTCTGTACCTTGCTAATTCCCCCCTCACTGCTCGCCATTGGTCCTTCTCCCCATCTGCTAAACTAGCCTGGCTCATCCTCCTTCCTTCCTGTCTCCATTTAGTTCCTCCTTGCTCTGTCGTGCTCCCCTGGCCTAAACCTCAGTTCCCTTTACTGAATCCTCCTTGTACTTCTGGTCCTTTCCTTACCTTTCCTCCCAACTGGTCCTTCTCCTTGCGCTTTCCTCCCTCTTCCCCTGCCCCACCTGCTCTGATTCACTGCTTCCCCATTTTCCTGCATTCCAGGTCCCCCCTGTTCTTCCTGCTATCTGGCCCCTGCCTCCTGCCTCCCACTCCCACTCCCTTTCCGTCTCTAACCACCTCTGTCGTGGCTACATCACCCCCCTCATCCTTGAGCAGAAGAAGAGAATTGAAGTGGTTACTGAGTGTAAGGTCCTATCCACCTCCCCACCTTGCTTCCTTCTGTCCAGCCCTGGCCATCTGCCTACTTCCCTGAGAATGTTGTCCCTCCGTCCCCCCTTTGTGAGGGTCCCCAGTTACCTGCCTGATTCCTTGGTAGTGTTCTTTTGGACCCTCTGCCAGGGTCCCTATGTGACCCCTGAGTATTCTCCTGCACTCCTTTCCCTATGCCCCCACCCCCAGTGCTTGGTGCAACCCTGTGGGAGATTTCCAGCCCCTTCCCCAACCATACCACCCCTTCCCCAGCTTTCTCCTAATCCCAAGAACCTCCTCCCTAAGTTGTGCTAGCTGGTTGCACACTGGGCAACCACCGAACTTCCAAGCCCAGTCCAGTATCATGGCTGCTCCACACCCTGTGCACCCCACCACCCTCCCAAAGATGCTGGCCTAATGATGTGTGGTTCCATCCCTTCCAAATAGGTTTCCTTGGGTGAGCCACCAGGTTCCCCTAGTCCAAGATACCCTACTGCTAATCAGGTCACCACTAATCTTAGAGACAGTCCACTGTACACCAGTAACCCTGTTACTAGGTGCAGTACAACACATTAAACTTATAAGGAAATGAATAACTCCCAAGCCCTCTCTCCCAGCCTTTAAATCCAACCCCAGTGGCTAGAACTACATGAGCTGCACCTGCAGCCTTTCCTCCAATTGCAGGCAGGTGTTCCCCATAAATTCACAGACTTCTGGGAGGGAGGGGTGGGGAGGCGGGTCCTGGGCAGACACCTGACTGAGAGAGAGAGTATCAGCCCTGTGTCTCCCTCCAAGCCCAGCAGCCAAAGAACCAGGCCCAAGCAAATCCCACCAAATAGGTTTTAAATCAGAAGAAATAGGCCTCTACCAGTGCAGCCTGTTACACAGTGAAACATCCACAAAATGAGCCCCACTTACATCCACCAAATCAATTTACAAACATCCAGCAGCCCCCAAAACAATACCCTGCTAGCCCCTTAGAAGTAAGAAAGAAAAGAACTAACCTACCAAGTAAAATCCACAAGAACCCTATGAAAACAACAGCAGCAGCTACTGTCCTGGAACACAACTGATCCTGTCCCCTTCCAGTTCTTTCTGAGAAGACAAAGCAGGTAACACCTCAACCTGATTCAGCTCTGCCTCCAGTCAATTGGCTGAGTGAGACCTGGCCAGACCATTAACACCCTTCCCCCACTATGAACTAACCTTTACAGCTAATGGAGTCAGCACAAGGAATCAAAATTCAAGTCAAAGCCCCCAAAATATGTTTTCTGCCAAAGGAAACAGGTCTCCAATTTAATCAGCTTCACTAACACCACATCAAAATAGGCTTGACATTAACAGATATAGGTCTCCAATTCAAATAACCATCTCCAAGCAAATCCCACCAAATAGGTTTTAAATCAGAAGAAATAGGCCTCTACCAGCGCAGCCTGTTACACAGTGAAACATCCACACAATGAGCCCCACTTACAGCCACCAAATCAGTTTACAAACATCCAGCAGCCTCCAAAACAATACCCTGCTAGCCCCTTAGAAGTAAGAAAGAAAAGAACTAACCTACAAGTAAAATCCACAAGAACCCTATGAAAACAACAGCAGCAGCTACTGTCCTGGAACACAACTGATCCTGTCCCCTTCCAGTTCTTTCTGAGAAGACAAAGCAGCTAACACCTCAACCTGATTCTTCTCTGCCTCCACTCAATTGGCTGAGTGAGACCTGGCCAGACCATTAACACCCTTCCCCCAGTATGAACTAACCTTTACAGCTAATGGAGTCAGCACAAGGAATCAAAATTCAAGTCAAAGCCCCCAAAATATGTTTGCTGCCAAAGGAAACAGGTCTCCAATTTAATCAACTTCACTAACGCCACATCAAAATAGGCTTGAAATTAACAGATACAGGTCTCCAATTCAAATAACCATCTCCAAGCAAATCCCACCAAATAGGTTTTAAATCAGAAGAAATAGGCCTCTACCAGCACAGCTTGTTACACAGTGAAACATCCACAAAATGAGCCCCACTTACAGCCACCAAATCAGTTTACAAACATCCAGCACACCCCAAAACAATACCCTGCTAGCCCCTTAGAAGTAAGAAAGAAAAGAACTAACCTACCAAGTAAAATCCACAAGAACCCTATGAAAACAACAGCAGCAGCTACTGTCCCGGAACACAACTGATCCTGTCCCCTTCCAGTTCTTAAGTTTCCTTACTGTATTTTCAAGCTCCTTGGCATGTGCTGAGAAGTCTGTCACGAAATTAAATTGATGTTCAGTATTTTGATCCCTGTTGCTATTTTGTAAAAGGCTACTTCTTTCAGTATTTCTAGCCCTAAAAAGAGCTTCATCTATGATGTTTTTATTATATCCCCTCTGCTATGATGTTTTTATTATATCCCCTGTGTATTAATCTAGCTGTTAAATCTTCTGCCCCCCTTTCATAATCTACTATTTCAGTACAAGTTCGCCTTGTCCTAAGAAACTGACCAATTGATATATTTCTTTTAACATGTAATGGATGGCAACTGCTGGCTAGAAGGATGGTATTACCATCTACTTCTTTACGATACAGGGCAGTTTTGAGTTTCCTATCTTCCGTTAGCCCAATCATGAGATCTAAAAACATAATTTTATCCCTAGATCTAGTTACCATAAATGTCAAAGAAAGATTTGTCTCATGTAAATATTTAACAAAGGAGTTCAAACTCACTTCATCACCCTGCCACAAGATGAATATATCATCAATAAAATGTTTCCAGAATAATACTTGTGTATTGTAAATATTAACATTGCCATTAAAAATAAATTCCTCTTCCTATTTCCCCACAAACAAATTAGCAATGGACCGTGCACATGTAGCCCCCATTGCTGTTCCCTGTGTCTGCAAAAACAATTCCCTATCAAATGTAAAGACATTGCACTTCAAAATACATTCCAAAAACTTTATCAATAAATCAGAATTACCAATATTTGCACAGTTGAGAAAGGATGTTACTGCATCCAAAGCTCCCTCGTGTGGAATATTAGTATAAAGCGACTCAATATCCATTGTTACTAAAAGTAAATTTTCTGGTATTGTCATGTGTTCAAAAAGATTTAAAATCTCTTTAGTGTCTTTGATATATGAAGGTAAGTCCCATACTAAAGGTTTTAAAAATGAGTCCACATATCTCAAAACAGGTTCCATCAAAGATACTATACCACTCACTATCGGGCATCCTGGTGGATTTTCCAGTGTCTTGTGAACCTTAGAAAAATATAAAAAGTGGCTCTGATGGGATTCGAAACAGTAAGGTAACTCTTCACATTTACATCTATAAATTCTTTTGAAAATACATCCCCTATTGTTTCATCAATCCCATACTTAAAATCATATGTGGGATCCTCTTTGATTTTAATATAATATTGAGTATTGTAAATTTGTCTATGCACTTCCATAACATAATTGTCTTCATCAGGACTACTGCTCCACCTTTATCCGCTTGCTCGATAACAATCTCTGTGTCCCTTTGTAGTGTGTGGATAGCTTCCCTTTCAATTTTCTTCAAATTATGATAAAAACCAACACTTGATGAGGAACATAAATCTTCTATGTCCTTTTCAACTAATTCTTTCAACATGGACTGTGCGGTCAATCCAAAACATGTCAGGAACCTCGTTATGTTGTGTGATTTTTATTAAATTATGTTTTAACATTGCACATTTCTCTGAAGAGTTTTGTGTGTGCCAAAACCTTTTTGCTGTTTGGGATTTCTGGTTGGTTTTGGAGCACCACTTCCCAGTACGCACTCATTTGGAAAAAATAATGCAAATGCATAAACGTGAAACAGTGAAAGATATAGGACATTAATACAAAGAGAGTATTCAATTATACAGTATTCCTTGAAGAGGAAGGTAGTTACAGCACATTTACACATTTCATCGGTGGCAGCTGCCAGAGTTAGGGCAGTGGGTTTATTAGGCAGAACCATGAAGGGAGAGTTGTCTAGCATATGGGACAGCAGCAGGGGTTGTGGTTTAGGATGTGTGCCCGCAGACCTTTCTGGAAGGTAGTGAGGGAGGGTGCTTCCTGAAGGTATCTGGGGAGTTTATTCCATTGCACAGAGGTGATATGGGCAAATGATTTACTGCCAGCCACGGAGCAGGTCCTGGGCTGGTCCAGGAATTTTCTGCCTGAGGTCCTGAGTAGACGGCTAGGTTGCTTTAGGGCTAGGAGCCCTGTTAGCCCTGCAGAGGGGGGGGGAATCAACATCGAGAAGCTTAAATGTCCAGCTCAACAGGGAGTACTGGAGCCTGTGTATCGGGGGGGCCAGTTGAGCGAGGCGAGGGCTTCACAGTGGTGGGTCCTTGGATGGGCATTCATGGTGAACCGAGCGTTTTTATGGTACAAGGTTTGTAATCTAGAGTGGTAAAGTTTTGCTATGCCCAATAGTGTTGGGGCAGCACAGGTAAGAGTTGGGAAGAGTATAATCTGTGCAATTGTCAGTCTGGTTTTAGACATCATGTTCGCACTTAGTCGATAGAGCAGGCCAAGTTTTTGGTGAATGTTTTTTGTCACTAGAGCAACATGAGGCTTTAGGGCAAGACCCTGGTCCAGTGTGAGGCCCAGGTATTTGAAAGATTTTACCACTTTGATTGTGGAGCCAGATACAGTGGCAAGTGAGAGGAGGTGGGCTCGGGAAGGACCCAGGGAATTCAGACCAAACAGGAGTGCTTTGGTCTTGTTAGGGTTAAGGACTAGACAGTTTTCAACTAGTCAGGCTTTGACCTTGGTAAATTCTGACTGGAGCAATGGCCCTAGGTCATCAAGGTGCTGCACAGTTCTGAAGAGGACAGCGTCATCATCGTACTGAACCATGGAGCTACTCCCACAGTGGTTGTGGAGGTTATTGACGAAGAGGTAGAACAGGAGGGGGCCCAAGATCAAGCCTTGTTGAGCCCCCTCATTTAGGGGAAGCGACCCAGAGATGAGACCTCTCCACTTAACTTGTTGGGAGCGGCCCGACAGGTAGTTGTGGAACCAGTTCAGGGAGTTACCTGGAGAATGAGAAGTAGTCACAACAAAAGCACCTAGCACGTTCCTTCTGATGTGCCATGTGTCTACCACCTACTGAGCAGTAGTTATCAGCATTGTCTCTGGGTGGTACCCCAGCTCTCCCTTGCATTGCTTTGCCATGGTTATCTTCAGCAGCCACTTATCCTGCTGCTTCTCCACTTCCTCCGAAGCTCAGAAGGAGGGAAAAAATCAGAACCTTACATTTTTGATCTCCCCCCATGGTTGGAGCTACATCGATTCAGTACCCACCTCCCTTCTGGGTGGAGGCACTAGGGAAAACAAGTCCAGCAGTTTCTGAAGAGATCTGGAAGTAATGCATGGTGGCTTTGACAATGTCTTCTGTGCTACAGATGTCTATCTGGCACAGGCTCCATATAAAATGGATGAAGAGGGACTCATCCTGGGCTTCAGGACATTCTTTACTTCAGTGTCAGACTCCTCATTATCATTGGCGGAGTTGCTTGGAGCAGCACAGGTTTCCTCCCCCCCACATGAAGGTTAGGGGTGGGCTCAGTGAATAGAACACTCAATGTTAGATCCTGTGGCATTTCCTTCATTGTTCCAAGCACTGTTCCATCTCTCAAGGAATACATTCCTTAGCTACTGCTAGCAACTCCTCTTTATGTTCAGGTGCAGGAGGCATGGAAGCCATAAAGGCACTCTTTTTAGAGTCTCAGATGCAGTAGAGAGGGAGTCATGAGAAACTCACAGGTGGGAGCAGCACTTCTGCTCTGCAGCATTTACATATTCTAAATACACGCTCTGGTCCCTAACACAAATTTCAGGCAGACCACACATTGAGGGTCCACTCCAGATAGAGTCAACTGAGGCCCTGCGGATTTTGCTTTCTTGCAGTTATGTACATACTAGCTTTCAGCGCTACTCAAACTGACTTACTAAAGTTTATAAAGTCCCCTATTTAGCTTGAATTCTGATTTCCCCTAAGTACCAATTGCCTGCCCTATTACAAAATGGTGTATTCATTCCAGCCTTTTTAACTGACTCTGATGTGCTTGTTTAAATACAGTTCTTTTTATACTCATGAGACTCACTGGATCCCTGCTGACATGGTGCAGCTGTCGCAAAAACTGGCCCTTTCCTTAGGGATTTACAGCTCTGAGAATTACTCTGTCTGTGCCATGCACTAGTTATAAATTAGCACCATAACAAATGATAAAAGATGTAAAATAATAGGACAGGAATGAGTACAACACATTTTGATTCTTATTTATGGCAATGCTGGTAACTTCTTGGCTGTCTGGCTACAATGCCCTCTGCAAGGAAGGCTATGTATGCTTGCAATGATCTCTAATGATGTCACTGTGCCACTGCTTAATAGGTCCTGGTATGGGACATAGAACTCCTTGGGCACAGATGGAGGGAGCAGGTTGAATTTACTTGTGCTCCAATTAGTTCTATGCTATGGGATGCTGAGAGTTCACACAGTATTAGCAGAACACATGCAAGGTCAGACCATTAAAGTAAGAGAAGCAGCATGCAAAACAGCAAAAATTACAGGCTATAACCTTGTGACCCACAGTGACAGACAGAACCCCCCACTCTCTCAGTAGTGCAGGGGAGTGGGGGGCTTCTTAAATCTCCTGGTCATGAGTCCCTCCACTGTTGACATTCCCACAGGCACACCTTGCACCAGTGTGGGAGCAGGAGCCAATATTCTGTAGTGGGTAGTTGAATAGTCATGTTGCTCCCAGTTGCAGGATCTCAAGCCCTACAGTGGCTACCCAAGCCCCTAACAGTCTAAGAAACTCAGTCCTTGCAACAGCGATAGGGTTGTGTCCCTCTCAAGCATGAATCACTGATTGACAGCCCCAATGCCGTGAACCATTTTGGATGTCTGTGGTGGTGTGCACGAGCATAATACAAACCAGTGATGCTGGGGTTAGCAGCAGCTGTTGCCTCCACTTCTTGCAGCTAGAGCATTCCACTCTTTTTCTGGTCTTTGGTCCCCACTGAAAAAAGCAGCTCATATGACATTTTTGCAGCTGAGCTTTAAGTTTCGTGTACTTTGTTTCTGAGTAAGTAATCTGAAGTATGGGGGTCATTAGTGGAGAGTTGGTGGGTGGTAACACTCACAGAGGAAGGCAGCAGGTGGAATTTGTAACAGGACCTGGAATGAAAGGTTGCTGGTCATGACCACTCACAATGGGATGGAGCTGGTGCTACACTGTTCAAGGGCACCAAGGCATGCTTGGGGATGGATGTGTATGTTGCACCCTGGCTGATGACTGACATGAAAAGATGCAGCTGTAGTACTGTGATTGGTGTGCCTGCATCCTTTAAAAGTGTGGCCATTTACGGTCATCAAAGAGTGTAAGCAGGCTCTGCAGCAGCCTTGACAGAATTGGCTATGCACACACTCCATCACCTGCTGCCTCAACTGCATTGGCTAAGTACAGGATCCACCTCCCTGGCACCTGCTCTGTCCAAGTCATCCTAAAATGTTTTCTTTGCTTTGCACACACACACGCACACACACAAACACAGACACACACACACACACAGACACACAAGCAAACTTAAAGGAGTACTACACCCTCATATGTTGTAATTGTTATTTGTTTCCTTGTCAACAGATAACTCTTTTCATGCAGCTGTTTGGGATAAATGTGTTTTTTAGTTTTTCACTGTTCATACCAGCCCCTGTAACTACTGTAGCCTGGGGTCTCTATTTGCTGGTTGGTGAACTCTCATTGACCCTGACAGCTGCATTAACACACGAGAAGATGATGTCACAGCACCCATTTACACCATGTATCTCTGTGCTAAAAGTACACATAAAATGAAAAACTGAAAAAAATCTCCAGAAGCACTTTACAGGTTGAATGCAATTTAAAGGGAAAACCCCTGCATAACATCTAAGACAGTTTGCAAAGCTAACTGAAGGTAAGTGTGGTATTTCACACCTTGCTGCTGCTTGTTTTGTTGAATTTTAAGTAAGCAGATAGGCATACTCAAACAGGACCATGGAAAGAGAGGAGAAGGTCCAGCCATTAACACTAAACAGCCCCTCTTGTGCTCGGTCACTTTGAAGGCAGCATGCCCAAGCTCCTACGAAATTCTCCTGGCTCAACTCGCCCTTCCAGCTATCCACCTCTCCCCATCTGGCTTGTGACTCGCTCGTCTCTATCATAGCTTCTTTACCTGCCTTAGCCTCAAAAGTGGAACTGTTTCTCTTAGGCAACTTCAGTCTGGACTGTTTAGCCTTCTGCTTCAAGGCCCACATCTCCAAAATGGAATCCCTCAATCTTACCCAGCTACTAAACTAACCCACCCGCTACAGCCCTCACTCCCAAAATCATTCTATTTTGGATTGGATTCTCTCTACCCATCCACAAAGAGTAACTTCCTCTGGGACTCTAGCAAATGCACTAAGTTAGCACTGCATTACATACTGTATCAGGAAAACTCACATGCCCAAATCATCCCCCAAGTACTTAGACACATGCCCACTAAATGGGCTAGACAGTGTATCTCTGCTTACCTGCATTAGACATGCTTTTAGCAACAGGTGTATTCAGTCCATAATGTTGATGCTGCCCCTCTCCAGGTTTCTGAACATTTTCACTAAAATCTGGGACTCCCATGCCCCACTGAAAAAGTCCGGGGTCAAGATGCGCCACCACAAATGGATCTCTGCACCCATCCTAACCAAATGCAAGGCCCGGGACAAAGCCTGGTCTGTCTTCAAATTCAACCCCACCCCTCAAAACAGGCAAGCCTATAATGAACCATGAACAACCACTTTGCACCTCACTCACTGCGTACCTAACTTCCACACTTCTTGTTTATTTTATCATTCTTCCCTGTCACCTTTACCATTTCACTCTACTAGGTCGACCAACCCTCTCCACTTCTTCTCCACCTCTCATGACCATCTTCCTCCCCTCCCATAATCCTTCTCTTCAACACAGGCTCCCCTTCTCCACTTACCCATATCTGGCCTTCTACCTACCTACCCCTCCACCCTTGCCCTTACTCACGGTTACTTCCCCACTCTCCCACCTAAAATCTCATGCCCCCCAACTCCAGGTACTCGTTGCAACCCATGTCACCAGAAGCTTTAACTGCCATCTGTTTTCTCTGATGGCTGACATGAAAAGATGCAGCTGTACTGATGGTATGCTTATGTTTTATGTAATCCCTATTATGATGGCATTGTGATGTAAATTATAAATCTTCATGCTTCGTGTATTTTTTCCTTTTTCTCTATTGGAAGCTGTATGATATTGTATATTTGCCATGTATATTGATAAATATGTTGTACTTGTTTCTCTTTCTTTTACTTGTTTTTACGTGCTTACACTTTACTGCCTCAGGACCACCTTGTAAATGAGCTTACTCAATGGAGTTTTCTTCCTGCCAATAAACTTGATCTTGAAATATAATGCCCTCCACAATGCTTGCAAAAAGGCCATAAGACTAGCCAAAGCAGACCGCTTCAGTTAGCAACTTGCAAATACTCAACCCACCAAATTCTAGAAAGTTGTGCACTCCTTTCTTGACCCTCCAGTCAAATCCAGGACCCCTGCCTTCAAGAAGTACAGGTGGCCAGGTACTGACCATATCAGCACTGCAGACAGACTCAACAAATTCTACACACCCTGCGCCTTACCACTTGGACCCCCATCTCTGTCCCCCTTCCCCTCTGCAACAACAAATTACAATTCTCCCCCATTACTGAACAGGAGTTCCTAATAGCCCTTTGTTCACTAAATGCCACCAAATCCAGCCCTGACAGGATCCATCCTACACTTTTGCAGATCTTGGCTTCTGCTAATAGCAAACCCCTCACCCATATCCTTAATCTCTTATTTCCCTCAGGTTCAGTCCCACAGGCATGGAAATTAGCCGGAATAATTCCCCTCCACAAAGGTGGTGACCCCCCCCCACACCTGGCAATTATAGGCCTATCTCCCTCCTCCGAGCTCTAGCTAAGCTTCAGGAATCCTTGGCCCACACCAGACTATTGAACTACCTCACCGCCAACACTCTCCTCTCTCCCCATCAATCAGGTTTTAGAAAACAGCATTCCACTATCTCCTCCCTCCTGCATGTCACTAATCACATATTCTCCACCTCAGCTCAGGGCCTCCTAACTGCCACAGTGTTTGTTGACCTGACGAAGACCTTTGACTCCATATCTCACTACCTCCTCCTTCTGAAACTGGAGGTGGCGAGGTTAGCCCCATCACTTTTCAGTTGTTTAAATCCTAACTATCCAACAGGTAACAATCAGACAACATCTCTGATGTCACTTCCCCCCATCCTAGCAGGTGTGCCTCAAGGTTTGGTCCTTGGTCCCATCCTCTTCTTCCTCTTCATAAATTACCTTCCCTCCTCCTGCATCAAATCCAGCATACACATGTATGCAGATGACATCATCCTCTTTACCTCCAGATTTACGACACATGAAGTTCAAGCTACCCTCCAAAATGACTTCAACAACATTCAGCTCTGGTTCAGACAAAACCCAACTGAAAGTAAACACCTCCAAGACAGTATCTATGGTCTTTGGTACAGTGCAAAAACTGAGCAGATCATCCCCCTCCTCCTATCACTTTGCTAGACAGGTCCCCACTAGACCAGGTCACTAAATACAAATACCTGGGCATCTGGCTGGACCCTCACTTATCCTTCTCTGTGCACATTGATTCAACGGACTCTAAACTACGCCCCAAACTTGGTACAGTATGCTGTCCTGTCACAGAGACTCTTTCCCATTACCTGCCAGATGTGAAATCCTACTCAAATAATCCTCCTCCTTTTTTTTATGTATTATTTGTTTATCCCCTTCATGCTCCTGGTGACCCCCACTCCTTCAAGCCCCTTTCCAAGTCCTCACCAACCCCACCTGGCCTTACCCGAGCTCCTTCATCTCACAATGCAGCCGGTCCCTGGGCTATCCCGGATGTAACTCTTCATTGGGCAGGTTCCCCTCCTCCAAGGGGGAAGGCACCAGTGGGGGAGTCCAGTGCACTCCTCTTCAGTAGGGCCCAGGGATGCTGCTGAGGGAAGAAGGCCCATTGAAGGCACCAGAGGAATTGGGGGACAGAGGGCCATCATCCAGCAGCCACCAGTGAGTGGTATTTCCAGTTTTCTAGGTTCCCTCATCACGCCGCTCCTGCAGTGCCCTCAGTCTCAACTGGGGGCCACTGCTTGAACGAGGCTGTCCCGATCCCACTCCAGGATAGGAGAGCCATCCTTAGGATGCTCAATCCTATCCTCTCCCTGCAGACCCCCGGCATCCCGAGTGCATTCCTGGACCCAGATCCCCAGATCGCCGGTGTGGTTCGAAGTAAGGCGCCAGCACCTCAGCTCTCTGCGCCACCAGGCCGGCCTCCCCCCCCCATCTTTGATTATGCTGATGTGGGCTACAGCTGTGCTCTCACAACCTCCCTGTCAAGGCTAGACACCCTCCTAAACACTTTCTGCCATTTTGTGACCAAGTCTCCCCCCCCCTTCATACTCACCAATGCAATCTCAAATCCCTCCTAGGACTCCCTCCACTGTCACATAGATGCTATGTTCACTCCCTTAATCTCATATCAAAATTCTGGTTCAGGTTGCTTCCCTCCTACCTAACGGAAAGTCTCTCCCTGGACTGTTACTCCCCATATGAATTGAGACATAGGAATGAAAGATACTTCACCCTGTCTCATCTAGTTGCCTCTTCTGGCAATGCAGCTTTCTCCTACCAGCTCCCCAGTTTGTGGAACAAACTCTCACCCCTTATCAGGAATTTCTCCTCCCATCTTGCCTGCAAGCAACAACTTCACCTCCTTCCACTCCCCCATCTCTGGCTTATTTGAAACACTCCTGCTCCCATCTCCTGGCATTCCTGTCTTCTGCCTCAGTAAGCACTTAGCTAGCAAGCACTTGATGTTTGCACACTTACTTTGTAATGCTAGACTCACATGTATCTTGCAATGTATCCTGTAACTTACTCTGTATGTTTGCCCTATGTAATGTATTCCCCCTGCACTGCTATTCCTCCTTGTTGTTTATACAAACAGGCTACAATGTAGATTATTGTAACTCATATATGTTGTGTTTCCACTCTCCCCTCCCCACGGGTCACACATGAAATCAAGCCTCGGCTAAGTGTGCCTTTCTCGGTTACCAAATGTTCAAATAAAATAAATAAAAATAAATATGGTGAAGTCTAAAGGGTGCAGCCACATCATGTTCTCATATACGAATGCAGCTTTCATGCACAATGAGATTTCAACAAACAGAAAATAGAGACTACAAAGGATAATTAGAGGGACTGGTATGAACAGTGAATGTAAACAAAGGCAAACACATATATCCCCATCAGCTGTATGGAATACTTGTCTGTTGACAAGGAAATGAATAACATTTACCAAGATATGAGGGTGTAGTACTTCTCTAAAAAGGAGATGCCCAGCAAACACCATCAACTCCTGATTGCTTTCTGTGAGGAGCATCTGAGGTTAGTTTTCTGAAGGGGGTAAATAATTATATTGTTTTAAAAATAAATCTCTGAATAAGAATTTGTAAAGCTCACAACATCCTGTGCATGTGCCCTTGTTAACACAAGGACAGGGTGCATATGAGGTGCAACAGATGTCTAGGAAAACATAAAGCGAACTTACAAGCTCAAATGGGCAGACTGGATGGGCCGTAGGCCCTTATCTGCCGACACTGTCTATGTATCTATGTATCTATGTGCTCGAGGCACAAGTGAATACTGTGTGTTATTCACACAAGTCTGGGCAAAACATGGGTAAAAGAAAGAATTTTGCAAACAATAACATACACGTTACACTCCAGCATACTCATCTTGTTTAAATCTTATAGATTTTCATGAGTTACACTTGGCTGTTACAGAATTTACTATGAGAACCGATGTATACAGTGATTTAAGGATTTAAAGTGGGTTTGAAGTTGGGTGGGTATTGTTTGATCTGTGTGTCTAGTGCTTCTGTTGCTTCACCCAGGTCAATGAAGCAAGGATTTCCCCGGTCTCTGGCATGAGCCGTACATCTACCTTACAAATCTACTTTACTTTCTAACTGTATAAACAACTCCCCTTGAACAAGCTTTAAAGCAAGCAAACATTTGGCATTGACAAATGCTAGCTATACATAATGTACATGATCAGCTGTTCAAGTGGACAGACAAAAAAGGCCATTGAATGACAGTATAAACGGACAGTGTAATTGGGAAATACCTTAAATAAAGTAAAAAACAACTGCATATTTCATACCTGCACAATAATTGAACAACAGTGGCTTGAATGTTTATCACTTCAGAAAACATTTTCTGTAACCTTTCACGCTCAGTGATCTCACTGATAAAAAAGTTTCAAATTTGACCTATTCACAGAAGAACTCTGCAGGCTTTTCTTCATAATGGGTAAGGAATCCAGTTCCTAAATGGAACAAGAGCAGAAAGACACACTTTTAGATATCAGTTACCAGCAACTGTAACTATAAGCAAACTACATTACTCCCAAATAAGTTCTAACACACACAATGATGTATAAGTGAGAATTTGGTAGGGAGTTATGAGGAGGGTGGAATCATCGGTAGGAAAAAGGGGAAGAATTTTAATGGGCAAAGGAGAAGGGTCATGTGGCAACACACTAATTTAAAGCTATACTAAAAAGTGAGCAAGCACAAACTTTTCTTTTAGTCTATTCCACTCAAGCACTCCCAAAGTGCATATGCAAAATTATTTGCTCTGAGTTTTCTGTCCCAGTCCTCCGTCTTCTCTGCTATCCAAACACACCTTTTCAACTTCACTTGCCTTAATCAATTTTTATTTAGGTTAGTTGAGTTATAAATATGTTCAACCACTGCATATTTCAGCTTGTAATTTTGGTATACCCTAAGATGTTCACCTAACCTATGTTCACCTAACTCCCCCTGCTGAGTTATGGAGGCATTGTATGCACTGGTGTTGCAAAACAATTTCCACAAACATTTGACTCAATTTATTTTAAATTAGCTAGGTACATTTTGCAAGTACCAAGACATACATATCACTGTATGCTCTTGACATTACTGAAATGGATGCCACTTGAGCAGATGCATGAGCTGTACGTTGTTATACTAATGTGGAAATGCACAGAGCATAAAATGCCCTTGAACATTATTAAGCTTATTACTCATGAAATCATTATCAATGTCCGTGGCTCAGCAGGTTGCATATTTGCCTCTGAGGCTGGAAAATTGGAAGGTTGTGGGTCTAGCCCCACACCAGGAACTTGGGGTAAAATCCCAATACTGACACTGTAGTGCAGCGTGGGGGGGTGCTGCACTCCTTAAGTGCTGTCTTTCAGATGAAACATTAAGACAAGACCCTGTATGCCTCTTATGGAGATTGTTCAGGTGGACATTAAAGATCCCATGACATGGCCAGCCCAGTGGTACTGAGGGTTGAGGTGCTGGATGCCACACCTCATTCCACACCAAAGATCCAGGCTTGAGAGCAAGCTCAGGTTGTCAGGGGTCGGCAGAGGAGGGAGACGATTGAGCATCAGAAGGATTACTCTTCTATCCTGGGAAGGGGAAGGAAGGTTATCCTGCTCCTTGGCTGCCTCCTATTGAATGTTGGGGCAGCACTGGAGTTAGGGAGGCAAAGAGCTTGGCTACTTGGTGCACACATGCCTCCACATGTATGCATTCATGGCCACAAAGTGGGAGGGACAGAAAAACAGAAAAAGGGAGGCAACACAGGTTATGTGAAGCCCTTCCTGCCAACCAGCATTCCACTCTGCTCCTAGATCACTGGAGACCCCAATCTGTATAATAAGTCCTGGGTAGGGGGAGGATGGCCCTCCTCTTCCCGGACCTGCCATGGGGGGGGGTGGGCAATCAATGGAGGACACGGGGCTTGGCAGTACTGGGGGAAAGAGGTGGATGGACATACAGTAGATGGCAGAACAGTGGTGGAAGTACCTGCCTGTAGTCATGCGGAGGGGAGAAAATATGTATGAAAAAAAAAGATTCCATGACACTTCTCAAAAAAAATAGGAGAATTTCCATGGCGTCTTGGCTAAATTTCTCCCATTCACTAAAAATACTACCAGCAGCTTAATATGGTTCAATTTCAGTTGGCTTCTATCTGTATCCACCCCAGGACAAGCCTGAAAATAAGCATTATTATCTAGCCCTCCTTTCCTGGTCAAAATAAAACAAACAGCCTTTTAAATCAAAGATGGCCTGAGATCATCTAATGGTATGCAATATATTATTCCACAAGTACACATTACAATAGATCACTTACTCTTCTCTTACATATTTTGTGGAATTCCATGTTCACTCAAACATTGAAAAACTGTGTGATTTTTGTTTATAACCCCATGACCCCCCGGGGTTCCTAAAATGTATTATGTTGTCCCTACAGAATTGGGTTACTTCTTAGGCTCACTCTGCACTCAGGTCATGTGACATTGTCACTGATGTTAAATGGGAGGGGTTTTCTACAGGAGTCAGTTTGCAGACCTCAGAGTTTCAGTCTGCAGTTGGAGGAATATGTTGGAGGAAATGTCAGAGGAAAAAAGAACCCCACAGATAGCGTTAAGGGTAAGCACGTACACAAATTGGTAACTTTGGCTCAGCCTTGATTCTGACCCCTGGCTAAAGACACTTTGGCTCCATGGAATGGGAGACTAGTAGGCTAAACATTTTTGTAAGAGATACACCCATTTCACCATGCCTTACCTACCTCAAGTCACATCCCAACCTATTCCACCCTTAGCATTCCTCTTGTCAGTTTAAAAAAAAAAAAAACTTCTCTCAGCAACTGGCACAGAATCAGGAGTCAAGCCAGACATTGCTTTTTTATAAAACAATGTTTTGGGAGGGAGAAGGAGTGGAAGTGACTGGGGGGTGGTGGGTGGTGGACATAGGATTAGCCCAATGCCACCTGGGAAAGGCAAGAGTGTTTTATTAATTATTGCCTGGTATCCCTTCTCCATATCTCCCTTTTCCAAAGAAGACACATACACTGAATCTTGGAGGAAATGGCCACAGCCATGTGTTTTTTGATTTGCAGAACAACATCTTCTTGAGCATGGGTGCTGCTGGGAGGATGTGTCCCTGATTTCTGGGAATAAGATCATATGGCCAAGGCACTGGTCAACCCCCGGTCCGGTGCCACCTGTTATCCTTGCGGTGACCCTATGAGGCTGGACCGCAACCCCCACCTGGGTCATAATTTGGTGGTCCCCTGACTCATGCTGATCTGGGACAATGAGTCCTTCATAAGAACTGGCCTTGTCCCCATGTTACCCTATACCTTGGGTCTGCACTCCTCCCATGCAGCCTTACATGGCTATGACAGTTCTATGCAAGCCACAACAACTTCATCTGCTGAACAACACTATCCTTGCCTCTGTTGACTAACTACTTTTTATCATCACTTTAGAGGAGGCAAATAACCAGGAAAAACCTGATGTTAAGTGGGAAATAAATGGGAAAAGTCACTCTACAACCCCTATTACAGTTACCCATAGAGGGTCAAAAAAGTCCCTACCTCCCTGGCCCCCGACCCTGCTTTTACAAGGGTGAGTGGGTGGGGATCCACTCAAAGGAGAAGAGAGAAGGGAGATGTGCCAGGGAGGCACCTTAAATATCTCCCCTGTCTCCTTCCTTGAGCTATGCCATCCCTCCCTAAGGGCGGCCTGCTGGGGACCTCATCCTGGGCGTTGCCAGACCCAGTGTTCCCCCAAGAGAATGCCCCCCCATTATCCTGATCAGGTTCAGGAAGGGGAGGCTCCCAGGCAAATGGCAAACTTCTGCAATTGTCTAGCAGCATATCTATTGCCTGGCACCCCCCCCACATGTCCCTTGCCTAAAGAAGTCACATACACTAAATCTTAGAATAAATGGCCTCGACCATGTGTTTTTTGATTTACAGAACAACATCCTCTTGAGCATGGGTGCTGCTGGGAGGACATGCCCCTAACTCCTGGGAATAAGGTCATATGGCCAAGGAACTGGTGGCCGCCCCTTGTGGTGACTCAAAGAGGCTGGGCCATGACCTCCACCTGTGTCATAATCTAAGTGGTCCACTGGACTCATACTGACCATGGACAACAAGTCCTTCGTGAGAACTGGCCTCATCTCCCATTTTCCCCTGATACTTCAGGTCTGTGCTCCTCCCAAGCCACCACAGGCCGGACCCTGTCTGACCCCCCAAGCCTGTTGCTCAAGATGGTCCTCCAAGATTTTCTTAATGGCTACCCGCATCTTATCCAAATCTATTGCCTGCTCTTGCCCATCCTCCACCACTAAAATGGGCAGTCAGGAGGCATAAATGTCCACATTTCTCAAAACTGTACCCCTCACGGAATCCATAATGGATCTCATCCCCCTATTCACTGTGATGCATGCCCAATCAATCAATCAATCAATCAACCTTTATTTTACCAGGCGAAGCACCATTGAGTGATCTCATTTGCAAGATGGACTAGGACAAATGCACATAAAATTAAACAATATACAAAGGAAAACGTTGGGTGTACAATCAAGGAATACAATGCAGAATAGAACATAAAACATAGTAAAGTATTAGGCAAGGTCTATACAGGCAAATATGCAAGAGGCTAAGAAACAAAATATTGTCAATATACAGTGTGCACATGAACAGATCAGGAAAAGGGGTAGGAGGGGTGATGGGGAGAAGAAGGGAGAAGGAGTGATAAATAGGCATTCACAAGGCCTGGGGATGGATGTTTGGCACTTGTTTCACTAGCCTCTGGGGGGGCAGTTACAGGATTCTATAAAGAAATGAGAGAATAGCTTTTTGAAGGAGGAGAAGGTTGTTGGGGTAGCCAGCTTCAGAGTTTTTTGCAGTTTGTTCCATAAGTGAGGGAGTACATAGCTTATAGACAGATAAATGAGAGTCTGCACAAGAAGTAATTGCCTACAGCGCATAGGGGCAAACAGTCAGAGATATACTGGGGAAGCTTATGTGAGATAGCTCTAAAAGTCGAAAAGGTGGCATTTCTTTGCCATTTGAACTTGAGGGTGTCCAGTCTTCTGCAGCATACAGACAGCAGAGCCCCCTGGTGCCTGGCATGCTTTCAACATGATCTTTGCAGAAGGTGGGACCAGATGAGAGCTGTACAGGGCCACCAGTCTCTAATGGCATGCAAATCTTCCTTCATCGCTATCAGGAGGTTCACTGTCTTGCGAAGGCCCAAGTCTTCTTCTCCCAGGTGAATCAGCAGGATATCTGTAATGCTCCACCGGCCAATCTCTTCTCGCAACAATGGAAGCAACCACCCCCCAGTGCACCCCTTCCTTGCCAAGCCAAACAATCTATGCTGCCTGTGGTGAAATGCCCAGGTTGCTCCCCTTCGGTTGGCAGGCTACTTGCTTTGCCACGCAATGGATGAAGGAATGCCCATACACCCATACACTCCTGAGACCTTCTGAAGGAACTGCAACAGAGAGAAAAAGGGGAGATTATTGCAAGTGAGGATGTACATAACACAAGAATACCCCAGTGACTGGATCTCTTAATCTGACAATTCTTGGCCCCGAGTATTCATTGCTTCCCCAATCCAAAAGGAATGAGTGCTGAAGCCCCGTGTCTCCAATCCAATGTGTTGCATGGTTCACTTCAGAATGTATCAAAACTGATAAGCCGATACAGGTCTCCAGTCCTCATGATGGAAGAATGCCTCCCCCTGTTCTGGTCCGGCTCACATGTATGCCTGAACCTTGTCTTTTACCAGCCACGACATTCTAGGGGTAGACGACTGCCTATACCAGTGGCCAGCCCCCTCCCGCTCCATTTTGGACCTCCGGAAATGGGCCTAGATACCTTCTGAGATAATTACCACATCCTGCAACAACAAACCTGGTGTCCCATGAGCCTGTGCTGGCTGAGTGAATTCTGATACCCTGAAAGCCTCGCAGTAGGCCACTAGAAACATAGTCTCAAACAGTCTTGCCTCATAGGCGTTCCAACATACCAACAACAACGCCTCCCAAATCTAAACCAGGATCACTGGGGTAATAGGCTGCCTGTCATCAGTCCTAATCCCCATTTACCTTCTCTACCCTTTCAGCATTTTACACACTTTAAAGGCCCTAGTGTTGTCAATCACACCCATGACCCTAGCCAGCCAAGAGAGCCTTGCTAAATGCTGACCCACTGAGCCCAGAGGCAGTCCCTGCTCCTTAGCCTTTACTATGTAACCACAAAGTTGGTCCACCAGAATAGTCCAGGCATCAGACCACCCAGCTGCCTCCTATACCTGTAGGTTGTGCCGTACTCCTTTGCAGTAAGCCACTTTTGTCCCAGGTGTGATGAGATTACTCTTTTTTTATTTAGTACACTTTACTGACATTTTGAAGACACATCTTCCATACATAACATACAAAATAGCATTAAACATGTAAAAACTGACCACTCTATTTATCTCCCACCACCCTATCCTCCTCCCCCCATCCCATTTAGTCCTATATCATATTTAGCTAGTACAATCTCCCCCCCCCACCACCCTCACCCCCTGGAGAACTGGGACATAAATATCTAGGGGTAGCGAAATAAAAAAGCACGGCTATCATTTCATACTACAAACTCTCATATATTTGACTTCCTACCTTCTTGAATTACATGCTGTCCTATCCAAATGATGGAACACTCTTCTTCTATAAATCCTTATACCTCCCAGCTAGAAACAGTGCAAATGTCTCCCATCTATTATTAAAAATATCTAAAGTATGGAATTGTGATGCAATTGCCTGTTCAGCATAGTAGGCTATAATCAATTCCTGTATCCATTCCCTGACAGAGGGTGGAGTTTCTCTAATCCAATGCCTCATGATTACAAGCAGCGAGACGGCTGAAGTGAGGGCCATATAGTACTGCAAAGTCCTATTCTCTATAGCTGAGAGGCTACCAAGCACACATGTTTCAATATTGAAAATGTCTCCCTTTTCAAACAAAGGTAACAAGAAGCTCTTTACTTGCTGCCAAAAGTTCTGAATACTGGGGCATGTCCATATCATATGCATAAGAGAACCCGGCTCTCTTTTACACCTTTGGCATGATTTACTTTGCATCTTGTCCATGTAATGTCTTCTAATCGGTGTATAGTACAAATTATGGAGTACCTTAAATCTAACCAAACATAACCTGTCTTGTTTTACCAATTTATAATTATTTTTCCAGACTGATTCCCAGATGGACACATCATAGGATAAGTTTGCAGCCTGTTGCCAATAGAAAGCTATTGGAGAAAGTATTTCCTCTGCTCTATTGGTCAGCAATTTATAAATTCAAGCTATGGATTTTGGCTGTATAGCCAGTTTAAATACCTCCTTGAAGAATTCCAATGCCCAAACCGACCATGGTGGTTCCCCAAGTGCTGCCTTTACACATTGATTAATTTGTAAATATTTAAACAAGGAAAAGTCTGTCAATTGAAAAATAGTTTTAAGGTCTTTGGGGATCAGAAATTTGTGATCTTTAACTACATCTGCAACTTTAGCTGTATCTATCCTTTTCCAAAATGTAGGAGGAATAGTCTTATTACCTAATTGGAAATTCAAATTATGAACTAAGGGCTGGCCTAAGTCTCTCCTGTTATCCAATTTAAAATAAGTACACAGCTGGGAATGGGCTTCCATAGTCCAAGCTAACGGTGTGTTACACGAGGTCCCTGCACCCTAATTGATACCCTCAGGGGTACACCGTAGACAGCTAATGTTTAGGCATAGACTATACTAATACATAGGGCTAAAGGCTTCTACCGTATAAGAGTAGATGCCAGGATATGAATGCATATTATTGTAACCCACTTTGCTTGCTAATGCACACATATTATACCATGTATTTTCTGTCTATTTCTTACTTGTCGAATGCCAAGACACCTGTCCTTGAAGTAATTGTAATATGTAAGGCAACATTGCCATCCTTTGGTGATGTGCACCACTTCATCTTTGTTATGTAAGACTCTGTATAAGAACGCCTTTGTTCTGAAACTGATGACTTTACAGAATTATATAATGTTATCTTGGACCATGGAGCCACCTCTAATTTAGCCAATAGGGCTCATCTCTGTAACTAGAAATGTTTCTATCTTTTAGTAACCATAGTAATTATCACAGGTATATAATGTTATGCACAGGCTCTACACCTCGGAAACCCGAGAGATCCCAAGAGACTACAGAGAAACCTCGAGGTGTAGGGAACACTTAGCACTGGCTCCCGGTTAGTACTGGTAAGAACTGCTTAGGGCAACTGTGATTTATCCCTTTTGTGGTAATAAACTTGTTTATTACTCGAATGCAACTTGTTTGTGATTATTTGCATTCCCAATATTGCCAAGAACCTGAAGGTGAGGTTCAGACCTCTAACAAATTGGCGACCGTGTGCAGGTGATATTTGGTCTTTGCAAGTTTTCACTTGTTGCTGTACATTTTCCTTTTCCCCACGGGGACTGCAGGTGTACACTCCCGTAACACCTCTCCCATCTTTTCTACCAGTTTGTAGATACTTGCAAAGTCTGGCTGACTTTTTGGGTGTGGTCGATGCCGTCTCGACCCACTCCATAGCAGCTTTGAATTGCAAGCCTACGACTTATACAGTAGCCCAGCTGTGTTTAAAGTACTCATGTTGTGGATCGATACACAACACGTGGTCTTTTTCACAGTTTGAATTTTTGTTCCCTCCCACACAATGGCCACAGTATCAGATATCTGTGCAGAACTGAGAATCGATGTCTCTAACTTTCTTACCTCCCATGGAGGATGGGCTGACTTCGCGCGGGACTCAAGTCAATCCGAAAACCCTGTACTGGGGATTTCAACCCAGTATGCAGAGCCAGCGACAATCAACCAATAGGCTAAAAGGGTTGATGGTCGCCGCTCTCGCTGCTTTGGAAGCCTCGGAAGCGAGGTTTCGTACCCTTGACCTGCAGATCTCATCTCTTAAGCAAGAGATGGGTTTACAGGAAACAGAATGTGTTTGAATACAGCAGAACCTGGAGTCAGAACTCCAATCTCTGCGCAATGAAAAGGATTCACTATTGCATCATTCCGCACAGGCTGGTGAACAAGAAATGTGTACTCTGAAACAGGAGTGTGAAAGTTTGAGACAGGATAAGAGTCAGGTTGTGCAAATGGATGATTTGTTGAGTGCTGCGAATGCACAGTTGAGTGATGAAATGGGTGAACTTCAGGACGAGATCAACCAGGTATGTAACAATTTAGAAATAGCCTATAGGGACAATCACGAATTGAGTGCCTCGTACCATGTTTTGCAGAAGCAGAAACAGGATCAGGTTGATATGGATGTTGCAAGTGTGAATCATGATGAATGTAAAGCTAAGATGGATAAACTGCGCCATCAGCGAGAGGTTTCGCGGCTGGCCACGTTAAGGCAATGGGAGGCGTAGCCCCTGCCTTTCACTCATCATCAGAAGGGGAGCTATCTGACGATGACATCTCACAGTATAACGCCCAGTCATGCTCCTACTATGGCCCAGATTCCCCACCCACCCATCCACAGTATGGCGGGTCCCCGCCCACAACTCCCCAGGTCACACGTCGATGACGTTGTGACGCTCATCATGGGAAACATCATCATGGCGGCACCCATGATAGGGGGGAGCAGGCCCAAGCCTGGTCCCGACGGCGCCTCCGGTAGCCGTTATTAGTGTGGAAGACAGGCAAGAGATTGAAACCATGATTGATAGAGCACTAGGTAATGTTCCTCTTCCATTAAAAGTCAGATTCGACAAATTTTCCAAGAAGCTGGCACTCAGGAAGGTGTTGTTCGTACTGCGGCTGAAGCTGCAGCTCGCGCAGCATTGGACGGTTCACGAGATGCATTACCTTTGCCTGATCGGCCACCGACTAATCCCCTACAAATGGCTTACTCTGTTCAGCAAATTGCTGACAACATTGGTCGGATGAACCCGTCCGACAATCTCAGCTGCCATTTGGAAAAGGTGCGCTCCAAATGCGAGATGCTTAGCCTCGCTGCAGAATATCAGGTCCAGATACTACGCCAGACCATTGATCCTGGTTTATGGGCCAAACTCCCCGAAGCAGTTTGCCAGGATGGGAACGCTACCTTTGATGAAGTCATAGCTGAGCTCATCTCCGCTCACAGCCCTGTTGTGGTTGGAGTAATGCTGGCATACCCCGTGAAGCAAAATGCTAAAGAAAGCCCAGCGACCTACCACCAGAGACTCTGGATGGCCTACCGAGCAGGGAAGCATCTGGCACAAGAAGCTGCGGATGTAGATCTTATTGAATATAAGACCTTGTTCCTTAGGAACATGATCCCAGCTGTAAGAGAGAGGTAGAGCAGACCACATACCCAAATATGGATAGGTTTGCTGATATTCTTCGGAAAACCGAGAGGGTGTATCAACTGTACATCTGAGATTTGGGTTTCGGTTCCAAAAAGGTTGCCGCCATGGAACCCGCATCCGGGACCACGACACATTACACCGTGGAAGGGCAGGCCCAGCAACAGCAGCCTAAGCATCCATCGGCCCCTCCAGCTAGCACCCAGCAAAACCCCCAGCAGGGCCAACAACAACAACAGTGGGGTGGGAACCGGAATTGGCCTAAAAACAGAAGGCACAAGGGAAGAGGGAAACCATTACAAAGATCGGGTCCCTCATACAAGGAGATAGCTGAAGAAAATCAAAAATTTCGGGAGCTCCTGGGGCAAGTGCGTTCCGTAGCGGATGCTGTTCCTGCACAGACCCTTGCAGCAATACAACCAGTGACTCATGCCACTACTGGCCATGGAGACACCGGAAGTACGGGCTCTCAGGCCCACATAAGCCTGAACCCGTAAGCTCCTCCCTATATTGCATCAGTGCAACACTGTGAAGACATCCATGCAAGTCAGGCCCAACCTCTGCATGCCTCCAGCAACACCGATTGACAATTACAGGCCGGCCCCAGTCTGCATTGTAAACAAGCTGGTCTTGGATACAAACGGAAGGCCCTGCACCGAGGCCGAGGTCGGGGGCCGCCAACTGATTGTCTTGTTAGATACGGGTGCAGCTGTATCTGTGTTACACGACGAACACCCGGACATGTCTCCTTGGTCTACCGGACGGAAGACCAATATGTCAGGAGTTGATGGTACTAGGCTACCTGCATACCGTTCTCTACACTTACCGGTAGAACTAGGCCATTTGAAGGCCTCACATGCTTTCCAACTGATGGTGCTGCATGATCATCCTATTATCATCGGGATTGACTTCCTTGCACCGCACGGCTGTGTGGTGGATCTAGCAAACATGTTGCTGATACAGATCCAGGGTCAATACCATACTGTCTTAATTCCTGACTCACATGCTGTGGCAACAATATCTATCAACAACAAAGAGTATGACGTAATAGATTTGTTCAAGAACCATGAACTTTTCCCAAAACTCCTACCTATTCTGCAATGACGTTTGGAAGCGTTTGCAGTTATAAAGTATGATTGTGGCAGAATGCATACTGTCATCGAGGTGCCAGGCCCGGCACACGAGAGACAAAGGCAATATCCATTTCCCCTCTGAAGCCTTACCCTCTCTCCGAGAAACGATCAAGTCACTCCTTAAACAAGGAGTAATCAGAACCTGCGTCTCCACTGCCAACTCTCCTGTCTGGCCTGTGAAGAAATCCACAGGCACCTGGAGACTTACTATTGTCTACAGGAAACTGAATCAGGTTACTCCCAGTTGTTCCTCAACTGTGGCGTCGGCACCAGATGTGCTTCGACTTTTAACACCGGACCAGAAATGGTTCAGTGCCTTGGATATTTCCAATGGTTTTTGGTCATTACCATTTGCCCTCAAGAGTCAATATAAGTTTGCCTTCACCTTTGAAGGACGACAGTACACGTGGACTTGCTTGCCACAGGGATTCCATAATAGCCCATCCCTCTTCCATCTCCACATGATGGATGCCCTACAAAGTTTCTCAGGCCCCCCAATGTCTCTTACAGTATGTAGATGACCTGTTGTTGGCCACTGCCACACAGGAATAACATCTGGATCTCTTAGACGAACTACTAACTCTCATTCAGAGAGCAGGTTTGAAATGCAACCCAGCAAAAGCACAATTATGTCAGAAAGAAGTACTCTTTCTGGGTTTGAAAATAACCGACCAAGGCCGGAGCCCTACTTGGAAAAAGATTCAGGGATTACAAGACTTGCCATTACCCACCAGTGTGGCAACTCTTCGACGGTTTCTAGGTATGGTAAACTACTCGAGAAATTTTATTTGTGATTTTGCTCAGAAAGCCACTCCTCTGTATGATCTACTCAAAAAGGACATTCCATGGAATTGGGGCCCTGTTCATACCCAGGCTGTGACGTCACTGAAGCAGGCGTTGGCCTCCGCCCCAGCACTGGTCAACCCCAATCCAACACTACCATTCCATCTGGAGTGTGCCACCTCTGACATCGCTATGTCAGTAGTGCTGGCCCAGAAGGTGCATGGCACCTTGAGACCTATTGCATATGCATCGCAGCTCTTGACCCCAGTGGAACAGAAGTACGGCCTTTGTGAAAGGAACCTTCTGGCCACCTACTGGGCTGTCAAGCACTTCCTGTATATCATTGGGTACTCACCACTGATTCTTAACACTAATCATACGCCCACTACCTTTCTGCTCTCATATAGAGTGAAGGATGGGTCAGTCTCCAACACCAGGCTGACACATTGGTCACTTATCCTCCAGGATAGGGATATCTAGGTCCACCAGACCAAAGTTCCATCTCTGCTAGCTCATGGTCTCCTTTTTTCAGGGGGAACCCCATGACTGTATGCTGCAGTCACCTGACCTCCCAGATCCGGGTCCATTCCTCCCTGCCACCCCTGAGATACTGGAAAGTGCCTCTTTGTGCTGTGTTTTCACTGATGGTTCAGCGTCATACTATCAGGGAGAACAGATTGCAGGGATGGGTGTTTTGGTAGTGTATCCTTATGGGAACACTGTCAGGATATCTAAACGCTGTAGTATAGCTTCATCGCAGTATGCAGAGATGGCAGCAGTGGCCTGTGCACTTGAGTTCATCCAACATGGAACTCAGGATACCATCATTTTCACAGACTCTAATTGGGTTTGTTGTTCCCTTACAGAATTTCTCCCTTTCTGGCAGAAGAACTCCTTTCTCTCCTCTGATGGAAGTCCAGTGAAATACAAAGAATTGGTAATCTACATACACACATTGGCACAGAAACACCCACACAAACTTTATGTGCACAAGGTTAAAGCCCACTCCCTACATCATCCCTATCATGCATTCAATGACACAGCAGATACCCTTGCTAAGGAAGGGGCCCGAGGGGGGGACGTCTGGATGATGGATCATCCAGAAGCCAATGCAGCTGTACATGTTGCAGCTCTCAAAAAGAAATATGAATCTTTTCCCCCGGACCTCTCAGCAGCTCAGCATTTGGACACTGAACTCAAAGAAGTGTTCAGATTCCTTGACAAGGGTACTGAAGAAAGACTCCCTACACATAACCCATATCGCAGGCATGAAGGTGATTTACACTTATCCCCCGACGATAAACTCATTTGGTTCCAACCAGAGGATACTACCACCAAATTGTGGGTAGTCCCCAGAGATTTGAGATCTGAATTTTTGCACCAGGTACATGACATTCCTACTGGTGGACACCAGGGGACAGAAAATACCCTCCAACATCTTAAGACCACCGCCTGGTGGCCTGGTATTACCAAAGATGTTAAACAATACATTGACAATTGCCTTGTTTGTGCAAAAAACAATCCCATACCTACAAAATGAAATGCCAAACTTTTACCACAAAGACACACTGGCCCTTGGCATGCCATTCAAATTGATTTTATTGGTCCTTTGACCAATACCAACAGAAACAACAAGTCTGCCCTTGTGGTAACCGATTTATTCTCTAAGTGGGTTGAGGCTTTCCCCACTAAGACATGCACCGCAAAGACAACTGCCAAAATCCTGGTAGAACAGATTTTCTCCAGGTGGGGCCTGCCTCTCAAGGTAGACTCCGACAAAGGAACCAGTTTTACAGGTGAGTTGATGAAAGAGTCCCTTGAACTCCTTGGGGTTCAGCAAAAGTTCCACATACCTTATCACCCTCAATCCTCAGGTCAAGTAGAAAGAGCTAACAGACGGATTAAGCAAATGCTTTCCAAATTCATTGAGGACAATCCCAAGACCTGGGATTTCCTACTGCCTTTACTCCTTATGGCAATTAGAGGTACACCTCAGCCACCACCCAGCTTACACCTTTCGAGGTAATGACTGGAAGACAAATGAGATTGCCTGAACATTTGCTCTTTGACCTACACACCCCCACTGCAGACCATGTGTCTGTGGATCAGTATGTGGAAAAGCTTAGAAAAGACCTCATACACACACACACTTGTATGCTGCAAACTGCATGGGTAAAGCCCAGCAACAGTCCAAAATACAATTTGACAAACATGCACAAGAAGTGGATTGGCAAGTTGGAGATCAGGTAATGGTACTTCGATCTACACATCCCACCCACTCCTTCTCCAATAAGTGGGAAGGCCCTTACCCCATTGTCAACAAGCTCAGTCCAGCAGTCTATCAAGTTAGACTCCTCCACAACAATAAATTGACTGACAAATGGTTACATGCAAACCAGTTGAAACTATACAAAGGAACATAAACTTACTTTTCCTAACTCCACTGGGTGGAATTGTACTAATGTACTAATCTTTGATCTTCCTTTTCAGATACATTGACAAGATGGCTATCTTGTTCCTATCTCTCCTCCTTGCAGGAGTGATCCCTTTCACCCAAGGCACGGGTACTGGACCTCCTTCGACACCTGGATCCTCCAGCACCTCCTACAGAGGGAGTTTCCATCAAAATACCAGATACTATGATAACTGTCCAGGAAGGTTCCGATGCATACCTCACTGCCTCGGTCATTGCTCCTGACAAATCTACCCTTCAAATTGAGTGGCAAACCACATCACAAGGACAAATTCTCCCCTGTGGACAAACTCTCCAAGGGAACTTTTCAGAGTTGGCCCAATGCTAAATTATCCCCAAATGGTTCACTGTCCTTGTTACAAACTGCATTAAGACACTCTGGTTTGTACAACATTACTGCTCTGATTGATCCTTCCTATTGTAACTCTCTCTCCCAGGATTCTTCCCACAGATTCTGTGCTGTACACCACATGGCCTCTGCAGCCATGTATCTTTCTGTGTTGCCTCCTACCGAAAAACAGCTTTTGGAATGTCCAAAACATAACCCTGGTCCCCGTAGTGGTCTCACAGCCACTGACCTCCCAGGCTCTTTGATTAATAATTTACAGTTTATGCATATACCTGTTTTGTTTAACCTTACTTACTGGAATATGAAAGAATTTGGTATGTGTCACAATACCAATACATCTGCATTCTATAGTACATTATTGCTTGACAGTTTAGCTGCATTTCAGATTCGTACTAAGGATCTCTTTACTGGGGTTTATTCTACTGAACATAGAGGTAATTTTAGGAGAAAAACCCCTCCTGATACTCTTAATCATAAACGTAGTAAACGTGAAGTTGACAGTTCTGATGTTACAGGTGCTACTGGCACTGTCACAGGTCTTTTTGGTACTGCTATGTCCATTTGGAACAAAGCAGACATTGCTGCTATTAAGAGTCATTCTGCCAAGTTCTCCACTGGTTTGGTTAACAATGTCTTACCCCCATTATTGCATGGTGTGGATGGCCTTAGTCAGGAAGAAAGATACACTGTATACAACATGCACGACATTGCAAAAGCCTTCACTGATTCGAAAGATAAGATTAACGCACTCATACAACAGAATAATAGAGAAGCTGAAAAACAATACATTGGTAGAGAAGTACTTTGTTCTGCATATGGTTCATACATACTCACTAGAAACATAGAAACATAGATTTTGACGGCAGATAAGGACTGCTAGGCCCATCTAGTCTGCCCATTTCCTTACCTACAGGATAGGCCGCAGATTCTAGTTAACCAACAGCCTATTTCTTCCTACCCCCCACAAGAATTGCCTTATGTCTGTCCCATGCATTCTTTAATTCTCCCACAGTTTTAGACCCCACAACCTCCTCAGGAAGGCTGTTCCATGCATTCACTACCCTCTTGAAATAATACTTCCTCACATTGCCCCTGAACCACCCTCCTTCTATCTTTAAATTGTGTCCCCTTGTTCTTGCAAGTCTCTTTTTCTGAAAGATGCTACCCTCTTGGACTTTGTTAATTCCACTGAGGTACTTAAAAGTTTCTATCATGTCCCCCCTCTCCCTTCTTTCCTCAAGGGTATACAAATTAAGCTCCTTTAGTCTCTCCATCAACAACCTCTTCCGTGATTTAGAAACTAGAAGAATCCCTGACATAATACATGACAGACGCATCTCTAAATGGTATTGTCCTAAATGTAAACTTTCAACTTGCGTTTCTTTATGTATGCAACAGACTTTGTCTATTCCTCTCTCCACAGCGAGAAACTTGGGGTTTGTGACCAGACACCCTAATACTGGTCCTTGTTTTTCTACTAAGAAATGTTCCATAACAGATACCATGTTTGTCTCCTTTACTGTCTCCTTACCACGTTTTGATCCCACTACAGCTTAATTAGACAAACTTGCACTGGCACATTCGATTGGGCATTTGGATGACGACATCTACAGAGAACGCCTGGATCTCCCACCTCTACTGGTCTACCACTCCTTCCTGGATGCCTGGGTGGCACCGCACATGGACTGCTGTGCGAAAAAGCAATATATCTACTTGTGCCGATGTGATGTGTTGGATGTTATAACGCCCTGTTTGTGGCTACTCTCCAGACAGCATTGATTGGACTTTCACCATGGATGATGACATCACTGAGAATGGCACTAACTCTTTTGAATTGATGCTGTTACCAGATCAGCTCTACCAGTCCTATCGTGAGGAAGCTCATCGCCTGTCAACACGTATTTCAAAGACGACCTACACATGCCCTGTCCAGTAGCAAAAATGAAGACTGCCTACTGTACGTTCACAGTATAACTCTGACGGGGAGTATTGTATAGTAACTAATGTGAAGTCTTATACATATGGTTCTGTTACTTGCACAATTGATTACCCCAACTTTTGTTTTGTTCCCCATCAGAAAACTGTTATTGGACATACCGTCATAACCCCCGTTCCCCCTTATGGATGCAGATATTATTGATGGTAACCCAGATTATTTACTCACACTCTCAGAATACCTACCATTCTTTAATGTACACATAGATCCACTTACACTTACATTGAAATCCCTTTTAGATAGAAAGGACACACCTCATCCCACATCAGCAATAATATAACCAAAGCCAATGAAGCTGTTCTTGACCTGATCAATGATGGAGATATGAATAACGCATTGACTAACACCTGGTTAGAAATCACTTTTAAAGGTTTTGTTATAATACAAGCATTTTTAATATTTACTTTGATTATTATGCTTTGTTGCCTATGACATACACTGCGCCAACACCGTGAGCAGCTTGAGTTCCTTTACAAGGCTCGAGCGTCAGGCTTGTAAATGGCCACTGCTCCTGTCCATTCCTTGGATTTGCCTGTGTTGCCCTTGGAGGCAACAAGGGGGGGAATTGTTACACGAGGTCTCTGCACCCTAATTGATACCCTTAGGGGTACACCGTAGACAGCTAATGTTTAGGCATAAACTATACTAATACATAGGGCTAAAGGCATCTACCGTATAAGAGTAGATGCCAGGATATGAATGCATATTATTGTAACCCACTTTGCTTGCTAATGCACACATATTATACCATGTATTTTCTGTCTATTTCTTACTTGTCGGATGCCAAGACACCTGTCCTTGAAGTAATTGTAATATGTAAGGCAACATTGCCATCCTTTGGTGATGTGCACCACTTCACCTTGTTATGTAAGACTCTGTATAAGAATGTCTTTGTTCTGAAACTGATGACTTTACAGAATTATATAATGTTATCTTGGACCGTGGAGCCACCTCTAAATTAGCCAATAGGGCTCATCTCTGTAACTAGAAATGTTTCTATCTTTTAGTAACCATAGCAATTATCACAGGTATATAATGTTATGCACAGGCTCTACACCTCGGAGACCCGAGAGATCCCAAGAGACTACAGAGAAACCTCGAGGTGTAGGGAACGTTTAGCACTGGCTCCTGGTTCGTATTGGTAAGAACTGCTTAGGGCAACTGTGATTTATCCCTTTTGTGGTAATAAACTTGTTTATTACTCAAATGCAACTTGTTTGTGATTAGTTGCATTCCCAATATTGCCAAGAACCTGAAGGTGAGGTTCAGACCTCTAACAGGCGTATGCCTCCAGGACTGGGGTATTTTTTTACTTGCAGTATAAAGTAGTGATGTTAACAAAATATTATTAGAGAGGGTGATTTGTCTCTCAGTCTTATACCATATCAAGTTTGGAGGGACTGATTCCTGAGGTGCCAGCCATAAGAAGTATTTGGAAGTCTGGAAAGCCAAATAGTATAAAAAACATTAGGAACACCCAGTACTCCCCACTCTTTCCCACCCATTAATTTGTTTATTGCCCTTCTGGGTTTTTTGTCATTCCAGAGGAAAGCAGACCATATAGAATTAATTTTTTTAAACCATGCCTTAGGGAGAGCTAAGTTCAACATAGACAGGGGATACATTAACCTAGGGAAAACAGCCATCTTAATTAGGTTAACTCTACACCAAAGGGAAAACGGTAAAGTTTGCCACCTCTTTAGGTTTTGCTGCATATGTGTTACTATAGGGTCTATATTCAAGGATTTCAGCTTATTGATGTCTTGTGTAAGCTCTAGACCTAAAAAGGTGAGTGAGCTAACAGCCCATTTTAGTCCCATCTCCTCTACTTCCTTCTTGGTACATGTAGGCGTCAATGAAAGTACTGCTGTTTTATGGCGATTAAGTTTATATCCTGACACAAAACTGAACTCATCTATTAATCTCAAAACTGCCGATACCGATTCATGCCACAAGGTGAGATGCATGAGAATGTCATCAGCAAACATCAAAATTTTATATGTGTCAGGGCCAACATTTATTCCTTTAATTGCCATTGATGTATTAATTTTTCTAGCTAAGGGTTCAATATATAAATTGAAAAGCACGGGAGACAGCGGACAGCCCTGTCTGGTTCCTCTTGATAACCTAAAATTGTTGGAGATGACCCCATTATATGCAACTCTTGCTGAAGGAGCTGCATATAGGACCGCAATCCATTGGCTATATTCTTGGGGTATTCCATATCTAGGTAAAAGATCAAATAGATATTTCCAACTCACTCTATCAAACGCCTTTTCCGCGTCGAGGGACCACAAACACCTTTCCAGTGTCTGTATCCCCCGACACAGAAAGAAAATGGCATATCTTTCTGAAATGGTCACTCGAATGCCTCCCTGCAACAAAACCCACTTGGTCGGGTCCTATCAAATTGTCCCATACCCTTTTAAGTCTGGCTGCTAGTATCCTGGCTAGTATCTTAATCTCAATGTTTAATAATGAGATCGGTCTATAATTCTCCGGACAAGTCTGGTCTTTTCCCGGCTTGGGTATAACCACGATTCTAGCTTCAAACAATGCCAGTTCTTTTGGTTCAGCTGAATATATATAATTAAATAGTATCTGTAAGTATGGTGCCAACTCCTCTTTAAATGTTTTATAAAAAGCTGGAGGGTACCCGTCGGGTCCTGGCACCTTGTCTACTGACAGTCTATCAATTGCATCTCTTATTTCCTGTAGGGTAACCTCCCCTATTAATGTCGAACTTTGAGCTAGTATAAGTTTAGGCATCTGGAGATCTCTTGAAAAAAAGCTTCAATTTATTCCCATATTCTAAATCTATATGTTGTGACGTATACAGTTCTGTATAATACTCTTGAAAAATTTTAACAATTTCCTCTGGGTTAGAATTTAGCTTCCCTGTTTCCCTGTCTTGTATTGCAGTTACCCATCTCGCCTCTCTTTGTTGTTTTATTTTATTCACTAATAATTTTCCGCCTTTTTCACCCTGTCCAATATATGTAGCTTTCCACTTTAAAGATGTTTTCATTGTATTGTTTAGGCTGTAAGCTGCATATTTTGCTCTTAGGGAGTGAAGTTCTGCCCAAATTTTCTCATCTGTATTTTGACTCAAATGTTGTTCTAAAAACCTTATTCTATCTAACCATTCTTCCACCTCTTCTATCTTTCTCCATTTCCTGTTAGTGGCAAGTCTAATGAATTCTCCCCTCCATGTTGCTTTTAAAGCACCCCATAAGATATATTTTTTTCAGAATAGATTATTGGTTGGATTCCCAGGTATCCTTAATGAACTTTCTTATCTTTTGTACTATCTCATCTTCCACCAGCATCAGTGTATTTAAAGACCAGGATTTATAAGCTCTCCTGAAGGATGAAAATCCTAGTTTTATCCAAATGGGTGAGTGATCCGAAAGCACTCTAAGATATATCCCCGTATCCTCAACTGTATGTAATGTTGTTGAACTTAGAAGAAAAAAAATCAATCCTGGAGTATACCTTGTGGGGGGGGGGATAAAATGTGTAGTCTAATTCAATAGGATGAAGCAACCTCCATGGATCAACCAGCCCTGAATCACTCATTAATTCTCTTAGGGCTCGCTGTGCTGGAGATAGTCCTGATCTTTTCTTGTAGGATCTATCAAGATCGTTTGTGTACACCACATTCCAATCTCCCCCTAGAAGACAAGGGACATTAGGCAGCGAGGCTATGATTATGGCTAAAGGTGGAAAAAAGGTGGGGGTGTCTGAATTAGGACCATATATTGAACTTATGAGAATTTCTACTCCCGCTAAATTCCCAAGTGTTAGTATATATCTCCCCTCCTGGTCACGCCAAGTTTTAATTTCCTTAAAAGGAACATTCTCACGTATGAGTATTGCTACTCCCCCTCTTCTTTCTCTGTTGTCTGCCCCAAAGACCTGGCCAGCCCAAAGTTTCTGTAACTTCACAACTTGATTGGTAGTAATATGCTTCTCCTGTATCATCACAATGTGTGGTTGGTATCTATTCAGATGTCTTAAAATAGTGTACTTTTTTGAATGATCTTTTCCACCTTTTATGTTCCAAGATATTATATTCCAACTGCCCATTTTTATGTCAAATTGCTGGCCATGATAAGTTGATAGTCCTGCCTACTCCAGCTCTCTCCAAGTATACTGTACTTTACTCTCTGTCCCAGTTGACCACCTCCTATAATTCTTCCCCACTCCCACAAGCTCCCTGATATCTTCCCCTCCATCAACCCCACTCCCCATACTAATATCCAGGCCATTAGCCCTCTCGTGAACTTTCTAGCTATCATGCCCCCGAGTGAGCAGCCTCCGCCCTCCCTTAATAGTGTCCCCTAAGGAACGTCTACTCCGCTACTAACTTAACATCTGTATCTACTAATCCTGTCCTAATATAGCCGCATCCAAAATGGATAGCCTCTTTCTTCCCCCCTCTTGTTATAGCCTCTTTCTTATTTATTCAAAAAAGAAAACGCAGAAACTATAGTTTTCCTTTATGTAAACTTGTCTGTCCCCATAGAATAATCTTCTATAAAATAAGATAACAGGATGCCTGCAAATACAAACTTTAATAACAGGTCCATAGATTGTTCAGAGGGAAAAGAAAAATGTATCTCAACTTAATAAATGTCTCTGAATTACTATGTCTCAGGGACTCCTCGCAGAACCTGGCCTCTGACAATAGGTGGAGCTCCAGTCTCATTTATCTTTCAGTTCTTCTCCGAGCAACAGGGAACATCATAACTGCCTCTTGGGTCCAAAAAGAAGAACAAAACTCTATAATATGTAAATAATCTTTTCAAAAGGAAAAAATAGCGTCTGTGAATTATCAGTATGTTCGCCCCTACCAAAGCCCCTCTCCATCGAATTCAAACATCCAAAGGATCTTCTGACTGTCTGACCCAAATCTCCTCAGTCGCAAACGGCAGCATGTGCTGTTAACACTCTTTCTCCATATTATCTGCTGCCTTTCCTGAAGAGATATGGTAGTCTGTTATGAAGATCTGTTGCAGCTTGGGTGGCAGACTCATATCTCTGGGCTCCTGAATCCAATGTCACCACTAATCTTGCAGGGAATAACATCCTGTGTTTTATTTTAGCTGCACACAGCTTGGTCTGGATTGGTCGATAAGCCACCCTGTCTTGTCTGACTTTGAATGTTAAATTGGGCACTATTCTCAGCTTCTTGCCTTCCCATTCCAAATTCTCAGCATTTCT
Organism: Neoceratodus forsteri; assembly: GCA_016271365.2. Classification (NCBI taxonomy): domain Eukaryota; kingdom Metazoa; phylum Chordata; order Ceratodontiformes; family Ceratodontidae; genus Neoceratodus; species Neoceratodus forsteri. The sequence continues at coordinate 60,154,652 of CM028130.1, forward strand.
AGCTGCCTTGAGTATGTAATCTCTGTCCAGATAGTTTAATACTTTGAAAATAATGGGACAAGGCAACTGGTCCGGAGGAGGTCTTGGTCTAAGCGATCTATGGGCATGTTCAATCATGTATGTAGGGCCATTTGGTGAGGGGCCTGCTATGCAAGTGCAGAGCTTCTGCAGAAAGGGTATAGCATTATTTCCCTCCTCTCCCTCTGGAAGCCCTAATAAAACCAAATTGTTGCGGCGCAATCTTCCCTCCAGATCATCGACTTTCTCGTCTAACTTTTTAACTGACTTTTTGAGAAAAATGTTTTCCGTTTCCAACTTATGTACTCGATCCTCTGTCGATGAAACCCAGTCTCCGTATCTGACACTCATATTATTAGACCTGACAGGGAAGCCTTCCAGTCTCAAAATTCCTCTATCAGGGAGAATAATGCCATTTTTATAGTACAGATGTCCTCCTGACGTTGTTCTGTTCGTGTGTTCATGGTATCTGAGTTTAGATCTAGATTCAGAGAGGAGCTTCTATGAGCCTTTTGGCCTCCAGCGCCATCATATCTTTTATATGCTCTTTGTCAGGATCGCTGCAGTGCATTTCTTTAGATGTCTCCATGGCGGTTTCTTTTCAGTCCCCGAGGTTAACCACTATGTTATAAAGTAAATTATGCCTTATTTTCTGTATAGTTAGTAGCTTTAGCCAACAAAACAGCAGAGCTGCACCTTCGTGCTGCTTACTACTCCAAGGGCATCACGTGACTCCATGATGGGATTACTTATGTATCACCAAGAGCTGCACATTCACCACCTCCCAGAGGAATGGAGTGACCTCATTTGACTGATGCTCTGCCATCAGTGCTGGCTTCTGAAACCTTTGCCACTGTGAACGAGATAAAACATTCACAGTTCCATTATGCACCCCAGGTACATGCACGGCCTGAAACTGAGTGTTGAACATTAAGCATTTTAATACAAAACCTCTAATAAGATCCCCCATAAGTCCCTTTGGACCAAGCTGTCTGTCAATGGTGTACACCACCCCCATATTGTCTGATTGAAAATGGATCCTTTTGTCCCTTAACCTCAGGCCCCAAATGCATAGTGTCACTACCACTGGAAAGAATTCCAAGAGGGTGATCTGATGGCCCAGTTCTACTTCAAGCCACTCCAGAGGCCACTGACTCATGCACCACTCACCCCAGAAGTATGCCCCACATACTGGGGTACCACAGGGATCAGTGCTGGGACCGGTCCTATTCAACATCTTCATCAGTGACATTGCGCAGGACCTAGAAGGCAGAATTTCACTGTTTGCTGATGACACAAAGCTCTGTAACAGAGTAGACACACCAGAGGGTGTAGACAGAATGAGAAGTGACCTGCAGAAACTTGAAGAATGGTCAGGGGTTTGGCAGTTGAAATTCAATGCAAAGAAGTGCAAGATAATGCATATGGGGCACAAAAATCCTGGCACAATATATCAGTTGTGGGGTGAGGATATAGCATGCACCAAGTAGGAAAGGGATCTTGGGGTTATCATCTCTGATGACCTCAAGGTAGGGAAACAGTGTGACAAGGCAGCAGGTAAAGCAAATAGGATGCTGGATGTATAGGCAGGGCATCACCAGCAGGAAAAGGAGGTCATAATTCCACTATACAAGACACTAGTGAGGCCCCACCTGGAGTACAGTGTACAGTTCTGGAGACCATACCTACGTAAGGACATAGACAGGGTAGAGAAGGTTCAGAGGAGGGCAACAAAGATGGTGCATGGATTGCATCACAAGTCCTATGAAGACAGGTTGAAGGAACTGAACATGTACTCCCTGGAGGAGAGGAGGAGAGAGGGATATGATAGAGACATACAAGTATCTTACAGGAGGAACAGGGTGCAGGAAAACACTATTTTTAAGCGAAAAAATGTTCCAGGACTAGAGGGCATGGGATGAAGTTGGAGGGAGGACGATTCAGAGGAAACATGAGAAAGAATTTCTTCACAGAATGGGTGGTGGACAAGTGGAACACCCTTCCAGAGGAAGTGGTGGGGGCTGAAACAATCACAGGATTTAAGAATGCATGGGATAGACATAAAGGAATTCTGGAGGTCAAGGGTAAGGGGCAACAGACTTCTAGGAAAACAAACTGAACTTACAAGCTCAAATGGGCAGACTGGGTGGGCCATAGGCCCTTATCTGCCGACACTGTCTATGTATCTATGTATGTATCTATGTAACCCAATCCCCCAGCCACATCCATGAACAAATCCAAAGATGCCTCATCTACTGGCTCTTGCCATAGGGCTGCCCCATTGAAGTGATCAAGGAAGGTTCAGCAAATTTGGATGTTCTCACAGAATTCTGCCATCACCCGGATCTGATAGTGCTGCTTATTGCAGCCTTGGCCCTGATTGGCCAAGTGCCGCATAAAGGACCTACCCATGGGGATGACCCAGCTTGCAAAATTAAGGTGCCCTACCAGCTGCTGCAACTCCTGCAATGTAACCTTCTTGGCCGACTGTGCCCTACAGAGCAACCCCTTGTGAGACTCTAGTTTGTCTGCTGGCAAGCGGCACTGCTGGTGCTCCATATCAGTCTCTATGCTGAGAAATGTGATGACTGTGGTTGGCCTCTCAAACTTCCCCAGGGCCAAAGGAACCCCAAAATCCCTGCACAAGAGAATGAAGGCCTCCAGGATTGCCTCACACAGCTGAGTTCCAGCAGGGCCCACAAACAGGAAATCATTGAGACAGTGGACAACTGCCTCATTCCCTGATCTCTGCATAGTCAACCAGTGCAAGAAAGTACTGAAATGCTCGAATATGGTGCAGGCCACCATGCACCCCATTGGCATGCAGTTGTCCATGTTGTAATCCCCATCAAACCTTTTGCCTAACAGTACTCTGTCATTGGGATGCACCGGCATTAATCAAAATGACAACTTGTTATCTGCCTTAGCCAGTAAGGATCCAGGGCCTGCTGCCTTCACCACCTTGATGGCCCCATCGAAAGATGTGTACTGCTCCAATGTATACGCTGAATCAATGTGGGCATTAACTGAATCCCCTTCTGTGTAGGAAAGATGACTGGTCATGCGATATTCACCCGGCACCTTCTTAGGTACCAAACCAATAGGTGACACCTTCAAACTGGGCCAAGGAGGGGACTAAAATTGGCCGCTGACCCACTCCAACCACTTTTATTTTTACAGCTTCTGCTGCACCACTTATGGGTAATCATGTGAGAACTACAGATTTTCTGCCTTAAAGCCTCGAATGGGGACAATGTAACACAATCTGAAGCCCACAGAGAAGTCTCTTCAAGCAAGGAGGCAGCTGGCATGTCTGGGTACTGGTCTAACCATGGCTTAATCCATTTCACCGGGGTGAGGAGGCTTGTCCCTCTGAGGCCTGGGCATTCTACCTGTCCTGACCTGAAATTCTCCCCTGGAGAACGGAGAACCTGGACACTGGACAAAAGGGTGTTGGTGGTTGCATGCCATGCATGTGTGATGAAACCAGCATGTCACCCTGGTGCAGTTGCCATGATTAAACTCATAACACAACTGCCCAGGCCTGCCCTCTGACCACTGGTTAGATGCCACAAACAGGGCCAAGTCACTGTCAGTGTGTAGCACTCTAGCTCCCTGCATAAAGTCTACCATCAGGGGCATGTTGAGGTGACCCCATCTCCAGGTCACACATGCTTGCTGCCGATGCTAAAATTCCTCATCGTATTCCAACCCATGCCGACCCCCCCCTTTTTGCTGGTACATCATGGTAATGTGATGCAAGCAATTGAATAGTTCTAACCTTTGCAATGCATCCCCTTGCAGGACCACCATGGTGTACACTGGGAATTCTGCAATCCAATTGTCGAAGTTCCAATGGACCTTGACCCTATCCGCCTTGAGCTTCCTGCTGTCATCCCGTTCTGCTTCCAGATTTAACAAGGAGAACAAGTCTACATACTCCAGGTTCTGGATCTGCTGGTGGACCTTGTCCAACAGGTGTGTCCCTACCAGCATGTGCAGTCCCACAAAGGAGCTGACAGGTGGCTGGGGGGGGGGACTGGAAGCCTCCGGCACCCTGGGCGGTGAGGTGTTTACATTAGCCACTAGTGCTGAAACCACATCTGCAAGCCTCATAAGGGAGTCACACAGGGTCCCCTGGAGTGACAAAACACCTGGCTCCAACATCCCCAGAAGAGCCTGTGGGGCCCAACTCTCCACTGGAGTCCTACAGCCCATATCCATAGCCTCTGTCTCACTATATGAGCCTTCTTCTTGGATGGCACCTAACACTTCCCTTACCATCTGGGCCCTTACCTGAAGCCCCTCCAGTCCTTCCTTACCTGAAGGCCTGGATATCTTTGCCGGGGGCATGTTATCACTGCTCACACCGCTATCTCCCTTCACTATCCTCTTCTTCAAAGCTGAGTCTCCGGACACCAATGGACCGTCCAACCCAACCAAACATTCCTCAAGCCAGGCTGCCCCTTTCCTTCTGTAAAGCTGCCGCACTTGTTCCTCAATGGCCTCCTGTCTCTTTGCCGTAGGTGAATTCTGCCGGTCAGCCATACCAGCAAAAACAACCAAAACCTGCCCCGATCCCCACACCTCCATTAATAAGGCAGTTTGAAAATACCATCCACTTTTTTTTAAGGGGGGTGAGAATGGAATGGGATAGCCAGTTATGAAAGACAGCTAGTGAAGACAAAGTATGCCCCTTGTCTACTGCATGTCCTGGCCCATAGCTGTATATATTTATCTGAGCCAGGATGTGGGTCCATGATCCCACTGGCACCCTACCCCAAAATAAACTTAGATTTATTTATTTGTTACTTTTTTAGTATATATATCTATATATATGTTTTTTTTTTTGATCAGGTAGGCACACTAAACAGCATGGCTAGAACTTGTCCTGCTGCTGAAACACCTGCAATAAATAACATGCACAGTGAAATACTGTAGCTGGGGACTGAACCCTATCACTCTGAGTCACGAAGCATACAGGCAGTGGCTGAAACTCCAACCTGGGCAGCTGCCTCTTATTATTATTTTTTTAATAAATACCCCCGTGTGGTTGAATTTCTAGGCCATGCTGGCTCCCAATGCTGGATGGAGGAAAGGGGGGTGGGCCATCCCCTGGCCAGCTGGAGATCCACCACAAGCTGAAGACCTGCACTCCCCTTCATGAGTGAGAGGAGGCTTCCCTCCGGGACTTGCCAGCCATCTGCCATAACTAAGATGGCCAAAGAGATCCCACCTATGGTGAGAGCACCAAGATGATGCCTGAAGTCAATAGCCATCTGCAAGATGCCCACCAATTTCCCAACTTGCGAGAACTTGCTGGCTCCCACAACACTAAAAGGAGGAATGCATGTGAAGTACACAGTGTGGCTGAGACAGAGCTACCATGCATTGTGCCATGATTGTGGTGGGCATGACCACATACTACCATGTGGCAGATCTGAGGACAGCCCACAGGGGCCATGGCAGAAAGTGCCCGGGTGCATGCAACCCCACCAAGTCAGGGAGAACATGAAAAAACTAGATGGCTTCTTGTCTGATCGCTACCCAGGAACTGCTTGTAGGAGCTGCCAGGATGACATTCCAATACCCAGGAGAGTCAGAGAGGCACCAGACTGGTGAGTAAGAGGGAATGGGGAAACACACAGTACAGGATGCTACCAGTTGGTCAGAAGGACCAACCACCATCACGGGGGGATGCAGCCATACACAGATACTTGCTAGTGGGTACACTGGGAGGCACCAAAAGAAAGAAGCCTAGGACTCTGCAGGATCTACCGTACTCCTGGCAGGGGACAACATGGGGAGAAAACCAGACCACATGGCTACTAAAAGGAAAGGAGCCTGTATAAAACTGAGAGGAGGTTATGGGACTCAGACCCCAGCATTCAGGTGATAGCTCTGAGCCTCCCCACAATATTACCCCACCACGACTGCTACAAGGGGACTAGCTCAACAATGAGAGAACACTACGCTAAGCACCTATCCTCTTTGAAAGGCCAACTAGGCCCTTACAGTACCTGGTGTTGAGGCTGAACTCTACATGCTGATCCTGGATTCACTCAAAGGAGGAGAGAGAAGGGATATGTGCCAGGACGGCACCTTAAATATTTCCCCTGTCTCCTCCCTCATGCTATGCCATCCTTCCCTAAGCACAGCCTGCTGGAGACCTCCTCCTCCTGGTCATTGCCAGGCTCACTGTTCCCCAATGAAAAGACCCCCCCTTATCCTGACCAGGTCCGGGGGGGGCAGGCAAATGGCCAGTTGCTGTGACAGGCTGACAGACTCTCTATTTGTCCAAAGTTCAAAACCATTCAAAGTGGCTCATATGTTCAGTTAGGCCAAAAAAGATACAATGGCCCCAAGACAATCAGGATAAGTTTGGGCAGGAAAATGAGCTAATATGCAGTATTAAACAGCCATGTAAATTGATAATACTGACTCAGTAGCTGGATCCATACTAATTCAGTACCTGCGTTCTTACACAAGAACAGTATCTGGCATATAAATCATTGATTTCTAAAGTAGCAGAGGCCTTAAAAGAAAAAAAATGTAATGTCCTCTGCCTTGCAGAGACGTAACTTCATGGCACAAAATGTTTATGCTGCTTTATAAATGAGTTCAAAAAGTTTGCAAGTAGAATTGCATCTTCCATGCAAATAGGGCGCAGTACAATAAATAACAGATCAGACAGATTAGATAAATACATTTTCATTTTATTTCCCAAGTATAATTCTCTCCATTTGTTGATATAATGAACATTATATTATTATGTGATATAAAGATTCTTCAAAAGCACTTTTACAGGAGCACAACAGGTCCAGATTTTTAAGTTTTTGTTATATCAGATCTCAAGTCTTATCCTAGGAAGAAGATCAAAGCTAGGCAAAGCAATTGCTTTTCTATTTTCAGGGGATGGGGAAGATTAAATACTCCTTCAAGTCATGTGAGATTTTAGTCATGATAAACTATGTTGTGACTCAACAATATCTGAGCAATGGCATATCTGCCCTTTGAGTCATGGTAAATCATTTTGGTTTGCATATAATATCTGGATGCATAAGAGATGCTAATATTTTTTTTTGTAAACTCAGACCTGAGGTGATGCAGATCAGCTTCTTTAAAATGCTTTTTCGAGTCCATCAGCCAGCCAGGTGGTCTATCAGTTTTTTGTCCCAAGCTATCTGCTATCTGTTTCTGAGGCAACAGAGCAGCAAATAAATATGTGTGTGTGTGTGTAAATATATATATATATATATGTATATATATATATATATATATATATATATATATATATATATATATTTTTATAAAATGGGGTGGTAAAATCATAGAAATTCCACTAACATGATTGGACAGAATGCATCATATGACCGTGCATTATTTCCCAATGACCGCACACCTCCCAGCCAACACGCATCGCTGAACTACTTTTTATCCTCCAAAACCTTCTCACCAGTACTCACATCATTCCACATCTACCACAGATAGTCACCCACAAACCAAAGTTCAAACTAACACTGACTAAAAAAAAAAAAAAGAGCTTTGTATTCCTATTTCTTTTCAGTTACTGTTCTTACAATAAAGCCGTCCTCTTTACAGGGAGGAAAACGAGTGGGGACCACTTTCACTTTTATTAGTTACATGTAGCGTGACTGAGCGTGGTCAATAATACTACCTAATAACCACCCAGACAGTGAAAGCATGTCCCTCAGTGTGAATAAGTAAAGTAACTGTATTTTACCTAAGTATTATTCAGAATTGTTTAAAAGAAGTAGCCAGCTCAAGCGAGTTGCAGACAGGACTTTCAGTTTAATCACTGACGTGTAGCGTGACCGAGCGTGGTGAAAATGAAAGGTAATATGCAGCCAAATAGTAAAAGTAAGTAACACTGTGTACTAGAAAGCAAAGAAACTCTGCATTTGAGCTTATTTAAATTTAAAACCTTGTAAAAAGCTGCCGTGGGAAGCATTTGGAAGTAAGCGCAAACCGAGTGTTGGCAGCGTGCGGAGGCGTCACGTGGGACCAAACTTGTATTTGCTCTGGCAACGGTTATAAAAGCAACACTCGCTCTGCCCTGCATTATATCTCGGCGCTGCCAGCACTCTGGAACTCGCCTCTGAATACTCGGCGCTTTATGATTACAAATAAGCGTCTGAACTCTTTAACATGCGCAAATGCCTGACGGCTACGTGCCTCATTTTCTGCAACTTCGTCTGTCTCTACATCAGTCATAAACTGAAAGTCCTGTCTGCAACTCACTCATCACCAACTGCTTCCATGGCGGCTTTTTACATCATTTTAAATTTAAATAAGCTCAAATGCAGAGTTTATTTCCTTTTCTACTACAGAGTGTCACTTACTTTCACTGTTTGCCTGCACATTACGTTTCACTTTTACCACGCTCGGTCACGCTATACGTCAGTGATAAAACTGAAAGTTCTGTCTGCCGCTAGCCTCACCTCGCTCCTTCTTTTACACAAATCTAAATAAAATAAGGAAAAATGCAGTCCTTTTATACAAATCCAAATAAAAATAAGCAAAATGCAACAAACCTTTTTTCTTTTTTTTTTTTTTTTTTTAATTCTTATGCCACACAGGGACTACTTTTTTGTTCTCCCACAAAACATTTATTTCCATTTTATAAGATAGATAATCCATTTTGGGTGTCTGGTGCCCTCGATTCTCTGCGCCTTGGGTGGTTGAGCGTACTCGCCCGCGCCCTACGCGCTACAACGCACACCAAGGCGTTGCATATATCAGAGCGTGACCGCACAACCCTAGAGTGGATTATCTATTACATATATATATATATATATATATATATATATATGTTGTAAAAACTTTGTTAATGTATCAATTAGGGTTAAAGCAACAAAAGTAAGGAAATGTGACGTTAGGGTTTCCAACCCTAACACCCCATTCCCCACCATGCACAGACCCACAGGTGGGAGAAGGAGCTGTCTTGGGGCTGTGAACAATAATGTTCACCCCATTCTCCTATGCCGTAGCCATGTCTCCTAATTTTGTACTGGAATGGGGTAAGTGTTATGGTTCACAGCCTCAAAAATGCCCCTCCCTCTACCTGTGGGTTTGTGCACAGTGTGGAATGGAACCCTAACACTGCATTTCCCTACTTTTGTCACTTTAACCCTAACTGATGCATTAGCAAAGTTTTGTGGAATTTATTTTCTTACTTTCTGAGATATTATAATAGTATCCTTATTTTACTGTGGGAGCCAAGTGTCCTTTGGAACCTGCACTCCAGTCCCTCTATATATGAGTGCATGTATCTACCTGTGGAAGCACAGTGACCTCCGGATCCTGCACTTCCAGTTATAGGACAACATTCTCCAAATTGCCAGCATAACAATGTTATTACCCCACCTTATGTACCCAGTGCAGAAAATTTTTCAGTCCTCACCAAAACGTAACTCTGTGCAAGTGCAATGCCAATCCAAAGTGCAGGTGCAAAAACACATTTGGGCAGGATTTGAAAAATGAGAGCTGTGACATACAACAGGTGGTGTAATAGGAAGGCTATGTTAAAAATTTAAGCTAAAAATATTTAAAATTCTCAAAGTTATGAGCATCAGTAGCAAAATTGCAACAAATAGCCATACAGTAACTGTGCCATGTTAAATAATGTTGACCCAAAATTTTCAACATATCATTCTTATTAAGTCATCACATATACCCAGCACAGAAAATGTTCAAATCCCCACCAATATATAATTCTGTGCAACTGGAATGCCATTCTGCACTGCAGTCATGAAAACACATTTTGGCCAGGATTTGCAAAATGACAGTTGTGACATACATGAGGTGAGATAATAAGAAGACAATATTGAAAACATGGGGTGAAAATATTGAAAATTTCCAAAGTTGTGAGCATGCATAACGAGACTGAAAGTGACAATCATAACAGAGAGATTTTTTTTAATTTTGACCACAGATTTTCAACATAGCCTTCTTATGACCCCACCTCATGAACAATATGACTATCATTATGCTAATCCTACTGGAAAGGTGAGTTCACCAACTGACCACGAAATCACCTTTCCAGCAGGAGTTGCCTAATGACAGTCATATTGTTCATGAGGTGTGGTCCCCAAAAGGGCATGTTGAAAATGTGGGGCCAAAATCTGAAAAAATGGCTGAGTTATGGTTCAAAGTTGACTCCCCTCCATTGAAATACATTGAAGCACATTTACCTTAGTTCATATTACAGTCGCCGGTTCCAGAAGCAAATGTGTCTTTGATCAGTGGAGTGGGTCTTGAACCTGTGACCTCCTTAGGTGAGTGGCAGTCTGTGGGAACATCACAGGGTGTGTGGGGAGGTGGGTGATTGTGTGAAGGGGGTGTGGGTATGATCGGCAATGGATGTTTTCCTTTTACAGGTTTAAAAACCACTCAAAAGACACAGAGGGACTTTTTTTTATTTTAGGTGAAAAAAGTATGATGGGGATACCATTGACTTCCACTGAATATGGAGCATTGGAGGATGTAGGGTTACCACTAGACACCAGGGATATACAACAAGAATATTGTGAACCCTCCCCCAAACAAAGTGAGACTGGGAAAAAAAGTTATATACTGTACATATTTATATTTATTTATTTATTGAATTTTGTTGACCGAGTAAGTCCACTGGGCCTAGAAGTCCCTTTTTCAGGGGCAACCGGGGGGATACAGATGGTAAGCAACTGAAATTGAACCAGATTAAGCTGTTGGTGGTATTATTTTTAGTGAATGGGAGAAATTTAGCCAGGACACTGGGGAAATTCCCCTACTCTTTTCGATAAGTACCATGGGATCTTTAACATCCACCTGAACTACCACCAATCCAGGCTGATGGGACCTCGGTTTAACGTCTCATCCGAAAGACAGATTCATTACTAAAAAGGATTATTCTTGTAAGCGAGATAGATTTAAAAAATATATATATATATATATATACTGTATACTTTTTCATGAAACAAATTCCTTATTCGTCATGACAAAAAAGAACTAGGACTTATGGTAAAAAAGGAACTCATCAGATAAAAAAAGATTAAAAAAAATACTGTCCCTAATCCTTTTTCAGCATTTGAGTTCCTTTTTTGTCAAGACGAAAAAGAGTTATGACATCTCATGAAAAAGGAATTCATCTGATGAAAAAGGATTAGGAACTTTGCGACCAGATGGCCCAGCCTATAATACTTTTTATTCAGACAAATTCCTTTTTTGTCATGATGAAAATGGAGTAGGATACCTCACAAAAAAGGAATTTGTCTAATGAATAAGGATTAGGGACTTCTTCAACCAGATGACCCTGCCAGTAATCCTTTTTCGTCAGACAAATTCCTTTTCCGGGAGATGTCATAATCCTTTTTTGTCATGACAAAAAAATAATTCATATTACGAAAAAGGATTATTCCTGTTCGCGAGATAGGGCCATCTGGTCAAGACTAACACTCACCCTATTCTCGTGAAGTCTACACATGTGACCTTATTTACAGATGGAATGGGCTGCGTTTTAAGCTTGAGAAGCCTAAGGCACATCCCACACCTGCTCTCCTACCTGTTTTGGGAGGCTGTGGTGTTAGGGAAACCCTAATATCTAATTTCCCAGCTTTTGCCATTTTGACCCTAACTGGAGCATTAACAAAGTTTTTTGCAACACACACACACACAAACACACACACATACATATATATATATATTATAGCTGCATGGTAGTGCAGCTATAGTTAGGATTGCCCGACCATGTCTATGTTAAACCCAAGATTTTGCACTTTAATAAATTTGCCACTGTATGATGGATTTGCCTGAAATTGTGCATGTATGGAGTGGTGCCATGGATCTTTGGATATGCCAAGTTGTGTTATGGTGGGAAGAGTGATTGCTGACCTGTGGAGTGCCAACACATGTGCAAAAAATGTTTTTTTTGTGTGTTTCTTTGCTCGAGGCTACAACCCAAACAGTTTGTCCACCTGGTCTCAAATCTTCAGTGAAGATGCAGTCTGGGTCACTGATGTGCCTTTTGAAGATTTGGTGAAAAAATATTAATCCATTCAAAAGTTATTCAAAAGTTTATTTTCTCATTATATTCAAAGGGAAAACTATATGTGCCTCTTGAAAGCTGCCGCCAGTACATTTTACTGTCACAAATGGCCCTTTTACTGTCATGTAGTGGCCATCTTGTTTTCAGATATTGAGGCAGAAAAATGGCTGGCGTTTAAATTTGGGACCCCCTAGGTGAACACTGACAGTTGTGTTTACCTAGCCAGGCCCTGAGTAACACAGCACATTCATTTTTGGGGAAAAGAAAACAGAAATGCTTTTTCTGCAATCAGACCATCCCACAGTGTCACAAATTGCAAGAGAATAGATGCGACACTTTTGCAAATCACAAAAGTGTCATGCCCATTTTTTCGCAAATGTTTGTGAAAGTGTCGCAATTTGTGACACTACTACACCAAAAATAGCAATTATTTGCCATTAAACTGCATCTAAATAGTTGGATTGTTTGGGCTGAAATGTGCAGAGTGACAAGCCCTGATCCCTCAGATGTGCCTTTTTGTGGTTTGGTCCCAAAAGATGCAATGGACCAACAGTTACAATGTTCCAAAGTTGAGATGTTTCCACAGCATAACAGTGCGGCACCCGCAGTGACTTTCAGAGCCTGTATCTCGAAAGCAATTCAACATATGGATTTCTCGCTACCAGCAATCTAGGTGGACTAAGCGTGCATGGAGGTTTTGAAGTCGTGATTGCAACTGCAGTGGAACTATTTCCATAGTTGCAATGCTTACTGAGATATTGCCAAATTAGTGTTACAAGGGTTTCTTTTCAGTTCTATATGGCTGCTGTATGCCTCCGCACCTATGTGTAAGTGAGAGTGCAGGACCCAGAGGGTCCACGCTCTCACATATGCATGCAATTAGGCAAGCATTGGTATTGTGAAGGGAGTGCAGGGCCCAGATGGCCTGTGCTCCTACTGTACAACCACATACCAGTTACCAGTTACATTACACTTTATCAAAAAGATGGGAAATTCATTACAAAAACTTCATTAACACATCAGTTAGGGCTGATCACACAGTGACAAAAGTTTGGAAATGCAATTTTAGTGTTACCGCCCCTACCACCCCACCCACTAACAGGCATCGTGGTGTGCCATGGGGCTGCAGGCCTAACTCTCACCCCATTGTCCTAGCCTGCGGTGTGTCATCTCCTAAGACCACACCTCCACCCTTGGCTTCTAGTTCTAGGACCACAACCCCACCCTGCATGCAAGAACAAGTGTGAGGGGTGAGCCTTGGGGACGGGAACACTGATGCTCACCCCATTCCAAGAATAAGTAAGCTAAGATGGGCACTGAATAACAGAATGGGGTAACCATTAGGGTTTGCAACCCCAAGGCATGCCTCTGTGTTTTATTGTCCACAGAAGTCGGTTATTGCTTTGTATACTCTAACTAACTGAACATTATCACGTAAATATAATGTTCACGTAAATGTTCAAGAGACAACAACATTTCAGCACTTTACCAACAGAAAAATGAGTAGATAGATTGCCATTATTATCTTATCAAATAGTGGTATGATTGTTACATTATGATTGCATGATTAGTAACAGAATTGTATGGTCAGAGACTGAGTTATGCATGTGATGCTATAAAAAGTCCCTATTCAAAGAATTAAACACTAATGCAAAATTAACAATAAAGAGGATATAACTTCAATATACATAACTTCACATATTTTTCAAAGAGATGGTGCATGACAAAAATATGATCAATTGTTGAAAACTCAGAACAAAAACCTGCTTGATACTGTGACACAATAATGTTTTCACTGAACCATTTCTGTAATCTTCCTAATAAAGTTTTGGAAAATGCCTTAGGAACAAATCGAGTAGACTTATCAGTCTAAAATTTTGGAGGCTGTAAACAGAGCATTTTTGTATGGATAGAGCCATAATATCTTTTGCCTATGAGACAGAGATGTGTTTATATTTTTAAGGAAAACTACACCCTCGTATATCAAAAGTAGTTTCACCTCGAGAGATTGGGGGTGTATATTACCATTGTATAAAGGATATATAAGACCACATTTAGATTATTGTTCGCCCGTATGGAGCCACTATCTTAGGCAGGATATAGTTAGACTGGAGGGTGTGCATAGGAGAGTCACCATGATGGTTACAAATACTTATAACAAAGATTATGAGACAAGGCTTGTCGAACTAAACCTGTACTCCCTGGAATAACGAAGAATTAGAGGAGATCTTCTCCTAATGTATAAACTGTTAACCAATAGTACACCAATGGCAGGTTTAGGGAAGACACTTGGTCAATGGGAACAAAATCTTAGAAGTCATAAATACCAGTTGTCACTTACATATCCAAAAAATAATAAGAGGCACTCCTTCTTCACCCAAAGAATAATTCCTTTGTGGAACTCCCTACCTAATACAGTAGTATACTCAATAAATCATACATATTTCAAACACAAACTAGATCAATACCTACTAAGCAAGGGATGAAGTGCCAGGAAGGGCTGGAGATACACATTCATGGGCTTTCTGTGTATCTAACTTTCTTAGTATGATACTTAGTATATCTTATAAATTGTGTTTACATGTCAACAGACAACTCTTTTTCTCTACTGTAGCTGATGGGGATATACAAGTTTGTTTCATTTTGTTTTCATTGTTTATGCTAGTCCCTTGAAACTATCCTGGGGGTTTCCATTTTTTTTATTTAGATTTTACTCCCCAATCTCCGCGCGGTGGCCCCCATCCTACCAACTTGCCAGACCTGTAAGCTGACTCCTCCAGGAACTTACCTTAACCATCCATGGCTTGGAATGCCTGCCCAGCCACTGGTGCAGAGCCTGCGGGGGGGTCAGTCACCATCCTACCATCATGAGGTGTTTTCCTCCAGTTTCCTCCCCAGATCCACGCACAAGCAATGGGTAGGGTGACTGCCTATGCCACCACATATGCAGTCGTATGCCCTGTACATGGGTCCACCCCATTCTTAGCAGTGTGCCTGTGGTGATCCCCAGCCTCCACTGGGTGTCAGTCTACAGCACATTATGTTGTCCTCCCTCCCTGATGAAGGAGAGCTGTCATCAGATGCTCAATCCTTCACCACCCTGGCCGACCTCCAAATGACCTGAGTCCATTCCCAAACATGGGTCACTGTCATGGCACAAGGTGTGGCATCCAGCACTTCAACCCTTAGTGCCACCAGGCTGTTCTGGGGTCTCCATTTTATGATCATTGAATTCTCATTGTCTGTTAGAGCTGCATTAGCATATGAAAATATGATGCTTCAGATAAGTCAGCCAAGATGAAGTGTAGTGTCACAGGTTTACTGCATGACAAAAGGGATTAACCTCTATTGAAATTCCTTTGTTTACTGCAGTAACTCTACCACAGAATTCTGCAGTACTGTGCTTTGTCCTGGGTGACTTCACTGTACATCACCGATTTATACCATGTATCTCTATGCTGAAAGCACAAATGTCTTGAAAAACTCTCTGAAAACACACAAGCTGAATGCAATTGATAGTGAAAAATCCTGCATTACAACTCGGACAGTTTTCAAAGCTAACTGAAGGTAAATGTGGCATTTTACAACTTGTTGCTAATGCAGTTCTCAGGGACAAGGAGATTTCAGTGGTCAGAAAATGGAGACTTCCAGGATAGTTACAGGGACTAGCATGGGCATTGAAAATAAACTAAAGCAATCACATATTTTCCCTAACAGCTACACAGAAAGAATTGTATATTGACATGGGAACAAGTAAAATGTACAAAGTATGAAGGTGTAGTTTTCCTTTAAGGATTTATTGCAATTAGTAGTCAGTACCAACACCTATATGTTTAAACTGTTTTGTATACAGTACTTTAAGGTAAATGCCATTACATGGAAGCGAAGGAGCAAATTGTATCTTCCACCTCCCCAAATAGGGAGATTAATGAAGAAAATCCAGTGCAATATTTTCTAGCCAAACATTTCCTGTTGGTTTTTCACTCTGGAAGATTTTTGTTTGTTTGATTGTTTCGTTAAAAAAGTAAGTGAGACATGCATGTTTCCTCGAGGACATGAACTGATAAACAAAGTTGATATGAATTTATTCCCCTGGCAACCATAGTCCTCAAATACTTCTTATCACTGATTGACTGTCTTAAACATTTCTGACTACAATTAATCTTGATATTTTTGTTTTCCACTGTGAGTATTCCTTTATATATCTTTATTTCTTTATTCAGTTTATCAAAGATAATTTTAGTTGAGTTGTCTTTGGCCCATCTAACAAGGCATGTGAGCTCTTTTCTGCTATTTCACATTTTTCACTAATCCATGGTCTTGTCATGTGATCTCATGGACGTCTTATTACATACATTATTGAGTGGAAAGACTCAAACATTCCTTCCAATAGTTTACAGTTCATCTGGGGATCAGTTAAATTCAAAACTGTGTGTATTACTGGAGTTGTACTTTTCTTATAAAGTTTCCCATCTAATGTGTTAATAACACTATCTTCAAATTTTAACCTTTTACTTCCTCTTATAGTATAGCTGGTAGTGGAGCCATGCTTTCATTAACGTTTATTTTTTATAGCAATTGAGAGATCAATGGGGCATAAGCTGTCTCTCCTCATTTGAATCAGGAAGCTATCAAATAAGACTTACAGTAGGGCCCCATTTTCAAAAGGTTTGGGTGGTACATCCTGGGATATACCACCCAAACCTGGAAATGTGGCAGCTGTTGAGGGCATGCCTATATTTAGAGGGCACAGATGCCGGACATACCCAAGACAGCTCTGACGTGCACAATATTGTGCTGTGCCTGTGCAAGTGAGGGGTCCCCCATGCATATGTGGCACAACACATTTCAGAAGTGCAAATTGGCCCCCAGGAGTGGTGCAGATTTATACTTCTGAAACTCTGCCCTAACTAGTGCGCAGACCTGGCTGCACACTGGTAAGGGTCTGGAACCCTAGTAGTACAACAATCCCTCCCTAGCCTTGAGCACTGTGTTAATAGTAAAACCCCCTCCCTTTCCCTTTATCCCTGACAGGCTAGTGTTTCCCCCCTCCCCAGCCCCGATCTTCACAAAAATTAATAATATCCCTGTTTACCCTGGTAGCCTAGTGGTTCCCAATCCCCAGCCCTGATCTTCATAATAATGAAATATAACCCCATTTCCCTGGTAGTCTAGTAGATCCCACTTCCCCAGCCCTGATCCATAAAAATATAAAAAAGTGCCCATTCCCTGGTAGTCAAGTGGACCCACCCAGCACTCTGCTCCCCCCCAACCTGACCAGAGGCAGCGACTGGCACAGCCCACCACACATTGCACTGGTCAGCTGCTGACTGAACTGTACAGGAGCATGTATAGTGGACAGTACATGCCCACAACCAATGGGCATGTACTGTCTACTATGCACTCTCCTGTACAGTTTAGTCAGTGCCTTTCTGGTGTGGTGTGAGTTGGGCTGTGCTAGTTGCTGGATCTGGTGGGGTTGGTGGGGAGCAGAGTGGTAGGTCACTGCCTAACATGGTGGGGGGGTGGACGCCACTTGGCTACCAGCATAACATCACGGATCTAGTCCTAGCACAAAGAGAACTGAATAATATAAAACAATCACTGCACATTCAATGCTGCCAGCCCGCTGGTCTCACACTGTAATCATCTTTAGTTAACTCACAGTAAGCATCTACAGAAACCTGTCCCTCAGGGTGCCACAAATTCAACCAAAAACTTCTCACCACACATCATAGGTCTGTCACATGAGACGCAATTCCCTTACAGAGGATATTCATTTTGTTTTGTATTTAAAAATGACTCCTTAAGGAAAACTGACACTGCCGTTGGTTTCAACTGTCCACTTTGTGGAAACTGCGATCAGTTTCAGCCCCCACTCTCCAGTTCCAGATAACAAAAACATCAGACCGTGGCAATCCATGTGCTGCAGGTTCACTTACCAGTGGCATCACACTTCGTTGTTTGTTCCTGTGTCTCCTGGCAGTAGCAACATCATCGCCAGCAGAAAGTGAAACAAATGCTACCAAGAGTCAGTGAGGCAGCACTGAGTGATACATGGGAACCGTGAGGACAGCAACGAGGAAAGAGAATATGCATCACTGACCTTGATCATTACAGTGAAGTAGGGAACATTAAAAGAAAGCTAAAGTAAAAAAACAAAACATATAAGTATACCAAGGCAGGACTCAAAAAGAACACCTGGGCAATAAAACATTTAAAAAGAGAATGGGGGGTGGGTGGCTCCAACCAGACTACTAACAAGGCCCAAGAAAAGAGAGGGAAGAGCAAAGCTGCACTAAGATGACAGTAGCTCCATCTATTGGGCAAAGCAAATAATCTGTAGTATTTTTTATTAGGTATTCCTACTCCATTCAAAAATAACAGAAAAACATAGTTTCAATAAATGTTTTAATGTTTTTATTTTTTTATTTAAAATTAGCCATTGTATAACAGGAATAATGCACTTCAGGGTGTGTTTCGTGCTGAGATTATGTCACTTCTTGGGTATTAGATACACTCGGCCTATGACCTCACGCACAACCACCTGAGCCGTGACATTATCCCAGCATGACTCACACCTTGTTGTGCATTATTCCTTTATTGATGCTGATGCCCATATTACTTCAACTCTGTTTATATCTGTGGGCTCAGTGGTTCTTGGTTTTTTTTTTTTTGCAAGGTATTAACTGAGCAATGTGATATCTCTATCCATCTGTCATTATCTATCTATCTAGATATATGATATGCAATGAGAAGAGTTGAATAAATTATTCATCTGCACAAGAGCAGTTTGACCTTGGGTAACCTCATGAGTGTCATAAACCACGACTGAGGTGTCTGAGGTCAAACTGCTCAAGTGCAGGTAAATTAATTATTTAACAAGGTCCCCACTATACTGTATATTCCATTTATGTAATAAGGAACTTTAAGGTAGTGCACATAGATTTGATTAAAAAGTTTATTTTACTTTTTAATGTAGAAATTGTGCTGAACCTTTTGTTTTGAGCCGGGTATTACTGCGCCAGTTTTAAAGGTTTACTAGGGGGCTGCTACAGACATAAAGTGTGCATCTGACATCGTGAGGTTTACACATTTTTTTTGACTGGTCAAATGTGAGTGAGCCAGAAACATGTCAGCTGAAGATAATGACCACTCTTATTGAGAATGATTAAGGTATAGGAATCTCTGAGCCAGCTTTGTATGAGGTGTAGTAGGCTTTGAGGACTTGTGGGTGCATTTTTTTGTTTTAAAATAAAAAAAACATAATCTGTTCCTATGTTATTAGAAATTGAGGGTGATGTGTGAGTAGGCCATCTGGCTGTGTGAAAGGGTGAGTCTGAGAGTGGGCATGTGTGTAACCAGTGGGCGGTTGAGCAGAAAGCTTCCTTTCAAAAAGTAAACAGGTTTTCTTTTAAATGATGCTGTTTGACTGTGGATAGTACAACTGGATTGAAGCCATCAGATGAGGAGGAGTCAGAGGACAGCAGAGAGTGATCCTCTGGGACTGCAGTGGAGCTGGGTCAGTGCTAAATGAACTTGCTCTATGAAACTAAAAGCAGGTTTCTAGGAAAGATGAAGTGCTGGCAGCATCAGGGATGATTGACAATGGAGGAGATACATCCAAAGTTTCACACTTTATTTAACATTAGTAGAAATAAATGGATTTATTACACTCCTTCTGGGTCCACACTTATTGCCTATATATATATATATAGATAGATATATATATTTTATTATTTATTTTTATTTATTTATTTATACAATCTAGGATTACAAGTACCTTTGAGCACCAAGCAGCTCATTTACAAAGGTTCCATGTCAAGGGGGGCTACAGATCCATAATGGAAAACAGACTGGTTTCACAAACAATTAAGCAATTTGTATTACAAAATACAGACTAAGAGAACAGCAAATAAATACACATTAGTTTAGCAAGTGATTCAAGGCAGGGAGTGAGAAGAGGAGGGAATTAGGAGGGGAGCCAGATCAGGAAGGGGAGAGCAACCAGACGGCATTGTCAAGTAGCAGCTAGGATAGTAAGGGATGAAAAGCAAGGAAGACAGTGGGTGGGGAGAAAAAAGGGGGAGATGGGAGGGAAGGAAGGGAGAGAAGAGTGAAAGGGCAAGACAAGTAGAGAGAACAGTGGAAGAATGGTGGGAAGGGGTGAGGTCCCAGGAAGAGGGACAAGGATGTTAAGTGGTGCAATCATAGGAGTTTTCAGTTAGGATGTGCTGACAAAGCTTGAGTTCAAATTCATCAAGACTAGTAAGGTTAGCCAAACTATTGTGGAGGCCATTTAACCAGTATGGCGCTTTGATACAAAAGGAGCGTTGGTATTTGGCGGTCCGGCACATCGGAACTAGAAGGAGTGCGGAAGATGAGGTGCACGTATGTTGGGTCTTGGGGGATTTGTGAAGTAAGCATCCTAATCCCGAAAGGCATGAGTCCAAGGAGAATCTTTTTGGCAAGTAAGCAGGTGTGGTAATTAATTCTCCCATGCAAGTTGAGACACCCAACCTGCATTTAGACATCACAGGTGTGGGTGAGGCATGGTGCACCAATAAGGAGTCTACAGGCCTTGTTTAGCACCACAGTGAGCCTTTTGAGTGCAGTGGTGGAAGCAGATCCATAAATGACAAGGCCATAGTCAATTAAGGAGAGTACTGAGCTGTGGACAGCAACATTTAGGGCTTCAGGTGTTAGAGACTTTCTCAGTCAACAGAGGAGCCCAATCCTGGTATTGTCGGCTCTGGCAACATTTTCGATGTGCAGTGAATAGGTGAGGTGTCTATCAAGGGTAACCCCTATGTACTTGAAGTACTGTATTTGTTCAAGGGGTTGACCTTGGGAATTTTGGATGGTAAGAGCATGCTTTTTATGTCAACTTTGGGCTGAGGAAAACAACAGGACTTTTGTCTCCTTGTAGTTTAGTACTAGTTTATGATTGCAGAACAAGCGCTCAACTTCTGTGAAGCCCTTTTTAAGGTTACTTTCAAGGAAGTAAGAGTCAGGGTGGCTTGCAAAAATGACAGCATCATCTGCGTAGAGCAGTGTTCGCTGGTGGCATGCAGTTGGTAGATTGTTAAGGAAGATGCTGAAAAGGAGTGGACCCAGAATTGATCCTGGGAGTACCCCGGACCGAACAGGCTTCTGGTTAGAGATAGCATTGGAAATCTTGATGCATTGAGATCTGTCCCCAAGATAGCTTCTAAACCAGGGCAGTGTATCAGGGGAGAGACCAGTTTGTGAAAGTTGTTTAAGGAGGAGTCGGTGATTAACCGTGTTGAAGGCCTTGGTTAAGTCTATAAAGACTGCGCCCACAAGACTGCCTTGTTCAATAGATTGCTGGACATAGCTGGTGAATTCTAAGAGTGTGGTGGTGGTGCTGTGCCCTTTCCAAAAGCCATGCTGTTGTTCACATGGTAGGCAGTATCTATCGGGTAGTCCACAAGTTGGTTGGCAACAATACATTGGAGTATTTTAGAGAGGGGTGGGAGGATTGATATAGACCTATAGTTGCTGTGTAGTGCACGGTCTCCAGATTTCTGAACTGGGGTAACAATGGCTGTTTTCTATACCTGTGGGAATTGTGAAAGGGTTAGAGATAGGTTAAGTAATTTAGTAACAGGTGGAGGTACTTCCTCCATGGTTAGTGCGATTAGCTTGAGGTCTAAAGAGTCACCACTGTGCATGGACTTGCCCAGCAAATAGTTTTTTAGTTTTCTGACCTGGGCCACTGAGACACGTTTAAAGCAGAAGGGGGGGTGATGATTTGTCTTGGTCTCAGGTTGAAGTACTGCCATTAAGGTGGTATCATCAAAGAAGTCTTGTGGTAGCACACTACTTAGGTAAGTGAAGGCATCATTAAAGGTATTCGCTATTGTGAGTGGGTCAAGTATGAGGGTACCATCAAGGTTTAACATTGTGGGAGCCTTTTTTGGGACTTTTCCCAGAACATCATTGATATTTGCTCAGAATTTCCTGCTGTCACCCCAGGTACTGGTAAGTTGCTCCTTGTGGTGAATGCTTCTTGCTTTATGGATTTCCCAAGTGCAGGAGTTTCTTGCAGCTTTATAGGCGTGCCAGTCCTGTAGCTTGCCAGAAGATTTAGCATAGTACCAGAGGTGGTCCCTCCATTTCATGCTGTCTGTCATTCCAGGAGTAATCCAGGGATGAACAGTGCCATGCACCTTCATTTTCTTGAGGGGTGCATGGACATCACAGGCAGCATTGAACATAGTGATAAAATGTTGGAGTGATAAATTAATGTCTGTAGAGGAGTCAAGTAGCGACCAGTCCTGACAGTGCAAGTGTCATTTTAGGAGTTCCTGGTGGCCACGTCTTAGCACTCTGTTGTAGATAGTTGGAGGCGGTGGGGCATGGAATTTGTTGGTCCAATTGCAAGTAACAAGGGAGTGCTCACAGAGAGTGAGTCAGGGTGCACACTTACGTTGGCAACATGGTCAGGGTGATTAGAGATTATCCAGTCAAGAATGGTGCTTGTCCCAGTCTTATAAGTAATTCTAGTGGGAGATCTGACCAGCTAAATAAGGTGCAGAGCTGCCAGTGCATCCTTTACGGGGCCACTGGAGGCAGACAGCAAGTTTATGTTGAAGTCACCAAGTAATATTGTCTCAGCAATGTGATTTTGGGCTCTCAGGTAGTCCAAGACTTTATGAAGACCAGTGGTAGGGTCGGTGGGAGGTATGTAAACCAATAGGATTGTGAGAGTCTTGTGGTGGGCCCCCAGTAGCACTTTAATCGCTAGTGCCTGGGTGGGGCACCCAAGGTCAGCAACAGGCAAGACCAGTCCTTTTACAGTGTCTTTTAGATAGATAGCACAACCACCACCACGCTTAGTCGATCTGTCTAATCTGAAGGTAGTGTAGCCAGGTATGGCAACCGCTACATCTGATATTTTGGGAGCTAGCCAAGTTACAACGACAGAGAGTATGTCGGGGTTGTTTAGCAAGACCCAGGCTTTAAGGATGTCAATGCACAGAAGGCTGCAAATGTTAAAAGAAGCCAGGTCAAGAGTTCTCTGTTTCCAGTGATTATCCTTTGTAATAAGGCGCGCTGGTCCAGGGTTGGGGTGGATGTTATCCGATACCAGAAGTAGCAGGAGGGTGAGCCTTAGGAGATACTGTCAGATCAGTTTGGATGCTTGTTTAGTAGCCATTCTGGTGCTATGCAATGATTTCATATTCACTTTCATGCCCAGGAAGTGGAAGATAATAGGTCCTGAGGTGGTTATGATGCAGTTAGATGGATAAGTAGAAACCCAACAATCACATTGAGGATGGAAAAATAGGAGAGACCAGGGCCCATTTGAGAAGGAAAAATAATCCCCAGAAGTCCAGCCTATTGTGTAGTGGAGGCTAATTCCATCCATAAGGATCCAGGGTTGAGTCCAGTTAGGCATAGGGTTTCCAGAGTGACTGATCAAGAAGAAGAAGATAAGAATGTGGTGCAGGGCAGCAATGTTAGGCATGAACATAGTGTCAAGTAAGATTTAATTAAGGGAGACACTAGAACAGCAAACACAGAAATGCACAGTCCAATTTATTTCTGTGCCATCTGGGCCATTAGTAGAACTTATGACAGAGGTCACCCAGAGTCACAGCTAGACATGGATTTGACAAGAGGATTTGACTATGCAAGACCTTGCAGGCATACACTCCCCAGCGCCATTACATTGAAAGCCTGGGGCACACTTACTCAAGTACAAGTGCAGGATGTGAAATTTTTTGTCCTTATGCTTCCTTTGTTATTTAAAGAGGTTGTTTAAAAGCCCACAAATGGATCCCCTAGGAGCAAGCCAGATGAAAATGTGAATTCAAGCAGGACCCAGAGTCACTGAGTGGTGATTCTTCTTTACTGTGGTACGTCAGTATGCTTACACATGGAATGGGGTGACATTTAGGCCTCACAACCCCAATAACACACCCCGGCATCTGTCAGTCTGTGGAGGATGGGGGGTACATTATAGGGGGTAGGGGGTGAACCCTAAAGGTCTCATTTCCTGACTTTTTGTGCTTTAACCCTAAATGATGCATTAATGCAGTTTTTTGTATAGAATGTCCTTACTTTTTGAGAAAGCATTGAAAAGTACACAGTCGCGCAAGTTGGTGGAAGGGCCCCATGCTCCCTCTAACTTGTAAATTTCTGTCTAACATAACAGTACAAGTACTGAATATCATATGTATTGGTTGGAGCATGTATTGGTGGGCCCACACTCCCACCTGCATGAAACAAAACAAATTTGCATTCGTCGGAGTGGTATAATTCTACACCTGTTTACATTTTACACACCTAGCCACTGAAAATTATCTCCGTGGCAGTAAGGCTAGTTGCCCTATAAATGTCAAGCCACTACCACACTGGAGAACGCTATCCACAAAACATAAACTGCATCGCACAATATCTCTGCAGCAAATTAATTTTCTGACACCTAAATACCACAATTTACATCTACAGGACATCCCCTCAATACCCTAAAATTTCAAGTTAAAGCACCAAACCGTTTCCGAGATATTTAATTTTAAACTTTTAGCACCTTTAAAAATCATGAAATTTGGGCTATCTGGTCCCTCCCAAAGACATCTGGTTCAGCAAAAATCTGGCCAGCTCATCCCACCCTCATGAACGAAGGTCGTGATCAAAGAATCTCATGATCAAAGAATTTGCAGGCTGGCGATCAAAGAATTAAAAAACATTAAAACTCAATTTTTTGACACAACTACATTAAACCACAGGCATGGCTCAATAGAGGGAAGCCCCTGAGCAAAATTCATCCTAGTTTGACTTCACAAGTCACCCCTGGGATGAGATATTAATTTTTTCGAACTGAAAAATCTGGCCATCTCGTCCCTCCCTCAGGAATGAAGATTGCGATCAAAGAATCTCGTGATCAAAGAATTTATTTGCAGGCTTATGACCAAAGAATTAAAAACATTCAAACTCCATTTTTTGACAGAACAGCATTAAACCACAGGCATGGCTCAAGAGAGGGAAGCCCCCTGAGCAGAATCCATCCTAGTTTGACTTCACAAGGCACCCCTAGACTGAGATATTTGATTTTTTTCCAACTGAAAAATCTGGCCATCTCATCCCTCCCTCATAGAAACATAGAATTTGATGGCAGATAAGGACCGGTTGGCCCACCCAGTCTGCCCATTTCCCCTACCTAATGGATAAGCTGCAGATGTTAGTCAAAGAATTTGCAGGCTCATGATCAAAGCTCATTAGCAAGCTGCATTCAAAGAATTTAAAAGTTTAAAACTACTTTTTGACATAAGTACATTAAACCATAGGTATGGCTCGATAGAGGGAAGCCCCCTGAGCAAAACCCATCCAAGTTTTACTTCAGAAGTCACCCCTGGGCTGAGATATTTGGTTTTTTTTCCAACTCCAAACTGAAAACAAGACATCGGCCATCACGATCAATAAATTTATCGTGATCAAAGATTTTTTGATCATGAGCCTGCAAATTCTTAGATCATGAGGAGTGACCAGATGTCCAAAACCCCATTCTTCTTTCGCAAAATAACCATATAAATTTTCACATAGACTTATAATGGGAGCTGAAAAGTTTAATAACTTTTGAATGGATTAATATTATTCACCAAACCAAAAGTGGTATGTTTCTTGACCCAAGCACTTTCTACATGCCAAGTTTCAGACCGGCAGACCACACGACGACTGTGCAGTGCCACAGACAAAATCAAAAAAACTGCCCATAGAACTGGCGAAAAGTGCATTTTTCACTGTTTTGGTGCACAAAAAAAATAAGTCTGACCAAAATGCAACTTTGCAAATCAAGAGAGCTAGCATGCCCCACCTCACATACCAAATTTCATGCAAATCCGTTGAACAGGTCCAAAGTTATTAACATGCAAAATTTCAAGTTTAACATAGAAGTGCCTTCATAATCCTAAGTATAGGGGCGTGACTGCACCCCTATAATATATTGCAAAAAACTGTGTTAATGTAGACTTTGGGGTTGAAGAATGCAAAGCACACAAAGTAGGGAAATAAAAAAAATTATGGTTTTGGGAGTTTGGAGTACTGATGAATCAGTGGGTGGGTCTTCCTTGGGGTTATCATCCTTAATGCCCACCCCCTCCCCTCAATCTGTAACCTCATGTGCAAATCACAAGGTACAACACCAAGTTAGTGCCTCATAGTGATACACTCTTCAAAGTTAGAGAAGTATGGCTAACCACATGTTGACAACATAATCTGTCATAACATTCTTCACACAGGGTCTTGCAGGCTGTGTGTGAAGCAAAGATATTAAATCTGATCTAATTTTTTCAGGGTAGGGGGCGGGCATTAGGGTTGTCAACCTCAAGGAAGACTTCACCACTGATTATGCAATACTCCAGAAACACAAACCCTATTGTTTTTTCATTTCCCTACTTTGTGTACTTTTTATTCTTTAACTCTACTGTCTGCATTAATGCAGTTTTTTGGATTTCATTTCCTTTCTTTTTCTCATAGTGGAATCTTGGAGACAGTCCAGACCCAGTGCATGGCCCCATCAGGCCTCAACATGCATGTCAATACCTTGTGAGGGATGGCTTCCTGGCCCACAACAGGGTGTCATGTCTGTGACAAAACATTGCTCCTTCCCTGCCCAGGCAGGGGCTGATGCTGCACCATCTTCCCCACCAACTTTTATCCACTAACTGGCTCATTGATTTCTCACCTGAACCCAGGTCACTGGTACGGGAAGTCAACTGGGCCAATGAACAGCTCTGCAAACAACATTACTTCATATATTTTTTTCGGACATTCTGACCCAAAAATATCAACACGTCTTTGTTTGACCTCTCCTTCTAAACATGACAGGTGTCATTTAGTATCGTACTGGGCAAAATGTATTTTGCACTACCAGTGCAAAATCACATGTTTGCCAGAATTTGAAGAAAAACAGCTATCATGCTTATGAGGTGGTGTGACAAAATGGCTATGCTGATAATTTTTGGGTTCAAATATTGAAAAATACTAAAGCTATGAGCATGAGTAGAAAATTACAACATACCTCAATAAATGTGTTCATTTTGTATATTTTGACACCAAACATTCAAAATAGTCTTCCTATGACCACACCTCATGAAACCAATAGGTGAAAAATGTCAAATTCCCCTCAAAACATCATTTCATGTCACAGGTGTGAAAACACATTTTGGCCAGGATGTGAAAAATGACAGCTGTAATGTTCATGAGGTTGTGTGAAAAAAATGGCGTTGTTGAAAATTTGGGGTCAAAATATTAAAAATTGCCAAAGTTATGAGTGTACATGGAAAAATTTCAATGTACACTCATAACTTGGTTGTTTTTATGTATTTTTTTCACAAACTGTTCAACATGGCGTTTTTAAGACCCCACCTCAAAGTCACAGCCAAAGACATGGTCAGATATTTTCTGAAATTTCTGTGACATTTCTAGAGAAATCTCTTGCTTTCTGCAGTTCCACACTAGGGAGAGCAAAGAGAAACTCTTTAGAAATTTCAGAAAGTATACATAAATATCTGACCATGTCTTTGGCTACTACTGTCATGAGCACTAACAGTGAAATTTTGTTAATCAGGTCAGAAAGGTGATTTCATATAGCAACTGTGAAATAACCTTTAGGGCCTGATTAACATAATTTCACTGCAGTGTTCATGAGGTGGGGTCCCAAAAAGGCCATGTTGAAAATTTAGTGAAACAATTTGTTAAAATGACCAAATTATGAAGATAAGTTCAAAACACCATTAAAATACATTATGTGGCACTTGCCTGTTTTCCTCAGTTCACAGTTTGGCACTAAAAAGTGAAGATATGCCTCCAGTCCAGAGAGGATAATGGCATTGGACCTTGGTTTGGTAAGTATAAGGTAAGGGGGTGGGGTACTAGGTGCTGAGTAGGAAGGCAGCGATGAGGGGTTGCAGATGGCGGCAGATGATGACCACTGTTTTATTTCCGGGTTTGAAAAAAAAAGGGATGTTGAGGTATGTTTTTCTTTTTTACAGGAACATTAATGGCCTAACATTACTTCTGATACTGAGATTGGGTACCCCAGTGTTGGTATGATACTTGGGAGCACCAGTGGTGTGCACCTTGGTGACTGTTGTGTGGGGGGGGGAAGGAAGTTGTGTACACTGACACTGGGGATTGGGCACCCCTGGTGTTCAGGACACCATATTATGGTTTTGTGGGGGCCATACGGAGGAGTTGGAGGAATGAACCAGCACTGGAGGTGGGAATCCTGGTATCAGATTCTACTTAAGTTATATAATTAAACTGGCACCAGGGATCGGGCTGCTGCAGGTGAAGGCAGCAGAGACACACATACACACATACACACACACACGCACAGCAGGATGGCATTCTCAACAAGGTGCCAGCCCTGCCAGCTAACAAACAACAGCTGTTTCATATAGTATAACCTGATAAACAACTGCTATTTCACATAGTACAACCAGACATGGCAAAAACAGCTGCTAGTTTTAGAATGTTGAATTTTCACACTGCACATGCTCACAAACTGAATGCCTTTCTTAAATAATTTAAAAATGACTTAACTTTGGGACATACAAAACACAAAGGCACATACCTTTGGCCACACTCAGTGAAATCTTATAGTTTCAGATTTCAAATCATCATAGTTTTTTAGTTATAGCTAAGCAAAAAAGGCAGAATTTTGATGATTTTTGGGTTCTTTGCACCTCTGTCACCTTGCCCCAGTGAACTAATTGGCACAAAATGTTCAGGATCCAGAGATCTTGGCACCACTGCTGTGCTTTGCAAATTTCATTCAAGACGGTTGAACAGGGACAAAGTTATTAAGGTGCAAAAATTGGGTTTAACATTAAACTGTTTTGTCAACCTTAATATACAGGCGCTACCTTGCCTGTTTAATATATTATATATATTTTACAGGTGTGGTTGTGCCTGTATATTAGGGTTGCATAAGCATTTCTATTTTAAACCCGAATTTGTGCATATTAATAACTTTGCCCGTTTCAACTAATTTACATGAAACTTGGAAAGCACAGCCTCTGTACCAGACCTCTTGAGCCTGTCAATTTCATGTAGATTGGTTCAGGGGAGGCAAAGTTACAGAGGTGCAAAAAACTGCAAAAGTCTCCCTTTTTGAAAATGTTAAGAATTTTTTGAACCCAATAATTAAAAAATAGGAGGCTGTGAAACCTGAAACTTTCAGGTCTGATAGAAGTTAGTCCAAGAGGTGTGCTTTTGTGTTTTTTTAGATCCGACTGTTAATTTGTTTTTACATTATTTAATAAAAAATGTTACATTTCTGAGCACACGCAAATCAAAAAATCAACGTTCTGTTCTTAACTGGATTTTTGTGAAAGCAGCAGTTTGCACTGTACCACACAGCTGTTGTTATTAAATGACAGCTGTGTCCTATAGTACAACCCCTACTGCTGTCACCACTCATAGGTCAGGGATGGGGCTACTGTCATTGTAGCCCCACCAGCCTGACTGTTTCTTCAACTGTATCTGCACAATGGGGACCCAATCCCCAGTGGCAGTGTATGTATGTATGTATTTATTTATTAATTAATTTATTTGTGCAGTCCGACACTGGGTTGCCCAACCCTGGTGTCAGATGCCCTGGGCAGCCCATTGTTTCATGTAATTCACCCCCCATACACACAGCTGAGTAGAACACTGGGGAGCCCACCCCCAGTTTACTGAGATACAATAATTGTTATATGTATACCTGCAAAGAAAAAATTCCCCCTTTTTTATTTAAACCTGAAAAAAAGAAAATGGTCCCTTATTGTCACCACCCTTACTCTCCCCCCTTCCTCACCTTCCCACTGAGCACCCACCACCCAACACCCCCACACCCTATACTTACCTGCAGGGGTCCTATGCTGTCATCTTCTGTGGACCAGGATACATCTGCATTCTTTAAAGCTGAACAGCAAATTGAGGAATCAAGGTAAGTGCTGTATAATGTATTTGGTGGATAGGAGTCGGTTGCACTACACGACACAACTGTTGTTTACTAAATGACAGCTGTGTCATATAATTTAAACTGTAAGACACAGCTGACCTATAATAAATGACAGCTGTGTTGTATAGTGCAACCAGATCCTAGCCCCCAAATACATTATGCGACGCTAAGTTAAAGCAGCAGTGCTTGTTGAACGAATTACCTCATGGCTTGATGGTTTTATACCCTTCTTTATCTTTGAACCCTGTAGCCTTCTGGTCCTCGAGTGATATACAGTTTTTTTTTTTATTTATTATTTTATGGAAGTTCAGCCATACAAAGCTTCACCTGGACTGCCATCCAAGTCACTGATACCGTGTTTCTACAATGAATGTTCAGGTACCTAATTTTAATGTTACACTCTGCCTCTGCTCAAATATTTCTCAAATTCTGTTATTACATCCAATCCTTCTCCAAAAATGTGACCCACATATTGGTAGATGGATTGCAACTTTCCTGAATACTCACAATGATGCTAATTGCACCAGGAAAAGTAAATGTTCACATTGCAAAGACTAAAAGTTTATGCAAAAAGCATCCGTTGCATTTGCCCAAAACTATTCATCGATTTCTTTGCACTTTAAGCCCCCCAACATCAACAACAAAAAATCAAACTACATGGAAAGATTTCTATCA
Organism: Neoceratodus forsteri; assembly: GCA_016271365.2. NCBI lineage: Eukaryota > Metazoa > Chordata > Ceratodontiformes > Ceratodontidae > Neoceratodus > Neoceratodus forsteri. Next base: position 60,185,371 of record CM028130.1, read on the forward strand.
GGTATCCTAATTAAATCTCACTGAAACTTAGAAAAACCAAAAAGAATGGTGGGCTGGGAAAAAAGATTCCAAACCAAGACATTGCATGTTACGATTATGTTGACAGCACACTTGCAGAGCTCTAAAATGTAAATTCTGGTTTTGTGCCCCACTCTGTTTGAGTCTGCATGAGAAAGAAGCAATATCAACAAGTAACAAGTCATTTTTTATATGATAGAAACATAGAAACATAGAAGTTGACGGCAGATAAGGACCGCAAGGCCCATCCAGTCTGCCCATTTCTTTTTCTACCTTATAAATGTGCCATCGGCCTTTGCTCTGTCAGTGACCTATCTATTCATAGTCATTTGTATTGCTCCCTTATGCCTATCCCATGCCTGTTTGAAGCCCTGCACTGTATTCATAGCCACCACTTCTTGTGGTAAGCTATTCCATGCATCTACCACCCTTTCTGTGAAAAAGAATTTCCTCACATTCCCCCTTAATCGGCCTCCCTCTAATCTCATGCTGTGTCCTCTTGTCCTGCTATTTTTCTTATATTTAAACATGTTAGACTCTTTCACCTTGTTTATGCCCTTAAGGTGTTTAAATGTCTCGATCATATCACCTCTCTCCCTCCTTTGCTCAAGGGTATACATATTGAGCTCCGTTAATCTGTCCTCATATGTCTTCTGATGCAGTCCCTGCACCATTTTGGTTGCCCTTCTCTGGACTGCCTCAATTTGAGTTAATGTCCTTGTGAAGGTGTGGCCTCCAATACTGCCGCAGTACTCAGATGGGGCCTAACCAATGTCTTGTACAGAGGGATTATTACCTCCCTCTTACGACTTGTGATACCCCTACTAATACACCTAACACCCCTAGCCTTACCTACTGCTTTAGAGGTCTGCTTGGATGATTTTAGGTCATCAGGATGATGATGCCCAAGTCTCTTTCTTCCTTTGTGACTGCTAGCAACTCCCTCCCAGCCTATAAGTGGCTTCAGGGTTTCTCTTCCCTATGTGCATGATTTTGCACTTCTTTGCATTAAATCCCAGTTGCCCTCTTCTGACCATTTTGCTAGTTTATCCAGATCTCTTCTCATTCTGCCCACCCCATCTGGATCATCTACTCTGTTGCAGATCTTGGTGTCATCTGCAAACAGACAAGCCTTACCCTCTAGTCCATCTACGAGGTCACTAATGAAGATGTTGAATAGGACTGGCCCCAGGACTGATCCCTGAGGTACCCACTTGTGACTTGCATCTCTTCTGACTGTATACCATTTACCACCACTCTCTGTTTTCTGCCAGTCAACCAGTTTGCCACCCAGTTGACCAACTTCTGACCCACCCCGAGCCTACCTAGCTTATTTATCAATCTTCTATGTGGAACAGTGTCAAAATCAATATCTAGAGGTGTGCGAAATAACATCCACTATTTGAATTTCCGCAAAAGGTGGAATTTCGCTTCTATGAAAGTGCGGAAATCAAATTAGCAACATTCATGGAAATTCTGAGTTAGAACAGTGGAAAAAAATTTATAAATTGCGGATTGTTGCATTAAACTGTGAAGAAAAAGGTCCACAGAACTGATCACTGAACTGCGATATAATTACATGTACTAAGGAATAATTTATTAAACTTCAGGGAAAAAAACTCCTCAGAACTCTTATTCCACAGTTCACGTATATTATTCCACAGTTCAGCCCCAAAATTCCACAGAACAGGGCGAAAATTCTCCAGACTCATTCAGAAGATTCCAATATTGCCAGTGGTGGAAGTTCAGAAAATTCCATAAAATTTCTGAATTTCCACAAAAGTTCCGTGAAAGAAGAATCCACAACTTTCACCCACCTCTATCAATAGCCTCTGCCAAATATGAAATAAATATACCCCCAGCATCAACAATGACAAAACTGAAATCTCTAGTTGGTGATTTCCAGTCAGGAAACTGTGCATGTCAGATAAATCAAAGTTCATTACTCATTACTACAGAGACAGAAAACTTCTGGAAAAAAAAACTTTATTTTATACACAAAGTACTGTATCTATAAAGTTTATAACATACTCTGAAGAATCTGTTGAACTTGAAGTGTAAGCCAATGCCATCTCCATTTCAAAATACAGGTGATTACTACTACACAATATACTTGCACTATATTATACAGCTGTCTTCAATAAATGACAGCTGTGTCATATAGTACTTATATCATACAACACAGCTGTTATTTATTAAAGACAGCTGTATACTATAGTGTTGGCCGCTGCTGTCGTGTCTCTTGGGTCAGGGACAGGGCTACTGTTATTGCAGCCCCACCAGCCTGACTGTGCCACACTGAAAATGTTATTTGCACACTGGGGCCCCAATCCCTGGTGGCAGTGTATGTATCTATTTAATTGCTCTTTCATTTTTACATTTTAAATTATACTTATCCAAGACTGGATGCCCAACCATGGTGTCGGATGCTCCCCCCCGTAGTCCCTTGATATATCATTACTGCCTACATTGGGGGCCAAATCCCCATGTCGATATTTACATAAACACCCCAGCAGTGTGGTACACTGAGGAGCCCACACCCAGTGTACAGAAATAGTGTTATTTACATTAAGAATATCCTAGAAAGAAAAACAACATCACACAAGCTCTTTTTTTCACCTGAATAAAGAAAATGGTCACCCGCTGCTGATGCTGTCTCTCTACAACCAACTCTACCCTCCCACTGAGCACCCACCATCCCACACCCCCTTACTCTATATTTACCTCTGGAGGACAGCTAATGCCATCTTCTGTGGATTGTGACAAATCTGCACTTTTCAAAGCTGAACCGAAAAATGAGGATTCAAGGTAATTGCCGTATAATGTATTTCAATGGCATTTTCAACTTATGTTGATATCTTTGCTGTTTTTTGGAATATTTTCACCAAATTTTCAACATGGGCTTTTTGGGACCCCACCTCATGAGCACTGTCACTGTCAGGTTATTAATCAGGCTCAGAAGGTGATTTCACAGTGGTTGCATGGGATCACCTTTCAGGACAGATTAACGAAATGTAAGTGCCAGTGTTAATGAGGTGGGGTCCCAAAAAGGCCAAGCTGAAATGCTGGTAAAAAAAATTCCTAAAAATGGCTGAAATGCAAATGTGCATTGAAATTTTCTACATAGGCATGTACCTTTGGTAATTTACAATATTTTGACTCCAGATTTTCAACATACCCATTTTTTTCACACCACCTCATGAACAGTAATGCTGTTATTTCTCACAAGGAATCCAAAGGCAGAAGTGCTCCAAGAAAACACAGACTACAGCTTTTCCAACTTCAATTGTTGATTTATTCCAGAGTAACCACAGTGAGAGCCCCTAGCACCTTGGCAACGAGCCTTCAAGGGGGAGTAAATCATAGTGAATGCAGTGCGCCATTTATACAGTAAAAAATGCATGACATCACAATGAAAAGTGACCCATCAAACAAAAATGGTAATCATCACATATAAATACATTTAAAAAAAAAACATTTTTGAACAAACTCATTCTGGTATCATTACTTTCATTATATCTTAATAAAAGAAATATCCTGAAGTTCAAGGCAGGCAGCAAAGCCCAACTGTGAGAAAGCATTTTAAAAATTTTAAAGGCTAAAGTAAACTTGAAACAAGAGCCACAGCACACAACATTATGTGTTTTTAAAGATACAGTATCAGCATAACAATTTGTTACATTCTATAGTGGAAAAGCTATGGTTTGTGTTTTCTTGGAGAGCTTCTGCCTTTGGATTCCTTGTTCTAGTACATGCTGGCTGCCTTGTTGTAAGTGAACCTACATTTGATTTGATATCAGGACTTCTGTTGGACTTTTTTATTTCTCACATCCTGCCCGAAACACGTTTTCTCACCTGTGGCACAACTCCAGGCAAGTTTCACAGAAGTTGAAGAAGAAGAAGAAGAATCAGTATTTATATAGTGCTTTTCATACATCCAAAGCGCTTTACAAGCAATGCTAGACTGGTAGTGAAGTGACTGAATGTGTGATGGCAGCCATATCGCACATCATCACCCACACACAGCCCGGATAATTGCATGAACCTGTTTATGGGAAGGGGAATGTTGGCCAGGACACCGGAAATGTTCCCTACTCTTTGCGAAGAGTGCCCTGGGTTCTTTTACTTCCACCTGGACACCCACCAGGACAACACCAGGATGGGTAGAAGGGACCTCGGTTTAACGTCTCATCCGAAGGACAGCACACCCCAGCAGTACAGCACCCCCCAATACTGCACTCGGATGCCAGTGATTTTTAGGTGCAAGTCCAATCCCGGTGTGGGATGAGAACCCACAACCTTCTGGTCCAGAGGCGGATGTGCTACCAACTGAGCCACACTGACACCAGCCTGGTTTGCAGCACAGAAACTTGTACTAAACTACAAAAAACTAAGACTATGCTATTCCATGGCACACATAACAAATATGCAAATAAAAAGCTAACTATCAAAACCTGCTCTGGTGCCTATCTGGAACAGACGCAAACTTTCAAGTACCTCGGTGTGACCATGGACAGTACCCAGTCTTTCTCCAGTCATATTGACACAGTCGCTAAATCAGTGAATATCTGCATCAGCCTTCTCTACAAACATAAGCACAGCACGACTCCTGAAGCCCTTAACCTAACAAGTCAAAGCTCCATTATTTCCATCATAGACTACAGGCTTACCATCTGTGGAGCGGCCATGGCTACAGCACTGGGATGAATTTCATTAGCACTGAATAAGGCCTGCTGATTGCTAACTGGAATGGCCCATTGCACACACACGTGACCTTTATCAGCAAGCAAACTGGTTACAACTACAGGGAAGAATCATGTACCAGATTTGTCTCATAGTAAAAAAGGCATCCATTGGTCTCATGACCCCTGGGTTCCAGAATCTCCTCAGCCAAGCCATCAGCATTCACAACACCAGAAGCTGAGAAAATTGCACACTACTGGTTCCCCACTGTAGCACCTCCCAAGGCCAGAGGTATTTTTCTGGAACAGCCCCTAAGATGTTTAGCTCCCTGAGCAGTAATACCACCAATTCACGTACCCTTGCCCTCTTTAAACATAAGCTATGGCAGACACGTATAGCCAGAACTAAGTGTGACTGTTTCACTTAGTCTACCACTTTCCTCTACATCCCACCCTATTTCTCCCCTCCACCCACCCTCATACACCCCTTTTCCTCACACACATCCTGTTCTCTATCTCCCCCTCACACAGGCTACCTCCCTCTCCCCACCACCCTGTTCTTCCGGACTTTTCACATACTCCCTTTGGAAAGTTCCCCTTATTCCTCCCTCCCTCTCTCCCTCCCTCCTCTACAGACCTCCCCATCCTCTCCATAATCTCTCCAATAGGCCCTGCCTGCCTTGTTCTACTTAAAGTTAGTTCCTAGGTAATACTCTGTTAGTTTTTACATGACAATGCTGTATTGGCTGCATTAAACTGTTTCAATCTGTTTTACTCATTTTCATTGGGTCTTAACCCAGAATATGTATACTGTGTCCTTGATTTTTGCTATCACCCCATTGTACTGTTACCTGTAATTACTCATTTACTCAGTACATTGTATTCAAGCTTTCAATACTATCTATGTACTCTGAGGAGGAAACTTTGTAAAAGAGCCTCTGGCTTAAAGGTGTTGAATCTGAAATTTATTAGATAAATAAATAAATAAGAATAAGCTGATTTACTGGCACAAGGCTGATGGGGAAGCTGCTTCAGCATGCAGCACCAGTCATGGCCTGGGTAAGGATGTAGCAGCGTTTTGGAGCAGACACCACACCCTGTGTGAGTCAGGGATGCCCACCCACTAGGTATTGACATGTGTGTTGGGATCTGCTGTGCCTCTGCACTGCATCAGGACTGTCTCTAACATTGTATTTCACTCAATTAAACCTGCATAAATGAGGATACAGTTCAACTATCACAAAAAGAAGGGAAATTATTTGCAAAAACTACATTAATGCAGAATTTAGGGTTGTAAAAACACAAAGCGTACAAAAATGGGAAATGAAAAAACACAAGTGATTTGGGTCTCTGGATTATTGGTGAATCAGTGGTGAGTTCTTACTTGGGGTTATCAACCCTAATGCCCACCCCTACCCTGGATTGGATGAGATCAAATGTGATGTGAGCCCTCCATGAAGAAATCTCTGACCGATTACTTTGGCCATACTGTATCACTATAAAGCAATAGGTTGAAGCTGTATCTTGTGCTTTGGACAGGAGGCTACATGTTGGGGGGGGGCCTTAGGGTTGACAACCCCGAGTAAAACCCCAACACTGATTCGACAATACTCTGGAGACCCAAATCCCTAATGTTTTTCATTTCCTGTCTTTTTATGCCTTCCATTTTACAACCCTAATGTCTGCATTAACGAGTTTGAATATATATATATATATATATATATATATATATACACACACACACAATATATATATGTGTGTGTGTATATATATATATATATATATATATATATATAATGAAACAAAAACTCCATTTAATGAATTAGATTAGGGTTGTTCACAGTGACAAAGCGAGAAATTTGGTGTTGGGTTGAAAGCCCACCTTAGACCCCACCCACCCACACCCCCAGCTGGCATCGGGGTGCACATTGGGGTTGCCAGCCTTAACTCTCACCCCATAAGATGGGGGCAGAAGCAGAAGTATAGGAGAATGGGGTGAGAGTTAGGACCGACAACCCCAACGCGGACCCCGATGCTGGTTGTGGGTGTGGGTGGGGGGTCCAAGGGGGGCTTTCAACCCTAACACCGAATTTCCTCACTTTTGTCGCTGTGGAACAACCCTAACTAATGCATTAAATGGAGTTTTTTGCCTCTAATTTCCCTTCTTTTTGACAGGTATAATGAGAAATAGTGAATATAATGCGGTGACGGGGCCCGCGCCACGTGATGTCTTGTCACATAGTAACACGGTCCCTGCAAAAACAAATAGTAATGCACATGGTGACACAAAGTGAAACAGAAAGATAAACAGTACTGTAGACAGAAATGGTTAAAATAACCGCAAACGCAAGCGCAAATGGAAATGCAAAGGGTAACACACATGGTGCCGTAGACGGGAACAGTAAGTGAAACGGTTATGGAACCACAAGCAGAAGTGGTAAGGGTAACAGTAATGCAAGCGCACAGGCTAGTTTTCCCCAAAAGCTGCATAGAGAAAAACAGTGAGTACAAAGAATAATAGGTGTCAAAGCAGAAAATGAGGAATTGGAATAGTAAATTGCTTATATCTCAGGAACTGTACTACGCAGAAAAAAAATTTAAAAGTCATATGATTTATGACTTTCATGGCTACCTTTATGCAAACATTTTTCTGATGAAAAGTCTGTATCTCGCACCGTTTCCAAGATATGGCCCTGAAAGCGCGGCGAATGCCGTAATGTTATCCTATGAAAAAAAAAGAGAAGTTCGGAGTGCCATAACTTTGGCTCCCTGTAATATTTTTTCAATAAACCAGTAAAAGGCACATCTATGGGATGTTGGCTTTCTTCTCTCCCAAATTTCAGCCCAAAAGACCAAACCGTTATTTTGCAGCAGGGCGGCAAAGGATTCCTGTAATGTGGCAGATGCTGTAATGTTATCCTATGGGAAAAAGCATCAACTTTGGAGTGCTGTAACTTTGCCGCCCTGTAATATTTTTTCACCAAAACACTGAAAGGCACATCTGTGAGATGTTGGCTGTATTCCCAAAATATCAAACCATTCTTTTGCAGCAGGGTGGCAAAGAATTGCTGTCATTTTCATACAGCCTGGAAAAGTACTGATGAACTTTGTGAAAGCTTTCACAAATTCATTCGACACTGTCTCAAGTGCGAAAGTACTTTGCAAAAGTACTTTTTCCAGAAATTTGAAACATGTATTTCTGGGGTGTTTTACCCCAAAATAAAGACATGCCTAGCATCTTCAGGGTCTGACTAGGTGAATACAAAAAGAATTAGGTTGCTAGAGGGTCCCAAATTTAAATGCCAAGCATTTGTCTGATGACCAACTGAAAGCAAAATGGTGGATTTGTGACAGTAAAAGGGCCGTTTGCAAAAGTAAAAGCTGCGTTTGTGACACTGTCAAACTTTTTGTTAACTTTTCCCATTGACTTATAATAGGAAATTGTTTCTTGAATACTTTTGAACCATTTAATATTTTTCCATGAAATCTTCAAAAGGCACATCGGAGACCCCAGCTGCATGTACCCTGAAGATTTTGGACCGGTCATGCAAACCATGTGACCTCTAGAGATGACCAAAGAATTCTAAAAAAATGTAAACGCTCATTCAGATCATGCTTAGATCACGCTTAATAACTCCACAGCCATATATCCGAACAGTACAAAGGTTGGCATATTCCAAGATCTATGGCTCTTGATCACGTATTCCAAATTTCAGGCAAATCTGTTAAACGGTTGCAAAGTTATTAAGGTGCAGAATTTTACGTTTAACATGTAAATGGCTCCTCAACCTAACTATGGTAGCACTACCCGTTACCATAATATATATATATATATATATATATATATATATATATAGAGGCAAAACTGTTTACTGCATTAGTTAGGGTTGTTCCACAGTGACAAAAGCAAGGAAATTTGGTGTTAGGGTTGAAAGCCCCCTTGGACCCCCACACCCTCAACTGGCATCAGGGTGTGCATTAGTCTTGACTAACTCTCACCCCATCACATGTGTGAAGAAGCAGAGGTATAGGAGAATGTGGTAAGAGTTGGGACTGACAACCCCAATGCACAGCCCAATGCCAGTTGGGGGGTGTGAGTGGGGGTCAAGGGGAGCTTTCAAACCTAACACCAAATTTCCTTGCTTTTATCACTGTGGAAGAACCCTAACTAATGCATTAAACTGAGTTTTTTGCCTCTAATTTCCCTTCTTTTTGAGAATGATGATGAGAAATAGTGAATGTAATGCGGCAGCGGGAGCGCAGGACCCGCCACATGATATCTTGTGACATAGTAACAGGAACAGCAATGCAAACAGAAGCATGAACAGTGGCACACATGGTAACACAAGTGTGAATGAGAACACAAACAGTAATGCACACGGTGGCGTAGAGAGTAACGGTAACGCAAAGGGCGATATAAACGTAAGTGTCAACAGTAACTGTAAGAGTAACGGAAGTGCATACCCTGTGTTTTCCAAACAGCTACATACAGAAACACAGTGTGTACAAAGAATGTATGCATTGTAATGGGGACTGAAGCATAAAACGAGCATTGGAAGTACTTAATTGGTAATATCTCAGCAACCGCATGATGTAGAAAAAAAATTTAAATTTCACAGAAATCATTATTTTTCTGGCTACCATTTTGTTTTGCAGAGGGCTATGTAATTCATGATGAAAATTCTGTATCTCACACCATTTTCAAGATACGAGCCCCGAAAGGCGCGGTGTATGCCACCATGTTAGTCTATGGGAAAAAATGACAAATTTGTAGTACCGTAACTTTTCAGCCATGCAATATTTTTTCATCAAACCACTGAAAGGCACATGTGTGAGATGTTAGCTACCTTCCCTCCAAATTTCAGCACAAAAGATCAAACGGTTCTTTTACAGCAGGGTGACAAAGAAGTCCTGTCATTTTGGCCATAGTCTGGAAAAGTACTGTCGAACTTTTCGAAAGCTTTCGCAAATTCATTCTAAAGTGTCGCAGGTTCGAAAGTACTTTGTGAAAGTACTTTTTCCTGAAATTTGAAGAACATATTTCTGGGGTGTTTTACCTCAAAATAAAGACGTGGCTAGCATCCTCAGGCTCTGACTAGGTGAATACAAAAAGAATTATGTTGCTAGAGGTTCCCAAATTTAAGTGGCAAGCATTTTTCTGATCACCAACTGAAAAAAAAATGGCAGATTTGCGAAAGTAAAAGGGCCATTTGCAAAAGTAAAAACTGCATTTGTGACACTTTCAATCTTTTTAACTTTTTCCATTGACTTATAATGGGGAACTTGTTTTTTGAATAACTTTTGAACTGTTAAATATTTTTGCATGAAATCTTCAAAAGACACATCAGGGACACTGGCCACATGTTCCCTGAAGTTTTCGGACCAGTCGTGCAAACAGTACAACCTGTAGGAGAGAGCAAAGAAATCACAAAAAAGCGTAATTGTGCAATTGGTTGTCGCTTAGTTAGTCTGCAGCCGTTTATCCAACTGGTATGAAACTTGGCATATCCCAGGATCTATCATGCCTGATTGTGCATACCAAAGTTCAGGTAAATCCGTTGAACAGTGGCAAAGTTATTAAGGTGCAAAATGTGACCCTTTAACCTTAAAAGTGCTACTCAACCCTAACTATGGTAGCACTACCATGCTACCATAATATATACATACATTTCCTACTCTAAATATCACTGTAGTTAGGATTGAGTACCCCATTTAAAGTAAAACTCTGAAATTGGCAGCTTAATAACTTTGCCACCGTATGACAGATTTGTCTGAATTTTGGCATGTACAGAGCAGTGCCACAGATCTCTGGATCTGCCAAGTTTTGTAATGCTTAGATACACAGCTGCATAGCTACATAGTGCCATAGAATGTGGTAATTATGCATTTTTGCACATTCTTTGCTCGCTCCTACAGGTCACACAGTCTGTGTGACTGGTCCAAAACCTTCAGGGAACATGCAGTCAGGGTTCCCGATGTGCGTTTCAAAGATTTTGTGAAAAAATATTAAATGGTTCAAAAGTTATTCAAAAAACAAGTTTCCCATTATAGTCAATGGGAAAAGTTAACAAAAAGTTTGACAGTGTCGCAAATGCAGTTTTTAGTGTCGCAAATGACCCCTGTAGTGTCACATATCTGCCATCTTGTTTTCAGCTGGTGGCCACAGAAATGCTTGGCATTTAAATTTGGGACCCTCTAGGGACACAATTCTTGCTGCATTCACCTAGTCGAGTCCTGAGGATGCTAGCCATGTCTTTTTTTTGGGGGGGTTAAACACCCCAGAAATATGTTTTTGAAATTTTTTGTAAACAGTAGTGTCACAAAGTAGTGTTGCACATTCGACACTTTTGTGATTTCTTTTGCGAAAGTGGCTCAAATCATGACACTACTTTGTGACACTATGTCCAAAAGAATAGGAAATATTTGCCACCCTGCTGCAAAAGAACAGTTTGGTCTTTTGGGATGAAATTTGGAAGGAAGAAAGCCAAGATCACACAGATGTGCCTTTTGGTGGTTTGGTGACCAAATATTAGAGGGCTGGAAAGTTATGTCACTCCAAAGTTGACAATTTTTCCCATAGGCTAACATTACCGTGTTCGCCGGGCCATTCGGGGCCCGTATCTCGAAAACGCTTCGAGATACAGACTTTTCATCAGAAAATGCTTATCCCCCCTGATAAGGGGCTAAGTACAAAACTAGCCAGGAAAGTCATAAATAATATGACTTTTTAATTTTTTTTTTACATTTAACGGTTCCTGAGATATATGCAAATTAGTATTCTAAGTGTTCATTTTCTGCTCCGATGTCCATTATTATGAGTACATTCTTTGTATTCACTGTGCTTCTGAATGCACCTTTTGTGGAAAAACAGGGTGTGCATTTCCCTTACTGTTACAGTCAGCGTTTCCGCTTGCATTTCCATTACCGTTTGAAAATTACCCTTTGTGTTTGCGTTAACGCTTGCGTTTGTGTTACTGTTACCATTTGCATTTCCTTTACTGTTTTTATTTGCATTTCCTTTTGCATCACCATGTGCATTACCATTTGTGTTTGCATACATGCTTTCACTTGTGTTTCCATTTCTCATTCTGTTTCCTTTGGCATCATCATTGGTGTTACCATAAGCGTTAGCATTTCCAATTGCGTTACCGTGACTGTGAGCATTACAATTTGCATTTGCATACGTGCTTGCTTTTACACTTCCATTTATGTTGCTGTTCCATTTGGCATCATCGTTGGTGTTACCATAATTGTTTCCATTTCCAATTGTGTTACCATTACTGTTGGCGTGTTCGTTACCGTTTGTGTTTCTGTTAGCCTTAGCATTTGCATTTTCTGTAGCATTTCAATTGTCAATTGCATTACTGTTTCCTTCTGCACCATCGTTGCCATTACTGTTTGTATTTCTGTTTGCGTACCCAATTTTCATCTCACTCGGTCATACAGTTTTTACGCAGTGAAGTGACAAAAAATCACATGGTGGGCCCCGTGCTCCCAGCACCACATTCCATTCACTATTTATAGTGCACATTCTCAAAAAGAAGGGAAATTCATGGCAAAAAACTCAGTCTAATGCATTAGAGTTGTTCCACAGTGACAAACGTGAGGAAATTCAGTGTTAGGGTTGAAAACCCTAACTGCGCATTCCCCCCAACCCCGACCACCACACACACACTTTACATGCAAGTAGGGGAAGGACCAAGGAAACACATCCAATCACACACAACCACCATCAGGTAACAGGAATAACATACAACTATGTAAACCGCTAAACTACTCACCCATGCTCCCATCGGGCTGTCGCATGGGGTCGTCACTGCTAACTCTCGTCCCGAACATTCCATGCACCGCTAAACACATACCACTACAGACAACTGGATATCTTGGCCCACACACTGCCACTATCACATAATACACACTACACATATGGTATTTTGGGGTTCGCAAGATCCAAAACAGGATTTTGCACAATCCCTGAAATACTTTCAAAAATCACTTTCGCTAATGCAAAAGTGTTGTACTTTTACACTTTTGTGTTTGTGAAAGTATTGTGTGAAAGTATACTTCTAATGACTGCACATCTTTCCCATCATCCTTCAAGCAAATGGTTGGGTCATTTGGCATAAAATTTGCAGGATGGCAAGATCTGGTCCCACACATGTGCGTTTTCCTGCTATTGTGCTAAAATATGTAAGGATTACAAAGTTACACGGTTCCAAAATTGAACAATTTGCCATAGACTAACATTGCAGCACCCATGATGCCTTGTGCCAGCCATATGTTGAAAACAAAGCAAGGCACACCATTTTTGCTACTGCCAGCTTGGTTCACCTTTATGTGAACTAATCTCGAAGAACAACTTTGTAAATAATCTATGATATCGCAAGTTCAATTTCTCCACTTCCTACAATAACACAGGTATACACCTCCTGCTTGATGTGTGTGATTGGTTGTGTTGCCTTGGTCCTTCCCCTACTTGCATGTATGTGTGCATGTAGTGGTGGTGGTGGGGGGTAGGGAATGCGCAGTTAGGGTTTTCAACCCCAACACCGAATTTCCTCACTTTTTGTCACTGTGGAACAACCCTAACTGATGCATTAAACTGAGTTTTTTTGCCATGAATAAATATATATATATATGTATGCAATAGGCTTGGATCCAAAAAATATTACATAAATGCTGTTATTTGAGCTAATGTATACATAAATTTAATTTGTGTACACAGTAGCTGTGTCATCAGCATTTATTTACACTGTAACTACATCATTTCTGCATTTATGTCTATTGTAGCTATGTCACCCCCCACAGCCAGCACTACCTCTTAACTTTCTCATACAGTCAGACTGCACACTATATTACTACTTCAGCATATAAATCTTCTCAGTAGCAACTTAAACCCTATAACACTGCAAAACATTCCTGCTGTCAAATCTCCTACTACACTGAATGTTTTTTGTTTTAAACTCCCTTGTAACTTCTTTTCCTCACTCTCTTCACACCCCACCCCACCCCCTGTGGCACCAAATGCCACTTTGCCACTCCCTCAGTAACCTTATTAAACATTCTGACACAAACAGTACTTAAAAACTGCAGAAACCAAAAAGATCTACCACTGCTTAATCTCATCACTCATATCTTCTGCCTACAGCTCTCACTCTCACTGCTCCCATCTTCTGCAGCTGGACCACTCACAGTGCTTCATCTGTGTGCTGGCTCAGTTCCCTCTCACTCATTTGCAGCACACACACGTACAGTATGTACCTCTTCTAGGCCAGGTCATAGAGAATAAATATTCCCAAACCAAAGCAGCTCCCTTGAATTTTGCTAAGCAAGAAACAGAGCCTTCATGTTTCCAAAAGTCTACAGCCCTCCTACATAGAAAAAAATAACTATACACAACATGTGCTCTGAATGTGGTAACATGGTGTCCTTAGCAACCATGTTAGAGACCATAGCAACCAACCCAAATCTAAGTAGGCATACACAGCTAAGCACAAAAAAGAACCAACTCTGGCCAGAGCAGATAGGTCTGCAGCTAGAATTTTGGGGTTAAAAATATTGAAAACTACCAAAGTTGTAAGCCTGCATTAACAAACTGCAATGCAGACCCATAAATTTGTTGTTTTGTAATAATTTTACACCAGATTTTCAACATAGCCTTGTTATGACCCTGGCTTATAAAGAAGGGGAGAGAAAATGTTTAACTCCTTGCCTAAAGGTGATTTCATGCAGGGACCTGGAAATCACCTTTCAGCATGTGAAAAAACATTTTGGCCAGGATTTGAAAAATGACAGCTCTTACATTCATAAGGTGTAGTAAAGATATGGCTATGTTATAAATTTGGGTAAAAATATTGAAACTTACCAAAGTGTCGAGCCTGCATTCCCAAAAGTCAACGTAGGCTCCTAACTTTGTTGTTTGTTAATATTTTTGCACCACATTTTCAACATTGCCTTCTTATGACCCCACCTCATGAGCAAGGGCAAACAAAATGTTTAACTCCTGCCTAAAAGGTGATTTCACACAGGGACTGCAAAATCATCTTTAGGGATGTAAACACATATTTTGGCCAGGATTTGAAAAATAACAGCTGTCACATTCATGAGGTGCTGTACAGATATGGCTATGATTAGATTTTGGATAAAAATATTGAAAATTACCAAAGTTATGAGCCTGTGTTCACAAAATTCAATGTAGGCTCATATCTTTGTTGTTTTTTAATATTTTTTCATCAAATTTTCAACATTGTGTGCTTATGACCTCATCTCATGCCCAAGGGCAAAGAAAATGTTTAGCTGCTGCTCAAAAGGTGATTTTCTGCAGGGACTGCAAAATCACCTTTCATAACATAAAAAAAAAAATTTTGGACAGGATTTGAAAAATGACAGCTGTCACATTCATGAGGTGGTGTACAGATATGACCATGTTGTAAATTTAGGGTAAAAATTTTGAAAACAAATTTTCAACTCCTGCCTGAAATGTAATTTCATGCAGGGACCTCAAAATCACCTTTGGGGACTGATTTATTTAATGCCAGTACAATTGTTCATGAGGTGACATGCCAAAAAAGGCATGTTGAAAGTTTGGTCCAAAAATATGCAAACATGCCCAAGTTATGCTGCTAACTTCAAAACACCATTGAAATACATGGACTTGCATAACTTTTTCTTCAGTTCATGTTCCGGCTTTGAAGAGTGAAGATATGTCTGTGGCCTATAGATGATTAGGGTATTGGACCCCAATGGATAAGTAAGGGCTTGAGACATGAAAGGTGGTGGGTGCTGAGTGGGAGGGTCAGGTGGGGAGCAATTATGGCCACAAAAGACATCAATGGCTGGTTTTCTTTTTATAGGGTTTAAATGGGAGGATTCCTCACAGGGACACTGGGAAATTGGGCACCTCCAATGTCACTGTTATGTTTCTGGGGGGGTGGGTGCTGAGAGGGAAGGTCGGATGGGGGAATATCATTAATTAAAAAAAAATCAGTGGTCACAGTGGAACACAGCACATTTCATTATGTCCACAATGGCCACTTCACTATACAACACATGCGTTAGCAGTTGTGCATGCACAGTACAGTTTGGAAGCCATCTTGGACACAGTGGAGTGTGCTATGTTCCGCCATGACTGCTGACACATTAAAAATAGTGCAGAGCTACTTCCACTGGAGACAATGAGCAGAGTGCTTCATGGATGCAGAGGTGTCTATGGTGCAACTCCAACATGTTCAGTAGGAAGGAATGTGGTGAGTTCTTTTCTTGTAGCAAGAGGTCTGCAGGGCTGTGCCCATTGCCGCCCCAAAAACGCTTTTTTATTAAAAAAAGAAAGACAATACTAAACAAAAAATGCAAACTCCACAAAAAATGCATTCTATTGCATAAATGGAATATACAATGGGGAACGTGTTAAATAATTATTTATGTGCCCTTGAAATGTATTGGATTTATACTATAGATGCCTTGAATGAGAGGTTTGGCATGGATGAGGAGGAAAACTGTGTGGTGTGCTGGTGAGGCACAGATACTGGAATACAAATTTGAAAATCACCCCCTCCCCAGAAAATCTTTTTTGGATAAGACTTTTTCACTTACAGTATTTCTGGGATACTGACAGTCTGTGCCTTTTGGTGGGGGAATCTTATCCTCTGGGCTTTGCAGGTGCAATTCTGTTATTTTTTTTTAACTGCAGTGGATGGTATAGATCTAACTGTGACAGTGGTTTTAACGGCTTTGAAGACATTAGTTAATTTATATTATACAATGGTAAGAAAGAATCTTGGACTGTGATTGGTCAAGTTTGGGGCTGGACACATAGCATTATCCCAGCATAACACCACAGGTCTAATCACATCACTGTGATCCAATATGGATGAGCATCTCGATACTCTCTGTTTTTGCATCTCCTCTTAAGAAACAAAATTATTTTTCCACACTAATAAAAACATTTTTTTAATTATTTTTTTATTTTATATATAACAACAAGCCATTGTATAATAGGAATAATGCACTCCAGGGTGTTTGTCGTGCTGGGATAATACACGCCTGGGGCATTGGATGAACTCAGCCTGCGTCCTCATGCCCAACCCCCAGGTGTGGTATTATCCCAGCATGACACACACCCTGTCATGCATTATTCCTTTAGCATAACCTTGGGGAACTAATTATGATGTTAATATATACAGTTTTTTCAAAAATGGTTTCTTTGCCCTCCCCTATTGCCTTCCCCCTTTCACCCCAATTTTTGCCTACGTTATGAATATTTAGACTTGTAACACCTTATCAGAACTTATGCATTATTATGGCCTTGAATAAATAAATTGCTTCAATTCTACAGAGAACGTGTAATTTCCATTCCCTTTTTCATTCCTCCTTCTTCCCTTGCCACCTTTTGTTTATAACAATAGTACAAACAGGACACCATTACAGGGACAGTAAATGTCCTGACACTTTAACAGTATTGTCACTACAGCTCCAATTTTATTGAATACACAAGTTTAATACACAAAACAGAATGACATCTGTGATGCTGTGGGTGTTTCACCCATTCATAAAAGACATAGTCCTCCTGGTAACATGAGTTGCCTTTCCGTTAGTCATTAGGGAACCCTACAGCACTTTCCTACTTGGTGAAACACATACAGAACATGCCTCCTTACAGTGCTCACTCATATAATTTATGCAAAACCTGCTGGGTTTGGGGCAAAAAGCATGCCCTAGTATAGAGGAGCTTGATCCTGTTTCTGACAAGCCCTTTCTGTGTAGCAATGGCAAGCTACTCCAATGGGGACACGCACCATGGTGTAAAGATGTCATTATGACATCAGACATCGTTGGATGTTCAATGGAGGATGGGTTTCCTGTGTCCAGCTCAACACTTCGTACACAGCACATTTGGCAGGGCCCCTAGTGCTCTGCAGCACTTTGTCCTGATATCTGTGGCAAGGCTCCTAGTTTTCTTTGACAGCATTTTCTGATTTGTGAAGCATGATGTTTTCATTTCTGTGGCACAATGCAGTCCTGCCATTGACTAAAATATGATGTGATGTCATCAATGACATTATATGATGAGCATGGAGGAGGGGCTTTAGGACAAACAAGATGAGAAAGGGAGCCAGGCACTATGAAAAAACTGTATATTTGAATGAAAATTGACCAAAAACAATGGATTCTGAGGCACTACATATATTCTGTGGCATGATGCACATTCTGCAGAAAATTTTGCAACTGGGAATCATAGAATTCCAGGGGTCTTGACATTTAGCAGTGATCAGTGCAGAACAATGCTGCCAGGGAGACAGGCTGATTTATGTATGCATGGTAAGTGCTTCATTGACCTTTTTGGCAGTAGAAAACATTCAAGTAAAATATTTGTTTTATAAAATAGTGGTAAAACAGGTTGCTCTTAGTAGAATATACTTTTTTGCAAACAGGTTACTGGATAATAACCAGCAGTGAATACTAATTACAGCACAAATACCAAACAGATTAACTAAAACAAGGTACACTGTAAAAATGGAAGTACAGCTTTGTTCAACAGTATATAATAACTCTAAAGTTATAACTGTCTCTCAATAACATAAAATGGGTTTACAGTTAGTTATGAGCTAATAAAATGGCTGCATGTAACTATAAAAATTCATAGCAATCAAGTTATTTAATATTTACCATGCATGTATTAGATCCTTGTGGCATGCAGGAGTGTGCTAAAATCATAACTGCTAAGATGTACATTTGGTCCTACTGACACTGATGTGCAGAATAGTATATAAGTAGACACTGAATTTTATTTATGCCTATTTCAATTAGTGTTCTGTGGTGTGAACTGGATGATGTGGGAAATAATTGAAGGTGTAGTCCCTCAAGGGAACCAATTGGAATACTGAAGAGTATTAATATAGAACAGTAACACTAAGAGATATATATTGATTTAATTATTTTTTTTTGTTAATTTCTTTTAGCTCCTATCTGCAGACTGGCTCCCTTCCTCCAGCACCCCAGCCCTATCACCCTGGCATCCACTGGTACTCACCTCTGGCTTGAGGTGGCAGCTAGCTGGGTGCAGTGCCGGGGGGGAGGGCAGCCATCATCCTGCCAGTCTGTGGTGTTTTATTCCTCTGGTTTTCTCCCTGACCCCAAATGTGGGATGTAATGTGCAATCACGCCAATGGCTGAGCGTATTTTCAGACGCAACATGCCATGCGTCTGCTTCGTCTCCACCCTGTCTGTGGATTCAATGTGCCAGCTTCCAGCCACTGCTAGGAGCCAGGCAAGCACCGATCTCCAGTCCCACCCCTCCCCAGGAAAGGAGAGCTGTCCTCCTGATGCTCAATCTACTCTCACCCCAACTGACCCATGACTACTCGCTCGCACCGCAAACACGGGTTACCAGTGTGGCAGGAGTATGATGCCCCAGCCCTCCATGCCACTGGGCCAGCATGAATTGATTTAGTTTTTATACTGTCTTAATGCAGATCCTCTACCTGATGAAGCCCATTGATTGGCAAAACATTGGACAGTCTATAAGGGATCTCTATATGATGCACGAAAATAAACTACATATAAAGAATTCTTTGGATTGAGTGGCTGGTTTAAGTAATTTTGATCTTTGAAATTTGCAATACTTGCTCCAATCATATACCTATTTTTACTCAAAATGAAGGGAACCCACCCAGTACTGTTGTATTTGCACTTGAGCATTTTGACCTTGGGTAACTCACTTGTGGCTTATGCCACTCATGAGGATACCTGAGGTCAACCTGCTGTTGTGCACATAAATCATTTATTTAACATGTCCCCATTATGCATCCCTGCTATATAGATAAATGTATCATATATATATATATATATTTATATATATATATATATATATATATAGATATGTGAGCCTGACTGATATATATTATCTTCACAGGGCCAGTGATATCATGATATCACTGGCCTCTCGTGAAGATAAATATGATATCTTCAGTCAGGCCATGTCATATTCTGTTTATACAATGTATGCTTTGCCCCCACCCCTCAATACAACTCACCACATGCCCCTCTCAATGAATGAGTGATATAAAGGTGATGGCCCTAGCAACACAACCCCACTTACAGAGAAGCTGTCAAAACAGCAGATGTCATTTATTGTTTAAAAAATATCTGGTGGATCCTGTTATTTATGATTAGTTTTAAAAAGTCTTATCTGGTTTATCCTGCCATGCCCCCCCAACAGAGCTCCACATGCCCTCCCCCCCAACATAACAGATTACATAGGGTTATTAAATATTTGGTTGATCCTGTCAATTTAAATTACCAAAATATCTGGTTGATCCTGCTATTATTGTGGTGAAAAGTGATTATTTTTAATTCTTATCTGGTTGATTCAACATTTGAGCACTTTCACTTTATTCGTATTGGTATTTGCGGCTATCCACATTGATCACTGGCATTGCCAAATGTTTTGCATTAGCTTCCAGTTCAGTAACTGAGAATCTTTTATGTTTATTTCAGCATTTTGTTGAAAGTCGGATCAAGCGGTTTTTCAACTGTGAAGCGTGGAGCCGCCTGTTGCCTGGCAAAAGACGCTCGCGCTTCCTTTTACTGTTGAAAAGCCGCCGGCTCAGTCACTGCTGCAATTCCTGTGCAGTCGGAAGCTTTTTTTCCAACAAAATACTTACAAATAAGCATAAAGAAGAGGGTTTTTCAGTTACTGAACCCGGGGCTTCTTGTACAAAACATTTGGCAATGTACCGGTCGTCAGTGTGGATAGCGCCCGGCCACGCTACAATTGCAGGTAAAGTGAAAGTGCTCAGAGTGGCAGGATCAACCAGATAAGTTATTTAAATTTTTTTTTACTCAATTTTTTTAAAAGTATGGTAGGAATAAAGATATTAGTGAGGTATGTGGTGGTGGTGGGGGTGCAGGTCCTATAGGCACAGCAGCACAGCAGCACAGCAGCTTGTTGTTTGTAGGTGTAGTGAAGATTGAAAGTGAAATGATTTCACTTTCAGAATGACGTATAGGAGTGTGAAGATATCTCCATGACGTATAGGAACATGGAGATATCAATGTTATCTTCACTGCCTAGCTCAGATATCATGTTTTACACTTCTATTTATTCGGACACATACATTGTATAAACATATACATATATATATATATATATATATATATATATATGCATCTGTGTGTGTGTGTGTGTGTGTTTATACATGAAACACACTCTGTGTCCACCAGTTTTCTGAAAAGACTTGCGATATTCCATGACAGGAGTTGCTCATTCAGTTCCATGAATGTAAGAAGGCATACCCCATTGTGTAAATTGTTTAAGGGGGCAACAACAAGTATCTGCACTGCTGCTTATGTTCAATGCAACTGAACAGGGGACCTGATGTACTTTCACTCTTGGGAGTCAATGCTAGAAGGGTTGGCCACTTAGACTGTCTTTGCGTCCCAGGAGCCATACAGTGGAACAGGAACAGGTATGGTCTGTGGGTGTCTGAGGGAGCAATGTATGGCAACTACATTCACCAAAGCAAGGAAGTGTGCAATAAACACTGCCATGGGGTACAGAAATTGTTTGTTATAGTGCCAGATGGAGCTTCAGACATGATCATGGTCTACACATTTGTATTGTATTGCTACACCCTTGGTCAATTATGCATTAAGCTGTAAATCACTAGATGCAATAGTATTAGAAGGTTATGAATACTCATGTAGTTATCAATTCACAGGGATTTCATATACTGGTAAATTATTATTTTACTTGGTTCCTATAGGTTCATTTTGAGGCATCTGGTTATATACATTAGAAATCAAAATCCCAAGGTGATCTAACTTAGCAGCACGTCCTAAAATTTCCTACTCTAAATATCACTTTACCATAAATCAATGTGCCTGCTCTCAGACTCCGGGTACCTTCTAATGACCCCAGTAACCCTCATGTTGCCTAAACACACTTTAAGAATTTTTGATAATAAGAAACACTGCTGTTGTAAAAGTTTGACTATTTTTATTCCTTAATGTTTCTATTCTGAAGATGGACAACGCTACCTGATTACATGATGTATCACCTCCTTTATTAAAAGGTTATGTTTTTGGTGATAAAGGAAAATTGTATGTGGGGATGGGACAAGGGTTTATATGTTGGGACCTTTTCAAAAAGATACTAATCAAGGAAACTCAGCCAAGTAAATTGAATTTGGGGGCAGAATAAATTTGATCTTTTTTTTATTATGGATAGTAATTATTTAGTTAAAATAACATCCCTGAATGTTAAGGGTGTGAACTCCACTATTGAGAGGGCAAGAATTCTTATATATATTAAAAAATCTAGAGCTAATATTGTGTGTCTTCGAGAAATTCATTTGGAAAAGAAAGAGACTGAAAAGATGAAAAGGAAATAGATGTCACATTTACTATATAATTTGGGAACAAAGAAGAGCTGTGGTGTGGCAATAATTATAAAGAAAGGCCTAAATATTAAAATATTTGACCAATTTGTTTATTCTAATGGATAAATAATTCTCACTAGGGACTGCTTAATAGATTGGAAGTAGTAATGGGCTCTTTTTATGCCCCCTTTTCAAAATATGATTTTTCTCAACTGTTGTTGAAGGACTACATAAACTCCAAGCTAGAAATATTGTACTAACCAGGGATTTTAATGCATTATTAAATCAGGTTACAGATAAATCTACTAGCCCCACTCCTAGTAATATTAGCATAGCCGATAAACTGAATAATATTCTCCTTATGGATAATTTGATTGATAGTTGGAGATATATGAATCTGATTAACTGAGAATATACACATTTTGACAAAAAGATTAAAATATGTATACATGTAGGCCAGGATTTTCAAACTGTGCCTGGAATGGGTGCAAGTATGTGAACAGTGCAATTGAGTTACACTGGAGTGCAAACCTGTTATATTCGAACAGAATGAGCAAGGTACATCCCGTCTGAATATAGCAAAGGATGAAGGCAGTGCAAATGGGGGCTGCAGAACATGCATCGGTGCATCCCACTGCGCAGTCTGAATACATGGAATGGGGATGCACAGAGCATCTTCAGGATGCGCCAGGCGCAAATTCCAGATATTCAGACCGTGACATGCAAATGGGACCATTATGCATGCAAGGCACAAATGGGGCAATTTGCATGTCATTATGGCCCCATTTGAATGTCTGGGGCAGTGATGCACCAGGCAGAATGTGCTGGGTGCTCTGAAACTTCTATGTTGCACATAAGTGTCCCACGAAACACCCTGATAGTCTAGTGGCCACCCTCCTTCCTGAACCCTGTCTGATTATTATTTAACCCATGAAACACCCCGGAAGTCTAATGGCCCCCTCCCTTCCCTGAACCCTGTCCAAGTATTATGTATCCTTCAAAATACCCTGGTAGTCTAGTGGTACCCCCTTCCTTCCCCAACCCTATCTGTATGATAAATATATGTCTATCTTCCCTGGTAGTCTAGTGGCCCCCCTCCCAGGCCCAATCATAAATGGAAAACCTGTCCCCAGACTCCCCTGGTGGTCTAGTGGTACCCCACCCACTGAGGAACCCCCACCCTGCTCCCCTATCCCAGCATAGCAAAAAAGTCAACAGGCAGCACAACCCACCCACACACTGCCATGGCTGCCCGCTGACTGAGCGTCAGTGAATGACAGCATACTGTACTCCTGTAAGCCCATTGGTAGACACTGTCAACCAATGGGCTTGCAGTGTGTACTGTACACTTTCATTCACAAATTTGTGAGTGACACGAGGTACTATGATCTTGGATTTGGTTATTTAAGTAACAGGGGTGCAGGGGGCACCACCCCCAACAAAAAACAGTCACTATTTGTGGCATCACTGACATTGCTTCACAGTTCCAGACTCACCATTCCAGAGTAGCTATTATCACAAAGAACCACAACTGCAACTGTTTGAATATAAAGGAAAAGGGGGTACAACCAGAAGAAATAAAAAACATTGTAGCACACAGACAACGGAAGTGCAGTGAAATAGGTGGAAGGTGGTGTTGGGTACTGGCTGAAAACTGGAACAGCAATAGGTTAGGACAAAAGGGAGGCTGCTGGAAGGGCAGTGCATGACCTATATAACACTACCACTATGGGGATCAAGAAATATGGGGACAGGGAGTTAGCATGAAGAACAATACAATCACCACTCTGAGCCTCGGAAGGTATTTTGCAATGTTGTACTGTATAGGCAAATCCTTGTGATGGCTGGGACGTCTTCCCTTCCAAAGTGTTGACATGCATACTGTGGCCTGACAGAATCATGTACTGCATCAGGACCCTGAGTTGGCATGAAAAAATTGGGTTTGAAATATCTGCAGTTATGCTGGAGGCAGGATAGTGTAGTATTTAAGAACACTGAGCTGAAAACCTGGACACCTAGGTTTGAATCCCATCAGCCCCCATGTGCACACTTTGTGACCCTGAGCACATCACTTAACTTACTTGTGGTCTCAGGTCACACCTGGAAACAAGCTCCTGCTTAGTGTGTCTTTTCTGGTTAAACAATTTCCCCTTTCCCTTATTCTTCTTCTAAACAGACCTGCAAGAATGAGGATACAGTATCATGCTCACAAAAGGGACATTCATTAACAAAAACAAATATATATATATGGTAATGAAGACAAGGGGAAGGCATGCCTTTTTGCAGATGACACTAAGATCGGCAACTGGGTAAACACTCCGGGGGGGGATGAAAAGTGATCTAAGAAAGCTTGTGGAGTGGTCTGCAAAGAAGTGTAAAATCATGCACTTGCGGCACAGAAACCCAGGGGTGGAATTTATAAATGGGGGGAGTGGTACTGATGACCACCAAACAGGAAAGAGACCTGGGTGTAATCATATCTGATTATCTGAAAGTGGCCAAACAGTGTGACAAGGCATTGGGGAGAGCTAATGGGATGCTGCAATGCATAGGGAGGGGTAGCACCGGCTGGAAGAGGGAGGTGGTGATACCACTGTATAGATTGACTGGTAAAACCACACCAAGCGTACTATGTCCAGTTCTGGAGACCACATCTTTGGAAGGACATAGACAGAGTAGAGGCGGTCCCGAGGAGGGCAATAAAAATGGTGCAGGGTCTGTATCAGAAGCCCTAAGAGGAAAGACTGAGGGAACTCAATATGCACACTCTGGAGGAAAGGAGGGAGAGGGGGAGATATGATTGAGACTTTCAAATACCTCATGTGTATAAATAAAGTTCAAGAAGGAAGCATTTTTCAGACAAAAAAATGCTGAAGAACAAGGGATCATGCTATGAAGCTGGAGGGGGGTAGACTCAGGGGAGATATGAGGAAGTACTTCTTCGCAGAAAGAGTGGTGGATGCCTGGAATAGCCTCCCAGTGGAGGTGATGGGGAAAAAAACTCTAACAGGATTCAAGAAAGCATTGGATAGGCATAAAGGAATTTTAGATATAAGGAAAGGGTGGGGGAGCCGGAGATCAAGTATGGTCTACGATGTTACAGTAGGTAGGAAAAATGGTCAGACTAGGTTGGCCAAGCGGTCATTATCTGCCATCAAATTCAATGTTTCTATGTGAAGACAATTTTATGGGAGGGATGAAGCTCGAGGTTCAATGTGGGGGAATAGAGCCTAACACATTCCATATAAAAGAAGCCAACTCCTTGCAGTCCATGATTAGCGTGTTTTATCACAGCAAGTTGTTTCGCTCTAGGGTCCTACGTGGTCCATGTGGCTTAGCCTCCTTGCTTTTTTCTGCTGCTTGGTTTTGTTACACACGATCCCCACACCCTAATTAGTCTCCCACTATATGCCTTAGACAAACCTTATGTTATACATATTATGACAAACCACTACTAACTTGTAGGGCATTGGCATGTACCGTACAAGTGTAAGTAACCAGGGAAACATTATAAATTCCATTTTACTCTGCTTAGTAATGGCATGCAGTAGGCCAAGACACTTGTGTCTTTGTTGTCTTCTAAGATATTGTTATACAGTCTGCACCACCATCTTTTGGATTTGTGTAATACTACGCTTATAATGTAATAGTGCACATATGGATTAATTCTCATATCTGGACTGTGTAGTACAGCATGGTCTTCATGCCCATTGGCCCATGCTGTGGACCAAGGGCATACAGCTGTACTGTACACAGTCAGTCGGAGGGCAGCTTGCGGGTGGGGAGCTGCCACCCGCTGCTGACCGGGGGGGGAGCGGGGTGGCAGGGCTCAGTGGGAGGGTGAGGAGTGAGATGGGGGGGTACTGCTGGACCACCAGGAATGGGGATTAATCTTTCATTAGACTTCTGCCCGCGATCGGGCTGCTAGCGGTCCACTGGACCATCAGGGATATAGGACCTTCTATTTATATACATATGCCCATGATTGGGCTGCGAGTGGTCCACTGGACCACTAGGGATATAGGACCTTCTATTTTTATACATATGCCCACGATTGGGCTGCAAGCGGTCCACTGGATCACCAGGGATATAGGACTTTCTATATGTATACATATGCCCATGATCAGGCATAGGGTGGCGCTACCCGATGGAGGGTGCCGCCGGAGCTGGTGGCCACCACAGCTGGCTGCTGCCCGTTGCGCCTGCAATGCGGCAGCTCACCTGTGGTGGCGGCTGTTGCTCCTTTATTTTTTGGATCAACTGTATGCGTAGATGTTAAGGGTTGTGCTCATGGCGCCCGCACATCCTGGCTGAATATTGGGATGTGCGGTGGTATGCATGGGCACACTTCTACTTGCTCCAAGATATTACTTGATGCACCTCAGTCATCAAAATTTGTACCACGCACATTCCCCTTTTAAATATCGCACTGGGGCACAACCCTTCTGAATATCTCACCCACTGTGTTTCTCTATGCAGCTGTTCAGCAAAAACCGGGTGTGCACTTCCATTACTGTTACAGTTATTGTTTACACTTGTGTTTATGTTCCCGTTCGCATTACTGCTCCTGTGTACGCCCCCGTGTGCTTTACCCTTTGCGTTTTCATTTGCTTGCATTTGTGTTACTGTTACCATTTGCGTTTCCACTACTGTTTGTGTTTGCATTTTGGTTTGCGTCACCGTGTGCATTGCCATTTGTGTTTCCAGCAGCTCTTTCATTTGCATTTCCGTTTTTTTGTTTTGCGTCTTTCTTGCTGTTACTGTTACCATTTGCGTTTGCAGCCTCGTTACTGCACCCGTGCGCATTACGGTTTGCATTTCCATATGTGCTTGCATTTATTTTTGTATTTCTATTTCCTTTGCTATTCTTGTTGCTGTTACCATTACCATTTGCATTTACAATTGTGGTACTGTGCCCATATGCGTTACGGTTTGCGTTTCCGTATGCGCTTCTGTTCCTGTTTCTGTTTCTGTTTCCTTTGGCATTATTCTTCATGTTAACTTTACCATTTGCATTTACAATTGCACTACCATGCCTGTACACGTTACGGTTTGTGCTTACGTGTGCTCTTGCATTCGTGTTTCTGTTCGCTTTTGCATTCTTTTTGCTGTGACACTTAACATTTCCATTTAAAATACTGCTGACATCATTTTTCGTGTTACCAGTTGCATTTTCGTACATGCTTGCATGTCCGTTTGCATCACTGTTAGCTTCATATAAACATAGAATTTGACAGCAGATAAGGACCGCTTGGCACACCCAGTCTGCCCGTTTCCCTACGCGATGGATAAGCTGCAGATCCTAGTTAACCAGCAGCCTACTTCTTTCTACCCCACCCCTAGAATTGTCTTATGGCTGTCCCATGCATACTTGAATTCAACCACTGTTTTTGACTCCACAACCTACTCTGGAAGGCCGTTCCATGCATCCACAACCCTTTCTGTGAAAAAATACTTCCTTACATTACCTCTGAGCTGCCCCCCCATCTTCAAATTGTGCCCCCTTGTTCGTGCACACCTCATTTTTTGAAAGATGCTACCCTCTTGGACTTTGTTGATTACCTTGAGGTACTTGAACGTTTTTATCATGTCCCTCCTCTCCCTCCTTTCCTTGAGGCTATACATATTAAGCTCCTTTAGTCTCTCTTCATATGTCTTCCGGTGCAGACCCTGCACCATTTTAGTGCCCTCCTCTGGACAGCTTCATCTTGTCTATGTCCTTTGCGAGATTGGGTCTCCAGAACTGCACACAGTACTCCAGATGGGGTGTCACCAGCTGTCGTACAGAGGGATAAAGACTTCCTGTTTTCTACTGGTGATGCCTCTCCCTATGCATCCCAGTATCCCCCCAGCCCTCCTTACTGCTCTCCACATTGCTAGCCCACCTTTAGGTCATCTGATATGACTACCCCCAGGTCTCTTTCCATTTTTGTTGTTAGTATCTCACCCCCTATTGTGTACTCTTCCCCTGGGTTTTTGTTTCCCAGGTGCATTACCTTGCACTTCTTAGCATTAAATCTAAGGCGCCATACATTTGACCATTCCTCTAACCTTGCCATTTCCCTTCTCATCCTTTCCACCCCACCTTGTGCATCAACTCTGATGCAGATCTTTGTGTCATCTGCAAAGAGACATACTTTTCCTTCCAGTCTCTCTGCAATGTCGCTTACAAAGACATTGAGGAGGACCGGTCCTAATACTGAACCCTGAGGCACTCCACTAGTAACCCCCCTTTCTTCAGTGTGGACTCCATTTACTATTACCCTCTGTGTCCTATTCTCCAGCCAATTCTTTACCCAGGCTATCATCTTGGGACCCACTCCCAGGCTGGCTAACTTGTATATTAATCTTTTGTGTGGGACCGAGTCAAATGCCTTGCCAAAGTCTAGGTAGGCCATGTCCACAGCCCCTCCCTGATCTACTACTTTGGTCACCCAGTCAAAGAAATCTATTAGATTCATCTGGCATGACCTTCCTGCTGTGAATCCATGCTGCCTTGGGTCCTGTGCCCCTCTGGACTCTAGGTACTCGATAGTTCTTTCCTTCAGAAGTGATTCCATCATTTTCCCTATCACTGAGGTTAAACTAACTGGTCTGTAGTTTCGCTTCTGTCCTGCTCCCACTTTTGTGAAGGGGAATCACATCTGCCCTCCTCCAGTCCTCAGTTACCACCCCATCCTCCCATGATTTGTTAAAGAGGGTAGTCAGTGGTGTCACTAGTTCTACCCCTTAGTTCTTTAGAATTCTGGATGAATCCCATTAGGCCCCATTGCTTTGTCCACCTTCAGTTTTAAGAGTTCTTTCAGAACCCTTTCTTCTGTAAATGGGTTGGTATCAACTTCTGTATCCAGGGTGTTTCTGTTGTTTGTTTAGGTACCTCCCCTCTTCATTTGTAAATACTGAGCAAAAATATCTGTTTAGTATCTCTGCCTTTTCACAGTCACCCTCTGCCCACCCCTCCCTTTATTAAGCCTCACTATCCTCCCTGGTCTTCCTTCACTCCCTGATGTACCTAAAAAGGTTTTATCCCCCTTCTTAACTGAGTTGGCTATCTTTTCCTCAGTTCGGGCTTTTGCTGTTCGGACTACCTTCCCAGCTTCCTTTTGCTTTAACTGATACAATTCTCTGTCCTGCTCATTCTGTGATTCCTTGTACTTTCTGAATGCTTTCTTTTTCTCTTGAACCTTTACTGCCACCTCCTTTGAGAACCATAGTGATTTCTTACATCGTTTTGTTTTGTTTATTTGCTTCACACAAAGACTTGTTATCTCTGTGATGGCAGATTTTATTATTCCCCATTGTTTTTCAACCCCTCCTTCCTGCTCATTTGCTAGTGCATTCCTTAGGCACTCACCCATTTTGGCAAAGTTAGCCCTCCTGAAGTCCAGTACTTTTGCCTTTGTATGGCTTGACTCTATTGCTGTGTTTATTGTGAACCATACTGTTCGATGGTCGCTAGTTCCCAGGTGGTGACCCACTTCTACATCTGTGATCCTCTCTCCATCTCCATTTGAGAGGACCAGGTCTAAGATTGCTCTCTCTTGAGTGGGTTCCAATACTAGTTGTCTAAGGCATGCCACCTGTAGGGCATCTAGAATAACCCCACTCTTAGAAGTGGCTGCTGCAACTGCACTCCAGTAACATCTGGCATATTCAGATCACCCATCAGCAATATCTCCCCTTTGTCTGCCATTCTAAGTATACTTTCTATCATTTCCTTTTCCATTTTCTCCCCCTGAGAGGGGTCTTGTCTGAACCCTCAAAGGGATTGTGTTGCCATTGCCTGCCTCAAATTGACCCACAGTGCTTCTTCTCCTCCTCCCTGTTTATCCTTTTGTTCTGTTGCTTTGGATTGCTTCTCTTATGTAGAGAGCTACTCCTCCTTCTCTTTTACCCTCCCTGTCCCTCCTATAGATAGTGTATCCTGGTATGTTTACATCCAGTCATGGTTCTGTGTGTACCATGTTTCTGTGACTCCACGATATCCAGATGTTCCTCCTCCATCAAGGCCACTAATTCAGGAAACTTGTTACCCAGACTACTGGCATTGGTACCATTGCTCTCCATTTCTTGATGGCTTTACCTTCTGTTGCAGCATCCCCACTGACCTTCTACCTGGCTTTCTCATAGGCACCTGTTTTGTAGGTAGGCTGATTTTCCTGCTGCTTATCAGCTCGTGTCTCTTTGCACTCTGCTTATTACAACGTATCCTTCGCCATTTACATTTATACTGACGTGCGCCACTGTTGGTGCTTGTGTTTACTACTGCTCTTGTTGCTATGTCAATACAAGACATCATGTGGTGGGCCCCGCCTCCCGCCCACCGCAGATTCCATTCACTATTTATCATCCTCATTCCAAGAAGGGGAAATTAGAGGCAAAAACTTTGTTTTATCGCGCCGGTTAGGGTTATTCCACAGCGATAAAATTGAGGAAATTCGGGCTGTTATGGCTTTGACCTCCCAGCTCACCCCCACCGCACTGGGGTGCGCCATGATGCTGGTCCCACTCCTCACCCCATTCTCCTGGCACCCCTGCTTTACACATGAGATCTGGCTTGCAGAGTTAGCCTTATGACCCCAATGCTCACTCTGATGCGAGTTGGGGGTGGAGTGGAGGTTCCAAGGGGTCTTTCAACCCACAATCGAATTTCCTTTTGTCACTGTGGAACAACCCTAACTGATGTATCTAAACTGATTTTTTGCCTCTAATATATATATATATATATATATATTTATATATTCTGAGGCAAATACTTTCAGTAGTATTATTGGGAAGGTTTCAGTTGAAATGAACATATGAGCCCTCATTAAATGCAAAGCATTGCATACATATGGGCATTATTACAGACAAAGAGTGTTGTCCACTTTTTGTTAGAATTAGATGTAGGTCGAAAGGCCTCTCACATAGTTTGCAAAGGGTGTTAATAGAAGACATAGACACGTGTTTCGTCCTACCAGGACTCATCAGTATGCCTCGTCTGTTTGACACCCCAGTGGAATGGACCAGCTACCCTTAAGGCAGTGTGCCTTGGATTTATTGTCCTATGTCTTCTGTTAGCACCCTTTGCAAACTGTGTGAGAGGCCTTTCGGCACCATG
Organism: Neoceratodus forsteri; assembly: GCA_016271365.2. NCBI lineage: Eukaryota > Metazoa > Chordata > Ceratodontiformes > Ceratodontidae > Neoceratodus > Neoceratodus forsteri. The sequence goes on from CM028130.1 coordinate 60,216,549, forward strand.
CAATTCTGCTTAAAGTTGGACCAGAATAACATTCTGTGGTGATTTGCATATGTAACCCACAATGCTTTGCATTGTGGGGGCATGTGTGATTTTGTATTTTTTTGAAACTTGGTTTCCTAGCCAAATGCCCTTTGTAATTCCTTGGTTTCAGTGTTTACATAGAGGTTCTTTTTATCTTTAAATAGTTTTTTTATTTTAATGGGGTCACCATAATAAATCCAAGGCACACTGCCTTAAGGGTAGCTGGTCCATTCCACTGGGGTGTCAAACAGACGAGGCATACTGATGAGTCCTGGAAGGACCCTTTGCAAACTGTGTGAGAGGCCTTTCAGCACCATGCAATTTCTGCTTAAAGTTGGACCAGCATAACATTCTGTGGTGATTTGCATATGTAGCCCACGATGCTTTGCATTGTGGGGGCATGTGTGATTTTTATTTTATATATATATATATATATATATATATATATATATATATATATTTATACAGATAAGGATGTGAACAAGAAAGAGTGAAATTTATAAGTATATATATATATATATGTATATAAACTTTTTGCAATATACTGTCTCTTTAAGAGAACCACTATTTATTTGGTCTCATTATGTGAATGGACCATCCCCCGATGATGCACTAGTTGCGAAACCGGTAGGAGTTTTTTGCTTTGTTGCCTTTTTCTAGCATGTTGTGAGCATTTTGCCTTTAATATTCATTTAATAAAGCCTTTTTTCTCATGAGTCCAGAGTGGTGCTGGTTTTGCTGTTTGTTGTGGCTTCTCGATCAGTGCACTCTCTTTTGCAGCTGGAGCTGTTTTTTGCTGCTTTTGTTTCATAGATACATAGATACATAGACGGTGTCGGCAGATAAGGGCCTATGGCCCACCCAGTCTGCCCATTTGAGCTTGTAAGTTCAGTTTATGTTTTCCTAGAAGTCTGTTGCCCCTTATCCCTGACCTCAAGAATTCCTTAATGTCTATCCCATGCATTCTTAAATCCCGTGATTGTTTCCTTTCTGACTCCTGCCTTCAGCGTTCCCCCCTTTCCTTTTTTTGCTTCATGTTTCTGCCATTTCATCCCCAGTATTGCTTTCACTGTTTTACCTTTGCTGTGTCTCATTATTCTTATGCTCCCCTCCATTCGTCCATTTTGCTGCTGCTCTATTTTTTGGACTTTCTCCTTTCACAGCCATGCTCCATGCCTGGAGTGCTTCCAGGTTGTGATGTCACCATCAAACACATATTAAAACAATACCCTTCATTTCATGTATATACCTTGAGCTTCAGTGCTGTTCCTGCTCTTGTCTACACCTTATCATATGTGCCCTCTTTACTGTGCTGCATCATTCTTCCTTGCTCCTTTGTCTTTCCACCTTGCTACTCCCATTCTGCTCTGAATCTCCTGCTCTATTAAGCATCAGCTAGCTGCTCTTTCTTTGCACAGCCCGCATCAGTATTTTATTGCTTTCCAGTCTGTGCCTCTAACTCATTCATGCTGAGGTATTTGAGTGAAGGTAGACTTGCCTCATCTACAAGAGATGGGAGTTCTGTTGTTCAGCATTCAAACCATCCTATTGTACTACTAGCAGTGTCATTTCAGTCTCTGTCTCTAACTCATACTTGCTACACTTTTGACTGCAGGCAGGCTCACTAAGTCTACCAGAGATAGGAGTTCTGACACTAATCATTCAACCACTCTGCATCTACCGCAATATACGTTCAAGCACTGTCATTTTGGCATCAGTCACACTACCAACTTTCTGCATGTACCACAGTTTACTAAACATATTGGCATTTTGGCATCTCCTAGGCAACCACTCTGCATCTACCTCAATACCCAGCCATGTACTGGCACAGTGGCATCTTCTTGCTTACTGTCTGCATTCCGTTCCAAAGCAGTTTCACCAAGACTTCCTTGGACTTTATTCCGCTCAGTGCAATGTGCAGCATATTGGCTCCATGCCATTTCTTTACCATCTGAATCTCCTGCAAACCCATAAAAATGTCCTGTAGGTTCCCAGGCCCAGATATTCAAACTGCACCACAAAGTAGTGAAACAGCAGGAGCAGGAGCAAGTGCAGTGTGCCCATGCACAACCCATGTGATATTCAAACATAGCGCAGGCCAAGGTGCACTTGTGCAACACAAATGAATATCATGCCAACTGCACTATGATGCAACCAGGGATGCACAGTGGCACAGGGCTGATGTGCAGTAGCACAACCAGGGATGCACAGTGGAGCAGGGTAGCAGTGCAGTAGCACAACCAGGGATGTGCAGGGACAGGATGCAGGGGTGCACCACCCATGGAAGACATGGGAAGAGGTGCACGCAGCAGACCAGACAGCAGCCCCTGCACACCATGAACTGCACAACCTGTGGTGAGCTGGATGAACTGTCAGCCCATGAATACCAGCACTGAATTCCCAGCTGGGGCATGGTGCCCCAGCACACCCCCGGCAAGCAATGACCGTAACACAAGGAGGGTCGGCCACCCTGTGCCACCCTATCCCACCAATGCAGAGCACACCCTGCACAGCGATCCCCAGACACCCCACCCAGGAGCAGCACCCAGCAGTGCATGGCTTCATATGCATGCCACCACCCCCACTGTGACAATACAATCCTGTGCACCATGGAACCATGCATGGCAGTCCCACCATGAGCACCCCACAGCAGGCAGCAGCAGCCACCAACGCAACAACTGCAGACACTGTGCCACCCTGCATGGCCCCCCAAGGCACAGCCAAGAGGTTGACCCTGCGTCGGCACCCGAGGTACCCTGCATGCGACAGGGTCTGCCCTGGACCCCACCACCAGCAGGACAACACCCAGCACACCCACCCAAGCACACACCCTGTCCAAGCACTGGCCCAAACAGCCAGCACAGACACCCACAGTTGTGCATGGAGACATGTGCCACACAGGATGCAACACGGGGCATGGACAAACACCCACCCAGACCCAAGGGTACCCCAACACAGGAAAACAATAGCGGGACAGCAAACCCACTGGCATGTGACCACAGCAGCTGTGTACCCACAGCCAGCACCCCACCATGGCACAGGTGTACCAGCCACTCTGCGCATGCACCATGAAGCCGTCCACCACCAGCATGTGGCCGGAGCACAAGTGACAGACATCGGAGCACAGATCCTGCAACAGACATCAGAGACAGCATGTAGAGGGGACAACAACAGTACAGGCCACAGTGCCACCCGAGGCAGACGTGCACCATACCGGTGACAGCAGACAATCCACCATTGTGCCAGGTCCAGGGGGTGGCCAGCATAGACAGCCACCACTGACATGCCAGCAGACTGTGCATAGCACAGACATGCAAGGGTGTCAGCTGCATGGGCCATGGACATACTGACAGGGGCGCCATGGACACAGTGCATGCACCGGGGACCACTGCACACAGACGTCCTCCAGTGCACATGGAACAACACACATACCACAGCCAGTGACCGTGTCCCCGGTCCACACCATAGGCAGGTCCCTGCCAGACACGCACACATGCCCAGGCCTGCACCACCCCCAACACCATGCACACCACTGCAGCCAAGCACCATTAGCCCTCTGCAAATCAGAGACCATCACAGTTGTCATAACAAAATGTATATAATAAACAAATGTGAACAATAAAACATATGTACAACTATATACAATGGGGTGGGGGAACGGCCAAAAACCAGGTGGGGGTGGGCATGGGGCAGGGGTGAACAAATGGGAGAGGGATGAAAGGGTATGAGGGTGAGTCCCATGGGGATTCAATAAGGGGGCATTGAGGGCCTGTTGCTTGCCCCTCTCCCCACTTCTCTGCCTTTGCCTTCCTCCGTGGCACCATACCCCATCCCACTCCATCTGTTGCAGGATCTTGAGTGTGGCTCTGGCAAGCTGCAACTGCTCCTGTACCCCTCTCTCCAGCACCGTCTAGCATTGTCCACCTAGGACAAGGGAGCAGAGTCAATACACATGACTGGCCAGACCCCTGCAGCCCACCCATTGTGCATGGCATACAGCCATGGGCCACACCCCTGTGATGGCATGCAACCACCCACAGTGACCGTGCCCACAAGACCCGCCTACCCAGGCACCAACAGCCATGTGGACCGCTGCACACACCCACCACCCATGTCCCACACAGCACTACCGTGGCTGCACAGTGACATGGCTATGCAGTGCGAAGGCAGTGGCACAGCCATGTACCCAGTGCACGCATGGACCACCAGCAACACCCACCCACACATGGAGTGCCACAGAACAGTGCTGAGTGCAGCATGTGGTGTGCATGGTGGTGTGGCCAAGTGCGGGTGGCCATGCCTCACCGCCAACCCTGCAACACAGCATGCAGAGATGTGAGGGGGAAAAGGGACTTACCTGCATCCAGACCGGCTGGGCACTGCTGGCCCATGGCCCCTCCTCCACGACCCTACTGCAGCTGTGGCGAACCAGCCCTGTCCTGATCTGCTTGGGCTCACCTCACCCTACAGTGCTCCTCCAGGCCTAGGGTGCAAACACAGAGAGGGGAACATCAGTACAAACCAGTAGCAAAGCCCCCCCCAGTGTGTGTGTTCCCACACAGCCCAGCCATGCCACAACCCCACCACAACCACCAATGCCCCCACTAGATGGCCCCCACCTCCCTGCAGGGTGGACACATGCACACCACAATACCTGGACGGATGGATGCTACTAGTGTATGGATGGAGCACCTACCTGGCCGTGGCATGGCACCTCACCAGGTGCATGCCTGCAGACACCCCAGTCTGTCCAGGTCCCTCCACCAGAGGTCTCCATATTGGTGGTGACACTGCTCACTGGACCTGGTGATACCAGTGGCCTCCTCCATGCCCTCAGCAACCTCCTCCCACATGGCACTGCGTGGCCTGTCGAGTGGGTCCTGGCCAAACAGGGTCCCAGCATGGGCTCAACAATGGCCACAGGGTTTGCCAGCTCTACTGTGCTCCACTGCCGTGCTCACCTGTGTGACATCCTGCTGTGAGTACCGATAATAAAATGGTGCTCTGTAGCACACCTTCCCCACGTGCGGAGGCTGCATGGTACAGCGCTGCCATTCCTTATCGCGCTGTCATTGAACTGTGCGAAAGGGGTGCACCCATGTGGATGCATGGTGCCAAGGTGGCAAAGGTCGACTGCAAGGTCAAGGATCTGTCCATGCATGGAGTGCCACAACACTATTGGGACTCCCTGCATGTAGCATGGTAGGGTGCCTGTGTGCGATGCCCTGCAGTGGCCTACCACACTGTGGCTCCATGGCACCTACGGCACACCAGGCATGAGTGCCACATGGGTGAACAGCACACCCCTCCCACGCACAGCACATCATCAGAGCGGGATGCGTCAACATCAGCACCCCGGGCATGCACCATGCAGAGCCTACTGTGCACGTCACAGAGCTGCACCATAGCCTGAGCACACTCAACAACATTGCGCAAGGCGCAACAGCGTGATATTCAGCCACCATATGGAAATCAGCTCATCAGCAATTCCATGACACAACCACTACATTAGCATCCACTTAAAGTTGCGTCTCACCTCATTTTCATGCCTTGCACTATGTAGATGCGACATGGGGCTGCAGAGGACATAGTTTGGTATTGCAGTCCATTGTGGTGGATTGCATGCTGTTGGGATTTGTGGACTGTGGTTTGTGAGGGCTGAATGGGACTGCACATTCAAAGGTAACACCTGTCATTTCCACTGGCTCGATCATGACTGAATGAGAGGATGAGGAGGAACAGGGATGGGGAGAAGGAGGAGGCCCAACTTCACCCGGGCTGAATCAGATGCCCTGTTCGAGGCCTATCTCGACAGGGAACTGCTGCTCAGCAGACAGCGGGGAACACCACAGGCCCATGCTGTGGCATGGGGTGACATGGCTCATGCCGTGAGCCAGCTGTCACTGTGTGGGTGGTGAGGGGAATGCCACAGGGCAGGGCGGTGACAATAACACTACTGTGTTCCCTTACAGCTCCTGCGTGTCTACATGGGTCAGCTGTGGTGGGTTTGTCCACCGAGGGTGATGCCCTGGACATGTAGGAATGCCCATCCACCTCCACAGGTATCCGATGGACCAGACCAGTGCATACCTGCCTGTCTATCTGGACTGAATATGGTGGTGTGGGTGTGGATGAGGCCCTGCCTGTGCCCAAGCGTGACAGTGCCCACAGACTCCAGCGTGCTGGGACATGGATTGGTGCCAGATCTGGTACTGATGATGATGGATCACACATCCCAGACAGTGATACGTGTGTGATGCAGGATGGTCCCACAGCAGGAAATGGCATGGGCATAGCCTTGGGTGGTGCTGCTGTGGAGGCCTGTATGAGAACACATTCCCAGCTTGTGTCTGTATGCCCCAGTGGGCAGCACTGGTGTGCGTCCAGGCTGGTGGGGCTGTTGCGGCCACTGTGGCGGCACTGGTGAGCCCTGGCAATCAGCAGCCAGAGGGGCAGTGCCTGCAGTCGGCCAATGGCGACGGGGGGACAGTGTCGGGGGGTGGTTGTAGTGTACCACGTGTGAACATGCTCCAGCATGGCTTTGGTGTGCAGCACCCATCATCAAGGGGTGCTGCCCAGCAGGGCCAAGAACACCACGAGGGACAGCATGGCGGACTGGCGGATGACCTCTTTGATGAGCACATCCACCTACTCCTGGCTTCAGTGGATCAGCAGTTGTGGCTTGTGACCACGGTGGGTGCACTCAGTGCAGTTCTGCATCAGGCAGAGGAGCGGCACAGCAGAGACCATTGTCTGCTCCTGGCAGAGATGGCCCGACAGTGGGAGGATGTGACCTCTGCCACTGACAGGCAGACACATGCATTCACAGCTGTCATGGCCACATTGGGCACCCAGTTCAGTGCCCATGTGCCGCAGGCACTGTGCAGTGTCATGTCCACCCCCAGTTCCCGGTGCCGTGCAACACCTAGTATGTCTACACCGGGTTCGACTGTGGGCATACCAAGCACGCCTGGCACAGGCATGTTAGGTGAGCTGCAGACCCCTGCGTGAACATGGTTGCGTTCACACAGTGTCACCCTTGGGGGACCATCGGTGCCACCCCATTAGGTCAATGGTCAGCCTGGTACAGCTGGCAGGTCTCGGCAGGGCCACCCACACATGCATCGCAGCTGTGGCACTGTGGCACATGACTGACCTGTCTCCCACCATAGCCACTGTCTTCTGCTACCCTGTGTGCAGTGTGGTGTTCATCATGCAATGCACGGGTGGGGTACTCGGCCCTGCACACACACGGTCCCTGTGCACACCCTTCTGGCTGCTGGCCACTGTGGCATGTGCATGATGATGCCTGTGTTGTGCTGTCCGCCAGTGTGCAATGGTGCTCAGCGTCTGAGGCATGCACAGTGACGGCCACTGGGTGTGGTCTTGTGAGGACCTGTGTGGGGGTAGGGTTGGCATTTGGGATTGATGTGCAATCTACCCCTTATGCATGTCTTGTGGTGTGTGTGTGTGTGAGTGCACGTGTCGTGTTTGGCCCTGCCCATCCCTGATGCCGTGTGCGGTGCCACACTCAGACCCATTACCTTACCACCATCCACCCCGGGGTTTGTCCCTGCCTGTCTGTGGGCTGTGCCCTTACCATTGGTGGTTGCACATGGCCCCATGACCTACCTGTGTTGACCAAAGTGCTCTTCTGTGATGGTGTCCTGGTGCAGCTGTGACATCTGGATCAGGCAGGGGTCCCTACACCCAGGGGGTGGCTGCCCACCACCGTCTGGACCGGCATCCTCATTGTCCCCACCGCTGTCCCCCCCTTAGACCTCTACGGCTATCCCATAGTCATTGGCCATATTGTGCTGGATGCAGCAGGCCATGAATAGCCCACAGGCCTTCGAGGAGCTATACTGTAGGGCACCGCCAGACATGTCCAGGCACCGGAAATATGCCTTCAGCATCCCGAACACCCACTCGATGACATTACATGTTGTGGCATGTGCCTCATTGTACCATAGCTGCGATGGGGTAGTGGGGTGCTGATATGGTGTGAGCAGCCAGGGACGGAGTGGGTAGTCACTGTCACCTGTGTGTAGACGGTGGACATTAGTATGGTGGTCTGCTTTGCTTTTCCATGGGCCAACAAGGCTGGTACCCATGGCACCTCTGACTATGCACCCCCCCAAGTCTGCTCATGTCATCCTGCGTGATATGCATACTCACCCACTAGGTGGCTAGTGGGGATGTCCCCACTCTCAAACCTGTGGCACAGTGTGAACTGGTGCCAGATGAAGGCATCATGTGCTCCCCCAGGGTGCATGGCACAGACATTGGTTATGCACCCCCTAGCATCGTACACCACCTGGCAGTTGATGCTGGCATACCCCTTCCTGTTGATGTAGGACTCACCGTCTGGGTCCAGGTGGCATGTGGATGGCCACACGGGTGCAGTCAATGGCCCCGAGCATGCCAGACAACCGTGCTACCCTGTGGAACTCTTGTATGTGTACTATGCACTCCACCTGTATGCTGGGGAAACAGACGTACTCTGCAGCATGTGGCAGCAGTGCACTGAGGAATTGTGTGAGTAGGCATGATGTGGCCAACTGGGTTATGCCTGTTTGTCCCCTGTTGGTCTCTGGAAGGTGCCCGTGGTGAGCAGACGTGTGACAGCTGTCACCTTCATCTCCACTGACAGAGCATGGCTCCGTCATGTGGGTGCCTGCATCTCATCACTGCACAGCTCACAGAGCCGCCTCAGGATTGCCCAGTTCAGGTGGTACCGGCCCAGTATCTCTGTGTCAGAGTAGTGTTTGAGGGTGGTGCAAGCTCAGTACTGCCTGTTCTAGGTGTACAACTGACAGGCCCTTCCACGGCCACACCCCTGCTGCTGCCTGCCTTCTCACATCCCTCATTAATGCCTCCATCTGGAAGGAGGTGCTGGCCATGTCCCTGGCTGGTGTTCCGCCCTCTGTGGCTGTTATCCCATTCCCTCCGCTGTCCATTTCTGATGCTCCCCCTGCACATGGTACACCTCTGGCCTTTGGCTGTGGCTGTCCTGACTACTGCCACTGCCCTCAGTCCACTGTGGCATTCCACTTACAATCCTGCACAGTGGCACAGGCTCCCCACTCTTATCCTGTTTCTGGATCACTTCAGATTTGCCCTGTCCTGCTCCTGCCCAGTCCTGCTCACTGCTACCCTCTGCCTTGTGCCTGTCAGCTTGCTCCCACCTGGGGCTTCCCTGTAGTGTTCTTGCATCCCTCTCTTTATCCTTTTTAATTTGAATAATTTCTGCTGTCGCGCAGCTTCCGCTAGCTCCCCTATTGCACATGGCACATGCTGTTGAATATCGCACTGCTCATGTTATTCATGGTTCTGCCCCCTATGGTTGCACATGCATTCATTACTATTGTGCTCTTGTGCATTGCAACTTGTGCTGCACAGCTGCCTCCCACTGAATATCGCACAATGGCACATTTCCATACTTGTGCTGTCACATCCCTGTTTCGCATGGCACATCTCTTTTGAATATCTGGGCCCCAGACTTCTTCACAGGCTCCACAGCTTGTACCTGGGCATCAGAATCATGCTACACCATTCATGGCTGGACTGTTCCCCACCTTCTGGCTAACTGCAGATATCTTGCATCCAAGCTCAAAGACTACCTGCATGGGAATTGTAATATTTGTTCCTCGCTTTAAAGAATCAACCTGTTAGGGGTCCCAATTTCAGCCAGCTAGTACCTCAACTGAAACAAGCTCCTTTGTCAGACATCTGAGATGTCATGGCTCTGCTTTCTTTGGTTTTCAATCTACAATCCCATTTTGTGGCTTTCAGAGTTCACTTCCAGGATCAGCCTACTCCAACCTTTGATCCAGCACCCTCTATTGCCATTCCATCAACCAGCCATCTCCTGTCACCATGGGTCCTCCGTGTAATGTTCAGACCATCAGTTCTCTATCCACCTTAGAGCCTCTACTGTTCCAGACCTCAGTCTAGAGATGGCCAAATCATCTTCTGTGGTGCTATTCCTGAGATAGGAAGGCTTCAGATTCCAGACTCCTGCAAAAATTGACTGTCCCTAAATTTGTCCTAGCGTTTATCCTCTGTGTCAGTGTGATCTATTCTGCATTGCCCTCAAGCCATGAGAAATTGGACTCCTTGCTATATTTTCTTGCTGCTCTACAGAGGACCCATTTCTATGATTCCTGCCGATCCTTCTCTGCTAACGTTGCAGCAATGTTGGCACGTTATATTACCAAAATACATTGGGCGTTTCTTGATGTGAGATCTTTTTCTGTCTCTTCTCTGAGCAGCCCTGTTACTCATGCTCCCTGTGCAGCTCTTCAATTTGATTTTCTGTCCTCTAACAGCTTCTCATGCCTCAACTAATCAAGCAAGCCTAGATCATCCATCAAGCTTCAATTTCTCTCCTGTGCCAAGGTTTACTCGGATCTTCTCTAGTCTTTATCCATCAGACAAATTGCTCATTCCAGCCTGGCCTACTCAAACCATAGAAGTCAAGCCAACCGGCATCAATTTTATCTGCTCCAGCTGCCCTGAAGTTGCTGCACATCTACAGCTTCTGTTGACCCACTGTGTTCGCTATATTTTCCTGACAACTCCCCAACCTCCTGAAACATCAATTATTCCTCCATCTACTATGATCAATCTGCAAGCTTCTTCTAGGATTCTAGCTCCCATCCTTCCTGCCCAGTTTTGCAGCATATCCTTTTCAGCTTCTTCAAGGACTCCACGGTAGTATCGCACTGCTCTCCTCTGCTGCCTTCCACTCATACTCTGCAGTTTACAGTTTCTGATTCTGCAGCAGTCCATCAGCTCTTACAAAAGGAACTTTGAATGGCATTCCTACTGGGATCTTTAGCACCCACCATTTTTTGCTTGACAATCACTCCCATGAGTGTTGTTGCTACTAGCATCTTTCCAGCAAGAAGCTTCTCATTGTCGACTTATCTGCACCTCTGTCCTCATCCACTCCAGGGCTCCACTTCTTTGGTCCCTTCAAAGATGTTAACTACCCTTTGCTCATATCAACAATGTATTAGCAATTATCAAACACTTCAGCCTTGGATCCTGACTCACAAAAGCTGATATGTTGATACATTTCAATTGCTACCCATGCATCCACCTTTGGCATCTCCATGGTATGTTTTGGGTTGAGTGTTATTACTTTGCAGTTTGTCCAGCTTTTGGTTAAGCAGCTCAAAGCTTTCAATCTGTTTTCTAAGTGCTGTTGTGCACTCTTTTATATGCTTTATTGAATCTTCAGTGGCTATGCTGCTATCTTCAACCAGTCCTGGATCGTTTCAGCCTGGCCTCTGGGCCTTGCATGTCTCAAAGATCTTCAAAGATGTCATCTCTCTGTGAGTTTACCCAATAGTAGATGCAGCCCACATACATGATCATTGCTGGTCCCTCCAGACTGTCTACAATATTCTAAAAATCAATTGCAGTGCACATCATCAACAAGTGCTATCCAATCAAAGCAGCTGTTTCATTTTTCACTTCCAGTTCAGACATTTTCATCACCTCCATCCTTCAGCAGACTCAGTCATAACTTCACATCTTGCATTCAATTGGCATCATACCTTAGAATATTATCTTCTGCAAGCAAATGCAATATGTGGGCCATTCGAACTCAAGCCACCCAAGCTACTTATATCTCAGCACAAAAAGTATTCTCATTCTGCGCTCAGCAATTCTCCGCAAATAATTCTGCTCATGTTGAATGAATTCTCATATTCCTAACTTTACAGCAAGCCTTGCAGTAATCATCAGAAACACATCAGCATCAACTTGGCTCAATCCTTCTTCCTTTCCAGCACATTGTTTTCTTATAGAAAAGCTTCTTCAACATCAAAGAATAATACTCCTGTGCACATCATCAAGAGACTTGGAAGATGGACTTCATCAGTTAACCCAGAAGTAAAAAGCTGTGAAGCATTTAGGATCGTCACCTCTTAGCTTGCCCAAAGAACAGGCAGGTCAGTAGCCATGGGTCCTCAAAGGTTTCCTCTACAGGGGATTTTTCCTCTCCTGCTTGCTATTGGTCATGTTCTCTATGAGTTGGAGGAGGTAATCTTTCTGGGCCTTCTATTCCCTACACTCTGCCCAGCTTCCTATCAAGGGTGAGAACAGAGAAAAGCCAAAAGCTTAAATCAATGTTCACAAGCAAAATTGCTGTTCACAACAAAATTGAAATGGGAGTGCTGAAGCCCAAGGTTGAATGTTGGGGATTGGCTCCTCCCACATTTCACATAAAAGCAGCCTACTCCTTGCCATCCACGCTTAGTGTATTTCATCACACCCACCCTCCTCACCATCCTCCTATGACACTCTACTCATCCTTGGTGCTGGGTCTTCTATTCCCTACATGCTGCCCAGCTTTCCTAAAAAGGGTGGGAACAAAGAAAGGTCAAAAGCTTAAATCTGTGTACACAAGCATAATTGCAATTCACAACATTGAAACTATTATAACTCTCGTTATTAAGTTGCTCATTTTTGCCTCTGTGCTGTCTATACCAAATTACTGCATAGCAAATACAAGCAAGCTTTGACAAAAACTTATTTAAATAAAATTGATGTTTCACACTTTGCTTTCACTTCCAGTGGACAGGCAGGTTGCAAGTATTTTCAAACATAATTTGTAAAATAGCTCCAACTTTAAAAATATTATTTGTGTTTCAGTTAAAACAAGGAAAACCCTTGCACTTGTATCATCCTCTCCAACTGGGTTCCCAGGCCTTCTGTTGGGCAATGTCAAATGTCTAGATTTAATAGGGTGGGATCTGTCACATGACATATTTCAAAGCAAAAAGCCAGCAAACTCTAAAATGAGATTTTATATACTATAAAATAGAACAAATAAAATCAGTTCTTAAGTTGACTCGGTCAACAAAAGTACAAATAGTATACACTATAGCAACAGTGTAATAAAGCTTGAACAGGAAACATAAGTGAGCTAAAAGTATCAGGGGGTAACGCCTGTTAATAAAGGTTCTTATAAAAATTATCTTTAATACTTTGATAGAGTGTTAGCCAGCACTGGTAAATGAGTATGTGTTGAGTGATTTATTTTGTAGCCTCTATTAATTTTGCTTTAATGTATCAGTAGCTACTAATTTTAGATCTGCAGTAGGCTAAGTATAGTTCATGTGTTTTGGAAACAAACAGATTCAGAAAGGGTTACACATTTGATTCTATTCCTCTCTCAAGTTCCTATTTATCTTGATTAATCTCTGTTTCAGCATTTTACTATAAACAAACATTTGTTAATGCCAAACGTTAGTTTGCATGCTGTTGTATTGGGTCCCGCTTGTACACATTTTACTATATATTTACCCAAAAGAGACCAGATGAGATGTAATACAGTATGTCATCTGAAATGTGGTTCTGATTGTACATAGTAGTATATAGCATTTTCCCAGGATAGTAGAGGTGAGATGCAATATCTCATTTTTAGTGTGGTCCTGTTTTTTTTATACTGTATTTTTCCTGGACAGATCATCTTAGACACAAAATCTCCTATTCAGTGGGGTTCTGCTGAGGGGTCCTGTTTTTACATAGTTTTGCAATAGATTTTCTCAGGATATCCCAGCTGAGATACAAAATCTCATTCTCAGTTGGGTTCTGCTTTGACACATGTTTTTACTGTATTTATCCAGCACAGCACAGCTCATACACAATCTTGTTTTCAGTGGGATCCTGCTTTTCCCAGTTTTTACAGTGTATTTACAAAGGATAACATTGCTGAGATGCAATATTTTAGTTTTGATGGTGCCCTGTTTTTATACATTTATGTATGTATTTACCCAGGATAGCCAGCAGAAAGGCAAGTTATATTTTCAGTGTGGTCCAGTTTTTACAATGAATTATTCCCTGGACAATTAAGCGAGGGCTGTTCTGTACTGAGTCTGCTTTTACACATTTTTCTATATATAGACTGAATGAGATGCAAAATCTTATTTTCAGTGATGACCTGCTTTTACACCTTTTTTTAAATTGTATTTACCCAGGATAGGCCAGCTGATAGGCAATAACTAATTTTCAGTGGGCTCCCAAATTTTGATCCCAAATTTCCAACATAGTGTTTTTATGATGTGGCATTATGATCAAGACAGGTGGTATTTTTTAAATCACATCAGAAAGGGGATTTTGCTGTGCAACTATGAAAACATGTTTTGGAGAAGATTTAAAAATGACACCTGTCATGTTCACGTGGTGGGCTAACACAAGGGATATGTTAAACATTAGGGGCAAAATCTGCAAAAATAAAATTATGAATAAACATTGGAACAATTTTATGTTTCTTCATAATGTAGTTTTTTTTTCACATTTTGACTGACATTTTTTAACATTGCCTTTTTATGACCCCATGTTATGATCAAGACATTTTACATGATATAATTTTTAATAATCCTGTCCAAAAGATGGTTTCACAGAGGGACTATGAAAACATATTTCAAATGGAATTTGAAAAATGACACCTTTCATGTTCATCAGATGTGGTAACAAAAGGGATATGTGCACATTTAGTGCCAACACTGGCAAATATCACCAAGCTGTGAGTAAAGATTGACAAAATTTGGCTTCCTCATAACTTTTTTTTTGACATATTGACTCCAAATTTCAACACCTTATTTTATGACCCTACCTTATGATCACACCCAATGGAATTTTTGAAATACAATTCAAAAGGTGACTTTGTGGAGCAAATGCATAAAGAAGTTTTGAAGAAGATTTAAAATTTTAAAAAATGGCACCTGTTTTGATCATGAGGTGGGGTACTGTAACACGAGGGCTATGTTAAAAATGTGGGCCCAAAATCTGCAAATATTACAATGTTATGAGTAAAGGTTGAAAAAAAATCAATGTTTCTTCATAACATTGTTGTTTTGTGATATTTTGATCCCAAATGTTCAGCATAGTTTTTTATGACCCCTCCTTCTGAACATTATAGGTGTCATTTGTAAAATTCTGGTTAAAATGTTATTTCACACCACAAGTGGAAAAACACATTGTGGCCAGGATTTGAAAAATGACACCTGTCATATCCATGATGTCGTGTGATAAAATGACTTAGCTGAACATTTTTGGTCAAAATATTGAAAGTTATGAGCAAGCAATAACATTTTTCAAACTACCTTCAAAGCGTTGTTGCTTTTTTAATATTTTAACCCCACATTTTCAATATTATCTTCTTGTGACCCTCCCTCATGAAGTTGTTAGATAAAAATGTTCAAATCCTGCTGAAAAGGTGATTTGGTGGCATGACCGTGAAATCACTTTTTTGGTCAGATTTTAAAACTTTCACCTACCTTGTTTATGAGGTGGAGTCTGAAAAAGCTATGCTAAAATTTGGGGGAAAATATTAAAAAATGACCATGTTATGAGTGCAAGTTCAAAATGCTGTGAAATATGATGATTACATTTTATCTGATTTCCTCAGTTCATTTTCTGGTGTTAAAGAGTGAATGTGTGTTTCCAGTCCAGAGAGGATTACAGCATTGGACCCCTGGTAGGTAAGTAATGGATAAGAGATGTGGGGTGGTAGGTGCTTAGTTGGGGGTCAGATGGGGGGTGAGTAATGGCAGTAGAGGAAGCAGCAGAAATGTATGTATATATATATATATATATATATTGATGGACCGTTTTCTTTTAACAGGGTGTAAAACAATACATTGAGGGATGGTTTTCTTTATTGCAAGTACTGACACTGGGGATTGGGTACTCCACTGTTGGGATCCTATTTACAGGGCATGGGAAGCATTGGGGAGGTGGGAGAGATATGTGAGAGAGGGTGGAACTTTTTAAAAGGATCACAGGAAGCAAACAGGGAAGTGGAAGAAATATTTGGCAGAGAGTGAGATTATTTATTTATTTTATTTTATTTATTTAGTTTTTGTTAACTGGGTAGGTGCACTAGCCATAAAATGACTATTTTCAGGCACGACCCAGGAGAGTACAACAAAAGGAGAACAGCTGAACAACAGCAACATGGGTACAATAATACAAATAGAGGAACAGTACAGCAATGCTACAAAAATACAATGGGTAGAAACAAAAAAAATAATGTGAGGAATGTTCAAACATAACAAGAAAGACTGACAGGAAGGTCGGGGTGGTAATTGGCAAAACAACAGTGTATGGTCAGCAACAAGGTTCGAGAAGGAAGAGAGCTAGTAGTCAAGAAGTTATTTACAAAGAGAAGGAAAACTATGGGGAGGGGAATAGGAGACAGTCTTGGAGCTGGATTAGAGCAGGGGTGACATTACTGGTAAGTCTCAGGAGCTTCAGGTTGGGTCAAAGCATGTACAAGCATCAGCTAAGGATAGATAATGATGATATTCACTTTTAAATCCAAAGTGAGACTGAGACAGCTGGAGGTTGAGTGAAGAACATTCCATAGCCTGGGAGCAGAGAACTGGAAGGCCCCTGTGCCTTTAGTCATCCAACATCTCGGAACATAGAGCAAGGATTTGTCAGCTGATCACAGGCCATGGGAGGATGGTTGAGGGACCAGCAACAACGCCGCCAGCTGGGATGGGTTTTTTCCTGGATAATCGAGTCCATTAGTGATCCAAGGTAGTATTGTCTACTGGCAGAGGGTGAGAGCCAATTCAGAGCCTTATAAAGAAGGCAGTGATGTTTGAGTTGAGGCGACGAAGAGGCAAATCAGCATATATTGTTATAAGTCACGTCCCATTTTAGTAGGGAGGTTTTATGTGCAGAGGTAAGAATAGAGGCACCATAAGTAAGGGTTGGGAGCAGAATACCTCAAGCAGTTGCTAATTTGGCTGAGGGTGTAAGCATGTAGCTCGTTTTGTAAGCTACTCCTAGTTTCAAGTTTACAGCTTTGCACGAGGGACTGTATGTGAAGATTAAAATACAGGGACTGGTCCAGGAGGATCCCAAGGTACTTGAAGGAAGTAACATTTTCAAGTGGAAATCCTCCTGGGTGAACAACCTCCAGCAAATTAGAACATGTCTTAATCTTTGGTGCAGAACCTAGGAGCATGGCTTTCATTTTCTTTTCATTTAGTACAAGCATACGTTCTAGTAGCCAGTCTAAGACCTTATTGAAGTCTGAAGTAAGTGATGCAGGCAATACTAGAAGAACTAGTGTAGATGATCAGGTCATCAGCGTAGAGAATAGCTGAGCAGGATTCCAGGACCTCAGCTGCATTGTTGATAAAAATTGAGAACAGAAGGGGCCCAAGGATAGAGCCCTGGGGGACCGCAACGTTGATAGAAGATGTGTTGGACAGGGAGGAGTTAAATTTGACAGCTTGCGACCTGTTCGACAGGTAACTACAAAACCAGTCCATAACAGGGGTAGAGAAATGGAATTTATGGAGAGTGGAGAGAAGCAGGGGATGGTCTACAATGTTGAAAGCCTTAGTGATGTCAATGAAGATGGCACCTGTGAGTTTTCCAGAGTCCATGTTGAACAGAATATCAGTAGTTAGTTGAAGAAGAGCTGAGGTGGTGCTATGACCTTTTCTGAAACCATGCTGAGTGTCTGAGAGGAGATTGTAGCATGTAAGGTAGTTAATGGTCTGTGATGCAACTATTTTCTCTAGGATCTTGTTAAGGACAGAGAGAATTGCTATAGGTCTGTAATTGGCCATGTCCTTTGGGTCACCTTTTTTAAAGACAAGCATTACTCTTGCAGATTTCCATAGGTCTGGCATGGTGCTATGGATAAGGGATAGAGTGTAGATTCTGGCACTCGGAGAGGCAATGAGTGGAGCAGCCAGCTTAAGCAGATGAGGTTCCAGTGAGTCAGAACCAGAGCTGGTATTGGCAGATATGGATCTCAGTAATTTCAGAACTTCCACTCTTGATATAGCCTTGAAATAGAATGGTGGCACTGGAGGAGCATCATACGATAGGGCAGTATGGTTGTCTGATGGTAGTGTGGTAGGCAGATTGGAGTGCGATCCACTAGGTTGTAAAGCCAAGGTATAGCATGAAAGATCAGAGAAAAGATTGTTAAAACTGTTTGAGATGGTCCTAGGGTCATTACAGTGTGCTCCATTTATGATCATTTCATCAGGAGTGACCGACTGCGAGGTACCGAGAAATGTTTTGACATGGGCCCAGAATTTCCTGGGGTCGCAGGCTGAGTTTTGTAGAAGGTCCTTGCAGTATTTGCTTTTAGCAACTCTAACTTGTCTCTTACATCTGTTCCTTAGTTCTCGATAGACAATAAGATCTGACTGTAGGCCAGTTTGTTTGTAGCGAATCCAAAGCTTGTCCCTCTGGCGCAGATTAGCAAGGAGGTCTTTATGCAGCTACCTCGTCTGTTTTCCTCTGACCCTCCTAGTAGTCTTGGGGGCATGTTTATATTGAAATGGTAAGAAATTCATTTATGAATATCTGTAGAGCAACCTCCACATCCTTTGTTTGATAGATACCTGCCCAGTCGATATTGGAGACATCATAGAGAAATGCATCCTGGTCAATATGAGCTAGATTTGTAAATGTGATTAGTCTTGATGGAGGAGATGGAGGTGCAGCCATAAAAAGGATACAAAAAGTGGGTGAGTGCTCTGTTAGTGCATCTGCAAGGATTCCTGCTTTTGACACATGTTCCATACGGTTAACCATCACCCAGTCTAGGAGTGTACCCATTTGATGGGTTGACATGGCTCTAGTTGCTTCAGAGATCAACTGGTGAAAATTATAACTAAGCATGAGTGATTGCAAGGATATTTGAGCTGACTCTAACCAATTGAGGTTAAGATCATCTAGGATGACAGCCTCATTATGATTTACAGTCTGGGAGGTGATGTCAAGGAGTTCTTGAAGACCTACTATTCCCCCAGCAGGGGTATTATAGGCCAGATAATATGAAGCTTCTTTTCCCCCAATACAATAGTTGCCTATATGATTTCGCACACTGCGGGAGAGGCAGATGCTGGGACAATAGAGATGTTGAGGTGGTTTTTGAAGAATAGGGCAACTCCACCTCCACGCTTGGATAAGATCTATCCCGCAGGAACAGGGAATAGTTAGGCAAGCAGCTTACATCATCAGGTATTCTGGGTTTTAGCCAAGTTTCTGTGAGACAGAGTACATCAGGATTGTAGGGTTTCACCCAGGCCTTGAGTTCCACATGGTGACAGGTAAGACATCTGATATTGATATGGGCAATTAATAATCCTTTCTTGGACATGGCAGATAACTCATTTGGGGAAAAGAAACAGGTAGGTGGACCTGGATTTAGTTTGACATCCCCAGATAGCAGAATAATAACCATGGCTAGAAACCAAAGCCTTGCACAGTGGCAGGTTAGGGTGAAAGCACTTCTCCAAGGCAGCTTCCTCCTGGCATGTAGAGGGTAATAGTTGCTGCCTCTAACAAGGAGGATAGCGTTAGGTTGCAGATCAGGCTTTTTCTCTGCAATCAAGTTAGAGAAAATATAGTTACGGTAAGCCTCTGAGGAGTTTTTTTGCCATTTGTTACATGGGAGAGCCCAGGGCAGTGACCAGCTGAGTAAAGGACAAATGACAAGAGTGCCCATAGCAGACTATACTTCACCATAGTGTTACTGTTTGACTTGGGTAGGAAGGCTAGTGGTATACTGAGACAGAGGATTAGCTCTTGGGGATAAAGAGATAGTGTGTGTAAAATTAAGACTGCCAAGGGTGACTGTGTTCCACCGTTTTAACCCTTGGCCAAAATTAGAGATAGAGCAAAAACAATGAAGTGTTTCCTGCTAGCGTAGCAATTATTTAGAAGAAGTGGATCAGAGAAGCAGAAAGTAAAGCTCCACAAAGGTTAATTAGGAAAGCAGACTAGCCAGAGCCTCTACTTGTGGTAAGATTACAGTGAGGAAGTGACCTATTCAAGATATGTTAGACGGCACCCCTAGTGGCGGAATTTTATAAGGAACCAATGGGAGACTAGACAGATAGCAATAGTGTTTGGCGAGAGTCAATGCAAAGCAGAGGGCACCGAAGCCCAGAGACTGATAATCCAACAGAGAAAAGGCAGGGCCAAACAGTGGCTGAGCAGAGAGCAGCAGTCCAATTAGAGGAGGGTGGCTGCAGGTGCGCCTATCAAATCCGCAGTAAATAGCCTGGACACTTAACTGGATTTGAAGGTGTCCTGTTCATCAGGAGGATAGAGGTATCGGGCAGCTGGCAGGATCTGCCATGCCTGCCACTGGGAGCACGATCAGGCACAGTGGATCTATATTATGACATAAAATGTAGGTTAAGATAGGATGTTATTAGCTAGGCAGGGTTACCAAGGCAACTTGAAAAATACTTGGGGTAAGAGAGGAAGCCCAGGTATGGAACTGCAACAGTAGATAGCAGAGCAGGCACTAAGTAAAGCTTGATAGGCAAGCAGATGGTGAAATAGGAAGATCTCTTTAAAGGGAAGACAGGCCAAGTGTTAGGCCTAATAGCTGCACTCTGTATCTTTTAGAGGAGTTGCAATATTAGTGAGAGGGGAGGATGAACATTGCTAGGGGTGGTGCCGAGGGGGGAGGGAGAGTATTTAATAAAGGCTGGAGGTGGGGGATGGGAGGGTGAGTGTAAAAATTCAAGCAGCAAGGAGACAGAAGGTAAAAGAGAAATTGAATTATTTGCAGGGCAAAGCTTACAACTGTGACCCAAATGGAATCTGGTCTAAACAGAAAAAACGATATCACTTTAAACTTAGTTTCTGATCCAGCTTACCTCTGGACCTTAAAACAAAGAGAGATGTAATATTTTACAATCTACAAACCTGCAGCCTAAATGAACTTGCACTTCAAACTACCCTTGGAGTGCAAAATTGCTGTAAACAGGTTTAAGTTCGCATTTAAGTTAGGATTTACAAGACAATTTGGAGAGACTTAACAAGTACCACAATCAGAATATAACATTAGCTTAAGGTCCAGAGAGGAAACAGCAGTAGCAAAGAATTAAAGAACTGCAGCAGCCCGTCAACAGGCAGAGTTGATGGTTCTGGACAGTCCAGTTTCTGCAGCGTACCTTCAGTCTGGTGATCAGTGGGCAGTGCAGTGAGGAAGGCAGCTGACGGACAGAAGGGGTCCACCCGGCTGCTTGAAGCAGCAGAGGCACCCATGTCAAGGGTGAAGCTAAGGGGAGAAATCAGAACTAGCCAAAGGTTATAAAGTTGTAAGAGAGCAGTGTTTACAGCCGGAGTTATTCACTTAGAGCAGAAAATTAACAGACTGGAGCTATGGCACAGTAGCTGGTCAATGAGATCAAAGAGCAGTGACAGGGGCACAGTTAAGAAAGGTGTAGATGTCTAGGCCCAGGACGCCTCATAGGAGAGAAATTTAACTGGAGAAATATGGCTGAGACAGAAAGGCAGACAGAAAAGGTATTAGTTGCGAGGCTTAGCTTAGGACTGAAGCACAAAGAAACCAGGTCTACATAGGAGAATCAGGACAAAAATTCAAGTAGCAAGGAGACAGAAGGACAGAAAGTGAAAGAGAAATTGAATTATTTGCAGGGCAAAGCTTACAACTGTGACCCAAATGGAATCTGGTCTAAACAGAAAAAACTGTATCACTTGAAACTTAGTTTTTAAACAGAGCACAGGAAGCAACATGGCAGAGAGTGGGAATGTAAAAAAGCTGAGTTCAAAAAGAAAAGGGGGTCAAAGGGAGGCTGGCAGTCAGTTGCATTTCTGGGGGAGGAAAAGGCACAGGCTGATCATAATGCCAATCAGCTGCTTGCTAGACAGTATTGTGAAGTTAAAAGCAGAGAGCCTCCCCCCGCATGATTCAGGCAGCTCTTTTCTTTGAACTTCATGAAGTTGTCACCCTGCAAGCTCAGAAGAGTGTAATAATCAGTTTGGCTGATGTTTGGTGTGACTTTGATGAGCCCACTGCAGAATACCCTGCATTGGATTGACAGTGACACACCTCTCAAATCCATTATTATAGCATTTATTTTTGCTTTATTCAAGCATGAACATAAAAAATATAAAGAACAATAAAAACTCCATAGCAACCCTGCTTAGCAACACTTTCAATGTTATGCCATGAGCTCTGGTCCATGATCCTCCAACCTTCATTATTCTCCCTCAGTAGATCTTGAGCATCTAATATTTGAGTAATTCCTCAGCCTTTAGCACCACCAGTGGGTCAAGCTGATCATAGCAACTCATAGTTTCTCCAGCTCACAGCTACTCTCACTCCCAAACTCCAGGCTCCAACACTTGAGTGCAGCATGGGTACAAACAGCAAGTGACAAAAAGACTCATTTTCAAAGTAATACCACCAAGAGATCTAACACAAGCATACAGTTCTTCTTAGAAACTGAGAAAGATGGTGTACCAATTCAAAAGGTAAAAAAAGCCTTTAACTGTGAGCAGTTGAAATCCCAGGTGACTCTCAGTACCTTCCATGATCCACCACCTTTTTCCCCAAGCAAATGGCAGTGGCTAAGGACTGCCCACTCAGACAGATGACCATATATAGTGCTGCAGCAGGATTACAGTATTAGTGTAGAGTAATGAAATTAGGACCTGAAATCTAGTTTGGATGTTTTGTCAAAGACATTATCCTAGGCTTGACCAAATAAAGAATGAAACGAGGATCTTGTTTAGTCATGATTAGACAGTGAAAAATTAAAACATGTCTTGGAATAAGGTCATTGATGTTTATTTGATATCTTATTTTTTGATAAAAACTATTGTATATATTGTAAAGTTATAAATGATGATGATATTGTAAACTGTGTATTCTGCTGCCCAGGGTCTCTCATGAAAATATTTTTCCCCGTGAGCTCCCACTAGTAACTAAATATGTAATAAATAGATTAATAAATGAACAATTTTTAAAACATTCTAGTGTTGCTACACCCAAGTGCAGTGGAGTAAGTGGACAATTTGCTTGTTGTACCATTTTTGCTTGGAGTTTATTGACATCAAAGTGATATGTAAGCGTAACAAGAGGAACCAGGAGTGGAGCAGGGGAGGGTCAAATTGCTGGGTAAACCACTAAAAAGGTGACAACAAAAAGAAGCCACATTAGAGGAACAAGACGAGGCAAGAAGACTCAGCTGGCACCCCTTCCCCCCCCACCAGAAGTGGTCTTTGGAACCAGGAAATTTTCAACAGAGCATCAGCCTGTAAGTTGGCTGCTGCTGCCTCTTAAACTACAGAGGATATTTTTATTGTTTATTTCATTTTCATTTCATTTCATTCTTTATTTTTAAAAGGCGCTTTTCTCAAAACCAAAGTGCCTGTACAATTACATAAAACAATAAATAAGCCAAATTTAAAACTAACATAAGTCATTAAAAGCTATACTAAAAAGGTGTATCTTCAAAGCTCCTTTAAAGCTTAGGACAGTCGGGCAATTTCACACCTGACAAGGTAGAGAATTCCACAGGGTCAGAGCCATAAAACTAAATGATCTAGCCCCTGAAGTTTTTAAACGAACCCTGGGAATCTCTAGCAATCCCTCATCAGTGGATTGGAGGGGGCAGGAAGGACAGTAGGGGCACAGGAGCTCTTTCAGGTAAGTAGGTCCCTGATCATGTAGGGCTTTATAGGTCAGCAAACCAACCTTGAAGGTGATTCGCCAAAACACTGGCAGCCAGTGCAGTCCACAGAGCACAGGCATTATATGGCTGGATCTAGAGGATCCAGTCAACAACCTGGCCACCGCATTCTGCACTAGCTGCAGAGTCATTGCAGTATAGTCATTGTTTTTGAGTTATATTCATCCTAATATGGTGCGAGCATCCTTGTATGGGGTCAAAAGTTGCATACAGATCAAGCCCAGTGGTGTGGAAGACTGAGGCACTGGGGACCTTACCTCCTGCTATGCCAGCAACCCAGGGTCAGGAACGGAACCGGGGTACTCAGGGACCAGTGGGATGAGGAAGGATTGTGCATACCAAGACAGCTCTTCTTCCTCAGAGAGGATGGTTTTAGGTGGTTCTCTGTTTGCCTGCTGTCCAGTGACAGTTGGGAGGCATCACATGCACGTCACCACGCAGGGAAGAGAACCCACCTGCAAGGCACCAGGGCCATCTCCATGGAAGCAGAGCTTGGGGATTTTGCCCATTACATGCACATGGGCCCAGGGAAGAAAATGGAGGAAAAACCACTCTAGGCACCAGGATGATTGATTGATCCACCACAGGCACTGCACCAGTGGCTGGGCACAACCACAAGTCCTGTGGCAGATAATGACAGCTAAGTTAAGTCCCAGGAGAAGCTGGGTGATGGGGCTGGGGGGGTTGGTCAAACGAGGGCTGTCTAGGGAAGAGTCAGGAGATAAATAGGTGATAAAAAGAAAATAAATAAAGGTATATATGGTTGGGGCTTTGTAGTGGCTGAGGAGTCTTAACTGCAGTATGGAAAGCTACATTATAAGTGTAATTAAATATTCAGGAGCCTAGCAAGGCTCCTGATTGGCTACTGTATCAGTCATTATCATTTTCAAAATAACCAATCCAGCTGCCAGCTGACTCTATGCAGCACATATGTCTTGCAACACTCCACACAAAAATAATTAAAAGGAGGTAAAGAAATCCAGTAAAATTAAAGTTGTTATCATAATTAGACTTATTGCAATAACAACCTTGAAACTGGTCATTTCTTTGGATTAATGACCAGCTAGAAGGAGGTGGCTCAGCCCAAGGCTGTGCCTCAGGCCACCCCTCTCCCCAACAGGTCATTAATCCTTCAGAAATGACAAGCTTCATGGTCATTATTTTTTTTTTTTTAAGTACAGCACTGGTGTACCTGTTTAGGGCACATAATGGCAATGCCAAATCCAGGATATCAAAAAGATTCTGTGGCAGATATGAATGGAACAGAAATGATGAGGGGAGGCTATAACCAGAAAACACCAGCCCCTATATATCTATTATACTTTAATATGATGATTTGGTAGTTGATCACCCTAAAGTTTATTTTGAATCTATATACTGTATTATTTGTAAATAAAAAATGTTTGTTAATACAACAGGTAGTGCACAGACACAGAGCAACAACAGTAAGGAAATATCATTTTAGGGAACAAAATCCACTGAGCTGTGGTGAGTCTATGGAGTGTTATAACACGGGTGTCCTGAGAGAGAAATTTAATTTTTTCAGGAAGCCCCAGCTGACCATTGATTAAATGTCTGTACTGGCACAGTTTGGCTGATGCAACCCTGTGTAGTATCCCTGAGCCTGCCAGATCCTGTTATCTGGCCAGAATGTGAACAGTAAGTGGCAGCCATGAGGATTGGTTGAGTACAAAGAATATGACTATTAATTACAAAGAGATTTCTGGATAGACAACTACAGTTTACCATTTTTTCATATGAGCTACTGTTCAGAAGTTTATTTCTCAGAAAATGACAGAGCTACTGCATAACCCCCATCATTTACATACCCATAATGCAGTGCTTGCAACTCATGGAAGTAATGTATTCTCATACATGGTAATATGCAAGTAAAACAGATGGTCTAACATGGTTTATTGATTATTTTAGGAAAGGAGCTGTGTTACTTTGCTCTCCTTTTTTTGAACAGTAAAAAGAAGTATTAAATTGTTTACATCATTGCAATATAAATAAACAACACTCTACTCATATACTCCAGGAAGCAAGTGAATATGCTAGGAAAAGTGTTACAGTTATCCTGCTGTTGAGTAAAAATTTAACATTTCCAACAGAATTGTGCAATCCACAGCAAGCCTGCCAGTGCACAGTTGTATTTTCCACATGTTGTGTTTCACTTAGTTTACATGTGATCATTAGCACTAATGTGTCTACAGTGTTTTTGTACTTTGCAAAAATGTCTAACTTAACCATAAAATGTTTATCCTCAGGCCCAGATATTCAAAAGGGTTACACATGGCGCAACAGTGTTGCACCATGCACAACACACTGATGTGTCCTGGTGCAATATTCAAAAGGGAAAAGTGCGCGCCACAAATACCAATGCGCTGGAGCACATCAGTAATGTATGCAGGTGCAGGTAGGGGGGGCGTGCCCATGCATACTCTGCACAGCCCGATATTCAGTCTGGGATGTGCGGAGCCACCCATATGCAACCCCTACCTGCGCCCAGCACAAGAGATGATCAAAAAAAGGGAACAACGGATGGCCACCCACAAGTGAGCTGCTGCATTGCCCAGGGTGCAACACGGCAGCTGCCGCCGCCAATGAAGTAACCACCCAACTCAACAGCTGCACCTGGTGGCACCCCCCATGCCCAATCGTGGGCATTTGTAAAATAAAAGAACCCCTATATCCCTGGTGGTCCAGTGGACCACTGTCAGCCCAATCGCGGGCATTTTTAATACAAAAAAAGAATTATGTCCAATATCCCTGGTGGTCCAGTGGTCCGCTGTCTGCCCGATCATGGGCATTTGTAATACAAAAAAAAGAATTATGTCTAGTATCCCTGGTGGTCCAGTGGACCGCTGTCTGCCCGATCGCAGGCAGCTGTAATACAAAAAAAGATTTATGTCCAGTATCCCTGGTGGTCCAGTGGACCGCTGTCTGCCCGATTGTGGGCAGTTGTAATACAAAAAAAGAATTATGTCCAATATCCCTGGTGGTCTAGCGGTCACCTCCCCACCCACCCACTGAGCCCCACCGCCTGCTCCCCAGTCAGTCAGTGGGCGGCAGCTCCCCACCCACCTGCTGCCTCCGTCAGCTCAATGACACATTACAAGTATTGTACGCCCATTGGTCAACAGTGTGAGCCAATAGGCGCTAGCCTGTACCGCATTACAAATTCCAGATATGTGAATGGATCCCAACAGCTGCTGTCTGGCAGGGCGCCAGGCACAAGTCGCCAGAGATCGGCGCACCTGCATGCAAATGGGGCCATAATGACATGCAAATTGCCCATGTGCACCTTGCATACATTATGGCCCCATTTGCATGTGCACTTTTGAATATCGCGGTTGCTGCACATAGTGCAATGGAACTTGCATTAGTGCATCACCCTGCTCCACTCTGGCCACTTGCACTGGCGCAGTGCCACTGCGCCATGCACACTGTAGGTGGCCAGGGTGTGATATTCAATTATGCTGTGCCATGGTGCAGCTCCATTGAATATTGTCCAGTCAATGCCCTTGCGTAGCCAAGTTGCGCTGCCCCCAAGCTTGCGCCACAGCCTGGCACAGTTTTAATATCTGGGCCTGAGTCTACATGTGGAACTATTTTTTCAGATGGAAAATACATAATAACAATTGTCTTTTCCAGCTTTAAAGTCACCCTTTCTGAGCATTATTTGTGTGCCTCATGCAACCCATGTTATAAGTGCAATAACCTATTCCAGGGTATGGGGTTATAGGCATTTAATCCCTACCTGGTGT
This sequence comes from Neoceratodus forsteri, assembly GCA_016271365.2. NCBI lineage: Eukaryota > Metazoa > Chordata > Ceratodontiformes > Ceratodontidae > Neoceratodus > Neoceratodus forsteri. The sequence goes on from CM028130.1 coordinate 60,243,853, forward strand.
GCTGTGAGGACACTCAGCCTGCAGCCTCATGCCTCACAATGCACCCCAGGTATGGATTAAATGCCTATAACCCCACACATTGCCATGGGTTATTGCTAACTTGTTTCTTAGGATTTGAGTGATCAGATGATGCAATATTTGTCTTTCCCTAATTTTATCACTATCTGTCAAGACCAGGCAGAGAAAAAACAGCCATACACCAATGCTTGAAGAGGTGTCAAAGTTAGAGCAATGCCAATGCTGCATCATATTATTGTTCAAACCCTGAAAAACACAACTCAACAGATTCACTACGGCTCAAGGGACTTTGTACTCTAACACCACAATTCCCTACTTTTGTCACTTTGTGCATGAACCCTAAGTGATGATTTATTATAAGTTGTTTGCAAATTAATTTCCAAGCTTTACAAAAAAGGTCATAAAGCACAGGACCCCTCAGTGACTCATAAGTCCTATATCACTTATACAAGGCTTGCATGAGTGTGTATTATCAGTACACTGAGACTTGTGGGGCAGATAGTGACAATGGCATGTCTCATTGCCAAGGTGCAAACAGAAGTTATTTGAAGCAATAATAACTGAGACAAAGTAACTGGAATGTGTCTTTGAGTGAGTAGCTGATTTGTCCTATCAGCTGTTTATATACAGTATTATGGGTTTTGATGACATTATAAAAGGCAGTGTGTTCTGTCAGGCTGAAAATGATGATATGCATATGTTTATATATATATATATATATATATATATATATATATATATTAGAAGCAAAAACTCCATTTAATGCATTAGTTAGGGTTGTTCCACAGCGACAAAGTGAGGAAATTCGCTGTTAGGGTTGAAAACCCCTTGGACCCTGCCACCCCCAACCGGCATTGGGGTGCGCATTGGATACATCAGCCTAACTCTCACCCCATGACATGTGTAAAGCAGCAGAAGTATAGGAGAATGGGGTGAGAGTTGGGACTGACGTCAATGTGCCCAATGCTGAACTGAGAGGAGTGGTGGAGTCAGGGGTTCAACTGGCTGGCAACTTCGCTAATAAATAACAACTCACATTAAATGGAATTTTACCTCTATTCCTTCTTTTGAGAATGATAACGAGAAATAGTGAATGTAATGCAGCGGCGGGAGCTGAAGGCCCTCCACCACATGATGTGTTGTGGCATACTAACAGGGACAGCAACGCAAACAGAAATGCTAACAGTGGCACACATGGTAACACAAGCACGAATGAGAACAGAAAGGGTAACGCATATGGTGGCGTGAACGGGAATGGTCTGCCACGTGATGTGTCACATAGTAACATGGTGCCTGCAAACAGAAATGTCAATGGGCATGGTGATTTAAAGTGAAACAGTAAGATAAACAGTACTGTAGACAGAAATGGCAAAAAATAACAGAAACGCAAGCGCAAATGAAAACGCAAAGGATAACGCACATGGTGGCGCAGGCGTCAATGGTAAGTAGAAGCGATGCGGATCCATAGCGGAAAGGGCAACAGTAACAGTAATGTAAGTACACAGGCTGGTTTTCCCCAAAACCTGCATTGAGAAAGACAGTGAGTACAAATAATGTATGCAAAATAATGAGTATCGGCGCAGAAAATGAGATCTTGGAATACTAAATACATTATATCTCAGGAACCGTATGACATAGAAAAAAAATTTAAAAGTCATATATTTACAACTGTCCTGGCTAATTTGTCTTTTAGCTCTATCAGGGGGCTAAGAAATTTTCCTACGAAAAGTCCGTATCTTGCACCGTTTCCGAGATACGGGCCCTGAAAGGCGCGGCCACACCGTAATGTTATCTATGGGAAAAAGAAATGTTCGAGCACCATAACTTTGCCTCCTGTAATGTTTTTCACCAAACTACTGAAAGGCACATCTGTGGGCTGTTGGCTGTCTTCCTCCAAATTTCAGAAAAAAGACCAAACCGTTATTTTGCAGCAGGGCTCCAAATGATTTCTGTTAAGTGTCGGATGCCGTAATGTTTTCCTATGGAAAACCTGTCAATTTGGAGTGCCGTAACTTTGCTGCCATGTGATATTTTTCACCAAACTACTGAAAGGCACATCTGTGTACTGTTGGCTGTCTTCCTCCAAATTTCAGGAAAAAAGACCAAACCGTTATTTTGCAGCAGGGTGCCAAAGTTCTCAGTAATGCCTGGCGCCCGTAATGTTATCCTATGGGAAAAACTGTCAACTTTGGAGTGCCATAACTTTGCCACCGTGTAATATTTTTCAATACAACACTGAAAGGCACATCTGTGAGATGCCACGTTCTCTCAAATTTCAGCCAAAACTCCCAATGGTTATTTTGCAGTGCAGTGCCAAGGAATTGCTGTCATTTCCCACAGACTAGAAAATTACTGTAGCAATTTCGCAGCTTTATAGCTACTTTTCGTGACTAACGAAAGTAATTTCGAAAGTACTTTTTCCAGAAATTTGAAAAACATATTTCTGGGGTGTTTAACCACAAAATAAAGACATGGCAAGCATCCTCAGGGCCCGACTAGGTGAATACAAAAAAAATAGGTTGCTAGAGGTCCCAAATTTGAATGCCAACCATTTTCTGATCACCAACTGAAAACAAAATGGCTGATTTGCAAAAGTAACAGGCCCATTTGCAAAAGTAAAAATGCATTGCTAGAAAGTGTTGAACTTTTTGTTAACTTTCCCATTGACTTATAATGGAAACTGTTTTTGAATAACTTTTGAACCGTTTAATATTTTTCACGAAATCTTTGAAAGGCACATTGGGGACCCTGGCTGCATGTTCCCTGAAGATTTTGGGCTGGTCACGCAAGCCGTATGACCTGTAGGAGCGACCACAGAATTCCAGAAAAGCGTAAACGCGCGCACAGATCACACTTAATAACTCCGCAGCCGTATATCCGACCAGTACGAAACTTGGCAGATCCCAAGGCCTATGGTTCTTGATCATAAATTCCAAATTTCAGGCAAATCTATAAAACAGTTACAAAGTTATTAAGGTGAAAAGTTTTGGGGTTTAACATAGAAATGGCTCCTCAACCCTAACTATGGTAGCACTACCATGCTACCATAATATACATATATATATATATATATATATATATATATATATATATATATTTACATATATTTATTTATAGACTTGAACAAGCTCATTAGTCTGATGAAGGAACTTTTATGTTCTGAAATGTTACACAGAAAATAAGGAGAGAGCTATACAATAATTTAGAACAAACATGGAAATAGAAACTAAAAAAGAGGAAAATAAACTGGATTTTGATTGGATATAGTGTATTGTGGATTTCTGGGTCAAGTGAGAATAATTAGTTATGTTGATTCTGATATTCTGAATATTTCTCGCTCCCCCCTTTTCTTAGAACCCCATTATAATAATTAAAGGACCATGGGTGAGAACTATTGGAACATAGCAGATGGTAGCAAGCCATAGAGGTGAATGGAGAGTTGCTGTGGCCACAGACCTGGGACAGGTGGGCAAGTGGTTGGCTGCTGCATAGGGGAAGACACCTTGGTGGGAGGGGATACCAATGAGCCCTGTTGCCAGCTGGGGTTCATCAGCTTTGAGGTTCATGAGGTTCGAACAAACCCCCCATTTCCATTTTTTATATAATTCTCTATCTCCTTAAATTTTACTTTAACTGGCTGTCAGTCATGTGGCACTTAAGCTTGCCCAGCCCTGTTTCCTGAAGGAAACCCCCCCATACCACTAATTGTGTGGGTAAATCGGGGAGGCAGTGTCAAAAAGTGCAAGCCACACTAGCCACTAGTAGTGGCCTAAAACTCAGAAAGGTGTCTGTTCTTGTGCAGCTCGGCAGCTTGGGGACCTGGCAAGCACTGCAACTCTGGGCATATTATATGGCCATCTTGTGCCTCAGCCATTTTCTTCAGTCACAGCCCAGCTGTGTTCCCTTCTGGGCCTTAGGCCCCTGCTAAGTGAAAGTTACAGCTGCAATTGTGTTGGGTCTGTGTTCTGGATGGGGATATTGGGTGGGGGGCAAACAGCCATGAACAGACTACCTGCCAACCAGCACCCAGCATGATTTTCAGCTACTGTATCATCACACTGGAGTGTGTGGCTCTTACAGACATATGGCCAATAATACTTTGGAGTGTGAGTAATTGTGATCAGAGATTATTACATTTTTCCAGTGCCAGTAAAATTTTAGGTGCAGATAAATGTGACAAGATCAATACCAGTGTGCTACGCATGTCAGCAATTCTGTGTGCAGATAGCAGTTTGTTTCAGATTGCTAATAGATGGTGGAATATCAATAACACCAACAAAAAATGATTTCTTTTGTGTGTAAAAAAATATTTAACAAAATAAATATCAATAGAATTATACACAGTGACTGTGTCAAGGAATTGTGACTGTGAGATGACAGCAGACTGCTTGCTTGGTAACATATCTTTTTTTTTTTTGCTACTTGCCTGGCTCCTCGGCTTCAGAAGGGGCCTCGTACCCCCTCCTACTCCACTGGTCATATCAAGGTTTCCCTCCTCCAGATTTCATGTTGCTCAATGGGACAGGGGTGTATGTATTTTTTCCCAGTTTTCTCCTCCAATACCCCTGAGGACACCGGCGCAGAGGATGCATGTCCAGACAGACTAAGTGCTGATGCATGCCGTTGTCAAGCAATCAACATGGTCCTCCTCCCCTCCCCAACTCTGAAGAGCCATGCACCCCTCCTGCCCCTGCTTCCACAGGCAGAGGAGCTACAGGTGCTGTATGTTACCTGGTAACCCACCCCTGAAGGAGGAGGAGAGCATCCATTGGGACACTCAATCCTTCCTACCACCATCTGACCCCCAGCAGCCTGAGTCTATTCCCAAACCCGGGTTGCAGGCATAGCGTGAGGTGTGGCATCCAGCACCTCAGCCCTCCACCCTCTGCCCCAACAGGCCACTTGGAAGCATATCTTTAAAGGTAATTTAACAATGAAGCCAGGAATGGTACCAATTAAATGTGTGTGTGTGTGTGTGTGTGTGTGTGTGTGTGTGGGGAGGGGGTTGAACAAAATGATAGTCATGACCGTGGTGAATGGGAACGGGGGTAACAAGGGCTTTGTCCCCTATGGTACGATACATTATCAACATCTTTCTAGCTTCAGTTTCAATTCATATTTTACTCAGCCTGCAGCCAGTCAAATAATGATAATTTTTCTTAAAGCAAGGGTTGGAGGAGAGCTCAGAGATCAGTCATTTAGCTGCAAAATAAGCCACAAAATGCACCACAGAGCTACTAGTACCCCTGGGCTTTATGCAGAAACTGTTCTAGCACTTCACATGAAAAAACAATTCACATTCAAAAAAGAACCCCTCTGCAAAAATTCTGGCAATGGGCCTGGCACTGGACACCAGGCTATTTAAATATAAATATGGAATTGGGACTGGGTGGTGGGGCACTACACAAGCACAGTAACGTTTACTGGGATTAAGTAGAAGGGGAACAATTTTCCTCACTGAAAAAAACTCTGTTTTATTAGCATATAGACTCATGAATAAAAGCAGCTATTTAGAGACAAAAATGAAGAAAGAGTCACAGAAATGGCACACCTTGTTTTTACAAAAAAAACCTTATGAAAAATTTATGAAAAGAACTGTGCATGTGCAAAAACAGAATGTCATTTTCTTAATTTAAAATTCACACTTTGCCAAAACCACATAGTGAAGAGTCATTATTAGGACTAACTAACTAACTAACTAACTAACTAACTAACCCAAAATCTTTAGCTTTCAACTCACTGCCATGTTTGTGCTATTGGTGAGCTAATAAAAATATCTTACAGCTAGAGGCATGCAGGGACTGAATGGTACTTCTCAAATACCACGAATATTAGGGCTCTCTATTATTTAGGAACCCTTCCAAAATAGTAGACTATTCTTAATCAGGCAATACTATTCAATTAAATAAAGCAAAAAGGAATAGCCACTGTCCGCCAACCCCAGCCCAGATCCAGTAAATGCAAATCCCCTCCCCCCATCCTCTGTCCGAAGTCCAGTGTGGGGCCTGCAGGGAATCAAACCATCATTTCACCACAGCTGGGGATTTTCCACCATTTTCTCCCCAGAGAGTTCCCACTGTACGCAATGGCACTTGGAGGTGCCCCCAGTGTCTGTTGGCAGGATTCCTTCCCCATTCGTCATACTTCACTATCACCTAGATTTCTGTAGGTGGCAGCTGTCAAGTGGCACATGCATACCCCCTCTCCCTGAGGAGGAATGAAATAATAAGGATGCTCAATCTTCCCTTCCTGAGTCATCCCCTGAGCAACCTACATCCATTCCTAAACTCAGACCATCAGCATGGCAGGAGGTGAGGCACACAGTGCTTCTTCCTTCCATGCCACTGGGCTGATCATTGACAGAGTGACCTTACATTTCTAGATTTAGGAAGAGAACCATGCAAATTATTGTCCATCAAATGAAAACAATGCAAAACAGTTTTCCACATCAACATTTATTCAGTTACAGTTACCTGTGAATCATGGAGGCTGAATATCACTTCAGGAGGGCTTTGTGAGACTCACCATTCACTTAGATATATGTTTGTATATGTAATTCAGACCAACAAGACTCTTTATTATTGTTGTATATTTGCATTATATTTATTAATAGTGTACATTTTTCTTGAGCACTTGGAATTTTAATATACAAATGTCAATAAAGGAGGGCATTGTGAGACACTGAATTTGACCTGACTGGCCAATTTCAAATGGGGCTGGACCAAACCTGAATTTGGCTGATTTGACATGAGTTGTCCTGTGCTGGTTCCAGCATTCCTGTCTGCATTCCACCTCCCTCCAATACTACCTCTCCTACTACAAGACACCTGGGGCTTGATTCTCAAAACTTGGCACCAGCCGTGCCAACGGCAGCTTGCACTAATTGCCAGAGCACAAGGGATCCTGCACCTTATTCACTGTAGTGTGGGGTCCTGGCACCAAAGTCCCACAGCTTGTAGCAAATGTGGCCATGTGACAAAAAGACAGCACACCTGAGAGGTTTGCAGCAAGCTGAAGAGTGGTCGGTCTATATCTGCACCCAGCAAAAGAAACCAACTGGGAGGCTGCTGGGGTCATAGAGAAAGGTGCAGTGCATGGGGAGGGCAGGTGGCACACAGATGAGTGACTGGAAGGGTGGCACCTGCACCCTGATGTGGCTATAGCTGGACTGCCTCTATACCAATGTGTTGGGGGGGGCACCAGCATGGTGGACACTATGGGGGGGCTGCTGCAGGCACCACACCACAAAGGGCTCCAGAACACTTGCATTAGATTGTGCTTGTTTACAGAGTTGGTGCACTGGCTATATACAATGCCAGTGCACATACAATGATGCTGAGGGGGCATGGGGGACCACAGGCAGACAGCGGCACATCTTCCCTTCTACCCAGGGAGGGCTCTGTGGGTGGTGCACGGATCATTAGACCAGGTCTGACTGGTCTAACAGTATTTGAATGTGTGCCCTCTGGGGGGGTTGTGAATCCCAATGTTGGAGATATGGCAGCCTGCATCTGCTGCAAGCCTTCTAGTGCCCTGGTGCACCCAGCTGCTTGGCACAGACCTGGTATAGGGCCAGTCTTGTGCACTGGGTCCCAGTTTGTCACAGAGTGGTCTTCATGAATCATAATCTCTGCACATCTTTAACCAAGGTGCCCCTTGCTTCACTGCTGTGGTACGCAGGCACCTTGCATCAACTTTGGAGCTTTGAGAATTGAGCTCCAGGTCTCTTATACTGATATAGCATGTTGATTGATTCTTGGCAACTTCTCTTACAGATAATAATTCTTTTTAACTCCTTACCGATACAATGGTTTCTGGGCCATCTTTCAGGTTTTTCTAAACAACACCCAATTTGGTCCATTTTACTGAAAGCCCCCTAAGCCTAAATGGCCCAAACTTGCAGCTCAACCTGATTCTCAGTTCTGCATTTCAGGAAATAAGAATATTAAAAAGATCTGCCAGTTAGCAGAGATTTCATTCCCACTGTAAAAAGCAGATTCCGCTTATCTCTACCATTTGTTTTTGCAACCTAATGTATAATTGTGGAATCCTTCAACTCGGCCTTCATTGATCTGAGCACAGTCCTCCCCCCTGCCTAGCTACACCCCACCGAGGATCTCTCCTGCAACAAGTCAACCATTAATGCAACTCAGACTTACTTTAAGAGAGTGACAATTAAGGAGGCTATATACTATGTGAAAACAGTGCTATTAAAAAAACAGAATGGGCAGTGATGGAGGTGATATCAAATTGATATCCCTCACTCTTGATGTACTCATTGTGCCCGTAACCAAATTATTCAACAAGTCACTAGCCCTGGCTAAATTCCCAGCAGTCTGGAAACAAGCACTAGTGACCCCTGTCCATAAGAGTGGTGACAGGTCCTGTGTATCCAACTATAGACTGATCTCAATCCTCTCCCCCCATCTAAGGCACGGGAAAAGATTAAAGTGGACCAACTCACCGAATACCTCAACAAATATCAACTGCAATGCCTCAACCAGCATGGATTCAGGCAGAATCACAGTACTGCCACTGCCCTAGAGGAGTACACTTACTACGTGCAATGAGCTCTGGATGAAGGCAAATTGGTCGTGTCAGTGTTTATCGACTTAACAAAAGCCTTCAACACCGTTAACCACACCCTCCTCTTGGTTCAGCTGCAGAACTTGGGGTGGCTGCTAATGCATTACACTGGTTCCAGGACTACTTGTCTCTTAGATATCATAGAAACCCAAACATAGAAGCTGACAGCAGGTAAGGACCACAAGGCTCATCCAATGTGTCAAAGTGGGACAAGCCATGTCAGGATCCAGAGTAGTCTCACTGGGTGTCCCCCAGGGGTTGATCTTGGGACCCCTGCTCTTTAGCCTTTTTCTAAATGATCTTCCTAAAGCCTGTGGCACCACAATTATCTGATAAGCTGATGATGTGGTCATTCTCAATAGCAACACATGAATAGGATCTCTCCAGTCTGAACTACAGTACTCCTTCAACAGACTAGAGGACTGGTTCTGTGAACACAAGCTTTTGCTCAACTATAAAAAGACTAAGACCATTCTCCTATCCAGTCCCCAGCTCAAGAAAAGGTTCTCCACAATCTCCATCTCCAACAAAGTCGAAGCTTCTCTGGAGCAAGTGCACTCATTCAAGTACTTGGGGGTCACCCTCGATGACACCCTATCCTTTGCTCAACACATTGATTTGGTGGTCAAGGCAGTAAACTCCAAGCTGGGAGTGCTATATAGGCACAGAAAATACCTTACTCTGGCAGTCTTCTGCTTCTCGGTCACTACCTTCATCTTATCAACCACTGATTACGGCCTGGTAGTTTATGTTGTAGCCATGGATATGGTGCTAAAGAGGGTACAAACTGCACTCAGTAAGGCTTGCAGGCTCACCCTAGCTGCCAATAGCCTTACTCATACCTGCTCACTTTATGAGCAGACAAACTGACTGCCTCTAGGGATGAAAGTGTTGTTTGGCAAGGCACCCCATGTGTATATGATAGCTTCTCTCTAACAGGCTCCGGGTATGGCACCAGAGGCAGGAAGCAGTGGGCACTCTTGTTGCCATTTCAAGAAACCATACTTGGTCAATCTGCCTTCTTCTACAAGCCCCCTGTTGCTCAACAAGATTCCTAAGATCACTCACAATAGCCTTAGTCTCTCCTACTTCAAATCCGACCTCAAGCACTACCTTACCTCCAGTACTGCGTGTGCCTGTTTTCTGAAGGCCTAATACACCAATCCCTGGAAGCCCACTGGCTAGCTTCAGTGAGTTGCTCTCACGAGTTGGCCTGGAGCTGTTTCACAGTTCCCTCTATCCTGCTCAGTCTCCCTTCCCCCTCAATCCCACATCCATTGTTCACTCTCCCCCACACTCTCTCCTCCACTTCCCCTTCCCCCATGGCTCACCAGCCCCAGTCCCCCATCTTCCTCTGTCTCCTGTGGCCCACCTGCACCTCTGTTGCCCGACCTACCCTCCTAGCCCCCCCACCCTTTGTGCTGTCAACAAAGCTTCCTGCTGGAGCTGCTACTACCTACCCTTCCCCCTCCCCCAGAGTGAGGCTTCTCTGTGATCACTGCTGTTTATTTACCCCCTCCTGGAGAGGTGCTCTTTCTGAACATCTCACTATTTTAGCCTTATTCAATACCGGATGGAGTTCAACAGTTGTAACAATGTTCAAGATTTGTAATTCTAATTCTTTATGTAGTACTCTATACCTGTACTGTATTGTGTCTGTTTAACTGTTATATGACATGGAGCCTTTGTTAAAGAGCCTATGCTCAGAGGTTATTTCTGAATCTATAAAAGCATTCTTTGTCTTTATCTTGCCTATACTTTCTATTTCAATGGTCTACAACTATTAAATGGGTATGGGAAATCCTATTCTGTGATTGGTGGAATCTGATCACAGGACCATGCATTATTCCAGCACAACATCAAAGGTTAGAAATGCTTATCATTCTGAACCTCATTATATGGTCCTGAAATCAGAAATCAGTGGAACCATTTTATAATCACATTAAGGCACTCCAGAGATTTGTGACTGTGAGATAACAACACTTCTCAGATGCATAAAGTACATTACTTAGTTTTTCCTTGTGCCTCTACTCCAAAAGTGTGCCTTTATCCCACAACAATAGACATCCTGTTATGCCTTATTGCTTAATTATGCCCCTTGGTCTCACTGTTTTGTTACCTACAGAAAGAGACACCCTTCTGGAACTGAAACTGAGGCATTCATAGGTACATTGAATTTTTATACCAGTTTAATGGCATGTTTGTCCACTGTGCCAGTCAAGAGACAAATGGCTATGTAAGGAAAATACTGTGGGGGGCAGGTGGGGAGGGAGAGAGGAATGCCTTGTGTTTACGAGAAGATAAATAACCTAAAAGGCTTCCTGGCAGAAAACAGATTTAATTATCAAGTTATGAAATTCAAGGGAATGCCAGAAGTTTGCCTCCTGTAATTCAATCTAAAATACTTCATCTTCTGCACTTGTTCTGAAAGGTTTTTAACTAAAACACATGGCAACAGGATTATTCAAGTGGAAAATTTTTAATTGCATTCTCTTGTAGTCAAATATTAATGGAAGAGCATCTAATTCTAGAACCTTGTCCAAATAAAAAGTGAATAATGCAAGAGCCAGCTGACTACATTGTTTCACATTCATCTCTTGCTTGCTCTCTCTCTGTCTCTCTCTCCTCTCTCTGTCTCTCTCTCTCTCTCTCTCATTGTAATGATTTTCTGTAGCTTACAAAATTAACCATCTATATTCTGGGCCCTCAGGTTAACTAATAGACTTGGCTGGCTAATTAAATAGAGTATTGCATTATTTTTTTTCTCTGTTTTACAATGTGTTTTTTTTCCATGTTCCATTCATTCCCTTTGTCATGCTTTTTATTTTGAAGCTTTGGCTTTCAGCCCTGGGGCTTGTTATATGTTTTTTTTTCCCTGTGAAATAGGGCTGCCAGTACTGTACAAGGCAGGGGACAGGACTAGGGAGGGGAAACTCAAAAATAATTTCTCAGTTGCTGCAGGACAAAAAAAAATGTTTATACAGGTGAAGTGTCTAGGTACTGTTGTTTATAGGGCTGTGCAAAACACATACTATTTGGGACAAATCCACACAAATGCTGCACCTTTTACAAATGCAAATATATCTTATAAATATTTGTGTTTGTGTTAGACCATATAACATAGTATTAGACCTTGGCTGATGTGACACACATATAGGACTACAGTACTACTGCTCGTAACGTGAAAGCATATTTTATTGAAACATCTAGTCATCATTACCAACAGAAACACATTTCAAATGTTAAATAAAGTATTTCCCAAACATTAATATGTAAAGAAATGAAAACATAGACAATGATGGCAGAAAAAGACCAATGGACAATCTAATCTGCTGGGAGTTTCCTATCTGCTTCAGGATCTGTTGTCCACATGAAGTTTTATCCCTCCAGGTCCCCCCCCCCCCAACTGCTACTGAGATGAGTAAACCACCAAACCCTTCAATCTGTCCCAGCCATGTTTGAAATAATTTATGGTCTTGGCACAAACTACCTCCACTGGTTGAATGTCCACAGCCCCACCAACTTTTTTGTAAAACAGAACTTCCTCACATCCCTCTTAAACATTCCCTCCTCCATTTTCCACTCATGATCTTGAAGTTTGACTCAGTATTCCTGCCAAATAGTTTCCCACAGTTTACCTTGTTTATTCCCTTCAGAAACTTGAAGGTCTCTGTTATATCCCCACCTCATCTGGTCTCCAGAAAATAATAAGTTTAGTACCTTCACACAGTCTTAATCAGATCTGTTATTTTGGCCTTGAATTAGCTAGGTCACCATGCACTGCACTGTCTCCAAACTGTCCTTGCCATTACTTAGGTGAGAACTCTAGAAATGAGCACAGTATTTGTGATGTAGCCTCACCAGTCTTCTCTATAGATGTAGTACTACATCCTTTTTATGACTGTGCGTGTAGGCCACTGTGGGCCACTGTGGGCAGGCATTTTGCATTCAGAAAAGGGCTGATGTCATTTTTGCTACCAAACAACATGATAGAGTGTTACAAATAGATTCCTCCACTGATGCCTCATTACTACACTGCCTGTGTGTATATAGGAAGCTGTAGAGTACTATTTTCCCTCTGGCTTGAGGTGTTAATTCAGCCAACAGAAAGTTAACTCATTATCTTCTTGCAGTCATCCTGTGTCAGATTACCAATCGATAGTACAGACATCAGATAAAGCTTTTGAAAGTAGAATGGATTAAACACTTCCTGGAGCTTTCTGCATAAGACATAAGCTGATTTGTTCCCCTAAGCACCTATGAACACCTCATTAAGCCATTTCACACCACCATCCTAAGAGCAGTCTCTCTGCTACTTTGCAGGTCATTCTATAGCAAGAGTCCTACTGTTGCCTGTTTCCAAATAATACACCGACTTCATTTTCTCAGGCAGGCAGTTCTGGGCTACTGTTTATATTCTACTGAATGTTCTTAACCTGCAACTTGTGACTATAGGTGTTTACAACTGAATGACAGTAACCACATTTGCTTCACTTGCAAATAGGTATGCAAGTGTGTGTCTAATTTTTGTTTGACTTTAATTACACATAGAATTGAACCAATAAATGGGGGCTTTGGTTTCTTTTACAAATTCATGTTTCCTGACTATGGGTATACTAAAACAAAAAATTCCCAACACAATGTTTAAAAATAAGGAGTTTAGCAGTAATTTAGTTGATGTGGTGTAAAGAGCTGCTCTCTGGAAAATTAGCTGGTTTGGGGGTGCTGCCACAAGCAGATTGGGACTTCATGGCTGGGGGAGCTCATGGCTACAGAAGGGGCATTGTGGCATTAAAAGCTTAATGTTGTGGATGTAGAGGCACCAGTATTTAAGCATAGCTTTGGTAGAGGACTAGATGTGACTTGAGGTGTGGGAGTGAGTCTTTTTAGCATAATAGTTTTCTGAAACTTCAACCTTCAATAGGTTAGACTCTGCATCCATCTGTACAGTACATCAGTAAGCCCCATGCAGTAGAGTTTGGGTAAAAACTAGATTACCAGACCCAGACAAGAGCTATAAAATCTGGACTGGGCACAGCTTGTGCAAATATTGCTGATCCACTCGCTCCAGGTGATCTGGTCTGGCTTTTACCTATCTGGTCTGGTCCTGATGGTTCTGTTTTCAATCATGTCAAGGAAGGGCTGAAAAAAAGACTTCCAGGAGTGGACCAGTTATTTAAAAGTCAGACTGAATGGTGCAACCAGAATGACCTTATCAGCAGGATTTGTACAAGTTGCACCCAGTATAGCCAGTCTGAATTTTTACAGAACTGCTGTGGTTCAGGTCTGTCAATCCAGTTTTTAATCAATCAATCTTTATTTCATACTGAAAGGTATGTGAGCATAAATGCCCATTTACACAAACATCCAGTTTAGCATGAAAAGAGAATAGAACACCAGGTCAAACAATTACATAGTAAAACGCAGTATAACATGTCTAACATAAACAGGTCTAATACAGAGATCCTGAGGGATATACAGAAGAAACAGGAAGCAAATAAATAAAAGTGACAAATTTACAGCATGGGATATAGTTGGTGGTATAATTTAGGAACATGAACAGTTGAGTGATGTTTCAGAAAGAAGAAGTGCAAGTCCTGTGGCACCCAGATCCTGCATGCTGATGAGCATTTGTGCTGCATGATCTGCCACAGCTCTAAACACCGGGTCAAGGACTGTAGACCCTGCCAGGCTTTCAACCAGGCCACACAGATTAGGCACCATTAAAAGCTTGACGCCCACTTGCTGGGAAAGTGCCTATCTTTGATGGAAATGGAGCTGCAGAATCTGTGGGAAAAATCTTCTCCAAAGCCAGAACCCAACAAGAAGAAAAAGGACAAGGAGAGGCACCGAGACTGGGATAGGTCACCATCCACTTGGTGTCAACCATCGAGCATCATTGACACCGGAGGGGCATCTACTCAGTAAGTACCCCTACTGACAGGTCTCCTACTGTTCTGGCAGATCAGATCTTGGCCTCCCTGCATGCTTTACTCACAGTGCAGTCAGGGCTCTTCTTGGACGATGGAACCCCTATTGTGCTCCTTAGGCCCATATCTTCTTCAGGGTCTATTGCCAGTAACCAGGTCAATAAGTCACTCCCCAAGCCCCACTGAGGAGCGCACGGTCACAGCTGATAAACTGGTCTCCAGCTCTTCTGTTATCTGCATGGCCCAGGCCAATATATCGGATATTAGCTCTTCTGATGTCTACAATGCCAAGGCAGATAAGTTGATCCCTGATTCCTCCGGGGACCGCTCAACTGGGGCTCTCCCGTCGGGGTCGCAGTATGCCCTGACATCGAGTTGAGCCAGCTGCTGGACATGCAAGTCTTTTGAGGGTTCTTCACTCCCACTGACACAACCAGACCCTCCAGGCTTGCCTGAAGATCAAGGGCTGGAGGTAAGCACTAATCTGGAGGTTCCCCTTCCTTCACTGGGTCAGTCTCTTCCTGATTCACCCACTGGGCCTATTGTTATTCCCTCTGGGGACCTTCCGTCAGGCCCTCCTCAATCTAAGCCCCCTTGGACAACCAGGATCCACCATCTTGGACTCTGGCTCCCCAGACTAAGGCAGATCTTCTGTCAGGTTCTACTCACACCCCAACACTAAGTGTCCCTTTGCCATGTGATCCTTCACCCGGTCAGGGTATATCTAGCACTCCAGCCATTCCTCAAATGCTGGACAGCCTTCCATCAGGCTCCCAGACACAGAATTTTCTGGTGCCAGACATTCCTTTGCTTGATCCTGTGCCAGCCCCTTTGAATGTCCCTACAGGGCTGATACCTCATCCTTCTGGACCTCCTGCAAGGCTCTTTGCCCCACCTCCTGCCAGGCCTTCCTCTCCACTTCCAGTTGGACCTATGGTCAATGTTCCAGGCTATCCACCCCCACAATACCCAATGTACCCTTCACTGGGGTATCCAACACCTGGTCATCAGCCCCATTATGTACCAGGGTACCAGATGCTGGGCTATGTCTAATCAAGGGTATGATCCTTCTGGCTTCCCTACTCCTGCCAGGCTCATGGATACCCTCAATATCAGATGCCAGGCTATGCATTATACCAGCCTCCTCCTCCACCACCTCCTCCTCAGCCTCAGCCTCTGCCTGCACAGCAGCCTCAGGCTGATAGCCAGGCAGTGTTTCAGACCCTGTTTCAGAGGACTGGACTCAACTATTCCTGGAGCTTGACCCTAAGAAACCAGTGGTAGCCACTACTCCCACCTCTTTTCTGACCCCTAGATAAGCCTGTCCTGTGGATTCTCTAGACATCAGGTCAGAGATAGAACCTTGGATATGCCTCAAAAAAAGGGTTCAGAACCCCAGCAGGCATTCTTTGAACTCTAACTCTGACTTGTCCGCTAGCCCTGGTACACACACACCTACACAGGCTCAGCCTAAGGAGTCCCTGAAGTCCCCTCTGGAGGACCCTTCCTTTGCAGAACTCCACATAACTATACAAAATGCCTGTGGCTTAGCTATCCAGAAACAGGATCCAAAGCAGAAAGGCTTGCAGAGCATCTAGACATGACTGACACAGCTTCCATGCCCATACTGCCTTGGACTGGGCCCCATGAAGACCTGGCATCCACTATCTGGCAACATACTTCCTCCATTCTGGCTGTTTCAAAAAAGGCAGATAGGGTGTACCACCCCCCAAATGGGATCTCACGCCATACTGGCTATTCTAATGCAGACTCAGTTGTTATCACGGCTGCCCATGACCAGTCCTCTAAACCTAACATTTGAGCATGTCACTTCCTGATAAGTTGACCTCGGGCCGTCACTTCCTAAGCACTGGCCTATGCTACTTGTAGGCTCAATGCTACCGAATGCTTGCTCACTTTGTACTTTACCTTTGTCTGTCATATATATTGATGCATTTTCTGCCTGTTTGTTCTGCTGACTCAATGTACTAAGTCGCAGTATTGTACCGGTTCACCTGCTACACTGTTACAATGTGTTCTGTAACACTCAATGTACTAAGTTACGATATTGCGCTTGTACACCTGTTATGCTGCAACGATGTGGTTTGTATTACCTGTTGCAATGATGTGTTCTGTAACACCTGTTGTAATGATGTGGTCTGTAATACCTGTTGTACTCTCCCGGGTCGTTCCTGAAAATAGGCATACAACTTGTCTAGTGTACTTACCCGGTAAACAAAAGCTAAATAAATAAATAAATAAGGAGTCTAAGCAGCAGGACACTTTCAGTCACAAGATCCATTCCTTCTCCACTTGTGCCCTCAGGTCCCTTAATTATGTGGCTCATATGGTTTCTTGTAAGAAATCTTCCCTGGCCTCACTCAAGTCAAAGATGGAGGCTATCCAGGACCAGGAACTTAAGGCCGACATTACCAAGATGTTGAGAATGGCTAAAATCTTCTGTTGTCTGCCCCTCGGGCAACTTATGACACAGTAGACTTAGTTGCTCACACCACAGCCACTGCTGTCCGCATTGGGTGATGTTCGTGGCTCAGGATTGCTGGCCTGGCACAAAATGTCCAGACTTTCATCCTGGATGCCCCTTCCAAGGGATTTGTGTTATTCGGAGGTGACGCTAAGGAAGGATATTATCACTGAATTGCAGGACAAAGGTAAATCCATCCATGATGTCTGCTTCATGTACTGAGGGGGTTACAAAGGCAAACAACCTTTTCTTCAGCAACAGAGATGCCAGACCAAAGAGGCCCCAGCCAAATGCCAGGCCAAATGCTGGTATCCAGCATCAGGAACCCCTACTCCCCCTGCCAAGTCCCAGAAGCCCACTGAAGGAGCTGCCGACTCCTTCTCCTCAGCCTCCTGACTTGAGGGGGACTCTTCTGCCTCCTCCAGATCCTCTAGGAGAACCAGTGGGGGGGGAGATTTGCTCTCCACCTTCCGGGGTCACAGGACATAACCACGGTCTCTTTGGTCCTTCAGTTAATAGCAAGAGGTCACACCATAGAATTCCTGGACAGGTCTCTGGACAACCCCACAAGCCTCTCCCATTATCCTCCAAGGCACCTGTCTCTGATAGGGATAGAGATCCAGGCTCTTCTGCAAAAGTCAGCCATAGAGCTCATGGTTCCAGCACAGATCAAGCCAGGAATCAAACCCAGTCCCAGATGCAGCGCTTGGATTCCTGCTGCTGTGGCTCAGTCCAGTGAGCCACGGCAGCTGCTTGGCAGAACTCACTCCAAGCAGAGGTCTTATCCTCTGCCTGGGAATGTGTGAATGGTGCAATCCCGTGTACAGCAGTATATGTGGCATTTTATCATTCGCTCTCCTGGACAGTGCTCTTTTGGGTTAGCTATAATGTCATATGCTTAATAGTGTATGACATTATGACCCTATAGGGTCCAGGAACACTCCTGTTTCAGACCTACAATATGTCTGTGGTCTGGTACCCGAACAAATAGGGAGGCACTTGCTCATACCCTCTACACTGGGAGGCAATGTGATTGTGGTACTGGGCAGTCTAGCATGACCTTCACCTGACCGCTGTCCATGTGCTGGGTGTCAGCAACATCCTGGCAGACAGTCTCAGCCACTCCACTGTCAGGGATCATTAGTGGGAGCTAAATCAAGAGGTGGCTGAAAGCTTATTTGACCTGTGGGATCAGTCAGAAATAGACCTCTTCATCTCCCCATCCAACACAAAAGTACCCAAATTTTTCTCACTCGTTCCCTGGTGTGGTGTTTTCTGGTGAGATGAACTGTTTTTTTGCTTAACATAGAGGTTCTTGTATGCCTTTCCTCTCTTCCCAGTGCTTCAGACAGTTCTCCAGAAGCTACAGATAAAAAGGGATCACTTGATTCCTTTGGCCTCATCAAATATGGTTCCCTTTGCTTCAACAGCTATCGATGGAAACCCCAGTACTTTTGCCTCTTCATCATGATCTTCTGACTCAGGAACAGAGCAAACAGGTTCATCCAAGCCTCAAATCCTTCCACCTGCATGTGTGGCATCTGTGGACATATATGGAATAACTCCCATTGCTATTATTTTTTTCTTCAAAAATTGTCAAAAGTGCAGACACATTTGTAAAAAATAAATTATAACAGTGAGACTTTTTAATTTTTTTTTTACTTTTTTATTTATCTATTTATTGAATACATTTGGAATTATACTCCTTTGAGTCACAGACTCTTTTGCAAATGCTCCAAGTCGGTTACAAGGGGTGGAGGGTAAATAAATACAGTAAAAGATGTACATAAACAGGCAGTATTTACAGTAACAGTACTGATAGAGCAGTCTAGGCTTGAACTTATTTAACTGCTGAAGGAATTAGGCAGCAATCTTGGAATCCCTTGACAGAGACTTGTAGGATGCTGATTCATGGGGTCTAGTGAGACCCTGTGTCTGGAATGAGGAGGGTTTGGGAGCAATTTGGATGGGCAGTGTTAGCCACAGTCACATTTAGCACTCTCAAGTAGTTGAGCTTTGAGGCCTGTTTTGAATAGTGAGATGCTATGGGTCTGGGAGAGTGGGGGTGGTAATGTATTGAGCCAGAGAGGGGCATGGTAGCGGAAGGATCTTTGCCCATGGGATGTTGTAGATAGGGGGACCAGAAATGATGAGTTTGCTGCAAGTTTTGTATTGCGCCTGAGGGGTGCTGCACTGATTATGGGGAGTAGGCTGATGGGGGCTACCTGAAGATGTATCATTTTTGCGAGGATGCAGGTGTGGTACTTTAGTCCTTGTTGGAAGTTTTGCCAACTAGCCAAAGTATAAAGATAGCAGGTGTGAGTTAGTCTGTCACTGCCTGTGATTAGGCGGCAGGCTTTATTCAAGGCAGTGTTTATACTGCTTAGCATGGTGGGTTCTGGTGAGCCGTATATAACTATTCCATAGTCAACTAGGGAGAGGATGGAGGAGGTGACTGCAAGTTGCATGGCCCGTGTCAGTAAGCAGTGCTTGAGTCTGTAGAGGATGCCCACTCTAGCGTTGACAGCAGAGGAGAAAAGTTGGATGTGACTATGGTAGGAGAGGGAGGTGTCTAATGTGATACCAAGGAATTTAAAGTTTGTAACGTGTTCCAGTGGGGCACCTAGTGTGTTCTTAATTAGGAGTGCCGACTGACTATGTAGGCTTTGGCGATGCGCAAAGATCATGGACTTAGTTTTATTATAGTTGATGATTAGGCAGTGTTCAGTGAACCAGTTCTCTAGCTCCCAAAAAAACCCTGAAAGGCCAGTTGAAGGGCGCTCAGTTGAGGGTGTTTCCAAAACAGTACCGCATCATCAGCGTAGAGTATAAGATGACCGCTGCACACCTTAGGGAGAGAGTTTAAAAAGAGAGTGAAAAAGCAGTGGGCCAAGTACAGACCCCTGTGGGACTCCAGAGCAAACTGTTTTGGAGGTGGAGATGGTGGTGTTTATCCTGACTTGCTGTGACCAGCCTGAGAGGTAATCCTTGAACCAGGCAGTTGCCGCTGGGACCACATTTAATCGCCCCTGCAATTGAGCCTTGGTCAAGGGCCTCGTGGATGAATGAGGTGAGCTCAGAAAGTGCCATGACGGTACTATGGCCAGTCCGGAAACCATGCTGTTCCTGACTGAGAAGGTTTTGTTTAGTTAGATGTTCTGTTATCTGGTCCGAGACTATTTTTTCCAGGGCTTTGAAGAGAGGTGGAATTATTGAGATAGGTCTATAGTTGCTTGTGTTAGTGGGGTCACCGCCTTTCAGAATGGGAGTGATTATGGCTCTCTTCCAGGTTGAGGGGAACTGACTGAGGCATAGCGAGAGGTTGAGAATTTTTGTAAGGTGGGG
Organism: Neoceratodus forsteri; assembly: GCA_016271365.2. Taxonomy (NCBI): domain Eukaryota; kingdom Metazoa; phylum Chordata; order Ceratodontiformes; family Ceratodontidae; genus Neoceratodus; species Neoceratodus forsteri. The sequence goes on from CM028130.1 coordinate 60,264,217, forward strand.
TATTGTGACATCCAGGGTGAGCCGAATGAGTTTAGGATCTAGTGAGTCATTGCTGAAATGGGTATTGGTGATAGCTTTGGTAATACAGTGTTTTGCCTCACTGCAGGGGATGACTCGAAGCTGGAAGGGAGGCGAGTTGACATTACACGGGGTTATGAGGGGAGGGTGGAAGAAATTTGGAGGGAGGATATGGGAGAGGTCCAAGAAGGCCGAGTTAAGAGCTTCTGCGATAGTGGAGGGATCCTGTGTGACATCCCCATTTAGATTAAGTTGGGTAGGGTTGGGGGGACAGGATTTTCCACTGAGTTCTTTTATGTTGTTCCAGAATTTTTTTCCATCTCCTCAGGAGGAGGTAAGGGTTTGTTGGTAGAAATTAGTTTTTGCCTGCCACAAGGCCCATGTACATTTATTGCGTGTCTCCCAGTAAAGCTGTCTATCCTGGATGCATTGGGAGTCAAGGTCCTTGTGCCAAAGGTTGTCCCTTTGTTGTAGCAGGATTAGTAGTGAGGGTGTGATCAAGGGGGTGGTTCTGATTTTCACAACTTGCTTTGAGAGAGGAGCTAATATATCACAGGCTTTGTTGAAGGTGGTTATAAAATGGGCGAGTGCAAGGTCAACTGACTGTGCGATGTAAATGGGGAGCCAGTTGCTGTTAGTTAGATGGGCTTTGAGGTTCTCTAGGCCTCCGCTTTTTAGCCTTCACTGCCAGGAGATTTTGGAGGGGCAGGGGGCAATTTACCTGACCACCAGCATGTTACCGGGGAGTGGTCACTGATAGAGTCAGGGAGCACCATTGCATGGGAGAGGTTACGTGGCCTGTTGGTGAAAATGAGGTCTAGAAGGGTGGAGGTCCCGGATCTATTGTCCCTTCCTGTGGAGCAGGTGACTAGTTGGTTAAGATCAAATGCCAGGGCAGTGTCTTTGTAGCTGGATGAGGCTGGGGATAGCCAACTGATGCTGAAGTCACCCATTAAGATGATTTCTCTAGTGTTAGGTAGGTGGGAGATAATGTGGAGGATAGAATCAAATGCTAGTTTTTGGTTTCTTGTGGGGATATAGGCTGAAATGATGCGGAGAGTTTTGGTACCCAGACTGAGTTTGACTGTAAGTGTCTGGGCGCCATATTGTGGTGCAGGGATATGTACTTCTGTGGCATTGCGTGAGGATTTAACATAAATTGCATGGCAACCACCTCTCTTGCTGGTCCTATCTGCCTGAAAGATGGCATAATTACAGAGGGAGACAGCATCATTGGGAATTTTTTTCAGAGATCCAGGTCTCAGAGAGGTCTAGTATGTCTGGTGCATGCTGTGCAATCTAGTCTTGGAGAGGGGTGTGTTTTTTTGGTAGGCTGCATATATTTAGGGTAGCCAGCAGCAGACTCCCCAGTGGGTTTTTTGGAGAGGCCATAGTGCAGGGTGGTCCTGGGTTGGGGTGGATATTGCCAGATTATGAGAGAAGTAGAAAGGTGTGCTGCAGGAGGGCCAACCTGCAGAGTTTGGATGAGTGATGCTGGGATTGGTAGGGAGTAGGGATTTTTGTGTTGGAGGTGGGGAATGGGAGACTAGGAATGACACTGGAAAGAAGGGTTAGGGAAGTGAAGGGGATGATGATGGTGGGCCTTACATGGGTGGGGGGGGTTGAGGTCTGGAGGGATGGAGAGGTGAGGTGCAATGCTTACCATGTGTGAGTCTGTGGGTTAACGTGAGCGTGTGTGAGTATAGGCCATTGGGATCAATTTGGCTTGTGTGGGAGATGTTGGAGGTACAGGGTCTGCAGTTATCATTGATAGATGAAGAATTAGTGTAATAGTCATAGTGTTGTGGTTTAGGAGCCTCTTGGGGGGGGGGGTTGTAGAGCAAGTTGTGAGATCCTGGAAATCAGGAAGGCTTCTAATAGTAGGGATAACATTGTATATGTAGAAGGTGAGAGGTATGTTAGTGCGGCCACTAGTGTTTGGTTAGTATAACCTGCAGCTGGAAAAGTGGGCTGATAGGTTATTTCGGCAGGTCACCTGACTAAACCTAGTTATAAATTGGAGTGCTGACCAAGGGTGGTGGTGGGGCGGTGTGCGTTCGGCGGGGCTAGACCATCTACAATGACAGAAAAAAGAAAAACAGCAGCTGCAGCTTGAGGTGGCTTTCTAATATCAGTCCTGCAGGTAAGAGGCTTTCAGATTACTATCCAAGTCCTGGTTGTTGACTGCGCCACTGAAGATTTTTTTTTTAAAGTAGAAAAATGCACCAAAGCACTAGAAGCAGTTTGAGCAGAGCAGACAAAAAAACGCTGGCGTCTCTTCAAGGTGCTGTGCTGGGCTTTACCTGGGCTACGGGTTCGGCGACTCCCTCCAGTGATTTGGGATAGTGCTGTGGAGCACCCACGTGACCTCTGCTCCTCGGGGGTCTGGTTCTGTGGAGGACAAAATTTGTATTAAATAGGCAGGGGGTGGGGGGAGGAGAGGGGACAGGACAAAGGAACAGGGGAAAACAGCTTATGATAGAGTGGCTGGCTGAGCCACTGAACTCTGTGCTGGGCAGGGAGTGAGGGCAGAATTAAGAGACAGCACAGAAGCAGAATTTAATATGGACTCCCTGCACCAAGTAAAAAAGATATCCTACACCAACAGTTAGGCTGCTAGGCTGCAACAGGCAGGGCAAGACTACTTGATTAAATTTCTAAACACACTGAGTCACTTAAAGGGGAGTAAACACTAACACTTAAGGAAACAGGGCAAATGCAGAAATCAAATGCAGAGTTTTGTCAAAGCTTGTTAAATTCTCATCTATCTACACATCTACAACGACAGAAAAAAGAAAAACAGCAGCTGCAGCTCGAGGTGCACAGGTGCTGGAACCGGGGTGGAAAGGGCGGTAGCCATGCCACTTTTTATTTCTGTATGGCAAAAACTAGTATAGAAAAAGTGCCCTTTGTACCCTCATAAGTGTCCTTTTGATTCTCAGCCCTCTCAGCTTTTACCATCTTCTGGCACCCTTGTTGAGATGGCTTTCTAATATCAGTCCTGCAGGTAAGAGGCTTTCAGATTACTGTCCGAGTCCTGGTTGTTGACTGTGCCATTGAGGATTTTTTTTTAAAGTAGAAAAAGGCACCAAAGTGCTAGAAGCAGTTTGAGCAGAGCAGACAAAAAAAGCTGGTGTCTCTTCAGAGCTCTGTACTGGGCTTTACCTGGGCTATGGGCTCAGGGACTCCCTCCAGTGATTTGGGGGAGGGCTGTGGAGTGCCCTTGCGACCTCCGCTCCTCGGGGGTCCAGTTCTGGGCTACGGGTTTAGGGACTCCCTCCGATGATTTGGGGGAGGGCTGTGGAGCACCCTCACAACCTCAGCTCCTCGGTGGTCCGGTTCTGGGCTATGGATTTGGGGACTCCCTCCAGTGATTTGGGGGAAGGCTGTGGAGCACCCTCGTGACCTCCGCTCCTTGGGTGTCCGGTTCTGGGCTATGGGTTCGGAGACTCCTCCGGTGATTTGGGGGAGGGCTGTGGAGCACCCTCGCAATCTCAGCTCCTCGGGGGTCATTACCATAGTCATGCTCATCTACCCACTTACTCAGTTTCCTACTTCTTTCCATTCTTTTATTAACTGATTCCTTTTGCTTCATATTAAGGGATTGTTGATTTTCATATTGTGTGTACCTGGGGTGGAGCAGCACTAAAATGTAATCTATGCAGTACCCTCAATAACACACCAACCCCAGTTTGCTTTTACCTAACAACCATATTAGGCCTTGCACAGTAAGATCTTCCTTCATTTATTTTATTTTATTTATTTCAATTCTAGGATTACAATTACGTTTGAGCCCAGGTCTCTTTTACAAAGGTTCCACATCAAGACATAGGTAACACATGACAATAGACAAAATTGTTACACAATAAGGGTAAAGGATATCAAATTAAATTCAAACAGACAGGGAGAGGGTAGAGTAGAAAGGAAGAGGACAGTGGGGGTGGTAGAAAGAATGGAGGGCACAGGGAGGTAAGAGAATGAGAAGAGAGGAGAGGTTGGGGTAGGAGGATAAGGGGGTGGGGTGAAGCTGCCAGGAAGGTGGCATTGTCAGGGGCTGTAGAGTGTGTGGGGCGGAGGCCAGACTATGGCAAGTGCATTATGTAATGAGCTAGATATAGGAAAGAGTGGTAGCGGAGTGGTATTGCATAAACATTATCAATGACAGTCGCAGATGCTGGAAGTGACCAGGGTGTTACGGAGCCTGGATTTGAAGGCCCCTAGCCCAGTGGTTTTGATAGTATCATTGGCAAGACCATTAAACCAATGGGTGCCCTGTAGGTGAATGAACGCTGGACAATGGCTGTGCGGCAGCGAGTGATATGGAAAAGTTGTGGCTTTGATCCCCTGGTAATTCTTCAAGAGAACAACTTGTAATGAAATGTGTAAGATTTACATTGACATGTGGGTATATGCACTTCTATATTATACTAATTATGTGTGTGAACTATATAGTAATCTCTAAGAAAATAAAATACATCAAATGTCTTCAAAAACATGTCTCAACATTGTGTTTATCTTACACCTTGTCACAACATATAGTTGTCTCAGCAGTGTTTTCAATTAAGGTACAGTACCTTCATGTATATGATGGCCCAGTTCTGTTGAGTTGATTGCTTTAACAGTGCATAGAATAAAATGTGAAACAAATAGGTAACTGTAATACAGATTGTGGCAATATTTTATATCTGTCCTTTCTCAATCTACTGTACTTGATTCAGTTAGTGTATGCAACAGCAATTCATCTCTGAAGAAGCCTGAATTGTCGGGCGAAACATAAGCTTTCCTGTCATGTTGTTATGACCCTGAGAGTAAAGGAGCTGAACTAACACCGGTTGTGTGAACTGCTTATTTCTTAGCTGCTATTGCAAGGGTGAGTGCTCTCCACTATTGCTTATCTGAATACCTTATTTGGAGAAGCACCACCCTCCCAGTGATCACCACTTCCAAAAAAACAATTCATGTTTATGTATGCGCCTATGGAACACCCTTATCTAGTTATGCATTTACAGTCATAGAGGCTCTGTCAGATCTTGTTTCTGTTGTCAATACCCTTTCCAATACACCCCAGCATCATATTAGTGCTTACTATAGGCCTTGCTACACTGGTTTGATTGTTTGAGGGAGTCACTAATGATGACTCCCAGCTCCCTTTTCTCTGATGTAGAGCTCTGTTTAACCCCTCCCATGCAGTACTCTGTCATATTTGTTTTTGTTTTTTACCAAGGGAAAGAATAACCTTGCATTTATTGGCCTTGAATTTCAATAGCCAAATCATAGACCACCTCTCTAGCCTTTGTAGATTCCTCTGCATCTCCATGATCCCTTCATCGCTATCTACGCTACCACGGATCTTTGTGTCATCTGCAAAGAAACACAACATGCCCTGGATGCCCTCTTTAATGTTGTTGATGAACACATTGAAGAGGACAGGACCAGAACAGATCCCTGTGACACCAACTCTTGACCTCCCTCTCTTCCATTTTGACCTTGTTTGTCACCACTCTTTGTTGTCTTTCCTTCAGCCAGTTTTCTGCCCATTTAACTATGTCTGTAGCCATGCCCAGGTCTTCCAGTGTCTTCAACAATCTTTTGTTTGGCACTGAGTCAAACACCTTGCTGAAATCGAAGTAGAGTAAATCCACAGCATTGCCCTTATCTGCTACCTTTGTTACCCAGTCAAAGAAAACTATCAGATTGATGTGACAAGACTGTCCTGCCACAGACTCATGCTGTTTACTATCCTGTACACCACTGTGGGGGAGGAGGATTGTTTAGCCAGGAAATGCACACAAAGCCAGAGTTTATTTCCAGGTGCGACAAGAGAGCACAAAGAAGTTAAGTGACTTGCTCAGGGGCACACAGTATGCCAGTAGGGAGTGATGGGATTCACTCCCAGGTCTCCAGGTGTGCAGCTCAATGCCCTTAACCACTACACTATACTGCCTCCCATAGGTGCTACTTAGTAACTTAGTAGTCCACAAGGTCCTTTTTGATTAGTGACTTCATCAGTTTACCCATTACAGAGATAAGGCTGATAGGTCTGTAATTTCATGGTTACTCCTTGTCCCCCCCGTATGAAGTGGGACCACATCCACTACCCTCCAGTCTTTTAAAAATACCTGTGTCTGAATTGAGCAACTGAATAACTATGCAAGGGGTTCAGCCAGTTCACAGCCAATTGCTTGAGCACTATTGTTCAAACAACATGAAATCTTGCTGTATTCTGACTATTGCAGTTAGCCCCAGCCTTTAAACTGCCCCGGAGAACAAAGGGTTAACTTTCCTTGCAGAGCATAGAATGCTGAGCTCGAACTCGGTTGAGGTCACTGTCTGGAACCCTTTGAAATCCAACTGTAAGATTCTTTACTCTGCCTCACTGAACAGTCGCTCCAGAGATTTCTCCTTCAGCTCGGTTCGAAAGTTGGTTAAAGTCTCGGTTAAGTTGTCGTTTTTTACCGAATTTATTTCCGCATAGTCGGTTCAGTCTCTATCTGTGGTACCGTGAGTACTAGATAGGTTTTGTTCTGTTTCTGTGTGGAAATTGTAAAGTGTTACTTCAGTTCGGCTGAACCGATCATTTGTATTGAATCCTTGTGTTTTACTTTAGAGTGTGGTTACCGGTTCTTATCGGTTCTAAAAAAAATGCGGTTTGAACATTTTTTTTCCAACAGCCGTGACACAGTTAGGAGCCGATAAGGGAGTCTTGCCTGGCGGTTGCTATAAAAAGGATAAGTTTGGTTAGGTTGGCCATGTCTGAGAAACCCAAGAAAAAAACTGGGCCCACTGGGTTTCAACACTGCAGTGAGTGTGGGGAGGTCTTTGCTAAGACCGACCCCCACACCACCTGTGTTTATTGTCTGGGGTTTGAACACCTCGATTCAGACTGCCAAATTTGTAAACATTTTCCTAAATCTACCCTTTAAAAGAGACTAGGTAGACTAAGGAAAAAGGAGGCAGAGAAGTCTGCTGACCCGGATGGCCAGCCCAGTTTGATTCCGACCGAACCAGATGGAGTCCCTCTGACCAGGGCGATACTTCTTTGGGCAAGAGGAGAGCCGATCCTGAGGGGTCAGTTCCTACAAAAAGAAAATGCAAAGAAAAATCGAACCGGTTCGGATCCAGAGGTTCATGTTCAGACTGCCGAGGAAATAGCCAGAGCGATTCAAATTGTGGAATAGCTTTGCCCAGTTCCGACTGATCCCGCACCTTTTCACATGGGTTCAGTTTGGTTGGTTTCCCCGGTTCAAGATTATACCCCTGAAGATTTTTATGAACCGGAGTTTGTGGAGGAGGAGGAGTTTAAAGATGATGGTGATGATGACGAATGTCTGGATGTGCCTGTGGAACCAGCCATCTCCCCAGACAGACCTCCTGGTGCATCCCCTCCTAGGCTTTCTAAATCCCCTTCCCATTTTTTGTTTTACAGAAAAGTGCCTGAAACCCTCCAGCTTCCTATGGAGGAGGCAATGGAGGATCTGGAGGAGCCTGATTATGTGGAAATGATGGACATCCCAGAGTCCACGACACTGTCTATACCCCTTCACAAATCCTTTGGGAAGCACACACAAAAAATCCTGAAGTCTCCCAATTCTGTAACCCCTGATGACAGAAGGATGGACAAGAGGTACACACTATCAGGCTCAGATACGGAGTTTTTATACCAGCAATGCAGCCATGTTGGGGTAGTGCAGGCTGCTGCCTGTGATAAGGCAAACATTCCTATGGCTTCACACCCCCCCGATAAAGACTCCAGGAAGATTGATGCCATGGCAAAAAAACAGTACATGGCATCTTCCTTGGGACTCAGGCAGGCGAATTATATGGCCAAACAGCCAGGTACCAGAAGTCCAGGTGGGACACTGTCATGGCTCTAGCTAAACAGGCCCCTGACCAGCTTGCCAAGGAGCTGGACCGGGTGGCTGCGGATGGGATTGAGGCATCCAAGGTGCAATTTCATGCTGCTGTGGACTCCAATGATGTTTCATCTAGAGTCATGGCTACATCTGTGGCCCTTCGGAGAATGGCTTGGCTCAGATGTACTAGCGTTTTGCAGGATACCCAGGCTAGGGCCATGGATTTTCCTGTAGTGGGTAATTCTCTGTTTGGGGAGCAGACAGAGAATTGCATGAAGAAAATGGATGAGTACAGGACTACTTACAGGAGTGCTCAGGCCAAAGAGAGGCAGGCAACTCCTCAAAGGCAGCAGTCTAGGGGCAGGGGCAGGCCTTTTCATAGGCCTTTCTACCAGCCACAGGCCTCTTCTTCCTTTTCACAGAGGAGATTCTTCAGAGGGAGACACAGAAGGGGGATGAGCAGGGCTGCATCCACTCCTCAGCCTAAGGTCCCTGCTAAGCAGACACCCTGATGGGCCTGCCTGGGTCGACTGTCGTATTCCAGTAGGGGGCAGGCTGACTTACTTCGTCCAGGACTGGATGTCTATTACATCAGACAAGTGGGTCCTGGAAGTAGTAGGCCAGGGACTGGTTCTGAGCTTCAAAAAATTTCTGAAGATGAGACCCAGATCTTTTCCACCTGCAGGTCTCTCAGAAACCCTTGCCCTATAGGCAGAGGTTTCATCTCTGCTGGCTTTAAGAGCCATAGAGAGAGTACCTACCCTACACTGGGGCAAAGGTCTGTACTCCAGCTACTTCCTTATCCCAAAAAAGACAGGGGAGTGTCGACCCATCCTAGACCTAAGATACCTAAACAAACATCTTTTAAAACCAAAGTTCAAGATGGTAACTCTGGGAATAATCCTTCCCTCTCTAAGGCCAGGGGACTGGCTAGCCTCCCTGGACCTCAAAGATGCTTATTTTCCCATTCCCATCAGGTGCTCCCACAGAAAGTACCTCAGGTTCTAGTTGCCGTCAGGCCACTATCAGTACAGAGCAATGCCCTTCGGCCTAACTTCAGCCCCAAGGGTCTTCACAAAGTGCCTGGCAATAGTAGTTGCCTTTCTAAGGAGGCAAAAGATTTTCATTTTTCCATATCTGGACGACTGGCTCATAGTGGGCCAGTCCCCAGACCAAGTCAAGTCAGACCTGCAAATGACTCAGCAAGTGCTTACTTCTCTAGGATTTCTTTTCAACCTTCCCAAGTCAGTTTTTGAGCCAGTGCAGCTCCTTACCTTTATTGGGGCAGAGCGGGATACTGTCAAACAAGAGCCTTTCTTCACCTGGAAAAGGCAAGAGTTCTTATAGAACTGGCTTCTTCCTTCAGCCTTCAGGTGTCTCGACCAGCAAGGCATTTCCTACAGCTCTTGGGCCATATGGCAGCCTCTACAGCAGTGGTCCAAGGGGCAAGATTCCAGATGAGGGACATTCAGTTTCATCTGAGGGCCTTTTGGTCCCAAAAGAGGGATTCTCTTACCAAACTGATCCCAGTGACCTGGACTGTGATCCAAGCCCTTCAGTGGTGGCAGGATCAGGACAATTTAAGGCAAGGGGTACCATTTGCCACTCAGTCTTATTCAGTGGTCCTTACCATGGATGCTTCCCTCCTAGGCTGGGGAGCCCATCTGGGGGCTCTCACAGCCCGGGACTGTGGTCCCCTCAGGAATCTCTTCTCCCTATCAATCTCCTGGAACTCAGGGAAGTTTTTCTGGCCCTGCAAGCTTTCTCTCAGTCAATGCAGAACAAGGTGGTTCAAGTCAGAACAGACAACACCACCACCATGTGGTACATCAACATGTAGGGAGGCACACGGTCTATGGCCTGGTGCACAGAAGCCATGAAGTTGTGGTCCCTGGCTTATTCCCTGCAAACCTCTCTGATAGCAGTCCACCTTCCAGGGAAGGACAACGTGCTAGCAGATGCACTGAGCAGGATTTCACAGGGCCATCACAAATGGTCCCTGGACCCTCTGGTCTTGAAGGTGATTTTTTCAAGGTGGGGCACTCCAGATATAGATCTCTTTGCAGCCCCAGACAATCACCAACTTTTTCTCTTTTGTTGCAGACAGTCCACAGTTCACAGTCCCTCTGGATGCTCTGATTCTGAACTGGGAAGGAACATTTCTGTATGCTTTCCCTCCCTTTCCTCTACTGTTCAAAGTTTTAGTCAAGATAAAGTCACAACCTTGCAAATTGATTCTGATTGCTCCAGATTGGGCCAGACAGCCTTGGTACCCCCTGTTACTGTCCCTAGCAGCCCATCTTCCCCTGTCTCTTCCCAGGAATTACAACCTGGTAACCTCCTTTCAGGGAGGATTTGGTACCCCAATCTTCAATCTCTCAATCTCAAGGCATGGCTCTTGAAGATTTAGAGTATGCAGATTTGCATCTGTCTCAGGGGGTTCTGAACATCCTCAAAGCCTCTCAAAAGCCCACCACTAGAAAGACCTATAACTCCAAATGGAAGAGATTCAGCATTTGGTGTTCTAAGCAGCATATTTCCCCAGACACTGCTGAATTGCTTACAGTTCTGGATTATATGGTCCATCTTAATGGCCTAGGCCTCAGACCAGCTACTCTCAAAGTACACTTATCAGCTGTCTCTGCTTTTCTGTCAGTGGGCAAGTCTTCCTCACTATCATATCATCCTGTGTTCTGTAAATTTTACAAAGGATTGCTTCATACCAATCCTCCATTCAGAGACCCTGCCCCTGCCTGGGATTTAAATGTTTGTGTTGCTTAATTAATACAACCTCCCTTTGAGCTTATGTCCTCAGTAGAGCTTAAGTATTTGACTTGGAAAATTGTGTTTTTAGTAGCCATTACCTCTGCTAGATGTATCAATGAACTGCAAGCCCTGTCAGTGGAACCTTATTTTATCTCCTTTTATAGGGATAAAGTGGTCCTTAGAACCAATAGAAGGTTCTTGCCCAAAGTGGTTTCAGATTTTCTCCTGAACCAGTCTATGTCTCTTCCTGTATTCTTCACTGATCATTCCTCTTCAACAGAGAGGAGGCTACACAGTTTAGATGTTAAAGGGGCCCGTAGCTACTATATAGAGCGTACCAAGGGTCACAGGTTTGATTCCCTCCAGCTGTTTCTCACTTATGGAGAAGTGGGGAAGGGTAAATCTGCCACCAAGAGAACCATTGCCAGTTGGATTGTGTCTTGCATACAATTCTACTATGAGAAACTAGGAAAAATTCTACCCTCAGGCCTGAGGGCTCACTCCACCAGAGGTACAGCTGCTTCCCTGGCAGCTCTTAGAAATTTGTCAAGCAGCCACCTGGAAAACAGTCCATACCTTTACCAAGCATTACCTCCTGGATATCCAGGCTAGGAGTGATGCTCAGTTCAGCACAGCAGTACTTCAGAGTCTATTCCCAAAGTAGGTTCTGTCCCTCCTCCATGGAGGTACTGCTTGGTAGTCTGCAATAGTCAGAATACAGCAAGACTTCATGTTGTTTGAAGAAAAAATTACTCACTTTAGTAATTATGTTTCTCCTAATGGAGTCTTGCTGTATTCTAACCTCCCTCCCTGCCTCCCCTCTCAGAACCTGTTTTTGGGAAGCAGGTGGGCAGGTGCAATGTTGCATCTCAGGGGTGCTTCTTTTACACCCTCTTCTTTTTGTTTGGGTGTTTGTTTTATCTTTATATTTATATGGATTGATTTTTGGTTTTTGGGTTTCCTGACTTGAGTCTTCCTTTGGGGACCCAAACCTTTTTGTTGCCAGTTGGCTAGTAAAAATGTTACAATTTCCACATAGAATAGTTAGTGAGTTTTTGCTCATAAGAATCTGACGGTTGGATTTCAAAGGGCTCCAGACAGAGACCTCAACTGAGCTTGAGCTCAGCATTCTATGTTCTGCATAGAAAGTTAACCCTTTGTTCTCTGGGGCAGTTTAAAGGCTGGGGCTAACTGCCATAGTCAGAATACAGCAAGACTCCATTAGAAGAAACATAATTACTAAGGTGAGTAATTTTTTCTTACATTCCATCTTCTCCTGAGACTTTATCTATCTTTAGGGATTCATGCCCCTTCTGAACCTTTTGCCTGATACCCCACCATGTCTCCCTTTCCCCGTGAAGAAACATACACCAAATCTTGGAGAAAATGTCCACAGCCATGTATTTATTGATATACAGTACATCATCTTGAGCATGGGTGCTGCTGGGAGGACGTGCCACTAATTCCTAGGAGAGGTCATATGGCCAAGGCTCCGATGGCTTCCCCCCATCTGGGGCTTCCTGCTATCATTGTGCTGTCACCCAATGAGGCTGGACCATGTCTCCTACCTGGGTCATAAACCTATCGGATTATAGGGCTTTCCGAGTTCACCGTTCTGAACCAATTTGCCTCTTATAGCATTACGTATGTACTAGTCCACTTAAAATTGCTTGTTGTAGTCTGTACACCACACACTGTAACCTGAGTGCTCCACTGGGACACCAAATAGCTTCATTTTGTATGCTCATCTGTATCTTGCCTATTTTGCTCTCTGAAATGCCTTGCTATGTATGCTCTTCTGTATCTCACCTGTATTGTTCTCCACTGTCTTGCTTCACAAATATGTTGTCTCCCTTCCCTGTGACAAGGTGCCTTTGTAAATGAGTCTTTGACTCAAAGGTTTATAAATCCAATTTTTGAAATAAATAAAATAAAAAAAAATCTAGCAGTCCCCTGGCCTCATACCAACTGGGGACAACAATTCCTTTGGGAGAATTTGCCTCATCCCCCATGTTGCCCCGATACCTTTGGTTTGTGCTCCTCCCAAGCCACCTTAGATGGCTGTGACATTTCTATGTATGAAACTAACAACCTAATCTTTAGAACAATATTAATAATGCCTACCATTATCTATGTACTGTAATTTAACATCTATTTGGAAGAAGCAAAACTCTCAGAAAACCCTGATGTTAAATGGGACAAAAATGAGAAAAATTCACTCCCCAACCCCTATTGCAGTCAAACATAGTGGGTGAAAAGGGGTCCTATCTCCCTGGCCTCCTACCCTGCTTTTTGGAGGGAGGGAATCCACAGGAAGGATAGGTAAGAGAGAGAGGGAGATTCACTAAGGAACTTCCTTCCGCTATGCCATCCCTTCCTAAGGGTGGCCCATTGGAGACCTCCTCCTGGGTGTTTTTAGGCCCAATGTCCCCCCATGAGGTGGTCCCCCATCACTAACCAAGTCCAGGGAGGGGCCCAAGACAACTGGCCACTGCTATGACAGGCTGGCAGCCTCTCTATTGCCTGATACCCCCCATGTCTCCATTTCCCCAATGTACATATACCAAATCCTAAAGGAAATGGCCACAACCATGTGTTTATTGGTATATAGTACATCATCCTGAGCATGGGCACTGCTGGGAGGATGCAACCCTAATTCCTGGGGGAACTCATATGGCCAAGACTCCAGCGGCTGCCCACCACCGTCTGCCTCTGTCTGCTATACTTGCAGTGGCACCCAATGTTGCTGGACCGTGACCCCCACCTAGGTCATAATCTAGCAGTTCCTGGCCTCATGCCAACTGGGGACAATGATTCCTTTGGAAAAATTGGCCTCAGCCCCCATGTTCTCCAATACATTTGGTCTACACTCCTCCCAAGTTGCCACATGCTGGACTCTGTCCGACCCCTCAAGCCCCTCACTTAAGATGTTCCTTCAAGATTTCCATAAAAACTATCAGCATCCTATGCAAATTTATGGCCTGTACTTGCCCATCCTTCCCCACAAAAATGGGACAGTGGAAGGCATAAATATCCCTATGTCTCAAAATTGCACTGCCCCATGGAATCCATAAGGGCTCTCATCTCCCGGTTCTCCCTAATGCATCCCCGATTTAGAGCCCCCTGCTCCCAGGCATGCTTCCAATATGATCTTTGCAACAGATGTGACCAGATAAGAGCTATATGAGGCTACCAGTTGCTAATGGCATTCAAATCTTCCTTCATTGTTAGCAGGAGGTTCGCTGTCTTCTGAAGTCCCAAGTCTTCCCCTTCCAAGTGGATCAGTAGGATATCTGGAATATCTCGCCGGCCAACCCCCTCTCACAACAATGGAAGCATCCTCCTCTGCACATGCTTTTCCAGCCAAGCCAAATGATCTGTGTTGTTTGCAGCGAAATGCCCAGGTTGTCACCCTTAGTTGGCCAGCCACTCACTTTGCCATCCAGTAGATGAAGGCATGCCTACACACCTATATGTTCCTGGGACCTTCCATGGGCCTGCAACAGAAACAAAAAGGGAGAGTACTGCAAGTGAGGACATACGTAATGCAAGAATGCCAGGGACCTGCAGCACCCAAGTGACTGGATTGCTTGATCTGACAACCCTTGGCCTGAGCAGTCATTGCTAAAATGAATGACTGCTAAAGTCCTGTGTCACCAAGTCAATGTGCTGCATGACTCATTTCAGAATGTATCAGAATTAATAAACTGACACCAGCCTCCCATCCACATGACAGAATAATGCCTCTCCTCATGCTGGGCAGGACCGCATGTATGCCTGAACCTTGTCTTTCACTAGCCATGACACCCTAGAGGGATCTACCAACCTATACTAGTGGCCAGATCCAAACTACTTTGTCTTAGACTTTTGGAGATGGACATAGACACCTTTTGACAGAATTGCCATATCCCCTGCCAGCAAACCAGGTGATTCCCGAGACTGTGCTGGCTGAGTCAGTTCTGACACCATGAAGACCCTGCAATAGGCCACCAAAAACATGGTCTCAAACAATCTTACCTTGTAGGCTTTCCATAATACAAAAGGTAACATCTCCCAAATCTGAATCAGGGTTGCTGGTGTAATTGGTCGCCTGTCATAACTCCTGGTCCCCAGCGACCTTCTCCACCATTCCAACAACTTACACACCTTTAAGGCCCTGGTGTTGTCAGTCACACTCTGGCCAATCAAGACAGCCCTGTCAAATGTTGGCCTACTGACCCCAGTGACAGACCACTCTCCTTATCCCACACCATGTAATCACACAGCTGATCCACTGGGATCCAGCCACCCAGCCACCTCCCTTACCTGTAAGTAGTGCTCTACTCACTGACAGCAATCTGCTCTTGTCCCCACTATGATGGAATTACTGATACATTTCCAAACTTCACAGTCACTAACCCCCAGAGGAATGGAGGGACCTTCAATGGCTGACATTAGGCTGACAGAGCCAGCTCCCGGAATCTTTGCCACTGTGAATAAGATAAAATATCCTTAGTGCCATTATTCACATCAGGTACATGCCCCGTCTGAAACCGAATATTGAACAGTGAGCATTTAAACACAAAAAACAGGATGAGATCTCCCATAGGTCCCTTTGGACCAAGTTGTCTGTTAATGGTGTGCACCACCTACATGTTGTTTAACCAAAATAGGATCTTCTTGTCCCATAAACTAGGGAACCAAATGCACAGCACCATTACCACCAGAAAGATTTCCAATAGAGTGATCCAACAGCTCAGCTCTGCCTCCAGCCACTGCTGAGGCCACTGACTGGCACACCACTCACACTGGAAATTGCCCCGAAACGAAGTCCCCTGGCTGCATACATGGACAAGTCCCAAGGTGGACCACCAACTGGCTCCTGCCACAGGGCTACACCATTGAAATTATCCAAGAAATTTCTCCAAACCTGGAGGTCCTTCTGGAATTAAACCATCACTCAAATCTGGCGGTATAACTTCTTGCAATCCTGCCCCCATTTTGCCAAGTGTCTCATGGAGGACCTACCATTTGAAATGACTTGACATGTAAAATTAAGGTGCCCACCAGCTGCTGTAACTCCCGCAATGTAACCTTCCTGGCCAACTCCACCTTATGGAGCGACCCCCTGAGGGGATCCATCTTGTCAGCTGGCAACCTGCACTGCTGCTGCTCCATGTCAATTTCAATGCCTAGAAATGTAATGACAATGGATGGTGGCTCCACCTTCCGCAGAGTGAGTGGGACCCCAAAGTCCCAGTACACATGCACAAAGGCTTCCAGGGTTGCTCCACACACCAGGGTTCCAACTGGACCCAAAAAGAGGAAATCACTGAGGTAGTGAATGACTGCCATGTTCCGCAATTTCTGCGTAATCGCCCAGTGTAGGAATGTGCTAAATTCCTCAAAGACTGCACAGGCCACCGTGCACCCAATCGGCATGCAATTATCAACATAAAATTCCCCCACAAACTTCATGCCCAACAGAACCTTGTCATCTGGATGCACTGTCAGCAGCCAGAATGCTGACTCAGTATCAGCCTTAGCCATCATTACTCCTGGGCCAGCCACCTGCACCACCTCCATAGCCCTGTCAAATGATTCATAATGCACCGAGGTGAAAGCCAGATCAATGTGGGCATTCATTGAATCCTCTTCTGGGTAGGAAAGATGATCGATCATGCGGTATTCACCCAGCACCTTCTTAGGTACCAAACCAATGGGTGACACCCTCAAATTGGGCCAAGGAGAAGACTTAAACAGGCCCCTGACCCACCCCAACCACCTTTATTTTTCCAGTTCTTCTTGGACCACCTGCAGGCAATCATGTGCAGACTTCAGATTTTCTGCCTCATAATCCGATCTAGGGCCAAAATAACACAATCTCAAGACCACTGTAAAATCCTCCTCATGCAAGGTGGCAACTGGTCTGTCAGGGTACTGGTCCAACCAAGCCTTAAGCCTTCTCACCCGTGCTGGGGTGGGAAGGCTTTTCCCCCTGTGACTTGGGTGGTCTACCCCTTCCTGCCCAGAATCCTCCCTGGGAGGACTGGGGTCCTGAGCACTGCATGAATGGGTGTTGCATGACAAAACTGGTAAGATGCCCTGGTGCAGTTCCCTTGATTGAAGGCATAATACAACTATCTGGGCCCACCCTCCACCCACTGGGGATAGGATACCCACAGGGCCAAGCCATTATCAATATGCAGCACCCCACCTCCTTGCATGACATCCATCATAAGGGACATGTAGAGGCAACCCCACCCCCAGGAAGAATCTGCTTGCCGTCATCGGCGAAATTCTTCATCGTACTCCAACTACGCCAACCCCCCTTTCCGCTGATACAGCATAGTAATCCAATGCACGTAATTGAACAATTCTGTGCCTTGGGATGTATCCACCTGAAAGACTGCCATGGCATACACCAGGAAAGCCACAATCCTATTGTCGAAGGTCTGATGGACCTTGACACTCTATCCCTTGTCCTTCTGACCAGCCTCTGGCTCCACTTCATAGTTCAGCAGGGAGAACATGTCTATGTACTCCTGATTCTGAATCTGCTGACAGACTTTGTTGACAAATGCATCCTACTGGCATATCCAGACCCATGAAGGAGTTGGCTGATGGCAGAGGAGGTGATGCAGGGGTCACAGGGGCCTCAGGCTGTGAAGTGTTCACCTTAGCTGTTAGCACTGCCACCACATCCACCAGCTTCACCAGACTCTCGTACAGGTCCCCATGCTGTGCTGGCTCCATTGTTTCTGGCATCACCTGATGACCTACTCTGGCCCCACCCTCCACTAGGGCTCTGAATCCCTCTTCGGCAGTCTCTGCCTCGCTATCAGTGCTTTTCCCCTGAATTGCCTCCAACACCTCCCTGACCATCTGGGCCCTTATCTGAAGCCCCTCCTGTTCTTCTTTACCTGTAGCCCTGGAGATCTTCATGAGAAGCAAGTCATCCCTCTTCGCTGACTGCTTTTTTCGGAGCCAAGTCTCCTGATGTTGATGAGCCATCTAACCCATCCAAACATGCCTCAAGCCAGTCCGCCCTTTTCTTCCTGTATAACTGCTGCGCTTGTTCTTCAGTGACCTCCTTCCTCTTGGCCATAGGCATTTTCTGGTGTGAAGTCATATTCTGAAACAACAACTAAAGTCCCTCCAATCCTCACACCTCATTAGTAAGCCCTATTATAGATCCACAGCATTCTGTTTTTTTGGGAGTGAGGTTGGGGGGGGGAGGAAGTATGGCAGCAAGGGGACAGAAGAAATGTCAGGAAAAAGGACTTCTAAAACACCCAGGTCCACTGAGTGTACAAAGCTGAATCACAGTCCCACTCACAGCTTCATACTCCACTTGAGACTACGTACCAGCAAGGGAATGCTTGGCCTGAGTAAAGTGTGGTGTGCAGGACTAGTACCCTAACTCCATTTCTTCTGACAGGCCAGTCTACTCTCAGCAGTCATCTTTTCTTTTTTCTTTTTATTTTGTTTTATACCAGGACTGGGCCTCCCAACCCCGAACAGCCTGAAATAAAAATGTTGGCCTCCATGGGCTGTGCCATATTGCAACACAGCAGCACTGCCCCCTTTGAGTAAAGGATGCGGGGGCACTCACCCATGCAAGACCACCTGGTGGGCTTCTTGGGGCTGGACCTGAACCCAAGCCCCCAAAAAAGGAAAACACACATGAGAATAACTGCCGCAGTGCTTGTTGGCCATCCACCATACCCAAGATGGCCATTGAGATTCTCGTTCCTTGTGAGAGTGCCTCCCAAATGATTGGCCACTCCCCAGTTCCCGTCGGCCATCTAACATCTTCAAGATAGCTGACAAATACCCTGATCTCATGAGATCACTGCCCTGGAACTGTTCCCACAAGACAAGAAGAGATGAATAAGTGGGAAGCATGTTGCATAGCTGTGCTGGGACTCCTCTGCATGGCAGCTGAGACTATGGTGGTCCTCAGCCAAAGAACAACCACTTGATGGCAGACCATTCAGCGCTACCAGCTACATGAAGACCATACAAAAGGGTGCCTAACTGCCCCATGACCACCAGGGACTCATGGGGATCCCCCCAGGGCCTGTATGAGTTCCACTACTGGATTCTGCTCTCCACTTCACTCTGGCAGCCATGAACACTGCCAAGCAGAGAAACCTTAAGGACCCCACCCCAGATGGATCTCCACACCACAGGCACCCAACAGCCAATAAGTGAGAGGGGAAGGGAGAGTTGAAAATGATGCTGAGGCACAAGTTGCAACTAGGGCAGCCTACCCCAAAAGGGGGCTGCAATTATCCAAAGAGGTGGCACTGGAAAGAAGAAGCCCCTCTATTACTTAGGGGACATTGCAGCACCCCAGCAGAGGAGAAATGGAACGGGGAGAACTTTTAAAATAAGGTCTGGAGTCCAGGGTTGCACACAATGATGGCATAGGCAAATGGGGCTGCCCTCACAACTCAAACCTCTCATCCCAGAAGAGGCTGACTAGGTCCTTACCTCATGGACTGGTGATGGTGTCATTCCTTGGGGATGTGCCTGATCTACTTCAAGGAGGAGAGAAAGGGATATTCACTAAATAACAGGACTAAATATCCCTGTCTCTTCCTTCCAGCTATGCCATCCTTCCCTAAGAGCAGCCCATTGGGGACCTCCTCCTGGGTGTTGCCAGGCCCAATTTTCACCCAAGAGGCAGTCCCCCTATCACTAGCCAGGTCCAGGTAGGGGATGCCCCAGACAAATGGCCAGCTGCTGCAACAGGCTGGCAGCCTCTCTATTATCAGATAAATACTGCTGACTCATTTCAGGAATGTTCTTGATAGTTTCCTTGCTGCCATATTCAGGCAGAGGCATACTGTCTTTCCTTTTGAAAACATCATTAAGGATGACTGTTTTTGTTCATCTTCCTCTAGTACCCACTTGTAGCCAAAAAATAACTCCTGTCTGCTTCCTTTTTCCTTAATATATCTCTGAAGAATTGTTTTTCCTTACCCTTGACCCCCTCCACAATATGTAGCTTCGTGTCTGCCTTTGCCTCCTCATCCTTCAATACAAATGAAAATACAGAGACAAAAATAACAAGCATTTGTCAATGCCAAGTGTTGCTTGCTGTCATTAGCAGTGGAAGTGCAGGAGTTAGACAGATGCAGTATAGGAATGGCAGTGAATTATTTAACTGACGTCAACTCAACCCCCCACCCTGCAGAGATGGACAGGCATTGGGGTGTGCCTTTGGGTCATTGCCCATAACGTTCACAACATTTTACCTCACCCTACCCTGCTGGCACTTACAAATGTTGAGGTGTGCTTTGGAGTGTTCAGGCTTTACACTCACCTCATTCCATAAGGAAATATGCTGAAATGGGAGCAGTATAGAAGAATGGGGTGAACTCTGGGGTCAAAGGGTCCAAGGTGCGCCTCAATGCCTGCCACTGGCTACAGGGTGGGGGTGGAATGTCATAAGCATTACTGTCGACAATCCCAAATCACACCCCTGATGCCTGTCAGCCTCTACAGGGTAGGGCGTTATGGTTGAAAACCCTAACACCCTGGACGTTTCTTGGTATTTTTACTCCAAGTTTTCAACAAGGACTTTTTGTGACCCCACTGCATGAACAGTGACACTATCAGTTTGTCCTCCGAAAGGTGATTTTGCACAGCAACTGTGTCACTTGGCACCACAGGTGCAAAAACACATTTTGAACAGGATGTGAAAAATGACACCTGTACTGCTCATGAAGAGGTTTAAAAAATGGCAATGTTGAAAATCTGGAGTGAAAATATAAAAAAAATGGTGAAGTCATGAGTGTGCATAGAAACTATGCAACGCACACCCATAATGTAATTAGTTTGGGGTTATTTTACAGCAGATTTTCAGTATAGACATTTTGGGACCTCCGCTCATGAACAGTGACACTGTAATTTTCTTAATCTGTCCAGAACACTGATTTTCCACAGTGATAGCGCTATTCTGCACCGGAACTGTGAAACACATTTTGGCCAGGGTGTAAAAAATGACAGCTGTACTGTTCATAAGGAGGTGTGGAAAAATGCCAATGTTGAAAATCTTGACTGAAAATAGTATGAATTTGTGAATTTACCAGGGTGTGTGGAAATTGCACAATGCATGCTCGTAACACAGTCATTTTATGAACGTTTGTCACCAAATTTTCAACATAGCCAGTTTAAGACCTCTGCTCATGAACAGTATCACTGTGATTTTCTTAATCTGTCCTGAACATTGATTTTGCACACCGACTATGCCACTGTGCGTTACAAGTGCAAAAACACATTTTGGGCAAGATGTGAAAAATGACAGCTGTACTGTTCATAAGAAGGTGGTGTAAAATGTCAATGTTGAAAATCTGGAGTGAAAATATTAAAAATACTCGAAGTTACAAGAGTGTGTAGGAACTGTGCAATGCACGCTCATAAAACAGTAATTTTGAGGAATTATTTAAACAAATTTTCAACACAGGGTTTTTGGGGAACTACCTCATGAACTGTGGCATTGTCATTTCTTTAATCAGTCCCGAATGGTGGTTCCACGCAGTGACCAAGAAATCACCTTTTGGGACCGAATAATGATATGACAATGACTGAGTTCATGAGTTGGGGTCCCAAGAACCCCATGTTGAAAATTTGGTGAAAGAAATTCCCAAAAATGGCTGAGATATGCACCAAAGTTGAAATAACCCTATTTATGCCATTATATTGCTTACTGGCATTTCTTTAGTTTGCGGTGGACTTTGAAAAGTGCAGACATGTTCCCGGTACACAGAAGATCATCACACCAGGCTCCAAAGGTAAGAATGGGGTGAGGTGGTGGATGTGGGGAGGCAGATTATGCAGAGGGTGGGAGCGGGTTGGGGGAGGTGGGCAAGAGAATCAAGGAGGGACCATTTTTTTTCTTCTAGTGTTTTGTTTTTTTATAGATGACGGGGGACTTTTGCCATGCTGGGGTGGGCTCCCAGCGTAGTGCCAGGAAGTTTATTTTGAGGGGGGGCAGTGGAGCCAATGGGGGATTGGGCATCCCCTTTGGCCAAAGACACTTTTGCCATGCTGGGGTGGGCTCCCAGTGTGGCAGATGAAAGTTTGTTTGGGGGGCAGTGGAGGCAACTGGTGATTTGGCTATACAGTGTGCTGGAGGAGACAAACGAGCTGAGGGGGAATTGGGCACCCCCTCGGTAAACAACAAATGGGGGAAGGTGCATTATGCTGATGAGGATTGGGCTACCCCATCGGCAAATGAACTGGGAAGGGGTCATGCTGACAGGGGCATTGGGCACCCCGTCGGCTTTTTCTTTTTATTTATTGAAATGTTTCACCAGGAAGGCACACTGAATGGCAGGCGGTGGCTTTCCATTGGCTTCCTGAGGACTGTGAGAGGCCGACAGAGAAGCTTGTTACCATGGGGACACCATGTAATCAGCTGTTTTGGTAGCTTGTAATGCACCAAAACAGCTGATTGCAAGGTGATGCAGCTGAATTTCTTTATGCATTTTGGTATGCTCATTGACTGCTGATGCAACATGTTTCTTGCACATTCATGCAAGCAACACAAAAATACAAATATCAAAAATCGGCCCCATGCACAGCCTTATTTATTTGTTTGTATATATTTTTTTATTTTGAAAGTTTTACCAGGAAAATCATATTGAGTAGGTATCAGCTCATTTCCAGATGTGTCCTGGGGAGAAGAGGAGGAAGAGACAGAAGGGGATAGATACAAGAAAAAACTATATAAAAAATACAATAATATGGAATGAATATATAAAACAAGAAAATTAAGAACGTTAAAGAACAAATTGACAAACATTAAAGTACCATATTAAATTGAGGAATGGGTAAAAGAACATTAAACAGTAAGCAACACAACAGAAAAAGAAACAAGGAGAGATGACTGACAATAAGGGGGAGGGGAAGTGCTGGTGTCAGAGTTAGGTGTGTTGCAGGTAAATAGGAGTCCACCCTATTATCAGAAGCAAATGCAAGAATGAATGGTAAACTCATGGAGGAGATATTTCAGAGCAGAAAAGGAACAGCAGCAACAGATTTCATTTGAGGGGAAACAGGAGAGTGAGAATTGCAAACGGTATAACAGGAAGGAGGGGGGGAAGAAAGGAAAGAAGCATGATACAAGGGGAGAGAGCCAAACCAATGTTTGGAGATAAAGGAAGCACAGTGGGTAAGGCACCTGGCATCAAGAGAGGGAAGACAGAGGGAAGATTACAGAGTACAATGGTACTGTATGTATGTCAGGGATTATCAAGGGCAAAGTGATAAAACAAGTGAAAGAGAAGATCCCATCTAGCTAATGTGGAATTTTAGAACAGTACAGTAAACAATGTCTCATTCACTAAAAATGGGAAGAATAATCTTAGTGAGGATTTCTTTCTGTACAGGAAGTGGAATGCTTCTCTTATTTCAGCCTAGTGCCCCAAGCTTGGGGGTGGAGCTTCTTATGGAGAGGATCTACATGGAAAGAAAAATCAAGGTGTCAATCCAGCTAGACCCTGAGGTACTTGAAGGAGGAGACATCATCAATAACTGCATCATCAAGGGTATGAAAGGAGGGGAGAAGAGGAGGAGGAGGGAAGGGGAGGGAAGGAGACTTTAGCAAGCCTCTGCCTGGTACCAAGTCATGTTGATTGTTTCCTTAGCACTGAGGGATAACTGAATTAATCAGAGCTGGGTGTTGCTAAATCTAGTTGGAGCTGGTTTGTGAGGTCAAGGGCAGAGGATCTAGAGGAGCCAGAGGAAAAGAATACTTTATCATCTGCATACATATGAATGGACACTGAGGAGCAGGCATTGGGGAGGTCATGTAGAAAAATGTAGACTAGAACTGAGCCAAGAACAGACCCTTGGGGGACACCTGAGCTAATAGGGAGTGGGGAGAAGGCAGTTTCCAATATGGACAGCTTGCACTAAGGGAAACATAGAAACACAGAAATTGATGGCAGATAAGGACTGCTAGGTTCATCCAGCCTGCCTGTATACCCTACCTGTATCAGTGGCCACTGACTCTATTTGGTCATACACTTTAGCTTCTCTTTAACACCTCTAGGGTTCAATTATGCCTATCCCATGCATGTTAGAATCCCACCACTGTGCTTGCTACTACCACCTGCTGGGGCAGGCTATTCCATGCATCCACCACCCTTTCTGTGAAAAAGAACTTCCTCACATTACCACTTATCTTGCCTCCCTCCAATCTCATATTGTGCCCTCTTGTACTTGTACTTCTCCTGTACCGAAAGATGTCTTCCATTTGCACCTTGTTTATGCCTTTAAGAAACTTGAATGTTTCTATCATATCTCCTCATTCCCTCCTCTCTTCCAGTGTATACATATTGAGGTATTTTAATTTCTCCTCATAAGTCTTCTGTTGCAAGCCCTGTACCATCTTAATCACCCTTCTCTGAATCACTTCTACCCTGTCTAGGTCCCTACAAAGATGCAGCCTCCAGATCTGCACACAGTACTCATGATGAGACCTGACAAGTGTTTTGCATAGTGGTATCACCACCTCTGTTCTTTTGCTAGTGATAACCCTTCTTATGTACACCCAACATGCCACTGTCCCTCCATATAGCCTTTGTACTCTACTTGGCCACCTTTAGGTCATCTGAGATGATAATCCCCAAATCTCTTTCCTCCCTGGTGACTGACAACCCCCCCCCCATAGCTCTCTGCAGGGTTTCTGTGCCCCAGGTCCATGATTTTACACTTCTTTGTGTTGAACTTCATTTGCCACACTTTGAACCATTTTTCCAGTTTTCCTATGTTCCTCCTCATTTTTTTACCCCATTTGGAGTGTCTACTCTGTTGCAGATCTTTGTGTCATATGCAAACAGGCAAACCTTCCCTTGCAGCCCTTCCACAATGTCACTTATAAAGACGTTAAAACGAACTGGCCCCAGGACTCATCCTTGAGACACCCCACTGGTCACCCCTCTTTCCTCGGATTGGATCCCATTTACCACGACTCTTTGCTTCCTGTTCCCCGACCGGTTTCTAACACAGTTCGCCACCTTGTGGCCCATGCCCAGGCTTCCCAATTTATTTATCATTCTTTTATGTGGAACAGTGTTGAAGGCACATGCTCAAGGCCATGCCATCTTCTTTTTCCCTTTTCAACCTCCTTCATCACCAGGTGAGAAAAATCTATCAGATTTGCTTGACATGGCCTTCCTGCTGTGAATCCATGTTGCCTTGTATCCTGTTCTCCATTGGATTCAAGGTGTTTCAGAATCCTTTTCTTAAGCAGTGCCTCCATAATCTTACCTAATACTGAGGTGAGGCTGACTGGCCTATAGTTTTCTGCCTCCTTCCTGCTTCCATTTTTGTAAAGAGGGACTACATGTGCCTTCCTCCAGTACTCCGGAACTACTCCTGAATTGAACGACTCACTGAACATGGCTGCCAGTGATACTGCTAGCTCCATCTGTAGTTCCTTCAGTATCCTGGGGTGTATGCCATCTGGTCCCATTGCCTTGTCCACCCTCAGTTTTGTGAGCTCCTCTAGGATTCTCTCTTCTGTTAATGGACTGGTGTTCACCTCCTTCTTCCTGTGATTCTGATGCCTAGCTGTAGTCCCTGTCCCTCCCTTTCTTCAGTGAAAACAGAGCAGAAGTATTTATTAAACCTTTTCCAGGTCTCCTTCCACACACCTCCTCCCCTCTGAGCCTTACAATCCAACCCCTGACCATCCTTCTCTCACTGATGTACCTATAGAATGTCTAGTCAATTTTTCACCATTTGTGCAAATCTTTCCTCTGTTTGTGCCTTTGCATTCCTATCAGTTTTCTCTACTTCCCTCAGACAATTTAGGTACACCACCTCTTCCTCCTGTGTCTCCTTGTATTTTCTGAAAGCCCTCCTTTCGGCTCTTACTTTCTCTGCTACAACATTAGAGAACCATAGTGGTGTGTTTCTTCTCTTGCCTTTGTTTCTTAGCCTAATGCACTGGTTTGTCACCTCCACTATGACTCCTTTTAGGTGAGCACCATATTTTGCATCCCTCCTTGCCAGGGCTTCTTTGACACCAAGACCCTTCCTAGCAAAGCCCACTCTCCTGAAATCCAAGACCCTTGCCTTTGTGTGGCTTGACTGTGATCCTGTATCCATGCTAAACCACACTGTGTGATGGTCACTGGATCCCAGGTGCAATTCTACCAGGACATCTGTGATTCTGTCTCCATTGGTCAGTACTAGGTCCAAAATCTCCCTGAAAATGGTGGTTTCTAGAACTTGCTGCCTGAGTCCTGCCTTCTGCAGGGAGTCCAAGATGTCTCAGCTCCTAGCTGAGGTTGCCAACAGGATGGTCTGATTCACATCTGGCATATTAAAATCACCCAGCAGCAGTACCTCCCCTTTTGTTGCCATTTCATGTACACTAGCTATCTTTCCACCTCTTCCACCTGAGCTGGATGCCTGTAGATTAACCAATGTGAGAATTACTATGCAATTTCTAGGCTCAAGGTAGACCCACAGTGCCTTGGCTTCCCCTTGTCTGCCCTGTATTGTACTGCAGTAGCTGTTATACCTTCCCTGATGTACAGGGCCATCCCCCCCTTTGTGTACCCTCCCTATCCCTCCTGAACAGAGAATAATCTGGTAAACTCACCTACTAGTTGTGGTTTTCATGGCTTACAGAATACCATGTCTCTGTTATTGTCACTATGTCCAGTTCAGCCTCTGCCATCAAGGCCACCAGGTCTGGGATTTTATTTCCCATGCTGCGGGCATGTGTGTACATGGCCTTCCACACTTTACTGCCTGTTCACCTTCTATTTCTGCTTTTGCCTCCTTGTTTCTTCTCTCCAAACCTAGTTTCCTTCTTTTGTTGCCTCCCACCCTCCTCTGTACACCTTGTAACTGGTTCAGGTGTACCTGTCAACAGCTTAACTTCCTGATCTTCCTTGCTGGCTCCTTTGATATGTGGGGGTGGGCTGCTTGAGTCTCCCTGCTCCCATCCATGCCCCCCTTACCAAGGAAGCATTTAAACCATTCATTGAGGGCCACCATCCCCTTCCTGGATGGATGAAGGTTGTTGCTGTTGTACAGACCCTTATCATTCCATGTGGGTCCCCAGTCCCTAATGAAGCAAAAACCCTTTTTCCCTCATCTGCCCTTCAACCAAGTTTTGAAGCTTCTAATGCAGAAATTCCTAGCCTCCCCCCTGCCATAGACTGGAAGCACTGCTGAGAATGTCACAGACCTTGTTACCTCTCCAATGTACCTTCCTAACTCCCGGAAGGCCTCATTTACCTGCACTATGCCCACCTCCTCCCTGCCTAGGTCATTTGTCCCCAGGTGAACAACAACCTCCATCTCCTATCTCCTTGCTACCACTTTAGTGTTCCCATGGACCCCTTCCCCCTGCCTCTGAGCTGTACCTCCTGGAGGGCACTTAAGCTCCTTCCCCACTCCACTACCTGTTCCCATATCCATTCCCTGGACAACTGAGTCCCCCACCAGGAGTAGTTTCCTCTTCATCTGGGGTGTACTTTCTCCTTCTCCTCCTCTGGGTCTCCCTCCTGGAGAACCTGTTCATCCTCAGTGGTCACAACGTCAGGTTCCCTCATGGGACTCTCCCGCTCATCCAGGACAACATAAGAGTTTATAAGTTGCACCAGATGGGTGATGTGCCTCTGACCCAACTCCCTGAACCTCTCTGAGCCCAGCATAGTCCATCCAACCCACTGCCAGGGCAACCGTTGCAGCAGTGGCTGGGGACATGGTGGCCTCTGGATAGTGGCAAAGGTTCCAAGTACTCCTACAAGCTCAGAGCCTGGCAACCTTTGCACTCAGCCCAGAGAGGTTCTGGGAGATGGGGCAGTACCACAGCATCCAGAAAGTACTCCTGAAAACTGCCACCTGGCATCCACTGCACTGCATCACTCCCATCATCTTCTTCCTATTCTGGCCTTCCCCTCCCTGAGTAGCTGTGCCTTATCTTGACCCTACTGCCCTCCTATCTGTTTTTCTCTGAGGGACTGTGCCCTTGTTTACTGATTCGGTTAGGCTAGCTGTTAGTCTCTCTTCCCCTGTAGTAACTGTGCCTTGTCTTATCCCTTGTGTCCTTCCATCTGTTTTTCTTTGAGTGGCTGTGTCCTTGTTTATTCATTCAGTTAGCCTAGCTCTTTGTATCTCTTCCTCTGTACCTGCTATGTAAATTTGTTCTCCCTTCACAGTCTTCAATGCAATACCCATTTGTTGTTTCTCTCTCTCTCTCTCTCTTCTCTCCCTTCTTGTCTACACAGGAAGTTGCAGAAGGCTACCTGGTTCTGTGCATATAAAAGGAGAATGACCCTGTGGTAGGTGGTATGGGGCAGGCGAGCAGGTTTCTCCAGTGTTTCCCTGCTACATAAAAAAAAAAAAAAATCAGCCACTCAGCTCCCATCTCCTTTTCACCTTTGCTGTGTCCTCCACTACTAGTGCTCCTCGGTTCTCTAGAGAGATCCTGTGACCTGAGAGAAAGATCAGCACATAGCAACAAGAGACTGCAAAATAGTCTGCTAACTACTGCAGTCCCCTTTCATGGCTACTAAGAATTACAGTACTTTTAAAAAACAAAAAAACACTGATCCAGATAATTTCTGCTTATTTACTCAAACAAATCCTTTAAGTGTGAAATGACATAAAATAAAATAAATAACCTGTGCTGTGTAGTTCTTCTCAGCTCTTCTAGAAGGAGTATAATCACTCAACTGATGGAGCTGAGTCCAACAGGCTTATGTGTTTCCAGGGAAATGGGATGGGCTACAGTATTGAATGCTTTGGCTCAATCAGCAAAAATGGTGGAGGTGACAAGGCCCTGATCCATGCCAGAGAAGATGGTATGAGTGAGCTGGAGGAGAGAAGTGGAAGTGGAGTGTGACTTTCTAAAGCAAGACTAAAAAGAAACATAGAAACATAGACTTTAACGGCAGAAAAAGACCACTTGGCCCCCCTTGTCTGCCCATTTCTCTACCTATTGGATAAGCTTCAGATCCTAATTAACCAGCAGCCTACTTCCTTCTTTCCCCCTCTTACCCTGCACTATAATTACCTTATGTCAGTCTCATGCATTCATGAATTCCCCCACTGTTTGTTTTTTTCATTTATTTTTATCACCTGTTTGCGACTGGGGAGTTGTTCCCCGTATCAGCCCTGATGCATGGGTTCTCAACCCAAACAACCTTCAGCCACAGCCGTGATCTCCAGGAACCAGAAGGACCATGACTTTTCCCCCACAGTGGGGCCCTCCCCGGGGGGCACAAGCAGAGGGAGACTGCAACGCCCAGAAACCTGCCCCAATGATGGGTGTTGTACCTCGAAGTTAGGGGCACTGCAAGGGTCCGGGGCCTCTCTCCCTGACATGGAAATTTTCTTTTTTTTTCTTTCTTCCATGCTAGGTCCCCCATTCCACCCATTCCCTTACCTGCAGTCCCACCGACCCCTCCCTGTCCCTTTGTCAGTTTTCAGTCCATCTGGTGCTGGAAAGGGGGGGTCGGGGCAGAAACCCTCTCTGTTGGGCTTGTGGTGTTCAGTCTCCTGGCCAGAAGCCAGGACCTCCCCTGCCGTACAAAAAGGCCAGGGAGTGGTCAACAAGGGGAGTCTTTGGCTGAGCACAGAGGGTGGAGGATGCAAGAAGCATGGCAGAGCAAAGGCTTACCTAAATTAAGTCTGTGACTCCTCCGGTGTCGATCCCCTCCAGTTGACATTGGGCATGCATGGCAGTGGCAGTAGGGTCAGTTGTGTGGAGTGTGGCTCCCCGAAGTGAGCTGTCCTTCTCTGGCAGAGTTCCAAAGAGAAGAGGGGGAAGGAAAGGGCTGGCAGATCAAAGGGGGCCACAAAAAAATAGGTCTGGGCTGAAAATGAACCTGGACTATTTAGTTACACCGCTTAGCAGCACGTGGCTCCCCGGCTAGTTCCTGGACCCTCCTCAACAGCGCAGTAGACCCAGATCATGGTGATGAGTGGACCAAGTGCCCAGTTCTTTGTTTAACTAGTGCTGCAGGCTCTAGGGAAAGGAGAGGGGGCTAAAGAAACAGACAGGGGTAACCGGAAAAATGTGAGTAGATATGAATAGTATCCCCTATGCACTAATGGATGGGTAATACATGCTGGAGGCACGTTACCCACCCTTGGAGCTCCACGCCTGTGGACAGGGGCACACCAATGGCATTCACGACCACTGGCAACCTGTGCATGGCCCCACCCCCGCCATGCAGGACTCCACATTGCAGCCAGGGATGGGGTTGTGGGTCTGGCTGGGCATCCAATTGGATTCCCGGACCGAGTCCCACACTTGATCACTTGCATGATCTGGCATGCTTTAGCAGTGTGCCCCGCTGATGTCTGATGGCTGGCAGATGTGGCAGGTGAGGGAGGGCAATGCCACCGGCCCTCTGATTGCACCAATCAATGCATTGGAAAGGGTGGGAAGTTGTATGCTGACAGGCGATGAGGGGGCTGGGGTCTGCATCTGTGTGCCAGTGGCTGGGGACTGCATACATGTGCCAGTGCCCAGTGTAGGTTTGGGAGGGCACCAGGTAGCAGTGTGCCACCCCACACCATTGTGTGCTTGGGTGGCTGAGAGGCATCAGGTTGCCCTATGCAGGGGCCCCCAGAAGGTGGGTGGGCTATTTGCCCTGCAGGCTGGTGGGTCCCAGGGTGTGCATGGGGTGCATAGGGGTTTAATGGAAGGGTACTCCCCTGGTGTACCCTGCACTCCCTTGCACCCCCATGCACACCTCTGCAGCCAGCACTACATGCTTTAGTGCATGGTGCATAGTGCCGGCCTGCCCCCTGCACCCACCCCCTTGCCTTGCTTTTCACATGACTGGGGGTGTGGGCACATATGTGTTGTGGCCCCCCCAGTGGTGCATCCCACATGGGTGGCACATAGGGTGTGGAGTACCAAATAAGTGCATGTAGCCACTCTGCCCCATTAGTGCATAAGGGCCAGTATGAGGGGACAAGTTTCGTCCTAAGGAATGAAAGCTGAGTAAGGTGGGTGCAGTCAACCTAAAGTAGGAGAACATAATTAAAATAAATCAAGTAGGCTAGAAATAAACAATATAATCTGATAGGGAAGTAAATTAACTTACACCTATGAGGAGAAAATGGTTAGAACAAAATGGGAAAATGGGAAAAATGTGCTGTATAACAATATAAGCAAGACTAAGTTGTCAATAAGTAGTGTATAAGAGTGTAACCCTGAAAGGACAGCTGAATAAACCAGGTGGTTCACAAATAGTAATGCATAATAGTGCACAATAGACAAGCCTGGTAAATCAATTGAGAATCAGAGATCATACCAGATAAATTAATTAGCAAAAATAAGGGAATATTCAAAAGGATGGAGTAGGATAACTAGATGTGTGGGCACATTAACAAAGCTAGAAACAAAACTAGTAGATTAATGGGATAAATGCAACCTGAATAAATCAGTAACAGGTGTGGAGATTGAAAAAGTCTTGTTCCCTTCTATCACTCCTTTGGAGCCTTTCTTCCGTTTGAACTTTTGCTTACCTCAGTACCCTCCCTGCTTTCCTTTGTTTTACCTGGCACTTCTCCCTGTCCTCCTCCCTCTGTGTTTATTTGTACCTCCTGAATGCCACCTTTTCTCCTTAACATTCGTGGCCACCTCCCTAGAGTAGCATGGTGGTATTTTTTCCTTTTGCTTTTACTCACTTCCTTCACACAGATTCTTGTTACCTTCACTATGGCTTCCTTAATTTGTCTTCATTGTTCCTCTACCCCAATGTAGCCATCCACTGCTGCTAAGCTGTTTCTAAAGGCAGTTTCCATTACTTTAAAGTGTGCCCTTCTAATGTTCAGGACACAGCCCCATGTGATGTTCTTCAGTACCTGTCTTGATACCAAACCACTTTGTAGGGTGATCACTGGTCCACAGGGCACTGCTCACTGTGATGTTTGTTACTCTATCTCTGTTAGTGTGAACTAGGTCCAGTATTGTCAAATCCCCTCTTGGTTCATTGACTAATTGCCAAAGAAACATGATAAGAGAGCTTTAAGTTTCTAAACAGTATAAACAAGATAGACCCTGGTGAACTTATTAGGACCAGCAAGAAGGCACACACAAGGGAATACAGTTGCAAACTGGATGGATGTGGGTTCTGGAAAGAGGCCTGGAGGAACTTCTTTATGGAGAGTGTTGTGAAGGGTGGAGCAGACCTCCAGAAGAGGGCGTAAGCAAGATAACTGCTGCTGGCTTCAAGATAGGGTGGGATAATGTTAAGGGGATGACAAGGGTGTCCTGAGGGGGTGAAGTGACATACGAAAAAATATGTATGGGCTTCACATTAGGGAAACTTGATAGACTGTGAGGTCTTGTTCTGATGGTTAAAGTCTTATGTTCTTATGTACTTATAAATATGGTCATTGTACAGAAGTTAGCTGCTACTCTTGCCTTGTGCCCCTGGGGGCTCCAAACAAGGCTGGTAGGTCTGGGCTTGTTTGATGTCTCTGACTGGGGTGTTCATTCCAAAAAAGAGTAGAATATAGCACAGTGCTTAACTGGCTAAATTCTTATGTTTGTATGTTATTGTAAATGAGTATTGCAAATGCCAGATGTTACTCATGGTTACTACCCCTGCCTTGTGCCTGTGGGGGCTCCAAACAAGACTGAGGGGCCTGGGCTTGTATTACACTGCTGATTGGGGGCTCATTCCAGAAAGGAGTAAAAAATAGCACAGTGCCTCCACCCAGAAAAAGATAAGTGGGCCAGGTCAAGTGTACAGTACTGTCCCCTAGATGCAGTACCAATCCACCTCTCAACAAATTGCAGATATCACTTTGAGACCAGCCTACTGCAATGTTTAGTCTTAGCAAAAGCTCAGTTGGTACACTACAAATAATATTCCCACTAATAATATGCTCACTAACAAAATTGCAAAAGAAAGTAACAGGACACTATTAACTGTGGGTGTGCAAAGTTTAAGAAACTTCTCTTCAACCAAACTTTGCAAAGTTCTTCAACGATGCAAAGTTGAACATCGCAGCAATGTACTCCTATGGGAAGTTGCAAAGTATGAGAGTTTGTGAGGTTTGCTCCAGGAAAAGATCTCAGATTACATGCAGTACCATGTGAGAAAGTCATGTGGTATCTCTACAACAGAAAACTGACTGGGAGAGCTGTACTCTGTGCAATCCTAGCAGTGTGTGTTAGGAGACAGGATCTGTCTGTGGGTTCTCTGAGAGAGACCTAACTTCCTGGTGTAAAAGCCTCAAAAACAAAGGTTTTTTTTTCAAAATCCATATAGTTCATTGTCAAACATCATTTGAAGATTTTTTGAAGTATTTTTTGGTAGCTTTGTACTATTTTTAGTTGATGTTTCAGTGTGTGCTCTGTGTTGCTGTGTAGTCTATTCTTGCTCTGCAGCACAGAACCTGCAGGCGGGGGGAGGGCAGTTAACATTCTTTTTATGTTTGCTTGCGTGCATGCTCAAGAAACATTATGTGGCAGCTTAGGAGAGAAGTGGGTTGTGGAGGTTTGGCAGTGTGTCGGCCAATGCCAACACTGCATTTCTGGGCTTGGCGGTGTGCACCCAATGCAGGTCCAGTGTCCTGATGACACTGATTCTGCAGAAGTGCCATCAACTTGAAATGATTTGGCAACTGCAATGAGGGGTCACCTCGTCACTGCAGCGTCAGCAATTCCACTGTAATGATGGAGCGACCTGTCATTGCAGGACGGTACTTTGCCTGGTGTAACATTTCTGTGAGCATGGCAGTGGTTATGCCACCGCCTCACAGTCCCATGTAAGCTGACAGGGGTGCCCAATCCCCCTGTTGGCATGCCAAAGACCCAATTCATTTACCGATGGGGGAGCACACTCCCCATCGGCATAATGGCACCCCCCATTTGTTGTGCTCCAAGAGGGTGCCCAATCATCCCTGGCATCATGCCCCCTAACAGTCTTTATTTGCCAATGGGAGGCCAAATCCCTGTCAGCTTAAGTCCCACCCCCTTCCTCAAAACACAGGCAGTACACTGGGAGCCCACCCCAGTGTACACAAATGAAGCCTGAAAAAAAAAAAACTTCCAGCGATGTCCTTTTTATTATTTTTGTCCCTGAAATAAAGAAAACAGTCCCTCGTGGTCTGTCATGCCCCCTCCCACAACCCGTGCCCACCCTCTGTTCACCCCATCTCCCCACACCTCCCTCAGCCCATACTTACCTCCTGAGCCTGATGCAACAATCTTCGGCGGACCGGGAACACATCTGCACTCTTCAAAGCTGACCGAGAACTGAAGAAATGCCGGTAAATTGTATAATGGTATAAATAGGGTTTTTTCAACTTAAGTGGATATCTCAGCTATTTTTTTGGACTTTTGCCACAAAATTTTTAACATGGGGTTATTGGGACCCCTCCTCATGAATACAGTCACTGTCATGGTGTTATTCGGTTCTGAAAGATGATTTTGTGGTCACTGCACGGAATCACCTTTTGGGACCAATTAAAGAAATGACAGTGCCACTGTTTATGAGGCAGGATCTCAAAAAGTCTAAGTTGCAAATTTGGTGAAACAAATAAAAAAAAATGACTTTTACGAGTGTGCATTAGGCATTTTCCACTCTGCCTCATAACTTTACAAATTTATAATATTTTCACTCCAGATTTTCAACACTGGCATTTTTTCAGACCTCCTTGTGAACAATACAGCTGTTATTTTTCACATCCTGGCTGAAATGTGCTTTCACACTTCCGGCACAGAAAGGCATGGTCGATGTGGGAAATCAGTGTTCAGGACATATTATGAAAATCACAGTAACACTTTTCATGAGCAGAGATCCTAAAAGGCCTATGTTGAAAATTTGGTGAATAAGTCCATAAAATGACTGTGTTATGAGTGTGCATTTTGCAGTTTCCACGCACACTCGTAACTTTGCAAATTCGTAATATTTTCACTCCAGATTTTCAACACTGGCATTTTTCCACACCTCCTAACGAACAGTACTGCTGTCATTTTTCACATCCTGGCCAAAATGTGTTTTCACACTTCCAGCGCAGAATTGCACAGTTGCTGTGGGAAATAAGAGTTTGGGACAGATTAAGAAAATCACATTGACTCTGTTCATAAGTAGAGGTCCTAAAATGCCTATGTTGGAAATTCAGTGACAAACGTCCATAAAATGACTGTGTTATGAGCGTGCATTGTGCAGTTTCCACACACCCTCATAACTTCACAAATTTGTAGTATTTTTCACTCCAGATTTTTAACATTGGCATTTTTTCACACCTCCTCATGAACAGCACAGCTGTCATTTTTCACATCCTGACTGAAAAGTGTTTTCTCAATTCCGGCATACAATAGCATGGTCGCTGTGGGAAGTCAGTGTTTGGGACAGATTAAGAAAATTACAGTGACACTGTTCATGAGCAGAGGTGCTAAAATGCCTATGTTGAAATTTTAGTGACAAAAGTCCATGAAATGTCTGTGTTATGAGTGTACGTTGCGCAGTTTCCACGCACCCTTGTAATTTTGTGCATTTGTAATATTTTCACTCCAGATTTTCAACATTGGCATTGTTTCACATGTTCTTATGAACAATACAGCTGTCATTTTTCATACCCTGCCTGAAATATGTGTTTACACATCCGGCGCAGAATAGCATGGTCACTGTGGGAAATTAATGTCCGGGGCAGATTAAGAAAATTATAGTGCCAGTGTTCATGAGCAGAGGTCACAAAATGCCTAGGTTGAAAATTTGGTGAAATAATTTCATTAAATGACTGTGTTACGCGCATGCATTGAGCACTTTCTACGTACGCTCAGAAGTTTTGAGCATTTTTAATTTTTTTCACTACAGATTTTCAACATAGCCATCTCTTCACACCTCCCTATAAGTGGTACAGCTGTAATTCTTCACATCCTGCCCAATCTGTGTTTTCGTACATCTGGTGCAGAATGACATGGTCTCTGTGGGAGCTCAGAGTTCAGGACACATTAACAAAATCACTGTGCCACTGTTCATGAAAAGAGATCCAAAATGCTTTCATGAGGAGTGGGTCACGAAAAGGCCATGTTGAAAATTTGTAGTGCAAATACCAACAAACGCCCAAGGTGTTTGGGTTTCTAACCATAACCTCCCACCCTGTACAGATTGACAGGCATCAGGGGTGTGCCTTTGGATTGCTGACTGTAATGCTCATGCCATTCCACCCCCACTCCCCCACCCTGCAGCCAGTGACAGGCATCAAGGTGTGCCTTGGACTCTTCGGCCTCAGGGTTCACCCCATTCTCCTATACTGCACCCATTTCAGCATATGTCCTTCTGGAATGGGGTGACTATAAAGCCGGACACCCCAAGGCACACCTCAACACCTGTTGGTGTCTACTGGATAGGGTGAGGTGAAATTGCATGAACGTTATGGGCGATGACCCAAATGCATATCCCAATGCCTGTCCCTCTCTGCAGGGTGGAGGTGGGGTTGGCATGAAGTTTAATACTTCACTGCCATTCCTATTCTGCATCTGTCTAACTCCTGCATTCCCAATGCTAGTACCAGCAAGCAAACATTCAACATTGACAAATGCTTGTTCTAATTCCTTTTGCCAATTGACTGTACCTTCAAATCTTATCTATTTGTGTACATTTTAGAATCATCATCATATTAGAAAACAAGCAAATCTTTCTGGAGGTTGGGGTTTCGATCCCACAGTCACCACCTTAATACTGCATGAAATTTGGCAAGTCACTTAAATTTCCTTTACTTTATATGCATCTTGAAAGGAGCTTTTGCTCATTGCGCTTTTACTTGCCCACCCAAATGAAGTAAAACCAAATTGAAGTTTAATCTTTTCAGAAATAGGCAGATGTTTAGTGTTATGTAAAGCAATATTTCCATATCACAGCAGTAAAAAGAGTGGCAGAGGTAAGGACAAGGCTTGTGGCAGCAGGGCAGCAGAAGGAAAAGGACAAGCAGCTGAAAGGCAGCAGGTGGAATTAGTCTGTGATGGTAAAATAAATGGAGCAGAGGAGGGAGTAATATGGCTGCTGACTGAGCAGCAGCACTGTAAGGAAGCTGTCTTGCAGTGTTTGTATTTTTGTTGTATTAGAAGCCTGCATGAAGCTTGTTTTTAGCTTCAGGTCCAATGTCAGAAGATAAAATCTTGAGCAACATCCTGTTCAAGTGAATAGTTTGCCTCGTTTTCTATCAGACCTCTAGAAGAAAGATTCCTATGACCTGGACTCAACTAAGGTAGCGGAGAGCATCTCGGCTCAGCCACTTTTATGACATTCTCCCCTCCTGAATCATCAAAGGAGCTGGATTTACAAGTATTGCCACAGCCATTGGCATCTGAAGTTAACTTTGTGTCTCAGTCTTCTGTTTCCCTTTCTAGCCCACAGGTAGTGGCAGTAGTGGGGTATTTAAAAACATGATAGATCTACACAAGATAATACTAAATAGTAGTGACTGTGTTGATTGAGTTGTTTAGATCCTGAAGCTGGAATAATGATGTCTTCTCTGGGATTAACTTCTGAATATACAAGAATCATAACTCATAAAGACCCAGTAAATGTTCCCAGTTCTCAATTTCAGGAATATTATCTTAAGTCCGGAGGAAAATCAGTTGAATAGGTGCTAGCCATTCTTGAAAGGCTGGAAAGGGAGCAAGACACTCTTAGTGCAAAAAATGATTTCTTATAAAAAGAAATGAAAGATACAAAGGAAACATCTGAGAACAATTCTAAACAAATTGTTCAGAATATTGAAAAGCTTACATCTATGGACAGTAAAAGTGTAGCATTTGAGGCGACTAATGTTGCTGTCATAAATGAATACTATAGTTTACATAGAAAAACTGAGAATTGTTAGCCTCCTGAACCATCTGGATTTTTCCTTTGATTCTGTTAGAGATCTGGTGAAAGATATCTTTGTTGAAGATTTGGAATTGCCATTAGAGAACTGTCCTTTATTACCAAAACCTTTAGGTTACATAAAAGGGGCTAAGAGAAGTCCTTAGAAAATTGTCAAGAAAACAAAAATGTGTCATCAAGACTAGAGCCAAATGTGAAAAGCACAATTTTAATCAGCTTTACTTTCAAGCCTGATCGTGATCTACAGTACTTAAGAAATTGTTTCAGGTTAAGGGTATACTCATTTACAAAATGTATAGATTTTATTTATCTATCCTGATTTTTCATTCCAAACACAGCAAATGTGAAGGAAATTGTTGATGTATTTACAAGAAATATTAGAGCTTGGTGGGTCATTTCTACTGCTGGCACCTGATAAAGTGTGTGTTTCTCTTAAGAGTAAAACCTACATTATCTTTGAAATTGATCAGCTGGTCACTTTCCTACATTCTCAATATGAGCATAACTCCCCCAGACAGGGGGAGTCTCTCTCCAACTCAGATAAAGGACTCACAGCCACAGTACATGATATGGAAGATGGAATGAGCTGAAGATGTTATATTTATTGACTTTTCAGTGACCAAAGTTTTTTGAAATGTTGTTGAAAAATTAATAAGCCAAATTTTTTTGTTTGTTTGTGGGTTTTTTTCATTAGTAATACCCACTAACTCTTTGCCCCAGAGTGGCCAACATGAGAAACTTAGCCATAATGCTTTACTGTTTAGAGTGTATGTTATATCTCCAGATCCAGCTTAAGGGATTTTAATTTATCTTGGTGTATTTAAAAACTAATTCAGGGTCACGTGATGGCAGCCTAAGCAGCAGCAGCGCTCCCTCGACACTCCACTCTCCTCTGGCAAACAAAACCAATTTTACCTCAATTTGAAGGTGAACCTCAATAATATAGATATTCTCTACTTGTGAGAGCCATTGGTGCAACCTTCCGTTTATGCTGAAATGGACATTTTCATGAAAAAGGCTCCACTACGGCACTCTCCTCCGCCTACCCCAGAAAAGGACAAGGCCGCTAAGTGGGCCAAACAGCAAGCCTCTGTCTCGCCTAAATCACCAACCGTGCAGGCAGCTGTCACAGAGGAAAAGTTTCTAGAATTTATGCAGCCTTTGCAGGTCACAACGTCAACCAAGTCTACTGATCTCCAACAGATAAAAGATTTGGTGACTTCGCTACAGATTCAGGTAGGAGATATGGAGGCTAGAGTTGTGTTAATCTAAAAGAAACAGGAAAAAGCTGAAAGAGAATCCATAAATGTTAACAAATGTCTGAAAAAGCTGGAAGAGAAATTAGAAGATCTAGAAGGGTACAGCAGCTGCAATAACCTGTTGGTTATTGGTTTGCCTGAAAAGGAAGAGGGTAACTCCCCGATCCAATTCCTACAGAAATTACGTGAAGAAATTGCTGGACCTTCCCCAAATGGAACGACCTATGTAATTGAGAGGGCCCACCTCGCTTTGCGCCCACCTCCACCACCAGGCTCTCCATCTCACTCTCTCACATTTAAATTACTTAACTTTTTGGACAAACAACATATCATAGCCAAGGTTTAAGAGTTAAAAGAAATCCAGTGGGAAGGACGAAAAATTCATATTACTCAAGACCTCCCACACTCAGTATGCACTAAAAGGCAAGAACATCTTTCTACAGTGTCAAAACTAATTGCAGCAGAGAAGCCCTTTCATGTTAAGTATCCAGCGATCTTGCAGGTGAAACAAGGGGATCAATGGCTGGTGTATGAGACTCCTGAGTTGGTAACCAAGGAATTGAAAGC
The DNA here is from genome assembly GCA_016271365.2 of Neoceratodus forsteri. Lineage (NCBI taxonomy): Eukaryota > Metazoa > Chordata > Ceratodontiformes > Ceratodontidae > Neoceratodus > Neoceratodus forsteri. The sequence goes on from CM028130.1 coordinate 60,303,505, forward strand.
ACTCCTTCCTGATTTGTTTAAGTGAACTGACTCTTCTAATCTTTATTGCACACGTCCAAATTATTGGATCTGATGGAATTAGATTGAAAAAGCTCTATGGTTAAGATTCATCTATGTCAGAATGTCTGATCTTTGCTCCTACACAGGGATTTTTCTGATTTTTTGATTGGCACTTATAATAAGGACATTACTACTTTAAGGCACAATGTGCCTAGATCGCTTTCTTGTTTATTAAGTGTTTATCAAGAGTGCTTATGTTTGTTTTTTGTCTTCTTTACTATGAAGAACTTTACTATGACTTGTGGACCTTGTTTCTCCTACCTAATGGCTTTTGCATTTACCAAATGGCATGTACCATCTGCTTTTTTGCCAAATTTGTTTCCTTATTTGAGACTGCATTAGTGGGAATCACTATGCCTGGCCTAAGACTACTATATACTTTACTTATGACCATGTTGCCTTTAAATAAATGACTATCTGGTTCATAATGTTTGTGGGGCGGGGAGGCTGGGGTGTAGCGTACTGCTTGCTTGGATGTTGTATTGAAACATCACCTGGCGGTGTCATAGTATCAGTGCGGTTGTTAAGAACTGGGGGAGGTTATTTAGTATGATAAGTGATCACTTATTTATTTGTGTTAATTTGCCATGGGTGGGTGTGGGGGACAGGGGCTTCGAAGGTTTCAGGATCATTTTTATTCAGTTGTTAATGGAGATAAAGGGAGGTGGGATGCCAAGTATTTATATGTCCACCTGATTGGGTTATCTTGGCAATTACTGCGCATATTCCTTTCTCAGAAGCTTGTAGATATAATTTTATTGGAAGCCCCTATAATTTTGTAAGTTGTAGTAATAAGGGGGCCCAGGACAGGTGTAAGAGGCAAATTATATTACGACATTTGTCACAACATAAATCAGGGTTTGCATGCCTGCAAGAGACTCACCTCCACAGGGAGGATATTTTTCTCTTGTGTAAACACTGGGTGGGGCAAGTCTTCGGTTCTGGGATCTCCACTAATCATGGAGGCATAGCAATCTTAGTATCTAAAATGATCCCATTCTGGCTAATCCAAGAAAACAGGGATTCAAAAGACGATATATTCTTATACAAGGCTTACTGGAATCACACCCGATCCTACTAGGGTCAATATATGGCCCAAACATTTACTCTATACATTTCCTTATGCACCTACTAACTCTAATTTCTACTAACCCTGCAGAATTAATAATATTGGGTGGTGACTGGAATATCACTCCTCATATAATCTTAGACAGGTTGGATAACAAGAGGGGGAGCCTTTCCCCGGCAGAAAGGGTGTTGCATGACCTCATGAGTGGGATGGGACTCTTGGATATATGGCAAATTTTAAACCCAGAAGAAAGACAATACACCTTTTTTCTCATCCACACAGTTCATATTCCAGAATAGATTATTTTTTAATTAGCACTCACACCCTCCCAGGTGTATTAGACTCGACTATTCATGCAAGAGTTCTGTCCTACCATTCCCCTGTTGGCTTAACATACTTGATAGGCCCAAGTGTTAAGCGAGACTATATGTGGAGGTTGAATACCCAACTTTCTGGACTCCAATTACTTCTAAAAGAACAACAGACTTTATCTCTTCCTTTCTGGTTGCCAAAAGGGGATCAGTAGACAGAATTGATATGATGTGGGCAGCACTGAAATGCTCCTTAAGAGGAGAGTGTATTCACCTGGTAGTGACTAGGTTACATCAAGATAAGGCAAAAGTAGACTCCCTTCTTCATTCCATCCAAGCACTGCAGGAGGGTCTCCATCTGGCCTCCCCTGGTGAAGAGTGGTTCAGGTTACATAATCTTCAAGCCCAATATGCAGACATGATGGCACAGAGAGCAGAGTTCTCTCTCAAACATACAAGGCTCTGGTAACTTGAATCTGGTGAAAGAGCTGGTGAATTACTTTCTATTAGGATCAAACAGATTGAAACTACAAGGTTGATCTCGAGCCTCTCTGTTTCCCATGAGGGTTCGGTTACTTGTGACCAAAAAGAGATAACCAAAGTTTTTAGAGCATTTTACCAGCGTCTCTACTCTGTGAACCCCCAAGAGAGGCCATCAGAGACTGACATTTCCCAACATCTCAGTTCCATAATATTCCCCCAAATTTCCCCTATGGAGCCCACCTCTCTTAGTGGCTGCATCACTGTTGAAGAAATATAGTTGGCCATAAATCAACCCCCTTGGATAAATCTCCCTGCCCAGAAGGCCTACCTAATAACTTACATAAATCCTGTTCCTCTATCTTGGCTCCAGTATTGGAAGAAGTAAATAATTTCTGGTTTGATAACGGTCTCTCCAAAGATAGTTTTCAGGAAGCACTCATAACTCTTATACCAAAACCTTGGAAGGATCCTTTTTATCCTGAGAATTACCACCTATATCTGTACTCAGTTCCGACCTTAAAATCTTAGCTAAGATTCTGGCTAATAGATTGGCCCCTATTATTAATGGACTAATTAGCAATTAACAGGTCGGGTTTATGATGGGTCGATCCTAGGGGGACCATATGCGGAAACTGTTACACCTTATCTCGGCATCCAGATATTCTGAAGTTCCTTCCATGATAGTATCTCTGGATGCTGAGAAAGCATTCAATTGTGTTTCCTGGGATTTCCTTTTACCAACCTTAGCCTGTTTTAGTCTCCTGGATGACTACCTCAAATGGGTTCATCTACTTTTTACCTCACCATCAGCCCGAGTCTGGTGCAATGGTATGCTCTCTTCCCCATTTCCACTCTCTCAGGGTACCAGTCAAGGATGTCCCCTATCACCGTTTTTGTTTAATTTGTATCTTGAGCCTTTGATTCATAGATTGTTGACTTCCCATGATGTTCTGGATATTAAATTGGGGGATCACCGTTATGCTCTTTCGGCCTATGCAGATGACTTACTTCTCCATTTTGAAAACCCTCAAATTACTATCCCGGCCCTTCTAAGGGAAATTAAAGCTTTCTCTAAATTATCCTATTATAAATTAAACTTCTCAAAAACTCAAGTCTTCCCACTAAATTATAGAATCTCAAAAGCTGATCTGGTAGTATATGCCTTTTCATGGCAGCCAAACTCCACCACATATTTAGGTATCAAAATATCAAGAGATCTATAAACAGTGATTAGAGAAAACCTGTCTTCTTAGTTAAAGACACTAGCATTGGATATGGATAGATGGGGGCCCTTCCCCTTTCTCTGTGGGGAAGAATCAGCATATTAAAAATAAATGTCCTGCCTCGCATATTATATCCCATGGGTATGCTAGGTTGCTTTCTCCCTAAGGCCTGGTTTACCAACCTTCAAAAAATACTTAATACATTTATATGGAAAGGTAAAAGGGTCAGATGGGCTTACTTCAAGGTAACAAGCCCTAAAATTTGGGATGGTCTTGCAGCCCCTTCCTTTTTTACCTATTATAGTGCTCAACACTTAGCCAAATTGGTTTTTTGGACCCCAAGTTTAACTTCTGCCAATCCACCAAAGTACACTCCTTTATGTTTAAGACTGGAAGAGCAACTAGCTTTAAAACACTCATGTACTTTAGTTGCTTTTTTATATACACCACCTGCACATATCCTAAAGCCACTCCGGAAAACCCCAATCAGATGGTCCCTAAAAGCACTTCAGCAGACACAAAATCACCTTTCCCTGTGGTGGCACTTATCCCTGAACCAATATATCACTGGTAACCCCAATATTAGAATTGGTAGTAATCCTATTAGAGCTTCATTTTGGTATATACTGTATTGTGTACCTGTAAACGTTCTGACTTCATTAATAATAGTAAGATAGTCTCTTTCTCACAATTCCAAGCATGTCATAGGGTTTCCAATACCCACAAATTTAAGTTTATACAAACTAGAGAATCCATTGCATCATTTATGAGGGATATACCTATATTACCCATTCCCAGGACTGAGTTATTAGAAACTCTAGAAGTAGTGAAACAGTGCCACTCAGTCTCTATGGTATATAAACACTTACAGTTACTGAACTCACACTGCTATTATTGGATCCAAGAATTGATATTATCTGATAACAGAAATATCTGGAGGAAGCTCTTGCAGAATACAGTAATTATCGGTTTATTGAACAAGATGACTCCGATTAATTCAATATAATATCATGCATAATTTGTATTTTACTCCCACCAAACTCCACAGATTTGGTAAGTTTCCCAATCAGACCTGTTCTAGATGTGGAGAAGCCCTGGGAACCTTGTATTACATGCTATATAGTTAAATCATATTGGCATGCTATCAAAATATCCCTAGATCCCTTACTAGGAATAGATACCTTATTTTCTCCTGAGGCCTGTTTATTGAAACTTTTCCTCACAGTACTCCTAAAATAAGGAAAGCGCACTTGGCTTTGGTGGCCTCAATTGCCAGGCTGATCATCATGTGGCACTGGAAAGAAGAAACACTTGCACCAATTATAGAATGGCATAGAGAAGTGCTTTTAGCACTTCAATTAGAGAGGCACATTGCATCTATGCGTAATAGGATATATTCTTTTCTCAACATATGGTGCCCTCTGTAAGCTTTATTATCTATATGGAACCTTTAATAGTCAGCTTCAAGGGCCCTTCCATTGACTAGATAACTTTAGCACCCTTTGTATAAACAATACTTGGCATAGGTGGATAGGTGAATATTAAGTATATTTTATTTTATTTAAGCTTTGTGATCACATCATTTGTTGTATTTCTTTTACTGTAAAATACAGTCTGTCCTGTTTGGATAATATGCACACCTTGTATTATAGACTGTTTGAAAAATATAATAAAATATATTGAATTTAAAAAAAACCTAATTCAGGCCTATTTCTCAATGAAATGTGTGTTTGTTGAATAAGATCAGCAACAATGAAATGTGTGTTTGCCTGTTCATATACAGTATGCTGTATAGTTTCTCCAGTGATATGGAATGGTCACTATCCAATATGTAAAGATTTGATTTCTGCTACATGTCAAATATGAAAACTTTAATAAAATATAAGTAAAAACAAAATCAGAGCAGATAATGTGACCAACATTCTTACTGATACAATACTGGAATGGGGGGGGGGGGCAGGAGATAATCAGATTGAGAAACAAGAAATTGCATTATACCCAGATTTGCCATTTACTACGGTATACAGAAATCTGAGTCTGAGAACCTGGAGAATATAGAGATGGGGCTGAACCCATTTAGGTGGAGAGAAACTGTGGCCTATGAAAATGAAGCTATGGAAAAGATGCTGAGGAGCAGAAGGAAGACTGGAAAGATGAGGGGGATGACAGAAGTCGAGGATAGTGAGGAGCAGGAGGAGGAGGTGGTTGAAGAAGGCAGTGATGATGATCTGGTAGTCAATTCTTCTTGAGAGCCAGATATTTAAAAAAATGAAAGCTGAAGCCAGCTCAGTGGCACAGAGGGTTGAGGCACTGGATGCCTTACCTCACGCTACACTGGTGACCCTGGTTCAGGAATGACCTCGGGTCATCGGGGTGCCAGCGATGGGGGGGAGGGTGGACCAGGATTGAGCATGCCAGTAGGAAGCTCTCCTCTCCTGAGGGAGGTGAGGGTGGGTTGGTGCCCCCCATAGTTCTGCTCCCACTGGGTGGAGGTCTGGTAAGTAGCGTAGGTGGAGAGGGGATGGCAAAGTATTAGGAGGTGGAAGGGGCTGAGCTGGCATCATGGGGTGCAAAGCATGCCTCCACACACTTAAACGGCCATGTGCTGGGGCCCGGGGAGTTAGGGGAGAAAAATCTGTTAAATACATATGTGTCCCTTCCCCATCACCAGTTGGCAGGAGGAGGTGACAGAAACCAAAAGGTTAAATAAAAAAAAATTAAAGTGGATGATGTCAAAAAAAAAACAACGGCGAATTCCCCCCTAAAAAAAGGATTTTTATTGAAAAATGTCTGCCTTCCAAAACTACATCAATGATCAATAACATCATTCACCATGCCCCTAGCATTACCTCCCATGTCATTGTCATCAACTTCACTTTTGTCTTTCCATGAAATGCCTGGTTCCTACATATCTCTTGTTTGGGACTTACCGTAGATATACTGTGATTGATATTAATAATTTGGGGCTCCCCCATTGCCTCCCCCTACCTGCTGCTCTAGCTCTCGCCTCTTCTATCACTTCCAGCTTGTATAACCCTGAACTTAGTTTATTTGCCATTCTCCTACCCCCCCATGCCTCTCTTCTCCTCCTTGAATCCCATTGTTGGCTGAACCTTGAATCCCTGCTATTATGGCTGCCCATAAATCAACAGCATATGTTTTTTTTTTCGCTTCCATTTCCCCTATGTTCCTGTTTTTGACTGTACCCTTAACCTGTCATTATTACCTCTTTAGAAATACACTCTAGAGTAGCCTTGTAACCCTCTTCACTACCCTGGACCTCTACATAAACTATTTATTGGGTGATTTTTTAATCTGTTGTACCCATCGACTGTTATATTTATATTTGGATACTTTCATATATACTTTGGGTGGGATATTCAAAGGGGTTGCGCATGGCGCAACAATGTTGAGCCATGCGCAACCCACTGATGCGCCCTGGAGTGATATTCAAAAGGGGATGTTGAGCCGCTCAGATCCCAATGGACCGAGGCGCACCAGTAATGTATGCGGTGCAAGTGTAGGGGGGTGAATATCAGGATGTGCAGAATATGCATGGGCACCATGCATATTCTGCACATCCTGATATTCAGACTGGGATGTGCGGCGCATATCCTGGTGCAAACCCTACTTGTGCTGCACACTGGTGCTCAAAGTTGAGCCACAAAGAAATAGGAGCAAGGGCTGGCTACCCACAGGTGAGCTGCCATATTACAGGGCGCAACATGGCAGCTGCCAGCTGTGGGTGGTCACCAGAGCTCCGGAGCCAGGGTCTGTGAGTGTCGTGCTCCCCCATGCCTGATCGCAGGCATTGTAATAGAAACGATATCCCTGGTGGTCCAGTGGACCGCTTCCAGCCCGATCGCAGGCATAAGTATACGAAATACATTTTGAATTGTCCTGGTGGTCCAAGCGGTGCCTCCCTCCCCACCGCCCACTGAGCCCAGCCATCCCACTCCCCAGTCAGCAGCGGGCGGTAGCCCCACCTGCAAGCTGCCCAGCCACCCGCTGACTGACTGCATGCAATCGGCTGTCGCCCATTGGTCCACATGTGGGCCAATGGGCATGCAGGCTACCATACTGCATAGTCCCAATATGTGAATGGATCCATTCACATATCTGAACTATGATGCAATCACTGATCAGTCAGAGGGTAGCCAGGTGGCTTGCAGGTGGGGTTGCCGCCACTGACCAGGTGGGAGCGGGTGGTGGGGCTCAGTGGGCGGGTGGGGAGAGGGGTACCGCTGGACCACCAGGGATAATTTTAAATGTATTTAGTATACTTATGCCTGTGATCGGGATGGAAGCGGTCCACTGGACCACCAGGGATATTGGCCTTGATTTAAATTATACTTATGCCTGCGATCGGGCTGGAAGCATTTCACTGGACCACCAGTGATATTGAACCTGAATTATTGTATACTTATGCCCACGATCAGGCTGGAAGTGGTCCACTGGACCACCAGGGATATTGGACTTGATTTAATTTATACTTATGCCTGTGATTGGGCATTGGGGCACTTTGCCGCAATGTGCAGGGGGTGTCGGTCCCCAACGGCTGCAGCCTGGCAGGGTACCAGGCACAAGTCACCAGGGATCGATGCACCTGCATGCAAACGGGGCCATAATGACATGCTAATGGCTCCATTTGCATATCCACTGCTGAATATTACATAGAAACATAGAAACATAGACTTTGATGGCAGATAAGGACCACTTGGCCCACCCAGTCTGCCCATTTCCCCTACCTATTGGATAAGCTGCAGATTCTAGTTAACCAACAGCCTACTTCCTGAAACCCCCCACTATAATTGCCTTATGTCTGTCCCATGCATGTTTGAATTCCCCCACTGTTTTAGACCCCACAACCTCTCCAGGAAGTCAGTTCCATGCGTCCACCACTCTTTCTGTGAAAAAGAATTTCCTCACATTACCCCTGAGCCGTCCCCCCTCTAACTTTAAATTGTTTGTTTGTTTGTTTATTCACTTAATGGGTAAGCACACTGGAAAACTAGTTCCTTTTACAGGTGCGACCCACATATATTACATAAAGACAATACATAATCAAACATACACATACAATACAGCAAAATTGCAGACAAAAATGTCTTTGTTACAAAAAAAATTAAGTCATCAAAAACATATACAATTAAATTGAGACTCAAAGTACATCCTTAGATCATCGACAAACTTTTCAGCAGAACATAACCACCTAATATCATAAGGAATTTCATTCCAAATAGATGGAGCAATGTAAGAAAAGGACCTTTGCCCACTTTTAGTTTTCATAAATGGGATCTCAAAAAAACTAGTGTCTGACCTATATCTAGAATAATAACCATCACTATACGGCCTCAAAAATTTAGATATATTATGTGGAATCCCAGAAACTACAACTCTGTATATAAACTTAGCCACGCAATATTGGAAGTTTAATGAGACAGGTAACCAACCCATTTCTTTCAAAATCAAACAATGATGAGATGATTTAGGACAATTTAAGGCAAATTTGGCTATCGAATAGAGTAAAGTGGATTTCCTTGAGATCACTGTCGCAGAAGTAGTATCAGTAATTATGGCTGCATAGTTCACAATAGGAGCCAAACAATGTTTGTAAATAGCTAATCTAGACTCAGGAATAAGGAATGAACAAATTCTATACAAAGGAGCCAATCTACAGTGAATTCTTGAGGTAACCCTCAGTAGATGAGGTTCATAACTTAAGTGTGAGTCTAACAATACTCCAAGATATTGAAATGTGTCTACATGATCAAACAATACTCCATCAAGAGACTTAACTTCCAATTTGTTATCCTCAGATCTCAATCTAGGGGAAGTACCAAAAACCATCACCTTTGTCTTAGATCTATTTAAAAGTAACTTACAGGCCAGAAGAGAAGACTGGAATTTACACATTTCCTCTGTTAAGGAGACACCTAAGTCTCCCACAGATGAACCCTGCATGTTAATTACTGCATCATCAGCATAAAGAGTTAAAGAAGCATTGTTAGTCACACTCACTACTTGATCAAAAAACAATGAAAACAAGAGTGGCCCCAAAATAGAACCTTGTGGGACCCCACACTCAACCAATACAGAATCTGATACAACACCCCTAAACTTAACCCTCTGGAACCTATTTATTAAATAGTTCCTCATCCAGTCTAGAAAAGAATCACCAGCTCCCAGAAACTCTAATCTAGAAACCAACAACTGATGATTAACTGAATCGAATGCCTTGGTCAAGTCCACGAACACGGCACCCATCAGGCACAAATTGTGCCCCCTTGATCTTACACATCCCTTTTTCTGAAAGATGCTACCCTCCTGGACTTTGTTGATTCCCTTGAGGTGCTTAAAAGTTTCTATCATGTCACCCCGTCCATCCTTTCATCAAGGGTATACATATTAAGCTATCTTAGTCTCTCTTCATATGGTTTCTGATGTAGACCCTGCACCATTTTAGTTGCCCTCCTCTGGACTGCTTCCATCCTGTCTATGTCCTTGCATAGATGAGATCTCCAAAACTGCACGCAGTACTCCAGATAGGGTCTCACCAACTGTCTGTATAGAGGGATAACCACTTCCCTTTTTCTACTTGTGTTGCCCCTTCCTATGCATCCCAGTATCCCCCTGGCTCTCCTTACTGACTTCTCACATTGCTTACCCACCTTTAGGTCATATGATATGACTACACCCAGATCCCTTTTCATTATCATTGTTGTTAGTACCTCCCCTGCTATTGTGTACTCTTCTCCTGGATTTTTATTTCCCAGGTGCATTACTTTGCACTTCTTTGCATTGAATCTAAGTAGCCATATGTCTGACCATTCCTCCAGCCTTGCCAAGTCCCTTCTCATCCTTTCTACCCCCCCTTGTGTATCAACTTTGTTACAGATCTTTGTGTCATCTGCAAAGAGGCATACCTTTCCTTCCAGACCCTCTGCAATGTCACCTATAAAGACATTAAAGAGGACTAGACCCAGTACTGAGCCCTGAGGTACCCCACTAGTAACCCCCCTTTCTTCAGAATGTATTCCATTCACTATTACCTTCTGTGTCCTGTTGTGCAGCCAGTTTGCTACCCAGGCTGACTAACCTGAGTATTAATCTTTTGTGCGGTACTGTGTCAAATGCCTTGCTAAAGTCTAGGTAGGCCATATCCACAGCCCCTCCCTGGTCTATTACTTTGGTCACCCAGTCAAAGAAATCAATTAGATTCATCTGACATGACCTTCCTGCTGTGAATCCATGCTGCTTTGGGTCCTGTGCCCCGCTGGCCTCTAGGTACTCAACAATTCTTTCTTTCAGAAGTGATTCTATCATTTTCCCCACCACTGAGGTCAAACTAACAGGTCTGTAGTTTCCTGCTTCTGCCTTGCTCCCACTTTTGTGAAGGGGAATCACATCTGCCCTCCTTCAGTCCTCAGGTACCACCCCATCTTCCCATGATTTGTTAAAAAGTGTGATTAGTGGTGTCACTAGGTCCTCCCTTAGCTCTTTTAGGATTCTAGGGTGAATCCCATCAGGCCCCATTGCTTTGTCCACCTTGAGTTTTAGGAGTTCTTTCAGTACTCTTTCTTCTGTAAATGGACTGGTGTCAACCCTACTATCCAGAGTGTTTCTACTGTTTGGGTTAGGTAACTCCTCCTCCTCTTCTTCTTTTGTGAATACTGAGCAAAAGTATTCACTCAGTATCTCTGCCTTTTCACTGTCTCCCTCTGCCCACCTCCCCTCTCCTTTATTAATCTTCACTATCCCTCCCTTAACCATTCTATGCTCCCTAATGTACCTATAAAAGGGTTTATCCCCCTTCTTAACTGAGTTGGCTATCTTTTCCTCGGTTTGGGCCTTTGCTTTTCTGATTGCCTTCCTCACTTCTTTCTGCTTTAATTGATACAGTTCCCTGTTGTGCTCCGTCTGTGATTCCTTATACTTTTTGAATGCAGCCTTTTTCTCCTTAACCTTCCCTGACACCTCTTTTGAGAGCCATAGTGTTTTTTTATTCTGCTTTGTTTTCTTTATTTGTTTCACACAAAGGCTTCTTGCCTCCATGATGGCAGTTTTGATTTTTCTCCATTGTTCTTCCACCCCTCCTTTCTGGCCATTTACTAATGCATTCCTCAGGTATTCACCCATTATGCCAAAGTCAGCCCTTCAAAAGTCCAGTATCCTTGTCTTTGTATGGCTTGTTTACATGGTTGTGTGTATTGTGAAGCACACTGTGCAGTGGTCGCTTGTTCCCAGATGTCTACTGACTTCTAAATTTGTGATCCTCTCTCCATTTGAGAGTACCAGGTCTAATATTGCTCCCTCCTGAGTGGGTTCCACCACTAGCTGTGTAAGGCATGCTCCCTGTAGGGCATCAAGAATGACCCTGCTCTTGGATGTGGCTGCAGTCCATGTCACCCAGTTAACATCTGGCATATTTAGGTCCCCCATCAACAGTATCTCCCCTTTTTCAGCCATTTTGAGAATGACCTCTATCATTTTTTTGTCCATTTCCTCCCCTTGAGATGGGGGTCTGTATACAACCCCTGTGCAGATTGTGATGCCATTCCCTGTCTCCAAGGTGACCCAGAGTTCCTCTTGTCCTCTCCCTTTACTTTTTAGTTCTGTAGCTTTGATCCCTTCCCTTATGTAGAGAGCTACTCCACCTCCTCTTTTACTCTCCCTGTCCCTTCTGTAGATTGTGTACCCTGGTATGTTGACATCCCAGTCATGGTTCTCCATGTACCATGTTTCTGTGACTGCCACAATATCCAAGTGTTCCTCTTCCATCAGGGCTACTAGTTCTGGAAGCTTGTTTCCAAGACTATGGGCATTGGTACTCATTGCCCTCCATTTAATGCTGGCTTTATCTTTTTTCCCCATCCCTGCTCTTATTGCCCTTGTCCATTTTTCCATTTTCCCCTGTCCTGCCCTTTGTCAAGCTCTGTACCTCAGTGTTTACCCTACTACCTGCCATGTTTTGTGGGGAGGGCTTGAACTTTCCTGTTTCCTATCAGCACCTCCCCTTGGGTAGTTTAAAAGCTTGCCAAGGAAGCCTTTAAACCTGTCACCTAGGAGCGTGTTTCCTTCCTGGACAGATACAGACCATCATGCCAGTATAGACTCTTCATCTCCAGGTGGACCCCAGTCCCCAATGAAGCCAAAGCACTGTGCTCTGCACCAGTTTTGCAATCATTCATTAAACTGCATGGTGTGCAGTACCCTAGCCTCACCCCTGCCATAGACTAGCAGCACCTCTGAGAAGGTTACTGTGCTTGCTACCTGTCTGAGGCCCCTCCTCAACTCCACAAATTCATCCTGCACTGCACTTATCTCATGCCTAGCTAGGTCATTTGTCCTGAGGTGGACAATGATATCTAGTTTCTTCACCTGTGATGCTGCTTCTGCAATCCTGAGGATTTGCTTCCTGTCCCTCCAAGCCATGGCACCAGGCAGGCACCTTACTTCCCTCTCCTCTCCCTTCCCCAGGTCTACACCCCTAACAACTGAGTCCCCTATCAGAAGCTGTTTCTTTCCCCTGTGGTGTCCCTTGCCACTCTTTTGTGGGTCTCCCTTGTGGATGTCCCCAGCATTTTTCTTGGTCTCCAATGAGGGTGTCATCATAGAGGAACCTTGATTTTCCAGGCTGACATATGATTTGTGTAGAGGTGCAACTCGGGGGCTATGCCTCTGTTCCACCACCCTCACCCTCCCCGAACCTACTGTGGTCCATCTGCTCTTCACGCATGGCAAGCTCTGAGGCAGTGCTTGTGGAACTGGTGCTCTTTTGGGTGGGGGAGGCCTCCTTAGTCCTTGCCAGTTCAGCCTGGAGGTGGGCAACCTCCTCCCTCAGAGCTGACAGTTGCCTGCAAATAGGGTAGCAACGCAGGTTCCAGAATGTCGCTCAGAAAATTGCTGCCCCACAGCCAGTGCATTGCACCACTCCCCACATGTCCCTCTTCCTTATAATATACAATGAGTAATATATTTTTTTGTGTGTGTGTGTACTTACCCTGTATGCACTGTGCTAGGTAATTAAGAATATGACAGTTCTGCTCCAAGACCTGTTGAGGAAGTGATGTCAGAACCTTAGCTATAAAGGAAATGCCATGCCTGGGGTGGGCGGGTTAAGGGTAAGGGTGGGTGGTAGGCCACAACCACTGGTGACTGTTAGAAACAATCAAATACACCACTGCTCCACCACCCTGGTGAGTACTGCCCTTTATAGTAAGTCAACCAACACCACAATGTACTAGACCACGGCTCCTATACAAGCCACTCTACTGAGTCCAGGGATAAAAACGAACTCACTGTTCAGCCAGCAGGACACTTCTAAAATATTGCACAAATATCCTTCCAAATCCTATGTGTCTAGTACAGAAATCAAGCAACTTCAGTTTTATTTTAACCCATCTGGTTATAAAATTACTACACTTTAATGGAATCCTGCAATTCTTAATGCCAATAAGAAAATAATGAAACTTTGTGTAGAAAGTGTAGCTTACCTTCCTAGTCCCCTACAATATTATGTTTTACCAAGTTCCCAGTTCCTCAAATGCATTCTAGTTTGTTCTCTGCAGTATAGCAAGTTTCTCAGCTTCCAACAGGAGCAGGCAAGTCTTTTCTGACTGGCTTTTCTCTGTGTAGTTTGCTTAAGACAGCAGTGATAAAAGCCCCACCCAGAATCAATTGATTGACTAGTGACACCTGTGATGTAAGAAGGTCTTTCAGTGAAGACAATTTGCTATGTCTGCTTCTAATATACACACAAACCCTTTATCTGAAACCAGGGATAAACTCACTGCTTAGCCAGCAGGACACTTCTAAAATATTGCACAACTATCCTTCCAAATCCTATGTGTCTAGCACAGAAATCAAGCAACTTCAGCTGTATTTTAATCCATCTGGTTATAAAATTACTACACTTTAATGGTATCCTGCAATTCTTAATGCCAATAAGAAAATAATGAAACTTTCTGTAGAAAGTGTAGCGTACCTTCCTAGTCCCCTACAATATTATGTTTTACCAAGTTCTCAGTTCCTCAAATGCATTCTAGTTTGTTCTCTGCAGTATAGCAAGTTTCTCAGCTTCCAACAGGAGCAGGCAAGTCTTTTCTGACTGGCTTTTCTCTGTGTAGTTTGCTTAAGACAGCAGTGATAAAAGCCCCATCCAGAATCAATTGATTGACTAGTGACACCTGTGATGTAAGCAGGCCTTTCAGTGAAGACAATTTGTTATGTCTGTTTCTAATACACACACAAACCCTTTATCTGAAACCAGGATAAACTCACTGCTTAGCCAGCAGGACACTTCTAAAATATTGCACAAATATCCTTCCAAATCCTATGTGTCTAGCACAGAAATCAAGCAACTTCAGTTGTATTTTAATCCCTCTGGTTATAAAATTACTACACTTTAATGGAATCCTGCAATTCTTAATGCCAATAAGAAAATAATGAAACTTTCTGTAGAAAGTGTAGCTTGCCTTCCTAGTCCCCTACAATATTATGTTTTACCAAGTTCCCAGTTCCTCAAATGTATTCTAGTTTGTTCTCTGCAGTATAGCAAGTTTCTCAGCTTCCAACAGGAGCAAGCAAGTCTTTTCTGACTCAATTATTGCGGTTCCTGTGACTAACACAACTGCACTTGCGCTGGCTCATCCCCCTGCTCCTCTCTTGCCACTTGCGCTGGTTCAGTGCCACTGTGCCATGCACAATGTTGGAGGCCATGTTACCATATTCAACTGTGCTGAACCATGGCGCAGCACCATTGAATATCACCCAGCACACTCCCTGGCACATTTCAGTTGTGCTGCGCCCAGCTTGCACCCCTGCCTGGTGCATTTCTGACTATCCCACCCTTTGTAGGATGTGTTACTAGTTTAGATCCTTGACCCATATCCCAACTGTCATTCGTTACTGTACATGCCTTTAGTTGTTATTATATATATTTCTTTTTATTGTATATATTCCTGTCTTGTCCTTTGTTTATTGTATCTTTCTGATCTGTTCTATCCTGAAAACCCCAGGTCCACCTAGAAAATGAGTTATGCTCAATGGTATTTGCCTGGTTAAATAAAGATTTCAATTGACTGATTGATTGATTGATTGATTAATTATTGACTCCTACAATGAGTGAGTTTCTATTTGCCAGCAATACCAGGTGAAAGTAAGTCATGGCAAAAAAGGTCCTGTTTGGGTACTGGTGGGCAACACACCCATTTTACAAGCAAGCACCTGGTTAAGTGACAGCAGCATCAATGTCCAGCAGTGGGTGGAGTAGGAGGTAGTATCACAGAACTCACACATGGAAAGGAGGTGGAGGAGGTTCCTTTAGAGGAGGCTGTTTTAACTGAGGAGGATAGTAACTATACTCCTACTAGCAGCAATTGATCCATCAGCAGTAGTAGCATCAGTCTCATCCATACCCTGACAAAATCCCCTTTCACTGTTCTAAAAACCTGCACTTTAACCCTTGGTGATCAGAATATGACCCCTGAGCAATGCAGTGCCCCTGTGAAACCTTTACATCAAGCACCACCCAAAAAAGTACAACCCACAATCACCAGCATTCTGTCCCGGCAGTGTAAATTCCCTCTAAATCATGCTGTGGCCAGGGAACTGAATGCAGCAATAACAGAGACATTTGCCACCAATCTGTTGCCATTCTCATTAGTTGAAATAGTGATATTCTGTCATCTTATGGCAAAAGCATGCCCAAATTGGGAGGATCCTTCCAGGACTTATTTTTCACAGTGATCAGCTCCAGACCTGAGGAATGTTGTTGAAAATTCAATAAAACATGCATTGCAGCATTCCTCAGTTTGCTACATCCACATAACCACTGTCAATGTGGAGTAGTGGTCCAACAGATGCAAGCTCAAACATTTGTGTAACTGCACACTAGATGGAACTTCCAGGGATGAGGCATGATTTGTTTTTCCCAGTGCAACTTAACAAATTTTATGGGTGGAACTGGTACCAGCAATGGTTGATGCAGCAGTCAGTCTTTTGTACTGCATAAGCATGCCACATTTGCCATGAAAAGTATGACTGTGTCACATATTGCAAGCAACATTTTGTCCTCACTTTTAGAGCAGGTAGACACCTGGCTGCACCCAGTCTCGCTAAAGACAGGGGGCTGGATTCTCAAAACACTTTGAAGGTGCAAAAAATTTGCAAGTCCCCAAACTTTGTGCAGCTGTGAAAAAGAAGGGGTAATTGTGCTGTCTGATATACACAAAACATCTTTAGCTGCAAAAAAACATACTGTGGACTGTGGAAAAAAATGCAGGTGCAGATGTTCCTGAGCAAAAAAAAAAAGCCTTTGGAAAGTATGGCATACCCCGTCAAAGGCTAGTCTCTGCCACTTTTTTTCTGCAGTTGTGGAAAAAATGTTGCATATAAGCTGCACGACAGAGAGTGAGGAATAACCCACCCTATGCAAAAAAGCAGTGTACTAACAATTGGTATACAAGTATAGTTGGGGTTCAGGCACCAAGCAACAGCAAACCTGTGGGCTGTGTAGAAGTGTCAGTTGTTACAACAAAAACAGCACACATTTCCATGGAAAGGCAACAAACTGCAACCACATACAGTACACAGTGCAGCCATAAAGGAGCCCCACAGGCAGTAGAGTCAGAACTGGTAACAGCCACAAGTGAGCACTACTGATGTAGGCAACATAAACACACCAGGGAAAGGCACAACCAACAGTTACAGAATGCCACTGTGATGCACAGTCCTGCTGACATTGGTTGTGATGCTGTTGTCCCAGTTGTGGGACTGGCTGCTGGTCTTGCTGTGAGTACTTTCTGCGGAATCTATGGCAAGACTGTTAAAGTCTCCTGCTCCAGTAAATATGCATCACCTGTTGTTCTGGCTGCTGAGCCTTTTCCACAGCTGTGGATCTATACATGGGCATTTTCCACAGCTGTGGAGTTCTGTAATTCACCTTTATTGTGATTTTCCGCAACTGAGGAACTTTGGACTGAGAATATGCTACTCTTGAATTTCTGAAGTGTTGCAAGCCATTTTTCCTCAAGTACAGATCTGTTGGCTCTCTTTGAGAATCCAGCCTAGGATTTATAGCAAGCGACAATGGGTCAAATGTTGTTAAGATCATTAACTATGTTTTTTTCAGGGTGCCTTGTTTGTCACATTGGATTAACCCATTGGTAACACAGTTTGTGTCACAGAAGGACATTAACTACTAGTTGTGTGCAGATGATTCTAAACACATTTTACAAGGTCTGAAAAGGCCAGGGACCAGCTGCAGGCACTGTAAATAAAACAGCCTCTGGCAGAGCCACTATGGCAGCGAATGTATTAACTAGATAAGGGTGTTTCATGGGCTTAAACTAAACATAAACATGAATTGCATTTAGTAAGGTGGATAATACCATTCCACATATGACTTGTGAACAAACTGGGCAGCCTGGGAGTGGGTCACAAGGTGGTAAACTGGGTTAGGAACTGGTTGAATGCTAGAAGCTATAGAGTCATGGTAAATAGTTCTCAATCTAAGCAAAGGAGTGTGACCAGAAGGGTGCCACAGGGATCAGTCCTGGGCCCAGTCCTGTTTAATGTTTTCATAAGTGAAATTGTGGAGGGGCTGGAGGGGAAAGTGTGCCTCTTTGCGAATGACACTAACTTCTGCAACAAGGTGGGCACCCCGGGAAGTGTGGAAAAAATGAGGAGGGACCTCGGTAAACTAGAGGAATGTTCCAAAGTGTGGCAGCTGAGATTTAATGCAAAAAAAGTGAAAAATCATGTATTTGGGTGCATGAATCCAGAGGAGGATGACCGGGGGGGGACTGATGGTCACCAAATGGGAAAGGGATTTGGGGATTATCATATTGGATGACCTAAAGGTGGCTAAACAATCACCAAGGTTGTGGGGAGAGCCAGTGGGTTGCTGGGGTGCATATACCTTACTCAAGAAGACTGCTATATTAACAGGAGATTAGCATGCAGATGACCTTCTGACTGTACAAATTGAGTTCCTTAGTAATATTTTACCAGTCAGATAGTTTAGTTTCAGTTTAGCAGTCATTTTGAGCCAATGCTATTGTTAAATACTGTTAACATGTTTACTGTTAAAAGTCATTAGTAATTAGAAGCAGTATGAAGATTTCACAAGACAATAATAGCAGTACATGGACAGCAACCTAAATTAAATACAAATACTTACTGAAGATCGAGATATATAACTCCACAGAATCTTCAACTGGACTGTAAAACACACAGTTTTGCAAGAACCTTGTTTTCATTAAACAAACAATGACATTTTTTTTTTCAATTCTGTTTATCTCGCCCAGACACCGGAACTTTCTCGGGCCTCTCCACTCACCTATGCCACTCTACTGCCCACTGTGAACCCTGTCATCTTCAAGGGCATTACTTTCTCCCCAAGCCCCAAGGAGGATGAAAAGCCCAAGGAGACTGAAAGGGCAGTGGCAGGGCTCCAGTGTTGGGCGTGTGGTGGTTCGACACTGGGATGGCCGTCTCCTATCTGGGCTGGTGGGGCTTTTTTCATAGAGTTTATGCCCAAGACGTGGGACATGCAATGCTGTTCAGCCCACGATGTGGGAGCTCCCATTCACGTCAGTAAGGCAGCTGCCCAACGTCTTCCCCGCTTGTGAGCCCCTGTGCACAGCAGTGCCGCCGGTCTCCACCGGGAGGTGCTGCTGTGCCGGGCTACCCCTGGATCCCTCCCCGAGAGAGGAAAGCAGTCCTACAGATGCTGTATCCTCTCTCTCCCCCCTGCTGACCCCTGGTGGTCCAGGCTTGTTCCTGAACCCGGGTCACAGGCGTGGTACGAGGTGTGGTGTCCAGCTCCTCAACCCTCAGCACCATCGGGTTGGCCCAACAAACAATTTATTGATACCTGTTTTGACAGACTTTCACAGAGTTGGGAAATATCTAGCATACTCCATGAGCACCTGTGCAGAACCCAACTGAAAGATCAGTTAAAGTTGCTGAAATGCTTGTTGAAACATATCTTCAAATTATTTTTTTGACTATGATTAAGAATAATTCAAAACAGTTTAGAGCAGATTAACAGCATATTTGTTGTCTTTGAATGATTAAATGCAAATATTATAATAAGACTGAACACACTGGCCAACTAGTGCAGAGGCATAGTGACCAACTGTGTCACTGATGACCTGGGTTTGGGAACACTGGCCAGGGTGAGAAGGATCGAGCATCTTCAGGACAGCTCTCCTTCTCTGGGGTGAAGGTGGATAGCATGACTGGCACTTGCTGTCCTTTGGCAGAGGCCAGGAGGGTGGCTGCAGAGAGCACTGACATAGTTCAGAGGGCCTGGTCAGATGCTGGTGTCAGCCTTCAACATCATTGCATGTCCCACCCTCTTGGGGAGTATTGCAGCAACAAAGGTCCGCCAACTAAATGAAGTTGCCTAGACCTTGCTGCATGCCCCTGACCCTCACCACCAATATCACTTAAGGTCTGCCAGGAATGTGGCAGCCCCACCCTGTGGAGTAAGTTGGGATGTTGGAAACCTCCCCCTCTGCCCAGTATCATAGCAGCAGTTCTGCCTGGGACACCCGCCCCAAGGGGGGAACCATGGTGCTCAGGTGGAAAGGGAAGCTCGTGGGATGCTTGATAGGGTAGCAGTAGGGAGGTGAGACAATCCATGAGGGTCAGGTAGGATCCCTCCAAAACAAATGATAAGATTGAACTACTTTATAAAGTTTAATAATATGGGCCAACATGCCGGTGCAGTGGTAGTGACTGCTTGCAGCACTGATGATATGAGTTCGGTAGTGAACTCAGGCCGTTGGAAGACTGGGCAAGGGTGTGTGGAGAAGGATGAGCATCCCAAAGACTGTTTTCTTTCTCTGGAGTAAAGCAGACACTGGCACCCAGTAGACACTGACCCTTAGTAATGGATACCTGTCTAGCAACTCTTTACAACTTGATGTTGCAGAACTAATGATGGAACACTGTGGCCAAGCTTTGAGGCAGGGTGACATCACTGGTGACATTTCAGCTGCAGATAGGGGAAGAGCTGGGGAACTTTCTCAGACACAGTCAGGCTCTGAAGAAACTGATCTGGGGGGGTGACCTGCCAGCACAGCAACAAGACATCCTTGATTTGGAAAAGCACACAGGTATAAGAGGGCTGGCTAGACTTAGAAGGATTGAGCATCCAAGGTATGGCTCTCCTTCTTCAGGGGGAAGGATGTCTAGTGTCCAGCACAACAGAGACCCCTAGCAGAGGAAAACCTGCAACATTATAATAAGGTTGAACTACTTTACGAAGTTTTAACAATGAGGACCAGTACACCAGCGCAGTGGTAGTGACCACTTGCAACACTGACAATATGGATTCAGTCATGAATTCAGGCCATTGGAGGACTGGGCGAGGGTTTATGGAGAAGGATGAGCATCCCAAAGACTGCTCTCCTTCTCTGGAGTGCAGCAGGCACTGGCATCCGGTAGACACCAACCCCTGATAATGGATACCCAACTAGCAGCTCTCTATAACTTACTGCTTATAGTGAAAGTGGTCTTTTCTGAGTTTCCAGAATCATTTCTGCTTGCACATCTCTACAATTTACCATTGCAGAACTGATATGGGAAAACTGTAGTGGAGCTTCGAGGCAGGGTGACGTCACTGAAGACAGTTCAGCTGCAGATGGAGAATGGGTCAGGGACCTTCTTAGGTCTGTGGCAGTCTTTGAAAAAGCTGGTCTGGGGGGCTGAGCCACCAGCACAGCAAAAAGGCACCTGCATGCAATGCCAACATCCTGTCTACGGGAACAGACTCAGGTATCAGAGGGCCAGCTGGGTGAAGAAAGATTGAGCATCCAAGGGACTGCTCTCCTCCAGGGGAAGGAGGGGCTAGTGTCCAGCCTAATAGATACCCTTGACAGAGGGCAAACATACAATATTATAATAAGGCTGAGAGATCTACTGCAACTGGTGCTAGATATCTAGGAGGTGTAACAGACTTTGGACTTGTCCCATGGATATCATTGAACATCCCAGCTCCTGGGGAATACTGCAACAGCAAACATCTGATCCCTAGGCATGATTTCTCTGCTCAGCTGCCATTCCAACTGCTCTTTCTTGCCCTCTGAGGAGTCCCACTCCCATGGTCCCACCCTGGGAGTGCCCTTTCTTTTCTATTGGGAGGGGGTGCCCACTTGGCACCCTGAATAGGAGGATAATCCAGGGTATGATGTGATGGTGTGGAGTGGGAGATAAGCTTCTGTGGCAGGGATTTGTGGCTTCAGCCAAAACAAAAGCTGTTTTGGGCAACAAAGGTGAAACTGGATGTCATCTTCATTGCACTGCCAACAGTGGTCACCTAGGTGGCCACTTAGGTGGCAGTAGTGCAGCAGAAGCAGTGACCCACCCTATGGTATGCTCCAGCTGACTCCTAATGATTAGGGCTCACTTCTGGACCTGAGTCATTGGCATTGTGAGTAGCAGCACTACTGCTGTGCCAATGGACTGGCCCTGACACCATTTTTATAATTTATTTTGTTGTGCATTCTTCTTTTCTGCCATAACAGAGAAGTTTGAGGGGCGGGAAGGGGCAGGAGAGAGTTGCAAAACATAGTATGCATTATCAGCTTGGCTCTGTGACGTAAGCATTTACACTTTTGGGTCATTGCAAAAGTGAAAGATACAAGTATCCCATGAAAAGAGCGAGTGCAAAACAGCGAGGAAACAAGAGTGCTTCAAAAATAGTGAATTTCATTTTGATGACCTTGTGTTAAAAGTGTCTTTTTTTTTGAGCTATGATAGTGTCGTTTAGCATTGTAGGGAGTACAGGTAGAGAGTAATGTAGTCATCAGTGTATGGGGAAAGCCATGCTGGCTCTGT
Source organism: Neoceratodus forsteri (assembly GCA_016271365.2). Classification (NCBI taxonomy): domain Eukaryota; kingdom Metazoa; phylum Chordata; order Ceratodontiformes; family Ceratodontidae; genus Neoceratodus; species Neoceratodus forsteri. The sequence goes on from CM028130.1 coordinate 60,325,503, forward strand.
AGCCTACAGATTAGAGTCACTGGCTTTGTGAAGGTTTGCTGCACCCAGATGCGGGTTCAAATCTCAATGTTGCTGACTTTTTTTGTATTGCACTCCACCCTCCCTCCACATTATGCCGCAGCTCCCTCCAGAGTAACCCCTCCATCGACAACCCAATGCTAACTCGCCTCACTACTTTCTTCCTCCAGCCCCATCAACCCACTGTTTTCCCAGTTCCATCAGTGCTTCTGTAGTCACCTCCAACAGCCTTAATGTCTCCAGAGTCTCCCACCATGTACACCACCTGCACACACTGTACCACCAGTGAAACCAACCAATAGAGGTTTGCATGAGGAGCCTGGTCAAGAGCCTGGAGGGGGACTGCAGTAGTAGGAGGGAAATCAGACAGGGCAGTTCTGGCCACTGAGAGAGTTGTCAGTTAGCAGGACGCTGGACTTAGGGTTGATCCAGTTGCAGGGAGTTTTGGGGGAGTTTACGGAGGTTGAGCTCTAGAGTGGTGGTTCAGCTACAAGGAGGGTGGTAAGGAGGCTAGCCCAGCTGCAGGGATGGTAGTTGCATAGTTGCATAAGTAGGGGAGGGTGGTGTTGTTGAGGGGGAGTAGAGCATGCAGAGTGAAAAAAAACTCACTAAGATTCATGGCTTGTTGCCATGACAACCATCATAGAAAAAATGTTGTTGTACCTGTCTTATGCTCTTAACACAAATGTCACCTCAGTGATGGAATGTTTACTCAGTCACTGTGATTTAAGGCTCAGGACTAACATCTAGGCCATCTGCAATCATTTTATCTCCCTAGGGTCTATTCATCTTCTGAAGATTTTGGCGGTGGAAGGTGGGAGCTCCACTGTTCTGAAAAGACTTTCTAGAATTTACTCGGACTGTATATTGCTGTTAATTAATTATTTCTGTTGTTGGATTGTTTTGTTTAATTTATGTTAAGTGGAGTTTTGTTTGCTAAGTTTTGTTTTATTTATGATTTAGCTTACTCTTTAGTTTGATTTTTAAATTATTATTTTTTTTTGATTTTATTTTGTTATAGGGAGTTTAGATATTATTGTCACTGGTGCCATGTTTGTGGATGATGATATCTATTGTCATTCCCCCCCCCCGTCGTTCACTACACATCCACTGCTCTTCATGCCCTGTGCCCTTTCTTGCCCTCCATTTGCTTTTCCTATATACCAGCGTTGTAGGACCTTGGGAATTGCTTGTGGGAGGTGTCGGAGGGGTAGGGGGCTTGAACAGCAGTGGATGGATGAGGGGGGTGCTCGCATCTGAGTGGTTAAGTCCAGAAGACGCCCTGGGACAAAATGTAGTGCTGAATGGGGATCTCCTTGTTTGGTCTCCATACCCAAGGGCACCACCTCTGTAAATGGTGGGCAGGTGGTTGGGGCATCCCAGGAGTCCTATCCAACCCAGGCAGTGTTGTACAATGCCAGGTCCATTGTGAACAAGACTGCATAGCAGACTTGGTGGGCACAGCGGACCTGATTTGCATCACCGAAATCTGGCTGGACAGTAATGCTGGCCCAGTAGTTCAGGCAGCAGTTCCATCTGGGTATTCGGTGATACACCGCCTGAGATTGGATCGCAGGGGTGGAGGGGTTGCGGTCTGTTTCAAGACTGAATTAGATCTCACTAGTGTTCTAGTGGAGGAGACCAGATCCTTTGAATGTGTTGTAGTGGCAGGTGGGAGCTATAGGATAGCAGTCGTTTATCATCTACCTGGTGATGAGAAGCTATTCCTTAAGGAAGTGGCGGACTTCATCATCGACCTGGTATTTGAGTCACCAAGGTTGATGGTGCTGGGTGACTTTAATGCCTGGATCGACGACGAACTCTCTCAATTTGGTCAGCACTTCCTCCAATTGTTGTGTTCATTGGGCCTCACACAGGTGGTTACCTCTGCTTCTCACAAACATGGCCATTCACTGGATCTGGTCTTCCTGCTGGGGATGGAAGCCTCCGATGAGGGTGTGGAACCTGTCAGTTGGTCTGACCATCACATTATGAGATTCAATTTCTGCAACCCCCTGCATAGGCCTACCCCTGTGGAGATGGTGAAGTACCGCCCTTTACGGGATGTTACTCCTGAAGGCCTAATTGCAGTTCTTGACCTATCAGAACTTCCTGGGACGAGCTCTAATCCTGAAGAGCTGGTGCTAGCCTATAATAAGGCTGTTACCGCTGCTTTGGATTTAATTACTCCCACCCATGTGTGCCCTCTCTCCCTTCGCCCTCAATCCCCTTGGTTTGATCGGGATCTGAGGGAGATGCGGCTACTAGGACACAGGTTGGAGAGGTGCTGGCGAAAATCCGGCTTAGATGCCAACCATCTTAGACTCCTAGAGCACTATAAACTCTATCAGTCAGCAATTTCTCAAAAGAAGGCAATATTCCTGTCCGGAGAAATTGCTGCTGCACAGAATCAACCAGCTCAGCTCTTTCGAACCATAGACAGGCTGTACAACCCAGCCTGTCTGCACGTTCATTGAGCCTTTTCACAAATACAGTGTGAGGAGCTTGCTCTATTCTTCGCAGATAAGGTGGCTGACATCAGGGCCGAGACTCACACAGCACTCACCATGGGAGTTGCTGTGGTCCAAACTACGGTTACAAGTACCCCGTTTGCCTGGAATTCCTTGGAAAGGCTGGAAATCGATGATGATGATATAAGGATTGTCCAGGGTATGCGTAGCACAAGCTGTAGTTTAGACCTGGGTTCCACTGGCCTGATTATGGGCTGTGGTGAGGTTATCATCCCAGTTCTAGCTAGGATAGTCTGGTGCTCCTTAGACTCCAGTGAATATCCCCACTTCCTGAAGGAAGCGATGGTGACACCTGTGTTGAAAAATGCTTCTTTGGACCCAGACTCCCTAGCCAACTACAGACCTATTTCGAACATCCCCTTTGTGGGGAAGGTTATCGAGAAAGTGGTGGCAGCCCAGTTGGACAACCATTTATCCATCCATTACATCTACGACCCTCTTCAATCAGGTTTTCAAAAGAGACATAGCACTGAGACTGCGCTGGTTCGGGTGCTCAGTGATCTCCCGATGGTGAGAGACCAGAAAAAACGGTCCATTTTGGTTCTTCTGTATTTGTCAGCAGCATTTGACACCACAGACCATGGGGTGCTGCTCGAGTGCCTGAGATGCATCTGTGGTTTGTTGGGTTTGGTACACAGATGGATTACCTCCTTCCTCACAGGTAGAACTCAGAGGGTTGCATGGGGGATATTTTCCTCTGATCCTACCGCTTTGTCCTGTGGGGTGCTTCAGGGCTCCGTGCTGTCCCCCATGTTGTTTGCGGTGTACATGCTTCCCCTCGGAGACATTGTAAGATGATATGGGTGGGAGTTTCATTGTTATGCCGATGATACCCAGCTCTATCTGTCTTTTGCACCTGACCAGAATAGAGCACTCTCAGTGTTTAACAACTGTCTCAGCGAGATCCAGGGTTGGATGAGGTCCAGCTGGTTGAAGTTGAACTCTGGGAAGATGGAGGTGATGGTTGTGGATCCTGGTCACTGGATTGAGGGGCCGGGGCCAAATCAAACCTCAGGTTTATTCCTGGAGGATGTGTAGCTCCCTGCCTCTGAACGGGTGCGAGACCTGGGGGAGATCCTTGACGATCAGCTGACATTGCATGCGCAAGTGTCGGTGGTTATTAAGGCATCCTTTTACCACCTTAGGAACATCACTAGGATCAAGCACCTTGTTCCATCTGGTGACCTGCCTACACTGATCCACGCCTTTGTGACCTCCTGTTTGGACTACTGCAATTCCCTCTACTTTGGGCTTCCTGGGGTTGATATCCACCACTTGCAGCTAGTGCAGAACTTAGCGGCCCGGTTGTTAATGGTTACATTCTTCCCATATTCACCGGTGCTGTGGGATCTGGACTGGCTGCCGGTTCAGTGGCAGATCACCTTTAAAATTGAATTACTGACTTATAAAGTCCTACATGGCTTGGGCCCTGATTACCTGAAAGATCTTCCAGTGCCTTTCCTTCCAATGCGACTACTCTGCTCAGCCAGTGAGGGGTTGCTAGAGATTCTGAGGGTAGTTTTAAAATCTTATGGAGCCCACACTTTGAGTTTTGTGGCGCCGACCCTCTGGAATTCTCTACCCCATTGGATTAGAGAGTGCCTGATGGTGGAGGGTTTTAAAAAAGGCCTCAAATCCTTTTTATGGAAAAAGGCATTTGGTGATGGCATAGATATTAACTAATGTTGTATATTTTAGCTTGGATTTTAATTTGTTTTATGATGTTTTTATGACTGTTATTTTGTAAGGTGGCTTGATTTTAGAAAGGCTCAAAAGAAATAAAGTTATTATTATTAGAAAAAAGCAGGACTTTATAGAAAATGACTTCCTTCATCCTCATTTGACAACCAGAGGTAAGCAAATGGTTAAATAAAGTTAGTCCTCTAAGATAAATTTATTCTTATGACCCTCATTTTTGCATAAATAATTTTGAACATCTTGAAAAACTGACAGATTACACTTGCCCGCTGCCTTAAAATCTAAAAACAATCCTTCATTTCCCATTCCCCATAATCCCTTGGCTTCTTGGCAGGAAATGATACTGCCAGAGTGATTCACTTCCTAGTTTATTGCTGCTAAGAAAACCGGCTAGACCAGTTGGAACTGGTTTGTGATCTGAGCTGGATACTTGTTAGAGGTACTTGTTCAAAATATAAGAATTTTCAGGAAACAGCTTATTAAATTTGTGCAGAGATTCTTTTGGCTTGACTATGTTGTGTTTTTGGAGCTAGCTTCCTGTTATTCTAGGTCAGCTTTCATATACGTCCTTGCTGCAAATAACATTGATTAGTGCATTCTTTGTTTTTACTGCATTTTTAAAGTTTTGGCTGACATAAAATAGCCTTTCAGACTAAGAAATGTGTGCATTTTTGGTTTTTAAAGTTATGTTTTACAGCAAATGAACCTTTCAGACTATGAAATGTGCAACTGCAATTATTACAGCCTGTGTGTGTGTGTGTGTGTGTGTGTGTGTGGAGGGGGCTAGTTTGCATTCAATTGCATGTTTGTAGCTGCTGTAGGTATCATTCTAGCATACTAAGATGCCCGCAGAGTAGGCCCAAAGGTCTATCTAGTCTGCTTGAAGATCAGCACCTTGTAGATACATCCTTCACTTCCCTCGCCTCCCCCCCATCGCATGTGCATCTCCAGGTCCGGCATTACTCAGTTTAATCTTCCCCTATACCTATCCCAACTCCTTTTGAATCCCACCACCATTTTCTATTCCCTACAACCTATCATGCTGCAAGCTTAATTGTTAGCTGAAGAAATTGTTGTGGCTGTGTGTAAATAACAGTTTGTGAAAGAGAATAGTCAACGTCACCAATGTCTGACATGGATTTTATGCTTTTTATGAATTGCTGTTTTTATAGTGTTCTTTTTAAATGATTTTGCTTATGCTGCAGTCAATCGCTTAACTTGTAGTCCACCCCACTGTAGGAATTGGCAGGATCACACCAGAAATATGATCTGTCCTGGGTAAAATGAATTACAGTATAAAACGAAACATTTGAAAATGCATAATATTCAGTAAGAGGGAATGCAGATTGTTTTTTAATCTATTCTTTGTAACACCCCCCAAGCCCAACACCTTATTGGCCTAGTCACTTTACAACTACTTAAGCTTAGCTATATGGCTGAAGTAGGGAAGAACTTGGGAGCATTTGCAAGTGACAGAGTATGTTGCCATCTGTGGCATGAATATAGCTGGTGTACCTCCCCCACGATGGCAGTCTGAACCTCCTCTCCAACAGTAGTGGTGCTAGGACATCACTTCATATCCAATTTCTCTGCTTTCTCTAATGTTTTACTTGTACTAACATCTCTCTCTCGCTCTCTATCTCTCTCTCTCTTTTTAACAGGTCTACAGAGCTCCCTACAACCCATCAAATACATAATATTTACCTTTTTTCACCTGCCCTATCTGTAGTATTATCTCTCTCTTAAGAACTATGGATCCTTTTTGATCACTCTATTTATTCTTATATTACAGGTGCCCCATCTACAGTATGTTTGCTGGATCACTCCCCTAAATTCACCCAGAAGCAGGTAAGCATTGCCTTTAATTACTGCCTTTTCTAAACTGGGGTGAACTGTACTATGGGGATTTCTTACTTATACTGCTTTTTTGAATCTCAAACCATTCTGCTCAGACAAAGGGTAACCCTTTACAGGTCTTACAGACATGATGCCTTACCTATTAATTAAGTATAGTCTGATTTGGGTGTACTGAGGTTATATGTGTGTGTGTGATTTATAAAGGTCCTAAGGACTCTTGGTTCATTATATTCCTGTAACTATTGCTTCTGGGATGAATAAATATGATGTGAAAATGTGTATTTAAGGCCTTCCCTAGGCAAGATGATTTTATTTCTAAGGCACCCAATCCCGGAGGCTCTGGGCACCGTACATGATGAGAAAAAAGCATAAAACACAAAACACAATTATAGCAGCAGAAGGGAAGTTAAAATCAATTCTCTAAAATTCAATTATGTATACAGTTAGCTATAATATACTAAAAGTACATTGAAAGCCTTGTGCAACTCGCGGTTCAGTAGCAACTCCCTTGACCTTAAAATTCTGCCTAACTCTTGATGAGACTCTGCTTCAGCTCACCAAAATAATAAACTGCTCCCTGCACCTTGGTCAATTTCCTACACTCTGGAGGAGTGGAATTATCACACCAATCCTGAAAAAGGGTGATCCAACTGACCCCAATAACTATAGGCCTATCACTATCCTTCCCCCCTCTCCAAAACATTCAAAAGAATTGTGTCACACCAGCTCACTGAATACCTGGATAAACACAATCTGCTGTGTCATAAACAGCATGGGTTTAGAACACGACACAGTACCACCACTGCCCTTCTCGAATTTACCTCTTACATACATGAGGCGTTGGAAAAGGGGTCGGTTGCTGGTGCAATCTTTGTTGATCTGACCATAGCGTTTGACACCCTCAGTCATGCACTACTTATCCACACACTCCCCTCCCTCTATCTTGCCCCTGAAGCTGTCTCCTGGTTCAAAAACTATCTCACTGACTGGCCACAACAAGTCAAAATCAACACCACCGTCTCCACCAAGCAACCAGTTCATGTGGGTATCCCCCAAGGTTTGATTTTAGGCCTCCTACTATTCACTGTCTCTCTAAACTCCCTTCCACAGACCTGCAGTGGTAAAATACTGCTCTGTGTGGATGATGCCATAGTTTACTGGAAACACTACAACCCTAACTCACTACAAAATACCCTGCAAGGCAGCTTTAGAGAACTAGAATCCTGGTTCACCAATTGTCGATTAATACTAAAGTACAACAAGACTAAATCTATGATATTTGCTCACCGCCAAAACCCAAACAGTAATGCCCTGCTGTCTATCACAAATTATCAGGGCAGCCATATTGAACAGGTCCCTAACTTTAAATGTCTAGACATAACCCTTAATACATCCCTCACATACCACTTACATATTAAGCACCTCTACATCTCTGTAAACACCCGGCTTGGGATTCTTTACAGACACAAGCACTCCCCCCCCCCCCAGGCACTAAGGCTGGCTGTAACCTGCTCAGTCCTATCTGTGGTCGATTATGGGATAATAGTCTATGGCATGGCTGATAATACAGCCCTAAACAGCATCAATGTAGCTCTCAACAAAGCCTGCTGACTGGTCACATGCAGTGATAAAGTAACCCATACATGCGAGTTCTATAAGTGAGCAGACTGGCTGTCCTTTGAAGGGAGACTAAAGTACCACACTTGCCTCCAAGCAAAAAAGATCCTAATGAATCCATTCTGTCAGTACATCAGATTTTCAGAATTTTCAATTCAGTCTGATTCAGTTTTGCCTCCAGTTAACGCATAGGAATGAAATCTGAGTATTCACAGTCTGTCTTTGGAGCTGATTTGATTAAGCAGCTTGTAATCTGTATCTGATCCAGTTTTTTGAGTGCCCTGGATTTTTTTGCTTTTGGATATTGTGCTATCTCTATATTATTAAGCCAAAGTTGAATGTGTACCACATCTCTTCTGTGTGGTGAGTAGTTGAGTGTAGGGGTTTCTGCCACTAGTCAAGGTAATGGAAACTGCTTTTACAGTTCTCCTAGTAGATCCCTTCGGTGGTGTTGGTCTTATGGTTTGACAGCCCCATGTCCATTTGACCCTCACTTATGGTATGCTTGGGTTGGCAAGTAACTTGCAGGCATCCTGATGCTGTTTTGGAAGTTTCTGCCCAGCCAGTGTTGCCCCTGGTGTGCCATTTAGCAATTCTAGTGGCTGAATTAAATAAAACTGTTGTTTTAAAAGGCAGTCAGGAAACCAGTAACCAGAATAGAAAACAAAGCTGGCATCAGCAGATTAGCTACAGTGCTGTCCCTGACAAAAAATGTAACCTGGCTGTGTCTGTGTCAGTATGAATTAATAGCGAACTTTGTCTGGAAAATGCCGTCATTTGAAAAGTCAGAGATGTAACACAGTCTTTCCTAGTTTTGCGGGGGGGGGGGTGCTTACATCATAAACAAATCTGAAGCTTTCTTGTTGCTTTCTGTGTGGCCACAGTTTGACTCTCTTGCTGCTTTCTGTGTGCCCAGAGTTTGAGTAGAAGGGGTAGCCAGGGGAAAGTTGCAGAGGAAGGGAGTTGGTGTGTCTCTGAGAATGTCTGAGGGTCTGTGATTCTGTGTTCCCCAAAGCAAGTTGGGGGATGTTAATGTTACCCACCATCTTGCACTGGGACACACAGATAAAGGCAGCTCCTTGAACTTGGTTCAAAGACACATCGATGCAAACTTTCCTCCCCACTTGCCCCTGGTGAGTATGTAAAACAAACTTCTCTCCATCCACACATTTTCTGTGTGGTGAAATGGAAAGATACACAGGCCCTCAAATTTTTTCCAGGGGGGCCTTGGATACTATATATCCTTGAACAAGTCCGAAGGTCTCTTGATTTTTGCATTGAGCATGGCAAGTTGAGTGGTGGGGGTTGCATGATGCACTTACCAGGATGGGGGGGGGAGCTGGTCCCTGAGCAAGTCTGAGGACCTTAGACCAACTCGTGCATGTGTAGGGTCACATCACATATTGCCTACACTGCAATGTGTGTAATCCTGTGAAAACTTGCTCTGTGGAAGCAAGAGACCCTCAGACTTTCTCAGGAACACAGCCTTGCAACTTCTCCAAGCTTGTTCTGGGGCAAGCAACAGAAACCCTCAGGCTTGTACAGTGAAGCACAGAATGTGAGCCCACCTACAATGCAGACTTGCTCTTGGGATACAGTCCTTTCTGTTTACCCCACACACAAGTTTGCAGTTGTTCAGGGATCATCTGACTTATCCAACCCTACAAGTCCGAGAGAGGCTGTCTGCATTTGGTACAGTAGGGGGACTGTCTGTGTAGGTGATATGGGCACACAGTTGCCATGGGTTTGGTGGGGTGAGGAAGCTGTCTCGTTGGTGGGGCAGGAGAACTGCCACTATCTGGTTGGATCATGGGACTGTCAATGTTTGGTGGGTCAGAGAGGGGAGTGGTTATGCTGGTGGGGTGGGAAGAGTGGCAGTGCTGGTGGGTCAGGGTGAGGGAGTGGCCATGCTAGTGGGGTGTGGCATTGGTCATGCTGGTGGGGTGGGGATAGTGAGAATACTGCTGGGATGGGATGGGGAGAGTGGCTGTGCTAGTGGGGTGGGGAGAGTGAGCAGGCTGGTGGGATGGGGTGGGGGAGTGGGAGTGCTGGTGGGATGTGGTGGGGAGAGTGGCCTTGCTGGTGGGGAGAGTGGCTGGGCTGGTGGGATGGGGTGGGGAGAGTGGGTGTGCTGGTGGGGTGGGAAGAGTGGGTGTACTTATGGGATGGGGTGGGGAGAGTGGCCATGCTGGTAGGATGAGGTGGGAAGAGTGGCTGTGCTGGTGGGATGGGGAGAGTGGCCGTGCTGTAAGAGTCTACATATTTAAAAATAGTTACTTAGATAAAGATATTTATCATACTCTACTTATGTCCACCAACTTGCATCAATTTTTTTATTTTATATATAGCTCCATGGAGGAGTTTAAGAGCAACCTGAAAACCCATTTTTGGCAAATGGCCTTTTTGGATGGCTGATTGTATTGAAATTATTAAGTATGTTGTGGTTTTATCTGTGTTTATTATTGAATTTTAATGTTTGATTTTACTGTTTTAATATGTACAGTGCCTTGCAAAATGAAAGGCGCTTTATAAATAAACATTATTGTTATTATTATTATATTTATAAGTCATCCAAGCTCTTTCTAGTTACTGTTCTGTGTTTTTAAAAATAAGCTCTCCTGGCCATAGAAACATAGAATTTGATGGCAGATAAGGACTGCTTGGCCCACCTAGTCTGCCCATTTCCCTACTTAACAGATAAGCTGCAGATCCTAGTTAACCAACAGCCTACTTCCTCCTACCCCCCCACTAGAATTGCCTTATTTCTGTCCCATGCATTCTTGAATTCTCCCACTGTTTTTGACTCTACGACCTCCTCAGGAAGGTTGTTCCATGTATCCACAACCATCTCTGTGAAGAACTACTTCCTCACATTACCTCTGAGCCAGCCCCTCTCTATCTTCAAATTATGCCCCCTTGTTTTTGCATATCTCTTTTTCTGAAAGATGCTACCCTCTTGGACTTTGTTGATTCCCTTGAGGTATTTGAATGTTTCTATCATGTCCCCCCCTCTTCCTCCTTTCCTTGAGGCTATACATCTTTAGTTCCTTTAGTCTTTCTTCATATGTCTTCTGATGCAGACCCTGCATCATTTTGGTTGCCCTCCTCTGGACAGCATCCACCATGTCTATGTCTTTGCGGAGATGGGGTCTCCAGAACTGTACACAGTAATCCAGATGTGGTCTTACCAACTGTCTGTACAGAGAGCCAACAACTTCCTGTTTTCTACTGGTGATGCCTCTTCCTATGCATCCCAGTATCCCCCAAGCCCTCCTTACTGCCTTCTCACATTGCTGGCCCACCTTTAGGTCATCTGATATGACTACCCCCAGGTCCCTTTCCATTTGTGTTGTTGTCAGTATCTCACCTCCCACTGCGTACTCTTCCCTGGGTTTTTGTTTCCCCAATTGCATTACTTTGCACTTCTTTGCATTGAATCCAAACTGCCATACATTTGGCCATTCCTCCAACCTTGCCAAGTCCCTTTTCATCCTTTCCACCAGTGGCATAGCTACAAGGGTGCAGGGGGTGCAGTCGCACATGGGCCCACAAGGTCTGAGGGGACCAAATCATAATTTTGATGTTTATTCAAAACCAGGGGGGCCCTCTAACATAGTCTTGCACCCAGACCCTCTTGGAATTTGCTACGCCACTGCTTTCCACCCCACCTTATGTATCAACCCTATTGCAGATCTTTGTGTCATCTGCAAAGAGACATACTTTCCCTTGCAGTCCCTCTGCAATGTCACTTATAAAGACATTAAAAAGGACAGACCCCAGTACTGAACCTTGAGGTACCCCACTAGTAACCCTCCTTTCTTCACTATGGACTCCATTTACTATTACCCGCTGTGTCCTGTTGTCCAACCAGTGTTTTTACCCAGGCTACTACCCAGGGACCCACTCCCAGGCTGGCTAATTTGTTTATTAATCTTTTGTGTGGGACTGTGTCAAATGCCTTGCTAAAGTCTAGGTAGGCCATGTCCAGAGCCTCTCCCTGATCTACTGCTTTGTTCACCCAGTCAAAAAAAATCAATTAGCACTACTGAAGGAGAGACTGGTGGAACATCTGGTTGTCAATGGACTACAGGACCCAAGGCAGCATGGTTTCACCAGGGGGAGATCATGTCAGACCAACCTCGTTGAATTTTTTGACTGGGTGACTAGGGAGGTGGATCAGGGGAGGGCAGTGGACATGGCCTATCTGGACTTCAGCAAGGCCTTTGGCACTGTGCCACATAGAAGACTATTACACAAACTGGGGAATATGGGTGTGGGTAGGACAGTAGTGTGGTGGGTAGGTAACTGGCTGGGCAGCAGGACACAGAGGGTGGTGGTAAATGGCTGTCACTCCACAGAGGGAAGAGTGACCAGTGGGGTACCACAGGGATCAGTGCTGGGACCGGTCCTATTTAACAACTTCATCAGTGACATTGCGCAGGACCTAGAAGGCAGAATTTCACTGTTCGCTGATGACACAAAGCTCTGTAACAGAGCAGACACACCAGAGGGTGTAGACAGAAAGAAAAGGGACCTGCAGAAACTTGAAGAATGGTCAGTGGTTTGGCAGTTGAAATTCAATACTAAGAAGTGTAAGATAATGCATATGGGGCACAAAAACCCTGGCACAATATATCAGTTGGGGGGTGAGGATATAGCATGCACTAAGCATGAAAGGGATCTTTGGGTTATCATCTCTGATGACCTCAAGGTAGGGAAACAGTGTGACAAGGCAGCAGGTAAAGCAAATAGGATGCTGGGATGCATAGGCAGGGGCATCACCAGCAGGAAAAGGAGGTCATAATTCCACTATACAAGACACTAGTGAGGCCCCACCTGGAGTACAGTGTACAGTTCTGGAGACCTTACCTACTTAAGGACATAGACAGGGTAGAGAAGATTCAGAGGAGGGCAACAAAGATGGTGCATGGATTGCATCACAAGTCCTATGAGGACAGGTTGAAGGAACCGAACATGTACTCCCTGGAGGAGAGGAAGGAGAGAGGGGATATGATAGAGACATACAAGTATCTTACAGGGAAGAACAGGGTGCAGGAATACACTATTTGTAAGCGAAAAAGATGTTCCAGGACTAGAGGGCATGGGATGAAGTTGGAGGGAGGACCATTCAGAGGAAACGTGAGGAAGAATTTCTTCACAGAACGGGTGGTGGACAAGTGGAACACCCTGCCAGAGGAAATGGTGGGGGCTAAAAAAATCATGGGATTTAAGAATGCATGGAATAGACATCAAGGAATTCTGGAGGTCAGGGGTAAGGGGCAACAAACTTCTAGGAAAACATAAACTGAATTTACAAGCTCAAATGGGCAGACTGGGTGGCCATAGACCCTTATCTGCTGACACTGTCTATGTATCTATGTATCTATGACATGACCTTCCCACTGCGAATCCATGCTGCCTTCGGTCCTGTGCCCTACTGGCCTCTAGGTACTCAACAAATCTTTCCTTCAGAAGTGATTCCATCATTTTCCCTACCACTGAGGTCAAACTGACAGGTCTGTAGTTTCCTGCCTCTGTCTTGCTCCCACTTTTGTGAAGGTGAATCACATCCACCCTCCTCCAGTACTCAGGTACCACCCCATCCTCCCACGATTTGTTAAAAAGGGTAGTCATTGGTGTTACTAGTTCTTCCCTTAGTCCTTTTAGAATTCTGGGGTGAATGCCATCAGGCCCCATTGCTTTATCCACCTTCAGTTTTAAGAGTTCTTTCAGAACCCTTTGTTCTGTGAAAGGACTAATATCAACCCCCCTATCCAGAGTGCTTCTATTTACCGGATTAGGTATTTCCCTCTGCTTTTCCATCGTGAATACTGAGCAGAAGTATTCATTCAGTATCCCTGCTTTTACACTGTTGCTCTCTGTCCAACCACCTTCCTCATTGTTCAGCCTCAGTATCCCTGCCTTAGTCTTTCTTTGCTCCCTAATGTACCTATAAAAGGTTTTATCCCCCTTCTTAACCGAGTTGGCTATCTTTTCCTCAGTTTGAGCTTTTGCTGTTCTGACTGCCTTACCTGCTTCCTTCTGCTCTAACTGGTGCAGTTCTCTATCCTGCTCCTTCTGTGTTTCCTAATAATTCCTGAATGCTATCTTTTTCTCCCTTACCTTCCCCGTCACTTCTTTTGAGAACCACAGTGTTTTTTTCTTTCATTTTGATTTGTTTATTTGCTTCACACAAAGGCTCGTTTCCTCTGTGATGGCGGTTTTGATGTTTCCCATTGTTGCTCCACCCCACCTTCTTGCCTGTTTTCTAGTGCTTTTCTGAGGCACTCTCCCATTTTGACAAAATCAGCCCTCCTGAAGTCCAGTACCTTCACTTTTGTATGGCTTGACTCTACAGATAAGTTTATCGTGAACCACACTGTTTGGTGGTCGCTTGTTCCCAGATGGCTACCCACTTCAAGATCAGAGATCCTCTCTCCATCCCCATTTGAGAGTACCAGGTCTAAGATTGCTCTCTCCTGAGTGGGTTCCAAAAGTAGCTGTCTTAGGCATGCCCCCTGTAGGGCATCGAGAATGGCCCTGCTCTTGGATATGGCTGCAGCAAAGGTGCTCCAGTCAACATCTGGCATATTCAGGTCCCCCATCAGCAATATCTCCCTCATTCTCTGCCACCCCAAGGATGCCTTCTGTCATTTCCTTGTCCATTTCCTCCCCCTGAGACAGGAGTCTGTATACAACCCCTGTGCTGGTTGTGGAGCCATTTCCAGTCACCAGGGTGACCCACAGTGCCTCCTCTCCTTCCTATTTACCCTTTAGTTCTGTTGTTTTTATCCCTTCCCTTACATAGAGAGCTACTCCTCCTCCTCTTCTTCCCTCCCTGTCCCTCCTTTAGATTGTGTACCCTGGTATGTTGACATCCCAGTCATGGTTCTCTGTGTACCATGTTTCTGTGACTGCCACAATATCCAGGCATCCCTTTTCCATCAAGCCCACAATATCAGGGAGCTTTTTACCTAGACTACAGTACCCATTATTGTCCATTTTTTTTATGGCTTTATTTCTTTTTGCCCCATCCCTGTCCCTACTGCCTTTGTCTTTTTCTCCATTTACCCCTGCCCTTCTCTCTATCGACTGCTCTATTTTGGTGTTCACTTTACTAATTACCCTGATTTTTTTTTGGGGGGCTAGGATTTCCCTTCTCCTCTTCAGTGCCTTCCTCCTTGGCTAGTTTAAATGTTTGCCACTGAAGCATTTATACCTATCACCCAGGATCCTGGTTCCCCTCTAGGATAGATGCAGACCATTGCACCTGTATAGGCCTGCATTCCTCCAGGTGGAGTCCCAGTCCCCAGCCCCAGTCCCCAATGAAGCCAAATCCCTGAGCTCTGCACCAACTTTTCAACCGGTCATTATGCTGTTCTTTTCCTCCTCCAATCCTTTAGTGGCCCTTGGTGCTCTAACATTAGCCACTGTGCAGCTCTATTGTATGCAGTTCTAGCCATTTCTATGACTTCTTAGGGAGCCCAAATATTCCTCCCTGCCTGCCTCCCACTGTTACTTTTAAACCCATTTCAGGGATTGGCCTTTGGCTGCAGTGCATCTTTACCTTTATGGCCCCTATTCTGTGTGCCTGCTCTCTAAGTCCTTTTATACCAGGCCCTTAAAGGCACTTACTCAGTCACCATTCAACTAATCTGGCAGTTCCTGCCACCAGCTGCTGACTTCCCACCCCTCTGGACCCTCTTAACCATCCCCTCATCCTTATCCTCTTAACCAGCCCTTCAGGGGGCTCTTCACATAGCTGCTTTGTGGCTGATTGGTAGAGGGAGGCACATGTGCCCTAGCATCCTCACCCTCCCAAAAATTTCCATTTTCTTTTCCACCCACATGGAGTAGGTTACAGCGTTAACTCTGTAGAGACTGACACTGGGAATTGAAAGTGCCTGCCAGCACTGTCACTCTACCACAGAAGCACTAGACTGATACTTGCATAGCAACAGCTGCAGCATTTCTGATTGGTGGTTTTCTGACCAGGTTACCTGCCTGTTACATACAGTCAGGGTCCAGGAACACTCCCCCCGTTCACTAGATGCCAGGGAAAAGTTAAACAGAATAATAAAAAATAATGTTCACCACTAGCCAAGAAGGAGTTGGCCCACTACACCACCAGGGCTATACCTTTAAAACACTGGTCTCCTGGGACAGCTGAAGACCTCTGAACCACCAGTGTCTTCTTTTTAAATGATGTAGGGACCACTAGCCCAAGAGAACCCCCACTAGCCAATTAGGGCTACTACTTAAACCTTCTGCTCACAAGAAGGCCAGCTAGTAGTGCTAAGGGGGTGTTGCTGAGCCCTCAGTACCTCTTTATTATTTTCTTAGCTGTCTGTGTTTTTATTTCCTATCTATATTTTCCTTACTGAGACTTTAAGTGTGTCTTTTCCTCTAAAACTCTCCTTCCTTTACTCCTGTGCTGTACTGTACCCCTTTGTTTTTTGTTATTAAGTTTACTTTTTGGTCATGGACACCCAGACCACACTGCTCCTCTTCACATGCTCTCTCTCTCTATCTGTCGCTACTATGTATTCCCCATAGTAATCTCTTATTTCTCTTTATTTCTACAGGTCTGGCCAGACTCTATAAAAATCAAGGAAGTATCTTTGTTTAATCCCCCCACATCTCTCTCCTCTAGGATATCTGATCCTTTGTGTCTTCTCCACCGTCTCTGTTCTTCCCTTTCTTGTCATGACAGAATTACCCAAACCCAGGACACCCCAACTCTGGATTGCCTGACTGATGGAGCAGGAAAATCCAATTTAATTACCTAACTACCTTGTCAGGTGTGTGGCATATAACAAGGTACCCATTCCATCATAATGTGTATCAACTTGATTTGTGTATTTTTTGGCCTGGAAAGGAAAGTTATCTCAGCCATGTCCCAACTCGGTGTTTGCTAGAGGTCTCCACTTATCAAATTGGACCTTGCTTACTTATAAGATTTAATAGTAGAAGGCTCCAAGGTGATAAGGCTGCAGGCATGTGTAGAGACTACTGAACCCCACCCAGCACAGAATAAGCTGTTAACCTCACACTGACCACACAAGGTGTGAGGTTACCACTGCATTCAGCAAGATGATGGGTATATTACATATAATGATATGGAAAGTTATTTGTGAAACATACAGGTGGCAGTCAAACCCCCTCATGAGTGCTGATTTCAAAATAGCACCCAGTACTTTAAAAAAATATACATTTTTTATTAAGTGGTATTTTGAAATCTGCACTCTTCTGGTGCATATGGGTCATGCTGGAATTCAGCACATATAATGAGCCATTAAAACACATGGATCATGCCAGCATTGTGCTCATGTAACGGGCCTTTAAAATACAAAAAATACCTTTAAAAGAAAATTGACCATTAAAAGAGTGATCAAAATGAAATGGTGCCATTATCTCTGTACTGATTAAGTGAATTGGGTGATCTTTATGGTTGCATGGCAAGAAATCTGAATTTAAAGAGTGGCCACCCCTCTGGACCCACTTAATCATCCCCTCCTCCAGACCCTGCAGACAACACAAAGATCTACAACAGGATTTATACACAAGGGGGGGGTGTAGGATGAGAAGGGATTTGGCAAGGATGGAGGATTGTCAAAAGTATAGCAGCTTAGATTCAAAGCAAAGAAGTGAAAAGTAATGCACCTGGGAAACAAAACCCAGGGGAAGTATACACAATGGGTGGGAGGTACTAACAACAACAAAAATGGAAAGGGATCTGGGAGCAGTCATATAAGATGACTTAAAGGTAGGCAAGCAATGTGAGAAGGCAGTAAGGAGGCTGGGAAACATTGGGATACATTGACGAGGCATCACCAGTAGAAAAGAGGAAGTTGTTATCCCTCTGTACAGACAGTTGGTGAGACGCCGTCTGTAATACTGTGTGCAGTTCTGGAGACCTCATCTCTGCAAAGGCATAGACAGGATGGAGGCAGTCCAGAGGATGGCAACTAAAATGGTGCAGGGCCTGCACCAGACACCATATAAAGAGAGACTAAAGTAGCTTAATATGCATATCCTCGAGGAAAGGAAAGAGGGGGGAACATGACAGAAACATTTAAGTACCTCAAGGGGATCGACAAATTCCAAGAGGGTATCATCTTTCAGAAAAAGAGATGTGCAAGAAAAAGGGGCACAACATGAAGCTGGGGGGACTGCTCAGGGGCAATATGAGGAAGTATTTTTTTCAAGGAGAGGGTGATGGATGCATGGAATGGCCTTCCTGAAGAGACTGTGGGGTCAAAAGCAGTGGGGGAATTCAAGAATGCATGGGCCAGACATAAAGCAATTCTAGTGGGGCGTAGGAGGAAGTAGGCTGTTGGTTCACTAGGATCTGTAGCTTATCCAATAGGTAGGTAAATGGGCAGACTGGGTGGGCCAAGTGATCCTTATCTACTGTCAAAGTCTATGTTTCTATGGCATGCCATCAAATGGCATGAAGGAATTTCACATTTACTCAGTTGTTGATTTCAGAAGCAAACCATCTGCACAGGAGGCAAAATGTAGACATCCACCTTGATCATGATTTGTGCTTCAAGAATGTTTCGCAAAACAGGTAGTACAAAGACTGTCTCAAAGCAAACCATATTATCCCTGGAGGCTAGGACAGAAAGGGGGCTTTGATAGTACCTGCCATTTCATAAAGGGGATTAACTGGTAACTAGGTTAAGGTGGGAACTATTCAGATTGTTACATCAAGGTAATATGGACATCAGGGGAAACTTGAAGGTAGGAAGTAGATTTGGAGGTATATATAACAAAGAGCGTGGTGGAGCCATAAAAATCTGCCACTCAAAAGTAGGAGGTTTAAGAAGTACACCAGGAAGTCTATTAAACAGAGGGTGGTGAATCCATTGAAAAATCTTACCAGCATGGGATGGTGAACCCATTGAAAAATATCCCAGATGATGCAGTGATAACAATTAGCTGTTCCAAGCAGAGAGATGCATGGAAAGGCACCAAAATCCGCTGAAAAATATGCCAGCTGATGCAGTGATAACAATTAATTGTTCCAATCAGAAACACATGGAAGGGCACCAAAACCAGGGTAGAGGATGATGTGTGCTAGGAACCAGGTGAGATGGTATGTGCAGAGCTGATGGGGCATTCTGTCAAACTAGATGTCCATGCACTACTACCAATTTGTTGCATGCTTTTTTTAAATTACTTATTTTTACTGCAGAAGCCCAATGTGCAAGAAGCAATGACAAACACAATGGGAGATCTGAAACATTAATATCATTGCTCTTGAACAAAGATATGCACGTTTTGTAATCCTTTACTTAAAATAAGAAGAATGTACAGATAAGCAGGATACTATGGACTCTATATACACGTGTTTGCATTTTAAGAAATGTGCAGGAAATTTCTATGCAGATACAGAAGTATGACACTGACCATGTTATGCTATTTTCAGTTTAGTTCTAAATTGTTATATTTTGGGTCATTCCCTTATTGACACTTCTGCATTTTGGCAGATCGAGGTCTGCAATAACATCCTTGAAGAAGACAACATTTAACATCCTTTAGGAACACTGAGAAAGGTAGGAGAACATGGGATTGATGCACGGGCTTACCATGACTCTGGACACAGTAGGTGAACACCGTTTTTATTTTCTTAATCCTGGAAAACTTCTTGGGTGATCCAAAGTCACTTTAAGGTATGGATTAGTACCTCATAACAGCACTTCTTGTGAACAAAAAATTCCAGTTGCAAAAGATGTTACTCTAGCCGTGTATTATAGACCACATGACCTGACATCATGGTGCTGAAATCATGCAAAACACTTTCATTTATTGATGCATTATTTATATGGACATTTCAAAAGATAAGGATGTGTCACGATACAGGTTTTCAGACACTATTTGTGCACAAGTTGAAGGTAAAATGCACTCCATACATTTCAAGCCTATAAATGACTCTATATATTTAAGGTTAAAAATTCTGCATCGGACTGGGATGTAATTATTAAAGGTTAAAAGCATTGCTTCTGACTGGGATGGGACTGTTAAGTGAATTGTAATGTTAAATGCCACTTAACAGGAAAAGCCCCATCCTAAGCAATATTTTTAACCTTGCTTATTTATATTTTGGTCAACAGAAGCAACAGAAGGTAAAGCCACCAAAAAATGAAGAACAATAAGTACCAATGCCCATAGTTTGAGTAACAAGCTTCCTGAATTAGTGGCCTTGATGGAGGAGGAACATCTGGATATCATGGCAGTCACAGAAACATGGTACACACAAAACCATGACTGGGAAGTAAACATACCAGTATACACTATCTACAGGAGGGACAGGGAGGGTAAAAGAGGAGGAGGAGTAGCTCTTTACATAAGGGAAGGAATCAAAGCAACAGAACAAAAGGGAAAACAGGGAGGAGAAGAAGCACTGTGGGTAAATTTGGAGACCGGCAATGGCACCACAATCAGCACAGGGGTTGTATACAGACCAAGGAAATGATAGAAAGTATACTTAGAATGGCAGAAAAAGGGAAGATATTGCTGATGGGTGATCTGAATATGCCAGATGTTAACTGGAGTGCAGTTGCAGAAGCCACTTCGAAGAGTGGGGTTATTCTAGATGCCCTATAGGGGGCATGACTTAGACAACTAGTATTGGAGCCCACTCAAGAAGGAGCAATCTTAGACCTGGTTCTCTCAAATGGAGATGAAGAGAGGATCACAGATGTAGAAGTGGGTAGCCATCTGGGAACTAGCGACCATTGAACAGTATGGTTCACAATAAACACAGCAATAGAGTCAAGCCATACAAAGGCAAAAGTACTGGACTTTAGGAGTGCTGACTTTGCCAGAATGGGTGAGTGCCTAAGGAATGCACTAGCAAATGGGCTGGAAGGAGGGGTAGAAGAACAATGGGTAATAATAAAAACTGCCATCACAGAGGTAAAAAGCCTTTGTGTGAAGCAAATAAACAAAACAAAATGATGTAAGAAACCACTATGGTTCTCAAAGGAAGTGACAGTGAAGGTTCAAGAGAAAAAGAAAGCATTCAGGAAGTACAAGGAATCACAGAAGGAGCAGGACAGAGAACTGTATCAGTTAAAGCAAAATGAACCTAGGAAGGCAGTCAGAACAGCAAAGGCCCAAACTGAGGAAAAGATAGCCAACTCAGTTAAGAAGGGGGATACAACCTTTTATAGGTACATCAGGGAGTGAAGGAAGACCAAGGGAGGGATAGTGAGGCTTAATAAAGGGGAAGGAGGGTGGGCAGAGGGTGACTGTGAAAAGGCAGAGATACTAAACAAATATTTTTGCTCAGTATTTACAAAGGAAGAGGGGAAGGTACCTAAAACAAACAATAGAAACACTCTGGATACAGAAGTTAATACCAGCCCATTTACAGAAGAAAGGGTTTTGAAAGAACTCTTAAAACTGAAGGTGGAAAAAGCAATGGGGCCTGATGGGATTCATCCCAGAATTCTAAAAGAACTAAGGGTAGAACTAGTGACACCACTGACTACACTCTTTAACAAATCATGGGAGGATGGGGGTGGTACCAGAGGACTGGAGGAGGGCAGATGTGATTCCCCTTCACAAAAGTGGAAGCAAGGCAGAAGCAGGAAACTACAGACCTGTTAGTTTAACCTCAGTGGTAGGGAAAATGATGGAATCACTTTTGAAGGAAAGAATTTTTGAGTATCTAGAGGCCAGAGGGGCACAGGACCCAAGGCAGCATGGATTCACAGTGAGAAGGTCATGCCAGACAAATCTGATAGATTTCTTTGACTGGGTGACCAAAGTAGTAGATCAGGGAGGGGCTGTGGACATGGCCTACCTCAACTTTAGCAAGGCATTTGACACAGTCCCACACAAAAGATTAATATACAAGTTAGCCAGCATGGGAGTGGGTCCCAAGATGACAGCCTGGGTAAAGAATTGGCTGGAGAATAGGACATAGAGAGTAATAGTAAATGGAGTCCACTCTGAAGAAAGGGGGTTACTAGTGGGGTACCACAGGGTTCAGTAGTAGGACCGGTCCTCTTCAATGTCTTTATAAGCGACATTGCAGAGGGACTGAAAGGAAAAGTATGTCTCTTTGCAGATGACACACAGATCTGCAGCAGAGTTGATGCACAAGGTGGGGTGGAAAGGATGAGAAGTGACTTGGCAAGGTTAGAGGAATGATCAAATGTATGGCAGCTTAAATTCAGTGCTAAGAAGTGCAAGGTAATGCACCTGGGAAACAAAAACCAAGGAAGAGTACACAATGGGGTGAGATACTAACAACAACAATAATGGAAAGGGACCTGGGGTAGTCATATCAGATGACCTAAAGGTGGGCAAGCAATGTGAGAGGGCAGCAAGGAGGGCTGGGGGGATACTGGGATGCATAGGAAGAGGCATCACCAGTAGAAAACAGGAAGATATTATCCCTCTATACAGACAGCTGGTCAGACCCCATCTGGAGTACTGCATGCAGTTCTGGAGACCCCATCTCCGCAAAGACATAGACAGGATGGAAGCTGTCCAGAGGAGGGCAACTAAAATGGTGCTGGGTCTTCACTGGAAGACATATGAAGAGAGACTTAAGGAGCTTAATATGTATAGCCTCGAGGAAAGGAGGGAGAGGGGGGACATGATAGAAACTTTCAAGTACCTCAAGGGAATCAACAAAGTCCAAGAGGGTAGCATCTTTCAAAAAAAGAGGTGTGCAAGTACAAAGGGGCACAATTTGAAGATGGGAGGGTGGCTCAAAGATAATTTAAGGAAATATTGTTTCACAGAGAGGGTTGTGGATGCATGGAAAGGCCTTCCAGAGGAGGTTGTGGAGTCAAAAACAGTGGTGGAATCCAAGCATGCATGGGACAGTCATAAGGCAATTCTAGGGGTTGGGGGTAGGAAGAAGTAGGCTGCTGGTTAACTAGGATCTGCAGCTTATCCATTAGGTAGGGAAATGGGCAGACTGGGTGGGCCAAGCGGTCCTTATCTGCAGTCAAATTCTATGTTTCTATGCATATCAATTCAGTAGCAGTACTTTTAACCTTAAATATACAGTATATGAATTATGAATAAGCAGTAATGTATACTGCTAAACAGCAGTACTTGACCATCATCCAGACTGCTAAGACTGCTATGAAAACTGCTGTCTTGGACTTCTGATTTAAATATTTCATGTTAAAGGCAGGCTAACTTAAGGCTTTGGACTGTGAAGGCCATCAAGATAACTAATTCATCCTTGTTAACATGGCAAAACAGTTTGAAGGCAAATTCCATGCTAATTTCATGCTAATATACTGCTAAGGTGAAAATAGTCTCACTGCTATTTGAAGGTTTGGCAGATGCCTTCCATTTGAGTAAGAATATCACCAGCAGAAGGAAGGAAATGGTGATGCCACTGTGCAGATCACTGGAGAGGCCTCATTTGGAATACGGTGTCCAGTTCTGGAGGCCCGCATTTCTGTACTGTATCACAAATGTGTTAAATGGTTCTGTTTTAGATCTGTATCCCTCTACCCTTCTGCTCCCACTAGTTAGGATAACTGAATGCAATCTACAAATATCTAAGCTAGCATGATGATTCACCTGCACAAGTTGCTTCTCAGTCTACATCAGTCTTTTTAACATTTTGTCTTTTTAACATTTTAACTTCCCGTTCAAAATAGCAGCTTGCCACTGTAATACATAAGCTAAAGTGATGTCATCTACCAGGAGTTGTAAGACATACTGAAGGTAGCTTGGCTTGAGGAAGGGTGAACATGGTCAGGACCCCATAGCAATTGAGATGCATATGCAGCAAATAAGTCCAGATGCACCAATGTACCCTACAAGTGTTAAGAATCACAGTCTGTATAATACACAAGGCTTATGATGATGAATCTTCACATGGTTTGGCTGGTGTGGGTTCTTCGGTTTATAATATAGGAATGAACGCTGGTGAATAAATGTTTTCAATGACTGCCAAATGTGGTATTGTGCTGATGTTTTGCAAAGGTATAACAGAAATTATGTCTATGAGGTATTGTTATCCAATAATTGGATAACGTTTCCATAGAGACAGATTACATTTGTGGTACATTATTGTCCCTTTGTGAGCCTGCTGCTCTCTGTCACTGAAATCACTGTTAGACATGTGGCTAACTTATAACTTTCAGTAGCGATTCTAGAATAATACCCGGAACCTGTATTTATTAATTTTTTAAAAAATATTTTGAGGGGGTGCCTGGTTTTGGATTATTCCATTATTTAAATTCAGCATTTTAGTGGAAACTTTGCACTCTGATTTTTTTATTCTGAATTTTTTGCAGTATGTTGTCTATATTTATATTAAGTCTGTTGGCATTCCTGGTAATGTACAGGGGCAGGATACTGAGTTGTGACTGGGTTTGAATAAGGAACACAAATATTCATTACATTGTTTTGCTATCTCCACTGGATGTTTCACCCTTTCCCCATTAATATTAATATTACTTATATTCTTACTTTTTTTTTGTTTGTGTAGGCTATTGATGTAACTGCACAATTGTTCGCTGCCACTTTTGTCTGCATCTGTTTCAAGTTTGAGTTCCAGTTTCTTTTTGAAATGGTTACTTTTGTTTTTATGTTTCTTTTAAAATGTTTAATATTCTGACCATGTGGTTATGTCATGGTTTTTGTTTTGAGATATTTTATTGCATGTTTAGCTTTTTTTTTTGTTGAGTAACTTTCTTCACATTCTCATTTAGCCTTCTTGATTGTCATCAATTGTTGTTATATTCCTTGATCTTTTTAATGTAACTATTGCAAATTATAATATGTCGCCCTTTATAATCTGCCAAATGCCATTCATTGTTTTGTTGTTTTGAATTTGATGCCAGTGAATTTCTTTGATTTTTTCATTGCTTTGTTCTATTTCTACTTCATCTAGGACCCTTTCCTTTCCTTTTTATCCTTTTCAACTGTTTTCTATATTTAGGACCTATATTTTACTTGAGCTTTCATCCTTTCTCAAATATAAAGAAAATGCATTTCAATGCTGCTCACTTGCTTTATACATATTATCGCCCTCCCACCCCCCTCTTTGGCTTATTTTATGCACATTTTTTCTTCTGTGTTGTTTCTTTTTCTCTCTTTTTCTTTCTGTCCCTGCCTTCTATAGAGATAAATATTTTTGATTTAAATTGACAAATAGGTTGATTCCATGGACTCTGAAAGTTTTAGCAGTACTTGTTAAGGCATTGTGTTACTGGTATCATAGACTTTATATTTAACATCTTAAAACTGATGTCAACATGAATGTATAATGCTCATGTATTATCTATTTACTAACATAGAAACATAGAAGCTTTTGGCAGAAAAGGATCTACTGTCCCTCCTAGTCTGCTGTAAGGTCCCTACCTACTGTGCTGCCATGGACCATAACTAGTCTCTAGCCTTAACCCCACCGCACTAGCCCTGTTACCATGGTCCCCTTATGGGTATCCCATGCATGTTTGAAACCTGTTTCCATTTCAGTACCCATTACCTCTGCTGGCAGGCTGTTCTGGGTGATCACTGCCCCCTCTATAAAGAAGTATTTCTTCACATCCTCTCAATAGGTCTCCCCCTTTCCAGATACATATCATTCTCCTTGAACATCTTTTTCTCAGCAGAATTGAACCTTCCTGTACCTGATTCATACCTTTCGGTTATTTGAATGTTTCTATTATGTCTTCCCTATCCCTTTTTTCCTCTAGAGAGTACATATTTAACTCCCTGAGTCTTTCCCCATAGTGCTTCTGGTGTAGGCCATGCATCACTTTGGTTGCCCTGCTCTGTACTGCCTTCACCCAATCTATATATTTTATGAGATGGCTGTGACCCCCCAAACAAATGTTTGAAACAACAAATATGGATCATAGTAACATCAAGAAAAGAGAAGCATTGAGAATGCAAAGTCAATAAGTTTAACATTGAACCTAGAAACTGTTGGCAGAAAAGGACCTCCTGGCCCACCTAGTCTGCCCTAAGGTCCCTACCTTCTGTGCTGCTATGGACCATAACTGATCTCCAGACTTAATGCCCCCCTTTGCACCAGCCCTGTTATCAAGTTCCCTTTATATGTATCTCATGTATATTTGAAACCTGTTACTCTTTCAGTATCCATTACTTCTGCTGGCAGGCTGCTCCATGTGTCCAACACCCTCTCTGTAAAGAAGTATTTCCTCCCATCTCCTCTGAATCTCCCCCTTCCAGCTATATAGCATGCCCTCTCATCCTTGAACATCTCTTTCTCAGCAGAATTGAACTTTTCTGTACCTTTGAGGTATTTTAATGCTTCTATCATGTCTCCCCTTTCCCTCCTTTCCTCTAGAGAGTACATACTTAACTCCTTGAGTCTTTCCCCATGGTGCTTCTGGTGCAGACCATGCACCACTTTGGTTGCCCTGCTCTCTACTGCCTTCACCCAATCTATCTATTTTCTGAGATGGCTGGGACCTCCAGAACAAATGTTTTCAACAGCAAATAGGGATCATAGTAACATCAAGAAAAAAGAAGCATAAGGAATATAAACTCAATTAATTTAATGTTGAATCAGTTCATGAGAACTTTGCATTGAGGTCTGCATTTGTTGTCTAATGCAGTTGTAACCATTAAAGTGGTGTATTCCCTTCTCTCTATAGATATATTGCAACTTTTTATACATCCCTGGCAGTAGAAATGTATTTCCGTGGTTTACCCAGGCACTTATAACAAGCAAGAAAAAAACCCTCCTACTTTTTAAGAAAAAAAACAGCTTTGTTTGTTTAGACAGCTGTGTTGTCCAGCAGTAGGTGTCAGAGAGAGAGAGAGTGAGAGAGAGGGGGAGAGGAGAGGGAGAGGGAGAGGGAGAGGGGTAGGCTGAGGTGGAGAGGGAGACAGATATAAGAGGTTGGTTTTGTGTGGCTCCAGAGGTAGGGAAGAGAAATGAACCTGTTTTTTCAGAGATTGCAATTTGATTTCCTATATCACTTTACATGCATGATATATCTTATAGCTGAGGTCTTAACAGTTGGTGGCAAATGAACTCCATACAGGTAAAGAGATACATTGAGCTTCATCCCCAAGAGATGCAAACTGAAAATGTCACTCTATCAATTATTTTAAATAACACAAGTTTAGTTTCACATTCTTGCTATGAGGAAAGCAAGTAAAATCAACCAACATGGTTAGGAAACAAAGGAGTTCACACCACTGGATGAGTGGGGAAGGGGATACCAGCAAAACAAGTTTATCAGTTTGCAAATGGTAGTAACATAAGCACTGAAACCTAACAAAGAAAGAAAAGGCCCATAAAACACTATGGAAGAAGTTTCAACTTGCAAAAAAGGCAGTATTGGGTAAGGTTCAATTAACTTTTCAAGCCAGAGGAAAAATAGTGCTATCCAGCTGCCATACACACACAGGCAGCATAGTAGTGAGGCTTCAATGGAGGACAATCTATCATGTTGTTTGATAGGTACTTTATGCAGGGTGTCCTTTTCTCAAAGCAAAATCATCTGCAGGGCTATGCTGACTGCAGCCCTAAAAACAAAAAAATGTCCTGCCTCAGCACCAAATGAAGCAAGAGTTTATAACAAGGTGGAACTCAATGTTCTAAATGCTGGAAAGGACATACAAACAATATAAAGCCTTGTCTGAGTACATGCAGCTGTATACAAACAGTAACAGTTCAGGAGCTTCCATGTCATTAACCACCAATTAGTGGAGGTTTATGGGTAGCTTAATTGTAGTGTTGCACACATTTGATCATGCAACACAGGCAGTGAGTGGGGACACTGCCTCCCTAAGCCAGACCACAGCTCTGCTCCATGTGCTGAAGCAGGCAATTATGAATGTGCAAAAGTGGTTTGAGGTTATTCATTGGTTGAGCAATTGCTAGAGATCTTAGATCACAATAAACACCTAAACAGAACACGAACATCAACTCAATTCAGCATTGTGACTATGCTGGACCCCTGATACAAACATTCATGGGGGACACAACAGGTTCTATATCTCCAAAAGCTTCTCACAAAAATGGTACATGGGATGCATGTTTTGAAAAGCCAGCATGAGCAACTTACTCAGAGGAAGGCAGAAGAAGCATTTGCCTTGGGAAAGGCAATTAGAATGGAGAGTACATATTGCAGTAGAACACCTGGAGGCAAAAAAGCACATACATCATCTAATCCACTTTGGGCAGTGCTGAAAAAAGCAGTGGCAAGAGCAGTTGAGGGATACATGCCTATTCAGGTCCACCAAGCTGCTAATGAGGAGCCACTTCTTTACTGGCAGAATAAGGTGAAAGACTGACCATCACTGGCAGAAGTAACTAACATATCTGAGACATTCGCCATAAAGTGTGAGTGCTGAATGTGTTTTCAGCTCAGTGGGGGACATTATTACGGACAGGTGCACCAACCTTTCCTCCACCAATGTCATTATGTTGACATTTATCAAAATGAATCAGCATCATATTCCCCCAAGTAGGACAGCATCAGTTTAGGCACCACTCACACATGAGGACATGGAAGCTGAACATAGGCAAGGGGCATCATCCTTAGCACAAACAGAGGCAGGCATGGTAGAAATGGAGAATGACTTCCCTGGAGGAGAACATTCTGATATTGAAGATGGTGAAGGTGAATTCCTTACATCTCAGTAAGGCAGCACTGTAGGACATGAGTAAAAGAAACTTAAACCCATGTCATTTGCAAAATGTAACTTTTTTCAGTGATGTTGCTTTGTGGTTTGTGTAGGACACATCTGGAAACCAAATGTTCTCATTTTTCTAATATTTTCCGATTTGGAATAATATTATCAAGGCACATATACCTGTTCTGATTTTACTAAGCCTTGTACATGATTTGCAGAGCAGGATGTCGAGAGATATGCCAACCAAATACCCAGTTGTACTGTACTGCTGCTGTGCACCTCCTACCTCATCTCTTATCATCATTGATGCTGCTGCCCAAAACAAGTACTTGTCTGTTCTACTCTGCTGTTGTGGTATGCCTCCTCCTTTGTGGTGGGCGATGATGCCATGATTTCTGTTACTGTGGGTGTGACACAGGTGCTTCACCTGCTGTTCTTCCCTGAAAGACAAATGCTAACTGGGCATAATTTCTGGAGCTGGGGGTACATCATGGGTGCCCCATCTGCTATTCTTCCCTGAAAGACAAATGCCAACCATGCATAATTTCTGGAATCAGGGGCGCAACACAGGTGCTCCTTCTGCTATTCTTCCCTCAAAAATGAATGCCAGCCTGGTGTAATTTCTGAAACTGGGGATGCAACAGGGTGCTCCATGTCCAAATAGGTAGCACTGGTCAGGACCTCAGAAGCCACAACATAAATATCACATTGCAAGACTTCCAAAAGCCAGGCTAACTAAAGAAATGGCATCCACACTCCAAACTTTTAGATCACAATAACATTTATTTAAAATAAAAATGGCAGTAGCACCTCCTGCCACCATCAACATTTTGCACCAAAAATAGAGCTTTTTCAAGGCATAACAGTTTCAAAAATGTATCCATCATTTAAACCCCATCTTAAAGAGACTGTACTCATTTTTTTTTTTTTGAAATTTAAACTTTATTCATTTTAACAAACATAACAAAGTATAACATGGTAAAAACATGGTACAACATACAGAGATAAGGATTAACAACCTCAAACCTCTACCCTTATCCTCACCTCTCCCACCCCAACCCCTGGAGGATGCCACCACTAAAAGGAAGGAAAAGAAAGGGAAGCAAGGGAGACAAGGGAGGGAAGGAGGGGAAGAGAGAAGCATCCAAGGTGAGCCAAAACTGAAGGTCCTATCACCCGGAAAGGTACAAGGCATAAAGTTTACCCCATTTTTTGTGAAATGCAGGCAAGTCATGCCTAATACTGGCAATCAATTTTTCAATTTTAAAACTATGTGACATTTCTGCCACCCATTCCTGATAGGTAATTTCGGATTGGTCAATCCAGTGACGGAGGACCAGCCTTTTAACAGCCATCGAAATAAGGGCCATGTGATATTTCCTTTCGTTGACCTTAATAGAGGAGAAGATACCTAAGATACAAATCTCGGGCGTGAATAGGTTTTGTAGACCCAAAAGTGGACTTAGGTTATCTCGAATAAATTGCCACAAGGAGCAATTTTGTCATAGGCCCAAAAATGTGTAAGATATTTCCTGGCCAGTACCACATCTGGTACAGTTAGGGAGTTAATTTTCCCAAACTTGACTAAGTTTACTGGGGTATAGTACATGTTATTAACTATATAGAACTGTATGATTTATTCCTATCTAAAAGAAAAAAAACGGTGTAGATCAGACTAAACCTGAGCCCAAGAATGGGGGTACAGCCAAGCAGCTTATCCCAAACTTTGGAACCAGGCAAAGTGTCCAGAGTTTTGCTAAGAAGAAGGTGTGAGTAGAGATTAGCCACGGATGGGGTTCATTGACTGAGACTTAAGCAGCTCTATTAAAGGACAATATTAGATGTCTTTCTCACCAGACCAAAATAACTAACTATGAGGTGCCTCAGCTGAAATACTTTGAATATGGCCTGTGAAGGAATATGAAACTTGGACATCAGCTCCGAGAGGAGCCAATAGAATCCAGAAGAAAGAGATCATCAACTACACAGTCTCTGAATTTGTGGTAGCCAGGAGGGGAGCAACCATTGTGCCCCTATCTTAACATTGGGGTTAAGAACTAGCGGTTGGGCAAAGTCTTTGGTATTTTGTATGTTTATCGAGGAGCAGAACTGGTTGAAAACCTTTATTGAGGTCCTGACTACTGACTCGCGTATTGTAATGGGAAGAGATGAGAGGTTGCAGTAAAATGCAGAGTGGGGATCTATATTGTGGGCCATCAGCAAATTGACCTCAAGTTGCAACCAAAAGGGCTGATAAGTATTTGGGGAAGGAGAGCCATTTGCCCATTTTTGACAGGTGGCTAGCCCAATAATAGAATTCGAAATTGGGCAAACGAAGACCACCCATGGTCTTGGGTAGACATAACTTGGAAAAAGCTCTCCTTGGCTGTTTATCTTTCCAGATAAACTTGGTAACTAAGGAATGTATTTTCCAGAAAAAGGTCTTAGGTAACCAGATATTAAGTAAATTTAAAGGGTAGAAGATACGTGGAAGTATGTTAATCTTAATTATATTTATACGGCTAGTTAGGGACAAGGGAAGGTGGGTCCATCTGTTGAGGTCACCTTGGATCCGGTCTAGTAGATCATCTAGATTAAGTTTCTTAGTTATGGAAGTATCGCGGGCTAGGTAGATGCCCAGATATTTAAGGTGATCTGGTGCCCATTTCATTCCAAACTGGGCTACATCCGCATGAAATAAGAGGGAGTTCAACGGAAAAATTTCGGATTTAGTCAGATTCAGCTTATAATTGGAAACTTCTCCGAATTGGTTGACAATTTTTAGGACTTCCTGAATGGAGTGGACTGGATCTGATAAGTGTAACAGAATGCCATCTGCAAACACTGACATAGTGAGTGCCTGATGGCCAACGACACAACCAGTGATGGCAGGCGAAGATCTAATACAAGCTAGTAAGGGGCTTGTACTCAGTTTTGATTAGATCTTCAAATGGGTAACACTGGATTCCTGACCGAGCAGGTAAAACAAAGAGGGGGGGGAGATAAATAAAACAAATAGTGAACAGACAGATGTAACATAATAATAATATATAATTTCATTTTAAAAATGGTCCTAGTTGGAAACTTTCATTCAAGCCAAACCCCATCCTTGATTTCAACTTAAATTGCTAAAAATCTTCCCTCTGTAACAAGAGTTTGTCAATGTCTCCATGACGGGGAGCCTACAATGATCTTATAAATTCCATACAATTTAAACTTGTGATTGCCTACATAGGATAATACATGTATTGCTAACACATTTTTGTTGATCTTTCTTATTTATATGTCTCTGGTGTTCAGCTGTTCTCATTTTGAACTTGTGACTTGTTTTTCCCATATAAAAGCTTTTACATGTGCAATCCACCAAATCCCTTGCTTTAAAGACTTGGTTTATGTTGGCAACTGAAAAGATGTCACCCTTCCAAAGTAATTCACAAAGCATAGAGTTCATACACTTAAAAGTAACTTTTGGTAAGTGACTCCATATTACCTAAGAATTGTCCATATACAAACCGTGTGTAATCTTATCTCCTGAATTCTGACACCTTCTAAAAACCTTGTGTGGTTTTTGTTCAGTGATTTGTTATAATTTGGTCTCAGTGTTCAAAATGTGCTAGTTGTCCAGAATGACTTTTTCACCAAATGTGACTGAGCACTAAACTCATGACAACAGTAAGAGTTATTCCTTTCAAATGTACCCCTTTTTGTTGGCACATTCACACGGTATAAAAAGAAATGGGCAGACTGGATGGACCTTGCGGTCCTTATCTGCCATCAACTTGTATGTTTTTATTGTTTTTGATATAACAACTCTGTTCTGTCTATACCAGATACTGCTTATGATGCTTTGTCAACACAAAACAACCTTCATTATAACCTCTTTCTAGAAACCATTTTTGCAATATTTGAGCCCCATCCTTATATGCTCTCGAATAACTGCAGTTCCTTTTAAGTTGTATAAACTGCCATTTTGGAATATTTTCTATTAAATGTCTAGGGTGGTGGCTAGCCTGCTATTCTTTCCTGAAAGACATATGCCAACAAAGCATAATTTCTTGAACTGGGATTGCAACATGGGTACTCTGCCTTCTATTCTTTGTTGAAAGACAAATGCCAACTGGGCATAATTTCTGGAACTGGGGGTATAACATGAGTGCTCCACCTGCTATACATCCCTGAAAGACAAATGCCAACTGGTCATAATTTCTGGAACTGGGGGTGCAACATGGGTGCTCTGCCTACTATTATTTCCTGAAAGACAAATGCCAACCAGACATAATTTCTGGAACTGGGTTTACAACACAGGTGCTCCATTTGCTATTCTTCCCTGAAAGACAAATGCCAACTGGGAATCATTTGTGGAAATGAGTGTACACAAGCGCTCTGCTTGCTTGCTGGTCTGCTTGGAAAAAGAAACTGAAAGAAGACACTGGTACAACTATAAAGTCAAAACTGAACTTGAAGGAGACAGTGGTAATAATTAGTATGACTCAACAAACACTGAATGTGCCACCAACACTAAATGACAGCCCTGTTGCACCACCACATCACCCTAGCATGCACCAGGCCCCACATTTGGCCTGTGCTTCACCACATCTTCCAGGACTGGAGAACAACACCTCCTCTTCCTCCCTCTCATTCCTTAAGATAAACCCAGACTCTTAGCCCAGCTTAAATTCCAGGCATATTTTCTATGGTTTTATGTGATAAGGGTGAGTTGTTTTAGTCACAGACCAATAAGAGTGACTAAAATACTGCCCCAGTTTACTACAGCGAACAACAACAGATCGACCACCGCAATCAGTGACAGTCGGCAATTGCAAACAAAAAAAAGCAAAAAAAGAAACATACACACACCCCATACAAGGTCCCATATCCCACAACTTAAAGATTCTTAACTCCAGGAGGGGCAGACTTAGAAAAACAATTCCAGGATGAACAAAAATCTTATCTCACCCCAGAACTGAACCCAGGTCCTTGAACTCCATAGGCAGTGGCTCTAGCCACTGTGCCAAATGGCCAACTCAGCAGGGCTTGGCCACACTACACCTCATATCTTTGTATAGTGAGTGCAGCTTACTCCTACAATCTCTCTACCTACTCCTCAGCATTCTTCAGCACTTGCTCTTGTTGCAGGTGATATTGAGTTGCTCATATTGAGCAGCTCAATAAGACACACTCACATCATGGTATACCTTTTCTACTGTGTGAATCTTCTTATTTCATCCTGCTGCCTCTTCCAAACAGCAAGATGACTACACCCTTTCCCATCCCAGTGGGGCACCATTGTGCTATTACACATCTTGGCCTTCACTAGTGTGACAGTAAGTATCATTCCATTTTTTTGTTGTTTTTATGTATGTATTTTTTTTTTTATTTTACAGGTACAAAAGATGGAGTGGTCTAGACTCTAAGTAATTTCACTCTCGTGTTCACAGGTCTCCTCTCCTCCTACCTGATGCTCAGCAGCCAGCAAGCTGCCTCCTTATCCTCTGGGGCACCACTGTGCCATCCCATTGCCTGGCCATCACTAATGTGATGGTAAGTATCCTTCTAGGATTTCTTTTTAGTTTTTGTTTCGTAAGTACAATGTGAGTGTATGCCATGGGCCATCAGCTGAGGGAAGGAACAATAATTTCAATCTTGTCTTCACAGGGGGACAGTGGTGTAGTTGTAGATTTTATTTCTTTTGGGCACCCTTCCACATAGGTTCAGGGCATCCTTACAAAGTATAAAATGGATAAACAGCAAGAATATATACAAAACAACTTATAAAACAAATAAGCAAAATATAACAATAAAATAATACATTAAAATACTTCCTATCAATCAAACACTAAACTGCTTGTCACATTAAATATATTTTTCACATCAGAATATATTTCTCATATATTTCTCCCATCCCTAAGTCCTGTTGGAAGAGGAAAGATTTTAAATTCCTTTAAAATATCTCCATGGAGGGGAACCTCCCAGAGGTACTCTGGCAAAGAATTCCATAGGGTCAGGGCCACCACTTCCAATGCTAGCTCCCCAGGTGATTTTCATCTTGCTCTGGGAACCCTGAGGAGGGCTTCACCTGCTGACTGGAGTGTAGGGATGCAGAAGCTCCTTCAGCTAACACAGACCCAGCTCATGCAGGGACTTATAGGTCAGCAGACATATTTTAAATGAGATACGTCAGTGCACCGGCAGTCAGTGCAGTTCGCACATCACCTACATAATGTGACAGGACCTCGAAAGCCCCATTAATAGCCAGGCTGCAGCATTCTGCAGCAGCTGCAGGCACCACATTGTACTCCTTCTGATTCCAAGGTAAAGTGCTTTAAAGTAGTCAAGCCTTGAGGTAACAAACACATGTACTAGAGTGGTCAGATCATGGGGGGGATAAAGGATCTAATTCAGGTGATGTTACGGAGATGCCAAAAACCATTGCAGGCAACAGCAGACACCTGAGCATCAAGTGTTACCTCATTGTCCAGAACAATGCCCAAATTCCTCACCCTAGTGAAGGCCTCTAGTTCAGTTGGAACAATAAAAAGCCCAAAACCTTTCTCCAAGGGCCCCACTCCCCTTTCAACCTGGTTTAACCACCAATACTTCAGTCTTCCCCTGGCTGAGTCCCAACCAGTTCAACGTTGTCCAGGTTGAGTCTCAACCAGTTCAAAACTGTCTATGTCCAGATCTTGGGCAAGCAACTGTTCAGCATGTTGACCGCATCACATCTTCCCAGTGTTAAAGACAATTAGAGCTGAGTATCATTGGCATAGCAATGAAATCCCAGCCTATACTGTACCATCTTATGATCTCACCCAGGGCAGCATATACACTGCAAATAACATGAAAGTGAGGACAGAACCTTGGGGCGCTTTACAGGACAGGGCCATCGGGCTTGAGGAATAATTCCCCAACACCATCCTCTGGGACCTGTCCAGAAAAAGGACTCAATCCAGTTGAAGACTTTTTCAGTGAGTCCAACATATTCCCTCATCATGTCTAACAACACTCCATAATCCACAGTGTCAAATGCTGATGAGAGATTGAGGAGAACAAGAATAGATCACTCTCTTCCATCCCACACCCTGAGCAGATCATTCAACATCCATACTAATGCAGTGTCCATGCTGTGCATAGCCCTAAGCCTGGACTGGAATGGCTCGTAAATCTGGAAGTCTGTGAGGTGACTCTTGAGCTGCTCTGGGGCCACCTTCTCAGGAACCTTCTCTGAAAAGGGAAGGTTTGAGATTGGCCAGAAGTTCGCCAAGATGTTGGGGTCCAAAGATGTTTTTTTAACAGTGGCTTTACCAGAACCTTTTTAAGAGACTCAGGGAAGTCTCTGTCACTAGAGAACACCCAACAATCTCAGCGAATGCCGGATCCAGAACTCCAGTGCAAACAACAAGTAATCATGTCGGGCCTGTGTCCAGGTCACAGAAAGCTGGTTTCAGCCCTGAGATCACCTATCAGACCTCCACTGTCATCACCAGTTGGAACTCTCCACAAGGGGACCAAATGATCCCAGTACCCTGAGGCCCAACCCTGTTGGATGATGACATTCCAACTGGAGAAATTCCAGCCCTAACAGAGGACACTCTGTCTGAGAAGAACTGAGAAAACTCTTCAAATTTTTAAGCTGAAAATGCTATAATGAGTTCTGGACAGGGCAGATGTAAAAGCCCATCTACAACCTGAAAAAGCTGAGCTGATTGATTCTTCCCAGCTGCAATTATCTTCGACATAAAAGCTGCCTTTTTTGGGTGATTGCATTCTGATTCTCATTATAATGAGCCATCAGAACCAGCCTGTCCCCCTGGGTCACAATCTTCTTCCAATGCCTCTCTAACCTCTGCCCCCTGATTTTCAGCAACCTGAGCTCACCATCTAACCAATGCAAGCCAAGACACGAAACCAGCAGGCCTACACAGGCCAGCACCAGACAGTCCAATGCCACTACGACAGCCTTATTATAGGCTGCCACGGCCTCCTCTAGTCCCTCCATGCACTCCTCCACTACAGATAAAATGTCCAGTTCCACCAGCAGTCCCTCCAGCTGTAGCTCTTTTAACTCATTCAACCCTGGGTGGCCATTTTATATCAGGAGAATCAATGGATGGTTCAGACTTCATACAGAGCTATTGGATACAATGATTTAAAGGGGCCAAACTGTACCATTTCTGCAGGGGAAGAGACATTGGGGGGAGGGGTCTGAAGATGAACTTGATGGTGCAATGATCTGACGAAGTGACCAGATCAGTCTTGAGGCTGTTAATCTCAAGCCCCAGGGAGAACAACATGTCAAGCACTTGCCCAGAGTGATGGGTCCTGGCTGTGGTTTCAAGAGTTAGGCTAAGGATCTCCATATTGTACAGGAAGTCCCTGGCATGAGACAGAGCCTCATAATCTCCCCGGGTGTTGAAATAACCAAGAAAAAGCCATCTTGGTGATTTCAACACCCTCTAGTTGACAAAGGCCTCTTGTAGGAAACTCCTGTCCAAGCCAGGTGGATGGTAGACCAGAAGAACCCTGCAATCCACTCCAAGACACCCACACACTGCCACACACTTAAATGAACTGGGTTCCCCCACTGGGTGCATTATCAGGCCCAGCTCCAACTGAAAACAAATGGCCACCCCTCCTCCTCTGCATTCCTTCCTTTGTCAATGAACCACAGAGAAACCAGCTTGGACAGACACCTCTAACACAGGGCTGGATGCATCCTCCAGCCATGTCTCCATGATACATGCCAGGTCAACTGATCCACAAGCCCAGTCATTATGGTGGTCTTAGTTGCCATCGACCTGGCATTGTACAACACTGCCCAAAGAGGATGAAAGGCAGAGGCTGGTCCTTCAGTTACTTTCAATCTTGGTGTGAAGTGCTCCCTGGTCACAGATACAAGGCACGGGGGGACCATGTTCCATTTGTCTTCTTTATTCCAGGGCATCTCCTGGTTCCCACCACCCGAATCAACCTCTCTCGACCTCATCCCCTTTCACACCTGCCTCCACTTCTGCTCCTTCTCACAACACCCAATTCCCTACACTGCTGATGGACTGTGGTCAAGAGGGTTGGGTCATGAAGGAGTGCAGTAAGACTGGCAGTAGCAGTAAGACTGTAAGACTGACAATGGCTATACAGCTCAGATTAAATTACTTTCTTCCCTTCACAGGTGACAGGTATGAAAAGAGTGGGATTAGCCAATGAATCTATTGTGTGGCCACAATGGTGGTAAAGTCAGGCTAAATAATTTTTTTTTTCTTTACAGGTGACACGTATAGTTAGATTTGGAATGATGACATACATACTGTCTGTGTATTCAGTCACCCACAGTGGCTATTTTAGTAAGGCCTACATAATTTTCCTTTGTCTTCACAGGTCTCCTCCTGTCCAGCTCTCTTCTTATCCAGGAAGTAAGACTTCTCCTCTGCCTCCTCTGTCTGGGGTGCTTTCATACCATTCCAAGGCCAGGCCATCACCAATGTGACAGTAGGAATCCTTTTCTTTTATTTTTTTTAATTTTGGTTTCCTTTTACAGGTGTACTAAAATGCAATAAGGAGCAAAATACAGTCTAAATAATGTGTATCTTGTATTCACATCAGGTATGTTAACATTCTGCCATCAAGATCAATTCCTCATCCTCCTACAGCAAGCAAACCATTGCCATCTTATAATCTCCACCAGATTGCTGATGAGTCAACCTTACCAGCTAATGCTCAGACCTCTTCCTCCAGCTTCTCCAGCACTATATGTGATGTTATTAAAATCAACACATCCTCTTTATCAAGGATATATACTAATCCTCCAACTGATGCTGCTGCTTCATTGTACAATTTGTCATGCACCAGAAGAATACCTGAAACAAAAGAAATAGGAGAAGGCAACAGTTATAATGTGAAATATGGATAACACTTACGAAAAAAACTAGGAAAAGTTATTTACCTTCTATGGTAGGAAACACTCCTAAATTAAATAACCAGATCTGGGCAAGATCCATGCAATAACAGTATTCAGTCAGCCTAGTGATAAATACCTTCAAAGAGAGAGACAGTAACAAAAGATGGGAAATACAATGGTTTCAAATACCCTCCCATGCATACAATCAAAATAAAGACCAAAAATACTTACCATTGCTGGTAGGTCACTACAAACTGATGCTAAAGTTGAAGATCATCATCTTGATCCATTAGTTGTAGACTACATTCACAAAGTACAGCTACCGCTGCATATAAGCTTTCTGGGAGCACATCTCATTTCTAGGTGTCATGAGAATTTTACCAACCATAAGAATTCCCTTTTGTTTTCCAAATACTAAAGCACATCTTGACACCTGCTGTGGGGACTCACACTGCATATTACCCACTAGCAGCTGCATATAAGATTTCTGGGAGCACATGTCATTTCTGGGTGTCATGAGAATTTACTTTTGTTTTCCAGGCACTAAAGTGCATCTTGATACCTGCTGTGGCGACTCACATACTGTAACACAGTACCCACTAGCAACTGCATATAATATTTCTGGGCACACATCTCATTTCAAGACTGTTTGGGGCAGTTACACACTGTGAACTAATATATGGCATTATGTAGCAGTCTGTCACATTTTTTGGCACACTCAAGAAATAGTTGGGGAGAAGAGAATTTATGTAAATTATGATTTACGCAAGTAAGTCACAACAATAGTGTTGGGGCAGTGAAAACACACACCCATTTACCATGTAGCACTACTTGTAGCAGTGCATATTTATGAATAAATTAACATATTTATTCATGTAGCTGAGAAAAATTTGGGGAAAACAGAATTTAATTTTGTTTTGCTTTTCTCACAATTTCACCTGAAGTGCATAACAATAACTGTGGTCAGGGGGAACGAATCATAGCTCTGCTGAGTGGAAGAGAGAAACAAGCCAGGGCAGGACTCCTCACTGGCCTCAGCTGGTGGCAGAGCCACAAAGGGGGCACAGGGGCAGGTGCTGCAGCAGGTACCAGATCTACGGGAGCAGGGTCAACTGGTGGTGATTGTATCACTGCATGCTGCTGCTGGTCCCGTGCTCTGTGTGTGTGTGTGGGGGGTCCAACAGTCAGTGCTCTTGGTCCAAAACATTACCTGTTTAGATGAATGGAACAGTGCCTCCCATTTGTCAACTCCACCCCCCTCTGTTTGCTGGGACTACTCTCGGTCCCAGTCCTCCCACTGTACTCCTCACCAGTCCAACTCACTTTAAGTAGAAAAAAGCAGAGAATAAAAAACTGAGTTAATGGAGGAATAGTAGAATGAATAAAAGTGGGAAATATAAAGAAAATACACATAATAACAAGTCCAGGTTTAAGTTTATTTGTTCGAGAAAAATGCCATTACAATACAATTAGTCAAATAGAGAAATATATATATATATATATATATATATATATATATCCACTTGTACAGAATACAAATATTCACTTACAGCAATAAATACTAAAACATTTTCACAATCTAAAATTTACATTTTTATTGCACATAATTTTTTTTAAGTCCTAACATAATGAACTGGCAAATAAAATATTACACTTTGATTAATATATAAAATTCTTGGGGTCCATCTGCCTGCACTTTTACAGCATTTTTTTTTACTCTCTACCTGTTGACTGCAAGAGCATCTTTTTCACTTATTTTGTTGGCACCAATAATAATTTATATTGAGAAATATTACATTTTCAAAGGTGATTTATGCAGTGATCTTATTTTCCCTTTAACCAAATGAATTATTATTAAGAGTAACAGGAAGGTATTACACAAATTAGATGAAGACAACAAGGTTTTCTATCATTATACTTTATTTTTAAGTTAGAAATAAAACTATATTCATTATGAATTTAAAATGTGGTACATAGGGAGAGACTTTAGTTAATGTCATATACTGTACATAACCTAGATATGACATGTAAACAAGTGGTCTCTACCCAGGTGTAGTCTTGATGTAGTTAAGCCTGTGATCCTTAAGACACCCTTTTATTGTGGGTGTTGTAAAAACTCAATACGAGTCATAAAAAGTTATCCCTTCTGTGTACCACACTCCATGTATTTTAATGGTTTGACAATTATTTATTTATTGTATTTATATATTTTATCACATCCTTTGCCACTAGTTCAATTGGTGGCTTCACAAGAATTCTCAGGATGTCTTCCTTGTCAATTCATTGCTTGAAACATATTGACCCAGATAAATACGGTATTTCTTATTTTATTATATTTGGAGCAATAAAGCATGATATGAGGAAGGGTTTCTAGTGAATCCTGTCAACAGTTGCAATGTAAATTGAATAACCTAAAAAACTAAACAAATCCTCGCGGACTGCTAAGTAAATAGAAGATGACAAAAAACTAAAAAAAAAAAAAAAAAGAATTGTAAACGTTGCTTTTGGTTGATTTTATAAAGCCTCTGAAAGCAGCACATCTGACCTTTTCCACTAAGTCACTCAGATTACAAAACAAAACTAAGGCTCAGGCTGTACATAGAGAAATAGCATGTGACCTGTAGAAACTGTTTCCATATGACCTTCACGCACTCATTTCCTAAAAGCCTGGATTTCATCAAAATTCACCCAATACTCCAGAAAAGCAAAGGTGACATAGTCAAATTTTCAAGTAAATGAAAAAAAAATTGCGAATTACTCCACGAAGGCAAATTTGACAAATTCGCCTTAGTTTTGCTGGTGGGTTAAAACTTCGCAGCATCTCTATTATTAACTGTAATTAAGCCTTAAGAAAAGAAAGAGTGTTTAAACAATTAACAGGAGCAACAGTTGTTACAGTACAGGCCCCTCTGAATAAAATAGGCCCTTGTCCGTACACAGATCTGTCACCTTTTACTAACAATACGGTCAATCACACTACCCACAGTACTGGCAGTCCCACAGTGTTAACTATCCCAACAAAAAGACTTTACTTTCAAAAATAATGTAATTACTGCCGTTCTTACAGTTACTAGGTACCCAGTCTGAACAAGCAGTCACAGGACTGATGTCATGTTGCACAAGATCTTTTTTGGGTTGGTGCACTTTAAGTTTTACTGCAAGTTTGAAACAATTACCCCACACAACTGACTTTTTCTAGCAATTAGGGCTGTGTGAATGTTGAAAACCTGGCAGAACAGAATTATGTGGAATTTCAGAACATTGCAAAGAATTCCATTGGTAGCAGAATTCTGACATTTTGCATATTCAATAATTTTCACGAACTAATGATCTGCAGTTTACATAAACTATGGATTCCTTTTTCACAGACTGTGATCCACAGAAAATCATTTAGCAGTTTAAACAGAAATGCTTTTCAGAATTCAGTGGAATTTAATATAAAATTACAAAAAGTAGTTTGGAAGTGGAATTGCCATTCTACACCAGTTCCAGTGGTGGAATTCCTCATTGCTCATAGCCCTGCTAGTGATTTATAAAAGCAACAAATTGTAATCTAAATAGGGAATATAATCAGACAGCACTGAACTGTAATCTAAAAGGGAGAACTTTAAAAGAGACACTGTCAGCTGAGTGTCTCAAATTTAAATCCCCATTACAAATATATGTCTACAGCTATTGAAAAACTTTTCCATTACATATGTGTGCCCAGAATGCCTTATTGTTGCTATTTCTTGTAATTTTCTATAATTACCTTTTTCTGATGAACCACTATAGTATGGCCACCCAATGCTAATACGTGGTCACACTGAACTATGGTGCCATAAGCCTTGTGTCACTCTTTGAAAATCAAGTCCAAGGATTATATTGCCACCTTTGTCAGATACTTTAATTTCTAGATCTCACTCTTGCTGTACCTCTCACACATATCCTGAAACTCTCCTTCTCAACAGCCACCATTGTGCAGGCCTGGAAGGTTGCCAAGGTGCTGCCACTTCATAAAGTTGGTGACCCTTCCTCTCCAGGCAGTTACTGGCCCATTTCTCTCCTTCTCTCACTCGCCAATCTACAAAAGTCTACTCGGGGCTCTCAGATTTCTAATCCTCCTCTGGCATTCTCTCTCCCTACTAGTCTGGCTTCTGGAAATAGCACTCAACTATCTCCTCCCTGCTACAAGTCACTGACTCCATCCTCTCAGTGATGGACTATGGTCATAACCACCACTATTTTTATAGACTTGACAAATGCCTTTGATTCTATATCCCACCAAATCCTGCTTGA
Source organism: Neoceratodus forsteri (assembly GCA_016271365.2). Classification (NCBI taxonomy): domain Eukaryota; kingdom Metazoa; phylum Chordata; order Ceratodontiformes; family Ceratodontidae; genus Neoceratodus; species Neoceratodus forsteri. Next base: position 60,368,007 of record CM028130.1, read on the forward strand.
AAAGGTTTAATTGGTCAGGTTGGCAGCTCCTGCACTCAGCTGGTGTAACTCCTACCTACTTGATAGGCAGCAGTCTGTCCAAGTAGGTAACTCCTTTCCCCCCTCTTCCTATTCTTATAGGCATGCCTCAAGGCTCCATCCTCACCATTAATGACCTCCCCTCTGTCAGCTTTACCACCGACATTCACATGTACATGGACAATATCTTTATCTATACTTCAGGTCCCTCCACTACTGATGTACAGGCCACCCTCCAGCACAACTTCAACAAAGTTCAAAACTGGTTTTAGACAAAAGATCAAAAGTTAAACACAAGAAAAACAGTTACAATGACCTTTGGCTCCAGGCAGAAACTAGTCAAACTCAAGTCCCCCCCAGCGTTCTACACTAAGGAAGGCTCCCCCCTTGATAAGGTCCTATCCTTCAAATACCTAGGGGTCTGTCTGGACAGCCATCTTTATTACTCCACCCACATAGATGCCATCTGTTCCAAACTTTGCCCCAAACTTGGTAGTCTCTATTGTCACAACGACAGCCTCCCTCTCCCTTTCCAGCGAGAGCGGGTCATGAAAATGATTAATCAAGCTATTGTCCACACCAAACTGGTCTATTGCACTGCCCCCAAAATATCCCTTTCAAAATTTGACACTCTCCTAAATTCATTCTATCACTTTTCCATCTCTTCCCCTCAACTTAACCATCGCTATCTTCTCTACTCCTCCTCCTCTCTCTCCCTTATTTCTCTACCACTCAGGAAAGAGGTCCTCTGCCTTTCCCTCATTGTCAAATACTGGTTTAGGACTTTGCCTTCCTACATCTCCTCCCACTTTTCACTTGCTAACCCCTCTGCCTACTCTTTACGTTCCAGGAACTCAAGCTCTTTCTCCCTCACCCATCCCCAATCTATGGCAGGTGAGCCTGCTTTCTCTTATTGCTTCTTTTCCTCTGGATACAACTCTCCTCTGACCTTCTCCAATCCCCCTCACTCTCTGCAATTAAATGCCTCCTTCGACTCCACCCTGTTACCCAGTGCTCTTTCCTCTCTTCCTCCTTTACCACCCCCTCACCTCCCCCCCAACCTCCTGCATTCCTTAATACTTATAGCTGGCTGAAACTGCTCATATGGCTGCCACATATGTTTTATTTAATTGACACACCACTTAGCATGTAATCTCAAGAAGTTCATTACTGCTACACTTGTATTATATTGTAGAAGTGCTCTGTTTTTTCACCCCTCTGATGCTGTATCCCATGTATGTACTGCATATTGTCAAAGTGTTCTATTTTTTATCCCTCTAATGCTGTATACCATGTATGTATTGTCTCCCTGTTTCCCACGCTCAAACCTGGAAATGAGTTCTGCTCAGTGTTCCTTTCCTGGTTACCAACATTTTCAATAAATAAATAGATTGAAGTTCTTTAATTGCCATTTTTTCCTCTAAAGAGGTATTATGAAAAACATTATTAGTTACACAGGAGTGCAATTTATACACATTTTGTTGGACCAGTCTTTTGAATGTGACAATTGTCACATTCATTGCAGGAGGTGAATGTGATAATTGATGCTCGTTGAGGGAGGGAGGGAGGGAGGGAGGAGACAGAAAAAAAGACCTAGTCTTAATATTTGGTTTTATGAACAAAACATTTGTGAAGTCAAAACATTATTGCCCCCTTTCATTCTGCAAGAAATAAGTTGCCCATTCAAGTTTTCACTCTATCTCATTGTGACTACTTATTGTTAATATGTAATAAGTGTATATCACTTGCATTGGTCTGTGTTGTACTGCCACTATTTTAAAACTTATTAACGACTTCACTATTCTGGTCACTATTCTGATCAATAAAACTTTCTGTATACCTAGATCTATCATGAACTTCCATTTTTTGATAATTCAATCTTTTCAATTCAATCTTTCTAAGCAACTTAAAAAGCTCAACTGTCACATCAATAGGCTTAATAGCAAGTGTAGTTACAAAGGTTAAGCCCTTTGGAGGCAGAATAGCATAGTGGTTAAGGGCATTAAGCTGCAAACCTGTAGACCTGGGTTTGAATCCATTCAGCCCCTTCTTGCATACTGTGTGACCCATAGCAAGTCACTTAAATTCCTTGAGCTCCCAAACTGCACCTGTAAACAAGCTCCAACTAAGTGTGACTTTCCTAGTTAAACAATTTCTTTTGGAGATTGAATTTTGTATGTATGTTGTTTTAATGAAATGTATACGGTACGACATACTGTACAGTTTTGTGCGGCGCTCAGAGCCTTTGGATTGGGCGTCTTTTTAAATAAAATTGACATTGACATTGACAATTTCCTCTTTCCCCTTCCCCCTTTATTAACACACTAATCTGTGCATCACTGAGTTCTTTTCCCATTAAATTATAAACTGTGACTACTTCTTCAACCTAACTGATTTGTGTGGAAAGAAGAGTTATGTAAGAACTTACCATGACAGTAGATTTTCAAGACAATCTCTTGCAGCAAGTCACACCTTGAGAAATATAGCCATCTGGCACCAGGACCACACTGAAACATTTTTGCTAGTAATCTAACTGGGGCTGCCTACAGTGATGTCATCATGGCACTATCCTCCCCATATAAACATGGGCAGCTCCCCACCCTCCTCAGTTCCCCACCAGAGATCATCCACCAAGGGACATGCTGTCATAGGAATTGAGAAAGAGCCAAAGAGACCTGCCAGAGGGAACATGTAAGGCAGAAGGATGACCATTCTGAAAAGGAGAGGAAAGGAATGGAGGAACTCTGAAGCAATGGGGGTGGAGGACGTGATGGCATGACCTGCTGCAAGAGATTCTCTCAAAGATCTACTGTTACAGTAAGTTCTTACGTAACTGTTCTGTCTTCTTTGAGGATATCTCTTGCAGCAGATCACACCTTAGGAACAAATTCCAAGCAGTACTGCAGAGGAGAACAGTCCAGGAGGATGAAGGGAAATGGCCTACAAAAGGAGGCCCTGTAACACTGCTAAGCCAACACTTACCCTCCTTCTAGAGGTGATGTCCAGATCGTAATACCTTTTGAATGTGTGGACAGTACTCCAAGTGGTAGCAGCACAGATCTTCACTGCTGAAACCCATAGGAAACAGGCAATAGAAGTGGCCATACCTCTGGTAGAGTGGCCCTTGACAGCCCAAGAAAGTTCCTTACCGTACTTCCTATAACAGAAAAAAATACAGCTGGCCAACCATTTGGACAGACACTGTTTAGAAACTGGGATGCACTCTTCCTCAGGAGTGAAAGAAACAATTAGATGTGAGGACTTCCTGCAGTCCTTCATGTGATGAACATAATATCTGAATATTCTGTGTACATCTGAAGTATGGAGCAATGCTTCCCCTGGATTGGCATGCTCCAGATAATAAACAAGTAGGTGGATTGTCTGATTCAAAGTAAACTGGTGGCTTTTTGGTGGCCATGAGGATGTAAGCCATTTTAGGGGAAGCCCCAAACCTGGCAATGGCTATGTTCTCAGGAGCCAGGCATGTAGGTGAAGAGACTGGAGGTTTGGATAGACAAGGTTTCCCCATTCCTGTGACAGCAAGCCTGAGCACGGGGAAGGGGCATCAGAGGCTCCACTGCCTATTGTTGCAGACACGGAAACCAAATCTATTCAGGCCAAAAGGAGGCCACCAGCATCAGGATGGTGCCTACCATTTGGAGCTTGATTAGCACACTCTGAATCAGAGGAAAGGCAGGGGAGGTATAAAGGAACCTCCTTTTCCAAGAGAGGGCAATACAGGAACAATGCGTCTCACCCATAAACTCTAGGCCCTGGATCAAGCGAGCAGAAAAGCAACAGTTTTGAGTTGAGTAGGGATGAAAAAAAATCCACTACTATGCAACCCCACCTGTTGAATAGGTCTTCTATCACAGATTTTCTATATAGGGAGGACATCAATGTGATGATGTTGCTGTGAGTGGCCTCAGTTAGAAATGTTTTTGTGTTGTCCTGGTGCCTGATGGCTATAGTTCCTAAGGTGTGACCTGCTGCAAGAGAAATCCTCGAAGAAGATCAAGTTGTTCCTGATTTTTTATGTTTCCCTTCCATGTTTTTTTTCTTTTATTTCCTCCTGCTGCTTTGTCTACATTGGCTTGACTGATCTGATGATCTGCACTACAGGTGTTATATCTTAACTGCCTGACTGTCTGATTGGCTCTTGATTCTTCTCTTTCTCTAAAAATGTTAATCCCATTTGCTGTTTTTATTGGTCTTTTACCTGCATTCGTGATATCTTTTGACACACTCAATAAAGGTGAATGCTGCTAGTCATTTTTCTTTCTTTGCTGAGATTTTGTCTTCCATAAACCTGTCATTTGACCTAGAATGAATGTCCCAGTGTTGCACAGAATTACTGAGGCAATCAACTTTCTTAAAATTACCTAATTTTTTAATTGGCAAACTTTAATATTTACATTTCTATCAAAAGCTCAAAAATTCCTTATGGTCTTTAAATAAGGATTAAACTAATAACAGGGAATTGGTTTACTGAGAAATAATTCATGCCTGTGAGGGTTGTGAGGCGGCCTCATGGCTTCAACCACCCATGTGTGGATTAATTCTCAGTAAACCCATGCGCTGGAGTGGGATTAATTCACTTATAAAATGGACAGCTTTATTTTAGAGGTTTAGCTTAAGAAATATTAAAAGAAAACACTGTCCACATGCATTTGTAATAAAATATTTGTTCTGCCTGATGGGTGTATTCTATAGTTGTAGTTCTCCACTAGGTAGATTTGTCCTAATGAGGATGCCGTAGTTGTACGTTTTTTACATGTCGCTCTGGTGGAGTGATCTGACTAGGTCACTTTACATTGCTCTCAATAAGGATTTTTGTAGTCCAGCAGCCCAGCTGTGGCTTTCTTAAGAAATAATCAATGGTCAGGTGACCTATTTTATTTTATCTCAGTTACTTCTTTCCTGACAGCAACTAAATTAAGTTCATCCTCCTCAATTAACATCTCCATAAGTTCCATAGAATATTTATTCAGGGCATTTTCCCATTTATATTTCTGTTCAAATTTCGTATGATCTGTGGATGTGAATTTAATAATCCATAGCCCTCTTGGAATTCAAGAGATTTCAAAATACTAAGCCAGAGTAGTTCTATTGTACATTAGGTTAATTTCCTTGATTAAAGGTTTTTCACCTTAAAATAAAATAGCTCTTTTGAACTAAAAATGCCACTATCACTCTCAGTACTACCAGACTTTCCCTACTGAGCCAGAATGATCAGTAGCATTGTGCTTGGAATGTGCACCTGCTTTGGCTGTCTGAAGGTAGAATGGCTGAGACACTATGCTAGCATCCATGATTAACCAAATGTGCTACCCAGCTAGGGTCCAACACCAAAAAAAAATGCTTTAGAAACATACTGTTAAACAGCTGAACCTGAACCCCCCAAAAGAGAAAGAAATATGTTAATTTAAAGCTACAGGTTTACCAAGTCCAAAACATAAAAGGGACAATTTCCAGCAGAAAAAACAAACACAGAAAAGGGTTAGTGGTTGATCAAAGACTCAGAAAAAAATTACTGGAGTGCAGAAAACAAAACAATGCCCAACACACACCAATGATAGGTAAGGCTGTAAGAAATTCACGCCTTGCAGGGATTTCACGATCGCCGTGTATTACAGGCATCACCGTGAAATTGACTAATTTCATACTTTTACCATGTTTTCAGAAACGTTTTGATAATTTATTAAAAAAACACTATTTTTTGCTAGAAATCTCAGGCACTATGCTACAATTTCAATGACAAGACTACTGTCTGCAAGCATAATGTGCTATGTAATTAGTTGTAAACTGTTTAATTGTCTTCTCCAGTCTTCTCTGTGTTGTCTAAATTGCTGCACTTTGTTCCCGTAAGTGTTTTTTCCATTAGATTGAGCAACTTGCTACTTATCTTAATTAGTAACACATTTTCATTTGCAATCCTCTTAAAAGGAGCTAGCTTTAGTTAGTCTCAGTTAGAATGGTGTTTAAATGTGTTGCTGACTGGAAGTGTATCAACTTCTCACTTCGGGTCTGGCGTTCATGTCTGTGCAAAAAGAAGTGACAATTAAAAGAATAAGATGAAGGAACTCGCTCTTACAAGAGCCAGACCCTCCTAAAGTATGTCCCCGTGTAGTAATTAATATTCTCCTAGGTTGTATTAAGGCATTGGCCCCGAAGCTCAAAGAGCTGGGAATTACCACAGAGTAAATGCTGTAAAGTACAGTTGTTTTATTTAATTTACAACAGAGCATATCAAGTTCCATAACATAGATACCACCTCTCTCCAGAGGTATATATTTGGACCTAATAAATGCATTGATATTACCTGCACTGAGAGCTCATTTTCCCGCTATGGTGCAATGTTGCAGGACAATTTATTTATTAACTATTGACATTTTAATGCTGTTACTAACAAAGTGACAATAATTTACATTAAAGTATTCTTTCTCCAAACTTATTTTCATGTGTTTCTTTTCACTTTTTTTCATGAATGGTGTCCATGAAAAGTGGTATATTTTGCCGTGCAGGTGCTGTAAAAACCAGTCATTTTCACCTTGAATTTCTTACAGCCTTAATGGTAGGGGCAACAGTTAAACTACTGAATCATGCAGAAAATATTGCATCCTCACTCAACTCAAAACTGTTGCTTTTCTGCTAGCTCTAAGATCCCACATGTTTTAGGGAAGTCCCTAAATCAGCAAACAAACAAAAAAATACATATGGCCACAAAACCACTAAAGAACATACAATGAGAGAAAAAACACAGTTTATTTAGGATAAAGTGCAAGACGATAAAAAACAAGGTCCACATTTTCAAAGAAGATGCACGGCACATCCCAACAGATGCAATGCAGTGCCATATTCAACAGAAAGGGATGCGTTGAGCATCTCCAGATGCACTGAAGTGCAGCTATAATGTATGCAGTGCATGTGGTGGGGTAGTTCCCATAAATGTGCCTCACATCCCAATATTTAGCCCGAATGAGCAGTGCATCTGTGGCGCATCATGCAGATGCCCTGTGCAATGTTGACTTATAAAAAGCATATCTAAGTGCAAGCCTCCAACAGGCACAGAGCAGTATAACAATGGCAGCAGCCATGGATGGGTCTCGCTTTCTAATGGAAGCATGAGGGGTGTGAGGAGATGGGACAAAAACAACATGGCCAAGGAAGGGTCCATAGGTGGTATGCCCAACAGAGATGGTACTGTGCCTGTGTTACATATGAACAGCTCAGTGACACACAGATCATGGGCCAGTACTGACTCAAAAGGGTGCTGCTGAGATAGCTCTGTGAGCTGCTCCATGGTGACCTGCAGGCACCAACACACAGGAGTCATGCCATGTCATTGGAGACAAAGGTGACAGCAGCAATATGTCTGCTTCCCATACTGGATATACTGAATAGTTTGGACAAAAGAAGGCCATGATGGCCCATCGAGATTGTCCCCCTTAAAAGTGGGTCAATTTTCTTCAAGTTTTGTTAACCAACTGTCTAATTTAGTTTTAAATGACTCGATAGTTTCTGAGTTAACTGTATATTTAGGTAGTGAATTCCATTGTTTTGGAGCCCTAATACTAAAGAAATGATCTCTTTTATTAGTGTTGACCAGTTCAACATTTATTTGTTTATTGTGCGATCTGCTGGCTATGCATTATTTGGAGTATGTCAGTCCACACTGTTTCATTTGAACAGGGCATTTTAATATTTTAAATAAAAACAACAAATCTCCTCTAAGTCTCCTTTGTTGTATGGAGTGTAGTCCAGTTTTTGACAAGTGAGCTTCATAAGAATTGTGTTTTAGTCTTGGTATCATCTTGGTCAGTCTTCTCTGGACTTGTTCCACTATATGAATGTCTTCTTTAAGATATGGATTCCAATAGGAAGAACCATAATCCAAATATGGTTTGACATATGATCTATATAAGGAGACCAAACATTGTGCTGATTTATTAACAAATGTTTTATTTATTTGTTTTAATAAAACATTTGGAGTATTAGCCACTATTGCAATGTGAACCGGCCAATAATTTATTATTCACCAGGATGCCTAGATCTCTTTCACATTCAGAATGTTTAAGTTGTTTGTTATTTAACCAGTAGGTAGTCTTAGGATTTTTACTCCCAAAATGTAGGACCACACACTTATCAGTGTTGATGTGCATAAGGTTAGTTTTTTTCACATGATTCTATATTCTTCAGGTCATTTTGAAGAATAGCAATATTTTGAGTTGTATCTACTCTGCCTCCTAGTTTGGTTTCATCTGCAAATTTGGAAATAAAGTTACTGGAGGATATAGTCAGATCACTAATAAATACGTTAAATAAAGTTGGTCCGAGGACAGAGCCCTGTGGAATACTGCTAGTCACCTTACGTGAATCTGAAAGGAAGCTGTCTACCTTAACTGAGATTTATTGTATAACCATTGCAATACCCAATTTAACAAATATTCTGAGAAACCAAGTCTGTGCATTTTCTTAATGAGTAATGAGTGGGGTACTTTATCAAATGCCTTGTTGTAATCTAGAAGTACAACATCTTAGGGAATATGATCATCCAGGTATCTACTAATATTATTATAAAAAGAGATGAGATTTGTAGTACAAGATGATCATGATTTGAAGCCATGCTGAGATGGATCTTGAATCCCAAGTGTGTGAATTTCAGAATCAATATGCGATGTAACTATTCTTTCCAAAGCCTTACATATTAATGATGTAAGACTTATAGGTCTATAGTTTTGCACACTTGTTTTATTACCCGTTTTAAAAATTGGGACCACAATTTCTGTATGCCAATCATCAGGAATACTGCTTTCTGATAAAGATTTATTAAATATTAATGTTAGTGGAATAGTAACTGCATCAACTGTCTCCATTAGAAACCTAGATTACATATTATCAGGTTCTGGACTAGCTGATTTTTTAAGGAGTGATATAACATTTCTAACTTCCTGCCTGTTTATGTTTGGATATAATGAGTGTGTTTTATACATTGGGTAATAAACATCCTTGTTGTAAAAGACAGAGCAGAATTATTCATTAAATGTATTTGCTATTTTTTGGTCATTTTTAACAAGATTCCCATCTAGTGTTACTGGTCCAGTTTTTCTTGAATCACCCTTTTTACTGTTTACATAAGAATAAAGAGATTTTTTGTTAGATTTAGAATGGGCCAAGGTAAATTCAAGCTTCGATTTTGCTTGTTTGATTATCTTTTTTAAATGAAATACTGCATTTTTATATCTAACATTGGTGCCTAGCATGTAGTTTGTTTTTAATTTCTTAAATAAATGATCTTTTAATTTTATTTGTCTATGTATAACTTTAGAAAACCATATGGGAATTTTACCCTTTTTGTTATATTTAACTTTTAAGGGAACACATGTCTGCTCTAAATTAAATATGATTTATTTAAATGTTTCCTACACTTGAATTGTAGATTTATCCTTAAACTTGCTGTCCCAATCAATTTGGTTAAGTATAAGATTTATTTGTTTAAAGTTAGCTCTGTTGTAATTTTTGTGTAAAATACCCGATGATAATTTGTGGTTAGTAGTGATTATATTTAATAAGATTGAACTGTGATCACTATTCCCAATAGGAGCAGAAATATTAATATTTGAAACTTTACTTTCTACATTAGTCATAGTAAGGTCGAGTATATTAATTCCTCTAGTAGAGAATCTTAATAGTTGTTCTAGACCCTGATCGATACATGAGATTAATAATTTTTCTTGTGCAGTTAAGCCAGTGAGTGTTTCCCACTTAATTCCAGGCATATTAAGGGCCTCCCAGAATAATCACATTGTTTTTATCTGCCATTTCTGTTACTTGATCTGTTAAATCTTTTGTATAATCAAAATCAGATGAGGGGGGTCTGTAGCAGACTCCTATAACTAATTTTGGTTGACCCTTGAATTGAACTGTTACCCAGAGTGATTTGGTATTTGTACTAATAGTTCAGATGATGTAATATCATTGTGCATAAATAAGCATATCCCTCCTCCACTTTTATTTATTCTGTCTTTATGATACAATTTATAACCGGTAACACTTTTAACCATTTAGAGGCATTATTCCACCAGGTTTCAGTTACATCAATAATGCTTATATGCCACGGGCACCTTCCAGACACTGGTGGGTGACACCACTGGCATCACACAGTCTGCCACATCCCATTTCCTCATAAAATTCTTCACTTCCCTTCTGCCACATGCTACAGAGTACATTAAATTCTGTAGCACACAGGCAGAGCTGACAGAAACCATGAAGAACTTCTTCAGTGTGGCACACATGCCAGGCATTCTAGGGAATGTAGACTGCACCCATGTGGCAATCTGCACACCACCTGGCCCTGACAGTGTCACCTACTTCAACAGAAAGGGACATAGTTCTGTATAGTGACAGATCATGTGCAATGCCACAGGGTGTATCACCATTGTCTGTGCCATGAACCCTGGAAGTGCACACAATGCCATTTCCAGAGTGGGGAGATACCTAGTGGCCACCTAGTGGGTGAGTGGGGCAAGAAAATGTGCTCACACAATACACAGTGGCACATGATACAGCTGGCAACAGTGCCAGTGGGGGACAGTGACAGGGAAACTACACCAGCCAATGGGCATGGCATGCCATGGGACACAGGAGTCTGCTGGACTGGGACCACAGTCAGTCAAGAAGGGAGGTGCCAGTGCATGGGGGCAGGACAGGGCAGGGGAAACACACAGCATGCAGAGGTAGATGGGCATACAGCAGCACAAAGCCTGGGTCACACACAAGGGCTGTGGCAGTGTGGAGCACCACAGCTGGACAGGACAGTGGCAGGGTGGTTGCAGGGGCAGGGCATGTATACTGCAGGACAGGTCAGAGGGCAGCCATGCCATTCCCATCAAACAGTGAGCATGCAACACACACATGGGGCACTAACCAGTGTGACAGGTCATGTAGGGGTGGAGGGGTTGGGAATGCTAGCAAGGGGTCACATGGAGTTTGCAGAGCCAGGCACAGGCATGGGCATGTTGTACACTCTGGGGATGCTTGATGCACACTAATGTGCTGTGTTCCCCCCACAAGTAACAGTGCATACCCCCTCCAGCCATGGATGCTCACCCCTATATGCTGGCCCTCATCTGAGGCAGAGGAAAGGTACAATGAGGCACAAACTGTGACATGCAATATCATCGAGTTTGTGTTTGGCATGCTAAAAATGTAATTCAGATGCCTGGTAGGTTGGGTGGCACCTTACAATACAGCCCAGAGAAAGCCTATGGCATATTCCTGGCCCACTGCATACTACACAACATGGCCATTGACCGTGGAACACATATCCGGGCATAGGAGGATGACAGCTCTGAGGATGAGGAACCACCAGCAGGCAGGCAGGCAGGCATGCGTAGACTGGAGGGACCCACGTCTGGCTGCTAGGGCATGGCAGCACAGGGACACATTTATGGAGGAGCACTTTGGTGACTGCAGGTGAGTAACAGTGCAGGACCAATGCAGGCATTATCACATGAGGAGGAACACATGCGCAGATCAGCAGACACAGCAATGTAGACAGGACCACAAGGGTGTGTGCACACACCCATGCACGTGTGGCCACTGCAGTGCTGGCATGTATGGGGGGGCAGAATGGGGTACTGTGGTGGATGGCATGGATCAGAGGACTTTGCCAGCACACATGCACAGTGGACATACAAGGCTGCACTCATCATGCCCATGTCACACAGCCCAACTTCAGTGCCCCAACACATGCCCAGAACTCCACACAGACAGCACAGACATGCATGCCACCGGTGCACGTATGTGCCACAGGATGCGGCCCCAGGCATGGAGAGCTGGGTGTGTGGACAGCAATGTCTGGATGGTGCAATGGCCATGGTGACTGCACACAGGTGGCATCACTGTGTGCCACCACAGCAGCCATGGACATGTAGGCAGCCATGCCTTGGCCAAGTGACCTCCTCTGTGGTGTCACCTGTCACAATCCCACTCAGCAGGTCAGGCCCTCTGTTCCCACAGTGCCAACCTCCGAGTGCAGTATTGTGAACATGGTAACCGAACAGGGTAACCCTCCTGTCTGTTTTGTGCGTCCGAGCCACCTTTGGTCTCAAGTTCTGGAGGGATTCAAACTGTGAACCATATGCTAGGATACCGAAATGTACAGTCTCAGATAATTCTGCTCTTCGGGGAATGCCAGAAGTCTTTCCCTTAAGGGCACCTAACCAGATATACAAAATGAACCCTTAAAAAAATCTATGAAAGACCTTAGTTAACTTCTTACCTTTTCCCAGTTTGGTATACCATTACGCTAATGAACAGTGTTGTCAAAATCCTAACCAGCCATACATCACAGGCAAAAATGAAGGATTTGGAAGACACAGGCAGTCTCTTTAAAATAAGAGGTTTTACTTGAAATGAATAAAATATGTACAATGTAACCACAGAACAATATACCACAAAACATACAATCACTTAAAATAACAAGGTAAAATGCAAACATAAACTCCTACCACAATACACTTAGACTTGTCTATCTAATGTATACCTTCCTACAGTGCTTTAGTTAGCAGTTGTATAAAGAGAGTCAAAACAGGAACGTCTCTTGGTAGAAATACAGAATACAGTTAAACTGTCTCTACACCTGCCCCTTCCATGATGTCCCTGTAAAATATAAAAAATAATACACACAGGATGTCCCACCAGGGGGGGTATATTAAATAGGGTGACAGCAAAAACTAATTTCCCCATATGACCCTTTGATCTTGAATCTTTCCTTTGATCTAGTGTGTTTTTCTGCTTTTTCAGAGACATCACAGAACTTTTTACAACTCTGCAGTTTTCTCACCTAGCTGCAACATAGTTTTTCAGCACCAGTTGAAATTAACTGCCCTTCCTGAGGACATCATAAAATGGATATTTTAGTTCCTGGCTTCAAGCAACACAGATCCTAAACAAGGCTATAAAATATGAATTCTTGGAAGTTAATCACATTACAGAGATCTGCTGTTTAACATATCCTGTCCTTGAACTGAAACCTGGGGGAGGGGGCATCATCCCAGGAAAACAGGATGTCTCTTGAGAGACACTCAATAACACATTTTTATATTACAAAATCATTGAGTAATCAGAACCAGCTGTCCAAGTGTCACAGTCCTCCCCACCTAGACTGAATTTTGGGACTCTATCCCCTGCATGAGATGAGCTTCCAAAATCAGTTCACTCCTTATAGACACAAGACCAGCCATCTGAGTTCTGATTGGTCGTTCCAGCCCTATGTAAGATTGTCATGTCATACCCTTGCAAAGCAAGACTCCATCTTAACAATCTACCATTAGTTTTTCCCATTTGCATCAGCCAAACCAGGGGGTTGTGGTCAGTTTGTACCACAAAACGCTGCCCATGTAAGTACGGCTCTAGCTTCTTTAGGGCCCACACTATCATAAAACACTCCTTTTCCACAGTAAAGTATGCCTGCTCCCTGGGAAATAACGTTTTACTCATGTACACTACCAGTTGATCTTTCCCTTGGTTGGATGTTTGACTCAGTACTGCCCCATTAACCACATCTGAGGCATCAGTCTGAACTATAAAGGGTTTGCTATAGTCAGGACTTGTCAATACAGAAGCACTGCACAGGGCCTCCTTCAGTCTGCTAAAGGCTTCCTCACTGGCTGGTCCCCAGGTAATTTTCTTTGGCATCCTTTTCTTTACCAGGTCAGATAGGTGAACAGCCAGGGCACTATAGTTGGGTTCAAATTTCCTATAGTACCCTGCTGTCCCTAGAAAACTCCTTACCTGCTTCTGCTTTTCTGGTCTGGGCCATGCCTGGATCACCTCTATATTTATTTGGCTAGGACGGAGCTGTTCCCGGCGTACCACACACCCGAGGTATGCCACTTCCCCCATGGCCACCTGGCACTTCTCAGCTTTGACAGTGAGCCCGGCACTCTGTATCCTGCCCAGCACTTCCGTAAGGTGGGACAGGTGTTCCTCCCTGCTGGCACTAAAGATGGCAATGTCATCCAGGTAGCCACGGCATATTCCTAGGCACCATTTAACACCTGGTTCACCAACCTTTGGAAAATGGCCAGGGCATTCTTCATTCTGAAAGGCATTACTTTAAATTCAAATAAGCCTATTGGAGTGATGAAGGCCAATCTCTCCCTAGCTCTGTCTGTTAACTCCACCTACCAATATTCCTTGGTCAGGTCAATAGTCATAACGTAGGTCACCCCTCCCAACTTGTCCTGGAGTTTGTCTGTCCGGGGTATTGGGTGGGCGTCTGACTTCATGACTGCATTCAATCCATGATAGTCCACACAGAAATGAGTAGAGCCATCTGGCATGGGTACAAGGACTACGGGTGAGGCCCAGAGGCTGTGGGATCTCTGGATTACCCCCTGAATCCACCGTCTCCTCCACTTCCCTTCTAATGTCCTTTTGGACAGATTCTGACACCCGATATGCTGTCTGCCGTATGGGCGTCTGTGTCCCTGTCTCCACATCGTGCACACTAAGGGGGTTAGTCTAGGCTTGGTGCTAAATAGGGGGGCAAAGTCTGCTAAAACCTCCCTTACTTCCTGAATCTTGTCCAGGGCCAGCTGGGGAGACAATTTTACTGCCTCCACAGAGGACTCCCACTTGCTTTCTTCCAGCAAGTCCAGAAGGGGGTCTCCTTCAACTGTTCTCTCCCCAGAGACTACACACTGCAAACACCATGTCAGCCCTATTAGCACAAGGCTTCATCATGTTAATATGGTACATCCCTTCTGTCTGTCTTCTGTCAGGTAATGTTATAATATAGTTCACATCATTTACCTTCCTAACTACTCTGTATGGTCCTGCCCACTCAGCCTGCAGCTTGTCTTTCTGGACCGGAATAAGGACCATGACCTCCTGACCCACCATGTATGAGTGAGCTCTGTCTCTGCAGTTGTACTATACTTTTTGTTTCTGTTGGGCAGCTGCCAAGTTGCTCTGGGCTGTCCCCATAAGCTTCTTCAGCCGTTCCCTATACCTAAGGACATAAACCACTATGGGCGTTCCCTGTGTGGCTTGCTTGCCTTTCCAGTCCTCCCAGATCAAGTCTAGGGGCCCACGTATCCAGCGTCCATATAAGAGTTCAAAGGGTGAAAATCCTGTCGACTCTTGGGGCACCTCCCCGTATGCAAACAACAGGTAGGGAAGGTATTTCTCCCAGTTCCTCCCATGCTGTTCAGCAAACACCCAGAGCACTGACTTCAGGGTACCATTAAATCTTTCCACAAGCCCATTGGCTTGTGGGTGATATGGTGTCATGCATCTCTGCACCACACCACACTTCTCCCACAAACATTTCATCGGGTTCAGCATGAAGGAACCCCCTTGATCGATGATAATCTCCTGCAGAAACCCAACATGGGAGAAAATCCCAAGTAAGGCATCTGCCACTTTGTCTGTCCTCAGTGAGGATATGGTGACTGCCTCTGGGTACCAAGTGGCATAATCCACCACAGTCAGGATGAATCTCTTCTCTGAGGTGCTAGGGGTATTTAAAGGTCCTACAATATCCATTCCCACCCTCTGGAATGTCTCCTCCACTATGGGCAATGGAATTAGGGCAGCTTGGGTTTTCTTGCCTGCCTTTCCTATATCTTGGCACCAGTGACAAGACCTGCAATACTCCTTCACGTCCTGGGTAAAGTTGAGCCAATAGAAATTCTGGGCCAACCACTGCATAGTGCACGTGATTCCCAGATGACCAGACAAGGGAATATCATGTGCAATTTTGAGAAACTGCTCACGATACCCCTTGGGAATGACAAGTTGCCTGCCTAGCAGCCCTCTCTCTGTCTACACAGCCTGAGTATACATCATTCCATTTTACAAATAAAGCTTATGTTTACCGTCACCTCCTTGTGCTCCGTCAGAGTCTGCCCAAGCCCTCAGCTTCTCTAGACTAATGTCACTTTTCTGAACAGCTGCAAACTCCTTACACATTCCCAAGGTATGGGACAGGCCCACTTCAGTCTCTAAACTAGGGTCGCTAGTACTAGCATCAGGGCATTCAGGATCACTATCATTCTTAACTCTCTGACAATGGGTCACCCTTCCCTCTTTGCAGTAACCCTCTGTAGCTGTGTGGTTAACTGCTACTGGGGAAATTTCAACCCCGTTTTCATTAGTCTCCATATAAGGAGACACAGGCTGGGGAATCAGCCTCCCAGTGGTTTCCACAATGGCTTCTGTGGGGTTCAGGGAACTACAATTTCCCCTTGCCGTTTGGCTACAGATAACTGCACACACCATCCCCTGATAGAGATTGTTACCAAAGGATGACATTCACTGCCAACATTTTGGCTACAGCCACCTGTTGTACAAATCCCCATTTCACCTCAGTCTAGAAAAACACTAGTGAGGGGCAGTGTTTTCTCCCCACCAGTAAAGTCTGGTACAGTGAAATATTTATTGGGTATAAGCTAACCAGGCTGTACCAGATCCCCTTTTACTAATGTCAGGGATGCCCCTGTGTCCCTTAACCCTTGTGTCTGTACACCATTTGCCATGACTGGGTTCATGTGTTCCATCATGTTCATAGGCAAGTTTCAAGGGATATACCAACAAACCACTTCTTTCCTAACCCCCGACTGTGTATTGCTCACCCTTTTGGGACACTGTCTGGCAATATGCCCAGTTTCTTTACACAACCAACATTCATTTTTTTTCTCAGAGAAAACTTTTCTCTGAAACCTGGGGCTAGCTGGTTTTGGTGGAGGCAGTGAGCGTTTTAGCTGCCCTGAAGGTACACTTTTCCCTTTCTGCACTGCCACACCCACCCCATTCACTTTCAGAGCAGGTCTGCTCTTGGCATACCGGTCCAAGAGTTCAGCAGCCTCTTGCACTGCTTTGGGATCTTGGTCTTCAAGCCAGGTTTTCATCTCTGCTGGGCATGCCCAGAAAAACTGTTCTAACAGAATCACATTTTCAATTTTATCTACAGAGTTTACTTCAATGCCTTCCCACAGACATTTTAAAAACTTACGTTGTTTCATGGCTAGCTCCTAGTAGCTCATGTCAGGCTTCTCCTGAGCTTACAGAATTTAGCTCTGTATGATTCAGCAGTTAATTAAAAATGTTTTAACAGTGCAGCTTTATGTTTGCTATAATCATGACTGTCCTTATTGTCCATTTGACCCAATGCATCCCAAGCTTTCCTTGTAAGTAGTGGGAATAACTTGAAGCTCCAGGCTCCCTAGGAATTTTAGCCTGAATACAAACTTTTTCAAAAGAATTTAAAAAGGCATCCATATCCTCCCCCTATTTAAATTCAGCTATTAATTTGGAATTCAGTTTGTAACCCAGTCCTGTAGATCCAGTTAAACCCAAGCCACTTACCTGCTCTGGTGCTGATGGATGGAGTCGTAGCTTCTCCAGTTCATGTTGCCTGTGGCACTCTCGCTCCTCTCGGTCCACCTCTCTCTGTTCATGCTCCCACTTCTCCTCTGTGGTTAGCTTCTCTTACTCTGCCTCCCTCTGGAACTCCGGCTCCATTCTGCACAACTCAATCTGCAGCCTGAGTACTTTTGGCTCCAGAATGCTGGTGACCTTCCCCTGCTGATGTGGCCCTTCGCTGGCACTGGCCCTGCTGCCCTCCTCATCTGATCTGGACACTGCACTGGCTGCTAGCCCTTCCACACTCAAGGTTCAGTCCCTTGCAGTCACTGTCTGTGACTCAATGCTCCCAGTATCTGCTACCATCAGGGCATCCACAAGGTTCTGCTTGGTGGCTTTCACCACGTACAGGACTCTGCTGTCCTTGCACAACTGTTTTAAGTAGTCTACAGTGTGTCCGCTGTAGTTGGAAGCTATCTTCTTCCCTAAATATGGCTACTCTAACTTGCACTTTAAAAAAAAATAAAACAGGTAGGAACTTGACGGTAAGCCAAGTGATATGGTTCTGTGTTCTTTTTTTTTTTTTTTTACTATTTCTTTATCCCACCTACTGTTGCCATTGATCCCTCTCTCAGAGCTCCCCTCATGGATCCCAATTTACAGCCCCAAGGAGTCTGCCCCTAGAGTGCTAACGCTACCCTTGTACCTTCAGGGCCTCGGATTACCCTCCGGGCAGGGTGGTGGAGATCCTCTACATCTCCCCCTGAGCATTGCTGGGAGCGCTCACAGTGGAGTCTGCTTCTCGATTGCTGCCTTGGAACCAATGCTGATGTTCGTCGCCTAGATCAGGGCTAGGTTTTCTCTGGTGTTCTGATAGATCCCCAAACATTAGCGTGCAATGAGGAACAAGGTTGCAGGCATGCACAGAGATGCACGTCGAAGCCGGTCCTCTGCCAATGTCTACCCTTACGTAGAGTGACTCCCAGCTGCATTGACCACCCTGAGGTTCCCCAACAGGTGGTGGCATCACAGCAGAGAGTACAGTCCCCCCTCCCCAGAGAAGGAGAGCAGCCACTGGGTGCTCCATCCTTCTCCCTCCCGGCTGACCCCCATTGACCTGAGTCCTCTCCCTAACCCGGGTCACTGGTGTGGTACAAGGTGTGGCATGCAGTGCCTCAAACCTCAGCACCACCAGGCAGGCCCATTCTGTGTTCTTTTTAAAAAAAATAAATAAATAACTTATTACCTTGTTTTGCAAGTGAGCTGACAGTATTAAACTGACACACTGAACAATAAAAAATTGTATTACCAAAATTATGCACACCGCTACCAACCAATCTGTCACTACCCCACTCAGCAGGTTGGGCCCTCTGCTCCCACAGAGCCAATCTCTGAGCACAGTATTGTGAACAGGGTAACAGAACAGGTAACACACCTCTCCATTTTGTGGGTCCAAATCACCTTTGGTCTCAAATTCTGGAGGGATTCAAACTGTGAACCTTATGCTAGTGTACCAAAATGTACAGTCTCAGATAATAAGGGAGGCAGTATAGCTCAGTGGTTTAAGGCTCTGAGCTGCAAATCTGGAGACCTGGGTTTGAATCCCACATCCCCACTTGCATACTGTGTGACCCTGAGCAAATCACTTAACTTCCCTGTGCTCCCAGGTTGCACCTGTAAACAAGCTTTCAGCTTAGTGTGTCTCACCTGGTTAAACAATTGGAAAAAAGATAAATAAAATTCTGCTCTTTGGGGAATGTCAGATATCTTTCACCTATGGGCACCTAACCAGGTATACAAAATGAACCTTTAAAAACTGTATGAAAGACCTTTGATAATGTCTTACCTTTTCCCAGTATGGTATACCATTAAGCTTATGAACATTGTTGTCAAAATCCTAACCATCCATACATCACAGGCAAAAATGAAGGACTTGGAAGACACAGGCAGTTTCTTTAAAATAAGAGGTTTTACTTAAAATGAATAAAATATGTAAAATGTAACCACATAACAATATACCACAAAACCTACAATCACTTAAAAGAACAAGGTAAAATACAAACATAAACTCCTACCTCAATACACTTAGACTTGTCTATCTAATGTATACATTCCTACAGTGCTTTAGTTAGCTGTTGTTTCAAGAGAGTCCAAACAGGAATGTCTCTAAGTGAAAATACAGAATACAGTTAAACTGTGTCTAAACCTGCCCCTTCCATGATGTCACCTAGTTCCTCCCTGTAAAATATAAAAATTAATACACACAGGATGTCCCATCACTCGGGGGGGGGGTATATTAAATAAGGTGACATCAGCAAAAACTTGTTTCCCCATATGACCCTTTGATCTTGAGTCTTTCCTTTGGCCTAGTGTGTTTTCCTGCTTTTTTCAAAGACGTCACAGAAATTTTACAACTCTGCAGTTTTCTCACCTAGCTGCAACATAGTTTTTCTTCATCAGTTGAAATTAACTGCCCTTCCTTAGGATGTCATGCAATGGGTATTTTAGTTCCTGGCTTCAAACAACACAGATTTTTAAACAAGGCTATAAAATGCAAGTTCTTGGAAGTTAATCACATTACAAAGATCTGCTGTTTAACATATCCTGTCCTTTGAACTGAAACCTAGGGGGTGGGGGTCATCCCAGAAGTACAGGATGTCTCATGAGAGACACTCAATAACACATTTTTATATTACAAAATCATAGAGTAATCAGAACCAGCTGTCCAAGTGTCACAATAACTACAGAGGGTGACTCAGCCATCCTAGCGGTGCTAGACCCATAGGACCATGACTGGGTGCTTGTAGGAGTCTCAGCCCTGAAATCCAGATGGGAACCAGGGATGTGGAGGATACCAGAGGCAGGGGATGGCATCAGCAGCAACGGGGTCATGCTACGCTGTGTACTGGTAGTGCTGGTGTTACTGTATGGGGTGCAGCGGGCACTTCTGTGGCCATGGGGTGCCAGGGCTGCACAGCCCACTTCAGTGGCAAGTGCAATTCTCTCAAAGCCTGCAGTCGTGTCTGACCCCAGTTGGTGAATCTCTCGCCAGTCAGCTCCATCCACAGTTGGCGCATCTCACCAACCATCCAGGAGTGCCTCACAGATGAATGCTCATCCAGGAGGCCTACCTGCACCTACAGTCCCTGACATGCCTCCCTGAGCACTGCCCTGGTGCTCCATGGATGCCCGCAGGAGCCAAGCGTGCTCATCCAGCATATCAGCAGGGGACATGACCACTGGGGTGGCTGATGGGCAGGTGCGGTAATGGCCTGCAGTACTACATCCATGGGTCATGGACACTATATGTCTAGCTGCCATTCAGGTGTGGACTATGCACAGACAGGCACAGTGGGACCTGGTACAGTCATGTCATGGGCCTGCGTAGGATGATGCTGCTGCACAGCACCCTGCTGCACCATGGGGACAGCCCCAGTCCCCACAGCAACATCCTGCCCCTGACTGCCCACAATTGCCACTGATGGAGACAGTTTGTGTGCATCCTGGGGAGGGTTGTGTGTGGGAGCAGGGTGCCCCACTCAGTCCAATGAGGTCCATATGGCAATGGGCAAAGTGACTGTGACACTGCTGTGTGTGTGTCCCCCAAGCTGGGTGGCATCATTAACATCATCTCCCTCCTCCTCCTTCTCCATGGCAGATTCAAGCATGGTGATCTCCTCTAGCAACAGAAGGTCGGGCAGGGCGTCCAGATCTGCAAGCCCCAGGAGGTCAGGCAACCGATGTGCAACACCTGCAACTGCCATAGCTCTGGCAGATGTTGATGGTCTGGGTTCTCCCTCCTTCTTCTCCATACCCCTCTGTACAAGGCCTGGACCCCTCAGCACCCCTGAGGTATGATGGGGCTGAAAGGCAGAATGGAGTGCATGGTCAGGGTTGCATGGCCATGATGGGTGCTGGCAGGAGGACATGGGTCATTGCATATGCACGGCACAGGTGTGCTGGTACAGTCACATAGGCTAAGGGCCTACACTGTAGACTGTGCTGCACACACCACATGGTGCTGTGTGCACTGCACATCTGCCAGGCCATGTACACATGGCAGGGTGGTGTGTAGGGCCTCTTGGCCCAGGCTGTGTCCTGAAAAGACCCTCCCAGCAGTGCCACAGTATCCACGATGGCTGACCAGTGCAGGCCACCACTGTAGCCAGCTGGGTGTATGCCCACAGACACAAAACAGTTGCACACGTGGCCATGGGTGAGCACCGGTGGCCTGAATCGCTATCTGGCCTACATTCACTTTGTCACGCCTGACACTGTTCCACCCACAGGCAACCACAGGAACAGTGTATGCCCATGAGAGGGGTGTGCACTGTCATACAGTAGAAACATAGAAGTTGACAGCAGATAAGGACCGCAAGGCCCATCTAGTCTTCCCATTTTTTTCTACCTTATGAATGTGCCATAGGCCTTTACTATGTCAATGGCTTAGCTATTCATACTCATCTGTAGTGCTCCCTTATACCTATCCCATGCCTGTTTGAAGCCCTGCACTGTATTCATATCCACCACTTCCTAAGGTAGGCCGTTCAATGCATCCACCACCCTTTCTGTGAAAAAGAACTTCCTCACATTACCCCTTTATCAGCTTCCCTCTAATCTCATGCTGTGTTCTCTTGTCCTGCTATTTTTCTTATATTGAAACATGTTAGACTCTTTCACCTTGTTAATGCCCTTAAGGTGTTCAAATGTTTTGATCATACCACCTCTCTCCCTCCTTTGCTCTAGGGTATACGTATTGAGCTCTGATAATCTGTCCTCATATGTTTTCTGATGCAGTCCCTGCACCATTTTGGTACCCCTTCTCTGGACTGCCTCCATTTTGTTAATGTCCTTGTGAAGGTGCGGCCTACAGTACTGCATGCACTACTCCAGATGGAGCCTAACCAGTGTCTTGTAAAGAGGGATTATTGCCTCCCTCTTATGACTTGTGATACCCCTACCAATACACCCCAACATTCCCCTAGCCTTACCTACTGCTTTAGTGTTCTGCTTGGATGATTTCAGGTCATCTGTGATGATGATGCCCAAGTCTCTTTCTTCCCTTGTGATTTCCAGCAACTCCACTCCCAACCTATAGGTGGCTTCAGGGTTACTCTTCCATATGTGCATTATCATGCACTTCTTTGCATTAAACCCCAGTTGCCACTCTTCTGACCATTTTGCCAGTTTATCCAGATATCTTCTCATTCTGCCTACCCCATCTAGATCATCTACTCTGTTGCAGATCTTGGTGCCATCTGCAAACAGACAAACCTTACCCTCCAGTCCATCTGCAATGTCACTGATGAAGATATTGAAGAGGACTGGTCCTAGGACTGATCCCTGAGGTACCCCACTTGTGACTTGCATCTCTTCTGACTGTATACCGTTTACCACCACTCTCTGTTTTCTGCCCTCTTGCCAGTTTGCTACCCAGTTGACCACCTTCTGACCCACCCCAAACCTACCCAGCTTATTAATCAATCTTCTATGTGGAACAGTATCAGAAGCCTTGCTGAAGTCAAGGTAGGTGACATCAATTTCACCCCCTTGGTCCAACACTGTGGTTACCCAGTCAAAGAAATCTATGAGATTAGCTTGACAGGAGCTTCCTGTTGTAAACCCATGCTGTCTTGGATCCTGTGCTCCTATGGATTCCAGGTGTTGCACTATCCTTTCCTTAAGGAGTACCTCCATAATTCTGCCCACTAATGTGGTAAGACTGACTGGTGTGTAGTTTCCTGCCTCCTCCCTGCTACCACTCTTGTGGAGCAGGATCACACGAGCCCTTCTCCAGTCTTCTGGGACCTCGCCTATGCTCAGAGACTCACTAAATATTTCTGATAATGGCTCTGCTAGTTCCACCCTTAGCCCCTTTAGTGCCCTGGGATGTATGCCATCTGGTCTCATTGTCTTATCAACCCTGAGCTTAGTGAGCTCTTGTAGGACACTTTCTTTTCTGAAGGGACTAGTGCACACCTCCTTCCCTCCTGTGCCCATGGTGCTGAGCTGTGGGCCCTGCCCTTCCTTCTCCTCAGTAAATACTGAGCAGAAGTATCTATTGAGGATAGATGCTTTTCCTTGGTCCTCCTCCACACAATCCCCCTTATCCCCTTTGATCTTAGTAACACCCCCCTCTGGACTTCCTCCTTTCAATAATGTATCTATTGAAAGTCTTATCCCCTTCTTTTACTGTTCGCACTAGTGTTTCCTTGGTTTGGGCCTTTGCCTGCCTTAATGCTTTCACTGCTTCCCTTAAGGAAGTTTGATATGCCTCCCTATCTTTGTTCTGCTGCTTTCCCTTATATTTCCTGAAGGCCAGTCTTTTGGCTCTGACCTTTTCTGCTACTGTTTTTGAGACCCAAAGTGGTTTCCTCCTTCTTTTGATCTTGCTTTTCTCTCTAACACAATGGGATGTTGCTTCAAATGTTGAATTCGTAATGCTTGCCCACTTTGCCTGCACCCCCCTCACCTGTATGTCTTCTTGCCAGGGCTAGATTTACTCTGCTGGCCATCTTATCAAAGTCAGCTCCTCTGAAGTCCCATATTTTTGCATTGGAATGGGATGATTTAGTTCACGTGGCCAAATTGAACCATACCATGTGATGGTCACTGGACCCCAGGTGACCTTCTACCTGGGGTTCTGTGATCCTCTCTCCATTAGTTATTACTAGATCTAGGATAGCCCTGTCTCTTGTCAGTTGTTATATTAGTTGTTTGAGGTCCTACCCCAGTAGGGAATCCACTATGTATCTAGTTCTGGTGGATGTTCCTGCTGGTATTGACCAATCTGCATCTGGCATGTTAAAGTCTCCTATTATCGGAGGCAGTATAGCGCAGTGGTCTAAGGCTCTGAACTGCAAATCTGGTGACATCCAGCAGACCAGACCTGGGTTTGAATCCCACAGCTTCCACTTGCATACTGTGTGACCCTGAGCAAGTCACTTAACCTCCTTGTGCTCCCAGGTTGCTCCTGTAAAAACGCTTTGAGCTTAGTGTGCTATACCTGGTTAAACAACTAAATAAATAAATTATCAGAACCTCCCCTTTAGCTATCATGTTTTGTATATCTTCTAACAGTAATGTGTCTATGTCCTCTCCCTGGTCTGGAGGCCTGCAGACAACCCCAGTTTGTATGGCTGTCCCATTTCCTGTTTCTAGGGTGACCCACAGTTCTTCTTGCGCCTTATGTGTATTCTGAATATTTGTAACTTTGATATTTTCATTGACATAAAGGGTTACCCCAACCCCTATTTTGCACCTCGGTCTCTTCTGAACAGTACATAGCTGGGTACTGAAGTCTCCCAAGTGTGGTTGCTGGTGAACCATGTCTCACTAATGGCTACTATGTCCAGTTTAGCCTCTGTCATTGTTGCCTGCAGGTCTGAGATCTTGTTTCCCAGACAGTGGGCACTTGGTGTACATGATTTTCCATCGGCCAGATTTCGGTGCATTAGTTGTTGGGTGAGGTCTGGCATTTCCCCTGCACTTCATATGGGGAACTGGAACTTTTTCCTTACCTGGTGATGCAAATGAACTACAAACATGCTAAACTCCTGTTTGATTGCTAGCTGAGGGGTGTTCTTCCTTTTCAATGTATCGGGTTCTGCACCTCTCTCCCCATTGGCTAGTTTAAATATTCTGCAAAGACATCAAACTTCTGTCCCAATGCACTGACTCCCTCCTTAGTCGGTGCAGTCCATCAAATTTAAAAAACTTTCGCTCCCAAAACTGTTGCCAGTTACCTACAAATTTGTGTCCTTTTTCCTGGCACCAGCCCTTGAGCCACATGTTTAGCTCCCCTATCTCCCCTTCTCTGACTTTCTGTTCATCCACTCCCCCTCTCCCAGACTGGCAGGATCTCAGAGAAGGAGATGCCAGATGAAATGGATGACAGTTTGTCTCCCAGCCTCTTCAGATGTTCCTTGGTCTCCACAACTGACCAGCTGGAGAGATCGTTAGTCCCTATGTGTGCCAGGATATCGATGTTCTCTCCTGCTTCCTGCATGATTTTAGCAATGCGGTCATTGTCTCTCCACACTGATGTACCTGGGAGACATCTGAATATTACCCCCAGCTGGAGGTAGGTATCAACTCCCCAAATCATGGAGTCTCTTATTATCAGAAGTGTTTTGGATTTCCTTTTTGCCTTTTTTTTGTTGTTTTGGTCCATGTTTTGGGTGAGTTTTGTTGTGCTAGCTCCTGTGCTGCAGTATCCTGCTCTGCAGTGTCCTCTGCCCCTTTGTTTGATTTTGGAGATAGAGACAGACACGTGTTTGTAGTTTTTATATGGTTTGTGGAGGTGATACGTTGGAGAGCATTGAGTAATGGGGCACCCAATTTGCCCATCCTAACCACCTGCCAACTTCCCGAACCAACTACCCTCTGTGGTCAAGGTGCTTCAGTTGGATGTTGGGGAAATGGCAGGAGGATTCTACAATATATTTCCTCCTGAATATGTGATTTGAGGCACACAATCTCTGCCCATGCTGCCTGGAGCTGACCCCTTAGATCTCCAATGGTCCAGCATGTAGGGCAGCATCCTAAATCCTGAATAACTGCCCTTTTGAAAAGTGTCCCACAGTGCCTGCAGTTAATAATATCCATTCCACTTGAGTTGCTGAGTTTATAACCTGGTTGGAATAATTAGACGGAGGAAAATGAAAACAAAAGTTTGACTCTTTTTGTATAACTTGTAATAACAAGTTAAATTACTTTTGCCCCTGTAAGTGAGGTCACTTTGTGGATACCCCTCTGATCCTCCCCTTCCTGCTTTGCTACAAGAAATGTCACAACTGTGCTACTCTATAAAAGGAGTGTAGCATGGGGTGATTGGGGATGGGGGTGGGTGGTGGGTGGTCGGCCCTTCCCCTGCTGAAAAAGAACCACGGACAAAAAAAAAAAGAGCCCTGTCAGCAGCCCTGCCCAGCTCCATGGGGACACAGTGCTTGGTCATGTGTGGCATATCATTCACACACACACACCCAGGGCCACCACACACAGCCCTTCAGGCTATGTGGCAGATGTATACTCACAGTGCTATGAAGGGCTGCCTCCTGTCTGGAATCCACCACCAGAGACACTCTCCACAGAAGCAAGGGATAAGATGGCAGCTAGCAGCTCTTCACATGCCATCAGTGGTAGCACTATGCATGGCCCACTCCCCAGTGGCCTGCAATGATGCCTGCATGGTGGCCAGCCACTCCTTTGTCCTTATGTGTTCACTATTCATCCTTTTGATGCATTCGTGTGGAGTGCAGTTGGACACACCATGGGCATTAATGGCCTGGGCCATCTGATCCCATCCCTTGTACCTCTCCTGCTGTGTGCCAGTCTTGCCTGACAATAGGTCCTCATGGCAGACATAGTCCTCAGTAACGGCCTGCAATTCTTCTTGAGTGCAGTTTGGACTTCTCCTCTTTCTTCCCTCCTTGGTCACCATTTCAGTGCCTTTGTGGTGGAGAAGTGACAGGCATCAGCACAGATCCAACACATGTGGCATATATTCCAGGCTCACTGGATATATCATGATAAATGCTGTAACAGTCTGGTTGTAAACAAACCCAACTCCAAGGCTGCAGTACCTGTTGGTCACCCGTGGTGTGGGGTGGTGCAGGGCAGCCCATTTATGGCTCAGCACATGCAAATGAGGTGATGTGCAGCCTGAAATGAGATGCAAATGTGTGGACTTGGGCCATGACTGAGCAATGAGCCAATCTGCATATCCTGGTTGACTATTGCAGATTTGCACCTGGCCCAACTCAGTGCATCAATTTTGGGCCACGCATCTTCACATGGCCCATTTCTGAACATACACAATACACCAGTCTGTACTTACCGTGCACACTAACACATCTGTGCTGTCATTGGCCATGCATTGCACATGTCAACAACGTGCATTTAATGCACCATTGCCGAGTATAGCACATTTACGTTACAATGCATGATGCTAATGGCTATATGTGTGGCATTGTGCAACCTCAACAAGATGGCTTTTGTGCTGTTGTGTGGCATATGTGTGTTCTGGAGATTGGGTAGGGGGTGTGGGTTTCTTTTGCCCACTGTGGTCTCTTAGCTGCATGCTGTGTATGCCTCAGTTGTGCAGACCATGCACACATGGGTCATTGTCTTGGCACCATGTGGCAGTCCCACTGCGCACCTTGCCCCTGTGTGTCTTCCTCATGTTGTGTGTCACATCGGGACCATGGGTGCCCCTCAGTGCTCACACGGGGTTGCCACTGGGCCTTACCAAATGATGCACATGGATGTCTGATCCACACAGTGTGGGGTGGGGCATAGCTTCATGTCCCTTGGCAACATCTATTGCATGCATATGCTGACAATACATATTCCCTGTGGCACCTCCCATTTACTGTGTGGCTCTGTTGCACGGCATGTTGCCAATCCATCATGTGCATGGTGTATTGTTGGGCCTCTGCAAGGGGCCTGGTAATGTCAAGCATGCTTGTCTATTCAATGTTGTGGGGGCACTGTGTCTGGGTGTGCTGTGGCACTTAATATATGTTCTCAGTTTCCCACATAGGCCATCAGGCTGCAGCTGCTGCACCATGAGGTCAGCAGGGCAGAACAATGCTACTGGGCTGGGTCATCTCCACACAGGATATCCTGCTGACAATATTCTGGAGGCAGGGGGCATCTACACAGTGGTGGAAAAGTGGGGGGGGGTCAAGTGGGTTAAACAGAGCCTGATCGAAGTGCGGCAGGCCCCGAGCAAGATTAGACTATGACCAGCTTGGCAAGTATCCTGTGCCTCCTATTTTGTCTGCTGCTATATGTTCTACCATATACTGGAACTTGTTCATCTGTGCTGCACCCCTTGAGACTGTCTGTGTGTTCTGTTTTAATATGCTGCTATTTTCACCAATCTGAAGCACTTTTCTGACTTTGCCTGTGCTGTATCCAGAAAAATGAGTGCTCCTGAGTGTCAGAGTGGGCAGTTGCTTAGGGTAACAGTACACACTGCACCGGTGGCCACTCACTAGCATGGAACTGCACATGACACATATTCCAAGCTAATTTGCCCCTTGCTCTTGTTGGTGGCAGCTGTAAGAGAGGAGGAGGATGCTGACTTCAAAACAAGGTTTCTGTTGTGGATGCAGCAGCGTCTATGTGGCAGCAGAAAAGTGGGGTTGCGAAGTGGATTAAACAGAGTCCGATCAGAGTGTGGCAGGCCCCAAGCAAGGTTAGCCTATGACCAGCTTGGCAAGTATCCTGTGCCTCACATTTTGTCTGCTGCTATATGTTCTACCATATATTGAAACTTGTTCATCTGTGCTGCACCCCTTGAGACTCTCTGTGTGTTCTGTTTCAATATGCTGCTATTTTCACCAATCTGAAGCACTTTTATGACTTTGCCTGTGCTGTATCCTGAAAACTGAGTGCTCCTGAGTGTCAGAGCGGGTGTTGCTAAGTGTAACAGTACACACTGCACAGACGGCCGCCCGCTAGCACGGAACTGCACCTGAAACATATTCCAAGCTAACTTCCCCTTTCTCTCATTGGTGGCAGCTGCAGAAGGGGAGGAGACTGCTGACTTTAAAAGAAGGTTTCTGTTGTGTACCCGGCAGTGTCTATGAGACGGAGGAAAAGTGAGGTGGTCAAGTGGATTAAACAGAGTCTGAGTAGTGTCAGACTGGAAAGACCGGACCATAGTCTCTTCATGTTTAAAACAGTATACATTTGTCACTTGTGATTTATATTTTGTTGCAAAAATGGCTATGGACGGTATATTTGTGGGTGTTACTTATATTGTCCTACTGTTAAGCTTTGATGCTATGTTTGACAAAATTGCAAGATGTCAAAATGGTAATGTGGTAGAAAATTCTGGATTGACAGTATTTGGTTTAGAACACTCTTACCCTCAAAACTTTGAAAATGTGTTTGGAACTATTTTTAAACATGTGGGGTTTTAATGTAGGGAATAGAGTATTAATAAGGGGGTGTCCTGCTATTCACCTAAACCATTTGTTAGGGTGTCAGTTTTTAGTTTACTGTTTTTACTACTTGCTGGTGACATTAAGTTAAACACTGGGCCTGTTGCAAATGATTTCGCAGATGCTGACTATTTTGGACTCAACTCCATGGGGCTTAGAGTAATGCATTTTAATGCTCAGTGCTTGACTTCTAAGTTCCATGAAGTGGAAGCCTAGATTGAAGTATATTGCCCTGATGTTTTGGCTATAACCAAGACTTGGTTGACCCCTGGTGTTACAAATGCTGAAATATTTATTGGTTATAAAATGTTTAGGAATGATAGACCTGTGGCATAATGTGGAGGTGTTATGTTTTATATTAAGGATTATTTAGAGGTTTCTGAAAAATCCATTTTTAAGGGAAAAGTGTTATCATCTTTTATTGTATTTACTGATTTTATTATTCTGGTTTTATCTTTTATAAAGCACCTTGGTTAGGGGAAAGGCGCTTATGTGAAAAAAAGGATATTATTATTATTATTATTATATGGAGAGCACTTGGCAGTTCAAATTGTTTTATGGTCTTTTGAAAAAAGTAACTATTTGTTGTAGTTATCTCCCTTGTAAAACATTCAAGGATGGGCTTATTGAGTTTCTGGATAATTTAAATTTTCATGCTTTCAAGGAAATTATAGTACTGGGGGATTTTAATTTAAATTGGTCTGACTCAGAAATAACTGAACTATGTGATAGTTCGGCCCCTGTAAATCTGGAGCAGCTCATTACAAAACCTACCAAGATGAATGTTAAATCAAATTGTAATACTGTTTTGGACTGGGTATTGTCAAATAGGCCTATTCATAATTGAAATGTAGACTGGATGCTGATTCTTTGAGCAACCATCATCACACCTTTTGTTTGTGGATATATAAATGCTCTAAAACACCAAACCCAGTAATTGCACGAACTAGAAGCGTTGCAGGCTTTGACCTGGATGGATTCTGTAATGAGCTAAATAGGATTGATTGGACTTTCATGAACTGTGTTCCAGATGAAAACTTTGTGTTAGATTTTTTTATTACAGATTTCTTTTCCATTTTGGATACATTTGCACCTATTATCAGGAGACTAAAATGGGCAAAAAAACTGGATGACTTATCTTACCTTTAAAAAAGTTAATGTGTGAACATGATAGGATTTGGAGAAAGAGGTGTAAAAAAAGATAATTTGGTTTCTACCTATCAATTTTATCAAAGTCTTCAGAAAAATTGTAAGGCACAGATTAAGTTAGCAAAAAATAACTTCCTATAGCAAAAACAAACAGCAGGTCTGTCAGATAATAAGAACTTTTGGTATATGGTAAATGCTTTAATTAATACAACAGGTGATCCAGAACCATTTATGAAGTCAGGTGAGGAAGTATCAACCAGACCACAACAAAATGCAAATAAGTTTAACAAGAGATTTGTTGACTTGGATAAATATCTTGGGTGGGGGAGGCTGGGGAGATTCTTCTCTGAGCGACAATAATACTGGTCCTAACAATAGACCTAAATTTTACTTGGAGGATATATCTCCTTCAGAGGTATTTAAGCTTTTGCATCAAGTTAAGCCAGATAGTTCAGCAGGGAATGATGGACTTTCACCCAAATTACTGAGAAATGCAGCTGAATCAATATCTTATCCTATTAGTATTTTGTTTAATTTGTCCTTTATGACAGCGCATGTTCCTGACCTATGGAAATGCTGTACATTTGTACCTGTGTTTAAATTTGGTCAGACTCATGACTTTGCAATCTATATGCCAATTCCCATTTTATCTGCACTTGCTAAGGTTCAAGAAAGGATTGCGTATAGACAGCTAATCGGTTTACTGTCATAAAACCAACACGGATTCAGAAAGTGATATAGAACTGAGACTGCCTTGGTCGAGTTCATGAACATGGTCCTAGAAGGTGTTGAAGGTGGATGTTTGACTGGGGCTATGTTCGTGGACTTGACCGAGGCATTCAATTTGGTCGACCGTAAACCACTTATTGCTTGGTTAAGTTATTTGGGTTTAGGTTGGTCATCTCTGGGTTGGTTTAAGGGCTATCAAATAGTAAAATTCAGTTGCAGTATTTCAAACAGTTTACCTGTGAAGTGTGGATTCCCTCAGGGCTCCATACTTGGGCCAATATTATTCTCTTTGTTTTTTTGATCATATTTCTTTGGTTTTGGAAGGTGTTAGTTTAATTCTATATGCAGATGATGCAGTAGTTTATTCTCAAGCTACTGATGTTTCAGATTTACATGATACTTTAACTACTGCAATGAATACTCTGCAGAACTGATTGTCTGCTAATAGAATGGTTTTGAACCAATCTAAAACAAAAACAATGGCAATTGGTTCCTTGTTAAGGTTAAGGGACATGGGAGGAGTCTTCAAGTAAAAGGTTTTAATGGAACTATGTTCGAAAATGTTGAAATATTTAAGTACTTGTGTGTTTTATTGGACCCAGTGTTAAATTTTGAACCCTACCTGGCTACAATGCCATTTTATTCATAGAAAATTGGCATTTTATATAGATTGAGATCTTTTCTGACTCCAACATCCAGAATGACTAATGTTAAGCAATGTTTGTTACTAGTGGTTAATTATGCCTCAGTTTTGTTTCTTGCTCTGCCTTCTGTTGCATACTGGTCTACATATTTGTATTAAATACTGTTGGCTTTGATATTGCCTGTGTCTGTGGTCCTTCCTTAGCTATTGTTGCCATCACCTGTTGTGCTGTATGGTTGGCCCACTTTGCCTTGGTTATCACTGCTCATTTGTGTGTATGCCATTATGCACCTATATACCCTGTCCACCTTGTTTTGCCCCACAGTGTTTGTCATGTTTTTCCCTGGGCTGTGTCTGAGGTGTCCTTCACTGTTGCCCATATTGGCACTTGCACTATGCCCCTGTTTTGGTGCTGTGCATGCCTCTGCTGTTGCCCTGATCGCTGTGCAGCACTGTTTGATGTCCTGTGTGACTGTGGGCATGAGCAGCCAGTGTGGCCTACAGCCACTTGCCTGTGTGCCATTATGCCTGTATCCCAATGTGCCTGTGATCTGGCTACCATGTCCGCCCTGCTTGGCTCCTTGGCACTGTTGTCATGGTACCTGTTTGGGCTGTGCAGTCCATTGGCAACTTCAGTTTTGTGGCACTTCATCGGAGCCCTCCTATGTGTTATTCCCACTGTACCGGGTACACCCCTTGTCTTCTTGCCTTTGAGTGGTGCTTTGTACTCTGCCCATGGTGGGGTGGGGGCTGTGTTATGCCCATCTTGCACATTTGCAGTGTCACTCTATTCCCCATTGCCTTGGCTGCTGGTTCCCCCAGTATGTGCTGTTGCACACTGCTAATTTCCCATTTTCAGTCCTGCCCTGTTGCTCCACTGTCTCAGGCTGGGTTGCTCCATTTGCTATATTCCGTCCTTTCACCGATGCATGGCACATGCGCTGTTACACTATGGCACACTTCTGGTATATTCAGATGGGGATGCGCCGGAGCATCTTATGGTGCATCTGCTGAATATAGCAATATTT
This sequence comes from Neoceratodus forsteri, assembly GCA_016271365.2. Taxonomy (NCBI): domain Eukaryota; kingdom Metazoa; phylum Chordata; order Ceratodontiformes; family Ceratodontidae; genus Neoceratodus; species Neoceratodus forsteri. The sequence continues at coordinate 60,400,901 of CM028130.1, forward strand.
CGGGGTGGCGCGTCTCAGATGCATGGCACAGGTACTAGCGTGATTTTTCCAGAAGACTTCTGAATATTGTGGAACAAACACTTACACTTCTCAGCATGGAAACAAGCCAGATGGACATGATCAAAAACCCCAGTGTTTCACCTCATATCCAAGGCTTTGACATGGGGCAGCACTGGTCACAAAGAAAGTCCATAATTTATAGGCAGTACATAGAGGGGCCCCTTCTTTTTTCTCCCTTCATTTCTGACCCCCAGACTTCTTAGCTTCCCTTCTACACCAAATAGCTCAGAGTCAGTAAAGGGAAATACATGTTCTAGTCCCTCTATCTGTTTGGTCTCCGGTGGGCATGAACTTTCAGTATTGCTCTGCAGAAGGGTATGAAAGCCTTCCCAGTCTTGACCCAAGACTACTGACCAGGGCAATGTTTTACAAATTTCCACTTTTATTATTCTTGCTCAGTTGCCTACTTTTAACCATACCGGGGCAATAGGGTATTTAAAGGTATCCCCATGCATGCATGCTATATTTATGGGATCTCCCTACTGACACAGGTGGTATCACTACAGAAGACTGACACTCAGTTGACCAACATCCAGTAGCCTGCAACCAACTTCCAGACACCGAAAATCCTGACAGTGGGATTTTGACTGCTACGGAGTTGGTTATAATAATTACAAGGATGACGGGGGCAAAGCCCCCCAAAACATGAAATGAACAGTCTGCCCCTGACAAAATTCTACTGTCAGGATTTTCATTGTCAGAAAGTTGGTTTCGAGCTAACGGGTGTCAGGCACGAGTGTCAGTCTCCCATAGTATATCCACCAAGATTGGGTTCGACAACGGAATCTGTAACCACTGTCTGCCCACAGCCCAAATTCACTGTAGCTGTTTCGTTCCCCCACATGAACGGATATTGCATACAGGTTTTTGAACTTATGTGTGTGTGAGGTAGCTATAGTTTGCAAAATCATAGTTCATGTGGTTATAAAACTTACTCCACAATAAAAACATACAATGTTACTGTCAGGTTTATGAATTGTGCCCAGCCCTCCTATTTGGGTCATTGGAGAGTGGGGTCTTGTGACTGGAGGAATTACACCAGGCCTGGGGTTTACACATTTTTTAAGTGAAAGGCTAAGCAATATTTCATCACTTCACCTCTTACCCATACCAGCACATTTTTTCCTATCCCTCCAAAGCCCTTTCTCCCTTCTTCTCTGGGGATCTCCTCCTCAAGTAACCACTCAAGGTTCCTCATGGGTTCTGCTCTTATTGACCTCTAGTCTTTCAGCTTGCAGGAAATGTTCCATAATTGTCACTGCTGCAGCCACAGTGATCTGTTAATATCAGCTTACCCAGTCACAAACTCAGCCTGGCAAAATGTTCCAACACTGCTCCAGTACAATCAAACCATAATGTCATCTTTAGTACATACTCTGGTTTTAACCACCGAGTAGCCACGTTTTGTAATTTTGGTGCCAGCACTCTAGGTTGTGTTGAAACCTTGAAAACCAGGGTGTGAAAGTTCTATTGATAACTATCTTCAGTTATTCAGACCTGGTCTAAGGTAACTGCCTTTACCATAGTCGCTGGTGGTAGTGACAGTTAGACTTCTCTGTGCAGCTTGGACATCTCCAGCCAGGTATTGTGCAATGTGAGTACCCCAAGTTTCTCGTGGTCAGCCAGTAGTACTGACATCTCTCTCAAAAGTCATACGGTGGGCCTCGGGCTCATCCTCAGGAACCATTTTGTTAGCATAAGGTGGGGTCCTACAGTGACTGGATTCCCTGTGATCAGGAGCTGGGCCAGAGTTTATTTCTGTATTTGCAGCACCTACTTCATAAACTCCTGCTGCTGCTGGTCTCTACGCCTGCAACTGCACTTGCTGCTGGTCTCTCTGAGTCTGCTATTGTGCTTGCAGAGCTATGCAATCCCATTGCATCTGAATGTGGTGTGCATGCATCAGGGCCTGTTGTGCTTGCTGTTCTACCAGCCATTTCAGTAGTTTGTCTGAGTCCATCTTAGCTCTATTCAGACAAGAGAAAGTTCAATACCACTACAAATGCCAACTACATGTGACAGGGTAGCAAACAGGCAGCTTCTTGGGAATACTTTCAAAGAGAGCAGTCTGGACACCAGTTTAAATGAAATGAAATCTGTTTTTTTCTCACTAGCAGGACAAAAGCAAATAGCTTGTATTCAGCTGAACAGAAACTTCTTGCAGTTGAGTCTTTTGTTGTCACAGAAGATCCCTGCACTCAAGGAGATTAACCAGCAACACTTATGTATAAATGAAAATAAATGCTTTATTGCACAAAAACAAAATAGTGATGGTGCAGACAGGGCTGCTATCCACAAGTGCTCAGATTCTTCGAGTATCACACTCTGTGTCAAGGGGCCCACTTGTTTTTGTGCAATAAAGCATTTATTTTCATTTATAAATAAGTGTTCTGGGTTAATCTCCAGTGAGAGTGGTGATCTTCTGCTTCTGTGTTTGACTGTCAGGCTGGCCACCTGTTTTACTTCCACCAGCCCTTCACCATATTTTGTAGTCTTCTTCCTGGAGTCTTTTGCTGTCTCTACTTGTGTCTCCATGAAACAGAAACCTCCTTCTTCCTTAATTGGACTCAGGTGTTTCTTGTTAACACGTCCTCTCCCCTTGAGAGATAGCCAACAGGTTGAATATGCAGTGCAGTGAGGCCTTAAATGGCAAGTTGCAAAACAAAAAGGGTTTGGTATAAATGCCAACACAGCTACTGTCAAAACCTGCATTGTCTTTGTTGCAGGGTTGTGAAGCGGTTTACAGGTGAAAGAAGTATGATGGACATACACTCTGTCTCCCCCTTCTAACTTGTGGGAAGGTTCCCATACTGATCCCAGAATTTCTGATTCTGCATTGACTGTTTTGGCTGTTAAATGCTCACAACAGAAGTACTTGACTTAGGATTGGTGAAACAATGGTGCCAAGCACATTAGCTTTCTAGATCCCAGAGTGCTTCAGTCATTCATCTGTAACCCTCAGGCTTTCATTGGCTGGTCCTAAGAGTTGACAAGTTGGTGATGCTGAGGTAAAGGCACTTAATTACAAGGTTATTTATTTCAAATAGTTTCTTGCCCAAATGGTGGTGGTCAATCTATTATGTTTAGTCTTGCTGAAACTAATGACCAGTGTGTAAGTGATAGTGGTGGTGGTGGAGGGACGGGGGTCCAGTTGGAAGTTTGCTAGGGTCTCATCTTCAAGCCCAGGGATGACCATTTTGACAGTGGCAGAGAGTACTGGGAAAGTATCTACTCTCCTCTCCTCTCCTCTCCCTGATCTGGTCCACAACACCACTTATAGTCAGAGAATGCAGGCAGTAGCAGCTGACCCACCCTGGGCCTCCATGAACGCAAAGGAAAATCTCATCATGTGGCAGTGTACACTTTGTTCAAATACACTGCAAAAATGGGGAAAATCTGGACTCTATTGTAAATGAAATATTGCATCCCAGTTTGAGTATCCTTGATAAAATCATTGTACAAATGGGCAAAAGCAGAAGCTCACAGTAAACTAGATGATGTACCTCATTTTAAGTATCTTGGATAGATAAATGGTAAAAAATGTATTGCCAGCATTCATTGGCTCTTTCCTGCTCCCCTACCCCCAACAGAGGAGGACTCCACTGGAATCAAGATGTTGAGTCCTAGCTAGGCTTTCATTAGTAACTAAATTGTAAAAAATGAAGAAAACATGACATTGTCAAGAGTTTTCTCCATCATGTATGTTACTTTATACAATTATGATTTCATTTATGTGTCCCCTCTCCCTTTCACTTTGTGTATCTCAGGCAATTCCTATCCTGTATTTCTGTGAGGATGTCTTTCAAATTAACACTTCTAGGCTTCCATTCAGCCTTTGTTATGAATATCATAGCACTTCCAGCTAAACAGCCACTCACAGCTACAGACCTGTTACTATTCATTCCTTACCCACCCTTCTTTTTAAGTCTTCTCACTATCCTGTCATAAATTATTTTGAAATAATTCATCACAGTGTATATAAATTCAGCTTCTTTTACTTACTTTGCTATTCACCTGAAGAAGGGGCCTGTGGGGTCCCACAATCTTGTGTTCTATGCCATCTTTGTACAAGCATAAACAACCAATGGCATTAAACTATCCTGCGCCTCCATCATTTACTAAAGATAAAAACTTCTCTTATACAACATGAACTGTAACAAGAAAGAAAAAAATGTGACTTACTGGGAATTGAACCCAGGGTCTGGAATACCATTCTAGTGCTCTACCACTGAGTTTTTGGCTCACATGTTTGGATCTGGGCTTACGAGATACACTCTCTCTAGTATTGTATATCCTGCAACTAGGAACAATTAAGAAGACAGATGTGTGTGCAGTATTTGCCACTGTTTAACAATTGAATCACAAACTGCAGTGAGATAGAAATAATGAAGAACATGCAAGCAAACATTAAATCATCCAACAGCACTTGTATTTGTTGTTTATCAGCCTGTATATGAATTCTAACATAATTAACACACCTCTGTAGTTGGAATGCTTTCTGCTCAAGTTGCATTCAAACCCTGCACACAAGTCTCGGCTGGAACTAATTTGGAATACCTGCCTGCAACATAGTAATGGTAGATTTTAGGACTGTTTGAATACCTTTTCATGTATATTCAATTGAATATTCATTATTTAGGACCCAGATATTTGGATATTCAGTATTCAAAATTCAGTATTTGGCCAGGAAAGAGGCATTTTAAGGAATTGTTATAAAAGCCCTTGAGTGGTACCATTGAGCCCTCTTTCAGTCTAGCATTCCATTAACACCTGAATAACATCTCAACGACTGACTCAGATCCACCAGTGATGCAACACAAGTTACAATAGTTGACATGGCCCACAGGTCCTTATAGTTTTTCTGTGTTTCAATTTGGCATGGTGAAAGATGACTTTCTAAAGTATACTTTAAAGTGGGACTATGGTGAAAATTGCTGGCATCAGTAAATTCAGAATGTGGATCAGTATAGACCCAAACCGCTTACTGCCAAAAATGAGATCTCAAAGTTATGTTGTTTAAAAATTACAAGTAATTGTACAACCCTAAACTCACTGCCTGTTTAAAAAAGCCAGTTTCAGTGAGGAGCTGCTGCTGATGTCATCTCCTGAATTCACAGTCTAGTTCTCTCTCTGTCAGCACGCTTATTGGACCTGTTTCTCCAAAGTTTAAACTGATTTATAAAAAGTCCACAAAATGCCTTTTTTGCATAGTATGCCATTGCGAGCCGTCTTTCATATGTTGAAGCTGCAATTCGTTTTATCAGCACTTTTCTGCCTGCTGTCCAGTTTTCTCTATGCGCCCCACCCCCCAGAATTAAGTCATGCAAGGAATCTGTCAATGTTTTACATACAGCACCAAGGAATTCTGGTTAAATTATAAAGGTGATTTAAATGTTAGTTACTCAGAGATACAGCCCCTTATTTTGGTACTGGTGACTGCACCTAATATGTAGATGTACATAATAAGGCATTTGGGGCACAATAAGAAGTTGTTTTCTAATGTCATTAATGTGAGGTGCAGTCTCATATCTCTGCAGTGGCTTCAAAAATAAAAGCTCTCATATGTTTATTTTCCAAAGAAGGCATTGTGCATATAGTACCTAGCTGACAAGAGTTCTTTATTGAGAGATGTAGTCTCCTATGTCAGTAGTGTAGATGTCTGCAATACCAAAACTGACTTACAGAAGTCTCTGATTCAAAACAGTGCTTATAAATATTGTTTCCCTTGCTTGATGTCATGCTTAGGGACTGCAACACTGAGAAAACACAATCTGGTCAGATCCACCACAGCTGCATAATGAATATAGTGAAGTTGTGTGAAATTGTTAAGGAGTTATGGAGAAACAACACAATGATTTGTAAGTAGTAAGACTTGTTTTAGTTTCCGTTCTAAGGAAGGCATACACATTATAAGGAAAATATATGGAGGTGTACATTTTAATGGAATGAGTAAGAAGCAATATAGGTTTACAAAAGAACCCCACAGCGAATGCCACTGATGCACGTGTTATCCTGGATGATATTGGCTGGACAGCCAAATTTTAAAGAAAACACAATTGCACATACCCCAATAATGGAAAGCATTATGGGAAACATATGCAAATCTCCAAGATGGTACAAAAGGTGGCAGTACATGAAAAAGTAATGGCTGGCATATGTTCAGCCTTGGGATTATTTACACAGTTTTTTTTTTTTTTTTTTAGAGAAACAGGGTTTTTGTCCATGAGGTGATGTAAGTTATATTTAAACAATGTGTTGATGTCAGGAAGTCAGGTGTAATGATGGACTGCTAGCAGAGAAAATGTGATAGCAACTTTCAGAGTGGGTCACTTTTGATAAGGGCAAGATAGTTATGCTTGTGATAATGGGAATATTAGGAAAGTATGAGGTCTATGAAGAAGTGAGGTACAACTATGTACAGTTTCATAAGTATGTGCTCATGGTGCAGGCAAATGTGATCTGCAGGTTTGTTTTAGAAATAGGTAAAAATAGCAAAACATGCAATTGATAGAAAGATAGATGATTACATAGACATAGAGAGAGTGAGAGAGAGAGAGAGACAGACAGATAGCCAGACAGGCAGAATAGGGATGGCAGTGAAGTATTGAAGTGACACCAACCCAACCCCCACCCCGCAGACATGGACAGGCATTGGGGTGTGCCTTTGGGTCATTGCCCATAACACTCATGCCATTTCACCTCACCCTACCCTGCAGACACAGACAAGTGTTAAGGTGTGCCTTGGGGTATTCAGACTTTATACTCACCCCATTCCATAAGGACATATGCTGAAGTGGGTGCAGTATAAGAAAATGGAGTGAACTTTGGGGCTGAAGAGTTAAAGGCACACCTCAATAACTGTCACTGGCTGCAGGGTGGGGATGGGAGTGGAATGACATGAGTATTACTGTTGACAATCCCAAGTCACACCCCTGATGCCTGTCAGTCCCTACAGGGCTGGGTGTTATGGTCGGAAACCCTAATGCCCTGGGTATTTCTAGATATTTTCATTCCAAGTTTTCAGCATGGGCTTTTTGTGACTCCATCGCATGAACAGTGACACTATCAGTTCATTAACTAAAAGGTATTTTGCACAGCAACTGTGCCATTTGGCACCACAGGTGCAAAAACACATTTTGAAGAGGATGTCAAAAATGACAGCTGTATTGGTTAGGAGGAGGTGTAAAAAATGGTAATGTTGAAAATCTAGTGAAACTAAAAAAAATGGTGAAGTCATAACACTACTCCTGCTAATGTATACTTTGTTCAAATTTCTATGCATCCCATTGTTTTCATCTCTATTGCTGTTGTATGACGTCTTAACCGAGCAACAGCATTTAATGCATTATATTATAAGGACAAGTAAATGATTTTAATACATTTACAGACAGTTACATAAACTTAAATCCTTTCAAAGAATAATTTAAATTTAGTAACAGTGGTAGTACAAAGCAATTACTCAGACAACTTGAAAACTGTAGCTACTTTATATTGTACAAAGACACCCCATAAGGACCTCCTTGAAATTGAGATACAAATGTCACTCATATATCAAGAATATTTTAATATTCTAAATACATTTCTTGCTTCAGTAACTGCTCAGCATATCTGCTGCATGACCTACTTATTGACATTTTGCAACAGCTAAGCAATGTATTGCTGCTTACTACACCAACGTCATGAACCCTAAAGCAGATGACTGCCATAACTAGGGAGGTTGTATAGCACAATGGTTTAAGGTTCTGAGCTGTGAATCTGGAGATCTGGGTTTGAATCCCACAACCCCCACTTGCATACTGGGTGACCCTGAGCAAGTCATTTAACTTCCATGTGCTCCCAGGTTGCCCCTGTAAACAAGTTTTCAGCTTAGTGTGCCACTCCTGGTTAAACAATCGAAAGAAAAAAAAACAATATATTATTTTTCTTGCTTTCTTTTGCTTCTACAATCTTTAACTACTACATCCATCCTTAAATGTACTTTTTATAGCTTATGTGTCTGTGACCTAGGCAGAACTATACTTAAAATCTCACAGATAAACATATAAATAATCAGAATAGCATTTATTTTAGTAGTATCTCCTTCATTTTCAGGTGCCCATGACACTGTGTATATATTTGTATCTTTTAACTTCAAAGAACTAATCCTATTCGAATGCACAAAACACAAAACTTTATTCTCTTCACACGTTATTGTTTAACTTCAGATCCCAGAATGGCCAAGAAACAATTTAAACTTCACTCTTGCATACCACTGTCATGGACACTTCTCATGCAAACAACAATCGATTACAGGAACCCTTTCATTTCCGTGCTATGCACTCTTACATCAGAGAGACATAAATCTTACAGAACTGCTAAAGAAACAAATTTATCAAGACTGGATTTCTGAATGAAAACATGTCATTTACAGTACCTATGTAAATAATAGTTTACTGGCTACAAATGTTACTACAGACATGACATTAACAAAATTTCTGTCTTACATGGAAAGCATCCATATAATGAACTTGTCAAACAGGATTTGTGACCTTCTGTCTGCATGTATCTGACAAAGGAAAAGGCACCTGCATGATCCTTTTTTTTCTATTTTATTTTTATACCCAACTTGCTCATACTGTCAGAGACAGATATTGACATGCTTAGAGTTAAAAAAAAAACATGATGTCTATGTGTGTGTGTGTGGGGAGGAGGGGATATGCCTAGATGCAGTTTCAGGTACTCCTTAATTACTTTCACAGGCAGCTCTGATAGTCAATTGTTCCAACATGATAGATGCACCTCATGTCTCTCCCACATGAACCAAAAAAAAGGTGAGCATGGATCTTTAGGAGCTTCTCAGGTGGAGACGGGATGGATCTTACTGCCCCACAAAAAACTAATGCTGCCTCTCAATACTCAGGTTCCAGTTCTGGTACCTCCCATTTAAGAAAGAAAATAGTGCCCTGCAACCACTGACTAACATGAAAGCGTATTTATTTGAGGGTGGAAAAAATTTCTTGGAGGAGGGTAAGGCAGAGGAGACTATTTACACCGTCAGTCAGTTCCAGGAAAGAAAACATGACATTAATCTTTTGGTACATGCAAAACATCTGCAGGCTTCACCCACTGCAGCTGTTAAAAGAGGCAGATTATGAAAATGAAGCAGAGCACAGAGGTAAAAGCATTTATTTCATGGAAAAAAGCACTTTTTAGCAATTTGAATGGTAGGAGATTGAATCACAACTCCTATAGGTTAATATAGTTTACTACTCCCATTTGTTATGCAAAAGCTTACTAAATCACTTTAAAAACTTTGTTTCCCTTGCATGATGTGAAGGTTGGGGGTTGCAGCACTGAGGAAAAAAAGGGGCATGGCTATGCAAATGAAATTAAGCACTGAAATAAAATATTTTATTTAATGGAAAACAGTACTTTTTGGCAGTTTGAATGGTAGGTGACTGAGTCACAACTCCTACAGGTTACTATGCTCATTTGCTATGGCAACCTTCCATAAATCACTTTAAACTCTGGAGAAATAGGTCCTACTGCATAAGCTTACTGACAGGGAGGACTAGACTATGAGCTCAGATAACATCAGTAGCAGCTCTTCACTGAAATCGGCTTTTTTGAACAGGCAGAGAAATCAAGGTTACAAAACAGCTCATAACTTTAAATCAAAGTAATGTAGTAAGCTAATTTTTGATATGGGATTTATTGCGGGTATGCTTATTCTAATTCTGCAAAGTAGCACTTTTGGCCAGAATTCTTCTTGAGCTGCCATTTAACCAACACCAGTGAACCATCTTCCAAGAACCTGGTGATTCAACACCAAAAAGACAATATAAGGAGCAGCACAGATCTGCCAGTAATGGAATACAAGCTATCTGGTCCCATTAATTTTTTGCTAGCTAGGTACTACTCAACCAGGAAAAGTGTCAGACTAATTTATACACTAAGGCACTAAATTTTGTCTTCCATAACCTCCTCCTGAGCAAGTTAGCTTCCTTAGGTCTCACCACTTCCTGTAGAGAATGGTTCAAATCCATCTCTCTCTGGTAGAAACCGGTATGTGCATTTAGGCCAAGCCAAATCCACACCCCTTCCCATCCTTTCTGGTGTATCTCAAGGCTTTATATTGGACCCCACTCTCTTCTCTGTCTTTGTCAAGAACCTCCCCTCCATGTGTTTACCAACTCACACATACGTGTGTGCTGAAAATACTGTCATCTTTGCCTCAGACCCCTCATTTACCACTACCTAGGCCTCCCTGCAAGAGACCTTTATAAAAACCCTCAAGGGGTTTGAGACCAATGACCTGAGGTGCAATACCAACAAAAAAAAAGTCACCATGGCCTTTAGCTCCCCACCAATTGGCCCAAACTCTCAACTCCCCCAACTGTCTTCTCAGTGGATGGCACATTGATAGATACTGTAGAGTCTTTAATTACCTAAGGGTCTGGCTGGACTCCAAGCGAGACTTCTCTTAACACATTGACTCCATCCACATCAAACTCCTGCCCAAACTGGGAGTCTTATACAGAATCAAAGACTGCCTCTCACCCCGATCCATAAGAAAGTAATCACCAAATTAATTATCCTCACATTTGACTACGCCAATGTTGTATATTGTTCAGCCCACCAATCTTCCCTTTCTAAACTAGACCCTCTGTATAACATTTTCTGTCACTTTACCTCAAGTCTTCCCTACTGAACCCATCACTGTTCCCTGTACTCTGCTCTTACCTTTCCCTCCATTGCCACTTGCCACCTCGCACACTGTGCCACATTTTTCAGCAAGTACTGGTCCAATGTCCTCCTCTCCTATCTCTCCTCCCTATTCTCCCCTTCTCCCTCATTGGGTTATGGTTTCAGAACCTCTGACTCTCATACCTTCGAACTCCTGCTATGCACTCCCAAGCTGGCAAGGCTGCTTTCTCTTACAGACTCCCAGAATATGGAATCAACTCTCCCAAACCATCCACCTTGCCCCCAGTCTAACCTCACTAAAACATCAGCTGAAGCTTATCCCTCCATTACCCTGCTTATCACCAGGGTTAAGCCCCTAGTTCTGTCTATGGACCTCCTCACTTTGGTACATGCCTTTGTGACATCCAGACTTGATTACTGTAATGCTCTCTACATCAGGGTCTCTGAAGGGAACCTTCACCAGCTGCACCTAATGTAGAATGTGGCTGCTAGGCTGCTCACTGGACCAACCAAATTCTGTCATATTACTCCGGTCTAGCATGAGCTGCACTGGCTGCCAGTTAGGTGGAGGATTCTATTCAAGGTGGGCTTGCTCACCTTTAAGGCCCTACACAGGCTGGATCCCAGTTACCTGTCAGATATACTTACACCAACCATCCTGGTCCACTCCCTCCAGTCCTCATATAGGGGCCTCCTGAAGATTCCCAGGATGAGGCTTAAGACTGCCAGCAACAGAGCAATTTGTGGTGCTGGTCCTGTCCTGATAAATTCGCTGCCTCCATCAATTCAGGAGGTCCCTTTGGCTGAGGCTTTTAAGGCCCTCCTCAAGGCCTTCTTATTTAATCAGGCCTTCCTGGACCTCAGCCATTAGTCCTCCCTGGGCACCAGGCTTATTTGTTGAGATTAAACGTTTAGATATATATTTATTAATCATATTTGTGTATACTGATATTGTACTGCTTTTAAATTGATTTATATTATTGTATTGATAATTTGTTTTTGTTCTTCGGTGCCCAGAGCCTCCAGGATTGTGCGCCAGAAAAATTTAATTTGCCTTGCCTTGCCTGCATGTGCTCCTCACTGGTCCACCTTATTGCATTCCCCTACTCCCAACCCCCTAAACTAATCTATGGTCCCTCCCTCCTCCCCCACTCCTATACTTACCATCACCACTCACTTGTGCCTGCTTCCCTCCAGGTACTGTCTCCTCCATCTTCTCCTCTCCTTACCCTAATCTGCCCTTCACCTATGCCAGCTGCCCTCAGGATACAGGTACTCCTTGCTAACTGGATTCACTATCTCCCCTTTTCCTCTGCATATTATTATGCTCATTGTACAACTGATTACTTCTTTGATTAATTAGCACTTGTACCTATACATAGTGATTCCTAAGTCAACCTGTATCCCAAGTTGTATATATTGTATATTTAGTGCAAAAATCCTGATTAATTTATCTGTTAGGGTTGGTATTTAAAGTGACAAAAGTATGGAAATGTGATGTTACGATTCATACCCTAACACCCCACCCCACACCCACCCATCCCACACCCCACCCCAACCCAACTCTCCACAGACCAACAGGTGTTGGGCTGTGCCTTAGGATTGTCAACCCTAATGCTCACCTCATTCCATGTGTAAGGAAGCTGACATGGTACAGCACAGGAGAACAGGTTGAGCGCTAAGGTTGATGACCCCTAGGCACACTCCGATGCCTATTGGTCTGTGAAGGGTGGGAGTTGGGTGGAGTGGTAGGGTTGGTTGGGGGAGGTGTTAGGGTTTGAATCCTAACATCACATTTCCAAACTTGTATCCTTTTAATATAAACCCTAACTGAAGCATTAATGAAAGTTTTTGCAATGAATTTCCTTACTTTTTGAGAAAGTGTAATCTTACCCTTATTTGCTTGTGGTAGCTCCATAGATGCATATATTTATGTAGCTGTGGAAGTACAGGGACCTCCGGCCCATGTACTTTCAGTTATAGCATAACAGTCACAAAATTGTTGCCATAACCAGGTTATTACTCCAGGTCAAATAACCGGTACAGAATTTTTTTCAATCCCTGCCAGAACATAACTCCGCACAAGCACAAGGTTAAACCACAGCACATGTGCAAAAACACATTTTGGACAGGATTTAAAAAATGACAGCTGTGTCATACATGAGGTGGTGTAATAAGAAGCCTATGTTGGAAATTCCAGCTCAAAATATTTAAAATTAGCAAAGTTACGAGCATGTGTAGCAAAATTGCAACAAATATTCACAACTGTGCCACCTTAAGTAGTTTTGACCCCAAAATTTCAGCATAGCCTTCTTATGACCTAATCGCAAATACCCAATACAGAAAATGTTTGAATTCCCACCAAAACATAATTCTGTGTAAAAGCAATGCCATTCTGTGCTGCAGGTGCGAAAACACATTTTGTCCAGGATTTGTAAAATGACAGCTGTGACATACAAGAGGTGGGATACTTTTTTAATTTTATTTTATTTATTTATTGAAATCTTGGATGTACCTGTGAACAGATGCTCTTTGACAGGTTCCACATCATGCACATAAACAATAATGCAATGAATTCAGGACAATATACAAATAAAACATGGAGAGTACAGTCAACAAAATGACAGTATTAACATAAGGGTACATAAATCAAAGCCAAACTGGTAACTATGGGGATGTGCAAAGTAAGCCTGTGTCAGAAAAAGTATGGGGAAAAAGAGAAGAAGAGGTGGGGTAGACAGGACAGTGTGGACATAGGGGGGTAGTCTTGGATAGAGGGGTTGGAAACGGGGTTAAGTGCCGTGGTTTGCCTATCCTGCAGAAAGGGGCTGGTAAGTCCGGGGGTCAGTCAGTGGGTGCATAGGATGACTCAGCAGTGGCACCTGCAGGTACTCAATAAGATGTTGGCACAGTTTAAGTCTGAAGGGTCCACACATTGCAGTGCTAGAGATATCCGTTGGTAGTGCGTTTGTCCAGAGCGGCATCCGGTACGCAAAGGCACATTGTGCCATGGATGTGTGGCATCTGGGTATATAGAATGCTTAAGTGGAGGAGCTCCTGGTTTGCCTGGTATTTAGTGGAAGGGACAGCAAGTTTTGCACTGCAGGAGGAAGCTGGTTTGGCACAACCGTTTTTGCCAAGAAGGCAGGCTTAATCTCTTATTCTGCCATTCAGCTGGAGCCAGCCAGTACGGGTATAGAGTTCACAGGTATGGGTTAGTTTAGGTGCATTAGTGAGTAGGTGGCAGGCTTTATTTAGTGCAACAGTGATGCATTGAAGTGCCAAATTGGTTGCAGATCTGTGGTAGCAAGTCATAACAGTGAGTATAAAATAGCGATACAATATGGGCGAAACAACAATAGTGAATGACATTATAGCAAGTTTTGTGAAACAGCGAATGGCACAATATAGTGACACCATACATTAGTGACTGCACATTGGAGTGATTGGAGTTGGCTGATATCTCCACCATCAATGAGCAGTGTGGAGTAAGAATCCTAGAGATGGGGGGTCAGGGGTCATAGCCCCCCATTGGGGTCCGGGGTGGAGCCCCCCCCATTAAATACAATTTAAAACAGCTGACTGGACTGTTATAAATGTTGCTGTGTGTTTTGGCATCTCATCCTTGTCTGAAGATGGCGAGGGGATTGTAGAGTCGTGAATGACATCCCTGAGACTTCCTGTACGAGTGTTGAAACAATGGCCCAGGTAGTGTTGCAGAGTGTTGCTGGTACAAGCATTGCTGTTGCTGGGAGGCTGTCCTCTGTCTTGTTGTGAGCTTTAGTAGCTGTAATGTGCTGTGCTATTATTGGTATGCACTATTGTTGGCGTCGCAATTCCCGACTCACTGTTATGACGTTTCCTGGTAATGCTGTGCTGTTATTAAATGGAGCACAGATCTGTATATTACCAGTCCATAATCTATAAGGAATACAATTCAGCTATTAATTGCCCGGTTCAGTGCTTCGTGGGTGAGACAATGTCTGTGTCTGTAGAGGATGCCAATTCTGGTGTTGATGGCTTTGGCAGTGTTGTCGATGTGCAGTGTGAAAGGCAAGGCGGAGTCGATGGCTACTCCCAGGTATTTGAAGTGTGGGATGAGTTCCAGGGTGCTGCCACTGTCATTCCATATGGCCAAGGGGTAACTTTTATGTTTGTTGTGGGTTGATGCATAGAGCATGGTTTTGGTCTTTTTATAATTCAAGACCAGTTTTTGTTCTTTAAACCATTTTTCAGCTGTTGCAAAGCCACTTTGGAGGTCCTTTTCAAGGAGTTCTTGGAGCTGGTTGCTGGTGAATATTACAGCATCATCTGCATATAAAAGCATGTGGCATTGGCAAGCTGCTGGGAAGTTGTTTAGGAAGACACTGAACAGCAATTACCCAGTATAGACCCTTGAGGTACTATGGATCTGACAGGTCTGCTGTCAGACAGGACTTCCCTAATCCTGACTTGATGGGAGTGGAGACTCAGGCAGCTGCTGAACCAGTCCATGGTTTCTCATGTGAGTCCAATATCAGAGAGCTGCTGTAGGAGGAGGGTGTAATGAACCATATCAAATGCCTTTGATAAGTAAATGAAGGATGCCCCTACTAGGTGGCCATGGTCCTGGGTGTTATTGATGAACCCGGTGAAGAAGGGCCATGATAGTACTGTGGCCATCTTGGAATTCATGTTGTTCTGGGCAGAGAAGCTTGTGTTGGTTAAGATACTCCACCATCTGGTCAGCCAATATCCGCTCCAGAGTCTTTGAGAGTAGCGGGAGTATGGAGATTGGCCTGTAATTGTTGTGTGCTGTTCGGTCCCCACTTTTGTGAACAGGGGTTACTGTGATGGATTTCCATCTTAGCAGTAATTGGGTAGTGGCAGATGGAGAGGTTAATTATTTTTATCAGTCCAATTATTTTGTCCCATGCCAGATGTGCGAATTTAAGGTCCAGTGTGTTCTCGCTATGTCTTGACTTTCCTAGGACCTTCACTACATATTTGCATGCATTAGCTTCAGAAAATATTTTGAAGCAGAAAGGTAGACAGTCGGGAGGTAGTGTAGGAGCCCTTGTAGTGACTCTTGGGTTAGGGGCATTGAAGAAGTCAGCCGGAAGAACACTACTGAGGTCAGTAAAAGCCTGATTCATTGAGTTGGCTATGAGTAAGGGATTTATGATAGGGACACCCTTGACAGCGAGCATAGTAAGGAGGGATTTGGGATCCTTTTCTGTAATATCCTGTAGGTTTGCCCAGAAGGATTTGCTGCTGTTCCATGAGTCAGTGAGGGCTTTTTTGTAGTATTTACTCTTAGTCTGTCTGATCACTTTTGTACAGTCATTACGGGCCTTTTTAAATCACTGAATGTTAGCTGCAGAGCACTGGGATTGTGCTTTTAGCCAGTATTGGTCTCTTAGGTCAAGAAGCACCGGGAGTTTGGAGGTAATCCATGGGTTAATGGGTCCTTTAGTTTTCTTTGTTTTGACAGGGGCATGTTTGTCACAGATTGCATTAAATTTTGATATAAAGAGGTTGAGTGCCATGTCCACATCTTTGGATTCTCCAAGGTCTGACCAGTCAATGAGTTTAAGGTCAGCCTTTAGTAGAGGCAGGTCGCCCTTTAAGAGCATCCATTTTTTTGAGGTTCTGGTTGGGGGCTTACAGTAGTTATTTTTCCATAGGCATTTGACAGTGGAGTGGTTGCTCATGCCATGAGGGAGAACAGTAAGATCAGAGATGTGCACTGGGCGGTTTGTGAGGACCCAGTCCAGGAATGTGCTGGTGCCGGTCTTATAGTTGATTCTTGTTGGAGTATTCACTATTTGGGAGAAATGGATCATGGAGAGGGTATCCTTTACCACATTAGATGCAGGTGATTGCCAGTTAATATTAAAGTCTAGTAGTACTATTTCAGAGTTTAGGCTCAGTGTGCTAATAAAGTTCAGTAGGTTGTTGGCGCCAGTCTGGGACTGTTTTTGTGGAATATAAACTGAGAGTAAGGTTAGCACTCTGTTGTGGGCCCCTAGCAGCAGTTTGATGGCCAGGGCTTGTAAGTTGTCATTGCCACATGGTGGGGGTATTATGTGGCCTTGGAGATGGTCTTTGTTGTATATGATGCAGCCCCTGCCTGTTTTAGATTGTTGGTCCTGTCTGTAGAGGGTGCAACCAGGCAGGGTGATGGCCATATCAGGTATCTTCGGGGATAGCCAGGTTTCCATGATGGATAGCACATCAGGGTTATGCTGAGTGACCTAGGCCTTCAGGCAGTCTAGTTTGGGGAGCAGGCTTCAGATGATTAGTGAGGCAAGCACAAGCCCAGGGGTTTTCCACGAAGGGGCATTGTGGTTTAGAGTAGGACCAGAGCTGGGATGCACATTGCCAGACATTAGAAGTAGGAGCAGAATAAGTAGATGGAGGAGATGTTCCTGTACTATCTTTTATATAGATGAGCTACAGCCTTTTGCTGGTTGTGCTGAATTTTGTGTGTTCTACAGTAATTGGATTATGAGACCATTGAGTAGTTGCACCACAGACA
This sequence comes from Neoceratodus forsteri, assembly GCA_016271365.2. Taxonomy (NCBI): domain Eukaryota; kingdom Metazoa; phylum Chordata; order Ceratodontiformes; family Ceratodontidae; genus Neoceratodus; species Neoceratodus forsteri. The sequence continues at coordinate 60,418,167 of CM028130.1, forward strand.
GGTCATATGCTGCGAGTGCAATTCCAGAGTTAGGAAAAAGTCAAACCCAAAGGAAGTGGTGAACTGCTAAGATCCAGTGTCATAGAGTGTGTTAAATGCTTGAGATGATGAACTGTGATCTGAGCATTTGCAGGATGTGAAAACCTTGTCTGTATGTTTCCTTTGTTCTTCAAAATGGTTGTTGCATAGATAGCCCTTAGAGACAAGTACATTTAAAGTTGATTTCAATTGAAAATGCTGATATCTGGTGGCAAGTCAAAAGCAAGAAGAAATGATGAACTGCTGAGTTCCAGAGTCACAGAATGAATTAAAATTCCTGAAGGTGATGAACTGTGCCTGCGCATATGCAGGATGTAAAATCCCTTTTACTAGGATACTAGGATGACTATGCTGGAAATATGAGTTGAAAATACTGAAAATTTTCAAAGTTCTGTGCATGCACAGTGAGATTGCAATGAATGGTCAGAATGCAGCCATTTTTTGAACTGTTTACCCAAGACTTTCAACATAGCCTTCTTATGACCCCACCTCATGAACAATATAACTGTCTTTACAAAAATCCCACCAGAAAGATGATTTTGACAACTGGCCACAAAATCACCTTTCTAGTTGGAGTTGCCTAACTACAGTAATATTGTTCATGAGGTGGGTTTCCCCAAAAGGCCAACATGAAAATTTTGGGCTGAAATAATGAAACATGTCTGAGTTATGGTCAAAAGTTGAAAACCCCTTATTGAAATACACTGAAGCACATTTACCTTAATTTGTCATGTTGCAGTTGCCAGATCCAACAGCAAGATGTGTCTTTGATCCATGAAGCGGGTCAAGAACCTGGGACCTCTTGAGGTGAGTGAGGGTCTGTGGGGACGTCACGGGGGGTGAGGGGAGGTGGATGCACTGTGGGAGGTCCGGCTATCAATGGATTTTTCTCAGTTGTGGAATTCAGAAAACAATCATGGTTATGAAAAGAATAATTTAACAACAGTTCCGCTGGTTCTTCCATGGGGCTTGGTATTGTAAGAGATGAATATCTGCATGCTTCATAAAGGGTTACTTTTAGCAATGGAAATAAAACACTTAGAAATATAACATGCACAGTTTGCATCCCATTAGCACCAAATGACATTAACTGATATTAAAAAAAAATAAATAATAACCTTCTTAAACTATTTGTGAAACATGATTCAGCACTTAGCAGCCAATTATTAAGAGAATAGGAGACTAACATTAAATAAAACATGCATCAGTTTGCTTTTATATAGACTACACAATAGCATATACTGGAATGATTCACTACATTAAAGGTTTTGGGTTGCCGAAACTAGAATATAAATGATTACACAAACTACAAAATATCACTGAACATTTTATTGAACTTTTATTTTATTAGATATAAAATATGTAATGTCTCTTTAGAAAGACTATGGAGAAAAACAGCACTTTACATTTTATCAGCTTTGATTCCCCACTGCTCCTGTTTTCCCTCTCCTGATAAAATGATACGTCCTGTTCCTAATGTAGCCATTTTCTGCTGCTGTTCTTATGGATCCTGGGTTTTTGCTTTAGTTTATAATTAGCTTATCCCTGAGCTTCCACCCAAAGTCTTTTTGTGAGAACATTCCTCCTTCCTGCAAAATTTTAATGACCAGAACTGGAATTAGTCAGATGTTTAGAATTTTGAGAAAGAGGAGTGGTTGTGATAGTTCTGATTCCCAGCCAGATCTCAATAGTGATAAAGCCTCAGGGACGTGTGACTGAAGAGGTGAGGGGTCTCACTCACTAACTACTGTGTGCCTCCATCAGTGTCTTCTGTGCCAGTCTGCTGCCATCTAAACCCAGTGAACCCACTGATGGATTATGGCACAATCACTTGGTTGCTCCTCAATGCCCGCCAGCTAGCTGTGCTCACCCAGACCCTCCCGATGAGTCACTGGTGACCAGACCATACATGGCTCTCTACCAGTGCTGCTCTTGGCTGCATGTGGACTTTATGGATACTGTTATGTGTGAGCATGATGTGACTGTTTTTTAGTTACCATGCTGAGACCGACTGCAAAATATGGCACAGACACCAATAAAGACAAAGCATCACGGCAGTGAGCAGGCAGCACAGCCATGAGACGATTATGTCCCGTAACTGATGATGTGCTGTTGTAGTTGGCTGATGGGGCCAGAAAGGCGCACTGCATTCAATAATAAGTCTTTTTCTATAATTCATTTGGAAGGAGAAAAATCTAATGCTGCATGGCATAAGAGATAGTGCTATTGCTGAGATAAAATAATAAAATTAATTCTTTCATCAGTTAATCATTTCCTTGAGTGTTTTGCCTTTTGACGGTCAGAGTTCTTAGCACCTAACTCAGACCCAGCAGTGACAGACGTATCCCCCCCAACAGTTCACAGCCACTCGAGAAAAGACTGAGCACACAGTACTGGCAGGTCAAATTTATTCTCTGACAGAACAAAAGTGGAAAATGTCACATACACAAAAGCTGTCACCCCAAACTGCACAAGTTAAGCAAGCCATGCCAACATAAGAGGCAGCACTGTTATTGAGATTTAAAAAAAATATCTGACCATCAGCCGATCATTTCCTTGTGTTTTTTTACCTTTTGAAGGATGGAGCTTTTAGCACCTAACCTAGACCCAGTAGCAACAGATCTAATCTCCCCATACAGAGTGACTCAAGAAAAGACTGAGCATACAGTACTGGTGGGTCAGGATTACTCTCTGACAGGAAGAAAGGGGAAAAAGTCACATACAAAAAGGCTGTCACCCAAAATTGCTCAGGTAAAGTAGGTCATACAAACATAAGAGATAATGCTGTTGCTGAGATTAAAAAAAAAAAAAAACACCCATTCATCAGCCAGTAATTTCCTTGTGTTTTTTGACCTTTCGTGGTAGAGGGTTCTGAATATCTGACCAGGACTAAGCAGTGACAGACCTACCTCCCATTCAGAGCTGCTTCAGAAAAGACTGAACACACAGTACTGGCAGGTCTGGTTTACTCTCTGACAAGACAAAAAGGGAAAGTCACATACACAAAAGATATAATCCCAAATTGCACCTGCAGGTCATGCAAGCTTAAGAGATAGGGCTACTGCTGAGAATTCAAAAGGAGATACTGCATTACAGGGACTGATTTTATGTAATCATACAAGGGACTGAACTTCACTGAAAAGGAGATACTGCATTTAGCTGGCTGTCCTACATACTGTAAATAAATAAAAACAACTAGTGCTTCAGGTCTAATGTTCTGTGGGATTAGATTTAGCTTTTTCACTGAAAAGCGTGTCCCCCATCACTTGTTAAATAATTACCTGTTTGATTTGTTATTTACCATTCGAACAGTAAAAGTCAAATTTTAACTTACATAACGAACAGAATTACTTAGTAAGGGATGGGGAACATGATTTTCTGTGAAAAACACCTATTTGCCTGGGAGATAGACTAATTTAAAAACAAGCAGCTAACAAAGCATATCACAGACCTAAAATCTAGTGTTGTGCAGTCCTAAGGGCACAGTACATTGTACAAGACTATTTTGAAATGTTTTTCAATAAACAAGATGGCTGACATCTGTAACATTATTTGTCTGAGACTCTGCCAGCAAATAAACCATTCAAAGAGATATGGCTGTTTACCATTCGATCAGTAAATGGCAATTTACAGCTCCAACACTAACGTTTGAACAGCGGCTATTAATGGTTCAAACTGCCTGTCCTGCAGCTATCACAAAAATCATTATAATTAAAAAATGGTTATATATTGTTTCACCAAACCATCCAAAGGCACAACTTGGCACACACCCCATCATCCTTACTAATTTCAGAGAAAATTTTCATTCTGTGTGTGCTGCAGATGATGGCAAAAAAATCCTGTTATTCTATGAGAAGAAAATGTCAGCTTTTGCATTTTTACCACTTTATATCTCATAAACTGTAAATGCTGCCATCACAAAACTTTCCAGATCTTGAGACACTAACAAAATAACAGCGAATCCCACATTTTGGACTTTTTCATTAAAAATTATCAAAGTTATTAAGATGCAAAAAATGAGATTTAACATTGAAGAGCTGTACCAACCCTAACTATGGGGAAGTGACTGTACCCCTATAATATTGTAATTAGTGGTTAATTTTGGTATTTACTGCATCTAAATTGTATATGTGGATAATATTGAACCTTGTTTTGCTCCACACTGTATAACTGTTTTGCTTCCTTACTGTAATTCTACAATGTTTGCTATTTGGCTTTTTGTATTTCCCACTCCCATTTCCACTGGGTTGCACCAGGAAACAAGCTTTGGCTCAGTGTGCCTTTCCTGGTTACCAACATTTTAAATAAATAAATAAACTAAGACACCGTTAAACCATCTTCTAAGAATATGTTTTTTTTTCCATAAACACATCAGTGACACATCAATGACCTACACAGAGCTGTGAGCAAAGTCAAACAACTAAGGTACTTTGGTTACAGTGTGCATGACTCACCATCACACAAAGACTAATGACTATCAGTGCAATAAGTGGCCCACCACGTTCACACCATTTCATAGTGCTGTGTGTTTGCAGAACTTGTCTCCTTAACTGTACTGCTGAACTGCATGTTGCAGTTCCTGTTTAAATTATTCCAATGTTGCATTATTGAAGCAATCTTCTAGTTCTAAATGTAATCTGCTGCATAATCAGTGTACGTACAGCTGAGGTTGCCAATCCTATTTTTATTTTCAACATTGCCTTCTCACATCAAGTGCTAACGCCTTCCATCTTCCTTTTTTCATAACCATCTCTAGCTCTGTCATTCAGATATTCAAATGTAAGTCTTCTCTAAGTCTTCTGCACTTATTTTTCAAAGGAGACTTCTAAAAATGCATTTGCGGTACTTGTCTAAGCAGTTCTATCTCTCATGATGGTGAGATAAGTGAAGTCCATTCCCATTCCAATCCAAGTAAGGGCATAGATTGCTGGTGATTTGGGACCAGTAGTCTTCAGCTTCAATTTAAGGAAAGGAACAGAGGTGTCAACGTCCATAAATCCATGCATTGTTGTCTAATCCTCAGTAGGTATGCAGACAGTAGACATAGTAGTAATTATTTATTTGTTGTTGACTGTTGCCCACATTAAAATTTGTTTCTTCTTGTAATATCATTAATTAATCCTCTTTTTTTTTTGTTAGTACTTTTTCTCCTCGGGTCCTGATCAGCTCTCTGTCCAAGTCATCCCCCTAGCCCCATACTCCGAAGTCCGATATGCAATCCATTTTTCCTCTTATATGAAAAACAATATCATCCATTAACTAAATCCTGCCTGGAACTATGCAGAAACAGGATTTAATCACCCAGGTGAGAAAATACATGAAAAGTGAAGAAAAAACATAAGCATAAAGAAAAAATGAATTAAAGTCACTCTGTCCAAAGAGACTTATCCCAACCTCCAAAAAAAGAATAAAATATAAATACTTTATTCACCTTTGCTAGTAAGATACACTGGGCTCAATTCTCAAAGCCCCTGAATTGATGCAAGATTCCTATGTCAAACATACATGGCACAAGTGGCACCTTGTTTCACAAAATGCTCCCTGAGCTATTCACAAAAGGTAGCCTGCTTCAAGCACAGGCTGCCTGCCCCAAGCAGGGCTTGCACCACAAGTGCACCCCAAAATGGGCTGCAACCTGGCACTAGAGGGCTTGCAGCAGATGTGGGCTGCCATATTCCTGAAAGTGCAATTCACTAAAATCTCCTAGATGGAGAAATTCTAAGTACCCTGCACGGTTGGTGCAGGTACATGGCTGGTCTAAGGGTTCTTAGACATATCCCTCTGGGAGAGTGTAGCTATGAAGAACTGTTCCAGTCCCTGTCCCATGCTCCCATGTCCCAAAATATATATTAGAAAAACAACTCCCCTGGTGAAACTCCTCTCCTCGATGTCCTGCAATATATAATCATAAATCCCCTGGTGATAGTGTCCTCCTTCCCCCTATCCCTGACATCCACAAATGCTGTAATATATTTATTTTAATTTTTTATTTATTTATTTAGGTTTTGTTGACCAGGTAAGTGTACTAGACAAATCCTGCCTATTTTCAGGCATGACCCGCGGGGGAGGGGGATACAGATGAATGCCAACTGACCTTGAACCAGATTAAGCTGTCGGTGGTATTTTTAGTGAATGAGGGAAATTTGGCCAGGACACCGGGGAAATTCCCCTACTGTTTTCGATAAATGCCATGGGATCTTTAACATCCACCTGAACTACCACACATCCAGGCAGATGGGACCTCGGTTTAACGTCTCATCCGAAAGACAGCACCTCAGAAATGCAGCACCCCTCTCATGCTGCACTACAGTGTCAATACTGGGATAGTAACCCAAGTGCCAGATGTGGGAAATGAACCCACAGCCCTCTGATCTCCTAGCCTCAGAGGCGAGTGTGCTACCTACTGAGCCACTGACAGTGCTAAATTGCTAAACTGCTATATTCTCCACTGATGTTTTAGTGGACCCCTTAGCTGATCTTGATAGCCCTAAATATATATTAACAGAATAAACTCCCCTAGTGATTCCACCTCCGCAATCCCCAATATCACCAAATATATATTCAGAAAATAATCCCCTGTGATGGTGTCCCATTCTCTAATCCACAGCATCCACAAACACTGTAATATATTATGCCCTGGTGGTTTAGTGGCTCTCTGTCCCTGATCTACCATGTCGCTAATATAATGAATGATTCACTGTCAATGTCTTTCTGTGTACCACCCCCCCAAGTCACGATCCCCAATCCTTAAGTAAATTATCATTGATGGTTCAGTGGACTCTGGCCCCAGCTGTCAGTGTGCCACCACTCCACTCCCCCATCCCTATACCAAGCCGACGACTGACACAGCCCACCCACTCACTCACCACCATGATTTGTTGCTGACTAAGCTCTCAATGAGTGCTGCTCTGATTACAGTACAATACTTGTTGAGAGCTCAGTTGGTCACTGGCCATAGTGGTGAGCAGGTAGGCTGTACCAGTCACTGGCTTGGTATGGGGATGGGGGAGCAGGATGGTGGCACACTGCCAGCTGGTGTGGGGGTCCACTGGACCAGCAATGATAATTTATTTCAGAATGGCTGATTGGGACTTGGGGTGCTACATACTTATACAGGGCATATTAGGGACATGGGAGACTGGGTAGGGGGGTCCACTTAACTACAAGGGGATAATATATTACAGTGTTTGGGGATGTTGTGGATCAGTGAGAGGGGGGACTCCATCACCAGGAGGGTTTATTTTCTGAATTTATATTCGGGGATATAGAGGATCCCAGGGATATAGAGGATGGCAGAAGACACCAGGAGAAAGGACTGCTGTGTGACTGGACTTCTCTGCTGGGACTAAAGTAGAAGAACTTTTGTATTTGACCTTTAATTTAGGTTAAAAAAAAATAACATAAAAAAAAAGTGTGTGTTTGGGTTAACTGAACTGAATGGGTATCTGAAGAGTTATCTAGGTGTAAATCTCAGGTGACTGAAAGGACTTAACTGCTGTGAGGTTTAAATTACTTGTAGAAAGATCTGGTAAGTAGGGGAGTGGCTTGCATGAAGGCTACATTTAAGACTGCCTTAGAAAGTTTCTGCTAATAGCTTGGCAGACGACACCAGGAGAAAGGACTGCTGTGTGACTGGACTTCTCTGCTGGGACTATATTGCCCTCTTTCCCTCCCCTCCACCCCACCACCCAAAGCTAGTTCTAGTTTTATAGGCACAGGATTTGACTGACAACAGGAACTTCCTGTTTAGGGGCAGGAAGTGAGTGATCACAGAACCAACAAGGACCCACCATCCTAGAAGGGCAAGAGTAGCTCTCTGGCCCCCTCTAGCTGCTGGAGGTCTGCCTCTGAGCAAGTAAGTGGTCTACTGCGAAATATAGGATATTCTTGTCTCAGAACAGGACAATCAGGAGCTTAAAGGGCACACAGGCAGAAAGTAAAGAGAGAAAAAAAACAGAGGAAAGAGTAAGGATTGCAAACAGTTAAGGGCCAGAAATAAGACATGATTGGAGTGGTGCAGTGCAGTGGCTGTGGAGCAGCAGTCTTCCGGGAGATGTTCTGGAGGATGCGGTGTTGTCCCATCTGCAGGCACCTCTCATGGGCAGAGGAGAAGGTTGCTCATCTCCAGGCTGAGTTGGCCAGGATTTGTGAGACCTCCTCTTCCATCCAGGGACCACCAGTGCCATTGCCGTTGCCTCAGAGGTTGCCAAGAAAGAGGAGTGGTTGGACCACAGTGGGCTCAGGGAGGGTGAGGGTGGTGGAACAGATGTGCATCCCTCCCATTGTACCTCTCCACAATTCCTATGCCATTCTGGAAAAGTGTGGTTCCTCTATGGAGGCACCCACAGTGGAGTCCAAGGAGGATGCTGGGAACCTCCACAAAGGAGACCCACAGGAGGGTGGCAGGGGACCCTGCAGGGGAAGGAAACAACTCCTGGTGGGGGACTCCATTGTTAGGAAGGTAGAACTGGGGGAGGAAGGGGAGAGGGAGGTAAGGTGCCTGCCTGGTGCCATGGCTTGCAGGGACAGGAAGCGAATCCTCAGGATTGCCGGAGCAGCTGCACAGGGGAGGGAGCTGGATGTCATTGTCCACCTAGGGACAAATGACCTGGCTAAGAAAGGGATTAGAGAAGTGCAGGAAGAGTTTGTGGAATTGGGAGGGTCTAGTCAAGTAGCACGGTAACCTCTCGGAGGTGCTACCCATCTATGGCATAGGAGAGGCTAAGGGGTTCGCATCAAGGGATTCAATCAGTGGTTGAAAAACTGGTGTGGAGCTCAGGGACTTGGCTTCATTGGGGACTGGGGTCCACCTGGAGTGATGCAAGTCTATACTGGCATGATGGGCTGCATCTGTCCGGGAGGGGAACCAGGATACTAGGTGATAGGTTTAAATGCTTCATTGGGAAGCTTTTAAACTAGCCAAGGGGGGAGGCACTGGAAAGGAGCAGGAAAATCCTAGCCCCCAAATAATCACGGTAGTAAGTGCGGCAAACACCAACATAGAGGTGTCGATAGGGAGAAGGGCAGGGGTAAATGGAGAAAGTGACAAAGGCAAGAAGGACAGGGATGGGGCAAAAGGGAGTAAGGACATCAGGAAATGGAGGGTAATGAGGACCAATGCCCGTAGTCTGGGCAACAAGCTCCCTGAGCTGATGGCCTTAATGGAAGAGGGATGCCTGGATATCGTAGCAGTCACAGAAACATAGTACACAGAGAACCATGACTGGGATGTTAACATACCAGGGTACATAACCTACAGGAGAGACAGGCAGGGGAGAAGAAGGGGAGAAGTAGCTCTCTATGTAAAGGAAGGGATAAAAGCAACTGAACAAAAGAGTAAACAGGGAGGAGAGGAGGCACTGTGGGTCACCTTGGAGACTGAAAAGGGCACCACAATCCGCACAGGGGTTGTGTACAGACCCCCATGTCAGGGGGAAGGAATGGACAAGGATATGATAGAAGGCATTCTTAGAATGGCAGAGAAAGGGGAGATACTGTTGGTGGGAGACCTGAATATGCCAAATGTTAACTGGAGCACATTTTCTGGAGCCACATCCAAGAGCAGGGCCATTCTTGATGCCCTACAGGTGGCAGGCATTAGACAGCTAGTTTCGGAATCCACTCATGAGGGAACAATCTTAGACCTCGTACTCTCAAACGGGGGCAGTGAGAGGATCTCAGATTTAGAAGTGGATTGCCATCTGGGGACAAGTGACCATCAAACAGTGTGGTTCACGTTAAACTCAGCTACAGAGTCAAGCCATACAAAACTGAGGTACTGGACTTTAGGAGGGCTGACTTTGGCAAGATGGGAGAGTGCCTCAGAAAAGCACTAGCAAACAGGCTAGAAGGAGGTGTGGAGCAACAATGGGAATTATCAAAACTGCCATCACAGAGGCAACAAGCCTTTGTGTGAAGAAAATAAACAAATCAAAATGAAAGAAAAAGCCACTATGGTTCTCAAAGAGGTGGCTGTGAAAGTCAGGATGAAAAGATAGCACTCCGGAGTATAAGAAACACAGAAGGAGCAGGACAGAGATCTGTACCAGTTAAGGCAGAAGGAAGCAGGGAGGGAAGTCAGAATAGCAAAGGCCCAAACTGAGGAAAAGATAGCCAACTCAGTTAAGAAGGGGGATAAAACCTTTTATAGCTACATCAGCGAGCGTAGAAAGACAAAGGGAGGGATAGTGAGGCTAAATACAATGAACGAGTGGGTGGGCAGAGGGACAGTGAAAAGCAGGAATACTGAATGAATATTTCTGCTCAGTATTCCAAAAGGAGGAGAAGTGTCTAATCCAATTAACAGAAGCACTCTTGATAGGGGGTCGATCCAGTCCTTTCACAGAAGAAAGGGTTCTGCAAGAACTCCTAAAACTGAAGGTGGACAAAGCAATGGGTCCTGATGGAATTCACTCCAGAATTCTAAAAAGAATTAAGGAGGAACTAGTGAAACCACTGGCTACTCTTTTAATAAATCATGGGAGGATGGGGTGGTACCTGAGGGCTGGAGGAAGGCAGATGTGATTCCCCTTCAAAAGTGGGTCCAAGACAGAGGCAGGAAACTACAGACCTGTCAGTCTGACCTCTGTGGTAGGGAAAGTGATGGAGTCACTTCTGAAGGAAAGAATAGTCAGTACCTAGAGGCCAGTGGAGCACAGGACCCAAGGCAGCATGGGTTCACAGCGGGAAGGTCATGTCAGACGAATCTAATAGATTTCTTTGACTGGGTGACCAAAGTAGTAGACCAGGGAGGGGCTGTGGACATGGCCTACCTAGACTTTAGCAAGGCATTTGACACAGTCCCACACAACAGATTAATAGTCAAATTAACCAGCCTGGGAGTGGGACCCAGGGTGGTAGCCTGGGTAAAACATTGGCTGGACAACAGGACACAGAAGGTAATTGTAAATGGAGTCCACTCTGAAGAAAGGAGGGTTACTAGTGGGGTACCGCAGGGTTCAGTATTGGGTCCAGTCCTTTTTAATGTCTTCATCAGTGACATTGCAGAGGGACTGGAAGGAAAAGTATGCCTTTTGCAGATGACACAAAGATCTGCAACAGGGTTGATACACAGGAGGGCGGAAAGGATGAAAAGGGACTTGGCAAGGTTGGAGGAATGGTCAGAAGTATGGCAGCTAGGATTCAATGCAAAGAAGTGCAAATAATGCACCTGGAAACAAGAACCCAGCTGAAGAATACACAATGGGTGGGAGAGTAGTAACAACAACAAAGGAAAGGGACCTGGGGTAATCATATCAGATGACCTTAAGGTTAGCAAGCAATGTGAGAAGGCAGTAGGGAGGCTGGGGTATACTGGGATGTATAGGAGAGGCATCATCAGCAGAAAGCAGGAAGTTGTTATCCCTCTGTACAGACAGTTGGTGAGACCCCATCTGGAGTACTGTGTCCAGTTCTGGAGACCCCATCTCCGCAAGGACATAGACAGGATAGAGGCAGTCCAGAGGAGGGCAACTAAAATGGTGCAGGGTCTGCATGAGAAGCCGTATGAGGAGTGACTGAAGGAGCTTAATATGTATACCCTTGAGGAAAGAAGGGAGAGGGGGGACATGATAGAAACTTTTAAGTACCTCAGTGGAATCAACAAAGTCCAAGAGGGTAGCATCTTTCAGAAAAAGAGACTTGCAAGAACAAGGGGACACAATTTAAAGATAGAAGGAGGCGGTTCAGAGGCAATGTGAGGAAATATTATTTCACAGAGAGGGTAGTGGATGCATGGAACAGCCTTCCTGAGGAGGTTGTGGGGTCTAAAACTGTGGGAGAATTCAAGAATGCATGGGACAGACATAAGGCAATTCTTGTGGAGGGTAGGAAGAAATAGGCTGTTGGTTAACTAGGATCTGCAGCCTATCCTGTAGGTAGGGAAATGGGCAGACTAGATGGGCCTAGCGGTCCTTATCTGCCGTCAAAGTCTATGTTTCTATGTTTCATCCAGGAGGGGGTTATGTGTATTACTGAATATTGGGGACATCAGGGATTTGGGGTTCTTTAATTCACAGTCTGTTAGCTGACATGGTGATTGGGCAGTGGGGCCACTAGCCACCAGGGCCTAGCTAGAGTGGTGAATTGCACCCCACAACTTGCAGCACACCCTCAAGATGAGCTGTCTGTTCAGCACACAGCCAAGGTTGCCATAAGCCACAGGACTTTGCTGCTGGGACCCTGCCAGATCAAGAATCAGGAACAGGGTCCCTGGCACACTGGGTTTGGTACAAGCTGCTGTTTGCTACAGCTTGTGCCCTTCTAAGCCTTTTTGAGAATTGAGCCCACTGTGTTATTTGAAAGCTTAGAAAAATCTTATCCCATTTAGCAATTGCTTGTTGTTAACTGTCATCCACAGTCATAACCTTTCCTCTTGTTAAGTCATATATTAATCCTCATCTTTTGATGTGTAATCCATTTTCCTATTATAAGAAAATAATATCCTCTGTTAACCAGATCTGAGCCTGAACTATGCAGCCACAGGATATGATCATCCTTGTGATAAAATACCTGAAAAGACAAGAAAAAGCAGGAGCAGAAATTGTTAGAGACAAGCTATTTGATGAAACTTATGCCCCCCCACCCGAAGAAGACAAAAACATTTATACTTTGCTTACCTTTTCTGGTAGAACACACTGTGTTACTCAAAGATCAGACACATCCAGATCTTATTTCTGTGGTGATGCATTAATCACTAGAATTATCCCTGATAATTGTGTGCTGATTGGAAATGTTAAATGGTAGCGGTTCTGTATTCTATGTTATATAATAATACATCAAGTACTACAATTTTGCGAAGTAATAGGTCACATACCTTTAAAACTTTAACTTCAGGCATTTTAAATACTATCCCTAACCCTGAGCAAGGCTCCTGTCCAAAGGACCAAAAGGATAGGCCTATTAACTAGTCATTTGTGGCTTCCTGACGTTTTCTTAAGGTATATAAATGTACATCCTGCAAAAGAAACAAACCAAAATGTAGATATTTTTAAAAAGAAAATGCAATCTTTCTTTTCCCTGTTCTCTTAATACTGTTTACGTTTATTGTATAGACCAAAAATGGTTCTAACAGCATTGCATTTCATTTATTTGTATTTGCCTTTCCTCACATTCTGTTCTTTATGTTTAGTTTTTACCCTTGCCTTTCTTTTTTGAGGCCTTGACAAAAGTGTATTATCAACATCAGCAGCAATAACTTATTGCAGATGTTTACCTGAAACACTTTGAGACTGGTGGTGCCACAGTTGTCACTGGCATATTTCAGTGGTAGAAACATTTGTAGACTGGTTGGGTTGCAGTGGTGACTGGCATATTTCAGTAGTGGAATCATTTGTAGACTGGAGACTGGTGGTGCCACAGTGGTAACTAGCATATTTCAGGAGTGGAAACTTTAGAAACTGGAGAATGATGGTGCCAATGCTGCCAGGAGTGGAAACATTTGGAGACTGGAGACTGGTAGCACAGAAATGATAATTTACATATTTCAGGAAGGGAAGCATTTGGAAACTGGTGATGCTGCAGTGGTAACTGACATATTTCAGGAGTGGAAACATTTGAAGTCTGGAGACACATGGTGCTGCTGTGGTATCTGGCACATTTTGGGAGTGAAAACATTCGGAGACTGGAGATTGGTGGCTTTATATATTTCAAATGTAGTAAACAGACAGTGGAATAGAATATGAGGAACACCAAACCAGGGTAGATGAGAAGCAATGCCACCACTCTCCAGGGGTGAGGAAAGTGGCAACAGCAGCTGGAAAACATTTAACATAATGGGTAGAATGGGGCACAATTAGTCCAAGGGAGATGAGAAGCAGAAGCACCAGACGGGGGGAGGGGAGTATAGTAGCAACAGAACCTAAAGAACTTCTAGCATGATAGGTGGAATGAAGGATCACTAGTCCAGAGAAGAGAAGCAGGAACACAAGTTCAGTTCAGTTTATTTTATTTATGCATAAAAACAATTCTTGCATACAAGTAAACATCTAAACAATAAAACACATTGAATAAATAAAAGCATAGCAATACATCAATCGTACGAGAAAGCATACAGAAACAATCAAGTAGACCATTCATAATTTTAGAATTTGATGAGCTTTTACAGAAAAAGTGCCAAGTGCAAATATTAAAGCCTTATGTTCTGTAAAGAAAATTTTGGACGCTAGTTCCCTTCTGGCTCTGCCCTTGCATCCTTTCAATAAAAGGAGACAACAGTTTTTCCCTGTAAACCATTAGAAGGGGACATTCTAACAAGACATGGATAATAGTAAGTCTACGATTCTGAATATACTTACAGAATAATGAGATTTCAATTTTGAAAAGCAGTAAGGTTAAATGTACTACTAAGGCCAATATTCTAATCTCCATCTATTAGCGGCCTTCCTATAGGTTACAGATTCAAGTCACTCTTTTACTTCAGCCTCCATATCTCGTGGACGACTGACATTTTCCAGCATCATATTAGTTTATTAGAATTAGTTTGTGAATTTTCTGTGTGTGATATAAGATGTTTGTTCTTTTGTTGTATATCCATTATTGTTCTATTATTTTGTCTTAATATACAGTAGGTGTAATTTCATCTGTCCCTGGTATTGGAAGTACATATGCACAAGGAATATATTATTGCATATCTTTCAAATATGTTTTTTAAATCTGTTGCCTATTTTTGGATAAATAAGTTTTTTTTTTGCCTGTTTGACACCTCTTTTTTAAGGTAGCAATTTATTTTAGTTCCTTATTTCCAATTTTTTCTGTTATAGCTCTTATGAGTTTACTATTTGTTTTTGGGGTGATTTTTCTTCCTGAGTAATCTGGCAGTTGATCTGTTTAGCAGAGGATTGATTAACTTTATTAAAAGAGGCTTCCAAAGCTTCCATTCCCAGTAAGGCACTGCTTAACAGAGCAATTATTTTCATTGTGAGCTAATTATTTATAACAAGTTCTTTTTTAATGTCTTGGAGGCCCACCAAAATACTTAGAATAGTTTCAGACTATAATGGGATTTTATTATCCACTTTTTCAGTATTATTTCTGACAGAATATGCAACAGAATCTTTCCGCAGATGTTGAATATCAGGGAAAATTGAGAAGGAAACTCCAAATTAACTTTATTAACATAAGGAGTTAGAAAGGCTTCAAAATCCTCCCCAAAACTATGTTTTTCTGCAGTTTTTCAATTAAGCTACTTGGGACAACATAATCAATTTCCTCCTTTTGCTCAGATTGATACATAATAATTGGGGTACTAAATATTTGTATATGGGACTTCTCATTAGCTTGAATAACCTGTACGTGAACTATAAGCATATCCAACTGCTTAATTTGTAAAGCAGAATAATTCAAAGGCGGGTCAGTTAATAAGGCAGTTTTAGATTTAACACGATCAGAGTTATGATCTTCAAGTAATTTTATTTAATTAAGAAAAAGATTATCTGAATCCTTTAAATTAGCTGGATTAATTATTTTACTTGAAGAAGTGACAAAAGTAGGTAGGGTTGGTCCTTGTATTCTCAGAATTTCTCTTTTACCCACAACATCTATTTTATTTCCTGGACCCAATATGCAACAAGTTAAACAGTGGCATACCTATTATAAAAGATAAGAAGCACATCCAATTCCCTTCTATTGTTGGTCCTCATATAACACAGCAGGCAGCGTCCTTCTCACTTCCTCCAGATGCACCAGAAACACCATTTGGGGGAGGTGTAGTGCCATCAGCCGCTGGAAAGATTCTACCATGATGGGCAGAATGGTGCACCACCAGCCCCGGACAGAAGAGAAGCAGATTTGTAGTAACATTTAAAGTGTCTCAGTAAATGACAACATGTGGTGCTTTACAGAACAATAATGGATTTATAATAACTGGCCAGCAATTTTTTCCATAGGCTGAGCCAGTTATAATTTGCCGTTATAACCCATGGGTTATAATGGCAACAAGCACTATGTCTGTCAAATACAAGCCATTTCTGGTTGGCTCTGCACTTCTAATGGGTGGGATGAACACTGTGAAAAACATAGCAGCTCTTCATCCTGCTTACCGAGGAGCCACCACACAGGGAGTCGTCGTGTTCTCTTTAATAAAAAAAAAAAAAAACTTATCTGGTTGATCCTGCTATCCAGAATCTGCAGAACAATTCCCCACAAATGTCTCTAAAATGCTTCTCAACCAAAAAATGGTTCTGAAACCCTTCACCACCCAGGAACAGCCCAGAAGCGCTTTTCCAAAGTAAGTGCTATCCCAACAGTCTGAAACTGAAAACTAAGCAACGTCGAAAGAAACGGCTTTAAAAAAAAAAGATTCCTCATGAAGAAACTATCTTTATTCACAAAGAGAGAGAGAGAGAGTGAGAGTGTGTGTGTGCCTGTCTGTGTGTATCTGTGTGAAAGTCAGGGAGTCACAGACACTGCAGAAAGACTGAACAAATTGCTGCCCAGCAATTATAAATAATAAAAGATGGGGAAGTGTGTTTAAAATTTTAAATGAATTGTTGTCCATAGTATGGGATGCATTAATAAACCCATTGGGCTTTGCCCTTGGGGTTTATGTAACATCCCACACCTCGGGCAGCCATTAATTTCTCATTAAGCACACTTCCTCATCCATTATTGTATATATAATAACTGACGCACATTTTTCCCATAGGGAAACCTGGTTATAATTTGCTGTTATAATCAGGTGGTTATAACGGCAAACACGCACTGGGTTTCTCTCAGACCACACATGCGGCAGTTGTCAATTTTCCTTTGTTGTGCTATGGTACCTTACCTCTTGGTCACAGACTTCACCACCCCTTGATCTTGGCGGTAAGTTTATTTTTTATAAAAAAAAAACTCTCCCTCTGACCCTGAAACAAAAAAAAAGGGAAACGTGGCATGCGCTGGAGTTCCCTGTTAGCAAGCATGCACCAGCTCTCTGCAATCGCTGCTCAATAGTCAGTTTCAAAATAATAAAAAAAATACACATCTAATCAATGTTTTAAACAAAAAGCCCATTTCTTTATCCCTCAAATAAGTGGGGCACTGTAACTTGTGGACCACACAGAAACTGGACTGCTCGGTGGCTGCCTGAATTTGCTTTCTGCTTTCCTTATTTTATTTTGTATAATTGCTGAGGCAAAAAAGCGCTCACCAGCAATTATAAAAAATAGAACATGGGGTGGCTTGTGTAAAACTCGATTTTACACACACCCTCATTTCGGGATGCTTTTCACAAACCCCTTGGGCTTCACCCTCGGGGTTTATGTAGCATCCCACAGCTCAGGTGTGTGTGAAATCTTGTTACACAAGCCACCCCGTATATTATTCTCTATGTTATGGATTGGGTATGCACAACAGTATACAAATAATGGATCCAATAAAACCAACAGAATAATTGTGTTTTATGAGTGGTCATATTGGTACTCAATGTGAGGTTGGTTTAGTTTTATGAAAACAAATTGCTCTACATGTGATGAGAAGGGATGGGTGGGTACTAAAATACCCAATCCACAGGACTACCTGCAGGCACCCAAAAAGTGCACTAAAAATACCTGGATGAAAAACGAATAGTCTGGCTGGGTCGGGTAGTTACTATCTGACCAATTCTGCTGTCCCATTACCCTACCCGTGCCATAATAAAAATCATGTGAAAGACTGTTTTTATGGACTATTAGATTGTTTGATAGGTGTCTCAAGCCATTATACCCATGGTGGGCATTGTTGAGGCATGTAAAGAAAGAAAGAGGCTCTTAGTGAGTCTGCTGCTGTTTCCAAAAAATATTCCTATGGGGGGCATTGCTCAGGCAGGTATGAGAGGTGCAGTCCATCTTAGCAAGCCTGCTGCTGTTTTCAAAATTATGCCCATGGTGGGCATTGCTGAGACAGGTATGAGTGGAACAGCTGCTCTTAGTGAGCCTGCTGTTGCATCCAAAAATTATACCCATGGCAGGCATTTCTCAGGTAGGTACAAGAGATGCAGTAGCTATGATTGAGCCTGCTGCTGTTTTAAAAAATTATACCCATGGCAGACATTGATGAAATAGGTATGAGAGGTGCAGCAGCTCTGAGTGAGGCTACTGCTGTTTCCAGAACTTATACTGTACCTATGGTGAGCACTTATCAAATGACTGACAAAAGAAAAGAAACAGTAGTACTAGTGTGGCACATGTGGTGGCAGTGATGATGTTTCCATTTCCTTGGGGTAGAGAGTGTGTAGGGTTTGTTTCCAGACATGATTTTTTTTTTGCATTATCAGGGTTTTCATTTTTTTTAAGTTTTACGCTCCCCCGATATGCTTCCCTTAGAGTTGAGAATCCTTAAGTAGGAGGTTGCAGGGGGCCCAGCCCCCTGCATAACATAGAAAACCAGTCACCAGTTTTCTAGTCGCTGTGAGTGTACAGTACTTCATCATAATTAATTTTCAGCAATTTGCACTCACCCAAATGGCAATCGCCCTTTTGCGATCACCGTTTTCGCATAGGACCTCACAGAGACAACACAGTTTTATGTGAAGCAAATAAATCAAAATGAAGGAAAAAAAACACTATGGTTCTCAAAAGAGGTGGTGGGGAAGGTAAGGGAGGAAAAGATGGCATTCATGAAGTATAAGGAAACACAGAAGGAGCAGGACAGAGACAGTACCAGTTAAAGCTGAACGAAGCGTGGAAGGCAGCAAGAATAGCAAAGGCCCAAACTGAGAAAAAGATAGCCAACTCAGTTAAGAAGGGGGAGAAAACCTTTTATATGTACATTAGGGAGTGGAGAAAGACCAAGGGAGGGATAGTGAGGCTTATAAAGTGGAGGGTGGCTGGGCAGTGGGTGACAGTGAAAACGCAGGAATACTGAACAAATATTTATTTATTTATTTATTGATGGAAATAGTTTCACCAGGAAAGGCACACTGAGCAACAAGATGTTCGTCTCCCGGAGTGACCTGGGGAGGGGGTACCAGGGGGTTGGATAACACGCAGGTTATAAACTGAACAATTAACAGAGGCAAATAGCAGCATATGGATACAATTGCATTAAACTATAAGCAACAACATATGGAGTATATTGGATATTGTATGGAACATATAACAATTACCTGACATATAGCAGCAATACAAGGAAAAATTTACCACACAATAATATGCAGGTATAAACAACAGGAGACATAGAACACATGATGGTGCAGGACAAAAAGGCACAGGACAAAAGTGCATAGGTTGGGGCTATATGCTAGAATTTATAGCAAAGCTAAGGCCTCTGGTCGGGCAGTGGGGAGGGGAGTAATTGGCCCATGGCCGAATCAGGTACAGGAGCAATTAGTAGTGAGGAAGTTAGCTAGGATGGTAGAAAGAGAGTGGGCAGAGGAGGAATGCCAAATTTGAGGTAAGGGATCATTCCACAGCTTGGGTAACCGGTGTGAGAAGGCGGCTTGCCCGGCAGTAGTCTTCCACCTAGGGATTGATAGTTGGCGGTAGTCACAGGATCTAAGATAATGGGTGGGGGAGGGGCAGATGAGAGTACGGAGGAGAGGTAAGAAGGGATGGTGCCAAGTCATAGGTTAGACACATAATTAGCACAGTTTGAAATGTGGTGGTTTCCGAGGGATGGTAGTGCCAGGGAACGGTAGAGGTCGCAGTGGTGGGTAAAAGATGGGGCATCTAGAGCAAAGTGGCAGAATGCATTAAAAAGTGTGTCCAGCTTAGATAGGGTGTACTTAGGGGCTGCAACATAAACAATGTCACAGTAATCAAAGGAGGGAAGTATAATCTTCTGGACCAGTTTACGTCGGACGGGGGAGGGAGGCTACTGTGGTTCCTATAAAGTGCACCAAGCATGAGGCATAGTTTTTTTGAAATAGCATCGAAGTGGTCTGAGAAGGAAAGATGGCAGTCAAGCCATATCCCCAAGTAGCGGAATGAGGAGACATCTTCAAGTTTTTGACCATATAGGATGTGGAACTAGGGAAGGGATGGAAGTCTGGATAGGCATTGTCATGTGCCAAAAGTCATTGTGACAGTGTTTTTTTTACATTTAGGGAGAGCCGGTGAGAGCTGAACCATTGATGTATTTTGTTGAAGTCGGCTTGGAGGTTAGTTTGCACAACTTCAGGATAGGAGCCTGAGGAGAAGAGTACAGTGTCATCTGCATACAAGTGGATTAAGGTAGTAGAGCAGATGAGCGGTAAATCATTTAGGAATATAGAGAACAGTATGGGTCCCAGAACAGACCCCTGGGGGACACTGGTAGTTAAGGTAAGAGGGGAGGAGATAGCATTTGTGACTCTAATGGACTGGGTCTGCCAGAGAGGTAAGATCTGAACCAGTTGGTGGCAACAACAGAGAGGTCTGATTCAGTGAGACAAGAAAGCAATATAGAGTGGGAGGCGGTGTTGATGGCTTTCGCAAGGTTGACAAAGACGTCTAAGGTGATCAGCCCACTGTCCATACCAGTCAGTATGGAGTCACTAAGCCTTATCAGGGGAGATGCAGTGGAGTGTCCCTTTCTGAAAAATGACTGGTAGGGTGTGAAGAAATTAGAGTTGGTGAGGAGGAAGTAAGTTTGGTGAGCACAAGGTGCTCTTGTAGTTTTGCTAGTACTGGGAGGAGGGAAATAGGCTGGTAGTTAGAGGGGGAGGTGGGGGTGTCTCCTTTTAGGAGAGGGATGACAGTGGCATGCTTCCATGCTTGGGGGATGGCAGTGGCAGCAGTGGTGGCAAAGGATTGGTTTAAGAGTTTGGCAAGTGGAATTGCTATGGCTGTGGTGGAGAGGTAGAGGAGTATAGGGTCCAAGCCATCTGGGTGAGAGGTGGGGGCATCAAGAGCAAAGCTGCAGAAGGCATTGAAAAGGGTGTCCAGTTTAGATAAGGTGGACTTTGGGGCTGCACTGTAGACAATGTCGCAGTAGTCTAAGGAGGGGAATATCTTCTTCTGGACCAGTTCATGTCGAACGGGTAGAGGGAAGCTACTACGGTTCCTATAGAACAGAAAAAAGCAAAGAGCACCAGGATACGTGTGGTGCTATATACAAATTGACCAGTAACAGTTAAATATAAGCACCTACACAACTCAGTAACAGCATCCAAAAGATGTAAAATCCAAGTCTTTTTATTGCAAACCAAAGTGCACACCGAAAAAAAGGACTGACGTTTCACTTGGCCGGCTGCCAAGCTTCCTCAGAGTAAAAGACACAATAAAATTACTTCACTTAAATATTCTATCAACTATGTCATGTGATTTAACACCACCAATGTGAACACAATTCAAATTAAATTGAATTGGGTACTACTACCTTAAAGGTACACATGACATATCCACTTGCCCCATACTAATACTAGGTAACACACAAAATGTGGGCAATTACTGTTCTTAGTGAAAATTATTACAATTATCAAATATATATATTGTTAGAAACAAGCAACATGTTTAATTTATGTCAACTTATATATTTGTCTACTTCTTTATTGCAAAAAACATTCACAAGTTGCTAATAATTCATTACTGTTAGAAAAAGGCTATACATGCAGTAAACCTGCTAAAACTCATTCGTAAGTAAGGCTTTTTGTCTTCTCAGAAATATATAAATCATTATTTCTTTTAAAATACTACTGATTCAAAACTTTCATTAAGGCCCCTATCCGAGCCGATTTATTTATATTTCTTTAAGAATGCAGCTAACTCGATGTTCTCATTGAGCCCCCTATCATAACAAGCATTCAATGTATAAATCCAAAAACTCTCTCTTTGCCCTATTTTTTTATTCAGGTTACCACCCCTAGAGCCCAAAGATACCAATTCAAGTCCCAAAAAATTGTAGTTATGTCTACCCTGGCCGCATTTCAAAATGTGCTTGATTATGGCATACGAAGTATCAGTTCTTTCAACTGCCCTGACATGTTCACCAATTCTAATCTTTAATTTGCGGACAGTTCATCCCACATAATAGGCACCACATTCGCAAGTAAGCAAATATATCACCCCCATGCTGTTACATGTAACATAATCTTGCAGTTCAATATTATCACCTGTCACTGGATGTCTAAAAGATTTGCAACAATTAATGTATTTACAATACATGCAGTTGCCACATTTATAAGTTCCCTTTGGTCTAGATGTTAACAATGTTTGTTCATCTTTCATATTAGACTCCACCATATTAGACACAACATAGTCTTTCACACTTTTGCACTTGCGGTACACTACATTGGGACCACTTCTAGTTAAATCATTCAATTTGGGCTCTATTTCCAAAATAGACCAATTATTGACTACAATTTGTTTAATCTCACATGCTTGTTTTGAAAAACTGGTAACGAAAGGACAGTCCACGCCTGACGTGACCTTTTGTTTATATACCAAGGTGTCCTGTCTGTCCATCTCGTCCACCCTTTTAATAGCCGATGCTATGCTGTTGTTGCTATACCCCCTATTTTTGAAACGTAATATTTGTTCACTACGTTTCTTTACAAATTCTGAATGTTCAGAACAATTATGCAAAGTCCTTATCAACTGACTCTTGGGTATATTAAATTTAGTGTGGAAGGGATGACAGCTATCAAATCTTAAGATGGTATTTCTATCAGTGTCCTTCTGGTATAAAGTAGTACATGCTCCTCCTTTGTTGTCCTTATAAATGTTTAAGTCCAAAAAAGTTACAGTGGACTGATTGATCTCATATTTATAAGTAAGACTACTATTGGTTTGTTCCATCCATTGTATGAAAGAACCAAACTCATCAACTGTCCCCTTCCAGACTATCAATATATCATCTATAAAATGTCTCCACAAATCCACCAAAAAGTAAAACAGATTAGTGGCGGCATCATACAGATGATCAATTTCCCATTTACCCACAAAAAGGTTAGCATAACTTGGTGCCATTGTGGTACCCATAGCTGTACCTCGTACCTGATGATACAATATTCCATCAAATACAAATACATTCATTGTCAGAACCATTTCTGCCAACTGTAATAAAAAATGTGTGGGGTTTTTTACTAAGTCTTCTTCAGCCCTGGTATTTAAAAAATACCCTAAAGCTTCTAATCCACTATCATGGGGTATAACAGTGTACAAAGAGTTAACATCAACCACTGAAAAATACCATGATTGTTCCAGGTATAAATCCTCCACAATCTGAACTACTTGTGTCAAATCTCTTAAATAAGATCTCAGGTTTTGTACCAGTGGTTGTAGAAACCCATCAAGGTACATAGAGATTGGTCCAGTTAACCATCCATTACCAGATACTATCGGTCTTCCAGGAGGATGTTCAATATTTTTATGAATTTTAGGAAGTGCATAGATAGTAGGAATAATAGGATGTGTTACAGTTAGTGTTCTATACTCAATTTCAGAAATGTATCCTTTAAGAAAACTCACATTCAAACATTTATCTATTCTTTGTTTAAATGAATCTATAATCTGATGTGTAATTTTAACATAAAAAGTTTCATCACTGACTAACCTTTTAACCTCATTTATATAATCTGGAGTATTAAGTACCACAATGGCACCCCCTTTATCAGCAGGTTTAATTGTAATGAATCTGTTAGCCCGTAGATTTTTAAGAGCTTCCATTTCATTTTTACTACAGTTACTAAAACTCGTTGGTTTGATTTTCGTTTGTAAATTTCTTAAATCTATTTCACATTTTTTAACAAAAACTGCTACAATTGGATTTACGGGTGGACAGTATTCTGATCTTGGTTGTAATCTGGTAGTATTAATACAAGGGCTATCTTCCCTATCCCAAGCAATACATTTAAGGGTTGGATTCCTACCAAATTTATGTAAATCAACAAATGTGTTGAAAAAATCAGCACCTCTATCTGGACAGAAGGACAAACCTTTACTAAGAACCAACAACTCATTTTGCATTAAGGAGTAATTGGATAAATTGATCACTGGTATTGGGTTGTCCAGTGACTGGTTAATTGGACTCTCCAGGAACTGTTCTACTTTGGTTAGATTGTGATTATCGCTTTCAGCCACCAATACAGAACTAGAATTCACTAAATCACCACAAATACTATTAGCAGATGTACCCTGCTCAGTAAAATTGTCATAAGTTTTGGGATCAAAGATACATGCAACAGGTGTATCAAGGTCACAAGTATTTTCTACACCTCGTGAATTCACTAAATCATCACAAACATCATTATCAGATGTACCCTGTTCAAAAAAATTGTCATGAATTGTAGTATCACTCAAAGGATCAAAAATACATGCAACAGGTGTATCAAAATCACAAGTATTCTCTACTTCTCATGGATGAGTTTCTAAAGAAATAGAGGATTTATTACAGGACAAAGCTTGTAAACTATTCATAATCAATATTTTGTCCTGATTCTTCTTCCACGCTGCCCCCGTCCTCTTTGCTGGAAATGTACGTTTTGAAAACGTGTACGTTGCTGTCTCTGACTGCACCGTATCACCTGGTTTTGGGGGGGGGGAACTGTCCAAGTGGGGATTCCCCCATAAGACTTTCAGGATGAGTGTCCGAGTCGTCTGTATCAGAGGGACCAGTTGTGTAGTCCAAAACCGTATTTGTAGGTCCCAAAAATGTACTGTTTTTTTTTAATATAGATCTTGGACCTGAATCATTAGAGTCATTCCAGTTATAAACTTTACCATGTAAATAATCATTCTCATCTCAAGTAAACTTTTTTTGTTTCTGTTTTTTAATAGTCACATCATACCTCATCACTTTTTCAAATAACATTTGGTTGAGTCTCTCCCATTCCATGGTATCAACAGACTCCTTTAGCTGAATCGCCGCTTCATTAATCTCTTTGGACAAAGCCTCCCTGATAGGTTTGACACATTCTAAAATAAGCTCAATGTTTTTAACTGAAGCCTCATGCATGTTATCATGCCAATGAGACATGAATTCCAAATTTTCAGTACCATATGCTGGCTTTTTCGTTATGTGAAGTCCCCTAGGGACTCTATGTACCTGAAGATATGCATCCAAAGTGGTTTTATGCCAAAACATTCTTCTGCCTTTCAAAACCAATTTTTCAAATTTACGATATAGAGTCTTAGGGTTTAACTCACCCATGCTGTTCACGATTCCATTGTTCTTTTCCAGTAACGGATTATCTCCTTCTTGGGCAAGAAAGACACAGCTCGCGAAGTTAATCGGGTGTGCACCACCACTAGCACCATTAACAGAGACCTGTTGCACTCGTCGGATACCTCCCTGTAGCTGTGACATCACAACACGTAGTGTTACTCACAAAGGGTTCATCTGGAAGCTGCTGCTTTTACCGACAGTGCCGCTCTCTGATGAAAATATCCAAGATGTATACAATTATCTACTTCTTTAATTAGTAGTTCCTTGGCTTAGTGATGTAGGTGGCAAAAACATTGGCAGTGATATTTAGTGTCTTATCACTTCTTACATATTACACTGCCATTGGATGCAAACGGCTTTTACGGTTACTAAAAAAAGTAACCAACCTGTGCTCTAAAAAGTGAATAAACACAGAACAGAAAAAAGCAAAGAGCACCAGGATACATGTGGTGCTATATACAAATCGACCAGTAAGAGTTAAATATAAGCACCCATGCAACTCAGTAACAGCATCCAAAAGATGTAAAATCCAAGTCTTTTTATTGCAAACCAAAGTGCACACGGAAAAAAAGGACTGACGTTTCACTTGGCTGGCTGCCAAGCTTCCTCAGAGTAAAAGACACAATAAAATTACTTCACTTAAATATTCTAACAACTATGTCATGTGATTTAACACCACCAATGTGAACACAATTCAAATTAAATTGAATTGGGTACTACTACCTTAAAGGTACACATGATATATCCACTTGCCCCATACTAATACTAGGTAATACACAGAATGTGGGCAATTACTGTTCTTAGTGAAAATTATTACAATTATCAAATATATATATATATTGTTAGAAACAAGCAACATGTTTAATTTATGTCAACTTATATATTTGACTACTTCTTTATTGCAAAAAACATTCACAAGTTGCTAATAATTCATTACTGTTAGAAAAAGGCTATACGTGCAGTAAACCTGCAAGCCATCTGGGTGAGAGGTGGGGGCATCAAGAGCAAAGCTGCAGAAGGCATTGAAAAGGGTGTCCAGTTTAGATAAGATGGATTTTGGGGCTGCACTGTAGACAATGTCGCAGTAGTCTAAGGAGGGGAATATCTTCTTCTGGACCAGTTCATGTCGAACGGGTAGAGGGAAGCTACTACGGTTCCTATACAGTGCACTGAGCTTGGGGCACAGTTTTTTTAAGATAGCATCAATGTGGTCAGAGAAAGAAAGATGCTGGTCGAGCCATCGGAATGAGGTGACATCCTCGAGTTTTTGTCCATCCAGGGTGTGGAAATAGGGAAGGGAGGGGAGGGGAGTCTGGACAGGCATTGTCTTGTGCTAAAGGTCATCGTGACAGTTATTTTAGCATTTGGGGAGAGCTGGTGAGTGCTGAACCAGTGCTGAACTTTATTCAAGTCAGCTTGGAGGTTAGATTGTGCTGCTTCCAGGGAGGTGCCTGAGGAGAAGAGTACAGTATCATCTGCATACATGTGGATTGATGAAGTAGAGCAGATGAGTGGCAGGTCATTAAGGAAAATGGAGAACAGAATGGGTCCAAGAACTGACCCCTAGTGGACGCTGGTAGTTAAGGGAAGGGGGGATGGAGATGGCATGTGAAACTCTAACAGATTGTGTTCTGTCAAAGAGGTAGGATCTGAACCAGTTGGTGGCAGGAACAGAGGCCTGATTTAGAGAGACACAAGAGCAGTAAGGGATGGGAGACGGTGTCAAAAGCTTTTGCAATGTTGACAAAGATGGCTGAGGTGATCTTCCCTCTGTCCATACCAGTTAGGATGGTGTCAGTAAACCTTGTCAGGGAGGAGGCGGTGGAGTGATCCTTCCTGAACCCTGACTGCAAGGAGATGACAAAATTAGAGTCAGAGAGAAAGGATGTAAATTGGGTGAGCACAAGGTGCTCTTGTAGTTTTGAGAGAGCTGGGAGGAGAGAGATAGGGTGGTAGTTTGAGGTGGAGGTGGGGACACCTCCTTTAGAGAGGGGAATGATGACGGCATGCTTCCATGCCTGGGAAATTGCTGCACTGGCAAAAGATTGGTTTAGGAGGTTGGCTAGCGGGGTTGCTATGGCGGGGCGGAGAGGTGGAGGAGTTTAGGGTCCAAACCATCAGGAGATTTGCCTTTTGAAGGGTTGAGAGATAGTAGTGCATCAAGGGCATCTGCTGTCGAGATGTCTTTGAAGGAGAAGGTAAGAGACCTAGTAGGATTCTTTATATCTGTGGTGGATTCTAGCAGTGAAGGATTGGGCAGGGAAGAGGGGAGAGTGGCAGCACAAGTGGAGAAATATGTGTTGAACTCACAGAATATCACAAACAGGGCTTGGGGCACCTAACTGATACTGTAATATAGCCTAAATGGTTTTCACTATACTGCAGAGACACACAGAGTAGCTATGTCAAAGACAGGGCTTGGGGCACCTAACAGACATTGTGTAATACAGATGAAATGGCGTTATGCAGAGACACAGAGTAGCTAATGTCACACACAGTACTTGGTGTACCTAACAGACAGTGTATAATACTGCTGAAATGTCATTATGCAGAGACACAGTGTAGCTGTATGTGACATACAGGGCTCAGGGCACCTAACAGACACTGTCTAATACAGCCGAAATGGCTTTATGCAGAGATGCAGAGTAGCTAAGTGTCTGACATGGTGTGAGACATCTAACAGACACTGTAATATGGCACCAGGTCAAAACATAGAAAACCACAACATTGTGGTCAAGAACTGTGCAACTCAAATGCTGCAAACAAAAGCACTTGGTAAAAACACTGAAAGCAGCTACAGTGCCACACAAAACTCAATGACTCTGCTGTGTATTCTTTGGGGGGGCTCCACCATCTGCACCCCCTGAACATCCTGAACTAAATATAGCCACTTCCGGGAGGAGTCAACTCGGGGAGGAAATGCAGGGAAGGAATTGCTGAGGGGGGAATAAGGAACCCAGCAGATAATCCAGAGGGGGGGTAAATGTGCAGTTTGGGGGGTGGATATAAGCACCAGACAAGTTGGGTGGGTGGAGCAAAATAAAACAAAATCTCATGACTGAAGAAAAACAATATTGATGGATTATCTCATCCCTGGACCAGGAGCCAAACCCCAATCCACCAACATCCCAACAACCTCTGCTGCCTGTGCCTTCCCTCCACACCACAGGAGCTACTCAGCAGCACACCCCAAAGCACCTTATTTCCTCTTTTCCCTGTTCACCTCTACAACCAACAGCTACAGAGATAGCGGTAATGTTAACTATGCTATTCTATCCCTGTAACTGTTTTCAATTTAGCTATTCTGACACCGTAGTTTACTTTGTGCTATTCTGGATTTGTTCTTTTCACCCAGTACTGTGTAATACAGCCTAAATGGTTTCCACTATACTGCAGAGAGGCATTCACACCCAACAGTGACATTTTGACAGTGGGGTCCCCTACAGCGACTACAACACCTTGTCGCTGTAGGGAACCCCCTGCAACCCGACACTGTCTGTTGGGGGTCCTACACCCCCCAAATCCTCAGAGTTGGAATCCTAAGTGGGTGGGATGTGGGAGGTGCAGCCCACCATGTGGGGGGTTCGGGCGGTGAAGCTCCCCATAGAAAACATGTTTTCCTCCGAAACTGGCAGTCGACTGCAAAATGCGGTCTACCTGCCAGTTTCGCTGTCTGGTCCTTTGACAAATATTTTGTCGATGACCAGTTGCAGATCCCTGCAGAGACATTCAGAGTAGCTATGTCACAGACAGGGCTCGGGGCATCTAACAGACAGTGTATAATACAGCAGAAATGGTTTTATGCAGAGACACAGAGTAGCTATATGTCATACACAGGGCTTGGGTACTTAACAGACACAGAAATACAGCTAAATGGCTTTATTCAGAGAAACAGAGTAGTTATATGTCACAGACATGGCTTGGGGCAGCTAACAGACTCTGTGTAATACAACCTAAATGGGGGTCTCTATACTGTAGAGACACATTGAGTAGCTATGTCACTGATCAAGCTCAGGGCACCTAACAGAGAGTGTGTAATACAGCTGAAATGGCTTTATGCAGAGACACATAGTAGCTGTATGTCACACACAGGGTGTGTGGCACCTAACAGACAGTGTGAGTGTATACAGTTTAAATTACTTTCACTATACAACACAGACACACAGAGTAGCTATGTCAGAAACATGGCTCAGGGCACCAACAACAGACAGTGTATAATATAGCCTAAATGACTTCACTATACTGCAGACAGAAACAAAGTATATGTCAAATACATGGCTCAGAGCAGCTCCCAGATGGTATCCAGTGATAATAGTGCCAGAATATGGACAACTGCCACAACAGCGACTCCATATTCGGCGCTATTGGAATGGGCTACCCACAAGGGTAGTGATTAGTTCTACCAAAAGGGTAGGGGAAAGTGACAGGAAAAAGGGAATGGTGAGGGGAAGGGTAGCATTGGGGAAGAGGGTTATGTGCAGGAACTGTCCCTGCTGCCATTGAGCCAGCCATGTGGTTTGATAGTGAGGGAGGCTGGCTGTGTCACAGCAGGAACGGGGTTCAGGGCTGGGGATGGGAGGGACTAAATTTTGCCGCAGGCAGCGGCTCCTGGATTTAAATTTTTCTTGCACCCGAATTTGTGCCCCCTCCCTGACGTGCACCCCTCTGGAGTTAGAAATCCTAATTCAGGTGGGTGTGGGGCCAAAGCCCCCCCTGCAAAAACACTTTAGGTTGCCGTGTTTTAGTTCACTGGCAAGTGTATATCACTGATTTGCTTTTCTGCGATATACACTCCCCACAATACGGATTGCCATTTGGTGATCACTATTATGACATAGAACCCTAACAGACAGTGCGTGTATACAGTCTAAATGCTTCCAATATAGAGAGGCTGCAAAAGCATTGCAGCAACTGGCCTTTTGTCTGGGGCCCTCCTCCCTGGAGCTTGGAGTGGAAAGTGTGCCTTCTTTTGGGGGAGCCAGCAGGTCTTATCCACTCATTAGAAGGAGGTACCACCTAGGCTACCCCCAGGATGGTGGGAAGGGAGGAGAAGGAGGAGTTAAATAGAACGGAGCCCAGCAGCTCCTGCCCTTTGTTCTCCTTTCCTTCGGATTAAAGATACAAGTGTGGCAGCCCCTTTCATCAGAGACCACCCAGCTTATCTTCAGATAGGGGAATTTCATTCAATTAGTGTTTCCAGGGGATCGTATGACAAGAGGAGTAGGGTCTTTTACTTACAGCACAGATTTGTTCTTGGTAAGATAAGGGGGTTGGGGGAATAGAGAAAGAGGAGATTAAGAGCTGCCAGAAGGCCTTTGTTCCCAGAACAAAGGGACTCAGTCAGAGCTGTGGCTTGGTCAAGCTGTGAACTGACTCAGTGACCTTGTCATGAGGTTTTCCAGCCAGCAGGCAGTTGATTCTGCTGGGGACCATGTGGGAAAATATGGATAGTTTAATATTCCCATAACCCACTATCTGCTATGATGAAAAGAAATACATTCGTATAGATTCAGCAGTTATGACTGGGAGATTTGTTACCTCAGAGTGGTGGTTTTATCCTCTCCCTGAGCTAATACGTTGTGGGTATTTCATGAGGTCGTTCCGAGCAGTGGGTCCTTGTGGAGCAAGTAAACCTCCCAGAGTGGGCTGGTGTTTCTCCATGGTCTGGGTGGTGGTTAATTTCCCTCAGAACCAATGAAATGTTTTGCACCTAAACAGCATAATTCTCATCTGTGGGACACCACATTTGTACCCTGAGCATTTCAAGCCAAAAGAACCAAACTGTTTATTAACAGTACATTGGGAAAGTTTTTAAATTCCTTGTTAGTTAAGTGTCAAAATCCCTGTTCGCGAGGCAAATCCTTCTTTTTGAGCTGTCAAAATCCCCATTCATGAGAATTCCTTATTCATGAGATTTTAGCCATCTGGTTCTGATTTCACAAACAAGGATTTTGACAGCTCACGAAAAGGTATTGGCTCACAAAATGGGATTCTGACAGCTCATGAAAGAGGATTTTGACAGCTTGTGAAAAGGGATTTAAAAACCAATCCCTTTTTCCAAGCTGTCAAAATTCCCTTTCATGATCCAATCCTTTTTCGTGAGGTGACAAAATCCCTGTTCATGAGCCAACCCTTTTTCATGAGATAAGGCCATTGGTCAGGAAATCGCAAACAAAGATTTTGACAGCTCGCAAACAAGGATCGGTTCTTGAACAAGGATTTTGACACCTCGTGATCAAGAATCAGAAAAATGTTTTTTAAAATAAAAAATGGCATTTTTTTCATAAAACTGAAGTAAACCAAAGTCATGTGTTTGTACAGGGCATCGCCCTGAACAAAACCCATACTTCAATTACTGCAGAACACATCCGTGGGACAAGTTACAATGTTTTATCTGTGGCAAAAAATTAAAACAAGATGGCGGCTCGCGAAAAGGAATTTTTTTCCTCACAAACAGGGATTTTATAAATCCCCATTTGTAAGGTGATAAAATCCTCGATCGTGAGGCAAATCCTCTTGCACAAAACATACACCTATTCCAAAGACTGAACAAAGCATGCTTAGAACCTAAAACTTCAAAATTAAATAACTTTGGAACAGACTAATATGTGTTCACCAAACCAATGCTGAGATTGTTTTTGGGGCATCCACTTTGTACCCTGAAAATATCAGACCATAATTCTAAACAGTGGGGCCACAGTGCAATGGGCAAAATTCTGCAAAAATGGTGGAGAAAGGCAAAAAATGCATTTTGTGGGGCTTCGCTGCACAAAAACAGCAAATCTGATCAAAATGCAACTTGGCAAATCAAGAGATCTACCCCACAGGACAATGCATTCCAAATTTTGTGCAAATCCATTGAACAATTGCAAAGTTATTAGCGTGCACATTTGGGGTTGAACATTAAACTGCCTACTCAACCCTAACTGATGTTGTAAATTTCATATTTTTAGGCCGGACTTCCTGGCTATATTGACACCTCTGCAGCCACCAGAGTTGAATCTTGAGTCCTTTTTACTGATGTGTATATGCTGTATTGTTGTCCTTTATTGCTGTATATATGCTGTATTATATTTTGTATAAAATCTGCTGCACGTTTTACTTTGTACACAAATGTCTTCTTTCTCCAATGCCCCCCCCAGGACGTATCTGGAAATTATCAGTTGTCTGCTCAGTATGCCTTCCTGGTGAAACTTTTCAATAAATAAATAAAAACTATAGGGGCATGACTACACCCCTATAATATATATCTATACTGTGTGTGTGTGTATATATATATATATATATATATATATATATATATATATATATATATATATATATATATATATATATATATATATATATGATGGTATGAGTGTGATATGGCAAATACTGTCACTCCTGCAGAGTGAGCTCTGGAAATCTCATGAGTGCCAAATGCATGAGTGAGATATCCAGAGCTCACAATGCAGGACTGACGATATTTGCCATAGCACTCGATCTGCACATCATGTATTTGATTTATACAATAGGGCTAGGAGTTTCAGAAGTATTGTTATGTTGTCTTGTCTCGTGTTATGTTCCTGTTTATGTGTTTGCTCATTCTGTGTATGAGTTTTCTGAATGGGCTGACAGTGTTATAAACTCTGGGAAACAGGTGAGTGTGTTTTGCAATGCTAAATGAGTTAGTTTCAGGTAGGAGTAAGAAACAGACTATTTTGTGAACCATGGCACCATGCATTATTGCTTAATGTTGAACCAGTAGAGTATTCTGTGGTGATTTGCATATGCAACCCATGATGCTTTGCATTGTGTCGGCATGTGTGATTTTGTATTATTTTGTGAAGCTGTATTCTTTAGAAGTCTTGCTACAGTCAAGCTGAGAATATCACAGTAATGGTAATGGGATGAGAGTCTGAATGTCAGAACAGCTGAGACTGTTTTTAGTGGTAATTGAGTTAGTTGCAGGCAGCAGTGAGGAACAGAGTGTTCTGTGAAGCTATGCTCTTTAGAATTCTGGCTGCAGTCAATCTGAGAGTATCACAGTTATTGTAATGGGCTGACAGTCAAAGTTTGAGGAACAAGTGAGAGTTTTTCAGTGGTAATTGAGTTAGCTGCAGGCAGCAATGAGGAACAGACTGTACTGTGAAGCTGTGCTCTTCAGAATTCTGGCTGAAGTCAAGCTGAGAGTGTCACAGTAATGAGCTGGAAGTTAGAGTGGGGAATAGGTGTGTTTTGTAATGCTAACTGAGTTAGCTGCAGGCAGAAGTGAGACCTCTCATGTAGTTCTGCATTTGTGTCTATGGTAACAGCACAGGTGTTTCTTGCATGCTGAGGGGAAAGCTGCCTAGAGTGATAATATCTGTGACCTTTGTGTGTAAATGGCTGATATCATCACAGTAGAGCAAAGGGTAAAAATATCACACTGCAGTCAATGATACACTGTTTTGTCTCACTTATTTATCGCATACCCCCAATGTATGTGTGCATGTATATATATTATAGTGGCATGGTAGTGCCACTATAGTTAGGGTTGAGGAACTATTTACATGTTAAATCCCAAGTTTTGCACCTTAATAACTTTGCAACCATTCAACAGATTTGCCTGAAATTTGGAATACATGATCAAAACCCACATGCCTTGGGATCTGTTAAGTTTCGTACTAGTCGCATATACGGCTGTGGAGTAATTAAGCATGATCTGCACTCACATTTATGCTTTTCTGTAATTTTACTTTTGCATGTACAGGTTGCACAGTTTACGCGACCGGTCCGAAATCTTCAGAGAATGTCCCAGGGTCCCTGATGTCCCAGGGTACCAGGGTCCCTGATGTGCCTTTTGAAGATTTCGTGAAAATATATTAAACAGTTCAAAAGTTACTCAAAAAACAAGTTCCCATTATAAGTCAATGGGAAAAGTTAACAAAAAGTTCGACAGTGTCACAAATGCAGTTTTTACTTTCGCAAATGGCCCTTTTAATGTCACAAATCTGCCATTTTGTTTTCAGTTAGCAATCAGAAAAATGCTTGGCATTTAAAATTGGGACCCTCTAGCAACCTAAGTCTTTTTATATTCACTTAGTCGGGACCTGAGGATGCTAGCCATGTCTTTATTTTGGTATAAAACACCCCAGAAATATGTTTTTCAAATTTCTGGAAAACGTACTTTCGCAAAGTGCTGTTGCACTGTCGAATGAATTTGCGAAAGCTTTCTCAAACTTCGACAGTACTTTTCTAGGCTGTGGGAAAATGACAGCAATTCTTTGGCACCCTGCTGCAAATGAGCAGTTTGTTTTTTTGGTCTGAAATTTGGAGGGTACGAAGCCGACATCTCACAGATGTGCCTTTCAGTGCTTTGTTGAAAAAATATTACATGGTGGCAAAGTTACGGCACTCCAAAGTTGATGCTTTTTCCCATAGGATAACATTACTGCGTCCGACGCATTACAGGAATTCTTTGGCACACTGCTGCAAAATGACAGTTTGGTCTTTTGGGCTGAAATTTGGAGGAAACACTGCCAACATCCCACAGATGTGCTTTTTTTGTGGTTTGGTGAAAAAATATTACAGGGAGCCAAAGTTATGGCACTCCGAACTTCTCTTTGTTTTTCAGAGGGTTCTGTTGGTGGGTTCAAGATGGCGGCTGTGTGTGAGCTGCCTGAGGCTTGAGCTTGGAGGCTGCATTTCTTTGTTTTTATTTTAAGTTTGTTTTTGTTTATTATCTTTATTTTTTCTTAGTTAGTAGTTTTAGCTTAGTTAGGGCTGTTTAGTGAGTTAATTTAGAACTTCTGAGCGTATATTTTGGGTCTGTAGTCAGGTCGGCTGTTCTCCCTGATATACGGGAGTTTTAGTCATTATTGTTGCTATGGCTATTGAAACCTCCGAAAGTAGCATGTATTTTAATTATTTTTGTTCTATTATGCAGTAGTTTTAAGTTATAATATTGATTTGCCATGTCACGACTGTTTTTAGTAAAGCCGTGGCAGATTTAAATTAAACCCAAATCCAAATTCAAATTACTGATAACCTGTGACCTGTGGGGCTGTTGCTAGGAGTCGCTGTTTGCCTGAATTGGTAAGCCCGGCCCAGAATTAAACCTGCTTTTGATTTGAGAGAACCACTCTGGATCTGAGGACTACTCATCTACGAGCGAGCAGCGGTGTGGTGAGAGTGCATTCTGCACATTTTGTGAACTAAATTGCTTATGTGTGGCCGCTCAGTTGTGTTCTGACTGCTTTTTGCGGGAAGTTTTTCATTTTATTTGCGATAGCCAAAATAGGCTGTGTTGAAGCTTAGAAATCTCTGTGGAGCCGGTGGTCTTAAGCGGAGGTGATTGGGGAAGTGTTTGAGTGTCCTGGAGATATTGTGCTTGCAGCACTGACAGGAGGAGTTCGTAGATGGTTTGAACTGCCAAGTGACTTTGCTGTGATTTTGGAGCTGCCACTTTCTGGATTTTAGGGGTGGTGGGGGTCATTGAGTGGTGCTGGGTGGGTAATCCCTCCTCCGCCACACCTTGGGCCATTCTCCCATTGTACTGCCTCTGACCAAGTGGGAGTTGCCTCGTCTGTCTCTGGGGAGCCAGAGGAGGATTTGGGGTTCTCCTAAGGTGCCCTGGGAGTGTACTCTATTGTTTACCCTTAGGGCATCTGTAGTTGAGGGTCACAGGTGGTGTGGAATTTGATTAGTTTGGGGTAGTGTAGAGGGGAGTAATGGGATATCCCTTTACTTTTCGGTGAGGTTTGCACACTCTTGGCCTTTCCAGAAAACCCTTTCTTTATGATGGAAGATTTTTGAATGGAGTTCAATGGCTGGACTGACTTCTGACTCCTCAAAAATTAGGAGATTTGAAGCTTAACTTCACTAGGATTTGGGACTGTATATTTTTGAGTTCAAAGAAGAATCAAATCCATTAAGACACCATCTTGGAGAGAACATTTCCTGCTTTTTGGTTGTTTTATATTTTTGGTGTGAATTATTTTACTGTTGTTTGGGCAGTGAGACTGCCCAAATTATTATTATTTTTATTTTCCAGGTAGTGTGAGTGCCTTGGAACCTTAATTATTTATTTTATTATATCAGCTAGGCACAAATAGTGCCTGGTTTAGTATTGCTTCCCAGGGTAGTGAGAGTACCAGGGGTTGAAAATTAATTGTATTTATTATTTTTTAAATTTATTTATTTTTAATTTTTTTGAGACTTGTACTCTCTTTAGAGTGGACTCTATATGGCGTTTCTTTTTGTTTTCTTTTTGTTTTTGATTTATAAGATTTATTTTTTGGATTGTTTTAATTAACTATTTTAAAGGAAAACAGTTTTTAAGTTGCCTATACCTGGGAAATGCTGGACAGTTGGGATTTATGTATATATTAATGCTCCACTTTATTATTGAATAAGTGTTTGATTATATATAATTTGTTTTTTGCATTGATCTTTTTGTTTAATATATATTTTTTCTCTTTTTGAGTTGTTTATTATAATGCATTGGGGAGATTTAGCGATGGTTGGGCATTATTCCCCCACCAGACTCAGGGAATTGTGTCCCCTCGAATGTCCACCATTGTCATCCAACACCTATTTTAGGTGTCATGCTTTGGGCATTCTAAGGAATTGTAAAAGAAGGTGGAGAGCTGAGCCTGGTGGGAGACAGGAGGAGGGATGGCAGATTGGGGTGGTAGGGCCCAGGAGATGCCCTGGTGTGAAATGGGGCCCAGATAGAGGTTATTCTTGTCTTGTTCCCATACCCAAAGGTTCTGATTTTAGTAGACAGGAGCCGAGGTCTTCCCAGACAGCTCATCCAACCTTGGCAGTGTTATGCAATGCCAGATCTATTAAAAATAAAACAGCTATTATAGCTGATCTTGTTGGGTCAACTGATCTGGCTTACATCACTGAGACCTGGCTGGATGAAAATCCAGGCTCTATATTGGCTTCGGCAATGCCAGCCGGGTTCTTGATGATACACCATCCAAGGTTGGATCGTAGGGGTGGGGGCATAGCCATTATGTTTAAGACTGAGCTGGGCCTTGTGGATGTGCCATTGGGAAGTACCAGATCCTTTGAATATATCCTGGGAGAGGGTGTATGTTGCGGAATTCTCCTTGTCTACCATCCACCAGGAGATGGTAGAGAATTCCTGCAGGAAATAGCAGACTTCATCATTGACATGGTGTTGTGGTCCCCCAGATTGATAATTCTGGGGGACTTCAATGCCTGGGTTGATGATGAACTCTCACATTTTGGTCAAAATCTCCTCCAGTTGATGACCTCGCTGGGCCTAACACAGGTGGTTACCTCCTCAACCCATATAAAGGGTCATTCATTGGATCTGATCTTTCTTCTGGGTATGGAGATTGCTGATTTGGGGGTGGAACCAGTCAGCTGTTCTGACCATCACACCATAAGGTTCAGCTTCAGGGCTCCTCCTAAAAGGTCTGCCCCTTTGGAGATGGTTCAGTACTGCCCTTTAAGGGGTATTAATCCCGGTGACCTAATGGCGGTACTGGATCTATCGAGCTTGTCTGGTGAATGCAAGAGTCCAGATGATCTCATGTTAGCCTATAATAAGGCTGTGGGAGATGCTCTGGACAAAATTGCTCCTGTTCGTGTTCAGCCTCTCACCCTTCGTTCAAGGAGCCCTTGGTTTGATGGCTCCTTGAAGGAGTTAAGGAAAGTTGGCTGAAGGTTGGAGAGAGCCTGGTGGAGGTCCAGTAGTGATGCTGAAAGGCTTAGGTTGATGGCACATTATGATGACTATCAATCAGAAATCACCCATAAGAAGGCAGAATTCCTGTCCAGGGAGATTTCTGCTGTACAGAATCGACCAGCACAGCTCTTCTGGACTGTTGACATATTGTGCAATCCAATCTGTCTCTAGCCCAGAGAAGCTTTTTCTCAGCTAATATGTGAGGAGTTCACTCAGTTTTTTGCAGATAAGGTTGCCAGCATCAGGTCTGGCATCGGTCCGACCTCTCCTATGAGGGATTGCAGTGGTCGACAGGAAGTGTTATGCACCCGGTCTGTCTGGTCTGACTTTCGTCGGCTGGAGTTCACTGACATTGTGAAGATCATCCAAACACTGTGACCAACCAGTTGTAGTTTGGAGCTGGGTCCTATGCCCCTTTTAGTAGGATGTGTAGAAGTTATCTGCCCGATCCTTGCTGACATTGTCTGGAAATCCTTGGAGAGGGGGGTCTTTACTGACCCCCTTAAGGAGGCGGTAGTTCGACCACTCCTTAAAAAACCCTCCTTGGATCAAGACTGTCTAGCTAACTACTGGCCTATCTCTAACCTGCCTTTTGTTGGTAATGTTATTGAAAAGGCGATTGCGTTACAATTGGATGATCATCTTACAACTCACAATGTCTCTGATTCTCTCCAATCTGGTTTTAGGAAGAAGCACAGTATGCAGACTGCCCTTGTCTGGTTGTTGAATGATCTCCTAATGGCTAGAGATTGAAAGGCTCGTACCATTCTGGTCTTTCTCAATCTCTCTGCAGCATTTGACACTGTAGACCATGGTGTGCTGTTGCTGCACCTGCGGATTTATTGCGGGCTGTCTGGAACAGTCCTCAAATGGTTCCAGTCTTACCTCACAGACAGGTTTCAGAGAGTTGCCGCTGGAATTTATTCCTCTGGCGCTCACTCCCTGCAATGTGGGGTACCACAGGGTTCCATTCTAGCACCCATGTTGTTTGCTGTGTATATGCTGCCATTGGGAGATATCATCAGGCGATACAGTCTGGGTTTTCACTACTATGCAGATGATACTCAGCTGTATTTGTCTTTTCTGCCCGGGCAAGATGATGCTCTCTCTGTGCTAAATAACTGCCTTGCTGAAATCAGATCATGGATGAGTTCCAGCTGGCTGAGACTGAATCTGGATAAGACTGAGGTGTTGGTAGTGGACCCAGGTCATCCGGTGATGGGTTTGGGGGCTGGACAACCATCAGACTTATTGCTCGGTGGTATGTCGCTCACTACCTCTGATCAGGTACGTAACCTGGGTGTTATTTTTGATGATGGCTTGACCTTAAAATCTTAGGTATCAGCTGTCGTCAAATCATCTTTCTATCATCTGAGGAATATCGCCCGGGTGAAACACCTGGTTCCACCGGGTGATCTTCCAACATTGGTTTATGCCTTTATCACTACCCATCTTGATTACTGCAATTCCCTCTACCTAGGGCTACCTGGGGTTGATATCCGCCACCTGCAGCTGGTGCAGAACGCGGTGGCCAGGCTTTTGACTGGGACTTCCAGATCCAGCCATATTATGCCTGTGCTCCACGAACTGCACTGGCTGCCTGTTAGGTGACGGATCACCTATAAGATTGGTTTACTAAGCTTTAAAGCCCTACATGATCAGGGACCTGGCTACCTGAAAGATCTCTTGGTACCCTATTGCTCCATCCATTCTCTCCACCAATGAGGGATTGCTGGAGATAACCAGGGTTCGATAAAAAAATCAAGATCTTGTGTTTTTGCTTTTTCAGCACCAACCCTGTGGAATTCTCTACCTCACTGGTTAAGAGAGAGTCCAACCGTCGAGAGATTTAAAATGGAGCTAAAGACTTATTTATTTAGTTTAGCATATCCTAGTTATGGTTGATTAATTTATGTTTGTTTTTAAAATTCATATGTATGTATGATCTTTTTGTACAGTGCCTTGGTTTTGAAAAGCACTTTAAAAATAAAGATGATTGATTGATTACGGCTTACGCCACGCCTTTCAGGGCCCGTATCTCGGAAACGGTGCGAGATACGGACTTTTCGTCGGAAAAATACTTAGCCCCCTATGAGGGGCTAAGTGCAAAACAAGCCAGGGAAGTCATAAATCATATGACTTCTGAATTTTTTTTCTATGTCGTACGGGTCCTGAGATATAAGCAATTTAGTATTCCAACTCCTCATTTTCTGCTCCAAGAACCATTATTGTGCATACATTCTTTCTACTCACTGTCTTTCTTTATGCAGCCTTTGGGGAAAACCAGCCTTTGTGCTTACATTACTGTTACCATTACTGTTTTTGCTTGCAGTTCCGTTCCTGTTTCACTTACCGTTCATGTCTATGCCACCATGTGCGTTACCCTTTGCGTTTTCATTTGCACTTGCTTTTGTGTTGTTTTTGACATTTCTGTCTACACTACTGTTTCTCTTTCTGTTTTGCTTTGCGTCAAAATGCACATTACTATTTGCGTTTGTGGGCACAATGTTACTATGTGACAAGACATCATGTATCGGGAGCGCGGGGCCCAAAGGGCCTTGCGCTCACTCCAACCGCCGCATTACATTCACTATTTCTCGTTATCATTCTCAAAAAGAAAGGAAATTAGAGGCAAAAAACTCCATTTAATGCATTAGTTAGGATTGTTCCACACAGACAAAAGTGAGGAAATTCGGTGTTAGGGTTGAAAGCCACCCTTGTCTCCCCCTGCCCACACCACCAACCGGCATCAGGATGCACATTAGGGTTGTCAATCCTAACTCTCACCCCATTCTCCTACACCTCTGCTTCTTTAGACATGTGATCGGGGGAGAGTTATGGCTGACAACCATAATGCGCACCCCGATGCTGGTTGGGTGTGTGGGCAGGGTTGGCAAGGGGCTTTCAACCTAACACTGAATTTCCTCACTTTGTCAGTGTGAAAACCTAACTAATGCATTAAATGGAATTTTTGCCTCTAATATATATATATATATATATATATACATATACATACATATATATGTGATATACAATGGTGAGCTGTCAGATAAATGATTTATTCTACACAAGTGTTGTTTGACCTTGGGTAACCTCACAAGTGGTGTAAGCCATAAGTGAGGTGTTCGAGGTCAAATAGCACAAGTGTAGATGAATCATCTATCTGACAGCTCACCATTTTATATTTCATTTATGCAACAGGGATGCTTTCTATCAGTGCAGGAACATTTTGTTTTGACTGTTTATCTTTATTTTAAATGATAATTTCAGGAAAGTTCGGTTAACTTTCCTAGAATATGTCTGCCTAGCATAGTGGTTGCTATTAAATGAAACACCGCTCATTTTGTAGAAAACTTCTTGCTGAACAAATGTCATGCTCACAGTACTATGCTACCTTTTTATTTTAAAGTTATTCACATTTGTTTGTCAGAAAAGGGAACAAAAAATTTAATTTAAGGTTGTGTCAGATGAATCTAATAGATTTCTTTGACTGGGTGACCAAAGTAGTAAACCAGGGAAGGGCTGTGGACATGGCCTACCTAGATTTTAGCAAGGCATTTGATACAGTCTCACACAAAAGATTAATACACAAGTTAGCCAGCCTTGGAGTGGGTCCCAAGGTGGTAGCCTGGATAAAAGATTGGCTAGACAACAGGACACAAAGGGTAGTATTAAACGGGTCCACAGTGAAGAAAGGAGGGTTACTAGCGGGTACTTCAGGGTTCAGTACTAGGACCGGTCCTTTTTAATGTCTTTATAAGTGACATTGCAGAGGAACTGGAAGGAAAAGTATGCCTCTTTGCAGACAACACAAAGATCTGCAACAGGGTTGATACACAGGATGGAGTGGAAAGGATGAGAAGGGACTTGGCAAGGTTGGAGGAATGGTCAGATGCATGGCAGCTCAGATTCATTGCAAAGAAGTGCAAGGTAATGCACCTGGGAAACAAATACCCAGGGGAAGAGTACACAATGGGGGGTGAGATACTGACAACAGTAAAAATGGAAAGGGACCTGAGGGTAATTATATCAGATGACCTATAGGTGGGCAAGCAATGTGAGAAGGCAGTAAGGAGGGCAGGGAGGATACTGGAATGCATAGGGAGAGGCATCAATAGTAGAAAAAAGGAAGTTGTTATCCCTCTGTACAGACAGTTGGTGAGACCCCATCTGGAGTACTGTGTGCAGTTCTGGAGACCCCATCGCTGCAAATACATAGACAGAGTGGAGGCTGTCCAGAGGAGGGCAACCAAAATGGTGCAGGGTCTGCACCAGAAGACATACGAAGAAAGACTAAAGGAGCTTAATATGTAAACCCTTGAAGAAAGAAGGGAGAGAGGGGACATGATAGAAACTTTCAAGTACCTCAAGGGAATCAACAAAGTCCAAGAGGGTAGCATCTTTCAGAAAAAGAGATGTGCAAGAACAAGGGGGCACAATTTGAAGATAGAAGGAGGATGGCTCAGAGGTAATGCGAGGAAGTATTTTTTCACAGAGAGGGTTGTGGTTACATGGAACAGCCTCCCTGAGGAGGTCATGGAGTCAAGAACAGTTGGAGAATTCAAGAATGCATGGGACAGACATAAGGCAGTCCTGGTGGGGGGTAGGAGGAAGTAAGCTGTTGGTTAACTAGGATCTGCAGCTTATCTGTTAGGTAGGAAAATGGGCAGACTAGGTGGGCCAAGCGGTCCTTATCTGCCGTCACAGTCTATGCTTCTATGTTAATTTTCTTCAACTTTTTTGCTAATTGTAAACAATCTATAAGGTATGTATACATGAAACACCAATCATTTTGTAGATAATTTTGTGCTGAACAATTTTCGTGCTCACAGTACCATGCTGTCTTTTTTCATTTTAAAGTTATTCCCATTCAAACATGGTTAGTACTGCTTCTGAGGCCGAACATTCTTAATGAATTCTAAAGAGATTTTTGACATAGTAACTGTGTGTATAAATGGTCACTGTATGTATAAGTAATAGATATACCACACTGAGGTGTGCTGTCGCGCTCTGATATACGCACGCCTTGGTGTGCGTTGTACGCATGAGGCTGTAGGCAGAATGCATCAACCACTCAAGGCATGCGTATATCAGAGCACGACCGCACACCTCAGAGTGGTTTATCTATCTTATAAAATGTCAAAATTATTTTGGAGAGGGGTAAAAGTGCAGGTGTGCGGTCGCGCTCTGATATACGCACGGTCATGTGGTGGTGGTGGTCCAATAAATGTCAAGCAATTTCCCTACCCATTTTATAAATTTATTTATACATACAGTGACTCAGATAAACACAATTAGCACACTGAATATATGTCCACCCAATTGCATAAATATATATATATATATATATATATATATATATATATATATATATATATATATATATATATATATGTATATAGTGGCACCGTAGTGCCACTATAGTTAGGGTAAAAGGTGACTTCTATGTTAAACCCAAATTTTGGAACGTTAATAACACTGGAACCATTCAACAGATATGGATGAATGTGGAATGTACAGCATAATTTTTGTATGTAGGTCTCTTAACTTGCCAGACTTCATATCAATCTGTTGTGGGTTTTCTGAGATACAGAGCCAGATAATCAAAATTTAGCATGGGGTGCAAATCCATTGCACTGGACTAGTGCTGAATTTGCCCCCGGCTGCTATATTTAAAAGAACATTTAGTGCCAGAGCTAGGTGTTAGTGCCAATGCTAAACTATAATGTATGCAAGTGAAGGACTGAGGGGAGGGACCCTGAATGCTGGCACACTGGCATATTCAAAGGTATAGCGCCGTGCTACAGGCATTAGCGCAACCTGTAGTGCGGCACTGAATACCACCGGGAAGAGGCCGGTGGTAATGTGCCGGTGGTAATGTGGTGACAGTGCCCCCCCAAGCACATATGCTGACCCCCTTTAACATATAGATACATATTCTTTGGTAGTTTAGTGGTCCCCCCCCCCCCATGCATGTATCCTGACCCCCATTCACATATAAAAATTTAATTTTCCCTGGTAGTCTAGTCGTCTCCCCACTCCTACGCATGTATCCTGACCCTGTTCACATATAAAAATTACATTTTCCCTGGTAGTCTAGTGGTCTCCCCACCCCCACACACATATCCCGACCCCCATTCACATATAAAAATTAAATTTTCCCTAGTAGTATAGTGGTCCTCCCACCCCCATGAATGTATCCCAACCCCTTTCACATATAAAAAGTAACATTTTCCCTGGTAGTCTTGACAGACTTATGGAACAGTTATATCCACACTGGACAGGACACATTTCTGTTACCACCTGTGACAGAGCAGCAGTTTTTATCCTCTGTGGTGGTAACTGTCATAGAGCGCAGAGTGAAAGGTGCCATGATACAAGGAACAATGAATAATAGAAGGTCCTTTTTTGACAATTTTTGGAGGCAGCAGTGTTGAGAGGGAAACAGCTG
The DNA here is from genome assembly GCA_016271365.2 of Neoceratodus forsteri. Classification (NCBI taxonomy): domain Eukaryota; kingdom Metazoa; phylum Chordata; order Ceratodontiformes; family Ceratodontidae; genus Neoceratodus; species Neoceratodus forsteri. The sequence continues at coordinate 60,462,383 of CM028130.1, forward strand.
GTGTGCAGAACTTTATAGTTTATTGTAAGAAAGTGTTATCCTATCAAAGTCATATGGAATGACTATGCTAGTCAGGAGCAAGATCTCCAATATGGCTACCTCAGTGTCCAATAAATCCCAAGCGAAGGTGACTGGAATGTTGACAAGGATGCGCTTCCAGTCGGCCACTGATGAAGCCATTGGCTTTGCCCATTGTGATGACCTTGACATGGAGCATTGTCAAGAGCTTCAGATGGACATCCTAAAGCCTGAAGCTGGGGGAGAAGAGTCTGAGACGGTCACTGAGGCAGACATTCATTAACAATGGGATAGGAATGGTCCCCCTACTTCTACCTAAAAGCAGGAAGGCATGTGCTCGGAGTTCTCCTGCCTTGGCAAACCCAAAAAAACAAACTGAGAAGACGGGTAGAATGTGACCAAAGCTATCCAGGTAAGGATTTCATTCCCACATAGTTCTGTCTGCTCAGTGACAAGTGATGCAATATTTAATTTCTGTATTTGTGCATGTGGATGCTTACATTAGTGCATCATCCAGATGTCATTCCCCCTCTTTTATTTTCATTTAAAAAAATAATTTAAGGGTACATGGCGAGCCCATGCATGAAAAAAAGTGTAAAAATAAATGAGGCTTAACCCCTAGGCTACCAACAGAATTAGAACATATAGGTATTTTGGCTGATATATCATTCTGCGGCCCTGCAAGGATTAGTTAAATATCTGTATATACATTGTGTGTATTGCTTTTATTCTAATACTGGAATTAGTTTCTGCTTAGCTTTTTGCTTTTGTTTTACCAGGGAAAAGATTAGTACTAATTAGATTTGAATTGAGCCTGCTTCTTTTTTTTATTTTTAGTGTGTGTGTTTTTTTTTCCCTGGTGTCTAGTAGCACCAACCACCCTTTGACCACCCTACCCCTAATTAAATTAGTTTCCCTGGTGTCTAGTGGGACCCCCACCCTCCGATCACAGTCCACTACTATGTTTCTAACACTAAGGTGCCCACTCCCATTGTCAGATGCCCCCCCTCTGCAGACCATTGTTTTGATTTTTGCTGACATCACGGTGCCCACTCCCTGTGTCAGCATTAAGAGCCTCTCCCCCCAGCAGTGTGGGACAGTGGGAAGCTCACCCCAGTGTCCATGAATATTTTATTCCTTACCCAGTAAAAAAGAAAACTGTCCCCTGACATCTTTTGTTTTTTAGACCTGAAAAAAAGAAAATGGTCCCTCGTCATCCCTGCTGTCCCCTCCCCATCCCAACCCTCCCACTGAGCACCCACCACCCAACCCCCTTACCCTATACATATCACTGGAGGTCTTGGGTTGTCATCTTCTGTGGATTGTTACACAACTGTACTCTTCAAAGCCAAACTGTGAACTGAGGACTCAAGGTAAGAGCCTTATAATGTATTTCAGTGATGTTTTGAACTTATGTTGATTTCTGTGTCATTTTTTGGAATTTTTTCACTAAACTTTCAACATGGCCTTTTTGGGACCCCACCTCATGAACATGGAAACTGTTGTTTTGTTAATCATGCCAGGAAGATGATTGTGTGGTCGCTGCTCTAAATCACCATTTGGGCCTGATTAATGGAATGACAGTTGCAGAGTTCATGAGGTGGGGTGCTAAAGAGGTCATGTTGAAAATTTGGTGAAAAAATTCCTAAAAATGCCTGAGTTACATGCGTAAATTGAAAGTTCTTTATGTATGCACACAACTTTGGTAATTTTCAATATTTTGCCTCCAAATTTTCAACATAACCATTTTTTCACACCATCTCATAAGCAGTCCAGCTGTCATTTTTCCCACCCTGTCTGAAATGTGTTTTTGCACCTGTGGAGTGTAATGACATTTTGGAATGTATTTGAATGCTTTCAACTATGGGGTTTATGAGGCAGGGTCATATGAAGACTATGGTGAAAATGGAGGGTCAAAATATTAGAAAATGCCAAAGTTATGACTATTCGTTGCAATTTCATTGTGCCCACTCATAACAATGGAAATGTTACATATTTTTACCACAGATTTTTGACATAGCCTTCTTACTACACCCCCTCATGGATGTCTCAGCTGTCAGTTTTCAAATCCTGGCCAAAATGTGTTTTTGCACCTGTGGCATGGAATAGTTCAGTTGCACAGAATTATGTTTTGGTGGGGATTTGGAAATGTTCTGTACCGGGTAGATGAGATGGGATAATAAAAAAGCTACACTGACAATTTTGTCTCTGTTGTCTCTGGTCCCTGTGCGTATATATATATATATATATATTTTTTTATGGCAAAAAACTTAGTTTAATGCATCAGTTACAGTTGTTTCACAGTGACAAAAGTGAGGAAATTTGATGTTCCCACATCCCCTTACACCCCACCCCACTCCACCCCCACCAACAGGCACTGGGGTGTGCATTGGGATAATGGTTCCTAACTCTCACCTCAATCCATGTGTAAACAAGCTGAGGTGGTGCAGTATAGGAGAATGGGGTGAGAGTTAGGACCAATGACCCAAACAGCACACCCTTATAAGCCTGTTGGGGGTGGGGTGGGGGCTCAGGTCTGAGGGATGAGACCTTAACATCAAATTTCTTCTCACTTTTGTCGCCAGGAACAACCCCAACTGATGCATTAAACAGAGTTTTGCCATGAATTTCCCTTCTTTTTGAGAATGTGCACTATAAATAGTGATGTAACGGCAATGCAAATGCAAGCACAAACGCTAATGCACATGGTGACGCAAACGTAAACAATCACACAAATGGTTATAGAAATGCAAGCACAAACGTTAATGAAAACAGAAATGCAAACACAAGCATGTACAGAATCACAAACTGTAATGCGCACGGTCATGGTAACGCAATTGGAAATGCAGATACTTACGGTAACAGCAATGATGACGACAAAGGAAACACAAATGCAAACTCAAACAGAAGCGCGTACACAAACGCAAATGGTAATGCACACAGTGACACAAAAGGAAATGCAAACAGAAACAGTAATGGAAACACAAATGGTGACAGTAACCCAAAAGCAAGTGCAAATGAAAACACAAAGGGTTATGCACACGGTGGCATAGATGGGAACACTAATGCAAACACTTGTGGAAACACAAGTGGAAACACTAACTGTAACAGTAATGAAAGTGCACACCCTTTTTTCCCCAAAAGCTGCATTGAGAAACACAGTGAATACAAAGAATGTATGTATAATAATGGGCCTTGGATCAGAAAATAAGCACTTGGAATATAAATTGCTTATATCTCAGGAACCATATGACATAGAAAAAAAAATAAATTTCATATAATTTACGACTTTCCTGGCTAGTTTTGTACTTAGCCCCCTATTGGGGGGCTAAGTATTTTTCTGATGAAAAGTCCATATCTCTAAGTGTTTTTGAGACACAGGCCCCAAAATGTACGTCGGATACCATAATGGTAGCCTATGGGAAAGATTGTCAACTTTGGAGTGCTTTAACTTTGCAGCCCTCTAATATTTTCTCACCAATCCACCAACAGGCACATCAGTAGCACCTTGGCTTTCTTCCTTCCAAATTTCAGCCCAAAAGACCAAACGGTTCTTTTGCAGCATGGTGGCAAAGATTACCTATTCTTTTGGGCATAGTGTCGCAAATTAGTGTTGCAAATCATGACACTTTTGAAAAAAAATCACAAAAGTGTTAAATATTCAATTCTGCTTTGTGACACTACAGTTTACAAAAATGTGAAAAATATATTTCTGGGGTGTTTAACCCCCCCAAAAAAAGACATGGCTAGCATCCTCAGGGCTCGACTAGGTGAACATAAAAATAATTTTGTCCCTACAGGGTCCCAAATTTAAATGCCAAGCATTTCTGTGATCAGCAACTGAAAAAAAAATTGATGACTCATGACACTACAGGGGTTGTTTGCGACACTAAAAACTGCATTTTTGACACTGTTGAATAGTTTGTTAACTTTCCCAATGACTATAATGGGAATTTTTTTTTTGAATAACATTCGAACCATTTAATATTTTTCCACAAAATCTCTAAAAGACACATTGGGGGCCCTGGCTGCATGATCCCTGAAGGTTTCGGACTGGTTGGGCAAACTGTACGACCTGTAGGCATGAGCAAAGAATGTGCAAAAGAAGTGTAAATGTGACTTTTTATTGTGCTTTATATCTCCTCAACCATATATCCCACCATTACAGATCCAGAGATGTATAGAAACGCTCCACGCATGCCAAATTTCACGCAAATCTGTCATATGGTGGCAAAGTTATTAAGCTGCCAAATTTCACACTTTAACCTTAAATTGGTACTCAACCCTACCGTGCCACTATTATATAATACATATATATATATATATATATATATATATACACACTGATATATTATACTGGCATGAGTACAGTTAGGGATGAATAAGCAGTTTAATGTTAAACCCTAAATTTTGCACCTTAATAACGTTGCATCTGTTTAATGGATTTACACAACATTTGGAATGTGCAGTATTGTAAGGTACATCTCTTGATTTTGCCAAGTTGCATTTCAGTCAGACTTGTGGTTTTCTCTCAACGAAGCACTGAAAAATGCATTTTTCAGTTTGTTTGGACCTTTTTTCTGATTTTTGCCTATCGCACTGCAGTCACACCATTTGGTATTTGCTCTGTACATTTCAGGGCACAAAGAGGTTTGGTCAAAAAACAATCCAGCATTACTTAGGTGAAAAAATATTAATCCTTTCCAAAGTTATTTAATTTTGAATTTTCGGGTTCTGAGCATGCTCAGTTTACTCCAAGATTTATATGTATGTTTTATGAAAGGGGATTCGGCTCGCGATCAAGGATTTTGTCACCTCATGAGGAACAATTCCTCAGTCGCGAGCCGCCGTCTTGTTTTAATTTTGTCCCCCAAACAAAATGTTGTAGCTTGCCCAATGGCTGCCTTCTTTTACAAATGAGGCATGAGTTTTGTTCAGGGTGATGCCCTATACATACCCATGCCTTTGGTTTCCTTCATTTTGGCCAAAATAATGGTGGTTTCAGATTTTAAAATTCTTCATTCATGACTCGCTTCCAATCCTGGTTCGTGAGGTGACAAAATCCACGTTCGAAAGCCGATCCCCTTTCGCAAGGTAGCAAAATCCTTAATCGTTACTTGGGGACCAGACGGTCCTATCTCACAAATGAGGATCAGCTCATAAAGAAGGATTTGTCACCTCATGAAATGGGATCAGCTCTCAAAATGGGATTTTGTCAGCTCCCAAATGTGGATTGAGTTTTTGAATCCCCTTTTGCAAGCTGACAAAATTCCCCTTTTCACAAGGTGTCAAAATCCCCTTTCCCCAAGCTGGTCTCCTTTCATGAGCTGACAACATCCTTGATCATCATTTCATAACCAGATGGTCCTTCTCGTGAATGAGGATTGCCTCATGAACAGGGATTTTGACACCTCACAAAAGGGGATTTTGTCAGTTCACGAAAGGGGATTTTTTTTTAGGTTTCTATTCATGAGGTGACAAAATACCTATTCATGAGCTGTCAACATCCCCTTTCACGAGCTGACAAAATCCTTGATTGCGACTTCCAAACCAGATGGCCAAATTTTGATGATCAAGAATTCCTCGTGAACAGGGATTTTGACAACTCGTGAATGGAGATTGACCTAGTGAACAGGGATTTTGCCACCTCACAAACTAGGAATTTAAAAACTTTGTCAGTGTACAGTAAATAAATGGTTTAGCCTTTTTGCTTGAAATTTGCAGCATATAAAGGAGGTGTACTAAAGATGTGAATTATGCCATTTAGGTGTAAAAAAGATATATGGTTCCATAGATATGCTATCATGAAGTTGAGATTTTTCCTATAGGAAAACAGTGTGGCATCCACAGTGGAAGTATTCCACTTCATTCTGAAAGTATAAGGAAACACAGAAGAAGCAGGACAGAGAGCTGTACCAGTTAAGGCAAAAGGAAGCAGGGAGGGAAGTCATAATAGCAAAGGCCCAAACTGAGGAAAAGATAGCCAACTCAGTTAAGAAGGGGGATAAAACCTTTTATAGGTACATCAGCGAGTGTAGAAAGACAAAGGGAGGGATAGTGAGGCTGAATAGAATGAACAGTAGGAGGGCAGAGGGGGACAGTGGAAAAGCAGAGATACTGAGCGAACATTTCTGCTCAGTATTCACAAAAGATGAGGGGGAAGTGCCTAATCCAATTAAAAGAAGCACTCTTGATAGGGGGGTCAATCCCAGTCCTTTCACAGAAGAAAGGGTTCTGCAAGAACTCCTAAAACTGAAGGTGGACAAAGCAATGGGTCCTGATGGAATTCACCCCAGAATTATAAAAGAATTAAGGGAGGAACTAGTGAAACCACTGGCTACTCTTTCTAATAAATCATGGGAGGATGGTGTGGTACCCGAGGACTGGAGGAAGGCGGATGTGATTCCCCTTCACAAAAGTGGGATCAAGACAAAGGCAGGAAACTACAGACCTGTCAGTCTGACCTCTGTGGTAGGGAAAGTGATGGAGTCACTTCTGAAGGAAAGAATAGTTGAGTACCTAGAGGCCAGTGGAGCACAGGACCCAAGGCAGCATGGGTTCACAGCGGGAAGGTCATGTCAGATGAATCTAATAGATTTCTTTGACTGGGTGACCAAAGTAGTAGACCAGGGAGGGGCTGTGGATGTGGCCTACCTAGACTTTAGCAAGGCATTTGACAGAGTCCCACACAAAAGATTAATAGTCAAATTAATTAGCCTGGGAGTGGGTCCCAGAGTGGTAGCCTGGGTAAAACATTGGCTGCACAACAGAACACAGAAGGTAATTGTAAATGGAGTCCACTCTGAAGAAAGAGAGGTTACTAGTAGGGTACACTGAGGGTTCAGTATTGGGTCCAGTCCTTTTAATGTCTTCATCAGTGACATTGCAGAGGGACTGAAGGAAAAGTATGCCTCTTTGCAGATGATACAAAGATCTGCAAAGGGTTTATACACAAGGAGGCATGGAAAGGATGAAAAGGACTTGGCAAGGTTGGAGGAATGGTCAGAAGTATGGCAGCTAGGATTCAATGCAAAGAAGTGCAAAATAATGCACCTGTGAAACAAGAACCAGGGAAGAATACACAATTGGAGGAGGTAGTAACAACAACAAAAAGGAAAGGGACCTGGGGGTAATCATATCAGATGACCTTAAGGTTAGCAAGCAATGTGAGAAGGCAGTAGGGAGGGCTGGGGTATACTGGGATGTATAGGGAGAGGCATCACCAGCAGAAAACAGGAAGTTGTTATCCCTCTGTACAGACAGTTGGTGAGACCCCATCTGGAGTACTGTGTCCAGTTCTGGAGACCCCATCTCCGCAAGGACACAGACAGGATAGAGGCAGTCCAGAGGAGGGCAACTAAAATGGTGCAGGGTCTGCAAGAGAAGCCATAAGAGGAGAGACTAAAGGAGCTTAATATGTATACTCTTGAGAAAAGAAGGGAGAGGGGAACATGATAGAAACTTTTAAGTACCTCAGTGGAATCAACAAAGTCCAAGAGGGTAGCATCTTTCAGAAAAAGAGACGTGCAAGAACAAGGGAACACAATTTAAAGATAGAAGGAGGGCAGTTCAGGGGCAATGTGAAGAAGTATTATTTCACAGAGAGGTAGTGGATGCATGGAACAGCCTTCCTGAGGAGTTTGTAGGTGTCTAAAACTGTGGGAGAATTCAAGAATGCATGGGACAGACATAAGGCAATTCTTGTGGGGGGTAGGAAGAAATAGGCTGTTGGTTATCTAGGATCTGCGGCCTATTCTGTAGGTAGGGAAATGGACAGACTAGATGGGCCAAGTGGTCCTTATCTGCCGTCAAAGTCTGTGTTTCTATATTTCTAGTGCTTTTTGATTCCTGTATCTCAGAAATGATGCAAGATACAGATTTAGTTGACCTCTATCTTGCGTGGAGGTTTCACTGTCATGATTACAATGGCACTTGAATATTTTTCATTGCTGCTACGGTTGCTGACATATTGGCAAATTAATGTTACAAGTGTTCCTTGCCCTATAGGGCTACTGTATGGCTCTGTAGTTATGTGTATGTGGGAGTGCAAGGCCTGGAAGGTCCACACTCCCACAGACGCATACCATTATGCACAAACACATACCATTTATTAGTTATAGTACACTTTTCAAAAAGTAAGGAAATTATTGCAAAAAAACCTTGTTAATGCATCAGTTAGGGTTAAAGCAACAAAAGTGGGGAAATGAGATGTTAGGGTTGAGCCCCTAACACTCCCACCACTCCACCACCCATCCTCCACAGACTGACAGATGTAGGGGTGTGCCATGGGGTCATGAGGCCTAACTCTCACTCCATTCTCCTTTACTGTAGCGTGTCAACCTGTTTACACATGGAATGGGGTGAGTTGGATCTGATGACCCCATTGCACACCCCCAGCATCTGTCAGTCTGTGGAGGATGGGGAGTGGGGTAGGGGGGTTATGGGCTCAATCCTAACACCCTAACATCTCATTTCCCCACTTTTGTCACTTTTATTTAGTCTTTTTGTTGACCGGGTAAGTGCACTAGACAAATCCTGCCTATTTTCAGGCACGACCCGTGGAAGGGGGATACAGATGAATGCCATCTGACCTTGAATCAGATTAAGCTGTTGGTGGTATTTTTTTAGTGAATGAGGGAAATTTGGCCAGGACACGGGAAATTCCCCTACTCTTTTCAATAAGTGCCATAGGATCTTTAGCATCCACCTGAACTACCACCAATCCAGGCAGATGGGACCTCGGTTTAATGTCTCGGATGTACTAATGACGTTTTTTGTAATGATTATACAATGTATACATATATAGATTAGAGACAAAAACTCTGTTTAATGCATTAGTTAGGGTTGTTCCACATCGACAAAAGCGAGAAATTCGGTGTTGTTGAGTTGAAAGCCCACCTTGGACCCCCCCAGCCCACCCCCAACTGGCATTAGGGTGCGCGTTGGTCATCGGCTCCAACTCTCACCCCATCACATGTATAAAGAAGCAGAGGTATTAATAACTCTGCAAAGTTTGACCCTTAACCTTAAAAGGCTACTCAACTCTAACTATGATATATATATATATATATATATATATATATATATATATATATATGCATCAATGGAGGGATGAGGCACTGGGTCAGAAGTAAAATAAGGATTCTATTATACTATTTCAAACAGTAGGGAAATAAATTGCAAAAAAATGTTGTTAATGCATCAGTTGGGGTAAAGTGACAAAAGTAGGGAAACGTGGTGTGGCAGGGTTTGTGTATACTAAGAGATCATTTTTATTTCCTTCCCCTTAAGACTGTTGCAACAGCACTGCTCTTCTTATGCTTTCTACTTTCCTCTCTAAATTCCCCCATCTGCAGGAAGGCAACCTGTAGATGTTCTAGCTATCCCTCATTTCATTTCCTCTCCTGGTCCCTTTGGTACACACTCACCCAGTCCTTTCTCTCCAAGCTTAATGACCGGGTTCCTGCTCGATCATGCACACATTTATCTTTACGATCATTTGCATGTGCTTACATGATCGGCTGAATGCTGTATTTCAGAATTAAGCCATTTCTGTAGTCTGGCAGGGATAAAATGTTAAGAATAAAAGTATCAGGCTTGGGCTAAAAATGGGTAGTCAGTTAGTTATCCCCCCCCCCCCCACCTGACTGCTGGCTTGCTGGTAAAGTAATGATTTTGCCTGTGTGGGTACTGCCCATTTTGTTTTTGGCAATTTCCTATCACAAGGGCTACACAACTCACTCCTAGGGCTTGCGGGGTATTACTCGGCAGCTACCCAGACAAAAATGAGCATACAAAGGAGGGACCGCTGAAAGCGCTTCTTGGAGCACTCTACTATTGTTTGTTTGTTTAATAACACAAAAGTTGCCTCCCAGTATTAATGAAAGTTATAAGAGGAACTGTCCTAATTCAGGAGAAAAGTAGACAAACCATAAAGGTAATTACCTGAAAAATGCTTTTAGTTGTTGTGGTGTACTTTTGCCACTTACAAGACCCTCTACAGCTTTCTGCCTTACTATAGCACTGGCAGGTCCTTTCTCTCCATTTTAAGTAGGACAGAACATTTTGGGAGGGGCTTGCACCTTGTGATTGTGTGGAAAAAGGTGACCCTGCTATATTTTATTGTAAATATGCCATTCATTATTGTGAAGTACATAAATTATGAAATGTTACAGACCTTCCATAAATCATTTACTGCTGAACCAGAAGGGACACATGGGGTAGAACATCATATTCATGTTACACAAGAATTGCCTATATGTCTCAAACCTTATCAATTGCCTGAAAAGGTGAGGGGTTATGTTATAAAGGAGGTGCATAAAATTCAACAGATGGGGGTGATAGAGGAATCAAAAAGTGAATGGGGCTTTTCCATTGTTGTAGTGGAAAAGAAAGAAAGTGGAGTTCTGCTATGCCTTGATTTCCAGGGTGTGAATGCCATTTCAAAGTTCAATGGATATCCTATGCCCCACATAAATGATATAATCGACCAGCTTGGTAATGCTCATTACATCAGCACGCTTGATCTCACAAAAGGGTACTGGCAGATCTCTTTAGATAAGGAGGCCAAAGAAAAAACTGCCTTCAGTACCACAATAGGGCTGTTCCACTTTATCATGATGCCCTTTGGATTAAACAGTGCCTCTGTCACATTCCAAAGTTTTATGGATGGAGTCCTCAGGTCACAGACTTTATATAGTGCAACCTACCTGGATGACATGATAATGTTCAGCCCTAGCTGGTAGGAACATTTACAACACCTCACCAATGTTTTAAACACTCTCACCCAGGCAGGCCTCACTGTCAATCCTACTCAATGTTCACTGGCAATGAAAAAGACCAGGTATTTGGGGTTTAAAATTGGAGACAGACAGGTTAAGCCTGAAATAGGAAAGGTAGATGCTGTAGCACTGAATCCCTGCCAGTGACCAAGAAACATGTTATATTCTTTTTGGGATTGGTTGGTTACCACAGGCAATTTATGCCTAATTTTGCAACAGTGGCCAGACCCTTAATGGACCTAACAAAGAAAAGCAAACCCACAAAGGTTGTCTGGATATCAGCTTGCGAAGAAGCATTTTGTGCTATCAAGGCAAGCTTATGTTCCTCAAAGGTTCTGAGGAGTCCTGATTTTGCTAAACCTTTTATTGTACAAACTGATGCCTCCAGTGCTGGGATTGGGGCAGTGTTGTCCCAGATTGTTGAGGGAGAGGAACACCCCATTATGTACATAAGCCAGAAGCTGAATGAAAAAGAGATAACACATTCCACTATAGAAAAAGAATGTCTTACTCTAAAATGGGCAGTAGAGGCTTTACGGTTTTATTTGTGGGGTTCAGAATTTGAGGTATGGACCGATCATAATCCCCTCTGTTGGTTGCAGGTGATGAAAGAGAAGAACCCTCAAATCATGCAGTGGTATGTTGCTCTTCAACCACATAGATTTACTGTTAAACATAGGTCAGGTACACTACATGGAAATTATTTTATGTCTAGTTATGGAGTAGATGCAAACATTCAGACAGTATCATACCTCAGGGTATAGCTTAAAAAGAAGTCAGAGGACAACCTCAGATTTCAATTTAGTAATGACATTTTGTTTTTTTGTATAGGGACCCCGAGGTGGAGCTTTGAGAGTGGGTAGGCTGGAGCTCCATCTCTCCTCTTGAGAGATCTGATCTGTCCTGTCTTAATCGTCCTTAGCTGAAATAGGAAATAATGAGGTATGAAAACTCCTGGTTTTCTCTAGAGTGGGGAGGAGTATGTGGTAGGGTCTATGTACGCTAAGAGACCATCTTTATTTCCTTGCCCTGAAGACTGTTGCAACAGCACTGCTCTTCTTATGCTTTCTACTTTCCTGTCTAAATTCTTTCATCTACAGGAAGGCCACCTGTAGATGTGCTAACTATCCCTTGTTTCGTCTTCTCTCCTGGTCCCTTTGGTACACACTCACCATATCCTTTCCCTCTGAGCTTAATGATCAGGTTCCTGTTCGATCATGTGCACATTCGCCTTTATGATCATTCACATATGTCTGTAGTTTTGTGCAAAATTGGAATATTTCACTGAGCGAAATAGTTCCCATAATTAACGCATTACACGAAATATTTTGCTCGACGAAATGCAAAATTTTGTCCGTGGTTGTGGGCAAAATTTCACCCCCAAGCCAGTGAAATTTCTCTCGAGGGCAAAATGTCACACCTATGGGTGATATTTCACCACCCGTGGCAAAATTTCACCACCTGCAGGAGAAATTTCGCCTCCCTCAGTGAAAATGTGTTCAAACTTCTCCCTGGTGTCTGGCCTGGTCGGGCTGCCGGCAGTGGAGGTGAGTGGAGGGCTGTGCTGATGGCCCAATTGGGCTACTGGGGAGAAGCTAGGTGGGTGCTGCTATATACTGATGGATGGGGGAGTCCACTAGACACCACGGAGTGAAGGGTATATTTAAAAAAAAAAAATGGAGGTGGCAGGGTAACTTTTGGGGGTGGGGTGCTTATTAATGTTTACGGCCAGTAACAGCCGGGGTGGGCCACTAGACACCAGGGAGTGGAGGAGGGTGACTTTTTTTAAAATAAAACAAATGGGGGCAGGGCAACTTGTGTGTGTGTGGGGGGGTTCAATTTATGGTTGTGGCTGGTGGAGACAGGTGAAATTGGTGGCAAAATTGTGAAATTTCACCGCAATTTCATGAAAAAACATTTCGCCCAGTGAAATTTCTGATTTTGTGGCAATTTCACCTGTAAAATTTTATTTTGCTGCATCTCTATATGCCTGCATGATCGTGTGAACACTGTATCTGAGAATTAAGCCATTTCTGTAACCCGGGGATAAAATGGTAAGAATAAAAGTATCAGGCTTGGGCTAAAAATGGCTAGTCAGTTAGTTATTTCTCCTTCCCCCCTTACCTGACTGCAGACTTGCTGGTATAGTAATGATTTTGCCTGTGCGGGTACTCCCCATTTTGTTTTTGGCAGTTTCCCGTCATGAGTGCTACACGGCTCGCTCCCAGGGCTTGAGAGGTATTACTTGGCAGCCGCCCAGATGAAAATGATCATACATAGGAGGGACTGCTGAAAGTGCTGCTTGGAGTGCTGTACTATTGTTTGTTTATTAACACAAAAGCTGCCTCCCAGTATTAATGAAAGTTGTAAGAGGAACTGTCCTAATTTGGGAGAAAAGTAGAAAAACCATAAAGCTAATTACCTACAAAATGCTTTTAGTTGTTGTGGCTCACTTTTGCACTTACAGGACCCTCTACAGCCTTCTGCCTTACTATCGAACTGGCAGGCCCTTTCTCTCCATTTTAAGTAGGACAGAATATTGTGGGGGGGGGCTTGCACCTTGTGTTAGTGTGGAAAAAGGTGTTCCTGCTATATTTTATTGTAAATATACATAAAGTTCATCATTGTGAAGTACATAAATGATGAAATTGTGCTGCTATATAATTTTCAAAGCAATTAAAGCGTGTTTTATTTCTGAATTAAAAAGGGGAGGAGCTTAGTTTGTCACATGGTAGGATTCTTGTATTTAAGAGCTCTGCTCCCAACATTAGTCAGTTTGTTGTGGGGTGCTAACCCTATGAGTCCTCTAGCCTTCTTATAGATGGTACTTTGCACAGTGCCGTTAACTGTGATTTTCTTGCTTATGGACTTTGAGTTTGTTGTATATTTTTTCATTATTTTATCATCTCAGTCCACTTGTGTTATTATTCTGCTGCAAGAGTAAATATTTTTGCATCTTGACAAGTGTGTTTGAATCCATCATTATCCACAGTCTCACAGGCGGCACTGGCATTGTTAGCACTAATGCATACCCCATTATCCTATGCTGTACCCACCCAGCTTATTTTCCAATGGAATGGGGTGAGCATTGGAGCTGACAACCCCAATGCCACCCCGTGATGGCTCTTGGTCTGTGCAGGGTGGGGGTGGGGTGTTAGGGTTGGAAACCCTAACACCACATTTCCCTATTGTGTCAATTTAACCATAACTGATGCACTAACAAAGTTAGTTGCAATTTACTGTAGATATATATCTTATAATTAGGGTTGAGTAGCATGTTTACTGTTAAACCTCAAATGTTGCACTGTAATACTGTTGCAACCAATCAATGGATTTGCTCAAAATTTGGCATGTGCAGTCCTGTGGGGTGTATTGATTCTGAGATTCGGATAATGCAAAAACCTTAAAAGTCACCATTTATGGACTTTTTTCCTCATCGCCTTGCTCTCTGATGGTGTAGAATTTTGTTGTGAGATTTTTATGGTAGAAACAGCTTGAGTAACAGAAGTACCATGCATTTGTTTGGTGAAAAAATATTAATCTATTGCAAAGTGATTCAGTTTTTATGTTCCCATTGTTTTCAATGGGAAGATCACTTTCCAGGATAGAGGTACAGTATAAAGTTCGACAAAGGATTTGGCCTCATGAAAAATGATTCTTTTTCATGAGGGCCAGTCCCTTGACACCAGAAAAGTCCCTTTTCATGAGCCACCATCTCTTTTTTTTTCATGAACGAAAATGCTTAGAAAATACATAAAAAGTTTGTCATTTTACATTTTACATATCAAACACCAGAACCCCGGGCTCCATTTAGCTAGATTCTGGTGTTTGTTTTCACAATTAGGGCTAGACATACTTTTTTTGGTCACCCAAATTCTCAGGTGCCCAGGTTAGTGAGTGGAGTGCTTCCCCCACTTTCTCTATATGAGAACTGCAGATTTTCTTGACTTCTGCAGCTGTAGCTAAACTAGTGCTGCTGGTTGCAATGTGTGCTGTGAACCTCCTTGGTCTGGTGTCTAGTGGCACCTCTCACTCTCCAATCACTTTCCCTCTAAATAAAATATATATTTCATGGCGTCTAGTGGCACCCCTCATGCCATGATTGTCATCCCCTAATTTTTATTTTAGTCCCTGGTGTCTACTGGCACCCCCACCCTCTGACCACTGTTTGCTTATTTTTATGTTTATATATTTATTTAATTATACTGTATAATCTGACAACAGGATGCCCACCTCCGGTGTAGGATGCCACCTTGCAGCCAATTGTTTTGATTGTGCTGACACTGGGGGGCACAATCCCCGTGTTGATATTACAAGCCCCCTCAGCAGTTTGGAACACTGGAGATCCCACCCTCAGTGTCCCATAATATTTATTTCCTTTGATCCTATAAAAAGAAAACTGTCCCCAAGTGTATTTAAAAAAAACCCTGAAAGGAAACAAATTGTCTCTCATCATCGCCACCTTCCCCCATACTCCCTTTCCCTAAATTTACCACTGGAGGTTGTCGACTATCATCTTCTGTGGACTGAGACATGTCTGCACTCTTCAAAGCCGAACCATGAACTGAGGAGTCAACGTAAGAGTTGTATAATGTATTTCAAGGGTGTTTTGAACTTAGGTTCATAACTTTGCAATTTTTTTGGATTTTTTCACCAAATTTTCAACCTGCCCTTTTGAGACCACACTCATGAACACTGGCACTGTCATGTCATTAATGCTGGTGGGGTGGGTGGGCATGGGTTCAAGGGTAGCAACACTAACACCAAATTTCCTTGCTTTAGTTAGCTGTGGAACAACCATAACTGATGTATTAAATGGATTTTTTGCCATGAATATATATATATATATATATATATATATATATATATGCAGAACACTTTGTTAATGCATCAGTTAGGGTTAAAAGCAACAAAAGTAGGGAAATGTAGTGTTAGTATTTCAACCCTGGCTCCCCACTCTGCACAGACCAATGGGCATTGGGGGTGGCATTGGGGTTGTCAGCCCTAGCACTCACCTCATTCATTTAGAAAATAAGCTGGGTGGATACAGCATAGGAAAATGGGGTGAGTGTTAGGGCTGACAACCCCAATGCCCCCCATTGCCTCTTGCTCTGTGCAAGGTGGGCGTGGGGAGAGAGGGTTGGAAACCCTAACACCACATTTCCTTATTTTTGTTGCTTGAACCCTAAGTGATGAACTATCAAAGTTTTTTGCAACTTATTTCCTTATTTTTGCGATAATATAATAGTATCCTTATTTTACTTCTGTCCCAGTGCTCCAATCCCTCTGTAGATGCATATATTAGAGGCAAAAAACTATGTTTAATGCATCAGTTAGGGTTGTTCCACAGCGACAAAAGTGAGGAAATTCAATGTGAGGGTTGAAAACCCCCCTTTGCACCTACCCCCCCGCCACCTAGCCGTCATTGGGGTGTGCGTTGGGGTCATCGGTCCTACCTCTCACCCCATTCAGCTATAGTTCACCACCTCAAATTCTTTAAACATGTCATGGAGTGAGAGTTAGGGCCGATGACCCCAAAGCACACCCCGATGCCAGCTGGGGGAGCAAGGTGGGGGTGGGTGCAAGGGGTTTTCAACCCTAACATCGAATTTCCTCACTTTCGTAGCTGAGAAACAACCCTAACTGATGCATTAAACGTAGTTTTTTGCCTCTAATATATATATATACTATATATTAGGCAAAATCTCTATTCTTCATCATTAGAACCATTCCCTGATGACAAGTAAGGAAATTCAGTGTTAAGTTGAAACCACCACACCTCAGCCCGCTCCCCAAATGGCATTGGGGTGCACATTGGGGTCGTTGGCCCTAACTCGCACCCCATCACATGTGTAAAGAAGCAGAGGTATAGGAGAATGGGGCAAGGGTTAGGACCGATGACCCCAACACGCACCCCAATGCCGTATGGGGGGGTAGGCTGGAGGTGTCCGGGGGGATTTCAACCCTAACACTGAATTTCCTTACTTTTGTTGCTGTGGAACAATCCTAACTGATGCATTAAACAGAGTTTTTTGCCTCTAATTTCCCTTCTTTTTGAGAATGATAATGACAAATATTGAATGTAATGCGGCAGTGGAAGCACAGGGCCACCACTTGATGTCTTGTGACATAGTAACAGGAACAGCAACGCAAACACAAAGTAGAAATGCAAATGGTAACAGTAACAAAAACACAAGGGCAAATGACAACGCAAAGGGTAACACACACAGTGGCACACATGGTAACGGTAACACTAACAGGTACATAAACACAAGGCGAAACAGTAACTGTAACAGTAACAGAAGCGCATACCCTCTTTTTGCTGGAGAACTGCATAGAAAAACACAGTGTGTACAAAGAATGTATGCATTGTAATGGCAATGGAAGCTTAAAATGAGCATTGGAAGTACTTCATTGCAAATATCTCAGCAACCGTATGACGTAGAAAAAAAAATTAAATTTCACAGAAATCATTGTTGTCCTGGCTACCGTTTTACATTACATATGGGCTATGCAACACGCAACAAAAAATCTGTATCTCTCACCATTTTTGAGATACAAGCCCCAAATGGTGTGGCGTAGGCCACCATGTTAGTCTATGGGAAAAAGCATCAACTTCAGAGTACCGTAACTTTGGAGTTGTACAATATTTTTTCACCAAACCATGAAAAGGCACATCTGTGACATGTTGGCTGCCTTCCCTCCAACATTCAGGCCAAAAGACCTAACCATTCTTTTGCAGCAAGGTGGCAAAGAACTCCTGTAATTTTAGCCATAGTGTTGCAAAGTACTTTCATGATTTGAGAAAGTTTTCACACAGATTTGCGAAAGTGTAGTAAGCATGAAAGTACTTTGTGAAAGTACTTTTTCCAGAACTTTGAAAAACATATTTCTGGGGTGTTTGACCCCAAAATAAAGACATGGCTAGCATCCTCAGGCTCCGACAAGGTGAACACAAAAATAATTGTGTCCCTAGATGGTCCCAAATTTAAATGCCAAGCATTTTTTTGATCAATAACTGAAAACAAAATGGTGGATTTGCGAAAGTACTAGGGTCATTTGTGAAAGTAAAAAGTGCATTTGAAGTGTCGAACTTTTTGTTAGCTTTTCCCATTGACTTATAATGGGAAATTGTTTTTTTGAATAACTTTTGAACCATTTAATATTTTTTCATGAAATCTTCAAAAGGCACATTGGTCACCCCAGCCAGACATTCCCTGAAGATTTCAGACCGGTCGTGCAAACCGTGTGAACTGCAGGCGAGAGCAAAGAAATCACAAAAAAGTGTAATTACGCAATTTGTTGTTGCTTAATAACTCTGCAGCAGTATATCCGACTGGTAAAAAACTTGGCAGATCCCAAGATCTACCATTCCCAATTGTGCATACCATATTTCAGGCAAATCCATTGAATTGAGGCAAAATTATTAAGGGACACAATTTGACCCTTTAACCTTAAAAGTGCTACTCAATCCTAACTATGGTAGCACTACCGTGCTACCATAATATATATATATATACACACACAATGGAATAAATGTGGGGATAAAAAGTCGTATCTCAGGTAGGCAGTGAAGATATCACTGATATCTCCATGTTCTGATATGTTGTAGTGATATCTCCACGTTCCTATATGTCATGGTGATATCTCTATGTTCCTGTTTGTCATACAATGGAAAGTAAAAATATTTCACTTTCCATTGTGTGTCTGTGTCTGTACAACCTGCATCAACCCCACCCCCACCTTACCCCCACACATATGTGCCTATACATATATTGTTGATCCTCCCATGTTGTTACTACAAATAATTTTAAAAAGTTACCTGGTTGATCCTGCCACTTGCATGTCTCATGATAGATTAACTTTTGCTTTCCTGTCAAAACGCAGCATGACTGAGCGATATTAACACACACTTTAAATACGTTCCAACCCTATCTGAGTAAAGTACTCTGTATAAGAAAAGTGAAGAAAAAGTTATTTTTTGAGTAAGTTTAAGTCATTTTAGTGAGAAGAAGCTGCCGACTGTGATGAGAAAAGAGCAAGCTAGTTGGCAGCTACAGAACAACAGAAGAAAGCGCAAGCGTGTGTTACTATAGCAATACACGCTTGGGCTTCCTTCTGTTGTTCTGCAGCTGCTGACTAGCTCACTCTCCTCTCATCACAGTCGGCAACTTCTTCTCACTAAAATGACTTAAACTTACTCACTTACCATTGTTTACAGTTGCCTGCCCTGTCTATGAACTGCTGCTGCTGACAGTGCTGAGACTGACCTCAGAGTCCTGTCTGAGACTTCCAGTCTCCCACAGCCACAGTGACAGTTAGCTAGCCCCAGCTGTCCCTTGAGTCAACTCCATCTCAACTCAGGATCAGACCCCTGACTTGGGTGACAGATAGTCCGATCCATCCATCCAGGGCAAGGCTTAGTGACCTCACTGGGACTGCTATGATGTTTGACAGGAGTGCAGGACTCAGAAAACATGATTGATGAAGTGAAAATGGGGAGTGGGGGGAGTCCTTCTGGTAGGAAATCAGGTTCATTAGACAGACAATCTTGGACAGCAAATTTGCCACACATGGCAGGCTGGAAGCAGTGAGGTGGGGGTAGATGGTTCTGCCAGCATGGAAGATATATTGAATTTAGTACAAATACGTGCAGCAAGATGGATACTGGTAATGGAGCGCAGCTTTAGAAAAGTGAATGCAAGAGTCAGAGAGTGTTGCTATAGCAATGCTTGCTTGGACTTGTGTTCACTTTTCTGAAGCTGCAGAGTCTCTCTCTCTCTCTATCCTCTTTCTAGTTTAGCCAGCTTATTTGAAACAAACATCAGAAAAGTAAGAAAAAAAGCCACAGTTTTAAAACTTTTCACAGGCAGTCTGTCTTATTTTAAATCTCAATGACTTCCTCATTTAACAGCATACAAAGTGTTCAGTCACACTACAAATGTACAGCAGAAAAACTCAAACTGCTTCTTTAGTAACACCAGGAGAAAATGGCAGGACCAACCAGATATGTTTCTTTTAAACAAGTATTTCTTTACCAGTTACGGCAGGATCAACCAGATAAAGATGTTTAAGCAAGAGTTTCTTAGCAATAGTAGCAGTATCAACCATGTGTCTCAATACTGGGGAAGGGATGCAGTCCTGGAGCTGCCTCTTGTACTGGGGGGAATAATATGTTTTAAATAAATATGTTTTACCATCTATCAGGGTATCAGCCAACTGTCAGAACTGCCTGGGGGTTGACTATAGGTCATGCATCTCCCTGGCAAATCAAATATATAGACATTTTGTCTGCTTGGTAATTCAAATATGTAGGTATTATGGTAAGTGGGGAATGTGGGGATTGTATCTGAGGACCAAAACATATGTTGTATAAACAGAACATAACATGGCCTGACTGAAGATACCATATTTATCTTCACTCGAGGCCAATGACATCAAGATATCTCACTCATGGCTTCACCACTCATGAGATATTATGATATCATTGGCCTCTCATTAAGATAAATATGATATCTTCAGTCAGGCCATGTCATATCCCATATATATATATATCTTTTTTTTCATTGCAAAAAAACTCCATTTAATGCATCAGTTAGGGTTGTTCCACAACTAACAAAAGTGAGGAAATTCGGTATTAGGGTTACCATCCCTTGCACCTCATGACTGCCTTGCCCCCATCAACAGGCATCGGGTGTGTGTTGGAGTTGTCAGCCCTAACTCTCACCACAGTGTGATCTAACAGTAGCAAAAAGTCTGTATCTCGCTTTGTTTCCAAGAACACTGTTCAACATAGAAGATTGATAAATAAGCTGGGTAGGCTCAGGGTGGGTCAGAAGTTGGTCAACTGGGTGACAAACTGGTTGATGGGCAGAAAACAGAGAGTGCTGGTAAATGGTACACAGTAAGAAGAGATGCAAGTCACAAGTGGGGTACCTCAGGGATCAGTCCTGGGGCCAGTCCTCTTCAATATCTTCATTAGTGACATTACAGATGGACTAGAGGGTATGACTTGTCAGTTTGCAGATGACACCAAGATTTGCAACAGAGTAGAAGATCCAGATGGGGTGGGCAGAATGAGAAGAGGTCTGGATAAACTAGTAAAATGGTCAGAAGAGTGGCAACTGGGATTTAATGCAAAGAAATGCAAGATCATGCACATAGGGAAGAGAAACCCTGAAGCCACCTATAGGCTGGGAGGGGAGTTGCTGGCAGTCACAAAGGAAGAAAGAGACTTGCGCATCATCATCACCGATGACCTGAAATCATCCAAGCAGACCTCTAAAGCAGTAGGTAAGGCTAGGGGGATGTTAGGGTGTATTAGCAGTTGTATCACAAGTCGTATGAGGG
Organism: Neoceratodus forsteri; assembly: GCA_016271365.2. NCBI lineage: Eukaryota > Metazoa > Chordata > Ceratodontiformes > Ceratodontidae > Neoceratodus > Neoceratodus forsteri. Next base: position 60,483,532 of record CM028130.1, read on the forward strand.
AGGTAATAATCCTGCTTTACAAGACACTGGTTAGGCCCCATCTGGAGTACTTCATGCAGTACTGGAGGCCGCACCTTTACAAGGACATTAACCAAATTGAGGAAGTTCAGAGAAGGGCAACAAAAATGGTGCAGGTACTGCATCAGAAGACATGTGAGGACAGATTAATGGAGCTCAATATGCATACCCTTGAGCAAAGGAGGGAGAGAGGTGATATGATCGAGACATTCAAACACTTTAAGGGCATTAACAAGGTGAATTAGTCTAACATGTTTAAATATAAGAAAAATAGCAGGACAAGAGGACACAGCATGAGATTAGAGGGAGGCTGATTAAGGGGGAATGTGAGGAAATTCTTTTTCACAGAAAGAGTGGTGGATGCATGGAACAGCCTACCTCAGGAAATGGTGGCTATGAATACAGTATACGGCTTCAAACAGGCATGGGATAGGCATAAGGGAGCAATACAGATGAGTATGAATAGATAGGCCACTGACAGAGCAAAGACCAATGGCACATTTATAAGGCAGAAAAAGAAATGGGCAGACTGGATGGGCCTTGCGGTCCTTTTCTGCCATCAACCTCTATGTTTCTAAGTTTCTATGTCTATAACGGCGCAAAGGTGATCTGAGGCAACAGTAGCGAAAAGTCTGTATCTCACTTGGTTTCCAAGATAATGGCACAAAGGCAAGGTGATCCAACAATAGCAAAAAGTCTGTATCTCGTTTCATTTCTGAGATAACAGCACAAAGGTGATCTGAGCCAACAGTAGCTAAAAGTCTGTATCTCGCTTTGTTTCCGAAATAACGGCACAAAGGCTAATGTGAACCAAACCACTGAAAGGCACCTCCACACCACTAAGGCAGTATAGTGCAGTGGTTTAAGGCTCTGAGCTGCAAATCTGGTGACATCCAGCAGACCAGATCTGGGTTTGAATCCCACAGCTTCCACTTGCATACTGTGTGACCCTGAGCAAGTCACTTAACTTCCCTGTGCTCTCAGATTTTACCGGTAAAAAAGCTTTCAGCTTAGTGTTCTACTCCTGGTTAAACAACTAAATAAAAAAAAGGCTACCTACACTATAAATTTCAAGCCACTAGCATCATGCATAACTCTATGCGCAACATGTTAAATGTGTCACACAGTATCTCCACAGCAAATTAGTTTTCCAACATGCAAACAGCATAATTCACATAGCCAGGACAGCCACTCAACACCCTCCAAATGTCATGTTAAAAGACCAAACCATTCCAGAGCTATTCAGTTTTAAAGTTTGTGCACCTTTAAGAAGTCATCCACCACAAAATGGCGGAACTCATGGCCAAAAATGTGCTAAAATGGGGAACATGGTGGTTGAAAATCTTTAACTGTGAGGGGGGACAACTTCAAATGGCAATAACTCTGGAATGGAACATTTTTTCACCAAACAAAAACTGGTATCTTCCTTGAACAAAGGGCTCTCTTCGTGTCAAGTCATGCGGGATAGTGAAAAAAAATAACAAAAACTAATTTTTTGGCACTTCACTGCTCAAAAAAGGTATATACCAATGGAATAGAAATTGGTAAATAAAGAGATGTACCATGTCACTCCATGTATACAAAACTGTATCCAAATCTCAACGGTTGCAGATCATCATGAGCATAAAACTGCACACAAGTGGTGAAAAATAAATTTTTGACACTTCACTGTGCAAAAAACATATGCAGATGTCAAACAGAAATTGGTAAATCCACAGAAGTACTACAGTAGACCAAGTATTACATATGTCGCTCAAATCTGTTAAACAGTTGTAAAGTTATAATCACACAAAGAATGTTACATGTAAGCTCAAACGCAAACAGTAATGACAACAGTGATGCAAACAGAATAACGCAAATGGTAACAGAAATGTAAGCGCAAACATAAACATAAATGATAACGAAAAAGCAAATGTTAATGATAATGCAAACGGAAGTGCAAACGGTAACACAAGTGGAAATACAAACAGTAATGATAATAGTGGCACAAGCGTAAACTGTAAGACACACAGTAATGGTAATGTAAATGCAAGTGCAAAAGCAAATGCAAACGTGAATGGTAACGTAAATGCAAATGCAAATGGTAACGCTAACAGTGATGCAAACAGAAATGCAAACAAAAACGGTTACTTAAACGCAAGCGCAAACGCAATTGGTAATGGTAACTTAAACAGAAACACTAACAATAATATTAATGGTGACGCAAACGTAAACGTAAACAGAAACAAAAATGCAAGTACAAATGCAAATGGTAACAGTAATGGTGACGCAAAAGGAAATAGTAAAGCAAATGGTAACGTAAATGCAAGTGCAAATGCTAACAGTAACAGCAATGGAAACCCAAACTCAAATGGTAATGCAAGTGCAAATGGTAACAGTTAAGCAAACACAAACAGTAATGCAAAGGGTGATGCAAAAGAAACCAGTAATGCAAATGGTAATGCAAGCGCAAATGCAAACACAAACAGTAATGCACAGGTTGACGCAAACATAAACGGTAACGCAAATGGTAATGGAAATGCAAGCAGAAACATAGTCGCAAATGCTAACAGTAACAGTAACGCAAATGCACATGCTTTTTGTCCCAATAAGGTGCATTCAGAAGCACAGTGAATAGAAAGAATATGGTCATAATAATGGCCCTCGTACCAGAAAATGAGCACTTGTAATACTAAATTGCTTATATCCCAGGAACCATATGATGTTAAAAAAAAAATTAAATCTCATATTATTTATGACTTTCCAGGCTAGTTTTGTACTTAGCCTCCTAGTGGGGAACTAATCATTTTTCTGATGAAAAATCTGTATCTCGAACCATTTTCGAATATTTTGTTAACTTTTCCCACAGACTATAATGGGGAACAGGTTTTTATGAATAACTTTTGAACTGTTTTATATTTGCTTACAAAATCTTCGAAAGGCACATCGGGGAGCATGTTCCCTGAAGGTTTTGGACCGATTGCGCAAACCATGGGGGCTGTAGGTGCGAGCAAAGAAATGCGCAAAGAAACATAATTTATGCATTTGTTGGCACTCTGTAGCTCCACAACTGTACATCCAACTATAACGAAACTTGGCAGATCCAGAGATCTATGGAACAAGACTGTGCATTCGAAGTTTCAGGCAAATGCATCATATGGTTGCAAAGCTATTAAGCTGCCAAATTTCAGATTTAACCTTTAATGGGGTACTCAACCCTAACTATAGTGGTACTACCATGCCACTATAATATATATATATATATAGTAGCAAGTAAAGCTGGGCTACAACAACAAACTGACTCACCAGACTTGTGTTAAGTCACATTCTGCATAATGTTTATTGAAAAAGATAAAAAGCAGCAGCGAAGGTCCCTTTCACCAAATGTTTTTGCATCCTCACAATGCTTTCTCAAGATGTAAACAGAGAATGGAACACATGGTATTTTTATAGTGCCAGATGGCTCACATGATCATTTAAAAGGTCCAATTGCCATTAAAAAGTCAATTAAAATTGTACATCAATTGTATCAGCTTACCCAGTTTAAAGAGACAGTCCCATACATAAAGGCAAAACCTATTTATATAGTGCAAAATACTCACAATAAATACATACAAAAATGTGTGTTGTCCTAAGCAAACATATCTACTTTTAAAGTGCATATGTTTTAAAGCATCTCTATGAAAGATATGTTATATTATTCTTTATATGTTAAGATCTGTTATTACATATAACAAGATATTCATTGTTTCCTGGAACCCATTATTGGTTTTTATATGGGGTTTAAGACACACTAAATTATATATAGAAAACAAAAAAGTATCTTAAAAGAGGTGGTGGTGAAGGTTAGGGAGAAAAAGATAGCATTTAATAAGTATAAGGAAACACAGAAGGAGCAAGACAGAGAACTGTACCAGTTAAGGCAGAAGGAAACAGGGAGGGTAGTCAGAATAGCAAAGGCACAAACTGAGGAAAAGATAGCTAACTCGGTTAAGAAGGGGGATAAAACCTTTTATAGGTATATCAGAGAGAGTAGAAAGACAAAGGGAGGGATAGTGAGGCTGAATAGAATGGATGGTGGGTGGGCTGAGAGTGACAGTGATAAAGCAAGGATACTGAACGGATACTTCTGTTCAGTATTCACAAAAGAGGAAGTGGGGGAGGTGCATAATCCAATTAACAGAAGCACTCTGGAGAAGGGAGTTGATCCCAGTCCTTTCACAGAAGAAACGGTTCTGAAAGAACTCCTAAAACTGAAGGTGGACAAAGCAATGGGGTCAGATGGAATTCACCCCAGAATTTTAAAAGAATTAAGCAGAGAACTAGTGACACCACTGACTACGCTTTTTAACAAATCATGGGAGGATGGTGTGGTACCTGAGGACTGGAAGAAGGTGGATGTGATTCCCCTTCACAAAAGTGGGACCAAGACAGAGGTAGGAAACTACAGACCTGTCAGTTTGACCTCTGTGGTAGGGAAAGTGATGGAATCACTTCTGAAGGAAAGAATTGTTGAGTACCTAGAGGCCAGTGAGGCACAGGACCCAAGGCAGCATGGGTTCATAGTGGGAAGGTCATGTCAGACAAATGTAATTGATTTCTTTGACTGGGTGACCAAAGTAGTAGACCAGGGAGGGGCTGTGGACATGGCCTACCGAGACTTTAGCAAGACATTTGACACAGTCCACACAAAGATTAGTAGTCAAATTAACCAGCCTGGGAGTGGGTCCCAAGGTGGTAGCCTGGGTAAAACATTGGCTGAACAACAGGATACAGAAGGTAATTGTAAATGGAGTCCACTCTGAAGAAAGAGGGTTACTAGTGGGGTACCAGGGTTCAGTACTGGGTCCAGTCCTTTTAATGTCATTATAAGTGACATTGCAGAGGGACTGGAAGGAAAAGTATGCCTCTTTGCAGATGACACAAAGATCTGCAACAGGGTTGATACACAAGGAGGCGTGGAAAGGATGAGAAGGGACTTGGCAAAATTGGAGGAATGGTCAGAAGTATGGCAGCTTGGATTCAATGCAAAGAAGTGCAAAGTAATGCACCTGAGAAACAAAAACTCAGGGGAAGATTACACAATGAGTGGGGAGATAGTAACAACAACAAAAATGGAAAGAGACCTGGGGTTAATCATATCAGATGACCTTAAGGTTGGCAAGCAATGCGAGAAGGCGGTAGGGAGGGGCTGGGGGGATAGTGGGATGTATAGGGATAGGTATCACCAGCAGAAAACAGGAAGTTGTTATCCCCCTGTACAGACAGCTGGTGAGACCCCACCTGGAGTACTGCGTTCAGTTCTGGAGACCCCATCTCCACAAGGACATAGACAGGATGGAGGCAGTTCAGAGGAGGGCAACTAAAATGGTGCAGAGTCTGCAAGAGAAGCCATACGAGGAGAGACTAAAGGAGCTTAATATGTATACCCTTGAGGAAAGGAGGGAGAGAGGAGACATGATAGAAACGTTTGAGTACCTCAGTGGAATCAACAAAGTCCAAGAGGGTAGCATCTTTCAGAAAAAGAGATGTGCAAGAACAAAGGGGCACAATTTGAAGATAGAGAAGAAGAAGAAGAAGAAGAATCAGCATTTATATAGCACTTTTCATACACAGTATCCCAAAGCGCTTTATAAGCAATGCTATACTGGTAGTGAAGTGACTGAATGTGTGGTGGCTGCCATATCGCACATCATCACCCACACACAGTCTGGATAATTGCATGAACCTGTTTATGAGAAGGGGAATGTTGGCCAGGACACCAGGAATGTTCTCTGATCTTTTTGCGAAGAGTGCCCTGGGTTCTTTTACTTCCAGCTGGACACCCACCAGGATGGGCAGAAGGGACCTCGGTTTAATGTCTCATCTGAAGGACGGCACACCCCAGCAGTACAGCACTCCAATACTGCACTCGGATGCCAGCGATTTTTAGGTGCAAGTCCAATCCTGGTGTGGGATGAACCGACAACTTTCTGGTCCAGAGGCAGATGTGCTACTTAACTGAGCCACGCTGACACCAGAGGGGGACAGCTCAGGGCAATGTGAAGAAGTATTTTTCACAGAGATGGTGGTGGACACATGGAACAGCCTTCCTGGGAGGTTGTGGGGTCTAAAACTGTGGAAGAATTCAAGAATGCATGGGACAGACATAAGGCAATTTTTGTGGGGGTAGGAAGAAATAGGCTGTTGGTTAAATAGGATCTGCAGCTTATCCTCTAGGTAGGGAAATGGGCAGACTAGGTGGGCCAAGCAGTCCTTATCTGCCATCAACGTCTATGTTTCTATGTCTATCTAACTACAAAATACATTCTTTCTGTATGTATATTACAATCACATCTACTAAAATAAAGCAGCTAAATGTTTTACAGTTACATTGTATCACTTTGTACAGCCTAATTACTATTTTACCCAAATCACCATTTTCTTATCTACATGCAATTTCAATACAAGAACTCAGGAATTCATCTACGACACTTCAAGAAGGATAAAGCAAAATTTGGCATTCAAACCTGCACCTGAGCTAGCCTGCAATTTGTATTGCCATTTACTCTCCCTTTGGAGGAGTATTTTGTTTCAGTCTCCCGTATGTGGGGTAATAATATGTGTGGCTAATGCATTTTTTTAATCAAACTTCTTAATACATCCCACATGTTAGGCAGTTTTATTTTTGAACAAGCATTTTGTTTTTCCAACATAAAACATTTGCATTTCATGCAGGTTACAACATATACAATGCATTCAGTATTACAGTTAATAAAGTTCTTCAGTGGAAAAACTTGTCCATTGTCTGGGTGTATAAACTCCTTAGCAGGGTTTATATACTGGCAGAAGTTACAATGTCCACAGGTAAAAGTTTCACAAAGCAGAGGATTTCTTTCTATTGTATTCTCTTGCTTCGCCATGAAAGTGCTCCTAGTAATGGGTATGTCAATTAACTCCTGACATTTCACTCCGTGATTATTCGCTCCCATCAAGTTCGAGCTGGTGACAATATACTCCCACCTATTTTGCTCCTATTAAACTCACTCCCATATCACAACCAATCTGACATGACAGATGAGTCGGCTCCTGCATAAGACACATTGATTTTGGAACAAACTTCACTTTCCCCTTGCCTTCATACTTAATTTAATAGGAGTGTGGAGTATCCGTTAGAGGCTGAAGTGAAAAATAAAGATCTGGGATATATTTTCCGACAATGCCTGGTTCAGCTTTGAAGTAACCCTGTCTTTTGTTTATCTAAGCTCCTCAGTCACATTATATTCTTTGTTAATACTGTTAAATGTAGAGGTCATTAAGCTAAACATACGAATGCAGTCACTGAGTTCTAACGCTCAATCCTCAGTCACTCTAAAAACTTTCCACTGCTCATGGTTATTGAAAAAAGTGAAAAGCAGTCCTTTAGCAACTGACATGTGGAAAAAGAAGAATGTGAACAGTAGTTTCAGGAGCAGGACCAGGTGCAGAAAGTTTTCCTTTTTTCCTTTCACCAGCGAGTTCCCAAAAAGCTAGCACATAAAAAGATCAGACCAATCATCTTTTAACCTGTACTCTACATGACTCCAACTTTGGAAAGTGTCTGGATATTGAGGTCAGCACATCACTTGAAAAGTAGTGTCTTACTTTAAACAAACTGTATGTAAATTAAGAAGACTGTACTTTTTAGCCGACCTCTATCCAACCGAGTGCAAACTTTGGGTATCATCTAATACGAAGCTGCTCCATTAAAAGTAGTGATGAGCCTCCCTTCCCCCAAAGTTGAGAAACATTTTTTTTATAATTACAGTAAGCATATTTTATTGACATATTTTCTCCTCCTTAATTCAGTCTAGCATGCAGGTCCAAGAGATACAACATATCAATGAGACTGCAAATTGGTAATGAGAAGTTAAAAAAACAAAATACAAAAACGAAATAACACAGAAGACATACATCAAATACACACATAAACCAAACCCCTCCCCCTCCCAAACCCTCCTACCAATCATTCCCTTGAAACAGTTAATAGTGTTGGTACACATAATACTTAGTGTTGGAGCATGCTCTAAGATAAGACTGTAGAGCCTTAAAGCCCATTGCATGGATTACGGAGGCCTTATGATTTCTGTATGGAAATCAGCACTTCCAGAGGGCCCCAGAGACTCTGATAAGTGTGGGTCCTATCTCTCATATAGGTTATGTGTTTTTCTAGTTGCAGTATTAGAAATATTTCTCTGTACCACTCTGTGATTGAGGGCACAAATTCCTCCTTCCAGTACTTCATAACTAATAATTTGACAGTAGCAGCTATTAAAGCAAGGTGTGACTTCCTGATTCTGGGTGTTCGAGGGGGGAAATAAATATATTACACAGGCTTCAGGGGTGAACAAAATGTCTAAGCCCAATAATGGGTCTAGGACCCTCGTAATGGATTGTCAGAAGATTTGTACCTTGGAACAGCTCCACAACATGTGGTATAGAGTGCCATTTTCAAGTTTACACTGTGCACATATTGAAGACGAACCAAGACCCATTCTGTTTCATTTAACGGGGGTGAAGTATGTATTGTGCATGTTAAATTGCACTTGTCGAAGCCTGTCCTGCTTTACAAATTTATAACTATTCTGCCAAATCTTTTCTCACAAAAGGGAGTCTTTGGACAGTTCTAGTTCTTGTCTCCAGTAGTAACAGACCCCTTTTGGCAGGACAGGATCCAAAGCCTGCAATTTTTTGTATACTAAACAAACAGCATGAGACTGTCTTGCTGATTGCATGAGCGTGTTTAACTCAAAGGCAGCTAAAGTTAATGTTGTGAGCCCTACAAATGATTGGATGGCTTTCCCAGCCTGAATGAACTTGAATCTGGAAGTGTCTGGTACTCCATGCCATAACTGGTATTCACTAAAGGGAATAAACTTCCCATCTTTGATAAAGTCAGTAGTTTGGGAGTACTTAAGCACTGGCCAAAAGGTGGGTAGTATTGGCTTATCAGCTATTTTAAAGTGGGGGTTGTATATAAGGGGTTGCTCCAGTGATTGGTTCAAATTTACAAAGAGATGGTTCTGGGTTTGGAGCAATGCTGTGATGGATTGGGGTAGTTTTGAGTGGTTTCGGTCACTTAGAAGGAGTAACATATAAGAGAACAGACAATGAACAGGAGTGCAGTGAAGCTAGGTACTGCTCCAGTCCCAGTCATAAAGGGGAGTGATTCAATGTAGTGGAAGGCTCCATACACTGGTTCCAGTAGGCTAGCTTACTGATATGGAATGCACTATAGTATCTGAAAAAGGAGGGAGCTGCTAAATCACCCTGGGTTTTAGGTGCAGTAAGTTTGTAATAGGCCCTGCAAACTCCTTTCCCCTTCTACAGGAATGCATTTAGTGACTTCTGGAGATTAGCAAACCATCTTTTGGGTAGAAAACAGCCTAGCATACCTAGTGGATAGAGAACAGGAGGGAGAATGTTCATCTTAACCTTGCTGAGCCTACCCCAAAAGGAAAGCTGAAGGGATCCCTATCTATCCATATCCAAATATAGCACTCTTAGTAACTTAGAAAGATTATCCTTGATCATTGTAGGCATATCCCATGCTACCACTATGCCCAAGTAGGTGAGAGACTTAGCTTCCCAAGAGAGGTGATATGCTGCCAATTCAGTCTGGGCCACTTTGCTGTTAAGAGGAAAAACTTTAGTCTTGGATCTATTTAACTTACAATAGGACACTTTAGAGAATGTTTCAACTTCCACTAGTAAGTCTGGAATAGACTTTTGGGTATTATCTATGTGAAGCAGCAAATCGTCTGCATAGGCTGACAGTCCATATCTTGTGTGCCCATCCTTTATACCCATAATTGCTTGGGAAGATAACAGCTTGCTAATAAATGGCTCTAAATAGCAATTAAAAAGAGGGGGGGGATAGCAGGCATCCTTGTCTGGTGCCATGAAATAATTATATCGGGTTTGAAAGCCTTCCATTGCACCAGACACGAGCTGTTGGAGAGGTGTATAACAGTCGCACCCATTGGATGAATCCATCAGGTAGCCCAAAATGGGCCAGTGTAGCAAAAAGGAAAAGTCCCAGGAAACACGGCCAAATGCCTTCTTGGCATACAGGGACATGAGCATAGCTGGAGTATCAGAGTTCCTGGATGCCAAGATAAGGTGCAAAAGTTTCCTCATATGGTCTCCTGAGGAACTACCAACCATGAAGCCCACTTGTTCTTTACCTATTAGTTCACCCATGTAGGGGCAATCCTGTTAGCCAAGATCTTAGTGAGGATTTCAATATCTGAGTTTAATAAAGAAATAGGGTGATAATGTTCTAGCAATAAAGGATCTTTTTCTGATTTTGGAATCAGGGTTATGAGGGCCTCCTGGAAACTCGGGTCAGAGAATCCATTTGTATACCAGAAATTAAAAACCTCTTCAAGCAGTGGTGCTAAAATCGACAGGTATTTCTTATAGAGATTATTGGAAAGGCCATTGGGACCCGGAGACTAATCGGCAGGTAACTGATTGATGGCCTGTCATATTTTTCCAATGGTAATACGGGTGTCTAGTGAGACAACTTTGGGGAAATCTTGGGAAGGGTGGCTGAATCAAGGTAACAAGCTATATCTTCCCCTGAGGACTATAGAAAGGGGTTGACATTATAGAGCTTCTGGTAATATGCTTTGAATGCTTCGGTTATTTCTATGGGATTGGTGGTGACTGGGCCTTCTCTTGTACGACATATACCTGGAATATACAGGTATCTTGAGGTTTCGGCTTGCCTGAGTCTAAGTGCAAACAACTTTCCCACCCTTTCACCTGATTCTAGATATTTAAGTTTGGTGCGGTGCAGATATAGTTGACCTTTTTGGGGCATTAAGTCAGCATACTGTGCCTGGAGTTGGTGCAGTTGGACCCATTCAGTGTCCAAAGAGCATCTGATAAGGCTCTGTTCGAAGGTGCATATTGAACTGAGCAATGACGTCAGTCATACCTTAGCCAGATGTATTCTAGTCATAGCCATTCGGATACATTCACCCCTGAGAGTACACTTCAGGGCAGCCCAGACTATATCTATTTTGTTTACTGATCTCTTGTTAACAATTAAGAATTGTGAGATGAATTCTCCAATATGTTTTAGCAAATCTGGCTTTTGAGGCAATTGGTTATTTATACATCATAATGAATATCTTTTAATCCCAGGGCCTAGTAAATAGCTAAAGCTGACAAGTGAATGGTCAGACAGGACTCTGGCATGTATGGTTGAGTCCAGTACTCCAGCAAGGGCAAAAGTACTCACTAAGAAATACTCTGTGTGGGAGCAGGAACAGTGGGGGTGAGAACAGAAAGTGAATTGCTTTTCTGTAGGATGTAGAATTCTCCAAATGTCCAACAGACCAACTCCACTAATGAGATCTTTCAGCACCCTCTGGGCTGGGGATAGGCCACACCTTCTATGATCCGATCTATCTAGAGACAATTGGGGGGGGTGATATTTCAATCTTTGCCAAGTATTGTTAGTTTAGCAGGGTTAGTAATGAGTAAATTTAGCAACTGCATGAAAAACCTGGGGGAGTCTAAGTTTTGGCCATATATGGCTCCCAGAAGTACTGGGTAAGACTCTAGCATCCCATGAAGAAGGATATATAGCCCATTGGGGTGCCAGATTTCTTGAGTTAGTTGAAATGGGACTGATTTTGGCAATAAGATTGCAACCCCCCCATGACTTGTAGATGCACCTGCACCAAAAGCTTGTCCAACCCAGGTTTTCCGGAATAGAGAGATATCTTCTCTCCGAAGGTGTGTTTCTTGTATACAAGCTATCCCCGCCCCAAGGTGCAAGAGATGTCTCAATATCATTTGTCTTTTGCACCTGTCTTGTGCTCCCTTGACATTCCAACTCACAAAAACATATGCTCTACCCATCTAAACAAAAAATCTGGTTCTGCAGGAGCATTCAGCATGCCCACGACACTCTTACATTTCGCTGATGGTATGTTAAGGTCATTCTTGATAACCCTCCTCCCCAAAACTCCCATGGACCCACATTTATGTCCCCCTGATAAAATGAAACTTAAATCTTAAATCCCCCTTTTCCCCGGTTCTAAGCAACAGCACTACTACTCAAATACTGCCAGGTGATGTTGTAATGCATATCTGATAACAGCCAAAAAACCCCACATAGCTTTCACCCCCCCCCCCACAAATAAGTTGCACCAAAACCTTTGTTTTTAAACTTTTTTAAACTCAGTTCTCTTTAACGTACTGTCTTATCAATGTTGTGGCAATGATTAATGCACCTCCAGCCACTTTAGTGTTACAGTGGCAACCGTAAAAAGAAAGAAGGGAGGAACACTCCGGGCCATACATAGAAACATCTGCCAGGTCATCCCTTGCAATGTTACTCAACCAAAGTCAAATTAAAGACTCTGTGGTAGTTGCAATTACTCTAGCAAACTTAATAGAGAAGGTCAAAAAATCACTTATTATCCAAGGGTAACCAAATAAGAAAGGAAAATCCTCCACTGAAGCAGTTCAAACTCCAATTCAAACAGGCACTTATCAGGTTAGTTTCTATGCACTAAACAGCATCAGGGTTACTCTCTTTACCTCTGTTAGCCCACACCATTACTTGCAGGTAAAATAGCAAGGCCTTTTCTCTTAGCTTCCCCTTTTTCATGCGGCTAGTGAGGTAATGAAACTAAACACCAAATTATGTCTCCATGTTTACCCATGATCAGAAACCCAATAATCAGAGCTATCTGTGGGAAACAAATTATGTTATGCACTGCTACTTAGAAAGGCAGAGTTCAGGCATATTCAGGCCCTCACAGACCCAGTTACTTATTAAAGCAGACCAAACCTGCATTTTCTTAGTCACTTGAATAAATCAGGAAACAAGGTTTTCAGCTCTTGCATAGCCTGCTCAAGATTCTCAAAGGACAACCATTGATCGCCATGCTTCACTTGCAGAATCGCTGGGTATTTTACTCTAAAGGATTTACCAGCTGCAATAAGCTTTGAATCAGTTGGGTGAAGCTCCTGTCACCTGACTCACACAGACTGCAGCAGATCTTGAGGGATACAAATCCTTCGCCCTTCCCACTGAATCTCCTGAATCTCTCTAATTTTAGTTAGAATGTGCTGCTTGTCCTGGAAATTCAGTAGCTTAAAAATAAAAGGTTGTGGAGGAGATCCTGCAGGAGGTGGAGGGCGGAGGGTATGGTGTGCTCTTTCAATGGTATATGCCCCTCCATTGGGTGAAGGCCCTGTGACCTTCTCACATAGCTTTTGCAGGAACAAAATCGGGGATGTACCTTCTTGTTCTGGTATCCCGATTATAATTAGATTATTTCATCTACTGCGCCCCTTGAGATCTTCTAACTTCTCCTCCAGTTTTTTAAGTCTTCTGTTTGTATGCATCACAGCTTGATCTGTTTTCTCAGACTTTTTTTTCAGTGATACAGTTCTCACTTCCAGATCCCCCGTTCTAATCGTTAAGCTTGCCACTGACGATTTGATTTGCTGCATATCTTCCGATATTGTAGAGATCACGGCCTGCAATAGATGCATTATCTCTAGGAATCTCTCCTCAGAAAGCATCATCTGGTCAGGGGAAGGCCTGGACAAGGTAGCAGTCTGATGTTTAGGATGCTTAGCGGCCTTGTTTTTCTCTGGAGACACTGGCGGCATATGCCGGGGGGGGGATTTTTCATATATACCTCCATTCTTTCTTGCTATTTCGAGTCCTGGAGTCTCTCCTTAAATAGTTGTGGCTTTTAGGTAGAGAAAATAAGTCCGCAGTACTGGATTGATGCATTTGTTCGCAGATGGAGAGCAGAGCTGTGGATAGCTACTGCTGCCTCTCAGACCACCATCACGTGACCCGAGAAACATTTTGTGTATGCTCTTTTGGCTGTGTCTTTTCAAAACAACTTTCTCAAGTTAATCAAAGAGCCATCAGCTTCAGCAGATGAAAAGGTTAAGGGTGAAAGGGGGAAAAGGATATCTCTGCAATTCAAGAATGCATGGGACAAACATAAGGCAATTCTAGTGGGGGGTAGGAGGAAGTAGGCTGTTGGTTAACTAGGATCTGCAGCCTATGCATTAGGTAGGGAAATGGGCAGACTAGGTGGGCCAAGCGGTCCTTATCTGCTGTCAAATTCTATGTTTCTATGTTTCTATTACTACTCTACTTGTAGCCAAAAATGTTTATTTAATTAATTAGTGGAATAACTGGTGAGTCTAAGGGACAAATTCACGGGGGTGGACTGATGGGGAGCAGATTGTCGGAGTAGTGTAATGTCACAGGAGTGAATTATCGAGAGCTGATTTTCACTGCTTGAATTGCCGGGAGCGAATTGACATGCTCTCCCTAGTAACCTGGGATGCAATATTCTTTCCTTGCCTGTACAACTTTTTTGGGGGGGTGACCTCACAGTCTATTCCAACTTAAGCTCTGTCTGCAGGATGTGCCAGTTCTTGTATAAGATGTGTTTTATCTCATGAAAGACAAATTAAGGTTGCTCTGTGTGTCCCTAATTTTATGTTGTAATAAGTTCTCTCTTGGAATGTTCTGTATTTGTTCCTGTGCTATCCTAAACAGTTCTCATCATGCCCTCTATCCATGAAGCATTGCTTTCAGACATGTGACATTTTTTTCCTATTTCTCCACAATACTGGTATTCCTTTTCATTCTCATAAACTGTTGCTTAGGGAATGAGTTAATTAGAGATATAGTTCAAACAGCACACCAGTTTCGATCAAAGAGGAGCCAGACCAGGAGGTGAGGATTGTCAACGGCAAAGATAAAAAGGTCTGGAAGCCCAGCACCATCTACTCAAGCTATCAGCTAGCAGTGCTGCAGATGCAGTTTCAGAAGGCTCAGTACTTGGCTCTGCCGGAGAGGGCAGAGTTGGCCGCACAGTTAGGACTGACACAAACACAGGTGAAGATCTGGTTCCAGAACAGAAGATCCAAGTTCAAGAAGCTATACAAAATCGGTAAGACGCCCCTGGATAATGGCCCCAATGCCAGTAACTCCATGGGGTGTAACTTGCCCCATCCCCCATTGTTTGGGACAGTAACACCCACAGCACCCCCGGCACCAGGAACCAGGTCCCGCAGGCCTCCCACAGCTCATCACCCACTTACCTGGAAGAATTCACACCCTGGTACCACCACAGCCTAGCTGGACCTCACCTACAGCTGCAGACCCCCCTCCATCATCATATGCCCCTGCCGCACAGCACAGGGGCGGTGTTCGGGGGGTGGAGGGTACCCAGGAGGTGGCTCACCAGAACTTGTTATAAAAGGACAAAAATAGACTTTCTATGAACTCATTATATTCAGGTGGAACCCAGCAGTTCAGCACTGCTGTGGGACAGACAGACAGCTACAGGTGAAGGACTGTGACATGATTTTTCACAGGGTATTGAATTAATTTTTTATGAAAACTCCCTTTTCTCAGAAGGAGTTATTTTCTTAAAGAAAAAAATATATTTTGTTTCAAGAGTTGTGAGCCCTTTCTTTCTTTTAAAGAACTGCTGCAAAGGCACATTGTGGAAAAAACACTTAACATCCAGAAGGGTCTTCAATCTCCAACAAGTCATGAACTTCTTAGTTGCACCCTCCCCCAATCATCTTGTAACAGCTGTTTGTATTTTGTTTGCATTTAAAATTGATATATGTGAGCAAAAGACATACTATAGATTGTTAACAAGGGTTGAGATGCAAAATGTTTGTCTAATCAGAATTCTGTACAATAATTTGTAAAACCACAATTCATGTTAAAGGGATTTTCCTTTGCAAAAAAAATATAGCTGTCACCTGAAAAACTCAGCATCTAAATGTCCCCAAAATCTGACTTTCAGAGCATCCCATTCTTTATTATATGTAATATAATAAAGACTTTTAGCATGAAAACAGACTTTGCCACACATAGACTTTGTCACCGCTGCCTTCTCTGCTCAAGTCCTAATCTTCAGATTGTGACAATAGAATAATGTCTATGGCAACCTGTTGTGATGTCATGATTAGAGGATTATTGTCCCCAGATTCAGCTGCAGCCATTTGCCCCCAAAATAGCACTTGGGGAAGCTGCTATACTCATGTGAATATAAGGAGGTGTTAATGTTGCCCAAAGTAGATGTGCTGCAACAGACACCCAGGAGCAAAGAAGGACAGTAGGTCCCAAATGGGGTAGTGCCATTGCAGATGAGGTGTGTGTGTGTGTTGGGGGGCTACAGCTGGCAATACCTGTAAAAGGCAATATATAGGAGGTAGTATAGCACAGTGGTTTAAGGCTCTGAGCTGCAAACCAGGAGACCTGGGTTTGAATCACAGCCCCACTTGCTTACTGTGTGACCCTGAGCAAGTCACTTAGCTTCCTTGTCCTCCCAGGTTGCACCTGTAAACAAGCTTTCAGCTTACTGTGCCTCTCCTGGTAAAACAAAGGTAAAAAAATTAAAAAGGGTGGCAACTGTCAAATCTTAAGAAAGTATTTTATCTGTACTTTTCTTATACAGATCTGTCTCCATCATCCCTTCTTCCATCTTGGAGATGCCTAAATCTAAAAAGTTAATCATGTTTCTGCTTAGTGAATTTCAAGTTAACATTAGTAGACTCTAAATATTTAACAAAACCTGGTATTTCAGTGTTTTTTTATATATATATATATATGTATGAAATGGGTAGGGAAAATGTTGATATCTTACAGAATGAAAAGCATCACATGACTGTGTGTATATCAGAGCGCAACAGTACACCTGCACTTTTACCCCCTTCCAAAACAATTTTGACATTTTATAAAATAGATAAGCCACTCTGAGGTGTCCGGTTGCGCACTGATATACGCACGCCTTGGGTGGTTGATGCACACCAAGGCATGCGTATATCAGAGCACAACCGCACACCTCAGAGTGGTTTATCTATACATATATATATATATATATTAATATATATATATATATATATATATATATATATATATATAGTAGCTGTGGAAGCACAGTGCCCAGAGACAAAAGTGACAAAATTGTTAGCATACAATTTTTATTACCTCACCTCATCTACCCAGAATAGAAAATTTCTGAATCCCCAACAAAATATAATTCTGTGCAACTGCAATGCCTTTCCATGCCACAGATGCGAAAACACATTTTCGCCAGGATTTGAAAACTGACAGCTGGGACATACAATAGGTGGTGTAATAAGAAGACTATGTTGAAAATTGTCTCCCAGCATCCATTAGGGAAACCAGTCTTGACTAGTTTTAAGATGTCCGCTACTGTGGTACTGTAAGTTTCTCTTAGCTGAGGTCTGGGTGTCATCAAAGTAAGTAAGTAAGTAAGTCAAAATTTTATTCATTCCAAACAATGAATTGGCTATTCAGTTGAGTCGAGACTCATTTCCAGTGAGATCCATCATTAAGATATTCAAATCAAATCAAATCAAAATTTATTTATAAAGCGCTTTTCAATAAATCAAAGCGCTGATACAAAACAAGAGATAAAACATCAACAATAAAATAGAAACATAAAACAATAAAATAACCATAAAATAAACTATCCAAATGCCAGTGAAAATAGGTGACTTTTCAGGGATCTCTTAAATGATTCCACGGACTGCAGGGAAATACTTACAAATTCACAATATAAAAATAAATAAATACAGGATTCACATAATCCAGATAAAAATATACAACATTCATACAATATATTCTATGTGAATACATGCAAATTTTACAAAGGCATATTATATCACTTCAAATTATCAAGAATATTGCAACACCTTTCTTTATTATTATTTAAAAACATTTCTATACCCTACTTAATCTGAACCAATTTTTAATCTGACCAACCTTTCTTCTACCATCCTAATCTCCACTGGTAGTGTATTCCAAAGATTTGGCCGTTGATGGAAAAATGGCCTCTACCCATTTTTGTACTATATTTTGGTGGGAAATATTCTATTCCTCTCGCTGCTCTAAGACTAGATTTAATCCTTCCTTCCTGCAAGTCATCTTTTATATATCCTTGTACTTTATCAGAAAAACTTTTCTCCATATATAGCAATATATGTAGAGACCTTCTATCCTTTAATTTATACCACCCTAAATTATGATATAAATCCTGCCTATGTGTCCTTCTAGTTGCCATTATAATATACCGTGCCATTTTATTATATACAATCTCTAGTTTCCCCATTAATATTGAGTTCACCCCTAAATAAATTAAGTCTCCATAATCCAATAAGGGAAGTATTGTAGTATTTATTAAATGATTTCTGATTTCATATGTTGTACAATGTTTAATCCTATATAATGTCCCCATCTGTCTATTAATGATCTTTATTAAATATTCTATATGTTTATCCCATTTTAAAAAACAATCAAAATATACCCCTGAATATTTATAACAATCCACCTGTTATAAAATATGGCCATCTATAGTTTTTATACGTAGGACTCCCTCAGACATCTCTCGGCCAACTTTTTTTTTTGGAAATACATAGTTCGTGATTTTTTTGAGTTTAAGTTTAATTTGGTTGAGCCTAGGAAATTCTGCAGTTCATCAAATGCTATTTGTAATTCACTTTCTATGTGGGTATTACATCATCCAGAGAAATAAATTATCATGTCATCTGCATATAGATGAAACTTTATATCAGGATTAGAAAATCTTATGGAATTAACATATACATTGTACAACAATGGTCCCAACAGGGAATCTTGTGTGTCACCCTTTGTTAATTTACCAGTGTGTGATTTCCACTACTCAATTATTACATACTGGCCTCTATTATAGATATGCTCTAAACCAGTCAACAACCATCTTGATAGCCCCATATGTTGAATCCTGGACAGGAGAATATCATGGTTTACGGTATCAAACACCTTTGAAATGTCCACATAAATAGCTCCCACTGATAGGCCTATGTCCAGGCTTCCAGATATGGAGCCAGTCACTTGCAACAATGTAGAAGTTGTACCATGTACAGCTCAAAAACTTGACTGGTATTTATTTAAGATTTTCTCTTTCTCAAAAAGGTTTTGAATCTGCTTAGCAACTATCCCCTCAAAAACTTTAGCAATCACTGGCAGGAGAGAAATAGGTCTATAGTTTCCTAATAGTTCATTTTTACCAGCTTTGTATATCAGAACTACTTTTGCAATTTTCCACATTTTTGGAAAATTAGATTGAGATAGTGACATATTATATAATTCTGTTAATGGATAAGCAATCACAGGAGCAGCATATTTTAACAACAAATTAGGTATGCCCCGCCCCTCCTGCCTTATGTATATCAATCTTTCCTAAAGCTTCTACAACTTCATAAACTTCCACAGGTGTAAATTCAAATATATTTGATGTTGTAACAATTTCTTCTGTGGGACTTCCAAATTGTGAATTGTCTAGGGTTCCTGTTAATTAACTTTTAATAAAGAATCCAGAGCTATCAGTCCTGCTTGTATAAAAAGCTCATTAAACTCATCAACCACCTTTCTTCCTAATGGTACCTCAATATTATTAATCTCAAATTGTTTTGGGTACTCAGAATTATGTACACCCTGGACATTTTTATAGTTTTCAAAATTTATGTGAATTATTTGTCAAGGTGTCGTAAGCTGATTTTCTATAATCGTATTTCTAACCTGTCTTAATTCTTTTGTATATAAATTTCTAATTTGCTTGTGTTTTAACCAATTCTCAGGATTTGCAGTCTGTTTAGCAATTTTCCATAGTCCATCTCTCTGTTTTTTTATTTTATTTAATTTTGTATTATACTAAGGGGCATCATTCTTTTTAGTTTTCCTAATCTTTTGAGGTGCATGTCTATTGCACAGTATTTTAAATTCCCTACATATAAAGTTCCATACGTCATCCACTTCAGGAATTAGTTTTACTCTTTCCCACTTTATTTTTTCTAGATCTAACATAAACTCCAAATAGTCAAATGCTTTATAATTCCTAACAACTATAACCTTATCTGGAACTACCTGTTTTGTAATTTTTCTAATACAATAAATTAACTGGTGACCTGACATTGCATCTGGCAAAGTCCCTGAGCTCAAATACTGTTCGGGATTAGAAACAAATATTAAATCCAGTACTGTTTAAGCCTCTGGATATTTACAATTTACCCTAGTAATGTCATGAATCAGCTGCATCAGTCCAAGAGTAATTAACATCTCAGCTAGTTCAGGGCACTCGTCCACTTTTCCCCAATTCACATGGAGGTCCCCAATCAACATCAAATCATGACTAACTACATAATTCCCCATTAATTCCTCCACCTGTTCAAATACCAAGTAATTTGAATTTGGTGGATGATATAAGCCTTATAAAAGTAATGGTTTGCTAAAGGCCAGTTAATTTCCACCAATAATCCCTCTGCTCCAATCCAGATTAATTCTGCAGCTCTCCTAGTAACATCCAAATCACTATTTGCATAAATAATGACACCACCCCCTCTTTTGGTTCTATCATAATGCCATAAATTAAAACCCTGTATACCTATTTGTTCATCTGCTACCCTATTATTTAACCAGGATTCAGTAATTACAACAATATCTGGTTTATATTCATTGATCCAATCCTTTACGTGATCTAATTTAGACAATAAACTAACTATGTATGTTAATATGAATAACTTTTAACCCTTGATTTTTTAAAAGGTCAGTCATCACATCTCTGTTACCTTGTAAATTTCCATTACTGGGGCCCGGGTTTAATTTAACATCACCACTAAGTATCAAGATCAAAGACATAAACAATTTACTACATTTATATTCTTTTCTTTGTTTGTATATGTAATATTTGTTTGGAATCCTCCTAACATCTAGAAATCTCTTAAAAAGTAAACCCCTCCTAATTAAAGGCCATTTCCGCAATACATTTTCCAGATAATCATGTATTATACATGCAGAAAACATTCCTTGCCAGCCCAACTTATTCATAATACATCCTGCCATTGTACCCCCTTCCCTACAAATGACAAACTCCTCCCTGATTATTCTCCCAGTACAAGTCTGAGAAGATAAACTTTGAGAGGCCAAAAGGGGGAACAAAGTCAGGAGGAAACAAACTTTGCAAATATTCATCTTCTCAAAATACAATCAATCAAGCTAAAGATGAAATTTTTTAGCATACAGATTGCGTAAACAGGGTGGATATAATATCAAATTGCTCAATTACTAAAGTGCCTCTAAAACATAATGCACTACAGGTGCATTAATAAGTTAAACTTTAATCATCAATCATATAAAAATTATACTATCAATACTTTATCAGACTTTCAATTAACTGGTTCAGATTTAACCAAGTTTATTCATAAAAGGTCTACAACTAATCTAATATACACAGAGAGTCATCCCCTCCTTTGACAATAGCTACCCTATGTGTATAAATGTATTAAACAATTTATTTCACAGATTGTGCTAGTCCCTCCCTCAGCTTTAAGATAAAATTCCAATGAATTCAGTGACCTTTATAGTATGCAGATAACTAAATCAATTGATAATCTCAGTAAATAACTACCTTACTTTGTCACAATCAGCCCCTGCTTATTTTATTTCTTTTTGCTACTGAGTGGCATTCATATGCCACTCACGCGCGTACTAGCGAAAGGAAGGCAGATTTACAGTATGCAACTCTCCTCATTCACCACATCAGCTGCTGATTTAGCCCCTTAGTCAATTACAGAAATGTCCCGAAACATTTATCAGGCAAGGGAATAGTTAGGCAGTGCCTTACTCAAAGGGCTTGAGTGAAATTTAAGACCAGACCTCTACTAGTTTAACAGCAGAATCTCTCACAAACCTTCAAATGACAACCCAATGTTTTTTAGTGCAGTACTGGCCACAGCTAAGCAAATTTAAATTACAAATAGTAGTGACCATACAGGTATCAAGCCATCACAACAGGTATCCAGCCATCACACTGAACAAAAGAGAAACTGTGACTTTCATCTGTCCATTTACTGCCCTCAGGTAGGACAGAAAATCTAATGCTAAAAGCACAAGGATTGGTAATAAAGCTCTTCAGTGTATAAATCCCCAAGTTGGCCTCTTTCACAGCCACCACAAGCATAGATGTTACCCAAATGATGGATTCCACCAGTTTCTTACATACCAGTTTAGGAGAACAAATAAAGTTACTAGTAATTGAACTGGACACCACCCACTGGATTGCAGATCTTAGTCTTGACAAATCTAAAGAAATATGAACCTTAAAAAGGCTTCTCTTATAAGCTTAATGAAAAAGGTTAATTTGTTTTACCTCAATAGCCTAAACAGTCAGAACACCATCAAGAAAATGGAAACTGGTAACTTACTTATCGGCTGTGATTTGCAAGGATTATAGTGAACATCAGGGTCCTGGCACAAGTCTTTTTAGCCAGATCAGAAGTTGCTCTCACACCACAACCCAGGTCTGACTCACACTGGGTTCAGGCCTCTATCACCCCTCATTATCTTGCTGCTGCTCTTGAGTACCGCACTCAAGTCCAAACAGGGTAGCGCTTTAGGCTTCCCTGTGGCATACTTGTGGCAACACTCAAAAATCCAGCAGATGCAAAGACAGGCTATTATTTAATCCAAATTCCAATTCCTTCTGAATAGAAAGTCTCTGAGTAGGGGTGAGCGAAGTGCCCAAACCTACGCTACATGTAATATTACACAAATTTCGGCCTCTTCACGTTAATTTTTCACCAAGGTGTAATGCAAAATTTCACCTGCAAAAAGGTGAAATTTCAGCTTGGAAGGTGAAATTTCACCTCTAGAGGCAGAATGCACCTTTTAGATGAGAAATTTTACCTTCCAGGGCAAAAGTTCACCTTTCTGCAGCGTACATTTTGCCTTCCAATGCAAAATGAATATTTCCAAGGTGAAATTTCACTCATGAAATGGCCAAACTTCATGTAGCATTACATGGCATGAAATTGGCCACTTTTCCACAGTTTCACTGGCTAATTTAAAATTCACTGCATCTCTGTCTCTGAGACTGCACAGACACCAAATTCACAGTTCAACAGACCAATTAAATCCTCAAGATGTGCTGTTTTAAATCCACATACTGCATAAATTCAACACAGAAATGTTGGTTCTGATTCAGAATCCTGAACCATAGCATTGTGTAACACTGAAGAAAATGGACTTAACCCTGCTATACTAAACAGGAACACTATTAGCTCACCTTTAAAACACTATCTATCTATAACACATTAAAAGACAACATTCTACACTAAAAACATGTAGCTCATCAGTACAAGGCAGAACTTTCATGAATCCAGGGAAACAAGGAGAGAAGGAAGTCAATATTTGACATTTCATTAACTGTACCACTACATTTGTGGTTTATGCATTATGGTGCTTTTGTGGCAGAGTATATATATTGGTGAAACCACAAGAACTCTCAAAGACCACATTCAGGATCATTTTAGAGCAATACATAAATGAGATCCTGACCATCCAATAGGAAATCATTTATTGGACCAGCCTCATTTTAAACAACACAAAATTTGGTACATGGGAATAGACCATGTTCCATTTAATTCAAGGGGAGAAATGTGGACCTGGAAAGAAAAGAATCCATGGATTGTTAGGTTAAAACCTTAAAACCCTTAGGGTTTAATGATCAAATGAATTGACGTCCACTTATATATAAAAAGTATTATGGAATGTGTGTTTGCACACGGTAAACACAGTTGATGATAATCAAGGTTTATAAAAACAAGGAAAATATGTTAGATATTTACATCGCTAATCTTGATACAACTATAGATGTACCCTATATTAAAAGTTATAAATTGGTAGTTTCTTTCCCATTTTTTTGCTCAAAATGAGGCTGCTCTGATTTATTTTTTGGTCATCTTATTTTTCTCAAAAAAATATTTACATTGTTGTTCATCAGATAGGGTTTTGGCTTGAATCTATGTTATACACCTGCCTTTTTCTGTTTGTCATGCATGAAATATATGTGTAAAAAATGGGGACATAAAAAAAGTCAAAGTTCTAGAAGTAAATGAAGTAGTTGTTCGCTTTAATATGTACAGTTATGGTGCCATAGTTTTTTAGTTTTAAATGTGTAAGTGTCATACTGTTTCCCGCTGTGTATATTGTTTGTTCCATCAAACCCAGCAGTGATGCAATGTGTAATTTAGGAAATAATCCTTGAAATGATTTTTGAACACCTTGTGTCACAAAGGAGAGCTGGACTGGATGGAGTGTTATTTTATACACATTTGGGAATGTAACTTTTTGCACTGATGTCACTTTAAATTATCTGATTAATGGTACCTGTACCACTAAGTGTTTAAATTATTAATGTATTGTCTTGGTCATACCTCATGAAGAAGGGGATTTTGTGCCCCAAAGTGCCAAGGCTGAAAGTGGGTGGAGGTTCTTCATTAATTTAGTGTTTGTAATTTTGACACTTACATTTTATAAGTATTTATTTTGTTTATTTAATAAATAAATCTTCTCTGAATATTTGGCTGAGTCTGGAGTGCTGGAATTTTTTGTTTATTTTGTGACATTCTATACTACACTGAACAAATCTTACTAGGTTTCCAAGGGAGAACAAGTAATAGTTTTAAAGCCTTTTAAACTCCAGCAGTGCAGAAGCTCCCAGATGGCATCCAGAGAGACTGAAAATAAAAAGGGACACAAAGAGAACAATGTGTACCTAGATTTGAACCAGGAATGCTGCAATGCTTTCTACCCATTTAACACCTCCACGACTTTTTGCATTACAAATTACTTCAACAAATTAACACACAGAGACACTGTACCTCTTATACAGTGATCTCTTGTATAGAATATTAAGTGGCACATTCCACTGCAGAACTGGGGGTAGGACAGCCTTTATTTACCTTTTGAAAAACAAAAAAGACTTCAATTTCATTATAAATTATGCTAGCTAACTCAAAGTGATTTATAATAAGTTAATAGAGCCTCCACTTGGTGTCTCTTATTGTATGAGACTTCTCTCATGAGGATTGGGCAATCAGAACTCAGAAGTGCCCAGCTTCATTTCACAGTCCTCTAACCTACTGTAAATCTCATACTTGAAGTCTCTTATTCCATATGAGACACCTAGAGAGGCCCTATTATCTTATTGTAGTGCCAAAGGATACTGGCCCCATTTCTGACCATCTAGAGAAAGATTCTATGTGCATTATATGATCTTTGTCAGCAAGGACCATGAAAGTGCTGCCGTGGTTTGGATATACAAGTCCAAAGATAAAGTGATGTCTCAGAAGGAGCATTTCCATTTACTTGACATGCACATAAAACTATATGTCTAAGTTATTGAGAATGATTGTGGATACCATCATATTAAATATAGCATATTATACTAGCTCTTCTTTCTTAGGTTATCTTCATAAACTGATTACCTTACAATCTACTGTATTACAGTACAGAAAAGTGTCTTCTCAATGTATCACCAAGTCATTAGCAGAAGATGCAATTTATCTTAAACTGGCAACTTAGAATGTTCAGTTTCATTATGGCTAGGGTTGTTCTCAATCCATCCAATAGGGGTGTACAAGTAACAAATATAATTTTCTGAATACCGTGAATAACGTATTGTTCGTAATTTGGATCCCAATAAGGAATAGTGGCATTACTTTTCCCCTGTCTATTCGGAAAAAACTATTAAAATAACACAGCAATGAGAAACAGTCCCCCACCATCCTCCCCAGCTCAAATTATTAAATCCAAGGCCACATTCCCCACCTTATGTTAGTAACACAATCAAAATTTCTGTTCCTCCCAGCACCAACAATCTGATACTTTAGTTGTAAAAACTCCCACAATGAGCGATCAGCAGAATCCACCTGCTTCCACAGCTGGCTGACATCTAAGCACTCATTTGCACTGGAAAAAAAACAATTTGCCCCACCTTCCCAGGTGGCAGTACTCACTAACCTTCCTCCTTCCCCAACCACCCAATTCTTGGCATGTCTCAAGGCAACTGGTACAAAGACCCCTCCTCCTGGTCAAGTCCTGCTACAGAATAAAAGTGCTCCTGTGCTTCCTTGCTCAGTATAGTGAAATGATCATCTGTGTGGGACTGCTTTCATTCTGCAGGTGGATAGCCATGGATGAGGGTGCGTTTGTGGTGGTCATCTTGTTGCATGCCAAGAATTGGGTGCTGGGTGGTAAGGGGAGGGCGGAGAGTGATTGGTTGGTGCTACCAGCCAGGTGATTAGTTTTCTCTAAGTGCAAATGAGTGCTTAGACTGTGGCTGGCCATGAAGGTGGGCGAGTTGTGCTGGTCACCCATTGTGTTAGTTTTTCCAATTAAACTATCAAAATTTGGGTGCTGAAGGTAGGACTGGGTTACTAACAGAGGGTGGGTGGGATAAGAGAGGCTTTAATTTAATGATCTGGGTTGAGGAGGAGGAGGATAAGGGATGGTTTCTGTTTTTCTGGAGGGTGATGAGTACCAATGCCCATAGTCTGTGTAACAAGCTCCCTGAACTAATGGCCTTGATGGAAGAAGGTTGCCTGGATATTGTGGTAGTCACAGAAACATGGTACACAGAGAACCATGACTGGGATATCAACATACCAGGATACACAATCTATAGGAGGGACAGGGAGGGTAAAAGCAGAGGAGAAGTAGCTCTCTATGTAAAGGAAGGGATCAAAGCAACAGTGCTAAAGAGTAAACAGAGAGCAGATGAGGCACTCTGGGTCACCTTGGAGACAGGAAGTGGCACCACAATCCACATGGGGTTGTATACAGACCCCATCTCAGGAGGAGGATAGAAGGCATTCTTGGAATGGCAGAAAAGGAGATATTGTTGATGGGGGACCTGAATATGCCAGATATTAAATGGATCACCCTTTGCTGCAGGCATCCAAAACAGGGCCATTCCTGATGCCCTACAAGGGCATGCCTCAGACAGCTAGTACTGGAACCCACTCGGGAGGAACAATCTTAGATCTGGTACTCTCAAATGGGGACGGAGAAAGAATCACAGATTTAGAAGTGGGTAGCCATCTGGGAACAAGCAACCATCAAACAGTGTGGTTCACGATAAAACAGTCATACAATCAAGCCATACAAAAGCAAGAGTATTGGACTTTAGGAGGCTGACTTTGATAAATGAGAAAGTGCCTCAGAAAAGCACTAGCAAACAGGCAAGAAGAAGGGGTGGAGGAACAACAGGGAGTAATCAAAACAGCCATCACAGAGGAACAAGCTTTGTGTAAAGCAAATCAACAAACACAACGAAGGAAAAAAATGCTGTGGTTCTCAAGAGAGGTGGCAGGGAAGGTTAAGGGAAAAGGTTAGCATTCAGGAAATATAAGAAACACAGAAGGAACAGGACAGAGAACTTTATCAGTTAAAGCAGAAAGAGGCTGGGAAGGCAGTCAGAATAGCAAAGGCCCAAACTGAGGAAAGGATAGCCAACTCTGTTAAGAAGGGAGATAAGACCTTTTATAGGTACATTAGGGAGCGAAGAAAGCCCAAAGGAGGGATACTGAGGCTTAATAAAGGGAAGGGAATGTGGGTAGAGGGTGACAGTGAAAGAGCAGGGATACTGAATGAATATTTCTGCTCAGTATTCACAAAGGAAGAAGAGGAGAAGGTACCTAAACCAAACAAGAGAAACATTCTGAACGGGGTCGATACCAGTCCATTTACAGAAGAAAGGGTTCTGAAAGAACTAATAAAATTGAAGGTAGACAAAGCAATGGGGCCTGATGGGATTCACCAAGAATTCTAAAAGACTAAGGATAGAACTAGTGACACATAAACTATTCTCTCTAACAAATCATAGGAGGATGGGGTGGTACCTGAGGACTGGAGGAGGGCAGATGATTCCTCTTCACAAAAGTGGGAGCAGGACAGAGGCAGGAAACTATAGACCAGTTAGTATGACCTCAGTGGTAGGGAAAATGATGGAATCACTTCTGAAGGAAAGAATTGTTGAGTACCTAGAGGCCAGTGGGGCACAGGACCCAAGGCAGCATGGATTCACAATGGGAAGGTCGTGTCAGACGAATCTAATAGATTTCTTTGACTGGGTGACCAAAGTAGTAGACCAGGGAGGGGCTGTGGACATGGTCTACCTAGATTTTAAAGGCATTTGATACAGTCCACCCAAAGATTAATACACAAAATAGCCAGCCTTGGAGTGGTCCCAAGGTGGTAGCCTGAATAAAATTGGCTAGACAACAGGACGCAAAGGGTAGTAGTAAATGGAGTACACAGTGAAGAAAGGAGGGTTACTAGTGGGGTACCGCGGGTTCAGTACTGGGACCGGTCCTTTTAATGTCTTTATAGTGACATTGCAGAGGAACTGGAAGAAAAGTATGTCTCTTTGCAGATGACACAAAGATCTGCAACAGGGTTGATACACAAGATGGAGTGGAAAGGATGAGAAGGGACTTGGCAAGGTTGGAGGAATGGTCAAATGTATGGCAGCTCAGATTCAATGCAAAAAGTGCAAGGTAATGCACCTAGGAAACAAAAACCAGGGAAGAGTACACAATGGGGTGAGATACTGACAACAGTAAAATGGAAAGGGACCTGGTGGTAATTATATCAGATGACCTGAAGGTGGGCAAGCAATGTGAGAAGGCAATAAGGAAGGTTGGGGATACTGGGATGCATAGGGAGAGGCATCAGTAGTGGAAAACAGGAAGTTGTTATTCTTCTGTACAGACAGTTGGTGAGACCCCATCTGAGTACTGTGTGCAGTTCTGGAGACCCATCTCCGCAAAGACATAGACAGAGTGGAGGTTGTCCAGAGGAGGGCAACCAAAATGCTGCAGGTTCTGCACCAGAAGACATACGGAGAATGACTAAAGGAGTTTAATATGTATACACTTAAGGAAAGAAGGGAGAGAGGGGACATGATAGAAACTTTCAAGTACCTCAAGGGAATCAACAAAGTCCAAGAGGGTAGCATCTTTCAGAAAAAGAGATGTGCAAGAACAAGGGGGCACAATTTGAAGATAGAGGGGGGATGGCTCAGAGGTAATGCGAGGAAGTATTTTTTCACAGAGAGGGTTGTGGATTCATGGAACAGCCTCCCTGAGGAGGTCGTGAGTCATGAACAGTGAGGAATTCAAGAATGCATGGGACAGACATAAGGCAGTCCTAGGGGGTAGGAGGAAGTAAGCTGTTGATTAACTAGGATCTGCAGCTTATCTGTTGAGTAGGAAAATGGGCAAACTGGGTGGACCAAGCGGTCCTTGTCTGTCAATTCTATGTTTCTATGGTTTTGCCATGAGGAGTTTATTAAGTTTTTCAACTGCACATAGGCCAGCAAAGGTACAACCACAATAAGCAGATACAAATACAAAGTACAATCCAAACATCAGTATGACAATAACAAATGAAATTGAGAACATGAAGAACAATGCAGTTAAAAAAATGATACACAACAGCAGTACCAAACAATGAGCCCAAGAGTAGTCTAGCCCTAAAAAGGAATACAAAACAAAAGGGGGGGAGGTACCAAGAGAAACAGTACCGAAAAAACTAGGAAACCAAATAAGGAAAGGGAGATAATGGACTAAAGGTGAAAAAGAACATGGGGAAACCCAAAACAAAAGGAGAATGAATCAGAAGCACAACACTGTCAGACTGTGAGCAGATAAGCAAGTTAAATCCAACTACCTGAAATGCTAACTACTACAGTTGGAAAAGGGTAGCTCATGAAAAATCTGTCCACAAATGGCCAAATCTTTGGATGGCCAAGCATTTACCCAGAATATAATGGGAAGTTTTCTCATATCAGAGCTGTAAGGTATAACAAATTAAACAATTCCTCGTAAGGGGAGGTCCTGCTTCCTCCAATGTTGCAAGATGGATTCTTTTCACTTTGATCAAGGCACAGTTTAACCAAGGGGTCTGGTGGTAGGTCAGGGAATCATTTATCTGAGGCAGACCTAGGAGGGCTAGACAAGGGTCCCTGACTCCCAAGTTAGGGATACCTCTGGCAAAGGTGTTCCAAACCTAATTTCAGAACCCATCTATACTAGGACATGACCAGAGTATATGAATCAGAGAGACCTGAGGAAAGTAACACTGCCAGCAGTCACTATCATCCAATAAGCCTGCATGATAGAGCCACTGGGGCATTCTATAAGCACAGTAAAGGATCTTATATTGTGCAGAATGTGCCTGAAGCTCCCTGACAAAGCTGCATGTGGTGCTCGAAACCTGGCCCCACTCAGGCTCAGGTATCTGAATGCCCAACTCAAGCTCCCTTTTTAACTTTAAACTGCCACGTGTTGCAGGAGGGTTTTCCCGAGCCCCAAATTTGCTGAGTTTGGATATCAAATGAGATGAGTCTGTTAAGGTGGACAACCACGGATCCAGAGAGTGGGGGGCAGGAAGAGAAAGGGACTTGGTGACTTTTAGCTTTACTAGGGCACAGATCTACAAATAGTGCCAGAAATGAGATTTATGCAAACTGTACTGCCTTTGGAGGTCTTGGAAAGAAAACATGGATCCCATTTGGGGTCAAACAGACCACAGACTACTCAAATAAGTTTCACTCCTCCGCCACTGAACAGGTTGGTTATCAATGGTAAGAATGGGACTGGACCACAGTGACCTTACTTGTGATAAGCTGGGCTCCCACCCTAACTTGGTAAGGTAGCGGGACCAAATGTGCCACATATAGTGAGCACAGTGGGAAACCCCTGACCAAAGAGACCAGTCCAGCAAGAGCAGAGCCTGAGAGGCAGGGAGATGCTCTTGCTCCAGTTCCACCAGCAGCCAACTCAGTCTGCATGTTAGTAGGTGGGTGGCAAAGCAGAGTACCGCTTGATGGAGGACTGTAAAGGCATGGAAAAGCTTTAAGTAAGGAAGATCTAATTCCCCTCCTTCCAGGGGTGGTGCAAGGTTTCAAGCTGCATTTTGGCCAATTTCCCATCCCTGATAAAGGAGGAAAGTTTTGATGAAAGGTGTTGGAAAAAAGTGCTCAGTAGTGCCAAAGGGAGATTGATTAATATATATTGAAGCTTGAGAAGCTCCACAAGTTTCAAGGCATTCATGCGCCCCAAAGAGAGGTCAGATGTTTCCATCAGGTCAAATCTGCATCAAAGACGACAACATCTTCTGCATGTTGGCGATCAAGGTAGCAGATACAGTAGACACACAGCTATGCCCTAAACAAACAATACCCTAAGGGGCCCGTTGGTAAGGTTAGAGAGAAAAGTTCCTCGAAACAGAGTAGATTAGAAGGTAGAACATGTGATTTGGTACTGTTTAGTTTATAACCAGATAACCTGGAGTATTCAGTCACTATCTCCTGCAGGGCAGGGAGGGATGAGGGTATATCCAACAGATACAGGGTAATGTCATCTACAAAAAGCAAAATCTTGTTAGGTATGTCACCCACCATTATACCCAGGAAGCAAGGATCTGTTCTAATTTTAATAGCCAGAGTTTCAACTGCCAAAATGAACAAAAAAGGGAAAGGGGTAGCTCTGCTGAGTGCCCCTGTGGAGATGAAAATAGGGAGAAAGGGCAGTATTAGTGAGGACAGCAACTTTTGGGAGGTGCAAAGTAAGCAAATTAATGCAATAAACTTAGAGGAAACCAGACCTGGCTAGAGCATCAAATAGGTAGACCACTCCACCCTGTTGAAGGTTTTTCGGCATCCAGTGACAGGGTGGCAGTGGGCTGAAGAGATCTGCCAGCCTCCAAGAGCATGTAAATGGTACATCTACTATTATCAGATCCCAAGCACCCAGGAACAAAGCACACCTGGTCTGGATGGATAAGAAAAGGAATGATGACTGCCTTTTTTTAATTATCACCCAAAATGCCTCAAATATGAATACCAAATATTTGGAGCCCAAATACAATATTATGCCAAAATATTTCTGATAAGGTATTTACACACCACTATCATTTGAGAAAATTGGATTCATTGATTCCAGGCATTTTTTCAATTTGGAATGTCATTATTTAGGCCTGAAATATGAATTCAGAAAAGGCTGAAATCAGATTTAGAAATGGAATTGGAATTGAGTTCTAATTCTGCTTTCAAATTCATTTAATAGTAAAACACCCACACAGTACTCAGACAAAAAAAAAACTAAAAGCGGTAGAAGAAAGGGCCCTGCAGATGCAGAAGACCACCCTTGACCCCACTCCAACAAAACCTTACTTATGACCCACCTCAATTGTCACTGCACAGTGCAACTGTGGCCTGGGGATTCCTAAGCAGTCTGCTTGGTAGTGTCATGTGGCTGGTGGCTGCCTTGACCTGACGTGATCAGTTGTTCAGTATTCCATCCTCAAGTCTATCTTGATGGGCCCATCAACTTTCCACTTCAGTCCAATTACAACCTCTACCACCCCCCACCCCCAAAACCTACTACCTCATCTTAGCATCACACTGAGCCTATTTCTTTTTCCCTCCCTGCCATTCATGTTACATGAATGATCCTCTAGAGACCTACCATGACCCTTTGTTAGTTGGTTAATAGGATACAATAGAGGAGAAGAGAGCAGATTTACCAACACAAACCCCTGGTAATACATGCCCCACTCACTCTCAGTGAGCAAGGAGTCTGAGAAGACCCCAGGGTTTTGTGCTGGTAGCTCTCTGAGCTCAGAAAATTGACTGCAAGCTTTGTTTTGGAGGATGACCAGGACTCAGGAGGAAATTATTTAAATTATTAATACTGCAGAGTCTAGAGGTGGATGAAGTGGCTTAAATTCACTCCATGAAGCAATTCACAGAGCAGAGGGAAATCCGCAAAATACTCTGCAACGGGAAGCGGAGTACTTTGTGTCATAATGAGGATCGCAAAGTTATTGATTCTAATGCACTTCTCATTACTCCGCCTTCCCCAATCACTTCTGTGCCTATTTTTAAGTGAAGTACATTGAATTACTTAGCCTTGTTTTTGGGCTCCAAGGTGAATTTTGCATTGATTCATGGGATTGCAGGTCACATGGGCTTTAGATTGTTTTGTACAGCCTCAGTTCTGTGTAGTGTGTGTGTAGTGGTACCTAGAGACAGTTTGCTGTGAGAGCTCTGCAATTCAAACCCTATAAAAGCTGTCAAGAAAGCCTTTTGAAAAATTTTTTTGCTCAAAACATAGTACATCGATTATAGGAAACCCTCCTACATAGATACATAGATACATAGACAATGTCGGCAGATAAGGGCCTATGGCCCACCCAGTCTTCCCATTTGAGCTTGTAAGTTCAGTTTATGTTTTCCTAGAAGTCTGTTGCCCCTAACCCCTGACCTCTAGAATTCCTTTATGTCTATCACATGCATTCCTAAATCATGTGATTGTTTCAACCCACCACTTCCTCTGGCAGGGTGTTCCACTTATCCACCACCGTTCTGTGAAGAAATTCTTCCTCACGTTTCCTCTGAATCGTCCTCCTCCAACTTCATCCCATGCCCTCTAGTCCTGGAACATCTTTTTCGCTTAAAAATAGTGTATTCCTGCACCCTGTTCCTCCCTGTAAGATACTTGTATGTCTCTATCATATCCCCTCTCTCCCTCCTTTCCTCCAGAGAGTACATGTTCAGTTCCTTCAACCTGTCCTCATAGGACTTGTGATGCAATCCATACACCATCTTTGTTGCCCTCCTCTGAACCTTCTCTACCCTGTCTATATCCTTACGTAGGTAAGGTCTCCAGAACTGTACACTGTACTCCAGGTGGGGCCTCACTAGTGTCTTGTATAGTGGAATTATGACCTCCCTTTTCCTGCTGGTGATGCCCCTGCCTATGCATCCTAGCATCCTATTTGCTTTACCTGATGCCTTGTCACACTGTTTCCCTACCTTGAGGTCATCAGAGATGATAACCCCAAGATCCCTTTCCTGCCTGGTGCATGCTATATCCTCACCCCCCAACTGATATATTGTGCCAGGGTTTTTGTGCCCCATATGCATTATCTTGCACTTCTTTGCATTGAATTTCAACTGCCAAATCCCTGACCGTTCTTCAGGTTTCTGCAGGTCCCTTCTCATTCTGTCTACACCCTCTGGTGTGTCTCCTGTATTCATATCATTGAGTGTTTATTTTTTATGTGTGGACTGTGAATGTTAATTTTGAACATTCATTCTGTGTACTGACACACTTGAAGTGTGCTTTGGGGAAGGGGTGTATCTGTGTGGTGTAGGTAGATTAACTGGGAGAAAAAGGCAGTCTTTTTGTGTTGGTCATACTTTTGTTGTATAACTGTGTTAATGTGCACACAGTAATATTTTCAGTAATTCTTGACATTTTTTTGCTGATTTTTGTGTTGCAGCAGTGCATAATTTCAGTTTGTTGAAAAGATCTGTTTATCTCCCCAACCGATTCAAATACCCCTCTTTGGACAGAAACTGAACGTGCGTTCTGTTCCAATTATGGCCCAGATGTTACAGCTTTACCCTATCTTTTGAAGAAACAGCTACCTAGCCAGCTACAGAACACCCCTCTAGGAGACTCCTTAGCTTTCCAATCTTAATTAAATACACCACTAAAAATTCATCCAAACCATGACATCTCTCAGCCAATATTTGGGAACCCTAATTTCCAGATCTCAAGCAGGATCCTTTCGAGGATAAGTTTTGGCCTAATATGGATTTTGAGAGGTGGAGGACCTGACAGTCCAGCAAAACTAATGACCCTTCAAGAAGCTAGTCATGTTTATGGCTGGTTCCCCATCTGGTCTTCAAGTTTTTCAAATCACTCATATGCTACATGCCACACTGGGCAATTGTCAATGGACTAAACCTCTGTACTGTCATCTCTCCTTACTTGAGCTCCATCCCAAAATTCACCCTAATTTTGCACTCATACCAATTTCTACAATCCTTTTGCTTCCAGGGGCAACCTGCAGTTCTATTGGTGGGATCAGTCCTCCCTCCTACTTCCCTCTCAAGAGACTGGTCCCGGATCTGGAAGCACCTGTACTCTATGATACAGTGGGACCGCTACGGTTCATGCAATTTCAGATCAGCGATAATCTTTATTATGGATTGCACAAAATGGGCTGTCTATCATCAGATCTTTGCACAAAGTGTGGCAAAGAACCTGGTACCCTCTTACATATACTATGGTCATGAGAGACTGTTGCTCCTTCTGGTCCTCCATTCAGAATAGCCTTGACCGCCTGTTAGGTCTATCCCAGCAATTTAATCCTGCAGCCTGTATCACAGGAAATATACAGACCAACTGGTTGGTAATCAATGTCCACCCATAGCTATGATATCTGCTTGTGCCAAAAAGTGATCCTTAGATACTGGAAAGACCAGCTGACCCCAAGTTACATAGAATGGTATAAGGAAATAATGTTTGCATTACAGGCAGAGAGAATGATAGCAAGTATGTCCTATAAAATGCATACATTTAATCACATCTGGGAGCCCCTGTACACTCTCCTGTCAATACGGTGAGCCACAAAGAACTAATATATACCTGGTAAGCCCTCTAATGAGTCATAGAATTCTTCCCCTATTGGTTTGTACTCCTAGTGATGGTTTTTCCTGCTATGTCTCAACAGGTACTGTATATCTTTCTTAACTGAACTCTACATATATCTCTGGTGGAGGGGTGAGTAATGAGGGGAAGGGGGTAGTTTAGGAGTTTTATATCTCTTGTAAAATGTTCCCATTGTATTTCATGTATCTGACTACATGTAAACGTTTAGTAATTATGTGAAATGTATGCTATGTCTGTTGTTCAAATGCTTAACAATAAAGTATATTAAATAAAAATAAAATCTATTTATATTACTGAAGTTTTCAATTTGCCACACATTACTTGTAGTGTGTGTGTGAGAGTGTGTGTGCAATGCCATCAAATCACAGACACCTTTATTGTGCCTAGAGTAACTCAGCAGTGTGAACCTGCTAGCCAACACAGCTGCATGATTTTGTACTGCTTTGTGGTCGGGATTGTGGTATTTGTTTTGGACTGTTACTGCAGTGCACTGCTCCCTCCCCAACCAGCAAAAGGTATTCTTTCCATACTGGATTTGGATTCTGACTGTTGTGAGCAGCAGTGGTTAAGCTGTTGTTGTGAATTTGTGTCTGCAGCATCTGCATCTTTTTCTTTATTGCTCAGTGCAATCTAATCTGTCTGTGCCTTTGCATCTGTTTAGTTCACAATCTACATCTGCAAGCCACAGTTGTTGTTTTTTTGGGCTTCTCATCCACTGGGCCGGACTGAAAGTTTTGAAATCTAAATTGGTTTACAATTTTCTTGGTGATCCTCCAAAATGCCAGCAAAGAGAAGTGCAAGCAAAGCTGTTTCTGGCCATGGCACTACTGCCAGTGGTAAGATTGTCTGTGGGCATCATAGTATGCAGATGTGCATAGCTGATGTGAGGAAAGAGATTTCTCCATCAATGTTTTTTACAGCACAATCTGTAGCTTCACTCATAGTTGGAGGAGATGATGTTGTCCCAGCTGGTGGTGTTAGTGCAGTTTCTGCTGGAATAAGTATTGCTGCCTCAAGTTCCACTTCTGATCCTGGCCTGGTGGCGCTGAGGGTTGAGGCACTGGACACCACACCTCACGCCACGCCGGTGACCCAGGTTCAGGAACGAGCCCGGAGCACTGGGGGTCAGCAGGGGAGAGAGAGGATTGAGCATCTGGAGGACTGCTCTCCTCTCTCGGGGAGGGATCCAGGGGTAGCCCAGCGTAGCAGCGGCCCCCGCTGGAGACCGGCAACACTGCGAGGCACAGGGGCTTGGAAAATGGGGAAGACATGGGCTGCTGTCTTCGGATGTGAGTGGGAGCACTTATGTAGCGGGCTGAACAGCATTGCACGTCCCACATCTGGGGCATAATTAAGAGCAGAAAACACCCCTCCCGCTGGATAGGCGATGGCTCCTCCAGTGCCAACGCCATCATACAATCAACGCTGGTTCCTCATCTCTGCCCCCTCTTCCTCCCTGGGGGTTTCAGGCTCTCCCGAGCCTCCGGGGGGGGGTCATAACAAACTTGAAGATGGTGGGAACACAGCGGTCGGTAGAGCGGTCATGACGAGAGAGGCAACCCAAAAGGGTTCCAGCCGGAGGGTAAGGAAAAAGAATTGAAAAAAAATAAAAAAGTTCCACTTCTGACCAGTAAACCGAGACAAAAAATATAATTGAGTCTAAAGCTGTGAGTGATAGTGTAGATGATGTCATACTCCCTAGTAACATCCCCATGGTAGTTGAACATGATTCTGATCATGGCGACGATAACGCACAATGTTACATTTCTTCCACTGTAGCTAAGGTCATGCTTTTGCCATGCAATGATTCACAGTGTAGTGCAAAAGTATCAGGTGATTATGACTATGATGATGGTGATGGTGTTGCTGTGGTTGCAACATGTAGTTCACATGACAGCATCCAAGCAGAAAATGTTGACAGCATCCAAGCAGAAAATGTGGATGCAGATGATGTTGATGAATATGATGATGATATCAGTGATCCCTGTTGGGAACCGGAGAAAAAGCAAGTCAAGGTGGCTGTGTCTGGGTCTATTGGCTTTAAATCCCCCAAAAAGTTGTGATTTAGTGGTTCCAGTTGATGTTGATGATGATGATGATCCTGTAATATTCATAGGTAGCCGTAGTGGTCAGTTGTAGTCCAAGTGTGTCCTGCCTGAAAACAATGTAGCATGCCCCCATTTCAGGGCTTTAAAAAAAGAGTCAATAAGCAGTATCAGGGACATGTTAAATGTAGGGATCACAATCCCTTGTTTGGGATTTTGTGCAAGATGCTAATGATGAGTTACTTGCAATCTGCCAGCTTTGTCATGCACGTGTGAGCTGAGGTAAAAGGGGAGTCATCTGGGCATGGGGCCACCATACACATCTTAAGAACAGGCACATGGCACTGTGAACCCAGCACCAGATGGCAGCTAATGCCATAGTGGGGTATCCACCCTCGTCATCAACCTTAATGAGCATGTTATCCTTTTCCAAGACTGCAAGACCAAGTGGGAATGTCTGCAGTAGTGATGAAATCACAGCAGAGGATTGCTACAGGCATGATGAGGTAGAGGATAATGATTTTGAAATCTTGTCAAGTGGTGGTCAGAGTAGCAGTGGTAGTGGTGGTCTAGTGCAGTAGGTCTAGTGCAAGTGATACATCAACCTCTGTGTGTAAATCTGGGAAAATAACTTAATTTGTGGATTTGTCACCTGTGTAGCCTTCTTCATCACATGGCCACACCCTACTCCCAGCCATTTTCAGAGCAGACCCATTTGTCACATCCCATGTAAAACGTGTAAGTCAGCCCACGTTGCAGAGTGTTTTTGCTCATAACCTGAAGTACCCACCCAATCATGCAGTGTCACTTGAATTTAATGATGCTGTTGCTGAAATGCTGGTAACTGATCTTTGCCATCTCCTTCATGGAGAATTCTGATTCTGGCAGTTTGCAGCATGCGCCTGTCCAAAATGGAAAGTCCCACCAGGACATACTTTTCAACCTGTATGCTCCGGGGTTATACTGCGCTTGTAGTAATTTCTGTAAGACATGCCCTTCAGCATTCCTCCTGTTCATTCATCCATTTAAGCATGGATATGTGGACAAGTGGCAAAACAGTGGAAAGTTCATATTTGTGTATAACTGCACATTGGGCCCAGACGCTGGGGGTTGTTTGTGCTGGTGGTAATGTGAATAATCAGTGTAGTAAGATGGACTGGCATGGTAGCAATCTTCCAGGAATTCAACAGCATGCAATGCTTTCTATGTGCAGTGTGACCTGTTCACACACTGGTGAAAACATGCTGGACTTGCTACATACTGAAATTGGTGAGTGGCTCAACCCCCTGTCCCTGAGAACTGGGTTTAAAGCAAGTGACAATGAGTCAAATGTGGTTAAATGCATCATGAATGGTGGCTTTGTTCAGGTTCCATGCATGGCCCACTGTTTAAATCTTGTGCTGCTGGAGTTTCTGCAGCACCCTGATGTAAAGGAAATGCTGACAGCTGCACGTCATATCTGTTCTCACTTTTCACAGTTTGCAAAGGCCCGTGACCAACTTTGGCAGCTGCCGATCCAAGCAGCCCCTGCAGCACTGCCTCAAGCTGGAAGTTGTCATAAGTGGAACTCCACTTAATGCACGGCAGAGAGGTTGTACCAATACAAAGCCATCTCAGAATATTTTGTCATGCACACTAGCTGTGACACTTTTGGGGCCCCCATGTCTCTCACGACTGAACTGTGGCACCTCATGGACTCTGTAATAACAATTTTGAGGTCTTTTGAACACACCACACAGGCTGTGAGTGGTAAGTCTGCCTCCATTAGCCAATCAATCCCACTACTGTGTGTGTTGAGGCAGACATTGCTGAATCTATAGCATAGTCTTAATGTGCTAGCAGTGTGTTGCTGAAACTCATGCTGACACTATTAGAGCACAATTGACACATCTTGAGCATTCAGCAGAGTGACAACTTTGCAATAGCAACAATTAACCATTAATGAAACTTGCTTGCAAATGACCCCCCCCCCCAAAAAAAATACTTACCTTCACTGGTTTGACAGAATTACAATGCCACAATTCCTCGTCAAACACAGAAATGCGCACACCAACTGTGACTATGTGACATGTGACACAAAACAAAACAATGATTACATGTATGTATATATAAAACAAATTGAATATATATGTATATATATATATATATATATATATATATACACACATACATATATGTGTGTGTGTATATACAGTGGCGGAAAAGTATTTGCCCCTTCCTGATTTTTCTATTATTGCATATTTGTCACACTGGATGTTTTCAGATCTTTAGAGAAATGTAATTAGATAAAGGAACCTGAGTGAACAAATAACACTTGTTTTTTTTTTTAATTTCACTTATTTAATGAAAAAGTTAACCAACACCAACTGGCACTGTGTGAAAAGTAATGCCCCTTACACTTAATAACTGGTTATGCCACATTTAGCTGCAATGACTGCAACCAAACACTTCCTATAATTCAATATCAGTCTTTCACATCGCTGTGGAGGAATTTTAACTCCACTCTTCCTCGCAGAACTGCTTTAATTCAGTAACATTTGGTAGGTTTTCGATCAGACCTGCTCGTTTCAGGTCCTGCCACAGCATCTCTATTGGGTTTAAGTCTGGACTTTGACTAGGCCACTCCAAAACTTTAATTTTACTTCTTTTAGCCATTCTGATGTGGACTTGCTTTTGTGTTTTGGATCATTGTCTTGCTGCATGGCCCAACCACGCTTCAGCTTCAGCTGACGGAAGGATGACCGGACATTCTCCTTAAGAATTTTCTGGTACAGAGCAGAATTCATGGTTCCTTTAATTACGGCAAGTCATCCAGGTCCTTAGGCAGCAAGCATCCCCACACCATCACACTACCACCACCATGTTTGACTGTTGGTATGGTGTTCTTACTGTGGAATGCTGTGTTTGCTTTACGCGAGACATTATGGGATCCATGTCATCCAAAAGTTCCACTTTGGACCCATCTGTCCATAGAACATTTCCTAAAGGCTTGTGGATTATCCAGGTGCCTTGGTAAATAAGAGACGAGCATTATGTTCTTCTTGGTTAGCAGTGGTTTCGCTTGCTACCTCACATGAAGCCCATTTTTGCCCAGTCTCTTTCTGATTGTGGGGTCGTGAACACTGACCTTAGCTGAGGCAAGAGAAGCCTGCAGTTCTTTGGATGTTGTTTTAGGATCCTTTGAGACTTCCTGAATGATTTTACGCTGCGCCCTTGGAGTAATTTTGGCAGGCCGCCCACTCCTGGGAAGATTCACTACTGTTCCAAGTGTTCTCCATTTGGAGATTATGGCTCTCACTGTGGTTTGATGGCGTCCCAGAGCCTTAGAAATAGCTTTGTAACCCTTTCCAGACTGATAGAGGCAACACATTTTCTGATCTTTCAGGAACTTCCTTTGATCATGGCATAATGTACTTGTTGAATCTTTGTGCTGGCAACGTGACTCTGATGGTAAGGGTCAAAATAAGTGAGATTTATATTGAGCAGGGCTGGCTGTAATCAAGCCTGGCTGTGTTCAATCAGCTGACTCTAATTATCCTTTAATTGGGTTGATTTAACTAGGGGCAATTACTTTTACACAGTGCCCGTTGGTGTTGGTTAACTTTTTCATTAAATAAATGAAATAAGTAAAAAAAAAGTGTTATTTGTTCACTCAGGTTCCCTTTATCTAATATTATATTTTGTCTAAAGACCTGAAAACATCCAGTGTGACAAATATGCAATAATAGAGAAAATCAGGAAGGGGCAAATACTTTTCACGCCACTGTATATATATATATATATGTGTGTATATATATCTGTATTCATGGCAAAATTCCATTGAATGCATCAGTTAGGGTTGTTCCACAGTGACAAAAGTGAGTGAAATTCGATGATGCCACCCTTGCACCACTCACCCTCACCAATAGGCATCTGCGTGCTAGTTGTTGGTCCAAATTCTCACCCCATCCCATGTAAACAAACTGAGGTGGTGCAGTATAGGAGAATGGGGTGAGAGTTGGGACCGGTGACCCAACACATACCCCAATGCCTGTTGGTGGGAGGAGTGGTGGTGGGGTGCAAGGGGTGGCAACCCTAACATCAAATTTCCTTGCCTTTTTCACTGTAGAACATCCCTAACTGATGCATTACACAGAGTTTTTTGTCATGAATTTCCCTTCTTTTTGAGAATGAGCACTATAAATAGTGAAGTAACGGTAACGCAAACGCAAACGCTAACACACTTTGTGACGCAAACATAAATGATAACACAAACGGTAATACAAACACAAGTGCAAACATTAACGAAAACAGAAATGAAAACGCAAGTGCATACGAAAACATAAGCTGTAACAGACACAGGCACAGTAACATAATTGGAAATGCAGACAGTTACGGAAACAGCAACAATGACACCAAAGGAAACACAAACAGAAACCCAAACAGAAGCGTGTATCCAAACACAAATGGAAATGCACACGGTGATGCAAAAGGAAACACAAACAAAAATAGTAATGGAAACACAAATGTTAACAGTAACGCAAATGAAAGCGCAAATGAAAACGCAAAGGGTAACGCGTACAGTGGTGTAGACAGGAATGGTACCACAAACAGAAATGCAAACATAAGCACGTATGGAAACGCAAATGGTAACACACATGGTCACTTTACTGCAATAGGAAATGCAAATGCTAACAGTAACAACAACGATGACACCAAAGGAAATGCAAACGCAAATGGAAGCACATATGCAAATGCAAATGGTAATGCACACGGTGATGCAAAATGAAACGCAAACAGAAACAGTAATGGAAATGCAAATGATAACAGTAGCACAAATGCAAGCATAAATGAAAGCGCAAAGGTAGCACATAGTGGGCGTAGACAGGATTAGCTAATGCAACGAAGTTCACGAAATGCAAGTGGAAATGCTAACTGTGACAGTAACAAAAGCGCACACCCTTTTTTTTCACCAACAGCTGCATAGAGAAACACAGTGAATACAAAGAATGTATGCATAATAATGGGCCTCGAGCAGAAAATGAGCCTTGGAATACTAAATTGCTTATGTGTCAGGAACCGTTCATCGAAAAAAATAAAATTTCATATAAATTATGACTTTCCTTGCTAGTTTTCACTTAGCCCCTAGTGGGAGACTTAGTGTTTGGCCAACTGAAAGTCCGTATCTCAGGCGCTTCCGAGATATGGGACCTGAAAGGTGTAGTGGACGCCGTAATGTTAGTTTCTGGGAAAAAGCATCAACTTTGGAGTATCATAACTTTGCATGCCTGCAAGATTTTGTCACCAAACCACCATTAGGCACATCTGTGGGATGTTGGCTTTCTTCCTTCCAAATTTCAGCCTACAAGGTCAAACCATTCTTTCGCAGCAGGGTGGCAAAGAATTCCTGTTATTTTGGCCATAGTTTTGCAAAGTAGTGTCGCAAATCACAACACTTTCACAAACAAAAATCACAAAAATGTTGCAAGGGTGACACTACAGTTTGCAAAAATTTCAAGAACATATTTCTGGGGTGTTTAACCCCCCCCAAAAAAGACATGGCTAGCATCCTCAGGGTCTGACTAGGTAAACACCAAAAGAATTGTGTCCCTAGAGGGTCCCAAATTTAAATGCCAAATATTTCTGCGACCACTAG
Organism: Neoceratodus forsteri; assembly: GCA_016271365.2. Lineage (NCBI taxonomy): Eukaryota > Metazoa > Chordata > Ceratodontiformes > Ceratodontidae > Neoceratodus > Neoceratodus forsteri. The sequence goes on from CM028130.1 coordinate 60,526,621, forward strand.
CTGAAAACAAAATGGCTGACTCACGACACTACAGGGATCATTTGTGACACTAAAAACTGCATTTGCAACACTGTTGAACTTTTTGTTAACTTTTCCCATTGACTATAATGGGAAAATTGTTTTAATAACTTTTGAACTGTTTAAAATTTTCATGAAATCTAGAAAGGCACATTGGGGACACTGGCCGCATGTTCTCTGAAGTTTGTGGACGGTTGGTAAACCGTGGCAACCTGTAAGCTAAAGCAAAGAATGCAAAAAGCGTAAATACGCAACAGAATGTCACTTTATAACTTCACAACAGTATATCCGACCATTACAAAACTTAGCAGAGCCAGAGATCTATGGAACTGCTCTGAGTCTGCCAAATTTCAGGCAAATCCATCATTCGGTGGCAAAGTTATTAAGATGCAAAATTTCACACTTAACCTTTAATGGGGTACTAATCTAAAACTATAGTGGCAATACTGTGCCACTATAAGATATAGAGATATATATATATAGATGTATAAAGATAGATAGATAGATAGATAGATATGTGTGTGTGTGTGTGTGTGTGTGTGTGTGTGTGTGTATATATATATATTTTATATATATATATATAGATATATATACAGTGTATATATATAGCCATCTCTCGCTCAGCGGACACGGGGTTGCTATAGATTCCGAGGGTTTCTTAAAAATCTTCAGGGGCTTATGCTTTTATTTAAGCTGCCACCTACCCTCTGGAATTCTCTACCCTATCAGCTTCATCAGTGTGCGTCCATGGAAGAATTTAAAAAGGCCTTGAAGACAGACCTATTTATGGTCTAAGATTTATTTTGATTGATTAATGTGATGTTACAAGCTCAGATTGATGTCAGATTGATGTTTTATTTGTTTTATCTGTAATTATTGTAAGGCACCTTGAATTTGTGAAAGGCATGGTATAAATAAAGTTTTATTATTATATATATACTGCTAAGGTCAGGTTCTGTGGAAAACAATGCTGGTGCCAGGCAGGTACATTAATCAACTTACCAAGGGTAGTATTAGTGTACAGACAAAGGACATCCTTCCTGTTGGGGTCAGTGCATCACAATTTGGGCAGCCAACAGTGTTCTCAGTCTCATCATTTTGAATGGTTAACTCAATGGTCAGGTTTTCCTCTAGCACACCATTTGGCAAGACACTGTGCATCATCCCAGTCAGGTCAACAGCAGCATTACATGTAATTCCAGCAGCAGGAGCAGGACACTTAGTTCTTATTGGAGTGTGGAGTGTGAACACTTTTCATTCCATATTTCCTCTCATTTCTCTTTGTCTGGAGTGGCGAATTTTCTGGACACGAGACAGTTTAATTCTGGGGACTGTATGTCAGCACTGCATGCCTGACTGAGTAGGCCTTTAATTAATTCCTTTCCTTGTTGTATTCTGACTTAATAATGTCTAGTTACAAAAAAAAATAATTTTAGTGGTCTCAGTAATGTTTTATTTCTGTCTTTTTGTGTATGCGTGTGTGAAAAATCAGGATTGAGCAGTGCAATAACAATCTGCTAAATAGCATGTGTGCAGTACACTGTCATGTGCACACACTGTCCAGCTCCTTGTAAACATGTATGATGACTCTTTCCACTGTTTATGGTATAAAGGCTAAAGATAAGAATATATAACGTATATTTTATTTGCACCATCATCACCAGTGGACAAAGTCATATAATATGCTTTCAGAGGGCTCGGTGGGCAGTGTGCACCTCACAATGCACACATGCGGCTTAGCAGATCATAGCACTGCTCACTTCTGCTATTCAACAAATCCTTCCTGACACAAATGAATTATTGCTGAGGCACCCAAAATATTTTATGGTGAACAGACATTATTAAGTAGAATATAACAGGTCCAGTCCACTACCACTTTACGCTAATACTGGGGCCGGGTCAGGTGGAGAGCAGCTAGCTGCCAAACTGCCACTGCCAGTCTAAACCAGAAAGCCAGCACTGCAGACCAAAAAATGCAAACAAGAAATGTTCACTGCTGTGAATTTCTTGATGGAAAACAAGACGCACAAAAATGACCCCTGTGCTTCAGTGTTTAGGCCTTCATTATGGGGCCCACGAAAGAAGGACTAACCACCAAAACACAAGGGTCATTTCTGTGCTTTGTTTTGCCATTAATACATTTGCAGTAGCAGATTGTGAACATTTTTTTTTTGCATTTTTTGGTCTGGAGTGCTGGATCTCTGGTTTAGACTGGCAGTGGTAGTTTTGCAGCTAACTGCTCTACACCAGCATACGACCCGGCCCCAGTGTTGGTGCAGCATGACAGTGGACTGGGCCTGTTATATTCTGACTTAATAATGTCTGTTCACCATGGAGTATTTTGGGTGCCTCAGCAATATTTTATTTCTGTCAGGTAGGGTTTGTTGAATTGCAGGAGTGAGCAGTGCTATGATCTGCTAAACCTCACGTGTACACTGTGAGGTGCACACAGCCCACCAATCACTCTGAAAACATATTATATGACTTGGTCCGCTGTTAATGACTCTACAAATAAAATATATGTTATATATTCTTATCTTTAGTGTTTATACCATAAATAGTGGAACAAGTCATCATATATATGTTTGCAAGAAGCTGGACAGTGTATGCACATGACAGTGCACTGCACACATGCTGTTTAGCAGAGTACTATTGCTCTGTTCAGTCCTGCTTTTTAACAAACAAACACTCCACAACAGAAAGGAAGCATTACTGAGGCACCAAAAATATCTTAGGGTAAACAGACATTGTTAAGTAGGACTATAACAGGGCCACAAGAACACGCTGAACTAGGTTGATGGTTGCTGGTACACAATAGCTGGCTCCAAACATGCAAGGCAAATCCACAAAGCCACCACTCTGTATGAATAATGCCAAGAAAAACTGTTCAATGCTACTGCAACTTTACTGATGGCAAAACAAGGCACACACAAATGCCCACTGCATTTTGATGCTTAGGTCTTCATTAGGGGGCACACTAATGAAGGTCTAACCACCAATGCACAAGGATCATTACTGTGTGCCCTGTTTTGTCATAAATACATTTGCATGAGCAGTGAAAATATTTTATTGGCATCTATTCGTATGGAGTTACAGCTTTCTGGTTTTGATAAGTTGGAATATAATGAGGGCAAGGACAACCCTTTTTTTTTTTGCTTAATTTTATTTCAGCTGTTTTGGGGTGTGGTCATCACCATTTTCAGGAGTTAAACAAGGTCATGCAAAACAAAAACAGAACACCCACTTAACATTTTTATACACAAAGGTGCACAATGGCTGGGGGGAGAGACAAACAACAACAAAAATGGATAGTAAAACCTGTGTCAGACTACCTAAAGATATGCAAGACAAATGCCAGAAGGAACTAGGGAGGGATGGGGGTCAGGGTATACTGGGATGTACTGGGGACCATCACATAATAATGAAATCAGAAAAGGGCTATACAAAGGAAATGAACTAAAATGCTGAAGGGTATACACCAGAATGAAGCCAGGTGAAGATACTCTAACGGGCATTATGTACAAACAGAAGGAAAGGGGGGGACACAGGATAGAAACTATTAAATACAGAAATAGACTCAACAACAGGGTAGACACATCCAGAAAATCAGAACAAAGGATGTGCATGGAAAAAGGAACACAATTTCAAGACAGAGGGTGGAAGGATCAGGGGCAAGTTCGGGATATATTTTTCACACAGAGGGTGGTGGGGTACAAGCCAGGACAAACTAAAACCTAATAGTCAATGTTATGGTGGGATAGCAGCAGTTGGAGCATCCCTATTATTTAAGCTGGTGCCCTCAATGCATTCCAACTGCTGCTCAACATTGGTGAGCTGGTGGTTTGCAGCATCATGAATAAATCAATCAATCAGTCATTGTTTATTTATAAAATAGCACTGTTCCTGAACCATAGCACTAATACATAACCATAAAATCCATAACGCCCTACCTTTATAAAAACAGCTGCAGCAGATCAAATAAAATCAGGGAATGCCAAAATAAATAAATGCGTTTTTAATGCAGATTTAAATTCTCCTCTGTCAAGCACTGTCGAATCCAGTGAGGTAGAGAATTCCATAGGGACGGGGCCGCAAATTCAAACGCACGGGTCCCAGATGACTTTAAATGAACCCTGGGAGTCTCTAGCAATCCCTGTTCAGTGGAGCGAAGCAGCTGGGAGGGGCAATAGGGATGAAGAAGATCTTACAGATAACTCAGACCCTGTCAGTCTAAGGCCTTATAGGTCAGTAAATTGACCTTAAAGGTGATCTGCCACTGAATAGGCAGCCAGTGCAGATTGCTTAGCACTGGCATGACATGACATGGTGGGTAGCCCAGTCAACAGCCTAGCTGCTGCATTCTGCAAGCGGGCGGATATCAACCCTGGTAGTCCTAGGTACAGGAATTACAGTAATCAAGGCATAAGGTTACAAAGGCATGAACCAGAAACAGCATCCTCCGCACTCCACAGCATGGCCAAACCAGCCTGAGTGGCAGGCAGTTCAAGATGGTTGCCACCCTCAGCATGAGGTGCTGCAGCTTGTGGTGGTGATGGAGCAGCAGTTCTGCCGTGGCCCTCCCCACTTCATGTCACACACAGGTGGATGCTGTTCTGCCCCTATGCCACAGCAGGGCCAGCAGGTGCATTGCAGGCCTGTTCGGTGACTGCAGCCTGCTATTCTAGGTGGTGATGATTCTGCATATGGGTGTGCTGACCCCCTGTACCCAGGTGACTAGCTCAAGGGTCACAGTGCACCTCAACACAGCAAAGCTTGCACCTCACTATGCTGCTATTCCCCAACAATGTATCAAAAATCCCAAACTTAGGAGGTGCGGGAGGACCATGCACAGGTGGGGGCCCAGAGTTGTATGAGCCAGGGTCTGCAGCTCTACAGTTGGGTCATGGCGCAGACATCTGCTGCTGCATTTCCTGCTGTGGTCCTCCTCCTCCCAAACTTCCTGCTGCTGATGAACCCGATGCCTTGGGGACATGGGTGCTGCTGCTGGCACTAGTGGGGCACTGGTATGTGGTGCCAAAGTGATGGTTCCATGGCAGCAACACCAACTCCCATATGTCTTGCTTCTGTGGGGGCCCTCAAGATGTTACTCGATCCAGGCAAATCTGCCACCTACGAATGCCCACCTGATCACCACCACCTCGAACAAACCCCCCGGAGCATCTTTTGCCCTCCACTGTGGGATCAGTAAAACTGTCCTCCATACCACAACAACACACACACACACACACAGAAACAATTAATAAAACAAATACTACCAAACACAAATACTGCAAAAATGCAAATCCAGACAACTAATAAAATACTTAAACAAAATCACCTGTATAGCCCCAAAACATTAAAGATTCAAAGTGTTTTTTTGAAAGCTTCTCCTCTCTCACTGGAAGTTCTCCTACATGATGTCGGAGGGCCGGCTGAGGGGAAAGATCGAGCATCTGAGGACTGCTGTCCTTCTCCAGGAGGGAGGGTGGGGAGTGTGTCAGCATTACACGGGCACCTAGCAGAAGCTGGGTGTACCACTTACGCTGATGCCAAAATATTCAGAGGGCAGGACAGACACTGGTTGTCATTACACGACGCCACCTTTGCAAAAATCAGGGGAGTAAAATTGCCATCTACCTGTAGATGACGCTCATCCCTAGGCTACTATCAGCTCCCAGGCCAGCTCCTGTCCTATCAGCTTCAATTGTGGCACCTTAAGAGGTGTCGGGTGCCACAACCTCACCTTGGGGGGGTGAGCAAGGGGATTTCGAGAGCTGTGGCTCATGTGGGAGTGGCAGCTGAAGGGGTCCGTGACCGAGATGAGGTAACGGCAATAGGTGGCACCAAAAAGTATAAATAAACAAAAAAAAATAAAAAAAGTCCTCCTACACACACCCTCTTTCTTCTCATGCAAAGTTAAAGTGAAACTCTCTTCCAAGCATGAGTCACTTCCTGCCTGCCTGGCTAAAGCATGTGACTTTCACTAGTGTAAGTCATGTGATGTGTGGGGGCTGCCAATAGACTTCTCACTCCTCCTTAAAGCAAATTTAGGCAGAGAGGGCAATGCAAAGTAATGATTACAATGCAAAGTAGGAAAGTGAGGCTTTAAAATGGGTACTTTGCATTGCGGAATGCTAACACGAAGTGACCACTTCACAGGTGGAATTTTGCTTTGCTGCATCTCTAGCAGGGTCTATTCATACATCCATGCAGCATCAGAAGCCTTCAGGTCAGGACTTTGGTATGGCTAAAGTTACGGCTGGGCACAGGGGCCTTTTGTTGTAGTAGCAATGTGGCACATTTGGGAGAGGGTGTCAGTCACTGGAATGGATTACTGGATGGGGAATCAATGGATGGAGCTGGAGAGTGGGTGGAGCAGTTGAACATCAGATTGACTGATCAAGTGGGGGACTAGTACACCTACACAGAGACCAGATGGAGTGGTCAAATCTTCCAATCACGTGCCACACAACCACAGCAACAGGTAGGACAGAAGGAATGACCAGGGGACTGTGATGGAGTGAGGAAGTGGGGCTCAGAGAAAGTCTTTTTCTCAATGTTTGATTACAGTACTTCTGTTCACTGCATGGGAGGGAGGTTTGACTAAATACCATTGATATACAGAGGCAGAATTGGAATTCCAATTCTGACTACAATTCAATCCCCATTGTCTATTAGGAAACAAAACAGAATCTGACTCAGAACTGGAACTGCTAAAATTCCAAATGGATTCAAACAGAACAGATTTTATAGAATCTGAACATCCTTAGCTGTGATTGCATTGCTAATGCACTGCGTGCAGTAGAACACCTTGTAACATGAAATGTGCAGTTCCCTGACAACTCATTTAACATGTTCTGCTGTTCCTGCTGCAAGTGCATTTGCACTCAAATCACCTCTTATTACCAACGAAATTCAGAATTATTTTAATGTATTCTGTAGTGTCATTGGTGCATCCCTTTAGCTAGCATTAGTTCTAGCTTTAACAACCTCTTGATATGCTATATTAACTATGGCACATAAGAGCAATTTTAGGGTCTCTTCGGTGTAGGATATTAATATATAGCTGGAAGGTTGCTGCTTTTTTATAGCTTTGAAATTTTTTTCTATGCAGCTTCTATGAGATTGCCATTCCAGCAGCTCCAATACTTTTGTACATTTCAGTACGATGTTTCAATTTATTTTAACATGTGCATAGCTAGATTAACTGCACAAGAATCTCTTTCTGAGATTACCACAGAAAGTTTAGCAAATGCTTTTTAAATCACTTTCCATTTCTATCATCATTGTGGTTAAATCTTTGGCAGTATACTTTATAGTATAACATAGTATTCAGAAAGCTGGATATTTTTATCCTAAGTCAAAACATCAAACACAGATGCAACACAATGCATTCCGAGAACAATAAAAAATAATTTTTTGAATTGATATTTGACTGTCAGGTCTTCATCAGGAATGATCTATATGGACAACTACTGTATAAGCATAACAATCATGGATGGATACATAGGATTTATTGGCAGGTAAAGACCCAGCAGTCCATCCAGTCTAATCAATATTTGCCTGACTCAAGTCTGGCCAAACACCAGACTGGACTTAAGAGCTGCTTGCCATAATGGCATCTCAGTACCCCTCTCCACAAGCTGTCTATACCGTCCCTTCTTATAGCCCCTAAATCATTCAATCAATTTTCACTTCATTTCAACAGCAAAGGCCATTCAATTTCCTACAAGACATCATTTAAGAAAGCTATGTAGGAAAGATAAATCGAAATATTAAAAATACAAGCTACTGATACAAATTCTATTTCTGCACAGAAGGACTTGAATGTACAGAAAATTGTGCAGCTTGAACTGTGTAGGGCTCATAGTGCAAACTTTTCTAAATACCATGGGAATAAACTATAGCATTACACTATCAGTTTGCTCTTGAAAGCAAAGCTTCTCTCTGTTGTTTGTTCTATAACTTAAGATCAATATTTCTAACACTAGGTAAGACCCCATGTAACTTAAGGGAAATGGATTTTTTTTCTCAAACATGGATTAACACAATTGTTGTTTCTTGCTGGCCGAAGATTACAATTAGCTCATATGGAACAGCCAATAGTAATAGTAATTTTTTTTTACAAACTATGTTTAGTGAATTATTGCTGTACAAACATTAGGGACAATTTATATTATCTGGTATCACAGTGTTTCAGAATAAATGAAATAATGGAGCCTGTGGTGTGGTGTTCTGAAAAACCAACAGCACCTTACCTGCTGCCACACCAGCAGAATGGGTTCATTGATTTACTCAGGCTGCTGGGAGTCAGTCAGAATGGGAGAGAACTCAGCATCCATAGACTACTGTCCTGTGCTGGGGGGGGCACTATCACCACATGGAGGCATGCTGGCAGGCCAGAGGATAGCACTGAACACTTGGGGTTGGCTGGCAGTCAGCGCATAGTGCATGTGCGCCTCCATGCATACACATGCCTGCCGCAGCATGGCATTGGCCAAAGGTAGGAAAACAAAAAAGCAGAGCTTGTCACCACAAAGCCCCGCTTTCTGCTCCAGACTGCATCATCATCCAGGGACATGAGGAAGAATTTCTTCACAGAACAGGTGGTGGACAAGTGGAACACCCTGCCAGAGGAAGTGGTGGGGACTGAAACAATCATAGGACTTATGAATGCATGGGCTAGACATAAGAGAATTCTGGAGGTCAGGGGTAAGGAACAACAGACTTCTAGGAAAATGTAAAGGGAACTTACAAGCTCAACTGGGCAGACTATGGGTGGGCCATAGGCCCTAATCTGCTGACAGTGTCTATATATTTATGACTCCTACTGCTGCAGATCTGGATACAGACATGGGGGGTGGCCTTCCCCCTCCTGGCCCCATTATGGGGGCATGCATGAGGGACAAAAGGTGGCAGGTACATCCCAGGGGGAAATGATGGCAGCCATTCGGGAAGTGAGTGGGGGCTAAGGAGCCCTGACAGGATTGCGAGGAGAAAAAGCTCTATAGAAAAGCAATAAATGAAAAATGCACATCTGTCAATGACATCTACACAAAACTGCAGTGCAAGTGACAAAACTTGCATCTGCATGCGTCAAGTACACCAAAGCACCAAAAATGATTAACTCTGTGAACAGCAGAACAGTATCAATTTACCACTTCATGACATATTTTTGCAAAAGATATATTTTATATCAGTTAATTGCCTCTGACACTGCAAACTCTAATAAGGGTTGTCTCTGGGATAGGAAGATAATTGAGAAATGGGGCCCATTGTGTCTCAAATGCTTCCATCCTGTCATTTAGCATGTAGGACTGATACTCTAGTGAGAGGGTGTTACACACAATTCTTTCCACATGAAAACCATTGGTGCCTCATGTGAGACCCATGTATTCTGTATACACGTTCTGGCAACTGTCTAAGGAAGGCACAATATCTGCATACAGAACATGGGCTAAACTAGGCAATCCATAAAAACAACGGTAACTGTCAATAAAGAGCATATAGCTTAATGTACAATCACCTCACATGTCAGGTGTTTTACCAGACTGTGTGGTGGTTGTTTCACTCATGTCTCAGTGACAACAAAGCTGCTGGAATAAATTACAGTGCCAGCACTTCACCAACACCAGGCACATCGCTCAGACAATCTACTGTCTGGCAATTGGAGCAACAGCAATTGTAGGGGGCTATGCCCCTCCACCCCTGATTTATTTAAACAAACTCCAGGTCACACCCTGGTGGCAAGAAGGGCAACCCTGAGATCAACAACATTGCCTGATGCCAAAAATACAAAGTCTTACAAGAAGCATGCAACATTATTCCACTGACAACATTCCGGCACATTAACAGCACACAGTGGTGGTTTGCACTAACCAGTATGCCTGCACCTATGTAAGTAGCATAACAAATTTTAGTTGCACCGATTATCTGTCTGAAAGCAAGTATATCCTGGTTAGAGGTAAGTTGTCTGTGAGCTATTGTTGTTTTATGAACCACCTAAGAACATTAGGGTAAGAGGATCAGTTTTCATGTCAGAGTCCTCCATGCTGAACAGAAACAAGGTGGGAAGTAAAGACTGGTCTATAACATATTGTTGAGATCTCCCAAGCAATTTTCAACCAGAAGGGCTGAATATGATCATACTCCCTGAAGAAGTGAAATTAAGTCCCTCTAACCAATTGACATCAGCCATCTAATAGTGGAGAAGCCCTTATTAAATTTAATGACAATGTTGGGGGGGGGGATAAGCCTATTTATATTGGGAATCTTTGTATTCATTCAATGGGTCTATGCAACCAGAGTAGTGTTATGCTTGTGCAACTGTGATAACTGTTTGGCTGTTCATACTCTCTGTTCCATGGGGAATTACCACCCTGTAGGGGTACTGAAGGCAAGGAACCTTCAAAGAGGGTTCCACCCCTAGACGTGCCATGGGAAAGAGTCCCTTGGCTAAAGGTACCTTAGGAAGGAGCCCCAAAAATAACACTGAGCAGTAAACATTGACTATGAGGTAGAGAAACAGATTGACAACAACAGATAGCTTGAAGAAACACAAATAAGAGGCACAGGTTATCAGGATTGAACTGATAAAATGAATGCACAGATGACATCAGGCGGCTTCCTAAGAGAGAAGAAATGGTAAGTAGGGCCACCATCCATCTCCATCCAACAGGGGAAACCTACCTAAGGAAACTAGGGAATATACTATAAACAACCAACTACACAGTATGACCTTTGGCATGGAGGAGAGAAAAAACCCTGTTTTAACAGGAGGAAACTTCTGAGGATGCAAAGCCTAGGTCACCTTCCCTCCTGGCTAGGGGTAGTTTATTTAATGACGGCTGTGTTGCTACAATTTAGACACCCAGTCAAAGGGGGGAAATATATTCCAGTTTGGTGGAAAGCTCTCTCAAGCCCTCTAACAGAAATGCAGTGAGGTATTGCGAGAGGCAACAAAGGGTACTCTGTAGTAAGAGCAGACCCTCATGGAAGAATGAGGTTGGCAATGACCACTGAGTCACTCAGCCCACCTACTGACTAAAACAAACTGGATAAACCAGGGGCAGTTATATGGAAAATAGCTTTCAAAGGTGCCATGGTGATGCCATAGCCAAAGGAGCACTCTTGGACCATAAGTTCTCCACCCCTTTGCAGCTGAAGTCTTAAATTCTGCATCAAGAGGAGCACAATATAACTGCATGCTAAAGCTTCACCAGGAGTGAGGACATTCTCACTATGAGCCAGATGAGAAGGACCTTGCCCTGAGGTTCACATGTTCAAGATGTGGACTTTGTGAAGCGCAGAGTGAGATCATTGGTTTACAGGGGCGCCCTGAGCCAGAAAGGGTAATGGACATGGTTGGCATGCCTCCGATTTAATGACAGTGTGAGTCAGTATTGAATGCTAGATAGGAGAACTTCAGGTGAAGCTGATGGCTGTAGATTAGGTAGATTTTTGATGAGGAGGCTTGACGAAGCCAGTGGTTGTATATGATAGGGAGGCAGGCTTTGAAAGGTTGCAAGTTAACTCTGCAACCACGAGATTGAAAGGTTATGAGCAAGTTCTGCAACCATGAGAACTACTAGGTAGGGCCTGGGTGAGGTAGGAGGCTGCAGTGTGAGCCAGCGTTTGGTAGTTTGATAGTAGTGGCAACCAGTGAAAAACAAGCCAACCAAGTCCATTACAGAAGCTGAATTGATAAGTGACATAGAAGGTGGGTGTTTAGGCAGTGAGAGGCTGTGATTGAATCAATGAAGTTTAGCAGCTGGGAGATACGTAGCAGGATTCGCAACAGCATTTACAGCAGCTATAAAATGAGCAGCAGCATAGATAAATGTGATGCATCGCATATTACGTAAGCTGCATTATGTATATAGTAGGCCAACCAGTTCCATAAAGGAGCAAATCATAGTTTACATAAAAGCATTTGATGCTATGGTTTCAGCATGAATACTGAAGTCATGTTATTGGCATGAATACCTGAAATGCCATTAGGGTGGAGATAGGTTATTCCAGTAAGGAGCATGCAGCACAATAATGTAATGCAACGAACATCTAAAGCCATGTACCCTGCGAGGTTACTGATTGCTACATGAATAACTGAAAGCCATGAGAGGCAAGAGAGCGGGCAAAATCATATACTTTAGACTACATAAAGCATGATCCCACTACTCAGAGCCACAATGCCCCACTGCAACATCACAGTCCACCACCATGGGAATAACAGGAAGCCACTGCTGAGCACCGTGAGACCAAATGGCACTGTAATATGGATAGAGCAGGAACTCCCAAAAGAGAGGTGTTTTAATGCAAAGTCTCAGTTAAGGATAGCAAATGATAGCAGCTGCTAAGGCAGTAGGGCAACAATAAACTGCAGAAGAGCTAAAAAACAGGGAGAGGCAGACTCCTTTGCAGAGTGAGCCGGAACCAGGTGCAGACAATGAAGCTGGAGCACAGGAGACAGCAGAGAAACAACAATGGAAGCTGAAGCATACAATACAATTGCAGAAAAACTGATGAGTTGTAGGCAGGAAAGCAGCAAGGTGTACAAAATCTGGGGAATAAATGGAACCTGAGAGTACAGGCACAGGGCAGCTTAAGGTAAAGAACAACAATATGTAACCTGAAGCACAAATAAACAGTATATACACAGGATGCTAGAAAATTAGAAAGCCCAAAAGTAACAGACAAAGCAAACACAAGGTAGGAGCAGGAAAGAAACAAGCACACAAGAGGGAGTGGAGCAGCTGGAGGCAAGCATTACAAACCAAAAGCAGGAGAATACAAAATAGAAGTCCAGCAGAGTCCAAGCATTGCAGCACGGGGGTGCAAGACCTAAAGGAAAAGACAGACAGACAGAGCCTTTACTGCAGAGAAAAGTGCTTTACAAGGGGGCTGGGAGGAACTTCTTATATACAGTAGCTCAGGAAGGAAACATGGCTGGTTGTTAATCCCATTGCACTACAAGCATAGCCTTTCAAATTGCAAATCATGAGGCCCACATACCTTTTGCCTCATCTGCAATTTCCCTGGCCATGTCTCTCACACACAGTGGTTTTATGTGACAGATTTACCCTTCCCATTTAAAGCAGCAGTACAATGAAAAATGTTTTTCAAAAAAAGTTTGTTTCAGCATCAGTTAAGAAAAATATTTACTTACTTGTCAAATTTAGTTGTTTAGGTACCTCCTCTGCTATACACCATAAGACTTTTCATTTTTCGACACCAACCCAATGCTATTTCTTCTTTTTTGCTAATTTCTTTTATTCCTCTCGGCTGGGGTGTTACCTATGGTTCCCCCATCTGATGAGTCCCATGGCACCGCACCACCCCAGTGCTCATGCCTGACCCTCCCTCAGTTCCTCTCACAGGCTGCTTCATGGCAGACATACCCCACCACCGTGGAAGCCCGGGTCAGGATCTGGGAGGAGTAGCCTGAGGAGAGCAGTGCAACGCCATCAGGACCAGTCTTCATCGAGCGCACTGGAGGATTTTTATGTACTGGTTCCCCCATGGTGTGGGCGTATAATGACATCAATAACATTATCATGCGCACTTCCACACATGGCACATTCAATGTTAGCCCATGTCAAGCCCATAGCTAACCTCAGCATGCACTGACCCCAAGCCACCGCCTGGAGCCAGTGCAACAGCAGTTGTCCCTTCCCACCCTCTACGGAGGAGTAGAGCAGTCCCTGGAAGGCTCAATCCTCCTCCCTCCAGCTGACCCTCTGAGGTCGCTCCCGATCCTGGGTTGTCGGTGTAGCACGAGGTGTGGCATCCAGTGCTTCAACCCTCAATGCCACCAGGCCAGGACTACAATGCTATTTCTATGCAGAATATGGTGGCCATCTTTTTTTCTTGAGAAAAAGTTAAGTTAAAACATTTATGAAATACTAAAACTTTGGTGAAATTAGAAAACTGTACCAGCAAATAAATCTGGAGGATGCCCAAAATCTTTTGTAGTGAAAAAAAAAAGTAGGGTCAAATTTTTCACCTGCTTTCATTACACTGCTGCTTTAAGCATATTTGAAGGGCTTGGAAATCACTCCCTTTAGTTTTGACTGAGCATTCAGGATAGCCAGTTCTATAACCATGATTGTTGTGATGCAGTCCTGTTCCAGACTTGAAGTAATCCCATGCCTGTAAAAACTTAAAGAAATTAGATTGTAGACTGTACACTTCCCTGGATCCTTGAATACCAAGATGCTTTCTTTACCATACACATCCTCTACACTTGATTCCACTGGTCTCAGTAAGACTTGGAACCTTGGTCCTTCAAACCACTGAGGAAGCTTGGATTTGTAGATATGTGGATCAAGAGAAAAGTATCTCCCTGAAAATTTCAACTTCTCCTCATCTCCTCCCAGGCCTTGAGGGCATAGTGGGCTATGGGATTGTTATGGAGCATTCTTCTATATGCCTTCAGCTCCTCTGTGCCCAAATATGAGGGGAGAAGAAGTCTGATTATTTGAGATATTCATTATTACCAGCTTATTTTCTCCCCACCATTTAATACATAAATGTATGTGGACTACATAGAAGTATGCCCTGATGTCACTGTGACTTGGGTCCTCAACCCTCGAAAGATTTGAGCAGCTCACCTCAAATTCTGTTCATGTCGAAGAACTGACTGGACTGGGGATTTTACATTTATAGCTAACATCACATGTTCACTGTATATAATACATTATTACCAATAACTGACATTTTATAAGGCTTTTAAGTTAGTTCTAGAGAAAAATCTCTTATGGTGATTAAAAGAGGGAAATATATTAGTAATGGTAAATGCACACTGAAGCTGAGAAGTGCCAGAGATGCACTCCCTGTCCAGTGGTTTTTGGCTTGATGCTCTATTAAATATCCCGGCTCACCAGCCTGGTGGCACTGAGGGTTAAGGCTCTGGATGCCACACCATGTGCTATACCAGCTACCTGGGTTCAGGAACAGATCTGGGTCATTAGGGGTCAGATGGGGGGAGGAAGGATTGAGCACCTCAATGGATGCTCATCTCCTCTAGCCAGGGTGGGTTACCAAGTAACATATATACTCGTAGCTCCTCTACCTGTGGAAGCATAGGCGCTGAGGAACGTGGTTCTACAGAGTTGAGGAGGGAGGATGCTGTTGGGTGCTTGATGGCGACATGCATCAGCAAGTCGTTCATCTGGATGAACGTCTTTGGTGCTGCTGCCATCAGAGGATAGGGAGAAAATGGGGGAAAATGCATACATCCCCAGCCAAAAAGAGCAGAATGAAGCCAGAGATCCTGGTAGTGGGACCTGGCAGATGGAGCCAGAGGGGGTACAAGGCCCCCTCCGAAGGGCTGAGGTGCCAGGCAATTACAAAAAAAATGTGTATACCAGCCACTATAATTTCTTATGTGTAAAAGGTTTCCATAAACATCCCCACATGCCACTGCAAAAAAGTGCATGAAAAATCAAAAATTTACTCACAGAGCTTTATACCAGCATTTTTCACTTTGAAAACTGATTTGATATGTTCACCTGATGCCACTATTGCTTTTATCAGGGAAGCTGAATGATTTCTCATTTAAAAGACTCAATATAGAGAAAGGGAGATTATACTCCTCATATTTTTAAATTTACTAATTACTGAACCCTACCCAATCTGATGTTTGGCAAAAAGCAAACAAGATACACTGGCTGAGCAATACTAAAATGTAGAAAACTGGTACTCTGTGTTTACAACAGAAGTTACATGGGGAGGGTATTAAAGCCCTTAATACCTCAACTATTATAGTCACGATGAGTCCTTTTTGCTTTGGAAACTCATCATTTTAAGGCTGTACACAATGAGAGAGAGAGAGAGATTTATCTGCCTTGCTATTAGGTGAACTAAGGTGATGAGTAGCAATGGAGTTGAAGCGATGGGGTATGGTGGAGGTTCCTGAGAGGGTGGGGTAGGTAGTGGGGTCAGATTGATGGGCAGGGGAAATGATCAGGGTGGGACAGTCCATTTGCCACAAACAGGGTAGTGTCATATAATCTCAAGGTTTAAAGGGGTTATTATTTAGGTTAGCAATGCAAGTGTTTCTTTGAGGAACTTAGGCACCCATGGAAGGGTGTCTTTGCAATATCTTCACGTTTTGTGTTTGGATGGTATATACATGCTGTATGGCTTGGCTCTGCGTATATGAGGTGCATGTTGCTGTATAAATATGTGGTATAAATAATCTGTGTTGTGTGACTGCCTTTATGTAACTACATAGTGTTACTGGGACCATAATTCAAGGTGCCATGAGCAAATATCAGGAAGGGGAGAGATGGCTGTGAAACATAGAAACACAGAAACATAGATGTTAGTGGCAGATAAGCACTGCAAGCCCTATCCAGTCTGACCATTTCTTTTTCTACCTTATGAATGTGCCATAGGCCTTTGCTCTGTCAATGGCCTATTTATTCATACTCAACTGTATTGCTCCCTTATGCCTATCCCATGCCTGTTTGAAGCCCTGCACTGTATTCATATCCACCACTTCCTGAGGCAGGCCATTCCATGCATCCACCACCCTTTCTGTGAAAAAGAACTTCCTCACATTACCCCTTAATCGGCCTACCTCTAATCTCATGCTGTGTCCTCTTGTCCTGCTATTTTTCTTATATTGAAACATGTTAGACTCTTTCACCTTGTTTATGCCCTTAAGGTGTTTGAATGTTTCAATCATATCACCTCTCTCCCTCCTTTGCTCTAGGGTATACACATTGAGTTCAGTTAATCTGTCTTCATATGTTTTCTGGTGCAGTCCCTGCACCATTTTGGTTGCTCTTCTCTGGAGTACCTCAATTTGGTTAATGTCGTTGTGAAGGTGTGGCCTCCAGTACTGCACACAGTACTCCAGATGGGGCCTAACCAGTGTCTTATAAAGAGGAATTATTACCTCCCTCTTCCAACTTGTGATACCCCCTACTAATACACCCCAACATTCCTCTAGCCTTATCTACTGCTTTAGAGGTCTGTTTGGATGATGTCAGGTCATCGGTGATGATGACGCCCAAGTCTCTTTCTTCCCATGTGACTACCAGCAACTCCCCTCCCAGCCTATAGTTGGCTTCATGGTTTCTCTTCCTTACATGCATGATCTTGCATTTCTTTGCATTAAACCCCAGTTGCCACTCTTCCGACAATTTTGCTTGTTTATCCAGATCTCTTCTCATTCTGCCCACCCCATCTGGATTATCTACTCTGTCACAGATCTTGGTGTCATCTGCAAACAGACAAACTTTACCTTCCAGTCCATCTGCAATGACACTAATGAAGATATTTAAGAGGACTGGCCCAGTACTGATCCCTGAGGTACCCCACTTGTGACTTGCATCTCTTCTGATTGTATACCATTTACCACCACTCTCTGTTTTCTGCCCGTCAACCAGTTTGCCACCCAGTTGACCAACATCTGACCCACCCCGAGCCTACCCAGCTTATTAATCAATCTTCTATGTGGAACAGTATCACAAGCTTTGCTGAAGTCAAGGTAGGCAACATCAACTGCTCCCCCTTGGTCCACCATTCTGGTTACCCAGTCAAAGAAATCTATGAGATTAGTTTGACAGGACCTTCCTTTTCCAAACCCATGCTGTCTTGGATCCTGTGCCCTATGGATTCCAGGTGTTGCACTATCTTTTCTTAAGGAGTGCCTCCATAATCTTGCCCACTACTGAGGTAAGATTGACTGGTCTGTAGTTCCCTGCCTCCTCCCTGCTACCACTCTTGTGGAGCCGGATCACATGAGCCCTTCTCCAGTCTTCTGGGACTCTCCTGTGCTCAGAGACTCACTAAACAGTTCTAATAATGGCTCTGCTAGTTCCACCCTTAGCTCCTTTAGTACGCTGGGATGTATGCCATCAGGTCCCATTGCCTTGTTCACCCTGGACCTTATCGGAGATCTTGTAGGACCCTTTCTTTGTGAAGGACTAGTGCACACCCTCCCCACTTGTCCATGGTGAGAGCTGTGGGCCTCTGCCCTACCTTCTCTTTCAGTAATTACCGAGCAGAATATCTATTTAGGATAGATGCTTTACGTGGTCCTCCTCCTGACATGCCCCTTATCCCTTTGATCTTAGCAATACTCTCTGGACATTCCCTTCACTAATGCATCTATAGAAAGTCTTGTCATCTTCTTTACTGTTTGTGCTAGTGTTTCTCGGTTTGAGCCTTTGCCTGCCTTACTGCCTTCCCTGCTTCCCTTAGGGAAGACTGGTATGCCTCACTATCTTCATCCTGCTGCATTCCCTTATATTTCCTGAAGGCCATTCTTTTGGCTCTGACCTTTTCTGCTATTATGTTTGAGAACCAAAGTGGTTTCCTTCTTCTTTTGCTCTTCCTTTTCTCACTAACACAATGGGATGTTGCTTCAAGTATTACATCTTTAATGCTTGCCCACTTTGCCTGTACCCCCTCACCTGTATTCCTTTTTGCCAGGGCTAGCTTAACTTTGTTGGCCATCTTATCAAAGTCAGCTCCTCTGAAGTCACATATTTTGCCTTGGAATGGGATGGGTATGTTCTAGTGGCCAAATTGAACCATACCATGTGATGGTCACGACCTTAGGTGACCTTCTACCAGGAGATCTGTGATCCTTTCCCTGTTAGTCAGTACTAGATCTAGGAGAGCCCTGTCTTTTGTGGGTTGTTGTACCAGTTGTTTGAGGCCCTCCCTCTGCAGGGAATCCACCATAGGTCTAGCAGATGTCCCTGCTGGTATTGGCCAATCTGTATGTGGCATGTTGACGTCTCCCATTATCAGAACCTCCCATTTAGCTGTTATGTTTTGTATATCTTCTAACAGTAATGTGTCTATGTCCTCCCCCTGGTCTGGAGGCCTGTACACAACCACAGTTTGTATGGCTGTCTCATTTCCTGTTTCCAGGGTGACTCACAGTTCTTCTGGCTCCTTATGTATATTCTGAATTTCTGCAGCTTTGATATTGTCGGTGACATAAAGGGCCACTCCACCCCCCCCCTTTTTGCACCTCGGCCTCTTCTGAACAGTACATAGCCAGGTACTGAAGTCTCCCAAATGTGGTTACTGGTAAACCATGTCTCACTAATGGCTACTATGACCAGTTTAGCCTCTGTCATTATTGCCTGCAGATCTGGGTTCTTATTTCCCAGGCTGCGAGCATTTGTGTAAATGATTTTCCATTGGTCAGATTTTGGTGTGTTAGT
Organism: Neoceratodus forsteri; assembly: GCA_016271365.2. Classification (NCBI taxonomy): domain Eukaryota; kingdom Metazoa; phylum Chordata; order Ceratodontiformes; family Ceratodontidae; genus Neoceratodus; species Neoceratodus forsteri. The sequence continues at coordinate 60,545,829 of CM028130.1, forward strand.
TGTTGGGTGAGGTCCAGCGTTTCTCCTGTGCATCATATGGAGTGCCGGACCTTTTTCTTTACCTGATGATACAAATGAAATACAAACATGCTGAACTCCTATTTGACCACTAGCTGAGGGGAGGGGTTCTTCCCATTCAATGTTTTGGTGCTGCACCCTCTCCCATTTGCTACTTTAAATATTCTGCAAAGACATCAAACTTTTGCCCCAATGCAATGACTCCTCCTTAGTCAGATGCAGTCCATCAAATTTAAAGAACTTTCTCCCAAAACTGTTGCCAGTTCCCTACAAATTTGTGTCCTTTTTCCTGGCACTAGCCCTTGAGCCACATGTTTAGCTCCCCTATCTCCCCTTCTCTGACCTTCTGTCCATCTGTCCCCCGTCCCAGACTGGCAGGATCTCAGAGAAGGAGATACTAGACGAAATGGATGATAGTTTGTCACCCAGCCTGGTTAGGTGTTCCTTGGTCTCCACAACTGACCGGCTGGTGAGATCGTTAGTCCCTATGTGTACCAGGACATCAGTGTTTTCTCCTGCTTCCTGAAAAATTTTAGCAATGCAGTCAGTGTCTCTCCATGCTGATATACCTGGGAGACATCTGACCATTACCCCTGGCTGGAGATGAATATCAACTCCCCAAATCATGGAGACTCCTATGATCAGAAGTTTTTTGCAATAATACACATCAGGGTGGGCAGTGTTGGGCTATAAGGAAGGATAAGGCTAGGGTTTCAGCAGTGTTATACAGTGCTGCAATGAAGGCTGCTTAGAGCTGCTGAAACCATTTAATATACTTCTACTCACTGTATGCATGGCGGATACCTCATTTGCATAGGTGCAGCACTATATTCCGCATGCTAACAAAGTCCTGTCAGCGTTGTACTCCAGGGCCTTTGAATATTGCCCACACCCCTTCGACTCATGCAGTTCTTCCTTAGTGTCATGCTAACTTGGTTAGTGTCACACTAACCATTTGGATATCAGGTCTTAAGGCTTCTTAATACCAAGCACAGTCGGAGCATTTCTGTTTGGTATCAGTCAGTACCATGATTCAGTAACACTTTGTGTTGTGTTCTCTTTTGTGTTTGTCTCTGTTATACTGCAGTGGGGTGGGGGATGGACATTCACGGGTCTTGACAGTTTGTGTGTTATTAAATTGCATAGCTAATAATGACAACTAAGTGGGCAGTGCTGGGCTATACCTGCCCACCCAGGTGTAATGAGGCAAACTCCACAGGTTGAGGGCTCTTTAGCCCCTGGATGAGTGGGTATAGACCAACACTGCCCACCCTGATGTGTATTATTGCACTTAGAAATGCAACTATGCTGAAGAAGAAGACAGACACAAGAAATGTAAATTAAATATTAATTATTAATAATTTAAACTGTTTCTTAACAGTTGGGAGAAAATATCCTCTTTTGAGTGGGTGAAACAAGGAAACACATTTTAAACACATGCTGCACAGCATATAAAGGGGTGCACAAAATAATAAAATGTAGACTCTCTTTACAAATTACATATTGGTTCACACAAAATCAAGGACAGGTGTGCTTAGCAGAGCGGAACTCGTTGCCCTCTGTGGGGTTGCTGAGCCCAAATAAATCCACAGGTACAATCAAGTAGAGGAAAGCACTCACTGGTACCTGTATGTTGTGTGTTTAAAAGAAAGCTAAGGAGTCCAGTTCAAAGTTTAAAATTTCTCAAGTTTATTTTCACATGTAGTTCAGATGTGGTTGAAAGCTGCTACGGCACAGAAAACCCTATGATTCTGTGGGTGTAGCAGCTAAATCACGTCTGGAGCAGTTAATGAAGCTAATGAAGCTAATGTTCTGTTGTTATGACTAAAAATAATTGGTTGGGTTTGCTGCTCTGAAAATACTGGCCTTACTCTGAATAATGTGGTCACTAGCCCCGAGGTAGACCGCTGAAATTAACTTACAGCCAGACAAGCAAAGGCTGCAGCTTACCTTGATAAAAGCATCCACAAGTCTGCAATAGTTGAAGTGACCAAGTTGGGCTAGCTATGGGCTGAAGGAGGGGCTAAGACCACAGCCACATAGATAGGTATCATAAAGCCTTTAATCTAATGCACATTCCTTCTACATTTTTATGTTGAACACTATTTGGGTAATTAACAACCAAGTTGACTGAGACTCGGCTGTTCAGGATATGTTAATTAACATAGGTGTCAGTTTGCTTATGACTCTCCATGCTGTGCACTGCTTATGGTAGGAGTACGACAAGTATGTGCTGAGTGGAACTAACAGAGGGAGAAGCTGTGTATACTGACTAACCCTATGTCCTAGGGAGCTAGCCCACTAGACCACCAGGAATAATTTTACACAGTGGCTCCCCCAAGGGAATTTCCTAGCCCACACAACCACCAGTGCCACTCCTTATTTACACAAAAAGGGCTAATAGCCCCACAAACCATCACTAGCCAACTGGGCTTTTAAATAAATTACTGGCCTCTTGTCCACTATTATGGGCAAAGGGGTTTTTATATGAGCCCCCTTCCCCAAACCACATTCCCTTTACTCTGCTTTTGCTCATCTTACATATATTTTTCCTTCTTAACTAACCTATTTTTTCTTCTATTTCTACAGGTCTGATAGGACATGGACTCCTACCCCATCAGGTAAGCATAGTTGTATTCCTCTCCTGTCCTTTCCACCCTATTTAACCGCACTAAGAAATGAAGATTCATTATGACCCCTTTTCTCTTTTTACTGGTGCGATGGGCAACATTTCCTCAGGACTACCCTGTGGCACCCTGCACTCAGGTAAGTCCTCTCTTTATCTATATTTTGGTGGGTTTACTGTAATAGGGCTGCCTTTGCACATTACAAGCTTTCCTTTTGTAAAACTGACTGGTCTTTTAAGTTGGACATGGGTTAGGGTGGCGTTCCTTTTAAATGGCAAATGCATCTGTATTACTTAATTCTATGCCTCTTATGTGCTCCTTATCATCACCTTCATGATGTGGTACAACATTTTATTTAAATAAAGTATTTTCCAGGATAGCCCAACTACTCATTTTGCTGTAACTCTTAACAATAGTTAGCACTGGGCAGTTAATGATTTGTTTAGGGCCACACAGAATGTGGCACATAGGATTTGAACTTCAGAGTCTTGGTTAACTGATGTGTGGTATATCCAAGGCTACATGGCATGCCCATCTACTGAATACAGTTATTGCTCCCATAAGTTGTGAATAAATAAGAACCTTGTATGCTTAGCGAGAGATGCTGCAGGTCAAGTGCATATAAATCAGCCAACAGCCGAGGCTGCTGGGAATTTAGTCCTGCCCCCTGCATAATAGCAATACTAAAGGTGAACTTTCAGCACTGATAAATGTTTGTTCTATGATGGAAGGGCATGGAAGGAGGTTTTTAGACAGAAAGGAATTATCATTGCACTCCTTTACTCATAAAGTCAGGCAACATACCCTAGTGGCAAAAACAGGGATAGGGCACCATGACACATAGGTTCAAATCCCATTAAGGCCACTTATACACTGTGAACCAGTGCAGGTCACTTCAGAGCTTTTGTCCACCCAGCTATAAAAAGGAAAATGTAGGACCGCATTGAAAGTGAGATAATGCATCTCAGTTGATCTACACTGAAAAGACATTAAAAATATCCTTTTAGACTAGGTAGACATATTTAAAAGGGTATTTATATCCAAAATCTAGCAGCCGACCATAGACTAACACTGGATACTTCAGGGATCCCTTGTCATACACTTTGGTTCATATATTTAATGTTCACTTCTGTGGATGCTGCTTGTTCTTGATAACATTTTGCTGTTTTTCTGCCCATATTAATATGTTCCTTCCCCACCCATACATCCTCATTCTGAGAGTAGCATTTATTTACTCCTACAGCTATTGTCCACTCAAGCAAAACCAGATGCGGAAGATTTGGGAGACCTGATCGGGGAGACATAGAGAGACAGAAAGAGAGAGAGATAAAGGGACAGAGAGACAGAGAGAGACAGAGAGACAGAGACCCTCATGGAAACACAGTACTGCCAGGGAAATCAAATCAAGTTGCACATATTTTATACTGTATTGCAGACACTTTTAAAAACATAATAATACCCCCTACATTCATTTGTGCTGAGAGTTTCACAGCCAGGATGAGCTGTTTCACCCTATCAGATCCCAAAGGTGGATTTGAGTGCTCGGCCGCAGCATCAGCTTCATGATAGGCATTTTTACACAGCCCACAAATGGTGCAGAGGATCTGTACAGCTGCACATCAGGCCATATAAACAGCCTGTGGAGTGCTGAAGGTCACTCTGTTGCAGCAGCTTTGGAGGGTTTGTGTACCAGTGAGGCATTTATTAACATGTTGCTTCACCTGCATCAGTGCAACCCTATGGTACCCAGCAGCTAAGACAGTCTAAACCAAAGAATAAACTTTAAATGCAAATCAGTTGGCAAATACTTTTATTTTGTGTTGCAGGGACAAACCTGTTGTACTCACTGAACCAGGACCTCAGGATCTGGGATGATTTCCAGGCAGATGGCTCCTGGCTGTTGGCTGCAGGCTGTAGGTCACTTTCTCCATGACAGGGACCAGAGCTTACATTACTCATCTCCACATCATGGCCTTTCCCCAAGGGTGGCCACAACCCACGATGATCTTCTCCATAGGAGCTGATTCTCAAACTGGTCTCTCAATGGCTTGTGGAGACCAGGCAGCAACAGTCTCTCAGAAAAGTGATTTGGCATACAAGTCTAAATTATGGCAGTCTTATATAGACCAAGCAGCTTACCCACTTACAAACTGTAGTCCATGCTATTTAAGCTGGCAAAACAGAAATTCAGGTCTCCCCCTTCAGCCAACAGGCTGGGGATGATTCCGGTGGCCCCATGCTTCAGTTTCAGGTCACAGTCTTTAAGGCAAACAGAGCTCTCACCAAAACACATCTTGGTGATTTTCAAATTCTCTGACGGGCTTTAGGCATAAATCTCAACTCAGCAATTATCACCTCTCCTCTCCCAACAATCCACGTAGGATTTCAGGCTGAGAAGTAAACAGGCCTCTCCCTGAATTCTCCTAGCTGAGTGCTGAGCCTCCTCTCAGACTGGAAGCTCAATCCACACCATAGAGTTCAACTATATACTAGAGAGGGCTAGAAGGTAGACTCCAGTGGTTCAGCTGAAGACAGGCATCCAGCATTTTAGAAGAGGGTTGAGATGCCGCAGATAACAGGAACCCTTCTGAAACTTACAATAGTGGCACCAGCACAGTTTTGACAAAAACTGAGTAATGCACTGCTTATACAAGCAAAGGACAAATGACCATACCTTTGTTTTTGTAACTACAATGTGATCTGTGTCTCACTTCCTTGCTGTCAGTGGTGCTTGCTACCCAACGGATCAGCAGATGTCTGCCAAAACAGTGTGCCGCTGCCGCTATCTTAAGTTTCAGAAGGGTTCCTGTTACTTGCCAGCACCTCAACCTCCTCTAATATGGCAGGCATGCAGCTTCAACTGAGCCATTGAAGTCCACCCTCTAGCCCTCTCTAGTATATAGTTGAACTCTATTATTCACAGTGCCTGTTCAGGAAACTTCTTTAACTGCAGGAAAAGAAGCCAGTTATCCAATTGGTTGCCCAAGCTGTCCATCGATATACAAGCATCCCAACTGGCCAAAAAGGGTGCTAAGCATACAGTTCCTTGTTTTTCCCAGCAGGCATCACAGAAAAGGACCCCACAAGGATCCATTGAGTTCCAATTGGCTTAGAACATGGCAGCCACCATCCAGGATGTAAACAGCCCAAACTTCAAAGTTAATTTTAAAAACAACAGCTTAAGTTTAAAAGTAAATATTTACAGAAGTTTGTAGGCTCCCTCTGCACTATTGATTGACTGCAGAGTGGAGTGTGAAGAAGCGGTGCTGGACAGTCATAAGCTTTGTTCTCCTTGGACCCAGCCTAGTCTATGCACACTGCATACAGAGTGTGCTCTCTTAAAGTGGTTGCCCAAATGGCTTAGGCTTGAATGTTTGCACAGGACCAAAGATGCCAGTACACGTTATCTGGAATTACATTTACACTGTCTGGGATTAACCAGTCTTAGAATGGCAGAAGCTCAGGCTGGTAGCAGCACCAGAAAGAGTGCAGCAGCTACATCCAAAGAGACATTGTACAGGTAAGCCCCACCATTTGTGGGGGGTGGGATTACACAAATATTTGGCATTGACAAATACTTGTTCTGCACTGTCTCACTACTTTGCTGTGTCGGGCAAGGGCAAGTCTCTCTGAACTGTATCTGTGTTTGTTGCTATGTGCACTACTGTGTGCCTGCAAATCTGACCAGTAAGGGCTCTGGCAGATGTTTTCTGTGTCAGCTGCATTTAATTTCTTGTGTTCTTTTTTACTTAGTGTGTTATAAATTTATTTTTGTTCTTTAAAACATTTTTTAAAGCAAATATATATTTCTTGGTCTTATTAAAGCGCTGGAGCGAATAGTGTCGGACCAACTAGTTGAATTCCTGGATAAGTACAATGTACAGTGCCCAGAGCAGCATGTCTTCAGAAAAGGGCATAGCACCACCACTGCACTACTGAATTTACTACCTCTATGCCACGCTTGACAAAGGGAATTGTGGAGGGCCAGTATTTATAGACCTTACCAAGGCATTCGACACAGTTAACCACCCCCTACTGCTCAAGAAACTGCCCTCCATTGGGATCTCCGGCGATGCCCTTCCATGGTTCACCAGCTACCTTGATAATCGGATCCAACGTGTAAGGATTGCAGGGATCTCTTAGGATTAGAAACCAGTCCGCTCCGGAGTCCCCCAGGGGTCTATTCTACTCTTCTCCCTCTTCATCAACAATCTCCCCAGTGCCTGCCACCAAAAAATATTACTATACGCAGACGATGCAGTCCTGTTTTCCAGCCAACATGACATTACAGTACTTGAAACCCAGCTGCAGCTCGACTTCAAGCACATCGAAGACTGGTTCAATTCTCATAAACTTGTCCTGAACCACAGCAAGACTAAAGCCATGTCCTTCTGTAACCGATGGAGCAGGCACAACTCTCTGTCCCTCACCATCAAGAACCACGCTGGGAACCCACTCGAACATGTCAAGGAGTTCAAGTACATTGGTATTACCCTGGATAGTACCCTCTCCTACACTCGGCATATTGACACAGTTGCCAAGACCGCCAATATATGGATTGGACTACTACACAAACACAAGCACTGTATGCCTCATGGATGCCTTAAACTAGCCATATACAGCTTTGTCACCTCTGTCATTGACTATGGACTTGCCATCTATGGCTCTGCCTCAACAAGTGCCCTCTGCAGGATCTCAGTTTCTCTCAACAAAGCCTGTAGACTACTAACGGGTGCAGCCCGACAAACTCACACCTGTGACCTCTATGCACAGGCCAGATGGCTACCCCTACTCAGCAGAATACAATACCAGACCTGCTTACTTACCAAAAAGATTCTCCTTGGTCTCATGCCACCTGGTGTTAGCTCACTCCTTGCTACCTACAGTTTCACTCAAAAAACACGTGGTGCCCAATCTCTAACCTTTCAGGTTCCCAGATGTCGTACCCCCATGGGTCAGCAGTCCTTTATCTTTAGAGCCGCTCAATAGTTCAATTCCCTCAATAAAGAAGCACTTTCCTCTACTACACTTGGACCCTTCAAAAGGAATCTCAAACTTTACCTCACCTCTACCACTCAATGTGACTGCTTCTCTGAACAGGGATCTCTCTAAACACCTCCCAGCTCACTCATGTCTCACAGTCTGCCCTTTCCAAGTCTCATTCCCTCTGGCACCGGGCCTTCCTTGTGACTCCTTTTCTGCTTTGCATCTCCACTGGTACAAGACATTTTCCACCACCATCGGACAGTGGCCCATTAGCCTGCCAACTTCCTCTCCCGGTCACGCGCCTGCAATACTAACTGCCTATGGTGCCTCTGTCTCTTATTGTTACCACAGCCAGTTGCCTACTCAAGCTGCTCATTATATGAATATTATCTCAAAGTATGTTATAACTGAGTATCTTTATTTTTCTTTTAGTTGTTTTGGTTGTTTATTGTGCATTCATTTACTACCTCTGTATGTATGTTGACCTCATCCTTTCACGTGGAACCTTTGTAAAACAAGCAGTTTCTGCTCAAAGGTATTTGTAATCTGAGAATTTAATAAATAAAATAAATAAAAATATTTATTTTGGATCATGTTTATTTATAGTTTATATAGACTTATTGTGATTCTTAACATGAGTGGCATAAATCATCTTGGAGTGCGACAGGATCAATGCAGACCATTGGCATTGTTCCCATCGAGACAAAGTGTTTTTTTGTAGGGGGGCTTCACCTCCCATGCCCCCCCATGTGAGGGTGGGGCTCTGCCCCCCGCACACCCATCTCTAAATTACCAGCTCTGAGTTGGAGTTGATTTGGAGTGGGGGCGAAACACCAGGAATCACAGTGATGCTGCACAGCAAACCACCACAGTGACCTTGTGAGATTTTGTCGCTGTGGTGGTGTTCACTGTAGAAAAGTCATTGTGGTGGTGTTCAACCTGAGTGAGGTACTACTAATAATAGCATCACTATTAATGACTGGAACTAGATTTAGTAGTTGCCGTATTGGTCCTTGCAGAACAGATCCAGAAGCAAATGATTTGATACCTTTTAATTGACTAATATAGATGTAATAATAAGAAAGTGCCTAGTTGATCAATTACCTTCTTCCGAAAGCTCGTGGTAGCTGTTCTGAACCGCCAGCGAGCTTCGAAAAGGACTGTTGGTCCGTGCTGATCATTTTGTTCTGGTTACATCTATGTTGGCCAACGTGGTATCAAATCATTGTTTGTTTATATATTAATGACTGGGTGTGGATAGACTGGTGTTACATTTCCAGAGTGGGGAAGAGGCAGGTGCCAGAGAAGTGGGACAGTCATGTAAAGGTGAGTAAGGTCCCACCATTGCTAGACCAAAATGGGCAGTGGTAGAGGTGGTAAGCTGTTAACAGCATCAGATTTGGCTGCTCTGCTCATGGAAGAAGGCTGTGAAACCACCAGAAGCAGTACAAAATTCAGAAAGAACCATCTGAATCTCACAATCTGCTGTTATTATCATCTACAGGTCATCGTCCTGCTGCTGGAGGAGGTGATGATCCTGATATGGCTGTAAGTGATGAACCTGGCCCTGAAGGAGAAGACACTTGCAATGTCAGATATTGTGCTGGAGTCCCAGGACATGCAAATGGTGATATGTTGCTCTGAGCAAAAATAGTGAGGCGTTTGAGAAAGAGGAGGGACTAGAGGAAGAGTTGATTGGCAGGGGAAGAAAAGGGAAGTTGGTGATGGCAAGGATGATGATGTAAGTGAATCCTTCCTGGGAGCCTGACCACAAAAAGCAGAATCTTAGAGCTGTAAGGGTTAAGGACAAACCTATAACTTTTGTTCATATAAAGCCCCATGCACATATAAGCCAGCAACTGAACCTCACAAAGTTTTACCTGCTTCAAGATCGCAACATTGCAAATACATCTGCTATCCCCATTGGTTCCTACTCCCATGATCTTCCACACAAGAGCAAAGCAATCCAAAACCCCAGTATGGGACTTTATCATACAGAACCCCAAAGGTGAGAGTATTGCAATATTACAGATTTGTCAGGTGTGTGTGTGAGTCATGGTGGTATAAAGTGGACTCATGTTGGTATAGGAAGATAGAATACACACCTGAGAACTAGACTAATTTCCCATAGCGTGAAATACCAAAAAGCAGCAGGTGAAGATGTGTGTTTAGCAAAAAGTTGCAAAGTGAGATGAATGTACAGTGTACAGTGCTATTGGGACAGAAGGAGGGAAAGAGGTTCCTGAAACCCAAGATCTTAAGATGCACCACTAACACTACTTGATACTAGTAGTCAGACTATGTCTCACTACAAGTCATCACAAGTGAGCAGCAGCTCCCATATCAAAGCTCGAAACAAACTTAGAAAATAACCAGCATTTTGACAACTTGTTAATAGCCTTTACAGCAAAGCATGCCAGCAAAGCACCCCATGTCTTGAGAAGCAGCAATTGTTTCCCCAAAAACTGTTAGCCCAACACATTTGGAGTGGCCCACTATTACCAACATTGTTGCAGGCCACACAAAATATCCACTGAATTATAGTTGATGGATGAACTAAATGCAGCCATAACAGTGGGGCTTGTACATATGTTGCTTATGTATTTTTGGAGACTGAAGGACTCTGGAGGCTTGACCAAAATGTTAAGTTCCATTTCAAACCTATTTTACCATGTGAGCAGGGTTACATGCCTGTTACATTGCCTTAAACTTGCTGTGCATGCTTTCATTGCCCAACAGGATATAAAACAGCTATTCACTGTGTATTGTCGAATCTGTGGGTAGAGATGGGTGAAACTGTCAAATTTCATTCTGCGAAACATTTCGTGAAATTCATGCATTTTGTGACATTTTTTGTGGTTGTGAAATGTGGAATTTCACCCATGGAGCGTGACATTTTGCCTGTGAAACAGCAAAATGTCAACACTTGTGGGCAAAATTCCGCCATTTCCAGATGACGTTTTTAACTTTGTGGGAGGAATTTTGCACCCGCAAAATATTTTACGGAATGGCTGAATTTCACAAAATGTTTTGCATGGTAAAATTGCCGATTTCGCAGGAATTTTGCAGGTGAAAAATAATTTCAGCACATCTCTATCTGTGGGCATTTTTTAAGGTTTAGAAAGGCCAGGGACCATGAGCAAGATCTACAGATTGGGAGTCAGCTGCCTCAGCACCACTTAAAGGATGAAACTGTGATGAGATGAAACTCCACAGCTCATGCCTGAGTGCTTATATAAGCAGCATAAATGACTCACTGAATACATGCTGATACACACAAGCGAGAACAGTGCAAGAACTTCCATCTCACTCACAACTGAGCAGTGGCAGCTAATGGATGGGCTTGTTATGATTCTGCAGCCATATGAGCATGTGACTGAGGCAGAAAGAAGGAACGCTTCCCGCATCATTCTGTGACCCACCACTCCTTGTGTTGAGACATTCCCTCTTTATTATGCAGTACCAGTTGGAAACTAGTGTTAATTCAGCCAGCATTGCAGTTATTTGCCATAGGTTAGAATTGGATTCCATATTTTGTGAAAAAGATCAAGCTGATTGATTAGCATTTAACTTATTTGTTCATTGTGGGCAGCAGCACCCAGCCAATCTAGCAATTCTCTTAATGAGGAGGGACATCTTTTCTTTCCAGTATCTAAGCACGAGCCTTTTGAATATCAAGGCTGCAGCTAGAATCCATCTTTGGTGAATCCTATCTACTTTCAAGTCAAAGAAATGTAACAAGATTCTGGGCTGTATAAAAATAAATATAACATGCAGAGACAAGGAGGTTATTCTTCCCATAAATCAAGTAATTATGAGGCTTTTTTTAATATTGTGGACAATTTTGGTCACATCAAAATAAGGCAGATATACTGAAGCTAGAGTGGGTGCAGCAAAAGACTACAAAAATAATTAAAGGGTTAGATGACTTGACATATGAAGAAAAAATACAGTATTTTGGGACATACAATTTAGAGATGAGGAGATTAAGTGGTGATCTACTTACAGTATATATAGCATTCTAAAATGACAACATAAGACTATATCTACACATTGAATTTAAAAAGCAAACAAAGGAAATAACTCATTATTTAGCAACTGAAAGGGTGTCTCTTTAGAACTGAAAACATAGAGGCTGATTATCTCAATGTGTGGTATTCATCTGAAGTAGTCTACCAAGTATAGTAGTAGAAAATGAAAATTAGAGCACTTTCAGGAATATGCTAGATAATTATCTAGAGGAGGGAGGGATACATGGCTATTACCATTAATTAGTGGCTGGCAATCTAGATGGGCTTATGCATTCTCTTGTCTGGTATTCATTTGTTCCTAAGTTCCTGTGTTCCTATATAATGAGTTCAAATCCAGGTTCTTTTCACAGCATTTAATTCACTGAACTGAGTAAATCAGAGATTTTTGCAAAAATGCTGAACTATAACACAATTTATTTATGATTACTGCTTGGGCGGGGGTATTTTACCCACATATTAATTACCACAAAACTGAAAGCACAGGCAACTTGCCATGTTGGGATACCATCAAAAGGGAGACTGAGATTGAACGACTCCAATCTGAATGACTCAGTCTCAGCATCTGTGTTGTGGGCTACCCTGAAAGGGTAGTGATGGGTGAAAAGGAAGCCGATGAGTGTGACCAGATCCACACCATGGGGAAAGGAAGAGGAGGAAAGGCATGTGGGAGGCAATGCAGCAAAAGGCTGCTGAGTTGGCCATGTAGCATGGTGGCGAGGGTGCCTGGCTACGGTTGGGAAGGTGCAGGGTTTGGGTCTGGAAAGGTGTGAATGTTTTTTGTCATCGTGGCAGTTTTTATTTTTATTTTTACAAGTCCCCCTCCAACATGAACCTCCCTGGAGTTGAGAATCTTTGGTTAGGGGTGTGTGCAGTGGGCATGGGGTGGGCACAGCACCCTGCATAAAGATCTGTGTCTGCACTGTTATTTCCACTGTGAGTGTATATTGGCATTTTATTTTCAGTGATGTACACTCACCCTAGCAATAATCACCATTATATAGAACCTGCCATGTCCCCATTCTCGTTTGTACCAACCTAAAATAGCAGAACATGTTAGTCAGTAAAAATTACATCATCTAGTTTTCATTTTACTGTCTTTATTCATGAACTAAGATGATGTTTTGAAGTCATTACAAACATAATCTTATTCTTTCATGCTCAATATTATATAAAGTATGGGTAATGAGAACTTTACACACCCGAGGGTTAGATGCTTTAAGCATCTTGCAGAAGATAGTGTAAACCTCAAGTTTACACACATCACCCCATATTTTATTTTATTGGTGCTGGGTCTTCCTTTTTGGCCACAGCAATTATATAAAATAAAATAGAGAAGACCCTCACTGCTGTGCACCACAGTCTGCTTTGGTTTAAGTGTGTGCGGTCCATGGTGGTTTTATTTATTCATTTAAATGTTTTCTTTTGTTGGCCTGGTGACGCTGAGGGTTAAGGCGCCAGACACCACACCTCGCACCATGCTGATCATCCAGGCTCAGAAGTGAGCTCGGGTTGGTGGGGTCAGCTAGGTAAGAAGGATCGAGCATCAGGAGGACAGTTTTCTCTCCTGGTGAGGTGGGTTCATGACTCCCCGGCAGCAGCATTTCCCAATGGAGAGTGGAGTGCATCAGCCAGGGTCATGCATGCAGGGGTGGAGGCATCAGTGGTCATCCACTAGAGGGGTGCGAGTGGGCTTAGCTCACGCTGGACATCATTGCACGCCTGCACCTCCCGGGGACCATTATGAAGTCATGCACAAAAGGAAACACCCCAGCTCCTGAAAGAAATGATGGCACACTACCCCCATGCCCACTGTCAGACCCTGCCTCCCTGGTCCCAATATCCTCAGCCACACCAGGTCACTGAGCTAAATTGAAAAAGACAGCTAAAGGTAAGTGGTGGGTGGCCCCCACCCTGGGGATGCAAGCCAGGGGTAAATGGTGGTTCAGCGTGCTGGGTCGGAGTTCTGGGGTGGGGACCTGGAACAATGGGGGTCTCAGGCTGAGCAGGAAAAGCTGGAGATGACTGAAGGATGCCTCAGGACTGGCGACTGGAAGGGAAAAGATGTAAACATTTTATTTTTTTTTCTGTTTGGTGCTATTTAAATACTGGAGTTTCATCTCATTATGCATCTATTTTTTAAGTTAATTGCTGTTAGTACTGGAATGGTTGAGTTATGTTATAGGCTCCAAATAAATACATTGTGGAGCTTACAACCTAGTCTTTCTAGAAATAGTAGCAATTAACTTAAAGAGCAACTGCTGCCTTTCAATCAGGCAATTTGTGTCAATGGGCTGCCAGCATTAGGACCTAAATGAGGTAACATTTGAAATCTGTGGTTTCCTGTGCATGTGCACTTGCACATATTGAGGTTAGTTTTAAATGTATACACCCACCTTAAGAAGATCAAGTGATTGCAAGCTAAAATAATTATATGGAAAGGTCATCGCTGGCCTCAACAATTCTCTGTGACTGGTAGTAGCCTTGCCACCCTTTAACTACTTCACATCATTAAAATGTAGTTTTTAGGCATGGGACTGCCATGGGCTGTCTACAAAACATGGAAGAGAAATTGAAGCAGTAAAGGTAATATCTAAATAATGTCTTTATAAAACAATTTAAATTATACCTTATTACAGTCCTTTGGCAGACAGCTCCTTGCCAAGATTGCTTGACCCAAGGACATAATGGTGTTAGCTGCTCTTTAATAATAATACAGGAGCATAATCAAATGAAAACCTGACATTTCAATAACACCAACCTGACATTTTCAGACCTGCTTGCATTGCAGAATGTCAATAAATAGAGTGCTTGCATGTCGCTTTTGCAAAGCCCTCCACCAATTTTCTGACACACCAGCACATAAACAAAGGTGTAACTCCTCTCACATTTGGATGATAACCCTCCTCCCCTCAACTCTCCTACAACAATAGCTCAGAACACGTTTTGCCCTCTGCACATGTGTATTAGAGTAATTCAAGAAACATTGTTTTAAAAGACAGCAAGTTTAAGTTGTAGGAACTTGACTCATGGTCCTAGCATAGTTATAAAGAATAGTAAACTCTGAAGCAACACAGTCACATAGAAAATCTGTTATTTAACTACAAGAGAAAATATATCAGGATTATCAGATTTACAGTGCTGTATAGGAGTTGCATGTAACAAGAAAGATGAGCAGTTACAGAAACTGCATTTCCAAAAACTAACTTTGTTTTTATAGACCAGTCAATGTGACAGAAATGGTGGATCATAAAGGCTGCATGCCAGCAAAGAGGGTTCAGTGCTCCCCCTCTCCCACTACAACAGTGGAGTGGCACCTGCACTACCTTCAGCAGGCTGCTCTCTGCCCCATCCTATTCCTCAGCCAAACTCCAGTTGAGAGGCTCAAGTCTCTCCCTCTCCCACTACAACAGTGGAGTGGCACCTGCACTACCTTCAGCAGGCTGCTCTCTGCCCCATCCCATTCTTCGAGTGGATGCAAGCTAAGAGGACTCAGTGCTCTCCTTCTCCCACAACAACAGCGGAGTGATATCTGCACTACAGTCAGCAGGCTGCTCTCTCCCCCATCGCATTCCTCAGCCAGGCACCAGCCAACAGGTCTCAGTGCTCTCCCTCTCCCACTACAACAGTGGAGCAGCACCAGCACTACCATCAGCAGGCTACTTTCTGTCCTATCCCATTTCTTGGCTGGACATCAGCTAAGAGGACTCAGTGCTCTCCCTCTCCCACTGCAACAGTGGAGCATCACCTGCACTACCTTCAGCAGGCTGCTTTCTGCCCCATCCTATTCCTCAGCCAGACTCCAGTTGAGAGGCCTCAGTTCTTTCCCTCTCCCACTACAACAGTGGAGTGGCACCTGCATTACCTTCAGCAGGCTGCTCTCTGCCCCATCCCATTCTTCAAGTGGATGCAAGCTAAGAGGACTCAGTGCTCTCCTTCTACCACAACAACAGCAGAGTGATATCTGCACTACAGTCAGCAGGCTGCTCTCTGCCCTATCCCATTCCTTAGTCAGGCACCAGCTAAGAGGACCCAGTGTTCTCCCTCTCCCACTGCAACAGTGGAGCAGCACGAGCACTACCTTCAGCAGGCTGCTCTCTCCCCCATCGCATTCCTCAGCCAGGCACCAGCCAACAGGTCTCAATGCTCTCCCTCTCCCACTACAACAGTGGAGCAGCACCAGCACTACCATCAGCAGGCTACTCTCTGTCCAATCCCATTTCCTGGCTGGACACCAGCTAAGAGGACTCGGTGCTCTCCCTCTCCCACTACAACAGTGGAGTGGCACCTACACTGTGTTTAGTAGTTTGCTCTCTGCCCCATCCCATTCCACAGCCAATCTCCAGTTGGGAGAGCTCAATTCTCTCCCTCTCCCACTACAGCAGTGGAGTGGCACCTGCACTACCTTCAGTAGGCTACTCTCTGCCCCATCCTATTCCTCAGCAAGACTCCAGTTGACAGGGCTCAATTCTCTCCCTCTCCTACTACAACAGTGAAGCCACACCAGCACTACTTTCAGCAGGCTACTCTCTGTCCCATCCCATTTCCTGGTTGGATCCCAGCTAAGAGGATGCAGTGCTCTCCCTCTACCACTGCAACAGTGGAGCATCACCTACTCTTTGTTTAGTAGGCTGCTCTCTGCCCTATCCCATTCCGCAGCCAATCTCCAGTTGGGAAGGCTCAGTTCTCTCCCTCTCCCACTACAGCAGTGGAGTGGCACCTGCACTACCTTCAGTAGGCTGCTCTCTGCCCCATCCCATTCCTCGGCTGGACACCAGCTAAGTGGGCTCAGTGATCTCCCTCTCCTTCTGTTGCCAGATAAGGACCATACAGCCCACCTAGTCTGCCCATTTCCCTACTCACTGCTACAGCCCCAGATCCTATTTGATCTGCGGCTTTCCTTCTCTGCACATCTCCAGCGTACCCTTATGTCTATCCTATGTACTGTTGAACCCCATATTGTTTTCACCTCATCACTTCTATTGGAAGGCTGCTCCACAGCTCCACCACACCTTGTAGTGAAAAGGTACTTCCTCAACACTGCCCCTGAGCCTCTTCTCTCTCAGCCTTATATCATGCCCCCTTGTTCTTGTGCAGAGTTTTCTCTGAAATATGCTATCCACCTGTGCCCTGTTTATTCCCCTAAGGTACTTAAAAGTCTCTATCATATCTCCACTATCCCTTCTTTCCTCCAGTAAATTGATATTAATATCCTTAAATCTTTCCTCATAGGGCTTCTGGTGCAGTTCCTGTACCATCTTCACTGCCGTCCTCTGGAGTACCTCTGTTTTGTCAATATCCTTCTGGAGATGTGGTCTCCAGAACTGGACACAGTACTCCAGCTGAGGCCTCACCAGTGATCTCTACATTCCTATCACAACCTCTTTCCTCTTGCTTGTTATGCTCCTGTCTATGCACCCCAACATTCTGTTTGCTTTCCCCACTACCTTTTCAAATAATTTGTTCACTTTTAGATGGTCAGATATGATAACCCCAAGGTCTCTTTTCTGACTTCTGGTGGCCAGAATTTCCCCACCCTTCCTGTACTTCTCCCTTGGATTCCTGTGACCCAAGTGCATGATCTTGTACTTTTTAGCATTAAAACTCAACTGCCAGACACCTGACCACTCCTGTAATAGGCTTAGGTCCTTTCTCATTTTCCACCCATCCTGTGTGTCCACTCTGTTGTAGATCCTGAAGTCATCTGCAAAGAGGCACATCTTTCCCTCCAGATGCTCTGCAATGTCGCTAATGTCAACATTGAATCAGATTATTCCCAGCACTGACCCCTGTGGCACCCTGCTGGTCACCTCCCTCTCCTCAGATTTCAAGCCATTTACCACCACCCTCTCAATCCTGTCCCTTAGCCAGTTCTCATCCCACTTTATCAGCATAGGACCCACTCCTTAGCTTCCCAATTTATTTAGTAATCTCCTGTGGGGAATGGTGTCAAAGGCCTTGCTGAAATCCAAGTAGGCCACATCCACCGCCCCTCCCTGATCTACCACCCTGGTTACCCAGTCAAAGAAATCTATAACATTCATCTGACAGAACCTTACCACTGAGAATCCATGCTGCCTTAGATCCTGTGCCCCTCTATGCTCCAGAAACTTCACAATCCTCTCCTTCAGTAAGGACTCCATTAGTTTCCCCACTACTGAGGTTAGGATTACAGGCCTATAATTGTTTACCTCCTCTCTGCTTCCACTCTTGTGGAAAGGATACACATCTGCCCTCCTCCAGTCCTCAGGTACCTACCCGATCTCTAGTGATGCATTGAAATGGGCAGCCAGTGGTTCTGCCAGCACTTCCCCAAGTTCCTTTAGTACTCTGGCATGGATCCCATCTGGCCCCATTGCCTTATCTGCTTTTATTTTCTGAGTTGCTCTAGGAACTCTTCGACTGTGAATGGGCTGGTGTCTACCTCATCCCCTGAATACCTTTCTTAATGAGTCTCAGTCCCTCACCCTCCCTTCCCTTGTGAATACTGAGCAAAGTACTTATTCAGTATCTCAGCCTTTTCTAGATAGTCCTCCACCCTTTCTTCTCCTTCCTTCTTCAGCCTAACAATCTCGTTTCTGGTCTTTTTCCTCCCTAATGTATCTGAACTAGGTCCTGTTGTCTTTCTTAATAGCCTGGGCTATACCTTCCTCTGTCAGTGATTTAACTCTTTTAATTATTTTCACATATTCCTCTGCTTCTCCAGATAGTGTTCTCTGTCATCATCCTTTTGTGTTTCCTTGTATTTTCTGAAGGCTGTTTTCTTTTCCCTTACTTTCTTGGCCACTACCTTCAAGAACCTTAATGGACTTTTTCTTTTTTGTCTTGTTATGCATTTTGACACAGTGACCTGTTACTTCTGTTATGACTCTCTTGAGTCTAGACCACTGTTTTTCCACTTCTGCCCCTGTACCTTCCGCTGCTAGGGCTCAGTGCTCTCCCTCTCCCACTGCAACTCCCACTACAAAAGCAGGAGTGGCACCATCACTACCTTCAGACCAGAGGGAGACTCATGTGTCCTGAAAAAGAGTATATTTTGTGTGCTGTATTTTCTGTCCAAGTGATTACACAGATTGTTATTTTAAGCAGCATTTTCAGTCCACAGATCAATGAGTTTAGTTATTTTGAGATGGTACTTGAAGGGAGAGTTTATGTTAGCCTGTTCTGCTGTATTGATCTGCAGGGTGTCTTAAGGAGAATTAATGGGATTTTACTAGCCTGATTAAATCCCTGCCTGTTACAGCCCCTCACGCTTGCTGTCCTGTCCTTTTCCTGCCTTGACTGCCATTGTCTCAGAACTGACCTCTTAATCTTCATTATCTTCTCCTGGTTCTTTCAGGCTGCTTTCTGCCCCATCCCATTCCTCAGCCAGCTGCCAGCTAAGAGGGCTGAATGCTCTCCTCTCCCACTATGACAGCAGAGTGGCATCTGCACTACCTTCAGCAGGTACAGACCAGCTGAACACCCTGTGTTCCTGCTGCTGCTTCCATGGCAGCTGCCCCACCCATCCCCACCCAGGGTGAGCATTCACCCTATAGGAGGCTTGACCCACGTGATCCATCATGGGACTACTGCTTTGTCACTCTATCATCCCGCTTGCCAATCAGCAGCTTATATGGCTGGCCCACTAGAGGTCACTACTGCATCTCCTCCCTTTGGAAACATTTAAATATCTTCATCAGTGTTCCATAAGAAATAACTCATTCTATTCCTCTCCTGTTCCATAACCCTGTTTTCCTTATAATATCAATATATGCTTAGTACTATCTCAGTGTAGGTATCGAACCCATGACCCTTAGTGCTTGGCTCACCCATTGTTAACTGCACTAATCTTCTATGCCACACAGCCTGCAAGAGTGCTTTTCTCCAACTGCACAGATATTACCACTGCTGTCAATCATATCCCATGGTAAAAAAACAGATATGCAAAGAAACTATTTCCCCATTTTGACATTGGTTAGTATAGAGACAGACCGGAAGGGGCACCTCTCGATATTGCTCCTGCTCACCTAACTTACACTATTGATCTGACACAGTATTCTTCCCCTGCCTCAGAGCCCTGCTGTATCTTCTGCCCTATGGTGGCTGCATCAACAAATGGCCAACCAGCCCAAACATAAATATGGCTAGTATAAAAGATGTATTCTTAATAGTCCTCATCCTACTTACCATTTCACTAAATGTTTCATATGAATGTCCATGAGAAAGCACTAACCACACAAATATGTTGCTAATGCTACTACAGAGTTCAGGGGCAAGTAGTCATGAGGCAAATAACAACTACGGACCCAGTAACATCTCTGGGAACCTGCACAATAATATCACAGAGCCGGCCGTACTCATCATACCCTGCCTCATCCTCCAGCCACACCAACAAAGCTTTAGGAAAGTGACTAGGTATAAACACACCACAAATCTCAGAACACTAAGAAACTTTTTGCTGTGATCCACCCTGAAGCTATTGCTTCTTTCAGACAACATCCACCCAAACCCAGGCCCTTTCCAACAGAAGCAGAGCTGTATAAATAACAGTGAAAGACCAAAATTGGCATCAATACATATTTGTAGTCTACTGCCCAAGGTGGATCAACTCCAAGTTTGGGTGTGTCAGCATGATCCAGATGTGCTCTCAACAGTGGAAACCTGTCTCTAACCAAAGATCCTGGACACAGTCATATCTCTAAATGGATATACCCACTTCAGGCTAGATAGAAACATAGAAATATAGAATCTGTCTGCAGATAAGGACCATACACCCCACCTAGTCTGCTCATTTCCCTACTTGGTTTGGCAATCCCTACTCTTATCTGGACTGCCTTTCCACTGCTCAGCTGTACAGCAGGGTGCCTTTATGCTTATCCCATGCACTTTTGAATCCCTGTACTGTTTTCTCTTCCACCACCTCCGCTGATAGATTGTTCCATGGATCCACCACCCTCTCTGTGAAAAAATACTTCCTAGCATTCCCCTAATCCTCCCTCCCTCCAGCCTCATGTTATGTCCCCCTGTCCTTGTGCATTTTTGTCTCTGAAATATGCTCCCCTCCTGCACCCTGTTTATTTCTCTAAGGTATTTGAAAGTCTCTGTCATATCCCCTCTCTCCATTCTCTCTTCCAGTGAATAGATGTTTAGTTCCTTGAGTCTTTCCTCATAAGGCTTGTGGTGCAGTCCATGTATCATTTTTGTTGCTCTTCTCTGGACTGCTTCCATTCTGTCTATATCCTTTCTGAGATGTGGTCTCCAGAATTGGACACAGTATTCCAGATGAAGACTCACCAGTGATCTATACAGTGATAATCACCACTTTACTTCTACTGGTTTTGCCCGTTCCTGTGCACCCCAGAATTCTGTTTGCCTTCCCCACTGCTTTATCACATTGTTTGGATGACTTCGGGTTATCAGATATGATAACCCCAGATAGAAACATAGAAACATAGAATTTGACGGCAGATAAGGACCGCTTGGCCCACCCAGTCTGCCCATTTCCCTACCTACTGGATAAGCTGCAGATCCTAGTTAACCAGCAGCCTACTTCTTCCTACCCCCACCCCGTAGAATTGCCTTATGACTGTCCCATGCATGCTTGAATTCCCCAACGGATTTTGACTCCACAACCTCCTCTGGAAGGCCGTTCCATGCATCCACAACCCTCTCTGTGAAAAAATACTTGCTTAAATTACCTCTGAGACGCACCCCCCATCTTCAAATCATGCCCTCTTGTTCTTGCACACCTCTTTTTTTGAAAGATGCTAGCCTCTTGGATTTTGTTGATTCCCTTGGGGTACTTGAATGTTTCTATCATGTCTCCCTCACCCTCCTTTCCTCGAGGCTATACATATTAGCTCCTTCGTCTCTCTTCATATGTCTTCCGGTGCAGACCCTGCACCATTTTAGTTGCCCTCCTCTGGACAGCTTCCATCCTGTCTATGTCTTTGTGGAGATTGGGTCTCCAGAACTGCACACAGTACTCCAGATGGGGTCTCACCAGCTGTCTGTACAGAGGATAATAACTTCCTGTTTTCTACTGGTGATGCCTCTCCCTATGCATCCCAGTATCCCCCAACCCTCCTTGCTGCCCTCTCACATTGCTTGCCCACCTTTAGGTCATCTTATATGACTACCCCAGGTCCCTTTCCATTTTTGTTGTTGTTAGCATCTCACCCCCGTTGTGTCTCTCTTCCCTGGGTTTTTGTTTCCCAGGTGCATTACCTGCACTTCTTAGCATTGAATCTAAGCTGCCACACATTTGACCATTCGTCTGACCCTGCCAAGTCCCTTCTCATCCTTTCCACCCCACCCTGTGCATCAACTCTGTTGCAGATCTTTGTGTCATCTGCAAAGAGACATACTTTTCCTTCTAGTCCTTCTGCAATGTCGCTTATAAAGACATTGAAGAGGACCAGTCCTAATACTGAACCCTACGGTACCCCACTAGTAACCCTCCTTTCTTCTGAGTGGACTCCATTTACTACTACTCTCTGTGTCCTATTCTCCAGCTAACTCTTTACCCAGGCTGTCATCTTGGGACCCACTCCCAGGCTGGCTAACTTGTATATTAATCTTTTGTGTGGGACTGTGTCAGATGCCTTGCTAAAGTCTAGGCAGGCCATGTCCACAGCCCCTCCCTGATCTACTACTTTGGTCACCCAGTCAAAGAAATCTATCAGATTCTTCTGGCATGACCTTCCTGCTGTGAATCCATGCTGCCTAGGGTCCTCTGCCTCTCTGGCCTCTAGATACTCGACAATTCTTTCCTTCAGAGTGATTCCATCATTTCCCTATCACTGAGGTTAAACTAACAGGTCTGTAGTTTCCTGCTTCTGTACTCTCACTTTTGTGAGGGAATTACATCTGCCTCCTCCAGTCCTCGGTACCACCCCATCCTCCATGATTTGTTAAAAGGGTAGTCAGTGGTGTCACTAGTTCTACCCTTAGTCTTCTTTAGAATTCTGGGATGAATCCCATCAGGCCTTATTGCTTTGTCCACCTTCAGTTTTAAGAGTTCTTCAGAACCCTTTCTTCTGTAAATGGGCTGGTATCAACTTCTGTATCTAGAGTGTTTCTACTGTTTGTTTTATGTACCTCCCCTCTTCATTTGTAAATACTGAGCAAAAATATTTGTTTAGTATCTCTGCCTTTTACAGTCTCCCTCTGCCCACCCTCCTCCCCTTTATTAAGCCTCACTATCCCCCCTTGGTCTTCCTTCGCCCCTGATGTACCTATAAAAGGTTTATCCCCTTCTTAACTGAGTTGGCTATCTTTTCCTCGGTTTGGGCCTTTGCTGTTCTGACTGCCTTCCCAGCCTCCTTTTGCTTTAACTGATACAGTTCCCTGTCCTGCTTCTTCTGCGATTCCTTGTACTTCCTGAATGCTTTCTTTTTCTCTTGAACCTTCACTGCCACTTACTTTGAGAACCATAGTGGTTTCTTACATCATTTTGTTTTGTTTATTTGCTTCACACAAAGGCTCGTTACCTCTGTGATGGCAATTTTTATTATTCCCCATTGTTCTTCCACCCCTCCTTCCTGCCCATTTGCTAGTGCATTCCTTAGGCACTCACCCATTTTGGCAAAGTCAGCCCTCCTAAAGTCCAGTACTTTTGCCTTTGTATGGCTAGCTCTATTGCTGTGTTTATTGTGAGAACCATACTGTTGATGAGT
Organism: Neoceratodus forsteri; assembly: GCA_016271365.2. Taxonomy (NCBI): domain Eukaryota; kingdom Metazoa; phylum Chordata; order Ceratodontiformes; family Ceratodontidae; genus Neoceratodus; species Neoceratodus forsteri. Next base: position 60,569,148 of record CM028130.1, read on the forward strand.
CGCTAGTTCCCAGATGGCTACCACTTCTACATCTGTGATCCTCTCCATCTCCATTTGAGAGAATCAAGTCTAATATTGCTCCTCTCGAGTGGGCTCCAATACTAGTTGTCTAAGGCATGCCCCTGTGGGCATCTAGAATAACTCCACTCTTCAAGTGGCAGCTGCAACTGTACTCCAGTTAACATCTGGCATATTCAGATCACCCATCAGCAATATCTCCCCTTTTTCTGCCATTCTAAGTATACTTCCTATCATTTCCTTGTCCATTTCTTCCCCCTGAGAAGGGGATCTGTATACAACCCCTGTGCGGATTGTGGTGCCATTGCCTGTCTCCAAATTTACCAACAGTGCTTCTTCTCCTCCTCCTCCTGTTTACCCTTTTGTTCTTTGCTTTTTATTCTTCCCTTATGTAAAACTACTCCTCCTCCTCTTTTACCCTCCCTGTCCCTCCTGTAGATAGTGTATCCTGGTATGTTTACGTCCCAGTCATGGTTTGTGTGTACCATGTTTCTGTGACTGCCACGATATCCAGATGTTCCTCCTCCATCAAGACCACTAATTCAGGAAGCTTGTTACCCAGACTACGGGCATTGGTACTCATTGCTCTCCATTTTTTGATGGCTTTACCTTCTGTTGCAGCATCCCCCACTGACCGTTCTACCTCGGTCTTTTTCTCATTTAGTACCCTGTTTTGTAGGGAGAGGCTGGAATTTTCCTGCTGCTTGTCAGTGCCTCCCCCTTTGACTAGTTTAAAAGCTTGCCAATGAAGCATTTAAACCGATTGCTCAAAAGACTTGTTCCCTTCCTGGACAGATGCAGACCATCCTGCCAGTATAGGCTGGTGTCCCTCCAGGTGGAACCCCAGTCCCCAATGAAGCCAAACCCTGTGCTCCACCATTTTTCAACCATTCATTAAACTGCATGGTGCTAATTACCTCGCCTCCCCATGCCTTTGACAGGCAGCACCTCTGAGAAGGATACTGTGTGTGCTACTTGTCTTAGGCCTCTCCCAACTCTGCAATGTCCTTCTGCACTGCTCTAATCTCATGATGAGCCAAGTCATTTGTCCCTAGGTGGACAATTACATCCAGCTCAGACTCCCTTGCAGCTGTTCTCGTGATCCTGAGGATGCTTCCTGTCGCTCAAGCCATGGCACAGGCAGGCACCTTACTTCAGTTTTCCCAGCTCCCCAGTTCCTATACCCCTAATAATTGCTAATAATTGAGTCCCCACCAGGGAGCTGCTTCCTTTCCCTGTGGTGTCCTCCACCTCCTTCCTGTGGGCCTCCTTGTGACAGTTGTCATCAGTCTTCTCTGGGTGCATCCATGGTGGAGCTATGCTCCCCAGAATGGTGTATGGATTGTGGAGTGGAACAATTGACTGGGTGTGCCTCTGTTCCACCATCCTCACCCTCCCTGAGCCCACTGTGGTCCAACTGCTGTGCTTTCTTTGCAACCTCTGAGGTGGTGGATCTATCCCCTGACTTGTGGTGGCTAGAACCTGCCCCCATCCTGTATTCCTCCTTTGGGTTTTTGTGTCCCAGGTGTATTATCTTGCACTTCTTCATGTTAAAACCCAACTACCATACCCTTGACCATACATCAAGTAGTCTTAGGTCATTTCTCATTTTTTCTAGCCCCTCTTGTGTGTTGACTCTGTTACAGATCTTGGTATCATCTGTGAACAGGCATACATTCCCCTGCAGTCCCTCTGTAATGTTGCTTATGAAGATATTAAATAGAACTGGACCCAGCACTGATCCCTGTGGGACCCCACTGGTCACCTCCCCCCTTCTGATTTTATGCCATTTACTACCATCCTCTGGGTCCTGCCTTTTAGCCAGTTACCAACCCATTTTACCACTTTAGAGTCCACACCCAGATTCCCCAATTTGTTAATCAACTTTCTATGAGGAACAGTGTTGAAGGCCTTACTGAAATCCAGGTAGGCCACATCCACTGCCCTTCCCTGATCCACCACTCTGGTCACCCAGTCAAAGAAGTCAATAAGATTAGTCTGACAGGACCTATCCTCAGTGAATCCTGCTGCCTTGGATCTTTTGCACCACTTGACTCCAGGAACTTCATTACCTTCTCCTTAAGCAGGGACTTGATCAGCTTCCCCACCACTGAGGTCAGGCTTACAGGTCTGTAACTGCCTGCCTCCTCCCTACTTCCAGTCTTGTGTGGGGACCACCTCTGGCCTCCTCTAGTCTCCAGGCACCTCCCCATCTCTGGTAATTGGTTGAAGAGGGTTGTCAGTGGACCTGCTAGGACTTCAATCAATCAATCAAATCTTTATTTAGCCAGTGTAACACTATTGAGCAAGCTCATTTTCAAGATGGACCTGGGAAAAATACATGAACAATACACAAAGAGATACCAACTTACAGAGTCATTACATAGAATAGGGATTACTCACAAACACTTCCCTGTGACTTCCCTGAGTTTCTTCAACACTCTAGGGTGAATACTGTCTGGCCTTATTGCCTTGTCTGTCTTTACTTTTCCTAGTTCCTCCAAGACACTCTCCACCATAAATGGACTGGTGTCAACCTCTTCCCATACATCTTTCCTCGTGAATCTTGGTACCACCTGCCTCTTCCTTGGTGAATACTGAGCAAAAATATTTGTTTAGTACCTCAGCTTTTCAACGTCATCCTCCACGCACCCTCTCCTTATTTAGCTTAACAATACCATTACTGGTCTTCTTCCTCTTGCTAATATAATGGAAGAAGGTCTTGTCCCCCTTCTTAATAGCCTGTGCTGTTCCTTCCTCCATTCAACAGGGGATTAGTGAAGGTTGAAATTCAAGTGTGTGCCTAACAGACCTTTAGTTGGTGTCTTCATTTTGTGTGAGCAGGAGTAGGGGAAACTTTCCTGGATGGTGAGTGAGTGTTTAAAATTGGCTGAGGTTTGTATCTTAACTGAAGGTATCACATTTCAACTGGGGATTAGTGAAGGTTGAAATTCATGTATGTGCCTAAAATACCTTTAGTTGGTGTTTCCATTTTGTGTGAGCAGGAGTAGGAGGTACTGTTTGCTGGTATGTTGAACTACAGCTGTGTTTTTTCCCTATAGTTTATGGAAGTATGTCATTTTTTTACCAGATTATTTTTGTAGACACCATGTACCAAAGGAGCTGCCCCCTACCCACCCCCTTTCCCGAACCACCCCCTGGTGCACTGCTTTTATAGTGGATGGCCAAGTCACACCTACTTAAAGAGGCAGGAACAGTTGGGCAGCACAAGCGGTAACCTAGCTGATATATAGGCAGAATTACAAAGGGTGTAGCCAGTAACTAGATCCAAAGGGCACATACAAGAGGAGGAGAGAGAAGCCATAAGTCCCTACAAAAGGACAGAGAGTAAGAATTTTGGGGCAGTGCTGCAGGTCTACAGCCCTTATAGAAATACAGGTACAATTGAAAGAGCTGGAGAATATCTGGAGACTAAGATGGGGGGATGTGGAGGCCAGGTCAAGGAGGCGGGGGGGAAATGGAGGGATGAGTGGAGAAGTAGGGATGACTGTGGTGGTGGGCACAGGGAGGCTGGGAGGGTTGTAAGCTGCAAAGGATGTGGTGCAGCACTGTTTCTGGGAAGCTGGTAGAAGGTTAGGAGTTATCCAGTGTGCAGGATATTCAGACAACATATGCTGGAGATAGAAAGCTTGAGACAGGAACTGGGGGAAGGGGACAGGTATGAGGGGTTGAGGAGGAGATGGGGCAGAGGGGTAGGGAGGGTTCCATCGCAAGATAGACCAGGCAGCCACAGGTTGGAAGGGGGTACTTGGCCAGGGGGGCCAAGTCCACATGGTCCCAGGAGCAACAAAGGGTTTTGGCAGGTGGTAGTGAACAAAACGAGACATGGAGAAAGTAGGAAGAGGTTCAGGGTAAGCAGAGGCAGGAATGGATTTCAGGGGAGGGCAGGGGCAGGAGGTTGGAGACAACAAACAGATATGCAGTACTGGTTGAGGAAACCAAGCAAGAGGTTGGGGAAGCCACCACAGGACAAGAATCAGGTGACTAGGAGGGAAGGGGGAATATAGGGTACAAGGAGAGAGGGAAGACAGTGGTGTAAAAGCAGGGAGGGGCAGGGAAGTCAGTCAAGTTGGCACAAATAGACTAAATAAAGGGAGAGGAAGGCAAAAACATGTTGGAAGGGGTGGAGAAGAAGGAGACACAATGTAGGGGCAGTGGGAGAATGTAAAAGTAGTGGAGGGGGAGTGGTTGATGAAGGGAGCAAGCACAGAAAGGATGGAGGAGAGCAAGTGGGGCAAAATTGTAGGAGAAAGGAGGGAGAAAGGTCAGAGTATGAAAGCAGAGGATACTGAGGAAGAGGGGAGGTAAGGGAGCAAAGAAAAGCCGAACCGTGGTGGAGTGTATGCCAAGTATGACAGTGGAGAGTAGGGTAGTACATTCAGAAATGTGTGGAGAAGGTGGGAGGGAAGCCACATATCATTGTTCACCTAGGAACAAATGATCTAGAGGGCAGTTCAGTGGAAGAAGTGCAGGAGAGGTTCAGGAAGTGGGGGATATCTGCAGTCGGGTGGGAAGTGCAGTGACATTCTCCAAGGTACTCCCAGTATCTAGGGCAAGCACAGTGAGAAAGCTAAGAATACAGGAGTTTAAAGGTGGGCTGAAGGGTTCATGTGCAGAAATGAGGTATGGGGTAGTAGGGGGTGGGGCAAGACATGGAACAATAAGGGGCTTTATGCCAAGGATAGGATGCATCTCAATATCGAGGGTACAAGGGCATTCACAAAGGGCCTGAAGAAGTACATTGAAAACAACATAAATTTAAACTGAGAAGGGGGAGGGGCTGAGTTGGATATCCGGGAGGAGGCACCTTCCAGGGAGGCTGGAAGGCCTCATCCCCCCCCCCCAGAGAGGGAGGAAGAGAATGAGGGGAAGTTACCAGGACAAACATGGAAGGGGGAAGAGATGGGAAGAGATGGGAAGAGGAGGGGCAGGACACAAGGTGGACTGTAGTATCCTTGAATGCAAGGAGCTTAGCAAACAAGGTGGCAGAGTTCCAGGCAATGATGGCAGAGGGGGAGATAGATTTTTCTGCCATCTCAGAGACCTGGGCCACCCAATACCATGACTGGGATCTCATGATCCTGGGATACAAGGTGTTCCGCAGTGATTGTAAGGGTGGAAGGGGGGAAGAGCGACTATTTACATCAGGGATGGGATACTGTGTACCAGGGAGGAAGGGAATGATGGGAGGCCAGAAGCCATATGGGTATTGCTCCAAAGCCCTAAAGGTAAGAAGTTCAAGATGTACAGGCCACCCTCACAGAGCAGGGAGGTGGATATGGAGCTGGGAGCAAATCAGGAAGGTCAGTGGCAAAGGGAATATAGTTATAGTGGAAGACTTCAACCTACCTGGGGTTGACTGGCAGACAGTAACTACAGTACACCTCAGGGAACAGGTGCGGCTGGATGCTATCCAAGACAGTTACCTAGTGCAAGGGGTGATGGATCCTACTAGAGAGGGGAACATACTGGACTTGGTGCTAACAAATGGAGCCCAAGTCCAGGATGTGGTAGTACAGGATCCTCTAGCAGGAAGTGATCACCCTCAGTGTAGTTCCTCCTCAACACAGGGATGGAGCTTGCTAAGACCAGGACAAGAGTGTTGGATTTCAGGAAGGCAGATTTTTCCAGAATGGGCAGCATCCTAGAGGGGTATTTAGCTAAAATTAACCCAGGACTTCTGACCAAACTAGGCAAGATTTAGTAAAATTAAAGGATGCATATTTGAATTTATTAAGACAGAAGGCTGAATTTTACATTTTGAAAGCTAATGCCCTCTATCTAGATCAAAGGAAAAGGCAGGACATCTCCTGGCCCTTAAACTTAAATAGCTTGAATCACATAGATTTATCACTGTGCTCCGTTCCCAGGATGATGACACCTTAAAAATATCCCTGTCAGATATTGTTTCTGAATTTAGGAAATATTATATGAAGTTATACAGCCCTATGGAGAACCCCCATCTTTATAACAACTCGATTCCTTTTTGGCACACTCCTTGTTACCCTCAATTTCAAATGCTCATAAGGCTGCCCTTGTTGCTCCCATTACATCAGATGAAATAATTAGAGTTATTAAAGATCTACTGGTAGACAAGACACCTGGTCCAGATGGTTTTTCTGCCAATTTTTACAAAACCTTTGCCCCACAACTGGTACCATCCCTTATGACCTTATTTCATCACATTCTTTCTGGACAAGATTCTGACAAGTCTTTATTTGAAGCTTTAATTACCTTAATACCCAAAGATAATAAAACTCTTGACAGAACACAAAATTATAGACCGATTTCATTCTGAATCAAGATCTCAAGATTCTTACAAAACTTCTTGCAGATTAATTAGGCCCCGTGTTACCGGATATTATAGGCCGATAGTGGGTTTCATGAAGGCTAGATCCTCGGTAGACCACCATAGAACCCTGTCGCATGTCTTCTCGGCTACCAGGGATGCTGATTTTCCCACTGTTCTTGATTTCCTGGATGCCGAGAAGGCATTCAACAGGGTTGATTGGAACTTTTTATTTCAATCACTCCAGGCTTTTGGATTTCCCCCTTTGTTCATAAAGTGGATAGGAGCATTATACAAATCCCCAACTGCAGCATTGTTTGTAATGGGCTACTGTCTGACCATTTCACACTACATGCTGGAACCAAACAAAGCTTCCCACTATCCCCTTGCTGTTTAACATCTATTTATAACCCCTTATCACAGGATCATGGCAAGTCCAGATGTCCAGTGTATAAACATTCACCATCAGATTGTCAAAGTCTCATACACGTAGATGACTTGCTCCTACAGTTGTCCCACCCCAGTACTTCAATACCTGCCCTAATAACAATTCTAGAATAATTTAGTTCCATATCCAACTATAAATTAAATAGAGACAAGACAGTGGTTTTCCCTTTAAACTATAAAGCGATGAAGATAGATGCTTCAACAGTAGGTTTTTCCTGGCAGACTAAATTCTTGAGAAACCTTGGAATTAACTTGTCAAAGGACCCTAGTAGTTTTACAAAATTAAACTTGGATCCATTAATATCGGTTATTAGACAAGATTTTAAAAGGTGGGTGTCACTTCCCCTTTCTCTCTGGGGAAAAATTAATATAGTTAAAATGAATATTTTCCCCTGGATATTTTATCCAATTAATCTTTCAAACATATGGCTGTGTCTGGCATGGTGTAAAAGGATACACAAGATAATCACAGACTTTATTTGGGCAGCTAAGAAACCCTGGATAAGTTACAACAAGCTTTCAGCACTGAAAGTGAAAGGGGGACTCCATCTTCCACATGTCGGACTATATTACTGGGCCAGTCATGCGAGTAAGTACATGAGGTGGCTTACACCAGAACACTCTTCAACATCACATTCCTTTACTTCCATATGGCTCAAAATAGAGGGTACCCTAACAAAAATAAACAAATTATCCCTTGCCGCACTTTTTCATATAAATTTAAAATCTTTGCCCCATCGCTTAAAGGTAGTCCTATTGCAGTATCCATCAAAGTTCGTTCTCAATTGTGTTCTTTTGAAATACAAGCACATTACAGATCTTTCTCAACCATGGTGGGGAATCCAAACATCACTATTGATGGTAAACCTCTTCAGTTGAAATGGATTTCCAATTGGGGATCATCCCTTTATTTCTTTACTGGAGGATGCCTCTTGGTTAACATCCCAGAAATTTTACATAAAACTCATTTCCAAACTCAGTTATCTTTAAATATTCCAATTGCACCACCTGATTGTGAAATCTTTTGGTTCGCTCCCCGTGCCTTTATCCCCATCCAGTATGATAGAACTGATTCCCTGGCAGGCCTTCCTCACGTGGTTTCTAAAATGTATGGGATAATACACAACTGGAAAAGCCCAGATTGTTTTGGCCCAATCAATTCTGGTCTTCTCTTTTTCCCCATCAGGAAATTAATTGGTTAAGTTGTTATAAATATGTGAGACAAGATCAACTCCAGTTAACACAGTTTAAATCTTGCATAACTTTAATTATTCACCTCAGAAAATGGCTATGCTGGGACTGCTTTCATCTTCCATCTGCACTCGCTGCCAGGAGAATGAGGGTAACCTACTGCATATTTTCTGGACAAGTTCCAAGATAGTTCCCCTCTAGAATGTGATCCAACAGAGGGTTGACCCCCTACTAGGCTTATCCGACCTCTTTTCTCCCAAAATATGTATATTGGGGGATCTCTCCTCTCTCACGGTCACTAACAGAAAATTTCACATAACCCTCATAGCAATGTCGGTCAAGAATCTTGTCTTGCATCACTGGAAAGATATGACTGACATTACTTATAGTGAGTGGTCACAGGAGTTACTGGCAAGTCTGAGAATGGAAAAGACAATTGCTAATCTACATGATCAATCTCAGAAATTTCATAAGGTTTGGGGTACACTTGTGACATCATATTTGCTCCAATCGCCATAAAGGTTCTCTCTCTCTCTCTTTCCAATTGGTAGCTTACCCTGTGTGAAGGAATGGGAAAAGAGAGGGAGGGAGAGTTGATCTACTTCCTGACACAGATGATTGTTTCATTTGTATGTATGCTTTTTTGGATCTTCTCTGTAATTGTTTAAAAATGAATAAAGTTTGAATTGCAAAAAAATTAAATTAAGCCAGGGACGGATGCTGAACAGAAGTGGGCAATCATTAGGAAGCCGATAAATAAGGCCACAAACATGTGCTAAATCTCAGAGTAAGCAGTCCAGGTCAAAAGCCTAGATGGCTTAGTGAGGAGATGGTAGGGAAAGTAAGGGAAAAAAGATTGGCCTTCATTAAGTTGTAAAAATCTGGGTGAGAGGAGGATAGATAAGAGCTCTCAAAGGCATCAAGGGAGGTGACCAGGGCAGTAAAGGCAGCAAAGGAGTTGAAGCTGGCTCAGGGGATCAGAGAGAGGGGAAAAATGTTCTTTAAATACATAAGGGAGAAGAGGAGTTGTAGGGATGACATTGTTAGAATCAAGAGAGATGGAGGATGGGCAGAACAAGGGGAATATCAGGCAGAGGCACTCAATGAGTTTTTCTGGTTGATGTTCACAAAAGAAAGGGACAGCACAATACCACAGGGGAAAGGGGGCAAAGGAGATGGGGGGGGCTGAGATAACTGACAAGATCATCCAAGAGGATAGAGTTCTGAAGGGCCTTAAAGGCTTGTGGGTGGACAAGACACCAGGACTGGACGGTGTTCACCCAAGCATCCAGAAGGAACTGACAGAGCTGTTGGCAGGCCCCCTGATGAACATGTTTAACACCCCCTTGGAGATGGGGAATGTACCCAGGGACTGGAGTATGGCTCATGTGGTGCCCCTTCACAAGAATGGATTCAAGGACCAACCGGGTAACTACAGACTGGAAAGTTTGATTTCCATAGTGGGGAAGTTGATGGAGACCATTCTGAAGGAGAGGTTGATAACCTTTCTCGATAGCAATGGGCTGCGGAATGAGAGACAGCATGGGTTTGTAATGGAAGATCTTGCCAAACTAATCTGATCGACTTCTTGACTGGGTCACTAGGGCGGTTGATGAAGGCCATGCTGTGAGCTGTCCTATATCTGGACTTCAGCAAGACTTTCGACTGTGCTGCATGGGAGGTTAATGAGCAGGCTGAAGGACATGTGGGTTGGGGAAAAACTGGTGGAGTGGGTTTAGAGGAGGCTGCTGGGCAGACAGCAGAGGGTAGTTGTAAGGGGTGAGACATCCAAGCCATGGCCAATAATGAGTGGAGTACCACAGGGTTTATTGCTGGGCCCCGTTTTGTTCAATGTCTTCATTGCAGACATTGCAGAGGGGGTCAAGAGTAAAATCTGCTTATTTGTGGATGGCACTAAGATTTGTGCAAAAGTAGACAATGAGGAAGAGAGGCAGGCATTCAGAGATGATCTAGCTAACCTCAAATACTAGTCTAAGGGTGGCAGTTGGGGTTCAATGCTGAGAAGTGCAAGGTCATGCACCTTGGGGCAGAAATCCCAGAAACTGCTACTGGCTTGGTGGAGAGCAGGTAATGTATTTCAGAGGAGCAAAGAGACCTGGGGGTAGTAGTCACAGGGGACATGAAGGTATCAGCGCCAGTGTAGGAGGGTGGTAGCAAGGGCAAATGGGATGCTGCTGTGCGTTGCCAGAAGGATAACCTCTCGAAAAGTGGAGGTCATCCTGCCATTGTATAAATCATCAGTGAGGCCACGCTTGGAATACTGTATACAGTACTGGTGCCATATCTCAAAAAGGATGTCAAATTATTGAAGGGGGTGCAGCAAAGGTCTACAAAAAGGATCATGGGACTAGGGGAGCTGCCATATGAGAAAAGGTTGAAGGAGCTCAACATGTACTCACTGGAAGACAGAAGGGTAAGGGGGGACATGATAGAGACCTTTAAGTACTTGAAAGGCATAAACAAAGTCAGGGAGGGAGGATTGTTCCGCATAAGGGGGACGGGTCACTAGGGGGGACAGTCTGAAGTTGGAAGGGGCAGGGTTTAGGATGGAGATGAGGAGGCACTACTTCACATAGAGTGGTTGCAGGTTGGAACACACTGCCAGAGAGTTAGTTGCTCAAGAACAGTGTATAGCTTTAAGTGCGGTTGGAATAGAGTCAAGGGCAGGGTTAGTACAGACAAAAACACAAAGGGGAAGGACTGGGAAAGAGGAGGAAGGGATGGGTTTGGGTGGGGCATCTGTAGTGATATGAAACAAAGCTGCACAATGGGGTTGACTTGATAGACCTGTAGGCCTTTTTCTGCCGGTAATTTCGTATGTTTATATGTTTGTATGTTCTTGCCTTAGCCCTTTTGACAGCTTTCCCAGCTTCTCTCTGCTTCTCCAGATATTTCAATCTGTCTTCTTCTTTTTGAGTCTCTCTGTGTTTCTTGCATGCCTTACTTTTGTTTGCACTTTCTCGTGCTGACTTGAAACACAGTGGCGCTTCTTTCTTTTGCTTTGCTAAGCAATCTGACACATTGACTTGTCACTCCTGCTATCAATCTCATGAGCCTAAGCCATTGTTCTTTTACCCCTCTCCCCAAATCATCTGCTGTCAGGGCAATTTTGAGCTGTCCTCCCATCTCCATGAAGTTGGCCTTCCGGAATTCTAGGATCTTAATCTTTAAATGGCTTTCTTCTGTCAACGTGTTGACTCTAAACCAAATAGTTCTGTTGTCACTGGTACCAAGGGGACTGGCCACCTCAGCATCCATGATTCTGTCCCTAATTGTCAGTCTTAAGTCTAGTACAGCCCCTTCCTGGTGGGCTCAACCACCAACTGCCTTAAGTTTGACCCATACATGGCAGACATGAGATCCCTGCTTCTTTGTGTACTTGTAGTCTGGGTATTCTAATCTGCATCTGGCATGTTGAAGTCACTCATTAGTAGTATTCCCCTTTGGCTGCCATATTATGGATGGCTTCCACTAATACTAGGTCTGTATCCTCCTCTGTGTGGTGGCTTTTAAACTCCAGCATGGATGGTTGTTTTGTTCCCTGACTCCAGAGTGACCCACAATGCCTCTGCTTCTTCCCTGGATCTCTGAGCCTCCGTAGCTTAAATCCCATCATTTACATACAGAGCAACCTCTCTTCCCCTCTTATCCTCCTTATCCTTTCTAAAAAATGCATATCCTGGTATGGCTGCATCCCAGTCATGGTTTCCTGCATACCATGTCTCCATAATAGCTACAATGTCCAGGTGTGTGTCTGCCATCAGTGCTGTTAGGTCTGGGATTTTGTTTCCCAGGCTGCAGGCATTTGTGCACATGACCTTCCACTCTGTGTACCCCCTTAATGTTCCTTGTTTATTGTTCTTTTCCTTGCACTTCATTAGTGATGTACCTTCTGTTCTCTCCTCCATTGTAACCGTGGTAGTTTTACGGTTAGATATTATGCTAGTTATTAGGTCCGCACTGCTTTCAGGGGGGGCTAGGGAAAAGTGGAGGAGGCAATATATTATTCATTAGAGACAACCTCTTGGGCCACACCCTCCCCCAAATTGACACCAGGAATGATGCTCAGATCCTAGCCATCAGAATACTGCTTTGGGCACATAGCAAATCCCTTACAGTACTATCAGTGTACATTCCCCCAAGAGAACAATCCGGTGATATCAGCAAGGTAGCTGACTATAAAAAAGAGCTGCACCAAAACTGGGAAGTAGTAATTTTAGGTGACTTTAATGTAAACTCGCTGTCTCAAGAGGCAGCCCTATGTAAGGATACCTTCTCCAGTATTAACTTCATTCAAATGATTGACTCACCTACCGGAGTCAACTACAAAACTGGGTCCAGATCTCTGCTCAACTGGATCCTTACTAATTACCCCGGGGGAATTTCTGACACCTCAGTCCTCACTGACTCACTTAGTGACCACTCCTCAGTTACGTGCCATTTTTTCCAACAAATCAACAAAGTCTCCCAAAAACATCACAAGTTAGGCCCTAAAGGAGGCAACTAGATTCTCTCAGATCCACCTAAAACAAACTGACTGGACCCCCTTGACTCCTATGTAATGTGGACAAGGCATTTGACCACTTTATCTCAGTATTCAATGCAGCATGTGACATTTACACCCCATAAAAAAACATAAATTGAAGGGAACCAGCAAGTCATGGATCACCCTGGCCATACTAAACCTTATGGGAGCTAAGGGACCACCTATGGCGAAGATCTAAGGCTACTGGAAAGCTGGCTGACATCCAGCAGTACAAAACAACCAAAAACACATGTACTCAAGAGATCAGGCTAGCCAAAATATGTTACTTTAAAGACTGCCTCACAAACACATGGGGGGGATGGTAAAAAATTATGGGACAACTTAAAAGACCTCACAGGCAGAGCAAACATATCCTCTCCCTCCACGCTCCTAGTGAATGAGGAAATTATCCAAGACCCCAAAACGATAGTGGACACATTCAACATTGCGTTCTCTGATCTCAGTAATGTTCCTTCCCTTGATACAACCAATGGTAATTCAGAAGATGGGAGAAATACCAACAATGTGGCTCACATTGCACCCTCCCCCTTCTATTTTAAGGAAGTATCATGTGCTGATGCCAAAAAATATCTCCAAAATTCATTAGATAAATCAAGGCACAGTAATGACTCCCTAGACCTAAAGCTAGTAGCCCTTACTCTGTATGAAGTACTATCACCACTCACCAAAATACTCAGTCTATCCCTCAGACTAGCTCAGTTCTCACAGAGATAGAAAGCTGCGGTGGTTACCCCAGTACAAAAAAGCAGTGATTGTGCCATCCATACTAATTACCACCCCATCTCGATCCTACCCACAATATCCAAGGCCCTAGAACGCATAGTCTCAAACACAATGCTGGTAGCACGGGCTGGAAAGACAAGGAGGCAGGGCCCAACTGACTTCTACCGGTTTGCAGTAGCCACTTCCTGAAGAGGACTACTACAGAAACCAGTAAATCAGTTGGACCTCTGCCTTGTATTTCCAGCCTGTGCTACCAGCATTTGAAGTCTGTGGATTTTATACCTTTGTGTTTGAGGCTGTATTATTAAACTGCATTTATTTGGACATTCACTGTGTGTCTTTTGCCTTTTTCAGTGGTGGGTAGTGCTCGCTTTTATGAGTTGTTTTGTTTATATGGGGCTGCATTAGCACACCCTAATGTGGGACGGCCAGTAATTGAGTATAGATGTGGTTTAAAAGTTACCTTGGAAACAGAACCCAACAGGTAAAAATAAACTGAACACTCTCGGATAGCAGGCAAGTGAGAATGAGTGTTCCACAAGTGTCAATACTGGGTCCTTTCTTGTTCAAATCTGTTCCTCAACCAACTTCCTCTAGTTTGCACTGAAAAAGTGCTCCTCTATGCAGATGATGCAGTCATTTTCTACAATAACCCTAATCTTCTCGCACTGGAAAAGCATCTCAAAAAAAACTTTAACACCTTTGAGATTTGGTTCTCTGAAAACAAGGTCCTTGTGAACTATAAGAAAACAAAAGTCATGTTTTTTGTAAACCCCAAAAATAAACTTAAGACCTTTTAAATGAATATTCATAATAACAAGCATGCTCCTTTGGAACAGGTGTATACCTTAAAGCCTCTAGGCATCACATTCAATATCACACTGTCCTTTACCCTTTCACATCGACCAGGTTGTTAGGCTTGTCAATACTAGAATCAGCCTCCAGAATAGACACTGTCACAATATGACCTTTGATGCACTGCTGCTTGCTGTAAAAAACTCTGTCCTTTCCATTACTGATCACAGGCTTGCGGTGTATGGTGCAGCCACTGACACATCCCTTAAAAGGGTCAGTATGGCTTTGAATAGATCCTGTAAGCTAGTCACAGACACACACAGACTAACCCACACATGCAACCTATATGCCCAGACCAAGCGGCTAAACCTCCAAGGTAGAGTGAAATACCATTTCAGTCTCGTTATGAAAATAATCTGCCTTGGGTTAACCCAGGCAGCTATCCACAATCTCCTTAAACCTACAACCAACCCTCACAAGACAAGAGGCATGGCTAGAAACTCTCTACAAGTCCCCTTCTGCCACTCATCACAAGGACAATGAACCTTTGCCTTCAGGGTGCCCGGTTGGCTCATTGATCTCCTTACTGTTATAACAATGGAGACTAAACTAGGAACATTTAAGAAAAAACTCATCCAACACTTTGTTTCACTAACAATGTGACTGTCAACTCTTTGTACCCTTCTCTTCCTGCATTTGTCCTCCCCACTGTCCCTATGCCCTATCACTTGTACCCTACTATCCTACTCCTTAACAGCTCCATACTACCCCTCCTCCAAATCCTGCTTACTTTTTTCCTCCCCTCCCCCTCCCTCCTGACAAAGTCAACCTCTGACTGTTTTATGTTGCTGATATGTATGTAATGGGAAATGTAATATAATTTGTTCGCTACTACAGCATGTATTCTAAACATGCATTTCACTGTGTATTCTACCATGTACTCTATTCTGTACTCAAATTGTTGATTCCATTCTGTAAGGTTTTGTGCTGATGCGGAACCTTTGTAAATGAATCTCTAGCTCAAAGGTGTCACTCCAAGAAAATAAATAAATATAAAAACAGAGGAAAACTACAATGTTATAGAACCTAAACCACCTCCTCCCCATTAACACACTTGTCAGCAGACACAGTTAAAAAATTGATGTGTGAACGCAGCAAGCACACATATTACTTCTCTCTGCTCATGTTTACAGTCAACAACCAATAAGGTGAAGCAGGAAGTTTCTCTGGGGTCTCTTTTAGGTCATAAAGTATCCGGTCTCTAAGAAAATAAGAATCTCAATTATATTCAAATGTATCACACAACATAAAACTTGTTTTCTTTGATATTTAACTATGCAGTTAAACTGAATACTAGAGTCATGATTTCAAAGAATCACAAAATAAAACAAAACCTATATTCAGAATATATTTTGAATGCTAAATTATCACTTAATTTGTATTCAGCTTAAGTAGGGAAACATCTCAATTATCATATTGATTTAGCATTTCTAATTTCTGTTTATGTAAAGTTTATAGATTTTGACACTTAAAGTGACAGGTCTGGGTAGGGTAGGGTACAATAGTGGATGTGGGAGAACAGTTACTGTAAGTGCAAAACAGCAGAAGGGGTAAAAGACAGGATCCCACTTATGGGATAGGATGCAATATGAGGCTGTTACTGGCTTGTGTGGCGTCATGCTACAGGCATCAAGTCCAAGTAGAAGTATGAAAAAGCTTGACTGCAGGCACCAGAAACTGCCAGATAGAAAATCTTTGGTTTGTTGAAAAATATAATTTATTGTACCAAAAACAAATAATGGTAGCAGCCCTCCAGACCATCAACATTTTGTTAATGCATAGGTGTGCTTTGTCAAGCCAGTTGTGTCACAGAACTGGGCTACCCCATTTTATAGTACTACAATTTGAAAACAAGGTGCTGGTGTGTAAAAAAGTGCAATGTGCAAAATCTAGGCTATCACCTTCTGTATATCTTAATTATTGTAGAACTAGTTACTTAAAGATAAAAAAAATTTGAAAAACTAAAGTGTTCATAAAATAAGAGACAAGCAAGAAGGAGTGGGATGGATGGGTGAAGCTGGCAAATACAATTCTATACCATATACAGGCTGATCAGAGAGGCTTTTTCTTCCTCTGTACATAAATTGAGGTCTGTCCCCTATCCAAGTTCTATGCCTAGGCTCCATCTTCAAGATGTGACAGTTGTCCTGGATCACTTGGTTTTGTGAGCTGTGCCTGTGGGCTGAAACCCAGAATAAAATTATGCTGACAAACTGTCTCAGATTTGTTACAATTTTTTTTAGAGGTTAAAAAAGGAAGGTGCAAATTAGGGTAGGTTGTGTAACACACATGGATAGAAGACTGCACCAAGAAGAGGCTGCTAGTAGGCTGAATAACAGTACAGGGCCAAAAGGCTTCACTAACAGGGCACTGGTAGTAGGGTATATAACAGCACAAGCATAAAAAGCTGCACTGACAGGACACTGGTTGTAGGTTGTGCAACAGCACAAGGATTTTGCTTCTGTTTTCAGAAGCTGTGCATTAGGAAGAATAGAGGGGTAGAGCCAGCTAAAGCTCATGAGATTTAGCAGAGAGCAAGTCAGTTGCAGAGACTGTGGGGCACTTGGCTCCATGGTTCCACCCTGGAGTAGGGATCACTGACCCTTCTGCAGCATCTTTGCAGAGCTCAATGCTTAGCAGGTAACAGTGACAGAAGAGATATCGCTCCTGCAACACCAGGTCAGCTGGAGCCCATAGCCCACATTCCTACTCCCCCCAAAGATCCACTCCTCCAAGGGGGTGCAGACTGGTGGGGAGGGGAAGGGTGTTAGGGGCAGCCAAAAGGGGGTCTAACAGCCCCACACCACAGTTAATTGCTTTGCACCAGGGAGTTTTGGGCCAATTGGGGTAAATGGGAGTGATGACCTGGTGGCACCCAGGGAAGAGAACAAGCAGAAGGAAGCTAGGATAGTCGTAATCGTTGTGGATTCTATGATCAGGTAAAGGTGTAAAAAACCAGGGAGGTTTTGGTTTTCATTTTGCCAAAATTACCCCTGATTTTGGTTCTGGTTTTGTATTTATGGCCAGTATTCATTCAACATAAAACATGGCCTGTACCTTCATTTTAAAATACAATATAAAGGAAAACAGGTTAAATGCCTCAGAAAAACAGTTTACTAGAATGGCAGCTAGCAAGGCCCTACTGTTAGTAAGTTCACAGGAACAACACACGTATTATTTTGAGCCAGTGCTGAAGTTGAATAAGTACATAGTTTCATTTCATGCAGTCTAAATTCCTAGCAATACATAACTGGAGAGAAGATTCATTGAATACAGGGACATATGCTGAGGCAATGTAACAGTTGAATACAGCAGAGTAGTATATATAGTTTAATAAAAGTTAGAATTTCAGCATTTTACAGAAGGGTTTTTTCTTCTGGTACTAGCAACATAGCCAGCAGTGGTAAATATTATTTCTAATAGACACTTCTAGCTCGACAAATTAAACAGTAAAGGGCCAATTTTTGTACTGCCAGCCACACCGCACCCTTTTTAAGCCAATACTGAAGTGGGTCATCTCGAACATTCATCTTTCTAGGACGCTTCAAGTAGTCATCCACTATACTGCTTGCTGAGTGGCTTGTGATGGAAGAAGTAACAGCACTGTCTTTCTCCACATCATCCAGTCCTGCCCAAATGTTGTCCGTGGAGGCACCATACAAATTGCCCCGGGTTCTGACTCAAAATGCAATGCTTTTCTTATTCTTCTGCCTTCACTGGGATTTCTTTCTTGGAATGAAGCGTGTCTAGCATGATCAGCAGCTGCAGCACTTCTATTTCGAGTTTCTGTTTTAATTTTTAGAGCAACTTCATTAATAAGCGATTCTTAATAATGGTTGAGGTCTATTCTACCAGATTAGAGAAGACCTGGCAGACTGGTTTTGAAACATGGATCCAACACTGTTGCTATCACAAAATGTTCAGATTCCAATACCATGGCAATCCTGCCTTCTGTTTCCAACACAAAGCTTTTCAACAAGAGTGACACCTGTGCCTGCACCTTGCTCTTCAAATGTTTCTCAGAATCTTTCCAGTTTCTGCATGAGAAGATGTATCAATGGAATTACTTGACTTATGGTTGTGCTGTCGCACTTTCGCTTCACATGTGGCTTCTTCAAATGGCTGTAGCAACTGACATAAATATGGTCTAAGATTCCATTACCTTGAGGTGAGTGTAACATCACCTTTCCACATAGTCCACACAGCAATGGCACACAGCTTTGCATTGTTCTAGGAGCCTCTGTAACATCTAAAGGAGGAGTTCCACCTAATAGCAACTTCTTGCTTTAGCTGAGTGAATTAGTAAGTTATTCTGTTTTGCAGTTCCTGCAAAATTTTACAAGCCTTTGCAGAGTGCCTGAAGTGAACACATATCTTATGTGCAGCACCCAGCTTATTCTGCACACTCCTGTCATCATTTTTTTTTAATCAATATTTTATTGAAGGTTTGTGTTTATATGGCAAAATGTCTTACACACATCAATAACACCATTGTGACTCTCTGAGCCTGGCCGGAACCAAAGTTCGTTGGACAAGAGACTAGTTCCAAAAAAGAATGAAGAACTTATTCAAGAATAAAGGTCTAATAGGGAATACCTTGACAGAAAATAGATACTCACACTCCTTCTCTCTGAACTGGTAAGTGAGTTGTAGCCCTCAATATACCTAATCCATAATCACATTAAAATTTGAGGAAGCTTATCCTAAATCGAAACAATACAAACCATGGATTTAACGATGACAGACTAAACAAGATCAACTATATAAACAATAATAGGTGTTTACAGAGTGATAAAAGTGAGACTAATGTACAGCCCCCTGGATGCCAATGCTGTTATCTATCTGCGTATATAGAGCTGTTTGTTATGATGGTGATATGACTGCATTCATCTTTGTATTTCTTAAATATTTAATACAATGTTAATTGAAAAAAGGTAGAGGCCCATCAGGTCAGGAAGGCTCGGCAGCCAGAGATACCTGTGTAGGAACTCATGCCAAGAGAAGGGGGAGGGTAGTGAGGTCCCCATCCAGGAAGTCTGATTCAATCTGGAGTGTTTTGAAGTGTACAAGGAATATACCCCTTAGTAGGATATAAAACCATGTAGGGGTCATGCTGGGAAATGGTCCCCATACATTATCATAAATCGCTAATTTACCCACAGCTAAGAAGGACAGATGCTCCAGGCTAGCAAATGTATGGATACAATCTTCTCATTTGTCAATGGTAGGAGCATGTTCTGACCTCCACTTTCTGCACACTAACCACTTGACCTCTGTAATAACTGACATAAACCATAGGTGGAGGAATTTTTGAACAAGAAGCTTGTTGGTGTTGATCAGAACCACGAGGGAGGTGTCCATTGATACTAGACACTGCAACATGCCTGTAATTCTAACCTGCAACTTGCCCAAGTCCATCAGTTTTGAACAGGACCAAAGAATGTGTAACAGCGTATCGGCATTGCCCTGCTGGTGGCATCTCCAACAGTAATAGTTAACAGATGCATTTTCTTCAACTGGTCCGGTGTCCTATACCAAAGATGCAATGTCTTCCATTGCATGAGCCTTCCAACCCATCCCCAGCATGCCTACAAGCTCCATAGGCATTAGCCCAACAACGATTCTTATCCTCCTCAGCTATATGATGGCCAAGCTGCTTTTCCCATCGAGTTTTAAGGTTATCAGTTGAAGGGGTATATTCCTTAAAAAGTCCCATACAAATCTGCCCTATTTTAGGGGTCTTGTTAGGAAATCTTCCTCACCTGCCAGTCCTATGATATAATTCAGGATCCCTCCAAGGCAATTTGAACTGAGAGCCAGTGTAGGTGGATAGTAAGCGGTGAATCTGGAGCTACCTACAGAGGGTGAGATTGTGGAAAGCTTGGGCTTTAAGGTAGTAAAGTCTTTGAAGAAACCAGAATCTGAGTGGAAGAGGTCTGCAACACAGGAAATCCCACCAAAGCCCAGTCACACCAATATATGGGCATACACCCTAGTGACAATTTAAGATTATGCCATATATGCCACTGATGTAAGGGTACCTGCCATGGAGCATTTACTACTTTACTAATGACTTTGCAAACCTCAGTGTTGTATTAAAGGATAGGGTAGCCTTGCTTGACTTTAGTTGGGTCACATAAAACCATTCCAGGCACTATACCCTGGGCCAGATGCTCTACAAGAGCAATCCATCTAGCCTGCTCCTGCATTGGTTGACATAGAGCTGCATCCATATCTTTCAAGGCCAGTTGCCAGGTAAAAACCTTTGTACCTTTGGATTTGTTTTCTTAACTTCAGAATATTGGTGAGAATCCTTCTTCCTCTTGATGACAAAAGTTCTTGTTGGGTTCTGTAGTCTTGGGCTCAGTCTCCAAATAGTTACTGGAAATCCTGTCTGGCATAGTTGCATAATGATGAAGCAGTCTTTATTGTTGTAAACACAGAAAGAAACATGTGGCTTCTCTGAGCAAACACAGAAAGACAGTCCAAAATGTTGGCGGTAACACTACTTCCAACCGTAAGACACAGATTCGAGCAACACAGGACTTTACAGCATCAGGGTTAACAGACTTCTGCCCTGCCCCTTAGGGTAGTAGGCTTTATAGTCTCTTGGTCAGACATCATCATTGCATCACTATGACATAATTTCACAAGTTCTGATTGGTTCTTGCAAATGAGGTAGGCATGGCTAGTTTTTGTCTTCTGAGACTCTACCTCTCTTTGTACTGGTTCATTCTTAAGTCCAAAATTATTTTTTCTTTGAACTTTTGAATGAAATAAGATATAGTCATAAAACAAACATTTTTGAGTTTAGCAGTTTTCATAACTTTAAACAAAATATCTTGATCTTGCAACTTGTACAAATAAAAGTTATATTTTTGGCGTTCTCTTAGACTGAACTCTCTCAGAAGAGATCAAACACAGATATGCCAGTTCTGAGACTTTTAACATAGAACATATTTGCAAATTATTAGCTGGATTTGATCAGTATATAGGGAATAACACTAGAGGGGATAAAATATTAGACCTTGTGCTAAGTAATTTGGGAGACCAAATAAAAAATTGTACTATTTCATCACCATTAGGCTCAAGTGATCACTGTGTGATAAATTTTGATTTAAAGCAGGGTTTTTCAAAAGCAAAAGCTTAACTCATGGTCGAAATTTTAATAAAGCTAAATTTAACAATATGAGAATGGAACTCTTGGGTTGGAGATGGAAAAAGGTTTTGATAATAGATCATTAGTGGAGAACTGGGATAGTTTTGCGAAAAAAAATATGGACTTAATTGATAAGTATATCCCATTAAGAAAGAAGTACAATACTTTAGGAAAAATTCCCCGTGGTTATCTCCCAAAATTAGAAAATTGATCAAAAAAAAAAAGAGCTTATTTAATAGCTAGGAAGTGAGTGTGAAACAAATTGGGCCTTGTATAAAAATTATTAAAAAGAAACTAAAAGTGCTATAAAGCAGGCAACTAGAAGCATGAATTAAACCTGGTTTCAAAGTGAAGATAATCATAAACCTTTTTACACATATATCAGTAACAAAAGGAAGACAAACTTCAGTGGGGACCATTAAGGATCAGGATGGTAAACCATTTGAGGATTGCCGAGCTATGGCAGGGCTCTTCAATACATTTTCTCATCAGTATTTAATAATAAGTCAAATAATAAGAGAGGGCCGGCCTGGTGGCACTAAGGATTGAGGCTGGATGCCACACCTCGCGTCATGCCAGCGACCCGGGTTGAAAGCAGAGCCGGGGAGCTGAGGTCAGTGGGGAGGGACTAGGATTGAGCATCCACAGGACAGCTCTCCTCTCCCTGGGGGATCCAGGGGGCATCCCAGTGCAGGAGGGACCCCCGGTGGAGACCGGAGGTACCTCAACTGCTGGGATCTCAAACGTAGCCGGAGGCAGATGCCGGGCCAATAGTGCGGGCGGAAGCATGCACGCTCGGGGCCATTGGCATCAGTGCACACCTGCCAACATTTGGGGGTGAAAAAGGTGGAAAAAGGAGGGCACTGGTTGCGGCGGCATGATGGCCGTCCCCGCACTGGACTCTCCCAGTGCCTGGGCGTGCTACAATGTTGGATCTGGACTTGGTGGGTTGAGCTCCAGAGGGAGTGCTCCCCACCACCCCACTGCGGGGGTAGTCGCGGGACCTAATTAGGTGGCCGGGGAAGTTCCAGGGGGGTCGGCAGCCGGACAGACCTTCGGGTGATGCCAGGACGTGCAGGTAAGCAGATCAGTGGCCCGGGGAGATAAAAAATAAGAACAAAAAAAAAAAAAATAATAATAATAGAGAACATCTGACTATAAATGGTTATAAAATTGTTTTCAATAAAAATGATGTTGAGAATAGACTAAAACACCTGGACCCAAACAAATCTCAAGGACCAGATGGAATTCATCCTAGGGTCCTTAGAGAATTGCCAACAGAGTTGGCAGAACTTGTAACAGCACTGTTTCAGAGATCTTTGGATAACGGAGAGGTGATTGAGGTTTGGTGAAAGGCAAATGTAATCCCTATTTATAAAAAGGGATCTAGACAGGAGATGGGCAACTATAGGCCTGTTAGCTTGACTGCTGTCCTGGGGAAAATGTTGGAATCTATTGTAAAGGATCAAATAGTGGAGTTTCAGAATACAGTGGGGGATTGTGATGATGCTCAGCATGGTTTTAAAAAGGGGTTATCATGCCAAACTAATTTTTTGGAGTTTTATGAGCATGTGAGAAAAGCATTGGATGAGGGTGTCTCTGTGGATTTGGTGTTCCTGGACTTCTCGAAGGGTTTTGACAAAGTCTCACATGGCGAATTGATTGATGCTCTGATTGAACATAAAATACCAGGTTATATTACAACTTGGGTGAAGGCATGGCTGAGTGAGAGAAAGCAGAGGGTTTATTTAAAGGGAGTTTACTCAGATTGGTTGGGATTGGAGAGTGGAGTTCCTCAGGGATCTGTTTTGGGGCCCTGCTTGTTTGATATCTATATACACTCATTATCTGGAGGAAAGGATGTCTGGGAAACCAAATTTGCAGATGATACTAGACTTGGCATTACTATGAGAAATGGTGAGGATGTGGCAGAGTTGCAAAATGCCTTACTCAAAATGGAAAGCTGGGCAAGGGATAAGAAGTTGTCCTTTAACTCAGATAAATGGTAGTAATGCATTCTGGGAGAAATAATAACCAAGCTAACTACTGGTTAAATGGACAAAAATTGTGTAAAGTAGTGGAGTAGAGAGATCTGGGAGTGAAAGTGACAAGTGATTTTAAATTCCACCAGCATTGCAGTCAGGTTATAAAATCTGCTAATGGAACTCTTATAAACATCAAGAAACATATAAAGAGTTGAAAGAGGGAAGTGATTGTGCCTCTCTTCAGTGCACTGGTGAGGCAGCAGTTGGAGTACTGTGCACAGTTCTGGTCAACCGGTTATAGGTTAGATGTAGGAAGATTGGAGATGGTTCAGAGGAGGGCTACCAGGTTAGTAGCAGATACAAGAGACCAGGACTATGAGAATAGATTGGAGTATTTGGGGATGTTCATATTGGAGTATAGGCGCCTGAGAGGGGATATGTGCATGGTGTATAATGCACTAAAATACAAATCTAATGGTTAAATTAGGACTTACATTGAGGGAACAGCAATATGACACTAGGTCACATTCATGGCAACTTAAGGGGCAAAATTTTAAGACCACGAAAAGGGGGCACTGGTTTAGTGTGTAAGTTATTCCAGTATGGAATAACCTACCTGAGGAGGTAGTCACTAGTAAGACTACAGTGGAGTTTAAGAGGAAACTAGATAAGTATTGCATAATTAATAAAATAGGGGGGTATCAAAATTAGAATTAGTAGCGAGCACAATGGACGAAAGTGTTCTTTGCTCTGAAATCACCTATGATACCTGTGATACCTATGATACCTATGAACAAGCTTTCTCAAGCAGTTGCATTTATAAAACATGGTCCCAATGTAGATTAAAATGTTCTTTATTGGGTGATATGGGTTTTGTCCCTGCAGTATTAAAGATAGCCTTGCAGCAAACAAAACTTTCTTCTTCAGATTGAAACGTATTGAGGTGTAACATTTTTTTCTTGAAGCAGTTAAGATTGTACTTGGTACAGATAGCTGTACTTCATCAAATGTCATCCTTGAAGCATCAGTTGCTGTAGAGATTTTTTGTCTCTTTTTGGCTGAATAGAGAAAAGCGCAAAACCCAAGAGGCTCATTTAGGGAGACCATAGTTTTAAAGGACGAGTTAGAAAGTCCTTTTTGTTTTCTCGAGTCCACTTTTAAAACCATACTGGAAGTTTTTTTTTTGTTGTTTTTTTTCTTAGACAGTTCATGAAGGCAGATTTAAAAGTCAAACCCATTTTGGATATTAAACCAGATGTCTTTGCATTGCTTCCTAATTACATCCCCAGACTAATAGTATAATTAAATACTAGTAACTAGGTATTATAAAGAATATAAAATAATACAATTATGTAAAATAATAACATTATCATAAAATAGGTTTGCAATTTAGGTTTTTGCCCATATTTTCCCCTTTTGAATTAAAATGCATTCGAAATAATGAATGTTTTGTTGAATTTTTATTTTCCAAAACTTAATAGTTTCACTGGAAAATAGCAAGTACATTCTTACGTTCTGTGCTGGAGGCAATCAGTACCACATTGAAAACTAGAACAATAAAGATAAATTTTAATCAAGTTTCAGTCAGGAGAAGCTCCAGCTCCCCTCAGGCTTCCAACATCTGCCTTGTTACATGAGGGGAGTAGGAGGTTCATTTTGGCAGCATTGTGTTTGTACTCAGACAATAACTATTTATACCTGGAACAAACTGGTGATCAACTCTAAGAGAAGATTCTCTGATGCTTCCCAGAGTAAGATACTGTTAAACAGGTTCCATAGAGTGCCTGTGCAAAAAAAAAAAAAAAAGGAAATAAAACACAAAAGCACAAAATACCTTGAAGGAAACATTTGGTGTGGTGAAGAAATCATGAAGTGCACATCTGCCTAGTAAGCTTCTTGCAGTTGGGTACTACTACTGCTATTGCTTGGTGCCTAGACTGGGCCTGTTCAACAAGACTCTCAGGTTGCGCTGTAGGGGATGGGGGGCTGGGGGAGGGAGTTGGTTTCTCATCATTATCCCTCTCTTGGTTTCAGAAGCATTAGGAAGGGTCCCAGAACTCATTATACTGAGACAGCATGTTTGCAATCACATGGGACATACGCTTAAGTGGCCTGTTGGGCCAGCTTGTTCATCACCCCCTGGGCTGTGGGGATGTTGGGCATCCTCTGTTTGCATAGAATCAATTGCTGTGTGAGCATACTAATAATGGCAATCCATTTTTGATCCTTGAGGGTATAAGATGTGGAGTCACTTTAAAGGCCCAGCAGGAGGACCTCCGGTGCTGGAAGGAGTGGTTTATGTAGAATCTGGGATCCTAGGGAACACATTTGTTGCTATAGAGGCCTGATCTGTGGGCATGCCTAGAGTATGTGCAACAGGTCCTTTTTCTGAGATTGACACCTCCGGTAGCAATCATAAGGTACTAGCTTTGCTTTGTGCAGTACCACAATAAAACATTTTTTTATTCAAAACTGTAATCCTACTATATGGGTAGATAGTTTAGCCATCACAGGGAAAATTAGTCACATAGCACAAAATTGCATCATCATCATGTATTAACTTATGACATCATCAGCATATTACATCAGTAGGTGACATCATCACATGTGACATTGTTAGATGTTACAACATTGAATGTGACACCATCAGAAATGACATAATCAGATGTGATATCATTAGAGATGTGCATTTGTGCATACAAATATGCAAAGTACTACATGATTACAGCTATGTACACTTTTCATTTTCATTTGAGTGTTTTAACTTCTTTCTTCGACACCTTAAATTATTTTAAACATTCTACAGATACAATTATTAACTCTTTGTTCATCATCTACAGATAGCAGCATTGCAATTAAAATGTCCACTCGTTATTGTACATTAACTTCAATTTTACATAATCTGTAACATCACTGTACATGTAAGGCCTGTAGGCTTATTTTTCTTAATGTTTCACAAGTTCTGTTCCCCCCATGTGCTGAAGATACTACATCTAGGTCTTTGTGACTTATTATCAGTTTCAACAGAATATGATTCCTTCTTTGAAATTTACGTTTGTGGTATCACCCGGATTTCAGTCCATTTTCCATTTGTTGGTCACTTTCAGAAGTCATAGTTATACTGGAGTCCTTAATGATACAATAAAACTCTCCTCCGGTTTTGTTACCTTATTGTACTTCCACTAAATTAAAATCTGATTCATCACTATTTTGTGTGCATTTTCTTAAATCAAAATCAGGCTTATTCAATATTTCTTGTATGTGTTTGTGAGATTCTTGTGGTGTTCTCTACTGGCGTACATAAACTGGAGTTTTAATAGGGTTTGTGGGTACCCTAATAGCAAAATAGAAAAGGTGGCTAATAGGCAACTAGTGTGCAAATAAGATAAAGAGACTGTAGTTTGTCTCTGTAAATAAATAGGTTGCATTAAGTTAAAATGCTCATGCAAACTCACCCCACCAGCAGAAGCCAATGTTTCACCCACATGACTGTGCCTTGAGAAGTCCACAGTCCATGGGTGAAAACGTTGACTATGAGGTGAAGTTAATGACATATCTTAATAAAAGCTATATAACTACAGAGACAAACTATGGTCTGTACCTTATTTGCACACTAGTTGCCTATTCACCACCTTTACTACTCTTGATATGTCTCTGGCATGAATTCCTTAGCTGCTGACTTTTTCACTTCCTTTTGTGGGTACCCTGATAACATGCAGGTCATTTATCCCTTAATCATAGGCATCTTTTAGTGCTGTGCAGAATTTTCAAATTCTGATGGAAAATAATTTCTCAGACTTTTTCAAAATTCCACAGAATTTCCACCAAATTTCACTAGAAATGGGTGGCAGATTTCTGTTGAATTTTATTCCGTGAATCTCAATATTTTCTGCAGAAATGGCCACAGAATTATTTTCCATGGAACAAATGCTGTTCCACTGAATATTATTCTGCAGATCTCAATATTTTTACAGAAATCATTGAGGAATGATTTTCCATGGACAAAATCCTGTTCTACAGAATAATATTCCATAGAACAGCAGGCTGAATTGTGAAGCAGAACTAGTGAAATGCCAGTGGACATTTGCTGGCAGAATGATCATTCTTAACTAATTTCGCCAGCGGAATTATAAATTCTGCACAGCATTAGTATCTTTTCTTAAACATTTCTTAGAAACATAGAGACATAGAAGTTGATGGCAAATAAGGACTGCAAGGCCCATCCAATCTGCCCATTTCTTTTTCTACCTTATGAATATGCCACCAGTCTTTGCTCTGTCAATGGCCTATCTATTCATACTCATTTGTATTGCTCCCTTATGCCTATCCCATGCCTCTTTGAAGCCCTGCACTGTATTCATAGCCACCACTTCCTGAGGTAGGCCATTGATGCATCCAACACCCTTTCTGTGAAAAGAACTTCCTCACATTACCCCTTAATCTGCCTCCGCTAATCTCATGTTGTGTCCTCTTGTCCTGCTATTTTCTTATATTGAAACACATTAAACTCTTTCACCTTTGTTTACCCATAAGGTGCTTGAGATGCTTCAATCATATCACTCTCTCCCTCTTTGATCTAGGGTATACATATTGAGCTCTGTTAATCTGTCCTCATATGTTTTCTGATGCAGTTCCTGCACCATTTTGTTGCTTTTCTCTGGACTGCATCAATTTGGTTAATGTCCTTGTGAAGGTTTGGCCTCAGTACTGCACATAGTACTCCAGATGGGGCATAACCAGTGTCTTGTAAAGAAGGATTATTACCTCCCTCTTTTGACTGTGATACCCTACCAATACTCCCAACACCCCCCTAGCCTTACCTACTGCTTTAGTGGTCTGCTTGGATGATTTCAGGTCATCAGTGATGATGATGCCCTAGTCTCTTTCTTCCCTTGTGACTGCCAGCAACTTCTCTCCCAGCCAAGGTGGCTTCGGGTATCTCTTCCTTATGTGCATGTTTTGTACTTCTTTGTGTTAAACCCCCAGTTGCCACTTTTCTGACCATTTTGCTAGTTTATCCAGATCTCTTCTCATTCTGCCACCCCATCTGGATCTTCTACTCTGTTGCAGATCTTGGTGTCATCTGCAAATAGGCAAACCTTACCCTCCAGTCCATCTGCAATGTCACTGATGAAGATATTGAAGAGGATTGGCCCCAGAACTGATCCCTGAGGTACCTCACTTGTGACTTGCATCTCTTTTGACTGTATGCCATTTACCACCACTCTGTTTTCTGCCCATCAATGAGTTTGCCACCCAGTTGACCAACTTCTGACCCACCCCAAGCCTACCCAGCTTATTAATCAATCTTCCATGTGGAACAGTATCAAGAGCTTTGCTGAAGTCAAGGTAGGTGACATCAACTGCTTCCCTCGGTCCACCACTCTGATTACCCAGTCAAAGAAATATATGCAATTAGTTTGACAGGACCTTCCTTTGTAAACCGATGCTGTCTTGGAGCCTGTGCTCCTATGTATTACAGGTGTTGCACTATCCTTTCCTTATGGAGTGCCTCCATAATCTTGCCCGCTACTGAGGTTAAACTGACTGGTCTGTAGTTCCCTGCCTCCTCCCTGCTACCACTCTTATGCAGCAGGATAACATGAGCCCTTCTGTAGTCTTCTGGGACTTCTACTGTGCTCAGTGACTCACTAAACAGTTCTGATAATGGCTCTGCTAGTTCCACCCTTAGCTCCTTTAGTACACAGGGATGTATGCCATCAGGTCCCATTGCCTTGTCCACCCTGAGCTTATTGAGCTCTTGTAGGACCCTTTCTTTTGTGAAGGGACTAGTGCACACCTCCCTCCCCCCTGTGTCCATGGTACTGAGCTGTGGGCCCTACCCTACCTTCTCTTCAGTAAATACTGAGCAGAAGTATCTATTTAGGATAGATGCTTTTACATGGTCCTCCTCCTCACATGCCTCTTATCACCTTTGATCTTAGCAATACCCCCTCTGGACTTTCTCCTTTCACTAATGTATCTATAGAAAGTCTTGTCATCTTTTTTTACTGTTTGTGCTAGTGTTTCTTTGATTTGGGCCTTTGCCTGCCTTACTGCTTTCCCTGCTTCCCTTAGGGAAGTTTGGTATGCCTTCCTATCTCCATCCTGCTGTGTTCCCTTATATTTCCTGAAGGCCAGCCTTTTGGCTTCGACCTTTTCTGCTGCTGTTTTTGAGAACCAAAATAGTTTCTAGATTTAGCTTCACAATTATAATTTGGTATAGATTGTTCCTTAAAATAAGGAAAAGATAAGTTTTCACCTGAGTCTACCTTATCTTCAAATATATCAGAATAATTTGTTACATGGGACCTTTACACCCAGGCTAATTGACTACAATTTGACAGCAGACTCAGATACCAAACCTTCCTGCTTGCTAAAAATATCAATCTAAACATGATGCCACCTGGTGTCCAAGCTCTCCTGAATCCATCGCTAAACATATGCACCACCAGAAATTCCAGGAATCAGATCTTCAGAACACCTCAGTGTTGTACTGCACTTGGTCAGCGAGCTTTCACCTGAAGAGCCTCACAGTGGTTCAACTCACTTTATCCAAATGTGTCAAACGCAACTACACTGGGATACTTCAAACATAAGCCGTGGCAGCACCTAGTACTTGTGGCTACCTGCGACTGCTACCACTAATATCGAACTCATCCTACTCCATACCTGCTCTGTGTGTTGGCCACTCTACCCATGCTCCACAATGATAGCCTCTGAATCCCTTACTCCCTAACCACAAGTTCAGTGCTAAAGCACTTATGCTTGTTACCCCACCTACTCCCCTTCATGCTTCCCCACTCACTCTGTCCTCTGCCATGCCCTCTCTCCTCCACTCCCTCACCTCCCTCCTCATCACCACCTACTCCTCTCTGCCTATGGCCTCCTTACATCACTATATGTTACCCAACTCAGGCATATCTTGTACTCTGCCTCCAATGCTTGTAAGAAGTACTCTGTCACTCTGTTTCCATCCTCTTGCATCACCTCTAGCCCCCATCATTTATGTGCCCTACTGTGCCAAGTGCTTTGTCAATCTTTTGACTATATTTGTTGCCTTATTCATGCATCTATTGCTGTAAATTGTCTTTGATGTATTTTGCCTGGAGACTCTTGCATTGCAACAGCAGTATTTGTAATTGTTGTCCTGACTATGCTATCTTCTGACATGGAACCTATGAAAAGAGCTTTGGCTCAGTCGTGTCAATCTGAGATTTCAGTAAATAAAATAAATAAATAAAATTTTCACTATTAATTACATGTACTTCTTTTTAAACTTTTCTATTTCATCACTCTAGGTAATATTCTCTGGCAGTCCACCCAATAACTGGAACAACTAATTCTGAATCATAAAGGATTCTCTCATTCTCTTCCTCACAGTTAGGTTTTAAAGTAACAGGCTTTTCCATAACTTATGTACCAAAATATGCATTACTCTTGTGCTCATATCCAGACAAGGTGTGGAACGGATCTTTAAATCCAAATCACTAAGTCGCTTGTTAAGCACAAAAAATTCACTTTGTTCAGGGACTTCTTTGCCTTTCTTGACATTAATCCTGACAGAATATTCCCTTATGGTAGCTGAAACTATTGCAGTGAACTCATTCACCACATGACACACTTGAGGTATAGTTTGTCGAGACCTCAAGGCTTGTGGTGTCAGTTTTATTGGTTAAGGGTCTCCTTTTATTTGTGACCACAGAATATCATGGGCTAGGCTGATGTACATACCCAGTTGTACAAAGACATTTAACTCAAGGTACATGGGAGATTTCAGGCCTTTTAGTACATGCACAGGATGTTGTATCTTCTTTTGACCCATTTGGAGGTTCAAGGCATAAATGCCTATACTTTGCAAGCTACCATCATGGTTTGGGACATTTTTAAGCCACTCTCAGCTTATTTTCAAATGTTAAACTAGGCCTATGCCTCCCTAACATTTTTGTAATACTGTTCACTGCTTAAACAGTACTCATAGCATAAGCACAACACAGAACTAGCTTTCTGCAAATTCTCTGTTTTGACTGGCTCCTGAAATTTACCCATGTCTGTTTTATTTAATAGCACCTCCTTTCCACAGTCCTCAGTGGGCTGTGTATTCAGAGTCTAATAGCTTTGTGTCAAGAACAGTACGGCACTGAGAAAAACAGTGTTTTCTTTCTTTTGTGAAGAAAGTTATGCCTCTAACATTAATCTCAGATTTGACCACATCTGTTTTGACAAACAAAGCACATGAACTTTACTTCTCCATGTAGCCAAATTTTCAAAATTATCTAGCACTTTTTACCTAGGCGCCCTCCCATTAACATACAATCTGTATGTCATTAGAGAGGGTTTTCAGTACTTTTGAGTTGCCTACCACATGAGTCTGTCTATCAAGGATGCACTTATTTATTTATTTATTTATTAGATCATCAGTTTACAAACCTTTGAGTCAAAGACTCATTTACAAAGGCACCTCGTCAAGCGAGCAATACATCACAGCAAACAAAACAGTACAGTACATAACGCTTAGATTAAAAAAGCAACTAGTGTTACAGGCATTCACTGGTGGCACAAGCTTGGTGATAGGTAGATCACAGTAGTCATAATATAGCTACATGAGTACCACATCAGGTAGCAACTAGAGATATTTTATTACATTAGTTAGCAGATGTTGCCTGACATGTCTTAGACAGCAGGGTCCCTTCTGCCTCTTGGTCCAACAAAGCTTCATGATTCAGACCATTTTCAGTGCTGATGTCAAAGTAAAACCTTTTTGCTTTTACTTTTGGAATAAAGTTGCCCAGGTACCTGTAGAATTTGTTTTTCTTCACTCCTGACAACAAAGCGGGTTCACTGTGACACGATGCAGCTGTTTTGAAATTAACTCTAGGCACCTTTGAGAAGGCTAGATTCAGAGATAGTATTTTAATTTTCACTTGGCATCTCATTTTTCAAATCTCATTACAGTCTCATTACTCTTTTTAACAGTAGCAGTTTATTTTTCTAAGTCAGCAGTAGAGTGGACAGAACCTGTTAGATAGCACTACTGGTCCCACCTGCACTAGGTACTGTTGTAGAGGAATTTTGCACAGAACATAAAGATCAAGAGGTGACTGAGCAACATGGAGCACATAACTTTGAGCAAGAGCTTTTAAATCCTCCATTTGCTTTTCCATTTCCTCCATTTGCTGTCTCATCTCATCCTGTATTTCCTTCCTTGTCTCATCTTGTAACTTTTTAATCCTTTCCTTTATACTTACATAACTATGCCTAGACTTGTCCTGAGGTACAACATAACCTTGCTGATCATGGTTAAAATTGTAGTGCCCTCTGTAATTATCATAGCCCCTTCCATATCCTCTACCATGGATCCCACTTTTTGAGAGAAACACTAGTTTTGGCATTGCTGGGGGTTTTGATAAGGCTGTAGAGCCACAGTTGGGCCTGGCATAGGCTTTGACTGTTCCTTTTTTTTTTTATTAATAGTGTATTTGCATTTTATTTATTTATTATATTGTTGAAATTACTCTTTACTACCCCCACTGTCTGCTGGCTCTGACCCTTTGGGGCATCCAAGGAGTCATCCTCCTGCATCTTGCCTACCCGGACCTGCCTCTCGATCCTCCATGGAGCTTTGGTTTTCCCACTAAGCAGGGATGAGGTGGGGTGCCTACACCCTGTAATCCTTCATTGTGCCAGTTTGAGGAGGTGGTTCAGTGAGCGGAGCACATTGGAGGCACGCTACAGGAAGCCTGTCTTCCCAAAGCTGGCAGGTGTGTTTTCCTTTTTTCCTCCCTCCCCTACAGTGTATGACCCCTGATTTCAAGGCACAAGGAGCTGACATCCACGCTGTTCAATGGCCGCCCATCCCCCACAACTGGGGCTTGCAGTACTCCAAGCCTTCATTTAGAGTCAGGCAAGAGCACTGGCTGCACATCAACCCTCCCTGGAGAAGGCGAGCTGTCGTGGGACGCTTAAGCCTATCTCACCCGGCTGACCACCAGCAACTCAAGTCTGCTTCTGAATCGGGTCGCTGGCATGGAGCAAGGTATGGCATCCAGTGCCTCAACCCTCTGAGCCACCGGCCGGCCACTATTTGCATTTTATAAAGACAATACAAGTCTGCAAAAAAAAATCCCAAATACCAGCAAGGTGTCCAACCAAGAAGAATATCACGATTACTTCCCACAAGATCAAAAGATTAAAAAGAAACAAACATTCAGCCTATACAGTATATTCAGACATTGCATAAATTGTCTCCAGTCTCTAAGCTTCTGTTATGAACAATCAAAATGGTAGTTAAATCTAACAGACGAAATCATGCAAATACCTAATAACAATGAGAAAGGCGACTAGAAACTGTACATGTACTGAACAGGGAACAAGTAACACATAAGTAGAGAGTGGAGCACTGGTTAATATAAACGAATAGGGGGCTCTCTAAAGAGAGTCCCCCAATATCCAAGTGCTTCCAAATGACCAACCCAGCAGGGAAAAGGGAAGAGTTTCCCCATTTAAAAAATAAAACAACCCCAAAGTTCTCATCCAGTAAAAAACAAAAAAACACAGGGAGAAAATGGGCTCCCAGTTAATTTTGCACAGTCCCAACCACTACAACAAATATGGGCCCCGCACCTTAAAAACAATGCCAATTTACCTGCAGCTATATATGATAACCTCTCCAGACCGATTAGTTTGTGTATACCATCTTCCAAGTCATCAAGAGTTGGAATCCCTCCGACTTCCATTTCTGGTAGGTCACACATTTAGCTTCTGTAATAGATGCCATAAACCACAGGTTTTGGGGCTTATGCTGAAGTGGGAACTTATTAGTTTTTTTCTAATACCATAATGGCAGGATCTAGGGGGACTGGACACTGCAAAACCGACTGTATTTTGCCATGAAGCTGTTCACACTAATTAACCAATTTGGGACAATCCCAAAGGATAGGTAACAATGTAACCATAGACTGATGACACCTCCAACACAAGTCATTATCAACCAGATTCATTCTCTTTAATAAATCTGGTGTTCAGTACCAGAAATGAAGGGTCTTCAGCTTTATAAGCCATCACCCTACACTCTTACAAAAACCTTAAGCATTAGCCCAGCAATAAACTCAATCCTCATCCCGCAACTGATAGCCCAATAACTTTTCTCACTAGTTTGCATCTTAGTAGTTGGGGGATACACCTTTAGAAAGAATTTATAAATTTGCCCAGTTTTATGAAATTTCTGGAATGGAAAGTGTCCCCCTCCCCCCGCTCCAAACCCAAAATTGATAATCACAAATGTATTTTATTCTTTTTAGAAACAGGTAACTCATTTCCCTCTTTAGTCAGACTGTTAGAGGTTATGGCCTCAGACACCTTAGCAGATGCTACCTTTTTCCATTTAAACTTATGTTTCCCCTTATACTTCGCATGTACTTCTCCCTCTGAATCAGAACCACTTTTCTGTCTAGGGTTATTTTTCTTTTTCCTCTTATGTGATTAATTTTCTGAATCAGAAGAGTAAATACAAGAAACTCCAGAATCAGCATTACAGTCTGATTCTTTAAATGCTTGAAACATTTTTCTTAACTTTACTCTTACTCTGTAGGCTTTCATATTTTTTCCCTAATTCAACCAAATATCTGTTAACCTGCTCATAAGCCTTTGCTAATTCAACTTTGTCATTTTCCAAATTTAAACACTCCCTTTTCTATTGCTTAGACTCAGATAAGTCATTTTGTAAAATCACACAGTCCTGTTTATTATCTTGGGTATACCCCCTCCGACAGTCAAAATCAGATCAAATCAGACTTTATTTATAGCTTGCTTTTCAAATAGCAAAGCAAGTGTATGATAAAAACATAAATAATCAATCTGATAAAACATATCAAAATGTTAAAATAGGCAGCAGTGATACAAACTAAACATTGTCCCCAAAAGATAGACTAAATAAATATGTTTTCAAAGAGGTCTTGAAAGTCTCAGTGGACAGGCACTCTCTGATCCAACAAGGCAGAGAATGCCACAGGGCCGAGGCTGCAAATGAAAAGCCCTACCACCCTAGGTCTAAAGACGGATCCTGGGAACCTCTAGCAATCCCTCATCAGTGGAGTGGAGTGGGTGGAGGGGGTAATAGGGCCGAAGGAGGTCTTGTAAGTAGCCCGGTCCCTGTCCAGGTAGGGCCTTATAGGTCATTAACGTGACATTGAAGGTGATCCTCCATTGCACAGACAGCCAGTGCAGTTCGTGAAGTACAGGAGTGACATGACTAGTTCTTGACAGACCCGTCAACAACCTGGCTGCAGCATTCTGTACCAGCTGCAGGTGACAGAGGTCCATCCCCAGCAGCCCTATATATTGAACATTGCAGTAGTCAAGGTGGGAAGACACAACAGTGTGGACTAACATAGGAAGTTCCTCAGGTAGAACTAGGTGCTTTATCCAGGCGATGTACCTCAGATGATAAAAGGAGGATATGATGACTGCTGACACCTGAGCTTTTAGAGTCAGCTTGCCATCAAGCACAATGCCCAGATTCCGTACCTGTTCAGAGAGTCTCAACTGGTTACCCTCTAGCACAAGGCCAGATGATTGACTAGGAGTCAACCTCTCTACCCGGTGACCTGAGTCCACCACAACACAGTCTTTTCAGGATTCAATCTCAACTAGTTAGCACTCATCCAGTCCTGAATCTCACTGAGGCAATTGTTAAAGACTGAGACTGCGTTGTTCTGTTTGGGTAGAAAGGACAAGTACAGCTGAGTATCAAATGCATAGCAGTGAAAACTCAGCAGGTACTGCCTTATAATGTCTCCTAATGGCAGTATGTACACCATGAACAACATAGGAGACAACACGGAACCCTGCGGCACCCCACAAAGTAGGGGGAAGGGGGCCAAGGAAAACAACCCTGACAGCAACCTCTGCATCCTGCCTGTGAGGAAAGAATGGAACCACCTGAGGACTGTTCCAGACAATCCACAGAGTAACTGAAAGTGTTCCAGCAGTACCCATAATCCATGGTGTCAAACACTGCAGAGAGATCAAGAAGGACCAAGATTGAGTGGCTCCTCTGATCTCTCGCTATCAGAAGATCATTAGGTACCCAAACCAGGGCTGTCTCGGTACTGTGCCTCTTCCTGAAACCAGACTGGAGGATCATAGACTTCATGGGTTGTAAGAAAGTTCTTGAGCTACAATGTGACTACCTTCTCAATAACCTTGCCCAAAAGGACAGTTAGAGACAGATCTATAGTTTGCAAGACAGTCTGGGTCGAAGGAAGATTTCTTCAAAGGGTGTCACCACTGCCTCCTTCAGGGGCTCAGAAACACACTCTGATCCAATAAGCACCAGACTATCTCAGCAAAGGATCGGTCCAATGACATCCACACACCCCACAAAGAGGTGGGTTAGACTAGGATCCAAACTACAGCAAATTGGTCGCATACCCCGAGCAATCTTCATGATATCCACTATCACTGGCTGGTCGAAATACATCCAGACCAGCTGGGTGCCTGTGCCCTCACACCGACCACCACCGTACTCATTTGAACAAGTCAAGCATGTCTCTACCTGATGGAGGACACCTTATCTTCAAAGAATTGAGCAAACTCATCACACTTGAATTGTGAAAAGGCTCTCCAGCCCTGAAGACAGACTGAATTGCACAGCCTATCAACAGTTCAGAAGAGCTGAGCTCACCAATTCCTTGCTGCAGTAATCTCCCTGGACAGGAACTCTGCCTTCTTTCAGGAGATTGTTGATTGATAGTCTGAATAGAGGGCCATCAACCTAAGTCTGTCCTCATCCAGGCCAGATTTCCACCAACAACATTTCAATCTTCACCCTACTCTCTTCAGCTTCCTCAAGGTCCCATTGAACCAAAGGGACTGAGGGTGAAGAGAGAGAGGGCAAACTCAGCAAGGAGCTACATAATCCAAGGCCCATGACACCACACTATTATGGTGCAATACTAGATCCCCTGGATCTGAGCATTCCAATGGCCTGCTCAATAGGGCCTGCACAGCCATTAGACCCTCAGGGGTAACACCCCTTAATGGGCAGTACTGGACCATTTCCAAAGGGGCAGATCTCTGGCAGGGAGCCACAAAGCTAAATCTTATAAAGTGATGGTCAGACCACCTGACTGGTTCCACCAGCATGTCGGTGACCTCCATCCTCAGAAGGAACACCAAGTCCTGGGAGTGACCCTGAGTATGGGTTGCAGTAGTAACTACTTGTGTGAAGCCAAACAAAATCATCAGTTGAAGGAAGTTTTGACCAAAGAGCTAGGCGAGAGTTCATCGTTGACCCAAGCATTGAAATCCCTCAGGACCAACCACCTAGAGGATTCCAACAGCATGTTAACCATGAAGTCTGCAACTTCCTGCAGGAAAACTTTCCCGTCTCCAAGTGGATGATAAATGAGAAGAATCCTGCCACCCACACCTGCACCCATGATATACTCGAAGGACCTGGTGACCCCCACTGGTACCTCTTCAAGGCCCAGTTCCATCTTAAAACAAATGGCTACACCCCCACCCCTACAATCAAATCACGGGCGGTGTATCACCGAGTATCCAGCTGGAACTGCTGACTCCAATTCTGAGCTGATATTCTCATCCAGCCAGGTCTCAGTGATGCAAGCTAGGTCAGATGTCTCAACAAGATCAGCAATAATTGCTGTCTTGTTCTTTATTGACCTGGCATTGTATAACACCACCCGAGTTGGATGAGGGCCCATGGAAGAGCAGGTTACTTGCCCAGTACTAGTGGAACCCTTGGGTATGGGCGCCAGGCAGGGAGGCCCCCTTTCCTGGACCCATTTCACCTGAGGGTGCCTCCTTGATGCCCACTATCCTAATCGGTCCACCCAACTCCCCTCCCCCACCAGGTCCCAGGCCCTAACCCCTCCAGCCCCTCTGTGCAATTCCCAGGGCATGACAGCACAGATACACCTCAGGTTGCAATGGGGGGCTATCAAAGGGGTGCACATACCTCAGCCTGGAGAGGGAGTAGCGCCTGCCCACTGAAGAATGATCACAACACATGCTGCCCAAGAAATACACCAGCAGTGACAACTATAGTACAATAACAGTAAAAGACAAAATTATTAACAATACCAAACTACCCCATTCAATAAACTACACCCCACTCCTAAAATAGACCCCAACAGACTATCAAACTAAATATAAACAAATTAAAATAGTTCATAGCAAAACAGAAAGAAAGAATCCAAAGAGTAATCTGTTCAGTCTGTTTTGCCAGTTTATGTAAACAAACAGCCCCTCAAACTCTCACTTCAGTGGTTTTAAACAGATCAAACATCCAGGAGGCCACCTGTTCTCACTTGGGCCTCAAGAAAGCAGAAGAATATACATATAAATGATGAAAGCAATCTCACTGCTTTAAATGACCATCAGCAAGAGTCAATTAATTAGAAGAAAAAGAGAAATGTCTCAGACCAGATCTATGAATGTCCGCAAAGGATTTGTTACTGGGGATGGCAGTGCAGGAACTCCACCAAAGCTCTTTACCTCCTCTGATCATGGCAGAACTCACAATTGTAAATCCTTAGCCTGGCTAATACAGTAGGCAGACCTTACAAGCAGGCCCAGGGATGGCCAGAAGATGCTGGTCGAACTTCACTGAACCGCAATCCAGGAGGGAAACAGTCCAAATAATCCCACAGACTACGTTCCAGGAACAGCCTGACCAACACCAGATGTCCCTGAATGCCTAGGAGATCTCAGATCCAGACTCAGCCCTATGGCTGGCTCTCCTCACCCACCTCCCATCCAGGAACCAGGTGCCCATTAACCCCCACAGGAAAGTGGCTTCACAGAAGCTTCAAGCCCCAGCTCCTTACAGAGCTCCAATCCTTCAGGACCTACTTGCTGCCACTGCCAGGCCCAACAGTGGGCCACTCCATTCAGCACTCCAGGATCTTCCTGTGCAATTCGACCCAAACACTCCACTGACCAGACCGTCACTCCACCAAAATGGTTCCTCCAATACTCCGAGCCTGCACCATCCCCTCTTCATGAGCACCACAGACAGTCAACACACAGATTCCACACAATCTTCCAGTGGAGAACAAGAACTGATCAGCACCAGGTATTTCTTTTCTTTCTCTTCTTTTCTAGTTCATCCGGTTACAATACTAGCGTATTCGGGAGAGACTTAAGAGAAAACTTAGCGGTCAAACTCCTGCTCACTTTCAAAAACTCTAAGCCACCCGAGAACGTCAAAGAATTCTAACTCTCTCACTAAAGATCCCTGACTCATTTAGAATTAAATGAACAATAAAAAAAGGTTACTGCTAAGGCAATTCTCTCCACAGTCATGAAGGCAAGCCCAGCGTGGCCACCATCTTTCTACCATCTACCATCAGAGATGGGTCTATATGATACCCATTGACACCAATACAGTGATCTACATCGCTGCTGACAAAACTGACAGTTCATCGACAGATCACTGTACTGGTGCATCAGAGGCAGGAGCACATTGTCTCCCGGTTCTGCACCTCCTCCCTGAATCAACTCCGACTTGGAAATTATTATAATTAGAAGTTGGATGTGGGGGCAGAACCCCTCACATGGGAGTTTCAGGGGGCATAACCCCCCAATAGAAAAATAGACTGAGAGTCCATCGGGATTTATGTCAACTGCAACTTGTGGTCTACATACATTCCATCGTTGTGATGCTGGTCGATGAATAGTGATGGGTGAAGTGGTCTCAATCCGCTCCACGAAGTGATTCCTGGAGCAAAGGCGGATTTGCGGAGTGCTCCGCAATGCGAAGCAGAGTACTTCACATTATAATGAGGAACGCGAAGTGCATTGGAAACAGCTACTTCATGTTACTTCATCTCCACTGGTCACTTCTCTTTCAATTTTTAAGGCGAAGTACATTGGTGGCAGTTCACTTCACCTCACTTCACCTTGTTTTTAAGCTCTGAAGGAGGATTTTGCAGTGATTCATGGGAGTTCAGGTCATATGGGCTTTATATTGATCTGCACAGCCTCAGTTCGAGGCAGTATGAGTAGGAAAGAGTAGGAGACAGTGTGCTCTGATAGCTGTCTGTAGGAATCATTTAAAAGCTGTTCAAAAAGCATTTTTGCTTTTTTTTTTAATCCAACTGTAGTTCATTGATTGTAGGAAACCCTCCTGTGCTCACATCATCGAGCGTTTCTGTTTGTGTGTGGATTTTGAATGTAAATTTACAACATTGAGTGTGTGTGGTGAAAGACAGTGAAGTGTGCTGTGTGGGAGGAGGTGTATCTGTGTGTAGGTAGATTTAAGTTGGAGAATTAGTGATTTCTTTGTGTTTTGGTATATTTTGTTATACAACTGTGTTACTGTACACATAGTAAAATGGTCAGTGATACTACAAATGTTCTTGCTGCTTGTTGTGTGAATGTAATGCAGTATTTCATAGGGTCAGGTTGTTTAAATTACAATTTTACATTACATGGCACTGAGTACACTGAACTTTTGCATTTGCATCGCATTCCTCATTCAGCATTGTACACAAAGTGTTCTGTGTTGTGTGTGCAGTGTTGCATGCAGCAAATATAATACACCTTTTAAAATTTGTGACACAGATCAGTGTAAGTGCAACTAAGCACAGCAGTGTGAACCTGCTTATGCTATCCACTGCAGCTGCCTGATTTTGTACTGTGATCATGTTCTCTGTTCTTAGTGTTGCTGCTTGTAGTGCTGTAAAAATCAGCACTGTCTGTATTCAGTGCCCCCACATTGAAAAGGTATTTCTTACCAGACTGGATTGTTTTTGTGACCCCGTCAGCACCACTGGTTACTGAAGTTGTTTTAATTCCATGACAGTGTCACAACACGGTAGTCCCTTATCTGTTGCTGAAGCCACAGTTGTTTATTTTGCTTCACATCCAGCTGGCGAGTAGCGACCCTCCAGTCAGAAAGTGAATGCATCAAAATCTGAATTTGGTAGTAATATTTGTGGTTGATCCCCCAAAATGCCTGCAAAGAGATGCACAAGTAAAGCTGCTTCTGACCATAGCAATGTTGCAGTAAGAGGGTCTGTGTGCGTGGTAGTAGTCTGTAGGATGAAGAAGTGCATTGCTGATGTGAGGAAAGGTATTTCTCCTGCAATGTTTTTTACAGCCCAATCAGTAGCTTCACTCATAGTTGGAGGAGATGATGTTTTCCCAGCCGGTGGTGTTAGTGTTACTGATGTTAGTGGTGGTGGAAGTAGTACAAGCTTTGTTGCGTCAAGTTCTAATTCTGACCAGTGAACCATATCCAAACATATTGAGTGTGACGCAGTGCAAGTGAGTGACAGCGTAGATGATGTCATACTTCCCAGTAACATCCCATTAACTGAACCTGATTCTGATGATCATGTCAATGATAGCATACAATGTGATGTTCCATCCACCGTGGCACTTAATGTCACTCATTTTCCATGCAACAGTGATTCACAGTGTGGTGAAAAAGTATCAGGCAATGGTGGTGTAGATGCTGATGATGAATGTGATGATGCTGCTGCTGCTGCTGATGATGTTGCTGTTGTTGCAACATACAGTCCACATGTTAGCATCCAAGCAAAAGATGTGGATGTGTGTCACAGTGATGTTGATGAATATGATGATGATTTAATTGACCAGCTGGGAACCGGAAAAAAGAAATTCAAAGTGGCTGTGTCTGAATCTGTTTGCAGAATTCTCCCGTAAAACTTGTGATTTTCTGTTACCGGTTTTAATGGATGATGATGATGATGATGATGATGATGATGATGACCCAGTACTCAATATGATAGATAGTCGTGGTGGTCAGTTGCAGTCAGGTGTGCAGTGCCAGAAACATCCGTGCCCCCACTTCAGTGCTTAAAATAACAGACTTAAATAAGCCACATCATCATGGACATGTTAAAAGCAGAGCATCACAGTTCATTGTTTGGGATTTTTGTGTGAGATGCAAATGATGATTCAGTTGCAGTCTGCCAGGTTGCCATGTGCGTGTAAGTCGAGGTAAAAAGGTGAGCCATCTTAGGACAGGAGGACAGCATACGCATCTTAAGAATAGGCACTTGGCTCTGTGGACCCAGCACAAGCTGGCAGCTAATACCAGACTTGGGCGTTCACCTGTATCACCGGCGGCAACCATAGCCAGCATGTTATCTCCTTCCATGACTGTTAAGCCCAGTAGGAAATAAAACGTGTGCAGTAGTGCAGTAATAAGAGCAGAGGATTACTACAGGCATGATGAGGTGGAGGACCATAATGACTTTGAAATGTTGTCCAGTGCTTGTGAGAGTAGCAGTTTTTGTGGTGGTGGTGGTGGTGAATGCAGTATGTCTAGTGCAAGTGGTACATCAACCCCAGTTGGCAAATCTGGAAAAATAACGTCATTTTTGGGTTTGTCATCATCACCTGTGCAACCGTCTTCATCAAATGTCCACACTCCAGCCCCTGCCAATGTCATTCATCAGAGCACAACCATTTGTGACCAACAATGCACACCGTGTAAAATGTTTAAGTCAGCCCACGTTACAGATTGTTTTTCACATAAGCTGAAAGACTCCCCAATCATACAGTGTCACGTGAACTTAATGCTGCTGTAGTGGAAATGCTGGCAATCGATCTTTTGCCCTTCTCCTTTGTGGAGAATTCTGGGTTCCGGTGGTTTGCTGCCCATGCCTGTAAAAAATAGAAAGTCCCATCCAGGACATACTTTTCTACCCGCGCTGTTCCCAAGTTGTTCTGCACTGTCTCAGACTCAGTAAGACATGCCCTTCAAAATTCCTCCTCTCCATTCATCCATTTAAGTAGGGATATGTGGACAAGTGGAAAAACAGCGGGGAGTTCATATCTGTGTATAACTACAGTTGGGACGCAGGTACTGGGAGTTGTTTGTGATGCTGGTGGTGTGAATAATCAGTGCAGGAAGGTGGATTGTCATGGTAGCAATTTTCCTGGAATTCGCCAGTGTGCAACAATTGCTATGCACAGTGTGACCTGTTCACACACTGGTGAGAACATGTTGGACATGGTACTGACTGGAATTGACAGATGGCTAAACCCTCTGTCTCTGAAAGCTGGGTTCATAGCAAGTGACTATGGGTAAAATGTGGTAAAATGCATCACAAATGGTGTTTTTTTTCTGTGTTCTATGCATGGCCCACTGTTTAAAACTTGTGGTTCAGGTGTTTCTGCAGAACCCTGACATAGAAATGCTGACCACTACACGACATATCTGCTCTCACTTTTCAAGATCTGGAAAGGCCCGTGACCAACTGTGGCAGTTGCAGATACAAAACAGCCTGCTTCAGCACCGCTTGAAGCT
This sequence comes from Neoceratodus forsteri, assembly GCA_016271365.2. NCBI lineage: Eukaryota > Metazoa > Chordata > Ceratodontiformes > Ceratodontidae > Neoceratodus > Neoceratodus forsteri. The sequence goes on from CM028130.1 coordinate 60,612,711, forward strand.
GGAAGTTGTCACCCGATGGAACTCCACGTTATACATGGCAGAGAGGTTGTATGAACAATACAAAGCCATCACAGAGTATCTTGTTATGCACACTAGCTGTGACAGTTCTGAGGCCTCCATGTCTATGACGACTGAACAGTGGTGCCTCATGGACTCTGTAATAACAATTTTGTGGCCTGTTGAACATGCCACAGAGGTAGTGAATGGCGAGTCTGCCTCCATTAGCCAACCAATTCCACTGCTGCGTGTGCTGAGGCAGACATTGGTGAATGTACAGCATATCCTTGATATTGCTGGAGACGGTGGTAGCAGTATGTTGCTGCAACACATGCTGACAGTATTCGACCAGAATCATCACATTGTGAGCATTCAGTGTAGTGACAACTTTGCCATGGTAACAATGCTGGACCCACGACATAAGTTCAAGTTCAAGTTCAAGTTTATTGCAGGAAAACTCCATTGAGCAAGCTCATTCTCAAGGAGGTCCTGTGACATAAACACTAAAGTACAAACACAGATAGGTAATAACAGTATATACATGAAATGCGTTACATGATACAGGCTGGATATAAATACAAAGGGTACCACATAGGGTGACGCGGGTGGTAAACATTGATATGAAACAGGGAAGCGACTTACAGGTTGCATACATAAATGTGGAACTGCATCAGTACTGGAGGGAGGCCTAAACAGGTAAAAATAACAGTGGTCAACTGGTTCGCTTGGTTAATGGGGCACAGAGTCAAGTGCCAAGGTTTGCAAACCTCAGCAGCATAATCCAGCTGAAGGTGTAGCTGGAGGACCAACAAGCATATCATGCAAGGGTAAGGGACTGTAGTTCCTGGTGGTCTGTCATCCAAATGGTTGGCATCAACCCACTTTGGGAGGCGTGTCCTAAGTGGGTATTTGTGACATCAGTGATTCCGAAACAGGCTGATGCATCAACAATCGGACTTAGTGCGGCACAGAGAATGGTTGAGTCACATTTGTCTGAAAACAGGCATCTGACAATAAATGAAGATCCTCTTTTGTACTGGAGTGGAAAGGTCAGTGAATGGCCAGAGCTGACTGCAGTGGCACTGAAGTACCTCACATGCCCACCCTCCAGGGTAAGTGTTGAGAGGGTATTCAGCTCAGCAGGTGCAACAGTCAGGGATCATCGGACAAACCTGTCCCCTGCAAATGTTAGTTTGCTAACATTCATTAAAATGAACGAGAGGCACATACCAGCATAGACCGCAACCTCGGTATTCATACCCCGGTCTAGTCATGGTGGTTTTGGTGATGTGGAAATGGAGCATCCTGGTGGCACTGGCAGTGGCTGCCTGAAACGGCCCACCACTGACCTAGATGATGACACAATGGAGAATTTCCCACTGGTCAGACTTCAGACATTGATGACTGTGAGGTTAGTTTTCTTTATGAGGATAATGATGTGGTTAATGTTGGCAGGTTTTAACTGCAGTATTTAAAAGGCAGTAGGCCCCTCCCACCCTGGACCACCACCACCGGGACTGAAGTTATCCAAGGCTACTGCCACCATGAGGTTGTCTCCCAACCCCGGACCACCACCACCAGTACTGATGTTATCCAAGTCTGCTGCCACCATGGGTCTATCTGCCCCCCATGGACCACCACCACCACTGGAACTGATGTTATCCAAGTCTGCTGCCACCATGAGTCTGTCTGCCCCATGGACCACCACCACCACCGGGACTGATGTTATCCAAGTCTGCTGCCACCATGAGTCTGTCTGCCCCCATGGACCACCACCACCACCAGGACTGATGTTATACAAGTCTGCTGCCACCATGAGTCTGTCTGCCCACCATGGACCACCAGTCTACCAGTACATCACCACCACCTGCTTCTTAATATTTAAACCATAAAGTGAGTATGTGCACTCATGTTTGTTAAGCTGCCTCACTTCCTTAAGTTGTCTGTTTTGTTTTCTGTAGCTTTTCAGAGCCGCAGTGGCAAAATACATACAGTACACTTATTTTGTTTCTTTTACAGGAGAACAAAAACAGGCTCCATCGCTAATACTACTCATTGGGAAAGATGCTGTAGCTATACCATACAGAGAGGAAGCGATGTAATGTCCATGTGAAATCCATTCTGGTATGTATGAAGATTTTATTTCATCCATTTCATTGCTTTGTAAAGACTGTGGCAAATATTGCAAACAACAGGTTGTCTTAATAGTTGACAAGATGTGTCTCTGAAATGTAACTTAGTTGACAATAGGGATTGAGATTTGAGAACTAGAGAGGGACACATAACAATGAAGTTGTAACTTTTAAGAAGTCATTCATTTCTTTCTTTAGGAAAATTTGTGATACTTTGTGGTTCTGTCAAAGTGGCCTTATCCAAAGAGGTTCGTCAACATGATCAGGCACACCCTTCCCCGACCCAAGCTTGGGCACACATGCAACATGCAGAAGTCATTTCATTCCATGACCATGACCATCATTAAGAACCAGACTCCAGAAGGATGCTGATGAAATCGGTGAAGAAATAAAAAAATAAGAAACCATTACAGACAAAACTGAAAATATGATCCCCAAAAAAAAATACTTACCTTCATGTGCCTGAGAGTTATCCATTTCCATTTAAGTGCTAAAAATTCTCATTGAGCACTGGACAGTGCAAACAGTTTGGAGACGGAGTCAACTGTGTGTGATGCAGAACAGCATGAGTACATGTCCATGCGACGTTCAACCCCCCCTCATCATCACCTACAAAATACACAACCATATATATAGTTATATATATATATATATATATATATATATATATACAGTATATATATATACTCACCAAGGCTACTATTACTATACATCCAAAGGGCACCTTACAATTCAGTTGAGATGATCACTTTTCACTTTTCTGCACTCAAGGAGGATGCATTGTGGGCCGGCAGAAATAATCTGGGGACTCTGTACCACCACTGCGCGCATGACTGAGTGCACCATAAATTCTGGGGGACTTTGTATGTGCTGAAACAGTCTCATTTCACTCTATTACCACTTGTCAATTTTCTCGACACATGGAGGATGTATTCTGGGCCTGCAGAAAAAATCTGGGGAATCTGTGCCACTTTTGTGGGCATGACTGAATGCACCATTAATTTGGGGGGACTTTGTGCTGAAACAGTCTCATTTCACTCTGTTACCACTTGTCAATTTTTTGGACACATGGAGGATGCATTCTGGGCCTGCAGAAAAAATCTGGGGACTCTGTTCCACTTTTGTGCACATGACTGAGTGTGCCATTAATTCTGGGGGACTTTGTGCTGAAACACTCTCATTTCGCTGTGTTACCACTTGTCAGTTTTCTGGACACAGGGCAGATGCCTTTTGTGGATGCAGAAAACTGAGGCACCAAAACAGCGCACACACGCACAACAGACAGACACTTAACAGAAGGACGGGGCCCCAGGATACAAAGTGTAACGCATACTGAATACAACAAAAAGGGCATAATTACATACAAGGTCAGTGATGGTGGGAGGAATACATTTTATGACACAGCAAGGAAGGCGGTGGGGACATGGTATCAGGAAACAAAACTAATGTGGGATCCTATGGTGCTCCAGCACCAGTTCAACATGGACATAATTTGAAGCTGATGTCCCTCTATGTCGTCCAGCCGCTTCTCCACAGCAGTCATCCTTTTATTGTTCTCCTCAACGGCACTCCAGAGAACTGCCAAGTCAGACAGCATTACATGCAGTTCTCTGGTGTCCACTCCTTCGACAGGCTGACCTACTGGTGGTGGTGGTGGTGGTGGTGATGGGGGTGCTGGTGGAGCAACAGGTGCTACTGTGTCCCTCCTCTTCTTAGGGATGCCGCTATGCACAGTGGCACCCTCTGCCATGGAACAGCCAGCAGGTGCAGACATGGTCCGTTCTTTGGCAGCCTGCCAGTCCAACTGGTGGTGATTAAGCATATGGGTGCGCAGGCCCCCAGTCCCCAGGTGACTCCTCCAGGGGTCACTGGTGCTCCTCCACCACACAAAGGTGACACTTCACCTCTCTGCTGTCCCCCATAACACAGACAAAAAACTGCCAAACAATGGAGTTGTGGGGAGGCCCAGTCACAGGCAGGGGAGGGCCAGATGAACTGGCAGGAGGCTGCTCACACTGCTCAACAGTACTGACGGGATCCACACCTGGGCCTGGGGGAACAGGCACATCCTGCTCCAAAGGACCTGGTGCTGGACTTAGTGGTGTTGGTGGTGGTTGAACTGCCTCAGAGTCAGGAGGCAGTGCTGGTCCTGCTTCTGGGGGTTGGACACTCACAAGTTTAGAGTGGTCCAACACAAATGGGAGCCCATGCCCCCCACGCATGCACATGGTACAATGACGCATACTACCACGCTTTCCCAGAGCTGCCCCCGGCCCAGACATTCCCTCACCCAGCTCCATCTCATGACACAAGCACAACACACACACAGTCACACACACACAGACAAACAACTAAGTAAGTAGAAAAGAAAATGAAAATTTACAGAAAGAACAAATTAAGTAAAAAACAGTGAAAAAAATACAAAAAATGTAGATTTTAAAAAAGCTGTTGGGTTAACTATCAAATGTTAACTTTCCTCTTCTGCAATCAAAACACTCCTCTCTCTAGTACACACTCCTCTCTCTCAGTCTGCACAGGAGAAAGTGAAACTTCCTTCCTGCCTGGCTAGAGAGCATGTGACTTACAGTACTGTAAGCCATGTTATGTGGGGGGGCTGCCAAGTCTGAAACACCAAGTGGATCACTTAGAATCATAAGGAGGAATGCAAATTCCATTGAAGTCAATGACTTCACCTTACTTCGTGTTGTCATTCAGCCCAACGCGAAGTAGTAATGACAAGGCAAAGTGAGCACTTTGCATTGCCTACTCCATGTGGCCCAGTGTAAGCGAGTGCCCACTTCACGTGCACTTGCCAGCGGATTTTAAATTCGCTGCATCTCTATCGAAGAAAATGTTGTTGAACCAGCATTGTAGAGCCATTATCTTGTTACAACCTTTGTAATAGCTCCAATTGACCTGTAAGTTTACCACATTCAAAATATTTATCTTCTGTTTTCCAGCCTTTTATCCTTTGATTTTTACTTTAAATAAAGGTCAGCTGTTCTGGAGTACATATCATTGCCACTGTTTGAACAGCATCTTCATTTGTAATTAAGGCTGTCATGGCTTACAATAATAATAATACTAAAAATAAACCTGCAAGTCAATAATTTTCCATCTATTCTTATACACACCCAAGGCATGTGCTGTTCATTCACTAACCAATTATTTCCAAGATTAGCAACCCAAAGTGTCAGAATTATAGGCTGGAATATCAATCATGCAGTATGACATTCAGCTCTATCTTAAGCCTTACTTCTATAAATTATATAAACAAAGGAAAATTGACTCATTGTTTCCTTTTTCATAATCTACTGTATAGAAAGTTCTAGATAATTATGAATAAATGTTTCTGTCACACCCTTTACATTGTATGTAAAAACAGATTTGATTATTCCTATAAGATATAAAACAAACAACTAATAACCACTGCATAAATATAGACTCTTGTAAACACTATAAACAGCAGCAGAAATGTTAAACAACAAAGCTTTCAGAAAATAAAACAATCAATAAAAATTCAAAAGCAATGAAGAAAAGTAGACACAACATACTGTTTTAGTATGCTTTTGTGAACAATACCATTAGTCATGAATTAGCACATATGTTTCTTTACATTAGTATCATAGACCATTTATTTGTATAAAATTTGATCAAATACTTCTTCACATGAAAAATGTTTAATATTCCTTTATATAGGCATGAGAGCTTCTTTATATAACAAAGTTCAAAGATTAAGACTATTTTCCCATGCAACCACAGCAAAGTCCAATTAGAATATTATAAAAATATCAAAAATAATACCCAGGACATCTGGTTAGTGAAATGGTTTGAGTTTTCTTCTTAATTTTAGAATATTGCTGAGAATCCTTATTTCCCTTGGTGGCAAAAGTCCTTGTTGGGTTCCTCATGTTTTGGATTGGTCTCCACACAGTTACTAGAAATCCTGGCATTGTTGCATACAGTAATGATGAAGCAGTCTCTTTTATAGTAAATGCAGATAGAAATAGATGGTTCCTCCTGGCAAGCAAGAAATGTTGATACCACAGGAAGAGTGGAAGCGCTCACCATTCCCAAGAAAGCAGACTCCAAACTGGTTGTACAGTAGGTTCAGTTTCTCAACAGTTTATTCACAGCCAGTGAACACACAACAATCAGCTAGGACAGTGCAGGTGCACTATCCCTGTGCTTATATTTAGCCCAGCTCCTGGGCTTCATCAGAGCTCTGACAAAGCTCAGGGAGTTTGGTGAAACATAAGCACAGGGATAGTGCATCTGCACTGTCCTAGTTGATTGCTGTGTGTTCACTGGCTGAGAATAAACTGTTGAGAAACTGAACCTATAACCAGTTTGGAGTCTGCTTCTTGTGAATGGTGAGTACTTCCAGTCTTTCTGTAGTATCGGTCTCATTTGGAGCCCACCATCAGCCTAGTGCTCTACTCCCTGTCTCTGCTTAGTTCACACTTTTTGTGGGAACACTGCTTCCAACCATAAGACACAGATTAGAGCAACACATGTTTTCACTGCAACGGGGTTAGCAGACTTCTATCCTGCCCCTCAGGGTAGTAGGCTTTATAACATCATGGCCAGAGCATCATCACTGCATCACCACGACATCAATCCACCCGTTTTGATTGGATCTTTCAAATAAGGTAGCCATGGCTAGTTTTGCCATCTGGGACTCCACCTCTCTTTGTACTTGTTCATTGTTAAGTCCAAAATTATTTTGTCTTTGCACTTTTGAATGAAATAAGATGCAATCTTGCCATTTTGAATTTAGCTCATCAAAGGCAGTCTTTGAAGCATCTCTCATGTTTCTGAGGCAAATATTTTTGGAAATAAGCTAATAATGGTTATAACATTGAGTTTCAGCAAAATATCTCAAACATATTTTAATTAGCTTACTTCTCAGGTCTGGAGCTACAAAATGAAGTATCTCCCATCCAAATCCATGTTCAGAAAGTCCGCATAAAGCACAAAATCCTTTGACAAAGTTTTTTCTTTGTCTTCAAGCGCAGACACTTGGCCCATAATTCAATGAATGGCAGGTTGTTGACCAAGTCTAAAGCACTTTTCATAACTTTAAACAACATATCTTGATCTTACAATGACTTGTTCACATAAAAGTTATATTTTTATACTTCTCCTGCACTGACCTCTCAGAAGAGACCAAACACAGATATGCCAGTTCTTAGACTACATAGAACATATTTGAAAATAACTAGCTTGCTCAAGGAGCTGCATGTGTAAATCCTAGACCCATTGTAGATTAAAATGTTCTTTATCAGGTGATATAGTTTTTGTCCCTGCAGTATTAAAGATAGCCTTTCAGCAAACAAAGGTTTCTTCTTCAGATTGAAATGTATTGAAGTTTAAAGGGAAACAGTGGAAAAGGCATAGCTTTACCCAGGCACTACAAAAATGCCTGATTAGTACTTTCAGAAGGTAACATTTTTTAACAAATAACTCTAATTGACTTTTTAGTGATTTAAATAGTGGCCTTCAACTTTCACTTTCTGTTGCTGAGAGCCACCATTTCATTAATAGCAGAGAGCTTCCTGTGCTCACTTTATGCTAATATGTCCTGCCAACCAATAGCTGAGGTCAAACAGGCATATTAGCATACAGAGAGCTCAGGAAGTTCACTGCTGCTCATGAAATGGCTGCTGCCAGCAACAGGAAGTGGAAGTTGTGGGTAGCAGTTCTAAATCATAAATAAAGTTGTTACTGTCTGACAGCACTAATTGAGAGTTTCTGCAGTGTCTGAGGAAAGCTTTGTCTTTTCCATTGTTTCCCTTTAACAGTTTTTTTCTTGAAGCAGTTAAGCTTGTATCTGGTACAGATAATTGTATTTCATCAAATGTCATCCTTGAAGCATCAGTTGCTGTAGAGGTTTCTTATCTCTCTTTGGCTGAATAGAGACAAGCACAAAACTCAAGAGGCTCATTTAGGCAGACCGTAGTTTTAAAGGAGGAGTTTGAAAGTCCCTTTTGTTTTCTTGGGTCCACTTTTAAAACCATACTGGAAGTTTTTTGTTGTTGTTGTTGTTTTTCTCTTAGACATTTCATGAAGTCAGATTTAAAAGTCAAACCCTTTTGGATTTTAAACCAGCTGTCTTTGTATTACATCCCAATTACATCCCCAGCTTAATAATATAATTAAATGCTAATACCTAGATATTATAATAACTATAAAATAATAATAATAAAATAATGTAAAATAATAAAATTATTATCAAATATGTTTTGCAATTTAGGATTTGTTCCCAGGGGCTAATGTAATTCTATGACATAACTGTGATGTGCAAAGCACCATAGGTTCAGCTGCATTTTTTATTTCCAGCTCCATAGGAGATCCATATAGAGGTCCAAATCCTCATTCCCACAAAGGTTGACAACTTCCTCCACCTGAGCTCTATCCTCCTCGTCTTCACTTCTCTACACTCACTTTCCTTCTCATCATCCTTAGTGAGAGACACATTTTTAAATATAGTCTTTTCTGTTTGTGCAACAGTCCGATTTACCTCTTCAGGCTATGACTCATGGCCAACCTCAGCACTCTGGTATAGGAATAGAAACCCATGATCCAAACCAGGCTCAGCACCACCATCACCAGCAGTCATGGGGACACCAGCAACTTACTCCTTAACGATTATTTCTGAGCCAGGTATTTTACTAGCTCTTGGACTAGCCCACTTGTCACTGCCTCCCCTCGTACCAACCAAAATGGATGCCGCAGATGTGGCAGAGAATAGTTTGCCAAAATGCATGCCACTGCCGCTCCCACCAACTATTCCTTTGCTACTGCTACCAGTTCCCGAGCCCATGGATGAAGCTGCTGCAGTGGTAGTGTTTTTTATGTGCAACAATATTTTCCTTACAGAACCTATGCACTTCTTGCCCATCTTAGAGTCACCTCTTCCTTTATCTGAACATCTCTTCCAGTCATCTTATGTAGTTAGACTTTCAGTATTTGCAAGGAAAACATTTAATTATCACTGCAGTAAAACTAAATACCAACAGCAGCAGACAACAGCTCACTAAAGGGATAAGCAGTGCGATCTGAATCAGAACAGTTTACTGAGCTAACAGTAGCTGCACTAAAAGCACAACACATTTTGATGTTCTTATTTTTAGGTAACACTAGAGAGTAACAAGAAACACATAATGGGCTATGCAAAATAAGTTACTATAAGTAACAGTACCACTTTAAGAACTACACAAAATAACTACAATCAATATAGAAACAGAGTGACAAAAATAATTCACTTAACTACACAATACTGTACTAAATAAAATGACAATTCAGAGACCACAGACAAAAGCAGCTTAGAAGAAAGAGTGAGGAAAACATATCAGACTAGTGCTCACACAGCTGCCTTGCTTGCTAGCTGAAAAATCCCTCCCCCACACATCACTGCTTCACTAGACAAAATAAAACAACTACTTTTAACTAAATAAAACTGCAAAACTAGAAGGGTAATCTAGCTGCACAAGGCACTCTAGATAGTTTTTGTGAGTGATTTGGTTTGATAACTCTATGTTCTGAGTAGTTTTAGATGTTTCTTGTTCAGACAAGCAGGAATGACTTCTCCAACTCTCTCTTCATGCACTGCACTGATCACAATCTCTGCATGGCAGAACAGCATTTCAGTACCATATGATCTTCTCTTCCATAGCACATTCCAAACTTCACTTGAGGGCCTCACTTCACTGGTAAAGTTACCAAATGTGCCATTCAAAGTTTAACCCTAAACAGTGAACTGGAACTTTGCTGGGTGAATTAACTTTGTGAATTGAGGTAAATTTACAAATGAATCCACAATGTGAAGTTAAACAGCTACTCACCCCACTACTGGAAAACCAGCTAGTGGAGGAAATGAAGTAGAACTTTCAGAAACCAGAGGACGTATTGCAGGCACTATGTTCTCCCTGTGTGGAGTAGGGGGGTGGGAAAGATAGAGAAAGGAGGGAAGAGACAGAGGAATTAAATGTATGGTTAAAGGAATAGTGTCAGGAGAAGGGGTACCTCTTTGTAGAGGACACAAAGAACTTCCAGGACTGGAGGTTCATCAAAGGTGGTGGCCTTCACCTGCCAAGAGAGAGGACCAGTGCACTAGTGCAGAAGGTTGAGATCTACATTAGACAGTTAAACTGATTGCAGGGGACACTGAGGCTAGTGGCACCATGTTACAGGAGTAAGGGAAGGGAGCCTAGATAGCACTCCCTATACTGTGACTGGCATAAGGTGGGTAAAATAAGGTTGAAATTCAAAAAATAAATAGTGGAAGAAGCAAAGGTGGAAATGTCCCAAGGTCTGCAAGATTAGGAAAATAAAAAGCTGAGGAGAATGGGAAGGAATGCAGATGTAGGATCACAAAGCAGAAAAGAGGATCCAGAACAAGTTGGAAGGGTGTCTGCCTTAATGCCAAGAGTCTTGGTGATAAAATTAGTGAGTGCCAGGCATTGGCAGCAGACACTGAGTGGACCTTGTATCCATCACAGAAGCTTGGGCCGCAGAGAATAATAACTGGGATGTGTCCGTCTCAGGTTACACAATGTTTTGACAGGATAGAGGGAAAGGTGAAGGTTTGGGGGCGGGTACTGATGGGACTTTACACACTCCACCCCTGCCAATGTCATTCATCACAGAACACAACCATTTGTGACCAACAACACACACTGTGTAAAACATTTAAGTCAGCCCACATTACAGAGTGTTTTTACGCATAAGCTGAAGTAACCCCCCCCCAGTCATACAGTGTCATGTGAACTTAATGCTGCTGCAGTGGAAATGCTGGCAATCGATCTTTTGCCCTTCTCCTTTGTGGAGAATTCTGGGTTGCGGTGGTTTACTGCCCGTGCCTGTCCAAAATGGAAAGTCTCATCCTGGACATACTTTTCTACCCTTGCTGTTCCCAAGTTGTTCCACACTGTTTCAAACTCAGTAAGACATGCCCTTCAGTATTCCTCTTCTCCATTCATCCATTTAAGTATGGATATGTGGACAAGTGGCAAATCAGTGGGGAGTTCATATCTGTGTAACTACACACTGGGCCCAGGTACCGGGGGTTGTTTGTTATGCTGGTATTGTTAATAATCAGTGCAGGAAGGTGGACTGTCACGGTAGCAATCTTCCTCGAATTTGCCAGCATGCAACAATTGCTATGCACAGTGTGACCTGTTCACTCACTGGTGAGAACATGTTGGGCATGGTATTGACTGAAATTGACAGATGGCTATACCCTCTGTCCCTGACAGCTGGGTTGATAGCAAGTGACAATAGGTCAAATGTGGTGAAATGCATCACAAATGGTAGTTTTTTTCATGTTCCATGCATGGACCACTGTTTAAATCTTGTGGTTCAGGAGTTTCTGCAGCACCCTGACATAAAGGAAATGCTGACCATTGCATGACGTGTCTGCTCTCACTTTTCAAGATCTGGAAATCCCCAGTGACCAACTGCGGCAGTTGCAGAAACAAAACAGCCTGCCACAGCACCACTTGAAGCTGGAAGTTGTCATCCGATGGAACTCCATGCTATACATGGTAGAGAGGTTGTATGATCAATACAAAGCCATCACAGAATATCTTGTTATGCACACTAGCCGTGACAGTTCTTGGGCCTCCATGTATATGACGACTGAACAGTGGTGCCTCATGGACTCTGTAATAATAATTTTGTGGCCGTTTGAACATGCCACACAGGCAGTGAGTGGTGAGTCTGCCTCCATTAGCCAACCAATTCCACTGCTGCAGGTGCTGACGCAGACATTCGTGAATGTACAGCATAGCCTTGATGTAACTGGAGACGGTGGTAGCAGTATGTTGCTGCAACACATGCTGATAGTATTCGACCAGAATCGTAACATTGTGAGCATTCAGCATAGTGACAACTTTGCCATGGCAACAATGCTGGACCCTCGATACAAACATGGAAATGCATCAGTACTGGAGGAGGGAGGGCATGAACAGATAAAAATATCAGCGGTTAACTGGTTTGCTTGGTTAATGGGGCACAGAAGTCACGTGCCAAGGGTTTGCAAGTCTCAGCAGCATAATCCAGCTGAAGGTGTAGCTGGAGGACCAGCAAGCTTATCATGCAAGGATAAGGGGACTGTAGTTCCTGGTGGTCTGTCATCCAAAGCAGTTGGCATCAACCTGCTTTGGGAGACTTTGTCCCAAGTGGGTATTTGTAACATCAATGATTCTGGGAAACAGGCTGATGCATCAACAATCGGACTTAGTGTGGCACAGAGAATGGTTGAGTCACATTTGCCTGAAAACTGGCATCTGACAATAAGTGAAGATCCTCTTTTGCACTGGAGTGGAAAGGTCAGGGAATGTCCAGAGCTGACTGCAGTGGCACTGAAGTACCTCCTATGCCCACCCTCCAGTGTAAATGTTGAGAGGATATTCAGCTCAGCAGGTGCAATAGTCAGAGATCATCAGACAAACCTGTCTCCTGCAAATGTTAGTTTGCTAACATTCATTAAAATGAATGAGAGGCACATACCAGCACAGACTGCAACCTCAGTATTCATACCCCAGCCTAGTCATGGTGGTCTTGCTGATGTGGAAATGGAGCATCCTGGTGGCACTGACAGAGTCTGCCTGAAACGGCCCACCACTACCGTAGATGATGACACAATGGAGAAAGAATTTCCCAGTGGTCAGACTTCAGATATCGATGACTGTGAGGGCAGTTTTCTTTATGAGGATGATGATGTGGTTAATGTTGACAGGCTTTAACTGCAGTATTTAAAAGACTGTGGGCCCCCACACCCCGGACCACCACCACCGGGACTGATGTTATCCAAGTCTCCTGCCACCATGAGTCTGTCTGCCCACCCCGGACCACCACCACTGGGACTGATGTTATCCAAGTCTGCTGCCACCATGACTTTTTCTGCCCCCCCCGGACCACCACCACCACCACTGGGACTGATGTTATCCAAGTCTGCTGCCACCATGAGTCTGTCTGCCCACCCCAGACCACCACCACTGGGACTGATGTTATCCAAGTCTGCTGCCACCATGAGGCTGTCTCCCCACCCCAGACCACCACCACTGGGACTGATGCCATTCAAGTCTGCTGCCACCATGAGTCTGTCTGCCCCCCATGGACCACCACCACCACTGGGACTGATGTTATCCAAGTCTGCTGCCACCATGGGTCTGTCTGCCCATCCCAGACCACCACCAACGGGACTGATGCTATCCAAGTCTGCTGCCACCATGAGTCTGTCTGCCCCCCATGGACCACCACCACCACTGAGACTGATGTTATCCAAGTCTGCTGCCACCATGAGTCTGTCTGCCCCCCATGGACCATCACCACCACTGGGACTGATGTTATCCGAGTCTGCTGCCTCCATGAGGCTGTCTCCCCACCCCTGACCACCGCCACCGGGACTGATGTTATCCAAGTTTGCTGCCACCATGAGTCTGTCTGTTTGCCCCCCATGGACAACCACCTCCACCACTGTCACTGATGTTATCCAAGTCTGCTGCCACAATGAGTCTGTCTGCTCACCCCGGACCACCACCACTGGGACTGATGTTATCCAAGTCTGTTGCCACCAAAAGGCTGTCTCCCCACCCTGGACCACCACCATCAGGACTGATGTTATCCAAGCCTGCTGCCACCATGAGAATGCCTGTCTGTCCCCCAAGGACCACCACCACAACTAGGACTGATGCTATCCAAGTCTGCTGCAACCATGAGTCTGTCTGCCCCCCATGGACCACCACCACCACTTGGACTGATGTTATCCAAGTCTGCTGCCACCATGGGGCTGTCTGCCCCCCATGGACCATCACCACCACCACAGGGACTGATGTTATCCAAGTCTGCTGCCACCATGAGGCTGTCTCCCCACCCCAGACCACCACCACCACTCTGACTAATGTTATCCAAGTCTGCTGCCACCATGAGTCTGTCTGTCTGCCCCCCATGGACCACCACCACCACTTGGACTGATGTTATCCACGTCTGCCAACACCATGAGTCTCTCTACCCACCCTGGACCACCACCACCGGGACTGATGTTATCCAAGTTTGCTTCCACCATGAGTCTGTCTGCCCCCCATGGACCACCACCACCACTGGGACTGATGTTATCCAAGTCTGTTGCCACCATGAGGCTGTCTGCCCACCCCAGACCACCACCACCAGTATTGATGATATCCAAGTCTGCTGCCACCATGAGTTTGTCTGTCTGCCCCCCATGGACCACCACCACCACTGGGACTGATGTTATCCATGTCTGCTACCACCATGAGTCTCTCTACCCACCCTGGACCACCACCACCGGGACTGATGTTATCTAAGTCTGCTTCCACCATGAGTCTGTCTGCCCCCCACAGACCACCACCACCACCGGGACTGATGTTATCCAAGTCTGCTGCCACCATGAGTCTGTCTGTCCACCCCAGACCACCATCACCGGGACTGAGATTATCCAAGTCTGTTGCCACAATGAGGCTGTCTGCCCCAGACCACCGCCACTGGGACTGATGTTATCCAAGTTTGCTGCTACCATGAGTCTGTCTGTCTGCCCCCATGGACCACCACCACCACCACTGGGACTGATGTTATCCAAGTCTGCTGCTACCATGAGTCTGTCTGCCCTCCCCAGACCACCACCACTAGGACTGATGCTATCCAAGTCTGCTGCCCCCATGAGTCTGCCTGCCCCCCATGGACCATCACCACCACGGGGACTGATGTTATCCAAGTCTGCCACCACCATGAGTCTCTCTACCCACCCTGGACCACCACCACCAGGACTGATGTTATCCAAGTCTGCTGCCACCATGAGGCTGTCTCTCCACCCAAGACCACCACCACCGGGACTGATGATATCCAAGTCTGCTGCCACCATGAGTCTGTCAGTCTGCCCCCCATGGACCACCACCACCACTGGTACTGATGTTATCCAAGTCTGCCACCAACATGAGTCTCTCTACCCACCCTGGACCACCACCACTGGGACTGATGTTATCCAAGTCTGCTTCCACCATGAGTCTGTCTGCCCCCCACGGACCACCACCACCACTGGGACTGATGTTATCCAAGTCTGCTGCCACCATGAGTCTGTCTCCACCCAAGACCATCACGGGACTGATGTTATCCAAGTCTGTGGCCACCATGAGTCTCTCTACCCGCCCTGGACCACCACCACTGGGACTGATGTTATCCAAGTCTGCTTCCACCATGAGTCTGTCTACCCCCCATGGACCACCACCACCACTGGGACTGATGTTATCCAAGTCTGCTGCCACCATGAGTCTGTCTCTCCACCCAAGACCACCATCACCGGGACTGATGTTATCCAAGTCTGTGGCCACCATGAGGCTGTCTGCTCACCCTAGACCACCACCACCGGGACTGATGATATCCAAGTCTGCTGCCACCATGAGTCTGTCAGTCTGCCCCCCATGGACCACCACCACCACCGGGACTGATGTTATCCATGTCTGCTTCCACCATGAGTCTGTCTGCCCCCCCATGGACCACCACCACTTGGACTGATGTTATCCAAGTCTGCTGCCAACATGAGTCTGTTTGCCCCCATGGACCATCACCACCACCAGGACTGATGTTATTCAAGTCTGCTGCCACCATGAGTCTGTCTGTCTGTCTGCCCCCCATGGACCACCACCACCACTGGGACTGATGTTATCCTAGTCTGCTGCCACCATGAGTCTGTCTGCCCACCCCGGACCACCATCCCCGGGACTGATGTTATCCAAGTCTGCTTCCGCCTTGAGTCTGTCTGCCCCCCATGGACCACCACCACCACCACTGGGACTGATGTTATCCAAGTCTGCTGCCACCATGAGTCTGTCTGCCCACCTCAGACCACCACCACCACCGGGACTGATTTTATCCAAGTCTGCTGCCATCATGAGGCTGTTTCCCAACCCCAGACCACCACCACTGGGACTGATGTTATCCATGTCTGCTGCCACCATGAGTCTGTTTGCCCACCCCAGACCACCACCACCACCGGGACTGGTGTTATCCAAGTCTGTTGCCACCATGAGTCTGTCTGCCCTCCCATGGACCACCACCACCACTAGGACTGATGTTATCCAAGTCTGCTGCCACCATGAGTCTGTCTGCCCACCATGGACCACCAGTCTACCAGTGCACCACCACCACTAGCTTCTTAATATTTAAACCATAAAGTGAGTATGTGCACTCATGTTTGTTATGCTGCCTCACCTCCTTAAGTTGTCTGTTTTGTTTTCTGTAGCTTTTCAGAGCCACTGTGACAAAACACATACAGTACACTTATTTTGTTCCTTTTACAGGAGAACAAAAACAGGCTGCATCGCTAATATTACTCATTGGGAAAGATGCTGTAGCTATACCATACAGACAAGAAGTGATGTAATGTCTGTGTGAAATCCATTTAAGTATGAAGATTTTATTTCATCCATTTCATTGCTTTGTAAAGACTGCTGAAAAGATTGCAAACAACAGGTTGTCTTAATAGTTAAGATGTGTCTCTGAAATGTAACTTAGTTGACAATAGGGGTTGAGATTTGATAACCAGAGAGGGACACATAACAATGAAATTGTAACTTTTAAGAAGCCATTCATTTCTTTTTAGGAAAATTCACGATACTTGTTGTTCTGTCATAGTGGCCTTATCCAAAAAGTGTGTCAACATGATCAGGCACACCTCCCGACCCGAGCTTGGGCATGCAACACGCGAAGTCATTTCATTTGATGACCATGATCATTGTTAAGAACCAGACTCAGAAGGATGCTGATGAAATCTGTGAAGAAATAAAAAAAAAGAAACCATTACAGACAAAACTGAAATTATGATCCCTCGAAAAAATATTTACCTTCAAGTGCTTGAGAGTTATCCATTTCCATTTAAGTGCAAAAAATTCCCATTGAGCACTGGACAGTGCACAGCAACAGTTTGGAGATGGAGTCACCTGTGCGTGATGCAGAACAATAGCATGAGTACATGTCCATGTCAAGTTCAACTCCCCTCATCATCACCTACAAAATACACAACCATATATCTATCTATCTATATACATATCTACTCAGCAAGGCTACTATTACTGTACATCCAAAGGGCACCTTCATTCCAGTTGAGATGATCACTTTTCACTTTTATGCACACAAGGAGGATGCATTGTAGGCCAGCAGAAAAAATCTGGGGACTTTGTGCCACCACTGCATGCATGACTGAGTGCGCCATTAATTCTGGGGGATTTTGTATGTGCTGAAACAGTCTCATTTTACTCTGTTACCACTTGTCAATTTTCTGGAAACAAGACAGATGCCTTTTACGGATGCAGAAAAATGAGGCACCAAAGCGGTGCACACACACAAAACACACAGACACAGTGGGCCTGCAGAAAAAATCTGGGGACTCTGTGCCACTTTTGTGCGCATGACTGAGTGCTCCATTAATTCTGGGGAACTTTGTATGTGCTGAAACACTTTCATTTCACTGTGTTACCACTTGTCAATTTTCTGGAAACAAGACAGATGCCTTTTGCGGATGCAGAAAAATGAGGCACCAAAGCAGTGCACACACAGACACATAACAGAAGGAAGGGTCCTCAGAATACAAAGTGTAACACATACTGAAGACAACAAAAAAGTGCATAATTACATGCAAGGGTCAGGGATGGTGGATGAATACATTTTATGACACAGCAAGGAAGGTGGGGGGAACATGGAGTGAGGAAACAAAACTAATGTGGGATCCTATGGTGATCCAGCAGCAGTTCCAGCATGGAGGTAGAAGACTTGGTTTGCTGGCCAAGGCACCTAGCTTCACCTGAGCTCTTTCCTTCTAAGACTCTTGAAAGGCAGAGTAGAGAAACTTACCAGAGCAAGGGAGAAGGATTAAGACTTAGTTTGGCTAAGCAGATTTACTGTGTGGTGGTGTTTTTTTTTTACTCACAGGGGTTGCTACTGTTTGTTGCTAACATTTCATTGCTTTATTTTTTCTCTGATTCAAATTGTTGTTGCTGGTATACCTTCTTCTGCATTATTACAAGGTGTGCCTACAGGTGTGTGCTAACAGATTACTGCTGTAATCTTCTGATTCAAATTGTCTTTTGCAAGGTATATCTTCTGTTACTGCTTTATTTTTCTCTGGAGCAAAGTGTTTCTTACATGGTATATCTTCTCTGAAATTACTGTATTACAGGTGGAGCTTACATTTTTGTGACTTTTTTATCATTGGGCTAAGCAAAATTACTGTTTGACACTGTGTTTTATTTTATTCTTGTTTGTTGAAAAGGTTTGTTGTCTCAGAGGTGTTTCAGTCTCCTTCTCACATTGAAGGAGCTAATTGCTTTTCCTCCCACAGCTCTTCCAAAGGATTAGGTGTGTATGTGGGGGTGGAGCTGGCAAACTGTCAGTAATTTCCAACAGAAAGAAGGGTTAAAAAGTCAGGTTAGTTTATATCTTGGAGGTAGAAGACTTGGTTTGCTGGCCAAGGCACCTAGCTTCACCTGAGCTCTTTCCTTCTAAGACTCTTGAAAGGCAGAGTAGAGAAACTTACCAGAGCAAGGGAGAAGGATTAAGACTTAGTTTGGCTAAGCAGATTTACTGTGTGGTGGTGTTTTTATTTTTTACTCACAGGGATTGCTACTGTTTGTTGCTAACATTTCATTGCTTTATTTTTCTCTGATTCAAATTGTTGTTGCTGGTATACCTTCTTCTGCATTATTACAAGGTGTGCCTACAGGTGTGTGCTAACAGAGTACTGCTGTAATCTTCTGATTCAAATTGTCTTTTGCAAGGTATATCTTCTGTTACTGCTTTATTTTTCTCTGGAGCAAAGTGTTTCTTACAGGGTATATCTTCTCTGAAATTACTGTATTACAGGTGGAGCTTACATTTTTGTGACTTTTTTATCATTGGGCTAAGCAAAATTATTGTTTGACACTGTGTTTTATTTTATTCTTGTTTGTTGAAAAGATTTGTTGTCTCAGAGGTGTTTCAGTCTCCTTCTCACATTGAAGGAGCTAATTGCTTTTCCTCCCACAGCTCTTCCAAAGGATTAGGTGTGTATGTGGGGGTGGAGCTGGCAAACTGTCAGTAATTTCCAACAGAAAGAAGGGTTAAAAAGTCAGGTTAGTTTATATCTTGGAGGTAGAAGACTTGGTTTGCTGGCCAAGGCACCTAGCTTCACCTGAGCTCTTTCCTTCTAAGACTCTTGAAAGGCAGAGAAGAGAAACTTACCAGAGCAAGGGAGAAGGATTAAGACTTAGTTTGGCTAAGCAGATTTACTGTGTGGTGGTGTTTTTATTTTTTACTCACAGGGATTGCTACTGTTTGTTGCTAACATTTCATTGCTTTATTTTTTCTCTGATTCAAATTGTTGTTGCTGGTATACCTTCTTCTGCATTATTACAAGGTGTGCCTACAGGTGTGTGCTAACAGATTACTGCTGTAATCTTCTGATTCAAATTGTCTTTTGCAAGGTATATCTTCTGTTACTGCTTTATTTTTCTCTGGAGCAAAGTGTTTCTTACAGGGTATATCTTCTCTGAAATTATTACAGGTGGTGCTTTACAGGTTTTACAGTTTTATCTAACATTAGGATAAGCTTTCAGGGTTACTGCATTTGTTGTTGACTGATTGTTTCTGCTCTTACCTCCTTGTTCTTTCGTCCGTGGTTCTTCTTTTTAGGCAGGGGAAGGGCCCAGCCACTCCACGCTACACTCCTTTTATAGGGTACCACAGTTGTGACATTTCCTGTGGCAGTGCAGGAAGGGGCGGATCAGTGGGGCATCCACAAGGTGATCTCATTTACAGGGGCACTAGTAATTTAACTTGTTATAACAAGTTAAACAAAGCACAATTAAACCATTACTTGCATTTTTTTCCTTTTTTTTTCCTTCTAATTACTCTGACTAGGTTACAAACCCAGCAACTTATTTGGAATGGATTTCATTAACTGCAGGTACTGTGGAACAATTTTCAGAAGGACAGTCTTACAGGATTTAGACACTGTCCTACATGCTGAGCCTTTGGAGATCTTAGGTCTCAGCTCGGGCAGCATGGGCAGAGATTGCGCCTCAAATTTCATATTGAAGAGGAAATACATTATAAGAACCACCCACCATTTCCCCAGCATCCAACAGAAAACCTCGACCGCAGAGGGTAGTTGGTCCAGGAGGTTGGCAGGTGGTTAGGAGGAGCAAATCAGGTGCCCCATCACTCTCTGCTCTCCAACACATTACCTCCAAAAACCATATAAACACTACAAACAGGTATCTGCCTCTATCTCTGAAATCAAATAAAGAGGCAGAAGACACTGCAGAGCAGGACACTGCGGCACAGGAGCTAGCACAACAATACTCACCCAAATCAGGAACCAAAACTAAACAAGCACAAAGGAAATCCAAAAAACTTCTGATCATAGGAGACTCCATGATTCAGGGAGTTGATACCCATCTCCAGCCAGGGGTGATGGTCAGATGTCTCCCAGGTACATCAGCATGGAGAGACACTGACCGCATTGCTAAAATTGTTCACAAAGCAGGAGAAAACATTGATGTCCTAGTACACATAGGGACTAATGATCTCGCTAGCCGGTCAGTTGTGGAGACCAAGGAACACCTGACTAAGCTGGGTGACAAACTATCATCTATTTCATCCGGCATCTCCTTCTCTGAGATCCTGCCAGTCTGGGAGAAGGGAGCAGATGGACGGAAGGTCAGAGAAGGGGAGATAGGGGAGATAAACACGTGGCTCAAGGACTGGTGCCAGGAAAAAGGACACAGATTTGTAGGGAACTGGCAACAGTTCTGGGAGCGAAAGTTCTTTAAATTTGATGGACTGCATCTGACTAAAGAGGGAGACAGTGCTTTGGGGCAGAAGTTTGACGTCTTTGCAGAATATTTAAACTAGCAAATGGGGAGAGGGGTGCAGCACCCCATACGTCGAATGGGAAGAACACCCTCCCCTCAGCTAGTGTCAAACAGGAATTCAGCGTGTTTGCCATTCATTTGCATCACCAGGTAAGAAAAAGGTTTGTCTCCCATACGATGCACAGGGTAATGCCAAACTTCACCCAACAACTAACACACCAAAATCTGGCCAATGGAAAATCATGTACACAAATGCTCACAGCCTGGGAAATAAGATCCCAGACCTGCAGGCAATAATGTCAGAGGCTAAACTGGACATAGTAGCAATTAGTGAGACGTGGTTTACCAGTAACCACACTTGGGAGACTTCAGTACCTGGCTATGTATTGTTCAGAAGAGACCAAGGTGCAAAAGGGAGGAGTGGCCCTGTATGTTAATGAAAATATCAAAGCTACAGAAATTCAGAATACACATAAGGAGCCAGAAGAACTGTGGGTCACCCTGGAAACAGGAAATGGGACAGCCATAAGAACTGGGGTTGTCTACAGGCCCCAGACCAGGGGGAGGACATAGACACATTACTGTTAGAAGATATACAAAACATGATAGCTAAAGGGGAGGTTCTGATAATGGGAGACTTCAACATGCCAAATACAGA
This sequence comes from Neoceratodus forsteri, assembly GCA_016271365.2. Classification (NCBI taxonomy): domain Eukaryota; kingdom Metazoa; phylum Chordata; order Ceratodontiformes; family Ceratodontidae; genus Neoceratodus; species Neoceratodus forsteri. The sequence goes on from CM028130.1 coordinate 60,634,367, forward strand.
TTGGTCAATACCAGCAGGAACATCTGCCAGAACTAGACTCATAGTGGATTCCCTGCAGGGGAGGGCCTCAAAGAACTGGTACAGCAACCCACAAGAGACAGGGCTATCCTAGATCTAGTACTGACTAACAAAGAAGGGATCACAGATCTCCAGGTAGAAGGTCACCTGGGGCCAGTGACCATCACATGGTATGGTTCAATTTGGCTACTACATCTAAATCATCCCATTCCAGGGCAAAAATATGGGACTTCAGAGGAGCTGACTTTGATAAGATGGCCAACAGAGTTAAGCTAGCCCTGGCAAAAAGAAACACAGGTGAGGAGGTACAGGCAAAGTGGGCAAGCATTAAGGATACAATACTTGAAGCAACATCCCATTGTGTTAGACAGAAAAGGAAGTGCAAAAGAAGAAGGAAACCACTTTGGTTCTCAAATACAGTAGCAGAAAAGGTCAGAGCCAAAAGGCTGGCCTTCAGGAAATATAAGGGAACACAGCGGATGAAGATATGGAGGCATACCAAACTGCCCTAAGGGAAGCAGGGAAGGCAGTAAGGCAGGCAAAGTCCCAAACTGAGGAAACACTAGACGAACAGTAAAGAAGGTGACAAGACTTTCTATAGATACATTAGTGAAAGGAGAAAGTCCAGAGGGGGTATTGCTAAACTTAATGGAGAAAAGGGAGCATGTGAGGAGGAGGACCCTGTAAAGGCATCTATCCTAAATAGATACTTTTGCTCAGTATTTACTGAAGAGAAGGTAGGGCAGGGCCCACAGCTCAGCATTATGGACACAGGGGAGGGAGGTGAGCACTACTCCCTTCACAAAAGAAAGGTCCTACAAGAGCTTGCAAGCTCAGGGTGGATAAGGAAATGGGACCTGATGGCATACATCCCAGGGTACTTAAGGAGCTAAAGGAGGAACTAGCAGAGCCATTAGCAGAATTGTTTAGTGAGTCTCTGAGCACAGGGAGGTCCAAGAAGACTGGAGAAGGGCTCATGTGATCCCGCTCCACAAGAGTGGTAGCAGGAGGAGGTGGGAACTACAGACCAGTCAGTCTTACCTCAGTAGTGGGCAAGATTATGGAGGCACTCCTTAAGGAAAGGATAGTGCAACACCTGGAATCCATAGGGGCACAGGATCCAAGACAGCATGGGTTTACAAATGGAAGGTCCTGTCAAACTAATCTCATAGATTTCTTTGACTGGGTAACCAGAGTGGTGGACCAAGGGGGAGCAGTTGATGTCGCCTACCTTGACTTCAGCAAAGCTTTTGACACTGTTCCACATAGAAGATTGATAAATAAGCTAGGTAGGCTCGGGGTGGGTCAGAAGTTGGTCAACTGGGTGGCAAACTGGTTGACTGGCAGAAAACAGAAGTGGTGGTAAATGGTATACAGTCAGAAGAAATGCAAGTCACAAGTGGGGTACCTCAGGGATCAGTCCTGGGGCCAGTCCTATTCAACATCTTCATTAGTGACCTCCAGATGGACTAGAGGGTAAGGATTGTCTGTTTGCAGATGACACCAAGATCTGCAACAGAGTAGATGATCCAGATGGGGTGGGCAGAATGAGAAGAGATCTGGATAAACTAGCAAAATGGTCAGAAGAGTGGCAACTGGGATTTAATGCAAAGAAGTGCAAAATCATGCACATAGAAGAGAAACCCTGAAGCCACTTATAGGCTGGGAGGAGTTGCTAGCAGTCACAAAGGAAGAAAGAGACTTGGGCATCATCATCACTGATGACCTAAAATCTCAAGCAGACCTCTAAAGCAGTAGGTAAGGCTAGGGGGTGTTAGGGTGTATTAGTAGGGGTATCACAAGTCGTAAGAGGGAGGTAATAATCCTCTGTACAAGACATTGGTTAGGGCCCCATCTGGAGTACTCGCGCAGTATTGGAGGCCACACCTTCACAAGGACATTAACCAAATTGAGGCAGTCCGGAGAAGGGCAACAAAATGGTGCAGGGACTGCATCAGAAGACATATGAGGACAGATTAACGGAGCTCAATATGTATACCCTTGAGCAAAGGAGGGAGAGGTGATATGATCGAGACATTTAAACACCTAAAGGGCATAAACAAGGTGAAAGAGTTTAACATGTTTAAATATAAGAAAAATAGCAGGACAAGAGGACACAGCATGAGATTAGAGGGAGGCCAATTAAGGGGAATGAGGAAATTCTTTTTCACAGAAAGGGTGGTAGATGCATGGAATGGCTTACCACAAGAAGTGGTGGCTATGAATACAGTGCAGGGCTTCAAACAGGCATGGGATAGGCATAAGGGAGCAATACAAATGACTATGAATAGATAGGTCACTGACAGAGCAAAGGCCGATGGCACATTTATAAGGTAGAAAAAGAAATGGGCAGACTGGATGGGCCTTGCGGTCCTTATCTGCCATCAACTTCTATGTTTCTATGTTTCTATGGACATAATTTGAAGCTGATGCCCCTCTATGTCATCCAGCTGCTGCTCCACAGCACTCATCATCTCACTGTTCTCCTCAACAGCACTCCAGAGAACTGCCAAGTCAGACATCATTACACGCACTTCTCTGATGTCCAGTCCTTTGACAGGCTGACCTTCTGATGGTGGTGGTGGGGAGGGAGTGCTGGTGGAGCAACAGGTGCTGCTGTAGCCCTCCTCTTCTTAGAGATGCCGCTATGCACAGCGGCACCCTCTGCCATGGAATGGCCAGCAGGTACAGACATGGTCCATTCTGGGGCAGCCTGCCACTCCAACTAGTGGTGATTAAGCATGTGGGTGCGCTGGCCCCCAGTCCCCAGGTGACTCCCCCAGGGGTCACGGCACTCCTCCATCACACATAAGCGACACATCACCACACTGCTGTCCCCCCCAACACAGTCAAAAAACTGCGAAACAACAGAGGTGCGGGGAGAACCAGGCACAGGCAGGAAAGGGCCAGATGAACCAGCAGTAGGCTACACACACTGCTCAACAGTACTGATGGGATCCACACTTGGACTTGGGAAAACAGGCACATCCTGCTCCAAAGGACCTTGTGCTGGACTTGGTGGTGGTGGCTGAACTGCTTCAGAGTCAGGAGGCAGTGCTGGTCCTGTTTCAAGGGGTTGGACACTCACAAGTTTAGAGTGGTCCAACACAAATGGGTGCCCATGCCCCCCACTCATGTGCATGGTATGATGACGCATACTACCACGCTCTCCCAGAGCTGCCCCCGCCGCAGACATTCTCTCACCCTGCTCCATCTCATGACACAAGCACAACACACACAGTCACATACACACAGACAAACAACTAAGTAAGTAGGTAAGAAAAATGAAATTTACAGAAAGAACAAATTTAGTAAAAAAACAGTACAGAAAAGACAAAAAAATGTAGCTTTTAAAAAAGTTGTTGGGTTAACTATCAAATGTTAACTCTCCTCCTCTGTAATCAAAACACTCCTCTCTCTAGTACACACTCCTCTCTCAGTCTGCACAGGAAAAAGTGAAACTGCCTGTGTGACTCACTTCCTTCCTGCCTGGCTAGAGAGCATGTGACTTACAGTACTGTAAGCCATGCAAAGTGTGGGGGGGCTGCCAAGTCTGAAACACTAAGTGGATCATAATTAGGAACGCAAAGCCCATTGAAATCAATGACTTCACCTTACTTCATGTTGTCATTCAGCTCAATGCAAAGTGGTAATGACAAGGCTAAGTGAGCACTTTGCATTGCCTACTCTACGTAGTGGAGTGGCAATGCGAAGTGCCCACTTTGCTTGCACTTCGCCAGCAGATTTTAAATTCGCTGCATCTCTATCGATTAAATTGTTTATGAACCAGCATTGTAGAGCCATTATATTGTAACAGCCTTTATAATAGCTCCACTTGACCTGCAAGTTTACCGCATTCAAAATATTTATCTTCTGTTTTTACAGCTCTTTTATCCTTTGATATTTACTTTTAATAAAGGTCAGCTGTTCTGGAGTATATATCATTGTCACTGTTTGAACAACATCTTCATTTGTAATTAAGGCTGTCATAGCTTACAATAATAATAATACTAAAGATAAACCTGCAATTCAATAATTTTCCATCTATTCTTATACACATCCAAGGCATGTGCTATTCATTCACTAGCCAATTATCTCCAGGATGAGTAACCCAAAGTGTCAGAATTATATGCTGGAACATCAATCATGCAGTATGACATTCAGCTCTATCTTAATCCTTACTTCTATAAATTATATAAGCAAAGGAAAATTGACTCATGTTTTCCTCTTTCACAATCTACTGTAAAGAATGTTTTAGATAATTATGAATAAACGTTTCTGTCACACCCATCAAATTGTATGTAAAAATAGATTTGATTATTCCTATAAGATATACAACAAATGACTAATAACCATTGCATAAATACAGAATCTTGTAAACACTATAAAGAGCAGCATAAATGTAAAACAACAAAGGTTTCGGAAAATAAACAAAAACAAGCAAAAACGATCAATAAAAATTCAAAAGCAATGAAGAAAAGTAAGTAGACAGAACATACTGTTTTAGTATGCTTTTGTGAACAATACCATTAGTCATGTATTAGCACATATGTTTCTTTGCATTAGTATCATAGACCATTTATTTGTATAAAATTTGATCAAATACTTCTTCACGTGAAAAATGTTTAATATTCCTTTATATAGATTTGAGAGCTTCTTTATATAACACAGTTCAAAGCATTAAGACTATTTTCCTATGCAACCCACAGCAAAGTCCGATTAGAATATTATAAAAATATTAAAAATAATACCCAAGACATCTGGTTAGTTGAATGGTTTGTGTTTTCTTCTTAATTTTAGAATATTGATGAGAATCCTTATTTCCCTTGGTGGCAAAAGTCCTTGTTGGGTTCCTCATGTTTTGGATTGGTCTCCACACAGTTACTAGAAATCCTGGCATTGTTGCATACAGTAATGATGAAGCAGTCTCTTTTATAGTAAATGCAGATAGAAATAGATGGTTCCTCCTGGCAAGCAAGAGAAATGTTGATACCACAGGAAGAGTGGAAGCGCTCACCATTCCCAAGAAAGCAGACTCCAAACTGGTTGTACAGTAGGTTCAGTTTCTCAGTAGTTTATTCACAGCCAGTGAACACACAACAATCAGCTAGGACAGTGCAGATGCACTATCCCTGTGCTTACATTTAGCCCAGCTCCCTGAGCTTCATCAGAGCTCTGACAAAGCTCAGGGAGTTTGGTGAAACATAAGCACTGGGATAGTGCATCTGCACTGTCCTAGTTGATTGCTGTGTGTTCACTGGCTGAGAATAAACTGTTGAGAAACTGAACCTATAACCAGTTTGGAGTCTGCTTCTTGTGAATGGTGAGTACTTCCAGTCTTTCTGTAGTATCGGTCTCATTTGGAGTGCACCATCAGCCTAGTGCTCTACTCCCTGTCTCTGCTTAGTTCACACTTTTTGTGGGAACACTGCTTCCAACCATAAGACACAGATTAGAGCAACACATGTTTTCACTGCAACGGGGTTAGCAGACTTCTATCCTGCCCCTCAGGGTAGTAGGCTTTATAACATCATGGCCCGGAGCATCATCACTACATCACCATGACATCAATCCACCCGTTTTGATTGGATCTTTCAAATAAGGTAGCCATGGCTAGTTTTTGTCTTCTGGGACTCCACCTCTCTTTGTGCTTGTTCATTGTTAAGTCCAAAATTATTTTGTCTTTGCACTTTTGAATGAAATAAGATGCAATCTTGCCATTTTTGAATTTAGCTCATCAAAGGCAGTCTTTCGAAGCATCTCACATGTTTCTGAGGCAAATATTTTTGGAAATAAGCTAATAATGGTTATAACATTAGATTTCAGCAAAATATCTCAAAAATATTTTAATTAGCTTACTTCTCAGGTCTGGAGCTACAAAATGAGATATCTCCCATCCAAATCCATTTTCAGAAAGTCCGCATAAAGCACAAGATCCTTTGGCAAAGTTTTTTCTTTGTCTCCAAACGCAGACACTTTGCCCATTATTCAATGAATGGCAGGTTGTTGACCATGTCTAAAGCACTTTTCATAACTTTAAACAACATATCTTGATCTTACAATGACTTGTTCACATAAAAGTTATATTTTTATACTTCTCCTGCACTGACCTCTCAGAAGAGACCAAACACAGATATGCCAGTTCTTAGACTACATAGAACATATTTGAAAATAATTAGCTTGCTCAAGGAGCTGCATGTGTAAATCCTAGACCCATTGTAGATTAAAATGTTCTTTATCCAGGTGATATAGTTTTGTCCCTGCAGTATTAAAGATAGCCTTGCAGCAAACAAAGGTTTCTTCTTCAGATTGAAATGTATTGAAGTTTAAAGGGAAACAGTGGAAAAGGCACAGCTTTACCCAGGCACTACAAAAATGCCTGATTAGTGTTTTCAAAGGTAATATTTTTTAACAAATAACTCTAATTGACTTTTTAGTGATTTAAATAGTGGCCTTCAACTTTCACTTTCTGTTGCTGGGAGCCACCATTTCATGAGTAGCAGAGAGCTTCCTGAGCTCACTTTATGCTAATATGTCCTGCCAACCAATAGCTGAGGTTAAACAGGCATATTAGCATACAGAGAGTTCAGGAAGTTCACTGCTGCTCATGAAATGGCTGCTGCCAGCAACAGGAAGTGGAAGTTGTGGGTAGCGGTTCTAAATCATAAATAAAGTTGTTACTGTCTGACAGCATTAATTGAGAGTTTCTGCAGTGTCTGAGGAAAGCTTTGTCTTTTCCATTGTTTCCCTTTAACATTTTTTTCTTGAAGCAGTTAAGCTTGTATCTGGTACAGATACTTGTATTTCATCAAATGTCATCCCTGAAGCTTCAGTTGCTGTAGAGGTTTCTTATATCACTTTGGCTGAATAGAGACAAGCACAAAACTCAAGAGGCTCATTTAGGGAGACCATAGTATTAAAGGAGGAGTTTGAAAGTCCCTTTTGTTTTCTTGGGTCCACTTTTAAAACCATACTGGACGTTTTTTGTTGTTGTTGTTGTTTTTGTCTTAGACTGTTCATGAAGTCAGATTTAAAAGTCAAACCCTTTTGGATTTTAAATCAGCTGTCTTTGTATTACATCCCAATTACATCCCCAGCTTAATAATATAATTAAATGCTAATACCTAGGTATTATAATGAATATAAAATAATAATAATAAAATAATGTAAAATAATAAAATTATTATGAAATATTTTTTGCAATTTAGGATTTGTTCCCAAGGGGCTAATGTAATTCTATGACATAACTGTGATGTACAAAGCACCATAGGTTCAGCTGCATTTTTTTATTTCCAGTTCTCATGGGAGATCCATATAGGGGGTCCAAATCCTCATTCCCACAAAGGTTGACAACTTCCTCCATCTGAGCTCTGTCCTCCTCATCTTCACTTCTCTACACTCACTTTCCTTCTCATCATCCTTAGTGAGAGACACATTTTTAAATGTAGTCTTTCCTGTTTGTGCAACAGTCCGATTTACCTCTTCAGGCTATGACTCATGGCCAACCTCAACACTCTGGTATAGGAATAGAAACCCATGATCCAAACCAGGCTCAGCACCACCACCACCAGCAGCCATGGGGACACCAGCAACTTACTCCTTAACCATTATTTCTGAGCCAGGTATTTTACTAGCTCTTGGACTAGTCCACTTGTTACTGCCTCCCCCTGTACCCACCAAAATGGATGCCGCAGATGTGACAGAGAATAGTTTGCCAAAATGCATGCCACTGCCACTAGCACCAACTATTCCTTTGCTACTGCTACCAGTTCCAGAGCCCATGGATGAAGCTGCTGCAGTGGTAGTGTTTTTTAGGTGCAACAATATTTTCCTTACAGAGCCTATGCACTTCTTGCCCATCTTAGAGTCACCTCTTCCTTTATCTGAACATCTCTTTCCAGTCATCTTATGTAGTTAGACTTTCAGTATTTGCAAGGAAAACATTTAATTATCACTGCAGTAAAACTAAATAGCAACAGCAGCAGACAACAGCTCACCAAAGGGATAAGCAGTGTGATCTGGATTAGAACAGTTTACTGAGCTAACAGTAGCTGCACTAAAAGCACAACACATTTTGATGTTCTTATTTTTTAGGTAACACTAGGCAGAGTAACAAGAAACACATAATGGGGCTATGCAAAATAAGTTACTATAAGTAACATTACCACTTTAAGAACTACACAAAATAACTACAATCAATATAGAAACAGAGTGACAAAAATAATTCACTTAACTACACAATACTGTACTAAATAAAATGACAATTCAGAGACCACAGACAAAAGCAGCTTAGAAGAAAGAGTGAGGAAAACATATCAGACTAGTGCTCACACAGCTGCCTTGCTTGCTAGCTGAAAAATCCCTCCCCCACACATCACTGCTTCACTAGACAAAATAAAACAACTACTTTTAACTAAATAAAACTGCAAAACTAGAAGGGTAATCTAGCTGCACAAGGCACTCTAGATAGTTTTTGTGAGTGATTTGGTTTGATAACTCTATGTTCTGAGTAGTTTTAGATGTTTCTTGTTCAGACAAGCAGGAATGACTTCTCTCCAACTCTCTCTTCATAGCACTGCACTGATCACAATCTCTGCATGGCAGAACAGCACATTTCAGTACCATGTGATCTTCTCTTCCATAGCACATTCCAAACTTCACTTGAGGGCCTCACTTCGCTGGTAAAGTTACCAAATGTGCCATTCACGGCTTTAACCCCAAACAGTGAACTGGAACTTTGCTGGGTGAATTAACTTTGTGAACTGAGGTAAATTTACAAATGAATCCACAATGTGAAGTTAAACAGCTACTCACCCCACTACCGGAAAACCAGCTAGTGGAGGAAATGAAGTAGAACTTTCAGAAACCAGAGGACGTATTGCAGGCACTATGTTCTCCCTGTATGGAGAAGGGGGCCGAGAAAGATACAGTAAGGATGGAAGGGACAGAGGAATTAAATGTACGGTTAAAAGGAATAGTGTCAGGGGAAGGGGTACCTCTTTGTAGGGGAAACGGAAGACTATCAGGACTGGAGGCTCTTCAATGGTGATGGCCTTCACCTGCCAAGAGTGAGGACCGTTGCACTATTGCAGAAGGTTGATCTCTACATTAGACAGTTAAACTGATTGCAGGGGACACTGAGGCTAGGGGAACCATGTTAAAGGGAGTAAGGGAAGGGAGCCTAGATAGCACTCCCCCTATACTGCTGACTGGTAGCAGTAAGGTGGGTAAAAATAAGGTTGAGATTCAAAAAAATAAATAGTGGAAGAAGCAAAGGTGGGAAATGTCCCAAGGTCTGCAAGATTAGGAAAAATAAAAAGCTGAGGAGAATGGGAAGGAATGCAGATGTAGGATCACAAAGCAGCAAAGAGGATCCAGAACAAGTTGGAAGGGTGTCTGCCTTAATGCCAAGAGTCTTGGTGATAAAATTAGTGAGCGCCAGGCATTGGCAGCAGACACTGAGGTGGACCTTGTATCCATCACAGAAACTTGGGTCACAGAGAATAATAACTGGGATGTGTCCGTCTCAGGTTACACAATGTTTTGACAGGATAGAGGGAAAGGTAAAGATTTGGGGGGGGGGTACAGCCCTATATGTCAGGAAGGACATAAAAGCTGTGAAGGATGGACATATCAGGAAGCAAAGGAGAAACTGTCGGTTGGTTCACCACACAGCTCCCTCAGTCAAGAAAATACAGGTGGGTGATCTATAGACCAAAATGAAACAGGAACAAGAAACCTGTATAGTTCTTGAAAAGAGTTACTGAAGAAGTGAGGGCCAAGAAAAAGGCTTTCACCAGGTACAATGTGAAGTAGATGGAATGGGAATGGTAAGATTATCAAATAACACTAGGGAAGCAAAGAGGACATTCAGGAAGGCAAAGGCAGACATAGAGTTGCATACAGTATCGTGTAGGGGGTCAAGGGTGTAGACAAACAGTTCCTCAGATATACTAAGGAAAAATGGAAGCAGGGAGGGGCTACTGTTGGGCTTCAAGAAGTGGGAATGGTACTAGAAGAAGATGAACTAAAAGCAACGTCTTTAAGGATTTCGTCCGCTCTTTTCACAAGAGTAGACAGTAGGCGTCTGCCTAAAAGTGGCATCAAAGCAGCTGTCAGGAGCTTTCCTGAAATGAGAAAGCCAGTATTTAGGATAGAAAGGGTCCAGAAGAGGCTTGAAGCCCTAAAAGTAGATAAAGATCTAAGGTCAGATGAGAAGCACACCTCAAGGGTGCTCAAGGAATAGCTATTGAATTGGCTGAACCCCTAGTAGGGCTATTTAAAAGCTCTATTCAGGCAGGGGTTAATCCCAAAGACTGAAGGGAAATGGACCTAGTCCTGCTACATGGGGAGGGGGTACAAGGAACAACCAAGGAATTACTGACATGTCAGCTGTATTGGGTAAACTGATGGAGTCACTGATCAAAGAGGACCTTGTGGACTACCTAGAGGGTGATGGTCTGCAGGATAATAAACAGCATGGGTTCATGGCAGGGAAGTCTTGTCAGACTGAACTGACAGTTTTCTATGACTGGGTAACAAAGGCAGTAGAGCGGGGCCACACTGTGAATTTACTCTACTTTAATTTCAGCAAGACTTTCCACTTGGTGCCACGCAGAAGACTGCTGAAGAAGCTGGAGGATCTCAGCAAGATTAGGGACACAGTAAGAAAACTGGTTGAAGGAGAGGCAGCAGAGTGTGGTAAATGGTATCAAATAGGAAAAGAGGGAGGTCACAAGTGGATTACCACAGGGATCTGTTCTGGGTCCTGCCCTCTTCTTATTTTATCATGAATAATTTCTAGTCAACACAGAAACATAGAAACATAGAAGTTGTCAGCAGATAGGGGCCGTATGAACCATCAAGTCTGCCCTTGGTTTCCAACCCCCCCTTACTTAGCTGCCTGCTTGAGTATCCCATATTGTTTGTCCCATGCCCGCTTGAATTCCCCCAACGTCTTGACTCTCACCAGCCCACTCTGGCAGGCTATTTTATGGCTCCACAACACGCTCTGTGAAGAATTTCCTCATATTGCTCGTGTACTTTCCTCCCTTAAGTCTAAGGTCATGCCCTCTGGTCCTGTTGTAGTCTCTTAACTGAAAGAGGTTCCACACGTGGACATTGTTTTTTGCCTGTCAGATATTTAAATGTTTCGATCACGTCCCCACAATTCTAGGGAGTATAATTTAAGATCATCTAGTCTTGCCTTGTATGGTTTCTGATGCAAGTCTGCCACCATCTTTGTTGCTCTTCTCTGTACCATCTCCAGCCTATCTATGTCCTTCCTGAGGTGTGGCCTCCTGAACTGGACACAGTACTCCAGGTGTGGCCTTGTCAGGGACTGATACAGGGGCATGATTACTTCATGCCTTTTGCTTGTGATGCCCCTCTCTATGCATCCCAGGATGCCACTAGCTTTTAGTGCTGCCTTTTCACATTATTTACTGACCTTGAGGTCATCTGATATGATCACCCCCAGGTCTCACTCCTGCCTAGTAGCCACCAGTTGCTCTCCTCCCATTGAATACAGTTTTCCCAGGGTTACATTTTCCCAGGTGCATGACCTTGCATTTTTTGGCATTGAATTTCAATTACCAGGTCTGGGACCACTCCTCCAGTTTTTGGAGATCAGCTTCCATGCTATACTGTCCCTCTGGTGGGTCCATTCTGTTGCTGATTTTGGTGTCATCTGTAAACAGGCACACCTTTCTCTTCAGTCCATCTGCAATGTCACTGATGAATATGTTAAAGAGGATCAGCCCCAGAAATTAGCCCTGTGGGACCCTGCTAGTCACCCTCCCCTATTCTAACAAAGTGCCATTCACTAATACTCTTTGAGTTCTCTCATGTCACCAGTTTCTGACCCAGCTCATTATCTATGGCCCAACTCCCATGTTCTCCAGTTTTTTAACTAGTCTCCTGTGCGGAACAGAGTCAAAAGCTTTGCTGAAGTCCAGGTAAACAACATGCACTGCCCAACCCTGATCCACTGTTTTGGTGACCCAGTTGAAAAAATCAACCAGGTTTGTCTGGCAGGACCTCCCTGCCATGAAACCATATTGATTTTTGTCGTGCTGACCAGTTTGCTCCAAAAAAGTTACAATTCTTTCCTTCAGCAGGGACTCCATCAGTTTTCCCAAGACTGATGTTAGACTAACCAGATTGTCGTTTCCTGGCTGTTACTTGCTTCCACTCCTGTGGAGTGATACTACTGTTGCTTTCTTCCAATCCTCTGGCATCTCCCCGATCCTCAACAATTTGTTAAAGAGCACTGCTAAAGGTGTTGCCAGTTCTCTCCCAAGTTCTTTAAGTATTCTTGGGTGTATCCCATCTGGCCCCATAGTTTTATCTACCATTAACTTGTCTATTTCCTCTAGAACTCTTTCCTCGGTGAAGGGACCCATGTCTATTCCTTCAATTGGACACTTCTTTATGCCTATTGTTGGTCCGTTTCCATCTGCTTCCTTTGTGGAGACTGAGCAGAAGTACTCATTGAGTGCCTCTACCATCTCCCTGTATTGATCTGTGGGTTGTCCATCCTTTTTTGTGATTCTAACAATGCCCCCTTTGGTCTTCCTTTTTTCTTGTATGTACTTCCAGAAGGTTTTGTTACCCTTTTTTACCTTCTGAGCTATCCTAACCTCTGTCTGAGCCTTTGCATTTCTTATCATTTTTCCTGTCTGTTTTAGTTTCTGTTTGTATTCTGTTTTGCCCTCCTTGTTCCCTGACTCCTTGTACTTTTTGAAGGCTATGCACTTCTCTTTCACCATAGTTGCCACCTCCTTGGAAAACCATAGTGTTTTTTTCCTCCTTTTGTTCTTACTAACCTGATGAGCACACTGTGATGTGACCATGGTTATTGCATCATTCAAACTTGTCCAACATTCTGCAAGACTCCCTTCTGTTGTGTTACTAAGGTTGTCCCTCAAGCAGGCCTTCATTTTTGTGAAGTCTACCCTCCTGAAGTCAATAACCTTCAGTTTGGAGTGTGTGGAGTCATCAGTCCTTTTACCCTGAACCAAACCATGTTATGGTCACTGTTGCCCAGGTGGTTCCCTACTTTGATGCCCAGAACCCTATAGCTATTTGTGAATATCAGAATCATGTTACCCCTTGTGGGTGATGTCACTACTTGACTTAGACCTGCTTCTTGTAGTGTGACTAGGAATTCCCTGCTTTTTTGTGATGCCGCTGAGTGGGTACTCTAATCTATATAAAGCAAATTGAAATCCCCCATGAGCACCACATCCCTTTTGTCTGACATCTGGAGGATGGTTTCCAGGATTTCCTTATCCCTGGCTTCCTCCTGATTTGGGGGTCTGTATATTATTCCTACCCAAATGGGTTTCTGGCTTTTGACCCTGATTGTGATCCATAGATCCTCTGTTCCCCATTGTGCTTGCTGCATTTCTGTAGCATTGATGGTATCCTTAGCATTAATAGTTACCCCCTTCCCTTTTCCCTCTCCTATCTCTCCTGAACAGGTTATACCCCGGGATAGTCACCTCCCAACCATGATTGTTTGTGAACCATGTTTTGGTCATGGCAATCCAGACTAGTCCTGCCTCAGCTATTGTGGCAGTAAGGTCAGTCATCTTGTTAGCTAGACTGCGAACATTGAGGCATAGTGCTGACCATTCTTGATGTATCATTTTGTTTGTCATGACTCCCTTGATATTATTGTTTGTCCCTTTACCTTTTTAATGTTTTTGTTTCTTTCCTTTCCTTTGCTTTGGTCATCTGCAGAGTCAGAAAGGGTTTCATGTTTCCTGCTATATGCTTTTGCTATACTGGAGTGTGTAGATATGGTGCTAACTGGAAGGGGAGAAATGGCAGGCTGTATGTGTGCTTCTCTTAGAGCTACCATCATCTCCCCTCCTGCTAGTTTAATTGTCCCAAGTGGACATCACATTTCTGGCCAAGTACCCTGACTCCCTCCTTAGTCTGGTGGAGGCCAATGAATCTGAAGAACTCCATTTCCAAAATGTTGCCCCAGTTTCCGACGAAGTGATGCACCTTTGTTTGGTACCAGTCCTTGAGCCATTCATTGAGCTCACTTATGTCTTTCTCTCTGATTTTCTGCCTTTTTCCCAAATAAGCAGAATTTCAGAGAATGCAATGCTGGATGAAAATTAAACCAATTTCTTGCTGAGCTGTGGAATGTGCTCCTTAACCGCCTTGACTGACTGGCTGAAAAGGTCATTGGTCCATAGGTGGATCAGGATGTCTAAGTCCACTTCTTCCCTTTTTATTTTGTTGACTATTCGGTCAGTGTCCCTCCAAGCAGATGTTCCTGGGAAACATCTGACTTGAACATTTGCACATTCGTTTTGTCTCAGTTGGGGGTCCACACCACGATTCTTGGAGTCCCCTATGATTATGAATTTTTTTTCCTGTTGTTCTTGAGATTTTGTTTATGATGTTCTTTTGCTATCCTGTTGCATTTGGCTTTTTGCTGGCCCAAGACACTCTCTGTTCTTTTGGGTGGTATAGACGTAAGAGGTGTGTACCTGTTTCTTGTGTTTAGAGTGCTTTGTTTGTTTGTGAGAGTTGCCAGAGTGCTACTCCCTTTTCCTGTAATTTTGCCATCCCTTAGGCTTGGTCATTCTCTGGGGGAGAGGTGTGCTGGTTTGGTGTTGGCGATGTGGAGGTGAACTCCTAAAAGAAATGTTTCCCTCTAGGTGGTTACGTAGGAGGTTGATCTCACACAATGTCTTGTGGAGCTGAGCCCTGAGGTGACATATTTTCCAGCATATGGGACAGTGGCCCTGCCTCTGGGCAACATGACCATTAAAGAGTGTCCTGCAGTGTTGGAAACCAATGATATCCATGTTATTGCCAGTGGATGGAACAAAAGAGTACAAAATTAATCAAATTAAGAGGAAGACAATCTGTTGTCCTGAGTGGTCTGAGCTATTGCTTTCAGCTTAGAGCTTTCTATTAGTCAACCACTATTTCAGTAGAGGTACAGTAGTACAAATGCTGATTTACATACAGCAGCCAGGAGTTCTGGGTAAGTGTTACCACTGCTCCTTATGCTCAGAGAGCATCCACTGGCTGGGTCTGAGCAGAGTGATTGAGGAGAGTAGTCACCTCAGTGGAGATAGGAGGAGAGAAGCTGCTTCAGTGGAGAAAGGAGCCCAAACTGTGCACTCCAAGGAGAATTCGGGTAGAACTGTTGTCAAGGAATCCCTGCTTCTGTACCTGTCAGAGTCTGCCTTCCTTCTGTGAGTGGTCTCTCTCCCAATTGGTGAAGATCAGTGAAGCTCAGCCGACAGTAAGGCTAGGGCTGAATTGCACTTGGCATATGCCTCCTAGGATTGCCCTTTGTGTCTGAGCTGTTGCAGTAGGTTGTTTCTGGCTTAGAGCTTTCTGTTAGCCAACCACTATTTTAGTAGTGGGTACAGCAGTCGATGAAGATCAGTAGACAGTATGGCTAGGGGCTGGAATGCTCTTGGTGTAAGCCTCCTAGGGGTGCCCTTTGTGTCTGAGTTGTTGCTTCTGGCTGAGAGCTTTCTATAAGCTGAGCACTATTTCAGTAGTGGGTACAACTGATTTACATACCACAGCCAGGAATTCTGGGTAAGTGTTCCAACAGCTCTTTATGCTGAGATGGCAGCCACTGGCTGGGTCTGAGCAAAGCAAGTGAGGAGACAAGCTGTCTCAGTGGAGAAAGGAGCCTGGACTGTGCCCTCCAAGAAGGATTTAGGTAGAACTGCTTTTAAGGAATCCCTGCTTCTGCACCTGTCGGAGTCTTCCATCCCTCTGTGAGTGGTCTCTCTCCCAGTTGGTGAAGATCATTGAAGCTCAGCAGACAATAAGGCTAGTTTTAATACAAGATTATTTTTAAACCATACTACAGAGTAAAGCAAGCAGTATTGGAGCACATCTGATGTGACTATGGGGACTATTCAGAATGGAGGGTGAGGGTACGTGTGAAACATGCATTTCCTGCCCACCCAGATCTGCGCAGTCAGAAGATCTGCACAGTGGTCACATTCACAAACATCGATCACCTCCAGGGTCCTGTACATTGCCATCCCCCCGCGCACAAGTTTGTGTGGGGTTGGACAGTACAGAGTGACGGACCCTGGCAGGAAGCCAATCAGCAGCCCGACCTGGGTCCCGCAGTGGAGCAGTGGATAACTTGTGCCCATGGAGTGCCATGTTGGAAGCCAGCACACAGTGTACCAACAGCACTGGTGGGGTTAGCTTGGTTGTCCACCCCATCCCTCCCTGAGTACCCCAAAGGCTGAGGCATCTGTGGGGGGGTTGGATGCTCCCCATCATCACCACTACTGCTGGTGAGTGCATCCTGGGAGGCGTGTAACTGGAAGCTTAGGGTTACTTCTCCCCCAAGTTTGTGTAGCCACTGGATGCCGCATGTAGCACTCTGTGATTTTGTGAATCGTGAGGAGTGCTTGCACACCCCCACTACACCCCTGGCCCACCCCGCATTGGAGCTCCGTGATCAGCTAGGGAATCAGGTGCAGAAGGGGTGCATCTGCTTCCTGCATACTATGTAGGGGGTTCAGTGGCCATGGGCAGGTGCGGGGTGGGATACACTCCAGAGTTATACAGCAGGTACCCACTCCATACCTTTGAGACAAGGCCTCTATATCTGAAGAGGCATATAAAGTGGGATAATTCAGGTTGGCCTATTTTCAGTAACCTGGCTGATCACTAACTAGGGCTGAACTTGTGGGATAAGAAAGGAAAAAGGGTGGTGCAATGGGTGGGAGTTATTCCTCTGGACTGGAGCCTGTAGGTGGGTTTCAGGGCTGGGGAATGGTTACAGAGCAGAGGTGTGATAACTAGAAAGTGTCTAATTTCTTATGGTATATCCCCAACTTTCACATGGCTACAAAGGAGAAACTCTTAAATATTGTCAGCATTGAGAGAGTTGAATGCCAGGTGAACAGGAAGGGGATGCCCATCTTCCTCCATTTCATAAGTATTCAACTTTTGGGTTCCATAATAACAGGTGAGGCATGGGCAGGTACTGTACATTACTTGAGAGCTGATCCCAAGTATCATCAGAGCAGGCAATAGTGGAAGAGGACAGTACAGAATAATGGAGCAGTCACCCTGCTACAATTGAGAGAGCCTTGGGCAACCCCATAGGATATGCAAAAGTCCTGCCTCAGGTTGTGAGCATCACCAGCACTGAGAGTGGGGTAGGAGGACCATAGCTTTTAGTGCTTTGGGGGTTCTGTGCCATCTACTGTTTGTAATATTTTCACCTGAATCAACCTACTTTTAATGTCCCTGTAGGCCTGATGGGTAGAGGTAATGCTCGACTCCATTAGGCCACTGTTTTAGTGTTTTACTACTCTTCTTCCTACTTCTGCCAACTGTAGTCAAGGACAGGTTCATTCACATGCATGATCATATCATAGGATTTCCATGCCAGACCTTGTGAAGTGGTAGAAACATCTGGCCTCTGTAACCATTGCCAGGATGTGTGGGGAATTAGAGAATTGTTGAGAGCCTGTGTGGTCACCCTTAACTACTGATACCTCCAGAAGTCGGTATGCAGAATCTTAGATTTTACCTGGATTTGCTGGAAGGAGAGGAAAGTAGCACTGCCCAGGATAGAGATGTCTGCTAGAAGTCTGATGCCCTTTTCCTCCCGTCTTTAAATCTGATATATAGGCCACCAATTAGGATATCTGGGTTCTGCCAAATGCAAGTGTGCAGTCTGCAGAGAGTTCTGGTGGCTTTCATAGATTTCATAGGCTGGATTTCCAGTCTATAGCTTTCATCAAGAGGATTTGCCTTTTTTCAATGGATATGGTTTCTACCTAGATGCACATCTAATTTCCTGTTGAAAGTAGTTATTGTATCACTTTTCACTATCTCTTCTGGTAGCCCATTCCAAGGGGCCACCACCATTTGTTTTATCCATGACCCCCTCTTGTTTGTCCTATAAGGAACTAGAAGGGGACAGGATCATATCTGTTACAGTACAGTAGCTTCTTCTTCTTGTTTTCACATTGTTTCTTGTGGATTTTACTTGGTAGAAGGTTATTTCTTCTCTTTCTTACTACTTCTAAGGGGCTAGCAGAGTATTGTTTGGGGCTGTTGGAATTTTGAAACCTGTTTTGGTGGCTATAAGTGGACTAATTTGTTTAATGTTTCACTGTGTAGCAGGCTGCATTTGTAGAGGCATATTTCTTCTGATTTAAAACCTATTTGGTGTGATTTAACTGGGGCTGTTTCTTTGAATTGGAGACCTATATCTTCTAACTTCAAGCCTGTTTTGATGTGTTGTTGGTGAAGTTGTTTGAAATGGAGACCTGTTTCTTTTGGTAGCAAATCTATTTTGGGGTCTTTGAATAGAATTGTGATTCATTTTTGCTGGCTTCACTAGCTGCAAAGTTTAGTGCATAGTGGAGGAAGGGAGCTAATGGTCTGACCAGGGGCCTCAGCTGCCTGATTGTTTCTGGAAGAATTGGGCTGGTCCCACCCCCTCAAACCCTCACCCCACCCCCCTTGGTCTGTGATTTCCTTTATACCAGGGTTCTGACATCACTTCCTCAAATGAACAAAGGATATGCACCTGTCATAGCAGAAGCAGACATCCGGTAAAGGAACAGCAGCGAGTGAAGAAATGACTGCTATCTCAGGGGAAGGGAAGTAACTGCAAATCTAGGAGATTTCATTGCTACTATGTTGCATGGCTATTGCATTGTGGAAAGGAAGTGTAGGAGTTTGAAGGAGGTTGTGCAATAGCTACTGAAAGTCTCTTTTTGAGTGTGGATAGGAAGGATAGCAATATAAAAAGCAGTTGCTCAATCTATCTAGACGTGTACAACAAAGGGGGTAAGGGAAATTAAGAAAAGAATATTTTGCACTGATAAAGGGGGAGAGGGGAGACTTGGGGGAGTTTTTGGTATCCTGCATCTGGAAGGCTGGGGGGGTCACTAGTGGGCAACAACAGCAATGGGTAGGGTGGTAAGCTGCAACAACTGTGGTGCATCAATCTTTCTAAAAATTGCCTGAAGTGTGGGAGGATGTTTAGTGTGCAACCACACAGAAACACTTAGAAGGGAGATTGAGGGTCTGCAGGAGGAACTAAGACAGGCAAGGCAGATTTTGGGTGGGTTTAACCCAATACTGGAGGGAGGAAGAAGGGGAGACGAGGGAGGGTGATTTAAGTCAACAGTGGTGAGGAGAGGGTCAGAAGAAGGGAAGCAAAGACAAAGGTGCCCAGGCCAGAAATAATGATTGCTGGGGAAACCAGGTCAGGAGACAAAAGACAAATGGAAGAAGGTGATAGGGACTTGTGAGGAGAAGCGAAGAAGTGGCAAAAGTCATGGAGTGGAAAGAAGAGAACAGGTTACTGTGAAGAGAGAGGGATCAGGCATTTGTGAAGGGTCTTCAGAAAATAGTAGTTTTGCACTGCTAGAGGGGAAGAAGGTGGAGGAGGGAAATGATAAAATTAGAGGAGTTATTGATAAATGCCTGGACCAAACCGGAGCGGGGGGAAGAAGTTCTGCTGGGAGAATTGCAAAAAGGGGAAATAATGTGCAGGAGGCAGAAGAGGAGCCAGAAATGAGAAAGGGAGATGAATGGAAGCAAGCAGGGAGTAAGAGGGGTGGAATCTTAGTGCTGGGGGACTCAATACTAAGAGGAGTCAGGTGGGGTAGCAAGGGGGAGAGGGAGTCGCATTTGGGTAGAGGCCATGCCAGGAATAACAGTGGAAACGGTGGGACAATCTGTTCTGAAATATGCTAGAAGGGGTAGGGACAAGCCTCATTTAATTATACATCCTGGGAAGAACGACCTGGCTGACAAGACAGTAGATATAGTCCAGAGGAGGTTTGAGAAACTAGGATAATTATTTATTTTTTTATTTATTTAGTATTTGTTGACCGGGTAAGTGCACTAGGCAAATCCTGCCTATTTTCAGGCATGACCCAGGGGAAGGGGGATACAGATAAATGCCAACTGACCTTGAACCAGATTAAGTTGTTGGTGTTATTTTTAGTGAATGAGGGAAATTTGGCCAGGACACTGGGGAAATTCCCCTACTATTTCGATAAGTGCCATGGGATCTTTAACATCCACCTGAACTACCACCAATCCAGGCAGATGGGACCTCGGTTTAACATCTCATCCGACAGACGGCACCTCAGAAGTGCAGCACCCCTCTCATGCTGCACTACAGTGTCAGTACTGGGGTATTAACCCAAGTGCCAGATGTGGAAACTGAACCCACAGCCCTCTGATCTACCAGCTTCAGAGGCGAGTGTGCTACCTACTGAGCCACTGACACTGACACTGAATTATGTGAGGAGGGCAGGAAGATCAGTAACTTTTTCAGAGATACTTCCAATGCCCAAGGCAAGCACAACAAGAAAGCTGAGAGTAGAGGAATGTAATGGCTGGCTAAGAACCTGGTGTTGTGCTAACAGGTGTGGGCTGTTGGGGTGGGGAAGGACCTGGGAAGACAGTAGTCTCTATGCCAAGGACAGACTACACTTGAGTGAGGAGGGAAAGAAAGTGTTGAAACAGAGGATGGAGTAGTACATAGAGAAAGTTGGTTATTTAAACTAGGAGCGGAGGGTGGCAGTTGGGCAAGAGACATGCAGAGACTATAGGCTGGGAAACCACATGAGCTTACCCCCCATAACAGTGACAAAAGACAAATGGCAAGTACTATTGGTGATGCTAGTAAAGGAGGGCAGGATGGGAGGGGGGAAGGGTGGAAGGTGATTACCCTTAATGCTAGGAGTCTTGGGAGGATAACTGCAGTTACAGGTGCTCATGGCAGAGGGAGAGGTGGACATCGCAGCCATTACAGAAACATGGGTCACCCAATATAATGACTGGGACTTGTCTGTACCAGGGTACAGGTTATTTCATAGGGACAGGGTGATTGGGAAAGGAGGGGGTGTGGCACTATATGTGAAGGAAGGACTGAAGTGTGTAAGGATGAAAGGGAGGAGGATAGTACAGAGTCACTTTGGATGCAAATCCAGGATTCCAAGAATAGGATTCTTAGAATGGGAGTGGTGTACAGGCCACCATCTCAGATGGAGGAGTTAGACAGGGAACTAGCGGGACAGATCAGGAGGACCTGCGAGAAGGGTAGTGTGGTGATTATTGGGGACTTCAACATGCAGGAGTGGACTGGAGTACCCCAACAACCAGGAACAGAAGGGAGCAGGTACTGTTGGATGCCTTCCAGGACAGCTTCCTGCTGCAAATGATCAGCGAACCAACCAGGTTAGGGAATACCCTTGACCTTGTGCTGGCAAATGGGGATTTTGTGAGAGAACTTACAGTGGAGGAACCGCTGTCTGGGAGTGACCACCACTCAGTATGGTTCACATTGGATATGGGCAAGGAAGGAGTGGAATCTGGCACAAGAGTGCTGGGCTTCAGGAGGGCCGACTTTTGTTTGGAGGATGGGGGAAGTGGTAAAAGGGTACCTGGCCAGAATTCAATCTAGTATGGACACTAACCAGAGGTGGGAGCTCATAAAGCTGGGGATAGTGGAGGTAACCAAAACCTGCTGCAAGACCCAGAGCAAGAAGGCTAGGGTTAAGAAACTGAGCTGGTTGAGCAAGGAGGTCATGGAAAAGGTAAGGTGGAAAAGAGCTGCCTTTAGGAAGTACAAGAAAACAGGGAGGGGAAAGGACAGGGAGGAGTACTTGACGGAATCGAAGGAGGTGACAAGGGCAGTAAGGGGAGCCAAGGCATCTACAGAACTCAGGCTGGCACAAGGCATTAAGAAGGAGGAGAAGGACTTCTTTAGGTACATCAGGGAGAAAAGGAGCTGTAAGGACCACATAGTAAGGATTAGGAAGGAGGGGGGTTGGGTGGAAGCAGGGTGCGATAAGGCAGAAGCACTAAATGAGTACTTCTACTCAGTATTTACTAAAGAGAAGAGAGGGGTGACATCCAAGGGGGGAGAAATGGTAGAAACATGGGGGAAGGGGGTGACAGATGGGGAAATCATGGAGGGCAGAGTTTGGGAGGATTTGAAGGCACTGAGGGTAGACAAGGTGGCAGGCCCAGATGGCATCCACCCCAGGGTACTGAAGGAGCTGGCAGAGGTCCTTGCAGGGCCTTTGGCAGATCTATTTAATGTCTCACTACATTCAGGGTGTGTACCTCAGGACTGGAGGATGGCTCATGTGGTGCCCCTCCACAAGTGTGGCCCCAAGGATGAACCGGGAAACTACAGACAAGTGAGCCTCACATCCATTGTGGGTAAGCTAATGGAGACTATCCTGAAGGAGAGGCTGGTGGCCCTCCTAGAGGCCAAAGGACTACAGGACAGCAGACAGCATGGCTTCATATGGGGCAGATCCTGCCAAACCAACCTGGTGGAGTTGTATGGCTGGGTAACTAGGCAACTGGACAGGGGCCATGCAGTGGATGTCCTGTATCTGGACTTCAGTAAGGCATTCAACTCGGTGCAGCATGGAAGGCTGGGAAGTAAGTTAGTAGGCACAGGGGTGGGTGCAAAGCTGGTGAGATGGGTAGGGAACTGGCATCAGGGAAGGCAACAGAGGGTGGTGGTGGGTGGGGAGCTCTCACACCCAAGGGTAGTGTTCCACAAAGCTCAGTGTTGGGACCAGTGTTGTTTGGGATATTCATTGCAGACATATCATTGGACATCAAGAGCAAGATCAGTCTGTTTGCTGATGATACCAAGGTAGGAGCGGTGGTGGATGATCTAGGGTGTTGGCAGGGATTGCAGGATGATCTGGAAAATCTTGAAACCTGGTCAGACACCTGGCAACTGGGGTTTAATGCCAAAAAGTGCATGGTGCTGCATTTTGGGATAATGAACCCAAGGAGGAGTTACCAGTTGGGGGGAGTGCAGCTAGCCCAGACAGAGGAGGAGAAGGATCTGGGGGTGTTCTTTACAGGGTCAATGAACAACTCGGCACTATGTAGGAAGGCAGCTGCAAAGGCCAACAAAATGCTGGGTTGCATTGTAAGGGGTATATCTTCGAGGAGGGAGGAGACGCTTCTGCCACTGTATATGTCATTGGTTAGACCGCACCTGGAGTACTGCATGCAGTACTGGCACCCTTATCTGAAGAGGGACATTAAGTTACTGGAGGGGGTGCAGCACAGGGCGACAAAGATGATCTAGGGGATGGGGGACTTATCATGCAAGAGGAGGCTGAGGGAGTTGAACATGTACTAGCTGGAGGAGAGGAGGGACAGAGGGGACATGATTGAAACCTTTAAGTACACGAAAGGAATAAACAATATAGGTACAGAGGGGCTGTTCAAAGTAAGGAAGGGGAGGGACACCAGGGGCCATGATATGAGACTGGAGGGAGGAAGGAAGGTTCAGGAGGGAGATGAGGAGACACTTTTTTACAGAGAAGGTGGTGCCTTGGTGGAATGCATTCCCTGCAGAAGTTGTATCCAGTAGAACAGTGGACTACTTCAAAAGGGGATGGGACAGGACAAGGGGGAGGGTCAATGAAGGGGAAGGGTAGAAGGGAGGGGTAGCTGCAGAATAAGGGGTACTAGCTGCACATTTGAGCAGGCTTGATAGACCTCTAGGCCTTTATCTGCTGGCAAATTTCATATGTTCGTATGTTCATATAATGTTCTCCTGTAAGCTGATATCTGTGTGATCTAGTGTTTTTGGTGGAGATCTTCTCTTCTAGACTGGCATCGGGTCAAAACCCTGCAAACAAAAAACAGCATGGCAAACAGTGCGGCAAGCAAAATGCTGTCCTCTCACCCAAAGTCGGTAAAAACACCAACCATTACAAAATGCCACAAATACCATAGGAAACAATGGGTAAAATATAGCATTTTGTTTTTAGGGGGGTGTCATCTCTGCACCCCCCCCCCAGAATTATTATAATCAACTCCGGGGTGGACCTCAGGGATAAGGTGAAACTCGGGAGGAGGAAACTTACTTTGTGAGACCAAATAAATTACAATAACAGGAAACCAAATCCTGATCCACAGATCTCCACCACTCCAGGGGCTTGCGCCTTAGCCACTCCACCACAGAAGTTGCTTGACCAGCCGCAACCTGTGAACCTTCTTCAGCCCTTCATCCACTCCATGGACAGTGACAAGAGTACTGGTGCTTAACTAATACTATTATATTCCTGTCGCTGTCACTCCTTTTGCTGTTTCTACAGTGCTGTTTATTCCTCACTATTGTTGCAGCACCTAACTGACCTGGTATCTTCTAGACCCAGACATTCCCTGAGATCTCTATTTCTGTATGCTGCATATACTAGGCAGAGGTCACCCCTTAGCCTGTGATATTCCAGTATATATTGTCCCAGGTTCTTGGAATCTTTCCTCATATGACAAAAGTTTCAACATGGTAATTCTTTTAGTGGCTTTTTTTTGGACCCTCTCCAAGCACTCCACATCTCCCCTATGATATGGGCTCCAAAAGTCAGCATAGTACACCACCAATGATCTCACCAGGGATGCATACAGTTGCATTATCACAGAACTATCCCTGCTTCTTACTTTCCTCAATATAGAATTCTTCATTCTATTTACTATATTCATGACCTCAACACTATGCTGGTTGAATAATAAACAGTTTGTGACCGCCACACCCAAATCCTTTTCACTTTCCTTCCATTTCAGTACTGTACCAGTTAACACATATCTGGCTAGCATGTTGCTTCTACCAAAGTGCATAACACTATTCTTGCTGATGTTAAAACTAATTTTCGTTTCCTTTGCTCACTTGTCTGTGTTGTCTAGGTCATTCTGGAAATTTATGCTGTCCTGCACAGTATTGACGATTGCTCCAGTTTTGATGTAATCTGCAAACTTTGTCATCCATGATTCCCTTGATGTCTGAAGTGTTGTCACAAACAGGTTAAGCAAAGTAGGGCCCAATACTGAGCCCTGGGGAGCCCCACTGGTCACATCCCCCTAGTCTGATGACATGCTATCCAGTACTAAACTGGGCCCATTCAAAGCTAAGCTTTGTGATTATCTTGCAACCCTAAACTGTTGTGACTGCTACCTTTAATCTTCTCAAGCCCCTGTCAACTCCTCCACTTCCCCTTCCTACATCACCCCCCTGCCTCCATATTTATCTCAATGCATCCCTCAGTTTTCTCAGCCATGTCCCTCCATCTCCCCCAACCCCCACCCAGATCTACATACTCCTGCCATCCCCCTCACTTATCCCTCTATCTACTCCCTCATCCTCTAAATTTTGACAAGGCCTGCTTGGCTGCTTCCCTCCTCCCCTCATCCCCCCCTCATCCCCTCTCTTAGGCCTTCCTTCACTATCTCTCTCCTCCTTTCAACACCTGCTACCAGTCCCTTCCCATCCAAGGTCCTCTCTCCTTCTCCTGCCTTGAATTATTAGTGCACATATGTTACACATGATTTTGTTGCAGCATATACTGTACCTTAATATATGTACTTATATAATCCTACATGTTAAATGGCTGTATCTGAATTGCCAGTTTGTTTTCTTTGTTAATACTGTTTTGAATTGTAAAATTTTAATACTGTATCCCTGTTTTGTCATAACGTGGAACTTTTGTAAATGAGCTTCCTGCTCAAAGGTTGTAATCCCAAATTTCAATTAATTAATAAATAAATAAAAAACCCTAATACAGAGATGTTATTTTCTATTTGTTAGCCATGATGTTATCCACCTAATTACAGTTGCCTCCACCTTTATTTCATGCATCCTTTTAATAAGTTCCATATGAGGGACCTAATTGAATGTCTTGGAAAAATCTAGATATATCACATCCGCCAGCAATCCTACTTTTCATGCTCTTTCAAGCTGTTCAAAAACCTGGACAAGATTAATCTGGCATGAGCTTTTAGATGTAAATCCATGTGTAGCATCCCTATGGCCATAGACTTGCATATGATTGTCCAAGTACACTTTAATATACTGTTCTGTAACTTTACTTAATATGTACGTTAGGCTAATGGGTCAGTAATTGTGATAGTCAGTCCTCACTCCTTTTTATATATAGGAATTATGTTAGCTGTATTTCAGTCCCTTGGGCCCAATTCATCTTGCAATGATGCTCCAAACAGTACCGCCAGTAGGCCGGCCAATTCCGCCGCCAACTATCTAAAGACCCACGGATGCACTCCATCCGGTCCCTGTGACTTATCCCTTTTAAATTTTTAAAATCTATTTATAATATTTGTTTCTTCAGAAATGACAATTTCTTTTTGCTCGTGTCATATTATGAGTGATGAACTTATATTAACTGATATTATTTCCTTTTTTTACTGAAGAATGCTGAGAAAGTGATTATTAAATGTAACTGCCATTATTAATTCATCAGTTATGATCCTATTCCCATCCTATAATGGCCCAATATTATTTGTTTCATTTTTCTGATTATTTATATAATTAAAAAAAGGTATTTTTATTGTCCTTGGTCTTATCTGCTATTCAGAGTTCTTCATTCATTTTGGCCCTTTTAATAGCTGTTTTGCAATCCTTTGCTAGGTTCTTAAATGTATCCCAATTGTTAGCAGTAGGATGTTTTCGTATTTACTATAAGCTCTTTTCTTTTTCCTTGTACATCTCTTAATTTTATTGTTGAACCATACTGGGATTTTACCATTTATGTTATTTTTTTTCCAGTATGTATTTCCTGTACAATAATTAATTTTATATTTGATTATATCCCGTATTTAGTGTACTCCCATTCCTGGTAATTCAGTAGCCCAATCCCATTTGCCCAGAAAGTTTCTCATATATACATAGTTAGCCTTGTTCCGGTTTTTTACTACAATTTTTCCCATCAGAAGTTTTACTGCACACAACAATAAATTCCACTATGTTGTGGTCACTTAATCTTAGGGGTTCTTTAACCACGCATGATGTTATTTCATCCTTCATATTGCTCAGAACAATATCTAATACATTATGGCCACTGGTGTTTTGATGTACATATTTTTCTATGTTATTACTTATTATTGTGTTTACTATACTTTTTTTTCAAACTCTGTGGTCCCTTTTGGTCCTTTCCAATTTATGCTTGGCATATTAATGTCTCCCAAAATAAGTGATCTTCCACTTAAATCCATAATCACAATTGCCTACATAAATCTCGTGTTTCCTCATTGTTTGACCCAAGTGCTCTGTAACATACCCCTATTGTTATTTTCTTATTTCCAGTTTGCAATAATTTAATCCAGATTTGTTCCACTCCTTCCCTGTTTTCTATGTTAGGGTTTATTTCATGAGCATCATATGTGTCCCTTATGAATAAGGCTATGCCCCCTCCTCTTTTTCCAATCCTGTTTTGGCTAAATAGCTGAAATCATGTTTGATCTTTCCCCCAATCATCATCCTGCCACCACATTTCTGTTACAGCACACAAATGTCTGTTTTCATTTTGTAATATTTATTTATTTGCGTTTTGGTAACCGGGTAAGTCCACTGAGACAAATGCAGTCCCATTTTCAGGGTCAACCCAAGTTTCCTACAAGCAAAACAGCACATTACAAAAATATTTATGAACAGAAAAGGATAACAAGAAACTTAAGTATACAGTATGCGTACAGGTATCAATATACAATACAGCAAAAATGAAAACAAATTTGGGAGATATTTACAATTCAGTAACAAGAAACATGAATTACAAGAAATATGACTACCGCAGCAGAAACCAATGGCAAGAAGCAAGGGGCTAGGAAGTGGTAAGAAAGTCTGCACTTAAAGGTTAGAACAGCAATGGTCAGTAGGAGAGAAGAAAAAGAGCCTCAGCGGAAGCATGAACAAGTTGCAGTGGCTGAAAGGAGGCAAGCAGCTGAGTTTGAAACTTGGGGAGCATGGAACAGGAGAGTGCAGAGGGAGGAAGGGAGTTCCCAGTCAGACACAACTGCAAAAGAACAGTATCTTCGGTAGCCAGACCCTATTGGGTGCTAGCTCCTTCCACCCCCCCAGCCACCGCGAGGGTCAACTTTGGCTTCAGTATACCCATGCACCTGCCCCACCCCCTCTTAAAGCTTTCCACTGTGCCCTCCTCCAGTAGACTCCCAGGCAGTGTATTCCATGGCCCCCACCTGTCAGTGAAGTAATGCCATCTATGTTCTCCCTGTACTTCCCCCTCCAACTTCCACTCATGCCCCCTGGTTGTGCCCCCTTTCTTTAGCCTGTGCATTTCTTTGGCTCTGCCTCTGTTAATCTCTTTCACATATTTGAAGACTTCAATTATGTCCCCCTGTTTCTCCTTTCCTCCAGTAAGAACATGCCCAAGGACTTCCAGCATTTCCTCAAAGGCCTTTTCACTCATCCCCTAGATCATCCTGGTTTCCCTCCTCTGAACCTTCTCCAGCAATGCTATGTCCTTCCTAAGGTGAGGTCTCCAGAACTGCACGCGGTACTCAAGATGCGGGCTGACCAAGGCATTATACGGAGGGAGGATCACCTCCCTCCTCCTGGATGCAATTCCCCGGGCTATGCAGCCCCGAATCTGGTTTGCCTTTGCCACAGATCTTCTACAGTTTTCAGTGTTATTCATTTTGGTGTCTACCACCTCCCCCAGGTCCCTTTCACTCATCGTGGCTTGCAGTGAGACCCCTCCCTGGGTGTATACATGACCTGGGTTTCTGACCCCCAGATGCAGCACCCTACACTTCCCTGGATTAAACCTCAGTCGCCACTTTCTTGACCAACCCTCTAGGGTATCCAGATCCCTCTGGACTGCCTCTGTCACTTCCTCCCCATCTGCCACTGCTCGTAGTTTTGAGTCGTCTGCAAAGAGGCTCATCCTACTCCTAACCCCCCTCTCTATATCGGAGACATAGGCATTGAACAGGAGTGGCACCAGTACCAAACCTTGGGGAATCCCACTGAAGACCTTCCTAGGGGAGGAAACTATCCCACCATCCACTACCCTCTGTGTTCTTTCCTTTAGCCAATTTTCTACCCATCTAAGCAACTGTACCCCCACCCCCATACCCCCAACTTTGTCCACAACCTGATGTGGGGTACCAAGTCAAACGCCTTACTGAAATCCAGATACAGGACATCCACTGGTCTTTGTCAGTCCAGGGTCCCAGTCACCCAGTCATAAAAATCTATGAGGTTGGTCTGACACGATCTCCCTGGGACAAAACCATACTGTTTGTCATCCATGTGCCCCAACCTTTCCAGTTGCCTCCTGAGTTTCTCCTTGATGAAGCCTTTCATTGGTTTGCCTACCACCGATGTTAGCCTGACAGGCCTGTAATTTCCCATTTCCTCCCTAGACCCCCCTTTGTGGATAGGCACCTCATGAGCCACCCTCCAGTCTTGAGGCACTGATCCTGTCTGCAGAGAGGCATTAAAAATTGCAGCTAGTGGAGCTGCTAATTTGTCTGCCAGTTCCTTCAGAATTCTCAGATGCAGCCCATCCGGTCCCAGTGCCTTATGAGTTTTCAGCTCCCGAAGGGCCTCCCTCACACTGTCCTCTGTGATGTCTCCCTCCCTAACCCCCTTCAACAAAGCTCCCTTCCCCTTCTAGGCTTGGCCCACCCGGTGCCCCTGCCTCTTCTGGTCCTTTCATCTTCATCTGACCTCTCTGATCAGCTGTCTCCCCCTTCCTCCCTTCCTGCTAAATGGATCCCCTGTCTCCTTCCATAAGTCCTGAGGTAAAGTACTCATTTAGTACCTCTGCCTGCTCCCCACCTCCTGTGCCATCCCTCCCACCCCCAGTCCTAATCCTGGAAATCTGTGTTCTCCCTATTCTCTTCTCCCCATGTATCTATAAAATCCCATTCCACCCCTCCAGATAACCCTAGCCAGGTTTTGATCCAACCTTGCCTTGGCTCCCTAGTCACTCTGGTGACTCTCCTTTCTGTCATCTCATAGTCTCCTCTCTCCCATGTTCCCATGGAGCTCTTAAAACATGCACAGGCAGCCTTTTTATCCCTCACTGCATCTTGCACCTTCCTGGTCCACCAGCACAGCTTGTTGGCTCTACCATTTTTATGCCTTTCCCTTGTACATGAGTTAGTAGCCTCCTGCACCCATTTTATAATGGCCTCCCACAAGCTACCAACATCCATGTCTGGCCTAATCTTGTTCAAGCTCCCCCTTAGAATCCTGCCCAGTCTGCCCCCCTGAAGTCCACCACTACTGTATTTGAGCTGTTGTCCTCCTCCCCCCTAGACACAGCAGAAACCAGACCATGGCATGGTCTCCACCTGCCAGTGAGCTACACACCCCCAGACCCCCTATCTGGTCACTGTCTGCAAGGACAACGTCCAGTATCCTCACCTCCCTAGTAGGTTCCCCCACCTGTTGGACCAGGAAGGCATCCTGAAACACATCCATCAGTCTCTGCTCCATGGCTACCGCTGATGTCATAGTGTCCCAGTCTTACCATGGCATATTGAGGTCCCCCATGACCACCACCCTATCTTTTCCATGGTCACAGTGCCTCTTGATGTTCTCAACTAATTTTTCCTCCAGGGCCTCATCCATTGTGGGGGGTCTGTACACCACCTATATTTTTAATCTTTTGCCTCCCCTCAATTTCAGGGTTACCCAAATCACTTCTACTGCCCCATCAGCCTCCTCCACTCCACTAACCACTATGCCATTCTTGCCTATCAACGCTACACCCCCTCCTCCACCGTCTTCTCTATCCCTCCTGAATATTGTGTAGCCCTCCAAGATTAGGTCCCAGTCATTCTTCTGGGTGGTCCTTGTTTCCATAATCACCACCACATCCACTGATCCCTCCATCAACATCACCTGGAGCATAGGCATTTTGTTGCCCATGCTTCTGGCATTGATCAGAACCATCCTCAACCCCATCCCCCCCCTCCCCTGCCCAATTGTCTCGGCCCTGCGCAATCCCTATTTGTCCTTTTCTGCACAGCTCTTGCTTTGTTTGCATCGTAGTCCCATGCCCTCATTTTTTGCCCTAGACCTGGGACCATGGGCAGCCCTCCTGATTCCATTTCTTTACTTATCCCTCCTTTACAAGTTTATACCCCACTTCTTATTTATGAATCCAGTGAGTTTTAGTTTTAAGATCTCCTTCCTCTCTAGGTTAAGATGTATCTTATCCCTAGCATATAACACCTAGTCATCTCATGTGTCCCCCCAGTCTCCCACCAGCCCATACCCTTCTGCCCTGCACCAGTCCCTGAGCCACTGGTTCACCCCTCTGAGTTTGTGCTTGGTCTCACCAGATGCCCAAGGTACAGTACTGGTAGAATTTCTGATAAGGAGATTGAACTTCCGATACAGTGGCAGACTATGACCAGTTAACGAAACCTCGCCTGGATTTCCAGATCGCTGTTCCTCTCCAAATTGTTTGTGCACAGTTATACTAGGAAATCTGGGGATCCCCCGCATTCCAATGCTAATGAGTATATCTGGAATTTGACCTTGTGAATGGATAGGAAAGGGATACATTTAACCCTGACAGGGCTGCTTTTTCCCTCCCCCAACCCCATCCCACTGGATGCCCCTGGTCATGGAGTCTCCCAGCAGGATCACCTTCACTCCCAACTTATTGACCCTTTTGATCCCTTCCAGACTCTTCCTTCTTTCATTGACCACCAGCTTACCCCTCCCACCCCCTTCAGTCTGGGGATCACTTGTCTGTGCATATCCTACCATGCTCTTTCTTCTGCTTGCAGCTGCCAGTTTACTCCTTGCCCCCTAACCTCCTGGGAGGCACTGATTGCCCCCCTGACCTCCCCCAGGCTCTCTTTTTGGGCCAGAATCCACAGGTCCCCCACCCAGACACCCTTTTATTGCTTCCCTCCTGCCTCCAACCTCCCTCAGTCTTATCTCCCCATCCCTTCTGGCATGTTTCTCCCTACCTGCCTTCCCCTCCCTACCTCATCAAATTTCTCCCACCCTATGCTGGCCTTTCTAGAGTACCCCTACCCCCCTCTCCTTGGCTGGTTTCCCCAGACTCTGAGTGCCTGCTCAACCCCAGTTCTCCCCTCACCCCTGGCCTTGTCCTCCCCTGCCCCCATTCCCTAAGCTTGCTAGATCCCACCCTCACTACCTGCCTGCCACCCTCCTGTTCCACAACCTCTCCTTCCCCCACCCCCCTGGCTTGCTGACCAAACCCTCTCTATCCACCTGCTCTCCCCTCCCTCCAGCCTCTTCTACCTCCTCTCCTGGGTACAGCATGGTGTATCTATTACTAAGTGTGATGCTTGCCCAGACTCATTGTTTCCTACTCCCCCTCCCTCCTTTTCTCCCACTGATCAGCCCCCCATCCTGTGAAGAGTTTTCCATCTGTTGTTTATATTGTGCCCTACCCCTCCGGAGTTTCCATAGGGCTCATGTCTACCTGTTCCCTGGGGTATACTGTAGTGGCCTTGCCTCCTCCCATGGGACCTTTTGCACTCCTTTCCTCACCAATCCTCCCCCCAATGCCTTCCAGCTCTCTTCTGATCCCCTCAACCTCCTTCCTAAGTCCTGTCAGCTAAAAACCCACTGGACACCCTCCAAACCTCCATGCCCAGTTTAAGATTATTGCTGTCCTGCGCTCCATATACCCAATCACCCTACTGAAGATGCCCACTCTGCCCAGCCTCAAATCTACCCTCATTTTGGTGTGAGCAGTACCAACTGCTTGCAGAACCAATTTAGGCAGTAGCACACAAGGACACTAGCTGTTTGTCCCCTCCCACAGCAGAACTCAGATTACAACACTTCTTCCTCCTTCCCTACAACAGCTAGTTTTCCAGCCCTAGTTTTCAAGCAGAATTTTTGCCAACCCCACAAATATCAGTAGCAATAAACAATTCAGCATACACAGATATACAGTCTGCTATAATGTGCCCCCCTCTGATAGTAGTTTAGTTTAGTTTATTGTTCTAGGAATTACTACCTTTGAGCCAGAGGCTCTTTTACAAAGGTTCCACGTCAATTAGGTACAGTACAAAAGGTTACATAGATAACACAACAATTTGTGTTGTGTCAAAAGCAAGAAAACTTATACAAATACATATCAAATCATTTGTGCAAAAGGACATGAGATATCAATAATCACATTATTATTACAAAAAAGAGGTCATGCCAGATTAGGAGAAACAAATAGGAAAAAGTCCAGAACAGAGAGGGTAAGTGAAAGGTGTGGGGAGCAGACAATAGCAGGAGAAAAGGTTTCCCAAACATGTCTTTGTCAAATAACGGGACAGGGTGGGTAGTGAGAAAATAGGAGGTTTAATCAGGGCAGTCACAGGAGCTGGAGGTGGCAAGATGAGAGAAAAGCCTTGATTTGAAAATACCTAGAGAGGTGGAGGCAGTAATATGTGTGCTGAGGGCATTTAGCCAGCTGGGGGCACGATAGGCAAATGATCTTTGTCCCTGAGAAGTCCGGCATCGGGGGACATAGAGAGGCTGGTGTTCTGATCTTCTGGTAAAACGGGTGCTAGCGCTCGGGCATAACAGGTCTTGGATACAGGGTGGAGTGAGGCCCAGAGTGGATTTTTTCGCCATCAGGCGGGTAAGGTACTTTATCCAGTTTGAGAGTTGCAACCAACCTGAGTCAGCATAGAGTTCACATGTGTGGATACGTCGGTGTGCACCAGTGAGCAACCGACAGGCCTTATTTAGGGATGTTGTAATACGACTAAGTGCGTAGTAGTGGCAGATCCGTATATAACTAAGCCATAATCAACGACTGAGATGACAGAGGATTGGATGGCAATCCTCAGTGCAGAATGGGTAAGAAGCTGTCGGTTCTGATACAGAATCCCAATTCGCTGATTAATAGTTTTTGCTGTACTATCAATGTGAGTTGCAAAGGTTAGGCCTTGATCAAAGTTGATTCCAAGATATTTGAAAATTGGCACTTGTTCAAGGGTATTTCTAGGTATGTATTAATGGTGAGTGGGACTTGCCGTTTCTTGTTTTGTGGGTTAGAGAAGAGCATGGATTTAGTTTTTTTGTGGTTTAGAACCAGCTTATGTTCAAGGAACCACATCTCAACTTTGGAAAAAGCATGCTGAAGGTTGAGGCGTAAGAGGTTCGGATAGTCGACAGTGCAGGCCTTGCAACCCAGCATACAGGACCCTTGTCCCCCAGTCAGCTGTAACCAGTTCACCCAGTGTAGTACTAATCAACTTACAGATATCATGTCCTGCAGCTGTATATAGTAAGTAGTCAATGGTGCCCAAGCAGGCACAGCATACAGTCCCCCTTTCCTTCAGTCAGCAACAATCCAAATCACCCTCTCTCAGCTTGCCCTTTGCAGTTAGTCAGTGGTGCCCATGAAGGCAGAGCGTACAGCTCTCTTTTCCCCCAATTAACAGCAGTCCAGGACACCAGTCAGCAGCAGTCTAGGACACCCACTCACAGCTTGCCCCTCTCCAAGGCTCCACCCTCACCAACCATTTAATAGAGGTAGGGGATGGGGTGGGTGGTGTGGGACAAACAACACCAGCAGCTCTGCTTAGTTGCAATTGGGTTAATGGCCTTTATAGCCCGGTCATACAGTCAAAGTTCACGCCCTTAGCACTGTTTGGACCCCCACTCCTTGCTCCTGAGCGGAGGCGGCCCTCCGACCACTCCCCCTCCACTAACACAGCTCCAGTCAGCCCCCGGTCCACACGCCCCTTCTCCGACCACAAATGTGGTCACGTCCTTTCCCACTGCTGTTGCAGCCCCAGAATTGCCTGTCCCATCTCCCCACTCAACAGCACCAGCAGCTCTGCTTAGTTGTGACTGGGCTAATGTCTAAGGCATATGGTCTCACTGAGGCAAGGAGGTGTGAATTTCTGGACAAGCTTATGTCTTCCCAAATTAGATGGCTGATGAGCTGTTCTACCCTGTGGCAAACATTATCCAGGATGTGAAGAGGCAGTTTCCAGAATACAATGCAGACTTGGGTGGGGTGAACATAAATATGGCTTCAGTCTTCCCCATGAGAAATAGGCTGAGCTTGATCCAATGACTAGGAATTGCAATTTATCTTTCTTATTTACCAGACTTCTAGTGTTAACCAGAATAATCTTAATTTCTTCTAGGCCAGTTTCTCTAGTTTCCTTATTAGTGGGATTTAGCTCACTACCTGTAGGCCCATGGTCAATTATACATACTTGAGGAATTTGTATAGGAGATAAGCATCCCCCCTCCCCAGATTTGGGCTCGGGGTGCTGGCCATGCACTTATCCCAGGCATGTATGGTGGCTGATATAATGGGATGGGTGAGGAATGATCTTAAAGGGTTGCATCCTAGGAGAATACTGACAAAAGCAATGCAGAAGCTGCTGCCTAAAGGTGTAACCATTGTGATGAGTCAGTCAGGGGAGAGAGCAACTTATGTGCTTGTATATTTCAGTATGCTAGGGCATGACCCTCAAACCAGGATTAACTTATCCCTCCTCTATTCTAGTGGGCTCTCAGCTTTGCCTTACTCAGCCTTAGAGGTTTGCCTTCACAAAGTAGATGGCTGATGAGCTGTTCTACCCTGTGGAAAACCTTATCCAGGATTAGTGTTGTGCAAAACTGGAATATTTTGCCACATAAAATATTTCATATAATTAAGGCATTACTCAAAATATTTCACTTGGCGAAATGCAAAATTTCGCCAGCAGTTGTGAGTGAAATTTCACCCCCAAGCCAGTGAAATTTCACCTGCAGGTGAACTTTCACCACTGTGGGTGAAATTTCACCACTGCTGGTGGAATTATGTCACTCAAGGGAGAAATTTCACCTTCCGCAGGCAATATTTCACCATCTATGCTGGACTGGTGGACTGTCAAAATTGCGGGTGAAATTGTGAAATTACACCACAGTTACAAGAAACATTTCACACATTGAAATTGGTGATTTCACCGCAATTTCACCGGAGAAATTTAATTTCACTGCATCCCTGTCCAGAATGTGAAAGGGGAAGGTTCCACAATACAATGCAGACTTGGGTGGGGACAAATATACATATGGCTTCCATCTTCTCCATAAGGAATAAGTTGAGCTTGATCCAACGATTAACCTCTTGCTCAAAGTCTGTGAGCAAAGGGAATATGTTTGTAAACAATAGGTCCATCCACTAAGTAGTGATCAGGATCTGCAAGTATTTGAAATCATTCTCCACCCATTTCACCTGCGATCCCTGACAGCAGTTGCTATCACAGATCTGGTTGAGGAGACAGTGTAGTTTAACTGAGGTCTATACTGAGCCTGAATGGGCCTGCAAACTTGGATAAGACTCGAAGAGTGGGCTGGAGTGACTGATCAGGCTGCATCATTGTAAGAAGGAGATCATTATAGGCTTCCTTTGTCCACAGACTCCCAAAATTTGTGTTTAGATCACAGGAGGCGCCACTCCGCTTGTCAGTGTAACACATTGTATGGTACTTCAGACCCTTGCCTGAGGCAATTAGGAGTGCTCTGGGAGCAAGATCATTATTTAGCTGGGGCTCCAGCTACACCAGAGAGTCCTTGAGAGATTTTACCTCTGCTTCCCTCTCTTTCCTTTGGGCTAAGAAGAACACAATTTTGCAGCCCTGTAAGCAAGGCCCTTGGAATTCTACGTTTCTGTGGTTGCAGAATTTGCCACAGAATTTGCATCATGCCGCAGAATATATATAGTGCCACAGAATTCATTGTTTTTGGTGAATTTTCATATAAATATACTGTTTTTCCATAGTGTCAGGCTTTTTTTCCCCACCTCCTTTATCCTGAAACCCCTTCTCTATGCTCAGCATATGATGTCATCGATGACATCACATCATATTTAGCCAATGACAGGACTGCATTCTGCCAGAGAAATGAATAAATCATGCCGCAGAAATCAGAAAATGCTGCCTCAGAAGCTAAGGTGCCTTGCCGCAGAAACCAGAAAATTCTGCCGCAGAACATCAGGGGCCCTGCCTGTAAGTAGTTCTTCATTACTTTCCAGACAACAGCCCTTTTCATCCCTTCTGTGTCATTGGTTTTAAAAGCAGCCTCTTTCTGGACCCACTCCACAAACTTGGGGTTGGCTATCAGCAGTGGATTACATTTCTAGCATGGTGATGCAGCCATGGCACATGGTGCTTGGAAGCAGAGGGCTATCGGGGCATTGTTGGAAATAATTATATGGCCTAAGCCTAGCCCAGAAATGCCGGGGACAGCAGCTGAAAATGACAGCCACAAATCGATGCAGCTATGGGCGTTGTGAATGGTGGAGTAAAAGGAATAGTCCCAACCAGTGGGATTCTCTCTGTTCATAATGTCCTCTAGTCTAGACTCCACTCAAGTCCATCAGATCTGAAGTGCTGTACACGATTGAGGGTGGCTGTCAGGGGATACTGTGGATTTGTTTAGAATGATGCCAGGAGCAAGACTGAAATCTTCCCCCCAAGTAAGAGTGGGTACTGTTGGTCCCATTGCAGATCAGCAATGATCTGACTAAGGTGGAGAAAGAAATCTATATATATATATTTATATAAATACACCAATACAAACCAACCATTATAAGTTTCAAGCACAGCAGGCTCTATTCTGAATCAAGTTAGCTCCTACAAATAACTGGAAGCCTGGCTGGACTCCCAGTGTAAGGGGGATGTCCACATAGATAACCTAATAAAAAAACTGAATGTAAGATTAAGGACGCTGTATAGAGTCAGAAAATGTATCGCTGTGGATGCGAGAAAGGAACTTGTAAATTCGATGGTTATTCTACTGTTTGACTATGGGGATATGGTTTGTGGGGCAGGGAAACTGGGGGCTGAGGAAATTAGATGTACAATAGGTTTGTATGTCTTATATTGGATGTCCCACGACAAACACATCATTGTTTATGTACCATTCATTAGGTTGGCTAAGTTTGAATGAACGCAGAAATCTACATGCCTTACACCTAATACATCAAACACTGTTAAAGAAAACCCAACCTTATCTTAACAACTAGTTCCAAATTCATTCAAAAAGGAATAACCTTAGATCATCTGGAACCCTGAAATTACAAATTCCAGCTCTTAAAATGTCCAAAGGTAATCTGAGCATAGTTAGTTCAGGACCTAGGGTCTGTAACAACTTAGCACATTCCCTAAAGGTAACAAATGGGAAAACATCTTGGAACCAGATAAAATCCTGATATTTTAAAGTCTGTTCCCTTCCCAAAATATGCTGCATTAATTATGAAAAGGGCTAATTAGAGTACTGCATGGTATATCTCTTTAATTACAGTCTGAACCTACTGTTTTTGATAGCCATATGCTAATGCTTTTTATTTTATTTAAATGTATTATTTGTATGAATAATGTAAAACCGTGTTTGACTGTTATATGTACGAAGGACCCCATTGCACTTGAACATCAGTTCAGCTGAGTCAAACTTTTCATGATTGTGAAAAATAAACAATTACTACTACTACTACTACTACTACATCATCCCGATTGGAGGTGTAATGTTGGTGTTGATGAAATTCCTGCCTGAGAAGGCCAGGAATGCCACCACCCACCTCCCATTGGTGTATAGCAACCTTTCTGTTGTCTAGTTAAGTGTACAGCTAACTAGGATCATAACCTCTTTTGATATGATGGATAATGTGTTGTGCACCATTTGTCCCACCCATCCCTTGAAAAGCCAGTGGGCGGTCTTCCCGGTGAGGTGAGTGACGAGCGTGACTGAAGGAAAGCAACCTCAGACCAGGGAGATTTAAACTATTGAGGGACTTTGGCTCTTTTAACAGAATGGTTCAAACTTATGAACACATTTCAGGAGATCAGCTTCACTGGGGATCCCCCATCTGTGATATGTTAGGGATGAATCGAGCAACAGAAAAGCACTACAAGTCAATGATTACCTAGGAGGGCACAGAATGCTGGGAAGATGGAATGGTATATGGTGTTGAGCCACATGATGCCACCCATTGGGGATGTGGAAGATTACTTAAGAGTATGCCCTACCTGAGTGTAGGGCCCAGTGGCAATGTATTAGTGCTGTAATCTCTGAGTTTACCCATCTCCCCCCTTCCCTCCAGTTCAGTCTATCTGAGCCAGCTAGGTGGCCATCCGAGGGCAGGTATCACCATTTCTTGCTGGCATCCAGAGAGCTTGCCTCACTTTCTTAGGGCAGCAGTGGTGAACTAACCTAAGAGTGCTAACAGGAATTATTCTCCCCTCCCTCACATCATGCAAAAGCATGCCAGTACCTAATTTTGATCTTGAGCAATGCTCCCCCAGTTCCAAAAGCAAACAGAAGTATTGTATGTCAGTAGCACAATTTAGACAGACAAGAAGTCCCAAAGAATAGTTGCCTATGAAAGGCAACAAAGGTACAGCAGTTCAACCCAGATGCAACCAAGAGAGAGAAAGGATATGCCGAGTTAAGTTCAGGTGACAGGAGCAGTGCATTGCAGTGGTGCCATAGGGTTGGGGTTAGAAGGGGCTAACTCAACTGTGGAAGTTGGGTTCCAGGTGCCAGGTTCAGGGCAGCATCCAGCTCATGTGTGTACCCCAGGACTGAGGGCCAAGAGGGGGTCGGAGCATTAACAGTGACCGCACCAGTGAGCAGATATGAGAAGTCCATCAGTTCATGAGAGGAACACACAGTCCAATTAGTTTAAACTGCAAAATCACAAAAACAGGGGGGTACACTGCAATAGTAGTTCATGAGAGGAGCAACGTCATGGAAAATCTGAAGGATACTCATCAGAGGAAACTTAGGCAGCTTTTGCAGGCAGAGATGAAAGGGTGCAGTGGTCAGATTGGTTTCTCCCCTCATGGCTCACAGTGAAGAGCTTGCTACAGTCCCCAGCAGTTACTTGCCTTCCCTGATGACCACTGTGCTTTGTGCCCGAGTTCCCCCTGTGCTGTGACTGAAATTCCTAATTGTCTTGTTTATTGGTTGCTGTCATGTTGTCCTGTGGGAAAGAAGGTCTGTGTTACTCCCACTGCCCAAGGTGAATCATTGCTGCTTCCTGTGTCTCCTGGTTCTGGCCCCCTGGCAGTGTTCTGGTCCCCCCACAGTCTCAGGGGTACAGTGTCTAGACTTATCAAAGACCACCAGCAGTTGATGCAAGCCCTGGCTTCCTGTGGACTCCCAGCACTCATACTTCTGTTCATTCATTCTGATGAAAAATTTAGAGAGGCCAGAGAACCAGTACAAGATTCCTGCTTCTCACAGTGCTGCCCTTATGGGTGTATATTCTTTGCTTCTATGCACCACTTCAGCAGCGTAGTCCTGGTACAGGGACATTCTTATTCCTCTCCAGCTGAAATGGCCCTTTTCATGAGCCAGCACTAGCAATTTTTCATTCACTGAGAACCAAAGGAGATATGCTATCATGGGTCTTGATCGGGAGCCAGGAAGTTGTGTCAGTACCCTGGTGCAGTGTGCATGCTCAAGTTCCAGCAAGCCCTACCATGCCCCAGCTATGAGATGTGAGAGCATCTCGGCCATAAAGCACTCCATGCAAGATCCTTCTGCTCCTTCTGGAATGCTAAGGATTTGGATATTATTCCAGCATCACCTGTTTTCTTAGTCCTCTGTGCACTTCCAGAGGCATACAAGCTACAGCTCATGATCATCGAGGTGCTGGGGGATCTGTTGCTGCATATCCTACATATCTGCCATGTGCTGCGTGTTTACTCAGCTGGTCAAAATCTGGATATCTTCTGGTGTAGTGGACGCTGACATTTTAAATATGGTCATGTCAGTTATCAGGGTCTCTAGCAGCGTGGCAATGTTTCTGAAGGATGAGCTGTTAGTCATAGATGCCTGAGCTAGTGCAGTTTCCACCATACTGATACCTGAGGAGAAGCTGGGCAGGCCATAACACATACTGAAAATTGGGCCTAGAGACTGCAGCTAATCTTGAGGGTGCCAAACTGAATCAACTTGATGAGTCTGTTTATGATGGTACCAGGTGGCTGATCCATCCTAAGGAGACCCATTCTGACAAGCAGGTAAGGTTATTCTCAAGCTTTTAAGCGAGGGCAATGGCAGAGTCCCATGTCACCCCCCCCCCCCCCATCTTCTTCAATATGTTCATCAGTGACTTGGAGAGTTCAGCAAGTTGCATCTCTTTGCAGATTACATGAATCCCTTCAATAGGGGTAGCTAGTGATCAAGGGATAAAAGAGACACAGAAGAATCTACAATGCCTAGAGAGGTGGTCTAAGATTTGGCAGTTGATATATACAACCCCAAAAAATGCAAGGTTATGCACTTAGGGGAAAAAAAACAGGACAGCGTACTGGATGGGAGGGGTTGAAATGAGCACTATAGCAGAGGAAAGGGACCTGGGAGTCATCATTAGTGACTCCCTAAAATAATCAACTCAGTTTAACAAGGTCTACATTAAGGCTAATTGGATTCTGAGATATATCAGAAGGGCTATTGATAGTAGGAAAAAGGAAGTACTGCTATCTCTACATAGGTCACTGATGAGGCCGCACCTGAAACACTGTGCTCAGTTTCAGAGTCCTTACCTAAAAAAGGACAGGGACAGACTGTAGTCAGTGAAGTTCTGTGTTATGGGAAGGGTGGAGCTATGGAACAGTCTGTGCCACTGGGTCTCATTACAGCCCTGGGCAGTCTGGTATAGCCCTATACTACCCACTCCATCAGGTATTATTGCTTACCAAAAAAATACAATTGGAATACAGAGAAAAAATGTTAGAATACACTTACAAGGACAAGGATAAGTGCACCCAATTGGGGCAGCATAGCTTGCTAATTGCTATCCCACAGCTTAAGCCACAGTGTGATGCCCACATGCTCCTGCCTTTGCCCCAAAAACACACAGACCCATTAGGGACAAGGGGCCTTTTGAGGGATGAAGAGACCATGCCCCCACTGAAGCAAGCTGCTACCTGATTGGCAAAGGAGAGCAC
Organism: Neoceratodus forsteri; assembly: GCA_016271365.2. Taxonomy (NCBI): domain Eukaryota; kingdom Metazoa; phylum Chordata; order Ceratodontiformes; family Ceratodontidae; genus Neoceratodus; species Neoceratodus forsteri. Next base: position 60,676,133 of record CM028130.1, read on the forward strand.
TGGGGGTACTGTTTCATTAGGAGAACCAACTGCTCTGGTGGTCCAACAAGGTTCTATGGTGGTGATCGGTAGGGTGGAGGGTTAAGTGGAAGGTGAGATCACCTTCTCAACCCTTATTGAAGTCCTCTGTGTCACTTGAAGCTGCTGGACTGGGGACGCTAAGGACTTTGTGTGCCTTTGAAAATGATGTGCTTTATATGTCATGCCCCCTCTGAAAAAAGTTGGAGTTTGACTGGTGATGGGGAGAGCAAGGGTATACAACTTCCTTGGGAGATCCACTTGCTCTGCAAGTCCAGCTAGGTGTTGTGGTAATGATCAGTGGGGGGTGAAGTGGAAGGTGAGTTCATCCTCTCTACCATTGGCTGAAGTCCTCTGCCTCACATGAAGTCAATTGAATGGTAAAGTTAAGGTCTTTTTGAACCCTTAAAATTTTGCACTTTGCTGACCATGCACCCTCTTAAGGAAGCTGCCAATGATTGGTGGAGTGGAGCTCTGGGGGTTTGGTTTGATTAAGAGAACTACCTGCTCTAGGGGTTTAACAAGGTCCTGTGGCAGTGATTGGTGGAAGAGACGGGAAGTGGAAGACGTGTTAACCCTGTCTTCCTTCTGCTGCTGTGCCCTGCATCACTTGATATGACTGAAGTGGGGAAGCTACGTTCTTTCTCTGCCTTTAAAAATAGTGTGCTTTACTGATCACACTCACTTTGATGGAAGCTACTACCCGATTTACTTAGGGGAACCCCTTGATATGGCTTCATTGGAAGAACCACCTGATCTGGTAATCCAATAAGGTCCTGTGGTGGTGACTGTGGTGGGGAAAGTGCAGTGGAAGGTGAGCTCACCCTCTCAACCCCGTACTGAAGTTCTCTGCATTGCTTGAAGCTACTACAGTGGGGAAGTGGAGAGCTTTTTTAAATTTTTATATTAGATTTTTGTATCACAAATTATATGTTTAGCTACACTATGGAGATGTTTTAACTTGCACTATCAATTTTCTTTTTGCACTATAAAAGATGATCACAGTGTAATACCAGACAGCTTTGAGAAAGCACATTTTCACAAAACTAAGGTGTGGTACTTGTTCATTGCTGCTGCATGTAAGTATTTTGTCTCCATGCTATAGGCAATAAATTAAGCATTTGTATATTCTTTGTGTGGTGGCTCGTGGTGTGTGTTATAGCCTACTTGATTTTCCATTGTGTGACTAGTTATTATCAAGTATCACTCCACTCTGAGCAGCTGTGTTTGGTAAATGTGTCTTAGTCATATTACTGTTTCCACTTTGCGTATCGTGCTCTGCAATATGTTGTAGTTGTCAATTTTGTCTATTGTAAACCTGTTGCTCTAACTTGTATCATTGTATTACCATTGTTTTGTATTATCATATTACCACAGTTTTTATTCTATTGTTCTTGTCCAGGCTGTGTCTGAAAGTAGGCATCATTATGCCTAGTGCACTTACTTGGTGAGCATAAACAAAGTTACTGTACCTCCCAGTGCTCTGCAGTTCACCCGACAGCAACATGAGGTTGAAGCAGCACTCCTTTCAAAGTAAGATGCTGCATCTTAATTGGGCAGCAGAGGCAACTGGGGGCAAATGACAAGAAGCTGGAGAACCTGGAAATGTACATGCTCAAGGCCAAAACAGGAAGGGAGGACATAATTGAGACCTTCTTATTCTAGAGGGATATCAGCTAGGTACAATGCCAGGATCTAGTCATGAGGAATGAAAATGCTGTGATTAGGAGACATGGGTGGGTGTTATTGGGGGGAGATTTTAAAAGGCTATTAGGAAACACTTTTTTTATGGAGAGGGTGGTGGACACCAGAAAGTCTACCAAAGTCAGTAGTAGAAGTCTAATCAGGGTTCTGAACCCATGTTCTAATGGGGTGACTATCAACAGTTTGGAAACTCCAGGACACAGCTCACACAGATAAAAATGCTTCCCAGAAATGGTTTGCCATTTGCCGCTGGGGCATGAGTGGGTGTGCACTGAATTTTCTGATTTTACTGATTTGTACCATAAACCAGTAGCACCCCTAATGAGAAAAGTGATTAAAAGTTTGTGAATGAGCAAAGGGTTGTACTTGTAATATTGTTTGTTTAATGTTTGGAAGATGCATGGCTGTTTCCATTAACAGTCTCACCACCAATCACCTGAAACATTAGTTGGGGATTGTACCTTATTTAAAGGAAGACAATTTAGGTAGTGCACCTTTTTTAAAAGAAGCCTACTCGAGCATCTGCATTTTGGAATAGGGACCCAATCGATGGGTGGTCCACTGTGAGATTTGTTGGCTAGGCTTAAATTCACATCAGAGCTCTGAAAGAAACACCAAGATATGCCTATTCCACTTGAAGATAAAATAAGTAAGTGAAGTACTCAATTTAGGCAGAGAGAAAACTAATATTTGAAAGATTTACCATGGGGTAGGGGGTTGGTGTGCATAGATTCTCTGTTTTTACTGATTTGTGCCATAAACCAGTAGTTCACCTAATGAGAAAAGTCATTACATTATGTTAAAGACTAAGAGAAAGGGTTGAGCTGATACTTTGGAGTTTGTTTAATGTTTGGGAGATGTATGACTGTCTCAATTAGCAGGTTTACTACCAATCTCCTGCAGTCTGGTCAAGGATTGCATTTTATTTAAAGAAAACCAAAATAGGGTATGTACCTTATTTAAAAAAAGCCAAGTTGAGCAGTTATAACTTGGTATAGGAATGCAGCCAATTGGTGGTGAATTATGATTCACATCACAGATCTGAAATACACCTGGAGCCCCCACTCCACTTTGGGATAAAATGTACAGCAAGCAGCCAAATCAGGCAGAAAGAAAATTGTATTATTTGAATAATTTGCCATGGATAATGTGTGAACACAATATTTTATTAACACTTTTTTTATTTCGAAATGTTTACGTTTGTTTTATTTTTCCAATTTGCAAATGTTGCTGATGAAACTCATTTTGTAATGTATTGAGACACTCCAGGGTGATGGTTATCCTTGGTTAAATGGACTGTCAGTTGTTGAAGATGCAAATGCCTTCTGCCTCACCATGAACCTTAGTGTACATTTATCCCTTGATGACTAACACCCTGTTCTGCCTTAACTTACATTATCCAGAGTATCCGAGCATTATATGATAGATCATAACCACAGATAAGGATTATATAAATAATTTCATGTGTATTAAAAATAATTTGTAATAGTTTTTTTCAGAGTGGATATTCAGCAGACAATAATATCTACCACATAACTGAACTGTTCAGATGAGTGTGAAGTTGCAATGTAGTTAATGCATAATCTAGGCTGCTCTCCTTGCCTCAAATGAATTAGGTTTCAATCAGTTATCACAGAATGGGACTTTGAGCTGCTGGAAAAGTATGTAGGCTGCCTAAATTATTTTCTTGTGTTTGGGTTGACCGTTTAGCTGTTAACATATCTGAGTTTCAGCTTACTCCTGTTTGCATGTTTTTGATGCACCTTTCTGATGCCAAGAAGTGTGTCCATCCTCGGGTTAGAATTTTTATGCCATATCACTTCAATATATTTCAGTCTTTACTTCTTGCGGCTAATATGCTGGGCCAGATGTTATCTGAATAAATATGCATAAACTGAGAAAAGCATTCATTTAGGGCTATTTCAGGGCACACAGTAAGTATAATGATAGTAACATAAAAAAGATTAAACATTATGTAGGATTTACAGAAAAAAAGCAAAATTAAGAAATAACTATTTTTTATCATCTTTTTTGATTATGTGTAAGAAAATTATGGATGGGTGAACCAGTTCAAATTCACATCAAAAGCCTTCTTTGTCATGCTGCCTTAGATCAATTTTGATCAATTGAATTATTTTGGTGGTGATTCAGGCCACAGACAACTGCCGTAGCAAAGGGGATAGGAAATCTGTGGGCATTTTCAGCTGTTTGTTATCAGAAATATATACAGTGGCCCAGATATTCAAACTGCGCCCAAAAAGTGTGCAACAGCAGGAGCAAGCGCAAGTCCACTGCGCCCATGTGCAAGAAGCATGATATTCAAAAACTGCACAGGCCAAGATGCGCCTGTGGCCGACGACTGAATATCGCACCACCTGCGCCACAGCTCAACTAGGGATATGAAGCTGAGCATATCTGATGCACCATAACGCAACAAGGGATGCTCAGTGGAGCAGTCCAGATTTGCCATAGTGTAAGCAGGGACACTCCCTGCAGCAGGGAAGCAATGCAACAGCACAACCAGGGATGCAGGGGCCCACCACCCATGCCACAAATGGGCAGAGGAACACACAGCAGAACATACATCTTCCCCCACATCCTATGCACTACACAACCAGGGGAGAGCTGGAATAGCCACTGGTCCATGGATACCAGCAACCAACCCACAGCGGGCCTTGGTGCCCCAGCACATCCCCTGGCAAGCTGTGACTGGCACACAAGGAGGGCTGACCACCCCGTACCACACCATCCCACCAATGCAGAGCACACCCTGCCCAGGAGTAGCGCCCAACAGTGCAGACAACCCATGCATGCCACCACCCTCACTGTGACAATGCAACCCTGTGCACCATGGAGCAATGCAAGGCAGCCCCATCATGAGCACCTTGCAGCAGACGGCAGCAGACAGCGATGCAACAAATGCATACACATTGCCACCCCGCATGTCCCCCCCGAGGTACAGCTGAGAGACCGACCATGCATCAGCACACAAGGTACCCCACATGCAACAGGGCATGCCCCGGACCCCACTTCCAGTGGTACAGCACCCTGCACACCCTCCCAAGGACACATCCTGTCCCAGCACTGGCCACAACAGCCAGCACAGACATGCACAGTGTAGCTTGGAGGCATGCACCACACAGGATGCAACACAGTGCATGGACAAACACCCACCCATACCCAAGGGCACACGAAAACAGGGACACAGTAGCGGGTCAACCAAGCCACTGGAGTGTGGCCACAGCTGATGTGTACACATGGCCAGCACCCCTACATTGCACAGGTGTGCCAACCACCCTGCATGCTACCGGAGCACAATTGACAGACACTGGAGCACATCCCTTGCAACAGACACAAGCGACAGCATGGAAGGGGGGACAACAACAGTGGAGGCCATAGTGCCACCGGAGGCAGACATGCACCATACTGGTGATGGCAGGCAACCTGGCATTGTGCCGGGTACAGTTGTTATCCAGCATGGAGAGCCACCACTCACATGCCAGCAGACCGTGCATATCACAGACATGCAAGGGTGTCAGCTGCACAGGCCATGGATGGTCTGACAGGGGTGCCATGCACACAGTGCAGGCCCCATGGACCACTGCACACAGGCATCCAGTGCACAGAGTACAACACACAAACCACAGACAGTGACTGATCCCCCTGCCCACACCAGTAGGTGGTTCACCTCTACACACACACACACATGCCCATGCATGCACCACCCCGATGCCATGTACGCCACTGCAGCTGAGCACCTGTAGCCTGCTGCAAATCAGAGACCACCACACTTGTCATAACAAAATGCATATATTTAAAAGAGTTTACAAAAACAACTATATACAATTATTTACAAGAGGGGGAAAGGGCCACATAGCAGGTGGGGGTGGGTAAAAGGCAGGGGTGAACATATGGGAGAGGGAAGAAGGGGTGTGAGGGTGGATCAAAGGGGGTAAGGTGGTAGTCGGGGCATGGAGACATCAACAGGTGCCCTGGTCCTCCTCATCATGGCACCGATGTCTGCTTGTCCGTCTCCTCCACACCCCGTGGTGGTGGATCCTTTGAAGGAGTTCCAAGGTCTCCCTCGCCACCTGGAGCAGCTCACGTAGACTCCGCTGAATGTCCTGGAGTCACTGTCCACCTAGGACGAGGGAGCAGAGTCAATAAGTGTGACTGTCCAGCCCCCTGTAGCCCACCCATTGTGCATGGCATACAGCCATGTGCCACGCCCCTGTGATGGTGTGTGACCACCCTCAGTGACCGTGTCCACAAGACCTGCCCACCTAGGCAGCCACAGCCATGTGGACCACTGCACACACCTGCCGCCCATGTCCTGCACAGCACCACCATGACCGTACAGTGACTTGGCTATGCGGTGTGAAAGCAGTGCCACAGCCATGTGCCTGGTGCACATATGGACCACCATTGACGCACTACCAGACATGCAGTGCCACTAGACAGTGCAGATTGTAACAAGTTACGTGCATGGCAGTGGTGTCAGTGGACGGTGGCCATGGCCCACTGCCCGCCCAGTTATACAGCATGCAATAGTAATCATGGATGTAAGGTACCCACCACCATCGGGCTGGTCCATGCGCCGTGGTCCACCATCATCCCTCCTGGCCCACTGCTCCTCCATGCGGCGCCTCCGTTTCTGGTTCTGCCGACCTTCTTCTGGCCCTAAAGTGCAAACATGGAGAGAGGAACATCAGTACAATCTGGTAGCAAAGTCCCCCCGCCCCCATGTGTGTGCAATCCCACACAGCCATACCCATCCACCCCACACCCTGATACCACCACCACGGCCAACACCAGACAGCCCTCCCCATGTGCCGGACACATGCAACTCTGATACCCGTATGGACGATAATAGTGTATGGATGTTGCATCTACCTGGCCATGGCACTATGCCCCTCCTGGCATGTGCTCACAGGAGGGCAAGCAGCTCAGGGTCCCTGCACCTCAGGTCCCCATAATGATGGCGGTACTGCTCCACCATTCACTCCATACTGGTGGACTCCTCCAGGGTGTCTGCCACCTCCTGCCAGACCACACTCCTGGCCCTTGTCCAGGGGTGCCTCTCCATACAAAGCCCCAGCATGGGGCTCAACTATAGCCACCAGGTTGGTAAGCTCAACCTGGCACCAAACGACTACATGCGTCCGCACCATCTCTGCTGTCTGGTTGAATCAAAATGGCGCTCAGCAGCATGGTCCTGCCACATGCAGATGCTGCACAGTACAGCACTGCTATTCCCTATCATGCTGTCACTGTACAGCACGATAGTGGTCCACCCATGCCTGATGCATGGCACCTAGGGGGCAAAGATCGGGCACAGGGTCAATTGTCTCTGGCGCACGGACAGCCACAGCACGATTGGGACCCAATGTGTGTAGCGTGATTGGGTGCCTGTGTGCCACCTCCTGTAGCAGTCTACAGGGCTGTTGCCCCAGTGCGCCTACAACGCCCTAGTGCCACAGTGCCATATATGTGAACAGCTCTGGCACAATGGTGGCCATGCCCTGAATTGCCTCCTGTGCACAGCATGTCAGCAGCACAGCAGATGCCTGCGTCATCAACCTGGGCATGCGCAGTTAGGTGTGTACTGTGCATGTCACAGGACAGCGCCCTTGGCTCAGCACGTTCAACACAATTGCACAAAGCGCAACATCATGATATTAAGCTGGCATATGTAAATCATCTAATCAGCCATTCAATGGTGCAGTCACTGCAATTGCATCCACTTACAAATGCGCCTCACCTCATTTGCCTGGGTTGCGCTATAAAAATGCAACATTGGGCTGCACTGGCCATAATCTGTTATTGCAGTCTATTGCGGTGAGTTGCATACTGTTTGGGAGTGTGGACTGTGGAGTTTGGGACATGCATGGGACTGCACAGTCACAGGTAACATCTGTCATTCTCACAGGATGAATCATGACTGAGCGTGTGGTGGAGGAAGAGGAACAGAGTCATGGGAGGAAGAGGAGGCCAAACTTTACAAAGTCCGAGACAGATGACCTGTTTGAGGCATACCTCGACCAGGAGCCACTTCTCATCGGATGCCAGGGAACACCACAGGCCCATGCTGCTGCATGGGAGGAGGTGGCACGTGCTGTCAACCTGCATGGTAGCCACCAGTGCTCCATGCAGGAGTGCAAAAAGAAGATGGGCATGGACAGGTGGCAAATTAAAGAGAAGGTGTCTGCCATCAGAGCAGCACGGTCTGCGACCGTTGGGGGACAGCCGGAGGTGCAGCGCCTGACGCCACAGGAAGAGCGGGTTGCTGGCAGCATGCAGCGTTGTGCCATTGAGGGTGTTCTGAGTGGTGGATTCCAGATGGGTGGTAGCCCATCACTGCATGATAGGTCATGGTCTGTCTATTGGGGGGGGGACAGGGTAGGTCACATGCAGTAATGGTACTTTTTTTCCCTTACAGCTCCTGAGCATCTACATGGGTCAGCTGTGGTGGGCTTCTCCAAAAGGTCAGTATCATGGAGATGGAGGAGGGCCCATCCACCTCTACAGGAATATGGGGGTCAGGGTGACAGTGGGTCCAACTGGACGTCCGGACTGATGTTGGTGGAGCAGGTGCGGAGGAGGCCCTGCCTGTGTCCCAGCATGCCAGCGTCCATGGATGCCAGCATGCTGAGACTCGGGCTGGTGTGGGATCGATCACCAATGATGATGGAGCTAACGTCATGGCCAGTGACATGTGTGGGCCACAGGATGGCCACACAGCAGGTGACATTGCGGCCATGGCTGTGGGTGGTGCCGCCGTGGAGGCCTGCGTATCACCACAGTCCCAGCCTGTGCCTGTCTGCACCAGTGGGGCAGCACTGGTGTGTGTCCAGGACAGTGGGACTGTTACGGCCTTTGCAGCGGCACCATTGAGCCCTGGAGAGCGGCAGCTGGAGGGGTAGTATCAGCAGTCAGCCAATGGCCATGGGGATACAGTGTCAGGGGGCAGCATCAGTGCACCACCTGTGGACATACCCAGGCCTGGCCCTGGTGTGCAGCACCCACCCTCAAGGGGCGATGAGCATCAGGGCTGAGAACACCCTGAGGGACAGCATGCTGATCAGGCAGATGACCTCTTAGATGAGCACACCCACGTACTGCAAGCATCAGTCAATCAGCAGATGCAGCTTGTGACAGCGGTGGATGCACTGAGTGCGGCTCTGTGCCAGTCAGAGGAGTGGCACAGCAGAGACACCGCTCTGCTCCTGGCAGGGATGGACCGGTTGCAGGAGGATGTGACCACTGCCATTGACAGGCAGAAACAGGCATTCAAAGCTTTTATGGCCACAATGGGCACACAGTTGTTGCCATGTGTGCGAACACCAGCCAGTGCAATGTCCACCCCCATTCCTGGCATCGTGCTATACCATCGCCCATGGAGCACTGGGTTCGGCTGTGGGCATCCTGGGCATGCCTGGCACAGGCATGTTCGATAGCTGAAGACTCCTGCCGAACGCAGTGGCGTTCACACAGCGGAACCCCTGGGGGACCATCGGTGCCACCCCATGAGGCCAGTGGTCAGCCTGTCACTGCTGATGGGTCTCGGCGGGGCCGTCCATCTGTCCGTGGCAGCCGTGGCACTGTGGCGCGTGACTGACCTTTCTCCCAGCATGGCTACTGTCTTATGCTGCCCTGTGTGCATTGTGTCATTCAGTGGGCAATGCATGGGTGGGGTACCTGGCCCCACACGCACACTCGCGTAACATCTGCACACCCTCCCAGCTGCTGTCCGCTGTTGCATGTGCATGATGATGCCTGCGTTGCACTGTACACCACTGTGCAATGGTGCCCAGTGTCTGACACATGCACAATGACAGCCAGTGGGCATGGTGGTCTGTGGACGTGTGTGGCTAGGGGCGGCGGTCTGGATCGGTGTGCCTCCTACCCTTTGTGCATGTCTTGTGAGGTGAGTGTGTTAGTGTGTGACCACGTGCCATGTTAGACCTTGCCCATCCCTGGTGGTGTGTGCAATTCCATGCTCGGCCACTTCCCTTGACAGCATGCACCCCCTGGTGTGTGTCCATGTGTGTTTGTGGGTTGTGCCTTTGCCACTGGTGGTTGCACATGGCCCCATGACTTACCTGGGTTGTCTTGAAGTGCTCCTCTGTGATGGTGTCCTGGGGCAGCTGTGCCAGCCAGAGCAGTTGGGAGTCCCATTGCCTAAGGGGTGGCTGACCATCACCATCGTCACCAGCATCCTCATCACTGTCCCCCTCTTTGACCTGTACTGAAATCCCACAGACATTGGCCATGTTGTGCAGGATGCAACAGGCCAGGAATAGCCTGCAGGCCTTTGAGGGGCTGTACTGTAGGGCACCGCTGGAGGTGTCCAGGCAACGGAAACGTGCCTTCAGCATCCCGAGCACCCGCTCGATGACATTGCGTGTGGTGCCATGTGCCTCATTGTAGCATTGCTGCGATGGGGTCGTGGGCTGCCGGTATGGTGTGAGCAGCCTGGGACGGAGTGGGTATACACTGTCACCTGTGTGTATAGGGTGGAGGTTAGTATTGTGATCAGCGTCGCCTTGCCTTGGGCCATGTAGGCCACTACCCATGTCACCTCTAACCATGCCCCTCCCAAGCTCTGTGTTTTTCCATGTGGTTTGCATTCTCACCCACTAAGTGGCCAGTGGGGATGTCCCCACTCTCGAATCTGTGGCACAGTGCCAACTGGTGCCAGATGAAGGCTTCATGTGCTCCCTAGGGTGCGTGACACAAACATTGATTATGCGCCCCCTAGCATCGCACACCACCTGGCAGTTGATGCTTGCATAGCCCTTCCGATTGATATATGTAGCTCCCTCTGGGCCAGGTGGTGTGCGGATGGCCACATGGGTGCAGTCTATTGCCCCTAGCACACCAGGCATATGTGCTACCCTGTGGAACTCCTGTATGCTTGCTGTGCGCTCCGCCGGTATGCTGGGGAAATGGATGTACTCCAGAGCATGTGGCAGCAGTGCGCTGAGGAATTGGGTGAGATGGCATGATGCGGCCGACAAGGTTATGCTGCGGTGTCCCCTGTTGGTCTCTGGAAGGTACCCGTAGTGAGGAAGCACATACAAGCTGACACTTTAGTCTCCACTGACAAAGCATGGCTCTGTCGTGTGGGTGCCTGCATCACTTCACTGCACAGCTCACAGAGCCACCTCAGAATTGTCCAATTCAGGCAGTACCTGCCCACGATCTCAGTTTCGCTGTACAGCTAGAAGCTGGTGCGGGCTCGGTACTGCCTGTTGGGGGCATACCGCCGATGTGCCACAGTGCTGCCTGCCTTCTCACCCCCCTCATTACTGCCTCCATCTGGATGGTGGCACTGGCCATGTCCCTGACTTGTGTTCTCCCCCAGGCAGCTGTTTCTGTGTTCCCCTCGCTGTCCTGGCTGCTACTTCCCCCGCACCAGGAACACCTTTCTGTTGTGGCCTCAGTGCTATGTGGCACTTCCCCCTTCTGCACTGGCTGTGGCTGTGGCTCTCCACTCCTTCCCTGTGCCTGTGGGTTCAGGGTGCCCTTTCCCTGTCCTGCCCTGTGTGTCCCTCCTGCCCTATGTGTCTGCTTAGCAGTCAGCCACATGTGCCTTCCCTGTAGCGTTCTTGCGCCTCTCCCTTGTTCCTTTTAATTTTGGCTCATTTCCGCTATCGCGCAACTCCCGCTTGCCCCTATTGCACATGGCGCTAAAATAAACACATTATGTTCCCAAGACTCTGACCCAAGTGAAAAAAATAAAGTTATTTGCCCAATAGGTAAATAACATTGCTTATTTTTCACTTGCCTACATCACAATCAACTTGATTGACAGCCCATTCTGCCAATTGCACGGTGAATCTGCACTCAATTGTCACACAGAATACAGACATTGTATACACAGAACATACAATGCCCTTTGTTCAAATGTGCCATTAATTTCCATTTGTGATGGTGAAAATTACGGCAGGACTTTTCGTGCAACTCACTCATGGCTTTGCCACTCATGAGTTATAGTCACTCCCCCTCACTCATTTAAATAAATGGCATATTTGAACACAGGCCATTGTATATCCTCTATTTTACTACCAAATGATCAAACTTAAACTATGCCTGAACAACAATTGATGTGAAAATGTGTGTTATATACTGTTTTCCTTATGTGACCCTTAGGTGGCTTGACCTGGTGACTGAACAGAGCCCACCTGGTTGAGGAGGTTGGGTTCATTCTTTCTCCTGGGGTGGGGAGAATAGATCTCAGAACAAATACATAGATACATAGATACATAGACAGTGTCAGCAGATAAGGGCCTATGGCCCACCTAGTCTGCCCATTTGAGTTTGTAAGTTCAGTTTGTTTTCCTAGAAGTCTATTTCCCCTTACCCCTGACCTCTAGAATTCCTTTATGTCTATCCCATGCATTCTTAAATCCCGTGATTGTTTCAGCCCCCACCACTTCTTCTGGCAGGGTGTTCCTTGTCCACCACCCGTTCTGTGAAGAAATTCTTTCTCATGTTTCCTCTGAATCGTCCTCCCTCCAACTTCATCCCATGCCCTCTAGTCCTGGAACATCTTTTTCACTTAAAATAGTGTTTTCCTGCACCCTGTTCCTCCTGTAAGATACTTGTATGTCTCTATCATATCCCTCTCTCCTCCTCTCCTCCAGGGAGTACATGTTCAGTTCCTTCAACCTGCCTTCATAGGATTTGTGATGCAACCCATGCACCATCTTTGTTGACCTCCTCTGAACCTTCTCTACCCTGTCTATGTCCTTACTGTACGTATGGTCTCCAGAACTGTACACTGTACTCCAGGTGGAGCCTCACTAGTGTCTTGTATAGTGGAATTATGACCTCCTTTTCCTGCTGGTGATGCCCTGCCTATACATCCCAGCATCCTATTTGCTTTACCTGATGCCTTGTCACACTGTTTCCTCTCCTTTGAGGTCATCAGAGATGACAACCCAAGATCCCTTTCCTGCTTGGTGCATGCTATATCCTCACCCCACAACTGATATATTGTGCCAGGGTTTTTGTGCTCCATATGCATTATCTTGCACTTCTTTGCATTGAATTTCAACTGCCAAACCCTTGACCATTCTTCAAGTTTCTGCAGGTCCTTCTCATTCTGTCTACACCTCTGGTGTGTCTACTCTGTTACAGAGCTTTGTGTCATCAGCGTAACAGTGAAATTCTGCCTTCTATATCCTGTGCAATGTCACTGATGAAGATGTTGAATAGGACCGGTCCCAGCACTGATCCCTGTGGTACCCACTGGTCACTCTTCCCTCTGTGGAGTGACAGCCATTTACCACCACCCTCTGTGTCCTGCCACCCAGCCAGTTACTACCCACCACACTACTGTCCTGCCCACACCCATATTCCCCAGTTTGTGTAATAGTCTTCTATGTGGCACAGTGTCAAGGCCTTGCTGAAGTCCAGATAGGCCATGTCCACTGCCCTCCCTGATCCACCTCCCTAGTCACCCAGTCAAAAATTCAATGAGGTTGGTCTGACATGACCTCCCCTGAGAAACCATGCTGCCTTGGGTCCTGTAGTCCATTGACAACCAGATGTTCCACCAATCTCCTTCAGTAGTGCTTCATGATCTTTCCCACTACCGAGGTGAGGCTGACTGGTCTGTAGTTCCCTGCTTCCTCTTTGTTCCCACTTTTGTATAAGGGACTACATCTGCTGTCCTCCAGTCTTTGGGTACCTCCCCTGTTTCCAGTGATTGGCTGAACAGGATAGCCAGAGGTTCAGCCACCACCTCTCTTAGTTCTTAAGGACCCTGGGTGCACCCCATCTGGCCCCATTGCTTTGTCAACTCTTATTACTTCCAGTTCCTTCAGGACCCTTTCTCGTGTAAAGGGACTTGTGTCCATTTCTGCACCATTCTCACCCTTGTACTCCCTTCGGACCCATGCCCCCTCTTCCTTAGTAAAGACTGAGCAGAAATACCTGTTCAATATGTCAGCTTTACTGTTGTCATCTCCACGCTGACTCCCATCCTCCCCTTCAGTCTAACTATCCCTCCCTTTGTCCTTTTTTTTCCTTATGTACCTGTAAAAGGTTTGTCCCCTTTAACCACTGATTTTGCAATGTGTTCTTCTGTCTGAGTTTTGGCTTCCCTTACTGACTTCCTGCCTCCCTTTGTTTCTCCTGGTACTTCTCCCTATCCCTTCTGCCTGTGTCTTTTGTATTGCCTGAATGCAGTCTTTTGGCTTTCACTTTCTTTGCTACTCTTTGGAAAACCAAAATGGTCTCCTCTTTCTTTTCTCTTGCTAACCTGCTTAATGCATAATTCTGTTGTTCTTATAATCCCCATTTTAAATACTGCCCACTGTTCCTCAATCCCTGATTCCTGTCCCATTCCCTTAATGCCTCTTTCAAGCATCTCCCATTTTCCCAAAGTCTGCCCCCTAAAATCCAGGATACGTGTTTTTGTGTGGTTTGGTTCTGCTCTTTCTGTGATTTCAAACCACAATGACTGGTGGTCACTGTTACCCAGGTGCTCCCCACTGTTACCCCCATCACACTGTCCCTGTTTGTGCACAAGGTCCAGTATTGCCTTCTGCCGAGTTGGTTCCATAACCAGTTGCTTGAGAAGGCACCCTGAAGGGAGTCCAGGATAAATCTGCTCCTAGTTGATGCTGCTGCTGGGATGCTCCAGTCCACATCTGGTATATTGAGTCTCCAACCAGTACTACCTCACCCTTGTCAGCCATCCTTTGGATGGCTAGCATCAACTCTATCTGTTTCTTCCTCCTGGGCTGGTGGTCTATAGACCACACCTGTCACGGATAAGCTGGCCCCATTTTTCCTTTCCAGCTTAACCCACAGTATCTCTCCCCATTTTGTTCCTCCTGGATCTGTGTGGTCTTTATGTCATTTTTCACATACAGTGCCACTCCTCCTCCCTTCCTGTCTGCTCTGTCTCTTCTGAATATGTTGTAGCCAGGTATGGCCATCTCCCAGTCATGGTTATCATTACACCAGGTTTCAGTGATGGCCACAATGTCCAGGTCTGACTGTACCATGACAGCCTCCAGATCTTCCATCTTGTTGCTAAGGCTCCTGGCATTTGCACACATGGCTTTCCATGATTTGACCTCCCTAGACTGCTTCACTGTTCTACTCCAGCCCCTTCCTTGGTTGTCATTTATCCCTGGTTCTCCTTGCTGTCTGCCCTTCTGCTGAATTTTGCCCCTTTTCTGCTTATCCACCTTTTGAAACTAATCTCCAACTTTTGCACACTGTTTTGCAGAGATAGCCACTCCTCTGGTTCACTGGTTCCATTACTAGCTGTGGGGGTGAGCAAGTAGGTAGCATCCTTGCTGCCGCTACCCCTTTGCTAGTTTAAATGCTTGTCAATGTAGCATTTAAACTTATCATTGAGTGCTTGATTCCCTCCAGGATGGATGCAGGCCGTCAGGCTTGAACAAACCTCCATCCCTCCAGATGGGTCCCCAGTCACCAATGAATCCAAACCCTTCCTCACAGCACCAGTTCTTCAACCATGAGTTAAAGTTCCTGGTGCATGCACTCCTATGCTCTCCCTTGCCTCTCACAGGTAGTACTTCTGAGAAAGTGACAGAAGTAGCTACTTGCTTGAGACCCCTCCCCAGTTTCCTAAACATATAGAACTTTTTTTCCTAACTTACTGTCAGGATCAACTGTTCAGAAGTGTATTTCTTGGAGGAGGACAGAGCTACAGCATAATGCATCTTACTTACATACCCATAATGCAGTGCTTGCAACTCATGGAAATAATGCATTCTCATACATGGCAAACATTGTAAACTCATTACTGCTACTGATCACATTTATAATAAGTGACACACAACATGTAGGTAATACAGCTAAGCACTGGTAAGCTTGCTGAGGACTACACAATTCTGTGGGAATTTGTTCCATTTTTTAAATCAGCAGCAGAATACCTGTGTAACACTTCTCCTTACGACTCCTGGACTCCTGTCTAAATAAGATACAGTATGGTGCCTCCACCCAGAAAGAATAAGTGGGCCAAATGCTGTGTGCAGTACCATTCTCTGGGATGCAGTATCTACCCACCTCCCTACACTGGATAGGGCCACCCCTTGAAAACCAATAAAAAAGTTGTTTTCACCAATAAACACTTCAATCAGGTTACACAAAGTGCACATGCATACAGTTGCAAAATTCCCTTAATTAATAGTGTGTTTATTTAGGAACACAGGCCTGAAAGTTGGAGAAAAAGATGAGCAGTCACTATTTACCTTGAGTCCACCCACTCTGTAGCAATACCCCCTGGCAGTCACTGTACTGTGGATTTCTACCACCCTTTCAGTTCTCACATAGTCTATGAAATAGCAACCCAATCAAAGGGTACCACAGGATGAATTACCCTATGTACTGTAGACTGCAATAAACTCTTCAGCTGGTACCAGTACTAAAATGAGGATTTCAAGTATGACACAAGAGCCAGTTACTTTGTACCATATACCATGAAATTACACCAAAGTTCTTTTGTATGCCTGGTAGCTACATTGCCTGGGTTCTTTCAGTGGTGCACTTGATGAAATCTAGCAAGCCTGCAATTTAACCTCCCAAAAGGCCATAGTTTGCTAGCACAATTTATAGAACTTGAAACTCCAAATGTTTGGAAAACCCAGTTTTTTTAATCCTAGTGAGGCAGTTGTAATCCAAAAGGGAACAGTATCAAAGAACCCAACCAGCTGCACCAGCCTTCATGTGAACCATGGATGCAGCAGTTTGGACAAGGCAGGATCCAGCACACAGCAGAAAGTTGGGCACCATTCAGAAGCAGAGCCCAGTGTCCTGAATATGAAGCACTTTAGACTCTCTCAGGCACATGGCAGCTGCACACCCTTCTGACTCAACACCTGCCACACACAAGAGCACTATACAGTGGCTTTGTGATGTCAGGGAGCCTAGACCAAGGGGTGACCCCCACAATCCATCTATTCTCTGGATCAAGAGTATCCACAAACTAGGGCACACACTGTGACCCCCTTTTACCTTGTTCACCCCACTTGATAAGGGCTAACAGGCCCCCTATCTTGCTCTGCAGCAGTTCAAGGAGCTTGAGGTTTCTGTCACCAGTTCCCCAGCTCAGCAGCTTACTCAGAATTTGTACCTCTCAGATTCTCTCTCAGCAGCTTCATTCTGCAGAAGCTCTTCTGGCACATTCACAGAGATATGTCCAGCATAAGGATAATCGTATTATTAAGGATGAGCCCAGGCTAGGACTTCCAAAATGTTGGCTTGTCTAGGCCTTTAGCTCTCACAAGCAGCAGCAGCAGATCTCCTTACTTCTGAGTCTCTCTACAGCTACCATGGGCTCCTTTTAAGCACAAAAGCTTCTCTTCCCCCACTCCAATATCTGATTTGACAGGTAGAGCTTTCTATCAGTCCTTCTGCCATGTTCTGTCCTTCTATTGGTCCCTCTAGCCCACCAGTACATCAAGAAGCGTCCCATTACATCCTCCCACAATCCTTGGCTCCTGCTACTATGGTTTTCCAGCCCTCTCATTGGTCAGCTGAAAGGGTGAGATGGCACTACGATGTCTGTGCCCATAACAGATGTAGCCTTGTGCTCCAAAGTCATTAATTTTTGTTATTTATTTCCCCCCAACAGTGGGCTGCCCCAGGACATTGGTAACAGATGCTTAGGGCTATTATGCAGTGAGTTGGTGCGTGTTGGTTGGACAATTCTGTTGGGGGGCAGGAAGAAGTAGGTTGTTGGTTAACTAGGATCGCAGCTTATCCAATAGGTAGGGAAATGGGCAGGCTAGTTGGACAAGCGGTCCTTATCTGCTGTCAAAGTCTACGTTTCTATGTTGGCCATGGCTTTTAAAATGGGAAAGTTCTGATCAGGGTTCAGACTGAATCAATGCAGTGACATAGTTAAAACTCCAGAATCCTGGTTTCATAAAGAACATTATAAAATGGGCAGAAAATTTCTAGTATTCTGATTGGCTGAAAGGCATATTTTGGTGTGTCCTTATCAAGCCATAACCTGCCAACCGGTCCTACCTAGACCAAGAAGGATGCTGCACTGGCAGATATCAATACCACACCTTTTAGTAAATGATAGTCTCACACCTGCAGTCAGAGTTTGCCCAAACACTATTCTTGTAATTCACCAGCCACCCCCCCCCCGCTATGCAGCTCTTTTTTTTATAGTAAAAAATGTAACCCATAGCAAAACGTGTTTCATTTACTGGCCTGTATCACTGTCTTTCGAGTCTGCTATTCGAGCAGGTGAGTGAATCCACCTGCCAATCTGCCGAGATCGCCAACAAAAATTCACCCCAGTAACAGTAGCACAGCAAAAAATGAAACATCATATTCATATTGAATTGAATTTAAAAAAGAAACCGTCTTTGCTAGAGCGAGTGGCGTGACGAAACTGCAGTCAATGATCAACCAGTAAGCCGCTTGCTCAAATCGGGAAGCGGGAAGCACAAAACACTGAGAACAACAGATGGACACGCTTGCTCTCGCACCTGCCTCATGCTTCCAAAAGTCCACAAAGCATGACTTGTTAACATCTGAATTGTAATGTACCTCTATTTTTGTTCTTGCTTACAAGTCCACTTTCTCCAGATGATCCTTGTCACTGCAGCCGTTTCTACAGTCCTCGCTCCCTGCGGTAGCCAGACCTTGCCCTCCCACCTCTCTTAACAGTGTTTGCAACAGTCAGGCTGTCAGATTTTAAAAACTATAATGCAGAATGAGCGATGTAAAACAGAAAACCGTGAGGGTTGGACACTTTATTCGCTCTTACTGCAGCGCCATAGGTAACAGCGCTAAGCACAAAACTCCCTCTTACCATGGCAGTTCCAGAAAGACATGTTCATGCTTATACTGAAGACTTTGTCATTTCTCCGACCTCTGTCCCGCTGCTGCTTGTTCGAGTAAATGTTAATGTGTGTAGAGAGAGAAACAGGAGTGCCTGTGCGTGAGGAGGGGGGACAGACACACACACACACACAGACACACAGTGACCTAAAATCTAGACAGACGCAATGACCTAAAGCTGAATTTTATATATGCTCTGCATCACAAATACAGGGACTATTTTTTCATGTGTATACCTTAATTAAGCAAAATGTTAACACTTATGATTATCAGACTTTTTTAAATAATTAATTATTTTCCTGGGGATGATTTTTAATGGGGGACACATTTTATAAGCGGAATAAGACACTCCGAGGTGTGGTTTATGGGCTGATAAGAGCACGACCAGGTGCTAAAGGCACTCGGCGCAAGCGCCTCGTGCCTCATTACACACCTGGGCGTGCTGTTATCAGCCCATAAACCACACCTCATCGTGTCTTATTCCTTACTTATAAACACGGTCTCAGAAATGATGTAGTCTATTTGTAGTCAGCATTCTGAGACCCTTACATTAACCTCTGTTGCACTGTCACATAGGCCCTGATCACCATGGTACATGAATTCTTCCTAAGCATTGCTGGATGAGTGGAAAAATACATTTTGATCCTGAAATAACATTCTGAAATAGCTAGTGCATTAACTATTTTTTTTAATCTCTGTCACAAAGAAGAAAACATTCAAATGATATACTCAAACATTTTTCACTTGGAATAATTTTAGTAATCACATTAAGGGCTTTCTGGGAGTTAGAGTAACAACTTGTTAACCACCTCATCATGCCACATTATGCCCCAAAAGCAGTGGTTCTCGAGCCCAAAATTTTGGTGGCCTTAAGAGGCATCAAAGAGGACCAAGCTACACCTCAAAAAGGGCCTCACTCATTAATTTGTTTTCACCCCAGGTCCTCCAGTATACACCAAACCTCCTAACATAACACATTTCTTTTAAAGAAGTGTATATACAATCAAACACAGGGTATGTTGTCACTGGAAATATATTGTCTGTTTTTTAAAGGTATAACGTAGTTTATTCCATTAGCTTTGTAAATGGGGCTCTAAAGAGCTCTGTGGCTGTGCAAAATTGTACTAGTAGATGCATTGCATGTGGCCACAGTGGCCTCATTTAAGAAACATTGCCCTAGGGGTGATAACCAGACTAGTAATCTAACTCTAACAGATTGGTAATGTAATCCCTAGTTATGTCTTATTGCTTAATTACAAAACGCAACATACATTTTGCTTTCCTAGTACAACAGTCCAGCAGTGATGCAGTATCTCATTTTCAGCGGGGTCCATAATGTGTTCATTAACTTTTTTCAAGTACAGATCAATATGGCTAATTCAGGGGATATAAATATAATTTCTAGAAATAGGTACATTACATTCATCTTTAATTTTGAAAACATTTCTTGTCCCTTTTCTGTGTGGTCCAGCTCAGTTGCAGGCCTCCCAACTTACCCAAGTCTGCTTAGTTCAGTTCAACTGAAACATTTCTGCTGCAGTCCTGGCTGTCAGGACACATTAATTTTACCCATATCTAAAAGTAAACCATTTTTTTAAACTATTCAAGCAAGTAGAATAAAAGAAGTCTCTATCCCATTATGCCAGGTTGTTCTGCATGCTGTTAAACCTTTGACCTCATACAACCTCTTTGCTCTAGCCTAAGACATTTAATTCCCATCTGAGCAGTTATTCTTTTTTAATACATTTGGAATGGAAAATCATTTTCTGATCTGGCAGGCATTTTCTAGTCTCGAGCTGCCTGAACCAATGAAAACAGGGCTTAAAGATCATTGGCAAAATATTGTTTTCCACATTTAAAGATCAACTGCTGCCTCCAGGAAAACTTTAAAAAACAATAATTAGACACAATATTGTGTTTGTTTCATAGATTTTCTTTCTGAATCTTCCTCTCATTATTTATTTTTATTGATATTTGTTTTAAAAAAGGATATATTTTTCCTGTGACATTAATCCATTGCTGCTGATTCTCTACCTTAAAGAGCTAGTAGTGACAAAAACTAGGAAGCAGAAAAAGTAGTTCCTTATTACTTCCTATTTCTGAGTTTTTTTTCTATGTGCTTATTAAATGGTTTTCTGTCAAATAGTAATGAGTGTGATGTAAAAAGTAGTGCTTTATCTGGAATCAGATATCTACCTGCCTACCTACCAGTCTGTCTGTCTGTCAGTCTGTCTGTCTGTCTATCTATCTATCTATCTATCTATCTATCTATCTATCTATCTATCTATCTATTTATCTATCTACCTATCTATCTATCTGTCTGTCTACCTATCTATCCATCCATCCATCCATCTATTATCTATCTGTCTGTCTGTCTATCTATCTATCTATCTATCTATCTATCTATCTATCTATCTATCTATCTCTATCTCTCTCTCTAACTAATTCTGTTACTCCCACTACATCATCAGCATGCACCCTCACTCATAGTTATATAAAAAGCCCTGTTGACCGATGGGTAGCATGTGTCACAAGTTACCAGTCAAGCAATAGGACATTGGCTCAGTCAGTGAGGTCACAATGCTGATGATGTATAGAAAAGACTATAACTACCTATGATAGCCTTTAGGTATAGTGCTGTTCCACACATCACACCCATTACTGCCAGATAGATTGTCTAATTAGCAAAACAGAAAAGAAAAACAAAAAAAAACTTCAGATATAAGAAGTATTAGCTGATTACTTCTGAAAGTTACTATTAATTCCAGGCAGGACACTAGCTCTTTAAGTCAGTGTCTGCAAGGTTTATATTCTGGCAGTTAAGTTTGGACATACTGTATAACTGTATTCAAACTGGGGTACAGCCACTGCTGTGTGGCAGAAGGGGCAAAACAAGATGGAGCCTATGTCCTTTCTACCACCTCACTGTTGAACCACTGTCATAATCATCTACTTGTGATATCAGTATCGGCTGTTAAATATGAGATTGGGAATTCTCAAAACTGAAAAAGGTGACTAGAGCCCCTTTTACATGGAGCACAACTAACATTGAAACAGTTCCCAACTGCTCTCTCTGCTTCATCTGCACCACTATCATTTTCCACTACACAGCAGAGGAGTGCACCAATCTTGTGGCTCTGCGACTTTCCAGCTGGCTGACAGTCCGAGACATCCATGGAGGGGTGGGGGCAGGTGGTCGATAGTATACCTGAGTTCAGTTAAATATACATTCAGATATTAGAAAGAAAGTTGAACTGGGGGAAACAAGTTACTTTTTGGAAATGGAGGGCAGCAAACTACTTTAACAGTGATCTGAAAGTGGAGTCGTGATACTGGGCATGCACTTGATTATATTCATATCTCAAGGGATATGAAAATGCATAAGCACATGTCCAGTATCACAGCTCCACCTGTGCAGCACTTTTAGTTTGTAGCCCCCATTTCTAAAAAGTAACTAGTTTACTGAGTTCAGCTTTTTTTCCAGTATCTGAATATATATTTCGCTGAGCTCAGGTACAATATTCACCACACAAGCCTTGGGACTGCATATGGGGAAGTGCAGCCGGTGAAATCAAAGAGTCTCTGATGACAGGCTATCCTCCTATTGTTGTGAGCACCATCCTCAGATTAGACAGCACCACGGAGCAGCACAAAACTGTAAAACGCAATGGCGAATCACTAAAAAACAGGAAATGCCAGGAGAGCGAACACTATACATGGATGTGGTGTGGCTTCCCTATATTATTTATTTATTTATTCTTTTTTTTAACTTGGTAAGGCCCACTATTCACAACTTTAGTATTGTCAGGGGAAACCCAGGAAATTTGGGCTGGTTAAATGATTTGCTTAGAGTCACATAGTATGCAAGTGGAGGCTGTGGGAATCCAACCTAGGTCTGCAGGTACCAGGCTCATTCACAGCACATTACTCTAACCTCTAGGCTATACTGCCAGCCCTATAGATGTCAAGAAAGGCAATACTGTAGTGTTTTTTCACCAATCAATGTGGTACAGTGCCCCTCATGTAAAAGGGGCTTAGGACTTTACCTAATCATGGATACCATGATGAGTTACAGTTTTTTTTTTTCTTCTGAGATGCCACAACATTACCATGATTTTTGGCATTTTAGATTAAAGCAGTTACATAAAAACATAGACTCTGGTGGCAGATTAAGGCTGCTTGGCCACCCAGTCTGCCGTTTTTCCCTACTTACATTCTCTCCGCAGACCCTACTTGATCTACAACTCTTCCTCACCCCTTTTCTTTCCTCTACACTTATGTTGCACCTATCAGATGCATTCTAGAACCACACCACTGTTTTCACCCAACCACCTCTACTGGAAGACTGTTCCAGGCATCCATTAGTCTTTCTGTGAGGAAGTACTTTTTGGGGTCTTTTGCCATGACAAGCTCTTGATTAGTTTTCTCCATTTACAAAGATGTCCTGAGCTGTAATCGATAATGTGATAGCTAACGATTTATAATTTGCTGTTTCAGAGCAATACAGGCTATCTTTGGGCTAACGGCTGGCAGTGATGCATACAGGAGGAAGCAATGAGCTATGAACAATCTTGGTACATTCAACAGATAAGTGTTTGAGTCCCCCAACCTCCACTTGCATACCGTGTGAAACACAGGAAGTCGCTGAACCTCTGTATGTTCCTGGGATTCACCTGGAAAAGAGTTTTGGCTCTGTGTGTCTTTCCTGGCCAAAAATTGTAAAAAAAGAAATGAATAAAAACAACTCATAATTTTAATCATTCACAAATGTCATTTTAAAGCATTTTAATGTTTGCTGGTGTACTTCTATAACAACATGTCATACTATAGGTAACTACATACTAATGTCCCACTTTTTTGGTTTCAGACCATCTCCTTTCATGAGGCCAGAAGCTATCTCTCCAAGGTCCTGGCCAAGTCCTGCTACAGCGGTGATTCCCTGGACCTCAAACTCCTCCACCTAACCCTATATGGAGTCCTTCTCAGCCATGCTCACCAAATACTAAATATGTCGCTCTGCCTTGGCAAATTCCTGGCATCCTGGAAATGTGCCATAATTACCCCTATCCTTAAATGTGGGGACTGCTCCTCCCCCAACAATTACCCACCCATCTTTATACTGCTCCCTGTCTCTAAGACACTCAAAAAAACAGTATCGGATCAACTCACAGACTACTTGTCAAAGCACAACCTGCTGTGTTCTGAGCAGCATGGCTTCTGGAGTGGCCTCAGCACCTCTACAGTCCTTTTACAGTACACCTCCTTTATTCACAATGCCCTTGAACAGGGACACTTAGTTGGGTCACTCTACATTGACCTAAGGCACTTGACGCCGTCAATTACATCTTGCTCCTCAACTCCCTGCCCTCCTTGGGCCTTTCACATGAAACCACATCCTGGTTTAAGGACCACCTCTCTGGCAGAATGCAGCAGGTTAAAATTAATGCTGCAGTCTCCTCCAGTCACCCTGACCTCTTGGGGGTACCGCAAGGCTCAATACTTGAACCCCTCTTCTTTACCCTTTTCCAAAATTCACTCCCTAAATCCTGCTGTGGTAAACTCTTACTCTATGCTGATGATGCTGTTATTTTTCGGAGCTACTCACACCTCAGTACCCACCAACATGCCCTTCAAGGCTTCTTTACAAAAGTTAAAACTTGGTTCATAGCCCATCGGCTAATCTTGAACTACAAGAAAATCAAGACCATGGTCTTTGCCCACAGACAGAGCCCATACCATGATTTCCCACTGAACACCATTAACTCCCTAGGAACCCACTTAGAACGGGTGACAACCTTCAAATACCTAGGTATTACTCTTTAGTCTCTCACCTACCATGTGCACATCCAGCTACTGTCAGCTTCTATCAACTCCAGACTCAGTCTCCTCAATCGCCATAAGCATTGCCTTCCCCCCGAGACTATCCACCTTGATGTTTTCTCATCTGTAATCTCCCTGGTGGACTATGGGATAGTGATATATGGAACTGTCAACTCTACTGCTTTACACCAGATTAAAATTGCCCTCAACAAAGCCTGTTGGCTGGTCTTGGGATGTGATAGACTGACCCACACTTGTGACCTATACAAAATCACACAATGGCTATACTTCGAAGGGAGACTTAAGTACCATACTTGCCTGCTTGCCAAAAAAATTTACCTCAGCCAAGCCACTCCTGGACTTCACCCCTTATCCAACTGGCCCCTTCCCTAAGGCTCTTCAGAAGCTCAGTCAAATCATATCTCTTGGTTCCCTGCTGCAGAACCTCTCTGGATCAAAGGTCCTTCCTCTATCATGCTCCCCTCTGGCTCAATGGCCTCCCAGCCTCTGTCTTTCTTGAACCCAAGCTCAGCCTCTTTAAAACTAACCTAAAAAATCTGCTCCTTAATTTTGTTGCCTGTCACTGCTCTTAGTCCTCCCCCATGCCCCCCCATGGAACTTTACATCCAGTCTCCCGCTAGCCCCAGTCCCAAGTAATGGGTACCTCTCTAAGCTACATAGCTTTGCTGACCTTCCTTATCATCTCTGAACTGTGTCATTTACTCATTACTCTGTACTCTGTATCACTGAATTATGTTTCTACTGACACTGGGTTACCTGACCCTAGAGCTTGTGCAGTCTTTTATGTCCACACTGTATTGTATGTACACAATGTTCTGTAACCTCTATACTAAGATGTGGAGCACTTTTAAGGAATCTATTACTGAATATGTTTTTTTTTTCCACTTTATCTTTTTATTGAAAGTTTCCATAAAAGAGAAACAAACAGATAATACAGGTACACATCATCTTCCATATAAGGAGCAGAAGTATCAAATATTCAAAAAAACAGTGTACATAATCTGTAAGAGAAAGAAGTCACTGTATTTAGATTAGGTTTGCATCTTAACAATAAAGAAATAGGGCCACAAGGGAAAAAAGAAGGGATTATAATAAGTTAGGAAACAGCTGGGTTTAAATTATCCACTAGATATAGAAAGAAGTGCCAGTGAGTGTCTGAAGTTAAGCATAAAACTGATTACATTGATCCACATATAAGATAATATGGTAAATACACTGGAAGAAGAGGGAATAGACGCAAGTAATCTGTGAGAAGAAAACAGAAGAGAATAGACAGAGAGAGTGATGGGGTAAAGAAAGAAGGAAAAGAGAAAAACAAGAAGGATATCTGTGTCAGAGAGAATTATTGTCCCTAATCTGAAGTATAAGTGATAAAAATAAGGGGGTGAGTGCTTAAATATTAGGGCTTTGGGATGGCAGAAGTGTCAATATAATTGAAATAGTCCTGCCAACATCTATAATATATACTGAGTTGGTCATGGGTACTGTGCGATAACTGGTCTAGAGATGCATACTGAGATAAATTGTGGAGAACATCTGAGAAGGCTGGTACTTGGATTGATCTCCAGTTCATGAGGATTAGGCATTTTACTAGAAGAGACAGTATGTTTAGCCATCTGAAATGTGGATGAGAGAGGGTAGTATTGCTTGAAGTAAGTATACCTAATAAGAAAAATTTGGGGTCTAGTGGGATTTTTTGTCTGATTACTCTAGAGGCAAAAAATCAGTGGGTAGAGGGGACAAAACCTTTTACAGGTACATAAGTGAAAAAAGAAAGACTAAGGGAGGGATAGTGAGACTGAAGGGGGAGGATGGGGGCTGCGTGGAGGATGACAACAGTAAAGCTAACATATTGAACAGGTATTTCTGCTCAGTCTTTACTGAGGAAGAGGAGGGTAATGGGTCTGAAGGGGTACAAGGGGTGAGAATGGTGCAGAAATGGACACAAGTCCCTTTACATGAGAAAGGGTCCTGAAGGAACTGGAAGTAATAAGAGTTGATAAAGCTATGGGGCCAGATGGGGTGCACCCCAGGGTCCTTAAAGAACTAAGAGAGGTGGTGGCTGAACCTCTGGCTATCCTGTTTAGCCGATCACTGGAAACAGGGGAGGTACCCAAAGACTGGAGGACAGCAGATGTAGTCCGCTTATACAAAAGTGGGAACAAAGAGGAAGCAGGGAACTACAGACCAGTCAGCCTCACCTCGGTAGTGGAGAAGATCATGGAAGCACTACTGAAGGAGAGATTGGTGGAACATCTGGTTGTCAATGGACTACAGGACCCAAGGCAGCATGGTTTCACCAGGGGAGGTCATGTCAGACCAGCCTCGTTGAATTTTGACTGGGTGACTAGGGAGGTGGATCAGGGAGGGCAGTGGACATGGCCTATCTGGACTTCAGCAAGGCCTTTGACACTGTGCCACATAGAAGACTATTACAAAACTGGGGAATATGGGTGTGGGCAGGAGAGTAGTGTGGTGGGTAGGTAACTGGCTGGGTGGCAGGACACAGAGGGTGGTGGTAAATGGTTGTCACTCCACAGAGGAAGAGTGACCAGTGGGGTACCACAGGGATCAGTGCTGGGACGGTCCTATTCAACATCTTCATCAGTGACATTTCATGGGACCTAGAAGGCAGAATTTCACTGTTCGCTGATGACACAAAGCTCTGTAACAGAGTAGACACACCAGAGAGTGTAGACAGAATGAAAGCGACCTGCAGAAACTTGAAGAATGGTCAGGGTTTGGCAGTTGAAATTCAATGCAAAGAAGTGCAAGATAATGCATATGGGCACAAAACCCTGGCACAATATATCAGTTGGGGGGTGAGGATATAGCATCACCAAGCAGGAAAGGATCTTGGGGTTGTCATCTCTGATGACCTCAAAGGTAGGGAAACAGTGTGACAAGGCAGCAGGTAAAGCAAATAGGATGCTGGGATGTATAGGCAGGGGCATCATCAGCAGGAAAAGGAGGCATAATTCCGCTATACAAGACACTAGTGAGGCCCCACCTGGAGTACAGTGTACAGTTCTGGAGACCATACCTACGTAAGGACATAGACAGGGTAGAGAAGGTTCAGAGGAGGGCAACAAAGATGGTGCATGGATTGCATCACAAGTCCTATGAAGACAGGTTGAAGGAACTGAACATGTACTCCCTGGAGGAGAGGAGGGAGAGGGATATGACAGAGACATACAAGTATTTACAGGGAGGAACAGGGTGCAGGAAAACACTATTTTTAAGCGAAAAAGATGTTCCAGGACAAGAGGGCATGGGATGAAGTTGGAGGAGGGACGATTCAGAGGAAACATGAGAAAGAATTTCTTCACAGAACGGGTGGTGGACAAGTGGAACACCCTGCCAGAGGAAGTGGTGGGGGCTGAAACAATCACGGGATTTAAGAATGCATGGGATAGACATAAAGGAATTCTGGAGGTCAGGGGGAAGAGGCAACAGACTTCTAGGAAAACAAACTGAACTTACAAGCTCAAATGGGCAGACTGGGTGGGCCATAGGTCCTTCTCTGCTGACACTGTCTATGTATCTATGTATATATTAACTTTATGACAAAGCTTATTGATAGGAATACAGGCCCATATGATATTAAAAATATCACTATTAGGCAGATTGCATCACCCGCAATTATTGTTGTTTAAATATCCTATATGATGGAGTACCAAAGGGGTTCTATACCAGGAGTGTAGGATTTTAATTTGAATTAGGGAACTGCGTGCATCTTTGAATGTGTTATGAGATATATGTCAACATTTACTCCATTGTATATCCATGTTGTTGTACTTAAGGAGGGCACTCCATTTGTTTTTAGCTGATAGAGTTTGATCAGGTCAGACATCCATGATATCTTTATAGATGGAGCTATTTCATTTTGCAGTTAATTTAATCCAATGTGAAATGTATTGATATTGTAAATTATGCTTATGGACGTAATGAGATAGAGAATTATAGGCAGCGCATATTTGTAAATACTTCCAGAAGTCCTGTTTGGGGAGATTCCAGGTTTTCTGTAATTCTAGAAAAGTTTTAAGAGTGAATGAATTCTGATCTAGAATGTCCCCTAAGAAGAAAATACCATTGTTTCTCCAAGAGTGACATAAGATAGTTTAATTCTCTAAAGTAATTAAAGGATTATCCCAAAGAGGGATATAGAACAAGGGGGTTGGATTAGATTTTAAGAATTTGTGGATTAGCTTCCAAAAAAGCACAGAGGATGAAATAGTGGGATGCGATTTTAATTTGGGAGGAAGAGGACTGAAGATAAAGGCTGTAGGAATTCCCCCAGGAGAGAATATGTTTATGCTGGGTTACCTGACCCTAGAGTTTTGTGCTCATGTCTGTTCACACCGTAATGTAATGTTCACAATGTTTTGTAACCTCTGTACCATGATGTGGAGCCTTTGCAAATGAGTCTGATTCAAAGGGTTGTAATTCCGATTGTGATAATAAATAAATAAGATAAATAAATATACATAAAAGAGCCCATGATGTTTCGTGACTTGATATTTTCACTATGGTTAAGCCTTGATTTGCTCCAAAATGATATACCATTACCAGGACAATGCCTTTGTCATTGAAATCATGAATTCCATTATATTTTCCATTTTTACGAAAACTTATGATTTTTGCCATTTCCCTTGACAACAGATTATGTAGACTGTGCATCATAGATTTTTCTTTCTGCACTTGCACTGCCCCTCCTGTGCCCCCCCCACACTAACAATGTTTGACATACCGCAGTAACAGACAGTTGAAAGAGTTTTATTTTAACAGTTCATGTTACAGTAACAGACAGTTGAATTATTTTATTTTTTTAAATGTCTGGGAATTGTGTTCAGCTCTATATTTTGGAGGTGTGATGCAATACAGGAAGAGCACTAAACAGAAAGAGTCATGGCTGAGAACCTGCAAAGTGACAACACTGTTTGGGACTGTATAGAGTGTCAGCATTGTGTTTGGGACTTATGGAGTGGCATTGTTTTGTTTTGGTAGGTGCTGGTGATGAAATACTCTTTGCCTGTGTTTGTGCTGTTTATATGTAGAAAGAGTCTGGGAGAAGAGTGTGGTGGTAGTAGGTGAGGTACGGTATAGGTAAGGTCAACAAACTCTGATCAGAGCCACTACAACTGCTAATGCAATAATTTGATAAGGGCATTTCATGGGTTTAAACATACAGTTGCAGCCAAGGTCATGGTCATAGTTCGTGATACTGTAAAGATAAATTGTCATAGTCAGTGCTATGTGTAACTTTAATTTTTAGTGAAGTTAGATCATTTATCTGGTTGAGCCTGTGTTTCCCATGTGTTTAAAATGCGATCAGTGAGTGCATCTTGCCCTATATGGGGAAGGACAGGGAGCTCCGCACCAAGGCCTTTAAGTAATTGTAGAAGGAATGGCACTGCGAGGAGAGATATGGCTACACAGGGGGACTGTGGGCCAACCTGAAGGATAAGAGCATTTACTGATGTGATGGCCTAATTCCATCCAAGAGGGAATCATAGTCCTCAGTGGATGGTTTAAATGTTACTTCAATGGACATTTAAACTAGCTGAGGGCAGGTGATGAAAGAAGTAGGGGAGGCAGAAAGTTGCCCATGACAAGCTGAGATAGACAGTAGGGAGATCCCAATGTTAGAGAGTCCCACCAGGATGCAAGTTATTCAAGGAAGCAGGGAGTTGGCAAAGGAGGAAGAAGGAACAATGAGCATTTAAAAGAGAAAGGTGAGGAATGGGGAACAAGTGGAAAAAGAAGAAAGTGACAAGAAGAGAGCTAACAAAATATGGAAGGCCATGTGTGGCAATGCTATATTCTGGGGAAATGAGATCCCAGACTTAGAGGCCATAACAACGGAGACAGACCTGGATAATGTGACCATTACCAAATCACAGTGTACTGACAACTATGTCTGGGACTTGGTCATGCCAGGCTATACTATCCTCAGAAGAAACAGGGTAGGAAAGAAAGGAGGGTGAGTGGTGCTCCATGTGAAGGAAAACATAAAAGCAGCAGAAGTACAGGGAATTTGGGGGAGTGAGGTGATGTGGGTCACCCTTGAGTCAAGAAATGGAGCTGCTATTCATACAGGAGTGATCTTCAGACCTCTGACACAGGGGATAACTTAGATAATGAAATGTTAGAAGCAAGGGGCAAATGGCTGAAAAAGAGTAGGTGTTGCTGGTGGTGGACTTCAGTCTGTTCAATGGAGCTTTTCTGCTGCAGTGTCAAATAGAAGCAGGGACATTCTGGACTCTTTGTTAGGGGTGTTCTTCAGGCAAGTAGTCAGTGAACCCACTCATGGTAGGGCAATACTGGACCTGGTTTTTACTAACAGGGACAGTATTGCAGATATCAAGTTTGGAAGCCATCTGGGGACCAGTGGTCATCGTAGTGTAGTTTAACATAAGAACAGTGGCAGGTTACAACCACACAAGGTCAAGAGTCCTGGCCTTTAGAACATCTGATGGTAAAAAGATTGTTGAATGCCTCAGTAATAATCTGGCAGAGTGGGAATGACCTGGGGGGTGACGGAAAAGTGAGCCAGAGTAAAAGAGGCCATAGTGAAGGCAACAAACATCAGTGTCAAGCAAGTAAGCAAAAGCAAAAGGAAGATGAGACTGCTATGGTGTTTGAAACAGGTGGCAAAAAAGGTAAAGGCTGAAAGAGCGGCATTCAGAAGATATAAGGAGACCCAGGGGGGAAAAGGAGGATATGAAAGCGTATCAGGGAAAACAGAGAGGTAGGGAAAGCAGTAAGGAGCAGAAAGGCTCAAAGTGAGGACAAAATAGCTAAGACAGTATCAAAAGGGGACAATATATTTTGGGGGTATGTTAATGAGAAAAGGAAGACAAAGGGAGGTTAACATAGAAACATAGAAACATAGAATTTGACGGCAGATAAGGACCGCTTGGCCCACCCAGTCTGCCCATTTCCCTACCTACTGGATAAGCTGCAGATCCTAGTTAACCAGCAGCCTACTTCTTCCTACCCCCACCCCCCAGAATTGCCTTATGACTGTCCCATGCATGCTTGAATTCCACCACTGATTTTGACTCCACAACCTCCTCCGGAAGGCCATTCCATGCATCCACCGGTTGTCACCAGGTGTGGGTTTAGGATAATACACTTTCAGGCAGACCACAAATCAGGTGCATTAAAAATACACAAGTGCATTTGTTATTTGATTTTTATGAAGTAAAATATACAGAAAGCAAAATGGCAAGTCGGGCAACTGCTTAGCTTCAACAGTTTCCAAGTTTTTTTTCTTATCCTAACAGTGTGAAAGCACACACTACCAGGAGGTATTTTACCTTCCTCGGCCAGTATTCAACTGACCTCCCTATCTTTCTCCTCTTAGCACTGAGATAGGGCTTTTTATAAGCTCACTAGAAGTTGGAATAACAATTTCCCCTGCCTTTTGGTTAAAAGCAGACATAACATAAAACTAGCCTCTAGGGGCCACTGTTGCCCCACAGAGAACAGTTTTTTTTATAATTCAATATACTTTATTGAATTTAAATTAAAAACATTAGTGAACACAAAGAAAGCAGTCAAGGTTACACTATCAGACTGCAGCATGTAATAGGGAGACTGCATGCATCAGGCACTATACAGAAATAAACAATAAAAATAACATCATCATTTAACCTAAATCTAACCATCACGCCCACCCCTCCCCAACTCCCTTGTGCCAAGTGTAGTGATCCTTGTCAAGGAGAGTCATGTATTTTAATGAGTGGACTCAATTTTAGTGCTTCCAAACCCATAGAGAACAGTTATTATGCAGCCTCCTGGCGCATAGAGGAGAACATGCATTTTTTTTTCTTTTGTTTACAACATTGGAAAAGGTCAGTCCTGAGGTCAGAACATTCTGTGCTCTCCTAAACTCTCCTGCAGGGTCCTATTACCTCATGCTGTCTGCGGTAAAATATATCTTAGAAGGGGGTTGCTAACATTTAGAAAAAGCAGACCCAAAGGTTTGTTATTCTTGTATCAAAACTACCCTCTAAGTTTTGTTTTATGGCCAAACATCAAAGAAGAAAACAATACATAACTTCAACATTTTTTGAGTGTTTTGGCTAATTTCTAGTTAGTTTTTTGGTTAATATGCACAGAAAGCTTTATAAGTACTTCAGGACTTAATTTATAACCAGCCAACCAGCATTTTGGACATTATACAAAACATTTAAACTGCTTGGGGAAGGGGTTTCAATTTGTCCCAGTGGTGTCCACTATGACAGGGGTCACCTGTCACACATCTCCCCACATAAGAGGGCAACCATCCTATGTTTGTCCAAATCTCAACTAACACCCTGGAAGAGTGTGGAGCTTTGGCCCACCCTCACCTGAAGCTCTGTCTCAGGGTCCCTTTCATAATTATCTTTTTACTCGCTAAGGTCCTATCAAACCAAAGCGTATTTCCTCAATACTTCATCTGTTTATGGCACCAAGGTCAAGTGTGTGATATACAGGCTGCTCTAAGCATTATGGTATATTTTTCATCATTATACAAATACTCTGAAACACCTTAAATTATTCTGAAATTAGTCTTTCCATTAGTAGCCTACAATATCATCACATACATTTAGGAAAAAAAACCACTAACGGTGATTTTATGCCATCTACTGACTTTCACTGACCAGATATACTTGAACATTTGAATGGCTGGACCATCCAACACCCAATATAACTACCTTCAGGGAGGAAAACTAAAGTACCTTGCTCTGTCCCCACTTAGACATTTAAAGGTAGGCTAGTAACATACCACACTGTATACCTAACAGTCTGTCCCTAACCTCTGGGTTTTTGTATCATATTTTATACACTTCCAGTGGTGTTGGCTACCACCTAGTCTCTTCTGTTCTATGTGGGAGTCTCTTCCTCCTGAAAGGGTGTCATCTCTTGTTTTTCACCCTCTGGGATACTCCTCCCAAATCATTATCGGGGGCACTATTTGTCTGCCCCTATAATAGGTCTTATAATATGCTGCTACCTGCCTGTACATGCCTGGCCAATAGAACTATGTGGTGAGTCTAGCCAATACCTTCCCATGGCTCAGCCCCAAGTGACTAGAGTGTGCATCCTCCATTACCTTTTTCCTACATGCCATGGGCACCACTACCTGAGCATCAACTTGCTTCATCTGGGGATAGGGCCTCATAAGATATGGAACTTCCTTCCTTTTTTTTTAATTCAATAAGCTTTATTAATTTCCAGTAAGACAACATAAAACACAGTCCCCTGATGGGGGATGACAGTTAGGTAACCAGTAAGGCATGACAAACATTTCCATAGAAATCAATCATCCCCTCCATCTCCCACCTATCCCCCTCCCCTTACTTCAAATCCTCCCTTGACCCTCCCCCCCCGAGCCAAGTGTTATTCGTATGTCATTCAGGTAAATAATTACAACAGTGCTCTACATTCTAACCTGGTTAGGGCTTCCATATGGCAAACAGGGCCTCTAATGCTCCCCATTTGCTCTGGTATGTTGCGTAACTATTACACATTAGGCACATATGTTTCTCCAATTGCAATGCCAGCAACACCTCTTTGTGCCATTCCAGGACAGATGGGGATACATTGTCCTTCTAGTGCCTCATTATAACCAGCTTTGCTATTATAGCAATCAGGACCATGTGGCCTTTCCTGACCTTGGGTGTGCCCTGGGGAAAAAAATTTCAATAGACAAGCTTCTGGGGTAAATAAAGGGTCCAAACCCAAGAATGGATCCAAAGAGTGCCTAATTGCCTGCCAAAACGTTTTCACTTTTGGGCATGTCCACAGCATATGGAACAGAGTACGCAGCTCACCTCCACATCTAGTGCAGGCCAGGGAAGAAAGTCGCCCCAATTTGTGGAGTTTAGTAGGGGTAAAGTACAGATTATGCATGATGTTAAATTTGATAAGACGCATTCTGTCCTGTTTAATAAAATTATAAGTATCACACCATAGTTTCTTCCAGAAATCTGCGTCTATACCCAGGGGTAGTTCCTGAGCCCAATAGAAGCAAATGCCCTGAGACAGGTTACTTTGTAGTGCTTGTAACTTTTTATAAACTAGGAAATTGTATGGAGTTGTCTGGCCAATTTCAAAATAGAAGATAGCTCCACCTTATCCAACTCGGGGTACTGGGTTTTATCTATATGGGAGACTATAGCCTCCTTGAGCTGTCTACATTGGAAAATGCTACTATCTTGTGTATTGAATCTGCTTCGAAATGTGGGGAAGGAGATTATTTCTCCATCAGCAAACAGATCCTCGACTTTCTTCCCCATCAAATTAGGCTGGTAAGACACTGGGATGGGCAAAAGCCTAATTCTAAAATGAGGATTTCCCAGCATTGGTTGTTCCAGAGAGGTATGCCAATTAGTGAACATACTCACCTGCAATTGATGTAATGCTTTAATAGACCAACCTAATAGGGTGGACCCTAAGGGTTTAGGAATTGGCCGAGGGATGGCATATAATAAAGCAGGCAGGGTACACTTACACTTGGCTGCCAGATACTTCTCTATTTCCAACCACTCTGGTGAGTAATCTTGCACATTTACGACTTACGTTTCCTGCGCCCAGTGGGCTAGCTTACTAATATGATACAAGAAAAAGGAGGGAACAGCAAGACCGCCCTGTCCTTTTGGAGCAGTTAATTTAAAATAGGACCTTCTGATTCTTTTACCCTACCAAATGAAGGCGTTCAACATTGATTGCAACTTGGCGAACCATTTTTTAGGAATGAAGCAGCCCAGCATGCCCATTGTGTATAAAATACAGGGTAACACATTCATCTTCACCATGGCGATCCTTCCCCAAAGTGACAAAGGGAGAGCACCCCATCTATCAAGATCAGATTTAATTTTAGTCAATAAATCTGTGAGGTTGGCTTTCATCATGGAGGTAATATCTCTTGTCACTTGGATTCCAAAATATAGGAGGGATTTCGACTCCCATGAGACAGCAAAGTCAGTCACCTCTCCCTGGGGAAACTCTATTATTCAGGGGGAACACCTTGGTTTTGACGAGGTTGAGCTTATAATGGAAGATCTTGGAAATGGCCTCAACTTACTCCAAAAGGGCTAGCAAGCAGTCCTGCAGGTCTTCTAAATGCAACAGCAAGTCATCCACGTAAGCTGAGAGAGTGCATCTTTGGTCCCCTACCTGGATCCCCCGAATGTTTGGGGAAGCTACTGGATTCCTGATAAGGGGTTCTAAACATATATTGAATAAAAGGGGGGAAGGGGACACCCCTGTCAAATACCTCAGTGGAGCAAAAAGGCCGCAGAGAGGACACCATTACATCAGATTTGGGTTGAAGGAGAGGAATATAACAACTGAACCCACTTAAGGAAGCCCTCGGGAAGACCAACACACAACATGGTGGTGAAAAGGAAGTCCCATGACACCCTATCAAAACCATTCTCAGTGTCCAGTGACACCAGAGCCATAGGAAGTTCTGAGTCCCTGGCCAAAGAGAGGAAATGTAACAGCTTCCACATGTGATCTCCCGAGGACCCTCCTGTCATGAAACCAATTTGTTCTTTACTTATTATGAGGGGCATTATAGGTCCTAACCTATTAGCCAAAATCTTGGCCAGGAGTTTCACATTGGTGTTAATCAATGAAATAGGCTGATAGCTATCCTGGTTTTGTGGGTCTTTGCCCTTTTTACATTCGCTAGCACGCATGTGCAAGGAACGTTTTGGGAGAGTAGCACACTTGGAGGTGTGCCTCTCCCACCCAATGCACTGCTCCCATGAGCAGGCGTGGAGGTCCTGCACCAATGGGTGCAGGAGTTCAGTATGACAGCGGTGTTCCTCTGCTTCAAACGAAAGCATCGCTGCCATACTGAGTGCCTCGCATCACGCTACTACCTCCCCCACGTACACATCATGCTGCCCCCCAAAGCTTTGGTGCCACGCTGGGAGCCCACCCCAGCGTGGCAAATGTTGTTTGCCAACAGGGGTGCCCAATCCCCCGCCGGCTCCACGGATCCCCAAGCTGTCCTGCTGCCATGCTGGGAGCCCACCCCAGCATGGCAAACAGTTGTTTACTTTGCCGACGGGTGTGCCTAATCCCCATCGCCTCGCCCCCGCGCGTGAAGTTTGGCCGACGGGTGCCTCAATCCCCGCCAGCTCCTCGCCCCAGCCATCTTCTGCCATGCTGAGCCCACCTCAGCGTGGCAAACGCCCCACGCCTTTTTTTATTTTCAACCTGTAAAACAAAAAGGTCCCGTGCGGCACGCCTCCCAGCCCCCTCCCACAACCCGCACCACCCACTGCACACCCAGCCTCCCCACACCCCTCACCCCACTTACCTCCAGACTCCGCATGATGATCTTGGTGGACCGGAACACATCTGCACTCTTCAAAGCCGACCGCGAACTGAGGAAATGCCGGTAAGCTGTATAATGGGCTACATAGGGGGGGTTTCAAGTTTATTGCATATCTCAGTCATTTTTTGGAATTTTTGCACCAAATTTTCAACATGGGGTTTTTGGGACTGCTTCTCATGAATGATGTCACTGCCATGGCGTTATTCGAGCCCAAAAGGTGATTTTGCAGGCACTGCACAGTCACTGCGTGAAATCACCCTTTGGCCTCGAATAATGCCATGACAGTGACATCATTCATGAGAAGGGCTCCAAAACCACATGTTGAAAATTTGGTGAAAAAATTCCAAAAAATGACTGTTTTATGAGCGTGCGTTGCGCAGTTCCTACACACGCTCGTAAGTTTGCAAATTTTCAATATTTTCACTCCAGATTTTCAACATTGCCATTTTACCACACCTCCTTATGAGCAGTACAGCTGTCATTTTTCACATCCTGCCCAAAACGTCTTTCCACCCATGTAGTGCACAATGGCGCAGTCAGTGTGCGAAATCAATGTATGGGACACAGTAAGAAAATCACAGTGACACTGTTCATTAGCAGAGGTTTTAAAATTGCAATGTTGAAAATTTGGTGAAAAAAATCCTATAGATGACTGTTTTACAAGCGTGCATTGCACAGTAACCACGCACACTCGTAGGTTTGCGAATTTTCAATATTTCCACTCCAGATTTTCAACATTGCCATTTTACCACACTTCCTTATAAGCAGTACAGCTGTCATTTTTCACATCCTGCCCAAAACGTGTTTCCGCCTATGTAGCGCACAATGGGGGTAGCAACTAGGTCATGCTGACAATTTATTGTGCAAATACCAGAAATCGCACAGGGCATTAGGGTAAAGCACCATACATGCCAAACACCACTGCAAATACCTGCAAGCGAACGTTCGGCAATGACAAATGCTTGTTAGGAATAAGAGCAATTATCGCCCTCAAAAAGGTGGGTTCAGATAACCCCTTATCGAACCAGAAATTATAAACTTCTGTCAATAATGAGGCTATTTTTGATATACAGGCCTTGTAGAAACTATTAGGGACTCCATCAGGTCCCTGGGATTTGTCCGTTGGGAGGAGCTCAACGGTCCTCACCACTTCTTCAACCTTGATGGGACCCTCTAAGGAAGAAGTGTGAGCAGGTGATAACATAGGCAGATCAGTCAAACTGAGATATTTCTTGATATCTGCCATAGAAGGGCGATTAACCAGATCTTCGGCATACAAACTCCGGTAATACTGCCTTAACACCCCTGCTATTGCATGGGGATCAGTGACAACTGGTGTGTCTTTATCTGGTTTGATACCTGGGATAAACCGGGATGCCTCCTCTTGCCTGAGCCTCATGGCCAGTAGTTTACTTAGCTCTTTCCCCTGATTCTAAGTAAAGAAACTTTGTACACTTCAGGGAAAGCTCAGCTTTCTGGGAGCTAAGACTGAAATATTGGGTTTGCAGGCCATGTAGCTTGACCCATTCCTTGTCTGGTGATAGCCGAGAAACTGTATTTTCCAATTGGCAAATTGAGGAGAGCAAGGAGTTCAATTGTGATTTGAATTGCCAGGATTTTGTTGAGGCCAATCGGATACTCTTCCCCTTAGGGAACATTCTAGAGCCGCCCAGACCACCTCGATCCTGTTGACTGACTCCCTATTGTTCCTTATGAATTCGGTGATAAAATCTCTTATATGCTGCAAGGAACTGGGTTTCTGCAGCAGCTGGGTATGGAACCACCGGAGGGTGTTTTTCTTAACTCCAGGTCCCATTAGGAGAAGAAGGGAGACAGGAGAATGGTCGGAAATAACCCTGGCATGTATACCGGCACTAATAACACCTGGGAGGCCAAAAGAGCTCATAAGGAGGAAGTCAATTCTAGAAAACGTTTTGTGTGGTGCAGAAAAAAAAGTATATTGACGTTCCTCCGAGTTCAAGACATGCCAAACATCAATAAGATCAGCTCCCTTCATAAGCTCATGTAAAGCCCCCTGGGAGGTGGAAAATCCCTGTCTCCGGAAATCAGATCTATCTATCTATATGTGAGTAGGAGGTAATATTCCTATCCCCCCAAGATGGTAAGTTTGGGGATGTTGGAGACAACCAACTCCATCAAATGTGTGAAAAATTGGGGGGAATCGATGTTTGGGCCATAAGCTGCTCCCAGTATAACTTGTTGTGATACCAACGAGTCATGTACTATGACATGCCGACCGCTGGGATCTCAAAGTTCTTTTTCAAGGTTAAAGGGAATCTTTTTATTTATTAGAATTACTACGCCTCCCCTGTTAGTGAATTTACCAGACCCATAAACTTGCCCAACCCACGCTCTGCAGAACAGAACAATATCCTCCCGCCGGAGATGTGTTTCCTGAAGGAAAGCAATCTCAGTGTTCAAACATTGCAAGTGTCAAATTATAATGTGTCTTTTACAATGGTCTTGGGTGCCCTTCACATTCCAGCTTATAAAATTATATGGGCCACTCATAGTAATATTCCGATTGTGACACTACCCCTGTTGCTGTTTTTTGATATAGTAGGATGAAAACACTTGGCCCCACCCATATCCCTAACCTTAATACCCCCTGCCAAACACCTATTAGTCCCAAAAAACAAATCCATGCACAATAACTAATACCAATTAATACTAACTCTACTTCCTCCACTATTCTATACCCCAGTTCTAAACAACCGCACCACAGTACTTCTCCCAGTACGTAATGTGAATGCAGCCTCCATCCCTCATAGCACCTCACCCGCTTCCACCCCTCCCCCACTATTATTAACCAAGGAAAAGAGAACACCTCAGCCAGACGTGTAATTCCAAGACACTGTCAGGTGCATACACATATACCAGTATCCGGAAGTAACCCTTTGGCTCATTCACTCACCTTCCCTGGTAAAGGAAAAACAAAATTACATTTTATCATCAAGTGTCAGAAAAATAGTAGGAGGATTAGCATAACAGAACCCACCAGACAACATCAGCACTACCCCCTAGATAAGAAGTGAAGGGGAAGGACAGTTGCCCCCCTTCCCCCGTATCTAATACTGCACTTGCTCCCTAAAGTGTCAGAAGGGAAATCATGCAAACAAGGAATAATAATAAAAAATAAAGATCGGTGACCATCCTGCCCATATTAAAGTATATTTCCCTCAGTCTACAGCATACTCAAGGAGGGCCTGTACTACAGTCTTGGCAGCTTAATAACATAGACCAAAATCCAGTGTTCCATCACTCTGTTTTTCAGGACAGACATTCAACATGGACCTTCTCCGGGTCATGAAGGGGAAAGACAACACTCTACACCTGGTCTCCTGTGCGAGTGCTCAGTTCACTATGTTACTGTCGCAGTGGAAGGGGCTGTGCCATTCAAATAGAATAAAAGTGATCGATCCTTCTCAGATCTACAGGTGTGATCTTTCTCTTTCCCCATCAGACAATCATTCTGAGGAGTATGCTAACATACAGTACCCAAACCGGAAAATCTGCTTTGTTCAATCACTCATTCAAAGATGGAAACTCACCCCGGTACACTCCTCACTTGAACAAGTCAGAGAACAGGGTCTTGAGCTCCTTTGTTGCTTGCTCCTGAGATTTGAATGAGAGCCATTGCTCTCCAGATTTAACTTGGAGTGTCTCGGGGTACCTCATACAAAAGGGCTTCCCTGCGGCAATCAGCTTAGGCACTGTCGGGTGCAATTCCTGCCGTTTCAGTCGAACAGACTGCGGGAGATCCTGCATGATATGAATTTTGTGGCCCTCCTAGAGAACTTCCTGCAGATTCTTAACTTTACTCAATATGAACTGCTTATCGAAGAAGTTTAATAGCTTGAAGATGATGGGTCGAGGAGGGGCATCAGGATGTGAAGGAGGACGGACAGCTCGATGGGCACACTTGATGATGTATGTTGTACTGTTCAGGGACTGTCTGGCAATCATCTCACGCAGCTTCTGCATGAAAAGGATTGGATTGCTTCCTACTTCTTTCTCGGGTACCCCGATTATCAGGAGGTTATTCCTCCTACTCCTCCCTTCTAAGTCTTCTAGTTTTTCCTCAAGTTTCTTGATCCTGTGGCCCAGTTGGGTGTTCTCCTGCTCCATTTTGCCCCTGCTTTTTCTCCAATGATATAATGTTAGCCTCAGAGTCCCCCATGCGTATCGCTAGTGATTGCACAGATGTTTTAATTTGGTGCAGGTCATCCGACATGTCGGATATTTTTTCTTGCAGGGGCTGCATTATTTCGAGGAACCTCTCCTCCGAGAGGGCTGTAGCCGACGTAGAGGATTTAGATGCCCCTGTAGCTTGCTGCTTCGGGCGCTTTGTGGCCTTGTCTTTCTCAGGAGTCGGTGGGGGGGAGAGCCGCGGAGGCGCTCTTTTCATAAAAACTTCCTTCCTTTCTTGCCACATAATTTCATTAGTCGTTCAAACGTGCAGTGTTTTCACCATCAGCCAAAGCCACTTATAGGCAACGATCCACTCTCGATATGGATTAAATCACTCAAACTGACAGTGGGAGAGCGGAGCCGCGGGTAAGTGCTGCTGTTCTTCAGGCTGCCATCACGTGACCTGGAACTTCCTTCCAAAGTTCGTACCACAATAACCTGTCCCCCATGTCACCATTAATCTGCATACCCTCCTTGACTTTAACATACTGTAACAGTTTGACAACATTTGCATCTTTAGCCTGCAGTATACCCCTGTCAATACTGTTAATAGATTTAGCTGTATCAATACAAGAAAAAGTCCCTTCAGCCTCATAGGCTTCTTTTTGCTTGCTTGGAGTTTTCATTTGGCCATCGGGTCTGTCTTGTCCCATCCATGGTGCCTCGCCCATGTCAGTATTTCCACCAGGTGCTGTTTTCCTCATCTCTGGCACCATGCACCTCTGCCGTGTATCCTCGGTACCAGGTCTGGCAGCAACTGACTGGACTCCCCCTTGTTTTCTTGGATGTCCAGACAGATCCCACTCTCACACCATGTGTCACTGGGTGTGGGTTTAGGATAACACAATTTCAGGCAAAAGAGTAACATCCTGCTCAGTCAGGGGTTCCCCCTCTTATTGAGCCCATGGAAATCCTCCTCTGATTCTTTATCCATACTCTCTGGCAGGTACCTCTCGAGCACCTGGGACCAGTATTCTGCCTCTCTGCATAGTTGGCCTGCTTCCAGCCATTGCCCACTCATCCGCAGTAGTAGCCTCATCAGATTTTTGACCATTGGGGTGTCTTCTTGCATCTCTGGTCTGCCTTGACCCCATGGTAGCTCCTTGTTCCCTTTGCATCTCTTCATCGTCTTCAGGCTAGGCTGTTCTCTGATCTCCCTGGTCCAGTCCAGGCAGTAGCTTCTTTCCCAGTCTGTCAGCCATGGTTCTGGTCAGAACTATGTGGATTTTCTTCTCTGGATTCTCCTCTGGCAAATCCTGTTGCATCATTCCACCAGGAATATCTGGACAATATGCACCAGAAAACATCCCTCTTAGACCAGTCCAAACGTTTCCAGCAAGTTATCCAACTCTGACACCAATGTTTGTGGAGATCCCGTTGTTGCCCATATTTGCAGGTTATTGGTGTTAGCAATGGGATAACTTGCTGGAAACATCTGGACCTCTTGCATTGAGCAAGGGTGAAAAAAATGAAGGGGAACACATGTGAAGCAATATAATATTCATAGAGTGGTGACACCATGATTGGTACATACTGTGTGAAGTTTTTGTACTATGATGGTAGCCATCTGTATTCCAACCCTGAGTGAGTTACAACATGGGATTTTATTTATTTTTGTGTTTTTTTTAATAATCCAGACATTGTCTACATACTATTGACACATAGCCAATGATGCTCCTTACTATTTGCAACCTTTTTTTTTTAGCCACTTTATTCATTTTTGGGAAATCACTTGTAATGTGGCAAATAATTAAGAAATGTACAGATAGCACAGTTACAAGAATGATTTGACTTGAATTTTCGAGTGACAAGAACATGTTAGGCCAGGAGTGGATTCAGAGCTTAATGTTTACAGTTTTCCCATAAATTACTGGGGGGGGGCAGGGTGATGTGTCTCCTTAGGTAGAGGCCTCCTTCTGGAAATTGTTATCCATGAATGCAGTCAGAGTACTTGAAATCATCATTCTGAGAACCAGAAAGCAAATTCCATTCAGTGTTAAAGGCCAGTTTAAAATGTCCTTTCTGAAGTATAAAGAAAGGCATTCACTTCATAATGTAGGGTCTGGATCAATCCAAGAAATATTGCGCAGTCAACCTGAAAAAACATCAATATTCCACTTTTATTATGTAAATTTACAGACAAATAAATGAATATTTGTACCCCTTTGCACAAACCATTTCCATTTGATAGTCCACTCCCTAGAGTCAATAAATCTGCCTCAGTGTACACCCACTGAATGCTATGGGCAGGGGCATCCTTCCGGGGTAGCCAGGTGTTGCAGTTCCCACCCCTCTTATTTTTTTGCAACCCCCATGATGCCCCTTGAAACCCCTGGAAACCCCTAAGACATTGTTTGCCTAGCATTTAGTTATATAAAATGTGATAGTTGGAGAAGCTTTGCAACCCCTATGATTCTGCTGAAATGATATTCTGCTATTAGTAAGGTCCCACCTAACTATAGATTAAAGCCACTCCTCCAATAAATATAAAGTCAGGAGACTTCCAACTTGTAAATATTTCCAGTTTACTAACTGCATTCTAATATGCTACAATATGTCATTTAATGTATCAAATTGAAAGCCACACAGCAGAAAAATGTTAACATTTAAAAAGGCTGGGAAATAATTTAAAAATTGAAGTTGACAAAAAAGTCCTCAGAATTAATGAAAAGAAAATACATGTACAGGTGCCGACTATAATGTAAGGCATTTGTCTTCTTCTGTGTAATTGTAGCGGCAGCTGGTAAGGATGAACTTGTTTTGTTTTATTACCTCTGAGAACTCTGAATCTAACTTTTTTAGCAAAAATCGTATTCATAAATATATATACATACTGCATGAGACAACATCCTAGTTGTTCACATGTTATATTAGTATCAACAACACTAACAGCTGGAAAGTGGCATACCATTATTCCTGTTC
The DNA here is from genome assembly GCA_016271365.2 of Neoceratodus forsteri. NCBI lineage: Eukaryota > Metazoa > Chordata > Ceratodontiformes > Ceratodontidae > Neoceratodus > Neoceratodus forsteri. Next base: position 60,720,021 of record CM028130.1, read on the forward strand.
CATGAGGCTTACTGGCATCTGCATACAGCCCTCTTTATGAAATCTCAAACACACTATATGTAATTCACTGCTTGCATTTACTCCACCCTCGCACTCCCAAGCATTCTGCTTCATTCACTGCATGATAATAACTTTACCAAAGCAAATAAAAAGGTTGTACAAAAATGCAAGTAGCTGGATTCACTTTATGCAACCTACCTCTCGTGGACACTTGTGAAGGGTTATGAGATTAATTCAAGTCTGAAACAAACTGAATAGAATGTCTCTAAGAATTAGATTGATCCTGAAAGGGTTAACATAAGTTATACAATGGGCTCCAAGAATCTGGCAACCTGACTGGCTGACTGGTACCTTTCAGCCATGGTAAATCATGGCACTACCCACTGCAAAGGTACCAGTCATCCACATCTGTCATCACCCCATTTTCATATCAATCTGATCCCTCAACATCAAGATGGAAAACTGACATATTGACTCCCCGCCAAGCTGTGATGCTAGAGCGGGAATTTCAAAATAATGCAGCTTTGAACCAATAGTGGCCGACCACACCAGCCTCCGAACTGACTCTAAAAACCACAAAATATTTTATTTGTCTTCTGACTAACCCTTCTGAAATGATTCAATGTCCAGCCACATTATGGATGTTCAAAAGGCAAATAGTTTATTTACATCGCTTATGAATTTAAAGTATAATCTTCTGAATTATTCAATAAAACAGCTTTGTATGCATTGTTATTGTCCATAAAGTTTTTCATAATTCAGTCTTGCATTGAATTCCATTGACAGCAGGTCCTGTTCTTCCACCTTTGTTGTTCTTTTCTTCTTGGGGTCTGGATGTGTAATTTGACCCCCCCACCCCCATCATCTCCAAAGCTCCCTATGCATCTCCTTTCCTAAGCTCGGATGAAGAGACCTGACCCCGATCAGAGTCCTTCCATGCTCCCCTCCCCCTTATAATTACATTCAGGTGCACTGCCCCCAGCCTGTGTTGCCTAACCCCAGCCCCCCAACTGCCCTTTTGCTTTATACCCTTTCCCCTTTAAAAATGTCTCTCTCTCTCTCTCCATTAGCCCCACTTCAGCTTGCATTGGAAGGTGGGCCTCCCCTCTTGTGGGGTGCACCTACCTACCTAGCAGCCCTTTTTTCCACCAGCTCCTCAAAGGGCAGCAAAAATAATGCCATGTGCACCTCCAACAGGTGTATCCCCATCACTTCTGTAGTACAGTTTTTTTGAAAGTTATATCCCTCTCTGGAATGTAGGTTCCCCCATCCCTGTCAGTAACCCAGCCATCCTCCGGTTCAAACATTTTCTGGCTGTTTCTATCACCACAATGCTTTTGGCATGGCTCCATACCCTTCAGGATGTTATCTCTGACTACACCACCTCCACCCTTGGCCACCAGATCTTTATTGTTTCCAAGTCTGACTTAATTGCATGGAACAAAGCTCCCCATGGCATCTCCCCCAAATTATTGCTCCCCCAGATGTATAACTAATATATGCAGCCTCCCCCAAATGAGTTTCAGCTCTTCAATCAACGGGAGCAGTTGGCACCAACACATGCCCTGGACCCCTTTCCATTGAACCTGTGCAGAGCCGAGTCCCCCTCCTCAACTGCCTCCCTTCATGGGTAGTTGCAGTATATCTTTCTGCCCAGTACGCAAAAAAGTGTCCCACAATCCACATCTTCCTCCTCCTGTGGCCAACTTCTGACATAAGGGAAAACAAGATCGATTATTTAGGCTCTGACATAGCGCTTGTAACAGGCTGAGCGCCATCTGCCCAGGCTCTTTATATCCTCCTCTTACCCACCCTGTAGGCCATGATAGAGGCCACCCCATCCCAAAAGAGTGGGTGATGAATTGCTCTGCATCCTGCCCCGCAAAACTCATTGCCTTTTTTAGGATGCCCCATACCTGGTAGCATGTCACCACTTCCCCATTGCTGTGTCAAAACCAAGTGCCCACTCAGCATGGCCGGATGCATCTGTAATACTTCAGGGGCTGTACTGCACAGGTAGGCCCCTCTGGTTTCCTACAAACCTGCATCTTGTTCCCTCTTCCCATCTGGTCCATTTTTGACCACCGCATCCAGATCACCAAACTGTCCTGAGTGAACTCCACATCCCAGTCCTGTAGGCCCCCACCCAAATTGCCCTTGTTCTTGGCCACCACCACCCCTACCCAGAAAGACCCTATGTAACTCAGGGTGAACACCATCCAAAATAGGCAGGCTTAGTTAGCTGAACAACACATTGCTCCTAGTGCCTCTAGCACTTCAGCCAAGAGGTTGGGCATTATGGGTCTTCGAACATCCACTTATGGGCCTTGCTCATTTTGCCAAACCAGTAGCATATGCCTTATCCTCTTATTTCTACTGGGCTCAGGCCAAACCTGGAACTACAGGCCCACCCTATCCCCATGAGTTGCACCACCATGGTTGAGTATGCTATCCCCTTATCCCACTTATCCACCATGAATCGCATTACCTGTTCCTCCGTGACAGGCAAACTTACCACCATGCCCTGCTGCCACCAAAACTCCTGGAAGGCTTCCCATGCACATTCATATGCTTTCTGAGTGTTGACCAGCCATGAGTTCTGGTATAACATTCAGGCTCTTGCCACCCAATTTCCCATAGATGATCTGGCACCAGTGTTTTCGCCACATCCTTATGAGGTGGCCAACCTCCTGAACCTACTCAACTGAAGACAGGAAAGACTGTCAGCAATTTCATTCTTGACCCCTTCCACGTGCCTGGCTTTGAAGGTGAGGTTCAACTTGAGCCCCAGCAGTACCAGCTGCTTCATAATTTTGGTGACTGTTTCGGTGGACCCTTTCTGTCTGTTAATAACCTCTACCACTCCTTTGTTGTCGGACCAAAAAGTACCGTCATATTCCGCATCCCCTAACCTCAGACTTCCAAAGCTACCAATATGGGGAGAATCTCCAACAAGGTGATATCCTTCAACAGTTCTGCCACCCTCCAGCTGTCTGGACAAGGCTCAGACATCCACTTGCCCTCATAATAGGCCCCTAAGCCAAGATCTCCCAACATGTACAAATAGACGCGTACAACTCGAGGTCTGCACCGTCCACTCACTCTTCCTGGAAGAAGGTAATCCCATTAAACTCTGCCAGAAATATATTTCAGACCACCAGGTCCTCTTTTATCCCCCTGGAAATATCCACCCAATTATATGGTAATTTTGCTTTTCCCGTGGCCCTCCCTAACTGAGTAGTGAAAACTTGCCCCAGACCTATGGCATTGCAGACAATGTTGAGGTTCTCCAGCAGTTGCTGCACTATTGCAAGTGGCACCATCCTCCTCCCAACTACCTGTCTCAACAAACCCTTCACCCATTGAACCTTTCTCTGTGGTAACAGAAAACATTCCTTGACAGTGTCTACCGCTATACTCAGAAACTCCAGCACCCTAGACGTATTGTCTGACACATATCCTTAAAGTCGCCCCAGCATCTGCTCCACCTCCCCCTTTAACTCCCCAATCAACAAAAAATCATCCAGGTAATGCACTAAGTGAATGTGACCATACCTGCATCCAAAAACCCACTGCACCCACGTTCTGAAAGCTTCAAATGCAGAGCAGGCCACTGAACAGCCCATTGGCAAATCTTTGTCAAAATGGAAATCTCCATCAAACTAGAAACCCAGCAGGTCCCAGTCTTCTGGTAGCACTGGGAGGAGCCAAAAGGCGGATTCGATATCCATTTTTGCCAACCATGCCCCCAGGACTGTCCTGTTTAGAATCACTGCCATGTCCAGTGAGGCGTAGGACACTGCGCTGCACTCCTCTAGGATGCTGTCATTGGCAGACGTGCCCTCTGGGTATGACATGTAGTGAATCAAGTGATATTCCCCCAGTTGTTTCTTGGGGACAATTCCTAAAGGGGAGACCCAAAACTCTGTCAAAGGGGGGGTCCTTGAAAGGGCCCTCAACCCTGCCTGCGGCTTTCTTTTTCATAATCTTTTTGTGAACTATGTCTATTTCCCTCTTACAGAAGCCAGGTTATTGGCCCCTGCCCTCTCCTGATACCCCAAAAAGCTAGTGGAAAACCCTTTTAAAAACACTCCAACAAAATTTCCCTCTGTGTCCTGGCAGAATAACCTGCTGTCCATAGCTCTACCACATCTGCCTTAATGGGGGTCTTTGCCAGGCAAAAACCCCACTACCACCCATGCACACCTGACCTGTTCCATCCATAGTTGGAGTTGTACCCCCCTCTGTTTGCTGGACAACTTCCCCTTCTCCTGAAACCACTAGGACACCCTGCCCCCCTTGCCCTCCTCGAAAGGACTGCTTCTGGTTATTCTGGCCCCCGGGCCATTCATAGTTCCCCCTGCACTTCGAATTAGGGTGCTGCCCTCAGCATTTGGAGCAGACATGTCTAAATTTGCAGCTAGGCCATGTGCAAAATGATCTGTTGTAGGCCCAACATGACTTCGCCACCCAGTGCCCTACAGCCTTCTTACTCCTTTCCCCTACTCCCTCCCATCTGGCCAGACAGGGTTCTGACCCATAGCTCAGAGTGTGTACAATCCCACTTCAGATCACCTCTCGCTGCCATCCACTGCCTGAAAGCTTCTTCACATTCTAACCACCCGTAACCCTTCTGGGCCTAATAAGCATCCCTAATAACGGCTGTTTAAGTTAGCAGCAGAATAGCCAAATCTGGCTGTTTTTACAGCAAAATGGTACTATATATCAAGAATCCTGCTTGCCATGTGTCCAAATTCTTTCCTTTGTACATGGCTTCCTCCTCCTCCTTGTACCCCATCACAGCCAGGGCAACTGCCATTTCGACTTTCCCACCAACTCCTTGTGCTTGTACCTTTTGGCAGTCTTTCTGTCCAATAAGCCAAATATGTCCACATATTCCTCCTTCCATATTTTCTCCTTAAGGAAGACTGGGACATGATATCCTAGTGAAAAACCTGGGGGGCCACATACAGTTTCCTCCCACCCCTCGCTCCTTGCCCCACCCCCTCTACCCAGCTTGATCCTTTTGTCTTTCTTTAGTTCCTTCAGTACCTTTTCCTGGTATCCAGTCTTTATCCTCCATTTTCCCCAGCAAACCCTCCAAGTAATCCTTAAGGCTGCTCTCACCCAAGGTAACAACTGTGCTCTTACCTGATCCTGTATCTGGGTCCAGTGGTTCCAGTGTGGGCTCAGGCAGGGGAACCAGTCCTGGGTTCAGAGCTGGCACCCTCAGGTGCTTCCCTCCTTCCCCCTGCCCCATGGCCCAGATGGCTGCTTCCACTTTCTTTCTCCATCTTCCTCCTGTTCTGTCTTCTGGGCTTTGTCAATGAGCTTGGTCATTTTTTCTTATCAACGTCACCACCTCCGAATTATGCTGTGCATTGGAGGCCAGCGTTGTCTGTTTCTTTGGTGCCATTTTACTTGAAAATGCTAGAAAAATGAGGGGGCACAAAATAGACAGTTTAGTACCCCAGCACCACACTTCCTCCCCCGATTGCCAGATTTTCTGGCACTTCTCTCCCCACCTGCCAGGAACATTCCTTGTTCCAGCTCGGGTCGGCCTCCTGTGGAATGCATCCCTCCCATGACAAAATCCCCCCAAGGCTGTGCCTCATGTCCATGTGTTTTTACCATCCCGGGGTGGGGTGGGAGCAGTAAGGAGTCCATCAGAGGGAGACTAACCCCTCGTTCCACCACCTTGTCCCCAAGGCCTACTGCCCTCATTTTTGACTGCCTGGTCTTAGTCTGGCACAATTCCCACGACCCAGGAGCATATAATGCCTCTTCTAGGAAACTTGTCCCAGTTAAGTGTCCCTTTATTAGTCCTGATCTTTTTTTTTTTTTTTACACCCTTCCTTTCATCAACGGTGACCATGGAGAAAATGGCAGCCACTGAGACTCCTGTCTGAGGCCTGCTTGACTAGCTTCCCATCCTTGCCTGTCCTAGTGGGCTAGGCTAAGCTTTATGCCCTGGCCGTTCCCTGCTGCCCAGGATGCAAGCCCCCTTCTGAGGGGGCCACCTACCTTGTCCTGCTACCTCGGACACCCTTCAATTTAGGTTCAAGAGCAAGATGGCAGACCAATAAATCCCCCCATGCCACCTGTGCTGCCTACTTGCCACCCACCCAGCCAAATAGGCGATTGGGCCACATGCCATAGTGGCCCAACCCCCCAAGTGCAGTATAGCTCAGTGGTTTAAGGCTCTGAGCTGCAAATCTGGAGACCTGGGTTTGAATCCCACAGCCCCACTTGCATACTGTGTGACCCTAGCAAGTCACTTAACTTCCCTGTGCTCCCAGGCTGCACCTGTAAATAAGCTTTCAGCTTAGTGTGTCTCACCTGGTTAAACAATTGGAAAAAAAAAACTTCCAAAAACCAAGAAGCCCTTGAGAAACAATGACTGGGTTGCTGTGGTCCTATGCCGGACCTGCCCTCACCTCCTGGCAGCCAAACACTCTCCCTGGACCTGGTCTGGTCCCCGGTCCAGGCCCCAGTTGAAAACCTCTTCTCTGAGGCCCTCTCTGTACCCCCTGGGCAACCCTTCACACCGGGCTCTGCCCTCAATCCAAGGGCCCCCTTTTGCCTGACCTGCTCCTGCTTCCTGCTTCCCTGGCTAGCGTCCTTATCCCTCTGTCATATATAAATATATCTGATTATTTACTTATTTGTTCAATTTTCAGAATAAATAGTCTTCTTCATAATTTCATTCTGTACTACCCAATAAAGGCCCTCAAAGAACAGGAGCATGAAGAAAGGAAGCTTTTAAACTGTGGCTCCACCGATTCAGGCTGGTGCTCTTCCCCACTGGCCACATGGCAATGGCATCAGATGTTATCGCATGAGGCCATGTGAACAAAATCCCCCCAAGAATGGGCTGCAGCCTATGCGACCTGCTCCTACAATACTCTGCCCTCATTCCTCAAAAAGGGGGGGTCTAGCCTGCTTTCCATAGTGATTCCTTGATCTCACAGTAACTGTGGCCTGGAATAAAGGCCAGGTGCAGCGAGCAATTGTGCTCTTACGCCTGCCCTGCCAACCCCTTCGCATATGGACTTCCCCCTGGGAAGGCACTGGACCCAGCTAGTTCCCCAGTAACTGTGGCCATTCTCGAGCACAGCCAGACTGAAAGAAGGATTCACCCTACCCTGTTTGTGACCCAGTGGGATCTGTCCCATGGCCCATCCCCGCTGCACCTCTCAGGTGGGTCCCACCCACTGCACATAACTCTCTGCAGCAAGGAAATATCCCAGTGCCTCCTAAACAAAAGTGCCAGAAACCTGCTGGTAGTTGTTCTAAACACTAGTGGCTCCTGCACCATAAACACTCATTGAACTTTGGTGGCAACAAATTCACTTTCATGCTATGTGCCGAATTATAAGCCCTATTCAGTGCTCAAAGGGGTGAAACAATAGTAGGTCACCAGCCTAAAATACCCAAGCTGACCTGGCCATGTGGCAAACAGGCCTCAGCCATGTTAGTCCTTTCCATCAGGGCAGTAACATAAAATGCTCAAAAATCTGTGAAAAACTGCTAGCATATTTGACCTTGCTAACAATTTTTCATAGATTTTTGAGGGTTTAGTTTTCCTCAAACAGTTTTGAAACGTGATGAAGGTTTTATTTTGTTTAGTAAATAAAACCCTCATCATGTTCCAAAACTGTTTGAGGAAAACAAAACCCTCGGGGTCAGGAGGCCCAGGCCCCAGAGTTACAATACTTTACCTAGTGATGCAAACAAATCAGTAGAACTTGCCAGTCACTGTGCTGAAATCCACTCTAAATGAAAAATCCCAGCAGAAAGAGGGAAGCGAGATCCCATACCTGGGCTTATAAACCCCTCAAGAACCCCTTGGAAGACGCCCTTCTGGCCCCACCCCAGGGTCAATCATGTCTCCCCCAGGGAGTACGCATCATTCCTCAGTACCTGCCCTCCCCATACTTGCTATCCATCATGACCTCACCTGGCTCTGCCCCCTACCTGCCTATTATACCCTCCCCCTCCCCCACCACCTCTCCTGCCCTTGTGTTCACTATGCTTATCCCATTTCTTCAGTGATGCCATCAGACAATTCTGGTTGCCTTTTATTAGCAATCTTTACATACTAAAATAAATATTGACCAGTCCATAATCCATAAATGTTTGTTAGGTGCTCCAGAAAGTGGGCCAAAGTGAGACCACAGCCTCTACCAAGTCCAAACCGCATATTAACAACCCCCTCCACTCTGCCGCACTGCAGTCCTGTGCACCCCAACAACAGGCTGATATTTCCAGCACACAAGCATTTCCCCACAACAACATAAAAATAATACTCCTGCATTCAGTCGGAACACTGTGTGAGCTCTTAGCAGCTTACTGTATCTTTTCAGTTTACTCTGTACAAATAAAAAAAAAACACCCGTCATCACCCACTCGCAGCACTGAGTGGACCATTTCAACAAAATAAAACAAAATGCTCCCGTCCCCTGAATCTGAATTATTTCATGCACCCATTTGCTAGAAAAAATATTGTGTCTGTCAAATGACAGCCAATATTTTCAGTTGAGGCATTTAGACAAAAAACACCTCTTCAAACTCTCCTGAATCACATCCTGTAAGCCACCCTTCATTTCACTGTCAGCACTACAGCCACTGAGTGTCAGTAGAGTGCTCAGCTCGTCAGATACTTTACTGTCCCCGTAGTACTCCAACTGGTCCCCGCACCCTCATACAACCACAGAGGCTAAGTCAGCACAAACCAATAACAAATCCTCAATTAATTGCAGAAGTAAAAGAAAAAAATCCTCCAAACCAAAAGAATGAAACTAAAAGCAGAACTGCTAAAGCCACCTCAAACCCGGAAGCAGAAAATGGCAACCTCACCTCTAGCAGTGCTATCTCTAAACACCTAATAGGAAGAAAGTGTAAGGCTGTCAGTTAAAAAAATAAATAAAAAAAGAACCTCAAATCATGCTCTCTCTTGCTCCAAATCTAAGACACACTGACACACTCGGGAGGGTGTGAAGGGTGATAAAAAAAAGGGAAAACTCATATACTCTCTATCTCTGCAAACATATTGGGGGGGTATTCTGCCTAACAACAAGGCACTATTTTCTTCCGGCAGAGGAATAAAATCAATAAAAATAATGTAATAGTAAAATATATATATATTTTTTTTTCTTTATTTGTTTTTTCTTTTCACTCCAAAAAAAGGAAAACATTGTATAATTGCAATAAATCACTCCAGGGTGTGGGTTATGCTGGGATTTACTCATACCTGCATGGTTTGGTCACTCGATCTGCGGCCTCGTGACTAAACCTCACCAGGCATGGGGAAATCCCAGCATAACCCACACCCTGTCATGGTTTATTGCTTAAATAACCCTTCAGACAGGAGTAAATCATTGCAGGCTGCCACACACACACACACACACACACACACACACACACACACACACACACACACACACACACAAAACACTTGGGAGTGCCTTTCCTGGGTTCGATAATCTGGAGCCTAAATTTCTGAAGATAGCTGCCCCGATTATTGCGGCTCCACTAAGGGACGTGTTTAACAAATCCCTTCTCCTTGGGCAATTCCCCACCAAATGGAAAATGGCCACCGTTATCCCTATTCACAAAGGTGGAGATAAAGACCAAATGGAAAACTACCGTCCCATATCAATCTTCAGTGGGCTTGCGAAAACACTGGAAAAACTGGTGCACAGACAGATTCTCAATTACCTTGAAACTCATAATCTGCTCACAGAGGTGCAACATGGTTTCAGGAAAAACCACAGCACTGACACTGCCCTAGTCAAGTTTACCTCGGATGTACTCAGGGCTATGGATCAGGGGCTAGCCACTGGTGCCCTATTCCTGGATCTAATGAAGGCCTTCGATTTGGTGAACCACGATCTCCTTGTTTCCTGTCTTCAGCACCTCGGACTTGATCCACTTGCCTCCTTTTGGTTTCATCATTACCTCTGTGGAAGGCAGCAGCTGGTAAAATGGAAAGGCACACCTTCTTCAATTAAGCCAGTGCACCAAGGAGTCCCACAAGGTTCCATTCTTGGACCCCTGCTATTTACTATTTTTATCAACAGCATGCCAAAGCATTGTGGTGGGGCCAACATTCAACTGTATGCAGACGATGCCATTATCTACAGGAGTTCGAAGGACTTATGTCAACTAGGCCAGAACCTCAATAAGGACTTCAGAGAGGTGGAAAAGTGGCTAGTGGACATGAAACTAGTCCTTAACCTCAAGAAATCTAAGGCCATGCTTTTCGGTTCCAAGTGGTTAGGAGCTAATAGATCTAACCTCCTACAGATCTCCTCTGCCAACGGGACTCCACTTGAGGTTTGCGCATCCACAAAATATCTCGGAATGCAACTGGATCAGGAGCTAACTCTGAGCTCGCATGTTGAGGCTGCCACCAAAATACTTCATCAAAGAATTGGCCTCTTATATAGACTTGAAGGGTTCCTCTCCAGGGAAGCCCATATGGCTATCACGTCTGGTACCATTCTCCCTGTACTTCTATATGGTGCTCCTGTACTTCAACCTCTTTGTGGCCCGGATCTCAACAAGCTCAGAGTCCTCTATCATAAAATTGCCCACTTTACAGCCTCTGCCCACCCTCGTGATCACCACTGCAATGTCCTCATCTCTTTGAACTGGCCTTCACTTGAGGCCAGGCTTGCATTTCTTACACTCTGCCTGACCTTCAAAACAGCCAAGCTCCAAGCTCCCCCAAGCTGATTTGTATAGGAGAAGTCCATTTAGCTAAACGTGACCTGAGATCTTCTGCCCTTCCTGTCCTGGAAGTCCCCAGGACATGAACCAGAGCTGGTGACAGGTCTTTTGCCATTTCTGCCCCATCACTCTGGAACACTTACCTGCAGCTGTGGCTAACTGCTCTACTCTGTACTCATTTAAAACAGCCCTGAAATCTCACTTAATGGTTGTTAATCAGTGCAGTTGCACTTGAATTGCTGGTGCTCTTTACTCTACCTAGTCTTGACCAGTTTTTGTCCTGTTTCTAACACTACCTGTTCTCTGTGTTGTATTATTTTACTACCTATGTATGTACCTAAGCAATGCAACTGTACTATTTTTGTCTATTGTATGCTTTTGTGTCTCTTATCTGTAATTAATTCTGGGTCGCCCCTGAAAAAGGGACTTTGTTGTCTCAGTGGGCCTACCCGGTCAACAAATTTCAATAAAATAAATACATAAATAAAGAGATGTAACTTGAACCTTCTGAGGGAGAAAGATCTTGAATAACAGAGCTGGAGGAATGCAGTCAGATAGGCATGATGTGGCATGGAGATGTGTTTATTCTTTTCAGTCCACACAGTCTTCCTTGAATCTGACATCTGACCACAACAACCTCGAGAGATGGCAAATGAGGTAAAGATAAAGAAACAAGAAGAACTCCCCAAAAAAGACCTACAGGAAATGATGAGGGCCAGCAATATCAGCAGCCAATACAAAAAATTAGTGCCAGGTAGAGTGGATGAGGAGAGATATAAAGGAATAGCATTGTGCTGAATGGAGAGAACCACATGTACTTCAATGCCACTATTACACAATCTACAGTAGGTATTTGGTGACATGCATCAAGAGCCCCTACTCATGTAATAGCAATACATTAGCATGGCTACCTCCATGCAGTTGTGAAAATAGCCATCAATTGTTTTTATTTTATAGGAACATTGGTATACTGAGCTGTGCTCAGGTTTAGGACCCAGATGTCTGTGCACTGTGTTACATCAAAACACAGTCATGCTGTCATTGTAAATGTTTCTTTGTTTGATCCATTTGACCAAATATTTTCTAATTGTACTTTCCCCTTTTATTAGCAGTAGGGTCATATGATCTTTATGAAACAAACATACCATTTACAAGCAAATGTCTTTAACAATAGGTGATATGGTGAAGAGAAAATAAAGGAAATACATGCAATAGATTATATGGGGAAGAAAAAAAAAAAATTAAAATATATGAACTATTAACAGAGTTATGTATACTCTAAATATTTTATTTGAAATGTTTTCCCAATGGCATTAGATGTTCTCTAAGGCATATTTGTAGCAATGCAATTTTCTTTCTCTGTTTTTTTCTTTTTATTCAGGTTTGTTTTTCTTTGTACTGCAGCTGTAAATATAATGTCAATTTAATCCAAAAACTGATTGCTAATATGTTAAATCAACCCCCCCCCCAATAGAGCACTACCTGGTGTAACTAGTACTGTATGTATTAATGATGTTCAGAGTCACCAGAGCTCAATTTGTACTTTAAATTACTTAAAAATGCCTCTGCTGTTTCCCACTCTTTCAAAAGATATGTCTGCTCAGAATTTTCCTCCTACCTGGGGATGACTGCTGTCTCTGTGATTTCCATAACGATCATATTCAGGTCTAAAAAATGTTTCTTTCAGCACCGCATCTGCCAAGACAGATCACAGGAATGTAAGAAAAAAAAAGAATGTTTCAATGCTGATTTTTTTTTTTTAACCAGGAGAGACACATTAAGCTGAAAGCTTGTTTACAGGTGCAACCTGGGAGCACAGGGAAATTAAATGACTTGCTCAGGGTCACAAAGTATGCAAGTGGGGGCTGTGGGATTCAAACCCTGGCCTCCAGATTTGCAGCTCAGAGCCTCAAATCACTTCACTATACTGCCTCTCTGTTTGTTGTGTGCACTGGCGTAATCTTGGGGGGGGGTGGGCTTACAAGCTACTGTTGGAAAATTTCAACATGGGTTCATAACTTCATTGTTTTTTTAATATTTTTACACCACATTCTCAACATAGTCATCTTATAATGCCACCTCATGAAGAAAGGAACAGAACAATTTCAACTCCTGTCCCAAAAGGCAATTTCATGCAGTGGCTGTGAAATCACCTTTCAGGATGCAAAAAAAAATATATATTTTGGCCAGGATCTGAAAAATGGCAGCTGTCACATTCATGAGGTGCAGTGAAGAAATGGCTATGTTGAAAATCTGAGGTCAAAATATTGAAAAGTACCAAAGGTATGAGCCTGCATTTGTTAATTTAAGTGCAGGCTCGTAACTTTATTTGTTAATATTTTCACACCAAATTTTCAGTGTAACATTCTTATGACCCCACATCATGGAGAAAGGTGGAGAAAATTTTCAACTCCTGTCCCAAAAAGTAATTTTGCGCATTGACAGCAAAATCACCTTTCAGGATGCAAAAACAAATTTTTGCCAGGATCAGAAAAATGACAGCTGTCATGTTCATGAGGTACTTTGAAGAAATTACTACTATATATTAAATATTTTTGGTCAAAATATTAAACATTGCCAAAGTTATGAGCCTGCATTTGCAAATTTCAATGCAACCTCATAATTTCTTTTTAATCTATAGGGAGCCCTTATTATTAACTGAAATCAAGTAGATTACAACCTTGTTATGCAATCATTATGACTTCACTCTGTTGTTAACCCTTCTTGAGTATGTCATACGAACATATGAGCATACGAAACTTGCCAACAGAAGCAGGCCTTATGATCTATCAAATTTGCTCATATGTGCACCTTGCCCTTATTCTGCAGCTGCCTCCCTGACCCCCACTCACCTCCTGAAACTGCTCAGTGTTCTTTACCTAGCCCCTTCCCATGCCCTGTTCCATGCCCTTTTGAAAGTCCCCAACATCTTGTATGGCCCCACCCCCTCTGGGAGAGCATTCCAATTCAACACACTCCTCTCTGTGAAATAATGCCTTCTCATCTCCCTCCTGAAACTCCCCTCTCCAATCTCAGCCCACGCCCCTTCATGCCCCTTCCCTTCCCCTGCTTAAACAGCCCCTCAGCACCAGGTTTGTTGATCCCCCTCAAGTATTTAAAAGTCTCAGCCATGTCCCCCTATCCCTTTTCTCCTCCACGGTCAAATCAAATCAAATCAAATCAAATCAAACTTTATTTATAAAAGGCGCTGTTCCAAAACCAAGGTGCCTGTACATAACATAATAAAATCAATAAATAATTGAAACAATATTAAAGTTATTCCAATCCTGCAACATTTAAAAATCATTATATGCAAGGCTAAAAAGGTACGTTTTTAATGCCCCCTTAAAGCTTTGGACAGTTGGGCAATCTTGTACTGGACGAGGTAGAGAATTCCACAGGGTTGGGGCCATAAAACTAAAAGATCTGGCCCCAGAGGGCTTTAAACGAACCCTGGTAATCTCTAGCAATCCCTTGTCAGTGGATCGTAGAAAGTGGAAGGGATAGTAGGGACAAAGGAGATCTTTCAGGTAGCCAGGTCCCTGATCATGTAGGGTTTTATAGGTCAGCAAACCGACCTTGAAGGTGATTCATCAGCATATTGGCAGCCAATACAGTCCACGGAGAACAGGCATTATATGACTGGACCTAGAGGAACCAGTCAATAGCCTAACTGCCACATTCTGCACTAGCTGCAAGGGGAGAATATCAACCCCCGGTAGCCCAAGAAAAAGGGAGTTGCAGTAGTCAAACACAAACACACAAACTACAAACACAGATGACCCAGCCTTTCCTCTTAGGTTCTGCCCTCCATCCCCTGTATCATTTTCATCACCATGTGATGCACCCCCTCAAGAAGCCTGACATCTTTCATCAAGTATGGATGCCAATATTGCATGCAGTACTCCAACTGCAGCCTGACCAAGGACCTGTAAAAGGGCAGGATCACATCTTTGTGCCTGGATGATAATCCTCACTCGATGCGCCCCAGCATCCCATTGGCCATAGTCACTGCCCTCCTACATTGAGCAGAGTTATTCATGCTCCCCGTTACTATGACCACCAGGCCCTTCTCTCCTGAGTGACCTCTGACCACACCCCACTAAGCCAATATTCCCTCCTCTGGTTCCTCTCCCAGAGGTGCATCATTTTGCACTTCTTTGTGTTAAATCCTAGTTGCCACCTTGCGGACCACTCTTTAAGCTTTGTGAGGTCAACCTGCAGTCTCTGCCACACCTCTATGTCATAGACTACAGCTCTTATCTTGGTGTTTTCCACAAACAGACTGATCCTGCTCTCTACACCTTGTGCTATATCTGATATGAACGGTTCAAACTTACAGGCCCCAGCACAAAGCCCTGCAGCACAGCACTGGTCACTGGCTTGGGAGAGAAGAGTTCTCCCTCCCCACCACCACCCATTGCTGTCTGTCCCCAAGCTAATTTCTGATCCAGCCCACCATCTTAGCCCCCACCCCTATGTGTTCCAGCTTTGCCCCCAGTCACCCATGAGGAACTGAGTCAAAAGCCTTGCTGAAGTCCAAATATAGGACATCCACTGTATGGCATTTGTGCAGTTCTCTCAGGTTGGTCTGGCATGATCTCCCTGAGACAAACCCATGCTGCTGTCCATCCTGGAGATCATTGGCCTTCAGGAAGATTACCGGTCTCTCCTTCAAGATTGTTTCCATTATTTGTCCCACTATGGAAGTAAAATTGACTGGTCTGTAGTTGTCCATCTCATCCTTTAGGCCGCTCTTGTGGATAGGCACCACATGAGCCAACCTCCAATCCTGTGGTATGCATCCCATATCTAGGGAGATGTTGAACAGGTCAGTCAGTGGCCCGGCCAGCACTTCTGCCATCTCCCTCAACACCCTAGGGAGAATGCCATCAGGACCTGGTGCCTTATCCACCCTAAGTGTCTTCAGACCTTCCAATACTCTGCCTTCTTGAATTACTATGTCAGTCACCTGCGCCCCCCTTCTTCCCACCCATCCAGCTATGGAGGAAGTGGACCTCCTACCTCCCTTGTAAACACAGAGCAGAAGTATTCTTTCAGTATCTCTGCCTGATCCCCCTTCTTCTCCACTCACCCCCCCATCCTTCTTAATCCTAACTATCCAGTCCCTACAATTCCTTTTCTCCCTTACATACTTAAAGAATTTTCCTTATGCCCTGAGCCAGCCTCAGTTCCTTGGTGGCCTTGGCCTTCCTTACTATATTAGTTACTTCCCTAGCCCTCTTTGCATACAACTCCTTGTCCTCCCCTCTCCTATTCCTCTTCATTCTCCTATACACAGATCTCTTGGCTCTCACCCCCCTCTAACACCCTCCTGGACATCTAACACGGCACCTTAGCCCTGGACCTCTTGCTCAGAGTCCTAGTGCATGCTACAGTAGCATCTCTTAGACGAGATTTTAGGATCTCCCACCTTTGGTGTGCGTCCATCTCTGAACTAATTCCCTCTTGTCTCCTCCTCAGTGTTTCCCTCATCCTTTCAAAGTCCACCCATGTGAAGTCCACTACCTTTGTTGCTGACCTCACTGCCTCTTTGCTCAAGCCTAGCCAGAACCATACCATAAGGTGGTCACTCCCAGTTAGTGGTTCCCCTACCCGTAGATCCCACATGATCTCCCCATTTGCTAGTACCGGATGTTGCCCAATCTGGTTGGTTCCCCAACCATCAGCACGAGATGGCTATCCAGGAAGCATCCAGAAGCACTTTGTTCCCTGGCGCTAGATGTGATCCAGGTTCACCATTCAACCCCAGGTAGATTGAGGTCCCTGAAAATCACCACACTCCCCCTGCTTCAGACCCATCAAACCTGATCTGCTAGTTCTTTATTCATCTCCTTGCACTGTGCTGGTGGCCTATACACCACCTCTAGCCTCAGTTTCCTACCCTTTGGATCCCGGAACTGGATCCACATTGCCTTCATCCTCCCCTCCTCCTGCTCATCTCTTGTGCACTTTATCCTGTCCCTTACATAAACTGCCACCCCTCCTCTCTTCCCCACTCATCTTTCCTTTCTATACACCCTGTAGCAAGGGATCATCAGATCCCAATCCTGGTATTGGTTAGTCCACATCTCTGTGATGGCCACAACATCCACCTTCCCTATGCTTAAAACAGCCTGAAGCTCAGCAGCTTTATAATCCAGTCTCCTTGCATTTAGGGAGACTAACTTCCACTCAGCCCCTTCCCCCTCTCTGCTTGATTTACCCCCCCTCTCAGCCCCCCTTCTTACAAACCCTACTGTCTTGTGGCGTTAGACCATACTGCTCCCCAGCCTGGCTGCCCTGCACACTAGCTGCACACTTGCCACCCCCCTTCGTAGTTTAAAATCCCCCTGCAAGTTATGTATTCCTCCACTTTCTGTTTCAGGGCCCCCTGCCCTGCCCTATTTGTGACGAGCTAGGTCTTGTGCAAGTAGTTAATGAACCTACAAGGAACAATGTCCTAAATACTGCCAACAGCTCTATCCTAGATGTGGTATTAACCACTCACCCACATAAAATATCACACTCAGCTGTGTTTCACAACGACATGAGTGACCACGGGATTGTTGTTTGCATAAGATCTCAAACTAAGTCCCGAACACAGCCCATCTTTATAACAAAATGGTCCTTTCACAAGTTCAGTGCAGCAAACTTCCTTTCTGATCTGGGCATGATCAGTTGGCAAGACCTTTACCTAGTCAAAGATGTCAGTGAGGCAGCCTACACCATTAATGCCAACCTCACTAGATTGGTAAATAAGCATGCCTCCTCTATCAAGTTAGGGTACGAAACAACTCTAACCCCTGGTTCACCCCAGATCTTAAGTCAACCCTCACAGCCCGAGACAAGCTCTGGGTGAAAGCTAGGCATTCCAAGAAATCTTCGGATTGGCAGGCTTTTAGAACAGCTAGGAATACCTGTGTGGAAAGTATCCATTCTGCTAATGCTAACTACTACATCTCTACCCTTGATCGAGCGAAAGGTAACCCTCACAAAATATGGAGGACAATTAAATCTATAGAAGGGCGGTCTATTGCCCCTTCCCTTCCAACAAAGATAATCACAAGTGGCAAGATAGTGGAAAACAAGTCCTTAATCCTTGAAGAACTTAACTCTCACTTTGCCATGGCTGGACTAGCTTTCGACTCTTCACCTTATGCTGGAACTGCGATGAGCCAACCTAATCCCCCAATATCTAGCCCTGCACCTAGCCCTTTTCAACTGCATGAGATAAATTTTAAAGAAATAGAAGATTCTCTCCTTAATCTAGATATCAAAAAAAGTGTAGGGGGCGACGGCTTTGAACCCTTCTTCCTCAGGCTAGGATATGCTCTTCTCGCTGCCCCCATTCTTCATATCTTCAGTCTCTCCATTACATCTACTACTGTGCCGTCCTGCTGGAAATCAGCACACATCCTTCCTTTGTTCAAATCTGGTGACCCTTGCGATGTGAATAACTACAGGCCTACCTCCATCTTGCCTATCATCTCTAAAGTTTTTAAAAACTGATCCACAATCAGTTAAAATCTCACTTGGAAACCTTCTCTCTCATTAACCCAGCTCAATCTGGCTTCTGGGCAAATCACAGCACAATCTCTGCTTTAGCAAAAGTAACCAATGACTGGATCTCTGCTATAGATGCAAAGAAGGTAACTGGAGCAGTCTTCTTGGATCTTAGTAGAGCTTTTGATACTGTTGATCACAACCTACTAGTCAATTGCCTAATTAATTTGGATGCCACGTACCATACTACCCAGTGGTTCTCTAGTTACCTAACTGCAAGATCCCAGAAAGTAAAAGCAGATGGCCTTTTCTCTGCTTTCTTGCCAGTTGTTAGAGGTGTCCCCCAAGGATCCATCCTAAGCCCTATCTTGTTTTCATTATACATTAATGATCTTGATTCCAATTCATCCACATCCAATCTGCATTTCTTCGTGGATGACACTGTGCTATATACCTCTGGCTCAACGCTATCCAAAATTAAGGGAGTGCTTTAAGTGGACTTTGCCCAACTTGAACATAACTTAATAAAGGCAAAGCTCCTGCTTAATGCAAAGAAGACCAAAGCTATGATATTCTTTCATAGTGCTGCCACCGGTACCTTCAATACCCCTCCCAAAGACTTTATTGTTACCACGTTAAACAAACCACTGGAAGGCGTCTCCAAATTAAAATATCTGTGCATCTGGATCGACAACAAACTCTCTTTCAATGACCATATCAAGGACGTTTCCAGAAGGCTTAAAGCCAGATTAGGTTTCTACTTTAGAAATAGGCCCCTCTTCCCCCTTGAAACTCGAAATAAGCTCGTCCAGGCCACTTTTCTCCCCCTTCTTGACTATGGCGATGTAATTTACTCCTCTACTACTCTCGCAAACCTATGTAAATTGGACATCCCTTATCACCGTGCATTATGGTTTATTACCAACTCCCCGTACTGTTTGCACCACTGTCACCTACATGCAGCTGTTGGATGGACATCTCTCACTACTAGATGCCTGCCCCATGCTGGTCTATGGACCCTTCAGCTGCTCCTGCACAAACTACTGAGCTATCTTTCATCTCTCATTAGTATTTTGCATAGTGCATACTCTTTAAGGAAATCTGATTTCATTCTGCTTGACATACCAAGGACACGGACCTCCTTTGGTAAATGTGCTATTGCGCATGCCCTTCCCTCTGTTTGGAACCAATTACAAACCATGCTGAAACTAACTAGCACAGTTTCAATTAACTTCTATAAAATGCTAAGCTCAGCCAAGATAAAAGATATCTGCAGTTGTCATTAAGACCCTTCTTATCCCTATGTGTGCTATGCGCATTCTGTGTAAGACCTTAATTGCCTTGTGCATGTTAGCTACTTGTTGTTCACACTATCATTTAATCCAAGACACTATTTCATTCTCCGGCTCCTGACTTATAACTGCTACCTTTGCTGCAGCAATCCCACGCCTGCTCCCCTTCCCTGTCCTACTCCTGGCTCTGTCTGCCTTCTATCTCTTATTGTTACCGCAGCCAGCTGCCTACTCAAGCTGCTTGTTTTATGAATATTATCTCAAAGTATGTTATAACTGAGTAGCTTTATTTTTTCTTTTAGTTGTTTTGGTTGTTTATTGTGCATTCTTTTACTACCTCTGTATGTATGTTGACCCTCATCCTTTGACATGGAATCTTTGTAAACGAGCAGTTTCTGCTCAAAGGTATTTGTAATCCGAGAATTTAATAAATAAATAAAAAATAAAACAAATATACTACTCCGCTCACCCTACCAAGCCATGAATACCTGCCTTACCCTATATTTTCTGATGCTGATCAATTTGCTAAAATGTATGTATTGCAAATACCAGTTACCATGTCTTAATTGTTAGTATACTACCTAGAAATATTCATCACTTGTACCACTTGTTTGCTTACCACCTATTGTCATCCAATGTGGTGTCCTTGTATGTAGTATCTTGCTTGTATTATATGATCACATACATACATGTATATTATTGTTTATCAATTATTTATTTATGTATGTTCTTTATAAGTGTACAAGTCACAGGACCTCCTTGTGAATGAGCTTGCTCAATGGAGTTTTCCTGCAATAAACTTGAACTTTAACTACTCAAGTGCAACCTATCTGCTGCATATAGGTCACTGTTGTCCCATGTGTTCCCCCAGACCCCTACAAGTCCATATTCTTGTGAGCGACATCACTCTGCCAGCCAAGAATTGAATTCCACAATCATGTCTTTCCTTGCTCTGCTTGCCCTGGGTTCTGGTAGCTCTTCTGAGAAGGCCACCAAGCATCCAACCTCCATGCACAACTTCCCTTGTTCCTCATATCTCTCCCTAACCACCTCCAGCTGACTCTCTGCTAGGTCTTTTGTGCCTATGACTCTACCATGTGAAGTTTTTCCCTTCCCTTCCTGACACATCTCAGCAAGGCCTGCCCTGCCCTTCCCACTGTTAAGCCTGGTATAAATTCCACCCATATCCGACTGTCCTGTTTGCCCCTACCCTACCTGATCCCCTTAAGTTCTGAGTCCACTAACACCACTACCCCACCCACTACCTCCCCCCTTTTGCCTGTATCTGCTTGCAACCCCTTCACCCTTGAACATCTGCCCCTCCCTGCCCAGCAGAACCCTGACCAACCCCCCGCCTTTCCTTCCTCTCCTTCCAGTTTATCCCCCTTTCTACTGCCCCTCTTCCCTCTCCCCAAGTCTGCTGCATCATCTACGATCCCCCTGCCCTGTCCAGTGCCCCTCCAGCTATGTCTTGACTCCAACCTGTTCCCCCTACCCTTTCACTCCCTCCCCACCCTCTGTCTCTTGAGCACACATCTCTCTCTTTTCCCTAGCTTTCTCCCTGCCCTGTCTGTCCCCTGCTTCACTTCTGGTAGTATGATCCTCTCCCTCTGCTACTGACATCAGAACCTCTTACCTGTTACTTAACCCTATCCCCCTCTTCCTGCCCTTCCACCACCCCAGATTGGCTTGTGACCCACATAATGCCCCATGCTCCATTTTACCCCCTCTCCTCCCTCTTACACCTCAGCCTCTGAACCCCAATAGGCCCAAGGTGTTGCCCCTCCTACCCTTGCTCCACCCATCCCTTTTTCTAACCTTCTTAACTCTCACAACAACCAGCTGATCTCTGTCTGCAGTGCTCTCAGCTTGCGACAAATGAGACGTTCCCTAATGCCTCCACAATATACCCATCCATATGGCTGCCTCACAGCCATTGCATCCCACCAGCCTGCCTCTCCTGTTGGTCTCATCATATCAGTGGTATAACAAAATGGAATGCTCACAACAATCTATGTTCCGTAAAGTAATGTGATTCAATCCATTATTACACAGTCTTGGTAGCCCATACACTATAAAATTTAATATATGGTCTTTGGTGTGCTGAAAAAACTTCTCATGGTTGCCATGACATCTGAAAACCTCTTGAGCTGCACTCTCCAGTTTTACACTGATGTCATAGCAATCTCTTGAAGTGCTTACAGCATGGTAAATAACTAAAGACCATGCATTATCCTCTATATAGTGTATAATAGAGTGTTGTTCTGTATAGAACTTCATCCCTTTCAAAATGCAGTTGTACCACTGTGCAAAGGTCATGGAATTTTATTCTACCCTATTGTGGTAGAACAGCATTTTGGAACTTCTAGAGAATGCATGAGTCAGTTTCATTTTGAAAGCAAAAGAACTCACACACACATATTTCACACAATACTATATACTATAAAAAATACAGGATGAGCAGCCCTATGCACAACCAGTATGTTATGCCACCTTGGGGTTCTGATTCCCATGGACCTCTCAAGCTTCACTCTTGAAGTCAGAGAGAATCAGAAGCCCTCTTTTGGCAGAACACACTGGTTGCGCATAGTTGCCCATTGAGTATTCTCTATGTTCTTTAATATTTTTACACCGAATTTTCAACATAGCCTTCTTATCACCCCACCTCATGAGCAATGGTGAAGAAAATGTTGGACTACGGCCCGAAAGGTGATTTTGTGCAATGACCACAAAATCACCTTTTGGGACAAGTTTATCTAACATCAGTTGCATTGTTCATGAGCTGGGTCTCCAAAAACATATGTTGAATATTTGGGGTAAAAATATTTAAAAATGGCCAAATTATGCCACTAAGTTGAAAACCCCATTGAAATACATTGATGCGGAAAGTCTGCTTGAACTACGTTTTGACAAGCTGTCGTATTTTGAACAGCATTTGAAGACAGTAGCTTGGGTAATAAGAAGACTAAGTTTAAAATGTGGGGTGCATCACCGGCTTGGTGATGCTGAGGGTTGAGGCACTGGATGCCACACCTTACGCTATACCAGTGACCCATGTTTGGGAATAAGCACAGGCTGCTGGGGTTGGCAGAGGAGGAGAAGGATTAAGCATCCCTGGGAGAGCACTCCTTCTCCGGAGAGAGGGGCGATCAGTTGTAAGTGAATGCCTGGCCCCTAGCTGTGGCTAGGGGCTGGCACACCAACACTACAGACATCCGGTCAGAGGCTGGGAATATGCCTGATGGGGTGCATGAACAGGAGTGTGTGCAACACCATCGCTGGCATCAAGGCACACTTCACCTGGAGGGGAGAAACCAGAAGGAAAAAAGCTCATGGTGGATGATGGAGGGAGTTTGCAGGTCCCGTCCCCTGAACAGTTATGGTGCCGACCCCTGTACTGGATCTGGTCTTGGTGGTTGAATCTAGTCTTGGTGGGGGTCCCGCCGACACCGCCAGGGGGGAATTCCTGGGGTAGCTGGTTGTTGTTGGCTGGTGGATGTTGGGGGATGGGGCTGGGGCTCCCTCCAGTTAGAGAGCTGTGGAGCAGGAGTACAAATAATTAAAAAAAATTGTGGCACGCAAATATTTAACAGTTCTGCAGTTACTAGCATGCATACCGAAATTGTAACAAATAGCCATAACTTTGTCATTTTTCATATTTTGACCCCAAAGGTTGAACATAGTTTTAGCACCCCACCTCATGAACCCTGTAGGTGAAAATGTTCAAATCCATGGGAAAATGGCATTCCATGCCACAGGAGCAAAAACACATTATGGGCAAGATGTGAAAAGTTATATCTGCACTAATCATGAAATGGTGTGATAAAAAGACTATATTGAAAATTTGGAGTGAAAATATTGAAAATGACCAAAGTTATACGCATGAGTAGAAAATCTGGAATGGCCAGGTGTAACTCAGCCACTTTTTGGAGCTGTTTCAACAAATCTTCAACATGGCCTTTTTTTCCACCTCATTAAGAGTGCCACTATCATTTTATTCACTCATCCTGAAAGGTGATTTTGCAGAGTGACCACACCATTCTGCGCCACAGATGCAAAAACATGTTTCAGACAGGATATGAAAAATGACAGTTGTACTGTTCATAAGGAAGTATGAAAAATGGTAATGTTGAAAATCTGGAGTGAAAATATTAAAAATTGACAAAGTTAGGAGCATGCGTAGAAACTACACAACACACACTTGTAACACAGTAATCTTTTGGAATTTTTTCACCAAATTTTCAACATGGGCATTATGGGACCCCACCTCATGAGCAGGGGCACTGTCATTTCATTAATTTGTCCCAAAAGGTGATTCCACACAGTGACTACAACATCACCGTTCAGGACAGAGTAACAAAATGACAGTGACAGTGTTCAGGAGGTGGGGGTCCCAAGAACCCCATGCTGAAAATTTGGGGCCAAAATTCATTAAAATGGCTGAGATATCAACCTAAATTGCTGCCCCCCCATTGACTCCCATTATTTGGCTAACTTTGAAATCTTCAGTTAGCCTGTCAGCTTTGAAGAGTGCAGACGTGTCCTGGGCAAGAGAAGATCGCTGCTCCTGATGCAGCGGACGGGTCAGGATAGAGAATGGGGATTGGGGAGACAATGAGGGACCTTTTTTTTTTTCTGCAAATTTAAAAAAAGACAGCAGAGATGGTTTCCTTTTTTAAGTTTAAGTGAAGTTTATTGGCAGGAAGACTCCATTGAGCACTCTCATTTTCAAAGAGGTCCTGTAAGGACAATGTTAAACAACAGTGTACAATAAAAGTGATGATATAGCATACAGGTACAATAATTGGTAGAAAAAAAAGTGCATACATGGTCAGTAAAAACAATAATGTAACAGATCAGAATCTGGTTTCCAGGTAAGCAGCGGTGACATCCATAAGGTAATAATTGGTAGGAAATACAGTACATACTTATATACAGGGTCAATGAAAAGAAAAACAATAGTGAAGCATACAGGAACCAATTCATATTAAGAGGGAGAATGGGAGGACTTGGTCTGAGGTTCAGTGAGGAATAGCTCCTCCTACAACCTCAATTTAAGCCCTCCACTAACGCATCTCCCTTGCTTAGGGAGTGTTTTTGTTAGTTCCCTGAGCTCCCTGCATGGCTAGTGTGGCTGTGCATCTCTCTCCTCTTGCTGTCTTGCTTCTTTCCACTTTCAATGCCTCCCTCCCCTGCCCTCGCATTGTTGCTTCTTCTGCTTTGTTTGTCTCTTTCCTGCTTCCTTTATCCTGCCTGCTGTTCCTCCGCTGCCCATTCTGTCTTTCCACTCCCTTCCATTTTTAGTCCCCTTTCTCTGTTCTTGTTTTTTTTGCCCTTTTTGCTGTTCTTTTTGGGCTTTTTGCCCATGTTTCATTCTCCCTACTACACAGCAGTCTGTGCATACCAAAGGACTTATTTCATGGACTCCTCGCACTAACTTTCTGCTCTACTGTCTTGCGGGGGAGGGACCCCAAAATCAACTCTTACTTGTCTGGCTGTATTGCTCTCTCCTACACATGTGTTACTGGACCCCTATTGATGTTCACTTTTCCATTGTTCCCTGCCTCTTTCTTCTTCCTTCCCCAACTGCCACTCCTCATGTAAGGTCAGAGACTGCACCATTCACTTATGTAGCATCAGGACCACTCAGATTGGAATCTTTGTGATTATACTGGTGTCCCTTCCTCCAACTGCACATTATATTCTGGTTCATCTGACCATGATCCTGGCCATGGATTCCTACCCTGATAGTTTCTGACCTGCCTGCCACAATGGATACCTGTCTGACCCGGTTTTAACTCCCTCTTGCAATGCTTGGCTACTTTGTCAGTCTTGGAGCGTTGCTTTACTTCACCGGATTCCCAGTCCATCCTTGATACTACCCTGGTCTCTGCTACTCACTGTCTACATTGCTTTCCTCACCTCCATACTCCTCCACAGGTCATCGTCCACTTCATCGAGATGATTCCTCCCACTCTATAGTTTTTGCTACCAAGCCTACCCCTCATTTCAGCATGTCATTTCCATTTGCATATCCACTTTCCCTCATTCCTTTGTTTTCTCCTACCTTGCTTCTGTGATTTTCATTCATCCCTCCTACACAGCAGTTTCCTCCTGTCCTTCCTCTGTAGCACAGCACTGTGCTTTCTGCCAGCCCATACCACCAGTTCTCTGGCCTCTGTCCCTTACTTGCACCTTCTGAGGTGCTGGGCAAAGGTAGGCTTCTCCTGTCTACCGGGGACAAGATTCCATTATGACCACTACCTCCTACTTATCAACGTGACTTCCTCCATCCCTAACTCTGCTTGGCAACATCTAGTGAAGGTTAGCTCACATGACTACCAGGGATGGAAGCCATGTCTACAATCTGCAGACTTTTGCCATACCTTCTCTTCCACATACCTGTTGCCGCTTCCCTTCAGGATCAGAACTCCTACGCCCCATGTGACCTCATCATTCTACCTCTACCTGGCTGCTTCAAATCACCATCATCTACCTCAGCCATCCCTAACAGCCTCAAATCATCATCATCCTCTCTGCTGACTTCCATGGCTGGGAGTCTGACTCCGAATTAGACAGTTTCCGCCATTTGCATCCTAAACCGATGCGGGTTGCCACTTCCATTCAGGGAACAGAACTACTTCGCCACATATTCTCATTGTCCTACCTTCAATAGCCACATCCAGTCAGGGTCATCCCACTTTGAGCGTCCCACCTAGATGCATGTCCTTCCATTCCACTGCTTCACATGTGTTCATTCTCCACCTGTTATTCGATGTCATGAACCTTCTGGAACTGGATCCCCTGACTCATGCTTGGTTGCCATTTCCATTCTGAACCTGGACCTCATTGCCATTTTCACCTCCATCATGCTGGTTTGCACTTCCTTCCAATCACAGGACCCCTCTGCTTTGATACCACTGGGACTTCCTTGCTGTAGGTCACCCTTCCAGTTGATGGCCAAGTTTGTTTTCTCTTTCAGATGTGGGACCTTTATCCTTCTTCACTCCAACTCCTGTCTTCCCTTTTCTAGTTAATTGACACCTTAATTGGATGAAGAACTACTGTACCTCAACCCAGATGATCTGAACACTGTGCCTCACCCTTTCACCTCCATGGATTGACTTCTAATGACTGCTACAGCCTTCTTGCAGCTTGCTGCTGTTTGTTGGGGGCTGACCCGATACTATTTCTTCCTGCACGGTTTGTCATCCGGCTTCGCCTAGCTCATTGCCTTCCCTGGATAGTTCTTCCAGTTCTTCAGCTTTTGATCCAGACTTCCTTCTCATTTGATTGGCTGCCTCTCACCTCTGCCTTGTAGGCTTGGTGCTTTTTGCTGTTTTCTGTGGCTATTTTGGGCCAGTACCTCATCTCCAAACTATACTCTTGTCAGGTCAACTGCTCTTCCATATTATTAATTTCATACTCCTACCCTGGCCATTGTAACAGTACATTTCCACTTCACATTGGATCACTCGTTCATTACTCTGAAAAAAATTCTACTGCCAGCAAACAACCCTTATCTAACATGCTTCACAGACTTTTACATCATCATAGAGTTTTCAATACTGCCCAATCAGCTCCTCAGGATCATTCATGAAATCCATTAATTTGGACACAGGAAGATCTTCTTAGTCTCTAATGGATATACCCTCCGACTCCTGTCCATTCCACTACCATGACTTCCCAGTCTACTTTGTTTTATGGGCTATCCTCCTAGATGGAAAGGATGTAAATCCTTTTTCTATGCTCTGACTTTGTAATTAGCAACCCTTCTACAGATACCAGGAATCACAAAGTAACCCATTCAACTACAAACATCATCTGTCTTACCTTCTGCAGCCAGTCCTACTACCACCGACTCTGTTCACCATGTTACTCGACTTCTACTCCTCAAGAGTCACTGCTTGTTTTAAGAATTTCACAGATGTCTTCCAGAATATTCATCATGGGATCTCCATCTCCTAGTCGATTACTAACTCCACACCATCCAAATCATCGTTTTCACTCCTGGACATCACTATTCTTATACAATCATCCATACCCTTTCACCTAGCACCTTCAGTCAGACTAATCACTCTTCCAATGGACCCTTCAGCTTCTTCTTCTTGAATTACCTTTGTTTATCTCTGTAGTAAAGACCATCACTAAAAACTCGCTCTCCTGAATTCTATTCGGCAATCCATAACAGTCAAAACAAATTCACCAACTTAGTCTTGTCTCCCAATCAGTCTTAATCAGCCGTAGAACTAAGATCTTATGACATCCTGCACTAATCAATCTCACTACCAATTCATCCTACAAACAATTCCTTATATCCACCTCCAAGTTTCTCTCAAGTACTTCGGCATCAGGATTACCTATAAACTTAACCTATGCCACCACAGTGCATCTTCTAGATGATCACACCACAGAAATACCTGCACTTACTTCAGGCAGAGTACCAATAGAGTATTTACACATAAAGTCACAAATATCATGACAAATGTTTGGTGGTCACTTGTTACCAGATGGCTACCCACTTTGAAATCTGAGATCCTTTCTCCTTCCCCATTTGAGAGAGTAGAGGCAGAGGCAGGAAACTATAGACCAGTTAGTTTGACTTCAGTGGTAGGGAAAATGATGGCATCACTTTTGAAAGAAAGAATTGTTGAGTACCTAGAGGCCAGTGGAGCACAGGACCCAAGGCAGCATGGTTTCACAGCAGGAAGGTCATGTCAGATGAACCTAATAGATTTCTTTGACTGGGTGACCAAAGTAGTAGACCAGGAAGGGGCTGTGGATATGGCCTACCTATATTTTAGCAAAGCATTCGACACAGTCTCACACAAAAGATTAATATACAAGCTAGCTAGTCTTGGAGTGGGTCCCAAGGTGGTAGCCTGGATAAAAAAACTGGCTGGACAACAGAGCACAAAGCGTAATAGTAAATGGAGTCCACAGTGAAGAAAGGAGGGTAACTAGTGGGGTATCGCAGGGTTCGGTACTGGGACCGGTTCTCTTTAATATCTTTATAAGTGACATTGGAGAGCACCTGGAAGGAAAGGTATGCCTCTTTGCAGATGACATGAAGATCTGCAACAGGGTTGCTACACGAGGTGTGGTGGAAAGAATGAAAAGGGACTTGGCAAGGTTGGAGGAATGGTCAAATACATGGCAGCTCAGATTCACTGCAAAGAAGTGCAAGGTAATGCATCTGGGAAACAAAACCCCAGTGGAAGAGTACACAGTGGGGGTGAGTTAATTACAACAACAAAAATCGAAAGAGACCTAGGAGTAATTATATCAGATGACCTAAAGGTGGGCAAGCAGTAAGGAGGGCTGGGGGGATACTGGGATGCATAGGGAGAAGGCATCAACAGTAGAAAACAGGAAGTTG
Source organism: Neoceratodus forsteri (assembly GCA_016271365.2). NCBI lineage: Eukaryota > Metazoa > Chordata > Ceratodontiformes > Ceratodontidae > Neoceratodus > Neoceratodus forsteri. Next base: position 60,748,932 of record CM028130.1, read on the forward strand.
TTATCCCTCTGTACAGACAGTTAGTGAGACCCCATCTGGAGCACTGCGTGCAATTCTGGAGACCCCATCTCCTCAAAGACATAGACAGAGTGGAGGTTGTTCAGAGGAGGCCAACCAAAATGGTGCAAGGTCTGCACCAGAAGACATAAGAGGACAGACTAAAGCAACTTAATATGTATACCCTTGAGGAAAGGAGGGAGAGTGGGGACATGATAGAAACTTTCAAGTATCTCAAGGGAATTAATAAGGTACAAGAGGGTAGTATCTTTCAGAAGAAGAGATGTGCAAGAACAAGGGGGCACAATTTGAAGATAGATAGGGGATGGCTCAGAAGTAATGTTAGAAAGCATTTTTTCATAGATAGAGTTGTGGATGCATGGAACAGCCTTCCTGAGGAGGTTGTGGAGTCAGGAAGAGTGGGAGAATTCAAGAATGCATGGAACAGGCATAAGGCAATTCTATTGGGGGGCAGGAGGAAGTAAGCTGTTGATTAACTAGAATCTGCAGGTTATCCATCACGTAGGGAAATGGGCAGACTGGGTGGGTCAAGCGGTCCTTATCCTCCATCAAATTCTATGTTTCTGTGTTTCAATGAAACCATCCATCCCTTATACCAAATTTCCAATCATTCCCCATATATATTAGGCTACCATCTGGACTGCTCCACAAATCTTCTATTTGTTTACTAATCACTTATGGCATTACTCTCATCAGTCACTCAAACTCTCCTATACTCATTTTACTCTGGGATGCTTACTTAGCTACTTATCACTCACTAATCAATTATTTACCTTCAGACTGCCTTGAACATCAAATCTTACACAAATTGGATCAGTGTCCCATAACTTCACAAATCATCACAAATCCCACAGTATACTGTCTGGTTTTATATCGATCAAATTATAATCTCCTGAGTCATTATGCCCCTACAATCCCTTTGGACATGCATCTTTTGTCACCTTGTAAAAATGGACTATATTAGCCCTTATTCAACTGGATCTGCTCCACACATAGGATTCTACTATCCCTAAAGAAAAGAAGTACATTTCATCCTCAGGAACATCATTCAGTCTGCATCGTCCTTGGTTCGAGAATGAGCCATCATCTCCAGGGCACTCAAAGACTTTCTTCTACTCAATTCTACTTCATGGATGCTTCCTTAATGACTCCTCATTCATTACTGAATTCCTTGCCTCCAAACCATACCGTGACATTCAAACCTTTCACAAGCTGGATTATTCACCAATGACTTCATGTACTATAGCATTTCCACCATTCTCCATCTAGCAACTTGTCAATCAAGTCATACTCCCTCTTCTCAGTACACCCTTGCAATTCCATGGGACAAGCATCATTCATCATCTTGGAAACCCGGACTTCCTTCACCCTCCTTAACCTGGATGTACTTCACAATTTGGATTCTATCACTCCTCCAGAAAAGACCTATTCTTCAACCTCAGGATCATCATCAATCTGCATCACCCATAGATCAAGAATGGATCATGATCTCTCCAAGAAGCTCACCAACCTCAAATTTACTATGGTTACTAGAACCTAAGTTCTTCTTCTTTTAGTATGCCTAGCAGATGGGCAGACCTCTGGCCATGGGTCCTCAGAGATTTCCTCCACCTGGGTATTTTTCCTCTCCTGAATGCCAGGGGGTCATACTCTTTGTGAGTTGGAGGAGGTATATTTTTGGGCCTTCTATTCCCTACAAATTACTCCTACATACCTACTACCTACTACTCACGGGTGGGAATAGAGTAAAGCCACATAAAGTACTACAAGTTCCAGAAACACTATATATCCCATCTCTCCCCATTGCTATTATACAAACATAGAAACATAGAAAAAATAAAAGTTGACTGCAGATAAGGATTGCAAGGCCTGTCCAGTCTGACCATTTTTTCTACCTTATGAATGTTCAATACGCCTGTACTCTGTCAATGGCCTATCTATTCATACTCATCTATATTGCTCCCTTATTCCTATCCCATGCCTGTTTGAAGTCCTGTACTGTACTTATATCCACCACATCCCGAGGTAGGCCATTCCATGCATCCACCACTGTTTCTGTGAAAAAGAACTTCCTCACATTACCCCTTAATCAGCCTCCCTCAAATCTCATGCTGTGTCCTCTTGTCCTGCTATTTTTCTTATATTGAAACATGTTATACTCTTTTGCCTTGTTAATGCCCTTAAGATGTTTGAATATTTTGATCATATCACCTCTCTCCCTCCTTTGCAGTAGGGTATACATGTTGAGCTCCTTTAATCTGTCCTCATATGTCTTCTGATACAGTCCCTGCACCATTTTGATTGCCCTTCTCTGGACTGCCTCCATTTTGTTAATTTCCTTGTGCAGATGTGGTCTCCAGTATTGCATGCAGTACTCTAGAAGGGGCCTAACCAGTGTTATTGCCTCTCTCTTACTACTTGCAATACCCCTATTAATACACCCTAACATCCCTATAGCCTTACCTACTGCTTGAGTGGTCAGTTTGGATGATTTCAGGTCATCTGTGATGATGATGCCCAAGTCTCTTTCTTCCCTTGTGATTGCCAGGAACTCCCTCCCCAACCTATAGGTGACTTCAGGGTTTCTCTTCACTATGTATTAAACCCCAGTTGTCGCTCTTCTGACCATTTTGCCAGTTTATCCAGATCTGTTATAATTCTGCCCACCCCATCTGGATGATCTACTCTGTTACAGATCTTGGTGTCATCTGCAAACAGGCAAACCTCACCGTCTAGTCCATCTGCAATGTCACTGATGAAGCTACTGAAGAGGATTGGCCCTTGACCCTAGGACAGATCCCTGAGGTACCCCACATGTGACTTGTATCTCTTCTGACTGTATACAGTTTACCTCCATTCTCTGTTTTCTGCCTGCCAACCAGTTTGCCACTCAGCTGACCAACTTCTAACCCGTCCTGAGCCTACTCAGCTTATTAATCCATCTTCTATGTGGAACAGTATCAAAAGCTTTGCTGAAGGCAAGGTAAGCGACATCTACTGCACCCCCTTGGTCCACCACTCTGGTTACCCAGTCAAAGAAATCAATGAGATTAGTCTGACAGGACCTTCCTTTAGAAAACCCATGCTGTCTTGGATCCTGTGCTCCTATGGATTCCAAGTGTTGCACTATCCTTTCCTTAAGTAGTGCCTCCATGGGATCACGTGATGAGCCTGTCATGAGAGGAGGTCTTCTGTGCTGTTCCTAGGCCCTATTCATTTTAAAAGCTAATATTTTGGTTCAGGATCCTTATTTCAGGTTTGCATGCCTTATTCTAGCTGGTGAAGTGCTCCTGATCGGACTTTTACAAGAAATTTTTAAGGTCTGTACGATTGGAAGTGACTATTAATCCTCCAGAACTGAGCTTCCGGTGCTCACAGAGGGCCGCATTGGAGCATCGGAATGGAGACTGATAATATTGAGCCCCTGGCAGTGAGAACCCCAGCGGTAAAGCAGTCAAACCCCTGTCACCCACACCAGATGAAAAGGCAGGCCAAATAGATTTAGACGGGGGTTCTAATTCAACTACAGAGGACATTATTGAAATTAAACAAATGCTGCAGGGACTGGTGGTCAGTTTCACCACTGTTAAACCAGCATTACACTCCCTAGCTCAGAGAATGGGGGATGTTGAAGCTAGAGTTGCTTCACAGGAAAGAAAAGTAACCAGTATGGATCAAGAATTTATTGCAGTACACAAGCAAGTCAAAAAACTCGAAGATCAGATGGATGACCAAGAATCTTGGAGTAGGAGGAATAATCTCATTCTAGCAGGACTCCCTGAGAGAGGTGAGAGGCCTGACTGTGTCTCCTTTTTACAAGACCTTTTGTTTAAACTGTTCGGCCCTACTCCATATGTAGAGGCTTACGATCTGGAAAGGGCACACAGAGCGCTAAGAGAAATGCCTCCACCGGGAGTGAGATCTCAAGTCTTAATTCTGAGATTTCTAAATTTTAAAGAAAAGACTCATGTGCTTACTAATGCCCGACAAAATAAAGCTGTACAGTGGAATGGTGTGTCTATTTGTTTTTTCAGGATCAAACACCCTCAGTCCGGGAGAAACAAAAGGAATATGCAGAAATCAAGAAGAAGCTTTACCTTGCCGGAATTAAATTTCGCCTGTAGTATCCAGCGACTTTAATGGTTCAATTGCAGTCGGGGGAGAAGAGATATCTGACTGCATTTGATGCTTTGGAGGGCCTGCGAGTTGAACTCCCAGCGCTGTTTAAATCACCACCCTGAATCTCTGCTGACAAGAAGTCTCTGGCATAACATACAAGCTGGGACTTAAATAGTGGTGGCAATGAGAAGCAAAACTTGTTCTTTTTTTCTTGGACTAAAAAGGTTTGGCTATTGGGGGACTAGTGTGGGGCCAAAAGTGGGCTGACCTCTCCAGGAGGTTACAGGGCTTGAACTAGGAGCCTGATAGATTAGTATGGGAATTGGTTAGTTTGGGTCAGGAGGATGTTCAACCCACAGTTATATTTTATAGTAGCAATTGAATCCCTCCCTATGTGACTTACTTTATTTGGGTCTTCAGTATTATTGGTAATGGTAGCTTTACACATTAGGCTTTAGGAAGGGGTCTTCACTTCTTCCCTAAAGGGGTGGGTTAAGAAAGGAAGATGAGGGTGATTTTTGATTTGAGGTTTGAGTAACCAGTTCATCTCTCTCACAGTACTATAGATGGCTCCTCTGACATGAGGGTCCTTATATCAATGAAGGATATTGATAGGAGTGAGGGAGAGGGCTGGGCAATGATTAAGTAAAGAAGGTGGATAAAGGGAATGAAGTGGTGCCTTTCATTCAATTTATAGGTTGAGACTCCTGTGCAGACTGGATTGGGGGTGTAGGCCACTCATATAATTTTTTAGTTGCTTCACCAAGCATGTGGCAAAGGGAGCTGGAACTATGGAGACAAGGGAAATTGGGGAGCAACATTTAACTAGTGGCAATAAAGAGGGGTTTTAAGGTGGAAATAGGGATAGTACAAACTGGACAGGGTCCTGGAGTTGCACGTTTAGGCTATAGGGCTGGGGGGCACAGAAAATGGCTCATCCATGAATCGTGGTACTAATGGAGGTTGATCCAGGGATCAGGGGATGGGGGATGGGAGGGGGAGGTTATGGGGATCTGGAAGGAGAGAGAGTCCAAAATCTGGTCAGAGAAGGATGCAGACCAGCTAAGGGGTATGAATGATGCTTGGGTTAATTTTTTCTGTTTTTATGCTTGGAAATGTCATGTGTTATCATTATTTCATGGAATGTAAAAGGTCTTAGGGGTAGACACAAAAGAGCTGTAATTTTGAGACATATCAATCAGATGGGTGCCAATATAGCCAATTGACGGAGGAATTGAATCTTCTCAAGCCGATGTGGGTGGGTCAGGTTTATGGGGTAGTTAAGTAAATGGCAGTAGGGGATGTTGCAATTTTAATAAGGAAAACCTGTCCATACTCCATACTCCATCGCACAGGTGATAACAAGGGAAGATTACAGAGGAATTTATATATCTGGTGTTATTTTAGGCAAAGAGTTAGCGGTGGCTTCTATATATGGTCCAACCCCCCCAATCCAGACTTTTTTGCTTTACTTGAGCTGGATGTTACTTTATTTTCTTTGCAACCTCTTATTTTAGTGGGGGATTGGAACCTCTGCTGAAATACTTGGGAAGGTAGGACGCCACTGTCCAGAGAACATCCTTCTAGGGCCCAGCTGGCCATGAATAAACTACTGGAGGTCTCTTCCGTAGTGCATCCAATCCAGACTCACTCTACAAGGGGCAATAATACAACATTTTTCTCAGTGGCACATAAGAGCTACTCCAGAATCGACTTCTTTCGTAGTCAATAGTGAGGCACTTAGGGAGGTCAAGGAGGTGACAACACGGTGTAGACTCTTGTCGGATCATTCCCCAATTCAACTGACTTGGGAGCCAATGTCTGTTTCTACTAGGCAATATAGATGGAAACTGAATGACTCCTTACTGGTAGAGAGGACAATCTGAAGTAAACTCGAAGAAGCCCTATTGGAGATAATACAGAAGCAACTGCCTACACTACAGAATAAACACTAATCGTGGCCAACCTGTAAGGTCTTGTATGCAAGTGTAGCACAGAGATATGCTGCACGGAGTAATAGATTGAGACATGCCAAGGAGAATTTATAATGGGGGCAATTGAATCTTTGGCTCCATTGGAAGGGTCAAATATAGAAATAGATCGCAAACTTAAAAGTCTGAGAGGGGGAGATGGAAGATATTATGTATAGGAAAGTAGAATTCTGGTTGGAAAAGATACAAACCAAATATTTGTTACAGGGAGATATGCTGGCTGACTCCTAGCAGCTAGAGTTAAGGAATGGGAAATGGCTAGAACAGTCTCGTCCATAAGACATGAGGGGAAAATCTTAACAGACCCTCAGAAAATGGTGGATGTTTTTGCATCCTATTATAAAGAAATCTACCAAACAGGACAAACTGCTGGAGGGGAGGAAATTAAGACATTCTTAGATAGTATACCCTTACCAGTACTGGACCCAATATAGGTGAAGGAGTTGGCAGCTCCTATAAGAGAAGCTGAGATCATAGAAGTGGTACAATCTCTGCCTTCTGGTAAAACACTGGGTCAGTGGCCTTCGAGCTAAGTTTTATCAAACTCATCTTTCTACTATACTTCCCCTACTGAAAGATCTCTATAGTCACATAATGCAAGAGGGTGTGTCCCATCCCCCGCTTTATCAGGCATACATTGCCATAATCCTGAAACCGGACAAGCCTAGGGATTTACCTGGCAGTTACAGGCCTATAGCCTTGATGAACTAAGACATTAAGATTCTAACTAGGATTTTAGCTAACAGAATCCTGAAAATTTTCCCAAACCTAATTAGTCCTGAACAGGTAGGATTCATGCTAGGTAGGGGAGCACACAACGACCTTAGGAAAATCCATCACATACTTAGCTGTGCACCTGACTCCCAATTACCCTTAGCCCTGATTTCTTTAGGTGTGGAGAAGGCCTTTGATAGGGTTTCTCACTCCTTTTTATTTGCTACGATGAAGAAGATGGGTTTCCCTGAGGGCTCTCTCAGAGGCATTAAGAATTTATATGCAGCTCCCTTGGCTAGGGTACTGTGTAAAGGTTTTGTCTCACAGGAGATCCAGTTAGAAAATGGGACCAGGCAGGAATGCCCCCCTTCGCCAGTTTTGTTTAACATATACCTGGAACCTCTGTTAATTGCTACCAGTGAAGATGCTAATATAAAGGGGATCACAATAGTGGAGAGGGAGCTGAATTTTTCAGTCTTTGCAGACAATATACTTTTACATTTAAAGGAACCAGCAGTTAGCTTCAGCAGGAAAGCTGAAATTATAGAACAATTTGCCACTGTTTCGAACTACAAACTAAATCTAAACAAAACTCAGATTCTTCCATTAACGCCACATGTAACCAGACCAGATTTTGTACCACTCCAGATCCAATGGGTGACAGAAGGAATTAAATATTTGGGTATATGGATTACAGCTAGTATGGAGGTGGGGGCAGCAACAAATATGGATAAGGTCCTGTCAGCAATTAGTGGGGACATACTTAGATGGAATAAGCTCCCTTTGAATTTTGCAGCCAGATTGGGATTAGTTAAAATGAACTTGTTGCCAAGGCTATTGTATCCAATCTATTTAGCCCCATATAGCATTCCTAAATTCCAGGTTCTTTAAAATTAGGATACTGATATCTGCATTTCTTTGAAACTCTAAGCCCCCTAGAAAGAAACATAGTATACTGTGTTTACCGCATAACAAGGGGGGAGAAAGTTACCTGATCTCCATCTATATTATTTGGTGGGTCAATTGGGAATTATGTGTCATTGGGTTAGAACGGTGGAGGGAGAGACATATATCCCAATATGGCTACAAATTGAAAGGCAAATACTAAAAGATCTAGGCCTTTCTCCGGAGGCGCTGTTTTTTGCCGCACCAAATAAATGCCTTAAAACAGCAACCTCTACCTCAATTAATAAATCAGCAATGGCCTGGTGGTTGTATTTTACTCCCACCCAGAGGAAAAATCAAATGAGGACCAGAGCTCAACATGTGCTGGGTAATCCCAATTTACTGATTGGGGGACAGGTAATTACCAAGTGTTTGACAGATCAACTGGGGAAACTAACCTTAAGGAATGCTATAACAGACAATGGAGTGACTCTTCCGCCTGGATGTGTTACAATGCACTTTTACAGACGGCTGCAGTTTACCAAAATGTTAGAGGAGGTATTGAGATAGTTAAGGGATCCCCCGAGAACCCGTTCATGTGGGACAATCTAAAGGATGTAGATCCTTTACTGAAATCCCTCTCAAAAGTCTATAAGGTTCTTTTGGATTATATTAGCCCAAATTCCCCCACAAGGGTCTTGTATTGGAACAGAATATTGGCCCCTCTGAGGCTTACTTGGGAGGACATTTGGAAATTTAATAAGTATATTCCCATACCCAAATATAAGATTATACAGTTCTTTATAGCTTCTAATATTTACTTTACCCCTAGGAAACTAAGTGATCATCATCTCAGACAGAGAGATCTGCATTTTAGATGTGGTGTGGGTGCAGGAGATATCCTGCATGTGTTGTGGGAGTGTAGTAAAATAGGGCCTCTTTGGGTTGAAATTAAGCAACATATGGACCCTCTGCTGGATTACTCAGATTTTATATTGCCTGAAATTTGTATATTAGGTGATATGTCAAAAGTATCAGGTGCCACACCCAAATACCATCTTTCCTTGACGGCTACAATGGTTAAAGATTTTATATTGAAGCACTGGAAGGACAAGAGTATTTGCACCTATACACAATGGGTAAAGGACCTTCTCTGGGCTCTGGAAAAAATAAATTGGCATATGCATTCTGAGGGTAGAAAAGGGTTACAGTATATAACAAAAGATGGTGGACATTAGAAGCCATTTACTCACTGCAGGTTACCAATGTTTGAATACAGATCTGTCTGTCGGGTTTCGTTTAGCAAAGAAAACATTAATTTGAGGAATACACAGTTTTATATGGATGTATTTTAGGTATCTTCAGTTCTAACTGTAGTATCATATCCAATTGGTCCTCAACTAAGCTGGTACATGTGAAAAGGTGTTAAGACAGGTTATGGTCTGCTATGTTTTTGGGGCAGGGAGGACTCTCTCTCTTTCCAGGGGATATGGCTGGGGGCTACCTCCTGGGTTTACTGATCCATAGATGGTGGCTTTGGTTATGCTAATTTTTGAGGATTTGCAATGTTTATTATAGGGGTTGCCCCTGGTTGGGCCTAGTTAAACAATGAAAGTGTTATATTAGGATATGGATGCAATTTGAACCGGTAACTGTATTGGAGGGTTGACCCCTTTAGCTGTGATTGTACATAGTTAGTATTGTATATAGGTTATACAACCAGTTTTGGGTATGTGGATCCTGGGTTTACTCACGATATATGTTTGTTTTGTGTCCTGATAAAAATGGAAAATTTAATAAAGATCGTTAAAGAAAAAAAATAAAAAAAGGAGTGCCTCCATAATCTTGCACATTACTGAGGTAAGACTGACTAGTCTGTTGTTCCCTGACTCCTCCCTGCTACCACTCTTGTTGAGCGGGATCACATGAGCCCTTCTCCAGTCTTCTGGGACCTCTCCTGTGCTCAGAGGCTCACTAAACAGTTCTGATAATAGCTCTGCTAGTTCCACCCTTAGCTCCTTTAATAACCTAGGATGTAAGCCATCAGGTCCCATTGCCTTGTCTACCCTGAGTTTAGCTAGCTCTTGTAGGACCCTTTCTTTTGTGAAGGGACTACTGCACACCTCCCTCCCCCCTGTGTCCATGGTGCTGAGCTGTGGGATCTGCCCTACCTTCTCCTCAGTAAATACTAAGCAGGATAGAAGCTTTTCCTAGGTCCTCCTCCACATACTCCCCCTTATCCACTTTGTTCTTAGCTATACCCCCTCTGGACTTTCTCCTTTCACCAATGTATCTATAGAAAGTCTTGTCCCCTTCTTTTGCTGCTTGTGATAGTGTTTACTTGGTGTGGACCTTTGCCTGCCTTACTGCCTTCCCTTAGGGAAGTCTGATACGCCTCCCTACCTTTGTCCTGCTGTATTTCCTTATATTTCTTGAAGGCCAGCCTTTTGGATCTGACCTTTTCTGCTACTGTTTTTGAGAACCAAAGTGGTTTCCTTCTTCTTTTGCTAGTACTTTTCTCTCTAACACAATGGGATGTTGCTTCAAGTACTGCATCCTTAATGCTTTCCCACTTTGCCTGTACCCCCTCACCTGCATTTCTTTTTGCCAGGCCTAGCTTAACTCTGTTGGCCATCTTATCAAAGTCAGTTCCTCTGAAGTCCCATATTTTTGCCTTTGAATGGGATGATTTAGTTCTAGTGGCCAAATTGAATCAAACAATGTGATGGTAACTGGCCCTCAGGTGACCTTCTACCCGGAGATCTGTGATCCTTTTAATGGAAGAGCTTAGCCCAAGGTTCAAAATGGGAATAGCTCCTCCCACAACCTCTATTTAAGTCCTCCACTAATGCACCTCCCTTGCTTAAGGAGTGTTTTTTTTGTCCACAACCATCCCCCTCTAATCCTTCTTCTCCAATGCTCTTCTCACCCTTGTTCATGGGCCTTCTGTTCCCAACAAATTACTACCTACATACCTACTACTCAAGGGTGGGAATAGAGTAAAGCCACAAAAACTACTACAAGTTACACAAGAACTATATACTCCATCTCTCCTCATTGCTGTTCCACAAACATTAAACAAAAATTAGTATCAGTAAGAACTTATATGATTGCTGTCAGCTTCCCAAGATGGCTGAGGGTGCAGGAAGGAAGGAAGGACGGGGGTAAGGAGAAATACATAACTACTTCTGATGAGGAAGGAGTTCAAATGAGGGGGCAAGGGATAAGTGCAAGAAGTTGCAAGAGGGCAAAAGTGCAAGGGAGAGAGTTGGGCAGGGATCAGGGAATGAGGGTATAGAAGGAGTCCTGGGCATAAGGATGGGGATGGACTAGGGAGGACAGGGGCAAGGGTGAATAGGGAGAAGGATACAAAAAGTCAGAGGGTACTAACTTGATAGCAGTGGCAAGAGACTGGCATGATATGCTAGGACCTATGGCAGTAACAGATTATTGGAAAGAATTTGTAGGTATTTATATGGCTGTGGGCAAAGCCTACAGTCATCTTGCTATCTGTAGCTTGAAAATGGAGTATCGTGGAACACGTCTTGAACTTGTCAATGTATCCTTCCATGCCAACTGAAATAAAATATCCCCTTCTTTCAGTTAAAAATGTTGGAGCCATAACTCCAAGCTGCTTATCAGATGCCATTAGGAAACTGAAACAGCTTGTTAAATATTTGTTAAATATTGGTTTCTTATTAAACTGGAGATTTGATTACCCTTCAGAATGCAACAAACTGCACATTTTAATACTTAGCCTTTAAACAGCTTATTATTTTTTTTATGGTACTTTTTTCTCCCATGGGGGGACCCAGCCAGCTTATTGTCCTGGTATCCCTTACATTCAGGCCACCATCCACCCTGCACTGTCTCCAACTAAGGGCAACCACTGATTACCCCATGGTTTTCCCCCCGTGGTCGGGTGGCAGGTGTCGAACAACTCCCCCACTACAATGGATCCGCTCATGGTGGTCCCCTCCAAGCAGTGCAGGACATCACAGATGGCCATCAAGCTGCAATGGCTAGGCATTCCCCCTTTTCCTATTCTTGTGTGTGTGTTGGAGGCAGGGCATGCAATGCCAACAAGGGCACCCTGCGCATGTGTCTGCATGCAGTGCACCAGCTGGCTGCCTGGCCTACCACCCCATTCTACCAGGCCAGACGTGCTGACACCCAGACTCCACTAGGTATCAGTCTACACCTGTTACTGTACCCCAACCCACCCCAGGAAAGGAGAGCAGTCCATGGGATGCTCAATCAACTCCCTCCACTGTCGACCCACAGTGAATGGGCTCGCTCCTGAACCCATGCCACTGGTGTGGCATGAGGTGTGGTGTCCAGTGCCTCAACCCTCAGTGCCACCAGGCTGGCTATTTAAACAGTTTCTTGATACTAGTTTCACCTGGGAATGTATTGTATTTCAAGAAAGATTCATACCTCATACATGTCACCCTTTCCCAGCAAATCTATGATTTATACTGGTGTTTTTTAACCTCTATAGACATTATCTGATGAGCACTGCCTCAGACATATGCCAGGTCTTCAGTAAACTGTTTAGACTAAATATACTGTATATCAATCATAAGCCATTTTCTACTATGCTTTTTGGGAAAAAATATATTGAGCTATAGCAAACACACACACACACACACTCTGTGCACACCATCCTTATGGTCACAACATTCAAAATAAATATTGCATTGTAATATGTTATAAAGAAACTGTTTATGTCAGTGAACACAGTGAAGTTCAGTTTAGGGTAGATTTCCTTTATATATTTCTTATCCTTTCTTTTGTACAGACACACACACACACACAAAGACACACACTCTACATACTCTATGCACCATCCTCATGGCCACAATAATGCCGGGTGGCCTGGGTTCAAGTCCCAGCTGAAGCACTTATTCTTTCTCACCTCTGTTTGTATGTGTTCCATAAAATATCCACACCACACTCCTGTGTGATTGTTACAAGTAAATGTCTGTGTTGCTATTGGGTTGTGCATTTAAGAAAGAGTAATGTGCTCCGGGAAGGCCCGGGTTCCTGTTGTCTCAGTGGCACAGCTGGTTAGCACAATTGGAATGGTATTCCAGGTGGCCTTGGTTCAAGTTCCAGCTGAAGCATTTATTCTTTCTCAGCTCTGTTTGTATGTGTTCCATAAAATATGCACACCACACTCCTGTGTGATTGTTACAAATAAATATTTGTGCTGCCATTAGGTTGTACATTTGAGAAAGAGTAATGTGCTCGAGGACAGCCCAGGTTCCAGTTGTCTCAGTGGTGCAGCTAGTTAGTGCAATTGGAAAGGTATCTGGGCAGCCTGGGTTCAAGTCCCAGCTGAGGCGCTTATTCTTTCTCACCTCTGTTTGTATGTGTTCCATAAAATATGCACACCACACTCCTGTGTGATTGTTACAAGTAAATATTTGTGTTGCCATTGGGTTGTGCATTTGAGAAAGTGTAATGTGCTCTGGGATGGCCCAGTTTCCAATTGTCTCAGTGGTGCAGCTGATTAGCGCAATCAGAACAGTATTCAGGGCTGCCTAGGTTCAAGTCCCAGCAGAGGCACTTATTCTTTCTAACTTCTGTTTGTATGTGTTCCATAAAATATGCACACCATACTCCTGTGTGATTCTTACCTTAAATATTTGTGTTGCATTGGGTTGTGCATTTGAGAATGAGTAATGTGCTTGGGGACAGCCCAGGTTCCAGTTGTCTCAGTGGCGCAGCTGGCTAGCGCAATTGGAACAGTATTCTGGGCAGCCTGGGTTCAAGTCCCTATGGAGGCACTTATTCTTTCTCACCTCTGTTTCTATTTGTTCCACAAAATATGCACACCATACTCCTGTGTGATTGTTACAGTAAAGAAACTGTTTATGTCAGTGACCACAGTGAAGTTCAGTTTAGAGTAGATTTCCTTTAAATATTTCTTATCCTATATTTTGTATCCTGGATAGCGCAGGGGAGAAGCTACATCTCATTGTCACAAAGATCTTCATTTACACATTTTTGTACTTTATTTACTCAGACTGTCCCAGATTAGATGCAATATCTTGTTTGCAGTGGGGTCATGATTTTCTCATATTGATAATGTATTTCTTCAGAGTAGCCTAGTCCAGGGCCCCCATATTCAAATGAGATGCACAATGGATCCTAATGGAAAAGGTAGATGTGCTGCTCAACTCCAACAATGCACCACAGTGTGATATTCAAAAGTGCAGGATGCATCTGCAGCAAGAGAATGGGCCAGGGTGCACACAAATAGTATGCCGTGCAAGTTGAGGGTCCATCCCAATACATATGACATGCTGAGGCATACTCAGTGGGAAATTAAACAATGGTGTGTGAAAATCCTGTAACCTCATTGGTCAAAACATGTCACATGACCTTGAGTAAATCCTGCATTATTCATGGCTGAGGAATAGTATTTTTAAAAACCATAATTAAAAACATTTTACATTTGTTTTACACATAGGTCCATTGTATAATCGCAGTAAGGTACTCCAGGGTGTGAGTTATTGGGGATTTATCCACTTCTTGTGTGGTTAAGTCACTCGGCTGCACCTTGTGATACACCACACAAGACATGGGTAAACCCCCAATAACCCACACCCTGTTGTGCCTTACTACTTAATTCACCCCTCACAGCCCACAGCTGCATGGCCCACACCTAGGCCATTGGTATCTTGCCTAACTCTGCCAGCCACCCACAGGCAGGCAGCAGAAGTGTACCCATGTGCACAGCAGCCTGGTAGCCCTGGTGGACTAGAGGTACCCCCTCCCATCCCCAAAGAGCTCCAGAGTGTAGGGCCCCCCTGGACCCAATTGCATCAGAAGAAACCATGGTCCATATCCATAGTATAGAGGACCCCCACCCACTGCCTTGGTACTGTACATAGACAATCCCGCTCCCCTCATACCCAACCTGTTGTGGAGACTGGCACTGCCCTCCACACCCTGCCACAGTCAGCCACCAACTGCACTGGACTTGGGACAGGGACCTGCACTCCAGAATTACGCAAGTGGCTATACCAAACATTGTGCCACTACGCAAGCTGAGGACCCACCAGTGTATGCAACTGTGTGTATGTCCCTGGCAAACCATAAGACTGAATTGACATACCTCCAATGCTTGCCTTGTCGATGCTGCATCTTCCTGCTGTCATACACACTCCCCCATTCCCCTGTGTAACATGCCACCCTCTGGACAGCTGAGGTAACCTGGGTGTCATGGGGTGTGATATCCCGCAATGCCATTTGTAGCATATTCCCCAGGCTATGGATAGTGTGTTCACAGTTCCCTGATTGTATAAATAAGTGGGAGGTCGGCTGTAACAAGTGTGTTCCAGGACCTGTGTGAGTGAGTACAGCATTGTCTTTCACCCATACCGAGCAGTACAACGGCACTGGGATGATAGATCTGCATGTGGGTGCCTGAGATGTATGGCCACTGGGCATTATCACCAGCACACAGTTCACACCTATGTATGACACATTCCAGCATCCTACTGCTAGTGCTCTGTCACCCAAAAATAAGATGCCATTTCTTACATACTAACATACTAACATACTATTTGCCAGCAGATTAGGCCTTATGGTCTATCAAGTCTGCTCGAACCTAGATCCTTAGTTGGGTGCCGAGACCCTCCCATCCCTTGTGCTCCAGAAACCCCTATCATCCATCCCCACCCCCCCCCCGGGACAGGCCATCATCTGATACATCCACTTTCTGTGTCTGTCCCACCCTTTCTTAAAGCTCTCCACTGTGGATCTCTGAACCAGCTCACCAGGCAGAGCATTCCAAGGGTCCACCACCCTCTCAGTGAAAACCTCCTCCTCTTTTCCCCTCACCCTTCCACCTTCCAACTTCAAACCATGCCCTCTGGTGATGCCTCCTGCTTTAGTCTAAAGATCCCTCCATGTTTACCCTATTTATTCCCTTGAGGTACTTGAGAGACCTCAATCATGTCCCCCTGTCTCTCCTCTCCTCCAATGAAAACAGGCAGAGCTCCTCAAGTCTGTCCTCGTAAGTCAAATCCCTAGCCCTCGTATCATCTTTGTTGCCCTCCTCTGTACCCTCTCCAGGAGCTGTATGTCCCTCTTCAAGTGTGGTCTCCAGTACTGTACACAGTACTCAAGGTGTGGTCTAACCAGTCCATTGTACAGTGGCAGAATCACTTCCTTGCTCCTAGAGGTGATCCCCCTTGCGATGCATCCCAACATCCTGTTTGCCTTGCTAGCTGCTCTCCTGCACTGCTCAGTGTTATTCATTCTTCTGTGAACTATCCAGGCTAAATATATAGCAATCAGCAGACATATTGTAGGAAAATACATTGTAAAAATGCATAAAAAGAAGACCACATTGAAACTGCCTCTCAGCAGATCTGCATTGTGCAAATTCATCAAAAATAATGGGTAAAAGCATCCCAAAAGCTCTCGACAGCCATATCGGCTCTGACCAGAGTTTGTTTAAACAGGGAACAATTTTGTTTACATCTATGGACACTGGGAGTGAGATCCCCAGTCTCAGGGGTCAGGGAATGGAGGCTGTGGGGAGCACAGCAGCAGTGGGAGAGAAAGGGAGGAACTGATTTGCTATGGGGGGGACTGAAACAGAATGGAGGGTGCGCCATGCAGGGAGGACAGCAGCAGTGGAAGGGAGTGGGAAGAACTGATTTGCTGGAGGGTGGGCTCAAACAGGGAAACAGGAATGGAGGGAGTGAAAAAATACCAGCACAATGAGACTGACAGTGTCCCTTAAAATCTAGGAAATGTAATCCCTTGCTTGCCTGGCACAATGCTAAGACCAGCCCTCCATGTGTACACATCAAAGGAATGAGCCGTGACACTATTGGTTTGGCTCTGTCCTTTGAAAACCTTGCCAACTCTGCCCCAAAAACAGAAAGTGAGTCATCAGCAGTCTGTCTACTGATTCATGAGCTACAGACATGCCCCTTGAACAGAGCTCTCCAGTGGACGCACCCCCTCACACCCCTCTATAGCAACTCTCATATCAGCATGTTCATCTGCTCTAAATCGCACAATGAATATAAAAAGCATGTGTTGAGCAGGTATGTCAGTGTGGTGCTTACACTACTGCTCTTGATGTTGGCAACCAGAGATCAGGAGGGATTTTATGCCATCAGGGGCTGCCAAATGGGAGGAGGATCAAGCATCCCAGCAGATTCTCTTTTCCTTTGGGGAGGGTGAGTAGTTTCCACCATTACAGCACTGCCACCTGAGTGACCCCAGGTGATAGTGTGGCTTGAGGTACAGTCATGGGAGGAGCCAGTTGTGGATGTTGATGTGCTACCCTACTTGGCATGTGCATGTCATGAAGACATGTTATGAGTTCCTGGAAATTATTTGTAAAGGATTACATTTGTATTAATTTGTAACAATTTGTAAATGGGACTTTGCTGTAAATGATCTCTGGCTTAATCAAGTATATCCTTATTCATATATTGTCTGTCTGTCTGTTTGTCTATCTATCTATCTATCTATCTATCTATCTATCTATCTATCTATCTATCTATCTATCTATCTACCTACCTACCTACCTACCTATCTATCTATCTATCTATCTATCTATCTATCTATCTATCTATCTATGTCATACCCACCCCACCTCATGACCGTTGGAAAACAAGAAAACTGACCCTGATATATCCAGACCACACATTTAACCAGGATGATCCACAGATGGGGAAAAAAAAACAGGCCCTGTTTGGGTGGCTGTGACTCTGACCCCAACTTGGAAGGGGTAAACCATGGCTACATGGCAGCCCCTGGGAAAGTCTGAGCTAAGTGGCAATTGGGGTCCACGTGTCAGTGTAGGAAGGGGGTTAACAGAGAATGAAAAATAAAGTCATGGGTCAGTTATTTTCATATCCTGTCATTCATGCTGTTTCAGCATTCAGTATTACCACCTCCCCCATACCAGTACCGCACCTGTACTGTTAAGCATACAGCCCTTATATGACATGGAGAATGTGTTGCTCCATGCTACCTCTGGAGCTGTGGATTATAATGGTATAGTCATGGACTGAGTGAAGGGGAGTGTTACTTCTTCACTGACTCCTTTGCTTGAATCGCTTGTTGACTCAAATGATTTTTCAGTGTCATCAATCAGTGTGGCTGATGCTCACACTGAAAGGTGGGGATATATCAGAACTGTGGCCTTGACTATTCAGACAGTGGGGCTTAACTGCACAGGACATGGGCTATGGCATCAGGTGAGTTGCAAGGGGCCAGGTTGCTTAAAAAAGGACTTTTGGAAACACTGCATTTGGGACTGATGTCCACTGCTATCTTTTACACCTCTTACCCATTCCAGTTTGCCTATCAAGGTCTGAAGACACTGAGCAATGAATAAAATTGAAGAGTCTGCTCCACAGTTATCAGAGAGCTCATGGGCTACCAGACGGCATCATTAGTTTTCTCAAGTTTAAAGGACCTAGTCAACTGTTGAAGAACCGATGGGCAAGCCCCTCCCTTTGACTGACATCTGCTTGTGGACAATGGGGGAGGCTGTCCGCTTGGATTTTGTTACCCAGGACTTATTGTAGCTAGCTTGGGAGTGCATTACAGTCAGTCTCAGGAGGCAGACCTATTGTATACGAGTGCAATACAACACTGCAAAAGCCTTAGTGAGAGACACAAAGTGTGCTTTGTCAGACATTGAAGAGGAGCTGCTAAACACTAGGGTTGTGAAAACAATGAATATTATTTCCAGAATACCACTAATAATGCATTATTCATCTGGGAAATACTAGCTTTAAAGAAAAAACAAAAAGGCAACAGCTCCATCCTATTCCCTTGCCCAGATCCATTAATTATAGAAGCCCCCATCATCCCACTCTCAGGTAGCAAATCCAATCCCACCCTCCTTCCCCCGCACCCACATTTTGATAGTGATGTGCACCATAAGTAAAACCACAACAATCGGCAACTGGCACAACCCGCCCACCTCCATGTCTGTCTACTAACTTTCAATACTTCGCAGTGCACTATAAAAAATTGATTGTCCCCCTACTATGATGCTGGCAGCACAGCACCACCCCTCACACTCACCCCCTCATACCCCACAGCCCACACTTAATTCTGAGGGCAGAAGGTGACTGACATAGCCCACTCTCCACCATGGCTGGCTGCCTTCTTCAGTATAAAAGCATTCGTACACTTGCTCGCAAAGTAAAACCAGCTAATTATGTGATCAGTGTTTGTTTCCTAATGCAACCAAGTGTATGAGCACTTCCATTTAGAAGTAGGCAGCTGACTGTGGAGAAGAGTGAGCTTTGTCGGTCACCTTCCTCCATTCAGAATTAGGTGTGGGTTGCAGGGTATTGGGGGGGTGAGCATGAGAGGGGGTGCTGCTGCTCACAGGGTCAAGTGTGGGGGGAACAATCAATTTCTTATAGTGCACTGCAAAGCATGAAAAGTCAGTGGCTAGCTGTGGAGGCAGGTGGGATGTTCCAGTCACCCATCTTTGGAGTTTTAGCTAAGATGGACATTATTATCAAAATTATGGGTGCTGGGGGTAGCAGAGTCTGATTGGGGTGCTATCTGAGAGTGAGGGTGAGGACGCATTTATATTTAAAAGATCTGGGCTAGAGAGGAGAGTATGGGGGCTGTTTCTTTTCCCTTTTCAGTAAACAGCCCAACTATTGAATATTTATACCTAATACTGAATTTCTGGGCCCCAAATACTGAATATGCAGCCGAATATTTGAGAAAAGCTATTCACACAGCCCTGCTAAGCACATGACTGCTGCTACATGACTGACTGCAAGAGAAGCCGTATGAGGAGAGACTAAAGGAGCTTAATATGTATACCCTTGAGGAAAGAAGGGAGAGGGGGGACATGATAGAAACTTTCAAGTACCTCTAGGGAATCAGCAAAGTCCAAGAGGGTAGCATCTTTCAGAAAAAGAGACTTGCAAGAACAAGGGGACACAATTTAAAGATAGAAGGAGGGCGGTTCAGGGGCAATGTGAGAAGTATTATTTCACAGAGAGGGTAGTGGATGCATGGAACAGCCTTCCTGAGGAAGTTGTGAAGTCTAAAACTGTGGGAGAATTCAAGAATGCATGGGACAGACATAAGGCAACTATTGTGGGGGGCAGGAAGATATAGGCTGTTGGTTAAATAGGATCTGCGACCTATCCTGTAGGTAGGGAAATGGGCAGACTAGATGGGCCTAGCGGTCCTTATCTGCCTTCAAAGTCTATGTTTCTATGACTGATTCTCAGCCATCAGAGGAAGTTGACTTGCAGTCATGATTGAAAGAGAAAAGAGAAACCAAGGGAATGAGTTCAGCTCAGGCCATTGCTGCCTATACAGGCAACTTCACCAAAAAGGCCTGCAAGCCACCAAGCTGGACATCACTGCCTGGTATATGCTCACAGCATCTGATCCACACAGCCACTCTAAGAGTGAAATCCCTGACATAGAGCCCAAATGATTGGTGGAGTTGAAGGAAATAATGACGAAGAGATTTGAAGAGATAGAGGTGTGATCTATTCCACAGATATGAGGAACCAGAACATGCAGCAAGACCTGCAGAGACAGGAAGGTTACTGCTGCTGTATAACTGAGGGGAACCCTGAGTAATTAAACAGGGCTCATTCATCATGCATCACTAATCCTGCTGTTGTCTGAGCCCCAAGCTTATTTTAAATTAGTTGAACTAGGCCATTCTGTCAGGAATACAGTTTGGGAATTTTGCTGTCAAGTATTGCTTGTTCAGTTAAGTGTACCAATGCAGACCAACCATGTTCAACTCTAAGGGCCTACACTGATTCAGTACCTGTCTACCCAAGATTCCCTGGGAGCACTCGATCACTAGGATGATACTGGTACCAGTGTGTAGTCTTCAAAGGAACAGTCAGGCACAGGGCAATGTTGTTGTTGTGGAGATGGGTTACACTGCCTGATAAATAGCATTGCTGGGCCATTGAATGCATATAATTTTATTTTGATTTAATCTTTGCTTTTTCCCCCATATGACCTTATTCCTGACCCCTAATGTTTCCCTTTCATTCTTGCTTGAAATACTCACTATCTAGGTTCAGTTACTGTGGGGACCAACTGCAATTTCATTTTATGGGAGTTTAATTGGTTGTGCCAGTTGGGAATGCAGTGGGTTGGCACTGTTCCCCAGGTGATAGTACTGTTACCTAGCCCAGTTAAAATCCCTGAATCGAGACACTGTATAATTGACATATTTGGGTAACAAATCCCCATAAGGGTGAACGATCCCCAAACTGTTCAACCTTATCTGAGCCCATATGGCAGGGATGGCACACTGACATCAATAGCAAGCCAGTATGCTAAGTTTTATAAAATATTGGAAACCTCTGTGAACTTCAAACTTCCATTCCAAATGAATGAAATGCTGTTCCAGGTGATGGTATTTACAATGAAGATGTATTTTGACTTTAGTTTAAAAGGTTCAGTCAACACACTGAGATAAAAGAAAATATGAATTTATGAGATACTGCATATTTTTTCCAATTTGCTGATCTCTTAATTAGGCCTTTCTCATCCAAAGATCTCAGTGTCACATAGCTGAGCCCAAAAGCCAGGCCTTTTATTGCACTTCCACAGAAGCTTAAGACAGTTTTTCATTCAACATAGAACTTGACTTTGGAAAAGAAGGGCCATACTTTACTCTGGAGAGTACTGTATGTAAAAGTTCCCCAACTGAGAAATATGGTATACTGTATTGCTTTTAACAATGTTGCTAAAATTAGACATGTTATCAGTGGACAATTATTGGGGCAAACTCAAAATGCATACATTTCGCCTGATATTTAATCTGATAATTCTTCAATTTTTTTGTGCAAAGCAACATTATCTCACCCTATAGCCCTGGCAAGAGAATCCACAGACATATTTTTTGGTTCTTTAAGCAAGTTCTCTTGCCCCTTCTCCAACACAGTAACTACCTCTGCAGCATTTCCAAAGTTAAACAAATATTCTAATATTCAATATTTAGTTTCCTGGATTGACTGATGAACTGAATAGTTTGGTTTCATATCTTGAGCTCTCATATATAACCTTTGTTTATTTAAGTATTTATGATCCTGTCTTCAAACCAGCACCCATTTGGTACACCCTCTCAGCCATGTCCACAACCATGTCAAGCTACTTACCCCATCCTTCAGTCCCCCAATGACTTGCCCTCAAAGTAAGGAAACATTCTGGGCTCCAGAGTATTTCAGGTGAATCACCCTTACTCAGGTATAAGGATCACGTGGAGGGGGAGAGCATGGTCCATGGGGCAGGACCTGTGTGGATTAGCAGCCCTCCTTCATAGCTTAATGTTTTTTGCCATTTGATTTTCCCTCTCCATAGGCAGCATATGTGGGGGAGTGCCTCAGTCACACACAGCATGTTACTGCCATGAGAGTAAGCTCCCTGGCATACCAGCAGAAGCTGCTACAATGATAGTTGTGCTGCCTTCCTTCCTCTGACTGGGACAGGGTACCATTATTAGCATACTTCTCCCAGCCTGGCTGCCAATGCATCAGCTTCTAAGTTCACAACCCACCCCAGTATGGAACTGCATCATGCTTCCATTGGACTATTGGATGGCCCCAAATGAATCTTTTTTAATGAAATCTGCAGTGTCATCTTTTGCTTGAGTACCCTTTGCTGCACTTGGGATTCCACCTCCAAAACCACTAAGGTTTTCTTGGAGGCATCTTTCTCAGACGGACACAATACTTTCAGACCTGTCAAAGTTATCCATGATGTTGAGCTTCTGCTCTTTATTTTTTCCTTTACCTTCAAAAATATACCTGTACACTTACAAGTCATTGATGCTGAGAAGTAAGCCACTGAAAACCAGTTATACAGGACATGTGGTTGTACAGAGCTCCAGCATACCCAAGTCTGATGAGTGAGTATAACCCTGACATATATAGTACTTTCTTACATACAGTACAGATAATTTTGCTATTAAAATGCATCACTTTGACATAGCTTTTGTCACTGCAACGTGCAATTGTAAGTAGCATTATGCCATTTTAATCATTGCACACTTCTGGGTGAAAATAAAGCAAAATGAACACCTACATCTAAAGAAAATCAATTCCATCTTTATGAAATTGTTGCCTCATTGCATTAAAAAACATACAGAGCAATGTCAAAACTTGGAAATCATCAGGAGCCACATTTCCCAAAGGTTTGGATTTGGTGACAGAAACATGACACAAATGTGATTAGTAGCATTTTGCACCACAATTGTGTATTATTTGTGACACAATATTTGCATGATATTAAACAATGTAATAGATGATGTAACTGTCGATGCAAATGTCCATTCCTTAATTAGTGTCAGGTGGATCTCCAATGGATTAGTTTGAAAATCCTGACCTCGAAGTTGAGTTTAATTGTTAGCAACATTACAATTTTAATTTGTTTTTAGGAAATGCTTGTTCTTTATTGGGTCTGGTAAAAGTCACATCCAACCATGCAAGCCTAGATCTCAGTGGTTAGAGCACTGGGATGGTATTCTTGGGGCATTGGTAATATTCTCATTAGGTCACATTATTTCTTTCTCACTACAATTTGTGATCTAAATTGGTTAGCGATGGCTGACACTGCA
The DNA here is from genome assembly GCA_016271365.2 of Neoceratodus forsteri. Lineage (NCBI taxonomy): Eukaryota > Metazoa > Chordata > Ceratodontiformes > Ceratodontidae > Neoceratodus > Neoceratodus forsteri. The sequence continues at coordinate 60,772,275 of CM028130.1, forward strand.
GCAAAAAACATCTGCCATCACGATTGTTCCTAGTTTCAGGATTTGCAATACCAGAGAAAGGAAGTGTGTCTGGGAACAGTCAGGTCCAACTCTGTGAGCCTAAAGCTGTGGTTAGAGCACTGGGGCAATATTCTGGGGGCCTGGGTTTAATTCCCATTAGGTCACATTATTTTTTTCGCTTGGCAGTTTGAGTCCTTCATTGAGTCATTATCAAGATTTTAATGGTGATGTTGTTTTCTACACAAAATATATAAAGGATTTGCCATATTATACAGTCCTGTACTAATTGCATCCATTTTATGTTTTTTTAATTCTGTACAATATTTAGTGCAGATTTTAGTGAGGAAGAAACACAGAAACAGAAAATGTCAGCAGAAAAAGACCATCCAGTCTGCACTGTTGTACACAGCTGTATCCTACCTATTGTTAATCATGGCCTTTACAATCACTTAACCCCCATTTGCCTCCTACTACCCTTTTCAGACTCCCTGAGTAACTATTAAGCCTTTTACACTGTCCCCATTGTGTTAGAATCCATTAATGGCTTTTGCACCACCATCTTTTCTGATAGGCTGTTTCAGGACTCAGCCACTCTCTCTGTAAAATAAACCTTTCTTACGTCACTACTGAATATCCCCTTGCTATCTTCCATGCATGTGTCTGAGGTTTTGATTCACCATTCCTACTGAATATTTCCTGGCAATTTAACTTGCTCATTCTTTTCACAAACCTAAAGGTCTCTATCATATTTCCCCTCTCCCTTCTGGTCTTGAGTAAGTACATGCATCACTGTCAGTAGCTCAGCAGGTTGCACACTCACCTCTGAGGCCAGAAGAGCAGAAGGTTGAGGGTTCTATCCCCACACCAGGCACTTGGAGTCAAATCTCAGTACTGACACTATAATGCATCGTGAGGGGGATGCTGCACTCCTGAGGTACCATCCTTCAGATGAGATGTTAAACTGAGGTCCTGTCTGCCTGTTCTGGTGGTTGTTCAGGTGAACGTTACAGATCTCATTGCACTTCTTGAAAAGAGTAGGGGAATTTCCCTGAAGTCCTGTCCACATTTCTCCCATTCACTAAAAATACCACCAACAGCTTAATCTGGTTCAATATTTGTTGGTTAACATCTGTATCTCCTCCTTCCCATGGGACAAGGATGAAAATAGGCATAATTGCCTAGTCCTCCTTTCCTGGTCAACAAAAACAAAATAAATACATAAATAACTGTTCAGAGCCTTAAGCCAATCATTATAGAATATATTCTGTTGGCCCGGAATCATTTTTGTTACCCTACATCTTCTTAGGTGGAGACTGAAATGGTATGATCATACTAGGAACTGATTGCAGGCCTCAGATCTTAAGCTAGCTTTTCTACCAGCTGCATTACTTGGCCAGCTGGTTAGTATGAACCTCCAGTGACCACTCTACCTTCTTATACAGCATAATGCACAGCTAGAGCTATAATTTTGATGACAGGGAGTTAGATACATAGACAGTGTCGGCAGATAAGAGCCTATGGCCCACCCAGTCTGCCCATTTGAGCTAATAAGTTCAGTTTATGTTTTCCAAGAAGTCTGTTGCCCCTAACCCCTGACCTCCAGAATTCCTTTATGTCTATCCCATGCATTCTTAAATCCCGTGATTGTTTCAGCCCCCACCACTTCCTCCGGCAGGGTGTTCCACTAGTCCACCACCCATTCTGTGAGGAAATTCTTCCTCACGTTTCCTCTGAATCATCCTCCCTCCTACTTCATCCAATGCCCTCTAGTCCTGAAACATCTTTTTCACTTAAAAATAGTGTATTCCTGCACCCTGTTCCTCCCTGTAAGATACTTGTATGTCTCTATCATATCCCCTCTCTCCCTCCTCTCCTCCAGGGAGTACATGTTCAGTTCCTTCAACCTGTCTTCATAGGACTTGTGATGCAATCCATGCACCATCTTTGTTGCCCTCCTCTGAACCTTCTCTACCCTGTCTATGTCCTTACGTAGGTATGGTCTCCAGAACTGTACACTGTAATCCAGGTGGAGCCTCACTAGTGTCTTGTATAGTGGAATTATGACCTCCCTTTTCCTGCTGGTGATGCCCTGCCTATACATCCCAGCATCCTATTTCCTCTTACCTGCTGCCTTGTCACACTGTTTCCTACCTTGAGGTCATCAGAGATGATAACCCCAAGATCCCTTTCATGCTTGGTGCATGCTATATCCTCACCCCCAACTGATATATTGTGCCAGGTTTTTGTGCCCCATATGCATTATCTTGCACTTCTCTGCATTGAATTTCAACTGCCAATCCCTGACCATTCTTCAAGTTTCTGCAGGTCCTTCTCATTCTGTCTACACTCTCTGGTGTGTCTACTCTATTACAGAGCTTTGTGTCATCAGCGAACAGTGAAATTCTGCCTTCTAGGTCCTGTGCAATGTCACTGATGAAGATGTTGAATAGGACCGGTCCCAGTACTGATCCCTGTGGTACCCCACTAGTCACTCTTCCCTCTGTGGAGTGACAGCCATTTACCACCACCCTCTGTGTCCTGCCACCCAGCCAGTTACCTACCCACCACACTACTGTCCTGCCCATACCCGCATTCCCCAGTTTGTGTAATAGTCTTCTATGTGGCACAGTGTCAAAGTCCTTGCTGAAGTCCAGATAGGCCATGTCCATTGACCTCCCCTGATCCACCTCCCTAGTCACCCAGTCAAAATTCAGTGAGGTTGGTCTGACGTGACCTCCCCCTGGTGAAACCATGCTGCCTTGGGTCCTGTAGTCCATTGACAACCAGATGTTCCACCAATCTCTCCTTCAGTAGTGCTTCCATGATCTTCCCCACTACCGAGGTGAGGCAAACTGGTCTGTAGTTCCCTGCTTCCTCTTTGTTTCCACTTTTGTATAAAGGGACTACATCTGCTGTCCTTCAGTCTTTGGGTACCTCCCCTGTTTCCAGTGATTGGTTAAACAGGATAGCCAGAGATTCAGCCACCACATCTCTTAGTTCTTTAAGGATGCTGGGGTGTACCCCATCTGGCCCCATTGCTTTATCAACTCTTATTACTTCCAGTTCCTTCAGGACCCTTTCTCGTGTAAAGGGACTTGTGTCCATTTCTGCACCATTCTCACCCCTTGTACTCCCTTCAGACCCATTACCCTCCTCTTCCTCGGTAAAGACTGAGCAGAAATACCTGTTCAATATGTCAACTTTACAGTTGTCATCCTCCACGAGGACCCCATCCTCCCCCTTCAGTCTCACTATCCCTCCCTTTGTCTTTCTTTTTTCATTTATGTACCTGTAAAAGGTTTTGTCCCCTCTACCCACTGATTTTGCAATGTGTTCTTCTGTCTGAGCTTTGGCTTCCTTACTGACCTCCTGCCTCCCTTTGCTTCTCATGGTACTTCTCCCTATCCCCTTCTGCCTGTGTCTTTTTTGTATTGCCTGAATGCAATATTTTTGGCTTTCACTTTCTTTGCTACCTCTTTGGAAAACCATAATGGTCTCTCTTCCTTTTCCTCTTGCTAACCTGTTTTAATACATAATTCTGTTGTTCTTGTAATCCCCATTTTAAATACTGCCCACTGTTCCTCAACCCCTGATTCCTGTCCCATTCCCTTAATGCCTCTTTCAAGTATCTCCCCATTTTCCAAAGTCTGCCCTCTAAAATCCAGGATCGTGTTTTGTGTGGTTTGGCTCTGCTCTTTCTGTGATTTCAAACCACAATGACTGGTGGTCACTGTTCCCCAGGTGCTCCCCCACTGTTACCCCCATCACACTGTCCCTGTTTGTGAGCACAAGGTCCAGTATTGCCTTCTGCCGGGTTGGTTCCATGACTAGTTGCTTGAGGAAGGCACCCTGAAGGATAAATCTGCTCCTAGTTGATGCTGCTGGGATGCTCCAGTCCACATCTGGAATATTGAAGTCTCCAACCAGTACTACCTCACCCTTGTCTGCCATCCTTTGGATGGCTAGCATCAGCTCCCTATCTGTTTCTTCCTCCTGGGCTGGTGGTCTATAGACCACACCTGTGTGGATGGCTGTCCCCATTTTCCTTTCCTACTTAACCCACAGTATCTCTCCCCCATTTTGTTCCTCCTGGATCTCTGTGGCCCTTATGTCATTTTTCACATACAGTGCCACTCTTCCTCCCTTCCTGCCTGCTCTGTCTCTTCTGAATATGTTGTAGCCAGGTATGGTCATCTCCCAGTCATGGTTATCATTACACCAGGTTTCAGTGATGGCCACAATGTCCAGGTCTGACTGCACCATGACAGCCTCCAGATCTTCCATCTTGTTGCTAAGGCTCCTGGCAGTTGCACACATGGCTTTCCATGATTTGACCTCCCTAGACTGTTTTGCTGCTCTACTCCAGCCCCTTCCTTGGTTGTCCTTTATCCCGGGTTCTCCTTGCTGTCTGCCCTTCTGTTGAATTTTGACCCTTTTCTGCCTATCCACCTCTTGGGTGCTAATCTCCATCTTTTGCACACTGCTTTGCAGAGATAGCCACTCCTCTGGTTCACTGGTTCCACTGCTAGCTGTGGGGGGTGAGCAAGTAGGCACCCTCCTTGCTGGCCTACCACCCCCCTTTGGTAGTTTAAATGCTTGTCAATGTAGCATTTAAACTTATCATTGAGTGCTTGGATTCCCCTCCAGGATGGATGCAGGCCATCAGGCTTGAACAAACCTGCATCCCTCCAGGTGGGTCCCCAGTCACCAGTGAATCCAAACCCTTCCTCACAGCACCAGTTCTTCAACCATGAGTTAAAGTTCCTGGTACATGCACTCCTATGCTCTCCCTTGCCTCTTGCAGGTAGTACTTCTGAGAAAGTGATAGAAGTAGCTACTTGCTTGAGACCCTTCCCCAATTTCCTAAACTCTTTCTGAACTTCCTTTGGCTCCCCATTTGCCAGGTCATTAGTACCTAGGTGGATAATGACATCCAGCTCATCCTCCCATCTTGCCTTCCCAGTGATCCCCAGGATCTTCCTTCCATCCCTCCATGCCATGGGACCTGGTAGGCACCTCACATCCCTGTCCTCCTCCTCCTCCTCCTGTGTTCCTAGCTGTATCCCTCTTATGATGGAGTCCACCACCAGGATTCGCTTTCTCCTCCTCTGGGGTCCATTGCTTTCACTCTGAGGTCACCTCCTTGGCTAACCTCCACATTCTTTCCTTCCACTTCTCTGGGTACCTCTATTTGGTTGTCCCCATTTGCCAGTGTGGCATATGAGTTCTTGAGTGGAATAGGATCTGGGATGTGCCTCTGCCTGACCACTCTAACCCTCCCTGAGCCCACAGTCATCCAAGTGCTCCTCATTCTCGGCATCCTTTGAGGCAGTTGCATTGGACTGGGTGGTCTCTGGATAGTGGTGATGGTACTCCTGACCCAGTTTACTTCCACTCTGAGTCTGGCTACCTCATCCCACAGTCCAGAGAGATGCATGCAGATAGGGCAGCACCTCAGTGTCCAGTAGGTCTGCCTGAATATGGCTGCCCTACAGACACTGCATTGCACCACTCCCCACATTATACTGCAATTATACTGCTATTACACTACTTGTCTGCTACTGAAGCTCGCCTAGTTCCCTTTTTATTAATTTACTGTCCTAAAAATCCTGCCACTGATCCTCAGATAATTTTCTTTAAAAAAAAAAAAAAGAAACCAATAAATAAATAAATGAGTCAAAACACTTGGCATGCTGAGGGTGGGCTTCTTCCCCCTTATGCCCCTCCTACTTCACACCCTTACTATACCCTGTGTTTAGCTCCTGTCAATCAGGTTTAACAGGGCATATAATTAAAGTTGGGGGAAGGGAGGGAGAAGCGCAACCGAAATACACCACCACTACATTTTAAATTTTCAACAGCCCAAAAACAATTCTAAGTAAAGACAACAAAGAATGTACAGTGTCACTAAAAGCCCACAATCTAAGTTTAAAAGAAAAATAGCAATTACCAGTTACTCTAAAGCACCGAATTGAATATGTTTCCTTCCTTCCCCTTCTGACTTCTTCTGAGAAGTATTTCTCTCCCAGCAATGGAAATTAACATTTAGTGTGGAAAACATAAGATTTTACTGAGTTTTGAACCCAGCCCCTCCCCCAAACCCTACCTGAATTCCACCTTGGTTCTTCATCAGCTGAGTATTGTTTACATGCTTCTGTCTTTTGCATCTTACTGACACTAAGTTTTTACCTCTGTACTGTGATGTGCAATGTCTCTGCACCTGGTAATGTCTGTGATAGATACATGTACAGCACTTCTGCCATCAAAAGCATGCTTTAAGAAGACAGCATTGCAAACAAGATCTGGTAAATGGTATTTATCCTGAATAAAATTTAATTTAATGTAATTCCTTTATTTTCACATAAATAAATAAATGACCCTAGTTTACACTGCATAAAGGCAGAGGGTAACATATGAGTCACCTGCTTAGGCACACTGTGTGTGGGAGAACACAGAACTGTGCCCTGTCACTAACATTCATTTAAAAATGAATCGTCAACAACTCAAGGAACTCAGTTCTTTTTCTTAGTTTTATTAAGTCCTGACTCATCTCCCCAATGTCTGACAGCCTTATCAGACTTTCATATGGTATATGTCAGTTGTATGGAATTGGATGTACATTTCCAATATTTGTAGAAGGGATGTGCGCATGCCAGATTGTTGGTATTTGCATCTGTATTTGTCTAAACATCTGCTTGCTGTCACCTCAGACAATAAGGTGTTTATTTATTTATTTATTTATTTTATTTATTTATTAGTTCTAGGATTACAAATACCTTTGAGCCAGGGCATAAAGGGCTCTGAGCTGGCTGAATGATCTCTCTAGGGACACCTTCTCCACAGGAACACTAGGAGCATTCAAAACAAAGCTCTGCCTCTCCCTAACTGGCACCAACACCTGTGTTTGCACCACTTAATCATCTCTGTCTCCTACGCTGCTTCTGACCTTGCAGGTTTCTGTTTTGCCCTCTCTTCTAGCACTTACTTAGCCACTGCAACTTCTCTAGCACTTGCTCAGTGTCTGTCCTGACAAGGCCCCTCAGCTGCATCACACTGCCCCTCTGTGCCAAAGCCACACCCCAGTCCCAGCCCTTTTCCCCTCATGCCCTAGTCCTCCTATTGTTTCTTGGGTAGTCACATCTCTTTGTCAGATTTTGTCAACCAATGTTACTGTCTTATACCATGTACTGTGCAAACTTTACTATGTTCTTGGTCTTTCACCCGGAAACCAGCCTGTTGATGATTGCCTGTACTTACAAAGTGGAACCTTTGCAAAAGAGCCTTGGCTCAAAGGTGTTTTGTAATCCTAGATGGAAATAAGTAAATAAGTAAAAATAAATAAAAGGATATTTTACAAAGGTTCCACATCAGTTGCAATTCAGTATAGGAAGACAAAATGACAATAGTATAAGCTAAAGCTGGAAAAGTAATCAGAATACATGCAGTTTCAAAGAATATTAAACAAACAGTTTAGAAGAGAAGGTCATGGGGAAAGCAAAAGAAGAGGAGCGAGGTAAGGGGAAAGAAAAAAAAGAGAGAGAGTGGGAGGGGGTAACAACAGAGTAGTCAGAGCAGCCAGGGGCATTGTCAAAGCCATAACATGGAAAAGTGCTTACTGGGGGAGAACAGGAGGTGGAAAAGTGCTAATTGGAAGAAGAAAGAAACAGGCTTGGGAAGTGTTCAGGAGGGTCAGTGAGATGAGTCAGTCACAGGTACTAGAACCTGTGAGGGAAAGGCATAGGCTGGATTTAAATGTACCAAGTAAGGGAGTGGAGGCGATGTCACTGCAGAGGCCATTTAGCCAGCTCGGCACCCAGTAGTCAAAATATCATTGACCTTGTGAGGTCTGACAACAGGGAACCTGCAGGAGCTTGGATTCAGATGCCCTGCTTGAGTGGGGGTTGTTTCTTGCATGCAAGAGAGCTCGGACTCCAGGTGGTGCAAGGTCATGGTTATATGTACTTTTTCCAATTGGTGAGTTGCAGTCATCCTGTTTGCGCACAGAGGGCACACACATGTGTGAGACAGTGTGATCCAGTGAGGAGTCAACAGGCCTTGTTGAGGGTGGTAGATACGTGTCTGAGAGCGGTAGCAGTGGCAGATCCATAGATAATGAGCCCATGGTCAGTGATGGAAATGACGGAGCTTTGTACCTCGACTGTCAAGGCTTCTGGGGTAAGATGTTGCCTGTGCCAGAAAAGTAGGCCAAGATGAGTATTAGCAGCTTCGGCTACACAGTCAATGTGGGCATCATAGCATAGATGAAGGTCAAGAGTGATCCCAAGTTATTTAAAGGAGTGCACCTGTTTCAGGGCAACTCCATGGCTGGTTTTGATGGATGGGGCACAGCTTAAGCTAAGGTGTTACTATGAGGACTTCATCTGTGTCCTTCTAGTGGCCAGGTGAACCAGAAGTCAGGCTCTATTAGATACATTGCAGGACTGCCTACTGGTGCAGCTAGTTAAGGAACCCACAAGACAGGTGGCCATTCTCGATTTGGTGTTCACCAACTTGTATATGGTGACAGAGTGGGAATACAGAACTCACTGAGGTCCAGTGACTGTATATCCATTTGATTCAGACTGGCATTTGGGACCATTATGCTCCCATAAAAACTGAAATCCTACATTTTAGAAATGCAGACATCAACTGGATGAGGGAGCTGGACTGAGACAAATTGGCCAGGGAAGACATCATTGGAGGTATAGAGAAAAAGTGGGCACTCAAGGGGACCATTCTGTAGGCAACAAAGCCATGTGTGAGAATTGTTGCAAAGCAAAACAGATAAATAAGACCAATATGGTTCTTGGAAAGGGTCAGAGACAGTGAAGTCCAAGAAAAAGGCTTTCATCATGTACAAGAAGAAGCAGGGGAAGAGGAATGGAAAGAGTACTGAATAAAAACTATGGAAGCAAAGAGGACAGTCATGGCAGCAAAGGCAAACACAGAGCTGGATATTGTGGAGGGGCAAGGGTGAGGAAAATAATTCTTCAGATATATTAAGGGAAAAAGGAAGCAGGGAGTTGGTATTGCTTGGCTACAAGGGAGGGAGGGCATTAGAGGAAGATGATCAAAAAGCAACCATCCTTAATGATTACTTCTGTTCTGTCTTCACAAGGAAAGACAGGCCTCACTCCTGAATTTGGCATCAAAGCAGCAGCCCGGTGCATTCCTGAAATCAGGCAGCCAGTATTTTCTAGAGAAAGGGTTCAGAAGGGGCTTGTAGCCCTAAAGGTAGTTAAACCCTCAGGTCAGGATGGGATTCACACAAGGGTGCTCAAGCAATTGGCCGTGGAATTGGCTGTGGAACTGTTGAATGACTTGCAGTGTTATTCAATAGCTCAGCTGAGACATGGATAGTTCTAAAAGACTAGGGGATAGTGGACATACTCCCACTACATCAGGGAGGGGACAAGGAGCAATGGGGGAATTAAAGACTTGTCAGCATTACCTCTGTAGTGGGTAAACTAACAGAGTCACTGATCAAGGAGGATATTGTGGACTTTCTGGAGAGCAATGGACTATGGGATAGTAAGGAGCATGGTGCAGGGAGGTCTTGTCAGACAAACTTGATAGTTTTCCATGACTGGGTTAAAAAGGTAGTAAATAAGAGCTGAACTGTGGAGTTGCTCTACTTAACCAACTCTACTCTACTTGTTAAACCTACTTATATTTCAGCAAGACACTGAGACATGGAGACACTGCCTTTTGTTTTCTCACGCCCACTCGCCCCTTTCCCTCCTCCCATTAAATACGGGAGCGCCACGCCCATTAACTCACCGAAGCCAATCAGAGCAGTGTTAGAGGAGCAACACCAACCAAACAATTAGTACAAACCTCATATTGCATGTCTACTGATGCCAATGTACCACAAGCTTAAAGTTTAAACTCTCCTTAAAACTGTGAAAACTGCTAGAACTATCACTTTAAAGTCATGTTACAGTATATGTTTCTAATCTCTCCTAAAACTGTTGACTAGTGCAGAATCTCTTCCTCTGTCTCTTCATAACTGCTGCACTTGCCCTAGTCTCTTATCTAACCTGATGCTCCATACTGTGATTTTGAGCTTACTGCCTCTGAACAATTAATGCATGAATTTTATGATGACTGCCTTTGATTATGAAATACTGCAATACTTACAGTCCTTAAGTAGTTTAACGTATTCTCTCCCCACTTTATCACTTACTCTGTTAAATCTAAGGGTCCCAACATAGTGATTGCAATAGACTAAGGTATCTCTCCATGTTCTTAAACAATTAACTATCTACTACCTTAACAATTGCCAATCCTTCTTCCTATACTATAGTTATTTATAATCTAACAACTGCCTATCCATTAATTAGTCACCTCCTGCCTTCCTTGTGCTAAAATTATACAGTCTCTCCACAAGGCATGGTGGTGACCATAGGCTCTCCAAACTCAAAATTACACATTGTGGCTACACCCTAACAAGCTTCCAACCCCCCTACCTTAGATCGCCTCACTGGCAGTTAACCCATAGCCGTGGGCGTCTGCTGCCCCTTGCACTGACCTAAGTCAGGTTACCTTGGAGCACCCAACCCACACTGACACGGTGCAATTATAATCTAATCATGCCTAACAAAGTATATGTCTCCTCCCATGCTCCCTAGAGAGCTTGTAGCTGAGGTGTCCCTCCCCAACGGGGGCATACTCCTTGCTATAGCCTACTCACTGACCTTACTCTGGGTGGACAGGTTCATTGACCCATGCCACCCCGAATCAGTGAGCAACCTGCACAAGGCCCCCCCTCCCGACTCCTACAGCAGCAACACTACTCCAAATTTGACTACTCAATTTAAGGGGCATGAGATGGTAAAAAAGGGAGTTTGCTACGACCTGTTGTACTACATAAGTGGAATGCATCGTAGACAACTCATCTCCAAAACCAGCACTAGTCTGCTCAGGCTTTTAGCTGGACTACTACTCTTATCTGGAGATATCCAACCCAACCCAGGCCTGCATACCCCAATACCCTGGTAGCATCCCCTCAGGACCCTCATTGGGGGGCTACCAAGGGTCTGAAGATTGTGCACATGAACATAAGCAGCCTCAGACCCAAAACACATGAGGTCCAAGCCTGGATGGACCTCTACAAACCAGATGTACTAGCCATCTCAGAAACGTGGTTAAAAGCCCACATCCTGGACCATGAGATACAAATTCTGGGCTACAGTAGCTTCCGTAAGGACTGGGTATCCAAAAAAGGGGGCCGGGTACTAATCTACACAAAGGTTGACCTCTCAGCATCACCCCTAACCCTGCATACAAGCTGTACAGCAGAGGGAGAAAGTATATATATCCGGATAATCTTAGGACAAGCCAAACAACTGACAACTGGCTGTGTCTACCACCCACCAAAAACAGCCTTCCAATCCCTGGAAGCCATCACTAATGTGCTTGCTTGCAAGGGAGCTACGGAGCAGCTGATCTTGGGAGACTTCAACATAAATTGGGCTCAGGACCCTGGCCAGGCTGCGATGTCCTTGACTCAAGAAATTGGTCTGACGCAGGTCATCTCTGTACCAACCAGACTTCATTACAAAACCAGGAACCACACAATCCTTGACTTGGCTTTGGTGTCAAATCCCTCTAATATACAGTGTGCAGGAACTATGGCAGAGTCCTTGAGTGACCATTCCCCCATTTTCTGTATATGGAAAAACAGACCACCCAAGATACAACATAGAATCCTCTCCACCTGAGACATCTCCAAATTCTCAGAACTACAATTCAACAACTACCTAAGCAGCCGGGACTGGAAGCCCATAATTACTCTCCCAACTCTTTCCAAGGCCCTGATTTACTTCGAGGGTGAACTAAACATAGCTGCCAATCTTTTCACTCCTATTAAAAATCTAAGGGCAAAAGGCAGCTGCTATAAGTGAATATCCCCTTCCCTCAAAGCCCTTATGGTGACTCAGGACAAGGCCTGGAAAAAATGTAAGCTCTCCTCCTCTCCAGCAGATCTTATGGAATACAAAGCCCTAAGAAACAAAGCCAAGAGGGCCATAAAACTAGGTAAGTGTGACTACCTAACACACCTCCAGAAATCTAACCTGGGCAACCCCAAACATTTCTGGAACCATGTTAATGATCTGATCAAGGGGAGCAAAAAACCTGAATCCTACCCCATAGATATCAACGGTCAGCTCACAACTGACTCTTCTCACATATCAGCTGCCCTAAACTGGCACTTCTCAGACCTAGAGGCCTTCAAAACATGCTGTTCCCCTCCTACCTCCCCCCCGGCTCAGCTGAAGCACCCCACACAGATCGACCCTTATTTCACCTAAGACTTGTCAAACGGACCGAAGTCCTTACAATCCTAAAAAACTTGAAACCCAAAGGTTCAGGAGGACCTGATGGGGTCAACCCTCAGCTTCTTAAGACAGGAGCAACCTCCTTGTCCTGGCCCATAACCATGCTTCTCAACAGACCCCTTAGGGAAGGAGCAGCTCCTGACCAGTGGAAACACCCCAATGTTGTACCTATCCACAAAGGAGGACCCAGGGATAAACTTAACAACTATAGGCCAATATCCCTCATCTGCTCACTAGCCAAGGTGCAAGAAAGGGTAATCTACAAATAACTCAGAGACTACCTGGAAGCACACCTGCTCCTTGCCCCCACCCAACATGGGTTCAGAACAAACCACGGCACTGACACTGCCCTCATCAACTTCTCTGATGAAGTGCTCAGTGCAGTAGACAAAGGCATACTCACAGGTGCAGTCTTTATTGACTTATTCAGGGCATTTGATCTCATTGACCACAACTTGCTGCTATAAAAACTGCAAAATGTTGGCCTTGACACCCATGCCCTAAAGTGGTTTGAGAGCTACCTATCAGGCCGGGCTCAGAAGGTCACGTGGAAAGGCATCATGTCCGACCCACTACCCCTAAAACAGGGAGTACCTCAGGGATCAATACTCAGCCCCCTCCTATTTTCCCTGTTTACCAATGAACTAAGCTCCTACTGTGGGGGGAGCTCAATTGTACAGTATGCAGACAATACTGTCATCTTTCATCACATGAGTGATGTAGCAACACTAGGACCTACCCTCCAAAAGGCTCTCATGTCCCTAGAGACTTGGCTATGCGAGAACAGAATGGTACTCAATGCTGACAAGACCAAATCAATGCTATTCGGGCAAGGATCCCTAGGGCTTAACAGGTCCTCACTCCTCCACTTAACCACACTCTCTGACAAAGTCATCAATGTTGTACCTTCCCTCAAATACCTAGGCCTTACACTTGACCAAAACATCACTTACAAAGAACACTTAGACCAGGTCACTAGGACCCTCCACGGCAAACTCGGCACCTTGTACCGACTCAGGAACCAGCTCATCCCTGAGGCCAGGCTCTCTATTGCTACTAGTGTCTTGCTCCTTACCCTGACCTTTGCAGCCCCTATAATACAGGGCATGGGAAAGCAAGAGATAACCAGGATGCAAACCCTGTATAATAAAATTGCTCACTTTGCCACTCAAGACCACCCACGACGGCACCACTGTGACTCTCTAGCTCAGCTCTACTGGCCTACCTTGGCTGCTCATCTCCAATATCCCCTGCTTGTCCAGGTCTACAAGCTTCTCAAACCCCACACTCTGCCTAACATAGCTAAGTCTAAAACTCTCAAGCACAACCCAAGAAATCTCAGAACTTCTGATAGGACAGTCTTAGAAGTCCCCAGAGTAAGGACAAATGCCAGCGCTAGGTCCTTTTCCTCCCAAGCACCCTGCCAATGGAACAAGCTCCTCCCCTCTGTCGAAGATGCCCCCTCACTCATGAACTTCCGCACCAGGCTCAAGTCCCACATGCTAACCTCAAGCTCGTGCCACTGCCACGGTCCATAAGGATCCTTAGGCACTCCCCTCCTTTTCACACACTTCCTAGTAGCAAAACCCATGTATGGCCTGCCTCCTCTAGTTCTCCCTTCTTCTCTCCTGGGCATATATACTAACACCTGAATTATACTACATGCAATGAATTACCTACTCAATTTGTGTCATGATGATACCATGCCTGTATCCAATTATTCCTGTAACCTCCTCATGCTGTAATAACTTATGCATACAAATGTTCTTTTTTGCTCTTTGTATCTAACTAGTATTGTTATCCCGGGTTGCCCCTGAAAAAGGAACCTTTGGGGCCCAGTGGACCTACCCGGTCACCAAAATGTAATAAATAAATAAATAAAATAAGTAAGACATTCAACTTGGTGTCACCCATAACACTGCAAAAAGCTGGAGGACCTGGGCATGGTTAGGGACATAGCCAAAGGCAGTATGGCATAATGGTTAAGGGCACTAAGCTGCAAATCTGGAGACCTGGGTGTGAATCCCAACAGCCCCAACTTACATACTGTGTGACCCTGAGCAAGTCACGTAATGTCCTTGTGCTCCCAGGTCACACCTTGAAACAAGATCCAGCTTAGTGTGCCTTTCCTTGATAAACAATTTCCCCTTCACCCTAGGGACATAGATTAAGAGGAAACTGGTTAAAAGAGAGGCAGCAGAGGGTATAGGTAAATGTGGTCAAAATGGAAGAAAGGAAGGTTATGAATGGGTTGCAACAGGGATTTGTCTTGGTTCCTGTCTTCTTCAATGTGTTCATCAGCAACATTTGAAAGTGTATCCAGGGCAAGCTGCATCTCTTCACAGATGATACAAAGCTCTACTGTGGAGTAGACAGTGACAAAGGGATCAAGGAGGTGCAGAGGGACCAACAAAGGAAATAGAAGTGGTCCAAGGTTTGGCTGTTGAAATTCAAAGTTGATAAATGCAAGGCCATGCACCTAGAGAAAAAATACCAGACAGAGTGCTGGATTGGAGTTGTTAAACTGATACTACAGCATAAGAAAGAGACCTGGAAGTCATCATTAGTGACACCCTCAAACAATCAGGCCAGTGTAACAAGGCCTATAGTAAGCACTAATAGGATGCTTGGATGTATCTGAAGGGGTACTAACAGCAGGAAAAAAGAGTTGCTACTTCATCTTTATACTATATAGGTCACTGATGAGGCCACATCTGGAATACTGTGCTCAGCTCTAGAGACCTCACCTAATGAATAGATGCAGGCTGGAGACAATGCACTGCAGGGGACCAAGATGATTTGGAGCCAAAGCTGGAGACCAGCAGAGAGAGGCGGTGATATGACAGAGACCTACGAGTTCCTGAAGGGAATAAACAAGGTGAACTATGAGGAAATATTTAAGAAGACTGTCGAGTTAAGAACCCAAGATCACAAGTGGAAACTGGGGGTGGGGGTGGGGGGAGTTTAAGAGGGATGTGAGGAAGTTCTGTTTTATGGAAAGGGCGGTGGAGCCATTGAACAGTCTTCCAGTGGAGGTGGTGTGTACCAATACCAAAAATGGTTTCAAGCATGGCTGGGACAGAGTGAAGGGTTTGATGTTTGTTCAATAGCAGTAGTGAGGGGAGCAGGGGTGACACGGGAGGGATAATAGCTGGCATTTCATAAAAGATGGGCTGCATCTGAGTGAGTGGCCCATTGCATTAGGGCAAAAGGTAAATATAACATTTAGTCATTTTTTAAACTAGGAAAGTTGGGGTGAGTATTGGAGCACAAAAACTCACACTTGCATACAAAGGGAATCAAGATAGTTCCCCTATTACAATTCAAACTGGTCATAGGAAAAAAGAAAACAGGCAGAGGACATTGAAGAAAAACATGTACTTTTAAAGTCAGTAAGGATGGAATGTCCAGATGGAAGATGAAGGGTACATGCAGTGTGTATAAATCAAGGCACTTTGGAAATAAGATGGATGAACTGGATATAGTAATGACTGCAGAAGACATAGAGCAGTAATAACTGAAATGTGCACTAAAATGAGCAGTAGCTGGAACTTAATGTTGCTGCCTGTACCTCACAGAAAAAGTGAAGGGAGGAGGCGTAGCAGTATATGTTAAAAAGAGTATACAAATCTCATAGGACAAATCATTCTCAGGGGAGAGAGTGTGTGACACTAGGGTTGTATGTGATGCATAGTGGGGAGGTAGATGAATAACAGTTCAATGATCTATGCAGCCATGATTAGCTTGGCTAAAGGTACCTTAGGAAGGATCCCAATGAGAGGCGCTTCCACTGGAGGAGAAGGGGAGGATGTTGGTGTAAAAAAATAAGTGCTTCAGAAAGAGGCTGAGAAGAACTGCTTATATAGGGGTAAGGGGCAACAGACTTCTAGGAAATCATAAACTGAACCTACAAGCTCAAATGGGCAGACTGGGTGGGCCATAGGCTCTTATCTGCCAACACTGTCTATGTATCTATATAGGTCAGGAAGTGGGAGTGGCTGGCTGCTTGTCCATTGAACCACATGCCTGGCCTTCTAATTCAATGGCCTATGCAGCCAGTGTAGTGTTATGCTTGTGCAACTGTGTTACTTAGGTTTTGGCCATTCACACTCTATTCCAGAGGAATTACCACCATGTAGGGGTACCAAAGGCAAGGAACCCTCAAAGAGGGTTCCACCCCTAGAAGTGTCATGGGATGATTCCCTTGGCTAAAGGTACCTTAAGAAGGATCCCCGAAAAGAAAAGTAGTAGTACACAGTACAATAGCAATCAGTGGCTCTGAGACATAGTAGTAGATAAAGCATCAGGCAGCTTGATAAGGTAATGACATGCACAGGTTAGCAATGGCATGAGTTTGATGGGTTGTGCTAGAGAATGAGGGGACCTCCTAACGACAGAGGGAACAGCAGGGACACCATCCACCTCCATCCAGCAGTGGAACCTACCTAAAGGAACTAGGAAACAATAACTATACTAACTAACAGTTATGATCTTGAAGCATGTAAACTTCCTAAGAAAGGTACATCTAGGGAAATTGAGTGTACAGGTGATAATGTAAATATTTTAGGAGAGGTTATCACTGTCCAAAGCACTTTGGCTAATGCAAATAAAAACAATTTAAAATACTACAACTGAAAATAGGTTTGTAGGGCTATCAGACCAAATAATATGACAAGTAGAAATAGATAGTGCTGAGTCTGGGATCTCTGCAGTGCCAGATGATGCATGGGCAGATACTTTCATGTAACATAGCAGTTGTAAGCTTAAAATCTGTTGACCCTGAATGGATCAGATTTCTGCAAAAGCATCATATTGTTTGTTTACAAAAATCCTGGCACCAGATAAATTCAGAGACCTTGCTGAATGTTTTTCTTGTTCCCATTTTCCTGGGAACAAATTAAACAAAACAGGTAGACCTTCTAGGGGTTTAATTACTTGGGTAAAGATATCTGAAGGCTTAAAAGTGCAAGAAGTTGCTAGTACTGCATATGCCCAGGCACTTGCTATCAACACTGATAGTTTGAACTTTTGTTTGATAAATACTTATATACCACCAATAAAACTCCAAATATTATAATATAAATATATGGGTGGAGTTAGAAACATTAATCACAATATGCTGGCAGATGTTTGCCAGCAATAAGATATTAATGTGTGGAGATCTAAACACACGGATAAGGAAATATAATGGTGGAGATGGATTCCTGGACTTATGGAATTACTAACAGAGGCACACACTGGACCTTAAAATAAACTCTTCAGGAAGGAAGCTGACTGAAGTTTTAACTACTCTAAGAATGGTGCAACTTAATGGATGCCTAGAAGGGGACAATGGGAAATTTGACTTATTTTAATGCAACATATGCATCCATTTTGGACTTCCTTTTTTGGTCTGGCCCAATAAAGGTGTGGACATCCTTGGAAATGATGTCTTGAACAGAAAGTGATCACTGTCCATTGTTGTTAAAATGGGGCAAGAGGCCAGAAACAAATTTAAATCACTTAAAGGGATTTGAAATAAGAAATTGTAGTAGAATTAAATGGGAAACCAAGAATGCTAATGCAATAGTCCTGTACTTACACAGAGGAGCCACCCAAATGTCCATTCGTCTGCCAGAAGTTCACCATTATGAACAGTTCCAAGAAGTTATTTGTGACTGTTATAAAAGCATTAGGGAACTTATAAGCCAAACGGTACCTTTTGAACAAAAGCAGGGTACGTCTGATTCTTGGTTTGGCCAAGAATGTCATAGAGAAAAAAAAATTATCAACCCAGCTAATTTGGATTACCAAGCAGTATAGGACCAAGGAAATGCTGAAATGTCTAAATAAGGCAAGGGAAAAGTATGAAATCATTTGTACAGCTAAAAGAAAAGAACATCAGGGGAAAACAGGGGAGATTATGATGGAAGTAATACAAAAAAATGATCAACAAAACTTTTGGAACTTGGTGGCCAAGGGTACAAAAAAAATAGTAAGTATGAACTTGATACATATGTGCCCATGGACAAGTGGATAGATCACTATACTAATTTGTTCTATGATTCCACTCTTGTTGAGTTTGAAGCTGAGTAGGATTTGGAAATCAATAGAAACACTTTTGAAGCAATCACATTTGGGGCAACTTATGTTGCAATTAGCTCCCTAAAAAAGAGAAAAGCTCCCGGGCCAGATCAGAATCCTTCTGATATATTTTTAGTTTCACCCCAGTTATGGACCAAAGTTTTTGTGCCCTATTTTAATAAATATATTAGTGCAGAAAACTACCTGAGTCATGGAAAGGTGCAATAATTGTATCTATTTTAAAAAGGGAGATAAGAGTATCCCCAAAATGTATAGACCAATCTCCTTATCAGATATCAGCAGAAACATTTTTGAAAAGATTATCCTGAATAGATTATTCAAAAATCTGACTAGATGCGGTGATCTTTCAGAATATCAAGCTGGTTTTAGACCAAAATTATTCCACATCTGACATCTGTTTCATTTTGACACACCTCATAGAAAAGTACGTTATGTTAAGAAGGCAAAAGTTATAAGTATCGTTTATTGATTTTAGCACTGCCTTTGATAACATTTCCAGAGCTAAACTTTGGCTGTTGATGATTGAAAAGGGTATTCAACCCTATTTGGTGAGTATTGTAAGGGAATTATACAGTAGTACGTGGACAGAAATCAGGATGGGAATGGCTGGGCAAATGACTAGAAAATTTTCCACAAATAAAGGAATCAGGCAGGGCAGTGTGATTGCTCCTATACGATTTTGTACTTATATCAATCAACATTTGAATCAGTTAATTCAGAGTCATCTGGAATCCCCCAAAATAGGAGTAAAACTATATCTAGCACTGGCATATGCCGATGACCTGGCTCTTATCTCCATGACTTGTTCTGGCTTGCAAAAGAAGCTGGATATTTTGAACAATTATGCAAAAAAAATTAACTTTCAGATAAATGAAGGTAAGAGTCAGATAATGATATTTGGGTCAAATAAATTGGATAAATCATAGAAAGTAGGGGGTAAAAATAAGGGTGGTACAAACCTGCCTTTATATAGGTCTTAAATTTACTAATAATGGGAAATGGAATAGTCATATTAAAATACAATCAACCAGGTTAAAAGACAGCAGGAGCATTTAACTTATTTAATTTTCAATATGGTGGTAATACCATCGCCACTTTAATTAAAGCTGTTGAAGTCAAATACTACTCTCAAGCTCTATATCAAGCTGAAATATGGGATGTTGGTAAAATGTATCCTCTGGAGGTCCTATAAAATAAATTACTTCGTTCAGCCTATGGCGTAGGGAAAGCAATGCCAGCTGTGCTAGTGAGAGCTGAATTGGGAATTTCAACATTAGGGGCTTTAGCAGAAGCAAGATTACTTAATTACTGGATAAAAGTGTCTAGAATGAACCCAGACAGTTTACCATACAAATGTTTAAGGGAAAAAATAGGTGGTATTAGATGAAATGTAAGGCTTCTGAGTGACTTGAAAATTTGATTATGATCCTGGAGAAGTACAAATTGTTGTTCCTAGAACAATATCAGTCAAGAAACATCAAAATTAATTTTAAGTACAAAAGCTACTGTATCAGGAATATAGTTAACTATAATAAAGTTGAAGAGCTGCACAAACTATTTAATTTAAAAACAAATCCCTGGCTCTCCTTAACGATAACATGCACTGTTATAGATATCATCTGGATGTTCTCAGCAAAGAAACCCTGTGGAAAAACTACACAAAGTTTAGAATAGAACAATTTAAAAGTAACATCCTGAAAGCCAGATTTGCTAAATCAATAGATCCTATATGTAATTGTGGTATTGCAGAACCAGAACATTTGGATCATGTCCTTTTCTTTTGTCTTAAGTATAGAAAACAAAGATATTTTGTGTTGGAACCATAATGGGAAGAAGTAGATCTAACAGACAGGGGTTTGCTTCTGAATATAATGGTACTGTCAGAGGATGAGAATATCATAAAGAAGGTAGCTGAATATTTTAGAGTAATAACAAAAATATGTTTAAAGAGCAAACAAGGGAGTATGTACTGATAAGTATGTATAATTTATCTTGCAATTCGCATATGGGGCTTGATGATTATTACTTCATGAAATGTGTATTTTATATATTTATGAAATGGTATGTATATTTGTGTGTATTTCTGTGTAATGTCTGATTATATAGTTTGTGTCACGTGTGTAATGGTTTGAAATGGTCTTATGACCGAACAATAAACTTGAAACTTGAACAGTTATGACCTGAGGCACAGAGGAAAGAAAAAAAAAACCTTTGAAGAGAAAATCTCTTGGGATCCAAGGCCTAGGTCACCTTCTCTCCAGGCTTGGGATATTTTATTTAGTGATGGGTCTGCTGCTGCAATTTGGAAACCCACTTAAAGAGAGGTGGAATATATTCCAATTTGGAGGAAAGCTCTCACTCTCTCCCTCTAAAGGGAACACCGTGGAAGGTAACGAGAGTCGTCTGCAACATCGGGGGCAACCAAGGCAGGAGAAGGACAGCAACAACTGCTGAGGCACTCACGTGGCCTTCTCACCCTAAAAACAAACCAGGTGAACCAGAGGCAGTCATAGGGAGAATGCAGTGAAGGTGCCTTTCTATTACAATTACTAGAGCCAAAGGAGGTAACTTTTTCCACCCTTCACAGCTAGTCTTAAATTCTACACCAGGAGCTACCATTGAGTTTTGAACAGCTAAAGCCAGACCAAGAGTGAGGACATTCCCAGCTATGGGGCAGGTGAGAAGGACCCCACCCCAAATCAGGTACACTCAAAATGCAGACTTAAAAATGCAGAGTGAGACTGTCAGCTGCAGGGAAGCCCCACGCCAGAATGGTGTGGCTGGCATGCCCCAGAAACTAATGAGGAGCTGAATGAGCATTGAGTGCTAAGACCTTGCAGAGGTCAGATGGCAGTAAGTGAGCATTGAGCAATGATTGTGTAAGAAAGAGTGGACCAGCACATAGGTCAGTAAGGCAGTGTAGCAATAGTCAGACCTGCATGTATTTCAGTAAGTATTAGCAACAGTCAGACCTACACATAGGTCTGCAAAACATAGTGGCAATAGTGGAACCTGCACATAGGTCAGAGGAACAGCACTATGAATAGTGGGGCAAGCCAGACCGGCATTCAAAAAGTCAATGTAGGTGACACATACTCTGAGGATTTTCAGTGGCGGAAGCAGGATTTAGAACATAAGTAATTAGCCACACGGGGCTGTGACTCCCCAAACACTTCCAATTCCCTGCTGTAGGAAAAACAAGAAAGTGATGGAAGGGACCAAGACCCACATGCAGATATTGAAACTAGTTTACAGCATCAGCAGTAACTTAGCTGATCTCAGAGTATAATAGCAGAGTACAAACATAGAGAGCAGCATCTGTATTGAGTAACTATGAGTTGTAGTATTTGATAAATATAGAATGGAGGAAAGCACAGTGCTTTAAAAGTAGCTATCACCAAGTAGTGCAGTGAAACTGCAGCAATGAGGTAGATAGGACGAGTTGAGAAAGTATGATTGAGCTGCATAGCTCTGGTTCAGAGTGAGCCAGAATCAGGTGAAAACAATTAAGTGTGCAGCTTGGAGAGCAGCTATGGTTTGAGTTGAAACACAAAGATAATGATTGCACTTGCACTGCGAATAATTGAGAGCAAGGAGCATGAGCTCTGGATTAACAATACACTAGAAGCTTAGAAACAAAGCCCCCAAAAGGCAAAACCAAAGACACACACACAGAGAAACAGGGAATGAACAACAGAAAGAAGCACACAGCCAGAGGCAAAAAACAAACCAGATACAGAACAAACACAGAAGACCCGATAAGCACAAACTGAAGCAGCGGGGGGGGGTAGTCCCCAGCCAGCTGCAGAGGACTGACCAACAGAGCCTCTGACTTCAAAGAAAAAGTGCTTCAGAAAGAGGCTGACAGGAACTGCTTACAGTATATAGTTCAGGAAGTGGAAGTGGCTGGCTGCATGTCCATTGAACCACAGGCCCAGCCTTCCAAGTGTGTTCTAAGGGCTGTCAGACCAGTTGGCTGACAAAGATAAGGAAATGGAGAGGGACATTAGGAAGGCAACATTCCAGGGCAGTGTGTCAGAAATGGGAAGGAAAGATTCAATGGTTTGGATTCTGTAGGTGCCTTATTTTTTTTAGCAGTGTGGAAAAAATACACTGAGGTTGAAATCCTCCAGCAGCATCCAGCTTGTGGAATTCCTAGCTGCTAGATAAAAGCTGGGTCATAAATCTCGAGTGGACATCTCCAGACACACACAGGCCTGCAGACATGGACACAGGGCAGTTTGAATGGATTGGATCATTCAAATATAAACTTAAGGTGAAAAGGGAATATAATTGGTCACTGATAGGTGTTCACTCTGATTGGGACAATTAAATACATATATGTTAGTTGGTTGGTGCATTTAAAGGGAGAATTGGAATTACCTATTCTCCACAGAGTATGTAACCTTTGGAAAGACAGAGAAGGCTCTCTTTTGCCTTTGGAAGCTGGAAGAGGAAACATAAGCTTGGAGCCTACCTCGTAGCTATGTCCGTGGGAGCTGGAAGTTAGAACAGGGTCCAGTGTCTCTTGAAGGACAGGGAAGGGTAAGTTTAGTGATAGCATATTTCAGTAATAGCCTTCTTCTTTTGCCATCTGTTATTTAAAAACATTTGTTTACTTTTCCTGTATGACTGTTATTCTTTTTTGTTGTAAATATATCTTCTGTAAATGCTCAGTGCACTTTCTGTTAAGTAAAAGCTATTTATTTGCTCAACAGTTGTGACTGTGATTCATTTTTCTAAGGTAATATTTGGTTTTCCACTGGCTAAGGTAAACTTTGTGTAGCATCCGCCACCCAAAAGAGACAGACTACCAGACTTTAACTTGTGCAATTGCACTTTTGATTATTCAAGTTTGTACACTTGAAAGAGGTGCCTGAAGGAAAGTCCGGCTGGTGGCAGCGAATACCCGAGGACAGACACCTCTCTAAAAGCTGTTTCAGCCCAGAGGGAGAGGTGGGTTGTCACAGGCAGAACTAAAATCTTTATAGGATTCAAGCTCCTGGGTATAGACTGGGATATTCCAGCAACAAAGAGGCAAAAAAGCCAGATGTTTGTACATGTTTTGCAGGATTGCTACCTCGCCCAACGGTAAGAGAGGCAATCAGGAGGGAAGAACTTTTGAACCTGATGATGTCCAACTAGGACTTTATCTAAGATATCTCAACTGAGGAACCAGTTGGGCAGAGGAACCAAAACATTATAACATTTTAGGTTGTACTGGATTCTTATCAGTCACATTCCAGTACTGTGATCCCTGACTTTAGAAAAGCTGATTTTTGCTAAATGACAAAATTATTCAATGATCAGCTAAAGGACATGGATGAAACAGATGGCAGAAAAAAAGGAAAAGTAGTTAAAGGGGGTTCGTTAGAGGTTACCTAGGTGTGCATACATTATTAGTAAGACAAAGAAGCAGAAGAAACCTATGCGGCTAAATAGGCTAATGAGGAGTGTGATACAGGGCAAAAATATAGCTTTCAGGGGCTCAGAAATGCAGGGGAGGAGTGGACCTAGGAGAAATACTTCACTGAAAGGGTGGTGGAGAAATGCAACAATCTCCCCCAGGAAATGGTGGGGGTGGCCACGGTTTAGTAATTCAAGAATGCGTGTGATAGGCACATGGGAATTATCAAGCTAGGGTGAAGGGGGCCTTGTATCATCTGGGATACCTTAAGCATTAGAAAGAGGGAAAGGGCAGACTGGATGGGCCACAAGGCCCTTATCTGCTGTTAACATCTATATGTCTATGTAATCTTATGAAATGGGCATCAGAATCTAGAAGTGCTGATTGGTCCATACCTGTGTGATATTCTGTCTAACGCACAGGAAAAAGGACCAGCTGTGCCCTGTGGGCACTAATCCTAGTAAAATGCCAATTAGAATGTTGGCAAATCTGAAATCAGCCATCTTGTTTATACCAACTGAAATTGACAATACCACTTTTTAGTAATGGCATATTTTCCTGAAACCCACTTTGATATCAGCCTTTCAGAACAGGATTTGGAATTACTAATACATCCAGACAATGAGTCCATTGAACAACTGACCACAGCCTCTCCATCTACGACCTCAGAAAATGTAAATATAACCTGCAGCTGTCAAATGAGCCAACCGAACTGTCAAATCTTAAGTGCAAGTACCGCAGTGAGTAAGCGTTTCTCAAGTTACACCCCAATAGAACTAGACTGCCTTGAACAAGAGAAAAACGAAAAAAATACCATAAGATCAACAGCATGGGCACTCCGTGTATTTAATGAATGGGCAACAGCAACAAACACATCGATAGACTGGTAGTCTATCACTAAAGAAGACCTGAACACTGTTCTCAGAAAATTTTACGCGGAAGCTCATACGAGCGCTGGACTCGAGTATGCCATCTCGAGCTTCAGCGGTCTCCGAGCTGCGCTGAACCACCACCTCGGTTCCCCAGGCATTGCCAGGCCTTTTAACCTGATGAGGGATCCAGAATTCAGGTCCAGTAATGCTGTATTTACAGCAAAAATGAAAAGTTACAGACGCTCCCAGCAAGACAAGTCCAAGCACCATGAAGCCCTCACAAAGTCAGACTTACAAGCTCAGATATTCTGACATTTGTTCTCCCCAACTCGCCTGGCCTTGTTCATAAAGTCTGGTTAGATATTCAGTTATACATGGCCAGGCGTGGTCGGGAAGGTGTCCGGCAACTGAAACCAGAGCATTTTTCACTGAAATATGACGAAAATGGTGCCGAATTTGCGATGCTCAATTTTAACGAGCATACTAAAAACCACAACAGTCCCCTTGAAGCACAGAAATCATCTAACCATGGTTTTATGTATGCTCAGCCAGGCAATCCACTTTGCCCAGTTCAAAGTTTAAAATTATACATGAGCAAGCTTCCACCGAATCCCAAAGCCCTCTACTTACATCCTCGAAGACTTCCACAAGTCCAGCTTGACTCCCTCCCGGTATGGTATTCAGCAGAGCCCATGGGTCTAAACTATCTATCCACATTCACGTCTAGGCTGAGTGAAGAAGCTGGTCTGTCACAGCGCCTACACGAACCACTGCCTCCGAGCGACCGCGGTCCAAATGTTATCGGATGCTGGTTTACAGAACTGCGAAATCATGGCAATCACAGGGCACAAAAACAAAGCTAGCCTCCAGAGCTACTGGCATGCAAAGCCAGACGACAGAAGGAAATGGTGTCATATCCTCGCACCAAAAGAAGAAAGCTCAAGTCCAAGACAAGTTTCAAGAAGCTCCCTTCAAATGTGCCCCACAGTGACACCCGATGGAAACAAGCAGCAGGTATTCAGAAATGAAGCTGAAGTTGAACTGAGCACCGCAGTACCACCCGAGTTAAAAACTATTCCAGACCTAAATATGCAGTCCCCACAGCCTCAATTTACAGGAGTAACTATGCACAACTGCACCATGACTTTTAATGCTCCTGTTTACTTTTCAAAGTAAAGTAAAATATAAATGTCAGTGTTTTGTGACAAAATTTTAAGTACAAGTTAATGAACAGTTAAAAGTACAATATTAATGTCAGTGTTTTGTGACAAAATTGTTACTACAAGTTAATGAACAGTTAATTAAATCACACATTTCTAATATGATTAAAATTAAAACAGTGTGTTTTACTGAAAGTTATAAATGAAATGTAACATTTCTAAACTGTTAAAATGAAAACTGTTAAAAAAAAGGAAAAACATGGATCTATTTTATGAGCGGAAGGTTATCTGCTTTAATAAATAAAAATATATTTACTTTTAACAACTATATTGTCATTATTAATATCTCTAACTATTTGTCCATTTCATAAGCGCAATAAGCCACTCCAGGGTGTCGTTAGACAGTTTAACACACGGCTAGGAGGCTGGGAGGCACTCGGCCGGTGGCCTCATGCCTCACTACACCTCCTAGCCATCTGTTAAACTGTCTAACGCACACCCTGTCGTGTCTTATTGCTTACTTATCTGATGATCTAAAGGTTGCCAAACAATGTGAGAATGCTGTGAGGAGAGTCAGTGGAATGCTGAGGTTCATAGGGAGAAGTATCTCCAGCAGAAGGAAGGAGGTGGTGATGCCATTGTATAGAACATTGGTGAGATCTCAACTAGAGTACTGTGTTCAGTTCTGCAGGCCACATCTCCAGAAGGACATAGACAGAGTAGAAGTGGTTCATAGAAAGCTGACAAAAATGGTGCATGGGCTATGCCAAAAGTCATATGAGGGGAAACTGGAAGATCTCAATATGTATTTCGTGGAGAAGAGGAGAGAGAGAGGGGGGATATGATACAGACTTTCAAACACCTCATGGGTGCAAATAAGTGTGACAATGTAAACACTACCCTGGGAAACAAGAGATTAAGATCTTGGCTGAAGATGAGGACATGTAGGGAATGCAACATGAACAGGCAAGGGGTGGGGGTGGCTCCCCAGGTGTTGCTGATTAGAGGGATTGTTGAAAGGCAGAGCAAATCCAGCAAGGAGTCAGTTAGAAGCTGGAAACTGCTGCAGGGAGGAGATACTCCTAGGCAGAGAACCCTGCAAGATGGAGCATGGAATGTAAGACAGGGACCAGAGCAGAAAGCCAAGCAGAATGGTTAATTGTTGGAAAGAGCCTTTGGGGAGAATTTGAAACCTGCTGCTGAGAAAGAGACTATTTCTAGAGCAGAGTCCTGAGGTAAAGGATCAGCCTAGCCATCTGGGTCAAAAACAGTGAGTGGAATGTACTGCTGATAACAGCCTGCAAATAAGGCTAAAAGGGAAAACTGTTAGTGTTTTATTTGAGACTGTGAATTCAAAACTGCTGGCCCACAAATTGTTTGTTTTGTTTGAGACTGTATACTGAAAAAACTGCTGGCCTACATAGGTAGTTCAAATATTCATTTTGTCAAGTCAGCCTGAAAGAACTGTTTTGTGTTAACCTTTATGTTACCTGACCAGGCTGGAGAAGTTGAACTGACTGATTATGCTTTTCTGGAGCAATAACTTACATTTGGAGCAATAAAAGTACATTTTCTTCTGTGGACTTTAAACCCAATGTGTTGCCTCTCCATTTATCATAGGCCAGCTTGTCACAATAAGGTACAAGAGGTAGCATTTTAAAAAGAAGATGTTCAAGAACAAGGGGTCATGATATGAAAATAGAGGGGTAGACTTAGGGGTAACATGAGAAAGAAATGTTTTTCACAGAAAGGGTGATGGATCCATGGAACAGCCTTCCATCAGAGGTTGTAGAGGCAAAAACAGTAGAGAAATTCAAAAATGCATGAGGCAGACATACAGAAAGTCTAGTGATAGGAAACAGAGGGTAAACCACAGATAATTTAGGATATGCAGCATATGAAACAGGTAAGGAAAATGGGCAGACTAGGTGGGACAAGATGTCCTTATATGCCGTCAAAGTCTGTGTTTCTATGTTCTATGTTTCTAATGTTTCAGAGTATACAAGTGAGAGCAAACAGGGTGATACATGAGTAAAAGCTGGAGAAAAGCAAGGAAATCATTAGGATACTGAAAGCAAACACAGCTACAAAAAGTAGAGGGGGTCAAGGACAAAGATAAAACTTTCTTTAGGTACGTTAGGGAAAACCAACAAGCAGAGGACATCATAGGAAGGGTGAAGAAAGATGGGTAATGTGTGGAAGAGGACTAGGGGAAGGTAAACATACT
Source organism: Neoceratodus forsteri (assembly GCA_016271365.2). Taxonomy (NCBI): domain Eukaryota; kingdom Metazoa; phylum Chordata; order Ceratodontiformes; family Ceratodontidae; genus Neoceratodus; species Neoceratodus forsteri. The sequence continues at coordinate 60,800,366 of CM028130.1, forward strand.
GTATAACATGAGCACTTTAGTTTTGTGTTTACAGTGGATGCTACAGAACAATTACAGATCGCATGATTAGATTCAGTGGTACCAATTGGCAAACATGAGAGACAGGATACATATCTTAAGAAAGAGTACCTAAGGATCTGCAGGACTCGAATAGAAACAAGTCCGTGGGGCCAGAATGGATGCATCCAAGGTGCTAAAGGAGGAGAGACAAGCTTTGGCAGCACCCTTTGGAGACCTGTTTAATGAATTGCTGGCAATGGGCAAAGTGCTGATAGACTGGAGGGTAGCAAACATGAATCCCCCTGCATGAGTGTAGGCTTAGGGAAAACAAAAAACTGGGAAAATACAGGCCAGTGAGCCTTAATTCAATAATTGGCAAGCTAATGGAGGCAGTTATTAAAGAATGGATAGGTGACATCCTGGAGGAAAATGGGATTATAGATAGGAACCAACAGGAATTAGCAAGAGACAGTTGTGTTAAAGGGACACTGTCGACCTGTTTTTCATCATAACATTTCTAGTTAAAAACACATTTTACAATTGCTTAACTTCTCTAAAATTCATTGATGTTGCTGTTTGTTTTGTCTGTCTCCTTGTTTAGTAGAATTGAAATGCATGGCAATGTATATTTATAAACAACTTTGTTTTTGTTTAAAATCTTGGATCTGTTTTTACTGCATACATCCTGAGCATTAGAAACACACACAAATAGTGCAGTCACCCATGAGGCAGTAGCCTTCTAAGCTTCCATTGCATCACAAGTGGCTGGACTGTGTTGTGGGTGTTCCCTAGTCCAGGAAAGATGCATTTGGAGCTGATCAAGGAATGCAAACAAACCTGTTTTTGTGGTGTAACACCAGTACAGTGGGCTGTCTGTTTTTCATTTTTAAAAGAAAAAAGAATCAAAATCAAACTACCAGCTGCATCAGCAATCTTCACAGAATGTTGGCAATCATATAATATGTTTTTAAAACAAAGGATACTTTGAGACCTAAGGTGATTGACAGTGTTCCTTTAAGTGAACTTGATTTATTTTCCAAACCATTGATGCAAACTATGGGTTTGGCCTGGCAGTTGACATTTTGAACCTGTATTCCAATAAGGCTTTTGATTCATTGCTACATTGGAGGATAGTAAAATAGCTAACTAGGCAGACTGGAAACTAGTTGATGGATACGTTGGGGAGGCAATATAGTGCAATGGTTTAAGGCTCTGAGTTGCAAATCTGGTGATATCCAGCAGACCAGACCTGGGTTTGAATCCCACAGCTTCTACTTGCAGACTGTGTGACACTGAGCAAGTCACTTAACTTCCCTGTGCTCCCAGGTTGCACCTATAAAAAAACTTTCAGCTTAGTGTGCTAGCCCTGGCTAAATAAGTAACAAAAAAAAAAAATAACTCAGAAAATATTATCCTACATTAAATAACAAATTCTCTGTTGTCAGTAGGGTTATTAGTGGGGTGCCACAGGATCTTTCCTAGGGCTGCTACTCTATGATTTGTATTATCAGGGTGGAGATACATGGAAATGGGTGCAAGTTTACAGATGACACAAAGTTCTGTGGGAGACTGGATATTGAAGATGGAATTAGCAGCAGTGAAAAGAAAGTAAAGAGGCTGGTTATGTGGTCTAGTATTTAGCTACTGAAATTCAGTGCCAAAAATATAAAGTAATGCACATTGGCAGAAAAACTTTGCAGATGGATTATTGTATTAATGGTGCAGAGCTGTAACACTCAAAGGAGGAAAGGGATCCAGAGATGCTTATTAAAGGAGAAAAGCACTGAACCTGTAGGTAAGTTTTCCCTGAAAGAAGTATTTTAACTAATAGTTAAATTTCTCTTATTGTTCCATCTATACAAGCCTTTCAGTAACCTTAGTGGGCATTTGTGCTTTACACATTGTTGTTAAGTGCTATTTTAGAAGTGTTTGATGTAGTTTAGGTCCCTCTTAGCCACATAGTTCTATAATAGAACATGAATGCATTGTGCTAACAGCAGCATAGTACAACAGGGACATGCTGTAATCTACATCACACAGTACTAGAATGGTTGTTACCAGCAACATGTAAATCAGAAACACCCACTAGGACAGCTAAAAAGCCTGGATAGCTAGAGCAATAACAGAATTTGAACCAGTATTTCAAAAAAGATAGCTTCTACTGTAGAAAAATGACTTCTAGATTCAGCACAGTTCTCCTTTAACAATAGTTTGAAAAACCTCATTTCATTCACTCCTCTGTTCCTCCTCCTCCTCCTCGCACTCTTTATTTGCTTCTCTCTCTCTCACATCTCTCCTCTTCCTGTCCTACTGCCCTCTTCTTTTTTCACCTATTACACCTGTTGATGCTCTTTAGGCCTGATTGGTTATAAATCCTTACAATGGTGGAAGACCTGAAGGTCTTGACCCCATCATCTATTTCTCTCTGCTTACACCATTTTTCTCCCTATTACTGTACCTGCCTCCTCAACCTCTGATTCTCCTTATGTTGTGTCATTAGCTCTTGGAAGTTGGCTACTGTCATTCCTATTTTTAAAGAGGGTGATTTCTCATGCACTAGTAGCTTCAGCTCTATCTCTCTCTTCCCCACAGTGGCTAACTGAAGAAATATTCTGTTCCCTCCCAGTTCTCCCCTTTTCTTGACTCAACCTGTCTCTTCATGTCTTTCCAGTCTGGCTTTAGAAAGTCACACTCTACTTCTACCTCTCTCCTCTGGCTCACTGATACTATTCTCTCTAGTATGTATCAGGGCCTTTTCACCTCTGCCATTTTTGTTGACTTAACTAAAACATTCAACATTGTTGCCCATCTCATTTTCCTGGACAAACTTAAGGCTGTTGGATCCTCTGATTTCTCAGTTGAGTAGTTCTGCTCCTACCTTGAGAGCAGGTTGCAAGCTTTCAATACTGAAGACTCTATCTGCCCTCTACTCCCTATCAGTGCAGGCATCCCCCAATGATCTGCCCTTGGCCAAATTCTTTTCTCCATTTTTCTTAATGACCTCCCCAGAGCCTTCTCCTTTGTGTCCATTCATATGTATGCACAGGATACAGTACTCTTTATCACTGGCTCCTCTGCACCTGACCTTATAAATCAGTGCTAATTGGACTTTACAATATCCAGCTCTGGTTCTGAGAAAATCAGTTATCCCTCACTACCAAGAAAACTGTCTCTATGAATTTTGGCAGCAGGCAGAGGCTTGTTAGAGTCTATTCTTTCCTTCCCTTCATGACCTCGGTAGTGCAGCTATTGAAGGTGTCTTCTCCTTCAAGTAAATCAGGTTCTGGCTGGATTGCCACCTTAATGTTTCTGTTTATGTGGATGCTATTCACAATAAGCTGCACTCCAAACCTGGAGCACTGTACAGAAATAAAAGAAGCATTCTGCTTTCTGTCCTTGATTTTTCCCATTTGCAACTATGGATACATTATTTATAGTGCTGCTTCAAAGTCCCATTAGTTAGACTAAACCCTTTCTTTCACTCCTTCAGTTGTTTTGCCCTTGACAAACCCCTGCGTACTCACCATTGTACTTTGTATTCATCCCTCTCCCTCCCATCTCTTGAAGTCAGGTACCTTTCTTACTCTGTCTCCTTTATCTGCAAATGTTGCTTTGGCCCTCTCCCCTCTTATCTTGCTTCTGCTGTTTTTTTTCCCATTCTACATCTTACTCCATTTACAAATCTCACTCTAACTCACTTGCACTCCCACCAGTGAAATAGATTATTTGGCAAGCTGCCTTTTTGTTTCACTTTCTATAACTATGGAGCTCTCTTCCACCTTCCATTCACTCTCCTCCAAATTGTCACACTCTGAAATCTCTTCTCTGTGATTTCTCTATCATCTCCTGCAGCTGCTTCAGCTACTGGGGTTGATGCCTGTCACCTTTCTTCCATTCCACATGGACACCAACACTCCCATTCCCCTAGTATTCAGTTTTTTCACTGAGTTCCTCATATTTTGTTGTGTTGCTTACTTTTAATGTTCTCTTACCCATTCTGCAGTTTTACTGAATAGTAATTTACTGTATGACAATTTTATTCTTTGAGTGTTCTTGTAATTGTACATTTTGTTATTCTTATTTCCATATTGCTGTATTATTTTTACACACTGCACTTTTATCTGTTCTGTTTTCTTTTCTCCCCCTTCACTCTGGATGCATCTGAAAATTAGTTTTTACCAGCTCAACATGTCTTTCCTGGAAAAACTTTTGAAATAAATAAATACATTCATGCATACATACATACTGTTCATACATACATACACACACATGCATATCTACATACATACATAAATACATAAATAAATATATAGTCTACCTGGCAAAGTGGTCATTTCTGGGACTATAAAGGGCTTCATACTCAATGGGACACCTTCAAAGGGGTAGTAAGAAAAAGAGAGGTGGGAGTCAGGGAGCACTTAAAGGGTGAGAGAAATAGAAAAATTCAAAGTCATTTAATATTGGGAATAAACATATGATGGACTCACTGTCTTCATCAGTCTTTATTCATCTCCTATATATATATATATATATATATATATATATATATATATATATATATATATATATATATATATATATATATATATATATATATATATATCAAGGTATCCAAAACTATTTATAAATTATATTTTTAATTATCTGCACCATAACCTGCACTGGCAATGGAAGAAAAAAGTACATTAATTGAAGATGACAACAATATTTATTTATTTTTTGTTCTCCATGTCCGGCTAACCCTCACTGGTCTACTTTTAACTCGGAGGCTCAGCCCTTGGTTCTCCTTCCCAGGACTCAGCTCCACCACCCCAAGCACCCTGACCTACCCACAGGGCAGGAACACTAGTTCTTCAATGGACTGTAATGGTATTGGTGGAGAGTGAGGGATCACAATCTGTGGTTTGAGATCCGGTCCCTGGAAGGTAAACATCACCCTGTTGGTGGATATTTTCCATTTTCTAACCTCAGTTGGAGGTGTTGTATGCAATGACACAACAACACCAAAGCATCAGAGTCCAGCATGTCTCTTCAGTAGTTCAGCACCGGCTTGCTGCAACCCCTGGCCTCTGCCACAGGTGAGTCACATGCGGGACACTTGCCCACCCTCCCACCAGAGGAGAAGAGTAGTCCTTGGATGCTCAATCCTCCTCTCTGGCTGGTCCTCTGACACCAAGGGTCCATTCCCAAAACTGAAGTGTCAGCGGCACAAGCGGAGGCCTTTCTGCTGTGCTGGCAGGCCAATTTATGCATATATAAATTTCACTAGCAGAACAAACCTCACTAGCACATCTAAAATACATCAACATAGAGTCAGTGAACAATACGCAGATCAGCCATCAACAGTTATATACCAAATATGCACCATGACCTATACTGGCAATGGGAGGAAAAATACATTAATTGAAGATGATCACACAATAAGAGAAATTTATCTAATGGTGAAATGCAGAGATACATTTCACTAGCAAAGCAAACCTTGCTGTCACATCTCAAATACTCTAACATAGAGCTAGGGAACCATGCACAGATCAGCCATCAACAGTTATTACCAAACATGAACAAACAGTAAACAGTTGGAAAGTTGCAGAAAAGCATTCCACCCATGGAAGTTTTAAGGAAATTCCATTCCGCCTGGCATAAATCACCTACATTTTTCAAATGAAATTCTAATGAAGTTGGAATATAGGGAATGCAAGCAATTCCACAGAATGTACCATTTTCCATGGAAATGGTGGACTATGGTTTGTTCTGGCAACTCTTCAGGATTATGTTTCCGTGAAATTACAATTTCACAGAATTTCATAAAAGCAAACAAAGTAAGCAGAATTGTCATGCAACATAAAATATAACAATTACTGAAATGCTTGTGACTGCCAAGAATCTGAGTGTCTCAAGGCTGATACAATTGTACATCAGTAATCAAATCAAAATACCTTTAAGATCACAACACACAGTCGGCTGAGAATTGTAAATATTCAAAGTAAAAAACGAACATATAGTACTGTAATTGATTATTGTAGGCAGTAAGCACAACAAAGCACCTGCGCAGTAGGTTCTAAAGTTACAATCTACTGTAGAAAGGTCTTAAAAAATATTCCCCACATGTTCAAGGGACAGGAAAATAAAAACTTCCACTGAACAATCAGAACTGCAGTAACAACTTGATGCAAACTAACAGGTGTAATTAGAAAAATAACAGATTGTCATCATAAGAACTGAACTGACAGACACTGCAGGGCTGGAGAAAGGATTAGCTCTTTGTAATCCCATCCACTGACACTGGAAGTGCAATAGTTAAAATATCAATCATGGATGATTATCATTAAAAATCAATGGAATACATGAACAATGGACCATGGAAATGTAATGGTTAATCACTCACATCAGCAGCAAGGAAACTATATTAAGTTACAGAAAAAAAATCCATTAACACAACTTGATCCCAGTATGGATAATTTTATACACCATATGCATGCTATTAATCAGACAACACTCATTATACACAGCAATCAAAACCATCAAGGAACACAAGGATGGAAATTACCCAGATTATTTATTCATTCAAAGTTTTCACACCTGCAAGAACCCCAGTGAAATTGCTCTCCTTTCTGTAAAAGTCAGTGGAGATGTGGCAAAACTGTTCAAGACCCCATCGTCATTCATTCTGACACAAAACATTAACTGCAATTTCAAGGACTATTCAGTGAATTCTACACATCTCTTTTAAAGTGAGACGACAATATCAAACTTTAAATTCCATTAGGCAAAATGTTCCATGACGCAGCTGCAGAGAATTCAACTGATACTTCACAAAATTAAAATGGTTTCTACATGATAAAACTGCTTGTCTGTCTGTCTGTATTTTGATCAACTGTATAGCAGTTTAAATTCACACCAGCTATATTTTGTGCAGTCTGGGGTGCTGGAGTGGTTCGCACCTGGTTGTTTTTGCTCTTTCACTATGATCACAAGCTGTACTTTGAACTGTCAATGTCAGTGCCATACAATAGCCTCACAATCAGAACTGACACTCACAATCAGCTGCAGTTACTAACATAGTTACTGAGACTGTCTCCAATTACAGTGCTGTTGCAGTAATTAACACCTTCAAAGGTCACATACCAGGTATAGCAGATTGTAGTTCATAATATAGACTGACCATAAGTGTAGTGCACCATGTTTCCACTACACTGGATTCAGAGGAAGCCTGTTCAAAGAAAATACAATCTTGATACAGAAGAGCTGGACCCAAAATATCTTGCCAACAAGTCTGAAGTTGAGAATTCAGTGGTGAACTGTCTCCTGTGAGGCAGCTGGCCCTTCTCCCCTACCTCCAAACAAAAGATACCCTTCTACCTATGTTACATATGCAGTTGAGACACCCTTTGATGTTGAGAGGTATGACTCAGAAAATGGCGTCATGTCAGCTGTGCAATACTACTGCATTAAATATAGTAAACCTGTCAATGAAAGCACCATTCATAAATTTCAAACAGACTTGTTAGCCCAGTAGCATACCACACCTGATCCAACACAGAGTTCCCAAGTTTGTCCGAAAAGCCACTAGGGTGACCAGCATTGCTGATGGACGGTTTGGAGGAGCAGCTCTGGAAAGTTGTAGGGTGCATGCATGTATAAGGGGCTGTTGTGAATACCAGAGGGGCATACACTATTGCACTGGGGACAGTGAAAGCTAGCTCAGTCCAACTGCTAGCTGAAAATGTTATTTATTTTATTTAAGTATTTATTTATTTCAACTTTGGAAACCAGGTTAGTTCACTGCCAACAAGTACCTTTTTGAGGCATGAGACCTGGGTGCAATTGCACAGAGAGAATAAATAGCATTATTTTCAGAGCTTAGATAAATAGGTCACAGGTTACAGTAATTGGTGTGTGTGTGTATATATATATATATATATATATATAAATATACTGTATATATACACATATACATATACATACATATATATGCATATATATATATTAGAGGGAAAAAACTCCGTTTAATGCATTAGTTAGGGTTGTTCCACAGTGACAAAAGTGAAGAAATTCGCTGTTAGGGTTGAAAACCCTAACTCCGAATTCACCCCCCCCCAGCACCACACACACACAGACACACACACACATACATGCAAGTATGGGGGAGGACCAAGTCAACACAACCAGTGACAGATATCCAACAGCAGGTGACAGAAATAAACAATTGTCTAAATCTATTACGAGACATCCCCACCCACCTGACCAGGTACTGCATGCTCAGTGGAGATCAACAGCAAAACTGAGGCCATGTACACCAAACGTACACATCCCTGATTGCAGCTGCACACAACGTACCACACTTAGTAGTGCATGGCCTTACCTACTGATGCCCCACACCAGACCACACCACATGTGGTGGGCCACCTGAGCAATAGAGTTGAGGGAGGCATGGTTGGTAAAGAGGTTGCGGTAGATAGGAAAAATAACAGGGCAGGAGAGGTCATGATTGCCAGCAGGAGACAACCTCTGGTTTTTGGAATGAGAAGAACAAGGGATGGGGGAACAGAGCTATTATAACTAAGATTTCAAACCAATGCTACAGTATTATGAGACCATGAACAATGTTTTTGCACTCCTTTCCTTAGCTATGATTAGAGTTGTGTGAAGCTGGCAGACTTTGCTTTACAAAATAACTTGGGCAGTGTATCAAATTTATAAAGTGCCGACTTTATGAATTTTGTTTTGCTGGCCAAATGGCATGTTTTCAAGTGAAATCATGCAAATTAATTGACAAAGTTGTATCTCCACCATGACTTTGCCTGACTTTGCCTAAAACAGTGCCACTCCACCAGGAAAACAAATTATATGTGGCAATGTGGGCAATTCTGACAGTTCTTCGTTAAAGAAGTTTGCAACTTAGCATAGGTGGCATAGGTAGCATAGGTAATGTACAAACTAACTGACCTATAGCCCCATAAGAAAGCTTTCCCTTTAAACAAAGTGATAGCCCATGATTCCTACTTCTCTAAATACCTGTATCTAATCTATCTTTCAATAAAGACATACACTTGTTGCCAATAACTTGGATGGTAACCCATTCCATAAACTAATAACCCTCTGACTATACCATCCAGCTCTTTTGTTAGTTACACTAATTTCTCCCTTGAGCTGTAAAATATGAGCTCTAGTGCTATGCGACTGTTCACAAGTACAAGTCCAAGGCACTCCCATAGATAATTATTGAATAATGCCTTAATGAGTAAGCACTAGTGCTATGTGGAATGCAGAATTCTGATGGCAGAATTAGTACAGAATGATCATTCCGCTGGTGGAATTTCTGCAGGAATTTTGCTTGTTCGCCTGTGGAATTCTGCCTACTGTGATCCGTGGAATAATACTCTGCAGAACTGTAATTTTTTTGTGGAAAATCATTCCACAACTATTTTATGCTGTGGAATTCCGCTGTTCCATTCCCGGTGGAATTTGGCAGAATTTCAGCAGAATTTTGAATATTCTGAGGAATTGCGTTCAGCTGGAATTTGAAAATTCCACACAGTACTAGTAAGCAGATATCCTCTCTTAATCTCCTGTACTCAAGCAAGTACAGATCTAGTGCAGTGAACCTATCCTTATAGCACAGGTGTTCAATGCCAGAGATCATCTTTGTTGCCCATCTCTGAACCTTCTCCAGAGCTTCACTTTCAGATCTAGCTATAGCGGACCAAAACTGGAAGCAGTACTCAAAGGTGTGGCTTCACCAGGGAACTGAACAAGAGCAATACAACCCCTCTCTTTCTGCTGTTAATATGTCTGTGTATGTAATGGAGGATGGCATTTGCTTTTTTTGCATTCTGTCTACAGTGTTATTTAACTTTAAAGTAATTTGTTATAATAAAGCCAATGTTCCTTTCTTCAGTTGTTTCTTTCAGTTGCTTACCACTGAGTACATATTTTGCCCTTTAATCAGATCTACTGAGATGCATGACCACACATCTTTCTATGTTAAATCTGATCTTGTGTGTATCTACCCACTCCTGCAGTTCAAATATTTGATTTTCTAGCCTATTTATATTTTCATAATTATTAACAATGGAACCAATTTTTGTGTCATTGGCATATTTTGAAATCCACACATCCTCTTCAATATGCATTGTGGCCACATAAACATTGAAAAGGTTGATCCAAGCATGGAACCCTGTGGCACTCTGCTTTTCACCATTGCTCAGTCTGATGTTATGCCTCTAACCCTGACTTGCTGTCACCTCCCACAAAGCCAAGATTTAATCCAGGCTACCACGCTAGTATCCAATCCTACTTCTGGCAAAGTGTTTATAAGTTCACTGTGTGGGACAGCATCAAAGGCCCTGCTGATGTCTAAAATCATGACATCCACAGGATGTTCTTTGTCAAGTGATTCTCTTATTTTTCAAAAGAACTATAAAAGACTGGTCTGGCATGATCTGCCTGCAACAAAAACATGCTGGCTCATATCCTCTAAACCAGAGGTCTTAATAAAATCATCTATGTATTCCTTTACAATGCCTTCCAATATTTTATCAAGGGTTGGTGTAAGGCTTATGGATCTATAATTTCTGGGATCCTCTTCATTACCCTTTTTATATATTTGGTGATATTATAAAAATAATCTTAATAAATATCTTATTTTTAATGCACCTTTCAAAAATCAATATAGCCTCCCAAGTATCAATCACACATCCATTATTGAGTGATATCTGGAATCATGTTGTGATACGTCCTTCCAGTTCCTTTGCCAGCTCCTTAAGAAACCTGGGATGAATCCCATCTGGTCCTGAGGCCTTATAAGGGTTGAGGTTTTCAAGTCATATCCTGACATCACTTTCTGTGAGCACAATTGGAGATGTTTTCCCACTCAGTATATCAAAATCCAGAGTAGATGATTGGTCACTGAGAACTGATGTAGAGAATGTATTCATTAAATCAGCCTGGCTTTTCTCATCAGTAATCTTTTCAGGAACTTCACTGATAAAGTGAAACTTTGCAGCTTCTCTAGCTATAATGCATCACCAAAGTTTTATCTATGCACCCTCTGGAAACTTTCAAATGGCAAAATATTTTGTCTCCTCAGTAAAAACCTTCTACTATGCCAAAACAATAAAAAAAAATCTTAAAACAAACAAAACAAAAACCCATAAATAAATGCTGTTTCCCTTCATTATGGAAACATAGAGATGATTACAGGTAGTAAGAGACCCAGTCGTCTATGCTCCTACCTGCTTCCAGTCAGCCTATCACTGTGTGAACTTAGTGCGACTTTCTGTTAGCAGCTCAGTGTGTTTAGTAGATTTACCTTCTCGTAGCTCCCCTGTTCGAAACTAAGTCAAAACAGCTAAACAATTATAGTGCGGTGGAACTGAGTGCAAGCAAAACAGCACTGGGAAAGACAGTGGTGCCGAAAAACAGTGACCATGCTCAGTCAACCACACCATTGTGCATGGCCTACCACACGAGGAATGACAAAAGTCACAGAACAGTACAAAGGAGCTAGCTCTGTACTTGGGGTTGGGGGATGCAAGTCAGGGGGACAAAGGGGTGGGAGACGCTAGTTGGGGCAGAAAGTTCAGGGGCAACACTTAGTATGACAAAGTTGATGTGCAGCGGGGGGATTCAAGGTGCTCATGACCTTACCCCATGTGGGGGGGCTTCACCTCATGCACCCCCATACAATAAATATGCATACTTTAAAATGCACCTAACACCAGGAAACAAAAATGCACAAACAGTAGGTAGTCTCAAATCCAGCTCTGCTGGCACTCACACCTTGTCATAATAACCACTGAGCCACAGAACCTGTATACTAACCTAGCATGCAATGGAAATCTTAGAGTACTCAGCCTGAGTGAATAAAACTACCCGTATAGTGCTTTTATGCCCATGCTATAATTCTCCAGTAGTTCTCTTCACTCACACTTTTTTCACCTCGCATTTTTTATCACACTCTAATTCATACAGACTTTTGACCAGCTTGCCCTGTTCCCATTACTGTCTTTAAACTGTTATACAGTGTCTGTTCCATGACTGTCTTTGCCTCAACTACTTCTTTAAAAAAAACTGTTCCACCTCTTTATCAGCCTCCCCATTAAGAATTACTTCCTCAGATCTCTCCTCAATTTATTCCTATCTAATTTGTATCCATGACCCCTAGAGCAGGTCCCTTCATTACACCTGAAGAATCTATCCTGTTGATTCCCCTTGAGGTACTTAAATGTCGATACCAATATCGTCCCTTTCCCTTCTGTCTTAAAGTGAATACATGTGCAGCATGCTTAAGGCCTTCCCTACAGTCCATGTGTCGTTTTGGTAGACCTCCTCTGCACTGTTTTCAGGAAATATTTCCCTTTCTTAATTTGAGGGCTAAAAATGCAACTAGTACTCTAGATGTGACCTTACCTGGATCCTGAAGAAGGGTAGGATGACTTCTTGTTCCTACTGAGGAAGCCTCTGCCAGTACGGCCCAGAATGCTGTTGACCTTGTGTGACAGGATAAACACAACACCAGTGAACAAGGGGTTAACCCCTTGGTTGAGACTGAGGAAATGTAGAGACTACAACAGGCAAAGGGAAGGGGGATGCCTCCACATGTGTGGCCAATTAGAGAGAGACTGCAAAAAGGCAGAGAAATTCATCAAGGGAGAGAGAAGCTGGAAATTGCTGCCCTGTGAGAAAGAAACCCGAGCTGAAAACCAAAGAGACTGTTTAGGTCATAGAGAGAGTCTTTGTGGAAAAACAGCTGACGCCTGCTCCTGAGAACCGCCCAGACCATGCCTGGAGCAGAGTATCCTGAGGGAAAGGACTAGTTTAGCCAGCTGGGCCAATAACAGTGAGTAGAATACACTGCTGAGAACTGCCTGAAGATAAGGCTAAAGGAGAAACTGTTTGTGCTTGATTTAACAGTGCATCTTGAACAAACTGCTGGCCCACATAGGTAGTGCAAAGATTCCTTTGTCAAGTCAGCCTGAAAGAACTGTTTTATGTTAACCATTATGTTACCTGACCAGGCTGGGGAAGTTGAACTGACTGATTGTGATTTTCAGGAGTAACAACTCACATTTGAAGCAATAAAGGTACATTTTGTTCTGTGAACCTGAAACACAGCATTGCCTTTCCGTATACCATAGGCCAGTTTGTCACACGTGGTTTTAGAAGTGGGATTTGCACCCCTGTTGGAGTGAGCAGGATTAGTTACAGTCTGGAAAAAAATGGATGTGGAAAAATTGCTGAAGTTCCTCGCTGAACAGCAACAACAGATTCTCACCCAGCCGGCTCAGCAGCAGCAGGAGGCACAGCAATGGGCCCAAAAAGCCTAGCAAGCCCAGCAGGAGGTGCAACAGTGGGTGCAACAGGCACAAAGGCCTCAGCAACAACAGGTTCTCACCCAGCTTGTTCAGCATCAACAGGAGGCACAGCTGCAGTTTCTCATACAGCTGGGGCAACAACAACAGCAGCTCCTGCAGTCCCTGGTGCAACAACTGCAATGAGATCCTACTGGTGAGGTTGGTCCAGCTATCATGGGGCCAGGGATTCCTACAATGAATGCTGTGCTGACCAAAATGATGTCTGAGGATGATCCCAAGGCATTCCTGGTAACGTTTGAGTGAGTGGTGGAAGCTGCTGGATGGCCCAGACCCCAGTGGGCTGTCCACCTTGCCCCCTGTCTGACAGAGGAAGTCCAAGCAGCCTATCAAGCTATGGAAAGTACTATAGCCAGAGAGTACACAGACGTGAAAGCAGCAATCCTAGATCGCCTAGGCATCAATGCAGAAAGTTACCGACAGAGGTTACGGAGCTTCAGATTTGCAGCAGATGTATGACCTAGAGCAGTGGGACAACAACTGCAGGACTTGTGTTGGCATTGGCTAAACCCCGAAGGTGCAGTGGCCCAGAGGTGGCAGAGTTAATCATCTTGGAACAATTTCTGAACATTCTACCCCCAGGAATTCAGTGCTGGGTCTGCAAACAGAAGATCACCAAGCTAGCGGAGGCCATACAGATCTCAGAACAAGTGTTGGATGCTGAACTCTCCTCCCACCCCATAATCCAGTTTACAAGGCCACCTAGGAAGAGAGGGAATCATCCCCGGAGCCAGACTGAAGGAATATTGTCTGGAAATATGAAGGGACCTGGAGCATATAGGAAGGGGGGTTATGAGCCAAATAAGGGTCAGACTCTGAGAAAGATGACAACCCAGCAGCCCAGGGAGACATTTCTGTAGGGCCCACTGCCTAAGCCTGGAGGCTTACCCCATAGCCAAGACACAGGGACATGTTTTTCATGTGGACAGAGGGATCACTTCACAAAGAACTGCCCCCACATGGACTGTACCTTCATAGATTGCACATTTATGGATGGGTATTCACTGTACAGTGGGGGTAGGGGCCCTGAATCCCGAGATTTTGTGACCCTGTCAAGGTAGAAGGGATAGAGATGGAGGCTCCGGTGGACTCAGGAAGCTACCAGAACCTAGTCAGGGTGGACCTGGTGAACCCCCGATGCTAGCATGACCAGAACCCCATCCCTGTCTGATGTGTGCATGGGAATGTAAATGCTTACCCTGGTGCTATGGTAACACTTACTCTGGGGGGGGTCAAACAGAGACTATAAAGGTGGCAGTTGTCCCGCGGTTACCCTATCTGGTGTTACTGAGGAGAGATTGGAAATGGTTTGACAGCTTATGGAAAGCAGACTTATCTTTGGTAACTACCCGGTCTCAGGGTCGGGAAGGGAGGAAGGCTAGCCACCTGCAGCTAGGGGAAGTTTTTCTTCTCCCAGACCCAGGGATTTTTAACACCCAGCCCAGAACCCACAAATCTGAGCAAGAACGTAGGGCAGCAAAGAAAAGGGGTCCCGAAGGGGCAGATGCACAGCAGGGAGGTGACACAAAGGCAAAAGTGGGTCCAGACCCACAGCACGACCCTAACAGTGACCCACTTAACCAAAGTTCAGGAGGGACTTCCTTATCAGAGCAAGATGTATTAAAGTACTGCCCAGACATTGCCAAAGAACAAAGAGCTGATGGCATACTCAGCTGGGTATACACCCAGTTGGCCATCAGGGAAGGGGAGGGGAGGTGGTAGATGAGAATTGGGCAGCACGCTATCCTCCTTTTGAGTTACAATGAGGTATCCTGTATCAGGTTAGTAAAGAAGTCCAAATGAGGGATACCTGGCATCAGTTGCTAGTCCTTCGAGTCTTTCAGGGGGAATTACTTCTCCTTGCCCACTCTATTCCTGTAGCTGGGCACTGTGGGGTAGAGAATACACTAGCCCAACTGTTACCCCTCTTCTTTTGGCCGGGCATCTATCAACATGTTAAAGATTATTGTGCATCTTGTCCTGAGTGCCAGTTAGTTGCTCCAAAGAACAATCCAAGGGCCCCTTTAGTACCCTTACCTGTTATTGAGGCACCATTTGACCGGATCGGGGTTGATATAGTGGGACCCCTGCAAAAGAGTGCAGGGGGGTACCAATATATTCTGGTGATTGTAGACTATGTTACCCGGTACCCCGAGGCCATCCCATTATGAAGAATTTCAGCCAAAATTGTAGCCGGAGAGCTATTAGAGGTTTTTAGTCATATGGGAATACTGAAGGAAATGTTGACAGACCAGGGAACTAACTTCATGTCCTGCTTGACTCAGGAGGTTTGTGCTTTATTGGGAATCAACTCCATAAGGATCTCGATCTACCATACCCAGATGGATGGCCTCGTGGAGTGATTCAACAAAATACTTAAAACAATGCTTTGAAAGTTAATAACCACTGAGGTCAGGGACTGGGACAAGTTACTTCCCTTGCTGATGTTCACAATGCGAGAGGTCCCTCAAGCTTCTACAGGGTTTGCTCCTTTTGAACTCCTCTATGGGCACTGCCGACGAGGTGTTCTTGATGTAGTAATGGAGATGTGGGACAAACCTGATGCCAAGACTGAGAATGTGGTACAATATGTCCTGCAATTGAGGGAAAGATTAGATAGGTTGGGGAAATTTGCCTGAGAGAATCTGGTGAAGGCTCAACAAAGACAAGAGTACTATTATAATCAGGGAGCCCAGTTGCGGGAATATAAACCAGGGGACTAGGTACTAGTGTTGTTGCCAAGCAGCCAGAATAAGCTTCTAGCCAAACGGAAGGGGCCTTACGAAGTGACCTGGGGGGGTGGGCCCAGTTGACTGTGAAGTTTGCCAGCCAGAGAGGCAAAACGAGACCCAGATCTACCATGTCAATGTGCTGAAATTCTGGACCAGAATGATAGCCTATTGATTTCCCCTGAACCAGACATAGTGGATCTGGGACCCCAAGTGCCAGATGACAATCTGGGGATATAAGTCCCAATGGGAGAGCAGCTGTCTCACAAACAGAAACAGCAACTAGGAGAGTTGGTAAGCCAGTTTTTAGATGTTTTCTCCTTCCTCCTGGGGACAACCCATATAATAGCTCACCATATAGAAACAGAGCCAGGGAAAAAGTACGGCAGTGACTGTATCACTTGCCAGAAGCTGTCCAAGACACAGTAAGGAAGGAATTTACAGGACATGCTAGAGTTGGGAGTGATTGAGGAATCCAGCAGTGACTGGAGTAGTCCCATAGTGTCAGTACCAAAAAAAGGTGGGGCTACCCGCTTCTGTATTGATTTTCGCAGGGTCAATGCCATCTCGAAGTTCGATGCCTACCCCATGCTTCAGGTAGATGAACTGTTGGATAGATTAGGGGAAGCAAAATACATCATGACTTAGGACCTAACAAAAGGGTACTGGCAAATCCCTTTGACCCCAGAGTCTCAGGAAAAGACAGCATTTGCTACTCCCTTTGGGCTATACCAGTTCCGTATCATGCCTTTCGGCCTACATGGGGCCCCTGCAACCTTTCAAAGGCTTGTGAATCACTTGCTCTGACCCCATGCCCAGTATGCAGCTGCTTACCTGGATGACGTGGTGATCCACAGCATGGATTGGGAATCCCATGTATCCAAGGTGGCAGCTGTACTACAGTCCCTCCGAGAAGCAGGGCTGACAGCCAATCCAGCAAAGTGTACTTTGGCCAAAGCCAAAACAAAGTACTTAGGGTACTGTATAGGCAATGGACAGGTGAGACACTTGATCAATAAGGTCCAAACCATAGCAGAGTGCCCGGTACCCACCACAAAAACCCAGGCGAGGGCCTTCTTATGGTATAAGCGCTGGTTCATACCACACTTCACTACCCTTGCCAGCTGACTTACAGACCTCATCCGGAAATCTGCCCCTAACAGGATCTACTGGTCAGAGGAGTGTGACCAGGCCTCCACACAACTTAAAGTGGCACTGTGCAGATCACCAGTGTTACGAAGTCCTTACTTCAAAAGTACCTTTATTCTGCAAACTGACACCTCTGAAGTTGGGCTAGGAGCAGTGCTCTCCCAGGAGTTTGAGGGGGAGGAACATCCCATCCTCTACCTCAGTC
Source organism: Neoceratodus forsteri (assembly GCA_016271365.2). NCBI lineage: Eukaryota > Metazoa > Chordata > Ceratodontiformes > Ceratodontidae > Neoceratodus > Neoceratodus forsteri. The sequence goes on from CM028130.1 coordinate 60,817,822, forward strand.
AAAAACTGTTTCCCTGGGAGAAGAACTATGCAGTGATAGAGAAAGAGTATCTTGCAGTCAAGTGAGCTGTGAACACCCTCCGCTATTACCTGCATTGCCGGCAGTTCATCCTGGTTACTGACCATGCCCCTCTGCATTGACTCCAAGTGATGAAGGATGACAGCCCCTGCATCACCAGGTGGTACTTGGCCCTCCAGCCATTTTCCTTCACAGTGCACCACCGGGCCGGGACCAAGAACGGAAGTGAGGACTTCCTGTACCGGGAGGGGAATGGTCAGGGGCCGACCAACTGTGCCTTCTCACAAAGGGGAGTGGTATGTGGCAGGGTAAACAACACTGGAGATCAAGGGGTTAACCCCTTGGTTGAGACTGAAGAAGTGTAGAGACTGCAACAGGTAAAGTGGAGGGGAAAGCCTCCACAGGTGTGGCCAATTAGAGAGAGACTGCAAAAAGGTAAATGAATTCAGCAAGGGAGAGAGAGAGAAGCTGGAAACTACTGCCCTGTGAGAGAGAAACCAGAGCTGAAAACCAAAGAGACTGTTTAGGTCATAGTGATAGTCTTTGTGGAAAAACAGCTGACGCCTGCTCCTGAGAACCGCCCAGACCATGCCTGGAGCAGAGTATCCTGAGGGAAAGGACTAGTTTAGCCAGCTGGGCCAATAACAGTGAGTAGAATACACTGCTGAGAACTGCCTGAAGATAAGGCTAAAGGGGAAACTGTTTGTGCTTGATTTAACACTGCATCTTGAACAAACTGCAGGTCCACATAGGTAGTGCAAAGATTCCTTTGTCAAGTCAGCCTGAAAGAACTGTTTTATGTTAACTGTTATGTTACCTGACCAGGTTGGGAAAGTTGAACTGACTGATTATGATTTTCTGGAGTAACAACGCACATTTGAAGCAATAAAAGTACATTTTGTTCTGTGAACCTGAAGCATGGCATGTTGCCTTTCCATATACCATAGGCCAGCTTGTCACACCTTGACATATGCCTTATTGCACTGGACTGATGTCTTGATGTTGTTGTTAGTAACTAACCCATAGTTCTTTTTCTCCTCTGTTTTCTTAATATGTTACCATGTATCCAGTATGTTATTTTAAGGTTCTTTTTGCCAGTATGCATAACCTTACATTTGTTTACATTGAATTTCAGCTACCAGATCTTAAGCCATTTCCCTGCCTCTGCATGCCCCTTTTCTATGTCATAATCACCTCTTCTGTGACCACCCTGCCACATAGTTTAGTGCAATCCATCAATAAACTGATCTTTCCCTGTATATCCTCTACTATGTCATAGAGAAACAAGACTAACATTGAGAAGTACCTTTCACGGAGCCAGACTCTGTGGTACCCCACTCATCACCTTTTTGACCCCAGAGTGAGTCCCATTTACCACCAGTTTATGTGTTCTTTCTCTTAGCCAGTAGCTTATCCAGTTGAATAAACTCTTTTTGAATTCCAGGTCCCTGAACTTCTTCTCATGCCACTTGCATGGCAGCAAGTTAAAAGCTGTCCTGAGGTATACGTAGAGAATTTCTACAACCTGACATTGTCCACTGCTTGTAACACTGAGTTAATGAAATTAGTGAAGTTTGTCTGGATTGAAATTCCATTAGAAATTCCATGCTGCTTTTTATCATGTAGGTCATTAGCTTCAAGGAATCCTACTGTCTGTTCTGTGATGATAGACTTCAACAACTTTCACTTGATAGAGGTCAGAATCACCACCCCGTGATTTTTAGGGTCCCATTTTCAGTCTCTTGTGAAGAAGTAATACATCTTCCACGCTCCAGTCTACTGGGACCACCCCAGTCATCAGGGAGCAGTTAAAGAGATCTGTCTATGCCAATCAGGGACTTCCAACTTCTATCAGACCCCAGGGTTGGAGCCTATCTGACCTTGCTGCCTTGTTTACCTTCATCCCCACAGCCTTTTGAGTACCATTCTCCCCGTAATTATTAAAGGAAATCAAGGAGGAACTTGCTGCACCACTGGTGGCCTTATTTAACAGCTCACTGGAAACAGGCATGGTTTGAGTGGACCATACAAGTGGCAGTAGAGAAGATGCTAGTAACAAAAAGCAAGTCAGTCTTGCATCAGTGTGGGAAAAATTAATAGAAACTCTATTAAAGAAAAGGTTAGGAGAGTATCTTGAATCAGATGAACTACAATACCAAAGGCAGGATGGATTCACTGGGGAAGGGGGAGGTCAGGCAAGATTATTCTTATTGATTTCTTCAACTGGCTGACCAGGGAAATAGATTAGGGGAGGGCAGCTGACATGGCCTATTTGGACTCTAGCAAAGCCTTCAACACCATGCTACACAAGAGACTGATAAGGAAACTGAGCAGATTAGGGGTCGGATACAAAATGATAATTTGGGTAAGAAATTGGATAATGGATATACAACAGAGAATGGAGCTAATGTCACTCACTCACTGCCTCACTAAATCTAACTAGGGAAGAGTGATCAGCAGGGTGCTGCAGGGTTCAGCAGTGCGACCGGTCTTCTTTCGTGCTTTCATAAGTGGCATTGCAGAAGAACTGGAAGAAAAGGTATTCCTTTTTGTGGATAACACCAAAATCTGTAATAGGGTGGATACTCAGAAGGGGTGGAAAGAAAGTGTAGGGACCTTGAGAAACTCAAGGAATGGTCAAATGCATGGTAGCTGGGGTTAAATGCAAAACAAGTGCAAAATAATGCACCTAGGGCATAGAAATCTAAGTGCTTGATTCATGTGATCTGCTGCAGCTGATGAGCACTTATTGTAAACTGCTCTGCTTCCTTCACCCATTTTTTTGGCTTAATTATTTAGTTTTCTGAAAGTGTACCTGTTTGTTACTGCTTCTATAGCCCTGCTAGTGTTCCTGGGCACTTGGAAAAGGTTTTTCTTTGAGCCAGGATGGAAGCTGAAATGAAGACTGCTCCAATACAACACACTCCTCCTACACGCCTGAGAGGGACAAGGCATCAAAAAGAACTAAAGCTCAGGCCACAGCTGCACAGCATTCAAATTCTGCTCTTGCAGCATTAAATGAAGATCTCTTTCTGTATGAAATCTCTCCCTTAAAGGACACTCTTTAGCATATTACCAAAGAACTAAAAAATAGTTGGTCTGCTAATGAGACCATGGTTAGAAGGCTCGCTGATGCTAAAGCATGAGTCAGCTCTATAGAAGATTGGAGGTCATGGCAGGATCCAGAATTAGTAGCTTTCTGTAGAAAAATGACTCACTTGTATGAGAAATTGGAAAATCTTGAGAGCCGCAATTGTTGTGTTAATATTGTCACCTGGGTATACCAGAAGGAGACGAGGGCACTAACATCTTGCAATTTGTTCAAAAACTGTGTGAACAGCTAGTGGGACCCTCTCCCAATGGAACTTCATACATAATAGAGTGAGCCCATTGCACCGCTCAACCCCCCCCCCTTGGCTGGCTCACACCCATGTCCTTTCATTTTTAAATTTCCAACCTATTTGGACTGGCAGCATTTGTTGGTAAAAATAAAAAGCTTGCAAGAAGTAACTTGGGAAGGAGATAAGCTGAAAATTGTTCAGGATTTACCTTTGATGATAAGGCAGAAGAGAGTGGCATACAACCTACTGGTTTCCCAAGTTAATTGCTGCCCACATTCCCTTCTGTATGATATACTCTGCCAAGCTTCAAGTCGAGTACCAGGGATCCAAAAGTTGAGCTCCCCAAAATGTTCCCTGACCTTTTCAGATCTGCTACTTGAATTTGACACTGGACTTTTACTCATTTGCAGAACGGAATGCTGGAAATAGAGACTTTCATGGCTCTGTAGAGCTGCTGCTGATTAGAAAGGCAAATACTTCTTTATTGTTTTACCCCTACAGCAGGATTGGAGTATGTTTTTTTTGTTAAAATTGGACTTCCTTCGTAATACATGGCAGAGTTTAAACTTGAGATGCTGGACACAATTTTCAGTGACTAGCTTCTTCAGCAGAGTGTTTTTCTACAGTTTGTTTGTCTGCTGATTTTTGTTGTGTACCTATACTGATTCCTCAGAGGCACTTTTTGTTGGTTTTTGAACTGCTGCCATGACTTCTGGCACCTTTGCAGAGATTATCATCATTAGCTTCTGAGAGTTACTTGAGCAAGTAGAACAGTTTTATCATTAGCAGCGACTGTAATTCCCTAGTCCTTGCTTTCAGTTTGAGTGATCTTGATAAAGACAGCAGGATGTTTGATTCCTTCATATTAATCAAGTGTATTTATTTGCTCACAGCATATTATGGATACTGCTTTTTCAGTACTCCAAGACTGGTCAGTTTTATATATTAATTACTGTGACTGGAGAGTTCCTTGCTCAGCTCCTCTTAACATAATGTTCCAAACTCTTAACACATTCAGATGGAATTTGTCCTCTTTCAGGTATTTCTTCATTTGTTATATTAGCTGACTTTGTTGAGCATCTTATTTCTCCTGAATATTTTGATCAGTTGCTGCAACCTCTGCTTGCTCGGTTGAGATTATATCTGTCATTATAAGGGACTACTGGACTATACAGACTCGTTTTCTATGGATTATCAGAAGCATTTTTGCTTTTCAGACATGTCTTTTATTAAGATGTTCTGCTGGAAAAGCTAGCTAAAGCCCTTATTTTGTGTAAATTGCCTATGGACATTCTGTTCCTGTCCGAAGGACTCTTACCTATTTCTTTTATATTAAAGACATTGTTTACTTTTTAGATATTTCAGATTGAGAGGACTTATAAGATAATTAAGTGATTTAAGAATACTTCTTCACAGTATCTTATACGGGTGTTATTTATTTCACTGTTATTGTCTGAAAGTTTAACTAGTTCAAAATTGTTTTGCTGACCCCTCATTTTTCAGCTGGAATTGCAGAGCTTTTTTCATGATATGGGTACACTGTTTCTCTAGAACAGCTGAGTGGGTGTGTTGGGGGGGTTGAACAATGTATGGGAGTATTTCATCATGGGTAGTCTTTGGGACTGGGGGTATGTTGTAAATTGTTTAGTGGTATGGTAATCATTTTTTTGTTTTTGTTTGGGGGGGGGTTTGTTTCTTTTGTGGGGTTGTTATACTACTTTAATTTCCTGTATTATTCAACTGTTTATGCTATCTTTGTTGGTATTCCACATGTATGGGTTATTGTATGCTGAAGAGGTTATGGGAGGAGGGGGTGGGTTGAATGGAGCTCAGCATGGGTGATTTGGATTGGTCAATTTTTCTGTTCAGTGGGATTCACATAATGTGGGTTTTCCTTTTTGCCCAAAGACATAGTGGGTAGCTATACATCTACAGTACCATGTGGAATATAAAAGGGGAACAAGATGAAAGAATGCATTATATGGTGCTACATCACCTAAATAAACTCCAGACATTGCTTATTTACAGGAAACACATACCAAGAGGGAAGATGTTAATTTATTCTGGAGGAAGAGGGTGGGGCAAGCCTATGGGGCCAGACACAGTGTTAGACAGGGAGGGGTAGCCATACTGATAGCCTCGTATGTCCCTTTTAATTTGGAAAAAGAATATTGAGATTCAAACGGATGATTTATTTTTTTCCACTGGAAGCTGAGACTTGCTGAAGTTGTTTTGGGGTGAGTTTATTGCCCTAATATAGACTCCCCCACCTTCTTTGCAAGTTTACTCCCCATATTACCTCATTTGTCTAGTGCATACTTACTGATTGGTGGTGACTGGAATATCATTTACCAACAGGACATAGATAAATCAGGTTTTGTCAGGTGGGGACACTCACCAAGCCAATGTTGTCTCAAAGACCTAGTGGACAGCTTAGGTATAGTAGACCCTTGGTGCATCCTCCATTCAACTGACAGACATTATATGTTTTACTCCTCCCCACATGGTACTCTCTCCAGAATTGAATATTTTCTTATAAGTCAAGCATTTCTCCCTTGTATAGCCTCCTCAGAGATTTTGCCATTGGTTATATCGGATCATGCTCTGGTGAACTTAATTTGGGTGATTAGTGGGATGGAGACAAAACCTGGCACCTTAATACACAGTTGCTTCAGGATTCTGAAATTCTCCAGTCCATATGCACTTTTTTAAAGAGTTTTTTTAAACACAATGATGGTTCTGATGCTGCAGTAGATGTGCTGGGGGGGGGTCTTAACATGTGCTTTAAGAAGTGAATGTATCCAGTTGGCCTCCAAGGGTTCTAAAATTCAGCAGACACACCAGAAATAGCCATTAAACAACATTAAACAGTTAGACTGTACCCTCCATTCACACTCTCCCACAGTTTGTTCAGGTTACATCAGTTACAAGCCCAACATCTAGCTATTTTGGCTCAGAAAAGCAGAACTAGCCATACAGAGTACGAAGACTCGGTACATCAGGGCCAGAGAAGGGGCTGGTAAGCTTTTTGCTTTATTTCTCCTTATTTTGGCCTCTGACAGTTTTATTTCGGGTATATGAATTGATCCCAGTTCTGAGCTTGTTACTCTCCTGAGTAGGGTAGCTGACATTTTCCATCTATTTTACTCTAAGTTATATACTAGTGATCCATCTAAGGCCCAAAGTATATCTCACACCACTGCATACCTTGACCCAATTACGCTACCAGTCCCCATCATGACACAAGACATTCTCAAAGGCCATGTACCTGTTTCAGAAGTGTTGCAAGCCGTTAGACAGCTCCCATCTGACAAGGCACCTGGGCCAGATGGCTTTATTAATAATTTTTATTCTGCTTGCTCAGACAAAATTGCCCCTTTGTTGGCCAAGTATGTAATTACTGGTATTATTTATTTATTTTATGTATTGACATTTCGGATAACACCTTTGAGAACAAGCTCATTTCATAGGTTCCACGTCAGATGAACAATACATATTGGGAAAGTATGAGATGGAGAACAAACAAAACAAGAAATTATACAAGACATTACAAGAGTGAATAACCAGAGAAGTTCCACTACATGTGGCATTGTAGAATGTAAACCATGGTGCATATTTGATTAAAACCTGGAATTCAAAGGTTCATATTAGAGGGCGTGGGGTCTTATGAAATGACTTTTTACAGGAAAATGAGAACAGACACAGCCAAATATCTAATAATCATCAAGGTAAGGGATGGCATCAGCCCAGGGGCTTTGCCAGAGGTGAGAATGTAAGGGAAAAGCATCTTAAAGTGAGCAAGGGCTCTCAGGAGATATAATGGGAGGAGGGGGGATAGGGGGAAGCCTTAGATGGGTAATGGGAAAGAGTGGATGGGATCAAGAGGAAATGTGAAGGAGAATGATTAGCAACTCACAGCAGTTATTTACAGTACATGCTGAGAACAGTTATGCATAAGGTCAGGATAGCATAAGGTTAGAATAGGTGCTGGTCACAAGAAGGAAGGTTATTGGATGAAGACACAGCTGGCATCAGCAACTAGCTGTTGATGAAGTTTAACCTTGAAGGAGCCCAAGGTGGATGTAGAAGTGATGTCTTGGTGCAGCGGGCTCATCCATAGCGGGGCACAGTAGGCAAAGGACCTTTGTCCCAGAGAAGTGGGACAGCAGGGTATATTAAAAATCTGGCAAGAAGAGCTTCTGGTGCAGTGACCGTTGATGAGGGGGTTAATAAGCTTTTGCACTCCTGGGGGAATTTTGCCTAAGCTTACTTTTTTGGACAGTAAACATGTTTGGTACAAGAGTCTACTTTTGAATTGGGACCAGTTAGCCTGAGCATACATGTCGCAGGCATGGGACAGACTGGCTGAGCCAGTAAGGAGCTGACATGCTTTGAGTGCAACTATGATGCAGTGAAGAGCTGTTTCAGTAGCTGATCCATAGACTGGTAAGCCATAATCAATAAGCAAGACAAGAGAGCTTGAATGGCCAGGTTAAAAGCCTCTGGGGTCAAACATTGCTTATGCCTATAAAATAGCCCAATGTGGGTGTTAACAGCCTTAGCAATGTTGTCAATGTGATAGGCATAGGTCATCATACTGTCAGTAGTAATCCCCAGATATTTAAAGAGCTGATCTAGCTCCAGGGGAGAGCCCTCTTGATTGGTGATAGAAAGAGGGTAAGATCTGTGCCTAATTTGGGGAGCTGAAGAACAGCATAGTTTTAGTCTTGTTGTAATTCATAACTAACTTGTGCTTATGAAACCATCTTTCTACAACTACAAAATTATTCTGTAGCCTAGATTCAAGAACCTTAGGGTCTGGATCACTGGTAAACAGGACAGCATCGTCAGCATATAAAAGGATGTAACCCTGACAGGAGTAAAGAAGGTTGTTGAGTAAAATTCTAAATAAAAGAGGGCCCAAAATGGACCCTTGAGGAACTCCAGATAGGACAGGTCTGCTATCTGAGAGGGTGTTACCAATATTCACCTGCTGTGTATGGTTGTGCAGGTAACTTCAAACCAGGCTACACTGTCATGAGCTAGGCCAATGGTGGTAAGGTGTTCAACAAGGAGGGCATGAGCCACTGTGCCAAGAGCATTGGTTAAATCAATGAAAGCAGTGCTGACTAGTTGTCCTCAATCTAAGGAGTGGTGAATAAAGCCTGTGAACTCCAGAAGGGCGTTAGTGGTACTATGACCATTTCTGATCCTGTGTTGTTGTGGGCATTGCACCTGATATTTAGGTTGACCCAGTTATGGGATGCTCTGATCAGTCTAGCTCAAGTTAGTTTTATGATGGGTCACCTTTCAGCGACCACCTTTGTAAATTATGTTATCTTATTTTGGTGTGCCATGAGAACATGAACCCTGAGGTCTCGGTCACCCTGGACACTGAAAAGGCTTTTGATAGGGTGGCTTGGCCCTACCTTTTTGCAGTATTGCATAAATGTGGTTTCCCTACAGAATTTATAACTTGTATCACTGTATTATATAGTAACCCAGTAGCTCATATTACATGCAATGGTGTTTTAACTGATCCTTTTCTGCTACAGTGGGATACACAACAGGATTGTCCGCTCTCTCTTTTCCTGTTTAATTTTTAAACTCGAGCCCTTAATTTATTATTTACAGCATTGCTCAGACATTAAAGAAATCTGAGTGAGGGAGCACAGATATGTCTTGTCCACTTATTTGAATGACTTACTATTACATAATAAAGACCCTATTGCTTCTATACTTGCAATGTTGCAGGGGATTCATTGTTTCTTGGCTGTCTCAGGTTATAAGTTGAGTTTAACTGAAACCAAGGTCCTGCCTCTTAACAATCTGGTCCATAAACAAGATATTATTAATCTAGATCTCTCTTGGGAGTCTAGATCTCTAACCTATTTGGATCTCCGCTTATCACATTCCCTGGTGCAATTTATAAAGGACAATTTGTCTTCCTCGTTATACACTATTCAACAGGATTTGCAATGGTGACCTACCTTACACATTTCTCTTTGGAGACATATTAATGTTATTAAAATGAATGTGTTACCCAGCATACTATACCCATTGGGTATGTTGAATTTCTGCCTCATAAAGGTGTGGTTTATCCATTTGCAATCAATAATTAACAGGTTTCTTTGGAAATAAGGGACCATTTGACAAGCTTGTTTCAAATTATTGAACACTAAACAACATGATGGTTTACAGCTCCCCAATTTTTCCAATATTATGGTGATGTCCACTGCAGCAAATCCTTATTGTGGGGGTTAACAAGAAGAAGTCTTCATAGGCAGGTCATATATTCCAATCTGTTTGAGTCCTGAATGTTCTCTATGTCATCTTGCTGGTGTACAACTCAGTAGTTTACCTTATATAATTCATACTCAACTCTCTCGCCCTCTGAAGCTTACACTCATACATTGGTCATTGAATGCTCATTGTCAACTGGGGGCATATTTAGAACATTCATGGACTAGGGCTATAACTCAGCCTCTTGTAGGAAATCCCAATCTTCAGATTGCTGGGCAGCCTATTTTGACCTCTTTTTGACCTCAACTCAATGGTCTCACAATTGAGTCCATGCTGGATGGTGTTATATTTGCCTCCTTTGCGTTCCTAAATGAATGTTATCACCTCCGTAACTCCACCAGCTTTAAAGATCCTCAAGTGATTCATGAAGTCTCTACCTTTATGACTCTGAGACCTTGGTCTTGGTGGGATTCTTCAGTCTCCAGTCATTAGATGAATGTGGCTGTACAGCCCTATTTTGTGTTCATGTTATATAAACTTTTTCAATCTATGGATTCCAAAAGTCTCACTGGGATTTGTTTTTACTGGACACAGACATTAGGACTTCAAGAGGACCCTTTAATGCAGCATTCGGTATGGTGAACCCTTTACAAGTATACAGTATACAACAGGATAGATTCCACTTCATCCAGTTTCACATTTTACTCAAAATGTATTATATCCCCTCCAAGTTATTCTGAATGAAAAAAAAAATATCTTCTCCTCTATTCTCCATATGTGGATTGTGGATGGTACTCCTAAGCATGTATTCAGGGATTGTGAAAGGATAGCTCTGTTTTGGATGGCTATACAAACCTTACTGGATCCTCTTTTGTGTTTGGAAGACCTTGTTTTCCCCAAGAAATTTGTTCAGTTGTTTTCCACCAGGTCTACCCAGTGCTCATGAGGCATACATAGCCCTGAAATTTATGGAAATGAAGTTAATCATATTACGCCACTGGAGAGACACTTCCATCCCTTCTCTCAGAGAGTGGCACCAGGAGATTTTGTCAGCTCTAATGGTAGAGAAGCATACTGTTTCCATTCAAAAATTCCCCGACCAGTTCTGGAAGAGGTGGGAATTGTTATATACGGTACTTACACTATCATTGACAATGCCTTGCTCATCATAGTAAAGTATACAATTTATATATTGCTGTGTTGTTCTTCCCCCTTCCATAAGATACTTTAATTGATATTTTAACATTTTGCTAAATCCCCCTGTGTCGTTCATTCTGTTAACTGTGGTTCAGAGCTCAGTGCTTATGTCACATACTGTAGCTGGATGCTGTAGGTTGTGCTTGGATACAGAGGCCAGACCAGTAAGTAGGTTAATGCCTGCAAGATACTAGTAGTATGAAATGATTCGTGCATAGGTTCTTTAGCATAGACATGAGCAAATCAGTGATTATAGCACATATGAACTGATAATATATGCAAGGTGCTTAGATACTTGAACTGATGAGTCACTTGTTATGATTTGATATCTTTTTTTTGGCCTTTCTCTGTATCCCACCTGTAGGAAGGATGCTTAGTCCAGTATTATGAGACCCCTCCCAGTGGGATAAGAGTGCTGCAGAAAGAGGAGGTGTCAGGAGAGGATGGTGGGTGAGTGTGACTCGCTGTAAGCAGGGCGGTGTGCAGCCTGCTGGTTTAAATAGGGCATGGGGAGGAGCTCTTCCCCCACTGAACTACGGGCGTAGCCCTAAATTTAACTGTGGTTCAGAGCTCAGTGCGTATGTTACATACTGTAGCTGGATGCTGTAGGTTGTGCTTGGATACAGAGGCCAGACCAGTAAGTAGGATAATGCTTGCAAGGTACTAGTAGTAAGAAATGATTCATGCTTAGGTACTTTAGCATAGACATGAGCATGTCAGTGATTATAGTACATATGAACTGATAATATATGCAAGGTGCTTAGATGATTGAACTGATGAGCCACTTGTTATGATTTGATAGGGTTTTTTTGGCCTTTCTCTGTGTCCCACCTGTAGGAAGGATGCTGAGTCCTGTATTATGAGACCCACCAAAAAAATAAAGATAGCAACGATTGTTCTGTATCTGACTGTTGAAGGAGTCAAGTAGGATGACACTCCCAGGAAAATGAGTAGCAGTGTGATCACCTCCTCCAACTCCAGAGAGTGTGACCAGTAGCACACAGGAGAGTTAAAACCCCCTTTGGGGGAACCTCTGAGGACCCATGGCTACTGACCTGCCCATCCTTCTGGGCATACTAAGGGAGAGTAATCCTAAAATTATATAATTGGCTAATCTGAACCCCAAAGTTATAGAACCTGATCCAGAAATGGAGAACTCAAGAAGTATGGAATTGTGACATGTCAGGTGAACAGAGCAAGCATCCACCTAGTAAACTCCAAGTCTGAGAATCCATGACCAGACCTAAATGATAGGAGAGTGGAATCCATGGTCGATAAGAATTGGAAGCGATGAGTCACAGTGGTGAAACACTCCAGCAGGTGAGGATGACTTCTCAGGAGAACCAGGAATCAAAGGCTCAGCATCCAGGTCCAGAAGGAGGACTGTTGGGTCAAGTTCCACCTGGCAAAGCTTTGCAAATGAAGACTGTGGCAATGAAGTACAGGAACTGGTGTATACTGCGTGATTGGATGGAGCAGTAGGAACCTCAAATTCGAAGAGGAGAAGCAAATATGTGAAGTAGGTAGAGACTGCAGTGCAAATAAGTAGAGATAAGTCAGATGTAGTTCCAGCTCACGAGGAGTGAAGTGAGTTGTAAAATAGTAAGTAGTCATGATGACCTCTAGACCCTGTAAGGGTGAAGCAGGTAGTATGAGCAAGTAACGTAAATAAGTGGACCTGTATATCGATCAGTTGTAGTAGTAACAGGGAAGTAGTATTGCATAACTCCTGTACGGTATACAGTGAGGGGTATAAAAATGAAAATAGCACGGGAATCAAAGAGCTTCATGTGGATCCAAATGGTTGCTTAACAATGATGATATCCACATCCAAGCCAGAATGGTTCCTTAGCTAGAATTGACTTGGTAAGAATAGTCTGATGAGTTCTAAATAGTCACGCTGATGAGTCATAAATAGTGAAAACTGAAGATTCAGAGTCATAGGAGGTAGCGTTGTCATGGGGTCCAAGAAGCCTTAGAGCATATGTCAAGGCATTGAAGATCTTCTGGATGAACTTAACTAAGTGTCCTGTTAAAAGTGTAGCAGTAGTAAGTTCATATGATGGAGGGCAGGGCAGAAGCATCCAAAAATAGATGACAAATATCTAAACAATCCAGATGTGAGTCCATAGTAAAGGAGTTCCTAGGGCTAGCTGATGGCGGTAGCAGTTAGGTGTATAGTAGAATGTGTGAATCTCCTGGCCCCGAGCTGGGCGAGGCAGGTGTAGAGAAGAAGTAGTTAAACTTCCCAGCATGATGGGTGAAGGAAGGTCAGAGAAGTAGGAGATTATGGTGCAGTAATATATAGGAGCAAAGGACCTCCAGACCTGGGGGCACAGGTCTGATGAAATACGATGGCGAACCTCTGGCCCTGCGGGGAAAGGCAGGTTGCAGAGCAGTGGTGGATAACATAATGGAAATGTCGAACTGCATGCAATGTAGAGAGCAGCAAAGTAGTGAGGAATAAATTGTAAATGGTATTATAATGATGGCATATCCTGAGTCAGGTCAGTGCAGAGTAGTACTGTAGTTTTAAGGCAGACTTATGAGAGTAAAATAGTGCTGTAGACTGTCGTATCTCCAAGATTGATGATGGAAGGGACTGCAGTGAAGAGACCATGGCGAAAGAGTGAGCAACTGGACAAGAGGTTATAAGCATCCTGAAACTGTAGTAATTCAATATTTAAGGCATTTGTTCAACCAAGGAAGACAATATGGAATAAAGTCATCAGGGAGTCCGGATGGAGACAATAGTAGTAACTCCAAGGGAAGTTGAAGTAGCATGGTGAGGAGCATCCAAGAGAATTGAAGCAATACCTCGATGTACCCCAGAATAATTCGATAGAAGGCGGAAGCTTTAGGGAGTATATTTGGAAAAGTAGGTCTGAATGAAAGCATTTCTGTAGGAAGCATCCATGGGAATGAAGAAGAGCTAGCCCAATGAAATAAGGAAGTGCAGCTGGGCCACGTGTAGGTCAGCCGATGACGTAGATGATACGATTGAATGAGTATGTCTACCGGATTGCAACTAGAAATAGTAGCTAAACCCAAAGGCTAGCATGCAACTAGACCATGCGAGGTCAGTAGTGAGGTAAGTAAGATTGGTTGCTAGTCCCACGTAAGCTAGCATGCACAGCGGACTGCACGTAGGTCAGCTGGTAAGGTAAGTAAACAGTGACAGCTAAACCGCATTAAGGAGAGCCAGTATGGCTGGGCCACACGTAGGTCAGTCGAGAAGTGAGTAGGAACAAAGTAAAAACACAGCGCATCAAATAGGAAGTGGCCAGGTACATGAAGTAAATCCTGAGACGTAATGGAAAAGTAACACAGTAGTGGAGCTCAATGTATGTCCTAGATGGACGGAGAGATGGAAGCAAGGTGAGAGCTGCAGCATCCATCACGAGGAAAAATAGCTGAATGCGACATCCCAAAGGGGATCCGGAAGTGATACAGAATACGACGCATAGTAGAGTAGCAGCAGGTATAGGAGGCCAAGGTATGACGTCCCAGATATGCAGATTTGGTCCTCCAGAAAAACAAATTGCACAATAAGCTCATATCTCACAGGCGCATACCTCACAACTGTCCATGAGTTTCAGGGATGTCCCTGAGTTGCCTCAAAATTGTACTTTGTCCTTCCTAAAAATGGTATGTCCATGATGAAACAGTGGGGGTTGTAAGCACAAGATAATGTCAAACATTAAGGTCACAGACCAGTTCTTCCTTAGAAAATGCAGTGTACACTAAGCTCCATATTCTGCCAGTTTCCTGAATGGATATCACCAAGTCTGCAATAGGAAGTTGGCCTTGCTGAATTGTATGATAGAGCCCAATGTGCTAGAGCACAGTAGTATAGAGCAGGAGTTTGAGAGGCAGAATAATCAATTCAGAGGAGTACAAGGTATTTGAGTGAGTTTGCAACATAGGCCTGTTGGCATGCAGCAGTGCTATGAGAGTGCAAACAAGCTGGTGGGCTTTAAGCTCATTAGGTAACAGGTAGCAACTATAAAGCCAAAGTTGACTGCAGGTAGTTCGAGCTACTGTTAGGTGCCATCAGGTAGGCAGAGATCACCAAGCTCAGGACTAATGTGGTCAGCGGAAGTGCAGGAGGGAGCAACAATATGGATGATGGCCACGTAGAAATTCACTTAGCCGCTGCTGTGGTGAGAAATAGGGAGCAATACAGTACAACAGCAATCCAGCAGACAGAAGAATTCAAGGACTACCGGCAGGTGTAGTGGTGTAGAAAGTGCAGTGTGGGCCTACAGCATCTGAAACAGCTGAGGGGAATGTGTTCGGAGCCATAATAAACAAGGGCAGGTAGAGAAGTCGCCAGGTGAAAAGCAGCATGGAGTTGAAAGTAAGGAATGAGAAACCTCTCAGGACGTCAATCAGGCTGAGAAAATATAGGGAGCCAGCCGGAGGAAGCAAGTGTAGCGAATGAACTAAGGAGCAGCCGTCAGAACCCCCCCCCCCCCACAAGGAAAACACAAGGTCCAAGACAGCACAGGGAAGGCAGTAAGGAACAATGAGGCTAGGGGCAAAACAGAGGGGAAGGGGGGCCAGCCACACTGCTGAAGTGAGTGCGACTCACTCTAAGTAGGGCAGTGTGCAGCATACTGGTTTAAGTAGGGTGTGGAGGAGGAGCTCTTCCCCCACTTAACTAACTTAACTACGGGCATAGCCCGAAATCTATGCTGAGTTCCAGGGAGTGAGTGGGATGGTGTTGGTGGGGGGGGGTGTATGTCTCTTTGCAGTATTGTTATGGATGTAAATTGTCTGTGTTTATGGCATTGTTCTGTTTTTGGTTATGATGTACTGTTTGTGGTTTTGTTAATTGTTGGTTTTATTCTTAAAATCAATAAAGTATACAGTATTTAATAATAAATTTAAAAAAAAAGAAATCATGCCACTGAATATAGGATTGATGGAAGGTCCTGCCAGACTCAGTCAGTGACAAGTCCCCTATACACTGTGAATGGTCAGCTAAAACACTAAAGCCACCTATCCATAACACAAAAACAGGAATGAAGAGTTCAAGAGGACATGACACACATTAACTAGAGCTACCTGGACATCATCCCAGATATCCACACTAACCTTGACTACTTCATGAACCAATTTGTGGCAGTCTGTGACAGATTTGTCCCCCTGAAAAAACATATCATCCATGGTACTGCATCATGCTAGATCACTTCTGAAAAATTAGCTCAAATGCATAACAGGGATAAACTACTGCACTAAGCGAGAGCTACTGGCTCTCTGATTGATGTGCATAGGTACAACAAAATTTGAAATGCTTGCATTAGAGGGATAAGGTAGGCCAGGGCTGCTCTCTGCAAAGATCAGCAAACCTGAAATTGGTATAAGAGGAAAATGTTCTCTAGACAATATAACAACTCTTGGGTAAAAGTGATTATAGCACCCCCTATAATGCTCAACATCGATGGGACTGTAACCTTGGACTTAACTGAAACTGCTAACAAATTCAACTCTGCATTTACTGACCTCAGCTCGGTCCTCTCTCCCAATACTGTACCAATAACATGAGACAGCATTCAATCAGGTCCAGCAGCCAGTGCTGTCCAACATCTGGGCTTGCCCAAAAGCCCATCTCAGTATTAGATACCCTCAAGTATGTTAAAAGGATACTTGGTAAAACTAGGATGGGGAGTGATGTGATAGACATGAAACTACTCTCCATAGTCCTGGGGGAACTTGCTCTCTCCATCTCTAAGAGATTCAACATATCTATGCAGTTTTACCAGTTCCTTCCATCTGGAAAACAACATTAGTTATACACATCTTCAAAAGCAGAGACCTCTTCAACCCTGATAACTATAGGCCTATTTCAATCCTTCCCCCCCCATCCATGGCCCTTAAATGTAAATTATATGACCAATGGTCACCTACCTAAATAAACAAATATAATAATCGGTACACCTAGCAACATGCACAACAGAAAGCAGCACAACATAGCACTGCCCTAATTGTACACCAACTTCTTGCATGAGGCCCTTGATGGCAGTCACCTGATGGAAGTCATCTACATTGACTTGAACAAAGGATATGATTTTGTCAAGCATAAGCTGTTGCTAGACAAACTCCTCATGCTTGCCTCTCCCAGGATGTGGTAGCCTGGCTTCACAGCTATTTCTCTGACTGCTCACAGTGGGTAAAGATAAATGGCCTTCTCTCAGATGTTAAAAGCATTTCAGTAAGAGTGCCACAAGGCTCAATACTGAGTCCCCTCCTTTTTGGCCTGTTCATAAATAGCCTACTAGAAGCCTGCCAGACATCAAAGGTACTGTTGTATGCTGACAATGCTGTCATAGTCACCAGTAGTCCTCACCAAACAAAACTATACACTGCCCTTCAAGACAACTTTGCATCCCAGGAGAAATGGTTTGCATTAAATAAAGTGGTCTTAAACTATAAAAAAATAGACCATGTTGTTTTCAGGCCCGCAATTGAGGAAAAATATATCTCCTCTTGTCATCATTAATGAAGAAGGAGTTAGTCTGGAACAGGTTGACTTCTTCAAATACCTATGCGTTACCCTGGTGACACTATCTTTCATTCAACATGAGGATAACATTGTTAACGTTGCAAACCATAAGTTAGGAGCACTGTTCAGGAATTGCCTGAACCTTACCACTGAAACCAGACATCTTGTAGTCTCCAGGTCAGTCCTACCTACTGTATTCTAGACTATGGCCTCCCAGTTTACACAGTGGCAAGTGATTCTGTGTTCAACAGAGTAAGGTTGATGTTCAACAAGGCCTATCACTTTGCCCTAGGGTGGACAATCTTGCACATAGCTGCTTTCTTTACACCCTAGCCAATTGGCTTCCCCTACAAGACAGAATAAGGTACCAGACCTGCCTGCTTTCAAAAGAAGCACTGCTCAGCCTTACCCTTCTGGCTATCCTCAACCTGTTCTGCCCAGTTAACAACCATTACACCAGTAGGAGTATGACTAGAAATGCTCTAGAAATTCCCCTCCATACAACAAGTCTGGGATTGCTTTCCTTTGCAGCCAGGACATCTCACTGGCTGAACGAACTACCCGAAACCCATGTAGGGCACCCTAGAATTGCCCATTTCAAGAAGGCACTGAGAAAAAACTCGTTGCTAGTTCCAAAAGCCCTTGCTGCAACAAGTCTGTCACCTAATTTACTTTTCACCTTAATTTGTAATGAAGTTCACACTATGTCATGCCATTATAAATGGCCTTATTCCCTTAATGTTGACTAGACTACTTGGAGTCACAGTTATTTTTCTTTGACTGTATGCTGACTATGACTGGAGCTACATTACTTGTTTGCCTATAACTTGTTAAGTCTGTATTAATATACTTCCTTATCCTTGATGTGGAACCTTTGAAAATGAGCAGGTGTCTTCTGAATGACTAAATAACATAAAAATAAATAAACATAAAAAATAAAGGTAGTGACAGTGCCTAAGCAGGAAAATTATGGATTTACGATGGGTTGTCGACAACATTTTTGTTGAACGACCCAACAGCGAAGTCATCAGGTCGACCACATTTTGCACGGTTTCGGAGAACAAGTATTTTCTTCAGGGGACTTTGCCCCTGAATCCACCCCCCCTCCCACTTAGGATTCTCAACTCTGAGTCGGGGCTGATTCGGGTGGGTTGCAGGACCCCCGACAGACAGTGCCAGGTTCCAGCAGGTTCCCTACAGTGACGTGGCGCTGTAGTCGCTGTAGGGAACCCTGCAGTCAAAGTGTCTCTGTCAGGGGTGTGTACCGGAAATTACCTTGGAGTTATCATATCAGATGACCTCAAAGTGGTAGGGTAGTGTGACAAAGCAGTGGGTAGGGACGGGAGGATGCTGGGATGCATACCCAGAGGTAGCACTAGTAGGAGGAGGGAGGTGGTGTTACTACTGTATCAGTCACTGGTTAGACCTACCTGAATTTTTGTGTTCAGTTCTGGAGGCCACACCTCAGACATAGACATGGTGGAGGCAGTCCAGAGAAAGGCATCGGAAAGGGTGCAAGGGTTGCATCAAAAGCCCTAAGAGGAGAGACTCAGGAGTCTCAATACTTATAAACTAGAAGAAAGGAGAGTGAGATGGGCTATAATAAAGATCTACAAGTACCTCACAGGGAGAAAAGATGGTTGAAGGAGAGTCTTTTTCAAATCAGAAAGAGCAACAGGACCAGAGGGCATGCAATGAATGTGGAAGACGGGAAGTTTAAGAGGGATATGAAGAATTATTACTTCACTGACAGAGTGGTAGCCACTTGGAACAGACTGCCAGCAGAAATGGGGGAGGCAAAAACAGTAAGGTGTTTCAAGCATGTACGGGATAGACTTAGGAAAATATTAATAAAAAGGAAGGAAGGAAGGAAGGAGGGTGGGTCACTGAAGACCTGGTAAAGTCTGCAGAGACAGACTTGGGAGGGGGCAATCAGTCGTTTTCTGCTAGCAAATTCTGTGTTTCTATGTTTCTAGTTATCCCTATTTCCAACTTTTGCTTAGTCTCCTTCCCCAGATTTGTCATGTATTCTGGGTGAGGGCTTCCTTTCTCCACGATGGCTCCCTTTCTCCACTATGAATTCTGAGCTGAAATATTTATTCAGCAGGTTCGCTTTTCCTTATCATTGGCCATCATTCTCCTGCTTTCTGTATCCTTTCTGAGCCTGCTTTAGTCTTCCTCTTTTTCCTGATACACCTATAGAAGGCTTATCATTTATTTTCATTAAGCCTTTCCACTACCCTGCACTCTACCCCATATTTGTCCTTTTTTACCACTTTTCCTGCTACCCACAGCCTGTTCTAGTAAACTTCCCTGTTCCCTGCTGTCTGATTCCTCTTCTGCATTTTGAATTCTGATATCAGTAGCCTCCATCCCCCTCCTTGAAGAACCACATCCTTTTCTTATGTTTGTGCCTTACCTCACCATTTTCATGCAATATTTGGAAACCTCCAATACTGCACTTTTAATAGCCTAATATTTTTCTTTGTCACATCCTACTGCCCTACACACTCAGGTTTACCTTGAAGCAAAAGCTCCATCATCCATAACCCACTCTCCTGAAGTCTGGCACTAGTGTTTTATTCTTAGGAAGCTGTGGCTTTAGAGTTATGTTAAACAACATGTTAAACAGCATGGTGCTGTGATAGCTTGTCCACAGAGGTGCCTCAGCCTGTGATTCAACTCTGCATAATTATTGTTCAAGAGTACCAGGCCTGGGTGGGGGAGGTGCATCGCTTATGTGTTTCCTGATATGCTGTACTCAGAAGCAGTCCCTGAAAGATGCCCAGTTGTACAGCTGTGAATGTGTTCACAGACAAACTAGGCTGTCCATGAACATCTGTGGTCATTCCTGCTCTTTCCCTTTTATCTGTGCATGATAATTCCATCCATGGTTTGTGCATGATTCATGGACTAGACATGGGCTACCTGATGGGTAACTGGATTGGGTAGTTCGGGTAGTAGCAATTTTTGGCTGGGTAGGGTAGTTCTGGCAATGTACTACCCTACTCGACTTTACTGTGTACTTTTTGAGTTGGGTAGTTTTGCCACAGGTAATGAGTAATTGGAAACAGAAATTATAGGGCAGCCAAGGGCAGCCTGTGGGATCCTGGGACTCCTGCCAGGACTTCCAGGCTGAAAACAGGCATTAAAGGGCAGTCTGTGGAGTCCTTCATGAGCTTACAGCAAGAATAGGAGCACATGATACTGAGCTGACAATCTGATTGGTCAGTGGTGTCAGTGCTTCATCTGCTGTGAGCCTGTGTTGCGCAGATAGCAGCTGGCAGCAGTCTGGAGAGAAAACAGCTATGTGTCCATGGTTGGGTGCTCACTCTGCAGTCTGCAGCTAAATCGCAGTGATCATTTAATTAAAAGTTGAATAAAAAATATGATAAAATAAAAATCAAACCTCCGTGAAGGAGCAAAGGGAGTGGGGGTTGGGTTGGGAACTGAAATAATCTCAGGGAGGGGGAAATCAGGGGATCAACCTGATTCGAGGAGGTGGATGGTGTGGTGGTGGGGACAGAGCAGAGAATGAGCAAGTGGGGGGGGAGACAAAAAACACAGAAGGCAAAGCACTGGCAGCTGGTTTGAAAAAGTATTATTGTTTGTTTGGTGGCCTTGAGCCCTGTCATTAAATTATTACTTTATTAGCCTGCTGCACTAAGTGCTTCTGCAGCACAGTGAAAGCCTTGTACGACTGTATATTACACTGTCTGTTAGGTGCTTCAGGCTGAGAACTATCATTTATTACTATGACAGTCAGCTACACTGTGTGTCTCTGCAGCATAGTGAAAGCCATTTGGCTGTATTACACTGTTTGATAGATGCCCCGAGCCCTCTCATTTATTACTGTGACATGGCTACACTGTGTGTCTCTCTGCAGCATAGTGAAAGCCATTTATGCTGTATAAAACTGTTAGGTGCCCTGAGCCCTGTCATTTATTATCATGAATATAGCTACAATTTGTGTCTCTCCAGCATAGTGAAAGCCATTTAGGCTGTATTACACTGTTTGTTAGGTGCCTTGAGCCCTGCCATTTATTACCGTGACACAACTACACTGTGTGTCTCTGCAACGGTTAGTGAAATAATATCCATTCCTTTCACAGCTGTGTCTACTATGTCTTGTATTTCCCAGTCTAAGTCTACATAAAAGGAAGCACTATAATTCTGCATGTGCAACTGTTAATGACATGGCCAATATGAATTATACCACTAATGAAGAACATAGCGACAATAATAATAACATCCCCAGGGCTGGCACTAAAGCCCTGTTTACACAGCAGCAGTGATTGAAAATATCCACCACTCCTTGCTCACTATGCTGTTTGCAGACTTGGCAATTCAGTGTTTACACAACCCCCCCCCTTGCTGTGCCATAAGTGATGCCACAGGGTGGCTGTTCCTTCAGTGGGGCCATGTTTCCTGATGCCAGGAAAAAGGACTGCAGTGGACTGAGCGCAGAAGTGGGTTTACACAACAAGGAAAGATGTTCGATCCACAACACATCACCTCAACTGCATCGCTTCAAAAACAGGAACTGAATGCATCTTTAAGCACTCCGATGTGTGTTCATATGGCAGTATTTGCAGCACATCAACCTCTGCACACGGGTTGATGTGCTGCAAACAGGACACTGTAAATGGGACTATTATGTCCTACTGAACCAAAAAGCATATAAAGTTTCAGAAAGAACTGACTAGAGTTACTTGTCAAAGTACTAAACATTTTGCCACATGTGCCAGAATACTTCCAGCTGCTGAAGCATCATGCAAAGAGGCATCCTCCTCAAATAAAATCTCAGATGCTGACACAGTGAATGCCAATAGAGGTAGTGGTGATATTGGGGACTGGGAATGGACAAGCCCAGACTATGTCCTATATTATGATGATGGCACTTCCAGTTCTTCTGAATCATGTGGCGATGAGGTCTGTAGTTTCAATGAGGGGGTAGGAGATGATGCTGTTGTAAGGCATAATAGGCAAGTGCAAAAAAAGCAGTCATATGCTAAATGTAAGAATAAGATGAGCATGAATGAGAATGGTAATGGTATCCTGTGATGTGGGCTAGCTGCAAGAAGGAACCTACCAAAATGGCGACCCACTTGCAGCTCAGGAAGGACAGGGCAAGGGTGTGAGGAAGGTGACAGGATGTGGGAGGCTGGTGCATACAGCGACAGGATGTGGCTATATGTATAAATGTGTGGGGGGAGTAAGCATGACAGAAGAGATGGAGGGTTGGCCTGGCATGGTTGGCATGGGGTTGTCAAGCTGTCCCCATAGTGTGGTGGGTGGGTGGCAGCCTAAAGCTGTGAGGGTTCCGGGTTCAGGTCCAGGCGTGCCTACATTTTTGTGCGCCCGGCCTAAAAAAAATTTTTTTCCCAAAATTTGCACCCCAACATGCACCCTGGAGTTACAAATTTTTTAGTGGGGGGTACAGCCCCTTTCATTAACATTAAAATTCTAAGTCCCCGGCTTCATTTTTCTGTGCACCGGGGATGTACATCGCTGAAATTGATTCTCAGTGATGTACCCTCACCATAAAGATGGTCACCTTTCAGCAGTCACCATTATGATGTAGAACCAATGAGAACAGTTCATGTCAACAAGGAAATGGCAGTGTAGGGTTTCCTTCAGGTCCCTTGACTGTACAAGAAATAGTGCCAGGCACCATGGCACAAAGCAAAAGAGGTAAATCTTTAATGTAGAATTTATTTTCATTTCATGTTTATTTTATACTGGAGGGCTTGTGGCCATAAATATCCATTTTCACAGGCATCCGGTTTTAAACAATACAATGCACACATACAAAATTAAAATACGATAAATGACAAATTAATAAAACAACAACATAAAATATGAAATTATCTGATCATAGCATGATATTTTATATTGACCCTGCAGACAACTCTCGAGCTGTATGCAGGCTATGCAAAAAAGAGTGTCAGTCATGGTGGCAAAGCGGGAAATTTTGGAACATCAGTAATGATATGACATGCAAAGGCAAAATACTCAACTGAGTGGGAAGGGACAGTGTGATTGGTATGGGTGGTAGTAGAGAGGGGGGGTAGCGCTAACCATAGTGACAATGAACTGGAAGCAGGAACTGACACCAAACCACTTGATGTATCCTTGCAGTCTTCCCAGACAAACATAGATTGTTTTCCTCTGACACCATCAAGCACTGCAAAATCCCAAAGTAGTACTCTATCTGAAAAGGCATGAAAAAATGCTCTCCCCAACAAACAAAAAATATCTCAAGATTCTCATCAACTAACATTAAAAGAAAGTGTTGTGAGGACATCAAAATTTATTTGCCAGCATCCAACATGGCAGCTGTTAAATGGAGCCATTGCAGCGCTGTTGGCCGATTGCCAACCCCCTTTTGCTTTCTTTGCCCCAGAACGTTTCCTCAAGTTCATGAACTGGATTGAACCACGGTACACTGTTCCCTGGCAAACATGTCTCAGTGTGTACTGTAATCAATAAGCACTTGAAACTCGCTGAGGTGAAGCAGGTTCACATAACCACAGAAATATGGAACAGCAATAAAACAATTGACTGCATGACTGTTACCGCTCATTGGGTAAGTTTTCAGTCAGGAAGTAATAATCTCAGTTCTACCATAAGCAGTAGGAAGTAAGCTGTATTCTGATGAAAACCACACTGCTGTGAATTATTTGCAGGAGCTGGAACAGCAATTCCAGAAATAGCTTACTCCATATTCCTTATATCCATGGTTCATAGTGGCAGATAATGGTACCAACATTGTCAAAGCTGTTTAAGATGGCAACTAGCAACACATACCTTATTTTGCACTTTGCTTAAACCTTCTCATCCATAGTTTCCTAAATGGAAACATAAATGTTGAAAATCAGTTAGGCCTTGTTAGGAAAATATGTGAGTATTTCAGCCACTGTGTGAAAGCACAAAAAGTCTTGAATGGGCTGCAGAGGTCAAACATTTTACCACTCTATACATTAAAGCAGGAAGTTTCAGCCCACTGGACTTAATCATTTTACATTTGGAAAGCTTTCTTGAAGAAAACAAAGCTGTACATGATTACACCATGCAGAATCAAATAGGTAAAGTTGATATCATGCTCAGTGCCAGTAGCTGGACTCTACTTGAATGTTTGGTCAACTTACTGAAGCCATTTGAGACTGCCACACATGACAGTGCAGACAGTGCAACTCTGAGTCAGATTCTTCTCCAAATAAAATAGCTTGACATTTTCCTTGAGGACATAAAGAAAGACTTTCAGTCAAGAGATATCATCACCACTGTTCAGCTAGCAGATAACTTGAGTCTCAGACTATTGACTGATCAGAGAATAAATGCAATGTTTAAGAATGAAATCTATGTGTTGGCTACATTGCTAGATCCCACTTTAAGGGGAACATTGAAGCCATCCTTCCAGAATGGGAAGACACTGAGTATTGGACATGTCTTCTGCTAACTGAATGTGAGATTGCTCCTCCAACACCATTAACGGATGTTCAGCAGTCAAACCCTGCCGAACCGTAAGAGTGTGCCTCTGGCACAAACAAAAGCACATCTATATAGTCTTCACAATCATCAGTGTCATCAGTGAGGGAAATGATATCTACAGCTACTTTTTGTGTTTCCTATGTTCAGGATCAGAAAGACAAATAACTTCTGAGTTGCCTGCAACAACATAGATTAGAATTCTGTAAAGAAAGTGCAGCTGGTTCATCTGCCAGTCTGGTAATGATCTTGCAGATCACAATGATCCTGGGTATTTTGCGGACCGTACTGTGATTGGTCTCCAGGAAGATTCATTACTCTATTGGAAACAAAAGAGAACAATACGGCCAGATCTAGCAAATCTTGTTGTAGTGTACCTCAGTTGTCCACCTTCTAGCGTATATTCAGAATGCATATTTAGTGCGGCTGGAGAAATAGTCACTGACCAAAGAACACTGCTATGTCCTATAAATGTGGAAAGGCTTGCATTTCTCAAAAGAAATGCTAACAATTTCCCAATTGTCCTAAACACTGAATTATGTGATTCTGATCCTGAATATTAACAACTGCCTGCACACAGTGATACTGAATATGATGACTAGGTTGTGTACGAAACAAATAGAACCATCACCACTGCCACCATGCCAACCACATGTGCTATACTATTCTTAGTTTCCTTTTGTTAATCATCCATTTTATATTATGTAACTTTGATGCCCACCATGTGTATAATTTTTTAGAAACAGCAGCAGGCCCGTTAAGAGGAGCTGCACCTCTCATTCCTACCTCAGCAATGCTGGCCATGGGTATAATGGCTTGGGGCACCTAACAGCAGTGTAATAGTCAAAAACACTCTTTCACATGATTTTTTTATGGTCAGAGTTGGGTAATAGGGTAGTAGAATGAATCGGGTAGCAACTATCTGACCCAAACCAACTACTCATTTTTTATCTGAATATTTTGAGGGTAATTTGGGGTGGTTTAGAGATACCCTTGGGTAGTCTTGAGGGTCAAGTATTTTAGCACCCACCCATGTCTATCATTGACACAACTGTCCATAGTTGATAGACATGCACAAAAGCCTGGGGTGAAAAATAATCATGAGAGACTAATAAGTAGAGCTAAATCTGTTTTCATTTTTGTAAATAAAATAAACAGATTTGGATAAAACAGCATTTAAAATTATTTCAGGTACTTCAGCAACCACAATTGTCCATGATCCTAATACCTTTTTTTGTGTCTACACTTGAAAAGGCCTTTCATGATTTGTGTTTTAATTACAATATTACTCAAACTTTTTCTCTCTGTGACCAGCTAAGGATTATATTAAGGATTGTATCCTAGTTAAAGAGCAACTTTGCACTTCAGCATGTAATGTCATAAATGTGTTCCTTTCCAAAGTTTACAGCACATCTTGGTAGTCTATCTAAAAAGTCTGTATAAAAAGCATTTGTCTCCCCCTAGTAACCTCACTATACCTTTGTGTATGACATCATTGTGCTCACCACAAAAACAGACTGATGTCACAAAACAGAATGTGTGGTTAGCAGTGAGAGTCAGATATATTTTGAAAGACTCATAGAAATAAGTGCAGCATTACCTACAATAATTAGTAGACCACAAGCGGAGAAAGTAAAAAAAAAATAAAAAAATAATTGGAAAACAATAAAATTAAAACATAACTGGTGTAAGTCTGCTGTTTTTAAGCTTTTTATTACAGCAGAGAATTGCTCTTTAAATATATTGTAAACATGGGCTCAATTTTCAGAGTGCTGTTAGAGCATGTTTCACAAAACCACCACCTGTGGCAACCATGGGTGCACCAGGGACCCTTCACTGGATTCTTGAACAACAGTGGTCCCTGTGCCAAAGTCCCCAGATTTACTGAGGTGAGGTGTTGCACCAAATACATGGCACATCAAAGGGGTCTGATGAAGAGTGTTGTCATCCCCCACCCCAATGGAGATCCAGCACTGGTACAGCAACACAGTGGAAGGGGGGGCATCCTGAAAATGGCATGGGACAGTGAGCATGTATCCATGGGAGTGCCCTAAGGGGCAATGTGTGTACAGATATCAGTGCCAGGGAAAATGTAGCACCAAGCAGGTGTGCCCACATCAGGCACACAGACGGGGCTCAGAGATGCACAGATGGGGTACTGAGTATTCAGGCTTACTGAGCATGTTGTACAGTAAGCCTGATTATGCGGTACCCTGTCTACCCTTTTTGAGGGCCTAAATAATTTTATTTTGGTTAAAGGTATTTACCTAAAACACGAAGATTAGATTGAAAGATGTGACTTTCAAAAAACTATTGAAACACTAGTTAGCCTTTTTAAGTTTTTGCCATCTGTTATTTCAGCATATAATAATCCATCCAAAACTTTGCCAAGATCTACTTAATTTAAAACTAGTTATGCCATCTATTATCATAGCAGTGAAAGACAGCTACTTAATGTAGCTTTTCTGTTCTTCATAGCAAAAATCAGTTTCCAAAATATATTTAAGCTATAGCTGTAGTCTCAAAATCTGGTTAATTAATAGCCCATGTTAATTAATAAATTGTTTTGGTTCTATCTGGCTACTGTTCTTATCAAATTTGCCATAGCATTCTTCATGCATAATCTCCATGTATTATGAACTTTTCAAAAACTGTATATTTTCTGAATATTCTGGACACACCGTGGCAACCATGTTTTGTCTATGGTCATATGAGCATTAGCAACTAAATTGGCATAATTTATTTGCACATCAACATGCAGAATTTGACACTTTAAACTAATAAAAATAATCACAATTATATATGCAAACAGAAATTAAGTATTTGAGAATAAAATAATTAATATAATAAGTCTGCATTTCTTAGGAGTTCATTTTTCAGGTGGTATAAATAGCAATTTTTCCATTCTATTGTTTATGAATAAAGAGAGACACCATTATTAAGAGGAACAACAGCAACAATGGATACATAAATGAAAACTATTTGCAAAAGTACAGTATGTGTGGATAATACATAGTCATTACAGAATGTTAAGGTTGTTGAAAAAACAAATTATGTTAAATAAATGATGTTCTTCCCCTACTTCAACTACAATGATTCAACTCATCCTTGCCTGCTGATGGGTTTGTACCACATCCTGCTTGTATCATCCCTTATATGCAATGCACACACACTCTCATTTTTCTCTGTCACTCTGTGAAAGAGAATGTAGCATGAGACTGAGAGGTCCCAATCATGGCTGGGTGTAGTCCACATTTCTAATATGGCTATGATGTCAGTTTGTCCCTCTCTAGCCAATACCTGCAGAACTCCCTTATTGTTCCCAAGGCTCCTGGCATTTAAGCTGATAACCATCCATGTGTCCCTTCCTTTGTCCCTGCTTTGACCCATCTGCATCCCCTTTGCATTCTATTTATTATAAACTAATTTCCCTTTGTTTGCTCACTACTATTATTACCACCCTGAGTTGCCCTCTCCCATCTGGGAAGTGCTAACTAGGTCCCCTATTCTCCTTATTGCATCTCTGTGGCTCAGTTTGTAGCATATCCACCTTTAATTTATTTGTTGTTTGAAATGTTTCACCAGAAAGGCACACTGAGCAAATAGTCACTCATCTCCCAGTGTGACCTGGGAGGAAGAGGTACAATAGGGATGAGACATTATACATTCACGTTGCATAGATCAACATTAACATATAATTACTTAAGGCAGGTGTTACAAACAGTGTTATGTACATGGGTAAATTGAGAGAACAAATAAAAAGTGCAAGAGTAATAAGTAAACAAGTGCTGTTATGAAAGGAAGGGTAAAGGGGAGAGAGGGGTGAAAAAAAGGGAAGGGGAAGAGTACTGCCCCAGAGAGACCCTTTCAGGATGTGGGGAACCCTGCAAAGGGGATGAGGAGGCTAGAGAGAAGGGAGAGAAGGCAGTAGGAATTTAAAGCGATAGAGAGAGAGAGAGAGGGCGCAAGTGTGAACTAACACCAAGGAGGGGAAAATAGGACCTAACCAAAAAGAGAACCCTTCATGATGCAGGGAATCCCTCAAGTGTAGGCCAGTAGATAGAAATTTAGAGAGGGATAGATAGAGAGAGGGAGGAAATAAGAATTAAGAACTAACACCTTGGAGGGGATGGAGCCTATTAAAGGGAACCCTTCATGATGCTGGGCATCCTGCATTGAAGGCCAAGATAGGTGGGGGAAGGGGGAAAAAAGAAGGCCAGCCTAGGCACAGCAGGTCCCCCTTCAGGATGTTGAGAACCCTGCAAGGGGACTGTGAAGGCTAGGGATAAAAGGAGGAGAGGGTAGAGGAAGGGAGGAGGTGTAAGAACAGCACCTAGGAGGGGCTAGAGTCAATCCCATGGAGAGCTTCGGGAGCTGAGGGTCCATGCAAGAATACAGGGAAGACCAATAGGGGTGGGAGATGGAAGGAGAGAGAAGGTGGTAGATCCAAGGGGGGGGTCATTTCTGGAAAGGGTCAATGAGTAAGTTCCGAAGGGGGAGGATCTGTAAGTAGCTATAGGAAGGAAATTAAAGAGGGTCATTACAGGAACAGCTAGCTGCAAGATAGTTGGAGATGACAGAGTTGATAGAGTAAAAGGGGGAGGAGTGATTGGGGAGGTAGGGAGTTCCATATTTTAAGGGAAACGGTGAGAGTAGCCAGGCTGGCCAATGAAGGTGGACCGGGGGGACAGTCAGTGTCTGAGTGTCAGTAGATCTAAGGGAGTGGGAAGGAGGGGGGTGTAATAAATGAGAAGAAGTGATAGGAAGGGAGTTCACATAGCCAGTGTTTAGAGATGAATTTACCTCAGTGAGAGATGCACCTATTTGTAAGAAAGGGGAAGGAAAGGGCTCAATAGAAATCTCAGTGGTGGGAGCGAGAGGGAGCATCAAGGGCAAAGCAGCAGAAGAAGTTGAAGACAGTGTCCAGTCTGGTCACGGAGGACTTGGGAGCTGCACTGTAGACTATGTCGCAGTAGTCAAAAATGGGGAGGATCATCTTATGGACAAGTTCATGCCTAACCACAGGAGCGATGCAACTACAGTTCCTGAACAAGGCACCAAACTTGTGGTGCAATTTTTTCTGGATGGCGTTAATGTGTCCAGAGAAGTTGAGGTGTTGATATAACCAAACCCCAAGGTATCTGAAGGAGGATGTGTCCTCTAGAAAAGTCCCATAGAGGGTACAGAAGGTGGGCAGGGATAGAAGCCAAAAGAGTCTCTGCCTTGTGCCAAAGGTCATGGAGACAGTCTTCTTAGCATTGAGGAATAACTGATAGTTAGCAAGCCATAGCTGGACCTTATTGAAGAGGAATAGTTGATGGTTAGCAGGCCATGGCTGGACCTTGTTGGAGTCTGTCTGCAGAGGGGGGAGGTGCATTCTACATTACCAGAAGATTCTGTGGGGAAGGTAGCTGGTGCTCAGGTAAATTCCGTTCTCTGAGTTAAACTGGTGTGGAGCTAGCAGTGTGTGAGTCAGTCTGCAGTGGGGGGGAGGTGCAGTCTACATTACCAGAATGTTCTGTGGGGAAGGTAGCTGGTGCTCAGGCAAATTCTGTTCTCTGAGTTAAAACTGAGGAGAACTGGGATTGTGTTGCCAGGGCTGATACACTCTCGTTAGAGTCGGGTGTAGGCCCTAATCCCACCCTCCCCCAAGCCCTCCCTCCCCTGAGCTCAGGTCATTTATAGGGGAACACCTGCCCTCCAATTGGAGGATAAGGCTTCAGGTGCAGCTCATGTAGTTCTATCCACTGGGAGTAGGGTTAAAAGGCTGGGAGAGAGGAGCTTAGAAAGTTGTACACTTCCCTTATAAATTTACTGTGTAGTACTGCACCTAGTAACAGGGGTACCCGTTTACTGTGGGACTGTATCTAGGATTTGTGGATGACCCGATTAGTGGGGAGGGGTGTATATTGGACTAGTGGAGAACCGGGTGGCTTACCCAAGGAAACCTACTTGGAGGGGGATGAGACCACACGTCATCAGGGTCGGCATCTTTGGGAGGGTTGTGGGGTGCACAGGGTGTGCGGTGGCCATGATACTGGACTGGGCTTGGATGTTCAGAGGTTGCCCAGTGTGCTACCATCTGGCACAGCTTAGGGAGGAGGTTGAGGGGATTAGGAGACAGCTGGTGGTAGGGGGGAGGTATGGTTGGGGAATAGGGCAGGGGCTCTCCCACTGGGTTTCAACAAGCACTAGGGGTGGAGGCAAAGGTAAAGGAGTGCAGGAGATTACTCTGGGGTCGCATAGGGACCCTGACAGAGGGGGCCCAAAAGGAGGACACTATCAAGGTGGCAGGCAGGTATCTGGGGACCCCCACAGAGGGGGGACAATAGGAGAACATTCCAGGGAAGCAGGCAGTTGTCTGGGGCTGGACAGAAGGAAGCAAGGTGGGGAGGTGGATCAGACCTAAGCTCAGTAACCACCTCACTCTTCTTCTGCTTGAGGTTGGGGGGGATGTAGCCATGACAGGGGCAGTTAAAGATGGAAAGGGAATGGGGGCAGGAGGAGGGGGTAGGATAGCAGGAAGAACAGGGGGAACTTGGAATGCGGGAGAATGGGGGAGCGGGTGATCAGAGCAGGAGGAGGAGGAGGGGGTTGAGGGAGGAAAGCGCAAGGAGAAGGACCAGTTGGGAGGAAAGGGCAAAGAGAAGGATCAGAAGTACAAGGATGATACAGTAAAGGGATCTGAGGGTATAGGCCAGGGGAACATGACAGGCAAGGAGGGGCTGAATGGAGACGGGAAGGAAGGGAGGACGATCTAGGCTACTTTAGCAGATGGGGGGAAGGAACAGTCGTGAGCAGTGACGGGGGTAGGAGGGTACAGATGGATACTCGGGAGGAGGAGATGCATAGGATCAGAGGGAAGGGGTGGCCAGGGTAAATAAGGAGGGGGCAGCATGTGGCACCCAGATAGGGGGAGGAGCAAGGAGCTGGCTAGGGGAAGGGGCTGGTAGAAAGGATGAGGGACATGGAAGGGGGAATGGAGGAAAAGGAACAGTCAGAATGCTCCTGTTGGAGGATTCCCTGTTCAGGGATATCAAATGGGATAGGGAGAGGGAAGCCTGCCCTGTTAAAACAAAATGCTTCCCTGGACTAATGATGCACAGGGTCAAGCATGAGGTATATCAGCTGGCAAAGGATTGTGGGGGTTCCCCGGACATACTGGTCCACCTATGTACAAATGACATTGAGGGAAATAGCAAGCTAGAGATACAGGCAAGGTTCAGGAAGCTTGCTAGGGTCTGTCATGACAAAGGATGTGCAATTTCCTTCTCAGAAATCCTGACAGTGCCAAGGGCTAGTGGGGAACACAAAAGGAAGATTAGGAAGATAAACCAGTGGCTTAGGGAATGATGTGGAGCCAGATGGTATGGGTTGATGGGGGATTGGGGGGAAACCTGGGAGGATAAGGGGCTGTATGCTAGAGATAGGCTCCATCTCAATTTGTGGGGAAGGAAAATCCTAGAGTTGAAAATAGAGGGGTTCATTGGTGAAAG
The DNA here is from genome assembly GCA_016271365.2 of Neoceratodus forsteri. Lineage (NCBI taxonomy): Eukaryota > Metazoa > Chordata > Ceratodontiformes > Ceratodontidae > Neoceratodus > Neoceratodus forsteri. Next base: position 60,850,116 of record CM028130.1, read on the forward strand.
GTGGGGTTTAAACTTGTGAACGGGGGAGGGATGGGAGAAAAGGCTGTTGAGGGGGGCCCGATAAAGGAGGAACTCTGTCTCCACCCCCTTGGGGAGTGGGAGAAATGCAGGAAAAGTATGACTGGTAAGGTGCAGACCAGGGGAAGATGGAATACCCATAGGAACGCAAGCAGGGGAAATGGAAGTATAGGGAAAGGGTGGAAAGTAGTCCTGCTAAATGCCAGGAGCTTGGGCAATAAAATGCCTGAGCTCCAGGTGATGCTAAGTGAGGGAGAGGTGGATGTGGCAGCAGTCACTGAGACCTGGGCCACCACAGGGCATGACTGGGACCTGAATCTGGAGGGTTACACCATGTTCAGGAAGGATGGGGGGGAGGGAAGGGAAGGAGGAGTAGCAATAATAGCCAAAAACTGCATTGGCATAGGAGGAGTAGAGGAAGCAGAGGAAACTGTGGAGGCGATTTGGGTCACCTTGATAACAAGGGAGGGCAAGAGAGTAAAAATATGAGTGGTGTACAGACCACCTGCACTGGCGGAGGAGCTGGAGGTGAGATTGGTGGCAGATGTTAGGAGACACTGCAGATTGGACAAGGGAAGGGTGGTGGTGTTGGGGACTTAAACATGCTAGAAATGGACTGAGAGACTATGACATCCTTGGTGGCCAGGGAACAGAGGTTGTTGGATGTCTTTCATGGCATGTTCCTAACTCAGCAGGTGGGGGAACCGACCAGGGAGGCATGGGTACTGGATGTGGTCCTGGCAGACAGTGACCGGATTGGGGGCCTGGAGGTAAGAGATCCATTGGCGGGGAGTGACCATACCACAGTCTAGTTCTGCCTGGACCTAGGAGGAGTAGAAGGCTGCACAAAGACGGAGGTAACTGACTTCAGGGGTGCGGAACTCAAGGAAATGTGAAGGATCCTTAAGGAGCATTTGGATGTGATTGGGCTAGACATGGATGCTGATAGTGAGTGGGAAATCATCAGGAGAGGGGTGCAGGGTGCTACCAGCACCTGTGCAAGAGTAAGATAAAAATGCTTTAGGGCCCAAAAACCCTGCTGGTGGACCAGGGAGGTTCAGGAGGTGGTGAGGGGAAAGAAGACAGCCTAAAGGCAATTCAAGTGCTCAAGGAGTGAAAGAGATCAAGGGGAATATGAGCTGAAGGCTAGAAGGGCCACTAGGGTGGTGAGGGTGGCTAAGGCAAGGAAGGAGCAGAACCTGGCTAGGGAAATTAGGGGAGGAAACAAGGGGTTCTTTAGATACATTGGAGAAAAACAACAGGTGAAGGGGCAGATTAGCAGGATTAAAACAGGGGAGGGATGGGCACAAGACCTGGGGGAACAGGCTGAGGTACTAAATGAGTACTTCACCCTCAGCTTTCACCAAGGAAAATAGGGGGGCTGCATCATACATGGGAGGAGATGGTCTAACTGAGATGGGGGGGGCTCTTACCTAATGGTGGGTCTGGGGAGGGGGGGCATCACTGGCAGAAGGGGGGAGGGCTAAGCAGGGGGATGAGGTAGCGGAGGTGGAAATCATGGCAGAGAGAGTGAGGGAAGCCCTGAGGTCCCTTAAGTTGAAGAAAGCACCAGGGCCAGACAAATTACATCCCAGTGTGTTGAAGGAACTGGCGGATGTCCTGGCGAAACCCCTGGTGGAGCTTTTCAGCATCTCTATGATGACAGGTTGGGTGCCCCAGGACTGGAAGGTGACTCATATAGTGCCTATCCACAAGGGGGGATCAAGGGAGATGGCAGAGATCAATAGACCCATCAGCCTGACATCGGTGGTGGGCAAGGTGATGAAGGGCATTGTCAAAGAGAGGCTGGGGGGGACCTGGAAAAGTCAGGGTGCCTGGATGATAGACAGCATGGATTGGTCCTGGGGAAATCGTGTCAGACAAACCTTGTGGTGCTCTATGACTAGGTGATGAGTGCCTTTGACCAGGGTAGACTGGTGGATGTCCTCTTTCTTGACTTCAGCAAGGCATTTGACTCTGTTCCTCAAGGGTTCCTGTTGGATAAGCTGGGAGAAATGGAGTGGGGAACCGGATGATCAGATGGATAGGCAACTGGCTCCAGGACCAGACCCAGAGGATTGTAGTTGGTGGGATAGTCTCATCCCCAAGGAGGGTCATTAGTGGAGTCCCACAGGGATCTGTCCTTGGGCCCCTCCTGTTCAACACCTATGTCTCTGACATAAGGACAGGTTTTAGGAGTGAGATGAGTCTCTTTGTGGATGACTCAAAACTGGGGGCAGTGGTGGATGGGGAGGAGGGGAGGGTGGCTCTACAGGGGGACCTGGAGGCTCTGGAAAGGTGGTCTAGAAAGTGGAAGCTGAGGTTCAATGCAGGGAAATGCAAGGTACTGCACCTGGGTGCCAGAAACCCGGGCCAAGTGTACACCCTTGGGGGGGGGAATGCTATAAGTCACGGTGGCTGAGAGGGACCTGGGGGTGGTGGTGAATGTCAAGATGAACAACTCAGAGACTTGTAGGAGGGCAGTGGCCAAGGCCAACAGGATGCTGGGATGCATCGCTAGGGGATCACCTCTAGAAGGAGGGAAGTGATACTCCCTCTGTATAACTGCTTGATGAAGCCGCACCTCAAGTACTGCATGAAGTGTTGGAGGCCTCACTTAAAGAAGGACATTGAGCTCTTGGAGAGGGTCCAGAGGAGGGCAACCAAAATGGTTTGGGGCTTGGGGGTCAGGACCTATGGGGAGAGGCTCGAGGAGCTAAATATGTACACATTGGAAGAGAGAAGGGACCGGGGAGACATGATAGAGGTCCTCAGGTACATGAAGGGAGTAAATAGGGGAGGACCAGTCAGGGTGCTTCAAAGAAAGGGGGCGCAACCAGAGGGCATAGGTGGAAGCTGGAGGGGGGAGATTCAGGGGAGAAAGGAGGAGGTGCTATTTCACTGTGAGGGTGGTGGAGCCATGGAATTCACTGCCCAGTGGGCTGGTGGAGGCAGAGATGGTGGAGGGGTTCAAGGGGGATGGGACAGGTGCAGGGGAAGGGATCTGGAAGGAAAATCCAGTGCAGCAAGAATATCCAGGACTGGGAAGGGAGAAGTCAGAAAGGCAAGGGGAGGGCAGCAATGTCAGCTCCCAGAGTGGGGTCTGACCAAATGAGCAGACACGAAAGACCGTTATGCCTATTCTGCTGGCATTTTGGTATGTTATTAAGTCGAGCTGTAAGCAGGATGTAACCTCAGCTGGACATGAGCCAGATGCATGCAGGACAGTATCATTGGCGCACATGTGGTTGATGGTGGAGGGGGAACAGACAGTGGGCAGGTCATTTAGGAAGATGGAGAATAGAAGGGGATCAAGGACAGAGCCCTGAGGGACTCCAGTGTAGATCAAGAGGGGTGGTGAGATAGCATCTGAGATTTTAGCTGATTGAGTTCTACCAGTAAAGTAGGCCTTGAACCAATTAGTGGCAGAAGGGGATCGACGAGCAGATGAGTGGTAATCAAGGAGAAGGGAGTGGGAAACAGTGTTAAAAACCTTAGCAAGGTTGACAAATATGGCTCAGGTGATTTGGCCATTGTCCATCCCGGTGAGGATGGAGTCAGTGAGCCGAAGTAGGGAGGTGGTGGTAGAGTGTTTTTTTCCTGAAATCAGATTGGAAAGGGGTGAAGAAGGAGGTATCGGATAGAAAGGAGGTAAGTTGGGAGGGGATCCGGTCATAATAGTGCATCCGAAATAGCGTGAGCAAAAACAGTGCATACATAATAGCACTGCAACACTATAGCTCGTTAGCAATATAGCGCGAATGAAAGAATACCGTGCAGCTGCTACAGAATATATATAAATATAATTGCTCCATTCTTCTGAAGAATAAGAGGGTAGAGAAAGTACAAAGTAAAAATTTTAAGCTATGCGAGATAATGTATTTGACAAACAAAAATGAAGTTTAGTTAAGTCCTCATATATAAACCCAAACATGTATTTTCTAACAAGAGCAGCACATCTCATCAAAACTGATACTGGATGGGATGCACTAATTGAGAATTTAATTTAAAGGGAAGTCTGCTTAGTTGTTCAGTTTCCACCATGTACAGATCAGCAAGAATATAAATGTGTGTAGTACAATGAGTAATCACACCATTCTTCTACCCCTTTTTAGCGAGGGTTTTAGCTGGATGAGTGTCACACTTTAAAACCTGTATTCCAAGTTCCAGAGTGCCTCTGCCCTCTTGAAGAGTAAATTATTCATCATGCCGTATTTTGAGAGACAGCAGAAGTTGGGAGTCACCCCTATCTTACGGGTTACACAGCACCGGATATAAAAAATAGAAGACCGTGCAATTAACGTCTATCTAACGGGGAACACCAAGGGAGTAGGTCAGACAACCCCAGCGTCTATTTCTCAGGCTTCAAAACTGTCTCTGAGAAGAAAAGAGGAAATCTGTAGCAGGAACAACAAGCATCGTTAGCAATGTTACAGATAGGATCAGAGTTTATACATTACATTGGTGCATCATTTTCCACATACAAATGAATAGTTTCAGAGGATGAGTAGAATACCTTTTGCCTATCTACCCTTAACACTTAGCTTGAATAACCTGTTCAATCTGGCCATAACTCAAGATCAATAGCTTTGTCTATAGGTTCCCATTTTATAAAACTCCTGGATCTTATCATTACTTGTGCTCTTTCTAACGTGAGACAGAGCTTTACATTGTTTCAACATAGGCTAATGGAAGACGAATCCACTGACATCCATCTCTGAGTGATTGCTTTTCTTGTGTTAATTAAAGCTATGGACCATATTTTGTTCAGTAAGCTTCAATTTCATCAATGCGCTATTAAATTACGCTATTAAATTACACGCTATAATTTGCATTAGCTGTTATGCTGTTGCGCTAAAATGTAAGCGCTGAAATAACACGCGCGATATTGCATGCGCGATTTTGACAGTGTTCCAGTTGGGAGAGGACTAGATGTTCTTGCAGTTTGGCTAGGGTAGGTAGTAGCAAGATGGGGTGATAGTCGTCAGGGGATGAGAGGTCACCACCTTTAGATAAGGGGAGAACCACTGTGTGCTCCAAGGGGTAGGGATATCAGAGGTTGAGAAGGAGAGATTTAGGATTAGGGAGAGGGGGTAGTCAATGGCAGGGGCTGACAGAGAAAGGAGTTTAGGGTCAAGGTAATCTGGGGAGGAGCCTTTTGAGGGATTGATGGTGAAGAGACCACTTACAGTATCATTGGGGGAGACTGTAGAGAAGGAGAAGGAGAAGGAGGAGTGTGAGCAATTAGGAGGTGGAGCAGTATTGGGGGAGGATGGAGGGGCAGTAGTGACAAATTGCGGTGGGTAGATAGGGAGGGACTTCAGCAGTTTGGTGGCACAGGAGGTATAACAGGAGTTAAATTCTGCAGCTACAGCATGTGAGTCGGCTATAAGACTGTCATTTACTTTAAGCACAGGGAAGGGGGTCTGGGACTGAGGGGTAAAGACGGCATGGACCACCTTCCAGAACTTGGAAATGGAGTTTATGTTAGTGAGGAATGCATTTTTGAAGTATTCAGACTTTGCTAGCCTTGTTGCCCTGGTACCGTTGTTTTGGAGCTTATGGTAGTTCGTGAGGTCACTAGGAAGCTGGGTGGCTTTGAGGCACATCCAGGCATGATCTCTGGCCCTGCAACAAGCTAAGAGTTCTGGATTAATCCACAGTAGGTGGTTACCCTTAACCCTGGTTTGTTTGAAATGGGAACAGGTGTTCCAATTCTCAAGGAATATATTTTTGAAGTAGGCTACAGCCTTATCAACTGAAGGGGAGGATGCTAAGGGAGACCAGTCAGAGAGGGCTAAGTTGTGCAGGAGAGGTTCTAGGTCTAGGAATTTGAAAGAGCACAATTGCAAGGTTTTATACAGAGATTTTGATCTGTGGACTTTTCTGACAATGAATATTGGGTTGTAGTCACTGTGTAGAGTATCAGGAAGGGGGTGTGTGATAAAAGTCCAGTTGCTTAGGGAGTGATTTTGTGTTTTATGGTTATGACAGGTGGGTTCCAAGATCAATTGTGAGAGATTAAGGGCTCCAAGATCATTATATATTTTGGTTATTTTGGGAGATTTCAATTTAAACTGCGGTCGCCTAGGATGTATAATTCACCAGAGCGAGAAAGGGCGGTGATAGAGGTTATGAGGTCAAGCGCGATAGAGGGCTGGGCATTTGGGCAACTGTAAAGATGGGAAGAGTGAAGGCAGAGTTACATAAATAACTAGGACGTCATGGTACGCTGGGCTGGAGGATGAATAAATAATAGACTATTGGAGGGAGGTAAGAATGTACATGGCTACGCCACCACCCCTACCTTCACAGTCTTGCCTCAGGAGGGTGTAGCCAAGAATGAAGACCAAGTGGTCCAGGATCATGCTCTTCAGCCATGTTTCAATGATGATTAGTATATCAGGTTTTAGAGTGGCCACCATGGTTTGTAGTAGGTCGATTTTTTTTTTTGCAACAAACTATGGATATTTAGGTGAAGGATCCTGAAACCCTTGAGGAGGACTGGGGGGGTGCAATAGAGGGGGCCAGCCACAGTAGATAATGAAGTGTTCAGAGCATAAGACACAGTCGGGCCAAGGTTTGGGTGGATGTCTCCACAAGAAAGCAAGAGTAGAGCTAAAATGAGGAAGTGAAGCTTGAGGCATTTAGAGGCAGATGTCAAGGAAGTCGGGTTTCTGGAAGAGTAGTGAGCTTAAGAGTGGGGGAGCAGATGATGAAGAGCAGCAAAAAAGGGTGGGGCAGTTAGTAATGAAGCATGAGGGAGAAAGGAAGAATATGACCATAGTTAAAAGGGGGGGAGTGAGTGAGTGAGTGAGGATGTAAATAGGGGATTGTCGATAGAAGGAGTGGGAAGGAGACAAGTTATACGGCATTTGCAAGAAGAGACCAATCAGAGGAGGTAGAGAGAGTGCTAGTAGTAGAAAAAGGGAGAGTAGGAGTTTCATTTTGCAAGGAGGCATGGTTATTTGGATAGCCAAGAAGAACTGGGAGTGAAAAAGATTTGGAAGAGCAGCAGCAGGGTAGTGGAAACTGAGCAGAGGAAACTTGGCTGTAAATTAGACAGAGGTCCTGCAGGGATCTAGAATACTGTACTTCGTATATTGCCCTCTAGTAACGATACATTATAACCTGCTAAGGGGATAGTGGGTACTTAGTAATTCACAAGCAGATTGGTCAACTGAAACCCAGGTGCTATAAGTAAGAGTCCAGATATGGTGGGAGGCTGGGGGGTGGGTGGGAAGCAGGCATGAAGCGCCAGAAGGAAGTAGCCTGTGTTCCTTTGCTGAAGAGAGCAGAATGGGTGGCAGCTTCTGAGGTGCCGGTCACACCGCTTAAGGTCCAGGAGAGCTATTATCACTGTTGGGCATGGGCTTCAGGCGGGCAGCAACTTTGGAGGAGGTGGTCCTGCCACTAGTGGGCATGTAGACACTCGAGTTCCCAAACAGCTTGGGCCACACCACAGCACCTGCTCAGGGGCTCCTCTGACTGTGTTCCGTCCCTGAAGAGAGCATGATGGGTGGCATCTTCCATGGTGCCAGTTGCTCCGCTAAAGGTCCAGGAGGAATGTTATCATTGTTGGGCTCAAAGTTCGGGTGGGCAGCAGCTTTGGAGAAGCTGGTCCTGCCACTATTGGGCTTGTAAGCAGGCAAGTTCCAGAAGAGCTTGAGCTGCAGCAGAGTGGGGCGTCCACTCAGGGGATTCATTTATTTATTCATTACAAATCGGGTTTACAACCTTTGAGTCAGAGACTCATTTACAAAGGCACCTCATTGCAGGGGGGGGCAGACATCAAGACAGTTATTACAGTGCAGATTAAAACAGAGGATAGCATTACAGGTGCAGTAAAAGGAACATTTAACATAGATACACTTAGGTTACATAATGTAGTAGTTTGTATGTTACTTAGGTTATATAATGTTACAAAATTGTGAGTTACACTCATGGATATAGTAGGTCCTCAGAGAAGACAGCGAGTTACATCCCTGTTTGGACCTAGTAGGGAAGGGGTAGGTCTGGGGGAGGGACAGGCTGTCCAGTGGACATTATCAAGCCAGGGGGCAAGGTGGGCAGGAACCACAGGTTTCAACAGGGGGTTAGTTGCACCTACAACAGCAGGTATTAAAGATATGGTTCCGAAGGGCTGTTTTGAAGGAGCCAATTTTTGGCAAGTTGGAGATGCAGCTAGGGAGGGAGTTGAACCAGGTGGGGGCTCGGTAGAGGAAGGATCTCTGGGCAAGCGAGGTCTTGGTTCTGGGCACCTTGAAAATGGCTTTAACAGAGCTACAGATGGTGATGGATGAAGATGGCTGCTGTAGGGAGGTGGAGACCCCCCGGGGGGGAGAATCCTAGCAGTGATTTCTTAGCGAGAAGGCAGGTCTTGTACAGCAGTCACTCCTCAAAGTTGAGAAGATTGGTGGTAGTATAGGGAAGGCAGGTGTGAGTTGGGCTGGGGGCACCGGTCAGGAGCCTACAGGCCTTATTGATGGAGAGTTGGATTTTGGAGAGGGCAGTGTTGTCAACTGCAGCGTAGATGGGCAAGCCATAGTCCATGATAAACAAGATGGAGGAGGAGATGGCCAGCCTGAGGGCAACCTGAGGCAGGCTGTCCCTGAGCTGGTATAGCAGGCCAATATAAGAGTTAATGGTGGCTGACAGGGCATTAATGTGGGTGTGGAAGGAGAGGGCAGTATCGAAAGTGAAGCCTAGGTACTTGTATGTGGTCGCTTGTTCTAGTGGGTGCAGAGTGCTGGGTATAATCAAGAGGGGGTATTTTTAGCTTTATTTTGGTGGTGGGAGAAAAGCATTGATTTAGTTTTCTTTAGGTTAATGACCAGTCTATGGTTGCCGAACCACCTTTCGGCTTAGTTGTAAGCTTGCTGGAGGGATAATTGAAGGGAGGTGGGATTGGGATGTGAGGCAACGATGACTGTATCATCGGCGTAGAGGAGCATTTTATTGGTACATGAGCTGGGGAGGGTGTTGAGGTAGAGACTAAAAAGTATTGGACCCAGGATGGAGCTCTAAGGGACCCTGGAGCGAACAGGAAGAGTGCTGGAGAGGGGGCCGCTGATCTTGACACACTGGGATCTAGCAGAAAGAACCAGGAAATGGGACCACCAGAGAAGCCAAGTTGGTGGAGAGAGTTGAGTAGAAGGGGATGACAGACAGTGTCAAAGGCCTTGGAGAGGTCAATGAACACTGCTGCTGTAAGGCTGCCAGAGTTGAGAGCAGCATGCAGGTGTTGGGAGAATTCCAGGAGAGCCATGATTGTACTGCATCCTGGGCAGAAACCATGCTGCTCTGGGCACATAATGTCTTACTTGGTTAGGTATTCAGAGAACTGGATCAACACCACTTTTTCAAGGGCTTTAGAGAGTGGGGGGAGGATGGAGATGGGCCGGTAATTGTTGGAGGTGGATCGGTCCCCACTCTTATGTATGGGTGTGATTTCAGCAATTTTCCAAGCACTTGGGAACTGACTCAGGCATAGAGACCGGTTTAGAAGGTCAGTCAGGGGGACTATGACTTCATCTAAGACCATACGGAGGATTCTGGAGCCGTGGGGGTCACTGCTGGGGTTATTGATGCCTAAGGCTTTTAGCAAGTGCGGTCTGGCTTCTTGAGAGGATAGGGTGTGCAGGTAGAATGGTGGGTGATGCAGGACCAGAGGGAGAGAGGTTGGGATTGGGTCAAAGAAGCTGCTGTGGAGGACCGAGCTTAGGTCAGAGAAGGCAGTGTTAAGGCAATCGGCTATGAGGAGTGGATCTGTGGTGGGGGTGCCATTGATGGAGAGCTGAGATGGTGGGGAGGGAGTGGGACTTCCCATTTAGCTCTCTCATATTATCCCAGAAGGTTCGGGCTGAACCCCAAGTGGAAGTGATGGTGGTCTGGTAGTGCTCTGCCTTGGCCTGCCTAATGGCCCAAGTACATTTATTGTGTTCTGTGTTGTAGACCTGTCTGTCAGATGCCTTTCCAGATTCTACAGCAATGTGCCAGAGATTATCTCTGTTTTTGAGTCTCTGGAGGAGGGGTGGGGTGATCCATGGGGCATTGCATTTTTTAGAGTGAATCCTGGTGAGTGGGGTGAAAAGGTCACAAGCCTTACAGAAGGCATTTGTGAAGTGGTCAAGAGCTGAGTCAATATCAGGGGTGCTCTGGATAGGGGACCAGTCTAGCTAGGCTAGGTATTGTTTTAATTTTCTGAGGCTGCTGGGGCATAAACGGTGGTGTAGAGTGGCCTGGGACACTGGCTTCAGAATGGAGAATGACCAGACACAGAGGATGGGGAGTGATCACTAAGAGAGTTGGGGAGGACAGTGACCTCCTGGATTTTGTAGGTGCGGTTAGATATAACATCTAGGATAGTGCTAGTGCCAGTAGAGTGGTTGAATCTGGTGGGCTGGGTGACTAACTGGGACATATCCAGGGCAGTAAATGAGTCCCTTATATGGGAGGCAGTGGAGGCAAGCCAGTTAACATTGAATTCACCTAAGATGACTGGCTCCACTTTGTGAGGAAGAGATGTGAGATAGTCAGTGAGGGACTGGACTGATTGGTTTTGATTCCTCCGGGTGCGTAGGAGACTGTGATGAAGAGAGGGCCTCGGGCAGGGTCAGGTGTGATTTTTAAGGTGAGGGCTTGGGCTCCATAATCAAGTTTAGGAGCTGGGAGTGCCTGACCTACAATGGAGTCCCGTACGAGTAGTGCACAACCACCACCGCGTTTGCCTACTCGGTCTTCCCAGTAGATGGTATATCCAGGGAGAGTGATAGCAGAGTCGGTGGTGGATTTGGAGAACCAAGTCTCTACCAGTGCAATTATGTCAGGTTGATGTTGAACGACCCAGCACTGGAGGACAGTAGATTTCTTTAGGATACTGCAAATGTTTAAGGATGCAAAGCAGAGGCCAGTTGCAGTATAGGGTATAGAAGGGCTGGAAGCAATAGGTCCTGGATTTGGTGTACATTACCAGATAATAATAATAGCAGTGTAATTATTCTGGTTAGTGGCAGGTGGCAATGGAGACCCTTGGGTCAACACCCAGCTGAGGACTTTACAATCAATGTGCATGGGATAGATAAAGTGCGAAGGGTGGGAGTGGCAGGGGAGAGCTGGGTCCAGGTCAGGCCTTGGAGGGCGGAGGAGGTGGGGATGTTGGTGGGTCATGGGTGTGTGTCGAGGGTTGGGGGAGGGCCGAGTCACTGTAGGGTAGTCTGCGGATGAGGTGCCTAGTGTGGAGGAAAGGTGCTCCAGTCGGTGTGAGGTCTGTACCAAGAGGGTGAAGGAGAACAGACTTAGTAATGGAGTGTAGGTACCCATAGCAGCTGAGCAGTAAAGGAATAGTGCCAGAAGTAGTAGAGAGTAAGGAGAAGTAGAGCAGCTTTGGAATGGTTGGGGGAAATCCCCTTTAGTGGGTGAAAAGACTATAAGCTGCAAATGGTAAAAATCAGTATTAATCAGTAGAAGAGGGAGGGGCAAAGATAGATGAATAGTGATAGATTAACCACACAATAAGTGAAATGAGACAGGAACTATATTGTGTTGGATTGGGTAAGTGTGCTTATAACTGGGCCCTCTAGTGGCTGAAGGATATAATCTGCTAATGGAAAAAAAAAGTGTGAGAAACACTGGCAAACAGGAGCAAGGGGATACTCTGGCTGTATTCCTTTGCTGAAGAGAGCACAATGGGCAGTGGCTTCCAAGGTGCTGGTCGCACTGGTAAAGGTCCAGGAGGGCTATTGCTGTTGGGCTTGGGCTTCAGGCAGGCAGCGGCTTTAGAGCAGCTGGTCCTGCCGCTAGTGGGCTTGTAGGCAGGAGAGTTCCAGAACAACTTGGGCCACAGTGCAGTACCCACTCAGGGGCTTCTCTGGCTGTGTTCCTTTGCTTAAGAGAGCGCAATGGGCAGTGGCTTCTGAGGTACCAGTCACACCACTAAAGGTTCAGGAGGGCTGTTATCGCTGTTGTGCTTGGGCTTCGGGTGGTCAATGGCTTTGGAGGAGCCAGTCCCTCCACTCATAGGCTTGTAGGAAGGTGAGTTTCAGAACAGCTTGGGCTGCAATAGAGAGCCCACTCAGGGGCTCCTCTGGCTATGTTCCCTTGCCAAAGAGAGTGCAATGGGTGGCTGCTTCCGAGGTGATGGTCACACCGCTAAAGGTCCAGGAGGGATGTTATCACTGTTGGACTCAGGCTTCAGGCAGGCAGCAGCTTTGGAGAAGCCAGGCCATCCGCTAGTGGGCTTGTAGGAACGTGAGTTCAAGAAGGGCTTGGGCCACAGCAAAGCACCCGCTCAGGGGTTCCTCTGGGCCAGAAGGTCATGGGTTTTAGTCCCACATTAGGATTGGGCTAGTATCTTAATCCTGGCGCTGGAGTGCATTACTGGGGAGTGCTGTACTGTTGGGGTGTGCCATCCCTTCTACCTATCTCTAGTGATGTCCTTGTGGGTGTAGAGGTGGAAGTAAAAGAACCCAAGGCACTTTTCGCAAGAGATGGGGACTTTCTCCACTGTCCTGTCCAACATTCCCCTTCCCATAAAACTGATTCATGCAGTTATTCAAGGTTGTGTGTGGGTGTTAATGAGCAAAATGGCTGCCACTACATGTTCAGTCACTTCACTACCAGTCTAGCAATGTTTGTAAACCACTTTGGCATACAATGTGTATGAAAATCACTTATAAATGCTGTTTCTTCTTCTTGATATTGTGCCATGGGTACCCTAACATAAGCCTCACCATCTCTTAGTTTAAATTACTAGCAATTAAGGCATCAAACTTAGGGAGGCAGTATACCACAGTGGTTTAAGACTGAGCTGCAAATCTGGAGACCTGAGTTTCAATCCCACAGTCCCCACTTGCATACTGTGTGACCTTGAGCAAGTCACTTAACTTCATTGTGCTCCCAGGTCACACCTGTAAACAAGCTTTGAGCTTAGTGTGTCTCTCCTGATTGAACAATTGGAAAAAAAAAACATGCCCAGAGAATTTGTTCCTCTTCTATGGGATGAAGGCCATCCCTTTCAAAGAGTCTTCTGGTCCAGAGATGTCCCCAGTCCCCTAAATATCTGAATCCGTCTACATGGCACCACTCCATCAGCCATGAGTTGAACTGATCTTTCTTTAGAAATGTATTTTCCTTATGTCACAATGGCAAGATCTCTGAGAAGGCCACTGATGTCACTTCATCCTTCATTTCATCCCCCAGAAACTAGCTTTCACTTCCTCCAAATCTTGGCTGGCCAGATCCTTGGTCCTCAAAGGGACAATCATATCTGGCTTCTCCTCATGTGCTCAATTATCTCAGTATCCTAATAATATCCATCCTTGCAAGACCCCCTGGATGACATCTAACATCCTGACTATCCTGACTTGTATTACAAACTACGTCCTCCATCCTCTTACAATGGAGTCTCTGACCACCATGATTTTTTAATGGTTCTCCTGGTTTTTGGTCTCTCCCATGTTGTGCCCTAGTGGCAGTTGTGCAGCTGGAGAAGTGCTGTCTCCCTTTGGAGATTCTTGAATTTTTAAACTCTAAACCCCTCTTGAAATGCTGTGCTCTGCACACCTGCAGAATTTTATGTCATTTACCACTCTCATATTTTTCACCTTGCAGCCTCCCAAATGTTTTAACTTAGGAGCGTAATCAACTGATCCATATTATTTGGCTCACACCATTGCAATGTTGAAACAAGCAAGACACTATGACATCCCAAGGAATCATTAAAGAATAATTCATAGATGCACTGTGATCATGACAGTAACATCTTATATCACTCTACTTAGTTTATAAATATACTATGATCACTTCATTTTTCATTTTTTTATACTTGTTAGCTGATGAGCAGAAATGTCCATTTTCACAAGCGACAAGTACAAGTAAGTGATCATTATAGCAACATCATACATCATACTATAAGTACATCTCTCAGGTTTTGTTAGAGACCCAACTTATCTGATATTTAACAGTATTATTTGCCATGAATGGGAATAGATACACCAAATAAGTAAGCTTAGAATTGACAGATTTATTATTTATTTCAAAAGTTTTACCAGGAAAAGCATACTGAGTTGGTAACAGCTTGTTTCCAGATGTATCCTGAGGGATAGCTCCAGGACAGGTGCCAGGGCTGTCAGCACCTGTGGGTCTGGGACAGGGTCTGTGCATGCCTACCAGTGTGTACCTGGTCCTAATGGCTCTGTCCACTAGGCCAGGGCAAATCCACTCCATACAACCTCTACCCTGTAACAGCCCACTATGCCTCTGACACCCATTATGGAATCCCCACAGGTCTCTCTGCCTCATTCCACCTCCTTGCAGCCCCCCCCCCCTTTCCTTGGCTGGACCAGGGTTGTGCTAGACAGGGGGTGCTTGATAGGATCCTCTGACAAACCCTTCCAGTGTGCCAAAGGTTTACATATGAATGTACGAACATACGAAAGTGCCAGCAGAACAGACCTACTGATCTATCAAAGTCTGCTCAGTTGTGCAGTTTGCTCCCTATTAGGCAGCTGCCCCTCCCCCATCCTCCTTGACCTCCCATTGTTGTCCCCCTCACCCACTCTTACCCACCCCTGTACCCTGTCCCAAGCATTCTTAAAGCCAGCCACATTTTTGCTTGCTATCACCCCTTCTGGTAGTGCATTCCACCTCACAACTACTCTCTCTGTGAAGTAATGCATTCTCATCTCCCTCCCTCTATTCTTAGCCTGTGTCCCCTAGTTTCCTTCCTGCTTCTTAGTTTCAACATCCCCTCTGCCCCCTCTTGTTGATACCCTTCAGGTACTTAAAGGTTTCTTTCATGTCTTCCCTCTCCCGCCTCTCCTCCAGTGCGTACATATTCAGTTCCTTCAGCCACATCTCATAGTCCATTCTCTCCATCCCCTGAATTATCCTCATCACCCTCCTCTGTACTCCCTTCAGCAGCTTGATGTCCTGCTCAGAAGCAGCCTCCAGAACTTTACACAGTACTCCAAGTGCAGTGTGACCAGTGGCCTGTAGAGGGGCAGGATCACCTCCCTGCTACTGGATGTGACTCCCCGTGCCATGCACCCTAGCATCTTGTTTGCTTTCACCACTTCTTTCCTGCACTGGGCAGTATTGTTCATGCTTGCTGTTATTTATACTCCCATGTTCTTTTCCTCCTCGGTGATCCCCAGCCTGATCCCCCCCTAGCCAGTATGCTTTCCTTGGGTTCCTAGCCCCAAAATGCAACACCTTGCATTTTTTTTACATTGAACCCCAGCTGCCACTTCACAGACCATTCCTCTAGCTTGGTCAAGTCCCATTGTAGTTGTATCCATCCTTCCTCTTCATCTACTACTGCACCCGTTTTGGTGTCATCGGTGAACAGGCTAATCCTGCTCCCCACCCCATGTGCAATGTCTGAGATGAATAGACCAAACAGTGCTGGACCCAGCACAGAGCCATGTGGCACCCGCTCATCAGAGATCTAGGCTCCGAGAATCCCCACCACCACCACTACTCTCTGTAGACTACTCCATAGCCAGTTTAAGATCCGACATGCCATCTTTATCCCAACCCCTGCCCCAGCCAACTTCACCCTTAGTCACCCATGAGGCACTGAATCGAAGGCCTTGCTGAAATCCAAGTATAGGACATTCACAGCATGGCCCCCATCCAGCTCCCTCATCACCCAGTCACTGTACTGTAAAAGACTGGTTTGGCAGGATCTCCCTGAGATGAACCCGTGCTGCCTCCCGTCCTGCTGGTTATTGACCTCCAGAAATACCACCAGCCTTTCTTTTAGTATCATTTCTATGAGCTTTCCCACACGGACGTCAGACTGACTGGCCTATAGTTCCCTGGCTCATCCCCTTGGACCGCTTTTATGCAATGGTACCACATGGGCCATCTTCCTGTCCTGAGACACCTCCCCCATTTCCAGAGGGGTGCTGAACAGGTCTGCCAGTGGTTCTGCTAGAACCTCTGCCATCTCCAACAGCACCCTGGAGCGGATACTATCTGGCCCCGGTGCTTTATTCACCATCAGCTTGGCAGAAGACACCAGGAGAAAGGACTGCTGTGTGACTGGACTTCTCTGCTGGGACTAAAGAAATAGAACTCTTGTACTTGGAACTTTAATTTAGGGTAAAAAAAACTAACAAACAAAACAAAAAAAGTGTGTGTTTGTCTGAGTTAACTGAACTGAATGGTTATCTGACCAGTTATCTAGGTGTAAATCTCAGGTGATTGAAAGGACTTGATAGCTGTGAGGTTTAAATTACTTGTAGAAAGATCTAGTAAGTAGGGGGAGTGTGGCTTAGCTAGAAGGAAGCTACATTTAAAGACTGCCTTAGAAAGATTTTGATAGTAGCTTGGCAGAAGACACCAGGAGAAAGGACTGCAGTGTGACTGGACTTCTCTACTGGGACTATATTGCCTTCCTTCCCTCCCACCCAAAGCTAGTTCTACTTTTATAGGCAAGAATTTGACTGACAACAGGAACTTCCTGCTTGGGAGCAGGAAGTGAGTGACAGAGCCACCAAAGACCCACTATCCTAGAAGGGCAAGAGTAGCTCACCAGCCTCCTCTAGCTGCTCCAGGTCTGCCCCTGAGCAAGTTAGGGGTCTACTGAGAAATATAGGATTTTCTTGTCTCAGAACAGTACAATCAGGAGCTTAAAGGGCACACAAGCAGAAAGTAAGGAGAGAGAGAAAAATAAAACAGAGGAAAGAGTAAGGATTGCAAACAGTTAAGGGGTCAGAAATAAGACATGATAGAAGTGGTGCAGTGCAGTGGCTGTGGAGCAGCAGTCTTCCGGAGACATTCTGGAGGATGCAGTGTTGTCCCATCTGCAGGTACCTCTCTGGGCTGAGGGAGGAGGTTGCTCATCTCCAGGCTGAGTTGGCCAGGATTTGTGGGACCTCCTCTTCCATCCAGGGACCACCAGTGCCACTGCCGTTGCCTCATAGGTTGCCAAGAAAAAGGAGCGGTTGGACAACAGTGGGCTCAGGGAGGGTGAGGGTGGTGGAACAGAGGTGCATCCCTCCAGTTGTACCTCTCCACAATTCCTATGCCATTCTGGCAAAGTGTGGTTCCTCTATGGAGGCATCCACAGTGGAGACCAAGGAGGATGCTGGGAACCTCCACAAAGGAGACCTACAGGAGGGTGGCAGGGGACCCTGCAGGGGAAGGAAACAACTCCTGGTGGGGGACTCCATTGTTAGGAAGGTAGAACCGGGGGAGGAAGGGAAGAAGGAGGTAAGGTGCCTGCCTGGTGCCATGTCTTGGAGGGACAGGGAGCGAATCCTCAGGATTGCCGGAGCAGCTGCACAGAGGAGGGAGCTGGATGTCATTTTCCACCTAGGGACAAATGACCTGGCTAAGAAAGGGATTAGAGAAGTGCTGGAAGAGTTTGTGGAATTGGGGAGGGGCCTTAGACAAGTAGCACGCACGGTAACCTTCTCGGAGGTGCTGCCCATCTATGGCGTAGGAGAGGCTAGGGTGTTCAGCACCATGGGATTCAATCAGTGGTTGAAAAACTGGTGTGGAGCTCAGGGATTTGGCTACACTGGGGACTGGGGGTCCACCTGGTGTGATGCAAGCCTATACTGGCATGATGGGCTGCATCTGTCCAGGATGGGAACCAGGATCCTAGGTGATAGGTTTAAATGATTCATTGGCAAGCATTTAAACTAGCCAAGGGGGGAGGCACTGGAAAGGAGGAGAAATCCTAGCCCCCCCAAAAAATCACAGTAGTAAGTGTGGTAAACACCAACATAGAGGTGTCAATAGGGAGAAGGGCAGGGGTAAATGGAGAAAGTGACAAAGGCAAGAAGGACAGGGATGGGGAAAAAAGGAGTAAGGCCATCAGGAAATGGATGGTAATGAGCACCAATGCCCGTAGTCTGGGCAGCAAGCTCCCTGAGCTGGTGGCCTTGATGGAAGAGGGATGCCTGGATGTCATGCAGTCACAGAAACATGGTACAGAGAACCATGACTGGGATGTTAACATACCAGGGTACATAACCTACAGGAGAGACAGGCAGGGAGAAGAGGGGAGAGTAGCTCTATATGTAAAGGAAGGGATAAAAGCAACTGAACAAAAGAGTAAACAGGGAGGAGAGGAGGCACTGTGGGTCACCTTGGAGACTGGAAAGGGCACCACAATCTGCACAGGGGTTGTGTACAGACCTCCATGTCGGGGGGGGGATGGACAAGGATATGATAGAAGGCATTCTTAGAATGGCAGAGAAAGGGGAGATGCTGTTGATGGGAGACCTGAATATGCCAGATGATAACTGGAGCACATTTGCTGCAGCCACATCCAAGAGCAGGGCCATTCTTGATGCCCTACAGGTGGCAGGCCTCAGACAGCTAGTTTCGGAACCCACTCGTGAGGGAGCAATCTTAGATCTCATACTCTCAAATGGGGGCAGTGCGAGGATCTCAGATCTAGAAGTGGGTTGCCATCTGGGAACAAGTGACCATCAAACAGTGTGCTTCACGTTAAACTCAGCTACAGAGTCAAGCCATACAAAAGTGAGGGTACTGGACTTCAGGAGGGCTGACTTTGGCAAGATGGGAGAGTGCCTCAGAAAAGCACTAGCAAACAGGTTAGAAGGAGGTGTGAAGCAACTATAGGGAATCATCAAAACTGCCATCACAGAGGCAACAACCCTTTGTGTGAAGCAAATAAACAAATCAAAATGAAAGAAAAAGCCACTATGGTCCTCAAAAGAGGTGGCTGTGAAAGTCAGGAAGAAAAAGATAGCATTCCGGAAGTATAAGGAAACACAGAAGGAGCAGGACAGAGAGCTGTACCAGTTAAGGCAGAAGGAAGCAGGGAGGGAAGTGAGAATAGCAAAGGCCCAAACTGAGGAAAAGATAGCCAACTCGGTTAAGAAGGGGGATAAAACCTTTTATAGGTACATCAGCGAGCGTAGAAAGACAAAGTGAGGGATAGTGAGGCTGAATAGAATGAATGGTGGGTGGGCAGAGGGGGACAGTGAAAAAGCAGGGATACTGAACGAATATTTCTGCTCAGTTTTCACAAAAGAGGAGGGGGAAGTGCCTAACTCTTGATAGGGTGGTCGATCCCAGTCCTTTCACAGAAAAAAGGGTTCTGCAAGAACTCCTAAAACTGAAGGTGGACAAAGCAATGGGACCTGATGGAATTCACTCCAGAATTCTAAAAGAATTAAGGGGGGAACTGGTGAAACCACCTGCTACTCTTTTTAATAAATCATGGGAGGATGGTGTGGTACCCGAGGACTGGAGGAAGGCGGATGTGATTCCCCTTCACAAAAGTGGGACCAAGACAGAGGCAGAAAACTACAGACCTGTCAGTCTGACCTCTGTGGTAGGGAAAGTGATGGAGTCACTTCTGAAGGAAAGAATATTTGAGTACCTAGAGGCCAGTGGAGCACAGGACCCAAGGCAGCATGGGTTCACAGCGGGAAGGTCATGTCAGACGAATCTATTTTTATTTATTTATTTTATTTATTTATTTATTAAACATCAGTTTACAACCTTTGAGCCAGAGGCTCATTTACAAAGGTACCTCATCACAGAGGAGACAATACAGTGATAACAACTTAGTACAGAGAAACAGTATACATTTTTTTTTTTTGAGGATACAGGAGAACAAATGAGATCAACAGTTTACCACATACAGGGTTGGTGAAGTTAACATTGTTCAGGGAAATAACTAGGACATCAGAAAACACAGGATAACAATACAGTGTGTTTTAATGGAGTCAACAGGGAGGTAACAGGAACCAAGGGTAGAGAGGGTAGAGGATTTGAGCAGCCAACAGGGGGCTTTCTCAGATAGTGAGCAAGATAGCTTAGAAACAGCAACAGTTGCGAGTGGTGAAAAGGTGGTTCCGGAGGATAGTTTTAAAGCGAGGGATTGTGGGGGTGTCTGAGATACTGGCAGGGTGGGAATTGTACCAAGAAGGGGCACGGTAGTGGAAAGCCCGTTGACCATGAGAGGTCCTTGCCCTAGGTACCTTCAACTTGGTTTTACAGGAGGACCGTGTTGTAGCTAGGGAGTTAACATGGTGAATAACGGCAGTCAAACCAGGAGGAGAGAGCCCAAGGAGAGTTTTTTTTAGTAAGGATGCAGGTTTGATACCTAAGACATTCATCAAGATTGAGCAGATTAGCCTGGGAGTAAAGATGGCAGGTATGTGTAAGTCTAGGAGCACCTAAGATTAGTCGACAGGCCTTATTTAAGGTGAGACGGATTTTGTTTAGCAAGGTCTGGTCAGCAGCCCCGTAGACTGGTAGGTCATAGACAACAAGTGACAGAATGGAGGACATAACTGTGAGTCGGAGGGCATCAGGGGGAGACAGTGTTTGTGGTGGTAAAGGATTCCCAACCTAATATTTGTGGTGGAGGCTAAGGCGGAGATATGGGAATGGAAAGTGAGGGCAGGGTCAAAGGTTATCCCAAGGTATTTGTATGTGTAAACTTGTTCGAGTGGGAATATAGAGCTGGCAAAGACTTGAAGTTGGAAATTACTAGCTTTGTTTTGGGGGTGGGAGAAGATCATATATTTGGTCATTTTAAGATTGATAACCAGTCTATGTTCTTTTAACCAGGCTTCCACGTCTTTATAGAATAATTGCAGGGAATCTTGGAGGGTGGTGGTGTTATGGTCAGAAGCGAAGATAACAGCGGCATCTGCATAAAGGAGAAGTTTACCAGTACAGGCACCTGGCAGGGTGTTGAGATAAAGGGAAAAGAGCAGAGGCCCAAGAATAGAGCCCTGGGGAACCCCAGATCGGATAGGGCAGAGGTCAGAGAGGGTGCCATTGATTTTTACACGCTGGGATCGGGCAGACAGATAGCTGGAGCACCATGAGACAGGTCCAGCAGCAAAGCCAGCATGGCTGAGTGCATCCAGCAGGAGAGGATGGGATACAGTGTCAAAGGCTTTTGACAGATCAATGAACACTGCACTAGCAAGAGAGCCCCAGTCCAGGGAGGAATGGAGGAAGTTGGAAAGCTCGATGAGGCCGGTATTGATGCTGTGCCCAGCACGGAAGCCATGTTGTTTGGGGCAGAGGATACTGTATTTGATAAGAAACTCAGATATTTGGGAGGATCTACTTTCTCTAAGGCTTTTGAGGTGGGTGAGAGGATTGAGATGGGACGATAATTACGGAAGGGCTGTCCTCACCCTTATGTATGGAGTGACAGTGGCAATTTTCCAGGCTGATGGAAATTGCCCTAGACAGAGTGATTTGTTGAAGAGGCAAGTGATTGGGGCAATGACCTGGTCCAATGTCAGGCTGAGGAGTCTGGGGTCCAAGGAGTCACTGCCAGTGGTGTTGCTTCTTAGAGCCTTGGTCAGATACGGTCTGACTTCATTGACAGTAACCCGGTGGAAGTGGAAAGATGCGTGTGAGACAGCAGGGTCAGGAGATTGAGGAGGGGAGTCAAAAAAGTTGCTAGGGAGCACAGAGGTAAGGTCTGTAAAGGATTTATTGAGATGGTTAGCAATGAGGGTAGGATCAGTAAAGATAATACCCTCAATATTGATTTGGGAAGGCGGAGGAGAGCGTGTACCACCATTTAGTTGTTTAATGTTATCCCAGAAGGTTCTAGCATTCCCCCAGGATGAGATGAGTGAGGCCCGATAATGATCGGCCTTTGCTTTGCATATGGCCCAGGTGCATTTATTTCAGGCAGCAGCATATACCTGTCTATCGGCAGGGCGGCCAGTTTCTGTGGCTAGGTGCCACAGGTTATCCCTGTGCCTAAGGAGTTGGAGTAGGAAAGGAGTGACCCAGGGAGTATGGCGTACCTTGGAACAGAGTTTGGTTATGGGTGCGAAGATATCACAAGCTTTATTAAACATTAAGGTGAAGAAGGCCAGGGCCGAATCAAGGTTAGGGGCGGTCTTAATGGGAGACCAGTCAACTAATAGACTTCTTTGACTGGGTGACCAAAGTAGTAGACCAAGGAGGGGCTGGGGACATGGCCGATCTAGACTTTAGCAAGGCATTTGACACAGTCCCACACAAAAGATTAATAGTTAAATTAACCAGCTTGGGAGTGGGTCCCAGGGTGGTAGCCTGGGTAAAACACTGGCTGGACAACAGGACACAGAAGGTAATTGTAAATGGAGTCCACTCTGAAGAAAGAGGGGTTACTAGTGGGGTACCGCAGTGTTCAGTATTGGGTCCAATCCTTTTTAATGTCTTCATAAGTGACATTGCAGAGGGACTGGAAGGAAAAGTATGCCTCTTTGCAGATGACACAAAGATCTGCAACAGGGTTGATACACAAGGAAGCATGGAAAGGATGAGAAGGGACTTGGCAAGGTTGGAGAATGGTCATGTGATATGGCAGCTAGGATTCAATGCAAAGAGGTGCAAATTATGCTCTGAAACAAGAGACCCAGGAAGAATATACAATGGGGAGGTAGTAACAACAACAAAAGGAAAGGGACTGGGGTAATCATATCAGATGACCTTAAGGTTGTAAGCAATGTGAGAAGGCAGTAGGGGGGCCGGGGTATACTGGGATGCATAGGGAGAGGCATCAGCAGCAGAAAACAGGAAGTTGTTATCCCTCTGTACAGACAGTTGGTGAGACCCCATCTGGAGTACTGTGTCCAGTTCTGGAGACCCCATCTCCGCAAGGACATAGACAGGATACAGGAAGTCCAGAGGAGGGCAACTAAAATGGTGCAGGGTCTGCAAGAGAAGCCACATGAGGAGAGACTAAAGGAGCTTAATATGTATACCCTTGAGGAAAGAAGGGAGAGGGGGGACATGATAGAAACTTTTAAGTACCTCAGTGGAATCAACAAAGTCCAAGAGGACAGCATCTTTCAGAAAAAGAGACGTGCAAGAACAAGGGGACACAATTTAAAGATAGAGGGGGGCGGTTCAGGGGCAATGTGAGGAAGTATTATTTCACAGAGAGGATAGTGGATGCATGGAACAGCCTTCCTGAGGAGGTTGTGGGGTCTAAAACTGTGGGAGAATTCAAGAATGCATGGGACAGGCATAAGGCAATTCTTGTGGGGGAATAGGATGAAACAGGCTGTTGGTTAACTAGGATCTGTGGCCTATCCTGTAGGTAGGGAAATGGGCAGACTAGATGGGCCAAGCGGTCCTTATCTGCCGTCAAAGTCTATGTTTCTATCAGCACCCTCAACCCTTCCAAAACTCTGCCACCCTCTATCCTGCCATCCATTACCTCTCCCCCATCTCCCCTCATTCCCAACCAGTGTGGTAATGGACCTCCCTCCTCCCTTGTGAACACGGAGCAGAAGTACTCATTTAGTGCTTCCGCTTGTTCCTTCTCCTTTTCCAGTCACTCATCCCCCCTTTTTATCCTCACTATACTGTCCCTGTATTTTCTTTTCTCCCTGACATATCTAAAAAAGTCTTTCTCCCCACACTTTAGTTCCCTGTGCTAATCTGAATTCCCTCGTGGCTTTTGCACCCCTTACCCTCTTGGTCACCTCTTTAGACCATTGGTGTACTCATCTCTGTCCTCCTCTCTCCCTGTCCTTCTGAACTTCAGGTATGCCACTCTTTTTGCCCTCACTGCCTCTATCACCTCCCTGTTTAGCCAACTTGGTCTCTTTCCCCTACATTTCTTATTCCTTAGCATGGTGAATGTTTCTGTCACCTCTCTGATTCCTTGTTTTATTATGTCCCATTTCTGCACTGTCCCCATCCCCTGCTTTATTCCCTCGAGTCTCCCCTTCAGCAAATCCCTTATTTGCCTGAAGTCTGCCTTCCTGAAATCCACCACCTTTGTTGTTGATCCCTCTGGCTCCCTGCTCATTGTGATGTTAAACCACACTGTTTGATGATCGCTGTCAGCTAATGGGTCCTCCCTGCCTCTCTGTTGGATAGTACCAGGTCCAGCATGTTCCCTAGTCTGGTGGGTTCAGCAACCAGCTGTGTCAGGAACCCCTTCCCTGTAAAGCATCCTAGTGGTATGGTCCAGTCCACCCCCGGCAGGTTGAAATCACCCACTATGACCACCTTCCCACTCCTACATATCCTACTGATTTCTTCCACCAGTTCCCTGTCCCTTTCCACTGTCTGGGATGGTGATCTATACACCACTCCTGTACCTCAATTTCCTTCCCCTGGAGTTCAGGAGTTGTAACCACATTGCCTCTGTTCCCCTCTCTTCCCATTTATTCCTTGTACATTTGATCCCTTCCCTCACATAGACAGCCACCCCTCCTCCCTTCCCCTCCCCACGGTCCTTCCTGTTCATTCTAAACCCTGGAATTTCCAGACCCCAGTCCCGGTGCTCTGTGGCCCATGTTTCTGTGATGGCCACAATGTCCACCCTCCCCTCCCGACAGCCAAGAGCACCTGAAGCTCCGCCGCCTTATTGCCTAGGCTTCTCGCATTCACAGAGACCACCCTCAACCCCATCACCCTCCCCTCCATCTCCAGATCACCTTCCTCACCTTGCCCCTTCCATACTATATCCCCTGGCATTTTCCTACTAGCTTGGGGGTAGGCTCACACTGTCCCTGAGTACCATGCCTACTGTCTGACCCTCCGCCACCCCCCTAACTAGTTTAAACACACCTTTGTTGTTATAAACCCCTGAAGCATTTGCTTTAATACCCCCTTTCACTCCCCACTTAGGTGCAGTCTATCCCCTGCATATAGTTCATTATTGTCCCAGGTCTGTTCTCATCCCCCAACCCACACATACCCTTTTGATCTACACCACTCCTCCAGCCAAATGTTGAATTTCTTAGTCCTCTCCTTCCTCACTGTGCTCGCACGGGGTACTGGGAGCAGCTCCAAAAAGGCTACTGTCTCCCTACCTCACTGCACAGCACTCCCAGTTCCCCAGACCTCTCCTTCACCACCTCCACAGATTCCCCTGCCAGGTCATTTGTCCCCACGTGCACCACTATGTGCGGTCTCCCCCTTCCCTTCCTCACACACCTTAGAGTTGCTTGTCCCACACTATCTGCCTTTAGACCTGGTATGGATTTCACCCATATGCGACTATGCCATTCCACTCTACTGCCCCATCTGATCCCCTTAAGTATGGAGTTCCCCACCACTAACATATCCCCTTCCTCCCTTGCTACATTTAAGCCCACCCTTTCCCCCAATGTTCCTGTTCCTGGAATCTCTTTTTCCAAGATCTCTGCTCATACTTACAGTGCCCCCCATCCACCCCTCCCTCCACCCCCAGTGCCCCTGCCCTGCTGCTGCTGTGCCTTCCTCCTCACCCTCATGGCCCCCCATAGCCCTTTGGCATCCCATCGCACATTCCCCCTTTGTACCCTCTCCCTCTTGCATTTCTTCCTCCCTCTCCTCCTACCCATCCAGTGTCAACAGCACATCAAACCTATTCCTCCCTTCTTTTCTGGCTTGTAGACTCTCTGCTCTCCTACCCAGGGTCCCTCCCCTCCTGGTAGACCCGACCTTTGTCCATCCCTCATTGCTGGACTGCCTGTTCCTACTGATGCCCACCACACCTTTCCCCCTTCCACTGACCCTTTGTCCCCCATGCCATGCCCGTGTAATACTTCCATGTTCCCCTGTCTCCGATTCTGTCCTCCATTCGCTCCACCTTTGAGTCCCCTCCTAATCATCCTCACCTCCTCCTCCTCCAACCTGTTTAACCTGTGACATATTGGGCATCCCCACAGCCTCCACAATACATTCATCCTTACTGCTGCCTCACATCCATTGCATCCCATACTTCTCCCCATGTTAACACCACTTGGCCCACTTTTTACTGGTGTGTCCCTGACCAGCTGCTATTCGACAAATTATGCCCCACCTTTGACAGCATCTTTTTGGACCTGTTTGCTGGTGCGACCCTGCCCAACGCCCTAACAGAGAACCCTGAATGGTCTAGAACCGCAGCTTGGAAAAACCAACTGCCCCACACATCAACTCTGCATTACGGCATCACATTACAGTACTAGCTATTTATTTCATGTCAGAGCACTCCATGTGCTTGGTTCAACTGACACCCCCTGTCCTTTTAGAGACTCCTCCCTCAGGCTTGTTGCCACCAATCCTGGCTGCCCTGGGCAGGGCAAGTGTCTTTATAATTCACCCAGGAAATGGGGTGGGCGAGGTTGGCAAAAAATTCAAGTCTGAACCGGGAACCCTCTGCTCCTCCATGGGTTCTGGTTCACTGAAGCTGCCCTCCTGTTCTGGCAGTGAAGGGAGGAGGGGGGTCCCGATGGAGACCCTGCTCAGCACCCTCCTTCCCCGAGTGTCTTTTCCTGCCGACTGCTGATGCAGGTATGAAAAGGGGCCAATTTAAGCTGCTCCCTGCAGTTTGAATTTGGCACCCTTTTCTCACGGTGGCTCTTTTCCTTGGCTCCCGTTGTAGCCCTTCCCCCAGACAGTCCAACAACACTGTGACTTCAGCACTGTGACTTCAGAAAATCTTGGGACCTTTACACAGGGACCCCCCCTGTGTACTGAAATAGGTCACAGATTCCCTGATGCACACGGAGATTACTGGAGCCCTGGATCAGCACATGGTGAGCCGATCTAGTGGCCCTTTGAAAACTGGGACCCACATCTATGGAAGGACATAATCAGAGTGATGATGGCCCAGAGGAGGGCAACTAAAAAGGTGCACGATCTGCACCAAAAGCCCTATGAGTAGAAACTAAAGGACCTCAATATGTACACCCTGGAAGAGAGGAGAGGGTGGGATATGACAGAGATTTTTAAATACCTCACAGGGTAAATAAGGTAAAGGAGGGAAATATTTTTCAGAAAGAAAAAACTCAAGAACATGGTGACATGCTAAGAAGCTGGAGGGGACTAGATTCATGAGATATGTGAAGAAGTACTTCTTCACAGAAAGAGTGGTGAATTCCTTTAGCAACCTTCTAGTGGAGGTGGTATGGGCAAAAACAATAGTGGGGTTCAAGAATGCATGGGATAGGCATAAAGGAATCTTAGTGGAAAGGAAGTGGCGAGGGAGAAAGAGCAAGAGATTAACCAGGGTCTGTGGTGATACTGTGGGAAGGGAAAAATGGGCAGACTGGTGGGTCAAGTGATCCTTATCTGCCATCAAATTCTGTGTTTCTGTGATTGTATGTGTTTTGGAAACTGCAGCTTCTTACATTCTGTACGGAGTTTCTGTGCTCAGCATTATGACTGTCCAGTTTACTGTTTGCACTGATTCTTGATATTGCCATGAGCTCCCCATTGGTCAAGGTAGCATTTCTTGCTATACGGTAATTCTAGACTCAGCCTTGTAAAACCTTTTCTACAGTAGCCTCTGGAAGAAGAATTTGGGATGGCAGTTTTCCCAGTTATGCTGTGTTTTAATGTATGGATGAAATATGAAATACAATGCAAAGCTAATTTTAGAACGGTAATTTTGCTTTGCTGTGTTAGAAGTCTCACTTTAACTTGCAGCCAGTGATACTGGGCAATATTGTGGGATTGGTTTACCCATAAAATCCAAAAGTAATCAAATACAAACTAAGCTATCATTAACAATCCAGGGAAGGAAATTTAAAGCATATTCCTGATTTGGTGCCTCTTCATACTGTAGCATTGCTTTGGGATACAATCTTCTGAACAGCTGAGCAGTGATCGCCAGTAAATGAATAGCTACTGCTCAGCTGTGCTTGAGCGGACATTGAAATAGCACCTGTCTGTGTGGGGGCAGAGATACAATAAAACAGTCTGATGGAACTCATAACAAAAAGTGCAAGAACTGATTTTGCACTTTCTTCAGAGAGTCCAGTGTTTCTGTTGTTTAGTCTGTACAGTAGAATATAACATTTGGGAGTTTACCATAATATTAAAGACCATTAAGATCCCTTTTGTGCATGCTCCTCTGTATTTGTGACTACATATACAGATACATTTCATGGCTTGTGCTACCATTAGGACTCTAGGACTGATATTTAGTCTCCTGTCTACTTGTTAAGAACATTTTACTTCCAAAAACAATATCCATTTTATGATTGTCAATCCTAGCTTTCCAAAATACCATGGGTGGTGTTTTCAAATGAGCTAAAAATGATACAGTTTTGCCAAGTAGCACAAATGTGCAATATATAATTGTGACATATAACTGCACCATATTTTCATTGCTGTGTCAAAAATTACACTTATGCTTGCATTGTAACTGTGTCATTTTGCACCATGAAATTTGCTTGAGTCATTGTTACATCATATTTGCACTGCGAGATATGCCTGAGTCACAGTTGCATCACTTTTGCATCACTAATCTGGACAAAAGTGCGGGCACAGCAGATTGTGGTGCAACCATCTTTTGATTGTGCAGCATGCTTCTGATGCTGACCCAGCTGCCACTTGCGACACAAAAGTTATGAAAATTCTTGTTGCATCCATCATAGCTCTTTGAAAATACAGTCCCATGCAATCTCATGCCTTTATGTACTGTATCAAACATTATAATTTTCAACTAATTCCCATTTCTTTTAAATTTACAAGATTTTGTGATGGTGTGAAGCCTGTGCAGTTTCCGTTGTAACCTAACTTCAGAAAATTACATTATTTTTAAGCAGTAAGAGAATCAGAACTGTTCCGGCATATATTTAAGGGCAAACAAAGATGTGATCTTCAAGTGTACCTACTAGACTGCTAATAAATAATATGAAAATGGTGGTTACCTAAGGTACATTACTATCCAACCCCATGAACCTCTCTCACAATTTGCACACTTTACATTGCCTGAACTGTGTGTTCTGCACTTATCCCCCATCTTGTGCCTAGTGATGCAGCAAATTTAAATTTCAGCCGCAGAGTGCTGGCGAAGTGGGCAAATTGGCATCGTGGAGCATGTTGTGAAATTTTCCTGCAGAAGTCAGAATTTAGCCCAGGAGAAATTTCACCTTCTGCAGCCAAAATTTCTCCTTCCACAGTGAAATTTCACCTTCCCTCCATGGGCGAAATTTCACCAGTTAGACAGTCTTTATACTGGGCATAAAACAATAAGTAGATACCTGGTGGCTAGTGGTCCCTCCCCCCACCTGTCCCACATGTAATTGTAATTCAATAATTAAATTATCCGTGGTGGCAGTGGTCCAGCCTCTCCACCTGGTAATAATCTGTCTCGCCGCCCACCAGAGAAATGTATGGTAACCCCCCCCCCATCCGCATCCCTCCATATCACTTCCTTTAGTCCACTCAATCCTTATTATCCTGTTAAAAAAAATCTCTGGTGTTCTAGTGTTTTTTATTTTAACCCCTCCCAAATCCAATCCTCCCAGTTAGCGATCCATTTCCTGGTAATCAGTCGCCCCACCCAGCCTCCCCAGCAGCCAGATGTCCCCACCACAATCCTGCTTCCACCCCATTCTAAATCTCAGCACAGCAGTGGCAGACCAGCACAACCCTCTTATCTCCTCCATGGCTGGCCCACCGACTGAGCTGTCAATGAATGAGCTTCATTGACAGCTTAGTCGGCGAGATGGCTTTGGAGAAGAGAGGAGGGCTGTGCCAGTCTGCTGCTACCATGCCAGAATTTAGAATGGGGGTGGGAGTGGGGTTGTGGTGGCTGGCGGGGACATCTGGCTGCTGGGGAGGCTGGGTGGAGGACAGTGGATCACCAAGAATGGGATCAGGAACTGGGGAGGGATCGGATTTGGGAGGGGGTTTAAAAGTATTTTTTAATTCTTATTTATCTGCCTCCTTGGTGGAGTGAGCCCCACAATCTCCAGCCACCGTGTCTGTGCCCCCCCTGGACCCAGTTGTAGACGTAGGCCACACAAACCCATGGAACACAGGGACGGGCCAGATTCGCACCATACTCTTGACAGATGCCTCTTTTTCAGGTCTGGGGGCACAGGATGCGGCCATCAGCCGCAGAGATCTCCCCCCATATTTTTCTACTTGATTTTCAGCCTCGGAGTGAGGCATGCAATGACCTCTGGGCACTGACGTGCCGATATCTTGCCGCACTCTGCCACTAATGTTGCCATCAGTCTGGTAGTGCCCCCGGTCATCACCAGGGGCCGCTACAGAGCGGTGGTTCCCTGGATCCCTCCCTGGGATAGGAGAGCAGTCCTCTGGACACTCATTCCTATCCCTCCCCTGTTGAACCCTGGAGGTCCGGGCTCGCATCCGAACCCGGGTCAGCAGCATGGCGCAAGGTGTGGCATCCTGCGCCTCAACCCTCAGCGCCACCGGGCCAGCAGCGGGGGTTTAAAATAAAAAAAAAAACTCTAGACCACCCGAGATTTTTTTTAACAGGATAATAAGGAGTGAGAGGACTAATGGGAGAGATACGGAAGGATGCGGGTGGGGGGGGATTATTGTACATTTCTCCGGCGGGCTGCGGGTGGGTTATTACCAGGTGGAGGGAAGGGACCACTAGCCATCATGGATAATTTAATTATTTAATTACAATTACATGTGGGACAGGTGGGGGGAAGGGACCTCTAGCCACCAGGGATTTACTGTACTTATTTTAACTTAGACGGTACCCTCCTAAGGTGAAATTTCGCCCAAGGATGGAAGGCGAAATTTTGCTATGGAAGGCGAAATTTTACCGTTCCATCAGGTGAAATTTCACCACTCCACCAGGCGAAATTTCACATTCCACTACACGAAATGAGCAGAATTTTGCAGCTTACTCCACAAAGCAAATTCCGCCCACTTCGCCCACCACTACTTGTGCCTCACGCCCTTTCTAAAATGTATGCCTAGCAACTCTCTTGAAATTTACACCTATCACCCATTCCATAGTATTCAAAAATCTGAACACTAAATCCCTTACAAAATCAACAAATTGTTCCCCTTCAAAAATGTGCACCCCACACCACTTCCAAAACTAAAAATGCATTCCAAAACATGCCCACATGTGGGATTGTTATTGCAGGGGCACTTTTATCATATACTGTATTTAAAGAGTAGCTGACTGTGGGAGGGTAGTGTGTTTGCAAAAGGAAAACAGATATGAGGAGTCAAGAATACACAGCAGGCATGGTTCATTTGAAAATGTAATTTTTTTTAAAGCAAGTCTTGGAGACCACTTTATAGACAATACAGGCAGTTACTTGTAAGAACAGATCAGGTTAACCAGACTAACCAAGTAAATCAGCAGGAATCCCACTCTATAGCACTAGCAAAGAGACTGCAGCTTTAAACCTGTTTCTCACAGAATTTCAGACTCCTCTTCAGAGTGAAGTCTTTCCCTTACCCTGCCAAAAGACAGACTGACTTGCTTCAGTTTCTTTTTTTTTTTCTCCGCCTCCGCAGAGCTAGGCAGGCAGCTCTGGCCCTCCCTTGAAGGGACTCATTCTCTGGCCCGGATCACCCCACCCCAGAGTTCCCATGTATATTACTCCCCCCCCCCACAGTGGGGCCAGGCAGAGGAGTACCGGCTTTACTCCCTACCCCCCTGGTGCATCGAGCCATCATGGAGCCTAATGGCTCCCAGTATTTTCCAACGCTTTTCTCTCTGGGCACCCATCTGTGCAATGGGCGGAGATGTCTGGACTCTGCCTCTGTAGCCATACACCCTGTATGTGAGGCACTCTCCTTTTGACAGCACACATGTGCTGACACTGGCTGTCAGGCAAACAGTGTGTCATACTGTCCCCCCCCCCAAGAAAGGAGAGCTGTCTATGGACACTCAATCCTTCCTCACCTCTGTCAACCCCCAAGCGACCCGAGTCCATTCCCAAATCTGGGTCACCAGTGTGGCATGAGCTGTGGCGGCCATCGCCACAACCCTCAACACCATTGGTCTGACCTAGCTTCAGTTTCATAGAGCTTATATACACCTCTCCTCTGGGTCACATGATCTGCCGTACTTCCAACACACAGGCACATAAGGCCTCATTTTATGGCTGGCTGGCTCCTGAGAAGCAGGGATCCCTTTAAGTTACAGTAAGGTTTGTACTTTATTTCATACTAATACAATGAACACTCACAACAGGACATTATATCACACAGAAGGCATTTAACATATGCATTTATCATACATTACAGCAATGTCATGTCCTCCTCATCACTTAGTATGTGCTTGTGCCTAAACTGTGACGTTATACAATTACTTATATTTACATTTGTCTGGCTTGGCCTACAGCCTTTTACAATGCCAGGCAGCCATGAGTTCCACATGGAAAGGACACCTTATATTTGAACTGGCAGCAGCAGCACCAGGCCTTTTAAGGCTGGGCAATCCTTACATACTGGTCCCTTTTCTACTTCTTGGCTCAGCCTTCCCTGCAGGCCTCAGGCAATATCACATTTTTGAATTCTACCCTTTTCTTGGGCTCAGACTGCAGTGCTGACCCAGAAAGGGTAGAGCTCTTGGCTCCATATTTCATTCTTCCCTGCTGGATGCAATGCTTAACATTTTTTTTGGGGGGGGCTTTATTTTAGTAAATAAACATATTTGTTTAAGTTAAATATATGTTTTTAATCCTGCTCCTTTTTGGAGTGAAGGATGGTAGGATTTGTGTCTCAGGGCTTAGCATTTTTCTTTCTGGCCCACGACTTTTTCATAACTGGCTGTCTGTCAGCTTAGAGTGCCAGGCTCCTTGCATAATTTCTCTGTTGTCCACTCAACATTCAGCTGTTGTGAAGGTGGAACAGGGAGAAAAAATATTTCGAAAGTGCTTCTATGTTTAGAGCTTCTGAGCTCCCTCAGTAAGCCCCTATTTAAATAGCAAGCTCCAACGAGCAGAGCTGATCTTTCTTTCTAGCATCCCTTCCGCTAAAATTAAAGGCAGGCAGGGATACAAACAATAAGGGGAAATTGTTTAACTAGGAGAGACACACTAAGCCAAAGCTTGTTTCCAGGTGCAACCTGGGAGCACAGGGAAGTGAAGTGACTTGCTCAAGGTCACACAGTATGCAGGTGGGGGCTGGGGGATTCAAACCCAGGTCTCTAGCTTTGCAACTTGGAGCCCTAATCCACACGCTTTACTGCACTATAATAAGAAAACAACCCTTTGTTTCTTATGGCACCATTTTGAGATGTCTCCCAGCAGGGCCATTTTTATTTGCATTTGACCTCCCAGTAAGCAGGTCACTATGCATTACAGCCATCCTGCCAGACCCACTTTCCTGGAGTCTGAGGGCTTGGACCTAATGCTGTTTGAGGGAGGGGGGAGAAAGAGAAACAGAAGAAGAAATCACCACTGGACTGACACCTACTTGAAAAGTCGTTTTCATCCATAGGTTTTGTGAAGGAGATTCTGACTTGCTGAACTGCATTGAAATCCATTCGGAAAACAATTTCTTAGTGTGTTAACTTTGATATTAAAAACCACACCAATCTTGTTTGTTTACTGCAGTTTTTCAGCGAATGAGCGTTAGATGTCAGCGTGCTGTGATGCCAAGTAGGGAATGACCTGACAGTGCTTATGCAGGGGGTTAATAACTAAAGACAATTACAATCCCTGTCTGACCAGAACAGCAGCAACAACTAGTTTTTCTGAATATCTACTGACTTCTACTTTGTTATTGCATCATCTTGTTTTATCATAGTCTTTCAATAAAAAAAGAAGAGGCTTACAAAACAGGCATCACAGTATGTTGCATCAGATAGTGCATTGCTGTTGTAACCAATTCGGGTCAGACCAGATGGGGATAATAATTGTCTTTAGTTTTTGACCCCTGCATAAGCAGTGTTTCACTCACATGGACAATGCCATGAGCTGCTCACTGGACCAGGAATTCATTCATTTCATTGGAAGGCAAGACTGAGAGTTTAATTTTCTTTTACAACTGCGTCCAGTACAGATTGGACAATACAAAACAATACAAAACAGTACAAACAAAATATATATAGTTGCAACAAGGTTCTATTATTATATAGCTAAGCAAAAGTTCATCCAAAGCAGTTACAACAAACAAAATATACCTTGGTAATTATAGTTTTAAATCATGAAATAGATAATATAGAGTTTAAATTACGCTGCTTTTTAATCAGGTCCCAGGCTCGGGAACTGACATGGCCAGTATAAAAGTTCCATATTTGGTTCTATGTCTAGGAATATTAACATTGCAGAGAATGGATGATCTCAGCATAGAAACAGATTGTTTTCTTAAATAAAAAGTTTCTAAAAGAAAACTAGGTAATGTCCTGTGGCCCGATTCAAGACAGCCAATGTAACTCACACTCAGTTGCGAGTTACACCAGTTGCCTCCATGCCAGAGACCCTATGCCACATACCAGAAGTGTCAAGGTGCTGGCAATTATGACTTGCGAGATACACCATGCATGTGGTGGTAGCTCACGCATGGCATATCAATGCCACAGGTCGCATCTCACAGCGAGCGTCAGGTGGCCCCCCAGAGTCCCTCACCCTGGACAACCGCAGAACACATCAGGGAGCATGGGGGGCAAGGACAGATGGCACAGACATCCGGGGAGTGCTACTGACACAGAACCACAGGGTTCCCTCATGGTCGGGGGTTTGGGGGCAGGGGTATGCTAGTGGGGGCCAAAGGGACAGCATGGCACTGTTGCCGCAGTGCTGTGAGGCTGCATCTGATGGTGCCAGCCATCAGATGCCAGTTATGACAGCTCTGAGCTGTCAGAAGTCAGCTACGCTACTGAGTGTCCTGGAATCACAATTGCAGGTTGTGACAACAGGCCTTCTGGAATTGGGCTAAGTTGCTGTCACAGCCCGGAGTTGCGCCAGGAATTGCAGGCTGCAGCGTATGTTTGGTCGTATCTTGTGATTGTCACAGCCCACAGATACAATGGCATAGGTGCCCTCCTGGAATAGCAATGGGCATATTGCATGGTGTAAGTGGTGGGATACGCCATGGGAATTGGCTTATCCTGTCTTATGCCAGCATAGCCCATCTTGGACTCGGGCCCCTGTTAAGAATTTATTAACATACAGATACCAATGAATGTCCCTCTGTGTGCCTAGTGAATTCCATCACATGGAGGCATACAAATGACAATGATGCGTATTCCAAGGGAGCCCAGTTATAAATCTAAGTGTACTATGATAAAGTGGGTCCAAGGTGCTCAAACCTTTACTGGTGGTATTTTTGTAAATTCAATCACCATAATCAAGGACAGTCAAAAATAAGGAGTTAACTAAGGATTTCCTAATGAAGTAACAAAAAATGTGACCTGTTCTTATAAATAAAACTCAGGCTTCTATACAGCTTATTAAATAATAGGTAAACATGTTGACCAAAATTAAGTTGTTTATCCAGGGTTAAGCCTAAGTATTTATAATTGCTAATTCTCTCCGGTGCCACACCCTTATTACATTTCAAGATTAGGTTAGTATTAGAACTGTTTTTTTTTCAAAACAAGATCAATTGAGTTATCTTTATGTTCAGCATCAATCTTAAACCAAAAAGGGCATTCTGCACAGCAGAAAAATCTTGCTGCAGTGTAGCAACTGCCTGCTCTGCATTATCATGGGTAGCAAACATGATACTATCATCAGCATATAAAAACATGTCAGTGGAAGGAGAGCATGAGCTGGGTAGATCATTGATATAAAGTAAGACTAATAGAGGACTGGACTTCCCGGGTAGGTAGCAGAGGAGATGGCAGGCTGAGAACAGAGCTATGTCGGGACCAGCTATTTTATTCCTTCTTCTAGTGACAGTTTTCTAATAACCTGTTTCTTTAGTTAAGGAAGGAGAACATTTGTATGTGCGGAAATATCGGAGACAAATAAATTCCGGATCTGCAGCTGTTTCAGTGTCACAATCAGTATCTACGTCACAGCCTACACCTGCTACAACTACAATGGCTTTGGGCATATCAGAGGAGTCTGCTCAGCCAACTAATGCTGCTCTTTTGTCTGAACTTTGGGATTTTTGCAGTGAAACCTGTTCCCTCCTCTATGCAGAGTTAAAATCTTCAGTCTTAAACAATGAGAGGAAAATTCAAGAGTGGGAGCAGCCAACCTCTATCACAGATGGCGGGGTGGACTGGCTAGAGAGACTATTTACACACTTCTAACGGGAAACACAGTCTTTTATGGACAAATGCAATGACCTAGAAAATAGGTTTCGTCATAATAATATTCTGTATTTATGGGACTCCTAAGGGCTCTGAAAGTAAAAGTGACGTTATAGACTTTATATGGGATCTGCTTAGTAGAGTAATTGACATCTCTGATCTACTGCCATTAACAATTGAGAGGGCCCACCGGTCCTTAACATTGCCTGCAAAAGGTCCTGGTTCTCGGCCTCGGTCGATCATAGTATTTTTTTTTTTTATAACTATGCTATTAAGCAGGCAATCTTAATGAGGGTTTGGATAAAAGGAAATATTGAATTTCATGGTCATTGCCTCTCCTTTGCTAATGATTACTCTCCCACTATCCAATGCCAATGAATAGCATTTGTACCTCTCTTTTCCACTCTGCAGTCCTGTAATTTAAGATTCACAACTCCATACCCCACACATTTAAAAATCTTCTTCCCTGAAGGGCCATGGGTATTTGAGGACTATGAATTGGCTCTTCAAGTTCTCCAGGATAAAGGGCTGGTGCAGGAAGAAGCTATGGAGGTACAAGAATCCAAGGACAAATAGTCTTTACAAAAGGAATCCTGGTCAAAGGTCTGCCCTGAAGGGAAAAAAATTGAGGAAGGAGCAAACCCTGGAAGAAATACACTCCTTACTCCAGTTCTTTAGAAGAGAAGATCAGCCTTAAGTTTTTAACTCTCCAGGTCTACCACTACAGATACTCTTATGCCAGGACTCTGACTAGTATGTATAGTGTGTGATCCCGAAAATCTGCTTAATTAGGGGTCTCCGACGACTTCACTGATTATTTGTGGGAAGATTGAGAGACTAATTGATTTTATGTGGTAGATACTAGAATGTTCTTTCAGACCTTGAATATGGCTATTTTGTTGCTGTGTGCCAGGTGAGGATGAGAGACTAACTCTGGGAGTAACTCCACCCTTAGTTCCCAAATTTGATTGTGGCTACCCAAGCCTTCTATTTTGTTTCATTACTGATTGAGATCTGGCTTGATCATCAGTGAAACCATGTTGGATCTGGTTTCATAATTTGGACTTCATCACTAAGGGGTGCTATGCAATCTAAATTTTGCAGTCTGTGTTCCATGGACCTTATAACTTGGTTTCCTTTCCTGGGCTAAATCCTGTTGTGTCCCAGGAGTTTACCCTTTTTGACAGCTGTAGATTGTTAAATTTCTTCAATGATATTAGCCCATATATATTACTAACATGTTGAGTATTAATAATTAGCTCTTTGGTATAATTTAAATTTTTTGAGTTGAGCAATGATCGAGGCGGTCCCGAACTAAAATTGAGATTTTCTTCTTAATGAGTGACTCTCTGTTATTATGCAAAGTTGTTTTGAAATTGTTCAGTACCTTATTATTCTAGTTTACTGGTGGGACAATATCTTTCAGATGTGCTATAGTTAAACATATATGTGTGTGTGTGTGTGTGTGTGTGTGTGTGTGTGTGTATATATATATATATATATATATATATATATATATATATAATATATATATATATATATTATACAACATATGTTTGGGATAAATATACAGATAAAAACTTATATCTCAGGCACCGGTGAAGATATCATTGATATCTCCATATTCCTATATGTCATAGTGATATCTCCATGTTCCTATACATCATGGAGATATCTTTGTGTTCCTTTACATCATCCAAATAAAAGTGAAACCACACTTTTCATTGTAGTCCTACCTCTCCAGAGCCTAGTGCCATTTCCCCGACACGTGCACACACTTCTAACATCTAGTTGATCCTCCAATTATTTTTAAATACATAACAGTTTAAAGCATATCTGGTTGAGTCTGCCACTCTGTGCTTCAGTAATTGTAAATAGTATTTTCACATTCCCTCTTGAAATGTAGCATGACCGAGCATATAAACTAAGACATAGAACGAACTCCCAGACATTTACAGTGTAGCAGGCAGTCTTTCAATAGTACTTTAAACTGTTTTTTTTGTCCCCAAAACCTATCTCCATTTTTTTCTGAAAAGCTGCAGACAATACTGAAAGCTAGGAGAATGACCGAGTGATCGGTTTCAGAACAGTCGAAGGAAACGTCAGTGAGCATTACTATAGCAACCGACCGTATAAACCTAAGACAGAGAATGAACTCCCAGTGATTTACACTGCAGCAGTCAATCTTTCAAACATAATGTAAACTGTTTTTTACCCTAACATTTCCTTCATTCTTATGGAAGAAGCTGCCAATCAGTACTGTGAGTGAGGAGAGTGAGCGAGTCGGCAGCTTCAGAACAGCTGAAGGAAATGGGAGCGAGCGTTACTTGAGCAACGCTCGCTCCTGTTTGAAAGACTGACTGCTTCATTGTAAATCACTGGGAGTAAATTCTCTGTCTTAGTTTATACACTCGGTCACACTTCATTTCAAGGAGCAAAGTGAAAGTACTACTTACAATTACCAAAACACAGAGTGGCAGAATCACCCAGATATGCTTTACAATTTTTATTTATTTAAAAATAATGGCAAGATCAACAACATAACAGTAAAGATGTATACAAAACTTTAAAATGGCAGGATCAGGATTTTCTGTTTTACTTAAGAGCCCCCCCATGTCTTACACTCAGTTTCAGAGACACAGGTGCCCTCCGACCTTATGACCTTGTTGTCTTTTTCTGCTATCCTGAACCCACCCCCCTTCCACCCTTCACACCGAACCACCTCCTTTGGAAAAAAACTCTATCAGTAGATTGGAAGATGGCTAAAAGAAAAAAAAACATTGTTAAATGGCATTTCTAGTCACTTTGATCAGCGATTGACAAGACCCTGACACTACTGCATGTTTATTAGAACAGCCTTTTTTTTGACATGGGAAAATGGAATAGAATGGAAATGTAATTGGTCTCTTTTACAAATTGGAAGCTCAAGGACATGTCAATGTGATGTCCATACTGCAGCAGAACAACATTTTGCACCAGA
The DNA here is from genome assembly GCA_016271365.2 of Neoceratodus forsteri. Lineage (NCBI taxonomy): Eukaryota > Metazoa > Chordata > Ceratodontiformes > Ceratodontidae > Neoceratodus > Neoceratodus forsteri. The sequence continues at coordinate 60,889,001 of CM028130.1, forward strand.
TTGATTTCAGTTCAGAACCACATTCTACCATATACTATATTACTATTATTTATTTTATTCTTTTATGGGTTAAATATTTTATTATCTTTTTAAATTATGTGTTCATTTGCAGGGAGGCGGCATAACGGGGTTCAATAAGGTGAAGCTTTCACTTTCCAATGAGTGATCGTTTTTTTCATGATTTCCACTACCCTGTTAGTTTGTTTCCATAAGTTTTTCCTGTTCATTTATGGTTCCCTCTGTATCCAGATTACTACGCAATATCTTACCTTTTATTAGAAACCATCAGTGATTTTGTGATAGTTTAATTTATCACTTTTCATTGCTATCATACTTTTAAACTTTCTATGACATTAGCCTAGAGTTTACTGGCATTGGTCTTGGCAGGTGAAGGTCTAAGGTGGCTCTTCTTGGGTCTTTGGCTGAAGTGTTTTCTAATGTATGAGAACACCCTTTGTGTATTGCTATTTTCATTACCTAGCTTATATGCTAGCAAAGATAAGTTCTGCTTGGTTATTTTTTTCTGTCCTCCTCTCCATAAAAATATATTACCATGTGCTTTTGATTAAGGGTTTATTGTTGTTTTCAGAAAAGGGGGGACTGGTATCTGGCTTAATTTGGTGACTTTTGGAGTATTTGATGATAATTTGATCAAGGACATGTGCGGTTAGCAACCCTACGGCTAGATCAGCTAGGTTGTTTAATTATTTTTTTTTATTTTGTTTTTATTTCTCATATTTGACAATTACTCTGCTGTTAATTGGCTGTTTTGTTCCTTAGAGCTTAGTCTGTGCCTGTCCATATAACTTTGCCATGTCTCTCACATAACTTGTTGCTTAGCCATAGGGCACGAGGGCTCTGATTTAATGCAAGATAAGTGGGGTTGCTTTGCTGGGGCTATGTTATCTTAGATAAAGAAGCTTGGCTCATCTAAAGCAATTTTAATGACCTATTGATATTTTAAGCTATTTGTTTTTGCTTATATCCTTTATATAAATCTCCAGGGCTGGGGGTGTTTTGTAATGACTGTGATAAATAGTGGGTTAAGGTAGTTTTTTTTTTTAATGTAATGACTTATTTATTTATTTTTCTCTTCTTTGTTTGTTTCTTGATATTCTTTTTTTTCTTTCTCTCATTGAAATGTTATAGGTCTCTGGGCACATCTCTGAAGGCACCAATGATTCCTATGAAGGATTTCACTTAGTTTGTATGTTAGCACTGAGATACTTAGTATAATCATTCTGTATGCCTTCTTATCTGTAAAAGCATAATATTATTTATATACTATATTTAGTAGTGAGCTGTATATTTTTTTTCTTTTTGTGTATTTTTTTTTATTTTACTTATTTTTCTTTTAATTGTTTTAGGTTCAGGATTCTTCTGGATTCAGTTAAGAAGGGGTCTTAAACTGACATGTTAAATTCTCAGATATAGTGCAAATTGTTTATTTTCTTTCCAACCCCCCCTGCAGTATTTCCTCCCTTCTCTTTTTTTTTTTTTTTATTATTTTGTGTTATGCTACGAATGTTTCCCAAAACCAATTTATATTGTTTCATTATTTTATTTTGGGGTCCTTTTGCTGTGTCACACCTGTCTCCGTGATTCTTTGTGGATTATTTGTCCTTTTATTGTTGTGGGAATCTTATGACCCAGGGGCTTTCTGAACTATGCAGACAAATTCCCCTGCAGGCCAAATCTTTTTTTTTGTTCTGCCAAGGAGCCAACTCACAGTTTTGGCTCCCAACAGTGGAAGTTCACCTTTAGTTAATAGTTATTGGTGTAAAAATCCATTTATAGTTAGTTACTTCAGCCCTACTGGTTGAAGTAATCAAGGTTTTGAACTAGGTTTGGTTTGCATAGGTCTTCTAAAATCCATACATGTCATTATAGCAATATTTATTTCATTTTCTTTTTTGTCTTTGGGATTAGGCTGTGTTGGGTGACTCTTCTATAAATAAGTTTTTGGTTTATTTTTTAGAGATGTAAGTATTTTATCACTGTTCTGAGTAATCATGTCAAATACGCATTTTTTTTCACACCGCCTAGAAGTCAGTTCTGTAGCTTGACTCCTTTATTTGGAAGTTCTACATTTATTGTTTGTTCTGAACACTTAAGCTTACTTTTACTACCAGGTTTCAGCCCTGTTGGTAGAAAGTCAGGGAGGTTTATATTCAGGTTTTTGCAATCTTGTTTTATTTGTCTTTATATTTAAATTTAGGAATGTTATTACCTATTTAATGTCTCTATACTTTAGTATTGGTTAGCTTATGTTAGACACATGTCCTCAATATTAGGGCACATACATCTTTTTCTTATAGATGGGGTTACATTCCACGAACAGTAAGCAATTTTTCATTATGAACCTTTTTCTCATTTTCCTTTCTACACTTCATGAGATTGCTTTCATCATGCTGCTCCAGTTGATTAGTAACAATATATATATATATATTTAGTAAGGGAGAGGGGAGGTGGGCATAGGGAGACAGTGAAAAGGCAGAGTTACTGAATGAATACTTTTGCTCAGTATTCACAAAAGAAGATGAGGAAGAGTTACCTAAACCAGACAATAGAAGCACTCTGGGTAGGGGGTTGACACCAGTCCATTTAGAAAAGAAGGAGTCCTGAAAGAACTCCTAAAACTCAAGGTGGACAAAGCAATGGGGCCTGACAGGATTCACCCCAGAATCCTAAAAGAACTAAGGGAGGACCTAGTGACACCACTGACCACACTTTTTAACAAATCATGGGAGGATGGGGTGGTACCTGAGGACTGGAGGAGGGCAGATGTGATTCCCCTTCACAAAAGTGGGAGCAAGGCAGAAACAGGAAACTACAGACCTGTAAGTTTGACCTCAGTGGTGGGGGAAAATGATGGAATCACTTCTGAAAGAAAGAATTGTTGAGTACCTAGAGGCCAGCGGGGCACAGGACCAAAAGCAGCATCGATTTGCGGCAGGAAGGTCATGTCAAATGAATCTAATAGATTTCTTTGACTGGGTGACCAAAGTAATAGACCAAGGAGGGGCTGTGGATATGGTCTACCTAGACTTTAGCAAGGCATTTGACACAGTCCTGCATAAAAAATTGATAATCAAGTTAGGCATCCTGGGAGTTGGTCCCAGGGTTTTAGCCTGGGTAGCAAACTGACTGTACAACAGGACATGGAAGGTAATAGTGAATGGAACACATTCCGAAGAAAGGGGGGTCACTAGTGAAGTACCTTAGGGCTCAGTACTAGGTCCAGTCCTCTTTAACATCTTTATAGGTGACATTGCAGAGGGTCTGGAGGGAAAGGTATGCCTCTTTGCAGATGACACACAGATCTGTAACAGAGTTGGTACACGGGGGGGTAGAAAGGATGAGAAGGGACTTGGCAAGGTTGGAGGAATGGTCAGACATATGGCAACTTAGATTCAACACAAAGAAGTGCAAAGTAATGCACCTGGGAAACAAAAATCCAGGAGAAGAGCACACAATAGCAGGGGAGGTACTAACAACAACAAAAATGGAAAGGGACCTGGGAGTAGTCATATCAGATGATCTAAAGGTGGGTAAGCGATGTGAGAAGTCAATAAGGAGAGCCAGGGGGATACTGGGATGCATAGGAAGGGGCATCACAAGTAGAAAAAGGGAAGTGGTTATCCCTCTGTACAGACAGTTGGTGAGACCCCATCTGGAGTACTGTGTGCAGTTTTGGAGACCTCATCTATGCAAGGACATAGACAGGATAGAAGCAGTCCAGAGGAGGGCAACTAAAATAGTGCAGGGTCTGCATCAGAAACCATATGAAGAGAGACTGAGAGAGCTTAATATGTATACCTTTGATGAAAGGAGGGACGGGGGACATGATAGAAATGTTCAAGTACCTCAAGGGAATCAACAAAGTCCAGGAGGGTATCATCTTTCAGAAAAAGAGATGTGTAAGAACAAGGGGCACAATTTAAAGATAGATGGGGGGACGGTTCAGGGGTAATGTGAGGAAATGTTTTATTCATGGAGAGAGTGGTGCATGCATGGAACCGCCTTCCTGGAGAGGCTGTGGGGTCTAAAACAGTGGAGGAATTCAAACATGCATGGGACAGACATAAGGCAATTATAGTAGGGAGTTGCAGGAAGTAGGCTGTTGGTTAACTAAAATCTGCAGCTTATCCAGTAGGTAGGGAAATGGGCAGACTGGGTGGGCCAAGTGGTCCTTATCTGCCGTCAAAGTCTATGTTTCTATGTTTTTATTGTCTTTAGATAGCAGAGCAGTTCTTTTACAGTTATTTGGTCTATTCAATGCTAATTGTATAGCTCTCTTCTCTTATAGACTTGGATTTATTTTTAATACTAGGCTACTGTTGTTTATCCCAGGTTGGAAGAAATTATGTTATACTAGGTTTTTGTGGGATCCATTTTAGACATTTCAGTCTATTTTTATTTCATCTGTAACTGTGTATGATGCTGTAAAATACTTTCTTACAATGTGAATGGTATTTGAAGTCCAATCAATCAATTCTTTTTATTGCAGTATTTTAATCGCCAACTTGCTGACTTACTTTTTCTTCAGGAGACCCACCTAACTGCCGATTAACACCTGAAATATGCTAAATTTGGTTTTGATCAGTTATTTTTCTCTTCCCATAAATTTGGCCAAAGGAAAAGGGTTTTATTACTTTGTCATAAGGGTCTCCCATTTAAACTCTGGACCTTGATCAGCAACTTGGCTGGTAGATATATAATTGTTATGGGCTCCTTGGAAGGGTGCCCAGTTACTCTGATTTTTACATTGGGCACAACCTGTCTGGAGTTTCTTAAATTCTTTGCCCTGCTGTTGGTCAGTTTGCATCGCCATGTCCTTTGTTGTGGGGACCTTAATTGAACCCTATCACATGAACTGGATTCATCAAAGCCAACTGCTTTTCATTGTTCTGTGGCCTCAAAATGCTTTGTGAAGTCATTACAAACTTTGGGACTCGTGTATACTTGGCATTTTTTTCACCGTACTGATAAATAATTTACTTATTACTCACCTCGCTATGGCTCGTTCGCTCACTTGGATTACTTTCTTTTTTTTTTATAATTAATATTTTATTGCTTTTATACGCCACTCCAGTAAACATCAAGTAGACAGAAACATACCTCTATGACAAATAGTGCTCAGTCATACATAGAGAAATGCCATAATACAATTAGGGCGTATTACAATAAACACTCCCCAAGACAGGACAGGAGAGGAGAAAGACAGGAGAAACAATACTCTATCTACCCTAAAATATCCCCTTTATCCCACCCCCCCTCAAGGTTAATATAGAAAAGTGAGAAAAGAAAAAAAAAAGCAGGATAATTGGCACAAGCAACAAGAATTAAACTTTCAAGTTCCAGGATCTCAACAAGTGATCTAAACGACCCCATCGTGATGCAAAGGCTTTCGACTGGCCTCGAATATGTGCTATATGCCTTTCTAGCTGTAAAGCTAATATACATTCACGATGCCACTCCAGTAGAGACGGGGAACTATCAGATGACCAGTGCCTTAAAATTAATAGTTTCATAACAGCAGCAATAAGTGACACTTGGGTTCTCCAAGACCTTGGAGTAGCATCAGGAAAGAGATGCAATAAACAGATTTCTGGAGTGTTCATAGCGTAAGAGCCAAGGATAGGGCGTACAAGTTTATCAAGGGTCTCCCACAGAGTTCGTATCTTTGGACATGTCCAAAGCATATGAAGCAAAGAGCCCTCCACCAACTTGCAGTTCCAACAGAGTGGAGAATTCCGTGCTTTCCATCTAAATAAATGTGTGGGTGTTAAATAAAGATGATGCAAAATATTAAATTGAATCAGCCTGAGTCTATCTTGTTTAACATATCGATAGATAGAATTCCAGAGCTTCTTCCAGAAGTCCGAGTATCCGTAAGACTTAATCCTGACCAATAATAAAACCCCTGATGGGAGTTTAGAATCCCACTCTTGAAGCAATTTGTATACCTTGGATATTGCATGTGGTTGTATCGCAGCTGTTAAGAGGAGGGTGATATTTTCCGACTTGAGGTCAAGATGAAAGAGAAGGAGAAACTGGGACAGAGCCTTTCCCAGCTGCAGCCACTTGAAGAAGCAACTATTAGTGAAGCCATAACGCCTCTTTAGGTCATTAAAGGGTCGTAGTTTATTCTGTTTCAAAAGGTCTGCAGCTGAGAAATGGCTTATCTGTGTCCAAAAAAGAGGGGGTATTGTGGTACCACCAAGCTTGAAGTGGATATTTTCAAATATAGGTTGGGCATCCTAAGTCCACCACCTAAATCCAAGATGTTGTTGTAATTGAAGAAGGGCTTTCAGGGACCATCCCATAGGATTATTCTTAAATAATCTAGGGATATCAGATGGGGAAAGAAATAAAAGGGCTCGTAAAAACAATTCAGCCCTTTAAGCTAAATCATATTCTATGTCGTACCAAAGGGGCCTGTAATCTGAATGCATGTTGTCTCTATTCCACCAACCCAGCTTACAGACATGCTGCGCCACATAATATAAAAATACAGAAGGAGCGGCTAAACCACTCTTGTGCTTTGGGGCTGTCAGATTATGGTAGGACCTGCGAGTTTGCTTTCCTTGCCATAGAAAAGAATCAAATATTTTTTGCAACTTGATAAACCATTTTTTCGGAAGGTATATCCCAAGCATTCCCAAGGGGTATAATAACCTAGGTAAAACATTCATTTTTAAAAGGTTTATCCTACCCCACAGTGTCAAGGAGATTGATCGCCATCTAGTCAGATCTTCTGATATAGTTTGAACAAGAGCATCCAAGTTCTTTTGAATCATCAGTGAAAGGCTTATACAAATGTTAATACCCAAATACGGTAAAGACTTATCTTCCCAGCCCAAACCCAGTGAGCGAAAATCAGCCATTATCACTTTGTTATTTAAGGGAAAGACTTTGGATTTTGTGCGATTTAGTTTATAGCCCGAGACCTTTGAGAAGTAATCTATTTCCTCGAGTATGGCTGGTATGGAAACATCTGGATCTTCAATGTGTAACAACACATCATCGGCATAGGCAGAGCAGATATACATAGATACATAGACAGTGTTGGCAGATAAGGGCCTATGGCCCACCTAGTCTGCCCATTTGAGCTTGTAAGTTCAGTTTGTTTTCCTAGAAGTCTATTTCCCCTTACCCCTGACCTCTAGAATTCCTTTATGTCTATCCCATGCATTCTTAAATCCCGTGATTGTTTCAGCCCCCACCACTTCCTCTGGCAGGGTGTTCCACTTGTCCACCACCCGTTCTGTGAAGAAATTCTTTCTCATGTTTCCTCTGAATCGTCCTCCCTCCAACTTCATCCCATACCCTCTAGTCCTGAAACATCTTTTTCGCTTAAAAATAGTGTTTTCCTGCACCCTGTTCCTCCCTGTAAGATACTTGTATGTCTCTATCATATCCCTCTCCTCCTCCTCTCCTCCAGGGAGTACATGTTCAGTTCCTTCAACCTGTCTTCATAGGACTTGTGATGCAACCCATGCACCATCTTTGTTGCCCTCCTCTGAACCTTCTCTACCCTGTCTATGTCCTTACGTAGGTATGGTCTCCAGAACTGTACACTGTACTCCAGGTGGGGCCTCACTAGTGTCTTGTATAGCAGAATTATGACCTCCCTTTTCCTGCTGGTGATGCCCCTGCCTATACATCCCAGCATCCTATTTGCTTTACCTGATGCCTTGTCACACTGTTTCCCTACCTTGAGGTCATCAGAGATGACAACCCCAAGATCCCTTTCCTGCTTGGTGCATGCTATATCCTCACCCCCAACTGGTATATATTGTGCCAGGGTTTTGTGCCCCATATGCATTATCTTGCACTTCTTTGCATTGAATTTCAACTGCCAAACCCTTGACCATTCTTCAAGTTTCTGCAGGTCCTTCTCATTCTGTCTACACCCTCTGGTGTGTCTACTCTGTTACAAAGCTTTGTGTCATCAGCGAACAGTGAAATTCTGCCTTCTAGATCCTGTGCAATGTCACTGATGAAGATGTTGAATAGGACCGGTCCCAGCACTGATCCCTGTGGTACCCCACTGGTCACTCTTCCTCTGTGGAGTGACAGCCATTTACCACCACCCTCTGTGTCCTGCCACCCAGCCAGTTACCTACCCACCACACTACTGTCCTGCCCACTCCCATATTCCCCAGTTTGTGTAATAGTCTTCTGTGTGGCACAGTGTCAAAGCTTGCTGAAGTCCAGATAGGCCATGTCCACTGCCCTCCCTGATCCACCTCCCTAGTCACCCAGTCAAAATTCAATGACGTTGGTCTGACATGACCTCCCCTGGTGAAACCATGCTGCCTTGGGTCCTGTAGTCCATTGACAACCAGATGTTCCACCAATCTCTCCTTCAGTAGTGCTTCCATGATCTTTCCCACTACTGAGGTGAGGCTGACTGAGTCTGTAGTTCCTGCTTCCTCTTTGTTCCCACTTTTGTATAAGGGACTACATCTGCTGTCCTCCAGTCTTTGGGTACCTCCTGTTTCCAGTGATTGGCTGAACAGGATAGCCAGAGGTTCAGCCACCACCTCTCTTAGTTCTTTAAGGACCCTGGGGTGCAGCCATCTGGCCCCATTGCTTTATCAGCTCTTATTACTTCCAGTTCCTTCAGGACCCTTTCTCGTGTAAAGGGACTTGTGTCCATTTCTGCACCATTCTCACCCTTGTACTCCCTTCAGACCCATTACCCCTCTTCCTTAGTAAAGACTGAGCAGAAATACCTGTTCAATATGTCAGCTTTACTGTTGTCATCCTCCTGCGCTCCCATCCTCCCCTTCAGTCTCACTATCCTCCTTTGTCTTTCTTTTATCACTTATGTACCTGTAAAGGTTTTGTCCCCTTACCCACTGATTTTGCAATGCATTCTTCTGTCTGAGCTTTGGCTTCCTTACTGACTTCCTGCCTCCTTTGTTTCTCCTGGTACTTCTCCCTATCCCCTTCTGCCTGTGTCTTTTGTATTGCCTGAATGCAATCTTTTGGCTTTCACTTTCTTTTGCTACCTCTTTGGAAAACCATAATGGTCTCCTCTTCCTTTTCCTCTTGCTAACCTGCTTAATGCATAATTCTGTTGTTCTTAAAATCCCCATTTTAAATACTGCCCACTGTTCCTCAACCCTTGATTCCTGTCCCATTCCCTTAATGCCTCTTTCAAGTATCTCCCATTTTCCCAAAGTCTGCCCCCTAAATCCAGGATACGTGTTTTGTGTGGTTTGGTTCTGCTCTTTCTGTGATTTCAAACCACAATGACTGGTGGTCACTGTTACCCAGGTGCTCCCCCACTGTTACCCGCATCACACTGTCCCTGTTTGTGAGCACAAGGTCCAGTATTGACTTCTGCCGAGTTGGTTCCATGACCAGTTGCTTGAGGAAGGCACCCTGAAGGGAGTCCAGGATAAATCTGCTCCTAGTTGATGCTGCTGCTGGGATGCTCCAGTCCACGTCTGGTATATTGAAGTCTCCAACCAGTACTACCTCACCCTTGTCTGCCATCCTTTGGATGGCTAGCATCAGCTCCCTATCTGTTTCTTCCTCCTGGGCTGGTGGTCTATAGACCACACCTGTGCGGATGGCTGGCCCCATTTCCTTTCCAGCTAACCCACAGTATCTCTCCCCATTTGTTCCTCCTGGATCTGTGTGGCCCTTATGTCATTTTCACATACAGTGCCACTCCTCCTCCTTCCTGCCTGCTCTGTCTCTTCTGAATATGTTGTAGCCAGGTATGGCCATCTCCAGTCATGGTTATCATTACACCAGGTTTCAGTGATGGCCACAATGTTGATCTGACTGTACCATGACAGCCTCAGATCTTCCATCTTGTTGCTAAGGCTCCTGGCATTTGCACACATGGCTTTCCATGATTTGACCTCCCTAGACTGCTTCACTGTTCTACTCCAGCCCCTTCCTTGATTGTCATTTATCCCTGGTTCTCCTTGCTGTCTTCCCTTCTGCTGAATTTTGCCCCTTTTCTGCTTATCCACCTTTTGGACACTAATCTCCATCATATAGGTATCTCTCCCCACCTTGATACCCCTTATGAACAGATTCCCCATTAATTTATGCAGGAACGGTTCCAAATATAGATTAAATAAGAGTGGGGATAGTGGACAGCCTTGCCTGGTACCCCGTTCTAACTTAATACTTTGTGACAATACCCCATTGCATTTGACTCTGGCAGAGGGGGAGGAATATAGGATTTGGACCCATTTTATAAAGCCATCAGGTAAGCCAAAAGCTGAAATAGTAAGGAACAGATAGTCCCAGGCTACTCTGTCGAATGCCTTTTCGGCATCGAGAGAGAGAAGTGTGGCTGGGGCATCGGACTCTCTAACCTCCATCATAAGATGTAATAACTTTCTGAGATGGTCCTGAGGAAACCTCCCCTTCATGAAACCAACCTGCTCCCTGCAAATCAACCTATCCATTACTTTGGACAGTCTACATGCGAGGATCTTCGCTAATATTTTTACATCTGTATTCAATAGTGATATAGGGCGATAACTATCTAAATTTAAGGGGTCTTTACCTGGTTTCAAAATTAAAGTAATTGTTGCCTTGAAAAAGCTCGAATCCGATACCCCATGGTCATACCAATAATAGAAAACCTCTAACAGAATTGGGGCTAGATCTGACAAGAGGACTTTGAAAAAATTATTAGGGTAGCCGTCAGGCCCAGGAGACTTATCAAGGGGCATCTGCTGAATAGCTTGACGGATCTCTAAAGTTGTTATTGGGGCAACTAAGACTGTAGCCTCATCTGGGGAAATCTTTGGTAGAGAGACCGATTGCAGAAAATTATTAATATCCAATTTTGAGGTCTCAATCTGAGTATCTTTTGAGTATACCTTTTGAAAAAAAACCCTAAAGGCTTCTGCCATGATATATGGATCCGTACAAATTTGGTCTCCCTGAGAGGTACGAATTCCTGCAATATGTTGAGCTAAATCCATTTGTTTTATCCACATTGCAAGTAACTTTCCGGCCTTCTCTCCTGTGTCCAGATATTGAAGTTTTGCTCACAACAATGCAAGCTCAGCTTGATGCAAGGCAAGCCCTGAATATTGAGCCTGCAACTTATGCAGTTTAATTCTCTCTCTGTGTCGGACTAATTTTGAGACAAACTGTGTTCATTTGGCTAATTTGGGTTAGCAAGGAGTCCATCTTATTCCTCTGAATAAGTTTTTTCCTAGAGGAAATCTTAATTAATTCCCCCCTTAAGGAACACTTCAAAGCCGCCCAGATCATATCCTTTTGAGTTATTGAATTTTGGTTAGTCTGCAAAAACAAATTAATGTAATCTTTAATTGCTTTTAAATGCGGTTCTTCCTTTAGAATTTGGCAATTTAATCTCCATTGCGGTGATCGCCGGGACAGAGAGGATGGTCTAAACAATACACTAACCGGGGCATTGTCCGAAATGACCCTAGCTGAAATACCAGCCTCTGTCATGTCAGGGATCGCTACAGAGCTAACTAAAATGAAATCAATTCTTGTATAAGAATTGTGAACTGGGGAATAGAAGGAATACTGCCATCTCCCAGGATTAAGGACACACCATATATCCACTAAAGCTGCATTGTTTATAAGACCCTTCAAAGCCCTTTGTGCCGGGGATAAGCCCTTCCTCCTATTAAAAGTTCTATCCAGGTCGTTTTGCAGTACTAAATTCCAATCACCTCCAATGACTGTCAGTTGATGTGTGTCTGAAACTACCCGCTGCAGCAACATTGAGAAAAAGGAGGGGGAGTCACTATTAGGGCCATAGAAAGAGCCTAACAATAAGGTTTGTGAGGCTAATTGTGCGCGTACAAATATATATCGGCCTTCCGGGTCCCAGTATTCATTCAGAAATTTATAGGGGATGCCTTTAGCTACAAGTATGGCCACTCCAGCCCTTCTGGTCGAGGCCCCCGCCCCATATACCTGGGCAACCCATGCCCTCCTGAAATACTGCACATCACCCTTCTTCAAATGGGTTTCCTGAAGGAGGCAATATGTGCACCCAAATGATGCAGATGCCTTAGAATCACTTGCCGTTTAGCCCTATCCTTGGCTCCTTAACATTCCAACTTATAAACTTATATATTTGACTCATCGTATATAAAATAAGAGTCATTAGTGCATAGAGAGAGATCTGGAGATATTAACACTCTCCCAAGGGCCAGTTAAGTAGATAACAGCATTTTCATACCAAAAGAAAATGTGCTTTCCCAACAAACTGTAACCTTGATTATTGTTGTTACCCTCCCACCCCTGAACCACCATAGCTTTAAACAGACTTCCCCAACAATTAGATAACACTGTACAAAATACCCTCCCCAATATCATCTGCCCCAGTTCCATTGAACTGCCTCCCAGAAGCAATCTGCCACATGATATACATCCAGTCAACCCAATATGTTCAGCTACACACCCCAAAGCCCCCACCCGCCACATCAAGGAATTGTATCTACGCTATTAAGTTAGGAATAGCCCCCAAACTTTAATGTATTAAAAAAAAAAAAGGCAAGTCCACTTCAGCTCTGATCAGGAGGTCAGTCCCCGTATCAGTTACATCTCTTCTCAAAGACGTCTAGTCTAAATCCAGAACAAGTAGAAGTCTAATTGGAGACCACTTCTCATGAAATAGAATCAGCCAATGACACCAGCATGTGGTCTGTATCAGAGATCGAGCCAGTCAGCATCTCACAGTAATTGACCAAAACTCAGTTCCATGAGCCCCTTATACAGGCGGAGTCCAGCGGGCGATTCGAAATTTTCCATTGTCCATCATAAACTTTATAAAGGTCATTCTCAGGCCTTGTCCAGTCCAATCATGCTTCCGACCAGTATCCACTCGCTTCACAGAAAAATATAAAAGGTAAATACATGCCTAATATTCAAACATTACCCTCCAGACGTTGCAGATAAGGCTCAAGGAGCACATGGCATATCCTCATTTAAAAGGTCAGGGAGGAGCCGTTGAAGTTCTTGATGAGCTTGAGAGTAAGATTCGAATGAGAGCCAAGCCCCATCTAAGTTGACCATTAGAACAGCAGGATATTTCACTTTAAATTGCTTAGATGCAGCGATAAGTTTTGTTACAATCGGGTGCAGTTCTTGGCGCTTTACTCTCACTGGGGGAGATCCTGAATAATGCGAATTCGTTTGCCCTCCCATAGTAGCTCCTGGATTACTTTCTTATGATAGCTGAACATATTGATTCCATTAGGCAAGTTTCTCATGGACCTATTCATCTTTCAGACCATTTTCTGTTTTTTATCTCAGTTTCTTTTGGTTTAGGGGCTACAAGACCCTTTGGATGACTTCATCATGGTTTTCTGTGGGATTATCTGTAGTTGTGGGGGAGTCACTGTGGGACCATCACTATGCTGCTGGTATATGTAGACCAACCCCCCTTCCTGGAACTGTGTGTTAATCACACCACTCTCAAAACCAGGAAAAGACGTAACCTATCCTTCATCGTACCATCCCATCTCTATTCTCAGTTGTGATTATAAAGCTGTTTATGTCTATTTGGGCTGGTCATCTTGAGGGCCTTCTCCCATCCTTGCTTGACTGGGATCAATTTGATTTTGTACACTTTCTTCAGACACATGATAATGTCCAATGCACTTTGTTGCTTCTTGATTATATTATGAATCATTCAGTTCCATTGGTCATGGTCAGCCAGGACGAGGAGAAGTCCTTTGGTAGGGTTAATTGGGCATTTTTGTGGAATGTGCTTCACTCTTTTGGATTTCCTAATCATTTCATCTACATGCTAAAACAGCTTTATCTGTCACCCGCTGCTTTGGTCAAAGTTAATGGTTTCACTTCTTCTTCTTTTCCTTTAGAAAGGGGTATCAGGTAGGGGTACCCCTTAACCCCTCTACTTTTTGCCTTTTATATAGAACCCATTGCTGCATGTATTCATTGTTCTCACTCCATCTCTGGGATCCCTCTGGGTGGGTGGGATTACCAAATATCTCTTTTTGAGGAAGATATCATGTTAACATTGTCAGTCCCTGATATATCCTTGCTATCAGATCTTGAGGTACTTTCTTCTTTTGAGTCATTAGCAGGGTTCTATCTTAACACAGAAAAAACAGAGGTTTTAACTTTTAATTATACTCCTTCTTTGCCCATTTTAGATGCCTTTCCAGTTCACTGGAATAGAACCTGCCTGAAGTACCTTAGAATGGTCATTCTGAAGAATTTGGATCATTTGGAATTGTTAAACTATGAGCCTTTAATGACAGTGGTAGAGGTAGATATTGTATTAGGCGCTTGTCAGAATATCACTTTTCTTTTTCACAAAGGATTGATATTATATACTCCAGTGTTTTACCTTGATTCCTATTTCTCTTTCAAATGTTACCCCTACTTTCTAGTTCTTTTTATTTCCATGACCCACCTGGTTCCTGTGTGTTCATCCTTTTCAGGAGATAGGTGCAGAGAGGGGGTTGCTAGCCCCATTGAGAAATGCAGTGCAAAGGAACTCTGCACTCATGTAGTTCAATTACCACAAACAAAAATAAGTACATTTCAGGATCCCCTGAGGAAGACCAGCTGATGGGTCAAATTGCTGGGGAGTATCTTTTGTGGAGACATAGGAGAGACGCTGTATGGAATTCAATGCCAAGGTTGAAATAAACCCCTTTTGAAATGTACTTATTTTTGTTTGTAGTAATTGCACTACAGGAGTGCAGAGTTCCTTTGGACTGTTTTTATTTTTGTGACTGGCAACATTTGATTTCTCATGTTATTTGGGTGAATTGTAAACCCAGAATGTCTTCAGGTACTGCAACTTCCTATTTCTAAGGGTGGCCTTAGCTTTGTCAATTTAAGGTGGTATGGGTTAGTGTACCAATTATGTATTCTCTGCTTATGGTTGACTGATTCATACCACAGTTATTGGAAAGACATAGAGTATAAGATTAATGATTTATATGATTTAACCCAAATTCTGCTTGCATCCCCCTCAGACTATTTCCCTATAACTAACTTTGTTAGGTTCACCCAAACTCCGTTTTGATTCTGGCATGATCTCAAAAAACACTTGTTGCTAGAGGAACAAATTTGGTTATCAGCTTTAGCTTGGGATACATGGAATCACTTGACAAAAACTGATTTTTTCTTGCATCACTGAACCAGGAGGGGCCTGATTTATTATCTTCAAATTATGAATAAGCTAAGGTTGTGTTTATTTTCATACCTGCAAGCTCAATTTTCTACACCTACTGTGGATCACTATTGATACCTGCAATTCTGAGCTTTTCTTGGCACATTGCCAGCATCCTATCAAACTGTCTCAGACTCTCCTTCTTTGCTGTTTGTTTTAATTTGCCACCACCCAATGGGGAATCTGCTACTTACCTCATAGGTTGTATATATGCTGTTCTTCAAGCAGTTCTCTCTGATTCAACTGAATTGAACTTAAATAAATGGAACAGTGATTTGTAACAGCTATGTGATTTAGCACTGTGGGGAAATATAGTTTACCTTCAACAAAACTTACTATTTCTCTTTACTTAAAGGAATTCTCTTGGAAGTGTTGGTCACATTTTTTTCTGACCCAGGTTATACAAGCTACATATCAGAATAATCTTTCCCTCAGTTGCTGGGATGGCTCCAGAAAAGCTGCAGCAGACCATGCCCACACATTGTGGTCTGTTCTCTCCTTTGGCCCTATTGGGATGAGATTGGGTCAGTTCTATCACCTCTGTTTGACATCCCCTCTCACCTTTCTCCCAGTGTAATTCTTTTGCATATTCCCTTCCCAGACTTGTGACTTGGTGCTAGACAATTGCAGTTACTATTGATTCTTATTGTTTATGCCAAAAAATTATTACTAAATTATGGCTTTCAGCACAATTTCCCTTGTTCTCTGATTGGGTATGGTTAGCTGATACAATTTATCAGTATGAGAGGTGCTCATATCATTATTTGGACCCTATGGACACATTTCAATCAATTTGGCAGGCATGGGTCCTACTTCGACTGGAGTTGAATATCACCTTCATCCCATAATCACTTTCATGTTTTGTGATAGTTCACTTCAGTTTTTGAATTCCATTGCTTGCTGGGATGGCTAAATCTACATTTCTGTCTATAAGTATTTTCATGTTCTGTATGGCATTCATCATTTCTTTTAATTTTCGAATTCTCTTCAATATCAATTGCTTAGTTTAATTGGATGTCATATTGTTATTGGTCTCTGTTATCTGTATTTGAATTGTCGAAATATAAGTGTACTGTCTAGCTTATTTATCTGTACTGGATGCAGTGTCTCTTCTATTTTAATCTGTCAGTTATATGCCCCCATCTGTTTCCAAGTTTTGTTATATTACATGATTATGTTACCTTATGAGATGCTGAACTTTTGAATAAAGATGTTATTATAAAAAAAAAGAATAATAGGGGACCAGGATAGGACCTTGGGGCACCCCTCTGGGGACTATTGCCAGGTCTGAGTTAACACAACCCACTTTAACTTGCTGTGACCACTGGAATAAATAAACATTAAACCACAATAGTGTATATCTGGACTGTGTAGTATGGTACAGGCTGCATGCTCATTGGCTCACGCTGAGCACCAATGGGTGTACAGCCCTACTGTACGGTGTCAGTCAGCGGGCGGTGGGGCAGCATGTGGATGGGGAGCTGCTGCCTCCGCTGACCCGGGGGAGTGGGGCGGTGAGGCTCAGTGGGCGGGTGGGGAGGTGGGTACCGCTAGACCACCAGGGTTGGTGTGGTGTGGCATTACTTTGTACTGACACCCATGACGGGCTGCGAGCAGTCCACTGGACCACCAGGGATACTGGACATTTTTACATTCTACATATGCCCATGATTGGGCTGCAAGCGGTCCACTGGATCACCAGGGATATTGGACATTTTTACATTCTACATATGCCCGTGATCGGGCTGCAAGCAGTCCACTGGACCACCAGGGATATTGGACATTTTTACATTCTACATATGCCCAAGACTGGGCTGCAAGCAGTCCACTGGACCACCAGGGATATAGGACATTTTAATATTTAGCTTATGCCCACAATCAGGCTGCAAGCGGTCCACTGGACCACCAGGGATATGGGACATTTTAATATTCAACATATGCCCATGATCGGGCATGGGGGGCACCACCAGAAGGTGCAGCTGGAGTTCGGGTGGCCACCCACAGGTGGCAGCTGCTGTGTTGCACCCTGCAATATGCAGCTCACCTGTGGGTGGCCAGCTGTTGCTCCTTTTTATTTTGGCTCACCTGTGTGCAGCGCAAGTAGGGGTTGTGCATGCATGGGCTCAGCACATCCCGGGCTGAATATCGGGATGTGTGGAGTATGCATGGGCATGCCCCCCCTGCCTGCACTGCATACATTACTGATGCACTTCAGCACATTGGTATTTGTGCCAGGCTCAATCCCCATTCGAATATCATGCTGGGGTGCATCAGTGGGTTGTGCATGGTGCAACTGTGTTCCGCCATGTGCAACCGTTCTCGAATATCTGGGCCTAGGCCTGCAACATGAGCAAGTACATTGGACGTTGAGCCTGAATCCAGGCCCCAGAGCTCAGCCACAATCAATTGTTATGCATTTTTTGAGATACTCAACTAAGAAGACTATCCTTTCTGAGGTGTGAAAGAAAAAAGTAATAGCGAGGGATGGGTGACCCGGTTAGTCCAAAATGTGAACCGACTTGAACATGCTGAAGTGTTCATAAACAAATGGACTCCAAACACTTTCAACTGCTTGGAATGGTTCAGACAGCTGTTGAATCATGGGAAATGCAGTGCAAGATGTGCCACAGCAGGAGGACCCCAGAGGAGGGACCAGAGACAAGACTCTTGTTCTTCATTGGATAGCTGAGCTGGTCATCTCACTAAGGTGGCACCTGATTGAGTTGCTGCTCTAGCAATCCATGTGGTCCACCTTAGACCTACTTAGTTGAATTGGGACAGAGAAGAAGCATCAGCTTCACTAGGCTACTACATGCTGCGTCGGAGTCTGTGTGCTTGACTAGGGCTGCTTGCATTTTTTTGTGCCCCTTGGGCAACAGAGGAAGAAGTCAACTCTAAACAAATGAAAGAATAATTATCTGTGTGTGTGTGTGTGTGTGTGTGTGTGTGTGTGTGTGTGTGTGTATATATATATATATATATATATATATATATATATATATATATATATATAATATATATATATATATATATATATATATATATATATATTATGGTAACACGTTAGTGCTACCATAGTTAGGGTTAAGGAGCCATTTCTATGTTAAACCCAAAATTTTTCACCTTAATAACTTTGCAACCGTTTTACAGATTTACCTGAAATTTGGAATACATGATCAAGAACCATAGGCCTTGGGATCTGCTAAGTTTTGTACTGGTTGGATATACAGCTGCAGAGTTATTAAGCGTGATCTGCATACGCATTTACGCTTTTTCTGGAATTCTGCTGTCACGCCTACAGGTCACACAGTTTGCATGACTGGCCCAAAATCTTCAGGGAATGTGCGGCTGGGGTCCCCAATGTGCCTTTCGAAGATTTCGTGAAAAAATATTAAACGGTTCAAAAGTTATTCAAAAAACAATTTCCTGTTATAAGTCAATGGGAAAAGTTAACAAAAAGTTCGACAGTGTCGCTAATGCACTTTTTACTGTCGCAAATGGCCCTGTTACTGTTGCAAATCCACCATCTTGTTTTCAGTTAGTGATCAGAAAAATGCTTGGCATTTAAAATTGAGACCCTCTAGCAACCTAATTCTTCTTGTATTCACCTAGTCGGGCCCTGAGGATGCTAGCCATGTCTTTATTTTGGGGTAAAACACCCCAGAAATATGTTTTCAGATTTCTGGAAAAGTAATTCGCAAAAGTAATTAGCCATGCATACGAAAGTGTCACAAATTTTTGCTGACATTTCACAAATGCAACACTACTTTGTGACACTATGCCCAAAATAACAGTAATTTTTTGGCACTCCACTGCAAAAGAACGGTTGGGAATTTTGGGCTGAAATTTGGAGGGAATGCAGCCGATATCTCACAGATGTGCCTTTCAGTGTTGTATTGAAAAAATATTACATGGCAGCAAAGTTACAGCACTCCAAAGTTGACAGGTTTTCCCATAGGATAACATTACGGCGCCCGACGCATTGCAGCACTTGTTTGGCGCCCTGCTGCAAAATAACAGTTTGGTCTTTTTTCCTGACATTTGGAGGGATGACAGCCAACAGCTCACAGATATGCCTTTCAGTGGTTTGGTGGAAATATATTACAGGGAGGCAAAGTTATGGCACTCCGAACTTCTCTTTTTTTCCCATAGGATAACATTACGGCGTTCGCCGTGCCTTTCAGGGCCCGTATCTTGGAAACGGTGCGAGATAAGGACTTTTCATTGAAAAAATACTTAGCCCCCATAGCAAACTAGCCAGGACAGTCATAAATCATATGACTTATAAATTTTTTTTCTACGTGGTACGGTTCCTGAGATATAACCTATTTAGTATTCCAAGTCCTCATTTTCTGCTCCGATACCCATTATTATGCATACATTCTTTGTACTCACTGTCTTTCTCTATGCAGCTTTTGGGGAAAACCAGCCTGTGCCCTTACATTACTGTTACCGTTGCCCTTTCCTCTTGCAGTTCCATACCCGTTTCACTTACCGTTGACATCTACGCCACCATGTGCATTATCCTTTGCGTTTTCATTTGCGCTTGTGTTTCTGTTATTTTTTGCCATTTCTGTCTACAGTACTGTTTCTCTTTTTGTTTAACTTTGCATCACCATGCCCATTGACATTTCCATTCGCAGGCACCATGTTACTATGCGACAACACATCACGTGGCAGACAGTTCCCATCTACGCCACCGTGTGCGTTACCCTTTCTGTTCTCATTCGCGCTTGCGTTACCATGTGCGCCACTGTTAGCGCTTCTGTTTGCATTGCTGTTCCTGTTACTATGCCACTGCATTACATTCACTATTTCTTGTTATCATCATTCTCAAAAAGAAGGGAAATTAGAGGCAAAAAACTCTGTTTAATGCATTAGTTAGGGTTGTTCCATAGCGACAAAAGTGAGGAAATCCAGTGTTAGGGTTGAAAACCCCTTGGACCCCACCCACCCCAACCCGGCATTAGGGTGTGCATTGGGGTACGTCGCTCTAAATCTCACCCATTCTCCTATACTTCTGCTGCTTTACACTTGTCATGGGGTGAGAGTTAGGGCTGATGACCAATGCGCACCCCAATGCCAGTTGGGGAGGGCAGGGGTCCAAGGGTTTTCAACCCCAACACCTAATTTCATCACTTTTGTCACTGTGGAACAACCCTAACTAATGCATTAAATGGAGTTTTTTGCCTCTAATATATATATATATATGTATTTTAAAAAGTAGTAAACTAAAAGAAAACAAGTGAGGGGAAGTTGATGGAGTAGGGGACCAGGAGTCTTGGACTCGGGAGGGGGCTGAGCTGAGGAATGGGTGTGAGAGTCAGGGATTGGGGTGAGGAGGGAAGAGGAGTACTGATTGTTGGGAGAGGAGACTTGTGGATGGGAAGAGGAACTTGGGGAGACTGGGGGCAAGTTGTCACAAAAAACTTGATAACAAAGTGCTGCAGACAAGAAAGAAGAGAACAAGAGATTGAAAAGAGACTTCACTATTAAGTGCCAGAGCCAGACTGCCTGTTTTTGTTCTTTTGGGAAGCAGTATAGCAGAGGGGTGAAATCCGTTGAACTGTGCCAGAGTGCCAAACAATACCACACCAGTCCCAGTTAGCCTTCTTGCTGTTTGCCCAATTGCCTCCAAACAACAAGCCAGTTCTCTCAGTTCTCCTGCCTGTGCTCAGTCACTTCAGCTGGGATTTCTTTTATTTTTTATAGTATATTTCTTTATACTTTTTTATAGTATAGTATATTTTTTATAGTATATAGTATAGTGTGTGTGGTATGTGTGTGTGTGTGTGTGTATGGGTGTGTAATAAAAAAATCTGCCAGGCCAGCCAGTCATCACTATTAGTGCAACAGTGCCACTTCTTGAGCACTCTGTGACCCTCCTCCAAAGTCAGTAATTTGTCATCTTCCTTCCTGGGCAAGCTCAGTGGGGTATAAGCTTTGTGGGCAGTGCATTCTGTCACATCATGTGGAATAAATAAAAACAAAATAAAATCCTTGAAGAAAAAAAAAATGTGTCTGAGAGGGTTAGGCCAGGCAGGGTCCTTGAATCTGTGTGGGTAGAAGCAGTGCCTGCAGCATTGCCCTTAGAGTAGATGATGTGTGAAATAAATTATATGTGTGTGTGTGTGTGTGTGTGTGTGTGTGTGTGTGTGTGTGTGCATGTGCATGTGCGTGTGTTTAAAAAATCTGCCAACCAGTAGTCAGTGCACCAGTACCACTTATTGTATACTGTGTGACCCTCCCAAGAAGTCAGTCATCTGTCATCTTACTCCCTGTGCTTACTCAGTGGGGTATAAGCTTTGGCTCAGTGGGAAGGGCATTCCATTGCATCATGTGGAATAAATAAAAAAATAAAATCCTTGAAAGAGAAAAAGTAGTGTGTCAGGGAGGGTTAGGCCAGGCAGGGTCCCTGAATCTGTATGGATAGCATTAGTGCCTGTATCATAGCCCTTAGCATAGGTGGTGTGTGAAATAATTCTGTGTGTGTGAAATATAAAATCTGCCAGCCAGTTGTCAGTGCCCCAAAGAAGTCAGTTATCTGTCATCTTCCTCCCTGTGCTCGCTCAGTGGGATATAAGCTTTGGCTCAATGGGCAGGGCATCCTGCCACATCAAGTGGAATAAATAAAAAAATAACTCCTTGAAGGGAAAAAGTACTGTGTCAGATAGGGTTAGGCCAAGTAGGGTCCCTAAATCTGTGTGGGTAGCTGCAGTGCCTGCAGTATTGCCCATAGCTTAGGTGGTAGGTGGTATGTGAAATAAATTCTGTGTGTGTGTGTTTGTGTGTGAAATATAAAATCTGCCAGCCAGTTGCCAATGCACCAGTGCCACTTTTTGCACACCATCACATTACGTGGAATAAATAAAAAAAATAACCACTTTTTGACCCTGAACAACCGACAGACTAGCATTATGAGTTCTCCAGAAAATAGTAAAGCAAAAGCTGGGGGCAAAGGACGTAATGAACATAAAAAAAAAAATATTCAAGAGCCCAGAAAGAAGTGGCTCAAAAAGTTAAGTACAACAACAGCAGCAAGTAGCACAGTCCGTTGAAGGGGCTAAACTAAATGCTACTCCTACCCATGTGCAGGCGAACTCTCACAATACTGAGAACCTAGCAAGGGTTGATGGACTGTCTATGTCAGGAGGGCTCTGCAGTACAGTCAAAAAGTATTGCAAGATAGTGGCAAGAGCAAGACGTCTGAGAAAAAAGTGCAAAAACAAAGAGTATTCCAATAGTACATATAGTACATATAGTTAAATCACTTACAGGTACAACTCACAGTGGAGTTGCTCGATTTGCAACACATGCACATTGAATAACTCAATCTGTGACTGCAAATGTTAGCTCTACTGAGTCTGATGATGATGATGGTGATTACCATGGTTATGGTGAGATTGATTATGATGAATTTGTGACTTTACCTTTAGCTATATCACATTCTGGTTCTGACAGTGACAACGTGGATAAAAATGACAGTAGCAAAGTGTGAAAAGGGAAAAAGAAAAAATCTAAGGCACAAGCCACACAAATTGAAACAAAGTCTGACAGTAGTGATGATGATGATAGCAATCGTGCTGCAGAGGATTCTATGATTGTCTCATCTGATAGACCTGAACCTTTTGCTGATATGCCTTCCCCACATAAACCCAGCCATTCAACTCCTAGTCCTACTGAGGTCGTCACTACTACTAGACAGACAGTCCACCTCTACTGTTTGGAATCATTTTTATGTAAACCACAAGAATACTTGCCAAGTTATATGTGTGCATTGCAATACGTATTAATAGGGAAAAAATAAAGGACATCTTGTATCCACATTGTTGTATATGGTTAAAAAAAAAACTAACATTGGTGGCTGGAAATCTAGCAGGGCTCTCAGTGAACAGGATCATTCCACTGAAACAGTGGGAGATGAGCACCAGGCAAGATCCAAAAATCTACTTTCACCTCCCTGTCACAGTCACAATAATTCTGTAAGGTCCTCTGTTTTACTAGGCACGGCATATACCTGCACAACACCCCCAGCTAAAGGTAACTTTACTCCCCCGATAAGATGCAGTTGAAGTTAAAGGAAGTTTTAGAAAGAAAGTCTAAATATTCACAAAACTATCCCATAGCATTAGCAATAAATTGTAAAATAGCAGAAATGATTGTACTTGATTTGCAGCCATACTCAGTTGTGTAAGATGTGGGTTTCAGAAGGCTTATGGAATACTTGGAGCCATGATATTTAATGGCAAGTAAAAAATACTTCCCAGTAACTGCAGTGCCCAGGATGTATGATAACTTAGTAGTTCAAGTAAGGCATGCTCTCTGACAGACTGAGGACAGGGTAGTTCACTTCACTACTGATATGTGGACCAGCAGCAAAACCCTTGCCTAGCTTTCTCTTACTGCATGCTGGGTCAGTTTTGTTGGCATCTCATAATCTTCCTTACATACTAGTATTCTGTCTGCTACCACTTCAACTAGTATTACTACCACTACTATCTCTCAGAGCTAAAAAAAAAACTGTCACATTTCAGAAAATGGCAGTTCTCCATGTATGTCACTTTCAAGACACACACACAGCACAGCACATTCAGCAAGAACAGGAAAGACTACTTACTGATTGAGTCATTTTCCAGGGTTTGAAAGTTGTTTATTTGTTGCCGACAGTGGTTCAAATATTAAAAAAGCACTTCACAATGGAAACTATGTACATATCAGCTGTTTTGCCTATTGTCTTAACCTAATCGTTCAAAGCATCCTGGATAATTGCTGGCAAGTATCAACCACTGTGGGTACAGTGCGTAAAGTGTGTGGCCACTTCAACTATTCAGTAAAAGTCCATGACATCCTTGCTGAAATTCAGAAGAACAAAGGTCTTTCTCATTTCCAGCTTTTCCTTTTTTTTTTTAATTCAATAAGCTTTATTAGTTTCTGATATGACAACATAAAAACACAGTCCCCCGAGGGGGATGACAGTTAGACAACCAAAGCGGCAATATAATCATGTCAACAGAAATCAATCACCCCCACCTATCCCCTTCCCACCATCTCCTTCCCCTTTCTTCAAATCCTCCCTTAACCCTCCCCCCCCAGAGCCAAGTGTTATTCGTATATCATTCATGTAAATATTCACAGCAATGGTCAAAAGTCTTACTTGGTTAGGGCTTCCATTCAGCAAGCAGGGCGTCTAATGATTCCCATTTGCTCTGGTATGTTACATATCTGTTACGCATTAGGCAGATATGTTTCTCCAGTTGTAATGCCAGCAATGCCTCTTTGTGCCATTCCAGGACAGATGGGGATACATTATCCTTCCAGTGCCTCATTATAACCAGCTTTGCTATTATAGCAGTCAGGGCCATATGGACTTTCCTGACCTTGGGTGCACCCTGGGGAAAAGAGTTCAATAGACAAGCTTCTGGGGTAAATAAAGGGTCCAGACCCAAGACTGGATCCATAGAATGCCTAATTGCCTGCCAGAAAGTTTGCACTTTCTGGCATGTCCACAGCATATGGAACAGAGTGCCCAGCTCACCTCCACATCTAGTGCAAGCCGGGGAAGAAAGTCGCCACAATTTGTGAAGTTTCATAGGGGTAAAATACAGGTTCTGCATGATGTTAAATTGGATGAGACGCATTCTATCCTGTTTAATAAAATTATAAGAATTGCACCATAGTCTCTTCCAGAAATCTGCATCTATACCCAGGGGTAGTTCCTGAGCCAAGTAGTAGCAAACGCCCTGACGCAGGTTACTTTGTAGTGCTTGTAACTTTTTATAAACTAAGGAAATTGCGTGGGGTTGCCTGGCCAGTTTCAAAATAGAAGATAATTCCACCTTATCCAACTCAGGGCACCGGGTTTTACCTATGTGGGAGACTATAGCCTCCTTGAGCTGTCTATATTGGAAAATGTTTCTATCATGTGTACTGACTCTGCTTCAAAATGTGGGGAAGGAGATTATTTCTCCACCAGCATACAGATCCATGAC
This sequence comes from Neoceratodus forsteri, assembly GCA_016271365.2. NCBI lineage: Eukaryota > Metazoa > Chordata > Ceratodontiformes > Ceratodontidae > Neoceratodus > Neoceratodus forsteri. Next base: position 60,914,174 of record CM028130.1, read on the forward strand.
TTTCTTCCCCATCAAATTAGGTCTGCAGGACACTGGGATGGGCAAAAGCCCAATTCTGAAGTGAGGATTGCCCAGCATTGGTTATTCTAGAGATGTGTGCCAATTAGTGGACATACTCACCTGCAATTGATGTAATGCTTTAATAGAACAACCCAACAGGGTGGACCTTAAGGGTTTAGGAATTACTGGAGGAGTGGCATATAGCAAAGCATGGAGGGTACACTTGCATCTGGCTGCCAGATACTTCTCTATTTCCAGCCACTCTGGTGAGTATTCTTGTGCATTTATGATGTGCATATCCTGCGCCCAGTGGGCTAGCTTACTAATACGATGGGCACAGTAATACAAGAAAAAGCAGGGAACAGCAAGACCACCCTGCCCTTTTGGAGCAGTTAATTTAAAATAGGACCTTCTGACTCTTTTACCCTGCCAAATGAAAGCATTCAGCACAGACTGCAACTTGGTGAACTATTTTTTAGGAAGGAAGCAGCCCAGCATACCCATTGGGTATGAAATACGGGGTAACACATTCATCTTCACCGTGGTGATCCTCCCCCAAAGTGACAAAGGGAGAACTCCCCATCTGTCAAGATCAGATTTAATTGTAGTCAATAAATCTGAGAGGTTGGCTTTCATCATGGAGGTAATATCTCTTGTCACTTGAATTCCCAAATATAAGAGAGATTTTGGCTCCCATGAGAGAGCAAAACAGCCACCTCTCCCCGGGAAACTCTATTATTCAGGGGAAACACCTTGGTTTTGGAGAGGTTGAGCTTATAATGCGAGATCTTGGAGAAGGTCTCAACTTGCTCCAAAAGGGCTGGCAAGCATTCCCTCGGGTTTTCTAAATGCAACAGCAAGTCGTCCGCATAAGCTGAGAGAGTGTACCGTTGGTCCCCCACCTGGATCCCCCGAATGTTCGGGGAAGCTACCAGATTCCTGATAAGGGGTTCTAAATATATATTGAATAAAAAGGGGGAGAGGGGACACCCCTGTCTGGTACCCCGGTGGAGCAAAAAGGCCTCAGAGAGGACACCATTACATCGGATTTGGGCTGAAGGAGAGGAGTATAGCAACCTAACCCACTTAAGGAAGCCCTCAGGGAGACCAACACACAGCATGGTGGTGAAAAGGAAATCCCATGACACCCTATCAAAAGCCTTCTCGGAGTCCAGTGACACCAGGGCCATAGGAAGTTCTGAGTCCCTGGCCACTGAGAGGAAATGCAACAGCTTCAGCATATGATCTCCCGAGGACCTTCCTGTAATGAAACCAATTTGTTCTTTACTTATTATGAGGGGCACGATGGGTCCTAACCTAGTGGCCAAAATCTTGGGCAGGAGTTTCACATCAGTGTTGATCAACGAAATAGGTCGATAGCTCTCTGAGTATTGCGGGTCTTTGCCCTTTTTAGGAATGAGAGTAATTATCGCCCTCAAAAAGGTGGGTTCAGATAAACCCTTATCGAATCAGAAATTATAAACTTGTCAGTAATGGGGCTATTTCTGATATACAGGCCTTGTAGAAATGATTGAGGAGTCCATCAGGTCCTGGGGATTTGTCCATTGGGTGGTGCTCAGCAGCCCTCACCACTTCCTCAACCTTGATGAGACCCTCCAAAGAAGAAGCGTGAACAAGTGATAACATAGGCAGATCTGTCAAGCTAAGATATTTTGTGATATCTGCCATAGAAGGGCATTTATACAGATCTTCGGCTTACGAACTCTGGTAATATTGCCTTAATACCCCTGCTATTGCTCGGGGATCAGTGACAACTGCTGTATCTTTATCCGGTTTGATACCCAAGATAAACCGGGATGCCTCCTCTTGCCTGAGCCTCATGGCTAGTAGTTTACTAGCTCTTTCCCCTGATTCTAAGTAAAGAAACTTTGTACATTTCAGTGAAAGCTCAGCTTTCTGAGATATGAGACGGAAGTATTGGGCCTGCAAACCATGTAGCTTGACCCATTCCTCTTCTGGTGAGAGCCGAGAAACTGTATTTTCCAATTGACGAATTGAGGAAAGCAAAGAGTTCAATTGTAATTTGGATTGCCGGAATTTTGTTGAGGCCAATCGGATACACTCCCACCTTAAGAAACATTTTAGAGCTGCCCAAACCACGTTTATTCTGTTCACTGAGTCCTTGTTGCTCCTTATGAAGTTGGTGACAAAATCTTTAATATGCTGTAAGGAACTAGGTTTCTGCAGCAGCTGAGTATTGAGCCGCCAGAGGGTATCTTTCTTAACTCCGGGTCCCACTAGAAGAAGAAGGGAGACTGGCGAATGGTCGGAAATAACCCTGGCGTGTATATCGGTGCTGATAACACCTTGGAGGGCAAAAGAGCTCATGAGGAGGAAGTAAATTCTAGAGAATGTTTTGTGTGGTGGAGAGAAAAAAGTATATTAACGTTCCTCCGAGTTCAAAACACGCCAAACATCGATAAGATCAGCCCCCTTCATGAGCTCATGTAAGGCCTTCTGAGCGGGGGAAAATCCCCATCTCCAGGAGTCAGATCTATCTATATGTGAGTAGGGGGTAATATTCCAATCACCCCCCAAGATGGTACGTTTGGGGGGATTAGTGACAACCAACTCCGTCAAATGTGTGAAGAAATGGGGGGAATCGATGTTTGGGCCATAAGCCGCTCCCAATATAACATGTTGTGATTCCAACGAGCCATGTACTATGACATGCCTACCGTCGGGATCCCAAAGTTGTTTTTCAAGGGTAAAGGGAATCTTTTTATTTATTAGAATTACCACTCCTCCCCTATTAGTGAATTTACCTGCCCCATAAACTTGCCCGACCCACGCTTTGTGAAACAGGACAATATCTTCCCACCGGAGATGTGTTTCCTGAAGGAAGGAAATCCCAGTGTTCAAACATTGCAAGTGTCTAATTATAATGTGTCTTTTACAATGGTCTTGAGTGCCCTTAACATTCCAGCTTATAAAATTATATGGGCCACTCATAAAGGTTTCGTTTGTGACACTACCCCTGTTGCTGTTTTTAGATACAATAGGATGAAAACACTTGGCCCCACCCATCCCCTAACCTTAACACCCCCTACCAAACACCTATTAGACCCAAAAAACAAATCCATGCACAATAACTAACACCAACTAATACTAACTCTATTTCCTCTACTATTCTATACCCCAGTTCTAATCAACCGCACCACTTTACTTCTCTCAGTACGTGATGTTAATGCAAGCCTGAATCCCTCATAGCACCCAACCCGCTCCCACACCTCCCCCACTATTATTAACAAAGGAAAAAAGAAAGCCCCAGCAGGACATGTAATTCCACGTCACTGTCAGATACAAAAACATATACCAGTATCTAGAAGTAACCTTTTGGTTCATTCACTCCCCTTCCATGGTAAAAGAAAAACAAAATTACATTTTATCATCGAATATCTGAAAAATAGTAGGAGGACTTGCATACCAGTACCTACCAGATGATATCAGCACTACACCCTAGATAAGAAGTAAGGGAGAAAGACAGTTGCCCCCCCCCCATGTCTAACACTGCTCTTGGTCCCTTAGAATGTCAGAAGGGAAATCCTAAAAAAAAGGGAAAAAAATGGGGACCACCATGCCCATATTAAAGTACATTTCCCCTCAATCTACAGTATACATGAGGAGGGCCTGTAGCACAATCTTGGTATCTTAATAACTTGAACCAATGTCCAGTATCCCAACACTCTGTTTCTCAGGACAGTCATTCAACATGGACCTTCTCCGGGTCACAAAAGGGCAAGATGACACTCTACACAAGATCACATGTGCAAGTGTTCAGTTCACTTTATTACTCTTGCAATGAAAAGCACTATGCAATTCTAATAAAATAAAAGTGATCATCTCTTCTCAGTTCTACAGATGGGATCTCCCTCTTTCCCGATCAGAAACCCATTCTTAGGAGTTTGCTTGCTCACAGTACCCAAATTGGAAACTCTGCTTTATTCACCCATTCACTCAGAGATGGAAACTCACCCCGGTACACTCCTCACTTGAACAAATCCAGGAAGAGGGTCTTGAGCTCTTTCGTTGCTTGCTTCTGAGATTCAAATGAGAGCCATTGCTCTCCGGATTTAACTTGAAGTGTTGCTGGGTACCTTATGCGAAAGGGCTTCCCTGCGGCGATCAGCTTAGATACTGTTGGGTGCAATTCCTGCCGCTTCAGTCGGACAGACTGTGGGAGATCCTGCATGATACGAATTTTACAGCCCTCCCAGAGAACTTCCTGCAGATTTTTAACTTTACTCAGAATAAACTGCTTGTCAAGGAAGTTTAATAACTTGAAGATAATGGGTCCAGGAGGGGCATCAGGAGGTGGAGGAGGACAGAGAGCTCGATGTGCATGCTCGATAATGTATGTTGTACTGTTCGGGGATGGTCCAGCTATCCTCTCACACAGCTTCTGTATGAAAAGAATTGTATTATTTCCTTCTTCTTTCTCGGGTACCCCGATTATCAGGAGGTTATTCCTCCTACTCCTCCCTTCTAGGTCTTTGAGTTTATCCTCGAGTTTCTTCATCCTCCGACCCAGTTGAGTGACCTCCTGCTCCATTTTACCCTGCTTTTTCTCCAACAATATAATGTTAGCCTCAGAGTTCCCCACACGTATCGATAGTGATTGCACGGATGTTTTAATTTGGTGCAGGTCATCAGACATGTCGGATATTTTTTCTTGCAGGGGCTGCATTATTTCAAGGAACCTCTCTTCCGAGAGGGCTGTAGCCGACGTTGAAGGTTTAGATCCCCCTGCCGTTTGCTGCTTTGGGGATTTGCAGCCTTATCTTTCTTTGGTGTCAGCGGGGGGGGAGTGCCACAGAGGCGCTCTTTTCATAAAAAATTCCATTCTTGCTGTTTAATTTCTCCAATCGTTCAAACGTGCTGTGTTTCCACCACTTGCCAAAGCCAATTATAGGCAATGATCGACTCTCAAAAGGGATTAAATCATACAAATTGACAGCGGGAGAGCGGAGCCGTGGGTAAGTGCTGCTGTTCTTCTGGCTGCCATCACGTGACCACCATTTCCAGCTTTTTCTGGCTGTAGCAACAAGGTAGAATTCAACTTATTTTATGATTGAATAAATCCTTTAACTAAAGGTAGCTATAACTGAGTATATCATGTATAATGATATCAGGCAGGGCATTGTACTCCATTCTATTCAATGGTTCCTGCTGAAACAATTGTGTCACATTCTGAAACCATTCATGAGTGTTACAAAACAGACTAGTGAAGAAAAGGCATCCCTTAGCCAAGTTATTCCACTAATTCTACTTCTCAAAAAAAGGTTTGAGAAAATGAGGACCAACTTAGAAATGACACAATCCACAGTCAATAACATGCTTACTAGACTTAGTAATGATGAGAAATTATCAGCCATGACACGGAGCAAAGAGTATCTCTTAGCAACATTGCTAGATCCATGTTTCTGGAACAGACACCTTTCTGATGCAGTTTCTGATGATATGGATGAGTTGAACTACAGGCAACTTTTCATTGATGCAGTAGATGAGGTTTCATTAGGAGAACTGGCAATCGGTACTACAATGACACCACCACAGATTCAAAAGACTGCTTCAAAAACCAGTACAGAAGCAGACAATGAGGAGGATGACATTTGGGGCCAGCTGCAGGTCATTGAAATTCCACAAGGAGAAAATGCATGCTCAGTAGTAAGCATGGTAGATGCAGTTCTGTCTGAACCCAGCACTACTATAAAGGATGACCCTTTAGCTTACTGGCAAGAGAAAAAATCATACTGTCCAAGGCTGAGACCACAGCTTGTAAGTATATTGGATATCCACTCTCCAGTGTCTGTTCTGAGCATTCATTTAGCTACGTTGGGGATGTTGTGACTGATAAACAAACAAGATTAACACCCGACAATATGGAGAAACTAACATTCTTAAAGGTTAACTTGCCAAACTTTGGCTACATATGTGATGTTGATATTGAAGAAGATGACACTGACAACAGTGCCTGTGCTGCAGCTGTGGAGTGACACCTCAGCTTTCAATTTGGAGACCCACTGGGCTGTTTAAAAGTAGAGATCTGGGACTTGTCTTCCTTTTGACCACATAATCGTCATCCTGGTGGTAGGTGGGAGGTGTGGCCAGTACATAACACTCACATCATTAAGTAAGTCCAAAGTAACAAGCGACTGGCTAGAGGGTATTGACATAAAATAGTCACAGCTCCTGTCTTTCTATATCTGAGCAAGGCTTTTGATACTGTGGACTATCTATTGCTTCTTGATAGTCTTAAACATCTGGACCTCAGTAACACTGTGATAGACTGGTTTTCCAGTTTTCTGGAGGATAGGCAACAGCAAATAAAAATAAATGGCACTCTCTCATTCCTACTCTAACTACAAAGGGGCCTCCAGGGCTCTATACTAGGTCCACTGCTATGTCTGATATATGTTAATGATTTAACCAAGAACATCTCTGACTCTAAGATACACTTATTTGCTGATTATGCGGTACTGTAGATCTCAAAATCCTCCTTCTCTCAAGCCAGTTTAGCACTTCAAATTGATTTTAATCAGCTCCACTATAACCTAATCTCAGCAAAATTACTGATAAATGATAAAAACATTCAAGGTAATGTTTTTCCATCTCCAAAGTCAGATGCAGCAAGCCTTGACTACAATAATACTACCCCTATTGCCACTCTTTTAGGAGATAAGGTTGAGGCTTTGAATAACTTTAAATACTTAGGCTTTTAACTGGACTCCCACTTATCATTTGCCTCCTATATTGAGTCGCAGTCCAAAAAACTGAAGCAGAGACTGGGGTTCTTTTTCAGGAACAAATCCCTTTTCTCTCATGATTTAAGAAGCAGGCTGGTTCAGACCACCTTTATTCCCCTATTAGACTATGCAGATATAATATATAATGTACAATTACCAGTCTTCATAAACCAGATACTGTTTACCACCAGGCCATACACTTTATTACCAATGCCCCATTGAGAACCCACCACTATGCACTGAATAAGGAGATGAGTTGAGCCTCAATATCAACCAGGAAACATCCATATACAGTATACAACTGGGCATATAAAGCACTCCTAAATAAGTTGCTTCTGTTCATATCTTCCACCCTTCATTTTTCACAAAGCTCTTATACTTTAAGGAAATGTTCATATATTTCACTGGACACACCCAAAACCAGTTCCCAAGCTGGCAAGAAAGCCATGAGTTCTGTCCTCCCCACAGCCTGGAACAAACTTCAGACTACACTTAAATTAAAAAATCTAATACCACTAAATGCATTCAAATCTCTCATGGAAAAAATTACTCCAGAAATCAGTTAGTGCTACTAATTATTAAATCACTGTCCTATCTATGCCTTTGTCTTACCCTTTCCACACCTTACGATAAAAGTTGTATTATGCACTTATTTTTTTGTTCTCTGTACGTGTGCTCAATGAATCTGGATGTGACTGGTATGAATGAATGAATCAATCAATCTTTGTTTATCCAGGCGAAAACACCATTGAAACAACTCATTTGCAAGGTGGACCTGGTACAGTTATAGGGTATACAAAAGGTAGATAACATATATATAAGGCACAATAAAGTACAATCTTACACATAGGGTATAGTTAGTATAATATGTTAAGCATATAATACATGACATAACTGATAGAAGCTTACAATTTGGATGCTAGTTTGTACAACATAATCAAAAGGGAAAGAGGAGCATGATTTTTCAACAATACATATGTTCACATCAAATAAGTCAAACTGAGTCAAATAGTACAAGACAACATACCACTCTGTGACCACAAATTCCTGATAGTAGAAGCAATAGGAGAGTTGGGCACTGGGAGAAAAGGAGGAACTCAGGTACGGATTATCTAATGATGGCAGTTGCATACTTCTTTAAAGGTTGTAGCAAAGAGAGATTTGTAAAACGGTACTTTCACTGGGAGGACTATTTTTAAGGTTTTTTGCACAGTGTTTCAAATGGCAGGTAGGAATTGACTTATGGCCGCTTTGTCAAAGCGTGTATTTACCTTAGGAATGACGAGTGAAATATAAGTAAGGCTTCTTAGAAGATAATTCCCTGGGAGGCAGAGAGGGAGACAGTCAGAGATGTATTTAAGAAGCTTATTTGTCAATGCTCTTAGAGTCCAAAGGATAGCGTTTTTGTGCCATCTGTAACCAAGAGAGTACCAGCCAAGAATAGTGTAGAAGGTGCAGTGATGAGTGGATTATGGTGCATTTGTGATTAATCTAATTGCCCGATAAAGTGATGATATAGTGTGTCGAGTTTCTCTAAAGCCGCACTAGTCCCATGACCATATAGGATATCTGCATAGTCTAGGAGTGGTATGAACGTTGTTTGTACGAGACGTTTTCTTGTCTCCTGGGTTAGTAGATGCTTTATGCGAAAGAACATACCAAGTCTTTGTCTTAGCTTTTTGGTGAGGTTTTCAATGTGGATGGAGAACATAAGCCTGTCATCGACCCAGACCCCAAATACTTGAAGACTGATACAAACTCTATGGATTCACCAAGCAGCAACTATATCATAGGATAGGTAGGGGTTCCCTTTGTGCTATATGTGCATGTAGTTTGAGCAAAAAGCATAGCTTTGTTTTTTTTAGCATTTAAGAGCAACTTCAGATGCAGAAGATTTTCCTGAAGATGGATAAATTCAAGTTGGAGGTCTTTGCAGGCCTGGTCTGGAGAAGGGCTGGCTAAGTAAAGCACCGTGTTATCCATGAACAGGTGAATATTAGCATGTGAGATTCCATCGTTTAAATTATTAATATAGACAGCAAACAACAAGGGTTCTAATATAGATCCTTGTGGCACTCCTTTTTGCACAGTTTTCAGAGTAGAGAGATTGCCATCAGCTCTGACTTGTTGGTGGCATCCAGTGAGATAGCTAGTAAACCACTTGACAGACAATGGGTCTGCTCCAACAATATGCAGTGTGGTAATAAGAAGGTCATGGTCCACCATATCGAAAGCTGTACTCTGGTCAAGGAATAGGCTACATACATATTTTTTGTTATCTAATGCCATCTGCCAGTCATTTGTAACTTTGGCAAGTGCAGAGATCATGCTATGATTTGGCCTAATGCCAGACTGGGCCTCATTTAGAAGGTTGTGTATATCAAGGTGTTGTCTCAGCTGTAAGTTCAGTACTTTCACCAATACCTTTGACAAGATAGGGAGTAAAGAAATGGGGCTATGGTTGTTTAAGTCGCAAGTGTCACCAGATTTGAAGAGTGGAATCACCTGGGCTGTCTTCGACTTAGATGGAATGGAACCCTGCATGAGGGACAGATTAAAGAGATGTGCTATCGGAGTAGCTAGGGCATAATATCCTAACTTTAAATAATATGGCTCTATATGGTCTGCACCAGCACTTTTTCTAGTATCTAGAGCGAGGAGTTGGTCCTCAAATTTGTTTTACAGTGACGGGTTTGAAGGTAAAGGTTGTCTTTTGCATTAATAGACAATGGTTGAGCCAATCTGGTTTGTAACACTTAGCTGGGATCATTACATGCTGGCCAGTGAGGCATCAAAGGCTAATCCTGCTGTAGCAAAGTGGCTGTATAGAAGTTCAAGAATGGATTGTTTGTCGGTAAAGGAATTGCCATCCTTGGTGATTTTTTGTGGGAGGGAGGGAGCATGAGAATAATCTTCGATGTCCTTCAGAGTTTTTCAAAATTTCCTGGAGTCGTTAGCAGCATTAACAATTTCAGATTGGAAGTACTTTGCTTTCTCAGATCTAATAAGCTTAGTGCACTGATTCCTAGCTGCACTGAAGGCTGTCTAATCCGCAGGAAGTTTAGTTTTTCTTGCTTTTTTCCACAAGGAGTCTCTATGCAATAATGTGGCTTTCAAACCACTAGTGAACCATGGAGAGGTTTTCCTTTTGGTTCTGGTTTTCACTAGTGGATCGTGTTTGTCTATAGTCCTGAGCAATATTTTATGAAATTCCTCATAGGCCTCATCTACAGTTAGGGTCAGGTAGACATCCTGCCAGGTAGCATGCTGCAGATCTGAGAAGAAGGCTATCTGGTCAAAATTCCTTCGGCAACTTTTGAGAACAAACTTGGAGGATGACACTGCCTTGGGAGCAGATCAGACACAGGCTATTACACAATGATCATTGACGTCGCTAAAGAATGTGCTTGCATGTGTAAATAGGTGCAGTTTATTGACTAATATTACATCAAGCAAAGTACTTTTCTCCGGGCTTTTGATGTTAGGCCTAGTAGTTTCAGTTATAATTTGTGTTAAACCAAATGTGTCACATATCTCTTTTAGTGGTTTAGATGCTGAAGAGAGCCAGTCCAGGTTCAGATCACCCAATAATATGACTTCAGTGGATATTGTTTCAAGTGCAGTACTTAGGTGGTTCAGTAATTTTAAACCTGCAGCAGGAAGTCTGTAACAGCCAATAATATGCATAGTTTTTGTGTTGGTAAGCTGCACTTTTAATGTAACACATTTGAATTCCTTAAGCAGAGTAGTAGAGTTGCTATGGAGGTCACATATTTGTCATGGATGTAGATCACTACACCCCTGCCTCTCAAGGATCTGTCCATTCTGAACACTTTATATGAAGGAATGGAAATTTCATGATCCTGGGTTGCAGGTTTAAGCCAAGTTTCAGTGACCACTAGCACATCAGGGCAGGTGTGATTTATCCACGTCTGAATTGATTCAAATTTCCTAAGCAGGCTACAGGCATTGATATGGATTAGGCTCATTCCATTCAGATGATTAATTTGTGTTGGTGATGCAGCTGGAAGAGTTGGTCCGGGGTTGAGCTCATCGTTACCTGCACAGATGAGCAATAGTAAAAGAAGTTTTTTGATGGCTTCCAAGAGAAGCCTTGTAAGGTGACTTTTGCCTCTAATGGAGCATCTTGGTTCCCTGTGAGAAGGGGATGTAATTTTTGCTAGCAATGGATTGGCCTGAAGGTAAAGAATCACCTGTACAGGAGCAAAAGTAGGTATATAATGGTAAAGGATACCAGGCAATGATTATTGAGCCTCATGTGTGATAGCATTCCCATGCTATTTGGGATATATAGTATAATGCCCTGCATAGTGAGGTATGTTCCAAGATTTGCCATAACCTTGGGGCATGGGATTTGTTGCAAGCCTATAGCTGTAGATATGGCAGTACAATATTTTTGTTGGAGTCCGGTTGTATATGAAGTTATGGACCCTTCTATCTTAGTATGTACACCAGAAGGGCAGCCTAGGAACTGTAGGGGGCAAGATCCAAGGGGGGCTAGGAGGCCCAATAGGATGAGGATTTGGTACTTCATGATAGGTACTATGATCCTCTAGACTCAATAAAAAAGTAAGAAGGAAGAAATAGCACATGGCAGGATACACAATTAATAAAGGATGTCACCCTGCATCACAGGAGAAGGTAGGGCTAAGTGGAGATAGTGACAACTTACACTAATTTAGCTTGGTGAGCAAGGCTAGGTGGAGATAGTGATCAACTTAGCCAAACATTTGCTTGGTATAGGGACCTCAAGATTTTCCTCTTGAATTACGGGGCTTCACAGGGCAAAAGGAAAAAAAAGAAATTTGCACATCTCCCTGGACAAAATTGACCTACTCTACCCTGCTGTGGGTAGGTTAGCCAACTTTTGGGCTGAAAAATAAAGATACAGAGTGTTCAACAACTGCAAAGCAGTGTTGTGACTATACACTGAATAAGCCAATAGTAAGAGATCTGGGTGGAGCCTAAGTCTATTTAATAGAGGACGGGGTCGGGGTGCGCGGTGTGGGGCAAAATAACAACCCCCATGGGAACGGCTATGCTGAGAGCTAACACTTCAGACACTGAGGGTAGCAGCCAAGAGAAGCCCCACCAATTGGCAGAGTCCTGGTCAAAAGACCAATCAATCAGAGGCTTGGGGAGACGCGGCACCATTTTTCAAATAGCAGCCGTTCAGCGGGTGTACCTGGTAGAACTGTCCGGGGAGGAGATGGCGGGTGGTGGCTGCAAGAGGCCCGCTGGTCCACTGGCTGGATGGGGCTCCTGCACTTTTCGGCGCCCAAGGTTGGGTGACCTGCAGGGAAACAGAAGAGAAAACAGGGGATTAAATAAGTTTAGGAACAGTGGGCTGGGGGAGACAGAACAGCAGGCAGCTTCTCAACAGGGGAGATTAAATGAGATGGGAGTGGAGATAACGAGTCTAACAATTGTCTGCTATTGTCAACCTGCCATGTATTAGCTTTTCTATTATAATTGAATGTTTCTTAGTTATTTATTTTAACTATTACATGTACTATATTGGTTATTATGTTACTTACTATTGTCAACCTGCCACGTATTGTATCGTATTGTTACAGTGTTTATGTATAAGTGACCACCTTGTGAATGAGCCTGCTCAATGGTTGTTATCCCTAAAAAACAAAATTAACTGAACTGAACTGAATGAACTGAAACATCACATGCTGGTAGCAAGTGTGGCAGACAAGTCCCTGATCTCACCCTCAGTTGCTTTTTCATTCTGACAAGATCATTTCTTTTATTACCTAATGCAGCTAAGAATAATTGTTTTTTATATAACCATAGCTTTGTTTTCCCCTGATAAAAGTGGTAGTAGTAGCAGTGGTGAAGTGGTCACTTTGGATTGCCTGGGACTCTTGGTAATTCACATTGCTTCATGTTGCATTCCATAATGAGACCCACTGCTGTGATAAAATAATTGGTGACATACAAAGAACACACTGACCCCTTCTACAAAAAGTCAGACTCAGGAGACTGGTTAAAAATAAATAGAGTTGTGGGACTTGCCTGCCTTTTGACTGCATTATCGTCATCATGGAGATGTGCAGGAGGTGCAGCCAGTACATCAAGTTCACGTCATCACATACTGGTAGCAACTGTGGCAGACAAGTCCCTGATCTCAAACATGCACAGTTGCTATGTCATTCTAAGGAGCTCATTTACCTAAATGAGCACAATTAAATAACCACATTGATAAATGCTGCTGGCTCTGTTTTTCTTTTTTCTTCCCCTTGTAGTAGTGGTAGTAGTACTACAACAAAGTGCAATTATTTAAACACGCTATTATTCCCTTCTGAAAAATAAGACTAGGAGGATTCTATTCATTTACAAACTAGAGATCTAGTCTGCGACTGTCTTGTCATCACAGTCACTTTCTAATTCTTTTCTAAGCAGTCATTTTTGGTAAATTGCCCTAACCATATTGATTTCAGTGCTGGTTGACTTCTACAGGTTTTCCCCTGATTGTAGTACTGTAGGTAGGTATAGTAGCAGACTGTAGTCTTGAAGTGGTAGCTGGCTGGCTGTCTCTCTCTGACAGTCTCTCTCTGACTGGCTGCCCTCTGCTCCGGTCTGGTGCTGTTTTTGTGTTCCTGGCATCTTCTTCATCACGTTCCTTAATTGTCTAAAACACATCTGGTGAGTGCCTACCTGTACCTTTTGAGAAATAGAAATCACTACTGTTAATAATATAACTTATACACAGTATTACTTTCTCAAATATCAGAAACAGAAGAGTGATTAGAAAGCATTCTCTACTACTAAACACTGGTTTAATTGTTGTTTTTCTACAGATATGTTGATTAAAAGCAGTTTAAAAAATTATTTTTTAAAATATGGTTACCATAAAACAATAAAGATCATAAAAGGTTCAAATAAGGTGTAGAAAAGGATCTAACATTTTTTTTTGCTTATCAGAACCATTTAGAACCTCAGAACCTTTTGAGGGTCTCCCATTCCTAGGAATAACTTTGCAGAGTCATCATTGTCCACTTTTTGATCATGATTATATTCCAGCAGTAGAATCCAAATGAATGGTCCTGGCAACTTATTTGCAAGCCCTCTGAGAAGCAACGCTTTATTTTCAAACACCTTTCTGCACAAAGCTCTGGATACACTCACTCTACCTTGCATCTGTCATTCTGAAATCATCGACTGCCTCGCTCTGCACTTCCTCTCCTCGCACTTCAGTCGGCAGCTTCTTTTCTGGAAACAAGAGCTAAAAAAGGGAATAAACAAACACTTTACTTTAGATTTGAGCTAAGAGGGACTTACTTTAAACATATACTTGTATTTTTCTTTTACAGACTGAGCACGCTACAGTTCAATATGATAAAAGTGAAAATGCTCCAAGGTGGATCTTTTCCATGTACAGTTGGTAGTTTTCTTTTTCTGAGAAAATGAATAAAACAACTTTTTTTTTTTACTTTTTAAATCGAGTGACACTTAAACTTCTGGGAGCAAGTCACAAACAGTGACAGCACTCAGTCATGCTACACTGCAGCAGAAAGTGAAAGCCCTTCAACATGGAGCCACTGTGAAAATGGCAGGATCAACCAGATAAGACTTTTAAATTACATTTTATGAGAAACATATGGCAGATTTAAACATATCTTGTGTACACTTGGCTGAGGATTGCTGTATTGATTTGTTTTTTCTGTTGGTGTTAGCCTGTGTGTGGCAGCTGCTTGTGCTATGTGTCTGCGTGTGTGTGTGTGTGTGTGTGTGTTGTAGCAGGTATTCTGTGCCGGGTGTGGAGTGATCTTACTAATGGTGAGAAAGTTCTGGAGACTGGAAGGGGGGGTGGAAAGTACTAAAGGCATGCAGTGATACTGTGAGGTGTGCGGTCATTGTGGAATAATGCACAGTCATGTGACATGTTTCAGCCAATCAGGGTATTGGATTATCACAGATTTTCTTACCATTTTAAATATATATATATATATATATATATATATATATATATATATATATATATATATATATATATATATATTATGGTAGCACGGTAGTGCTACGATAGGGTTGAGGAGCCATTTACGTGTTAAACCCAAAATGTTGCACCTTAATAACTTTGCAACCGTTTGATGGATTTGCCTGAAATTTGGAATACAAAATCAAGACCCATGTGCCTTGGGATCTGCTAAGTTTCATACCAGTCGGTTATACAGCTGCGGAGTTATTAAGCATGATCTGCATGTGCATTTACGCTTTTTTTGGAATTCTATGGTCGTGCCTATGGGTCACACGGTTTGCACGACTGATCCAAAATCTTCAGGGAATGTGCAGCCAGGGTCCCCAGTGTGCCTGTCAAAGATTTTGTGAAAAAATATTAAATGATTCAAAAGTTATTCAAAAAACAATTTCCCATTATAAGTCAATGGAAAAAGTTAACAAAAAGTTCGACAGTGTCGCAAATGCAGTTTTTACTTTCGCAAATGGCCCTTTTACTGTCACAAATCTGCCATCTTGTGTTCAGTTGCTGATCAGAAAAATGCTTGGCATTTAAATTTGGGGTCCTCTAGCAACCTAATTCTTGTTACTTTGTGCCTATTTTGTGTTTGAAGGCGTCAGTGTTTTTTAATACTGAAGCAGTTCCTTGTCTTGTTCAAATTGAGTACATAGGTTGATAATTTTTTCTTCGATATTGGTTGGCTTGAAGTGTTTTTTAAGTGCCAGTTTGTTTACTCTTGGTGCATTTCGGCAGATGCAGATCTCGGTAAAAAGTTTTGCTGCTTCATGTTTTTATTGCAAAATAATTTTTCTTTTGCAGTGCTTTGTTGCAGGTCTGATAAGCATTCTGTGGCAGTGTGGACTGAGCAGCTGGAACACTGTGGATGGAGACATGTGCTTTCTTAGGAGCAGCAACTGTAATTCAGGTGAAAGCATTATGGTTCTGCATTTGTTTCTATGGTGACAGCACAGATTCTGCTTTTATGCTAAGGGAAAGGTAGAGTGAAGCTATCACTACCTGACCTGTGCACTGTGTGAGTAAATGGCTGATATCATTACTGTAGAGTAAAGGGTGAAAGATATCACACTGTAAAACTAGCCAGGAAAGTGATAATTCATATGACTTTTAATTTTTTTTTCTATGTCGTACGGTTCCTGAGATATAAGCAATTTACTATTCCAAGTCCTCATTTTTGTGTTCCGAGAGTCATTATTTTGCATGCATTCTTTGTACTCACTGTCTTTCTCTATACATCTTTTGGGGAAAACCAGCCTGTGCACTTACATTACTGTTACCATTACCATTTCCGCTTGCGGTTCCACACCCATTTCACTTACCGTTCACGTCTACGCCACCATGTGCGTTACCCTTTGCGTTTTCATTTGCAGTTGCGTTTGCGTAGTTTTTAACATTTCTGTCTACAGTACTGTTTCTCTTTCTGTCTTGCTTTGCGTCACCATGCACATTACGATTTGTGTTTGGGGGCACAATCGTACTATGTGACAAGACATCACCCACGCTCCCACCGCCGCATTACATTAGAGGAAAAAAACTCCGTTTAATGCATCAGTTAGGGTTGTTCCACAGCGACAAAAGCAAGGAAATTCGATGCAGAGTGAGCTGTGTCTTCTCACGAGTGCCGAAGGCATGAGTGAAAATACACAGCTCATGAGGCAGGAGTAAGAATATTTTCTATATGCCATGATTTGCCCATCAAGTGTGTGATTTATACCACAGGGGTGAGAGCTGCAGGAACATTTTTTCTGAGTCTGTATATTTCCTGCTCATTCTGTGTGTGCTGTCAGCATGTGTGTGTGTGTGTGTATGTTCTGAATGTACCGGGAGTCAGAAACACAGGTGAATGTGTTTTGCTAAGCAAATTGAGCGAGTCAGAGGCTCAGTGAGAAAGACAAACTGCTGCCGGTAGCACTGAGAAACAGAACCTGCTTTGTAAAAGACTTTCATTTAGAATTCAGGTTGTTTTGAAGCTGAGATCAGCACAGCAATGGGCTAGCAATGTTAGAAACACAATGGGACATAAGTGAGAGTCTTTTGCAAAGCTAACTGAGTAAGTTGCAGCTTCAGTGAGAAAGAAAAACTTTTTCTGAAGCAGTTTCCTTTAGAATGTAAGCTGCAGTGCATTTATCCTCACTCTGGTGACATCAGCAGAGTATGGATAAATGTCAGTATCCTCACTCTGCTGATGTCTGCAGGATTTATCCTCACTGCAGTGGAAATAACACAGGTTATCCTACTGAGACAGCTCTCACCCCCGTGTATAAATATAGTATATATATGTATCACCAGTATATTAGGGTTGAGCGCAGACTTCTATATTAAACCCTAAATGTTGAACCTTAATAACTTTTGAACTGTTTAACTGATTTGCATACAATGTGGCTTACGTAATCTCTGGGAGTAGATCCCTTGACATGTCAAATTCTGTGTGAATCAGTTATGTGGTTTTTGAGATACAAACTGTCAAAAAAATCCTATATTTACCCATTTTTTCATGTTGCTTCACCCACTTGTATCTCAGTAATGACTTTATTTTGTGGTCTGAAATTTTCAGCTTAGAAAGTCTTTGGGTAACAGATGTGCATTTTGAAAGTTTGGTGAAAAAATATTAATCCATTCAAGAGTGATAACAATTTTATGTTTCCCATTATTTCCTATGGGAACATTTATATATCAGGGATGAAAGTTCTTTTCACACATTTTTCTACTTGTAGTGTCACATACAGGTTTTCTATGGGGAAAAAACCCTCTTTTTTGCATGTTTGGTCACACACTTGCTGTACATTTCTTGCAACATATTGGTAAACACCACAGTTTTCTGCATGCTGTTGAAGTAGTGTACAGGGCAGTGCACATGGCTTGCATGACCAGGGTTATGGGTTCAAGATCACACAAGGACCATGACTCTATTTTTTTTCTTTAGCGAACCCCAGTTGTACTTGTAATAATTGCAGACATTGGAGTGCCCAATCCCTGTTTAGGCAGTTAACTGGCCCCTTCCTCCAAACCAGTGTGAGACACTGGGTAGCCCACTCCCTCCCAGTGTAACCAAATACCACAATATATCCACCCCACATGGCCCCCTTAAAAATTGTTGAACACTGTGTTGCTCACTCCCAGTGTTCCCAAATCTTTTTAATTTAATTGTCTATATTGGGGTGCCCAATCCCAGAGTAAGCACAGCAATTTCCCCTTCCAAAACTATGGGACACTGGGTAGCCCACTCCCAGTGTCTCCAAAACATTATTTTATTTTTGCCTGTGAAAAAAGAAAATGGTCCCTCATCATCTCTCCGTCCCACTCACCCATCTGCTCCTTCCCTCTGTGCATCCATCTCCCTGCACCCCCCCTTAACCCATACTTACCCTTCAAGGTCAGTGGCTATGATCTTCTCTGGACCAGGGCACATCTGCACTTTTCAAAGCCCAACTGTTAACTGAAGAATCCAGATAAGCACTGTATAATAGCTGCCAAAGGCATGATAAATTGGCCTCTGGTGCGGCAACAGGGTTATTCCTGGGGCTGACTCCATTGAAGGCCTCATCTATGGTGAGTGATCTGGGCATTATTCTTGACAACAGGCTGTCACTTAAATTTCAGGTGTCATCCATTGTCCATACCAGTTTCTGTCATCTGAGGAATATCGCTAGGATAAAGCCCCTAGTTGTGCATGAGTACCTCCCACTTTGCTGCACACCCTTCATGACATCTAGGCTTGACTACTGTAATATGCTGCTCTTCGGGGTCTCGGGGAGGCCCTCTGTTGGCTGTAGCTAGTGCAGAATGTGGCTGCCAGGCTTTTGACTGAACAGCCTAAGTACAGTCACATCACTCTGATTTTGCATGAACTGCACCGGCTGCCAGTCAGGTGGAGGGCTCTCTAGGTGGACTTGCTCACCTCTAAGGCCCTGCACGGTCTTGGCCCAGGCTGTTTGTTGGACCTTCTTACTCCTACCTCACTGGTCCACTCCCTTCACTTTTCCTCTAGGGGCATCCTAGCAATTCCCAGGACAAGGTTAAAAATTGCTGGCCACAGAGCGTTTAGTGTCACCAGACCCATCCTGTGGGATTCACTTCCTCCAGCTGTAAGGGAGGCCCCTTCAGTTGAGGCATTCAAAGTCCACCTCAAGACTTACCTGTTTCATCAGGTCTTCCTAGACCTTGTCCTCTAGACATTACTGTTAGCCTTTAGTAGCGGCTGTTCAGGCTTTGTTGTATTTTAACTATTATTATTAGCCTGCTGTTTTATGTTTATCCTGGTTTTATTTTATTCCATTCCCCAGCCTCACTCCACTGCTGGCCAATCTGCCTTCTCATACCAGTCCCCCCTACTCTAGAATAACCTTCCTTCTGACCTTCACCTTGCCTTCCCTCTCTCATCCCTCAAAAGACTTTGCAGACTTCTCCCTTCCCCTCTATGCCCCCAATGCTTCTAACTCATCCTCAACCCACACTGCCTCTTCTTCTCCCTTAGTGCCTCCACTATAAGACCCTGCCTTCACAGGTAACTCTGCCTGAGTTGACTCCCCTCCTGATCTCAAGCTCTTTTACTGCCTTCTCCAGGTCCCTTTGGGGACCAAAAGTGTCTAATTATACTACTGCTTGTCATGCATTGTATCCTTGCCTAATTTAGTTATTCTTTTTGTGTGACCTACCTGAATGCATCTTAATCTACTCAAGCATCCTACCTTGCTAGCTTTTGTACCTATACAGTTAGTTTCTTCTGTAAACAATTTTATTTGATTGTACTGTAACATTTTTGTTTTATAGTGTATAGTAGAGTGTTGTTCTGTATAGAATTCCATCCCTTTCAAAATGCTGTTGTACCACAACTCCAAAGGTAATGGAATGTGATTCTACCCTACTGTAGTAGAATAGCATTCTAGAACTTCTAGAGAATGCTTTAATCAGTTTCATTTTGAAAGCACAATAACTCATGCACACATATTTCACACAGTACTATACACTATAAAAAATACAGGATGAGCAACTCTTTGCACAGCCAATGTGTTCTGCCACCTCAAGGTTCTGATTCCTATGGACCTCTTGAGCTTTGCTCTCAAGGTCAGAGGGAATCAGAAAGCCTCTGTGGCAGAACACACTGGTTGTACATAGTTGCCCATCCAGTATTCTCTATATTTCCTGTATGTACTTTGTAGCCGGGTTGCACCTGGAAATGAACCTTCACTCCGTGTGCCTTTCCTGGTCACCAAATTTTAAATAAATACATATGTTATCTTTGTTACTGTTTTGTGTATTTTATATTTGTACAGTGCCCAGAGCCTCCAGGATTGGGCACCTAAAAATTAATCTTGCATTGCCTTGTCAATAGCAGTTATAAATTATGCTGATATCTCAGTCATTTTTCAAGATTTTTGCACCACATTTTCAACATGGGGTTCTTGCAACCCCATCTCATGAACACTGTCACTGTTGTTTCATTAATCAGACCATAAGGTGATTTCACAGTCGCTGCACAGAATCACCTTTCAGGACAAATCAATGAAATGGCTATGCCAGTGTTCATGAAGTGGGGTCTCAAAAAGCTCATGTTGCAAATTTGGTGAACACATTCCTAAAAATGGCTGTGCTATGAGCGTGGGTTGCACAGTTTCTACTCAGGTGCATAACTTTGTCAATTTGCAATATTTTGACTCCAGATTTTCAACATACCCATTTTTTCAAGCCATCTCATAAAAAGTAAATCTGTCATTTCTCACATCCTGCCTGAAATGTGTTTTTGCACCTGTGGCAAAAAATGGCACAGTCAGTGTGTGAGCAAAATCACCTTTTGGGACTGATTAACAAAATGACAGTACCAGTGTTCATGAGGTGAGGTCCCAAAAAGAACATGTTTAAAATCTGGTGACAAAATTTCTAAAAATGGCTGCATTATGAGCATGTGTTGTGCACTTTCTATGCAGGTGCATAACTTGGGTAATTTACAATATTTTGACTCCAGATTTTTAACATACCCATTTTTTTACATTACCTCATGAACGGTACAGCTGTCATCTCTCACATCTGGCCTGAAACTTTTCTGGATCTGTGGCAAAGAATGGTTCAGAATCTGTGTGAAATCACCTTTTGGGACTGATTAATGAAGTGACAGTACCACTGTTCATGAGATGGGGTCACAAAAAGCCAATGTTGAAAATCTGGTGTCAAAAAAATCCTAAAAATGGCAGAGTTATGAGCATTAGTTGACATTTTCTATGCACATGCGTAACTTTGGTCATTTTTAATGTTTTCACTCCAAATTTTAAACATAGTCATTTTTCATACCACCTCATGAGTATTGACCCTTAATAGGGATACAAATAAAGTATGTGAATAAGTAAGGAACTTCACTGCAAAAATCTTTGTTAACGCACCATTAGTGCTGAAGCCTAAAAAGTAGGGAAATGAGATGTGCCTTGGGGTTGCGAACCCTAATGTTCACCCCATTTCAACAGTTAGTAACCTAACATGGATACAGAATAAAAGAATGGCATGAGCATTAGGGTTCACAACCTCAAGACACACCCCTCACACCTATTCTGGCATGCAGGGTGGAGGTGTGGCCTTAGGATTGGAAGCTGAGGGTGGTGGTGGGGTGTTTGGGTTGGAAGCCAAGGGTGGGTGTGAGGTGTTAGGCTTGGGAACCCTAAGATCTCATTTCCGTTCTTTTTAGGCTTCAGCTGTAATGGTGCATTAACAAAGTTTTCTGCCATGAAAAAAAATATATATATATATATATTTATTTATATGCATGGCAGAAAACTCCATTTAATGCATCAGTTAGGGTTGTTCTACAGTGACAAAAGTGAGAAAATTCGGTGCTAGGGTTGAAAATACTAACTGACTATTCCCCCAACCCCCACCAAACACACACACACACACACACACACACACACATATACATGTAAGTAGGGGAAGGATGAAGGCAACACAAGCAATCACTCACAACCAGCAGGAGGTGTATATCTGTATTACCATAGCAAGTAGGTGAGAAATCTAACTTCAGCTGGCAGTAGCAAAAATGGCATGCCTCACTTGGTTCTCGAGATATGGGTGGAGAAAAGGTGTCATGGGCATCGCAATGTTAGTGTATGGCAAATTGCTGAATTTTGGAACAGTGTAAGTTTGTCATGCTCAAGTATTTTAGCACCAAAGGAGGAAAAGGCAGCTCTGTGGTACTAGGACTTGCCACCTTGCAAACTTCAGCCCAAAGGACTCAACTGTTTGCTTGCAGGATTATGGCAAAGATATGCAGTCATCAGGAGCATACTGTTGCAAAATACTTCTGCAAACATGAAAGTGTAGCAAACGGAAGAGATGGAAGTGTTGCATTTGCAAAAGCATAGAAAACAGTGTTGCGAAAAACTGTCGCTAAGGGAAAACACAACAGTGTCGCATTTGCAAAAGCATGGAAAATAGTGTCACAAAATACTGTCACAAAGACGGAAGTGTCGCAAATGCATATCACAACAGTGTGACATTAGCAAAAGTGATTTTCGAAAGTAAACCAGGGAATGTGCAAGATCCTGTTTTGGATGGTGTGAACCCCAAAATACCATATGTGTTGTGCGTGTTATGTGTTGGTGGCAGTGTGTGGCCGAAGATGCCCAGTTGTGTGTAGTGATATGTGTTTTGCAGTGTGTGGAATGTCTGGGATCAGAGTTAGCAGTGATAACCCCATGCCAGAGCCCGACGGGAGCATGGGTGTGTGGTTTTGTGGTTTAGATAGTTGTACGTTAGTTTTGTGAGCTGCTGCTGGTTGTGTGTGATTGGTTGTGTTGCCTTGGTCCTTCCCCTACTTGCATGTATATATATATGTGTGTGTGTGTGTGTGTGTGTGTGTGTGTGTGTGTGTGTGTGTGTGTGTGTGTGTGTGTGTGCGTGTGGTGGTGGTGGTGGGGATGAGGGGAATGCTCAATTAGGGTTTTCAACCCTAACACCGAATTTCCTCCCTTTTTTCACTCTGGAACAACCCTAACTGATGTATTAAACAGATTTTTTGCCATGAATTTCCCTTCTTTTGAGAATGTGCACTATAAATAGTGAATGGAAAGTAATATGATAATGCAAGCAAAGCACAAATGGTAACACACATGGTGGCCTTATCACATAAATCTTGATGAGACGGTAAGAGAAATGGAAGTGCAAACATTAATGAAAACATAAAGGGTAAGGCAAATGGCAATGCAAAGGCTAATGGCAATGGAAATGCAAATGGTAAAGAAAACAGTAACGCAAATGCTAACACCATCACAAATGCAAACGGTAAGAGAAATGCAAACAGAAATGCAAATGGTAAAGGCAATGGTGATGTAGAAGGAAACAGTAATACAATCAACAATGGAAATGCTACTGAAAATGCAAACGGTAAGGCCAACAGAAATGGAAATGGTGAGAAACACACAAACAGTAATGATAACACAATTGGAAATGCAAATGGTTACGGTAACAGCAACAATGACACCAAAGGGAAAAGTAACAGAAACAGAAATGCTAATGGAAGTGCGTACACAAATGCGAATGATAATGCGCATGGTCATGGTAACGCAATTGAAAATGCAAATGCTTATGGTAACACCAACAATGACGCCAAAGGAAAGAGAAACTCAAATGGAAACACAAACAGAAGCACGTACGCAAACGCGAATGGTAATGCAAACTTGATGCAAAAGGAAATGCAAACAAAACCAGTAATGGAAATGCAAATGGTAACAGTAAGGCAAATGGAAGAGCAAACGCAAACGCAAAGGGTAACGCATGCAGTGCCGTGAACGGAAACACTAAAGCAAACAGTAACAGAAACACAAGCGGAAACACTGACTGTAACAGTAATGCAAAAGCTCACATTTTTTCCCCAAAAAGGTGCATTCAGAAGCGCAGTGAATTCAAAGAATGTATGCATAATAATGTCCCTCAGAGCAGAAAATGAAAACTTGGAATACTAAATTGGCTATATCTCAGGAACCATACGACGTGGAAAAAAAATTAAAATCTCGTATTATTTATGACTTTCCTGACTAGTTTTGTACTTAGCCTTCGCAGGGGCCTACATTTTTTTTTACGTGGAGTCCCTATCTCGAAGAGTTTTCGAGATAAAGGCCCCAAAAGGAGTGGCTGATGGGAAAAATGGTCAATTTCGGAGTGCTGTAACTTTGCAGCTGTGTAATATTTTATCACCAAGCTATGAAAAGGCCTTTCGTCCCTCCAAATTTCAGCCCAAAAGACCAAACCGTTCTTTTGCAGAAGGGTGGCAAAGAGTTTCTATTCTTTTGGGCTGAATTCTAAAACATGCCCTATGCTGAAATTAACACAATTAAGACAGATAATGACAGTCAGCTGCAGCACTCCTTCTAAATGTAGCAATCTCCAAATCTCTTGTGCTGTATTTCAAAACCCAAGTTTAGTACATTGCTGAATCAAACAGATGATGCCTGAAACATTTAAATAAATCTTAAACAGCCAAACATGAAGACACATACCTGCCAAAAGAAATCATTATCATCTTCCTCATTGTCACAGAACAGAACCTCCCTCAGGCAACCAATTACCAAAACACAGCACACCTAATCAAGACCCCCACACACACCAGCCAATAACAGCTCACTACAACAACCCATTCATAAAAGTACACACACACACTACCACCGCACCAGCATAATTTAAAGTGACATGATCCTCATAACAACAAACACACCTCTCTCACTGAAATTGGTCCCATCTCCATGGTATAAATAGCACACATGATAGGCAGATCATGGAATATGGAAAATATTCTCTCTCCTGCATCATGAGCACTGTATATTTCACTCTGCAGGAGTGAGAATATTTTCCATATTCCACTCCTGCCCATCATGCATCCTATATATATATATATATATATATTGATTGATTGATTGATTGATTGATTGATAGATATAGATGGGAAAAGGCATCAACTTTGGAGTGCCGTAATTTTGAGCCATGTAATATTTTTTCAACAAAATACTGGAAGGCAGATCTGTGAGATGTCGTCTGCGTTCCCTCCAAATTTCAGGCCAAAAACACCAAACCGTTCTTTTGCAGCAGAGTACCAAAGAATTGCTGTCATTTTCCCACAGCCATGAAAAGTACTGTCGAAGTTTGCGAAAGCTTTCGCAAATTCATTTGACAGTGTCGCAAGTGTGACAGTACTTTGCGAAAGTAATTTTTCCAGAAATTTGAAAAACATATTTCTGGGGTGTTTTACCCCAAAATAAAGACATGGCTATCATCCTCAGGGTCCGACTAGGTGAATACAAAAAGAATTAGGTTGCTACAGGGTCCGAATTTTAAATGCCAAGCATTTTTCTGATCACTAACTGACAACAAAATGGTGGATTTGTGACAGTAAAAGGGCCATTTGCAACAGTAAAAACTGCATTTGTGACACTGTCAAACTTTTAGTTAACTTTTCCCATTGACTTATAATGGGAACTTGTTTTTGAATAACTTTTGAACCGTTTAATATTTTTTTACGAAATCTTCAAAAGGCACATCGGGGACCCTGGCCACATGTTCCCTGAAGAATTCAGACCAGTCGTGCAAAACGTGCGACCTGTAGAGATGACAGTAAAATTCCAGAAAACTGTAAACACGTGCGCAGATCACGCTTAACAACTCCGCAGCCGTATACGAGATCAGTATGAAACGTGGCAGATCCCAAGGCAAATGGGTCTTGATCACGTATTCCAAATTTCAGGCAAATCTATCAAATGATTACAAAGTTATTAAGGTGCTCAATTTTGGGTTTAACATGTACTGTAAATGGCTCCTCAACCTAACTATAATAGCACTACCGTGCCACTATTATATATATATATATATATATATATATATATATATATATATATATATACAGTTGTTGACCTTAAGGGTTAAAAAGCAAGAGATGTCCAGGATTATCAATGTAATCCACTCTTCAATGGATGAGTCCCTTAAGACTACCCCAAAGGAGATTGTACCTGAATTCAAGCAATACTACCATGCTCTATATCGTCCCATGTCTCCCCTACCCTCTCATAGGTCTCTGGATGACTATTTTTTAAGATACCTCTTCCAGCACTGACAATAGCTCAGAAGAACTCACTAATATACAGACCCTTCCCAACCTCTTTTTGGTAACCCCAACTTCCGGATAGGTGGCAGACCCTTGCCTGTCTCCTGGCTCCTACAAATGGCCTCAGCAAGAGTAGGTGACTTTTTCCAAGATGGAAGATGTCTTATCTCAGGGGATATTATGCAGAAATATACTTTGGATAAGATGTTTCAAATCCGCCATATGCTAATATCACATTTCAAAGTTGGGTTGATGGACACAGAAGGGGGGGGGATTTTCCACAGTCTTTGCATGGGTTAGCTACATCTCCTCATGCAGTGTGTAAGGTATATGCTGACCTATATGACAGGGCCTTTCCCACTGTGGATGGGGCTTCCAATTATTGGGCTACTCAGTTTCAGCAGGCTTTCGTGGATAGGGGTAAAATTTGTAGAGATTGCTACACTTACATCTCACAGGACTGGTTGAGGATCATGCACTTCCAATTGCTTCATAACATGTACCTCACCCAATCTAGACACTTTAAGATGGGTAGGGCTGGGTCTCCCCAATGCGTGAGATGTCAATAAGCTGAAGGTTCCCTCCTGCACATATTCTGGTATTGTCCGAAGGTTGCCCCTTGTGGTCACTCATCAAGCAGAATGTAGACCCATTGTTGGGTATAGATAATATTTTCCTACCTGAAGTATGTTTGGTGGGTGATTACACTGGGGTAGCAGTCCAGAAACATAGATTCTACATTGCTTTAAATGCTCTCACAGTCAAGAAACTAGTACTACACCACTGGCTAGACTCTGTGTCTATTTTGTATACTGAGTGGTTGTAAGAACTACTCTTCAATATCAGGTCTGAAAGGTTAATAGCGAATCTTCACCATTATGTAATCAAGTATGAGAAAATCTGTAGTAAATTGCATGCTTTTTATGCAGTGGGCTCTGACTCAAGTGCCATGGTATAAACAGGTAAGTGTACAACACAAGTTTGGTTAAGACCAATTCTTATGCTGGGGAGGGCAGGGAGAGGGGATGGGGGGTTGGGGTCATAAAAGTGGTCTGTGTTTTATTTTCTGTGATTGGACTTATGTTTGTATGTGTACCACCTGAAACTTAATAAAGTTGACTTAATTTAATATAGATATACTGTATATATATCTATATTTATACAATGGGGTTGAGTGATAAATGAGTGTGATAAATCATGTTATTTTTGCAGGCGTTTGATAAATGTAAGAACTGACATTTATCACACCCCTAAAACCCATGCTAAATCCATGCAAAGCCGCACAGATCCACACAAATGGTACATTTTGCAACAGTGAGACCCCATTGTAGAAACAGTACACATGATGTGCACATCATCAAATATGAAAAATATTTTCACTCCTGCCTCATGAGCACTATATATTTCACTTGTGCCTTCAGCACTCGTGAAATATCCAGGCTCACTCTGCAGGAGTGAAAATATTTTCCATATTCCAATCGTGCCCATTTTGTATCCCATATATATATACATATATACATATACATATATAGATATATACATATACACAATGGGGTGAGTGGTAAATGAGTGAGATAAAACAGCGTATCATCCACTGCAGTGTGATATTTTTACCCTCTGCTCTACTGTGATGATATCAGCCATTTAATCACACAGGTCACAAAAGGTCACTGATATCATCACCCTAGGCAGCTTTCCCCTCAGCATGCAAGAAACACCTGTGCTGTTGCCATAGACACAAATGTAAAACTACCTGAGAGGTCTCACTGCTGCCTACAGTTAACTCAGTGAGCATTACAAAACACACCTATCCCCTCCCCAACTTCCAGCTCATTACTGTGATGCTCTCAACTTGATGCAGCCAGAATTCTAAACAGCACAGCTTCACAGAACAGTCTAAACTACTGCCTGCGGCTAACTTAACTACCACTGAAACACACTCTCACTTGTTCCTCAAACTCTGATTCTCACCCATTACAATTACTGTGACAATCTCAACTTCACTGCAGCCAGAATCCTAATGAGCACAATTTCACAGAACACTCTGCACTCTGACTGCAGCTAACTTAATTACCACTGAAAACAGTATCAGCTGTTCTGACACTCTGCCTCTCAGCTCATTACAATTACTGTGATGCTCTTAACTTCACTGCAGCCAGACTGCTTAACAATACAGCTTCCCAAAAATATGTTTCTCACTCCTGTCTAAAACTAACTCATTTAGCATTGCAAAACACACTCATGTGTCTCTCAGAGTTTATAACACTGCCAGCCCATTCAGAAAAGCTCACACACAAAATGAGCAAACACGTAAACAGGAACAGAACACAAGACAGCATAACAAAACTTCTGAAACTCTTGGCTCTATTGTATATATCGAATACATGATGGGCAGATTGTGTGCTATGGCAAATATTCTCACTCCTGCATCATGAGCTTGGATATCTCACTCTGCAGGATTGACAATATTTGCCATTTCACACTCATGCCCATCATGTATCCCCTATATATATTCTATAGTTAGGGTTGAGGAGCCATTTATATGTTAAACCCAAAAGACTGCACCTTAATAACTTTGCAACTGTTTGATGGATTTGCCTGAAATTTGGAATACGCTATCAAGACCCATACACCTTGGGATCTGCCAAGTTTCGTACCGGTCGCTTATACTGCCGCGGAGTTGTTAAGCGTGATCTGCGCGTGCGTTTATGCTTTTCTGGAATTTTACTGTCGTGCATACAGGTCATACGGTTTGCACGACTGGTCCAAAATCTTCAGGAAACATGTGGCCCGGGTCCCCAATGTGCCTTTTGAAGATTTCGTGAAAAAATATTAAACAGTTCAAAAGTTATTCAAAAACAAGTTTCCATTATAAGTCAATGAGAAAAGTTAATAAAAAGTTCGACAGTGTCGCAAATGCAGTTTTTACTTTCACAAATGGTCCTTTTACTGTCACAAATCCACCATTTTGTTTTCAGCTAGCGATCAGAAAAATGCTTGGCATTTAAATTTGGGACCCTGTAGCAACCTAATTCTTTTTGTATTCACCTAGTCTGACCCTGAGGATGCTAGCCATGTCTTTATTTTGAGGTAAAACACCCCAGAAATATGTTTTTCAAATTTCTGGAAAAAGTACTTTCACAAAGTACTGTCACACTTGCGACACTGTTGAATGAATTTGTGAAAGCTTTCGCAAACTGTGACAGTACTTTTCTAGGCTGCGGGAGGATGACAGCAATTCTTTGGTACCTTGTTGCAAAAGAACGGTTTGGTGTTTTGGTCTGAAATTTGGAGGGAACGCAGCCAACATCTCACAGATGTGCCTTTTAGTGTTTCTTTGAAAAAATCTTACATGGTGGCAAAGTTACGGCACTCCAAATTTGACACTTTTTCCCATAGGATAACATTACGGCGTCCAACGCATTACAGGAATCCTTTGACACCTTGCTGCAAAATAACAGTTTGTTCTTTTGGGCTGAAATTTGGAGGGAACACAGCCAACATCCCACAGATGTGTCTTTTTATTGTTTGGTGGAAAAATATTACAGGGAGCCAAAGTTATGGCACTCTGAACTTCTCTTTTTTTCCCATAGGATAACATTATGGCATTCGCTGCGCCTTTCAGGGCCCGTATCTTGGAAACGGTGCAAAATACAGACTTTTTGTCGGAAAAATATTTAGCCCCACTATGGGGCTAAGTATAAAACTAGACAGGAAAGTCATAAATCATATGACTTTTAAATTTTTTTTCTACGTCGTACGGTTCCTGAGATATAAGCAATTTAGTATTCCAAGTCCTCATTTTCTGCTCCGAGAACCATTATTATGCATACATTCTTTGTACTCACTGTCTTTCTTTATGCAGATTTTGGGAAAAACCAGCCTATGTGCTTACATTACTGTTACTGTTACCATTTTCGCTTGTGGTTCCTTTCCCGTTTCACTTACCGTTCACGTCTACGCCGCCATGTACGTTACCCTTTGCCTTTTCATTTGCGCTTGCTTTTCTATTGTTTTTAACATTGCTGTCTACACTACTGTTTCTCTTTCTGTTTTGCTTTGCATCACCATGTGCATTACTATTTGCATTTGTGGGCACAATGTTACTATGTGACAAGATATCATGTGGCGGGAGTGTGCGGTCCACTGCATTTGGGTCCTGCACTCCCGCCACTGCATTACATTTACTATTTCTCATTATCATTCTCAAAAAGAAGGGAAATTAGAGGCAAAAAACTCAATTTAATGCATTAGTTAGGGTTGTTCCACACCGACAAAAGTGAAGAAATTCGGTGTTAGGGTTAAAAGCCCCCTTGGACCCCCCTGCTCACACCCCCAACCGGCATCGGCATGAGCATTACGGTTGTTGGTCCTAACAATCACCCCATTCTCCTACACCTCTGCTTCTTTACACATGTGATGGGGTGAGACTTATGGACGACAGCTAATGCTTTACCCAATGCCCGGTTGGGGGAATAATGAAGGGAGTCAAGGAAGACTCCAACCTAACACCGGAGCCCTCTTGCTGTCGGTGTGGTAACTATAACTATCAAATGATTTTACCTCTATCTATATATATATATATATATATATATATTTATACATTATATACTGTATTTTTGTATGTAACAGTATTTGCAGATTTAAATAAAAAAAGAGAGAAAAAAATGTTATAGCAGCGTGTTGTACACTGACTGGGAATGTATGA
Source organism: Neoceratodus forsteri (assembly GCA_016271365.2). Lineage (NCBI taxonomy): Eukaryota > Metazoa > Chordata > Ceratodontiformes > Ceratodontidae > Neoceratodus > Neoceratodus forsteri. Next base: position 60,944,731 of record CM028130.1, read on the forward strand.
TCTGTCGTTCCAAAGTCATAGAACCAGGAAAATAAGTGAGTGAGAAAAGTAGTATTGCTCCCTGTTGATATATTTATTGCCATTGGGGCAGTTGCCTTAGGCCCCTTTGCTTTATGTTCTGGTTATTCCCCCACCACCACATGGTTCATTTGTTGAAAAACTTAGCATACTGCAGATCAGAGTTTTGTTCAAGGATTAAAAGAGCTTGCATTCAATTCACAATACAGGCAGTCTGGTTAAGTTTCAAAGTATGACCTTGACAGTGGAGGTTGTCCGGCGCTCTGTGGAGTTCAGATTCCATCCTGGGCCCTCCCTACTCATGCCACACCCTCCCCCTCCAAAGTGGGGACTAATATGGTGTTCATCTGGCTCCTTGAGCTTAGAACTACTCCCACTTCTACCTTAGCAGTGGGAACACGGAGCACTTGTTTCTTTTTTTTTTTCACTGTCCCTCCCCTCCAACTGGAGGGTTCAGCCCCCATCCCATACACTGCCCACCCATGCCCAGGTTTTACCCCCCTTGATGGGGCTGGAGATTGGGTGCCCCCTTCCCAAGAAACCTAGTGTCTTGTCCAGGTTTATCCACTTGGGTGGCACCATGGGAGTGGGACCCCTCCCGGCACTCATTAGTCTCATTGAGAGCAGCAGTGGAGGTAGGGGCAGTCATGAACAGAGCTGGCACTTTTTTTTACTGTATGCTGGATCTCTGAGGGTGGAGACATGCAATGACGTCAGCATCCATCCCACCCCCCCAAATATGTGGCACCGGGAGTGGCGGTACCCCCAGCCTCAGCCAAGATGTCCACATAGAGCCCCCCCAGAGAAGAACAGCAGTCCCTGGGATGCTCAATCCTCCTCCCTCCAGCTGACCCTCTAACTCCTGAGTCCATCACTGAATCCAGGATGTTAGCATCACAAGTGAACGCCTTGCCGTTGCACCGGCAGGCTGACCTTGGAACATTTCTTTCTTTCTCCACCTCACTTGCCTTCAGCTCCTCACAAGTGGCTGAGCATTGGGAGTGGAGGAGGTGCAGACCATCCTCAGTCTCTGAGCCCTAGTGACTGGATGGCGCCCCAACCCCCTCCCTGTCCTTCACCTAATGGGGAGATTCTGCACGGAGAGATGCATGCCATTCATGGGAATTGGGGAATTGCTTTGTGTGGGGAACAGACTCACCATCAGCAGAACTGTGCTTCATGGATGGATTGAAGATCGAGTGTCAGGTATGTGGGCCTCCGAGTAAGGCAGAAAACTTCTCTACCCCTTGGTGCCATTTTCTCCACCATGTGACTCTTTCCTTGGCTCGAGCATGCCACGCCATCTTGCTGACCTCATATATCCTGCATGCATATGCAGTCAACCTGCCACCATCTTAGGTCAGATGGAGCATGCCTCAAATGCACAAAATCTCGGCAGTCATATTAGGGGAGCTTGGTGAGCACCTACCCCTTCTGCGCATATGCGTTCAGATGCCACCATCTTAGGTTGGATAGAGCATGCTGAACATGCATGAAACACACCTCAGTAGCCATCTTAGGGAGGTCTGGTCATCGGAACATCCGAGCGGCTATGTTCTGTGTCTCCCTTAACAATTTCAATTTGGTTGTTATTCTAACTCATTCATTATGGTTAACATTGAAGAGGGACTGAATGATTTGATATAGATACAAGCTAGGGGATTACTTTGCTGCTGAATAGTAATCCCATCACTGAGTAGAGTGAAAAAGGGAAATGATATGATAACTCCAATACCTGCTAGTGTTGTTGGAGCAAATCAATAACATTGAGCCCATTTGAGAGGTTGGCTATTGGGGTGAGCTCCTTTTACCTAGTGCACAGAACCACTGTCACAGATCACCACTGATAGGAAGTCACCTTAGTCTGACATTTTAGCAGTATAATGGTGATGTTGATGCCCCAGTGGTAACCCCCATGTTGGGAGCCTGTGTATGTTCTTTAATTTACACTCTATGGCTCAGATACTACTCTTTCTTCTCCTTTATGCCCAGATGGTTAAGTACAAGAAATGCAGCAACTTCAGCACTACACTGATGCACCACAACTCGGGGCCTCAATGCTAATCCAGCTACCACAAGGAGGACGAGTCCTCACTGGAGTAGTACTCTTCTCTAGATCAGAGCATGCCTGGCCCTAGTAGTTCTAACTGGATGGGTGATCCAGCTGTATTACTGTTGAAGATGCAACAACTACAGCGGCCATGATGGACAGTCAGCAGAAATTTACACTTAAACTGATGGAGAAATAGGAATCTATAACCCTTGCCAAGCCAGCAGTTCTAGCTGGGGCCAGCCCTGTCAGGCCCAGCCCACAGCCAGAATCTAGCCCATCACAGCCCAAGAGTGGCACCAGAGGTAATGCTGAGGTCCCTGACAACGAGCCCGACCAACACCCTGGCGGTGCCAAAGGGAACAATGAGGGAGATGATGACTCCAAAATTGATTCTGATGAGAAGGTGTCAGAGCAAATGGACTCAGATACCCCCCTCACCTCAAAATTATGTCCTTTCAACTTGGTGACAGGTCTGGTGAAGGCCATCAATACTACCATGGGGTTCAAACTCCCTCCACCCCAACCTGAGTCCAAACTGGATCCAATGATCCAACAAAAACAGACACTCAAGGATACATTCCTTATATGCCTTGCTATAGGGGACATCTTTGTCAAAGAACAGGAGCCCCTACAACAATGGAAACTCTCAGAAAAAAGAAACAAAGATAGGATGTATCCCATGCAGGAAGAAAAAGCAAAACTGTGGTACACTGCACCAACTATTAATCCCCAAATCACAACATCAATGGTTTTACCCCATGGCACAGTTGTCCTCAAGGATCCAACTGATAAAAAGATAGAAGACATGCTCAGGAAGCTATTTGAAATGACAGGACTGGCAGCTCGGGCAGCTACTACAGCTATTTACGTGGCCAGATCCCCAAATCCAGTGGCTAGAAGAGCTGCTGGATAAGGCAGATCCCTAAGCAAGAGAAGCAGAGCTCCTGGAGTGTACGTTGGACACAGCCAAGTACATGGGAGACATGGCAGTTGAGACCCTCAAGCTCAATGCCAGAGCATCCGCCCTAACCAACAGAGCCAGAAGATCTCTGTGACTCAAACTATGGGAGGCAGATAACAAATCTAAGTCTCTCTTACAAAACCTACCTCTCAAAGGCAAGCATGTTTTCAAGGAGGGTCTTCAGGAATACCTGAAAATGAAAGAGGAGGGCAAATATCTTGACAAGAACAAAGGTAGAACAACCTACCTACTATCTGGATGCTGCTGTTTTTGGAACAACAGATTCCAGAACTGAAAACAAGGTGTCAATACCAACAACACTTGCTTTTGTGGCAGAGGATACAATAATACCTGCTGCTCATCCTTCTCCTCCAACTCTTCCTCCTTTAGAGGAAAATTAAGGCAGAGATTAGGAAGTAGTGGTGGGGGGGGCACACCAGCAATGGCTCCAACATTAATTCCCTGCAGACTACACCAGCACTCCTCAAACCACAATGAATCCCACACAAACTACCTCCTCTGAGCCAGAGATTGAAACTGTTTCAACATCGGTGGCACCACATGACTTGCAACCAATGGGTTCTAAGGGTGGTCTCAGAAGGCAACCCTATAGAACTCTCTGAAATGCCAGACAGATACAGAATAATACTCTCCCCAGTCACAAAGAAAAGGGCAGCAGCTCACCAGGTCCAAGGAACCCTAATAGACTTGCATCAGAACAAGGCCATACAGGTAGTGCCAGAGGAGGAACAAGGTATGGGCATTTACTCCATCTTTTTCCTAGTCCTATAACAGAATGGGAACTTGAGGCCAATTCTGGACTTAAAATATCTAAACAAGCTTGTGGCAATACAGAGATTCAAAATGGACACTCTCAGATTTATACTCAGGAGTCTTCAGGTAGGCGACTATTTTGACCTCAATCGATCTGAAGGATACCTATCTCCACATACAGTACCTATGAGGCCGGCCCACAGAAATTATCTCAGGTTTCATATTCTAGGCCAACAATTTCCAGTATCAAGTCCTACCCTTTAGCCTTGCATCAGCACCAAAGGTATTTGTTAAAATATTCATAGTCCTGGTAGCTCATCTCAGAGGAAACAGAGGCGACATAATTCCATACTTGGACGATTGGCTTATCTGCACATGCAGCAGTGTGCAAGTAGACAGAGACATGAACCTAGTACTCACCACCCTAAAGTCACATGGCTAGGTGGTCAGCCATGCAAAAAGCTCCCTGACACCGACACAGTTGAACGAGCACTTGGGAGCAGAGATCTACATAGTCAGTCAGAAGGCAAAACTTTCTCTCAGCAGAGTGAACAATCTCATCAAAATGTCAAAAGACCTGATAATAACACCTTCTCCTACCATAGGACAAGTGGCCATAGTTCTGGGTTGCATAGCATCCTGTATAGACCTAGTTCCATGGGCCAGGTGGAACATGCTCCCATTGCAGAACTGCCTCTTACATAAGGGCATGCCTGTAGAGGGGAATATGGGAGTGAAGATCCACCTCCCTTAATGGGTCAAACATTCTTTGCAATGATGGACAAGTAGAGATAACCTTATCCAGTGAACCAGTCTGGAGCAAACATATGATGTTATAATGGAGACAGGCGCAAGTTTGACAGGATGGGTTGCAAGCCTTGGCAGCTCATCGACCCGGGGATGGTGGATGAGATTGGAGTCCAAACTGTCTATAAATGTTCTGTAAATGAGGGTGGTTTATTATTCCCAGCTGGCATTCTGGACAAAGATTACCAGACAGTCCTTGCTCGTATGCTTAGACAACAAGGTGACTGTAGTATACATCACAAAATAAGACGAAACAAGGAGCGTAGACATGCAGAAAGAAGTGAGATGGGTAATGGAATGGGCACAAAATAACCTTGCCCACATTAATGCAGTTCATCTGTCTGGAAAACTGAACATTAGGGCAGACTGGCTCAACAGGCAGTGGGTACACCCAGGAGAGTGGCAGCTCCACCCCGCGGACTTCCACTGCATAAACAGAAGATGGGGACCAGTGACTATAGACCTGATGGCATCCAAGACCAATGCATAGGTGCACAAATACTTCTCTTGATACAAGGAGAAAAAATCCTTGGGGATTGATGCCTAGTCCCAAGAATGGACACTAGATTGGGTTTATGTGTTTCCCCAATGTCATTCATCTTACAAGTCCTTGCCAAAACATGACACTCAAGGAGACTCACAATACTGATTGCCCCATACTGGCCGAGAAGGGCCTGGTTTGCAATAACAGTAGCAATGGGGTTGGACACCTGGTGTCTCCTGCTCAAAAACAATATCCTGATCCAGGGCCCAGTAGTGCTCCTGGATACAAGGAAGCTCAAGCCCATGGCTTGTCTCCCGAAAGGGAGAGACTGTTAAAGACCGAATGTCATATTTCCATGATCACAACCATCTTACAATAAATGAAACCATCAACCACATCCACATATGGCAGACAGTGGAATATCATCTCATCCTAGAGTAGGTCCATGAGAGTGGACCCAGAAAAGGCAGATATGGCCCTCATCCTACTGTACCTCCAACAAGGTCTGGATCCGGGTCTGTCACCAGCCTCAATCAGGGTGCAACTGTCTGCCATAGGCATGGCCATGGGCCAGGCCTGTCAATCCCTAATGGGTTCACACCTAGACGCACTCAGATTTCTCAAGGCAGCAGAAACTATCTGCTTCAGCAGAGGACCAATCAGTGCACCTTGGGATCTCACATTGGTACTCAAATCCCTCACTGTTGCCTCCTTTGAGCCAATCCATGAAACACAGATGTACTGGACAGGCCTCCAAACTTGTTTCTCAGTGGCAATATGCTCATATCAGAGAATCAGTGAACTGGGGGCCCTATCCTACAAAGTGCCCTATACTGTATTCACTGCGGAAGAAGTATAGCTGAGAACAGTGCCGCCTTCAACCCCAAGATCACCACCACCTTTCAAACAGAACAAACAGTTATGTTGCCAACCCTTTTTGGTGATACACCCGAGGGAGAGACTTGACTCCCACACAAACTGGATGTCAAAGGCACACTGGCCACATACATCTAACGAATGCAGACAATGCGGAAAAAAGAAAGACTATTTGTTGTTGCCCAAGGCCATAAACAAAGTTTGGCAGCATCAGATTCAACAATTGAAAGTTGGTTAAAGAGAACAATTCAGCCTACTAATCAAATAACATAACTCAACCAGATGGAATAAAAGCCCACTCGACAAGGGCAGAGGCCACTTCTTGGGCAGAAAAGTCCAGTGTTTTCATAGAAGATATCTGCCAAGCAGCAACATGGTCTACTATTCATACCTTTGTTAAACATTACAGTATCGAGACACTATACAGACAAAGGGCCTCCTTTGGAGCCTAGATACTATCAGCAGCTTATTCCATAGGCTCCTGTACTGGTTGCTCTGACCCACCTTAAATGGTCATACCTTGCTACTTACTCAACCCATGATGTAAGGACTGGAGTGCCATGGATATAAAAACAACTTAAAGGGTGTTTACTCACTTCGTAAAAGTGATTGTGTTAGTTTATATCCATGGCACTCTACGACCCACCCTTATGAGTGGTTACCGGGAACCTGACCAGGTCAGGAGCAAGCCTGAATTTGAAGTGTTTGCATTAAAATAGAACATTAGTCAGCTACATTAGGTGACTGAAGTTAGAATTGTAACAATAGGTTATTAAATCAGAATCATGATATTCCTGCCTATGGATATTCTTCATCCCCTGTGGTTTCTTTAGGGATTGTTATGACTAGCTATTTCTCTAAGCTATGGAAGCATCTAACTGGATAGCAGGGGCTCCTGGGACCTAAGTGATCCAAGAAATTTGACCCTTGGTCACATATGCATTGATTAGCCTATCAGGTGGGCTAAAACCCATAATGTAAGGACTGGAGTGCCATGGATATAAACTAACACAATCACCTTTATCTGGTGAGTAAATACCCAATACTATACAAAACAGGGCCTCTCCTCATTTCTGGACCTCCAAAAGGAATATAGCCTTCCTAGGCAGGCACACTTTAACTACATACAAGTGAAATCGTATTTATTGGGGTTGGGCTCACAATTTAAGAAACTCCTGGAATGTCTTCTCTTACTAGTTGCTTTCCTCAAGGATCTCCAAATGGGTTCCCCTCTGGCTACACTTAATTGGCAACATTTAGAAAGGCCTTGATGAACTTTTACCTGCTTCATCTCTTTTAATTTTGGAGAGATGGAATAAAGAAATACATGTCCATATAACCATGGAGGGGTAGACAAAATATGCTTTGGTAAGTTACGGGCTAACCTCTTCTCTACAGTGGAAAGATTATTCATGGAAATGCCGAATGCATTATTTCCGTACACTTGCAATACAGGCAAAGTATATGGGCTCACATATGGGGAAATGTTAGAGAGACTGTGGAGAGGCACTCGCCACTCATACCTATATTTTTTGGACTTGCCCCATTGTCCATACATTTTGGCAAGAGGTTAACGGCATCCTTAATGCCCTGTTTGTAGGGCAGGACTTCCTTACTCCTCAGTTGGCTCTTCTTTCTATCCTGCCATGAACAATTAAGGGGGTCAAATTTGAAATTACTGTTAATTTTACTTTTAGCAGCAAAGAAACTCATCACTAAACTATGAATATGAAGAATCCCTACACAGAAGTCTAACTGGATAGCATTAGTTAATACCATCTATTGAACTGAGATTTTCATGACTTTTCTACTGTACATGATAAGTCAGCTAGAACAGAGGAACTTTGGAGAAGAGGGGTACTTTTCAATTAGATAATAATTCAGACTTTGTACCATGAATGGTATCTGGTTCTGCGTACTATTTCCAGTTTTTAAACTGTTTCTGGGGGAGCTGTAATTCACTGACTAACTGAGTTTATGCCTGGTATTGAGTGGTGTTATATAGGGTTAACCAGTGAAATGTTCAAGATCTATCCTTCTGTACTTGACAATTGTATTGCCAGAGGTGCAATAACTGTTATTCTTATTTTCTTATACCCTGCTGCTAAATGTTATTGTTCTACTGTTTGTTTTTATTATTCTGGCTTTTATATGGTGACGTATTTGTCATTATGCCAATAAACGTCTGGAATTTAAAAAAAGAAATTAAAATGTATTTACATTGCCTATTCTTTGATTGCTCAGGGTAAAGTGGTTGAATAAGGACTAGCTGATGGTACATCAGAAAATAATTCCTTCCCTAAAGAAGCCATATACATCAGGGGCCCGATTTTAAAAGGGGTGTTATAGCATTGCAAGTTGTGTCACTCTAGGGTACATCAAACTTCGGGTGCATCAGGGACCCTGCCCCCCAATTGTATAAAAGAGAAGTCCCTGCACCAAAGACCCAGGAGTTGCCACAGCCAAGGGACTGCACAAAACAATTGGCACACCTGCGGGAATGGATGCAGGGATCTACCCTCCTGCCCAGCACAACAATAGCGTGCCCACGAAGGCAGGGTTTGCGATTGTGCATGTCAGGAAGGGGCCGGGAGAAGGAGCATGGGAGGTGCCCTAGGGGGTGTGAGAGAGATGGAGGAAGTGCAGGGTGATGATTTAGCACCCGGTCAGGGTGCATTGTGCAGTGCCAGGCATTTGATAAACTGGCAGTTTGGGAGGTTTGGCAAGGAGGGAAATGAACCTGGCCCCAGTTGGATACTGCCATGGTATCTGCACTGGAGGTGATGTGATCCACAGCATGTATGGGTGAGGCAGCCTGCCACAACATCGGGGTCTGAGTGCTAGGGGACTATAGTGATGCTGGATAACATTCCCCTCCACCACTGACAGCTCTCACCCTGCACCTAATGTTTCCCGCATACATGCTTGTGTATCATGACACCTCTGGGGCAGGTGTCACAGCAGTGCCTAGGGCTGGGTCTGTTTCCCTTCCTGCCAACCCTCCCCAGACCACCAGGCAACTGTCTGCCTGGAATTGCACAGTGCATCCTGGCTGTGTGCCAAATCACCACCCTGTCCTTCCTCCATCTCCCTCACGCCCCTAGGGTACTCTCATGCTCTGTCTGCCCCCAACCCCACCTGACAGGTGCCTCCCAATCACAACATCATTTCTCATTTGCGCAGGGCCCTTAAATTACCTCTTGGCTGGTCTAAGCAGAGCACACTGTTGCATCCAGAATGAGACTTGCAAAATTCCCAAAAAGGGGGATGTGCAGTCCTGCCATGGAGCAAGCCCCCTTGTGACCTAGTGCAAGGGTGCTTTTGATGCAAGGGTGGTGCAGGGTGGCTTGGATTCAAGGCATCCTGATTTTGACCCAGCCTGCATTTGAAAACTGGGATTGCTGCAAAGTTTGACGGAAGGTACCACTTGTGTCATACACCTTTGATGCAGGCACCTTTTGTCAAACTGTGCCTTTTGAAAATCAGGCCCCAGGACTCCAAGTTCTAATTTAGACCCACTTCCAAGGTTATGAAGTAACAAGTCTGGGGCAGCTATTAAGAAAACAAGCAGTTTCATTGTGTAAACAATTGAATGTCAGCATGTAGACATTTACTTTCCTGTGGATTTCCATAGACAGCCACCATAAAGTGTACTATATATGAACTCTACAAGATAAAAATGTCAACTCAATTTAGGAACAGGTCAACATATTTTGAGCTGATCTATTACACAAGGAATCATATTTCTAACATTTTAAGAGGGGGCCCTGAAAAAATTACTTCACTGTAGTCAAGTAGTGGTAGAATAATAGGAAGAAAGAAGATTGTCCATCCAGTCCTTTCTCACATGGCTCAGTAAGTGCTGTATATCCATTTACATTGATTAGTGCATGATCTGCAGTTCTGCAAATGCAGATCTGTTTACTGATATGATAGAGGCATTTCAAAGGACTGTGAGAAGATTAACATGGCAACCACTGATGACAAAGCTATGCCTACAGATCACTGGAATGTAGGAAATACTAAACAAAATAGACACCAAGCGTCCATCATGTTTGTCTGTAGTCCAGCATTGGGTTATGCATGGAGCTAGGCAGGGATATGGACAGACTGGATAGACTATCCCAGATTCTTCACATGCTACTCCACCTCATCCCTTCCAATTGTGCCTGTTTACCTACAAAGAAGTCGAAGACATAATTCTTAGCCTTGACACCAAGAAAAGTGCAGGGAATGATGGCCTTGAATCATTTTTCTTGCGGTTAGGCTATGCCCAGCTCACAGCCCCATCCTTCACATCTTCAACCTCTCCATTACCACAGCCACTGTTTCATCCTGCTGGAAATCTGCCCATTTTCTTCCTCTCTTCAAATCAGGAGATTCTTGTGACTTAAACAACTACCATCCTATCTCTATCTTGCCCGTTCTCTCCAAAGTGCTGTAAAAACTTATATACAACCAACTAAAAAATCACCTTGAAGCGCACTCACTTCTAAACCCAGCCCAATTTGGCTTCACGTCGAAGCACAGTACCATCTCAGCCTTGGCTAAAGTCTTTAATGACTGAATCCATGCTATGGACACCAAGAAGGTTATTGGTGCAGTCTTTCTAGACCTCAGTAAGGCCTTCGACACTGTAGACCATCATCACCTCCTAATCACCTGTCTTGCCTACATAGGTGCCACTCCACTTACCTTACAGTGGTTTAACAGTTATCTCACGAGAAGGATACAAAAAGTCAAAGCTGATGGACTACTATCTGCCCCCTTCCAACTGCCAGAGGAGTCCCTCAAGGCTCCATCCTAGGACCAATCCTTTTTTCCCTGTACATCAACAACCTTGGCTCCCACATAATCTAGCATACATTTCTTTGCGGACGATACAGTTTTGTATGCATCAGACTCGTCCTTAACTGAAGTCAGGGAAGCACTCCAAGCTGACTTTATCCAGTTAGAAAGCAACCTTATCAATGCCAAGCTTCTCTTAAATGCCAAAAAAAACAAGACAATGATTTTCTCAAGACTTGCCTTGTCTGGTGCCCTACCTACCCAACCTAAAAACTTCATAGTTACCTCCCTAGGTGAACCCTTGGAAGTCGTACCTAAATTTAAATATCTAGTTATGTGGATAGACAACAAGCTTTCCTTCAACAACCACGTTGAGGATCTATCAAAGAGGCTTAAAGCACGCTTTGGTTTCTTCTTTAGAAATAGGACCCTCTTTTCTCTTGTGACCCGCAAAAGACTTGTCCAAGCAACATTCCTTCCCTTCCTTGACTACGGAGACATTATCTTTATCTCCTCCCCAACCTTGAGCCTATCTAAACTGGACGTACTCTATCACCGTGCTCTTCACTTCATTAATAACTCTGCGTACAGGACCCACCACTGTGATCTTTATGCAGCAGTTGGGTGGACCTCTCTTGCCAACAGATGCCTCCTGCATGCTGGCATTTGGACCCTCAAATTACTACTCCAAAAACTGCCTGTCTATTTAACGTCTCTCATACACATCTTGCATAGCGCCTACTCCCTAAGGAAATCCTATCTTATCCTACTAGATGTTCCAGGAACACGTACCACAGCTGGCCAAAGAGCTGTCTCATACGCCCTCCCAAACATTTGGAACCAACTACAAGCCATGCTGAAGCTAACCAGCATTGTATCAATTAACTCCTACAAAACACTAGCTATCTCTAAATTAAAAGACATATGTAGCTGCTACTAGGCCCCCAACGCCAAGTCAACTTCCTAGGTACCAACTGGCCCTCTACTTATTAAGCTGAAATGTGTTGCAAAATTTAGGGCAAGGTTAAAGCTGGAATGCACTGCATATATAGCATAAGGACTTCTATTGTGTATACTTCTTGTATTATATATTTTTTCTTTGTTGTTCTACATTTTATATCTCCTGTCTATGTAATTGTGAACTGTATGTGTATGTGCTTCAGGACCTCCTTGTGAATGAGCTTGCTCAACGGAGTCTTTCCTGCAATAAACTTGAACTTGAACTTGAACCTCTATGTCTTATTCTGCCAGACAATATCCACAGTATTGTATGCTTCTATGTATGAGTTCTGCTCTCCAGGCACTTACAATAATATGAAATAGCTCGCGGTATTGAAATAGGAACTATGATATGGAAAGAAAAATTGCTGATGTGTGAAGATCCAGTTTCACCATGTAGTAAAGTAGTAAATCGTTTTTTATTCATAAGAATAATGGGATACACTCAGTTGAGCGAGACCATTTTCAATGAAGTTCCAGGCCAAATAAAATACACATAGTGACACGTATTCACATATAATACAATACACACTATAATAAAACAATAACATGGGATCTTCTGCATGGCAGAAAGAGATAGGGTTGTGGCACTTCAAGGTTACCTGATCGGTCTAATGCAGGCAATAGCACTGTTGAACATAGTAAGTTTCTACCCCTGCCTTCCTCGAACCAAGGACCGCATTTGAAAGCAGCTACACAGTAATTCCTGATCAGTCTAATGCAGGCAATAGCACTGTCTAGCATAGTTGTTTCTACCCCTGCCTTCCCTGAACCAAGGACCTCATTTGAAAGCAGCCAGACAGTAATTCCTGAGGGCAACCATTTCTGAAATGCTTTGTAATGGGCTCTGTGACTAAATTTTATTCAAATCTAATACACTGTTAGAAAGAGCAACTTCTAAATGGTGAATAAATCTTGGAGCTAAGTGGTTACATCAAATAAAAATAACGTTGTGGCAGACACAGTCATTCTGTCTGGCAGCCCCTCAGATATGGTCGAGAGGGACTGGATGTGAGGAGACACAGACTTCTTACTCGCTATTATTACAGTGCCGCTATTATGTGCAGTGCTGTAAAGACAATGAGCTATTATAGCTCACGCTGTTAAATACTCGCCGATTTTGCAATCATGATTTTTCAGTCGTGATTTTCACATGGAACCCTGGAAATATAATGTCACTTTGTAGGTTGTTAAAGGCACTTTGCCTGTGGTCATGTGCTTTACAATGTATTCGAGGTGCAACATTATCCCAGCATGACACATGCCCTGCTGTGTATTTTGGCTTTAGTAACACTAATCAGTTTTATGGGCTTAATAACTATGAAGAGGAGAACCACCAGTTGTGGAAACCTTTGCGAACTCCATGACAAGTGACCTGCTTTTCTCTGAGGAATAATTATTCTTTGATATATATCCCACATGCCCTCCTTCCTTAGAGAATTACATGCTGTGCTCAATAATGTTATTCTCCATAAGGAATTGATTCAATTTGAATTAGAAAAAAAAAATTCAAAATTCCATAGTTGCATTGCTTCCTTTCAGAACTTTTTCTATAGGCTTACTGCTCCCTGGTTAAAGAAAATACTTTCACGTTACCCCTAATTCTTTCCCCTTCCCTTGGATAATGAGTATGCCCTTTAATTTTATTGCCAAATATAAGCTGAAAAAGAGTCATCTGATTTACCTTATTCAGTCTTGATAACATTTTTTAAAATGGAAATCCTATCTTCTCTTAGCCTTCTTTTTTCCAATGAAATCATACAGGGCCAAATTCTCAGTCATAAGAGACTGTTGTGAAATCAGTGTTATCTAATTTTGCAAGAGTCCCTTAGCTGTGACTACCTCCAGCTGTGCAGAGAGGGAATCTCAGGGGCCTCCTACATCAGCACACATCAGAGAGCACTAGTGCATGGAAGTGGGCAGGATGGCATGTAAATGACATGTGATGCCATTCACATGTCATTTACATGTCATCTCACCCATCACAGCACTTTTGTGATGACTCCTTAATTACCGCCTACAAAAGCTGGCAGTAGGAGGCTGAAGAACTGCTAGGTGACTACGCCCCAAGATGTGGGATCAAGATAATGGCAGGACCAGTTAGAATAAAGGCTGCACACACTGGAATGTGGGTGGGCAAGGGTTAACATTGAAATATCAGGGCCACTATTTGCCAGTTAAAGTGGTTGAAGGCCCACTGGACTCCCTGGAAGATTGGCAAAGGCCATTCATGTTGCAACTGTCAGTTAGCCAGAACTGGCCCTGTGGTGTTATATGGGTAAGGAGGTGTGGGGATGTCCTTTTATGATGTACTAAAATTACATGTGTATTCCTGGCACTGCATCATAGGCATGTGTGTGGCAGTATCTGCCTTGTTACTGTACACAAACTGTGTGCACTGTAAAAAAATGGCTTGCATAATTTCAATATTAATATCCACACATAGGCAAAGTTGCAGTCCCCTTGTACAGATCAGATGTTTCAGTATAGCAATTTTTATGGGGGTGGAACAGGGCACACATTGCATGCCATTTTCCATCATAAAAATTGTGATCTCAAATCGGTCCCACAGTATCTAACCTGTCTGAATGTTCCACATGGCTCAATTTCTCCATTGCTGTAATCATTTTAATTGTTCTTTGCTGCATCTTCTTGATTGCTGCAGTATGTACAATAATGTATGGCCAACTATGCACCACAAAGCTGCATTTCCGTCAAGGGGTGTAATAGTATCTTAAACCTTGAGGGTGATGGTCTCTGTAATAGCATCTCTTGCTGTGATAGAAATATTAGCCTTGCTGTGTATGGCAGCCCATATGTTATTTTGTATGGAATGTTTGCTTGAGTTCATTTACCTCTTTTCAAACTTCATATTGAAATGCTGTCAAAGAAAAAGAAAACAGCAAAAATGTAGTGCTGCCCAGGATCTGATTAAGGAACAATACTCAACAAGATGTGTGATATCATGTGATGTAATCCCACCTCAGTTGCATTGTCTGGCATAAGGCTATAGGCAGAGTGACTTCAACAACCTGAAAAGGGATCATATCCCATGAGCTTGCACACCTTGGGGTGTATTACTGTGATTATGAAAAGGATCCATTTTAATTTTGTGACTGGTGGCATAACCTACTTTCAGGCTGTTATGTGTTAAGATATCATCCTGGCTAAATGTTATTTCTGCCAATATGATTTGAGTATTCTGACCATTTATTTCATAATTTGCTTTATCTGCTGCTACTGCATAGTGCTGTAGCAGCTTTAGTTTGCCATCAGTGATGACCCCAAGTCTATTGCATGGTTTGTTTCTGCTGGTTGCTTTGTATTCAGAGTTATAGGAAGATATCAGACAATAAGTTGCTAAGATTTGTGTACTAAATAAAAAACTGAAAAAAAAAACAAATAGTGGAACCTGGGGTAGGGAGAGAGGCTATTTAAAAAGCTTGTGTATAATAGGTATACAGTGGTGAAAGGGTTTTCTATTTCTAATTTGGTAAGTCATTTTTTTTTAAAACAGTGCAATAATCCAATAGACTTTTGTTTTCTATCATATCTTTCATACAAAGCACAGAAACACAAAAGGCTTTATTGCATGGTAAAGGTAAGGCATTAAATAAACTGAAAATCAAATGTGTTAATGAAATTGATGAACAAAAAAGATACTTAAACATCAAGAACTGCAGCAATAACTGATATTAAAAATATAATACTGATGAATATTCACTACAAAGCAATTCTTACAATAGTGCATTATAATCAGCTGAGATTGAAAGACCTTGGGCAAATCATATTGTTTTATCAGAAAATTTGTTGTCTGTAGGGAAATAACTGCTTAATTGCTTATTTTATGCCTTTTTTTTGTAAAATCTGAATATGACAAGGAGTTCTTCAGTCATATGAAGATCCTTTTGCTAAACTCAAAAATGGATGGTTGACTTTCTTTATGAGCAAACTTCTTAACATGCTTTCATTCCAGTATGCACATAAAGGACTAAGAGGGCTATTATTTTGCCTTTAACTTCAAAGCAATTGCAGTCTATTACTGAGTCTCTCACTTACATTTGAGTTAGCTTTAATAATATATATGAGACCAGCAAAAGAAGTTCTGTGAGCTCTAGAGAGAGATTGTGAAATACCAGTACATTGCACTTCAGTGTTTGATGTGCTAGCAGAAGGTCCTGAGAGGGACATGAGCTAGCACACAGTGGCCCAGGTGTTCAGACTGCACTGAGCAGTGGTGCGAGCCTGGGTGCAGTGCAACTGGGATGCCCCGGGGGCAGGACCAGGTGATATTCAACAGTGATGCACCATGGTGCAGTACCATTGAATATGGCACAGACTGTACACGGCGCAGTGGCACTGTGCCGGCGCAAGCCAGGGATAGGGAGCACAGGGATGCACCAGTGTAACTTCAATTGCACTAGATGCATCACCTGTGATATTTAGAAGAGGGCATGCAAATGATGCCATCATATATGCAAGGTGCAAATGGTGCTATTTGCATGTCATTATGGGCCTATTTGCATGCCTTGCACAGGGCAGCCTGGCTACTTGTGCCTGGCACCCTGCACAGCATGACGTGTGCATGGTGGGGGTTCTGTGGTACCCCCCTCCAAATTCCCTGAGATATGTATAGTTAGACAATCCTAGTAGTCTAGTGGACCTCCCTCCCTCACGTGTCCCTGACCGTAGTAAAGTTCCCAACATATACATCCCTGGTAGTCCAGTGGTACCCATCCATTAACCATGCCCTGGTGGTCCAGTGGCCCCCACCCTCCCAATGCCGTGATCACGGTATATGTAGCTGTAAGCACTCCTGGTAGTCTAGTGGACCCCCACCCACCCGCTTCTCTGATTGTGGTAAATTATCACATCGGATGTCCCTGATGATCCATTGGTACCCGCCACTCATCCAACCTCACATAGACCCCTTGCCCCACCCCACCCATCTTTGTCGGGCGACTGCAACATGACCGCATACCTCCTGCCGCCAAATGACAGGTAATAGTATAGTTGAGCCCATTGGTCCACAGTGTGGACCAATGGCTTGCAGGTCATATTTTCCTATAGACAGTCCCAAATATGTGAAGGAAGTCATTCAAATATTTTGGGACTCTCTAATACACTCAGGCTCAGAAGGCCATTGGTCCACACTGTGGACCAATGGGCTTACAGTCCATACTGCACCTGTCATTTGTCAGTCAGCCGGGTGGTATGCAGGTGGGTTGCAGTCACCCACCGAAGATAGGGGAAGTGGGGTGGACAAGGGGGCCTGTGTGGATGGGAGGGGTGGGGGGTGCCACTGGATCACCAGGGACATCTGATGCATGTAATTTACTGTGATCAGGGAATCAGGTGGGGGGGTCCACTAGACTACCAGGGAGTGTCTACAGCTACATATACTGATGATCAGGGTGTCAGGAGGGTGGGTGGCCACTGGGCCACCAGGGCATGGGTAACTATACTTTTCCTGGGGAATCGGAGGAGGGTGGTACCACTAGACTACCAGGGTGCCATGGGTGCTTGTCTACAGTGTTCGTCAGGCCAATTCACGGATAGTGGCTGCTGGTTGCACCTGCATTGCAGCAGCCCACCTGTGGGGTGGCCAGGAGTTGTTTGCTCTTTTCAGTGGCTCAACTTTGAGCCCCCCTATGCAGTGCAATGCAGGGTTGTGCCAGCATATGTGCCACACATCCTGGGCTGAATAACAGAATGTACTGCATATGCATGGGCACGCCTCTTGTAGCTGCGCTGCATACAATTACATTGCACCCCAGTGCATCGGGACTTATACTGCACCAGACAGACCTTTCAGTATCCCACCGGGGCGCAACGCAGGGTTGCGCCGGCTCAACTATGTCACACCATGCACAACCCCTTTGAATATCCAGGCCAGTAATATTATTTATTGGAGCACAATCAAAATGCACGTTTCTATTGCTAATGTGGTAAGTGGTAAAGAATGGTGCTAATAAATAATGAAGGGCTAAAGGGAATATTCAATTATTTTAATGTGATCAATTAAAGAAAACAATAGTTGTGGTTAACATTACCATAGAGATAAGATAGTCAGAAGAAAAATGGTAGATAGAAAAGAGGAGATGGTAAATGATATACAATTATGCTACTCCATAGAACTGTGGTCTGGATGCAGATGGGGAACTGCCAAAAACTAATGACAAAAAGAACTAATTTCTATAGGTGAGAGTGACTTCAACACAGTTTTGACTGGAACAAAAAGCACAGTATTGAAGATGATTCATTAGGGCGGGGTAGTATGGTATGCAGAGTTGGCAGCGGCTTAAATCAACAAAAGTGGGTAAAACATTGACCTACCATTTGATGGTAAAATGTTGTAATTCCACCAATGATTGAGTATTTTTTTAAATATTTTTTTTTCTGTTTTTTTCCCAGAAAAAACATATTGCTGCCACATTTGGCTTACAAATACCGCTGTAGAAATTGTAAGAATTAGGATCAAGAATATAACTCAAACTCTTTGTGTGTAGCTTAAGAAGTTCCTAGAAAATTAGTTTTGACAGGTACAGTATGCTAATGTTTCAGTTAATAGTTGCTGAGGCTAGCTTTTTTGGAAAAGCATTTTTTGTTGCACTGCTGCTTTAAATGTGGCATGAAGGTATTTTTGATGGTAAGCCTTCCTGCAATGATTTAGCCCCATTTTCACAAATGCAACATCTCACTGTGTGAAGAGGGAAGGAAAGAACATCTAACCTTTTGGTTGAGTGCATCTTCTACACTTTGTAATGAGCACTCACTAGCCACAATGGGGCTTGCATTGAGAACACATGGTTGGTTCTCCATACCTCATTCTTCATAATTCACTCGCTTGACAGATGCTGCAGTCAAGGAGGGAGCATTCCAACTCTTCACTCTGAATTATCTAAGCCAGGAAAGCTGAAGATAAAGATTGTGTGGGTATTAGATTATAGCACTGGCTAGCATTATAAATGCAGAAGCAAGGAGCGTGGATTTACAATTCATGCATGGGGGGTTCGGGGTTAGGAAGCAAATTTAATTTCATATTGCACCTTTTATACAAACTGTGACCCAAAGTGCTATACAAATTGCTATACAAGAGGTGGGGAGAGATAGTTGCTGTCATTTGAGGTGCACACAGAGATTACATTTAGACAGAAAGAGTTTCACGAGAAAAGTTAATCACAGCAAATGATTTGCTCAGAATCAAACAGTGAATAAAGAGCAATTGTGGGGATCAAATCTAGAACTCAAGGTTCACAGCATTGAACTCTAACAACTACACAAAGAGTGAAGAAATGGCACACACCAAACTTGGGGAGGACTACATTGTCATTGTCATTTAGAATGAGCCTTGTTAAAAAGCAGCTAGGGACTTTTTTACCAGATTTTGATAAGGTTTGGTTGAGTTTCCTTTTAACTACACTATTATTAACATAGACCATAGAAACATAGAATTTGACGGCACATAAGGACCCCTTGGCCCACCTAGTCTGCCCATTTTCCTTCCTAACAGATAAGCTGCAGATCCTACTTAACCAACAGCTTACTTCCTCCTACCCCCCACTAGGACTGCCTTATGTCTGTCCCACGCATTCTTGAATTCCCCCACTGTTCTTGACTCCACAACCTCCTCAGTGAGGCTGTTCCATGCATCCACAACCCTCTCTGTGAAAAAATACTTCCTCACATTACCTCTGAGCCGTTCCCCCTCTATCTTCAAATTGTGGCCCCTTGTTCTTGCACATCTCTTTTTCTGAAAGATGCTACCCTCTTGGACTTTGTTGATTCCCTTGAAGTACTTGAAGGTTTCTATCATGTCCCCTCTCTCCCTTCTTTCCTCAAGGGTATACATATTAAGGTCTTTTAGTCATTCTTCGTATGTCTTCTGGTGCAGACCCTGCACCATTTTGGTTACCCTCCTCTGGACAGCCTCCATTATTATTATTATCAAGACATTTTTGTCTTAGTGGCTAAAAATGGTTAAACATTACAACTGGAGTAGTTCAGGGTGATTTGTTTTTCCAAATCAGTTTGCACCTTATTTTTTTTCTGTCCTCCCTCCATGGCAGAAACACCACTAGCACATGTAGGAAATCAAACCTGGGACTTGAGTCCCAGTTGCTAAAGATATAACAGTCCAGCTAATGGTAAGTACAATACAAAATGCATACATGCTGTCTCAATCAACAGAGGTCTCTGTGCTGTTATTATTTAAAGCTCTGTAGGGCTGTGTCATTTGCAACTGCTGACATCTTGATGGTATTACTTTTCCTGTTGGACAAGATCAATCCACATTAAATATGACAGTAATATTTAGACTATTGAAAGAGTATTTCAATTAAAGTGCATTCTGTTTCCTTTTGAAGTCCTTTAATGATGGGACACACACACACACACACACACACACACACACAGATACATAGGTATTCATTGCAAAATCTGCATTCATGCACCAGTTTGTGTTCAACATAATGTCACAAATTTAGGAACTCTGGCATTAGGGTTTCCAAACCTATCTCCCCCTCCCCCCCCCCAAGCAGTAAAAGTACCAGATCACACAAGCAACAAAAGGCAGCCATCATTAGAGAAGACAAACAACATGCAACTGCTATCAGATGACACAAATGCAGTAGCAATGATATGCTACCTGTATTAACTCGTATCTGTGGTATGCACACTAAAAGACACATTTACTCTGCAGATAGACATGCACAATACTCAAATCACAACAAAGTGTGCAGAAGCACAGGTTCCTTCTGCCACTGATAAAAAATCCATAATACCCAAATTACAAGGGTTATTTTGTCTAAAGAGGCCTGAACTTCTGTAGCCACAGGGATGTGTGCATGTTGTAAGGCATACACACAACTCTGACTGCAGAAATGCAGGCTTTGAGGGGCCTGCACTTCTGCAGCTACAGCTGTAAGACATACACACCGACATCTGATTGCAAAACTGCAGACCCCCCAAAATCCAGGACAGCCAAATTATAACACTATTTCTACCTGCATAACTGCAGGCTTTTGAGAAGCCTGCACCTCTGCAGTCACAAGTGTAAGACATACAGAATGACATGTGACTGCAGAAGTGCAGGATCCCTTGGTGCCTGCAAACCTGTAGCTGCATATAAAAATCCATGATACCCAAATTGCAACAGTACTTCTATCTGCAGAAGCCCAGGCCCCTGTTGGCCACAGATGTTCATGCACTCATATGACATACTCAGACAGTTGCAGCTACAGAAGCACAGGCCCCTGTGGGACCTCTGCTGCTGCAGCTATAAATACAAATCCATAAAGGTAGCACATCAGTGCTACTATATTTGTGTCATCTGGAAACAGTTGTATGTTCTTTGTATTACCTGATGATGGCTGTCTGAGTTTGCTTGTGTGGCTTTGTCCTTTTCCTACTTGGGAGAGTAGATAGATGGGTCTGGAAACAGTTGCTGTTGTGCAGGGCCCTCTGTGTTCTGCTCCAAGAAAAATAAATGATCTGCCCGTGGAAGTGCAGAGCCCTCCAGGCCATGCACTTCCATCTGGCAGTGGAAATAAAGAATTTGTGAGGGTGTCTGGTAGTCTGCTGGTCACTTTGACCACTGTCCTTCCAAGTGCCTACAGATACAGACAAGCAAGACAAAGAGTCCATCTGTCCACTGAAGTGAATTGCCATGTGTCAGTCATGGGTGCAGAGGTGTAGGACCTTATGCCAAGATAAGAGTTCTCCTCATTGTATGATACTTGGGCTCATGATTCCAACCCCGCACCTTCCCTTCCCAAGATGGGGCTGCACCTACCCCACAGCCTCAACCCATCTTGCTGTCTTACTGAGTTCGGCCCTGAACTCAGCTCACTGGTACGGGATCACAAAACACTACCCACTGGACCAAAGGCTGACCCTACACATAATGTTTCTTAATGTTTCTTTTTAAATTTTGACCCTCAAATTTATAACATAGCCATTTTTTAGATATAGATAGATATAGTTTATTTCTAAAGTGCCCCTTCACAGAGGCTGGTGGCACTGTACAAGCCATACATTAAAATAAGAATGAGACATTCATCTTTGGATACATAAAAACATTACAATACAGAGCACAAACATCAGCAAATTTAAATCAACTCTGAATCACTATACATTTTTTTTGTACACTTTATTTCTGCACCTTACACCTAGGGAAACTCTCTCCAGTGACATAGTTACCCAGTCTCTACCTCCCACTGTGAAGCTGCTCCTATCTCCTATCTCCTCACATTGAACCCGGTGAACCTCCCAGATCTGATCCCTCATGGGGAAAGGCCATCCTATCAACCCAGGGCACTCTATCTGTAGTGTAGATTGCTGGATTAGGGTTCAGTGGCAGGAGGGGAGAGTGATCAGCTCTGTGAGTGTGGTCCAGGAGGATGCGCCTTTGTCTATCCCCTAGGGAAGGGAATTTTTCCTTATTGTTCAGTCCCTGAGGAGCTCTCACATGCAATGGTGACTGGGCATGATGTGCTGCTGCCTGCTGCACTCCTCCCCCACTATGCATGCACCAACTGCTTGTACTGCACCTGAATGCTGCCAGGCACTGCTACAGTGCTGTGTGTCCCCAGAACCCTCCCCATGGAAGGGAGAGCTGTCCTCCAAATGCTCAATCCCTTCCCTACCCTGCCAACCCCTTGTGCTCCTGGCTCATTCCTGAACCCATGTCACCTGTGTCACATGAGGTGTGGTGTCCAGTGCCTCAACCCTCATCACCACCGGGCCAGTGAACGAATCACTATATTAATAAATAAAAAGACAGTTATCAAGTGTCTCATGCTATAATGAATTAAATGCTTTTGCAAATAAAAATGTCTTGAGCCCCCTCTTGGAGGCGTCTACCAAGGGAACTTCTCTCAGATACCATGGGAGTGAGTTCCACAGAGTAAGAGCAACCATGGAGAAAGCACAATGCCCTGACAGCTGAAGCCTCACTCTGGGAACCACCAAGAGGCTACCCTCTGAGGAATGGAGAGGGTGAACTGGGCAGTACACAACCAGGAGGTCTTGCAGATAGTCAGGTCCCTGACCATGTAAGGCTTTAAAGGCCAGTAATCCAACCTTGAAGGCAATCCTCCATCTTATCAGCAGCCAGTGTGGTCCACAAAGAACCAATGTAATATGATCAAATCTAGGAACACTCATCAATGGCCTGGCTTCCACATTCTGTACCAGCTACAGATGGTGGAGATTGCTTCCTGAGAGCCCCAGGTACAAGGAATTGCAGTAGTCTAACTGTGTCATGACAAATGGGTGTATCAGGGTGGCTAGATCATCTGGTGGTATCAGGGGATGGATTTAGGCAATGTTTTTTTTTTTTGATTATAGAAATCACTTTGAACAATGGCCAACACCTGACCATCTAGTGTCAGGCCATCATCAAGTGTCACACCCTGATCCCTAACCCAAATGGAGGGGGTCAGGGAAAAGCCACCCAGTCTAAGACCCAGGTCACTCCTCATCACCTCTCTACCTCGCCAATGACCCAGATGCAACCCCAATATCTCTGTCTTGTCTAGATTGAGTCATAACCAGTTTTGTGTCATCTAGCCTTTGGTTCGCAGTCAGGCATTTCTTAAGTCCAGAGACCTTCATTTGGCTCCCAGGTATACAGGACAGGTATAGCAGGGTATCATTGGTGTAGGAATGAAAACCCAAGCCATACCACCTGATAATGTCTCCCAAGGGCAGCATATACAACATGAACAGGAGGGGGTGATAGGACTTAACCCTGCAGAACTCCACAGCACAGGGGCCTCAGATTGGACAAGGATAACCCCGTAACTACCCTTTGTACTCTGTCTGTGAGGTAGGACATAAACCTGCTGATAACATTACCAATTAGTTTGTGCCAGTTACACAGGTGGTCCAACAACATGTCATGATCCACGGTGTCAAACACTGCAGAAAGATTACGGAGAACAAGAATAGATTCCTCTCCCTTGTCTCTCACTTAAGGAGATTGTTAGATACCCTCACCAGGGCAGTCTCTGTAATATGCCCAGGTATAAATCTGGACTGGAAAGACTCAAAAATTGAAGAGGAGGTGAGACAAGCCTCAAGCTGACCAGCCACCACTTTCTCCAAAACCTTCCCTAAAAAACGGTCTGTAGTTGGTGAGGCAGTCCAGGTCCAATGAGGGTTTCTTCAACAGGGGTATCATCAAAACCTCTTTCAAGTCAATGGGGAAAACCCCACTCCTCATGGAACACCGGATGATCTCAGCAACCACAGGTCCAATTAGGCCAATACAACTAACTAAAAGTCAGGCTGGACCTGGTCTAGTTCACAATAGGTTGTCCATTGCTTTGAAACTATCTCACTCACCACATCCACTTCAACTGGATCAAATTCACTCCACACAAGAGGGATTCCCTTCTGTGCCTCCAGCTCAACATCTCAAGCCAGTACAGTGACACTGGAGGCAATAGCAGATCTAGGGGTGTGTGAAGATGGTAAAATTCACTCCGCATAAACTTTTGCTGATTTCAACTATTCCACAAAGTTTTCCACCCTGCAAAGTCCCACTTCTACATGTTTTTGGAAGGATTCACGAAAGTTTGATGTCAAAAACTTCAATTCCTGTTACAGTCAGGTAGAGGTGTGTCCCAGATTGGCAAAGTTTGAACTTCACTGTCGATGTTCGTCATAAAAGTTGAAGTTTGCAATAAACCATGGGATATTATGTCACGTTTTGCTGAACAGTGAATGAGAAGCTAATTATCTCATTCTGTGAGTGTAATGCGTTTGAGAGATATTTAGAGAGCAGAGCTTATGCTGCAGATTAGAGTCAAATCTAAAAATCTTACATAAAAGAGCATTTTGTTTGTCAAATTGCTTCAGAACTGTTACTGTGAGTGCTCTTTGCTCACAGAGTGATTTTTTGTGTTTCTTTTCTCCGTCCTGTATTGTTCATTTGCAGTATTTAGTTTTCTGTTAGAAGTTGTGGTTTGATGGCTAGCATGGGCCTGTGGAGGGTAGGAGCAGTTTAGAAGGCACAGTTTTCTTCTGAACAAAGTCAGTGGGCAAGTGCCCTGTCTTTGTTAAGAAAAAAATCACTGTCCTCCTGACTGTGATTTAACCCAAGTGATTGTTGTGTGACTACTTCCACATATTTAGGAAAAAAATTACAGTTCTCCAGACAGTGATTTAAGTTGAGTGATTGTTGTGTCCCTGCGTACACTCCTGTATTTAGGGAAAAAAATCACTGTTCTCCAGACAGTGATTTAACCCAAGTGATTTCTGTGTCCCTGCGTACACACCTGTATTTTGAAAAAACATCACTGTTCTCCAGACAGCAATTTAACCCAAGTGAGTGTTGTGTCCCTATGTGTGCTGAAGAATGACTAGGAAGAAAAGGGCAACTAATGGGAGAGGCCCTGGAGCAGCCCCAAAGAACATTTCCCAATCTGTGGTTCCCAGTACTGATCCTAATAGTGGTGCAGGAACCAGAAACTTATCTGTGAGAGCACAGGGACAGCATTCAGATGACTCTGTGGCAGGCAGTATCAGTAGTAGCAAAGTATATGGCTCTGGTGTTGGCTTTCCTGCTATTAAGTTTTTCTCTGCAGAATCTATGGCAGACATGTTGACAGATATCTCAATGTCAAATGACACAGTGAGAGGAAGAAGCAGCAGCAACACCAGCAAACAAACATCTGTGGGTTTCGAGGCTGTTGGTGCTGAAGTGCAATTTTAAAGTGGCACTGTTGGTGATGGTAGGTCAGAGGCAGATCTTGATAATGTGTGTCAATGTCCAGTGAGTGAGGGTGAGGTGGTTGCACATGTGGATTAACATGAGGACAACAGTCATGAAGAGGAGGTGCATGTTATAGAGCCAGTGGCACTTGCTACTGAGGCAGACAGACCTGCTGAGGCTGATAAGACTGCCAGCTGTTTTCTAGATTATGATGTGGATGATGATGATGATGTGTCAGATGACATGGATCACTCATGGAAGCCAGAAAAGAAGAGGGCAAAACAAGGTGTTACAGACTGTGTCTTTCCTGTTGCCTTAATTGCTAAAACCACCAAGGACAAGGTCACCGCAACCACTGTTTCTCCCATTTTTTCTACATTGCACCAGTCACCCTACAACATAACAAAGAGAAATCTTCTCCTTTGTTATCACAATCACAGTCATCTTGGCACCAAGTAAATACAAGGCCCCATAAATCCATAGTGTGGGATTTTTATGTACTGGACCCCTCTGATGAGACAGTGGCAATTTGCCAACTGCGTCAAACCTGAATAAGTCGAGGTAAAAAGAGTAGTCATCTCAGCACAGGTGGGCAATACACACACCTTAAAAATAGGTACCCAATTCAGTGGCATCAACACCAGATGGCAACCACTGCCAGTGGTTCTGGTACATCCCAATTAGTGGGCAATGTAAGCAAAATACATACAGCACCACTACAGGGACATGGAAGTGCAGGTGAGGAGGAAAACATTGTTGTACTGGATGAGGAGGATTCTGGAAGTGGGAAAAGTAGTGGTCCTAGCATCTGGAGTACCACCCAACCCAAGATGTGCTTTCTACCTGACTAGTTAAGAAAAAACAAAAAGCCACTGAGGTGTGTCGTGCATTTCCAGAGGCCATGAGTACCATTGGCAGTCCCCAGGCAAGGAGCACCCTCTTACTGGCACAATGATGAGGCAAGCTGTTTAGCACATCAACAGGTGCATCACTGATGGCAGCAGTATCAAGAAAAGTTCCACCGGTGCTGCCTTCCATTTTGGATAGACAAACAAAATACATGCCTAATCTTGGTACAGCACAGGAGTTTAATGCAGCATGAGCATTATTGATTGCTCTGGATTTGTTGCCATACTCCTTTGTAGAGAATGTGGGATTTAGGCAGTTCATGGCCCATGCCTTGCCGAAATGGTAGGTGCCATCACATACATACTTTTCAAAGTGTGCCATGCCTGAACTGCACAGTACTTTATGTGACATGGTACATCATGCCCTGCAGCATTCTTCAGCACAGTATGTCCATCTGTTCTCTCTTTTCATTCTTTTTCCATTTCCATCCATCCAGTTCCTGGAATGATGCCAAACACCCAGAGAGGTGTTGTGTAAAGTGTAGAAGTGCAATGTGTGTACAAAAAAAACATGAATGCTGTTTTAAATAGGAAGACATAAATTAATAATGCCTTTAAAAAAAAAGGATTCAGGAGCCACATAAAACAATAATAATTTCATGATTAGTTCAGTTATAAGAAATCCTTAAGGTATTTTCATAAGTTCACACTATAAACCTGTTACTGTATAAGGTTTTATGTATGAGGCTGAACAAAAGAATATGGAATGCTTTATAAAAGTGCTTAGTCACTGTGGATCAGAGATATAGAGAGTCAATATCTGTAGCGATATACACTGTAGCTTTAACTGAACTAGGAAATCCCCAAAACAAGCAAAAACAAAACGTTGGTTTTGAAACAACATGTTGAGACATGAAACAGCATGTTCTGACATGTAAATAGAAAGGGCTGAGTCAGGTAACCCTACCAAAAGATATAAAACCTCTTTAGAGTTCACTTCAGTTCAGTCCAGTGGGACTCCGCCCTGAAAGAGGAGGAGAGAGGTCTTACTGCTACTCTAGACAAGCCGTTGAAAGCAGATGAGAAAGGTATTAGGAGCTCATAAGATCCAGGGCTGAATTATGGGAGAAACTTCTGATGTTAAGTAGTGATTTTCTTTGCAATTTTTTTTGTTTTCATTTATTATTTTTCCAACTTTTTAAAAATCAATATCACACCACGGCATGTTTTAAACCTGTAAATTTGCCTTGTCTGAAGTTTATTCCCACACGCTATGACACTGTGCAGTACAGCACACTGGGCACAAGTATTTGGGATAGCAGCTGATTGGGGGAGAGTCAAGAATTGCAAACTGTGACAAACTAGGACAAGCTGTTGTGGTAGCAACATGCCCAGTGTAAGGCAACATGCAACACTGACCACAAAGAGGTATCCCCAGGTCACACACTGGAGAAAAGATGCTGTAAGTCATACTAACTGAGACTGATTGGTGGCTCCACCCCTATGCACTGAAAACTGGATTCATTGCCAGTGATAATGGCTCGATGTGCGGAAGTGCATCACTGATGGGGGATTTATCAGGGTGCCATGCCTGGCACATTGCCTTAACCTTACGGTGAAGACTTTCCTTAACCATCCAGATATAAAAGAAGTTTTGGCTCTTGCTCAATGCATCTGTGCCCACTTTGCACATTCTACAAAAGCATGTGACCATCCCCATGATCAGCAGGTAAAGAACGAGCTGCCTCAGAACCATTTAAAGTTTGATGTTGTCACCCGGTGGAACTCCACCTTGTACATGGTGGAGCATCTATACCAGCAGTACAAGGCTATATCTGAGTATCTGCTAATTCATGTGAGTTGTGACAACAGTAGGGGATCCATGTGTCTCACAACATAGCAGTGGCACCTAATGGACTAGCTCATCTCGATTCTGAGACCCTTCGAGCATGCAACACAGGCAGTGAGTGGGGACACTGTCTGCATCAGTGAGTCCATTCCTCTGCTATGGGTGCTGAGGCAGAGACAGCTGAACGTGCAGCAACAGCTGGAGTCAGGAGGTGAAAGAGAAATTTGCTCATTCATGGAGTACATGCTGTCCACATTAGACTCCAAAACCCACATAAAGTATGTTATGCAGTCTGAGGAGTTTGGAATTGCAACAGTGCTCGACTCATGTTATAAACATGGGCTGGCAGCCATATTACAAGGTGGGCATCATGAGTTGCAGAGACTGGCAGAACTACTCACTCAGAGAGTAAGTGGTGACAGTTGCTACTACGGGCACAGGGGGCAAAGAAAGATGATGGTACTGCACAATGATCCGGTGTTACTGCCACTCACTTCTCTTCACCTCAGCCAGGGTGTCAAGCTGCAGAAAAGCAATGCAAGGTAAAGGAACCTATGCTGAATCCCATTTGGGTTGCGCTTAGTCAGATGTGAGTCACAGACATGGAAGAAACTGAGGAGGAGGATGATCATGCTGCATCTGGCAAAATGCATGGTAGATGCGTATTTTCAGATACAAAGAACCTCAGCATTGGAGATGAACTACTACTATACTGGGACACTGAGGTCAATGACTGGCCAGCACTGACAGCGTTTGCCATGAAACATCTTAGCTGACCATCTTCCAGTGCCAGCGTTGAGCAGGTGTTCACTTCAGTGAATACTATTGTGCGTGACAGGTGGACAAATCTATCACCTAAAAATGTTGGCATGCTGACATTTATCAAAATGAATGAGGCTCACATACCCACAAAAAAAGATAATGTCCATTGTTACAGCACCGATTGACAGTGAGGATGATGAGAAGGAAAGTGCTTTAGGCAAACTGGGACGTACCTCATCATTATCTTGTAACATTGAAGTGGATGAAGCAGTGGTGAAGAGGAGTTCCCATATGGTGACACTCCCAGTATTGAAGACTGTGAGGGATGCTTCATGGAGGACATGGAATAATAATGAACTCTACTATTTATTTTCCCCCTTCTCCCTCCATGTCCCCACCCATCCACAGCCATGTACTCCTGGATGTCAACTTAATAATAATAATAATAATAATAATGTATCATATTCAGTGCTGAGATATACAACAACAACTATTAACTAGTGTTACTTCTTAATTGGGTCAAATTGAACAGCTGTAAACAATGCGCTATGCCAGTTATGAATTACTGAACAGAACACCAGCTCTAGCCAGCAAGAAACACTGCAGCCATGCAGCAGTGACCTCAAAACTTCACTCTTCTCCTCCTCCTCCTATTATCTCTTGTGTGCACTGTAGATGCCATGGATCCTCCTCCACCACAGGCCAAAACAGCAAGGCACAGCATTTCTACCACCAGTGGTATCGGTATGTAGTAGGCAGCTGATTGTGATAAAGAGAACCACCTCCTCTGTACTCCCTGGGCTTCTTCTGCTATGTCCTCCCCCTCCTCACAATCACAACAAATAAGAAACAGCATTGGCTTGGCTACCACTTCCACCACCGTAGTGAGTGGTGATTCATTTGCCACCAATGTGATAAACAGAATCACCTCCTGTACCTCCTCAAAACTCTTCTCTTCACAGATTCATCTTGGTTCTCCTCCTCCATCAAGCTACTGACTGAAGTCTGCAAGGCATCATCATGAGAGTGTAACCACACTGCATCAAGGACTTTCTTCATCTGCTGTTGGTAAGACACCTGCACTGTTTCTCAGACACTGCAGCACTTCTATAAGCCTACTAGAGGCAGAAAATCACACCATGATTGATGAGACTCATTGCAGCATTAAAATGTTTTCCTGTAATATTTTCTTCTTGTAGGTTCTGCTGGTTCTACTACAGAACACATATACCAAAACAGAATTGTACAGTCAGCAGAAGTAACAGTATCATTGTGATTTAATGTTTTTCCTTTACTTTGCTTTAATTTCCTCTCCTTTCATTTGCTTTCCTTCCCATTACTTTACTTTAATTTACTTTTCTTTCCATGACTTTCATTCACAACAATTGTTTTCCAGGTCCTCTCTGCAGACTGACATCATTTGCTTGGTGAATCAAGCACATCATTGCAACAAATTCAGGCACAAGGAATACCTGTATAGGTAAGGAAGAACAGCAGAGTCAGTGATTAAGAAATTAAATTGATTTGTCAATTATGGTACAGAAACAAGTCGGCACACCCTAAAAAAAAAAATACTTACCTTTGTGGTTGAACAATGTTGTGTATGAGTCAGACAACAGCATCTATGTTGCAGATGTCCAGCAGTATAATGTAATTTGCAAAAATAACTGAAAAGCCTGAAATATTATTTTGTTCGGTGACTGGGAAACCACCTTTTATCTTGGATCTGAAAAACAAAATTCACCTACATTGTTCAGGTGGTCCTAAAGCATCATATTTAAAGTTTGGTGGACAAATAGTGAAAATTGATGAAGTCATGATGGCACTTTGAAATATTTCAGCGTTCACTCATAACTTGATTATTTTAACATATTTTTTCACCAAATTTTCAACATATTATTTTTATGACCCCACCTCATGAGCCCAGTTGTAATTCAGTATGAAAGGTGATTTCATGGAGTGACAGTGAAATCACCTTTTGGCCCAGATTTAAAACATTTCACCTACCAAGATCATGGAGTGTGGTCTCAAAAAGGTTATTTAGAAATTTGGTAGAAAAATATTTTAAAATGACTGCACAAGCCAAATTTCACACAATTTTGTCCAACAACACCAACATTCAAGTAATATAGAAACATAGACTTTGAGGGCAGATAAGGACCACTTGGCCCACCTAGTCTGCCCATTTTCCTATATATTGGATAAGCTGCAGATCTGAGTTAATCAATAGCCTAGTTCTTCCTACCCCCCACCAGAATTGCCTTATGTCTGTCCCATGCATTCTTGAATTCCCCCACTGTTTTTGACCCCACAACCTCCTTAGGAAGGCCATTCCATGTGTCCGCCACCCTCTCTGTGAAAAAATACTTCTTTACATTGCTCCTGAGCCATCCCCATCTTCAAATTGTGCCCCCTTGTTCTTGTACATCTCTTTTTCTGAAATATGCTACCCTCTTGGACTTTGTTGATTCTCTTGAGGTACTTCAAAGTTTCTATCATGTTCCCCCCTCCCTCCTTTCCTCAAGGGTATACATATTAAACTCCTTTAGTTTCTCTTCATACGGCTTCTGTTGCAGACCCTGCATCATTTTAGTTACCCTCCTCTGGATTGCCTCCATCCTATGTCCTTGCAGAGATGGGGTCTCCAGAACTGGACACAGTACTCCAGATGGGGTCTCACCAACTGTCTGTAAAGAGGGATAACAACTTTATTTATTCATTCTCGGATTACAATACCATAGAGTACAAAACAGCTCTTTTACAAAGGTTCCACATCAGTGGGAAGGGTGACAGACATGCAGCGGATTGTATTACATAACATTTTGACAAGAAATTATTTAAAATGACAATATGTCATTAACATTGCAACTAAAATTAAAACTATGAATAGGTAGGAAATCAAAATAACCTAATAAAAGGAGGCAGCCCAAGGTGCTTTGTCAAATAGGTATCGGTAGATGTGGGTGAACAAAAGTTCAGGTAAGTGAAGATAAACAGTGGAAAGAAGGTGGAGGGTGAGGGGGTGAGGTGAAAGAAGGATCAGGGAAGGAGGCAGGAAATAGGGCAGAGAAGTTAGGGTGAAAG
Organism: Neoceratodus forsteri; assembly: GCA_016271365.2. NCBI lineage: Eukaryota > Metazoa > Chordata > Ceratodontiformes > Ceratodontidae > Neoceratodus > Neoceratodus forsteri. The sequence goes on from CM028130.1 coordinate 60,976,754, forward strand.
TGGTCATTTGCAGAGAAAGGGGAAGAAGTAGGTTCACAAGGATGTGTTAATACTGCTGAGGTGATGCCATGTCAGTTGAAATAGTCACAGGAACTGTTAGCTGTAAGATGCTGATGAAGGGTGCCTTTTAATGGTCCCAGTTTTGGTAAGGAAGAGATATCACTGGGCAGGGCATTAAACCATAGTGGTGCTCTATATGCAAACGATCATTGCCCTTGTGTAGTCCGGCATCATGAGACAGAGAAAAGTTGGTTGACTCAGCTACGCGTGTGCTGGGAGCTGCAAGAGTGGTTGAGTAAGTTTGTAACATCAGAAGGCAGGAGCCTGAGAAGTGCCTTTTTAGTTAGCTAACAGGTTTGATAGTGAATCCTAGCATTTAACTGAAGCCAATCTAATTGCACAGTCAGTTCACATGTGTGGGTAAGCCGTACTGCTCCTGTAAGAAGTTGGCATGCTTTATTGAGTGCAACTGATACTCTGCATAGGGTAGTGGTGGAAGCTGAGCCATAGATAACCAGACCACAGCCAACAATGGATACTATGGGGCTATGCATATCTAGTATAAAGACTTCAGGCATTAGATGTGTTTATGTCTATGGAGTAACCCTATCTTGATACAGGCAGACCTGGCAACATTTTCAACATGCTAAGCATATGATAGTGACCTATCTATGGTTACCCCTAGATACTTGAAATGTTGAATTTGTTCAAGTTGGATGCCAGAGGAGTTCCTGATGGTTAGGGCACTGGATCTGTGTTTGCTGTGAACACTGCTGAACAACATGACTTTCATTTTTTTGTAGTTCAGAATCAGCTTGTGTTTCCTGAACCAGTCCTCAACTTCCTCAAAGGTGAGTTGAAGTTGGTGTTTCAGTTGTTCAGGGTCAGTATTGCTAGTGTATATGACCACATCATCCACGTAGAGGAGGATCTGCTGGTGACAGGAGTGGGGAGATTGTTAAGAAAGATGCTAAGGAGAAGTGGACCCAGTATGGAGCCCTGTGGTGCTCCAGAGCAGACATGTTGATGGTCAGAGATGACATTAGCTATCTTTACCCGTTGGGAGCAGCCTACAAGAAAGGTTTTGAACCAGGATACAGTATCTCCCGAGAGGCCAATTGAGGACAGTTGCTTGAGAAGTAAAGTATTGTTCACTGCATCAAAGGCCTTTGCGAGATCTATGAAGGCTGCACCCACCAATCTACCTTGATCCAGAGATTAGTGAATGAAACCAGTGAATTCTAGCAGTTTTGGTAGTGCTATGCTGCTTTCTGAATCAATGCTACCGGGGGCACTGGATTGAGTATTTTTCCTTATACTCCACCAACTGATCCGCAACAATGTACTCAAGTGCCTTAGACAGAGGTGGAAGTACAGAGATACGTCTATAGTTTGTGTGTATAGTGCGATCTCCACTTTTATGGAGAGGGGTTACAAGGGTGAACTTCCAGATTTGGGGCAATTGTGCAAGTCTCAGTGACAGGTTTAGGATCTTTGCAATGGGCACCAGTATTTCTTCAATGGTAAGGGCAACTAATTTGAGACCTAAGGAATCGCCGCTATGCCTTAACTTCCTGAGTACTTTTACTGGGTGTTTCCTGACCATATACAGTGGGACCTTTTTGAAGTAGAAAGGAGGTGGTGCAGGAAGTGAATGATCTGTCCACTATTCAGTGTCTTCAGTGATGTCCTTGAAGAAGAACTTCCTGTTTTCTACTGGTGATGCCTCTCCCTTTATACCCGAGTATCCCTACAACCCTCCTTACTGCCTTATCACATTACTTGCTTACCTTTAGGTCATCTGATATGACTACCCCCAGGCTCCTTTCCATTTGTGTTGTTGTTAATACCTCCCCCCTCATTGTGTACTTTTCCCCTGGGTTTTTGTTTCTCAGGTGCATTATTTTCACTTCTTTGTATTGAATCTAAGCTGCCATACTTTTGACCATTCCTCCAACCTTTCCAAGTCCCTTCTTAACCTTTTCACTCCCCCTGTGTATCAACCCTGTTGCAGATCTTTGTGTCATCTGCAAAGTGGCATACTTTTCCTTCCAGTCACTCTGCAATGTCACTTATAAAGACATTAAAAGAGGACCGGACCCAGTACTGAAGCCTGCGGTACCCTGCTACTAACCCCCTTTCTTCAGAATGGACTCTGTTTACTATTACCCTCTGTATCCTGTTGTCCAGCCAATTTTTTATTCAGGCTACCACCCTGGGACCCACTCCCAGCCTGACTAATTTGTTTATTAATCTTTTCTGTGGGACTGTCTCAAATGCCTTGCTACATTCCAGGCAGACCATGTCCACAGCCCCTCCCTGGTCTACTACTTTGGTCACCCAGTCAAATAAATCAATTAGATTCATCTGACATGATCTTCCTGCTGTGAATCCATGCTGCCTTGGGTCCTGTATCCTGCTCGCCTCTAGGTACTCAACAATCCTTTCTTTCAGAAGCAATTCCATCATTTTCCCTACCACTGAGCTCAAGCTAACAGATCTGAAGTTTCCTGCCTCTGCTTTATTCCCACTTTTTGTGAAGAGGAATCACATCCACCCTCCTCCATTCCTTCGGTACCACACCATCCTCTCATGATTTGATAAAAAGGGTAGTCAGTGGTGTCACTAGTTCTCCCCTTAGTTCTTTTAGAATTCTGGGGTGAATACCATCAGGCCCCATTGCTTCATCCACCTTCAGTTTTAGGAGTTCTTTTTTCTTTATTCTGTAAAAGGACTCGTATTGACCCCCCTATCCAGACTGCTTCTATTGATTCGATTGGGTATCCCCCCTCATCTTCTTTTATGAATACTGAGCAGGAGTATTCATTCAGTTTCCTTGCTTTTTCACAGTTCCTGTCTGCCAACCCACCCTCCTCTTTATTAAGACTCATCATCCCTCCCTTTGTCTTTCTTCACTCCCTAATGTACCTATGAAAGGTTGTATCCCCCTTTTTAACCAAGTTGGCTATCTTTTTATTTGGTTTGGGCCTTTGCTATTTTGACTGCCTTCCCCACATGGGCTAGCACTTTGTGAGATATTTAACTTTTATAAGATTTATTTAATTTGTTTTTAAACAAATACATTATGTGGGACTTTCTCATGAAGTGGTGTTCATATATTTTTTGTTTGTGCTGTTGCCAAGGGCCTTGCCATTGATGCGCCAGCATGATTCAGTTTTAATTCAATTCAATTCATTTTTTATGTTTGCTTGCGTGCATGCACAAGAAACATTATGTGGCAGCTTAGGAGAGAAGTGGGTTGTGAAGGCGCAACAGTGTGGCAGCGAAAGGAGGCACTACATTTGGGGCCTTGGCAGTGCTGCACTAATGGAGGCACAGTGTGTTGATGACACTGGCTTCCAAAACTGCCACCATCTTCTAACATTTTTGCCACAGCAATCAGGGGCTGCCTTGTCATTGCAGCATCAGCCATTTGCTGCAATGAGGGAGTGACTCGTTATTGCTGGGTGGAACGTTTCCAAGTGCAATATTGTTTGTGACAATGGCGTTGATTTGCGCCATGCTCACAAACAATAGTGACAGTGCCGAGGGGTTGCCAAATCCCCTCGGCAGCATGCACCCTCACAACAGATTTTGTTTATTGATGGGGGCCCCAATACTGTCGGATCTCAGTGGCCCTGCCCTTTGATGTTCCTGACGGGGGACCCCACCCCCTGTCTGCATAATGCCCCCCAAAAACACCAAGAACATTTGTGCTGAGAGGGTGCCCAATCCCCCTTGGCTCTTGCAGCCCCCCCTTTAGTGCCGAAGGGGCACCCAATCCCCATTGGCATGATGTGGCCCCTCCCTTTTGTTGTGTGCCAACAGGGGTGCCCAATCTCCTATCGTCTGCAGCTGCCCCCAAGAATGAGTTTGTTGGCACACTGGGAGACCACCCCAGCATGCCACATGCACCTGAAAACAAAAAACGGTTCCACGATATGTTTTTTTTTGACCTGGGAAAAAAAGAAACGGTCCCTCGGTGGTCTCCCTGCCCCCACCCACAACCCGCACCCACCCACTGCGCACCCTGCCTCCCTACACACACCCTCACACCATACTTACCTCCGGAGTCTGGCATGATGATCTTTGTTGGACTGGGAACACGTTTTGCACTCTTCAAAGCTGACCACAAACTGAGTAAATGCTGGTATGCTGTATAATGGAATAAATAGGGTTTTTTTCAACTTCAATACATATCTCAGTCATTTTTTGGAATTTTGGCATCAATATTTCAACATGGGATTTTTGGGACCCCTCCTCACGAATTCTGGCACTGTCATGGTGTTAATCAGCCCTGAAAGGTGATTTTTGCAGTCACTGGGTGGAATCACCTTTTGGGGCTGATTAATGAAATGACAGTGCCAGTGTTCACGAGGTGGGCTCTCAAAAAGCCTGTGTTGCAAATTTGGTGGAAAAAAATCAAGAAAATGACCGTTTTTCGAGCATGCGTTGCACAGTTGCTACACACACTCATAACTTCGTGAATTTGCAATATTTTCATGCCAGATTTTCAACATCAGCATTTTGTCACACCTCCTTGTGAACAGTATAGCTGTCATTGTTCACATCCTGGTCAAAATGTGTTTTTGCACTTCCAGCACAGAACAGCACGGTTGCTGTGGGAAATCAGTGTCCAGGACAGGTTAAGAAAATGACAGTGACACTGTCCATGAGCAGAGGTCCTAAAATGCCTATGTAGAAAATCTGGTGATGATACTCCATAAAATGACTGTGTTACAAGCGTGCGTTGTGCAGTTTGCATGCATACTCATAACTTCATGAATTTATAATATTTTCACTTCAGATTTTTAACATTGCCATTTTCCAACACATACTTATGAACAGTACAGCTGTCATTTTTCCCATCCTGGCTGAAATTTGTTTTTTTGCACTTCCAGCACAGAATAGTGCAGTCCCTGTGAGAAATCACTGTTCAGGACAGATTAAGAAAATGACAGTGATACTGTTCATGAGCAGAGGTCCTAAAATGCCTGTTTTGAAAATTTGGTGATGATAGCCCATCAAATGACTGTGTTACAAGTGTGCGTTGTGCACTTTCCATGCACCCCTGTAACTTCACAGATTTGTAATATTGTCATGCCAGATTTCCAACAGTGGCATTTTTTCTTGAGCAGTACAGCTGTTGTTTTTCACATCCTGACCGAAATGTGTTTTCGCACTTCCGGCACAGAATAACACGGTCGCTGTGGGAAATCAGTGTTTGGGACAGATTAAGAAAATGACAGTGGCACTGTTCATGAGCAGAGGTCCTAAAATCCCTATGTTGAAAATTTGGTGACGAAACTCCATAACAAGACAGTGTTACAAGTGTGTTTTGAAATGTTTCCATGCACCCTTGCAACTTCGCAAATTTGTAATGTTGTCACGCCACATTTTCAACACTGGCATCTTTTCACACCTCCTTATGAACAGTACAGCTGCCATTTTTCACATCTTGACTAAAATATGTTTTTGCACTCCTGCCGGAGAATAGCATGGTCGCTGTGGGAAATCACTGTTTGGGACAGATTAAGATTGAGCGAGTGAGGAGGGAGTGACCGAGCTCAACTGAGCTCTGTTGGGACTGCTGCTGATTTCTTTGTGGGCACAAAAAGGCCCCAATGCAAAAGCCCAGTACAAAAGGGCAGCCTGCAGTACTGGGAGATACAGAATGAGAGAGCGAGTGAGGAAGGGGGAGTGAGTGAACTCACCGGAGCGCTGTCAGGACTGCTGCAGATTTCTTTGAGGGCAGAAAAAGGTGTCAATGCAGGCAGGGGCCCAGTACAAAAGGTCAGCCTGCAGTGGTGGGAAAAATAGTATGAGCGAGTGAGACAGAGGGACTGAGTGACATCAACAGAGCTCTGTCAGGACAGCGGCAGATTTCTTTGTGGGCAGACAAAGGTGCCAACACAGCCAGGAGCCCCGTACAAAAGCACAGCCTGCAGCACCAAGAGAAACAGAACGAGCGCGTGATAGAGCAGGAGTGAGTGAGCTTAATGAAGCTGTATCATGACTGCTGTGGATTTCTTTGTGGGCAGAAAAAGATGGCAATGCAGGCAGGAGCTCAGTACAAAAGGCCAACCTGCAGCGCTGGCAGGAACGGAATGAACGAGTGAGAGAGGGGGAGTGACCAAACTCAGCGGAGCTGTGTTGGGACTGCTGCAGATTTCTTTGTGGCCAGAAAAATCCACCAACGCAGGCAGGAGCCCAGTAGAAAAGAGCAGCCTGCAGCAGCAGGAGACACAGAACGAGCGAGTGAAGGAGAAGGAGTGAGTGAGCTCAACGGAGCTCTACTGTGACTGCTGCAAATTTCTTTGTGGGCAGAAAAAGGCGGCAACACAGTCAGGAGCCCAGTCCAAAACGGCAGCCTGCAGCACCGGCAGAAAAGGTATGCATGCATGAGGAAAGGGGAGTGAGCAAGCTCAACGGAGCTCTGTCGGGACTGCTGCAGACTTCTTTGTGGACAGAAAAAGGTGCCAACAGAGGCAGAAGCCCAGTACAAAAGGTCAGCCTGCAGTGCCAGGAGAAACAGAATGAGTGAGTGAGAGAGGGGGAGTGAGCGACCTCAACCTAGCTCTGTTGGGACAGCTGCGGATTTCTTTGTGGGCAGAAAAAGGTGCCAACGCAGGCAGGAGCCCAGTACAAAAGGGCAGCCTGCAGCACTGGGAGAAACACAATGAGTGAGTGAGAGAGGGGGAGTGAGCGCAGTGGCGTAACCATGCATACTTATTGTACGCACGGCATTCAGTTTTTTTCAGCCAGATACAAAACAAAAATCAAACTAGCCCTTTAACAATCTTGAGTTTTGGGAGGCCAGCTGGATATTAGCCTTGGTTGGGTAAGGGGTTAGTGTATGGAGTTTGCAGGGGTATAGGTGGGGGGGGTGTTCGGAATTGCGGAGACGAGAAGGAGGCAGCAGGATTGTCAATCTGTCAGTCCTCTGCCTCTGCTCCTCCTCCTCTCTCGACAAGACCCAATCAAGTTTGCAGCTGGAATTTGGCCGCTTTGGTGCTTTAATGCACACTGGCGCACAGCACGCACTGCTGCATTGCCTATTTGGAAGGAGGACTCTGAGGACTGTTTTGTGCTGTGTTGTTGGTGGCGGAATGTGGGTGAGAGCCGAGAAGAGTGCTGTGTGTCGTGACCAAGAAGAAAATATTTTTAATTAAAATAATGTGACGGGAGGGAAGGACTAAGGAGAATGAGCCACATGTTGCGCCACAGTCAGGACTCAGGCGGGAGTGCTGAGAGCAGGCCAAGAAAAGAAGGACCACTGAAAGCTGAAAGGTGAGCCGGAGTAGCACTAGGATGACGAGATTGGGGAAGTCTGTCTGGAGTTGTTGTGGCCTGCCTGCCCAGCTGCCCTGGCCCTGATCGATGGCAGTCGAGTTGACTACTGTCAGTCAGGCAAAGCACATTAATTCAGTTCAGATTCAAGTAAGGCAGGCAGGCTGGCTGCTGAGCAATGCAACATATATGTATTTTTGTCCCTGCCCTGACTGTAGGCAGTAGACTCAGTCTCAGGTGGCATTTAATTCTCTGTGCCTGTGTTCAGGTCAGTGACCAGGGGGATGCAAAAAATGCAGTTGCAGTAGGGCCCACAGTGTCAGGGGCCCCACTGCCTCAGAGGAACAAACACCTTTTATTGCCACAGGCAAACTTGAAACTTTTTTATATACTGCTAATCCATTTGAAATTGGATCTGTCAGCAGTGGAAACTGTGCTGCATATTCCATCGCCAGTTTCATGGGATGGGGGCACAGAATAATGAAGCAATAGGGCACATTACTCAAAACTTCTAATCTTTGTACTGGCATCACCAGGAGGAGCAGGTGCAAATTACATTGTTCATTTCCTTGATCATGGTGCAAGCAAAGGGGGGGGGGGCATCATGGACAAACTGCCAATGCTCACCAGAACTACTGCAAAAGAACCTATGATATAAATATTTTGTATGTGCTACTTGGTGTTTTGACTTATAGTATTGGTGCACAACCACTGGAGCTGCAGACTCTAATTTCAGCCAGACTGTCACACCCCTGATTCCATGGGGAAATTTTTTCACTGAAATTAGGGGTAAGGTGTGTTTTTTTCTCCAAGAAAAGCCCCCAAACTCACCAAAGAACATGTAAACCCCTCAGAGTGTCCCCCAGCCTTAGTGTAGAAATATTTCACAGTATATTACAAAAAATGCATATGAGGTAGGTGGTTGATGGCACTGTTTGACAGCCAGTTGTCCACAACCATTTAAACTGCAGACTCCAACACTCCTAAGTCCATGGGGGGGAAATTTCTCTTGAAATTAGGACTAGGCAAGATGCAACAAAACTGTGTTTTTTCTTCAATAAAAGCCCTAAAAATCACCACAGTGCATGTAAAACACGCAGATCTTCTGGGGGCCTGGCAGCCCACAAACCCCTGGCTTTTATTTGTCCTTATTCATAGATATCATATCCAAGCACCCTCCTGAAAAAATTTCTGCCTAGGCCCCTGCCTGTTATTATAGTTGGGATGGGAGGGACTCAGGAGGAAAGGAGTTGACAGGCGGGTGGTTCAGGCAACTCACTGAACTGTGGGGACTGCAGAAAGGACTATAGTGCAACTTACTAGGCATGGGGGGACAGGGTAGTTAATTCTGTTTCAGATTACCCCCAAAATGCACCAGAATGTACCAAAAAACAAACATTTTCTGTGGGCCTGGGTGGCCCCCAGACCCACGGCCTATAGTTTGATTATTGGTGTGTACACTTTTTTTAAGGCTGGTTACTCCACTGAGTGAGCGAGCTCAACGGAGCTCTGTTGTGACTGCTGTGGATTTCTTTGTTGGCAGAAAAAGGCAGCAATGCAGGCAGGAGCCCAATACAAAAGGCCAGCCTGCAGCGCCGGCAGAAACGGAATGAGTGAGTGAGAGAGGGCAAGTGAGCAGGCTCAACGGACCTGTGTAAGGACTGCTGTAGATTTCTTTGTGGGCAGAAAAAGTCACCAACAGAGGCAGGAGCCCAGTAACAAAGGGCAGCCTGCAGTGCCAGGAGAAACAGAATGAGTGAGTGAGTGAGAGAGGGGGAGTGAGCCACCTCAATGGAGCTCTGTCAGGACAGCTGCAGATTTCTTAGTGGGCAGAAAAACATGCCAACGTAGGCAGGAGCCCAGTACAAAAGATCAGCCTGCAGCACTGGGAGAAACAGACCGAGTGAGTGACAGAGGAGCAGTGAGCGAGCTCAATGGACCAACGCAATCAACATTCGGCATTGACAAATGCTTGTTAATATTCCCACTACAGATTTTCAACATTGCCATCTCTTCACACCTCCCTATGGATGGTACAGCTGTCATTCTTCACATCCTGCCCGATCTGTGTTTTCGTACATGTGGCGCAGAATTGCATTGTTGCTGTTGAAAGTCAATGTTCAGGACACATTGACAAAATCACATTGCCACTCTTCATGAGAAGAGGTCCCAAATGCTTTCATGAGGTGGGGTCACAAAAAGGCCATGTTGAAAATTAGTAGTGTAAATACCAACAAATGCCTGAGGCATTACGGTTTCTAACCATAACGTCCTACCCTGTACTGACTGACAGGCATAGGGCTGTGTCTTTGAATTGCTGACTGTACAGCTCATGCATTCCCACCCTCCAGCCACTGACAGGCATCGAGGCGTACCTTGGACTCTTCATCCCCAGACTTCACCCCATTCTCCTATGCTGCACCCATTTCAGCATATGTCCTTATGGAATGGGGTGACTATAAAGAGAAACACCCTAAGGCACACTTCAACATGTATCGTTGTCTGCAGAATAGGGTGAGGTGACATGGCATGACCGTCATGGGCAGCAATCCAAACACTTACCCCAGTGCCTGTCCATCTCTACAGGATGGTAGTGGGGTTGGCGTGAACTTCAGTACTTCACTGCTGTCCCAATTCTGTATCTGTCTAACTCCTGCATTTCCAATGCTAATACCAGCAAGCAAACATTCGGCATTGAAAAATGCGTGTATTTTTATGGTGCCTTTCAAGTACCACGGCGCCTTACATGAAATTGGACAACTTGAATGTAAAATGACATATATTATAAATAGAATAAAAGTTTAAAACAATCAGAATTATAAACTAGTCTCCAAAAGCACAACTCCATAACATAGTTTTGAGCACCTGTTTGAATCCCTCCATGGTCGGGCACTCATGTACCTGATGGGGTAGAGAATTCTAAAGGTTAGGGGCCACATACATAAACGCATGGGCCCCAGAAGATTTTAAACAAACCCTTGGGATCTCTAGCAACCCCTCATCAGTCAAGTGGAGAGATCACCCAGGGCAGTAAGGGACCAGGAGCGCTTTCAGGTAGTCTGGACCAAGCCCGTGTAGGGCTTTATAAGTTAGAAGTCTAACTTTGAAGGTGATTTGCCACTGAACTGGCAGCCAGTGCAGTTTGAGCAGCACCGGAGAAATATGACAGGACCAAGAGGTTCCCGTCAATAGCCAGACGGCTGCGTTCTGCACCAGCTGCAGGCAGCGAACATCCACCTCCGAGAGCCCTAGGTAAAGGACATTGCAATAGTCCAGGTGAGAGGACACAAAGGCATGGACCAGTGTAGGAAGGTCACCAGACAGAATGAGGTGCTTAACTCTGGAGATATTCCTCAGATGATAAAAGGAGGATTTGACAACGGCCGATACCTGCTAATGCAATGTCAAGCCCTCATAAAAAATTACCCCCTGGTTTTACACCCGTTCAGAGGTTGGGAATGAGAGACCCCCCCCAGAAAAAGTCTCAAGGGTAACCCCACCCTGGCCCTTCTATCCGGTGACCCGGATCCACCACCAACACCTTAGTCTTTACTGAGTTCAACTTCAGCCAGCTCGAATCCATCCACTCCTGGATCTCTGTGAGGCAGTTATTAAATACCGAGAGGGCTCTATTCTGGTCAGGTGCAAAAGAATGATGCCTGTGCTGACATTGCTGCATCAGCTCTAATTGGCTGAGGTAGTGGCATGTTGAAAAAATTTGAAGTAATATGGCAGTTGCTTTTAATGAGTGAGTAGGAGTCAGCATCAGCTCAAAGTATTTTTGAGCTGGAGTCAGTGAGCTACAGCTATGATTCTTTTTTGGGGGGTGTGGGTTATTTTTTTTAGTTATTTAAATTAGTGCATTGCTTTTGATTGGGTATTGGTACTGGGGACAGAGTTGAGCTACAGTGACCTTTGATAGAGCAAGCACTGCTGGCAACTGCAGAGGATGTGGATCGACACAAAAGAACATTTGAATGGGGCAGCTTGCATAATTTAAATAAAGGCATTGTTATTTCTTGCTTTATAGGAGCATAACAGAAGGGTCAGGAGAAGTATAATGATACTGAGATGTAAAGCAAATCAGTAAGTGAGTGAGAGGGGGCAGCAGGTGGGCATGTGTGTGTGAGTGGATCAGAGTGTAGAGTTGTAAAAGGAAAGTGCAAAGGAAAAAGTAAAATCAGGGGTCTCAATTTTCAAACCAGCTCTTAGAACAATCCAAGTTGTTGCCAAACTCCCACAATTTGCTGCAACTGCTCCCATGCAGCAAAGAAAGGCAAATGGAAGGGGTCTGACAGAGGCTGCAGTGCACCTCAGTGGTAGTGCTCTCAGGGAAGCCAAAGCCCATGGATGACACAAACTCCTGGCAGGTGCCACAGTATGGGACTGGCATGTGCTGGAAAGGGGGGGCAGGATGACATCACAGGGCATGGAGCCACAAGTGTCATGTTATCTGTGTCACAGCCCAGTGGCACTGTTGACAGTGCAATTTCATCCTTAGGTAATGGTCTCCAGCTATGGACAATGCACATGGCAACCACATACTCTAGATGTGGCACAGCCCCAATGTACCACATGTCAAATGCCACCATACCTGTTCTGTGCTCCATCCCATGGATGTCCACTGTCAGATGGTGGATCCACTAGGCACAGTACACATCAGTTGACAACTGAGGAGGTCCTTTCACTAGTACCCCCCATGGTAGGCTTGGCCCAGTGGTACTAGGTGGCTGGATATCCCCAGTCATGTGGTCTGCTACTGTGGCCCCTGGCAATGGCATGCCCTGGTGTTGTACCAAAAGGTGCCCTCATGACCAATGCATGGGCATCCACTGGTAGTACACTACTTTGGCATGTGCCATATGGTGTGCCATCCAGTATTCCAGGCTGGGCATTCCAGTGCTATAGTCCCCATCTGTCTTGAGCAGATAGGTGATGGTCTTGTGCCTTGGTCTCTGGGTTTCCCTCGGTGCTCATGCTTACTATATGTGGTCTGATGGCCAATGTTGGTGCACCCTGCTGTTAGACCAACCCTGGCTGGTCTAATCACAGAGGGGGCTGGCAGAGTTTCAAAGTTCTGTGCATGGGAATGTGCCAGCTTGTGCTCATTGCAAGTCCCCCTCCATCTCAGTGCAGCCTATGGCTCAGTGCAAACCAGGTTCAAGCTGGACTTTTACAGGTGGCACTGCAGAGGATGCAGGCTTGCTTTGATAACTGGACTGACATACGGTCAGGTGCACTGTCCCCATTGCTTCATTTCTTTTTAACATAAACACATTGTGTCAGTCCCAGTCATTTGAAAACATCTCAGGAACTTTTGTTTGTATGTTTTAGCATTTGCACAGTGTGTGAGAGGTCGTTTGGCACCATACAGTCCTGCTAAAGAGGAGCCAATCTAAACTGTTTCATGATGATTTGCACATACTTCTCACAACTCATTGCATTATAGGTGTATGTGTAATTTTACATTTCCTTTATGCAAAAAGCTATGTTAGTGAATCTGTTAGGGTTAAAGCACCCAAAGCAGTGAAATCAAAGGTTAGAGGAAAGGTACTTGAACTCTTGGAGAATGTGAGTTGTTTTGTTCCTCAGAGTTTGAAAAACTATGTGACACAGCATTGATATCACCCTAACATTGGCACTCTCTATGCAACCCCTACTGTGTCAGTATTTTACTTTTTAGTGGACAAGATGGTGCTGACATTAGGGAATTGCTAGGGTTTCACTGAATGATCATTCAAATCCTGAGGATTAGCTCATCACAAATTCACCAAGCTTCCAGAGATTTGTTCCTTTTCCTTTTAATTTCCCTACTATGTGAACTTTAACCCTAACAAATGCTTTAACACCATTTTGTCAATGAATTTCCTTACTTTTATAGAACAATATACAACTGACACTTTAAGCTTTATTGGTACCCTGTGTGAAGCAGCAAACCTGTTAAGCATGGTGCTAGATCTGTAAATTTGTTTACACAGGGTTCTGCAGGTCTTAGGTGAAGCAGCAAACCTGTTGAGCATGGCAATGGGCAGTAGCTTGCATAGTGTGCAGTACATTGATCAGGACATAATGTCAGACCTTTAGCGTATTTCATGCTGACCCCTGCAGGCCTTATTTTAAGCAGCAGGACCATCACAGATGCCACTGAACCTGTTGCTTGCTTTGTACAAGGCCCTGCAGACACTAGTGTGAAGCAGCACACTGGATGGGCAGTGTGCTGAAACTATAGCTTGCTTTGCACAGGACACTGAAGTCCTACAATATAGCGCAGTGGTTTAAGGCTCTGAGCTGCAAACCTGGAGACCAGGGTTTGAATCCCACAGCCCCCACTGGCATACTGTGACCCTGAGCAAGTCACTTAACTTCTTTGTGCTCCCAGGTCGCACCTGGAAACAAGCTTCGGCTTAGTGTGCCTTTCCTGGTTAAACAATTTCCCCTTTCCCTTTCCCTTACAATAAGTAGGCAGACAATTGTGCATGATGCCAGAACTATAATTTGCTTTATCAAGGGCCCAGCAGGCCATACATGTAGCAGCAGACCCATTGGTAACAACACCAGATATGTAGCTTCCTTTACAAAGGCATAGCAGGCTTGACACAAAGCAGACTCATCATTTAGAGTACTATAGTAGTAGCTTGCTTCATGCAAGTTCCTGGAAACTAGGTATGGAACTGCACCTGTAGGATGCTTCATGCAGGGCCCTGCAGGCTCTACGCAAAGACAGAGGTCCATAGAGTAGGTCTGAAATTTACTACTTGGGTGGCTGGGGAGGGGGGGCTTGTAACCCCACCCAGAGAACCTCCTTGAGTCCCTTTATTGGAAGTATATTTTTTTTTATCAGGTCCCATACTGTGTAGCAATCCTTAGCCTAATAATTTCACCACCAGGCCCGAATTTTGGTACCTTGTCGGAGAAGTGCTTTGAGCTGCACAAAGCACTACTGGAATGAAAAACTGGTATTCTGGTCTAACGGCAAATGAGGATCACTGTGCAGCTTATTAGCCACTAAAAGTAGTACTCATTCAAATTTGGTGGCACTGAGGACACTCAGGCTGGGGTGGGAAAGGTGATGGGGCTGAAATGGATCAGGTGGATTTTTTACTTTCTAATTCTAAGAACTCAGGGGTTAATTTGCAACCTTCTCTGGTTTGTAGGTCCCAGCCCAAAAACTAACATTTTTCTCCTACCTGGGTGTTAGGAGTGGTTGCTGACTGCTACCAAAGCCCCATAACTGTCACCACAGAATTTCCACAGGAATAGGAAACTAATGACGCATAAGTTATGCAGCAACAGGGGGATTTGCCACAGAATATAGACCCAAATTGCCACAGAAAAAATGGGGTATTGACAATTTGTAAGTAGCCTATCCCCTAAATAAGAGCATAAAATGTTAACAAAGTTGAAAGTTATTATTGAATTAAAAAAAATAACCACGTTGGCCAGTCAGTGCAGTGGTTGGATTTCAGTTTGCAATGCCAGCGACCTGGATTTGGGAATGGAGCTGGGTGCTGGAGGACCAGCTGGGGAGAGAGGGCTTGAGCACTGGATGACTGCTTGCCTTCTCTCATGGGGAGGGCATGGAAGCAACCCAGTGCTTTCTGACTCCTGGTGGAGGCTGGGGGCATGGCAATGCGCAGGGTCCCACTAACTAATGGGGCATGGTGATCATCGGTGTATGCCTGAAGTTAGTGGCATGCCATGCCCCAGGGACCAAATGGGGAAAAAAGCCCTTTGGCAGACTGGATGATTGTTGCCAGCTCCCACTGATGCGAGATCTCAAGCAGTGCATGAATCATCCCAGCAGCACCCGGGCCAAGAATAGCATTGGTCACCCCACTGGTGCCTTCCCCCTCAGAGGAGAGGGACCCACTTGGTGAAGGGTTACATCCAGGTTACCTGGTGGTCTGCAATATGGGGTGATGGGTGGCTGCACTGAGGCAGTGTGACAATGAGGGGAATAGGAAGGCCTGAAGGAGACGCCTGCCCAGATCTGGGGGAAGCAAAAATAAATAAATAAATAACCTACTTTAAGTCCTTGCTCATCCACAGCTCATGTTTTTGTGGACTTAGATTACTTTGGGGGGTACAAGCACCCGTAACTTTTTTTTTTCATTTTTGTAACCTTTTTGTACAAATTTGAGAGTCAAAGTACAAATCCCTCCTCATGACAAAGTAAGTGTGGTGCCTAAATCTGGCCCCAAAATACATTTCTAGAGACACCAAATGCAAGGTTCCTGCACATGCACAGTAGGGTTTTTTTGGGATGTAGCTTTTTAAAGCATTTTTTCTTATAGTTTGGAAATCAATGACTGGGGGCTAAAGAAGAAGATAACAACCAGCTGAGGTGGTAGAAGCCCACCATGGTATCAACAAAAATATATTTACTGGGCTTATTGTGAGAGGGAGGAGGGTGGTATGGCTGCTAGAGGGTGGGTGGGTGTGAAAATATGTGTAATATGTATGTAGGGGAGGGTGGCAAAGGTACTAGGGGTTGGCTGAGGTTAAAAGTTGATTAACTAGAGTTGGGAGGATGAGGCTGGCATTTGTGTGACAGAGTGAGGGAGAGTCGGGGTTAATTCTATTCTTTACTTTTTGTTTTATAGGATTGCAATCAGTGGTGGATGATGGCAAGGAGACAACAAATGTCCCAGATGAAGGAAGGGGTATGCAAGTTGTACACTGTGGGATACTAAAGTATGTAATGCAGTGGTGCTGGGGGTGGAGGTGGTGGCATGGGTGCCAGAGGGTGGCTGAGGGTTGGGCGTGTTATTGTATGATTTTTCTTTTCGCCTATCAGCAATTGCTAATAGATGATGAAGAATGAGATGGTGACTGGCCAAGGTGGAGGGAAAGCTAAGCCAGTCGCTCGCTGTGAGACATTTCAAATTATGGACTAGGGTGGTTTTGAGGTGAAAGTAAGTGGCCTGGATGGCAATGTGTGGTACGGGGAGTGGTTTTATGTGAAACATTGGGGAAACTGTGAAAGTGATTGCTGATGAATGATGGACAATGAGATAGTAACTGGCTAAGGAAGAAGGAGAGCTAAGCTGGTCACCCACCATGGGATACTTCAAAGTATATATTGGGGTGGTTCTGGGGTGGTAATGGGTGGTATGGGTGCCAGACAGTGGGAAAGGTTGGGAGGTTATGTGAGACTTTGGGAGGGGGCTGTGAAACTGATCTACTGTGTTGGGCACCCAGTGGAGACAAAAGTATTATTTTTTTAATAAAAAAAAATGCACCCAATATCAGGTTGGGCACCTGGTGGTAGAAAGGGGTTTCAGTAAGTGTCTACACTGGGTTTAGGCAGACTGTGCAGAAAAGTAAGGAAAAGGAGTTTTTTTTTCATTTTTGATTCACTGAAAATAATCTAAAATAATCATGACTAAAAAACCCATCAATGTGATAGGGACAGTTTTACAGTGGCAGCTGGAGTGACAAACAAGATGAGTTTGTGTTTTTTCATTCATGATTGACTTAAGGGTCCCTATTTTTAAAGGTTGACACAGGGTTTGAGTCAAGCCCTACATTGACCGCAATGTTCGGTGCAGCTGTGGCAAACAGTTTGCCACAACCTGCACCTGATTTTAGTACATCGGGGGCAATTGCAACATTTCCCCTGAATTACGGCAGCTTGCATCAAAGCTTTGGTGCAAGCCCCATACAATGGTTTCCCAAATAGCACAAAGGTAGATCAGGGAAGCTGGTCTAACTTTGTGGCATTTTGGGCAGGGGACTGAAAAATGCATTTTTACACCAATAGAATGCCACAAGGCACACCAGGAACTTGCAGCATCCACAAAGCTTTTGAAAACTGGGCCCAAAAAGTCAACAATGAATGCAAAAGGAATTTTTTTTCAAATATTTTTTCCTGCATCTGGGCATGTGTGGCTTTAGCAGTTTTCAAGCACTTATAATTTTTAAATTTGGACTTACTTAATCACTGAGTGAATAAAATGCCCTATTCTTGGATAATAGCTGATAAATCTAAATATTTCCAAATTTAAAACTGGTGTATTTTTTTTCATTATCTGAGCACAAAAAAGGCTTAAAAGGGAGGAATTTGCATACTTTTTGCAATATGTGACTTAGAAACTAATGGACCTGTTGTTTTGATAATTGGCATGTGCTTTGCTTCTAAGACTCAGAGGGTGTTTCTAATTTTCAAAACCTTAAGTCTTAAAGAACAGCTAATGTCATTTCTTTACCTTTTGTGTCTAACTTATTTCTATTCAGTTCCTCCCAACTTGCATCCCGTACTATGTAGCATAATGTTTAGAATAATAAAAGTGATATATTTCCAGTTTTAAAAAGTGTCACATGAATGTAGCCACTGCCTGACTAGAGCTTTCTGATCAGTGCGATCAATGCGTTTTGTGACGTAAGGTAGAGATAACTTCAGTGAGATTGCTAGAGGGCTGTCCTGTAATTATCACACAGCCATTTTCTAAGCTAACTGAGACCTCCCTTTGGTGCTTGTTTTTTTGGCATTAAATGTTTTCAGTACTTATGTGTTATGTATTTGTGAGCATTGTGTTTTAGGTAGATTGCCTACATGACATCATAATCACAGTGATACTTGAAGATGTGCACAAATAGGTGCATTATTTTACATTCCTTTCATCAATGTACTGCTAACTAGACTAAAGTAATATTTTCAGTACCATGACACTATGTCAGTCTTATATTTATTTTTAATCAGACCTGTAGGAGCTTAGTATCAGTGGGGTCCCTGGTTAGAGCATGGTTCAAAGTGTTTCACTTGCAGTGCAATATGGTTAGGTGCAGTATAGCTTTACAGGTTAGACTGCTGAATACATTTGCAGGCTTGTAGTGGAAGAGTTATGTTGTGAGCTCAAGAGTTGTAAAGTTTCAACTTAGAGCTTCAGGTGCGTAATAGCAGGAACACTTAATCAATATGATTAGCCACAGGCCTAGTGAGACTGTTCTATTGGCAGTCAGACAGCAATGGACCATATGCCATTTTAAATGTGAAAATTCACCTACTGTGTTTATGTATTCCATTTAGCAGTGCAGTAACTCAAAGCATGTTGCCTAAGCCATACACACTCTAGTGCTCGACAGTTGCTGATTACATATCTTCCTTGGTCAATTGCCTAATCCTTTATGGGCTGAAGTGACCACTAGTTTCTATGCAAGCCAAAACAGTTTTTTTTAACAGTCAAAAATGTTTTGTCACTTTACCACATTGTTCTTTAGTTGTCTTCATGACCCTTTTTTCTCTATACATGCACAAACACCTCCTGAAATCCCAGCCTAAAATTATGCTTTTTTTTTTTATCTCTGACTCAGGACTTGCTTATATTCTTTAAAACTGTTGGAGTCCTCTTCTGGTGTAAGAACAGGTAAACTAGTAGGATACTGCTCTCCAAGACACTGGGGTATAGAAGTGTTCACATGCTGGTCACCTATGACTATATTCCCTAGGCTTTTCTCTAAACTAAATATATTCCTTATTTTACTATTACTGTACTCAGTCCCAAGGGGATGTTGAAGTAAAAATAACGTTGCGAAAGCATCACGGAACAGAAGATACAACCAGTGAACACAACCTGAATGGAAAAGAGACTATTTACCTGAATCAAAAACCACTCAAAACAAAAAAAAACACTTTGCTCAATGTTCAGTGAAGTTGGCTGACCACTTGTTTCCATTGCTCTGAAAGTGTACAAGGCAGCAGATGTAGATTTATGAAAAATATAGAAGCTATGAGTTGTTAACACCTTGAAGTGTATGATGTTCATCATTTAATTACCTGATGCATCAAAGAGCATAAGAAAAACAACCACATTCACACTACTTCTAATATATATTTTTTATAACTACTGGCTTTTTGCAGTATGGTGCTATAGTTTAGTTCATCGGGTAAAATTGCAGCTAAAAGTGAAAGTGAGGTGTAGCAGATCGTGAGTGAGACAGAACTAAGCAATTTATGATTTCACATACTCTGTATTGATATTGTTTCAATTGATGTCAGTGAACTATTAACCCTTACCCATAATTATACTGTATACTGCATAGAGGACAAAGTATAGGGAGAGAATGCATTATAGGGCTATATTAATTATTGAGGGGTTCTGTTGGCATCAGTTAGAGTGAAGCTCAAGCTGTTAGTGTATCCTGTGAAAACGGCGAGCCTAAAATGATGAGGATGAAAATCGCAAACAGAAAACAGTACAATCACATAGAGCAAGTCAGAAAATACAGCGATGGCAGAAATGGTGACCTACAGCTTTCCCCCTCCCTGACTTGTGATCCGCCTCTGAGTTGATA
The DNA here is from genome assembly GCA_016271365.2 of Neoceratodus forsteri. Classification (NCBI taxonomy): domain Eukaryota; kingdom Metazoa; phylum Chordata; order Ceratodontiformes; family Ceratodontidae; genus Neoceratodus; species Neoceratodus forsteri. The sequence continues at coordinate 60,996,338 of CM028130.1, forward strand.
ATATTTAGTAAGGGGTTGTGGGGGGAAAAATCCACTGCAAAGGGGGATGCTGGTTGTAAAGTGCCCAGCAGAAAGTCACTGTGGCATTGCTGTTGCTGTTTCTGCAATCGCTGTGTTTTCTGACTCACCGTATGTGTCTGCACTGTTTTCCATTCAAGTTTTTCATACTTGCTGTTTTAGTCTTGCCATTTTCACATGGAAACATTGAAATGCTGAATAACCCAGTAATGCATAGTTACCTTCACACTGTACTTTATAATATACTGTATAAGGAAATATTATTTTTTAATAAAATAAAGTTTCTGAACAGACTGTGAGGATTGTAGTAAATGATAGTGGAAAGTGACGGTTGATTTTCATGGCATCATAGTCTGAAATATGGAATCTATTTCTCCCACCATAACTGTCCACTCATAATCAGTGTAATCATTTTGGTGATGATGTAATGCACAGTATACAGCTTAGTCATATCACTTGATTAGTATGCAGGTATAATCACTTTAGGAAGGATTGTGATCACTAGGAAATTAGGAAAGCTTGTAACTGAGAAATGACCTTTACATATCTATCTAGCTAGACAAAGAACCTCTGTGTGCAAGCACTGAGGCAATGGTTACCCCAAAGGGCATTTGGCTGGGAAGCCAATTTTCAAAGAAATACAAAATCACACATGCCCCCACAATGCAAAGCATCATGTGCTGCATATGCAAATCGCAACAGAATATTATGCTGGTTCAACTTTAAGCAGAAATGCATGGTACTGAAAGGCCTCTCACACAGTTTGCAAAGGGTGCCAACAGAAGACATATATATATATATATATATATATATATTCATGGAAAAAAACTCAGTTTAATGCATCAGTTAGGGTTGTTCCACAGTGACAAAAGCAAGGAAATTCGGTGTTAGGGTTGCAACCCATTGCACCCCAATCCCATTCTGCCCCCACCAACAGGCATCAGGGTGTATGTTGGGGTCATTGACCCTAACTCTCACCCCATTCCATGTATAAAAAAGCTGAGATGGTGCAGTATAGGAGAATAGGTTGAGAGTTAGGACCGATGACCCCAACGAACACCCCGATGCCTGTTGGTGGGGATGGGATGGGCTTGGGGTGCAAAGGGTTGCAACCCTAACACCGAATTTCCTTGCTTTTTTCACTGTGGAACAACCCTAACTGATGCACTAAACTGAGTTTTTTTTCCTTGAATTTCCTTCCTTTTTGATAATGGTTAATATAAATAGTGAATGGAATGTGGTGGTGGGAACATGGGGCCCACCATGCTGCTCATGTCTGCATAATAACTGTAACAGTAATGCTAACGCTAACAGTAATGGTAACAGTGAGTGAAATGCAGATGCTAATGGTAAATGTGACAGCAATAGAAACATGAATCCAAATGCAAGCTCTAACTGTTATGGTAATGTAAATGGAAATGCAAACACAAGTGGTAATGCAAGTGGTATTGCAAACAGAAACGGTAATGGTAACAGTGACATAAAGGAAAATGTGAAAGGTAATGGTAATAATAATGGTAACTGTAACCACAAATGCTAACAGTCATAGTAAAAGTGATGAAAACATAAACAGAAACAGAAATGGTAACAGAAATGGAAGTGGAAACGCAAACTGCGACGCAAACTGTGAGGGAAATGCAAACGTAAAGACAAACAGTAACGCAAACAGAAATGGTAACAGCAAGCTGATGTAAGGCAACAGTAGGGAAAAGTCTGTGTCTTGTTTCGTTTCCAAGATAACGGCACAAAGGCGATGTGATTCAACAGTAGCTAAAACTCTGTATCTCTCTTCGTTTTCGAGATATCGGCCCAAAGGTGATCTGAGCCAACAGTAGAGAAAAGTCTGTATTTCGCTTCATTTCTGAGATAACTGCACAAAGGCGATGTGATCGAACAGTAGCAAAAAGGCTGTATCTCGTTTCATTTCCGACATAACAGCGCAAAGGTGATCTGAGACAACAGTAGTGAAAAGTCTGTATCTCGCTTTGTTTCTGAGATAACAGCACAAAGGCTAATGAGAACCAAACCACTGAAAGGCACCTCCGTACCACTAGGGATACCTATGCTATAAATTTCAAGCCACTAGCACCATGCATAATGCTATGCGCAAAACGATAAATGTGTCATGCAGTATCTCTGCAGCAAATTATTTTCCCAACACGTAAACAGCATAATTCACATCTCCAGGACATCCACTCAACACCCTCCAAATTTCATGTGAAAAGACCAACCCGTTCAATTTTTTTAGTTTCTGTGCCTTTAAGAAGTCTTCCACCACAAAATGGCAGAAATCATGGCCAAAAATGTGGTTAAATGTTCGCAGCTGAAAAAACTCTGACTGTGAAGGGGCAACTTCAAATGCTTATACTGTAACTCTGTAACGGAATAACAGTTTTTCACCAAACAAAAACTGGCATCTTCCTTTAAGAAAGGGCTTTCCACATGCAAAGTGTCAGACCATAAACCACACAGTGGCTACACTATGTGTCACACAAGACAGAGCAGAAAAATAGCAAAAACAGAATGTTTTGCACTGCACTATGCTAAAAAAGTATATACCAGTGAAATATAAATTGGTAAATAAAAAAGATGCACAATTCCACTTCATGTATACCAAATCTTATTCAAATCTCTTCAACAGTTGCAGAGCAGCATGAGCGTAAGACTTTGCATGAGTGGCGAAAAATACATTTCTGGGTGCTTCATTCTGCAAAAAACATATGCAGATGTCAAATGAAAATTGGTAAATGGACAGAAGTATCACAGTAGAGCAAGTATTACAAATGTCACAGACATGCACAGAAATGCAATTGTTAATGCAAACGAAAACGGTTATGCAGCCAGTAATGTAAACACAAGTGCAAACATTAACGGAAACACAAATGGTTATGCAAACAGTAATGAAAATGCAAAAACAGAAACGGTTACATAAACTCAAATGGTAATGGCAACAATGAGGTAAAAGAAAATAGTAATGCTAACGGAAATGCAAGCGGAAACCAACAGGCATTGGGGTGTTCGTTGGAGTCATCGGTCCTAACTCTCAACCCATTCTCCTGTACTGAACACCCTACCTTGCGAGGTTGTGGAAAGTAAGACAATGTTAGAATTTAAGACAAAGCTTGACAAATATCTTACAAACAGGGACATCCAAGGATATTCATAAAATATAAATGGCGAGCTAATGGACTTAGTCTTTAAATGCTCAATAATATCTATGCAATCTATGTAAATGGGGTACTCAACCCTAACTATAGTGGCACTACCGTGCCACTGTAATGTACATATTATATTGGTGCGGTCTAGTGTTGAGTAAGCAGTTTAATGTTAAACATCAAATTTTGTACCTTAATAAATTTGCAACCATTCAATAGAATTGCACAAAATTTGGAATGCGTGGTTTTGTATGGCAGGTCTCTTGATCTGCCAAGTTGTGTTTTGGTCAGACCTGTGGTTTATGTATAGCAAAGCACTGAAAAAATTTGTTTTTTTGCTTTTTTTGGCAATTTTTTGCTGATTTTTGCCCGTTGCACTGCGGCCACACCATTTGGTATTTTGGTCTGACATTTTCAGGGTAGAAAGAGGTTTGGTGAAAGAACAACCCAGGGTTCATTTGGTGACCAAATATTAATCTGTTCTAAAGTTATTTAATTTTGACTTTTCAGGTTCTGAGCATGCTCAGTTCACTCCAAGATTTATGTGTATGTTTTGCCAAAGGGGATTGGGCTCATGATAAAGGATTTTGTTAGCTCGCGAATTGGGGATTTATAAAATCCCCATTCGTGACAAAAAAATTCTTTGTTCACGAGCCGCCGTTTTGTTTTCATTTTTACCCAAAACAAAATGTTGCATCTTGCCCCATGGGTGCCTCCTTGCACAAATATGGCATGGGTTTTGTTCAGGGTGACACCGTCTACAAACTAATGCCTTTGGTTTCCTTCACTTCGGCCAAAAAACGGCCATTTTAGATTTTAAAATTCTTCATTCTGACTCGCTTCCTATCCTCGTTCACAAGTTGACAAAATCCCCTTTCACAAGCTGATTCCCTTTTGCAAGGTTGCAAAATCCTTGATTGCAACTTCAGAAACAGATGGCCCTAACCCGCAAATAAGGATTGGCTCGTGAATGGGGATTCTGACAGCTCAAGAAAGGGGATTGGCTCACGAATGGGGACTTTGTCAGCTCATGAAAGGGGATTGGGTTTTTGAATCCCCTTTCAAAAGCTAACAAAATCCACTTTCGTGAAGTGTCAAAATCCTCGTTCATGAGCTGTTCCCCCTTTGTGAGCTGACAAAATTCTTGACTGTCATTTCATGAGAGATGGCCATTCTTGCGAATGAGGATTGGCTCATGAACAGGGATTTTGAAATAGAAAGGATCGACTCATGGATAAGGATTTCAGCTTGCTGCCGAATGAGGATTGTTTTTCAATTCCTCATTCGCAAGCTGTCAGAATCCCCATTTGCAAGCATTTAAAATTCTCATTGGTGAGCCAATCCCCTTTTGTGAGCAGACAAAATACCCTTTCATGATTTCCAGACCACACAGCCAAAATCTGACAATCAAGAGTTACTCGCGAATGGGGATTGCCCTAACGAATGAGGATTTTGACACTTCATGAAATAGGATTTTAAAAACTTTGCCACTGCACTGTAAATAAATGGTTTGGTCTTTTGGTTTGAAATTTGTAGGGTATAAAGGGGATGACCCAGAGATGTGAATTATGCTATTAAGGTGTAAAAGTTAATCAGTTACAAAGATATGCCATTAAAAATATAAAACTTTTCCCATAGGATAACATTGTGGCACCCACAGCAACTTTTGGTGCCTGTATCTTGGAAATGATGCGACATAAGGATTTTTAGCTACCCTCAGCTTCAGCACATATGGAGGTTTCAAAGTCATGATTACAATGGCAGCGGAAATTTTTTTCATAGGTTATACAGTTACTGAGATATTGGCAAATTAGTGTTACATGGGTTCTTTTTCAGTCTTATAGTGCTATTGTATGGCTCCATTGTTATGTGTAAGTTGGAGCACAGGGTCCGGAGGTCCTGCGCTCCCACAGACACATATCATTATGCACAAATGGGCAGTTTGGTAGGAGCACGGGGTCCACCAACACATACCATTTTCTAATTGCATTACACTTTCTCAAAAAGTAAGGAAATTCATTGTAAAAAAAACTTCATTAATGCATCAGTTAGAGTTTAAGCCACAAAAGTGGGGAAATGAAATGTTAGGGTTGAGCCTCTAACCCCCACCACCACCCCACCACCGCATCCTCCACACACCGACAGATGCCAGGGAGTGACATGGGGTCATGAAGTCTAACTCTCACCCCCATTCTCCTTTACTATAGCATGTCAACCTGTTTACACATAGAATGGGGTGAGAGTTGGGTCTGATGACCCCATGGCACACCCCCCGGTGTCTGTCGGTGTATGGAGGATGGGGGTGGGGTCATGGGGTGCGTTAGGGGCTTAACCCTAACATCTCATTTCCCCACTTTTGTCACTTTAACCCTAACAGATGCATTAACAAAGTTTTTTGCAATGAATGTGTATATATATATATATATATATATATATATTTCTACAATGGGGTGAGAGCTATTAAAGTGCAATAAATTGAGATATTCTCACTGCGGTGAGATAAATGCTGATGACATCACTCACTCGCTCACTCAAGCTAGCATACTAAATGAAAGTGCTTCAAAAATCAGTTTCTGTGTCTTACTGAAGCCTACAAATCACTCAGTTAGCATTGCAAAACACTTACCTGCGTCCCAAAGTTTCCAACACTCCTAGCCCATTTCTGTGCTAATCTAAGCTTCAACAAAACCTGAATTAAAATTAAACTCATTTACAAAGCAGTTTCTTTCTCACTGCAAGCAGCAACTAACACAAATGGCAAAGAAAAACACTCTTACCTATGTTCCAAAGTTTCCAACATTCCTAGCCCATTTCTGTGCTAATCTGAGCTTCAAAACATACTGAATTCAAATTAAACTCATTTACAAAGCAGTTTCTCTTTTTGACTGCAAGCTGATTAGCACAGCCAAACACAATCACCTGTGTTCCATAGTGCTTCTAAAAATCCCAGCCCATTCAGAAACATTCCCACACGCTCAGACCACAGACAGACAGTGCTTTCAGTATAGCCTACAGCTTGGAGTAATGTGCTCTGAACAAGCTTGATACAGCCAGCAGACCAGACCTGTGTTTGATTCTCACAACCTCCACTTGTGTACTGTGTAAATCTGAACTAATCACTTAACTGCCCAGTACACATAAAAAACTCACCTGCCTACCAAAAACTAGTTACTAAAACTCAAAAAAAAAATGCACATAGATACAAGGAAAAAAAGAACACAACAAAACATGACACTTCATACTCTCTCACCCCATTTGTATAAACTGCACACATGATGTGCATGTCGTAAGATATGGGAAATATTCTCCCTCCTACAGAGTGAGCTGTGCATTCTCACTCTGCAGGAGTGAGAATATTTCCCATATCTCACTCCTGCCCATCATGTATCCGCTATTTATACAAAGGGGGTGAGAGCTATTCCAGTGTAATAAAAGGAGATATTCTCACTGCAGCGAGATAAATGCCAATGATATCAGCAGAGTGAGATAAATTCCATTTATCCATACTCTGCTGATGTCACCACTCATGAGGAATTCATTCTGGTGACCACCCTCTGAGACCTGCCTATGAGGAATGATTGAAACCATTCGAGGACTATACTCAACAGTCCACAAAGGAACTGAAGGGTCTCCGAAAGCATCTCATGGTCCACAGTGTCAAAAGAGGGATCAATAAGGACCAAGATGGAATGAGCCTTTTGATCTCTCACCATTAGGAGATCATTTAGTACCTGAATAAGGTCAGTCTCCATGCTATGCCTCTTCCTAAAACCAGACTTGAGTGCTTCATAGACATTGTGAGTTACAAGGTGATTGTCCAGTTGCAATGCAACCACCTTCTCAATAACCTTCCCCACAAAGGACAGGTTAGAGACAGGTTGGTAGTTAGCTGGATTGATGGGATCCAAGGAGGATTTTTTAAGGAATGGTCAAATGACCGCCTCATTTAGGGGGTCTGGAAAGACTCCTTTCTCCCTGGATCTCCATACAATTTCAGCTAGGATCAGACAGATGACATCTACACACCCCACCAAGAGGGGAGTAGGGCCCAGATCCAAACTACAACAGGTTGAGTGCAGAGTCTGGACAGTCTTCACAATGTCCATGAATTCTGGATGGCTGTAATCCGTCCAGACAGACCAGGTGCTCATCACCTCCCATCGACCTCTGCAACCAATCATGGAGAGAGCAGGGCCAATTCCGGACCTGATGCTGGCAACCTTATCTGCAAAGAACTGAGCTAGCTCATCACACTTAATTTGTGAAAAAACTCTTCTGGACTGAAGACAGGTTAGATTGCAAAATCTGTCTACAGTTCAAAAGAGTTGAGCTGGTCAGTTCTGCACAGCAGAAATCTCCCTGCATAGGAACTCTGCCTTCTTACAGGTGATTTCTGATGAACAGCCCTTATAATGTTCCATCAATCTAATCCTGTCAGCATCCAGGCTGGATTTCCACCATGCTCTCTCCAGCCTTTGACCAACCCACCTCAGCTCCTTCAAGGACCCATCATACCAAGGCGCCTTTGGGCAAAGAGTGAGTGGTCGAACACCAAAAGGAGCAATCAAGTCCAAGGCATCTCCCACTGCTTTATTATAGGCTAGTATGAGATCCCCTGGACCTGTGCTTTCACCCAGCAATCCTGATAGGTCCAGCACCGCCAACAGTCCATCTAGGATAACTCTTCTTAAGGGGTGGCACCGGACCATCTCCGAAGGGTTAGGTCCTTTGGGGGGAGCCCCGCAACTGAATCCTGTGGTATGATAGTCAGACCAACTGAGCGGTTCCACCCCCAAGTCAGTGATCTTCATCCCCAGGAGGAAGAGCAGATCCAATGAATGACCTCCTATATGGGTAGAGGAGGCAACTACCTGTGTAAGGCCCAGCATTGTAATTAGCTGGAGGAGATTTTGACCATACTGCGAGAGTTCTTCTTTGACCCAGGCACTGAAGTCCCCCAAAATTAATCATCTGGAAGACTCCAAAGCCATGTCGACGATGAAGTCCGCAATCTCCTGCAGGAATAGACCCCCATCATCTGGTAAATGATAAATGAGAAGTATCCTGCAACCTACATCCTCACCCATGATACACGCAAGGGATCTGGTGGTCCCCACTGGAGCATCCACAAGGTCCAGTTCGGTCTTAAAAAAGATGGCTATACCCCCACCCCTATGATCCAACCTCGGCCAATGAATCACCGAGAACCCAGCTGGAACTGCAGAGGCCAATACTGGGCCTGAGTTTTCATTCAGCCAGGTCTCAGTGATGCATGCCAGATCCACTGTTTCAACAAGATCAGCTATAATAGTTGTTTTGTTTTTTAATGAACCAGAAATTAAATAATACCACCTGGGTTGGATGAGATGCTGGGGAAGACCATGACTCCTGTCCAGCATCAATTGCTGGGCCCTTGGATATGAGAAAAAAACAGGGATTTTCCCTTTCCTGACACCATTACACCCCAGGGTGTCACTTAGTTTCTACAACCCCAATATGCCCCCCCTTTCCATTTCCCCAACAGGCTCTGTTCTCCCCCTTTTCTCACACCTCCTGGCAATCCCTAAGGATTGATAGCATTTGTAGGGTTCAGTTGGTAAATAGGGGCAATCAAAAGGGCTTAGTTCCCTAAGCCTGGTGGGGGAATACTGCCTGACCGTCTTTTGGCCCTCCCAGTACATTCCTAAAACTAACAGCAAACACACCAAATTAACTAAACACCACCAAAATCAAATAAAAACTATTAACAGCAGATAACAATATCTTTTTTTTTGTTTGTTATGTATTTTTCTCCCCCGGAGCCCTCTGCATCCATCTGACATCCCCCCCAAGCAGGCACCGGGTATGAGACCCCCTCCTTTTCGCCCCACAACTTACCCTTCATGGCAGGGAGTGGGGAGCGACTCAACCCACCAGACTGGATATAGTGTTCGGGAAGGTGCCTTTCTGGGCCATTGCGGTGGGGGACCATCATCATCCTTGCAGATGACTCCCATTTTTTCTTCTTTATCTTTGCTTCCCCCTGAGGGTGTGGCATACAATGGTACCAGTGGCAGTCATAGGTACTCACCCATGCGCACCCCCTCAAAGCGACCACAGTCTCCAGTGCTGACATGCCACCTCCCAGCCTCTGCTAGGTGGCAGGCAATTGCTGAGTGCTGTAATCCCCCTCCCCAGAGAAGGAGACCAGTCCTAGGAACGCTCAATCCTTCTGTTCCCTGCCAGCCCCCTGCTGCCCATGTCAATTCCCAAACACGGGTCACCAATGTGATGCGAGGTAAGATGACCAGCACCTCAGCCCTTAGCGCCACAGGGCCGGCATAATATCTTTTTCAAATATAAATTAAAGTCTAAAATAAATACAAGTCCAAACAAATAAAATCAGATAAAATAAATAGCCACAAATACTTCCAAAATGTATTATTGTAAGTCTTCTGGTAAGCTCTCACCTCACCAGAACAAAATTATAACCCCCCCCAAAACCTATCTCTCACAGGCAGGGCAGATATTACATCAGTCACATAAATTGTTCTTGACAAAAATGCAAAGCACTCTCACTGCTACTCCAGAGAGATATAGAAAAGAAAGGAGCAGTGTGACCTGGGTTTTTCTAATACAAGAGAACACTCTTTCATTGTTCCACCAGTTCCAGGATTATGTAGTCAACCTCCACTGCAGCCAAAGATCCTTTCCATCCTCCAGCATTGTTCAAGCTTCCAATAAACAGGAGCTTCCCAGACTGAAACAGTTTCCCAAGTCATCCCCCAAGGGCTACTAACTCTTCGAACCAAAACTGATTTCATGTGAGCAGGCTCTCCAGCCTGCCCACCAAGAAACCCAGGAACTCCGGGTACACTGGTGCCTGTTCTCCAACAGCACCAGCCCCAGTCTCCGCTTATGGCTAACAGCACCGGCAAACCCCCCTGGGTACAGACCAGGTTCAGCCCAGCTAACATTGGAAGCCAGTAATCCAGAAAACACAAACAAGAATTGCTACAGTTCGCAAGACCTGAAGACAGTTCACAACGCCTGAAGACAGGATTAGGCAACTGAGCCACAAAGACAACTAAGGAACAACGTGGTAAAGTGACAACAAATGTTTTAACCGTTGAAAAAAATTGTTTTGCCTTGCACAGAAAATAGTGGTCACTTCAATTTGTAAAAGATTAGGTAGTTGAGTCACAAAGTTATGTATCAGCAATGTGGTAAAGTGACTAACTTGTTCTTTCTGTTTAACAAACCTTTACATTGTGGAGCACTAAGATTTGTATGGCATAGGTAACATGCTTTGAGTTACTGCACTGCTGAAGAGAATAAATAAATACAGTGGGTGGGATATTCAAAGGGGTTGCGCAATGTGCCCCAGTGCATGTTGCGCAGTGCAACCTCCTATGCGTCGGGGCGCATTGTTAATGTATGCAGTGCAGATGCAGGGGGCATGCCCATACTGTACTACACAGGACCAGATATGTGAATGAACGCGTTCATTCATATATCAGGTCCTGCGTAGTACAATATGGTCTGCAAACCCATTGGTCTGAACTGTGGCCCAATAGACGTATAGATCATAATGTACACTGTCATTTGGCGGGTGGCTGGGCGGTACATGGGAAAGGTGCTGCTGCCTCTCAATGATGGGGATTGCTTGGTGGCTGGGGCCTCCATGGGTGGGTGGGGAGGGGGTACCACTGGATCCCAGGTTGCTTTCACGTGTTGCTACAGCCCGGCGGTCAGGCATAGGATTAGTGTAACTTTACTACTGCCCATGATTGGGCATATGGGGAGGAGAGGGGGGTCCACTAGACTACCAGGCTTATGCTTAAATTTAATACTGCCCACGCTCGGGCATTGGGTCATGTCTAGTTGTACTACTGCCCACGATTGGGCATAGGAATGTGTTTATCATTACTACTGCCCGTGATCAGCATAGGGATATGTCTATTTTTACTACTGTCTGCGATCAGGCATACGGGAAGGTGGGGGCTGCAATAGCCCACCAGAGAGCCAACGCCCAATGTCGGCAGTTTGGCAGGGTGCCAGGCACAATTTGCCGGGATGCCCAATGCATCGCATGCAAATGGGGCCATAACGACATGCAAATGTCCCCATTTGCACCTTGCATAGATTATGGTCTCATTTGCATGCTCCCGGCTGAATTTTGTGGTTGATGCACCTAGCGTAACTGCACTTGCGCTGGAGCATCTCCGTGCTCCCTCTCTATAGCTTGCGCTGGCACAGTACCACTGTGCCATGAGCATTATGTGTGCTGACCATGCCATATTCAATGGTGTTGAGCCATGGTGCATCACCGTTGAATATCGCCTGGTCCTGCTCCTGGTCCTGACCCCAGCGCAGCCCAGTTGCGCTCTGCCAAGGCTTGTGCTGCTGCCAGGCGTAGTCTGAATATTCAGCCCAGTATATGAATTTTCACATTTAAAATGGCATAATCCAATTGTTATGTTTGCTGGCTATGGTTACACAAGGGGTTCTGGATTGACAGCAAGTACAGGTGGTCACATAGATATACAGTAGTTATTTGTGTGGGGGGAGCTCTAGGGAAAGCTCACACAAGTCTGTTTATGTGGCAACTATGTAAATGATTTGTTCATTTTCTGTGTGAAGAGCACAGCAAGAAGAATGTAAATTATATAAGGTGAACACATTCAATTATACCTCTTAACCTTCTGTTATTAGTGCAGCATTGAAATTGCCCATTTCAAATAAGCAATGCTGCTGATGTGACCGCTACTCCAAAGCACGAAGCCGGGAGTAGCAACGTTCCTATATTGCTGGAGGGAAAAACTGTAAAAAAAAAATAAAAAAACAGAACCTCTCACAAAAAATCAAAACACTGCTTAACATAGTGTTATGTCTCCATTTCAAAATGGAACATCCTGAACTTTGCGTCAGTGGCTCTTTAAGATACAGTAGCCAAGTTATAAACTGAAAAATTAGGGGTTTAGAGCCCAACACAAACTCATCTCTAACATACTGCTGTTGCTCTACCAGTACAATCAAGGCTTCTAATTCTCTGCAGCACTTCAGTCCTAATTTCTGTGGCAGACAATCTAGGCTTCTGCAGCAGTGTTTGCTCATTCCTGTGAAATGAATTAAGTATTTTTGGGGTAGAATGCAGTGTTGTTACTGGATAATATATGATGTGAGGTCATCAGTGACATCACCTTCTGAGAACAGAGGAGGAACTTCAAGATAAACAAAAACAGGAAGGGAGTCAGCCGCCATGGAAAAACTATTTTTGCAGGAAAAGTCACCAGGGCTAATGAATTCTACAGCAATGCATATATTCTGCAGCATGATGCAACTTCTGTAGGCTATTCTGTGGCCATGAAGGCACTAAATTCCAGGGTCTTAAGTATAATTAAGCAGTAATGTATAACAAGGTATGTATTGTGCCGGGATGATGTCACACCTTGCATGATTGACCATAAGGCCACAGGCTGAGTGCATCCAGCACCAAACATTATTCCACCACAGCACATACCCTGGAGTTTATTATTGTGATTTGAAAAATGCTCATTTGTTTAAAAAAACAAATAGTAAAAAAAACAATTAAAACATTTCTTAAAACTACATTTTGTGTTTTTGCTATGGATAGGTATACTTACATAGAACAGGGTTTCTCAAATGGTAAGGCCAGCCTCCCTAGGGAGGCCCCAACCTGTTCCGGGGGAGGCTAAAGCAAGTCTGAAAAAATACTGTATTTAAATTTTGAGTTTTATATATTTTGTGTGAAGAGATGAAGCAAACTGAAAGAGGATGATAGTAGGTGAATTTTATGTATTTATTTACTAATAGGTGACAAGGGAAGGTGAATGAGCCAAGGCTCATTTCAGGTGTACCCGGGGAAGGGTAGGGAATGAATACATTTCAAAAGGTAACTGCAAAACAATCAAGAAATGCACAGTGAACAATAGTGCAAACAAATATGAACAATAAACTAATAATGAGTGGTGGTAATTGATTAATTTGTAGCCTGATGGCAGAACAGCCAAATACAAGGGTTGAGCATAGAAGTACTATGAGCAATAGCAGGAAGGAGCAAAGTAATCCCAGAGAAGTTGTTTAGGAGCAGGGAAGAAGGGGGAGAGGCAAAGTATGTAGGAAGGTTATTTCACATAGAGAGGAAACAGTGAAAGTAGTCTGATCCACGAAGGTACTGCAACAAGCGGTAACAATGGTTCAAGAATGAAAATAGTGGAGCAAGTAGGCTGGCCTGTGGGGGGGGGGGAGGGTTTACAATAAGCTGAATAATAATATTTGTTTATTTTATTTGTTATTCAGATAACACCTTTGAGCACAGGAGCTCTTTTTCAAAGGTTCCACTTTAGTATAAGACAAAAAACTGAATGTGAGCCAAGTACCAAAAGGGGTTTCAATTTATTCATGGTGTATTGGGCAAAGTACAGTATGTTATTTTTCTTTGGGGAGGTCAAAGATTATTTCAGTTTTTGGAGGAGAGGCTCAAAATCTTTTCCATGGATTTGGGAAGAATCACTGTGACAAAGTCTAATAATTGTTGACACAGAACAAGTGTTGATTTCCCGTTTTGTCCAGTAGGGGGCGATGACGTGCTATTTCTGTGCCTCTGTTCCCTACTTAACAAAGTTGGTGGTAATGTGTCACTGTTTTCTATTCTCTCCCCCAAATCCATCTACACACATTTTGACAGTGTCTGTGCTGCTTACTTGCAGACCGCAAACTACACATTCCCTGTCTCTCACTATTTGTTGCAGTAACTGCCATTTTTTAAGTGAAGCACTGAGTGGAGTGTACATACATTAACTCCGTTCAGGTTGGGAGCAAGATCTGTGCTTTGTTGTGGAGCTGGTTGTGATAATTGCTTTGTTCTGACTTTCTTTTAAATTAAATATTTAACAAATATAAGGAAAACAAATGGGATCTGTGATCTGCACAGAACCTCTGACAGTGAAAGGGAGAGGTTTATCACTGTTCAGGTGACAGTGTGGAAACATAATAACATAGTGAAGCTGATTGCAATGATGGCTTGTAGTAAAGCTGATCACAATGACTTTTTTCCTTTTTAATTCACATCTTAAAATAAGAAACTATCAAAAACAAATGTATCTGTGATACAGTGTACGGAGAAGTTTTAGAACATAAGAACATGTTGGCAGAAGAGGACAGTGTGCCCAGATTGCCTACCTCTCCATTCTGTTCTTCTTCTGGGATTACCGCATACTTGTCCCATGCTAGTTTAAAAGCAATGACTGTATTAGCCTCCACAACCTCTGGTGGTAAACTATTCCAAGGGTCCACCACCCTCTCTGTGAAGCAGAACTTATGAATGTTGGTTTTAAACTTACCCCCTGTTAGTCTCAGACTGTGCCCCCTTGTTTGTGTGGTCTTTTTTTGTGAAAGAGTTTTTCTGCTTGTACCTTATATATGTCCTTTCTGTCTTTGAGGGTTTCTATCATATTCCCCCGTTTCTCTTTTGCTCAATGGAGTACATTTGCAATTGCTGTAGTCTAGCTTCATATTGCTCCTGGTGTAGTTCCTATACCATTTTAGTAGCTCTCCTCTGTACTGCATCCAAGTGGCCTATGTCCTTTTTTAGGTGTGGCCTCCAGAACTGTACGCAGTATTAGAGTTGTGGCCTCACCAAGGACCTGTACAGAGGGAGTATGACCTCTAGCTTCCTACTTGTGATGCCCCTGCCAATACATCTGAAGATGCTACTAGCTTTCTGTGGCACCTTTTCACATTCTCTACCCACTTTTAAATCATCAGAAATATGTACTCCAAGGTCCCATTCAAGTTTTTTTTCTGTTAATTGTTCACCATCGAGAGTGTATGTTTTCGTTGGGTTTCCTTTACGTAGGTGCACGACGTTGCAATTTATGGCATTGAATTTCAACTGCCAATCCCTAGACCAGTGGTGCACAACATTTTTTTTTTGTGGAGGGCCAGAATGAAAGCTTGAGTCAAGGCCAAGGACCAAGGTCCACTTGCCGAGGGCCACTGTAAAACGGCCCAAGGTGACAAATGTCCAGCAAGACATTATTAAATGTACACATAAAATAATTCAAAACATCCATCCATCTATCTATCTATCTATCTATCTATCTATCTATCTATCTATCTATCTATCTATCCACATGTTACTAAAACTAAAAACAAAATCAAATAAACAATGAGGGGCAGCTGCTATGTCCTCGGGGGCCACATACAGCTGCTGTGGGGGCAGTCTGTGACCCCTGGGCCATATGTTGTGCATCACTGCCCAAGACCACACTTCTAGGCTCTTTAGATCTGCTTCCATTGCTGCCATTCCTTCAATTGTATCTACCCCATTGCAGAGCTTTGTGTCATCTGTGAACAGGCATACCTTACCCTGCAGGCCATCAGTAATGTCACTAAAGAATATACTGAAGAGGATTGGGCCAAGGACAGATCTTTGAGGCACACTGCCAATCACCCTTCCCTCACTAGACAGTGTTCCATTGACTATGATCCTCTGCATTTTACTGTGAAGCCAGCTTTGAACCCACTTGACTATTTTGTGCTCTAGCTTATTGACCAATCTTTTGTAGGGGACAGAGTCAAAAGCCTTGCTGAAATCTAAATAGACTATGTTTGCCACCCATCCCTGATCCACTATTTTGGAGACCCAGTCAAAGAATTTGATCATATTCCTTTGACATGACTGTCCCGATGTAAATCCATACTTTTTAGTATCTAGCTGCCCTGTTTCCATAAGGAACTTCACTATTCTTAAGTAGGGACTCCATAAACTTCCCCCGTACCAAGGTCAAGCTCACTGGCTGTTAGTTTCTGGCCTCCTCCCTGCTTCCACTTTTGTGCAAGGTTACCACTGTGGTCCTTCTCCAGTCCTGAGGTATTTCCTGCTCTCTAGAGACTGTGTGAATAATTCTGCCAGTGGTACCTGCAATTTTCAGTGCTAGCTCCTTCAGAATTCTAGGATGGATATCATCTAGGCCCATTGCTTTATTTGCTTTATCTTTAAGAAGCTCTTTTAGGATACTGCCTCTTGTAAATGGTCCAGCATCTGCTTCTATGGTGAGTCTGCCTACATTCTGCATTTTGGGTCCATTGCCGTCATCTTCTTTTGTGAAGACTGAGCAGAAGAAACTGTTTATAATCTCTGCTTTTTCATTATCATTTTCTGCCTGTTTGCCGTCCTTGGTTGCTATTCTTATAATGACTCCTTTTGTTTTCCTTTTTTTCTCTGATGCATCTATAAATTAAAATGTTGTCATCCTTCTTCACTCCTTGTGCGATTCTCTCTTCTATCTGGGCTTTGGCTGCCTTACTGCCTTCCCTGCTTCTTTTAGCTTGGCTCTGTAGACTTCCCTATCTGTCCCTTTGTCAGTATCATTAAATCTCTTGAACACTTTCCTTTTATCCTTTATTTTTTTAGAACACTGTCTCTTGTAAATAGTCCAGTGTCTGCTTCTATGGTGAGTCTGCCTACATCCTGCATTTTGGGTCCATTCCCATCGTCTTCTTTCATGAAGACTGAGCAGAAGAAACTGTTCAGAACCTCTGCTTTTTCATTATCAATTTCTGCCTGTTTGCTGCCCTTGGTTGCTATTCTTATAATTCCTCCTTTAGGTTTCCTTTTTTCTCTGATGCAACTATAAATTAAAATTTGTCACCCTTCCTCACTCCTCATGCGATTCTCTCTTCTGTCTGGGCTTTGGTTGCCCTTACTGCCTTCCCTGCTTCTTTTAGCTTGGCTCTGCAGACTTCCATATCTGCCTCATTGTCAGTATCTTAAATTTCTTGAACACTTTACTTTTATCCTTTATTTTTTTTGCTACATCCTTGGTATACCATAGTGGTTTCCTCCCTTTTCTTGACTTAGAGATTTGCTTTGTGGACTCGGCAGTTACTGTGAGGAAAGCTTCCTTCAGGGCTTTCCACCTCTGTTCCACTGTGCCCCTGTTTCCTTGCTAAGTATGTACTTAATGGAAGCCCTCATTTGAGTAAAGTCAGCCTTCTTTAAATCCAGGAACCTGAGTTTGCTAAGGATGACTTCCTCTCTACTGGTGATGGTGATCTAGATGGTCCTATGGTCACTGGTATCCAGATTGCTGCTCACCATTGTGTTAGAGATCCTGTTGCTAGTTGAGAGCACAAGGTCCAGGATGGATTCCTCTCATGCTGGTGTGGTCACCAACTGTTCTGGTCCTGCTCCCTTTAGTGCTAGGAGGAATTCTCTGTTCCTTTCCATAGAGGCCAAGCGTGACAGCCAATCCACATCCAGTAGATTGAACTCACCGACCAGCAGCAGTTCTCCTTTATCTGCCATCTGTAGGATGGCCTCCAGGAGTTCTCTCTCCAAGTATTTATCCTCGTCTGGGGGTCTGTATATAACCCCAGCTTGGATAGGGTACTTACTTTCTGCTCTAAGGGTGACTCTGAGGACATCTGCCTTGCTGCTGTATCCCAGGGTTTCCATAACATTGATGCTGTTTTTTACATACATTTGCTACCCCTCCACCTTTCTTACCTTTGTAGTCTCTTCAGAATAGTGTGTATCCTAGGATGGCTACATCCCAGGTGTGGTTCTTGGTGAACCATGTCTCTGTGACCATGACCCCATCCAGGTCTGCCTCCACCATTACGGTGGTGAGATCCAGGATTTTGTTCACCAGGCTACGAGCATTGGCACACAATTGCTCACCTTTCTTTGTTAGAATTGATCACTGTGGAGCTTTCATGTTTCTGTGTATTTACAGGAGACATTTGTCTTTATACTAAGTAGCCTTGTAGGGTTCTTAAGTGTGCCGATATGGTGTGTGTTAGTGTTATCTTGATTTGATAGTGTGTTCATAGGGGATTGTTGTGGAGTGGCAACATTTGTCCCGTGTTTCCTTGGGTGCTACTGCCCACTCCCCATTAACTAGATTAAATTAGAAACAAAAATATCAAATTTCTGGCCTAGTACCCCAGGTACCCTCCTTGGTGAGGTGTATGCCATCATATAGAAAGAACTGCCTTTCTCAGAACATATTCCAGTCCCCTATTCATTTGTAGCAACTCTCTGTACACCAGTCTCTGAACCAATTGTTGAGCTTAGAGATGTCTTTGTCACTGATCTTCTTCCTGCTAGCTCCTTTTTCCCATACCAGAAGAATCTCAGAGAATGAGACAGTGGACAAAGTAGAAGAACGTTTGTAACCTAGAGAGATCAGATGCCTCTTGGTCTCGTCCACTGAATGATTGACCAAGTTGTTGGTACCTAGGTGGACTTAGACATGCGGTTTTATCCCTGAGTCCCATATGAATTTCTGTATGCGGTTAGAGTCTCTGTGCATTAATGATCCCGGAAAGCATCTCACCACAACTTTTGTATTTTTGCTGTGTTGCAGGTGAGACTCCATTCCCCAAATCATAGAGTCCCCTATGACTAGTACGTGATTTGCAGTTATTTCCTGTGCCTTACTGTAGCTTGCTTTTTGCTCACATAAGCCCGGTGGTAGGTCTGGGCTCCCTGTGACCTCTGCCTTGATGAATGGCATGGGGGACAGTGGCTTGAATCAGTTTGATGTTTTTATTGGACCGTTTGTCTTATGGTATGATTGTGCTGCTCAACAGTTTTTGACTGTCTGCCAGCCCTGGGTTTAGTTGCCCTTTGTGGTAGGGGTATTCATGGCTGGGGTGTGGGCTTAGAAGCTAGTGGAGTATAGTGCTGTGTGGTCTCCTGAATCTTTGCTCTAAGAAAGACAATTTCATCCCAAGTGGCATGGAGCTGGTTTCTTAGATGTCTCAGAGCATAACATGTGGGGGCAGAGTCCTATATTATGGGCAATTGTTCAGTTGAATAGAGTCTCACTATAACTGTAGTGGACATAGTCCATTATGAGATTGTTGAGAAGTGGATGGAAGAAGAAGTGATGGCTACTACTTGTGAGAGAGTAGCAGATGAAGGAAGAGTTGCACAATTTTTATTTAGGAGGGAGGACAGACGGCAGCAGAAGAAAGAAAGTGAAGATTAGAGACAGGAGGCTGAAATTGTTTTGTTTGTTTGTTTGTTTTTGACCCTGATGTGCCTATGTGAAGGTAGGATGTATGGGGTTGTGGACAAAATGTACAGGCACATCTTAGGTAGTGGAGATATAAAAGTAAATGTGAGGCTTAGGATGAAATAGAAATACAGCTTTGTATGTATGACCCTCCTTTGGAATTAGGAGAGGCAGGAAGGGGACAGGACCTTCACAGATGGATGACCCAGGGATGGGTGGGATTAGGAGGTAGGGTGGGTGGACAGAACCTTTGTTTCTGCTACCTGTAAAAACAGTGATATTCTGCCTTTTAGATGTACCAAGCCCTTGTTACATCAACTGCACATAAAACCAAAGTAAACATAGAACTGATAGGATGGAAAGGAAACTTGTTTTTATGTTAAGGGAGCATGGAATAAGTGTTCCAGCAGCTCCTTATGCTGAGATAGCAGCCACTGGCTGGGTCTGAGCAGGCGAGTAAGGGAAGAAGCCACATCAGTGGAGAAAGGAGAATGGACTGTGTACTCCAAGGGGGATTCATCCAGGTAGAACTGCTGTCAAGGAATCCTTGCTTCTACACCTGTTGGAATCTCTCTCCCAGTTGATGAAGATCAGTGGAGCTCAGCAGACAGTAAGGCTAGTGGCTGGACTGCACATGGCATATGCCTCCAAGAGTTACCCTTTGTGTCTGAGCTGTTCCTTCTGGCTGAGAGCTTAACATTAGCTGACCACTATTTGAGCAGTGGGTACAGCAGTTGGTGAAGATCAGTGAAGCTGAGCAGGCAATAAGATTATGGGGCTGGACCGCTCTTGGTATATGTAGCCGAGGGGTGCCCTTTGCATCTGAGCCTCTGCTTCCATCTGAGAGCTTTCTAATAGCAGACCACTTTTTCAGTAGTGGGTACAGCAGTACAAATGCTGATTTACATATAGCTGCCAGGAAGTCTGGGTAAGTGTTCCAACAGCTCCTGATTCTGAGAGAGCAGCCGCTGGCTGGGTCTGAGTGGAGTGCACAAGAAAGAAGCCTGGACTGTGCAATCCAAGGGGAATTCACCCAGGTAGAACTGCTATCAAGGAATCCCTGCTTCTACACCTATTGGAGCCTGCCTTCCATCAGTGATTGATCTCTCTCTCCCAGTTGGTGAAGATCAGTGATGCTCAGCAGTCAGTATGGCTAGGGGCTAGCCCACACCAGACATATGCTTCCTAGAGCTGCCTTCTGTGTCTGAAGTTTTGCTTCTGGTTGCCTCTGGTTGAGACCTTTCTATTAGCTGACCACTATTTCAGTAGTGGGTACAGCAGTGAGTGAAGATCAGTGAAGCTCAGCAGACAGTAAGGCTAGGGGACAGACCGCTCTTGGCATGTGCATCCAAGGTGTGCTCTTTGTGTCTAAGCTGTTGCTTCTGGCTGATAGCTTTCTATTAGCTGGCCACTATTTCGGCAGTGGGTACAGCAGTACAAATGCTGATTTGCATACAGTAGCCAGGAATTTGGGTAGGTGTTCCAACAGCTTCTTATACTGAAAGAGCAGCTGCAGGCTGGGTCTGAGCAGAGCAAGCAAAGAGAGAAACCACCTCAGCAGAGAAATAAGCCCAGACTGTGCACTCCAAGGGGAATTCACCCAGGTAGAACTGTCTTCAAGGAACCCCTGTTTCTACACCTGTCAGAGTCTCTCACCCAGTTGGTGAAGATCAATGAAGCTCAGCAGACAGTGAGGCTAGGGGCTGGACCACACTTGGTGTATGCCTCCTTGAGTTGCTCTTTGTGTCTGAGCTGTTGTTTCTGGCTGAGAGCTTTCTATTAGCTGACCACTATTTCAGTAGTGGGTACAGCAGTCAGTGAAGCTCAGTGAAGCTCAGCAGACAGTAAGGCTAGGAGCTTGACTGCTCTTGGTGTATGTGTCTGAGGGGTGCCCTTTGTTTCTGAGCTGTTTCTTCTGGCTGAGAGCTGTCTATTAGCTGACCACTATTTCAGTAGTGTGTACAGCAGTACAAATGCTGATTTACATACAGAAGCCAGGAATTCTGGCCATCCCTGTACAACAGGCTCCAGTACCCCCTATTAAGCTGGACCTACAAGCTCTCGACGCCCAACCTCCAGCAGGTCTGATTGGAATACTTGCCCCAAAATGGACCAGATGACCACTGCGCTCCTCTAACAAAAAACTCCTAGAAATTTCTTTGGCCTGCTCTGTTGCTGGGAGTAAATCCTTTACTCACCTAGACCCTGAATCATGGAACAATCTCCCCAGCCATCTTCAGGAGGCACCCACCCTAGCCATATTTCAAAAGGGACTGCGTACTCACCTCCTCAAACTTAGTCCCTGCCCCTGCACCAATGGCTGGTCAACCACACATTGTGTCAATTTGTGCTGGCTCTAAACTGCTCCCCCTACAAGGGTAACGACTAATGACTGCACAAACTGGTACTCTATCCAATATGGAATGTCCTGTTTGCATTTAAAGCACTTATCACCCTCACCTGTATCTATCTGCCGTCACTGCTATACTCTGTATAGTAATGTATTTACTGCCCTCTTCTATAGAAACTGTATACTGTCCTTATAACTCCGTATTATATGTACTACACTGTTCTGCTGTGCTCATTAATGTAATATACCTCCTGTATTAGATGTACTGTACCGTACTGCCGTATTAGATGTACTACTGTAATAGACGTACTGCACTGTACTGCTGTATTCACTAATGTCATGTGCCTCCTGCCCTCTTCCACAAAAACTGTGAAACTGTATACTGTCCTTGTAATCCTGTACAATATGTCTGACACAGTACTACCTGACTGTATGTACAAAATTATATGTAACTAACTCCTGGTCGCCCCTGAAAAAGGGACCTCCGGAGCCCAGTGGGCTTACCCGGTTAACAAAATTTAATAAATAAATAAATAAATAAATTCTGGGTAAGTGTTCCAACAGCTCCTTATACTAAGAGAGTAGCCTCTGGCTCGGTCTGAGCAGAGTGAGTGAGGAGAGAAGCCGCCTCAGTGGAGAAAGAAGAGGCAGTATAGCACAGTGGTTTAAGGCTCTGGACTGCAAATCTGGAGACCTGGGTTTGAATCCCAAAGCCCCCACTTACATAATGTGTGACCCTGAGCAAGTCAATTAACTTCCTTGTGTCCCCAGGTCGCACCTGTAAACAAGCTTTAATCTTAGTGTGTCTCTCGTGGTTCAATAATTGGGGGGGAAAAAAAGAAAGGAACACAGAGTGTGCACTCCAAGGGTGATTCACCCATGTAGAATTGCTGTCAAGGAATCCCTGCTTCTGCACCTGCCAGAGTTTTATAATAGGGACATGGATATGGTGTGCTTATTCACACTTCAGGCAGTGTCCTTTCCCCTTTTCCCTTTTAAAGCTTGATGGAACATCTTCAAGCTGGCTTCTCCCACATACCAGGTTGGTAACTCCCTCAGCACTGCCCCATGATGTCAGATCTTCCTTTCCACTGGAAGAAGAAGATTCCCTTCTTACCACTGTCATGCTGAAGAGCCCTTTACTTTATTTCTTTGGATTTCAATTAAAATAACTTGTCTTCAAGCTATTTTCTTCTCACCATCGACATGGATGATGCAAAGTCTGTTCCAGGTTTCCCGAAATGTGCTTGCGGACAGAAGATGTCCAGGATGGATTACACGCCATGGGCATTTACTGCCTGGGCCATGAGCATAATCCCCAGACCTGCGGTACTTGCCACATTTTCCATCTGTTCACATTAGAGGATCATCATGCCCACCTACTCTTAGGTCATCTGGATGCTCGGGACACTCTGATCAAATCTAAGGATGCCTGTTGGGTGGTCTCTATGGCTGTTGGGTCTACCAAGTACCTTGCAGCATTTGAGGAGGCAGCGACTGAGGCTGCAGCTCATGCCTCCTTGGCCTCAGCCTTTTTGCCACTCTCCTTGGGTGCCTCCTTTTCTGTCGCATTCAAATAATTGTGCCAGACCCTTCCCACTTATGGGCAGGGTCCTTCTAAGCTCAAATCAAAGTCTAAAAAAGAGATTAAGAAATGGTCTTGCCATTGATTGCTGGAGTGGGTACCCTCCCAGGCCTCCAATTCCCATGCTTCTCCTGAGGTTCTGACTTAGGTCGATTCCTCGTCCAAAGCCTCCAGCCCCATGGCCTCCC
The DNA here is from genome assembly GCA_016271365.2 of Neoceratodus forsteri. Lineage (NCBI taxonomy): Eukaryota > Metazoa > Chordata > Ceratodontiformes > Ceratodontidae > Neoceratodus > Neoceratodus forsteri. The sequence goes on from CM028130.1 coordinate 61,019,665, forward strand.
CATCAGGTCCGTTGGTTGAGATGCAGGTCAATCTCCCATTCAGGAGGCCATCTGAATCAGACCAGGCTGCTTGCTACATGCTCTGCATTTTGTGGAGGACAGTGAAGAACCAGGGAGACATTAACGTTTGTCTATAATTAAAAAAGGTATGCCACAACTGTTTTACTTTATGTCTACTTTACAGGCCATCTTTATGTGAGCTTCTGGTCAGTGCATTTCTTTTCCGATGTGACTGTCTCATTGCAGGTGGAGAAAGGCTTACTTGCGGTGGAGTCCAGGGATTTTTTACCCTGAGATGGAGTGGGACCCGCAGCATGATGAAGCAACAGTCAGATCTGCGTGAAGCACTGGAATTTTGGAACCTCGGAGTATTAGAGTGCTGGTGGAAAGAAATAAAATAACTCTAATATGGAGATTATCCTGAAGGTTTAAAATTAAAGTTTGAAGGGGGAAGTGAATATAAGTGAAGATTGCACCCACCCGCTGTTTCAGATTAAGCAGCCTCAACTCACTTTATACTCTGGGACATTCCAGGGATGTTTTTGGGGTAAAGCCATCAAAAAATGGAGAGCAATGAGTACCAATGCCCGTAGTCTGAGTAACAAGCTTCCTGAATTAGTGGCCTTGATGGAGGAGGAACATCTGGATATCGTGGCAGTCACAGAAACATGGTACACACAAAACCATGACTGGGACGTAAACATACCAGGATACACTATCTACAGGAGGGACAGGGAGGGTAAAGAGGAGGAGGAGTAGCTCTTTACATAAGGAAAGGAATCGAAGCAACAGAACAAAAGGAAAACAGGGAGGAAGAAGCACTATGGGTAAATTTGGAGGCCGGCAATGGCACCACAATCCATGAGAGGGTTGTATACAGACCCCTTCTCAGGGAGGAAATGGACAAGGAAATGATAGAAGTATACTTAGAATGGCAGAAAAAGGGGAGATATTGCTGAGGTGTGATCCGAATATGCCAGATGTTAACTGGAGTGCAGTTGCAGCAGCCACTTCGAAGAGTGGGGTTATTCTAGATGCCCTACAGGGGGCATGCCTTAGATGACTAGCATTGGAGCCCACTCAAGAGGGAGCAATCTTAGACCTGGCTCTCTCAAATGGAGATGAAGAGAGGATCACAGATGTAGAAGTGGGTAGCCATCTGGGAACTAGCGACCATTGAACAGTATGGTTCACAATAAACACAGCAATAGAGTCAAGCCATACAAAGGCAAAAGTATTGGACTTTAGGAGGGCTGACTTTGCCAAAATGGGTGAGTGCCTAAGGAATGCACTAGCAAATGGGCAGGAAGGAGGGGTGGAAGAACAATGAGGAATAATACAAACTGCCATCACAGAGGTAACAAGCCTTTGTGTGAAGCAAATAAACAAAATGAAATGATGTAAGAAACCACTATGGTTCTCAAAGGAAGTGGCAGTGAAGGTTCAAGAGAAAAAGAAAGCATTCAGGAAGTACAAGGAATCACAGAAGGAGCAGGACAGAGAACTGTATCAGTTAAAGCAAAGGAAGCTGGGAAGGCAGTCAGAACAGCAAAGGCCCAAACCGAGGAAAAGATAGCCAACTCCAGTTAAGAAGGGGGATAAAACCTTTATGGGTACATCAGGGAGAAGGAAGACCAAAGGGAGGGATAGTGAGGCTTAATAAAGAGGAGGGATGGTGGGCAGAGGGTGACTGTGAAAAGGCAGAGATACTAAACAAATATTTTGCTCAGTATTTACAAAGAAAGAGGGGGAGGTACCTAAAACAAACAGTAGAAACACTCTGGATACAGAAGTTGATACCAGCCCATTTACAGAAGAAAGGGTTCTGAAAGAACTCTTAAAACTGAAGGTGGACAAAGCAATGGGGCCTGATGGGATTCATCCCAGAATTCTAAAAGAACCTAGGGTAGAACTAGTGACACAACTGACAACCATCTTTAACAAATCATGGGAGGATGGGGTGGTACCCGAGGACTGGAGGAGGGCAGATGTGATTCCCCTTCACAAAAGTGGGAGCAAGGCAGAAGCAGGAAACTACAGACCTGTTAGTTTAACCTCAGTGGTAGGGAAAATGATGGAATCACTTCTGAAGGAAAGAATTGTCGAGTATCTAGAGGCCAGAGGGGTACAGGATCCAAGGCAGCATGGATTCACAGCGGGAAGGTCATGCCAGACAAATCTGATAGATTTCTTTGACTGGGTGACCAAAGTAGTAGATCAGGGAGGGGCTGTGGACATGGCCTACCTAGACTTTAGCAAGGCATTTGACACAGTCCCACACAAAAGATTAATATACAAGTTAGCCAGCCTGGGAGTGGGTCCCAAGATGACAGCCTGAGTAAAGAATTGGCTGGAGAATAGGACACAGAAAGTAATAGTAAATGGAGTCCACTCTGAAGAAAGGAGGGTTACTAGTGGGGTACCGCAGGGTTCGGTATTAGGACCGGTCCTCTTCAATGTCTTTATAAGCGACATTGCAGTGGGACTGGAAGGAAAGGTATGTCTCTTTGCAGATGATACATAGATCTGCAACAGAGTTGATACACAAGGTGGGGTGGAAAGGATGAGAAGGGACTTGGCAAGGTTAGAGGAATGGTCAAATGTATGGCAGCTTAGATTCAATGCTAAGAAGTGCAAGGTAATGCACCTGGGAAACAAAAAACCAGGGGAAGAGTACACAATGGGGGGTGAGATACTAACAACAACAAAAATGGAAAGGGACCTGGGGGTAGTCATATCAGATGACCTAAAGGTGGGCAAGCAATGTGAGAGGGCAGCAAGGAGGGCTGGGGGGATACTGGGATGCATAGGGAGAGGCATCACCAGTAGAAAACAGGAAGTTATTATCTCTCTGTACAGACAGCTGGTGAGACCCCATCTGGAGTACTGTGTGCAGTTCTGGAGACACAATCTCCACAAAGACATAGACAGGATGGAAGCTGTCCAGAGGAGGGCAACTAAAATGGTGCAGGGTCTGCACGGAAGACATATGAAGAGAGACTTAGGAGCTTATATGTATAGCCTCGAGGAAAGGAGGGAGAGGGGGACATGATAGAAACTTTCAAGTACCTCAAGGAATCAACAAAGTCCAAGAGGGTAGCATCTTTCAAAAAAAAAGTGTGCAAGAACAAGGCACAATTTGAAGATGAAGTGGCTCAGAGGTAATTTAGGAGGTATTTTTTCACAGAGAGGTTGTGGATGCATGGAGCGGCCTTCCGGAGAAGTTGTGGAGTCAAACGATGGTGGAATTCAAGCATGCATGGGACAGTCATAAGGCAATTCTAGGGGTTGGGGGTAGGAAGAAGTAGGCTGCTGGTTAACTAGGATCTGCAGCTTATCCATTAGGTAGGGAAATGGGCAGACAGGGTGGGCCAAGCTGTCCTTATCTGCTGTCAAATTCTAGGTTTCTATGTATTTTTTTGTGCATACGTATATACTCAAGTGTATTTCTGTGATTATATCTCTAATTTATATTTATATTTATTCACTGACTTTCTCATGATATTTGGACACTAGATTTGTGTGCTTTCCATCTGCTAAAAGATGTTGAATCACACCCGGACTCTGAACCTTGGGATTCAAGGAAGACATTATAAAGACAATATAAAGAAAGGCAGTAAAAGACTTTTATTAAACCTTAAATTGAATCACTTGATTGCACAACAGTGGCCTGTGATACTGTATCTACAAACTTACTAGAGTGGTGTTTACCTCCCATACAATTTTGGTGTATCTCAGCATAGTTTATAGATTATAAGGCTAGTAATTACCTTTAAGTTAATCTATTAAATAATAGTGTATGCACTTTTAGCTGGTTATCCAACTCTATGGCTGGTAATTATTTTTAGGCCAATTCAAATAATTGCACTTCTTGTTATTATCAGGAGAAATAGGAAAAAGGTCTACTAACATTCAAAAAGAATACTAAAAATGAAAAAAAAAAGCAAAGCAAAAATAAAATAAGGTATCTACAAAAATTGCACAGTCTTTTCATACTCCCGCTTGTGATGTTGAAGTAGATGAAAATAAAAATGCAACTAAAAAAATTCTTCCAAAGCTAACTTCCTTGCCAGTAAAGAACTGTAGCATGGTAATTCCACCCCCCACCCCTTACTAAAAAGAATAAGAAGCATTAAGCAGGAAAAGGAGATATCTGAAAAGAAAGCTGGGGGGGGGGGAGGTAATGGAAAATATATCTAATGTTATTGGTTATAAGTCACTAGGTTGGTATAGAATCAAATGTTTTAAAACAAGGAGGAGATCTTCATCCAAATAATGATAACCAAAGTAAAGAGAAAGCAAGGTTTATAAATATGCCTAGGAATAAGGCTTCAGCAGTAATGCTTGCAGTAGAAAATTATAAACACCAGGGGCCAGATATTCAAAGCTTTGCCATTGGGATAAGTTAACACTGCCTGGCGGGCAAACTTAGCCTGGAGCACAAAGCAAGCTGTATTCAAAAGGAATAGCCTGGGGCAAACAGCATCTGAATATAGCATGGGAATTAGGCCGTGCAAACTGGGCTGGGAGTGCAGGGCAAACGTAGCCCTGGAATAAGACAGCACTGAATATAGCAACCAGGAAGTGCAAACCACAACATCAACACAGTGCACAGCAATGTGAGGGCAGATAGAGATGAACTATGTGGCCAATGTGCATGCCAGCAGATGCATGGACCCAGTACAGCAGCAGGCAGCAGCAGATGTGAAAGAACAGTGATCAAAACTGTATATAAATATCCCCAAACTGTTAGTGCCGCGCTAATAGCGCAGAGCTAAGCTATTAGCCCGGTGCTAACATGTTTGCCCGGTGCAAAGATTTGCCATATTCAAAAGTGACATGTAAATTAGCCTACTTAGGTAGTCTCTGGGCAAACAGCCAGATTAGCATCTCATCATTCCCTGATTTGCATACAGTTTGACCAGTATTACTGCAGGGTCCCACAGCTGCACCTGTAGGACAGTCTGAAAGTACAGGGGCTGGCCAGGTCTGGCCGCAGCTCCACCTAAAGGTCAGTCTGACAGTGCATGATGGGTGCTGCAGGCTACATGTATGCAGTACAGCATAGCATTGTGTGCCCAATGGGAGAACACAGCATAGGCACAGTTGGTGGTGGTGCTGTATGCAACCGTCACACTGTAGGCCATGCTACAGTGCACAGCAGATGCTACAGTAGCAAGGGGGCTGGTAGTGTGAGGGACACAGCAATGTCTATGGTATGTAGGGCAGTGATGACCACTGCACTGTACGGAGTGACAGGTCCAGCATGCAGGTGATAACTGAAGGTGGACAGTACTATTTCACCATTGTGTGCTCCACAGATGCTGCACCTGTGGCATGGGATGCTCACAGTGACATTTGCATGGCTGGCTGTTAGTGCTGTGGCTTCTGTACAGTTGTGCGGTATATGGCTGGGGGGCATGTATGCTCTGACAGGCACTCAGGTGGTGGGGTATTCCCACTACTGGCCCATGTGCACTGCATGATGTGTCCCAGCCATGTGGCCACACCTGGGCTGTGGTGAGATCTGGCCACCATACATCCTCCCATCAATGGCCACCATGCCCACAGTGCTGCATGTGTGTGCTGGCATCTGTTGGTCACCACAGATGTATGGTCTGCAGGTGTGTTCTGTATGGCCACACTACCTAGTTGTCCTTGTGGGTCGGATCCCCCCTTACTGTCTGTGCTTGGCTGGGACTAGCGGCAGCTTTTGGCATCATGGTGGTGCCAGCAGTGAGCAGCATGTGTCCTCCATGTCAGGCATTTTCTAAGTGTCATGCCCTTATATTAGGGTCGCGCAAGCCACGCTAATCCCACGCAAACACCATGCTATGCACCAATGACATGCAAAGCTGTTTGCCCAGGGTTAAGACCAGCTTTTCCTGGGCGGTAATTTGTTCCTCTCTAAGGGTCGCGCTATGTTGCGCTAACCACCTTTGTGCAGTGCTAGTCGCTGAATTTCTCATAGCACCTGTATTCATGTTCACTTTGCCTCTTGCATATAATTATGGTTTGCTCGGTGCTAATGCACTTTGCCCGTGCTATGTGGCCTTTTGAATATGGCAGTCCTGCGCTAATCCCACGCTAAACCCACGCAAACTGTTTGCAGACAGCACAAAGCTTTGAATATCTTGCCCAGGTGTCTGAAGAAGTAGCACTGCTTTCAGAAGCTATAGTGACACCTAGTGTCATAAATCTCCAAATGCAACAGCAATCACTTCACTCTAAGCAAATTTCATATTTAAATGGATATGAGTCATTTCTGACCCCATATACATCACAAATTGGACACTCCATCCAAATTTGAACCATTAATTATAACTTTGTGCTCCAAATAGGTAGAAGAAGTACATTTACATCCATTTACAAATGTGACTCAAACTATGGGAGAATAAATACTGGGAAAGGATTGCGTCACACAAGAAATCAATGAGCTAAAAAAGAGATTCAATTTGGAAACTCTCAGCTTGTGGAGTTAGTGGCACTCTTTCAATCTTTTGTTGATTTTTGTGAAAGGGGTTTGGGAAAAGATAATAACTGCTACTACCATACGGCTCAAAATAAAGATGGTGATAAAGCAGGAGGAGATATGAATATTAATGTAGATTTAAAGGAAAGAAAGAGAAAGCAACCTAAATATGGGAATGAATTAGAAAATATATCAATTAGGATGATTACAGAATAAGTGGCCAACAAGGAAATAAAGGAAACTGATTTATTGGTTGCAGAATTAAATAAGAGAAAAAAAATCAGATTGTAATAGCACAAGAAAAGAGAAAAAATAAAGAAAATAACTCAGGTCAGGGTAAGGCCAAAAAAACTAATTCATAATCTCCCCATACTGAAAATCAAAAACAAGGTGGTGAAAATAACAAAATTACAGGTACGAGTGGAGATAAAGACAAAGGAACTGATGAGAAGAAGGTTAAATTTACTAAAACATTTAAAAAAGGTGTAAGGAAGTTTGAGTCACTAGAGAAAAGAAAAAATCAGTTAATTTCAGAAGGGGAAATGCTCCCTACAATTTTCATAAAAGGCCTACTTAAATCAAAAAATGAAAACAACTATACATTAAAAATAGCGACGTGTAATTTAACTAAAGGACTACTGGGTAATAAAATTGGTTGGCAGGACATTAAATCTGCTTGCAGGTATAAGACAAATACCTATAAGGGATGGGTTTGCATTGTTTTAAGAAACCCAGGCTGGTTAATTTGATTATTAATCTTTTGTGTGGGACTGTGTAAAATGTCTTGCTAAACTCTAGGTAGGCCATGTCCACAGCCCCTCCCTGGTCTACTACTTTGGTCACCCAGTCAAAGAAATCAATTAGATTCATCTGACATGACCCTCCCGCTGTGAACCCATGCTGCCTCGGGTCATGTGCCCCACTGGCCTCTACGTACTCAACAATTCTTTCCTTCAGAAGTGATTCCATCACTTTCCCTACCAAAGAGGTCAAACTGACAGGACTGTAGTTTCCTACCTCTATCTTGCTCCCACTTTTGTGAAGGGGAATCACATCCACCTTCCTCCAGTCCTCAGGTACCACAACATCCTCCCATAATGTGTTAAAAAGGGTAGTCAGTGGTGTCACTAGTTCTCCCTTTAATTCTCTTAGAATTCAGGGGTGAATTCCATCACACCCCATTACTTTGTTCACCTTCAGTTTTAGGAGAACCTTCAGAACCCTTTCTTCTATGAAAGAACTGGGTCAACCCCCTTTCCACAGTGCTTCTGTTAATTGGATTAGGCTCCTCCCCCTCCTCCTCCTCTTTTGTGAATACTGAGCAGAAGAAGTCGTTCAGTATCTCTGCTGTTTCACTGTCGCTCTCTGCCCACCCACCGTCCATTCTATTCAGCCTCACTATCCCTCCCTTTGTCTTTCTATGCTCCCTAATGTACCTATAAAATGTTTTATCCCCCTTCTTAACTGAGTTAGCTATCTTTTCCTCAGTTTGGGCCTTTGTTATTCTGACTTCCCTCCCTGCTTCCTTCTGCCTTAACTGGTACAGTTCTCTGTCCTGCTCCTTCTGTGTTTCCTTATACTTCCTAAATGCTATCTTTTTCTCACAAACCTTCTCCGCCACCTCTTTTGAGAACCATAGTGGCTTTTTCTGTCATTATGATTTGTTTATTTGCTTCACACAAAGGCTTGTTGCCTCTGTGATGGCAGTATTGATGTTTCCCCATTGTTGCCCCACCACTCCTTCTAGCCTGTTTGCTACTGCATTTCTAAGGCACTCTCCCATGTTGCCAGAGTCAGTCCTCCTGAAGTACAGTACCTTCACTTTTGTATGGTTTGACTCTGTAGCTGAGTTTATCGTGAACCACACTGTTTGGTGGTCACTTGTTCCCAGATGGCTACCCACTTCTAGATCTGAGATCCTCTCACTATCCCCATTTGAGAGTATGAAGTCTAAGTTTGCTCCATCATGAGTGGGTTCCAAAACTAGCTGTCTGAGGCATGCCAGCTGTAGGGCACTAATGGCCCTGCTCTTGGATGTGGCTGCAGCAAAGATGCTCCAATTAAACTCTGGCATATTCAGGACCCACATCAACAGTATATCCCCTTTCTCTGCCATCCTAAGGATGCCTTCTATCATATCCTTGTCCATTTCTTCCCCCTGACATGGGGGTCTGTATACAACCCTTGTGCAGATTGTGGTGCCATTTCCAGTCTTTAAGGAGACCCACAGTGCCTCCTCTCCTTCCTGTTTACTCTTTTGTTGTATTGCTTTTATCTCTTCCCTTACATAGAGAGCTACTCCTCCCCCTCTTCTCCCCTCCCTGTCTCTCCTGTAGGTTGTGTACCCTGGTATACGAACATACGAACATACGAAATTTGCCAGCAGATAAAAGCCCGGAGGTCTATCAAGTCTGCTCGAATGTGCAGCTAGCACCCCTTATTCTGCAGCTGCCCCTCCCTTCCACCCTTCCCCTTCATTAACCCTCTTCCTTGTCCTGTCCCATCCTCGTTTGAAGCAGTCCACTGTTCTACTGCATACCACTTCTGCAGGTAACGTATTCCACCCAGCCACCACCCTCTCTGTAAAAAAGTGTCTCCTCATCTCCCTCCTGAACCTTCCTCGCTCCAGTCTCATATTATGGCCCCTGGTGGCCCTCCCTTCCCTTACTTTGAACAGCCCCTCTGTACCGGTCTTGTTTATTCCTTCCATGTATTTAAAGGTTTCAATCATGTCACCCCTGTCTCTCCTCTCCTCCAGTGAGTACATGTTCAACTTCTTCAACCTCCTCTCGTATGATAAGTCCCCCAGACCCTTGATCATCTTTGTTGCCTCCGCGCTGCACCCTCCAGTAACTTAATGTCCCTCTTCAGATACGACACCAGTACTGCACGCAGTACTCCAGGTGTGGTCTAACCAATGACCTATACAGTGGCAGAATCACCTCCTCCTCCTCGAGGATATACTCTTGCAATACAACCCAGCATTTTGTTGGCCTTGCAGCTGCCTTCCTACACTGTGCCGAGTTGTTCATTGACCCTGTAATGAGCACACCCAGATCCTTCTCCTCCTCTGTCTGGGCTAGCTGCACTCCCCCAGCTGGTAAGTCCTCCTTGGTTTCTTCATCCCAAAATGCAGTACCTTGCACTTTTGACATTAAAGCCCAGTTGCCAGGTGTCTGACCAGGTTTCAAGCTTTGCCAGATCATCCTGCAACTCCTGCCATCCCCTAGGTCATCCACCACCGCCAACCTTGGTATCATCAGCAAACAGACTGATCTTGCTCTTGATGTCCCATGATATGTCTGCAATGAATATCCCAAACAACACTGGTCCCAACACTGAGCCCTGTGGGACACCGCTCGTCACTGCCCTTGGGTGTGAGAGCTCCCCACCACCACCACCCTCTGTTGCCTTCCCTGCAGCCAGTTTCCTACCCATCTCACCAGCTTTGCACCCGCCCCTGTGCCTACTAACTTCCTTCCCAGCCTTCCATGTGGCACCGAGTGGTATGTAACATCCCAGTCATGGTACTCTGTGTACCATGTTTCTGTGACTGCTATGATATCCAGGCATCCCTCTTCCATCAAGGCCACCACTTCAGGGAGCTTGTTGCCCAGACTATGGCATTGGTAATCATTACCCTCCATTTCTTGATGGCCTTACCCCTTTTTGCCCCATCCCTGTCCTTATTGCCTTTGTCACTTTCTCCATTTACCCCTGCCCTTCTCCATATTGACATCTCTATCATGGTGTTTACCTCACTTACTACCCTGATTTTTTTTGGGTGGGAGGGCTAGGATTTCCCTGCTCCTTTCCAGTGCCTCCCCCCTTGGCTAGTTTAAATGCTTGCTAATGAAGCATTTAAACCTTTCACCTAGGAGACTGGTTCCCCTCCTGGACAGATGCAGACCATCATGCCAGTATAGGCCTGCATCACTCCAGGTGGACCCCCCAGTCCCCAATGAAGCCAAATCCCTGAGCTCTGCACCAGTTTTTCAACCACTGATTGAATCCCATGGTGTGGAGCACCCTAGCCTCACCCATGCCATAGACAGGCAGCACCTCTGAGAAGGTTACTGTGCATGCTACTTATCTAAGGCCCCTTCCCAACTCCACAAACTCTTCCTGCACTGCTCTGATCCTTTTCTCAGCCAGGTCATTTGTCCCTAGGTGGACAATGACATCCAGCTCCCTCCACCATGCAGCTGCTCCAGCGATCCTGAGGATTCGCTCCCTGTCCCTCCAAGCCATGGCACCAGGCCAGCACCTTACCTCCCTCTCCCCTTCCTCCCCCAGTTCTACCCCCCTAACAATGGAGTCCCACACCAGGAGTTGTTTCCTTCCCCTGTGGGGTCCCATGCCACCCTCCTGTCGGTCTTCTTTGTGGAGGTTCCCAGCATCCTCCGTGGTCTCTGTGGGTGTCTCCATAGAGGAACCACACTTTGCAAGAACAGCATATGATGAATTGTGAAGAGGTACAACTGGAGGGATGCACCTCTGTTCCACCACCCTGATCCTCCCTGAGCCCACTGTGGTCCAACCGCTCCTCTTTTTTGACAACCTCTGAAGCAACGGCAGTGGCCCTGGTGGTGCCTGGGTGGGACAGGAGGTCCTGCAAATCCTGGCCAACTCAGCCTGGAGATGAGCAACCTCCTCCCTCAGTCCAGAGAGGTGCCTGCAGATGGGACAACACCACATCCTCCAAAATGTCTCCCGGAAGACTCCTGCTCCACAGCCACTGCACTACACCACTCCCATCATGTCTTATTTCTGGCCCCTTAACTGTTGTTTGGAATACTTACACTTTCCTCTGTTTATTTTTTTTCTCCCTACTTACTTAGGGAGAGGTTCACCAGCTATTTGTCACCTACATTGAAGCTGCACCTGGCAGACCGGCAGCTAAGAGGATGACTGGCAGGTGGATTGTATCCTGCAGTACATTGAACTCTGCTATAGGTTAGCTGCTAGGAGTCTGCCAGAAGTGTAGATAAGTACACCATATCCACGTCCCTAGGAAAACAGGTTACTCACATGTAACAGTAGTTCTAGGAGTGGTATATGGTGTACATCCACATTGATCCACCTGACCTCCTCTGGCAAGTGGCACACTAGTCTGTCTTCCAGCGGGCAAGATCTGACATCACGGTGCAGTGTCGAGGGAGTTACCACATGGGTGGGTAGGAGGAGCCAGCTTGAAGATGTTCCAGAAATTCTTAAAGGGGAAAGGACACTGCCAGAAATGTGGATGTACACCATATACCACTCCTAGAACTAATTTTACAGGTGAGTGACCTGTTTTTACTGTGTGGTTTTAGTGTTGTTTTCTGATGGTGAGATGCAGGGTTTTATGTTTTGAAAAATGTTTCAAGTACCTGCAAATGCCACAGCAGCATTTCCAAGTGTGGGTAACTTGGACATGGGCTGTGGACTGATTTCTTTAACATTTAAGTTGGTCATGTGTGTGCTGGAACTAGACCTATGATGTTGTTCTGGAATAACATCATGGGTCTAGCCCCAAACTGACCAATCAGAGAACAAGGTTTCTTCTTGCCATTTTATAAGTAAGCAACAATACCTGACAGGGTGGGCGGTATTGGGCAATATCAGACTGCCCAGGGGTGTAATGAGGCCCGACACCACAGGCAGAGAGCCTTATAGCCCCTGTAAGGTTCAGTATTGCCCATACCACCCACCCTGGAGGGTATTGTTACACTTAGAAAATGGGCAACAGTATTATATATGTTTTAAAAAAAATTATTTACATGTTAAAATGTTAAAACTCTTAAGTGTGTTATTTATTCTGCAATAAAATAGTGCCTCCGCCTGCATAACAAAGCTGTTTTTTGAGCTAGGGAGTTTTGTCCTAGTTCAACCTCTGAAGCTGTGACCTTTGGAGCTAATGGTCATGGTAACCACCCCCCCCACACACACACACACACACTAGACTTAAAATGGTTAAAAATGCAGTTATAACAAGTACGTATTTTGCTTTCTCATGCTTTTGCAGTTACATTTAAATCCCTGGTACTGAGCAGGGCAGCCATTTAAACAATCAGATGATCAGACAGTTGGGCTGAGGAGCGGTGGTGGAAGGCAGCCATACCATGGAGCTGCCAAGGACAGATAGAAGGTCTGTGGATTTACTTAGAGGGAAAACTAGGCCTGCAAAAAACAGGTACAAGCACCAGTGACTACCCTCACTATTCTTACCCCTTCCTACACTGAACTCCATCCATTTCACCACCCTGATGAGCTTCTTTTTTTTAAATGAGGTCATAACTTTTTGAAGGTTCAATGTAAATGTTTTTAGATATAATTTTGTGGTCCTTTTGATCTTGTCTGTATATTGTATGTTTTGTAATGTTATTTTGTTGTCATTATTTCTCTATTGTTTGTAACTTTTTGAAGAAGATACCACAGGAATTTGTTGTAAATGGGGTTTCCCCAACAAAATTACCTGTATAAAAATAAATCTTTTATCAATCAATTAATCAATAACCCTTTCCTACACAGTACTACATCTATTCCCCCCCCACCGATAGCAGTTATTTTAAATGAGGCCATAACCCCTTCTTGAAGAGTATTCCATCTGTTTTTCTACACTGATCAGCATTTTTTTTTAAATGAGGTGATAAGATGCTGAGCACCTGATCATGAGACATGGAAGTTTAACAGCAGTGTTATTACTGTGGATTCATCTCCTGGACATGGAGACACGCTGCTGGTTTGCCATTGGTGAGTGAGAGGGCAGCCAGATGGATGGAGGATGGTGGCACAATAATTGTGGGTGAACGGAAAGAAGGATTTATGGTGCTGTAACAGCATTATGCTGAGTGAAAGAAATTTCTGTTTATTTAAATCTAAAAAGTTACTTTAAATCTAAAAAGTTGGGCAGTGTAAAGAGGAAGGGGAGGACGTTACTCAGCAACTAAATCTCTCTAACCAAAAGTAAAAAAATGGCAGCAAGCAAAATGCTTAATATTTTATGGCACATTAATACCGGTAAGCTGGCAGACAGAGACTGGCATGTATTATTCCCTGGTCTCTGTTGCCTATACCAGACCACCTGGTTGGCTGTGTGAGCCAATCATGGAGTAGGATACAGAACACTCATTTTCTAATATATGTTAGAACTGTGCAGAATGTAGAAATCCACTAATAGAATTCAGGCAGAATGGCAATTCCACTTCCAAAATACTTCTCGGAATTTTAGGGAAACAAATCTTAAGAATCCAAATGGATTTTAATGTGAATCACTGCAGTTTATAAAAATCATGGATTTGTATTCTGCAGTTGCAGAAAACTAATCCATGGAAAACTACTCCATTGTTACAAAGACTGAGGAACACTACAAGACCACAGATCACTAATTGTCTGAACTAGTCTTCTCAGGAAGTGAGGGTATTGAGGTGGTGTTAGTTTCTCTCCCAGTTCAGAAACTGTGTATCAGAGTAATATACTCACCCCCAAAGATCAAGACAATGGGCAGGATTTTCAAACTGCTTTGATCACTGCAAGTCCTGGGTTCACCGATGATATGGCATATGGGGCTTTCGGTGATCTAACAGGATTTTCTATCCCGTGTGGCAATTACCACAATCTAAATCAGCTTTTCCTGGTCTACCTTATGGTGATCCTGGGGGGCCTTATTTACAGTGCTTGTGCCAGATATTTAGTGCAAGCTGCCATAAATTGTGAAAATTGTCGCGACTGCACCTGAGATTGTAAAATGAGGCACAGTTGCTCCAATGGGGTTTTGTGCACTACCATTATCTAAATGTCATGGTGCAGGGCTTGGCACAATCCCTGCACAACTCTCTGAAAATCTAGCCTGATGTATTTTTAAACTATGGCTCCAAAATTGTCCCCAGTTACAACAGGGAGAGAATCAGTCCTCTGGGGAACTTTAACGCTGCCTGGGGGAGGCTCAAGGGAGACTGTATTGTATAAGCTTCCCCTCTCGGGCCTAACCCAGATTGCAAATCAAATAATTAGGAAGGCCACCCAGCCCAAAGCCATGGCTGCACATTACATTTAATTTTCAAAACCTCAAATATTACAACAACCAATGTACAAGTAGCACTCCAAACCAAGACTATCATCATCATATCATCTTTAACACTGAAATAACAGCATTTGTCAATGCAAATGTTGGCTTGCTGGCATTGGCATAGGTAGTGCAGGAGTTAGAGAGATGCATAATAGGAATGGCAGTGAAGTATTGAACTGACGCCAACCCCACCCCCACCCTGCAGAGGCTGTCAGAAGTTGGAGGTGCGCCTTTGGATCATCGGCATAACGCTCACACCATTTCATCTCACACTACCTCGCACACACTGACAGGTGTCGTGGTGTGCTTTGGGGTCTTCAGGCCTTACACTCATCCCATTTCATAATGAAATATACGAACATACAAAATTTGCCAGCAGATAAAGGGCTAGAGGTATATCAAGTCTGCTTGAATGTGCTGCTAGCACCCCTTATTCTGCAGCTGCCCCTCCCTTCCACCCTTCCCCTTCATTAACCCTCCCCCTTGTCCTGTCCCATCCCCTTTTGAAGCAGTCCACTATTCTACTGGATAGTACTTCTGCAGGTAACGCATTCCACCCAGACACCACCCTCTCTGTAAAAAAGTGTCTCCTCATCTCCCTCCTGAACCTTCCTCCCTCCAGTCTCATATCATGGCCCCTGGTGGACCTCCCCTCCCTTACTTTGAACAGCCCCTCTGTACCCGTCTTGTTTATTCCTTTCATGTAGTTAAAGGATTCAGTCATGTCATCCCTGTCCCTCCTCTCCTCCAGTGAGTACATGTTCAACTCCTTCAACCTCCTCTCGTATGATAAGTCCCCCAACCCCTTGATCATCTTTGTTGCCCTGTGCTGCACCCCCTCCAGTAACTTAATGTCCCTCTTCAGATACGGGCATAAGTACTGCACACAGTACTCCAGGTGTGGTCTAACTAATGACCTATACAGTGGCAGAATCACCTCCTCCCTCCTCGTGGATATACCCCTTGCAATACAACCCAGCATTTTGTTGGCCTTTGCAGCTGCCTTCCTACATTGTGCCGAGTTGTTCATTGACCCTGTAATGAGCACACCCAGATCCTTCTCCTCCTCTGTCTGGGCTAGCTGCACTCCCCCCAGCTGGTAACTCCTCCTTGGGTTCTTCATCCCAAAATGCAGCACCTTGCACTTTTTGGCATTAAACCCCAGTTGCCAGGTGTCTGACCAGGTTTCAAGCTTTGCCAGATCATCCTGCAACCCCTGCCATCCCCCTAGGTCATCCACCACCGTGCCTACCTTGGTATCATCAGCAAACAGGCTGATCTTGCTCTTGATGTCCCATGATATGTCTGCAATGAATATCCCAAACAACACTGGTCCCAACACTGAGCCCTGTGGAACACCGCTCGTCACTGCCCGTGGGTGTGAGAGCTCCCCACCAACCACCATCCTCTGTTGCCTTCTCTGAAGCCAGTTTCCTACCCATCTCACCAGCTTTGCACCCGCCCCTGTGCCTACTAACTTCCTTCCCAGCCTTCCATGCGGCACCTAGTCAAATGCATTACTGAAGTCCAGATACAGGACATCCACTGCATGGCCCCTGTCCAGTTGCCTAGTTACCCAGTCATAGAACTCCACCAGGTTGGTTTGGCAGGATCTGCCACGTATGAAGACATGCTGTCTGCTGTCCTGTAGTCCTTTGGCCTCTAGGAGGGCCACCAGCCTCTCCTTCAGGATAGTCTCCATTAACTTACCCATGAAGGATGTGAGGCTCACTGGTCTGTAGTTTCCCAGTTCATCCTTGGGCGACTCTTGTGGAGGGCACCACATGAGCCATCCTCCAGTCCTGAGGCACACCGAATGCAGTGAGGCATTAAATAGGTTCGCCAAAGGTCCTGCAAGGACCTCTGCCAGCTCCTTCAGTACCCTGGGGTGGATGCCATCTGGGCCTGTCACCTTGTCCACCCTCACTGCCTTCAAACCCTCTTGAACTCTGCCCTCCATGATTTCCCCATCTGTCACCCCTTCCCCCCCTGTTTCTGCCATTTCTTCCACCTTGGGTGTCACCCCCCTCTTCTCTTTAGTAAAAACTGAGCAGAAGTACTCATTTATTGCACCCTGCTTCCACCCAACCCCCCTCCTTCCTAATCCTTACTATGTGGTCCTTACAGCTCCTTTTCTCCCTGATGTACTTAAAGAAGTCCTTCTCCCCCTTCTTAATGCCTTGTGCCAGCCTGAGTTCCGTAGATGCTTTGGCTCCCCTTACTGCCCTTGTCACCTCCTTGAATTCTGTCAAGTACTCCTCCCTGTCCTCCCCCCTCCCTGTTTTCTTGTACTTCCTAAAGGCAGCTCTCTTTTCCTCCTTACCTTTTCCATGACCTCCTTGCTCAACCAGCTCGGTTTCTTAGCCCTAGCCTTCTTGCTCTGGGCTTTGCAGCAGGTTTTGGTTGCCTCCACTATCCCCAGCTTTATGAGCTCCCACCTCTGAATAGTGTCCATATTAGACTGAATTCTGGCCAGGTACCCTTTTACCACTTCCCCCATCCTCCCAAAGTCAGCCCTCCTGAAGTCCAGCACTCTTGTGCCAGATTCCACTCCTTCCTTGCCCATATCCAATGTGAGCCATACTGAGTAGTGGTCACTCCCTGACAGCGGTTCCTCCACTGTAAGTTCTCTCACAATGTCCCCATTTGCCAGCACAAGGTCAAGGGTATTCCCTAACCTGGTTGGTTCACTGACCATTTGCAGCAGGAAGCTGTCCTGGAAGGCATCCAGTAGTACCTGCTCCCTTCTGTTCCTGGTTGTTGGGGTGCTTCAGTCCACTCCTGGCATTTTGAAGTCCCCCACAAACACCACACTACCCTTCTCGGAGGTCCTCCTGATCTGTCCCGCTAGTTCCCTGTCTAACTCCTCCATCTGAGATGGTGGCCTGTACACCACTCCCATTCTAAGAATCCTATTCTTGGAATCCTGGATTTGCATCCAAAGTGACTCCGTACTACCCTCCTCCCCTTCCTCCCTTACACACTTCAGTCCTTCCTTCACATATAGTGCCACTCCCTCCTTTCCCAATCACCCTGTCCCTACAAAATAACCTGTACCCTGGTACAGATAGGTCCCAGTCATTGTATTGGGTGGCCCATGTTTCTGTGATGGCTGCAATGTCCACCTCTCCCTCTGCCATGAGCACCTGTAACTCTGCAGTTTTCCTCCCAAGGCTCCTAGCATTAGGGTAACTACCATCCACCCCCCATCCTGCCCCCTTTTCCTAGCATCACAATAGTACTTGCCATTTGTCTTTTGTCACTGTTATGGGGGTAAGCTCATATGGTTTCCCAACCTGTGGTCTCTGCATATCTCTTCCCCAATTGCCACCCCCCACTCCTAGTTTAAATTCCCAACTTCCTCCATGTACTCCTCCATCCTCTGTTTCAACTCTTTCTTTCCCTCCTCACTCAAGTGTAGTCTGTCCTTGGCATAGAGACTACTGTCCTCCCAGGTCCCTCCCCACCAACAGCCCATACCCTTTAGCACAACACCAGGTTCTTAGCCATCTGTTAAATTCCTCTATTCTCAGCTTTCTTGTTGTGCTTGCCTTTGGCACTGGAAGTATCTCTGACAAAGTTACTGATCTTCCTGCCCCCGCACATAATTGTGCTAGTTCCTCAAACCTCCTCTGACTATATCTCACCGTCTTGTCAGCCAGGTCGTTTGTCCCAAGATGTATAATTAAATGAGGCTTGTCCCTACCCCTTCTAGCATATTTCAGAACAGATTGTCCCACCCTTTCTGCTGTCATTCCTGGCATGTCCTCCACCCAAATGTGACTATGCCTCTCCCCCTTGCTACCCCACCTGACTCCTCTTAGTATTGAGTCCCCCAGCACTAAGATTCCACCCTTCTTACTCCCTGCTTGCTTCCATTCATCTCCTTCTCTCATTTCCAGCTCCTCTTCTTCCTCCTGCACATTATTTCCCACTTTTACCCCTGTTGCAGTGCTCCCAGCAGAATTTACCTCCGCTCCAGTTTGGTCCAGGCATTTATCAATTACTCCTCTAATTTCCTCATTTCCCTCCTCCACCTTCTTCCTCTCTAGCAGTGCAAAACTATTTTCTGAAGACCCTTCACACATGCCCGCTCCCTCTCTCTTCATAGTAACCTGTTCTCTCCTTTCCACTCCATGACTTTTGCCACTTCTTCTCCTCCCCTCACAAGTCCCTATCTCCTCCTTCCATTTGTCTTTTGTCTCCTGACCTGGTTTCTCCGGCAATCGTTCTTCCTGGCCTGGGCGCTTTGTCTCTGCTTCCCTTCTTCTGACCCTCTCCTCACCACTGTTGGCTTAAATCACCCTCCCTCATCTCCCCTTCTTCCTCCCTCCAGTATTGGGCTAAACCCACCCCCAATCTGCCTTGCCTGTCTTAGTCCCTCCTGCAGACCCTCAATCTCCTTTCTAAGTTTTTCTATGTGGTTGCACACTAAACATCCTCCCACACTCCAGGCAATTTTTAGAAAGATTGGTGCACCGCAGTTGTTGCAGCTTACCACCCTACCCATTGCTGTCGTTGCCCACCAACGACCCCCCACCCTTCCAGATGCAGGATACCAAACACTCCCCCAAGTCTCCCCTCTCCCCCCACCATCAGTGCAAAACATTCTTTTCTTTATTTCCCTTACCTCCCTTGTTGTACACGTTTAGATATATTGAGCAACTGTTTTTATATTCCTATCCACACTCAAAAAGAGACTTTAAGTAGCCATTGCACAACCTTCTTCAAACTCCTACTCCTCCTTTCCCCAATGCAATATCAATGCGAAGAAGTAATAATGAAAGCTCCTAGATTTGCATTTACTTCCCTTCCACTGAGATAGCAGTCACTTGCTGCTGTTCCCTTCCTGGATGTCTGCTTCTGCTATGACAGGTGCATATCCTTTGCCTGTTTGAGGAAGTGATGTCAGAACCCCTAGTATAAAGGAAATCATGGACCAGGGGTGGGTGGGGAGAGGGGTTTGGGGGTGGGACCAGCCCAAGTCTTCCAGAAACAATCAGGTTGCTGAGGCCTTGGTCAGACCATTAGCACCCTTCCACCACTCTGCACTAAAACTTTGCAGCTAGTGAAGCCAGCAACAATGAATCACAATTCTACTCAAAGCCCCCCAAATAGGTTTGCTACCCAAAGAAACAGAACTCCAACTCAAACAGCTTCACCAACAACACATCCAAATAGACTTGGAATTAGAAGATATAGGTCTCTAATTCAAAGAAACAGACCCAGTTAAATCACACCAATTATATTTTAAAACAGAAGAAATAGGCCTCTACAAATTCAGCCTGCCACACAGTTAATCATCAAACAAATGAGCCCACTTATAGCTACCAAAACAGGTTTCAAAATTCCAACAGCCCCAAACAATACCCTGCTAACCCCTTAGTAGTAAGAAAGGAAAGAAATAACCTTCTACCAAGTAGAATCCACAAGAAACAATGTAAAAACAAGAAGAAGCTACTGTACTGTAGATCTGATCCTGTCCCCCTTCTAGTTCCTTCTGAGAAGCCAAAGCACTGACACCACACCTGATTCAGCTCTGCCTCCCTATATGGGAATATGCTGAAATGGGTGCGGTATAAGAGAATGGGATGAACGCTGGGGTCGAAGACCCCAAGGCACACCTCGATGGGAGGATGCAGGAAGTACTGAAAGGAAAACTGGAGGGCATAAAGCAGGAGATGGATGCAGAGCAGAAATGGGATATTATTAAATGGGGGATTACAGAGGCAACATATACCTGCACCAAGACACAGAGTAAGAGAAGCAGAGCAAGGAAACCATGCTGGTTGAACAGTGAGGTAGTGAAGGTGGTGAGAGCAAAATGAGAGGCACACCAGAGGTATAGGAGGATGGGGAAAGAAGTAGACAGGGAGGAGTATGCAAGATGGTCCAGGGAGGTGACCAGAAAAGTGAGAGAAGCCAAGGCCCAGAAGGAACTGAGATTAGCACAGGGAATTAACAGGGGGGGGGGGAGTTTTTCAGATACATCAGGAAGAAAAGGAAGTTCAAGGAGACAATAGTGAGGATAAAAAAGGGGTGGGGAGTGGACGGAAAAGGGGAAGGAGCAGGCAGAAGCACTGAATGAATACTTTTGTTCAGTGTTCATGGAAGAAAAGGGTGACCACTACCACCATGGGCTTAGAGGGTGGGGACAGGGGCAGAGGAGGCAACAGATGGAAGAATTGAGGCAAGTAGAGTCCTGGAGGGATTGAGGGCACTGAAGGTAGACAAGGCACCTGGGCCAGATGGTAGCCACCCCAGGGTGCTGAGGGAGATGGTGGAGGTGTTGGCGGAGACACTGGCAGATCTTTACAGCACCTCACTGGAGTTGAGATGTGTGCCACTGGACTGGAGAATGGCACATGTAGTACCATTACACAAGAGCAGACCAAGGGTTGAACGGGTAATTATCACCTGGCAAGTCTTACCTTCATAGTGTGCAAACTCATGGAAATAATGCTAAAGGAAAGACTGGTGTCATACCTGGAGGACAATGGCCTCAAGGATGTGAGGCAGCATGGGTTCATTTAAGGGAAGTCTTGTTAAACCAGCCTGATACAATGTTATGACTGAGTGACAGGTGAGCTGGATAAGGGTTATGCGGTGGATGTTCTTTGCTTGGACTTCAGCAAGGGTTTCGATTCTGCGCCTCATGAGCAGCTTGAGGGGAAGCTAACTGGTGGAGGGGTAGGGGCAAAAATGATGAACTAGATTACAAGCTGACTGAGTGGGAGGCTGCAACTGGTGCTGGTGAGAGGGGATCTCTCAACTCCAAGGCTGGTGGTGAGTGGGGTGCCACAGGGTCTGTGTTGGGACCAATATTGTTTGGGCTCTTCATATCAGACATTGCACATGGGGTGGTGAGCAAGTTAAGTCTGTTTACTGATGACACCAAAATTGAAGCAGTGTTAGATGGAGAGGAGGGATGGAAGCAGCTGCAGGGGGACCTAAGCAAGCTAGAGGAGTAGTCACAGAGGTGGCAGCTGGGGGTTTAATCCAAAGAAGTGTAAGGTTATGCACTTTGGGGTGAAGAACCAAAGGAGAGAATGCTGGCTGGGGAAGGGTTAAGTCAAGGATAACTGAGGAGCAGAAGGACCTAGGGGTAATTTATTTATTGAAATTGTTTCACCAGGAAAAGCACACTGAGCAAGAACTGCTCAGCTTCCGGTGCGACCTAGGGGAAGGGGTACAGTGGGGAAGAGGTCAAGGGTAGTCCAGGTCCTTACATATATACATTCAATTACAATACAGTTGAAAACATTTGACAGAAATAGTTGGGCTTAGATGACAATTTACCCTTACTTATAGTACAGTAGCAATTATATGGGGAAGTCATGCTTTATACCTTGAAAACATAGAATTAGATAATACAGCTGCATATGTTTGACAGGAATAGGTGAGTGTGGATTAATACATATACTGTAATAGTCAAGAGTAACAGTTACAATGAGGAAATCCTGCTAAGGTATTGGGTTGTGGTATATAATGAGATAGGGGTAAGTGCAAGCTAGCTAGCTCAAAAGTTGGGATCAAGTGCAGTAGTTGGGTGTGGTTAGCAAAGTAGCACCATTGGTCCTACTGGGTGAAGAAACATAGGAGTGTCTGAGGTAGAAAGATTGGAGAGTTAACTGCAGGAGCAGTTTACTGAGCAGTGGTTGGCAAGGGCATTGAATAGTGAGCAGATAGAGAAAGAGTGGCGAATTTCAGAGGGGAAAGAGTTCCATAGTTGAGGGAAGTGGTGAGAGAAGGTGGCCTGGCCAGCTTGGGTCCAACGTCTGGGGACTAACAGGAGCCGGGAGTCTAGGGACCTCAGAGCATAGGTGTGTGCCAGAGAGGGTGATAGAACGAAGGTCAGATACACTGGGAGGGTACCAAACCTGTTCTTCAAGATAAACTTGGCACAGTGTTTTAGGTGGTGGTTCTCAAGAGAGGGGAGAGCAAGGGAGCGGTATAGCTCGCAGCGGTGGGTGTGAGGAGGAGAGTCAAGAGTGAACTGGCAGAAAGCATTAAAAAAGGTATCCATAGAAACATAGAAACATAGAATTTGACGGCAGATAAGGACTGCTTGGCCCACCCAGTCTGCCCATTTCCCTACCTAATGGATAAGCTGCAGATCCTAGTTAACCAGCAGCCTACTTCTTCCTACCCCCACCCCCTAGAACTGCCTTATGACTGTCCCATGCATTCTTAAATTCCACCACTGTTTTTGACTCCACAATCTCCTCCGGAAGGCCGTTCCATGCATCCACAACCCTCTCTGTGAAAAAATACTTCCTTAAATTACCTCTGAGCGCCCCCCATCTTCAAATTGTGCCCCTTGTTCTTGCACACCTCTTTTTTTGAAAGATGCTACCATCTTGGACTTTGTTGATTCCCTTGAGGTACTTGAAAGTTTTTATCACATCCCCACTCTCCCTCCTTTCCTCGAGGCTATACATATTAAGCTCCTTAAGTCTCTCTTCATATGTCTTCCGGTGCAGACCCTGCACCATTTTAGTTGCCCTCCTCTGGACAGCTTCCATCCTGTCTATGTCTTTGCGGGGACTGGGTCTCCAGAACTGCATGCAGTACTCCAGATGGGGTCTCACCAGCTGTCTGTACAAAGGGATAATAACTTCCTGTTTTCTACTGGTGATGCCTCTCCCTATGCATCCCAGTATCCCCCCAACCCTCCTTGCTGCCCTCTCACATTGCTTGCCCACCTTTAGGTCATCTGATATGACTACCCTGAGGTGCCTTTCCATTTTTGTTATTGTTAGTATCTCACCCCCAGTGTGTACTCCTCCCCTGGGTTTTTGTTTCCCAAGTGCATTACCTTGCACTTCTTAGCATTGAATCTAACCTGCCATACGTTTGACCATTCCTCTAACCTTGCCAAGTCCCTTCCCATCCTTTCCACCCCACCTTGTGCATCAACTCTGTTGCAGATCTTTGTGTCATCTGCAAAGAGACATACTTTTCCTTCCAGTCCCTCTGCAATGTCACTTATAAAGACATTGAAGAGGACCGGTCCTAATACTGAACCCTGCGGTACCCCACTAGTAACCCCCCTTTCTTCAGAGTGGACTCCATTTACTATTACTCTTTGTGTCTTATTCTCCAGCCAGTTCTTTACCCAGACTGTCATCTTGGGACCCACTCCCAGGCTGGCCAACTTGTATATTAATCTTTTGCGTGGGACTGTGTCAAATGCCTTGCTAAAGTTTAGGTAGGCCATGTCCACAGCCCCTCCCTGATCTACTACTTTGGTCACCCAGCCAAAGAAATCTATCAGATTTGTCTGGCATGACCTTCCTGCTGTGAATCAATGCTGCCTTGGGTCCTGTGCCCCTCTGGCCTCTAGATACTCGACAATTCTTTCCTTCAGAAGTGATTCCATCATTTTCCCTACCATTGAGGTTAAACTAACATGTCTGTAGTTTCCTGCTTCTGCCTTGCTCCAACTTTTGTGAAGAGGAATCACATCTGCCCTCCTCCAGTCCTCAGGTACCACCCCATCCTCCCATGATTTGTTAAAGAGGGTAGTCAGTGGTGTCACTAGTTCTACCCTTAGTTCTTTATTATCCTGGGATGAATCCCATCAGGCCCCATTGCTTTGTCCACCTTCAGTTTTAAGAGTTCTTTCAGAACCCTTTCTTCTGTAAATGGGCTGGTATCAACTTCTGTATCCAGAGTGTTTCTACTGTTTGTTTTAGGTACCTCCCCCTCTTCCTTTGTAAATACTGAGCAAAAATATTTGTTTAGTATCTCTGCCTTTTCACATTCACCCTCTGCCCACCCTCTCTCCCCTTTATTAAGCCTCACTATCCCTCCCTTGGTCTTCCTTCACTCCCTGATGTACTTATAAAAGGTTTTATCCCCCTTCTTAACTGAGTAGGCTATCTTTTCCTCGGTTTGGGCCTTTGCTGTTCTGACTGCCTTCCCAGCTTCCTTTTGCTTTAACTGATACAGTTCTCTGTCCTGCTCCTTCTGTGATTCCTTGTACTTCCTGAATGCTTTCTTTTTCTCTTGAACCTTCACTGCCACTTTCTTTGAGAACCATTGGTTTCTTATATCGTTTTGTTTTGTTTTGTTTATTTGCTTCACGCAAAGGCTTGTTACCTCTGTGATGGCAGTTTTATTATTCCCCATTGTTCTTCCACCTCCTTCCTGCCCATTTGCTAGTGCATTCCTTAGGCACTCACCCATTTTAGCAAAAGTCAGCCCTCCTAAAGTCCAGTACTTTTGCCTTTGTATGGCTTGACTCTGTTGCTGTGTTTATTGTGAACCATACTGTTCGATGGTCACTAGTTCCCAGATGGCTACCCACTTCTACATCTGTGTTCTCTCTTCATCTCCATTTGAGAGAACCAGGTCTAGATTGCTCCCTCTCGAGTGGGCTCCAATACTAGTTGTCTAAGGCATGCCCCTGTAGGGCATCTACAATAACCCACTCTTGAAGTGGCTGCTGCAACTGCACTCCAGTTAACATCTGCATATTCAGATCACCCATCAGCAATATCTCCCTTTTTCTGCCATTCTAAGTATACTTTCTATCATTTCCTTGTCCATTTCCTCCCCTGAGAAGGGGTTCTATACAACCCTGTGTGGATTGTGGTGCCATTGCCGGTCTCCAAATTTACCCACAGTGCTTCTTCTCCTCCCTGTTTACCCTTTTGTTCTGTTGCTTGATTTCTTTCCTTAGTAAAGAGCTACTCCTCCTCCTCTTTTACCCTCCCTGTCCCTCCTGTAGATAGTGTATCCTGGTATGTTTACATCCCAGTCATGGTTTTGTGTGTACCATGTTTCTGTGACTGCCATGATATCCAGATGTTCCTCCTCCATCAAGGCCACTAATTCAGGATGCTTGTTACTCAGACTACGGGCATTGGTACTCATTGCTCTCCATTTTTGATGGCTGTACCTTCTGTTGCAGCATCCCCCACTGACCTTTCTACCTAGGTCTTTTTTTCTCATTTAGTACTCTGTTTTGTAGGGAGAGGCTGGGATTTTCCTGCTACTTATCAGTGCCTCCCCCCTTGACTAGTTTAGAAGCTTGCCAATGAAGCATTTAAACTGATTGCTCAAAAGACTTGTTTCCTTCCTGGACAGATGCAGACCATCCTGCCAGTATAGGCTGGTGTCCCTCCAGGTGGAACCCCAGTCCCCAATGAAGCCAAACCCCTGTTCTCCACACCATTTTTTCAACCATTCATTAAACTGCATGGTGCAAAGTACCCTCGCCTCACTCATGCCATTGACAGGCAGCACCTCTGAGAAGGATACTGTGTGTGCTATTTGTCTTAGGCCCCCCCAATTCTACAAAGTCCTTCTGCACTGCTCTAATCTCATGATGAGCCAAGTCATTTGTCCCTAGGTGGACAATGACATCCAGCTCAGACTCCCGGTGCAGCTGTTCTCATGATCCTGAGGATACGCTTCCTGTCCCTCCAAGCCATGGCACCAGGCAGGCACCTTACTTCAGTTTTCCCTGCTCCCCCCAGTTCTAGTCCCCTAATAATTGAGTCCCCCACCAGGAGCTGCTTCCTTTCCTTGTGGTGTCCTCTGCCTCCTTCTTGTGGGCCTCCCTTGTGACAGTTGTTCTCAGCCTTCTTAGTCACCTCTGTGGGTGCATCCATAGGGGAGCTATGCTCCCCCAGAATGGTGTATGGATTGTGGAGTGGAACAACTGACTGGGTGTGCCTCTGTTCCACCATCCTCACCCTCCCTCAGCCCACTGTGGTCCAATTGCTGTGCTTTCTTTGCAACCTCTGAGGTAGTGGTGGTGGCTCTGGTGTTCCCTGGATGGGGGAGGTTCCCTTCCTACCATTCAGTGTGGCCTGTGGGAAGGTTCTCTTACTACTGTTCAGTGTGGCCTGAAGATGGGAAACTTCCTCCCTCAGGCAGAGAATTGTCTGCAAATAGGGCAGCATCTCAGCCTCCAGAAAGACTCCCAGAAGACTGCTGCCCCACAGTCATTACATTGCACTACTCCCCACATGTTTATCTACTTTTTTTTGTGTGTGTGTGTGTGTGTGTGTGATTGGTTTGTTATATAGAAATATATATATTATACAATGTGTATGCTTATATTGTCAGTGCAGTGTGCTAGAGAGGATATGACAGTGACATGCACCTTGCACTCTTGAGGAAATGATGTCAGAACCCCAGGTATAAAGGAACTATTTCCAGAGGTGGGTGGGGTGAGGGTGGGAAGGGGTTGGGCCTAAACTGTGCCCTCACAAAACAATCAGCTAAAAGCTCTGACCCACCACGCATGAAAGTGCCTTCCCTGTCAGCAAGATGCCCTACACAACAATTTGACAGAGAAAATACCCTGCTAATCAAACAGAGAAAAATCCAGACATCCAAGTCAGACACAGGTAAACCTCCCCAGCCCCAAAACAGCCTGGTGGTTTGTGCTCTGAAAGCAGTCAGCCCCAAAATAAGTCAGTTTGGATGAAACTGACTTGTGGGTGGCACTGTTATCAATATCACAATAATCGAAGGAGGGAAGTATCATCTTCTGGATAAGCTCATGATGGACCAGATAGGGGAGGCCAGAATGGTTCCGATATAAAGCTTCATGCTTGGGGCATAGTATAGAATCAGCATGGACTGTGAAAGTGAGGTGGCAGTCAAGCCAAACTACAAGATACTGGAAGGAGGTGACGTCCTCCAGCTCTGACCCATCAAGGGTGTGTAAATGTGGGAGGGAGGGAAGCCTGGCTAGTCATTGGGATGTACCAAAAGACATAGTTACAGTTTTTTTAGCATTTAGAGAGAGCTGGTGAGAGTTGAACCAGAGCTGGACTTTGTTAAATTCCACCTGGAGGGTAGAGGCAACTGAGGCTGGGGAGGAGCCAGCAGAAAATAGGACAGTATCATCAGCATACATATGGATTGAGTAGGCAGAATGAGTTTAGGGCAGGTTGTTTAGAAAATTAAAGAATAGGATAGGTCGAAGCACCTATCCTTGTGGGACACTGATGGACATGGGGAGGAGAGGGGATATGGCATCCACAATCCTGACAGATTGAGTGCGGTCTGTAAGATAGGCACTGAACCAGGCAGTAGCAGATGTGCAGAGGCCAAAGACAGAGAGGCTAGATAGTAACAGAGTGTGAGAGACTGTATCGACAACAGGGGATAACAGGAATCATGAACAACACTGCCCAGTGCAGGACAGCAGCTGCAAAAGTGAGCAAAATGCTGTGGTGAATATCAAGTTTTTTTTTTATCCAGGTGAAGAGAGGTGATCTTGCCCCTCTACAGGTCACCGGTAAAGCCGCACTTAGAGTATTGTGTGCAGTTTTGGAGGCCATACCTAAAGCGTGATATCAGGCTACTGGAGGGGGTGCAGAGAAGGGCAACAATGATGATATGCACAATGGAAGGGAAAGACTATGACAGCAGGCTGGGAGACCTGAATATGTACACCCTGGAGGATAGAAGGGACAGGAGGGACATGATGGAGACATTCAAGTATCTGAGGGGAATCAATAAGGATGGGGCAGACGGGGTCTTTAAGTTAAGGAGGGGAAGGGTCACCAGGGGGCATTGGCTAAGAATAGAAGGGGGAGATTTAGGAAGGAAATGAGGAGACACTATTTCACAGAGAGGGTGGTAGCAAAATGGAATGCACTACCAGAATGGGTGGTATCATGTGAAACTGTGAACAGCTTCAAAAGGGCATGGGACAGGGAACAGGGGAGAGTAAGGGTGGGCTAAGTGGGGGATGACAGTGGGATGATAAAGAGAAGGGAGGGTGGGGTGTGGGGCAGCTGCAAACTAGGGGTGCTAGCAGCACACTCAAGCAGACTTAGATATACCGGGTGGTCTGTTTCTGCTGGCACATTCATATGTTTGTGTGTTCTTATGCCTGTCACTGGCTGCAGGGTGGAGATGGAATGGCGTGTGCATTACAGGCGACGATCCCAAGTCGCACCCCCAACACCTGTCAGTCTCTACAGAGTAGGGCATTATGGTTGGAAGCCCTAACACCCCGGGTATTTATTGATATTTTCACTCCAAATTTTCAAAATGGGATTTTTGTGACCCCACCTCATGAACAATGGCACTATAATTTTGTTACTCAATCCCAAAAGGTGGTTTTGCACAGCAACTGTGACATTTGGTGCTACAGGTGTGAAAACACATTTCTGGCAGGATGTGAAAAATGACAGCTATACTGTTCCTGAGGCGGTATGAAAAAATGGCAATGTTGAAAATCTGGAGTGAAAATATGAAAAATTGGCGAAGTTATGAATATGTGTAGAAACCACACAATGCACGCTTGTAACGCAATCATTTTTTGGAATTTTTTCACCAGATTTTTAACATGGGTGTTTTTGAATCTTTCCTCATGAACAGTGCCACAGTGATTGTGTTACTCTATCCTTAATGTTGATTTCCCACAGCGACCGCACCATTCGGTGCCACAGGTGTGAAAACACATTTCAGAAAGGATTTGAAAAATGACAGCAATACTATTCATAGGGAGGTGTGAAAAAATGGCAATGCTGAAAATCTGGAGAGAAAATATAAAAAATTGGTGAAATGACGAGCATGTATAGAAACTGCGCAACACACATTCATAACACAGTCATTTTTGGGAATTGTTTCACCAAATTTGCAACATAGGCTTTCTGGGAGTCCACCTCATGAAGAGTTACGCTGTTGTTTCATTAATCGGTTCTGAAAGGTGATTCCATGCAGTGACCACAAAATCACCTTTCAAGACCGAATAACGGCATGACAGTGACTGACTTCATGAGGTGAGGTTCCAAGAACCCCACGTTGAAAATTTGGTGCTAAAATTCTCAAAAATGACTGAGATATTCACCTAAGTTGAAAAAAAAAAACATTTATGCCATTATTTATTTATTTTATTTATTTAGCTTTTGTTGACCGGGTAAGTGCACTAGACAAATCATGCCTATTTTCAGGCACGACCTCGGGGAGGGGGAACACAGATAAATGCCAACTGACCTTGAACCAGATTAAGCTATTGGTGGTATTTTTTAGTGAATGAGGGAAATTTGACCAGGACACCAGGGAAATTCCTCTACTCTTTTCGATAAGTGCCATGGGATTTTTTAAATCCACGTGAACTACCACTAATCCAGGCAGATACAGCTTACCGGCATTTCTTCAGTTCGAGGTCAGCTTTGAAGAGTGCAGACATGTTCCTGGTCCACGAAGATCATTGTGCCGGGCTCCGGAGATAAGTATGGGGTGCAGGGTTGTGGGGTGCACAGAGGGTGAGTGCGGGTTGGGGAGGAGGCACCAGAGACAGTGAGGACTGTTTTCTAATTTTACAGGGCAAATAAATGACAATCTGCGGGAGGCTTTTAGGCGTGCTGGGGTGGGCTCCCAGTATGCCACCTGGGTGTTTGTTGGCAGGAGCTGGAGCCGATGGGGATTGGGCACCCCATCAGCCATACAATGTGCTTGGGGGTGCATGAGCAGAGGTTGGGCACCCCCTGTTTCTAACAAATGGGGGGATATTATGCCCGACAGGGATAGGGCTACCCATCAGCAAATGAACTGGAGAGGAGGCATGCTGACAGGGGAATTGGGCACCCACAGCTTTCATGGGGACTGAGACACAGCTGGCGACAGCCCCTGCTTGCCATCAACATGCACAATGCATACATGTTACCACCGCTGATTGCAGTGGTGGTTTTCTTTCAACTGCATGCCGCTGCATCTGAACTGCTGTCATATACAGCTCAGCAATTCATTGGTGCAGTGTGGTCATGCCTGCAAAATGGATCAGGGTATTGGCAGAGCAGGTGGCACACCTTCAGAAAGTCATATGGTTGACCCAATGGCACAGAGGGCTGAGGCACTGGATGCCACACCTCATGGCATGCTGGTGACCCAGGTTCGGGAATGATCCTGGATCACTGGAGGTCAGCACAGGGGGGAGCTGGATGGAGCTGCCAGCAGGCAGCTCTCCTCTCCGGGGTTCATGGAGCAGCTTCCATCAGCTAATGGCTACCCACTGGTGGAGGCCAGAAGGTAGCACAGGCCATAAGGTGCCCAGCGCTAGTCCTATGGGATGGGTGGAAGGGGGTCATTACCAGGGCTGAATGCACATGCATGCCTCCACTTGCAAGCATCATTCTCCCGGGGCCTTCGGGCAAAAATGGTGGATGAAAATGCCGGTGGCAGGATGATAACTGACTCCTTGCAGGTGCCGCACCCGGGCTGTGCCTAAGGTAAGTCCTGGTAATTCCGGGTGATGGGGCTGGGGGAGTTGGTTAGATGGGGGCCATCTGGAGGCGCGGAAAATCTAACATGATAAAAAAAAGTCATATGGTGGCACTATGTTTCTTGCGAGTGTGCACAAGCCAACATAACAACTAAACGAACTGATTCAGTGACCCACCTTATCACAGATGTTTACACACTTCAATTTACAAAACCTAAAAAAACAAATTGCCAAACAAACTGTGCAGAGTCATTTTAGTCTATGACTTAAACAAGGCTGTGGGAGACTTCTCCAAATTATTCCTTGACATTTGAAATAAAAATGCACTATTTAAACCAATCAATGAACTGATAAACAGTCTTTCATGGATCCCAGAGCAGATGAAGAAAAAATATGACTAAAAAACAGTGTGGAAACAACTAGCAAAGCCTTGAAACCTGGAGACTGGGAAACGTTTAAAACTCTTAAAAACCATCAATGTGAAAGTCTGACGAAAAAAATTGAAAAAGACATATTACAAAAAAAGATAAACCGAGCATGTAGTTCATCTATGTTGTAGAGCCTCTGTATAAAACAGCTAGAAGGGTCACTGGAGGGCCGGCTGGGGGGAGATGGATGGAGCATCCTCTGGACTGCTCTCCTTCCCCGGGGGGGGAGGGGGAATGATCATCTGGTGCACCACGAACCCCTGTCAGAGGCCGGGAGCTCCATTGCAACCAGCATCTGGACATTAGGAGGGGGCGGGGCAGATGTGGGATGTCATTGCACAACCCCGCCCCCAAGGAAAAAATAACGTCCTTCTGGGGACAGAAAAATCCTCAGCCAAGCACCTCTGTGATGCCCTCCTCACCGCCTTCAGTGTGCTCCCAGGCTGGCTCCCCTGAAAACCCAAACCGAAGTTCGCAACATGGGTAAGTGCCTTGACCCCACCCTGGGGGGTAAGCCAGGGGGCATAGGAGGATCGTAGCTCATGTGGGTACAGGAGGCAGCGGGGGTCATGACCAGGGCTGAATTCAGCGCTAGGCTGGCACAAAAAGCATAGTAAATAAAAAAAAAATAAAAAACAGCTAGAGGGGATAAGTAAGAATGACTACAAAGGGGGTCATGTGACGCCAATGGAGGAGTAGCAGCTGCTGTCTGGGGCTCCCGATCTCATCCAGCGAATTCGCCATTTTTTTCCACTTTTTGACACAACTTGCCCTGCTTTATCCTGACCGCTGAGTCTACATAACCCCTCGGGGCTATTTTGGAGTTGCTTGGCGTCCGCGATGCAAACAGGCGAGCAGGAGCTAGAGGCGAAGCGGCCACACCGCAGTTCATCACCGGAGCAGGGAGCGGAGGAGGTTAAACCTGACAAAATCTACAGCGATCTTTCGGACATTAAAGAGGCATTATTTAAGTTGGTGGATGAAGTGGCTGATATAAAACTGGATCTGACCCAATTGGCACTTCGTGTTACGGACACAGAGGCTCGCATTTCATCAATCGAAAGAAGCTTTTGAAAAGTCGAGGCCTACTATCTCAGATTGCAAAAAGATGGTCACTTAAATTAGAGGAGCGGCTCGACGATCTTGAGGGAAGGAGCTGGCGAAATAACCTTGTCCTTTTGGGGCTACCAGAGGGAGAAGAGGGTTTCAACATGTTGCAGTTCCTGCAAAAATTACTTAAAAAATCTGCAGGCCCTTCACCAAATGGGCCGGAGTATGTGATTGAGCGAGGACATCGCGGCCTAAGAGCTAAGCCAGCACCAACAGAGCCTCCACGTCCCTATTATTTTCAAACTCCTCAACTTTCTGGATAGGGAGCATATTTTGAAGGAAACAAAGAAACTGTCTTCCTTTCATTGGGAAGGTAAAAGCTGCGCCTTGTCCCTGACCTGATGTGGAAAATGAGGCAAAGTAGAGCTGCTTTTGACCTATCACTTGAAATTATGGGCAGCTGGGATCCATGCATTTTGTATCCAGCCAAGCTTGAGGTTACAACAAAAGAAGGAATTAAAAGATACGATTCGGCAGACGACGCTGTAACTTCCCTTCATGCTCTGATGCCAGATCTATTTCCTAAAGGATGAACAATGAGACAGACTGTATGGAACTCTAGAGACTAAATTACTTTAAGTAATTTGACTTGCTTCAATAGTGTGTTTCCTTTTCCCCTTCTTTCTGGGCTACTACCTTTATTACATGGCTAAGCCACAAGATTCCTGCTATGATATTTTGAGTTTGGTTATATTTAATACCTTCTTTTGTGTGGCTTCTACAATCGGTAGTTATAGGGGATTTTCTAATTTAAGGGAAGGTTTGCTAGCCTTCCCTATGTTTAACAGAGGGGTTGGCAATTAGCCCTTTATATCTCTATTAACCTCACCTTTTGCATTTTGATCCTAAAGTTATCAGTATTGTTTATTGTAACAAGCTTGCCTAGGTGGTACGTAGGTTATCTCGATTATGGTGGCAAGCCTCCATTATAATTGTGGTACGGGGTGTAGCGGGGCAGGAGAGTTTGTCTTGTTTTATGGTTCTCTATTCCTTGGGGGTGCCATCCTCCCCTTTCCCTTCTGTATGCTGCTTACATGTGCAGGTATATTTATTTTGCTTTATATATGATACCACCTCATGGTTGGGCCAAGCCTTAGCTGCTACCTGGATTGAGATTTTTGAGTGGGTGGGAGAAGCCTTAGATGGGCATGAGTCCCTCTTTTATAGGGGTTTGACTCAGCTTTTTTCAGTTTTAAAGGCTTTTTTTTTTTTTTGGAGGGATTATTAGGAGGAGTCCTCCGTTAACAGCTAGTTTTCATTTTATATACTGGTATACAAGGCCTCCTGCTACTAATCAGTTTGTTGTATTTGAATTATGATAGACAGTATAGTTATATGTGGGGCAGGGGCTACATCTGGTTGTGTAATAATGTTTCTAATTTTCGGCGGATTTGTATGTTTATCCTTGTCGCTCTGTGAGGTAATGCGAGGTTAGGGAGGCCCCACCTCTATGGCTCACCTTGAACCAGTGCATGAGGAGAGGGCTTCGGGCCTGGGGGGCTGTAGTTTGGCAGTCTAATTGGGGGGAATACTTTGGGGGGAAGGGGTGTTTGGGGATGGATGGGGGTGGACCAGTTTGGTTATATGGGGGGGGGCAGCTATCCGTATATTGTTTCAGGGGCAAAATAAGGTAAATGGTTTCTAACCTGAATTTTTTTTCATGGAACATTAAGGGGGGGAAGGATAACTGTAAGAAATATGTAATTTTGAACCATCTGGAATGTTATCAGCCGGCATTTGTATTTTTACAGGAAACTCATGTCTTGTCAGACCGCCTCTCACACTTCAGAAAGAAATGGGTAGGCCAAGTGTTTGGGTCTGGGTACTCTTCTTCTAGTCGGGGAGTGGCAATTCTGGTAGCC
Source organism: Neoceratodus forsteri (assembly GCA_016271365.2). Classification (NCBI taxonomy): domain Eukaryota; kingdom Metazoa; phylum Chordata; order Ceratodontiformes; family Ceratodontidae; genus Neoceratodus; species Neoceratodus forsteri. Next base: position 61,053,788 of record CM028130.1, read on the forward strand.
AGGGGCGTCCCCTTCGTACATTCAGATATATTTGAAGACCCGAATGGCAGATACATTGTTGTTTCTGGTAAACTCGGGGGGAAGTCTCTTGTGCTGGGATCTATTTATGGCCCCAATGCTGAGACCCCCTCCTTTTTTGCCCATCTGGCAACAGTTTTATCCCCCTTTAGAGACGCGCCAATTATTCTAGGTGGAGATTGGAACTTAGTCCAATCTGACAGGTTAGATAGATCGGTCAGTAGAAAGTCATATCCCTCCCTGGCCCAACAGGCTCTGGCTGAGTGTATATCCTTTTTAGGTTTGATCGACCCTTGGAGACTGTTTAACCCTTCTGCCCGGGAATATACCTTTCTCTCACCGGTACACAATTCCTTTTCCAGGTTAGACTATTTTTTGGTGAGTCGAAATGTTATTTCTGAGGTAACGGAGACTGAGATCCTTCCTAGAGTGATTTCCGACCACTCTCCAGTTAAGTTTGTTTGGTCCCGTCCCTTATCCCTAAACGTTTTATACATGGGCCCTAAACAACAATATACTTAAAGATGTTTATGCCTTGGGTAGGTTTCGCACCTTTTTACAAGATTCTATCAAATTTAATTGGGGTACTATCTCTGATACAGACAAATCTTGGGCTGCTCTTAAAACGGTATGGAGAGGGGAATTAATTAGGATAGCTACGGTGAAGAAAGCAAAACATAACCAGAAGATATTTACTTGTTTGAATAAAATCAAAGAATTAGAGGATATCCTCGAATACTCGAGGTCAACCGACCAGGATCTGGAGCTTTCCACTCTGAGAACATGGTATGCCGCAACACTGAGGGAGAGAGTGATTAACTCTTCAGTTAAATCTAGGGCCCTATATATCGGACAGGGTAGTAAAGCTGGGAAATTATTAGCTTGGCAGTTAAAACAGAAATCCAAATCTAGGTGGGTGCTGGCCTTAAAATCCCCTGACTCTAATATTCTGATTACCGACCCCAAGGGTATTCTACATTCTTTTGTGTCATTTTATAGGCACCTATACTTGAGCCAGTCACCCTCGGCACATGATCCTTCCAAAATGTATAGGTTCATGAAAGACTTGCCATTGCCTACTTTATCACAGGGCTCTAGGTCTAAGTTAGTTTCCCCTATAAACAGTGAGGAGGTATTGTTAGCCATAGATTCACTTAAGTCTGATAAGGCGCCCGGCCCTGACGGTTTCACCCATTCTTCTATAAGACATTTAAAGCTGAAATTGCCCAATTGTTGAAACAACTTTTTGCTTTTTGGTCCGGGTGGAGTTAGGGATCGTCACTCTTGCCAGAATAATTTTACTACCCAAGCCGGGCAAACCTCCAGACTTGGTTGGTAACTATAGACCTATCTCCTTACTGAATTTGGACGTAAAAATTTTTGCTAAGATATTAGCTTCTAGGCTAAAGAGTGTCTGGCATGAGCTGATTAGTCCGGAACAAGCTGGCTTCGTAGAGGGACGCACCTAGGCTGACCACTTTAGGAAACTGTTTTATCTAATTTCGGTTTCAGCGGCCCCTAGTGTTGAAGCTTCTCTTATCTCGGTTGACGGGGAAAAAGCTTTCGATCGGGTGGAGTGGGCCTATATGTTTGATGTTCTTCTTAAATTTGGAATCCCCCAACAATTTATACAACTAATTAAGATACTCTATTCATGTCCAACTGCTAGAATTCAGTGCAATAATTTAATTTCTGTTGCCTTTCCGTTACACGGAGGAACTAGTCAAGGTGCCTTTGTCACCATACCTGTTTAACCTGTATTTAGAACCTCTAATTAGAGCAATCAAGACCGACAAACAAATACATGGCATTAAGATTGGAGATCAAGAACACAAATTGTCGGTATTTGCGGATGACATTTTACTTCACATTAGGAACACAACCTCAACCCTTCCTAGAGCTTTAAACCTTATCGAGGATTTTAGCAGTTTTTCAGGCTTTAAGCTTAATCTTTCCAAAACAATTTTTCTCCCTCTTTCCTCCAATCTGGTAAAAGGATGGTGTCTATCTTTGGGCCTTCAGTGGCAACCTAAGTCTTTGGTTTATTTGGGTATCCAAATTTCTAGGAATTTGGAGAGCTGGCCCAGATGAACTTAAGACCAGTCCTTAAACTATTAGAGAGGATCTGGAGAGATGGTCAAATTACCCCTGTCTCTTTCTGCGAGGATCAATGCAGTAAAAATGGTGGTTTTACGAGAATCTTATATCCACTTCTCAAACTGAACATATACCTCCCCAAATCCTTATTCGACAACTTCAGTAGGTTTTGCTCAGAGTTTATTTGGAAAAATAAACTGCCCCACAGAGCCTATTCTAAACTCTGTCGACATTGGAGATTGGGTGGCCTGCAGCTACCCGACTTTTTTAAATATTACCTGGCTATACATGCAGCCAGGACTGTTTTATGGACCGGGAAAATTAAGTCTCCTACTGATGGCCTAGTATTTGACCAGGCAGTAGCGAAGGACTTAAAGTTAGACCTAGAATCTTTTCTATATACTACTTGGTCCAAAATACCTAAAAAGTTCAGGAACACTCCCCTGGGGTGGGATATTAGGGCTATTCATCAGTTATATGTTGGGCTGAAAGTTAACCCTAAATATGACTTTTCACAACCCTTGTTAAAGAACCCAAATTTATTAATAGGCAATCAACCTATTAGAAGCGCATTTTTATCATCCCAGCCTAAGACTCGGATTTCGGACATGTATGAAGGTAACTTTTTGTTGCCACTTTCATCATTAGCTTTAAAATTTGGAGTTAAGCCCCAGCATATGTTAAATTTGGCCCAAATCAGGAGTTCTATCTCCTCATCAATGAGGAATGCCAAAAGATCGGATCTAGTGGGGGATCTATGGGCGCAACTGTCAGATGTTTGTTCATCTGGAAGGCTGGTATCTAGGAGCTACCAATATATTGTTAAGAAGTTTGAATTGAAATTATCTCCCATACCTTATTATTGGAAAGTTAACAAGTCCTTAGATTGGCCGGAAGGAATCTGGGAGAAAGTATGGGATGATATTTATACATGTATCAAGCAAGACAGGCTAAGAGAAATTCAATTCAAATTGTTGCATAATATGTATTGGTCTCCCGCCAAATTACACCGTTGGAATAACAAATGCTCCCCAGCCTGTGAGAATTGTGATGGCTCTTTAGCTACTACTTTTCATAAACTATGGTCCTGCCCTAAAAGTACTGAATTGTGGGAGGTGGTCAAAAGGGGGCTAAAACCCTTTTATGATCTCACAGCACTCTTTACTCCAGAGATATGTATTTTTGGGATGTACAAATCTGTTCCAAACAATATCTTAAGAGTCCGGATAGCACTTGTGGCATCGGTCACTAAGTTGGTGATTCTACGTCATTGGCGAGAGACATGGACCTTTCTTTAAAGAGTGTGGAGGAATTTTGGCTGCTTTTATATGCTGAAAGAACTGTGTATGTATTGTCTAATACTCAGCAGAAATTTGACAACTACTGGAAGAAACTAAGCCGGTGTTTAAGTGATAAATTTGGTTTCTAGAAAGGGGGTATGGTGTGTATGTTTGGCCCTTTAGGCCTTACTACCTTATTTTGTTGTCTTTTATACCCCTTTCCTATCTTGTTTACTTCTGTTTCTTCTTTGTTTTTTCCTTTTTTCCATAGGAGGTCCTTATACTGTTAATCCTTCTCTTTTTTCTTTTTCGTAACCTTTGCCTCCCTCTTATTTGATTATTTGATTATTTGCTTTTATTCCTCTCCTCCCTTTATTAAAGTTTGTAGGTGGTTCATGTCTATGCTCCTGTCCTCCTGTTTACCTAACATTTGTAGTATTTACTTTGACGGATAGCTGCGGGGTGGGGGTGGGCTGGGGGTGGGTTGAGTTGGGGGTTAATGTTCAGTTTGTGTTATTTTTCCTATTGTTTCAAGTATTTGTATTTTTTGTTACTGTGCACAAACCCTAACTGTAGTTGATGTAATGACTTTACATGTGTGCACTTGTATAGTTGTTGTTGTCTTTTCTTTATAATAAAATATTGTTATTGGCAAAAAAAAAAAAGAATGACTACAAAATTACTTTACAGGTGAGTCAGGTAGCTAACTGTTGCCCTTGCAAACTGCTGATTTGCTGAACATGTATTTTTATAATCTGATAGACATTCTGACAAAGAACACACAAAAAACAAATCCTATGAATGTGGATTTGAATTTTCAAATTGATTCTCTGAAAGAAAATATTCCTACACTCTATTTTAAAGCTCTAAATCCAGCAGAAATTCTGAAGGAAATAGATAAGGTAAACACAAAAATGACAACTGGAGCTGATCTTGTTGATATAACATTTTTTCTAATACTCTACAGACTTAATAATCAATGTGCTCAACAAAGTGTTCAGCCAAAGCTTACAGCACTCCTACTATGCACAATTGTCGAAATGCTCTAAAGTAGTCCCTATTTTTAAAGACGGTGATGGTAATAATTGTTCAGCCTACTGACCAATGCAATAGATTTGTTATCCACTTTATCAAAACAATTTGATAAACTGATAAGCAATCGGCTTCACACATATTTTGAAAAGTTGACCCTCTCCCTCCATACCAAATGGGCTTCAAGGCTGAGAGGTCAATACACTCCACACAAATGAACTTCATTGACATTGTGGCAAAAGCATTGGATAAGGGAACATACCAAAACAAAGGACTACCCTACTCCAAAAATGTAATGTAACTTTTAACAGGTGAGCCAGATTCATGGTAGATTGCTCATTAGATAACCACTATTGCAGGATGTACAAAAGGAAGTACAGCATATTGGTTAAGAGCACTGAGTTGCAAGCCTGAAGAACTGGGTTTGAATCCCACAGCCACTAATTGCATACTGTGCCACTATAAGTAAGTCACTTAACATTCATGTGCTCCCAGATTACTCCTGGGAACAAGCCTTTGTTTAGTGTATCTTTCCAGGCACACACACACACGTTTAAATTGGAGCTCACTAAAAATGAGAAGGAGGGAGAAGGGGGAAATTGTTTAACCAGGAAAAGAACACTAATCCGATGCTTGTTTCTAGTTGTGACCCGGAAGCAAAAGGAAGTTAAGTGACATGCTTAGGGTCGCAAGTGGGGACTGATTTGATTCAAACCCAGGTCTCTAGGCTTGCAGCTTAGTGCCCTTAACCCCTACACTATACTGCCTCCTGGAAGAAAGAACAATGGGGCACAATAATAGCCTTGAACAGTCTTACAGACCAAAGGAATGTTCTGTTGGTACAATCATGATTGCATAACAGCATGGCCACAGTTTAAGGGCCATTCAAAATAGAGCTCTATCTGTACCAGGAGTCCAAACCTCTTATAGTAATCTCATCTCTAGTTACTACATTCCAAAGACCTGGAATTAACTGTCTCCAACAACTTGAATTATAGACAAGATTACATTAAAGAATGTCTTAGATACTGAGCCTTAAGTTGCACTAATGTATTACAAAGTCATATATCTCTAGGATGAAAGTACTTACTAAATAATCATAACATGACTTATTTTTTAATATAATAAGTAACCTTCCATGAGACAAAATTGTTAAATAGGGCTCTTTGAATCCTAAAATGTTCTTCTGTTCTAATGATTGTATCTATCTATCTATCTGTCTGTCTGTCTATCTATCTATCTATCTATCTATCTGCCTACTTACCTACCTATTTATCTCTACTGCATATGTGTATTGTGTATGCTGCCAATAGAATTCTGTCATTTTACTTCTGAATGAATCTCAGAATTAGTTAGAATTTTCTGAATTTATGCAGAATTGCATTCTGCCAGAATTTGGAAATTCCATGGAGCACTTATACATAAATATATCATATAGGCACAGTAGTGTTTTTGTTTTCTTATTATTGTTGAATAAGCACTTTAGTGTTAAACTCCAATATTTGCACATTAATCACTCGACCCCCATTCAACTAATGTACCTGAAATCTGGCAAGCTTGGAGTTAGTGCAGGGATCTCTGCATTCTATACATTTTGTAGCTATTGGTTCAGCAAAGGCAAAAAAAAAAATAAAAAATTCACCAAAATTTTGACTGTTTTTGCATATCTACAGTGTAACTTAAAAACTGGTTTAATACGAATCTTGAAACTTTCATGTTTGATAGAATTTAGCCTATGGTACATTATTTTGTAGTCTGTAACTTTTTAAGTTATATAGTTTTTCAAACTTTATTTAAAAATGGTGCCATTTTGCCCATGTTCAGCAGCAAAAAACAACATTTTAAAGATAGCTTTAGTTCTATGAAAGCAGTGTGATGATAATGATTTAGTTCTCACACTTTTGTTTTCCATGAATGGCACACTATAGACCCTCATGCTGGCCATGTCAACTCAACATTCATGGAAAACAAACATAGTGTCAAGGAAATCACTTTTGCTCACAGTGCTTTCCAGTGAACACATCTCCCAAAGTGTCATTGATGATATACCACTGATTTCTATAGTTACCTACTTAAGAATGTCTGGTAAAGGGGAGATTAACACTCCCAAATCTCTACCGCTACTAACAGACAGCTCAACTTCAGCACAGTAGTGCATGGCTGGACCTCAGTTATGATGCCCATTAGAGAAGATTCAATGTAACAGATTTAAATGGTTTGCTATAAAAACTTTTGTTTTCCTTCCCACCTCTTCCATTAGTGGAAACATCAGTTAATATATCTTCATGGCTGTTCTATTCCAATGTTGCAAAATCTGGCAAGAAAAAAATTCTGCACCTCATTCCTTGCGAACCTTTCCTTATGATAGAGCATTTTGCCTTGATCAAATGTACCCAAGATTCCTTCACTAGGAATGACAGAGAATGATTCACCTTCACCAGTTTTTGGAGGGTACCATGCCTCTTTCCTTTGCTTAGCTCAAGCAGCAAAATTTGCTACCCAATTGATTGATTTATTTCAAAAGTTTCACCAGGAAAGGCATGCTGAGCTACAACAGCTCATTTCCAGATGTGTCCTGTGAGAGGGGAGTAGAGCGATAAATACAGAGTAGTAAATTAGATTTTATAATACTTTTTACAATGCCACAACAGATTATACAATAACGCAAAATCAGCTTACAGAGAATAAATATACAGTGCTAAGATCAGAATATTAGGCATGTATAGAAAAATACATATCAATAACAGGTCCTGGCTGGAGGCATTTCACTTGGAAAAGGAGATAACAATAGCACACAGGGTAGTAAGGGGTAGAGTGCAGAGGAGAGGTACACAGAGGTGGAGGAACAAGGGAAGTAACTAACTAGTGTGAAAGGACAGTGGGAGAGGGAGGAGAGAGAAAGGAGGGATGGTGAGGAATGGGGGTGTGGGGAAGGGCAAGGAGTAGGAGAGAAGAGACAGGAAAAAAGAAGGCAGGACAGGGATTGGACTAAGGGCAATTACAGGTGGAAATGTTGTGTGCCTGGAGTAGAGAGGAGAGAGAACATCTGGAAGAAGCAGACTGAATGGGAAGGGGGAGAGAATTTCAAAGTTTAGGAAAGTGGAAGGAGAAGGCAGCCTGACCAGCAAGGGATTTATGGGAGAGAAGTGCAAGAGAGCAAAAGCCTGAGTTCTGGATGATGTATGAGGAGGGGGACAAAGGAGTGAGTTGGTAATAGAGGTGCATGGGAGAGATGCCAGTCAGAATTTGGAAATGAAAGAGGCATAGTGGATTAAGCAATGATCCTCAAGGGAGGGGCAGGAAAAGGCTGAGTACAAAGAGCAGTGGTGCATGTTGGGTGGGCAGTCCAAGGCAAAACAGCAGAAGGACTGAACGAGAGGGTCCAGTCTGGCCAGAGTTGACTTTGGGGCAGCACCATAGACAATATCATCATAATCAATTATGGGGAGTATCATTATACTGTAGCAATAATATCTCAGCAGGCTGGAAACAGAATGTTGCTTTTGTTCCAGTATAAGGCGCCGAGCTTGGGGTGACATTTTTCCAGAATGGCATTTATGTGATGTCAGTCAAGCCATACCCCGAGGTACTTGAATGAGGGCACATTGTCAATGGTGACACCATTTGGGTGTGGAAGGAGAGGAGGGATGGAAGCCTGGAAAGCCTCTGCCTTCTGCCAATGGTCATAGAGACCATTGTTTTTTTTTGCATGTAAGGGTAACTGATTTGATCTGAACAAATGCTGAACAGAGTCAAAATCAAGTTGGAGCCTGGCAGTTAACTCAGCTGGTGAGGATTCAGAGGCAAATAGGACCACATCATCTGCGTACATGTGGACACAGATAAACAGGGAGAGGTAAGGTCATTAAGGAAAACAAAGAAGTGTGCCAGGACAGAACCTTGAAGAATGCCAGTGTGAATGGGTGGTGGGGTGCAGTGACTTACCAAGTCTAACTGATTGGGTTCTAACTTCAAAGTAAAAGTTGAACCAGTTAACTTTGGGAGTCAGAGAAACCTGCTGACTTCAGCTTGACAAGGAGAAGAGGATGGGAGACAGTGCCAAAAACTTTGCCTAAATCAACAAAGGTGGAGGTGGTGAAGAGGCCCTTGTCCCTGCCTGTATGGATGGAGTAAGTGAGCTGGAGGAGAGAGGAGGTGGTGGAGTGATGTTTGCAGAAGCCAGACTGGAAAAAGGTGAAAAAGGAGGAAGATTCAAAGAATGAAGAGAGTTATGAGAGCATTATGTGCTCTTTTAGTTTAGATAAGGTTGGCAGGAAGGAGATAGGGCAGTAGTTGTTGGGAGAGGAGACGTCACCTCCTTTGGGAAGGGGAATGACTGCTGCATTCTTCAACATGTCCAGAAACTGTGGCAAGAGAGAAGGAGAGGTTGAGAAGAGAGAAGATGGGGAAGGCAATGGCTGAGGTAGAGAGGTGGAGAAGTCTGGGATCTAGCCCATCTAGACCTATGCCTTTCTGTGGGTTGAGGGCCAGGAGGGCTCTTAAAGAAGTAGGAGGGGAAACTAACGAGAAATAGAAGGGTAACAAAGAAGGTGCATGGAAAAGGGTGGAAGGAGTGGCGGTGATGGTGGGGTGGGAGATAGGAAGGAGGAAGCACAGGTGGTGAACTAAGAGTTGAAAGCAGAAGCCACAGAAGGAGGCTCAGATATGAAGAAGCCACCCACCTTGAGGACTTGGGGGTGGGGGACTGGACAACTTTCCAGAACCTGGAGGGGTGGTTAAGACTGTTTTGGAAGTGGTGGAAAAGAATTCAGCCTTTATGAGTCTGCTGCCTCTGGTACAAGTATTCCTCATGGCACAGTACCTGTTATGATCTGTCGGTGCACCAATGGACTTGAAGACCTTCCATGCCAAGTCACAGGCAGGGAAGCAATCCAAATGTTTGGCTGAGATCCAGAGGACGTGAGACCCTCTGACCCTGGTTTTCCAGAGTGGGGCGTGCAGTTCCAGGATTGATAAGAATTTGGAGTGGAAGTATTCAAGTGCATGGTTGATGTTGATGGCAGCAGATCATAGGATCACAGGATATGTATAAGTTTAGTGGGTAAAATTACCCCTTATGGACTAGCCACCAATTATTGGTGGAATTCAAACTTTGAGTCTCCCATGTATACATCCAAATTTGTTTTAAAGGAATCCAAGGCAGTACTGGATATTATATTCCCAGGCAGTTTATTCCTGAGATTCACTACTCTTTGTGTAAACCACTGATTCCTCTTTTGAGTATTATTATGTGTACCTTTTAATTTCAATGAGTGTGATCTAGTATTGACATTTGACTTATTTCTAAGTAATCCTATTGTTTCAAAGATTTAGTTATTTTGAAAAGCTTTATAAATTAGACATAAGTCTCCACGTAATCTTCTGTACTCCATGGAATAAAGGCCCAACGTTTTTAGTCTAGTTATATAGTCAAATTCTTTTACTACATAATATATAGGGGATCAGTCAGGAGCTTGCAAATCTCTATGTAACAAAGATAAGTCAAGTGGTCAAGTCAAGGACCTGATCTGGATAATTTTAGGAGAGACTTTGGGGAAGGGAATTTTGCGTATGCAGTAGACCAAGTGGTGGTCACTGAGTATATTAGGGAGGATGCCAGCATCAGTGCTGCAGTGCAGGTGATTTGTTAGGGATCGAGAATTGTGACAGGTGGGGACAGAGATAAGTTGTGTGAGGTGCAAGGATTTAATATTTTTTGCAGAGATTAGAGTGAGAGTAGGAAAACCAATTAGTATTGAAGTCCCCCAGGATGAGAAGTTCCCCAAAGGAGGCACGGGAAGTGATAGCGTTTAGAAGTTCAGTAACAGAAGAGGGAGAAATCCTTGAGCAGCAGTAGATGCCGGTCACGAAGCTGGGAACGGAAAAGTAGGGAGAGTTTGAGGATGAGGAGCTCCAATGAAGACCACTTTAGGTTCTCTAAGCTTGCCATTATTAAAATACTATTTCGGGGTGAAACAGTAAACAGGCCCCACCACACCCCTTATTGGAGCTTCTTCAAATTGTTCAATTGAATGGAAATCCCCCCCCCCTCAATTTCATCTCTGTGGCATATAAAGGTCTTATGTATCCCCCTGATGTCTCATATCATAAAACAGAGCAACAGTGGTCTAGACAGCTAGAGATCCCTATTTCAGTTAAACTATGTGAACATATACACATTCCGAAGCATAAGGTCACTACATTGCTGCAGCTAAAGGAACTTGCTTGTAAAGTAATCATTTATTACTTTAGAACTCCTGGCATAGTAGTGAAATTCAGTGATGTAGGTACTGCAGAATGTATGAGGAAATGCAGAGAGGTCCGTGTGATACACTTCCATATTTTCTGGCAATGTCTTGCCCTACATCCTTTTTGGGCAGCCATAGAGATGGAATCACAACAAATCTGCACAAACATCACAGCATTAACCAATAAGATGACACTATTTTCATACTATCCAGCCATGGTGTTTAAAAAAAACACTAACAGTATTTGGTGAGCCTAGCATTGACAGCTGCTAAAAACACCATCACAAAACAGTGACTACAACCCCTCCCACTAACAACAGAACAATGATAAATAGAAAAATAGAAGTTGTTAGCAGATAAGGGCCTTTGGCCCACCTAGTCTGTCCCAGTAACTGTATCACCTGTGCACCTCTATTTCCTGCTGGTATTAGGGTGACACTCTATCCATATCTACAGTATCCCCTTATGCCTATCCCAAGCGTTTTTAAACCAGTAATTGTTTTTGCCTCCACCACCTCTGCTAGCAGTCTGTTCCATTTGTACACCACCCTATCTGTGAAGAAGTACTTCCTCACATTCCCCATGAACCTCCCCCCATCCCCCAAGCTTTATTCTGTGACCCCTTGTCCTTGTGCAGATTTTCCCTCCTAAATATTGTATTCTCTTGTACCTTGTTCCTGCCTGTGAGGTACTCCTGTGTCTCAGTCATATTTCCCATCTCCCTCCTTTTCTTTCAGGAGTTCCCTCATCATAGCCTCATATGGCTTGTGATGTAGGCCTTGTACCATTTTGGTTGCCCTCCTCGGAACCACTTCTACCCTACTGATGTCCTTATATAGAAGGGGTCTCCAAAACTGAACGCAGTACTCAAGGTGTGACCTCACCAGTGTTCTATATAGTGGTATTATTACCTCCTTTTTCCTGCTGGTGTTTCCCCTGCCGATACATTCCAGCATTCTGCTAGCCTTTCCTGCTGCCTTGTCACATTGCTGACCTACATTGAGGTCAACAGAGATGATCACTCCCAGGTCGCTTTCTTGCTTGGCTCTTGCTATTTCCACCCCCTAGATGGTATGTTGCACCTGGGTTTTTGTGCCCAATGTGTGTTACTTTGCACTTTTTTGTGTTGAAACCCAACTGCCAGTCCCTTGACCAATCCTCCATCTTTTTACAATCCTCCCTTATTCTATCCACTTCCTCTGATGTAGCCACCCTGTTGCAGAGTTTAGTGCTGTCAGCAAACAGGCAGATCTTTCCGTCCAGTCCCTGTGCAATGTCACTAATAAAGACACCGAAGAGGACCAGACCCAGCACCAAACCTTGCAGTACCCCATTCATCACTTTACCCTCGTTAGAGTGATAGCCATTCACCACCACCCTCTAGGTCCTATTATCCAGCCAACTTTCAACCTACTTCACTATGCTCTTCCCCACCCACATGTTTCTTAGTTTTACATAACAGTCTCCTGTGTGGCACAGTGTCAAAGGCCTTGCAGAAATCCAGGTAGGCCACATCCATCGCCCTACCCTGATCAACCTCCCTGGTTACCCAATCGAAGAACACAATGAGGTTAGTCAGGCATGACCTCTCTCCCTCCTGTAATGCCATGCTGCCTAGGATCCTTTAGAACATGGGTTGGGGAAATTCTGTAATGTGATTGGCCAAGGTCACCAACCAGCCACTCCAGTATCAGGCAACAGAGACAGGGAAATAATGAGTCCCTGTCTCTGTTACCTGATAAGATTCCAAATCCTTAAGCCAACAGAATGTTCAGTTTAGCCAACAGAATTATCAGTTTTGAAGTGCCGCCATGTTGTTCTCTCTCTATGCAAGAGACACCCCACCCCATGTCTGGACATATGCTACACAAAACTATTGTTTTTTGTTTTTTCCTGAAACTTCTCTGTACCGCCTCTTCACACTTCACAGAACAAAATGGCAAAAATGGAAGTGAACAGTGCCATCAAACTCTTACCTCACTGCTGAGATTCTGCTGCCACTCAGCCATCTTCCTGATTCCTGCTGTTGCCGGTCAGTCTCAAACTTAAATACCTTTGGAGTGTGCATGGGGGGAAGACACATTAAAATACTATTTTAATACGACCGGAGTTCTTGTGTCCCAATTGCTATCACAATTGCTATGAATGAATGCCATCTGCCTTAGCTTCCACGGCGCTCACTCTCACCTCTAGCATTTAAAAAAAAAGAGACATTTTCTTTTTAAACAAACACTAGCAGTCACCTTTTTGATAGCGCCATGAAAGCGCTTACTATATCCACGTTCTACATGTTTTTTTCTCAAACTACCTAACTGCTTTTGGTGTGGTAGCAAGTCCAATAGTACTAGTCAGCTTAGCGACTGGTTGCCATAGTGATGCTTGCTCTTGATGTTGACATACCGTGAACTACGCCATGTCCACTACCACTTTTCTCGCTGCAAAGAAGACATTTCCTGACATGCTATCAAATGGACACTGACAGCAACAGGGAACACCAGCAGCGAGTGTGTTTTTTGAGGGGGCAGAGAGTCACGAACAAAAAGAAACCGGGATAGCGCTACACAAAAGACATCCCCTGCCATGCTCTCAAATGGAAACCATCAGCAACACGGAACTCTAGCGAGTGTGTATTGGCAATGGGGGGATGCGATCAACAAGCGATAGGACAGATAGAAAATAAAGTACAACATTTTGACTTAAGCCCTGTGTGTGTGTGTGTGTGTGTGTGTGTGTGTATGCGTGTGTAAACACAGTAGTGCCTTCTAAGCATCATTCTAATGTAGGCGGAGGAACTATTTTATTACAAAACTAACTTTATCCTAATTTTCATTAACATTTTTTACTAAACTAATTTTTTTTACAGTGCCCATTTTCTAAGTGCTATAATATCCTCCAGGGTGGGCAGTATTGTGCTATACCAGACCTTCCAGGGGCTATAAGACCCTCTGCCTGCAGCGTCGGGCCTCATTAAGCCCCTGGGTGGTCTGGTATAGCGCAATGCTGCCCACCCTGTTGGGTATTATTGCTTACGTAGTCCATTGGCAGCCAGGTGTTCCAGTATTATTTCCTTCACTAGTGATTTATTTATTTATTTATTGCGATATTCAGAAAGACCTATGAGTCAGAGACTCATTTACAAAGGTTCCACATCATACATAAATTGAACAGTGACGGGACTTAAGATACAGAAATACAGTACATAACAAAGTAGCAATAATAATAAAAAAACAGGTTACATTGTTGTTTCATGGAGGGTTAACAGAGATTTAGGTACTTTAGCACAGCCAGGAGGAAGGAAAAGACAGAGAGATTCTGTAGGAGGCTGATTGTCATGTTTCGTAAATGCATTTTATTTATTTTTTGTACATTGACCTACTAATAGATTGTTTGTAAGGAGGCAGTGGCAGATCAGGTATCAAGGGCAGTCACATCTATTTGAAGCCTGCAGGTATTCCCTTAGCTTTGATTTATATGGGCCCAACCTTCTTTCATCAGTTATATGGATAGGGAGGGAGTTTGTCCAGGAAGGGGCCCTGAAACTGAAAGTGCGTTGGTATTGGGAGTTCCGGCCATGGGGTACCCATAGTAGCTGCTTGCTTGTGCTCCGGGTTGTTTTGCCTGGTGGTATTGGGAGGATAATTTTGTGCAGGAAGGGTGGGGTGAGGCCAAGTAATACCTTTTTGGTCATAAGGCAGGTGTGATACCTGATTCTGCTATCCAGGTTTAGCCAGTTTGTGCTGCTGTAAAGGGAGCAGGAGTGAGTGAAACGATCACATCCTAGGATGAGGCGGCAGGCTTTGTTGAGCACAAGTTGGAGTCTACTTAGGGTTATTGAGGGCACGGCACTGTATATTAGGATGCTGTAGTCTAGCAGGGAGAGGATCTAGGAGTTTACAGTAAGTTGTAGTGCTTCAGGGGTGAGGCAGTGTTTGTACCGGTAGAGTACTCCAAGTCTGGAGCTAAGGGTGGTTGTTGGGTGTAAGATATGTTGATTAAAGCTGAGGGTGGGGTCTAGTGTGATCCCTAAGTATTTAAAGTTGTATACTTGTTCTAGAGGGGTCTGATTTGTAGTGAGAAATTTGGGGTACAGGTTCTTGAGTGGGTTCTGAGGGTGGGTGAATATCATGACTTTAGTCTTATTATAGTTGATAATAAGATGCTGAGTGGTGAGCCAATCTTCGATTTCACTGAAGGAGTGCTGGAGGGTTTGGTGGAGTTTAAGGGGGCCGGGTTGGAGGTGAACAGGACTGCATCATCCACATAAAGGAGCAAATTTGTGGGGCATATGGATGGGAGGGAGTTGTGGTATATGCTGAAAAGTAGGGGGCCGAGTATGGAGCCCTGTGGGACACCGGATCGGATTGGGAGGCGAGGTGATAGGACAGGGCCTACCTTGACTATCTGCATTCTATCAGAGAGATAACTGGAGAACCATTTTAGGGTGTCATAGGAGAAACCCATGCAGGCCAGGGTGTTCAGTAGGAGGGCATGGTTTACTGTGTCGAATGCTTTAGATAGGTCCACAAAGATGGCACCCGTGAGGTGGCCGTGGTCCAGGGCTGAGTGGACAT
Source organism: Neoceratodus forsteri (assembly GCA_016271365.2). Taxonomy (NCBI): domain Eukaryota; kingdom Metazoa; phylum Chordata; order Ceratodontiformes; family Ceratodontidae; genus Neoceratodus; species Neoceratodus forsteri. The sequence continues at coordinate 61,069,034 of CM028130.1, forward strand.
GTGAGGTAAATTCAAGGAGGGTGGTAGTGGTGCTGTGGCCCTTATGAAAACCATGTTGCTGCCTGGATAGAAGGTTATATTTATTTAGGTGTTCAGTGAGTTGGTCGCCGACTATGTGTTTTAGTGCCTTCGACGGGGGGGGGGTAGGATAGAGATGGGGCAGTAGTTATGTGATTCCATGACATTACCCAGCACTGAGGTCAGGCTGACTGATTTGTAATTCCCTGCTATCTCCTTGTTTCTACTTTTGTAAAGAGGGACCACATCTGCCTTCCTCCAGTCCCTGTGTACCTCACCTGTTTCCAGTGATGGGTTGAACAGGGCTGTCACTGGATTTACCAATACCTCTCTCAGCTCCTTCAGAATCTCCGGTGTGAATTTCATCCGGTCCAATTGCCTTATCAACTTTGATTGCTGCCCGTTCTCTCAGGACCCTTTCTGTTGTAAAAGTACCCATGTTCATCTCTGTACCCTTCATGTCCTAATCTCCTATTGCTGGCCCATTTCCTGTCCTTCCACTATAAACACTGAACAGAATTATTTGTTTAATATACTGGCTTTATGTTAGTCATCCTCTATTCTCCCCCTATCTTCTCCCTTTAGACTCACAATCCTCCCTTAGCCCTCCTTTTTTCACTGATGTATATGTAAAACATCTTGTCCCCCTTTGCCAATGAGTTTGCTATGCATTTCTCTATTTGCACCTTCACTTCCCTGACTGCCTTCCCTGCCTCCCTTTGTTTTCCTGATACCTCTCCCTGTTCATTTCCTTTTGTGTCCTCTTGTATTGTCTCAATGTGAGTTTTTTTAGCTTGAACATTTTTCTGGTACGTCTCTAGAGAACCAGAGTGGTCTCTTTCTACTCTTCCCCTTGATTATTTGTTTGACACAGAGTTGTGTTGTCAGTTCAATCCCTGTTTTGATCATCGCTCACTGTTCCTCTACCCCTTCCTTTTTCTCAGTACCTACCAGTGCCTTCTCCAGAGATTTTCTCTGCCATCTGAAATCCACCCTCCTAAAGTCTAGCACCTTTGTCTCAGTTTGTTTTGATTCTGTCTATGCTGTTATTTCAAACCATACTGTTCAGTGGTAACTGTTTCCCAGGTGTTCCCCTATTGTAAGCCCTGTAACACTATCCCCTTTTGTTAAGACTAGGTCTAATATTGTCTCCTTCCGTGAGGGTTCTAAGACCAGCTGTCTCAGGAATGCGCCCTGTAGGGAGTCTAAGATGTTCCTAGTCTTAGCAGTTCCTGCTGCTGGGATGCTCTAATCTACATCCGGTAGAAAAACTATATTGAAACAAATCCACCTAATGGACAAAAGAACACACAAACTCAGTCAACAACTTGATTTATTTAATAACAGGTGGCAGAGCTGGAACATGTACGTGGTGGGCACCACAGACAACTTTGTTCCATGAAATATGGAGAAAGGTATGAATCCTTATATGACATGCTTTGTAGGATCATGTTGTGTAAAAAAAGAAGTGTGGTAGACGTGCTTGAAACTCACACCGTTACAGCTTGCTAGGTCAGCAGGGGAGGAAATAAGTTTAGGTAGACCAGGATTAAGTTTTACATTGCCTGAGCATAGAAGTAGAATAAGCAGGAGTTTCCTGAAGGCTTCCAAGACATACTTAAGTGATCTAGCCCTTTTATGTTTGTGAGAGTTAATAGGTGTAATGGGGGTCCTTACAGTGATAAGCTGAGGGCCCTAATGCCACATAAATGAGTAGTCTCATAAAAATCATCAGTGGAGACTGGGAAAAGTGGGCAGGGGGCATGCCTTCCTATGTTAGGACAGGAAGCGTACCAGCCTGCCAAGGTATTTGAGTAACTGACTCCAACCTAGTGAGCCTAGGAGTACACTTGGGCCATTCAGAGTAATTGTAGGTCAGCTATGGGAGAATGGAGTTTTGGAGCACCAGAAAGAATGAGCTTAGAATTCAAGGAGGGGTACATATGATATATGAGAAGTTAGGATACAATAGTTAGAAATAGCGCTGACCTCATCTTGTAGTGCTATCACAACAAACACCATGATGATTGTTTAAATCTGGCAAAGAAGATCCAAGAGGGAACAAGTCTATCAAAATCAAGGAAATTGATTGTGTACCTTTAAGAAAATAGTATGGAGAGTAATAGCCAGTCAGGGTAATGTAGCCTGAAGTAGGCGTGGTTACTGTGTATTTAAAGGTGGCCTGGGAGGGTGGGGTGGGACAAAAAGGCTTCTCAGAACCCTGCAGAGAAAGGACATGGAGGAGTTCAGATAGAGCAGGAGAGAGGGGGAGGGTTCCAATTAAACAATAGCTCAAAAGAGCTGTATTTACTGATTTAAATTGGAGGGTGGGCTGCAGACAGTAAGCGAAGTGCCAGTTCTGTCTGCAGGGGCCAAAGGAACAAAGCTAGCTAAGCAGTGGCAATCTCAGGAGACAAAATATCTGCCATGAACAGATTGGTGTACTGTGGTGCCATCCTGGTGACCAAAGCCATGCACATGTTTTGAAGGTAAATGTCAGTGTTGAAGCTGAAATAATTGTGTATAAAGATGTATTCCATAAGTTTGGCTATCACATCTGGTGGATATTTGCTCTCTGTGGTGGCTTCTCACCGGTATTCATAGCATGCCATTATGCCATCTCTGTGAGGGATGTTTCTGTATAAGGATTCAACATCCATTGTGACCAAAACAGTGTCAGGTGGTAACTGGTCAATACCGTGCAGTTTGTTTAGAAAGTCTGTAGTATCCTGTATGAAGCTGTTTATAGTGTATGGTGGAATGTCATTCTCCAGAGAAATCCATCGCTGTCGAAAGGTTGTTCTCCTACACTAGTGATGTTCTCAGTGCAGCAGAATGATTTTTTGTTGTACTGCACTGCGCACTTCACATACTGTGTCCTCGAGCAGCATTTGACAGTTAGGGCTCACTCCATCGACTGAACACATACAGTAGCGAAAGCAGCAATGTCGGCGGCAGTACTATCAAAGCCACTATCAGAACGGGATAGATTCATCCTTGGTCAGGAAAACAAAAAAACGGCAAAAAAAAAGAGAAATGACATGCGGCAATTACATAGTTTCCTGAGAGACAATGACGAGCACAGGGCAATACATGATATTCCCACTACAGAGTTAGACCCACTGTTAACTGATTTTATCTATAAAATAAGGTTAGATGGCAGTGAATAAACAGTTAAAATGTCAAGCGTGAAAATGTTCAAAAATGAGAAGTTCTTTTTTCCTTCTAGTAACCCAGTAAAAATGTTTTGAAGCAGATACATGCTGTAGTGATTTTTTTCCCCCCAAAAAAACGATGTTCCACCATACACTGTAAAGAAAAATGCATGGGGAACAGTTGACAACAGGGCTAATCTTTCACCTCGTTGGCACTATGACGATGGATTGCCTCTCGAGCTGCTCTCTCGAGGTAATCCATCATCATAGTGCCAACTCGGTGAAAGAATAGCCCTGTTGTCAACTGTTCCCCATGCACTATCCTATATGTGTTTTGCACCAGTGGTTTGAGTATACCTTCTATGAGTCCAGAAATCCCCCCTCAGTTAATGTGTCAATCCCAGATATAATTGGTCTGCCAGGGTTTCCAGATTTGTGAATTTGTGGTAATGTGTAGAAAGTTCCTAGTCCGGGCCTTTTGGTATCAGATTTTCCATTTCCTTATATATGTTCTGGAAATGTGCTGATTAGTTGTTTCAGTTCTTTCATGAATTTCTTTGTGGGGTCTGTGGTTAGCTTCCTGTAGTAGGTGTTGTCCGAAAGTTGTCTGTAGCCTTCCCATATGTTGTTGGTTGTATCCATGATCACAACTGCACCCCCCTTATCAGCAGGTTTAATGGTGATGCTTTTATTGTTTTGTAGGCTATCAATTGCTTTTCTTTCCAAAGAGGAGAGGTTGTATAGAATTTTCCTCTTTTTGAGGAGATGTGTGATTGTACCCTGTGTCTAAAGTTGTCAAGTTTAGGGTTACGTCCACTCTGTGGAGTAAAGTAGGAGTGCTTCTTTTTGTAGTTATAACTCCTATCAGATGAGATCTCTTGATTGTGGAAGGATTCTTTCAGCCATAACCTCCTAAAGAATTCCTCTAGGTCTGAGTACAGTTGTATTTCATCACGTTTTGAAGTGGGACAGAATGTCAGACCTTCCGAGAGAACTGACATTTCTGGCTGTGATAGCCGATGGGTAGAGAGGTTAATTATTCCATTGGACATGGTCATCCAATTTTCAGTCCTAGTGAGGTCTGATTCAGTGTTCATTGTGGACCCATATCTGGGGTGTATATTGACTTCCATTTGGCAATTGGTGTTTGGAAAGGTAGGGTCCTCTGTGTGCTGTATAGTTTTAATTCCAAGATATTGAATGTCTGAGCTTCCCTCTGAGGCTGACTGTTGTGTGCACTGTGAGCTGGGCTCCTCTCTACTCTGTGTTGTATTGGAAGCAGTCCACAGGAAGGTAAGGTCCTCAGTTTCTATGTCACTGTCATTGTGAGACATGAAACCATCATGCTCCTTCTGTAGGAGAATCTGTAGCTTCCTTTGTTTCCTTTTAATTGCAGCTCGTTGTTCTCTGATGTAGAGTCACTGGAGTTCCTTTTCTAATTCTTCTGTTCTTCTTCTATTTTGCTGTTGCAGGTTTTGAAGTATTAGGTTAGTTTGTGATTTTATCATTTCTTTTTTCTGTGCAGTTGGTGTATATGTCCATTTCGCAGTCTTTCACTGGTACGCTTGCAGAGTCATTTTGCATTCCATGAGTTGTGTGTAGTGGCCAGTGGGTTCTTGATGAAAAGACCTCTTGGAGTAATATTCCTTTTCTTGCAGATTGAGAGGAAGCCCTTTGATCTTACAATATGATCTCTCCAACAGACACATTCCAGTGAAAATTAGTCTTCCTGTTTGTAAGAGGTGCAAATTGACTGCAATGCTTTGATCTGTAAACTGCTAGTCTAAGTTTTGAATCCACATCCAACCTTTATATCTGTCATACTGCGCAGCTGTTTTCACTTTGACCTGAGGAAGAGAGTTTTATCTCTTGAAAGTTAGTCTTAAAAATAATTTTGTTAGTCCAATAAAAGGTATCACCTGAATATTTTTTTTCTCTACATAGGATCATGTTGGACAGTTTCTCTGGAAAATAAATACATTGTTAACTGAATGCTAACTTGTGCATTAGCACTGGGTAGGAGTTTGTATATATATATATAACATCTTATCAAGGATATCATTTTATTACTAATTTTCTTAACACACTGGTCTTTTCTTTTGACTGATTGAATAAGTTTGATTATGGAAGGTGGCATGGTAATTTAATCCACCTGATTCCTGTATATAGTGCAATGTTTCTTATATGATGTACTGTCTATCTGACCCTGTGAATATCTTGTTCAATAAAATTAAAGTTAAAAAAAATCTTTGATAACTCTTCTCAGCTGTATTCAGCACAGACTAATAAACAATACGGTAGCACCATACTCACGTAATATAAACAAGTTCTAAGTTCTTTGGTACCAGTACTCTTTTGTACTTTGCAAGTGTGAATACTGGATAGAATGACATTGAGATGAACTGCTTGAGCCTCATCCTTCTTTTCCAGCTTCTGCAAAAGTTGTGCAGCTGTAAGACCATGAAGTGCTGTGGACATAGGTATAGTGTGTGCAACTGCAGCAGAGAGCAGAGAAGATATCTACTGTAGTTCACGCTCCCAAAGGAGATGAAAAATGTATTGTACTGTTTGTTACTTCTGAGTTTGACACCAGAAGTTAGAAATCTAAATTCTCGGAGTTCAGCTCCAGGAACACAGTCCTCACATTAATCTTAATGCCCACCTGTAACAAATGAGAAAAGATCAGCAAAGCACCTTGATTCCAGTGTACTTTCCCATATACTGACATTGTAAATCTCAACCTTTTTCCTTTGGCAGAGGTAAACATTTCCTGTTACAGGGTCCCTGTTGTGGAGAGGGTGAAGGGAATATCATACATATGCATTTTGTTTGGTGTCCAATGATACCTTCTCAGCCACTGATTTTCTGGTGTCTAATATTCCATACGCAATGCCAATGTTACTCATTTGATCAGAAAGAATTGGATTCTTTTTAAGTATTGCAGAGCTCTTTTAGCTCTCTCCAGATTCATCATATTTTGCCAAACTGTCTACTTTAGTAGGAACACCACTCATCAAAATAAATATTATGTTATTGCATGCGATTTCCTAAACATTTCTTTATGTGGCAGTGAGAGGTATACTATTGATCCCTTCAAAAATGTGATCACTTCTTTCTTTGGCATGTTTTTCAGTTTTGTGTTTAGCAGCAGAATTGTTTGGAATGGTTTCAGTGTCTGAATTAGAGTCCACTCAACAAACTGATCAGTCAGTCTCCTTGGGTGTTGCATCTGTCTTCATGTTGTTTAAAATAGGATGAAGAGGTAGGACATTTTCTCTAATTTAACTATGACAGAATAGACACATGTACACCACCTCAACCGGTATGAACTAGAGATGAGCAAAAGTGGGAAAATTCAGCTTTAGCGGAACATACAAACATATGAATCTGCCAGCAAAAGCAGACCTCGTGGTCTATCAAGTCTGCCTGAGTGCACAGCTAGCACCCTTAGATTGCAGCTTCCTTGCCCCCCCCACCTCCAGGATGTTCTCAGCCCTACCTACTCAGACCCTCCCCCATGTCCTGTCCTATGCCCTCCTAATACTGCCCATCTTAAAACTACCCACCGTCTTACATGAAATCATCCCCTCTGAAAGAGCATTCCATTTTGACACCACCCTTTCTGTGAAGTAGTGTCTCCTCATCTTTCTCTGAAATCTGCCCCTCTCCAGTCAGTTCGGGTCAGTAACGTCTCGGAAGGAATATCACAGAAACAACAAAGCAGAAGGAAAATCATGGGGCATAACATCGCAGTGGACAAAATAAAGCCTGACAACAATACCGCTAATGGTAATGCCACAAAATGTAACAGTGCAGTGGCAGACAGATGCGCCGATGCATGAAACTGAGTGGCATGTAGGAATCACCAGGGTGGGCAACTGGGGGTCCACCAGTAGTGCCAACACTGTGACTAAACAGCCATGGCCCACCCCGGGCAGGCCCCACCACCATGTAGCACTCACAGGGACACACAGGGCCAGGCACACAGTGGCACCCACAAACCAAAACAGATGCAATGGCAGTGGAACCATGCCAAACCGAGCCCTCAGGATGGAGATGGCACAAGGGGCAGTGACAGCAGCACAGGGCAATGGGAACAGTGGGTGCCCTCAGGACAGGGCATAAAGGTATGATGAGGGTTGGGGATGCAGACACCCAGCAAACAGGATGGATTTAGGTGTGTCGGTGCCCAGGGTACAGAGAGGACATGTGCCCACTACAGAGAGTCATGGAGAGTGGTCACTGGCAGCCGAGGGGGGAGCTTCTGTGACCACTCACGGGATGACAGCAGGATGCAGGGAGACTGTGCTGTACCAGCTGGGTTGATTACTGTAGCTGGCGGTGTTTTCTGCCTGCATGTTACCTATCCTGCAGTATTTTGTCCTGCAATGTGATGTACTGCTGATATTGTAGGTGGCGATGTTTATGCTGCTTTGTTCTGTCCGGCGATATTTTGTCATGCACTGTTACTGGCTGGATCCCTCCAGCCTTAGCCCATGCCCTCTTGTGCCCCTTCCCTTACTCAGCTTAAATAACCTATCAGTGCTAGCTTTGTTGATCCCCTTCAAGTACTGGAAGATTTCAATCATATCCCCCCATCCCTTCTCTCCTCCAGGGTGTACAAACTCAGATCCCTTAGCCTGTCCTCGTAGATTTTGCCTTCCATTACAATATCATTTTTGTCACCCTACACTACACCCCCTTTAGCTGTCTAACATCCTTCTTCAGATACAGATGCCAGTATTGTACACAGTACTCCAGGTGTGACCAGACCAAGGACCTGGAGAAGGGCATGATCACTTCCCTGTGCCTGGATGAGAATCCCCTTGCAATACACCCCAGCATCCTGTTAGCCATTTCTGCAGCTTTCCTGCATTGAGCAGAGTTGTTTATGCTCTCTGTTACCAATATCCCTAAGTCCTTCTCTTCCCCGGTGACCTCCATCCTCACCCCAAACCAATATTCCTTCCTCTGGTTCTTGTCCCTGAAGTGCATAACCATGCACTTCTTCACATTGAATCCCATCTGCCACTTCACCGACCATTCCTCCAGTTTGGTCAGGCCCCACTGTAGTTGTTTCCATCCATCATCTTCATCCACTACCACCTCATTTTAGTATCATCTGTGAACAGACTGATCCTGCTGTCAACCCCCGTGTGAGATGACCGATATGAATAGCCCAAACAACACTAGGCCCAGCATTGATCCCTGCGGCACTCTACTCATCACCAGCCTCGGTTCTGAGAGTCCCCTCCCCACCACCACCCATCGCTGCCTCCCCTTTAGCCAGTTCACGAGCCAGTTAACCAGCTTCCCCCACCCCCACGGATTTTGGTTCCCCCTAGCCACCCATGAGGCACTGAATTAAAGGCCTTGCTGAAGTCCAAATATAGGACATCTACTATGTGGCCCTTGTCCAGCTCCCTTGTTACCCAGTCGTACTACTTTGCTAGATTGGTCTGACAGGATTTCCCCCTGAGATGAATCCATACTGCTGCCTACCCTGGGGTCATTCACCTTAAGAAATGCTACCAGCCTCTCTTTCGGTATTGCTTTCATGAGTTTTCCTAGTATGGAGGTGAGAATCACAGATCTGTAGTTGCCTGGCTTGTCCTGTGGGCCGTTCTTGTGTAAAAGCACCACATGGGCTATTCTGCAGTCCTGTGGCATGCATCCCGTGTCCAGGGAGGTGCTGAATAGGTATGCCAGTGTCCTGGCCAGTACCTCCACCATCTCCCTCAACACCCTGGGATGAATACCATCAGGACCTGGTACCTTGTCCACCCTTAGTGTCTTCAGCCCCTGAAGTACTCTATTCTCCTCGATCAATCGGTCAGTCATCTCCTCCCCGACCCCACCCTCCCAGTCCACAGAGGTATTGGACCACCTTTCCCCTGTGTGAACACACAGCAGAAGTAGTAATTTAGTGCTTCTGCTTGTTCCGCACCCTTTTCCACCTAAACCCAGCCCTTCTTGATCTGTACTATTTGCTCCCTGCACTTCCTTTTCTCCCTCATGTATCTAAAAAAGTCATTTTCTCCTCCCTTAATGCCCTGAGCCAACTTCAGGTCCCTGGAGGCCTTGGTCTCCCTAACCAGCTTGGTTACCTCCTTGGATCAATTCACATACACCTCCCTGACCTCCCCCATCCCCTCCTCTTGAATATCCGATATGCAGCTCTTTTTACCCTCACCTCCCCCAGCACTTTGCTGTTTTTGCGAACACGGCTTCTTGGCTCTGTTATTCTTGCTCAGAGTCCTGGTGCAAACCTCAGCAGCCTATTTTAGACCAAGTTTGATGATATCAAACTTCCGCTAGGCATCCATCTCCAGCCTAATCTCCTCCAGTCACCCTTGCAGTATTTCCCACTCTCTCCCGAAGTCCACTTGCCTGAAGTCCACCACCTTCTATGTTCCAAAATTTCACAAGTTTCACTAAATTTTCTGAATTTCCACTTCTGGCAAATCAGAAATCTTCTGAATGTGTTCGGCTAATTTTTGTCTTGTTCCATGGAATGTTTTTTGCTGAACTGCAGAATAAAATGCATGAACTGTGAAATTAATACATTAGTCCACAATTCATGTGATTATCCCTCAGTTCAGTGATCAGTTCTACACTGTCCCCATAGGAAAAAGAAAAAAAACTAACCTGGTGAGTATCCCCTCACAAGAGTGACTCAGTTTGAACAAGACAATTTGGGTGAGTACAAAATACACTAGTTTGTATTAAGAGCACATGTTAAGTTAAGTGCTGTAGTTTCGTCAGTCAGTGGTATAGGGAGTTCATTTTTGAAGCATGTAGGTAGTTGTTTGGACAACCAGATATGGGCTGGCCATGTAGCGTAGTAGTTATAGTCACAACCTGTGTGGCTGGCAGACCCATGTTTGAGACTAGATATGTGGAGAGTTTTTTTTTATTCCCATTCCACCTATCCTCTAGGCTTTGTTCCCCATCACCCCTAGCATAGGAATATTTTATTTCCCCTCCACGTTTGTCTGTGTCCCTGAGTTGATTTCACCCCCAGAGTAAGAATATTTGATTTCCCCCCAACTTTCTCCCCCTTCCTGAGTAGCGTCTCCCTGCAGAGTAACCCTCCTCTTGAGTTTTTCCCCATCCCTGAATTGCATTCCCCCTGGTGATAGTTATTTTAATTGGGGAGGGTGCGGTAGGCAGACCCCCCCCCGACAGAAAAAGTCACTGTAGCTGTTTGCTGGTTTTGGAGCATGCTGTAGTGCTCCTTGTCATTTTGATTGTGGCTGTTATTTCTTCACTTTTTTTTGTTGCTGCTGTTTTGTAGCCGCTCTTTTGACATGGAACCTACCTGGTGTCCAGTGGCACCTCCCACCCTCCGATTGATCACTGGTGCCACCCCATAATTATTGTTTTCTGGTTGTCTAGTGGAGCCCCCACCCTGTGATTGCTCATCCTGGCTATAAATATTGTTTCCCTGGTGTTCAGTAGCACCTACCACCCTCCGATTGCTTGCCCCAGCTGTAAATATTGTTTCCCTGATGTTTAGTGGCACCCCCCACCATCCAATTGCTTGCCTCAGCCATAATTAAATATTTCCCTTGTGTCTAGTGGCACCGTCAACCCTCTGATCACTCACCCCAGCCATAATTAATATTTGACCAATGTCTAGTTGCCCCCCACACCTGCCACACAAGGTTGTGTACACCAACCTGCCAGCCCCATACCATACATAGTCAGTCACTGCCTGGGTCAGAAAAGACAATAGGGATTGGGGAGCCAATACAGCATCCAGCACTGCCCTCTACTTACCGCCTCATTTGGCCACGGTATGTAATGTCAGGGACCGTGCAATAGGGTTGCGAACTCCCAGTCATTACATACAATGGCCTGCCAAGGTGGTGAGAAGAGGGCTGTGCCAGTCATTGTGTGGGCGCCAGAATCCCTATTTTCTGACCCAGGCAGTGACTGCCTATGTATGGAAGGGAGGTGGCAGGTTAGTGCATCCAACCTAGTGTGGGCAGTATGAGGGGGCCACTAGACACCATGAAAATATGAATTATGTCCAGGACAAGTGATCAGAGGGTGGGGGGTGCCACTGGACACCAGGGAAACAAACAATTTTATTACGGCCAGGGCGAACGTACAGAGGGTGGGGGTTGCCACTATACACCATGGAAATAAATTAATATGGGGCCAGCGATACATACTGTATAACACAATTCATACTTTCATTCTGCAGTTCAGTAACTCACTGAACTGTGGCATGCATTTGTCAATTGCAGACTAATTGTATTAAACTGAAGAAAGAAATTCCAAAGAACTGACCTCTGACAGTGATCAGTTCTGCAGAAGTTTTTTTCACACAGTTTAATACATTAGCCTCCTCGATTGATACATTTATTGCACCGTTATAAGTCAGAATTTCCATGAAAGTTGCCAGTTTGATTTCTGTACTTTCGCGGAACTGAAAGTTCGACTTTTGCACAAATCCTGCCAATGGAAGATTTGTTTTGCACAGCACTAATGTGAAGTCATTTTTCAGTAACAAGTATACTATTAAGTGTCACAACATCTTATTCCATTTTAAAATTTTTCTTTGTCTGTACTTTAAAGTCGGTTAGAGCTGCAAAACCCAGGGGCTCTGTATTATATGGGGGGGTGGAGAGTATAGTAAACAAGCAAGAAAGAGACCTAGGGGTCTCATATTTGTGATGAACTCAAGGTGGCTGGGCAGTGTGACAAAAAAGCAGGAAAGGTTATCAGCATTCTGGGGTGCATTGGGACAGGGATGTCTAAGAGGAAGCGGGAGGTAGTGTGGCCTTTGTATCACTCACTGTTGAGGCCCCCCCAGTGTACTGTGTCCAATTCTGGAAGCTGCACCTCTACAAGGACATCAAAAGGATGGAGGCAGTACAGAGGAGGCAACCCAAATGGTGAGATGGTTGCGTGAGAGGCCGTAAGAGGAAAGGCTGCAGGAACTCAATACGTACTCCCTGGAAGAGAGGAGAGCAAGAGAGGCAAGCCTGAAAACTACAACTACATCACAGGAGTAAACATGGTGTAAGTGGAGTGTCTATTTCAGAGAAGGTAGCAAAAGGAGTGAGGAAATAGTGTAGGCAGGGAGAAATGGGCAGACTGCATGGGCCAAGCAGTCCTTATGTGTCTTTAAATTCTATGTTTCTATGTAAATGAAGTCACTAGAACAGGGGGCATGCAATGAAGCTAAGGGGGGATGTTTAGGATAGATGCGCAGAAATGCTTCCTCGTGGAAAGGGAGATGGATGACTGGAACAGCCTACCAGAGGAGGTAGTGTGGGCAAAGACTGTGGGGAGCTTCAAGCATGCATGGGATAGGCACAGTGGTATATTCAGCAGAGGAACTGGGGAGGGAGTGGCATCTATGACCAAACTAGGGTCAGTGGTAATGGAGTAGGCAGGGACAAGGGCATACTGGATGAGCCTAAAATGCCTTTTCTGCCAACAAAATCTATGCTTCTATGAGATCTGTAAAATATTAGGCATATACTGTATGTGCACCACTGATAGCTCGTATGGTGGCTGACAGAAGAGGGCCATTCTGGTAACCATATCGATCCACCGAACATCGTCAGTCACACCAGTAAGGTGTGTGTGAGATGGTAGTAGTTTGTGAGTGGGCAGGTTGGGTGAGGGGTGCTAGACCAACAGTGATTGTTTATTTCTGATAGCGGGCGATGGGGGTGGGGAGACAACATCAGGATAATGCTGCATAATAAGAAATAGGTGATCGGGGTGGGGGGTGCCACTAGACACCAGGGAATGCATCCGACACCTTCAGGATGGATGCTAACAGGCTGTTGCACGCTATGTGAGTCCATGATGGGCATGTAAATGGCCCCTTAGTGCCTTGCATGCCCAGTGGGCTCATTTGCATGTTGTGGCTGATTTGTAGCCCACAGGGGTCTTGGTGCTATCTGTTCTGGGTAGTGATAGAAAGTATACTTAGAATGGCAGAAAAAGGGGAGATATTGCTAATGGGTGATCTGAATATGTCAGATGTTAACTGGAGTGCAGTTGCAGCAGCCACTTCAAAGAGTGGGGTTATGCTAGATGCCCTACAGGGGGCATGCCTTAAACAACTAGTATTGGAACCCACTCGAGAGAGAGCAATCTTAGACCTGGTTCTCTCAAATGGAGATGGAGAGAGGATCACAGATGTAAAAGTGGGTAGCCATCACAGGAACTAGCGACCATCCGAACAGTATGATTCACAATAAACACAGCAATAGAGTCAAGCCATAGCAAAGTACTGACTTCAGGAGGGCTGACTTTCACAAATGGGTGAGTGCCTAGGAATTCATTAGCAAATGGGCAGGAAGGAGGGTGGAATAACAATGGGGAATAATAAAATCTGCCATCACAGAGGTAACAAGCCTTGTGTAAAGCAAATAAACAAAACAAAACAATGTAAGAAACCACTATGGTTTTCAAAGGAGGTGGCAGGGAAGATTTAAGAGAAAAAGAAAGCATTCAGGAAGTACAAGGAATCACAGAAGGAGCAGGACAGAGAATTGTATCGGTTAAAGCAAAAGGAAGGTGGGAAGGCAGTCAGAACAGCAAAGGCGAACGAGGAAAAGATAGCCAACTCAGTTAAGAAGGGGGATAAAACCTTTTTTAGGTATATCAGGGAGCTAAGGAAGACCAAGGAGGGATAGTGAGAGGCTTAATGGAGGGGGGGCAGAGGGTGACTGTGAAAGGTAGAGATACTAAACAAATATTTTTGCTCAGTATTTACAAATGAAGAGGGGAAGGTACCTAAAACAAACAATAGAAACACTCTGGATACAGAAGTTGATTCCAACCCATTTACAGAAGAAAGGGTTCTGAAAGAACTCTTAAAACTGAAGGTGAACAAAGCAATGGGGCCTGATGGGATTCATCCCAGAATTCTATAAGAAATAAGGGTAGAACTAGTGACACCACTGACTACCCTCTTTAACAAACCATGGGAGGATGGGGTGGTACCTGAGGACTGGAGGAGGGCAGATGTTATTTCCACTTCACAAAAGTGGGAGCAGGGCAGAAGCAGGAAACTACAGACCTGTTAGTTTAACCTCAGTGATAGGGAAAATGATGGAATCACTTCAGAAGGAAAGAACTGTTGAGTACCTAGAGGCCAGAGGGGCACCGGACCCAAGGCAGCATGGATTCACAGTGGGAAGGTCATGCCAGATGAATCTAATAGATTTCTTTGACTGGGTGACCAAAGTAGTAGATCAGGGAGAGACTGTGCACATGGCCTACCTAGACTTTAGCAAGGCATTTGACACAGTCCCACACAAAAGATTAATATACTAGTTAGCCAGCCTGGGAGTGGGTCCTAAGATGATAGCCTGGGTAAAGAATTGGCTGGAGAACAGGACGCAGAGGGTAATAGTAAATGGAGTCCACTTGAAGAAAGGGGGTTACTAGTGGTACCGCAGGGTTCAGTATTAGATCGTCCTCTTCAATGCTCCTATAAGCAACATTGCAGAGGGACTGAAGAAAAGTATGTCTTTTGCAGATGACATAAAGATCTGCAACAGAGTTGATGCACAAGGTGGGGTGGAAAGGATGAGAAGGGACTTGGCAAGGTTAGAGGAATAGTCAAATGTATGGCAGCTTAGATTCAATGCTAAGAAGTGCAAGGTAATGCACATGGTAAACAAAAACCCAGGGGAAGAGTACACAATGGGAGGTAAAATACTAACAACAACAAAAATGGAAAGGGACCTGGGGGTAGTCATATCAGATGACTTAAAGGTGGGCAAGCAATGTGAGAGGGCAGTAAGGAGGGCTGGGGGGATACTGGGATGCATAGGGAGAGGCATCACCAGTAGAAAACAGTAAGTTGTTATCCCTCTGTACAGACAGCTGGTGAGACCCCATCTGGAGTACTGCATGCAGTTCTGGAGACCCAGTCTCAGCAAGGACATAGACAGGATGGAAGCTGTCCAGAGGAGGGCAACAAAATGGTGCAGGGTTTGCACGGAAGACACATGAAGAAGTGACTAAAGGAGCTTATTATGTATAGCCTCGAGGAAAGGAGGGAGGGAACATGATGAAACTTTCAAGTACCTCAAGGGAATCAAACAAAGTCCAAGAAGGAAGCATCTTTCAAAAAAAGAGGTGTGCAAGAACAAGGGGGCACAATTTGAAGATGGGGGGGGCGGCTCAGAGGTAATGTAAGGAAGTATTTTTTCACAGAGAGGATTGTGGATGCATGAAACAGTCTTCCGGAGGAGGTTGTGGAGTCGAAAACAGTGGTTGAATTCAAGCATGCATGGGACAGTCATAAGGCAATTCTAGGGGGTGGGGGTAGAAAGAAGTAGGCTGCTGGTTAACTAGGATCTGCAGCTTATCCATAAGGTAGGGAGAATGGGCAGACTGGGTGGGCCAAGTGGTCCTTATCTGCTATCTAATTCTATGCTTCTATGCTTCTACTGTATATCTGCTTACAAAAAACACAATAATTATCACATTTTGCTTATTTTGTCCAGTCCAAATGTTGTAATCTCAGTACCAAATTTTCAAACAACTAGGTTTCCCTTAGTCCTGTAGATTTGCACATTGGCTGTGTGTGAGCTGTTGAAATATCGTAAAAGGTGCATCCTGATTTTTTCCTACCGGGTCAGAATGTCGTACATGTATGACATTCCTGCTAACTCGGAATAGCACCGTAGTTGAAAGTGAATGGTGCAATACCGCTAATGCTGCTGTACGTGGTATTGCACCATTTGCACTATACCAGGCAGAGGATAAGACCTCTGCTTGAACTGAGTTCCATTGAGCAGCTGCCATGGTTCAATGGACTGACCCACTGCCACAAGGAACCCAGGCACTGCTTTTGGGACCTGGCTTGATTCCCAGTCCCAGAAACTTTCATTTTTTTCAACTTTATTTCCCTCTGGTCGCGGCCCCATGGACCTCTCTCAGGCATCCGAGTCCGTGTCCTGCCCACCAGAGGCCCCCCCGAGCATGTACTTCCTCTCCCCCTCCTCCCTGCAGCCGGTACCCCTTGTCTAACCCTCCCAGGGTGGGTCGCCTTACTCCTCTTGGGCGCTCTTACAGACAGACTCCGGCTACAGGGTAGGACGGCCGTGGAGGACCTGGAAGGTCAGTCAGGGTTGGCCCAGCGATGGGCATGGGGGACTGGTGCTGTCACCTATCCATGGTCCCATTGTTTTCACTGTTCTTGTGTCCCTAGAGCTCAGACATGCAACGACGTTGAGCTCGGCTGGTGCACGCTCCTGCGCACCCCTGAATGACATCTGCCGCAGCTCCAATCCCCAGCAACTTGCGGCCATGCACTGTAGTGCCTCCAGCCTCCGCTAGAGGATACCAGTGCATCGGCAGGTGGATCCCCCCTCCCCGGGGAAGGAGAGCAGTCCTAGGGACGCTCAGTCCTTCCCTCCTGCTGATCCCGATGACCGGGTTCATTCCCGAACTTCAATTAACGCCGGCGTGAGAGTGTGGCATCCAGCGCTCAACCCCTTGGCACCACTGGGATGGTCCCAGAAACTTTCATTTTTTGCACGAGTTGAACACCCCCCCCAGAGTTGAGAATCCTTATTGGGGGGGTTTGGGGGTGGAGCCCCTCACAAAAAACAGTGTTATGCCACATGGCAGAAATCCCGCTTTATTGGCAGAGCGATTTTACTATGCGGTATAATGTCTTGCGACATTATGACCCCGTGCCTGATTTTTCATATAATTAAGAAAAGTTGAGCAGGATCCATGTTGCCTTCCTCTAGGAAGAGATTTAAATGTACAAATATGTCAACAGCATTTTTGACCAAGTAAATTGCTGAAACAGAGGTGTGCGTTCCTGAATTATACACAGTGTTCACGTGCATGTCGTGAAAAACACTTTCACAAACTCCACTATACAAACATGCTAAGGAGTGACCCCCAAAATTTGTATGAGTTCTTATTTGACATTTGTCTATTTGTTCAGTGAGTTTGTGTCTTGTTATTGTCTGTCAGTATGAAAAAATTAATAATAAAATCTGTGGCATAATCAACAGACTTTTGCCTGATATTGCAGGTATCATCACATGTCCAACTATGGACAGATTTGTTTGTATCTGCAGAAGACACAATGCCTTCACCTTGACCTTGTGATTGATTGTCATTTACTAATGGTAGAATAGTGTGTGTTTTGTCATACTCAGCAACACATAAAGCTACCTGCTTGTTGTGTGGATGTATGTTTCTTGCCAAAAAAATGCCTCTCGCTGGTCAATGGGCAGCAAATATACTTCAAGTATATAAACATAGCACTCATGGACCAAGCAATGTTTCAATATATTTATTGTAAGTTCACCATAATTCATTCAAAACACCTTCACTAAAACTGCTACAGCCAGGAACAGACCCCCAGTGCTTCAAGACTCAACCATTCTCTTCATCAGGAGGAATGTTGGGATACTCTTCTTCTCTGCCTTTGATCCCAAGTTTCAATCAATTCATCATTTCACCCTCAGACTTCCTCAGTGTAATGACATAACTGGGCTTCACACAAGTGGCTGCTTCTGTGACCCATTGCCATAGTCACTCCTTGAACTTAATATTCTCACTGGGGATTGAGATTTACCAACTCAAGATTGAGCCGGTCCTGTGGTCAGATCACTGCACAATGCAGTTCGAGTTTGGGCTGCCTCCCCCCAGAATTCTTCCCCTGTGCAGCTGGTACATTATTGTCCATTAGGGGGATTGTCCCCAGAGGGGTTAATAGTGCTAATGGACATCTCGGTACTGAGTGCTGCTTGTACAGTTAGCAAGAGTGAGATGGTGGGGGCCTATAATAGGCCCATCACCACTGTGTTTGATGTTGTCATGCTGATCCTTATCTGATTCAGGTCTTCTCTCTTGAGATCCCCCTGGTTTGATGGGGAGCTCAAGAAGATGAAGACCAAAGGTCAGAGAGTGGAGCATTGCTGGTGTAGGTCACAGTCAGAGGAGGACAAGCTGGCTCTGAGAACTCACTATGGTAAATATCAGAGGGTAATTTTTCTATAAGATAGCAGGTTATTTGTTCAGGGAGATTGCAGCAGGGAGGAGCAGACTGGCTCAACTCTTCCAGATTGTGAACAGGCTGCTTCACCTTACCTGTCTGCAACTAGTTAGACTAGCTTCTGTTGCAAAGTTCGAGGAGTTCGCTCTTTTCTTCTCTGACATTTGTCCACCATCAGTGCTGCAATTTCCCCAGCTGGGCTTTATAGGCCTGGTAGTGTCACGTTACCTGTCTCTGAGGTCACTCCACTTGCCTGGAGTGAATTTAGACCAGTGAGAGTGGAAGAGGTCTGTGGGGTAATTTTGAAGAAATGGCCCACTTTTTGTGACCTGGACCTGGGCCGACGCATCTCCTAGTGGGATGTGTGGCATCCCTTGGTCCAGTGTTTGCTGAGAAAGTCTGGTGCTTGCACTTGGAGGGACTATTCCTGATGCCTTGAAAGAGGCACTGGTGAATCCCCTTCTGAAAAAAAAACATCTCTTGACATTTTGTTGAATTATAGATCAGATCCTAACTTTCCCTTTTTTGAGTGAGGTATTGAGAAAATTGTAGATCTATGAAGAGTCACATGATGAATGGATCACAGTAGCAGCATTTTCAGTCAGCTCCATCGGGAATTCTGATTATAACTAATTAAATTTGCTTTTCCTCCATTAGTGGCTTATTTTCTATGTGTCCACATCAATAAAATCTTGATGTATCATCATTACCTCATAAATTGAAAAGAATATGTACATAGATAGTTTGCAAGTCAAAGTTTCTGATATGCCATCTGAAATTACAACATGAGCTGTGGAGCCCAAATGGACCTGGCTCAGTGAAACTCCATCTCCACCGGCAATCCCGGTGTCTTCCTTTTTTGCAACAGAGTGCTTTTTTTTGGAACTAAATTCTATTAAGGAGGCAATGTTGGCACTAACAGCAGACTTTCAATCATTTAAGCCTGCCTTGCAAGAGTTGACCATGAGGATCACACATTCTGAAACCAGAATTTCTTTCGGCAGAAGGACTGTAATCCAGAACTGAGCTGGAGGTTACAGCTCTCCATCACATGATTGCCATCCTGGAAGAAAAAGTGGTAGGCCTTGAAGGCAGAAGTCAATGTAATAATTTAGTCTGTTTGGGGTTACCAGAATTTGAGTATGGACCCCATGTCCTAGGATTTGTTCAGAAACTATGCACAAAAATAGCAGGCCTTCACCAAATGGCCTACATATGTTACTAAGTGGGCATACCATGCTCTATGCCAGAAATCAGCACCTGGTGAACAGCCTGTCCTATAATATTTCAGTTACTGAATTAGTTGGATTGGGCTCACGTTTTACACAAAGTGCAGAAAGCACAATCCTTACAATGGGAGCATCATAAAATCAGAATAGTTCAAGATTTGCCATTTCAGGTTCAATAACAGCGTGTGGATTATAGACCTCTCCTTTTTATGCTGATTGTGCGCATGTGCAAGAAACATGTTGCAGCTGCTTGCTGCAGAAGCAGGTTGTGGAGGTGCGGCACTGTTGTGGCCAGTGCCCCCACTGCCTTTTGAGGCTTGGCCCGCTTTTCCCAATGGGGTGGCACACTGCTGCTGACACTAGTTCTGCCAGTGTGCCACCACCTTGAAACATTTTAGCCACTGCAATCAGGGGCCACCTCATCATTGCAGCATCAGCCATTCCCCTGCAATGAGGGAGCAACCCATCATTTCAGGGTGGTACCTTGCATGCCCTGACCCAGTCCCTATAGGCATAATGTCCCCACCCTCAAGTTTCTGCTGCATGCCGAGGAGGTGCCCAATCCCCCTCGGCATCATGCCCCCCCTCTTTCTTTGCCAACGGGGCACCCAATCTCCGTCGACTTCAGTCCCACCTTCCCCACTGAATTTGCTGACAGGGGAATCCACTCCCCATTGGCATAATGTCTACCCCCCAATGTTTTGTCTGCCAAGGGGGATGTCCAATCCAACTCAGCTCTCCCACCCCCCTCGGTATCTGCCGATGAGGGTGCCCAATCCCCCACTGGCTAAAGCCTCCTCAAACCACTCAGGTGGCACAAATGTCCCTGAAAAAAAAAAAGTCCTGCAATGTTTTTTTTAACCCTGTAAACAAGAAACTGTCCCTTGTTGAGTCCATGGCCCACCCCAACTCCAACCCAACTCTGCACACCTGCCTCCCACATACCCCCCTCTACCTCACACTCAAGCCTGGCGCGACGATCTTCGGTGGACCAGGAACAAGTCTGCACTCTGCAAAGCTGACTGCGAATTGAAGAAATGCCAGTAAGCTGTATAACGGCATAAATAGGGGGTTTTTCAACTTTGGTGCAGATCTTAGCCATTTTCTGGAAGTTTGGCACCAAACATGGGGTAATTGGGACCCCTCCTCATGAATTCAGCCACTGTCAAGGTGTTATTTGGTCCCAAAAGGTGATTTCACGGTCACTGCGTGGAATCACCTTTCAAGACTGATCAACAAAACAACAGTGCCAGTGTTCATGAGATGGGGTCTCAAAAAGCCTGTGTTGCAAATTTGGTGGAAAAATAAAAAAAATGGCTGTTTTACGAGCATGCGTTGTGCAGTTGCTACGCTTGTAACTTCACAAATTTGCAATATTTTCACTCCAGATTTTCAACATTGGCATTTTTCCACATCTCCTTATGAACAGTATAGCTGTCATTTTTCAAATCCTGGCCAAAATGTGTGTTCACATGTCTGGCACAGAATAGCACGGTCGCTGTGGAAAATCAGTGTTTGGGACACATTAAGAAAATCACAGTGATACTGTTCATGAGCAGATGTCCTAAAATGCCTATGTTGAAAATTTTGTCATGAAAGTACATAAAATGACTGTTACTAGCGTGCGTTACGCAGTTTCCACGCACCGTTGTAACTTCGCAAATTAGTAATATTTTCATGCCAGATTTTCAACACTGGCATTTTTTTACATCTCCTTATTAAGAGTACAACTGTCATTTTTCACATCCTGGCCAAAATGTGTTTTCACGCTTCCAGCACAGAATAGCACAGTCACTTTGGGATATCAGTGTTTGGGACAGATTAAGATCAAGTGAGAGAGGGGGAATGACCGAGCTCAACTGAGCACTGTTGGGACTGCTGCAGATTTCTTTGTGGGCAGAAAAAGGCTCTAATGCAGGCAGAAGCCCAGTACAACAGGGCAGCCTGCAGCGCCAGGAGAAACAGAATGAGTGAGTGAGAGAGGACGAGGGAGAAAACTCACGGAACTCTGTCAGGACTGCTGTGGATTTCTTTTGTGGGCAGAAAAAGGTGCGAACGCAGGTTGGGGCCCAGTACAAAAGGGCAGCCTGCAGCACCAGGATAAACGGAACAAGCGAGTGAGAGAGGGGGAGTGAGTGAGCTCAATGGAGCTCTGTCAGGTAGTGTTGGGTGAAAGCTACGAATTCCACTTTCGCCAAACTTCCACGAAAATTCAGACATTTCTCGGAAATCGTGGAACTTTCGCCATTGGCGAAACTGGGGATTTCCGCTGATTTTCTCCGAGTTGTGCAGACGTTTTCTTCTTAACTGTGGAAAAATTGATATAAACTGCAGAATTTATTCTATCCACAGTTTAAAGAACTGTCAGTGGATGAACACCTGCTTGTACAACCATGCGGTCATTCACTGACAATTCAGTGGGCCACTGGTAGTGCAGGAGAGAGGAGTGCTGCGCTGGTGGCCCGCTCAGGGCAGGTGGGGAGGGTGGGGTGGTGGCAGATGAACTGTCAGGGTGGTGGTTGGGGGGGGTCCAATAGACACCAGGGAATTGGAATTATTTTTTTTATAAGGGATCAGGGATGGGGAGGTCCAGTAGACACCAGGAATACAGGGAATAGAGGAGGAAGAGTTGGTGGATTTTTTGATGTTTATTTGTGGATTAAGGAATCCAGGATAGGGAGGGAGGTCTGCTAGACATCAGGTAAACAATATGTTTTGGGGGCCATGATCAGTGGGTGGGGGGCCACTAGAAACCAGGAGGGTCCATGGAGGGCATTTACTGGGACCCTGATCAGTGGCGGGGGTGGATTAATGAATTAACTGCAGTTAGAAAAAGCCTCAGAACTGACCACTGGCAGTGATCCTTTCTGAGGATTTTTGCAGTCTAATAAATTAACCAACAGTTGTATACATTTTTCCACAGTTTTAAGGGGAATTTCATTTAAAGTTCCAAAATGATTTTCGAAATTTAGCGGAAGGGAAATTTGCACTTTAGCCGAAATTCCGCTGGCAGAAATTTTTTTTCGCACGTCCCTACTGTTGGGACAGTTGCAGATTTCTTTGTGGGCAGAAAAAGGTGCCAACGCAGGCAGGATCCCAGTACAAAAGGGCAGCCTCGGGCAGCATCGGGAGAAATAGAATGAGAGAGTGCGAGAGGGGGAGTGAGTGCGCTCAATGGAGCTCTGCCAGGACTTTAGAGTTGCCCACCTCCCGCCCAGGTTCCTCTGTGGTCCTATATTACAGCAGGGTCTCTGGTGTGGAGATAGAACAATGATTGGATGCTTTTAGGATTACTGTAATAATAAAGATTTAGTTGTTCTGTTTATTTCTCTAACTGAGCTAAGTACTGAGCTATACTAATATGATTGCTGTAATAATACATATTTATTTGTTCTGTTTATTTCTCTAACTGAGCTGTAATACTTGGAGTGCAATAGGATTTCTAACTGGGCTAAGTTAAACTATATGAGAGCTGAGAACAAAAAGTATGGTAGCTGAGGGGTGAAAAATGGACAAGGAGGCTTTAGGATTGCTACAGTAATACAGTATCTAATGGATGAGATTTGAGACTGAATTAACCCAGTCGCCAAGGGGTTAATAGGGGATCTAGTGTGGGGAGGGACAGGAATTTGAGTAAACAGAGGCCTAAAAGTTGTAGTAGAGTACAGAACCTGGGAGTAAGTGCCCGTAACATAAGATGGGGGCCAAAATGGGGCAGGTGCCACATGTCAATAGGGCAGGCATCTTTGGAAGGGTGGTGGGGTGTACAGAGTGTGGGTCTGCCATGATCTTGGACTAGGCTTGGAGGATGGGGGGGTGTATGGTCTGCAGATGACTGGCTAGTTTGAGGGAGGAACTGTGGAGGTTAGGGAGGAGTCTAAGTGGCAAGGCAGATGAGTATGGTAGGCATCCTGGGGGGATAGGAGATGGCAAAGGGGGATGGAGGAAGAACAACTAGGGAGTGAAACCGACCACAGTATCATTTGCACTAATAGAAAAGACAGGAGAAGGGAGGATGTGCCAGAGGTGAGGGGGCTCCTGATGGGGAGGAAGAGATCACGAGGAGTACCAGGGAGACAGCAGATGGCTGCGGTTAGAGGGGCCAGGGTGACATGGAGGGAACAAGTAGGAGGGGGGAACCGATAGGGGAAGAGATGGGAGGGGTATCAACTAGGAATAGATTCGAACCTCTGCTGTGGTAGAGAGAGGGGGGGAGCAGGAACATACTGAAGGGGGGAGGATAAGCTGGGCATGAGAGGGATGGCAACAGGTAGGGGAAGAGATAGCAAGGACGAAAGGGTAGAAGGGGGCTAGTAAGGAAGGAGGGGTGGTGATTGGAGGAGAGAAGGCTAGGGGAAGGGGAAGGATGGAAGGGGCATCACTACTGGGGTAGAAGGGAATGGGGGATCTAAATCAACAACAGCGAGGACAGGAGGGGGTTGGAAATCAGCAGAGGTGATGGGGAGGTCGACATGGGAAGCCCTGTAGGAAGTAGTCAGGCTGGGAAGGGGTTCAAGGGGGATGGGAGGAATAAGGCTGAGAAAAGGGGTGAGGTGGAAGTAGGGGGTACAGATACAGAAGTAACAGAGGGTACAGATGGTGGGGGTAAGGGGCAGGGAAGAATGAATACTGGGGTGGTGGAAGAGGCATTAGAAAGAAAAGGGGTTAAGGGATGGGGGGTACTCATCCTGGGGGATTCTATACTGAAATGGTTGAGATGGAGTGGAAAGGGGGAAAGGCACAGCCGTATTTGGGTTGAAGCTGTCCCCAGGTTGACTCAGACCACTGCTGATACCATGTGCAAGCATGGGGAGGAAGGGTAGGCTTCAGGAGTTCAACGAGTGGCTGAGGGATTGGTGCCACACCAAACATTATGGGTTAGTGACTAACTGGGGTAGGATCCCGGGGGAATAGTGACTTGTACGCGGTGGACAGGGTACACTGGAGCAGGAGGGGGGAGTATTAAAGGCAGCATTACTGCCAGCCCACTGGCGCTGAGGGTTGAGGCACTGGACGCCACACCTCACACCATGCTGGCAACCTGGGTACGGATGCGAACCCGGGCTGCCAGGGGGCAGCAGGGGAGGGATAGGATCGAGCATCTGGAGGACTGCTCTTCTATCCCAGGGCAGGATCCAGGGACCCACTGCTCTGTAGCAGCCCCTGGTGATGACCTGGGGTGCTACTAGAGTGTTGTAGTAAAGGGGGCAGAATGTGGTGGATGTTGGCATGCTGTGCCTAAGCGTCATTGCATGCCTGCACTCCACAAAGGGGAGAAAAGTGGAAAATGGGCTACAGTCGGGCAGCATGAGCTTCCGACCCCCGCTGCCCATCCCAAATGGCGCCTCCTCAACCAGATCCTACTCCAGTGGGTTGAGCTGGGAAGCTCCTCAACACCCCCCACCATGGGGGGTAATCTGTGGAGGTGAGCAGGTCATCCTGATGTCAGGGCCCGGGCTGGGGGGTTCGGTCAAGATGACCAAGCCGACCGTAGCCCGGGTAGAAAATATGTACAAAAAAAATGGCAGGATTAGAGGGGTATATCTCTACTAAGGTGGAGTTAAACTAAGGGGGGTTGACCAAAAGACTGAGGTTGGTAGAAAGGTCAGGACAGGGGAGCCTAATGAGCTCACCACCCTAGATATAGGTAAAGGCACAGGTGTAGTAACCCTGGAAGGGGTGGGCAGAATTGTTTGAGTGTAATACAGAAGGCACAACCACCTAGTAAGAATAAGGAAGAGAGAGGGTATGGACTACCGGGAGGAGGGACACAGGCCATGGAGGAGAAGAGTGAGGTGAAGGAGGGGTATGGGTGGAATGTGGTCTGACTAAATGGATAGAGAATTGGTTACAGGGGAGGGTGCAGAGGGTGGTTGTGGCAGGGTAGCTCTCGGCACCCAGAGCAGTAACAAGCGGGATGCCACAGGGCTCAGTGCTTAGCCCGATGCTATTTGAGCTCTTTATCTCCGATCTAGCTCATGGAGTGGGGAGCAGGGTTAGCCTGCTCGCACATTATACCAAATCATAAGCAAATAGTTATAGTAGTAGAGCCCCTTACACATGCACACATACACACTCCCTGAAAAGCTGCTTAAAAGCCTGCAATTCGTTCAAATCAATTCCATTTTCTTACTTACTTGGGGTTCAATGCCAACAAGTGTAAAATCATGTACCTAGGACATAGGAACCTCGATACTGAGTATAAGATTGGGGAGGTACAGATGCTCACTAGACATGAAAGAGTCCTTGAGGTTATTATATCAGAGGACCTCAAGGTGGCAGTACAGTGTGACAAGGCTATGGGCACGGCAAATTGGATTCTGTTGTGCATAAGGAGTGGCATCTCCAGTAGGAGGAGAGATATGCTGTGCTGTCATTGTATCGCTCCCTGGTATACCCCCAGCTGGAGTGCTGTGTCCAGTTTTAAAGTCCACACTTCAGAAAGGACATAAGATGGAGGAGCTAAAATGGTTCAGAATATTCACAGGAATCCCCACAAGGACAGGCTGAAAAATCTCAGCATGTACACTCTGGAAGAGAGAAGGGCAAGAGGTGACATGATCAAGACCTACAAAGTACCTCAAAGTGGTAAAGAGGGTACAGTTGGGGAGTTTCCTTCAAATGAGGATCAGCACCCAAACCAAGGGTCATACAATGATGCTGGGGGCATTCAGGATAGATGTGAAGAAATATTTCTTTACTGAAAGGGTGGTAGATGCCTTGAACAGACTGCCAGGAGAAGTGGTGGAAGCTAAATTGGTAGGGGGCATGAAGCATGCATGTGATAAACATAGGGGTATATAAGAAAAAGGGGAAGGGGGTTAATGGAGATCAACAGGGCTGTGGAAGTGGAGTAGGATCCTGTTCATTGCAGGAAAAATCCATCAAGCAAGTTCATTGACAAGGAGGTCCTGATGGACACAGGCAGAATAAGACATGCAGTAACATATGCAGGCAGGTAGAGAACACTTGCGCAGACTGGGTTGGCTGAGCGGTCCTTTTCTGTTGACAAATTCTGTTTCTATGGTAATATGTGTTCATTCAGGTGCAGTGTTTATTTAAAGTTGGGCCTACCATACATCCAGATGTAAGGTACAGTAAATTACCGAATTAGATGCAGCCCACTAACAGTACAATAAACAGAACCCCAGTGCTTCGAGAAGCCTTTACCCTTCATAAGGCTGCTTAAAGAGCTGGGGTTTCATTTGCTGTGTCCACACCAGTATGCTGATCTTAAAATCGATGCCGCGTCTGAATGAGTACTTGATTCTTGCTCACTCCATTTCTTCCCCACTTTGAAAACTGCTTGTCCTGAGTTAGTTTTGGGCTGGCAGTGCCTCACCTATGTTGGTAGATGACCAATAAGTGGCACTGAAAGACATCAGACTTCACAGGCTGTGAAGGCAGCTGCTCACCCACCATATTGGCAAGAAGAAGGCTGCAGCTGTGGTCACTGATGACTGTTGGGGTGTGGGGACGGGGGGACCGAAGGGGACAGACATAAGGAGATAAAATCATAATAAAAATTGTGACACCTTCACCAGCTTTCCAAAATGCTTACCAGTAAAAGAACACTCTATGAAGTTTTCCAAATGGCAACGCAGTCTGGTGAATCCTCTGTTTGCCGTTTAACACCAGGCATCAACCAGCATAACATTGCATAAAAAAAGCAGTGTGGTCAAGTGGTTACAGAAATACTGGAAATTACAGATGCATAAGAATAAAAGAATATCACACAGAAGCTGCCACGTGTCTATAGCAGCTGTCTCCTGCTTCTCAGTAGTTATACTTACACCCTTGAGGTACTTGAATGTTTCTAGCATACCCCCTCTTTCCCTCCTCTCTTCCAGTGAGTACATATTGAGGTCCCTAAATTTCTCCTCATAAGTCTTGTGTTGCAAGCTCTGTACCATCTCATTTGCCCTTCTCTGGACCATCTCCAGCCTGTTAATATCCTTACAAAGGTGCAACCTCCAGAACTGCACACAGTACTCCATGTGAAGCCTGACTACAGTTTATATAATGGCACCACTACCTCCCTCCTTATGCTGCTGATACCCCTGCCTATGCACCCCAGCATGTCACAAGCCCTCCCAGCTGCCTTACCACTTTAACATTTCCAGGTCATCTGAATTAAGAACCCCCAGGTCCCTTTCCTTCTTTGTGACTATCAGCAACTCCCTCCTCCACCCCATCCTGTACCTTTCCCCAGGGTTTCTGTGTCCCAGGTGCATAATTTTGTACTTTCTTGAATTAAACTTCAGTTGCCAGTCCTCAGACCATTTTTCAAGCTTCCCCTAGTCCCCCTTAGCCCTTCTGCAATGTCACTAATGATAACATTGAACAGGACTGGCCCCAGGACCAATCTCTGCGGCACCCCACGGGTCACCCCCTCTCCCCAGACTGCACCACATTTACCACCACTGTCTGCATCCTGTTAGTTTCTAACCCACTTTACCAGGTTAGCGTCATCCACTGCCCCACCCTGATTTACTTCCTTTGTCACCCACTCAAGGAGATCAACCAAATTTGTCTGACATGACCTCCCCACTGTGCATCCATGTTGCCTATGGTCCTGGGCTCTGATGGCTTCTAGATGCCCCACTATCCTTTCTTTAAGCAATGTCTCCATGATCTTCCCCACTACTGAGGTGAGACTGATTGGCCTATAGTTTCCCACCTCCTCCCTACTGCTGGATTTCTATAGAGGGACCACATGTGCCCTCCTCCACTTCTCTGGTACCACCCCTGTGTTGAATGACTCAGTGAACATGGCTGCCAGAGGTACTGATATCTCCCTTCATAGTTATTTTAATATCCTTGGGTGTATGCCATCTGATCCCATCGCTTTGTCCACCTTCAATTTAGTCACCTCCTACAGAATTCTTCTGCTGTGCCTGGACTGTTGTCCACCTCTTTACACCTTTTCAGCTGCTGTACTGCTGTGCCCCCCCTTCTTTGAATACTGAACAGAATGACACGGTGGATGTCTTGGGGGGGGGCATGACTATTCTTAGGCATGGTACTTTCACTTCCAAATACCTAGACAGCACATATAAGCAAGCAGCATTTGGCATTGAGAAATGCTTGTTAAACTATGGGCTGCACAGTTTAAACATTGTCTTCTTTACCTGGCGCAGTTTGAAATTCATACAGCATCTGGGAAAAAGCTCTACACTTCTGCTCATCAAGCTGCCTAAAAACTTTCTCGGATTTACCCTAATTTGTTCCCTGCCTTATAAGCCACACAAGCAAGAACCTGATCACTGAACTTCATGTGATCTCATTGAGAGATAAAATTGCATTTTGGGTTGTTGCCATTGTATATATGTTGTGACTTTGTTTAACTTTCGAGGTTAATTATGTCAGGCATACAGCTGGGTGTTGGCATTTCCCACGGTTGTATGATTATGTGATATATAGAAACATAGAAACAAAGAAGTTGATGGCAGATAAGGACCGCAAGGCCCATCCACTCTGCCCATTTGTTCTGCCTTATGCGTGTGCCATAGGCCTGTACTCTGTCAATCGCCTATCTATTCATAATCATCTGTATTGCTCCCTTATGCCTATCCCATGCCTGTTTGAAGCCCTGCACTGTATTTATATCCACCCCTTCCTGAGGTAGGCCATTCCATGCATACACCACCCTTTCTGTGAAAAAGAACTTCCTCACATTACCCCTTAATCCACTTCCCTCTAATCTCATGCTGTGTCCTCTTGTCCTGCTATTTTTCTTATATTGAAACATGTTAGATTATTTTACCTTGGTTATGCCCTCAAGATGTGTGAATGTTTCAATCATATCACCTCTCTTCCTCTTTTGCTCTAGGGTATACATATTGAGCTCTGTTAATCTGTCCTCATATGTTTTCTGATGCAGTCCCTGCACCATTTTGGTTGCCCTTCTCTAGACTGCCTCCATTTATTTAATGTTCTTGTGCAGGTGCGGCCTCCAGTACTGCATGTAGTACTCCAGATGGGGTCTAACCAGTGTCTTGTAAAGAGGGATTATTACCTCCCTCTTATGACTTGCGATACCCCTACTAATACACCCCAAAATACCTCTAACCTTACCTACTGCTTTAGTGGTCTGCTTGGATGATTTCAGGTCATCTGTGATGATGATGCCCAAGTCAATTTCTTCCCTTGTAATTGCCAGCAACTCCCCTCCCAACTTATAGGTGACGTCAGGGTTTCTCTTCCATATGTGCATGATCTTGCACTTCTTTGTGTTAAACCCCAGTTGCCACTCTTCAGACCATTTTGCCGGTTTATCCAGATCTCTTCTCATTCTGCCCACCCCATTTGGATCATCTACTATGTTGCAGATCTTGGTATCATCTGCAAACAAACAAACCTTACCCTCCTGTCCATCTGCAATGTTACTGATGAAGATATTGAAGAAGACTGGCCCCAGAACTGATCCCTGAGGTACCCCACTTGTGACTTGCATCTCTTCTGACTGTATACCGTTTACCACCACTCTCTGATTTCTGCCCGCCAACCAGTTTGCCAACCAGTTGACCAACGTCTGACCCACCCTGAGCCTGTCCAGCTTATTAATCAATCTTCTAGGTGAAACAGTATCAAAAGCTTTGCTGAAGTCAAGGTAGACGACATCAACAGCACCCCCTTAGTCCACCACTCTGGTTACCCAGTTCAAGAAATCTATGAGATTAGTTTGACAGGACCTTCCTGTTGTAAACCCATGCTGTCTTGGATCCTGTGCTCCTATGTATTTCAGGTGTTGCACTATCCTTTCCTTAAGTAGTGTCTCCAGAATGATTATAATACTTGTAAGTTTAGATGTAAGATCCTGTCCTGTAAGGAGGTCAAATTAGAAATGAGGAAGTGAAAAATAAATAAAGCCTATGGTTTAGACGATGTAGAGAATAGGTTCCTGAAGGATTCCATAGAAATAATAGCACCTGTGTTGACTAAATTATTTAATTGGAGTCTCACAGAACAAAGGTTTCCTGACTTTTGGAAAAAAGCCAAGATTATTCCTATTTTCAAAGGGGCTGTAGTTACTGAACCAACTAGCTATAGGCCCATAGCTCTGTTGTCCATGGTGTCAAAGGTAATGGAGAGGTTAGTACAGAAGCAACTAATTGAACATATAGAGAAAAACTCACTGTTGACCTGCTATCAGTCCGGAATCCAGAAAGGTTATTCCACGGACACCATGCTCACCGACCTGGTAGATATGATTGCTTTACAGATGAATGGGGGGGTGGGGGGTCGGTGGGTGCTGTGTTCGTGGACCTCTCCAAAGCCTTCAACACTGTGGACCGCAGAATATTGCTAGATAGGATGATGGGTTTAGATGATGAAACATTACTGTGGTTCCAGTCTTACTTATTCGATAGAATACAGCAGGTGCAGGTAGGTCAGTATCTATCAAAATCAGCAAAAGTTCAAAGGGGAGTCCCACAGGGATCTATTTTAGGGCGAACTCTATTCCTAATATATATAAACGATATGGTCTCAATAACTGAACATACAAAAGTAAGATTATATGTTGACGATACAGTATTAATTGCTCACGGTAGAACACCACAAGAAATGGAACTAAGGTTACAGACAGATTTCACTAATCTGGAACTATGGTTGCAAAAATCAAGGTTAGTTTTGACCAGCAAAAAATCTAAAGTTATGAGTTTTAAACAAAGTAGGGGGAGAAAGGTAGATCAGCAAATACAAATAAAAATAAAAACACTACAAAATGATATTTTAGGGCAGGAGACATGTTATAAATACTTGGGTATTTGGTTGGATGAGGAATTGAAATTTGATTTTCATATAAATGAATTAATAAAGAAAACAAACAGAAAATTACGTGCCTTTCACAGATCACATTTCTGTTTAGACTTACAAATGAGGACTAGTGTTGTAAACCAGTTAATAATCCCATGCTTGGATTATGGAAGTCATATATCTGGTCAATCAAGTGAATTAAATTTAAAACATTTGGATGTAGTATATAACAATCGAGCAAGATTTATTCTGAAGTGAGATTATCGCACACATCATTGTGAAATGTTAAAATCCTTGAACTGGTTACCATTACAATATAAAACGGATTTGAAATGGACAGGACATATACATTCGGTAATACACGGTAATAAACCAAAGTATTTAATAAACAAATTAAAAATTAAAGAAACTAAATAGAACCTAAGAGATGCAAATAATAAATGCCTACAAGCCAAAATTAAGAACAGATTTGGGAATATGACTTTTATATCTAAGGTAAAACAATATTGGGAACCCATTGATATCATATTAAGACATAGACTACAAAGCTCCTAACCTTTTGTGAGCTCTTTGGTAAAAAAAACTCTACATGGGAATGTGAATGTTATGATTAGTTAATGGTCATATACAAAAAAAACAAAAAAAAAAATAACGAATATCTTTGATTACCCTGTCCTACCGAATGTCCAGTTTGTACATTATGTCTAAAATTGTCTAAATTGGCAGATTTACATTATATAACAGTCCAATTGAAGATTAATTACTTATAAATATAATGCTATGATGGTTGCAAACCCCTTAGAAACTGTGATATTAACTAATGTAAGTTTTGTTATTTTGCATATTTTTGTATCTTGTATTTAGTTGGTGTATTTTTGTATGTTGGAACTGATGATTGTTATAACAGGAGCATCTTGAAAATGGGTAATTGACCCAATGATGTAAAAGTGACATCTTTCCTGTATAAAAATAATTATTTTACTACTTACTACTACTCCAATAATTGTGCCCACTACTGAGGTAAGAATGAATGGTCTGTAGTTCCCTACTTCCTCCCTGCTACCACTCTTGTGGAGTTGGATCCCATGAGCCCTTCTCCAGACTTCTGGGACCACGCCTGTGCTCAGAGACTCACTAAACATTTCTAATAATGGCTGTACTACTTCTCCCCTTTGCTCCTTTTGTACTCTGGGATGTATGCCTTGAGGTCCCATTGCTTTGTCCACCCTGAGCTTAACGAGCTCTTGTAGGACCTTTTCTTTTGTGAAGGGACTTGTACACACCTCCCTCCCTTCTTTGTCCATGGTGTTGAGCTGTGGACCTTGCCCTACCTTTTCCTCAGTAAATACTGAGCAAAAGTATCTATTTAGGATAGATGCTTTTCCTTGGTCCTCCTCCACACACTCCCCCTTATCCCCTTGGATCTTAGCAATACCCTCTCTGGACTTTCTCTTTTCACTAATGTATCTATATAAAGTCTTGTCCCCTTCTTTTACTGTTCCTGCTAGTGTTTCCTTGGTTTGGGACTTTGCCTGCCTTCCTGCCTTCCCTGCTTCCCTTAGGGAAGTTTGGTATGCCTCCCTATTTTCGTCCTGCTGCATTCCCTTATATTTCCTGAAGGACAGCCTTTTGACTCTGACCTTTTCTGTTACTGTTTTTGAGAACCAAAATGGGTTCCTCCTTCTCTTGCTCTTGCTTTTCTCTCTAACACAATCGGATTTTGCTTTAAGTATTGCATCCTTAATGTTTGCCCACTTTGCCTGTGCCCCTTCAATTGTATTTCTTCTTGCCAGGGCTAGCTTAACTCTGTTGGCCATCTTATCAAAGTCAGCTCCCTTGAAGTCCCATATTTTTGCCTTGGAATGGGATGATTTAGTTCTATTGGCCAAATTGAACCATACCATGTGATGGTCACTGGCCTTCAGGTGACCATCTACTTGGAGATCTATTGTCCTTTCCCCATTAGTCAGTACTAGATCTAGGATAACCCTGTCTCTTGTGAGTTGTTGTGCCAGTTGTTTTAGGTCCTCCCTTGCAGGGAATCCACTATGTATCTAGTTCTGGCTGATGTTCCTGCTGCTATTGACCAATCTGTATCTGGCATGTTGAAGTCTCCCATTATCAGAATCTACCCTTGAGCTGTCATGTTTTGTATATCTTCTAACAGTAATGTGCCTATGTCCTCCCCCTGGTCTGGAGGCCTGTCGACAACCCCAGTTTGTATAGAAACATAGAAACATAGAATTTGATGGCAGATAGGGACCGCTTGGCCCACCCAGTCTGCCCATTTCCCTGCCTACTGGATAAGCTGCAGATCCTAGTTAACCAGCAGCCTACTTTTTCCTACCCCCATCCCCTAGAATTGCCTTATGACTGTCCCATGCATGCTTGAATTCCACCACTGTTTTTGACTCCACGACCTCCTCCGGAAGGCCGTTCCATGCATCCACAACCCTCTCTGTGAAAAAATACTTCCTTAAATTACCTCTGAGCTGCCCCCCCTCTATCTTCAAATTGTGCCCCCTTGTTCTTGCACACCTCTTTTTTTGAAAGATGCTACCCTGTTCGACTTTGTTGTTTCCCTTGAGGTACTTGAAAGTTTCTATCATGTCCCCTCTCCTCCTTTCCTCGGTGGCTATACATATTAAGCTTCTTTAGTCTCTCTTCATATGTCTCCCGGTGCAGACCCTGCACCATTTTAGTTGCCTCCTCTGGACAGCTTCCATCCTGTCTATGTCTTTGCTAAGACTGGGTCTCCAGAACTGCACGAGTACTCCAGATGGGGTCTGACCAGCTGTCTGTACAGAGGATAATAACTTCCTGTTTTCTACTGGTGATGCCTCTCCTATGCAACCCAATATCCCCCCAGCCCTCATTGCTGCCCTCTCACATTGCTTGCCCACCTTTAGGTCATCTGATATGACTACCCCCAGGTCCCTTTCCTTTTTTGTTGTTGTTAGTATCTCACCCCCCATTGTGTACTCTTCCCCTGGGTTTTTGTTTCCCAGGTGCATTACCTTGCACTTCTTAGCATTGAATCTTAGCAGCCATACATTTGATCATTCTTCTAACCTTGCCAAGTCCCTTTTCATCCTTTCCACCCCACCTTGTGCATCAACTCTGTTGCAGATCTTTGAGTCATCTGCAAAGAGACATACTTTTCCTTCCAGTCCCTCTGCAATGTCGCTTATAAAGACCTTGAAGAGGACTGGTCCTAATACTGAACCCTGCGTTACCCCACTAGTAACCTCCCTTTCATCAGAGTGGACTCCATTTACTATTACTCTCTGTGTCCTATTTTCCAGCCAATTTTTACCCAGGCTGTCATCTTGGGACCCACTCCCAGGCTAGCTAACTTGTATATTAATCTTTGTGGACTGTGTCAAATGCCTTGCTAAAGTCTAGGTAGGCCATGTCCACAGCCCCTCCCTGATCTACTACTTTGGTCACCCAGTCAAAGAAATCTATCAGATTCGTCTGGCATGACCTTCCCGCTGTGAAATCCATGCTGCCTTGGGTCCTGTGCCCCTCTGGCCTCTAGATACTCGACAATTCTTTCCTTCAGAAGTGATTCCATCATTTTCCCTACCACTGAGGTTAAACTAACAGGTCTGTAGTTTCCTGCTTCTGCCTTGCTCCCACTTTTGTGAAGGGGAATCACATCTGCCCTCCTCCAGTCCTCGGGTACCACCCCATCCTCCCATGATTTGTTAAACAGGGTAGTCAGTGGTGTCACTTATTCTACCCTTAGTTCTTTTAGAATTCTGGGATGAAGCCCATCAGGCCCCATTGCTTTGTTCACCTTCAGTTTTAAGAGTTCTTTCAGAACCCTTTCTTCTGTAAATGGGCTGGTATCAACTTCTGTATCCAGTGTGTTTCTACTGTTTGTTCTAGGTACCCCCCCTTCCTTTGTAAATACTGAGCAAAAATATTTGTTTAGTTTCTCTGTCTTTTCACAGTCTCCTCTGCCCACCCTCCTCCCTTTATTAAGCCTCACTATCCCTCCCTTGGTCTTCCTTCGCTCCCCTGATGTACCTATAAAAGGTTTTATCCCTTTCTTAACTGAGTTGGCTATCTTTCCTCGGTTTGGGCCTTTGCTGTTCTGACTGCCTTCCCAGCTTCCTTTTGCTTTAACTTGATACAGTTCTCTGTCCTGCTCCTTCAGCGATTCCTTGTA
The DNA here is from genome assembly GCA_016271365.2 of Neoceratodus forsteri. Taxonomy (NCBI): domain Eukaryota; kingdom Metazoa; phylum Chordata; order Ceratodontiformes; family Ceratodontidae; genus Neoceratodus; species Neoceratodus forsteri. Next base: position 61,104,380 of record CM028130.1, read on the forward strand.
CTTCCTGAAAGCTTTCTTTTTCTCTTGAACCTTCACTGCCACTTCCTTTGAGAACCATAGTGGTTTCTTACATCGTTTAGTTTTGTTTTTGCTTCACACAAAGGCTTGTTGCCTCTGTGATGGCAGTTTTTATTATTCCCCATTGTTCTTCCACCCCTCCTTCCTGCCCATGTGCTAGTGCATTCCTTAGGCACTTACCCATTTTGGCAAAGTCAGCCCTCCTAAAGTCCAGTACCTTTGCCTTTGTATGGCTTGACTCTATTGCTGTGTTTATTGTGAACCATACTGTTCGATGGTCGCTAGTTCCCAGATGGCTACCCACTTCTACATCTGTGATCCTCTCTTCATCTCCATTTGAGAGAACCAGGTCTAAGATTGCTCCCTCTCGAGTGGGCTCCAATACTAGTTGTCTAAGGCATGCCCCCTGTAGGGCATCTAGAATAACCCCACTCTTCGAAGTGGCTGCTGCAACTGCACTCCAGTTAACATCTGGCATATTCAGATCACCCATCAGCAATATCTCTCTTGTTTGCCATACTAAGTATACTTTCTATCATTTCCTTGTCCATTTCCTCCCCCTGAGAAGGGGGTCTGTATACAACCCCTGTGCGGATTGTGGTGCCATTGCGGTCTCCAAATTTACCCACAGTGCTTCTTCCTCCCTGTTTTCTTTTTGTTCTGTTACTTTGATTCCTTCCTTATGTAAAGAGCTACTCCTCCTCTCTTTACCCTCCCTGTCCCTCCTGTAGATAGTGTATCCTGGTATGTTTATGTCCCAGTCATGGTTTTGTGCGAACCATGTTTCTGTGACTGCCACGATATCCAGATGTTCCTCCTCCATCAAGGCCACTAATTCAGGAAGCTTGTTACTCAGACTACGTGCATTGGTACTCATTGCTCTCCATTTTTTGATGGCTTTACTTTCTGTTGCAGCAACCCCCACTGACCTTTCTACCTCAGTCTTTTTCTCCTTTAGTACCCTGTTTTGTAGGGAGAGGCTGGGATTTTCCTGCTGCTCATCAGTGCCTCCCCCCTTGACTAGTTTAAAAGCTTGCCAATGAAGCATTTAAACCGATTGCTCAAAAGACTTGTTCCCTTCCTGGATAGATGCAGACCATCCTGCCAGTATAGGCTGGTGTCCCTCCAGGTGGAACCCCAGTCCCCAATGAAGCCAAACCCCTGTGCTCCACGCCATTTTTTCAACCACTCATTAAACTGCATGGTGCAAAGTACCCTTGCCTCACTCATGCCATTTACAGGCAGCACCTCTGAGGTTACTGTGTGTGCTACTTGTCTTAGGCCCCTCCCCAGTTCTAAAAAGGCCTTCTGCACTGCTCTAATCTCATGTTGAGCCAAGTCATTTGTCCCTAGGTGGACAATGACATCCAGCTCAGACTCCTGTGCAGCTGTTCTAGTGATCCTGAGGATACGCTTCCTGTCCCTACAAGCCATGGCACCAGGCAGGCACTTTACTTCAGTTTTCCTTGCTCCTCCCCAGTTCTATCTCTCTAATAATTGAGTCCCCCACCAGGAGCTGCTTCCTTTCCTTGTGGCATCCTTTGCCTCCCTCCTGTGGGCCTCCCTTGTGACAGGCATCCTCAGCCTCCTTAATCTCCTCCGTGGGTGCATCCATAGGGGAGCTGTGCTCCCCCAGAATGGTGTATGGATTGTAGAGTGGAACAACTGACTGGGTATGCTCTGTTCCACCCTCCTCACCCTCCCTGAGCCCACTGTGGTCCAACTGCTGTGCTTTCTTTGCAACCTCTGAGGTAGTGGTGGTGGCTCTGGTGCTCCCTGGATGGGGGGGGTTCCCTTCCTACCATCAAGTCTGGCCTGGGGGAAGGTTCTCTTACTGCTGTCCAGTGTGGCCTGAAGACGGGCAACTTCCTCCCTCAGGGCAGAGAGTTGTCTGCAAATAGGGCAGCATCTCAGCCTCCAGAAAGACTCCCGGAAGACTGCTGCCCCACAGCCATTACATTGCACTACTCCCCACATGACTATGTACTTTTTTTTTGTGTGTGTGCTTGTGTGTGTGATTGGTTTGTTATATAGAAATATATATATATTATATAATGTGTATGGGTATATTTTCAGTGCTATGTGCTAGAGAGGATATGGCATTGATATGCACCTTGCACTCTTGAGGAAATGATGTCAGAACCCTAGGTATAAAGGAACTATTTCCGGGGGGGTGAGGGGTGGGAAGGGGTTGGACCTAAACTGTGCCCTCACAAAACAATCAGCTAAGAGCTCTGACCCACTGCTGCGATGAGTGCCTTCCTGTCTGCAAGATACTATACACAACAATTTGACAGAGAAAATCCCCTGCTAATCAAACAGCGAAAAATCCAGACATCCAAGTCAGACACATGGCTGTCCCATTTCCTGTTTTCAATGTGACCCACAGTTCTTCTAGCTCCTTATATGTATTGCATTCTGAATTTCTGTAGCTTTGATATTTTCATTGACATAAAGCTCCCCCTTTGCACCTCAGTCTCTTCTGAACAGTACATAGCCAGGTACTGAAGTTTCCCAAGTGTGTTTATTGGTGAACCATGTCTCGCTAATGTGTACTATATCCAGTTTATCCGCTTTCATTGTTGCCTGCTGGTCTGGGATCTTGTTTCCCACACTGCGGGCATTTGTGTACATGGTTTTCCATTAGCCAGATTGACCAGATATTTTTTATTGTTCTCCTGCAGTTTGAGTGGTTTATTTTTGCTGCCTTTCCTTTTACCCACCACTTGGTTGGCTTCTGGATATAGCATCTTTATCTTTATTGCTTCTTCTTTTTAGTATAATAGACTTTTTGATCCAATTAATGTGGTCCAGTGCCATATTTTTATTTTAATTACATCATGGATGTGGCACTGATCAATGTTCTTTGTTCCTGTGTTTTTGGTTTCTAGAGTTGTCTGTCTGTGTAGTAGTATGCTCCATGCCCTGTCAGCCCAAACTGACTGGGCTAACCCTCATGTTTGGCTTTGATTAATGTCATAGTGACTTTGTCCTTATAGCTAAAGTATCTCTTGATGTGGGTTATGAATTAGTGTGGGCAGCCAGAATTTCTTAGGCAACATCATTTTACTTTCCTGTTCATTTGGACATATTCCATTTACAAAAGGGCCTGTTACATGTTGACTTGGTGATGTTTTTTCTTACTAAATAATTCTTTGCCTTTTATCCTCCTGCTTGTCTGATACAGCTTGCCATTCTTTCAATATTTGGTTGAATGATCTTTACCTTTTTTAATTGTTACTGAAGTAAACCGTTATCTTCTTTCATACAGAAGAGGGGTCTTGTTAAGTGACTGACATTTGTATATTACATCGGTTAACTTTGTTTAATTCTATTTTTGTATAGTAAATTAGTCATGTGGTGCTGGTATCCTGACTTTGAGTACTATTGGGGGGGATAGTTGGGTGAGAATATGTTTCTGTTAAATTTACATATTTATATATATTTTTTTATATTTAGACTCTTTTTGTGGAATGCAAGTTGTTTATTGATGGCACTTTGTACTTTCCAATCCAATGTTTGTGCTAACTTTTATTCTTTTGTATGCAGGCAGGTCGGGTCACATTCATGGTATGCATCAGCAGTACTTTTACAGGCTGTGGCATCCATCTTGTTATGCAGTCTGTGTGTTTATAATACTCCAATGAGACAAATTATTGCATTATTTACCTCATTGTTTTGATATCTTCAATGTTTTTTTTTTCCCCCGTGGCTTCAGCGGTCTCATTCATTTATTTATTTATTTGTTTATTTATTTATTTCAGTTACATATTAATACCTTTGAGCCACCAATGCTCTTTTACAAAGGTTCCATGTCAGGTAGACTACAGAAAAGAATTACAAAGGTTCCATAACAATAGGACAAGGTTCAAACAGTAAAATGATAAAATGGCACCAGACACAAACATAGGTCCCATGTCAGGTATGCTACAGACAAGAATTACAAAGGTTCCAGAAAAATGGGGCAAAAGACAAAAATTACAGAGGAAGTTTGATGAACATTTCAGGAAGACAGAATATGGACTGGCTGTATTAGCAGGCTTTCATAACAATAGGACAAGAGACTAAATTGCAGAGGAAGTTTGTTGAATATCGCAGGACGATAGAATATTGGCTGGCTGTATAAGTAGGTGGGTTGTCTATTACATGGACTATATTGTATCAAGTACTAGAAGTGCATTTTGATATATGGGTCAATATATTGTTGAGGCCTCAAATGCATCAAGTGAGCAAGCCTAAGAAGGGGTGAGAAGTAGCCCAAGGGGGCTTTGTCACAGGTGGAAAAGTGGGGGGAGGGGTGGAACAGGAGTTGGGGGACAGCTGCCAGGGGCTTTGTCGGTAAGGGGCAGGAGCAAGGGGGAGTGGTGGGGGAATAACTCATGGTGATAATATTTATGTTTGATTGCTCAGCCAACCACTATATCCCAGGGTAGGGCAGGTCGAATGGCCACTTTTTCCTGCATATACAGCCTCTTCTATTTCCCTTAGCTGGCTTTGACAGGTTGCCCTATTTATTTTACTCATCCTTGATACAGTATCTGGAAACCTGTTTAATGTAGTAGTTTTCTTTGCTGTTCCCCTTTGGTTTTTGCCTACACTGGGTTTTGCTTAGCCCTTGACTTAATAATTATGTCTTAGTGGGGAAGGCTTTTCTCCTTTCTTGACTTTTGCACAGAAGTTGAATGCTACTGCCTTCTAGTTATTTCTAGTACCTAAATTTGTATTTTAGTCTATTTACAGAGAAACTATGCTGAATATACTCTGGTAAGGTAGGTTTCCTTTTTCTTTTTCCCCATCCAATCAACCAATCAATTTATTGTTGAACTGTTTGAGTAAACAAAAGGTTATTACAAATTCACATAAAAACCTTACATATTTAAGACCTACATACATACAGTTCTAGACAGATTTGTTATAGACAGTTTAAAAATATATAAAGCACAATTCGGTTTATCACTGATGTTCATAATTTAACATAAACAAAATAAAAATATGGGGGAACGAGAATATAATGGATTATTATGTTTCTTGTTTATCTAATTAATTGAACCCTAGTGTACTGCACTATATATATATATATATATTCTAAAAAGAGAGATCATTACTCCCTTTACTGGGTGCTCGTTTGGTAAATCAGTTTTTTTTTTGTTTAACAACAGCTGCAAGAAATTTCACAATTCATTTTATTTTGATTTCTGTACTTGGGTGCAGCAAAATAAAAACAGGGTCATAATTTATCTTGGTGTCTTTTTCCAAAAATATCAAAATAAAATATTTTCTTGGTTTTGGAGTATAGAGGGCAAATAGTGATTATGTGAGAAATAGTCTCAATAAATCCTTTATTACAAGGACAAAAAAATTCTGCCTTGCCTGGAATTTTATTAAAATATGTGAATTTTGATATGATCAGTCCCATTCTAGCCCAGGTAATACATTTTCTTTGATCTGGGTTTGCTCTATTCACTAGATATTGTTCAATATTGTGATCAATTTTGTTATCTTTAAACCATGTTCTGGTTTTTAAATTTTTTATTTGTAACATATCCTCCTCCATTGCTTTATTTATTAGCTTCTTTTTAACTATTTTACCAAATTTTTCTGAGATCATTAAATTTTTATTATAATTTACCCATAGATGCCACATTTATTCCTGATAAAGTATCTTTCAATGTTTTTAGCCATGTAGACTGTATACCCTTTTTCTCCCAGATCAATTTTTCTTCTCAATATATAATTGGTAAATTATTATATTTATTATTAATAATTCTCAACCAATAATTCACTATTCTTGAAAGTTTAAGATATTGTGGATTCACCTTTTCCAGTTCAGCCTTAACCATGACATTGGCTGTTGAAATTGGAATATTTAGAAGAGCCTTGTAGTAATACATCATTATTTTTTCTGTTTGATTAGCTTTGTATGACCCCCACACCTCAGCCCCACACAATAGTATGTGTAATATTTTAGCCTCTCCTTCTTTTATGGCTGGAAGTATTGAATTATCACCATATTGACAATTAAATCTTAACAGTGCTTTAGCTATGATTTTGGCTTTCACCTGCTGATCATCTAGATGCATGGCCCAGTTTGTGGTTTCAGAAAGTTTCACTCCTGGTTAGACATAACTCTTGACCCTTTCAATCTGCTCATACCCTAGATTAATTTTCCCTGAACTTCTATTATTTTTATTTCCAGAGAATATAATTTTTTTTTTTTAATTAATGTCTAACTCTAAATCTTGACATTATTTCTGGAATTTGTTGAGTTTATTCTGTAGACCCACTGAGGATAAAGCAAATAAAACATCATCATCTGCGTAAGCCAACGCATCAATAGAATTTTTATATATTTCTGGTGAATCAAACTCCTAATTTCCCTCAAATTCAAGTAAAGTATTTATATAAATATTGAAGAGCATCAGGGCCAAGAGGCAGCCTTGTTTTACTCCTCTATTTGATCTAAATGGGGTTGTTAGATGACCTGAATTATCATATCTGATGCTTGTTGTTGTATTAGTGTATAGTAAACATATTGGTATCAAAAGAGACTTAGCAATCCCATTCATAATTAAGATCTTCCAGAGTATGTTCCTATTTATCAAATCGAAGGCAGCCTTAAAGTTTACAAATAAGGCGTATAACTTAATTTTCCTTACTTTCACATATTTCTCTACTATATGCATAAAGCAATATAAATTGTCCACTGTTGAGTGGCCCTTTCTGAAACCAGCTTGAAGACTCGAGATCACCTCCTTATCTCCTGTCCAGAGTGTTAATTTATTCAATAAAATCTATGCAAATATTTTTGCACTAATATCTAAAAGGCTTATTGGTCTAAAGTTGGATGGAGAGTAGACTGATCCCTTTTTGTGAATTGGGACCTTTCCTCATTAGTGTGATTACTCTCCTGTTTCTTTTCCTAGGCCACCCACATTTATATTGTTATCAGGGACTACCCAGTATAATAATTTCTTTTTGCAGGACGCCCATCTCATTGAACAGTTGTCTCAGATTGGAACTGGACTGCCACTAGCTAATCATGGACTGGGAGGAGAGAAGTGGGCCTTTGGGGCCGAGAACTCAGTATTGAACATTTACATTTTTTTCAGGTATTAGTTCGGTTTGTGGTGGGATCTATCATGGTTTGGACTTGGTTTTGTGTGGCAAGTTTTTTCATCCACAGGATACTAGCTGTCCTGGGTGGGGGGCCATTTTTGGACTACATTGTCTGAGGGCATATGATGCCTATTTTCTAGAAACTGATTTCATGGAATATCAAATGAGTCAATCAAAAGAAAACATTTTTGCATATTAAAGCATCTGCAGAAGCTGCAAACACAGTTAGTTTTTTTGCAAGAAACTCATTTACCCAAATGTTCAAATATCCTTATTCAAACACACTTGGGATGGGGCAGTGTGTGGTGCAGGGAATAGCTCCAGACAGAGAGAGATGGTGATTCTCATTGCAAAATCAGTCCCATTTCTTTTTCTTGAACAAGTGGAAGACCCAGAGGGATGATATATTTTAGGACACAGTAGACTTGGCCAGGCAGAGGTCTTGCTGGAGTGGATCTATAGTCCTAATGTACTGTAGACACTCCTGCTTTTTTCACTAAACTTGCCTCTGCAATTGCCAAGTTTACCCATCCTCCACTTATTCTAGGGGGGGACTGGAATTTGATTTTTTAAAATGACCTGGATCATACTGCTAGACAAAAGGCTGGGATATCCATGAATTTGTTGATCAGATTAGTTTAGTAGACTCCTGGAGACTATTTATATCATTTAAACGGGGAATATATATTTTATTTGGCTCCACACAATCATCTTCTCAGCTGGACTTTTTTTGTCATTAGTCAGCAACTCCTTCTTGCTCTTCAGATCAGACAGATTGGGGCCAAAGTCCTCTCAGATGACACCATATCTGTCTTAATTTATATGCATTACCTTTGAGAACCAGAGACGATATATGGTATTTTAATGCTTGATAGCTATGGGACACCCGTATCATTGAGAAAATATATAAATTAATCCTGTCCACCTTTCAGTATAATGTGGGGTACATCCCTCATTTAGATCAACTTTGGGGCACCTTGAAATGCAGCTTGAGGGGCAAACTTATTAAGTTGGTGACAGCGCATATGAAAAAAGGAGAATTTCAAAGTAAGCAAATTCTGGTAGAAATTAGAGAACTTGAAAAATATCTGCAGCCTTTCTCTTTGGATTATAAAAGAACCCACTTAACTCAATTAAGGGCTAAGTACAATATGTGGGCTATTTGTAAGAGCAAATGGAAATAGCTATCACTCATACAAAAGCTACTTATCACAGGCAGGGGGACAAAAGCTAGCCACCTGTTAATACTTCACATCTAGCAACAACAGGTGTCAAGAGGGATTCACGCCCTAAGAGACCAGACTATAGAGGAGCTCATTGCTCAAAAAGCCCAAATGTTCCAAGATTATTTACTACACCTGAACACAGAGGACGTTGATCCCTCATACATTAAACCTTATATATCAAGGTTCCTTGCAAATATCTATCTTCCCCAATCAGACAATGTCCAGAAGCTTTTATTAGAGGGCTCGAATAGAGAAGACGGGGTTCAGGCAGTAATATCATCCTTATCTAACGATAGAGGCCTGAGCCCTGATAGTTTTTCCTCAAATTTTTATAAAACTTTTTCAAATGAATTAGTCCCTCTCCTTAAATTATATAATTACTTACACGAGCACAAATTGCGGGAACAATTACTTTTAAAAGCCAAAATCACTTTAATTCCAAAGTCCAGCAAGTACTCCACATGACCAGACAGCTCTGGACCTCTCTCACTAATTAATGTTGCTATTAGAATTTTGTTTAAGGTCTTAGCTGCCAGGCTGAGTAAAGTATGGGAGAGTTTTACTGGCCCTGAATAAGTCAGTTTTATGGCCAGCAGGCTTTCCACTGATCATTTATGCAAAATAAGTCACCTTATCTTTGCATCCCGGGAAACCAATGTCCCTGCAGTCTTGTTCTCCCTGGACTGTGAAAAAGCTTTTGATAGAGTATCATGGAATTATTCATTTTTTTATTTTAAGTAAGTATGGTTCCCTGACTGCATATATTCAGTGGATCCAACTTCTTTATCAGTCCTCAACAGCAAGAATTTTTTTGTAACAGTGTTCTCTCTGACATTTTTCCCATCACCAGGTGCACATCGTAAGGTTGGCCCTCTCTCCCATGCTATTTAATTTATATTTAGAACCTCTGACTTTGAAAACTAATGCCACACCCTGAATTCATGGTATCCACATTGGTTCCCAGGACTTTAAAATATCAACTTATGCTGATGACATACTTCTCCACCTAGTGGATCCACAGGTGTCTCTTTCAAAGTCATTAAAGTGATAAATAACTTCAGCACATTTTCTGCATATAAACATAGTACTGACACTACTGACATACTATTGAAAGCAGGAGCAAGAGAAGGCCGATTCCCATGATAGTGCCTATTATTTGGGATAATAGTATAATTCTCTTCCTTTTTATTATGCATTTGTTAAGCCTCTTCTTGAATATGTCTTTATTTTCACTGAGTACTATTTTTTCTGGGAGGCCATTCCACAGATTAATCACTCTCTCAGTAAAATAGTGCTACCTCCCATTGCTCCAAAATTTTGTTCCTTTCACTTGTAATGGGTATCTTCTAGTCTTAATCTTTGTTGTCTTGGGTGTAATGTCGATTTCTTTTGCATCATTAATAATATTAAAAAATAATAAGAGATCACCTTTTTTCCTCCGTTCTTCCAGTGAGAACAGATCTAGTTTATTCAACCTTTCATTATATGGTAATTTCTCAGCCTCAGTCATTATTTTGGTAATACTGCACTGTACTGTCTCAATTCTATGTACATCTGATTTCTTATTGGGATTCCAAATCACACTACAGTAATCCAATTGTGGGCTAACATAGGATCTATATAGGGGGAGCAATACTTCTGCTGTCCTGCTCTTGATGTTTCTTTTGATGTTATAAGAGACCCTATTAGCCTTGCTGATGACATTAGTACATTGGGAGCTAAAGGAAAGTTTTGTGTCAACAAGGACCCTGAGATCTTTATCACAGTTTGTTTCATGTATAGTTGGCTTATATTGACAAATATATATTTAGCAATATTTATATTGTTAAATTAGTGTTTTTCCCTTTCCCCCGTGGGTTGCAAAACTCTAATTTAACCTTTGGGCCTCACCTGGGAATCTGACTATTTTAACTATTTAGGTACTAAATGCACCATTACCTCTGCCTCTATGAAAGTAAATAATCTTGACTTCTTACTCAAAGTAATTGAGTTAGATCTGGGATGGTGAAAATCTATACCAATTACACTTTGAGGTGGAGCCAATATTATTAAAATGAATGTCCATCCTCATTTACTGTGCCCCTTGGGGATGCTAAATATAGTACTTCCATTGTCTTGGTTCAAACTTCTCCACTCAATTTTAAGGAGTTGTTAATGGTTAGACAAACCACTGCAGCAAACATACCTCAAACTGATCAGACCTAAATGCATAGACATTTAAATTTACCACACTTTTTAAGATATTATTTTGCACTACATTGTGCCAAATATTCTCAGTGAGGACTCTCTAGTGATCTCTTGATGTCCACTACCTATGTTCCTTCTACAATTTTGGAGTTCTTCGCCATGGTCGAGACAGGCAGAGCAATTCTTGAGATTTTATCTGCCCTAACTCAACAATCACATCCTATCTTTAACTCTGTATAGCAGGAAATATTTTCTTCCTTTTTATTTTCAATATTTTTTGCTGGTTCCACATTAGCTTGAAAATAAAAAGATGGTGAATATTAGGGGAATCACTATACAAAGTAGCAGTATTCCACCAGTGAAAATAAGATGGAGTGCTAATAATGACGGGCATGAATATAAACTTCTATACAGTATGTATAAGATAATAGATCACTGATATTCAGCTACAGTCTTCCTGAAAGCATTATATTGGGAGGGTGCCTTTGGTCTTGATCACTCGGATCAACATTGGCGTGGAATCTGGAAAGACCTACTTAAATATCTTAAGCAAGACTGTTTAAGGTTATAGCAATTTAATATTCTTCCTAACTTATGTGTCTCCCCAAGGCGATTATATCAGATGGGTAAGAAAAAATCTCCTTCCAGCACCCACTGTGGTCAGGGACAGGGCACTTAGAAACATAGAAAAATTATGGCAGAAGAAGACCAAGGGTCCAAATGGTTTGCCCATGTGTTTCTTGGACCGTCACAGATCCCAGCACCAGCACCCCCCCTCTGCCTAATGCCTCCTACTGCTCCTGTTGCTCTTGATTACCTTTAGCCTTGTCCCAACCCAGCTTGAATTATGTCATGGACTTTGCTTCCAGTACCTCAGCTGGCAGTTTATTCCATGGCTCCATGACTCTTTCTGTAAAATAGTGTTTCCTAAGTTCCCTCTTGAGGTTTCCTCTTAACTTCCACTCATGCCCTCTAGTGTTAGAGTCAGAGACTATGTTGAACAGGTCCGAGGATGGCACCTTATTTATTCCTCTCAGGAACTTGAATGTTTCAATCATATCTTCTGTCTCCCTCCTTGTCTCCAGTGAGAACATATTTAATGCTTGCAGATGCTCCTTGAACGAGTGCCTTGAAGGCCCTGGATCATTTTGATCACTCTTCTCTGAACAGCCACCAACCTGTTTGTGTTCTTTTTCAGATTTGGACTACAAAACTGGATGCAGTACTCCAGATGGGGCCTCACCAGGAACCATAGTGTGGCAGTATTACCTCCTTCATCCTGCTGTTGAATCCCCTCCTTTTGCACCCAAGCATTTTGTTGGCCTTGCTATACGCTTTGTTGCATTGGCTTGTCTGTATAAGGGTGATACTTATGATAACACCTGGGTCCTGTTCTCCAAGGATGGTGTTGAGTTGGACTCCATTGAGGTGATACTCTGTCCTTGAGTTAATAATAATAATAATAGACTTTATTTGCTACAAGCGTAATTCAACACATATCAAAGCATTTTTACAATAAAACTTTAAAAACTGTACAATCCAAAGAATTAAAGCAATCATAATATCAGAGCTCTCACAGCTAATGTTCAGGATAGGCAAGCAAAAACAAGAATCTTTTAAGAGTGACTTTGAAGCTTTCCACAGTCTAGCATCACCTTACCCGATGATGTAGAGAACTCTACCAGGGAAGGAGCCACAAATGCAAATGCTTGGGCTCCAGAAGTCTTTAGGTGAACCCAGGGAATCTCTAGTAATCCCTCATTGGTGAAGCAGAGTGGTCAGAGGTGGCTGTAGGGGTGAAGAAGCTCTTTCAGGTAACTCAGTCCCTGTCTATGCAGGGCTTTGTAGGTCAGTATGCTGACCTTGAAGGTGATTCACCACTGAATAGGCAGCCACTGCAATCCGTGCAGCACAGCTGTGATATGGCTAGATCAAGAAAGCCCTATTAATAACCTGGCTGCAGCATTCTGCACCAGCTGCAAGTGATGGATATCAACCCCCAAAACCCTAGGTACAGGGAGTTACAGTAATCGAGGTGGAAGGTCACAAAGACGAAGACCAATGTTTGTAGATCACCAGGCAGAACCAGATGCTTAATCCATGCAATATTCCTCAGATGATTAAAGAGGTCTTGATGACAGATGACACCTGAGACTTCAGGGTCAACCTCTCATCAAAAATAACACCCAGATTCTGCACCCGTTCAGAGGTCAACAGCTGGTAACCTCCAAGCAAAAGTCCAGTGGCCTGCTCAGCTGAAGACTCCTCTACCCAGTGACCTGGGTCCACCACCAAAACCTCAGTTTTGTCATTATTCAGCCTCAACCAGCTAGCACTCATCCAGTCCTGGATCTTGGTGAGACAGTTGTTAAACCCTGAGATCATATCCTCCTGGTCAGGTACAAAGGACATGTATAGCTAAGTATCATCTGTATAGCAGTGAAAATTCAAGACATACCGCCTTACAGTGTCTCCCAATGGCAGCATATACACTGTGAATGACATAGGCAAAAGTATGGTGCCCAAGGGTACCCAACAAGGTTGAGAGAATGCATCAGAGGAATACATTCCCTACACCACTCTCTGAGATCTACCTGTGAGGAATGATTGAAACCATCTGAGGACTGTCCCTGGCAGACTGCAAAGAACCCGCAGATGCTCCAGTAATATGTCATGATCCATGGTGTCTAATGCAGCAGAGAGATCAAGGTGGACTAAGATGGAGTGACTCCTCCAATCTCTCACTATCAGGAGATCATTGAGCACCCAGACCAGTGAAGTCTTGGTGCTATGCCTCTTCCTAAATCTCCAACTAGAGAGGATCATCGATATCATGGATGGCAAGGTGGTTGTCCAGCTACAACACAACCACCTTCTCAATAACCTTGCCCACAAATGGTAGGTTAGAGATAGGTCAGTAGCTGGCAAGACAGTGCAGATCAAAAGATAATTTCTTAAGGAGTTCCCTTTACCAAAATACATCACCTTACATTCCTTTGCATTGAACTTCAGCTGCCAGATGTTGAACCATCTTTTCAGCCTCTGTAGGTCTTTATATAGGTCCTTATCTGCTTCCATGGTGTCAACCCACAACCTCGCTCTTTTGTCACCCACCTCTACCCGTCAACAATGACCCTTTAGCCTGCTTACTTCTTCCTGACTCCCTCCTACCCTATACTAACTATATACTGTTGACCCTGAAACTTATCTGAAGCTGGCTTATGTTGTCTCTCTCCATTTTTGGCTGTATAATAAATGCTTAGACATCTTTGTGCTTTTAAGACTGTAACCATTGCTGACCTTTGAATGTATGTTACCCTACATCCTTTGACGTGGAACCTTTGTAAATGAGCAGTTCCTCCTCAAAGGTATTTGTAATCCTAGAGTTCAATAAAATAAAATAAAAACAATAAAAAACTTCTTCCTAGCTTTGCATAGTCCATGAATAGGGCAGTTTTGCCCTGAATACTGTACCTATGCTGATATCACTGATAAATGCATTAAACAGGACTGGTCCCAACACTGAGCCCTGGGGCACACCACTAGTGACCATGACTTCATCAGTCCTCATCCTATTGACTACTACTCTGTTTTGTGTTCCTAAGACAATTACCTACCCAACTGACTATGCACATGGCTGCACCCAGGTCCTCCAGCTTTTTCAGCAGGTTGTTGTGTGGCACCAAATCAAAGGTCTTACTGAATTCAAAGTAGAGGAGGTCCACTGGCTGGCCTCTGTCTAGTTGCCTAGTGAGCCAGTCAAAGAATATGATTAAAATTGTTTGGCATGACTATTCCACCATGAACCCATGTTGCCTGTCATCCTGCAGATTGTTCTTATCTAGGTACTCTACCGAGTCTTGTTTTATTAAGGTTTCTGTCAGTTACCCCACTACTGATGTAAGGCTGATCAGTCAGTAGTTGCCTGCTTCCTCCCAACTCTCTCCTTGTGGAGAGGTACCACATCAGCTCTTCTCCATTCTCCCAGCACTACCCCTGTCTGGAGTGATCTGCTGAATAAATGTGCTCAGGGACCTGCCAATTCACTTGCTATCTCCTTTAGCACCCTTGGGTGTATTCCATGATATGCTGACTGCACGGCAAAACCCACATGGTGACATCCCCCACAGTGACAATCTAGCCATGTTTTGAGATTGTCACTGTGGGGGACCTGTGGGCAAAATTTCACTTTCGATGACTTTCCCCCAGACTTTGAGATAACTGCAACTTGTAGTTAGGAATGTATAGAAGCTGGGGTGTGGGGGGTGCAGCTCCCCACATGGGGGGTCGGGGATCACAGCTCCTGATGGAAAAACACACCAATGTCTGACAGGTGAAATTTTGCCTGTCAACATCGGGGTTCTGGCTATGCCGAACCTCGACAACAGTGTTGTCGAGTCATCATAGGTATTCCATATTTCCTCAGGTCCTGCTGACTTGTCTTCTCTGAGTTAATCCAGGGCCTCTTTAACCTTACTATTGGTGACTGATGGTGCTTCTATTTGTGGAACACCTTTGTTAGCATCCTTGATGCCACTGTCTGATACTGGGCATTTTTGTTCCTCAGTGAGTACTAAGCAAAAAAAGTTGTTCAGAACAGTGGCCTTCTGCCTATCCTCCTCCACTACTCTGTCACTGTCTTTGAGTATTATTACTGTCTTTTTCTTTCTTTTTTCTTGTATATATCCAAAAAAGTGTTTGTCACCTTTTTTAACCTGTTCCATAAGCCGAAGCCCCGCTGCAGCCTTAGCTGATTTATGAACATATAAACATACAAAATGCCAGCAGAAACAGGCCTCATGGTCAATAGAGACTGTTTGTGCAGCTAGTTTCACAACTTGCAGCTGCCCCACTCTCCCCTCCTCTCATCACAACAATCCCCCCACTCTGTTGCACCCCTTCTTAAATCTTCCCACCATTCTGCATGATACCACTTCCTCGGGCAGAGTATTCCACTTGTCCACCACCCTTTCTATGAAAAAATGTCTCCTGATTTACCTCCTGAATCTTCCCCCTTCCAGTCTCAGCTGATGCCCTTTCTTGTCCCTCCCCTTTTGATCTGGAAAATCTCTTCTGTATTAGTCTTGTTTATTCCCTTTAAGTATTTAAAGGTTTTTATCATATCCCCCATCCCTCCTCTCCTCAAGTGTATACATGCACAGCTCTCCCATCCTCTCCTCATAGGATTTTCCCTCCATTCCCTGGATCATCCTCATTGCCCTATGCTGCACCCCCTCCAACAATCTGATGTTCTTCTTCAGGAATAGATGGCAGTGCTGTACACAGTATTCCAGGTGCGGCCTGAACAGTGATCTGAACAAGGGAAGGATCACCTCCCTGTTCCTGGAGGAGATTCCCCTCGCTATGCACCCCATCTTGTTTGCTTTTGCACCTGCCTTCCTGCTCTGAGCTGAGTGGTTCATGCTCTTTGTAATAAGCAGCTTCTGATCCTTTTCCTCCATGGTGCATTCTAACTCTACCCCTCTCAGCTGTTATTTCCTCCCCTGGTTCCTACATCTGAAGTGCAGGACCTTGCACTTCCAGGCATTGAACCTCATCTGCCATGTTTCTGACCACTCCTGTAGCCCGGTCAGGTCCTCCTGCAATCTCTTCCACCCCTCCCTGTCATCTACCACAGCTCCCATGTTGGTATCATCTGTGAACAGACTGCTCTTACACCGGAACCCATGTGAGATATCCCAAACAGCACTGGTCCCAGTACAGAACCCTGCAGCACCCCACTTGTGATGTCCCTCAGTGATGAGAGTTCTCACACCACCATTACGCTTTGCTTCCTACTCCTCAGCCAGTTGGTGACCCAATTGACCATTTTTTCTCCAACCCCTATGTATTCCAGATTTCCCCCAGCTTCCCATGTGGCACATTATCAAAGGCCTTGCTGAAGTCCAAATACAGGACATCCACTGCTTGGTCCTTGTCCAGCTCCCTGGTCATCCAGTCATAGAACCCCACTAGGTTCAGCTGCCTGAGACAAACCCATGTTGATGACCATCTTGGAGACCATTATTTTCCAAAAAGGTCACCAGCCTCTCTTTCAGGATTGTCTCCATCAGCTTCCCCTTGATTAAAGTGAGGTTCACCAGTCTGTAGTTGCCTGGTTCATCCTTCAGGACACTTTTATGAATGGGCACCACATGGGCCATCCAGTAGTCTTGTGGCATGCATCCTGTGTCCAGAGATGTACTGAACAGGTCTGCCAGTGGTCCCACCAGCATCTCCACTAACTCCCTAAGCACTCCAGGGTAAATGCCATCTGGTCCCAGTGCCTGGTCCACCATAAGAGCCCTTAGTCCTTCCAGAATCCTGTCCTCTATAATCCTAATATCAGTCATTCCCTCCCCTACCATCTCCCCATCTTCCATGAGGTATCTGCCCTCCATGAACACAGAGCAGAAGTAATCATTTAATGCCTCTGCCTGCCCTCCTACCTTCTCCACCCACCCCATCCTTCTTAATCCTCACAATCTTGTCCTTGTTTCTCCTTCTCTTGCCAATATATCTGAAGAATTCCTTTTCCCCTTCCTTAATTTCCTGTGCCATTCTCAGCTCCCTGGATGCCTTGGCCACCCTGACTAGCCTGGTAACCTCCATGAACTTCTTTGTGTACTCTTCCTTGTCCCCTTGCCCTCCCAATTTCTTGACTCTGGAATGCTTTTCTCTTGGCCTTGGCCCCTTCCATGACCTCCCGAGTCAGCCAACTTGGCTTCATCACTCTACCTTCCTTGCTCTGTGTCTTGGTACAAGTCTCAGCAACCTCTGCTAGTCCCCTTTTAATAATATCCCATTTTTGGTCAGCATCCATGCATGATTGAATTCCTACCAGATGGCCAACCAAAATTTTCCCTATTCTTTTAAAGTCCTCTCCCTTAAAATCTATCACCCTAGTAGCCATACCTCCTGTTTCTTTGCCCATACTGAGTGTGAACCACACCTAGTGGAGGTCACTCCCAGCCAGGGGATCCTCCACTCCCAGATCCCTTACAGCCTTCACATTTGTTAGTACCTTGTCCAGAGACCTTCCAACCCTAGTTGGCTCGTGGACCAATTGAACCAGGAAGCTGTCCTAAAATGCCTCTAGTAATATCTGCTCCTTCGCACTCATAGTGGTTGAGGTGTTCCAGTCCACCCCAGAGAGGTTGAAGTCACCCACCACTACAGTGTTACCCTTCCTACAGACCCTTCTGATCAGCTCAGCCAACTCACTATCCAGGTCATTCCCCTGAGCTGGTGATATGCACATCACCACAAACCTCAGTGTCCTTCTTTTGGAGTCTTCAAACTGCATCCATAGGGCCTCTGTTCTGCCCTCATCCCTCTCCTCTCTCATACACCTTATCCCTTCCCTCATGTAGATCACCATGCCTCCCCTTTTCCCTTAGCCCTGTCTTTTCTGAATACCCTGTACCCTGGGATCATCATATCCCTCTCCTGGTACTGGGTGGCCCATGTGTCTATGATGGCCGCTATGTTCACCCTCCCTTCCCCTCTGTCAAAATAGCCTGTTGATTGGCTGATTTGTTACCTAGGCTTCTTGTATTCAGTGAGACCACCCTCCAACCTGTGCCTTCCCCCTTTCCTGGTTTTCCCCTCTCCTAACCCCTCCTTGTGCTCCTACCCCAAATTCCTCTCTGATAGCTTGGGGGATACGCATACTCGGCTCCCCTTTCTGGGATCCCTACCTACCAGCTGTCCTTAGGCCACCCCCTCCACCTAGTTTAAATCTACCCTGGACATTATGTACCCCTCGAACCTCTGCTTTAATACCCCTTCCCGTCACCACTCAAGTGCAGCCTATCCAGCCTATTCACAGCCATAAGGTCATGTCAGATGAATCTAATTGATTTCTTTGACTGGGTAACCAAAGTAGTAGACCAGGGAAGGGCTGTGGACATGGCCTACCTAGACTTTAGCAAGGCATTTGACACAGTCCCACACAAAAGATTAATAAAGAAATTAGCCAGCCTGGGAGTGGGTCCCAGGGTGGTAGCCTGGGTAAAATATTGGCTGGACAACAGGACGTAGAAGTAAGTAGTAAACAGAGTCCACAGTGAAGAAAGGGGGATTACTAGTGGGGTACTGTAGGGTTCAGTACTGGGTCTGGTCCTTTTTAATGTTTCTATACGTGACATTGCAGAGGGACTGGAAGGAAAAGTATCTCTCTATGTAGATGACACAAAGATCTGCAACAGGGTTGATACACAAGGTGGCATGAAAGGATGAGAAGGACTTGGCAAGGTTGGAGGAATGGTCAAATGTATGGTAGCTTAGATTCAATGCAAAGAAGTGCAAAGTAATGCACCTGGGAAACAAAGACCCAGGGGAAGAGTACACAATGGGGGGTGAGATACTGACAACAGAAATGGAAAGGGATCTGGGGGTAGTTATATCAGATGACCTAAAGGTGGACAAGCAATGTGAGAAGGCAGTAAGGAGGGCTGGGGGATACTGGGATGCATAGGGAGAGGCATCACCAGTAGAAAACATGAAGTTGTTAAACTCTGTGCAGACAGTTGATGAGACCCCATCTGTAGTACTGCTTGCAGTTCTGGAGACCCCATCTCTGCAAAGACATAGACAGGGTGGAGGCTGTCCAGAGGAGGGCAACCAAAATGGTGCAGGGTCTGGACCAGAAGACATACGAAGAGAGAATTAAGGAGCTTAATATGCAGAGAACAAGCAGAGCACCAGGATGAAGGACCTGCTGGTGTAACTAAACTTATCTACTGGGACTAAGAACTAGAACTCTTGTACTGGGACCTTCACTTTAGGGTTAAAAAAAATTGTGTTTGTCAGAGTTAGTTGAAGTGAATTGTTATCTGTTATCTGTGTAGTTATCTACATGCTTGTCACAGGTGGCTGAAGGGAATTATCTGTGATATTAACTAAGTGTAGAAAGATTTACAAAGTAGGGGGAGTGGCTTAGCTAGAAGGAGCCAGGTTAAAACCAGATTTAAACATTGCCCTAGATGGCTTCTGCCTGTGAACAAGCAGAGCTCCAGGAGGAAGGACCTACTGGTATAACTAAACTTCTGTACTGGGATCAGTTGTACCTCTACACAAATTCTATGCTGTTCTGAAAAAATGTGGTTCCTCTAGGGAGGCACCCACAGTGGAGACCAAGGAGGGTGCTGGGAACCTCCACAAAGGAGACCCACAGGAGGGTGGCATGGGACCCCACAAGGGAAGGAAACAACTCCTTTTGTGGGACTCCATTGTTAGGAAGGTAGAACTGGGGGAGGAAGGGAAGAGGGAGGGAGGGAAGGTGCCTGCCTGTCACCATGGCTTGAAGGGACAGGGAATGAATCCTCAGGATCACAGGAGCAGCTGCACAGGGGAGGGAGCTGGATGTCGTTGTCCACCTAGGGACAAATGACCTGGCTAAGAAAGGGATCAGAGCAGTGCAAGAAGTGTTTGTGGAGATGGGGAGGGGCCTTAGACAAATAGCAAGCACAGTAACCTTCTCGGAGGTGCTGCCTGTCTATGGCACGGGTGAGGGTAGGGTGCTCCACACCATGGGATTCAATCAGTGGTTGAAATACTGGTGCAGAGCTCAGGGATTTGGCTTCATTGGGGACTGGGGGTCCACCTGGAGGGATGCAGGCCTATACTGGCATGATGGTCTGCATCTGTCAAGGAAGGGAACCAGGATCCTAGGTGATAGATTTAAATGCTTCATTGGCAAGCATTTAAACTAGCTAAGGGGGGAGGTACTAGAGAGGAGGAGGGAAATCCTATCCCCCCCAAAAAAGTCAGGGTACTAAGTGAGGTAGACACCAACATAGAGATGTTGATAGGGAGAAGCACAGGGGTAAATGGAGAAAGTAACAAACGCAATAAGGACAAGGATGGGGCAAAAAGGAGTAAGGCCATCAAGAAATGGAGGGTAATAAGTACCAACGCCCTTAGTCTGGGCAACAAGCTCCCTTAACTGGTGGCCTTGATGGAACAGGGATGCCTGGATATTGTAGCAGTCACAGAAACATGGTACACATAGAACCATGGCTGGGATTTTAACATACTAGAGTACACAACCTACAAGAGAGACAGGGAGGGGGAGAAGAGGGGGAGGAATAGCTCTCTATGTAAGGGAAGGGATAAAAGCAACTGAACAAAAGAATAAACAGGGAGGAGAGAAGGCACTGTGGGTCACCTTAGAGACTGGAAATGGCACCACAGTCCGCACAGGGATTGTATACAGATCTCCATGTCAGAGGGAGGGAATGGACAAGGATATGATAGAAGGCATACTTAGGATAGCAGAGAAAGGGGAGACACTGTTGATGGGAGACCTTAATATGCCGGATGACAACTGGGAGCACCATTGCTGTAGCCACATCCAAAAGCAGGGCCATTCTCGATGGCCTTCAGGTGGCATGCCTCAGACAGCTAGTTTTGGAACCTACTCATGAGGGAGCAATCTTAGACCTGGTACTCTCAAATGGGGACAGTGAGAGGATCTCAGATCTAGAAGTGGGTAGCCATTTGGGAACAAGTGACCACCAAACAGTGTGGTTCACAATAAACTCAGCTACAGAGTCAAGCCATAAAAAAGTGAGGGTTCTGGACTTCAGGAGGGCTGACTTTGGCAAGATGGGAGAGTGCCTTAGAAAAGCACTAGCAAATAGGCTAGAAGGAGGGGTGGAACAACAATGTGGAAATATCAATACTGCCATCACAGAGGCAACAAGCCTTTGTGTGAAGCAAATAAACAAATCAAAATGAAAGAAAAAGCCACTATGGTTCTTAAAAGAGGTGGAGGTGAAGGTTAGGGAGAAAAAGATAGCATTTAGGAAGTATAAGGAATCACAGAAGGAGCAGGACAGAGAACTGTACCAGTTAAGGCAGAAGGAAGCAGGGAGGGTAGTCAGAATAGCAAAGCCCCAAACTGAGAAAAAGATAGCCAACTCAGTTAAGAAGGGGGGTAAAACCTTTTATAGGTATATCAGGGAGTGTAGAAAGACAAAGGGAGGGATAGTGAGGCTGAATGGAATGGATGGTGGGGGGGCAGAGAGGGACAGTGAAAAAGCAGGGATACTGAATGAATACTTCTGTTTATTATTCACAAAAGAGGAGGTGGGAGAGGTGCCTAATCCAATTAACAGAAGCACTCTGGATAGAGGAGTCAATCCCAGTCCTTTCACAGAAGAACAGGTTCTGAAAGAACTCCTAAAACTGAAGGTGGACAAAGGAATGGGGCCAGATGGAATTCACCCCAGAATTCTAAAAGAATTAAGCAGAGAACTAGTGACACCACTGACTACCCTTTTTAACAAATCATGGGAAGATGCTGTGGTACCTGAGGACTGGAAGAAGGCAGATATGATTCCCCATCACAAAAGTGGGAGCAAGACAGAGGCAGAAAACTACAGACCTGTCAGTTTGACCTCTGTGGTAGGGAAAGTGATGGAATCACTTCTGAAGGAAAGAAATGTTGAGTACCTAGAGGCCAGTGGGGCACAGGACCCAATGGCAGCATGGGTTCACAGCGGGAAGGTCACATACAGGACTCCGGGTGCCTAACAACAGACAGTGTATACAGCCTTTGAGTGTTTGACTGGGTGACAAAAGTAGTAGACCAGGGAGGGGCTGTGGACATTGCCTACCTAGACTTTAGCAAGGTATTTGACACAGTCCCACACAAAAGATTAATAGTCAGATTAACCAGCCTGGGAGTGGGCCCCAGGGTGGTAGCCTGGGTAAAATATTGGCTGGACAACAGGACACAGAAAGTAATTGTATATGGAGTCCATGCTGAAGAAAGAGGGGTTACCAGTGGGGTACCTCAAGGTTCAGTACTGGGTCCAGTCCTTTTTAATATCTTTATAAGTGACATTGCAGAGGGACTGGAAGGAAAAGTATGCCTCTTTGCAGATGACACAAAGATCTGCAACAGGGTCGATACACAAGGAGGCGTGGAAATGATGAGAATGGACTTGGCAAGGTTGGAGAAAAGGTCAGAAGTATGGCAGCTTGGATTCAATGCAAAGAAGTGCAAAATAATGCACCTGGGAAAAAACCCAGGGGAAGATTACACAATGGGGGGAGGTAGTAACAACAACAAAATGGAAAGGGACCTCAGGGTAATCATATCAGATGGCCTTAAAGTTGGCAGGCAATGTGAGAAGTCGGTAAGGAGGGCAGGGGGGGTACTGGGATGCATAGGAAGAGGTATCACCAGCAGAAAACAGGAAGTTGTTATCCACCATACAGACAGTTGGTGAGACCCTATCTGGAGTACTGCGTCCAGTTCTGGAGACCCCATCTCCACCAGGACATAGACAGGATGGAGGCAGTTCAGAAGAGGCAACTAAAATGGTGCAGGGTCTGCAAGAGAAGCCATATGAGGAGAAATGAAAGGAGCTTAATATGTATACCCTTGAGGAAAGGAGGGAGAGAGGGGACATGATAGAAACATTTAAGTACCTCAGTGGAATCAACAAAGTCCAAGAGGGTAGCATCTTTCAGAAAAAGAGATGTGCAAGAACAAGGGGACACAATTTGAAGATAGAGGGGGACAGCTCAGGGGCAATGTGAGGAAGTATTTTTTCTCAGAGAGGATGGTGGATGCATAGAACAGCCTTCCTGAGGAGATTGTGGGGTCTAAAACTGTGGGAGAATTCAAGAATGCATGGGACAGACATAACGCAATTTTTGTGGGGGGGTAGGATGAAATAGGCTGTTGGTTAAATAGAATATGCAGCTTATCCTCTAGGTAGGGAAATGGACAGACTAGGTGGGTCAAGCAGTCCTTATCTGCCGTCAAAGTCTATGTTTCTATGTATACCCTCAAGGAATGGAGGGAGGAGGGGACATGATAGAAACTTTCAAGTACCTTAAGGGAATCAACAAAGTCCAAGAGGGTAGCATCTTTCAGAAAAAGATGTGCAAGAACAAGGGGGCACAATTTTAAGATAGAGGGGAGACTGCTCAGAGGAAATGTGAGGAAGTATTTTTCCACAGAGAGGGATGAAGATGCATGGAACAGCTTTCCTGAGGAGGCGTGGAGTCAAAAACAGTGTGGGAATTCAAGAATGCATGAGACAGAAATAAGGCAATTCTAGTGGGGGGTGGAATGAAGTAGGCTGTTGGTTATCTAGGATCAGCAGCTTATCCATTAAGTAGGGAAATGGGCAGACTAGGTGGGCCAAGCGGTCCTTATCTGCCATCAGATTCTATGTTTTATGTTTACCCTGCATATAGATCCTTATTGTTCCGGGTTCTGCCCCAGTCCCACACTATCCCATACCCCTTGGACTGACACCACTCCCTCAACCAAGTGTTGAACTCCCCAATCCTCCCTTTATTTCCTGTTCTTGTACAGGGTACTGGGAACAGCTCTGAGAAGGCCACTGATTCCCTTATTTCCTCACATAGCCCTCCTAGTTCCCCAAACCTCCTTCTTACTACAGCCGTAGTCTCCCCGACAGGTCATTAGTGCCCACATGCCCCACTACATGCAGTTTCTTTCCGCCCCTCTTTGCGCACTGAAGAACCACCTGCCCTGCTCAGTCCACCGTTAACCATATTATGGCCTCCACCCATATGAAATAGGGTTGTGCGAATACCTTTTCCCGAATATTTGGCCGAATATTCGGTATTCAGGTTTAAATATTCGGTATTTGTTATTCAGTATTCGGCCAGAAAAGGTGTTTATTTAAGGAAACTTTAAAAAAGCACTTCAGCAACATTATGTATCACCCATTGAACCTGATATACCATATACACCTCAATGACACTTCAACCACTATCATAGAGCTCTTACTAATGCATCACAAGCTTCATGTGGCACACTCGATCCACCACACCACACACATAGCACTCTGAAAATGATATCAAGCATTGCATTGGGTCAGCACTAGAGGGTGTTCATTGTCACAGACATGGGGTAGAATGTTCTTTGCCCATGGGCATAGGAATAGTGGTAGCAGTGGCTGCAGTAGTGGTAACAACTGAAAGGGTGGCTGCTGCAAGGATGGCACTGGTGATGTGGGAAGCACACTGGCTGTGGATGTAGCAGCCATAGTGATAGCAGTGGGAACACTGGTGATGGAGTCTGCTACTTCCTACACAAAGCATGTATGCAATTATGCCCCCCTACTACTGCACAACAGGATGTGACAGTGAATGTACAGATGGAACAGGTGGTGACACTTGTAGTAGTAGTACTGCTAATGGTATTAGTAGCAGTAGTATTATTACCAATGCTGCAAGAACTAAAAGGCTTGCTTGGGGAGAACAATATATGAGCCAGCCGAATAAAAAGAGACCTCTGTATGTCATTGTTTATGTAGTCTATCTCACCACCTTCTCTGGAATTGTATTATGTATCAATGGTATACACTGAAGCAAGACAAGATACAATTCAGTACTTTGCAGTAAATGACATGCCACAAAATAATGGATGACTTGAGGGCTTAATTGCCATCAAATTACATTGCTCCTTGCAGCATACTGTAGCATTTTGCTGCAATTTGGCAATACTGCATTGCTTACTGTCTGGCACCACAGTATGAACTGTTTTATAATCTTCATGCAGTGTTTCATCCTTGGGTATGTCAGTTGTGGATTGTTTTGTTACAAGGGCATCTCAGTAGCATTCATTTTAACGTCACTTATTTATGGTGTGTGTTTCTTTAAGGGTTGTATATTCATAGTGTGTTTATATGTTCCCGGCATACACCCTGACAAAGACCAGGTTCTGGTCAAAGCACCAGGGCTCTATTGGCATCCTCCAGCCTTAGCATAAACAAATGTATTGGCAACTATGCTCCACAGCTCTTCACCTGTGGCTGATTCTGTGCCACCCCAGAGTGCTTCCTTTGTTCTACAAAGACTGTTATGGATTTGGCAGCCAGGGACAACACTAGCAGTAATTTCCTGGATGTGCTGTACGTTTGTGGTCTATCATCCTGTCCCTCACCACTTGGGGCCAGCGGTGCAGATGCTTTGCTGGGGCTGGACCAAGCACGTTTACAAGACTGCTAAAGACATGATGGATCAGGTCACTACTGGTTACTGGGTAAAACACAAATTATTACTGCGTAGTACCTGTGTGTGTGATGCTTTTCTTAGTGCTTGTGGAAGTGCAGTAATACGCCAACCTTTCCAGTTATACTGCACCACAAAAAAGTAGCAGTAAAGAAAAACACTGCTGCTAAAAAGGAAGTAGAAAAGGATGACCTGTTTAGTCAAACATGGAACTAAGCAAGGAACAGACAGATGACATACAGTCAACTCAGAGAGACAGGCCTGCTCCACTATATGCAATGGTTTAATTAACAAAATAACAACAAACAAAAAAATGCATGTGCACAGTTGTGCACACACAAGAAACTTACAATCTCGCGGGGGTATTTTTCACAAGCACAGGTTAATTATGTACAGTAGGCTATAGAAGATTTGGGGGGGAGTTAGTCAACACACTCCTCATGTGTACAGGGATCTATCCCCGGAACCAGAGGACTAGCAATAACAATTCAGTGAGTCAAGTCTGACTGGCTTAGAACTGAAGAAGTTTATTTCAAAATGTGTGTGTACATAGCTGCGCACACGTGTGGCCTTGCCTCTTGAAAAAATATATTAACCATGCACATGCAGGGTGAAGCCTCACAAAACCAAATATTATGCACATGTACAGCAAATCATAAGCAGAAACCTGCAGGAGGCAGACTTAGCAGACACCCTCATCAGTCATGCAGGGAACCAAGCCTGGAACCAGACAACAGCAAAAAAACAAAACACAGAAATAAAATGTGTTTCACGCAAAAAAATCACACTGGTGCTATGTCAGACAGCTGCAGAGAAGGTGTGTTTTAGCAGATAGTCCTCTTAGTCCCTGTAACTGAGTACAACAATAAGGACAAAATACCTGTCAGAAAGCCAAACATAGCTTTTCTGACACTGATCAAAAAATCTATACTGACCCAAAAAAGCCTGTGAAGCAAAAATCTGTTCCTTTTTTAGCAAGTTTAAGGTCTCAAAAGTACTGCAGAGCAGCTCTCATAAACCACTGTCTCCTGTCTTCTACCAGCTCAGAGTGAGGAATTCAGATGGTGTGCTTGCCTTTGAGCTCAAGAAACAGTTTTTGAGTGGCTAACAAAGCACTGCGAGACTTGGAAATCTCACCAAATAGTATTTCCCGAATAGTGGCTTAATAATGAACTATTCGGAAAATGCATCCTAATATTCGGGAAGCCTACTATTTGTTGTATTCAGAAAATACTATTTGGCCCATGCACAGCCCTAATATACAGCAATGCCTTTCCCCCTTGCTGCCCCATCTGATCCCTTTTAGTATGGAATCACCCAGCACTAGCACCCCCCCCCTTCCTCAATCCCTATCCCTGCCCCATACCCTTTTCCCAAGGTACCAATTACCAGAGCCTGCCCCATCACTGATTCGGCTCTTTCCCCTTGCCCCCCCTGTCTTGTCCCCCCTTCACTGCTCCCTCCCTATCCACCACATCCCTCCCTCCTCCCTGGCCCCCCTCTCTGCCCTTCCTCTGCCGTCATCCTCACCAGCAGTGCTACTCCCTTACCCTGCTCCCCTTTCCCGACTGACTCCTGTTCCTGAGGATTCCTCTCCCTAACCCTTCTGTCCCATCCTGGAGATCACGCACCCCCTCCTCCTCCTCCTCCCCCCTTGTTGCCAACACAGCAAACATATTTCCTGCTGTTCCTGCCTGGCTGTACTTTGGCTCCTTCCCCCTGACTCTAGCCCTCTCACTACTGTTAGACCTCCTGTTTATTCTATTCTTGCACTCCCTCCCTAACCCCTCCCTTGAGCCACTGTACCTACCATATGGTGTCCTCATGTTATTCCCCATGTGAAACCTCCCTGCCTCATTCCCTCCCCCCTCCCCTCATCATTTCCAACTCCCTAGCAAGCCACAACACTTCCTCCTCCTGACTCCTCAACCTGTTTTAGATTGGACACCCTCCTAACGTCCACACTATGTTCATCCAAACCGTCACCCTACATCCATTACATCCCATGATTCAACCCATGTTTGCCCCCCACTAGCATCCTGCTTCTTCCTGTCCCCCTCCTCTGCACTGTCCTCGGCCACCTCCACTAGAGCCCCCAACCCTCAGGTGTGTCCCTTCCTAACCCACTCCATTTGTCTTCTCCAACTATGTTTTAACCCCGAGATACCCACAATGGTTAGTTGTAGCCCCTTACCTTCTTTCCGATTCCCTAGACATTCAAATGAGCCCCCCCATAGTGTACGTACTTCGTATTAATAGGTTCTTTCCTGCTAAGACTCTCTTACTAATTACTCCTTGTTGCCCGCAAATCTTCCCCCTCTCAGCTGCCATCTTGATCAGACACCCCTCCTAGAAAAACAGATCCCTCCTCAACTTAATTCATCCCCTATGACCCAAGTGACTCAGAACAATAGAAGTTAAAAGTTCAGAGCCATGCAGGCTGTGGTTGCAGCACAGATACAAAGTCACAGACCTCACCCTGGCACAATAACCAATGTCCACACAAGGCTGTTGGCCTCTGTAGTTTTACTTGTGAAGAAAGAGGATTTACAAAAGGCTGAAAGTCTCAGCCAGAGGAGAACACACACTAATGTTTCACCTGGCTGGGCTTTTTCAAAGTGAGACCAACAGCAAGCTTTGTGTGGACAGTCGTTATTGTGTCAGGGTGAGTTCTGTAACTTTGTATCTGTGACCCAGAACAATCATAGTGTCCCCGGCTTGGCAGCAAGACACAACCTGGATCAGTCACAGTACCTTTGCTTCTGGTGTAGTTAGAACTTAAGAAATGGAAGTCACAGTACCTTGTTGCTCCCTCCAGTCTGCTGAGTTCTTACTCCACAGCTCGTCCTGGGGTCACTTTCTCCATTGAGCTCCACAAGCTGCCCTTACCTGCTAGCTCCTTTTCCTCTTTCCCTCCACCAGGTACCCGTCCCCTCCGGTAGTGATCAGCCCTTTTCTGAGGTAATTGTTTATCTTCTCCACCTCTTCCCACTAGAGGGCAGTGATCCCTCCTTTGTCTGATGGTTCACCCTGGATTTGGCTCCTCTTCATTTGGTTATTTAATAAAGGTCGGGGCAGGGAAGAGCGGGTGGGATGAAAAACCTCTCCCCTCTTCAGATGCTTTGGGATGGCTCTTGCCGACTCCCTCTGCAGCTTCCTCCTCTTTCTGCGGCAATGGCTACCTGGTCACCTTGCTCACCAGACCATACTCTTTGCTTCTTTGTTCTTCTGAATGTAGGCTTCCTATGCACTGTTTTCCTGAGTTCTTTAGAAGTTCCAGTAGGCCTCCCTTTTGGTTCTAATTGTTTTCCTTACCTGGTTACTGAACCATATTGTTTTTTTGTGTTTGTTCTTTTTGGTCAGTGTTCTTACGTACAGTACATCCTGGTAGCCTCTAAAATGGCTAACTTAAACAGCCCCCATATTTCTTCCACATCTACGTGCTCCTTGATCCTTAGCAGCTTGCTTCTGACAACTTCACTCATTTTGTCAAAACTGGCTCTTCTAATGTTTAAAACCTCTGTCTTGGATTGTGGTTTTTCAGCCCCTAGGGCTAACCAAAATCACAGAGCTGTGGTCGCTGTTGGTTAGTGGTTCCCCAACCCCTGTTACCCTTACAACCTCTGAGTTAGTGAGGACCACATTCAGAATGGTGTTCAGCCTAGTCGGGGCACTAACTTGTTGTATAAGTAGGCAGTCTTGTAGGGCATCAACCATCATTTGGCTCCTAGTAGAGCCTGCCACTGGGATGCTCCAGTTAACATCAGACATATTCAGGTCTCCTACTACCACTGTATTCTATTTTTGTGCTACATCTATGATCTCCTTTAGGAACTCTTTGTTCCTGCCCTCAGCCTGCCCTGGAGGCCAGTATACAACGCCTATGTGGATTCTAGTCTCACACCTTACCTGAAATCACCCCCTCCATAACCAGTCATTTCCCCCATCCCTAGTAGCTAACCTTTCCATCACCTTTTGCAGCCCTTTTCCCCAAGCAGGGTTCTCAGCATTCTGACAGGGTCTCTATGGGCTTGGCTCTCCTTTCCCTCTTCCTCCCCTTCTTCCCTTCATTTGCCCCTTTCTCTTGTAACTAACCTTTCCTCCACCCCATCCCTTGCAGCCTCTACAGTCCCCTTACAGGGTTCTCAGCATCCTGAAGGGGTCCGTGAGGTGCTTGGCTCTCCCTTTCCCTCCTCTTCCCTTGGGTCTACCCCAGCACTTAATACCTACCTGCCAAATCACTCCCTCCCGCTGGCAATTTTCACTACTTCTCCCCTCCTCCCCTTCTTCTCTTCCTGCCTAACCTGCACCCTTGCAGGGTTCTCAGCATCTTGGAGTGTCCCCCCTGGGCTCAGACTCCCCATCCTCTTTCTCCTCCTTTCCCGCCTCCCCTCATCCAAATGGGTCACATGGGCCTGACTCTCTCCTCCCCCGGCCTCCCCCTCCTTTCCTCACTTTGCACCTAGTTGTCCTCCCCTATCTTGTTCTAAGTGTCCTGTCCCTTACAGGACTTTTAACAACTGGGAGGTGGACCCTGGACTCCCTTACTCCAGCTGTCTCTCCTCTCCTCCCCCCTCCACCCCTTTCCCATAAATTGCATTACTACCAATCCTGCCCAACCTCCCTCTTCCCCTGCCACTTTATGAATCACCTATAACTATGCACTTATGATACACTTTTTTGTCCCACTATCACCTATCCCTTCTACCTGTTATTCTCTTAGTTGTATCTATATCCAAGCTATCCCTATTACCAGTTACTTATTTTCCTTATTAGGTTTCTGCTAGTGATGCTCTCTTGTTTTCCCCTTCCTTGTCACTAATTTGCAAACTATTATTGCCAAATGTTTTGTTTCAATATACATACCATTGTGTGATATGCAATTTAAATGCATTCTTTTCATACTCCATCTACCCCTTCCCCCCAGATCTCACCGGGAGATGAGTAACTTGTTGTTCAGTGTGCTTTCCTGGTAAAACATTTTAAGAAATAAATTCTCTCCACATTTGCCAAGCTAAGTGGCATCCATATGGATTCCACACCCTCATTTTTGATGCTATCTACTGAGATGGCATTTATACTGTCCTTTATATATAATGTTAACCCTACCCCACCCCGGCCCTCCATTCTATCTTGCCTGAACAAGGTATAGCCTGAGAATAAAAGGTCCCGGTCATTTTTCTCCAAGGTCCAAGTCTCCGTGACAGCTACCAGGTCAACTCAGGAATCCACCATCATTGCTTGCAGGTCACTTATATTGTTTCACAGGCTTCTGGCATTGATTCATACCCCCTTTTTCATAGTTCAGTACCCCTGGTGTTATTTGATACTATTGGTTCTGCTCTTGGGCCTGCGGAATGTGTGGCCCTGTGTTCAGTTCCTGATAATTTCCAACCATTTTCTATGAGTTTTCTTAGGTCATGGGAGAGAAATTCCTGTGTGCGGGGGAGTGACAACTAAGTTCATTTTAGAAGTGTATTATCTGATAGGTTCCCTAGCGTTAGACTCCCCTTCACCTTTTCTAAATGATTGAGATAGACACTGAATTTCTGCTCAAGCACACTCACTCCTTCCTTGGTTAGGTGAAGTACGTTATATAATATGTTATGGCAGTGCCTCAAAATTCAGCATTTTTGGGGAATCTATAAAAGCCAGGCTGCACCCTCTTTTGGACCTCCAAGAGGCATTCACTCCAGAAATATGTTTGTTGAGCGATTTCTGTGATCAACTCTTGGGGCCTCAAAAGGGTTAATGGCCTTGGCTGCAGCAGTGGCAAAACTGCTTATTCTTCGTCATAATAAATCTTTAATAATAATAATGTCTTTATTTGATTAAGTGCCTTTCAGTTATACCAAAGTGCTTTACAAAGGATGACCAAAATAAATAGAATAATAGATAGGTTCTGGTATATTACAAGGTAATAATTCCATCGAGAGGTTCTGGGGACACAGAGAACCTTGAGAGCAAAACTCAAGAGGTTTCATGTGTCTCCAGAACCTCTCGATGAAATTACTACCTTGTTATGCCAGAACCTATTTGTTATTTTTTTAATATATGGATACGAGGTGAATTGACTCACCTCCGTTTAAACATTGGAGTCAGCAGTTCCATGTGCGTGCTGGCAGGGTTCCCCAGTGCTGTGTAGATGACCGGTGCTGTGGGCTTCATTTACCGCTGCTTTTTTTAAACTGTTTGTCAGCAGCGGTATGGGGCGAGCAGAGGAACTCAATAAAATGTTTCCAAAAGTGAAGAAAAACGGTTGCTGCTGCTGTTGCCCATTTACTCACTAAGCCAGCGAGCAAGCCGCCATGTTTTCGTACTTGTTGTGCCTGCCCACACAGAGCAAAAGCGACCAATCAGAGGGCACGCTTTGTAAGACATCGGGGATAGACTTGAGCATGCGGTCTTCAGCTTTCTTGATAATACTATCGATTGGGTGCCGAACGATACTATTACGGCACCCGAACGATAGTATTATCACTTAGGAACGGTAGTATTATTGCTCCAGGAGCGATGGTATTACAAGGATATTTTTGTATGCTTTTCAACCATATTATTTTCACAATCCATATATTAAAAAACAATAATATAAAAATAGTCAGTAAAATAAATTATCTATATCTAAATAACAAATACTTGGCCCTATAAATGAGTTTTAAGTGCCTGTTTGAAGCCCCCTAGGGTTGCTCACTCCCATAGCTGATGGGGTAGAGAGATCCCGAGGGATGGGGCCATGTACGTGAATGCACGGGCCCCAGAAGATATTAATGATACCCTTGGAATCTCTAGCAACCCCTGGTCAGCTGAGCGGAGCCGTCGCTTGGGGCACTATGGAGACAGAAGCTTTTTCAGGAAGTCAGGGTCAAGTATGTGAAGGGCTTTTTATGTCAGTAAACCGACCTTAAAGGTGATCCGCCACTGGATTTGCATCCAGTGCAGTTCGCGAAGCACCAGAGTAATAGGACTTGACTTGGGAGTACCAGTCAAAAGTTGGGCTGCAGCATTCTGCACCAGCAGCAAGTGATGGATATCAAGCTGCGGTAGCCCTAAGTAAAGGGAGTTGCAATAGTCAAAGTGCAAGGTCACAAAGCCATGGATCAGCGTAGGAAGGTAATCGGACAGAACAAGGTGCTTGATCATAGCAATGTTCCTTAGATGGTAAAAGGATGACTTGATGACTGCCAACACCTGAGCCCGCAGAGTCAGCCCGTCATCTAGCATCACCCCTAGGTCCCGTACCTGATCAGAGGTAAGGAGCTGGAAGCCCCCCCAGAAAAAGACCCGTGGGCTGACCAGCCCCCAACCCCCCTTTCCGACGACCAGGATCCACCACCATCACCTCAGTCTTTCCGAGTTCAACTTTAGCCAGTTGGAATTCATCCAATCCTGGATTTCAGTGAGGCAGATACTAAACACCGAGAGTGCACTATTCTGGTCAGGTGAAAAAAGACAGGTACAGCTGGGTATCATCAGCATAGCAATGAAACCTCAGCCCATACATCTTACAATGTTTCTGAGGAGCAGCTTGTACACCACAAACAACATGGAGGACAGCACCAATCCCTGAGGGACCCCCCATGACAGAGAGAGAGAGAGGGTAGGAGGAATAAATCCCCAACACCATCCTCTGAGTTCTGCCAGTCAGGAAAGATTTAAACCATCTGAGGACTGTACCAGTCAGGCCACAGATAAACCTCAGGCACTCGAGCAGCATCCCCTGGTCCACGGTGTCAAAAGCTGAGGAGAGATCAAGGAGCACCAGAATGGAATGGCTTCTCCGATCTCGCGCCATCAGGAGATCACTGAGCACCAGAACCAGAGCAGTCTCAGTACTATGCTTCTTTTAAAAATGGGATTGGAGAGGTTCATAGATTTATGGATGGTCAGGTGGTTCTCCAGTTTTACTACCAGTACTTTCTCAGTAACCTTCCACACAAAGGGAAGGTTTGAGATCGGTCTGTAGTTAGCAAGAGAGTCTGGGTCCAATGAAGTTTTCTTCAGGAGGGGTGTCACCACCACCTCCTTCAGTGAGCTCGTAAGCTCACCCGAGTCAAGGGAGCACCAGACTATCTCTGAAAGGATTGGTCCGATGATGTCACAACAACCCATAATCAGGGAAGTTGGGCTAGGATCCAAACTACAGCACATAGGGAGCATACCCTGGACAATCTGCATGACATCTGTGAACTCCAGCCAGTCAAAAATACTCCAGGAAAAGTGAGGGACAGTGACAGAGCACTGACCAACAGCTTCCCCCAATACAGTGTGAAGATCGGATCTCTACCCTGATGTTGGCCACCTTATCTGCAAAGAACCGAACAAGTTCATCGCACTCTAACTGTGAAAAGGCTCTTCGAGACTGTAGACAGGTTTGGTTGCACAGCCTGTCCACTGTTCAAAAGAGCTGAGCTGGTCAGTTCTGAGTGCAGCAATTTCCCCGGACAGGAACTCTGCCTTCTTTCAGGCAATTGTTGATTGGTAGACTTGATAATGTTCTAACAATCTAAGATGGTCAGCCTCCAGAGCAGATTTATGCCAATAATGCTCTAACCTTCATCCTTGTCATCAGAACTCCCTCAAGTTCCCATTAAACCAAGGGGACTGAGGGAAAAGAGAGAGAGGGTGAACATGGACAACAGCGATAGAATCCAGGGCCTTGGTCATGACTCTATTATTGGCCAGTACCAAGGCTTCTGGATTCCCACTTGGCACTGGAAACTCTGATGGGTCAAATACCGCCACTAGGCTTGCAGGGCTCACATCCCATAAAGGGTGGTATCTGACCATCTCCACAGGGGTAGGCCTCTGAAAGGGGGGCAAAAGTTGAACCCCACAGTGTAGTGTTTGAACCATCTGACAGGTTCCACCACCAAATAGGAGGCTTCGACCCCAAGAGGAAGACTAGGTCAAGAGAGTGACCATGTTTATAAGTAGCAGCGGTAACAATCTGTGTAAGGCCCTGTGATGTCATCAACTGGAGGAAGTGCTATCCAAATTATGAGAGTTCGTCATCGACCTAGGCATTGAAGTCACCCAGAACCATCAGCCTGGGTAACCTGAATGCCATGTCGATGACGAAGTCTGCTACTTCCAGGAGGAATCGCTTCTCATCTCCAGGTGGACGGTAGATGAGGGCTATCCTACAACCTACACCTGCTACTATGGTACACTCAAATGACCCAGCCTGCTCAACTGGTACACTCATGAGGCCCAATTCAGTCTTGAAACAGACCCCCCCCCACGGTCCAATCTTGAGAGGTGTACCACTGAGTACCCGGCCGGATATGGGGCCAGCATTTTCATCCAGCCAGGTCTCGGTGATGCAAGCCACATCCACTGAACTGACAACACCTGCAATAACTGCAGTCTTTTTCCTAATGGATCTAGCATTGCATTGACATTGAATGGACTCTACAATTCCAACCTGGACCGAGTGGTTGCAAGAAACCTTGACTGCCCTCATCGTGGGGAAATCCATTGCTAGCTTTTATCACACCTATTCTATCTACACTATCTTCGCATTACAGGTGCCATCCTCTCTGCAATGAATCAAGGGTAGATCACCTCGGCTATTTTCATTGACCTTGCAAAGGCTTTTGACTCAGTCTCTCACCCACTTCTTTATTACAAGCTGAGCACAGTTGGCTTTTCCCCAATAACTGTATCCTGTTTAGCTCCTACTTAACTGACTGGTCCCAGTCAGTTAAAATCAGTGATGTCCTGTCTCCCTCCCTCTGCATCCTTGTGGGCATCCCCCAGGGCTCATTCCTTGGACATGTTCTCTTTTCCCTGTTTATTAATGATCTCCCCTTTGTATGCCCCTACTCCAAATCCATATATATGCAGACAATACCTTCTTATTCCTATCTGGTCCCTCTACCCCAGCCATCCAAATACCACTCCAACACAACTGTACCACAGTATATAACTGGTTCAGTGACAACTGCCTAAAAATGAACACCAGAAACACTGTAAGCATTACTTTAGGCCACAAACAGAAACTTGCCAGACTCTCCGCCCTCCCTACGTTCTCTACCCCAGCCAACACTCCTCTCAATGATGTTCTGACCTACAAATACCTAGGAGTGTGACTTGATCCCTCGCTATACTTTCCATCCCAGTCAGATGTGATCTGCTGGTCAAATGGATACTCCCAACCTTCAACGACATTGTCATTGTCTTCAGCACAGCTCCAGCTAACTCTCTCACCAAACTAGACATCCACTTCATTTCCTTCTTTGGTTTCACCTCAAATTCCCCCCTCTGACACATCACAGTGACCTCTACTCCTCCCTATCCCTCCAATCCCTATTACAGAGATGTACATCCCACTGCTCCACATTCATCTCGAAATATTGGTTTGGAACTCTTCCTTCCTATCACTCTTCTCTCCTAAATCCTGCTACTCCATCCCCCTACAATCCATGCTTGAATTGCCTCCACTCTTTCACCCACCCACGAGCATGTACCTCTGCTTGGAAACTAGCATTCCTCTTTAGACTCCCTTCCCTCTGCAATAACCTCTCCTCTCAAACCTGCCTCACCCCCTCCTTTACTAATCTTAAACACCTCCTCAGACCATCCCCTGATACCTCTTGCTGCTGTCCACTGCCCTAATCCACAACCATACTACTGTACCCCCTTCCATTTCCCGTATTAACTAGGGATCACATGATTATTGCTCTTGTTGTCTCACCCTGCTTATTGAATCTCCAGTACAAGACTCTGTAATATATTCCTATAATGTAAATTTATCTGCTTACTGTATTATGCATATTGATGAATTTATTCTGTGTTATACTGTATATGGTATGTTTCTTCTGTATTGTACTATAGCTGAATTTTTCTTTCATCATCCCTTAGTTGTATTTGTACCCCTGTCACCAGATCATACCCAAAAATGAGCTTCTGCTCAGTGTGCCTTTCCCAGTCAACAAATTTTAAATAAATAAATAAATCTACAGGTCTTGTTTGGAAACTTTTTATACTTTGCTAGTTTTCCAGCGCTAATACAATTTTCTGTTACCCCTTTGGGACTGTGTTTTTCTTAAAAGATTACTGACAGTATCATACTCTCTTTGTCCCCATTGACATCTCCACTCAGAGTGACTTTAGTTATCCTGCGTGTGATATGTGTGGGTGGGTGGGTGGTGAGGTGGGAGGGTATTCTTTTTTATGTAATGTTTGTGTGTTCATTGTTAACCTTATGTTTGTGCTCTTTTTATTGTTGTTATTGTTAGTTTATGGTTCTTATGTTTGTTACATAAATGTTCATAAAGTCTAATTAAAAAAAGTTGTGGCCCTACACCTCATGATCTTTAACATCTATGAGCCTTTCCAGTGTGCATTTAGGCATGGGCATAGCAGCAAAACTGCATTGGTCAGGGTACAAAATTATCTCCTCAGGGCAAGAGATGGAGGAGAGCAATCAATACTTGTTCTCCTCAATCTGTCATCAGTGTTTGACACTATGGACCATGGGGTGTTACTGGATTGCCTGAGAGGGTTATGTGGACTCAGCAGCACTGTCATCAGCTGGTTTGAGTCCTTTTTCACAACAGGTCTCAGAGGGTGGTGATAGGAACATTTTCCTCCTGCCCTTAGCCCTTGTTCTGTGGAGTTCCCCAAGGATCTGTCCTTTCGTTCATGCTGTTTGCAGTGCAGATGCTGCCCTTGGGTGAGATCATTAGATGTTACAATGAGGAGTTTCAT
This sequence comes from Neoceratodus forsteri, assembly GCA_016271365.2. Classification (NCBI taxonomy): domain Eukaryota; kingdom Metazoa; phylum Chordata; order Ceratodontiformes; family Ceratodontidae; genus Neoceratodus; species Neoceratodus forsteri. Next base: position 61,141,648 of record CM028130.1, read on the forward strand.
TGCTATGCCAATGGCACCAATCTGTATATCTCTTTTGTGCCAGGGGCATGTGATACAGTGGTGGTGCTAAATAACTGGCTGAGATCCAGAACTGGATATCCTCTTAATGGCTGATGCTCAGTCCAGGTAAGATGGAGGTACTGGTGACTGAATTGGGTCAATCGAGAGAGGACAACACCAGGAAGGCTGAAACAGAATTGATGCTTGGAACACCTCCTCTTTTGACATTTGAAAAGGTGTAAAATCTGACCATGATCCTAGACAGCAGATTGAGCATTGAAGGTCAGGTGTCATCTTTTATCCAGATTGTTTTGTACTAATTTAGAAATATTGCCCGAATTAAAGCCTTTATACCTCCTGGTGACCTAAGTACTTTCACCAGTGTATGCCTTCGTGACATTAAGGCTCATCTACTGTAATGCTCTATACCTCAGGGTCAGTGCTGAAGTTCATCACTGTCTGTAGCTGTTGCAGAATGCGGTGGCCAGGCTGCTGATGGGCCTCTCAAGGTCTTGTCTTATGACCCTAGTGCTGCGCAGTCTGCATTGGCTGCCATTTAGATGGAGGATCTCCTTCAAGGTGGGTCTACTCACCTATAAGTCCCTATACAGTTCAGTTCTCCTAACTCTGGTCTGCCTCTTGCATGTTCTCCATTCTGCCAAGGAGGGCCTTCTGCTGGTTCCCAGGGCCTGGTTGAAATCTTCTGGCGATTGTGCCTTTAAAGTGTCGGTGCCAGTTCTGTGGAACTCACTTCCCAGATCTTTGAGTGAGGCCCCCTCAGTGGAAGTCTTTAAATGGGGCCTGAAGTTGCACCTTTTTAAACAGGAATTTGAATCTTAAATATTATTTTATCCTCTTTTGATCTTACTATTTTTTTTATTATACTGTGTGTGTATTGTATAGTGTATTGTAATTGTTTTACTTGTCTGATTTGTGCAGTGGCCTGAGCATCTTGGAAAGGACACTCAATAAATAAAACCTACTACTGCTACTAGTTGGTATTAGTTTCATTCATTATCCAATTGGATTTATCATGGGTTCAATACTGCCAAGGGGAGAAAACAAGCTTTCTATTTTGTGTTGCTTCATTAGAACAATAAATGCTTGACTTTGTAAGGCTTACATAATTCCAGGTTGAAACTTAGTATATTTTCTACTGGCTATAATTAAACATAGATTTACATATATATATATATATATATATACACACACAAGGTACCCACCTTTGGTTTGGGCAGACTAAAACTGGAGGGAAGGAAAAGGGGCAGTATAAAGAGGCTCACACTGGAAAGTGGAGGGGAATGTATAGGAGTGGCTGGAGGTAGCAGAATGATGGGAGGGGGGAGGTATCAGGTTTGGAGGATGTGGAAGTCACAAATGGAGAGGATAGAGTTAATAAGGAGCAGGGAGGAGTGGACTCTGGATATGAGGATATAGATAATAGCAGGAGGGTGGGTACGAGGCAAGAAGAAGAAGGGGGTGCTAGTGCTGGGGCATTCTATACTGAAAGGGGTCAGATGGGGAAGCAGAGGAGAAAGGCATAATCACATCTGGGTAGAGGCTATTCAGGGGTTGACCACAAGGGCTGAGGGCGCAGGCAAAGGGCGGATAGTGGGATGCAATGGAAGTGGGGTGGCAGCTTGGATGAGTATACTTTGGCAACTAGGAGGGTGTTCCTTTTGTTACAGGCTGAGGAGGCTGAAGGAAGAAGTACAGGGATCCTGGAGGATGCTGGAAAGGCTGAGGGGAGGGAGCGGAGGTAGGATGGACCTCAGAGAGGAACAGTTGGAGCGAGCAGAGGAGAAACATCAGGACAGGCTCTGGTGAGAAGGTAGTGAGGGGGTGGGGATAAGGAGGACAGAGGTACAGTGAACAAAGGGAAGGCTTAGGGCTGGGGAAGGGGGTGAAGGGCACCACCTCAGGGGGAGCAGAAAATAGGTTTGCAGTGCTGATCTTGGAGGGAGAAGAGGAGGTATCAGTGGAGGGGATGGGGAGGTGAAGGGAGGGGAGTGTCCAAGGGTCAGGAGTCAGACTGAGATAGGGAGTAAGGGTAGGGGGAGGAGGAGGGTAGAGGGGAGGCGACACCCGGGGGGGGAGGTATCAGGTTTGGAGGATGTGAAAGTCACAAATGGAGAGGATAGAGTTAATAAGGAGCAGGGAGGAGTGGACTCTGGATATGAGGATATAGGTAATAGCAGGAGGGTGGGTACGAGGCAAGAAGAAGAAGGGGGTGCTAGTGCTGGGGCATTCTATACTGAAAGGGGTCAGATGGGGAAGCAGAGGAGAAAGGCATAATCACATCTGGGTAGAGGCTATTCAGGGGTTGACCACAGAAATGGTGGGGCAGGCAATTCTCAAATGCAAATGGAGGGAGAGGAGGAAACTTCACATAGTGATGCATGTTGGTACAAATGACTTGGTGGAGGTGATGGCAGAGGTGGTAAAGGGGAAGTTTGAGGATTTTGGAAAGCAGTGTGAGGTGATGGGGGGTCAGTGGCATTCTCAGAGGTACTCACAGTTCCCTGTGTGAGTACAGCAAGGGAGAAAAGGACATAGGAGTTCAATGAGTGGCTGAGCGATTTGTGCCAGACCAGGAAGTGCAGATTGGTGGCAGACTGGGATAATGTATGGAACAATAGTGACCTATACATAGGAGACAGGTTGCACTTGAATATGAGTGGGAAGGGATTATTGAAATGGGGTTAGAAGGTTATATATCAACTAAGGTGGATTCAAACTAGGAGGGGGTGGTGGAGAAGGGACCACTGATAGAGAGAGGGCCTGAAAAGGGGAGCCTAGAAAGCTCACCCTTTTAGTTATGGGTGAAGTTAGTAGGAGAAGGGGCACTGGGGGAAAGCGGGGAAGAATAGAGGGAAGGAGGAAAGTAGGCAGTTTAGAATGTGGTCTTATTGAATGCAAGAGGCCTGGGGAATAAGGCAGAAGAGATACAGGCTCTCCTAGTGGTGGAGAGGGTAGGCATTGCAGCGATCACAGAAACATGGGCCACCCAGTACCAGAACTAAGACATGAAGATCCCAGGGTTTAGGTTATAAAGAAAGAATAGGACTAAGAGGAGGGGTGAAGATTTATGTAAGGGAGGGGATAAAGTACATAAGGGATGAAGGAGAGGCAGGGGAGGACAGAAGCCCTATGGATGCAGTTTCAGGATGCAAGGAATAGGGCCCTGAGGATGGGGGTTATGTAGAGGCAACCAGATCAGGAGAATGACCTGAATAGGGAATTGGCTAAGCAAAACAGGAGGATATGCAGGAAGGGGAGCACAGGGGTGGTGGAGGATTTTAACCTACTGGGGATGGAGTGGGGCACACCATCCACCATGTGTGCAAGGGAACTGGTCCTGTTATAGGCATTTCAGGAAAGCTTTCTTACAAAGCTTGTCATGGGGCTGTCTCAGTTAGAGAGGACTCTGGACCTTGTACTAGAGAATGGGGAGTCAGTAAAAAATCTGGATGTGAAGGAACCACTGGCTGGCAGTGACCACTATTCAGTGTGGTTCACACTCAACATGGTGTGAGAAACAGGGGATAAGACACAAGGGTGATTGAGTTTAAGGGGGTGGACTTTAAGAAAATGGGGGAAATTTTAGGCAGATTTCTAGCAGGCATGCAACCACACATAGATGCAGACCTGGTAAAATAATTGGTAAAAAAAAAAAAAAATGGGACATTATAAAGGAAAGGTTGGAAGAGGCTATGATAACATGCACTAGGAACAAAAGCAAGAAGTGTAGGGCAAAGAAACTGAGTTGGCTGACACAGGAGGTCATGGAAGGGGTGAGAGCCAAGAGGGCAGTGTTTCAAAAATACAGGAAATCGGGAAGGGGGAGGATAAGGATATGTATATGTATACAGGGAAGTCTAGGGACGTTACCAGAATGGTCAGGGTGGCCAAGACTTCCAAGGAGCTAAAGGCTGGCTCAGGGCATCAAAACTGGGGAAAAAGACTTCTTCCATTACATTGGCAAGAGAAGAAGGAACAAGGACCAGCTGATGAGGATTATGAAGGATGGGGGTTGGGTGGAGAAAGGGTCAGAGCAGGCAGAGGCACTAAATGAGTATTTCTGCTCTGTATTCACTCAGGAGAAGGGGGAAGATACCTCAGGAGATGGGGGTGGGTAAGGGGGAGAGGAGAAAATAGATGTAGGGATCACAGAGGACAGGGTACTGGAAGGGCTTAGAGCATTAAGGGTGGAAAAAGCAGCTTGACAGGATGGAATTCATCCTAGGGTGCTAAGGGAGTTAGAAGAGGTACTGGCAAGGCCACTGGCTGACCTGTTCAATACCTCCCTTGACACGGGATGTGTACCACAGGACTGGAGGATGGCCCATGTGGTACACATCCACAAAAATGGCCCAAAGGATGAACCAGGGAGCTATTACCCAGTGAGCCTCACATCAATCATGGGGAAGCTCAAGGAAACCATCCTTGAAGAGAGACTGGTGAGCTTCTTGGAAGAAAACAGTCTCCAGGATAGTCAGCAGCATGGGTTTGTCATGGGAAGATCATGCCAGACCAGTCTTGTAGAGTACTATGACTGGGTGATGTGGGAACTTGACAAGGGCCATATAGTGGATATCCTGTATATGGATGTCAGCAAGGCCTTTGATTCAGTATAGCATGGGAGGTTGGGGGGAAGCTGGAATATGTGGGGGCGGGACCAAACTTGGTGAAATGGATCACGAACTGGCTGAGGGAAAGGCAGCAAAGAGTGGTAGTGGAGGGGGAACTCTCATCACCAGGAGCGGTGATGAGTGGGATACAACAGGGATCTGTACTGAGACTGGTGCTATTTGGGATAATTATTGCTGATATCTCAGACGGGATCCAGAACAAGATCAGTCTGTTTGCAGACAGTACCAAAATGGGAGCTGTGGTAGATGACATCGAGGTGTAGAAAAGGCTGCAGAAGGACCTGACTAAGCTGCAGGAGTGGGCAGAAACATGGTAGTTAGGGTTCAATGCCAAGAATGTAAGGTTCTGCACTTTGGAGCAAAGAACCAGGGGAGGGACTATCGCTTGAATGGATTACAGTTGGGCAGCACTATAGAGGAAAAGGACCTAGGGGTAATCATAACAGGGTGCATGAACAACTCTGCTCAGCGCAGGAAGACAGCAGCATAAGCCAACAAAATGCCAGGGTGTATAGCTAGGGGGATCTCATCCAGAAAGAGGGAGGTTATACTGCCCCAGTACATATCATCGGTCAGGCCCCACCTGGAGTACTGAGTGCAGCTCTTGCTCCCGTTTCTGAGGAAGGACATCAGACTATTGGAGGGGGTGCAATGCAGGGCCACAATGATGATCCAGGGATTGGGGGACAAGCCCTATGAGGACAGACTGGGAGAGTTAAAGATGTATTCATTGGAGGAGAGGAGGGAAGGGGGGATATGATAGAGACCTTTAAATACCTGAAGGGGATAAACAAGAAGAACATAGAGGGGATTTTACAACTGAGAAGGGGAAGAGACATGAGAGAGCATGACTGAGATTGAAGGGGGGAAGATTTAGGAGGGAGGTATAGAGACATTTATTCACAGAAAGGGTATGGGCAAGTAGAACACCTTACCAGAAAAGCTGGTGTCCTGTAAGATGGTGGGCAGTTTCAAGTGAGGTTGGGACAGGATAAGGGGAAAGGCTACTGTGATGCGGGAGGGAGAGGCAGCTGCAAGATGAGGGGCTAGCTGTACACTTGAGCAGACTTGATCAGTTAGGATTGATAGCACAGTGACAACAGTTTGGAAATTCAGTGTTAGGGTTACCACCCATACCATTCCACCCCCTACTCCCCCCACCATTCACACAGCGACAGATGTCAGGGTGTGCCATGGAGATGTCAGACCCAACTCTCACCCCATTCCATGTGTAAACAAACTGACATGCTAAAGTATAGGAGAATGGGGTGAGAGTTAGGCCTGACAACCCCATGGCACACCCTGATGTCTGTTGCAGTTTGGAGGGTGGGGGGCAGTGGGGTGGTGGGGTGGTAACCCTAACATTTAATTTCCAAAATTTTGTCACTGTGCTGTCAATCCTACCTGATGTATTAACAACATTTTTTGCAATTAATTTCCCTTCTTTTTTAGAAAGTGTAATGTAACTGGTAACTGGTATGTGTATGTAGGAGCGCGGGCCCTATGGGCCCTGCATTCCCTTCTTGCTGCTCGTTTTTGCTTAATGGTATATGGTAGTGAGGGCCCTCTGGGCCCTGAGCTCTACCTTACATATAAGTACGGAGCCATACAGCAGCCCTATAGCACTGAAAAGGAACCCTTGTAATACTAATTTGGCAATATCTTAGTAACTGTAGCAAATATGAAAAAAAATCCACTGCAGTTTTAATCATGACTTCAAAACCTCCACACAAGCTTAGTTCACCTAAAGGTGGACTAAGACAGCAAGAGAAAAAAATCTGTATCTCGAACCATTTCCTAGATACGAACACCGAGAGGCACTGTGGACACCACAATGTTATGCTATGGGAAATTTTTGAAGTTCATAATGCTATAACAATGGAACTGGTGTAAATTTTTCACCAAAGCATTAAAACGCATTGTGGGGAAGAGGTTGCCACACTACAAATTTCAGCCCAAAAGTCCTAACCATTTTTTGACTATAAGGTGGCAAAGAAACTGTTTTATAGGGCCTGTATGCTGCCCTACTTTCATGAAAGTATTTTGCACTTCTGTAAAGGTACCATTGTTTTATATGGGGGACTTCCACAAAAGTACTGGGTACTTTCCTGAATGTCTTCCATGTTACCCATTGATACTTTTGCAAAAGTACCATTGATTGAGATAAGGGAAATTTGCAAAATTACCGAATGCTTTTGCAAAAGTACCCCCCATGTAAACTAATAGTACTTTCACAGAAGCACAAAGTACTTTCACAAAATTATTATTGGTTAACATGGGGGACTTTTGCAGAAGTACCCCATGTGCATGAATGGTACTTTTGTGGAAATGCCCAGTAGATTTGCAGAAACGTTAGTGCCATAAATATATGTTTCCCCACAGCTAATAATGGGGAGAACACTAGCAAATATATACTATATATGTGTGTATGTATATATATATATATTTATTTATGCCATACCTGCGAGTATAAAAAAAGGAAAATATTTTCAATATTCTCAGGATGGTCAGACCTACAGTGAGGATATCTCATTTATACTCACTGTAGGTAAATTTATCCACACAGTAAGTAGAGATTGGCTCATTCGGAACTCGTTTGCATATTCAGTCACAGTAGCAATAGTAACTGTATTCAAATGCAAATAACTTTAAAATGAAAAATGATACCATGGTACTGTGAGCACCCATAGTACCAAAAAGGAACCTTTGTAACACTTATTTGGCAATATCTCAGTAACCGTAGAAACTATGAAAACAATTCCACTGCAGTTGTAATCATGACTTTGAAACCTCCGCACATCCTTAGTCCACCTACATGTGGACTAAGACAGCCAGAGCAAAAAATCTGTATCTCAAACCTTTTTCGAGATACGGGCACTGCAATTTTAACCTATGGGAAATTTCTCAACTTTGGAATGCTGTAACTATAGAAGAATTAAATGTTTCAAACAGAATCAACAAAAGGCATATCTGTGGGACCAGGGCTTGCCACCCTGCAAATTTCAACCCAAAAGCCCTAACCATTTAGGTACAGTGGGGGTGGCAAATAATTTCTGTTTTTTTTGATGTAGTAGTGTTGCAAATTGCAATACTTTCACAAAAATCTACAAAAGAACGAGCACAAGACTTTCGTGGTTTGCAAAAGTGATGCATCTGTTCTGTCACAATTTCCGACACTACAGAGGTCCAAACTCAGAAAAGGCATTTCTGGTGGATTTTACCCCCCCCCCCAAAAAAAAACAAGGCTATGCTATGTTGCTTAGGGCCTGACTAGGCAAACACAGCTGTCAGTGTTTACCTAGATGTAGCCACATTTGAACTATAGCTGGTTTTGTCTGTCGCTAACTGAAAACAAGATGGCAGCAGCTCAAAAACAAAATAGCAGAGCTCAAATGCAAATTTTGCTTTCGCAAAAGGTTTTAAAAGCTTTCATGGTGCAGATATATTTTTCCCCTAGGCTATAATGGGAAATTTTAAAGTTTAATAACTTTTGAACTGATTAATATTTTTTTCATAAAACCTTCAGAAGGTACTTCCATAACCTAGTCCCCATATAACCTAAACATTTCAGAGCAGATGGACAAACTGTTCATGATGTAGAGATGAGCAACAATTCAAAAACGTTGAGGATTTTTCACACTTTTTCACACTCTGCAGCTCTGCAACTGAAAATCCAACTAGAACAAAACTTTCCAGATCCAGAGATCTATAGTACCACACTGTACATGCAGAATGTTATGCAAATTGGACAAACGGTTGCAAAGTTATTAAAGTGTAAAATTTGGGGTTTAACTATATAATTAATATATATACATAGTCATATTTATATCATTTATACTGTTTAGCTCATAGATCTCAGTAAATCCACTGACACCATACAAAGATTGCAAAATCAGCAAATTGATGTCAGGCTTGGTGTCAGAAGGGGAAAGAGAGAAATAAAAAAGCAGGACCCATGATTCTCACTTATTTTTAAAAATAGATTTTTCTCAATGGTCCCTTGTCCCAACAGTGTTCAAATGTAATCATTTCCATTAACCAATCAATATATTACAACTTTTTAAAAAAATCTATGTGTGTATGTTCTTTTCCTTATGGTCATATTGTAAGACACAACTTTAAAAAAAATTCTGTTTGGGTATGTTCCTATCCTTATGGTCATATTTTAAGAACAGGAACCAAAAACAATCATCACAAAATGAGTAAAATGTCCATTCTGTATACTGTGTTTTACTATGTCCCCTTCCCAGCAGGGACCTTTAGCTGTGATCGTAAGTAGGAAGATAAAGTGGTTTGGTGGGTTATGAAAACTCATAATGATCCTACGTAGGTTCATCATTTAAAAAAATTGTAAATGTTTTTGTCACACTGCATACACGACAAACAAGGCTTTATTTCATCATGCATTTGAGTACAGGGTATTCTTAAAATGCCAAAAATGCACTCATTGTGGTTAGTTCTTAATAATAAGACTTTGTTTCATGCTGGACTATAATGTAATGGATTTATGCAAGAAATTTAACATCCACTTGTACTAGTCTATTGTTGTCTCAAAATATGATTCCTTACTAACTATGAACAGTTAGTTAATTATTACAAATAATATATTTAAACTGATAAGTTCACCATTCTTAAGCCAGCCCAGTGGCACTGAGGGCTGAGGTATCTGCTTTACCTCACACCACACAGGCAGCTCAGGTTCGGGAACAAGCCCAAGGGGCCAGGAGTCAGCTGGGGAAGGAGAGGATTTAGCCTCCAATGGACTGCTTTCCTCACATGTGAGGAAAAGGTTCTATATTTCGTGATGCTAGTGGCACCCAGCAGAGACTGGGTGCACTGCAGTTGGGGACCAGGAAGGGAACAACATAAGGCGATCATCCTGCGGGCATGTGCAGAAGCATGCACACCATCCACTGGACAGCAGTGCATGTCCTGCATTGGTGAGGGGAGTAATAGAAAATGGAAAAAACCCAGCTACCAAGGAGGCAACGTCAGACCCCAAAGGCCAATAACCACATACCCAGTGCCAAATCTAAAACCTCGACTTGACTCTCCGTGGTCTCTACCTCCTCCCACAAGGTGCTGGCAAGAGAAGAGGGACCCAGCACCCAATTTCTCAGTCAGGGGAGGTGTTTGGGTGGGCAGTGGAGGCAGGAGTCAAGTGGGCCACCTGAGAGATGCCTCGGGGAGCTGGCAATGGAGGATAAATAGACTTTTTAAAAAGTTCACCATTCTTTAAGTTTTGTCAAGTTTTATAACCCTGTAAATGCTATGTGTACTTGCCAGCTCCAAGTTTGTTCTTATCACCTAATCCTATTGCCCAATCCCACTCCACTCTCTTGCAAATCCCTCCATCCCCACAACCTTAGCTACAGCCAGATTTTGGTACTGGCAAGCTTTGTCTCCATTTATCCAAATTGATAAAGCCAATAAAAGAATGAGAAACCAAAGAGTAGGGAAAAAGTTCAACCTTACCAGTACCAGAAGGCTTAATGAAAGGCTTTCTAATAATGAACCAGGGATTGATTTAACTGAAGAACCAACAGATGAAAACAGCAAAATCCACAACATATTTTATAAACTGCAGAAGCCTTTATTAAAGGAAGTTAGCATCTGTTGTAACAAGTCCAGCTTACAAATATGTCATTTTTCATTTTCTTTCTTGAAACATGACCATAAGGGGAAGTATTTACACAAATATAAAATAATTTCTAATATCATAATACATTGATTGCTTGATGAAAATACTTCTCCTTGGACCTGTTAAGACAGTGGATCATTTGAAAAATGTATTCTTGAAACTAAATGAGAATTGCAGGTCCTGCTTTTTCCTTCTGTCCCCGCCCCCACCCCACCTGAACTGACACCAAGCCTGAACTCAGATCTTATCTTTGTATGTCATTAGTGGATGTCTTGAGTTTGAAGAATTAAACAGTATAAATTATGTAAATATGATACTATATACAGTATATAAAAATGATTATAGCCAGTATAAGATATATTGAGTTTAAGGCGGGAATTATGTAAGTCTTACAAAGTCAAGCTTTGATTGTTCTAATGAAGCAACACATGATTGAATAATGGTTTACTCCCCTTGGCAGTATTGAACCTGTGCTGTATCCAATTGGATAATGAATGAAACCAGCACGATCTGGGGGTGAAATAATGAACTGATTGAAAATTGGATTCAAAGGTAGAGAAGGCATTACTCCTGACAAAGAGGCTAGTTGAGCCTTAAAGCACTGGGGGTCTGTTCCTGGCTGTAGCAGTTTAGATTATGGTCTTTTGAATGAATTACAGTGAACTTCCAACAAACATATTAAAACATTGATTGGTCCATGAGTGCTATGTTTCTCTGCTTTGGTTCCTGTTTCAAGTATGTACTGGGATTTATTGTGAGTGCTAATACAATTCTCCAAGCAAATATGTCAACTACATGGCAGAAATTATTTCCATAGAAATTTTGTAATTGTTGCAACATTTTCTTAATTTCAAAAATCGGTTCTTTTCTTTATTAATCTTGGCAATCATTTTTGTCCACTAATGGAATCTAACATTTTGTGCCATGTTAACAGATTTCTTAACTTTGAGATGCAATTCCATGTGCTGCACTTGTCTGTTTAATTTTCTTATATATGCATCTGATTATCACATATATTGTCCATTAATTGTTGCCCTAGTTGACAGCCTTTTGCAATATTGTATCTGAGTGGTGTGACCATTGTCTGCATGTCTTTTCTGATTAATATTTGTCATTCTTTGAGAACTAGAACTCACTTTTTTGTTTGTTTTAGAGCTGTAAGTTGTTTTGTTTTGCCTTTCCTTTCTTCTTAACAAATTACCACATTTCTTACCATGTTTTCCAGATTTATTTACTGAAAAACATGACAGTGTGGTATACCATCAATTCATTCATTTTACTGTATGTGCCAGTGATTTCTCAGCTTTGTATACACTGCCAGTACATTTAACGTACCTGTTATGTCTCTTCTTTTGACATTTTCCACCTGCATCATGCATGATACTGCAATATTTACAAAAGTATTTAAAATTGATGTCTAAAACCTGTAAAAGAAGACAGAAAAAATATTGTTTACCATTATTATGCCATGCAATAGTACAGCTAATAACATAAATTACACAGATTACTAAACTGTACCTAATTGTATATATTACTCAACTTGCTGTATAAATAAAGTCATATATAACTCTCACAATAATGACAAGAACCATAATAGGTTAACACAGCATAGCATTATGTGATATTGCATTGTTGTTTCCTATATTTAAAATGTGCTGACAAAAATAATCTTATGGTGTGGTCTGCTATTTTTATGTTGCAGGTCAAAACTTTGACAACGAATCTGCTCATGAAACAAGAATTACTGGCTTGTGTACAATGAATATTGATATTCCAATTATTTTGTCAGGAGCTGATTTGTTTTTATTTGTATTTCAAAACTGTGACAATAAATCCACTCACAAAATAAACATTTCTGAATCACAGGCAAGGAATCGAAAAATAAAACATTTATTCTATCAAATTGCACTGCTGACATCACTGATGACACAGTATTTCATCTGGAGTTCCAGCAGCTATACAAGTAAAGCTCAATAAATACAGCTCCTGCATTTGTAACTCAAGTGTTAAAATTAATATTTATTGAGATTTGTTTGTGTCATGACCATATTCTTAAGTTGCATGCTGAAGTGCAACATTAGAATCTGATTATGACACCATTAGTCAAAAAACAACTTTTTAATAATGCAACAAAACATTGTGTATTTTTTGTCTGTCACCTGATTTTCTTATGTTACATACTTTACTTTGAATTAGAACCTGTTCTTGACAAAAAACAGTCAGATAGAGACACAAAAAAAATAATATAGTTACAACTTCTGAAATGTTATTTTCATCACCTGATTTCTTTTTTTCACATGATAAAGTATAAAGAAAGAATAGGCTCACAACATTAAAAATATCAACTCATGAACAAAAAGTACTGTTAGTCCAATAATTATGTTGAGACCCAGTTTTCCTTATTCACAGTTCAAAACCGCAATAGTAAATTGGCTCATGAAATAAGAATTTATGGGTCACAAGCAAAGAATATTGTTATTCTGATTTTTGTGTCATGAGCTGATTTTTTCTTTTCACAGGACAAACCATAACAATAACTCATTTTTCAACAAAACAAAATTAGCAAGTAACAATGCGATTTAAAAAAAAGTGTTTCAAACTTTGAAAAATATACTAGGACATCTAAAAAAGTAATACATCAACAGTATATCATGTCATACCTTCATTAATATATTTAAATACTGTAAGATATTTCACTGAAGCATTAATAAATAGGTAACTCCATTAAATCCATACAGTGAATTGTAAATATGTAAAGCGAATACAAAAAGCAATACTGAAATCCTCTCAGATGACTGTTCATTATTAATTTCAGTCTGTATTAAAGTTATATAAATATAAATATTGTGTTTAAGCAATCTAGAAATTGGTATAATAAAAAAAAAATTTAGAGGTGATAGTCTTACCACATAGGATGCCTGCTAAAAGAGAGGGTAACATCTGAGTAACACACTATATATCAGAAAAGTAACAAATCAAACAGCATGAACTTTTGCATTGCCACTGGCCAATCATGTTGAAATGTTTTCCTACCAAATGGGTAACAATTTCACGGTAGTTACAAATGAAATGCCATTACATGTAAACTTGCGAGAGCATTAAACGAATCAAATGAACATTTTAAGCAGTAGAAAAAAACAAGCAAGAAATTGGCACAGTAGTAGTCACTTCTGTCCTATCAAAAGCATAGATGCAGGAAAAACATTTTTTTCTCTTCTGGTAGTTTATAGCTCTGTACATGAAAGCAATCAGACACTAAGCAGTGACGGCTGTGGACACACACACACACACACACACACACACACACTTGACACACACATTTGACTTTTGTTTTATGCAGTACCTTGGTAAAGATTCATCTATGGCAGAAAGCTTCATTGCTATAGTTTGGGTAGTACACAGTTAATTTGTGTGAAAGTGTGCAGAGCTTGCCATGAGAAGTCATTTGGGGAATGATTTACAGCTGCTGAACTATGAGTTTCATTGGTTTGGTAAGGGTGGTGTGCACTGGGAGCATCTAATGCCAACTTAATTTAAACTTTTGAGAATACAACATTTTATTTACTTATTAAGTAATTCAGAAAATACTTTTGAGTGCAAGCTCTTTTACAAAGGTTCCACGTGACAGATTGCAAAACAAAGTACAATAGGAGAAAGCAAAGGTAAATTACAATGAACTATACAGCTTGGATTCAGAACATACAGAATAACTCAAAACCTAAGTACACAATAAAATAACAAGAAAAACACTTTATGAGTGTGGAGGGGGATAAGCAGCCACAAAGTTCCTTGTCAGTAGTTCAGAGAGATGGGGATAGTTGGCAGTGGGGTGAAGAAAGGAGGTACAAGAGAGAGGTATGTACTGCGGTGGAGGTGAATGGTGGGGGAAGAAGGGCAATAAGGTATAGGGAGAAATGATGGGGTGAGGGGAGGCTGAGCAGAGAAGACATGCTAGAGTAAATGGTGGGGTGTGAGGGGGCATGGTCAGGCAGCCTGCATTAGTAGTGACTGTTAGGGAAACTCACAGGGCTGTGAGTTGGGGGTGAGTCAGGTGGCGGGTGCCAAAGAAGCATGATGCAAACTGATTGCTGAGGCCAACATAAGCCAGATGTACTGTTTATCTATATTGTTAGTAATAATTTAGGCTTGAAAAGGGGCATAGATTTAATAGAATCAGTTAAAGCTGTTATGGAAGAAATACATAAAATATTACCTGACTGTAAAATTCTGTATTCCTGTATTACAAAATGCATGATCTGAAAAGGCAAGGGATATAATGAAGCAGTATAGCACAGTGGTTTAAGGCTCTGAGCTGCAAACCTGGAGACCTGGGTTTGAATCCCACAGCCCCCACTTGCACACTGTGTGACCCGTGCAATTATTTAACTTCCTTGCGCTCCAAGGTCACACCTGTAAACAAACTTCAGCTTATTGTGTCTCTCCTAGTTAAAACAAATAAAATAAATATACACCTGGCATTGAAAGATCATTCAGAAAGGTCAATATTCAAATATCTGATGTCTTAAGTGATCTATAAGCACACCATTAGACAACCCCAAATTAAATATTATAATGATTCACTGTTTCTAAAAGATGCTCTGCATTTCCCTAATGACAGAAATATTAGTTTCTTGAGATCTCAAATATGGAATTAAAACTGTGCCGTAATGTGTACAAAAGTAAAATAAATCTTCACTGCTGGTCCACAGATACTTGTAAAAAAGGTTCTGTTTTTCTGAGTCACAACTAACTTGGTCAAAAATAGATATAAAACACATACTTAAGAGAAACTAACCGAACACAGGCCACACACACAACAGGCTTTTTAACAGTCACTACTGAGTACCTTAACAAATACATATTCACATATTTATTAATGTACTCAGTCACTGCTTCTTTTTTGTGTGTTTTTACAGACAATGCATAAGGTGTGGAAAGATAAAAAAGTGTACCACCTTATTCAAGAGACTGCCAAATATGGCAATCCCACTTTTTATTTCAGGGTGACAAACCTCCCCATGGAAGACGTGTTGAAGGTGGTGAGTGATTTACTCACTGGGAATGAGATATTCCACAGCTCACTAGAGCACCATAAGACATGGGAAATAATGAAGCAGCATTTCTTTACAATAAAGCAGAGTGTAGAAGAAGGAAGTAGAGCTGGTTCAAGTATGCCACAAAGATATGAGTAATGGCAGGGAAGTCAGAGTTTGGAGGATGCCATCACAAAAGCAAGGAAAAATCATATACAAGCAACGAACATTCTTTTGTTTTAATTTCCAAAATCTCTCTAATTCTCCCTTCCCCTCTTAGTGCTAAAATCTATCCTCCCCTTCCTTCCCTTCTTACTTCCTTAAATCTTAATTGTAAACAACTGTTGTTTGGAAAACTTCAGAAGAGTAGAATAAGCATGTTAAATTTTAAATATAAGTGAGTTATATGGCTGCAGAGCTTTAAGCAAGATTAGATTTGGCTTCTATCATTTAACTATTTTTGAGATGCAGTTATAGGATTATTAAATTGTCTTTACAAGTTTTTAATTACTTGTGGAGTCCAAATCTTATTAAAAGTGTTGTCACTAGATTTCAGGGTATAGTGATTTTTTTTAAAGTATGATTTGGCAGATTTAAGCATCTTTATTGATCTGGCACATCATGAACTTTACACGTTATCAAGATACATTGTTATGCATTGATCAATCTATTCATGTAAAGCTTTTGTTCTGACTTTGACTCTTGTAGATGAAACGCCTTTGGGCAACTTGAGACATTCTGTACATTTGAATTCAATTTTAGATTTGCAATCTTGTTGAGACTATTCAGGATATTATCTCAGTATGGGGTAAGAATATCACAGGTCACTAACACATGGGCGAAAGAACTCAATGATATTTGCATCTGGGGAGTACTGTATCTGCTAGTTCAGGACTCATCTTGTTAAGGCAGCTTGGCATATAGTAGACTCGGAATAGTATTACATTGCATTTGCTACACTCAGAATACTGATACATCTTGGAACTAATGACCCACAAACCAGACAGTCGAGGAAACCATACAAAGCTTTATCAAGTTGAACGAATGATTGGCTACTTGTTTGACCTACCTGGCTCTTTTTGAGGTCCTCCCGGTATGGGGAAAAGTGGAACATACCAACAGGATCAGTGACAAGAAGATTGCAGAATTCAACACATGGTTAGAAGGTTGGTGTATTAAAAAAAATTTAATTTCACTGGAACCTGGGGGGACTTCTGGGAGAGGAAGTTCTTCAAATTTGATGGACTGCACCTAAACAAAGAAAGTGAAAGTGCACTCAGAAAGAAATTTGATGTTTATGTTGAATGTTTAAACTAGGTGAGGGGGAGTTCATGGCTAGGAAACCTATCAGTCACAGCAGGAAGAAGGGAACTTAGCCGAAACTTCCACCACAAACACAGAAATCTCCCCCACAATCTGCAAGCAAGTGTATGAAACAAAAGAGATCTCAGGGATGAAGCAAAGGGGACCAAGGAACCAAAGAAGGGAAGCTGAATTCAAATGAATGGAAACAAGAGATTCTGATGATACTTAGAAGGGAGTGTGCTTCAACGCAAGAAGCCTTGGAAACAAAATGAGCTACTTGAAGGGAATAATTGCTGAGGCTCAACTGGACCTGGAGGCAATAACAGAAACATGGGCTACAGAGAAAATGACTGGGACCTCTCAGACCCAGGTTGTTTACTATATTGGCAGGACAGGAAGGGGTGAGGAATGGCACTATATGTTCAGGAAAGAATGAGAGCCATGTCACTAAACATCAGTGAAAAACAAAGTGTAGAATACCTGTGAGTGCAACTCAACTTGGCATCTGGAGAGATCTTCTTCATGCTCATATACCAGCGGTCTAATCAAGCAGAGGATAGGGATGAGATACTTTTAGATGAAATTAGGGGAGTAACACAGAATGGGGATGCAGTGTTGGTTGGTGATCTAAACTTGCCAGACATTTACTGGAGTATCCAGGACCAATCCTCTTAGAGTCCAAATGTGGTGGAGGCCTTACAAGACTACCTACTCACTCAGCTGGTTAACACTCCAACTAGGCTTGAGACAACCCTTGATGTGGTCCTCACCAACTTGGAGGAGGTTGGTGCTGTTAAGGTTGGGGAGCTACTGGTGAATAATGACTACAATGCCATCTGGTTAGAGCTATCCCAAGAGGATGTTAAGTCTCAATCCAGGGCTGAGGTCTTGGACTTCAGAGGAGCAAACTTTAAAGGGTAAAGCAGATAGTCAAGGGAAAGTTATCAGGTGTCCACAAAAAGCTGGTAGAAGACATCTGTGGGCAGGTTAAACAAGCCATCCTAGAAGCTACCAAGCTGTGCATAAGGCCAGAGATGAAACAAACACAAAAGACCCATTTGGTTCACCACCCAGGTAGGAGAAGCAATTAAAAGTAAAAGGGTAGCCTTCTACAAATATAAAATGACCCCAGGGGATAATGAATGGGATGACTACACCCAGAAAAGAAAGGAAGCTAAGAGGGCACTGAAATTGGCAAAAGCATCAGCCGATTTTTGGATTGTGGCAAGGATTAAAACAGGAGACAAACAATTCTTCCATTACATCCAGGAAAAGAGGAAGAAAGGAGGGAGGATAGTCTGGTTCTTAGATGGTGAAAGGATCCACAAAATTGATGAACAGATGGCCACTGCACTGAACAACTTCTTCACTTTGGTATTCACCAAGGAACTTGGTGGACCAGTTTCTGACAGTGGCATCAAGATTGCCATTGGGGGTATTCCTGCAAATGGATATGCCAGCATTTACCACAGACAGCATCAGAGATGCACTCATGAACTTAAGGTGGATATGGCACCAGGGCCTGATGGACTGCACCCAAGTGTGCTGCAGAATCTTGCTGAGAAATTGGTGGACCCCTTGGAAAATTTGCTTAATCACAATGAGTGTGGTTGGAACAGTAGACCCATTCACCCCAGATTCCTAAAAGAACTAAGGGAGGACCTAGTGACACCACTGACCACATTTTTTAACAAATCATGGGAGGATGGGGTGGTACCTGAGGACTGGAGGAGGGCAGATGTGATTCCCCTTCACAAAAGTGGGAGCAAGGCAGAAGCAGGAAACTACAGACCTGTACGTTTGACCTCAGTGGTAGGGAAAATGATGGAATCACTTCTGAAAGAAAGAATTGTTGAGTACCTAGAGGCAAGCGGGGCACAGGACCCAAAGCAGCATGGATTTACAGCAGGAAGGTCATGTCAGACAAATCTAATATATTTCTTTGACTGGGTGACCAAAGTAATAGACCAGGGAGGGGCTGTGGATATGGCCTATCTAGACTTTAGCAAGGCATTTGACACAGTCCCACACAAAAGATTAATAATCAAGTTAGCCAGCCTGGGAGTGGGTCCCAGGGTGGTAGCCTGGGTTGCAAACTGGCTGCACAACAGGACACAGAAGGTAATAGTGAGTGGAACACATTCCAAAGAAAGGGGGGTCACTAGTGGAGTACCTCAGGGCTCAGTACTGGGTCCAGTCCTCTTTAACATCTTCATAGGTGACATTTCAGAGGGTCTGGAGGGAAAGGTATGCCTCTTTGCAGATGATAGAAAGATCTGTAACAGAATTGATACCCAAGGGGGGGTAGAAAGGATGAGATGGGACTTGGCAAGGTTGGAGGAATGGTCAGACATATGGCAACTTAGATTCAATGCAAAGAAGTGCAAAGTAATGCACCTGGGAAACAAAAACTCAGGAGAAGAGTACACAATAGCAGGGGAGGTACTAACAACAACAAAAATGGAATGGGACTTGGGGGTAGTCATATCAGATGATCTAAAGGTTGGTAAGCAATGTGAGAAGTCAGTAAGGAGAGCCACGGGGATACTGGGATGCATAGGAAGGGGCATCACAAGTAGAAAAAGGGAAGCGGTTATTCCTCTGTACAGACAATTGGTGAGGCCCCATCTGGAGTACTGTGTGTAGTTTTGGAGACCTCATCTACACAAGGACATAGACAGGATGGAAGCAGTCCAGAGGAGGGCAACTAAAATGGTGCATGGTCTGCATCAGAAATCATATGAAGAGAGACTGAGAGAGCTTAATATGTATACCCTTGATGAAAGGAGGGACAGGGGACATGATAGAAATGTTCAAGTACCTCAAGGAATCAACAAAGTCGGGAGGGTAGCATCTTTCAGAAAAAAGATGTGTAAGAACAAGGGGACACAATTTAAAGATAGAGGGGGACGGCTCAGGGTAATGTGAGGATTTTTTTTTTCACAGAGAGAGTGGTGGATGCATGGAACTGCCTTCCTGGGGAGGTTGTTGGGGCTAAAACTGTGGGGGAAATCAAACATGCATGGGACAGACACAAGGCAATTGTAGTGGGGGGTGGCAGAAAGTAGGCTGTTGGTTAACTAGAATCTGCAGCTTATCCAGTAGGTAGGGAAATGGGCAGACTGGGTGGGCCAAGTGGTCCTTATCTGCCGTCAAAGTCTATGTTTCTATCTAATAAGCTAATGTTTCAAAAATCCTAGAGGAAGTCTCAGGAGTAAAAAACACCATCAGCACTCTAGAAATCAAAATGGAAAATTTAACTATGAGGGTTTTTGACACTGGGAACACCCTGCATCACTTGGGAATGCAGGGGAATCAGAGGGACACTGAACTACACTTCTTAAAAGTGAGATTGCATAGCAATGGGATAAATTGGGTGAGTTCAAATGCAGGGGATGCAGAAATATCCTAAGGATTATCAGGTTTCCTGAAGGAGCAGAAGGTAGAGCTATAAGGAGATTTTGTACAACATCTCATCACAGACCTCCTACATCTTATCTTTACTGTCGAGGTTCAAAGGTCACACTGCTCATTGATACTTTGGCAGTGGGATGGGAAGAAACCAAGACCTATCCTTCCTGGCATTATTCCTTAAATACTCAGGTAAGGAAAAGTTCTTAATCATTACAAGACAAAAATACCTTTTTATCTTCTTTGGGCACATAATTTTTCTCTATCGAGATTACTCATTGTGATTAAATAAGAAGTGGGCAGCTTTCATTGAGGTGAGACACTCTTTACATGTGCTGGGAGTAAAATATAAAATGGCATATTCAGCCACCTTTAAAGCAGAGAGGATCAGAATATTCCATGATTTCTCAGATCCACCAGAAGTGGCAGGATTTAGTAATAGAACCTAAGGTGCCAAGCTTGATTCTATCCCTCCCAAGGACTGAACCTCCAACACATACTCAGAAGACACTCTGCATCTCAACAATCAGCAGATTGAGACATCCCCTTTTTCACTGACTCCTTCAACCAATAATGACCCCCCCAAGAACAATGGCAAAAAAGAGGGGTAGCAACTGCAAATAAATGACAGGACATGTTAACTGCCAGACACATCAAGAAACAAACAAGATCACCCCCTGGCTGGGTGTGCTACAGAGAAACCAGACAGTCAGACAAAATACTCCAGCACCATCCACCATCACATAACCCGGGCTGAAAGCCAATCCATATGAAGCAATAGCTTATTTTAGTCAGTAGTGTGTGATAGACTCTTACCATACTAATTCAGCAAAATACTGCTGGGACCCCACAAACTCCAACTGATTTCACCTATAGCATCATCAGGAAGTGTCCATCACACAAAATCCCCATCATAAAAAATATTGCACTTAAAGTGATATGCACTATAACACCACATATATACATATGCATTATACAACCAAACATAAAAAGTGCTGAAAAACATTACATGAAATAACAACAGAGGACTGTAAAAACTCTTGCCCGATACGTCAGTGACAATTTTAAAGATGATAACACCTGGAACATGTGGAGCAGAGACCAGTAGGGAGGGCTAAGAGCATATGAAGGATGATGTCTTCCTGGGGGAGGGCGCGAGTAGAAGACTGCATTGCCCTTGAGTAGCACCAAGTGGCCACCTGTTGCAACATACCTTGTGATGTGGGTGACCACACGCAGAAGGTGTGTTGTCCAGGACACTGCAGTGTGCTACACCAATAGGGTGGATGAGTGGCTGGGGAGAAACAGTTGGGGGAAAAATGGCTGCCTAACCATCTGGATGACAACGACTTGCCTCCCTGACTACCATGAAGCCAGAGGTGTCCATGTTGCATGCTTGTTAGACCTCCAGGTATAGATGGAAGAAGTGTGTGCAGGCACAGAAAGTCTCACTTCCATGGTAATGACCATGGGGGGAAGGTCCCGCCTGTGAAGGGATATACCCAGACATCCGGGGGTCTGGCAAGATGAGGGACAGTGAATGGTGATGGGGGACCAGTGGAAGAAGTGAGGCTTAGGTCACCCAAAGGAGTGTACAACTGTGTCTGCCTTGGTGCAAAAACATGTAATACAAAAAAAGAGTCCATAGCGATATTTAGGTAAAATAATTCTCTAAATCAATAAGTACATTCACTATAGAAGGACCCATCTTCAAAAGACCCTACATAGCAGCATGTAATCATAATTAATAGTCTGTATATCATGTAAAATATGAACATACAAAATTGCCAACAGAAACAGGCCGTGATGGTCTAGTGCATCTGCTTAAGCATGCAGCTTATTTAATTCCCAGGAGCTGCCCCCCCCCAACTCCTCCTGGGGTCAACCACCACCATCCCATTCCCTTCCCCTATCTCCATAACCCAGATTTAACCCACAGAAGCTTAGGCCCCTGGAACAACAGTGGGGATGGGCCTTGATATAGCTCTGTGCATACCATCAAGCTACCAGTACACATCATAATCCTCATTGGCTCTACAAGCCCAAACCCCAAGTCCCAAGATGGATGTCCCTGGAGTTAGGCCTGCATAATCACCCATATGCAGGGACCCTGGTTTTCCATTTTTACCGGTAACACCGGTAACAATCACGGAATCCTGCTTGGTTTGCGGATTGTGAATTCTTGTACCGGTGCCTCACGGAAATTGCATCTCACTGCACAGAATCCCTAAGATTTCAGCATCTTTTTACATTTTTTTATTTTCTATTTCTATGCCCCCTTCTCACAGCATCAGTCTCCACTTTTCAGAGATCCCTAGGCTGGGATCCCTAGCTTCAACCCAGGTAATGCTCAAGAGCTCCTGTGAGCCTGCCCCCATCCTGCCTGGGTTGTACTCCCCAGGTGGAAGGAGAGGACCCCGGTCACCCCTCCACAGTCCTTTAATGTGTGTTGGGCAGCCCAGTGGGTCTCTCACGGAACCTGGTTATGAAGTCTGGGGCAGCAGGGTCCCTTCTACCAGCAGTTGATGTTGAGTGATTGTTACTGGTTTCCTGGTCTCTGTCCCTGAGGGCAACGGCACTCAAGGGGATCAAGGAGTAGAGCACATAGACATGCCACTGCTCTAGATTCTTTCTGCTTCCTCTCTTCCCAATTGCTCTGCAGCCCCATTCCACTACCATCCGTGGTCACCCAGGTGGCAGTAAAGCAGCAGGACCTGCAGGACACCATTCCCAGAGGAGGAGGAGAGTGGCCCCCAGGTGCTCAATCCTACTCCCCTGGCCAGACCTCTAGCAACCTGAATTCACTTTCAACCCCGAGTCCCTGGCATTGCAAGCAGTAGTGCTACCACAGGCTATTTACAGTGCTCTGTCAACTATACACTCACTTTGGTGTAAGAAAACATAAGCAGATGGAGAGGCAAATAATTCAGTTTTAGTAAAATGTAAAGTGTTTAATGTTCATAATTTGCACTGTAAATACTGTGTACTATTACTGAAATCATATATTAAACATTATGTATGGGTGTTATGGCTGACAGTATAGCCTAGTGGTTAGAGTAACAAACAGTGATTGAACCAAGTCCATCTAGAAGACTTGGGTTTGATTCCCACAACCTCCACTTGCATACTGTGCAACTCCGAGCAAGTTATTTAACCTATGCAGTGCTCCTGAGTCATCTCTGAAAACAGGCAATTCTGCCTAGTGGACTTACCTGGTTTACAAAAAACATAAAAAAAAAATACCAATATATGTTTACTACATCATACAGTAGCCAGGGAACCATGTAATTTACTTGAGTTTTACTCTGGCTGCAATGATTTTGTATAGGTAAATATAAATATTCAAATACATTTTATGCATTTTATATGCTTGTTTTTAGACTTTATCCAGGTTTTTATTGTATTCTTTGCATGTGAACATCTAGGTTGTAGATTGCTAAGTGCAGGATCATTGTTACCAACTAGCTTATTCAAGTTCAAGCAGGGCAATCCAAAATTCTCAGTTGTTTGAATGAAAACTAGTCTGAATGAAAGTATGTTCACAAGGCAGAAACTGCCTTACTACTTACAAAAAAAGACTTCACAGTTAGCACCCCATGTAGGTGAATGGAATCATTTGCACCATCTCTCCCACCTGCTGTTTCAGTCTCAGAAAACAACTTTTTGTTGTCACAGACAGACTGCTTTAATAAAAAGCAAATGTTAAGTGTTTAAGTGTACTTATGCTTGGCCAGTGGATTTGAAAGCACATTCAGTGACACACAGAAGGTAAGACCCCAGGGGAAGTATGTTGCTAGTGGGTAGAGTGGTGCTCAATTCACATCTTAGCTCAGACATGAAAACTGAGACACCCTTTTCATGGAGACCAAGGAAAAAGCATCCACGTGTTTGTGAGATGCATGATTTTCCATTAGAAGGTCCTCCACTAATCACTTGTGAATTTTTTCAGGTGAAGACACTTTTATTTCAAAGAAGCAAATTCAGGCAGGTTTTTTTTTTTCGCCCTGGCCTTCCACTCTTCAGGCCTGCCAAGTCCCCTGCCTCCACTGCTAAGTCCTGACCATCATCCACTGACACTTATGGCCATGCTACCAGGTAACCCAAAGTAACCCTTCATTGGTGGGCCCCTACCCTGTGGGAGACTAACAGGGAGGACAATCACCCTAAAGAGCTTCCTGATATATCCCAGTCATGGCGGGGTCCCAACAGATACATGTGTCTGGGGCTTCATGCTTATGGAGGGACCAGGAGCCATCCTCCAGGTGGCCAGCAGGTGTTTTCCCATTTTGTGGGAGCATGACAGGCCACATGATGTCAAGGCACAAGCTGACATCCATCACGCTCCCCAGCAGTGAGGGCCAACATGTTGCCGCTCCTCCAGCCTCCACCTGGGACTAGCAAATGCTGAGCTGTGAATACACCTCCTCCCAGGAGAAGGCGAGTGGTCGCTGGACACTCAGGCCTTCACCCCCCCAGCCCCCTGGCCGGTCCTCCAACACCCAAATCTGTTTTCAAACCCTGGTCAGTGGTGTCACAGGCAGAAACCCAGTTCAGGCAGTTAAATGATAGGAAAAAACAAAGGTAGTCCACCTTAGTAGTGGTGATTCAGATTAATTCACATCTGAGTTCTAACAAGCAAAGAGACTAAGTAATTTATAACTTGTGCATGTGGGTGTGGGTGTTGTAGAAAGGGGATCATAGTGCTGTCACTACTGCCACCACTCCTGAGGGATGTGGACTCATGTTGTTGCTACTGTCATCACACCTGAGAGACAGGGGCTGTAGTGCTTCTGCCATAACCACTGGTGGATGGGGAATGTTGTACTGCTGCCATCCCACCTGAGGATGGGACCATAGTGCTGATACTGCCATCACACCTGAGGGATGTGAAATGTATACTGCTGCAAATACACTTGAGGGATGGGGGCCATAGTGCTGATACTGCCATCACACTTGAGGAATGCAAACGTAGTACTGCCATCACACCCAATGGATAGGGGCCATGGTGCTGCTTCTTCCATCACACCTGAGGGAGGGGGACAGTGCTGTTGCTGCTGCCATCACACCAGAGGGATGGGTCTGTAGTGCTGTTGGTTCTGCCATCGCACCTGAAGGACGGGGGCCGTAGTACTGCTTCCATCACACCTCAGGGATGGGGCTGTAGTGCTGTTGCTGCCGTCACATCTTGTACCTAAAATAACTTTAAATTGGTACAAGGATGGAAGGATGTGCAATAGTGGAGGTCAAAACTGCTAAAATGCATGTTAGCAGAGTTAAAAATTGTTAAATAAAGTACACAAAACCAAAAACCGGTAAAACCGGAGTTTGACTTAGCAGACACCGTGACAGTACTGTTTTTTATAATGTGCAAAATGGAATTTGCCCTTTTTCAATCCCGCTAAACCAGTGTCCCTGCCCATATGACACTCAGGGGAACATCCTGACTCAAGTGTGAAATATCAATTAACATCCCCTATAAATGTCTTCACCAAGCAGACTTGGGCCACAATGGTAAAACACCATAATTGGAGACTTGCCTACTCACGGAAATGGGAGTCACTGTGATTCAACTCACATCTAACCATTGACAACAAAACTCTCAATTGGCCTTCTTGGGCAGACAAGGGCATCCTCACAGTGGAACAATTCCTAAACCCTTCTACCAAGTAAATTGACTGCTTCCAAAATCTAGTCAACAGAGATGAGCTCCCATGAGCTGACTTCTTGTGATTCCTTCTGATCTGGCATGCTATCAACTAAAGAACCCCCTCCAACAGAGAAGCAAACAAAGACTGCATCCCACTCTATATTTCCAGGTGGGCATCTAATCCCCTGAGGTTAAGAGGGTGAACCTACAACTTCTTATCAGTACCATATTGCAATAACCTAAGCAAACAACAGGATGACTGGGAAATAGAACTACAGACCTCCATACCAGATGATACCTGGGATTTCATACTCAAAAGTGTTCAAACTGATTTCAGAGATACAAGCTAATATAGAAAGAAAAATTCCTTCATGGGTGATGTCACACTCCCAAATTCTCCCAAAGATGGGGTTCATGTCAACAGATGTATGCTGGGGGTGCCACCAGGAGTGAGGTCTTATACCACATCCTGTGGTCCTGTCCCTCACTTACACAATTCTGGGCACACATTTAGCAATTCTGCTCCTCACTTTCATTGGTATCTTCCCCTATGATCCTCTATTCCAGATCCTAGGTGGCCCCACTGGCAGTCTGGCACTGTCGCGCATGCAGAAACGTTGGCTTCCTTCTGTTGCCCTAGAAGCCAAATGACAAATCCTCCTCAAATATAGATTAGAGACTTCCCTTTCTTTCCCTGAATGGCTCATCTCATCAAATTAGCAGAATACTGACAAATGAACCACCTAGCTAACCATAACCTGCAGATATTACATAGTATCTGGAACACCATTACATAGTATCTGGAACCTCTTTCTTCAGATTACAAAAGAGTAACCTCCTGCACATAATATAATATAGACCTGTTGGTGTCCATACCCACACTTGATTGAAGTATGTTTTATTCTAATTGTTCATGCCCTTGGTTACATTATCTGCAATACTCTTGTTTTACTGTTCCTCTTTGCTTGTCAACCAATGAAGCCTTACTGATTTGTTTCATGTTATGTAAAAGAGGATATATACCATGTACCATGTATCTGAAATTGTTCAGTTGCCTTTTCTATTATGTACTTATGGCATTGATGTCCTGTATTTTATCGTTAATAAAAATAATTTAAAGAAAAGAGCATTTCCTTAGACTAAGCATCCCCGCTTCAAGACATGTGTTATAGCCCTTATCTTCCACAGAAGGGTGGAAATGGTAATTTAAGAAGATCAGTAAAACTTTTGAGATGTTTGAGAGCTATTTGATGAGCTTATGGACCAATGTTCTACATATAATATGTGGCTTGTGTAGAAATAGTTATGATCTTTGTTGTTTGTTTGTTTATAATAGTCTGAGTATAGTATTTGATTAATTTTGTGATGTTGATGCTGTTTTAGTACTAGCACTGTGTTTAGGAATACAGAGTTGTTGAATCAGTTCACTACCACTGCTATTTGTGCTGCCAAACAACACATCTGTAGTTTATGGAGAGCCAACCATCATTTATGCTTGGGTAGGGTTAGTTCCTATGATTTCAGATAGGGAAGTTTTCCTCACCATATAAATGTTATTACTAATTTTTATGTGCTGTGAAAGAAAGTGGAGAAGCCTTGGATTGTCAGAGTTTAAAATAAAAATAAAAATCTTGGGAGAATGTTCATTTTGACCTCATTTGTATGGCCAGTTAGAATTAAAGATAGTGCATTCCAAGTGTCCATGTCTTTGCCTATTTGAGTCACCAGTGCTAAATAGAGTAGTTTTGTGAAAGTTATCCAAATGTTTGGATATTGTAATCTTAAGATATTTACTTTTATTTTTATATTGAAGCTTAATTTTTGTTGTTTAGTTGCTAAGGGCCCATTGATCTCCCGCAAGTATCTCAAATTTTGAACCATTTACCTTATACCAGAGGCATCACCAAAAAGCTGAATGGTAGCTAATAAGGTATCCACCAATTCTTTAGAGTAGGAGAGAAACAGTAAGGTATCATCCATATACAAGATTATCTTGTACTCCTAATTACTAATCTTCATTCCTGAGATGCTTCTTCTAGTACAGGTATATGGCAAGAGGTCCAGTGGTCAGGGCGATGATTAATGCAAATAGCGGACATCCTTGTCTAGTTTCACATTCCAGTTTGATACTTGGTGAGGTGTTTTTATTTGCTGGAATATTAGCTGTCAGTGATCAATATAGCAATTTAATCCACTTTTTGAAAGTGTTTCAGAACCTTATTTTTGTAATACATCAAAGATGTCACATTTTGTCCTGTCTAGTGCCTTTCTGGTACTATATCTAGGGATAACATACCAGTGTTTTGATCTTGGTTACTATTAATGATGTTTATTGCTTTTCTAACATTTATATATAAGTTTCTATCTGAGATGAAACCTGTCTGGTTAGGATGCATGATTTATGACAAAACTGTTGATTATCTATTAGCTATTAATTTTGGAATGATTTTTGCATCATTATTAATTAAGGAGATGGATCAGTAATATCCACAGTTTAAGTTTTTTTTTCTATATTTTAAGGAAGAGGAATACTGTCTCATCTCTAAATAAGTTTGGAAGTTCACCTGTGCTAAATATAATGCCTGCTGATATTTCGGAATTAAACTACTAAATGTTCTATAGAAGTCAGTAGTGATGCCCAGGGATGGCTTTAGGGTTTTGGGGGCCCCCAGCAGAATTAGTGAAGTCTTGGGGCATCTCTACTTGGCCCACTTTTAGCCCATGTGTTTTACTGTAGCCCAGAGGTGCAACATTTTATTTGTGGTGATACTATAGGCAGGGAAAAATGGACAGATTAGGAGGGCCAAGCAGTAGTTATCTGACAGCAAATTTTATATTTCTTTGTTTCTATGTATAGCTTTAGTATAACCAGTAGTATTTTAAAAAAATTTTTAGGAGGACACAGCAGTGTCATTTCTTGGGGCTGGTCTTCCCACCCCATCCATTGTTGCCTGTCCACCTCATTTCGACTGGATCATAGCTTGTTGAGGTATTTCATGACATAATCAGAAGGATCTGCATAGTCCTTCACTGATGTTTTAAAAATATATTAAGATAAAAAAATGTTTAAAAATGAATAAGGTAAACTTCTTTGCTTGGGGGCCCCCATGAGCAGGGGCTCCCAGCAACCGCAGGGTTCGCTGGAGCCAAAAAATCGGCTATGGTGATGCCATCAGGTCCAGGTGCTTTTTCAGTGGGTTACTCCTGGATGCTTTGGTCTAGTTCTTCTTTAGTAAAAGGCTATTCCAAAATACATTTGTCAATGCTGAATGTTCACTGCTGGTATTGCTGCTATACTGGGTATTGCTTGTACAGATTTTTACTATATATTTACCCAGGACAGAGCAGGTGAGATGCAGCGTCTCATTTTCAGTGGTGTCCTGCTTTTACACATTATTATATTGTAATTAACCAGGATAGGGCAGCAATATCTACTTTTAAGTGGGCTCTCACATTTTGATCCCAAATATCCAACAGTCTTTTTATGACCTGGGGACAGCTATTTAAAACTTTGCACCGGGCATAAACCGTTTGTTCCAAAATTGCACTGCATTTGTGTCCGGCTGCAATATTCAAAAATGCAAATAGTGCCGGCGCAACATGATAGTGCCACTGCTAAAATGTAATGTATGCAGAGGACTGATTGAGGGGTGGGGACATGAATACAGGTACACCACGATATTCAAAACAATAGAGCCACACTATGGTTATTAGCACAACCTGTAGCATGGTGTAAAATACCATCAATGAAAAGCATGCAGTAACTCTGGACAAAGCAAGTAGGGAGGACCTGGACACAGCAGCATCATATCCAGCATGGAGCACCCAATGGAAGCAACCTGGTGGTCTAGTGGCCCACCCTCCCTGATCCCTGAAGTACCGGTACACCCCCCACACACATAAGCCCCCCATCATTGATGTTCCAGTGGCCCTCCCTCCCCAAACCCAGATGCCCCTGTTTAACTCATAAGAACGCATTACCACAGCCCATGATGGTACAGTGGCCCCCCTCCCCAAACCCTGATGTCCCCATTTAAATCATAAGAACACATTCTCCTAGTCTGTCTTGGTTCAGTTCACCACCTCCCTGAACCCCAATGTTCCTGTTCAACACTTAAATAAACATTCCTCCAACACTAGTGTTTCTGTGGCCCTCATGAATCCTGATGTCCCATTTAATGCATGGAGACACTTTCCCCATTCATTGGTACAGTGCCCCCCCACTCTCGATGTCCCTGTTTGTCAGGCCAAACACCCACACCCCATTCACTAGTGGTCGAGTGGACCCCCACCCAAGGAAGTAGTGGCCACCATCCCACTCCCCCCATGCCATGACAGAGCCTGCACCTGCACAGCCCTCCTCACACCTCTGTGGCTGGTGCTGACTGAACTATCACTGAGTGCTGTGCTGAATAGCGTATGTGCATACGTACACAATTCAGTATGGCACTGTGTGACAGTTGAGTCAGTGCCAGCTGTGGAGGTTTGAGAAGGGATGTGCCAGTGTTGGCTCTGTCACAGTGGGTTGGGGGAGTGGAGTGTGGCTATTGCCTGCTGGGGTGGGGGAGTCACTCAAACACCAGTGAATGGGGCATAGGTGTTTAGCCTGACAATGGGGACATTGTGGATTGGGGATCAGGGAGTGGGGGCACTGTACCATCAATGAATGGGAGAGTGTGTTCTTATGCATTAAATGGGGACATTGGGGTTTGGGAAGGGGGCCACTGTAACATTAATGAATGGTAGAATGTGTTCTTATGAGTTAAACTGGGACATCAGGGATCAGGGAGGAGGGGGCACTGGAGCATCAATGATGGGAAATTATTTCTTAACTGTTGAACGAGGACACCAGGGATTGGGGAGGGATGGCCACTGGAACACCAATCATGGGAGGGCTTATGTGTGTGTGCAACATTCAGGGATATTGTGGATTGGGGAAGGAGGGCCACTTGACCACTAGGAATGGTACTCTATTTGAATATGTATACATTACATATACATTACATGGGGATCGGGTGTGGGGGACACTAGACTACCAGGGACACAGGTTGTACAGTATATACAATATGAAATGCATGATTTATTTTCACTCGTGCTACTTGACCATGGGCACATCACTCGTGGCTTATGCCACTCGTAAGGTTACCCAAGGTCAAACAGCACTCTTGAAAATAAATTGTATATTTCACAGGTCCCTGTTGTTTAATATATATATTATATATATATATATATATATATATCACAACACGTATGGATGTAAGGGGGTTGGGGGGCACTGGAGCACCCTACAGTCATCCATTCACACCAGCATTAATGCATGCTGATTGGATCAGGTCATTTATGCAGTCATGGCCTCTAAGTGTAGCACCCTCACATCTTCCAGGGACCATCCACATACTCACACTAAAACATCCAAGGAGGGGAACACAGTTCTTCATGTACAGTAGGTGCTGTATGTGTTAGTTTCCTTGGCTTGGGGTTCATGTTGCCCATGGATTTCCCAGATAATACTATTCCCAGCAGAGTACATGGAGTATGACTGCTGACATCCATGGGCCTTCAGCTACCAAACTGTTGCTCAGGTCTGGCATACAGGTGGAGCTGTGTGCCTCTCCCAGCCTGTGGCTACCATCCTGTAGTTCCAGTCTTACCTACAGGTGGAGCTGTGTGCTCCATGCAACAGCGCTGGGCAAACTACATGGGAGTGCATGCAAAGCAGGACATAATGAGATATTAATGTGACTGTTTGCCCATGGATTGCCTGAGTAGGGTCATTTGCATAGGGGCTTTGAATATGGAAAACTTTTGCCCGGGGCTAATGTGTTTGCACAGGGCTAATGTGTTAGCACCGTGCAAATGAGTTAGTCCCTCAAAAACCTTTCAAAACCAGTACAGTTCTGCAGTGTGTGGCCTGCAATGTGTTTGCAGTTGTTGTGCACCACTTCAGCGCTATCACCTACATTGGTAACGTGCTGCAATACTGCCTTACTCCACCTCTGTAATCACTGGGATGCTGTTGGCAGTTAGCACTACCTGGTTGTTATATTCAGAACTGTCTTATTTACTGGGATATTTTTGCACTGCACTCACAGCTCTGTTTGCACACCTTCATTTGCACACAATACTCAATGATTGACCCCCTTGGCTATTCCTTTGACTGTAGCGTGCAAATGGTTTTCAGCTATTTTTGCATGCTGGGCAGTGCTAATTTTGCCCCAGGGCTAAGTTTTGAAAAATTGGGCCCCTGATGTTAAAGACAGGTAACATTTTTAAAAAATCTCATCCAAAAGGTGATTTCACTATGTGACTGTGAAAATAAGTTGGAGAGAGGATTTGAAAAATTATACCTGCCTTGTTCTGGAGGCGAGGGATATGTTGAACATTAGGGCCAAAAATCTGTAAAAATAAAGTTATGAGAAAATGTTGGAACAATTCAACGTTTCATCATAAGTTAGTTGTTTTTTCTAATTTTTACCAACGATTTTCAACAGTCTTTTTATGACCACCTCTTCTGAGCATGACAGGTGTCATTTATAAAACAATAGCTGAAACCTCATTTTAGGCCACAAGTGTGAAAATATATTTTGGCTAATGTTTGGCAAATGGCAGCTGTCACATTCATGAGGTGGTATGAAAAAATGACTGTTAAAATCTGGGGTCAAAATACTGAAAATTACCACAGTTACAAGTGCATTAAAAAATTTCAATGTACACTTATAACTTTGTTGATTTTTAATATTTGTACCCCAAATTTGCAACATAGCATTCTTATGATCTTACATAGCCTTCTTATGACCTCACCTCATGAACAAGGAAGGAAAAAATCTTCAAATCTTGCCCAAAAGTTGATTTTGCCCCACAAATGGGAAAACACATTTTGGCCAGGATTTTAAAAATGGCAGCAGTCACATTCATGAGGTGGTGTGAAAAAATCGCTATGTTAAAAATCTAGGGTCAAAATATTGAAAATTACTAGTTACAAGTGAGTGTTTAAAGTTTTCAATGTACACTCATAACTTTGTTTTCTAATATCTTTAACACAAAAATTCAACAGAGCCTTCTTATGACCCACATAGCATTTTTATGACCCAAAAGGTGATATCATACCACAAGACTGAAAACACATTTTGATCAGGATTTGAAAAATGACAGCTGTCACATCCGTGAGGTGGTGTAAAAAAATCACTATGTTGAAAAGTTGGGGTGAAAATATTGAAAATTACCACAGTTACAAGCATGTATTGAAAATTTTCAGTGTAGGCTCATAATTTTGTTTTCCCATATTTTACCCCATTTTTTCAACATAGTCTTCTTATGACCCCAGATAGCTTTCTTATGACCCCACCCCATGAACAAGGGTAGAGAAAAAGTTCAAATCCTGCTCAAAAGGTGATATAGCACTACAAGTGCTGACAGCTATCACATTAACAAGCTGCTGTGAAGAAACAGAAACATCGACCATGATGGTAAAAAAAGACCAGAGATTCATCAAGTTTGCCCATATTCCCTATAATACCTGGAAACTTCCCTGGAACCTATTGTTCCCCCGGGGTACTAACCATCCCTGCCTATCCCCATTCTCCTTCCTGGTCTTGTCATCCCGGTCAACCACTGTTTCCTACATTCTATCTCATGCCTGCTTGAATCCCCTGACTGTGTTTCCACCCACCACCTCAGACAACAGACTGTTCCAATATTCAGCTACCCTTTCTGTAAGAAAATTCTTTCTCAAGGCTCTCCTTAACCTCCTTCCTGTTAATTTACACTAGTGACCACATGACCTCAAGTTGGTAGTCAGGGTAAATAATTCCCCCCACTTTACCTAATTACTTCCTTTAAGGAACTTGAAGGGCTCTCTCAAGTCTCCACTCTCCCTTCTGGTTTCCAGTGAGTACATATTTAATGCCTTAAGGTGCTCCTCATAGGCTCTGCCCTGCTGGCCCTGAATCATTTTTGTTACTCTGCACTGCATTGTTTCCAACCTATTCCAGAACTGGATTCAATACAGAGATCTGTTTTGGGGAAGTGTTAGCTCTTTTCATCTGCTATTAATACCCCCCATGATATATCCCACCATCCTGTTACCCCTACTGTAGGCCTTATTTCACTGGCTCATTCCATTAAAGGACTTACTGATGATAACTCCTAGATCCCATTCCTCTTCTATAGTGCTAAGTCTCACCCCACCCATACAGTACTCTGTCATGGGGTTCCTTTTACATAGGTGCATTACCTTGCACTTTTTTGCATTGCATTTTAACTGCCAAACCTTTGATCACCCCTCTAGTTTATGTAGGTCCCTCTGTACATCTCTTACCACTATTCGCCCTTCCAAATAGTTTTGTATTGTCTGTGAAAGACAGAGCCTGCCCTGGATTCCTTCACCGATGGCACTAATGAACATGTTGAAGAGGACAAGACACAGAACAGATACCGGTAGAACACCAATCATAACAGTCCTTTCCTCTGATTTAACTCCATTAACCACCACACTCTGCTGCCTCCCTTCTAGCCAACTACCCACCCACTTCACTACAGTTTTAGCTGCATCCAATTCTATTGAATCAAAAGCCTTGCTGAAGTCAAAATACAGCAAATCCACAGAGTGGCCCTTGTCTACCTCCTTGGTCACCCAGTCAAAGAAAAAAAAAATCAGGTTAGTCTGACAAGACCTTCCCACCATGAAACTGTGTTGTTCACTATCCTGAAGCCCGTTTCTGTCTAAGTAGACCACAAAGTCCTCTTTGATTAGTGGTTCCATCAGTTTTCCCATGATTGAGGTCAGACTGATAGGTCTGTAGTTCCCTGGTTGCTCCCTGTTCCCCCTTATGAAACGGTAGATACTTTATGTTGTTCTCCTAACCCTTAGAACTTCCCTGGACCTAAGTGAATTGTTGAACAGCCTAGCCAGTGGTTCAGCAAGTTCTGCTGCTAACTCCCTAAATATTCTTAGGTGCAACCCATCTGGTCCTAGGGCCTTATCTATGTTATAGGTTGTCAGCTCTTTCAGGACCCTCTTGCAAGTAAGTATTGGCTGCCTTATTTATGGGATTCCCTTATCTGCTTTGATGTCACTTTCAGCATGGACCCTCATTCCTCCTTAGTAAATACTGAGCAAAATTAGTCATTTAGGATAGCAGTCTTTTGCTCATCCTCCTCTATCACCCTACCCCCCCCAACTAGCTATGTGATGCCCCCCTTTTTTCACTGATACATCTAGAAAACTATTTTTCTCTGTTCTTGATACCTCCAAAATATGCAACTCTGGGTCTGCTTTCACCACCCTCATGGCCCTATTTGCCTCCTTATTTGTTGGTAGATAATCCTCCCATTCTGCCTCCCCCTGCTTTTCCTTGTATTTATAGACAGCCTTCTATTTGGCCTTAACCACTTCTCTGACCTTAGCTGAGAACCATAGTGGTCTCTTAAACCTGTTTTTTTAGCTATCATTCTTATGCTTGCCTTTGATGCCTCAAGGATGGCTCTCTTTATTGCCCCCATCTCTCCTCTACCCCCTTATGTTCTCCACCACTACTAACTTATCCCTGACCAGTTCCCTCAACCTATCGAAGTCCACCCTTCTAAAGTTAAGGACTTCAGTTCTTGATTGTGGGTTGCCAGCACCAAGGTCCAATTCAAACCACAAGAAGTTGTGGTTGCTGTTCCCTAGTTACGTCACAGACAGGGCCCTCTAACTACCACAGCACCCACCTTCTCTGAGTTGTTGAGCACCACATCAAGGATTGCATTCTGCCTGGCAAGGTTCTTAACAAGCTGCTCTAGCAGATAATCTTGAAGCGCATTCAGCAATGTCTGACTCCTGGCAGTCTTGGCTACTGGGACCTCCCAATCAACATCAGGCAGGTTCAGGTCACCCAACACCACTACCTCTCTCTTTGCCATCCCTCTTTTAAGTTCCTCCTCCAGTTTTCAGTACATTTCCTCCTCTTGCTCTGGAGGCCTACAGATCATCAATAAGCACATTTTCCTACCTGAGACTGCCGTGAGCTGCACCCACACTGACTCAGCCTCCACACTGCTACCCCTAATACTTCCATATTTTTCAACTTCAATGCACTCCTTAACAAAAATGGCAACTCCCACCCCCCACCACCACCAGTTTTTCTAGCCCTCCTGATCAGTAACTACCCAGGGACTGTCTTCTACCAGTCATTTTTATTTGTGACCCACATTTCCATGATGGCCACCAGATCCACTTCAGTGTCTACCATCAGTGCTTGGAGCTCACTGAGTTGTTTGCCTAGGCTCCTGGCATTAAGGCATACCCCCTCAATTTGATCCCTGCTCTAACTCTGCTACTGTCCTTTTGCTTTTTTACATTTTCTTCCCTCCTTGTTTGTGCTTATATCTTTTAGTTTCCTCATCACTGGTATTCCTCCCCTTGGTCCTGTAAACCTACTGCATTCCCTGTACCTCTTTGCAGTTACTGTCCCTTGGATATGGGGAGTTCTATCTAGGGTTCTCTGCTGCTCACCATCTGCCATTGATCCCCTAAGCTGGACTCCCCCGCAGTTAGTTTAAATGTTTGATGTAGACGTTAAACTTCTGTCTTAGTGTGCTAGCCCCCTTTCTTGCCATGTGAAGTCCATCACCCTTGAAGAGACTCCTGTCCTGGAAATCCTCCAATTCCCTACAAAGTCATACCCCATGTCTCTCTTAAGCCAACTGTTAAACTTCTTTATTTAATTACTCCTAATTTTATCTTGCCTCCCCTCCCTGACCCAAATATGGAGGACCTTGGAAAAAAAACAGGGAGGCTGAGTGTGCCACCAATCTGTTACCCAGTCTCTGGAAGTTACGCTTCACTATCTCTACTGACTGGCTGGCCAGATAATTGGCACCCATGTGTACCAGCACTCCCAGTTCCTCCTCCCTCTCCATCATCCCCCTTATTCTATCTAAATCCCTGTTGGCTGATGCTTCAGGTAGGCATCCAACCAACCCCATCCCATCTGCCCCTCCCCTATCACCATATCTACCCACTGATCATTGAGTCCCCAACAAATTAAAACCTTTCTGTTAGCCTTGCTCCCCTTGGGTACCAATAGGATGTCCTGCCTTTTCCCCTCTACTAACCCAGAGTCCTGCAAGGTGGAGTCAGGAGCCTGAATCTCCTCAATGGGTGTAAAAGGGATTCACCATCTGGATAGTATTGGGACAGAGAACCACCTTATGACTGTCCCTCCCCCCTCCCATGCCATGACACCCTCCACTCCTCTGGACCAGTGAGTCTCTGGGAGAGTGAGGTCGTAGGGGATGAGCTCCTGATGAGCTGAGGGTGCAGCTGAGATATCTCTGTCTTTGCTGCTAGTAGCTGAGCATGGAACTCTGCTATGGTCCTGCAGAAGGGACAGTCCCCCCTCTTTCAGAGCACATCTGTTGAGAAGAGTGCCCCACAGTCTCCACAACTGAGTGCCTCATCCCTGAACCACAGCCTATAAGGAATTGTAGTGACAAGAGAAAACCTTACCTAATATCGCTTAGTTTAGATTGTACAGGTTTACTCTATAAGATACGGTGACAGTGTATGATTCAAGTATTTTATCACAAATATGACCTTGATATTGACAGGCAATCAGGCTATACCACAGATATAGATGTGAGAAAAAAAAACAACAACCTTGAGAACTTAGAGAATAAAAACTGGAGGAATTAATTCCTCACCACTAGAAACAAAATATATGGAGTACTTCCTACACGTCCCTTACTCCCTTAACCCTACATAAACATAATATATAGAGAAATATATAACAAATATCTATTTCACTTGTATCATACCATATTATTAGGGATGGGCTACCAGTCGGGTAGATGTAGTGGGTAGGTGGGGTATCTGCATTTTTTGGCCGGGTAGGGTGGTTCAGGCAATTTATTAACCTACCCAACATAACAGTGCACTTTGCAGGTCATGTACTGTTGACACGGATAATGGGTACTTTAAAATTTAAGCCAGCATTACAGGCATTACAGGCATTACAGTAGGATCCTGACTAACAAAGTTGTAATCAGGCATTACAGGCAGCCCGTGGGGTCCTGACAGCCAAAAGGAGCACATGACACCAGCCTGACTATCAGACATGTCAGTGCTGGTGTCTGTGTTCCATGTCTGCTGTGTGAACATGCAGATAGAAGGCAAGTTTCTTGGGAAACAAAGGAATCAGTGCTTACTTTGCAGCTGCAGTGAAAAAAAAAAAAAAGTTCAGCACAAACAAAAAGCACAATGTTTAGTCCACAAAGGAGCAAGGGTTGGGGACTTAAGTGGGAATAATCGGGGGATCCAGTGTGGTGCTCAGGAGAGAAGGAGAAAGGGGAGTGGGAGGGGCTCATTGCTGGCAGCACCTGTGAAAGCCATTTAGGTTGTATTACACAGTATCTGTTAGATGACCTATCTGTGACATAGCTACTCTGTGTGTCTCATCTCTGCAGTATAGTGAAAGCCATTTATGCTGTATTACACAGTGTCTTTTAGGTGCCCCAGGCCCTGTCTGTGACGTAACTACTCTGTGTCTCTCTGCAGTATAGTGAAAGTCATTTACAGTCGGTTGCATTACACACTGTCTGTTAGGTGCTCTGAGCCCTGTCTGTAACACAGCTACTCTGTGTCTCTCTGCAGCATAGTGAAGGACATTTAGGATATAATACACACTTTTGATGGATGCCCTGAGCCCTGTCTATAACATAGCTACTTTGTGTGTCTCTGCAGTATAGTGAAAGCCATTTAGGCTGTATATTTAGTAAATTATTTGCACACTGTCTGTTAGGTGCCCTGTGCCCTGTCTGTGACATATAGCTACTCTGTGTGTCTCTGTAGTATAGTGAAAGCCATTTAGGCTGTATACACACTGCCTGTTGTAAGGTGTCCAGAGTTCTGTATGTGACATATACTCTGCATCTCTGTCCAGTACAGTGAAAGCCATTTAGGCTGTATTACACACTGTCTGTTAGCTGCACTCAGTCCTGTCTGTGACATATCAACTCTGTGTCTCTGCAGTATAGTGAAAACCTGTTTGGCTGTATATTTAGTAAATTATTTGCACACTATCTGTTAGGTGCCCTGTGCCCTGTCTGTCACATGTAGCTACTCTGAGTGTCTCTGCAGTATAGTGAAAGCCATCTAGGCTGTATACACTGTCTGTTGTTAGGCGCCCTGAGTCCTGTATGTGA
Source organism: Neoceratodus forsteri (assembly GCA_016271365.2). Taxonomy (NCBI): domain Eukaryota; kingdom Metazoa; phylum Chordata; order Ceratodontiformes; family Ceratodontidae; genus Neoceratodus; species Neoceratodus forsteri. The sequence continues at coordinate 61,180,522 of CM028130.1, forward strand.
CAAATACTCTGTGTTTCTCTGCAGTATAGTGAAAGCCATTTACACTGTATCACACACTGTCTGTTAGGTGCCCCCAGCCCTATAATACACACTGTCGATGGATGCCTTGAGCCTGTCTATAACATAGCTACTTTGTGTGTCTCTGCAGTATAGTGAAAGCCATTTAGGCTGTATATTTAGTAAATTATTTGCACACTGTCTGTTAGGTGCCCTGTCTGTGACATATAGCTACTCTGTGTGTCTCTGCAGTATAGTGAAAGCCATTTAGACTGTATTACATGCTGTCTGTTAGCTGCACTCAGCCCTGTCTATGACATAGCAACTCTGTGTCTCTGCAGTATATTGAAAACCATTTAGGCTGTATATTTAGTAAATTATTTGCACACTGTCTGTTAGGTGCCCTGTGCTCTGTCTGACATATAGCTACTCTGTGTGTCTCTGTAGTATAGTAATGCCATTTAGGCTGTATTAAACACTATCTGTTAGGTGCCCTGAGCCCTGTCTGTGACATAGCTACTCTGTGTGTCTCTGCAGTGTAGTGAAACTCATGTGGGCTGTATTACACAGTGGCTGTTAGGTGCCCTGAGCCCTGTCTGTCACATAGCTGCTTTGTTTTTCTCTGCAGTATAGTGAATGCCATTTGGGCTATATTACACACTGTCTGTTAGGTACCTCGAGCACTGTCTGTGACATAGCTACTTTGTGTCTCTCTGCAGTATAGTGAATGCCATTTAGGCTGTATTACACTGTCTGTTAGCCTGTTAGGTGCCCTGAGCCCTGTCATATCTACGCTATGTGTGACATCTCTCTGTGGCATAGCAAAAGCTACAGCAGTGTCTATAATGTCTTGTATTTCCCAGACTAAGTCTACTAAAAGGAGACACAGTGCTGGTGCATGTGCAACTGAAAATGATGTGGACAATATGAATCCTAGCAATAATGAAGAAAATAGTGACAATAATAACAATAACAATAACAGCATCAGCACCAGGAAACATAGAAACATAGAATTTGATGGCAGATAAGGACCACTTGGCCCACCCAGTCTGCCCATTTCCCTATCTAATGGATAAGCTGCAGATCCTAGTTAACCAGCAGCCTACTTCTTCCTACCCCCACCCCCTAGAATTGCCTTATGACTGTCCCATGCATACTTGAATTCCACCACTGTTTTTGACTCCAGGAGTAGCACTAAATGTCCTCCTGAGCCAAAGAAGCATGTTACTGATGAAATGATAGTAGAGTTTCAAAAATAAATGACAGGGGTTATTCATAGAGGTAGTCAACATTTTGCCAAATGTTCCAGGAGACTTCCAGTTGCTGAAGCAACATGCAAGGAGGGGTAGGCAGCCTTTTCAAATATAACCACAGATGCTGAGGCAGTGAATACTGATAAAAATGGTGCCAATATTGAGGACTGGGATTGGGATAGCCCAAGCTACATCCCACCTGATTATTACAGTACTTCCAGTTCTTCTGAGTCTTGTGGCAATGAGGTCGGTACTAGTTTCAATGAGGGGGTTGGAGAGGATGCCACTGTAGGGCATGAGAGGCAAGTGCAGAAAAAACTCCTATGCTAAATGTAAGAATAAGAAGATAACCACGAATGGGAAAAATTCATGTGAACAAGGAAATGGCAGCATAGGGTTTCCTCCAGGTCCCATGACTGTACAAGAAATAGAGCCAGGCACTGTAGTACAAAGCACAAAGGAGTGATGTTTAGTAAGAAATTTATTTTATATTGACCCTTCGGACAGCTCTCGAGCTATATGCAATTTGTGCAAAAGGAGTGTCAGTCATGGTGGCAAAGTAGAACATTTTGGAACATCAGTAATGATATGACATGCAAAAGCAAAACACCCAATTGAGTGGGACAGGACAAGGGACAGTGTGGTTGGTATGGTCGGCAGTGGAAATGATGGTGACAGTGACCAGAGTGACAATGAATTGGAAGCAGGAACTGACACCGAATCACTTGATGTGTCCTTGCAGTTTTCCCAGACAAAAACAGATTGTTTTCTTCCGACACCATCAAAAGCCCACAGTAGTAGTCCACTTGCAAAAGGTGTGAAAAGTACAGCCCCCCCCCCAAATCAAACATCTCATCATTTTCGTCAACTAACATTAAAAGAAAGTGTTGCAAGGGCATCAAAATCTACCTGCAAGCATCCAACATGCCAGCTGTTAAACAGAGCCATTGCAGAGCTGTTGGGTGATTGTCAGCTCCCCTTTGCTTTAGTTGCCCAGAAAGGTTTCCTCAAGTTCATGAACCAGACTGAAGCAAATTATACTGTTCCCTGTCAAATATATTTCTCATAAAAGGCTGTTCCACAGTTGTATGACTTGATGTATAGTGCAGTCACTAAACAGTTGAAACTCTGAGGTGAAGCAGGTTCACATAACCATGTATGTACTGTATATGGACCAGCAACCAAACAATTGACTACATGACTGTTGCAGCTCATTGAGCAAGTTTTCAGTCAGAAAGTAATAATTCCCACTCTACCATAAGTAGTAGGAAGCAGACTGTATTATGTGTCATTGTATAGCACAGTGGTTTAAGGCTCTGAGCTGCAAATCTGGAGACCTGGGTTTGAATCCCACAGCCCGCACTTGCATACTGTGTGACCCTGTGCAAGTCACTTAACTTCCCTGTGCTCCCAGGTCACACCTGTAAAAAAGCTTTCAGCTTAGTGTGCCACTCCTAGTTAAACAATTAAAAAAAAAACTACTTCTGAAGAAAACCAAACTGCTGTGAATATTTTGCAGGGGAGCTGCAAAATCAGTTCCAGAAATTGCTTACTCCATATTCCGTATCGTCAGGGTTCATAGTATCAGATAATGATGCCAACATACTGTAATTAAGGCTGTTAGAGATGACAACTACCAACACATACCTTGTTTTGCACATTGTTTAAATCTTCTGTTTAAATCTTCTCATTCATGGTTTCTTAAATGGAAACAGAAATGTTGAAAACCTGTTAGGTCTTGCTTAGAAAATATGTGGGCATTTAAGCCACTCTGTGAAAGCTCAAAAAATTCTGAAAGGGCTGCAGAGGTCAAACAACTTACCCTTGCATACATTAAAGCAGGACGTTCCAACCCACTGGAATTCAACATTTTACATTTAGAAAGGTTTCTTGAACAGAAAAAAGCTGTAGATGACTACACCATGCAGAATCAAATAGGTAAAGCAGACATCATAGAGTGTCTGTGGGAATGTTGTTTTAACTCAGTTTCCATCTTTAGTGAAATGCTATTCTACCACAGAGCAAAGGTAGTGGAATGCTGTTCAACCCTTCTGTGGTAGAACAGCAGTCCCTTAGATTTGGAAAGCATGTGAGCCACACACATCTGAAAGCTGCTGTGGCAACATAAATTGAAGGATCAAAAAAATAATTGGAGGCAGCGATGGCACGATCAGATGACTTGCATATGTAAGATCAAGTAGATAGGGGGACAAATGCAGGATCAACCAGATATGTTTTCTTACATTAAAAATAAATGCAGGATCAACCGGATATTTAAAAATAACTCTGTAAATAGAAGTCGCATCCCCTCGCTAAGTGAGAAATGTAGTTGCCATTTTTTTTCTTGAAAATCCTACCCACATACACTCGACAACTAATACAAGTTTGAGCTACTAACCTGGGGATGTCTGTTACCTAGCAACCACATGACTCTCTCTAGTAACCATCCCTAACTCTGAGAATAAGACAGGACATGGAACAATTTCTTTCAGTATTTAAAAAAATAAAAAATGCTTCAAACTGATTTTTTTATTGTTTAGGGAGGCACCATACACTATAAAAAAATACTGGATGGGTAACTCTATGCCCAACCAGTGTGATCTGCCACATCAGGTTTCTGATTCACATAGACCTCTTGAGCTTTGCTCTCAAGGTCACAGGGTCACAGGTCACAGGGAATCAGAAACCCTCTGTGGCAGAACAGTCAGTAAGGTGCAGTGGTTTAAGGCTCTGAGCTGCAAATCTGGAGACCTGGGTTTGAATCCCACAGCCCCCACCTGCATACTGTGTGACCCTAAGCAAATCACTTAACTTCCCTGTGCACCCAGGTTGCACCTGTAAACAAGCTTTCAGCTTAGTGTGTCTCACCTGGTTAAAAAATTGGAAAAAAAAAACACTGGTTCTGCATAGTTGCCCATCCTGTATTCTCTATATTCCATTTCATCAGCTGGAATCTTTGGTCACCTTATTGGAGCCATTTGATGCCACCATACATGATGTCTGTGCAGACAGGGCAACTCTGAGTCAAATTCTTCCTCAAATCAGATTTCTTGACATTTTCCTTGATGACATAAAGAAAAACTTTCAGTCTAAAGATGACACCACTGCTGTTATGCTGGCAGATAACTTGAGTCTCAGACTGTTAACTGATCATAGAATAAACGCCATGTTTAAGAATGAAAGCTATGTGTTGCCTATGTTGCTAGATCCCCGCTTCAAGTCAAACACTGAAGCTATCCTTCCTACAGGAGAAGACATTGAATATTGGAGAGCTCTTCAGCTAACCAAATGTTAAATTGCCCTACAAACAACATGAACTGGTATACAGCAGTCAAACCCTGCCAAACCATAATAGTGCACCTCTGGTGAGACAATAGCACATTTATCAATTCTTCACAGTCAGCAGTGTCATAAGCAAGGGGAAGGGCATGTACATCTACTTCCTGGGCATCCTATGTTCAGGGTCAGAAAGGCGTATCACTTCTTTTTTTTTTTTTGATGAGGACATTTTTCCCCTATTGCTGGTGAAGCTCAGTGATGGCTTAATGATCATTCACTCCGTCCCTCCTTGCGGGGATCACAGGGCACTGCAGGGGTGTGGGTTTTTCCATGGTTATGGAAGAAGTTATGGGAACCCCTAACACCCCCCCAAGTGGGCACCAGTGTGAAGGACAAAGGTCCAGGTGGGAAGTCATGCGGAGACACAGCACCGTCCCCTCCTGACACCATCCAACAGTCAGATTGGTGCCCAATCATCCCCAGTTACTTCTGATTTACCTGCAACAACATGGAATGGTATCCTGTATAGAAAGTGCAGCAGGTTCATCTGCCAAACTGGTAACCATCTCATGCAGCACAATGATCCTGGAGTGCTTTGCAGACCATGCTTTCATTGGTTTCAAGGAAGATACATTACTCTGTTGGAAACAGAAGAGAACAATATTACCAAATATACCAAATCTTGCAATATTGTACCTCAGTTGTCCACCTTCAAGCATATATTCAGGATGCATATTTAGTGCAGCTGGAGGAATAATCACTGACCACAGAACACTGCTAAGTTCGGCATGGGGTCATAATGTCACAGGACATTATGCTTCATGGCAAAATCACACTGCCAATACAATGCGATTCTTGCCATGCGGCATATCTGTTTTTTCTGTGGGGGGCTGCACCCCAACCCCCCCAATATAGATTCTCAACTCCAGGGGGGGGGGTTAAAGTTGGGGAGCACACAAAGTTAAAAAAGAATAAAAGTTTCTGGGACCAGGAATCAAACCTGGTCTCAGAAGCACCGCTCGGGTTCCCTGCTGCTGTGGCTCAGTCCATTAAGCCACAGCAGCTGATAGGCAGAACCCACTCCCAGCAGAGGCCTCATCCTCTGCCTGGGAGAGTGAGAATGGTGCAATACCATGTACAGCAGTATACACGGTAATGCACCATTCACTCACTGGTGCAGCGTTGTATCGGGATAGCCATAATGTCATACACTATTAAACATGTGACATTATGACCCGGTACCACTAAGTCCTCCAAATGTGGAATGGCTTACATTTCTCAGAATGAATGCTGACAGTTTCCCAATTGTCACAAACACTGAGTTATGGAAGTCTGACCTGAAAATGAACAACAGCCTGCAAACAGTGATATTGAATATGTTGACTAGGTTGTGTACGAAACGAATGGAACCATCACTACTACCACCATGCCAGCCACATGTGCCATACTACTACGAACGTACGAACCCTTCCCCTCACTTTGTCCTATCCCCTTTTAAAACTGCCGATCGACTTACAGGACACCACCTCTTCGGTCAGCGTGTGTCACAAGCACATCACCCTTTCTGTGAAAAAGTGCCTCCTCATTTCTCTCCAGAATCTTCCTCCCTCCAATCTCAGATGATGCCCCCTCATGTCCCCCAACTTCAACTTAAAGATCCCCTCTGTATTAGTCTTGTTTATATCCTTCAGGTATTCAAAGGCCTCAGTCATATCTCCCCTATTCCTCCTCTCCTCCAGGAAGTACATGTTAAGCTCCCTTAGCCTCCCCTCGTAGGGTATGTCTTTTAATCCCTTTATTATCCCTGTTGATCTGAGCTGGACCCCCTCCAGTAGTCTAACATCTTTCTTCAAGTATGGGCACCAATACGGCATGCAGTACTCCAGGTTTTTACAGAGGCAGGATCACCTCCCTCCACCTGGAGGTGATTCCTCTAAAAATACACCCCACATCTTGTTGGCTTTAGCTGCTGCTTTCCTGCACTGTGCTGAGTGATTCATTTGCCCCTTTATTATCACCCAAGATCCTTCTCCTCCTCCTCTGTAACAGCTCTCTGCACACCTTTCAACTGAAAACATTTCCTTTGGTTCCTTGCTCCCAAGTGCATGACTTTGCACTTCTCAGCACTGAACCCCAGCTGCCATGTGTCTGACCAGTCCTCAAGTTTTGCTAGATCATCTTGAGCCTCTGCCAACCTACTGTGTCATCCAACACCACACTGATCTTGGTGTCATCTGCAAAAAGACTAATCTTGTTCTTAATGCCATGTGAGATGTCAGCTATAAAAATGCCAAACAACACTGGGCCCAGTACCAAGCCCTGATGCACCCTGCTCATTACAGCCCTTGGAGCTGAGAGTTCCCCTCTGACCACTACCCTCTGTTGCCTCCCTTGCAGCCAGTACTTGATCCAATTCACCATCTTTGTCCCTGCTCTCTGGTGTCTCAACTTGCTAATCAGCCTCCCATGTGGCACCAAATTGAATGCCTTGCTAAAATCCAGATACAGGACATCCACCACATGGCCCTTGTCCAGTTCCCTAGTCACCCAGTCATAATAGTCAACCAGGTTGATCTGGCATGATCTGCCAGAGACAAACCCATGTTGCTTCCCATCCTGGAGACCATTACCTTCTAGAAAGTTTACTAACCTCTCTTTAAGGATCATCTCCATTAACTTTCCTACAATGGATGTAAAGCTTACTGGTTTATAGTTGCCCAGTTCATCCTTGGGTCCACTTTTGTGGAGGGGCACCACGTAAGCCATCCTCCAGTCCTGAGGTACACACCTTGTTTCCAGAGAGGTATTGAACAAGTCTGCCAATGGCTCTGAAGGACATCTGCCAATTCCTTAATTACCAGGGGGTGTATGCTATCTGGTCTTGGTGCCTTATCTGCCCTCAGTGCCCTTGAAGCTTCTAGTACCCTGGATACTGTGATTTCCCCATCCACCACCCCTCCCTCCTGTGCCTAGCCTCCCTATCCTCTGAGGCATTGACCCATACTTTTCCTTAGTAAATACAGAACAGAAGTATTCATTTAGCACTTCTGCCTGCTTTGCCGCTTTCTCTGCCCACCCCCTACCCTTACTGATCCTTACTATTTGATCTTTGCAGATCCATCTCACTCTTATGTACATGAAGAAGTCCTTTTCCCCATCCTTGATGCCCTGTGCCAGCCTAAGCTCTCTGGAAGCTTTGGTTACCCTGACTGCTCTGGTCACCTCTGTAGATTTCTTCAGGTACTCCTCTCTGTCCTGCCTCTCGAATCTCCTGAAGGCTGCCTTTTTTGCCCTCTTGTTTTCCAACACTTTCTCACTTAACCAACTACGTTTCTTTGTCCTAGCCTTTTTGCTTTGTGCCTTAGTACAGGATCTAGTGGCCTCTGCAAATCCTCGCTGGACGACTTCCCATTTCTGGCCAGCATCCATGTGTGGATGGATTGTGGCTAGGTGCCCCGCCACTATTTTCCCCATCCTCCCAAAGTCAGCTCACCTGAAGTCCAACACCCTGGTCCCTGTTCCTGGAGCCTCCTTTCCCATGCTGAGTGAGAACCACACTGTGTGGTGGTCAGTCCATGCCAGAGGACCCTCCACCCCCAGTTCTCTGACAAACTCCCCGTTAGACAGCACGAGGTTCAGAGTGTTGCCTAACCTGGTCTGCTCATTTACCATCTGTACCAAGAAGCTGTCTTGAAAAGCCTCAAGGAGGACTTGCTTCATTGTTCTAGAGGTGGCTGGGGTCCTGCAATCCACCCCTGGCAGATTGAAGTCCCCACTGATCATGGTGTTTCCCTTCCTGCTGACCCTCCTGATCTGCTCTGCTCATTCTCTGTCCAAGTCCTCTGCCTCAGATGGTGGCCTATACACCACCCCCATCCTAAGGGTCCTGTTTCTTGAATCCTGGAATTGTATCCATAGTGTCTTGTTCTACCCTCCTTCCCTTCTTCCCTGGCATACTTTATCCCCTCCCTCACATAAAATGCCACCCCATCCCCTTTCCCTTTTCCCTATCCCTGTGGTATATTCTGTACCCCAAGATCACCAGGTCCCAGTCCTGGTATTGGGTGGCTCATGTTTTGGTGATGGCAGCTATGTCCACCTCCCCCTCTGCCATGAAAGCCTGCAACTCAGACACATTGTTTCCCAGGATCCTTGCATTCAAGGAGACTACCCTCCAGTATGTGCCATTCCCACCCTTCCCCCTTTGAACGCTATCGTATTAACACTATATTTGTACTACTTTGAGTTTTTCTTTGTCAGTCATCAGTTTATATTATGTAAGTTTGATCGATGCCCCTCATGGGTATAATTGTTTAAAACAGCAGCAGGCTCAATCACAGCAGCTGTGTCTCTCATACCTACCTCAGAAATGCCCGCTATGGGTATAATTTTTTCAGACAGCAGCAGGCTCGCAAAGAGGGCCTGTGCCTCTCGTACCTGCCTCTGCAAAGCCCACCATTTATATAAGTTTGGAAACAGCTGCAGGCTCACTCAGAGCAGCTGCGTCTCTTATACTTGCTTCCTGAGTGCCTGCCATTGGTATACTTTTGGGAAACAGCAGTAGGCAGTCTAAGAGTAGCTGCACCTCTCGTACCTGCTTCAGCATTACCCCCATATGTGAAACAAATCAGGGCACCTAACAGACAGTGTAGTAGGCCCCAAGAAATGGTCTTTACATGATTTTTTGTTACGGTCAGGGTTGGGTAATTGGGTAGTAAAACAGGTCAGGTAGTGACTACCCAACTTGATCTGACTACTCAGTTTATATCTGTTTTTCTTTTGCGATACTTTTGTGGTACCCATGGGTTGTCTTGGTGGTCAGGTATTTTAGTACCCGCCCATTCCTACTTATTATCCAAATGTTAACATAAAATCTCAATATTATATATTCAGTGAGCTGCTACTTCTGATTTCCTATTAGAACCTGAACACTATGCCAGGAAAGCTGAATCGAAGCACCAGTCAGATTCTGACTAAACAGTGCTGTTGAGAAGCTTATTTTTAAAAAAGAACTCAGAAAAAGTGTCAGACCTTGAAAATAGAGGCAGACAAAACAATTTATGAATACTTGATATCCCAGAGGGTCTGGAAGGAGGAAACATTATTGAATTTCTGCAGCAATTTATCCTAGCTTTGTTTAAGCACCATTGTCCCTGGGCATTGGAAATTAAAAGGGCACATCAGACCCTGGGGTCCCGATCTCAACCAGGACAAAGACCCAGACCAGTTATAGCCTATTTCCTCTGTTTCTCAATAAAAGAGGAAATACTTAGGCTATTCAGGGAGAAAAAACAACTGTTGTGGAGGAATAGCAGAGTTTTAATTTTCCAAGACTTCTCTACATCTATTATGGAGCACTGCAAGGCTTTTGTGGATGTTAAACAGTGCCTGGTGAAAATGGGATAAATATACTACTTCAAGTATCATGCAGTACAGAATGTTGTGGCATCTAATGAGTATGTGCACTCCTTTACTAATTGTAGGGATGCTATGATGTTCATTGAAAACTGTAAATTTACTGTTAAAGATAATCTCACAAAAGGGCCCAACAACCATCAGATTTCAAAAAGACAGCATGTGCGCTCCATTGCAAAAATTCCCTTTGAGAGTTCCATACTACATAATAATAATAATAATAAAACTTTATTTATTAAGCGCCTTTCAAGCACCAAGGTGCTGTACAGATAAATGATAAAATCAAAAAATACACATATAAAATCAAAGTAATCACAACAACCTCAAGCCATAAAAGCCTGGCTCCACAAATGGGTCTTGAGTTCCCGCTTAAAAGACTCCACGGTTGTGCATTCCTGAAGCCGGCGAGGCAGAGAATTTCAGAGGTTTGGGGCTATAAACACAAAAGCCCAAGCCCCAGAGGATTTTAAAATAATCGTCAGAACCTCCAGCAACCCCTCGTCAGTCGAACGGAGCTATCATACAGGGTTGTAAGGAAACAGAAGCTCTTTCAGGTAGTCGGGGCCAAGTCTGTGCAGGGCTTTGAACGTCAAAAGACCTACTTTAAAGGTGAACCACCACAGTATAGGCAGCCAGTGCAGATCACGCAGCACAGGGATAATGTGTGTCCTTCTGGTTGCCCCCTGTCAACAACCTTGCAGCAGCGTTCTGCACTAGCTGCAAGTGGCAGATATCAAGCCCAGGAAGCCCCAGGTACAGGGAGTTGCAGTAGTCAAGGTGTGAGGTCACAAAGGCATGGACCAACACAGGTAAATCGCTGGAAGGAACAAGGTGCTTCACCCTGGCAATGTTTCTAAGTTGGTAAAATGCAGACTTAATGACTGCTGACACCTGATGACGAAGGGTAAGCCCATTGTCGATTACCACTCTGAGGTTACGCACCCATTCAGAGGTAAGGACCTGATCCCCCCCAGAAATAAACCAGAGGGTTGGTCAGACCCCAACCCCTCTATCCCATGACCCGGGTCCACAACCATAACCTCGGGTCTTGCCGGCATTCAACTTTAACCAGTTCAAATTCATCCAGTCATGGATTTCAGCAAGGCAGCTATTAAATACCAAGAACGCAGTAACCTGGTCGGGGGCAAAAGACGGTAGAGCTTGGTATCATCAGCATAACAGTGATACCTCAGCCCATACCATCTTACAATGTCTCCGAGGGGCATCATATACACTGCAAATAACATGGGGGAAAGCACCGAGCCCTGAGGAACACCACACTGCAGCAAGAAAGGGTCAGAGGAAAAAATCCCTGACACAACTCTCTGTGTTCTCCCAGATAGAAAAGATGAAAACCATCTGAGCACTGTACTAGACAGATGGACCTCAGGCACTAAAGCAAAACCCCATGGTCTACAGTGTCAAAAGCTGAAGAGAGATCAAGGAGAACCAAGGCAGAATGGTTTCTCCAATCTCTTGCCATCAAGAACATGCTTCCAAAAGAACAGATAATGCACACTCCAGCTGCAGCTCTCACTTCTAAACCCCATCAAAAGTCTAGGAGGGAGTAAGGAATTAATGATCCTAAAGTACTTATCAAGGTCTCAACCCTGCATTTATATTCAGAAGCCACATGGATTCACTCCCGAAAGACAAAGCAGATGCCTTGACTATTGCCAGGAAGAAAAGGGCACAAAATAAACAGAATCAACTCACAATATTTTGGCCAAGGAATCCCTGAATCAGAAGTCATTCCAGGAGCAGAGATGGTAGCCAATCCCAATACTCCACTTCGGTGACCACAACTCTAGGAAATGTATCCTCACTGAGTCAACATGGAAGCTCTCCAAATTGCTGTGACCTGAGCCGGAAGTACATTGTGAACTGTGACTTTGTTTGATTTGGAATACTGGCTGTCGCAAAATCTGTAGCCCCCCCCACTCCCTGTTTTCACTGTACTGGTGAAAAGCATTGCCGTAACTTCATGCAGTCGCCTGAAGTGGATTGTATTAAAATGTGCACTGAGACCAGATTAAAGACATTACTCACCAAGAGGTAAGTAAGCTGTTGATTCCAGGTACGCATCATTGCTAATCCAAAACAGCTGATGTTTTCTACCTGACAGGCTGCATGACTGCATGTGCTCTGGCACCAAGGTACTGGAAGTAAACAGCACTAGGTCTGAATAGCACCAACAAGAATGCCATCAGAAACAATAGCACAGCAAAACTACCACTCGTAGGTATCCAGAGGTCACTCTGCAGGCATGAAAATATTTTTCATATAACACTCCTGCCCATAATGTATCCCATACGTATACACACACACATATATATATTATAGTGATGCGGTCGCGCCACTATAGTTAGGGTTCAGATGTCACTTCTATGTTAAAGTTAAACTTTTGTGCATTAATAATAACTTTGGACCCATTCAATGGATTTTCCTGAAATTTGGTATGTGTGGTGGGGCATGGTTGATCTCTTAATTTGCCAAATTGTTTTGGTTAGGCTTACGGTCTTTGCATACAAAAACACTGAAAAATTATCCATTTTTGGAGGCAGCTTTTGGGATTTTGGATGTGGCCCTGCACAGCTGTTGTGTGGTGTGTCACTCTGTGAGATGGCTCGTTTGAAAGAGCTTTGGTGGTAGAACATGTCGCTTTTCATTTGGTGAAAAAATATTAAGGCATTCAAAAGTTATGGCAGTTTTAATTTCCCATTATGAGTCAATGGGAAAATTTATATGTATGTTTTGTGAACAAAGAATAGGGTTCTGGCCATCTGGTCCCACCTGGTGATCAAAGAATTTGCAGCCTTGTGGTTCAAGAATCTTTGTCCTCAAGAATTTTTAAAATTCTTTGATCACGAGGTCCGCCATCTTGTTTTTAGTTTTCTAATCAGAAAAAACACAAATATCTCAGCTCAGGGATCACTCCTGAAGTAAAACTTGGATGGGTTTTACTCAGGGGCTCCGATCTATTGAGCCATGCCTTTGATTTCATCTAAATCAGTCAAAAAATAGAGTTATAAGCTTTTAAAATCTTTGATCGCGGCTCGCTAATGATCTTTGATTGCGAGCCTGCAAATTCTTTGATCGCGAGATTCTTTGATCACGATCTTGCATCATGACCTAAATACACAAATATCTCAGCTCAGGGGTGGGCTAGGGACACACATGAGGGTGGGTTTGGATCAGTGGGCTTCGTTCAATCGAGGCATGCCATTGGTTCATTTCAAATTGGAGAAAATGTCGTGTTTCGCATTTTAAATTATTTGGTCATGAGCATGCAATTTCTTTGATCGTGAGCCTACAAATTCTTTGATCACGAGATTCTTTGATTGCGATTGTGCATCACGAGTGAAGGACGAGATGGCCGGATCAAAAATTGTAATTTCTCATCCCAGGGGTGTCCTAGGAAGAAAAATGAGGGTGGGTTTTGCTTAGGTAGCTTCATTCTGACAAACCATGGCAGTGGTGTACTGCAATTCTTTGTATTTTTTATATTACAGCACTTTTTATTCTTTAATCATGAGCCTGCAAATTCTTTGATCTCGAGATTCTTTGTTCGCTATCCTGCATCATGAAGGAGGAATGAGATGGCCGGATTAAAAAATGAATTTTCTCAGCCCAGGGGTGCCCTAGGAAGTCAAATGAGGATGGGTCTTGCTCAGGGGGCTTTGTTCTGTTGAACCATGGCAGTGGTTTACTGCAATTCCTTCAATTATTTGATTTACAGCATTTTTTATTCTTTGTTCGTGAGCCTGCAAATTCTTTCATTGTGAGATTCTTTGATCGCCATCTTTGATCCCGAGGGAGGGACAAGATGGCCAGATTGTTTATTATGGAATAGATAGAGAAATGTTACCAATCTTTAACATTGAATATCTCAGAAACGGTTTTGTGTTTTACTTGAAATTTGGAGAGTGTTTATGGCATGTCCTGTGGATGTAAATTACAGTGTTTATGTGTTAGAAAATATTTTTTTGGTGGAGATATGGCGTGGCGCAGTTTATGTTTTGTGGACAGCGTTTTGCTTGTGGTGGTGGTTTGAAATTGATAGGATACCTAGTCTTGGTGTAATGGATGTAGTTTTCAGTCATTGTGTGTGTTAAATGTCAATAGGTGTGGAACTGTGCCACTCTGATGAATGAAAATTTCAAACTTTAACATGTTATATCTCAGACACGGTTTGGTCTTTTCATTTGAAATTTGGAGGGTGTTGATGGCATGTCCTGTAGATGTGAACTGCAGTGTTTTCATGTCAGACAATATGTAGGTAATAAGACACACCTGGGTGCTGGTTGTTATGTGATAACTGCATGCCTAGGTGTGTGGTGAGGCATAAGGCTGCAGGCCAAGTGCCCGTCTGCACCTAGGCATGCAATTATCACATAACAATCAACACCATGGAGTGTCTTATTGCCTTTATAAAATGGGTAACAAGCATGAAGCACAAACATATCCAGTTGGAAAGCATTATACCGACACATATTTTGCATTTCAAAACTGTGATTTTTATTTAAATAGAGCAATAATTTAAGGAAATGAAGAAATAGTCCCTGCTTCTTCTGCCTATTTAGGCACATTTCATTTAATTTTAGAATCATTTATTTAGTTTTACAATATTTAAAATAGTTATCAGTTTGTCATAAATGCTGCTTTATTAGGTGATGTCTGTGTTTATATAAATTTCTAGGAAACTTGATGTTTGAAACTGACAGAGCAAACAATTGAAGTTCAACTGAAGCAGGATGTAGTGTGCTGTCTTGGTAATGGAGACAGCACACATTAAATTGACTAAATAGCACAGTTCACGAGCGGTGCAAAAAAGTAATTAAATAAAAAAAGTTTTACGTCTTTTCTTTTTGTTTATGTGGTGTGCCAGTGAACAGGCAAGGTGGGGTGGTAGGCATTTGAGGAGGAAGTCAGAGGATGGGAGAACTGATGAAGTTCTGAGCAGCATAACGTTCCATGCAACACAATGAAATATGAGTGAGAAAACAACAGAAAGAACCTGGCTGTTTCATGGTAATTTAATTTTCAATGACAGACCAATGCAAGAGCATGAACAAGGACTGCACAAGTAGATATTCAATACTGGCAGTGAGTGAGTTAGTGGGGTGAAGGGGGGGAAGAAGCAGCTGAGTGAGTGAGAGGTCAGGTAATGGCAGCACAGACTCGAGCAGTCACCCTATCCCTCTGTGCATTTTATACCCAGACTGAGCGCCATGCTGCATTATTATGTTAATCCTTATACTGTGTGTAACAGTCAGCAAGGTAATTTCTGTTGTTTTTTTTTTATTTATTGCCTAGCACATGTGAGAACCATAATTGTGCTCTCTCTCATTCTCTCTTGCTCCCTTCCTACTATCGATGACTGCCTTGCTCTTGGCGCCGCACTTGCAAACACTTATGTTGCAACTTCATGAAGGAAATAGCCTTAATGATTTTGCAAACTGTCAGGCCTTCTGGAATGTGTGATCTAGCCGTTTGCTATGGATCAAACAGTGAGGATAGTACATCATTTACCATTGTAATTTTTATACTACTGTATATTTATATCTCTACAAACACTGTTCAGAGCGGGGCTGGTTCCGGTATGATTCAAAGTTACTGTTTCCTCAACCAGACTGCCCCGCTATTTCAAATAGAGTGTTCCATTGTTTTTTGGTTTTTTTTTTGTTTGTTTTGTTGTTAACATACACAACAGCTTGAGGGTCATGACCAGACTGAACTGTGGTCTCAACATTAATGTTTTTGGTTCACCAACAATTTGTGTATTGGTGGCAGCAGGCAGCCAGCCTGCCAGTCCACAAGCTGCTGCTGGAGATCACTTCTACACTGGGGATCTGTGGCCTCCTATATTAAAATATTGGTGAAATGGTTTTAAAAAGGTCAGTAGTACAACAAATGGGCACTAGTATATGTTTTTTTTTTTGCCGCGGTCACTGCAGTTTTACTATTACGTTAAATACACCATTTTCTGTCATTTGATGTGCTATGGTATTTTAGGGCCCGTCTGTATTTGTACTGTACTAAGATGTCTGCTTGACATTCTTGTACAGAGCACAGAAAAGCATTTATCTCCGGTTGTCCTGCTTACTGATTGCCGAAAGGGTTCCCAACCCAGTGGTTGTTGCACCTTATAGCACTGGATTCCAAACCCTTTCAGCCATTCAGATTGCCTGAAATTACCTATCCATTTTATAAAAAATTTTCAGAAATATTGTGTGGCGCGGTTTATGTTTTCGGACAGTATTTTCTATTGTTCTACTACATTAACATTCGTTTGGTGGCTGGCATTGGTGTTGTCAATGTACTTTTTAGTCATTAGGTGAGTAATGTGGCCTGACACTTACAAGTTCGGGTTCCGCCCTCCCACCAACTTGTGCAATTTTCTACTTTTCTATTTTTTCTTAAAAAGTAAGGAAATTCTATGCAAAAAAGTTTGCTAATGCATCAGTTAGGGTTATTCTACAATGACAAAAGTGAGGAAATTCGACATTAGGGTTCCCACTCCTAGAACCCCACACCCACCCCACCCACGCCAACAGGTATTGGGATGTGCATTGGGGTCATCAGTCCTAACTCTCACCCCATCCCATGTGTAAACAAGCTGATGTAGTTTAGTATAGGTGAATGGGGTGAGAATTAGGACCAATGACCCCAACGCACACCTCGATGCCTGTTGGAAGGGGCAGGGTGGGGTGCAAGGGGTGGGAACCCTAACATTGAATTTCCTCACTTTTGTGGCTGTGGAACAAACCTAACTGATGTATTAAATGGAGTTTTTTGCCATGAATTTCCCTTCTTTTTGAAAATGTGCAGCATAAATAGTGAATGGAATGTGGTGGTGTGAGCATGGGGCCCTTCGGTAACGGTAACGCAATTGGAAACAGAAACGGTTACAGTAACAGCAAGGAGGATGTCAAAGGGAACAGTAACAGAAATGGAAGCTGAAACGCAAGTGCGTAAGGAAATGCAAATCGTTACACGCACAGTCACGGTAACGCAATTGGAAATGCAAACGATTACTTGTAACAGCAACGATGGTGCCAAAGGAAACAGAAATGCAAAGGGAAACGCATACGGAAATGCAAACGGCAATGCACACAGTGACACAAAAGAAAACACAAACGCAAAAAAAATAGTAATGGAAATGCAAATAGTAACAGTAATGCAAACACAAGCGTAAATGCAAACGCAAAGGGTAACACACTCGGCAACATAAACGGAGATGCTAACGCAAACGGTCATGGAAACACAAGCGGAAGCACTAACTGTAACAGTAACGCAAATGCGCCCACTTTTTTGTCCCCAAAAAGTGCATTCAAAAGCACAGTGAATACAAAGAATGTATGCATAATAATGGCCCTCGGAGCAGAAAATGAACACCAAATACTAAATTGCTTATATCTCAGGAACCGTAGGACGTAGAAAAAAAAAAAAAATTCAGATTATTTATTACTTTCCTGGCTAGTTTTGTGCTTAGCCCCTAGAAGGAGGCTAAGCAGTTTTCGAATGAAAGTCTGTATCTAAGCATTTCCGAGATACAGGCCTCAAAAGGCATGGCGGTGCCTTAATGTTAGCATATGGGAAAAATAATCAACTTCAGAGCATTGTAACTTTACAGCCCTGTAATATTTTGTCAGTAAACCACCAAAATGCACATCTGTGGGATGTTGGCTGTCTTCCTTCCAAATTTCAGCCCAAAAGACCAAACCGTTCTTTTGCAGCAGGGTGACAAAGAATTCCTGTTATTTTAGCCATAGTGTCACAAAGTAGTGTCGTGATCTGTGACACTTTCACAAAAATAATCACGAAAATGTCGCAAGTGCGACACTACTTTGAGACACTACAGTTTACAAAAATTTTAAAAACATATTTCTAGGTGTTTAACCCTCCAAAAAAGACATTGCTAGCATTCTCAGTGCTCGACTAGGTGAACACAAAAAGAATTGTGTCCCTAGAGGGTCCCAAATTTAAATGGCAAGCATTTTTGTGACCAGTAACTGAAAACAAAATAGTGGATTTGTGATACTACAAGGATCATTTATGACACTAAAAACTGTATTTGTGACACTGTTGAACTTTTTGTTAACTTTTCCCATTGACTATAATAAGAAACTTGTTTTTTGAATAACTTCTGAACCGTTTAATATTTTTTCATGAAATCTTTGAAAGGCACATTGGGGGCCCAGGCTGCAAGTTCCCTGGAGTTTTTTGACTGGTCACGCAAACCATGTGACCTGCAGGTGCGAGGAAAGAATGCACAAAAAAGCATAAATATGACTTTCTACGGTGCTATATAGCTCCGCAACCATATAGCTGACCATTACATAACTCAGCAGATCCAGAGATCTATAGTACTGCTCCTTGCACACCAAACTTTAGGCAAATCTGTCATATGGTGGCAAAGTTATTAAGCTGCAAAATTTCACACTTTAACCTTAAATGGGTACTCAACCCTAACTATAGTGGCACTACCGTGCCACTATAGTATGTTATATATATATATATATATATATATATATATAGAATACATGATGGGTGACTGTGGAATATGGAAAATATTTGTGTGAGTACAGAGTGAACTGTGATAATATCACTAATGCTAAAGGCACGAGTGATATTATTGCAGTTCACTCTGCATGAGTGCAAATGTTTGCCATATTCCACAAGTCGCACATCATGTGTGCGATTTATACAATAGGGTTAGTATCCTTTGGTAACATTTTTTTCTGTGTTTTCTCCTGTTTACTCTGTTTTTTTTATTTTGGTAACTGGGTAAGTTTTTAGGTGGGAACTGGGAGCACTGGGCAATTAACTGATTTGTTCAGAGTCACACAGTATTGAAATGGAAGTTGTGAGAATCAAACACTGGTCTGGGATGCTTGATGTAGGAAGTTTGTTTATTGCTTATTACTCTAAACTCTAGGCCATATGGACAGCACTGTTTGTGTGTGATCTGAGTGTGTGCAAGTGTTTCTGAATGGGCTGAGACTGTTAAGACACTATGAGAAACAGGTGCATGTGATTTGCAATGATAATTGTGTTAACTGCAGCTAGGAGTGAGAAACAGACTGTTTATTCAGTAAGTTGCAGGCTTCACTGAGATAGAGAAATTGTTGCAGTCAGCACTCAGGAAGAGAAACTGGTTTATGAAGGAGGCTGGTTTGAAGATTATAGCAGCAAAGTAATGGGCTAGGATTGTCTGAATAACTATGGTACACAGGTGATTGTCTTTTACAATGCTAATTGAGTTAGTAGCAGGCTTCAGTGAGAAAGAGAAACTGTGACGTTATTAAACACAGGCTGCAGTGTAGATGGTCTCACTCTGGTGACATCACCAATGCTGTATATTTGCTGGTGATGTAGACACTGTGGGTTTATCAGGAAATAAATCCACAGTGGTGATGTCATCACAGTGGTTATACAACAGCTGTGAAAATGACACCATTTACTTCATATCATATCACCTCACCCCTGTTGTATAAATATTTATATATATATGTTCTTTTTCCCATTTTCTTTCTTCAGATATACTGTTCAATATACTGTCTCAGTCTGTTTGCACATTTGCACTCTACACACATGTATGGATAGTCTATTGCACACTCTTAAGTACACCTCTATTATGAATGGCCTAAAAAGAGGAAACTGATGGAATGATGTGCACTGGTGGGTGGACCACATTTCATCTTCCTAATTACTGGAAACTAGCATTATACTTATAAACAGTGGAGCTGAGATTTCTCACTGGTTGGTAGTCAGCACCCCCAAAAGTCCAGTACCTTGGACTTTTAGTTTGGTGCATGGTGGATATTAGAAGTAGAACTACAGCCTACTTGTCTATGTTGGATTTGATGTAGTGTAAGTGGTGTGTCAATCAATTTCAATTATACAAGATTTATTGTTACATTAGAAGTTTTACAGTTTATAGATTTCAACTTTTACATTACAGTAAAAGATAGTTTAGGTGTTAGTGAATAATATCCTGCATTGGAGTGAATTGTTATTATAACTAATAATAGTAGCTTATTGAAATCAATTGTTATTATGTGTTAGGCTTGTTCATCACTTTACCTACATCTACAGTTAAAGGTCTGTTAGTTTAACTATTATAAGTTCTAGCAAGTAAAACAGTTGTAGAATGTCACATTGTACCTTTATATCCTGGAATGTTAATGGCCTAAGATCCCCCATCAAGAGGAAAAATGTGTTGTGTTTTTGGTGCTCCCTTTCCCATATTATCAGCCCTACCTCCTGGACCCACAGCTCCTCCTTGTAACCGATCCCCAATTCACCCTGGCTTACCCCCAAGGTGGGGCTCCTGAGATGACCCCACCCCACAGAGGTCCAGGATACCGGCTGCATTACCATGACTGGTAGGGATCCCTAGGTTTAGCCCCCCCTTGGTGGGGCAGCAGGGGTGGGTCGTCCAGTGGGACATAGTCTCAGTCAGTGTCTGGTACTTGGGAGGCTACGGTACCAGGAGGCATCATCATCCCTGGGACAGGCAGCATTTCTTGTGGATGCTAATCCCCTCAGGAGGTGGGACATGCAATGATGTCAGTGGGATGAACTCGACATCCACCCCACCTCCTAACCTATCAGGTGTCGGTTGCATCAGATCCCCAGCCTCCGCCAGGGGTCTGCACTTTTGCACTGGACCCTTTATCACACCCTGTTCCCCCAGAGGAAGAGCACAGTCCATGGGATGCTCAATTCCCCTCACCCCACCCCAGCCGGTCCTCCGACTGCCCTAGTCTGGATTTGAACCCAGGTTGCTGGCATCGCAGGTGGACAGGTGTTATGTTTTCTGAACAAAAGGAAGGTGGATATTGCCTTCATACAAAAAACCTACATGATGCTAGAGGAAGTTGCAAAGCTGCAGAAGGCATGGGTGGGAAAATTGGAAAGTTGCTGCTTTTCCTCTAAAAAAGGGGTATGGCTATTTTAATTAGGAAAGGGGTTATCTTTTGTAAGCATGACCACTTTATGGATCCAGAAGACAGGTACCAAATATTAGTAGGAACCCGGGATGGCTGGAAAATAGCCTTTTGTAATGTATACACCCTAAACAAGGGTCAAGAAGAATTTTTCAACATGTTGGCTCTAACACTTAATAACATCTCAGAGTATGAATTAATCATCGGGGGGGGGGGTATTTTAATGAGTTGCTGGACCCTGACTTAGATAAATCTTTCTTCAAACTGGTACTGGTCATTACAAAGGCCAGAGATTTCCTAAATAAATTATTAGCTAATGCGGGGGTCTTGGACAATTGGAGCATGGTCCATCTGATGGGCAGGGACTATTCCTTCCTTTCAAACAGGTACACATCATACAGTAGAACAGTTTATTTTTTGTCTCAAATGCCCTATGTTTTAGGTGCCAGAATGGACAACATCATCATCTCAAATCTTGCCTTGATTAGATTACATCTAGTGATAAGAGATATGGGAGTTAAATCTCATTGCTGGAGACTCAATACTAACCTTTTAAAAGAGAAGGACTTTATGACCTGGGTGACAGAACAGACAACTGAATACTTTGACATCAATGATAATGGTGAAGTACCTGAGGTCAGACTGTTGGATGCATATAAAACATACATCAGGGGAAGAATTATAGGTTTTTCATTGAAAAGGAAAAGGGAATGGGGGAAGCTACTGGAGGATAAGGAAAGGGAGCTTAATAATTTGGCTAATCTATCCAAGACAGCCAAGACTTCTACTTGGGAGGTGCTACACAATATCGTATGCCTCAAGAAGGAAATTAATGATATGCTTTCTCAGAAAGGCAAAATATGCATTTTTTAGAGCAAAGCAAATATATTAGGAAGCAGGGGGAAAAACAGGTAGGATATTAGCCTTAAAGTGAAAAAAAAATTCAACAACAAAATATAATTAGTGGTATCAGTAATAACATGGGAGTGCCTCTCACAAAAAAACAAGGAAATAAACCATGAATTCTATAACTTCTTTAAAAACATTTACGCAGACCAAGGGACCACCTTCACTAAGGATCTGGATAGCTTTTTCACAAAGCTCAAACTCCCCAAGCTTATTGATAAGGAAAAGGGACTTCTAGGTAAAGATATTTCCCTGGAAGAAATTCAGCTGCCAACCCAGGATTTGCCATTGGGCAAGACTCCAGGGCCAGATGGCTTTCCAGGCTAATTCTACAAAAAGATGTCCCCTACACTACTACTTAGACTACACTCTGCTATTAAGGAAGCACGGGAGACCAAATCTCTCACTGTAACACTGCTTCTAGCTTTTCTTACTCTTATTCCAAAGAAGGAAAACAACAGTTTGGACTGTACCGATTACAGACCAATCTCTCTGACAAATACTGACTATAGAATACTAACAAAAATTCTCACCACACGGGTACAAGGCTTTACTACTAAACTTATAGGTTGGAACAAGCTGGATTCATTAGGAACAGGTCAGGGGCAGATAGTATTTGTAGACCACTTAACTTAATCTGGTGGGCACAAAAGAAGAAGATCCCTTTGTTATTCTGTCTTTAGATATACTAAAGGCCTTTGACTCCATTGACTTGGCCTATGTGTCCAGAGTTCTGATGGAATTTGGTTGGGGGGATTGTGAATAGGTGGTTATGATTTATGAAAAACCTTTAATACATGTCCTAACTAATGGTGTATAGTCTCCATAGCTTGAACTGGCTTGCGGCACAAGGCAGGGGTGCCCTTTTTCCCCCTACTTGTTTATCATGGCTTTTGAGCCCCTTATTATGAAGATTAATGACCATTGTTGAATTTCAGGAATAACACTTGGAAAGATGGAACATATATCCTTTGCATTCATGGATGACCTAGTGTTAGCACCTGAGAGCCCAGTTCACCATTGCACAGCTCTGAAAGGGTTTCTGGCAGATTTTGCGGGAATCTCTGGTTTAAAGATCAACTAGGGAAAGACATAACTATTGCATAGTAAGTTACCCAACAGCACCAAAGAAAGTCTAGAGACAATGTTGGATAATGAATTGTTAAAAACTACAATTACATGTCTGGGAATACAGATTTCCCTTAATTTAAAAGAAATAGTGGGAATTAACTGTACAGTGTTATTGAATGATATTGAACTTGACTTGGCTAGGTGGGGGAAAACTAGTTTATCTATGCAGTGAAAATGAGTATTGCTCCTAGACTCTTCTATCTTTTCAAAACTTGCAAATGTTGCTGGACAAAAAAGTTCTTAAACTAATGGATGAGGTTGTTAGGAACTTTTTTTGGCAAAGAAAAGCCCCTAGATTAGGCATCTCAAAACTTAGGACCCCTTGCGCTTTGGGTGGATTTGCTCTTCCACAGTGGGAATGATATCAGTTGGCTTTTGTCTTTAAATATGCACTGAAACATTTAGAAGAAACATGTGGCAAAACAGATCCCCAACCACTTTGGTTAACTATGGATAGGAGTATGCTTAGACCTCACTCCTTACAGATTTCCTATTCCTCCCTTCTCATTCACATTGGTGTAATAAGCCATGTCTGAAGGGGTCTGTACAAGTACTGAAGAAAGTGAACTGTATTATTAACCCAAATAGGGTAGCCCTGAACTTTATGCCCATATGGTCAGATCCTAACTTGACAGGGGGGAAACGGGGGTTGGCAAATCAGGACTGGTGCAGGGCAGGTATTACTAAGCTTACTCATTTAACAAATGAACGCACTGTCATACTACTGTTCTTTCAGGAACAAAGAGTCAAATATGGTATACACAAATACCAGTTCCACTGCTATCTCCAGTTAAGAGAAATCCTTAAGAGCACAACTACTCTAACTGATGAGTATTTATTATTCAGATGTGATGAATGGAATCAAGTGATCTGACTAGACTCTTTAAGAAAAGGGTCATGAATTCCCTACAAGTTTATTGCAAACCAGCTAACTTCTGACTGTTTAACAATTAGGGCCCAAAGGACATATGAGGAAAAACTAAACCATAAGCTGTCAGCTAAAGAATTTAACTCCACCTGGGAATTGGCAAGTAGAAGTTTCAAAGAACTACAAGGTAAATTGATACAGTTCAAGATCTTGCATAGATACTACCTAAGCCTGGGCAGCCTGGAGGCAATGAGACACTCTAGGGATTCTAACTGTTGGAGATGTAATACCCAGTATGCAGGGTTAGCACATATGTTTGAGGAGTATGCCAAAGTACAGGAACTTTGGAGGTCAGTCCTTTCCATATGTAATAATGTGACTGGACAGTGCATACCTTCCTCACCTCTGATCTTTATGCTAGGTTTATTCTCTGACCGCCTAGGCTTAGATAGATATAAGAAAATCTGGCTTTCACATGCAGTTCTTATCTACAAGAGAGTCATGCTGAAATACCGTAAAAGTGCAGTGGTACCTACTCTTAGTGAATGGTACAACCAAATGGTCTGTCTGTAAAATAATGAAAGGATTTGTTAATCAATGAATGACAAACTGGATATTTTCTAGACAATATGGGCACATGAAGGATGCTTTGGAGAGATTTTCTGATCCCTCTTGCCTTTTGCAACATGTGGATGTTTTGCTCCTGAACACTGCCACAAAGGCAGAACACTTGGCTCTCCTTGACAAATTATTGACGCTCCTGTGGTGGGCAGGCCTCAAGTGCAATCCCTCAAAAGCACAACTAATTGCTAGCTTCATATGATTTTTCTGCTGTTTCCTCTTAACAGAGTTGTAAAATTGACTCATTTTGGTGTAAGTAGTGAAAGCTGAGTAGTGTTCAGGCCTAGCGAAATGTTATTCAAGATGAAAAAAAGATTCATGACACTTAAGTAAACTACCTAATGACTGTACTTTCTTGTTGGTTGGTTCAATATTGCTGTGTTATTGCTGTTAATTTTAAACCAATAAAAATTATTATGGAAAAAAGAACTTAGCAGCCAAGAAAGCCCACTAAACAGTGAAAAACAAAATAATAGTCCCAAATAATTAACAGGCCATCACAGCAACAAGCCAGTAAATCATAGTGACAAAAACTAACCCACTAAAGCCACACACAAACTGCCAAACTATGCAAATAAAATTAAATGTACACTAGAAGTGATTCACCACAAAATAAATTCAGTGACCACAGGACAAATGTGTTTACTACCCTGCTCCCAACTAACATTAAACACACAAATCCTACACCTTCATGTAGGCAGCAACTCCCTCTTTCTCGATCCACTAACAGAAGACCAGAAAAACTATTTAAAATTAGGAAAAAGAAGGACATTTTCTACTTATCTGTAGGGGAGCCACATAGACACGGCTAATGTGCTACTGCCAGAATTTTAGAATTCTAGAATGAAGAAATAGCTATGTTGAAAAAGTGGAGTAAAAATATTGAAAATTACCACAGTTACAAGCCTGCATACATAAATTTCAATGAACGCTTAAAACTTTGTTCTTGTTTTCTAAATATTTTTTCCCCAAATTTTAAACATAGCCTTCTTATGACCCCACCTCATCAGCAAGGATGGAGAAAGCAACCACAAAATCACCTTTCTGGCCAAATTTGTCTAATTTTACTGTCATTGTTCATGAGGTGAAGTCCCAAAAAAGGCAGTTGAAATTTTTGGGCAAAAATATTCAAAAATGACTAAGTTATGATGACAAGTTTAAAACCCATCGAGATATATTGAACCACTTACCTGATTTCCTCAGTTTGTGGTCTGGCATTGAAGAGTGAAGACATGTCTTCCGAGAAAATTATAGCATTGGGGCCCTGATAGGTAAGAGCTTGAGTGGATGTGGGGTGATGGATGCTGAGTGGGAGGGTTGGGTAGGGGGCAGTAATGGTGGTGGTGGTAACCTACAGTACATCTATAGAGATTGTTTTCTACTGGGTGTAAAACAAACTATGAAGGACAGGTTTCTTTATTTCAGGCACCAACACCGGGGATTGGGCAACACAGTGTTGGTGTTATGTATGACAGCACTGGGGGTGGGTGGCTCAGTGTCACACAATCAAAACATGCTTGGTGGAGGGATAGCAGCTGGCATGGGGGATTAGGCACCCCCATGGCAGAATTTTAACATGGAAGGGGTGGGGAAAGATTGAGGGAAGGTTTTCTTTATGTTTGGCAGCACTGGGGGGTGGGCTCCCAGGTGCTGCACAATGAAAATGGGCAGTATGGGGTGGGGGAGTGTTGTAGCCAACACTGGGGATGATGCTGAGAGGGAGGGATCACAGTGGGCTGTTCATGACAGATCAGCTATGCCTGATGGACAGTGTTATGTAGATCAAAGTAAAGAGTCACCCTATGACTGGGCTGACTCTCTCTGTTAATTACATGAGGTTTCCACCCAGCAAACCAGTACAGTGTAATGATTAGGCTGGATGATTATTGGTGTGACACTGACAAGCCCCTTGCAGACTATACTGCATTGGAATGAAGTGTCACACCTCTTAAAACAAACTCTCACAACAAAATGCTCACTGTGTATGTGCACAGTGAACATAAAAATTCCCTAATTCCTCACTTAGCTGTGGGAGCTGAATTGTATTGAGAAATTTCTGTTCACCTGGCAGGCAATATAGTGTAGTGGTTATGAACACTGTGTGTAAACCTGGAGTACTGGGTTCGAATCTCACAGTCAACACTTGCATACTGTGTGACCATGAGCAACTTATTTAACTTCCCTATGCTCTCAGGATGCACCTGGAAGCAAGCCTTGGCTTAGTGTGTCTTTCCTTGCCAAAAATTATAAAATAAAAATAAATAACTTTTGGTAAAATTGCAACAAAGGTGTAATTTATTTCCTCTGGTGTATTCTTGATTTTACCTTGGTCATTTTTTATTTCATGAACTGATTTTATCTCTAGATTTTCTTAAGTTCATATACCATTATCTTGTCTGGTCTGTCTCCAAGTACATAATACATTGATTGCATTAACAAGATTGCTCTTTCTACTTCTCAGTTTGTGATATCATTATATTGCACCCTACATTGCAGTAATTGTCTAAAGATCAAAGCATCACTAATCCTGGCATGTGATGCTTCAGTTTCATTTTGTTTTCCAAAGATGTATCTGTTCAGTGTGTCACTTTCTTTTATTAGATGCAGACAAGATTGCAATTCTTTGGAGATGTGCTTTAAAGGAGTCCCAGATAATATTCATTGAGGTATCAAGATTAGAATTCAAAGAAAAAGAAATGTCCTTCTTCAGTAGTTTGATATATTTATTTATCTTTCAATACATCACGATTTAATTTTCAGTTATTGGTATTGTTTGTCTTGCATACATTTAGGGAAAGCACTACTGGGGCGTGATCTGATATGGTTATGCTTTCATAGCTGAAGTCTGTAATTTGTGATATTAAAGAGCTGGACACTAGGAACTAGTGTATTTTGGAATAAACCTGGTGAGGGGCCAAAAAAATTAAAATGGTAAATCATTCAAATGCTTATCGCATCATACGTCTGTTATCCTAGACCTGTCTTAAATGTTTCCAAGATTTTGGCAGAAGTATTCATATTGTCCAGCTGAGAATTAGCTTTGTCCAAATGTGTATTAAGTGCTAAGTTAAGATCCCTACCTCTTATATGTGAAGGATTGAAAGTAGTTAAACTGAGAAAGATTTCAAAATAATACAGGGCTATTTTTGTTAGGGGAATAAATATTTGCAATACTGAGATTGGAATTTAGACTTTTGATAGTGTTCATTGTGTATCTATCATTTGAGTCTGCACTTGAGTTTGTGGAGGAGAGATTGGTCCTATGGTTGATAAACAGTACATTTCCTCTAGAATTTGGTAGGTAATATAATACATATCTCTGTCTCCATCTTCTAGCTAGTGCCTCATATATTTTTTTGTGAAATGTGTCTTTTGGAGTAGAAGGTATTTAATATTTCTTCTCTTAGTATATTGCATAACTTTACTAGTTTTAATCTTCTTTTTTAGTCATTTGATGTTCAAGGACAAAAACATTTAATTTTCACATCCATAGTAATTAATAAAATTTTGCTTATAGACTTCGCAAATACTACCATGTACAGTATCTGAAAGAGATAGCAGTTGTAATATATATTCTTTTTAACAAGTCCTTATCCAGCCTGCATTTTAATAAAATAATCTTTCTCCTTCTGCTGTCCATCTTCTTATAGCTAATGTCATTTCCCACTTCTGCCCTTCCTTCTGCCATATGGTCCCTAATAATCCCTCCCCCAAGCACATCATCATTGACAGCCGAAATTCGATTTACTTCTGTGGTCTAAACAATGGACATTCTAATAATATCATAACTGGGATGCTTTTAAAACACTCATGACTGGACAAAGTTAAAAAATGTAATCCCCCAATGGTATGTGCCATGATTAGCGACACCAACACAGCAACCTACACACCTATTGACAAAATTGACAGTTAGCCGACAGGTCACTGTGTTGGAGTGCCTGACACAGGGGCACACTGTCTCCTGGTCCTGCACCCCCTCCGCAAATCAATTCCGACTCGGAGTTGATAATCTATAGTATGGGGGTGGGGGTACAGGTGCGAAGGCCACCAATGAAAGCACAGACTGGGAGACAATTGGGATTTATGTTGACAGCAACTTAAATCCTGTTGCTGCGATGCCAGTTGATGAAAGTGACAGCACTCAGAAACTATATGAAGTTATAGTACATGGATGCATACAACTATTGGGCAAAGCATGAATTCAGGAACATGACATGAACTTGTACTTTTGTTTTTTACTACAGAGGAAATAACACTGTACAAAATGTCCTAAAATGTTACATTTAACTTTTTATGATCTAATAATCAGTCTTTTTTAAATGTAACGTAACAATAATGGGTACAATGAGATGGGTAGGAAACTGGCTGCAGGGAAGGCAACAGAGGGTGGTGGTGGGTGGGGAGCTCTCACACCCAAGGGCAGTGACGAGCGGTGTCCCACAGGGCTCGGTGTTGGGACCAGTGTTGTTTGGGATATTCATTGCAGACATATCATGGGACATCAAGAGCAAGATCAGTCTGTTTGCTGATGATACCAAGGTTGGCGCGGTGGTGGATGACCTAGGGGATGGCAGGGGTTGCAGGATGATCTGGCAAAGCTTGAAACCTGGTCAGACACCTGGCAACTGGCTTTAATGCCAAAAAGTGCAAGGTGATGCATTTTGGGATGAAGAACCCAAGGAGGACTTACCAGCTAGGGGAGTGCAGCTAGCCCAGACAGAGGAGGAGAAGGATCTGGGTGTGCTCATCACAGGGTCAATGAACAACTCAGCGCAGTGTAGGAAGGCAGCTGCAAAGGCCAACAAAATGCTGGGTTGTATTGCAAGGGTATATCCTCGGAGGAGAGGAGGTGATTCTGCCACTGTATAGGTCATTAGTTAGACCACACCTGGAGTACTGCGTGCAGTTCTGGCGTCCGATCTGAAGAGGGACATTAAGTTACTGAGGGAGTGCAGCGAGGGCGACAAAGATGATCAAGGGTCTGGGGACTTATCATATGAGAGGAGGTTGAAGGAGTTGAACATGTGCTCACTGGAGGAGAGGGAGACAGGGGGACATGATTGAAACCTTTAAATACATGAAAGGAATAAACAAGACAGGTACAGAGAGGCTGTTCAAAGTAAGGGAGGGAGGGCCACCAGGGCCATGATATGAGACTGGAGCGAGGAAGGTTCAGGAGGGAGATGAGGAGACACTTTTTTACAGAGAGGGTGGTGGCTGGGTGGAATGCGTTACCTGCAGAAGTGGTATGCAGTAGAACAGTGGACTGCTTCAAATGAGGATGGGACAGGACAAGGGGGAGGGTTAATGAAGGAGAAGGGTGGAAGGGAGGGGCAGCTGCAGAATAAGGGGTGCTAGCTGCACATTCGAGCAGACTTGATAGTCCTCTAGGCCTTTATCTGCTGGCAAATTTCGTATGTTCGTATGTTTCGTATAATGACTGCTAAAAATTACTACAGATAAACTATTACTGTATCAAAATATGTAAAATGAAACATTGAAGTTAATGTGAGCTACAGTAGTAATTAAAATGTGCAAAATGAAACATTGAAGTTAACATGAGCTAGAAATCAGTAGTAAAACAGTCCTTTTTAAAAGCAACATAATATCACAATGATGACTGTTGTAAATTTGCTGTAATTTTGCCTCACAATATTTAATCTTTTCAATTTTTTTTTTTACTTACTTTTTCTCCCCTTGGCCCCCAATTGGCTCCTATTTCTAGGCATCCTATTCTTCTGACCGCCATTCATCCTGCACCCATCTCCAATTTGGGCCACCGCCTTGTTACCCTCACAATTTACCCTCCCCCCATCGTGGGGAGTTGGAGAGCTTCCTAACTCTCCACTAGGACCAGATCCAGTACACGTGGTGACCTTAGAGATGGTCAGATGGCCACTCAACCAAGCTACCATTTTCCTGGTTTCTTCAGCAGCAGAGCATGCAGTGCTGACAGTGGGTGTGCCACATGCGCACATGCAGCATGCCTGCTGGCTGCTCCACCTCCATGCCCCAATGTATTGAGCCAGGCATGCCAACACTCAGCCTCTGCTAGGTGTCAGGCAAATGCCAGCCTCTGTTCCCTACCCTCCCTAGGAGAGGAGAGCTGTCCTTTTCAATTTCAACCAGGCCGGCCTTTTCATTTTTTTATTACTTATTTTTTCTTTATTGTTTCACTTGCTTCTGGCTTCCATGCCAGCCCAACAGAAAGACTATGAGCCCAATTCTCAAAGCTCCCAGCATGGCGCAAGTGGTTTGTGCCACAAAGAATTGCATGCAGTACCCCTTGCGCCAAAGATGCACTAGGAGTGATTTTCAAAGTCAGCCTGCATCAGCCACAGGCAGCCTGTACCAAAGGGAGCTGGCAACATCTGTAATGGGCTACAGCATGGCACTAGGGTTTGAGGCAGATGCAAGCTGCCAAATCCCCTAAATCTGTATTCTTTAAAACTCTCCCAGAAGGCAAATTTCCAAGTACCATTAGACCAGCCATGGCTGGTATTAGAATACTTAGAAATTTGTTCTGGGAGGGTTAAGCATACTATGCCAATGTGTTGTAGCCCCCCTTCCCCAGCCCCCAATCCCCCTGGTAATAAAAAAAAATGTCCCCAGTGGTCTAGTGGCCCCCCCCTGCCCTGATCCTCTTAGTAATTATAAAAATGAATGTCCCTGCTGGTCTAGCAGTCACACCCCCAGCCCTAATCACCATATTAATTTATTTTAATGTTCTTGGTGGTCTAGTGTTTCCACCCCAGCTCCGATCCTCTTACTAATTATAAAAACCATGGCCCAATCCTCTTGCCAATTATAAAAATTAATGTCTCTGGTGGTCTAGTGGACCCCAACCCCCCACGCCTGCAGGTAGTGCTTACCACCCCACTCCCCCCATCCTGAACCCTAAGCAGGTGATCAACACAACCCTCCCCACACTGACATCACCACACCCAGCTGCCAACTGAACTGTCACTGAGTGCATATTTTATAATACATTATGTGCTCATTGATTGACAGCTGCTGTCAATCAATGAGCACATATTGTTTTATGCAGTACATACTCAGTAACAGTTCAGTTGGCAGCCAGCCATGGTAGTGTGAGGAGGGCTGTGCTGGTTGCCAGCTCGGGGCTCAGGATAGGGGGAACAGGGTGGTGGGCACAACCTGCAGCACTGGGGGGGGGTCGGGCTCCACTAGACCACCAGAGACATTCATTTTTATAATTTATAAGAGCATCATGACTGGGGGTGGGGTCACTAAACCACCGGGGACTGCTTAATTAAGCATCAGAGGATCATGGCCTGGGGGCTGCTAGACACCCACGGAATGAGTAGGTACAGTGCTGCAAGGGTCCTTGCGGCTTTTGACAACCAGTCCAGATGAGCCCTCTGTTTGGCGCATAGCTATGGATTCCACAAGGCATGGGAATTTTTCACTGGGACCCTACCCAATAGAGAATTGGGTGCTGGGTCTCTAGTGCACCGGCAATAAGCACAAGCCACCTTTGACATGGCTTATGCCACCTTTTGAGAATTGGGACCTGTGTCTTGAACCAGTGCCACTTGAACTGATGAAGGAAGAGGTCCCTGTGGCAGAAGAGGAGCATGAAGTCATTTAAATTAGTATTCTATAGAGATATTAAAACATTTATTGCTAGAATTCTGCATTGTATGTTAATACTGCTGCTAAGACTACTCTTACATGTCTAAGAGTAGTACAGTATAACTCACATTCTTGGGGTATGTGAACCACGAAGGTGAGTGACTCTGATACCCTAAGAATACAAATGAGACCACTCTTTCTTTCAACCTTAAGAGGGCTCTGAGCACCAGTATTAATATAGTATTCTATAGAGATTGAATTTTACAAAAAGTATCCAGAGTGTTTTTGTTTACAACACATATGTACATAAGATAGTCAAGACACACTAATGCTCAGTCACATGCATGCTTAAAGGAGCATTATGCTTGGCCATGAGTGCTCCATTGAGAAATAATGGTATATAAGCAAATAAGTCATATTCTTATTTATTATTCTTTAAAAAAAATTTGATAATGCACTAGATAGGGTTCAGGTTAAAATGCCACAAATGTAGGGAAATGTGGCATTAGGGTTTCTGACCCTAACTCCGCACACACGCCCCCCTAACAGCAAAATGAAAAAAGAAAAATTTGAATTTTGGGTCTCCGGAGTCTTGTCAAATCACTGGTAGTGTCTTCCTTACATAAGGAAATGACATCACATCTGACATTGTTTGTTCAGGAAGAGGGTGAGCATTAGGGCTGACGACCCCAGGGAAGAACCCACCACTTACTTGCCAACACTCTGGAGACCAAAACCATAATGTTTTTTCCTTTTGCTGCTTGGGGGTTGGGGAGTAGAGATGTGCAAAATTATTAAATTATGTTACATGAAATATTTTGTGAAATATTTTGCGAGTGCAAATTGCAAAATTTCACCCATGGAATGCAAAATGTTACCTATGGAATAGGACAATTTGGGTGAAATGTTGCCGTTTTGGGTGAAATTGTATAGTTCACGGTGAAATTACACATTCTGCTGGTGAAATTTCACAACTTTGCATCTGTCAAAAAATTTCACTGAACAGCAGAATTTCAGGAAATGTTTAGTGTGATGAAACTGTCTATTATGTAGCAATTTTGACAGTGAACTTTAATTTCACATTATGTCTAGTGGGCAGTTAGAGTTGAGAACCGTAACGACATATTTCCCTACTTTTGTGGCATGAACTTGAACTTTAACTGTTGCATTAACATATTTTCTTGCAAAGGATTTCCTTCCTTCTTGAGATAGTGGAATCTTATCATCATTTTGGGCCTGCATGAATGAATGCAGCTGTGCAGGGCCCTTTGATATCTGTGCCAAGGGAAGACTCTGTCCACCAATGGATGTTCAGGACCAATGTAGTCCCTGCACTTCTGTGCAGTGAAGATATGATGAATTCTTGGGGCCATCTGGTGAGCTGCAGAAAGCTCTGAGCCCTCTGGCCCCTGCACTTGCATGTTGCTGGGAATAAAGATGCACAGGGAAACAGTCCATCTGTCAGCCAGTGTATAGGTCCTCTGTCACCCACAGATACAGAGCTGCAGGACCCTATGCCAAGAGAAGAGCTGTCTTCACTATATGGCACTCAGGCCTGGGCTGACAACCCTGCAGCTTTCTTTACCAGGATGGGAGGGAGTGTTGCATAACAGTACCATCCCAGCACCCTCACCTCATGTAGTTGGGTCACTGAGCTCACCCCAAAATTCAGCCCACTGCCACAGCATCACAAAGCACACCCCAGGGGTGAAGAGTGGCATTGCACACAAAGTTTCTTAATAATCATAATTTTTTTTATTTTGACCTCAGATTTTCCAGATAGTTATTTTATGACTCCCCTTATAAACATGACATGTGGCACTTATAGAATGTTGTCTGAAATGTCAGGACTGTATTTTTTTTTAACATGCCCTGGTCAGAATAAATAAATAATGTGTGGTTTGATACTAGGTACAGTCATTTTTGTAACATATTCATTCTCCATTCTTGCCTAGTACATGACACTGCAAACATAAAACAAAAATAAGAAGGAAATTCCATATACACAATCCAAAATGTGGAAACAAATCATTGTAACTGTTAAATCCATACTAGGTGATTTTTTTACAGTGCTACATAACTGAATTTCTAAACCTTACATGCTGCATAAGTATGATCAGTGTCCTAATGATTTTCACCTGTAACTTCTATATTCACAAAATCTTTACTGTGTATATAATATCTCATCATCTCCCATACACATCCTCAGTCAAATAGGCTATTTGTATATCTCAATAAAACACACACTGCAAACTGTAATTACCAAATATCATACAACCTGAACAGTAGATGTGTGTGTGTGTGGGGGCAATCACTCAGCATCTTGTTTTCATTGACTACAGTTTCTGTAATGATGTATTTCTGCAAGCTGACAGCCTCATTTATATGCAGCAAGTCACCAGGTTCCAAACAAGGCAAAGCCTTCTGGTGCCGCACTCTGTCAAAATCATATTACAAATCCTGGCAGAGCAATAGTCACCTCATATCCAACCTGACAATTCCTACACTCCTGAAAGAGTAAACTGTTAAATGATTGTTTGAAGAATTATTTTATTTTTCCTTCTCTTTTTCTCCAATTGCTGCTTGCTAATGTCTGTGTATGAAGAGACTGATTTAAGAAACTTAAGAGTTTGCTAATCGCTCATACTGCTAAAACATTTGTTTCGTGTATACCTTTCTGATATCACTTAAGTTGCTAATTTTTTAAAACTATATACCCCGCCTTATCCATACAGTAATCACCTTCTGTTCAGTGTGTAAGACATCTGGAAATTACAGTTTGCAATGTGTGTTTTACTGAGATATGCAACTAGTGTGTGGGAGATGAGGTAGATATATTGAGTAGAAAGTTTCAAAACAAAATTTGTACCATCTTGGCTGTAAGTGAAAGCAAAA
Source organism: Neoceratodus forsteri (assembly GCA_016271365.2). Lineage (NCBI taxonomy): Eukaryota > Metazoa > Chordata > Ceratodontiformes > Ceratodontidae > Neoceratodus > Neoceratodus forsteri. The sequence continues at coordinate 61,215,438 of CM028130.1, forward strand.
AAAAAGGCCATAAAGTGGCAATTTTAAGAATTTTTGTCATTTTTGGATCTCAGAATCTGGTGACGCGGCCATAACAAAACTTTATACATCTTGAGAACTTACCTCCTAGACAGAGAATGCCAAATTTTGTGCAGTTTTGTCAAAAGTCATAACAGTTATTTAGGTGCAAAGACTGGGGTTCAAGGGGCTGTCAGTATAGCCTAGAGGTTAGAGGAAAGTGGTGTGAATGAGCTTGATACATCCAGCAGAGCAGACCTGAGTTTGATTCTCACAACCTCCACTTGCTTACTGTGTGACTCTGAGCAAGTCACTTAACCGTCCAGTTCTCCCAGGTCACCCCTGAATACAAGCACTTGTGCCTAGTGGGCCTTATACAGTTACCAAAGACTAAAATAAAAAATAAAATAAAAACATAACACTCCACTCAACCCTAGCTATAATTGTGCTACCATGGAGAATAATATATAGCTATAGCTGAATAAAGAACTACATTATGTTAATGATCAATTAGAGTTAGAAGGCCACAAAAGTTATCAAATGTGGCATTATGGTTTTCAACCCTAATGCCTTCCCCTCTCCAGTCCCCTATGCTTGTGATCTATGGCTAAGCCACATATATGGTCCCATGTGCCATGGGTCAACTTCTGCAAGCTACAGGTTTGGCACCATACCTCATGGGTGCCAAATATGTGTCTTATTTAATTTTAAGCCATATGTAAAGAATCAGGTTCATTGGGCATGGGGCACAGACCTGTAGCTTGGAGCAGCAGACTGATGGGTCACAGCCTTGAACCTGTAGCACACTCTTGGGTCAAGATGGTAGGAGATGGAGAAGAGATGAAACCCTAAATCCACATTTCCTGACTTTTGAGGTTTAATAACCCTTACAGTTTCATTAATGTAGTCTTTTTGCAATTTATACCTTTAATTTTTGAAAAAAGAGATATACAGCAAATGACATCTTTACCATATTGTTCTGGTTAAGCAGCAGGACCATTGGGCACAGACCCAGTCCAGTAGGTTGCTTTGTACAGTGCCCTGAAGGCCATCCAGGAAGCAGCAGACCCATCAGATATGGCACCAGGCCTTTAGCTTGCTTTGCACAAGGCAGTGCAGGCCCTACACAAGGTAGTAGATCATCCATCAGCATGGCACCAGAGATGTAGCTTGTGAAGCAGGGAACCCATTAGCCAGAGCACCAGAAGTGTAAGATGCTTCACCTACTAGTCCCCCGGCTAACTGTGCCTAAGTCAATTAATCATAACTCCTTAGCTTTTCTCTAGCACCGGCTCTCACACCTTAGCAGTCTGGGTGACACTGACGGTAATCTGCTACTGTCTGGCATCACTTCCAGTTCTTCGGTTTTGCACTTGAACCCAGTATTGTATTGCACTTCTACCTTAATTTTGCATTGTGCTCATCCATATTGTGTGCTACACTGACTGTCTATAATTGATGACTGTACTCTTACGTATTTTGACATGTATTACACAGTAAGTATTTGTTATAGTTTCTTATTTCTTGTTTAAGATCACGTTTTATTACAACTTTTATCACTTATATGAATCTACAATACGGATGGCAGCCATCAGAAACTTTCAAAAATATTCTCTTCAGTGATCACACACTAGTTGCATCCACTGTTTTTATATCAGAATCTGTCAGGGTGTTGCCAACAAATGTTTCTGATGGCCAACAGTACTGCAGCTCATGTTATGGCAGCAAATTGCCATCTCCCGCATTGAAAACACCCTAAATCTTAATGGTATGTCTCTTAAAAACTTCAGAATTCTTTCACTTGCTGCAGGAATGAAATACCTGAAACTAGTACTGCTGTTTTAAAATGTTTAAAAATTTATAGAAACAAAAACAGCTTTTTTTTGGCACTTGGCATTTTGTTAATAATCAGTTATAACTTTTTTAATTACCACCATGACCACATAAGTGTTGTCTTTAAATTCAGACCTCAAATATGTTTTCAGAGATACAAAATTCAGAGATATTTTTAACATGTACAGTTGTTGTTTTTTTTTGACAATTTTAAAGCCTTTTTATGTTGGTGTGCTTGCGCAGCCAACATCTTGTGGTAGTGTAGATTTGAAGGCACAGTCACTGTTGGGTGAATGCAGGGCATGCATCAGTAGGTGCGTCCCTCATTCCACAATCAGCCTGCATGCTGGCGCCATACCACCCGGGCAAGCACATGTAAGGAAAGATCCACTGCAATGCGAGCAAAGCTTGTCACATGCATCTGACCTCCCGACGTGCTTACCTGGAAACACAAACATGGTGGTACACTTTCTGCCAAACTGCCAACTTCGGGGGTGCCCAATTGGCTTACCCTGACCTCAGTGTATGTGCTGACTGGGGATTCCACTCCCCATCGGCATAAAGAACCTCCCCATTTGTTATATGCCAAGTGGGGTGCCCAATCCCCTATCGGCGACAGCTGCCCCCGCAAAAAAAAAGCAAGGCTCTGTTGGCACACTGGGAGCCCACTCCAGCATGCCACATGCCTCTGTAAACAGAAAAATGGTGCCGCAATGTTTTGTTTTTTTTTTTCTAACTGTGGAAAAAGGAAACGGTCCTTCGGTGATCTCCCTGCCCTCCTCCCGCAACCAGCGCCCACCCACTTCACACCCTGCATCCCTACACCCCACACCCCATACTTACCTGCAGAGTCTGGCGCGATGATCTTTGGTGGACTGGGAATACGTCTGCACTCTTCAAAGCCGACCACGAACTGAGGAAATGCCGGTAATCTGTATAATGGAATAAATAGGGTTTTTTCAACATTGATGGATATTTCAGGCATTTTTTGGAATTTTGGCACCAACTTTTCCACATGGGGTTTTTGGGACCCCCCATGAATTCTAGCACTGTGATGTCGTTATTCGGTCCCGAAAGGTGATTTCATTTTACTGCGTGGAATCACCTTTGAGGACTGAGTAATGAAATGACAGTGCCACTGTTCATGAGGCGAGCTCTCAAAATGCCTACGTTGCAAATTTGGTGACAAAACTCCCAAAAATGGCTGTTTAATGAGTGTGCATTGCGCTGTTTCTATGCACGCTCGTAGCATCATGAATTTGTAATATTTTCATTCCAGATTTTCAAACTGGCAGTTTTCCACACCTCCTGATGAACAGTACAGCTGTCATTTGACATATCCTGCCCAAAATGTATTTTCACACGTCCGACGCATAATAGTGCGGTCGCTGTGTGAAATCACTTTTTGGGAGCGTATGAGGAAATGACCATGACACTGGTCATGATCAGAGGTCCTAAAATGCCTATGTTGAAAATCTGGTGCCGAAAGTCCATAAAATAACTGTGTTGCAAGCGTGCATTCCGCAGTTTCCACGCACCCTTGTAACTTTGCAAATTTGCAATATTTCCATGCCAGATTTTCAACACTGGCATTTTTGCATACCTCCTTATGAACAGTACAGCTGTCATTTTTCACATCCTGCCCAAAATATGTTTCCGCACCTGTGGCGCACAATGTCGTGGTCACTGTGGGAAATCAACTTTTGGGACAGATTAACAAAATTATGCTGCCACTGTTCATAAGGGGAGGTCCCAAAATGCCTATGTTACAAATGTGGCTACCAAACTCCCAAAAATAATTGGGTTACAGATGTGTATTGCGCAGTTTGTATGCATGATCATTGCTTTACTAATATTTCATATTGTCACTCCAGATTTTCAACATTGCCATTTTTTTACGCCTCCTCATGAACAATACAGTTGTCATTCTCCACATCCTGCCCAAAAATGTGTTTTCATCCCTATGTCAGCTAACAAAGTGATTGTGCCGCTTTTCATGAGGTGGCCTGACAAGCAGCCCATGTTGAAAATGTGGAGTGAAACTACCACCACATACCTGCGATATTAGGGTTTCCAACTGTCGCACCCCACCTGGTACAGTCTGACAGGCATCAGGGATGTGACTTGGGATCATCGGATGTAATGCTCACACTATTCCACCCCCCAATCCCCACCCTGCAGCCACTGACAGGCATCGTAGTGTGCCTTGCACTGTTTGGCCACAAAGTTCACCCCACACTCCTATACTGCACCCATGTCAGTGTATTTCCTTATGTAATGGGGTAAGTATAAAGCCCAAAGACCCCAAAGCACACCCTGACACTTGTCAGTATCTACAGGGTAGGGTGAGGTACAATGGCATGAGTGTTATAGCTTATGACCCAAAGGCATACCCCAATGCCTGTCGCTCTTTACAGGGTGGGGGTGGGGTTGACATCACTTCGATACTTCACTGGCATTATTATCATGTGTGTCTAGCTCCAGCACTACCAATGCCAGCGCGACAACATTCAGCATTGACAAATGCTTGTTTTCTTTTATCTTACTAATTGGCAGTGTGTGACTGAGCAGAAGACAGCTACCAGCTGAGATGGAGGGAGGACTGTGTTGGCTGCCCACCATGGAACAAGGATATTGATAGGTACCCAGTGGCCATGATGGTCACAAGAGAGTTTTATGGGTGATAGAGGGTGGGTGAGGTTGAGGACTGTTTCTTCATGGATGTGTTGGTATGATGGTGGCTTGTGTCCTAGAGGGTGAGTGAAGGGAGCTTTTGTATTCGTTAGGATAGTGGAAATGGTGGAATGAGTTTTAGAGAATGGGTGAGGGTGCTTAATTTTTTATTTTTTCTTTAGGTTCATAAAAGAGGAGTACAGTGGAGAAGATAGTGAGCGACTGAGATGGAGGAATGGCTGTACAGATCACCCACATAGGACCCAGAAAATATATACTTTTAGGTGATAGTGTTGGACATCAGTGGTGGTATGGGTTCCAGTGGGTGAGTGAGGGTGAAACCTCTTTCTTATATAATACTCTTTTTATCAGCTGTTGATCAGCAATGAAATATGGAGAGGAGACACTGAATGCTTGAAGAGGAGGAGGGTTTGTGCCAGTCACCCAAAGTGGGACCAACAATGTACTGTATGTAAGTGGTTGCTGATGTGGAGAGTAGGGTGAAGTCATGGGTGCTAGTTGGTGGGTGGATGAGGGAGATGTATGTTTTTAAGCTTTTGGGGCTGTTGTAAGTGACCCACTATGTTTAGGTACCTGGTGCCACAAACACTTATGGCAACATTTTTAGACTCTTTTATCCATTTTTTGGATTGGAGTGCAGAAATCCACGCAGGAATTTAGCCCACAAAATGTTGGTCTAACTTCCAGGATGGAATTCTGCTCTTGCCTTGATAAAATGGGTGCAAGTCCTGCAGTTGCAGCAGAAATTACCGTATGCGGCCCCGAGCGGCGCACAGCAAGGTGCTCCGTACAGTCGTCTCATCGGCAGCCACCGTTCCCAGACCCAGCATCACCTTCTCGGCTGGCCGTCTGGTCCCGACTCCTGGACTGCAACCTGCAGATCGAAGTGCCCCAAGCAGCACACAGCAAGGCACTCCTTACGGCCATCTCGCCAGCCACCGCCGTTCCTGGACCCAGCATCACCTTTTTGGCTGGCTACCTGGTCACGACTCTTGGACTGCAACCTGCAGATTGAAGCGCCCCAAGCGGCGCACAGCAAGGTGCTCAATATGGCTGTCTCACTGGCTGCCGCTGTTCCCGGACCCAGCATCACCTTTTCAGCTGGCCGCCTGGTCACGACTCCTGGACTGCAACCTGCAGATCGAAGTGCCCTGAGCGGCACACAGCAAGGCACTCCTTACAGCCATCTTGCCAGCCGCCGCTGTTCCCAGACCCAGAATCCCCTTTTTGGCCGGCCGCCTGATTCTGACTCCTGGACTGCAACCTGCAGGTACACCACTGTTTTGACTCTGGAGCAGGGCTGCTCCAGCAGCTCCCTCATTGGTCGCTGCGCTACACTGAAACTCCTGATTGGGCCAGCCGCGAGAAGCATCGCTCCCGATTGGCACGCCTTTTTTCAGCCAGCTTGTCTGCTTTGTGAGGGCACTCTTAGCTCTCTTGTGCCTGTACTTTTTAAATATTGCCACAATAGATTGTAATTGTAACACTGCCTAAAAGTAACTAACTGATTACAGAAAAATTTTTAAAGTTTAATATTAAACGTATGTTTATAATGTGGAGCACTGTCTAGACGTAGCTATCTGAGTGCAGGTCTGTGTATGGTAGATATGTGATTATCTGTACCTGTACCTAGTGAAACCCTGCCTCTCCAGTCTGCACTCTCATCTTGTCATGTTTTTCTGCTGTGGGTAACTCTTGGGACTTTGATTTCTGGCCCTTCTACTCCCCTACCTCTCCAACAACCTGTTTCTGCCTAAGTCCTGCAAATTTCATTAATCTCTGCTTGTACCAGAACCTGTCCTCAACTCCTGCAGTAACCCTATACTCTATCACCCCCCTCTCGTGCTCCATTCTGACCCCACCCTCACCAACACTTCAGTTGTCTGCTTTTTTCTCTTCCTTGATCACCCCCGACCCCTGCTGATAGTCTGTCGCCAGCCCCCCGCCCCCTTACTGCACTGTACTCACTCTTGCCTTCTCTTCCTTCTGCAGATCGAAGTGCCCCGAGCGGTACACAGCAAGGCTCTCCTTACGGCCGTCTCGCCAGCCGCCTCTGTTACTGGACCCAGCATCATCTTTTCGGCTGGTTGCCTGGTCCCCATTCCTGGACTGCAACCTGCAGGTACATTACTGTTTTGACTCTGGAGCAGGGCTGCTCCGGCAGCTCCCTCATTGGTCATTGCATTACACTGAAAATCCTGATTGGGCCAGCCATGAGGATCATTGCTCCCGATTGGTGCACCTTTTTTTAGCTGGCTTGTCTGCTTTGCGGCTTTGTGAGGGTGCTCGTAGCTCTCTTGTGCCTGTTCTTTTTGTCCCACCCTTCCCCCTCCCAGGCCACCTTTAAATACTCTTCCTGCCCTTCCCTTCACCATAAAATCACCTCTCTATTGGCTCCTCTATCTCTACTGACACTTCTGGTCCTGAGGCCCCATGAATAGGCAGGACATTCACTACTGAACTGCAAAAACTCCCCTAGCCTGCTAGGATCTATCAATTTGATTTCACCCTTCTACGCAAAATTGCAATCATAGCTTCTCCCTTGACTGTTCCCCCCAAGCCTGTATCACAGAACATAATAATATACAACCTACTGTCTGTGCTTGGCCTGTTTGCCCAGCTTGCCATAATGGGCAGTCTATATTGGTCAGTCTCCCCTGCTTGGCTCATTGCCTTGAGCTGGTATACAGACTGGGTGATAGTGGGGGCCCTCCAACAAACTGCAGGTGAAAGTTCACCTCCCCCTCCAGGCCACATTGAACCAGAATCCCTGACAATCCTTCTCTACATCCCCTGCCTGCCTAAACAAGATACTGCTTAAGTAGGCACTGGCTGCATAAACGACTCCCTGCTCCCAGTGCTGCCCATACCCTTGGCACCGTCACTTCTGCCTCCCTGCACTGGGTAACAATCTCTACTCTCTCTACTCTCCTCCTACTGCTCCAGGCTGGGGACATCAAAACCAACCCTGGACTTGTCCTTCACTCTACCGCTACCCAATCTGCAGCATCCTTACCAACTATGAAAGGTCTAAAAATAGTACACCTTATCATCTGCAGCCTACGCCCCAAAATGGCTGAATTGGAAGCCTGGATAGTATGAATGTCTCCAAACATCATATGCATATCCTAATCCTGGCTAAAACCTGCTATCAAACAGCATGAGGTGTCCCTTCAAGACTATGGCTTATTTAGACATGATAGAATAGGCAAAAGGGGAGGAGGGGTATTGATCAACTATAGGACAGGCCTCAATGTCACTATCCTCCCTGCACCTGTCTCCTCGCCTCCTCTCACTGAGTCCCTCTACATCACTCTAATGCTTGTAAATGTTAAAAAAATCATCATAGGGTGTTTCTATATGCCCCCCAACCATGCCACCGCGAGCCTGCCCCCTCTTCTTGAGTCATTAGGCAGCCTCCCAAAACATGACCTCAACCTATGTGGGGACTTCAACATTGACTGGCTGCACCCAAATCTTGGTAATGCCCATGCCTCACTTGCTGATAGCAACCTTACCCAGTTAATCCATGACCACACACAAGTCAGTCCAAAATCGGGCAATCACACACTGCTAGACTGGATAGTCACCAGCTGCCCACTCAAAATCAAAGCTGCTGGCACACTCTCCGACTGCATAAGTGATCACTCTCCCACCTTCTGTGTGTGGAGAAACAACTATACCAACCCTCCTCCCAAGATTTCCCTGGTCCAGGACATGACCAAGTTTGACGCCAACAAGTTCCTGTCATCCATTAACTCCACAGACTGGGGCCCCATTAATACACTCCCTGACATAAATCTGGCCCTAGACTTTCTAATCTCCATCCTCACCAAAATAATTAACCAACACGCCCCTCAGAAAAAATGCAGATCCTAGGGTGATAAGCCCCATAGCTCTTTGAGGATATTAGATCTTTTATGGCACTCCGTGACAAAACATGGCAAATGTACAAACAAAGTGGACTCCCCTCAGACTGGCTTATCGACAGACAACTCAGGAATCAGTGTAAAAATGCAGTACAAAAAGCTAAGAGTTACCATCTAAAATCTCTTCAAACATAGCACCTAAGTAACCCAAAGGAGTTCTGTAAACAAGTTAATGCCTTAGTAAAAGGAAGGGCTGTCTATAACTCAAGCTCTATTTCTGTCAAGGGCACCACACTCGACGACCCACTCTCCATAGCCACTAGTTCAACAACTTCTTTACTGACCTCCAAAAGTACACCTCAAGCTTCCACAATGCCCCTTCCCCCCTCCCACAGCTACCCTGCCCAACCTAGGGGGTCATCCTGAATTCCATCTGAAACTAGCGACACTCAGAGAGGTGCTGCAACTTCTATCTAACCTAAAACTAGAGGGTTCTCCCAGATTCAACTTGCTGGAACCTAAATTACTTAAGTTGGGTGCCTCTGCCTTAGCTTGCCCCATCCACAACTTGTTTACCTGGTCCTTCCTCTCTAACATAGTGCCAGAGAAGTGGAAAGTGGCAGTAGTAGTAGTACCAGTCCACAAAGGAGTACCTAACTCCATCATAGAAAACTTTTGCCCTATATCTCTACTTATTCACCTGCCAAAGATCCAAGAGTGCATCATTTATAATCATCACCAAGACTACCTTGACTCCCACAAGCTACTATCACCCTGCCAGCATGGCTTTTGAAAAAAACACAGTACCCTCACTGCACTCATAAAAGTAACATCTGACATCTTCTACTCAGTGGATAAGGGCCAGGCCACTGGAGCCATATTCACACATCTCATGAAAGCATTTGACCTCGTGAATCATGGGCTACTGCTTAGACAACTGCATCTACTTGGCCTGGACTACAATGCACTACATTGGATGAAGAGTTATCTCTCTGAACATTCCCAAAAAGTTAAATGGGATGGATCCCTGTCTGGACAAAAAACAGTTTCCCATAGAGTCCCACAAGGCTCAATATTGGGCCCCATGTTATTTTTGCTATTTATCAATGACCTTCCCAACTTCTGCGGGGGTGCCACTGTCCACCCATATGCAGATGATGCCATCATCTACCGCTCCTCACCAGATTTTAACCAAATCAATCGGAACCTTGCCTCAGACTTCGCTTCCCTGGAAGCCTGGTTCCAATGTAATCATCTTGTTCTCAACTCAAAGAAGACAAAATGCATGGTCTTCTCCCATCGGCCTGGAAAAAGCCTAATCTACTTATCCTTAGTATTTCCACTAACAAGAGTGACCAGTTAGAGGTAGTACACTCCTTCAAATACCTGGGTGTGACCTTGGATTCTGCACTATCGTTCAACTCCCATGTCTCTAACACTATCAAAAATCTCAATCAGAAAATTGGACTCCTATATCACGTACACCCCCACCTCACACTTGCCTCTTGCCAAATAATAGCTACTGCATCCCTCCTTCACCTACTATCCTATGCTGCACCCCTCCTCCTCTTCATTAATTCCTCCTCCATGTCCCTCCTCTCTCAATTATTTGCTTTGCTGTGGGGGCACGGACCTGTTCTCACCATTGTGATGTTCTTGCCTCACTGGGGTGGCCCTCCTATGAGGCAAAACTGAGATACTCCACTTTGAGCCTCATGTTCAACCTCATCCACAAATACACCCCCCCCCACCTCAAGGAACTTATATGCCTCAAACCAGCTCCACGCACGCTTCACACTACCTCTCTCCCCCTTCTCATTATCCCCAAAATACATCTTGCTGTATCTAGATGCTTCTTCTCATATGCTGCTGTAGCTGACTGGAACTCCTTCCCTCCCTCCATTCTCTCTCCTGCTCCTCCCTCTCACAATTTCAGTCCCATCTGTCTGCCTTTCTGTCCTCTACTACCTGCTCCTGCTTTGGCTAAAGAGTGCCTACTCTTGCACCTAGCATGATAAGAAACTAATGTGTGTGGGATTCTCTGGTCCCAGCCACTTCCATGTATATTATTAGTATGTTTACTATGAATGTCTGTACTATAACTGCTCTGTATATAGCTCATAAGGTACTCAGCTTCATGTATTGCTTGTCAAATCTGTTGTCAATTGATTGTGTACTTATAACATTTTTATTGACATGTACTCTGCTTAAAGACATCCCTGTAACATGAGAACTGTATTCTTATACCTTTGCGGTTGACTCTCAACCCTGGGTCGACCCTGAAAAAGGGACTGTAATTGTCTTAGTGGACTTACCCGGTTACCAAAACTCAAATAAATAAATGTTGCAAATGCATCCAGATGTCGGTGAATAGGACCCAGACGTCTGGATGCATGTGGAGATGCAGCACACATCCAAAATATGAATGCAAGTCCTGTGTCCAGGCATTTAAAGTCCCAGCCTCTACTGTAGTTTTATTTTGTTAATAATATGCACCTGACACTGGGATTATGCACCTGGAGTTGTGAAGGCATTTTATGGGGAGATATACGGCATGTGATATTAGAAACATAAGAAAAAGTTATGAATTTTTTTAACTAAGTTTTTGGGGAAGATTTCCATCTGCAGTTGGGGTTGAATGCAAAGGTTCATTTTTTTGTTTATGATTGACTTGTAAAGTCAGCCATGAATACAAAAAAAGGTTGTGTAGTATTTCATAGTGACTGCATGCAAACATTTGATGTTTTTAAACACATAACTCCAATTTGGACTTTTTTGATGCTAAACAAATGGGAAGCTCTATTCTATGAGATATCTAGTGAATTTAAAAGTTTCAGGCTTTAAATTTTTGCACTTTATTCATTTTCCCAAAGAAAATAAAGTCTTAAAATTGGATATTTTACATAAACTATACAATCTGTAACTTCTTTGTTGTTAATAATTTTATTTTATCAGAAGTGTCATAAATTTAATTTTTCTCTTGAAGTTATACAGTCCAGAATAATAAAAAAAGGAAAGAGACATGTTATATCAAGAAAAAAAAAAGAGTACAACATAAATAAAAGATAAGGTGCTGCTCATCCAAATACAGATAACGACAAGATGTAAAATGTATATTACAAATAGGCATTACCAATTAACAAATAGTTATATAAAAAAGAGAGACAGTTCCCATTCATGTATTTAGGTCTTTAAAATGAAATCATATTGTGTATCAGCATGACTCAGTTGATAACACATTCACCTCTAGGCCAGAAAGTCATGGGTGCTAGTCCTACACCCAGATTGGATTAATTCAATAAATGCTGGCACCTTTGTGCAGTACTAGGAGGATGCTGTACCATCAGGGTGTACCATCCTTCAGATGAAACATTAAACCAAGGCTCCATCTACCTTTTCTGGTTGTTGTTCAAGTGGACTTTAAAGAGTACCTTTCTCAGTGCAATGCAAGATCAACAGGAGGCTCCCTTACCTGAATGGGAGTTTCTCTGTAGCAGTTGTAACATTTTTTGTTTAATCCCATAAGGAAGGGAAGGGATCATATTTTGCCCCCTAGGGGCTAGATCCCTTTCACTTAATGATCTCCAATGCCATCCCTGTGCTTCCTTGTTTTGTGTTGTCATTATATGACTAGTGCAGGGAAGTGCTCCATGCAAGTCTATAGAGCATCATTTTAAAAGTTATTTTTACAATTTTAACCAGACTTTTAGTAGAAATTGGAGTCAGTATTCAAGTAACAAGAGACTTGTTACTTCTATGGTATCCAGTATTAAGGTCTTGGAGGTATATGTATGATTATATATATTCAAACGTATGGATGAGAATAAACTTTATATCTAGGTGGTACTTGAAGATGATAAGAGGGATTCATAGCCAATTATTATGGGAAGGTAATAGTGTTTGGAGCAGATGAAGTTTTATGATGGCCACCTGGCTGAGGAACAGTGGTAGATGGAAAAGTCTTGATTAGATGCTGGAGATGTAATTTAGGTAGCACTGGATTCGATTGATGGAATAGTGGAAGATTGAGAGGTGGATGGCGAAACTGGAATTCCACTGATGATGTGAGGAATGGATGGGGAAGCCATGGTAGGATGGAAGAATGGTTACTAGAAACTTGAAGGGAATCTGGATCCAAGGAGAGCAATTGATGGATAGTTAAGCACAGACAGTGGCATGTTGGAAGTCCCAAAAGGAATGCAGAAGGCAAATGTCTAGGAGGTAGTCCAAATTCAGGGGAGGGAACACAGAGCCAGGCTGAGATGGGAAATCCAAGCTAATGACAAAGAAGGGCCAGCATGGACAGGACCCAAGTAGGTGGCAATGGACAGAAGGAAGGAATGAATACAAGGAACAGACTCCCATCACTGGTAGACAGAAAGGCCGGCCTTCTCTAGATGCACCCAGGCAGAGCTAGAGATGGAGACTGCTCAAGGAGTGGAAGAAGTGGAATGAGTAGACAACAAAGTCAGAGACAGGGATTCCCATCCCCGGTGGCCAGGGCAAGCATGCCTTCACTCAGTACCCCAAAGGCAGAGCTAAGAACAGACGCTGTTGGATTGAAGGTAGTGGAAATGATGGAATGGTGACAGACATGAAAACAAGGAATGACTCCCAACCCTGGCAGATGAGTGAACCCGCTGTCATTGGATATCTCAAGGTAGAGCCAAGAAAGGAGCCAAATGGAGGATCAGAATGAAGGCTACTTGAAAATAAAGCTGAATTATCTTTCCCATGGGGAATGGCATCACAGAACAGGGCTTTGGTCCTTAAACAAGAAGGTCCATTGCCAGAGTGAGGAATTGGTGGCAAAGCAGTCAAAATGTAGAGGAGAATTCACAGGAGACACTGAGCAGTAGGCGCTGATGCAGCCCCAAAAAGATCAGAAGTGAAGGACCCAGAGGTCATGAGGGGAAGCACAAGTCTATGGACAACAGAAAATGACAGGAGGAGATGTGGTGAGGCCAGGGGTAGCAGTGAACAAGGAACTCAGACAAACCAGGAAATGCAGCAGAAATCAGAACGGAGAGTCATACTCTTGCATGGGTGAGTTTGTAGCTGGACTGGACACCCTCCAGAAGGGGGCTGAGGAGCGTGAACCTCAGCAAATGGATGCTGAGGATTTGAGGGCAGCCATTCCCAGAAATACAGTACCAAGGATAACAGAGTCATACTGTAGCCACACTGCCACCACCACAGGGAGGAAGTGGATGATTGCAAATGGTGGATGACCACGAGGAAGTCAATCCAGACATCAATGAAGCAGTGCAAGTCCAAAGCTCATAAAAGGGCCCAAGAGCAGAGGAGTGAGTCCCAGAAGATCTAATAGGAGGCCATTGGAGATCAGAGGAAATGGCTCCAGGAGGTAGGAGGAGTCCAGCGGCATTCGAAACATCTTAGGAAGGAGGAAGGGATGGAAGCTGGCAGAGTGCTGGCATGGACCGAGCAAGGCAGGAGCAACAAGACATGGGGAAGAAAAAGTGGAGCAGTGAAAAAACAGACAGTAGGAAGAAGAGGATAGCAGATTGATATGGTGGGTAGGATGGGACAGGATGAACAGAACTGAATGAAAAACAAAACAGAATGAACTGGAAGTCATACAACATAGAAGCAATAGGAAGACAAATATTGGGCAAGTATAGTGGTGAGCAGGGAAATGAGGGAAGACAAGTACAACAAAGATCACAGGTTGCTGGACATGGCACTACCAGGCAGGAAAATAGGAGGAGGAGCAAAATACTGTGATGTCTAAGGTGGTAGTAGGAAGTGGAGCAGTGAGGTAGGGGAGCCCTGGAGGAGAGAACAGGTCCCATGATGCTGAGGCATGCAGGTAGGCTGGAAGCACAGTAAATCATGTAGCAGAACATGCAGTAACAGGGAAACACACAGAGCCCATCAGACCAAGGCATGGAAATACTTATTTTGTTTTTGTTTTTGTAAGTCTATCAATAACTAGAGTGGTCTCCACAAAATCCCTAAAACAATTTTTAACCTTCTGATGAAGCCGAATTTGGGAGAGCAATGCCCAGAAATCCCAACCAGCTAGTAATCAGATATGAGGTTCCAGAGAAGTCATTGACATTAGCAAGGCAGTGATGAATGGCAGATACTGCAGGTGAGATGGAATATGAAGTGCGAGGTAAAAGTACCTAAGTGTTGCATACGGAAGAAGCCACATCCACTGGCAGCGACTGGACAGCTGCATGTCTGGGATGCTGGGGTCCAGACAGGTAGCAATGTTGAAGTGGCAGTAGGCCACTGATGCCACAGGAAGTGTACTGGTGGCTCAGAAGTCATGGCGTCTGGTGGTGGTGAGAAAGTTCAGAAAGGGCTGGCTCCAGATGATGGTGCCACTCACCAATGATATCTCCAGACAGAGAAGAGTAGGGGTGGAGCCAGGAGGCATAAGGTAGAGGTGCAAAGCTGGTGAAAGAGAGCACTGGAGCATCACAGTGTTGGGCAGCTGCGCAGACTCTCTGTGACCTATGGAAAGCATGGTGAATAGAGGCACAACAGGGGAAGCGAAATGGATCCCAAACACAGTGGTCTGACAGCTGAGAGGCAGGCAAAACTGAATGGGGTGGGGGACACACCTGGAGGAAGGCTGGCTGGGAAATAGTGATGCTGGCAGTGGGAAGGAGGGCCATAATGAAAACAGAATGAGACAGGACTCAGACAACCAGGAGATAAACAAGGAAAAAAATGAACTGAACGGGGGTGGGGGTGGATGGACAGGGAACAGAAAAGAGCAAATCAGGTGAGGATGAAAGAGGAAAGGAGGGAGGGGTGACAAAATGGGAGCAAGAAGAGGTGCGGGTGAAAATGAGTGAAAGGAAGAGGCAAATGGGAGGAAAGCTGAAGGGGAAACGAACAGAGGGAAAGCCCAACAAAACAGCCAGCAGCCACATAAGCAATAGCAGAGCACAGGGAGACGTTGATGTGGGAGCATGGAGTCAAGAACACGAAGCCAGATTTCAAAATGCTCGAAGCTGCGTGAACGGAAGTGCAGCACTTAAGTAGGGGATGTGGGAGGAGCTACCCCCCCAACTGAACCTCAGGCTTAAGCCCTCCCAGTATTTGCCAAAATCCTGAGGGTTCATATAAGCAAAAATACATAATTTTAGGGTCCATGGGGATTCTGTAATTTAATATCCTGTTTAGGATTGAAATAGTATCTTGCTACCAGTTTTTAACCAACAAACAGAGCCAAAATATATGTAACTTATTATATCTGCTTCACATTTTGACATGCCAACACTCAGTAATGGCAACTAATCTCATCCTTTTCTGTAATGTAAAACTACTAGTTTATGGACACAACATTCAGAAACAGCCATTTGTGTCATGCAACATATAGTGTGTAGTAAATGAAATAATGATCAGCTGTCAGCAAGACGTATTCATACAGGCAGTGCCCACTGTCTGGGGTGTGCTGCATATATGAATATCAGCTGTAGCGCAACCACTACTAGCAACAGACTTCCAGGAGCAAAGCGCACCCAAACAGATTAGCACCTTTGCTCCTTTACTAAGGATGCAATATAGTGTAGTGGTTAATGGCACTGAGCTGCAAGCCTGGAGACATTGGCTTGAATCCCATCAGCACCCACTTGCATACTATGTGACCCTGAGCAAATCACTTAACTTCCTTATTCTCCTGGGTCACACCTGGAAACATGTTTCGAGTTTGTGTGCCTTTCCTGATTAAACAATTTCCACTTCCTCCCTTACCTTCTTTGAGCCATGTTTAGAGGCTAGCATGCCAATGACCGCATATGGCATACAAGGCACTAAGGGGCCATTTCATTCCATTATGTGGCAAGTATTAGCTCTGTGCAATGCTTCAATGCACAAATGCATGGAGACATAGTGCAGAGTCTCAGTCATTGCCACTACCCCCACCTGGTGATCTACAAAAGATCCCTAGAAGTCTAGTGGTACTCCCTCCCATCCCAACAAGAAGTGATACAGATAGATTCCTTGGCAATCTAGTGGTACCTGCCTTCCTGCAACAGTCTCATATGATACAGATATATTCTCTAGCTATCTAGAAATGCCCTCCTTCTGGCCCTTGATTCCCAGTAAACTTTCTTAGCCCACACTCACATATCCATCTATGTCCATGGGCAGAGCTGGAGCTTGCAACTGGGGCAGACCCTTCTTTCACCACCTAGTCCATCCATTGTCTGAATAACAGGGAGGAGCACACACATACTGTAGAAATCAACTGTTTCTTCAGTAGGCATCTGCTCTCTGTCACTCAGATGGAGGCTAGACAAGGTAGGGAGAGGAGGATCAATTCTAGTTGCCATTTCCACTCTAATCACAAACATTGACAATCTCTTTACAGTGAGTTAGTACCAGTTGGGAGTAAGGGGGTGGGTGCTGAAAGGGTGAGTCAGGGAGGGGGATGTCTTAGTATACTGGAGATCAGGGCAGGTGGAGGTACCGTTAGATTGCAAGGGGCTGTTGCTTGTAACATCAGAGATCAGAGCAGGCAAGGGGTACCACTAGACTGACAGGGAATATTTCCATATCCGTCAAGATCAGGGTGTGAGGGCACCTACTTGGTCAAAATGTTGCATGCTGTACAGCGCACAACATGACCGCAAGGTAGGAACAGCGTGGAAGGTAAGAGCAAGGGGTTGCAAAACCGCAAATGGAACTATGAGCTGTAGTGCACCCGCTCACTCTTTCAAGTGCAGGATAAGAATTCCACTGGGACAGGGGTCCACTGAGCAGCTGTCTAGCCTCAATGGGATGAGCCACTGGCAGCAAGGGAGGTGGGCAGTGTGTTTGGGACCAGGTTTCAATTCCTGGTCCCAGACACATGGAATTTTTATTTTTTTCACAGTTTGTATGATATTAAGTGTTAATCCCACCCCTGGAGTTAGTTATATTAGTTGGAGGAGTTCTGGGGTTGAAACCCCCTGTAATGGGGGTGGGGCAGAGCTCCCACAAAAAAACAAGAATTACAAGCAGTTTGGTAAATATATTGCGCTGTACTGGCAGCACACAATTAGTCCCTATAGCATGATGTCCTGCTACATTATGACCCCATGCCGTGAGGGCAGTGGGTTCTTGACATTGTGTGGCACCTCTTCTACAGGAGAGAATGGGGGGAGACTGCACATCAATGTGCACTTTGTTAATTGTAGAGTTTTGGAAGTGGTAATTAATGCTGCCATAGCAGCCCTTTTGTTCTTCACAGATCCTCTGAATATACCACTGTGTTGTGCATGCAAGAGATTTCCCTCCTTTTCATGTGTGTAATGGTGTATTTTGCACAATAACACTATCGACTAAGTGCCATGCACCTTTGTCCTCTGAAAATGTCACAGCAGCATTTGGACAAGGAACGTGCAGGAAACACAGCTCTATTAATGTTAACACTGCAATAACCTTCTGAATGTCAAGGCCCTAGTGTTTTGCAAATTGACATTTTCTTAGTCTCTGGGACAGAGTAGGTGCACGCCACTTTGTAAAACCCAAGACGTTAAAGTTATAAGCTGTAAAACATAGGAGTTTTTTTTTTATATATTTCTATTTATCCTCCTTCAGCAGGCTTCCAGATCATCTGCCAACCTACCGGACTTGGGTCTTTCGGGGTCTTATGGCACCATGTTCACCCCAGAGGAACCCCAGAGCCGGCCCGGAGGCTTCATCCTTGGTGGCCCCTGATTTTTCCTCTGTTTCACCCCTATGTTCAGTCCTAACCCAAGGCCCCGGAAGTGGTGATGCATGCACGTGGCTGTGCACTGCAGCTCCAGTACCAGCTCCTTCCACCCTCCCTCAGTCTAATGCAGATACTCCTCGGAAATGACGCAGCCACTCTGGCCTCCACCTGGGGGCAGCCAACCTCCAAGGAGACCTAGTTCTCCCTCCCAAGGCAGAGGGGTGCCAGCTGCTCACATACTCTCCCTACCCGCTGCCGACCTCTGATGACCCAGGCTTATTCCCAAACCCGGGTTGCTGGTGTGGCGTGAGGTGTGATGTCCAGTGCCTCAACCCTCAGGACCACCAGGCTGGCTCTAACATAGAAGTTGTGACAGAAACACTCAACCCTAACAAACTGTTTCTGCTGCAACAGTGTAATTTATTTATCAGACTTTAGTGAACGCTTGATACCATTAGGAAAAACATATGGCAAATGTAAGATTTGTATACACTTCAGTTTTTATCTTACACATTTTCTTTAATTCTCTCTCAACTTTTCATTATTACAGAGGACATTTGCATGAAAACAAGATCACGCTCCCCTAGATGATATATGCTCTGATTGATTGTCCATGCCTGACATCATAATCCCATTTAATGTTAAAGTCAGATGTAGAGAAGCAGCCAAAGCAGGCAGGGCAGAGATCCTTATTCTCAGCAAATGCCTGAAATAAGTAAAGTATTACATAACAAATGTGAAATCTGCAGGAGCTGGATTGTGTCTAAATATGACATTGTTTTCACAGTCATCTCAATATTTAAGGAACAGTTGTTCTTTCTTTTTTTTCTATACTGTATTTTTATTCCTAGAGAAAACAAAAACGTTACAGATCAAAGAAAATACAGATTTCATTCTGATAACAATAAATCATCAGTAACTTCAATAACTAAATACACACACTTATATAGGGGGATTAAAAATAAATACTTCAAAGCTATATTTCATGGACTGTGGAAGTAATTAATTCAATATTTGAGCGTAAACATAGGAAGAGCTCCATTCTTATTCATCCAAACGATAAGATATTTAAGCAACTTCTCAGCCTTACTATAGATCAAATGCTGATAGAAAACTGTAAGATAGGAATACCATCTGGTAGATTCTCCCTGTACTTGAGTTCAACAAGGTAGAGAAAATTAAAATATACAAGGAAAAATGGGAGAAACAACTCAGACAGAATTGAGGTGTGAACTGGTTTAGAAGTTTGTTCTGAAAATATAGGTTGATGGTCCGTTACATCAGCTTTACTTTTCTCAAAGTCTGAAGCTAATTCCATGGTGAGTTTTACATTTGCATCAAAAAAAGGTTTTGCCTGGTCAGGCCATTGTAAAAATGTATTTGCCTTGGAAGGTTATTCTCAGTTGGCTGGAGCTAGCAATGCAACCAGTACTTCCTTGAATTCAGACATGATTGTTGGAAATCTTTTCGCCCTGCACTGTGTAGGCAGAGAAAAGTCAGAGTAAAGATGCAAATGAGTTCTTAAATAAAAAAAAAAAATTCTGCATAACCAGCTATGAGACTTTGGGCCAGATATTCAAAACTTTGCCCCGGGGCAAAATTAGCACTGCCCAGCGGGCAAACATAGCCCAGAGCACAGAGCAAGCTATATTCAAAAGGACTAGCCCGGGGCAAACAGCTTCCGAATATGGCATGGTAATGAGGCCATGCAAACTGGGTTGGGAGTGCAGGGCAAAAATAGCCCTGGAATAAGACAGCACTGAATAAAGCAACCAGGAAGTGCAACCCACAACAACAACACAGTACACAGCAACATGAGGGCAGGTACAGATGAACTACGTGGCAATGTGTGTGCCAGCAAATGCATGGACTCAGTACAGCTGCAGGAAGCAGCAGATGTGAAAGAACAGTGATCAAACTGTATAATATTCCCCGTGCCGTTATGCGCCACAGCGCTAGCACGGCCAGCGCTAACGGGCCGAGCTGGAACAGTTAGCCTCGAGCAAACACGCTTGCCCGGGCAAAATGTGCCATATTCAAAAGTGTCTATGCAAATGAGCCTACTTACTTAGTCTCTGGGCAAACAACCGGATTAGTATCTCATTATACCCTGATTTGCATGCAGTTTGCCCAGCGTTACTGCAGAGTCCCACAGAGCCACCTGTAGGTCAGTCTGGAAGTACAGGCTGACCAGGTCCAACCGCAGCTCCACCTGTAGGTCAGTCTGGCAGTGCATGATGATAGCTGCAGGCTACATGTAAACAGTACAGCATAGCATATGATACCCCAGGGGACAGCACACCATAGGCACAGGTGGTGGTGGTGCTACATGCAACTGTCACATTGTAGGGATGCTACAGTGCACAGCAGAAACTACAGTAGTAAGGGGGGCCAGTAGTGTGGACACAGCAATGCCTATGGTGTGTAGGGCAGTGATGATGACTGCACTATACACAGTGAGCGCCCAACCTGCGAGGATGTTTTCTGACACTGGACATTACTGTTACGCTGTTGTGTGACCCACAGATGCTGCACCTGTGGCATGGATGCTCACAGTGACATGTACATTCCTGGCTTTGTGTGCTATGGGCAGTTGTACAGCTGTGAGGTATGTGGCGGGGGGGCATATCATTATCAAAAGGCACACTGGTGTTGGGGTATTCCCAATACTGACCCATGTACACTGCATGATGTGTCCCAGCCTTGTGGCCACACCTGATCTGTAGCACAGCCTCGCCACCCATATATGCTCCCCTCAACATCCTCCATGCCCACAGTGCTGTATGTGCTGGCATCTGTTGGTGTCCACGGAACTGTGGTCCACAGGTGTGTGCTGTGGTGGCCACACCCCGTGCTGTTCACTGGTGGCAGGGTCACCACTTACTGCCTGGCATGGCTGGGATGGTGACAGATGATGGCATCATTGTGATGCCATCAGTTAGCAGCATGCTTCCTCTATGTTTGGCTTTATCTATGTGTCATATTTATTTGTTAGGGTCGCGCAAAACCGCGCTAAACCAGCGCAAACACCCGTATAAAAGCCATAATGTCGCCCAAAAGCTGATTGCCCAGGATTAAGACCAGCTTTCCTGGGCGGTAATGTGCACTGCTGCTAAGTGTCACACAGTCGCTGCGAAACCACTTAGCGCGGCGCTAGTTGCTGAATATAGCATTGCGCCTGTATTCATGTCAGTTTGCCCCTTGCATACATTATAATTTTGCCCGGTGCTAATGCAGTTTGCCCGCTCTATTTGGCCTTTTGAATATGGCAGACCCGCGCTAATCCTGCGCTAAACCTGCGCAAATGGTTTTTGCCCAGCACAAAGTTTTGAATATCTGGCCCCTTGTCTCTTAAAGTCGGAGATAACATATCTTGCACTACCAACCTGACTGGCATCTCTCAAGATGTTTTCCCAACTTCCAAAACATTTCCCTTGCTTTTGGCTGAACGCCTGAATCCAGTTGAACCAGAGGCTCCAGATGAAAAAATACTTTAAAGCAACTTCCATATCATCTTTTAAATTTGCATCTGGGATATGGGCTGGAAAACCAATAAGCCCTAAATGCTTTGGTAACAACATGTTCTCCAGTCTTTACACCTTTGCAGCCTGTGAAATTTACTCATGCAGTACCACATTAATGGCACCTTCTACTGTTAAAGTTTGTGCATTCCAAGCTTTTAATGTCTGTGTTACAGCCTTCTTCAAAGCTTCAGTCTGCAAATCTGTTGCTACACACCTGTTTGAAATATAATCCAGTTATGTTTCCATTCTTTGAGATGCTTGTCTTACTTCTACCTGGAACTCTGTCAGGAGTGTCTAAATAGAGACAAGCATAGGTTTAGTCAATCTAGGCTTAGTGCCTACTTCTGGGCAGGCTGCAGCCAGTAAGACCCCTGCTCTGACTATTCTGAAGGAATCTGCAGGCCCCTGGGTTAGAGCCCCTATCCCAGTGATTTTAGGGGAAACAAATCTCTCCATAAGGATAAGAGAAAGACTGATATGTTCAATAAAGTAATGATACTAATAGCAATGTACTAATGCTTAAGGAAAAAAACTATTTTATAATTTGAAATCAGTCTTTTCAGGTTCAGAGTTGTAGAGCTCTTCCAATGGGTGTGTAACTCAATCAATGTTCAGCAGCACACACTCACACACTAACACCAACAAGATTTGTTGTTTCAACACAGTCTTAGCGATTGTATGATCTGGTGTTCATAGGATTTACAGTGGCAGCTCTACACCAGGGCCCGCCAGGGCACGTGCCCGGTAAAAAAAAATGCTGTGCCCCAATTGGTGCCCCATATGGTGCAGAGCTTATCCCATAGTAACAATATATCAGTGCCCTGGCTGCCATCTGTTGTGCCCCAGCTGTGCCCTGGTAACCATTTGTGGCTAGAGCCACTACTGAGGATTTAGACAATTACATGAAAGAAATTATCTTAGTTTCATAGTTGAGCTTCATGGCCCATTACCTTAAAGCAGTGCTAGGCCATTTTGGGCAAAAGTAGAATTTTTAAACATGTCCTTTTTGGGTGGGAAGAGATCATACCTGGAGCCAAAACCATTGCCAGCTGATCCCTTCCACATCCTGCTCACCAGTCCCGCCCCTGTGCTTAGGCAGTTTGTAACAACTAAGCAGGCAGAGCACAGGGCCGCACACTACAGCAGTCTATAGGGACATTTTTTTAAGGCATAGTTATATGCTTTTAAGCAGCCTTGGAGAAAGATATATAAATACTGTATGCCTTGAAAAATGTACCTATAGACTTGCATAAGGTGTGCCCCCAGACTCTCCCTGCTTAGACATCACAAAAACATCTGAGTGCAGAGGTGGGGCCAACACACCAGGGAGTAGAAGGGAATGGCTGGCCATGGGTTTGGCTCCAGCTACAAAAGGCCTGTAAGACTGATGCCTGCAGTTTGTGAAAAATGCAAGATGGCGGCAGTGCTGTGCTGTGCTGTGCTTAGCCTCTTGCAGCTCTCTGTTTTTGAGAACAATCGACAATTCACTTTCTTCATTAGATTTCTCCTGAAACACTAGGTTTTACAAGGGGATAGAGAAGGAGTTTAGTGTTAGGCAGGGTTGGGTCTAGTGAGTTAGTAGCAGGAGCCAGCTTTTTAATTTTTAGGAGGATACCCGAGTTCTGATCCCTACTGGTTTTGTAGTGCTGAAAATAAGTTGTGGTACACTCCTAGCAAGACACCCGGTCTTTCTCTGGCAGCATGGGCTCGTGTGAAAGATTTTTGGTGCCGGGATTGCAGCATCTGGACTGCTCCTGTCTAACACTGAAATTGGCACAACCAGCTTTATTGGAGGTACTTCGTCTTACATGAGGGGTGACCAACCGGATTGAGTGGAACCGTTCATTGTTGGACTCCTGCCGGGAAGAACAGAAACAGAGGGCGTTTTTCATGCATATCTCCCAGGGCTGGTTCAAACTTGTGGTAGTCCTTGATTGCGTGTAACCGGACGTTTCCATCTTATTGACTGTGTTGTTGGCTGGTGGGTTAACCTGCTGTGTGGAGTTTTCATCCCCCCCCCGCTGGATTATTGTTTGGGGGGGGTTGGACTGGATGGTTATTGCCTGACTGGGACTCACTCCGTTTGGGATAACGTACTGCATTGCCCAGTTTCCCCCCTCAGCTGATGAGAGTAACTCAGGAGGTGATTTTCAGCTCGTACTGGCCCCCCTTTGTTGGTGAAAGTAGCTGGGGGGGGTATCTCTTTATCAGCTTGCTCCAGTTACAGCACTATTACTATTATTTAAATTTCATTGACTTTAGTGATATCACCTTGTCCTGTAGTGGAGAACAGTGAGAGGGCCTCCTACCATTATTCTGGGCAGTGAAGAAGTTAATGTTTTTCATCTGGTGCTCAACATTGACAATAACTTTGATAACAACACTGTTCTGTTCTGTGTTGTCTGCTTTTCATTAAGTGGGGATCTGTGGGTATTGTTCTTCTGATATGGAGTAGCTGTCTTATACTGCTTCTCACTTTGAGGGCGTGGGAAGGGTTTGGTTTGGGGTGGGAGTTGTTATTTTATACTGGAGTGGAGTGTGTGTGTGTGTGTTTGTGTGTGAGATTGGGTAGGGTCAGTATTGTTAGTGGTTGGTTGCATGTATGAATTGAGTTTTGTCAGTGTTGTATAGTGGGCTTCCTGGTAGAATAGTATGTGTCTGGGGAGGTCTGTGGGTCAGGGGCGGGCCAGGATTGTGTACAGGGCATCCCAACTCCTTTATCTGTGGCCCTTCACTGACCTCCAAGTTTCCACCACTATAGCTCGCCACTGTTTGGAGGTCAGGATTAAGAGGCCTAGTTTTGGTCAGTTATGGCTGGGTGCCCAGTGCCTGGTGGGGGGGGTTAGGATTGAGGTGATCAGGTGTAGAAGGCAACCTGGGTGTCGATGGAACCTAGGGAGAGGCCAAACTTGTTTGGGTCCTGTCCCAGGGTTCCCACCAGACCGAGTGAGCTGGTAGCCAGAAGGGCAACACTACCTACCAAGCCCCTGAGGGCAGTGCATTACAATGTCAGATTGATCAGGAACAAGACCTCACTTATGGAGGATTTGATTTCCACGGTCGATCTGGCTTGCATCACCGAGACCTGGGTGGTTGATGATGCTGGTCCAGTCTTAGAGGCCACAATTCCTCCTGGGAATATGGCAGTGCAGTGCCCCAGAGTGGAACGTAGGGGCAGGGGAGTGGCCATATACTTTAGATCTGAACTCGGCTTCACCATGCACCCAGTGGGAAAGCTGGGATACTTTGAATATGGATCCTTTGAATGTGTGGCCATGCATGGGGGTTGGATGCAGGTTGCAGGATTCTCCTGATCTACTGCCCCCCTGGGGCGGTGGCCAAATTCTTGCAGGAGGTAGCTGATTTCATCATCAGTAAATCATTGAAGTCCCCCAGTTGTTTATTTCTGGGTGACTTTAATGTTTGGGCAGATGACAAGACTTCTAGGCTAGGTTATAACCTCCTCCAGGTAATGTCATCCTTGGGCCTGTCGCAGGAAGTTTCCCCCGTGACCCACCAAGGTGGTCACATGCTGGACTCAGTCTTCTATCTGGGGCTTGAGGTTACTAACTTGAAGACTGATCGTGTCATTTGGTCCGATCATTGTCCGGTGGAGTTCTTGTTTGAGGCCCCCCCACTGAGAGCCTTCACCCTGCAGAGATGGTAAGCTACCACCCTTTGAGGGGTTTGACCCCAGAGGAATTTCTGGTGGTTGCTGATCTATCTAGTGTGAGTAGTGCTTGTGTAGGGGGTACAGGTGAAGCCATCACTGCCTATAATTAGGTGATGTTGGCAGCACTCGACTCTCTTGCACCAATCTGTGTATGACCCAAATCTTCTCACTTGAGGTTCCCTTGATTTGATGGGAGCTCAAGGCGATGAAGACTTTGGGCCAGAGGTTAGAGCGCTGCTGGCAGAGATCCTGGTCAAATGTGGACAGACTGGCCCTGTGCTCCCTTTATGGTGAGTATCAGGGGGCAATCACCCATTAGAAGGCAGTGTTCCTTTCCAGGGAGATTGCTGCCGGGAGGCATCGACCAACCGTGCTCTTTCAGACTGTGGACAGGCTTTTAAATCCTGCCTGTCTACAGCACAAGAAAGCTTTTTCCAGGCCGGCCCAGTGGTAAAGAGGGCTGAGGCACTGGTGCCTTACCTTGAACCACGCCAGCAACCCGGATTCGGAAATCAACTCAGGTTGCTGGGGGCTGGCAGGGGAAGGAGAGGATTAAGCATCCATGGGACTGCTCTCCTCTCCTGGGGTGGGTTGCAAGATGGAGTCGATCAGCAGTGGTCTCTGGTACATGATGGCACAGTGAGGGAGAACACACCAGAAAAAAGGAAACTAGCTCCACTATCAGCCAGATGACAGCTGCCCAGCCCACTGATGCCACAAATGTCCCTAATGAGCCATGTCTGCCTCAGCAGCACCCAGAGGCCAAGGAGTTGTGCTGGTCTCCCCCCCGCCGGCACCTTCCCCCGCGGAGGAGAGGGACCCATCCAGCAAAGGGTTCCGCCAGGTTACCCTGGGGGTGGCTGCTATGTGAGGTCTGAGGCTCAGGGGACAGGTAGGTTGAAGGGGGCCTTGGCAGCCTGAAGGAGTGGCAGGGTGTGGTAGCACCTAGGAGGGGTAAAAAGATAATACAAAAAAAATTTAAAAGCTTTTTCTGATGCGTTGTGCGAAGAGTTTGCTCGCTTCTTCTCAGACAGATTGTGCACCATCCAGCTGAGCATACCACTAGTGAACCATAACATGGCCAACAGCAGTCACCTTTGGCATCCAGAAAGCACTCCACCTGGTTGGGGGGAGTTTAAACCAGTGGCAGCAATGGAGGTCACTCGGATTCTCGGGCTGAGCCACACATATAGTGAACTGGACCCGGTGCCAGTGTACTTCCTAATGAGATGTGTTGACACCACTGGCCCAGTGTTCACCTTGATTATCCGGTGCTCACTCTTAGAGGGGGTCTTCACAGATGCCTTGACAGAGGCACTGGTCAGGCAGCTTCTGAAGAAACCATCTTTGGACCCTGATGTCAAGGCGAATTACCGTCTAGTCTACAATCTCCCATTTTAAGGGAGGGCTGTTGAGAAGGTTGTGGCTCTTCAGCTTGAGGCACACCTTGTGACCTTTGATTTATATGAGCCATTCCAACTGGGGTTTCGGGAGAGGCATAGTATGGAAACCGCATTAGTTCGGTGCATAATGATTTCCTAAGAGCGAGAGATTGAGGTGAGGAGATATTCTCATTCTCCTCGATCTCTCTTCAGTTTTTGACACAGTAGACCATTGTGTGTTGCTCGACCACCTGAGAGAATTCTGTGGACTCACCAGCACTGTCATCTGCTGGTTTGAGTTCTTTCTCATGAATAGGAGGCAATGGGTAGTGATGGGGAATTCTCATCCTCCCTTAGCCTCCTCTTGTGTGGAGTTCCTCAGAACTCAGTCTTGTCGCCAATGTTGTTTGTTGTGTATATGCTGCTACTGGGTGATTTCATTAGGAAGTACAGTTGGGTTTCAATTTCTATGCGGATGACACCCAGCTATATCTTTCCTTCACCCCTGGAACATCGAATGCAGTGAAAGTGCTAAATGTATGTCTCACTGAGAACAATGATGGGAAGGGCTCCAATTGGTTGGGACTGAACCCCAACAAGACAGAGGTACTTGTGGTAGAATTGAAAAGAGGGCATGATAGGAAGGTCTCATAACAGAGACAGGCTTGTTCCTGGGATCTGTGTCTTTGAAGGCCTCCTCTAGGGTGTGAGATCTTGGTGTGACCTTTGACAGTGGATTGACATTTGAAGCTCAGGTGTCATCTGTTGTCCAGACCAGCTCTTACCACCTTAGGAATATCGCCAGGATCAAGCCCCTAGTTCCACCACTGGACCTCCCCACCTTGGTACATGCTTTCATGACATCAAGGCCTGACTACTGTAACAGGCTGTACCTCAGGGTCTCGAGAGGTATCCTTCACAGGCTGCAGCTGGTGCAGAACGCTGCTGCCAGGTTGTTGACTGGGCAGTCGAAGTACTGCCATTTCACCCTGGTGCTGCGTGAACTGCACTGGCTGCCAGTCAGGTGGAGGATCCTCTTCAAGGTGGGCTTGCTCACCTTTAAGGCCCTATATGGACTAGGCACTGTCTGATCTTCTATCACCTGCTGCCTCGGTCCGCTCCCTTCGCTCCTCCTCTAGGGGCCTCCTGGCGATTCTCAGGATGAGGTTAAAAACTGCCGGTGACAGGGCATTTAGTGTCACCGACCCTGTCCTGTGGAATTTCCTGCCACCATCTATATGGGAGGCTCCTTCAGTGGAGGTGTTTAAGGCCTGCCTCAAGACCCACCTATTTAATCCGGACACAGTATATTAAATTTTAGTTCTGGATGGCCCATGCTAGTACTGTTTTAATCATATCTTGTTTATTTAACTGCTGTGGACTTTTTTATTGTTGACAATTTTAATATTTGATAGTTGTATTGTTTGTGTACGGCACTCAGAGCCTCTGGGATTGGGCACCTGGAAAAATAAACTTTGCCTTGCCTTGCCTTAAAAACCCTTCCCACCTGAAAAAGACATCATGCTTGAAAATTCTACTTTTGCATGAAATGGGCTAATATTGCTTTTAGACAATAGGCTAGGAATCCAAAATAAATAAATAAAAAAAGTAGAAATGTACTTCACACAATATGGGCGTATATGTTCATATTAAGTATGGCGTGGAAGAATAATTCAAGATACTGTAATAGTAGGACCCACCCAGTATTGACAGGTTTCTGTTCTTAGAACAAACCAAAACAATTTCAGTTCACCATGGGAACATTTAAGCTAAATTTTAAAATGTATCTGTTAAACTTAAACAAAACACACTTATTTGTAAATACTATTATTAGTAGCAACCTGCTGTCTTTAAGGACTTATTCTCTATATAAACATGAATGTATGTGTGTGTGTGTAGTTCTGCCTTTTTATGTTGGTGTGCTTGCGCAGCCAACGTCTTGCGGTAGTGCCGATTTGGAGGCATGGTCATTGTTGGGCGAATGCAGGGCACGCATTAGTAGGTGCGTCCTTGATTCCCCAATCAGCCTGCATGCCCGCGCCACACCATGCATACATAATGTGGCGAGCACATCTAAAGAAAGGTCCGCTGCAATGTGACCAAAGCTCACCATATGCAGTGGACCTCCTGACGTGCTTCCCCGGCAACAGAAACATGGCGGCACACTGCCCGCCAAACTTATGACTTTGGGGGTGCCCAATCCCCCTGTCGGCTTACCCTGCCCGCAATGTATGTGCTGACTGGGGAGCCCACTCCCCGTCGGCTTAAATAACCTCCCCATTTGTTATATGCCGAGGGGGTTGCCCAATCCCCCTCGGCTCTTGCCCCCCCGCTTTCCTTGTGTGCAGACGGGAGTGGCCAATCCCCATTCGGCTACAGCTGCCCCCACACAAAAATACTCCATTGGCAAGCTGGGAGCTCACCCCAGCGTGCATCTGTGAAAACAAAAAAGGTCCCATGATGTTTTGTTTTTTTTTGTTCCTGTAAAAAAAGGAACCAGTTCCTCGGCAGTCTCCCTGCCCCCCTCCCACAACCCGCACCCACCCACTGCGCACTCTGCCTCCCCACACCCCCCACCCAATACTTACCTCCAGAATCTGGTGCGACGATCTTCAGTGGATTGGGAACACGTCTGTACTCTTCGAAGCTGACCGCGAACTGAGGGAATGACGGTAAGCTGTATAATGGAATAAATAGGGTTTTTACAACTTTGATGCATATCTCAGGCATTTTTTGGAATTCTGGCACCAAATTTTCAACATGGGGTTTTTGGGACCCCTCCTTATAATTTCTGGCACTGTCATGGCATTATTTGGTCTAGAAAGGTGATTTCGCGGTCACTGTGCAGAATCACCTTTCGGGACAGAGTAATGACATGACAGTGCCACTGTTTATGAGGGAAGCGCTCTAAAAGTCTATGTTGCAATTTTGGTGACAAAACTCCCAAAAATGGCTATTTTACGAGCGTGTGTTGCACTGTTTCTATGCACCCTTATAACGTCATGAATTTGTAATATTTTCATTCCAGATTTTCAAAACTGCCATTTTTCCACACCTCCTGATGAACAGTACAGCTGTCATTTTACATATCCTAATGTGTTTTTGCATGTCCGGCGAAGAATATCGTGGTCTCTGTGCAAAATCACGTTTCGGGACAATTTGAGGAAATGACAGTGACAATGTTTATGAGCAGAAGTCCTAAAATGCCTATGTTGAAAATTTGTTGCCAACAGTCCATAAAATAACTGTATTGCAAGCATGCGTTGTGCAGTTTCCATGCACCCTTGTAACTTTGCAAATTTGCAATATTTCCATGCCAGATTTTCAACACTGGCATTTTTTCACACCTCCTTATGAACAGTACAGCTGTCATTTTTCACATCCTGCCCAAAATGTGTTTCCGCACCTGTGGGCCACAATGGTATGGTCGCTGTGGGAAATCAACTTTTGGGACAGATTAACAAAATCGCACCACCACTGTTCATAAGGGGAGGTTCCAAAATGCCTATGTTACAAATGTGGCTACCACACTGCAAAAAATAATTGGGTTACAGACGTGTGTTGCGCAGTTTGTATGCATGCTCATTGCTTCACCAATATTTCATATCTGTCACTCCAGATTTTCAAAGTTGCCATTTTTTTAAAACTCCTCATGAACAATACAGTTGTCATTCTCCACATCCTTCCCAAAAATGTGTTTTTGTCCCTCTGTCACCAAGTGCCACAGCTGCTGTGCAAAACCACCTTTCAACTAACAAAGTGTTTGTGCTGCTTTTCGTGCAGTGGTCTGACAAGAAGCCCATGTTGAAAATGTTTAGTGAAACTACCACCACACGCCTACAGTGTTAGGGTTTCCAACTGTAGCACCCTACCTGGTACAGACTGACAGGTGTCAGGGGTGTGACTTGGGATCATCGGATGTAATGCTAATGCCATTCCACCCCCCACCCCCACCCTGCAGCCACTGACAGGCATCGTGGTGTGCCTTGCACTGTTCAGCCACAAAGTTCACCCCATGTTCCTATACTGCACCCATGTCCACATATTTCCTTATGGAATGGGGTAAGTATAATGCCCAAAGACCCCAAAGCACACCGTGACACTTGTCAGTCTCTACAGGGTAGGGCGATGTACAATGGCATGAGCATTATAGCTGATGACCCAAAGGCACACCCCAATGCCTCTTGCTCTCTACAGGGTGGGGGAGGGGTTGGAGTCACTTCAATACTTCACTGCCATTCTTATTATGCGTCTCTAGCTCTGGCACTTCCAATGCCAATGCCAGCATGACAACATTCGGCATTGACAAATGCTTGTTTCTCTGGGTCACAGTGTAAACAGGGAACTGTCCGGTGGGTTATTCTTGCCCTTCATGAAACCCTAACACCATAGGCATGTGGTGGTAGTTTCATTAAACATTTTTAACATGGGCTTCTTGTCAGACCACCTCATGAAAAGTGGCACAATCACTTTTTTCAGGAGGCATGCCTCAGACAGCTAGTTTTGGAACCTACTCATGAGGGAGCAATCTTAGACCTTGTCCTCTCAAATGGGGATAGTGAGAGGATCTCAGATCTAGAAGTGGGTAGCCATTTGGGAAAAAGTGACTACCAAACAGTGTGGTTCATGATAAACTCAGCTACAGAGTCAAGCCATACAAAAGTGAGGGTTCTGGACTTCAGGAGGGCTGACTTTGGCAAGATGGTAGAGTGCCTTAGAAAAGCACTAGCAAACAGGCTAGAAGGAGGGGTGGAGCAACAAAGGGGAAATATCAAAACTGCCATCACAGAGGCAACAAGCCTTTGTGTGAAACAAATAAATCAAAATGAAAGAAAAAGCCACTATGGTTCTCAAAAGAAGTGGCAGTGTAGGTTAGGGAGAAAAAGATAGCATTTAGGAAGTATAAGGAAACACAGAAGGAGCAGGACAGAGAACTGTACCAGTTAAGGCAGAAGGAAGCAGGGAGGATAGTCAGAATAGCAAAAGCACAAACTGAGGAAAAGATAGCCAACTCGGTTAAGAAGGGGATAAAACCTTTTATAGGTATATCAGGGAGTGTAGAAAGACAAAGGGAGGGATAGTGAGGTTGAATAGAATGGATGGTGGGTGGGCAGAGAGTGACACGAAAAAGCAGGGATACTGAATAAATACTTCTGTTCGGTATTCATGAAAGAGGAACTGGGGGAAGTGCCTAATCCAATTAACAGAAGCACTATGGAGAGGGGGGGTCAATCCCAGTCCTTTCACAGAAGAAAGGGTTCTGGAAGAACTCCTAAAACTGAAGGTGGACAAAGCAATGGGGCCAGATGGAATTCACCCCAGAATTGTAAAATAATTAAGGGGAGAACTAGTGACTCCACTGACTACCCTTTTTAACAAATCATGTGAGGATGGTGTGGTACCAGAGGACTGGAGGAAGGCAAATGTGATTCCCCTTCACAAAAGTGGGAGCAAGACAGAGGCAGGAAACTACAGACCTGTCAGTTTGACCTCTGTGGTAGGGAAAGTGATGGAATTACTTCTGAAGGAAAGAATTGCTGAGTACCAAGAGTCCAGTGGGACATAGGACCCAAGGCAGCATGTGTTCACATTGGGAAGGTCATGTCAAATTAATCTAATTGATTTCTTTGACTGGGTGACCAAAGTAGTAGACCAGGAAGGGGCTGTGGACATGGCTTACCTAGACTTTAGCAAGGCATTTGACACAGTGTCACACTAAAGATTAGTAGTCAGATTAACCAGCCTTGGAGTGGGTCCCAGGGTGGTAGCCTGGGTAAAACATTGGCTGAACAACAGGACACAGAAGGTAATTGTAAATGGAGTCCACTCTGAAGAAAGAGGGGTTACTAGTGGGGTACCGCAGGGTTCAGTACTGGGTCCAGTCCTTTTTAATGTCTTTAGAAGTGACATTGCATAGGGACTGGAAGGAAAGATATGCCCCCTTTGCAGATGACACAAAGATCTGCAACAGGGTTGATACACAAGGAGGTGTGGAAAGGATGAGAAAGGACTTGGCAAGGTTGGAGGAATGGTCAGAAGTATGGCAGCTTGGATTCAGTGCAAAGAAGTGCAAAGTAATGCACCTGGGAAACAAAAACCAAGGGGAAGATTACACAATGGGGGAGAGGTAGTAACAACAACAAAAATGGAAAGGGAACTGGGGGTAATTTTATCAGATGACCTTAAGGTGGGCAAGCAATGTGAGAAGGTGATAGGGTGGGCTGGGAGGATACTGGGATGTATAGGGAGAGGCATCACCAGCAGAAAACAGGAAGTTGTTATCCCCCTGTACAGACAGTTGGTGAGACCCCATATGGAGTACTGTGTCCAGTACTGGAGACCCCATCTCAGCAAGGACATAGACAGGATGGAGGCAGTTCAGAGGAGGGCAACTAAAATGGTGCAGGGTCTGCAAGAGAAGCCATACAAGGAGAGGCTGCAAAGAGCTTAATATGTATACCCTTAGGAAAGAAGGGAAAGGAGGGACATGATAGAAATGTTTAAGTACTTCAGTGGAATCAACAAAGTCCAAGAGGGTAGCATCTTTCAGAAAAAGAGATGTGCAAGAACAAGGGGACACAATTTGAAGATAGAGGGGAACGGCTCTGGGGCAATGTGAAGAAGTATTTTTTCACAGAGATGGTGGTGGGTGCATGAAACAGCCTTCCTGAGGAGGTTGTGGGGTCTAAAACTGTGGAAGAATTCAAGAATGCATGGGACAGACATGAGGCAATTTTTGTGGGGGGTAGGAAGAAATAGGCTGTTGGTTAAATAGGATCTGCAGCTTATCCTCTAGGTAGGGAAATTGGCAGACTAGGTGGGCCAAGCAGTCCTCATCTGCCATCAAAGTCTATGTTTCTATGTAATCAAAATGTAGTCAGTCTATAGGTAAACAAATATCTAAGAGGCATCTCCAACTGCAGCAAGACTCTAGTAGAGCTTCTCATTTACCTTCAGTACTCTCAGATCATAATTTAACATTTTTTTGTTTGTTTGTTTTTAATGTGTGAGATTTCTATTTCAGGTTCTAGAAATTCTAATCCATTATTTATTTTTTTATTTAACTATTTATTTTGATGACCAGGTTGGCTCAAAAGTATCAGTTTTGTGTTTATAGGGGAGGCCATGGCACAATGTACAAGAAAGTACAAAAATGACAAGCATCAAAAACAGAAGTGAAGAAATAAATAGCAAAAATGAACAAAGAGAGAATGTGTCCTTTGGAATTATACAATGAATCACTGAAGAATAAAGGTCTATCAAGTGTACTATACAAGCATTCGAAAAATAATCATTTTTTTCAATGAAGAAGCATGAATTAAAAGTAAAACTGCTCAAGGTTCCCCTACTAGTAATTTTAAACAAGTGCTATAATAATTCACTGTAAACTAAAATCCCCTTCCACACAGCATGCAACATTCTTTGATAGAGTTGGGCTGCATGGATGTGTGTGGGTGTGTATGTGCGAGCAGCACAACTCAAATGGAGACTCACACTCATACTCAGTCCTAGCTGAAGTAACTCCTTGTAAAAATGATACCATGCTAACAATATCATTGGGCACATTTTTTTCTTACTGAGGATTGCTAATCAAATTTAGTGTGACAGTTGTGAAAAAATATTGATATATATATACTCATATTCATTTTTGGTAGTTATTAAAATGGGACAAAATAAGCTCAGAATCCGTTTAATTTTATTTGCCTGTCTGTTATGAGAAATTGCACTGTGGTGGTTTTTCATTCTCTCTGGTAATTGTAGGGAGTGCATTTTAAAGCACATGTGAAAAATTCAAGTAATAAATGTGTAGCATGCTTCCAAATTCACCATTGCATCATTTGTATTAATGTTTTTAATGGCTTTTTGTCATGTGAAGATTGTGAGTTATCACAAAGTGTATGCGATTATGCTTTGTAACAATGTCGTGTTGATGGCAAGTGTAGATAAATAATACTTGAAATATTGCCTGGTTTGTTACATGTTTTAATGAGGAAGGAATCAGGGGAAGCTAGAAAGCTCTCATCCTGGTGTGCCACTGTTTACCTCAATTACTGCAGCTTGGTATCCACATCCACCAGAAGAGGTAAAGGAAAAACCTCAGACTTTAACTAGTGAATGGAAAGAAATATGAGAGCAGCCTTTCCCTCATCCAGAAGTACAATTGCAGGATTCGCTAATGAGGTAATTAGTTGAGCAGGATAATTATGGAGCACCTCTAGGTTTACAGCAGCACATTTTTCATGAGATAATATGCAAGTATTGTATGTGGCATCATTCTGTTTCTTGTTACCACTCTGAAGATCATGTGTGTACATTTTTTAAAATGCTCATTTTCTTGTTGAAGATTTATGAATTCCTTATAATGACAAAAGTAGTAAATGTGTGGCTACATGTGTTTAGATCAGCTCGATTGATAGCACATTTAATCCAAAAGCCTGTGAGACCTAATGCCACACTAGGGATTCAGCTGACACTGACAGCAGTGCTGTGAGTCCAGCCTGAAGGTATGGGGGCTAATTTCAATTAAAGGAGGTGCACTTTATATCAGAAGTTGAATTAAGAATGGTTGCCTAAGGATGTGTTAATGATCCCACTGCACTGTCTGAACAGAGTAGGGGATAACCTAAAAATAGCTATACAGTGCTTCATGACTCTGTGTGGAATGTTGCTGGTACATAATTACTCTGTTCTGTGTAGGCCTAGAACCACTGCACTGACAGTATCACTGTCATCACTTTTGTAAATAATCACCACTGATTCAATCAGTGCCCACATTTTATTTTCACTGAAAGCCTCATGAAAACCCTTAGAGGGCCTTACTCATAAAGTTTGAGAATGTGGGCTGGTTTTCTTTTTCAATATGGAATATTTTTTTTAATTTTTTTGTTAGTCATTATTATTTCAGAAATTGCCTGATTCATATATCAGGAAGCTGCTGTACATGCAGGGGCAACTCTACACTCTTTATATGTGTCTCTTCTTGCATCTTGTCACTACCAGAGCTGCTTCTCTTCCATTTGCAGTAAGGGTGAGAGGCACATACTAGCAGCAAATTCACTTTGGCTTCAAGTCCGGCCTCTTTAATTTAGTCTAGATGCACTCCACTGTTCAAAGGCATGTTGTCCTAATGTCATTGGATGGGGGTCTACCAGGCCATAAACATTTGTATACCATGACCCCTCCTCCACCCCATTCATTTCCCACCCTCATCCCATTCCCACCACAGGCATTTATTTCCCTAGACTGCAAATTCTGGCTTCTGGAGCCAACAGCATGCATTTGTAGTGCATTCACTCAAACCCCACCCTAGTCTTCAAAAACATAAAATTTTGTTGCTTCCCTCTTTTCAAGGAGGGATGGTCAAACAATCAATCAAAATCTTTATTTAACCAGGCAGACACCATTGAGCAAGCTCATTTTCAAGGTGGACCTGGGACAAACAATAGGTAATACAATACAGGTGAGAACAACATACGATTTCAAGTATTGTGTACAACAAATTACAATGTAGGTGAGATCAGAATACAATGTCAGTTATGTGTACAATAATTAGGCAAAGGCAGTAAAAATGCAAGTAAAATGGTACAAAAGATTGTAAAAAAAATTTATTACAAATAAATAATTAGTGCATTGTATACAAAGTGCAGGACATGGGGGAAAACAGTAGGTAAAGAGTGTTCTCAGTCAAAAAAAAAAAAGAAAACCCAGATAAACAGAGAAACATAGGGGTTGAAAGTCATGGGTAAGAGGATATAAAGTGGATATAAAGTGTAGATGTGGGGGTGGGAGTGAAGGAGGAAGGAGTGGGTATGGCAAAAGGGTGGAGTCAACAACAGAAAGACCTAAAGTCATGACAAGGTAGGGGCAAAGGTCAGAGAAAAGAGCAAGCAGCTCTGAAGGAAAAAGGATCTAGGTCAGGAGGAGCAGACACCGGATTCCTTGAATTGCAAGGTATATAAGGTTTTGAAAGCTGTCAGACTAATGGGTAATTGATTCTTAGATTCTTTTGTATCTTATTGCATAGAAGAGGCCATGCGTGACTAATAGAAGCCCCACCAAACCAGGATTTGGCCTTGGACAATTTCAGTGAAATATAAGAGACACTTCTCAGGGCATACTAACTTAAAGAACAGAGAGGTAAGCAGTCCGAAATGTAATCAGGCAGTTTATTTAGGATGCTTTTGTAGACCCAGATCACAGCATTTCTCTGGCGTTTAAAGCTAAGGGATGACCAGCCTACCGCCGAGTACAGGGAGCAATGATGGGTGGAATAGGGAAGGCCCGTTATAAACCCGCATAGTGTTGGATAAATCTTTGCTTGTTCAGCAGATTACCCTCCCTGAGCATGACTGTTTCTTCCATATATTCATCTCTTTAGAAAGAGCAGCCACACAATTAGAGGGTAAGGGACTAAGCAGCTGTGTTAATAGTGAGGCAAGGTAGGCTGATTGGGTCAGTCTGCTTAGCATAACAAATGTTGAAAGTGTTCTTCCCATTACATCGTGATCAACAAAATTTGGTTCGGCTTTGGAATGAGACACATGAATTTGGTTCAGCTTCAACAATTTGACAGATTCACTTTTGGTCCAATTTAATAACTTGAATGGGGTAAAACCAAATACAAATGAGTGAGGGAGATTAATGAAGCCTTGACGTACATGGGGTCATGCCTGAAAAGGTTTTTCTGCACCTGTTCACTTAAAATGATTAAATAAAACTAAGCCAGTTCAACAATGAACATTTATTACTCTAGCTTGCTTGTAGCAGGTGGTGTAGGCATGCTGCTATTGTGGGCTATTGTGTTTGTGGTGTTGTTGTAGAGTCTTTAGTCCACTATGACCAATGGGGCTCAGAGCTGGGCTACACTGAATGTCACTTTTCATTGCTGACATCTAGGCTTATACCCTCATTCACCCATAGTCTCTGCTTTATCTACATGCCAGATACAAAAATGTCTCTGTCCCCATACATTTTCAAAATATATTGTCAGTAATAATAATATTAATAATAATAATAATGTGATATTATTGCTCTCAAATAAAGATTGAAGAAAAATGAAAAAAAAATGAAAAGGAAAAATGTAGGTTAATAAGGACACTGGACCTCAGCATGTTTAGGGAATGACGGAAATATTTAGTGATGTCTTGGATAGGTTCAAGTGTCTTTTTAACTGTGCTTGTTTTTCAAGCATGATTTACAACCAGATTTAGTATGCATTCAAAACAAGGCACATGAGACAAATCCCATCATTCATCACTGTCAGTATGTTACTGCCAGTTTAAGAACTGATAAAATGCCTAACATCGTTAGCATTTTTACCTACTGTTTTATTGGAGTATTCATTAAGGTGTATCTCCAAGGCTGTGATCGGAAGCTGCTCTGGTGAACTGCTTGCCCGTGCGCTGTGTCTGCAGGTAGAAATTCAACAGTCATTTGTTGTCCTGAGTGGAGTATAAGGAGAGAGAGAATTTGAATGCCCTTGGGAGTAAGAGGAGGATGCGACTGAAGAACTCCCTGGCCAGGAGTCCTACGTGTTGAGAGAGCACCTGGCTCCGGGTGGTAGAGGGATGTGAGGGGGCTGAATGGAGTGAGAGTCCAATAGATGCCCTCCCTTCCTAGCTCCTTCTTGATTGAAATCTATTTGTAGACTGGTCTGTTTCGATTGGATTCAAAAGTGATACAAGAGTGGATACAAACTTGTGTGGTGACCTATGGACTAGTGGGGCTGACCTCAATGTGAGTAGTGGGCTGTCTGGATATTAGACCTGACTGGCGGGGGTGGCCTCTGATCCATTGAAGGGTGGGTAGGAGTGCTATCCTAGCTAAGGAGTCTGGGGGTGTGCCCAGAGGGGATGCTGCCCTACTGAGTGTAGGTTTGGATCAGTAAGACCGGATGGTCTAGGGTGGGAATCCTCTGTGAAGGTAGTGAAAACCAGCTGGATTATTGGGCCTGAAATATGAAGGACTAGAAGGAGTTGCTGAAGGCATGAAAGGACCTGGAGAGATAAATCTTGGTTGTCTGAATAGATCTGCATTAGGAAGGCTGAATAGCCTCCCCAGGGTGAGAACGCTGCTCTATTTTTTTACAGATTGTAATGAACTTTGGTTGATGGTTAAAGTGAAACTGACTTATTCATTATTATATCTGGACAGAGTTTAACAGAGCTGGGTGTGAGATGGCATGGTGAATTCTTTACTGCACATAATCCCCTCAGTGGTGGGAGCACTGTGGGAGTATAAACTGCTGCATAGTTGCATAGAAATAGTATTACTGAAAGTTTTAAAGTGATGCTGCTAGATTTAGCTTAGGCTAGGATCTGTCTGAGAAGTTTTTGAATTAGTGAGGGGTGACTGTTGTAAGGGGGGGTTGATATTAGCATCAGAAGAGTGTTTGATAAGTGTATGTTTGGTTGTGGTGTGCGAGTGAGTGGGTTTGTTAATTGGGGTATTGTGTTGCGGGATAAAGGTTACGGTCAGGCAGTACTCCCCTTAAGATTAAGGGGTTTGTGCCCTTTTGATTGCCCGCCTCTCTCTCCAGAAGTCTATAGTCAATGCCGGGTCCTGGGTATTGCGAGAAAGTGGAGGGGTGGGGAGGCTCCAAAGATCCTGAGGGTGATGGGAAAGGGGTTCATGGATGGAGTCAGTAGGGTCCAGCAGATGCCCTGGAGCAAAATGGACACAGGACTAAGGTCCTCCTTGTCTTGTGCCCATACCCAAGGGCTCTGTTTTGGACAGGCAGGTGGTGGGGTCATCCTCGGATTCTCGTCCCTCCTGGGTAGTTTTATGCAATGCCAGGCTTATTAAAAACAAGACCACAGTGGTAGCAGATCTTGTTGCCTCCACAGGCCTGACTTGCATCACCGAGACCCGGCTGGATGAAAATGCGGGGCCTAGTTTGGCTTCCACAGTTCCAGCTGGGTTCTTGGTGACATACCACGTGAGAGTTGACTGTAGGGGCGGGGGAGTCATTGTCTGTTTTAGACAAGAACTGGACATCAGGGAGTTGCCAATTGGGATGACCATCTCCTTTGAGTGCATAGTAGGTGTGGGTGCAGGTTTTAGGATCCTTCTCATTTACCCTCCACCAGGTGATGGGAGGGTTTTCCTGAAGGAGGTAGTGGACTCCGACACTGGCCTGGTGCTGGAGGCCCCCAGATGGATGATTCTGGGGGACTTCAGCACCTGGGTCGATGATGAGCTATCACCTTTTGGTCAACACCTCCTCCAATTGATGGATTCATTGGGCCTGACATGGGTTATTACTGCTGTTACCCATGGGGGGACACTCACTGGACTTGGTGTTCCACCTGGGGATGGAAATCTCCGATATGGAGGTGGATCCTGTCGATTTGTCTGATCCTCACACCCTGAGGTTCAGTTTTGCGACCTCCTGAAATAGGCCTGCCCCAAAGGAAATGTTACAGTACCATCGTTTACAAGGTGTTACCTCTGAAGGCCTAATGATGGTTCTGGACTTTTCCGGTACTCCAAATGATAGCTCTGATCCGCGATCCCTTCTACTTGCCTATAATAGGGCGGTGACCGGGCCCCTGGATATCATTTCTCCAGTTCGTATTCATCCTCTTAGTCCTCACCCGAGCGCTCCTTGGTTTGATTGTGCACTCAGGGAATTGAAGAGGCAGGGGCAAAGGCTGGAGAGACACTGGCAGAAAACTTGCATAGAGGAGAATAGACTTAGATTGTTAGACCATTATGAGGTCTATCAATCAGCAATTTCTCATAAGAAGGCAGAGTTCCTGTCCAGAGAAGTTGCTGCAGCAAAGAAAAGGCCAGCTCAGCTCATCCAGACAGTGGACAAACTGTGCAATCCAGTCTGTCTGTGGTCCGGTCGAACATTATCACAAGGATAGTGTGAGGAGTTTGTGTAGTTCTTTGCTGATAAGGTGTTCTCCATTAGGGCAGAGATCAGCCAATTCCTCTCCACTGGATCTTGAACTGATAAACAGGGTGGTACAAGTGCCCAGGTGACCTGATTTACCTTCGGCCAGCTGGCAGTCATGGATATAGTAAGGATCATCCAGACTCTGTGGCCTACTTGCTGTAGTTTGAATCCAGGCTCAACTCACCTTCTTGTAGGGTGTGTTGAGGTCATCAACCAGTCCTTGCTGGGATAGTAAGGGTTTCAATGGATAGAGGGATCTTTCCAGACCCTTTAAAGGAGGTGGTAGTGCATCCCCTCCTGAAAAAAAATCTCCCTTGACCTTGACTGCCCAGCTCACTGCAGACCAGTCTCTAACTTGCCTTTTGTAGGTAATATTATTGAGAAGGCAGTCGCCCTGCAGCTGGAAGATCATTTGACATTCCACAATATCTATGACCCTCTCCAGTCAGGCTTCAGGAAAAGGCATAGCACTGAGATGGCCTTGGTATGGGTACTTAATGATCTCCTGATGGACAGAGTTTAGACAGCTCATTCTAGCTTGGTTCTCCTAGATCTGTCAGCAGCGTTTGACACTGTAGACCATGGAGTGCTGCTTGAGCATCTGTGGTTTTTCTGTGAGATGAGGGGGGGCAGTCCTCAGTTGGTTTCAATCATTCCTTGAGGGTAAGTCCCAGTGAGTGGTGGCTGGGGTGTATTCCATGACCGCTATGGACCTGCCCTGTGGGGTTCCACAGGGCTCAGTGCTGTCCCCCATATTATTTGCAGTGTATATGCTGCCAATGGGAGACATTATAAGACTGTATTGGCTGAATTTTAACTGCTATGCAGATGACTCTCAGCTCTACATGTCTTTTGTACCAGACCAGGAGTGTGATACTTTCTCTGTGTTTAATAACTGCCTCCAGGAGATACAGGACTGGATGAGTGCGAGCTGGCTGAGGCTGAACCCAGGAAAAACAGAGATACTGGTTGTGGATCTTGATCTGAGGATGATAGGGACATGGGGGGAGACCTCACGTTTATATCTTGGAGGGACCCTGCTCAATGTCTCAGGTCGGGTGTGGAACCTAGGGGTGATATTCGATGAAGGCCTGACCCTGAAGGCTCCAGTGTCAGCTGTAATCAAGTCTTCCTTTTACCATCTTAGGAATATCACCAGAGTAAAGCACTTGGTTCCATCTGAAGATCTACCTACTTTAGTCCACTCCTTTTTTACTACTCAGCTTGATTATTACAGCCCCCTCTTCCTAGGGCTACCAGGGAAGGATATCCACTGATTGCAGCTGGTGCAGAATGTGAAGGCAAGGCTGTTAACTGGATCTTCCAGGTACAGCCATATAACATCTGTGCTGCGTGAACTGCACTGGCTGCCAGTACAATGGCGGATCACCTTCAGTGTTGTGTTGCTGACCTATAAAGCCCTACATGACCAGGGACCTTAGTTCCTGCAAGATCTGCTGTTACCCTACTGCCTCTCCTGTTCTCTCTGATCCTCTGATGATGGATTGTCGGAGATTCCCAGGGTACATTTGAAGACATCTGGAGGTAGATCCTTTGCCTTTATGGCTTCTACCCTATGGAATTCTCTGCCTCGTCGGATACGAGCTAGCCTGACCATTGAAGGATTTTAGAATTCCCTGAAAGCCCATTTTTTTGCACAGGCTTTTGATGATTATTAATGAATTATTGGAAATCTGATTATGTTACTGTTGCTGCACTTTGGATTAGAATTGTTTAAAAAAAATAATTTTTTAAGCTGGTGTTTAATTAATAGAGTTTTAAATTTTTATTGTATTTTTGTAAAGGTGCTTTCAGCCTTGGAAGGGCACCTAATATAAATAAAGTTGGCTTTGCTTTGCTTAAGGGCACTGAGGATGGACAAAGTGCTGGTACTGGATGGGGTGCATCCAAGGGTGCTGTAGGAGCTGGTGGAAGTCCTGGAGGACCCCTTGGCAGACTTATTTAATGCATCTCTGGGCACAAGGTGCATACCACAGGATTGGAGACTGACTCATGTGGTTCCCCTCCTTAAGACTGGTCCCAGGGATGAACCAGCAAACTATAGGCCAGTGAGCCTGATGTCCATAGTGGGTAAGTTAATGGAGACCATCCTAAAGGAGAGGCTGGAGGCACTGCTGAAGGTTAATAGGGTGCAGGATGGCTTCGTCAAGGGGAGGTCATGCCAGACCAATGTAGCTGAATACTATGACTGGGTGTCTAGCCAAGTTTATGGGGGCCATGCGGTGGATGTCCTGTACCTGGATTTCAGCAAGGCCTTTGATTCAGTACCACATGGGAGACTAGATTGCAAACGAAAGGTCACTGGGGAGGGGGCAAAAGTGGTGACGTGGGTGGAGAACTGGCTTCAGGGTAGACAGCAGAGGGTAGTAGTGGAGGGGAAATTCTCATCCCCTAGGCCCATGATGAGTGGGATTCCACAGGGGTCAGTGTTGGGGCTGGTACTGTTTGGGATATTCATTGCAGACATCTTGGAAGGCATCAGCAGCAAGGTCAGTCTGTTTGCAAACGACACAAAAATGGGGGCAGTGGTGAATGACCGGGGGGGTTGGCAGGGGCTGCAGGAGGATTTGACAAGGCTTGAGGCATGGGCTGACACCTGCCAACTTTGGAAGCTACTATCAGGAGGGGGTGCAGATAGCAGTAATGAAGGAAGAGAAAGATCTGGGGGTGCTCATAATGGGAGCAATGGACAACTCTGCACAATGCAGGAGGGAAGTAACAAGGGCCAACAAGATGCTGGGCTGCATTGCCAGGGGTATAACTTCTAGGAGCAGAGAGGTGATTGTGCCATTGAACAGATCATTGGTCAGACCACACCTGGAGAACTGCATGCAGTACTGGCAGAGACATTAGACTGCTGGAGGGGGTGCAATGCAGGGCAACAAAAATTATTCAGGGTCTGGTGGAGTTGCATCATGAGGCCAGACTGGCAGAGTTAAGCATGTATTCACAGGAAAGGAGAAATTGGGATACATGGTAGAGACCTTCAAGTGCATGAAGGAAAGAATCCAATCAAACACAGAGGGGCAGTTCAGAGTGAGGGTGGAAGGAGACACTAGAGGTCATGACATGAAATTGAAGGGGAGGGGATTCAGGAGGGAAACAAGGAGACATTTCTTTAAAGAAAAGGTGGTGGCAGAGTGGAATGCACTGCCAGCAGAGGTGGTGGCATGTAATTCAATGGAGGGATTCAAAAGGGGATGGGACAGGACAAGGGTGAGGGGCAGCTTCAAAACAGTAGTGCTAGCTGCAATATTGAGCAGACTTGATAGACCAGTTGGCCTTTTTCTGCTGGCAATTTTCATATGTTCATATGTTCATAAGCACTGGTTTCCAGATTTCAAGCTGAATGACTCCAAATGGTTTTGCTATGATACTGACTGCAGAAATCTTTGGGTGGATTTGTAGTGTCATCTGTAAAATACTTTCATAGAAATATAGAAACACAGAATCTGATAGCAGATTAGGACTGCTTGGTCCAACCAGTCTGCTGATTTTTACCTACATTCAGCAGCACAACAGACCTTACTTGGTATCTAGCTCTTTCTCCTTCCCCACCTCATTTCCACTAAGATTCCCTTATGCCTATCCCATGCATTATTGAACCCCACCACTGTTTTCACTCCCACCACCTCCATTGCAAGGCTGTTCCAGGAACCCACTACTCTTTCTGTCAAGAAGTACTTCCTCGCATCTGTATTGAATCAACTCCCTCCAGCTTCATAGCATGTCCCCTTATTCTTTAGCACCTTTTTTCTGAAAAATATTTCCCGCTTGTACCTTATTTACCCCTGTGAGGCATTTACAGGGCTCTATCATATCCCACTCTTCCTTCTCTCTACCTGGGTATATATATTTAGGTCCTTTAGTCTCTCCTCATAGGGCTTTTAATACAGACCTTCCCCCATTTTGGAGGCAGTATAGCACAGTGGGTTAAGGTTCTGAGCTGCAGATCTGGAGACCTGGGTTTGAATCCCACAGTCAGTTAGGTTCATACTGTGTGATCCTGAGCAAGTCACTTAACTTCCTTGTGCTCCCAGGTCTCATCCGGAAACAAACTTCGGCATAGTGTGCTACTCCTGGTTAAACAATGTTCCCTTTCCTTTTCCTTCATTCCTTATTTCAGTTGCCCTCCTCTGGACCACCTCCACTCTGTATATGTCCTTCCAAAGATGTGGTTTCCAGAACTGGACACAGTACTCTAAATGGGGTCTTACTAGTGATCTATACAGAGGCAA
The DNA here is from genome assembly GCA_016271365.2 of Neoceratodus forsteri. Lineage (NCBI taxonomy): Eukaryota > Metazoa > Chordata > Ceratodontiformes > Ceratodontidae > Neoceratodus > Neoceratodus forsteri. The sequence goes on from CM028130.1 coordinate 61,260,248, forward strand.
AACCACCTCCTCTTTTTGCTGGTGACACCTCTCCCTGTGCACTTCAGCATCCCACAAGGTCTCCCAACTGCCTTGTTACACTGCCTGGCCACCTTTAGGTGATCAGATATGATAATCCCCAGATCTCCTTCCTTCTTGGTGATAACCAATACCATAAGCCTCACTTTGTACTCCGCCTCTGGGTTTCTGTGCCCTAAGTGCATTACTTTTCACTTTTTCACATTGAAACCCAGCTACCATACCCCTGACCAATCATGAAGTTTTTTCCAGGTCTCTGCTCATCCTTTCTGTCCTCAATGGTGTGTCCACCCTTTTCTTGATTTAGGTGTAATCTACAAAGAGACAGACCTTTCCTTTCAGCTCCTCTGCAATGTCACTTATAAAAACATTAAAGAGGATTGGTTGCAACACTGATCCCTGAGGCATCCCGCTAGTTACCCTCCCTTCTTCGGACTGGACTCCATTGGCCACAACCCTCTGTCACCTATCACCTAACCAATTTCTTATCCAGTTTACCACCTTTGGACCTACTCCTAAGCTTCCCAGCATTCTTATTAGTATACTATGTGGAACGATGTCGAAAGTCTTACTGAAATCTAGGTGTACGAAGTCCAGTGCTCTACCCTGATCTAATGCCTTGGTCACCTAGTGAAAGAAATCTATCAGATTAGTTTGACATAACACACACACACACACCCGAATCCATGCTGCCTTGGGTTATGTAACCCACTGGGTTCAAGATATTGTATTCCACAATCTTTTCCTTCAGCAGTGATTCCATTACCCTTCTCACCCCTGATGCCAAGCTGACTGGCCTATAACTGCCAGCCTCTTCCCTGCTACCACTTTCTATCCTATCCTATCTTGTCTATCCTTCTCCAGTCCACTGGAACAACTGCTGTTTCAGTGAGCTGTTAAATAGGAGAGTCAGAAGTGCAGCCAGTACCTCCCTGAGCTCCCTCACTCCCCCTGGATGGTTCTGTGTGATAACAGTGATAACAGTGATCGCATTTACGGCGAGTGTACATCGCAGAAAACCACAATGGTGATATACACTTGTCAGTGACACCACAACAGGCAACTAGATTTTAGATTGCTAACTCCAGGGGGGTGCATGTCGGGGAGGGGGTGACAGCACAAAAAAAAAAAGAATTAAGGCAGCAGCAGTAAAAGGTTTCCTGGTCCCTAGCCCCAAACCCAGTACCTGCTGCACTGAAGCTAGCCACCCTCACCACCACACCGCTCTCTGGAAAGCAATCTCTCAACCAACCTACCGGATACTCCAAAATGCCTGCACCATGGCAACAAGGCTAGCCAAGTCTGAATATTTTAAAACTGTCTTCCTCACAAACATGAATTTCCCTTCCCAGTTCTGGAAGGTTGTCCATGCCTTCTGTACTCCTATGTCCCATCCATCCTCCCCTATGCTTAAATTAAATGGCACTCTTGTGGCCAACCCGCCTGCCGAATTTAACTCCTATTATACCTCATGTGCCACTGAACTACTGAAGTCCCTCCCTACTTAACCCCCTTCCTCTTCACCCTCTAATGGAGCTACCCTTCCACCTACCTCTCACCCTACCTTTTCCTTCATGACAGTCTCCCCTAATGATACTCCAAAAGCCCTCCTCTTACGGCCTTGACCCTAAACGCCTCTCTCTCTCTCTCTCTCTCTCTCTCTCTCTCTCTCTGCACCTGCCATTGCCTATCCCCTCTCTATAATTCTAAATCTCTCATTCTCAACCACCTCAGTCCCCACCCTATTGAAACATGTTGTGGTCCTCCTTCTTTCTAAAGGGGGTGACCACTCATCCCCTAGCAACTATCACCCCATCTCTCTCCTCTCTACTCTAGTTAAATTACAAGAACACCTTGTTCTCTCACAGCTTACCTCATTTCTATCTGATACCTCTTTATTCACTCCTTTCCAATTTGGTTTCAGAAAAAGACATTCCACTACCACCTCTCTACTTCGGCCCACTGATACTATCCTTACCAGAATAGACAATGGCCAAATCACCTCTGCCATCTTTGTCAACTTTGTCAAAGCTTTTGGCACTGTATCCCATTACCTCCTCCTTAACACCCTCCCATCAGCTGTTCTGTCTTCTTCAGCCACTAGCTGGAACCCAATCCGTTAAGATCTCTGACGTCGTGCCTTGCTGTACATTCCCTCCAAAAAGTCTCTGGATGTGTTAAGAGAACCCCCTATTGGTAACTCTCTCCATGCTCACAAACAGCTTTCTTCTTTGCTAGGGCTAAATATCAACATTGACATCACTCAACCCATTCTAGGGAACCCCAATCTGAAAATAGCTGGGACAGTGCTGACTCAGTCAGCCTGGCCTTTTCTAGATACCTTTTTGGTTGAACACCTGGTGTATGAAGGCCAGCTTCTTACCTTTATGGAGGCCCATCAGAAATTTGCAAGGTCCCTGTCGATCTGTATCAAGTTCATTCAGAAAAGACATATGTTACTGCAGCACTTTGGTTCTGATGCTTGGTCCTGCTTCAGCCTTCTATTATGCAAAGGTGTGGGAGGTTCTCATGGAGACATAGCCCAGATTTATTTACTCCTGGGATCAGGCTCTTCCCTTCCTGGGTGGCCCCTAGGATTGGCTCAGCATATGGAAGGCTAGTTACCAACATATTAAGTGGGACCGATACCGCTTCAAGGTGGCCTTGGATATATGCACCAGGTGTCAGAAAGATACTGGGTCCCTATGCCATATTTCCTGGACCTGTAAAAAGGTGGCCCCCTTTTAGGAGGATATCAGGCTACGCTTGGATCCTCTGTTAGGACTTGATCAGGCTTTTACACTGGAGATTTGCATCCTGGGGGATTATGTTGGAAAATTAATTGGTAATCAAATACCTCACATTGCCCTCATCTCAGCCTGTGCCAAGAAAGTGGTTCTTTGGCACTGGTGTGATCAGGCCACTCCCAATTATCAGGAGTAGTACCAGGAAGTACTTTTTGCTCTACAGGCAGAATGTACTATTGCAAAACATGACAGATTCTAAGAGGCAGTACGAGCAGGTCTGGGAGCCTCTTTACATGTTGTTGACACTCAGGGCTGGGTGATGGTCAGTTCCTAAAGTCTTCCATATTTTACTGGTTGGGAGAGGCTCAGCACTGGATTCCCTGTGGTCATGCTTTGTTTACTCCATTTTCACCTCTGCAGGTCCTGGAGAGGTGATACTCCCCACTGATTTGGGATTTGGACACCCCTTTATCATTTTTTCCCCTCTATTCATGTGCCCCATTTGTTTTTTTGGGGGGTTAATTTCTCAGTTAGTTCTGTCTCCTGAGGATGGGGGGATGGAGGAAGACAGATTTTTTGTGGGCTTATGGAGGGATGGCAGGCAGACAAGACTGTCCATCTGGGTTTACTGGGTCTGACTTGAATGTTGGACTGCTTTGTCTTATCCCATTTATATAATCATAGTAGTGATTTTGTCTTGCAATCTATTTATTTGATACTGACTTGGTTCTTTAAATATACTCTGCTGGACTGTTTGTAGTATTATATATTTTGTCTGCCTTTTTTTTTTTCAATAAAGTTTACTTAGTTTGAAAAAAATGACCTCTTACAGCAAGACTTTGACAAGGTTCAACTCTGGTTTGCCAACCATCTGTTATTCCTCAATGCCAAGAAGGCTGTCTCCATGACCTTTGGCACAAGGTAGAGACTCTCTAGGCTTCCCTCCCTGCCCACAATCCACACCCTCGACAGGACTTTACTTGAGGACACATCCTCCTTCAGATACCTTGGTGTTTGGCTAGGCCAACATCTCAACTTCTCTGAACATATTTACGCCATTCAGAAAAAATTGTGCCCCATGCTTGGTGCCTTGTTCAGGAACTGTAGTTGCATCCCTGCTACGGCTAGGCATGAACTTGTCCAGGAGATGATCCTCTCCATTTTTGACTACTGTGACATAGTTTATGGTGCTGCTCCCAAGTCCTCTCTGACCAGATTGGACACCCTATTTAACTACTTCTGCTGCTTTGCCCTTGATGCTCCCTCTTGCACCCACCACTGCGATCTTTATCAAGCCCTATCCTTCCCCTCGCAAACAAATAGGAGCCTCTCTCACTGCGCTAAATTCACCTCTAAGCACTTGCTGGGTGAACTCTCATTCTACCCCCCCTCACTCCCTTAGATCTACTGACTCCCCTACTGTGGCTGTCCCCCACCTATCCACCCTCATCAGACAGTCAGGTTACTCCCACCGCCTCCCTAAATTGTGGAATTTATTCCCCCCAACAAATTCATCACTCATCCTCCTTCTACTCCATCAGCATTGCCCTCTATAATTTCCTAGCTCCTAGCTGCTCCTGCAGTGACCCTCCCTAATTCCTTCTTCTAAGCTCCCTACAAGTCCTCTCCCACCTTTTCTGTACTTTACCCTGCACCTCACTGATGCAAACCCCCCAGATACAACACTTTTGTCTTTTCCCCCTTCTCCCTCACCAACTGGAGATCCCTGCACTCTTACTGGCATTCTCAGCATCCTGATATTGTCTCATGGTTTGGCCATAGTTGTTAAGTTCTCCCTACTTCCATCCCCTCGTCCTTTCTTTATTCCTACAACCAACTCTCCCCACTATCACTCTAGCCTTCCTAGCCCCCTTGCAGGGTTCTCTACATCCTGAAGGGGTCCATCTGGGCCTCGGTTTTCTTCATCTCTCACCTTTACCCACCTCTACTGGCCTTTCCCCACCCCCTTGCAGAGTTCTCAGCATCCTGAAGGGTTCCTTTCAGGTTAGGTCCTATTCCCTCTGTTAGGTTATATTACATACTTCCTTCCTCCCTCCCCCCTCCCTCCCTTACACTTTCTAAAGTCCTACTGCCATCCTCCCCCTCTTCTCTCTAGCCCTCCCTGTCCCCTGCAGGGTTCTCAGCATCCTGAGGGGGTCCATCCAGAGGCTAGTCTTCTCTTTCCTCCTCCTTCATTCACCTTACCTCTTTACACTTGCACTTGCTTACTTACTTACTTTTTGCCCAATTACCATATCTTGTTTGCCCACACACACTGTGATCCACCTGACCCTCTAGCACTTGTTTTACTTCCATTTTTTCTATTCTTGTCCATGCCGGTGTAACCCCTTACTCCACTTCCCTTACACTTATTTTTGTTCCCTCAATTATTCGGACCTTCATTGTCCCACAAACATGGGCGCTAGTGCCCTCTCTGTAGCAGCCCCCACACTATGGAACAAGCTGTCCACTGAACTGCACACAATTAACAATCACTGTCAGTTCAAGACTCACCTCAAAGACTGGTTCCTGTTGGCATCCACCTGCCACTGCTTTAAGGACTAGCCCCCCCATAGGTTCCAGGGGTAGGGCCAAATAGATTCTCTTATTTACTGAAACTGTAACACCATGAGCAAGGCCACTGATTTACGGTGATTAAAACAATTAAATTCCATTTTCAACACTTAAGATTCCGGAATTTCACCGGTGATTGTTACTCTAATTTCCGGACCTTACTGGGATTCTGCTATCATTCTTTTAATATACGCATTAATAATCAGAATTAAAGAAGGCTTAATATACAGAGCATTAAATAAAGCAAACTAAAAATAGTACAGGAAGGAATTAAAAGAAAAATGCACTTTTTTATAGATTTACTGATCTGATAGAAAATGCCAGATTCCATGAAATCTTCATTTTTACCGGTCTTTCGGCAGCCTTAATTCCGAAATTTTACTGGATTTTCCGTTAAAAACCGAAAAACAGTGGCCTTGACCATGAGCCTTACTTTGCTTTGTTATTTGTTGTCCCTCAACCACTGCCACCATGTATTGCCAAATGTAACAATTGTAACCTTTCACTTTGTATTACCTGCTCTTGTTATGTTCTTGTTATTCTGATGTTTCTACTCTGTGCCACCTTACGTGGCCCAGGTCGTGTCTGAAAACGGTCCCTAGGATCAGTGCACCTACCCGGTTAACAAAGTCATAAATAAAAAAAAAAACCTCATTGTATTTTACATTGTATGTAACACCTGACTTATGCAAATGAATGTATGAAACATCTGTCTTATGCAAATGGATGTCCTCAATTGTCCCTTATTGTACAATGCACAATATGTAACATCTATCATTTTGCTAATGTATGTTAATTATGACTCTTGCAACTTGTATGTATGAATGTATTTCTGTTCAATCCACATTGTACCCCCTCTCCCAAGGTTGCACCAGGCGATGAGCAACTTGTTGCTCAGTGTGCCTTCCTGGTGAAACGTTTCAATAAATAAATAAAAAAATAAATAAAAAACACCCATCTAGCTTGGCAGCAGCAGGCCACACTACCCTACACAAACCCTCTTCCCTATCCCTCCTCTTCTGGTCACCATCGTAACCCTCTCTCGCTTATCCCTACCCTTACTGTCCCATTCCTTCACTACCCTTGCATGGTAGCTCACATGTGCAGCGCTGCAAATGAATTGCTTTTTTGAGAGTCACCCATTTGCAGTTGCTATTATCACTGGATATCCCCTTGGATGCACCCCATCTGGTCCCATTGTTTTTTCTACTTTCAGATTAGTGAGGCCCTTCAGGACTCTCTCCTCTGAAAAGGGATTAGTGTTCACCTCCCTCTAAAGCTCTTGTTACTTTTTTGTGGCTGCTCCCCTTCCCCTTCATCTGTGAACACTTGACAAAAGTATTTGTTCAGGACATCCGACTTTTCCTGGTCCCCCCTGCACAGTCCTTTTTTAACCTTACAGTCCTTCCCCTGGTCTTCCTCTTTCATTCACATACCTACGATATGTCTTGACCCTTTTGTTACTTCCCGGGCTATCCGCTCTTCAGTTTTGCTTTAATATTCATTACTGCTTTCTCTGCTTCCCCGATACACCTCCCAATCCTACTCCCTATGCATCTCTTTTACTTTCTGAATGCCACCCTTTTAGCCTTTATCTTTTCAGCCACCTCTTTTGAGAACACTAACAGTATCTTTTCCCCTTGTTTTTGCTCACTTGCTTGATGCAGAGGTTTGTTGCCTTCACTATGACCCCTTTTAGCTTCACCCACAGTTCCTCTGTCCCACCATCATCACTGAGGCATTCACCCATCTTTATAAAGTCTGTCTTCCTGAAGTCCAGGATGCTCACCCTTGTGTGGTTCAATTCTGTAGCCATCCTTGCACTGAATCACACTGTACAGTGATCACTGGTCCCCAGATGGCCTCCCACCTTGACGTCTGAAACACTGCCCCTGTTAGTGAGTACCAGATTCAGTACTGCCCCATGATGAGTGGGTTTTCCGACTAGTTGCCTGAGAAACACCCCTTGCCTGGAGTCCAGGATATCCATGCTTCTAGCGGAAGCTGCAGCTTGGATGCTCCAATCTACATCCTGCAAATTGAAGTCTCTCACCAGCAGCACCTCCCCGTTTTCTGCCATCTTCCCAGTAGCTTCCACCAGTACCTTATCAAACTCCTCTCCCTGTGCTCAAGGTCTGTAGATCACCCCAGTGTGAACAGTGGCTCCATTCCATGTCCCCTAAGTGACCCACAGTACCTCTGCCCCTCTGTGTGCCTTGTATGTATGTCTCTTTTTTGCTTTCCCTCACATAAATCACCACACCACCTTCCTTTTCTTCCCACCCTCTCCTTTTTGAACACTGTATAGCCTGGAAGTCATGGTTTTCAGTTCACCATGACTTGGTAATGGCCACAATATCCAGGCAGGCCTCTTCCATGATGGCTTCTATGTCGAGAATCTTATTTCCTAAACTTCTAGCATTCACACACATGGGCTGCCAGATTTTGTTACCACTCTGTTTGCTGCCCCTTCTTTAACATTTTGCCCTCTCTCCTTTCCCCTCTTCTTAACGGTCCCATTTCCATCCCCTTCATTTCTATCATCCTGCTTCTTTTATTAATTTGCACCCTGGGGGATTCCTCTTTCCTCGGGTTCTCTCTACTCTTTTCCTCAGCCTGTGGGGGGGGGGCAATTTCTGCCTTCCTGGTTTCTTCTGCCATCTCCTCAGATAGCTTAAATGTTCATTAAAGTCACATTTAAAGTATCCACTGAGGACTTCAGTCCCCCTCCCTAATGGATGCAGGCCATCTCCCCTGTATAGGCCCATATCCCTCCAGATGAGTCCCCAGTGCCCAGTGTCACCAAATCCCTCCTCTCTGCACTATTCCTTTAACCATGAGTTGAAGCTCCTGGTGTGGAAATCCCTCTCCTCCTCCCATCATAGACTGGCAGCACCTCGGCAAAAGTCACTGAGCATGCTACCTACATAAGATCCCTCACCAGCTCCCTAAACTCCCCCTGCACTATGTCAGCCCCATCCATAGTTAGATCATTTGTCCCCAGGTGAACAATGACATCTAGTTCTCCCTCCCGTTCTGCTGCCTATTGATCTTCAGGATCTGCTTCCTATCACTCTGAGCTGTGGTGCGGTGTAGGCACCTAACTTCCCTCTCCCCCCCCCTTTCTATTCCAAAATATTTACAACTTACATTCAAGTCCCCCAGCAGAAATTTCTCCCTCCTCTTCTGGGGTCACCTACCACCCTACATTGGGGTCTCCACTACAGAGGACCCCCTATATCCTCTCTAGTCACTGCCTTCAGTGCCCCCTCCTAGCAGTCTTGCCCCACCAGAGAGGTGTAGGAGTTACATAGTGGAACCTGTTGAGGACAGTGCCTCTGACCCACTACATATACCCTTCCAGAGCCCTCCATGTTTCAGCTGCTCCTGCTCCCTGGCATTTTCTGAGGTAACAGTGGCAGACTTAGTGGCCCTGAGTAGGAAAAGAGGGCTCCCAAATCCTAACCAACTCAGCCTGGAGACTAGCGACCTCCTTTCTCAACCCAGAGAGGGACAGGCAGATAGGGTAGCACCACAGACTCCAGAAGGTCTCTCATAAAACTGCTACCTAACATTCACTGCACTGTACCACTCACAGCATTTCTAATTCCCTCTCTCCCTGTGTTATCTGGAAATATTCTTGTACTCTTATCCCTGATAGGATGTTTCTAGTTTTCCCTTTTTTTGTATGTTATACCCCTTTGTACCTTTACCCTGGATAAGGTTTTTCCCTTCTACCCCTCTCAATTTAGACAATTACCACCCCTCAACCAAACTACAGGGCTAGACATAGTTCTTACAATATGGCCCTTAAATGTGGTCTTCTGTGGCTGGTCTCATATTTACCCTTCACTCAATACTAAATACACCAGCTTAAGCAGCTTTCACTCCTAGGTACCTCACCTTTGTTGTCTAAAAAAGAACACAAGCCTTTTTTGTCCCTCCTGTGGGAAATGCAGGCAGATTCTGCTTAAGGCATCACCTGCAGAAGAATGGGTCTAATAAAAAAAGCCACAGCCAACATCTAACCAGAAATCTGACAGCTCAGTCCCACCTCCAATTATCAACTTGCTGAGGCCCCAGGCCACACAATTATCACCCCTCCCCATACTAAAGGGCTAGACATAGTTCTTATAATATGGCCCCTACATATGGGTCATGCTGACTGGTCTTGAATTTACACTTTATTCAATAATAAATGCACCAGTTTAAAAGAGTTTTACCCCACCTACAGTATACTGTCTTGAAAATATGCAAGCCTTTCTTGTCCTTCCTGTGGCAAATGCAGTCAGATTCTGCAGGAACTGGGTGTCGAGTGCAACATTATTTTTTTCGAAGCACTGTGGTATGACATGGCTGGGAATGGTCACACAGAGCAGCAACAGCATTAGGTAAAACAGTATTATGGGGCTGATGTGGGTGTTGGGGCTTGGCTTTAGACAGCCCTTCCTGAGAAATTTCCTTTCAGACTGCTCTCTTTTTCACTGGCTTTTTGAATTTCCTGTTTCTTCCCATGGCAGTGTCCACTCCTCAGTATCACTCTCATAACCACGAGTCAGTGGCTTAACTTACTGTACATCAGACTTCTAACTTCTCTCATTCTTTATTCTACTCTTGTTGTGCATATGCTTCCTCATGCCCTATCTCCTTGTATGTTTCTTCCCTTTCTTTCTGTCTTACTACTTCTCCCTGCTGCTCCTCCTACTCTTGTACATCATACCTTTCTCAACATGTGCTTCTTCTTACCCCTGCCCCCTCCTTTTCCTTGCATAATCATGTTTATCCCTGCCTCTTTGACTCCTACTCACCTGCTTTCCTTTGCTCTGCCTTTTCTGCCACCTTAGTTGCATGCTTTACTGACACGTCCCCTACAGAAAAGAACAACATGTTGTTAATATGTTAACTATGTCTGACTATGTTTAAATATATCTCAAAGATATTTCAGATATAGATACATTTTTCCAGATATTTTTCAGGTATTTGCAGAATTCAATGAGATATGTCTTAAACTTGGTATACTGTAGATATTGGGCCAGAAATTCAAACTGCGCCATTGTGTGGCGCAAGCCCATGCACCGCTCAAAAGTTAGCCAGAGAGGTGTGGCCAGGCGATATTCAATGGAGTTGCGCTGTGCACATCTTTGAATATCGCCTCGGCCACACCACATCGTACATGGCACAGTGGAACTGCGCCACCGCAAGTGGTCAGAATGGAGCATTGAGATGCGGTGGCGCAAGTTCCATTGCGCCATGCGCAGCACCTGTGATATTCAAAGGGTGACATGCAAATGGGGCCATAATTTATGCAAGGCGCAGGGGGGCCATTTGCATCTAATTACGGCTCCATTTGCATGCCATTAGCATGCAGGTGCGCCGATCCCCGATGACTTGCGCCTGGCGCTCTGCCAGGCAGCAGCCGTCGGGGACCGAAGCCCTCTGCAGCCCGATCATGGGCATAATAGTACTTCCCCCCCATTACCCCTGATCGCAGGCATAACAGTACTTCCCCCCCATTAGCCCGATCATGGGCATAACAGTACTTTCCCCCACAGTAGCCCGATCGCAGGCATGACTGAAACTCCCCGAGTAGCCCAATCGCGGGCATCAGACCTCCCAAAGTCCAAGATCCCTGGTGGTCCAGTGGACGGCGAGAAGACAGATCGTGGGTGGCATCACCTCACCTCCCACGTCCAGAATTCCTGGTGATCTAGTGGCCCCACCCCTCCCGCCCACGGAGCATGAGCCAATGGGCGTGCAGCCTACGAGCTGTCAGTCAGCGGGTGGCGAGGCACCAGGTGGGTGGGGCTGCCACCCACCGGCTGATGGGGAGGCGGGTGTGGGGCTCCATGGGCGGGAGGAGTGGGGGCCACTAGATCACCAGGGATTCTGGATGTGGGGATGAGGATGCCGCCTCCGATCGGGCTACTCGAGGTGGGGGAACTATTATATTATGCCCGTGATCGGCTACTTAGGTGTGGGGACCTTCCAATATTCCCACAATCAGGCTAGTCGGGGTGGGAGATTTACATTATGCCCGCGATCGGGCTACTGGGGAGATTTACATTATGCCCGCGATCGGGCTGCTGGGGAGAATTACATTATGCCCGATCGGGCCACTGGGGGCGACACTTCAGCCCCGCAATCAGGGCATGGGGGTGCCGCCAGGTGCGGCGAGAACAGGACACCCACAGGTGGCAGCTGCTGTGTTACACCCTGCAATGCAGCAGCTCACCTGTGGGTGGCCCTTGACTTGATCCTTTTTTTTTTGGTGTAAAGTTATGCAGGCACAGGTAGGGGTTGCACCTGCATAACTCTGCATGGCCCGGCTGAATATCGGGCTGTGCAGTTTATGCATGGGCATGCCCCTCCACTAGTGCCTGCATACATTACTGTTGCGCCCCGGTGTATCGGGATTTGTGCAGGTGCACTTTTCCCTTTTAAATATCGCAGCGGGGCGCATTAGTGGGTTGTGCATGGCGCAACACTGTTGCGCCATGAGCAACTCTTTTGAATATCTGGGCCATTCTAAATAAAGATTTGTGATACTCTATATAGTAAAAAAAAATGTTTTAATGTTGCTATGGACTCTCTAATGAAACATTCTTATATTTGTATGTAAGTGTAATTTTACAGTGTGACTTCAATAAGTGTAAGTTAACATAACAAACATATATTTTCAGTATATTGGAAATAGATATTCTTGGTTATATTTCAGATATAGTTAAAAATTGGATTGGCCTAATAAATACCTGCAACATATCATGAATATATGTGTTATTTATCCATATTGTAGACTGATAATAGATGTTAAACATTCATTTTATTTAGCAAATTAATATATTTCATACTTATTTAATAAGGTTAACCCTGTCATGTCTAGCCTACAAGTTCATCTCTGATTTTACCACCACCCCAACCTTGCTGGCTTATTAGTTCCCAAGCCTAAAAGGTGCCTCCTCTGGGTCTCTAGTTATAAACTGCTTGAAGTATCCAGGATCAAAACTAATATAGGTAAGAGCTCTTATGCCTATTCAGCCCGGTCCCTCTGGAACTCCTTATATCATGAGCTGCAACCCCCCCCCCCCGCTTGAGTATTTTAAGACAGGGCTAAACACTTTTCTACTCAACAGCTCTCGCTGTACTTGCTACTGGTGATTATTTGTCCTTTTGTGCACTGCATCCTTGTGTTTATCATGTCTGCTTTGCTTATAGTATACTGTGGCTAATGTATTGTGTTCATACCTCTCCAGTTGCTTGTTTTCATGTATGGTCAATTAACTTATCTTATAAATGCAAATCCACCATTTGCATATTAGATATATTTAAGACGAAACCAAATGAAGTATTGTATGTACTCAGTGTTCCTGCTCTCTCTCTGAGATACTGCCTTTAATTAACTCTGGGTTGACCCTTAAAAAGTGACCGCTGGTTCAAGTCGGCCCACCTGTTACCAAAATTCAATAAATAAATAAACAAATAAGTATACAAATTATGTATATCTTTAGAACACATATGTATATGCAGACTACATTTTATGGGTATTGAATGTATTATTTATGCATATCTTCTTTTTGTAATATATATATATATTGTTTCCATGCAAGATACAGTATGTGTAGAATGTATTTAGAATATACAGTATGTTCTTCTTATATATTAAATATATTTTTTGTAAATGCTTACTTTAGTACTAAGTATACATTTGCATAACTAATTTGCATGTTTTAGAAGCACAGTTTATCAACCAAAGTCATGGTAATTTCTATGTTTAAAATAATTTTGCATTGACAAAATTATCATACAAACCAGAGGGAAAGGTACAGAGTGTAAACCAAGTACATGTAGGAGCTCACCCTTCTCTAAAGGCAGGAAAAAGGAGTGGTATACATACCAATGTGAGCATTTATTAAGCATCAGGTAAGAGGTAAACCCTATTTATAAGTATAAATGTGTAAACTGCCTGATTGAGATAACAGTGTATTATTAAATGATCATTCCAGTATAGGTATCTAAATGGTTGCCAACAAGATGAATTCCCAATATACAGTACTGATAAAGACAGGTAACATCATCATTATTTTATGTTCTTTCTGTCTGGGTATTTTAAGATATTTTTACATTGTATGCATTTACAAAATATGCTAGATATATGTCAACAACGCATAACAGTACTGTAGAACTAATATATTTCACTTTCATTTTATTTCATTATTTTCCCTGACCGTCCCAATATCATGAAAATAATATGAAAGTAAAATAAGTCTTAACTGAAAAAAATGTAATGCGTCAATGCTTGCCTAAACAATGATTGCTTTTTGTTGCCTACCTCTTTAAAATCAAAACTCAGTCATAGATACAGTACTATTTAGATACTGTACTATTTAAAAAGTCAGACAGTAATTTTAGCTGTTGTACTTTTGGCACATGCTTTGCTTTTGTTTTTAATACATTTAATATATTTATCTGGTTGGCCCTGCCTTTTCATGTCAGCATGCTTCTTTTCTGAGAGTTGATGGGTCAAGCTTGGTAGTAGTTGTAGCAGAAAGGGGACTGGAGCAGTCATGAAGAAGCAGCAAGAGACTGAAGGAGTTAGGGAGTTACTGCAGTTTTAGGCTTTTTTTGTTTTGCCTTGTTACATTAACGTATGTATCTGTTTGATACCATCTTTACTTTGCAGCTCTGATAAATCAGTGACTAGTAAGGATACTGGAACCAATGACAGAGGGACTGTGGAAGGAGCTGAGCAGCATGAAGAGAGAGTTGTTGAAGTGAATGAGTTTTGAGTGCAGTGGTTGGGCAGCCATTGTCAGTGGAAAGTGGGACAAGAATTCAGAGCCACAGCGCAGAAGCGCCATGACTGACAATTTTGTTGGAGATTGTAAATCTGCGAAAGCTACAGTATACAACATAACCCCCACACCAAGGGCTGAATTCCTGGGTTAGTACTTCAATCTTCTGAGTCTGAGACTGTTTGCAGAGTTCCAGTCAGAGAACTCTGATGCCACTCAACACTTGGGGCTGAGCTGAACTGCCAAGATCATGTCTACCTCTTTCTGTCAATCTGGTTGATCTCAGCTGGTACTGACTTAGCAGCAGTCACATGGTCATTGTCTTTTGGTTGAATCTTCAAAAACAGGAAGTTCTCAGGGAAATAAACCTTCTGATTGCCTAGCAGATGTGTGCTCTTTTGCCTCTCTTACTTCCCCTTCCAAGCAGTCTCTTTACTGATGTCATGTTTTCCCACTCTTCACTGATTGGCTGTGCCTGTCAGGTGAAGCTTAGGTTGTCCTCTAACTGGTCTGTAGTTGCATAGACTTGGCAGTGACCTACAGTATGGCCCCGTTCCCTTAGTCCTGTGGCAACAAAGAGTTGCATAGCTAATGGTTCCCATGCCTGTATGGGCTATATTTTATTTATGTTACGGTGCATCCCTCATAGTTTCCTCTGGCAGTCTTCCTATTGTGACCATGAGACTAGAACAAAACAAGCATTTGTCAATGCTGAACATTCACTTGCAGGTATTTGCAGTGGTGTTTGGCATGTATGGTGCTTTACCCTAATGCCCTGTACGATTGCTGGTATTTGCACAATAAATTTTCAGCATGACCTTTTTGTTACCCCCATTGTGCGCTACATAGGTGGAAACACGTTTTGGGCAGGATGTGAAAAATGACAGCAGTACTGCTCCATAAGGAAGTGTGGTAAAATGGCAATGTTGAAAATCTGGAGTGAAAATATTGAAAATTGCAAACCTACATGCGCGCGTGGGAACTGTGCAATGCACGCTCGTAAAACAGTCATTGTCAGGAATTTTTCGACCAAATTGTCAACACTGGCATTTTAAAACCTCTGCTAATGAACAGTGTCACTGTGATTGTCTTACTGTGTGCCATACATTGATTTTGCACACCGACTGCGCCATTGTGCACTACATGGGGGAAACACGTTTTGGGCAGGATGTGAAAAATGACAGCTGCACTGCTCATGAGGAGGTGTGGTAAAATGGCAATGTTGAAAATCTGGAGTGGAAATATTGAAAATTCGCAAACCTACGAGCGTGCGTAGGAACTGCGCAATGCATGCTCATAAAACAATCATTTTTAGGAATTGTTTCACCAAATTTTCAACATAGCCATTTTAAGACCTCTGCTAATGAACAGTGTCACCATGATTTTCTTAATGCGTCCCATACATTGATTTCGCACACCGACTGCGCCATTGTGCACTACATCGGTGGAAACACGTTTTGGGCAGGATGTGAAAAATGGCAGCTATACTGCTCATAAGGCGGTGTGGTAAAATGGCAATGTTGAAAATCTGGAGTGAAAATATTGAAAATTCGTGAACTTACGAACCTGCATAGGAACTGTGCAACGCACGCTCGTAAAACAGTCATTTTTGGAAATTTTTACACCGAATTTTCAGCATGGGGTTTTGGACCCCTTCTCATGAATGATGTCACTGTCATGGCATTATTCAGGCCCAAAAGGTGATTTCGTGCAGTGACTGCGAAATCACCTTTGGGCCTGAATAACGCCATGACAGTGACATCATTCATGAAGAAGTCCCAAAACCCTTTGTTGAAAATTTGCAAAAATTTCAAAAATGTCTGAGATATGCAATAAAGTTGAAACCCCTATCTAGCCCATTATACAGCTTACCGACATTTCCTCAGTTCACGGTCAGCTTTGAAGAGTGCAGCGTGTTCCTGGTCCACGAAGATCGTCACGCCCGAGCTCCGGAGGAGTAAGTATGGGGGTGAGGGGTGTGAGGAGGCTGGAGTGCGCAGTGGGTGGGTGGGGGGTTGTGGGAGGGAGTGGGAGACTACATGGGACCGTTTTTCTTTACAGGTTTAAAAAAAAAAAGCGACTATGTGGGATGTTTACGCACGCTAGGGTGAGCTCCCAGCGTGGCACCAAAGCTTTGGGGGGGCGGCGTGATGCGGGGGGGAGCGCGTGATGTGAGGGGAGTGGCGAGACATGGTGCTCAGTATGACAGCGGTGGTTTTCTTTGAAGCAGGAGACCACCGCTGTCATACAGAGCTCCCACACCCATTGGTGCAGGACCGCCATGCCTGCTCAACAGCACTGGATTGCAAGGGAGAGGCACACCTCCAAAGTGTGCTACTCTCCCAAAACGTTCCTTGTGCATGCGCGCAAGCGAACGTAAAAAGTGCCCAGTCTTTGTACAGTATGTAGAATGTACATCGAGACAAATGGACCTTGGATCCACTCCGATACTTTCAAATATTACATTTATTTGATATCCACTGTAACACTTCCAATGATTTTTGGGATGATTGATTTCTTCCGGGATTATTATTAACAGTGGGACAAGTATTTAAGTGTTAACTTTCATACTGCACACTTTTTATGTTCATTTTAAGAGCCATCTGTGCCTTTAAAACCCAGAGCCAGCTCCCTTCATATTACAATTATCTGACCCTCCAGTTTTTCAAGTTACCAACATTGATATTCTGAATTATCTTTTCAGTCTTCTGTGTTTTAATTTCTTGTTTCCCAGTTCACACAACTGGAAAGTAATAACTTGAGATGCTAAAGGAGTCCTTTCAATGAAGCTATATTGTTAGTGTCTTGAAGTCACAAATGACTCATAAAATCAACAAAACGTTGTATGGTATGCAAATGAATACTTAACCACTTGTTATACTGTCAATAATCATTGCATAAGTCGGTCGCCCAAAGAAACATAGGAACTGTTACAGTGGATATCATGTAAATTTGATATTTGGAAATATTGGACTTGAGTTACATTCCACTTGTCTTGATATGGTTTTTACTGACTAGGAAGTCCAAAAACCCTGTCTCATATTTAACATAACCAATAGGACCTTGCTGCTCAGAGTGTTTGTAGTTTTGGTTTTTGTATGTGTTTAACCCACTGTATCATTTATAGAGGCTGGGCACACGCTGAGAGTATCTGCAAGTGTTCACTTCTGAGTGTTCTCAGATCTGCCTCACTGCCTGTCAGTTCCTGGCATGGAGCCAAGTATTTACAAACAAGTTGACCCTTCATCATGATCAAGAGGCTCATCCAGTCCCACATTGTGTGGTGTGGTGGCTACTGTTGGTGTAAACCATGGTGGCACTAAGGAAAGATTCTGCTGATGGTCCCAGCTTTTTGTGCCATCCTGTGGGCATGGTAAAAGGTTGTCTGTGGCCGGATGCCATCAAGATCTGATGAGCAACTCCTAGGAAGAAGCAGAGGTAAGAACTAAATTGGGGAGGGGGTCACAGATGTACAGTATTAGTAATGCTGTATGGAAATGCCTGCCCTGTTTTTCTCTCTCCCCCATTGCCCTTTTCCCAGGACACATCTATAAATGAGTTGTTTCACAGATCAGTATGCCTTTCTGGAGAAACATAGAAAATAAGTAAATTATATAAAAAAAAATTCTTTCTCTGTAGAGATATGGCAGTCTTGTGTATAGACAGTTGCACCCCACAACTCCCTGCTTGTAATGCTAGGAATCCTATGATCGCCCAACATATGTTTTTAAGTTGAACATTTGGGACAGGAATATAGATGATACAGTGTTTGTTTGGGAAGGAGTTAATACCACATCCACTGAATATGCAGACTTTCTGAACAACAACAAGGATTTAAATCTCAAATTCACTTCAAATTCAGATAAAACATAGATGTCATTTTTTGTATTAATGGCTCAGTGCAAGTGATTATCAAATGATTAGCATTCAAATTTACAGGAAACCCACACTGAGTAAAACTTTTTTTTACAAGTCCAAAGTGCCCACCCACAACATGTAATTCAAGCAGTCCCATATGGACGGTTAGTACAAATACATGGAAATTGTTCCTCCCTTGCACTTTTTCCTATACAAGTGGAAGAACTTAGCCACTGCTTTTTATCAATGTGAGTGAGCACAAGACATGGCAGATACACTTTTTACCCCACCGTAACAGGCCAAAGGATAAACTCTCAGGAGTTACCTTTATGACAGAATACAATAGTCTTTCACCACAGGTGACCTCCATAATCAAGAGATTTTGGCATGTGCTGAGAGGAGATGAGACCTTATCAAGCATGGGATACTCTCCACAGATTACCTACCACTTTGGTAGAAAGTTGGGAGAGTGGAACACAAAATATACACAAGGGCCTCCAGAAATAGACACACATAAACTGGCTGCCACCACCACCACCAACTGGCAATCATAGGATAGATGTTTTTGGTATAACTTGTGCATGTTTTTTAAAACAGGTCTTGAATTTAAACAACCCATAACTACAGAAAAAGTGGCTATCAGGGAATTCTCAATTGTTCCACATCTTTTGTGGTTCATGCAATCAAATATACAGTGGCGTGAAAAAGTATTTGCCCCCTTCCTGATTTTCTCTATTATTGCATATTTGTCACACTGGATGTTTTCAGGTCTTTAGACAAAAGATAATATTAGATAAAGGGAACCTGAGTGGACAAATAACACTTTTTTTTTTTACTTATTTCATTTATTTAATGAAAAAGTTAACCAACACCAACTGGCACTGTGTGAAAAGTAATTGCCCCCTAGTTAAATCAGCCCAATTAAAGGGATAATTAGAGTCAGCTGATTGAACACAGCCAGGCTTGATTACAGCCAGCCCTGCTCAATATAAACCTCACTTATTTTGGCCCCTTACCATCAGAGTCACATTGCCAGCACAAAGATTAAACAAGCACATTATGCCATGATCAAAGGAAGTTCCTGAAAAGATCAGAAAACATTTTGTTGCCCTCTATCAGTCTGGAAGGGTTACAAAGCTATTTCTAAGGCTCTGGGACTCCATCAAACCACAGTGAGAGCCATAATCTCCAAATGGAGAACACTTGGAACAGTAGTGACCCTTCCCAGAGTGGGCAGCCTGCCAAAATTACTCCAAGGGCGCAGTGTAAAATCATCCAAGAAGTCTCAAAGGATCCTAAAACAACATCCAAAGAACTGCAGGCTTCTCTTGCCTCAGCTAAGGTCAGTGTTTATGACTCCACAATCAGAAAGAGACTGGGCAAAAATGGGCTTCATGTGAGAGTAGCAAGGCGGAAACCACTGCTAACCAAGAAGAACATAAATGCTCGTCTCTCATTTGCCAAGAAGCACCTGGATGATCCACAAGCCTTTTGGGAAAATGTTCTATGGACAGATGAGTCCAAAGTGGAACTTTTTGGACAACATGGATCCCATAATGTCTCGCGTAAAGCAAACACAGCATTCCACAGTAAGAACACCATACCAACAGTCAAACATGGTGGTGGTAGTGTGATGGTGTGGGATGCTTGCTGCCTAAGGACCTGGATGACTTGCCATAATTAAAGGAACCATGAATTCTGCTCTGTACCAGAAAATTCTTAAGGAGAATGTCCAGTCATCCTTCCATCAGCTGAAGCTGAAGCGTAGTTGGGTCATGCAGCAAGACAATGATCCAAAACACAAAAGCAAGTCCACATCAGAATGGCTAAAGAAGTAAAATTAAAGTTTTAGAGTGGCTAGTCAAAGTCCAGACTTAAACCCAATAGAGATGCTGTGGCAGGACCTGAAGCGAGCAGTTCATGCTCGAAAACCTACCAAATGTTACTGAATTAAAGCAGTTCTGCGAGGAAGAGTGGTTAAATTCCTTCACAGCGATGTGAAAGACTGATATTGAATTATAGGAAGTGTTTGGTTGCAGTCATTGCAGCTAAATGTGGCGTAACCAGTTATTAAGTGTAAGGGGCAATTACTTTTCACACAGTGCCAATTGGTGTTGGTTAACTTTTTTCATTAAATAAGTGAAATAAAAAAAAAAAGAAGTGTTATTTGTTCACTCAGGTTCCCTTTATCTAATATTACATTCTGTCTAAAGACCTGAAAACATCCAGTGTGACAAATATGCAATAATAGAGAAAATCAGGAAGGGGGCAAATACTTTTTCACGCCACTGTATTTGCCAGAAGATACACATTGGTCATACTAGACATCCTCCTTGCAAACACATACAGGAGCATTCTTGGTCAATTGAGGCTGTAGCCTTTGATTCTCCTTTGGAAACTCACTTTGCTTTCAATTATGGAACAAAAATCCCAATTCACTCATGATTATGAGTAATAAATGTGTTCTCCCATTACCTAGGCAAGAGGATAGATGTAACCCTTTTTACAAAAGGAGCATGTGGATAAATACCCTGCACGCTTCAATTCATAATGGCCTTAACAATAGCACTGACATCATTCTGTTTTCAGAGTTGTATATACAATGAATGGATGCATATTGTTCTACTCAAGAAATATTTTAAATTGTGATACATACCAGTATTGTTAGTGCTGTATAATAATGCTCACACTGCTTTTGCATACTAATTCTCTGTTCTTTTTTCTTCCCTTTTTTCTCATTCAGATCCTCATCTCTGCATGAATTTAAGAGTGATAGTGTGCATTTTTCAACAAAAACGGGCCTCTAAATTGCATCTTGCTTCAAAAAAACTCTTTGCCTAGTTCTATGTTACTATTTCTCATTATTATATATTTTGTTCTCCTGATACACATATGGAAGCATGTCCCTCTCCTTTTTTCTCTATCTGTCTCACCTTCCCCTACACTAACTCCTATGTCTTTCTATATAGACACTAGTTTGTCCTGGCTCTTTAGTCTTCTGAATTTTTCCACTGCTGCTTTCCACTTAACTATTCCAGTAGCAGTATTTGGGTTCTACTTTTTGACACTAGGCCATTTATTACCTGTAGTACTTAACTTAATTGTGAGGCTGCTGGACTTCTGATTCTTTTGACCCTTGTTATAGTTAGTGCTCTTCATTTAATTTTTTTTCTGATATGTCTGTAACAATTTTATCAAGAAAACCCAGCACATTAGCTACCTGGTACAAAAGTCACTTACTAAAAATTTCACAACACAAAAGTGAACATTTTTATTAAATAGAATACATAGTTAAGGTACCAGACATAAATTGCAGAGGAAAAAAGGCTTAATGTTTCACATCAAAATGTGATGCTTTGTCAAGAGCTGTACTATACTGAGTAACGAACATTTATAGAACAACAATTTCATGTGCAAATTATTTAAGCAATTAAATTAAACTAGTAAGTCATGGATTAAAAACAAAACACCAAGTCAGGGAGATGAAGGCCAACATACATTAAAAGCACAGATCACTCTTCTCTAAAAGATCTGGATTACAATTAAACAGAGAGAATGAGACATTAACTAAGCAAGAGCTAAATAAATATGCAAATAAACACATCATTTATGTACATAGTGATTTACATAATAAAAATGGGTGATTCGCATATTACATTTTGTTGTTGGTTATCATGTTCACTGTAACTGAATAATGCAATTACAGGAAGGGTCCCCAATTGAATCTACCATTTAACTCTCTCTTTCATAGCCTTAAGCCTCTATATTCAATAGGCTTCATGTTGAAGTATCTTGGTACACAAATCGCCATGTCTCAGACCAGTTTTGACTTTTTCAATCAACATTATGTTCACCCTCACTGTTGATAACATGTGCTGCAAGGGCATTTTTCTCATCCCTCCAATTAATGCAGCTGTTGAAATACTTTCCAAGCCTAAGGTGGCAGAACACACAGCAGCTCCACCCAGGTTTGTATACCATGCAGGTAATAATCTCATGGATAAAATATTTTATGGATTGCTGGTATTGCGTATGGATTTTTATCCTGACAATTTTGTTGTTTTTATGCAAGCCAATGGTCATGAAAAGTTGTTGTGGTATAGTTCTGGTATCACAATGATACCACAAGAGTCACTGGAAGGTTTGATACTTTTTATTGGACCAATATATATCTTGTACAAAGATGGTATAGTACAAAAGCTTTCGGGACCTCACAGGTCCCTTCTTCAGGTATATAGGCTATTCAAATGCCCGACAAAATGGAACATGGAACATCCTTCTGGATTTACATTTTTTTTAAATCAGATATATAAGTTCAATTATATGTCTGATAAATAAAAACAGTGTAATCCAGATTTATTTAAAGAAGGGCTATTTTTGCTTTTGATGTATATTAGTCTTGAACTCCCAGAGCCTGATTCACAAAAGGGGTTGAGATTGGCACAAGCTGTGGCAAACAGCAGCTTGAGCTGAAGCCTGGTGCACCTGGGACCCTGCGCCAGGTTCAAGGTATAGGAGGGGTCCCGGCGCCTAAATCCCCACACTTGCGGCAACCTCTCCTGTCCAACAAATGCCCAGTCCATGACAGGGACTGCCACAAGCTCCTGCAGCACAGGCAAACATCCTTTCCCCTTCCTTGGTGGAATAGTAGTCCCTCCCCCACCCTGATATGCCTGACAATGAGTAAACACAGGGTTACCTTGGTGGTCTAGCATCCCCTTCCCTGATCTCCAATAGTGCCCATTATTGTACTATAACTTAATTACCCTTGACCTGGTGGTCTAGTGGTGCCCCCTCCCCGATCCCTAATAGCACCCATTGTTAAATCATAAACCCCCATCCTGGTGGTCTTATGGTCCCCACCCCCTCCCCAGCAGGTAATGCCCACCACCCACTCCCCCAATCCTGAAATGCAGCTGGCAACTGGCCAGCCCACCTTACACCCCGCTGCCGTCTGCCAGACTGACTGTCATTGAGCAGCTACTGTATAGTATACACACTCATGAATAATCATGGGCGCATACACTATACAGTAGCTGCTCAATAAATGATTCAATCTGGAAATCCAGCTGAAGAGGTATGAGTTGGGCTGTGCCAGTCACTGACTGTGCTTCAGGACTGAGGGAGCCAGGTGGTGGGTACTACCTGCTGGGGTGGAGGACACCAGACCACCAGGTTGAGGAATCAATATGACACAACAACGGGCACCATGTGGGATTGAAGGAGTTAACTAGACCACCCGGTTGGGGGGAGTTCATTTCTAATACAATAACAGGTGCTACCAGGGATTGGGGGACCACTAGACCACCAGATCAGGGGGAATTAAGCTATAGTACAATAACGGGTGATATCGGGGATCAGGCCACTAGAAGATCAGGATAACTATATGTTTCAATCAATCAATCAATCAATCAATCAATCAATCAATCAATCTTTATTTTACCAGGTGAGACACCATTGAGTTGGAACTCATTTGCAATGTGGACCTGGACAGGACAGGGTCACATAACTAGGCAATGCAAATAGGGTACACAATTGATAGATGAGAAAAATGCCCAGAATACCCAGAAGTGGGAACACAAAATAATACAAGACACAAAAATAACAGTTATATGCAATACATACGTATGAGTACAGTAGTTATGTGTAGTAAATTGAAGTAAATTAATGAGGAGCAAAGAAGGGGAACCAGACAGAAGAGGAGAAGGAGTAGGAGGGGGGTACAAGACAACTATCAAGGGGAGAAAAAGTAGTTTAAAGGGTATGAGGCAAGATAAGAAGAAGAGAAGGAAGAGCATCCGGCAGGCTACACAGGGTAGAAGGCCCAAGCCATAGGTTGGCAGTACTCAGGGGATCAATTGCAGTGCTCATTGAAGGAACATGTAAATAATATTTTGAAGGTAGACAATTTTATAGGGATTACTAACTTCAAGGATTTTTGGAGTTTATTCAATTGAAAAGGGAGCATGTACATTATAGATGCTTGACCAAAGTGGGAGTTGACTTTGGGGATAAGGAAAGTGGTATAGGAGAGGCTGCTCAAGGTGTAACTACCCGCAGTATACAAGGGCAGACACTCAATGATGTACTGTGGAAGTTTTTTGATGAGAGCTCTAAAAATTAAGACTGCAGCATTTTTCTGACTTCTAAATTTCAGTGATTTCCACCCAGCTTGGGAGTAAAGGGTGCAGTGATGAGTTGAGTATGGAGCTCTGGTGATAAATCTTATAGCCCAGTGACAGAGTGTGTCAAGTATGGAAAAATCGGAGCTGGGACCTTGACCATAAATGAAGTCAGCATAGTCCAAAAGTGGAATAAATGTGCTTTACAGTAGCCTGTTTTTTGCATCCTAAGTGAATAGATGCTTGAACCAGTAGAAAAGACCATGTCTTTGTTTGAGTTTTTTTGAAAGTTCTTCAATGTGGTCAGCACAAGAGAGCTTGTGGTCAATCCAGAGACCCAGGTATTTGAATTTCATCACAAACTCTAAGGATTCACCTAGAAGCGTGGTAATTTGTGGAACTAGACCAAGGGTGTAGGATTGGGTGTGTTGGCAACCGAAGAGAAAAACATAGCCTTTTTTTTGGCATTTAGCAATAGCTTTTGATCCATGAGGCTTAGTTGCAATTGACTGAAGTCTAGTTGGAGGTCCATACTGGCTAGTTGAGGAGTAGGCCTGTCAATATAGAGAACTGTATCGTTTGCAGAAAGATGGATGTAAGCTGACTTGATGTCTGAATCAATATCGTTCATATACAATGCAAAAAGCAGAGGCTCCAGGATGGAACCCTGTGGCACACCGCTCTGGAGACCTTTTAAGGGAAAAAGCTCTTTATCTGCTTTGACATGCTGGATACATCCTGTAATATAACTGAAGAACCATTTTAATGCTGAGGGATCGAAACCAATGTTTCTAAGCGAGACCAGAAGAAGGTCATGATCCATGGTGTTGACCGCCTAACTCAAGTTGAGAAATAAGGCACACATGTAATTTCTGGCATCTAAGGCCTTCTGCCAGTCATTAGTGACTTTTGCAAGGGGCATATAGTGCTGTGACATGGCCCAAAACCAGACTGTATCAGATTCAGTAAATTGAAAGTCTCCAAGAAGTTCCTAAGCTGAAGGTTAACTAATTTCTCCAGCATTTTATAGATGATAGGGAATAAAGACATTTGCCTGTAGTTATTTAGATTGCTTCAGTCACCGGACTTAAATAGTAGCATGACATGGGCAGTTTTCCTAATTGCTGGAATGATACCTTGTGTTAAGAATACATTGAAAAGGTGGGTAATAGGGGCTCACTTACTCATTGTTGGGCATACTGGGGTGGGGGAGGGACTGCTAGTCCACCAGGGTAGGGGACAAGGAAGATTATTCAAGAGCATGTACACTATACAGTAGCCGCTCAATGACAGTTCAGTCTGGCGGCCAGCAGTGGAGATGTGTGGGCTGTGCCAGTTGCTGACTGCATTTCAGGATGGTGGAAGCAGGGTGGTGGGCACTGTCTGATGGGGTGGGGGGTGGAAGACCACTAGACCACCAGGATGAGGGGGAATTAATTTATAATACAATAATGGGCACTATCGGGGATATGGGAGGGGGGACCACTAGACCACCAAGTCAGGGGGAATTGATTTATAGTACAATAATGGGTGGTATTGGTGATTGGGGAAGGGGTACCACTAGACCACCAGGTCAGGGGGTATACATTTGTAATACAATAATGGGCACTATTGGGGATCAGGGAGGGGAGACCACTGGACCACCAGATCAGAGGGAATTAATTTATAATCCAATACCAGGTGCTATCAGGGATCAGGGAGGGGGGACCACTAGTCTACCAGGGATATTGGACCTTAATAGGTTTTTGTTAATATGTCTCGAACATTGATTTCCCACAATGACCGCACCATTCTGCACCACATGAAGATGACAACTGCACCATTGATAGGGCGGTGTGAAGAGATGGCAATGTGGGAAATCTGGAGTGAAAATATTAAACATTCTCAAAGTTACAAGCATGTGTGAAAACTGCACATCGCTTACTCATAACATAGTCATTTAGTGGAGTTATTTCACCAAATTTTTAATATAGCCATTCTGGCATCTATGCTCATGAATAGTGGCACTATGATTATCTTAATCTACCCAAACATTGTTTCCCACGGCGACCGTGTGATTGCGTACCAGATGTGCGATACTACATTTCGGGTAGGATGTGACAAATGACAGCTGAACTATTGATAAGAAGGTGTGCAAAAATGACAATGTTGAAAATCTGGAGTGAAAATATTACAAATTCTTGAACTTACAACTGTGCATGGACACTACACAATGCACGCTTGTAACATAGTCATTTTAAGGATTTTTTTCACCAGATTTTCAACACAGACATTATGGGATGTCTGCTCATGAACAGTGTCACTGTGATTTTCTTACTTTGCTCTGAACATTTTTTTCTACAGCGACTGTGCCACTGCATGCCAGATGTGCGAAAACACAGTTCAGGTAGGATGTGGGAAATGAAAGCTGTACTTTTCATAAGTAGGTGTGAAAAAATGGCAATAGTGAAAATCTGGAGTACAAATATTAAAAATGATCAAAGTTACAAGCGTGCATGGAAACTGCAAAACGCACGCTTGTAAAACAGTAATTTTATGGATGTTTGTCACCTAATTTTCAACACAGGTATTTTAGGACCTCAGCTCATGAACAGAGTCATTGTGATTTTTCTAATCTGTCCCAAACACTGATTTCCCACAGTGGTTATGCTATTCTGCGCCGGGAGTGCAAAAACATATTTTGGCCAGGATGTGAAAAATGACAGCTATACTGTTCATAAAGAGGTGTGGAAATATGGCAGTGTTGAAAATCTGGAGTGAAAATACTAGAAATTCGAGAAGTTACGAGCATGCGTGGGAATTGCACAATGCACGCTCATAAAACAGTCATTTTTTTGATTTTCTTTTTCACCAAATTTACAACATAGGCTTTTTGAGAGGCCACCTGATGAACAGTGGCACTGCCACTTCATTAATTGGTCCCAAAGGGTGAGTCTGTGCAGTGACTGCAAAATCACCTTACGGGACTGAATAACGCCATGACAGTAACTGAATTCATGAGGAGGGTCCCAATAACCCCATGTTGAAAATTTGGTGGCAACATTCCCAAAACCGCCCGAGATATGCATCAAAGTTGAAAAACCCCTATCAGTGCCATTATACAGCTTACCGACATTTCTTCAGTTCACGGTTGGCTTTTAAGAGTGCAGACGTGTTCCCAGTCCACAGAAGATCTTCATGCCAAGTTCCTGAGGGAAGTATGGGGCGAGTAGGGGTGTGAGGTGGTGGGGCACTCAGTAGGTGGGTGTGGGTTGGGGAGGGAGCTGTGGACTGTGAGGGACCATTTTCTACTTTACAGGGGAAAGAAAACAAATTGCGGGAAGGTTTTTGTTTTTATAGGTACATTTGACACACTGGGGTGGGCTCCCAGCATGTCACCTGCATGTTTTTTTGGGGGGAGGGACTGGAGCCAACAGGGATTGGGCACCCAGTTGGCAAATAAAAAAGAGTGTTTTCGGGGGGATGATGCTGACAGGAATTGGGCTCCCCCATCAGCAAATGAACTGATGAGGATGGGTGTCATCAGCAGGTTTTTTTTGGGGGACTGTAGCCAGTGGGGATTGGGCACCCAGTCTTCAAATAAAGAGTGTTGGGAGGGATGATGCCAATGGGGATTGGGCTCCCCCATTGGCAAATGAATTGGGGGAGGGGGAGTATTGTAGCTGATGGAGATTGGGAGCCCCATCGGCAAATAAAGAGTGTTGGGGGGAGGGATAATGCTGACAGGGGGATTGAGTGCCCCCCTAAGTTGGCTTTTCTGGGGACTGTACAAGGCGGATGGCACAGCCACCACCATGTCACACTGAAACTTACACCAGGAAAGGCAAGCCCTGAAATGAGGTGGCGCTCCCTCATTGCAGCAGCTAAAACCTTTCAAGGTGGTGGACACTCTTTTGCACTGCTGTCATAGACAGTGTGCAATCTAATTCATACCACGGAGCCCAGCCCCAAAAAGCACAGGCCACAACAGGACTGCGCCTCCAAAACCTGCTATTCTGAAGTTACCACAGCATGTTTCTTGAGCAGGTGCAAGACAACATAAAAAGCGATTCAGAATTCCATGGAATTTAGTAAACATTTCCCAGAATGCAGAGCCCTTCTGGGCCATTGGACTGCTGCTGCCTTGTCCGTTTCAGGTGGACCTGGGAACCAGCTCCTCCATTGAGAGTTTCCACAGGCTGAGAGACACTGTTCCAACCTGATCCACAGGTCAGGCCATGTTCCTCACAAAACCTACATTGATGGATCTGGGCAAAGAGATGCCACCAAGCAAACACCAAAAGAGGGACAGCAACCTTGAGCTGCTCCAAGGGTTCTGTTGCAGATACTGTCACTCCCCAGACTCTCAGAGTGCAGAACCTTTCTGGGCTGTTGGACTGCCGCTGCCTCGTTTACTTCAGACGGACCTGGGACCATGTTCCTCCTGCGAGACCTTCCCCAGGCTGAGAGATATGGTTCCCACCTGATCCACAGGTTGGGCCATGCTCCACCCAAAAAGCCACTACAGGAAAAGACGCCTGCCCTAGCCTGACTTACGCTGCAGGATCTGGGCAAAGAGACACCACCAAGCAATCACCAAAAGAGGGACAGCAACCTTGAGCCACTCCGAGGGTTTGGTTCCAGATGCTGTAACTCCCCAGACTCTCAGAGCTCAGTGCCCTCCTGGGCCATTGGACTGCCACCACCTCATCTGCTTCAGGTGGACCTGGGACCCTGCTCCTCCAGCAAGACCTTTCCTGATTCCTGCCTGATCCACAGATCAGGCTGCACTCCACCCAAAACGCTGCTACAGGAAAAGATGCCTGCCCTAGCCCGACCCACACTGGTGGATCTGGACAAAGAGACACCACCAAGCCACCACCAAAAGTGGGACAGCAACTTTGAGCTGCTCTGAGGGTTTGGATGCAGACACTGTAACTCTCTAGGTACTTTAAAGTGCCAGACTGCCTTGGCTAGCAAAGAAAGAACTGTCTTAATTATTGGCGCCTTGCAGCAGATTGGCCAGTACTCCTAGTGCCTTCTCCGGATTGACTGGAAGTACGCTCTGCTGTCTAAGGCCCTTTACAGCTCCCAGATGGACTTCATCTTCTTTCTAACTGCTGTTTTCAGAGTTTTCTTATCAGAATTCTGTATTACAGTGTTAAGGTTTACATAGTGCTAGTTGTAACTGTGAATTTTAAACTGTGCCTGAAACAGCCTCTGTACTCTCTAACTGTAGCCTTATAATCATTAGAATTTCTGAGTGAATTACAACTCTTTGTTGCTAATTTTTACAGTTTTACTATTAGAGTTTATTAGTAAATTGCAGCTCTTCTCTTGCATTAGTCTGCTAATTTACCCAGCTTCAAATGTTAAATTTGATCTATTCCTCACCTCTCTATATTGTCCTCAGCCTCCTTACTGGTTATCCCTGATTTATGTTTTAGATTACTCGCACTTGATGCATTTACCTGTTTTATCATGTTATAGTTATCCTTGATTCATGTTCTAAATTGTACTTGCACTTAACATGCATGCCTGTTATTGTCTATCTTAACTTATTGTTACTTGGAATCCTGTTGTTATGTACCTTGATGACAATACCACTGTCTTGTATCCCTGCTGTATAACATTGTTGTATTGTTTCAGTACCTTGTAACCTCCCAGGTCATGCCTGAAAATAGTCATCTCTATGGCTAGCGCACCCTACCAGGTTAACAAAAACTAAATAAATAAAAAAGCAGTTTAGAAACAGGATTGCTATTCTGCCTAAACTCTAGAATTCCACATTCTGCAGGTAGTAATGACAAGTTTGAACAGTCAGAGATGTTTGATCTGCTGTCCTCCAGCAAGTCAAAAGGACATACCCCGAAGCTCAGAGATGGTAAATTCAGGAGTAAGGCTTTGTGTTAATCCTGGAGTCTGGACAAATTTATGTTTAGTAAGGGAATCGTAGAGTGTCCTTGGGTAGTAGAATGTGAAGGGAAATCCTTATAAATTAGTACATGCTTGTACAACATATTTATTCTAACCAGCTTATGAAGCAAGGGAAGGGGGTCAACATGATGACCCCAGAGTCCCTTCCAACTTTTATTTCTATATTCTAATATTAAAACATGAAAGTTAGGAATCATATATTTTAGAGTTCAGTCTTTTCTCTTTTGTGAGCCCCAGCTGGGCTGAAAAGGATAGTGTTCTTCTGTATTATGAAGTCCCTAATATATGTGACTTGATTTTGGGCCAGGATAGTGAGATTCCACAGTTTACCATATAGGACACATAACTGAAATATGGATGTCATATAACCAGTGATCCTCACATGGTCAGTTGGTCTTGGTGGGTAAACAGGGATGAGCAGAACACCATACACAAGTGCCATGTCTGACTAGTCCAGCCAAAAGGACAAAACCCTGTTAGCCAGCCCGCTGACACAGAGGCACAATCACTTTCTGTAACACCGATGACCCGGGTTCTGGAACAGACTCGGGAGTCGGAAGACCAGCTGGGGGGGGGTAGGATTGAGTGTCTGGTGGACTGCGCTCCTACTCTGGGGGAGGTGGGGGTTGAGTGCCCGACGCATGATGGACCCCTGGTGGAGGCTGGGAGTTCTGCTGTGATCGGCTCCTGTACATTCGGGGGGCAGGGTGGACTTGGGTCATCATTGCACGTCCCTGCTCCTGTGGGATTCAAAGCCTTCAAAATATACCGACCCCTGCTAATGAGCTAACTCCACTGCCATCTCCTCTGTCCACCAAAGTTTTCCTTTTGGCGGCCTCACTCGGGGGGGGGAGAAGTCCGAGTATGAGGGAATGGCTGCCAGAGCCTGGTGAGCCTGTCTGGGCTTGGGGTGCTGGCACAGAAAAAATCAATACAAAAAATAACAATAAAACTCTGTTCAGGAGGGTCCGGTATTTCTATTTTTCAGATAAAAGTGTCACTCTGGGCCCTGATCTGTACTTGTAAGGAGTCACTCCCACCACCATCACCTATCTTTACCTTATTTATTTCCAAGAATGATCTGGCCTCACTACCAACTGAAGATCTGCACCCACCTCTTCAATGACTCCCCTCTTCATGTTGCTGCGAAATACCAGTGTGTGTGAGAAAAGGGGTAGATGTCTGGGCATTATGCCTTCCGCCTGAAGCTATGGCAGGACCTGATAGTGGCACTTCTCTTCTAATTAATACCAGGCCTTGCTTCACTGCCAGAGCCTGTCGGAGCCTACAGTACATTGACCAGATTGCTGTGTGCTGTCCTGAGACTATGGTGGATCTTGACTGCTGCCTCTTTGTTCAGATATTTCAACACTGGACAGTAGGCATAAAGGAGCATG
Organism: Neoceratodus forsteri; assembly: GCA_016271365.2. Lineage (NCBI taxonomy): Eukaryota > Metazoa > Chordata > Ceratodontiformes > Ceratodontidae > Neoceratodus > Neoceratodus forsteri. The sequence goes on from CM028130.1 coordinate 61,291,669, forward strand.
GTGGAGGTGAAACATAATTTTGTATAAGAACAGGGAACAGGGTCATATTAAGATGCATGAGGTCGGAAGTTGAGTGATTACTGGCAGTAGTGGTGATGGCAGGGTAATTAAATCAATAATTACGAGTCAAGTCTAGAGTTAATACACAACAACCAACACCCAAATCTTGACTGGACATTAGATCAGGAGTGTCCACTCACCCATATGGAGAGGAGCTTCACTCAAATCAAATCAAATCAAATTAAACTTTATTTATAAAAGGAGCCTTTCCAAAACCAATGCGCCTGTACATAACATAATAAAATCGATAAATAATTGAAACAATATTAAAATTAATCCAAGGCAGCTACAATTAAAAATCATTATATACAAGGCTAAAAAGATGTGTTTTTAATGCCCCCTTAACTGTTTTTTAATGCCGCTTCACTGCCCTATGTTACCTAACTTAGGTTGTAAACTGGCTTCTAAATTTAAAGTAGATTGCCAACATTTAAAGTTCCCAATCTGTAGTTAGTCAAGGAGCAGTATTAGTATTTGAGTGAAATCGTTTTAAAAAACAAGCATTTTGTCAATGCCAGATGTGTTACACTGGTATTGATGTTGCACCAGGTCTTGCTTGTTTACATTTTTACTATATTATTTACCCAGGCTAGAACAGATGAGATGCAGTCTCTCATTTTCAGTGGTGCCCTGCTTTTACACATTGTTAGATTGTAATTACCCAGGACGGGGCAGCTGAGAAGCAATATCTACTTTTATGTGGGCTCCCACATTTTGACCCCACATGTCCAACAGTCTTTTTGTGACCTGACATTATGATCAAGACAGGTGGAATTTTTAAAATCCCATTTGAAAGGTGATTTTGCTGTGTGACTGTGAAAGTAACGTTTGTAGGGGATATGAAAAATGACACCTACCATGTTCAGGAAGTGGGGTAACACAATAGATATATTGAACATTAGGGGCCAACATCTGCAAAAATAATGTTAGGAGAAAATGCTGGAACAATGCAACTTTTCCTCATAACTTGTTTATTTTTTTTTATACCACGTTATCAGCATATGCTTGTTACGACCACTCCTTCTGAGCATGTCAGGTGTTACATAGAAACATAGAATTTGATGGCAGATAAGGACCACTTGGCCCACCTAGTCTGCCTATTTCCCTTCCTAACGGATAAGCTGCAGATCATAGTTAACCAACAGCCTGCTTTCTCCTACCCCGCATTAGAATAGCCTTATGTCTGTCCCATGCATTCTTGAATTCCCTCACTGCTTTTGACTCTACAACCTCCTCAGGAAGGCTGTTTCACGCATCTACAACCGTCTCTGTGAAGAAATACTTCCTCACATTACCTCTGAGCTGTCCCCCCTCTATCTTCAAATTATGCCCCCTTGTTCTTGCACATCTCTTTTTCTGAAAGATGCTACCCTCTTGGACTTTGCTGATTCCCTTGAGGTATTTGAAAGTTTCTATCATGCCCCCCCCCTTTCCTCGATGCTATACATGTTAAATTCCTTTAGCCTTTCTTCATATGTCTTCTGGTGCAGACCCTGCAGCATTTTGGTTGCCCTCCTTTGGATAGCCTCCACCCTGCCTATGTCTTTGCGGAGATGGGGTCTCCAGAACTGTACACAGTACTCCAGATGTGGTCTTACCGACTGTCTGAACAGAGGGCCAACAACTTCCTGTTTTCTAATGGTGATGCCTCTCCCTATGCATCCCAGTAACCCCCAGCACTCCTTACTGCCCTCTCACATTGTTGGCCCACCTTTAGGTCATCTGATATGACTACCCCCAGGTCCCTTTCCATTTATGTTGTTGTCAGTATCTCACCCCCATTGTGTACTCTTCCTCTGGGTTTTTGTTTCCCAGGTGCATTACTTTGCACTTCTTTGCGTTAAATCTAAGCTGCCATACATTTGATCATTCCTCCAACCTTGCCAAGTCCCTTTTCATCCTTTCCACCCCACCTTGCATATTAACCCTGTTGCAGATCTTTGTGTCATCTGCAAAGAGGCATACTTTTCCTTCCAGTCTATCTGCAATGTCACTTATAAAGACATTAAAAAGGACTGTTTACAAAACAGTGGCCAAAATGTCGCTTTGCGCCACAAGCTTGAAAACACATTTTGGATAGAATTTGAGAAATGACAGCTGTCACATTCATGAGGTGGTGTGAAAAAAAGACTAGGTTAAAAATATGTTGTCAGAATACTGAAAATTACCACAGTTATGAGCATGTGTTGAGAAATGTTAATGTACACTCGTAACTTTGTTGTTTTTTAATATTTTACCCCAGATTTTCAACATAGCCTTATTATGACTCCACCTCATGATCAAGGATGGAGAAAATTTTCAAATGATGCCTATAGTGTAGTTTAGCATCATATGTATTAAAACACACTTTGGCTAGATTTGAAAAATGACAGCTGTCACATTCATGAGGCAGTGTGGAAAAATGGCTATGTTGAAAAGGAGGGGTCAAAATATTGAAAATTACCACAGTTTTGAGCATGCATTGAAAACTTGCAATTTAGACTCATACTGTAACTTTGTTGTTTTGCAATATTTTTACCCCAAATTTTCAACATTGCCTTCTTCTGACCCCACCTCCTGAACAAGGATGTAGAAAAATTTCAGATCTTGCCCAAAAGGTGATTTTGCTCCACAAGTGTGAAAACACATTTTGGATAGGATTTGAAAAAAAGACAGCTCTCACATTGATGCAGTACTGTGAAAAATGGTTATGTTGAAAACTTGGGGTCAAAATATCGAAAATGACCAAAATTATGAGCCTGCATTCATAAATTTCAGCACAGGCTCATACCTTTGTTGTTTTTAAAATATTTGTACCACACATTTTCAACATTGCCTTCTTATGACTGCACCTCATGAACAAGGGCACAGACAATTTTCAAATCTTGCCCAAAAGATGATTTTGCACAGTGATCACAAATTTACCTTTTGTGACAGATTTGCATAATGTTGCTGTCATTGTCCCTGAGGTGAGGTGCCAAAAAAGTTATATAGAACATTTGGGCAATAATGTTTAAAAATAACTACGTTATGGTGACAATTTCAAAGCCCTTTGAAATACACTGAACCACATACCTGATTTTCTCAGTTCACGGTCCAGCGTTGAAAAGTGAAGATGAGTCTCCAGTCCAGAGTGGATTACAGTGTTGGACCCCTAGTAGGCCAGCACTATTTGACATGATACTAACATACTAATTGCCAGCAGATTAGGCCTTACGGTCTATCGAGTCTGCTTGAACCTCAGATCCCTAGTTGGGTACCAAGGCCCTTGCCCCTCTTCTGTTCCAGAAACCCCTATCATCCATCCCCACCCCCTGGGCTAGGCCATCATCTGATACATCCACTTTCTGTGTCTGTCCCACCCTCGCTTGAAGCCCTCCACTGTGTATCTCTGAATCAGCTCACCAGGCAGTGCATTCCAAGGATCCACCACCCTCTCAGTGAAAAACCTCCTCTTCTTTTCTCCCCTCACACTTCCAACTTCAAACCATGCCCTCTGGTGATACTTCCCTGCTTTAGTCTAAAGATCCCCTCTGTGTTTACCCTATTTATTCCCTTGAGGTACTTGAAGACCTCAATTATGTCCCCTCATCTCTCCTCTCCTCCAATGAAAATAGGCAGAGCTCCTCAAGTCTGTCCTCATATGTCAAATCCCCTAGTCCTTGTATCATCTTAGTTGCCCTCCTCCGTACCCTCTCCAGGAGTTGTATGTCCCTCTTCAAGTGTGATCTCCAGTACTGTACACAGTATTCAAGGTGTGGTCTAACCAGTCCATTGTACAGCAGCAGAATCACTTCCCTGCTCCTAGAGGTGATCCCCTTTATGATAAATCCCAACATCCTGTTAGCTTTGCTAGCCGCTCTCCTGCACTGCTCAGAGTTATTGATACATGCAACCACCATGACCCCTTGGTCTTTTTTCCCCTGTTGAGGCCTCCAGCGCCTCCCCTCCCAGGGTGTACCTGTGTTTAGGGTTTCCCCGCCCAAGATGTAACACCTTGCACTTGGTGATATTGAAATTTAATTTCCATGTGAGCCCACCTTTCCAGGGTGTCCAGGTCCCCTTGCAGTGCCAACTTCCCCTCTTCCCCCTCAACTACTGCTCCCACCTTGGAGTCGTCAGTGACGAGACTCATTTCACACCCTTTACCCTCCCTGATGTCCGATATGTATGCTTTAAACCGGGTCAGACCCAGGATCGAACAGGATACTGCTGTGGGAAAACTCACAGTACTAAAGTGGAAAGCTCCATGCCACATCCAGAAGATGTTACTTACAGTACCATGAGCACTGGTGAGAGTGACACTAGCACTGCCTGTCATGTAGATCTCTACCCGAAGCAAAAAGAGAAAGAGAAAGACATCTCAGGATCAGGGATGGAGGCTTAGGAGCAAAAAATGTTGGGAGTGTTTCTTGATTGAAAGAGCTGTGTATGTTTCAATTTCTGTACCATGTGAAACATACTGAACTATGACACTGTTCATTATTCTTAAAAACAACATTCGTCCCTGGTGTCCAGCACTGTGCTGTGAACCACAGACTATCCCACCATTACTGCTGACCTCAATGAACCCAGCTCTAAAAATTGCTTTAGTTATCTATGAGAACTGTTTATCTATCCTACTTTATCTTAACTAAGAGCATCTCAAGCCTAGACTGCAGTCTTCCATAATAAAAGGTTGCAGTCCAGATGTGGGGCTTCCTGCAGAGACCCAACACACAGGGAACAGAAAGGCAATGTAAACAAGAGTTTTAATAGCCAACAAGTTTGCACAGCCTGGATCTGAAACATACTGTGTAGCTGTTCACATGCAGACAGCTACAGTATACACAAAGTAACAGAAATGTAGACAGAGTCACAGGCAAATCTACACACAACCAGAGGCAGACTTCCATACACCCAGAAACACACAAATTATGAAATACGTCATGTCATTTTGACGGGATATTTAAAATGTATGGTAAATTAAAGATTAACTAGAGAGTTAATGTTATGACAGAATTACATTCAAGTAATAATGAAAAATATATTGAGGTCTTTATGCAGTAAAACAAGTAGTCTTCTTTTTACATGTGGCAAAGTGCAAAGAAAGAAAAATAACAGTAAAAGTATCTCCATCCAGGGGCACAGCGTCAGTGTCCTTTGGGTGCATGTGTGCCACCAATTTTTCCTCCACTGTCTTTATTAACCATCAGATGTAGCCTACTTCTTCAGTTGATTCTATTTTTTCCTGACCCAGGGTTTTGGTCCAAATCATACTGCTTTTATGGCACCATGGGGGTGTGATTGTGACTGTGCTGTTTTCTTTAGTATATACACTGTTCGTGGGTACTGAAAATGGTTTGTGAGTTTGCATTTTAAAAATAATAAAACATAATAAAAAGAGGAGAAAGAAGTTAGACTGTTAGCTGCTGCTTGCAAGACGTAAATGATTGACATGTGGCATCGAGCATCCACTCTTCTGTGGTGCATAATTCAGTCAGTCAGCAAATTTGCTGTCAAAGTCATTTGCTACCCATGTTTTTTTCATGTCAGTTTCTATGCCATTAAGATTTCTGTGAGCAGGCTAAGAGTATCACATCCAGTCAGTTAATAGGAAGGCAATGGTCACCAGAGTTAGATAACTGCTCCAGTGACTACTAACTTCAGAGACGCTGATTTTATACTCAATGAATTGGAACAAACAAAGCAGCTATCAGCCCTTTAACACAAGATGCAAAATATTTTTTCAAAAGCTTTAAAATTATTTACAACTCCCTTCTTTGTTGTGGATATTTTTCATTCAATGGTCAGGGAACAGAACAAAAAGTTTCCCCTTTAAGTTTGGCTTTTACAGGAAAAATGAATTGGTTGAAACTGTGTTAACCAAAACAGTCCCTGATATCCACAGCTACTCCACTCCCTCACCCCATAACATGCCAATAGGTTCCTGGTATATAGTTACCTTCTTCCTTCTTGCTGTATCATGCCAGTACATTACTGGGTCCAGTGATGACCCTCCCTATTTCCATCCTGAGCCCCTAAGTCTCTGGTATCCAGTGGCACCCCTCTTCTCTCACACTATCCCAACCCAGGCAAATTCATCCTTAATGTTTAGTTGCTCTCTTGAATCACATCACCATATGCTAAAAGTGCCTGGTAACCTGTGGCACACCACCAAAGATGATGACTGACACAGCCTTCTTCTCAGCTCCTCAACTGACTACAATCTCAACTCTTTATTGTAAAGAGAGATTTATAAAATAACACCCAATGAGTTTGTAATTAATAAATCATTGTTTGTGATAAGGTGCACAGACAGCAGACAGCCTAAGGTGTGAGAGGAGGGCTACAACAGTCACAGTTGGGGTGATACCACTTGTGGTAGGGTGAGTCAGGAATGAATCTTTTCCTTGCCCATGTGGCCACACAGCTTCTGTTCTGTCTGCCTATAATGTATATTCATTACAAAGCATTACAGCTTTAATGAAGTTCTCCAATTTCCTACACACCTCCCTGGACCTCAGCTCCCTAGTTGGGTCAGTGTTCATTGAGCTCTCTAAGGCCTTTGACACTGTCTCCCACCCACTCCTACTAATTGCCCTCAACCGTATGGGTTTCTCTGCTGGCCCCCTCTCCTGGTGTGCGAGCTACCTATTAGCCTGCTCCCAGCATGTCAGAAACAATGGGGTGTTCTCAGAAACCTGTCCCATCTGCTCAGGGGTTCCCCAGTGCTCTATCCTGGGCCCACTACTCTTTAGCCTGTATCTAAACACCATATGCTGACGACGCTGTGATTTATGCAGCTCACAAAAATCTCACCTCCCTCCAAGACTCCCTCCAGCACTCTTTCAATGATGCTGAGAATTGGTTTAAGAAGAGCAGACTAGTAATTAACCTCATAAAAAAACTAAGGCAATGCTCTTCACCCACCACCAGAACAAAGCCAGCAAAAGTCCCTTCCAAATCTTCCCCAGCACTTGTCAACCACTCAAACAAGTTTACTCATACAAATACCTCAGAATCACATTTGACTCAGCCCTCACCTTTCATACCCATGTTACTGCCCTTGCTTCCACTGGAAACTCACATCTTGGCATCCTCTACTGGCACAAGGACTGCCTCCCACCTGATGCCCTCAGGTTTGCCATCACATCAGCAGTAATGTCCCTTATTGATTACAGCCTCCCAGTATATGGTACTGATGACTCCACTGCCCTCAGCAAGATTAGACTCATGCTAAATAAGGCTTGCAGGCTACTGATCAGTGCCCCAGACTCACCCACACCTGGTCAACTCTATGACATGGCCAAACTCCTAAACCTTGACAAACGCATCCACTACCAAACTGGCCTGCTAACCAAGAAGATTCTACTTGGGCTCTCCCCCCCCGAGGTGTCTGCCTCCTTCCAATTTACACTCCCCAAAGCCACCACCTGAACTTCGGACAAGGTCATTCTACTTATGCCCAGAATTAGGACCATCCGGGCTCAAAGGTCATTCAGCTACAGAGACCCTACGTGATTCAACTCACTCCCCACAGCGATTTCCAACACCGCCAAAACTGCCCCCTTCAAAGCTGCCTTATGAGACCTGCTGTTCAACACCCTCTGCTGCACCTGTCACTAAAAGATACTCTGGCGCTCCTCTGGCACTATTAACATGGCCCACTGAAAGTGAATGCCAAAAAGATTGCATTCAGGCAATACAAAAAGACACAGGCAGAAGGGGATAGGGAGAAGCACCAGGAGAAGAAAAGGAAGGTAGGGAGGTTAGTAAGGGAAGCCAAAGCTCAGACAGAAGAGTGCATCACAAAATCAGTGGTTAGAGGGGACAAAATCTGTTACAGGTATATAAATGAAAAAATAAGTGTGAAGAGACAGACAGTGAGACTGAAGGGGGAGGACAGAGGTAGAGTGGAGGATGACAACAGTAAAGCTGACATACTGAACTGATATTTCTGCTCAGTCTTTACTGAGGAAAGGAAGGGCAATGGGCCTGATAGGAGTACAAGGGGTGGGAAAGGCACATAAATGAACACAAGTCAATTTACATGAGAAAGGGTCCTAAAGGAACTGGAAGGAATAGGAGTTGATAAAGCACCGGGCTGGATGGGGTGCACCCCAGGGTTCTAAAGGAACTAAGAGAGGTGGTGGCTGAACCTATGGCTATCCTGTTTTGCCAATCACTGGACACAGGGGAGGTACCCAAAGACTGGAGGACAGAAGATATAGTCCCCTCATACAAAAGCAGGAACAAAGAGGAAGCAGGGAACTATAGACCAGTCAGCCTGATCTCAGTAGTGGGGAAGATAAAGGAAGCACTACTGAAGGAGAGATTGGTGGAACATCTGGTTGCCAATGGACTACAGAATACAAGACAGAATGGTTTCACCGAGGGGGAGATCATGCCACCCAATCTCATTGAATTTTTTGACTGGGTGACAAGGGAGGAGGATCAGTTGAGGGCAGAGGACATGGCCTATATTGACTGCAGCAAGGCCTTTGACACAGTGCTGCATAGAAGGCTGTTAAACAAACTGGGGAATTTGGGAGTGGGTAGGATAGTAGTGCAGTGGGTGAATAACTGGCTGGGTGGCAGGACACAAAGGGCGGTGGTAAATGGCTGTCACTCCACAGAGGGAAGCGTGACCAGCAGGGTGCCACAGGGATCAGTGTTGTGACTGGTCCTATTCAACATCTTCATCAGTGACATTGCACAGAACCTAGGAGACAGATTTTCCCTGCTCAATGATGACAAGAAGCTCTGTAACAGAGTGGACACTCCATAGAGTGTAGACAGAATGAGGAGGGACCTGCAGAAGCTTGAAGAATGATCACAGGTTTGGCAGTTGAAATTTAATGCAAAAAAGTGCAAAATAATGCATATGGGACACAAAAACCGTGGAACAACATATCACTTGGGGGTAAGGATGTAGAATGCACCAAGCAGGAAAAGGACCTTGTGGTTATCATCTCTGATGACCTCAAGGTAGGGAAACAGTGCGACAAGGTGGCAGGTAAATGTATTTTATTTTTTTATTTTATTTTAGTCTTTGGTAACTGGGTAAGGCCCACTAGGCACAAGTGCCTGTTTTCAGGAGTGACCTGGTGTCACTGGGCAGTTAAGTGACTTGCTCAGAGTCACACAGTATGCAAGTGAAGGCTGTGAGAATCAAATTCAGGTCTGGTTTGCTGGATGTACCAAGCTTGTTCACACTTCGTTCCTCTAACCTCTAGACTATACTGCCAGCCCACCAATCAAATAGGAAGTTTTGATGCGTAGGCAGGGACATCACCAGCAGGAAATGGGGGGTCATAATTCCGTTTTACAAGACACTAGTGATGCCCCACCTGGAGTACAGTGTCCAGTTCTGGAGACCTTACCTACGTAAGGACGTAGACAGGGTGGAGAAGGCTCAGAGGAGGGCAACAAAGATGGTACAGGGATTGTAACACAAGTCCTATGAGGACAGGCTGAAGGACTTGAATATGTACTCCTTGGGGGAGAAAAGGGAGAGAGGGGATATGATAGAGACATGCAAGTACCTTACTGGGAGGAAAAGGGTGAACAAAAACACTATTTTACAGTGAAAAACATGATCCAGGACTAGATGGCATGTGATGAAGTTGGAGAGAGGGTGATTCATAAGATAATTTGAGGAATAATTTCTTCACAGAAAGGGTGGTGGATAAGTGGAATACCCTGCCTGAGGAAGTGGTGTGGGCTGAAACAATCACATGATTTAAGAATACATGGGATAGACATAAGGGAATCCTAGCGGTCAGGGGTAAGGGGCAACAGACTTCTGGAAAAACTTAAAGTGATCTTACAAGCTCAAATGGTCAGATTGGTGGGCCATAGGCCCTTTGCTGCTGACAGTATCTATGTATCTATTTATCTATGCATTGGAGGAGATAAGACAGAGAGGGGCAGGAAACTAATGGAGATCTTGAACTTAACTCTTTGAGTGCTGGAGTGTGTTTGAACATATATAGGTTCTGGACATGATTCAGCAATAGAGACATTAACTTAAGACCCCAGAATAAATAAATTCAGATAGATAATGTCAAAAGGAATAATAGAAGGGCATTCTTTATGTATAGATCAGTCAAACTATGGAACTCTTTGCCCAATTATGTAGCCTCAGCATAATGAATAGGAATTTTTAAAGCTAGGTTGGATAAGTATCTTCTTCAACTCAATGTTTCATAGAAACATAGAATGTGATGGCAGATAAGGACCGCTTGGCCCACCTAGTCTGCCTATTTTCCTACCTAACAGATAAGCTGCAGATCCTAATTAACCAACAGGTTACTTCCTCCTACCCCCTACTAGGACTGCCTTATGTCTGTCCCATGCATTCTTGAATTCCCCCACTGTTCTTGACTCCACGACCTCCTCAGGGAGGCTGTTCCATGCATCCACAACCCTCTCTGTGAAAAAATACTTCCTCACATTACCTCTGAGCCGTCCCCCCTCTATCTTCAAATTGTGCCCCCTTGTTCTTGCACATCTCTTTTTCTGAAAGATGCCACCCTTTTGGACTTTGTTGATTCCCTTGAGGTACTTGAAAGTTTCTATCATGTCCCCTCTCTCCCCTCTTTCCTCAAGGGTATACATATTAAGCTCCTTTAGTCTTTCTCCGTATGTCCTCTGGTACAGACCCTGAACCATTTTGGTTGCCCTCCTCTGGACAGCCTCCACTCTGTCTATGTCTTTGCGTAGATGGGGTCTCCAGAACTGCACACAGTACTCCAGATGGGGTCTCACCAACTGTCTGTACAGAGAGATAACAACTTCCTGTTTTCTACTATTGATGCCTCTCCCTATGCATCCCAGTATCCCCCCCAGCCTTCCTTACTGCCTTCTCACATTGCTTGCCTACCTTAAGGTCATCTGATATAATTACCCCCAGGTCCCTTTCCATTTTGCTATTGTCAGTATCTCACTCCCCATTGTGTACTCTTGCCCTGGGTTTTTGTTTCCCAGGTGCATTACCTTGCACTTCTTTGCATTGAATCTGAGCTGCCATACATTTGACCATTCCTCCAACCTTGCCAAGTCCCTTCTCATCCTTTCCACTCCATCTGGTGTATCAACCCTGTTGCTGATCTTTGTGTCATCTGCAAAGAGACATACTTTTCCTTCCAGTTCCTCTGCAATGTCACTTATAAAGACATTAAAAGGACGGTCCAGTACTGAACCCTCGCGGTACCCCACTAGTAACCCTCCTTTCTTCACTGTGGACTCCATTTACTACTACCCTTTGCGTCCCTGTTGTCTAGCCAATCTTTTATCCAGGCTACCACCTTGGGACCCACTCCAAGGCTGGCTAACTTGTGTATTAATCTTTTGTGTGGGACTGTATCAAATGCCTTGCTAAAATCTAGGTAAGCCATGTCCACAGCCCCTCCCTGATCTACTACTTTGGTCACCCAGTCAAAGAAATCTATTAGATTCATCTGACATGACCTTCCCATTGTGAATCCATGCTGCCTTGGGTCCTGTGCCCCACTGGCCTCTAGGTACTCAACAGTTCTTTCCTTCAGAAGTGATTCCATCATTTTACCTACCACTGAGGTCAAACTAACTGGTCTGTAGTTTCCTACCTCTGTCCTGCTCCCACTTTTGTGAAGAGGAATCACATCCGCCCTCCTCCAGTCCTCAGGTACCACTCCATCCTCCCACAATTTGTTAAAGAGAGTAGTCAGCGGTGTCATTAGTTCTACCCTTAGTTCTTTTAGAATTCTGGGGTGAATCCCATCAGGCCCCATTGCTTTGTCCACCTTCAATTTTATTAGTTGTTTCAGAACCCTTTCTTCTGTAAATGGACTGGTAACGACCCCGATCTTCACAGTGTTTCTCTTGTTTGGTTTAGGTACCTCCCCGTCTTCTTCCTTTGTGAATACTGAGCAGAAATATTCATTCAGTATCCCTGCTTTTTCATTGTCACCCTCTACCCACATTCCCTCCCCTTTATTAAGCCTCAGTATCCCTCCTTTGGTCTTTTTTCGCTCCCTAATGTACCTAGTGGCCCTGCCTCAGGAGGAGACATGCTCGATGGGCTAATGCCTCCTCCTGTCTGTCAAACAAGTATAGATTCAAGTATAGTATGTTAATTCTTTATGCCAGGAAGCTTTCAGAATGATTAGGGAAGACCATACAGGACTTAGGAAACAGATTGCTGTCCTTAAAGGACAGGTTGCATTGATTAATTCTATGTGGTTTCCTTTTACCCTGGAACATAGTTAAGTGCACAAAGGCCTGATTGGACTGGGGGATATACGCTAAGATATTATGGTTCAGCTTCAGTTGGTTACCATCTGTATCTTCCCCCTCCTCCAGATGAGGCTGAAAATAGGCAGCATTGTCTAGCCCTTTTTTTTACAGTCAATGAAAACTAAATTTATTTATTTTATTTGTTAAAGCATTTCACCAGAAAAGCCATACTAAGCCTTAAATAGCTTGTTTCCAGATGCGTCCGGGGGGAAGGGGAGAGGGATTAGATGCAAGAATAACAAAATAGATATATACTATATAGTGAGACAGAGTATGCCAGTTAAAATAATAGTATATACAGTATTTTCAAGCAGGTGCAGGAAGAGTACATGGTAATAGTGCAGCAAAAAATGTAGATGAGGCAGAAACACAATCGTAATAATGCAATATGGGTTGTTGGAGCAGAAGCACAATCTTACACAGATATCGTATAACACATATATAGCGCATGGGAGTGGATTATTATACACTGAAATCAGCACAAATGAAAGCTTGTGTGATCGTTGTGGCATCATTCTGCTGTTGTACCATCGTTAGTATGACACAGTGATGGTACAAAAGCGCTGACTGTCTTTGTTCATGTGAATGTCGTGGAGCACATAACTTCTGTAACTGGCTGTGGCGGTTGAGTGGTGGATGGCACAGAAAGTGGTAATTGAGCAGTGCACTGAAAATAAATACCTATTTTTTGTTTTCCTTCCCGGAACACAGCAGGACAGTAGTTTTTCTATTTTCATTTTAAAAAATCAGAGGCTATTGGGACCGGGGTGGAGTGTTTCTCAAACTTTGTGTGTGTGTGTGTGTGTGCATGTGCGTGCGTGCGTGCGTGTGTGTGTGTGTGTGTGTGTGTGTGATGGGGGGGGGTCCTGATATCAGAGCATGACTGCCATTGAATTGACCATTATTTTATTTACTGTTGCCCATACAGTATGCAAGACAATGGATGGGCAACAATAAACAGCAACGCTGTGTTCACTTCTTGAGGTTGCATGGCAACCGAAAACCTCTCAAGCTACGCTCTCGAAGTTTACATGGTTGTCATGACAACCTCTCAACATGAACAACAGTGTTGTTGTTCACTGTTGCCCATCCATTATCCTCTATGGGTAGTTGGAGTAGAAGGAGCTGAAGCCCAAATTCTATACAGGTAAGAAACAAGGTAGAAGTACAGGTAATACACATAAGAATTTGGGAGGCAGTGTAGCGCAGTGGTTTAAGGCTCTGAGCTGCAAATCTGATGACATCCAGCAGACCAGACCTGGGTTTGAATCCCACAGCTTCCACTTACATACTGTGTGACCCCGAGCAAGTCACTTAACTTCCCTGTGCTCCCAGGATGCTCCTGTAAAAAAGCTTTCAGCTTAGTGTGCTACTCCTGGTAAAACAACTGAAAAAAAAAGAATTGAATTAGAGACTAAGTACATTGTGCCAGGTAGGAGGATAAGGCTGGAGTCAGGGTAATGGGGAGATTAGGGTAGCATGTATGGGGGGGATACTTTTAGGAAAGAGATGAAGAAGGAGAGGGGAAAATGGGAGGGAGACAGAGCAAAGTGAGTATAAGGAAAGGGGAGAGATGGGGGGATGTGGAAAAAGTTAGGAGGTAAGAAAAGGACAGGAATAGTAGAGGAAGAGGAGGGAGAAGAATTGAGTGGATCATAAGGCCAGGTACTTAGGTCAATGACAGGAGGGAGTGGTGTGGGTGCAAAGTAGAGAAATCACTGAGTGTTTGGAGGAAGAAGAGTGAATAGAATCATAGAAACATAGACTTTGATGGCAGATAAGGACCACTTGGCCAACCTAGTCTGCCCATTTCCCTACCTAATGGATAAGCTGCAGATCCTAGTTAACCAACAGCTTGCTTCCTCCTACCCCCCACCAGAATTGCCTTATGTCTGTCCAATGCATTCTTGAATTCCCCCACTGTTTTTGACTCCATGACCTCCTTAGGAAGGTCGTTGCATGCATCCACCATCTCTGTGAAAAATTACTTACTCACATTTCCCCAGAGCCATCCCCCCTCTATCTTCAAATTGTGCCCCCTTGTTCTTGCACATCTCTTTTTCTGCAATATGCTACTCTCTTGGACTTGTTGATTCCCTTGAGGTACTTGAAAGTTTTTATCATGCCCCCCTCCTTTCCTTGAGGGTAGACACATTAAGCTCCTTTAGTCTTTCTTCATATGGCTTCTGTTACAGACCCTGCATCATTTTAGTTGCCCACCTCTGGACTGCCTCCATCCTGTCTTTGTCCTTGCAGAGACTGGGTCTCCAGAACTGCATTCAGTATTCCAGATGGGGTCTAATTAACTGTCTGTACAGAGGGATAACAACTTCCTCTTTTCTACTGCTGATGCCTCTCCCTATACATCCCAGTATCCCCCAGCCCTCCTTTCTATCTTCTCACATTGGCTAGAATGGGTAGGGGGAGAAAATTCCAAAGTTTAGCAAAGTGGAATGAGAAGGCAACTTGACCAGCAAGTGATTCACGAGATGGAAGCAGGAGGGAATGAAAGCCAGGATTGTGGAGGGAGTAGAAGGAGGGGGTTGTAGGTGAGAGAAGGGAGTATAGATAGGAAGGGAGGGAAGAAAACCAGAACTTGGAAGTAAAGGTTGCACAGAGGGTTTGGCTATGATCCTTAAGGGAAGGGAGGGAGAGAGACAGCAGAGTAAAAAGCCCAGTGGTGGGAGTGGGGAGAGCAGTTCAGAGCAAAATGACAGAAGGAGTGGAAGAAGGGCTCCAGTTTGGCCAGGGTGGACTTCGGGGCAGCTCCATAAACTATGTTACCCTAATCAAAGATGGGGAGATTAATCTTAGCAAGGATGTTTCGGTGTACATGTAGAGGGATGCAGTTTCTGTTCTTATAAAGGGCACCAAGCTTGGGGTCCAATTTTATGTATATGGTGTATATGTGCTATGAGAAGTGGAGGTGACGGTTATGCCAGACACCAAGGTACTTGAATGAGGGCACGTTATCAATAGTGTCCCCATCTAGGATATGGAAGGAGGGAAGGGACAGGAGCTTAGAAAGCCTCAGCCGAGTATGAAACCACATAGAAACCATTTTTTTGGCATTTGGTGATAACTGATTTGATCTTAACCATTTTTGGACTGAGGCAAGATCAGGCGGGAGCTTGGATCTCAACTCCTCTGGAGAGGATCCAGAGACAAACAGGGCCATGTCATCTGTGTACATGTGAATGGATGCAGTTGATCCAGCAGAAGGAAGGTAATTTAGAAAGATGGAGAACAGTAGTGGGCAAAGGACAGAGCCTTGGGGGATGCTGGTGGTAATGCGGAGGGGAGGATAAGGTTTCTCTAAGTTTCACTGGTTGCTATCTACCCATTAGATAAGAGCTGAATCATTATATTGCGGGGACTGAGAGGCCCCCTGATCTCAGGTGCAGTAGGAGGGGGTGGTAGATAGTGTCAGAAGCTTTTGCTAGATCAGTGAAGATGGTGGCAGTGAGAAGGCCCTAGTCCATTGCAGTGTGGATGGAATCAGTGAGTCAGAGGAGGGAGGAAGTAGTGGAGTGGTGTTTGCAAAAGTCAGACTGGAAGGGTCTGAAGAAGGAAGAGGAGTCAAGGAAGGCGGGATAGAACTATGTACTCTTGAAGTTTGGAGAGTGTAGAGAGGAGGGAGATAAAATGGAAATTACCTGGAGAGGAGGAGTCACTGCCTTTATGCAGGGGAATGACTATAGTATACTTTCAGTAGTCAGGGACAGTGGCAAGAGATAAGGAGAGGTTTAGTAGGGAGGCAAAGAAGAGGCAATGACTGAGGTAGAGAGGTGCAGGAGCTTGAGGTCTAGCCCAGAAGGGCTACTAACTGCATGGGGTTGAGAGCTAGAAGGGCTTCAGAGAGGAGGTTGGGGAAACTAGCGAGAAGAAGAAAGGAAGTTCAGGACTATGGGGGGAGGAAGAGGGATGGAGGTTGGAGGGGCAAAGGAGGAGAGGAGAGCAGAAGCACAGATGGTAAAGTATGTTTTGAAGGCTGAGGTCACAGAGGGAGGGTCAGGGCAGGAGGAGACACCTAAATGTAAGACAGAAGGGGCAAACTGGCTGGGAGGGGAGAAGAGGGCATGAATAATTTACCAGAATTTGGAGGGGTGACAGAGTTTTCTTGAAAGATGAAGAAAGAAACTCAGTTTTGGCTAGCCTTGTAGCTCTGGAGCAAGAGTTCCTCTGGGTGCAGTACCTGTTAAGATCTGCTGGTGATCTGGAAGACTTATTCGATTTCTATGCAGGTCACATGCATGGTGGCAAGCCAGACGTTCAGCTGAGATCCAGGAGAGGTGTGAGTCTCTGACCATGGTTTTCTGAAGAGGAGCATGCTCATTCCAGATCTGTAGAAATTTAGAGAAGAAGTAGTTGATGGTTAGGTTATGTCAATGGCTTTGGAGACAGGGAACCAGTCAGTATATTGCAGATCAGCATGGAGAGAGCATAGGCCTTGCGACCAGAAGGCACGGATAGGGACAATTTGGGGGGAAGCACTCTAGGGCTGTGGATTTTGTGTACGCTGCATACCATATGGTGGTCGCTGATTGCATCAGGTAGTGTGCCAGAATCAATGATGCGGTGTAGGCAGTTGGTGAGGACCCAGTCCAAGAGTGAGTGGTTCTGAGATTTTGAATTTAGTCGGGTAGAGACTGAGATGAGTTGAGTAAGGTGCTGGGACCTTACGTTTTGACAAAGTTTAGAGTTAAGGAGGGAAAGCCAGTTTATGTTGAAGTTGCTCAGGATGAGAAGATCCCCAGAGGGGGTGAGAAAGGATATAGTAGTCAGGAGTTCAGTGACTAGAGTGGCAGATATGCCAGGGCAGCAGTAGACACCAGCCACGTAGATAGGGAGAGAGAAACGGAGGGAGAGTTTGAGGACAAGGAGTTCATAGGCAGCAGGAGAAATGACAGACAGTATCATGGTGAACTGAACTGTGCAATAGAGATGGTGATACCACCACCCATACAGGGGTGGTCTCGGTGGGTGAGTGTGTACCTTGGAATTTTTTTGGCAGATTCGGGAATTTTGGAGGAGAGACATGATTCAGAAACTATCAGGACATCTGGGTGAAGAGAGATGACAGGTTGTAGCTGATCAATTTAGGGTAGGAGGCTGTGGATGTTGATGTAGGCCAACCGGATATCTTTGGGAAGATCAGTGAGATGGAAGTGAACAGGGCTTGGGTTAGGCTCAGCATCACCAGCCATTAGGAGAGTGAGGGGAAGTAAGAGCTTGATGGTGAATTTAGGTCAATGGAGTTGGAGTGGAGGTGGAGGATGGGCAGGAGGGCTGGGAGGGAGGATCTGAAGTGCACTAAGTGGAACCAGGAGGAGATGGATGGGAGGAGGGAGCTGCCAGAGCTCCAATGGGAGTGGTATGGAGGGTGGTGTCAGGAGGTGGAGAGGGTAGGGGAAAGAAAAGGTGGAGGGAAAGTGGGTGAGGAGGGGTATGCTGGGAAGGTGATTGGGGAGAGGGAGATAGTAGAAAGCAGACAGTAGAACAGAAAAATGATGATGGAAAGAGAGCTGGATAGATACATAATTGTGAGTTAGGGAGGAAGTTTGGATGAGATAGATTCTGAGGAGGTAAAACAAGTGGTAAAGCAGGAGATAATAGAGAAGATTATCAATAAGAGGAAGGTAGTTAGTAGAATATTAGGAGGTCACAAATGGGCAGTGGCATAGTTACAGTTTCAATTGAAAGGACAGCCAAATTCTTGGGGGGGGAGGGGAGAGTAGTTGCAGCTATCTAGTAATAGATAATGTTCTTTTCAAGCTTTTAGGAAACTTCATATGTACAGTGGAAAGCAGTAACAGAGTACAACAGGGAAGCTGGGGATAAAGCAGTGAGAAATCGGTTTGTAAATAAAATATATTTATAATGTCACCAAATATAGATCTTTGAATGCCTAGTTATAAATAATGAACTGATCTTTTGAAAATCTTGCTGAGGAATAATCACCAGAAACTCCTAAGAAGAGACACTAAAATGTAAGGACAGGCAGTGGACACAGTGACAGTTTACCAATGTTTAATTTAAGACTGTATCATAGTCATGAGATTGTGAAAAAAAAGTCAGTGTCTCTATGGATGCAGTTCCATCACAGAAAATTCAGTAGTTTGGTAATAGTTTGAGTTTGGGCAAATTTGTCTTGCAATTGTGACATTAAAGTGGACTTGCACTGAAACCTTACTGATGCAGTTCAGTAGGAAAACATTAATTACTTTAAGTCAGGACCCTTCTGAGTTAAAATGCATGTAATGGCTGTGTAGGGCTGGTCTCCATTTCAGGGCCGAGCTTAACCCTTTGGGTACTTTTGCATGGGATTTGCATCTGGCTGATATACTGATGTCATTGGTATAATATTGTTTCCAGATTTTTTTTTCTCAGTTCATACGAACGTACGAACTTGCCAGCAGATAAAGGCCTCTCGGTCTATCAAGTCTGCTCGATTGTGCAGCTAACAACCCTTATACTGCAGCTGCCCCTCCCTCCCCTTCCAGTGCCCCCACTTACCCTGTCCAATCCCCTTTTAAAGCAGCCCACTGTATTACACTATATTACTTACTGTGTCAATGCATTCCACCATGCCACCACCCACTCTGTAAAAAAGTGCCTCCTCATCTCCCTTTTGAACCTGTCCCCCTCCAATCTCATACTGTGCCCTTGGGTGTCCCTCTCTCTTCTTCATAGAAAAAGCCCCACTTTGTTCATCTTATTTATTCCCCTCATGTACTTGAAGGTTTCAATCATGTCCCCCCATCCCTCCTCTTCTCCAGGGAGTACATGTTCAATTCCTTCTGCCTACTCTCATATAACAAGTCTCCTAGCCCCTAGATCATTCGTGTTGCCCTGTGCTGCACCACCTCCAGTAACCTGATGTCCTTCTTCAGGTACAGCCTCCAGAACTGCGCACAGTATTCCAGGTGTGGTCTAACCCGTGACCTATACAGTCGCAGGAACACCTCCCCTCTCCTTGAGGCTATGCCTCTGGCAATACAACCCAGCATCCTGTTAGCCTTTGCAGCTGCCTTTCTACACTGTGTGGAGTTGTTCATTGCCCCTGTTATGAATACCCCCAGATCCTTCTCCTCTGCCTTGGCTAGTTGAATCCTCCCTAGCCGGCAGCTCCTCCTTGGGTTCTTTGCTCTGAAATGCAGCACCTTTCATTTCTTGGCATTGAACCCCAGTTGCCAAGTGTCAGACCAGGCCTCCAAATTTCACCAGATCATCCTGCAACCCCTGCCACCCCTCTATGTCATCCACTACTGCTCCCATCTCAGTGTCATCTGCAGACAGACTGATCTTGCTCTTGATGCCTACTGAGATGTCTGCTATGAAGATCCCAAACAACACCAGCCCTAAAACAGAGCTCTGTGGCACCCTACCTGCCACTGCCCTGATTTTCAATAAAAGTCTTATATAGTGTTAAGTCCACCAGTGCAGTCAGGCCATTTACTCTGTATCAGCTGCAATTCAAATTATATATAAACAAAACATAGAATAATCACAACAGTGTGTTCCTTCAATTCAGTTCATGTCCTACTAGTCTTATTAATACATAAAGCCTCTACACTTCTAAGCAATCCACTGGCACTCACCTTGCCACTTTCCAAATTTTAACAGTGACATCACTCTCAACTTACAAACATTTATATACAAAAATCATCCTTTTAAAGTATTCCATCCCATTTCTAAATTCATATTAGAGCAAAAGATTTACAGCAAACAACTTTTCAAACTTACTTCTTAACTAATTTACTTTGAGATTATACAGATTCCGCCTCTTATATGTTTCAATGCTTCGCTTTCTGTAATAATAAATCATTGTTTCAGGTCAAACTGTGTCTGTTTTTTGAACCTCATTTAAATATATCCTTCAAAACCCAAGCAATTCCACCTGAAATAATGACTTTTGTTCCAAACTTACTTAATAACTAATTCGCTTTAGTGTAAGCTCACTTCACCCTCCATGAACCACGGTGCATCACTTTCTGTAATAGCAAACAGATAGTCTATTTAGATACCAATCCTTTGTTACATTTGTTCAAAATAATTATGATGCCTTGAAGACTTCCCTAACAACATGTATTATGTATTGCCTGCTTAGCAAAATTGGTTCTTTACTTCATGCTTAAGAGCTGAACTACCACGCGCACCTTAAATCCCAAATTCTGCACGTGTATACTCATTCGCTTTTTTTAAATTTGTTCGGAGCAAAGATTATTGACCACCAGTGTTCAAAAATATATTTATCAACTTATAAGCTTGAAATAAGTTATTAGGTGCCAGGATCATAATTATTTTGAACAAATGTAACAAAGGATTGGTATCTAAATAGAATATCTGTTTACTGTTACAGAAAGTGATGTACCTTGTTACATGGAGGGCGAAGTGAGCTTACGATAATGCAAATTAAGGGACATAGGTCAAGGAGAAATAGAAGGAGGTCAAGGACAAAGGTTCCAGAACAAATGAGGCATGGGGAGAACTTAGTTTTTAATCTTAGCAGAAAGCAATTATCTCAAGAAAAAATTGATACAATATCCTTAGGCTTAGGTTTCAGTATTACCAAAAAATTTGGACCCCTTTCAGTTAGAAGTAGATCTACACAGATTTTATAGAAACTTGAGATTACAGGTTCAATTTCAACATGTAGAAGATGTGGATCCAGAAAGAACAAAACTGAAAGTGGCACTAGGAACCAAGTCCAAGTACATGCCTCCATTAGGCAACAGTCATACAGTGAAAATGTCTATAAATATAGTTTAAAAAGAAGTGAAACAATTTCTTTTGAAAAGTCAACAAAGGTCTAATTTCACATATAACTTGTCGAAGAAACAAAATGTGGTTATAGGGAATTTGAAGAAAGATACACAATTAGTTATAAAACCAGCAGATAAAGGCAGAGTGATAGTGCATATGGACTTGGATAAATATAGGGAAATGTGTATGGAACTTCTAAAGACAGAAACTTCCTACAAAAAACTGTTAGGCAACACCCTTCCTCAGATACAAAGGAGAATACAGAGGATTTTAGAGGAAGTATTAGCAGTGGGATGGTTACACACTTGGAAGGCAGACTTTCTAGTTAATAACTCACCTAGGACTCCGGTATTTTATTGTCTACCCAAGATACACAAGATTTACAACCCCACGGAAGACCGATAGTTTCAGGGGTGGATTAGGTCTTAGAACCAATTTCTAAGTTTATAGATTTTCCTATACAATCTCTAATAAAACAAATTCCTACATATGTTAGATATACTACTCACATTCTTCAACTCCTCCAGGATTTTAATCTGCATAAATTGATTAATGACCAGACTATTTTGGTTACCATTGATGTAAAGAATCTTTACACATCTATTCTGCATAAAGAAGGTATAGAAGCTTTAGACCAGAGAAGCAAAAGGTATCAGTGAATCTGATTATGGAACTAGCAGACATAGTATTAAATAACTATTATTTCAAGTTTGAGGCTACTTACTATGGTCAAATCAAAGGTACAGCAATGGGTAGCTCAGTGGCACCCAGTTTTGCTAATGCATATATGCATGATTTTGAGAGGAAATTCATTTTCCACTCCAGAAGCCAAGGCAATGTGTATGAAGAGAATATCCTGTTATGGAAGCGATATATAAATGATATTTTATTTATATGGCAGGGAGAGGTTAACTGTTTAGAATCATTTTTAGAACATATAAACAGAGGAGACCCAAATTTGAGTTTCACATGGAAATACAGTTTGGAATTTGTTGATTTTTTAGATGTGACAATCACAAAGAGTAAAAATGGATTGAACACTACTTTATATTGTAAAGGCACAGACCGTAACACCACCCTTCACCACAGGAGTTTTCATCCGATGGGCCTTAAGAATAGTATCCCTTATTCACAACTACTTAGATGCAAAAGGAACTATAGTACTCAGTTTTCCTATGAAAAAGAGGAAAGAGAAATGATAGACAGGTTTAAGGAGAGAGGATATCTGAAAAAAAGTTCTTGTAGAAGCACAGAATAAGATCTCAGAAGTTCCCAGGTTCTCTGCTTTATGGTACAAAGAACAAACACAAATACAAAATCAACCTAAAAAATTAACATTTAGTACAGTACACTGTTTGGAAATGGAGGACATTAGGAAAATTATACATAGGAACTGGAGTATCTTACAGAAGTGTACAGAAACATAAAATGTTTTCCTAAACATTCCATTTGTGACTTCCAAGAGAGCACCTAGTTTATGGGACCACCTTGTTAGAGCGGATCTCTGTGTGGATAAGCCTAAAATGGAACAATTACTTTTAGGACCTCTTAAACCAGGGATGTATCCTTGCAATAGATGTGTCGCATGTGGCAATACTTCAAAAAAGGAGAATTTTAAACACCCCTGTACGGGAAAAGAATATGTGATAAAGCAGCATGTAGATTGTAATATGACTGGGGCTATTTATGTATTACTATGCCTATGTGACCATCCATATGTGGAACAGATATCAAGGGAATTAAAGAAATGGATATTAGAACATAGCAGCAAAATAAGGTTAAAAGACGAAAACTCCTCTGTCACACGTCATTTCATGGAAAGGGGTCACACTGCTATGCAGTTGCGTTTCTGGGGTTTAGAAAGTGTACTGAACCTAAAGAGAGGGGGGGACTTTAGAAAAGTATGAGAAAGTAAAGAAACATGATGGATTTTTGAATTGGGCACATTTGAAAATAACTGGGGTCTTAATGAGGAGATAAACTGGCAGGTCTGCTGGTAAAAAAAATCATAAATGAGTTTCTTTAAGGATTTTGGTTTGAAACAATCTGCCAGCCCTGTACTACTCCAACTAGGAATATGTTGGATAAGATATGAAGGTTTGCTGGTAAAAAAAATCATAAATTTGTTTTTCTAGGGATCCTGGTTCGAAACGCCCTGCCTGTCCCTTACCAGTCCCCTTATTCTGCCTTAACTGGTACAGTTCTCTGTCCTGCTCCTTCTGTGTTTCCTTATATTTCCTAAATGCTATCTTTTTTCTCCCTAACCTTTCCCGCCACCTCTTTTGAGAACCATAGTGGCTTTTTCTTTTGTTTTGATTTGTTTATTTGCTTCACACAAAGGCTTGCTGCCTCTGTGATGGCAGTTTTGAAGTTTCCCCATTGTTGCTCCACCCCTCCTTCTAGCTTGATTGCTAGTGCTTTTCTAAGGCACTCTCCCATCTTGCTAAAATCAGCCCTCCTGAAGTTCAGTACTCTCACTTTTGTATGGTTTGACTCTGTTGCTGAGTTTATCATGAACCACACTGTTTGGTGGTCACTTGTTCACAGATGGCTACCCACTTCTAGATCTGAGATCCTCTCACTGTCACCCATTTGACAGTATGAGGTCTAAGATTGCTCCCTCATGAGTGGGTTCAAAAACTAGCTGCTGAGGTATGCCCCCTGTAGGGCATCGAGAATGGTCCTGTTCTTGGATGTGGCTGCAGCAAAGCTGCTCCAGTTAACATTTGGCATATTCAGATCCCCCATCAACAGATCTCCCCTTTCTATTCCATCCTAAGGATGCCTTCTATCATATCCATGTCCATTCCCTCCATCTAAGATGGGAGTCTGTATACAACCCCTGTGTGGATTGTGGTGCCATTTCCAGACTCTAAGGTGACCCACAGTGCCTCCTCTCCTCCCTGTTTACTCTTTTGTTCTGTTGTTTTTATCTCTTCCTTTACATAGACAGCTACTTCTCCCCCTCGTCTCCCCTTCCTGTCTCTCCTGTAGGTTGTGTACCCTGGTATGTTAACATCCCAGTCATTGTTCTCTGTGTACCATGTTTCTGTGACTGCTACAATATCCAGGCATCCCTCTTCCATCAAGGCCACCAGTTCATGGAGATTGTTGCCCAGACTACAGGCACTGATACTTATTACCCTTCATTTCTTCACGGCCTTACTCCTTTTTGCCCCATCCCTGTCCTTATTGCCTTTGTCATTTTTCCCATTTACCCCTGCTCTTCTCACTATTGACGTCTCTATCTTGGTGTTTATCTCACTTACTGCCCTGATTTTTGGGGGGAGGACTAGGATTTTCCTGCCCCTTTCCAGTGCCTCCCCCCTTGGCTAGTTTAAATGTTTGCCAATGATGCATTTAAACCTATCATCTAGGATCCTGGTTCCCCTCCTGGACAGATGCAGACCATCATGCCAGTATAGGCCTGCATCACTCCAGGTGGACCACCAGTCTCCAATGAAGCCAAACCCCTGAACTATGCAACAGTTTTTCAACCACTGATTGAATCCCATGGTGTGGAGTACCCTACCCTCACCCATGCCATAGACAGGCAGCACCTCTGAGAAGGTTACCATGCATGCTACTTGTCTAAGGCCCCTCCCCAACTGCAAAAACTCTTCCTGCATTGCTCTGATCCCTTTCTCAGGCAGGTCATCTGTCTCTAGGTAGACAATGACATCCAGCTCTCTCCCCTGTGTGTGCTCCGGTGATCCCTAAGGATTCGCTCCCTGTCCCTCCAAGCCATGGTGCCAAGCAGGCACCTTACCTCCCTCTCTCCTTCCTCCCCAGTTCTACCCTCCTAACAATGGAGTCCCCCACCAGAAGTTGTTTTCTTCCCCTGTGGGGTCCCAGTGCCACTCTCCTGTGGGTCTCCTTTGTGGAGGTTCCAAGCATCTTCTTTGGTCTCCCCTATGGGTGCCTCCATAGAGGAACCACACTTTGATAGAACAGCATATGAACTGTGGAAAGTTACAACTGGAGGGATGCACCTCTGTTCCACCATCCTCACCCTCCCTGAGCCCACTGTGGTACAACTGCTCCTTTTTCTTGGCAACCTCTGAGGCAATGGCAGTGGCACTGGTGGTCCCTGAGTGGGAGAGGAGGTCCCCCAAATCCTAGCCAACTCAGCCTGGAGATGAGCGACCTCCTCCCTCAGCCCAGAGAGGTGCTTGTGGATGAGACCACTCTGCAGCCTCTAGAATGTCTCCAGGAAGACTGCTGCTCCACAGCCACAGCCACTGCACCACTCCCATCATGTCTTATTTCTGGCCCCTTAACTGTTGTTTTGAATATGAGGAGGTGCCTAATTCAGTTAACAGAAGCACTCTGGATGGGGGTCAATCCCAGTCCTTTCACAGAAGAAAGTGTTCTGAAAGAACTCCTAAAACTGAAGGTGGACAAAGCAATGGGGCCTGATGGAATTCTCCCCAGAAATCTAAAAGAATTAAGGGGAGAACTAGTGACACCACTGACTACCCTTTTTAACAAATCATGGGAGCATGGCATGGTACCTGAGGACTGGAGGAAGGTGGATGTGATTCCCCTTCACAAAAGTGGGACCAAGACAGAGGCAGGAAACTACAGACATGTCAGTTTGACCTCTGTGGTAGGGAAAGTGATGGAATCAATTCTGAAGGAAAGAATTGTTGAGTACCTAGAGGCCAGTAGGGCACAGGACCCAAGGCAGCTTGGGTTCACAGTGGAAAGGTCATGTTAAATTAATCTAATTGATTTCTTTGACTGGGTGACCAAGTAGTAGACCAGGGAGGGGCTGTGGATGTGGCCTACCTAGACTTTGACAAGGCATTTGACACAGTCCCACACAAAAGATTAATAATCAAATTAACCAGTCTGGGAGTGGGTCCCAGGGTGGTAGCCTGAGTAAAACATTGGCTGAACAACAGGACACAGAAGATAATTGTAAATGGAGCCCACTCTGAAGAAAGAGGAGTTACTAGTGGGGAACCGCAGAGTTCAGTACTGGGTCCAGTCCTTTTTAATGTCTTTTTAAGCGACATTACAGAGGGACTGGAATGAAAAGTATGCCTCTTTGCAGATGTCAGAAAGATCTGTAACTGGGTTGATATACAAGGAGGCATGGAAAGGATGAGAAGGGATTTGGCAAGGTTGGAGGAATGGTCAGAAGTATGGCAGCTTGGATTCAATGCAAAGAAGTGCAAAACAATGCACCTGGGAAACAAAAACCCAGGGGAAGATTACACAGTGGGGGGAGGTAGTAACAACAACAAAAATAGAAAGGGACCGGGGGGTAATCATATCAGATGACCTGAAGGTTAGCAAGCAATGTGAGAAGGCAGTAGGGAGGTCTGGGGGGATACTGGAATACATAGGGAGAGGCATCACCAGCAGAAAACAAGAAGTTGTTATCCCTCTGTACAGACAGTTGGTAAGACCCCATCTGGAGTACTGCATCCATTTCTGGAGACCTCATCTCTGCAAGGACATAGACAGGATGGAGGCATTCCAGCGAAGGCAACTAAAATGGTGCAGGGTCTGCAAGAGAAACCATATGAGGAGAGACTAAAGGAGCTTAATATGTATACCCTTAAGGAAAGGAGGGAGAGGTGGGGCATGATAGATACTTTTAAGTACCTCAGTGGAATTAACAAAGTCCAAGAGGGTAGCATCTTTCAGAAAAAGAGATGTGCAAGAACAAGGGGACACAATTTGAAGATAGAGGGGAGACGACTCAGGGGCAATATGCAGAAGTATTTTTTCACAGAAAGGGTGGTAGACACATGGAACAGCCTTCCTGAGGAAGTTGAGGGGTCTAAAACTGTGGGAAAATTCAAGAATGTATGGAACAGACATAAGGCAATTCTTGTGTGGGGTAGGAAGAAATAGGCAGTTGGTTAACTAGGATCTGCAGCTTATCCTGCAGGTAGGGAAATAGGCAGACTAGGTGGGCCAAGTGGTCCTTATCTGCCGTCAAAGTCTATGTTTCCTCTGTTTATTTTTTTATTATTTTTTTCTCCCTACTTATTTACTGCTTCTGTGCCCTTCAAGCTCCTGATCTTCCTGTTCTGAGACATGAAGTGCCTATATTTCTCATTAGTCTCCTTACTTGCTCAGAGTCAGACCTCCGGCAGATGGGATGGGGGGACAGAGAGGGAGGTGACCAGCGGGGTTCCACAGGGATCATTGCTGGGTCCAGTTCTATTCAATGTCTTCATATGTGACATTGCAGAGGGACTGGAGGGGAAAGTATGCCTGTTTGCAGATGACACCAAGATCTGTAACAGAGTCAACACACAGGAGGGGCTAGATAAAATAAGAAATGACCTAAGACAACTTGAGGAATGATCAAGGGTTTGGCAGTTGAGTTTCAATGTTAAGAAGTGCAAGATCATGCACCTAGGGCACAAAAACCCAAGAAAGGAATACAGGATGGAGGGGCAGGTTCTTGGCACCGCAAGTCAGGAGAGAGACCTGGAGGTTATCATATCTAATGACCTGAAGTCAGCCTAAGAATGTGAAAAAGCAGTGGAGAAGGCAAACAGAATGATGGGGTGCATAGAAAGGGGCATAACCAGTAGGAGGAGTTAAGTGCTGATGCCACTGTATAGTTCTCTGGTGAGCCCTCATCTGGAATACTGAGTCGAATTCTGGAAACTGCATATCTGGAAAGACATAGAATGGAAGCAGTCCAAAGAAGAGCAACAAAAATGATACATGGACTGCACCACAAGCCTTATGAGGAAAGACTCATGGAACTAAATGTCTATTCACTGGAAGAGAGAGAGGGGATATCATAGAGACTTGAAAATACCTTAGAGGAATAAACAGGGTACTGGAGGGGAGCATATTTCAAAGAAGAAAGTGCACAAGGACAAGGGGACATAACATGATGCTGGAGGGAGGGAGGCTTAGAGGGAATGCTATGAAGTATTTTTTCACAGAGAGGGTGTTGGATCCATGGAACAGCCTACCAGCGGAGGTGGTGGAAGCAAAAACAGCATGGGGATTCAAAAGTGCATGGGATAAGCATAAAGACACCCCGCTGTGCAGCACAGCGGTGCAAAGGCAGTCCCAATAAGAGTAGGGATTGCCAAACCAAGTAAAGAAATGGGCAGATTAGGTGGCCTGTATGGTCCTTATCTGCTGACAGATTCTATGTTAAAAAAGTCTGAGAAAGTATGTCTCCATAACAGAAAAGATTGGGATCAGAATTTTCCCCGGTCCATATGGCTATTGGAAGCACACCAGCTACTTCCAAAGGGCTTACCCCTTTTGAGATCATGACCTGAAGGGTAATGAGAATACCTGCTCATTTGTGGTATGAGGGGATAGGCACAACTGTGTTTGACAGAATATCTTTAGATGGATATCTGGCGAATCTGAAAGAGAATCTGGTTAAAATAAACAAGTCTGTAGCCATGAATATTGGGAAGCATCAAAAGACAGAAAGCATTTTGATGCCAAAGTGAGATGTCCAGCTGAGTATCAGATTGAAGATAAGATGATGATTTCAGATATTCAAACACCTGACCATGGGCTATATAAATTCTGGGCAGGACAATTCCTCATTACTGACCAGCTGTTATTAAAGTTAGAATCACTGATATAAAGAGAGCAGTGGAGAAATTATTACATGTAAATCAAACACAATTGTTTAGAGGGGAAGGGGCAGGTCAGACTCAGCAAGCTAAGGATACATCTGTCTGTCTGTCTCATGAGTTTGTGCTTTATTTTACAGGAAGCAAAGTTACTATGTGGAGGAAAACCCCTTGAATAATCATTGCTGGCATAATCACCTTTTACATGATCATACTGATTATCTGCTTCACAAAGTTATAGTTGTATATGAAACATACAGAAGGTTGATTAGTGCTGCATGAGGAATCTGACTGAAAAGAGAAAAGTGAAACAAAGATGGACATTTGCATTAAAGACATAATAACTAATAAGTCATGTGGAAAATCTACCCTGAATTCAGACTTAATAATACAGCATGAACATTCAGAAGTGGCTTATGAGCACTGGGAAACACCACTGCCAGAGGGAATGAACTTGTATATGATCCGATGATATACCCCATATTTTTGAGCAATCAAACTCTTGTAAATACTAATAAAACTTCCTTTGAATCCAGTGGGATTGTGGATGGTGGGGAAAACAGGCCATAAAACAAGATTGACAAAGGCAAGCAAAGAGAAATGGTTCTTATTCAACTCAATCTGTAAGGATCTGAAAATCATCTTTACCACTTATACAAGAAATATACCCAATTTTGATTTCTCTTTTATGTATCTAAACATTGGTAAAGCGACCCAGAACCAAATGTGTTTTGAAACCTTTGGGCTCTGTGCTATAATTTTTGGAAAAATTGTAGGGATGGATTTGGCACATATGGTGTAACAGAAGTGTATCTTATGAAAAAGGTGTATGGACCCAGTCAAATTGTAAATCAGACTGAACTTTTGCAATATAAATATATTTCTGGCTTGCCCTGATGAGTTGTATGGTTTCTATGACCCGACCAAAAATTCATACCAGACATTTGTAAGTGCTGCTGCCCACGATAATATAAAGCAGGACAAGATGTCCTTTAATATTTTTAGGTATGTTGCACTATCCCCTTGGCACCAGATAAGTTACTATAATAGAGAGGTACAAATACAGAAGGTGGGAGATAAGGAGTTTCCATCTGAAATATCTGTTTTCTATCAGAAAAGGGGAAGGGAAAGACAATAAAGGTATAGCTAATTATGACTTCAATTCCACCCATGAAATGTGTAATAAGATCCTGGACCATTGAAATTCTACTGACAAAGCTGTTATGGGCAAGAAGGATGGTAGGAACTTTACTGTATGTACATGCAGGGAAATACATCCCTTATATATCATGACCTTTAAAGTATCCTCTGTAGTTTTGTTGTTTAGAGAATGTGTGAACAACAATGGGACAGTGGGATTAGGGATACAGTTGCAAGTACAGTAAGTGGAAAGTGGACAAGTTGAGAAGCCATGGGAATAAAACCTATTTTTATTTCCAGTGAAGGAGGATGACTATACAAATTATAAGCCAGCTTGTGAGTAGAGTTAAAACAAATTTTAGGTTTGTTTAAGGCAATTTGGGGAGTTTATGACACTTATTAATAGCCCAGCAGGAGGCAGCTATTGAACATTTAATTAGATCCCATTACCATTATCAATGCAGCACTTAGCATAACATAACAGAAAAGAACATAATTCTATGTCTTTTAATAGAACACAAAAAACATCTTAGAGGCAGTACATGATAATGTGGTCCCATCTGAGATGCACAGTTTATTAGACAGGACATTTTTTGGATTTAAGAAATGGTATTATATCAAATAAACTTGTGAGGAATGTGTTTGTACAGCATTTGACATATGTACTGTATATGTTTAAATGTGAATTTTGTGAGCTATGGCTGGAAAGATTGTATACTTGGGAAGGAAACGTAAATATTCGCTGTGAAATATCTAAGACATGTCCACTGAAAGTCATAAGAATTTCAAACCTTTTACATAATACAGTGCATAGGATAGTGAATGGTACTTATGTAATTTTAAATCCTGACTATGTACATGGCCAGTACTGTAACTTTTCTGAACCATACACAGAAATGTGAATGTCATTTCCTACCAATTGTACCAAGTGTATGCGCTGTGTAACATGCTATTCGTTTGAAAGATGTCATTGTTTTAAAGGAAACTGCAAGGCTGACACCTCTTACACCTGCTATACAGCACAGTACTGATAATTTAAATGTAGTGCAGGAAACTCTCACTAATACACTATTGTTGTTCACACTATGGAAATTATGGGATGCCACTGGGAATGTATCAAAGTGTACCTGCAGCAGGCTACCAGGCCGTGTAGCATTCTAGAGCTGGTTTGACATTTTTTAATAATTGGGGTGTCTTTCTCATGACCAGGCTGTGGCCTCTTATGGTTAACCAGCAGCCATCAGTGTATACTGAGATACCCTTATGACAGCTCCGTCAAGAGAACACTGAATATCAGCCGATGCACCCCTTTCAACCTCCTGGGATGAAGAATGGCCACTCTACCCCAGATGGGTAGCTAAATAATAAACTGTAATCTGTGTGCACCAGAAGGCCCACACCGCTCATAACAGACATATATATAGTAGTCTGTGAAAACTGGACTCACTACATGGGTATCAACATGGTGTACCTGAGGAAGTCCTGATTCACCAGGTTGACTTTTCCCCAGGTTGGCTTGGGCAGAAGATGCAAATATATGATAATCTGCATATAATAATCAGTGACCAGTGTGCTCCAGAGGGCCCACGCTGATCGGGGAGACTGTAGTGATATACAATATATGTAGGTATTTGTAACTATGCATTGTAAGACTTGTACAAGCCTGACTATAAGAGCAGCCATGAGTTTTTTTATTTATTTATTGATTGATTTGGAAATAACCTTTGAGCCTGGGCTCTTTTACAAAGGTTCCACCTCATATAACAGTTAACAGACGCAATCAGTACAGGTATAGAGTAATACATAAAGAATTAGGATTAAAAAACTTAAACATTATTGCAACAGTTGATCTCCAGCAGTTGTTGGATGGAGCTAAAACAGTGTGAGGTGCAGAAAGAGCCCCCTCGGGGGGGGGAATACAGAGCAGTGATCAAGAAGTGCCTCACCCAGGGTGAGGGGAGAAGAGTAGAGGGTAGTAGGCAGCTTCGGGCCAGAGGCTTTGTCAACAGCACATAGGGTGGGGGGCTAGGAGGGCAGGGTATGCAATGGGAGGGGCAGGTGGACAGCAGGAGAGGGGGAGATGGAGGAGAGAGTGTGAGGGAGAGCGTAGAATGGTGGGGTGGGAATGACAGGGATTAGAGACTGGGCAGAGCAAGGTGGAACTGTTATAACAGCCTCGGAGCAGTGATATTAACTCATGGAAGCTAGACTTTGGGCTTCCAGGGTAGTGGTGTGCCAGGCATTCAGAAAACAGGCACACACAGTGCTAGAAGTAAGGTAGTGCTTGAGTTCAGATTTGAAGTATGAGGGACTAGGGGTATTGTGACTGATCTCAGGAATATTGTTGAGCCAGGGAGGCTCTGTAGGAGAAGGCACATTTGCCAAGTGCATTTATTTTGAAATGGCACCTAGAGTGCCCTCTGCTTTCTGCCTCTGGTGCCATAACTGGAGCCTTTCAGGAAGAAGATATCAGATACACATGGGGGTGCCTTACACAACAGTGCTTTCTTGCCAAGGAGGCAGGTTTGGAACTTGATCCTGTTCCCTAGAGGCAGCGATTTTGTCTGCTCATAAAGAGAGCAGGTATGAGTAAGGCAATTGGCAGCTAGGGTGAATCTGCAAGCCTTATTGAGGTTGTTTGTACCCTCATTAGCACTGTATCCATGGCTGCACCATAAACTACAAGGCCATAATCAATGGTTGATAAAATGGAGCTAGTGGCTGAGAGGCAGAGGGTTGATGGTTTAAGGTATTTCCTGTGCCTATATAGCATTCCCAGCTTGGAATTTACTGTTTTGGCCACCAGTCAACATGTTGAGCAAATTATAGGGTGTCATCAATGGGGACCCCCGGTATTTAAATGAGTACACTTGCTCCAGAGATGCTTGGACTTAGTTGGAGATGCAAATGGTGGGGGGCCTTTTCTTGAGCTGGGAACTGGATAGGAACATCGCCTTAGTCTTTTTATTATTGAGCAATAGCGTGTGTTCAAAGAACCAGTCCTCTAGCCTGTTGAAGGAGTACTGTACTTCAGATTGGAGAAATTTGATTCTTGTACTACTATTGAGAATGACTGTATCATCAGCTTATAAGATAGCTTTGGTGTCACAGGCTTTGGAAGGATCATTTAGAAAAAGGATGAAGAGCAGGAGTCCCAAGATCGACCCCTGGGGGACATCAAGTGAAACTTCTCTGGATCCTGACATAGTCTGTCCAACTTTGACACACTGAGACCTAAAAGAAAAGTAGTCCTGGAACCAGCATACTGCATTAACAGCCACCCCCAGGTTCTACAGCTGAGCAAGGAGGAGGATGTGCTTAACCTTGTCAAAGACTTTTGTTAAGTCAATAAACACTGACCCAACCAATTTGCCATCGTCTGGAGCTTGATACACATAGTCTATGTACTCCACCAGGGTAATGGTTGTTCTGTGGTTTTGCCTGAAACCATGCTGGTTGGGGCATTGCAGTTGATATTTGTGGAGGTATTCTGTGAGTTGATCCACTACAATATTTTCTAGTGTCTTGGATGGGGGGGGGGAGGATTGAGATCAGTGTATAGTTGGAAATACAGGACCTGTCCCCGCTCTTGTGGACAGAGGTCACTAGTGCTTGTTTTCAGACTGCCAGAAATTTAGCCAGAGTGAGTGATTTGTTGAATAATTTGGTTATGGGCATGATGGGTACATCGAGAATGAGGGATATTAGTTTCATATCTACTCCATCACTGTCCATTCTGGTTTTTCCTAGCACTTTTTTATGTAGTACATAGCCTCCTTAACAGTCACTCTCTTGCCTTCTCAAGGCAGTATAGCACAGTGGTTTAAGGCTCTGAACTGCAAATCTAGTGACATCCAGCAGACCAGACCTGGGTTTGAATCCCACAGCTTCCACTTGCATACTGTGTGACCCTGAGCTAGTCACTTAACTTCCCTGTGCTCCCAGATTGGTTCTGTAAAAAAGCTTTCAGCTTAGTGTGCTACTCCTGGTTAAACAACTAAAAATAAATAAAAGTAAATAAAAAAAAGTAAAAGTCTGGGTCAGTGTTAATGGTTGTGACTTGTTGCAAGAGAGATCCTCAGTGGGGTATAGATAGGCGGGGGGGGGGACTGTGCTCATATCAGTGAAGGCCAAGTTGAAAGACTCCACAATTAGGAGTGGATGTGATGTGGGAGAGCCATTTATGTTGAGCAGTTAAGTATGTTTCTTTTCATCCTTCCCGAGGAGATTTCTGATGTTCTCCCATAACCTCTTTCCATCTCCCCAGGTCCTGTTCAGCAGTTCTTGTGATAGTTTGCTTTGGCCTGTCAGATTAGATTAGTGCAGTGATTTCTGGAGACCCTGTAGCACTGGTAGTCATGCTTGTTAGTGGTGGACCTGGCTTTCGACCCGAGGTTGTCCCGTTCCTTCATCTTGGCAAGGAGCTCCACAGTAATCCAGCTATTGTTGCTCCCGCAAGCTTTCCTTCATCAATCAATCAATCAATCAATCAATCAATCAAGCAAGGCTGGACCTGGTCATGAATACATCAAAGTACAGTACAGAAGCAGGTATACAAAAAGCAATGATATACAAGGAAGAAAAAGTATATATAGAGTATACAGTACAGTACAAGGTTGAAATAAATAAAAAAAAGCATTATTTTACAATTGAAGAAGTCAGCAGATGTACAAAAAAACATAGGCAAATAGGGGTTATAAGCAGAGATCTTCTGAGTGAGGCAGCCAGCAACTATACATATAGGGGAAAGAGGCCATGTATGGGGTGGCAGGTTAGAGAGGTAAAGAAGAGGAGGGATATATTACTGATGACTGGAGGAAAATTGGGCTAAAACCACAGAAAGTGACAATGCCTGTCGTGTACTTGTTTACTATGATAATGACGGTGGAGTGGTAGATAATTGGGACACTACTATGGATGGGGCTTCTTACTAGATGATACAAAGGTTAGGAGAGGGCACTCTGAGGTCTAAGGGAGCAGCTAAGGCTGGTTCTAGCTGGTTTCCACTCACTTACCCTTTCATTTACTTGGAAAATATGAGCTCTGTGCAATACATAAGCTTTGTTTCACTAAGTGTCTTTTACTAAACAAAAATG
Source organism: Neoceratodus forsteri (assembly GCA_016271365.2). Taxonomy (NCBI): domain Eukaryota; kingdom Metazoa; phylum Chordata; order Ceratodontiformes; family Ceratodontidae; genus Neoceratodus; species Neoceratodus forsteri. The sequence continues at coordinate 61,326,551 of CM028130.1, forward strand.
TTTTTTGTGACCTTTTCAAACTCAGGGCAGGATGACTTGTGACCTTTTGTCCAAAAATAGTCTTCTTCTTGTACAAAAGCAGTCTGTAGGACAGGGGTTCTCAAATGGTGAGGTCAGCCTTCCTGGGGAGGCCCCAACCTGTTCAAGGGGAGGCTCAGGCAAGTCTGAAAAAATACTGTATTTAAATTTTGAGTTTTATATATTTTGTGTGAAGAGATGATGCAAACTAAAAGAGGATAATTGTAGGTGAATTTAATGTATTTATTTACTAATAGGTGACAAGGGTAGGTGAATGAAAGGCTCATTTCAGGTGTACCCAGGAAAAGTAGGGAGTCAATACATTTCAAAAGGCAACTGTAAAACAATCAAATACACAATGAACAGTAAACTTATAATGAGTGGTGGTAATTGATCAATGTGTAGCCTGATGGCAGAACAGCTCAAATATAAGTGTTGAGCATAGACGTGCTAAGAACAATAGCAGGAAGGAGCAAAGTAATCCCAGAGAAGTTGCTTAAGAGGAGGGAAGGATGGGAAGAGGCAAAGTATGTAGGAAGTTTATTTCATATAAAGAGGAAACAGAGAAAGTAGTCTGACACATGAAGGTACTGCAACAAGGGTTAAAAGGGGTTTCAATTTATTCATGGTGTACTACGCAAAGTACAGTATGTTATTTCTCTTTGGGGAGGCTCAAGATTATTTCAATTTTTGGGGGAGGCTCAAAATCTTTTCCAAGGATTTGGGGAGGCTCACTGTGACAAAGTCTGAGAACTATTGCTGTAGGATAATGCTATTATTGCTCATGTTATGTACTATAAGTACAGGAAAGTAGGACAGCAAGACAGAGTGACGTGGGGTATTCTCCTTCTATTGTTTGAACACTGTGCTGCTGGGGAACTAAGCAGACCATGAGACCCAGCTGCGAGAAGACTTCTCAAAAGCTAAACATCAGTGAAAGAGTGTCAGCCAGAGGAACTGTGTTAGTATGCTATCTCTTTCAGCAAAGACCATTTCTGAGACTATTATGGCTCTTGTAATTAGCTAAGACAGCTTATAATTTATTACATGTTCTGTATTAAAGAAAGAGCTTCAGAGGAAGAATTTGGTGTCATCTCAGTCCTGCTCTTGTCCCTCTGGGGGCTAAACCATGAACCCAAAACCTTGATTCATTGCACTTCAGAAAGACGACGAGTCATTACAATTTATCATGGCAGATAATTAGTCCCTCACCCTGGAGGGTTCAAGAGAGAAATCTCCCACTCACCTGAGCTGCTCTGCAAGTGGCAGGGAGCTGATGCAAATGAATTATACAATTATACCCAGGATGGCTGAGCAACTATTTGGGACAATTCCTTATGCCCTTGTGTAGTTGAGGGGAGAAACACATTTGCAGTTTTTCTCAGTGAGCTCACTGACAATCTTCTGGTTTATGTGGACAAGACTGGCATTAACTTGCTGATGAGCTCCAGACATGGATATGCTTCCAGACGTATGAGACTTTTTTTTCTCTGGAAAACTGTTTAGTAGTGACTGTACTTGAACTTTCTGAAAGAAGTTCATGAGGAAGCCCATCCAGACTGTATATCCGCAATGCACAGGTCTGCTGGTCAAAGAATGGCCATCACAGCATGGGAGAAGTACAGTGCATCCCCTACCATACCACCCTCAATTTTCCCCATCAAGGAGTTTTTCTAATTTCTTGAAGAAAGAATAAGAAGGGCCAGGCCAGTTCCAGAAACCACAAATAAGATGCAGGAGGTAGTCTTGAGAAATCTGGCTGAGTATGATGACCAATGTTGATTTAGAGCTAACTATGCCCAATGTGCTGAGAGATACTGTACAAGGCATGTGCAGTTCATGCCCCTTATTCATTTTTAAAATATGATCATTATTTACCTTTAGACAGATTCCTTGTCGATGTGGATTTCATGTTGGTTTACTCCAAGATGTGCAGAGATTATGTCATGTTTAAACACTGATTTGGGTGAAGAAATGAAGGCATGATGTATAAGACCAAGTCCATGATCAGTACTGAAGACAACTAGATCACAGATCTGCATTCATGCTCTCTCAAGGTTGGCATGAAGCTAATTTTAATTGAAGTTTCATGGATTTCTGATGGTGGTTAGAGATGGTAATTAGTCAGTTTGTTAAAATCAAGATGGATGTTATCCATCGTAGGAACATCTACCAGAACTAGAATCTTGTGGAGTTCTACGAATGGGTAACATCAGAACTGGACAGGGGAAAGCCTGTGGATGTATTATTCTTGGACTTCAGCAAGGCGTTTGACTCTGTCCCGCACAATGGTCTGGTGGAGAAACTGATGGGGTTAGGAGTAGGTCCTTTGATGGTCAGATGGATTGAAAACTGGCTAGCTGGATGCACCCAGAAGAGTGGTGGTCTGTGGGGGCTCTCGAACCCTAGAGAGGTTGGTAGTGGGGTACCCGAGGGCTCGGTCCTGGGTCCGATCCTGTTTAATGCATACATATCAGACATCAGGAGGATATAGGTGTGAAATGAGTCTCTTCGTGGATGACTCCAAGATGGGATCAGTAGTTGAGGGAGAAGAGGGGAGGTTGGCCCTGCAAGGGGATCTGGACACCCTGGAAAGCTGGGCTCACACATGGAAATTAAATTTCAATATCTCTAAGTGCAAGGTGTTGCATCTTGGTCGGGGAAACCCTAAACACAGGTACACCATGGGAGGGGAGGCGCTGGAGGCCTCAATAGGGGAAAAAGACCTAGGGGTCATGGTGGATGCATGTATGAATAACTCTGAGCAAGTGGGAGGCGGCTAGCAAGGCAAACAGGATGTTGGGATGCATCGTGGGGATCACCTCTAAGAGCAAGGAAATGATTCTGCCGCTGTACAATGGACTGGTTAGACCACACCTTGAGTACTGTGTACAGTACTGGAGACCACACTTGAAGAGGGACATACAGCTCCTGGAGAGGGTACAGAGGAGGGCAACTAAGATGATACGAGGGCTAGGGGAGTTGACATAAGGACAGACTTGAGGAGCTCTGCCTGTTTTCATTGGAGGAGAGGAGAGGGGGACATGATTGAGGTCTTCAAGTACCTCAAGGGGAATAAAGAGTAAACATGGAGGGATCTTTAGACTAAAGCAGGAGGTATCACCAGAGGGCATGGTTTGAAGTTGGAAGGTAGAAGAGTGAGGGGAAAAGAGGAGGTGTTTTCACTGAGAGGGTGGTGGACCCTGGAATGCACTGCCTGGCGAGCTGGTTCAGAGATCCACAGTGGAGGGCTTCAGAGAGGGTGGGACAGACACAGAAAGTGGATGTATCAGATGATAGCCTGTCCCAGGGGGTGGGGATGGATGATAGGGGTTTCTGGAGCACAAGGGATGGGAGGGCCTCGGCACCCAACTAAGGATCTAAGGTTCGAGCAGACTCGATAGACCGTAAGGCCCAATCTGCTGGCAAATAGTATGTTAGTATGTTAGTAACTAGACACATGGTGGATTCCCTGAAGGGGGAGGGCCTCAAACAACTGGTACAACAACCCACAAGAGACAAGGCTATCTTAGATCTAGTACTGACTATTAGTAAAGGATCAGAGATCTCCAGGTTGAAGGTCACCTGGGGGCCAATAACCGTTATATGGTATGGTTCAATTTGGCCAATAGAACTAAATCATCCCATTCCAAGACAAAAATATGGGACTTCAGAGGAGCTGACTTTGATAAGATAGCCAACAGAGTTAAACTAACTCTAGCAAAAAGAAATACAGGTGAGGGGGTACAGGAAAAGTGGGCAAGCATTAAGGATGCAGTACTTGAAGCAATATCCCATTGTGTTAGAGACAAAAGGAAGTGCAAAAGAAGAAGGAAACCACTTTGTTTCTCAAAAACAGTAGCAGAAATGTTCAGAGCCAAAAGGCTGGCCTTCAGGAAATATAAGGGAATGCAGAAGGATGAAGATAGGGAGGCATACCAAACTTTCCTAAGGGAAGCAGAGAAGGCAGTAAGGTAGGCAAAGGCCCAAACCCAGGAAACACTAGTACAAACAGTAAAAGAAGGTGACAAGACTTTCCATAGATACATTAGTGAAAGGAGAAAGTCCAGAGGGGGTATTGCTAATATCAAAAGGGATAAGGGGGCATGCGAGGAGGAGGAGGACCATGTAAAAGCATCTATCCTAAATAGATACTTTTGCTCAGTATTTACTGAAGAGAAGATAGGGGCAGGGCCCACAGCTCAGCACCATGGACACAGGAGGGAGGGAGGTGTGCACTAGTCCCTTCACAAAAGAAAGGGTCCTACAAGAGCTCGATAAGCTCAGGGCGAACAAGGCAACAGGACATGATGGCATACATCCCAGGGTACTAAATGAGCTAGGGGTGGAACTAACAGACCCATTAGCAGAGCTGTTTAGTGAGTCTCTGAGCACAAAGACAGGTCCCAGAAGACCGGAGAAGGGCTCATGTGATCCTGCTCTATAACAGTGGTAGCAGGGAGGAGGCAGGGAACTACAGACCACTTAGTCTTACTTAAGTAGCTGGCAAGATTATGGAGGCACTCCTTAAGGAAAGGATAGTGCAACACCTGGAATCCATAGGAGCACAGGATCCAAGACAGCATGGGTCTACAAAAGGAAGGTCCTCTCAAACTAATCTCATAGATTTCTTTGACTGGGTAACCAGAGTGGTGGACCAAGGGGGAGCAGTTGATGTTGCCTACCTTGACTTCAGCAAAGCTTTCGATACTGTTCCACATAGAAGATTGATTAATAAGCTGGGTAGGCTCAGGGTGGTTCAGAAGTTGGTCAACTGGGTGGCAAACTGGTTGATGGGCAGAAATCAGAGAGTAGTGATAGATGGTATACACTCAGAAGAGATGCAGGTCACAAGTGGGGTACCTCAGGGATCAGTCCTGGGGCCAATCCTCTTCAATATCTTCATCAGTGACATTGCAGATGGACTGGAGGGTAAGGTTTGTCTGTTTGCAGATGACACCAAGATCTGCAACAGAGTAGATGATCCAGATGGTGTGGGCAGAATGAGATAAGATCTGGATAAACTAGCAAACTGGTTGGAAGATTGGCAACTGGGGTTTAACACAAAGAACTGCAAGATCATGCACATAGGAAAGAAAAACCCTGAAACCACCTATAGGCTGGGAGGGGAGATGCGGGCAGTCACAAGGGAAGAAAGAGACTTGGGCATCATCATCACCGATGACCTTAAATCATCCAAGCAGGCCACTAAAGCAGCAGGTAAGGCTAGGGGAATGTTGGGGTGTATTAGTAGGGGTATCACAAGTCAGAAGAGGGAGGTAATAATCACTTTTTACAAGACACTGGTTAGGCCCCATCTGGAGTACTGCATGCAGTACTGGAGGCCACAGCTTCACAAGGATATTAACCAAACTGAGGCAGTCCAGAGAAGTGCAACCAAAATGGTACAGGGACTGCATCAGAAAACATGAGGACAGATTAACGGAGCTCAATATGTGTACCGTAGAGCAAAGGAAGAAGAGAGGTGATATGGTCAAAACATTCAAACACCTTAAGGGCATTAACAAGGTGAAAGAGTCTAACATGTTTCAATATAAGAAAAATAGCTGGACAAGAGGACACAGCATGAGATTAGAGGGAGGCTGATTAAGGGGTAATGTGAGGAAGTTCTTTTTCAAAGAAAGGGTGGTGGATGCATGGAACTGCCAACCTAAGGAAGTGGTGGATGTGAATACAGTGCAGGGCTTTAAACAGGCATGGGATAGGTAAAAGGGAGCAATATAGATGAGTAAGAATAGATAGGCCATTGACAGAGCAAAGGCTAATGGCACATCCATATGTTAGAAAAAGAAATGTGCAGACTGGATGGGGCTTGTGGTCCTTATCTACCATCATTTTCTATGTTTCTATGTTAGATGCCACAAGACATCAGGGATAAAGTGGACATTCAGGGGTGCCACCAGACACAAGGAAGAAATATAAAATATAATGTGAAAAAAATGGGGAGGGCAATTGGAATAAGGGGAGCCACTTGACACCAGGATAATATACTGTTATTACAGGGACAGTGATCAGACACAAGAAAAGATGCCATCATAGGGAAAAGGATTTTGCCCTCACAAAAAAGGATCTTTTTTTAGTGATTTGTGATACAAAAAATAATCTTTTTTTCATGTCACGAATCATGAGAAAACATTTATAATGTTAAAAAAAAATTTGAAGGACATTTCTCTAAGAGTTAAGCACATAATCTAGCTAAGGGGATCCCAATATGCAAGCTATATGTGTTGGTCGCTCTCCATAATGTAATTTTTGTGGTTTTCAAAATTAGAATTTTCAGGCAAAAAACAAAAACAAGATGGTGGCATATGAAATCTGTCACAAAAAAACTCACGAAAAAGGGTTCCCATTTGAAAACTTCATACAGCTAATTTGAAGTGCTGACTGAGCATGCTCAGAACCTTCATTTTTTAAATTTAGTAACATTCAAATGAATTTATATGTTTTCACCAAACCAGAAAAAAGCACTTTGGTGGGCCAAGCCCTTTCTACCCTGAAAATGTCAGACCCAAATTCCAAACTGTCTGGGTGCTATTCAATGGCATAAAGACAGCAACAAAATAAGTGATTTTGTGTTTTTTCTCTGTCCGCATCTCAGAATCCACACATTTGACTAGAACAAAACTTGGTACTCGAGATTTACCCCCCCACAAGACCGGGCATGCAAAATTTTGTGCAAATCCGTTGAACAGTTGTGAAGTTATTAAAGTGCAAAAATTAGGGTTTAACATTAAAGTGCCTACTGAACCCTAACTATAGTGCTGCTACTGCATTCATATATTATGGAATATTGAAGTAAAAATATTCTATTGTTTGTTTATTAAGGGACCCTGGGGTGAAGCCTCTGTGGAGGATGATTTGAAAGCAAAACTAAAAAGCTCATAGGGATTAGGAACTTGCTGTAGTTCTATAATAGGTGGAGCTTAGCATGTGTGGTTCCTGGATTTCATGCAGGTTTCAAGAGACCCATTTTGGGATAACAGCCAGAAGAAACTTATTGTTATGGTATAAGAGCCATGTTTATTTTAACCTACCGATCTAATGGCCAGGAGTTCACAGAGGTGTACAGCATGATGACTCCTGTAGGGCCTGCTGGAGGTCAAAGGCGACTGGGATAAGGTGGTGACTAGAAAAGCCCTTATGCACATATACTGTACATTCCTTCTGAGGAGAGGTAATGCAGGACCCGATTTTGGGTTTATGGGGTCCTAAAATGTGTACATTTTAGAGAAAAGTTGGGTACTTGGGAGTACAGCATGTTGCTGGAGCAGAAGGCAGTCCCAAGAAGGTTGTTGACACTCATAGGCAGGAAGGGGTCCCAAGTTTACCAGGGAAGGTTAACAGACCTCTAGGGCAATTCCTAAGGTAGTAAGGAATGCAAGGTAGTCCAGCCTGGTGTACATAAACTTAAATGGTTTAGGGTCATGGTCATGTTAGAGTAGATTGCAAAGTGGAGGTCGCCCAGGCTGGTCATAAGGATGGTGATACCATCCTTCATTTCACGGTGTTCTTTGAGATGCTCCTATTGCTCATTCGCAAGTTCCTGCAGATACATTAGATAGAAGGATCGAAGTGAAAAGCCAGTTTTGAGAACAAAATCTGGACAAGGCCCTACACTGGTACTCTTGTCTAAGGCGAAATGTGGTAAGTCAGGTCAGGTGGCAGGTTTGATGGTTAGGACAGGTATAACCTATGACATACAAAGGGTCCAAGGTAAGAGACATCAAATGATTGTATTAATAGGAAAACCTACTGAGGATTAAGTAGGTAGGAATGTGATCAGACCCTGCATTGGTATAACACCACTTATGTTTAGAGATGGGCGAAGTGGCCCCAATTTGCTCCGCAAAGTGATTCGCAGAGTGAACGCGAATTCGTGGACTGCTCCGCAATACAAGGCAGAGTACTTCGTGTTATATTGAGTAACACAAAGTCCATTGAAAAAATTACTTTGCATTACTCCGCCTTCCCAAACCACTAATTCACCAATTCTTAAGGTGAAGTACATTGAAAACAATGTACTTTGCCTCACTTCACCTTGTTTTTAAGCTCCAAAGGCAAATTTTGCAGTGGTTCATGGGATTTCAGGTCACATGGGCTCTAGATTGTTCTGCACAGCCTCACTTTGGGGTAGTGTGTGTAGGAAGCTGTAGGAGACAATCTGCTCTGAGAGCTCTCTGTGATTCAAACCTTCTAAAAGCTGCTAAAAAAGCCTTTTTGAGTAATTTTTTTTTTGCTGAAACTTTAGTTCATTGATTATAGTAAACCCTCCTGTGCTCATATCATCGAGCGTTTATTGTTTGTGTGTTGATAATGTTAATGTACAACATTCAGTCTGTGTACTGAGAGACAGTGGAAGTGTGCTTTGAGGGAGGGGCATATCGGTGATGCAGGTAGATCAACTTGGAGAAAAAGACAGTGCTTTCTGTTTTGGTGAAATTTTTCTTGTATAACTGTGTTAATGTACACACAGTAATATTTTCAATAATTCTTGCCATTTTTTTGCTGATTGTTGTGGTGCAGCAGTGCATAATGTTAGTTTATTTAAAATATGTGGTTATATTATTGAAGTTTTCAATTTGCTACACATTACTTAGTGTGTGTGTGTGAGTATGTGTGTGATGTGTGTCATCAAATCAGACCCCTTTTATTGTGCCACATAATAATTTTAGCAATATGAACTTGCTGTCCACTGCAGCTGTGTGATTTCTGTACTTCTTTGTGGTATCTTTACTGGTACTACTACTAGTGACTGTTACTGCAGCAGTGCAGTACACTGCCCCCCCATGGCCCGCACCAAGCGGCAAAGGTATTCTTTTCCTGATTTGAATTTCTGATGGTGAGCACTGGTTAGGTGTTGTGCCTTTGTGTCTGCATCTCTTCAGTGTGCAACGCAATCTTAATCTGTCTATGCATTTGCATCTCTTTAGGGCCCAATTTTCTTCTGTAACTTGGTCAGTTGCTTCTTTGGCTTCCCTTCAGAGTATTGGACAGGTGTGGTGCATAATTCTAGATGAACATTGTATTCATTAATATGCTTTTTAAAGTCAGGACCATCATCACGAGTCACTTGTGATACAAATTGCATTCTTCATCATCACGGTCACAAATGCAGCCACAAATCATGATTCACGATCACGTCACGAATCACAGCACTAATTTTTTGACTAGTTACTTGGATGTATTGTAAGCACATTTTGTAGTATGTCTCCAGGCTTCACCATCCTGCCATTGTACTCATTAATGAGTGTTTTTAAGTCAGGGAGTTTGAAGAAGTACAGCAGTAGGCATTTGCATTCCCAATACAGTTCCATATTGTTTATCTCACACCATTGACACCGAATCAGGTTCTTCATCACCACGGCCACAAATGCAGTCACAAATCATGATTCACGATCACATCACGAATCACAACATTGATTTTTTTACTAGTTACTTGGATGTATTTTAAGCATGTTTTGTACTATCTCTCCAGGCTTCACCACTCCACCATTGTACGCATTGATAAGCATTTTTAAGTCAGGGAGTTTTGTGCTACAGTTCATCCAGGAAGTACAGCCATAGACATTTGCGTTCCTTCCCATACAGTATGTGAGTTACAGTGCTGTAAGTAGTGTTGGTCGAAGTTGCCCCAATTTGCTCTGTGAAGTGATTCACTGAGTAACGTGGAATCCGTGGAGAATTCTTCAATGTGAAGTGGAGTACTTTGCTTCATAATGAGGAATGCAAAGTCCATTGAAACCAATGACTTTGCATTATTCCGCCTTCCCTGAACCACTTCTCCACCAATTTTAAGGTGAAGTACATTGAAATCAATGTAATTCACCTCACTTCACTCTGTAATTGAGCTCCAAATGAAATTCTGCAGTTATTCATGGGATTGCAGGTAACATGGGCTGTAGATTGTTCGGCACAACCTCAGTTCTGGCCTGAGTAATGTGTGTCTAGTGGTAGCTGGAGACAGTTTGCTCTCAGAGCTCTGTGATTCAAAAACCATAAAAGCTGTTTAAAACGCCTTTTTGAGTAATATTTTTTGCTCAAAATTTAGTACATCAATTGCAGAAAACCCTTCTGTGCTCGTATCATCGAGTCTTTATTGTTATGTGTGGATTTTGAATGTTAATTTAAAACAGTCAGTCTGTGTACTGTGAAGTGTGCTTTGGGGGAGGGGCGTATTTGTGATGTAGGTAGATTAACTGGGAGAAAAAGGCACTCTTTCTGTTTTGGTTATATTTTTCTTGTATAACTGTGTTAATGTACACACTGTAATATTTTTCAGTAATTCTTGACAGAGTAAATGCAGCAGTGTGAACCTGCTATCCACCGCATCGGCATGAATGTTTTATACTGCTTTGTGGTATCTTTACTGATAGTGGATTGTTACTGCTGTGCACTAATCCCCCAACTGGCAAAATGTACTCCTTTTCAGATTTGGATTTGTGACTTATGAGCACTGGTTAGGTGTTGTTGTGCCATTTCATATGCATCCCTTGAGTATGCAGCGCAATCTTAATTTGCCTGTGCTTTTGCATGGCACCATTAATTCTGGGAGACTGCATTTCTTGTTACGCTCTCATTTCACTTCATCAGCACTGGAAGACAGTAGCATTTTGGGGATGCACATTAATTCTGGTGACTCTGTGTGTAACCTGACCACTGTGCGCATGACTGAGTGCGCCATTAATTCTGGGAGACTTTGCATTTCTTGTTACACTCTCATTTCACTTCATCAGCACTGCAGAGTTTTCTGGATGCAAGACAGCAGCACTTTGGGGGTGCACATTCAATCTGGTGACTGTGTCAGTGGGATGCTGCCAGTATTGTTGTCACTCCACCTTACTTCACATTTAAGGTGGAATGACATCACAAAGTAATAATAACAAGGCAAAGTGAGCCTTTCCTTTGGGGCACTCTGTGTAGCAAAGTGCCAACGCAAAGTGTTCACTTTGCGTTCAGTTCGCCAGCAGATTTTAAATTCGCTGCATCCCTACTTGTGTTTACCCTCAGGTGTCTGAAACTATAGAGAAGATTAAAAGATGAGATATAGCTGGCTTATGTAGAGAGTGGAACCTAAGGAAAGAGCCCCTACTTAGTACCAGCATATCTAATGGAAATGGAGAGGGTAATTACTCACCCCAGGTAAATGTACTGCATGTTGTAAGTACATAAAGATTGTGGGGAGCAGGGCTCTGAATGTGTGAAGGACTAATTCTGAGATGAGGAAATAGTATATGGAACAGAATACACAGTAAATTAGGCAACTGAGCCACAAAAAAACAAATATCTGGTACAGTGACATTTACTGCCATTTTTCATCATGCTTTAGCCATCCGAAGTACAAAGTACTGAATGCTTTAGCCCATACACTTGCAGTGTTGGGCACATGGTTTATACTGCCTGTATGAATAAACATTTTTCACATGGCCATGGCACAAAATGGTTATTTGCCATTTATTTTGAAGTGCAGATAGACTGTCTACATAAGAGATATATTTCCATTTGTTGTGTGTGAAAAGTGTTTGTTAAACAAAAAGGGTTAAAGGTTAGTGGCTGCTTAGGAAAAGGAAAACCAATGCTTCCCTTATGGTTTCCCTCTTAAGCATGGGGGAGTGTGGTAGTTGGTCATTCTACCTGGGTATTGGAGACACTCTGTCTTTTGCTTGTCCTTATGGCCACACAACTTCTGTTCTGTTTGTGTATATTTCTTGTTGCCTCTCCTGGACTGATCACCCAGGAGAGCTCTTCTGTCCCCTCACCCCTTTTCTTCTCTTTTTTGCACTCTGTTTTGAGTCCCTCTAAAAGAAATGCATCCAGTATGGCTGAAGATGATAATATAAAAATGTTTCTAGCCAGAAGATGTAGACGCTTGCTTTACAGAAAAGGCTTAACAGCTAGATAGCACAGTTTTACTCCTAAATATAAAAGCAGATACCTTTTGTTGGAAATATGTGCACATTTGAGATGTAAACCATTATCTTTTGTTAGAATCTGTTATGTAGCACATATAGCATATAATGTTTGATTGCCAAAAAGTGCCTTGAACTGCTCTGCATTTCTGTAATAGATATTGCTGCTGTCAGAGGGGGATCTATCATGGATAAATTGGCCTGCTACAATGGCAGAGTAAAGTTGTCCCCAATATGAGAAGTGCTGGAGGGAAACAAGTAAAGCTGTTTACCTCCAGGCTAGATGTGAATGAAGGGGGGGGGGTGGGGTTGTCTTGTGGAGAAAGTATGTAGTTTCAGTTATAGTTATTTCATTTATTAATAGTGTGCAGCCAAAATTAGCCTGTAGGCTCCTGATGTTGAGATGAATGCCTGAAAGCAGAGCTGCAGATGGGGGTTGATTACTGGCTATTCACTCCCTCCTGAGCTTGAAAGCCCAAAAACTAAGCTACCAGTTGGACCAAGGCATTGCCACATGCTTGCAGGAGTGCATCTGGAGTGGAGGAGGTGAATGGGAGAGCCTCAGAAGAAATGCTGTGGCAAGTGAAGTGCAGTCTCTTTCCCTCTCACTCTGAGTGACATTGTATTTCCATTTAGAACAGTGACATGTGTGGGCTTTGGATATGATACTGTGTAGATTTTGAGGTGAAACCATGGACAGAATTTGTATGTCTGATGGTGGAGAACCACAGAATGAGGCATTGGTTGTAAAAACTGCAGGGCTTCTTACTGGGAGTAAATACAAAAGGATGGAGTTCTATGGCAAGCAGCCAAGGAGCCTGTAATACAATTAATAATTCTGTCAGCTCACTTTCATGTTGGGCTTAAAAGTCCTAATATAAGCTAATGGATCAGTGAAATGCTTATTAGGGTACTGTAAATGAGACAGATGTATAACAGCTCTATGAAAAAGCTCTCTCTCTCTCTCTCTCTTGCTCACTCTTCCTTCTCTTGGCATTCTCTGGCACTGTTCCAGAAGAGTTTTGTGTGCCATATCTGATATGATTCTGTGGTGGAGTGCCTAAATTAAAAATGTCTGACACAGGGACTAATAGAAAAACTATATAAACTCCATGCCTGAAAACTAGCTATGCAGCAGAGCAGAGTAGTAGCCTGGGATCCTGCTTCTAACCAAAAGCAGACAGAGTAGCAGCCTGGGATCCTCTTGCTGAATGGAGCATATGTCATGAAAGAGCATGCAGTCTTCATGCCCTTATAATAATTTGAAGTGCAGATTGAGAGAGCTGGGAGTTTCTTTCTGACCAGAGAAGAGTGCCTGGGGATTTTATCTGTTGAACAGAGCATGAGAGAGAGAAAGTCATGCAGTTTTCATGCCCTCACAACAATTTGCAACACAGATGAAAAGGGATCCTAGGGAGGTTATGAGAGACTGACTGTGGTACGCTGACAAATACCCTGTAAGGTTTCATGCTATTTCATTCATTTTATTTGCCTGAGGTTGGGATTCTGACCTGAGCAGAAGTGGAAAGAAAGTGACCCTAAAGATGTCAAGAGATTTTGACTGTTGAATCCTGATAAATGCAGTGTGATTCATTATTTTTTAGGGTTGCAGCTGGCCAAGCCCTGCAGATCTCTTGTTATGAGAAAAGGACTCCCTCATTCCTTACAAATGAATACTATGTTGGTGTAACAGCACAGTTGCCTCCACATCTGTGAAGCAGTCTCTATTGGCAGTTATAACATGGGTTGCAAAAAAACGTGCAACCCCATTGGTGGACTCGGTGTGCGTGGGCGTTCATGAAAAAGCAGTGTAGACACAACTGCTATGAAGGGGTTGAACTGGTATCGTAGGGCACACTGAGCTCATTTCTTTCTGTCACTCAGACAGCAGAAGGGAAAAGTGGGGCACAGTATAGAGACAATGAGAGAGAGAGAGAGAGAGAGAGAGAGAGAGAGAGAGACAGATAGGAGCCGATAATGGCTCACTGTCCCCTGTTCCCATTCCTACCAACAGGTGAAGATCCCCGACTGTGCTCCTCCCAGTCAAAGCAGTGCTTGAAATGCTGTCCTGCATTCCCATTTCTGCCCCCTCCCCCCAGCAGAACAGTGTCTTCAGTCCCCCATTAGCAACCATGAGAAGTTGCCGGACAGCAAGCACGTGGGAAAAAGTTTTTGCTCTGTGTAAGAAATACTGGTGAACATCTGGAGTGAGACTGCTGCCAGTGTACCTTAGTGAGCCCTTATAGCACACGTAAAAGCCATGCAGCTGACTTCAGACAAATGAACAAGAAAAGTTTCTGGTGCATGATCAGTCTTGGGAAGAGGAGTAGTGTTAAAAGAAACCAAAAGTAGGGCATTGTATGGCAAAATCAAAGCAATCTGCTAAGCGACAGAGACACACAGAGACAGCTACATCAGAAGAGGGGCTGCAGAACTCTGACACTGTCTATCTCTCTCTCTCTCTTTCTCTTGCTCTCTCTCCCCCCTTTCTCTCTCTCTCTCTTTCTCTCTTTCTCTCTCACTCTTAGATGCACAAATAAAGTGATTTGATATATCTCTCTCACTGTGTGTGTGTGTGTGTGTGTGTCTCTCTCTCTCTCTTTCTGTGTGCAAGCGCTCCTGTAGGCAGGAAAATTTTATAATTCTGCTGACAGAAAGACAGACACATAAACAGAGACAGCTAGATTGCTGTAGAGAACTCAGATGCTGCAGAGAGAGGGAGAGACAGCACTCAGTGGTTCCAAGGTGCAGGAGACAGCATGTGGGTGATGTTTCTGGTTCTGGACCAAATTGGCCACACTCAGCCTTCAATTGATGGAACTGCTTCTTAATAGGCTGCCTCCAAGCTTTCATTTAAAACAACATAAATTCGAGACCCAATGGTTGCAGTGTCAGTCGCTCAGTAGGTAGCACACTTGCCTCTGAGGCTGGGAGATCAGAGGGCTGTGGGTTCAGTTCCCAGATCTGGCACTTGGGTTAATATCCCAGTACTGACACTGTAGTGCAGCATTAGAGGGGTGCTGCACTTCTGAGGTGCCATCTTTCGGATGAGATGTTAAACTGAGGTCCCATTTGCCTGGATTGGTAGTAGTTCAGCTGGATGTTAAAGATCCCATGGCACTTATCAAAAAAAGAGTAGGGAAATTTCCCCGGTGTCCTGTCCAAATTTCCCTCATTCATTAAAATACCACCAACAGCTTAATCTGGTTCAAGGTCAGTTGGCATTCATCTGTATCCCCTTCCCCTGGGTCGTGCCTGAAAATAGGCAAGATTTGTCTAGTGCAGTTACCTGGTCAACAAAAACTAAATGAAAAATAAAAAGTTAAACTATTCAAAGGAAAATTCACTTCAAACTGAAAAACCTTGGGACTATACTTTGTTTTTTTAATGACGTGTAGTCAGGTAAGTGTTACTCAATACAAGATCATGCTGCATCCTCCAAATATGGACATATAAAGACATCCTAGACTAGACCATTATCATTAGGACTTATTCATATTGGCTGGACTCCAGACTTTTATTTAACAGCATAACAGTTCAAAAGTTGATACTTTCAACACTGTACTGTATTACTGCACATTATTTTTGGAAATGGTCAAAAGGTAATATTGGATATTCAGTTTAAGAATAAGCTCATTTTTATACTTTTCCTCATGCATTTGTCATTTAACTCATTCAGGCTTAGATACACCTGTAGGTGGTGTCTGAAAGCATAGCCACTCAGGCCAATAACGCCTGTAGATGTAATCAGCTGACTTTCACTCAGGCCAGGAAACACCTGAGGAAGTCAGCAGTTTGTACCTAAATATTAAACAAACTGAATTGCTTAGAATTGATTGCATAGCACCATTAGAAACATAATTTTGTGCTGAACAATTTTGCTGCTGATAGTTTGTGTCTATCATGTATACTTTATGAGTTATTCGCATTTGTTTAAGGTATGGTATGCATGGCTGACATTTGTCTCTCAAGCCTCACCTAAGCACCTTGTATAAATCTGAAAAAAAAAACAGTTGTTTGGTGTTTCAGGCTAGTATAAAATAAAAACTGAATGGATTACAATTGATTGCATAGCACCGTTAGAAAGGTAATTTTGTGCTGAACAATTTTGCCACTGATACTTTATGTCTATCATGTATACTTTAGGAGTTATTTGCATTTGTTTAAGGTATAGTGTGCATGGCTGACATTTGTCTCTCAAGCCTCAACTTAGCATCTTGAAAAAATCTGAAAAAAAAACACAGTTTGGTATTTCTGCTAATATAAAATAAAAAACAAATTGATTACAGTTGATTGCATAGCACAATTGGAAAGGTAATGTTGTGCAGAACAACTTTGCCACTCTTACTATGTGTGGAGCACTTCAGGTTCAATAGATATTCACATTTGTTTGTGGCATGCTGATTATGGTTTGATTTTGCTTAGAAAGGCCCAGGATGCAGTGCTAAGAGTATACAGGGCACAAGTGGTAGAAAGTTTCAAAGAGCTCTTGTGTGAATGAGTTAAGAATTGCTTTATCTGCAGTTAACACCCAACAGACTGACAACATCCTGTTTTGTTGTTCTTACATTCAGCCTCTTGAAGCAGAGAGAGAGAGAGAGATAAGGAAAGAGAGGGGGTGAGAAAAAGAAAGATACAGTGGGAGGGACAAGAGGGAGACTGAGGGAGAGACATACCAGGTGAGGGGGAGATGGAAGAGGAAGTGTGTGACAGAGTCAGAGAGAAAGAGGGAGAGTAATCAAATATAGATGTATTAAAAGTGCATTGTCATAGGTTTGTATTTTATGAAAGTTTAAAGTATAAGTTTGGCAATACCTATATATCTTCCTGCCATGCCAATTTATTTGGATTGAGGAGTGTGTGTGTGTGTGTGTGTGTGTGTGTGTGTGTGTGTGTGGAAACATAGAAACATAGACTTTGACAGCAGATAAGAACCACTTGGCCCACCCAGTCTGCCCATTTCCCTACCTATTGGATAAGCTGCAGATTCTAGTTAACCAACAGCCTACTCCTGCAACCCCCCACTATAATTGCCTTATGCCTGTCCCATGTATGTTTGAATTCCCCTGTTTTAGACCCCACAACCTCTCCAGGAAGGCGGTTCCATCGTCCTCTCTCTCCATGAAAAGAATTTCCTCACATTACCCTGAGCCATCCCTCCTCTAACTTTAAATTGTGCCCCCTTGTTCTTACACGTCTTTTTTTCTGAAAGATGCTACCCCCCTGGACTTTGTTGATTCCCTTGAGGTACTTAAAAGTTTCTTTCATGCCCTCCTGTCCCTCCTTTCATCAAGGGTATACGTATTAAGCTCTCTCAGTCTCTCTTCATATGGTTTCTGATGTAGACCCTGTACTATTTTAGTTGCCCTCGTCTGGACTGCTTCCATCCTGTCTATGTCCTTGTGTAGATGAGGTCTCCAAAACTGCACGAAGTACTCCAGATGGGGTCTCACCAACTGTCTGTACAGACGGATGACCACTTCCCTTTTTCTACTTGTAATACCCCTCCCTATGCATCCCAGTATCCCCCTGGCTCTCCTTACTGACTTCTCACATTGCTTACCCACATTTAGATAATCTGATATGACTACATCAGATCCCTACACCAGATCACCAGATCCCTTTCCATTATTGTCGTTGTTAGTACCTCCCCTGCTATTGTTTACTCTTCTCCTGGACTTTTATTTCCCAGGTGCATTACTTTGCACTTCTTTGCATTGAATCTAAGTTGCCATATGTCTGACAATTCCTCCAACCTTGCCAAGTGCCTTCTTATCCTTTCTACCCCCCTTGTGTATCAACTCTGTTACAGATCTGTGTGTCATCTGCAAAGAGGCATACCTTTCCTTCCAGACCCTCTGCAATGTCAACTATAAAGATGTTAAAGAGGACTGGACCCAGTACTGAGCCCTGAGATACTCCACTAGTAACCCCCCCTTTCTTCAGAATGTGTTCCATTCACTATTACCTTCTGTGTCTTGTTGTGCAGCCAGTTTTCTGAGACTACCACCCTGGGACCCACTCCCAGGCTGGCAAACTTGATTATTAATCTTTTGTGCGGGACTGTGTCAAATGCCTTGCTAAAGTCTAGGTAGGCCATATCCACAGCCCCTCCCTGGTCTTTTACTTTGGTCACCCAGTCAAAGAAATCAATTAGATTCATCTGATATGACCTTCCTGCTGTGAATCCATGCCGCTTTGGGTCCTGTGCCCCTCTGGCCTATAGGTATTGAACAATTCTTTCTTTCAGAAATGATTCCATCATTTTCTCCACCACTGAGGTCAAACTAACAGGTCTGTAGTTTCCTGCTTCTGCCTTGCTCCCACTTTTGTGAAGGGGAATCACATCTGCCCTCCTCCTGGGAGTGGGTCCCAAGATGGCACCCTGGGTAAAGAATTGGCTGAAGAATAGGACACAGAGAGTAATAGTAAATGGAGTCCTCTCTGAAGAAAGGGGGGTTACTAGTGGGGTACTGCAGGGTTCAGTATTAGGACCGGTCCTCTTCAATGTCTTTATGGCGACATTGCAGAGGGACTGGAAGGAAAATACCTCTTTTGCAGATGACACAAAGATCTGCAACAGAGTTGATGCACAAGGTGTGTGGAAAGGATAAAGAAGGACTTGGCAAGGTTAGAGAATGGTCAAATGTATGGCAGCTTAGATTCAATGCTAAGAAGTGCAAGTGCACCTCGGAAACAAAAACCAGGGGAAGAGTACACAATGGGGGTGAGATACTAACAAAAACAAAAATGGAAAGGGACCTGGGGGTAGTCATATCAGATGACCTAAAGGTGGGCAAGCAATGTGAGAGGGCAGCAAGGAGGCTGGGGATAATGGGATGCATAGGGAGAGGCATCAGCAGTAGAAAACAGGAAGTTATCCATCTGTACAGACAGCTGGTGAGACCCCATCTGGAGTACTGCATGCAGTTCTGGAGACCCAATCTCCACAAAGACATAGACAGGATGGAAGCTGTCCAGAGGAGGGCAACTAAAATGGTGCAGGGTCTGCACGGAAGACATATGAAGAGAACTTAAGAAGCTTAATATGTATAGCCTCGAAGAAAGGAGGGAGGGAGGGACATGATAGAAACTTTCAAGTACCTCAAGGGAATCAACAAAGTCCAAGAGAGTAGCATCTTTCAAAAAAAGAGGTGTGCAAGAACAAGGGGGCACAATTTGAAGACATGGGGGGGCAGATCAGAGATAATTTAAGGAAGTATTTTTTCACAGAGAGGGTTGTGGATGCATGGAATGGCCTTCCAGAGGAGGCTGTGGAGTCAAAAACAGTGGTGGAATTCAAGCATGCATGGGACAGTCATAAGGCAATTCTAGGGGGTGGGGGTAGGAATAAGTAGGCTGCTGGTTAACTAGGATCTGCAGCTTATCCAGTAGGTAGGAAAATGGGCAGACTGGGTGGACCAAGCAGTCCTTATCTGCCATCAAATTCTGTGTTTCTATGTTTCTATGTTTAGGGTAAATTCTGTCAGACCCCATTGCTTTGTCCACCTTGAGTTTTAGGAGTTCTTTCAGGACTCTTTCTTCTGTAAATGGACTGGCATCAACCCCACTACCCAGAGTGCTTCTATTGTTTGGTTTAGGTAACTCCTCCTCCTCTTCTCCTTCTTTTGTGAATACTGAGCAAAAGTATTCATTCAGTATCTCTGCCTTTCAACTGTCTCCCTCTGCCCACCTCCCCTCTCTTTTATTAATCTTCACTATCCCTCCCATAACCTTTCTATGCTCCCTAATGTTCCTATAAAAGGTTTTATCCGCTTCTTAACTGAGTTGGCTATTTTTTCCTCAGTTTGGGCCTTTGCTTTTCTGACTGCCTTCCCCACTTCTTTCTGCTTTAATTGATACAGTTTCCTGTCGTGCTCCTTCTGTGATTCCTTATACTTTTTGAATGCAGCCTTTTCTATAACCTTCCTGACACCTCTTTGAGAACCATAGTGTTTTTTTATTCTGCTTTGTTTCTTTATTTGTTTCACAAAGGCTTGTTTGCTCCATGATGGCAGTTTGATTTTTCTCCATTGTTTTTCCACCCTCCTTTCTGGCCATTTGCTAATGCATTCCTCAGGTATTCACCCATTATGCCAAAGTCAGCCCTTCTAAAGTCCAGTATCCTTGTCTTTGTATGGCTTGTCTCCATAGTTGTGTTTGTGTAGGCTTGCACTGTGCAGTGGTAGCTTGTTCCCAGATGTCTACTGACTTCTAAATTTCTGATCCTCTCTCCATTTGAGAGTACCAGGTCTAATATTGCTCCCTCCTGAGTGGGTTCCACCACTAGCTGTCTAAGGCATGCCCCCTGTAGGGCATCGAGAATGACCCTGCTCTTGGATGTGGCTGCAGTCCATGTCATCCAGTTAACATCTGGCATATTCAGGTCCCCCATGAACAGTATATCCCCTTTTTCAACCATTTTGAGAATGCCCTCTATCATTTTCTTGTCCATTTCATCCCCTTGAGATTGGGGTCTGTATACAACCCCTGTGTGGATTTTGATGCCATTCCCTGTCTCCAAGGTGACCCAGAGTGCCTCTTGTCCTTCCCTTTTACTTTTTAGTTCTGTAGCTTTGTTCCTTTCCATTATGTAGAGAGCTACTCCACCTCTTCTTTTACCCTCCCTGTCCCTTCTGTAGATTGTGTACCCTGGTATGTTGACATCCCAGTCATTGTTCTCCATGTACCATTTTTCTGTGACTGCCACAATATCCAAGTGTTCCTCTTCCATCAGGGCCACTAGCTCTGGAAGCTTGTTTCCAAGATTACGGGCATTGGTACTCATTGCCCTCCATTTAATGTTGGCTTTTTCCTTTTTTACCCCATCCCTGCTGTTATTACCCTTATCTATTTTTCCATTTACCTCAGTCCTGCCCTCTGTCAAGCTCTGTACCTCAGTGTTTACCCTACTACCTTCCATGTTTTGTGGGGGGAGGCTTGAACTTTCCTGTTTCCTATCAGCACATCCCCCCTGGCTAGTTTAAAAGCTTGCCAAGGAAGCCTTTAAACATGTCATCTATGAGCTTGTTTCCCTTCCTGGACAGATGCAGACCATCATGCCAGTATAGATCTTCATCTCTCCAGGTGGACCCCCAGTCCCCAATGAAGCCAAAGCCCTGTGCTTTGCACCAGTTTTGCAACCATTCATTAAACTTCATGGTGTGCAGTACCCTAGCCTAGACTGGCAGCACCTCTGAGAAGGTTACTGTGCTTGCTACCTGTCTGAGGCCCCTCCTCAACTGCACAAATTCATGCTGCATTGCACTGATCTCATGCCTAGCTAGGTCATTTTTCCCAAGGTGGACAATGCTATCTAGTTCCCTCTCCTGTGATGCTGCTTCTGCAATCCTGAGGATTTGCTTCCTGTCCCTCCAAGCCATGGTGCCAGGCAGGCACCTTACTTCCCTCTCCTCTCCCTTCCCCTGGTCTACACCCCTAACAATTGAGTCCCCTATCAGAAGCTGTTTCTTTCCCCTGTGGTGTCCCTAGCCACCCTTTTGTGGCTCTCCCTTGTGGATGTCCCCAGCATTCTTCTTGGTCTCCACTGAGTGTGTCATCATAGAGGAACCTTGATTTGCCAGACTGACATATGATTTGTGTAGAGGTACAACTTGGGGGCTATGCCTCTGTTCCACCACCCTCACCCTCCCAGAACCTACTGTGGTCCATCTGCTCTTCACACATGGCAACCTCTGAGGCAGTGGTTGTGGAACTGGTGCTCTTTGGGTGGGGGAGGCCTCCTTAGTCCTTGCCAGTTCAGCCTGGAGGTGGGCAACCTCCTCCCTCAGAGCTGACAGTTGCCTGCAAATAGGGCAGCAACACAGGTTCCAGAATGTCTCCCAGAAAACTGCTGCCCCACAGCCAGTGCATTGCACCACTCCCCACATGTCCCTCTTCCTTATAATATACAATGAGTAATATATAAAATATATTTTATTTATTTATTTTTTTTTTGGTGTGTACTTACCCTTTTTGCACTGTGCTGGGTTATTAAGAATATGACAGTTCTGCCCCAAGACCTGTTGAGGAAGTGATGTCAGAATCGTGGCTATAAAGGAAATGCCACACCTGGGGTGGGCGGGGTGAGGGAAGGTGGGTGGGTGAGCCACAACCACTGGTGACTGTTAGAAACAATCAAATACTCCACTGTTCCACCATCCTGGTGAGTACTGCCCTTTATAGTAAGTCAACCAACACCACAATTTACTAGACCACTGCTCCTACACAAACCACTCTACTGAGTCCAGGGATAAAAATGAACTCACTGCTCAGCCAGCAGGATACTTCTAAAGTGTTGCACAAATATCCTTCCAAATCCTAGGTCTCTAGCACAGGAATCAAGCAACTTCAGTGTTAGTTCACCCCCTCTGGTTATAAAATTACTACATGTTAATGGAATCCTGCAATTCTCTTCTTAATGCCAATAAGAAAAAAATGAAACTTTCTGTAGAAAGCATAGCTTACCTTCCTAACAAGTCCCCAACAATATAATGTTTTTTCCAGGTTTCCAGTTCCTCAAATGCGTTCTAGTTTGTTCTCTGCAGTATAGCAAGTTGCTCAGCTTCCAACAGAAGAAGGCAAGTCTTTTCTGAGTGTGTGTGTGTGTGTGTGTGTGTGTGTGTGTGTGTGTGTGTGTGACAGAGAGAGAAGAGACAGAGACAGACAGAGAGAGACAGAAAGTTCCTTCCTTTAACACATCACCTTTCATGTTTTAAATGGCTTTCACATGTGCAACAAAGAAAGGAATGATACTGAGATATGGTAAAGAGAGCAGAGGAGGGAGAGAGAAAAGGGAAGACTCTTCTCTCTCTGTCAGTCAGCCTGTGTTGTTCAGGTGGAGGGCAAGCTGTCTCTAGTATGCTGTGTCTCTTTCAGGGCTAGGAGTGCTCATGTGTGAGAGAGGCACAGCAAACCATCCAGGCACTCCAGCAAAGAATGTAAGTTATTTACCGAGGGAGCGAGTGCAGGATCTGTAGTGAGGGAGGGAGTGGGTGATCCAGCACAGTCAGCAGTGAAAGGAGATTACTGGATCATTCATTACTCCTCAGAAATAGCACTTTGTCATGAGCTGGGTAGTGGTAGTGGACAGTTCCATAAGGTTTCTCTCTCTCTCTCTCTTACTCTTTCACTGTGTCACTCTCTTGCTCTCCCTCTCTAGTTTTAGCAGTGTCAATATATTCTGACCCCCCCCAACCAGCCCTAGGAAACAGAGACCAAGCTAGAGAGAGAGACAGTTGAAGCTTGTTGCTGGCCTCTTCCCCCTGCCAGGACCACCCATCATCATCGCTGTGAGAGAGACAGTGACAGGGAGGAAAGGAGAGAGAGAGAGAGAGAGATAACAAGTGCCAGCAGTCCCTGTTGTGTTTTGTGCTTGGTATTGAGGGTTTCCTTAAGCATGGATGAAACCGGAGCCCCCCACATTCCACACAGTTGATGACGGTATCACAAGCCAGCAGGCCTTGTTTATAAGTACTGGTTTCTACAAACTTTGTTGTGTTAGGAATGGGGAATGATGTCTTTCCAACCCCCTTTTGCCCTCAGTTATCATGGCCACATGAACACTTGCCTGTACTTTGCTGAGTACAGTACAGTTACACACTGCTACTACTCAATCCTTTAAAATACTAACTCCTCTCTCTTTTAAGGACCACTCCTTTCTGTTTCACTTCACGCATTCCTGTCAGCACCTTCATCCACCTTTGCAACTCTTGCTCCTGCCAGTACCAGGAAACTATCCTCTTGTCTGCTGCTACTCCCTCAAAACAACTGGTGATTAGTTTATGCTTCCTTACTGAGTGTGCTGCCTAAAACCAATTAGAACAAGCATTTGTCAATGCTGAATGTTGTCTTGCATTGGCAGTGCAGGAGTTAGAGAGATGCAGCATAGGAGTGGCAGTCAAGTATTGAACTGATGTCAACCCACCTCCACCCTGCAGAGAGTGAGAGGCGTTAGGGTGTCCCTTTGGGTGTTTGTTAGTGCAGTGCTGGAAAACATGCTGGGCAGGATTTGAAAAATGACAGCTGCACAGTTCATAAGGCGGTGTAATAAAATGCCAGTCCTGAAAATGTGGCATGCAAATATATGGAATTTGTGGAGTTGCAAGAGTGGGTGGAAATATGCGAAACGCCTTGCCTTTTCTCCAGTTTATTGAGCGTTTAACACCAAATTTTCAACATAGGCATTTTAGCACCTCTGCTCATGTACAGTGTCACTGTCATTTCCTCAAAGTGTCTTAAGAAGTGATTTCGCACAGTGACCACTCTATTCTGTGCCAGAAGTGCGGAAACACATTTTGGGCAGGATATGTGAAGTGACGGCTGTACTGTTCATCAAGAGGTGTGGAAAAATGGCAATGGTGAAAATCCAGAGTGAAAATATCACAAATGCACGATGTTACGAGCATGCGTGCAATCTTCCAACCCACGCCCGTAACACAGTCATTTTATGGAGTATCAGCTCCAAATTTGCAACATAGGCATTGTAGGAGCTCTGCTCATGAACTGCATCACTGTCATTTTCATAATCTGGCCCAAACACTGATTTCCCACAGCGACTGCGCAATTGTGCACTGGAAGTGCGGAAACACATTTCAGGCAGGATGTGGAAAATGACAGCTGTACTGTTCACAAGGAGGTGCACAAAAATGCCAATGCTGAAAATCCCGCATTAAAATATTGTGAATACGCGAAGTTACGAGCCTGTGTAGCAATTGCGCAATGCACGCTCATAAAACAGGCATTTGTTGGATTTTTTCCAACAAATTGGGAACATAGGCTTTTTGAGAGGCCACATCATGAACACCGGCACTGTCATTTCGTTAATGGGTCCTGAAAGGTGATTTCGTGCAGTGACTGCAAAATCACCTTTTGAGGCTGATTAATGCCATGACAGTGATAGAACTCATGAGGAGGGGCCCCAAAAACCCCATGTTGAAAATTTAGTGCCAAAATTCCAAGAAATGCCTGCGATATGCAGCAAAGTTGAAAAAAACCCTATTCATTGCATTATACAGCTTACCGGCATTTCCTCAGTTGGCGGTCAACTTTGAAGAATGCAGACGTGTTCCCGGTCCACGGAAGATCATCGCGCCAGAGTCCAGAGATAAGTATGGGGTGAGGGGTGAGGGAGGCAGAGCGTGAGTGGTGGGTGGGTGGGGAGGGGGGCATCTAGACTACGAGGGACGGTTTTCATTTTGCAGGAAAAAAAAAGGAAAACCTTTGTGGGACAGTTTTCATCTTACAGGGCATTTGGCATGCTGGGGTGGGCTTCCAGCGTGCCACCTAAGTGGGTTTTTGGGGGTGGGTGTCAGTAGCCGCCGGGAGATTGGGCACCCTCGTCAGCACACAACATGGATGGGTAATGCCGACGGGGATTGGGCACCCCTGCTGGCAAACAAAGAAAGGGGTGGGGAGCATGAGCCAAGGGGGAATTGGGCACCCCCCTCGGCATTCAACAGATGGGGGGTGATGGTGACTGGGAGTGGGCTCCCCCATCAGGCAAAGACAGTGAGGGGGGGCCGCGAGCTGAGGGATTGGACACCCCTCAGCATTCAACATTTGAGGGGGGATGCCAACTGGGAGTGGGCTCCCCCGTCGGCACACAAACACGGGGGGGTTGCTGACAGGGGGATTGGGCACCCCCCATGTCGGCAAGCGTGAGGTTATGGTCATAATGGCAGCGAGCATGGCAAGCAAAGGACCGCTGCATATGATGAGCTTTGCTCGGATTGCAGCGGACCTTTGCTTTGATGTGCTCACCCCATTATGAATGCATGGTGTGGAGGTGGCATGCAGGCTGATTGGGAAATGAGGGCGCACCTACTGATGCATGCCCTGCATTCACCCAACAGCAGCCGCGCCACCAAGACCTGCACTAGCGCAAGATGTTGCTTGCTTATGCGTGCAAGCCAACATAAAAATAAAGCAGCACACCACAAAAAAGGGAGCAGTCAAACATATGACTTAAACTTGAGAAACCAGATGGAAAGTTCAAGACATACATAAAGCATAAAAACAGAGGAGTTAGGTATAAAACTTGAAACTGCACAGCTGTAATATGTTTAGCAGGCACCAACGGCTTCCCAACTGCAGCTGGTGATCAACAAAAGATTGAAAACTCGTAATACATGGATATGATGTCATACCCAAGTTTATATGTCACTTTACAGTTCCCAACATCCATGTGTTAACAGGGTCAACCAGTAATTATGACATTAACTTCAGAAAATCACTGTATACCATTAAGTGAGCTAGAGAAAAGCCAACCCATATTCACTTCACTCACTATGCTGTGGTAACTGAACAGCAAACAGTATAATAGAAAGAATCAGTCATGTAATATACAGCTACATATCATGGGGTTGTAGTGACATTATAAACAATGAAAGCAACGTTCAAGTGGTTTATTAAGCATCACAACCCTAAGATTCTAAAGGCATGCAGGTAAACAGTTCAGTACCTTGCTTACCCAAAACTACTACTAACCTTGCAACATCGAACAGAGTCATTTTCGGGACTGTAACCAAAGATTTGTCTGCCACATAAACTAAGCAAGGGTTTGCTGGCTTTAGTGAGTCAAGTTATGGATAATGTTAATGAATAACAATGAAATGTATCTGAGGGATATTTTCCTTTTTCACAGTTAATCATGTTGGCTTGATGGAACAGTGGATACGTGTTGTGCTGCAGCTTGGTAGTCTCAAATTCAGGAGACACAGAGCATCTCCTGCTGTTGGGCTGTTATAGTACATGTACTACTATATATAGTATGTTACAGAGTGACGGATTCACCCTCAGATATGTAGTATGTAAAGAGTGATGGATGGATTCACCCTTAGATGGAGTGACTGGCACGTGTCACTCAGCAGAACCCCTGGTACCCAACTCTCATGCAGTGTCAGTCTCAGAGAAGCCTGGTCAGCTGCGTCACTCACTGCCAAGGTCTGGGGAATTATGTGTGCAGACAAGCAAATAGCAGAGAACAAGGGGACATTAGGACGGATTTAACAAAAAAAACCTAGTAACACCATGGCAATGGCATGCCTCGACATGTGGCTCCAAAATGCAGACAGAATAGATGTGGATAGAAAAAGGTGTGTCACGTTAAAACACAACATTCTGAAAACTGTAGTAAGACTCACATTCTGAATATATTTTGCTGCTATTTAATTCACTTCCACATTCTGAGGGATGTTCCTCTTTTTACCCATCACAATGGCTTCACCCCATGTCCACCCCACATGGAAAAGGTTCTGCCCACACACAGAAGGTACTGTACACTGAGATTTCAAATCAGAAATCTGTAAAATTCTAAGATGATAACCAAGAAACATAAAAATATAACACTTTTGGCAGAAAAGAACTGGAAGGTGCAGCTAGTCTGCCTTTTTTTTTTTTTATTAAAATAACATTTTACACAAAGGAACAGATTTCCACACTATTCTGAGTTTGCATCTTCATATTCGATGATATATGTGTCTCTTATTATAAGGACCAGTGTCCCTCATTGTTCCACATTTTAAGGGTCAGAGCCTTGAGCCTTATTTTGGTGACAAAAGGCTGAGAGGTATGCTGAGTATATTTACTAAATAGCACAATAGCTGTATGTTTCACTTTGGTACTAACACAGGTCCTCACAATATTTGCATTATCATCCCGAAAGGCATTCTGTGGCTAAGGTAAGGACCTGAAGTAATACCCATATACACATTACAGTTAGGCCAAACTGATTAGCTATGGATTGCCCCTGATTACATCTAGAAGCCATCTTAACCAAGACAGCCTTATTCTTACATACATTACAGCCAGCAGCTTTTTGTTTTATCCATATAAAAAAAAAGTACAAGTTGCACATACTGGTATCTACACTATACTGCTCCCCGATGGCTAGAGTCTTGACCAACATCACTATCTCCACACCTTTTGCCCTGTATAGGGGCACCAGGCAGGGCTTCCCCCATCCCCTCTTCTTTTCTTAGTAGCCTTAGACCCTCTCATGTGGACAATTATTGCATCAAAGGATATCTACGGCACTGAAGTCGCTGGGAAATCCTATCTAGTAGCAGCATATGGTGACGATCCGTTATTAACCCACTCCCAACCAGAACAGGCATTACGGCATGTTCTACCCCTGTTGCAGACCTTCTCAGCTCTCTCAGGCCTCCGTGTCAACCAGAAAAAAAACAGTCCTGGCCCCTTTGATCACAGCTTGTACAAAAAATTGCCTACAGGGAACCGAGCTCCTATGGGCTGCACAGAGTTTTTCCCATCTCGGTATTACCATTCCCTTGAAATGGTTGGATCTAGAGCAGGTCAATTTCTTGCCACTGCTAATTCAAATGTCAGTGGAGATAGTGAGATGGAAAAGACTTCAGCTATCTCTGTCTGGGAAGGTGTCGGCCATTCGTATGCTCTTATTGCCACGAATCATGTATCTTTTTAAAAAATCTCCCAATACGTCTTTCCCCCTAACTCTTTGCCTCATTGAAAACCCAGGTGTCTTGCTTCCTGTGGGAAGGGAAATTGCCCAGGTGGAGCAAGCACAAATTAAGAGCTCACTGGTCCAAGGGGAAACTGGGATCTCCCTGGTTTCAAGGATACCACCTGTCTTGCATAGCCACCATGGCCACTAAGTGGGTTGTTCCAAGTCCATTACCCCTCCCACTCTGGGTACAGCTGGAAACTGACCTAGTGATGGATACTAACTTGCATTTGCTACTACATCCTCAGAGCTGGAACCAGCATTCCCTGGCTCCATTACTAGCTGAGACCAAACAGGCTTGGCACTGGCTTATGACCTTGTCTCACACTCCCCGGGCTGCCCAAGCCCCCCCATGGCTCTGTACCCTTTTGTGGCATAACAAGGTTTAAGTAATCAGTGATAATCCTTTGTGTTGGCTACTTGGAAGGCTCAGGGTATCCACTATATACAGGATTTGTACATCCCTGGCTCCTCGGTTTTGATGTCCTTTGAACAAATTCAGCACAAATTCCATCTCCCGAGTGTGCCATACAAGCCGAAAGATCCCGTACATGCCCCAATCCTAAATGAAACTGGTTAGCCCACAGACATAAAAAACCCCTCATCTGGAGGCCTTATTTGGCACTTTTATAGGACTTGGCAAGATGCACAGGTAGATCCCTCAACTACATGCCGGTTGAAATGGATGTCTATCCTTAATGCCCATATTTCTGAGGACTCCTGGAACCGTTATCTCTGAGAATGCCATTATACCTACAGAGATACCAAGAGCCGTTTCATACTTACAGTACTGCTGTTCTGGTATCATACGACAGCGTTCTTACATTCTCTTGGCCTCTTACAACACTCTAAATGCAGGCGATGTCAGCAACCTGGAGCCCACCTACTCCACATCTTATGGACATGCCCTCTGCTCTCACCCTTCTGGGCATTTATAACTCAGGACTGTTCTACAATACTAGGCTCCCAGATACTCCTCTCTGACCCCAAATTCCTCTTTGGGGACACTACCTCTTTAACTGCTTTATCTCGACCCCAGAAGCAGTGGGTAGCACTTGCACTTAACAAGGCTAAACAACTCATACTTATGCATTGGCGCCAACCAATCCCTCTGCCCAGTGCTAACTGGCATGCTGCTCTGGCCAGATCATCTATTCTAGAACATCTGTCCTGCATGCACCTAGGTCATACAGATCAATACACTGCCAGATGCGAAGCCTATCTCCATTCACCTCTTTATAAAACTTCAATCCTCTATTGCAACCCCCCACCTAGACTATATGATATTTCATTACTGCGCCTATCACTCTTGCTCCTCTAATCTTTTAATATCTGTCGTTATTTGGTGGCCTTTACTGTTTACTGGGTCACTTTAGGTTGTATCTTAGAATGGATCATGTACAACTATAGTAAGATATCTGCTGTGATACTGTGTATACACACCAACATATCATTATGATTGTTGATGGTTGAATCTAGCTGCATGTGGAATATGTTATCTATGTATACCACTGCAATATGATGATGTACTGTTGTTCGAAACTCAATAACAACTATTCTATGATAAGAAAACAAGTTGCAAATACTGTATGAACATAAAAATGCAATTGGATATCTATCAAGTAGCTATATATTTTAATATTGCTATATTTTAATAATCCAGTTAATATACAGTATATACCTGTGTTCAGTTATAGACATAATGATTATTACTGAGAATTTTGATTCAGATACTAAAGAAAACAGCTGTCAGCCCCACACTGCACAAATAGGAAGGCTGCCCTGCCCAAGGTTAGATGACTATGAAAAAGATAGAGGATAGTGCATGATCGCTCATACATAACGAGGATATTTTTTACTCAAGAGGTTTCCATAGTACTGAAGACCTTGAGGGAACAGCTCAAGAGGTCTTGTTACCACAGAAACCATAAAGAGTTCAAAAATATCCTTATAGTGCATGGTGGAATGTTGTTGTGGAAGGAAATCCATCCCTTCAACAACGTTGTTATGCTGCACTAGCTCCGTCATTGTGGCTGTTGTGCTGCACTAGCTACATAGCTAGTGCAGCATAACACTTAGAAGGTGGGTGCGCATGCACGATTGGGCGACTGGTGATCCTCTGAGAATGGTCACAGTGGAGAAACAGTCCCAGGAGGCAAAAATTACCACATAAACCAGCAAGAAAGTAATGGCACTTTTTGTATGAGTGACCATACACTATAAAAGACTGTGTATGATCGCTCATACACAGTAAGGGTATTTTTCAGCTCTTGTGGTTTCCATAGTAACGAGACCTCTCGAGCTGCACTCGCTAGGTCTCCAGTTACCATGGAAATCTCTCGAGTGAAAAATATCCTTGTTGTGTATGAGCAATCATACACAATCCTCTATGTTGTGTATGAGCAATCATACACTGTCTTTTATAATGTATGGTCACTCAATAAAACAGTGGGTGTCCTTAACTTTTTTTTTCCCACTGCTCACTTCCTGGGATAGCTCTCACTGCCGCAGTTGTTTCCAGAGGATCGGAAGACCCCTGGAATGCACATTCATGACCTTGTTCCAAGTTTTTGTGCTGCGCTAGCTATGTAGCCAGTGTAGCACAACAAACTAGACGACGTAGCTAGAGCCACATAACTACGCTGTTTGAAGGATGGATTTCCATCCCTAACAACATTCAACCATACACTACAGAGTGATTACCTATCACTTGCTGCAGTCATAAAATGTTTAAAAATTTTATAAAATAAAGGTAAAGAAAAAATACTTTTTAATTTTTGAGAAACTTTTAATAGTAGAAAGTTACCTACTGCTCTACCAAGATAAAGTGCTACTTTCTAAAACCAATCAGGACTTATTATCATTTGACATAATTTCTTTAGCCTGCCACATGTCAGCAATTACTGTCTCTAGAATAACATAACTCCCTAACAGTTAGTGACTCCTAGTAGTTAAAAAGGCTTACAATCATAGATTAGGCATTTTTTTATTTGTGAAGTACTGTACACAGACAATGGTCGGTGGAAAAAAAAAGTTCCGGTAGGCCTGCACAAATCTTTCAACATATCTCCCAGGTTCATGTTGTCCTACTGCATGTAATTTACAAACATCTCCACACAGTACTAGTAATTATTTGCTCACTTAATCATTGATGCAGTCTAAAGTGGTAAAACTCCTGCTTAATTGAACATCAATTACACATTTATATAAGGACTTAAGTATACCCCTAACAACATGTTGGAGTTGCACCACAGTTGCCTCTGTGCCTGTGAAGTACTCTGTTTGTTGTCTGTAATGGAAGTAGCACATCACTATTTTGTTTCTGTCATGCGGGCATGGTGGAACATCCTACACTCTGCCGTGTACAATATGGCCATCACACTCTACTGTGCATGCACTACTGGTTGTACATGTGCAGTAGTGAAAAGAAGTCGTCTTGGACACAGCGGAGTGCATTGTATTCCACCATAACTGTCGTCTTTTTTTTTTTTAATTGTAAGTATCCCCAGCCACCAGACCTTCCCTCTCAGAATCCCCACCCGAAACATAAAAATTACACTGGGGGTGCCCAATCCCCTAGTGTCACCATCAGAAATCCTCATTTGTTTTGTTTTTTTCATTACCTGTAAAAAGAAAACTGTCCATTGATGTCATTTGCAGTCATTCCTGACTCCCCCACCAGGCTCTCCCACTCAGCACCCACTGCCACCCCCCCCCCCAGAAACACAACAGTTACACTGGGGGTAGGTCCCAATCCTCCAGAGTCATGATCAGGAATCCTCTGTCATTTTTGTCATTGTTTTATTAACCTGTAAAATGAAAACCATCCATTGATGTCATTTATGCCATTGCTGTCCACCACCTGACCCTCCCACTCAGCACCCACCACCTTACCACCACCAAGTCCTTACTTACCCTTGGAGGGTTCAACACTGAAATGCTGTCTGGATCACAGACATGTTTTCACTCTTCAATATCAGACCGTGAACTGAAGAAACAGCTATGTGGTTAAATGTAAAGTATTTCAATGAGGTTTTAAAAGTAGTGGCATAACTTGGGCATTTTTGCATATATTTGGCCAAACTTTTCAACATGCCTTCTTTGGGACCCTACTGTACTTCATAAACAATTGAACTGTAACTAAGCAGATCTGTCCCAAAAGGTGATTTCATGGTCCGTGTGTACAATCACATTTTGAGCAAGAGTTGAAAATGTCTCTGCCCTCGTTCATGAGGTGGGGTCATAAGAAGGCTGTGTTAAAAACTTGGTGAGGAAATATGAAAAAAACAATAAATTAATGAGCCTACATTGAATTTTGTGAACACAGGCTCATAACTTTGGTAATGTTCAACATTTTTACTGTAAATTCAAAACATAGCTATGTCTTTACAGCATCTCATGAGTGTAATAGCTGTCATTTTTCAAATCCTGGCCAAAATGTTTTATTTTGGTTTTTTTGCATACTGAAAGGTGATGTCCCGGTCCCTGAGTGAAATCACCTTTCCGGCAGAAGTTGAACATTTTCTCTGCCCTTATCATGAGGTGGGGTCATAAGAAGGCAATATTGAGAATTTGGTGTAAATAAATTAAAAAATAAAATTTATGCATCCACATTGAATTTTACAAACACAGGCTTGTAACTTTGGTAATTTTCAATATTTGTACCCCCAATTTACCACACAGCCATTTCTTTACAGCACCTCATGAATGCAATAGCTGTCATTTTTTTAACTCTGACCCAAAATGTTTTTTTCCATCCTGAAAGTTGATTTCGCAGTCCCTTCGCAAAGTCACTTTTGGACCAGGAGTTGAACATTTTATCTGCCCTTCTTATGAGGCAGGGTCTTAACAAGACTAAATTGAAAATGTGGTGCAAATATATTTAAAAACTAATTTTTCATATTTGGACCCCCAAATTACTCAGCTGCAGCCCTATCAGGTCTGGCCAGATTTTATTTTATTTAGGCGTTTGGATTTTCCTATGAAACATTCGCTTTTGGAACTTCACTGAATAAAGCCATGCAGCAACCGTGTTGTATCTTTTATGGACTAAGTTAGTGTCTTTCTGCTGCTCTCATGCCTTGGGATACCACTGAATATCAAAGATTTTGGAATGGGATGGTGCAAGGACATTTAGATATCACAGACTTATTTGCATGAGAGTGGGTACTACTGGAAGACATATATTTATTTACATGAAATTGGATGAGGGAGAGGATAGCACTGGATGCTAGGGACATACTGAGATGTAGTGAAGGAGGGAGGTACCACTGGCTGCCAGGGACTTACTGGCATTGAATGCAGTGAGGGAGGGTGTGACACTAAATGGCTAGGATTTACTGGCATGAGATAGAGTAAGAGAGGGGGCACTACTGGATGCCAGAGACTTATTGGCATGGAATGGAGTGAGGGGGTACCACTGGATGCCAGGGATCTATTGGAATGGGATGAGTTTAGATAGAGGTTCTACTGGATGCCAATGAATATCATGACTTCAGATGGGGTGAGGAAGGGGTGACAAGACACTGGGGACTTATTTTCATGGATGGGGTGAGGGAGGGAGGTACCACTGGATACTAGGGACTTATCAAAATGGGATGAGATGGAGTGAGGGTGTGCCACTGGACAATAGGGCCCAGATATTCAGAAGGGTTGTGCATGGCACAACACTGATGCACCATTTGCAACCCACTGATGTGCTCCGGCATGATATTCAAACAGGGATTGAGCCTGGCACAAATCCTGATGCACTGGAGCACATCAGTAATGTATGCGACCCAGGTAGGGGGCGTGCCCATGCATAATCTGCACATCCCGATATTCAGCTCAGGATGTGCTGAACCCATGCATGCACAATCCCTACTTGTGCTGCACACAGGTGAGCTAAAAAAAAGGAGCAACAGCTGGCCACCCACAGGTGAGCTGCCATATTGCAGGATGCAATATGGCAGCTATAATGGTGTCCCTGGCTCCAGCTGCACCTTCTGGTGGCGCCCCCCCCATGCCTGATCGCAGGCATATGTATACAAATAATAGACCTAAATCTCTGGTGGTCCATTGGACCACTTACAGCCCGATCGTGGGCATATGTACAAGGAAATAATCGTCCAGTATCCCTGGTGGTCCAGTGGACCGCTCGCAGCCCAATCGTGGGCATATGTAGGACATAATAATTGTCCGATATCCCTGGTGGTACAGTGGACCACTTGCAGCCTGATCGCGGGCATCAGTAGAAAATAATGCCACTCCAAAACAACCCTGGTGAAGTAGCGGTACACCCCTCACCACCCGCCCACTGAGCCCCACCGCCCTGCTCCCTGTCCCGGTCAGTGGTGGGTGGCAGCTCCCCACCCACTTAATGCCCCACTGCCCGCTGACTGACACCATATGGTAGGGCTGTATGCCCTTTGGTCCACAGATTGAGCCAATGAGAGTGCAACCGGTACCGTACTACACAGTCCAGATATGTGAATGGATCCATTCGCATATATGGACTGTGTAGGAATATAGCTGCGCCCATTGGCTCATGCTGTGACCAATGGGCATACAGCCCTACCATATGGTGTCAGTCGTGAGGGTGGCAAGCAGGTGGGAGCTGCCGCCAGTCGCTGACTGGGAGGGGGGAGCGGCAGGCCTATTGGGCGGGTGGGGAGGGGGTATCGCTAGTCCACCAGGGTTGTTTTGGAGAAGCATTATTTTCTACTGACACCCGCGATCGGGCTGTGAGTGGTCCACTGGACCACCAGGGATATTGGACATTTAATATATTCTACATATGCCCACGATCGGGCTGCAAGTAGTCCACTCGACCACCAGGGATATCGGATGATTATTATGTTCTACATATGCCCGCGATCAGGCTGTGAGCGGTCCACTGGACCACCAGGGATATTGGATGTTTAATATATTCTACAGATGCCCGCGATCGGGCAGTGGGGCACTTTTCCACGATGTACAGGGGGCGTCAGTCCCAGACGGCTGCAGCCTGGCAGGGTGCCAGGTGCAAGTTGCCGGGGATTGGTGCACCTGCATGCAAATGGGACCATAATGACATGCAAATGGCCCCATTTGCATCTTGCATGCATTATGGCCCCATTTGCATGTGCACTTATGAATATCTCGGTTGTTGCACCTAGCGCAATGGAACTTGTGCTAGCACATCCCCCTGCTCCACTCTGGCCACTTGCACTGGCGCAGTGCCACTGCGCTATGTGTACTGCAGGTGGCCAGGGTGCGATATTCAGCAATGCTGTGCCATGGCGCAGCTCCATTGAATATCACCCTGTCAACGTCCCTGCGCAGACAAGTTGCGCTGCACCCAGGCTTGCGCCACAGTCTGGTACAGTCTGAATATCCAGGCCTATGTGCTTACTGATTTGAGATGGGGTGAGCAAGAGGGAACCTAGGCTTATGTTAATGATATTTCAGATATTTGATTTAATTATGATTAAAGAATTATACATATCATAAAACTGTATTAAAATCACCCCAGTACACCATAGAACAACTAAAAACCTACAGCTTTTGCTGCTCTAGCAGCATCCATCACTGTTTATAAATGTTCATCTTGGGCACCATCAATTATTTGAGTCACCCGTGCGTCTCTCTCTATCTCTGAGGAATGTGCACCAAACTTAAGACTTTCAATCTACAGGCATCCACGGCAGTATGTAAGATGGTTTAGTGAGAACAGCAATGGTAAATTTGGTTTGATGTATGACTCCACAGCAGTAGCAATGAATTCCCCTGGTTATTGGTAATTCAGGATTCTAGCAGTAAAGAAAGCACGTGGGCTGGGACTGATACAAAAGGGGCCTGGTAAGAAGGTACTTTTTTTCTGAGGCTTTTATACTTTGCTTGGACTGTTTTGTTTGCCCCCACCCATTTCCTAATGATCCCCACCTGTCACAGGAGTGCTGACTTTTAAATCTGTTATACCTAGTAAACCATTTTGATTTAATCAGCAGGGAACTGTG
Organism: Neoceratodus forsteri; assembly: GCA_016271365.2. Classification (NCBI taxonomy): domain Eukaryota; kingdom Metazoa; phylum Chordata; order Ceratodontiformes; family Ceratodontidae; genus Neoceratodus; species Neoceratodus forsteri. The sequence continues at coordinate 61,362,955 of CM028130.1, forward strand.
AATCTTGAATTTTCCAGCTGCTGGCAATAATACATATTTTGGTGGGATATTTTTAAGATATTCTTTGTCATCAGTTGTAGGCCCAAAATAAATGGCTCCCTAAGTCTAGGGCAACTGTAAACTTCTGTTTTTAATTTAATTTTCTTTTTATTAAAATTTTATACTAGGAACAAGCAACAGAAATTCTCCCAATGCCAAACAGTGTCAGATATTCCTGTCCACACACACACACACACACACACACACACATTATATACAGCATTAGAAAAAAATAGTAAACAGATATGAATGGAAGGGGGAGACTATGAGAGCAGGCTAGGAGACCTGCATATGTACACCCTGGAGGATAGAATGGACAGGGGAAACATGCTAGAGACATTCAAGTATCTGATGGGAATCAATAAGGATGGGGCAGATGGGGTCTTTAAGCTAAGGAGGGGGAGGAACACCAGGGGGCATGGGCTAAGAATGGGGTGGGGGGAGATTTAGGAGGGAAATGAAGAGACACTATTTCATGGAGAGGTGGTAGCAAAATGGAACACACTACCAGAATGGGTGGTATCATGTAAATCTGTGAACAGCTTTAAAAGTGCATGAGACAGGGCACAGGGGACAGTGAGGGTGGGGGAGGTGGGGCAGCAGTAGGATAACCAAGAGGAGGGTGTGAGGCAGCTGCAAACTAGGGTTGCTAGCTGCACACTCGAGCAGACGAAGATAGACTGGGTGGTCTGTTTCTGCTGGCACATTTGTATGTTCGTATGAATACAAAAAAGAGAAATCAAAGAAAGCACTTATCCAACCAGAAAATGTTGCTGTCACCTAACCAAGTTTAAAATAAATAACAACATCAGGTGGGGCACTTCATATACAAGGAGCTTGAGTGGTGGATTGGAAAATCTCCAAAATAATTTTTAAACTAAATCCCCCACTTACTGAGCATAAATCACTAACATAAGACTTGTATAACTCTGAGAGAGAAAATGAAGGATAAAAGAATCTCCCCACTCATGACTAAAACCATAATTCTCTAAAACATAAAAACAAAGTTACCATAAAGAAATCCACTGAGCACATCTGGTTGAAAGGGCTATAATACCAAAGGGCTAGAATAACAAAAAAAGATAATTTGCTAATTCACAAGTTGCATAAAAAATACTGACCACAGGGCCCCCCATTCCCCACATAATTTAGTTAACCATTAGGTTCAAAAGTCCCTAGATAATGAGCAATAAAAATACTGTAAATCCAGAGTAACAATGATAAATTTCAAAACAATTTACAAGAAAACAAACTCTGCATTTTAAGCACATAGCAATAGAGCTGGTGAAAACAGAAAATACTGATTTCATGGAATTTCTGCAGAATTCTGCGAATTTTACAAAATGTGGGGTTTTCTGAAATGTTTACATAGTTATATCTCAGTCAATCTTATAGCTAGGGACCTGAAGAATGACATGCATATTGCTTGGAAGAGTCTCTAAACAGATGTCTAAGTTCATGACATTTGGATAAGGAGTGGGAAACATATAGGGGCTCAAATCCAGGAGTTTATTGTTCATGTGAACATTTCTGAAAATATTTCTATGCTTATAATGCAACCACATTTAGAGCTAGGCAATTGAAAATGTATATCCATACTTTCTTAAAAGAGTCACATAAACTGCTAAATAATGAGGCAGGTGATTACATACATTGTAAGTTACAGGAATTCAAAATTTCAAAATTTATTGTTTGAATTGTGTGAACATTTTAAAATATTTGGATGTTTACAGCTTCACTGCTGTTGCAGATATATACTCAAAATGTGTCACGCATACCCCAAAAAAATATATATGTCCCCGAATCTAATTAAGTTACATAAATGAGGTTTAGTAGAATAACTAGATAAAAAATTGAAGGCAGGTGCTTTCAAGTGAGCACCTAGTTTAGCTCAGGTCAATATGACTAACGCTACTGGACCTGTTTACATCTTATGAATCTTATGAATAACATTTATAATGGATATTTTAGAAAATACTAATTGGCAGCATTTGCTCAAAAATTGATGAATAGATAAAGCCTCTAGAATTTCACTCGTGGCACTAAAATTTCACTTGTGGAATGTAACTTTCACAAAACACTTATCATCACTGAATCACCTTACCTGCACTAGCATCATGGCCTTGCAATACCTATCCAACACACCTGTGACTGTGATGGCCAGTATCACATTGCATCATGACTAAAGATATCCAAATACCTCTGTCACAATGGCTCAAGTTGCTACTAGTTGTAATATTTGGTGTCACTTGGTGCCACTGTTTTCAAATGGTAAAAATGTACAGTACACTGTTATCTACTGGGTTGATAAAGATTCCATAGGTGGCGTTGTACAGGAATAATGCCACATGTGCTTCCACAAGTCATTTAGGCAGTGAGCTCTAGTGGTTAGCTGGCATATTGCAAGAAGACAGGCTAGTGCATAGTCATGTCCATGACTACTTTTCTTGGTTTGTCACACAAGATAGTGACCTGACACTTGACACCACTATACTTTTACTATGGATTCCTCTATGCATGCTACCTTATTGCCACTTTATCCAAACTTGACCTTCATCTATAATGGCAGCTCAAGTGCATGATTGAACAAAATTTATGAACATGGCTCTGACAAAAGCATTACAACAATTGACAATTTCACAAAAGCTCCTGAAATACAACTTTAATTACTGATGTCGTTTTGGAATCTTTGCCTGTTTATCCATTCGCCAGCCTTTGAGCAAGAGATTAAAAAGTTGATACACACAACCTTTTTCTTTCTATATTGTTTTCTCTCCCAGCCGGCAGCTCGTTTCTTAGGGATATACCCTTTTCACAGGGAAATACCCTTATCAGGCTGAACCTGGGCATTATTCAAATGGTTACCAGATTTTTCTTCCAAATTTTTTCCATCTCACAGGAATGCCTCTGTCAGCTTCGTACAGCTACAGCTTTCTGTGCAGAAGAAGCAAGCTCTCTGCGCCTGCCACAGGGATTGTTTTGTTAGCAGAACCTTCTATCAACCCTCTCCAACCAAAACATACTGCAGAACAGCAGCTGTCTCAGCCTTGACCTGACTCCCAATGTGACTTCCCAGAATTGCTTCTGAACCCAGGTCATCAGCATGGCAGTGTGGTGCTCTGCTTATCAGTCATGGGGGTGACCTCAATGCATAAAATTTAGGGTCAACGAGGCCTAATAAAATTGGTGATACTGTATTTTGTTCTCTAGTTTTAATACTTAGGCTGTCAACAGAATTAGAAAGTATAGGACTTCTGGACCGATATATCAGTCCATGGCACAGCAAGGGTTAATGTTAAAGGAGCTCAATATTTTGAAGTTTACATAACTGCAAAATATATTTTTTTAATTTTTGAATGTTTGAAAGCTTATAATTCTGTCACCATTAAAGACAGATATTTTATGTTGTCTGCACTTCTGTATGGATGTTGATAAAGTCATCATGCCAAATGTGGTACAATTTGGATAAACACTTTTTAAACTAGATGTAATAACTGAAATCACAATTTTGGCAACATTTTGTGAAATTTTCATGGAAATCTTGTAAACTTTCTCAGAAGCTTGAATCAAAATTTCACCAGAACCCTTTGCCAGCAAAAGATCAATGTCACTCAGCTCCTCACAGCAAAGTTTAGTTTGTCAGAGCCTCCAGCTCATTGACTTACTCCTTGCCTTAATGTTGCCATGTTGTGCCTTGGCGTTGACACCTCCAAAGTGGCCAGCTACGCTGAAAGCTGCTGCACATCCTGGCAGTGCTGCTCCACCAAGCTATCAACCACCATTCCTCAACTGACCTTGCCTGCATCACAGAATCCTGGTTGGGCAATGACACTGGTCCTGTGCTAGCAGCATTCTCCCTTCGGGGTATTCCATAGTGCACTGCCCAAGGACTGATCATAGAAGGGTGGGGTGGCCATCTGTTTTAGATGCACCCTAGGACTCACTACACTCCCAGTGAGAATATTTGCATTTGCAGGAGACAGTATAGTGTAGTGGTTTAAGGCTCTGAGCTGTAAATCTGGAGACCTGGGTTTGAATCCAACAGCCCCCACTTGCATACTGTGTGGCCCTGAGCAAGCCACTTAACTTCCCTGTGCTCCCAGGTTGCACCTGTAAACAAGCTTTCAGCTTAGTGTGTCTTACTTGGTTAAACAATTGGAAATATATTTGATTTCTTTGAATGTGTGATGGCCAGGTGCATCTCAGGTGTCAATGGCAGGATCATTCTCATCTACCGGCCTCTGGGGATAGGAATGTGTTAATGCAGGAGTGAGTGGATTTCATGACTGAACAGGTGTGGGAGTCCCCTAGATTAATGGTACTTGGGGACTTTAATGCCTGGATTAATGATGCATCCTCCCAGTTTGGACAGGTGCTCCTCAGCTGATGACATCTGTGGAATTCACACTGGTGGTTGTCTCTGATGTATGAACATGGTCACACACTAGAAACACAGAAAATATCAGCAGATAAGGACCACTAGGCCCATCCAGTCTTTCCATAGGCCCTATACATGTATGCATCCACTCACCCTAATTGGTCAATGGCTTTTCATCACTTCCTTCCTGCCAAGGTCCCCCTGTGCTTGTCACTGGCATGTTTAAACCCCTCTACTGTGCTTGCCCCTACCACCTCTTGTGGCAGACTATTCCAAGCTTTCACCACCCTCTCTGTGTAGAAAAACTTCCTCACATTACCACTTAATCTCACCCCCTTTCAACTTCATATCGTGCCCCCTCGTTCTGGTATTTTTTCTACATTGGAAAAGATCTCCCACCTGCACCTTGTTTATGCCCTTGAGGTACTTAAAAGTTTCTATCATGTTGCCCCTTTCTCTCCTTTCCTCTAATGAGTATGTATTGAGGTCTCTTAGTCTCTCTTCATACATTTTGTGGTGCAAGCCATGCACCATCTTTGCCACCCTTTTCTGGATAGCCTCCACCTTGTTAATGTCCTTACGCATGTGTGGTCTCCAGTATTGCACATAGTACTCCAGGTGAGATCTTACCAGTGTTTTATACAACGGCATCACCACTTCCCTCCTCCTACTAGTAATAATTCTGCCTATGCACCCCAGCATGCCACTGGCCCTCCCTGCTGCCTTTGTGCACTGCTTGGCTACCTTAAGGTCATCAGATATGATAACCCCTAGGTTCCTCTCCTATTTGGCGATGGTCAGCACCTCCCCCTCCTCTTGTAGCTCTCTCCTTGGTTTCCCCTACCCATGTGCATTATCTTGCAATTTTTTCACATTGGACCTCAGTTGCCACACCTCTGATGATCTTTCAAGCTTCTCCATGTCCCTCTTCATTTTCTGCACACCTTCTGGAGTGACCACCCTGTTGCATATCTTGGTGTCATCTGCAAATTGGCAGACCTTTCCTTCCAGATCCTCTGCACTGTCACTAATGAAGACATTGAACAGTACTGATCTAAGTACTGATCCTTGTTGCACTCCGCTGGTCACCCCTCTCTCCCTGGATTGGATCCCATTTACCACCACCCTCTGCTTTCTGTCTATCAGCCAGTTTCTAACCCAATCTATCACCTTATGCCCCATACTCAGACTACTCATCTTGTTAACCAGCCTTCTGTATGGGACAGTATCGAAGGCTTTGCTGAAATCTAGATAAACAACGTCTATGGCCCCTCCTTGATTCACTTCCTTAGTCACCCAATCAAAAAAGTCTATCAGAGTCATTTGACAAGAACTTCCTGATGCGAATCCATGCTACCTCAGATCCTGGGCACCAATGGATTCCAGGTGTGCCACTATCCTTTCTTTCAGCAGTGTCTCTATGATCTTCCCCACCACTGAGGTGAGGCTAACTGGCCTGTAGTTCCCCGCTTCCAACCTACTGCCACTTTTGTGCAGTGGGACTACATGCACCCTCCTTCAGTCCTTTGAAACCACTCCTGTGTTGAGTGACTGTGTGAACAGGGTTGCCAGAGGCACTTCTAGTTCCCTCCACAGCTCCCTTAATATCCTCGAGTGTATGTCATCTGGCCCCATGGCTTTATCCACCTTCAGCTTTGTGAGTTCCTCCCAAACTGTCTCCACTGTGAATGGCCTGGTGTCCACTTCTTCCCCCAATTGTCTCTGCTCCCCTGCTATGGTCCTTGACCCTCTCCCTCCTCAGTGAATACTGAACAGAAGTATTTGTTTAGTATTTCTGCCTTGTCTAGATCCCCCACATTGCACTCTCCCTCCTCCCCTTTGAGCCTTGCAACCCCCCTCCCCGGTTTTTCTTCTGTCACTGATATACCTATAGAATGTCTTGTCCCCCTTTATTCACAGTCTGTGCTAAACCCACCTCTGTCTGTGCCTTGGCTTTCCTAACAGCCTTCCCTGCCTCGCTTTGACATTCAAGGTACACCTCACTGTTCTCCTCCCTTTGGGTCCCCTTATACTTCTTGAAACTTGCTCTTTTTGCCCTTACTTTGTCTCCCACCTCTTTACAGAACCATAATGGTTTCTTTATTCTTTTCTTTTTGGCCGCTGTCCTAACGCATTGGTTAGTTACCTCCATAATGGCTCCTTTTAGTGTCCCACACTGTTCCTCCACCACCTCCATTACCCCTACCTTCTCCAGGGCTGCTCTTAAACATCTACCCATTTCATTGTAATCTGCCCTTCTGAAATGTAATACTTTTGCCCTTGTGTAGCTTAATTGAGTCCAAGTCAAACCACACAATGTAGTGGTTACTGGAGCCCAGCTGCCCTTCCACCTGGATTCTTTCGACTCTGTTCCCATTGGTCCATATCAGGTCTAGAATTCATTTGTCCCTGGTTGACTCATGCACCAACTGTCTGAGTTGAAGCCCCTGTGGGGATTCCAGGATGGCCATGTTCCCAGCTGAAGCAGCTGCCTGGATGGTCCAATCCACATCTGGCATATTGAAATCTCCCATCAACAGAATTTCACCTTTAGTTGCCATCTGATGAATTCCTTCCACTAGTACCATGTCTACTTCCTCCCTCTGTGCAGGAGGTCTGTAGATCACCCCTGTATGTATTGCTGTGCTATTTCCTGGCTCAAGGGTGACCCACATTGCCTCAGCCTTCCCCTGCCTTCCCTGTACTTTTGTAGCCTTTATGCCTTCTCTGATGTAGAGGGCCACCCCCTCTCCCTTTTTACCTTCCCTGTCCCTTCTAAACAGTGTATAGCCTGATACATTGATGTCCCAGCTGTGATTAGAAAAATACCATGTCTCTGCTATTGCTGCTATGTCAAGGTCTGCATCCGTCATCAAGGCTTCCAGGTCTGGAACCTTATTTCCCAGACTGCGGGCATTTGTGAACATGACCTTCCATGTTTTACACCCTGCCCTCCTCTGTTCCTCTTCTCTCTACTTTATCTCTTCCCCCCACCCCAGTATTCATGCTCATGTGCTCTTGCCCCCCATCCCCCCATAAATGTTTCCCCTACCTGCCCCTCACTGCTTGCTTCAGTTTTTCCTGTTGTCAACTTGTACTTTTGCATGTTCTCACTGGGGGTGGTGCTCCTAGGCCATCTGTCTCTCCTAGCGCTCTTCTCTTGGCCAGTTTAAATGCTCTCTGCTGAAGCATTCCAACTTCTCACTAATGACTGAGGTCCCCTTTCTGAACAGATGCAGGCCATCTTCCTGATACAAGCTCACATCTGCCCAGGTTGGGCCCCAATCCCCTACAAAGCCAAATCCTTCCCCTTCCACACTAATCCTTCATCAAGGAGTTGCTGCTAAGTTCTTATATTCTCAACTGGACTTGACATATCTGTAGTCAAAGCTGATCCAGTTGTATGGTTCAATGATGATGTGGTGAAGATCAATGTTGGGCCCCCTGTGTTATCTCCCCTTCTGCAGAGACTATCTAGTGTTGTTCAAAATGTAAGCTGGAGCCTCACAAACTTCAGGATGTACTGGACATCTTGGGCTTGCAAGAGGATGCTATTGCACCTTTCCACATTTGCCCATTGACCTCCTGTTGCAACTCACCTTGGAATTGTGATGAGCTGCACCAGTTGAAGACTAAGGGGTGCAGGTTGGAGCATTCCTGGAGAAGATCTAGCTTGATGGAGCACAGGATGGTTTTGAGACTACATTGCATGGAGTATCAATGGGTGATCAACCAGAAAAATACTGAATATCTGTCTAGGTCGATTGCTGCAGCAAAGAATCACCCAGCTGTGCTCTTTCACACTTTAAACAGTTGGTTAACTCCATCCTGTCTGCAGTCCATGGGAGACTTTTCTGCAGATAGATGTTAGGAGTTCAGGTGGTTTTTCATGGACAAAGTGTCTGCCATCAGATCCAGTGTTTCTTCTCATGGCCTGGCTGTGGCTGGGAGTAGCCAGTCATGTGGTGGCATTACTATGACTGCCTGGGGTGAGTTCTGACTAGTTACAGAGGCTGAGGTCCTCTGAGTGGTCAGCAGCTTGCATCTCACCAACTGTGAACTGGACCTGGGCCAATGTGGCTAATTATAGGCTGCGCTGAGTTCCTGGGCCAAGTTTTCACTGAGATGAATGGCTCCTTGAAGGAGTGTGTCTTTCTTTTGGCCTTGAAACAGGTGGTATTGAGGCAACATCTTACGAAACCATCTTTGGACACTGGCATTCTCGTGAACTACAGGCCAGTGTCTAACCTTCCCTTTTTAGGGAAGGTTATTTAGAAGGTAGTGGTCAAACAGCTGCTAGAATGTTTGGAGTGTTTGTATATCTTTGAACACCTCCAATCTGGATTTCAGCCTTACCACAGCACTGAGACAGCTTTGGTCAGGGAGCCAAATGATCTCCTCATGATGAGGGACCAAGGGCAACAAACTATTTTGGTGCTGTTGGACCTTTCTTCAGCATTCAACATGGTGGATCAGGGGGTGCTGATTGATCACCTGAGGGACTTTGTGAGAACTTCCAAAATTGCTTTGCACTGGTTGTGCTAATATTTGTTGGAGGGAACACAGTGAGTGGTTCTGAGGAAGTTTACTTCAGGATCATCTTTGTTGTGCTGTTGGGTCCCTCAAGATTTGATCTTCACTCCCATTTTATTCTCCATGTACATGCTGCTGCTAGGAGAGATAATAAGGTGGTACAAGGTGGGGTTTCACTGTTCTGCAGATGATACCTTGTTGTACCTATCCTGTGCCCAGGATGACACTTCTGTGTCTTCCACGTTGAGATGCTGCTTGGCTGAGGTGAGTGTTTAGATGGCTGCCAACTGGTTGTGTCTCAGCCTAGGTAAGACAGAGGTCATGGTTATAGAACCTGGTCATAGGGGCTCACCTGCTGGTGGGTGAGTTAACCTCCTTGTTTTGGGTTGCCAGCCCCTTTTCAGCAGTGAGTGTGATCAGAGGCCTGGGGTCCTGATGGATGACAGACTGAGCTTTGAACAACAGGTATCATCTGTTGTCAAGTCGGCCTTTTTTCTTCATTGGAATATTGCTAGGATCCATCCATTCCTATCTCATGATGATCTGGAGACAAGTATACATGCTTTGTCACCACTAGGCTGGACTACTGTAACACTATATACCTTGGGCTATCTGGAGGTCTGATGCATCGATTGCAGCTGGTGCAGAATGTCACAGCTTGGATGTTGGTGGGTTTCTCAATGAGGGATCGTATTACTCTGATCCTGCTTGCTCTGCACTGGCTGCATTTGTGATCATGTATCACATTTATGACTGGCTTGTTAACAGACAAGGCTCTACATGGACTGAGACCTGAAAATATAAAAGATCTCCTGACTCCTTATCAACTGCTCTGCCCACTCTGCTAAACTGAAGCTGGACATTTAGTGGTTCTCACCTCAAGACTCAAGTTGTCGGATGATCAAACCTTTGCAGCGGTGACCCCCCAACTCACCTCAAGGCTCAAGTTGTTGGGTGATCAAGCCATTGGGGTGGTGACCCACATCATTTGGAATTCAGTTCCCTACCACATTTGTGGTGCCAGCTCGGTGGAAGCCTTTAAAGTGCCTTTTAAGACCTTTTTATTTGAACAAGTTTTTAATGGGGCTTGGTTTATTTTCTATTGATTTATTTTATATTTATCTTGTTTTATTCGTGTTACTTTATATTGTAAAGCACTCAGAGCCCTTGTTGAATTGAGTGCTATATAAATAAAATTTGTCTTGCCTTGCCTTACCAGTAGCTTCTGGTCCAGGGCTGCCAAACAAGTTCTGCATGATCTAGCTGTTAAAAGTATTGTTTTTTTCTAAACAACTGCCATTAGGCTTCTGAGGAAGGACTGGTTGGTCCGAAAGCTAGAGCACTTTGTTCTTGTTGTTACATCTATGTTGGTCCATTAAAAGGTATCAAATCATTTGCTTCTGGATCTGCACATTTTTTTTTAATTTATACAAAGCTCAGTATCCATTGTTTTTTTGGGGGGGTCATCAGTAACCAAAGGCTCTGCCACTGCTACCTTTTGGAAGAACTCATCTATATATTTTCACAGTAAATCTTTCTTTTTTGGGTCATCCTCCTTCCTCAGCAGATGTGTCATCAATCAGAACTCAAGCAGGTTAAATCAAGCTGATAAAAAATGTTTAGGTCAAAAAGCCTAATAATTATGGAGCTGTGCTAAAACCCTCTCACTCATTCTGGACACACTTAGCATGCTTAAACATGTATTCTCACATGTGAGATGCACTATATGTTTTATTTATTATTGAACATTGTTTTCTGTGTAGCTCAGCTATTGAACAAAGGGGCACAGTTTATGCTTGTACATTTTTCTTTTTTTTCCAATTTATTTTTTAATTGAATATTTTCAAAGAAAATCAAACAGTACACATTATACAATGGCAAGCAAAAATACTGAGCTCTGATTGGTCAGTCTGGGACTGGACCCATAATGTTACCCCAGTACAACATCACGGGTCTAGTCCCAGCACCCAGATGACCGCATCAGTTCTTAAGGAAAAACAAGAAATCACTCCACATAGCTCCTCGGCAGCGCAACCCCCTATTTGTCATTCACGCTCTCAACCTGCCTTCAACCCACTGTGAGTGCTTCCGACTCGCTTGCCAGTGACCACTGGCCATCAAAGTGCAAATTATCCCTGCCTTGCTTGTGTTCCTATCAGATATAGTGAAACAACACCCCCTCCACTCACACAGAGTGTTCCCATTTAAAAAAAAAGCCATCATTATAGATGCCATTCAAATTTCCCTGTCCGCTGGAGCATGAGCACAGTTAGTTTCTACAACTTGCCAACAAAAACCACCAACACTAATACCCGCCGACATTATCCCTGACTAGCCTGCTGTGACCACCAAACATTCTGATGCCCCCACCAGTATTCCCTGAAATAGAAAACAAATCTTTTAAATGAAAAAAAAAGCCATCAGTTTAGACGGCATTTTAATTTCCCTGTCAGCAGTAGCACGAGCCCTTTCAGACTGCCACACTCCTGCTCGCTTTCTTAAACAGCTGCAGTGGTTATGGCCATCATTAAAAATAAAAAAAATGATCGATAAAATAACAGTCACATTGAAATTGGCACTCCACAAAAATTACCTGCCATAGCTGCCAATCAGTAAGTGCCCAAACAACCCGGAAGTGGGATCGCGGTTCCTCAACTGTCCTGCGGTTGCTTTTAAAGCCATTAAAAAAAACAGAAATGCTAAGGAAAACAATATTAGCCAGTTACAGATTGGAATGTTAGTGTGTGGACTGCTGTCTTTTCTTGCGGGGGGGGCGGTGCAGGAGGAGACAGCAGACACACAATACCATTACAATGGGACTATTTTTTTATTCAGTATACCTGCTCATTGAAAAATGAAATAAAAATACACTTTTAAAACATTTTTATAAATTTTTCTTTTATTAGTAGCAACAAGCCATTGTATAATAGCAATAATGCACTCCAGGGTGTGGGTTGTGCTGGGATAACCTCACGCCTGGGGCGTTGGATGCACTTTCGACCTACGACCTGGGTGCTCAACCACCCCAGGTGTGAGGTTATCCCAGCACAACCCACACCCTGTCATGCATTATTGCTTAAAAATACAATGACAGTTACAATAAGAATTTGTCAATGCCAAATGTTGGCTTGCTGGCATTGGCATTGGTAGTGCAGGAGTAAGAGAGATGCATAATAGGAATGGCAGTGAAGTATTGAACTGATGCCAACCCACCCCCATGCTGCAGAGACTGACAGGCATTGGGGTGTCCCTTTGGGTGTTGGCCATAGTGCTCATGCCATTTCACCTCTCCTTATCCTGCAGACACTGACAAGTGTCGTGATGTGCATTTGGGTCTTCAGGCTTTATGCTCACCCCATTCCATAAGGAAATACACTGAGATGGGTGCAGTATAGGACAGTGGGGTGAACTTTGGAGCCAAAGCGGCCAAGGCACATCTTGATGATTGTCACTGGCTGCAGGGTGGGGGTAGGGGTGGAATGGCGTGAGCATTAGAAACATAGAATTTGATGGCAGATAAGGACCGCTTGGCCCACTCAGTCTGCTCATTTCCCTACCTAATGGATAAGCTGCAGATCCTAGTTAACCAGCTGCCTACTTCTTCCTATCCCAACCCCCTAGAATAGCCTTATGACTGTCCCATGCATGCTTGAATTCCACCACTGTTTTTGACTCCACAACCTCCTCCGGAAGGCCGTTCCATGCATCCACAACCCTCTCTGTGAAAAAATACTTCCTTAAATTACCTCTGAGCCGCCCCCTCTATCTTCAAATTGTGCCCCTTGTTCTTACCTACTCTTTTTTTGAAAGATGCTACCCTCTTGGACTTTGTTGATTCCCTTGAGGTACTTGAAAGTTTCTATCATGTCCCCCCTCTCCCTCCTTTCCTCAAGGTTATACATATTAAGCTCCTTAAGTCTCTCTTCATATGTCTTCCGGTGCAGACCCTGCACCATTTTAGTTGCCCTCCTCTGGACAGCTTCCATCCTGTCTATGTCTTTGCGGAGATTGGGTCTCCAGAACTGCATGCAGTACTCCAGATGGGGTCTCACCAGCTGTCTGTACAGAAGGATAATAACTTCCTGTTTTCTACTGGTGATGCCTCTCCCTATGCATCCCAGTATCCCCCCAGCCCTCCTTGCTGCCCTCTCACATTGCTTGCCCACCTTTAGGTCATCTGATATGACTACCCTCAGGTCCCTTTCAATTTTTGTTGTTGTTAGTATCTCACCCCCCATTGTGTACTCTTCCCCTGGGTTTTTGTTTCCCAGGTGCATTACCTTGCACTTCTTAGCATTGAATCTAAGCTGCCATACATTTGACCATTCCTCTAACCTTGCCAAGTCCCTTCTCATCCTTTCCACCCCACCTTGTGCATCAACTCTGTTGCAGATCTTTGTGTCATCTGCAAAGAGACATACTTTTCCTTCCAGTCCCTCTGCAATGTTGCTTATAAAGACATTGAAGAGGACCGGTCCTAATACTGAACCCTGCGGTACCCCACTAGTAACCCCCCTTTCTTCAGAGTGGACTCCATTTACTATTACACTCTGTGTCCTATTCTCCAGCCAATTCTTTACCCAGGCTGTCATCTTGGGATCCACTACATCCGACAACCCCAAGTCACACCCCTGACACCTGTCGGTCTCTAAAGGGCAGGGCGTTACGATTCGAAACCCTAATGCCTGAGGTATTTTCACTCCAATATTTCAACATGGACTTTTTGTGACCCTACCTCATGAACAGTGGCACTGTCAGTTCATTAGCCAAAAGGTGATTTTTGCACAGCGACTGTGCCATTTGGCACCAGGTGCAAAACACATTTGCGCGGGATGTGAAAAATGACAGCTGTACTTTTCATGAGGAGGTACAAAAAATGGCAATGTTGAAAATCTGGAGTGAAAATATGAAAAATTGGTGAAGTCATGAGCGTGCATAGAAACTGGGCAATGCACGTCTGTAATGCAATTATTTTGGGAATTTTTTAACCAAATTTTCAGCATAGGCATTTTAGGACCTCTACTCATAAACAGTGGCACTGCAATTTTGTTAATCTGTACCGAAAGTTGATTTCCCACAGTGACTGAGCCATTGTGCACCAGATGTGCGAAAACACAGTTTGGGCAGGATGTGAAAAATGATAGCTGTACAGCTCATAAGGAGGTGTAAAAAAATGCCAGTGTTGAAAATGTGGCATGTAAATATAGCAAATTTGCGAAGTTACAAGGGTGCATGGGAAATATGCAACACACGCTTGGAACACTGCCATTTTATGGGTGTTCAGCATCACATTTTCAACATAGGCATTTTAGCACCTCTGCTCATGTACAGTGTCACTGTTATTTCCTCAAAGTGTCCCAAGAAGTGATTTCGCACAGCGACCATGCTATTCTGCGCCGGAAGTGCGAAAACACATTTTGGGCAGGATATGTGAAATGACGGCTATACTGTTCATCAAGAGGTGTGGAAAAATGGCAATGGTGAAAATCCAGAGTGAAAATATCACAAATGCATGACGGCACAAGTGTGCGTGCCATCTGCCAACGCATGCTGGTAACACAGTCATTTTATGGAGTATCATCACCAAAGTTTCAACATAGGCATTTTAGGACCCTGCTCATGAACTGTGTCACTGTCATTTTCATAATCTGGCCCAAACACTGATTTCTCACAGCGACTGCGCTATTGTGCACTGGAAGTGCGGAAACACATTTTGGGCAGGATGTGGAAAATAACAACTATACTGTTCACAAGGAGGTGTACAAAAATGACAATGCTGAAAATCTGGCATTAAAATATTGTGAATGAGCAAAGTTATGAGCCTGCATAGCAACTGCGCAACACACGCTCGTAAAACATGCATTTGTTGGATTTTTTCCACCAAATGTGGAACATAGGCTTTTTGAGAGGCCACCTCATGAACACTGGCACTGTCATTTTATTAATGGATCCCGAAAGGTGATTTCACACAGTGACTGTGAAATCACCTTTCGAGGCCAATTAATGCCATGACAGTGATAGAATTCATGAGGAGGGGCCCCAAAAACCCCATGTTGAAAATTTGGTGCCAAAATTCCAATAAATGACTGAGATATGCAGCAAAGTTGAAAAAAAAACTATTCATTCCATTATACAGCTTACCTGCATTTCCTCAGATCACGGTCGGCTTTGAAGAGTGCCGACATGTTCCCGGTCCACCGAAGATCATTGCGCCGGAGTCTGGAGGTACGTATGGGGTGGGGGCTGTGGGGAGGCAGGGTACGCATTGGGCATGGGAGGGGGCCACTGAGACCATGAGGGACCGTTTTTTCTTTCAGAGACTTTTTTTTTTTAAGGAGGACAACACGGGACATTTGTCATGTTGGGGTGGGCTCCCAGCGTGGCATTGGGAAGGCTGCTTGGGGGGCTGGAGCTGATGGGATTGGGCACCCTCGTCAACCGAACAATGGGGGTGAATTTATGCGGCAGGGGATTGGGCAGCGATCGACACACAATGACAACCCGAGGGAGGCAAGAGCCAAGAGGATTGGCACCCCCTCAGCATATATGAAATGCAGGGGGCTGATTTATGCCAACGGGGTGGCTCCCATCGGCTCACAATGAAAGCGGGGAGGCAAGAACTGAGGTGGGTTGGGCACCTGCCAGGCATATAGGAAATGGGGGCTGTTGTATGCTGAGGGAGTGGGCTCCCCGTCGACAAATTTCTGCAGCCACAGAAAGCTGGCTGGGTGATTGTTCACCCCCAAAGTTGGCCATTGGGCGGCTGCCCGCCATGCTGCTAATGTGGCAGCGTGCAGGAAGGGTCCACTGCATCTGACGAGCTTTGCTCGTATTGCAGCGGACCTTTCCTTAGATGTGCTCACCACATTAGCATGCATGGTGTGGCACAGGCATGTAGGCTGATTGGGGAATGACGGACACACCTACTGATGCGTGCCCTGCATTCACCCAACAGTGGCCGTGCCTCCAAATCTGCACTCTCCCAAGATGTTGACTTGCATGCAAGCATGGCAAGCCAACATAATAAAATCATCCCAAGCAAAACAGTTGTGACCAGATACATAGCCATATGATACACCACATTTTTTCAAGCAAATGTTGTATTAGATTTGAAAAAAATGCAATTCAAGCAGTAGGCATTGGTGTAGTGTGACAAGAAATAATATAATCTTACTAGATAAAGAAACTACTACTATACAAAAAACTAAACTGTGATAGCAATATGAAATATATTAAATTGATACAATTACACCTGACTACCAGAATAATGACTCTAAGAGGGTATAAAGACATATACATGTGTGAGACTTAATACACATCCATTATACTGTAGTTCTTTATGGAGTACTTTTGAACTCCAGAAAAGGAGTTAGAGACCCCAAATTAAGCTGAATAAGTAGAGTTTGTCAACAATGAGATAGCTAATCCTTTCATTGTTAACCAATGAGCCAAGTGAGTCCATTCCCTTAAATAATGGTACTTTTTTTCTTCCCAAAGTTTTAGGATTTATCTATTAAAGACTAAAGAAGCAGATACGAGCCAGTCTTGATAACATCTCAGTAAATGTGGTATTAAAGTAGTATGTCACAGGATAACCATAACAGGTGAGAAAGGACTAGTATTCTTTAAAATCATCAGATAATTTGAGTGAACAAGCTTCCTATGTTAGGATTTTGAGACAATACCGTAATAAATGACTAAATTCTGCTTTTGGGATAAAACATATCCAGCCCTTGTATGTGCTGCTTTTCCCAACTGTGCTAAGTTGTAGAAGAGAGTAATAAAATAATGTACAATTTTAAATTGGATTACTCTCCATGGTACCTCTTTACAACTTTTGTAGGCATTTTCCCATAATTTGGTCCAGGTCATCTCTAAAACCTGTATTTGAAATTATTTTTCCCATTTGTCTTTGGCAGACTCTGTCAAATTGATGTCAGCTGAAGTTAAAAGCTAAGCCCCTTTACTAAGGTTTGCTATTTTAAGAGACTTGTGCCATTCCAGATTATCTGTAAGCTTGCAGTTAGAAGTAGCAACATCTTTAAGTAATATCTCCCTACTCTGTAAATTTAACCAAAAATGAAACTTCTGAATTTTAAATGTTTTACTAATATCATGAGAAAATAATAGTTGATTCTGACTATCAAATTGATCTGTGAGTGTTCTAATGTCTTTTTAATCCAACCTATGTCCTTAAACATTTTACCCTTTTAAGAAAATGATACATAATTCCAGAAGGGCTTATATTGCAAAGGTAAGGAAATAGTGTCTCTTATTTTGGAGTATTTTTTTACAAACTAGAATAGAAACAGATAATGGCGGTGGTTGATAAAATGTTTAGGAGTCTGTATATACAGAAGAGTTATCAGTCTGAAAGGTTTAACCAGTTCATTCTCTACCTTTGCCCATAAGAAATATCCTATATTAGAGGGGGCCATATACCATACTGTCACCTGCTCTAGTATAATGCCTCAAAATTGCCCTGCCATCATAATAGAGCTAAACCAGCAGATTACCTAGCTGCTCTTGATTTTTTAACATTCAGCCATTGAGGTTTATTGTCTTATATAAATAATAATAATAATAACAAAATATATAATAATAATAAAAATAATAATAATAAAATGTATTTGATTAAGCACCTTTTGAATTTCAAAGTGCTGTACAGTATTCATAAAAATAAAACACATGTACAAATACATGCAATATAAACTCAGAACAATACAGGAAATGCCGTCCCCCATAAAAAAGTCTTAAGTATCTGCTTAAAACTCCCCACCGTCCTGCACTCCCGGAGCTGATGGGACAGAGAATTCCAGAGGGTAGGTGCCGCAAATCCAAAGGCACACGCACCAGATGACTTTAACTTAACC
Organism: Neoceratodus forsteri; assembly: GCA_016271365.2. Classification (NCBI taxonomy): domain Eukaryota; kingdom Metazoa; phylum Chordata; order Ceratodontiformes; family Ceratodontidae; genus Neoceratodus; species Neoceratodus forsteri. The sequence goes on from CM028130.1 coordinate 61,380,778, forward strand.
CTCGGAATCTCCAGCAACCCCTTGTCAGCCGAGCAGAGCTGTCTCAAAGGGGTGTAAGGTACCAGGAGCTCTTTCAAGTAATCGGGGCCCAATCCATGTAGGGCTTTGTAAGTCAATAGACCTACTTTAAAGGTGATCCGCCACTGTATTGGCAGCCAGTGCAGAGCGTGCAGCACAGGGGTAATATGTGATCTTCTAGATGCCCCAGTCAACAAACGTTCTGCCACGTTCTGCACTAGCTGTAAGCAGTGGATATCAACCCCAGGAAGTCCCAGGTAAAGGGAGTTGCAATAATCAAGGCACGATGTCACAAAGGCATGGACCAAAACAGGCAGGTCGCTGGATGGAACAAGGTTCCTAATCCTGGCAATGTTCCTAAAATGGAAAAAGGCCAGCTTGATGACTGCTGATACCTGATGTCGAAGAGTCAGACCATTGTCAAGCACCACTTCCAGGTTACGCACCCGTTCAGAGGTGAGAATCTGGGCCTCCCCCAGGACTAAACCAGAAGGAAGCCCAGTCCTCAACCCCTCTACGCTACAACCCTGGTCCACAACCAAAACCTCAGTCTTTTCTGGGTTCAACTTTAGACCGCTGGAATTCATCCAGTCTTGGATGTCTGTGAGGCAGCTGTTCAGTACCAAGATAGCACCAACCTGGTCAGGCGCAAAAGACTGGTAGAGCCGGGTATTATCAGCATAGCAATGAAACCTCAGCTCGTACCATCTTGCAATGTCTCCGAGGCATAGCATATATACTGTGAATAACATGGGGGACAGCACCAAACCCTCAGGTACCCTGCAAGGCAGAGAGAAAGCTCCAGATGAAAACAAACCTGAGACCACTTTCTGCATTCTCCCAGTGAGGAAAGATGAAAACTATCTGAGGACTGCATCCGACAGCCCACAGATGAACCTCAGGCATTCGAGCAGAACCCCATGATCCACAGTATCAAAAGCTGATGACAGATCCAGGAGAACCAAGATAGAATGGTGTCTCCAATCTCTTGCCATCAGGAGATCATTGAGCACCCGAATCAGAGCAGTCTCAGTACTATGCCTCTTATGAAAACCCGATTGGAGAGATTCGTATAAATTATGGATGGTTAAATGGTTATTCAATTGAGCAGCCACCACTTTCTCAATAACCTTCCCCACAAAAGAGAGATTAGAGATAGACCTGTAGTTTGCTAGGTTATCTGGGTCTAAAAAAGCTTTTTTCAGAAGGGGAATCGCTACCCTCTCCTTCAGGAAGCTAGAGAACTCGCCCAGGTCTAGAGAGCACCGGACAATCCGAGCTAAGACCGGGCCAATGATCTCACTACAACCCAAAATCAGGGAAGTAGGGCCCGGGTATAAATTACAGCATGTGGAATGCATCTCCTGGACGATCCTCATAATGTCTACAAAATCCAGCAGGCCAAAGGTACTCTAGGAAACTCCAAGCTCTGTGACAGAGCACTGGTCAACAGCAACCCCCTTAGAGTGAAGTTGGTGGTACTCCCTCCTGATGTCCACCTTATTCGCAAAGAAGCGAGTGATTTCATCACAATCAGTTTGTGTAAAAACTCGACGGAGCTCCCGACAGGTTGGGTTGCACAACCTGTCAACAGTTCTGAAGAGTTGAGCCGGTCGGTTCTGTGTGACAGAAATTTCCCTGGACAGGAATTCTACCTTCTTACAGGATATTTCTGTTTGGTACAGTTTATAATGCACTAGCAAAATACGGTGGTCAGCATTAGTGGCAGTCTTCCTCCAACAATGCTCTAACCTATGCCCCAATTTCTGCAACTCTCTCAGAGCCCCATCAAACCACAGGGCTCCAGGGTGATGTGGAAAGGGGCGAACTCGGATAGGAGCAATCAGATTGAGGGCTGAAAATATGGCCCCATTATAGACCACAACCAACTGCTCAGGATCTGTGCAAGATTCATCCAACAACGAGAGGTCAATAACCACCATAAGGTCTTCAGGGACCACATCCCGCAAATGGCGGTACCTGACCAACTCCACAGGGGCTGACATACCCAGGGGGGCCGCAAAATTGAACCCAACTGAGCAGTGATCAGACCAACTGACTGGTTCCACCACTAAATTGGAGGCCTCAATCTCCAGGAGGAAAACAAGGTCAAGAGAGTGACCTCCCTTGTGTGTAGCTGAGGAAACAACCTGTGTAAAGCCCAGAGATGTCATAACCTGGAGGAAAAGTTGACCAAAAAGTGAGGATTCATCATCAACCCAGGCATTGAAGTTGCCCAGAACCATCAGTCTGGGCAACTCCAAAGCCATGTCGTCGGCAAAGTCAGCTATTTCCTGCAGGAATAGCTTTTCATCACCTGGTGGATGGTAAATGAGGGTGATCCTGCACCCAACACCAGCTACCATGGTACACTTAAATGGCCTGGCCTCCTCAACTGGTATACCCGTTAGGCCCAATTCGGTCTTGAAACAGACCGCAACACCCCCCCCCAGTCCAGTCTCTGGCAATGTACAACTGAGTACCAGGTGGGAACAGCAGCCTCTAAAAAAGGGGCTGCATTCCCATCCAACCAGGTCTCTGTAATGCAAACCAGATCTGCCCTAGCAACAAATCTGCAATAAGACCAGTCTTGTTGCAGACAGATCTGGCATTGCATAACAGCGCCCGAGTTGGACGAGGTTGGCGAGTTGTCCCAACTACTTGTCGAATGTATTTTAAGTCTCTGTTTGTTTATAGTTATTTTATTTCTCCGGTTATTTTTTGTTATTTTTCCGTTTTCATTTGAAATTTCGGTACTTCGGTCATTTCATTGGGACATTATCGGGGGTCTTCTGGTGTTTCAGTGTTCTCCCTGCAGTGTTAATCAGTGATGGACTGCAACCGATTGGACTATTGGTAAAAGTGTGGATGAGGTCCCCGTCTTTCGCGTCCTCCCCCTTTTTCGCTAGTGCCGACTGATGCCTGAATAAGTGTTGGTGCTGTGGTGGAGGTCGTTTTCCTGGATTAAAGGGACTGGCAGTTCGGCAGTGGAAGCGGGCGGAGGTTTGGAACAGTGGGGATCTGACTGTTCCGACTGCTAATTGGACCGGTGGTGTTCGTTGGATCCCTGAGGATTTTGGAGCTCGAGAGGGGACCTTTCCTTGGCTTTGTTTTGAACTGTGCTGAGCCTTTTGCTTCATCTTGGAGGTAAAGAGAGATCGGGGGCTGGCAGCCCTGACCTCTTTGTAGGCTCTCTGTTTGTGTCTGTGGGCTGCTCCTTGGACTCCTTTCCTCTGAAGATGGTGGGCTGGGAGGCTGCGGCTATTCAGCGGCAGGCCCCTTGGCTCTTCTGATCCGCACCTGGTCAGCTGGAGAGCTAACCTAGGCAGCGGTAAGGTCCTTTGAGGGGGGGTTGTTCTTAGGGTAAGCCCTTGGGACCAACAGCAGCCTCTTGGATCCTTTCCCCTGTGTTTCAAACTCTGAAAGTCTTTTTTGGAAAAAAGAAGATTTTTTATTTTGCTGCTGCCGTTAAAGCCTTCTTGAGAATGAGTTGAATTCCGTGGGGCTTTTGAAGAAGTCAGTTCGAGTAGCATCTCATCGTGGTGGTGAGAGCTCATATGGGATTGTAAATCCAACTGTACTTTTGTTCTTTCATTAACTCTCTGGGACGTGTTGATCTCAGTTTTTATTTTGGATATTTGCTCCTGCCTGTTCTGTTTCCCACTGGGTGGTGAGAGCTCCTGGTGGGGTCCAGATTGGGGGCTCTTTTGTTTTGGGATCTGTTGTTTTTTTTTTCTGCTGATTTTGGAAGCATGGAGTGAGAGTCCATGGTTCCAGTTTTGGACATTTTTTGTGGTGGAAGGTGGGAGCTTCACTATTTTAAATTTGACTTTTCAATATTTATTTGAACTGGTTATTATTTTTATTGAATTATTACATTATTGTTTGCTTATTTAGAAATTTTAATTTTATAGTTTAATTGTGTTAAGTGGATTAGGTGTGGTTAGTTTTAATATTTTATTTTAATTTTATTGGATTTCTCGGGTGTTTTGAGAGTATTGTTTTGGCCTGATGTCTGTGGATGCTGCTAGATGTTGTTATTCCACCCCCCCGTCATGCACTATTCATCCGACGCCCTTCATGCCCTCCACCCTTTCTTTGCCCCCTTTTGCTTTTCCCTGTTTACCAACGCTGTAGGGCTTTGGGAATTGTGCGTGGTAGGGTTGCGAGGGGCTGGGGGCGTGAACAGCAGGGGATGGGGGAGAGGGGTGCTCGCATTTATGTGGTTAAGTCCAGAAGACGTCCTGGGGAGAAATGGAGTGCTGAACGTGGTCCTTCCTGTTTGTTCCCCATACCCAAGGGCACCATCACTTCTTTAAATGATGGGCAGGTGGTCCGGGCCTCCCAGGAGTCCTATCCAACTCGGGGTGGTGTTGTGCAATGCCAGGTCCGTTGTGAACAAGACTGCTATTATAGCGGACTTGGTTGGCACGGCGGACCTGGTCTGCATCACCGAAACCTGGCTGGATAGTAATGCTGCCCCAGTTTTGGAGGCGGCTATTCCAGCTGGGTATTCGGTGATTCACCGCCCGAGATTGGATCGCAGGGGTGGGGGGGGGTTGCGGTCTGTTTCAAGACCGAATTGGACCTTGCTAGTATTCCAGTGGAGGAGACCAGATCCTTTGAATGTGTTGTGGTGGCAGGTGGGGGCTATAGAATGGTGCTTGTCTACCGTCCACCCAGTGAGGAAGCACTATTTCTAAAGGAAGTGGCGGATTTCGTCGTCGACCTGGTATTTGAGTCACCCAGGTTGATGGTGCTGGGTGATTTTAATACCCGGATCGACGACGAACTCTCGCAATTTGGCCAGCACTTCCTCCAATTGATGTGTTCATTGGGCCTCTCACAGGTGGTTACCTCTGCCACTCATAAACATGGCCATTCTCTCGATCTGGTCTTCCTGCTGGGGTTGGAGGCCTCCGATGTGGGGGTGGAACCAGTCAGATGGTCTGACCACCATACTGTGAGGTTCAATTTTCGCACCCCCCTGCGTAGACCTACCCCAGTGGAGATGGTCAAGTACCGCCCTTTACGGGATGTTACTCCCACTGGTCTAACTGTGGTTCTTGACCTATCAGAATTTCCTGGGTTGAGCTCTAATTCTGAAGCGATGGTGCAAGCCTATAATAAAGCTGTCACCTCCACTTTGGATTTAATTGCTCCCACCTGTGTGCGGCCTCTCTCCCTTCGACCCCGATCCCCCCTGGTTTGATCAGGATCTGAGGGAGTTGCGGAGATTAGGTCGCAAGTTGGGGAGATGTTGGCGGAAGTCTGGCTTGGATGCCGACCATCTTAGACTCCTAGAGCATTACAAACTCTAGCAGTCAGCAATTACTCATAAGAAGGCAGTGTTCCTGTCCGGAGAAATTGCTGCTGCTCAGAATCGACCGGCCCAGCTCTTTCGAACCGTAGACAGGCTGTGCAACCCAGCCTGTCTGCAGGTTCGCTTGCTTTTTCACAGTTGCAGTGTGTGGAGCTTGCTCGATTCTTTGCAGATAAGGTGGCCGTCATTAGGGCCGAGATTTGCGCCAACTCCTCCATGGGAGTTGTGGTTGCCCAGCCTACAATCACTAGCACACCGTTTACCTGGAGTTCCTTCATAAGGCTGGAAATCGAGGATGTTATGAGGATTGTCCAGGGTATGTGTACCACTAGCTGTAGTTTAGACCCGGGTCCCACAGGCCTGATTATAGGCTGTGGGGAGGTTATCTTCCCCGGTTCTAGCCAGGATAGTCTGGTGTTCCTTAGACACTGGTGAATATCCCAGCTCCCTGAAGGAAGCGGTGGTGACACCAGTGTTGAAAAAGGCATCCTTGTACCCCGACTCCCTGGCAAACTACAGACCTATCTCGAACCTCCCCTTTGTTGGGAAGGTTATCGAGAAAGTGGTGGCAGCCCATTTGGACAACCATCTTACCATCCATAACATCTACGACCCTCTTCAATCAGGCTTTCGAAAGAGGCACAGCACTGAGACTAGGCTGATTCGGGTCCTCAATGATCTCCTGATGGCGAGAGACCAGAAAAAAATGGTCCATTTTGGTCCTTCTGGATCTGTCAGCAGCATTTGACACCATAGACCACGGGGTGTTGCTTGAGCGCCTGAGATGTATCTGTGGGCTCTCGGGCCTGGTACACCGCTGGTTTACTTCTTTCCTCACAGGTAGAACTCAGAGGGTGGTATCGGGGATTTTTTCCTCCGATCCCACCGCTCTGACTAGGGTGCCTCAGGGCTCTGTGCTGTCCCCGTGTTGTTTGCGGTGTACATGCTTCCCTCGGAGACATTGTAAGATGATATGGGCTGGAGTTTCATTGTTATGCCAATGATACCCAGCTCTATCTGTCTTTTGTGCCTGACCAGAATAGAGCACTCTCAGTGTTTAATAACTGTCTCAGGGAGATCCAGGATTGGATGAGGTCCAGTTGGTTGAAGTTGAACTCAGGGAAGACGGAGGTGCTGGTCGTGGATCATGGCCGCCGGATTGAGAGGTTGGGGGCACCTCAAACCTCTGGTTTATTCCTGGGGGATGCGGAGCTCCTGACCTCTGAACGGGTGCGAGACCTGGGGGTGATCCTTGACGATCAGCTGACATTGCGTGCACAGGTGTCAGCGGTTGTTAAGGTATCCTTTTACCATCTTAGGAACATCGCCAGGATCAAGCACCTCATTCCATCCGGCGATCTACCTATTCTGATCCATGCTTTTGTGACCTCATGTCTGGACTACTGCAACTCCCTTTACTTTGGGCTGCCTGGGGTTGATATCCACCGCTTGCAGCTAGTGCAGAACTCGGCAGCCTGGTTGTTAACGGAGACTTCCCGTTCCTTTCATATTACACCGGTGCTCCAAGATCTGCACTGGCTGCTGATTCAGTGGCGGATCACCTTCAAAGTCGGGCTTCTGACTTACAAAGCCCTACACGGTCTGGGCCCTGATTACCTGAAAGAGCTTCTGGTGACTTACCTACCAATGCGACCACTCCGCTAGGCCAATGAGGGGTTGCTAGAGGTCCCGAGGGTAATTTTAAAATCTTCTGGCACCCGAGCTTTTATGTTCATGGCGCCGACCCTCTGGAATTCTCTACCACATTGGATTAGAGAGTGCATGACGGTGGAGGGTTTTAAAAGGGGCTTAAAGTCTTTTTTATGGAGCAAGGCATTTGTAGATAATTTGGAGGCTGATTAATTTTGTGTGGTTAACTGAGTTTTTAAATATGTTTTAATATGTTTTTATTCTGCATTTTATTGTAATGCGCCTTGGTTTTGAGAAAGGCGCATACAAATAAAGTTTATTATTATTATTATTATTATTATTATTACTTGCCCTCCCAAATTGGAGGTGCCCTTGGGTATGGGAATCAGAACAGAATCACCACATTCCAAGTACCATTTCACCCCAGGGCGTCTTCTGGGCCTAACCACCCCAATGGGAGAGCCCCACCCATCTGGCTGTCTGCAACCCCCACCCACCCCCAACCCCCCCACGAGCAATCCCCAGCACCTGACAGCATTGATAGATAAAGCAGGCAGCGGGAAGAGGAGAAAGGGTGGAGGGCACGGAGAGTGGAGGCCGAATAGCACAGGACAGGAGGGGCAAGCAGGCACATTTCAACAACACTATTAAAATAATGGGAAAGTACAAAACTCCAAATATCCCAAATCACAAGGCGATAACGTAAAAAGAATTAAACCCCCCCCAAAACAAACAACTTAAATATCCATCCTAACCATAATAAATCAAATAAACTACAAATAAACTACCCCCTCCCACTATAAGATAACCCTCTAACCCTGGAAGAAAAAATACAACTACAAAATAAGACAATAACACAATCCCCTCTCACGGGATAAAATAAAACATCAAAATATAAAATAAAATAAAAAAATACTCCCTCTCCCATAGCCCTCTCACAGCCAAGGAGGGGGAAGAATAATAAAACAACCTCCTCTCACAGGATATTCAAAACAAACAGTAACAAACATAAATTTCCCCAGCCCTCCCACAGCTGAGGAAAGAAAGAAAAAAAATAATAACAAGGCTCACTAGTACTCTCACTACTAGGGAACCAAAACAATTAAAAAATCAGGGAAAAAGACATCAAATAGTAGGAGGAGCCATAATAATCCAAATAATCCAACATAAAATTAATCCATTGTCAAGTCTGATGGAGCAGAATAGATGTTTCCAACATACAAAAATATTCAGTCTCAATGGATATCCTACGAAGGGAATAAAACTCCAAAAATACAGAAGTAAATACAGGCCAAACCAATGGAAAGCAGGGGCCTCCCACCTCACCCCCAATCTGCCTAATCAGGTCCAGCTATACCCCCAAGGACCTGCAGCCACAAATATCCCAAGGTCACACCAAAAGGACCAACCCGGGGATAAATTAGGAGCCCCCTCACTAATCCCTAGCTCCCTAGGGAAGAGCAGAGCAGCTCCCTCTCAGTCTCAGGTGACAACAGAATTACCCAGGCACCAATATGGAGAGGGGGGACAAAGACCCCCAACCAAACCACTATACCGGCCCTTCTTCTGGACTGGAAAAAATATATAAAATTACAAGGAAGAAAACGAGGCACTGATCAGCAAATTAGTCCCCCCTTCACGGTATTCCAGACACCACAAGTAGTCCCTTCAGCCAGTTTCCAGTTTTAAAGTCACCACAAGAGATCCCAAATCACACTCTTCTTTGTCCAACAGAAATAAAATATATCCACTTGACCAAAAAGTAACAAAGATTAATAGGACAAACACATAAAAAGTCAATAGGATCCAAGGTCCAGGCTTCCCCGGAGTGGAACAGACAAAACACACCAACGGATAATCCAGAACAACAGTTCAAGAGATTAATTTGTCTCAAGTCAGTGGTAACAGTCAAAGCATGCAAATCCCAATTAGGAAAAAAAGCGGCCCTACAATTTTCAGCAGCAGATGAAAAACAGACAAAAAGCGCTCCCTTTTAATGACTGAATAGCTGATCCAGAGATACCGGCTAGCTCCCAGTCCTAACGCCAATGGAAAAGCACCACCGTCCGATAAAATGACCAGGTTTTGGCAAGCGACCAAGCGCTACTTCTTCACTTCTCCACTTCACTTCACTGCCCAAAAAACACGGGGGAAATGCCGCCAAGTACCAGAGACTTCAGCAACCACAAGACTAGAGGATTTAAAAACTTAGTAAAAACCAAAAACATATAACATGGCTATGCTCAGTTTAACATATAAGAAATTATATTAGACAAAAATAAAAACAAAAACATGTAAAACAATGGAGCGTTGAAACGGGGGCTAGTCCAGCATGACCGCATGACTGCCATCTTGAGTTATTTGCGGGTAGAGCTGGAGATGAGTTTATTTTTCGAAACCTAGAACCTTTAATTAGAGATGGAATATTATTCAATATGTAAAAAAAATCTTGGGGGCAATAATCAAATCATTTTTGTCAAATTTGTTTTTCTACATAAAGACAGGTGCAATTTTGACCATTTCCCTAAATCATTAACAATATACCATATTACAGTGTAGATGTTCATAATATTTGGACTATATCCAATCTTATCACACCTAAAGGGGTGGTAGGGAGCATAGATTTTCACAATGCTGCAGCTCCCCTGTAGGAGCCCTAAGGTGGTGTATTATCTATTAATTATCATAAGGCAGTGAGTTGCTACTCTCCCTATGCTTGGTAGATTTAGCTTAGTATGTGGGTGGGCTGCAGTACTCAGAGAACCAGTAGGGGTTCCATATCAGATAATGAGTAAGTAAGGTACCAGCATTTCTATGGGACGTCTCCCAGGTAGACAGCTGACCTATTGCCATTAACAGTTCTGCCACAGAGGGAATCTCAGTGGTGTACCATTTGCTGAGAAAAAAGGAGCTTATTTACTAACACTGATGGCAACTATCCAGTTGAGCAGATGGGAGTGTTTGAGCAGCTGAGGGTTGGAGAAACCAAGGAAAAATAAAGTACTGCCCCAAACAAGATTCATGTTTAATAGAGGTGTAAGTATATTTAATGACCTCCCAAAAACTGGCAATACTGGGACAATCCCAGAGGATATTTGTGAGATATACTCCGTTTTGGTGGCATCTTCAACATTTGTTGTCCTGAAGGAGCCCTAACTTTGCCAAAGCAGCCAGGGTATGGTACCATCTGAGGAGAGTCTTGTTCTGGATTAGGTGGCTTCTTCCATCTCTACAGGTAGTGTACACATTGTGGAGGCAGGAGGCCTATACCTCCTAAAATATCTGCACGCCCAGTTCTTGTTCCCAGGCAGTTTTGGAGGGAACAGATTGATCATGGAGTGCATCTAACAATACTTGGTAAAGGAAGCTAGCTCTGCCTCTTGAGGGCTTCAGACCTGTATTAGTCAGGACAACCCTAGAATCCAGTGTAAGCCATGTTTGTAGATTTCTCTCTCTGCAGTCATGCTTCTGATTTGGAGGTACCTTAAGAAGTCTTGCTTAGGAAGGTCAAAACGTGTCTGTAAGGTACTGAAAGAGTCAACAAGAGACTCAGCTGGGCTGAGGAGCTCCTGAACAATTAGAATGCCCCTTTGAGCTGAAGTGGGCCATTTTCGAGGAGAGTTGCCAATAAGAAAACCCTTGTTACCCAAAGAAGCAGTGAAGGGCAGTGGAGAGGAAAGGGGTATTCTCATTGTCTTGTGAATGTGGCCCCAAGCCTTTTTAGAAAAGGTAATTGTGGGGTGGTCTGGAGAAAGGATAGAGCTTAACACTAATGAGGCAGCAAGAGGGTTCTGAGATGAGCCTTGCTCCATGCACTACCAGAGAGAGGAAAAATAAGATGCTGAGGAGAACCAGTGTATGGTTTGTGCAGTGGTGAGTGCCCAGTGATACTTCAAACCAGGGTAAGTCCAATGCCCTGGTACAGTGAGTGTGAAGTTTTGCTCTACTACACCTGGGAGGTTTGTCTTCCCAGAGGAACTCTCCTATAAGCTTGTCCAGTTTCTGAAACCACTTTGGTGGTAGCTGGAGAGGCAAGCATTTGAGGATATGTGTGATGTGTGGTGCCAATATCATCTTTATAGCATTAATTTTGCCTGCCAGGGAGAGGTTAAGTATTTTCCATCTGGCCAGTCCAGTTCTGGTTGCTTCAACTATTAGGGTCATATTCAGTTTTTGCCGATTTCAAGGTCTAGGGGTGGATGGGTGATCCCTAAATAGGTGATGCCCTATGAAGAGCATTTGAGGCCCCAATCGGTGTATGATCTGCTGTGGTCAGCGAGAACAGAGGGAGGACTTCCATCTTATTTTGGCTCAAGATGCTGAAATGAACTTTTGTAACCATTCCAAGAGGGGCTCTAGTGTGGCCTGTCCACCTTCCTGCAGGATGAACAAGTCATTGGCTTACAGCAGAGCAAAACATTCTTCCCCTCCTGAGGTAATCCCTTTGAGGGAGGGGTGATGCTGGATGGTAATAGCAAGAGACTCAATGGCCAGCATAAACAGGAGTGGGGATATAAGGCATCCCTATCTTGTTCCCTTCTGTAATGGAAAGGAGGATGATTGCAGTCCATTTGTTAGAACAGTGGCTGTCAGAGTACTATGTAATATCTGCGCTTAACCTAGAAAGGAAGGCCTGAACTCCATACGCTCCATGGTGCTGAGATGCTACTGTCACTCAAATGAGTCAAAGGGTATTTCAAAGTCTACAGCCAGAGCTACTGCTGGTATAGCTGCCTTATCGATGGTGTGCAATGTGCATGAGGTTTAGCAAGTAGTGGAGATGATCCGAGCTTTGCTTTCCTTGATAAACTCTTCCTGGGATGGTTTTATGATCCCCATCAGGACTGGTTCTAAACACAGTGCCAGAATCTTGGCTAGGACCTTGGCATCTACGTTAATTAACAAGATAGATCAGTGCCTCCTAGGTTGAGAAGCATCTTTGATCTTCTTTGGGAGCACTGTAATAACTGTCTAGCATATTGTGGGAAGCAAAGACCGCGTTGCAGGGTTTCCTGGAACACTTGAAGTAGGGGAGGGCTGAACTCCTTCTCAAGCCAATAATAATCTATAGGGAAGCTGTCTCCTCTCGAGGCTTTACTTTTTTCAGAGCAGATTGCTGTCTGCATCTACTGAAGCATAATGAGCTATCCCGAGTGTTTGTTTCATGGGGCACAATCCTGTGAAGAGGAAGACAATTAAGGGAAGACAAAATGCTGTCTTTAGTGGGATGGTTGGTGGAGGACTGTAACTTTCTGTAGAAGGACTGCATAGCAGTGTTAAGAACCTGAGATTCTGTAAGGATTTTTCCCATACTTTCCCTAAACCCCTCAATGTACCTTTCTGCCTGCTGTTTCTTGGCTCAATAGACCAGGTGTTTTCCTGCTTTTTCCCCTCCCTCCCAATAGGTGTGTCTCACGTGGAGAAGGGCAAGTTTCTTCCTTTCTTGACAGGAGCTCATTAAGCCACACTCTGGTGTTTGTGTGGTGAATGAACATTTCCCACAAGAGTGTTTTTTTGGGGTTTTTTTTCAGTCTTTGGTAACCGGATAAGGCCCACTAGGCACAAGTGCCTGTTTTCAGTGGCGACCTGGGAGCACTGGGTGGTTAAGTGACTTGCTCAGAGTCACACAGTATGCAAGAAACATAGAAACATAGAAACATAGAAACATAGAAGTTGACGGCAGATAAGGACCGCAAGGCCCATCCAGTCTGCCCATTTCTTTTTCTACCTTATAAATGTGCCATCGGCCTTTGCTCTGTCAGTGACCTATCTATTCGTAGTCATTTGTATTGCTCCCTTATGCCTATCCCATGCCTGTTTGAAGCCCTGCACTGTATTCATAGCCACCACTTCTTGTGGTAAGCCATTCCATGCATCTACCACCCTTTCTGTGAAAAAGATTTCTCACATTCCCCTTAATCGGCCTCCCTCTAATCTCATGCTGTGTCCTCTTGTCCTGCTATTTTTCTTATATTTAAACATGTTAGACTCTTTCACCTTGTTTATGCCCTTAAGGTGTTTAAATGTCTCGATCATATCACCTCTCTCCTCCTTTGCTCAAGGTATACATATTGAGCTCCGTTAATCTGTCCTCATATGTCTTCTGATGCAGTCCCTGCACCATTTTGGCTGCCCTTCTCTGGACTGCCTCAATTTGGTTAATGTCCTTGTGAAGGTGTGGCTTCCAATACTGCACGAGTACTCCAGATGGGGCCTAACCAATGTCTTGTACAGAGGGATTATTACCTCCCTCTTACGACTTGTGATACCCTACTAATACACCCTAACACCCCCTAGCCTTACCTACTGCTTTAGAGGTCTGCTTGGATGATTTTAGGTCATCAGTGATGATGATGCCCAAGTCTCTTTCTTCCTTTGTGACTGCTAGCAACTCCTCCCAGCCTATAAGTGGCTTCAGGGTTTCTCTTCCCTATGTGCATGATTTTGCACTTCTTTGCATTAAATCCCAGTTGCCACTCTTCTGACCATTCTGCTAGTTTATCCAGATCTCTTCTCATTCTGCCCACCCCATCTGGATCATCTACTCTGTTGCAGATCTTGGTGTCATCTGCAAACAGACAAGCCTTACCTCTAGTCCATCTGCGAGGTCACTAATGAAGATGTTGAATAGGACTGGCCCCAGGACTGATCCCAGAGGTACCCCACTTGTGACTTGCATCTCTTCTGACTGTATACCATTTACCACCACTCTCTGTTTTCTGCCAGTCAACCAGTTTGCCACCCAGTTGACCAACTTCTGACCCACTGAGCCTACCTAGCTTATTTATCAATCTTCTATGTGGAACAGTGTCAAAAGCTTTGCTGAAGTCAAGGTAGGCGACATCAACTGCTCCCCTTGGTCCACCACTCTGGTTACCCAGTCAAAGAAATCTATGAGATTAGTTTGACAGGACCTTCCTTTGTAAACCCATGCTGTCTTGGATCCTGTGCCCCATGGATTCCAGGTGTTGCACTATCCTTTCCTTAAGGAGTGCCTCCATAATCTTGCCCACTACTGAGGTAAGACTGACCGGTCTGTAGTTCCCGCCTCCTCCCTGCTACCACTCTTGTGGAGTGGGATCACATGAGACCCTTCTCCAGTCTTCTGGGACTCTCCTGTGCTCAGAGACTCACTAAACAATTCTGCTAATGGCTCTGCTAGTTCCTCCTTTAGCTCCTTAAGTACCCTGGGATGTATGCCATCAGGTCCCATTGCCTTATCCACCCTGAGCTTAGCAAGCTCTTGTAGGACCTTTCTTTGTGAAGGGAGTAGTGCTCACCTCCTCCCCTGTGTCCATGATGCTGAGCTGTGGGCCTTGCCCTACCTTCTCTTCAGTAAATACTGAGCAAAGTATCTATTTAGGATAGATGCCTTTACGGGTCCTCCTCCTCACATGCTCCCTTTTCTCCATTAAGCTTAGCAATACCCCCTCTGGACTTTCTCCTTTCACTAATGTATCTATAGAAAGTCTTGTCACCTTCTTTTACTGTTCGTGCTAGTGTTTCCTCAGTTTGGGACTTTGCCTGCCTTACTGCATAACCTGCTTCCCTTAGGGCAGTTTGGTATGCCTCCCTATCTTCATCCCGCTGTGTTCCCTTATATTTTCTGAAGGCCAGCCTTTTGGCTCTGACCTTTTCTGCTACTGTATTTGAGAACCAAAGTGGTTTCCTTCTTCTTTACACTTCCTTTTCTGTCTAACACAATGGGATGTTGCTTCAAGTATTGTATCCTTAATGCTTGCCCACTTTGCCTGTACCTCCTCACCTGTGTTTCTTTTTGCCAGGGCTAGCTTAACTCTGTTGGCCATCTTATCAAAGTCAGCTCCTCTGAAGTCCCATATTTTTGCCTTGGAATGGGATGATTTAGATGTAGTAGCCAAATTGAACCATACCATGTGATGGTCACTGGCCCCCAGGTGACCTTCTACCTGGAGATCTGTGATCCCTTCTTTGTTAGTCAGTACTAGATCTAGGATAGCCCTGTCTCTTGTGGGTTGCTGTACCAGTTGTTTGAGGCCTCCCCATGCAGGGAATCCACTATGTGTCTAGTTCTGGCAGATGTTCCTGCTGGTATTGACCATCTGTATCTGGCATGTTGAAGTCTCCCATTATCAGAACCTCCCCTTTAGCTGTCATGTTTTGTATATCTTCTAACAGTAATGTGTCTATGTCCTCCCTCTGGTCTGGAGGCCTGTAGACAACCCCAGTTCTTATGGCTGTCCCATTTCCTGTTTCCAGGGTGACCCACAGTTCTTCTGGCTCCTTATGTGTATTCTGAATTTCTGTAGCTTTGATATTTTCATTAACATACAGGGCCCTCCTCCCCCTTGCACCTCGGTCTCTTCTGAACAATACATAGCCAGGTACTGAAGTCTCCCAAGTGTGGTTACTGGTAAACCACGTCTCACTATTGCTACTATGTCCAGTTTAGCCTCTGACATTATTGCCTGCAGGTCTGGGATCTTATTTCCCAGGCTGTGAGCATTGTGTACATGATTTTCCATTGGCCAGATTTTGGTGTGTTAGTTGTTGGGTGAAGTTTGGCATTACCCTGTGCATCGTATGGGAGACAAACCTTTTTCTTACCTGGTGATGCAAATGAGCAGCAAACACGCTGAATTCCTGTTTGACCACTAGCTGAGGGGGGGGTGTTCTTCCCATTCGACGTGTAGGTGCTGCACCTCTCCCCATTTCTAGTTTAAATATTCTGCAAAGACGTCAAACTTCTGCCCCAATGCACTGACTCCTCTTTAGTCAGATGCAGTCCATCAAATTTAAAGAACTTTCGCTCCCAGAACTGTTGCCAGTTCCCTACAAATCTGTGTCCTTTTTCTGGCACCAGTCCTTGAGCCACGTGTTTAGCTCCCCTATCTCCCTTCTCTGACCTTCCGTCCATCTGCTCCCTTCTCCCAGACTGGCAGGATCTCAGAGAAGGAGATGCCAGATGAAATAGATGATAGTTTGTCACCCAGCCTAGTCAGGTGTTCCTTGGTCTCACAACTGACCGGCTGGCAGATCATAGTCCCTATGTGTACTAGGACATCAATGTTTTCTCCTGCTTTGTGAACAATTTTATAATGCAGTCAGTGTCTCTCCATGCTGATGTACCTGGGAGACATCTGACCATCACCCTGGCTGGAGACGGGTATCAACTCCCGAATCATGGAGTCTCCTATGATCAGAAGTTTTAGGAGTTTCCTTGTGCTTGTTTAGTTTTGGTTCCTGATTTGGGTGAGTATTGTTGTGCCAGCTCCTGTGCCATGTGTCCTGCTGTGCAGTGTCTTCTGCCTCTTTATTTGATTTCAGAGATAGAGGCAGATACCTGTTTGTAGTGTTTATATGGTTTTGGAGGTAATGTGTTGGAGAGCAGAAGTGATGGGGCACCTGATTTGCTCCTCCTAACCACCTGCCAACCTCCTGGACCAACTACCCTCTGCGGTCGAGGTTTTCTGTTGGATGCTGGGGAAATGGCGGTGGTTCTTATAATGTATTTCCTCTTCAATATGAAATTTGAGGCGTGCAATCTCTGCCCATGCTGCCCGGAGCTGAGACCTAAGATCTCCAAAGGCCCAGCATGTAGGACAGTGTCCTAAATCCTGTAAGACTGTCCTTCTGAAAATTGTTCCACAGTACCTGCAGTTAATGAAATCCATTACAAATAAGTTGCTGGGTTTGTAACCTAGTCAGAGTAATTAGAAGGAAAAAAATGCAAGTAATGGTTTAATTGTGCTTTGTTTAACTTGTTATAACAAGTTAAATTACTAGTGCCCTGTAAATGAGATCACCTTGTGGAGGCCCCACTGATCCGCCCCTTCCTGCTCTGTCACAGGAAATGTCACAACTGTGGTACCCTATAAAAGGAGTGTGGCGTGGGGTGGTTGAGGATGGGGTGGGTGGCTGGGCCCTTCCTGCCCTAAAAGAAGAACCACGGACGAAAGAACAAGGAGGTAAGAGCAGAAACAATCAGTCAACAACAAATGCAGTAACCCTGAAAGCTTATCCTAATGTTAGATAAAACTGTAAAACCTGTAAAGCACCACCTGTAATAATTTCAGAGAGGATATACCCTGTAAGAAACACTTTGCTCCAGAGAAAATAAAGCAGTAACAGAAGATATACCTTGCAAAAGTCAATTTGAATCAGAAGATTACAGCAGTAATCTGTTAGCACACACCTGTAGGCACACCTTGTAATAATGCAGAAGAAGGTATACCAGCAACAACAATTTGAATCAGAGAAAAATAAAAGCAATGAAATGTTAACAACAAACAGTAGCAATCCCTGTGAGTAAAAATAAAAACACCACCACACAGTAAATCTGCTTAGCCAAACTAAGTCTTAATCCTTCTCCCTTGCTCTGGTAAGTTTCTCTACTCTGCCTTTCAAGCAGTCTTAGAAGGAAAGAGCTCAGGTGAAGCTAGGTGCCTTGGCCAGCAAACCAAGTCTTCTACCTCCAAGATATCAACTAACCTGACTTTTTAACCCTTCTTTCTGTTGGAAATTACTGACAGTTTGCCAGCTCCACCCCCACATACACACCTAATCCTTTGGAAGAGCTGTGGGAGGAAAAGCAATTAGCTCCTTCAATGTGAGAAGGAGACTGAAACACCTCTGAGACAACAAACCTTTTCAACAAACAAGAAAAAAATAAAACACAGTGTCAAACAGTAATTTTGCTTAGCCCAATGATAAAAAGTCACAAAATGTAAGCTCCACCTGCAATACATTAATTTCAGAGAAGATATACCCTGTAAGAAACACTTTGCTCCAGAGAAAATAAAGCAGTAACAGAAGATATACCTTGCAAAAGTCAATTTGAATCAGAAGATTACAGCAGTAATCTGTTAGCACACACTAGGCACACCTTGTAATAATGCAGAAGAAGGTATACCAGCAACAACAATTTGAATCAGAGAAAAAATAAAGCAATGAAATGTTAACAACAAACAGTAGCAATCCCTGTGAGTAAAAAATAAAAACACCACCACACAGTAAATCTGCTTAGCCAAACTAAGTCTTAATCCTTCTCCCTTGCTCTGGTAAGTTTCTCTACTCTGCCTTTCAAGCAGTCTTAGAAGGAAAGAGCTCAGGTGAAGCTAGGTGCCTTGGCCAGCAAACCAAGTCTTCTTGGAGGTTGTGAGAATCAAACCAAGGTCTGATCTGCTGGTTGTATCAAGCTCATTCATAGTTCGTTACTCCAACCTTTAAGCTATACTGCCAGCCCAGTTTTGTTATTTATATTCAGCCTCAATGAGTTTCAGATCCATTTGTAGTGAGAAAAGTTCCACCTCTCTCTCATTATAGCAATGGGCTGTGTAACTAATTATGTTGCCACACATGGTGGCTTTATACACTTCCTAGATCACATTTTTTGATGTAGTTTGGTCGGTAGCACATGAATACGGCAAGGAAATAACAGTGAAGCATTAGCACCTCGGAGTAGTATATTTAGAGATGGGGTGGTTTGAGGTTACAGCCCCTCATCGGGGGTGTGGGGTGAATATCCCCCCCCTTAGATAAAATTTGGAAAGGTGTGCAGTTCAATAAAGATGTCCACCACATACCTGGTTTGTCTGAAGTGAGATTGGAGCAGCTTGTGTCAGGTGTTGCTTGTGCTCCAGGTTGAAGACGCCACTGGGATCTGAATAAGTGTCTGAGTGCAGTGGTCCAGGAGTATGCATTTTGTGAGACATATGATTATTTGAGAGGACTGGCCTATAATTTCCATCTACAGGTTTAGTCTGTGTGCCTGCAGTCGAGATTTGTTGTGAAAAACAGTGGCAAAATCGCTATATATGATGATCATCTTAATTTTGGGGCGCTGTTTATGCAGTCACTTTTTCGGATTCACCATTTTGACATTCATCATTATTTAGTAGCCTTTATCACATGGAGCCATTCCATGCTGACTGATCTCTTAAAAGCCTCCATTTCCCAGTTTGTCCATAACAGGAATTTTTGATACTTCATCAGGAAAGGATCTAGTCTCCAATTTTTGGATCAGGGGATGTTCCCCATGTCAGAGAGAGGGATACGGGGACATGATCTGAAATGACTATTGGTAGGATCTTAGTAGATAATCAGCTATGGGTTATTCCCGGAGAGGAGAACCATATATCTCTATGGCTGGAGGCTAAATGAGCAGCTGAGAAACATGTGACATTTCTCTCATGTGTTTTGTAATTGCTGGTTATCCACCAGACCATGTTCTTTCAGAAGATCACCCACAGCCTGTCTTGCACTCACATGGGGCTTGTCATTTCCAGAGCTGTAAAATCTAAAAAGTGAAGCTAACACCATCCTAGAAGATGAAAAAGTCCCCCAAACCTCAAAGTTATTTAAAAAATTTATTTAAACAAACAAAAATAAGGCCAGCGCGGTGGCACTGAGGGTTGAGCACTGGACACCACACCTCACACTACGCCAGCGACCCAGGTTCAGGAACGAGCCTGAGCCATCGAAGGTCAGCAAGGGAGGGGGAGGGGGAGGACTGAGCATCTAAGGGACTCCTCTCCTCTCCTGGGGTGTGCTTTGAGACCTGCTTGGTGCAGTGGGGACCTATGGTGGTGGCCAGAGTTAACACTGGTGCTGAGTTGTACAATAATGGGGGCAGAGTGGCAGCAGACGTCAGCAACCCTGTCACTCAGACGTCATTACACGTCCACACTCTGGGGGAACCTTACATGAAAAATCCCCCTTCTCAGGGATAGGCTATGGCACCCTGCCCCTCCAGGCCACACTCCAGTACACTGGGATCTCCTCTCAGTTGCTGGTCACCCAGCCTAACATGCTTGATTGTAGATAGAGCGCCCTGGGCGGATAAGGCCGCCCCACCTTGGGGAGGGTTCAGAGTTGGGGGATCCATCAGGCTGGCATGAGGAGCAGGAGGTGTCTCAGATAGGAGGTAGAGCCTGGAGATGGTGGGGATGCCAGAGAAAGTTCCCTGAGGAAGGTGCATAAATAGAGTCAAAAAAAAAAAAAAAAAAATAAAAGATCACAAGATGCACCACCTCTACTGGAACCTGAAGTTTCAGCCTTTAAAAAAGCACAAAGTTATGATGCAACATTTCAGGCACCAGTAGGGGAGGTGCTTCTTGTGATCATATTATTGTTTGTTTAAATACATTGTTTTAAATAACTCTGAACTTTGGGGAATTTTTTCATCTTCTAGAATGGTGTTAGCTCCACTTTTTTGCATCTTACTGATCTTTTCTAAGTGGTAGCTTCATCTGCAGCTATTGAGGCACCTCCTTTGTAGTGTCATTTCCTGAGCTGCTGTTTAGGCATGCCTCTATTATGAGGTTAAAATCCATCCCAGGAGCAATGGGATGTCAGTGGTGACAAACTGTGACCGACCCTGATTTGGAGAGTGCTAGAAGGCAGGGACCAGCAGGGAGGGCACAGAGCATCTGACAGGATGCTCTCCTCCTGTGGGGGAAGGTGCAGGTTCACATGACCCTTGGGCAGCTTCTGGTGGCCCTTGGGGGCAATGCACTTTGCGGCGTGGGTGACCACCCACCACTTGTGTGGGAAGCCAAGCATGCCACAGCAGGCATCCTCACTGTGGGAGGTGGGTGGGGGTTTAAAACAAGAAATAGGGCTGCCCACCCAGCTGGATGACGGCTATCGGTCCCCTGTCTGCCACACAGCCCAGAGGTGTCCGTACTATGCCCTCACCAAGTCCCAGCATAGATTGGAATTGCCCTGGTGGGTCAGTCTCCTCTCTCAATGGCGCAGCCCCCCTGACAATGGGATACATTGGATCAACCTGGGCTCGGCATGATGAGTGGCGATGGATGGTGATGGGGGAACTGGCAGCAGGTAGGTTTGGCAAGCCCAAAGGAGGGGCTGGCTAGGAGGGCAGGGGGCAGGAAAAAGTCAGGGTCATCATTATTTGGTTTATATGGGTTGGCTAAAACTAGAAGGTTCTGGTGCATAGACACTTCCATCAGGAGCCATCTACCTCCTTGTCTGTGGCTAATTTCTTTAGGGACCAGTGTATATTTTTGTGGATAAAGATGCACATGCCTTGTTTTTAACTGGTGAAGTACTATGAACCTCTAGTCCCACCAGTCTCTTTCAAGTTTGCCTGCCTCAGCGTTGGTGAGACGGGTTTACTGGAGGAAGGCAATCTGAACCCAGATCCATTTGAGATGGGACAGTACCTTATTCCTTTTTAGTGGGAAGTTGAGCCTTGCACATTCCAAGCGACTTTGTTTACATCACATGTGGTCCAGACTCAACCACCACCGTATGGCTATATGGGTGTCACTGCATAATATCCCTTCATGAGGGGGACATCATAGAAACCTGCTACAAACTCACAAGAAACTACAAACAATATACAAGAAAAAACACAAAAAAACTGTTACAGTTATTACCAGTGATCTTAATAATCATCACTGTAGTTAGTCTTAAGGATTGAGATGTTGTGAAATTTTATTTTGCCAGTGAAATGTCGGCGAAATTACAAATTTTGCCATGCGTATTATTTCACATAATTACTCTGTTGCAGTGAAATTTTGCTGGCAGATTTCACCTTAGGTTTTGCCTTGCATTTCTATTCAGCGAAATAAGGCAAAATCTAGCAAAATTGGGATTTTCACATGACCTACTCTCTGCAAGTCATGTGGGTGACTGTATACAGGCAGAAAGTGAGTGATTTATTTCCCTTCTGTGCAGTTGGAGACTTGGAAGACAAACAGGCAGCCAATAACAGAGCCTTTCAGACAGTTTACTGGGTCTGTATGTCACTGTGTTCCATTGTGTGTGTTTTTGACAGTTTTCTGTTCATAAATAATTTATTTTGATTGTGTTTATGTTGTTTGTTGATAATTTCTGTTAGGTGTCTGTGTAGATTGAGTGTGTGTGTGGGGGAGTGTGTCTATGTGTGTGCGTGTAACTCATTCTCTCACTTTCTGTTAGGAAACTTTTTTTTTTTTTTGTAAAATGATGGAAGGGAAAGGTAAGGGCAAGGGGACTGGGAGGAAGGCACCCACTGTTCATCTCAACAGGCAGGTATTTAGGCTAGCTGAGGACCCCTCCCAGGAAGAGCTTGTAGCCACCACTCCCTGGCAGCAGCAGCATAAGCCCCTTGCCCCCCAGCAGCAGCTTGAGGATGATGTTGCCTCCTCCGCATTTACGACCCAACAGCATAATCCTCCAGTAACCCCCCCCCCAGGACCAGCAGCAGCATGAGACTGATGTCTCCCCTGAAGCAGCATAAGGATGATGTGGCCCCTCCACATCCACCACCCAGGAGCAGAATCCTCCTGTAGCCCCCATGACCAGCAGCAGCAGGAGCATGTGGCCCCACCACAACAGCAGCCACAGAGTAATGCCCCCCAGCAGGAGCATGTGCCCCCTGCCTCCCCCCAGAATAAAGGGTCTGCCGTGTGGTGTTTTTTCACCATAAACAACACTGACAGTAGTGTTGTGATCTGCAAGTTGTGCAGCAGATCTATACGAAGAGGCAAGCAAGGGGGTCATTTTGGAACTGGTGGCCAAAGGAGTCATCTGCAGCACCACCACGCTGCAGAGTGGCTCCAAAAGCAAAATGAGTTGGCAGCAGCAGGAGGCACTGGGGCCCAAGGAGAAGGGGGCCAGCAGGAAGAAGGAGCCAGAGCTCAGCAACAGCCTAGAAATCACCACTGGTGCCAGTGAAATTAGCAGCAGGGAGCAGCAGCACCCCCATCCACCTCACTCCACAGCCAGTGGCACCACCAGGTTCATGCTGGAGGTGAACATGGATAGCCTGAAACAGCCCCAGCTGGTCCTCCTGTGAGCCAAGAAGACCTGGCGGCAGTATGGTGAAAGGAATCAGCTCTGTACCAAGATTTTGTCGAGTTCCACCAGGAGGTCAGGGGGGACCTAAGGAAACTGATGGAAGACCATCATAAAGTTTTGGACCTCCTGGTGGAGCTTTGTGGTGGTGGTGGGGGTGGCAGGGTGGAATCGAGACCTGGTGCCAAGGCCATGTAATAAAGCAATCCATAATGTGCTTGCAAGTGAGGCAAGCAGTGAGCACAGCAGCTAATTTTTTTCTTTTTCCTTTCCTTGCTTTCCTACTATCACTGCCACAAATGTTCACTTGATGTCCCTCCCCTCCATTCATGATGTTTTCTATAGTGTCCCTCTACCACCACCCAATCCAAAATGTGCTCCTGGGCCACAGTTTAACATAGTCTCTTGCCTCCATGGCATGCCAAACAGGCTATACATGTCCACAAAATGCTACAGGAAAAATGATAAAGTAAATTCAGACAGAAATCTGGTCTCAGCCATGATGTTTTATGGTTCCTAAACCCCCACCCAGACCAAACGATGGTCTTTTGTCTACTGTTTATAATTGGTTTTAGGCCATATATTGTTTCTGCAAGTGCAGCACAGGCAGTACATGTCCAGAAATGTTTTATGGCACCACCCCAGCACCCAGATATTAAAATGCTGTTTTGGCCACTGTTTGCAATTGGTTTTAGGCCACATCTTGTTTCAGTGAGTGCAGCACAGGCAGTACATGTCCAGAAATGTTTCCTAAAAAATGGTACATTAAATTCAAACAGAAATCTGGTCTCAGCCATGATGTTTTATGGCTCCCAACCACCACCCGGACCAAACAATGATCTTTGGTCCATTGTTTGCAATTGGTTTTAGGCCACATCTTGTTTCTGCAAGTGTAGCAGAGGCAGTACATGTCCAGAAATGTTTCCCCCAAAAAATGTTACATCAAATTGAGACTGAACTCTGTTGTCAGTCCTGATGTTACATGCTGTGCCACCATCTCAGGGACCTGAAAAGGGGTACCATGCAGAGAAAATGAATTCCTCCTGCAAAATGCTGCTGCTACCTGCAACTGTTTCCTCCTTCTGCTGCTTTTTCAATTGATTGAGATAAAAATGTAGTATTATCATTTCCCTATGCTGTTGTTCTGATTCTCTGTGTTGACTGACTCCGTGGTTGTAACTTGCCTGGCGGTAGGGAGTGAATGACATTGTGTGGCACTGTAGCTTGCTGCCTGCTGCTGTCTCTGACTATTAATTGCAGAGTTGCCATGTAAAGTATTGTTTTGGATGGCTGATGGTGGATCATGTTCACAGAGTCCATACTGCTGCTGCTGCACACATAAGTATCTATCTTTATTTTTTTTCCTGTGCAAGATAAGGGTGTTGGTGGGTGGGTATTGTGGTGTCTTCAGTTCTAATATGTTTGTACTGCTTTTATATTATTTTTCAGTTTACTGTGGATGACATCATCATGCCAGGCCAGGAATCGGGATTAGGATCTAGGGATGTTGTAACACACCACATTTCCCAATGCAGGTGCTATTTAATTTTTCATTACTAATGTGGTATGTCTGTTACTGCCATCTGGATGTCACTCTGAGAGTGATAGTAATTGTGTTTGTGTTAGGGCTGTGGGCGGAGCCTACACCCATTTTGGGATCACTCAGTAGCTCTAAAAACAGCCGATCATGGAACCTTCCATTGGACTTTTGGAAGTATCCTTCTGAAAGTCCAAAGGAGCTTGAAACCAGCCGCCACGACCCGACTCTATGGAGTAACAGCTGCACTATTTTGACCGTTACTTCTACATTCCAGTGCATGAACTGCGCATGCACAGCTCGAGCGTATGCGCAGTTCTGCTGCCACCATCATGTTGTGAATGGCAAAATGCCATTCACCACAACTGCGTGTGCATGAGTGCCATGCATATGCAGTTGTGTCTCTGCTACCACCAGCACCGGAAACAAAGAAAAAACACCAACATCGGGATCCCTAATTCCTGTATCAGAATTATGTAGCCCCCCCCAACTCATGTGGCACACTGGGAGCCCACCCCAGTGTGCCCAAATGTCTGCTCTTCATTTTATCTAATTTCCAGGTATGCAGTACTGTTAGGTGAAGGGGAGTGCCTGCTACTGTGCTTTAGCATAATCAGAAATTATGTTCGCCACCCAGCATGTTCATCCTGGGGCTGATTTCCACAGTTTAATGACATCACGGGGTATGGTAAGTGTACATTTTTTTCTATGCTTGTCCTAATTTGCTTGCTAAAACCAGATAAGCAGATTGATGAGTATTCGTCATTTTTTTCTTATCTTAGGTCTTGCTTAGGTCATTTTCCTCTGTTGAGGTTTCATCCTATCTCTGTGTGATGACTACATCCATTCAGGCCCTGCTGGAGCTGTACTGAGTGCAAGACAGAGGGTATTGCTTGAACTGCGATGTTGGCCACTGGTGTCCATACCATTAACGAGTAAACACCACCCACATCCAGGGAGGAACAATATGTTGAAATGGACGGTTGAGATGGTGTTTAGTAAATAATTAGGTGGAGGGGGCTAATGTATTGTCTAATCACTTGAGGTGGCAGAGCTGCAGTGATCCTGAAAATTTGGAATCCAAACTGAGGGCAGCATATACCTCCCCTGCCTTCCCCTGGCACCCCTCCCCCAGGAACCATCACAGTTTCTGTACAAGAACTTTAATCTGGCAGTATTGCATTAGTAACCTTTTTGGGGTAATTGGATGTTGTAAGTTGTTAAGGCTTTTCATGATTACTTTTGTAATTAATGACTAGCATTATTAAAGATGGCTGCCATTCACCATTTCTCAAAATGTGTTCAACTTGTGGTGTTAACGGTTGAATGCGCATGTTACATTCATATGTGACTTATACTAGGAGCCAGGGTTCTTCAACATGTCATGAGCAGTAAGTGGCATAAAATATTTTTGGGGTCACATGGAGTGCATGGGTGTGTCAGGTGGTGGGAAGGAGGAGGGAGCAGGGTGGTGTGGCATGTGCCATCATGGGCACTTTTAAAGACATCAAGACAACATATCTTGCTGTAAGATGGGGTTAATAGTCAAAAAGAAAAGTAAAATGTGTATCTTGATATTTTTTGCTGCAAAGTATTATAACTGTAATCATGCAAAATCTTTATGGTTTATGATTATGTATTGCTGCTGCCTTATATAGGCTGGGGGACTGGAGCCCAAACAACATTTTACAGCAAAGGGTGATCAAATGAAACTGATTCACACTGCAGCAGATAACACATAACCATAACCAATACAATGCTACATAGCTAAAAAAAGTTATAACCCTATACTGAGCTGAAAGTGGTGGTGGTGGTGGTGGGGGGGTGGCCTTTGAGTAAACGCAGCCTTTTTCCACTTCCACATCATCCAAGAAGCACCCCTCACAGTCTTCAAGACTGGAGTTGTTACCAGATGGGAATTCTCTTACCATTGCTGCTTTATCCATTTCGCTGCTGGTGGATGCTTAAGTTAAGGGCTTGTCATCATCCTCATCACTGAGACACAGTTCCTGTGGCAACACCACTGACATCAATGTGTTGTGTGGAATGTGCCTTCCGTTCATTTTGATAAATGTTAGTATGGACACATCCTTGGGTGACAAATTGGTCCTACAGTCACTCACAATGGCCCCAGCTGCACTAAACACTTGTTCCACACTGACACTGGATGGTGCCAGCTCTGTTATTTCATAGCAACTGAAGTTAGTGCTGGCCAGTCAGTCATTTTGTTGCTCTACTACAGTAGTGGCTCATCAGTAATGGTAAGGTGCTTTGGGTTCCCCATGTAGGCCTCCGCCATTTGTTCTGCTGCTCTGAGTCCAGCAGCCTCATCTGTCTCCTCCTTTTCCTCCATATCTTCCACTCTCACCTGAAAGAGAACATCTCAAATGGGATTGCTTGCTGCTTTCTGCTCTACCTTGCCCATTTTCTCTGATTGGGTTGCCTGGCAGCTGCTAGTGGTGGTAGCAGCACCAGTTTTCACTGCAGTGCATGTGAGGTTCTCTGTCAACTTTTGTACTCACTGGCAACCTCCTTCAATTATAAAAGACAGGCTACATTTGTAGTGTGTATCCATCATAGTGGCAATTGCAAAGTCAGCCGACTGTAAAATGCCGGATACATGGGTATTTGTGTCCAGCACGTGCAGCATGTCATCCATTACATCACAACTGCCAAGATCCCCACTTGCTTCCATCTGGTGTCACACATTAACTAGTGTCTGCCTCAGCACATGTATAAGTGGCATGGATTAAATTATACAAGCAGTGTTCCCACTCACTGCCTGTGTAGCACACTCAAATGAATGGAGAATGTGTATTAGCCCATCCATTTGGCGCCACTGCTCTGTTGTTAGAGCAATGGACTCTCCAGCACTGTCACGGGTGGTGTGCACCAGCAGGTATTCTGACACAGCCTTATACTGTTCATACAGTTTCTCAAGCATGTAAAGTGTGGATTTCCACCTGGTCACAACATCAAGCTTCATTCGGTTCTGAGGCAGATGGTTACTGTGCTGCAGCTCACATAGACAGTCATGGGTCTATGCAGAACATGCGAAGTGGACACAGATGCAATGTGCAACAGTAACCTTAATGTCTGCATGGTTGAGAAACTGCTGTACAACAAGATTAAGGCAGTGTGCCAGGCAGGGCACCCTGAAAAAAAAAACCATCACTAATACACTTCACTACATTGGAGCCATTAGCACTTGAGATGAATCCTGCTATGAATGACTGTGAGTGAAGCCACCCATCAATGTCTGACAGCAGAACATTAAGCATTTTCTCAGCTGTGTGAGAACCAGTAACACTTGTCATACTCAGGGTCGCATGTTGCCGAATACCAGGTGTGTTGCTACCACCACAATTTTGATTTCTGCAGGTTTTGCCAGGCCCCAAATCAAGTACAACCCCAGGCAACTGTGCCTAGTGTGCTGTTATTCATAGATACAGTATGAGCTTGCTGCTGTCTGTCCACTGGTCCACATACCCATGCTAAGATGTATATATTCTGATGCACTATGCTTCAATGCATGTCTAATGGAATCAGACACTCTACTGTTCAGCTCTGCCATGGCATGCTTAGAAAAATAGGTTTGCGATGGAACCTGCCATTTGGGACAGGCACAGGCCATTAACATGTGGAAACCAGCATTCTCCATGAATGAGAATGGCAACAGATTGATGGCCAGCATTTCAGCAGTGGCAGCTTTTAAGTGTTGTGCAGCAGCATCATTGGTGGGGTACTTTATGTGCCGCTCAAGGATGGTCTTCAGAGTGGACTGCATCTTTGGGGCTGTTCAACCTGAATGCTGTACTTGTGGCAGCAATGATGTTCTTTTAGGGGTAACACTTGACTCTTGGGGCTATGGAGACCACATGAAACCAATTATTTTGGTGGCTTCTGTATGTGGTGGTGTACTTTTCAGACTCAAGGGACTGGGACTGGCACCTCCACTGCTATGCCCACTACACAAGAGATTAAAGGATTGCTCACCCTCCTCCTCCTCCTCCATCATCACTGGTCAATTCTACCCTCCCTCCTCCTGCTCTTGCTCTACTACATTTAACTTGCCAAGGGAGATGCTGCCAACAGCTATGGCATCCTTCTGGTGTTGCTGCCATCTCAGCAGGTGCTTGTTTTTCAGGTGGATGTGTTCACCACCGGCACCTATGTGGCTTCCCTTTTTACTCTAACACATGCTTAACATAGTTGGCATATTGCTATGGTCTCATCAGCAGGATCAAGCACATAAAAGTCCCAAACTAGGGACTTCTGGCCTCTGGACTTCAGATGCCTCTGGGACTGGAATAATTCAGAAACAGATGTGGAAGTGTGTGTTTTTTGGGCTGCTCTCATCACTTCCATAAGACTTCTTTTGGGAGTGGGGGGTTACTTGACTGCTTGGAGGTTTTCTGCTTATAGGCTTGGTGACAGACTGACCCATGGGCTGTGCATGTAAATGGCCTACATCACCCTTGACCTTTTTTAACTCAGGCTCCCATATAGGATCATTCCAGTCATCTTCTTCACCTCCAATAGTGATGATGTCCTTGCCCTACTCCTCCTCCTCCCTATCACTGTCTTCTTGCAGCACAGCACCTTTTTCTTTCTCTACAACAATCTCAGGGGGCTGACTATCCCAATCTCTGGGATTATCAGACTCTGGTTGAACACTATCATCACCAACTCCTGCAGGATGCAGACATACTGTACGTGTGCTTTCACTGCTATGGGGAGTGGGACCTGTAACTGAAGTTGTACTCTTTTCAGCAGACTTCTTAGTGCTTTCATCACCCCTGCCTCATTTCCCCCCTGTACTGGGCTGTCTGTTAGCAGGCATTTTTGCTAGCTGCTGCTTTAAAGCTTTGCCTTTCACTGGGAGTATATCAAGAAAGGATTTATTACTAAGTGTGTGAATGACACCTCACACATCACACCGACAGTACTGGCTTCCTTACAAATCCAAACACTATGAGGACAGGTAGCAGCACTTAGAGTACAACTAATAATGTATATGGTAGGTAGCCTATTCTACTAAAAACAAAAAGGTAACTTTTTTCTTTCCCCAAACAAGAATTAAAACAACACACACAGGGAAAAGGGCACACGTGACCAACTTTAAATACAGACTGCCCATGTCTGGACAACTAAGGTACTGTAATGTGTTATTACTTAGTTAATACAGCTATTTGTTTTATTATATTAGGGCAGAGGCAACCATAAAACATTGACAAAGGCGTGTACCACAATATGGTGGTGGTCTGGATGGGAGGGATCAGCAAGCAATCTCTTGAAAACTACTATATTAATATATAGTTTTTATACTGCATTTGTCAGGTGGTAAACAAACAATACTGTAACAGAGAAGGGGTAAGGTAAGTCAGCTAAAAGAGGAATGCTGTGCAATGTGCAGAGGCAAGTTCCACCAATAAAATAGAGGAGAGCAATTCAACAAAGCAGTGAAACTGCAAATAGACAAGTTCAAATGATCAAGTAAAAGTACTTACGTTTTCATACAAAAAAATATACAGAACTGCTGATTTTCACAGTTTAAGTTACACAAGTTAACACTTCAGCAAACAGAACTAACCAGAAACAAATAAAAATAAAATAATGAATCAGCTCTGTGTGTTTAAAACTTTAGAATTCACAATCACAGCTAAAAGCAGAGAATGGTATATATAACACAGGCTAACAGTGGCAGGAATTCTCAGACAGGATGGAGTAACTTTTCAGAGAAAAAAAAAGTGTCAAGATATAACCAAATTAATAAGAAATAACAGTAAAAAATAACTCACAATTTGTGAGTAATCTGTTTGTAAAAGGCTAAAAAATAGCCTGCACTGGTTTACACTCCCACCCTACCCCACCCAACTCCTTCAAAGATACAGGCAAAAGTAAAACCTAATTAAACTAAGGATTATAAAAAAATCCACAAAATTAGAAAATGTTCCCTAGCAGCACTAGGACAAAACTATATATTTTGGAGCAATTAGCTCTCAAAAACAAGTTTTAAAGAGGTTTTAAAAGGCATTATTGGCTCTGATGCACCACGACAGGCTGCTCTCTGACTCAACATGCAGCAGAATGAGCTGTAAACAAGCTGCACATGATATTTGATCTATTTACCCACAATGCATCATAAAATTCACTTTTGGAGCAAAGTTTCACTGGCAAAATCAAAAGTTATGCCAGTGAAATTGCACCAAAAGTTGAAATTTTAAGCATTAACAGGTGAAATTGGCTGACCCAAGCATTTTATGTGAAATTTCACCATTACGTGAAAACGGAAAAGCAGGTGAAATTTTGTTTTGCCTACGCAAAAAATTTGGCATAATTGCGGAATTTTGCAAAATATTTTGCCAGGCAGAATATTTCAGTTTCACACAACACTGCTTAAGGACCCAACTGTACCAGGTAATTGGCATTCAGTGTTACCCTTTTCCCTGATCTATGTTCCCCCTCTATCCTACCTCCTATAATTCCATCCCATGTATCCCCACATCTTAAAACCCCATGCCATATAGAAACACAGCCTATACTCAATAACCTAAGTGTCTGCTACCAGGATTTGGACTGGGGCAATGTACATGACAATCCAGAGTCGCTCATACCCCAATAATAAAAGTTCCTAGTTTACTAGTCTGTTTGTTAGAACAATGCCATTACAGGGCTATCCTGGGATTGGACTATTAAGTCAGTGTTCCATCCATGGAGTAAGCATTGAGCCATAGCACTTGTGAGGAAGAAGGTGGAAGGCATGTGAGCAGAGGTCACCATGATTTCTCCCAGAGGAAGAGGAGGAGGAGGAGAGAGGACTTCCATTCAGCATCCTGATCCAGTGGGCTCTGCAGGATATGGTGCTACCATGACCAGAGTGGTAGGGGAGATGTATACATTGTTCTTTAATCACTGAGTGTAACCCATGGGAGTTCCCAACTGATCCTACATTGTTTTGGTTGATCAGGTGGGAGATGGGGGTCCATTGGAAATGCTGGCCCTGGACAACATCACACTCATACAGTAGATATTACTGAATGGAAGAATCAACTTCAGGGTAGTTAGGTAACCTATGTTTGAAACATTTTTACTGTAGAATTTAGTTGTACCAACTTCCATGACCTTGGGAGCTACAGAGACAAACTTTCAGTGTACTGCATTTCTGTTTATAAGGGTTCTGGACTATGGCCAGGGTGGCACCCTCTCCATCCAATGTAACAGAACATGGGGATTTAGGAACAGAGGAACATAGAGACTGATGGCAGAAAAGGACCACCTGACCCATCCAGTCTGCCCATTTTGCTGACTAATATAAAACTGCAGATTCTACATGGTCACCAGCCTCTGCCTCACACCCTTTTCCCCTACCAGTGATGTTGCCAGACCCCAATCGGCCTCAGAGTTTCCTTCTTTACCAATTTTTAGGATACCCATGTGTCTATCCCATGTTTTCTTAAATCCAGTAACCATTTTAGCCCCCACCAATTCCACTGGGATGCTGTCCCAGGGGTCTACAACCCTTTCAGTGAAGAAATACTTTCTACTGTTGCCTCTGATCCTTCCCCCTTCCAACATCATATTGTGACCTCTAGTCTTTGGACATCTTCTTCTTTGAAAGATGCTCCCTTCCTGTACCTTGTTTATTCCCTTTAGGTATCTGAATGTCTCAGTCTTGTTCTCTCTCTCTCTCTCTCTCTGTCTCTCTCTGTCTCTCTCTCTCTCTCTCTCTCTCTCTCTCTCTCTCTCTCTTCTCTCTCTCCCTCTCTCCAAATCTCTAGGAAGTGCAGATCTAGATCCCTTAGCCTTTCCTTGTAGGGCTTCTGATACAGGCCCTGCACCATTTTGATCACCCTCCTTTGTATGCTCTCCATCCTGTCTATATCCTTATGGTGATGAGGCCTCCAGAACTGTACCCTGTACTCGAGGTGGGGTTTCACCAGCAATTTATATAAGGGAAGTATCACCTCCCTCCACCTACTGGTTATACCCCTCCCTATTCAGCACAACATATGATTTGCCTTTCTCACTGTCTTATCACATTGTTTTGCCACCTTTAGGTCATCCAACATTATAACCCAGGTACCTCTCCTGCCTTGTTACTGTGATTACCCCCCCCAGTTCATATGTGGCCAGCAGGTTTTTATGTCCTAAGTGCTTGATTCTGCACTTCTTGTCAACGGATCTCAATTGCCAAGTTCCTGACCACTCCTCCAATTTTCCCAGATCCTCTTTCATCCTTTCCACATACCCTCCAGTATGTCTGGCCTATTGCAGATTTTTGTATCATCCGCAAATAGGCACACCTTCCCTTCCCTTTCACTCCTACTGCAATGTCATCAATGTAAATATTAAAAAGCACCGGGCCCAATACTGACCCCCTGTGGCACCCCACTTGCCAATCTGCCCTCCCCGAGAGATCCCAATTTACTACCACTCTCTGGCTTTTGTCACTAAGCCAGCTTTCCACCAATTTACTATTCTAGAACCCATCCCAGCCTTCTGTGTGGGATCATGTAGAAAGCCTTGTTGAAGTCCAGATAGGGCATGTCCACTGTCCCTCCCTGGTCCACCACCCTTGTCACACAGTCAAAAAAATTTGATTAGGTTCATCTGGCAGGACCACCCTTCTGTAAATATATGTTACCTCTGGTCCTGGAGGCCACTAGCTATAAGGTATTCACCAATTCTCTCTTTAAGGAGTGACTCCATTACCTTTCCTGCCACCGAGGTCAAGTTTACAGGTTGGTAATTACCTGCCTCTTCCCTACTACCACTTGTGTGGAAAGGTACCACATCCACCCTCCTCCAGTTCCCAGAACCTCTCCTGTGTCCAATGACAGGCTGAACAGTGATGACAATGGTGTAGCTAGCACCTCCCTGAGCTCCCTTAGCACCCTAGAGTGAACTGCATCTGCACCAACTGCCTTGTCTACACCTAACCTGGGCAGTTCTTTAAGGACACTTTCCTATGTGAATGGACTAGTATCCACCTTACAACCCTTTGTGACCTTGTTATGTAACACCAGATCATTCCCTTTCCCCTCCTCTGTGAAAACTAAATAGAAGTAATTGTTCAGTAAGTCTGCCTTTTGGTGATCCCCTTCTACTGGAATCCTCCCTTCTCTACCAGTCTCATTTTCCCTGACTTTGACTTCCTTTTTTCATTGATGTATCTGAAGAATGTTTTATCCCTCTTCTTTACTGACTTGGCTATCCGTTCCTCCGTATTCCACCTTTGCCTTCCTAACTATCTGCCCTGTCACCCTCTGTTTCTCCTTGTACTTCATTCTATCCTCTTCATTCTGTTTACTTTTGTACCTCCTGAAGGATAGTTTTTTTTCCTTACTGCTCTCACTACATCTCTGGAGAACCAAAGCGGCCTCCTTCTTTTCTTACCCTTGCTGTCCTGTCTTACGTATAGTTTTGCAGCTCTTTCAATTGTCCCCCTGTTTGCAGCCTCTTGCTTTTCAAGTCCTCCCAGCTTCTCTGGCCCTGCCAAGGCACCTTTAAAGATTTCTCTCATTTTATTAAAATCTGCATTCATGAAGTCCAAGACCGTGGCCCTTGTGTGATTATTGGTTAGTATAAGGTCCCGTATCACCCCCCGAGTTGGTTCCCGTACAAGTTGTTGAAGGTATGCTCCTTGTAAGGAGTCCAGTATGGTCCTGCTCCTAGATGTTGCTGCTGCTTGGAGACTCCAGTCAACATCGGGGAGATTGAAGTCCCCCACCAGCTACAATTCCCCAGTACCCCCGATATATGAAAGCCATTTAGTGTAAGCAAGACCATGGTACAGGATAACATGTCCCAGTAAAACATTTGAGCTATACCATTAGCAGCAGGGGTTTCATAGCAAGTTAATTGTTTCCTCTGCTGTTCTGAACAGACTGTGAGTGAACTCCATACAGTAAAGGCCATAAATTGAGTGGACTCCTCCCCCTCCTTGCCTGCTCGCTTCTTCCTTGCTGAGCAATAACTCCCGTCTCAAGACCATATAAGCACTTTGGAATAGTTCAGGGTCCAGCATTATTTTACATTCATTAAAACTGTTCTCTGTGCTTTGGTATAAAAGCATTTCTTGATAAAGGTGAGCTGTGATTGTTACAGGATACCCAGAGTTAAAGTACTTTTACTTCAGTGGGTTGATAGTAGTCCAGCCAGCTGCTCACCTTTCTGGGATCACAACACTGAAGAGGATTCTTTCACGATTGTGCAGAGGTGTGACTGGGTAGCTGTGCGAGGAGGTTTCCTTCTCAAAGAGGCCTCTGAGAGTGTGCATATGCTTGCAAGGGGGAGGTACTATAATGCCCACCTGAAGCAGGGAACTGAAGCATGGGAAAAAAGGCCATCATGTGTCTATTTAGTCAGGAGCAACAGGGAACTAAGGGAGAATCACTGACCCATACAAGTTTGAAGTGGGTCAACTACAGCAGTGGCACAAAAACACTAAGCATGTGCGCCTCCCGGTACCTCGATACACAGTCACTGTTAGCAAAGGATCAAGTAGCAGGAGACCCACCAAAGTCACACAATCTAATCAGGCTGCGGCGCACTAATATAAGACTCCGTGTAATTCAGCACATTAAATAGAAAATTATCACTGCATGCAGTGAGGTCCATTAACCATTATACACTTAAAAAGCCATCTCTTCTTCCCTGGTTCTCTACAGCCAATTACCAAATCCTGTACATGAGGCTATGATCATAGCACAAGGAAAGATAGAGATGAAGCGACATACGCATGCACTAAGGACACATGTACTTAAGTTGTATACTATGCACCTGATCCCCATCATATCCCTTAAAATGGTGCCTACAGTCCCTGCTAGCAAATACCTAAATGGTAAAGAAAGATATGTTAGTACAGTCCTGATAAGCAATGAAAGAATAGTAGGCACTGGATGCAGTGTCTCCTTTAAGAAACTTGAGAGCTTAATTGTTCAAAAGTCCCCATAGGTTTGAGGGTCGAACAATATGCAGATAGCACTGATTCATATAAAAGTCTCAGTGTGGGGCGCTGATGCCTGTTGTAGCAGAAGGTGTTGTCTCATGTATCAGGGATTGAGACCCAGGCATCAGAGACTTTTTCAGGGCCTGATGATTCTCTGGCCATTAGGCCTGTGACTGCAGCAACTAAATTAACAACATCTGTCTATGACTTTGGGTAAGGATATATTTCTGCCAAAGTCTGTGGATCTGGATTCAAAGACTGGGTTGCATGGCTGCCTGGAGGGTCATTCATGAGCTGTGTAAATCTGTTAGCCCCTATGAGGTGTAAGTAGGTGAGGGAGGCAGTCGGAGAGTCCTCACTGCGGCTGCAGCTGTGGCTGAGGCTGTAGAGACTTGATGTCCATTGTGGAGAAAACAGCCAC
Organism: Neoceratodus forsteri; assembly: GCA_016271365.2. NCBI lineage: Eukaryota > Metazoa > Chordata > Ceratodontiformes > Ceratodontidae > Neoceratodus > Neoceratodus forsteri. The sequence goes on from CM028130.1 coordinate 61,416,464, forward strand.
TCTGCCCATTCTTTGTTTTGTTTCTTATTTTAGTGCTTAGGTCAGGCAGTGGGTAAAAGGAATCAGACACCATGTAGGGTGGGAGCTGCATCAGAGGGCCATAACTGAACTGGCCTGGATCCTCATTTTTTAGGTAGTTTGGTTGTGTCCATCTATTTTGCAGACCTCCCTGGGCAGTCTCTTGCTCTAAATTGTTCCAAGTCTGCCTGGGGTCACATTTTGTCTCTGTGGGCTTTGGTGACCTCCGGCGCATTTAATTATTGAGATACCCCATTTCAAAAGATATGGAGAACAGCAGGCATCCTAAGGAGTATCCCTATGGAAGATTGTAACTCGGTATCCTGAAACTCACAGGACCAAGTACAGTCTCCTGACACATGCGTGCCTGACAGCTTCGCTGTCCCGATACACGCAGCCAACAGGAAGGATAGTGGTAAGGTAGTGGATATGATGAACTGCTACCCTACCCCTAGTGAGACACCAGAAAAGGCTAAAAAATAAACTGGCCAAGCTGCTCCTGTGGTGTTGTGGGTAAGCTACCAGCAGCTTGGCCAGCACGGTATGACAAACCCGGGTTCTGTTCCAGGTCACTACAATGTATGTTTTTTCTCCCCCCTGTGACTTAATTTTTTACTCTGAGGTCCACTCCCCCTTAGTGTTGGTTATTTAAGTGATGGGGGTGGGGTGGGTGGAGCCCCCTGCATGGGGGGTGAAACCCCCTACATTAAACATAGGTAGTGTCAGGATCCCACAGAAAAGGATCTAGTGTATTGCAGGATATGTAAGCAATAATATCCAACAGGGTGGGTGGTATTGGCCAATACTGGACTCCCCAAGGGCATAATGAGGCCCGACACTGCAGGTGGAGGGCCTTATATCCCTGGAAGGTCAGGTATTGCCCATACCACCAACACTGGAGGATATTATTGCACTTAGAAAATGGTCACTGTTAAAAAAAAAAGTTACTGAAAAAAACATTGTTAATAATAGTTTAAGATCAGTTTTATAATAAAATAGTTCCTCCACCTCTATGACCTATGGAGTTTTTTCCTACTGGAGACTAGTTGAAATAAAATCCTGGCTGTGTGCAATTACACCCTGATTACATTTGTAGTACAGTACTTCGCAAGTCACTCTTACTGCTGAATACAAATTTTAATACACCGGTTTCTGTCCTGCTGTTTTAGTCTGGGCCACCACAGAGTATTCTGCTTGTGAGGTTATGTGGCAGGACTGCCAGGACAGTGTAGCAAGGACATTTTAATTTTTTTTATTTATTTAGTTTTTGTTGACAACTGCACTAGACAAATCCTGCCTATTTTCAGGCACGACCTGGGGGAGGGGGATACAGATAAATGCCAACTGACCTTGAACCAGATTAAGTTGTTGGTGATATTTTTTTAGTGAATGAGGGAAATTTGGCCAGGACACCGGGGAAATTCCCCTACTCTTTTCGATAAGTGCCATGGGATCTTTAACATCCACCTGAACTGCCACCAATCCAGGCAGATGGGACCTCGATTTAACATCTCATCCAAAAGACGGCACCTCAGAAGTGCAGCACCCCTCTCATGCTGCATTACAGTGTCAGTACTGGGATATTAACCCAGGTGCCAGATGGGGGAACTGAACCCACAGCCCTCTGATCTCCCGGCCTCAGAGGTGAGTGTGCTACCTACTGAGCCACTGACACTGTCAAAACTGTTGTTAGGTGGACTTGAACCACCAACCTTTTGATTAAGAACTCACTGCACTACCCAATTGTGCCACAGAGACAACGCTGGACATACTGGAGTCAGGCAGAATATGAAGAGCGACGTGGCATGTGGTGACTACTGAGCAGGACCTGGCAAGCTGCAAATTCTGCGGAAAGAAGAAGGTGCAGCCAGTACCAGAGTTCTTTTTACTGCAGCAAAAAATGGCACAATAAGTAAGAATGTCAGCAGTGTTTTGTGGGCTAGTGTGCTTCAGGCGACAGTGACGGCACATGCAGTGCGGAGTCTTCAAACTAGGGTATGATGAGAGTGGGCGGGGGGGTGAGACAGCAGGGGAACAAGTTAATTTTTTACTCATCAAGAAGAAATAAATAAATAATTGGTATTTCTATGTCCCAGTGGTTTAAGAAGAAGCAGTTTTATTTCCTTGGGGCACGGTGTGTGTGTGTGTGTGTGTGTGTGTGTGTGTATGTGTTGTATTTGACTCTCTGTCGCTACGTGAGAGAAAAAACATGGCAGCAATTTTAAAACTGAAAAGTGTGCCGATGAATAGTAATGGGTGAAGTACAAGGCTCTGTTAGCACTTCTTATTTGCCGGGCTCTATTAAAAAATACCAGCCCGGCACAGTAAGTGTGCTAGCCAATCAGAGTAGTAGAATTTGCATAGCCATTTTCTAATGAAATTCAGCCTCCTGAACTCAGTCTTGTAGAGTTCGGGATACTGAGTTTCAGTATTCCATATATAATCCACCTAGGGCTGTACTGCACCCCCAGCTCCATTATAGATTTGCAAGCTGGAGTGTATACCTCATGAGAGTTGGAAAGTTTGAGTGAGAAATCAGGGAAGATCCACATTGTTAGTATAGCCACATCAAGAATCCTTTCAATCTGGCCAAAGACAGTATGCTTATTCGGTCTGTATAGTGGAGGAATCCCACTAAGAGCAGTCAGATCCTTTTCCCGGGCCTGGTGGGGGTCCAGGGACTGAAGGACTCGATCCAGCTTGAGGGCGGGTGGGCATTCAAGGCCAAACAGTACATGAAGAGCTTATTGAAGGAAGGAGATGGTGGCTTTCCCCTTGCAGCTTTCTAAGAAGCCCACAAAATGAAGATTATTTCTTCACCCAAACTTCAATGCTGTCCCAGAGTAGTCTAATCACCTGCCTTGTTCGCTCTTGTGGACGACGAGTCACTTGGAATTATCCTCTTTATACAGTTTACATTATTCCGTTACATTCAGTGTGTTTCCGGTTTGTACAATGTCAGTTTTCTCATTGTGCTATTATTTCAAGGTTGTTAATCTGACTAATAAAGTGTTCAAACATGCCCTTCAATTTCTGACAGGGCAGCAGGAGTGGGACCAGAGTCAGCAGTTGCCATTTTGAGCAGCCTGACAGGATTAATCGGCAGTCTGCTCTCTTAGGAGTCTCCCAGTTGGACAATGATTGGATCAGGATGCTTCTTGAACATACCACATCAAACTAGATGCTTTAGGAGTCAGGAAAGCAGAAAATCTGGTGGGATACCATGGTTAAATGTCAGTGGTTTACAGAGTTGTCATGTTAGGCAGTCATCTTGTGAGCACCTAGCCATGCCTCTGTACTTTTTTCATTTGCAAATGTTTAACATTTAAATACCAAAAACCACCTAAATGCTTTGCATAAATGGAATATAACATGGCTTAACTTTGATATGAATCTTATCTTCATTTGAGGGTGTTTGTCCATTTTGCTGTCTCACTTGTGGCTTCACCACTCATGAGATATCAACAGACCAATACAATCTCATGAAGATAAAAATAATATCTTAAGTCAGGACAAGTCACATCCTCTATACCATATATTGAATTGCAAAAAACTGAGTTAAGGCATAAGTTAGTTCCTAAAACATAAAAAGTAAGGAAAGTGATTTTTAGAACCTTAACTCATCCATCCTTCATGCACCACCCCTGTGAACTCCTGCAAAGTGAATGTCTCCCAAAAATCCATTTCTCAGTCCATGCATAAACCAATATAATATCCTAAATTTCTGAAAAACTAGAGTCATAACATGCTTTGTTCAGGGTCCTTTCGGCCCCTACGTGAAACAAGACATGACTGCTAATTGGCTTGTGTCGCATGGGAGGTACATCCTAACTTGTTTCACATGGGGCAATTCTATCCTAGTTCAAAGCAAGAAATGTGTACATGTAACCCCTACCTGGTCTACCATTTGCTTCTGACAGCAAAACCAGGTGGGTTGGATTCGGGGAGAAATATGTCACTCGGCACAAAGGCTAGGTTTGGCTACTCTGCACAGGGGCTCCCAATTAACTCTGAAAACAGGAAGCAAAAACTGTAATGTCCAATACCAGAAGTGGGATTCTAATGTGTGGCTTTTTATTCACATCCAAACAGAATAAACAAAGCATAGATGGACCCCCATGTGGCTACACTGCTGGTAATGCAGTTTAAAAGAGACCAGAACACTTCCTCAACACTTTAGCCCTCAGGATCTGAACCCACAGGACACACAGCCCAGACTTGCACGGTGCTTTGGGTTAGACAGCCCGAACTAGGACACTGTTCATGGAAACATTTTCTGGTGGCTCCCTAAACCACCTAAGAGCACCACGGCTCCATCAAGAAATCTTCCTTTTAATCCCACGTCTTGGTACTTTTCTCAGGCACTGGCCAAGTACCTGAGAGAAAGCAAGAGGTGTCTCAGAGCAAATCCGTAGAGGTGAATTTGGTTACTACTGATGGGGGGTCTCCCACCTCTAGCTCCTGCAATTCATATCCGGTCATTTCTCTTTATAGTAAACACCTCAGCCTGTAAAGCTTTGCAATGTAGATTCTTGCTAAATGTATTTCACATTCCATCTACTTATTTTGCTACCTATTTGTGCTAGACTTGAACATACTTTTAAGTGGCATTGTCCATTACTCTAGACCCCACACTGAGTTAAGCAGTCAAGTCCACAATTTCCTTCAACTCTTTGTGCTGGACTTGAACATATTTGAATTAAGTGGCATTGTCCATTACTCTAGACCTCCCACAGATTAAGCAGTCCAATCCCCACTTTCCAACTGTACTTGGCTGTCTTTTCCTGACCCCACAGTAACAGTCCCTTTAGTTCCCTTCTGTTCAGGTGAAAACACTTGACCCTTTTTCAGAGCGAACTCACCCTTTGGTTGCAGGTGCACCACAGGTGTTTCCTCCACAAGGAATCTTCCTCTCAGAGCATCTGGTGCCTCAGCACAACTTGAACAGGCAGCTTCTTTCCCTTATCCAGACCCAGGAGGGTTGCCCCTGGAAAACAGACAAACATCCCCCCCCATCCCCTTAGGGATGGGGCTCTTGAGCCATTGAAAGTGGTCTCCACCACTTCTATTACCAGTTCCTGTGTTCCTCTTCAGGTGGAAACACACACCTTCCCCAAAAGTAGCTCTAAAACAGATCTTAAAGCTCTGAGAGACTACACACACTCTGCTGCACTACAGTCTCTCACTCAGACTGCACACAGACTCACTTCAAATTCCCCAATATTCTACTCTAACCTGCAACTGCAACATTCCAGTGTGGCTTATGCAGCTGTGACAGTTCTAAAATAATGTCATTCCTCAGTCTCAGCTGAGACTGAGAACAGAGTGAGACAGTGTGAAATCCATTTAACTGGAGTTTCACAGGCTGCCTTCCCTGTCTACCAGTAGGTCTTACTGGGATTCTAGTAACCTCGGATAACAGAGGGGGTTACACTCACCCTGGGCCAGGAAAATAACTGTCCCTAGTCATTAGTTACCTGACCTAGGCTATCCTACCCTATGTGCTACCTTCGGAGAGGGGGTGATCAGGCCCCCTCCTACCATGTGCTAGGCACAGGCAGGAAACACTAAGTGCCCAGAGGTCATCGGCTGATGCATCAGCCTCTACTTTACCCACTGACTATGGGTAGCCAGTGGATCTGGAAGAACTGCCTAGAGCATAGCCCTAATAGATCAGCACTGCAGTCCCTACAGCCATTCAGGACCACAGCCTGTCTATCCCCCCAGCCCTCTATGGAATATCTGTCTGCCTCTAACTCAAATCCCAAAACAGAACAAACAGAGAAACTCCCTGACCCTGGACACCATGCAACCACACACCAGGAGCTAGTAGCATACCATATGCATTACGCCCACATTCCCCCACAGCCATACCTGTGGCAGAAAAAGTTACACATAGTAACAACAACAACAACAGTACGTTAAACACTACACACTAAAGTACTAGTGAGGGACTCCGCTGAGTCCCTCCTCTTCTTCTTGTCTTCTCTTCTGTCTTCTTCAGGAACACCTGCAAGAAAAAAAAGAAAGACAACACACACTCCTAATCTGCATACACAGTTTATCTAAACCCCTACCATCAAAACACTGGAGAATCCCAAAAATATTTTTTTAGAAAAGTAGAAAAACAATATAAACAATAGAAAACAATGACATTAAGTACAATACACCATTTTGGGTGTGGAGTGCCCTAAAAGTCCCATCTAGTGACCACAGTGCCCGAAGGCAAGTCCATTAAAGAGTCTCTCATGGGCCAGAGCCCAGCGAAGCACAGATCTAGCAGGTGAAAGTCCCAAAGGGGAGAGTCTTTGAGGACAGTTCAAACATCTGGAGTCTGCTAGTGTAGGGTGTGTACTGCAATGTCATAAGAATAGAAAAGTCTGGACTTACCAGTCCCTTGTAGAATGACAATGGCACCAACCTGGTCCTCAGCTGAAGACTCTCCCTGGCAGCATTCTTCCAATACAGCTGGGGGAACTTCTTCTGGGAATGACAGGAGGTCATATCTGGAAACTGCTGGGATGATATCATCTCTGGAGATGGAACCTTGGAACAGGAACAAAAACCAAAAAGGAAAACAGCTGGTCTGAAGTCATCCGATTACCAGGCGATGAATCAGGATCAGCTGGGATGGTGTCCTCTCTGGTTCTGAAGTCATCTGGTGGGCCATTCGATGGATTCTTGAAAGTCAGTACACAGTAGAACTGATGAATGTGGGACATCTTAGTCCTGGACATCCATACTGGTGGAACAACAAAGGCACTGCAATGGCTGGAGGGGCAGCACTGGCTACCACTGCTCTGTTTTCCATTTTGTAGGCATGGGCACATTCGCAGGGAGGTCTTTGCATTGTGGCCAGTAGCACAATGGGTCAGATGCTTGAATTATTACCCCATCTGGGTGCACATAATTCACACTGTGAAAGATTTCATGTCCCTCTCCTTCCACTATTCAAACAGTGTCCATTAACAGTGTCCTGCTTCTTTTCCACTGGCTGTATTTTACGTGAAACATTCTGTTCCTGACATGCTTGTTTGCACCAGGATGCACACATTTCATTGCTTCTGCTCACATTCAGGACTTCCTGTTTTGTTCAATCTCCTCCCAGACCCTCCGAGAAAAGGTAGGAAAGGACATCCCATAAATTTCATTTGCGTTCCTACGAACCAGTCTCTTCTCTTTATTAGCTTTGGTCAACCTGAGACCTCTGGCCTGGCTTGGGGGCAGCCAGTCCTGGTTCTGCCAGCTATGCATTCTCAACGAGACAAAAAATGGATCCCTAGCTGCTTCTTCTTGCACAGCCAGAGCAGTGGCATCATCACTCTCTTCCATGCATTCCTCTGAGGCAAGAGCTTAAGGCTGTGTACCAGTTCCTTTTTTTACAAGGCCACATAGGTTCACCCTATTCTTCTTCCTCACTAAGAATCTGTGCCCAAGAGTGAGCAGTCATCCTCAATCCTGAGACTATCCACTCATCACTGGGCACAGAGGTCAAAACCTCCCATTCAAAGGCCTCCCTCATCCCATCTTCTCCTATGAGACTTGGGCTAGGGCCCCCCTCTCCAAGGGTCTACTGATGCTCTTCCTGTTGGGCCTCTCTGTGATTCAGAATCCAAAGCATCAGCACATTGTTCTGTCTATAAATCTGCACCCTCTAGCTTTGTGCCACGCTCCCCTAAGGGTCTTTCTCTGACAGGCTCCATCTGGTGCTGTATGCTGCCAACTGCAGATTCTTGAACTTTTGTCCATGTGGGAGCCAAATTAATCTTGGGCACCTTAAACAAACCATATTACTCTAGGCACCCAGAACAGTGAGGTACCATGAAGACGCCCCTTCCAGCATTTAAGCATATCAAACATACTTGCACTGGATATCCAGGAATCGCCACATGAGGAGGCAGTCATCCTCCACAGTAACATCTCTCAATGTCCCTTAATTTGGTAACTTCTACTGCTACCACAGCCCGGGCATGATCCAGGTAGCGGGCTGGTCCTGAGGCCATGACTGCAGAGAAAAACAAACAAACACTCATTGTTATTTCAAGTCCCATATCACTGAAAACTTTATCTCTTTCAAAATGGCTCCTCTGCTGTTGTGTTTACATTACTAACCCACCCTGTAATGGCAGTAGCAGCACTTCTATGCATCAACATTCTGAAACTGGGTCAAGCCACTGCGCATCCGATTTACACACTCTACTGATAACTTTGCTCAAACTGCACAAACTTTCACTGTTCTATTTCCTAGCACTTTTATATGATTTACCACAGACTTTTCACTTGCTGAAGACATTGCTCTAGCTCACAGTCCCTTAAAGCCTCAGTATTTCAAGCATAGGATTGCCTGTAACTCTTGCTGCATATCTTGATACAACTCACAGTCTCTCTCATGGCTTTGAAACTTATACTGACGCTGAACCTATAATTATGCTCACACTCGATGGCTTAAAAGACTTGCTTTTGTTGGTACAACTTTAAAACAGTCCTTGTTTGCAAAGTGACTACATTGCTATACACACAGATTCAGCTGGCTTTTGGCAAAATCACTAAGTTTGAGCAAGTATTTCTGTTGGTACTCACTGTTATCAGCAGCTGTTTGTTGAGATTGAAAACGGCCTGCAGCCAGTCTTGGAGGCCTCTGGAAAGAAGCGGGTTGGCAGTCCTCCTGATCATCCCTCTGAACACCACACTCATAGTCCAGTCGATTGAGATGTGGGTTGAGCCCGAATTTACACAGAAAAATCAGTTTTTTACACTTTTTACAAGCCTTTCAGTCACCACGATGCTTCTCCTGTAAGCCAGTTCGCACACTACACTCACACTCTCTCGAATGCTGGGAAGTCGCTCTAGAGCTGGCTGGGGGGCGGGACTGATTGCAGTCTCACAAATCACTCGATGCCATGCAAATGAGCCTCTTTCCTATCGAGTGCTCTTCTCCTCATTGCGATCGTTGAGCAGGCAAATTTAAACTGCAAAGCCACACTTTTTTTCTCTCGACTGACTCCATGGCAGGAGCCCATTTCAACCATTTCTCATGGCCATTAACACAACAAGTCTCTCAGTTCACAAGAAAGCATTTCCAACATCCAGGGCACAATTTTTTCTTTGCTACCCCTAGTTTTCCACAATTTTCTTTGTCACAACAGTTTTAAAGCTGGAAAAATGCAGTAATTTTGATGCAGGAGAAGGGCATACTCTCTCAGGCTTTACTGCTCCTTGGTAAACAGTTGGCATTTTAACAGCAGCACATGGACAACAGCACACAGTGGCACATTAGTTAACCTTGTTTCAGATTTTTGGACTACCCACTGTCAGATAGCCAAAACGCTAGCCCTTTGCCCAAGAACCTTTCTTGCATTCCTCCCTAAGTTTCAAACACAAATCCCAGTGGTGCCTCCATTTTTGTAACCCTCTACCCGGTCTAGCATTTGTTTCTGACAGCAAAACCAGGTGGGCTGGGTTCAGGAAGAAACAGGTCACTTGGCACAAAGGCTAGGTTTGGCTACCCTGCACAGGGGCACCCAAGTAACTCCAAACGCAGGAAGCAATAACTGTAATGTCCAATACCAGAAGTGGGAGTCTAAAGTGTGGCTTTTATTCATATCCAAACAGAATAAACAAAGCATAGATGGACCCCCACACGGCTACACTCCTGGTAATGCAGATTAAAAGAGACCAGAACACTTCCTCAACACTTTAGCCCTCAGGATCTGAACCCACTGGGCACACAGCCCAGACTTGCATGCTGCTTTGGGTTACACAGCCTGAACTTGGACACCGTTCTGGGTTTTCCCTGGCTCGGCACCCCTGCCAGCTACTTGGATACCTTCCATGCTTCATGGAAACATTTTCTGGTGGCTCCCTAAACCACCTAAGAGCACCATGGCTCCATCAGGGAATCTTCCTTTCAATCTCACATCTGGGTACCTTCCTCAGGCCCTGGCCAAGAACCTGAGAGAAAGCAAGAGATGTCTCAGAGCAAATCCACAGAGGTGAATTTGATTACTACTGATGGGGGGGTCTCCCACCTCTCGCTCCCACAATTCATACCTGGCCATTTCTCTGGATAGTAAACACCCCATCCTGTAAAGCTTTGCAATGTAGATTCTTGCCAAATGTATTTCACATTCCGTCTACTTGTCTTGCTTCCCATTTGTGCTGGATTTGAACATACTTTTAAGTGGCATTGTCCATTATTCTAGACACCCCACTGAGTTAAGCAGTCCAATCCACAATTTTCTTCAACTCTTTGTGCAGGACTTGAACATACTTGAATTAAGTGGCATTGTCCTTTACTCTAGACCTTCCACAGATTAAGCAGTCCAATCCCCACTTTCCAGTTGGACTTGGCTGTCTTTTCCTGACCCCACAATAACAGTCCCTTAAGTTTCCTTCTGTTCAGGTGAAAACACTTGGCCCTTTTTCAGAGCGAATGCACCCTTTGGTTGCAGGTGCCCCACAGGCGTTTCCTCCACAAGGAATCTTCTTCTCAGAGCTTCTGGTGCCTCAGCACAACTTGAACAGGCAGCTTCTTTCCCTTATCCAGACCCAGGAGAGTTGCCCATGGAAAACAGGCAAACACCTTCCCCCCATCCCCTGAGGGATGGGGCTTTTGAACCATTGAAAGCGGTCTCCACCACTTCTATTACCAGTTTCTGTGTTCCTCTTCAGGTGGAAACACACACCTTCCCCAAAAGTAGCTCTAAAACAGATCTTAAAGCTCTGAGAGCCTGCATACACTTTGCTGCACTACAGTCTCTCACTCAGACTGCACACAGACTCACTTCAAATTCCCAACGTTCTACTCTAACCTCCAACTGCAACATTCCAGTGTGGCTTATGCAGCTGTGACAGTTCTAAAATGATGTCATCCCTCATTCTCAGCTGAGACTGAGAACAGAGTGAAGACAGTGTGAAATCCATTTAACTGGAGTTTCACAAGGTGCCTTCCCTGCCTACCACTAGGTCTTACTGGGATTCTAGTAACTCTGGGAAACAGGGGGGTTATATACAGCATTTTATGAAACAGGATCCAACTTTTAACTTGGAAGGCAACCTCAGGCCCTGTGCTATGCAGAATCTGTACCCTAAGATGCTTCATGCTGAGGCCTTCAGGAAATCTGTGGAAAATAAGACCCTAACCTTAACTTACTTCATGCAGGTTCAGAAAGCAGGATGCAGAGGGTCTTTCAGGCCATGTGCTAAACAGGACTTTCATTCTAACTTGCTTTGCATCAAACAGGACCCTACTTTTAACATGCATTGCACAAAAGCTTTTGGGGTTAGGATATGGACAGTGTTTTGGTATTCAGTTTGTTGGAGTTCACAGGGGTGGTGCATGTGGGTGGGTGGAGGAAGTTAGGGTTAAAAAAATCCTTAGCATCGGACGTCCCTACTTTTGATGTTTCAAACTTCCTAACTAATGAAATGATATAATTTTTTGCCATGGGGTGGTGCATGTGGGGGTGGGGGAAATTATGGTTCAAAAAATCCTTAGCATCAGACTTCCCTATTTTTTGAGTTCATGCATGTGTGTCAAACTCCTTAGTAGAGTAGGCTTTGAGGGGTGTGACCCTCTCTGTCCAATGCAGAGTGCTCTGTATGGAGCTCAACATTATCACACCAATCCTCAGTCAGGCTGGTCCTCACACTGTTTTGCCTGCAGTGACCTGCACTTGAAAAGAAAAAGTCACACCAATCAGGAGTCAGCTTTTTCCTTTCATCTGCAGGTCACTGCAGAGCAAACAGCTGATTGCGTCGTGACATCTCCGCTGTAAGTGCGATCTAATCGCACTGGCTGGGAGAGGAGCTTTCCTCGCCTGCCTCCTCCACGCTGCTGTGGTTGTATTATTTTACATTTTTATTTGAAAGTTCTGCTGACTCCTGCGAGGTCCTGAGACTGTCCTGACCCCCAAGAACAAAGCCAGGATAGTACAAGCCAAGGAGGTAATGGGTATTCAGGTAGCCACCTCCTCGCGTTCAATCCCATTTCCTCCTGACTCCTGTAATAACCTGGCATTGCCTTGTTGTTGTGTGGGTTTGAGAGATTGAGTGTTGGGGTGGTTCCCAATTTCAGACTTACTTGCCTTGGAGACAGAGTGAAGAACACCGAACTGAACCGCCTGGACCCAGAGAATTGCTAGAGTTGCTGTTGCTTTCAGTGCACTTGCAGGACACCCACACTGCTGAGTGCTCTGACTCCACTAAAACTCTTCATTTATTTGCTTTTATTTTTGGTTTTTTAAGTTAATTTTAATTTTTAATTTGAAGAGCTTCCTTAGCAGCAGCTTGATAAAATAACTTCCCGGCGGCGATGGTCCAATTCCAAAGTGCCGTGGTAAGTCAAGTTCATTAATTAAAAGTTCTCTTGGCACTGGTATAGTCAGACCAGGTGATTCTCTGCTGTGTAGATGCCCACCCACTGGAATGGGCTGCTTGTTTGCAAAGTTGTCCCAATTGTTGTTTGCCGCCACCCCTCGCATTGTCCAGCCAGCCCCATTTGGAATTGGAAAAGCCCAGTGCAGTATCACTATCCACTCCCCTCTCAGTCCAGTTGGTGTGTTTGTGACTCTGTAGCTTGATCAGTGCAGTCCTCCTCCTGCATCCTTCTCACAGTATCAGTCAGATGGTCGGTCAGGTCACTGCTGGTCAAAGAAGAACTGGGACTCTGGGAGGAAGAAGAACACACTCCAATAGGCTGCACCTATTCTGGATCTGACCTGCTGGCTGTACTGCTACTAATTTACAGGTAAAAAAACTATGATAAAACTCTTCTTGGCCTACAAGATATTGGTCCCTGATTTAAGGTTTGGGTAGTGGTTTTTCGACACCGAGATGCCCACTCCCAGTGTCGGATGTGCCCCCCCCACACATAACCTCTGACTCGGGTGCCCAATCCCCAGGTCAGCATTGAACCCCAGTACTCTGACACACTGGGAGCCCACCCGTGCCAACATATCCATAGTTTCTTGTAAAAAAGAAAACAAATCCACAAAGTCTTGTTTTTTTTTTAAACCTGAGAAGACAGAAAACGGTCCCTAGTCATTACCACCAGCTCCCTTCCCCAACGCATGCCCTCCTTCTGCACACCCCACCTCCCCACACCCACCTCACCCATACTTACCTCTGGAGGTTGGGAGCAGTAATATTCAGTGGACTGGGAACACATCTGTACTCTTCAAAAGCCGACCGCAAACTGAAGAAATGATGGTAAGTCCTGTAATGGCAGTGAATGGGGGGGGGTTCAATTTAGGTTGCTATCTCAGTCATCTTTGGGACTTTTGGTCCCAAATTTTCAACATGGGTTTCTTGGGACTCACCTCATGAACACAGTCACTGTCATTTCATTTCTCAGTCCAGAAAGGTGATTTCGTGGTCACTGCGTGGAATCACCTTTTGGGACTAATTAATGACACAACAGTACCACTGTACATGAGGGGGATCCCAAAAAGCCTTTGTTGCAAATATGGTGAAAAAACTCCCCAAAATGACTGCATTATGAGCTTCCATTGCGCAGTTTCTATGCACTCTCATAACATCGTCAATTTTTAAGATTTTCACTCCATATTTACAATATTGCCATTTTTTCACAGACCCTTATGGACAGTACAGATGCCATTTTTTGTATCCTTCCCAAAATGTGTTTTTGCACCTGTGGCACAGAATAGCAAGGTTGTAGTGTGAAATCAACTTTCGGTACAGATTAACAAAATTCCAGTGCCAAGATTCATGAGGGGATGCCCAAAAAAGGCCATGTTGAAAATCTGGTGAAAACATTCCAAAAAATAACTGCATTACAAGTGTGCATTGCTCAGTTTCTATGCACACTTGTAACTTTGCCACTTTTTCATATTTTCACTCCCAGTTTTCCACATTTTCATTTCTTCACACCTCCTCATGAACAGTACAACTGTCATTTTTCACATCCTGCCCGAAATGTGTTTTCACACCTGTGGCACCAAATGGTACACTCTCTACGAGAAATTACCTTTTCGGATTGAGTAATAAAATGATACTGGCACTGTTCTTGAGGTTATGTCCCAAAAAGCCCATGTTGAAAATTTGGAGCAAAAATACCAGCAAACACCCAGGGTGTTAGGGTTTCTGACCATACTGTCCACCCTTAAAATGCAAGACAGAGGAATATACAGAGAAAAATATGGAAGTCATGTACAAGATCAATACCAAGCGCGAACTCTCGCCATTGACAAATACTTATTGTTCTAATACCCTAACAAATGCATTAACATACCTTTTTGCCATACATTTCCTACCTCTTTGAGATAGCCATAGTGCCTTGGTTGATGCATCATGAAAGGCCCTGCAGGCCCTGTGTTAGGCAACATAGAACAGATCTACAAAGGAGGAGATTACCTTGAAGTTGCTTCATGCAGGGCACTTTTACTTCTTAGTCAGGAGGTATGTGCTAGGGCCCAAAACAAAGCAGGATATGCAGAGCAATTTGGGCACTGCACAATCAGGATGTAAGTCCTGTCTTGCTTTGCACACAACCCATAGGTCATAACTTGCTTCACACTGGCCCAAACGAGTTGTGTCCTAATTCATAGCATCAATAAAGGCTGCTCAAAACCCTCACAGAGAGAGTGCACAACCCCCAAAATTTTTAATTTAAATAATTTTATTCTAAAGTGTGCACATACCATGATAATCCACCCAGGTGATGATAGGCAGTTAACCATGAGCCACATTCACCTGAAAATTATTATAAATCCATGACCTCCAGGTATCACTCAGGATGCTAAGACCTGGGTGAGGGGGTCAGCCTGCCAACACAGCAGTAGCACTACTGTCTGCAACACTGGTGACCTGGGTTTAGGAATGAGCCTGGGTCATCAGAGGGCTGGCTGGGGGGAGGTAGGATGAGCATGTGAAGGTCTGCTCCCCTCCTCCAGGGGGATGGGCTGTGATTCTCAATCGATGTAAGTACGACTCCCAGTGGAGCCTAGGAGTGCACCCCCAGCAAAGAGACCATGTGGTCAGGGAGAAGACATTAGCAGATATCTGCAGGGCACTTGTGGTAGCATGCTTACCCTGCACTGATGTCATTTTTTGTCCATGTCTCCTGGAGCAACCTGTGAAAGAAAACCCCTAATGCAGTTGCACAGTGATGCCGGGGATCCTTGCAAGTGCCACCTCTAGCCTGCATAGGGGGATGTCAGGGGGAATGGATTAGCATCTCAGTCCACCATAAATGGGGGCAAGCCACTGTCTCTCAGAATCCCCCATTAGGGCCCCAGAGCTGGCACGATCACAGAGGTAAACCTAAACGGGGCTCAGCTGGACAAAATGGGGTATATTTCCAGCCTAATCAGGAGAATAAATAGAATTTAAGAAATAAAAATAATAAAAAATGGCCTTCATGCCAGTTGTAAGCAGTATTTACTAACACTATGGTTTAAGTATTCCTCTGGAAAGGATGCACCCCAAGCCACTCTGAACAGTATCTTTTAGTAGGTGAGCATGAACTTGCTTTTCTAGCTTTAGCTGGGCTCTAACTTAATGTGCCCTTTCTATTAATTTTTTTCCTCATTCAGGCTTTTGCCTACTCATTGCCACTAACTCCTGCCTTCAGGCCATGGCTCAGGACCCCCAGTCCTATCTGTCGCTACCCGGCTGTTTGAGTGGCCAGGATCCACATGGTGCGAAACCCCAGAGTACTGAGGGTGGTTACATATGATGAAAGGAGACATGTTTTTTTCCCCGGTTTTCTACCCCTCTAACTCACTGAATCCTCAGCAACACAGTTATCTATGTGCATGGAGGAACGCATGCATGCTAGAACCATTAACTCCATGACACCCTCCCAAACTAGTGCCAGCCCCTCTTTTGCCCAACGCTAACACCGCACCTCAATTCGGTGGCAGCCAAAAGCTGGGAAGGCTTGCCTTCCCAATCTGGAAGAGGAGAGCCACCAAGTGGCTGCTCAATCCTTCTCCCAGCTCTCCCCCCGCAGCCAACCCCTGATGGCCCAAGCTTGTTCCCAAATCCAGGTCACCTGCATGGGAAAGGTGAGGTGATCAAGGTGCCTCAGCCCTCTGCACCACTTTGCCGGCTCCTTTTATTTGGAGATTTTGACCCCAAATTTTCAACATGGTCCTTTTTCATACCACCTCATAAATGATACACTTATAATTTTTCAAATCCCACCCAAAATATTGTTTCCCAGAATGACTGCAAATTTACGTCTAGGGTGGGATTTGAAAAATTACACCTTTGAAATTCATGAGGTGGGATGAAAAAAGACCACATTGAAAATTTTGCGTCAAAATCTCAAAAATCATTGAAATTATGAATTAAAGTTTAAATTTACTTTACTGTTGCTGTTTGCTCTCTGTTTTTTTTTTCCAGGAGGTGTCTTTGTTTCATTTTCATGTTTTTTCAACTTTTGCTCATACCTTATGTTTTTTGAGATTTTTATCCTACCTTTTCAACTTGTCTTTTTTTCATCCCACCTTGTCAACCTGACTGCTGCTGTTTTTTAAATCGTGTCTGGAACATTTCTCACAGTACAATTGCAAAAATACATTTTGGATAGGATTTGAAAAATGGTAGCTTTTTGGTACACGAGGTGGGTTGAAATTGGCCATGTTGAAAATTTAGGGTCAAAATGGTTTAAAAAATGAAGTTATAATTAAAAGCTGAAAAAGCATTAAAAACCCTAAGTCGGAAAAACTCTTTTCAGTTCATTCAGGTCTTAGACGCTGTACTGTTAACATCATTGGTTGTTTAGAGGATTACTGTGGTGGCCTCCTATATAGGTAAGTGGATAATTGGGTTGGGGGGGAGAGGCAGATGCTAGAAGTAGAGAGCAGAGCGTTGGTGGCAATAGGTGTGGGGAGAGATACAGTGATGGACTGTTTTCTTTTGTTATAGGTAAACTGAAGGTGGGAGATTACAACTGACTGTTTTATGTTTTACAGGTTTATTTAAGTTTATTCAATCACTACATGGGACATTTTTTTTCTAAAAGGGAATTTCTAAAATGTCATTAAATCTTGGCAGAGCTGGCACCATGGCACCGAGCGATGTGCGATCGCTCGGCACAATGGTGACCTGGGTTTGTGCCCGAGCCCAGGATAGCAGGAACTGAGTCTGGCAGGGAGAGTTTGGAATATCTGTCAGATGCTCTCATCTCTGTGGGGATGGGTGCAAACCTGCATTGCTCTTGAGTGGCTCCTGATGGCCTACAGTGGTGGTGCACTTTGCAGCGTGGGTGACCAAGTCAAGATGCTGCATGCATGCAGTCGACTTGTGGAAGTGGGAAGGTTAAAAACATAAAATCACTGCTCAGTTGACTGGATGACAGTCACTGGGTCCCCTCCACCACATAGACCAGGGGCATGCCCTCTCCATCTGCTTCCAATAGACTGTGTGACCAGGTCAAGTTCAAATCCCAGTCTCTCTCTCCTCTCCTCTCCTAAGAGCCAGAGGAGGGGAAGGCCCCCCAACAAAGGGCTAAAATGGGCACACCTGGTGCATGGGAGTCAGGGTCCAGCAGCAGGATGGCATGAGGGTATGACTTGGCTAGTCGGGGGCTCTAGGCAGCCCAAAGGAGTTGATGGCTGAGTAGTGAGGGATAAGAAGATGACACAAAAAAGATCTGGGGCAGATACAGAATTTGTAAATTCTACTTAGCTCTGTAAAATTAGTTTCTGAAGAATGGCATAAAGTAATTGAAGGTAGAAGATAGGCACAATAAGGGCTAGGCTAGGTCATGTGGTATTGTGAGATTAGTTTATCATGATGGTTAAAACAGGCAGTCAACAGGCACAGGCAACACCTCTCTCTGGGGGCCCTCTGCCTCTCAGTCCATAGTTCAATTATATCTACTATTGACTATGGACTAGTGGTCTACAGGGTGGCAATGGATACAGTGATCAAGAAGATTCAGACTGTGCTCAAAAAAGCCTGCAGACTCACCCTGGATGCTGAGTGTGGCACTCACACCTATACTCTGTATGAACATGCAAATTGGTTGTCATTAGGAATCAGGGTCAAATTCCAGACTTGTATCCTAGTGAAGTAGGTTCTATTGGATAAAACACCACCTTGTGTAGGCAATTTGATCAAGGTGGCCAACTCGATACAGGTCACCAGAAGGAGGACTGGAGGGGCCTTGGCTATCCCTTTCCATCACACCTCACTTGGGTAACGTGCATTTGCCTACTGGGCCCCCCTGTGGATGGATGAATGAACTCCCTGGGCACCTATTGGCCACCAATTATCTGGCACAATTCAAAACTGACCTCAAACAGCACCTAATAACACTGTCTAAGTACACCTGCATCTAAGTCCAGCCACACCTGCTCTCTTTGCTCCCCAGAAAGCACTAGGCAGGCCTCAGGTACCCTCTCCCTCTGTCCCTTCTCATGACTTGCTTCAGCAACCAGTCTGTGTCATGCTCCTTTGGCACCTGCCATCTCACCTTCCCACCTCCCCCAACTCACAGTACCATGAGTTTCCCTAACAGTCACTACTAATACAGGCTGCCTGACCATGCCCCCTCACACCCCACCATTTACTCTAGCATGTCTTCTCCACTCAGCTTCCCCTCACCCCAACAGTTATCCCTATATCTTATCACCCTTCTTCCACCACCCTTCTCTTCCACCGCATTACATACCTCTCTCTCGTACCGCCTTTCTTCACCCCACTGCCAGCTATCCCCATCCCTCTAAACTACTGGCAAGGCACTCTGTGGCTGCTTATCCCCCCCACCCTCATAAAGTGTTTTTCTTGTTATTTTAACTTGTACATATGTTTTGAGTTATTCTGTAAGTTCTGAATCGAAGCTGTATCGTTCATTGTAATGTACCTTTTCTTTCTCCTATTGTTCTTTGTTTTGCAATCTGTAACATGGAACCTTCATAAAAGAGCTTGCACTCAAAGGTCTTTTCTGAATCACTAAATAAATAACTAAATAAAATGGACCTCAGTCCTGTTAAAATGAAAACTATTGGATGAGTCCAGTCCAAATAAGTGCAGTACTCTAACTCCTCTTACCCACATGTACCACCCCTATGAACTCCACCAAATTGAGTGTCTTAGCACAATCCAATTCTCAGTCTCAAAAGGTCTGGCAGAAACCAAGTTATTATGCTTAGCCTTTGGAAAAGTTGTCATTACTTGCATCAGGCATTGCATAAAATAGGGTCTGACTCCTAACTTGCTTGTGTGAATAAGAAGGTCCTAATTTGCTTCACTGAATCACACAGGATCTTTAATCCTGCTCAAAGCAAAAATTGGCTGGGCCTTTTGTGAAACAGGACCTGACTAGCTGGCATAGTGGCACTGAGGGTTGAGGTGCAGGATGCCACATCTCGCGCCATGCCAGCGACCCATGTTGGGAATGAATGCAAGCTGCCAGGGACTGGCAGGGAGGAGATGGATTGAGCATCCAATGGACTGCTGTCTATCTCCGGGAAGGGAGGGCGCCTTGCAGTCGGCACAAGTCTGACCCCCGGTGGAGGCTAGGGCTCGGTGGAGTGGAGCTGATACAACATGGGAGAAGGAGCATGGCAGACGTCTGATGGGGATGCGCGTGCGTTAGTGCGTGCCCGCTGCTGGCATCATTGCACACCGAGCTCTAGCAAGGGAGAAAAATGGGAAAAGACCCTTATGGCTGGTTATTTCGGCTTGATGGCTGTCCCCTGGTACTCTGTCTCCAGATGTAACACCCTGAACTGGATCCTAATGGGCGGGTGAGTAGGGGGCTTCCCATCACCCCACCATGGGGGGGGGTTAGCCATGGGGGTTATAAGGGTGAGGGCCTGAAGGAGCGGAGGCTAGGGTCAGCAGCCAGACAAGGGGCCACCAGGACTGGGGAGATATAAAAAAGAAAGAACAAAAAAACAAAAAAGAAAACGAAGCAGAACCGGACTACTAACTTGCTTCACCCCTTCAGGCCCTATTCAAAGCAGAAGCTAAGCCCTAAGTTAATACATGCAGAGCCCTTCAGGCCCTGTGCAAAACAAAACCTAAATCACAACTTGCTTATTACTGGTTTGGAAAGCAGGATGTACAGGGGCTTTCAGGCCATGTGCTAAACAGCACCTGACTTCTAATTTTTTTGGAATGAAACAAAACCAAGTCTTAACACTTTGCAAAAGGCCTTTCCGGATTGGAATCTAGACAGTGTTTTGGCATTTAATTTGGTGGATTTTACAGGGGTGGTGCATGGTAAGTCCCTTACACCCTACACCCTACTTTTAAAGTTTCATTAATGTAGTTTTTTCCCATGCATTTCCTGCATAGCCATAGTACCTTGTGGATGTATCACACAGGACCCTGCAGTCTCTACATGATGCAACTTTGCAGAAATCTGCAAACCAAGAGATTAGCATGAAGTTAATTCACTCTGGGCACTTTGGGAAGTTAGTCTTAACCTTGTAAAATACAAGGTAAGTCCAAAGAGCACTGAAAAAAGCAAGAGGTAAATCCTAGTTCCCTGCATAAATCAGGAGGTAAGGCCTGTCTTGCTTTAAACAAGGCCCGTAGGACCAAACTTGCTTCACGCCGGGCCCGTAGGAGCTGTGCCTTAAACCACAGCATCAGCACAGGCTGCTCACAACCCTCACAGAGGTACCAGCACAACCCAAAAAAACCTTAATTTAAATAATTTAAAATTAAAGCATGCAGATAAAATGGCAATCCATCCACATGACAATATACAGTTACCACAAGCCCCATACACTTGCAAATTATTATGAATCCAAAAGATAAGAGACTGCCTCAGTTGCGGTCTGCCTAGTCACTGGACTCCTGCTGACTTCCAAGTGTCAGGCAGAGTGCTATGGCTTTAAAATAAAATAATTGTCGATGATGTAGAATATGGGGTACACCTAGGAAGCTTGCCATAAAAGCTTTCTGAATACAGCACTGATTTGGTCACTTTACTTGGTGTCAGTTTATTTCAGTTGGGGAGCTTCCCCACCCACACCCCCCTGCTTTTTTTTACAGGGTCCTGTGGGGGGGTGAACCCCAACCTGAATAAACTAATAAAAAGTAAAGGAATGAGTCAAAGTTGCCAGATAACGTAGCTTGAGCGCTATGCTAATAGTGTAGGTCCTACTTGTACACGATATACTACATTATCACCAAATAATTTGCATTAAGACTTTTGTGGGTTGTGCTGACTCCTGCATGAGGGTTGTGATCAGCCTTCACTAATGGTATTGTTTGATTGTTCCTCTTGAAATGATGCACCCCAACCTGCAGTGAGTGTTCTCTTCTACTAGGTGAGCACTAAACCTTTAATTTTTTGATTTCACTAGGTCCTAACTTCCTGTGCCCTAACTTTGTTTTTTTTTGTGTGTGTGTTTGGTTGGTTGGTTGGTTGTTTTTTGAGATTTTGACCCTAAATTTTTAACACATGGGGCCCGATTGCCAAAGGCTTACTTATGGCACAAAGTGACTTGCACCAACAGGAATGATGCAAGTATCACTTTGTGCCATGAGTTGCACCATTTGGGATTCTAGAAAGCAGCCTGCAACATGTCATAGGCTGCTTATGCCGATGTGGACTTCACCCACTATTTGTACCATAAACCTCGCTGTGACATGCTGCATGGGGGTTTATGGCAGCAGCTGCACTCTATTCTCTAAGGGAGGCTGCCACATCTCCTAATTCGGGATTCTGAAACAACTCCTGGTGGACATCTGTCAAAGAACATTTACACCAGCTATGAGCTGGTTTAAGTGTGCTTTGCTGTTCACTGGGAGTTGCCAATGTTCCCCCATTGTTGCAATACATAAGCCCTTGTGCGTCACTCCCCCCACATGCCCTGATGCATGATCATTGAATTAAATAAGCCCTCCTTGCTGTCTGCCCCCATGCTTCAATCTCTGAGTATTCTTAAATGAAGCCCATATGGGAAGGCATGACACAGCCTCTGATCCCTCATAATAAATACATGAAGCATGTATGTGCTAGTGGACCCCCCTGCTGCCCCAATCCATGAGTTTATATAAAATGAAGCCCATATTGGCTAGCGGACACCCTCACAACCCTGATCCCCAAACCCTGGAGTATTACCCCATCATTGTTTAAATAAACAAATAACAAAAGAAAAAGATCCAATGTAAGCCTGGTGGTCTAGTGGCCCCCCACCCAGCAGTGCCAGACCACCCCACTCCTCCCACCCTTGTCCAGCTGGTGACTGGCAAAGCCTACCTCTCACCACCATGGCCAATCACTGACTGAGCTTTGCATTGAGTGCATACGGTAAACAGTACACGCTTAGTGAATGGCAGCAGCTGTTATTCACTGAGCTTGTACTATTTACCGTATGTATTCAGAGCAGAGCTCAGTTGATGAGAGGTTGGCAGAGCCAGTCACTGGCTGGATATGGGTGGGGGGCAGGGTGGTCTTGTGACTGCTGGGTGGGGTGGGAAGACACAAGACCACCAGAGCTACACTGGATCATTTTTTTATTTGTTTATTTAAACAATGTTGGGGTAATACTTTGGGGTTTGGGAGCTGGGCCATGGGGTCTGCTAGCCCATATGGGCTTCATTTTGTATATATACTCTGTGATTGGGATAGTGGGGGGTCCACTAGCCCATACTGGTTCATGTGTTACATACTCGGTGATCGGGCTAAACTACCAGCACATATAAGTTTTGCTTTGGAATACTGAGGATCGGGGTTGGGGGTTCACTAGCGATATGGGCTTCATTTATGAGTTCTCAGGGATCAGGGCTCGACGGTGCTTATGCCCTTTACCTGGGCAAATGTGCATCTTGTGGCAACTTGTTCAAGTGCACCCTCCATTTGGTGCATGGAGGTTGCTGCAAGTCACAGGACTTAGCCGCTGGGACCCTGCCTGATAGAGAATTGGGTGCAGAGTCCTAGTGCAATGGCATGTAGTGCAAGTCACCTTTGACGTGACTTGCTCAATCCCTTTGAGAATCCAGCCCATTATTTGAATGGGGGAGAAGTCACTTTTCAAACCCCCCCTGAAATGTTTTTTTTCCAAGAAGGTTCATGAAAACTTCATTTAGAGTAGGATTTGAAAAATGACAGCTGTAAGGTTCAGGAGGTAGAGTGAAAAAGATCGTGTTGAAAATGTGGGGTCAAAATCACAGAAAACAAAAAAGCTATGAATCAAAGTTAAAAGGTATTTTACTGTTGTCACTAACCAACAGTTGTTCTTTACATCTTTGCTTCAGTTTAATTTCCTCATAACTTCAGTGTTGTTTGAGATTTTGACCCCACATTTTCAACATGCCCTTTCTTTAACCCACCTCATGAACCAGACAGCTGTCATTTTTCAAATCCTGCCTGGAACATTACTTCCCAGTATGACTGTAAACAACATTTTGGCCCACTGGAAACTTTCTGCTTTCTGGTTCATGAGGCAAGGTTAAAAACTGACAGTGTTAAAAAGTGTATGACCAAAATGTAAAAAAAAACGAAGTTAGAAAAACTGCATTTAATTTAGTTAGGTCTTAGATGCTGTACTGTAAACATCAGTGGTGGTTAAGAGGAATACAATGGTGGACCCATAAACAGGTAAGTGAGTGATTGGGAGGGTTGAATGTGGTAAGATGCTAGAGGGAGAGGGTAGAGTTGGGGTGCTAATGGGTTGGGAAGATATGATGATCGACCATTTTCTTTTATACAAGTTTATTTTCATTTATTTGATGACTACATGGGGCAGTTTGTATTTTACAGTGCACAGGAATGTGGGTTGGTAGGTGGCATGGGTGCTAAGAGGGTAGAAGATAGTGGAGTTACATTAAAAAAATGGACACTGTGCTTGGGCACCCCGTGGTCACATTGTTAAGGATAGTCACCATGTTTGGGCATCCTAGTAGCTAAATTAATTATAAGAATGGCCAGTGGATTTGGGTACCCCAGTGGTCAGTTAAAGATGGGTGGGAGAAACAATAACAATGTGCCACTGGACTTGGGCACCCCAGTGGCCATACATATGGGTGGTGTTAATGTCCATCAAGCTTTGGCATCCCAGTGTCTAAACAAAATACTGGGCGATGGTTATTGTTTCTGTTTTTTTCTTATTTGTAGTTTCTGGGGTTTTCTGGGTTGTCTCCCGTCCCACTCCTGCGTGTCCCCAACATGACATACACATGTGGAGGCATGCGCATGCATGTCTTATGGGACACCACACCCTACCAGTTGCCTGGTACTGCCTGCAATCATCACCGAACCTCCATTTGGTGAGAGCAGGACTATGGGAAGGTGACCCCCCCACCTGAGAAAGGAGAGAAATTGCTCAATCCTGCTTCCAGCTCCCCCCCAATGTCAGCACCCAGTGACCCGAGGTCATTCAGACCTGGGTCACCCGGTACAGTGCAGTAAGATGTCAATGACTCCGCCTCAGTGCCCCAGGCCAGCTGTTTCTTTTTGGAACAAAGGCACAGAAACAATCATTTGCATGTCCCTTTAACATTTGACCATAGTGCCATTCTGGGGCGATTGACCCTAATTTGTGAATGTGGCATATCCCAACCCTGCCTCATGGACACATAAGTATTTTTTGTTAATGTACTCTGAAATGTGTTTTGGGGTTAACAATTTTTCAGAAGGCAATTCAGTGGTGAGTGGTTTGTAAAAGTTAAAATAATTCCAGGATAGTGCTATATGAAAATACAAGCATTTGTCAATGCTGAATGTTTCCTAGCATGGTGTATGTGTCAGGGTGATATATGTACCTTGAAAAAAATCACGAAGAAAATAGCTAGAACTACTCAGCAGTTTTTTTTATATCACATAATACATGAATTGGGTTGTTCATTATTATTATTAAGGGAATGTGTATTGAAAAATAATCTGTCCTTACATTTTGCATGGTCCCCCTAACCACCTCTCCTACAGTAGTTTAAAGCCGTGCTAGATTGTAAAAAAACTGATTAACTGGGGATGCAGTAGGCACCATAACTCTCTAATGTCATATATTACTGGTGTGATAAATCATGTCCTTTACAAGCCAATGGGAAAAGTGTCATCCCACACTTAATACTGTAAAAACAGAAATGTATATACATTTGTAATATTTCATGTATAGCAAACTTCATAAGCAGTAAAGCACTTTTACAGTTTTCAGAGTTTTATTTTATTACTTCATACTTATGAGGTGTTACATTTTCTTTCTGTCACACATTTTGAGGGACACGTCACACATTCTGGTTACGTATGGTTGAGAGTATGTTATGGACCACTGAACCACCCTCTATGTCTTGAAATAAAGGGCATAGGCCTGATAATCAGTAAGGACATATACTGCTCTGTGGTGTCCATGTCTTTGAGAGGATGTCTGTAATGGAAGTAGCATTCTCAACATTAATGAAAAAATCTCCTTACCCAATTGTACATGCTCTGTGAGGTCACCTTGCTTTTCTCTTTACTATCACATTTATACTTTGGTACATGAGGTTGAACTCAGGGAAGACCAAGGTGATGGTAGTGGATCCTCATCACTGGACAGTGGGGTTGGGGGCTGGGCAGCCCACAGGACTTTTCCTAGGGGGCTCCCAGCTCTTTTCTCTATATGGGTGCGGGACCTGGGGATGATGCTTGATGATAGGTTGACACTGCGTTTGCCGGTGTCAGCGGTCGTCAAGTCATCCTTTTACCATCTGAGGAACATCGCCAGGATCAAGCATCTTGTTCTGTCCAGTGACCTACCTACACTGATCCACGCCTTTGTGACCTCGTGCCTTGACTACTAAAACTCCCTTTACTTTCGGCTACCGGGGGTTGATATCCACCACTTGCAGCTAGTGCAGAACGCTGCAACCCAGTTGCTGACTGGGATTCCCCATTCTTATCACATCGCACCAGTGCTGCGTGAGCTGCACTGACTGCTGATTCACTGGTGGATCACCTTTAAAGTCAGATTACTGACTTACAAAGCCCTGCATGATCTTAGCTCAGACTACTTGAAAGAGCTTCTGATCCCTTACTGCCCCGAGTAACTGCTCCATTCAGCTGATGAGGGGTTGCTAGAGATTCCAAGGGTATCTTTAGTTTTTATGTACACAGCTCCAGCCCTTTGGAATTCTACCATGTCAGCTCTGGGAATGCTCAACTGTAGGGGGTTTTAAACAGGCACTGAAGATGTTTATATGGATGCAAGCTTACCCTAATTATTAATGCTGTGTATTGGATGTTTGTGAATTTTTTATATCTTGCCAATTTATTTGTTCTTAATTTATTGTAATGCACCTAGATAATCTTGAAAGGTGCAAAAGAAATAAAGTATTATTATTATTATTATTATTATTATTATTATTATTATTATTATTACATAGTCTACCTAGAAACTTGTGAGGTCTCTTCAACATAATCCTTGCTGTTTGTATCATCTGTCATAAACTACCTGCGATGTAAGTCCGACATTCTGGTTCTTTTCACTGTATATGCATCCTAATTACTGAGAGGCCCCACTACTGATCATTGGAGCTTGATTTTGGGAAGTGACATGAACAACTATGCAGTTGCCTCTGAATCCCAACCATTAAGTGAGGTTTGGTCTGGATGTATTTTTATTTAAATCACAGGGTCTGTTTGCTGTTCTGTCATGAACACACACACACACACACACACACACACACACACCACGGTATGAAGGACAGAGGGTAGCACAGTGCACAGAGGGAGGGAGCAGGAGTGATTTTGGGCTTCCTACCAGGATGGGAATGGAGGGTGAGGGTGGCATAGCGCACAGAGGTAGGGAGCAGAAGGCTTTTTTTGTCTTCCTACCAAGGTGGGAATGGAGGCAGAGGGTGGCACAGCACAGAGAGAGGGAGGAAGCAGGAAGGATTTTTTTTCTTCTTAGAGGCATTGGAGCAGTGGGTGGGGGTAGAATAGTGAACAGAAGGAGGGAGTGGGAGTTTTTTTTTGTCTCTCTACCAGGACAAGAACAAAGTGTGGGAGTGGCATGGTCCTGAGGGAGGGAGCAGGAGGTTTCACTTTTTTCTTCCTAGCAGGATGGGAATGGAGGGTGGTGGCTGCACACAGAAGGAGCGAACGGGAGGATGTTTTCTTCCATGAAAAACTACAGTTGCCTCTGAATCCCAATCATTAAGTGAGGTTTGTTATGGATGTATTTTTATTTAAATCACAGGGTCTGTTTGCTGCTCTGTCATGAGCATGACACACACACACACACACACACACGTGGTACGGGGGATGAAGGGTAGCAGAACACACGGAGGAAGGGAACGGGATTTTTGTCTTTTTATTGGGATGGGAATGGAGGGTTGGGGGTGGCACAGTGCAGAGGGAGGAAGCGGAAGTTTTTTTTTCTTCTTAGCGGGATAGGAACAGAGGGTGGAGGCAACATAGTGCACAGAGGGCGGTACCAGGAGTTTTCTTCTGTCTTCCTACTGGGACGGGAATAGAGGGTGGGGCAGCAGAATACACAGAGAGGGAATGGAAGATTTTTTTCTAGCAGGGTGGGAATGGTGGGTGGGGCAGAATAGCACACAGAGGGAGGAAGCTAGAGTTTTTTTCTTACTACCAGGACAAAAATGGAGGTTGGGGATGGCACAGCGCAGTGAGGGAGAGAGTAAGAGGGTTTTGTTCTTTCTTCTGAGATTGGAATGTTGGGGGTGGCACTGCACAAAGAGGGAGGGAGAAGGAGGATTTTTTTTCCCATGAACAACTAGGCAGTTGCCTCTGAATCCCAACCATAAAGTGAGATTTGATCTGGATGTATTTTTATTTAAATCACAGGGTCTGTTTGCTGTTCTGTCATGAACTCCCAGACACCCACACACACATGCACACACACAGTTTGGGGGACAAAGGGTAGGACAGTGCACAGAGGGAGGGGGCGAGAGGTTTTATTTGGTCTTCCTACTGGGACAGGAATGGAGGGTGCGGGTAGCACAGCACACAGGAAGGGAGAGGGATTTTCTTTTTCTTCCTAGTGGGATGGGAATGGAGGGTGAGGGCAGCATAGCGAACAGAGTGAGGGGGCTGGAGTTTTTTTTTCTTCCTACCTGGATGGGAATGGAGGGTGGGAGAGGTACATAGTAAAGGGGAGAGATGGAGCGGGAGGTTCTTTTTTCTTCCTACCAAAACAGGAATAGAGGGTAGGGCTAGCACAGCACACAGAGGGAGGGAGCAGGAGTTTTTTTTGTTGTTGTTTATATTTCACTGTCAAGAATATGGGGCTGCTTGTTTTTATGCAGAGGTGGAAGCAGCGGCCATGTTGTTCATGTATGCCAAACCCCGATCCTGTGCTCAGCTGCTTGATGGCCGGCATTATGCAAAAGAAAGTACTGAAGCACTCTCTCATTAGAGCACTTCAGTCCTGTCAAGCACAGAAAGTTTACGCCCATGAAACTGTGACCAGCGTCGTACTCTGCTTGTGTGGTTATTGGTCAATGCCATTCTCTGAAACAAATTGTTTCTTGAGCACGTGCAAGGAAACTTAAAATGGCTCTGCAGCCCCACCATGAAACAAAAAACAGCTGATATTTCAGTTTATGTTATATTTGGAGAGCTCAATCTTAGCCCCACCATTTTATTTAGTTTTTAGAGCGGTATTCTAAATCAGTGTGGTAACTGTGTTGTATTAGCATTAGGAATTCACACACATCTTAAGGTGGGTTCCTTAGTCCTCCACTTATGACTAATGTTATGTTCTAGCTACACTCCTAAATTGTCAGAGGACAAATTAAACACTGTCACATTACCCCATAACCCAAACTCTCAGACGAGCCTCTCAGTTTAGTAAAACAAACTTGGTGACTGACCAGCTGAATTACGTATCTAGCGGTGACCCAGTGACTTGGTGACATCATGTGCTCTGTTGCTTGGTGACATGTAGTGCACTGCAGCAGGCCCTATCTGCCTTGTGCACAGCTAATAGTGACGTGTCTCTCCATTGACCACAACATCCTGAGTTGAGCGGCTCTCAATCTTATTCACACAAGCAAAAGCTGGGAAACAGGGCCAGGGGAAGGTGATCAGAGAAAAGAAGAAGCCAGGGAGTTGGCTGGCACCATGGGCAGTAAGTAACTCACAGATGTGATCTGGGGGCGGGGGGCTTACCTAACTGACACCCTGAAAGGAGATTCTCAGCTGTCAGTCAACCTCTGGATGGCCAACAGACTGGGCTGAAAGGGATTAGTGTAAAAGGCCATATTTTCCTAGCTGTGGCTGAGGGTATGGCTGCTTTTTCACCTCCATTTAACTGCTGTTTATTTTCCATGCTCTGTAACAGTTCCAATGTCTCCTCCCCAATGAAGTTTAGTTGTTTACAATGTTTTCTTCCACCCCTTTAGTCCTCTGTCAGAGAGTCTGAGTTTGGAAGTTCTGTAATCCGAAGAGGGTTGGGGATTATAAATACTGGCTATCAGATAACATGACAGAATGAATATTTAAGAGACTTTCTTTGAAAAAAAAATTTTTGTTGGAGAATTTTCCATAGAGGTCAGCTTCATTAGTCCACCCCTTTAAAAGTTGTCACTGATCAGAAATGTTTATTCGTGTGTAGGGCCATTCGTACTTTTATTGAAAGATTCCAACAGTAATTTTAGGATATGTTTTCACAAACCTAAATTGATAATTTTTTGTTTTTAAATGTCTTTATTATTTTTGAATAATTCGGATTGTCCTTGCCTGGCTTGTCTGCCAACTGTATGCAAATGAAAGTACTGAAGCACTCTCTCGTTGAAGCACTTTAGTCCTTTCAAGCACAAAAAGTTTACGCCTATGAACATGTGACCATCATCATACTCTGCTTGCATTGTCATTGGTCTGGCAGGGACGAGCCAATGTAGATTACTCTATATTGGGCTAGTCCGCGACACACCTCTGAAATGCTGTTCTCTAAAACAAAATATTTCTTGTAATGCACAAGGGAACATAAAAATAGGCTTAGTTAGTCTGTGGTCTGACTCACTGTCTGTGAGTGATGAGACAGCAGCAGGCATACAGCAGTGTGGGCTTTGGGGGTGGGGGTTACTGCTGCTGCCTGAACATGTAAGCGCTTGACTAGACTGACTGGTGACAGGTCCTGGTACTCCTGTCCATGGCTCCCCTAAGTAACACACTCTGGCCAGAGCCAATAGGGCTGCAGGTGAGGAACTGGGGGTTAAAATAGTGACAATTTCCAATGTTATGAGCCTGTATTTGCAAAATGTAGCAAAGGGTCATAAATATGTTGGTCTCTAATATTTTTACACCAAATTTTCAACATAGCCTTGTTATGACCCTGCCTCATGAAGAACAGCAGAGAAAATGTTCAAACTCCTGGCCTAAAGGCAATTTCATGCAGGGAAAGCTAAATCAACTTTCAGGACACAAAAACACATTTGAGGCAGGAGTTTAAAAATGACAGCTGTCACTTTCGTGAAGTGCTGTAAAGAAATGGCTATGTTGAAAATTTGGGGTAAACATATTGTGCTGGATATTCAAACTGTGCCCAAAAAGTGCGCAATAGCAGGAGCAAGCACAAGTCCATTGCGCCCATGTGCAATAGACGCGATATTCAAAAAAGGAGCAAACCAAATTGCGCAGACAGCCAACATCTGAATATCGCACAACTTGCGCCGTAGCACAACTAGGAAGCTGAAGCTGAGCAGATACGATGCGCTATAGCGCAACAAGGGCTGCCCAGCTGAGCAGCCCAGAGGTGCCACAGCGCAAGCAGGGAGCCCACCAGCAGCAGAGCAATGGAACTGCAGAACCAGGGAGGTAGGTAGGGGCCCACCACCCATGCCAGAGATGGGCACAGGAACACACTGCAGAACAGACAATGCACCCCCACACCCCAAGCACAGCACAACTGGGGGAGGGATGGAATATTCACCGGCCCATGGGGACAAGCAAACAAAGCACAGCTGGGCCATAGTGCCTCCGGACACCCACCAGCAAGCTGAGACTGCCACACAAGGAGGGTGGACCACCCCATGGTACAACAGCCCCCTCTCCTGTGCACAGCACACCCTGCACTGTGACCCCAAGACACCCCCCATGAGCAGTGACCATCACTGCAGGAATCCCCATCCATACCCCTCCCCACTGTCACACAGCAACCTCGTATACCACAGAACCATACAAGCCAGACCCACCATGAGCACCCAGCAGTGGGTGGCAGCACACGGCAATTCAACAACGGCAGACACAGTGCCAATGCACACAATACCCCTGAAGCACAACTGAGAGACCGAACATGTGTCGCCACAAGAGGTACCCCACACAGGAAAGGGTGTGCCCCTGACACCACTGCCAGTGATACAGCACCCTCCACAGTAGACAAGTGTCACAGCGCGACCCACCATGAGTCACAGCAGCCAGCACAGACACCCACAGTGCTGCATGGAAGTATGCAGCACACCGGATGCAGCACAGTGCAGGGGCAAACATACACCCATACCCTCAGGGACACCAACACAGGGACACAGTAGTGTGGCAATCAAGCCCCCAGTGTGGGCCCATGTAAACTGTGCACACACAGCCTGCAGTCCACCATGGCACAGGGATGACACCCACCCTGTGCATGAACTGTGACCCTGTATGCCAGCAGCATATGCCTGGATCACAAGTCACAGACAGTGGTGCAGAGCCCCTGCAACACACACAAGCCACAGCACGGAGGTGGGACAGCAACTGCGGAGGCTACAGTGTCACCTGAGGCAAACATGCACCACACCAATGACAGGAGGCAACCCAGCATTGTGACAGTCACAGTGGATGACCTGCAGGGACAACCACCACTGACAAGGCAGCAGACCTCGCAGGCCACAGACATGCAAGGGTGTCAGCTGCACAGGCCAAGGACAGGTTGACAGAGGCACAATGGACACAGAGCAGGCAACATGGACCACTGCACACAGTAATGCAATGCACAGAGAACAACACACATCACAGATACCGACTGATAGCCACTCCCCACACCAGAGACACCACACACACACACATACCCATGACTGAACCACCCTAGATGCCATGCACACCACTGCAACTGAGCACCTATAGCCAGCTGCAAATCAGAGACCACCACAGTATTCATATCAAAATTACTATATTCAAAAACTATAACAACACCAACAACTATATACATATATATACAAACATGGGGTGGAGGGACAGGAACAAGGTGGGGGTGGGTAAGTGGCAGGGGTGAACAAATGGGAGAGGGAAGGTGGGGTGTGAGGGTCGGTCAAAGGAGGGAGGTTGTGCTTGGTCACTGGCATCCAGCCTGCTCCTCCGCTGCCTGGGGCCCTTCCCAGGGTTGCCTCCTCCTCCTCCTCCTCCTCACCCCATGCCGAGGGAGATCCTGTAGGATGGCAAGGGATTCTGCCACCACGCGAACCAGATCCTAGATGGACAGCTCGATCCTCAGGAGTATCCGCACACCTAGGACAAGGGATCAGAGTCAATGGGTGTGACTGTCCATCCCCCTGCAGCCCACCCATCATGCATGGCATACAGCCATGTGCCCCGCTCCTGTGATGGTGTGCACCCACCCACAGTGACCGTGTGCACAAGACATGCCCAACCAGGCAGCAACAGCCATGTGTACCACTGCACACACACACCGCCCATGTCCAACACAGCACAACCAAGGCCATACAGTAAAGTGGCTATGCGGTGGGCAGGCAGTGCCACAGCCATGTGCCCAGTGCATGCATGGACCACCATTGATGCACTCCCAGATATGCAGTGCCACTGGACGGTGCTGACTGTCACATGTCACGTGCATGGCAGTGGTGTCCATGGATGGTGTCCATGCCCTGCTCCCCATCCTGTCACAAAGCATGCAATAGCAATCATGGTGTCATGGCACTCATCCTCATCGGCTTGTTGCTGGCATTGGGGTTGGTCCCCAACACGCTCCCATTCAGTGTCCACCACCCTTCACTACTGCTCCATGGCCCTCCTCCACTCTGCCATGCCTGTGAGAGACAAAAGGAGAGAAACACATCAGTACAAACCCAAAGCATAATCCCCCTGCCCCAATGTGTGTGCCCACCCACCCAGCCAGACCCATACATCCCATACCCTGTAAACACCACCACAGCCAACCCTAGACCATCCCTCCCCTATGTGCTGGACATATAAGACAGTGTTACCCATATGGACCATACAGGTGTGTACATGTATCACCCACCTGGACGAGGCACCATGCCCCTCCTGGCATGTGACCGCAGACGTGCCAGTTGCTCCGGCTCCCTTCGTCGCAGGTCCCCATACTGGTGCCTGCACTGCTCAGCTGTCCTCCTGAGGCCAGTGGCTGCCTCCAGGTCATTGGCCACCTCTTGCCAGACCTGGGTCCTGGCCCTGTCCAGTGACACCTCAGCAAAGAGTGGGCCATAGTGTGGCTCCACAATGGCCACAAGGTTGGCCAACTCAAGGGCACTCCACTGAGGGGATCTCCTGCGTGCCATCTCTAGTGCTATAGTAGGCAATATGGTGCTCCACAGTGTGGCAAACCCACATGGAATTGCTGCACAATACATCTCTTCCATTCTCTATCGCGCTGTCGGTACAGCGCCGCCATTCCCTATTGTGCTGTCACTGAACAGCACAATAGAGCTGCAGACATGCCAGACATATAGCGCCAATGGGGCAAAGGTTGGGCACAGGGTCATGGGTCTCTGGCGCAAGGCCACACACAGCGCCATCATACATCTATGCATCTAGTGCGATTGGTCACCTGTGTGCCATTGCCACAGCGAACTATTGCACAGTTGTGCCACAGCGCCATGTAGTGACCCTCGCCATAGCTCCACTGGCACAATGGTGGCTGTGCCCTGAATTACCTACCGTGCACAGCACATCATCAGCACGGCAGATGCCTGTGTAAGCTACCTGGGCATGTGCAGTGCGGTGTACTATGCAGCCACAGAACTGCACCATTGGCTCAGCAAGTTCAACCCTATTGCACAAAGCGCAACAGCGCGATATTCAGCCGTCATATGCAAATCATCCGATCAGCCATTCAATGGTGCAGCATCACAATTTGCATCTCATTAACATTGCTCCACACCTAATTTGCATAGATTGCGCTATTAAAATGCGACACTGTTCTGCAGTGGCCATATTCAGTTACTGCAGTTGATAGGTGAGTTGAATGCTGTGTGGTGTTCTGGACTGTGGTCTCAGGGACTTGCTTTGTACTGCACAGTCACAGGTAACCACTGTCACCCATACAGGCTGAATAATGACCGAGCGTGGACTGGGTGAGGAGGACGATGGTGGGCGGAAGAGGAGGCCCAATTTTACTAAGGCCGAGACGGAGGCATTCTTCGAGGCCTACCTGGATCAGGAGCCACTGCTCAGTGGACGGCGGGGCACCCCTCAGGCCTGTGCTGCTGCATGGCAGGGGGTGGCATGTGCCGTCAACCTGCATGGCAGCCACCAGCACTCTGTGCAGGAGTGTAAGAAGAATATGGGTACCAACAGGAGGAGGGTGAAGGAGAAGGAGGCTGCCATCAGGGTGGCACGTGCTGCAACAGGCGGGGGCCAGATGGAGGTGGTGCAGCTGACTCCGGCAGAGGACAGGCTCACTGCAAGCATGCAGCACAGTGCCATTGAAGGCATTCCAGGAGGTGGCTTCCAGACAGGTGGTAGTCCATCACTGCATGGTACGTCATGGTCTGTGGGGGGGAAGGTAGATCACATGCACTAACATGTCCTTACTTTCTTTTACAGATCCTGCGTGTGTGCAGAGGTCAGCAGTGGAGGGCCTGTTCACTGCAGAGAGCCATCTGAAGTTGGAGGAGGGACCATCCACCTCTGCAGGTAGCTGGCGTGCATTGCAATAGTGGGTCCGCCTGGCTGTCAACACTGATGTCATTGAGACAGGTGTGGGGGAGGCCCTTCCTGTGTCTCAGCAGTCTGGCATCCAAGCATGCCAGCATGCTGTGGCTGTGGCTGTGGCACAGACCTGCACCATTGATGATGCAATGACCATTAAGGACAGTGACATGTGTGTGTCACAGAATGGACACACAGCAGGCCAGCACATGCCCATGGACCTGGCTGGTTACAACGCCTGGTGTAGGTTTGTTCGGTGTGCTGCAGACACCTGTGCGGGCATGGTTGCGTTCATGCAGTGGAACCCCTGGTGGATCATTGGTGCCACCCCATGAGGCCCGTGCTCAGCTTGCCAGTGCCGCTGGGTCTCTGTGGGGCCACCCATGCATCTGAGGTGGATGTGGCATGGTGCCGCAAGACTGACCTGTCTCCCAGTGTTGGCCCTGTCTGGTGCTGCCCTGTGTATTGTGTGTTTTGGTGGACAGTGCACTGGTGGGTGCCCAGCCCTACACGCAGACACGTGGTCCACCTGCACACCCTCCCAACTGCTGTCCACAGGTGCATGTGCATGATGATGCCTGCATTGCACTGTACACCAAAGTGTGATGGTGCCCAGTATCTGACACATGCACATAGACAGTCAGTGGATGTGGTGGCCTGTGGACATGTGTGTTGCTAGTGTCTGTGTTCCGGCTCTGTTTTGCACCTGACCCCTGTGTACTGTGTGCCTATTGTGTGTGCGTGTGTGTGTGTCCTCCATGTGGTGTGTTACTGTTCACCCTCTCTGGTTGTATGTGTGTGCTTCTGTGCCCTGCCACTTCCCTTGCCGTCATGCACCCTGGTGTGTTTCCATTAATATTATGTGGGTTGTGCCTGCACTGGTGGTTGCACATGGCTCCATGACTTACCTGTGTTGGCTGAAGTGCTCTCTGTGATGGTGTCCCAGTGCAGCTGGACCAGCCGGATCAGTCGAGGTCCTGTCGTCAAGGGGGAACTGCCCATCCGCATCATCACCGGCATCACCGTTGTCCCCATCGCTGTCCCCCTCTTCAACCTGTACGGCTATCCCACAGTCTTTGGCCATGTTGTGCAGGATACAACAGGCCAGGATTATCGCACAGGCCTTTGAGGGGCTATATTGTAGGGCACTGCCAGAGGTATCCAGGCAACAGAAATGATTCTTCAGCATCCCAAACACCCACTCAATGATGTGTGTGGCGGCATGTGCCTCATTGAAGCGTTGCTGCGATGGGGTCGTGGGCCACCGGTAGGGTGTGAGCAGCCAGGGACGGAGTGGGTATCCACTCTCACCTGTGTGGAGATAGTGGAGGTTAGTTTCTTGTTCAGGCTCAGACTGCCCCTAACCCTGTGTGCCACACCCATGGCACCTGTGGCTTACCCCCTTGCCCACAATTGTCAGTTCTACATGCATACCACCCACTAGATGTCCAGTGGGATGTCCCAACTCTGAATTGATGGCCAGTGCTGACTGGTACCATATGAAGGAATCATGTGCTCCCCAAGGGTGCATGGCACAGACATTGATGATGTGCCCACTGGCATCACACACCACCTGGCAGTTGACACTGGCATATCCCTTCCGATTCATATAGGTGGCCCCATCAGAGCCAGGTGGCATGCGAATGGCCACATGGGTGCAGTCTATCGCTCCTAGCATGCCAGGCATACGTGCTACCCTGTGGAACTCCTGTATGATTGCTGTGCACTCCGCCGTGGTGCTGGGGAAATGGATGTACTCCGCTGCATGTGGCAGCAGTGTGCTGAGGAATTGGGTGAGGATGCGTGATGTGGCCAACTGTGTTATGCCTGTGGTGTCCCCTGTTGGTCTCTGGAAGGTACCTGTGGTGAGCAAGCACATGCAGGCCGTTACCTTTGTCTCCACTGACAGAGCATGACTCCATCGTGTGGGTGCCTGCATCACATCCCTGCACAGTTCACAGAGCCGCCTCAGTATTGCCCTGTTCAGGTGGTACTGGCCCACAATCTCAACATCTGAGTACAGCTCAAAGCTGGTGTGGGCTCGTTACTGCCTGTAGGGGGCATACCGCCGACGGGCCCTTCCACGGCCATGTCCCCATGCAGCATGTCTTTCACCCCCACTCATTACAGCTTCCATGTGGAAGGTGGCACTGTCCATGTCCCTGGCTTGTGTTCCCCCAGCTGTTGTTGCTTTGTTCCCCACATTCCTGACTGCTTCCTCACTGCACCGGGTACAACCTACTGGCCTCTGCTCACTGTGGCCCCACACACCTTCCCTTGCCCCTATTCTGTCTCCTTGTTTCTGGCCTGCCCTCTTTGTCCCCCTTGCTCTGTCTCTCTCCCTGCCTCATGTGGCTTCCCTGTAGCATTCTTGTGCCTCTTCCTTGCTAATTTTTATTTTGGCTCATTTCCGCTATGGCGCAACTTCCGCCTGCTCCACTGTTGCACATTGTGCAAGTCTTTGAACATCGTACTGCGCACTTTATGCATGGTTCCACCCCCTTCGGTTGTACATGCCTTCATTATCATTGTGCTGTTGCTCAGCATGTTTTCAGTGGCGCAACTTCCTCCTGCTGAATATCGCAGAATGGTGCATTTTCTGACTTGCACTGGCGCAACCCTATTGCGCATTGCACCCTTTTGAATATCTGGCCTATTGAATATTACTAAACTTTAAGAGCCTGCTTTGCAAAATGCAACATAGCCTCATACAATAAGTGTTTTCTTAAATATCTTTACAGCAAATTTAGAATATAGCCTTCTTATGACCCGCCTCATGATCAAGAGCAGAGAAAAGTTGAAACTCCTCCCAAAAGGTGATTTCACATTAGGAGAGCAAGATCACTTTTGGGATGTAAAGAAACATTTTAGGCAGGATTGGAAAATGACAGCTGTCACACTCATAAGGTTCAATTTAATTCACTTTATTTTTAAAAAGGCACTATTCTAAATTATCTTAGTGCCTATATGCTAAAATTCAATAAATAAGTATTCAGCCATACAATCAACAGAACATAATCTCAGTCTAATAATTATAGTCAGGAATGACAAGTTCAAACAAATTAGTTTTTAAAGTGGTTTTACAGCCCTCCACAGTCAGGCATTCTCGTATCTGATGAGTTAGACATTTCCGCATGGTAGGGGTCATAAACTCAAAAGCACGAGCCCCAAATGTCTTCAGCTGCACCCTGGGAACCTCTAGCAATCCCTCACTGGCAAATCGAGTGTTGGAGGGGCATAGGGATGAAGGAGCTCTTGCAGGTAGCTCGGACCCTGTCCTTGTAGGGCTTTATAGGCCAGCAAACCAACCTTGAAGGTGATCTGCCACTGAACTGGCAGCCAGTGCAGTCTGCACAGCATGGGTGTACCATGGCTGGATTGGGACAACCCAGTAAGCAACCTGGCTGCTGCATTCTGCACCAGCTGCAAGCAGTGGATATCAACCCCAGCAGCCCTAGATACAGGAGTTATAGTAATCAGGAGGGAGGTCACAAAGGCATGGATCAGTATTGAAAGGTTGCCGGGTGGAAAAGATGCTTAACCTGGGTGATATTCTCAGATGGTAAAAGAGGATTTGATGATGGCCGACACCTGAGAATGTAGCATCAGCCTATCAGGTGCTGTGAAGATATAGCTGTATTATGAATTTGGGGAAAATATTGAAAATTACCAAGTTATAAGCATGCATTCACAAATGCAACATATGCTCATAACTTTGTTGTTTTTAATATTGCACCACAAATATTCAATATAACCTTCTTATGGGCCCACCTCATGAACAAGGGCAGAGAAAATGTCCAAAGGGTGATTTTTACAGGGACAGCAAAATCACCTTTTGGGACAGATCTGCCTATTGACAGTGCCTATGTTGAATGGGTGGTGTCTCAAAGAAGACTTGTAGACAATGGGGCAAAATATGCAAAATGGCCAAGGATCGCACTAAGTTCAAAACCCTTTTGAAATACATTTGATACACTTATTTTTTCTCAGTTTGCAGTCGGCTTTGAAGAGAGATGTGTCTGCAGTCTAGAGAGGATTACGGCGTTGGATTCATGATTGGTAAGTAAGGACTGGGGCATGCTGAGTGGGAGGTCAGGTAGAGGTCAAATAGCTGCAAAGAGATTGATGGAGAGGGGTCATTATTCTCTATATGTGCCTGCAGCCTTACCACCTTGGAGCATTCTATCTAAACTGATAAACAAGTAAGGTTGGGACTGGTCAGTGTAGACCAACAAATATGAGGTAGGGATGAGGCTGAAAAAAGCTTTTATTTCAAGGCTACAAAACTAAATAAGTAAATGAAGTTGCTAAGCATTACAATGGTGTGGGCACCTTGTTATATGCTACTTACCCTACAGGGCAGTTGGGTAATTAGGACTTACCTGCTCCATCACAGTTAGGAAGTCCAGAGCTGGGGTATCCTGAGTTGGGGGTATTCTGGTAAGGTCTGAAAGGGAAGAACAGAGAAGGCTGAGGAAACACAAAGGGCCAGAGGTCCTAGAGTAGAGATTAGGGAGTTAGAATTAAATAAAGATACTTATCTGATTAGTATACAGTACGCCAGACCTGTAGAAATTAAGAGAAACATTGATTAGTTAGATTAGCATGGGAAAGTTATAATAGCAAGAGTACAGAGAGAAGAGCAGAGAGATAAAAAGGGTACAGTACAGCATAGGAGTAAAGGAAGTGGGTTTTAGAGGAATAGATACACTTACATTCAAAGTAAGGAAAACAGAAATACTGTATAGACAATAAAAATACAGACAGCTAAAAATAGAATAAAGTGATATTGGGGCTCAGCAAACATACTTGGCATCCTATGTGGCCTGCTGGTGGCCAACAGATTGAAGTAGTAGTCCTGATGGGCTACTGGTAATGCGCGCTGGGCTAGTAGTCCTGCATTACTTAAAAGGGACACCAGTGGTTCAGGGGTTTGAGTTGTCCCTGGATGCCAGTGGTTTAAAGATATAGTCCTGGTAGTATAGTGAGCTAACTGCATTGTGACCAGTGGCAAATGGTGGTGTTTTAATTTTTTATTACTCTAACCTTCTCCTGGCATTTATTGGGGGTAGGACATTCCTGGGCCCCAACTGTATGTAGCATGCAGGAAGGCTGGTCAGGAAACCGCCAATCAGAAATACTGCAGCTATGCTGCACCAATCTTTTTAGCACTACTTCGCTAAAGTGACAGTGCGGTGGGTAATTTCAACTCCCAGCCTGCACAGAGTTCAGGTTGTGGCCTGCTCAGTTTGGGTGGGGAAAAAGATGGATATTTTTTGGAGGAGGAGGAGGCTAGTGCAAATATGCCTCCGTCTACAAATCACTCACACAGCATCTATGTGAAGAACCTCCAAGGGGCTTGTTAAGAGGGTGCAGAGGGTGAATGTCCAGCAGGAGATGGCAGACACTGCTAGCTAATCTGTACAGTGGCTAAGTGTAAATGTCCTGAGGGCTTGGTAGAAAGGGACAGGAAGAGTAAATGCACAGGATGGGGGCCACAAAGGAAAAGCCACACACTGTGGCTGAAGGTCGGTGGCTGAAATGGGCTTAAAAGTAGCTGTGGGAGGCAGGCAAAGGTGAATCAACGGCTCCCTGAGGGGAGCATGGAGCAGCACACACTGCTTACAATAAAGCTGTGCAGTGGCAAATATCAGAGGACCAGGGCTAACTAAACGATTGGGGTGAGGAAAAGATCATCAAAATAGCCAGGAGTGCATATTCAAAACTGTACAGCAGCAAATGCAAGGAGCTCTAATGGGCTATAAATATAAATAAATGTATTTCCTTCCAAGGGAGCTCTGATGTTTTGTGGGATTATTGAGTAATTCGAGTAATTTTGCTGAAGAAATTATTATATAAAAGCCAGGGTCTGGTGGCCACAGGGTTTGCATTAGAGCTAGTAAAGTAAGGTCAAATTGACCTCTGCTTCAAATGCTGGGGTTAGACCAGAGAATCCTGGGGTAAGAAATTGCTGTAGTGACTTTGTGCAGCATTACCCGATGAAATCCATGAAATCCTTTCCATATACAGGGTCAAGGCTGAAGCACTGCTTTCACATTTGTGCTTCAAAATCCTCAGAATTCCCATTTGAAACTTCTGTAGTGGGTTAGCTCAAGCCTTGGGCCACCAAGCCCCCAGAAGCTCTGGGGTTTTAGATGCTGTGTGGTACATTTTGAAGCTTATTTTGGGCATACAACACACTTCTGTTAAAGTAATGGTATAAGATTTTTACTTTAAGTTTTGGGCTTCATAGCCCGTTACCCTGCTGTGGTGATAGTCCCTCCTTGTCAAAATTATAAATTGTAATGCTCTCCTGTAAGGGATGGAAGGGATCGTAACTGCGGCCAGACTGAATGCCAGCTGATCCTTTCCACTTCCTGGTCCACTGACCATGCCACCGCGGTTGGACATTTTGTGACTGACAGACAACAAACACATGCTGGGCAACCTGAAACATCCTTATTGTTTCAAAAACAAACTGTTGCTCTTCTTAATATAATATATTCTGTTTACTTTTTAGTGTGCCAGCCATTTCCATGCTACAGACTATTCTCAATATGAGAAACTGCTGGTTCAAAACCTATACTGCTGGGAGGTCAAAGGGTCATGAGCATCTCCCAGGTGGAGTATGGGCAGCACAGTAGAAAAAAATTTTGCTATTCCTTGTATTAAACTGTTAAAGCACATATAATATACTATTGGGGGGCTTCTAAATAGTGATTTAGTGAAAAACACAGTATACTGATAATATGTTCTCCCTCCTCCCCCATGTCACACAAACATAGAAACATAGACTTTGACGGCAGATGAAGACCGCTTGTCCCATCTAGTCTGCCCATTTCCCTACCTACAGGATAGGCCGCAGATCCTAGTTAACCAACAGCCTATTTCTTCCTACTCCCCACAAGAATTGCCTTATGTCTGTCCCATGCATTCCTGAATTATCCCACAGTTTTAGGCCCCACGACCTCTTCAGGAAGGCTGTTCCATGCATTCACTACCCTCTCTGTGAAATAATACTTCCTCACATTGCCCCTGAACCACCCCCATCTTTAAATTGTGTCCCCTTGTTCTTGCGTCTCTTTTTCTGAAAGATGTTACCCTCTTGGACTTTGTTGATTCCACTGAGGTACTTAAAAGTTTCTATCATGTCCCCTTCCCTCCTTTCCTCAAGGGTAT
The DNA here is from genome assembly GCA_016271365.2 of Neoceratodus forsteri. NCBI lineage: Eukaryota > Metazoa > Chordata > Ceratodontiformes > Ceratodontidae > Neoceratodus > Neoceratodus forsteri. The sequence continues at coordinate 61,458,423 of CM028130.1, forward strand.
ACATATTAAGCTCCTTTAGTCTCTCCTCATATGGCTTCTCTTGCAGACCCTGCACCATTTTAGTTGCCCTCCTCTGGACTGCCTCTATCCTGTCTATGTCCTTGTGGAGATGGGGTCTCCAGAACTGGATGCAGTACTCCAGATGGGGTCTCACCAACTGTCTGTACAGAGGGATAACAACTTCCTGTTTTCTGCTGCTGATGCCTCTCCCTTTGCATCCCAGTATACCCCCAGCCCTCCCTACTGCCTTCTCACATTGCTTGCTAACCTTAAGGTTATCTGATATGATTACCCCCAGGTCCCTTTCCTTTTTTGTTGTTGTTACTACCTCCCCCCCATTGTGTATTCTTCCCCTGGGTTCTTGTTTCCCAGGTGCATTATTTTGCACTTCTTTGCATTGAATCCTAGCTACCGTACTTCTGACCATTCCTCCAACCTTGCCAAGTCCCTTCTCATCCTTTCCACACCTCCTTGTGTGTCAACCCTGTTGCAGATCTTTGTGTCATCTGCAAAGAGGCATACTTTTCCTTCCAGTCCCTCTGCAATGTCACTTATGAAGACATTAAAAAGGACTGGTCCCAATACTTAACCCTGCAGTGCCCCACTAGTAACCCCTCTTTCTTCAGAGTGGACTCCATTTACAATTACCTTCTGTGTCCTGTTGTCCAGCCAATATTTTACCCAGGCTACCACCCTGGGACCCTCCCCAGAGCTGGTTAATTTGATTATTAATCTTTTGTGTGGGACTGTGTCAAATGCCTTGCTAAAGTCTAGGTAGGCCATGTCCACAGCCCCTCCCTGGTCTACTACTTTGGTCACCCAGTCAAAGAAATCTATTAGATTCGTCTGACATGACCTTCCCTCTGTGAACCCATGCTGCCTTGGGTCTTGTGCCCCACTGGCCTCTCGGTACTCAACTATTCTTTCCTTCAGAAGTGACTCCATCACTTTCCCTACCACAGAGGTCAGACTGATAGCTCTGTAGTTTGCTGCCTCTGTCTTGGTCCCACTTTTGTGAAGGGGAATCACAGCTGCCTTCCTCCAGTCCTCAGTTACCACACCATCCTCCCATGATTTATTAAAAAGATTAGCTAGTGGTTTCACTAGTACCCCCTTAATTCTTTTAGAATTCTGGGGTGAATTCCATCAGACCCCATTGCTTTGTCCACCTTCAGTTTTAGGAGTTCTTGCAGAACCCTTTCTTCTATGAAAGGACTGGGATCGACCCCCTATCAAGAGTGCTTCTGTTAACTGGATTAGGCACTTCCCCTCCTTTTTGTGAATACTGAGCAGAAATATTGATTCAGTATCCCTGTTTTTCACTGTCCCCTCTGCCCACCCACAGTTCATTCTATTCAGCCTCGCTATCCCTCCTTTGTCTTTCTCGCTTGCTGATGTACCTATAAAAGGTTTTAACCCCTTCTTAACCGAGGTTTGCTATCTTTTCCTCAGTTTGGGCCTTTGCTATTCTGACTTCCCTCCCTGCTTCCTTCTGCCTTAACTGGTACAGCACTCTGTCCTGCTCCTTCTGTGTTTCCTTATACTTCCAGAATGCTATCTTTTCTTCCTGACTTTCACAGCCACTTCTTTTGAGAACCATAGTGACTTTTCCTTTCATTTTGATTTGTTTATTTGCTCCACACAAAGGCTTGTTGTCTCTGTGATGGCAGTTTTGATGATTCACCTTTGTTGCTCCACACCTCCTTCTAGCCTGTTTGCTAGTGCTTTTCTGAGGCACTCTCCCATTTTGCCAAAGTCAGCCCTCCTAAAGTCCAGTACCCTCACTTTTGTATGGCTTGACTCTGTAGCTGAGTTTAATGTAAACCACACCATTTGATGGTCACTTGTTCCCAGATGGCAACCCACTTCTAGATCTGAGATCCTCTCACTGCCCCGTTTGAGAGTACCAGGTCTAAGATTGCTCCCTCATGAGTGGGTTCTGAAACTAGCTGTCTGAGGCCTGCCACCTGTAGGGCATCAAGAATGGCCCTGCTCTTGGATGTGGCTGCAGCAAATATGCTCCAGTTAACATCTGGCATATTCAGGTCTCCCATCAACAGTATCTCCCCTTTCTCTGCCATTCTAAGAATGCCTACTATCATATCCTTATCCATTCCCTCCCCTGACATGAGGGTCTGTACACAACCCCTGTGCGGATTGTAGTGCCCTTTCCAGTCTCCAAGGTGACCCACAGTGCCTCCTGTCCTCCCTGTTTACTCTTTTGTTCAGTTGCTTTTATCCTTCCTTTACATAGAGCTACTCCCCCTTCACACCTGCCTGTCTCTCCTGTAGGTTATGTACCCTGGTATGTTGACATCCAGTCATGGTTCTCTGTGTACCATGTTTCTGTGACTGAACGATATCCAGGCATCCCTCTTCCATCAAGGCCACCTGCTCAGGAGCTTGTTGCCCAGACTACGGCATTGGTACTCATACCCTCTATTTCCTGATGGCCTTACTCCTTTTGCCCCATCCCTGTCCTTCTTGCCTTTGTCACTTTCTCCATTTACCCCTGCCCTTCTCCATATCGACACTGCTATGTTGGTGTTTGCCACACCTACTACCATGATTTTTTGGGGGGCTAGGATTTCCCTGCTCCTTTCCAGTGCCTCCCCCCTTGGCTAGTTTATATGCTTGCCAATGAAGCATTTAAACCTATCACCTAGGATCCTGGTTCCCCTCCTGGACAGATGCAGTCCATCATGCCCGTATAGGTTTGCATCACTCCAAGTGGACCCCCAGTCCCCAATGAAGCCAAATCCCTGAGCTCCACACCAGTTTTTCAACCATTGATTGAATCCCATGGTGAGGAACACCCTAGCCTCTCCTACGCCATAGATGGGAAGCACCTCCGAGAAGGTTACCGTGCATGCTACTTGTCTAAGGCCCTTCCCGAATTCCACAAACTCTTCCTGCACTTCTCTAATCCCTTTCTTAGCCAGGTCATTTGTCCCTAGGTGGACAATGACATCCAGCTCCCTCCCCTGTGCAGCTGCTCCAGCAATCCTGAGGATTTGCTCCCTGTCCCTCCAAGCCATGGCGCCAGGTAGGCACCTTACCTCCCTCTCCCCTTCCTCCCCCAGTTCTACCTTTCTAACAATGGTGTCCCCCACCAGGAGTTGTTTCCTTCTCCTGAGGGGTCCCCTGCCACCCTTCTGTGAGTCTCCTTTATGGAGGTTCCCAGCATCCTCCTTGGTTTCCACTGTGGGTGCCTCCATAGAGGAACTTCACTTTGCCAGAATGGCATAAGAATTGTGGAGAGGTACAACTGAAGGGATGCAATTCTGTTCCACCACCCTCACTTAACCCACTGTGGTCCAACCGCTCCTCTTTCTTGGCAACCTCTGAAGCAACGGCAGTAGCACTGCTGGTCCCTAGATGGAAGAGGAGGTCCCACAAATCCTGGCCAACTCAGCCTGGAGATAAGCAACCTCCTCCCTCAGCCCAGAGAGGTGCCTGCAGATGGGATAACACCGCATCCTCCAGAATGTCTCCCAGAAGACTGCTGCTCCACAGCCACTGCACTGCACTACTCCCATCATGTCGTATTTCTGGTCCTGTAACTGTTTGCAATCCTTACTCTTTACTGTGTTTTTTTTCTCTCTCTCTCTCTCTCTCCTTACTTTCTGCCTGTGTGCCCTTTAAGCCCCTGATTGTCCTGTTCTGAGACAAGAATATCCTATATTTCTCAATAGAACCTTTACTTGCTCAGAGGCAGACCTCCAACAGCTAGAGGGGCCGGAGAGCTACTCTTGCCCTTCTAGGATGGTGGGTCTTTGGTGGCTCTGTGATCACTCACTTTCTGCTCCCAAACAGGAAGTTCCTGTTGTCAGTCAAATCCTGTGCCTATAAAAGTAGAACTAGCTTTGGGACAATATAGTCCCAGTAGAGAATCAGTCACACAGCAGTCCTTTCTCCTGGTGTCTTCTGCCAAGCTACTAGCAGGATATTTCTAAGGCAGTCTTTAAATGTAGCTTCCTTCTAGCTAAGCCAGTTCCCCTACTTACTAGATCTTTCTACAAGTAATTTAAACCTCACAGCCATCAAGTCTTTTCACTCACCTGAGATTTACACCTAGATAACTGTTCAGATAACCATTCAGTTCAGTTAACTCAGACAAACACACACTTTTTTTTTGTTTTGTTTGTTAGTTTTTTTTACCCTAAATTAAAGGTCCAAGTACAAGAGTTCTACTTCTTTAGTCCCAGTAGAAGTCCAGTCACACAGCAGTCCTTTCTCCTGGTGTCTTCTGCCAAACTACTAGCAGGATCTTTCTAATGCAATCTTTAAATGTAGCTTCCTTCTAGCTAAAGTTACTCCCCTACTTACTAGATTTTTCTACAAGTAATTTAAACCTCACAGCTATCAAGTCCTTTCAATCACCTGAGATTTACATCTAGATAACTTCAGATAACCATTCATATCAGTTAACTCAGACAAACACACACTTTTTGTTTTGTTTGTTAGTTGTTTTTTGTTTACCCTAAATTAAAGGTCCAAGTACAAGAGTTCTACTTCTTTACTCCCAGTAGAGAAGTCCAGTCACTCAGCAATCCTTTCTCCTGGTGTCTTCTGCCAAGCTACTAGCAGGATCTTTCTAATGCAATCTTTAAATGTAGCTTCCTTCTAGCTAAGTTACTCCCCCTACTTACTAGATCTTTCTACAAGTAATTTAAACCTCACAGCTATCAAGTCCTTTCAATCACCTGAGATTTACACCTAGATAACTTCAGATAACCATTCAGTTCAGTTAACTCAGACAAACACACACTTTGTTTTGTTTTGTTTGTTAGTTGTTTTACCTAAATTAAAGGTCCAAGTACAAGAGTTCTACTTCTTTAGTCCCAGTAAAGAGTCCAGTCACACACAACAGTCCTTTCTCCTGTTGTCTTCTGCCAAGCTATCCACAATTACCAATGCTGACTTGAAAAGTCTTTTAGATAATTGGTTGCCAGTCTATACTGTCATTCAAACCAAACCTTGGATTGGTGGCATCAAATTTATTTATATAATATGCCTCTCTCCAGTGTGAAACCTGTCAGTCCATCATACAGCTTCCGTACTCCCCCAGTGGTGCCAGCCCCCCGCTTTGCCCTTCCTGCCTCCATCCTTAATGACCTGTTAGGCCCACTCCATTTTCATGACTTCTTCCTCCCCCATGTCCCCCAACAAACCCTCAATATACTCTTTTAAATCCGCTTCATTGTTCATATCCTCATCGTCCTTACCACTATCCGATTGTGGCCCACTGGGGCAGGGTTGGCTTGACTCCTGCCCCAGGTGTTACCAGTGGGCTGGGTCCAGCCCTCTTTGGCCTCTTGTTCACCTTTCCTACACCTGGCCTCTCATCGCACCCCTTCTGCTTCTTCTGGGCCTCCTCCTCTTCTGCCTCCCTTTTCTTCGCAGTCTCACCAGCTCTGTCATCTGGGACATCGGCTTCGTTACCTCTGCCAACATTGTAGCCCTGGACACTGGAGCTCTCTTGGGTGCCATCTCTCCTATTGAGTGACTTGACTACATGAGAGGTATAACCATAAGCCTACAGTAATGTGCAGCCAAGTTGTTCTCTTTCCCGAGACCCACCTCCCAGCCTGCCCTAGTCCCCCATGCCTTGGGACATGTGGAACAGGGACTAGGCCACCATCACTGCCCTCCCCCATGCCAGGTGGCCTCCCATGTCTGTGGTTTCTCATATTGAGAATAGTCTTTAGCATGGAAATGGTTGGCACACTAATAAGTAAACAGAATATATTATATTAAGAAGAACAACAGTTTTTTGAAGCAATAAGGATATTTTGGGACACCCAGCATGTGTTTGTTGTCTGTTGCTGGGTGCTGCAGAACAGATCAGGTGCACAGGGTGTGAGCACATTGGCCATGTGACCACTGGCGCCCTCCAACGCCCAGCTCCCAAGAACAAGTAGTGTTTTTTAACTGCGTGAGTGCAGAGTGAAGTACCTCCATGTAAAGAGAGAGTGGGGGTCAGAAGAGCACCTGAGAAACTTTCACAATTACCCAAAAGTGAATACTCAGACTTGAGAATGCATTACCCCAGTAATATGAATAGATTAAGAAAGTAAAAAGTCAGTACGGATATTTAAAGCAGGCTTCAGTTAAAAATACTTTTGTAACTTGGGGTGGCATTCTACTTAATTCACAGGGAGCACCTGGTAGAATACAGGGTTATGAGCATTACTTTGTTTTTCAGATTGAATGCAGGAAACTTCCAAAAATAAAGCACAAAACAGGTATAAGGGACTTCATAAAATATAACAGGTCTTTGTGAAATTGTGATGGAACATAAATAAGAACAGATTGTGGCACAGTACTAGTGAAATGTTAGAGAACACAAAACCGTAAAAAATATTTTTCTGATTTTAAACAGGGTGCTCTGTGGTTAATTTGAAAAGTGGAAAGCAGGTATAGTAATTTTTTCTGGCTACTTGTTAAGGATAATTACGCTGATTGTTTTTAATAAAACTTTGTAAATGCTTGTGATCTTCTATATATGAGAGGTGGATTATAACTGGGAATGTATTCTTCTGGTCATAATAGGTTAGAATTGAGAAGGAATGTTTACTGAGCTAATAGGAGAAATAATGGCCTTTTGTATTTTTAGAACAGTCTAAAGAAAGTTTCAAACTAGACTACTTTCAAAAATGAAATATTTGGGGTGAGAATATATTTTGTGTGGAAATATCAATCTATGGTGTATTCAAAACTACATAGATTCTGTTCTAAATATTGGATATAAGTCTTAATGTATTACTTCTATACAGATCCATTCACTAATGAAGGATGCCCATTCCAAAACATATGAATAAAACACACTGGCCCAGATATTCAAACTACGCCCAAAAAGTGTGCAATAGCAGAAGCAAGCGCAAGTCTATTGTGCCCATGTGCAAGAGACACGATATTCAAAAATAGAGCAGGCCAAACTGTGCCTACAGCTGATGACTGAATATCACACCACCTGTGCCATAGCGCAACTAGGGAGGGGAAGCTGAGCAGATCTGATGCACCATAGCACAACAAGGGATATTCAGCTAAGCAGTCCAGAGGCACCATAGTGCAACCAGGGATGCCCCCCAGCAGCAGAGCAATGTAACTGCACAACCAGGGAGGTAGGGGGCCCACCCACATGTCTCAGATGGGCACAGGAACACACAGCAGAACTGACATCGTCCTCCCACACCCATACACTGCACAACTGGGGAGGGCCAGAATAACCACTGGCCCATGGAGACAAGCAAACAATCCACAGCCGGGCCACAGTGCTCCATCACACCTACCAGCAGCTGTGACTGGCACGCAAGGAGGTTTGACCACCCCGTGCCACACCATCCCCCCCAATGCAGAGCACACTCTGCACTGTGACTCCCAGACAATCCCCCATGAGCAGTGACCACCACTGCAGGAAACCTCATGCATGCCACCACCCCCACTGTGACACTGTAACCCTGTGCACCACAGAACCATGCAAGCCAGCACCACCATGAGCACCCCATCAGAGGGTGGCAGCACACAGCAATGCAACAATGGCAGACACAGTGCCACCATGCAGAGTCCTTCCGAGGTACTGCTGAGAGACCAACCATGCGTCAGCACAAGAGGTACCCTACACGGGACAGGGCGTGCCCTTGACACCACCACCACCAGTGGTACAGCTCCCTGCACAGTAGTCCAATGACACACCCCGACCAACCCCTGGCCACAACAGCCAGCACAGCCACCCACAGTGGTGCGTGGAAGCATGCACCACACCAGATGCCACACAGTGTATAGATAGACACCCATCCATACCCAAGGGCACAACAACACAGGGATGCAGTGGTGGGGCAACCAAGCTCCCATTGTGGGCCCATGTAAACTGTGTACACACACAACCCTCAGTCCTCCATGGCACTGAAGTGCCAGCCACCCTGTGCAGGCACAGTGGACCCATACACCACCATAAGTCACCCGGAGCACAAGTCACAGACAGTGGGGCACATCCCCTGCAACACACACAAGGCACAGCATGGAGAAGAGACAACTGTGGTGCCCACAGTGCCACCCGAGGCAGGCCTGCACCACACTAGTGACAGGAGGCAACCCAGCAATGTGACGGGTAGAGTGGCTGCCCTGCAGGACTGCCACCACTGACATGCCAACGGACCATGCAGGTCACTGACATGCATGTGTGTCAGCTGCACAGGCCATGGACGGCCGATCGGTGCACCATGGACACAGAGAATGCACCATGGACCACAGCACACAGTCATCCAGTGCACAGGGAACAACACACACACCACAGACACTGACTGATAGCTACCCCACACCATAGTCACATCCACGGCACACACACACACACACACACCCATGACTGCACCACCCCTGATGCCATGCACTCCACTGCAACTGAGTACCTATAGCCGCTGCAAATCAGAGACCACAACAGTATTCATATAAAATTAAATGTATTGAAAAATATATAACAATCAACTATATACAATAATACAAGAACTATAGACAACATAACATAGGAACTATATGCAAGGTTGTGGGGGCCACAAACAAGGTGGGGGTGGGTAAAGGGCAGGGGTGGACAAATGGGATGGGGAAGGAGGGGTGTGAGGGGGTGCAGGGGGTAGGGGAATACTGGGAGCAATCCATCTCTAGTGGGAGCGCCTCTCCCTGCTCTGGCTCCTCCAGGACCTGTGCCTCCTCAGTACCCTGGTCTCATCTATGCATTGCAAGATGTCCAGCGATGCCCATGCCACCACCAATATCTCCCGCAGTGCCTCCCCGATCTCATGAAGATGGCTGGTACCTAGGACAAGGGAGCACAGTCAAGAGGTGTGAATGCACAACCCCATACAGCCCACCCACTGTGCATGGCATACGGCCGTGGGACATACCACTGTGATGGTGTATGACCACCCACAGTGATCACGTCCACAGGACCTGCCCACCCAGGTGCATACAGCCATGTGGAACGCTGCACACACCCACCGGCCAAGTCACGCACAGCACCACTGTGGCCGTTTAGTGGTATGGCTATGTGGTGCAAAGGCAGTGGCACAACCATGTACCTAGTGCATGCATGGACCACCATTGACACACTCCCAGACATGCATTGCCACTGGACAGTGTTGACTGTAATAAGTTGCGTGCATGGCAGTGGTGTTGATGGATGGTGGCCATGCCCGCTGCCAGCCTGTCACACAGCATGCAAGTAATATCATGGATGTATGGCACTCACCTTCATTGGGCCAGTGAGGTTGGTGGTGATGGCCCCTCGCCGCCTGGCTGCACCATCCTCCACGCCGCGCTCTTCCCTCACATGGTGGCATTCCTCTGGGCCTGTGGGGCAAACAAGGAGAGAGGAACATCAGTACAATCCCGAGCAAAGTCCCTCTGCCCCAGGTGTGGACCTCCCACCCAGCCAGACCCACCCACCCCACATCCTGTGAACTCCACCACAGCCAACCCGGACAGTCCCTCCCCTATGTGCTGGACACATACAACACTGCTACCCATATGGATGATAAAAGTGTGTTGACGGAACCCCTACCTGGCCGTGGCACCATACCCCTCCTGGCACGTGCCCGCAGGCATGCCAATAGCTCCAGCTCCCTCCTCTGCAGGTCCCCTTATTGGTGCCTGCACTTCTCTGCACTTCTCCCCCATCCAGTTGCCTCCTCCAGGGCAGTGGCCACCTCCTGCCACACCTGGGTCCTGGACCTGTCCAGGGGTGCCTCCCCGAACAGAGGCCCATGGTGTGGCTCCACAATGGCCACTAGGTTTGCTAATTCAATTGCAGACCACTGGGCTGCTCTTCTGCGATGCCATTCTCTCTTTTCTAGTTGGCAATATGGCACTCTACAGCGCAGCTCTCCGTGCTGATGCTGTGTGACTAGCGCTGCCATTCCCTATCATATTGTCACTGAACAGAGCAGTAGAGGTGCACCCATGCTGGCGCCAATCGCCTAGGGGGCAAAGGTCAGACACAAGGTCAAGGGTCTCTGGTGCATGGACACGCACAGTACCATTGGAACACAATGCGTGTAGTGTGATAGGCTGCCTGTGTGCCAGCCCCATAGTGGCCTACTGTGCAGTTGGCCCATTGCGCCTATGATGGCCCAGTGCCACAGCGCCATGTAATGACCATCGCTATAGCGCCACTAGCACAATGGTGGCCGTGCCCTGCATTGCCTACTGCACACAGCACGTCATCAGCACAGCAGATGCCTGCATCAGCAACCCGGGCATGCGCAGTGAAGTGTGTACTACGCATGTCACAGAACTGCGCCATTGTCTCAGCACGTTCAACACAATTGCGCAAAGTGCAACAGCACGATATTCAGCCGTCATATGCAAATCATCTACTCAGCCATTCAATGGCTCAGCACTGTAATTTGCATCTACTTGAAGTTGCTCCTCACCTCATTTGCATGGGTTGCGCTATAAAAGTGCGACATTGTGCTGCAGTGGCCATAGTTGGTTACTGCAGTCTATTGGTGAGTTGCATGCTGTTAGGGAGTGTGGACTGTGAATTTAGGAACGTGCATGGGACTGCACAGTCACAGGTAACAGCTGCCATTCTTACAGGCTACATAATGACCGAGCAGGTTGTTGGAGAGGAGGAACACAGTGGTGGGAGGAAGAGGAGGCCTAACTTTACAAAGGCGAACCGAGGCCCTGTTCGAGGCCTACCTGGATCAGGAGCCACTTCTCAGTGGATGGCAGGGAACACCTCAAGCCCATGCTGCTGCATGGGAGGAGGTGGCACGTGCTTTAAACCTGCATGTCAGCCACCTGCGCTCTGTGCAGGAGTGTAAGAAAAGATGGGCATGGACAGGAGGAGGATAAAGGAGAAGGTGGCTGCCATCAGGGCAGCATGTGCTGCAACAGGTGGGGGGACAGCCGGAGGCGGTACAGCTGACCCCACAGGAGGAGAGGCTTGCTGGAAGCATGCAGCGCAGTGCCATTGAGGGTGTTCAGGGTGGTGGCTTCCAGATAGGTGGTGGCCCATCACTGCATGGTAAGTCATGGTCTGTCTATGGGGTCCAGGGTTGGTCACGCAGTAGCGTGACTTTGCTTTCCTTAAAGATCCTGAGTGTCTGCATAGGTCAGCGGTGGTGGGCCTGTCCACTGAGGACAGTCAGCTGGAGTTAGAGGAGGGCCCATCCACCTCCACAGGTATACATGGAGCATTGTGACAGTGGGACGCCTGGCTGTCCACACTGATGTCATTATAACAGGTGTGGAGAAGCCTGCCTGTGTCCCAATGTGCTGGCATCCATGGATGCCAGCATGCTGTGACTGTGGCTGGTGCAGAGTCCGTCACCAGTGATGAAACCGGTACCATCATGGGCAGTGACATGTGTGTGCCATGGGATGGTCACACAGCAGGGCAATTCGTGCCCATGGCTGTGGGGGGTGCTGCTGTGGAGGCCTGCATGTCAGCACAGTCCCAGCCTGTGCCTGTCAGCACCAGTGGGGCAGCACTGGTGTCTGTTCAGGACAGTGGGACTGTTGCGGCCACTGTGACGGCACCACTGAACCCTGGGGAGTGGCAGCCATATGGGCAGTATCAGCAGGCGGCCAATGGGCTTGGAGGTACAGGGTTCAGTGGTGGCATCTGCGCACTGCCTGTGGACATGCCCAGACCTGGTCCTAGTGCACAGCACCCACCCTCAAGGGGTGCTGATCATTGAGGCCATGCACACCCTGAAGGACAGGATGCCGAGAATGCAGATGACCTCTTGGACTAGCACACCCGCCTACTGCAAGCATCAGTCCAGCAGCAGATGCGGCTTGTGATGTCTGTGGATGCACTGCGTGTGGCTCTGGAGTGGGCGAGAGCATCGCAGCAGGCACACATTGATCCTGGCAGGGATGGACCATTTGCGGGAGGATGTGACCGCTGCCATTGACAGGCATGCACAGGCATTCACTGCTGTCATGGCCACAATGGGCACACAGTCAGGTGCCCATGCGTCGCGGACACCACGCAGTGCACTATCCACCCCCCGTTTCTGGCGTCGTGCGACTCCCACCCTGTTGACACCTGGTTCAGCTGTGGGCATCCCAAGCACTCCTGGCACAGGCATGTTTGGTGTGCTGCAGACCCCTGCACAAGCATGGTCGTGTTCATGCAGTGAAACCCCTGGGGGACCGTCGGTGCCACCTCATGAGGCCAGTGGTCAGCCTGTCACTGCTGATGAGTCTCGGCAGGGCTGCCCATGCGTCCATGGCAGCCGTGGCACTGTGTCGCGTGACTGACCTGTCTCCCAGCACAGCTACTGTCTGGCGCTGCCCTGTGTGCATTGTGTATTTCAGTGGCAGTGCATGGGTGGGTACTCGGCCCTGCATGCAGACACACAGTCCACCAGCACACCCTCCCTGCTGAGTCCGCAGTTTTGTGTGCATGATGATGCCTGCTTTGCGCTGTACACCAATGTGCAAAGGTGCTCAGCATCTGACACATGCACATGGACAGGCAGTGGGCGTGGTGGCCTGTGGACATGTGTGTTGCTAGGGTTGTTGTTCTGAGTCAGTGTGCCTCCTGCCCTCTGTGCACATTTGGTGCATTGTGTGTGTGCATGTGTGTGTCTGTCTATCCACGTGGCATGTTAATCCTCACCCATCCCTGGTTGTGTGTGTGCTTCTGTGCCTGGCCAGTTCCCTTGATGGCATGCACCCCTGGTGTGTGTCCATGCGTGTTTATGGGTTGTGCCTTAGCCACTGGTGGTTGCACATGACCCCATGACTTACCTGGTTGGCTGAAGTGCTCCTCCGTGATGGTGTCCTGGTGCAGCTGTGCCAGCCAGATTCATCGGGGGTCCCGTCGCCCAAGGGGGGGTTGCCCATCACACTTATCACCCTGAGTCCTCATTGTCCCCATCACTGTCCCCCTCTTCAACCTGTATGGCTATCCCACATTCGTTGGCCATGTTGTGCAGGATACTACAGGCCAGGAATAGCCCTCAGGCCTTTGAGGGGCTGTACTGTAGGGCACCGCCAAAGGTGTCCAGACAACAGAAACATGCCTTCAGCATCCTGAACACCCGCTCGATGACATTATGTGTGGTGGCATGTGCCTCATTGTAACATTGCTGCGATGGGGTCGCGGGCCGCCGGTAGGGTGTGAGCAGCCAGGGATGGAGTGGGTATCCACTGTCACCTTTGTGTAGAGGGTGGAGGTTAGTTTGGTGATCAGCATCGCCCTGCCCCAGGCCATGTAGGCCACTACCCATATCACCTCTGACCTTGCCCCCAGCCCTATAATTGTCCATGTGGTTTGCATACTCACCACTAGGTGTTCAGTGGGGATGTCCCCACTCTCGAATCTGTGGCACAGTGCCGACTGGTGCCAGATAGAAAGAATCGTGTGCTCCCCCAGGGTGCTTGGCACAGACATTGATTATGCGCCCTCTGGCATCGCACACCACCTGGCAGTTGATGCTGGCATAACCCTTGCCATTGATGTATGCGACCCCCTCGGGGCCAGGTGGTGTGCGTGTGGCCACATGGGTGCAGTCTATTGCCCCTAGCATGCCAGGCATACATGCTACCCTGTGGAACTCCTGTATGTTTGCTGTGCTCTCTGCCACTGTGCTGGGGAAATGGATGTGCCACATCATGTGGCAGCAATGCGCTGAGGAATTGGGTGAGGTGGCATGACATGGCCAAATGGGTTATGCCTGTGTTGTCCCCAATGAGGTCTCTGGAAGGTACTCGTGGTGAGCAAGCACATGCAGGCTGTTACCTTAGTCTCCAGTGACAGGGCATGGCGCCGTCATGTGGGTGCCTGCATCACATCACTGCACAACTCACAGAGCCACCTCAAAATTGCCCTATTCAGGCAGTACTGGCCCACAATCTCAGTATCAGTGTACAGCTCAAAGCTGGTGCGGGCTCGGTACTGCCTGTTGGGGGCATACCGCTGACGGGCTCTTTCATGGCCACGCCCCCCTGCAGCATGCCTTCTCACCCTCTCATAATGGCCTCCATCTGGAAGGTGGCATTGGCCATGTCCCTAGCTGTGTTCACCCCTGGCAGCTGTTGCTGTATTCCCCCGCTGTCCTCCCTGCTACTTCCCGTGCACCAGGAACACTTGCCTGTGCTGGCCTCTGTGTCTGTGGCACTTCCCCTTCTGCACTTGCTGTGGCTCCACCTTCCCTGTGCCTGGGTGTTCAGAGTGCCCTTTCCTGGCCTGATCTATTTGTGCCTCCTGCCCTGTCTGTCTGCCTATAGTTCTGACTCATGTGCTTCTCTATAGTGTTCTTGTGCCTCTCCCTTGCTCCTTTTATTTTTGGCTCATTTCAGCTATGGTGCAACTTCTGCTTGCTCCCCTATTGCTCATGGGCAAGTCGTTGAATATCACACTCGCCATTTATGCATGGTTCCTCACCCTTCAGTTGCGCATGCCTTCATTATCATTGCGCTGTTGCTCAGCATGATGTCAGGGGTGCAACTGCCTCCTGCTCAATATCGCAGAATAGTGCAATTTAGGACTTGCGCAGGCGCAGCCCTATTGCGCATGGCTCAACTCTTCTGAATATCTGGGCCATTGTACTGTATACTAAGCAGTAATGGATATGTATTAGAAGAATAAAGAAAAATAAATTTATACAATTTGGTGAGTGGGCTCAGTTGCTACCAATTTGTTTTAGTCTAGTTTTGCCTTGTTTGGTAGTGGGCTACTCCCTTAATGAGTATCTTTTTTTGTTTGAATCGAGATTGGCTGTACTAGACCCAGATTTTTTTCATTTTTTTTTTTTAAATAATGTGCCGTCTATGTTTACTAAAGTTAAGGAATCTTTCTATGAAGTTATTGCAATATTTTATTCATTTTTTGTGTGTCTAGATCTAGCTCTAACATTCTGAAGAACATTACTAAATCTTCACATAGAAAAGCAGGGTAAATACAATTTGAATGTAAAAATCATGGCACTATGCAGAATTCATTGGAGTTAAGACAGGTAATATGCAATATATCCCTGTAGCCTCTCTTATTGAGCTGTACATACATAATGCATATTATTTTTTCATATTGTGTTTGTTTTTGCTATTTCCTACACCCGGTTGTGTCTGCTGGTGATAGTTTCTGCACAGTGTGGTTTTCATGGATAAACAAATATGAATACCTTAGGTCAAGGATAGGATATAGTAGAATTTTAGGTTATCTAAAACTCTACTTTATCCTTGCTCCAATACCCCTTGGAACAACCTCCTCCGACCATAACCCACTTGATGACTAATTGATACAGTCAGTACCTCCAATCCTCCTCCAGCCTCAGGCAGCTCCTTGATGACCATCCTCCTGGACAGCTTCTGTGCCAGCTAGCAGGTGGCTTCTGCTCAGCGACATGGGTTGCTCTGTGATATAAGTGGCGTTGGCCGAGGTGGGGGCTCAACTTAGTCAAGGCAGGAGATAAGGAAGGGCCGTTTGGGGCACAAGGGCAGGTGGATTGAAATGGACTGCAGGGCAGGAAAAACTGGGAGGGGAACAGTGCAGGACATCAGCATCAGTGTCTCTTCTGTTCCTGTTGGCTGATGGGCCAAATCCCTCCTTGACCTTCTTTATTCTCCATCAACCAGCTCCTCCTTGACACCACGATCATCGGTGTACTGCTGCTATCCTCCTGGAGTTCATCCATGCCAGCTAGCTGGTGACTACTCCTTGGCAGCCTGGCCAGCTAGGTGGCATGGGTGGTGGCAGGTGGATGGAGGTTCAACTTAATCAAGCCAGGAGACAATGAAGGGCCCTTAGGGGCACAGGGGTAGGTGAACCAGAGTGGACTGCAGGGCAACAAAACTGGGGTGGGGTGCCAGGCCAGGGCATCAGCAGCAGCACATTTTCTGTTCTTGTCAGTCTCTGGTGACTGGTTCCAGTCAACAAATTACAGCTGCTTCCTGGAGCCTGATACCTTGAAAATTGTTGTGTGAAAATTACCTCACTTGCACAGTATTGGATGAGAGGGGACGGGCAATCAGAGGATTTGTGATGAAGACACTAGTTGGGCACCCCAGTGTCACTGTAATATTTCTGGGGTGGGGTGGGGTGAGGTGGTGGATGCTGATAGGGAGGGTTAGGTGGAGGTTGTGTCATGGACCGCCAAAATGAAAATATGAATAGTACAAGTGTGGAGTGTCCTCACATGGAGGCAGCAACTTTTGTCACCTCAACATGTTGTTCGCAAGGAGTGTGAGAGCCTTTTCTGTAGCAAGAGGACTGCAGGGATCCTCTCAAAACAGGCAGTTATTTTCTAGTTATAGACCGATCAGTTTCGCATCTCTTATCAGTACAATCATGGAAAAGATCCAGAAGGATTATTTAGTGGACAATATTAGTGGTACTGGGGTGACAGATGACACACAACATGGCTTTACTAAGGGTCACTGTACTTTCACTAACCTCATCTCTTTCTTTGAACCAATCAGTGAACTACTTGATCAACGTATATTCAGTAGCATGATTTTATGGACCTTGGTAAGAATTGGAAGAAGTAGAGGGCAGCTAGCTCTTGTGATTCAGTACCTCTTGGTTATTTCTAGAGACTGTCTGTGATCTTCTGGTTTAGACAACTTAAGTCTGTGTATTCCTATTAAATAGTAAGCAGCACCTAGTGCCAGGGTATCAAAAGTTCACCTGAGTTTCACTGCTCACATCTCAGACTCCATGTTCTCTAGCTCTGTGCCAGAACTACAAGATCATAGTGCCTCACTGATTTTGGGGGTGGGGGCACATCTTAGTCTCTGTCTTCCCTAGCTCTGTGCCTGAACTACCAGGTCATTGTTCCTCATTGATTTGGGGGGGGCACATCTCACACTCCTTGTTCACTAGTTCTGCACCTGAATTACTAAGCCATAGTGCCTCACTGATTTTTTTGGTGGGGGGAGACAACTTGGACTCCATGTTCCCCAGCACTGTGCCTGAAGACAGGTCTAAAATTAATCAGAGTAAATCACAACCTTTTGGAAATAAATCAGTCGTAATCAGAACTGGGTCACAGCTGACCCACTCATCACTATTCTAAACTGTTGTCTACATTCCAAAGTGTTTCTGTGCACAATGAAACCCACTACCCTAGAGAAAAACACAACCACTACAATGGAGAAACAATAACACTATACCATTACACTATGGAAAATCCTTTCACTACAGAAAAACACAGTACACAGCAAACAGTTTTCAGCCTGAGTTATATTAAAATAAGCTTTGGCAATGCCAAACGTTGGCTGCTTGTTATTTTTTTTCAATTCTGACCCCAGATTTTGAAGATACTTGTTTTATGATTTGCTTTTAGGCATGACATGTGCCATTTTTAGTATATTGGGCAAAATGTCATTTGCACCAGAAGGTGTAAAACATCTCATCCAGGATTTAAAAATGGCACATGTCACATTTATGAGGTGGACTTGAAACATTGCTGTGTTTAAAGGTTGGAGTCAAAATACTGAAAATGAGTGAAGTTATGAGTGAACATTGAAATAGTGTAAAGTTCAATCATAATCTGGACATCTGACCGTATTTGTACACCAAATGTTCAGCATAGCCTTCCTATTAGCCCTCCTAATGAACACAGCAGGCAAAAATGTTCAAATCCCCAACAAAATGTCATTTCATGACACAGGTACAAAAACACATTTTGGTCAGGATTTGAATAATGACAGCTGTCACATTCATAAGGTTCTGTGAGGAAATAGCTATGTTGAAAATTTGCAGTCAAAATATTGAAAATGACCAGTTACAAGGCTGCATTCACAAACTTCAATGTAGGCTCATAACTTGTTTTTTTAATAGTTTTACACCAGATTTTTAACATAGCTTAATAGACTTGTGAATATAAGGCAAAAGAAGGCTAGTGCCCATATGAGTTGTCCCCACTACACAGTGGAAGTAACAAAGTTACTAACATCCAGAAACCTGTCTAATCTTCGTTTAAAAACCTGGAAAGTTTCTGCATATACTACATCCCCAGGTAGTTCGTTCCACCATCTTACAGTTGATATAAAACTATATTTCTGTACCTCAGATCTATACATATTTTATTTAATCTGGAGCTTATGCCCTCTCATGTTATATTTATGATCTTTTATCCATATTATGACCTCACCTCATGAACAATCATGGAGAAAATTGTCAACTCCTGCCTGAAAGTTGATTTTATCCAGCAACTGCAAAATCACTTTTCAGGATATGAAAACACATTGTCAGTGGCTCAGTAGGTAGCACACTCGCCTCTGAGGCGGGAGATCAGAGGGCTGTGGGTTCAGTTCCCACATCTGGCACTTGGGTTAATATCCCAATACTGACACTGTAGTGCAGCATGAGAGGGGTGCTGCACTTCTGAGGTGCCATCTTCGGATGAGACATTAAACTGAGGTCCCATCTGCCTGGATTGGTGGTAGTTCAGGTGGATGCTAAAGATCCCATGGCACTTATCAAAAAAAGAGTAGGGGGAATTTCCCCGGTGTCCTGGTTTGATTTCTCCCATTCACTAAAAAACCACCAACAGCTTAATCTTGTTTGGTTTCAGTTGCTTAATTTCTGTATCCTCCCTCCCTCCGGTTGCCCTTAAAAAAGGGACGTCTAGGCCCAGTGGACTTACTGGGTCAATAAAATTAAATAAATAAATATTTTGGCCAGGATATGAAAAATGACAGCTGTCATATTCAAGTGGTGCTGTGAAGAAATGTATGTTGAAAATATGGGGTCAAAATATTGAAAATTTCAAGTTACAAAGCCTATGTTCATGAACTTCAATGCAGGAAATAACTTTGTCATTTTTGATATTTTATGCCAAATTTTCAACATTGTTTCTTATTACCCCACCTCATGAACAATGGTGGAGAAAATTTTCAACTTCTTCCCAAAAGGTGATTTCATGATTTCATGCAACGACCACAAAATTGCTTTTCTGGACAGATTTACCTAATGTCACTTATACTGTTCATGAGGTTGTGTGCCACAAAAAGGTATGATGAAGACGTGGGGCAAAAATATTGAAAAATGTCCTAGTTATGCTACTAAGTTCAAACCCACATCAAAATACATTTAAATGCATACCTGATTTCCTCAGTTCACAGTCTGACACTGAAGAATGAAGATGTCTCTGCGGTCTGGAGAAGATGAGGGCATTGGACCCTCCCTGGGAAAATACAGGCTTGGGGGTGTGGGGAACTGAGTGCTGAGTGGGAGGTCAGGTGGGGGCAGTGTCAGTGGCTCACCAGGTGGCACACTCCTTCTCTGAGATCAGGAGATCAGAAGGCTGTGAGTTCTATCCCCACACCAGGCACTTGGTTAAATCCAATACTGACACTGTAGTGCAGCATAAGGGGTGCTGCACTTCTGATGATGTCTTTTGATGAGACATTAAACCATGGTCTCATCTGTCTGTTCTAGGTAGTTCAGTTGGATGTTAAAGATCCCATGGCACTTCTCAAAAAGAGTAGGGGAACATTTTATTAGAACTTCAAATAAATACAATGCAATTCATTTTGTCAGACACATATAAATCAAATATACAATTCAAGAACTTAAAAATTAAAACAAATTAAGTATTTCAACATACATAAATAATTATAAAACTGAGATCTTAAATCAAAAATAACCCTCCAAAGAAAACTTTAAATACATAATTATGTTATCATACAGTCATAAGTCTTGAACTGAGATCTTGATAATAAAAAGAATAAAAAATAAAATGTTAAAATAAATAATGATTAATATTTACTAACTCTTATTGTCCACATCCATAAGTATTATTCCAGAATGAACAGCTAAATCAAATAAAAGAAAGGAAAAAAATCTCTAAACTCTTTTACAAAAAAACAAATGAAATTGCCAGCAATAATCAATAAGAAAGGATGCAGCGAAATAAAATATTGCCAGGGAAATTGTGGCAAAACCTGCAATTTCACCATGTGAAATGTTTCAAAAAATTGTGGGGAACTTTCACAATTTCTTCCACAATTTTGCCTGCTGGTCCCCGCAAATGCTGTTGTCTAAGTACCCATAATTGAATTAAGCACCCCCCAGTTACCCTGGCCCCCTCATTTCTTTTAATTAAAGAAAAAAATTCAACCCTCATTCTCTGGTGTCTAGTGGTCCCTCCTGCTCCCCGGCTGATCACTGGATGTAATTGAATTAAATAAGCTCCCAAAGTTACCCTGGCCCCCTCATTTCTTTTAATTAAAAAACAAAATTCAACCCCCACTCCCTGGTGTCTAATGGACCCCTCACTCCCCACCCCATCATGAGCTAGCAACACCTGGAGTAAGTGTTCTTTCATTCAAGTGCTCTGTCACACTCAGTCAGTCTGCCAGCTATGGAGGTGAGTGGAGGGCTGTGCTGGTGGCCCAATTGGGGTACTGGGGAGAAGTGGGGGTAGGTGCTACAAGCGCATCATTGGGTGAGGTCCACTAGACACCAGGGAGTGAGGGGTGAATTTTGTTTTTAATTTAAAGAAATGAGGGACCAGGGTAACTTTGGGAGGATGCTTATTTAGTTCAATTATGGCCAATGATTGGCTGGGGAGGACCACTAGACACCAGGAGTGGGGTTGAATTTTTTTAATTAAAGAAATAGGGGGCCAGGGTAACTATGGGCAGTGAGAAGTGCTTAATTTAATTTCAGCTGGTGATTGGCCAGGGGACCACTAGCCACCAAGGAGGAAAAATGTGGGCCAGTGAGTGGGTGGGGGGCAGGGGACCACTAGAAACCAGGGAGAACTTTGGCCAGTGGTCACTAAATTTCTACACGGAGTTGAAATTTTATTTATTTATTTTTATTTAGTTTTTGCTGACGGGTAAGTGCACTAGGCAGATTCTGCCTATTTTCAGACATGACCCAGGGAGGGGATACAGATGAATGCCACCTGCCTTGAAATAGATTAAGATGTTGGTGGTATTTTAGTGAATGAGGGAATTGTGGCCAGTGCACTGGGGAAATTCCCCATCTCTCCTGCCAGCAGGGGACTTGACTTCCTGTGAGCAGGGATGGAGGAGCCCAGTTGGCCACCGGACCGAGGAGGAGGAGAAAGTGCTGATGGGGCAGGGGAGATGACTTCCTCCCATGACCTCATATTGCAAGAGGCTACTTTACTGGAAATAAACCAAGAATTAGTTCAAAATAAACAAGAAGAGATGTTTTTCTCGATCGAGGACTTGAGTAATATTGATGGAAATAAGGACTGTGAGAGAACTCCAATGGAAGGAAATAAGGGCAAAAGTAAAGAAGAACTTCTCCAGGAATTAGAAAGCCAAGGATAAATATGCAGCTTTTATGGCAGAAAACAAGCTGAATTAAAGTTGCTGGATCACAGTGAAGAAATTGACAATGGGTATGGCCAGCTGACAGCTCTGAATATGATGCATCAACATCAAAGGACGAGGAAGGAGCAAGCCGACAGACACTCCCACAGGTAAATCTTCACCCTATTATTTCAACCACTGATGCAAATGTGAATAGGGCTGGCAGGAAAACTGAGGGATTTGGGTGCCTAGGGCCCCAAGAGGTGAATGTTTTGAATAACCTGCGGGAGGTAGAGGTCAGTGATATTAAGGCAGAAGTTCCTACTGAAACTAGCTCTAAAACTGAACAAAGCAGCAAGAAGGGGAACAAAGGTTTAAAAACTGCTGTACAAGATAAAGAAATGCCTAATGTAGTTTCAGGACTGGAAAACAATCCTAACTCTGGTAATACAGTCCCTGGTTCAGCACAGAGATTCAAAAGGCCCAAATACAGAGAGAAAAACTAGAAAGTAATTTTCTAAAATAATCCTTTGAACAGACTGATGCTACCATTTTTTCTTTCTTAGCACGATCTGCTAAACCAGGATCAAAGGAAGGGAAAAACAGGAGAGAGTCTATTATGTTGGTAAAACACAATCTAGATGGGCGTAATACTCATAAAGTGACTGCAGAACACAAGGGGCAAAATAAATTTATGCAATCCTGTCCAACAACAACAATAACAGAGGCAATTGGCAAAGCGTTTTCCCTACACACTAATCTAAATCAGGGACTTGAACCCTTCTGCAGTTGGTCACCAGGAAAAGCCCTACAGGAGGCAGGATGGAAGAAATTGCCTTCAGGCCAGTGGTTGCCAGACCCACCGTGGCCTGCAAACACCCCAGAATGGTGTCCCAGGGGTTTGCCTCAAATCTCTGTTGGGGAAATGGGGAGTATAAATCCAGATTCTGCCCAAGATATGGGGGATGAAAATATGGGAAAGGAGAATATAACTGAAATGATTTTACTGGAAAAAGAGCCTTTGGAAAAAAAACATACGGGAATCCCGGGGGGATCCAGACAGGACAGGAAGAATGAAACAACCTTTGCAGGGACCCCGGATCTCAGAAGAGGAGCGGCACCTGAAGGTGAAGAAAAACAAACTGACCCCCCTCCCCAGCGCTCACTATTGTCAGAACTCTTCTCTAAATCAAAAAAAGAGGCTGTTCCTCGAAGGAACGCAGTTAGGATTCGGTACAAAGGGGGTCTGGAAATCAGACCAGATCGGCAATATGTGGGCAGAAAGCTCCTGAAGGACTCACTACATGTTTCACCAAAAGATGTTAATGCTTTTATAAACATCTCAGGAGAGGACAACTATGACATTAGTTTCAGATCTGCATACACCCTGGATTTGTTCTGGCGACGCTTCAATCAAGTTAAATTTTCACCTCTGTTGTCCCCCTTTATGGTGATCCCCTTGACAAAACCCCTCATTAAATATGTGACAGTGATGTTTCGGAATGAAGGGGTACATGTTGATGACATTACATACTGGCTTCAACAAAAATGTGAAGTATTGAGTGCACCAGAAGCAAACCTGGATTCTGAGATGTTTTGGACTGGGGGATGGAAATATGAGGTTAAATTGAGGCAACTGGAGAGTGATATAGAGCATATACCAAACTCCTTCATGCTGGGTAGAGATAGAGGAGTGTGTTTTTATTCAGGGCAGCCATGAGCATGCTACAAATGTGGGGCTAGGACCCACCTCTCTAGTGTATGTGATCGCCCCTGCTGTGACAACAGTGGAGAGGTGGGGCACTTAAGTATGCAATGCACAAACCTGACGTGATGTGAGTTATGTGAGGCCACAGGTCACACATTTCTGGAGTGTCCATGGGCTGCAAGAAATAAGGCAACAGTCTTTAGCAAAGGGGCTTCTTATCCAACAAGCTCAAGAGGAGGCAGCCAAAAAGGTGGTAGAGCAAGAAGCCCCTCCTGTGGAACACAACCCCTCAGATAAGGCTCCAGACCCTATTCCAGGCAGAAAGGAGTAAGTTGAGACTGAAGAGATAAGAATAGATGAGGAGAATCATCCACTCTGTCCCAATCCTGATAAGCCCATCCAGTGGTTGGACCTATTACTGGTTTGCTACACAGATAAGCAATCCACTGATGTGCAGGTGATCCCTCTTCCCCCAAAAACCCACCCTCCAAGAAGGACAACTAGGAATACAAAACCAAACCCACCCCTACCCCACAAGTGAGCAAGCAGGCCTAGCGGAACCTAATCTCTTTGAGTTTTGGCTCCCACTGAGGTAGAATCAGACACAGAACAGATGGATGTAGCTCTTACACCCACACAAGCTGAAGGTGGGAAGGATGATATGATTGAGTACAAAGGGAAGAAAAAGAAAAGGAAGAAGAAAGGGCCTTGAACTCTTAAATTGAATGGTTAAATTATCCCTGGGGTCATGTAACTGTCCTAGCCGCTTACATTCTCTTAGGAGAATGGCGTTGTTTCACCTATCGATAGATCTAAAACTGGATATCTGTTTTTTGCAAGAAACATGGATGCTCACATCGGACCAATTTAGGCTGTTCCAGGCCGAATAGAGATGGGGGCCATCCTATTGGTCCTTTGGGCCAGACAGGGCCGATGGAATAGGTATCGTATTTAGTACCTTTTCCTTCCAAATGACCAAGATGGTGGATTTAATTCCGGGGAGGCTGTTCATCCTAGATGGATATTGGGATAAGGTCCCGTATAGATTAATAAATGTATACAGCCCGCAAACAAAAGCAGATAGAGTAGCTCTAATTTCAAAACTTCAACTTTACTTACATACATCCACTTATGTAATCCTGGGGGATTTAATTGTGACTTACCCAAAGGGGGACTGAGGGGAGAAAGAGTGAAAACATACTGCGATTCAAATGCCTTGCAAAAATGTGTCGATATTGGTGAGCTGAAGAATTGTGCACACTACCAATCCCAAGGGCCCAATATACATACAAAAGGGGACACCTGACATCAAATATAGACCATATTTTTGTTTCTAGGAATCTCCCTGACCCAAACTTTCATACTATCCCTATAGAATTTTCAGACCACCTTCTCCTACAATAACGTTTCAAAGAGTCCCACCGAAAATGAGGGAGAAAAGATGGAGATTAAGTGTTTCAGTGGTCACAGACCCTTTTGTTAAAGAAAATTTCATCATTACTCTGTGCTAGGACCTTAGTGAGTGATCTCTCGAAGATTTGGGAGTATGGTGGATGGACACAAAAAAAAAATAGCAATATGGTTCCAAAACTATGGCAAGCATAGGGCACAAAACAATTTTTTAGCTATTTAAAACTAAGATCAAAACTTCAGAACATGCTTTCACAGTCTGCTATGTCTAGACAAGATTATGGACCTGACATTGAACAGATCCAGGATGAAATGAGGAAATTTCAATATGACAGGGCAAAAACTTTAAAGACAGAATTGCAATTTGGAACACAAAAACTCCAACTGGAGACCCTTTGAAGCCTGCAAAAGAAGAAGAGACTTTAGATATGTTTCAATTAGTAGATGATAGAGGAAACATAGTAGAAGATGAGATGAGGGATCCATGAAATAATCTGTGGGCTTTTGGCATCACATGAGAGTTCCCTCCTCCTTCTACAAATTTGATTAATTCTTATTTGGGAAAAGCCAGGTAACCTTGGCCGGGAGGATCAGGAATTTTAACCTTTCCTTTGAAATTACAGGAAATAGAAGATGTAATTATGAAACTAAAAATGGATCTTCACTGGACCTGATGGACTGCCTTATGAGTTTTACAGATCATTTTCCAAAATAATGGCAAGGTGTTTAGTAGACTTTTCAGTATTTTTGACAAAGGGTGGTCCCCTCAATTCACAGCAGGTCTCTTAATTTTTATATATAAGGGAGGGTGAAAGGTAGACATCTCAAACTGGAGACCTATAACTCTCCTGAATGCTGATTTTAAAATATTGTCTCAGGTTCTTAACAATAGGCTAAGGCAAATAGCTCCTTTATTAATACATCCAGCCCAGTTTTGTGGGATCCCTGAAAGGAAGCTACAACATGCCTTAATGATTATCAGAGATGTAATAGAGATGTGTGGTGCTGCACAAACATCCAGTTGTATCATTACTTTAGATTAAAGCAAGGCTTTTGATAGAGTATGCCTTCCTTTCCTCTTTCAGGCCTTATTACATTATGGTATTCCAAAGGAATGTGCATAAATCCAACTTCTATATTCTAGAGTCCATGTGCAACCTACTATTAGAGGGTTGGTAATGAAATGTATCATCATAAATATGGGGTTCAACAAAGCTGCCCCTCAGCCCACCCTTATAACTTTTCCCTGGACCCTGTGATTAGAGTTCTGAGCAATACTCAGGAATCTGAAGGTTTGGGGATCCCAGGCCAAATGGAACTGAAAATCCAAGCCTATGTGGATGATATATGCCTGTTTATAGCAAACCTGGGGCAATTACCGACAGTAATAAAACAACTGCAGGAATATTCTAGAGTATCTAATGCCATCCTCAATCTAAATAAATGTAAAGGCTGTACTTAGGAAATACAGAGAGGGCACCTGTAGCAGTAAACCATATTTATTTTCCTCAGAGCCACAAAAATCTTGGGAATAACCTATGGACAACATAATCTCCTGCTTGAGAACTGGGAAAGGGCTCTTCAGGGGGCTAAAAATAAAGTCCAGAGATGGAAGTCTTGGAGGTTGTCTAAAATAAAAAGGGTACACATAATTAAAAGGTTCATTATACCCACTTTGTTGTATATAGTCAGGATTTTCCCACCCCCAGTGATCTTAGAAACCAGGTTATAGGCATGCTTTTTTCAGATGGTTTGGGGATCCAGATTGAACTCAATAAAAAGGTGTTTTACATACTTGTCTAAACAACAAGGGGGTCTGGGTATGGTGGACCTATAATCTTTTCTATAGCCTTTCTGTCTCACAATCTTAAACTGGGCTAGGGGAACCAACTGGTGTGACATACCATTTGTTTTGTAAAACTTGTAGTGCATATTTGGAAATTTGGACTGTAACCTTCCCCAAAATTGCCCGCCTGTATCAAAATACCAGAATACATTAAACCAGCGCTCAAAAGCTTTGCAAATGGGAGATCACTAAGCGGATATCTCCAGACTCTCAGGATGACAATTGTACTCGCAGATGGTGAGTCAAATCCATCCGGAACAACCTAAATTAAAAAATTGCCCACCAGATCTAAAGGGAGGGGTGTTAAAACAATTAAATAACAACATAATTCTAATGCACTTGTGGGAGGTATTATGGCTTTCAGCTTATAGGAGACTGAATTTAAGAGGCAATGCAAAACACAAGGCCCTAGAAGAAAGGAATTGTCCATATAACAGTTGCATAAATATTGAAGAGACAATGGATCATTTCCTTTTACCTGTTCCTATGCAAAAGCCTTATGGGGATATTAAAGACAGAATGGAATCTAAGCTGGTTAGACAGTTTAACCTATGAGTCTTTGGTCTTTGGGCATTGTCCCAACCTCAAGATAATGTATGATTATGATACTTTAATGGTGTTGTTTGCTGTTTAAAGTTTTACCTTTGGAAGGCTTGCTGTCAATGAACACTCCAACAGAGACTGATGTCATATACCACCTATATGACACTGGTAGAACAAGCTATGGGGCAGTGCTTAAGAAAGATATGCAGGCTAATCCTAAGAGCTATGTTTTAAGAGAATGGAAAGGGTTATTTGGATGTATCAAATACAAGTAAGGAGATAGACTAAAAGCCTATTTCTAAACAAGACGTGTTTAAAAGTACTACTTTTTTTCCTAATAGTTTATTGGTTACTCAGTAGTTGGAAAATTATTTTTGAACAATCTCTTTTAACCAAAGTATGAATGAAATACTTTTTATTTGGGATTAAAATTATATTCTTTCATGTGACTTGACACACTCAGAATAATTGGGTTTGAGAGCTACAACTAGCAAAATTCCACTGCCACAATGGTATGGGAAAGATAATAAGGGGAGGGGAAGGTTTCTTTGGGGTTAAGGAGTGATTATTGTGTGGTCTTTAACATACTGCATCAAGTGAGTGAAGTGAATACTTGTTGTTCTTTCTTTCTATATGTTTGTTTTTTCTTTCCTCTTTATTTTTTGTACAATGTGTTATGATTTGTGATGATGTGATATCAATAAAAAACTTCCCCTACTCATCAGTAGGGAGATCCGTTGACTGAGAGCTCTGTCCACTTTGAGTGGAGCTCAGGAGGAGACGGACGTCCCTGAGGAGGGACAGCAAATTCGGCATTCTGCCTTATATTCTGTGGAAACCATCATACCCCAAAATCCAGCTATGGAAACTCAAGAACCAGAGGAAAGTGAAGTTTATGTGTCTACTGAGGATTTGTCTCAGACAGAAGCACACCAAGTGGAGTTACCTAAGGAAACTACAACCTTTTCTTCAGAGGAAGCACTGCATTCAAAAATTAAACTACAATTGGAATTTCATGCACTAGAACAAGAGCACTTATAGCAGCAGCTAGCATTATTGCAGGCTGAGAACTCAGCTGTCAAACCTCTGGGGCCGGCTGTCACAAGGCCCGATTCTCCAGATGATGTGGCAGTTCCTGGGACAACCGAGTGGTTGGGTGAGTTGGTGCATATTTCCTCTGGTGTTAGTCCTGCTGATATTGACTTGGAAGGATTATTGAAGGCTGGCAGTTCAGAACCTAGCAAGGTTTCGTGTCTACAGCTGATGGAAACTATTGATTTTCAAATATCTGGTTTAACTGTGCTTGCCGGTGGAGATATCTGGTCTAAAGACCTGGATGGGTCGAACTCTGCTGACTCTGTTAGTTCAAGCATGATTCTTTCTCCAGAAACCACTATCTAGTCTAACTCCACAGGATTTGTTTTTCAAGGTTCTACATTGAAACCCCCAACCTGGTGAGATTCCTGGGGTTGATTATGTTTTCCAGACCTCCCTTCTACTCAGGATGGAGTTACGGAGTATTCTTTTCAAACAAGCCCAGACATCTCGAGTGGGGAGAAGGGATGATGGCAAGGAAAAATGCACTGCCATTACTTTAGCTAAAAAACATTTTGGGAAAATGGAAATTCCTATAGTCACGGCTGATACTAGACAAGCTCCAGCTGTGCCTAAAGCTGGTATGGACTTGCAGGTTGCATTTGCTATTCCTCACCTTGTCCCTTTCTCTGAAGAACCCTGGTCACCACAGAAAGCCTTGAGTGAAGCAGGTTGGACACTTTATAAACAAGGGACAAGGCTTCCCACCCCAGATTGGGACCCCAAGTTGAATTTTTCACAAAACACACCTGAATGGTGACCCAAAGCACCTGTTGTACCTCTGTCATCTAAACACTCAGTCCCGTTAGTGGCAGAGAATACTTCTAGGGTACAACACATAGTCCAGCCACTCAAGAAGGACTTGCTGATACCTGTTTCCCCTGCTACGGTAGTTTCTGATCTTCCTGTTAAAAAGGACATTGAACTTTCTGCTCCAGTTAATGCTCACCCCAGTAGAATCCAGAGACAAATAAACCTCTATTATCATAACTGTTTTCTACAATTAAAAAGAAGCAGCAAAGTGGAGGAATGCAGTCAGGATCCACTATAAGGGTTGGCTAGATGTTAGGCCTGATAGGCATCATGTAAGCAAATGTTTAATAAAGATTCTTTGCACTTCTCTCTAAAAGAAATTTTGCTTTTACAAATATTCAGGAGAAGATAATTTCGCGATAAGTTTTCATTCTGCATATGCTCTTGATCTATTCTGGGAGAGGTACAATCAGGTTAAGTTTTCACCCACATGGACCCCCTTTTTGGTAATTCCATTATCTAAACCTTTGATTAAAAATGTCACCGTTATGTTTCAGAATGAGGGAGTTTGTGTGGATGACATCACTTATTGGTTGTCCCTTAAATGTGATGTAATGAGTCCACCCGAAGCTATACTTGATACTGAACAATTCTGGACCAGGGGTTGGTGTTATAGGGTAAAGCTTAGGCAGACTGAAACAGGAATAGACCATATCCCTAATTCCTTTCTGTTGGGACAAGACGTGATGGGGGGTGTTCTTTTTGTGCTGGGCAGCCCTGGGCCTGTTATAAGTGTGGTTCTTGAACACATCTATCTAGTTCCTGTGACAAACCTAGATATGACAATTGTGGGGAAATAGGTCACATAGCACTTCAGTGTGCAAACCATACCAAATGTGACCTCTGTGAGGATACTGGGCATGTCTTTACTGCATGTTCGTGGGCAGCAAAGAACAAGGCTTCTTGTAACAGTCCAGACCTATTGATACAACAGGTCCAGGATTTGGCCTCTTGTCCTGAACAAGACTGGCCTGAGCCTCCCCCTCCCTGGAGGTTCTACCTCCACCATCGGTATCATTTCAAGATACTTCAAGGAAACCTGAGACTCCTCCTTCCCCTCCATAGTTTCTCCTCTTCTTTCACCAGTGTGCTATACAGAACATCAAGCTACAGTGAACCTTGACCCTCTCCCTGTACCTCCTGTGGTAGTGCAGGTTCGGAGGTCTACTAGGAATATCAAACCTATTGTAGTTCCTACTTCTGCTGACATTGAGTCTAGCAATTCATTTGCAGTGTTGGCCACACAATGGGGAGATTCAGAAATGGAATGTGGTGATTCTGACTCCCTGCCCTCCAAAGTGGACCCACAGACCCCATCCCACCCTCAGGAGGGTTATAAGGGGAAGAAAAAGAAAAGGAAAAAAAGATAGTTGAATGTATAACTAAGTTCTGGCTTCTTTTAGTGTAGGATCCTTGAATGTTCATAGTTTATTAAAACCTAGGAGAAGACAGGTAGTGTTTGAATATATACATAGGAATGTTGTTGATGTACATTTACTTCAAGAAACCTGGATGTTCATGAGTGATCAAGTGAGGTTCGTCCACAAGGAGTGGATTTGGGGACCTTCCTATTGGTCTTCGAATGGAAACAGCCGATGGTGTGAGGTTCATTTTAATTCTTATGACTTTTCTTTAATCAAGTTGATAGATTCAATACTGAGGAGATTGATGATTCTGGTTGGTTTATGGAAGTACATGACCTGCAGATTCATTAATGTATAATTTTCCCAGGTGAAAGCTGAAAGGGTTGCACTGTTTGCAGCTCTACAGCCTTTTGTTATCTTCCTTTGAAATCTTTTTATGTGGAGATTTTATTGTGAACTAAAAAAGGGGTGTCAATGGGCAAGAAAAGAAAATGTATTGTGATTCAAATGCTCTAACTCAATTAGTAGACTAAGCAGGGCTCTTAGATAGCAGATGTCACCAATACAGCGTCCCTCACTTCATTTATAAGCATAATACATACACTTCCACTATAGATTTCATGTTCCTATCACATAATCTTCAACCTTTTAGGTTCCAGACTACTCTGGTGGCATTTACAGACCATTCATTTTGCAGTGCATTTTTCCATGGTTCCTCTACAGTCACCATAGGTTCAGATGGAAACTGAATGCATCTATCCTGACAAATTCTTGGTACTTTTTAAAATTAGGACCTTGTTACTTGCTAGACTTCCAGTCTCCTATTTATATGATGATTTAGGAGATTGGTGGAGAGACTCGAAGTTTGACCTTAAAACTATGCTTATGAATCAGGGTAGGTCGGAGGAAAATGTAAAGTTTCTTCACTATCTAAAACTATGGCAACAATTATAATATTTATTTTCAGTGACTAACACTTCTAGATTTGATTATACATCCCGGATTGCTACCTTAAAAAAACAAATGCAGGAATTTCAATATGATAGGGCTAAAACTATAAAAGCAACATTTCAATATGGTACTAAAAAAAACCTCATGGGGATCCCTATGAGGCCTTTAAAAACTACAAAACTATGACTTCTTTGGATTCTTTATTGAATCAGGAAGGTCATGTCATTCAAACCACTGCTGGTCTTTACACTGCCATAAAGGAATTTATGTTATCTCATACTCCTGTGGTACCTCCTAGTGATAAGGCTATTATACAATTCTTACAAACTATAGAGTTTCCCAAGAACCTGGATGACATCTTAGGGAAGACGGAACCTATCACAGCAGCAGAAATAGAGGAAGCCATTAAGTCCATGAAGTGTGGGACATCCCCAGGTGTTGATGGTCTTACTAATGATTTATATAAAACTTTTCCCCAAAAATTTTCTTTATGTCTAGAGCAAGTATTTAATTTCTTTTAATCACAAGTATGTTTTCCTATTTGGTTCATGCAAGGATCGTTAATTTTACTATTTAAATCTGGGGATAAATCTACTCTGGAAAATTGGTGTCCAATCACAATCTTGAACTCAGATTATAAACTGTTAACTAGTACTTTAAATTCCAGACTTAAAAACTATGCATGTACTGTCATCTCATTTACAATTCTGTGGTCTTCCAGGGATGAAAATACAACATGCTCTAATGATTATTATAGATCTGATCCAACATTTCTCATTACATGGGACTTACGGGAGTATAATTTCAGTAGGTCAAATGAAGGCCTTTGATAGGGTCTACCATCCTTTCGTGTTTTTAACCCTAAAGACATATGGGGTTCCTACAACTCTAATTAACTGGATAAGATCCATATATGCTACAGCTATAGTTCATTCCATTATTAACAATGAGGTTACAGATGGGTTTCACATTTTGACAGGGGTTTGACAGGGTTGCCCGTTGAGTTCACTATTGTATATTTTTTCTGTTGATCCATTAATTTGATCTATGTCTGAGTTTCCCTGCTGGAAGGGGATGTTGGAATCAACTACAGCAGAGGCACTGTATTTACAGGCCTATGCCAATGATGTTTGTTTGTTTTTTTCGGACCACACTCAAGTGACTTCTTTTTGAATTCATACACTTATCCTTTTGTCTCCAATTCCAAACTAAATGTCTGAAAGAGGCCAAAGGTGGAAACATTGAAACCTGGCTAAGCTGAAATGGGTACAGGTCATTAGGCAGTTTCTTATTCCCATGATTTATATGTAGCTATGATGTTTACCCTTCCGGCTCATTTGGAAACCAAATTATATAGCCTTTTTTTTCAGATGCTGTGGGGAGTAGACTCAACCCCATCAAAAGGCAATATACTTACTTAGCAAAGGATAAAGGTGGTTTGGGAATGGTGGATCCCATTGTATTTTTTCATACTCTGTTTGTTTCACCATTAGAGAAGGAATTATTGTTTCCAGTTCACTTCATAATTCCTTAATAAAACTAACTTTAGCTAGATATTATTCAGATTGGCATATAACTGCCTAAAACTTTCAGAGCATATGCATGTACCACAGTTTTTCTGACCAGCAGTCCAAAAACTTTAAAAATGGGGAGTGACTAAACAGTTCTTGAAAGACACTAAGGGGCCAAAGCTTTATGATAAGGTTGTGTCAATACAGTACTTTATTCCTCAGAGCCTGCTTTTAAAACTTGTCCTTCTTCTTACATCCCAGGGGTCTCACAACAGCTTAATAATGCTAGATTACCCGGATATATGTGGGAAGTTTTGTGGCTGGCTGTATATGGAAGGATTGTGGTTTGGGGCAATGCTAAACATAATGCCGGGAAAGAAAGAAATTGTCCCTTTGTGGGATGTGTTAATCAGGAGGAGTCCATGGATAATTTTTTGTTCCACTGCCCTTACACCAGTTCCCTCTGGAAGTTCCTTGCCTCAAAATGGCAGATGGGGTTGTTGATGAGGTTAAATTATGAATTCTTGGTCTTGGGGCATTTCCATAATATTGGGAAACTTTATCACTTGGATATGTTAATGATTCTTTGTTGCTTCCTCAAATACTGTTTATGGAAAGCTAAATGCCAATGGGTTCTATATCAAAAATTAATGCCCTATGAGACAGTGAGATTGATGATTCATGGGGCCATGGAAAGGGTTTATGTAAGAGATTCAGAGGTTCAAACCACTAGGAAGGTAAATAATTGGTGGAAGGGATTCTTAATGTTTGTAAAATATAAATGAGTATTTGGCATTGAATCTTAAATGAATTTCAAATTTTGGGGGAGGGAGGATTGTTTGTTTAAGGGTTTCATTTAGTGGTGGTAACACTGTTAGTTGTTTTCTCCTTTTCGTTAAGTTTTTTTTTTTTAATACAGTATGATTAATATGTTTTTGTGTCCCTTCTTCTTGTTTTAGATGAGATTCTTTTATTCCTTTTATGTTAACCCTTAGTGTGATTTAACACTGTTTGTATGAGATTTGTTTTGATGTTGTATAATAAAAATTCCCTACTCATTGCTAGAGAGCACTGTGCTTGAGGATTTGGTGGCCAGTGTGCTAAGATCAGCAAAGGAGCAGAATGTCTAGGAGGCTGACGAGCTGGTCTTCTCCTTGGCCCTCCATTCTTTAGAGACCAGGAGCAGGATGGATATAGGTCAGGATGATGAATATGAATTTGCAAATGAGCTAGTGGAGGATGCAATGGAGGATGAAGATCTTTCTGAAAGAAATTTACTAATAGTTTCTACCAGGCCTAATGTGTCTCCTTCTTTGGCCTTTGAGGATGAAATCCATTGCACTATTTGGGAGGAGGAATCTAAACTGGATTTGTTGAGAGAACGTCTTGTACAAGAGCTCTTGGAGTGGCAAGCAGCCTCAGAGCAAGTGGCTTCATCAAAAGTGATGCAGTTAAGGGCTGAAGAAAACAAACAGCAAGAAGGCTGGAGAGAAGCTGAACAAGCTGTGGAGGTTATCATTGTAGATCCGATTAACTCTCTGAGTGTGCAGGTAATTATAAATACGGTAGCAGTCTCTGATGGGAGCAAGGAGGTAATGCGTACAGAGGACACTCTGTTTAAAGTTGTACAGCAAGAGGAGGTGCATCATGATAGAAACCTTAGCAATAGCTAGATTAATGGAAATGTGGATGATGGGAGTAAGGGAGCATCAGATGTACAAGTTCATTTTAACATTGGAGTTATAACTAGTGGAGGGGGTCATAAAGGGGCAGGGAAGGATTGGGAGCAGAAAATTAAAAAAAGGAAAAACTGCACTTTCAGAATCAGGTTGAAGCTCTCCTTTCCAGACATAACAAGATATGTCTGCTCCAATTGCTGACCCTTCATCCACACCAGAAAGCTGGGTGAACTCAGCTTTAGAAGCAGTTGGATGGGTTAAAGGTTTGACTGGTGGTGGGTGGGATGCAAATCTTTCAAGTTTGAAAAAAGGTGGTTCCTTATCAAAGTTAATAACACAAGGCACTTTCATGCCATTCATGACTGAACAGTCATCTGCACCTGATATAATGCCAGGACTATGCTCCCCAGCATCTAAGACAATACTGACAGATCTTTCAGACCAGAATCCAGTTCTTACCGAGATTAGGGGTTTAGAAGATGATACCCCTTTGTTGGAAGTTGCCTCCCTCATAAGAGTGGGGATCATCAATTTCTAAAGAAACCTGGGGAAGTAGAGGTCCTGCAAGCTCAGGTAAAACCTATAGAAATATCTATCCCACCTAAAAAGGTTTGGCATGGGAGAACAAATGAGCAGCTGTTCACTGAAGAAGTACAATGTGCATCAGAGCTGGTAGCTAGGTAAAATACTGTCCAGCTGAAATATCGTGGAGAAATATCAGAGGTCCCAGATAGGCATTTTATGGGCAGGGAGTTGTTGAAGGGAAGCATGAAGTACTATGTGTATGAAGTTTAAACTCTTATCCATGTACCAGGAGATGTTTTATTTGAAGTAAGCTTTAAACATCCAGCAGGGCTTGTCAGTTTTTTGAAACAGTACCAAATTTTGATGCACACTCCCCTATGGAGGCCTTTCTTGGCCATACCACTGAAAAAGCCTTTAGCAAAGAAAATAACTATTCTATTTTGCAATGAGGGGGTCAACGTTGTGGACATCATGTACTGGTTACAAAAACATTGTGTGGTGAAAGGTTATCCAGAGCCAATCCTAGACAATGAACAGTTATGGACAGGGGCTGGAAATACCAAGTAACTTTGAGAATGGAACAAGGCCAAACACAACACCTGCCAAATTTTTTTTGGGGGAAGGATAGGGTGTGATTTTTTATCCTCAACAGACACGTACATGTTTTAAATGTGGAGATGTGGGCACTTATAATGTTTGTGACAAACAAAATGTGGTTTTGTGGAGAAGTGGGTCACACTGGGCACATTGTCATCAACCAATGAGGTGTAATCTATGTGAGGAGCATGGCCACATGTTTCATACATGCTCATGGGAATCTCACAATAGTTTAGACCAAGCCCTAAGGAACAGCAGGATGTGTATGTAGCCACTGCACAAAAGGAACAGATGCATATGAAAGAACTGATGATGACTTTAGCTCCACTGGATCCTAAACCACAAAGGTTAACCAAGGAAAGAAAATCTGTCCCTAATTCTGAGGTCTTGGTAGGAAACCAATCTGCCCTAGGACAGACCCCGACACATTGGAGGAAGATATCAACATATACAGAGATGGTGTGATTGTAGACCCACCTCCTCACCACCTCTTCTTCTTCAAGAAGTATTCATGCAGGAAGGATCCCATCAGGTGGGAGAGCATAATCCTGGGGAGAGATGTAGCTGATAATGTCATGCCACCACCAGAAGCAACACAAGACCCCACTTTTCAATGTGTTACCAGATCTAGGTAAGGAAGCATATGAGGAAAACCAATGTGTTCACTCTGAATCAGACCCTGGTCATTAGGAAGTTTGTATGCAGCCCTGTTTGAACAAGGGGCAGAGGATGAGGGCATGGAATCTGATATTTCATCTATTGCCTCTTCACAGCCTGAGGGGATGCAGGAAGCAGGGGTTGGGGATAAACCCAAACCTAAAAAGAGGAAAAAGCAGAAATGATGTTGCTGACATACTAAGTTTTCTTAAGTTTAAATTTTTTTTCCTTAATGGCAGGGTGCTTTTCATTTATTGCTATTAATGTAAATAGTATTAAATCAACAGAAAAAAGGAAAGTGACCTTTGCATGCTTAGCTGCCAGTAAAGGGCAGATTTTCTTTATACAAGACACAAGACTACGTACTTTGGCAGACATCAAATGGCAGAGAAGGACTGGAGGTGGGGGTCTTCCATATGGTCATTAGGAGAAAATCTATGTTCGGGAGTAGGTTTTCTGTTTAAGGGAATTGACATTAAAATCTTGCGAGTCTTAGATTTTCATCCTGGTCGGGCCTTTATAGTTGATGTGGTCTTGAACAACGTTGCATATCGACTAATTAACATTAATAGTCCTCAAACAAAGGCAGAACATTCAGCCCTTTTTAAAGAGATTGGGCAATATCTGCATACCTCAAAATCGGTGTTATGGAGGGTGATTTTAAATGTGGACTTGCTAATAGAGATTGGGGAGGCAGACACAAAAAGTTTTTAGTGACACTAATGCTCTAAAAAGAATTATAGATCAAAATAAATTGTGTGATATTTATGATATATTAAAAGTTGATTTTTGGTTTGTGTCAAACAGAATTACTAGCACAGGGGTTTTGCTGTTCCCATTGGAAACATGGGATGATGTGGTGGTCCAAGTAGTTATGGGGTGGCAACAAAGACTATACATTGGGAGAGAGTTTGGGAAGCTAAATGCGACACTACTACAAATGACAGACTTCAGCAAGCTGTTACAGAGCTCCTTAAGTAAGAGCTGACATTAACTTTTTGTATGACAGCCCCATTGATTGGTGGGAGGATACCAAGTGAGATCTTAAAGATTGGTTTATTCAAGGTCAGGGGCTAGGACTCGATCTAAGTATGTGCAATATTTAGGATGGAGGGCTTGATATTTAAGGCTACTATCACAAACCTATGATGGGGAAGTGATACCTCAGAACAACTTAAATTACTTAAAGAAAATATGTATGCTTTTCACAAAGAGAAAGAATATAAGGTGGATAAGCAACAGCAATTCCAGATCAGAGGAACAAAAGAACAGGTCAATCCATATGATGTGAAATTGGAGAAAAAATGAAAATGTTTTTTTCTGGATTAAAGACTGATAAAGGTGCTTTTATACAAGATAAATGGGGATACAGCCAGATAGTACAGGCATACGTTCAGGCAAAATTCCAGGTACAGAGACTAGAACAAACATACTTTTTTGAACATTTAGAGATTCCTCCATTGTCATCAGCAGAGACCTTAATGGTGGTTGCCCCTATCACAGAGGAGGAAATTAGGGCCACAGTAAGCAAGTTATCTGCTTGAACTACACCAGGCCTGGATGGTATCCTGAATGATTTTTATAAACTCTTTATTGACATTTTAGCACCTTTGTTACAACAGGTGTATATGGCTATGTTGCAGGAGAACAGATTAGTTCCAAGTATGAAGGAGGAGGTCGTGACCTTTCTGTATAAAAAAGGAGATCCCTATGATATTAAAAATTGGAGATTTCTCACTCTTCTTGCATCAGATTATAAAATATTAACAAAGATTTTAACAGTTATGTTGGCCAGATTGGCACAATCAGTGATAATACCAGGCCAAACTTGTGTGATTCCAGAAAGGAATACTGTGCTTCATTTAGTCACTATATGAGAGATTTTATATCAGGGGTTAAGGTTAAGGTTGGATGGGTAACTGTTGTCCATTGACCAGGAGACTGCCTTTGATGCTATTAGAAAGAGGTATGTTTGGGCGTACTGCGACATTATGGTATACCTAGTCATCTGATAAATTTAATTATATGTAGATGCAAAGGTCACATCCTTGATCAATGGACATCTTAGAGTTTGATTCTGGTTAGGAATGGGGTTCAGCTAGGCTATCCTATGAGACCTCTTTTATATGTCTTTGAACTAGACCCTATTTTATGGTTAATAGAATCTAATAGGGATATCTTACATTATTCAGAATTTAGCAGGGGTGTTTTTTAACAAAATTACAGCACATGTGAATGAATGCATATTTGCAGTAGCAGATTTGGATTCAGGAAAAAAGGTTCTGCTGATGATAAGACAATTAACAAAGGTGATGGGTATTGGGATTCATCAGGGAAAGAGTAAGGTTTTGATTTTAGGTTTGGCCCAGGAGGTGGACACCTTTTCTATAAGTATGACCAGAGAGAAAGTTAAAATTTTAGGTCTTTATTTTGGTGTGATGGGAGCAGAAAGTGTTAACTGGGAGAATATTTTTGATGTTGCATCAGAGAAAGTGACGTCGTGGCAAACTTGGAAAATGACTAGGCTGAAACGGGTTTTCCTACTTCAAGCATACATAGTCCCAGTTTTTCTGTTTGTTTCTCACATTTTTCCTTTGCCATTTAGCATGCATGCTAAAGTTATGAGTCTTTTTTTTCTTCTACTTTGGAGGAGTAGATTAAATCCCGTTAAAAGAGCCCAAACCTAAAGGACCTAGAAAGATGGGGGTTTGAACATGATTTATCCTTTGGTGTTTCTGTTTTGTAATTTCTTTTACAGTTTGATAACAATCTTTTGATGGCAGCATCAGCTATGGGTACACTTTGCATGTCATTATGGGGCACACCTTTTTACAAGTGTGGGGAGGAAGAAATGGCATGTTTCTGACAATCACCTCCCTATGTATTTACAAACCACATTAAAATATATTCTAACATGGAAAATAGAGTTACATTGGTTTTAAGTAAGGATAAGATGCATTTTACTAAAGTATTGTGGAGAAACATTATTTTGAGGACCCTGTATTTCAGGTGATGTCCAGTATTAATACAGTACACTTGTTGGCTAGTATAGTTGAACCAGAATCCTCTGAAGATGCAAGATACTAATTGGGTTTGTGGTCATCAAAACTTAATGTTGGAAATAACCAAAAGCACAAGTAGTTGGGCAAAAGAGGTTGCAGAAATCAGGATTGCCAGGACAATTGGAAACAATGCAACATTTATTTTTGAGTGTGAATATATTCAAGGTTTTTGGCAGATGTTAGCAGCTTTTGGGGAAGTAATATTTCAGAAAATGACTTATGAGATCTTAATTTTAGGTCAATTACCATTAGCATGGCAGAAATGGCACAGAAGTACTGTATATGTAATCCTCACTTGCATAAAGTGGTCCATATGGCAGGTGAGATGTTTTAGATTCCTGAGAAATATGGAGGTTCAGATGAATGAGGTGCTGTTTAAAATACAGGAAGAATTGAACAAAGTGTATCGGTATGAACAGCGCACTCTAGGATGAGCTTTAAGTTCTGCATCATGAAAAATGTTGAGTTGGTGGCTAATAGATATATGTATGAATTTTAGGACATTCTTCTTAAATGTAGTTTTTCCTATATATATATTTGGACAGGATAGGAGATTTGGTGGCATGGATGTGTTGGGTTATATTTTTAGGATGTTGGTGGGATGTTATTATTTTATGTTTTTTGAATATGGTGGCAACAATGGATTTATGTGGCATTGGTGACGGGTTTTTGGTATGTATATATATATATATGTATCTATATATATATAGATATATATATGATATCATGTTGTATTTGATATAATTCTGTACGACTGTTTTTGTTTTCCTAATCAAATTTTTGCCTACTCTTGGAGTAGGGGGAACCTTCATTTTGTAGCCTGGTGTGTCAGTCTGCAGGAGACGATGGAAGTGGAAGCAGCTTCAATTGCAGCCTGATGATTTTCTGACTAGCTTTGAGATAATTGAAATGGCCATGGTAAAACAAGAATTTGGACTGACTACTGAAAGAATTACTACAGAAATCCCTGATCAGCAGCATAACAGCTGTCAAGAAGACCTTATGGATATGGATGTGTTACAGGAGACAGGAAAAGTATCCCTGGATGGGTATGTACGCAGCAACAAACTAAAAGTAATGATTGTAGCGCTACAAGTCATAATACAAGTGAAAGCATAAGACCCATTGCAACCCCTAGATGAGCCATAGGTGTTGAGCTACAAAATACAGCTTCACCTGAGTCACAACTGGATGAAATGAAATGGAGGTGGAGAAAGCAACGCTAGTAGAATGCAGAGCTAACAATGTTTGTTTAGGGAACACTCAAACAGCTGTAGCTGGCAGTGTAATCAGTTTAGCTACTGAGTGCCTAGAGCCATGTGATTCCCCAGTAGAAATGCCTCCAGTAGCAGCAGCAAGGGGTCACCTAGGCAAACACGGACAAACAAAGCCTACAACCTCTTTAAATAAAAATGACTGCTCTAGATAAATTAAAAGTTACAAACTTTTATGAGAGCAAGATGTTTCTATGCAGATGAAACAGAAGGATTGTGTCTGTAAAGAGCTTTTGACAAAGGGCGGTGGTGTCTGACACACTGAATGATGATGCAGTATCATCTAAGGCATTGATGAATGCTGACACAGTACCCTCCTTGGCAGGGGAACAATGGGAATGGAAAGTAACAATACCTTCTTCACGAAACAGCAACAAGGTACACTAGATCCACAGACACAGGAAAATAGTAAACATTTGGGGTCTTCCTCTAAAGCTACAAATATGGTAACAGAGAAAGGTAATCTGATTACAAAACAAGAATCATCAAGAATACTCTGTGGCTCAGTAACACATGAAAGTGCACAGGAAATTGCTTTTTCTTTAAAAATGGCAGGATGGAAACAATTAAAATCAGGAAACTGGGTGCTGGATCCTCAGCATAAAAACATAGTAACATAGAATTAGATGGCAGATAAGGACCGCTTGGTCCACCCAGTCTGCCCATTTCCCTACCTAATGGATAAGCTGCAGATCCTAGTTAACCAGCAGCCTACTTCTTCCTACCCCAACCCCCTAGAATTGCCTTATGACTGTCCCATGCATGCTTGAATTCCACCACTGTTTTTGACTCCACAACCTCCTCCAGAAGGCTGCTCCATGCATCCACAACCCTCTCTGTGAAAAATACTTCCTTAAATTACCTCTGAGCCGCCTCCACTATCTTCAGATTATGCCCCTGTTCTTGCACACCTTTTTTGAAAGATGCTACCCTTGGACTTTGTTGATTCCCTTGAGGTACTTGAAAGTTTCTATCATGTCCCCCTCTCCCTCCTTTCCTCGAGGCTATGCATATTATGCTCCTTAAGTCTCTCTTCATATGTCTTCTGGTGCAGACCCTGCACCATTTTAGTTGCCCTCCTCTGGACAGCTTCCATCCTGTCTATGTCTTTGCAGAGATTGGGTCTATAGCATAGCCCTATTTCTGGCCTAAACAGAGATAATGTTGGCAATATGGAAAATAAAAATGAGGTCAGGCAATTTACTAATTGTATCACTGACTCTGACTCAGACTTACACACAGAAGATGTACAACATTCACAAAATGCTCAAAGGAACTAACAGAAAATAACAGTTGTATCCAGCAGTAACTCAGGTGATGAAGGGACAAGCAATACAAGGCTATCTTGGGGTGAACAAATGGATATACTGTAGAAGGTCATCCCTTGGATAAAAAACATAATGACAATGCAAAACTAACTGGGAAAACTTTAGGAAGAAATATTTTTTATTTATCTAGTCACCACCTGCACAATGACATAATGTAGCTAGAATACAATACATAGGGGTTAGAACTGCACCCTGATAGGCTTTATGTAGGAAGGAAATAAATGAAAGAATCATTGTTTTTTTTTCTAATGAAATTTATGCTCTTATTCAAATTTCAGGAGGCAGTCTGTTTGATGTGAGTTTTAAAACCCCTCAGAACTTGGATAGATTTTGCATACAATATGAAGAAAAAAGATATACAGAATTATGGTTTCCATTTCGGGCAATACCTCTTACTAAGCCCGCATAGAAAAATGTAACCATCTTATTTTGAAATGAAATGATTGCAGTACATGACATTACACACTGGCTCAAACAAAAATGTGAGGTTATAGGTTCCCGCAACCCACATTTGATGAAGAACATATATGGACTAGAGGATGGAAGTATAAAGTAAGAATTAGAAACACAGATGACGGCCCAATCTATTTACCCAACAGTTTGTATTTAGGAGGGGAAATAGGCCATTGTTTTTACACTGGCCAAACTAGAACCTAGAACTTTGGGAAGCAGTATAGCACAATGGTTTATGGCTCTGAGCTGCAAATCTGGAGACCTGGGTTTGAATCCCACAGCCCCCACTTGCATACTGTGTGACTCTGAACAAGTCACTTAACTTCCCTGTGCTCCCAGGTCACACCTGTAAACAAACTTTCAGCTCAGTGTGCTATTCCTGGTTAAATAATTGGAAAACACCTTGGAACCTGTTTCAAATGTGGATCATTTTCACATCTTAGCCAAGTACGTGACCGTGTTAAATGTTATCTATGTCTTTCTATTGGGCATTCCAGTTCAGA
Source organism: Neoceratodus forsteri (assembly GCA_016271365.2). NCBI lineage: Eukaryota > Metazoa > Chordata > Ceratodontiformes > Ceratodontidae > Neoceratodus > Neoceratodus forsteri. The sequence continues at coordinate 61,500,994 of CM028130.1, forward strand.
ATGTCAGGAAGAAGTTAGATGCAACTTATGTGAAGAAACAGGTCTCACTTACCGAGTATGCCCTTGGGCTACTCATAACACATTTGATAGACCTCATTTGGACAACATTCTGTCAGAAGCTCAGAAAAAAGATATGTCAACACACACAAAAAAAAGGCCCACATACTCAAACGGAAAAAGGTAGGGACCCAGCACACACTAGCCCACACAATAGCAAGCCCCAGAAACACATCCTACTATAGTGACAAATATCCCAGGAAAGAGGAATGATCAGAGTAATGGACATACCAGGCCACAAACATCTGACAATGTACAAGAAGAGGTACAACACGACCCTACTCCGCCTAGGCCAAACACAGAAGAACGGTTAACTATGCCCCACCAGACATGGTAACTGTTACAAAGAAAAGACCAATGTGGCAAAGAACACAAAATCCAAAATTGCTAACACTTTTACATCGATTAAGCAATAAATATGAAATTCTCTCAGTGAATACTCAGGAATCAGAGCAGGAGGGAGTCAGAGACATCATCAGGACCAGTATTGTCTTCGGACTTAGAGTGTGATCAAGAGGGAAAATCAAGACATGTTTTGAGAAGTAGAAGGGGAGGGATTCGAACCAGAAGTAGTTCTTGTTTGGGAGATCCAGGGTAAACTTCATCATGACAAATAACCCTATCATTAAAGTTGTGTCTTTAAACACTAACAGTTTAAAAAGTGCTCATAGGAGGGTAGTAACCTTTTCTTTATTGAGGGATGGAGGGTGCAATATTTGTTTATTGCAGGATACCAGACTCAATACGACTACCTTAAAACAACAAGCACAGAAACTATGGTACTGGGGTCATTCTTATTTCTCTTTGGGACAGAAACATGTGATGGCCTAGATATTTTATTTGAGGGACAGAACTTTAAAATTACAAAGGTTGTGGATATTGTGCCTGGGAGGGCTCTATTGTTAGACTTTTCTATGATAATACAGCCTGGTGCATAATTAACTTATATGCTCCAACTACAAAGAAAGGAAGAGTAGATCTATTTAATGTTAATTAAATCATACTTATTTATGACAAAGCATATTATTTGGGAGGAGATCTTAACTGTGCTATAGCTCAAGTGATCAAGGAGCAAGTACAGAGAGAGATTATTGTGATACAAATTGCTTAAAGGCTATCATTCAAACAGCAGGCATGCAGGATTCTTATAGAACTGTACATAAGGATGGTGGCTGTACTTTTTTTAAAGGACAACTGTCCACAAGAATAGATTTTATTTTTGTATCTGAACATGTCAGGGACACATGAAACATTTACTAGGACATGTGATATATCAGACCATGTATTTTTATGTGCAATAATTGGTCTGCATGAACGTATTCCTTATGGTAAATGATACTGGAAATTGAATGTGAAATTATTACAAGAGGAAAAAAAATGAAAGCTAAAATAACAGCACTGTTACAAGCCCATATGTCCTTGGCAGGCCTAGAAGAAGATTTAAGTTTTTGGTGGGTTGAAACTAAAAGAAAATTATAAAAACTTATAGTATATCTGGCAAAAAAAAAAAAAAAAACAGTACACATAAATATATGCAGTGTCTTACTTTTAGGAACCAGCTAATGAAATTGTATACTGCTATAAACACACAGAATATTCCATTGACTTCACAAGTTCAAAATATTAAGAAAGAAATGGAAAGCCTACAGAATTCAAGAACCACATCTACATTGGTTGAACATGTAATTATGTAATTTGTATAACAGGGAAACTTGGGTTAGAAGATACCTTTAATAGCTGTAATCAAGGTTACAAGAAAGATTAATGTCATCAGTTAAAAATCAAAATGGGAAGGACGTTTTCTCAACCTGAGGAATTTTAAGGGAAGTTCACTTATTCATTAAACATGTATGCAAAACCACAATTGGAAGATTATAGTATACGACCTTAGGTAGAACAGATTGTAAACAACATAGTTCCACCAGATTGTTTTCAAAACTTAGTACAGCCTATAAAGAAAACTGAAGTTGATCAAGCTATAAAGAGTCTGAAGACAGACACAGCTCCAGGTCTGGATGATCCTCCAGCAGAATTTTATAAAATGTTTCAGGAAATCCTGATTGAGATATTGGTGGAAGTTGTTAACTGGATCCTATTACACAACAAAATAGATTACCATAGCAACATAGCAGTTCAAATATTTATCCATAAAAGGTTATCATTCAGACCTAAAAATTGGAGACCTTTGAGTCTCCTAAATATTGATTTCAAAATATTCTGGTTGTCAGAATGGCAACAATTGCTCCATATCTCATAACTGTATCACAAACCTGTTCAGTTGTTGGACATTCAATAAGAGACAACTTGTTACTCATAAGAAAATTAGTAGAACAGGGGAAGGAGGATGAACTACATGGCTATATACTATCATTGGACCAAGAAAGGTCATTTGATAGACTATCTCATTTTTTTATGAATCGACTGTTTTGCTGTTATGGGGTTCCAGAAAAGTTTTGTGACTGGGTTCAAACAATGTATAAAGAAGCAAAAACAGTTTCTTTAATAAATGTTTTTTTAGGCTCATATGTGCCCATTAATCAGGGCATCAGACAAGGTGTCCTATGAACCCACTCTTACATGTGTTTTGTATAAATCCTTTATTAACAATCATTTGTCGATGCCGAATGTTGTTGCACTGGCATTGGCTTTGGTAGTGCAGTGTGGAAAAACATTTTGGGCAGGGTGTGAAAAATGACAGCTGTACAGTTCATAAGAAGGAGTAAAAAATGCCAGTGCTGAAAATGTAGTATGTAAATATTGCAAATTTGTAAATTACAAAGGTGCTTGGGAAATGCACAACATACGCTTGTAACACAGTCATTTTATGGATGTTGAGCACCAAATTTTCAACATAGGCATTTTAGCACCTCTGCTCATGTATAGTGTCACTGTTATTTCCTCAAACTGTCCCGAAAAGTGATTTCACACAGCAAACGCACTATTCTGTGTTGGATGTGCAAAACACATTTTGGGCAGGATATGTGTAATGACAGCTATACTGTTCATCAAGAGGTGTGGAAAAATGCCAGTGGTGAAAATTCAGAGTGAAAATATTACAAATGGACAACGTTATGAACGTGCGTGAAATCTGCCAATGCACACTCTTAACACAGTCATTTTATGGAGTATCATCACCAAATTTTCAGCATAGGCATTTTAGGACCTCTGCTCAAGAACAGTGTCACTGTAATTTTCTCATTTTCATAATCTGGCCCGAACACTGATTTCCCACAGCGAACATGCTATGGTGCGCCAGAAGTGCAGAAACACATTTCAGCCAGGATGTGAAAAAATGACACACATACTGTTCACAAGGAGGTGTACAAAAATGACAATGCTGAAAATCTGGCATGAAAATATTGAGAATTTGTGAAGCTATGAGCCTGCGTAGCAGCTGTGCAATGCACACCGGTAAAACAGCCATTTTTGGATTTTTTCTACCAAATTTGCAATATAAGCTTTTTGAGAGCCCACCTCATGAACAGTGACACTGTCATCTCATTAATCAGTCCCAAAAGGTGATTCTGTGTAGTGGCTGCAAAATCACCTTTCAGAACCAATTAACAATATGACAGTGCCAGAATTCATGAGGAGGGGTCCCAAAAACCCCATGTTGAAAATGTGGTGTAAAAATACCCCAAAATGCCTGAGATATGCATTAAAGTTTAAAAAACCCTATTTATTCCATTATACAGCTTACTGGAATTGCCTCAGTTTGTGGTCGGCTTTTAAGAGTGCAGATGTGTTACCAGTCCACCAAAGAGTATCGCACCAGACTCCAGAGGAAAGTATTTTATTTTTATTTATTTATTTCATTTTTGTTGATCGGGTAAGTGCACTAAACAAATCCTGCCTATTTTCAGGCATGACCCGGGGGAGGGGGATACAGATGAATGCCAACTGACCTTGAACCAGATTAAGCTGTTGGTGGTATTTTTAGTGAATGAGGGAAATTTAGCCAGGACACCGGGGAAATTCCCCTACGCTGCTGGTGCTCGGTGGCCAGTAGGGGAGTTTGTTGCTGTTGCCAAGATGGCCACTGTGGCTAAGTCAGTGGAGGAGGAGGTTGTGTCGACTACGGACACGAAGACGAAAGTGAAACGGCAAGCAGAGGCAAGTACAAGAGACGGAGTGGAATCGGAGGTGAATGAATCTTTTCATGATGCTATGACTACAATGGAGGCGATGGAGAAGGATGGTTCGGCGTATGGAGCAGGGAGTTCTTTTAATGCTGTGTATGCGGAGGATCCCTGGGCAAGTTTACAGATCTCACAAAACGCTGTGCCTTTAAAACCGGCTGGCGAGCTCGCTGGTTCTTGGGAAGGCGGAAGTGTGGTCGAGCTGGAAAGAGGTTGCCCGGTTATCGGTGATTTCGTGGGCGGCTCTGGAACTAACGAAGGAACAACGAGTTGGAAACTTTTCGGTGGAGTTGAAGAAGAAAGCAGGGGAGGCGGCGGAAAGAGGACGTATGGTGATTCAAAGACAATTGAAGTGGGAAAAGCCTGAGACTGTTGCGGTTAAGGAGAGGATACCCATCCAATGGGCCGTGAGTACTGTATGGCCCAAAGAGGGCTTCCCACCTTTCACATTAACAAAGAGACTGGTTTGTGTTTAAACCCGATAAAACGGTGTGGTGGGAGAAGCAAAGACCCCAGTGACTTATCAGACCAAAGCTGAAATGCAAGATGGGTGACGAATTTAGTTTAAAAAAATCTGATCAGCAGAGACAAAGTGAGTTGCAACTGGCTGAGGAGGCTTATAATTGTTGCCCTGTAAATTTTAAAGGAAAACTGATTTAACCTCGCAGCCTTTAGTGCATGATGAAAATTGGTCCCCACAATCAGCTTTGTTGCAGCAGGGTGGAAGAAATTAGGGCAGAGGATATGGACGCTGGATTTGGCATGGGACACTTCTTTAGATTTAGAAAAATCATCGCCAGGATGCCAACCTGGAGGGGGGAAGATTAAAATAAAACCTATGGAAAGTAGAGCAGAAATAGAGAATAGCAAAGGGGAAAATGTGGATATTATAGTAAAATGGGGTGAAAAGGCTGCATTACAAAACCTAAGTACTGGGAACAGCAATGATCTGTCAAGGCCTACTCCTGAGAAACCTCTTATGTCTAGTTTATTTGCACAGAGTAAGAGGGAAGCTGCACTCCGGAGGAATGCAGTTCGCATTAGATATAAGGGTGATTAAAGGAAAGGCCTAATAGGTATTTGTAGGCAAACGTTGATAAAGGGAGTCTTTGATGTTTTCCCTGGGATGTTTTGCTTTATAAACATATCAGAGAGGATAACTATGATATTAGTTTCGTTCCCTGCTTTGTTGGAGGTTTTGGGAGAGGTATAATCAAGTAAAGTTCTCTCCTTTGTGGTCCCCTTTGGTTATCCTCTATCAAAGCCTTCAATTAAGTATGTGACGGTAATGTTTAGAAATGAGGTGACATGTAGAAGATTTGTATTCTGGCTCTCACAGAAATGTGAAGTTCAGAGTGATCCAGAGCCAATTTTGGATTCTGAGCAGTTTTGGACAGGAGGGTGAAATTTAAAGTCAAATTACGGCAAACAGCTTTGGGGTTGAGCATATCCCAAACTCCTTCTTGTTGGGAAGGGATAGGGGGTCTGTTTTTATAGCGGCAGCCCAGGGCATGTTATAAATGTGGAGCTCGGACGCACTTATCCAGTACATGTGAGCAGCCCAAGTGTGATAATTGTGGGAAGTGGGTCATGTAACCATGTTTTGTGTAAACTCAATAAAATGCGATCTTTGTGAAGAACAGAACCATGCTTTCAGGGATTGTCCATGGGCGGCACAGAATAAGACCAGCTGTGGAATTCAGATGTGATCATCCAAAAGCACAAGATGCCAGAGAAGCTCAGCAGGGGTGGGGAATATCATAAAGGACCCTTCGGTACCGCAGAGCACTGTAGCACCTCAGGTAAAAGTAGGGGCTAGTGGGCTACAACTACTCCGTCTAAAGTGCTGAAAAGGAATTGGTAGAGGAAGTTTCGATCTTCTGCAGCCAGTGTGTTACATAGCCCCAAATGAGATTTAGCGGTTGCTTCGTTCCACCTTTGCAACCACCATTGCCCCTCAGAAGGTCAAGCAGGTCTTCTAAGTCACTTTTGCCTCTGGAACCAGAGGCCATTGAAACTAAAAACTCCTATGCAGCTTTATTTTGGGGGGATTCGGAAATGGACATTGGGGATACAGATTCACAAGTGTCAGTACAGGATGCCTTGGTGCCTCCTAGGGAGGAGTATAAGGGAAAGAAGAAAAAAAGAAGGAAAAAATGAACAGAAGTGTAGGAGTTGCTAAGTTGTTGGGTTACTTGTAATGGTTTTGTTATGGGCTAAATTAAACACCCATAGTCTTTTAAAGGTACAGAAGAGACAGGCGGTGTTTCAGTTAATACATGATCTTCAAATTTCTGTTTGTTTCCTACAAGAAACATGGATGTTCTCCAAAAACCAGATTGCTGCTTTTACTAAGGATTGGCCATGGGGACCGTCCTTTTGGTCATTCGGAGAAGATAGGGCGGATGGGGTAGGGATTCTTCTTAATTCTTATAATTTTGTTTTGCACAAATTAATAGATTTAAGCCCGGGAAGAATACTGATTGTAGAGGGGAATTGGTATACTCACACTCTACGATTGATTAATATTTATAACCCCCAGACAAAGTCAGGAAGGGTATCCTGTTTGAAAGGGATTCAACCTTTCTTAGTGACGACTATCCCCATCCTTTGGGGAGGGGATTTCAACTGTAGCATAGGAAGGCCAGGGAGAGGAGGGGGAACGGGAAAAAAATATATTGTGACACACACTGTTTAAGAGAGATTATTAAAACAGCAGAGTTAGTGTCCTGTAATGATAACAGGACTACTGGTCCTAGGGGTACCTTCTTTAAAGGTGGGAAAAGCTTTACAATTGATTACCTATTTATTTTCAAATAAATTCTGACATCTAGTCCACAGATTATTCAGGTTGAATTTTCGGATCATGCTCTTTTGCAGGTAAAGGTAGGAGAAATAGAGGATATGGTAGACAGCGGACTGTGGAAATTAAACACTCCATCCTACAAGAAAAGTAGTTCTGAATTTATTAGACTGCTTTTACAAGCTAGATTATCGGTGAGTTTTTGTATCCGGATTTGGGAAATGGTGGCAGGAAACAAAGGAGGATTGCATTTCATGGTTCAAAAAGTATGGGAAGAAGCATCAGAAAACTGAGTTTTTGACTATTTAAAATTAAGGAATCAATTACAACGAGTACTTACATTGGCAAATTCCTCTGGTGAGGATTTTTCGATACAAATTGCATCAATTAAAGCACAAATGAGGTGTTACAATATGATCGATAAAAACCTTACAAGCTGTGATTTCTAATCATATGACAAAATCTGTGGTTGGAGACCCTTTGAGCTTTGTAAATCTTTAAAAGATCATGTCTCTTTAGATTCTTAAATCAAGGGATTGGGAAAGTGTGTACAGCCCAGGCTATAGGGGATAAGATTACAGAGCATTTTAGGAGCTGGATTCCATTATGCTTCTACTTTAGGACAGGTTAAGCAGTTTTGGGCCCTCCTATAGAAATGAATTGGATCCTGAGATTCTTAAAAGTATTAAGCAACCCTTTTCTTACGCTTGAGATTAAGGAGGTTATAATACTCTGAAATCCAATGTATCCCCAGGTTTAGATGGACTCTAATTTATTTTATAAAATGTTTCAGTCAGAAGTATTGAATTGTTTGGTTTTGGTCTTTAATTATTTTTGGAGGAGGCGGTGAGTCCACAGTCCTTTTCAGAGGGTTTGCAGATATATATATTTAAGTCAGAGGATAAGGGGGAGTTTCAGAATTGGAGGCCAATTATCTTGCTGAACTCGGATTATAAAATTCTTACTACTTTGATCAACAATAGACTGAAAGTCAAGTCTGAGGTTATGTTTACTCCGGTTCAGCATTGTGGTATACCCAATAGGAGAATCCAGTCAGTTCTGTGTCTTATTAGGGACATAATTGAACAGGTGAATGATTTAGGGGAGAAAGGGTATATATTGTCGTTGGACTTAGAAAAGGCTTTTGATAGAGTTAGTCATTTTTTCTTGTTTGTCACTTTAGAATTTTTTAAGGTCCCAGGGGAGTTATTGAATTTAATTAAAGGATTATATGCCTCTGCTCAGGTGTTCCCACTTATCAAAGGAGAATTGGGGAGAGGTTTTAAAATGAAATGTGGTGTATGACAGGGATGCCCCTTAAGCCCCCTTCTTTATAATTTCTCTTTGGAACCACTGCTTAGAGTAGTGAGCTCGTCTCCTTTGTGGTCGGGGGTGAGCATTCCTGGTACAAAGTCATTTATTACCATTCAGGCATATGCTGATGATGTATGCCTTTTTTTTCAAAATACTCACAAATAAAGGGTTTTTTTTTTTCTGTGTTTGATATATATGCAAGCTTATCTAATGCAAAGATTAATTTAAATAAATCTAAAGGTTTATTATTGGGTATGTCCCATCAAGACCCAGTGTATTTTAATTCTATATTGATGGCCACTGAGCCTTTGACAATTTTAGGGGTAATTTTTGGGCCCCAGAACCGCCCAGAGGATAATTGGAAATTGGTTTTGGATGAAATAGAAGCTAAAGTAAATAGATGAAAAAGGTTTAAATTTGCTAAAATTAAATGAATTCAAGTTTTAAAGCAATTTATTTTGCCAAGCCTACAGTACTTAGCGGTTATTTACCCCTTGCCTGCTCAGTACGAGACTAGGCTTTACAGTATTTGTTTCCAGTTGTTATGGGGCAACAGAATGAACCCCGTTAAAAGAGGTTTCACTTATTTGGATAGGAAACGGGGAGGTTTGGGGATGGTAGACCCAGTTGTTTTTTGTTTTCGTTATTCTTTTCCTTTCATTAAAATATGGTTTAGGCCCTTCAGGATTTCAGGAGATTTTCTTCTTTAAAAATTTAATGAAGCGTTATCTAACAACTTGGTTGCATTATGACTAAATTATCCCCACACTTATCTTTGCTGGAATATTTTAAGCCTGCAGCACAGAAATTATATAAATGGAAAGTAACCAAAACCAAATTATAAGGAGTTCTTCGAGGACATTATATAATGATTTTATGACTTTGACTTATCCTTCTGAGCCAAGCTTCAAAAATTGCCCTATAGGGCGGAATTCGGACGTATTGAACAACTGAATAATCACAGGCTGCCAGTTTATATGTGGGAGGTTCAATGGCTTATGATGTATGGAAGATTAAATGTTAGGGAACGCGTAAATATAAAGCAAAGGAAGAGAGGTCTTGTCCTTATTTGGAATGTATAAACCAGGAGGAAACAATGGAACATTTCTTTTACAGTGCTCTTTCTGATTAAATTGTGGGATTATTTGGCAAAATTATGGGATCTACCTTGGTTGGCCAAGTTAAATTATGACATTTTGGTGAGTGGAGTTTTCCTCCGTCCCTGCAACGGTATGATAAGGGTACTTTGCAAGTATTTTTGCATGTTTAAGGTATTGCCTATGGCAAACAAGATGCCAATGGGTATTATATCAAACGAAACCCACCTTAGAAGGATTTAGATGTTATGTGACTAATGTTTTGAGTAAAGTTTTTTTATCAGATATGCAACTGTACAATGTGGATAAAGTTAGGATATGGTGGAAGGGGTTTTCACATATTATTAAATATAAATAGCAGGTAGTGTAACAGTTTTCCCACCTAACCCCTGACCTTTTTTTCTCTCTTTAGTTGAGGTGTTAAGGGCATTAGGTGGTGGTGGGAAATGAGTTCGTGAATTATTTATAGAGTCTGGGAGAAGGCGGATTGGGTTATGAATATTTTTTGAATAAAGGAGTTGGGTTTTTCTGATTTTCTTATTTTGATTTTCTGTCCTTTTGGAGCTCTTGTGGTACACTATGTTTTTCTTTGGGACATCTATTATGGGAATTTTGAGTTAACAATGTGTAGAGCTAGTTTGAGAGATCTTTTGTTTCCATAGGATTGGATTACTTTCTGCCGGTATTTTGTTTATCATGCAATGTCTTTTGTGGAATTGTATTTATGTGTCTATTATAATAAAAGTTGCCCCTACTCTTTTCGCGGGTGGCGCTGTCCATCCGTTGGAAGAGATGGAGGATGCCAGTCGGATGGTGGAGCTGGAGGAGGAAGGTTGTGATTATGAGGCTCAGACCTATATGGGACAGGAGAATGTATCTGTGGACGATATTCGGTCCCAAGAAGCCCCTTTGAGTAAGGTTCCCGTTTTGGAAGTGGAGCTTGGTTCGGATATGGAAGACGAGGAGGAATTAGTGTTAAATAAAGAAATGGAACGGAAAAAGCAACATCTTTTGGAGCTAATTAAGTTGGCTGAAAAGACTTTCGTTAGTGCCTAAGCAGCTGGAAGTCGAAGAGAAATAAAAGGCGTTCTCCTGTAAGCCCTGTTCAGGATGGAGGAAGTGTTTTGGACAACAGGTTGGCGGTGGTGTTAGTTTGGATCCTGTTTTGGGAAGTGACTCAGGTTTGTGTTTGGCGCCTGAACAGATGTGTTCGTTGGAACCTTGGACCCCTGGGGAGGCACTGCAGCGGTTGGGCTGGCTATGGTCCTGGGAGAGGTGGGTTCCTGATCCAACTATACCGATACCAGGGGTCGCTTGTACATCTGGTTTTGTGCAATGTGAGGAGATCATTTTTCCCATTGGTAAGCCTGACTCAAAGTCCCTGATTCCCGGTAGTGCGGATGCGCATTCCCAGGGTGAGGCTAGTGGATTTTTGGATACGCAAGACGCCACGGGTGAACAGATGTTAACTGAATCTATGGAGTCTTTATCACCTGGTTTGGAGGTTTCAGCATTTGCTTTGTCCATATTAACTTCTTTAACTAAATCTCATCCACCGCAGGAGGTGCGTGGTAAGAAATGAGGGACATTGTGGATTCCTTGACTTCTGGGGGCAATGTTTTGAAATCTTTTGCTGGCATGTTTAGGAAACCTGTGGAATCTGCCAAGCGCATGTTCTTAGTGAGATTGTGATATAAAGGGCAGCTACTGGTTGCTCCAGATCGTATTTGGGTGGGTAAAGTTTTGTTAATAAATTCGATGGCATTTTCTCCTCATGAAGTGTATGCTCTGATTCACCGTCCAGGCGATGTATATTATGATGTTAGTTTCTGTACTGAACTGTCCTTGGATAAATTTTGGAGACTATATCATGATTTGCAGAATAGTGAACATTGGAAAGACTTTCAGGCTATTCCTATTACTAAGCCTACAGTAAAAACAGTTATGATTCTTTTTCGAAATGAGCAGTCCTTTGGGACTCAGGGGGAAATCGGCGCAGGTGAACCCCTTTTTGGCATGCCAGGCAAGGTCTAAAAAGTGCCTGTTTTCTGGTTTGTGTAGGGATGATGGTGTATTGTTGTTTGATAACGTCGGTATGATGGATTATTTGGATTCATATGTGGAAAACACATTTGGGTCCATTTGTCAGGTTTCTAGTTTTACCCCCCACCTGTTGGTAGCTGCAGATCTCCCACAAGTTTATTCTGCTTTACAGGCCAGTATGGTAACTGCCTTTACTGAATTGGAGTTGGGTACAGTTATTGCATCACTGAAAAAGGGACTTCACCAGGATCTGATGGTTTACCAGGGAATTGTATAGAGTTTTGTGGGAGCTAATGCCTGTGGAGTTATTGGCTTTATATAATTCATTTTGTTTGATATGTTGTTGCCTACCCAGATGTATGAGGGTTGTTGATTTTCTGTTTAAGAAGGGGATCAGATGGACATTCGTAATTGGAGGCTGTTAACTCTTTTCAATGTTGATTTTAAGATTTTTTCCAAACTTTTAGGGAATAGATTGTCTCTTGTGATGCCTTCTTTGAATAATGAGCAACAATTTTGTGCAGTTTCTGGGAGGAAGCTGACGGATGCTTTAATTTTTCTTAGGGAACTTACTTCAGTATGTGAGGATTCAGTGGGTAGTTCAGGGTCTTTTTTTGTTAGCTTGGATCAATCTAAAGCTTTTGACGAGGTGTCTCATGACTATTTATGGGCATGTATGAAAGCGTTTGGTTTGCCATTACAGTTTATACATTGGGTGCAACTGTGTTATGCATTAGCGATTGTGGTTCCTTTGGAAAATGGGTGGAGGGGTCATTCTCATGGTATTTTAAAAGGAGTTAGGCAGGGATGTCCGCTCAGACCCTTATTGTATGTGTTGGCTTTAGATCCTGTGTTGCGGATTCTTTGTAGATCACCTTTGATTAGGCCTATTGTTGTGAATGGTTTGAGCTTCTCCAAATTGATTGCTTATGCAGATGATATATGTCTTCTGCTACCAGATAGTGCGCCTATAGAGTTAGCCTATGAGGTGATAAGATCTTTGGGAGGGATTATGGGGGCCAGGATTAATGAAAAGAAAATGAAATGTGTTGCAATATCAGGGTCCACTAATAGCTTGTTTTTGGTTGGGAGATTTAATGGAACAAGAACCTTGTAAGATTTTGGGTTTGTATTTTGGTGGTAAGGAGGGTGCTTTGGTTAATTGGAAGAAGGCTTTAGAGGAGGGTAATCTCAGAGTGTCCCAATGGAATAGACATAGATTGTCCAAGAAAAAATGAATTTATTTGATTAAAACTTATCTCCTCCCTGTTTTCTTATTTATAAGTAATGTTTATTTTATCCCTAAGTCATTGGAAGCGCCTTTGATGCGGTGTTTTTTTAGTGGTATATGGGGTAGTCGTTTAAACCCTATTAAGAGAAATACACTATAGTTGGGGATTAAGGAGGGTGGGTTAGGGATGATTCATCCTGTAGTATTTTTTTTATGATCTTTTTGTATATGAATTTGGTTCCTGTGGTTCGAACTGTTTCAAATTTATGGGTTTTACCGTTGAAGTCCCACTTGCAGGGGGGTTTGGGTGAATGGAAAGAAGGTTGTTTTTTACATTTTAATAAACGCCGTCCTCCGTTGCTGGATTGCTGGAGGTCGGTGTTCGATAAGATTAAAGGGTGGGATATACGTTGGCTGGTAGTAAAGAAGCTTAATAGACAAGCCTTGTATACCTTGATTTTAGGGACATTTTTTCCGGATACTCCGTTTATTTCCCTTCCTACAGTGGTTAGTTCAAATCTTGCTTATTATTTAATGAATTTTCGTATTCCTCAGCAGATGTGGGATACTTTATGGTTGGGTGTACACGGTAGAATTAATGTTCGCAGTAATCAAAAACATAAATCCATGCATGAGAGGTATTGCCCAAGGGATAAATGTATTGCCATTTTGGAGACAATGGATCACTTGTATTTTGATTGCTTCTATGCTATAGAATTCTGGGATATTCTTAAAGAGCGGTGGAAATATGGTTTAGTTATACCGCCTTTGAAGATGAGTCTGTATTATGGCTTCTTTGCTACCGAACAGATGGAGGACTGGTATGGGACCCTACAAGTTCTACATGTTTATTTTTTATATTGGTTGTGGATAAGCCATTGTAGACTCTTGTTGCAACAACAGTTTATCTCTCCATTGACTTTGATTATGATGATAGAGTCTGCAGTTGAAAATTGATGTTGTCAGAACGAAATTTATTCCCATTATCCAGGTGGGGTTCTTTTTGGAACAGTTTTGATTTTTTATGAATGTGTTTTTTGTAGATGTATCATCTAGTAGTATTGATTGGTGCTTTGTTGGGGAAAAAAATTTTCACATATATACTAGTACGTAAGGTGATTGTATTGTATTGCTTATAAGGGTAGTCTTGATTGGTATTATGTTTTCTATGATTGTTTACTTTTGTTTGTGTGTTTTTTCCTTCTTTAAGTTTCTTTTTGTTTCTTGTTGTATTTGGGTATGGATTGTATTACACATGTTTCTGTGATGTTATTGTTTTGATTTCAATAAAAATTCCCCTACTCTTCTCGATAAGTGTCATGGGATCTTTAACATCCACCTGAACTACCACCAATCCAGGCAGATGGGACCTCGGTTTAAAGTCTCATCCAAAAGACAGCACCTCAGAAGTGCAGCACCCCTCTCATGCTGCACTACAGTGTCAGTACTGGAATATTAACCCAAGTGCCAGATGTGGGAACTGAACCCACAGCTCTCTGATCTCCCAGCCTCAGAGGCAAGTGTGCTACCTACTGAGCCACTGACACTGCTTTATATGTATGGGGTGAGGGTGTGTGTGTGGGGAGGCAGGGTGTGCAGTTGGTAGGTGTAGGTTGTGGGAAGGGGGTTGGAAGAGTACGAGGGGCCGTTTTCACTTTATAGGTTAAAAAAAATAAAAGACCGTTTTCATTTTAATAGATGCTTTGGCATGCTGGGGTGGGCTCCCAGCATGCCAACTGAGTGTGTGTGTGTGGATGCATTAGCCGATGGGGATTGGACACCACCATCGGCAAACAATGAAAGGGTACAGGAGCCGAGGGGTTGGCATCCCCTCGGCAAGCAAAAAATGGGGGGACACATTATGCCAATGGGGAGTAGGCTCCCCATTGGCAAAATTCAAGGGAGGGAGAGATACATGCTGATGGGGTTTGGGCCCCTGTCTGCAAAGAAAAATTGTTGGGGGCACATGATGCCAAGGGGGATGAGGCACCCCCTCTGCAATCAAAAAAGGGGGAGTTACATGATGCCAATAGGGACTGGGCACCCTTCTGGGCACACAATAAAGGGGGGGTTGACAGGTAACAGCAGTAGTCACTGCCACCATGTTGCCTGCATGTAGGGGGAGGCGTGTTGTGGTCACACTGCATGTTCCCATTGCAGCGACTCATTTCTGTGATGCTTCACTCATTAGCTAGGCAGGATGTCGGCCCCTGCTGCTGGTTGATTGGGGAATGCAGGATGCACCTACTGGTGCATGCCCTGCATTCACCCAACAGTGACCATGCCTCCAAATCTGCATTATCAAGAAGATGTTGGCTGCGCAAGCACGCCAACATAAAAATGATACACTCTAAAATGAATAAATAAAAAGTATTAGACCAATGAATGGAGTTTTAGAAGTTAAAACCTTAGCATATGCTGATGCTATATGTCTGCTTTAGCAGACTATTAAGATGGTGAAGAAGCAATAAAGTCAATAGACACATTTTTCTAAAATTAGAGATAGCATAAATAGAGAAAAGAGTATGTTGTATTCTATAAGTCCATCTACAGAAAAAGTGACATCCTTGCACAATATTGCTGGGACAGAGGAGCCTATAAAAATGTGGGTATTTATTTTGGCTGGGGTGATAATGGAATACTTAATGGGACATATAAAATAGAATATGCAAAACATAAAATCTGGATATGGAAAGCCTGGCAGCAGGCAAAAAAGAAAAAAGTTATAGTAGTTAAAACATTTCTAATTCCTATCTTCACTTACTTAAATATGGTGTACCCTATTACTGCTACTTTAGATGTCACAATGTTAAGTTTAGTTTTTCAGCTTATTTAGGGAAGCAGGCTTAATTCCATTAAAAGAAATATCCTATATCTTCCAGTACAACAAGGAGGGTTGAATTTACTAAAAACCACTGTTTTTTTTTTTTTAGCATTTTCTTTTTTCATAATTTATTAGATCCTATGAGACCAAATGCAGTGTTATGGTCACTGTTTGCATCTCGATGGTTGGTACCTTTGTTTACTAAATGGCGAAGCCAGACTAGGATAAAACCAGGGGTAAAGTTGTGCCCACAATATATTAAACCAATGCTCGGTAAACTAAAACAATGGAAAGTTTCAGTGAAAATTATTGATCAAAAATCTAGGAAACAGTTATATAATACTGTACAGGCTCAGACTTTCTATGAAGCCCCTGTTTTTAAAGGAATAACTGACATCCACAATGAGAAAGTGTTAAAAACACTACAAGACAAGCTAATTCCTTATAGAATGTGGGATATAGTATGGTTACGCTGTCATGGCCGGTTAAATGTTAAAGGCAATGTAAAACATAAGCCACAATCAGGGAGATATTTTCCTAGACAGACATGTACTGTAAAGCAGTGGAAGAGTCAATGGAACATTTTTTTTTTATGTACTGTCCTTATGTACAGGAATTCTGGAACCTTCTGGCACAAAAATGGGAAAATAAATGTTGGGCAAAGCTACCTATGATGAGATAATAGGAGGATTTTACTCCATATGTAATTTTGACCAAGGCATTATTAGAGTACTTTTAACATGCATAACATTTATACTTTGGCAAACTAGATGTAAATTTGTATTGCAGTAGGAATACAAAAGCACACAACAACTAGTTCTAACTGTAGAATATGAAATAAGACAACAATGTGAGTCAGAAAGAAAGTTCTTATTAAGAGATCCATGAGAATACCAAATGGAGAACTGTACCTTTTTGAAAGACAACATTTGATAAATTGCTTGTTTTGACTGTTATAATATGTTGAGTACATTTAATAAAATGTTCTCCCACTGTTTTGAGAAGTGCCATGGGATCTTTAACATCCACCTGAACTACCACCAGAACAGGCAGATGGGACCTTGGTTTAACATCTCATCCAAAAGACGGCACCTCAGGAGTGCAACACCCCTCATGCTGCAGTACAGTGTCAGTACTGGGATATTAACCCAAGTGCCTGGTGTTGAGATAGAACTCACAGCCTTCTGATCTCCTGCCTCAGAGGCGAGTGTGCTACCTTCTGAGCCACTGACACTAACTATGATGCACTGATGTAGGTGGTGAAATTTCACCATAGGAGGTGAAATTACTCCCGCAGATGGCGAAATGTTGCCCATGGGAAAATTTCACCAGTTTGTTGGTGAAATTTTGCTCATTTCAGGGGTTGAAATTTCACATTTCACCCTGTGAAATATTTTGCGAAATGCGTGAATTACACCAAATATTTTGCGGAGCAAAATATTCCAATTTCAAACAACACTATCATAAGCTGTTATAGCTTAATATATACAATTTGTGTAATTCACTTCCCCAAACTCTGATATATTTCAGGTGTTCCTAGCCAGCAGTAAAATAGAAACAAAGCCATGTGAATGACACTATAAGTATTGCTTTCTCCATCATTAGAACTAGTCTAACAATTCCATATTATGTCAGTATCTCAGATAAGTAGGTTGGAGATACTGCAGGCTATCCTGTAGTTGGATTTGCTTAATAGCCTGGTGTATGGTCCAAAACAGTTGCTCAGGAGTACCGTTTTCTGTTGCAAGGTAAGCTGGACTCTTAAGTGCCAAATATAGTATTTCAAAATTAATAAAATCAGATGGATTGAGTTTGGTTCATACTGTATCCAAGATTGTGGAAGTATACTCAAATAGAGGATATCTTTTGTGAGTAGGGTAAAAGGTAACCCCTCACAATTTCTGTAGAGATTAGACCAAAAGATTAAAATAAATGAACATTGGAAAAATGGTGATCCATAGTTTCAATCTCATTTGAACAACATTCCCTTTTGAGGCATAATCTTTCAATTAAATCTTTAATCTCAGTTGGTGTCCCTCAGGGTTCTATACTTGGACCCCTCCTTTTTAATCTCTTTATAAATAATCCTCCTCGCCTGTCCAGATCGACTTGTCTCTTTTTATGCAGACGATATGGTTAGCTACTCTGCCACTAATGACATTTTGGCAATTCATGCCTCCCTTCAATCTGATTTTGATGGCTTCTTGGCCTGGCTAAAACAAAATAAGCTCCTACTTAACATCAATAAAACAGTGTCAATGCTCTTTGGGACTTTCCCTAGGCTAAAAGCTTATCATACGGGACTTTTCTTCGTGAAACTGATGGCATAATCCTACATACAATCACATCCTTCAGATACCTCAGTATGACACTTGACCCCTCACTGGACTTCAATCTTCATTTTGCAGCCACTTGTAAGGCAGTGAACAGTAAACTTGGCCTGGCTTACAAGTTAAGATCTTCCCTAAAATTTGACAGCCAGGCTGGCCATTGCTCAGGGAATTCTTAGACCTTGCCTCAACTATGGTTCTATAGTCTACCTTAATGCTAGCAAGCTAGTTATCCAGAAATGGAGCATTTGTTACAATAGTATTTGCCACTTCACCCTAGTGGCTCCTAAATTAACACATCGCTGTCAGCTCTAGTCTTCTCAACTGGCTCACTCTGTCCTCCTATCATCGGTACACTGTTGGTTGTCTGGTCAATAAATTAACCTGGACTAGTACTCCAAGGTCCCTTGTAACTCTACTAACACAACCTGACTTGCTTTATACACTGAGATCTACTGAAAATGCTTCCTTTGTTATTCCTAGATGGCTCACCAAAAAGGGTGAACTTGCATTTGCCATATCTGCTCCCAGAATGTGGAACACCCTACCACTCTATGTTAAACAATTGGCTACTCACCAAGTCTTTCAAAAAAGTTTAAGAACTCACCTTATGCGCTCAGGTCTCTGCCTCTGCACTATCTCTTGCGTGTCTCCACTGTCTTGCACTTCTACTACCACTGATCCTGCACCTTGACAGCAGACTTCCTCTCAGCACTTTTGTACCCCTAGTGTTTGCTGTATATGGATTTCTTCGATCAAATATACTGCTTTTAAATTCTAAAAAAGTATACGTAACTGTGATTACTGTTCATCCTCATGCCATGTATATTCTGCTTGTTGGTCCTGAATGTGCAATGTATTCAAAATTGTCATGTTTAACTGTATTTTCCTTCCTACTATTTGTTTTGTATTCTGTTGTTGACAGTATGCATCTGCTGTTTCTGATGTGTAACCCTC
Organism: Neoceratodus forsteri; assembly: GCA_016271365.2. Lineage (NCBI taxonomy): Eukaryota > Metazoa > Chordata > Ceratodontiformes > Ceratodontidae > Neoceratodus > Neoceratodus forsteri. The sequence continues at coordinate 61,519,789 of CM028130.1, forward strand.
CCAGGTCATGCCTGAAAATAGGCAAAATCACTTGTCTAGTGCACCTACCTGGTTAACAAAAATGAAATAAATAAATAAAATAAATGTTTTAGGTTGCCCTTCACATTTAATTTCCCTTGCATGCATAACCATAATGTATCCCACATAAAATGTGGCATTCTAGAATGGGTTAACATTTTATGTATTTGGCTTATGTCTGTATGTGACCTATGTGTATAATGAGGCTGGCAATAAAACATTTCGTGTATGAATGCATAAAACTTCTTTCTTGTTTTAGTCAAGATAAGGTGTTTGGGTATGTTCCACTCTTCAAGCTTGCTAAAGAGTTATTGCATGTAAATGGGGAGCCCAATTAAATATTTTTGCCTCGGAATCCCCGAGTTATAGCCTCAATCTTGAATTCAGGGTCTATTTGATTTACTAACCAATATATCCCAAAAATGTCTTTCCCTGCAGGATAGGTTTAATGTTAGTGTACTGTTTTTTGTTTCAGGTAAGCTCCTGAAAGTGGCGGTGGTAACAGCCCTCCTGAAGAAAGCTTCTCTGGATCTGGATGCTCTGGCCAACTACAGACCGATCTCAAACCTTCCCTTTATAGGGAAGGTTATTGAGAAAGAAATGGCGGTACAGCTGGAGAACCACTTGACCATCCATAACATCTACAAACCTCTCCAGTCTGATTTTCAAAAGAGGCATAGTACCAAGACTGCTCTGGTTTGGGTGCTCAATGATCTTCTGCTGGCAAGAGGGATTGGAGAATCCATTCTATCCTGATGCTCCTTAATCTCTCTTCAACTTTTGACACTGTGGACTATGGGGTGCTGCTTGGGTGCTTGAGGTCCATCTATGGCCTGACATGTACGGTCCTCAGGTGGTTTACATCCTTCCTCACTGGCAGAACTCAGAGAGTTGTGTCTGGGATTTTTTCCTCGGACCCACTCTCTCTGTCATGTGGGGTTCCTTAGGGCTCGGTGCTGTCCCCCATGTTTTTTGCAGTGCACATGCTGCCCCTCAGAGACATTGTAAGATGGCATGGGCTGAGGTTTCATTGCTATGTTGATGATGCCCAGCTCTACCTGTCTTTTGCACTTGACCAGGATAGTGCTGTCTTGATATTTAACAACTGCCTTGCTGAAATCCAGGATTGGATGAATTCAAGCTGGCTAAAGTTGAACACAGGAAAACTGAGGTGAATGTTGTGATCCAGGTCACCGGATAGAGGGGTTGAGGGCTGGTCAGCCTTCTGGACTTTATCTGGGGGGCTCCCAGATCCTTACCTCTGAATGGGTGCGAGACCTGGGGGTGGTGCTTGATGATGGGATGACTCTACAATCTCAGGTGTCGGCAGTCATTAAGTGTTCTTTTACCATCTTAGGAACATCACCAGGATCAAGCACCTCATTCCATCTGGGGATCTGCTCACATTTGTCCACGCCTTTGTGACCTCATGCCTTGATTACTATAACTCCCCATACTTAGGGCTACCTGGTGTTGATACCCACCACCTGCATCCAGTGCAGAATGCTGCAGCATTACTGTTGATGGGGATTTCCCAAACCTCTCATATTACTCCAGTGCTATGCGATCTGCATTGGCTGCTAACTCGGTGGTGGATCACCTTAAAGTTGGTTTACTGACCATAAAACCCTATATGGACTTGACCCTGACTACTTGAAAGAACTTCTGTAGCTTCTGCCCTGAGTGATAGCTCTGTTTGGCTGACAAGGGTTGATGGAGATTCTAAGGGTGTCTGAAATCTTCTGGGGCCCCTGTATTTATGTTCATGGCCCCTACCCTCTGGAACTCTCTATCCTGTCAGCTGCAGGAGTGCACAACTGTGGGGAGATTCAAACAGGTGTTGAAAACCTTTTTATGGCATCAGACCTTTAGGGATATGTAATGAAGGGACCCATTATTCTATTTATTACTGTTCTTGCTGATTTTATCATTGATGTTTTAATCTTTTGTAAAGCACCTTGGTATTTTGAAAGGCACTTAAGTGAAATACAATTATTATTATTATGATTATTATTATTATTCACAAAAATATGCTATTAAAGAAAACAATCAGATTGGTCATCCATAATCCCCCTTTATTAATAGGCAAGTAAGTTATTCCCCTTTTAATGGAATTCAAACAACTTCCAAAGATACACTGGAAAAAGTATCCATAAATTGTTGTTTCCATACTCTGTGGGGGAAGAAACACTGCACTAAGATATAAGAAAAGACTTAATAAAAAGGTTTTTATCCTGTATATCCCTTTCTCTTTTGCCATATATGAACTGTTCCATTTGGACATTTTGGTTTATGCTTCTTTTAAGAGTATAGTCCAATTATTGGTACTTATGTTACCTTTTCCAAAGTAGATACCCAATATTTTATTCATTGTCTGCTTTATGGGTATTCCCATAATACTGGAATGTGTTATATCAGTTGGCCCAATAAGCAGACACTGACGTTTGGTATAATTTATTGTAGAACCTGTGTGGTTGGAATAGTCTTTTTTAAGTTCAGCAGTCTTTATGCTGGAAGGAACATCTGCTAAAATTATGCACAAATCATCTGCATAAGCTACAGTCTAAATTTCTTCACCTGTGCTAGATAAGGATAAGCCAGAGATATCTGGATTTACATTAAGTTTTTGAATGAGTGGTTCTAATGTTAAAATGTAAAGAAGGGAGCTCAGGGGGCACCCCTGATGTACACCCCTTAACACGCTACATTCTCTTCCCATCCACCCATTAATCAAAGGAATAACTACAGAATGGGAATGACATATCCAAATCCAATTGATAAAACTGGAAGGGAAACCAAAATGTGCCATGCATTTCCATAAATAATTATGCTCTACTCTGTCAAAGGCCTCAGTCTGATCAAGTCTTACAATCAAAAGGCCCTAGAATTCTGTGGCCACAGAATTTTGTGCAGAACTTGTAACCTAATAAAAACTTCTGCAGTGCTGCAGAATTCACTGTTCTTGGATTCTTTATTAATATTTCTGTTTATCCATAGAACTTGGTTCCTTCCTCTTGTTGTATCCCAACCCTCTATGCTCAGAATGTGATGTTATCAGTGCTATAACATCATACATTAGCCAATGAAATGGCTGCATTCTGCCACAGAAATGAATAGTCACTTATCTACCACAGCTCCCACTGCCAGAGACGGTGGAACAGCACATTGGGCATGGTGATATTTGCTCAACCTGCACTACAGCCTAATACTATTTTTAGTCTTACATTATTATACTAAGGCCAACTTAAACAAGACCTTGACAATAGCATAGACTTGTTAAGTCCATACCTTACTTTGTACAAACTTATTTTTGCCTTTTAAGGTATAGAGATGCCATCTGAAATGAATAACTGGTAAAATGAATTTACCTGTCATTTTTAAGAAAAATAAAGTAATTATGTCCAGAAAAGTGTAATATAATAATATATAGACTTGTTGAAAGAATATATATTTTAATTAAATAACTGCATTGTGCACATTTGCTAGGGTTATTGATTACTTATTGACATTGGTTGATAGAATCACTTAATGGTTATGGAGAAATGTTGTGTGCAGGGCCAGCCTTTGGGCCAGAGGGTAGCATGTTGTGTTCCCGTGCCGGCATCCCAGGTTCAGAGATGAGCTCTGTGAGCTTGCTGGGCAGCACAAGGATTGGGGGAACACACCACTGCTCTGAGCCTGGGAAAGTATGGCGCTGTGTTCTGTCTCAAGGGGGACACATCATGATGGGCTGGAGAGCTTTATCTCACAATGGGTTCACATGCATGTCATGGCCTGATGGTGTTACGTAGTGTGTCAGAGGAAGCAGGTTGGCATGAAAAATTAGTTTTGCAATATCTCCTCTATTCTGTTTATTTCATTTCCAACGGGACCTATATGAATGAGGATACAATTTCATGGAAGTAAAAAAATAAAAATATACACATACAGTATCTCTCTCACTATATATATATATATATATATATATATAGATAGAGAGAGAGAGAGAGACACACACACACACACACACACACACGTGCACACAGCACACACACATTTGTATGTATGTTACAAATTGTATATAAATATATAAGTGATGCACTGTGGGGACATCATGTGTGGTATAGACAGCATGAGTATAGAAATACCGTATTTATCACATAAAGTCCCCTCTGCATATTTCATTTATGCAATAGGCTATGACCTTAAGGGATATATATATTATTTGCATTTTTAGGTATAAATTATTTTTGTAAGTCTGTTATTTTTTGAACTAGTGTTACTCTGCTTTCCCCCATCCTGATTACTATAACCATTGCCATGGACATGAATTCAGGATGACAAGCTGACACTATGATGTGGTAGTTTGTTAGTGTCACAGAAATTACAAACCACTGTCACAGACGTTCTGCTGCAAATGGTAATCTTGCCCCAGAACTTGGTCCCAATGTGCCGCAGAAAAGTAAGGACCTTGCCTACAATAAACCCTTCAACCTTGCCAGTGTTTCAATCTTCTAGAATTTCTCTTATAAGCAAGAGACCATCTGATATTTTTCTCACTGGAATAATACAGAGCTGTAATGCATGTATAATTTTATCAGACACCATAGGGATTCTATTGTGTAAAATTTGTGTTAAGACCATCATATCGGTGTTAAGAAGTGTAATCGGTCTCCAATTTGACAGGTAAGATCTATTACCTGTTTTGTATAGGAGAATCAAAATCCCTTTGTACATGCTAGGTGCCAACTTATTATCCCCCAGGCAGTCTTGGTAAACTTGTGTAATTTCTGCTTTCAACAGTGAACATATTTTTTTGGAAAAGCTTATTTGGAATACCATCCACACCAGGCACTGTTCCTATTTTTAAAGATTCAACTACAGCTTCTATTTCCCTAGAGGACAAGAGGGCAATCAAAGCTTCCAGAAAGTCTTCAGGTATTTTTGCCAAAGGACAATCTGCAAGCCACTTTTCAAATTCAGCATCCAGGATCTCGGATGTTTGACATGTGGAAATAAGTTCTTCTACTGTTGCTAAGATATCTTGCATCATATTTACCATTTTATTCTCCCTTGTAATATTAGTACTTATTTCTTTTGGTTTTTGCTGAGTCATGCAGACCTCAAAAGGATTAGTTTGCTGTTGTTTCCCCTGTGTACAGATTTTTTTGTTCTGCTATTAATGTCTGGACTATGTCATATTGGATTTGTGCCATTTGCCCCTTAATTGTAGAAATCTCTTCTGAGATGTTCTCTGTACCAGTGTATTGTAGTGATTGATAATTATGTAATTGTGTTCTAAGGTCATAATAGTGATCTTTTTTTAATAGTGATCTTTTTTTACCTTTCCCTTAATCCAACCTATTTCCTGAAAATACTCCTTAATATCTCTCTTACTGTCCTCCCACCTTTCCACAGAAGAGTCATACAGAAAAAATAACAGATTGTCTGCTTCTAATGCATAACAGAAGCCACGTAACACATCTGACTCATCCAACACTGATAGATTTGTTTTCCAATAGCTGGGGTCCTTAGACATTTTATTGTAATTAGCTAGTTTTATGCTAATGAGACCATTGACAGAGGTTGCTGTTGGCCAAAACTTTATTGACTTAATTGTGAGGGATTGGGTTATAAACCATTAACCAATTCTAGTACATTTGGTACCTCTAAAGTAGGTATGAGGGGCCAGCGTACCCTGTGTAGAAAAAACATCCACTAGTCTTGATTGACAGAGTATTTGATTAAGGTGAGAAACATCACAAAATATTTTCTTTGTGGAAATACCTCTATCTGCAACAAATCTGCCCATATTAAAGTCCTCACCCCACAATACATATTTGGTTGTGCAAAGAAAAGATTTTATCATATTTAATAACTCTATACGCTCTTTCCTGGATTGGGTATCATAAGTATTTATCAACCGAATATCAACTGCATTTATTTGCACATCAAGCAGCGAAGCTCTTCCTGGAAAAAATGTCTACAGCATGAGTGATTTTGATAATAGAATCTGTAAAACCAATCCCCACTCAACAACATGTCTTCCCCCATGGACCAAATACTTGGTCCCCATATCCAAGCAGCCGATGCTTGTTGAATATCTTGAATGGTATGGTGCCTGATATCTTGTAAAAAGACCAAATCATATTTGTAAGAAGAGAACAGGTCAAAGGTTGCAAACCTCTTTCTATCTAATAATATGCTGTTTGTGTTTAAACTAGCAATTGATGGACTGTACAAGTTGACATCCCTTCTACTGTAAGTGACTCAGGGTTTCTTTCTTAAGCCTGTCCTTATGCCCATTCATTTCTGTTTTACCTTTGTTTGTTTTTTTCTTCTGGAAGTTCAGTGGCAATATTCAACTGTGAGGAGACATTAGAACCAGTTTCAGAGTCCAAATCCATTTCATTATCTGATGCACCCCAGTCCAGAATAGCACATTTCTTTGAAGAGAGACTATTATCATCAGGTGGTGGACTGGGGTGTTTACATTCTTATGTTTGCCTGATGCCTTATTATGGCTGTGAGCAGAGCCTACAGCAACTTAGCTATCTGTAGCCTGAAAATGGAGTTTCATGGAACACTTTTTTTTTACTTTTCAGTGTATCCTTCCACATCTACAAATCACTATGACAACTAAAATAAAATAATCCCTTCTTTCTGTTTAGAATGTAGGAGACATAACTCCAAGCTGCTTATCAGATGGCCATTAGGAAACAGAAACAGCTTGTTAAATATTAGTTGCCTATTAAACTGGGGATTTGTTTACCACCTTAGAAATGCAACAGCTTGCACATTTACAGGTAAATGCCTAGCATTTAAACATTTTTTGCTACTAACTTCAGTTGGGGATGAATATCTTTCAAGAAAGATTCATACCTGGGGGGGATCACATGATGCAGGGTACTGGGTAGAAGCTCCTCTGCATAGTTCCAGCCTCCTAACTGCAAAATATTGCTATTTTGGCTATTATTTCTCCCTAAAAACCAGATAGATAGTTTATTACCGCCTTCTTAATACCCTATACGCTTGCTGGCTTGTTCTCATCGACTATGAAGGTCTATATGAAGAAGCCTTCACACAGAAGCATACCCCGCCAGTCACTCCCGAGAAGACCCCAAATAAATCAAGGGCCTCGAGTGCAGTTGATAAGCCACAGCTTCAAAACCTGATTGCTGAGCGAGAACCCCTAACTTTGAGCAGATCTTTGGAAGAGTTTAAACCCTTCTGGGAAGAAGTTAAAGAAATTTCAGCTGAAATCAAATCCCTTTCTAAAAAACTTGAAGAGGCCTTGATGAAAACTTCAGATAATGCAACTCGAATCTCCTCTCTTGAGAAGCAAGTGGAAAAAATCGATCCCGGTCTCGTGGCTATGCGGCAAAGGATCTCTTGTCTGGAAGCCAAGCTGGAAGATTTAGAAGGCCGCAGCCGAAGAAATAATATAGTTATCTTGGGCCTCCCAGAAGGAGAGGAAGGCAGAATACACTCGCATTTGTGTAGAAACTGGTGGAAAAGATCGCTGGTCCCTCTCCTTTTGGGGCCAAGTACACAGTAGAAAGCATGCATAGGTCCTTGCGACCCAAACCTTCTCCAGGAGCAACACCACGTCCCATTATATGTCGCTTTCTAAATTACTTGGAGCAACAACATTGTTTGGTAAAAGTGAGAGAGCTGCAAGAAGTAAAATTGGAAAATGCCAGGCTTAGAATTGCCCAAGATTTACCGGGATCGGTCAGAGCAAAACGTACTGCATTTCACCCTAGTGTATCAAAAATCATAGCAGCAGGCCTTCGCTTTAAAATGGTTTACCCAGCTAGATTACAGGTACTGGTGGCTGGTACCTGGTCAACATATGAGAATCCTGAAGCTGCTCTTAGGGGACTTAAGGCTGCCTTGCCTGATCTGTTTTGGGACACTTGACCTGTTTGTTCGGCCTCAGTCTATCCAGCGATGGAAGGGAGAAGTTTTTCTCGTACTACTATTCAAAATGAAGAATGAATAACTGTCTGGTGTCAAGAGTTCCTGAATGTTGGCGGAGGGACTATACTCATCGGAATCTTGTTTTCTTTCATTTACCATCTCAGTGCTCAGTGTTTTGGAGCAACTTCATTTCCCAGGAGTTTGTTTCAAGGGGGTTGTGTCTTGTCTGGAAGGAGGATCCCTTTTTTCACATTGATCATATTTTCCTGATTTTTTGCAAAGGTACCAATCTATTTCCCATGGTTTAGTTATTAGAATGAAAGCCCTCAGATCTGATGTTTTTGTCTGCTAAGGCGCAAGTCAAGACAGCAACCTCTTAGTATCAGCTTTAGCTGGTCACGCTTTTCTGAGTTAATACCACTAGAGGGTGCTCTTGCAGCTTATTAGGTGTATCAACCCCATTACTTGTCTCGGGAATCTTTTTTCCCTGATCGAGTATTACAGTGGGGGCTTGGGAACATGTGGAGATCCTCTACTTGGGAGCATCTAGTTCTTTCACTAACAAAGGGCAGTGGGAAAAGTTTCAGTGTTGCTAGTGATAGTAGTTACGATAGCGTATTCTGCTATCATACTTTACATTGCCTTTTCTCTCTCAGGTATTCAGGTCCCCTGGATTGCTCCCAAGTGGGGGATGCTCTCTCTTCCCTTTCTCATTTTTGCTCTCTTCTTTTCTGGATTTCAGGAGTCTAACAGTTGTCTGTTATTACCTTTATTATTCCTACCTTAGTATAGACATCAATGATCAGTGTTTGAATAAGAAGGTTTGCATATTAGGGCAGGGTTTTTGGGCACATGTTTGGGAGGTTGGAGGGGGAGGAAGGAAAATGGTATTGTGCTGAACATTGCTCATGACAGTTGGGTTGGCGGAAGGGGGCGATGTTATGATCATGGTTTTCATTTTATCTGTTTGCTGGGTGGGGTTGGGATACTCTGGGGGGTTCGGGGGAGATTGATGGGAGGGAAGTTGATATTGGGTTGGGAGGGGTATACAGCAGCAAACATGGGTTCTGGATACTTAATTCTGATTGTTGTAATCCCTGGATGTCACATAACTGACTTTTTTTTTTTTTACTTAGATGGCCAGTACTATAAATCTGGCTACATAGAATGTGAAGGGGATAAGGAAAAGAGTTAAACAATACCAAGTGTTAAAATATTTAAGCTTATTGTCTTCTCAGATTACATTCTTGCAAGAATCTCATTTACTTGAAAGTGAATCTCTGCAATTTAGGAGGCAACAAATTGGGCAGGTATTTACTGCCTCGGGTCCACTAACAGCTGGGGTTATGATTCTGGTCAATAGAGGTATTCCTGCATCTCTAAACAAGTTCTCAGGGACCGGGACGGTAGAAATGTCCTGGTCCAGGGGAATCTTTGGTTCATGCCAATTTTACTTGGTAGCATATATGTGCCAAACGCAGAAGATGCGGGCTTCTTTATGAAGCTCATCTCCATACTCCTTCCCATGCTTCCCATTGGTATAATTATGGGTGGGGACTTTAATCTGGTTCTTGATCCTGAAGTGGATAGGTCTGGTAGTGGGTTGAGGAGTTTGTCGCCCGGGCAGAGGGCCCTCAGGGATTTTCTGGATCGGTGCGGACTTTGTGATGTGTGGCGTGTATTACATCCTAAGGACAGGGAGTATACTTTCAACTCGCCTGTGCACAGAACCCAGTCTTGCATCGACTATCTTTTTATCTTTCAGGCCTTCTAACCGGGGGTCTTAACTGCCTCGATTCAGCCAGGTCCGGTGTCAGATCACCCTCTGGTGACTTCTAATCGCTTTCTTAGCATTCCCAAAAATATACCCGATGGAAATTAAATGGGCAATTACTGAAAGACATCAAATACTGTAACTTAATAAAAGAATAGATTGATTTCTTTTTTTCTACTAACTCCTCTGAGGATATGGCACCTTATATTTTGTGGGATGCTTTCAAGGCCTGTATGAGAGGGATTATTATTAGCTTAGCCACAAAGAGGAAAAGGGTTCGAGAGGCAGAATTACTAGCCTAATTATCTCTAATTAGGTCTCTGGAAACCAAGTTATCCTCTAATACCTCGGAAGAGGATATGAGGAGGCTCTCAGTAGCTAAAGATAAATATTTAGATTTGCTGAGGGAGAAAGCAGAGTTATCTATTATTTGCACCAAAGTGAGCTATACCGACCAGGGGGAAAAAGCAGGTTGCTTGCTAGGCTTAAGGTTGAAACAGCAGGAATCTGCTAGGTTCATACCTCCAATCAGGGCCCGGGCAGATGGATCCCTGAAGGTGTCCCCTTCTAAGGTTGTGCAGGAACTTGCCTTATATTATGAGCATTTATATAGGGACATGGATAATCCTCCTCCCTTAGAAGCGCTCGAGGCATATCTGAGGGATTCTTCTCTACCCTCTTTATCTGAACCACAGAGGAAGTTCCTATCCTCCCCAATATCTCTGAAGGAAATATCAGAGGTCATCAGGGCTTTGCCCTCAGACAAAGTCCAGGGACCAGACATTTTTTCCTCTTTATTCTATAAAACTTTTCTAACACAACTATTACCGGTTCTTCACCGGTTGTATTGTCACATTCTTTCTGGTGCAAGAACAGATACACATCTGTTTGAAGCCCTGATTGTTATGCTTCCTAAGCCTGATAAAGACCCAGAGCTAGTGCAAAGCTATAGGCCAATTTCTTTATTGAACCAAGATGTTAAAGTTCTCTCGAAGATATTGGCCGATAGAATAACTCGGGTCCTTCTGGACCTGATTAGTATGTCTCAGGTGGGATTTATGAAAGGGCGTTCATTGACTGACCATTTACGCACCCTGTCACACGTCGTCTCGGTGTCCAGAGATGCCGCCTTTCCAGTGGGATTGGTCTCCCTGGACACCGAGAAGGCATTTGATCGTGTCAACTGGAATTTCCTGTTTCAGATCCTACAAGCATTTTGTTTTCTGGTCAAGTTTATAGACTGAATTCGGGCCTAATATCGAACTCCCTCTGCCAGAGTCTCCAGCAATGGAGCATTCTCCAAACCCTTTCTCTTATTTTTCAGTACTAGGCAGGGATGTCCCCTCTCCCCTCTTTTATTTAATTTATACTTAGAGCCCCTTATCTGAAATATTCTCAATAATCCAGAGATACGAGGTATCCCGATAGGTAATAATGTGGTGAAGATCACGGGTTACGCTGATGATCTTCTCCTCCATCTTTCTCATCCAAAAACATCTATCTCCTTCATGTTAGAAGAAATCACCAAGTTCAGTATTTTCTCAAACTATAAACTGAATGTCAATAAATCCTCCATTTTCCCTCTTAATCATAAGGTTTTCAAAAGTGATGTGTCCCCTTTTGGTCTCAGCTGGTCTCCTCATGTTCTCAGATATCTGGGTATTAATTTGACGCGTAATCCCTCTTCCTGGTTCAAAGAAAACTTGGAGTCCCTTTCAAAGTGATAGTTCAGGACCTCAATAGATGGTCTAAACTTCCTGTCTCTCTCTGGGGTTGCATCAATATAATCAAAATAAATGTTTTTCCTCGCCTGTTTTATCCCCTCTCGCTCATTAATTCCTTTATTCCTTTATCATGGTTTCAGAAAACGCACAGGATCTTCACAAATTTTATCTGGTCCAATAAGAAATCAGGTTGGCATATCATAAGTTGGCTGCTCAGAAATGGATGGATGACTCACGATCCCCATCTGGCAATTTATTATTGGGCTAGTCATATTGCAAAATATATGTGCTGGTTGAATCCGGGTCTGGAACACCTAAGACCGGTCTGGCTCAAAATTGAGTTAGACTTTATCCAATCCAAGAACATTGACCCCCTGACTACGCTCTGTGTTAAAATTGCGTCCCTTTCTGATGCCTGTAGTTGTCCCATCCTCCGAATGTCTCTAAGAGTTCACGTACAGCTTTGTTCATTTTTGCGATACTCCCCACACTTGGACTTGTCTCTGTCCATTTGGAACTCCCCGTCTTTCACAATAAATAAAAGGATGATTTCTCGTAAATGGTTGCCCCAAATTGGGGATGGGATAATCTCTACTTTTCTGGACGACGAAGGGGAATGGCTCTCAGTTTCTAATATAATTCAAATTTGACGTCCTGTTAGCTTTTTACTCAGGGTGGTCCAATTAAACATCTGCTCTTACAGTACTTGGTAATATTCCTCCTCGCCCACCTGCTTTTCTATTTGCATCTGATCTCTCCTCCCTGTTGGGGTCACCAGGTGTCATTTCTAAAATATACCGAGTTTTATTTTATTGGAAATATGAGAGACCTGAAGGCCCCACTAGGCTCTGGGTTTCCTTCTTTCCCCAATACACTCCCAGCTGGTCAGTTTTATGGAATTTCTGTCATAAATACTTTTCTCAGGACAGGATCTGACTTATGCAATACCACATTATGCATAACATGTATTACACCCCTATTAAGCTGAGGAAATGGGGCCTTATAAGATCGGGGGCTTGTACCAGAGGATGTCGGGAAGATGGCACACTTCTTCACATCTTTTGGTCATGCCCCAAGATAAGGTCTTTGTGGGTAGCTATACAGACTAACCTAGATCCTATTTTAGGTTTGCAAGATTGCTTCACCCCAGACATATGTTTGTTGGGAGACCTATCCTCTATCAAAGTGAGAATCACGAGATTTCATATTTCCATGATTGCATTACCTGTTAAAAAATTGTACTTCAGCATTGGAAGGATGTGGTAAGCCCATCATATCAGGAATGGGTTAATGAAATTCTAGCTAACCTTCATACAGGAAAGCGATAGCGAGCCTCCACAATAAGTTGCAGTGGTACAAGAATACTTGGGATCCTTACAAGCTAATTACGACCAGATCAGATATATGAGTTACTGTAACAATGATCTTTAACTCATGACACTATATAGTATTGCTTATCTTATCACAGTAGGGACTTTCTGCTGTATGGATGGAGAAGGGGGATGGGAACAGCTCATGTAACACATTGAACATATGCATAGCACGCTGCAACTCTCTGTCCCTGCATTGTGAAAATCTGTTAATAAAATATGAATTATAAAAACCAAAAATATTCATACCTCATAAATGTTACCTTTTCCCGCAAATTTTTAAAGATTTGCACATTTTTAACCTCTCAAGACCAGGGCATAATGCAGGCTGAAATTTTGAGGGCACAAAATCTAAAGCCTCTGGGGGTCTGAGGGCAAGCCACCCGGGAAAAGTTTGAAAATTGAAGTAAAATGGTGCATTTTGGTGACTTTTAGCAGGTCAGTAAGCTGTTTCCCAACAAGCTAAATGACATAATAATGCTCCAAATATGGGAGTGGGGGAGTATCTTCTCAAAGTAATAGAATAACAATCCATTCAATAGCACACCACTTCCTTCAGGCTCTCCAAACACAGCAAGCATAATGAAGACCATAATAAATATTGTAGTAGAACTAGTACTGCCTTGGCGGAAATAGTCATAATCTACTACAAGTTCAGTCTGTTTAAGAGCAAACAATATCATGCTGGCTGAGTCTGTCACGGTAGAACAAGCCTAATAAAAATAAATGAGTACCTTATTAGCATGATCCCCCTGGAATGAACACTGCTTAGAATGCATTAGGGAAAATATAGGGCACACAGCTTAGTAACTGACTTGTTTAGCTGATGCGTAACTTGAGCCAACAACAGGAACTGCAACTGTCCCTGTCAGGCAGGCGACCCCCCCCCACCACACACACACACACACACACACAGACACACACACACGCACACACTGACACTGACACTGGATCTTCAGGGGCGATGTTAGGCTGTATAACCACAGAAAAGTGTCACAAGAGTAGACTTAAGAAGTCCCACCGTCTGACTCCCCCACACCACCATCACCCGATAGTGTGCTCGTGTACCCAGTGAGGGATTATGGCAGACTATGATGCTTCCTAGAGTTTAACTCTGACTAATGTGGATGCATCTCCCCAGCTATAGGAGCAGCTGGATGCTAGGGGGACATAGACCTACACCAGAAGGATGAAAAAATGTTGGTGAGGCAAAGACAACATTCAGCAACCCTCTACAGAAAAAGACAGGTCCAGTTTACAGCACAGTTAATTGCGTATTGACATGCTGGGCTGCTCAGTTGGGCTTGTGTGGCACCTAAATGATACAGCAAGTGAGAGAGAGCATTTCGTTCCAGTATTTCCTCAGTTAAAAACAGCATAATCCAGTATCTCCCTGGTAGTGGTACTACTACTTCCAGTATACCAGCAGCTCTGCAAAGCATTTATCTACCAGGGAAGAACCAGGCCATTAATGATTCACTGGGCGGGCAACAGTTTAAACCAAACAGCCGGCCTCTTGGGCTGGAACTCCAAAGCACAGGAAGAATGCCCCACCCAAATAGGATAAAAATGGGCAAATTAACAAACCAGGCAGTCTCAGACAGTCAGATAATCAATCAAAATGAAATCACAATGTCACATCATACCTTGACTGTCTGCAGGCTCTGATGCTGATCCGTTGGCTCCTTTGATGAAAATAATGCTGCCTTATGGTGGGACCGGTCCTATTTTTTTTCTGGCTGTGAACTGAAGAGAGGCAACTAACCCAACTTTCCAGCACCACTCAGTCCAGTCTGCCCAACCTGGCTGGCAGCACACTCCATCTCCCTTAAAACTCCAGCTGGCCACCAGCCCCCTCCTTGATATTTTTCTTCCCAGGACAGGAGGGTCGAGGTTGTTTTCATTTTTATTACAGAAGTGAGTCGCCGCTACCAGCGCATAAACCACAAGATGAGTTCTTGTTCCAACCTCAGTCTTTCTGCCTCAAACTCATAATGCAGATGGCACCGGAAAGAAAATGCAGTTTACCATGCGGCACGTCATCTACCACTGAGTAACTTTCCGATTGGCAGCCGATACATTTTCCAGCCAGACTGACAACACAAATTGGGAGAAGAAGTGATTGGTAGAATCTATGCCGATTGTCAGCATGGACTACCAATCACTTCGCTTACACCACAGCCAGCAACTCAGCAAGCGAACTTTCTTTTTTAAAGTCCGGTCAATGACAGTAGGAGTTTGATTATTGATCAGATTGGATTCGGACCAACCCCCCCCACAACCTTCCACCAATAATTGCAAAAAATAATTGACAGTTTTCTGCCTTGTGTTTCCCAAAAATAAAATAAAAAAAAATGTTTCAAGATACTGTATATCAGCAATTTGGGGCATGCCCTCGGCCCTATGGGCATGACGAACTGCTCAAGACATATCTGATAAAGTGCCAGGTCTTCAGTGAACTACACAGACTAAATATATCAATTTCTTTTTGACAAAAAGGGCTGCGGCCTGCTCCCAAAACATAACAGATAACAGCTACTGAGATCTCTTATAGTAAGTGTGTGTGTGTGTGTGTGTGTGTGTTTGGGGAGGGATGGAGAAACAGTTTCACTCCTGGCAAGGGAGACCTCATCTAATTAATTAACTGCTGACAAACCATGAGTGATACAGAAGCAAATTATTTGATACCTTTTATTGGACCAACATAGATGTAACAAAAATAACTTATACCATTTGTAAAATTCCTGATCAAACAACTGCAAACAGAAGACTGTTTTTTTATCATTTTATAATGTGATACACTGAGTGTGTATTTACTGAGTTGCTGGATCAGGGCCTTGAAAAAAAGAATAACATTTACTTAACTCATTCAAGAGTCCATCAGGTGGACAGAAAAAAGTCTATGAGAATTTGTCTGAAAACTAACAACTATAAGATGCAAAAATAGCATTTGTAATATTGTGGTCCCTACAATATGGAACTAATTGAGCCTAGTCTCTGGTATGCTCAGGGCTGGTGGAATGGGTTGGGGGACTATACCACCAGAGATTTCAGGGCCTGTCCCACATGAGGCGATCAGGATTAGGACTTGGGGCAAGAGCTGCTCTTGGCACATTTATCCACATGCTAACATGCAAATGGTATGGTAATGAGCATGTATAAGGCCCCTTTGCACCCTGCATGATAAATTAGTACATTTGCATTCCTGGGCCGAATATCACTTATGGGGGCTGTGGCACAAACCGGTATATGCCACACATTCCCCCTGGAAGGTATTCAGTCAGGATCATCCTGGGTGCACCTGACTTGGTGGCTGCTGGTACTGCGACTCCTGTCAAGGCTCACATTTTCAGCAGGAACGATGAAGCCCACCAGGATGAAGGTCAGTGTCTCAGGTTTACTGCATGACAAAAGGGATTAACTCCCTTTAAAATTGCATTGTTTGCTGCAGTAACTCTACTGCAGAATTCTGCAGTACTGTGCTTCACCCTGGTGGGCTTCACTGTATGCACACTCTGTACCGGTGGTGCATTCTTTTGGAATATTGTATCAGTGCCGACCGGCACATCCTCTTTATCCCCCCAGATGTAAAATATTGTTTTTAGTGCATTCTGATTTTACACAGTGCAGCATAATATTGTGTAGATGTAGAGCCCCATTGAAAATAAGATGCCATTTCTTCTGTGAACTATCCAGGCTAAATATATAGCAATCAGCAGGCATATTCTAGGAAAACACATTGTAAAAAATGAGTAAAATGAAGACCACATTGAAACTGCCTCTCCACAAATCTGTATTGTGCAAATTCATTAGAAATGATGGCCCGATAGTCAAACTGCACCCAAAAAGTGCGCAACAGCAAGAGCAAGCACAAACCAATTGCGCATATGCTCAACAGGTGCGATATTCAAACATGGAGCAGAACAAATTGCGCAAGCAGCCAACGTCTGAATATTGCACTAACTGCACCATAGCGCAACCAGGAAGGAGAAGCTGAGCAGAAATGTTGCGCTATAGCGCAACCAGGGCAGCCCAGCTGAGCAGTCCAGAGGTGCCATAGCGCAAAGCAGAGCCCCCAGAGCAATGGAACTGCACATCCAGGGAGGCAGGCTGGGGCCCACCGCCAGCCATGCCACACATGGGCACAGGAACACACTGCAGAACCAACAAGACACCTGCACACCCCAAGCACAGCATCACTGGGGGTGTGACGGATGATCTACTGGCCCATGGGGACAAGCCAACAAAGCACAGCAGAGCCATGACACCCAAGCACAACCACTGGCAGGCTGAGAGTGCCACACACACAGGGGTTGACAACCATAGTACATCAGCCCCCGTACGCACAGCACACCCTGCACCATGACCCCAAGACACCACCCATGTGCAGTGACTGGCACTGCAGGAAACCATGCATCCCCCAGCACACGTCAACCCCGTGCAGCACAGAAGCATACAAGCCAGACACACCCTGTGCACCCAGCAGTGGGTGGCAGCAGACGGCAAGACCAACAGAAAGTCACTGCCATGCCGGAGATACCTCCCCATGCACACACACGCACACACACACACACACATACCCAGGACCATACCACCCCAGATGTCATGTACACCACTGCAACTGAGCACCCATAGCCAGCTGCAAATCAGAGACCAACACAGTATTCATATCAAAATATAAATATGTATTTTCAAATTTTCAAATAGTAAATAACAAAACAATAAACAAGAACTATTTACAAGGGGGACGGGTACAAGGTAGGGGTGTTCAAGGGGTAGGGATGAACAACTTGGAGAGGGAAGGCAGGGTGGTAGGGATGGGAGAAGTGGGAAGGGTATTGTGGCCTAAGGCCCAGCTGGCTGGTCATCCTGTGCCTGGTTCCGCTGTCCCCTGCGATGCCTCCTCCGCAGGCCATGTCTCCTAATGGACTCCAGGATGGCCTGGTTATCCAGGGACACCTGTGTCAGGCCCCGTATGTCCCGAAGTATCCTCCAGAGAACTTCGAGGCCTAGGAAAATGGGAACACAGTCAATGGCTGTGACTGACCACAACCCTGAACACCACCCAACCTGCAAGCCATACAGCCCAATGTCCCGCACCTGTGATGGCATGCACACACCCACAGTGAACATGCACATGGCCATCACAAACAGGCGGCACCAGCTATGTGCACCACTGCACATACACACTGCCCATGTCCATCACAGCACAAACAAGGCTGTCAAGTGACGTGGCAACGTGGTGCGATTCCAATTACACAGCTATGTGCCCAGTGCATGCATGGACCACCAGTGAAGCATACACAGACATGCTGTGATACTGGACAGTGATGCATGTCACCTGTGTCGTGGATACATACATAGATACATAGACAGTGTCGGCAGATAAGGGCCTATGGCCCACCCAGTCTGGCCATTTGAGCTTGTAAGTTCACTTTGTTTTCCTATAAGTCTGTTGCACCTTACCCCTGACCTCCAGAATTCCTTTATGTCTATCCCGTGCATTCTTAAATCCCGTGATTGTTTCAGCCCCCACCACTTCCTCTGGCAGGGTGTTCCACTTGTCCACCACCCGTTCTGTGAAGAAATTCTTTCTCATGTTTCCTCTGAATCGCCTCCCTCCAACTTCATCCCATGCCTCTAGTCCTGGAACATCTTTTCGCTTAGAAATAGTGTTTTCTGCACCCTGTTCCTCCCTGTAAGATACTTGTATGTCTCTATCATATCCTCACTCCCTCCTCTCCTCCAGGAGTACATGTTCAGTTCCTTCAACCTGTCTTCATCGGACTTGTGATGCAATCCATGCACCATCTTTGTTGCCCTCCTCTGAACCTTCTCTACCCAGTCTATGCCCTCACGTAGGTATGGTCTCCAGAACTGTACACTGTACTCCAGGTGGGGCCTCACTAGTGTCTTGTATAGTGGAATTATGACCTCCCTTTCCTGCATGGTTGTGTTGTGCATGGCTGGTGGTCTTGCCCCTCCCCAGCATGCAATAGCATCCATGAAGTAATGATACTCACACTCTCAGCAGCTGGGTCTGCTGCTGATGCTGCTGCACTGCTGCTGCTTGGGTGCAACACCCACCGCACCGGGGCCCTGGCATGGCCCTCCTCACCTCGTGCCTGCATCCTCACATCCCGGCCTGTGGGAGACATATGTTGAGACAAACATCAGTGTGACTCCAAAGCAGACTGCCACCTGCCCCAGTGAGAGTGCCTGCCCACACAGCCAGACCCATGCATCTCACACCTGCACACACTGACACAGCCAACCATGGCAGAGCCATCACCTATGCACAGCCACCAAAACACACTCACACCCCTACAGAGAATACAGGTGCATAGATGGTACACCCACCTGGCCTAGGCACCACGCCCCGCCTGACGCGTGACCGCAGCCAATCAAGAAGATCCGGTTCCCTCCGGCGGAGGTCACCGTACCGGTGCCGGCACTGCTCAGCTGACCGGCACCGTCCAGTGGCCCCCACCAGGTCAGTGGCCACTTGCTGCCACACCTGCATCCTGGCAATGGTGAGGGGCACCTCACCATAAAGTGCCCCATAGTGGGGCTCCAATAGGGCCACCAAGTTGGCCAGTTCGACTGGGCTCCACTGAACTGCTCTTCTGTGAGCCATGGTACCAACTTTACAGCAGGCAATATGGCGCCCACTGAGCCGTAACCCCACATGGAGATGTTGCACAATAGACCACCACAGGTTCCAATCACGCTGTTTGAACAGCACCGTCTCTTCACATAGCGCTGTCACCAGACAGCGCAATAGGGCCGTACACATGGCAGCCGAACAGGGCCAGGGGGCAATGGTCGGACACAAGGTCATGGGCAATGACGCAAGGCCATGCACAGTGCCATCTGACATATACTCATCCTGCGCACCCGACCAGCTGCGTACCAGTGCCACAGTGGACTATTGCGCAGTAGTGCCACAGCACCATATAGTGCCCAGTGCTGTAGCGCCACTGGCATAATGGTGGCTATGGCCTGAATTGCCGATCGCGCACAGCACGTCAGCAGCATGGCAGACACCTGCGTAAGCTATCTGGGCATGTGCAATGCAGTGTACCACACAGTCACAGATCTGCGCCATTGGCTCAGCCGACTCAACCGTATTGCGCAAAGCGCAAATTCGCGATATTCAGCCGACACATGCAAATCATCTGATCAGCCATTCAAAGGCACAGTGGCACGATTTGCATGTCATTATAGTTGCTCCACTCCTAATTTGCATGCATTGCGCTATAAATGTGCAACATTGGGCTGCGCTGGCCAGATTCGGTTACTGCAGGTGAGAGGTGAGTTGCATGCTGTGTGATGTTCTGGACAATGGTCATGGGAAAATGCTGTAGACTGCACAGTGACAGGTGTCCACTTGCCCCCATACAGATCGCCATGACCGAGCAGAGCCAAGGTGAGGGTGAGGATGGTGGGCGTAGGAGGAGGCCCAACTTTACCCCAGCAGAGACAGAGGCCCTCTTCCAGGCCTACCTGGATGAGGAGCCAGTACTGAGTGGACGGAGGGGCACCCCTCAGTCCTGTGTGGCTGCATGGGAGAGGGTAGCTCAGGCCATGAACCTGCATGGAAGCCACCAGCGCTCCGTGCAGGAATGCAAGAAGAAGATGGGGACAGACTGCAGGAGGTTGAAGGAGAAGGTGGCAGCCTTCAGGGCGGTGACAGATGGCACTGGCGGGGCCCGCCAGTGGTGTTGGAGCTGACCCGGCTGAGGAGACACTGGTTGCATCAATGCAGCAGAGCGCTATTGAGGGCATACCAGGAGGTGGATTCCAGACAGGTGGAAGCCCATCACTGCACGGTATGACATGGTGGGGGGTTGGGGGGAAGGTTGTTCACATGCACTCACATGTACTCTCTTTCTGTTACAGATCCTGTTCGTCTTCAGGAGATGGTGGTGGTGGGTCCAGGCAGTGATGATGACCTGTTGGACATGGAGGAGGGTCCATCCACCTCTATCACCAGCCAGCAGGCACTGCAGCAGCATGCACACTGGGCCGCCAACTCTGGTGTCGGTGATTCGATGCGGGGGTGCACAGCATGTGTCTCAGCAGTCTGGCATGCAAGCATGCCAGCACGCTGTGACTATGGCTGTAGCACGTACCTGCACCATTGATGATGCAAGGACTGCAATGGGCAGTGATAGGTGTGTGTCCCATGATGGACACACAGCAGGCCAGCATGTGCCCCTGGGCCTTTCTGGTTCCAACTTGTGTACCAGCATGCTGGCACAGTCCCAGGCTGTGCCAGTCAGCACAGGTGGGGCAGTACCAGTGGCTGTGCAGGTGTCTGGCACTGTTGCTAGCACAGCAGTGGAACGAGTGGACCCTGGGGCACAGCAGTTGGCGGGGCAGCAGCAGCAGTCACATACCAGGTCTGGGGGTACAGTGTCAAGTGGTGGCACATGTCCGCCGCCCTTTGATCCGCCCATTCCTGGTCCTGGCAAACAGTGCCCACCCTCAAGGGGTGTTGTGCATCAGGACCTTCCACACCTGGGGACAGGATGCCGCTGGCACAGTACCCATTGATGAGCACACCCGCCTGCTGCAGGAATCAGTACAGCTGCAGAGGCGGGTTGCAATGTCCGTGGAGGCACTGTCTGTGGCTGTGGAGTGGCACAGCAGGGAGTGTGCTCTGGACCGCAGAGCTGGTTCAGGCGGGATGGATGTGACTGCCGCCATTGACAGGCTGACCCAGGCAGTGGTCTCTGTCGTGGACGCATTGGGCACACAGTCAGGTGCCCCTGTACCACACACCCCACACAGTTCACTCTCCACTCCCCGTTCCCGCATCGTGCTGACACCAGGCCTGTTGACGCCGGGTTCTGCTGTGGCCATCCCGAGCACCCCTGGTGCAGGTTTGTTCAGCATGCTGCAGACCCCTGTGCGGGCAAGGTCGCGTTCGCGCAGTGGGACCCCTGGTGGTGCAACAGTGCCACCCCATGTGGCCCCTGCTCAGCCTGCCAGTGCTGTTGGGTCACGGCGGGGCCGCCCACGCATCCACAGTGGCCGTGGGACAGTGCTACATGACTGAGCTGTCTCCCAGTGCGGGCCCTGTCTGGTGCTGCCATGTGTGCAATGTGTGTCATGGTGGGCAGTGCACTGCTGGGTGCTCTGCTCACCACGCCGACACACGGACCACCTGCACACCCTCCCAACTGCTGTCCACAGGTGCATGTGCATGATGATGCCTGCATTGTACTGTACACCAAGGTGCAAGGGTGCCCAGCATCTGACACACATACTTGGACAGTACAGGTGGTGGGGGTGGTCGGTGGTGCTGTGTGTTAGCAATGTCGGTTCTGCTGTGCTGTGCATGTGCCCATGTACGCTCTGTGCCTGGTGTGTGTGTGTCCATATGAGAGCTCACCCCTCCCTGATGGTGTGTTTGTATGCCTGGACCCTTCCACTCCCCTGGCCGTCATGCACCCCTGGTGTGTTACCCTGTGTGCCTGTGGTTTGCATGGACAGTGTTGGTTGCACATGTCCCCTTGACTTACCTGTGTTCTGCATAGTGCTCCTCTGTGATGGTGTCCCGGTGCAGCTGGGCCTGCCGGATCAGTCGGGGGTCCCGCCGTCCTAGGGGGGGCTGCTCATCACCATCAACACCGGCGACACTGGCGTCCCCATCGCTGTCCCCCTCTTCAACCTGTACGGCTATCCCATAGTCTTTGGCCATGTTGTGCAGGATGCAACAGGCCAGGAATATCCCACAGGCCTTTTGGGGGCTGTACTGTAGGGCACCGCCGGAGGTGTCTAGGCATCAGAAGCATGCCTTGAGCATCCCAAACACCCGCTCTATGATGTTGCGTGTGGAAACATGTGCCTCATTATAGCGCTGCTGCGATGGGGTCATAAAGGCCGGCACGGGTGTGAGCAGCCAGGGACGGAGGGTATCTGCTGTCACCTGTGTGAGATAGTGGAGATCAGTCTCATGTTCAGGTCCATATTGCCCATATCCCTGTGTGCCACTACCATGGCACCTGTGGCATTCCCACCCTGCCCCGAGTTTGCATTCCATACATGTGTACTCACCCACTAGATGTCCTGTGGGATGTCCCCACTCTCGAATCGATGGCACAGTGTGGACTGATACCATATGAAGGCATCATGTGCTCCGCCAGGGTGTGGCACAGACATTGATTATGTGCCCAGTGGCATCACACACCACCTGGCAGTTGACACTGGAGAAGCCCTTTCTGTTCCTATATGCGACCCCATCGGGCCAGGTGGCGCGGCGAATGGCCACATGGGTGCAGTCTATGGCCCCTAGCATGCCAGGCATACGTATACCCTGTGGAACTCCTGCATGTTTGCTGTACGCTCTGCCGCGGGGAAATGGATGTACTCCACAGCATGTGGCAGCAGTGCGCTGAGGAATTGGGTGAGGATGCGTGACGTGGCCGACTGTGTGATGCCTGTGGTGTCCCCCTGTCAGCCTCTGGAAGGTGCCCGTGGCGAGCAGGCACATGCAGGCTGTCACCTTGGTCTCCACCGACAGAGCGTGACTCCGTCGTGAGGGTGCCTGCATCACATCACTGCACAGCTCACAGAGCCGCCTCAATATTGCCCTGTTCAGGCAGTACCAGCCCACGATCTCTACATCTGTGTACAGCTCAAAGCTGATGCGGGCACGGTACTGCCTGTTGGGGGCATACCGCCGACAGGCCCTTCCATGGCCACGTCCCCCTGCAGCATGCATTCTCACCCCCCTCATTACAGCTTCCATGTGGAAGCTGCCACTGTCCATCTCCCTGGCTTCTGCCCCCGGCTGGTGTTGCTGTGTTACCCCGCTGTCCTCACTGCTACTTCCACTGCACCGGGCACCCCCCACTGGCCTCTACAGCCTATGGCCCACGCTTGCCTTACCTGCCCTAGCCTGTCTCTGTCTGTCTGTCTCTCTCTCTTTCTCTCTCTTTCCCCCACTTGGCAGCCTTGTAGCATTCTTGCGCCGCTTCCTTGAGCCTTTTTATTTTTGCTCATTTCCGCTAGTGCGCAATTTCCGGCTGTGCCGCTATTGCGCATTGCGCAAGTCTTTGAATATCGCATTGCGCTCTTTATGCGTGGATCCACCCCCTTCGGTTGTGCATGCCTTCATTTTCATTGCACTGTTGCTCAGCATGTTTTTGGTGGCACAACTGCCTCCTTCTGAATATCGCAAAATGGCGCATTTTTGGACTTACGCATGCGCAACCCTTTTGAATATCCGGGCCAATGTGTACAAGCATCATAAAAGCTTTCTACAGCCATATCAGCTCTGACCAAGTTTCTTATTTTTATGCACTGTCTGAAAGTCTGAATCAGTGGCTGGGGGCTGGGGGGGATCCATGGGATGCAGACCCTCTGTGTGGGGCTGTGAAGAGGCCTGTTCTGTGTTTTGTGTTTCAGGCATTGTGTTAGGTGTTTGAAAAAACCAGTTACAGGTGCATCTCAGGATTCTTCCCGGGTGTGTAAACCAAAAGAGGACGGCATCTCCCAAAGTACATAAGCAAACCAAAATATTGTAGCACCCCGGTCCCAAAAATAGAGAGAGATGGCAGCAGTCAAGGTTCAAATATGCAGTTTAATTCTGGAGCGTAGTGTAGCTGCTTCCCTAGCTCCTTGGCCCTACAATCAGGCCTTCAGTTGGGGAAGAGTCAGCGTTGCTTACATAAGAACATATGAAATTTGCCAGCAGATAAAGGCCTAGAGGTCTATCAAGCCTGCTCGAATGTGCAGCTAGCACCCCTTATTCTGCCATTACAGGTGCTATCTCTATTCCAATAGCTTAAAGAGATATACACATTGGGCTTAATTCTAGAAGGGTGGCGCAAGTTGCCACCGAATGCAACTTTCGCCACCCGCAACTTCGACATTGACCCTGCGCCCTATTCTAGAAGGGTCAGGGTCTCCACAGCAAAGTCCTGTGACTTGCAACATGCAGCTAGGTATGCTGCATAGAGGGCTTACCTAGCCAGCATGTCGCAACCCACAGCCACAGGTCACAAGTGCACCCCCCACCCAGCAAGCCACAACAGCCGTCCCGCAGGGCTGCCCACACCCCCTGCCCTCCAAGCCTCCAGCACTGGCCCCACAGGTCTGGCCACACCAACTGACCCCCAAAACACCCATAGGAATATCCCGCAAGGCGGAGCAGTCAACCCATCACCTGTGCCCTGACTCCCAAGTCACCCACCACAAATGCGGCAGTTACCCTGACATGCCCTGGTAGTCTAGTGGCCCCCACCCAGTCATGCCAGCCCACCTAGCACTCCTCAACCCATCTCCAGCTGACGACTGGCACAGCCCACCTCTCACCACCATGGCCAGCCGCTGACTGAGTTCAGTATGAGGCGGCGTGCTGTGAAGCACTCAGAAATTAATTTCAGAGTGCTGCCTTTTCAGCACGCACTTACTGAACTCAGTCGGCAGCTGGCCATGGTGGTGAGAGGTGGGCTGTGCCAGTCACCAGCTGGGGACAGGTGGGGGGAGTTCTGGGTGGGTTGGCACAGCTAGGTCGGGGCCGGGAGGCCATTAGGCTGCCAGGGCAGAGTATTTGCTGCAGTTATGACCAGCAACTTGGGGGTCAGAGCACGGTGGGGGATGATGCGCCACCCTGCAGGGCTTATCAGAAGGATAGAGTCAGGGACATGGGGGGTGTGGCGGCCTCGTGAGGGCATGTACTGTATAGAGGTATGAGGGGTATGTACAGAATGGGGGATGGGGTGGGGAGTGCAATGCTCATTGTGGCAACAACGGACTCTGGGCATGGGGGTGCACATGGACCAGGTTCTACAGGACCCACAGAGGATGGATGTAACTACACCAGCTAACTGCAGGTGTAACTTACGTTGCCAGTTCTCCTCAGGGCTTTTGTAGAATTCCGACAGTGGGACTTTGTTGCTGCCCTGCTGGAATGGGCGCAACTGCTGCTGTATAACCCCTGGCACCATGTCACAGAGGAGTTTGGGTGCAACTGCCGGCATAACAGCTGTTCAGTGCAAGTGGTCTGTGATGACATGTCACAGGCCACTTTGTAGAATAGTGTGAGTTACAACTGCTAGTGTAAGTTGCTACTTGCACCATTCTACTTAGTATAAGTGCTGTTACGCCAGGCATAACTTTTCTAGAATCTGGCCCATTGATTGTATTTAAACAATACACTTATATACAAAAAGCTAACAAAAATATTTTTCCTTTCAATAAATGATGTCATTTTACATTGTCAATAATTTTTAGAAAGTTCACAATAATACAAAGAGTGATTTAGTAATACCATTTAAATGAAACCTAAAATTATTGCTCTATCAGGGTCATGACAGGGGGGTGATGAAACACAAAATAAGGATAACCACTCACATTACACTGGGAAGAAAAAAGGGGGAAGGGAGGAAACAAAAACCACATTCTGAAGAGCCCAATTACAAAAAATCAATCAAAATACTGTTTGCATTCTAAAAAACACACATCACTACATTTAAAGGTATAGAAGCCACAGCAATATAAAATTACAAAAACAACTGTTCCCTTTCATTTTTTACGGGATAACATTTTATTGAACTATTATAAGTACCAAGTAGACCCCTTATGGAGGAAATATCTTAGATATGTGAGCTTCATACCAGACTAGAGGAAAAGACATATATGAATAATAGCTAATGTTAACTCAAATACCTCAGTGTATCTTTAGTCTTCTGGTACTAATAAATCTTATCAATCTATACTAATTACTCCTAAATTTAAATAATAACATACAGGAACTGGCTGATACACATAAAAGGGCAGGGGACACAGATGAGTATTAGTTCTCACTGAGCAACTACTATATTAAATCTTAGAGCATCTAAGAGTCTGAGATATTCATTGTTCTTTTACGAAGGGACTGAAATCAACCTCTTCCTTTAATCCTATTGGTTTTATTGTATTCAACGATAATACCCATCTTGTTTCTTTTTGATTGTGTACAGTATTTAAACGATCATCCCCTCTTTTGAGTGGTGGGGCATAGTCTAGTGCCATGAACTTGAGCTATACTGGATCAGATTATGAAACTCAGCAAAATGGCTACTAAGGGGTCTTCGGTCACTTTGGTTTATAACGTGTTCTTGAACCCGTATCTTAAGTGGCCTTACTGTTCTACCAATGTAGTGTTTTGTGCAAAGGCACTACAAAATATATACTACAAATCCAGTTACACACGTTAGAAATGTCCTTAGTACTAGTTTTCTACTATTTATAGGATAAGTGTAGGTATCTCCCTCTTTAGCATATCTACACATGTTATAGCCACCACATTTAAAGAAGCCATTCATCTTTGGAGCTAACCACATTCATATTTCTCTTTTGTCAGGTCTAAAGTGACTTCTCACAAGCATGTCTTTATTGTTTTTTGCCTTTTAATAGGTAATT
Source organism: Neoceratodus forsteri (assembly GCA_016271365.2). Lineage (NCBI taxonomy): Eukaryota > Metazoa > Chordata > Ceratodontiformes > Ceratodontidae > Neoceratodus > Neoceratodus forsteri. Next base: position 61,546,995 of record CM028130.1, read on the forward strand.
CTTGGTTTATTTCCTTTCTTTTTCAAGATCTCATCTGTTAATAAGACATGTCAGTGATTTGTTATAATAGTGCCAACTTGACCTGCTATTTTGTTGTACTTAGTTGAAAATGATACATTTTGATCCTCTTGGTTGTTTCTCACTTTAGGTCTAAGTAAGTTCTTTTCTCTAATGTATAAACTTTACTGAGTGCCTCAGCTAACACCTCTTCACTGTAGCTTCTTTCTCGGACTCTATTTATCATTTCCTCTGCTTGTTGCTCAGATTGACTCTGGTTACTGCAAATTCTCTTTGTTCTTATTAGCTGACCATACAGGATTGAATTTATCAGGGGATCACTTGATGAACTGAGTCGAGTAGGACGACTCCCGTGCTGCTCCAAGGCCCGAAATCGTATTTTACAGATTAATTTCCTTCGGGATCAGTCAGTTTCGTTGATCAGCATCCCTCCTTGAAATATAAATTGCTGGTGAATGCTATCGGTGGAGACTGATGACAGAAAAAAAGGTTTCTAGCGATCCGAAGCCATGGCTCTGTGAGGCGTCAGCAAGCACTGCCCAGCCTGGCTTAGGAGTAGGAATGGAGCCTGAGTTAGTGGAACCCCTGGCAGGGAGATCACCAGCTTCAAATAGGCCAAAGCCCCAGTCCCCCACCCCAGATGATCAGGAGGAGAGGGTTGGAGAGCAAGAAGGGGCGAAAGCAACTAACGAGAATGGGGACCTACAAGAAATCAAGCACCTGCTGCAGGGGTTGGTGGTAGACTTTGCAACTGTGAAGCCTGCATTGCAATCACTAGCCCAGAGGATGGGAGATGCAGAGGTCCGTATCACATCTCAGGACAGGAAAGTTGCAACAGTGGAGCAAGAGCTGGCTATGGTCAGAAAGCAAATTGAAAAAATGGAGGAAAGGCTGGAAGATCAGGAGTCTCGGAATCGAAGAAATAATTTGATTTTGGCTGGGTTACCTGAAAGGGCAGAGGGCTCAGACTGTGTTTTGTTTATGCAAGATATGTTGCTCAAAGTGTTGGGCCCTACCCCATACAGAGAAACCTACAATTTAGAGACAGCACATAGGGCTCTGAGGGAAATGCCGCCACCGGGTGCTAGACCCCGGGTCACCATAATGCGTTTCCTTAATTATAAAGAAAAAATGTTCATGCTGGCTTCAGTAAGACAAAAGAAAACAATACAGTGGAACGGTGTCACCTTGTGGATGTTTCAGGACCAAATGCCATCAATAAGAAGCAAGCAGAAGGAATATGTAGATATTAAAAAGAAGCTGTATTTAGCTGGTATTAAATTTCGACTTCAATACCCTGCTACACTGGCGGTCCAGCTACAAACGGGAGAGAAAAGATATCTTACAGCTAAAGATGCGCTGGATGGGCTGCGAGTGGAGTTGCCGGATTTATTCAAGGCACCAAGCTGAACTATTTGAGACGAGGGGGTGGAATATGCTGAACCTGATTGGACTGGAACTGCTGACATGTTATTTGTTTAGATTCAAGATTGTTATATTTACTTTATGGGAAGAGTTTAAAGTTTGAATATGTTGTTAACAAATCCAGAGATGGAGATTGGAACTAAAAAGAGTTTCAGCAAGCTTGGGCTTGTGAGAGGAACCCCTCAATAAGGAGCCTACACTTCAGTTTGCTCTAAAATGGGTATGGGACAGTAACCTGGGGAGGAGGGTGTATGAGGGGGTTAGCATTGATACAGAGGTATGTGTAGAAGCCGGGACATTCGCAAATATGAAGGAAGGCCTATGGGAGATTAAAGGAGGGATTTTGGGGGCCATCAAGTGGATTAGAGGGGAGGATCCGGGGTAACGTGGGGAAGGGGTTTAAGATGTGAGGGATAGCAATTATAATAGGGGTCTGAAAGAACAAGGTAGGCTTTTGGCTAGGGGAAAGGTAAACTAGAATCAAAAAAGGAATATGGAGGGTATACCTGAGAGCGTTTGGAAGCAGTAGGACAGGCCCGGTTGTGGAGAAGGGTTTTTTCCTTTCTCTTCTCCTCAGATCCCGCTGCGGGTTTAGGCTACTCTTTAATCCTCCTAATTGGAGACCCTGGGGATCCTCTCTGCATACCTATACCTCGATGCTCCGGAGAAGGGAGCAGGATTGACCAGAGCTGAGTTTAGGATAGGAGCCCCGACTTTAAGGACATTTTAGAGAGAGTTGTTTTAGAAGAGGAACTTATAAGTTGAGGGGAATGGCAAATGGGGGAATAGACTGGCTCTTAAATGCTTCCCATTAGCTATAACCGAGGTGGGAGACTGTTAGGGTCTTGGAGGTCAGAGAAAGGGGGAGGTCTCTTTTGAGAGGTTGAGTAGTGAGTATGGGTAGATTCGGGGTGGTTGGTTGACCAGCTAGTTAGCCGAGGGTCAGGAGGAAGGATTTAGGGAAGTAGTGGATAGAGTAATTGGCTGCCAAAGGTTTCGTGGGGTATATAAGAGGTTCCGGGGGAGAGGGGTTAAGAGAGGGAAGGGGGCGGCACAGGGATGAGCTCATCAATGATCCGAGGAATAGAGGATGAGCGATCTAGGGATCGGGGGCAGGGGGTAAGGGAGGGGGAGAGAGAGAGAGAGTCCCAGATGGCAGTTATTAGGATAGTAGGCTCAGGTAGGGTTCTGAGGAGTAATTGCCCCAACACCACTTTTGGATATGGTTAATGGTGATTCTTTAACTGGTCTCATGGAATGTTAAAGGGCTCAGGGGTAGACGCAAAACGTTGGTGATTTTGAAACACTTGGACCAGTTAGGTGCCCATATTGTGGCTTTACAAGAAACACATCTTTCGACAGAGGAACTGAATAGCCTCAAGTGACTATGGGTGGGACAGGTTTTCGGGGTAGGGAAAGGGAGGGCCTCTGGAGGGGTGCGATCTTGATTAGGAAGTCCTGTACATAAAGTGTTGAACAGGTGGTTTCAAGGGAAGATGGTAGAGGGATCTACATTTCAGGCTTGCTCTATGGGGGGGCCACCTCGGTGGCCTCCATATATGGCCCGACGCCCCCTAGTGTGGAGTTTTTTTGCATCGATGGAGATGGAGATGGCTTGCCGGGGCATGCTCTAATCTTGGCTGGAGATTGGAATGCTTATACCGACAATAGCGAGGATAGGATCCCACCTACTAAAGGACCGCTGAACAGGGCACAAATAGCTCTGAGCAAGCTGTTAGAAGCCTCGTCCTTAGTGGACCCGGCACGGACCCACATGGGTGGGCTGCATGTATGACATTCTATTCAGTGGTACATAAGACGCAATCTCGTATTGATTATTTTTTGGTGAACCGGGAGGTACTCATGGGGACTAAGGAACTTACAACGGAAGGTAGATTTTTTTCAGACCACTCTCCGATCTCACTAGCTTGGGAGCCAAAAGCTGGCCCACCCAGACCTTTTCGTTGGAGGTTGAGTGACGCGTTATTGTCGGAACCTAGGTCTAAGGATGCTTTGAGGAGCTCCTGCTGGAAATTATTCAGCAACAACTACCTACGATGACAAATAGGAGTCTGGCTAGGCCGGACTGTAAGGTACTCTTGCAGGTGGCTCAAGACCTGACAGCTAAAATAAATAGGCAGTGGAGGCAAAGGAGGATTTTGTCTTAAGGGCCATTACCTATCTAACACCCCTGGAGGGTCGTCAGAAGAAGTTGATACAGAACTTAAGAGTTTAAGGTGGAGTTGGAAGACATGGTCTCTGGTAAAATCGACTTTGGCTGGAAAAGGTTAATGCCAAATACCTTTGCAGGGATATGCCCGGATCGGTTGTTAGTGGCTAGAGTTAAGAGTGGGAAGCAGTAGAACAGTGACGCTCTATTCGATATGATGGGAGGGTAATCACTGATCCCCAGGAATTAGCAGATACCTTTGGACGGTACTTTAGGGAACTGTATCAGATTAGTAACATGGTAGGGGAGGAGGAGATTCAGGCATTTCTGAACAGATACCTTGCCTGTGATAGACCCTTTGCAGGCTAGGGAACTGATAGCTTCCATAGGAGCTTCAGAGATAATAGAGGTAGTCAGATCTTTACCTAGGGGTAAGACACCAGGGCCGGATGGCCTCATGGCGAAGTTTTATCAGACTTTTACTCAAATTCTACTACCCATGCTCCAGGACTTTTATAATACTATAATGCAGGATGTACCCTACTCTCCTCTACCAAGCCTATGTTACTCTAATTCTGAAGGGAAACCTAATGATGACCCGCCAAGCTATAGGCCTATTGCATTGATGAACCAAGATATTAAGATCCTCACTAAAATATTGGCTAACAGAATTGCTGGATAGCTTGGGATAATTAGCCAGAACAGGTGGGGTTCATGCCAGGAGGGGGTACATGATGCCTTGAGGAAGCTTCATCATATTCTGAATCATGATGTGGATTCTCAGATCCCTATAGCCTTAATATCACTTGACACCGAGAAGGCCTTTGATAGGGTCTCCCACCGCTTTCTGTTTGCCAAAATGGAGAGGATGGGTTTCCCTGAGGGCCTCCTAAAGGGTATTAAGAACTTATATGCTGCTCCAACAGCAACAATTTTGTGCAACGGTTATATTTCACAGGAGATACAGTTAAAAAATGGGATGCGCCAGGGCTGCCCTCTCTCCCCGATATTGTTTAATATTTACTTAGAACCCCTTCTGAGGGCTACCAATAATGATCAACAAATAAAGGGATGGTGATAGGAGGAAGAGAGCTAAAATTTTCAGTTTTTGCGGATGATGTCCTGCTCCATTTAACAAACCCGGTTAATGGATTTAGTAGGATCAAGGGTTTAACTGAGCGATTTGCTAGGATTTCAAATTACAAATTAAACTTGGCTAAAACCCAGATCTTACCTTTGACACCACATGTCTATAAGGCAGATTTTGCTCAGTTCCATATTCAGTGGATGGCAGATAGGATGAGATACCTAGGTGTATGGATTACAAGAGATTATGAAGCAGGGTCCGAAACGAATATGGGGGAGATAACTTCGGCTATCAAAGGAGACTTAGTGAGATGGAAAAAGTTACCTCTCAATTTTATGGCCAGGCTCGGGCTCATTAAGATGAATCTGTTGCCGAGGCTACTGTACCCGATATACCTTGCCCCATATAGTATCTCTAAAAAATGGTTTAATCTGGTTAAGAAGTTAATTTTGGATTTCTGTGGAATTGTAAACCACCTTGGAAAAAATACAGCGACTTATGTTTGCCTCCAACACTGGGGGGAGTTAAATTGCCAGATATCCATTTATACTATGTGGCAGGGCAGTTGAGTTTAATGGCCTGGTGGGGTAGGTGTGCCAAGGGTGAATCCTATGTTCCAGATTGGCTACAATTAGAGACTCAAATATTGAGAGAAGCAGGTTTATCTTTTGAGGCGCCTCTATATGCTAATTTAGTGGCTTGTCTTAAACAGAAGAGAGGAAGCCCAATTTTGAAGACAGCAGAAGCCTGGTGGTCATTCTTATCTGTGGCCCAGAGAAAAGAGCAAATGAGGGCCCAAGAGCAACCCCTTATGGGCAACCCTAGTGTAACTATAGGTAATGGGGTAATTAAGGGGAAATGGTCTAAGTGGGCGTTGGGCCTAAGCCTAAAGGATGTCATCCTTGATGGCAGGGTGGTTCTTCCAGCACAGTGTGATGGAATGCCCTTTTTTCATAGAGTGCAGCTTAGGTGGGCACTCGAGGGAACGCTAAAGAATGTAGGGGGTATTGCAGCCGTTCATTCAATTGGGGGGAGCTGCAAGGAGTTGACCTGAAAACCAGAGCTTTGTCCAAGTTTATAGAATTTTGTTGGGTTTTATGGGACTAGCGCTCCTATAGTAGTGCCATGTTGGGATAACAAGTTGAGGCCTCGCTGCATTGACTGGGCTAGTGTATGGAAGTGTATAAAATATATTGTGATACCCAAATATACGAACATATGAAATTTGCCAGCAGATAAAGGCCTAGAGGTCTATCAAGTCTGCTCGAATGTGCAGCTAACACTCCTTATTCTGCAGCTGCCCCTCGCTTCCACCCTTCCCCTTCATTAACCCTCCCCCTTGTCCTGTCCCATCCTTGTTTGAAGCAGTCCTCTGTTCTACTGCATACCACTTCAGCAGGTAACGATTCCACCCAGCCACCACCCTCTCTGTAAAAAGTGTCTTCTCATCTCCTCCTGAACCTTCCTCGCCCAGTCTCATATCGTGGCTCTGGTGCCCTCCTCCCTTACTTTGAACAGCCCCTCTGTACCCATCTTGTTTATTCCTTTCATGTATTTAAAGGTTTCAATCATGTCACCCTGTCTCTCCTCTCCTCCAGTGAGTACATGTTCAACTCCTTCAACCTCCTCTCTTATGATAAGTCCCCCAGCCCCTTGATCATCTTTGTCACTCTGTGCTGCACCCCTCCAGTAACTTAATGTCCCTCTTCAGATACGGATGCCAGTACTGCACGCAGTACTCCAGGTGTGGTCTAATAACCTATACAGTGGCAGAATCACCTCCTCCCTCCTCGAGGATATACCCCTTGCAATACAACCCAGCACTTTGTTGGCCTTTGCAGCTGCCTTCCTACATTGTGCAGAGTTGTTCATTGACCCTGTAATGAGCACACCCAGATCCTTCTCCTCCTCTGTCTGGGCTAGCTGCACTCCCCCTAGCTGGTAACTCCTCCTTGGGTTCTTCATCCCAAAATGCAGCACCTTGCACTTTTGGCATTAAAGCCCAGTTGCCAGGTGTCATGAGTTTCAAGCTTTGCCAGATCATCCTGCAACCCTGCCATCCCCTAGGTCATCCACCACCGCCTACCTTGGTATCATCAGCAAACAGACTGATCTTGCTCTTGATGTCCCATGATATGTCTGCAATGAATATCCCAAACAACACTGGTCCCAACACTGAGCCCTGTGGAACATCACTGTCACTGCCCTTGGGTGAGAGCCCCACCCACCACCACCACCCTCTGTTGCCTTCCTGCAGCCAGTTTCCTACCCATCTCACCAGCTTTGCACACGCCCCTGTGCCTACTAACTTCCTTCCCAGCCTTCCATGTGGCACTGAGTCGAATGCCTTATTGAAGTCCAGATACAGGACATCCACTGCATGGCCTCTGTCCAGTTGCCTAGTTACCCAGTCATAGAACTCTACCAGGTTGGTTTGGCAGGATCTGCCATGTATGAAGCCATGCTGTCTGCTGTCCTGTAGTCCTTTGACCTCTAGGAGGTCCACCAGCCTCTCCTTCAGGATAGTCTCCATTAGCTTACCCCCACGATGGATGTGAGGCTCACAGGTCTGTAGTTTCCCTGTTCATCCTTGGGGCCACTCTTGTGGAGGGGCACCACATGAGCCATTGTCCAGTCCTGAGGTACACACCCCAAATGTAGAGAGGCATATAGGCATATAGCAGCCTGCAATATTTCATTGCTTCTAACTTATATTTTACCCCGGTAAAATTGTATGAACGAGGCCTTAGACAGACAGACCGATGTTTTAAATGCCAAGCAGAAAGAGACTTATTTCATGTTTTGTGGGACTGTTGCAAAATTCGGCCCTTGTGGGATGAAATTAAGAGGCAGATGGATCCATTGTTGGACTACTCAATTTTATTACTCCGGAGATATGTATCTTAGGGACTTCTCGCAGATTGAGGGAGCTACCCTAAATATCATGTATCATTGATGGCGATGATAATCAAAGTGTATGTGGTCCAGCACTGGAAGGATGACCAACTATATGGTTATAGCCACTGGGTGGGGACCTTATTGGAGCCTTATCTAGAATTAGGAGATACCTATGTTCAGAAGGAAAGAAAAGGTCCTAAGACAAAAGATGGGCAGTATTGGAAACAATTTATTCCCACTAGGGGCCATTTGGTTGAGCTTGGGTCTGCCTGTCGGGCTGTGTTTCACTTGTGTTGTATAGGAATGAGACGATAAAGAAACTAAAGGGACAGAGAAACTAAGCTATATAGGAAGAGGCTATGGAGGGATTTTGGGGACTCTTTGGGGAGATGAGAATACTAGGCCTGCTATAAAGATGGGGGGACGGGGACTCTCTTTCTCTTGGGGGAGCTCAGGGAGGTGTCACCCCTTGGGGATGATTTAATATCTATAGAATGGGACCAATGGGTTACTTATTAAACTGAGGGAGTCATATAGGGCTGGGGGGAAGTGGTTTGACTTGTAATTTATATAAGGATACTGCTTTTATCAAGGGGTCCTATTGGATTAAAGATAATTTGGGGGGGGGGACATAATTCCTGAGCTTGTACACAGTTATTGTACATAGTTTATGCGGCCAGTTCTTCGGCTGTGTGCCTGGTTTCCCAGGTCTTGTTATATGTTTGTATTGTCTTTTTCCTTTTTTTTAAATTGAATAAAGAGATGTTACAGCAAAAAAAAAAAAAGAAAGGATTGAATTTATCAGTCTCTGAGGATGTGCACTGCTGTCATGTAGGACAGAATTTGCTGCTTGTAGGTTTCCTATATCCTGCAGTAATGAGTTCCCCATTCTCAAATGTTCCTAATTCAATATCTACCAAGCATTTGTCAATGCCAAATGTTGTCTCACTGGCATTGGCATTGGCAGTGCAGGAGTTAGAGATGCTTAAGAGGAATGGCAGTAAAGTATTGAACTAACACCAACTCCCACCCTGCAGAGACTGACAGGCATTGGGGAGTGCCTTTGAGTCATCAGCTATAATGCTCATGACATTTTACCTCACCCTACCCTGTAGATACTGACAAGTGTCGGGTGTGCTTTGGGGTCTTTGGGCTTTATTCTTACCCCATTCCAAAAGAAAATATGCTGAGACAGGTGCAGTATAGGAGAATGGAGTGAACTTTAGGGCCGAACAATTAAGGCAGACCTCGATGCCTGTCACTGGTGGCAGGGTGGGGGTGGGGTTAGAATGGCATGAGCATTACAGCCAATAATCCCAAGTCACACCCCTGATGCCTGTCAGTCTCTACCGGGTGGGGTGTTATAGTTGGAAAGCCTAATGCCATAGGCATTTTTTGATAATGAGCATGCATAGAAACTGCTCAACACACGTTCATAACCCAATTATTTTTGGTATTTTTTTTAACCATATTTTCAACATAGGCATTTTGGGACCTTCCCTCATGAACAGTGGTACTGTGATTTTGTTAATCTGTCCCAAAGTTTATTTCCCACAGTGACCACACCATTGTGCGCCACAGGTGTGAAAATACATTTTGGGCAGGATGTGAAAAATGACAGCTGTACTTTTCATAAGGAGGTGTGAAAAAATACCAGTATTGAGAATCTGGCATGAAAATATAGCTAATTTGCAAAGTTACAAGCGTGCATGGAAACTGTGCAATGCACACTTGTAACACATTTTATGGATTTTCATCACCAAATTTTCAACATAGGCATTTTAGGACCTCTGCCCATGAACAGTGTCACCATCATTTTCTCAAACAGTCCCAAAAACTGATTTCGCACAGTGACCGCGCTATTCTGTGCCGGACGTTCGAAAACAAATTTCGGGCAGGATATGTAAAATGACAGCTGTACTGTTCATAAGGAGGTGTGGCAAAAATGGCAATTTTGAAAATCTGGAGTAAAAATATTACAAATTCACAAAGTTACAAGCTTGCGTTGAAACTGCACAATGCACACTCGTAAAACAGCCATTTTTTAGATTTTTTCCACCAAATTTGCAACATAGGCTTTTTGAGAGAGCCCCTCATGAACAGTGGTACTGTTGTTTCAATCAATCCTGAAAGGTGATTCCATGCAGTGACTGCGAAATCACCTTTCAGGACCGAATAACACTATGACAGTGACTGAATTCATGAGGAGGGGTCCCAATAACCCCATATTGAAAATGTAGCCAAAATTCCCCAAATGCCTGAGATAGTCACCAAAGTTGAAAAAAACCTATTTATGCCATTACACAGCTTACCGGCATTTCTTCAGTTCGTGGGTGGCTTTGAAGAGTGCAGACATGTTCCTGGTCCACCAAAGATTGTCACGACATACTCTGGAGGAAAGTATTGGGTGAGGGGCGATGTGGGGAAGCAGGTTGAGCAGAGGGTGGGTGCGGGTTGCAGGGGGGCCACCGGACTGACGAGGGACCATTTTCTGGTTTGCAGGTTAAAAAAAATTGTGGAATGGTTTTTGTTTTACTGGGGCATTTGGCATGCTGGGGTGGGTTCCCAGTATGACACCTGAGTGTTTTGGGGGGTGCTGTGGCCGACGGGAGATTGGGCACCCCTGTCAGCACATACTGAAGGGGAGGCGACAAGAGCTGAGGGGGATTGGGCACTCCCCTTGGCACACAACAAAAGCAGGGGGTACATTATGCTGACAGGGAGTGGGGTCCCCAATCGGCAAAATAAATGGGGAAGGGAAGACTGAAGCCGATGGGGATTGGGCCTCCTGTCAGCAAAGAAAGACTGTTTGGGGGGTGCATGATGCCGAGGGGGATTGGGCACCCCCTCGGCATACACTTTAAATGGGAGGGGGGCATTATGCTGACAGGGACTGGGCTCCCCCATTGACAAATGAGGTGGGTTTGGGCACTCTGCATGGTAGCAGTCAGTGCCGCCATGTTTATTTAACTACTTCACCAGGAAAGGCATGCCGCTGAATGATAAGCTTGGCTCTCATTGCAGAGGACCTTTTCTTAGATCTGGTGGCCAGTTTACGTGTTGCTGGTGTCAGCACCTGCAGCTGTCTTATTGGGGAATGAGGAACACCTACTGATGCATGCCCACATATTGCAACATTGTGAGACGCACCTCCAAATCTGCAACTACTGCAATATGAGCTGGCGCACCAGTGCACAACATAAAATGAATTCTGTTTTTCATCAAAGTGGCTGGTAAAGTGAAAGCACTCAGTCGTGGTGTTTAAAATTGATAAACTGATTGAATTCAATTTCATTCCCATCCCTTACACAGATGATATCAGCAATAAAGATGTACCATAAGTAAGTAATAATACCCAACAGGGTGGGCCATTATTGGGATATAACGGACCGCTCAGGGGCATAATGAGGTCTGACGATGCAAGCGGAGGGCCTTATAGCCCCTGGAAGGTCTGTTATATCCCTTAACACCCACCCTAGAGGGTATTATTACACTTAGAAAATGGGCCACTGTATTTAATGTTTTAATAAAATAATAATTTTATGTTTAGATATTTAAATTCTGAAACATTTGTTTTAATGTATAATAAAATAGTTCCTCTGGTTCTGCTTGCATGAGTTTTTTTGTGTTCTTGTTAATGTGGGGATTCTTGTCCTTGGGCAGCATCTGTAGTTGAAGCTTTTAACTTGGTTGCATGGTTACCTCCATGCTGCGCCACCCTCCCCCCAGTTGAAGGAATTGGTGGGAGAAATTGTGTCTGTCATGAGAAACAAAAGTCAATTATCTTTTTTTTTTGGCTTTGCTTTTGATTTTACATTTTTACTGTGAGACAGTCAATGGATTTGTGAGTGGGACAGATGCAAGGAAAATATCGGGCTCGGGAGTTATATAGCAAATGAAGTTAGGCAAGCTTGGTAGCCAAGACAAAACATAAGTTTAAAAAAATAATTTTGTATACCTGTGACCAAGAAGAAAGTGAGTTAGTGTTAGGTTTTGAGTAGAAGTGAGGGCCAAGTTTAGAAAGCTGTGCGTGAGGATTTGTTAGGGCACTGTGCCATGCCGACTTGGGAATCTTGTTAAGTGAGACAAAAAAACATGGTGACTGGGAAGTTTCCAAATTCGGGGTGACCAAGAATTGCATAAGTAATGGGGCACCCTGAATTGGCACTTGTTTTTCAGTGGGCATTATTGAGAAATAACAGCCTGGGTGCCAGGCTGTTTCAGCCAATCAGCAATTGAGTTTTCATTTACCCATTTTCTAATACCACTTTATTGATGAATCCATTAAATACACTTAATCAAAAAGAAACAAGATAGATAGTGTAACATAGATATACATATGTATCTACGGGTTCGGGGAAGGATGAGGTTACCTGGCACAAGAGACCTAGGTTTGGCTACTCTGCACAGGGGCACCCAAGTAAATCCAACTACAGGAAGCAATAACTGTAATGTCCAGAACCAGCATTGGGATTTTTCAGTGTGGCTTTATTTATTAACTCACTGAACATAAACAAAGCACTGCATGGTCCCCCAAAGGGCTACGCTACTGTAATGCAGATTAGAGGTTAAACAACAGCGTCCATTTGAGGAATGAACACATTACTACAGATGTCTGGCTTTGGACCCACCAGGCACTCAGCCTGGACTTTGCATCTTGATTGGATACATAGCGCAACTGGCCTGCCTCTGCCGCCCACTCGACTGATGGTCCACTTGGCGAATGAACCCAAAGTTTACTTGGAAAGACATCCCATCAAACAAGAAGGCTCCCAAACTGTGGCTTCTCACACCACTTGAAGTCTGCGACTCCTAGAGATTTGTTTTCGTAGTTCCAAATCGAAACTACCATCAAACAAGGAGACTCCCATCCAACAAGGAGTAATTTTCCCATCCTGTGGCTCCCACACCACTTAGAGTCTCAAGTACTCCTAGAGATTTCAGTTGCGACTATACCTGGGTACCCACCCCATCACTGGCCAAGTGCATGAGGCAAGTAGCAAAAACACAGAAGAAATCCAGAGAGGTGGACCTGGTTACTAAAGATGGGGTTTTCCACCTCCAGCTCCCACAGCCCATACCCGCCATTTCTCTGACACACAGAAAACTTTAGACTTTAAATGTAGATTGAACGCTTTATCGGCACTATCTATCATAAATTATGGGAGTGTCCCAGGCAGTTAAACTCTGGGATTCGGTAAAGTTGTGGATAGGCCCTACTCTAATATTTCAGCTTACTTTAATGCTGATGTATGCATTTTGGTATGTTTGCCCATATCTCAGCGGCAGTTCAAAAGCACCAAATGGCCTTGGTTGCTTTGGTAATGACTTCTTCTCCTCTGCTACTGGCGTAGTGATAAGACCCCCTCTTTTAAGGAATGGTGGGATGAGTTCATATGCGCTCTAAACGCGGAGAGGGCTGTAGCTAGTTTTTTTAAATCAACTGAGAAATTTAATAGATACTGGGGTAGTTTTTTTCGGTGCTTGAAGGACAAATATGGCTACTAGAGGGGATGGGGATTTTTTTTGGTGTTCCTATTACTATTTCGGAGGTTAGTGACATATTTCTCTCTCTCTCTATAGCCATACGTGGAATGAGAATGGGCTACTTGGCTCTATTCCTCTCCAAAGTAGGCAAAATATGCTTAATGATCTTCCACTAGATTATATTAAGACAAGATAGATTTTAGTTGTTTAACGACCAGGTTGCTAATCTTCTTTGGTCTACGTTGTTTTTTATTTCTTTTCCTTTCCTCTTCTACATGGAATAGCTGCCTGGGGTCTGGGAGGGTGAGGGGTTGGGGTGGGGATGGGGGTTTGGGAGGTGTGCACCTTTCCTATTATGTTGTGATTCAAGACATTTCATTGCAATAATATTTGTAATGGGGTTTATTGTTTGTGCAGTTTGTTTGGTTATTGTAATTGCTGTTTGTTATAAAATAAAGTTATTTGCCAAAAAAATGTAGATTGAACGTGGATGACCTGAAGCAGCTGTGACTGAGGACAGAGTGAGACAGTGTGAATCCTATTTAACTGGAGTTCACAAGCTGCCTTCCCTGCCTACCAGTAGGTCTTACTGGGATTCTAGTAACCCCGGGTAACAAAGGGGTTACAATAGTATTGTTGAATCCAGTACAACCAATAGGATTAAATGAAGAGGTTGATTTCAGACCCTACATAAAAGAACAATGAATATCTCAGACTTAGACGTTCTAACTAAGAATTTAATATAGTAGTTGCTCAGTGAGAACTAATACTCACCTGTGTCCTCCTGCCCTTTTTTGTGTGTGCATCAGCCAATTCCTGTATGTTAATATTTAAATTTAGGATTAATTAGTATAGGTTGATAAAGTTTATTAGTACCAGAAGACTGAAACAAATTGAGGTATTTGAGTTAACATTAGCTATTATTCATACATGTCTTTTCTTCTAGTCTAGTATGAAGCTCACATATCTAAGATATTTCCTCCATAAGGGGTCTACTTGGAACTTACAGTAGTACAATGAAATGTTATCCCATAAAAAATGAAAGGGAACAATTGTATTTGTAATTTTATATTACTGTGGCTTCTATACGTTTAAATGTAGTAATGAGTGTTTTTTTTTAGAATATAAGCAGTATTTTGATATATTTTTTTTGTAATTGGGCTCTACATAATGTGTTTTTTGTTCCTTCCCCTCCCCCCTTTTTTCTTCCCAGTGTAATGTGAGTGATTATCCTTATTTTCTTTTTCATCCCCTCCCCAACCCTGGCCATGAACCTGATAGAGCATTAGTTTTGTTTCATTTAAATGGTATTACTAAATCATTAATTATATTATTATGAACTTTGTAGAATTATTGACAGTGTAAAATGACACCATTTATTGAAAGGAAGAAATATTTTTGTTTGCTATTCGTATGTAAGTGTACTGTTTGCATACACTCAATGTGTGTATCTCTTTAAGCTATCAGAATAAAGATAGCACCTGTAACTAATGGTGACTCATCCTCAACCGAAGGCCTGAGTGTAGGACTGAGGTGCTAAGGAAGCAGCTACGCTACCCTCCAGAATTGAACTGCATATTTAAATCTTGATTGTTGCCTATCTCTCTATTTTTGGGACAAGGAGTGCTACAATATTTTGGTTTGATTGTGTTTGGGGTTTCCTATGGCTGAACAACCTCATGGGGGGGGTGTGGGTGTTGTATAGTAGGCCTTTTATACTTGGAAAAATTACCTGCAGATTTTGAGGCTTTATTTAAGCACATATCTTGTACACAAAAGTCAGCATTCTCAATGTTCCTGGAAGCCCAGGGACACTCTGAGAAAGAATGCCCTTCAGTATCGCAGAGATTTCATTTAGGACCGTGTTGCAATGGAAGCCAGAATGACCAAGTTCACCACAATAGTCACATTTCAATGCATCACAATTTGTGCTGATGTGTCTTGGGGAATTGCATTTGAAACAATGCCTGGGTTGTCAGGGTAAAAAATGAACCTTTTATCCTGGCCTATATAAAAACAGTTTGGTAAATGTTGAAAGTTTGTAATATCCTGACACAGTTTGAATTTTAGCCTCCACCCCATTCCAAAAACCTTCAGTATCGAGGATAGAAACATACAAACATAGAAGTTGATGCAGATAAGGAATGCAAGGCCCATTCAGTCTGCCCATTTCTTTTTCTGCTTTATGAATGTGCCATCGGCCTTTGCTCTGTCAATGGCCTATCTAGTCATACTCATCTGTATTGCTTCTTTATGCCTATCCCATGCCTGTTTGAAGCCCTGCACAGTATTCATATCCACCACTTCCTGAGGTAGGCCGTTCCATGCATCCACCACCCTTTCTGTATTAAAGAACTTCCTCACATTACCCCTTAATTGGCCTCCCTCTAATCTCATGCTGTGTCCTCTTGCCCTGCTATTTTTCTTATATTGAAACATGTTAGACTCTTTCACCTTGTTAATGCCCTTAAGGTGTTTGAATGTTTCGATCATATCACCTTTCTTCCTCCTTTGCTCTATGGTATACATAAAGTATTGAGCTCCATTAGTCTGTCATCATATGTTTTCTGATGCAGACCCTGTATCATTTTGGTTGCTCTTCTCTGGACTGCCTCAGTGTGGTTAATGTCCTTGTGAAGGTGTGGTCTCCAGTACTCCATGCAGTACTCCAGATGGTGCCTAAGCAGTGTCTTGTAAAGAGGGATTATTACCTCCCTCTTCTGACTTGTGATACCCCCTACTAATACACCTCAACATCCCTCTAGCCTTACCTACTGCTTTTGTGGTCTGATTTGATGATTTAGGTCAACGGTGATAAAGACTCCCAAGTCTCTTTCTACTCTTGTGACTGCCAGCAACTCCTCCTAGCCTATAGGTGGCTTCAGGGTTTCTCTTCCTATGTACATAATCGTGCTCTTTTGCGTTAAAGAGATGGCGCCATGCTGGGACAGGCATCGCTCTAGCTCTGCAATTTTTGTTTTTATTTCTGTTTAACCTATTTTGTTACTTACAGTGTCATTGTGTTTGAAAATCAGGGCTGAGTGTGTTAGATGGCATAATGGGATTTGCGCAGTTGTTTCTGTTTTGCTGTCAATAATTGCTGGTCGGTAAATGCTCCCTGGCTACATCCTTAGTTCAGGACCTGCTTGCTACTTCCTCAGTCAGGATTTGCTTATTACAGCCTATCTGGGACTTACCTGTTTTCTACCTCTTCAGTCGGGACATGCTTGCTATCTCCT
Organism: Neoceratodus forsteri; assembly: GCA_016271365.2. NCBI lineage: Eukaryota > Metazoa > Chordata > Ceratodontiformes > Ceratodontidae > Neoceratodus > Neoceratodus forsteri. The sequence continues at coordinate 61,563,319 of CM028130.1, forward strand.
CAGCCAGGACTCGCCTACTACTTTCTCATTTGGGACTCATTTCCTGTATTAGCATCTGCAACTGGAGTGGTTGCAGTGAGGTGTGGACTTGGCTGCGTGTATATGGCACCGAGGTGGTTTTAGTTGTCTAAACCACAGAACTGGTGGTGAGAGTCTGCTGCTATGGTGGCTTATTACAGGACTGTCTGTGGGACCCATGCTGGAGTGAGAGAACTGTGTTTTGCTGTAACAGAGGTGATTTGTTTGGCTCCATTAGACCAGAGTACCAGTTTAAATTGGAGTTGGGAGTCGGCACCCTGTGTGTAAGTGTGGATCTATTGAGATGCCCTTTGAAGTAACTTTCCCTGATTATTTGGAGCTGTGCTGAGCAGAGCTGAGCTGATTGCTGGGCCTGTGAGGGGCCTCGGGGGGTTAGTGTCTCACTCAGGAGTGGGAAGTGGGGTTGGTTGGAGGACCTGGCCTGTTATTCCCCACTCCTAGGCTTCTGGGGCAGTTCACCGGGGGGTGAAGTTGTCCCAGAGCCGTAGTGGTGGGCCACTGTCCTGACAGGGTGATTCCCTTACTGTTGGTGGAAGAATATATGTGGCCTAGTGATAGTTTCATCACCTCCAGACTGGAAGAACTGAGGATTTATGTTCGATTTTTGGATGTCAGTGGGTCTGGTACAGTGAATCCCTATATTTGACTCTTTTAGACGGTGGTTGGTTGGATTACAGCCAGCTTGATTTACCTCACCGCAAGTACTTTTTTTGATTTTATGTACTATGTGGAAGTTATAAGAGCAGTGAGATGGCTCAGTTTACATCTGCAAACTCTCTTCATTGTAGAGATTTGTGAGAGACTTCTCTGAGGGGAAATTTTCAAATAACTTCTATAATTTTATTTTAATTTTGTATAGTTTTGTTTGTTAAGAAGCCCAGGTTGTGAGAGGACCAGTGGGCTAATTTATTTATTTATTTTCTTTATGCGATAGGGAGGTTAGGTTTCTATTGTTTAAGTAATATATTTTAGTTATTTGTTTTGTTTGAAGTTTGGTTTGACTATCTAGTTGGGTGGGGAGGGGTGAGAAAAGGCCTGGCTGTGATTTGAGGTTTTAAATTTGTTTAGTTATTGTAGTTCGTTAGCTTGTTTTAACTGTACAAGGAATTGATTTTAATTACTTTTACTGTTTTTTGAGGATTTGCTCTGTTTGAGATGTGTCTTCCTGTTGCCCCGCTGGTCATACGCTACTCAGCCTCTGCTCTCTACTCCCTCCTCCCCTACTATACCCCCCTCTGGCTCTTTCCATCTACCAATGTTGTCAGGGTTTAGGTATTGCCTGCAGGAGGGGGGGAGGGGGCGGGGGACGAACAGTGGAAGTGAGATGAGCGGAACGCTCCCATTAGGGTGACTAAGCCCAGGAGATGCCCTGGGGTGATGTGGAGCCTAGAGCGTGGGCCTTCCTGTTTGGTCCCCATACCCAAGGGCACCATCCTTAGTGATGGGCAGGTGGTCGGGGCAGTACAGGAGTTCTGTCCAACCCGGGTGATGTTATGCAATGCCAGATCCATCCAGAACAAGACTGCTATAATCTCAGATCTTGTTGCTCGACAGATCTGGCTTGCATCACCAAGACCTGGCTGGATAATAATGCGGACCTGTACTGGAGGTCGCTATTCCAGCCGGGTATACGTGATACATCGCTTAGGTTGGACCGCTGGGCGCGGTTCTTTTAAGACTGAATTGGATCTCACTAGTGTTCCAGTTGAGGAGACCTTTTCTTTTGAATGTGCTGTTATAGCAGGTGTGGGCTATTGAGTTGCTCATATCTACCGTCCACCAGGAGATGAGAAGCAATTCCTTAAGGAAGTAGCAGACTTCATTGTCGACCTGGCATTTGAGTCACCCAGGCTGATGGTCCTGGGTGATTTTAATGCATGGATCAATGATGAACTCTCGTAATTTGGACAACACTTCCTCCAGCTAATGGATTCACTTGGCCTAACACAGGTGGTTACCACTGCTATACATAAAGCTGGCCATTCTCTTGACTTGGTCTTCCTCCTGGGGATTGAAGCCTCTGATGTGGAGGTGGAACCAGTCAGTTGGTTACATCACTACACTGTGAGATTGAATTTTGGAGCCCCTCCTTGTAGGCCGACCCCTGTGGAAATGGTCAAGTTCCGCTCCTTGCAGAATGTTTCCTCTACTGGCCTTGCAGCGGTTTTTGACCTATCAGAACTTCCTGTGCATAGCAATGATCCAGAGGCATTGGTTGTGGCTTATAATACTGCCAGTACCTCTGCCCTGGATTCTATTGCTCCAGTTCATGTGCATCCTCTCTCCTTCTGACCTCGGACCCCATGGTTTGATGGGGCCTTGAGGGAGTTGCGGCGACTTGGATGCAGGTTAGAATGTTGCTGTTGGAGGTCTGGCCTGGATGCCGACCACCTTAGACTGCTAGAACTTTATCAATTCTATCAGTCAGAAATCTCCCATAAGAAGGCAGAGTTCCTGTCCTGGGAAATTTCTGCCATGCAGAACCAACCTGCTCAGCTTTTCAGAACTGTGGACAGATTGTGCAACCTAACCTGTCTACAGCTTCGTAGAGCATTGTCACAATCACAGTGTGATGAGATTGCTCTGTTCATTGCTGATAAGGTGGCCGACATTAGGGCAGACATCTGTTTGACACATTCTATACTAGTTGCAGGTGCCCAGGATCGGGTCACTATCCCTTTGTTTTCCTGGAGTACCTTCGACCGCCTGGAAATCGTGGATGTTATGAGTATTGTCCAGGGGCTGCATCCTACTTCCTGTAGTTTAGATCCAGGTCCCACACCCCTAATCTTAGGGTGTGGAGATTCTATTCTACTGGCTCTAGCACAGATAGTCTGGTCCTCTCTTGACTTGGGAGAATATCCCCTGTCCCTGAAAGAGGCAGTGGTGACACCCTTGTTGAAGCAATCGTCTTTGGACCCAGAATGTCTGGCTAACTACAGACCTATCTCGAACCTCCCCTTTGCAGGAAAGGTGATTGAGAAGGTGGTAGCAGCCCAGTTGGAGAATTACTTGACCATCCATAGCATCTATGAACCTCTCCAATCAGGCTTCCGTAAGAGGCATTGTACTGAGACTGCACTGGTTCGGGAGCTCAAGGATCTCCTGATGGTGAGAGACCAGAGAAAACAGTCTATTCTGGTTTTACTGGATCTATCATCAGCATTTGACAACATTGACCACGGGGTTCTTTTGGAGCACCTGAGATGTATTTGTGGACTCTCTGGGTTGTGCTCAGATGGTTCACATCATACCTCATCGGAAGATCTCAGAGGGTGGTGCCAGGATTTTTTTCCTCTGCTCCCATCTCTCTTTTGTGTGGGGTTCCTCAGGGCTCTATACTGTCCCCCATGTTTTTTGCAGTGTACATGCTTCCCGTCAGAGACATTGTGAGATGGTAGGGGTTGGGATTTCACTGATATACAGATGATACCCAACTGTACCTGTCTTTTGCACCCGACCAGGAAGGAGCTGTCTTGGTATTTAATAGCTGTCTGGAGGAAACCCAGGATTGGATGAGGTCCAGTTGGTTGAAGTTGAATTCTGGGAAGACGGAGGTGTTGGTTTTGGATCCGGATCACCGGATAGGGGGACCTGTGGCCAGCTCCCCCTCTGGGGTGTTTTGTGGGGATGTTGAGTTACCGGTCTCTGAACAGGTGTGAGATCTTGGGGTGATCTTAGATGTTGGGCTGACTTTACAATCTCAAGTGCCAGCAGTGGTAAAATCTTTGTTTTATCATCTGAGAAACATCGCCAGAATCAAGCACCTTGTTCAGTCCGGCAATCTGCCAACTCTGATCCATGTCTTTGTGACCTCACACCTGGACTATTGCAACTCACTTTACCTTGGGCTTCCAGGGGTTGATATCCGCTGCCTTCGGCTGGTGCAGAATTCTGCAGCTTGAGTACTTACAGGTACTCCTAGAACATCTCATATTACTCCAGTGCTGCTGGGTCTGCACTGGCTACCAGTTCAGTGGTGGATCACCTTCAAAGTCAGATTACTAACTTTTAAAGCCCTACATGATCTGAGCCCTGACTACCTGAAAGATCTCCGGACTCCTTACCTCCCTATGAGGACTCCGCTCAGCCGACAAGAGGTTGCTAGAGATTCTTAGGGTTACATTGAAATCATCTGGGGCCCAAGCTTCTATATTTGTAGCACCAACTCTTTGGAATTCTCTACCACGTCGGATAAGAGAGTGTATGACCGTGGGGAGCTTCAAACAGGCTCCTAAATCCTTTTTATGGAATAGGGCCTACGGTGTCTCTGATTGATGTTTTGCATTTGTTTTTAACAGTTTTTATATTATTGTTTGTATACTTTGTTTGTACTCAATCTTTTTGGAATGCGCCATGGTATTTGAAAGGTGCAATATAAATAAAGATTATTATTATTATTATTATAAACTCCAGTTGCCACTCTTCTGACCATTTTGCTAGTTTATCGAGATCTCTTTTCATTCTGACCCCCCCATCTGGATTATCTACTTTGTTGCAGATCTTAGTGTCATCTGCAAACAGACAAACCTTACCCTCCAGTCCATCTGCAATGTCACTGACGAAGATATTGAAGAGGACTGGCCCCAGAACTGATCCCTGAGGTACCCCACTTGTGACTTACATCTCTTCTGACTGTATACCATTTACAGTCACTCTCTGTTTTCTGCCCATCAACCAGTTTGCCACACAGGTGACCAACTTTTGACCCACCTGAGCCTACCCAGCTTATTAAGCAATCTTCTATGCGGAATAGTATTGAAAGCTTTGCTGAAGTCAAGGTACAGTAGGTGATATCATCTGCTCCCCTTGGTGCACCACTCTGGTTACCCAGTCAAAGAAATACATGAGATTAGTTTGACAGGACCTTCCTTTTGTAAACCGATGCTGTCTTGGATCCTGTGCTCCTATGGATTCTAGGTGTTCCACTATCCTTTCCTTAAGGAGTGTCTCCATAATCTTGCCCACTGCTGAGGTAAGAATGACTGGTCTGTAGTTTCCTGCCTCCTCCCTTCTACCACTCTTGTGGAACAGGATCACATGAGCCCTTCTCCAATCTTCGGGAACTCTCCTGTGCTTAGAGACTCACTACACAGTTCTGACAATGGCTCTGATAGTTCCACCCTTGCCACCTTTAGTACCCTGGGAAGTATGCCATCAGGTCCCATTGCCTTGTCCACCCTGATCTTATTGAGCTCTTGTAGGACCTTCTTTTGTAAGGTACTATTGCACACCTCCTCCCCTGTGTCCATGGTGCTATGCTGTGGGCCCTGTCCTACCTTCTCTTCAGTAAATACTGAGCAGAAGTATCTATTTAGGATAGATGCTTTAGATTGTCCTCCTCCTCACATGCCCCTTTATCCCCTTTGATCTTAGAAATACCTCCTCTGGACTTTCTCCTTTCACTAATGTATCTATAGAAAGTCTTGCCACCTTCTTTTACTGTTTGTGCTTGTGTTTTCTTGGTTTGGGGCTTTACCTGCCTTACTGCCTTCCCTGCTTCCCTTAGGGAAGTATGGTATGACTACCTATCTTCATCCTTCTGTGCTCCCTTATATTTCCTGAAGTTCAGCCTTTTGGCTCTAACCTTTTCTGCTACTATTTGTAAGAACCAAAGTGGTTTCCTTCTTCTTTTGCACTTCCTCTTCTCTCTAACACAATGGGATGTTGCTTCAAGTATTGCATCTTTAATGCTTGCCCACTTTGCCTGAACTCCCTCACCTGTATATCTTTTTGTCAAGGATAGCTTAACTCTGTTGGCCATCTTATCAAAGTCAGCTCCTCTGAAGTCCCATATTTTTGCCTTGGAATGGGATGATTTAGTTCTAGTGGCCAAATTGAACCATACCATGTGATGGTCATTTGCCCTCAGGTGACCATCTACCTGTAGATCTGTGATCCTTTTCCTGTTAGTCAGTACTAGATCTAGGATAGCACTGTCTCTTATGGGTTGCTGTACCAGTTGTTTGAATCCCTCCCCCTGCAGGGAATCTACCATGTGTCTAGTTCTTGCAGATATTCCTGTTAGTATTGACCAATCTGTATCTGGCATGTTAAATTCTCCCATTATCAGAACTTCCCCTTTAGCTGTCATGTTTTGTATATCTTCTAACAGTAATGTGTCTATGTCCTCACCCTGGTCTGGAGGCCTGTACACAACCCCAGTTTGTATGGCTGTCCCATTTCCTGTTTCCAGGGTGACCCACAGTTCTTCAGGCTCCTTTTGTGTATTCTGAATATCTGTAGCTTTGATATTTTCATTGACAGAGAGGGCCTCTCCACCCTCCCCACCTTTTTGTGCCTCAGTCTCTTCTGAACAGTACATAGTCAGGTACTGAAGTCTCCCAAGTGTGGTTCCTGGTAAACCATGTCTCGCTAATGACTACTATGTCTGGTTTAGCCTCTGTCATTATTGTCTGCAGGTCTGGGATCTTGTTTCCCAGACTGCGAGCATTTGTGTACATGATTTTTCATTGGCCAGATGTCAGTGTGTTAGTAGTTGGGTGAGGTCTGGTGTTTCCTCTGTGTGTAGTATGGTGAGCTGGAGCTTTTTCCTTACCTGGTGATGCAAATGAGCTACAAACTTGCTGAACTCCTGTTTGACCACTAGCTGAGAGGGGAAGGGTGTTCTTCCCATTCGACATATGGGGTGCTGCATCCCTCTCCACATTTGCTAGTTTAAATACTGGCAGTATACTGTTCAAATGTTTGTTCTCACCTCATGCTGTGTCATGAAATACTTTTTAATGTTGACTGTGGTCTCCCCTGTCTGTACTGTCCCGGGTGTTCCTGAATATAGGCAACATTGTTGTCTAGTGTACTTACCCAGTAAACAAAAAACAAATAAATAAATAAATATTCTGCAAAGACATCAAACTTCTGCCCCAATGCACTGACTCCCTCCTTAATAAGATGCAGTCCATCAAATTTAAAGAACTTTTGCTCCCAAAACTGTTGCCAGTTCCCTACAAATTTGTGTCATTTTCCTGGCACCAGCCCTTGAGCCACATGTTTAGCCCCCCCATCTCCCCTTCTCTGACCTTCCATCCATCTGCCCCCTCTCCCAGGCTGGCATGATCTCAGAGAAGGAGATGCTGGATGAAATGGATGATAGTTTGTGACCCTGCCTGGTCAAGTGTTCCTTGGTCTCCACAACTGACCTTCTGGTGAGATTGTTAATCCTATATGTACCAGGACGTCAATGTTTTCTCCTGCTTCCTGAACAATTTTAGTAATGTGGTCAGTGTCTCTCCATGCTAATGTACCTGGGAGACATCTGGCCATTACCTGTCTGGAGATATGTATCAACTCCTGAATCATGGAGTCTCCTATGATCAGAAGTTTTTGGATTTCTTTTGCTTTTTCGTTTTGGTTCCTGTTTTGGGTGAGTTTTGTTGTGCTAGCTCCTGTGCTGCAGTGTTCTATTCTGCAGAGTCCTCTGCCCCTTTGTTTGATTTTGGAGATAGAGGCAGATACCTGTTTGTAGTTTTTATATGGTTTGTGGAGGTGATATGTTGGAGAGCACTGAGTGATGGGGCACCCGATGTGTCCTTCCTAACCACCTGCCAACCTCTCAGACCAAATACCCACTGCAGTTGAGGTGCTTCTGTTGGATGTTGGGGAAATGGTGTGTGGTTCTTATAATATATTTCCTCTTGAACATGCAATTTGAGGGGCACAATCTCTGCCCATGCTGCCTGGAACTGAGCCCTTAGATCTCCAATGGCCCAGCATTTAGGACAGTGTCCTAAATCCTGTAAAACTGCCCTTCTAAAAAGTGTTCCACAGTACCTGCAGTTAATGATATCCATTTCAGATAAGTTGTTGGGTTTATAACCTGGTCAGAGTAATTGGAAGGAAGGAAATGAAAGCAAAAGTTTGATTTTGTGTTTTGTTTGTTTGTTTTCATATAACTTGTTATAATAAGTTAAATTACTAGTGCCCTGAAAATGAGGGTCACTGTGCATACCCTCTGATCCACCCCTTCCTGCTTTGCTACAGGGAATGTCATGACTGTGCTACCCTATAAAAGGAGTGTAGTGTTAGGTGGTTGGGGATGGGGGTGGGTGGCTGGGCCTTTCCCCTACCGAAAAAGAAGAACCATGGATGAAAGAAATAAGGAGGTGAAAGCAGAAACAATCAGCCAGCAACAAAACAAATGCAGTAGCCCTGAAAGCTTATCCTAATGATAGATAAAACTGTAAAACATGTAAATAATCACCTGTAATAATTTCACAGAAGATATACCCTGTAAGAAACACTTTGCTACAGAGAAAAATAAAGCAGTAACAGAAGATATACCCTGCAAAAGACAATTTGAATCAAAAGATTACAGCAGTGATCTGTAAGCACACACCTGTAGGCACACCTTGTAATAATGCAGCAGAATGTATACCCAGCAACAACAATTTGAATCAGAGAAAAATTAAGCAATAAAATGTTACAACAAACAGTCACAATCCCTGTGAGTACAAAATAAAAATAACAACACGCAGTAAATCTGCCTAGCCAAAAGAAGCATTAATCCTTTTCCATGCTCTGGTAAGGCTATTTGCTTTGTCCTTTCAAGCAACTTAGAAGAAAAGGGCTCAGGTGAAGCTAGGTGCCTTAGCCAGCAAACCTAGTCTTCCACCTCCAGAATATCAACTAACTTGACCTTTTAACCCTTCCCTCTGTTGCAAGTAACTGACAGTTTGTCCGCTCCACCCCCAGATGCACACAGAATCCGCTGGAAGAGCTGTGGGAGGAAAGCAATTAGCTCCTTTAATGTGAGAAGGAGACTGCAACACCTCTGAGACAAACAAACAAAAAAAAACTTTCAGCAAAACAAAATAAAATAAAAAGATGCAAAGAGTAATTTAGCTTAATGATAAGTCACAAAATGTAAGCACCACCTGTAATGATTTCACAGAAGATATACCCTGTAAGAAACACTTTTGCTGCAGAAAAATAAAGCAGTAGAGAAGATGTACCTTGCAAAAACAATCTGAATCAGAAGATTACAGCAGTAATCTGTGAACACACACCTGAAGGCACACCCTGTAATAATGCAGCAGCCATACCTCTCAACTGTACCCTCATTTAGGAACGCTCTCATTTTACTTCACAAAAGCTCCTGTTCCACATTGTGAGGACTTGTCCCACATTCAGTGTCAACATTTGAAAGCAAAAATCTTTAGTAAATGATGCAACAAATATATTATTCAATTAATAACAGACTTTCGGAACATAAATGCAAACATGTTAACAGTGTTCTGAGATTCTTAGGTAAAGATTTGATTAAGTGTTCCACATTTTGCTCATTTGTTCCACATTTTGAGATACAATGTTCCACATTTGGGGGACAAAAGGTTGAGAGGTATGGCAGCAGCAGGTATACCCAGCAACAACAATTTGAATCAGAGAAAAATAAAGTAATAAAATGTTAGCAACAAACAGTAATAATACATGTGAGTACAAAATAAAAATAACAACAGACAGTAAATCTGCCTAACCAAAAGAAGCCTCAATCCTTTTCCTTGCTCTGATAAGATTATTTGCTCTGTCCTTTCAAGCAACCTAGAAGAAAAGAGCTCAGGTGAAGCTAGGTGCCTTCTCCAGCAATCCTAGTCTTCCACCTCCAGGATATCAACTAACTTGACCTTTTAACCCTTCCTTCTGTTGGAAGTTACAGAACTCTCTTGCATTTTTTTGTTTTCTTGTACATGACCTCTTTATTATCACTGTCTGGTTACTACATAGATTTGTATTACGTAACAAAATTGGCAAACACAGATGTGCATGGATTCACCAGGTCTGACTGTAATTTGTTTTTGGCATCTTGGAAAGCTTTTTCAGCTTGGAGCAACTGGTGTTGCAAAAGTTGTCATTTTTTGTAGAAAGTCTGTAAAGATTCTTCTGCTTGAGAGTAATCTATCATTTGTTTAGTCATAACAGGAGTAGAAACTAGTGACTGTAGGAAAAATAGAGATGCAAGCTTCTGAGGCTTCAACAATGGGGGCTGCAGTCCCAGCCATGTCAACATCTCCTCCACCTCCACCTTCACTCTGCATGGGTTTGCAGGCCATCTTGCTGATCAGACACAAGCCCTGGTTTTTTGCCATCTGACTGCATTCACCTCTACCTCCTCCTCTGTCCAGCTCCAAAATGGTCTCCTCCATCCTTGCTCACAGGAAGAAGATCCCTGGTGCAATAGTATGGGAATGCCCCCAGTGTCCTGGCCAAATTTCCTGTTCACTAAAAATACCACCAACAGCTTAATCTGGTTCAAGGTCATTTGGCATTCATCTGCATCCCCTTTCCCCAGGTTGTGTCTGACAATAGGTAGAATCTATCTGGTGCCCTTACCTAGTCAACAAAAATAAATTCATAATAAATAAACTAATGGGGCAACAGACAACAATGGATGGTGTTCTGTTTTACAGGGATTCATATAGCTGCCAGACAACTGATGGACCAGGCCGAATGGGATTAGTCTAAGAGGCCATATTTTGCCAGCTGTGGCCTGGAGGATGGCTGCTTCTTTTCCTCTGTTTAACTGCTGTTTATTTTCCATGCCCTGTAACAGTTCCAATGTCTTCTCCCTGATAAAGTTCAGTTGTTTACAATATTTTCTTCCACCACTTTAGTCCTCTGTTGGAGCGTCTGAGTTTGGAACTGGGAGTTCTGTAATCTGAAATGGGGAGGGATTATAAATACTGGCTATTGGATATGGTGACAGCATTAATATTTAAGGCCTTTCTTTTACAAAATTGTTTTGTAGAATTTTCCATAAAGGTCAGCTTCATTACTCTATCCCTTAAAAGTAGTCACTGATCAGAAATGTTTATTCTTGTGTAGGGGCACTCATTCTTTTATTGAAAGATTCCAACAATAGTTTTTGGATACTTTGTCACAAACCTAAATTTATATATATGTTTTTGAATGTTTTTACTATTTTTGAATCATTTGGATTCTCCTTGCCTGGCTTGTTGGATGTTTTATGCAAATGAAAGTACTGAAATGCTTTCTCATTGGAGAACTTCAGTTCTTTCAAGTACACAAAGTTTTTGCCTATGAAACTGTGACCACCATCACAATTAGCTTGTGTGGTCATTAGCCTGTCAGGGATGAGCCCAATGTAGATTGCTCTGTATTGGGCTAGTCCATGACACACCTCTGAAATGCCATTCTCCGAAAACAAAATGTTTCTTGCTAATGAACAAGGAAACATGAAAATGGTGCCTGCTGAATTACCAAGAAAATCAGTATTTCGCTTTGTGAAATTTTAGAATGCATGTTGGCAACTTCTGTGAAATTTTGGCTTAGAACAGTGGAATGAATGCATGAATTGCTGATTAATGTATGACAACTGTCATTCTGCAGTTCATGTGTATCTTTCTGCGATTCAGCTAGAAAAGTTTTGGACAATTTTCTAAAATTTATGTGAATACAGAATTTAAGCAATAAGGCATAATGGGGCATTGGTGGTACTAAGCTTCCCTCATGGTCAAGGGCATAGTGAGGCATGAGGTAAAGCCAAGTGTCTTTAGCCCCCTGACCATGGGGGAAGCCTAGTACCACCAATGCCATGTCCTGCCTTATTGCTTAAACAAAATGGGCCCATAGGCAACTGTAAAAAGCAAACACTCTAAAAGTTTACAAAGCCACAAAAACTTCAATAAAATGTTGCAAATAATGTAAAATTGTCCCTTCACAGATGTTTTCACCTGTCAGTCTTCTGCCTTTCTTCACATTCAATACATTGTGTGATTGTTTACCATGGAATACAAGAATTCAAAGCTCTGCATTATTCCAGTGGTAGAATGCCCCCCACACACACACACACACACACACACACACACATACACACTGGCTCACATGGAATAGTAACATGGAATACATAAATTCTAAATGTTTCAATTACACTGGCGCGCACACACACACACACACACACACACACACACACACACCTCAAATGGAGCCAGAACCTCAATGTTATCTGTTGCCAGATAAGGAAAAGGGTGTTCTCCAGCAAACAGGTAGGGATAGGTGGGGAATTTTAATGGTCATCAAAGAAACACCAGCAGTGGAAACTCTGAATAGCACTTGATTTTTTAAATGTGTGTATGTGTGTAAGATGGGGCTCTTGAGTGAAAACAACATTCAGTTATTTACTTACTGTGGACTTTCATTTTCAAGGCCCAGTTGAAGTGTATATGTATACGTATATGTATATCTATATATATCTATATATATCTATATATAGATATATATATATAATAGAACAAAAACTCAGTTTAATGCATTAGGGTTGTTCCACAGCGACAAAAGTGAGGGTAAGTGCATTGGGGTCATCAGCCCTAACTCTCACCCATCACATGTGTAAAGCAGCAGAAGTATAGGAGAATGGGCGAGAGTTAGACCTGATGACCCCAATGCGACCCCAATGCTGGATGGGGGTGGGCTGGGGTTAGTAAAAGGGAGGGTTTCAGCCCCAACACCAAATTTCCTCACTTTGTCGCTGTGGAACAACCTAACTAATGCATTAAATAGAGTTTTTGCCTCATACCTTCTTTTGAGAATGATAATGAGAAATAGTGAATGGAATGCAGCGGCGGAGCTGCCTGTCTTCTACGTGATGTCATGGCATAGTAACAGGAACAGCAATGCAAACAGAAGCTTGAATAGTGGCGCATATGGTAATGCAAGTGCGAATGAGAACAGAAAGGTAACGCACATCGTGGTGTAGATTTGGTGCCCGTCTTCACATGATGTGTTGTCACATAGTAACATGGTGCCTGCAAACAGAAATGTCAATGGGCATGGTGACACAAAGTGAAACAGAAAGAGAAACAGTACTGTAGACACAAATGGCAAAAAATAACAGAAATGCAAGTGCAAAGGAAAACGCAAAGGATAACGCACATGGTGGCATAGACGTCAACAGTAAGTGAAACGGGTACAGAACCGCAAGCGGAAAGGGCAACAGTAACAGTAATGTAAACGCACAGGCTGGTTTTCCCCAAAAGCTGCATAGAGAAAGACAGTGAGTACAAAGAATGTATGCATAATAATGAGTATCGGAGCAGAAAATGAGGACTTGGAATACTAAACAGGTTATATCTCAGGAACTGTACGCCATAGGTGTCAGCGTGGCTCAGCTGGTAGCACATCCGCCTCTGGACCAGAAGGTCGTGGGTTCTCATCCCACACCAGGATTGGACTTGCACCTAAAAATCACTGGCATCCGAGTGCAGTATTGGGGGGTGCTGTACTGCTGGGGTGTGCCGTCCTTCGGATGACATGTTAAACCGAGGTCCCTTCTGCCCATCCTGGTGGTGTCCAGGTGGAAGTAAAAGAACCCAGGGTACTCTTCACAAAGAGTAGGGAACATTCCCGGTGTCCTGGCCAACATTCCCCTTCCCATAAACCAGTTCATGCAATTATCCAGGCTGTGTGTGGGTGATGATGTGCAATATGGCTGCCACCACACATTCAGTCACTTCACTACCAGTCTAGCATTGCTTGTAAAGTGCTTTGGATGTATGAAATGTGCTATATAAATGCTGATTCTTCTTCTTCTAGAAAAAAAATTTAAAAATCATATGATTTACGACTGTCCTGGCTAGTTTTGTAGTGCTAAGTAATTTTCTGATGTAAAGTCTATATATCGCACCATTTCCAAGATATGGGCCCTGAAAGGCGCGGCGAACACCGTAATGTTATCCTATGGGAATAAAAGAGAAGTTCGGAGTGCCATAACTTTGCCTCCCTGTAATATTTTTTCACCAAACCACTGAAAGGCACATCTGTAGGCTGTTGGATGTGTTCCTCCACATTTCAGGAAAAAAGACCAAACCGTTATTTTGCAGCAGGGTGCCAAAGGAGTCCTGTAATGCGTTGGGTGCCGTAATGTTATCCTATGGGAAAAAGCATCAACTTTGGAGTACCGTAACTTTCCCACCATGCAATATTTTTCCAAAAAAACACTGAAGGGCTCATCTGTGAGATGTCGACTACGTTCCCTCCAAATTTCAGTCCAAAACTCCAAACTGTTCTTTTGCAGCGGGGTGCCAAAGAATTGCTGTAATTTTCCCACAGACTAGAAAAGTACTGTCGCAATTTGCGAAAGCTTTCATAAAAATTTGCGACAGTTTCATGAGCACGAAAGTACTTTGCGAAAGTACTTTTTCCAGAAATTTGAAAAACATATTTCTGGGGTGTTTTAACCCAAAGTAAAGACATGGCTAGCACCCTAAGGGTCCGACTAGGTGAATACAAAAAGAATTAGGTTTCCAGACGGTCCCAAATTTAAATGCCAAGCATTTTTCTGATCACTAACTGAAAACAAGATGGCAGATTTGTGAAAGTAACAGGGCCATTTGCGAAAGTAAAAATGCATTTGCGACACTGTCGAACTTTTTGTTAACTTTTCCCATTGACTTATAATGGGAAATTGTTTTTTGAATAACTTTTGAACCGTTTAATATTTTTTCATGAAATCTTCAAAAGGAACATTGGGGACCCCGGCCACACGTTCCCTGAAGATTTTGGGCCAGTCGCACAAACCGTGCGACCTGTAGGTGCAACTGTAGAATTCCAGAAAAAGCGTAAATGCACGCATAGATAACGCTTAATAACTCTGCAGCCGTGTATCCAACTGGTACAACAATTGTCAGATCCCAAGGTGTATGGGCCTTGATCGTGTATTCCAGATTTCAGACAAATCCGTCAAATGGTTGCAAAGTTATTAAGGTGCAAAATTTTGGGTTTAACATGTAAATGGCTCTCAACTCCTAACTATGGTAGCACTACCGTGCTGCCATAATATGTGTATATATATATATATATATATATATATATATATATATATATATATATATATATATATATATATATATATATATATATGTTTAGAGTAAAAATCTATATTTAATGCATCAGTTAGGGTTGTTCCACAGTGACAAAAGTAGAAAATTTGGTGTTAGGGTTGAAACCCTCCCCAGACACCTCCAGCCCACCCTCTCAGCCAGCATCGGGGTGCACATTGGGGTCACCAGCCCTAACTCTCACCCCATCACATGTTTAAAGAAGCAGAGGTATAGGAGAATGGGGCAAGAATTAGGACCGACGATCCCAACATGCACCCCAATGCCGGCTGGGGGGGGCGAGCTATTGGGATCCGGGGGGGGTCAACCCAAACACCGAATTTCCCTACTTTTGTTGCTGTGGAACAACCCTAACTGATGCATTAAACTGAGTTTTTTGCCTCTAATTTCCCTTCTTTTTGAGAATGATGACGAGAAATACTGAATGTAATGCAGCGGCAGGAGTGTGGGGCCCATAGGGCCTCACGCTCCTGCCATGGGATATCTTGTCACATAGTAACAAGAACAGCAACACAAATACAAGGTGGAAATGCAAATGGTAACAGTAACAAAATTGCAAGGGCAAATGACAATGCAAAGGGTAACACACACAGTAGCACACACGGGAACAGTAACAGTAACAGGTAGATAAATGGAAGGGGAAACAGTAACTGTAACAGTAACAGAAGTGCATACCATCTTTTTGCTGGAGAAATGCATAGAGAAATACAGTGTGTACAAAGAATGTATGTATTGTAATGGCAATGGAAGCTTAAAACGAGCATTGGAAGTACTTAATTGCAAATATCTCAGCAACTGTATGATGTTTAAAAAAAAAATTAATTTCACAGAAATCATTATTTTCCTGGCTACTGTTTTATATTACATAGCCCAAATGGCTATGTATCTCACAACAAAAAATCTGTATCTCGCACCATTTCCGAGATATGAGCCTCAAAAGGCACGGTGTATGGCACCATGTTAGTCTATGGGAAAAAGCATCAACTTTGGAGTACGGTAACTTTGGAGCCATACAATAATTTTTCACCACACCACCAAAAGGCACATCTGTGACATGTTGACTGCCTTCTCTCCAAATTTCAGGCCAAAATACCTAACTGTTCTTTTGCAGCAAGGTGGCAAAGAACTCCTGTCATTTTGGACATAGTGTTGCAAAGTACTTTCGGGATTTACGAAAACTTTCGCACAGATTTGCGAAAGTGTTGTGAGCACGAAAGTACTTTGTGAAATTACTTTTTCCAGAACTTTGAAAAACATATTAATGGGGTGTTTAACCCAAAATAAAGACATGGCTAGCATCCTCAGGCTCCAACTAGGTGAACACAAAAAGAATTGTGTCCCTAGATGGTCCCAAATTTAAATGCCAAGCATTTTTCTGATCACCAGCTGAAAACAAAATGGTGGATTTACGAAAGTACTAGGGCCATTTGTGAAAGTAAAAAGTGCATTTGCAAAAGTGTCAAACTTTTTGTTAACTTTTCCCATTGACTTATAATTTTTGGACCAGTCGCGCAAACCGTGTGACCTGTAGGCAAAAGCAAAGAAATCGGAAAAAAGCATAGTTGTGCAATTTGTTGTCACTTAATAACTCCACAGCTGTATATCCAACTGGTACAAAACTTGGCAGATCCCAAGATCCATCATGCCCAATCATTCATGCCAAATTTCATGCAAATCTGTTGAATAGTGGCAAAGTTATTAAGGTGACAAATTTCACCCTTTAACCTTAAACGTACATTGAACTTTAACTATGGTAGCACTACTGTGCTACCATAATATAATATATATATATATCTATATATATAGATATATATATATATATATATATATATATAGAGAGAGAGAGAGAGAGAGAGAGAGAGAGAGATGTAAAGGTTGCAGCCATGTTTGAGATGGAAATTGGGAAGTATGTGGCTTATAAATTTTGTGAATTGCCCTGGTAGGCAGGGACTTGTGTTTAGGCATTGTTGGTGGTTTCCTACTGCCATGGCTAGAACTATGTCTCTGCCAATCAGGACACAGGGATTTCATTTTCCATTTTATATTCACAGTTTCCACCCAGTACTATTTCAGATTCAACTCAGTCCTAAGGCAGAAAGAGGAAGAATCATAGGGAGCCATCCTTTTTACACTCCGCTTTATACATCTTTATGTTTGCTTGTGCATGCACAAGCAACATCTTGTGGTAGTAGCAGTTTCAGAGGTGTGTCAGTGTTGTGGCCAATGCAGGGGATGCTTTACTGGGTGTGTCCCTCAGCTGCCAAGCAGTGAGCATGCTGGCAATGACAGCAGTTTCAAAAAGAGCCATGGAGTTGAAAGAAATCTGCCGCTCCAATGAGGCGCAGTTTCCTCATTGGATTGTCAGATGACAAGGCTTTGTTGCATGCCTTTCCTGGTGAGAAAATTCAATAAATATGGTGGCTCCTGCTGCCCACCACACAATACCCACAAAGCCAACATTGGGGATGCCCAATCCCCGTGTTGGCATGCCCCCCCCAAATTCAATTTGTTTGCTGATGGGGTGCCCAATCCCCATCAGCATCATGTCCCCACTCACACACACACACACTCTTCTTTCCCGATGAGGGTGCCCAATCCCCATTAGTATCATGCCCCTCCCCAAGTTGTGGCACACTGACAACCCACCCCAGTGTGCCCAAGATCATTTTTGTACCTGTAAATAAAGAAAACCTTCCCCCAAGTCCTTTTTTTATTTGACCTGTAAAAAAAAAGCAATCCTACATAGTCCAGCCACGCCCTCTCCACCGACCAGCACCCACCCTCTGTGCACTCCACCTCCCACACCCTTCCCCATACTTACTTCCAGAATGCCAGCACTGTGGTCTTCTGTGGAGGGAACACGCCTGAAATCCTCCGAGAATTGAACAAAATGCAGTGAGCTTTATAATGGCAAGCAATGAGGGTTTTCAACTTAGATGGATATCTCAGCCATTTTGGGAATTTTATTCTAGATTTTCAACATGGGATCTTGGAACCCCACCTCATGAACACATGCACTGTCATCTCATTACTCAGTCCTGAAAGGTGATTTCACAGTCACTGTGCGGAATCACCTTAGACCAATTAACAAAACAACATTGCCACTGTTCACAAGGTGGAGTCCCAAAAGCCCATGTTGCAAATTTGGTGAAAAATGACTACATTATAAGCATGCATTGTGCAGTTTCCATGCATGCTCATAACTTCAACATGTTTTAATATTTTCACTCCAGATTTTCAACATGCCATTTTTCACAGCTTCTTATCAATAGTTCAGCTGCCATTTTCACATCCTGCCTGAACTGTGTTTTCCTGCATGTGGCACACAATGGTGCAGTTGCTGGTGAAATCAACTTTCAGGACACTGATTAACAAAATTACAGTGCCACTGTTCAGAAGGGAGGTCCAAAAATGCCTATGTTGAAAATGTGATTAAAAATATCCCAAAAATAATTGTGTTATGGGCGTGCATTGTGCAGTTTCTGTGCACACTCGTGACTTCACCAATTTTTCATATTTTCACTCCAGATTTTCAACATTGCCATTTTTTTACACCTCCTCATGAACAGTACAGTTGTCATTTTTTACTTCCTGCCCAAAATGTGTTTTTACACCTGTGGTGCCAAGTGGTGCAGTCGCTGTGTAAAATCACCTTTCAGCTAATGAACTGATAGTGCCACTGTTCATGATGTGGGGACACAAAAAGCCCATGTTGAAAATTTGAAGTGAAAATACCAACAAACTCCCAGGGTGTTAAGGTTTCCAACTGTAACAACCAACCCTGTGGAGACTGACAGGCATCAGGGTGTGACTTGGGATCGTCATCTGAAATGCTCATGCCATTCCACTCCAACCCCACCCTGCAGCCAATGACTGGCATTGAGGTGTGCCTTGAGTCTTCAACCCCAAAGGTCA
The DNA here is from genome assembly GCA_016271365.2 of Neoceratodus forsteri. Taxonomy (NCBI): domain Eukaryota; kingdom Metazoa; phylum Chordata; order Ceratodontiformes; family Ceratodontidae; genus Neoceratodus; species Neoceratodus forsteri. The sequence continues at coordinate 61,582,143 of CM028130.1, forward strand.
CCCCATTCTTCTATACTGCACCCTCTTAGTGTATTTCCTTATGGAATGGGGTGAGTGTAAGTCCCGAAGACCCCAAGGCACACTGTGACACTTGTCAGTGTCTGAAGGGTAGGGTGAGGTGAAATGGGGTGAGCATTATGGCTGACGACCCAAAGGCACACCACAATGCCTGTCAGTCTCTGTAGGGTGGGGGTGTGGTTGGCATCAGTTCAACACTTCACTGCCATTACTATTATGCATCTAGCTAATGCCTACACTACCAATGCCAGTGCCAGCAAGACAACATTCAGCATTGAAAAATGCTTGTTAAATCTACTTTAGTACTTGTTTTGTAAGTATTGTCTCAAAACAATAAATATGTTTGCCATAATCAGTTTTTGAAAAATGCTTCCCTTGAGTAACTTTCTGGTTGTGCCTTCTGGATTCATAAAATGGAGCTGTCAGCATGGTGCTACCGTATCTCAAATTTCTGATGGTAAGCTGCACAGCCCCAAATGAAAATGCTCAGCTTTCTCGTGAAGTGTATAGCAAGGGAACAGGAGCTTTTCAGAAATGCAGATACACAACTTTTGCTTCAGGATTTCAGATGTAAAGATAAATGCCTGCTAATAATTTTGTTTGTGTTAACTGCAGACAGAATTACTTAAAATCCTTTTTTCTATACTGTTGTTTTAGAGTTGTAGGTAAAACACACTTTGTTCTTTCTAGTACTTTACCTTCTCAGTCTTATCCAAACAGATAGTGGGAATGTGCAAATAAAAATCAGAAATAAAATGTCATGAGAAGCTGATGACAACATGAGGTAATGGAAAAATAGACATGCAGCAACATCAACAGACTCACCTTCCAACACACAGCTCCCCACAGAACTCACGGAGGGCAGACGCGGCTCATCGCAAGGAGCCTGAGCAACACCAGGCAGGCTCCCTTTCAACACATAGCTCTTCACGGAGCTCACAGAGAGCAGAAGAGCTCATCACAAGGAGCCTGCAGCAACACCAAGCAGGTAGTTGGCTATGGAGCTTTTTCATGAGCTGTTTTTTTTTTGTTTAAATACTTTAATTATTGCCTGTGCACCACTTGCAACCAGCTGCCTTTAAATTAATTTCTAGTCAACAGACCTTATGTGATTGCTTTGTCCTTTACTGTTTGGTTTACATGAGTGTGGTGTTTCACTTGACACTTTTAAGAATGCCTTAAGTCAGCGTTTCTGTTGCTCTGCTGGTATCTTGATTGCTTTGCTGGCTGCACATGTGCAGTTTGACCTCCCCATGCTCCAACTGAGTGTTCCCTGTACCTTTTCCTGCTCTGAGCTAGGGTGCTACTGTTTAGCTGAACCCTCTCCTCGTCTACTAACCTTTATCTTCTTCTGCCCATTCGTTAGGCTCCCCTTTCAACACACAGCTTCCCACAGAGCTCACAGAGGGCAGAAGTGCCCTAGGCAGGATCCTGCAGCAACGCCAAGCAGGTAGCTGGCTACGGAGCTCTTTCATCAGCTGTGTTGGCCTATCGCTGATATGCAGTGACTGCCCCACCCATCCCACCCTGGCCCGGCCTGCTATTATATAACTGTTTGTGGTCACATGACCTACTCACCCTGCCTGAGTTAATCACTCCCATTCCTATTGTTTGTTATATTTTGTGACCACCAGGAGTCACTGCTGAGCCTGCATATGGCTTTCTTCGTAAGCAACAATACAGTGGCTTGAACCTCCTTTCCTATCATGTTTCTCAGGCCAGTTTATCCTGTAATCCTTCTCACCTTGGCATATTTTCTCTGTCCCTCCTGGGCTTGAACCTCTGACTCTTTGCTCCCAAGGCAGTTACTCTATCCACTACATTACCAGGGTGGCCTCATTTTCAAGTTGTATACTTCCTTCCTATAACCCCCATCTCTGTCTTCCAGCCACTCCCTCCCGCATACCATAACTACAATCCCTAATCCATTGCCATAATGAGGCAGGCAATACTCCCCATGCTGGCAGCATCACTGCTGGGCACCCTATTCTTGGTTGATCTTGGGGCCTCCTATTTGCCTTGGATCAGAAGTTCCTATCCTATCTCACTCCCTCATTCCACTCTGATGCCCCCTCCTGTCCTATGATCAGGTAGGAGGGCACCCCCATGGGCCATGCTTTCTACGGATTTCTCACTAAGCAGGATGGTCTCTGCCTGGGCTCCTTCCTATTCACTTCTTCTGTTCCCCTTTCATCCATGCCTACAGCATATATTCTATGCCTTTCACTGCTGCTGCTAGTGGGAGACATTGAGAGTAATCCTGGTCCCCCCAGTACCACCATTGACCATTCAAACCCTGTAAGGAATGCCTCCACTGGCTTAAAGTTTGAACAGATTACTCTCTGCAGCATCCCTGCCAAATTCACTGACCTTGAACCCTGGAGTGCCTTATACATGCCACATGTGCTCGGAATCTCTGAAATGTGGCTGAAATCCCATCACTATGATGCTGCCTACCATCTCCCTGGGTACTCACTCCTGAGACATGATAGGCCTGGAAGGAAGAAGGATGTGACCCCCTATATCAGAGAGCCATTCTCTGCTACCCTTGTCTGCCACTCTGACACTAGCGCCCCTCTGAATGGATTCTAGCAGAGCTGACCATTGGAGCAGCTAAAACATTTATGTGGGTTGCTGCTAACCCTCCCCAAGGATGCATTGCAAGTCTTACAGCCCAGCTAGATGGAGTGGGAATCTTCTCCCCCACCAAAAAAACAATCACCCTGGGGGATTTCAATCTGGACTAGCTCAGCGCTCAGGAACCTGACTTCTCTAACCAGCTAAAGCTCCATAATCTTGTCCATATCATCACAACCCTCACTAAGCATAACCCACACAACCTTAACCATATGCTTCCCAATTGGGTGATTACAAATTGAGATGAAAAGGTACTCCTATCGGAGACACTATTGGATGCTATAAGTGACCACTCCCCCGCCTGCATAGTATGGACCACAAAGATCATACGCCCTCCCCCTAGACTTCTTTCCTTCCATAATTTCAACCACCCCATTATTCCCTCCTCCTGAATGATGCTTGGGCGATCAATTGGAAGACTCTATGCAACTTCTCCAATGTGCTGGAAGCGAGAGATTCTTCACCACAGCACTCCTCCAACTCCAAAACCAGAATTTCCCCTGACCACTCGTGAGGGTTAAGAGAAGCTGCTCTGCTTGGTCACTAAAGATCTCTTGGCCTGAAGAAGGAAAGGATACACTCTGGTCAACCTACAGAAAGGCACCCTCCCTGCACATTGGAATGACTGCAGGTATCTATGGAACCAATGTAAACAGGCTGCTCTTGCCAAGAAATGTGCCTTCTTCAAGGAAAGACAAAGGGACAGCCTGGGTGACCCCACCATTTCTGGGTGAGGATAGCTCTGCTCAACCCACACACCCATAGCCCTGTTACTCACCTTAACACTCCTTGTGGCCTACTGACTGATCCCTTTGAAGTTGCTTTGGCTTTCAATAACAAATTCTCTGACCTGTCCTCCTCCTCAGCAGGCTACCACCCTGATGGCCCCTATCTCTGGACCTACCCCTGCTGAGCAGCTCATCATCCATGACCCTGATAGCCCTCCTCCCTCTTCTACTTTCAGACCATCACCCCTAAGGCTACTGCAACATATTTCCCTGTGCAAATCTCACTGGGGACTGTTTGTTAATTTGTAAAGTGCATTTCCAGTTGTAACTGAATTACCCCCCTGTGAAAAACTCATTTGAGGACTGTTTAACTTCTAAGTGCTTTTCCTGTGTGTAGAAATTCAGTTTGCCCTGCTAGTAATCACCTCCTTTTTTGAATCACAATAGTACCTGATAGCCCACAGCCCATTTGCTCTTCTCCCCACACCCACTACCAGCCTGCCCCCAGCAAGTTAATCTTTTGCCTGTGCTTGATCTTTTTTTTTTCTTCTCCATTAGCTCCTTATATTGTTTTGCCACTAGAGGGAGCCTGATTAAGTTTGAACAATTTTCTCCCAATACCTCACTTGTCACATTTTACTGCTCTCTAGTAGCTGTTTTCACTTGGTGATCACCCCCTCATCACCCCCTCTCCAATCGTCGAAAGCTATCCCGCCATTGTGCACTCCCCAGATCAGCCATCCTCCTCCTGCTCCTGTCAGGCAATGTCCACCCAATCCCGGGCCTGGCAGCACTGGTCCTCCCTGAAATCTCCTGGGCTGCTTTGCTTCTATGAACATCTGTAGCCTCCTGAAAAACTGGACTCTCTACACTGCTGGGTGATGCTTCATAAACCTGATGTTGCCCTGATTGAAACCTGGCTGTCTCCCTACCTCCTAACTCTCATGTCTCTCTCCGGCTACACTCTCCACGGTTGGACCGTGTCGGCAGGAGAGGTGGGGGCTGTGTCTTCTATTTGAAGGATTCTCTCATGGGGCTACCCTCCCCCACCTGACCTCGACTGAGGCCTAGGCACTTACTCTAAAGCTGTCCCTGACCCAGCTAGAGGCCCATTATTCTAACCGTACCTACATACCCCCAAGAACCAATCCCAGGCCTGGGCCCACTAATTGACTACCTCACCTCCCTACCCAACTTTCGTCGGACCAAATCTTGGTGGGCGACTTGAATATAAACTGGCTCTGCCCCTCGTCCTCCTCCACCGTGAGGCTTTGATTCAATTGACCTAACTCAACTGGTCACACAGCCTACTAGAAAAACCCTAGGGGGACAAGCACCCTCCTGGATGTGGTCCTCACCAACAGGCCAATCTGCATCCACAACATCCAAATCCTCCTGACTGCCTCAGTGACCACTCCCCTGTGCTTTTCAACTGGGAAACCCCTCGGCCCTCATCCCCGGTCAAAACCACCTCTCGAAGGCGGCTTAGGCCTGGGGGACTCATAGGCCTTAAGCGCTTCCTTGCCCACACTGATTGGTCCCCTCTGACGAGGGCAACCAACATTGACTTGGCCCTGGCCTTCTTTGTAAGCACTTTCAACTTTGCCTGTGATATCTTTGCTCCCATAACTGCTAGGAGGTCCAAAGTGAAACATGCCCCTTGGATCACCCCTGCCCTACTGTGGCAACTTAAGCAATCACGACAATCTTTGGCACCTTGCTGTTGCTACTGGCCGTTCAGCTGACAGGCAGTCCTATGCTGCCGCCGCAGCCAGTGCACCTGGGCCATCCACAAAGCAAGGTGGAATACTACCAAGCCTCTCTTACCTCCTCCAGGGGAACCCCAGGTGCTTCTGGGACAACATCAAGCAACTGAATGGTCACTCCCAGTCCCCTCTCCTTCTCTTCTCAGCATCAATGGTACCGTCTCCTCTGACCCTGCCCTCATTGCCACCCACCTCAATAACTCCCTTACGACCTTAGCTCAGTACTTCCTGGTAACTTTTTCAGTCCACCTCCTCCATCTGTACCACCACCCATTGCCGCCCTCTTTCCACCTGCGTCGTGTCACCATGCAAGAAGCTAGGCCTTACTTGCTAAAAGCCCTAAAAGGTAACACCATCGGTAATGACTCACTTGATCCCTGCCTTTTACGTCAGGTCCTGGATCAGGTCCTCTTACCTATTACGTGCATTTTCAACAAATCACTCTGTCTCGGACAATTCCCTCTGCCTGGAAGATTGCCACAGTTACCCCTGTCCATAAAGGTGGTGACAGGACTCTTCCGGGTAACTACCGACCATCTCAATCCTCTCCCCCTCTCTAAGGCATTAGAAAATTGTGGCGTCCCAAGTCTCTGACTACCTCTGTAAGTACAATGTTCTCTGCCCTGAACAACACAGGTTCAGAGCAGGTCATAGTACCAATACAGCACTCCTGGAATTTTCCAACTTCCTCCATGCCTCCTTGGACTCTGGTGCCTGGCTGGTGCTATATTCATTGACCTGTCTAAAGCATTCGATACTGTTTCGCATCCTCTTTTGCTCTCCACCCTCGACCTAATAGGCTTTGCCTCAGGACCTGTTCCTGGTGCACCAGCAATCTCTCCGACGCTCCCAGTATGTGAAAGTCAAGCGATACTCTCTGAAACATGCCCCATTTGCTCTGGGGTGCGCGGGGCTCAATTCTTGGACCCCTACTATTCCTCCTCTTTCTTAACTCCTACCCAGCAGTTGTGCGGGTAAGATGCTTCTCTATGCTGATGATGCTGTTCTCGTTGCCTCCCACAATGACCCCATGCTGCTACAGAACTCCCTCCAACTAGTCTTTGACTCTGCAGCTACCTGGTTCACTGAGCACCGACTTGTTATCAACCTTAAGAAAACAAAAGCGATGCTCTTCTCCCACCCCCAAAATAAGTACAGCAAGTTTCCCTTAGCTGTCCACTCCACACCCAATCTCGTCATTGACCAGGTGCAGTCCTATAAATATCTTGGTATAACCTTTGACCCTGCACTTTCATTCCATGGACATATATCTGCCCTAAATTCTGTTGCCAACTCACGGCTAGGCATTCTTTACCGGCACAAGAAATGCCTCCCTCCTGATGCCCTCCACCTGGCTGTCACCTCCTCTGTCATGTCTCTCATTGACTATGACCTTCTGGTCTATGGCTCAGCAGATCATACTGCCCTTAACAAGGTTCCCCTCACAGTTAATAAGGCCTGCAGACTTATCACTGGTGCTCCCAGACTCACTCACACATCTGAGCTGTACACCCTGGCTACCCTACTCAACCTGGAAGAGCGACTCATGTATCAGACATGCCAGCTCACCTTTAAAGCCCTGCATGGCCTATCCCCCATGGGCCTATCCAACTCCATTCCGCTGTACTGCACCGACCCTGATCACGCTGCAGCCTGTCCAAGAGCTACCCTAGTTATTCCGAGAGTCAGACCTCTGAAGGTCAGAGGGCATTCCCCTCACGGTGCCCCCACTGGTATAACTCCTCTCTGCCAGTGTCTCAAACTCACTAACCTTAGCTTGCTTTAAGCCCAGGCTCAGAAACTTCCTGCTTAGCTCTGCAAATGCAACTGCCGCTAGCCTAGTGTAAAAAAAAATATATATATATATACTCTGTTTGACAATGCTCACTGGCGCCCCTCTCCTTTCCCTACTAATTCCTCCTCCCTATCTCCCTCCTTCTACTCCCACCAGCTCTCCCTGACCATAAGTTTTGCACCTTTGTTATCTTTTGCTTCGTTGGAGATTGTATTCTATTGAAACAAAATTGTAATTGAACTGTAACTTTTTGTTTGTAAGTACTGTGTCCTTTGTACTACTGTTCTGATGTCCTCTTTGTGACGAGGTACCTTTGTAAATGAGCCTCTGGCTCAAAGGTTTCTAAACTGATGTTTAACTAAATAAATAAATAAATAAATAAAATAAATAAATAAGAGCCTGCCCAGTTGAGGCAGCCCAAGCAGTGATAGTCTTTTTCCAGCAATGCTTAAACTTGTCTCCCCTGCCATCCTGAAACCGCTCATTTGCCTGTTTAACCTGGCACTGACTACCTCCTCAGTGCCTTGTGATTGGAAGCATGCCAAGGTGGTCCCAATCTTTAAATCAGGTGACCCACCATGCTCCAACAACAATTGACCCATATTCTTGCTCCCTCACCTTAGTAAACTCCTGGAAAGGATAATCAACAACTATCCACCTTTATTGACACGCACAATCTAACGGCAAAGCAGCAAACATGGCTTCCATAAACATCACTCTACCACTTCTGCTCTGGCTCTGTTCACTAATCACATTCACAGGAACATGGACCTTGGGAGAGCCACTAGTGCGGTCTTCATCGATCTGTCCAAAGCTTTTAATCTGGTCGACCCCACCCTGCTACTTGCCTCCTTCCAAAACCTTGGCTGCTTTCCTGGGGCCATGGAGTGGTTCCACAGCTACCTCTCAGATAGAACTCAGTCAGTATGCCTGGCTCTAACACCTCCATCGCCCTTCCTGTTACCACCGGTGTTCCCCAAGGCTCCATCCTCGGCCCACTATTATTCTCCCTGTTTATTAACTCCCTTCCCTCTGACTGTCTTACTTGTGATGCCCTACTGTATGCTGATGACCTTGTCCTCTTCTTCAGTGACAAGTCCCTGGATAACATATCTAAGGTTCTATCCAGCAACTACACTGCTGCTCATAACTGGCTTCAGTCTCATTGTCTACTTGTAAACATCAATAAAACAAAATCCATGTTGTTTGGATCCAAACCCTTCCTGTCTAAGGTTGCCAATGCTGGACATGCACTCACAGTAACTTCACCAGATGGCACTGTGCTTGATGATGTATCAACTTTTAAGTACCTGGGCGTGACCCTTGACCCCTCCCTTCCTATGCAGATCATATCTCCTCCATCATCCATTGTGTAAACCAAAAGCTTGCTGTGTCCAAGCCAATGCAGCCATTTCTGTCCTGTGAAGCCTGATTAGCCATTGCCCTTGGTAACCTACTGCCCATTATCAACTGCTGCACCCCCATTTTCTTGCTGTCATCCACAATCCTGATTGAGCTCTTCTGCTCAAGATACAACAACATTTGCCTTCCCTCTCCTGGTGCCATACCTACCCTCCACTGCCACCTCCACCAGACCCTCTGCTGACCCCACTCTGACTTAGGTTTGACTACTCACTTGGCTATATCCTAAATAGTGCCATTATGCATGGTATTGCCTCCCTGTACACATCTCTCCTTAAGACAAAAGAACCCTTGAGAAGCTTGCGTCCATCCTCAGCCCCCAGAAATCCAAAATGTTTCCTCAGCTATGGGTGGTAAAGCATTATCTGTTGCTGCTCGCACTCTGTGGAATAGCCTCCCTACACCTGTCTGCTCCCTGGACACTCATGCCATTTTCAAGATCCACCTCAAATCCTGGCTGATTGACAAGGCAAAGTGCCATTGCTGCTCTAGTTAACTTTTCCCCTCCTCCCAAATTGACCCTTCATGTATGTTAGTGTACCCCCACTAGTCAATACCTCTGTGTGCTCTCTTGTATGCACTAAATCCTAGTGTCAGTTATCTTGCTGTAAATAAATTACAGTTTAGTATTTTTCTAAGTTACCCTAATGAAATGCTTTGCTGTAGTAAATATACTGTATAGCCTATCCTTGCTTCTACTTCTCTTATTATGCAATGTATTTGTTTTTTCCTTATCCAACAGTGGTCTGCAATTGCACTAGTTTTGTAATTTATGTAATAGTGCTACCTACATGTTTCACCTTTGTATGTGTACCTTGCCACCATGTTGTCTGGTATCCTCTCAAAATTGTTCCCAACTGCATCATACCTCTCTTTTTCTGTGTAATGCCACCTGCTGTGGCCGGATGGTGCCTTAAAATGGTCCCTCAGATCAGCACACCTACCCGGTTACCACAGACTTAAATAAATGTTATGTAAAGTAAGAAATAAACCAGCAGCATTGTTTCACAGGGAGAAGTCATGGCAAACAAATTTCATAGATTTCTTTGATTGGTTGACTAAGGAAGAGGTTCAAAAGAAGACAATGTATGTGGCTTATCTGGACATCCATAAGGCCTCTGACACTGTGCCACAAACAGGAGGTTAATTAAGAAACCTAACAATCAGGGAGCTGGAGAGAGGATGGTAAATTAATATCAAACTGGTTAAAGGATAGGAGGCAGAGGGTGGTGGTAAATGCAGTTTCTCAGAGTATGGGAGCGTAATCAGTGAAGTACCACTGGAATCGGTACTGGCTACTGTCGTCATTGTCTTCAAGATGACATTGCTCAGGAACTAGAGGGGACGGTGTGCATCTTTGCAGATGACACAAAAATCTGCAATAGGGCAGACACTCAGGAAGGGATGGAGAAAATGCTAAGGGATCTGAGGAATCTTTAAGAGTGGTCTAGGATGCAGCAACTGAATTTTAATGTCAAAAAGTGCAAAGTCATGCATCTAGAACAGAAACCCAAGGGATGTGTAGAAGATGGGAAAGGTATTAACAGTTCCCAAACAAGAATGGGACCTTGGGGTAATCATATCTAATGATCTCAAGGTGGTAGGTCAGTGCGACAAGGCAGTAAGCAAGGCTAGCTGAATGCTGGGTTGCATACAGAGGTGGATTTCTAGCAGTAGAACGGAGGTACTTTTACCACTATATCATTCACTAGTGAGACCCCACCTTGAGTACTGTGTACATATCTGGGCGGCACCTCTACAAGGACATTGACATGGTGGAAGCAGTCCAGAGGGTGGGCTACCAAAATGGTACAGGGTTGCAAAAAACTGTATGAGGAGAGGCTGCGGTTGCTCAACATGTACTCCTTGGAGAAGAGGAGAGTGAGAGGGGACATGATTAAGACCTGTAAGTACCTCACAGGGGTGAACAAGATGCAAGTAGGAAGTCTCTTTCAGTGGAGGAGGAAGAGTACTGGAACATGCGGGCATGCAATGAAGCTTTGGGGAGAGTTCAGGAAGAATGTGAGGAAATACTTCTTCACAGAAAGTGTGGTGGATGCATAGAACAGCCTGCCAGAAGAGGGAGTGGGGTGAAGACAGTGGAGAGCTTCTAGCATACTTGGTATTACATATGGCTACAATAGGTAGAGGAAAGGAGGAATTAGGACACCTGTGACCAAATAGGGTCCATGGTATAGAAATAGGCATGGAAATTGTGTCTCAGACTAGATGGGCATAATGGTCCCTTTCTGCTGATGAATTCTATGTTTCAGTGTTAATAGTTGGAGGGTTATGAATTGAGTTAAAAAAATTCTAGTCAAAGTCAAAAGACATGCTGATTAATGTAAATGGATCACTCCCATTTACACAGAGTTAATACTGAAATAAGATTTAATGGTTACCCCTCAAAACATCTCATCTTCCATGTTAAGTATTTAAAGACCCACTAATGTCTAATGTTTCTCGTTAGCTCTGTATGTCTTATCCTTAAAATTTATTACTGAGATCACATGCATGAGAGCAGCATAATTGTTTCTTTGCCATTCATCATCTCCTTTTGCTTCTTCCCAACCTGATATCAAAATATTGTGCTTGTGACATTATAGTTATTCCCATCACAGTCAACTGTGATGCCACAATAGAGCAGTATAATTTCAATCAGGCAGCAAGCTATATAAGCAGATGAACACTGACGGATAAAGATACTGTTTTTGTGGTGGTTTTTACAATAGAGATGAGAAATCTATAGAAGACATATGACATACAAAGTTTCAAACTAAATAATGTGCAGCCATTATGCATTCTGAGGTTTTTCAACTAGCATCAGCTCTCATTACTTAGTCACTCTGCATCTTCTTGTTCCTCTGTCAAATGCATGCACTCATATTGGTCCAAGAGAGTACAGATCACCCACAAATTCAATCCATCATCATGATGATAGGGAAAGCTAGAAGGTATGGCATGTAGTAGAGGTACATAATACAGGTTATTTGGTCTCTTAGGTAGGCTGCTGAAATGAACATGCAAACAGAACAGTAGGCACAGTATATCAGTGAGCAAAGATCAGCTGACGCCATTGAACACCATGAATGGATCACCTGGAGGAGGGGGCTCCACCAAGGACAGAGAGCCTTCCTCACACTTCCTAAAAGAACTGGATCTCAGTTCTCTGACTGGTGGCACCGGAGCAAGCAGGGTAGAGTGGGGATCAGGAGGCAGCCATCCGGCACTTTCTCTGCACTCCCTGCCTTCCCGTCAGCCAATGCACTTAAACAAGGGAATAGCAGGAGCATACAGCAGGGGCTTTAAAATGCCCATTTTTACAACATATCAAGGATACAGCAGCTGGAGGAGGGGGCTCCACCAGGGACAGGGAACCCTCCTCACTCTTCCTGGAAGAGCTGGATCTCAGTTCTCTAGTCAGCAGCACCCAAGCAAGCAGAGTAGAAAGTGGATCATGAGGCAGCCAAGTGGCACCTTCTCCACATTGCCAGCCTTCCCAACTGCCAACTGGATGAAACAAGGAAGTAGCATACAGCAGGGGATTGAAAAAGCCAATTTTTACAATATATCAAGTATGCCATGGCCAGATTGCCTGGAGGAGGGTGCTCCACCAGGGACAAGAGCCCTACTCGCACTTCCTAAAACAGTTGGATCTTGGTTTTCTGGTCATTGATGCCAGAGCAAGCAGAGTAGAGAGGATCAGGAGGCAGTCAATCAGCACCTTCTCTGAGCCCCCTGCCTTCCAGCCAGCCAACCAGCTGAAACAAGGAAGTAGCAGGAGCATACAGCAGTGGCTTTAAAACATCTATTTTTATAAATCATCAAGGACACTGCAGCATGGAGGAGGAGGCTCTACCAGGTACAGATTCAGATTCAGATTTTTATTGATTAAAAATGTGTTAAACACACAGGCCTGGATATTCAAAAGGGTTGCGCCATGCGCAACAGGGTTGCGCATGCGCAAGTCCAAAATGCGCCATTCTGCGATATTCAGCAGGAGGCAGTTATGCCACTGGCATCAGGTTGCTCAAGAGAACAATGCAAATGAATGCATGCTCAACAGGAGGGGGAGGATCCATGCATAACCTGCGCAACCCGATATTCAGTCGGGTTGTGCAGAGTTGTGCATGCGCAACCCCCAACCTGCGCCTGCACAACCTTGAGCCCCAAAAAAAAGGCTTAAGTTGAGGGCCACCCACAGGTGAGCTGCTGCATTGCAGGGCGCAACACAGCAGCTGCCACCCCTGGCTGGCCCCCAACTCTTTCCCTGTGCCCCCCCACCAGCCCGATCGTGGGCATAGTGTAACACGACTCCCCCTGCCCACACATCTCCCACAGCCCAATCGCAGGCAGTACAGGTACATGTAACACCCCCCATATCCGAAGCCCATCACGGCATAGCGTGTATGAACCCCCAGTGCCCGATCGCGGGCAGAATGTAACCCCAGCCAAATATCTCCCTGGTGGTCCAGTGGACCGTAAACCCGATCGGCGGGCATAATCATCTCAACCCCCAAACATCTCCTGGTGTCTAGTGACCCCCCACCCGAGAGGCCCCTCCACCCGCTCCCCCAGGCTGGCGGGCGACAGCATCCACCCGCCTGCCGCCCGCGCCGACTGACTGTCCGGTAGGGCTGCACACCCATTGGTGCAGAGCTACAGCCAATGGGCTTGCAGCCCATACCATACATGACAGTCCAGATTTGTGAACATCATTCACAAATCTGATCAGTCATGTACGGTATAGCTGCAAGCCCATTGGCTGTAGCCCTGCACCAATGGGCGGCAGCCATACCGGACAGTCAGTTGGCGGGCGGGCGGGCGGCAGGCGGTGGATGCTGTCGCCACCGGCCGCGGGGAGCGGTGGAGGGGCTTCGGGTGGGGGATACTACACCAGGGAGATGTTTGGGGTTTAGATGATTCTGCCCGCGATCGGGCTTTACGGTCCACTGGACCACCAGGAGATATTTGGGTTGGGGTTACATCTGCCCGCGATCGGGCACTGGGGGTTCATATACATTGCGCCCGCGATCGGGCTTCGGGTACGGTGGGGGTGTTATATGTACCTGTAATGCTCGTGCAATCGGCTGCATTAGGTGTCGGTCTCGACGGCTGCTGCCTGGCAGGGTGGCCAGCTTAAGTCCCCGGATCAGGCGCATCTACATGCAAATGGCATGCAAATGGGGCCATAAATAGATGCAAATGGCCCCCTCCGCCTTGCATAAATTATGGCCCCATTTGCATGTCACCTTTGAATATCGGAAATTCGCATGGCGCAATGGTACTTGCGCCCACTGCAAGTTTAATGCTCATCTCTGGCAACTTGGCGGTGGCGCAAGTTCCACTGGCGCTATGCGCTAGTGTTGTGAGTTGGGAGGATATGCAGACGAGCAATAGCGCAACTCCTTTGAATATCACCTCGCCACACCCCCGCGCAACTATTTTGAGCAGCAAGGGTCTGCCTCAGAATGGCGCAGTTTGAATATCCAGGCCACAGTTTATAACATGCAAAACATGCAGTACAATTTTCATTTACATATTAAAACTGGCTTCAGCAGAATTTATACATATTTTAAATATTTTGTGTGCAATTTTGGCCACTGCCTACAATATGATTCTCATTCCGCACATAATTCTCCCAAGCTTGTTAATTGCACAGTCAAGTTTCAAGTTTATGACATGTGTACATAGAAGAAACTCATATAGATAACTAATCTGGGTAATGCAAATATGATATAAAATCATTGGGTTTTCAATGGTCTGTACATAACCCTGTACACAAACTGAGCAACTGCATAAATTATATGAGTACTATGAAATGTAAACAAGTATTCAAATTTCTTTACATTAGAAGTAAAGAGCTTCTTGTTTAATTTATCTACTTTTTGTCTTTCTTCAATAAAAGCCAAACAGTCCAAACAATGATATTCCACTGAAATTAACTTGGCGTCATTACACAAACATTTACTAATGAAATGGAAACCATAGTTAGTTTTTATATTAGGTAATTAACCCAGAAGTAAACCATATCTAAAGTTTATGAAAATATTTCTATGTTCCTTCATCTCACAGATATTTAAATATTTTGTGCCTCCAGACTGATCTATTCTCAAGTATACTCCAAAACGATCTATATTATGAATCCTTTCTAGATCTTTCCATCCCATAACATCTCAAAATCTTTGTATCACTTTCTTTATATAATTTACATTCGCATATTGGGTTGAATTAGCCATATATTGCTCAGCCCATATCTTAATAAAATAATATTTAAAGTTTTAAACCAATTATTAAACATACTTGTTTAGGAATCAGCTAACGATTTTGAACAACCTAAAGTCGTCCATGTTAATGATCCTCCCCAGCATCAAGACTGCTCCCTTAGTTTCATTCTACTCCAGAGATAACAAGTTTGATTCCACACACAGGAATGCAGAAGGAGTCTCCTTTGGTAAATTAAGTGTAGTTCTAATAAAATGTTTTGTAAACGTTTCAAATGCATTCACTCATCTTGGTCCAAGAGAGTACAGATCACATATAAATTCAATCCATCATCATGATGATATGGAAAACTAGAAGGTACTGTATGGCACACAACGGATGTACATGATACAAGCTTTTTGGTTACACATGTATGCTGTTGAAATGAACATGTGAGTAGAATAGTAGGTGCAGTATATTGATGAGCAAAGATCAGTTGATGCCATTGAACGCCGCAACCTGATCGCCTGGAGGAGGGTGCTTCACCTGGACAGGGAGCTCTCCTCACATTTCCTAAAATAGCTTGATCTCAGTTCTCTGGTCAGTGGCACCAGAGCAAGCAGAGAAGGAGGGATCAGGAGGCAGCCAATAAGCACTTTCTCCATGCTCCTGCCTTCCCACCAGCCAGTCAGCTGAAATAAGGAAGCAGCAGCAAGGTACAGCTGGGGCTTTAAAAGCCAATTTTACAACATATCAAGGACACCATGGCTGGATCGCCTTGAGGAGGGAGCTTCACTCAGATAGGAAGCCCTCCTCACATTTCCCAAAAAGCTGGATCTCAGCTCTGTGGTCAGCAGCACGAGAAAGCAGAGTAGAGAGGGATAAGGAGGCAGTCAGACGGTGCCTTCTCCATGCCCTCTGCTTTCCCACCAGCCAATCAGCTGAAAACAAGAAAGTAGCAGGACTGGAATTTCCATAGATTCCACCTCTTTGGCTGCTATTTAAGGTTCAGACCTCCAAGTGGACCTCATGCTAAGGACCCACAAGACAAGGAGAGCAGATCTGCCTACCTGAATCAGCCCAAAGAGGCAAATCAGGAGCAAGCCATGCCACACTGCACCACACCACAACAGTAAGTACTATGTAAGCAATCAGGCATGCAGGTGTGTGTAAAACATATTTTACAGCACAGCCAGGAGAGTAGTAAATCATGTGGCTGAAGGCCGAGTGACTTCAGCCACTGGACGGTTGTAAAATATGTTTTACACACATCCTTGAGTGCCCTATCGTGCATATAGGATTGTCTCCTTTTTTAACTTTTTACTGTTGGAAAAAGCATGTCTACATGTAGAAACAATAGATTTACTTGTGTGCATTTGTGATAAAATAATCCTGCCTAGTGCAAGTGATGTCATTGATGATGTCATTGTATCATTGTCTACTTTCTTCTTTCTGTTTTTTTCTCTGTTTTTCTATTTGATATGGAACGTTTACGATGGAATACATGGATTCAAAGTTCTGCTCAGTTCCACTGGCAGAATGTTTCTCTCCTAACACACTGTACACACAGACAACATAGAGGATAATGGATGGGCAACAGTGAACAACAACAGAGTTGTTCATCTTCGAGAGGTTGTCATGACAACCATGTAAACTCTCTAGAGGAAGCTCTAGAGGTTTTCTGTCATTCTACAACCTTGAGAAGTGAACAACTGTTGTTGTTTATTGCTGCCCAGCCACCATCTTGAATAGTGTATGGGGCTACAGTAAATTGGCAGCTGCTCACTTAGCCTTGTGGTGTGATTTTCTGACCTTTGTTACCTCCCAAACCAGAGAACAAGCTCCACTATGTCCAGATCTCATCCCGCCCGCCCCCTTGCTCTCACATAAACATTGTTTATTTGTTAAGCATGGCCGCTTGCTCTCAGATAAATATTTTTAAACAAAACTTGGCTGCAGCCCTTACTTAGGATTTGATCTCACGGTTCTCTGGTGCCTGCATTCATGTTGATGGCAGTTTCCCAGTGCACTACAAATTAAAAGATCTGCACATGCACAGTATCAACCGATGCTGCAGTACCATCATATGACAAACCATTGATGGTATAACAACAGGATGATGACACATCAATGGTACAATAACGCTGGTAAAAGATGGAATTTGACTACTAACTGAGTTCTACCGTACACTTTAAAGGTCTTTGTTACAGTCAGAGACTCAGTTATCTCGCTGTCAGGGCAAGGAGAAGACAATTCTCTGATGAGCAGGTAAAGACAGAATGAGGATTTTTCACTGCCAGCAAACAAACAGTTGTAGTGAAAACTATTAACACTATTTATTGTTTCTAATTTGTTTATGTATGTAAGGAGAGTGTGGTAATCAGGGAAACAACACTTAATTAATTTGCTTTATTTTTTATTTACTGTAGTTTTGTTTTAAGGGCCCAGCTGAAGTTTTTTTTAAAGTGTAAAGGTAGCAGTCATGTTTGTGGTGGATGATCAGTTCTGGCTATAGAGGGCTAACTGAAATGCCTGTGTTTCAAATGCCCAGTGATCTGGGTTTAAGACTCTTCACTGCTGAGCAGTCTTTTTTTTTTAATCATGTGTAAACCATATTTTACACATAAATTAGAGCCAATCAGATTATTTATTTAGTTGTTTTATCAGGAGTAGCACCATAAGCTGAAAGCTTTTTTACAGGAGTGACCTGGGAGCACAGGGAAGTGAAGTGACTTGCTCAGGGTCACACAGTATGCAAGTGGAAGCTGTGGGATTCAAACCCAGGTCTGGTCTACTGGATGTCACCAGATTTGCAGCTCAGAGCCTTAGACCACTGCACTATACCGTGCTATTACATGATTTTACCCTGCCATTTTATAAAGGGAATAGGGTCCAGAGCTGGCAGGCAGCCAGAGAAGAAACAGGGAACAAGGGGGTCGTCATGTTAGAGTTGGAAGGAAGGAGACGATAGGGGTAGAAAAAGGGATTTTGTTGAGAAAAACAGTTTTTTTAATAGCGGTGAAGGGAGACACTAGTTAGAAACTTATCCAGGTCAGGATATTAGGTTTGGGGAAGTATAAGTGGTGTTGCCACAATAGAGAGAGAAGAGAGGAATAATGGAAGGGATAGTAATCTACAAGGTACTACTAGCTGGGCTAGTCTAGGGGAGGTATCAGTCCTGGTACCACAGTAGGTAACATAGAAGGGAATGAAGGAAGGAACACTATTCTGCAGGGTACAACTAGCTGGGTACATTCTAGAATGAGGTAGGGGACCAAGTATTTCTAGGGTAGCAAGTAGAGTAATCAGAATAGTAAGTATGCTGGTAATTGTGTAGTGCAATGTCTGTGGGGCAGCAGCTTTCAGGGAGACTTTCAGGGGACTGTGGTGCTGCCCTATCTGCGAGCACCTCTCTGGGATAAGGGGAGAGATTGCTTGTCTCTGAGCCAAGATGGGTCAGATTCAGGGGGCCTCCCCCTCTTCCAGGGACCACTAAATCTGCCACCACTGCCTCCAAGGTTGCCAAGGAGGAGGGGCGGCTGGACTATGGTGGGATTTGGAAGGCTAAGGATGGTGGGTCAGAGGCACATCCCCAGATGGTACCACTACACAAATACTGTGCCACTCTGGCATGGCAGAACTGTCCATGGAGGTAATTTCTAGTGGACAGGATTGATGAGTGAGTCCTCCACAGTGAAGACCCCAAAGGGGAAGTGGACCCCAGAGGAGGAGGAGGAAGCAACTCCTAGTGGGGAATCCATCATTAAGGAGGAAGATTTGGAGACAGGAAGGGAGGTGGAGAGGAGGTTAGGTGCCACTACCACCACAGATCAATGGGATGAGAAGCAGATCTTGAAGATCACTAGTGCAGCAGGACAGGAGGGAAAGCTAGATGTCACTGTCAACCTTGAGACTAATGACCTGGCTAAGAGCATCACTAGGATAGTGCAGGAGAAGTTCAGGGAGTTGGGAGGGATCTACAGGTAGCATGCTCAGTGGCCATTTCGGTAGTGTTGCTTGTCTGTGAAAGGGGGAGGACAGAGTACTCCATACCTGGAACATCAACTCATGGTTAAAGCCGTCATGCATAGAGGAAAGGTTTGGCTTCTATGGGGACTGGGGTCCCACCTGGAGGGATAAGAGCCTTTAGAGGGTAGATGGCCTGTATTCATCTGGGAGGGAACCACAGTCTCCAGTGAACATTTTAGGTACTATAGTATATTGCTGAGCATTGAATCTAGTTGAGGGGTGGCAGAAAGAAGCACAGAGTTATAAACAGTCCCCCACTGCAAGCTGAAGTAGTCAGTGGAGAGACCCCTAAAGGAGGGAAATCCCCAAGAGTACATAAGAACAAGAAAAACAAAATGGTAGAGATGCAAAGGGATGGAAATAAAGGATGAGGGAGTAAGGAAAATAGGCAAGGGGGAGCAGATGGGGAGGGCCATGTGTGGAAATGCTTGAAGTCTGAGTAGCAAAATACCAGACCTAGAGGCCATTATGGCAGAGGCTGACCTGGACATTGTTGTCATTATCAGGTCATGGTGCAAGAAAACCATGACTGGGATATAGTCATTCCAGGCTATGTTCATGAAAGGCAGGATGGGAAAGAAAGGGGAGGAGTGCCTGCTATGTGAGGGATAGCATAAAGGCAACAGAGATAGAGAATACAGGAGGGGTGGAGGTATCGTGGGTCACCCTAAAATGTGGAAGGGAGCCACAATTAACATTTGAGGATCTAAAGACCCCAGCATCGGGGGGGGGGGGGCGTGGACATGTTTCTGTTGGAAGCCATTCAAAAGATGCAAATAAGGGGAGGTGCTGCTGGTAGGGGGCTTCAATCTGCCAGATGTAGATTAGACCATTCCAGCTTCAGCTTCAGCTAGAAGTAGGGTTATCCTGAACTTCCTGCAGGATGCTTTCCTTGGGCAACTAGCAAAATAGCCCACTCATGATAGGGCAATACTGGACCTTGTACTAACCTAGGGGACAGTGTTGTAGACATCATAGTGGATGGCCACTTGGGAACCAGTGATCACCATACAGTACAGTTTGATATATGCACAGTTGGAGAATAGAGCCACACAAAGGCATGGGTCCTGTACTTCAGGAAGGCCAATTTTCAAAAGATTGAGGAATGCCTCAGTGAAACCCTGGCAGGGGGACGACTTGGTTGGAGTGGAGGAGCAGTGGGTGAAACTGAAATATGGGATAGTGAAGGCAACAAATCTCTGCATCAGGCATGTAAGCAAAAGCAAAAGGAAAAAGAGACAACTATGGTTCTCAAAAGAGGAGGCCAGAAGGTAAGGGCAAAAAAGTTAACATTCCAGAGGTATAACGAGACACAGAGGGAGGAGAATATGGATGTGTATCAGGAAAAACAGAAGGATGTTGAAAAAGCAATAAGGAGTGCAAAAGCACCAATGGAGGAGTAAAAGCCCAGGCAGAAAATAAAGGGGACAATAAATTTTTAGATACTGCAAGCAAAAGAGAAAGACAAGGGCAGGATAGTAAGGCTTAGGAGGAAGGTGGGGAATGTGTGGAGGGGGACCAGGTTTGAGTAGATATCCTGAACAAAATCTTTTATTCAGTGTTCACAGAAAAAGAGGAAGGTTAGGGACCAAAGATAAGTGCCAAGAGCATTGAAGGAAGGGAGGTAGGCACTAGTTCATTTACAGAGGAAAGAGTCCTGAAGGAGGTAGCTTGCTAAAAGCAAGTTAAGTTTAACGAGTCAGTTTGGGTGATATAAAATGAGCAAATGTGAAATTGGCTATGTGCTGTTAATAGTTCATAACAGACACAGCTCCTTCTGTCAGTAGGGAGTAAATTATGGAAGACACCTGAGGGACAGGCCAGTTTTAGTTAGACATTTGGTTCTCTGGTTAGAGTCATCGCCCAGATGCTGGTGGAACCAGGTTCGGGGGCTGCCTGTGGGAACAAGTTTTGTATTTATTTATTTTTTTTATTTAAAATTTTGCAAGTCCCATTCCGTCCTGTTCCTCGGTGTTAGACTTCTTCCGGAGTTAGTTATTTTAAATTGGATGGGGAGTATGTGGGACATCGTCCCCACAAAAAGAGAGACTGTATATCACTGTGCATAAAGATAGCAAGGTGCCATCAATGAGTGTGCTCCCGCTATTGTTGGTCATCACTGTTTCAGATTTCGCTGAAGTGCAGTCGCTTCTTTTGTTCACAACATCTTATAGTGCTGCATGTCACATAAATCCCTGAAGGAACTTACAAATCTGAAAGTGGATAAGGCAATAGGGCCAGACAGGGTACATCCAAGGATAATGAGGGAGCTCAGAGAGGTGCTGGCTATACCTCTGACAGCCCTGTTCAACCACTCACTGAAGACAGGAGTAGTTCCAGAGGACTGGAGAAGGGTAGATGTCATCCCACTTCACAAATTTCAGAGCAGGGAGGAGGCTGGCAATTATAGGCCAGTCAGCCTGACTTCAGTAGTGGGAAAATTAATGGAATCGCTCCTGAAGAAAAGGATTGTGGAATATGTCAAATCCAGTGGCTTACAAGATCCAAGGCAGCATGGATTCACTGGTGGAAGATCACATCAAACACATCTGATATATTTCTTTGATTTGGTGACCAAGGAATTAGATCAGAGTGGTGGAGTGGATGTGGCCTACCAAGATTTCAGTAAGGCCTCTGACACTGTTCCACATAGGAGACACATAAACAAGCTGGGCAGCCTAACAGTGGGACAAAAGGTAGTAAACTGGGTAAGGAATTGGTTAGAAGACAGGAGACAGAGGGTGGTGGTAAACAGAGTTCACTCTGAGGAAGGGAGGGTGACCAGAGAGGTGCCACATGGATCAGTACTGAATTAGACCTCTTTAATGTCTTTACTAGTGACATTGCACGGGGCAAGAAAAGAAGGTATACCTTTTTATTTATTATTTATTTACTTAAAAGTTTAACCAGGAACTACATACTGAGCTTCTAACAGCTTGCTTCCAGATGTGTCATGGGGAAGAGGAGAGGAGATTACTAATCAGTATAATAATAAATGCACAGAAATCAAATACAATGACACAGACAGACACACGGAATTGTAAATATTGGAGGCAATTTAGAACTGAATGCAATTAAAACAATATAACATTATCTTATATGAGAAGAAGGAAAAATTAGTGAAACAGCTTGAACAGAGCAAAACTAGAGTGGGAGAGAAGAAGGACAAACAGTAACAAGTAGGGAGGGAGTATAAAAGAAAGGGTCATGTACAATTGCAGTAATGATAACAATGGCCATGAAGAAGAGACCTTAGAGAGGAAGGAGAAGAGGCAGAAATAACAGAAAGGGGAAGAGAGGACCAAAGTTTAGGAACACAGTAGGAAAAAGCAAACTGACCAACAGTAGATTTGCTGGGGGGGGGGGGAGAAGAGAGAGAGAGAGAGAGAGAGAGAAAGAAGGAAGTGGTGTTGTGGAGTGGGTAGGAGGAAGAAGGAGGAGGAGACAAGAGGGATCTGAGGTAAGAGGGAAGGGAGCCAAACCAGAATTTAGATAAGAAAGAGACACAATGGAAAAGGTGCTTAGCTTCAAGAGATGGGAGAGAAAGGACTAAGTAAAGAGAGCAGAGGTGAGCAATCTATAGCAAAATGACAAAAAGAAAGAAAAGGTTGTGCAGTCTGGCAAGTGAGGAATTAGAGGTACTACTGTAGACTAAGTCACCATAATTAAAGCTTGGAAGGATTATTTTAGTAGAATTTCTTATCGAACAGCAGGAGCGGCATACACAATTTATTCCTGAACAAAGCACCTAGCTTAGGGTGAAGTTTATAGTGAATTGTGTCAATATTCACTGAGAACTCAAGATGCTCGCCAAGACGGACCCCAAGGTACTTAAAGGAGGAAGTATCTTCAAACATACCACCATCAAGGGTACAACATAGAGGGACAGAAGTAAGTTTATAAGTCTCTGATGAATACCAAAAGTCATTGAGGTATTTGTTTTGGCATTAAGGACAAAGGGATTGACATGAACCAGCACTGCATGTTGTCAAAATCTAACTTTAGCCAGGAGGTAAGGTCAAGGGAAGAGGAGCCAGATGTAGTAAGAACTGTGTCATCTGCATACATATGAATGGACACAGAAGAACAGACAGAGGGCAGGTAATTTAACAATATAGAAAAGAGACTAGGACCCAGGATAGACCCTTGAGGGACACACGAGCTAATGGGAAGTGAGGATGAAATGGATTTTCCTATCCAGACAGCTTGGGAACTGCCTTCAATGTAAGAACAAAAGCAACTTAAAGAAGACACAGAGAGGTCCACAGTTTAATTTTGTCCAGAAGGAGGGGATGTGCCACAGTGTCAAAAGCTTTAGCAAGATCAGCAAAGATGGCAGAAGTAACGGGACATTGATTCATACCTGTAAGTATGGCATCAGTGAGCCGAAGGAGGGAGGTGGAAGTGCAGTGGGATTTCTTAAATCCAAGCTGGAAGGGAATGAAGAAGGAGGAGTTATCAATAAAAGAAATGAGCTGAGATAGAACAATGTGTTTCTGTAACTTAGTGAAGGAAAGATATTGGATGAAAGTTACCAAGAGAAGTGAGATCACCACCTTTGTGAATAGGTATAATGACAGCCTGTTTCCAAACATCGGGAACAGTAGGAGAGGAGAAGGAAAGATTTATAATTGCAGAAATGGGAAGCACATTGGCAGGTGCTGAAAGGAGTAGAAGTTTAGGGTCAAGGTCATCAGGACTACCTCCCTTCAATGGATTAAGGGTAAACAGAGCCTTTAGAGAAACAGGGAGTAACGGAAAGAAAGAATATGAAAGTGGAGAGAAAATAAGAAAAAGAGAAGGAAGGGGGGATGGGGAGGAAGGGATGAATGAAAGGGCAGAGATAGTAAAGTAGGAGTTAATAGTCTGAGCAACAGCAGAAGGGTCAGAGATAAGGGAGTCACCAACCTTGAGAATGGGAGGGGGAGACTGGGTCTGAGTGAAAAGTGAATGAAAAAATGTTGTTTTTTTTTCGAGTCTGATGGCTTTCATACAATTTGTGTGAAGGCATCTATAGTTGAACAAGAAAGATTGGGAGCCAATGACTTTAAAATTGCACCAGGCAAGGTCTCAGGAGTGGAAACAAGTAAATACCTCAGCTGATATACAGGAAAGATGTGAACTCCGGACTCTGATTTTCCTCAAGAGTGCATGACAATCCCATACAGACAAGAATTTAGAATCAAAGTATTGTAGGGCAGAATTTATATTACTGGCTGTAGAGATGAATGATCAATCAATAGACCATAGAAGAGTTAGGAGAGAGGCTAAGTCAAGTGACTTAAAAGACCTGTGAAATATGAATCTGGGGGGACATTTGGATGATGTAACTTGCACGCACAGTAAACCTTTTGATGATTGCTGAGTGCATCAAGAAGGATACACAATACAGTGGCGATGGGAAGAGAAGACCAAGTCTATTACAGAGTAGTTAAGGGATTTGAAATTTCATTAGGTGGGCTCAGAAATCAGTTGGTTCAGCTGCAGTGACTTTATATTTTGAGACAATTTGTTTGAGTTAGGGGAGAGACAATTTAAATTTAAGTCACCAAGAATAAGTGGCTCACCCCTCAAGGAGTTAGAAGGAGGAAGAGGAAAGAAGCTCAGTAACTAAAGCAGAGGATACACTAGGGCAGCAGTAATGACCAGCAATAAAGATCAGAATAGAGAAAGGAAGATTGCGCTTAATGAGTATTATATCATGGGAAGAAGGGGAAGAGTCAGAAAGAACCATCATGAATTGGAACTTGGTGGATTTGTAAACTGCAACACCATCACCCCTTTTAGCGTGATGTTGCCTGACGTAGGTGTAGCCAGGTATGGTTACAGCTGAATTATGTATCTTAGAAGAGAGCCAGCTTTCAGATATGACTAGAGCATCCAGATGATGATTAAGCATTAAAGGTGTTAAGTGGTTAATTATTGGGAGGAGTCTATGGATGTATAGGTGAGCCACCCTCAATCCTTTGGGAAGCTGCAAAGGAGAAGATGTAATGGGGCCAAGATTAAATTCAATGTCACCTGCCAACAAAAGTAGTAAGCTGACAATGAGTTTAAAAGAAGAATCAGTTTGCTTTGATGAGAGGGGGAGAAATGATTACCAGGAGGAGGGATAGGAAGAAAATATGGAGAAAATGTGCCAAATAGTTTTGAGGTGAAGTCAAGGAGATGGAAGAAATTAACACAAAGGATGCCGGGGGGTGGAGGAGAGAGAGAATAGAGGAGGAGGGGAGAGTAGGTGAAAGGGATAGGGAAAAAGTGAAAGAGTAGATAGAGGAAGAGACAACAGAATGCGGAATGGTGAAGAAAGAAAGATAGGGAGATAGGGAGTTAGACAAATAAGAGAAATTAGCAGCATAGTACAGGTGAAATAAAAGCAGACAATTGGAAGTTAGAGAAATGAGAGCAGTAACAATAAATAAGTGAGGTTTAAGGTTATGAGTCTCAAGAAGGCAAAGGGGATGCAGCAAGGCTGAAAAGAGCACATAAAATAATGTGCAATGCACTCTAAAACACTAGATGAAACACTAAATCACACGAAAATAACAATTAACAAACCCCATTCCCCAAGTTTATTTATTTTATTTAATTTAATTAGTATTTCAGAAAGACCTTTGAGCGTGAGCTCTTTTACAAAGATTTCACGTCAGGGTGAACAATAAGACAATACACATATCAAATCAAATCAATTCAAATCATTCTTTATTTATATGAGGCACCTTTCCAAAACCAAGGTGCCTGTACAATATAACATAAAACAATAAATAATTAAAACAACATTAAAAATATTCAAAAATCATTATAAGCTTTACTAAAAAGATAGGTTTTTAATGCTCCTTGAAAACTTTGGACAGTCGGGCAGTCTCGCACCTGACGAGGTAGAGAATTTCACAGGGTTGGGGCCATGAAACTAAAAGATCTGGCCCCTGAAGTTTTTAAACAAACCCTGGAATCTCTAGCAATCCCTTGTCAGTGGATCTCGAGAGCGGGGAACAGTAGGGACAAAGAGATCTTTAGGTAAGCAGGTCCCTGATCGTGTAGGGGCCTTATAAGTCAGCAGACCGACTTGAAGGTGATTCCAGCGAACTGGCAGCCAGTGCAGTCCGCAGAGCACAGGTGTTATATGACTGGACCTAGACAAACCAGTCAACAGCCTGGCTGCCGCATTCTGCACTAGCTGCAGGTGGCGAATCTCAACCCCCGGTAGCCCAACGTAAAAGGCATTGCAGTAGTCAAAGTGGGAGAAAACGGAAGCATGGACCAAAGTAGGGAGATCGTCTGGAGGAACCAGGTGCATCACCTGGGCAATGTTCCTCAGATGGTAAAAAAAAGGTTTTGACAACTGCTGTCACCTGAGATTTAAATGTCAGACAGTCATCAAACACAACGCCCAGGTTCCGCACCCGGTTTGAGGTAGTCAGCTGGACACCCCCAAGCCATAAACCCGATGGTGATCCAGCCAACAAACCTGCCTCCCAGTGACCCTGGTCCACAACCAACACCTCAGTTTTATCCGGGTTCAACCACAGCCAACTCACATTCATCCAGTCCTGGATTTTGGCAAGACAGTTGTTAAAGACCGAAAAGGCAGCATCTTGACGGGCACAAAGGATATGTACAGCTGAGTATCATCTGCATACCAGTGAAACTCAGACCGTACTGCCTAATTATCGCTCCTAATGGCAGCATGTACACTGCAAACAACATGGGAGCCAAAATAGAACCCTGCATTCATTGGTTCAGTGGTTACAGAGGCCTGATCATTAGGCATTAACGAGTGATTACATGAGAATTAGACAAACAGGAGAAAAACAGAGCAGTTGTAATAGAGTACTAAGCTATTTCTAATTGGTTGCCCTAGGTAGCACACCCCTGGAAACCTCCCAATATGTTGATAGACTATGGCCAAGTAAAGCAATACAGGAATAAACCAGAGTTGTTGTGAACAGGAACACACAAAAATATTATTGAACGACAGAAGTAAAACTGAGCTGCTTGTACAAACAGTGAATGATAATAGGTTGCAATACTCAGTAGTACATTAGCTAAACTACAATAACTATGGTATGCATAATGAGCCTATCATACAACAAACACTAGAAACTGAAGTGAACATATAATGCACAAACATAGTGATGCAGGGTCAAGGACACATTGTAACTTTTTGATGAAGACACTAAAATCTGCAACAGGGTAGACACTCCAGGGGGTGGAAAAAATTAACATAGATCTAAGAAAGTTAGAGGAGTGGTCAAGGATGTGACAGCTGAGTTTCAATGCAAAGAAGTGCAAAATCATGCATTTGGGGTACAGAAACCGAGTGGCAGTGTACAAAATTGAGGGTGTAGTATTAATGACCACCAAGCAGGAAAGAGACCTAGAGGTAATCATATCTGATGATCTAAAGGTGGCCAGACAGTGTGAAAGCAATGGGAAAAGCTAGTGGGATGCTAGGGTGCATAGGTAGGAGTATCACCAGCAGAAAAGAGAGCTGGTGTTACTACAGTATAGATCTCTAGTGAGACCTAACCTAGAGTCCTGCGTTCAGTTCAGGAGACCATGGGCCCAATTTTCAAATGGAGATGCAAGTCTTGCATCCAAGCCCTGCATCACTACACGGTTTGCAACAACTATGGCCAAGGATTTGCCACAACTTGCCACAGATTTTATAACCCAGGATGCAAGTTGTGGCAGTACCCTCACTTTACGACAGCTTGGTGTTGCAAACCCCATTACCAGACCCCCGCAACAGCTGCAATGGTGCACCGTGGGAAGCTGGCGTAACCATGCTGTGTCGCTACACTGGACATGCGGCAGGGGAAAATCCTTCCAATATTGTACTGCAGCATGGGTTTGCTACATGTCAACATTTGCATTGGATTCCTGGCTGCATGTCCAGTGTGGTGACTGCAGTGGGTCTGAAAATCAGGTCCCACATCTCCAGAAGGACATAAACAGAGTAGAGGCAGTTCAGAGGAGGGCAACTAAAGTGGTGCAGAGTCTGCATCAAAAGCCTTAGGAGGAGAGACTAAAGGACCTCAATATGTACACCCTAGATGAAAGAAGAGACAGGGTAATATGATAGAGACTTTCAAATAACTTGCAAGTATAATTACATTGCAAGAAGGAAGCATATTTCAGAAGAAGATATGTTTAAGAACAAGGGGACATGCAATAAAGCTGGAGTGGGTAGACTCAGGGGAAATGTGAGCAAGTTCTTCCTCACAGAAAGAATGGTGGATGCCTGGAACAGCATCCCAGAGGAGGTGATGGAGGCTGAAATGGTAAAAAGATTGAAGAAGGCATGGGATAGTATAGGCAAAATGTTGCTACCACCAGATGAACTGCCAAACTCTGAACGTGTAGTTTCAGCAAGGAGTGGAGGAGACCATGCTAAGGCATATACAGAACAAGAACCTAATTTGGTTATCTGAGTCATAGAATTTTTTTTTTAAATGTATTTAAAACAAGTTTAAACTCACATATAGGGTGAGCACATCAGAGTCATTGAAAAGAAAGATATAATGCACTCACAGCACATGTTTACTATAGGGCCTACAACACAGTTTTCATTTCCAAGGTTTAGAAAACTTCATCCACCAGATGGAGGTGGAGATATTGAGAGACTACTCCTTCAATGGGAAAGTTATTGGCAGTATATTCTGAGGGCCACTGAGGAAAAGGGTTGAACAATAGATTTCAGCTTATTCCATTTTTATAACATACTCTGTTATTATTAATGTATATAGTATCACAATAAATATTTAGATAATGTATACTGTAAATATGTAGCGATGGCATTTTAAATGTTACATTTCTAATGTTTATGAGGATAGGGACAGAAGAGTCATTGTGCAATATTCAACTGTTTTTGTATACCAGCAACATTTATCATATTATTGTATAATTTATGCCACATAACAGGTAACAAAGTGCAAAAAATAAAAAAAAAGCCTATAGTAACATGATATTTAGTTGTATGCCGATTGTTATATGTTCCCTTCCCCCTCACCTCCTCCAACTTTCCTCTCCCCCCTTGACCCACCCAATCCCCCCTTTAACATTGTTATTTTAATCTTGTATATTTAGGTGTGATAGTGAGTGATAATGTTTAATTAGTAAGCACTGTGTACTCTGCATTAACCAAAACTTCTATTGAGCAACTAAAAATATGTGTATGTTCCTTTACGAGTGTGATTAAAAATGAGTACAGGTGTATGCTTCAGGTACACCATGAAAAAGAACACAAGTGGCTTGAAAACACTTGGGCCCTGATATTCAGAACTATGCCTGGCAATGGCGCAAGTGGTGGTGCCACGCAACTGAGTTGCGCTGGTGCAACTAAGGGATATAATCAAAGGAGATGAGCCATGGTGCATTTCCTCTGAAAATAACAGGTAATGCACACTGTGCAAATAGGATGCTTTAGCACATCTTCCTCAGACAGGTTTGAATACCAGGAATGGGAACTGTGCCAGTGGAACAGAGTTACACTGTGCGCAAGTTCCTGATAGTCAGCTGGCAGTATGCAAATGGGGCCAAAATGTGTGCTAGGTGCAAATGGGGCAATTTGCATGTCATTATGGTCCCATTTGCAAGAGTTGCACAGGGCTGGCCAGTGAAATGAGCATGGTGCTCTTCACAGCGAGTGCTGCTGCCAGAGGGGGCTAGTGGCACCCATCTCCTTCCCCGTAGCTGCATTCACCAGTAATAATAATGAATTAAATCCCTGGTAGTCTAGTGGCACCCCACTCCTCTCCATACACAATCACAAGTCATAATGAGAAATAAATCCCTGGTAGTCTAGTGGCACCTCCCACTTGCCCATAACCTGATCTCAGATGTACCCTAAATAACGTAATTCCTGGTGGTCCAGAGGCCCCAACCTCCCAACCAAACAGAACCCCCAGCCCACCCAGCTCACCCCACATCATTAGCGGGCAGCTACAAACCCACCTGTATTCCACCTGGCTGCTCACGAATGATAGCTACAGTATCTGCTGTAAGCCTATTAGTCCACACTAGTCATTTATTCACATTTTGTGAATGACTATTACAGTATGCACTGCAAGCCCATTGGTCCACAGTATGGACCAGTAGGCTTACAGCTAATACTGTAAGCTGTCTCCGTGGGCAGCTGGGCAGTATGCGGTGGGTTTGCTGCTGCCAGGCAATGATGGGGGGGGAAGTTGGGTAGGCAGGGGGGGCCTGTGTGGGTGGGGAGCTGAGGGGTGCCACTGGACTACCAGGGATTATGTTATGTAGGGTATACCTGTGTTCAGGGTTATGGGTAGTTGGAGGGTGCCACAAGACTACCAGTGATTTATTTTGTTATTATTACTTGTGATCATGGCTATGGAGAGGGAGGGGGTACCACTAAACTACCAGGGATTTATTTCTTTATTATTAATGGAGATCATGGCTATGAGGAGGGAGGGTGTACCACTTTACCACCAGGGCCATTTGTGGGTGCTTGTGCATGGTGTTGGGGGGGGTGCCACCCATGGCTGGCAGCTGCTGTGTTGTGCATTGCAGTACAGTAGCACACCTGTGGGTGGCTGGCACTTGAGCCATATGTTACCAGATGAACTTTGAGCCCAGGTATGTGGTGCATCCCAGGGTTGTGCCAGCATATGCACTGCACATCCCAAGCTAAATATATCGGGATGCACTGCATATGCATGGGCATGCCCCCTGGAGATACGCCGCATACATTATCTTTGCACTCCGGCACATTGGGACATGTGTTGTGCAAGTCCCTTCTCTGAATATTGCCCCGGGTCACATTTCTGGGGTTGTACTGGTGCAACTCAGTTTCTCCAGGCACAACCCTTTTGAACATCTGGGCCAAGGTATGGTATGTGTGAGTGTGCTGCTCTTTTTAACATGTTTTTTTTTTAAATCAACTTCTATGAACAATGCATGGGCTAGGCATATGGGAACCTTTGTGGTGGGGGGGAAGCCAGAGTTCAAGTAGGGTCTGTGGTGTTACAGTATGTAGGGTAAATGGGCAGACTAGGTGGGTCAAGTGTTCTTTATCTGCTGTCAAACTCTATGTTTCTATGTTTCAATGTGTAAATCATTATTAATCCCAAAGATGTATTTGATCGGCTCATAAAGTTAGACATCAACAAATCACCTGTCCCAGAGGACTTACACCCTAGAGTCCTACACAAACTAGCAGATGTTTTGGCATTGCCAATTACCTGCATTTTTCAGGCCTCTCTTGACACAGGATCAGTACCTTTAAACTGGAAAACTGCTATAACAGTCCCCATTTTGAAAAAAGGGCCCAAGTCCAAACCTGACAACTTTAGGCCTGTGAGTTTAACCTCTCTGTTAGGGAAGGTTATGGAAGGGTGAGCTAAAGATTTAATTTCAGACTTTCAAAAGACTCGTGGCCTGGTCGACCCTGTACAACATGGGTTTACAAAATCTAGATCCTGCCAAACAAACCTTTTGACTTTCTTTTTTGCCATTCAACTTTTATTGAAGTTTTCCTTGCACAGAATACATCCAAATGAAAGAAACATACACTGATTGATATCTGTAATTACATACAGATTGATATATATATAATTACATACATATATCATTTAACAGTAGGATCTATTCACTGCCTATTTTATAACTACTCCCCCCTACCATCCCTCCCTCCCCACCCCTCCTCCCAGCACAGAGGGTAACCACCTGCTCCAAATAACATTAGACAGAGAAAGACAAACCTCATTTTTGAAGGGAATATAATGCATATAGGGGGCCCCAAATCTTATCGAACCTTGGTAATTTATTCTGAAGGATAGCTATGGTTCTTTCT
Organism: Neoceratodus forsteri; assembly: GCA_016271365.2. Classification (NCBI taxonomy): domain Eukaryota; kingdom Metazoa; phylum Chordata; order Ceratodontiformes; family Ceratodontidae; genus Neoceratodus; species Neoceratodus forsteri. The sequence goes on from CM028130.1 coordinate 61,613,559, forward strand.
GTTCTCAGATTAGCGAGTAATTCCTGCAACCACTCTGTATAGGTAATCACTTCTGTATCTTTCCAATGTTTAAGAACCACCTTTTTAAGAGATGCCGAAATTAAAACCATATGGTATCTTCTATTCCTCACTGGGATATGAGCAACATCTCCCAGCACACATATCTCCAGTGTAAAAAAGTCATTCAAACCAAGTAAGGGGTCCACCTTCCTTTTTATAGTAGACCAAAGTGGTACTACCTTGGGACATTTCCAAAAAATGTGGAAAAGGTCCCCACAACCTTGATGACATCTAATACATACGGAGGAGGATACCATACCTAACTTTGCCAACTTCTGGGGAGAATAATAGATATTATGTAATAGCTTGAATTGCATCAATCTTAGTCTATCTTGGAGAATATATTTGTGGCAACTTATCCATAATGATGTCCAATTAAACAATTTATCTGGGAATAAAGACTCCCAGAAGGAAGTCGGTGCAAAGTTTTGGGAATAAGCCCAGTTAAATAAAGTACAGTGCAACTTAGCAACCGCATGTGCTGAACCTGCTAAGGGGGCTAAGTCTGTTTGAAAGTCCACTTTTGAGGAAGTTACTGGATTTGGGCCCAACACCTTTAACAAGAGATGCCTAAGTTGAAACACTTTAAAAATTTCTGTATTTGGAAGGTGATATTTAGTCAAAATATCGACTGACGTGAGTAATTGTCCATCTGCCGTGGTTAAGTCACCTAAATAACACTCCCCCAGTTGAGATAGCCAAGAGTTATTTAAGGCTTACCTCCAATCAGGAACCGGGGATTACCTTTTATAGTTTGAGATGGGTCCCTAATGTGGTTATATTTTAAAAATGCACATAATTGTGAATGAACCTTAACAGATATGCCTATCGGAGAATTTCTGAACGTTGAAGGTAAAGATTTGGGGTTAATGTACAATAGGGCATTGTAAAAGGCCTTGCTCTTTAAAACATGATAACTCCACCTGCAACCAGAAAGGTGTGTAACCATTTTGGTCCTGGGGGATAAGCTCTTGTAACCATTTGAGATATTTATTTGCATGGCTAGCCCAATAATATAAACTGAAGTGAGGTAACCTCAGCCCACCAGTTAATTTAGGAGCAGATAATTTGTGATATGCCATTCTGGCTTTCTTGTAGTTCCAAATAAAATTAGTAATAATTCCATGGATTCTCTTAAACCAGGAGAGTGGGAGCCACAAATTTAACATGTTTAACGGATAAAACAACTGGGGAAAGACATTCATTTTGATTAAGTTAATTCTCCCCCATAGAGACAGTGGAAGCATTGCCCACCTTTTAGGTCTAATTCAATTATATGTACCAGGGAATCCAAGTTTAGCTGTTTAATCCGTACTGGATTCCTTGCTAGGGTGAGTCCCAGATATTTTATGGTCTCAGAGCTCCAGGCTAACCCATGGGCAGTAATTTCGTGTTTAAGGGTTCTATTGTTAAGAGGAAAAACTAATGTTTTCTCCATGTTGAGCTTATAGTTAGCAACATCACTAACGTTCTGTATGATCTTTAATAGAACCAGTATGGACCTGGCCAGATGTGATATATGTAATAGAAGGTCATCTGCATATGCTGTTATTTTAACGGTATGGCCCTGCACTTGAATACCGTGCACTTCCTGGCTATATAAAAGTTTCTTAATAAGGGGTTTGAGATAAAGATTGAAAAGGAGAGGAGATAAGGGGCAGCCTTGTCTGGTGCCCACATGTAATCTGAAGGGGTCCGAAATAACCCCATTACAGGAGATTCTGGCAAAGGTTCCTGTACAGGAAATTAATCCAATCTAAGAATGCCGTAGGGAACCAAATGTCTTCATTGTGACAAGAAGATAGTCCCAGTAGACTCTATCAAAGCTTTTTTCAGTCCAGGAGATCAGCACCCTAGGTTGGTCTGACTCCCTGGACACAGAGAGACATGTGCTAGTGTCCTTAAGTGATCTCCTGATGATCTCCTCTCATGAAGCTGACCTACTCAACCCCAATTAAATCAGGCAAAATTTTGGAGATATCAGCCAATAGCTTCACAAGAATCTTAACATCATAATTAAATAAAGAAATGGGTCTATAACTTGAAACCTGGTCTGGGGGTTTATCTGGCTTAGGTAGCAGCACAATAAGTGCTTCAAATAGTGACTTATCAGTAAACTGACCATTGAGAATATTTTGGAATAAAACTATAAGTAGGGGAGATAAAACTTTGCAAAAAACTTTATAGAAATTAGAGGAAAACCCATCTGGGCCTGGTGTTTTGTCCAGAGGAAGGTCCTTAATAACTTGTTCTATTTCACCCTGGGTAATAGGGGCAGTAAGCTGGGCTTGTTGAAACTTGGAAGGGTAGGCAGATTCCGTCACCTAAGTAAGTGTGCAATTTTTCTTCTGAGGGGACTTTCATTGGACTATAAAGAGATTCAAAGTAATTCTTGAACTCATCTGCAATTTCTTTAGGGAAGTTATAACAACCCTGTTTACCTTAGACTGAATGGCAGGTATTAATCTAGAAGTTTCTAACTGTTTAATCTGCCTTGCCAACATACGGCCAGCTTTCTCCCTTGGTCAATATAGCATGCCCTCGCTTTGATAATTGCTAGCTCGGCTTGCTCACCCAGTAATTTCAAGTATGAATCCCTCAATTTAATTACCTCCTGTCTCTCATCCTCCCTGGAGTGGGCTGAAAGTCTAGCCTCCTTGTCCCTTAACCGAACTAGAAGTTCAGACATACACTGTTCCTTCTCCTTCGTCCTCTTAGATGCCAGACCAATTAATATTCCTCTCAGGAATGCTTTGAGTGCTCCCCACACCATATCATACCGTTTGGTGGAGTTAACATTATTTGAGATGAACTCACCTATTTGAGAGGAAATATAATTTACTATTTTAGGATCCCTTAATAACTGATTATTAAGCTTCGATCTGTTACCCTTTTTAGGAAGGGCTGAGAGAGAGATTGAGAAGGAGACCACTGAAAGATCTGAGGGCGGTCCAGTGAGGATATCCGAGTCAACTACACCGGACAACAGATTCCGAGAGACAAAGATGTAATCAATTCGAGACGCCGAGCCATGAACTTGAGAGACATACAGTATGTAAATTCCTGAGCCTTGGGGTGGAGAACTCTCCATTCATCTGAAAGGCCTATTTGGTCTAAAAGCTCCCTAACTGCCCTTTGAGCTGGGGAAAGGCCCCTACGATTGGGCCTGGATCTATCTAGTGATGGATCCAGAACTAGATTTAAATCCCCTCCTATTATTATAGGGATATCTATAAATGGTACTAGTGCTTCCATTAGGTGCACAAAAATGCTGGTGTGTCTATATTTGGGCCATACACAGATCCAAATAGGATCTCCATAGTATGTAATTTCCTCTACCAAGATAAATCTTCCTGCAGAATCTTGTATTACTTGCAGAGATTTAAAAGGTAGGGTTCTATGAAACAACACCATCACTCCCTACTTTGTGTATTGTCTTCGGAAGCAAAGACCTGCCCTATTTGTAACCTCCTCATACTATTAGCTTCAGTGTTAAGCAAATGTGTCTCCTGAAGAAACATTATGTCAGCCTTTAAAAGATTTAGGTGTTTTAAAATTTTATATTGTTTAGATTTCTGCCGGGCCCCTTTTACATTCCAACTAACCAGCCTGATAATACTGGACATTACTTTCTTAACCTGTGAGGTTGTAATTCTCTATCCCTATGCAAAGCGTGAGTTCTTCCTTTTTTTTTCCACATTTGTACCCTGTGCTTCCCACCCCACCACCCGCCCACCATAAAATAGGAAACCCCCCTAATACTTCTACCACATTTACATATACCCACCCATCCCACTCTCCTCCCTCCCCCATCCCCACCCATTACTAGCATGGTCCATGACAGCAGTTCACACAGCCATTCTCACAGCTCCGCCTCTTCTTAACCCTCCTTATCAAGAATTTAAACACACCCAAGTAACCTCGTAATATCTTAATACCCCAGTTCTATAAAGCAAACACAGTAGGTTTAACTTTACTTACAATTATGGGGTAGAAAGAAAAGAAAAACCAAGCCGAAACAGAAGTGCAATGTTCTCATGATTAATTTTAGTACCCCAACTCTTAAACTTTGAAAGCAAATTCCATAAATATAACTCCACAATATGCGCTAGCCAACTACTCTACTAGTAACTCGACCAGTTTTCTTATTTATTTATACAGACGAAAAACTAGAAATGTCTGAGGTCCCAAAAGTACCTATACATGCTCCAGTATCGGGTAATTGTCTTTACTATAAAATGAAAAACAGAAATCGCCATAAGCGTCATGAAAGAATTGCCTCCACATTTCAGAGTCCCAAGAGTAGTACTGGAAAGTATATTGATCGGCAATTAAAGGGCGCTCCCATGTCCTCGTACCTCTGTTGAAACCAAGTTAAATGATCAGCCTTACTTTGGCTCCTCTAACGGTGGCTAACCGGCATTGATGCATGCAGCAATACTTCTCTTACCTCATGGACATTAACGATCTGTCACCCACCTTAATTGCAGCATAAATCAGGAACGGAAAGGGAAAAGAAAAAAAAAAACAAAAAAAGAAAAAAAAAGACTGCTTGGGTTGCCTTTCCCAAATCTTCTCAGCGAGTAGCAGCCATTGCGTCCCAGTATTTCTTATGGACTCCTCCTTGTGGGACAAAATATACTCAGAACAGTACCAAATGCACAAAACAAAAATAGAAACCAGAGCTCCAAGTTGTGCTCCACGATATCATGACCCTACCAACCAGGGAGTCAATGTAGAAACTGAAGCAAATTAAGTCATTACTTGGTCCTCCATCAAGAGTGCCAAATGAAGCAGGACCCTTCTTTTAAAACCCCTTGACCAGGCTACTTCTCCCTCAGACATAAGACGTCCTTCCTAATAATGTCAGGAGGGCTTAAAAAGTTCGGGAAAGGCTGACTGAAGGGTTGTGGTGGCGAGGTCCACCATTTCGTATGATTTCCAGGCATCTCCTATTAAAACTTGGAACCTGGCTGGGTAAGACATTTTAAATTTAATAAGGCAGCAATTAATTTGTTAACCAATGGATGAAAAGCTGCTCTTCTTTGGTGGACAGATAGTGGCAGGTCCTGGGCTACCCTTATTTTCGAGCCTTCCCACTGCAGCTCTTTTGTTTCTTTAGCTTTAATTAAGAAGAGCTGTTTCTCCTGATAATTCAGAAATCTGAAAATTAAGGTGCGTGGGGGTGCTCCCTTTGGGGGAACTGGACGCAAGGCGCGATGAGCTCTTTCAATACAGTAAGTGGGTCCGAAAGGAGAGGGACCCGCAATTTTCTCAACAAACTTCTGAGTAAACTTTATCAGGTCAGGCCTCCTCTTTTCGGGTAAACCAATGAGCACAACATTGTTATGCTAATTTCCAATTCTAGATCTTCCACTTTTAGATGTATTTGCTAAGTCGCTGCTTGATTTGACCCAAGACAGGCTCCATTTTTCATTACACACTTCCAAAGATCTTATACGCTACTACTGTCTGAAGTTCTCCGAGACAAATCCTCTGTTGCACCCGTGATATTTTTAACCTCACTTGCTAATTCTTTCATTTCGTCTTTGAAAGGACGAAATTCTTCCAGGAACCTTGATAGTGTTAAATGTTCATCCACCGATATCCCGGACGTAGCTGTTTGATGCTGTTGCACAATTGAGGCCTTGGACTTTTTCAGGGCCTTCTCAGGAGTACCTTTTGGCTTTCTATGAGAATGTCAACAAAGAGCTGGATCTTGGGAGCTCAGTTGATGTGGTTTATGTGTATTTCATTAAAGCTTTTGATAAATTGTCCCACATGGAACTATTAAATCTGTTGGAGGAAATTAATCTTAACAGCAATATTTGTAACTGGGTATCAGCATGGCTGCAGGGCGCAAACAAAGATAATCATCAATGGGGTACTTTCTAATTGGCATCAAGAACTAGTGGGGTTCCCTAGTGCTCGGTCCTGGGACCAAGTCTCTTCAATATTTACATATCTTCCCTTAAACTAAAGAACACTAAAAATCTGGTTTTATAAATTCACAGGTGATTGCAGATTGGGGACAGTAGTGAACAATCAGGCAGATGTTGCATCTTTACAGAGTGCTATTGATGTGATTTCTGAATGGAGAGAATCTAACAAACTTGCCCTGAATGCTGCAAAATGCAAGGTTATGTATTTTGGCAAACACAATGGACTGGTCTTTTACAATCTTGCAAATATAACACTCATAGATACTAACAAAGAAAGTGACTTAGGGATTATGATTACTGCTGATCTTAAGTTTGGTTCCCATTGTAGGGCACAGGTAAAACAAGCAAACCAGAATCTGAATCCATATTCAGACATATATCCAGCAGGGATGAAAAGGTATTGACTCCACTTTATGCAGCGCTTGGTGAGACACTCATCTGGAGTACTGCATGCAGATTTGGTCGCTGCAGAACAGGGAAGATATTAACAGATTGAAGGGAGTTCAGAGAAGATTCACTAGATCAATAAAGGGTTTAAAGTACATACCATATGAAAAGAGATTATAATCCCTCAACCTGTATACACTTCCTTACAGGAGGTTTAGGGGGGTCTTGTGTTTGTTATATAGAATTATAGAAGATAACAAGCGTTGGGCTGAGATTGGAATCCAGCCCAAAACCAGTTGGTGTAGTAGTAGGAGACATGACAGGCAACTTCTTCATTCTAAATGGAATCACAACCAAAGAAAGAGCTGGTTTAATCAAAGGGTGGTGGTATCCTGGAACGAACTTTCATCAGTTGTTGTTGAGACTCCAAGTATGAATAGTTTTAAGAGCAACTTAGGAAGTCACGTGATGCTAGCTTTCTGATTGGCTGCACCGTCTCAGAGCTCCCACCACCCATCAGCCTTATCTTCTATAGACAGCGATCCTAGGCGACTAATCTTAACAATTTCTACTTCAGATAACTCAGTATTCTCTGCCTATTGGCCCTCGGGAGTTTTCTCATCACATCCTAATATTGTAAGGAAGGATGGAGGCAGAGAAGAAACAGGCCGCGATGCGGCATACACCGCCTACCACACCAGAGAAACTACCTAAAAAAGCCAGGAATCAGTTCGGCAATAATCCGGATAAAATGGGCTGCGCTACGCCCCCGGCAAATCCTCTCACAGAAGAGAAATTTTTACAAGAAATTGCACCATTGAGAGAGGTATTGCAAGACATCACCAGCGAGCTAAAATCGATTTGGGGGATCTCTCTTCTCTCACAACAAGGGTAACTGACTCTGAAGCCAGAATCCAATCTCAGGAGCAATGGAGAAGCACAACCGAACCTGAAATCACGACCTTAAAACAGCAATTGAAGAAACTACAACTTAAAACTGAGGACCTGGAGGGTCGCAGTAGGCGCAATAATCTTTTAATGCTGGGCCTACCCGAGCTCGAAGAAGGCGCCGACACTATTGCCTTCCTACAGAAATTCTTGGTAAAGGTCGTTGGCCCATCGCCTCTAAATCCTCAGTATCATCTAGAAAGAGCCCACAGATCTCTGAGGCCAAGGCCCCCACCGGACTCTCCCCCCCCGGCCAATGATTATTAAATTCCTCAGCTATGTGGAAAAACAACATGTCCTTACGAAAGCTCGTGAAATTCAAGTGATTATGTGGGGCCCTGCGAAACTCTGCATTGCCCAAGACCTTCCTGTGAGACCAGAGAAGAGGACGCATTCCACCCCATAGTCCAGAAGCTTATCACGTAGGTATTCCTTCTGGATGCTGTACCCCACCACCCTTAAGGTTAAATTAATAGTACCTCTGCGACCTATGACTTGCCTGACCCTGCCATCAAGGACTTGAGCTCTAAACTGCCTAACCTATTTAAACCAATTTGACTGAATTATCACGCATTTAGTGTTCAGGCTTGTTGCTTATGCTTTGCTTTTATCTGGATTCCTGGCTTATAAGCCTCAGTTACCTGTAATTTGGCATCTATCCAGCGCTCCGGGAGGTGGGGGTACTCGGCACTTTGGCATAGGTCAGGGTAGGCCATGGTATCTCTGGTCCTTGTAACCGTCCCGGAACCACAGGAAGATGGCTCCATTGTTTAACCTGTCTGATTTGGCGGCAGACCGTTCTGGTCCTACCACATAATTGGCCCCTGGGGAAACAAATCCTAAATTGACCTAGCAAATCTGCTCTTCTACTCTCTCTCTACATGTTGTTACCCTCCCGTAGCCCGTGGCCGCCGTCACAATGGGGTAAGTCCACTTTTTGTTTTTTCCCTCCGCAACGGATTTGATGCCACTCCCTATAGGGATCTTCCCTAGGGAAGTATATTCCCTGCCACTCCTGTGACATCCAATGGTCCCTAACTCTGCTGATTGTTTGGGCCCATTTGAATGGGGCTGATGGGGGGGGTTCCTGGAGACACCTGGGGCTGCAGAAGGTTGCCTCACGAGCTAATAGAGGGGGGATATGGAAACCTTAATCCCTCCATTGGGTGCTCTTTGATCAATTCTGGTTGGCAGGTGTCTGCCTTCACTTTGTATCCATGTCACCTGAGAACCCTTATCCAGATTGGTCATCAGGATGGGATAGCTATGGGGTTTTCTATTGGGTCCTGGGCTTCAGGCTCTTATCACGATTTTTCCCACTTCTTTTCCAACCACGCCTGGCACCAGGGTGTATATAGTTTGTTAAGTTTATTTGGGGGACTAAAGGGGGGGTTCGGGGTGGCTGGACTGCCTGCTACTTTTGTTGCTTAATTCCAACTTCGATTTGTACTGTTGGTTTGCTATGCACCAGTATTCTATATCAGATACCGGGCAGTTTACAGCTGGTTTGGGTTTGGGGATAACAGTGTGCGATTTTTCTCAAGATATTGTCAGGAGTTACACTATCTGTCTGTTTACATTACTGTTTTTGAAATGGCTATGAACTCAGTTAAACTAGCCGCGTGGAATGTACGTGGGCTCAGGGAAAGAACCAAGAAGACTCAGGTGTTTAGCCACTGTGAATTAGTCAAGGTCAATATACGTATGCTACAGGAAACCCTCTTGCTCAAAAATGAGGAAAAATGGCTGGTCAGATCCGGCTTCTCCCAAGTTTTCACGGCAAGTGGATCAGGATCCAGTAGGGGTGTAGCCATCCTTATTAAACATTACATTACATTCCTGGCAGAAGAGACTGTGACTGATCCAGTCAGTAGATACATTCTAATCAAAGGGTCCCTCAACAACTGTAAGGTAGTCCTTGGTTCAGTTTATGGTCCAGTAGGTGGGAGCTCTGAAATTTTCATGGCTCTGTCGGACAAGGTAAGTGCCCTCCTTCCTTCACAAATTATCCTGGGGGGGACTGGAATGTCCCGCCTTCCCATACTCTAGACAGATCTCCAGATTTCCGCCACTCAATCATACTGGTCCAAAGATCTTTAGCAGACTTTATGCAATTACTAGGATTATGTGACCCCTGGCGTCTCACTAATCCTTCCTTGCGGTCTTTATCCTTCTTTTCCCAAGTTCATTACTCCTGGTCCAGAATAGACTACATCTTGGTTAGTAAAGCCCTTCTTCCTGGCCTTCTCCAGACCGATATCGAACGGATCGTGCTTTCTGACCATGCCATAATTTGGGCGAAGATCTCCCCGGATTCCAATTTTCAACGTGACACGGTCTGGAAACTCAACACCCAGTTACTTAAAGAACCCCAGACTGTTGCCCACATAAAAACCCTTATCTCTAATTTTCTCGAGATCGATAGCAACTCCACCCCGAGATTTGATATCATCTGGTGCTCCCTGAAGTGCTATCTCAGAGGCGAATTAATCAAGTTGGCCTCGGCAAGAAAAAAACTAGACAGGCTCGTACCTCCCTATTATTGACCAAGATCAAAGAAATGGAAAGCTCTTACTCCCCCTCCTCTCCCCTGACATCTCTTGAAGCCCTCCTAACAGCGAAAAATTAATATGCTGACTTACTTAAGGAGAAAGCTGAATATAGCATAATAAAAACTCAATCTAAGTATATTGAGCAAGGTGAAAAGGCCGGCAGGCTTTGTTAAGATTACATACGATAGAGAGCTCTAGACTAATTTCAGCGGTGCAGTCTCCCGAGGGCCTAATCAAAACATCCCCAGAGAATCACACAGATTTTAAAGACTTTTATAGCAATCTTTATAGAAACCCTCTCCCCGATGTCTCTTCTAGACATAGATTCTTATCTTGCAGATCTCAATCTTCCCCAACTTTCAACAATCCACCAGAACACCCTGAATTCTCCCATCACCCTCTCTGAAATAGAGGACACTATTTCTTCTATCGCCCGATAAAGCACCGGCCCAGATGGTTACCCCCAAAACTTTTACAAAACTTTTTCTAAAGAACTCGCCCCGTTAATCCTTAAGTTATACAGCTACATGCTTAATGCTGAGACTATGGACCCCACTCTACTAGAGGCTATTATTGTTTTAATCCTCAAGCCCAATAAGTCGCCAAAAGACCCAGCGAGCTACCATCTCATCTCTCTCCTGAATTGCGACATGAAGATCCTTTCTAAGATTTTGGCCAAGAGGATCAAAAAGATCTGGATCCATCTCCTCAGCCCAGAACAAGTTGGGTTTGTTCAATCCCACTCCCCAGCAGATCACCTCAGAACCCTCTCCCATATATCTTAAGCGGCCCAACTATCCCACACCCCTATGGCCCTGATCTCCTTGGACGCAGAGAAAGCGTTCGACAGAGTCAACTGGACTTTTCTCTGGGCAACTCTGGCCAAAATGGGCTTTCCACCCCTCTTCCTCAAGTGGATCCAGGTCTTATACAGGTCTCTCGGCCAAGATCTACTGCAATGGTGTTTTTTCCGCAGTCTTCCACCTTTACACTGGTACCAGACGAGGCTGCCTGCTCTCACCTTTTCTGTTTAATCTATATCTAGAGCCTCTTCTTCTCAAGCTCAAGGGCTCCCCATCCATCCAAGGCTGTTTGATACAACAGCAGGAGTTGGTCCTATCCGTATATGCAGACGATATCTTGCTCCATGTTGCTCATCCTGCCACATCACTAGGTCATGCACTCCAAATCATAACCCAATCCGGCCACCTCTCTCATTATAAATTGAACGTCCCAAAGTCGGAAATCTTCCCACTGAACCCCTTCACGCATAAACACGATCTCATGAAGTTTGGCATGAGATGGTCCCCTAAATCAATCAAATACCTGAGTATACACTTCACTTCAGAGTCTTCTCTGCTCAAGAAGCTCAACTTAGACGACCTCAAGGCCAACATCAAGCTTGACTTGCAAAGATGGTCTAATCTCCCCATCTCTCTCTGGGGCAGGATCAACATCATCAAGATGAACGTCCTTCCCCGCATTTTTTACCCTCTCAACTTACTAGGTCTCTGGCTACCGCTTTGTTATCTACGCCAATTTCACACAATCTTTTCACAATTTATCTGGCGGGACAAAGCGGTCAGATGCTCCTTCCTCAAATTATCCCTCCCTAAAGACAAGGGTGGCCTTCGTCTCCCCAATCTAATATTTTATCATTGGGCTGCCCACCTTTCTAAGCTAGGTAGGTGGTACTCAGCTTTAAATGAGGTTTCTCCCCCGCTTTGGCTCCAGATCGAGAGACAAATTTTCTCAGAAGCCAAACTAGGTCCCCAATCGATATTTTTCACTCCTATTTTGGTGCTCACACGTTGGATCTCTAACCCAACTATTATAACATCTCTTAAAACCCTCTCTCAATGTCTCTATTCCCTCAAAATCTCACCCAAAAAAGACCTAGCACAACCCCTTATTCTCAACCCCAATATTAGACTGGGTTGCTCGTTGATTGCCCCCGACTGGCTCCCACAAGTCAATGAAACTACATTAGAGAACTTTTATGCTCAAGGTTCCCTCCTCTCATCTCTGGGCTTACTAGCTAAATTTGATATACCTAATAATAAGATTTTCAAGATATATCAACTGAGGCATCTCATTAATGTTGAACTTGGGCCAACCTCTCATGAATCAAAGGTCAAACCTTTCCTTTCTCAAATGGATACTCTAGCTTCCAGACCCCAGGCCATCTCATTAATATACTCCTACCTGCTGGACTATAAATTCCCGAACCGCTCGAGGGCTCTAGCATTTGGCTCTCTGCTGCCGGACTCCACACCCAATTGGGCCCGTCTATGGAAGGACCTGCACAAATACCATACCCAAGACAGATTCAAACTTACCCAATACTACATACTAAACAATATGTATTACACCCCAATCAAACTGTTCCACCTTAAAAACTTTTCTTCCCACTTGCTCTAGATGTTCACTAGCTGAGGGTAACTTGCTCCATATTTTCTGGCAATGTAGAAAGTAGCCCCTTGTGGCATTCTATTCAAGATCATTTAGATCCGCTTTAGGCCTCACTAACCTTTTCATGGCGATACTTGCATCCTAGGTAATTATGCCACCATAGACTGCCAGGAACGTAGATATCATATTGCCTTAATCTCGATAGTAGTCAAAAGGCTAGTCCTCAAACATTGACTGATCAATTAACCTTAACCTATGCTGAATGGTTAAAAGATTTATCAATCTGCTTTAACATGGAGAGACTCGCTGCTAGCTCTCGTAGCTTAGTATGGATCTATTTCCACAAAAATGGGATAAGTTATATGCACTCTATTGCACCAATGACCTCTTGGTTCAAGCCCTGATACCCAATATTGCTCCCATTTCTCCTTTACTCCGTTTGTCTTCTATTTCAAGTCTAATCTATGATATTAATTACGTCCTGACAATACGTCCTAGCCTACAGTTGTAACGCACACCAGGGGGGTGGTAGGGTGAGTAACAACATAGATAGTTCTACTATTATAATGTTATAGATTCCTAAATGTTGTAAAGGGTTGTATCATGGCAGGAGGGTGGTGAGTGAGGGGGGTCGGGGGGAGGGGATTGGAGTTATTTAAGAGGGCTGTTTGGGTTTCTTTTTTTCTTTTCTTTTTATCCCTAGAAGTTGTTACTTGGCTTGTTTCCCTTTTGCCTTTTCATACACAACTCTGATTGTACCCACTTTTTCATGATTCTTTGTTAAAACAAATAAAGTTTAATTTCAAAAAAAAAAAAGAGCAACTTAGACCAACACTTTAGCAAGATAACAACTTGATTTTAAATTGGGTATATGGCAAGCACTAAGGACATTAGTCTATTAACTTGAATTTACCTATGAAACCTATGAAATCAAGTGACATGTTGATTAATTCATGAGGATCGCTCTGTCCACCCAGAGCTACTTTAAAAAAAAATGTAATAAGCCCCTCAAATAACTTGTCCTTCAGTTTACATTATACATTATTCTCTGCACATGTTCTTCTTATGTGCTGTAATGTTGGTCCAAGAAAGTATAGGAAGCACAGGCAGTCAGCTCATCCGGATGATATGGGAAACAGACAGGCAGGCACAGTGCATGAAAGCTGTAAACACAATACAGTACAAGGCAGAAAACAAGTCATCTCCGGGTTATGATGGCTTGAAAATTAAACAGTAATACCATGCTGAGTGGAGAACATGGCTCACAGAATTCAAGTGAAAATCCACTTCTAAAATGCTTTTAGGATTTTTTTTTTATGTAAACTATGGAATAATATTTTGCCTATTATTTAATATGTGGAGTGCTACACCATAATTTGCAAAGAAAAATAATCCATGGATCGTGAATTATTAATAGCAGTTTCTTTTAAAAGAACCTTCACTTTTGGATTTCTGGAATTCTGCTTTCAGATTAAATTCCATGCAATTTTCCAAAATTCTGCAAACATTTGGAGGAAACACAGACCCAGATATTCAAAAGGGTTGCACGTGGTGCAACAGTGTTGCACCATGTGCAACCCACTGATGCACCCTAGCGTGATATTCAAATGGGAAAAGTGCGCGTACAAACTCTGACGAGTCGGACAAGATCAGTAATGTATGTAGCGGCAGGTGGGGGGTGCTCCAGGCATACCTGCAACAGCCCGATATTTCAGCCCAGGGATGTGCAGAGCGCATGCGAACCCCACCTGTGCTAGCACAAAGTTGATCCCCCAAAAGGAATAACGGATGGCCACCCACAGGTGAGCTGCCGCATTGCAGGGCGCAACATGGCAGCTGCCACCTGTGGGTGGCCACCTGAGCTCCAGCTGCACCTCCCTGGTGGCGCCCCCATGCCCGACTGAGGGCATCAGTAGAAGAAGATTCATCCAAAATCCCTGGTGGTCCAGTGGACCACTGCCCACCCGATCGTAGGCTAAGTAAATAAAAGATATATCCAAAATCCCTGGTGGTCCAGTGGACCTTCCCACCTGATTGTGGGCTAAGTAAATAAATGAAAATTATCATTATTCCTGGTGGTCCAGTGGACCTTCCCACCCAATTGTGGGCTAAGTAAATAAATGAAAATTATCATTATTCCTGGTGGTCCAATAGACCTGCCCACCCAATCACGGGCTAAGTAAATGAATGAAACATCTCACTATCTGAAACTGGTAGTACGGTATGGGCTGCACACCCATTGGCTCAGGCAGTGGACCAATGGGGCATACAGCCCTATCGATGGTGTCAGTTGGCAGGCGGTGGGGTGGCAGGCGGCTGGGGTGCTGCCACTGACGGGGGGAGCGGGGTGGTGGGGATCAGTGGGCAGGTGGGGTAGGGGGTCCACTGGACCACCAGGTATGATAGGTTTCCTATTATTCTACTACAGCCCACGACCAGGCAGGCAGGTCCACTGGACCACCAAGGATATTGAGATGTTTCATTCCTTTACTAAGCTCGTGATCGGGTGGGCAGGTCCACTGGACCACCAGGGAATAATGATCATTTTAATTTATTTACTTAGCTCGCGATCAGGCGGGAAGGTCCACTGGACCACCAGGGATTTATGATTCTTCTTTTTTTACTGCAGCCTGTGATCAGGCTGTGGGGCACATTGTTGCGCTGCAGGAGGCATCGGTCCCCGATGGCTGTTGCCTGGCAGGGCACCAGGTGCAAGTCATCGAGGATCAGCACACCTGTATGCAAATGGGGCCATAATGACATGGAAATGGATCCATGTGCACCTTGCATACATTATGGCCCCATTTGCATGTCAACTTTGAATATCACGGTTAAGCGCGCCGCAGCTGAACTGGCGCTATCTGCATCCCCATGCTCCACTCAGGCTACTGGCGCTTGACACAGTGCCATTATGCCATGAACACTGCGGGTGGCCAGGGTGTGGTATTCAACACTGCTGAGCCATGGCACAGCTCCATTGAATATCGCCCAGTCCACGCCCTGTGCAGCCAAGGTGCTGCACCAGGCTTGCACCACAGCCTGGCGCAGTTTGAATATCTGTGCCACAATATGAAAATCCCCACAGCTCTATGAAATAGTTGGCTGAAGAATGCTATGATGGAGTTAAAGTGCAAGACAGACACAGTAAGGGCAAGTCTAACTCATATGGCATGGCGAGATTAGATTGTCATGATGGTTAAAACATGAGTCAAATAAATTACATATTCCAGCATATGGCCACTGATCTTGTTTAAAAGAAAACTATGCCTAAAAAAACTTCTTAAAATGGCGCTCACTCACTAAAGGTATTTTTTTCAAATATTTATTAGAAATGGTTTTCACTAATATTCCTGGAAATCACAATCAATGTTTCACACTTTGAAGTTGTTGCTTCATCAGGATGAAAATAGTTCTGTGAAAAAAAAAATAAATGCCTTCAAGGAGTGGAGAAGAGACCCACTGTTTGTTTGTTTTCCTTTTACTGATAATATTGCCAGCCCGGAAGTTCAGGTATAGTAAATTTCTCAATGACAAATTCAGAATGTGAGCACAGCATGATATATTTGTGAAATATCACTCAGAGTCAGCTTTGACTGCATTACATCCATTGGCAGTTACTGTACCAGAACCCATGTTTTTAGATTTTGTAAAGTAAACCAATTGTTGAACTGCTTATACAGTACATTCAGTATATTCTTGTATTATTCTGTATATGGATGGAATTACAAGTTGGCTGATTCCCCATGATTCATTTTATCCATGTACAGTGTGTAGACTGCAAGACACATAGAAACATAAAATCTGATGGCAGATAAGGATCACTTGGCCCACCTAGTCTGTCAATTTACCTACCTGATGGATAAGCTGCAGATTCTAGTTAACCAACAGCATACTTCCTCCTACCCCCACCCCACTAGAATTGCTTTATGTCTGTCCCATGCATTCTTGAATTCTCCCACTGTTCTTGACTCCACAGCATCCTCAGGAAGGCTATTCCATACATCCACAATATTCTCTGTGAAAAAAATGCTTTCTAAAGTTACCTCTGAGCTGTCCCCCCATTATCTTCCAATTTTGCCCCCTTGTTCTTGCACATCTCTTTTTCTGAAAGATGCTACCCTCTTGGACTTAGTTAATTTCCTTGAGGTACTTGAAAGTTTCTCTCATGTCCCCTCTCTGCCTCCTTTCCTTGAGGGTATACATATTAAGCTGCTTTATTCTCTCTTCATATATCTTCTGGTGCAGACCCTGCACCATTTTGGTTGCCCTTCTCTGAACAGCCTCTACTCTGTCTATGTCTTTGCAGAGAATGGGTCTCCAGAACTGCACGCAGTACTCCAGATGGGGTCTCACCAACTGTCTGTACAGAGGGATAACAACTTCCTGTTTTCTACTGTTGATGCCTCTCTCTATGCATCCCAGCATCCCTCCAGCCCTCCTTACTGCCTTCTCACATTGCTTGCCCACCTTTAGGTCATCTGATATAATTACTCCCAGGTCCCTTTCGATTTTTGTTGTTGTTAGTATCTCACCCCCCACTGTGTACTCTTCCCTTAGGTTTTTTTTCCCAGGTGCATTACCTTGCACTTCTTTGCATTGAATCTGAGCTGCCATACATTTGACCATTCCTCCAAGCTTGCCAAGTTCCTTTTCATCCTTTCTATCCCACCTTGTGTATTAACCCTGTTGCAGATCTTTGTGTCATCTGCAAAGAGACATATTTTTTCCTTCCAGGTGATCTCCAATGTCTCTTATAAAAACATTAAAGAGGACTGATCCCAGTACTGAACCCTGAGGTATCCCACTAGTAACCCTCCTTTCTTCAGAGTGGACTCCATTTACTATTACTCTCTGTGTCCTGTTGTCCAGCCACTTTTTTATCCAGGCTACAACCTTGGGACCCACTCCAAGTCTGGCTAACTTGTATATTAATCTTTTGTGTGGGACTGTGTCAAATGCCTTGCTAAAATCTAGGTAGGCCATATCTACAGCCCCTCCCTGGTCTACTACTTTGGTCACCCAGTCAGAGAAATTGATTAGATTTGTCTGACATGACCTTCCCGCTGTGAATTCATGCTGTCTTGGGTCCTGTGCCCCACTGACCTCTAGGTACTCAAGAATTCTTTCCTTCAGAAGTGATTCCATCATTTTTCCTACCACTGAGGTCAAACTAACTGGTCTGTAGTTTCCTGCTTCTGTCCTGTTCCCACTTTTGTGAAGTGGAATTACATCTGCCCTCCTCCAGTCCTCAGGTACTACCCCATCCTCCCAAAATTTGTTAAAGAACGTAGTCAGTGGTGTCACTAGTTCTGCCCTTAGTTCTTTTAGAATTCTGGGGTGATCTCATCAGGCCTTATTGCTTTGTCCACTCTCAGTTTCAAGAGTTCTTTCAAAATCCTTTCTTCTGTGAATGGATTGGTATTAACCCCCTATCCAGAGTATTCCTCTTGTTTGTTTTGTGTTCCTCCCCCTCCTCTTCTGTTGTGAATACTGAGCAGAAATATTTGTTCAGTATCCCCGCTTTTTCACTATCACCCTCTGCCCACATTCCCTCCCCTTTATTAAGTCTCTGTATTCCTCCCTTCATATTTTTTCACTCTCTAAAGTACCTGTAAAAGGTTTTATCCCCTTCATAACAGAATTGGCTATCTTTTCCTCAGTTTGGGCATTTGCTATTCTGACTGCCTTCCCTGCCTCCTTCTGCTTTAACTGATAAAGTTCTCTGTCCTGCCCCTTCTGTGTTTCCTTATATTTACTGAATACTATCCTTTTCTCCTTAACCTTCCCTGCCACCTCTTATGAGAACCATAGTGTTTTTTCCTTTGTTTTGCTTTATTGATTCACTTCACATAAAGGCTTGTTGCCTCTGTGATGGCTGTTTTGATTATTCCCCATTGTTCCTCCACGTCTCCTTCTTGCCCATTTGCCAGTGTGTTTCTGAGGCACTGTCTCATTTTCCCAAAGTCAGCCCTCCTAAAGTCCAATACTCTTGCTTTGCATGGTTTGACTCTATGGCTGTGTTTATTGTGAACCACACTGTTTGGTGGTCACTTGTTCCCAGATGGCTACCCACTTCTAGATCCGAGATCCTTTCTCCATCCCCATTTGAGAGTACCAGGTCTATGATTGCTCCCTTTCAAGTGGATTCCAACACTAGCTGTCTGAGGCATGCCCCTTGTAGGGCATCAAGAATTACCCTGCTCCTGGATGTGCCTGCAGCAAAGGTGCTCCAGTTAACATCTGGCATATTCAGATCCCCCATCAACAATATCTCCGCTTTTTCTGCCATTTTAAGGATGCCTTCTAACATTTCCTTGTCCATTTCCTCCCCCTGAGATGGGGGTCTGTACACAACTCCCATGCAGATTGTGGTGACATTTCCTGTCTCCAGGGTGACCCATAGTGATTCATCTACTGCATGTTTACTCTTTAGTTCTGTTGCTTTAATCCCCTCCCTTACATAGAGAGCTATTCCTCCTCCTCTTTTGCCTTCCCTGTCCCTCCTGGAGATTGTGTATCGACGTATGTTGACATCCCAGTCATGGTTCTCTGTATACCATGTTTCATTGACTGCCACAATGTCCAGGTATTTATCTTCCATCAAGGGCACAAGTTCAGGGAGCTTGTTACACAGACTATGGGCACTGGTACTCATCACCCTCCATTTTTTGATGGCCTTACCCCTTTTAGCCCCATCCCTGTCCTTACTGCCTTTGCCTTTTTTTGCATTGACCCCTGTCCTGCTCCAGAATTACTTCTCTACTTTGATGTTTACCTCGCTTATTACTGTGTTTTGTGGGGGGAGGCTGGGATTTCTGTGCTACTTTTCAATGTCTCCCCCTTGTCTAGTTTAAATGCTTGCCAATGAAGCATTTAAACCTATCACCTATGATCCTGGTCCTCCCCCCCCGGATAGAGGCAGACCATCACACCAGTTTAGGCCTGCATCCCTCCAGGCGGTTCCCCAGTCCTCAATGAAGCCAAACTCCTGAGCTCCACATCAGTTTTTCAACCATTCATTGAATCCCATAGTGCGGAGTACCCTACTATCATCCTTGCCATAGACCGACGGCACCTCCAAGAAAGTTACCATATGTGCTACTTGTCTAAGGCCCCTTCCCTAACTCTACAAACTTCTCTTGCACTGCTTTGATCCCATTCTCAGCCAGGTAACTTGTTCCTAGGTGGACAATGACATCCAGCTCCCTCTCTCATGTAGCTGCTCCCATGATTTGCTTCCTGTCCCTCCTAGCCTTAGCGCCAGGCAGGCACCTTACCTCCCTTTCCACTTCCTTCCCCAGTTCTATTCCCCAATGATTGACCCCCCCACCAGGAGTTGTTTCCTTCCTCTGTGGGGTCTCATGCCCCCCTTATATGGGTCTCCTTTGTGGAGGTTCCCAGCATCCTCCTTGGTCTCCACTGTAGGTGCCTCCATAGAGGAACCACTCTTTACAAGAACAGCATATGAACTGTGGAGATGTACAGCTGGAAGGATGCACCTCAGTTCCACCACCCTCTCCCTCCCTCCCTGAGCCCACCTTGGTCCAACCACTCCTCTTTCTTGGCAACCTCTGAGGTAGCGGTGGTGGCCCTGGTAGTCCCTGGGTGGGGGAAGAGGTTTCACGGATCCTAGCCAGGTCAGACCAGAGAGGAGGCTGCAAATAGGGCAGCATCGCAACCACCAATAATGTCTCCCGGAGCACTGCAGCCACACAGTCATTGCACTGCACCACTCCATCATGACTTATTATGTGTCCCCTCTCCTGTTGCTTTGCATGCTTACTTGCTCTGCCCTCTACATATTTTTCTACCTACTCTTCTACTGCCTATGAGCCCTTAAAACTCTCGCCCTTCCTGTTCTGGGACAGGAGCTTCTTGTAGTCTTCAGTAGTTTCCTTCTTCCTTGCTTTGACTCATGCCTCCAGCAGCTGGGGAGAGCTATTTTTTTTTCCTTATCTCCTTTGCTGATTTCAAAGATTTGCCATGCTGGAGATGAAAGCTTCTGTTTGTTAAACTGTTTTGGCAAAACATTCGAAGGCTTAGTTGACTTTTTTTCTGCTGTCTCCTTTATTTACTAGTTCTGTTTCCTTTTTCTATTGTTTTACCCTACTCTTTTGATATTTTGCACTTTCATTGGATTGCTTCTCCTCGTCTCCCTTTTCTTCAGTTAGGTGAACTATTTCACCAGTTGTTGGAATGATTACTTATCAGTGTCATAATCACCATCATTACCACTATGAGGTCTATTTCTCTTAGTACTTTATGCACCCCATCAGTGCTTATTTTAGATGTGTCACTCTCATATGGTTCATGATTCATTTTTGCCACCCACTTATATTCAAAGTTACTTATTTCTAACAGCCTGATCCACTAAGAAAGCATGGATATGACTGAAATGATCATATCCCTGACATCCTTCTGAGCACCTGGGACCACACAGGGACAGAAACAATCCACAGCCATTCCCTTCACCCCCTGCTGTCACAGAACCCTTGCATGGGGGCCGCAGGTGGGACTGGAGGCTTTCCTGCCAGGTTCATTGAGCATCCATTTGGAGGCCTGGATTGGCTCTTCAGTGGATCTCTATTCCATGCAGCGTTGGGGGTTCATTTGTTATGGCAACCGATGTCGGCCCTCCAAAGGTTGCCATATTCCTTATGGGCACTGGCCAAAGGATTGTAGGTCACCACCAACTGGTGCCAGTGATCCCCCTAGTTCTTTAACTATGCTTCTGTGGCTGGGCCAGATGGAGAGATGATTGTTTAGGTCTGGACTGGTGAGGTATGGCCAGGTGGTGATAAATGCATAGGTGCTATGGTAGCCTCCGGTGGTCGTGCAGCATCTGCCCTCTCCACTGGTTGTGTTTTCTGCCCTGGCAAAATTATGGATTGAGTGGGGTGTCTGCCCCTGCCCCCTTGCCCACCCATTAACTGGCCTGGGATGGAGACAGTTGCAAGGCTGGGGAGCAGGCATGCAGCCATGGCTGTGGATGCTGTGAAGTGCCACAAAAGAGTGCATCCAGAATGTAAAGGGTGCTCTGCAGCTTTTCATGGCACTGTGCATGTGAGAAGTGACTGCACACAAACTGTGGATCAGGCCCTTAGTTTTCATTTCGTGATCAAAACTGGACCACCAGTGGGGACTAGCAGACACAGCAAGCAATGTACTTCCATTAAATATGGGAAGAAACATCCACCATTGTGTAAGCTGATCTGCCTTTTCCATACTAATACTAGAATCACTTTGACTGATATCCTTTTGTCCCTTCATTATACAGAAGCCAACACATCCAACTTCCCTCTCAAATACTGCTATTTGACTTTTTATTGTGTTTGGAGTCATGGGAGTATATATTCACGTTGTCATCTTATTATTATGTTTTAAAATATTTTAAAACAACAGTTATGTATGAAACTAGTGATGGACATGTTACACTTGGTGTCATAAATTCCTGTCACTGATAGAGAACTCAATAAATCTGATCCTGTGTAATGCATGAATACCAGCTAACCCTTATACCTACAGGTGACCTGGTTGATCCTGTACTATTCCCTTTAATTTTTCTATTTCTGTCAAAATTGCTTTTATTATTAAATCTGCAGGAGGTCATAACAAAGTCGATTGAGTTTCCATCTCCCACATTTCAACACTGTAGTGCCCAGCTGAGGAAATTTGACTGAGGAAATGTCTCAGGAAAGGTCAGTTATGCCACGCACTGTGCCATGCCAATCCTCAGAGCCCTGGAGTCCCAAAGTTAGTTATTACATTTAACAATTGTCTGTTATAGAAAACTACCCTGGGATTACCCAAGCGAGGTACACCTTTATCTGAAATTCCTGCACCAGCCAATGAACCTGTAAGTCTGGGTATCCAGGAAAGCCAGAAGCAGTTGTCATTTTCAGAACATATGAATTTGCTAACAGAAGAAGGCCTTACAGTCAATCAAGTCTACCTGATGCAGAGCATATGTATCATAGCTTACTTACATGCTTCTATGCCCTTTTCTGGATTCTTGTATCTCACTATTTCTTTATCCCACCTCTTCTTGAAGCCATCCATGTTTTTTTGCTTACCACCTCTGTTGGCATCCTGTCCCACCCCTCCACTACTCTCTCCATTAACAAATGCCTTCTGGCATCCTTCTAGAACCTGCCCCCAGTCACAATCAAACTGTTTCCCCTTGTGTTTTTCTTTTTGATAGACCTAAAAAGTTCAACAAGGTCCACTTTGTTTATATCCTTGAGGTACTTAAAGGGCTCTATTATGTCTCTGGATTCCCTTCTGTCCTCAAGAAAGTAGACATTCAGGTTTTCCAGTCTTCGCTTGTATGGGAGCCCTTGCTGTGCCTGAATCATATTTTTGCTTCTTCTCTGAACAGTCTCAAGCTGTTTTATTTCCTGTTTGTGTCAAGGGTTTCAGAACTGCATGTAGTACTCCAGGTATGTTTGCACCATAGATCCGCACAGAGGTAATAAGAACTTTTTCTCTGATTTTGAACCCTCTACTTATGCAACCCAGTACCCTGTTAGCCCTTCACTCTGCCTTACTGTATTGTGTAGAAGGCTTCAGGATGCTTATGATTGAAATTCCCAGGTATTTCTCCTTTTTAGACACTGTGATGCCCCCCCCCAAAGCTTGTATGTTGCTGCTGAGATCTTTATTTATTTATTTTTTTATTTATTTTCAGTTGCAGATTGACACCTTTGAGCCAACAGGCTCTTTTACAAAGGTTCCATGTCAGGTAGGCAAACAGACAAAAAATTACAAGGTTTCATTACAATAGGACAAGAGACAAAATTACAGAGGTAGTTTGATGAGCATTGCAGGAAGACGGAATACTGATGGGCTGTACAAGCAGGTGAGTAGATTATTGTCGTGACTATATTGTACTGGTACTGGAAGTGCATTTTGATGTGTGGTTCACTATATTGTTGAGTCCATGAAAAGGCATCAAGGAATCGAGGTGAAATTAGAGAGGAGTAGCCTGAGGGGGCTTTGTCATTGGTAGGAAAAGGGGTGAGGGGTGGAGCAGGAGAGGGGGACAGCCACCCAAGGACTTTGTCAGGGAGGGGGCAGGAGATCAGGGGAAGTTGGGGAGATGGAGGAATAGATCATGGTGGTCTTTTTCCATATGTGCATGACTTTGCACCTTTTGCATGAACCTCTGTTGCTAGATTCTGGGCTAGTGGTGGGCAAAGTGGCCAAAATCTGCTATGGGAAGTCAGTTCGTGAATTAAGGAGGAATCCATGTTGGATTCGTGAATGCAAAGCGAGTTTTACGTCATAATGAAGAATGCAAAGTCCATTGGAAACAATGACTTTGCATTAATCTGCCTTTTCCCAACCACTTCTGCACCAATTTTAATGTGAAGTACATTGAAATCAATGTACTTCGCATCACTTTGCCTTTTGGTGAGCTCCAGAGGTGAATTTTGCAGTGATTCATGGGATTGCAGGTCACATGGGCTTTGGATTGTTCTGTACAGCCTCAGTTCTGTGTAGTGTGTGTAGCAGAAGCTGGAGACAGTTTGCTCTTAGAGCTCTGAGATTCAAACCCTCTAAAAGCCATTAAAATGCCTTTTTGAACCATTTATTTCTCAACATTTAGTACATTGATTGTAGGAAACCCTCCTGTGCTCATATCATCAAGTGTTTATTGTTTGTGTGTGGATTTTGAATATTAATTTAAAACATTCAGTCTGTATAGTGACAAGACACTTGAAGTGTGCTTGGGGGATAGGCATATCTGTGGTGGAGGGAGGTAGATACACTGGGAGAAAGGCAGTCTTCTTGTATAACTGTGTTAATGTACACACAGTAATATTTTCAGTGATTTTTGACATCTTTGTGCTGTTTGTTGTGGTGAAGCAGTGTATAATTTCAGTTTATTTAAAAGATTTGATTATATTACTGAAGTTTTCATTTTGCTGCGCATTACCTGTAATGTGTGTGTGTGAATGAGTACGCGTGTGATGCGTGCCATCAAATCAGACTCATTTTATTGTGCCACACAGTAAATGCAGCACTGTGAACCTGTTATCCACTGCACCTGCATTATTTTGTACTGCTTAGTGGTATCTTCGTAGTGGACTGTTACTGCAGTTCACTGCCCCCCAACTGACAAAAGGTATTCGTTTCCAGATTTGGATTTGTGACTTGTGAGCACCGGTTAAGGTGTTGTTGTGACTTTGCATCTGCATCTCTTGAGTGTACAGTGCAATCTTAATCTGTCTGTGCATTTGCATCTCTTTAGGGCCCAATCTCTATCTGTAACTTCAGTCACAGTTGTTTGTTTGGCTTCCCTTCAGAGTATTGTGTGGTGCATATCTCAATGTGAACATTCTACTCATTAATGTGCATTTTGAAGTCAGGGCGATCATCACGAGTCACTCATGATACAAATCACATTCTTCATGTTTAGGATGATTCACAAATTGCAAAACTTTAAGTTTTTGGGTTGTAAATTGCATGTAACCTTGTTTTGTAGTATCTCGGCTTGACCATTGTACTCATTAATATGTGTTTTCAAGTCAGGGTGTTTGGGGTGATACAGGTCAGGGAAGTACAGCCATAGGTATTTGCGTACAGTTCATTTGTCATGTCATACCAGTCACTCATCACGAGACAAACCACGTTCTTCATGAATCACAGCAGTTAATTTTTTTTTTCAGTTCTGATGATACGCTGATTCGGAACCAGAGAAAAAGAAAATCAAGGTTGCTGTGTCTGGGTCTGTTGGTGTTAAATCCTTCCTTTCTCAAAAATGTTGTGATGTAGTGGTTCCTGTTGATGATGATGATGACCCGGAGGGGGGCATGATAGAAAATATCAAGTTCGGAAAGGGAATCAACAACATACAAGAGGGTAGCATTATCCATCATTGGCAAGCATTTAAACTAGCCAAGGGAGGAGGCACTGGAAAGGAGCAGGAAAATGCTAGCCCTCCTAAAAAAATCAGGGTAGTAAGTGAGGTAAATGACAAGACAGAGACATCGATAGGGAGAAGGGCAGGGGTAAATGAAGAAAATGACTAAAGCATTAAGGACAGGAATGGGGCAAAAATGGGTAAGGACATCAAGAAATGAAGGTTAATGAGTACCAATGCCTGTAGTCTGGGCAACAAGCTCCCTGAACTTGGTGGCCTTGATGGAAGAGGGATGCCTTGATATTGTGGCAGTCACAGAAACATGATACACAGAGAACCATGACTGGGATGTTAACATACCAGGGTATACAACCTACAGGAGAGGCAGGGAGGGAAGAAGAGGAGGAGGGGTAGCTCTCTATGTAAAGGAAGGAATAAAAGCAATGGAACAAAAAAGTAATCAAGGAGGGGAGGAGGCACTGTGGGTCACCTTAGAGACTGGAAATGGCACCACATTCCACACAGGGGCTGTATACAGACCGCATCTCAGCGGGAGGGAATGGATAAGTATATGATAGAAGACATCCTTAGGATGGCAGCGAAAGAGGAGATACTCTTGACGGTGGACCTGAATATACCAGATGTTAACTCGAGCACCTTTGCTGCAGCCACATCCAAGAGAAGGGCCATTCTCGATGCCCTACAGGGGGCATGCCTCAGACAGCTAGTTTTGGAACCAACTCATGAGGGAGCAATCTTAGACCTCATACTCTCAAATGGGAACAGTGAGAGTATCTCAGATCTAGAAGTGGGTAGCCATCTGGGAACAAGTGACCACCAAACAGTGTGGTTCATGATAAACTCAGCTACAGAGTCAAGCCATACAAAAGAGAAGGTACTGGACTTCAGGAGGGCAGACTTTGGCAAGATGAGAAAGTGCCTTAGAAAAACACTAGCAAACAGGCAAGAAGGAGGGGTGGAGCAACAATGAGGAAACATCAAAACTGCCATCACAGAGGCAACAAGCCTTAGTGTGAAGCAAATAAACAAATCAAAATGAAAGAAAAAGCCACTATGGTTTTCAAAAGAGGTGGTGGGGAAGGTTAGGGAGAAAAAGATAGCATTTAGGAAGTATGAGGAAACACAGAAGGAGCAGGACAGAGAACTGTACCAGTTAAGGCAGAAGGAAGCAGGAAGGGAAGTCTGAATAGCAAATTCCTAAACTGAGGAAAAGATAGCCAACTCGGTTAAGAGGGGGGGATAAAACCTTTTATAGGCACATCAGGGAGCATAGAAAGACAAAGGGGGGATAGTGAGGCTGAATAGAATGGACGGCGAGTGAGCAGAGAGGGACAGTGAAAAAGCAGGGATACTGAACTAATACTTCTGCTCAGTATTCACAAAAGAAGAGGAGGGAGAGGTACCTAATCCAATTAACAGAAGCACTCTGGATAGGGGAGTCAATCCCAGTCCTTTGACAGAAGAAAGGATTCTGAAAGAACTCCTAAAACTGAAGGTGGACAAAGCAATGGGGCCTGAGAGGAGTCAACCCAGAATTCTAAAAGAATTAAGGGGAGGACTAGTGACACCACTGACTACCCTTTTTATCAAAGCATGGGAGGATGGTGTGGTACCTGAGGACTGGAGGAAGGCGGATGTGATTCCCCTTCACAAAAGGGGGGCAAGACAGAGGCAGAAAACTACAGACCTGTCAGTTTGACCTCTGTGGTAGGGAAAGTGATGGAATCATTTCTGAAGGAAAGAATTGTTGAGTACCTAGAGGCCAGTGGGGCACAGGACCCAAGGTAGCATGGGTTCATAGTGTGAAGGTCATGTCAGATGAGTCTAATCAATTTTTTTGATTGGGTGACCAAAGTAGTAGACCAGGGAGGGGCTGTGGACATGGCCTACCTAGATTTTAGCAAGGCATTTGACACAGTCCCACACAAAAGATTAATAAACAAATTAACCAGCCTGGGAGTCATCCCATGGTGGTAGCCTGGGTAAAACATTGGCTGGACAACAGAACACAGAAGGTAATTGTAAACGGAGTCCACTCTGAAGAAAGGGGGATTACTAGTGGGGTACCGCAGGGTTGAGTACTGGGTCCAGTCCTTTTTAATGTCTTTATATGTGATATTGCAGAGGGACTGGAAGAAAAAGTATGTCTCTTTGCAGATGACACAAAGATCTGCAACAGGGTTGATGCACAAGGAGGCGTGGAAAGGATGAGAAGGGACTTGGCAAGGTTGGAGGAATGGTCAGAAGAATGGCAGCTTGGATTCAATGCAAAGAAGTGCAAAATAATGCACCTGGGGAACAAAAACCCAGAGAAAGAATACACAAAGGAGGGGGGAGGTAGTAACAACAACAAAAATGGAAAGGAACCTGGGGATAATCATATCAGATGCTTTTAAGTTTGGCAAGCAATGTTAGAAGGCAGTAGGAATGGCTGGGGGATACTGGGATGCATAGTGAGAGGCATCACCAGCAGAAAACAGGAAGTTGTTATCCCTCTGTACAGACAGTTGGTGAGACCCCATCTGGAGTACTGCATGCAGTTCTGGAGACCCATTCTCTGCAAAGACATAGACAGAGTAGAGGCATCTAGTTCTGGAGACCCAGTCTCTGCAAGGAAATAGACAGGATGGAGGCAGTCCAGAGGAGGACAGCGAAAATGGTGCCGGGTCAGCAACAGAAGCCATATGAGGAGACACTAAAGGAGCTTAATATGTATACCCTTGAGGGAAGGAGGAAGGGGGGGACATGATAGAAACTTTTAAGTAACTCAATGAAATCAACAAAGTCCAAGAAGGTATTATCTTTCAGAAAAAGAGATGTGCAAGAACAAGGGGACACAATTTGAAGATGGGGGGCGACTCAGGGCAATATGAGGAAGTATTTTTTCACAGAGAGGGTAGTGAATATATGGAACAGCCTTCCTGAGGAGGTTGCAGGATCTAAAACTGTGAGAGAATTCAAGAATGCATGGGACAGACAAAAGGCAATTCCTATGGGGGGGGGTAGGATGAAATAGGCTGTTGGTTAACTAGGATCTGCAGCTTATCCTGTAGGTAGGATAATGGGCAGACTAGGTGGGCCAAGTGGTCCTTATCTGCCATCAAAGTCTATGTTTTTATGTTTCAAAATGCTTCATCTCCTATAAGCAAGATAAAAGACGGCTTTCCTCCATAGCATAATGGCAAATTGAGAACGCCAGGAATCAGAGCATGATGAGTACAAAACAGAAGGTATGTGCACTAAACATGTAAGAGGCATTATAAAAGGAAAAGGCAAAGGTGAGTGTTAAAAACACAAAATCAAACATCAGTTCATAGGAATATGGAAAAGTCTTTTATAAAATATTCCCAATTTGTTTATGCTTTAGATGTGAATAGGTGGGCTTTGAAACTAAAGGATGCTATGAATGGAATTGAGCACCTGATTTAACCTAAAATATATGTAAGGAAACTGATAATGATTTTTGATAAACAATAAAAAGATAAAACATTTTTTCAAAAGAAAGGCATTCAAGCAAAATCACATAAATAATGGGATATGTTTACAAAAATAACTACAGTACTAGAGGACATTAATAAAATAAAATCATGGAAACTAAGTTTGTATAGTAACACTAACACCTAACAGTTCTACATGAAAGTATTTTTATACCTGCAACAATATGTTTATATAATTAATGGGCTGCGTTTTTTTGCCATTGAAAAAGATGTGTATTAAATGCCATAATACACATACGTGTATTGCGGCATTTTGTAAATACATGGCTCTTTATGTCAGACTGTCAGTGGTACCTCAAAAGAGTGAGTGGTCCAGATCCCTGCTGTGTGCTAAGGTTTCCCATATTTTTTTAAATTTTAAAAATAGCTTCGGTCCCTCATCGGCAGTGCCCACAAGGGAAGCCACATATGCAATCTCGCACTCTCTGTCGGGCCAGACAAGACAAGAGCATCGAGAGCAGCAAGGCCCCCAAGTCATCCCTCCTACTGCCTGTCTCCAGCGCCTCTCGCCAGCCAGAATGTTTTGCCTCCTCCTCTAACTTCACTCCAGGCTATGGGAGTGAGTAGGCGGTAGCACCACTGGCCAGATGCTGACCGCGTGGATCAAAGTGAATAAAACATTTTTATTTCCACACTGCAGTTGGCAAACAAACGCAACCCCTTAAATTATGCAAAACAAAATATGGGGTGCAGTGTATACATTCAAATTTAACACACACCGTCGTTGTTAGATGGCTACCATAAACCCCTCTGGCTTCGCCCTCGGGGTTTATGTGCCATCCAACAACTTCGGGTGTGTATTAAATTCTCGTAACACACTGCACTCCATACATTATCCTATCCAGTATATATATATATATATATATATATATATATATATAGAATGCATTCATTAAATGGTATTTAACAGAACATTTTTATTTTATTTTTCTTATGATATTTAGTCCATGAACTGGAAGTAAAAACCAAAACATATGATGTGGTGCATAAGCCTTGTGCTAGTATTATAAGGTAATTAGTAGATTAATCCAGTAGTAAAGTTTTGAACCTTTCATAAAAGTTTTTTTACTTGTGTCTGACTAACATAGAAATTTTTACAAAGTGCAATTTTATGTTGTTGCTTTTAGCCTGTCTTCCCTGAGAAAGAGATTAAACATTCTATTTTGAAACATTGGACACTTAAATGCTATATATGAAAAGAAAAATAAATAATACACACACAAGTGAACTTTGGAGCTGGCCAAGAGTTTTTACTTCAGTACTGATATCTGGTTTCACACAGGCCCTCATTTAGAATGATCAGTAAGGTTAGCACAATCCTCTGGAGCTTGTTATTATAAAAGTACGTCTACTGCCTGGCCCTTATACACTGCCTTTGTGAGACAGTCAAAAAAAGTTACCAAGTTTGTTTGATATGCCTTCCCTGCCAAAAACCCAGGATGCCTGTCCACTTGGAGCCCATTTAATTCCAGAAACTCAGCCAACCCGTCAACATGCAATGTCAAGCTGATTGGTCTGCAGTTCCCTAATTGTATTTAGCCCAGCTCTTATGTAAGAGCACTACATCAGCAGCTGTCCACTCTCATGGTACCAAGCCCATCACCTAGGGGGATACCAAACAGGTTAGCCACTGTGGCTGCCAGTACTTCTGCCAACTCTCTCAGCACTCTTAGTTGCATATCATCTTATTCTGGAGAATTATCCCACCACTTACCTACCAAGACTCTCTTGTGCCTTGCTCATGCATGATTGAAACCCACCACTGTTTCTGCACCCACAACCTCTGCTGGAAGACTGTTCCAGGCATCCACCACCCTTTCAGTGAAGAAGTACTTCTTCATGTCCCTCACACATTTCCTCCATCCAGCTTTGTAGTATGCCCCCTAGTTCTTATTCATTGACTCCACTGAAAAATGCTCCTGTCCGATAGTTTTTTCACCCCATGAGGTATTTATAGGTCTCTATCATGCCCTCTCCCACTTTCCAAGGTGTACATTCTGAGATCCCTCAGAATCGCTTATCATAGGGCTTCTGATTCAGCCACTGCAGCATTTTGGTTGCCCTCCTATGGACAACCTCTACCCAGTCTATGTCCTTCCTGAGATGTGGTCTTCAGACCCAGACACAATACTCCAGGTAGCATGTCATCACTGATCTGTAGAGGTGCAACACCACCTCCCTCCTTTGGCTGCTTATACCCTCCCTATGTTCCCCAGCATCCTGCTGGCCCTACCTACTGCCTTGTCACACTGCCTCACCACCTTGAGATCATCTGATCTAAATACTTCAAGGTCCCATTCCTGTCTTATGACTGTCAAAACCTCTTCCCCCACTTTATACTCTGCCTCTGGGTCTCTGTACCCAAAATGCATGATTTTTGCACTTGTTCATATTGGAACCCAGCTGCCATACATTTGACTAGTCTTTGTGTTTTCTCAGATCTCTGTTTATTCTCTTTTCCTTACACTTTGCTCTTATGCATGGATCTGCAGATGGGTGACAGTGTGGGGATTACATAAATTCATGTTGATGTACTGTATGTTTGTGCAAGTTAGTGGGAGTCAGTCAGTCAATGAGTGAGTGGAAGGGAGAGAATGAATGCATATGTGGAAGTGTTCTAGTGCGGGTAAATGTGTGATACAATTTGTGCCTATATAGTTTGTGTGAATGTGACACTGTGCAAACGTAAGTATGTTCATGCATGTGATGAGTCAGATTATGTGCTCGGGACAAATGTGCACTTGCATAAATATTAGTGATTGTGTACATAAGTGACAATGTATAGTGAGGGGATGTGTGGCTGAGAGTTACAGTAGTGTACAGTAGATGATTGCATATGGAAGTGCATGTGCGGGAATGCGTGCGAATGAATGCCTGAGTGTGTGGGTGACTATGCATACATATGAGAGTGCATATACAGTGCCAGTAAACCTGAACTTCCCCCTTACCCCAGTATCCTCAAGGTACTATGTTAGTAAAAGTGCTTACTTATTCTGTTTTGTCAAGCAGTTGCTGTTTTATTTATTTATTTATTTCATTTTGATAACCAGGTAAACCCACTGGAACCAGGCATCCATTTTACAGGATGACCAGAATTAATTACATACACAACAAATTGGATTGACAATGCAAATTTTCTGGAGGGTCATAGGACCTGACAAGAAATGGCACCATACATCCGTAAGGCCTTAACTGACTATAAGTAGGGTGATCAGCAAATGCAGGAGCATAGGCACTGTTCAGGAAGAAGAAGATGAGTTCTTAGGCCTTTTCTGAAGCTGTCCAAAGAGATGGACAATGGCAGGGCCTCCAGTAGTGTATTCTAGAGATATGGGGCTGTATATACAAAGGACGTGCTCCTCATAGCTGATCTGATTCTGCTCCCTTCACTCAATTATTTTGCTGGATGTATGGAGCAGCCTGCATGATCTCTTAGGGACAAGGAAACCATCAAGGCTGGGGGGAGCAGGTTAATGTAACAGTTTGCACACCATAGATAATGAGGGGTATTGGATCTGATTAGCAAGCGAAGTCCAATTTAAGGAAGCCAGAACATCACAGTGATGCATTCTGGGAGGAGACATAGTTGTAAAATGCACAATGTTGTTATACAGTATAGTACCTCTAGCCTGTTTGTCTCGATCCTACTTAGGGACTACAAAACAGGGGCAGCATATGTGAGTTTTGGAAGTAGTATGCTGTTCACAATGGACAGACAACAATCTGAGGTGAGGAGGCAATTCAGACTATATAGGAGGGCCAGATTCTGGTGGATGGCGCGGGTAACCTGGTCCACCAGTGCCTTAAAGGGTGAAGCCTTGATCAAGCAGCAGGCCAGGATATTTGATCTTATCCACAACCTCAGTCGTAAGACTGGAGGAGGTTGTGAGGGAGAACAGATGACTTCTAGTACAGTCCAACTATTTGGATCCAGGTAAGTCCGCCTTTGTCCTTTTGACATTTAGTACCAGTTTATTTGGTTGGATATAATTCTCTCTGGTTTCAAAGTCACATTGCAGCTGAGTATTTAGCTCTGGAATTTTATGAGGGCTCTTGTAAAAGACAACATCATCTGCATTTAAATAAAAGATGACTGCTGTCACAGTTGTTGCCCAGGTCATTGATAAATAATGAAAACCAAAGTGGACCTAGTATTGAGCCCTGGAGTACACCTTCTGAAACTGGCAGTTGGGTAGATATGAAACCCCTCCATTTGACCATTTGGGTTCTGTGAGAGAGAATGTGGATAAACCAGGTGAGTGAGTGGGAGTCAAGGCCAAGATGCTTTAGCTTCATTTCCCCAAAGTGGTAGCAATGTGGGACTGCTGTTCTGCTGTAACTTAATATGCTAACACTTGTTCTGTGGTACGGCGGAATTGTAGGAAAGCTGTCATAATATATATGAGTGTGTTTGCATGTGCATGCAATGCTGTACAAGTATATGCATGTCCATGCATGTGATGAGTGACTGTGTGGGTGTGTATGTTTGTGTATGTGTACTGTATGTGTGTTTTGTGAGGTCTTTCCTGGGATGGCTCATACTGTATTTGTCAGAGAGTGTTTGCATACATGTGTGAGTACTTGTATATGCATGCAAAAAATGTCAGCACTGGTGAGACTAAACCGTAAACTGTGTCCACATATGAGTGTGTGTATGTACATGTTTGTGTGCAGTCACGTGCCTATGTGAGTGGGTGGTATGCAATGGCATGTCACCACTGACAAAAGCATTCTCATAGGCTGCCCTGATGATCAGTGTTTGGTCAGTTATGTTTTCTATTATTTTCTATTACGTTTGGAAACTTGTTCCAGGAAGCTCTGGGCAGTCACTAGCAAGGAAGGAGAACTACTAGAAAAAGTAACACACCTTACAATTATGGTTTCTTATTTATTTTTATACAAAAACAATATAAAAATAATAAATAACTATAACAGATTACATTTTTTGAAAGTAAAACGTTAGTTACTAGTTACTTTCAAATAAATGTAATCAGTTACAGTTACATATTTCTTTTGTATAAAAAGATGTAAGTAATTGTCACTGTAAGGTGTATTACTTTTTTCAGTACTTCTCCATGCTTGCTAGTGACTGCACAGAGCTCTCTAGAACAAGTTTACAAAAGTAATACAACATAATAAAACAAGTAACTTACCCAACACTGCTGATGATGCAGTGGAAAACCAAAAATTACATCATGTCCAGGAGATCAGGTCTGGTGCTCACCAGGGAGGCTAATCCCAGTAGTGGTCACCAAAAATAAAAAAGGTTTCATTCAAAGAGACTGCGTTTATTTAAATTTTAATTTTGATGATCGGGTAGCCAACTGAGACATGCAAGTCCCTTTTACAGGGAAACTGCATGTCTCATTAGGCCTACACATGTTTTTCTACATTGCACAAAGTAATTTACTGAGACAAAACTTGAAAGCTTAATAGCATTTATTGTGAGCAGCCAAAAAAAAAAACAAAGGCTAGCCAAGCAAACCCTACTGGGGTCTTCGTAAAGGTGCCAAGCAGGTGACTGAGTTCAGAAGATAGCTTAGCTTGCCACTACAGGAGAAAGGCCAAGCTGAGGTGGCTGCTGTATAGCAGTGAGCCTCAGTCGTCAAGGGCTGGTGGTGGGTTCTGGTGCCACAGCAACTCCTGCAGCTGGGCCAGGGAGATTGCTCTTACTGTAGGTATGCTGTGTGCATGCAAGCCAATTGAGGCATTGCTCATGACAGAGGGAGGAAACAGGGTGCAAGATAAAACTGGGGAAGTAAAAACCCCTTCCATCTAAATGATGTCTAAAAGCCTGAATAGAGTTTATCTTTGAATGCAGGGTACAGTATATCCATTGATGACAACAGGGTATGCCAGAAAAAGATACATTCAGAAAAAGACTTGTCATTGCTTCCATTCATAACCAGCTGGTGGCACTGTGATAATCAGCACAGATGTTGAGGCAGAAAAGTAGGTGCATGTGAGAACAGAGAGGCAACTCCATATAAGTATAAAGCTTCAGGCAGAATTATTGGCAAATATACTATATCTATAGTAATGGCTACAGATGGGTAACTTGTGTACACTTAGAGCGCAGTTTCAGAACCTGGGAACAAATACTTAGGTTGGACACACTGGATAGGAATTTTAAAAAGACTGGCATCATTCTTCCAAATGTGCACAGACTTTTAGACCAACTAAAAGGTGGTCTAACGTCTTGAAGTATGGTAATTACTACAAATTGCACTCTGAAAATTACACAGGTTTGAATTCCGATGTATGCATCATTTGTTTATGATAAATAGAGTAAAGTGTTGTAAATTCATCAGAATGTTTGAAAACAATGTGAGGCAAAAGCATCTGAAAAAATGATTCAAGTGCTGCATCCAGACCTTTGACCCCGATGGTATATAACACCCCATTTATAATGTCTGATGCCCAGCTTTCAGTTTGTGAGTTTCATGGTCTGATAATAATAGTGTTGCCAACTAATGTGGGGTTTACTTGTAAATCCACAAATTTAAAGGGTGGGGGAGTAGTGAGGTCTGAGAGTCTTTTTTTATATTTCACTGCTAACAAAACAAAGATTGCTGAATGTCAAAATATGATTCCCATTTCACAAGGTTTTATTTTTTAAATCAATTAACAGCAGGCTGTTCTAAAAGAAAAGAAAACATTAAACAGAACAATCCCATTTTTATCTTGATTAGTTCTAAAATGACTTAGCTAAGTGCTGCTTCATCAGGTTCATTCAAATGTAAAGCAACGATTTTATTATTTCCAAATTCAATTAGATGGCAAATCCAACAGAGCAGTAGACAATTAGATCCATTTTTTCAGTAATTAATGCAAAAACTGAATGATGAGGAATCATGAGGGACGTTGGTGGAACCTCAGAAAGATTTCTGTGTAATTATAGGTGATAACGTGACCCAGACCCCATTCATTTCAGGAAAATGTCACCCAGACATTTTCAGCAGACGGTGAGAGTGAGAGAGAATGAGAGAGTGCATTTGGGGGTCTCTTTCATGATTATGGCCTTATCTCTTGTCTTTGTGCATCTTTACTGTTTTAAGGCTGTTAATTAACAGAGGCAGCCACGTTAGTGCAGTGCAGAGTGCTTTGTCAGCAAGGGTCACCAAAGCTGTCACTCCACTCCTCGACAACTTTGCCTGTGCTGTCTGAATGACACAGGGCCTGTGTTCAGCAGACTTTGTCTGAATGACTCAGGGCCTGTGTTCAGCATACTTTATTCTCTTTGCTATTTGCTGTTCAGAGTTTAATGTATATATATATATATATATATATATATATAGAGAGAGAGAGAGAGAGAGAGAGAGAGAGAGAGAGAGAGAGGGAAAGATGCAGAGACAGAGAGGTCTATCTATAAATATATCTATAGACAGACAGACAGATGTGTGTGTATTATATATGTGGGTCATGAGGCTAGGGACTTGGGAGAGGGGTGGGCATTAGGTTTAATAAACCCTAATGTCACATTTCCCTAGTTGTGTAGCTTTTAGAACCCTAATGGTACATTGACACAGCTTTTTGTAACAAATTTACTACCTTTTTAAGAATGCAGTGTTGTAACTTGTTCCATGCAGCACTCAACATGAAGTAGGTTGTGTAGGGCCCTTTAGGAACTATGTGAAACAATAGTTGAGTCTAAACTTGCTTCATACAGGAAATGAGTTTTAAATTGTTTCATGTGTCAATGGTTTTATGAAAACATAATAGAAGCAAGCTAGAAGAGGCTTTCTAGACACCCAGGAACCTCCCTTCCCTGGCTATGCCTATAAAATCAGTCATAATTTTCATTTCACAAGGTTCCTAACCTGTAACATGAACCAGTAGACCCATAGAGCACAGCACCATACCTGTAGTTTGAAGCCCCATGGGGCATGTACCTGCACATGTAGCATGGCCTTGGGGCACAAGAGTAGGGGGCATGCTGATAGGTTTTATGGTTATTAAACCCTAACACCAGATTTCCCTCCTTTTGAGGCTACAGAACTGTTATAATACGTTAATATTGTTTTTTTTTTCCAATTAATATTTATTTATTTGTATTTATTTAATTGTTTTTTGGTAACCGAGGAGGTACACTAGACAATGGAGTGTCTGTTTACCAGGTATGACCCAGGAAGGCACACAACAAATTTCAAGAACTGAGCAAACAAAATACAAAGGTAAATTCTAAAATCCCAGAACTATGGGCACATAGCAAAAAACATACTAAATGACAATTAGTGCACAGGTACAAAATAGAATGAGCAAGTTCAGTGTGAGAGGCTGACAAATTTAAGGTGCAATAAATTATACAAAGGTATCAGCAAAGAGAGTAACAATAGAAATAAACTAGATGAGGACTTTGTGAAGTTGGCATGTAGGGCATGGAGGTGAAGGGAAGTTGGGATCTAGAAACAATTGAGGGCCCTTGATAAGGTGAGATAAATGTTCAGGGAATTTTGAAGGATGGTAGGGTAGGAGAGCTACAGAACTCATTGTGGAGGGAGATCAATAGCTGGGGGCAAATAAGGAGAACGCCTGGTCACCCATTTTTGTTGAACATTTTGAGATGATGAATGAGGTGATATCTGTGGATCTGAGGGTGTAAATAGGGCAAACACCATCTTGTAAGGTGATGACCCACAGTAGATCGACACCCCGACAGCGAAACCTGAAAAATGAACATTACAGCTACAGTCACTGTAATGGTCCAGGTTTCGCTGTCGCGGTTTCTTCCAGTGTTCTGTCCCCAAAAAATGACTCCATCCTAGAGTTGATTATATTTAAATGTGGAGGGCGCAGTCCCCTACAAAAAAAAAAGCATAAAACATTGACAGCCCCATGCTGAGTTTCAGCATTGTGCCATCGCTGTGAGGGATGTTGGCAGAATGTCTGTTTACATTCTGTGGTGCTTCCATTGTAAGGAATGAGTGTGGCTGAGGAATCAGACTGGAGTAATTTGCAGAGAACACATCCTAGTGCATGAGGTCTACAGGCTGTGGGAATAGCCACCCTATGGAGGAGTACAGGGAACAATGAAATGATGAATGAAGTGTGTGTAGGGAAGGATAGGACAATCCAGCAGATGGTATTGTAAGTAACATCACATTTATGAAGCAAGGATTTGGGGGCATTATTAAAGATGAGCGAACTATACTCTATGCAAAAGAGAAGGATACCTTGGGAGATAGCTAAACAAGCTTTTGAAGTAAGAAAATAACAGAGGCAGTAGGCCAGACCAATTCAGAATTAATGGATTTTCTCAAGATAGAGATGTATAAGTAGAAATCCATCACAGAGTTTAATGTAAAATCTAGGTACTTAAAATTCTCCACAAGGAAGAGAGGACAGCCATCTAAACACCAAAGTGACAGGGGATGAAAACAAGATGGTCTACACATATTGGAATGAAATAACATTGCTTGTGTTTTGGAGGGATTGAGAATCAGGCTGTTGGCCACAAGCCAGTTTTGAATGTAAGTTAAGTCTGTGTTGGATTTTGGCATTGATGATAGAGGAGTTCTGGGTGCTCTAGTACAGAGCAATATTGTCAGTATACATGATAATAGGAGGTGATGACAGAGGGAGGTTGTTTATGAAGACTGAGGAAAGGTGGGCCTAGAATAGATCGCTGGGTTGCCTCCAGTTACAGGCATTATCTGGATGAGGCATCACCAAATTTAATGAATTTTTCCTTTCTAATAATTAGCTAGAAAACCAAGTGTTGGCATAAAGGGGAGATGGCAGTGTCAGTTTTGAGAAAAGAGGGCATGATCAGTCAGGTCAAATGCTTTGGACAAATCAGTGAAGAAAGCTCCAATGAGGCTTCTTTGTCCATAGCAGTTCTAATATCTTCAGTAAACTTGAAGAAAGTGGATGTGGTGATGTGTTCCTTACAGAAACCATGCTGACATAGAGTGAGAGGGTGGTGAGGTTGCAGGTAGTCATTTAGCTGTAAGGCTACTACCTTTCTGAGAAATTTGCTGAGGACAGGCAGGAGGGCAATCTGGCGATAATGAGAAATAAGTCTGAGGTAACCCTTTTTGGGGACAGGCACTTTCTTGGTGATTTTCCATTGGAATGGGACCACACAGACTTTTCATTGGGATAAGACCACACCCTTTTTAAGGGAGAGATTTAAGATGAGTAAAGGGAAGGACTTGTGTATGGGAGCCTAACCTGAGCAACCTAGGATTGAGCTGTCAAAAAGTTTGCCCCAAGGCAGCATGCCTGCTCCCTGCTCTGAGATGAGAAGCCGGGGGCTTTTGTGCTCATTTGCGATTCCACTACTACTACTGTTTTCTGCATCTGTAGTTGAGTGCCAGCCAAGAGATAGGACCTGAGTGCTAAAACATACCATTTAGAAGAAGCAGAGTTGTGAAGAACTGAGGAAGGGACCACTGTGTGCGAGTGTGCTGCAAGACTGTACTGAATCTTGCTGACTGGAATAACATCTCCAACTGCTGTTGCAGCATAGTCACAACTGGAGGGTCTGCTTTGTCTGGAGGTACTGGAAGGTTTCCTTGATGTTCTGTTTACTGG
Source organism: Neoceratodus forsteri (assembly GCA_016271365.2). Lineage (NCBI taxonomy): Eukaryota > Metazoa > Chordata > Ceratodontiformes > Ceratodontidae > Neoceratodus > Neoceratodus forsteri. The sequence continues at coordinate 61,652,779 of CM028130.1, forward strand.
AGACTGTTAGTATTTGAAGGAACTGTTCCAGGATAGCTGTGTAGGGGGAGCCTGTGTTGTGGCAATGTGGGTCTCGCCCTGCCGAACCTAAATACTGTGTCAGTTATTGCCTTGCCTGCTGTAGACTTCTGTCAGTGGGTGGATGGCTAAGACGAGCAGAGTTGTGTGGAATTCAAAAACCCAGATAAATCCATCTTGCCAATTGTGTCAGTTGCTGTAAGTGCAGGGTGTTTCCCCATCAGAAGAAGATTAGTCCAGACTGCCTCCAGTGCTGGTGAGAGAGGCGCCGGGAGGTGAAGTTGGACCTGTTGTGGCTGACATTTCTGTTATATCAATGTCTCTTCCCCATGCAGAAACTTAAGGATCTTCGGGCTGCCTCGCGGACCTGAGCTGTCAGTCTGTACGGAGTTGAGGAAATGCTTTCTGGGACTTGGACTTGGGTCCCATGGATCTATTGACTATGGGACCAAAAAGATCTCCAAACTCTGGTATTCTTCCTGGGGGTTCCAGTAGCTGTTGAGAGCAGAGCAGAGGCTTCCTTCAGAATACATCTCTGGTTGTATTTTAACTGTTTGCCGAAAACACTTATTACATAGTGACTGGGGCAGTGATTTTGAGCATTGAAGAGCCTACATGTGATTTGCAGTCTGCTCTCCTGAATTGTATTTATATTCAATTCTGAGCTTCCTGCTTTTGTGAGTTGTTTGGGTGGAGGGTGAGGGGTTTACTTTTTAATGTATGTGTGTGCGGAGTGTGTGGTATTGAGGTTTTTTTGGGGGGGATTACTTAGTTAGAAGGGATGTGTCTGTGAAGGTATGATGACCTGGGGTGGGCCTTGATAGTGTATGGGGCATCCCAACTGCTCAATCTTTGGCCTTTTCAGTCTCCCAGTGTGTGTTACTACAGGAAGACACTGTAGGGAGGTTGGAATAGGGAGGAATCATAGGATTCGATCAGATGGGGTGCCCCATGCACTGCAGATGGTGGTAAGATTGAGGTAGTGGGGTGCAGAAAGCACCCTGGGATTAGACGGGCCTTAAGGAGAGGCCAGACATGTTTAGTTGCCATCACCAGGGTTCCCACCAGACCAAGTGGGCAGACAACCAGAGGGGCTGCCCTGTCCACCAGTCCCCTGAGGGCAGTGCTTTACAATGCCAGATCGGTCAGAAACAAGACTGCAATTATAGTGGACTTGGTTTCTTTGACCAATCTGGCTTGCATCATGGAGACCTGGATCGGTGATGATGCTGGTCCAGTTTTAGAGGCTGCCGTCCCATCTGGGAATACTATAGTGCACTGCCTCAGAGTGGAATGCAGGGGTGGAGGGGTAGCCATCTGTTTTAGATCTGAACTGGGCTTCACCCTGCACCCAGTGAGAGTACCACATTCATTGAATGTGTGTCCATCCATTCGGGGCCGGCCCAGGTTGCTTTAATTATCCTGATTACCGTCCTTCTGGGCGCAGCAGGAGATTTCTTGCAGGAGGTGGCCAATTTCAAAAGTGGGGAAACATTGGAGGCCCCAGATGTTTAGTGCTGGGGACTTCAATGTTTAATGAGAAGATGAATCTTCTCGGCTTGGTTACAACTTCCTCCAGAAGGTGTCATCTCTGGGCTTTTGCAAGAATTTCCTCTGTGACCCATCAGGGTGGCCACATGTTGGATCTGATGTTTTCACTGGGGCTTGAGATAAATAGTCTCAGCATTTATTGGGTCGTTTGGTCTGATCATTGCATGGTGCAGTTCTGGTTCAGGGCACCCTTGATAGCCCTCCCTGCAGAGATGGTCAGCTATACGCCCATTGAGGGATTGACTCCTGAGGGTTTTTATTGGTGGCTGACCTATCTAGTGTGGACAGTACATGCATTGGTGGTGTGTGCATGGCGGTGGATGCCTATAACAAGGCGTTGTCTGGTGCCTTGACTCCCTCGCACCAGTCTGTGTACAACCCAGGTCTTCTCACTAGAGGCCCCTTGGTATGATGGGGAGCTCAAGGTGATGAAGATTTTGGGTCAGAATTTGAGCACTGCTGGCAGAGGTCTGGCCTAGAGGTAGACAAACTGGCTCCTACATGTGCACTACAGTGCATACCAGAAGGCAATCAACCATAAGAAGGCAGAATTCTGTCCAGGGATATTGCTGCAGGAGGAACTGACCAACTGTGATCTTTCAGACTGTGGACAGGCTTCTTCATCCTTCCTGTGTACAGCCAGGTAGCCTTTTAGAATGCATTCTGCGAGGTTTGCTCAGTTCTTCTTGGACAGGGTGTCTGACATCAGGCAAGGGGTTCCGCCAGTGGACCAGAATTTGTCCGACAGTGGTCGTCATGGGCGACAGGAAAGCACTCTGCCTGGTTGGGGTGAGTTTAGACTGATGGTCCATCAGGTCCATCTTGTAAATGAGCCTTGCTCAATGATGTCCGCCTGAATAAATAAAGATTTGATTGATTGATTGATTGATTGATTGATTGATTGCTGGAAGTGGCTGAGGTCAGTGAGATTGCCTCCAAGCTTTGGCACCCCTTTTGTGAACTGGACCCAGTGCCACCTCGTTTCTCAATGAGATGTGTTGACTCCATTGGTCCAGTATTTGCCTTGATTGTCTTGTGCTCCTTGTCAGAGGGGGTCTTTCCTGATGTCTTGAAGGAGGCATTGGTGAGACCCCTTCTGAAAAAATCATCGCTGGACCCTGACGTCAAGGCAAATTATCGCCTATTGCCAATCTCCCATTTTTGGGTAAGATTGTGAGGAGGTGGTGGTGCTTCAGCTTGAGGGTATCTCATGGGCCATGATCTGTATGAGCCACTCTAGTCTGGGTTTCATGGTGGCATAGCACAGAGACTAAGCTGGTTCGGTGCATAATGATCTCCTTAGGGCTAGAGATCGAGGGAAGGGGACAATTCTTGTTCTCCTAGATCTCTCTTTAGCATTTGACACAGTGGACCATCGAGTGTTACTTGACCGCCTAAGGGAATTCTGCGGACTCACTGGCACTGTCATCTGCTGGTTTGAGTCTTTTCTATCTAACAGGAGGCTGAGGGTAATGATGGGGAATTTCTCTTCCTCCCCAGGCCACCTGTTATACAGAGTTCCCCAGGGTTTGGTCTCATCATTGATGTTGTTTGCCATGTATATGCTGCCCCTGGGAGGGATCATTAGGAAGTACAGTCTGGGTTTTCATTGCTATGCTGATGATACCCAGCTGTATCTGCCCTTTGCTCCTGGAACATCTTGTGCAGTGGAAGTGCTTAACAGCTGCTTTGCTGAGATCAATTACTGTATGGCCTCCAGCTGGTTGTGACTGAACCCCAGTAAGACAGAGGTACTGGTGGTGGAGTCGAACAGAGGGCATGATAGATTGGCCTTTGGTGCAGAGACAGGGCTTTGTCTTGGCTCTACACCATCGAACCTCCTCTAGGGTGTGTGATCTGGGTGTTATTCTTGATAGTGGACTGACACTTGAGTTTCAGGTGGCATCCGTTGTCTGTACCAGTTTTATTACCTGAGGAATATCGCCGGATAAAGCCCCTAGTTTCACCACTGGACCTCCCACTTTGGTGCATGCCTTCATGACATCCAGGCTTGATTACTGTAATGCACTCTATCTCAGGGTCTTTGGGGTACCCACGCCAACTGCAGCTGGTGCAGAACTGCAGTGAGATTGTTGATAGGACAACCTAAGTATTGTCATCACTCCGATTGCTTTCGTCACCAGCACTGGCTGCCAGTTAGGTGGAGGGTCCTCTTTAAGGTGGATTTTCTCACCTTTAAGGCCCTACTTGACCTGGGCCCTGGCTACCTGAAGAACCTTCTTGTACCTGCTGTCTCTGTCAGCTCCCTCCACTCCTCCTCCTCTAGAGGCCTCCTTGCAATTCCAAGGACGAGGTTAAAAACTGCTGACTACAGAGCATTTAATGTGGCCGCTCTCATCTTGTGGAATTCGCTTCCTTTAGCCATCAGGGAGGCTCCTTCTGTGGTGGTATTTAAGGCCCACGTCAAGGCCTTCTTGTATACTCCGGCCTTCCCGGACTGTGTTTTATAGCCCCTACCTGTTTTTTAGAAATAGATGTTTAATTTAGTTTTTATCTATTCTGAATTTAGTTTGCAGTTGATGGTAGTAAATTTTGTTTTAACTGTTTGGAACATTGTATCTAAATGTTTATTATTATGTTTGTTTTGTATTTATTTTGATTGTCGTACAGCTCCCAGAGCCACTGGGATGGGTGTCTTGTAAATATAACTTGCCTTGCTTTGCCTACTTAGACCCAAGCCGTCACCTAAGAGTAGGGATTTGAGAAGTTTGCAGACTTCATTTCTACTGAAAGTTTTCGGGTAGAAAGAGGGTTGGGTTTGGGGGAGAGAGAGAAACCTGGGGAAGAACTGTGACTCTGTCCTTGGCTGCAGGGTGTGCTGGCAAAGAATGAGGTCAGAAAAATAGGGCATTGAAGACACTGGCTATGGTAGTTTGGTTTTTACAATGTACACCATCAATACGAACATATGAACATACAAACATATGAATGTGCCTGCAGAAACAGACCACCCGGTCTATCTAAGTCTGCTCGAGTGTGCAGTCAACACCCCTAGTTTGCAACTGCCCCCACTTTGCCATCCCACTGCCTCCCCCACTCTCACTCTCTCCATTCCCTGTCCCGAGCCCTTTTGAAGCTGTTCACCGATTTACATGATACCACCCATTCTGGTAGTGCGTTCCATTTTGCTACCATCCTTTCTGTGAAATAGTGTCTCCTCATTCTGAATCTTTCCTCCTGTATTCTTAGCATGTGCCCCCTGGTAACTCTCCCCCTCCTTAACTTAAAGACCCCATGTGCCCCATCCGTATTGATTCCCCTCAGATACTTGAATGTCTCTATCATGTCCCCGCTGTCCCTTCTATCCTTCAGGGTGTACATATTCAGGTCAACCAGTCTGCTGTCATAGTCTCTCCCCTCCATTTCACATATCATCTTTGTTGCCCTCCTCTGCACCACTTCCAGTAGGCTGATATCACGCTTTAGGTATATCCTCCAAAACTGCACACAGTACTCTCAGTGCAGCTATACCAGCGACCTGTAGAGGGGCAAGATCACCTCTCTTCACCTGAACAAAAAAACCCTCGCTATGCACCCCAGCATTTTGTTCACTTTTGCAGCTGCCCTCAATCAATGATAACGTCCTTTTGCAAAGCTTAAGAAGGAGCAAGAAGGAGCCCTTTTATGAGATTCAAAATTATGTGGGTTACGAGCTAGACCAGGAGTTTCTCTTTACAGAAGGAGCTTTTAGTTGAGCAGGTTGACTTCTTGCATTGGTTTCTCAGCTGTCGATAAGAAATCCAATCTTTTGGTTTGGACAAGGTATTGAAAGCAGCCCCGCATTTACCCCTTCCTTTACAGAGGGAGAGAAGATCACTGTGCAGCTATAGGGTGTATGTGACCTAAACTCCTCTCTTAGTGAGAGGGATTAGTCTATCTTGGGTGCTGGAAATTAAGTACTGAAAAATGGCCAGTGCAGAGATGAAATCGGAGGTGGCGGGGGATCATGCAAGACTGCATACAGAATGGCAGCTTAATTGCATAGCTCCCAATTTCCAGTTACCGTGATAAATCCTGGTTTGTTTATCTGTTATTTTTTGTCTCTTTTGCTCAGTTCTAGACCTGTTACCTGGCTGATCCTCTGTTATAGCTGGCATTGTCATTTTTGACTCCAAATTGAAGCCTGATCGTATTTAATTATCGTACTGCACCATACAGATTGTGATCTGCTGCAGGATCAGTAATGGCAACTTCTGGATCCCATGTTACAGTGGAGCTAGCTGACCTCTCAGACATTTGAGTGATGTTGCAATCATTGGTCAGTGACATCCCGACTGTAAAAGAATATGTATGCCTCCTTGATCAGAAAATGGAACAAGTGGAAATGTGGGCTGTGGCAACTGAACAGTTTGCATTGCCAGTGGAGTCAGACTCGACTCAGCAGACTGACAGGATTGCTCATTTGGAACAGCAAGTTCTGCTACTAGAAGCAAAACTAGACCATTTAGAAAATAGACACAGACGCGACAATCTTTGGATCATGGGTGTACCGTAGGGTTTGGATGGACTGAATATGTACGCATTTCTCCAGAATTTTATTCCACAACTCCTGGATCACCATTGAGACATTCCTTTGGAGGTGGAATGGGCCCATTGATCCTTAGGTCCTAAACCTGTCAGGGTCTCCCCCCCCCCAGCCCATTATTTCTTATTATTTTTTGTGCTTTTCCATCAAGGAACAAATCCTCCACCTGGCAATGGAAAAGGGATCCCTTAAGTGGAATGGACATAGGATTTATCTGACCCAATATTTCTCTAAGGAAGTGTCAGCCAAGAGGAAGGCTTTTGCATCCATTTGTAAGGATCTAGCCCTTCAGAAAGTATAATATTCTATGTAGTATCCAGCTGTTCTGCATGTTCTGTGGGAAGTCTGGAAGTTAAAATTGTAATATTTACAAGAAGTGCAGCTGTGTGTAACTAGTATTAGTGGACTAGGCCTGCCGCTGCTTCTCCTAACACTGTCTCTACACCCACGCCACATAATGTGCCAGCTCTGCAAGCTTCCTCAGTCAAGGCCCACTTCTTATCATCAGAGCAGCAAGCTGTTTTTTCATTTCATCTGGGACCAGGATCTATCTCATATTCAATTGTAAAAGGGGAAGCTACTCATGCTGCTGTACCAAAGTGGCACTGGGAAGGGAGGAAGAATGGCGGAGCTCAAAGGTCACTATTTCCTACTTCAGAAGATCCATCTTTAGAGCAGTCTGCCCCTTATCCTCCTCACTGCTTTCTACCTCCAGTCCTTCCTGGTGGTCTAAAACTCTGGATCCAAAGCACCCCTGCATCTCTCTGAGCTGATCTACTAACCAATCTCAGCCTTTGGACATGGACTGGGCTGATTATCCGGAGGAGGACCTGATTGCTTTCCTGCCGACTGAAGGTGCTACTGGAGAGACATGATCTCTTTTCTTGTCTGATGTGAGGATTTAACTTCCGAAACTAACTCTAATAGATTTGATCACCCTGCTTTACCTCTGGATGACCCGTCTCCAGAAGCTCTTGCTTCTTGCACCTAATGGACTGGTTGTTTATTTGTCTAGCTATGCTAGCACATACCCTGGCTTGCATTGTCAGGGTTTGAACATACAGCATTGCTGTCTCATGGCTCCACTATAGTGGGGTGTGGGTAAGGGTGAGAGCATTTTGATACCTATAATAGTAACATTTTTGTTTTGTTTTTTCCTTGATTCAGGGTACTGATTTTTATTTTTCAATTGTATAACCAGCAGTGGCACACTAAGCTGAAATCTTGTTTATAAGTGCATCCTGGGAGCACAGGGAAGTTCAATGACTTACTCAGGGTCACACAGTATGCAAGTGGGGGCTGTGGGATTCAAACCCGGGTCTCCAGATTTGCAGCTCAGATCCTTAAACCACTGCACTATACTGCCTCCCAATTTGAATTTGAAGGAGCTTTATTAGTAAGATCCACCTCTGGTAAGGGGGTGAGCTTATTTGTCTTTGCCCTGATTTTGCTTTCCCTTTATTGCCTCCCAGTGGATCATTTGTCCCTTTAGAGGGATGAGTTTGAGATGCTATGTAGATAGCTCCCCCACTATGGGATGTGGCTTGAGGTGAAGGTATTTTGCCAGGTACTGTTTTTTTTGTTTGTTTGTTTGCTTTAAGAGACCTGTAAGTAAGACAAAGCAGGAGGGCATTCTGGCTGCCTTTCATGTCCACTTGCTGCAGCATGGGATATATCACCTTACACCTGCTGACGTGATGGAGGGCATGGGCATTTTTTAGCGCCAGCTCTATTGACCTACTTCCTTGTGCTATCTGTTTCCCAATGTTTGGGGCTTTTAGGAAGTCTGATTTTGTTCCTTGGGTATGATGCCTCATTACATACATTGGGGGAACTTGCTGTTATATTTTCTCTTATTATCTTTATAATTGGAAACTGTTTTTATATGCTACTTCGAAAGATTAATGTTACTGAGGGTTCCTTAAATATTAATATTAGTTGTTTTTTTTGCAATATAAGGTTAGGGATGTGGGTCAGTTTATGTTTCTTTATTTAAGTATGGGGATGAGTAGGCAACTTATATTGTTATACAATGCTTGCGTGGGTATTCATTCTCTGTGAGTTATGATATTAGTAGTTCTGCAGTTCTAAAAACACCACCTTCATTTTTAATCTTCCTAACAGATGTAGCACCACCCAAGTGTCTCACTGAGCTTTTTGTGTTTGGTTATGGTTTTTCTTGGAAATGGTGGAGTCAAAAGTGCTGAGTTGGAATATACAGGGCATGAATCCCTCCATTAAACAGAAGATCTACTCCTTCCTTAATTCCTCTAAATGTGATGTAGTCTTCTAACAGGAAACCCACCTCCTTAAAAGGGAGGCAGCAAAGCTGGTGAAATGTTGGTTGGGGAAGACTTTCTTTAGTTCCTTTATGGCCAAGAAAAGGAGATTCTCAATCCTGGTATGGAAAGGGTGCCCCTGCAAGTAATGGAATCTACAACAAATAAAGAAGGCTGTCAAAACTGGCCAAAAACAGAAATCCTTCCCCATTATAAGGTGGATCCTGCCTGGCTGACTATATACCCAAAAGCCTTAAAATGGCCCCAAAATGGGATTAGATATTTAGGAATGCATATTTCATCCAATTTACAAGACATGTGTGAGAAAAATTTACTAGAGTTGTTGGAAGGCCTAGCCTTAGATATGAATCAGTAGGGTAAATTGTATTTGTCCTTTCCTGGGAAGGTTGCCGCTATAAAATTGATGGCTTTTCCCTAACTATTTTACTGTTTAAGTACCTTAATTATGCCCATTTCTTCTAAAAACTGGTTTAAAATAGACAAGTTATTTTCAAATTTCATATGAGGTGGAAACTTCCCTCTTTTTGTATGAAGACACTAAGGGATCCAGCTATGAAGGACGGCTGGAATATGCCTTGGCCGTGGGTGTATCATGTTGCAAATAGTTTTAAGCAATGTTTCACTGGCTTCACCTAGATAAGAAAGTCCTCTGTCTATGGGCTGACATTGAGCAACCCATTGCTGGGAATCTTCCTATGGCTACTCTTTCAGGGATTCTTGTTCTGTTATTCAATATAGTACTACCCCTATGAAATATACAAGGCAAGCCTGGTGGACAGTGGCTAAACATTTAGGTTGAAATTACTCTTTTTTTGGGACTTTAGGAACCACTATGGAACAATTCACATTTATGAATAGGAGGATCCACAACTTATTGGGTATTTTGGTCTTCTAAAGGACTTTTCATGGTAGAGGATTTGTTTGACCAACATTGTGGTATTACCTAAATACTTCTCCCAGTTGCAAGGTGAATATGGTCACTCTAGTCAGTATTTTTGGAGAATTTTACAATTAAGACATGTTCTTGCTCCTGGGTTTATTTTATTTAGTTTTTGTTGATCGGGTAAGTGCACTAGACAGATCCTGCCTATTTTCAGGCATGACCTGGGTGGGATACAGATGAATGCCAACTGACCCTGAACCAGATTAAGCTGTTGGTTGTATTTTTTAGTGAATGAGGGAAATTTGGCCAGGGCACCAGGAACATTCCCTTACTCTTTTCGATAAGTGCCATGGGATCTTTAACATCCACCTGAACTACTACCAATCCAGGCAGATGGGACCTCGGTTTAACGTCTCATCCGAAAGACGGCACCTCAGAAGTGCAGCACCCCTCTCATGCTGCACTACGGTGTCAGTACTGGGATATTAACTCAAGTGCCAGATGTGGGAACTAAACCCACAGTCCTCTGCTCTCCCGGCCTCAGAGGTGAGTGTGCTACCTACTGAGCCACTGACACTGCCTTATGAAGGGCTGCACCTTGGTTTAGACAAATCTAACCCTTATGTAACAGAAATGGATTACAATCTCTAAGGGTCATTCAGGTCTCATCTATAAGCTTGTGCATAAAAGATGTACCCCAGACTGGGAACCTCACAGGTTACAATGGGTAGAGGAGTTGCCAGAGCCTCTAGATGTGGACAGCAGGTGCAGGCGTTGATCCAGTCCACCACACAGTCTCTTCTCTGAAAGCCTTACTGAAGTTCAGGTAGGCCACATCTACTGCCCCCCCCCAACACACACACATGGTAGCATATTTGGATAATAGTTGTAACACAAAGGTATACACCTCTCCACCAACTCCCCCCCCACCAAGACACCCATTAACAAAACAGTACATGCATAGTTGTCTGAAAAACTGTTTTTAACACCGCTGACATTTAATGCAACATTGGTATAACAATTACAATTCTAAATTATGAAATAAATGATATCACAATTAAATCCCCCCTCAAAAAAAATGTGCGGTGTGTAGATTTGGTTCTTCTATTTTTTTGACCAAAGTATATGTGGCTCATAAAAGAGCAACTGAGGGATGGCATGTTGGTAAACAGATGAATATGTTGACACATTCACAACAGTTCTTGAATTCCATATTGGCGGTCCCCCAGGAAAATCCTGTAACCAGCATCTGACAGATGCATTCCATCTTTTAGGTACAGCCAATTTTTCCAATATCTAATTTCAGGGTGACATACAGTGTGTATTCCCAGATCATGTTGGAAGCCTGATATTTGTATGTTTACCTTACGCCATGATCTTTCAAGCCCTGGAGTGTTTTGCTGGATTTGCCAGATCATCCGCTCTGTAATATACAGGCAGGTAACAGCAGCCAGAGCAGCCAGATCTGATTTAGCTGTTTCAATTAAATCTGTATCTTTTGTACCCAAATCATTACCTGCAATGTGAATGAGGAGTATTTCAGGCCTAGGGTGTGTCTATAACAGTTGGTGTACAGCTGGCATGAGCTGCTCCCATCTCATGCCACCCTTTCCAAATGATGACACATTACAATTCTGCAGGCACAAGTTACTGCCAAAACAACTTCTAGCAAATTCTGCTGCTCTTTGCACTAGGGAACTCCCAGGATCCATGCCCTTGTTCTGGAGCTTTCTACCATGCTTTATCCTCTCAAGGGTAGTACACTTATCTCCCTTCCTTCATCCCATACACCAATATGTCTCTAATAGTACTCTGTATATGTGCTTTACTCCCCACGATCCTGTCCCCCCGACAAAGAATCTCTCCAGCACCACTGTAAGTGCACATCTGCCAGAATCTCAGCCTCCTCGGGCACTTCCCCCCTTTGCTCATAGCTCTCCCATCTGTTTGCCGCTCTCCACTAACATATCTCACATGCTGAACCACCCCCTGCCCCCCACACCCACCACAGATGCCCACCCCCCTGCCTCCTGTACATAGTGGAAGGTGGTCCCTCTCTATCCTAGCCATACCTGCCCTTAACTCCCTACCCATCCCCTGCACTGCCCCCCCAAGATCGTTGCAGCTGTGCAAGCACCTCTACCACAACCACCATAGTCCTTTTCTTTGTCTCATCACCTTACTCCTCATGCTCTCTGGGAATGTCCACCCTAACCCTGGACTGGGTCCTGCTACCCCCCCATCGCCCCCTACTGGACATGGCCTCCACATTGCCTCTATGAATATCTGCAGTCTCCCAAGGAAGACTGCTGCACTCCAGTGTTGGGTCTCCCAACACATGCCAGACATTCTTGTTACAGTGGAGACCTGGCTCTCCCAATCAACTCCAGACTCTGCTGTCTTCCTCCCTGGCTTCACTCTCTTTAGAGAAGATCATGTGGGTAAGCACGGCGGCGGGTGTGCAGTCTACCTGCGTGACTCCCTCCTGGGTCGCGTGCTACCTACCCCCAACCTCAACCACAGGGCCCAAGCCATCACCTTAAAAATTATCCCTGAACCGGGCCGTGGTCCACTTTACCTCACAACCACCTACATACCCCCATGGGCACAAAGTCTAGCTATCCACTCTCTCACTGACTATCTCTCTACCCTGCCACAGAAGGCTGAACAGCTTGTCCTAGGAGACCTCAACATCAACTGGCTTGGCTTCACTACAACGCATATTAAGGACAACTTCACAGCCCTTGACCTATCTCAATTAGTCACTTGGCCCACCAGATTTAACCAATCAAGTGGGATCAGCTCCCTCCTAGATATAGTACTCTCAAACCGCCCACACAAACGCAAGTCTGTTAACGTCATAGCCAACTTCCTTAGCAACCACTCACCAATTCTCTGCTTCTGGTCCTCCCCCACGCTCAATCCTGCACACAATGTGACCCCCCATCGCCACTTCCAGCCTGGAGGCCTTTATAAGCTTAAGCAGTACCTTGCCCAGCTCAACTGGTCCCCGATCTTCCTCGCAGCGGATATAGATACTGCTCTAGCCTTCCTCACCAGTGCGTTCTGTAAGGCCTGTGACATCTTTGCCCCAGTCACCAACTCTCACTCCAAGAGACAAAATGCTGCCTGGATTTCCCCCTCTCTGATCCAGCAACTGAAGCAGCGGGATAACCTATGGCACATTGCTGTTGAGTCCAGCAGGACAGCTGACAGGCAAGCCTATAATGCCACTCGCAACCTATGCACCTGGGCCATAAGAAAAGCCAAGGACAGTTATTATCAAACCACCTTGACCTCATCCTGGAGCTCTGGATGAGCTTTCTGGGATAACATAAAGGAACTTAATGGGAAGATCCACTCTCCCCCCAGATGATTATTGATGGCACAATTAATACTGACCTACCACATGTTGCTGACTGCCTCAACACAACATTTTCTGACCTAAGTGCAGTCCTTCCTGCCCACTTCTTTGACCCTATCCATGCATCCAACCACCTAGCTATTTCTCGATCCCCATTTCTCTTCAGGACCATCTCTTCCCATGACACCAAGCCACTCATCCTAAAAGCTCTCTCCTCCCACAACCCAAGCTGTGACCCCCTTGACTCCAGGATACTCCGCCTTACACTTGATGTCATGTTAGTCCCCCTTACTGACCTTCTTAACCGATCTCTATGCCTCAGCCAATTCGTGAGTGCATGGAAATTGGCTGAAATTACCCCTATCCATAAAAATGGAGACCACACATTACCAAACAATTACAGACCTATGTCCATCCTCCCTCCCTCCAAAGCCCTGGAGAAAGTAGTATCCACCCAACTCATGGATTACCTATCCAAGTACAACATACTATGCCCAGACCAGCATGGCTCCCGCCCTGGTCACAGCACCACTACAGCCCTATAGGAGTTCTCCCACCAAATACATGCTGCACTTGATGCTGGGGAGATTGCTGGGGCAGTGTTCATTGACCTATCCAAGGCCTTTGAGACTGTGTGCCATCCCCTAATGCTTGACTCCCTCCGTCAGCTGGGCTTCTCATCTGGCCCTCTGGCCTGGTTCTCCAGCTACCTCCGGGATAGTTCCCAATGGGTCAAATTAAATGGTATCCTATCAACTGCCCTACCTGTATGCTCCAGGGTCCCTCAACCAACGGCACCTCCCTAAAGGTCTCAAAATCGTGCATATTAATATCTGTAGCATCCTAAATAAAATAGCAGCCCTCCAAACAACTGTCCTCGCCCTTCGCCCAGACATTGTAATCATCATAGAGTCATGACTGAAGCCCCATCACCGGGATGAGGAATTCTTAATACCTGACTTCTCACTAGTCCGCCAAGACAGGCAGGGGAGGAAGAAGGGTGGCGGCACTGCTATGTATGTTGCCTCAAACCTTCAGTATTCTGTAATTACCTCACTAATACCCTTAACAAACATTGACTCCCTCCTGATCAAAATCCCCCTACCCCACTCTATCCCTGTTTACATATCTGGGTCATATTGCCCACCAAACACACCGCTAACCAGCATCCTCGAACACCTTGGCAACCTGAGGGCCCTCACAGAGGGCGGTGAACTCCACATCCTTGGTGATTTCAATCTGAACTGGCTGGGAAGTGCAGCATCTAAAACACGCAGTCAAGTAAACGCGCTAAACTTGCACCAGCAAATAGGGGAACCCACCCGCCTAAACCACAGATCAAATAATCACACACTACTGGACTGGGCACTCACCACCCACCCACATAGGATACTCAATGCAGGCCTCCTACCGGACTCTCTTAGCGACCACCATATGATCTATATGGTGAGTAAAATCTTCCATCCTCTGGCTCCACCACCCCGTCTGCTGCACTGCAGGGCATACAAATCCCTTGATCTCCCTGCACTCCTATTCGCCCTCACCACCACTGACTGGTCTCCCATCCCTAGTGCCACTACCATGGATGAGGCCCTGTGCTTCTTCTCTTCAAACTTCCTTGCTATCTGGGACTTATATGCCCCTCTAAGGAGATCCAGAGTAAGAAGCTCACACTTGCCTTGGGTAACCTCTGAACTCATGGAACAACTCCAAGCCAGGGACCGAGCATGGAAATCTTTCAAGGCCACAGGTTCTCAACCAGCCAAAGAGCATTACCGGGCTCTTTGAAATGCCTGCACAAGACTCATCCGGCAGTCCAAATCAAACTACTTCAAAACGACTTTTAATAAAAACCACACCCACCCTTCGCAATTCTGGAAATCCATAAAATCCCTCCTCACCCCTCCAACCAAACCTCCCACCCCCACCCTCAACCTCACAGGCAAAATCATAAATGACCCTTCTCTGGTTGCCACCGAATTTAATGCCCTTTTCTCTGCCGCTACTGCCTCCCTACTCTCCTCCCACCCCACCCCACACTCCACCTCTCACTCTCCCAAGGTCCCCCTGATCTCCCCAACACTCCCCCCCAGCCTCCTTCTCGCTCCGCCCAGTCACCCCTGACCAGGTGTTGAAAATTCTTCACTCACTAAATGCATCCAAAGGAAAATGTGCATCGGGACTAGATTCTAAAATGCTACAGCTCTCCACCCAGGCCATAGCCTGCCCCCTAGCCATGCTCTATAACCTGTCTTTTAAGTTATGCACCGTTCCCACAAAATGGAAACAGGCCACTATCTTCCCCCTCCCCAAGGGAGGGGATCTCTCCTCCCCATCGAACTGCCGGCCTATATCTCTGCTCCCAATCCTAGCCAAAATTCAAGAGCGCCTTGTCCTATCCCAGTTACACACCTATCAAGATACAATCTCCTTTTTCACCCCTTTTCAGGCCGGGTTCAGAAAAAATCACTCCACCACCACATCCCTCCTTCGCCTCACCAACTCCATCCTCACAAGCATCGATAAAGGAGACGTAACCGCAGCTATTTTTATTGACCTGGCAAAAGCTTTCGACACGGTCTCACACCCCTTACTACTATTCAAACTTGCCCAAACTGGCCTGTCATCATCTGCACTCAGTTGGTTCCACTCATACCTAACAGGCCGATCACAAGCAGTCCGCATCAGTACGGCTCTATCCTCCACCCTCCCTGTCACCAGCGGTGTACCTCAAGGGTCTGTACTTGGTCCACTGCTCTTCTCAATTTTCCTAATTGATCTGCCTACTGTCTGCACAAAATCTGGCATCCATATGTATGCGAACGATACGGTGCTTTTCGCCTCTGGCCCATCGGGTGCCACCATATCAGCTTGCCTTCAGAAGGATTTCGACTCCGTCCAAAGCTGGTTTCTTGAGAACCAACTATTCCTCAACTCAAAAAAAACTGTCTCCCTCACCTTCGGCTCCTGAGCCAAACTATCCCGGCTTACTGACGTGCCCACATTCTATACCTTGGATAGGTCTTCACTTGAAGCCTGCTCCACATATCGCTATCTCGGCGTCTGGCTGGATCAGCACCTGGACTTCTCAGCACATGTAGGCGCACTGCAAAAAAAATTACATCCCATGCTGGGAGCTCTCCATCATAACAAACTTTGCATCCCCCTACCAACCAGGCAAGCAATGGTGCAAAAAATGATCCTCCCAATTTTTGACTACGGCAGTGTCATTTACGGTGCCGCTCCCCCTACATCCTTAGCCAGGCTAAACCCCATTTTCAACTCCTTCTGCCGGTTCGCCTTGGACCTCCCTCCCAATACCCATCACTGTGACCTCTACGAGTCCCTTGACCTCCCGTCACTCCAAAATCAGCGATTGCTGCACTGTGTTAGAATTACTGCTAAATTCTGGTCTCACACACTGCCCTCCTACATATCAACATCTCTAACCGCCGCCCCCTCACCTACCTACGATCTCAGGAACACTGATGCCAGGCCCCTTCACATTCCCTACAGATCCACCCAATCAGGTCAGGTAACTTTTAGTTCCAGACTGCCCAAATTATGGAACTCACTGGCAGCTGACATCAGACTCACTACAAGTACTCCCCAACGTAATGCCCTCCTCAAAGAGCATTTTGCTACCAACTGCACATGCTTTCCCCATCGCTAAATTCTCTGCATGTCTCTTATCAGCTTCTGGCCCCATTTCTTAATTCAGTACCCTTTTGCCACTGACTCCTCTCTACTGCTGCTGTAGATATGCTTCCCTACGCAAATAGTATGTAATCTAACCACACGATGTAATTGTGAAATTTTCCATACTAGTACAACACTGCCTGACATGTTCCTCATCCTTTTTCTTTGTACCAACCATATGCATCCCAGCTTCTGCATCCATCCTTCTGGACCACTTGTTGTTATCTGCTAATTACACATGTGCTGAATTATGGGCCACTGTTGTTACCTGCTAATTTGTATGTACTGATTTTTGTATTATTGTACTGCACTCCTGTAACCCCTTCCCCCAGGGCGCATCTGGAATCGAGCGGTACACTGCTCAGTATGCCTTCCTGGTAAATCTCTTAAATAAATAAATAAATAAGGCTCCATCCTGGGCCCCACATTGTTCAGTCTCTTTTTAAACATCCTCCCCAGCTCCTGCACAGGAAAAATGCTTCTATACGCCAATGCCGCAGTCCTCGTCGCTTCACACTACGACCCACTCATACTCCAGAGCTCCCTGCAACTCACCTTCAGCCAAGCTGAAAAGTGGTTCCTCAACCATCGTCTGGTTCTCAACCTCAAGAAGACAACAAAATCTGTGATTTTTGCACACCGCCAAAGCAACTCCAGAAATGCTACCCTTCACATCATTCTCAGCACCCTCCACCCCCTTGAACAGGTATCAACATACAATTACCTGTCAGCTTTCTTCTTCCATGCCCATCTTAACTTTTTGTCCTCTGCCATAAATGCCCAGATTGGACTCCTCTACCACCACAAAGACTGCCTCCCTGAGTTTGCCCTACAGCTGGCTATCACTTCCTCCATCCTGTCTTAGGTTGATTATGGACTCCCTACCTATGCAGCTGCTGACTCCACTGCCCTCACCAAAGTCCAGACCTCTATCAACAAAGCATGCAGGCTCCTGACCAGTGCCCACAGCAGAACTCACACATGCCAGCTCTACTGCACCTCTAATATACTCATGTTTGAAGAACGCCTGAAAAATCACACCTGTATACTGGCAAAAAAGGCTTTACTTGGGCTTTGACCCCCAGGAGTCACTACACCCCTTCAGCAGGCCTCCCATTTGGTCATCACCCACAATACTGCCAAAGCCAACTTCCAAGTGCCTAGAGCTAGGACCTCACTCACCCAAAGGTCTTTTCACTACAGAGCACTTTCCTGGTATAACTCCCTCCCAACGCACATAACAAACCTCTCCAAAATCGTTCCCTTCAAAATCGCCCTATGCAAACACCTCACTGACACTCGGAGCTGTAAATGCCAATTATGGGGCTTTCCGAGAGCACCATTCTGAACCAATCTGTCTCTTATAGTATTACATATGTACTTACTTACTTAGAATCGCCTGTTGTAGTCTGTACACCACGCACTGTAACCTGCGTGCTCCACTGGGACACTAAATAGCTTAGTTTGTATGCTCTACTGTATATCACCTATTGTATTTTGGTTACTGAAATGTCTTGCTTTGCATGCTCTTTTTGTATCTCACCTGTAGTGTTCTCCACTGTCTTGCATCACAAATATGTTATCTCCCCTCCCTGTGACTGAGTCTTTGACTCAAAGGTTTATAAATCCAATTTGTGAATTAAATATAAATAAATAACAGGAATCTCAAAATGTGTCTGACTGTCAATAGCCCTGTGCCAAGTGACACTTTAGTTCTTCTCTCAAACTGTTATAAGGCAGATTTGCTGACTCACACGTCAGAACAGTTACAAAGCACTGTATTGGTTCATTGCAAAACAACTGTGCCAATCAGATAAATTATTATTGGTAGCTGTAACATGTTCTCTGCTATTGGCCAATTACATCTAAATAAATAAAAAGTGGAGAAATACTGTGGTTATCTCATATGTTGGTGGGTGAAACATGTTAATATTGACCAATACCACTGGTCGGTGCTCATGTAGGTAATGCCAGGCAAAGCCTCTCTTCTCTCCTTTTTGAGCTGGCATACTAGGTGGTATGACCTTCCTAGTACATTTAATGGGGCAGTTGTATTCTTGTGGTGTATTACTAATGCTTCAATTTTGTTACACTACCCACTGTCTGCTATACAGAAACGTACATTTCTGAACAGTAGATTTAGAAGGAGATAGGGAGAAGTACCAGAAGAAGCAAAGGGAGGTAGGGAGGTCAGTAACGGAAGCCAAAGCTCAGACAGAAGAACACATTGCAAAATCAGTGGGTAGAGGGGACAAAACGTTTTACAGGTACATAAGTGAAAAAAGAAAGGCAAAGGGAGGGATGGTGAGACTGAAGGGGGAGGATGGGGGTCATGTGGAGGATGACAACAGTAAAGCTGACATATTGAACAGGTATTTCTGCTCAGTATTTACTGAGGAAGAGGAGGGTAATGGGTCTGAAGGGAGTACAAGGGGTGAGAATGGTGCAGAAATGGACACAAATCCCTTTATACAAGAAAGGGTCCTGAAGGAACTGGAAGTAATAAGAGTAGATAAAGCAATGAGGCCAGATGGGGTGCACCCCAGGGTCCTTAAAGAACTAAGAGAGGTGGTGGCTGAACCTCTGGCTATCCTGTTTAGCCGAACACTGGAAACAGGGGACGTACCCAAAGACTGGAGGATAGCAGATGTAGTCCCCTTATACAAAAGTGGGAACAAAGAGGAAGCAGGGAACTACAGACCAGTCAGCCTCACCTCGGTAGTGGGGAAGATTATGGAAGCACTACTGAAGGAGAGATTGGTGGAACATCTGGTTGTTAATGGACTACAGGACCCAAGGCAACATGGTTTCACCAGGGGGAGGTCATGTCAGACCAGCCTCATTGAAGTTTTGACTGGGTGACTAGGGAGGTGGATCAGGGGAAGGCAGTGGACATGGCCTATCTGGACTTCAGCAAGGCCTTTGGCACTGTGCCACATAGAAGTCTATTACACAAACTGGGGAATATGGGTGTGGGCAGGACAGTAGTGTGGTGGGTAGGTAACTGGCTGAGCAGCAGGACACAGAGGGTGGTGGTAAATGGCTGTCACTCCACAGAGGGAAGAGTGACCAATGTGGTACCACAAGGATCAGTGCTGGAACTGGTTGTATTTAACATCTTCATCAGAGACATTGCGCAGGACCTAGAAGGCAGAATTTCACTGTTCACTGATGACACAAAGCTCTGTAACAGAGTAGACTCACCAGAGGGTGTAGACAGAATAAGAAGGGACCTGCAGAAACTTGAAGAATGGTCAGAAGTTTGGCAGTTGAAATTCAATGCAAAGAAGTGCAAGATAATGCATATGGGGCACAAAAACCCTGGCACAATATATATGTTGGGGGGTGAGGATATAGCATGCACCAAGCAGAAAAGGGATCTTGGGGTTATCATCTCTGATGACCTCAAGATAGGGAAACAGTGTGACAAGGCAGCAGGTAAAGCAAATAGGATGATGGGATGCATAGGCAGGGGCACCACCAGCAGGAAAAGGGAGGTCATAATTTCACTATACAAGATACTAGTGAAGCCCCACCTGGAGTACAGTGTACAGTTCTGGAGACCTTACCTATGTAAGGACATAGACAGGGTACAGAAGGTTCAGAGGAGGGCAACAAAGATGGTGCATGGATTGCATCACAAGTCCTATGAGGACAGGTTGAAGGAACTGAAAATGTACTCTCTGGAGGAGAGGAGGGAGAGAGGGGATATGATAGAGACATAGAAGTATCTTATAGGGAGGAACAGGGTGCAGGAATACACTATTTTTAAGTGAAAAAGATGTTCCAGGACTAGAGGGCATGGGATGAAGTTGGAGGGTGGACGATTCAGAGGAAACCTGAGGAAGGATTTCTTCACAGAACGGGTGGTGGACAAATGGAACACCCTGCCAGAGGAGGTGGGGGGGGGGCTGAAACAATCACACGATTTAAGATTGCATGGGATAAACATAGAGGAATTCTGGAGGTTAGGGGTAAGGGGCAACAGACATCTAGGAAAACATAAATTGAACTTACTAGCTCCAATGGGCAGACTGGGTGGGCCTTAGGCCCTTATCTGTCAACACTGTCTATGTATCTATGTATCTATGTATCTGTTACAGGTATACGACTACAATCTAAAACTTATGAATTAAAATACATAGATGATGAAACAGTAAGCAAGAAAAAAGACTTTTCAAGTACTTTTCCATTTCTACAACTAATGTACTTTTTAATTTACTATGGCACGGTTTATTAAATTAACCAAGATTAATTTCCTTTACTGCCTCTTACAGCCTA
Organism: Neoceratodus forsteri; assembly: GCA_016271365.2. Taxonomy (NCBI): domain Eukaryota; kingdom Metazoa; phylum Chordata; order Ceratodontiformes; family Ceratodontidae; genus Neoceratodus; species Neoceratodus forsteri. Next base: position 61,673,421 of record CM028130.1, read on the forward strand.
CTTCTCAGTCTAATAGTTTGCTTATTTATTAGAATTCTAAATGGTGTACTTACAGAAAGTGACAGCTTGTGAGTGATTTTCTCCTAAGTAAAAGTGCAGAACCAGTACAGGAAAACTCGTTTTTTGGAGTAAAGAAGTTGTCTGAGAGACTTAAACAAAACACGCCTTTGTCGTTTAGCAATTCTGATTTTAGAATATACATTTCAGTAAACATTTCATTGTTTCTAACATTTTAAAAATGATTAGTTAATACTGTGACACTTATTGCGTTTTCTTGTACTGCTGTAGCTGTTCTCAGAGTGTAATCCAAGATGGCATACTTTCTATCATTTTCCCCACTTCTGATTGGCTGAAAAAAAACCTTTTTGTTTATTTTGAAATTCCTTCTTCATAACTCACCAATCTTTTTTCACCAGCGAGTCACAAAGAGCGGGTATGATCTTGTGAAAAAAGATTGCTTTTCGAAAGATGACTTACCCATAAGAGTTACTTTTATATTATTTTAAATTCACAGAACATGGATTGACTAGTCATTAGGGAGCATACCATTTATGTAATACCTTATAGATTTAAAGAAAACCAGAGTATTTTTTTGCCACTGGGTAATGATACATAATTCTCGCGAATGGTGATATTGTCTCACTAGACTCTCACATGGGATGATGAACTAGTGGAAAAAATTGTTCTTCATGAGACATCGAACACGGAAACATGTATTTAAGCTTATTGAAAACAGCTGAGATTGTTTTTAATTGACACTGGTTACTGTTATACAGTTGTTCACCACAGTACCCACAGAAAAAAGAAGCCTCCCTTGACCTGGCTCTCTGCCGAGAAGCGGCTGTGGCATGGATCTTCCCTGGTCACCCACTCTTCATCTCCACAGGACCTCACCAGCATTCTCTGCTAAGGAAGCCGCCTTGACTTGGCTCTCAGCCAAGCAGTGACTGCAGTGTGGATCTTCCCCAGCCACCCACTATCTCTCTCCACAGGACCTAGCCAGCATTCTCTGCTAAGGAAGCCACCCTTGACCCGGCTCTCAGTTGAGCAATGGCTGCAGCCTTGATTTTTCCCAGTCACCCACTATCCATCTCCAGAGGACCTCACCAGTATTCTCTGCTGAGGTACGGTTCCTGTCAGGGCTTGAAGCCTGTGCCTCTGATTTGCTAACTCAACAGCAGCACAGAACCCCATTGGCGATTCCTTCCACCTCTCTCTCTCTGCTATTACCTGCACTAAAACTTTGAATAATGTTAGCCTTCTACTCTGTTAGAGTGAGCACCATTTATGAAATTATTTATTGTTCTTCTAATTTTGTTTCATTCCTGACTGCTCAGTCAGCATTAGGGCAGAACTGGTCACGGAAATACATAGATACATAGATACATACATAGACAGTGTCGGCAGATAAGAGCCTATGGCCCACCTAGTCTGCCCATTTGAGCTTGTAAATTCAGTTTGTTTTCCTAGAAGTCTATTTCCCCTTACCCTGACCTCTAGAATTCCTTTATGTCTATCCCATGCATTCTTAAATCCCGTGATTGTTTCAGCCCCCACCACTTCCTCTGGCAGGGTGTTCCACTTGTCCACCACCGTTCTGTGAAGAAATTCTTTCTCATGTTTCCTCTGAATCGTCCTCCCTCCAACTTCATCCCATGCCCTCTAGTCCTGAAACATCTTTTTCGCTTAAAAATAGTGTTTTCCTGCACCCTGTTCCTCCCTGTAAGATACTTGTATGTCTATATCATATCCCCTCTCTCCCTCCTCTCCTCCAGGAGTACATGTTCAGTTCCTTCAACCTGTCTTCATAGGACTTGTGATGCAACCCATGCACCATCTGTGTTGCCCTCCTCTGAACCTTCTCTACCCTGTCTATGTCCTTACATAGGTATGGTCTCCAGAACTGTACACTGTACTCAGGTGGGGCCTCACTAGTGTCTTGTATAGCAGAATTATGGACCTCCTTTTCCTGCTGGTGATGCCTGCCTATACATCCCAGCATCCTATTTGCTTTACCTGATGCCTTGTCACACTGTTTCCTACCTTGAGGTCATCAGAGATGACAACCCCAAGATCCCTTTCCTGCTTGGTGCATGCTATATCCTCACCCCAACTGATATATTGTGCCAGGGTTTTTGTGCCCCATATGCATTATCTTGCACTTCTTTGCATTGAATTTCAACTGCCAAACCCTTGACCAATCTTCAAGTTTCTGCAGGTCCCTTCTCATTCTGTCTACACCCTCTGGTGTGTCTACTCTGTTACAGAGCTTTGTGTCATCAGCGAACAGTGAAATTCTGCCTTCTATATCCTGTGCAATGTCACTGATGAAGATGTTGAATAGGACCGGTCCCAGCACTGATCCCTGTGGTACCCCACTGGTCACTCTTCCCTCTGTGGAGTGACAGCCATTTACCACCACCCTCTGTGTCCTGCCACCCAGCCAGTTACCTACCCACCACACTACTGTCCTGCCCACACCCATATTCCCCAGTTTGTGTAATAGTCTTCTATGTGGCACAGTGTCAAAGGCCTTGCTGAAGTCCAGATAGGCCATGTCCACTGCCCTCCCCTGATCCACCTCCCTAGTCACCCAGTCAAAAAATTCAATGAGGTTGGTCTGACATGACCTCCCCCTGGTGAAACCATGCTGCCTTGGGTCCTGTAGTCCATTGGGAACCAGATGTTCCACCAATCTCTCCTTCAGTAGTGCTTCATGATCTTTCCCACTACCGAGGTGAGGCTGACTGTCTGTAGTTCCTGCTTCCTCTTTGTTCCCACTTTTGTATAAGGGGACTACATCTACTGTCCTCCAGTCTTTGGGTACCTCCCTGTTTCCAGTGATTGGCTGAACAGGATAGCCAGAGGTTCAGCCACCACCTCTCTTAGTTCTTTAAGGACCCTGGGATTCCCCATCTGGCCCCATTGCTTTATCAGCTCTTATTACTTCCAGTTCCTTCAGGACCCTTTCTCGTGTAAAGGGACTTGTGTCCATTTCTGCACCATTCTCACCCTTGTACTCCCTTCAGACCCATTACCCCCTCTTCCTTAGTAAAGACTGAGCAGAAATACCTGTTCAATATGTCAGCTTTACTGTTGTCATCCTCACCTTGGCTCCCATCCTCCCCTTCAGTCTCACTATCCCTCCCTTTGTCCTTCTTTTTCACTTATGTACCTGTAAAGGTTTGTCCCTTTAACCACTGATTTTGCAATGTGTTCTTCTGTCTGAGCTTTGGCTTCCTTACTGACTTCCCTGCCTCCTTTGTTTCTCCTGGTACTTCTCCCTATCCCTTCTGCCTGTGTCTTTTTGTATGCCTGAATGCAATCTTTTGGCTTTCACTTTCTTTGCTACTTCTTTGGAAAACCATAATGGTCTCCTCTTTCTTTTCCTCTTGCTAACCTGCTTAATGCATAATTCTGTTGTTCTTATAATCTCCATTTTAAATACTGCCTGTTTCTCAATCCCTGATTCCTGTCCTATTCCTTAATGCCTCTTTCAAGCATCTCCCCATTTTCCCAAAGTCTGCCCCCCTAAAATCCAGGATACGTGTTTTTGTGTGGTTTGGTTCTGCTCTTTCTGTGATTTCAAACCACAATGACTGGTGGTCACTGTTACCCAAGTGCTCCCCACTGTTACCCCATCACACTGTCCCTGTTTGTGAGCACAAGGTCCAGTATTGCCTTCTGCCGAGTTGGTTCCATGACCAGTTGCTTGAGGAAGGCACCCTGAAGGGAGTCCAGGATAAATCTGCTCCTAGTTGATGCTGCTGCTGGGATGCTCCAGTCCACGTCTGGTATATTGGAGTCTCCAACCAGTACTACCTCACCCTTGTCTGCCATCCTTTGGATGGCTAGCATCAACTCCTATCTGTTTCTTCCTCCTGGGCTGGTGGTCTATAGACCACACCTGTGCGGATGGCTGGCCCCATTTTCCTTTCCAGCTTAACCCACAGTATCTCTCCCCCATTTTGTTCCTCCTGGATCTCTGTGGCCCTTATGTCATTTTTCACATACAATGCCACTCCTCCTCCCTTCCTGCCTGCTCTGTCTCTTCTGAATATGTTGTAGCCAGGTATGGCCATCTCCAGTCATGGTTATCATTACACCAGGTTTCAGTGATGGCCACAATGTCCAGGTCTGACTGTACCATGACAGCCTCCAGATCTTCCATCTTGTTGCTAAGGCTCCTGGCATTTGCACACATGGCTTTCCATGATTTGATCTCCCTAGACTGCTTCACTGTTCTACTCCAGCCCTTCCTTGGTTGTCATTTATCCCTGGTTCTCCTTGCTGTCTGCCCTTCTGCTGATTTGCCCCTTTCTGCTTATCCACCTTTTGGACATTAATCTCCATCTTTTGCACACTGCTTTGCAGAGATAGCCCTCCTCTGGTTCACTGGTTCCATTACTAGCTGTGGGGGTGAGCAAGTAGGTATCATCCTTGCTGGCCTGCCCCCCCCCTTTGCTAGTTTAAATGCTTGTCAATGTAGCATTTAAACTTATCATTGAGTGCTTGGATTCCCCTCCAGGATGGATGCAGGCCATCAGGCTTGAACAAACCTCCATCCCTCCAGATGGGTCCCCAGTCACCAATGAATCCAAACCCTTCCTCACAGCACCAGTTCTTCAACCATGAGTTAAAGTTCCTGGTGCATGCACTCCTATGCTCTCCCTTGCCTCTCACAGGTAGTACTTCTGAGAAAGTGACAGAAGTAGCTACTTGCTTGAGACCCCTCCCCAGTTTCCTAAACTCTTCCTGAACTTCCTTTGGCTCCCCATTTGCCAAGTCATTAGTACCTAGGTGAATAATGACATCCAGCTCACAATCCTGTCTTGCCTTCCCAGTGATCCCCAGTATCTTCCTTCCATCCCTCCATGCCGTGGCACCTGGTAGGCACCTCACCTCCCTGTCCTCCCCCTCCTGTGTTCCTAGTTGGATCCCTCTTATGATGGAGTCTGAAATCTAAAAATTGCTTTATTTTTCTCTGCTTTTTCTCCCCTTATCCTCACTTTCCTAAAATTCCTGACTCCTTGTTTGCTGGTTCAAGGCTTTTGGTGGCATAGGCCAGGTACCCCCACTCCCAAACCCCTGCTCTCTGGATTAATTACTTGTTTTTTCCAATCTCCATCTGCTCATACTGCTCCCTTTTCTCACTCACTCCACCTATTGCTTTGCAGCCCTTCTACTGTTTAACCTGAGGCATCAGCCCTGTGGCACTGCTCCTTAACTCAGCTAATCCCCTGTTCTTCTTCCTTTTAGGAAGCCATCCTTGACTGGACTCTCAGCAGAGCAGCGGCTGTGGTGTGGATCTTCCCCAGACACCCGCTCTCCATCTCCACAGAACCTCGACTGCATTCTCCACTAAGGTACGGTTCCTGACAGGGCTTGAAGCCCCTGCCTCTGCTAGACTAACAACACCAGCACGGAACCTCATTGGTGGCTCCTTCCACATCTCTCTCTCTGCTATTGGCTGCACTAAAACTTTTAAAAAATATTAGCCTTCTACTCCATTACAGAGAGCACCATTTAGGAACTAATTTATCGTTGCTCTAATTTTTGTCCCACCCCACCCATCCCTCCCGCAACAAATGCTTTCTCCCTAGAGCACATCCCACCCACTTGTCCCCACTGGTTGCCTCTCACCTGCCATGACCAATAGTCTGCCTTTGGAGCCACTGTAGCTTCTTGCCGCATACTGTAAAAGTCGAGATGATCTGGTACATAATCACCTGTACCCTATACCTTATAGGGAATGTTGAAAGAATCACTGCAACCCCTAAACCAAGACCACCCACCTACTTGGAAACCACTTCTCACTGTCCAAGGGGAACAAGGCTGATTCCTGTGCACATCTACCCTCCAAACTAGCACCCCAAACATACTGTATGTACCCCCACTACACCTAAAATCCCTGTAGTTACCCTATTACTGTGCAGCACCCTGACAGCTGCTACCAACGGCCATGAGCACTGCAGGGAAAAAATCTGTTGCTAAAGGCTTGATCTATTGGGCATGAATACTAAGGATGCTGCTACTACTAAAGTACAAGTCACATTAAACTGTTCCTTCAACTCACTGGTTTAGCATTTTTCAGTGAGTTGCTTAACGTGTGCAGACTTTATTGCAATTAATTAATAAAAGTTTTCTAATAGTTTGTTTCTAGTTGCTATTCAGTTTCAGCTTGCTTACAGCTATCAGGAAACTTTCATTAATGCAGTGCAGCCCATTCAGCAACCCACAAGAAATGCTGAACCACTGAGTTAGGAGCCCAGTTTCACTACTGCAGTTCCTTAAATGACATAACATTCTTCCCAATCCCAAGAGCTGTGACCCAATTCCAAACAAGTGCGGTCCCGTATTCAGACTGAAACCTCCACCCCCACCACCATGTTTTTTCCTCGCTTCCGAGGGTTTCACTTGCACCTACTCTCAGTTTTAAACAATTACTGAGAGCTGAATAAATATTGCCCTGCAATTTAGTGCAATGAGAATGGGCAGACCTTTGTCCAGCTCTCTGTAATTGTCTGAAACAGAGTCTTAAGGTGCAAGTGAAGCCCTTGGAAGCAATGTTTCTGCTTCTTTATGTAGCCCCCCACAAAGTGTAGGGCTTACTGTGCTGTACAGTACCTTGAATTTCCTGATGTTACCATCACCAGCCCATGTCCTGAGGACGTCCGCAAACCTCCTACTGACCCCTGCAATGTATTCTAAGTGAAAGCAGGACCAGAGGATCAGAAGATCCAAACTGCTGTGCGGCAGCAGAGAAATGTGCAAGCTGGTAGAGTTCAGGCAAAATAAATTGTAGTGGGTAACTGGAGGCTCCCCTTGTGATCCTGGACCTCTTAATAAGCTAATTGAGGTCCAGGAACATGAGGGAGGAGCTAGAGGGGATGTAAATACCTTAAATTAAACAAAATAAAGTGCATACAAGAAGCAGAAGATGCAAACCACTGTGTGGCTGCACTGAAATGTGCAAGCTGGTAGTGTTCGAGCTGAAAAACATTATAGTGGGCATTCAGAGGCTCCCCCTGTGATCCTGGACCACTGAATAAGCTAATTTGGGTCCAGAGACACAAGGGTGGAGCAAGAGGGTATGCAAATACATCAAATTAAGCAAAATAAAGTGCATGCAAATTAGCCCAGCATGTGAGGCTCCTGGAAGATGTAGTTTACTGCAGCACTGCGGGAGTGTATGATGGATCTGAAAGTGCATTGTATTTGAGCTGCTTCTAAGCTGATGGATGGTTGAAATACAGTTTGGGTGTTAAGTGTTTAGAGTTGCCACTGCATTTTCATCATATAAAAAAACAATGCCAGAGCAGTGAGCTGGAGGAACAGTTTAATGTGACTTGTACTGCACTAATTTCTAGAAATGTGTACCCCAATATAGGACCCCCTGAGACTAAGTCCCCAATTAGACTGAGGCACCTCAAAATTGTATCCCTTAACATACTGAGTCTCCTACCCAAAATGCCACAATTTCAGGCATGGGTCAAACTGCTTAAACCGGATGCTATTGCGCTCATGGAGACCTGGCTGTCATCAAAGGTCAGTGATGCTCCATTAGCCCTAGATGGCTATACTGTGTACCACCAGGACAGATTATCCAAACACTGGGGGTGGCTGCTTGGTCTACATCAAAAGTAAGATCAGAGGCCAAATATTACCAACTAGTATCCACACTAAGGAGGCACAAATTCTAAGCCTCAAACTTACCCTTGGCCAACAGAACAAAGTGTTACTACTTTCCACTGTCTAAGTACTGCCTGGTACCCACACTACTGGTATCCAGCAAGTAATTACCAACCTAGGGCAATATAGAAAAAACTGGGAGCACATCATTGTCTGAGACTTTAATATCAATTGGCAGTCGAATGATGAATCTACTGTCTGTGACCAGCTCTCAGACTTTTACCTCACACAGCTGATAATGCAACCCACCAGATATAACTACAAAATGCACACAAGTACACCAGTAGACTTGATTCTCACTATCTGCCTGGAACACATCTCAAAGGTCTAAGTCCTACCTGACACCCTTAGTGATCATTCTCCAGTCATGTGCACCTGGTCAAATAAGTTATCCAGAAGTGCTCCCTAGGTCGTAAGAAATGGATCACTAAGAACTGGTCAGCCGAATGCCTTTAGGCAATATCTCAACCTGGTGGACTGGTCACTGCTGGACAGGATGCAGGATGGAAACATAGCCCTTAACTACTTCCTCACAATGTTTAACAAGGCATGTGCCATATTTGCCCCCTACAAGAACAAAAAAATAAGAGGGGCTACCAATGCATGTCTCTCTGGCTCCCTCACTGAGCTCATGCTCCATAGGAACAATTTGTGGCATAAGGCCAAAGCTATGGGTAAACATCCTGACGTCATTGTCTACATAAGAAGGAACAAATGCCCCAAGCTCATTCGACAGGCTAAGTCTTCCTATTACAACAGCCTTCTGAAGAAGAGCTGGGGTTGTGGAAGAGAGTTTTGGGACTCTGTAAGGTTGCTTACAGGAAAAGCACCCAGAGCTCCTCCTGAATTAATCACCTCTACAATTGAGATACTCCAGGAGTCAAGTGACACTGCAAATGCTTTTAACCAGGCATTTACTGACCTCAGTGCAGTACTACCCGGGGACTATCAATCCCCCTCTACCCCAAATCTGCCTTCTAGCATGTTGTCACATTCCTCACCAATAAGCATTTCACCATTCTACTTTAGGCAGCTCCATAAACATGAAACCTTAAACTTATGTTAAACGGGCACTACTGAAGACTCAGATGGGTAGTGATCTCATTGATATGAAGTTGATAGCTCTGGTACTAAATGAGATAGCTGAACCTCTCACTAAAGTGGTCACTGCCTCTCTAAGGACTAGTGTCTTCCCAGACAAGTGGAAGGAGGCACAGGTTACCCCGGTCTTCAAAAATGGTTATACAGCCAACCTGTCTAATTACAGACCCATCTCTATCCTCCCCCCTCTATCTAAAGCCCTTGAATGAGTGGTCTCAGACCAGCTCACAGAGTGCCTATCCAAGTACAACCTACTCAGTTCCCAGCAACACGGGTTCAGAAGAGATCACTCCACCCTCTCTGCCCTGGTCGACTACACCTCACAAATATACAATGCCTTTGATGATGAATCGACAATGGAGTCTATCTTTATAGACCTTACAAAGGCATTTGACACAATCAATCAACAACTCCTACTCCAAAAATTCTTCTCTGTAGGCCTGTCCAGTGACATGGTGACATGGTTTAACAGCCTCCTCTCTCGCAGGACTCAACACATCAAAATCGCTCAGAGCCAAGGGTAGTGAGCCAGGGTGTCCCCCAAGGGTCTATATTAGGGCCATGCCTCTTTAGTCTCTTTATTAACCCCTTACCCACAGAATGCCCAGTGCACATCATGCTCTATGCTGATGATGTGGTCATCTCTGTTAAAGGAAAAAATCAGGCCACGATCTCCGCTGAACTGCAAGTCAGTTTCCACAGACTTGAACATAGTTCTCTGATAATAAACTTTTGCTCAGCTATAAAAAAAAACAAAGAACAGGAAGAAGTTTAGGCCTCTGCAGACCGAGATTATCAAAGGTGACACATTGGAACAACTGAGTACCTTTAAATATCTTGGTGCTCATCTAGATGACACCCTATCATTTAGAACACATGTCGACCATGTTGTTAAAACTGCTAATGCAAAACATTGTGTCCTCTATTACCACTGACATTCTATGACCCCGGAAGCCATGAAACTGGTCACAAGTTGCTTGGTCTTATCCACCATAGACTATAGCCTTGCTGTCTATTGGGCTGGTGCCAACACTGCCCTCAAAAGGGTAAAAACCCTACTTAACAAAGCCTGTCAACTGGTTCTGCGGGTGACTCATTGGACACATGCTTCTGCCCGCTATCAAGAGACAGGATGGCTCCCTCTTCACCATCAGATTATATACCACACATGCCTACTTGCTAAGAAGTCCTAGTTAGGGCTTACCCATAGATCAACCTCCAGCCTATTCATTACCTCACAACCTATCATTAATAATAATAATAAAACTGTATTTATTGAGTGCCTTTCAGGAGCATCAAGATGCTTTACATAAAAGGATAAATAGAACAAGATAAAAATGCACAATATAAAACAGATAACCAATAAAATTCAGTATTATTATGCAGCACGTGGATCTGAAATGCAGATAAGGGGGGGCTGGTGGTGCCATTTAAGCGAACAGCTCAAGCCCAGAGATCCCTTTCCTTCTGTCATCCCAAGTGGCTCAATGAACTCCCCAAGGACTTGATTAAGTGTAATAAGGTTAGCCAATTCAAATCAGTCTGAGCCATACTTGGCTCACGAGAATGTCTGTAAATGTTTTCTCAAACCCTAACCTCATTCCTGCACTTGCCTAAACAGGGATCCCTGGTTCCTTTCTTACCTCCTCCTTTGGACTCTAGCATAATTTGTTAAAATACTCCCTCCTTGCCACCATTTCCCCACCTCACATGTCTCCCCCCACCCCTTGACCTCCCACCATACCACCCCACCCTCCTTCTTCCTGCCAACTCCCCCTCATGCATCCATTCCCCTCACTCTCACAGCCCACCTGCTGGTATTCTGCCCTCCCACTTCTCTATCAATTCCCCTCCCTCTCCCCTCCCCCTCCAGTTTTGCCTACACTTTCTCCTCCCATACACACCCCATTTCCTATGCAATGTGCTGACAAAGTCTTCTCTGGGTGCTTCACTTTACCAAGCAAGCTTGGATCCATGTCATCTTGCTGTACTCTGCACTTACCCTGGCAAGGCCATTTGCTACAATCTGCATCTGTAGTGTAATCAGCTCTTTCTATAAGAAACTGATTCCTAATCTAGTTATGTTGTGTCCTGGGTTAACAGGACCAATGATGTCCATTGCAACCAATGTATTAATGTGGACCCGTTGTAATTTGCAGTGTGTCTTACCATGGAATCTGTGTAACCTTATATAATTTGTGTATTGTCTGATTGATTTTCTTATGTATCTGTATGGCCTGGAACCTTTGTAAATAAGTCTCTGACTCAAATATGTTAATCCCAATCTGAAATAAATACAAAAAAAAACATCTTTTTAATTGTTTTTAATAGTTTTTTTGCCATGGAGTACTGGGAAATAAATATCACAAATGGTGATGTTGTCTCATAAGAGTCTCATGTAGAAGAATTACAAGCTCACAAAAAAATACTTTCTTTGTGAGATGTTAGACATAGAAATGTGTATTTAATTTAATTAAAACCTGCTTAAAATGTTTTTAATTGACACTAGTTACTGTTATACAGTTGTTTATAACAGTACTCACAGTAAAAAATCTTTTTAATTGTTTTTTCACTACCGAGTACTGTGAAAGAAATCTCGTGAATGGTGATGTTGTCTCAGGAGAGTCTCGCGTAGAAGGATTATGAGCTCATGAAACAGACTTTCTTTGTGAGACATTAGATGCAGAACCCTGTGTATAATTTAATGAAAACCTGCTAAAATATTTTAAATTGACACTGATTACTGTTATACAGTTGTTCTCCACAGTACTCACAGTAAAAAAAACATTTTTAACTGTTTTTATTGTCAACAAGTTCTGTGAGATAAATCTTGTGAGTGTCGGTGTTGTCTCATAAGACTCTCGCAAAAGGGGAATTTATGGTTATGAACAAAGATTTTGTTTCATGAGCACCCATCTGCATAGAAAGCCTTTTTTAAACTAAAAATCAACACAAAACTGACTTCAGGAGCTAGATGTGTCATTAGCTTGATTTATTTAGTACTGTACTGACAGACAATTACAAACATGACTCAATTAATTGTATTTTCCTTTTTCTTTGTTTTTTACAGAATTTTGAGCAGTCTTGAAAGAACTTTACAGCTGATTGGGAGCAGACATGAAAACAACAGGAACCAAGCAAATCTGTAAAACAACTGAGAACTATTTTGGAAACTGTGCTTTATCTGGTAAGGAACATGGTGTTTACAGTAAAATCAGGCATGTGGATAAGTGTTGCAGAACTCAATGCAAGGTCACCCAAAATGTTACACCAGATGTTCATTAATGTTACATAACAAACATCACAGTGAAGAAAGGAGGGTTACTAGCGGTTTACCACAGGGTTCAGTACTGGGACCGGTCCTTTTTAATGTCTTTATAAGTGACATTGCAGAGGAACTGGAAGGAAAAGTATGTCTCTTTGCAGACAACACAAGGATCTGCAACAGGGTTAATACACAAGATGGAGTGCAAAGGATGAGAAGGGACTTGGCAAGGTTGGAGGAATGGTCAGATGTATGACAGCTCAGATTCAATGCAAAGAAGTGCAAGGTAATGCACCTGGGAAACAAAACCCAGGGGAAGAGTACACAACGGGGGTTGAGATACTGACAACAGTAAAAATGGAAAGGGACCTGGGGGTAATTATATCAGATGACCTAAAGGTGGTAAAGCAATGTGAGAAGGCAGTAAGGAAGGCTGGGGGGATACTGGGATGCATAGGAAGAGGCATCAATAGTAGAAAACAAAAATTTGTTATCCCTCTGTACAGACAGTTGGTGAGACCCCATCTGGAGTACTGTGTGCAGTTCTGGAGACCACATCTCTGCAAAGACATAGACAGAGTGGAGGCTTTCCAGAGAAGGGCAACCAAAATGGCTCAGGGTCTGCGCCAGAAGACATACAAAGAAAGACTAAAGGAGCTTAATATGTATACCCTTGAGGAAAGAAGAGAGAGAGGGGACATGATAGAAACTTTCAAGTACCTCAAGGGAATCGACAAAGTTCAAGAGGGTAGCACCTTTCAGAAAAAGAGATGTGCAAGAACAAGGGGGCACAATTTGAAAATAGAGGTGGGACAGCTCAGAGGTAATGTGAGGAAGTATTTTTTCATGGAGAGGCTTGTGGATACAGGGAACAGCCCCCCGAGGAGGCCGTGGAATCAAGAACAGTGGTTGAATTCAGTAATGCATAGGACAGACATAAGGCAATCCTAGTGGGGCTAGGAGGAAGTAAGCTGTTGGTTAACAAGGATTTGCAGCTTATCTGTTAGGTAGAAAAATGAACAGACTAGGTAGGCCAAGCGGTCCTTATCTGCCATCAAATTCTATGTTTCTATCATGTTAAGGTCTCTACCAAAAGACAAACAGACAAATGTCACAAAGCAAAAAAGAAACAAACAGGTAAGCAAATCAGAACCAGCAAAAGTTACAGTGCACATGCCATGCAGCTCAACAGAGTACAATAATTTAAGAGACTGTTACACAAGGCAAAAACTGAATGCATTATATAATCTATCTTTAGATGTACTGGCAAGAAAGTAATGAGAAAACTGTATCTGCTCAAGCTACGTCTGCAAGCATAACAATTTGTGAACATGGCAATGCATAACGCTCACAGTTGTGGGCAATTATGATGAATGCCATCAACAAATTTTCCTCTAAGCTTGAGATTCTTGCTGCTAAGTTACAGGATTTTGACAGACTTACGTAAGAGAACTTGTGCTTGGTGTTTGATGGTGAATGGCTACATACTGTACACAACATAGTGAGGCATACTTCTGGGAGGAAACATGATTTTCAGAGCATTGTGAAACCTATCTCTGTAGATGAGTCTGGCAAAAAAACATAGAAACATAGAAACATAAACAGCAGATAAGGACCACTTGGCCCACCCAGTCTGCCCATTTCCCTACCTAATGGATAAGCTGCATATCCTAGTTAACCAGCAGCCTACTTCTTCCTACCCCTAACGCCATAGAATTGCCTCATGACTGTCCCACGCATGCTTGAATTCCACCACTGTTTTTGACTCCACAACCTCCTCCGGAAGGCTGTTTCATGCATCCACAACCCTCTCTGTGAAAAAATGCTTCCTTAAATTACCTCTGAGCCACCCCCCCCTCTTCAAATTGTGCCCCCTTTTTCTTGCTCACCTCTTTTTTTGAAAGATGCTACCCTCTTGGACTTTGTTGATTCCCTTGAGGTACTTTAAAGTTTCTATCATGTCCCCCCTCTCCCTCCTTTCCTCGAGGCTATACATATTAAGCTCCTTAAATCTCTCTCTTCATATGTCTTCCGGGTGCAGACCCTGCACCATTTTAGTTGCCCTCTTCTGGACAGCTTCCATCTTGTCTTTGTCTTTGACGAGATTGGGTCTCCAGAACTGCACGCAGTACTCCAGATGGGGTCTCACCAGCTGTCTGTACAGAAGGATAATAACTTCCTGTTTTCTACTGGTGATGCCTCTCCCTATGCATCCCAGCATCTCCCAGCACTCCTTGCTGCCCTCTCACATTGCTTGCCCACCTTTAGGTCATCTGATATAACTACCCCCAGATCCCTTTCCATTTTTGTTGTTGTTAGTATCTCAGCCCCCACTGTGTACTCTTTCCCTGGGTTTTAGTTTCCCAGGTGCATTACCTTGCACTTCTTAGCATTGAATCTAAGCTGCCATACATTTGACCATTCCTCTAACCTTGCCAAGTCCCTTCTCATCCTTTCCACCCCACCATGTGTATCAACTCTGTTGCAGATCTTTGTGTCATCTGCAAAGAGACATACTTTCCTTCCAGTCCCTCTGCAATGTGGCTTATAAAGACATTGAAGAGGACTGGTCCTAATACTGAACACTGCGGTACCCCACTAGTAACCCCCCTTTCTTCAGAGTGGACTTCATTTACTTTTACTCTCTGTGTCCTATTCTCCAGGCAATTCTTTACCCAGGCTGTCATCTTGGGACTCAATCCCAGGCTGGCTAACTTGTATATTAATCTTTTGTGTGGGACTGTGTCAAATGCCTTGCTAAAGTCTAGGTAGGCCATGTCCACAGCCCTCCCTGATCTACTACTCTGGTCACCCAGTCAAAGAAATCTATCAGATTCATCTGGCATGACCTTCCCACTGTAAATCCATGCTGCCTTTGGTCCTGTGCCCCTCTGGCCTCTAGATACTCAACAATTCTTTCCTTCAGAAGTGATTCCATCATTTTCCCTGTCACTGAGGTTAAACTAACAGGTCTGTAGTTTCCTGCTTCTGTCTTGCTCCCACTTTTGTGAAGGAGAATCACATCTGCCCTCCTCCAGTCCTCGGGTACCACCCCATCGTCCAATGATTTTTTAAAGAGGGTAGTCAGTGGTGTCACTAGTTCTACTCTTAGTTCTTTTAGAATTCTGGGATGAATCCCATCAGGCCCCATTGCTTTGTCCACCTTCAGTTTTAAGAGTTCTTTCAGAACCCTTTCTTCTGTAAAGGGACTGGTATCAACTTCTGTATCCAGAGTGTTTCTACTGTTTGTTTTAAGTACTTCCCCTCTTCCTTTGTAAATACTGAGCAAAAATATTTGTTTAGTATCTCTGCCTTTTCACAGTCACCCTCTGCCCACCTCCTCCCCTTTATTAAGCCTCACTTCCCCATGGTCTTCCTTTGCTCCCTGATGTACCTATAAAAGGTTTTAGCCCCCTTCTTAACTGAGTTGGCTATCTTTTAGTGTTTTACTAGTGCTACTCCATGATCCAATGGAGGAGATGGATGATGATAATTCTCCTGTTGAAAAGGAACAGAAACATTGTCCCACATGGGCATTTGGTGTGACATGCAATATCAGACAAGATTCTTTTCAGATGGTGGAAACATTCATTTCCATGTTTCTCAGTTCGAGAAAACTGCTTTTAAAACTTTGACAAGTGTGAGGTTCGGGCACACCGTGGCCTGCTGGGAGACTCATTAGCTTGCTTGCAAACTGGGCCATGTGACAGTATTTTTCATCACTTTCTTGCGATTGCTGTTCACAACTCAGGGATGCACAGATTTGTTAGAGGTTTGTTTCACCTCAGTTGTCATGTCAAAGACTTCACAGTATTTATGAACATACAAACATATGTATGTGCCAGCAGAAACAGACCACCTGGTCTTTCTAAGTCTGTTCGTATGTGCAGATAGCATCCCTAGTTTGCAGCTGCCCCACTCACCCTCCCATTTGTCATCCCACTGCCACCCCACCTCCCCACCCTCACTCTCCCCTGTTCCCTGTCCCATGCCCTTTTGAAACTGTACATAGATTTACATGATACAATTCATTCTGGTAGGGAGTTCCATTTTGCTGCCACCCTCTCTGTGAAATAGTGTCTCTTCATTTCCTTCCTAAATCTTCCCCCCTTTATTCTTAGTGCATGCCCCCTGGTGACCCCCCTTAACTTAAGGACCCCATCTGCCCCATCCTTATTTGACCAGAGCCTTGGCCCTCCTGCTTCTACATTCTGGCAACATACATCCCAACCCAGGACCAGTTCCCTCCCACCCATCAACTTGGCCCACTGGCCTTAAAATAGCCTCTATGAACATATGCAGCCTGCTGAAAAAATTTGACGCCCTCCAATGCTGGGCCACAGCACACCAACCGGACATCATAGCCCTGGTAGAAACCTGGCTGTCCAAATCCACCCCTGACTCTCTTGTCTCCCTCACTGGCTATACCCTATACCGGGAGGACCGAGTAGGCAAATGAGGGGGAGGCTGTGCAATCTACACTAGGGACATAATTACTGGTCAAGCTCTCCCTACCCCTGCCCTTGTAAATGAGGCCCAGGCCCTCACCCTCAAGCTCACCCCTGACCCCTCTAGGGGCCCTTTCTATTTCACCATTGCCTACATTCCCCCCAAAAATCGGAACCCAGCCTTGGTATCACTAACTGACTATCTGGCCACCCTTCACCATGCGGTGGAGCAAATCCTAGTTGGTAACCTAAACATAAACTGGCTCAGCCCCTCCTCTTCCTCAATCCAGGACACTTTTGCTGCCCAAGATTTGACACAACTCGTCACCCAACCCACTAGAATAAACCCAAAAACAGGAACCAGCACCCTACTGGATGTACTCATCACCAATCGACCCCAAAAAATCCAAAACATCCAGGTCCTACCAGACTCCCTAAGTGACCACTCCCCCATCCTATTTCTATGGGCAGCACCCAATCCCAAACCCAAAGCACAAACCACCCTCAGAAGGTGCCTTCGCCCAGGTGGGCTGAAAAAACTTAGGCAGTTTCTCACCCAGATAAACTGGTCCCCATTCAGCATGCACCAGACATTGACACTGCCCTCACTTTCTTCTCCCAAACGTTCAACAATGCCTGTGATCTCTTTGCACCCTTCACAAAAACCCGATCCAAAAAACAGAATGCACCCTGGGTCAGCCAGGCCCTCCTACAATTACTTAGAGATCGGGATAACCTCTGGCACCGTGCCACTGAAACAGGCCGGCTGGCTGATAGACAGAGCCTACAATGCAGCCCGGAATAAGTGCTCCTGGGCGGTCCATAAAGCCAAGGCCGACTACTACCAGGCCACCCTCACCTCTTCCTGGGGCTCGGCCCGCAAGTTCTGGGATAATATTAAGCAGTTAAATGGAAAGACGCGGTCCCTTCCCCCATCCCAGCTCGCTAGTAATGGTACTACCTCCACCGATCCTGCCTTCATAGCTAACTGCCTCAACACCGCTTTCACCGACCTTAGCTCAGTCCTCCCCAGTAATTTCTTTGAACCCCCAAACCAACCCCCGTCCGCCACCACCCCAGCTTCCATCTGCGCAAGGTATCTGCTCGGGAGGCCAGACCCATCCTTATCAAAGCTTTAAATGGCAACAATCCCGGCAGCGACTCGCTGGATCCCAGTATCCTCAGGTTGGTGCTAGATGAAGTCCTAGCCCCGCTCACCAGCCTACTAAACCGATCACTCTGCCTGGGACAATTTTCTTCTGCCTGGAAAACAGCCATAGTCACGCCCATTCATAAAGGTGGTGACAGGTCTGCAACCAACAACTACCGACCAATCTCCATCCTCCCGCCCCTCTCAAAAGCCCTGGAAAAAATCGTGGCCATTCAAATCATTGAATATCTATCCAAGCATGACATCTTATGCCCTGAGCAGCATGGCTTCCGTGCTGGCCAAGTACCAGCACCGTGCTAATTGAATTCGCCAATTTCCTTCACTCCTCCCTGGACACCAACTCACTAGCTGGTGCAGTGTTCATTGACCTATCAAAGGCTTTTGACACTGTCTCCCACCCTCTTCTGCTGAACGCCCTCTGTCACACTGGTCTCGCGGCTGGCCCACTGGCATGGTGCTCAAGCTACCTAAGCGCTCAGTAGCAGTGTGTAAAAATCAGTGGAACACTCTCTGATACCCGTCCCATACACTCAGGAGTTCCCCAAGGCTCCATCCTGGGCCCCCTCCTCTTCTCACTCTATCTGAACACCCTGCCCAGTGCCTGCTCGGACAAAATGCTTCTGTATGCGGATGATGCTGTCATTTTTGCCACTCACCGCAACCCCATCTCCCTTCAGGATTCCCTACAACAGTCCTTCAATGAGGCAGATGCCTGGTTTAAGGAGCACAGACTCATCATTAATCTTAAAAAAACCAAAGCTATGCTTTTTGCCCACCCCAAAACAAAGCTAGAAACCACCCACTCCATATTCTTCCTAGTACCAAACAACCTCTGGAACAAGTCTGCTCATACAAATACCTGGGATTACCTTCGACTCAGCCCTCACATTCCACCAGACACATAGAAGCCCTTGCATCCGCCACCAACATATGGCTTGGCATCCTCTTCCGCCATCGAAACTGCCTCCCCATATGCTCTCCGGCTGCTGTCAATCCTCAGTACTGTCCCTGGTGGACTATGGCTTACCAATCTATGGTGCTGCTAACACAACCGCTCTCAAAAAAATTCACATAACCCTAAATAAGGCTTGCAGACTGATTACTGGTGCCCCCAGGCTCACACACACCTGTCAACTGTATAACGATGCTAAACTCCTGACACTAGATGAACGACTTCGCTATCATACCTGCCTACTCACAAAAAAAATCCTACTCGGGCTCTCTCCACCAGGGGTGACTGCATCCATCTACCAGATCCCGCCCACTGTTGCCACAAGGTCCTCCAACAAGACCACTCTACTGGTCCCCAGATCAAGAACCACTCATAGTCAGAGGTCCTTCTGGTACAGAGCCCCACTCTGGTTTAACTCTCTCCCTTCCACCACCTCCAATGCCACCACAATCTCCAAATTCAAAACCACCCTTCTCAGCCAACTCCTCAACACTCGTAGCTGTTCCTGTCTCTGAATAAGGCCCTACCTCGACCACTCCACCCGTGACAATGCCCACCGGGCAGCTCCCCGCCTAGTCCAGCCCCATCCCTTACCCAGCACGCCATTCCTAAGTATAACCTGGCCAGAGCATGCTGTCTCATGCCAGTTGATTGCACAGCAAATGAAACCAGTTGTGTCTGACCTATCTCTATTACAAGTGTCCTGTAACTTAAATGTATGTTGTTTGACCACAGTTTGACGTGGCGCCTCTAACAAGCGCCTACTTGAAAAAACCTGTACTATGTAATCTAAATGCTATGTATGTCTCAATGTGATGAGGTACCTTCAGAAACGAGCCTCTGGCTCAAAGGTTGTAAACTGATTCTCACAAATAAATAAATAAAAAAAAATTCTTTATTAACTGATGGTGACATGCAAGGTGTGCTACAGTTTTATTAAGGCACGTAAGCTGTGGAAAACTTGTTCAGATGATGCTTGAACAGACAGACTTGATCATCTGCATCTTTGTGTGACAGTACAGGAGACACACTCGCTCAAAGTGTTTGGAACTGACTTAGCTAAATTTGAGATGAGTAAGTCTGAGAAATTTGATGTTGTATGTGTCACATGTAATCAGACATTCTATAGTAAACAAATACACAAGGTGAATCTGAACAATATTTTGACTTGGAATGGACTGTGGGGTCATTTGGTTGCCTACTTGTTGCTGAAAACTGATTTTTAGCTTGATGAAACAGTAGACATGTGTACATACTGTTTACGTAAGATACGATCAGATAGTTTACCTCTTAGATCTGTACTGAACAATATAGAGGTCAATATCAGACCCACTGACATTCCACACTGAATTTGTTTGAATGGATTCTGAGATTTATTTATTTATTTATTTATTGAAATAATCAGTTTTACAACCTTTGAGTCAGAGACTCGTTTACAAAGGTACCTCGTCACCGGGGGGAGTAGACACCAATTAAGTGAGGTTTAGACAGAGGTTACATACAGGTGAGATACATACATACAGTTGAGTTACATGCATCGTTATATAAACACAGTTGTTACAGTTATTCAGTTATACCATTACACAGTCATCCGTGGAACCCAGTGAAGACTTAGGGGGCTATTCAAGACAGGGTTATGTTCCACTAGAGGCATTTACAGCACCGGCTGTCAATAATGTCTTTATGGAGGGCTATTTTGAACAGGCCAATCCTGGGAATCTTTGTGATTCCCTCAGGAAGGGAGTTAAACCAGGCCGGGGCTTTATGATGAAAGGATCTTTGGCAGAGAGAGGTCCTTGCTCTGGGTACTAGGAAGGTGGTTTTGGTGAAGTTATGGGTTAGCACAGGCCGGACAGCCAGTTGTAGGGATGCAGAGACCCCTGGTGGGCATAACCCAGACAGGGACTTTCTAGCCAGCAGGCAGGTGTGGTATTTCAGCCATTTCTCAAGAGTGAGTATGTTAGTGGCAGAGTATAGCAGGCAAGCATGAGTTCTGTTATGGGCGCCGGTCAGGAGCCTACAGGCTTTGTTAATAGAGGTCTGGACTTTAGAGAGGGCGGTGGGGTCTGCAGCTGCATATTTTGGAAGTCCGTAGTCAGCCAGAGACAACACAGATGAGGTGATGGCCAATTTTAAGGCAGATTCTGGGAGGCAGTCTTTATGGCAGTAGAGGAGCCCAATCCTGGAGTTCATGGCTGATGACAGGGCTTTTAGATGTGTGTGGAATGTAAAGCCTGCATCAAAAGTGATGCCCAGGTACTTATATATTGTTACCTGTTCAAGTGGAAGGAGTGTGCTAGGGGTAATGAGAAGGGGAGTATCCTTGGTACTGTTTTGCCGATGTGCAAACAGCATTGACTTTGTTTTTTTCAGGTTCAGGACTAGCCGATGGTTACTGAACCATTTTTCTGCTTGGAGGAAAGTGCTTTGCACCGTGCTTTGGAGTAGGAGTGGGTCCGAGTGTGATGCTAAGAACACTGCATCACCTGCATAAAGCAGTATTTTGTTGGAGCAGGAGCCTGGGAAGGTGTTTAGGAAGAGACTGAAAAGGGTGGGCCCAAGGATGGAGCCTTGCGGGACCCCTGAGGGTACTGGTAGGTTGGTGGAGAAGGTCCTATTTAGTTTAACTCTTTGGGATCTGTTGTGTAGGTAGCTTGAGAACCAGTTCAGGGGGCCAGATGAGAATCCCAGTTGGCTAAGGGAGTTTAACAGCAGGGGGTGGCACACAGTGTCAAAGGCCTTGGATAGGTCGATGAAAACTGCCCCTGCAAGTTGCCCATCATCAAGCGCAGAGTGTATATGGTGGGAGAATTCCAGAAGGGCAGTGGATGTGCTGTGGCCCGGATGAAACCCATGTTGCTCAGGACATAGGATGTCGTATTTAGATAGGCATTCTATTAGCTATATTGATTCTATTTTTTCCAAGGCTTTGGAGAGTGGGGGAAGGATGGAGATGGGCCTGTAGTTATTTGGTAGTGTTCGGTCCCCAGACTTATGGATGGGGGTGACTTCAGCCTGTTTCCATGCTTCCGGGAATTGGCCAAAGCATAGGGATTTATTAATGGCAATCGTGAGGGGGATTAGCATGACGTCCAGCGTGAGGCGGAGTATCCTGGAGTCAAGGGGGTCATTACAGACAATGAAGCCTTTCCAAACAATTCTATGTTTGAATACTAAAAGCAAACCTATGCCACAGAAAGAACTAATTAAGTAATTGAAAGGCTCTATCATGTACCTACTACTGCTATTGCAAGAAAATGTCTAGACCATTAGCAGAGACAACAGTATTGTCATTCTTGTTAATGGCATCCTGACAAAGTCAAAGGCCATTTGGCAAGATGTTATGTTCAGAAGGTTAACAAAACTCTACACTATTTGAAACTACGCAATGTCTTTTATGAGGATATCAGTATAGATTACTTTGCTGGCATTGGGCCCTATGCAATAATGGTCAGCGTGACTATGACCTGCATATCTGCAGCACATAGTCACTCTGCTCCCTTTGTGACCCTCGTACTGGATGCACTAGTGGACCAATGCACCTGATCAACCATGCCCATGAACTGCAACACCCTGGAGGCAGGCTGGAAGTGTGCCAACACTACGCATCATGCTCTAAGGCATGTAGTGTGGAGGAGGGTGCAGGGTATGCCAGGGGGGACCCTGCCTTACCTCCCGTACGTGTGGCACACACAGAGTCCCCTGCCTGAATCAGGTCGACCGATCCAGTCATTGCCAACTGAACACCACCACTTGTGCCCCATGTCTGCCCACACACCTTGGCAAAACTGTGCTCACCCATCGCTGGCACAGATGTAAGCCCCCATAGAATACAGTGGGGCACTGGCTCCATGATTGCTGTACCCCACACCCAGCTGTCTCATCCACTTATCCAGCTGCACCCCCCAGGTACTGCAGGACCTAATGTAGTGGTGCCCCCATAGGACACAGACTGCCGGCCCCATGACCCCTGAACATGACTCCCCCATTGAGGTGGTCAGAGGCCCCCCATGGCACCAGCAACCCCCAGCCAATGCCCCGTATGCCTGCCGTGGCCATGGACACAGATGGCCAGTGGTACAGCCCTCCACACACCACCACAAATGCCAGCTGTCTGACATGTTCTGGGGCACACAGCCACTGCATGCCCACATAAGTCAGACAGCTGGCAGCTATGGCAGTGTGTGGAGGGTTGTGTCACTGGCCTTCTCTGTCCACCGCACTGGTGGGTGTATGGGACACTTGGTGGGGGTTACCGATGCTGTGACTGAGAAAGGGTCCTCCTGCAGATGGGGAGTGTACAGGGCTGGGGTACACCTCACACCACTGTGTGTGTGGTAGAGGAGTTGCATCTGCTGTCTTGGACTGGTGCCATGTACTGGAGGAGGGGCTCATGTGGGTGTGGGTAATTGGTGGTGCCCTGGGTGTTTCTGTGTGATGGGTACCAGCAGGGGCTATTGGCACGGGAGCATGGGTCCTTGTGCCTGTGGGTGCTGTAAACACACCTGGAATCATGCCTGCCTGCATAAGGGATCCAATGTGGGACTCAGCATTGGCATCCAATTGGATGCCTGGCTGGTCCATGAGTCCAGCTCTGGCCACCCTACAGAGCCATGAGCACTGGGGGGCGGGGCCCATGGACAGGTGGTGGCTGTTGATGCATGTGGCAGGTGCACACCTGTCTGCAGGTGCAGAGCTATGCAGGTGGGATATGCACCTCCAGCATGTACTTCCTGCCCATTAGTGCACAGGGCCCAGTGACAGTAACTTCGGGGTACTTGACAGTAATAAAGCAATGATTGAAAAGGCTTCCATGACTACAGATGAAAATGTGATTGAACAATTAACAATTCAGCCTCTACGTGGAAGGATTCAGTTATGGATAATATTGACTTGTACCACCTCAAGCAGGTAGAAGGGACACCTGTAAGTATCTAGGACAAATACATTGGAGGCTCATTGCTTCCCTGACCTGTTCCCACATGGAACAGGTAAACATTTGGACAAACCTGAGGTACATGTTCCTGGAGCTGAGTACTAAATATAGACTTTGTCGGCAGATAAGGACCACTGGGCCCACCCAGTCTGCCCATTTCCCTACCTATTGGATAAGCTGCAGATTCTAGTTAACCAAGAGCCTACTTCCTGAAACCCCCCATTATAATTGCCTTATGTCTGTCCCATGCATGTTTGAATTCCCCCACTGTTTTAGACCCCACAGCCTCTCCAGGAAGGTGGTTCCATGTGTCCACCACTCTCTCCATGAAAAAGAACTTCCTCACATTACCCCTGAGCCATCCCCCCTCTAGCTTTAAATTGTGCCCCCTTGTTCTTACACATCTCTTTTTCTGAAAGATGCTACCCTGCTGGACTTTGTTGATTCCCTTGAGGTACTTAAAAGTTTCTATCATGTCCCTCCTGTCCCTCCTTTCATCAAGCGTATACATATTAAGGTCTCTCAGTCTCTCTTCATGTGCTTTCTGATGTAGACCCTGCACCATTTTAGTTGCCGTCCTCTGGACTGCTTCCATCCTGTTTATGTCCTTTCATAGATGAGGTCTCCAAAACTGCACACAGTACTCCAGATGGGCACTCACCAACTGTCTGTATAGAGGGATAACCACTTCCCTTTTTCTACTTGTGATGCCCCTCCCTATGCATCCCAGTATCCCAATGGCTTTCCTTATTGACTTCTCACATTGCTTATCCACCTTTAGGTTATCTGATATGACTACACCCAGATCCATTTCCATTATTGTTGTTGTTAGTACCCCCCCTGCTATTGTGTACTCTTCTCTTGGATTTTTATTTCCCAGGAGCATTACTTTGCACTTCTTTGCATGAATCTAAGTTGCCATTTGTCTGACCATTCCTTCAACCTTGCCAAGTCCCTTCTCATCCTTTCTACCCCCCCTTGTGTATCAACTCTGTTACAGATCTTTGTGTCATCCACAAAGAGGCATACCTTTCCTTCCAGACCCTCTGCAATGTCACCTATAAAAACGTTAAAGAGGACTGGACCCAGGACTGAGCACTGAGGTACTCCGCTAGTAACCCCTCTTTCTTCAGAATGTGTTCCATTCACTGTTACCTTCTGTGTCCTGTTGTGCAGCCAGTTTGCTACCCAGGCTACCACCCTGGGACCCACTCCCAGGCTGGCTAACTTGATTATTAATCTTTTGTGCGGGACTGTGTCAAATTCCTTGCTAAAGTCTAGGTAGGCCATATCCACAGCCCCTCCCAGGTCTATTACTTTGGTCACCCAGTCAAAGAAATTGATTAGATTCATCTGACATGATCTTCCTGCTGTGAATCCATGCTGCTTTGTGTCCTGTGCCCAGCTGGCCTCTAGGTACACTACAGTTCTTTCTTTCAGAAGTGATTCCATCATTTTCCCCACCACTGAGGTCAAACTAACAGGTCTGTAGTTTCCTGCTTCTGCCTTGCTCCCACTTTTGTGAAGGGGAATCACATCTGCCCTCCTCCAGTCCTCAGGTACCACCCCATCTTCCCATGATTTGTTAAAAAGTGTGGTTAGTGGTGTCACTAGGTCCTCCCTTAACTCTTTTAGGATTCTAGGGTGAATCCTGTCAGGCCCCATTGCTTTGTCCACCTTGAGTTTTAGGAGTTCTTTCAGTACTCTTTCTTCTGTAAATGGACTGGTGTTAACCCCACTATCCAGAGTGCTTCTACTGTTTGGTTTTGGTAACTCCTCCTCTTCTTCTTTTGTGAATACTGAGCAAAAGTATTCATTCAGTATCTCTGTCTTTTCACTGTCTCCCTCTGCCCACTTCCCCTCTCCTTTATTAATCTTCACTGTTCCTCCCTTAACCTTTCTATGCTCCCTAATGTACCTATAAAAGGTTTTATCCCTCTTCTTAACTGAGTTGGCTATCTTTTCCTCAGTTTGGTCCTTTGCTTTTCTGACTGCCCTCCCCACTTTTTTCTGCTTTAATTGATACAGTTCCCAGTCGTGCTCCTTCTGTGATTCCTTATACTTTTTGAATGCAGCCTTTTGCTTCTTAACTGTCCCTGACACATCTTATGAGAGCCATAGTGTTTTTTTATTCCTCTTTGTTTTCTTTATTTGTTTCACACAAAGGCTTGTTGCCTCCATGGTGGCAGTTTTGATTTTTCTCCATTGTTCTTCCACCCCTCCTTTCTGGCCATTTGCTAATGCATTCCTCAGGTATTCACCCATTATGCCAAAGTCAGCCCTTCTAAAGTCCAGTATCCTTGTCTCTGTATGGCTTGTCTCCATGGTTGTGTTTATTGTGAAGCACACTGTGCAGTGGTCGCTTGTTCCCAGATGTCCACTGACTTCTAAGTTTGTGATCCTCTCTCCATTTGAGAGTACCAGGTCTAATATTGCTCCCTCCTGAGTGGGTTCCACCACTAACTGTCTAAGACATGCTCCCTGTAGGGCATCGAGAATGACCCTGCTCTTGGATGTGGCTGCAGTCCATGTCACCCAGTTAACATCAGGCATATTCAGGTCCCCCATCAACAGTATCTCCCCTTTTTCAGCCATTTTGAGAATGCCTTTATCATCTTCTTGTCCATTTCCTCCCCTTGAGATGGGGGTCTGTATACAACC
The DNA here is from genome assembly GCA_016271365.2 of Neoceratodus forsteri. Taxonomy (NCBI): domain Eukaryota; kingdom Metazoa; phylum Chordata; order Ceratodontiformes; family Ceratodontidae; genus Neoceratodus; species Neoceratodus forsteri. The sequence goes on from CM028130.1 coordinate 61,699,647, forward strand.
CCTGTGCGGATTGTCATGCCATTTCCTGTCTCCAAGGTGACCCAGAGTTCCTCTTGTCCTCCCTCTTTAATTTTTAGTTCTGTAGCTTTGATCCCTTCCCTTATATAGAGAGCTACTCCACCTCCACTTTTACCCTCCCTATCCCTTCTGTAGATTGTGTGCCCTGGTATGTTGACATCCCAGTCATGGTTCTCCGTGTACCATGTTTCTGTGACTGCCACAATGTCCAAGTGTTCCTCTTCCATCAGGGCTACTAGCTCTCGAAGCTTGTTTCCCCGACTACAAGCATTGGTATTCATTGCCCTCCATTTAATGTTGGCTTTATCCTTTTTTACCCCATCCCTGCTCTTTTTGCCCTTGTCCATTTTTCCATTTACCCCTGTCCTGCCCTCTGTCAAGCTCTGTACCTCAGTGTTTACCCTACTTCCTGCCATGTTTTGTGGGGGGAAGCTTGAACTTTCCTGTTTACTATCAGCACCTCCCCCCTTGGCTAGTTTAAAAGCTTGCCAAGGAAGCCTTTAAATCTGTCACCTAGGACCGTATTTACCTTCCTGGACAGATGCAGACAATCATGCCAGTATAGACCTTCATCTCTCCAGGTGGACCCCCAGTCCCCAATGAAGCCAAAACCCTGTGCTCTGCACCAGTTTTGCAACCATTCATTAAACTGCATGGTGTGCAGTACCCTAGCATCACCCCTGCCATAGACTGGTAGCACCTCTGAGAAGGTTACCATGCTTGCTACCAGTCTGAGGCCCCTCCCCAACTCCACAAATTCATCCTGCACTGCACTGATCTCATGCCTAGCTAGGTCATTTGTCCCAAGGTGGACAATGATATCTAGTTTCCTCTCCTGTGATGCTGCTTCTGCAATCTTGAGGATTTGCTTCCTGTCCCTCCAAGCCATGGCACCAGGCAGGCACCTTACTTCCCTCTCCTCTCCATTCCCCAGGTCTACACCCCTAACAATTGAGTCCCCTATCAGAAGATGTTTCTTTCCCCTGTGTTGTCCCTTGTCACTCTTTTGTGGGTCTCCCTTGTGGATGTCCCCAGCATTCTTCTTGGTCTCCAATGAGGGTGTCATCATAGAGGAACCTTGATTTGCAAGACTGACATATGATTTGTGTAGAGGTGCAATTCAGGGGCTACACCTCTGTTATACCACCCTTACCCTCCCAGAACCTACTGTGGTCCATCTGATCTTCACTCATGGCAACCTCTGAGACAGTGGTTGTGGAACCAGTGCTCTTTGGGTGGGGGAGGCCTCCTTAGTCCTTGCCAGTTCAGCCTGGAGGTGGGCAACCTCTCCCTCAGAGCTGACGGTTGCTTGCAAATAGGGCAGTAATGCAGGTTCCAGAATGTATCCCGGAAAATTGCTGCCCCACAGCCAGTTCATTGCACCACTCCCCACATGTCCCTCTTCCTTATAATATACAATGAGTAACATATATATATTTTTTTTGTGTACTTACCCTTTATGCCCTGTGCTGGGTAATTAAGAATATGACAGTTCTGCTCCAAGGCCTGTTGAGGAAGTGATGTCAGAACCTTAGCTATAAAGGAAATGCCACACCTGAGGTGTTTGTTCTCTGCAGTAAAGCAAGTTTCTCAGCCTCCAATAGGAGCAGGTAAGTCTTTTCTGACTGGCTTTTCTCTGTGTAGCTTGCCTAAGACAGAACAGTGATAAAAGCCCCACCCAGAATTAATTGATTGACTAGTGACACCTGTGATGTAAGCAGGCCTTTCAGTGAAGACAATTTGCTATGTCTGCTTCTAATACACACACAAACCTTTTATCTGAAACCAGGGATAAACTCACTGCTTAGCCAGCAGGACACTTCTAAAATATTGAACAAATATCGTTCCAAATCCTATGTGTCTAGCATAGAAATCAAGCAACTTCAGTTGTATTACAACCCCTCTGGTTATAAAGTTACTGCACTGTAATGGAATCCTGCAATTCTTAATGCCGATAAGAAAATAATGAAACTTTCTGTAGAAAGTGTAGCTTACCTTCCTAGTCCCCTACAATACTATGTTTTACCAATTTTCCAGTTCCTCAAATGCATTCTAGTTTGTTCTCTGCAGTATAGCAAGTTTCTCAGCTTCCAACAGGAGACGGCAAGTCTTTTCTGACTGGCTTTTCACTGAGTAGCTTGCCTAAGACAGAACAGTGATAAAAGTCCCACCCAGAATCAATTGATTGACTAGTGACACCTGTGATGTAAGCAGGCCTTTCAGTGAAGACAATTTGCTATGTCTGCTTCTAATACACACACAAACCTTTTATCTGAAACCAGGGATAAACTCACTGCTTAGCCAGCAGGACACTTCTAAAATAATGCACAAATATCCTTCCAAATCCTATGTGTCTAGCACAGGAATCAAGCAACTTCAGTTGTATTACAACCCCTCTGGTTATAAAATTACTACACTTTAATGGAATCCTGCAATTCTTAATGCAAATAAGAATATAATGAAACTTTCTGTAGAAAGTGTAGCTTACCTTCCTAGTCCCCTACAATATTATGTTTTACCAAGTTCCCAGTTCCTCAAATGCATTCTAGTTTGTTCTCTGCAGTATAGCAAGTTTCTCAGCTTCCAACAGGAGCAGGCAAGTCTTTTGACTTGGATGACAAGTTTTGGAGAAAGATACAGTATCTGTTTCACCTGCTGTGGGAGAGTGAGCTTAGTATCCTCTCAGCATCCATTGCACACACTTTGAATCTGATCATAGATTTTCAGGGCATGACACAAGGATGAGAATCTTAGTTCCATCCTGTTAAGTATACATGGGGCAAAAGAATACTGGTATAGGAGGCACTCAGAAGTATTCTGAATGTTATGAGAGTTTGGTGCCGCTACATGGTTTGTTACTCTGAGTTGTGTTGAGTACTCATAGGAAGAGTTAGCAGACCTCCTGAAGTGGGAAAATTCAGATGTAGCTGCCATAGCATCTATGAATCTTGGTGAGATGCGCTCTCTGGACCCTGTATCTGTTTCACTACACTTTTAGCATCAGTTTCAAGCAGTCCTCAAGTTCATTCTATCAAAAAAAAGTCCTCCTCTTTTACTTGTAGAGCACTACTTCTGGAAGATGGAATACCAAGCACACAGAGCTTCTCACACTCACATGCTACTGTGGGTTAAGGATGTGCTTCACATTGGAGACTGTAATGTTTCCAAGATACTCAACTTCATCATGAAGTACATCATGTGCAAGATTCCTGACAAATATGACAGTGCAACACTGTGGAAACTAGTTGAGAAATTCTAGTGACATTTGTGTTGCAAGTATTGCCATAAGGAGGGCAAAAAGCCAGTGTAACAGGTACACAAGGTGTCGATTTGGATTTCTGATGCAAGTGGGTGAGAATGCTCTATTAAATGACATCTTCTCTGCCATGCACTATCACCTGAAAGCAAAATTCACAAAGAGAGTGCATGAGTTGCCCATTCAGGAATTTGAGGCATTCATCAATGACTACAGTCCAGCATTACTGTTGATGTGGTCAGCTTGCATTGACGTTCAATTTGTTGCAGACAGCTTCATGGCTTTGATGCAGTATGTCACTTTGTACATAACCTAGAATGACCAGAGTTGCTTACAGGAGCTTTGGGAAGATCTGGCAGACAGCAACAGATCTATATCTTCATGTTTGTGGTCCCTAGGGTTGAAAATTCTGTCACACCAAGAACGTGGAGCCCACAAAGCATGGGACCGACTAACTGGTGCACACCTCTTTAGCAAATTGGAGTCAATCCGTTACCTGAACATCAACTTTAAGGAAAAGAGATGAGTTTTGAGAAGTCATGAGGAGATTGAAGGATTTGCTTCAACAAACATTCTCAAGAACAAACTAATTGACACATACTTTCCAAAGAACCATGCTGCTATGGTTGACATGTCTATGTTTGAAGTCACACAATGATTTGACTAAAAATGGAGGGTTGTATCAGATCCTTGTAGAGAAATCTGCAAAGTCACTGAATTGGAAGGAAGTCTTGTGAAGAGACACAAACTGTGGCTGACTGACCACATGAAGCTCAACCTGAAAATCACAGAAAAGAGAGAACATTATTACTTTGCTCTTCTCTTTCTATTCAAACCATGGAGATATGAAGTTTAATTAAAAGGCAGTTGTGACTCATTTAATGAACAATTTCACCTTAGTTGTGAATCATTCCAAACTGAAGCATCATCCACTTATAGCAACAGATTGTACTTAGAGGAAGAACACCTTGAGAAAGAGAGACAAGAGCTGGAAGATGATACTCCAGTTAACTTGCAAGAGCTGTCTGTCCCAGAAGGAGAAACAACTCTGGGACCTCTCCTTCCTGCTAACGATCTTGCAGTACTGATGTCTGAGGTTGAAAGTGCTATGCAGCAAACTAGTCACTTCACCAGTGACAAGTACATGCCTCACCACATATTAAATGGCCATCAGTACTAGATTTGCCGTGCTGTCATGAATGCTGTGGAACATGACATGCAGCATTGTAACAAGCAGTTCTGTGAAACATACATGTTCATCAGTGGTGCTTCTGTTAGTGGTAAAAATGTTGTTTATTGATGCCATTAGTGCAGCAATAAGAAATCTTACTGGTGTGTCAACCTCTGTGATTGTGTCAGTTCTGACCAGACTAGCAACATACAGTGTAGGTGGTGTTACACTCAACTGACCATTTATGCTACCTGTTGAGCATGGCAACACAGGACAGTATCACAAACTGTCATTTGAGGTTGCTAGTTAGCTATGGTCCATGTTTGACAACATGAAACTTTAATCATTGATGAAATCAGCATGGTTTCAAAATGTTCTCCTTGCATACATTCACCTTTGACTGCAGGAAATAGTCACCAGAAATAACAATCTACCAATTGGTGAGAAAAAAACATACTAGTGCTTGGAGACCTTTTACAACTTACCCTTGTTAATGATCAGCATGTTTTCACTACTCTGTCTGTTGAACAGGCAAAAAAGACAATTGGCTGCATAGGTGGAGTCCATCTATGGGAGTAATTCACTTATGCTGAGCTGTCACAGAATATGAGATAGCATGGGGATCTACAATACAAAGCCCTGCTTGAGGAACCTCACATTGGGAACTTGTCAAGTTGTAATGTAGACATACTGAAGACATGCATCATTACCAGAAAACAAAGTACAATGCAGGATGCATGTGACATGTTTTCTAGACTACACACAGAAGATGTACACTTTGTCTGTTTGAATGCCGTGGCTTAAGCAATGCACTGAGTTCAACCAAACTATGTTGGAGAGAGAACAGCAAACAACTGTTACACTGACATCACTTGACTCAATTGGTGGTGTGAACTTAAGCCATTCAGTGGTGTCTAAGATGGTGGCAAGACCTCGAAAATTGACCACAGATGTTTCACACACTGCAGGGTTAGAAGCAGTCCTGTTACTATGTAACAATGCTCATGCGATGCTTTGTTGCAATCTTGATGTAGCTCAGGGACTTGTTAATGGTGCTATGGGACACATAGTGGACTTTCTCTACAATGTACAGAAAACATTTGTTGAGGTGGTTTTGTTGAAATTTGACAATCTTGATTAACCTGTACCCATTCACAGGTACACTGTTAAGTTCCAGACTGTGAAGGACATTTAAGTAATAAAGAAACAGTTTCCCCCCTGTCTTGCATAAGCTGTACCCACACACAAATCTCAAGGCTTGAGCACTGATGCTGCGATGGTTGACATAGGCACTGCAATCTTTAAAGATGGCATGAATATATTGTCTAATCTTGTGTAAGGATTCTAGCAGGACTGTACATAACTAGTTTTTCACCAAACAGAGTCCGTGCTGATGTTAAGTGTATTGTTGAGTACAACAGGTTACTTACGCTATACAAACCAAGCAAGGAACTTATTACTATACAGTACCTCGTAATGTGGTGATGCATGATGTGTCTGTCGATGCATCATATAGGCTGAAAAGAAAGAAACCTAGCAAACTTCACTCTTCCATATTTGTTGTTTCTGACAACACTTCAGTCTGTGATCACATGAGTTCACCACCAGCAAAGCAAAGCATTGGTGTTTTATCTATGCCAACATTTGACAATAGCATTGGGGTTAACTGCTATGCTAATGCTGCAATGCAAACATTCCTATGTATGCCAGAATTTGTTGAGGTGGTCAATACTTGCAAATCAACAAATCTCATAGAGACATTGAAGAGAATTATAAGGGGGTAGCCAACTGCAACTCCCAAGTCTACAGAGCTTAACACCTCTTCACTTAACTCTGTCATGCTATCATTGACAAGGAGCATTCACTGATACTACACAGCAAGATGTGACAGAGTTCATGATGGGTATTATCAACACTTTACATGAGGATGATATATCACTCAGACAGTACTTCACACTGAATTACGTGAGCACATACAAATGTCTAGCATGTGGTAACACAGACAGAGAAATCACAAATGACATGCTCTGGATTTCTGTTCACATTCTGGATGAAACATCTGTAAAATTTTGAAAACTGTTCCATAATGCTCAGGGTGGATGGTAATGCCAGAGATGTGGTAGAGCTTCAACACGATCTCTCAGACTGACTCAAAGCAGTACATATGTCATGATTGTACAACAGCAGTTTAACTCACTTGGTTTGAAAATTATGACTCCCATTACTAAGTTTACTGCTGTTAAAATCCAATTTTCTAGTAATATCTTTGACACTCATGCTATCATTTTCCACCATAGCCCATTTGTACTGTCTGGTCATTATGTGACACGGCACAGGTACAGTCATGGATTGGATTACATGTAATGACAGAATCTGCAACATGAAGGAAAGACTGTCCAAAAGTCTCAAAGATGCATATGTCATATATTGAGAAACATGGATCTTGTGCAAGCTACTGAAGAGTAGGATATAGTAGTCAGCCTTACAGTTTTCCTGTTACCACCTTACAATATTACACTTTATTCATATACACAAGAATATCTGTTATATTACGTTGCTGTTACTCTGTACATACTGACAGATCATACAGCACAGTTGTTCTCTTGCTACTGGTTGTTTTGTGTAATGTGACAGTCATGCCACAACACATTTCCACAGTTTTGTCATAAGAACAGTGAAAAGCATCACTACTCTTACAGTTTCTTTCTACATGTAATGCCTTGATACCTTTGCTGATAACTACATACTTCAGTTCAAGTGGACTCATAATACTAGACTGCTGTGCTGCATACATACAGTATATCAGCAAGTATACAGTATCATAGTTCTTGTAGACGTTTGAAATGTCATAGTGCTGTTAAACAGATGTGTGACACAACCTCTACCTACTGTACTAACATCAGTGCTACTAAGACATTGCTACGACTGACAAACACATCTATACTATGACACCATTTTGTATCAACCAATGCACAACTACCAAACTGTGACTCAGACTTGTACATATTTATATATTGCTGTTAACATAATTTTTTGTGAAGTATTTACTACATTACTTTATTTGTAATGAAGTGCAGTTGACGGTGCTTGTAATCGTTACATACACGTCATGTATTAACATGTTAAGAAGGTAGTGGTGCTTTTTTTACAACTGTGAAAAGTGAAGATAGCTGATGCACAATGACTAATTGATGTAGCTATTTATTTGTTTGATGTTAATCATAAAACATGTCACATTGCGTTACAATCTGGCACTGATTTAAAGAGCCACTGATGACATTTCTACAAGCCTGCTGCATTTCATTCCTCATGCCTCATTAATGCTATACATGAATATTTCATAGTCTAACATTTGGTGCGGTTCACGCTCAACATGGGGAGGGAAACAAGGGGCACAGGTACAAGGGTGATTGAGTTCAGGGGGTGGACTTTAAGAAGATGGAGGAAATTTGGGTCAGGCACCCAGCAGGTATGCAACCACAAGTGGATGCAGACCAGAAATGGGACATCATAAAGGAAGGACTGGTGGAGGCTATGGAGTCTTGCACTAGGATAAAAATCAAGCAGGGAAGGGCAAAGAAAACCAGTTGGCTGACACAGGAGGTTATGGAAGGGGTGAGGGCCAAGAGGGCAGCATTTTGAAAGTACAGGAAATTGGGGAGGGGAGAAGATAAGGATGCATACATGGAGAAATCCAGGGAGGTTAAAAGACTGGTCAGGGTGGCCAAGGTGTCCAGGGAGCTGAGACTGGTGCAGGGAATCAAAAGTGGAGAAAAAGACTTCATCCTCAACATCAGAGAGGGAAAAAGGAGCAAAGATCAACTGGTGAAGATTAAGAAGGATGGGGGTGGATAAAGGGGTAGAGTAGGCAGAGGCACCGAATGAATGCTTCTGCTCTGTATTCATGCAGGAGAAGGGGGATCAGATACCCCAGGAGAGGAGGGGTGGATGAGGGAGACAACAGATGTAGAGATTAAAGAGAGCAGGGTACTTAATGGGTTGAGGGCATTAAGGGTGGACAAAGTACCTGGACCTGACAGCATTTACCCTAGGGTACTAAAGAAGTTGGCAGAGGTCATGGCAGTGCCACTGCACCTGTTCAATACCTCTTTGGACACAGGATGTGCTTCATAGGACAGGAGAATGGCCCATGTGGTGCCAATCCACAAAAATGGCCCAAAGGATGAACCAGAAAACTACAGGTTAGTGAGCGTCACATCAATCATGGGAAAGCACATGGAGACCATCCTAAAAGAGAGGCTAGTGAGCTTCTTGGAGGAAAATGGTCTCCAGGATGGTCAACAGCATGAATCTGTAGTGGGCAGATCCTGCCTGCATACTTTGTGGAGTACTATAACAGGGCGACGAAGGAACTGGACAAGGGCCATGCAATGGATGTCCAGTATTTAGACGTCAGCAAGGCCTTTGATTCAGTGCTGCATGGGAGGTTGAGGGGGAAAATGGAATATGTGGGGGCAGGACCAAAAATGCTGAAATGGATCACAAACTGGCTAAAGGAAAGGCAAAAAAGGGTGGTGGTGGGGGGGAACATCTCATCATCGAGAGTGGTGATTAGCTTGGTACTGCAGGGATCAGTACTAGGACTGGTGCTGTTTGGGATTTTTAATACAGATATCTCACATGGGATCTAGAGCAGTATCAGTCTGTTCACAGATGATACCAAGATGGTAGCTGTGGTTGGTGATGAGGAGGGGTGGAAGGGGTTGTAGGAGGACCTGACTAAGCTGCAAAAGTGGGCAGAAACATGGCAGTTGGGGTTCAACACCAAGAAGTGCAACTGTTCTGCACTTCAGACCAAGAACCAGGGGAGGGATTATCACTTGAATGGGGTACAGCTGGAAAGCTCCACAGAGAAGAAGGACCTAGGAGTGATCATTACTGGGAGCATGAACTACTCTGCTCAGTGCAGGAAGGTGGCAGCAAAAGCCAGTAACATGCTGGGGTTTATTGCAAAGAGTGATCTCATCCAGAAGGAGAGAGGTTATCCTGCCCCTGTATAGGTCATTGGTCAGGCTCCACCTGGAGCACTGCATCCTGTACTGGCACCCATTCCTGAAGAAGAACATCAGATTGCTGGAGGAGGTGCAGTGGAGAGCCACAAAGATGATCCAGGAATTAGAGAGCAAGCCCTGTAAGGACAGGCTGGGAGAGTTGAATATTTATTCATTGGAGGAGAGGAGGGATAGGGGGATATGATCCAGACCTTGAAGTATCTGAAGGGGATAAACAAGATCAACACAGAAGGAATTTTCCAGATGAGAAGGGGGAGGGACATGAGACGGCATGGACTGAAACTGGAAGGGGAAAGATTCAGGAGTGAGATGAGGAGACATTTTTTCACTGAAAGAGTGGATGAGAAATGGAACACTTAACCAGATGAGATAGTGTCCTGTAATACAGTGGGCAGTTTCAAGAGGGGTTGGGACAGGGTAAGGGTAAGGTATACTGGGAAGGGGGGGCAGGAATGGCAGCTGCAAGATGAGGTGCTAACTGCACACTTGAGCAGACTCAATAGCCTGTGAGGCCAGTTTCTGCTGGAAATTTTATATGTTAATTTATTTGTAACTTACTGTCATTTCTAGATTGCACAGGTACTTTAGCAGAACCATAATGTTAGTGACATTATGCAGCAGTTATTATCAACAATGTCAGGTGATGTCATACATAGTATTGAATGCTCTGCTTCTTGCAAAAATACAGAGTTTTGTAACGGGAGAGCTTTCAATTACCAGCTGCCATGTTCTGTTATGTATTTAATATGCTGTTTTAACAGTTTCTGTCTCATGTCTGTGTGTGTGTGTGTGTTATTTCTGATTTGAGGTAATGGGTGCACACACACACACACACACACACACACACACAAGACAGATACTGACAACACAACATACACACTACGGCACAGAATACGCCATCTGACAACTGAATGTTCTTCTGCTGACACTCTGCAGCGCTATGTAAAACACTGGAGCAGTGCAATACTACCTCTAATGACAACTGCCATTGGCACCAATGACTATAGCTAATGGTATTAACATCACGGTACTGATAAGCAACCTGTGTGTGATGTAGCAAACATTTTGATTTTGTACAGAAATATTCATGAGTATTAAATAATGCAGCTTGAGTAAACCAAAGCAACAGACTTGTAGGAATGTCATATGTGTTTTGTTTAAAACATAGCACCTAGTAGGCTACTCATGCTGTGTTACAGACCTTTGCTTTGATTGTCTTCATAAAGGGGTAGGTGTGGAATTTTCCAAGTGCAGATTATCAACTGTGAGGCAGCTACTGTGTAATTCTAAATATGAAGCTGTTTCATATATGTGCAACTGTGAAAATTTGATTTATGTTTCACAGAAAGCTTCTATGTATATATTGTTGTTTATAGTATTAATTTCATGCACCAAAGAAGAACTTGGTTTTTCACCCACTCCTGGAACACACATTAATTTGGCTGAAAATCATTTAATTTTTTTGCAAATAAATATTGCAAAACTTATCTTGTTCAAATGTGATGAACTCTTACAATCTCAACAACCTTAAAATGATCCTTGTTTCAGAGTAATATTCAACTTGGTGACAATTTTACATACTGTAGCTTCCTTCTGTCAAATTCTGTCTTACATCACTTCAATGTCTGGGTGAATAGCATATGGAGTTAGTAGTGCTTATGTAACTGTCATTTATTTTGTGGCTTTCCCGCCCTTGGTAGGTAAGTTGGGTAGTGAGTAGGGAATAGAAAACCCAGCACCAAGGGTGAGTAGAGTGCTGGAGAAGAAGGAGGAGGTAGGGATGGATGGTGGGTGTTTCACAACATGCTAAATGGAAGACTGCCAGAGGAGGCTGGCTTATGTAGGGAATGTGGGAGGAGCTATTCCCCCACATTAAACCATGGGCCATAGCCCTCCCATTCAATGCTTGAGTCAATAGCAGTTGTGGTTAGTAGTGCTTATGTAACTATAGTTTATTTTGTGGCTTTACTCTATTCCCACACTTGGTAGGTAAGCTGGGTAGTGAGTAGGGAATAGAAAGCCCAAAAATAAGTTTACAGATGAATGTGCAAAAAGTATTATTACCTCCTCCAACTCATGAAAAGTATTATCCATAGCATGATGGAGAGGAAACACCCCAAGGTGGAGGAAACCTTTGAAGACCCATGGCTACTGACCCCACCCATCCTTCTGGGTAAACTAAGAGGAGATAAAACCTAGGTTCTAGCAACTGTAAGCTAATTTATGGAGGAAGGTGAGCTGCTTGGACAGATGATGGTCCATCTTCAAGTCTGATGGATGATGCTTCTGAAGGATGATTCTGAGGTTAGAGAGAAGATCTATTCTGCAGGGTTATCCAAATCTTGATGTGGAGTAGGTCCAGTTGAAAGGGGGTGATGCAATGTAAGTTTCCAAGCTGAGGATGGATGATATCCATTGGATTGCAGAAAGGAGTTCTATGCTGTCAAGATGGTAACTGAATGTATATGAAAACAATTGGAAGTTCAGTGTGACAAATTCAAGTGTTCATTTGGGCATTTATGCCATAACAATACTTGAAAAAACTCCTGTTAGACTGCTGGTAGACTTGGTTAGTGCTGCAGAGGGATTATCAGTAATGTAAGTTGAGATGGCCATCATTGCTTTGCCTTACAGGTAGATACAATGACTTAACACTGTAGGAAGCTCGAGAATGAGTCTTTGAAGGAGTCGAAAGACTGAAGTGGCAATGAGAAGTTGAGAGCTGCATAGAATGCTAAGGGTGCTTAGCATTTCAGTCTGATGTAGGCTTGATCAAGATCCTGATTAAGAAAGTGAAACTGCCAGGTCAGTAGCAGATGTGCAGATTTGAAAAATAAATGTAATCCTACTCTCGGTGAAAGTTTGTGCTGGACAGAGTATGGGAGGTAAATCATGATGAATGAGCTAGAAGGACCCCTGGATGGGCATTTGGCCTGATTGATGGTGATATGATGAAGGAATGTAAGTAACTGCATGAATTATGGTAGTGTCTAGGAATGGTGAATGGTAGCTCAGAGATAGTAACTTCAGCTAGGCTGCTAGATGCCAGCTATCACACGATATGAGTTCTGAGAGGGCAGTTGGAGAAGGTCTTCAATCAATCAATCAATCAATCAATCAAATCTTTATTTATTCAGGCGAACATCATTGAGCGTAGCTCATTTACAAGATGGACCTGAGTGGTCTTAACAAAACAAGGTTACAAATTATACACAAGAACATGAAACTGGATAAGCACAAATACAATCATTTGTGAGACAGATAGATATACAAATGTACAAATAATGACATAGAAACAAGGCAATATTTACATATATACAAAGTGACAATGTACCTAAAACCTGCTACAGGAGAGAAACAAACAGTTCAGTCGAGAAAGGCTTGGGTAGTGGGAATTATTTATGCATATCTGTAAGAAGTTTAGGTGGGGAAAGGGCTAGATGAAAAGTAGAAAAGAAAAGGGGTGACCTTTATAAAAAGGGAGATGACGGAGGGAGGGTTGCGGGAGGAGAGTGGGTATGGGAGGACTAGGCCTTATGGAAGCAGTTGCATGAGTTGGGGAATAGACTGGTGTATAGCTTTTTGAAGGAGATTAAAGGAATCAGGGTATCCAGTTTCAATGTCTTTTGAAGAGAATTCCAGATAAGTGCCAGGGAATAGCTGATTGCAGCTCTTCCATATCGGGTGCAGGTGATAGGAGTCTTCAGCAAGATAAGTTTATTGATCCTCAGGGTGTAGGGCCTGGATGTGATCCGGTTGAAACAGTCTGAGATGTAGGAAGGGAGGTTGTTTGTCAGTGCTTTGTAGATCCAGATAGCAGCATGTTTATTTCTTTTTTTTTCTTAGGAAATCTGATGACCATTGAGGAAATAGGAGTCAAGTAGCATGATCAAACTGAATCAGAGCTCATGGGAGAAGGTTATAAAAGGAAAAATGGATGATGCTGATATTGCTATGAGGTATCTTGCATTTCTAGTTATGCCTAACAGCTGCAGTCATAATGAAGTAGGTACATCTCAGAAGGAATTAGAATCACTTTTCCAGGAAAACAGATAGGAGTGGAGAAGGCTCCAATAAATCCTAGATCCTATAAGACATGGGAGATGAGGATGTCATGCCGCTTGAATTAACATACACATGGGGAGCATCTTGTAGAGTTGGTAGAGGAATGAGATCTTTCTATAGTCCAGTTGAATAGAATTTCAGAATTTGTCCTGGGAGACTTGGGAAGTACTGATAATTCTCTGATGATGTAATAGTCTATGACATTTGCTATTCAAGGGATGTTGCTAGAAGAAGTTTTCCTCAGGTGATATAAATGGATGTTTCATGGAACAGTGGATGGGAGCATTGGGTTGTCCAAGGTAGAAGTAACAGATACATAAATGGGTAGCAAGGTAAGTGATCTAGCAGTGGAAGGCTGTGAATCTACAGGTGGATCGATGAGCTTAGCATAACATGCATCGATGAGGTTTAGCGGTTGGGGGTGTTGAGCAGAATTTGTGACTGTAGTTGTGGCAGAAAAATATGGCAGCAATATAGGTAGTATGATATATTACATATAAAATAAGATGGATTGTGCAAAAGATTATCCCATCAGGTCCATAAAGAAGCGATGGTAGTTATGGAAAGCAGGTGATGCTCGAGTTTCAGCATAAATAGTGAACAGGTAAGATCAGATAAATGGTGAATTGAAAGGAGTGGTAGGAATATATTAAACACCAGAAGGGCAGTGGTAGGTTAATCCAGTGAATAGCACATAGTCCAGTAATGAGATGCTGTAGTTGACCATGTAGGAATGCTGGCCAATGATAGATGTAAATACTGGCCGGTGATAGGTATAAAAATGCGCAAAAAGGAGCCATGGCAACAGGCAGGGGCCCTTAACTGCCATGGTGGTGAGGAAAAGTCAGTGGACCAAGGTCAGTGGAAAAGTCCAGAATGGATGACCACAGAATGGAGGAAGGAGTCTTAGTAATAGCCAGCAAAGACCAAGCTGTAGCAACATCAGTAGGTGCAGGACGGACTAGAACAGGGGCAGCACCAGCAAACTGAACCAGAAGTCAGGACTGCTGCTGCAAGTCACAGTGGAGGAAACAAGCAAGACCAAGAGGTGAGTCCAGGTATCTGAGCTATGAGGCAAGGCAGGAGGGTTCCACTTATCAAGGTGACGGCAACCAGGAATTGCACACAGAGAAGGCACTGGAAGTAGCACAGGAAGATCACAGGACGGAACAAAGGGAGAATCAGGGAATCCAGGGAAGGCATAGGGCACCAGTCTTTGGAGAAAAGCAAATGGCACACAACCAGCAGCAATCCATGGGGAGTTGGGCAGATGGCCTGGAGGAAGGCAATACTGAAATGGAGACATCCAAGGCAGCAATGAGGGAGAAGAGGACACTATGTAGCAGGAAACTGGAGGATCAGAGGAGGCTGAGCAGGAAGACTATCCGAGACAATGAAGTCTGGAGTACCAAGAGACAGAGGACCATCAACCAGGAAGTTCAGGAGGCAGACGAACGGGTGGAGGTCGAGCAAGGAAGAGCAGGCAGAGTCCAAAGCAATGACAAGAGGGGTGTGAACAAGGATGAGTGTGATGAATCCATGGAAGTGCAAGATGTAGACAGGTGAGGCAGGATGAGGAAGACAAATGGGGTATAATGGTCCTGTTCCCAAAGGGAAGTGGCAATCAGGTATCAGGCAGAGAATACAGAAGGTTGAAACAGTCTAATGCAGGCACGGCTCCCATTCTCAGTAGACAGCAAGATGTCCGGCATGATGCCAAGGCAGAGCGAAGATGATGAAGCCAGTTTAGTATGGTGGTCCTGTTTCCGAGGGGAAGCGAAAACCAGGCAGAATGCAGGAGGTTGAAACAGTGGATCGCAGACACAGGCTTTTATCCCAGGTAGTCAGTAAGAGATGGCTAGCAGTCAATGCTGCTAGGCAAAGGTAGGATGTTGAATGGATATAGAGCAAAGAGGTTCCATTCGCGAAAGGAAGTGGCAACCCGCAGGGTAGAGAAAGCATGAGGACAGCATGATTGAATGCAGACATGGCTCCCATCCCTGGTAGTCAGGGCAAGCTAACCTTCACTCAGTGCTGCCAGGCAGAGATAAGGATGGAGGATGTCAGATTTGAGAGCAGTAGGGGTAGAAGTGAGTGTAACAGAATCCCATCCCTGGTAGACAGGGCCAGCCTACCTGCAACCAGCACCTCAAAAGGTATGAGATAGGGACAGAGTCCTGAAAAACTGCCGGTATGGACTGAGCAAGGAAACGATAGCTGGCTGCGTAGTCACAGGTAGGTAAACAGGTATTTAGTAGGCAGGGGGAGGCAGCGAGTCAGAGTGGGAGGAAGCAAGGAAGAAGATATCAGGAATGCTAATAAGGTGGAGAGAGAGAAATTCAGGAAGGAGCAAGTTGAGAACAATGGAATGTAATGAATGGCTGAAGGCTGAGTAAGCTGTGATGCTACTGATCCATGTCAGGGCAGAGAAGCCATGGAGGCAAGAGGGATGTAAGGGGAGCAGTCACCAGACTAGGGCTAGAGATAGTATGGGTCAGGACAGGAGAATGGGCATGAGTGGAGATGGAGTGTCATTGTGAGGACTGAAAAGACCAAAAGGAAAACCAGAGAAGCAGGAGATTAGGGCAGGAACGGGGGACGAGGAAGAGCAGCAGGGAAGTGGGGGATGGAGAGTAGGGGCGAACAAGGAGCCATGCAGAGGGCAATGATGGGGAATGGAGTACTGGCATGGGAAGGACAGGTGGGGGCAGCAAACATAAGCAAAGGAAATCCAGTCAAATGTATGACTGACAAAAGAACTGAGGGAGAGAACCACTGAGGAGAGGGGGATGGTGCCCAATGGACAAATCCTGTTTGACCAGCTCACAAATCCAGGACAGTGTGGCAAGACAGGATGAAACAAATCAAATAGAAGCAGTAGTATAGCAAGGAGGTGTAGAGTATTGTTTGAGTAGCACAAGTTAGAATATAGGTTGCACTATATGGTGGCAAAAGAGCGGGTGACAGCATGCAAGAGGAATGCAGTCAAGGTAAGCAGGCAAGGTGAATACTGACAGAGACAAGGAATTGCCCAACAAGCAGCATTCAACAATTCAGACTGAGCAAAACGGCTGCAGGTTAGAGGCCATGAACTGCACAGAGATTGTCAGCTAAACCTTTAAGCTGGTGTGGTAAAGGAGTACAAATAGCAAGAATGTAGTAGGACTTGGCTTACCGTACAGAGGAAGAGATCCCATCCACTCCAAGCACAGACACAAAGAAAGGCAACAAGTCAAGGTACGAGAAAATATCACCCCAGTACAAGCGGCCGCTGCAGGAGGAAAAGGTAGGAAGGTACAATAACTGCAGCCCCTGATTGAGGCCCAGCAGGTAGAACAGAGATGGACTGGTTGTGAAGCTGCCACAGAGCAGCCGTTGCAGCATGGGTATTGGTGAGGGCTGGAGCAGGAGAAGAGCAGAAAACAGAATGGGCAGGCTGCAGCCAAGAATGGGCAGCCCAAAGTGAGGCAGCCAGGCAGTCGCAGAGAGATGACGCCAGTGCACAGAGATGCAGGACATGGGGGAGCAGCAGCACTGAAGAGAGAAAGCAGAAAAGAGGTACAGTGAAGGGAGGGGGCGCAGAGGCAGATAGGAGGCAGAACGTGCTCCAGAAGGGAGAAGAGAGATAGCTGGAATGGGAGAGAACAACACTAAAAACAAGGGGCAAAAAAGGCCACTAGGGGAAAAAGAAAGAGAGGAGCAGGAGAGATGGAGCAAGGGGAAACAAATGAGGAGCAGGAAGAAGAAAAGGAAGGAGGCTCAACCCATGAGCCACACAGGGAGCCCAGGCGCCGGGTCACAACGCACTAAGCAGAAGATTGCCAGAGGAGTCTGGATTATGTAGGGAATGTGGGAGGAGCTATTGTCCCACATTGAACCACCAGCCATAGCTCTCTCTTTCTGAATGACTGTCATGCTGCATTTGTTTTCAAGACAGCATTACTACAATGCTACTGGAATTATGAAACCTCTCTCTAAATGAGTGAAACATTTAATAGCTATACTTTGTTAAACTTCATATTTTTGAAGATTTTTTGGACAACAGTAATAAGGCACTACCAGAAGTTGCATTAACAGTTGGTTAAGCACCATCTAGCGGCAATATAGCACTTGACTGCATCTCGTGGCACATTACTGCCCTAGTACGTGACCAACATACTATTAATTGAAACTCTGTTCATGCTATACTACTTAATTAATAATTTATGTAACAATAGGATTATCCTATGGGTTATAAGGTACTAGATGCATCTACAAACGAAGTATGAGAGAGTAATGTGTCATGTATATATCAATATACATGCTGCTGTTCACTCAATTGTGGTCACATACTGTATATGCTATGTTATACTAAGGTCAATAAGTATCTGCTACTATATTTTAAGGGAACCAATGCCCCCCCCCAATTCAAAAATAAAACAAAACAAAATCAAGTAAACTATGAAGATGGAATAGCAAGAACAATATATATCTAAGCACATTTTTACTAAGTCTTGATTAATGTTCTGTTTACTATTTCTCAAAAAGGTAGGAAATTCATTACAAAAAAAAATAATTAATGCATCCATTAAGGTTCAGATTAAGGCAACAAAAGTTGGGAAATACAATGTTAGGGTTTACAACTGTAACTCTGCATTCCCCACCACTCCGCCACACACACACGCAAGCAGAGGAAGAGGCAAGGTAACACAACCAATCAAAGGCGGCTATCATCAGGTAAGAGAAAGAATATCCAACTCTCTTAACATACCACAAGAGTCATCTATCATCATGGTCCACCAACTGTATGAGTTCTGCTGCCATGTCAGTGTCTTTTTTTTTTTTGCAGCCCAAGTGGTCTCCAGCCAGTCCTGCAGCCCACCGCCGCTGACCTGCCCCCACAGAGCTGCAGTTTATCCTCCAGGCACAGGCAAGGGTGACCAGCTATGCCCCCAACTCATCCCACTTATTTGGTAGGCCTCAGGTGGCAGCATCATTGAGACCAGTCAGAGCTGTACAATTTTTTACTGTTTTTGTGATTGGGAGGTGTGCTGTGCAATGACTTAATGGTGGATCCCCACCTAACATCCGCACACCTCCCAGACACAACTTCAGACCCCTGGTGAGCCACCCCCATGGTCACTCATGGGTGCTACATCGGGAGACACCCCTCTCCTTCCCTCGGAGATGGAGAGTGCGCAATTGCCACTCAATCCATCTCCCCCGGATGACCTTCCAGACTCCCAGGCTCATTATATACTTTTCTATAATACTGCGTGGAAATGTGCTTTTGATTACTGTACTCCCATGTTCCCCTTCCCACAGGACATTCCATGAGATAAGCAATTTTATATTGTTGAGTGTGACTTTCCTGGTGAAACTTTTCAATAAATAAAATAAATAAATAAATTTCCAAGCCCAGGTCAGTGGCGTTGCAAGTGATGACTCTTTCGCTGCACCGATGGGCCAGCTGCCATACCAGTGTTTTGTGGGAACACCCGCATGCTGGGCAGCCATGGGGGATGACCCACTGCATGTGCTGCACACCAAATTCTCCCTAGAGACCTGGTAGGACAGGGTGCGAAGGAAGGACTCTACACTATTACACCATGTGCTACTGATACTGAAGTAACAGTGCAGGGTCTGTAGGGGCCTGCACGTCTTCATTTTATAAAAATTACTATTCTTTTGAAGTCTAGGCTACATGAGATCCTGCTCAGCAATAGTAAGGTAAAAGTATATTGCTGTGGCAGTGCACAGTCTGTAATACCTTACACTTGCATAACATAAGGAGAAAGACATCTTACTGAGAGTACAGAATTCATAGGAGCCTTTGGATGTATACAAGAAAAAAATGTAAAATGTCCAGTTCCTAGTATAGTATATAAAATGTCCCACAGTGCAATAACATGGGTATGTTATGCTTGCTTTATCAAGTTTGTTGTACTACAATTGCATATAAAAATCATACTAAAGCTCATACTAAAACAGATGAGGAGCCAGTGGGCTGGTGAAGCCCATAGGTGCTCCTATACATTAATAGGCATAATAGTTTAGCTTACAACCGGAAAGCAACAGGGTAGCAAGTCTTTTCTTAAATATACCCTTTGATTAACTGATCACAATGTTAAATGGTAAACTATTCCAGGGGTTTATGACCCTTAGGGTGAAGAAGAATTTTCTACAAATATGATTAAATTTGTTACCGATAAGCTGTAGTGGATGACCTCTAGTATAGTATAAATTATCTTTGAACTCCAGCCCTAGCTCAGTCATCAGAAAGGGATTCTGTATACTGTCATATAAAAATAGTACATCACCTCAGAAATCATGATTTTAATAAGAATACATTCACCCCACACACACACACACAGGCACGGGGTCATAATGTCACAAGACATTATGCTGCATGGCAAAATCACGCTGACAACGCAGTGCAATTTCTGCCATGAGGCATAAGTCATTTTTGTGTGGGGGGCAATGCCCACCATATACCATGTTGTGGGGGGCTGCTCCCACTGGACCCCCCACCAAAGATTCTCAACTCTGGGGTTGGTCCAACTCGGGCAGCACACAAGGAGTAAAAAAATAAAAGCTTCTGGGAACAGGAATCAAACCTGGTCCCAGATGCAGAGCCTGAGTTCCTACTGCTGTGGCTCAGTCCTGTGAGCCACAGCAGCTGCTTGTTGGAACCTGCTCCCAGCAGAGGTCTTATCCTCTGCCTGGGAAAGCGCTACTGGTGCAATACCGCATACAGTAGTATACACAGTATTGCACCAGTAGCGATAGCATACTGCACTGCACCGGGTTAGCCATAATGCTGTATGCTATTAAGCTTGCGACATTATCACCCAGTGGAACACACATACACTCACACACAGACACTTGTGCGCTCGCACACACAAACACACATGCTCATAAGGGGGAGAAGGGTTTAGGTAACTGAAAAAATCAAAGCTAGGCATCATCATGTAACCAAAATAACATGGAAACCTGTCAGCATACCACTAGAAACATCCATCGGCAGGGACCACCAGCTGTATAGTTTTAACTTACTGTACATATTACTGCCTTGGTGCTACACTAGCATACTATACAACAATAGTGAATGCTCCACTACATGCACTGCACTACAATTTCTCCCTAGAAAGTTGTAGTACAACATCCCAAGTAACACACAGTTTAACAAGATGTAATAATGGTGCTTACATGCAGGCATATACTTTGTATAACACTGCACTTGTACATGTACAGAATTCATGTTTATTTTGTAGTGTAGTGTACACAGGATCTTCTACAGTGACAGTAAGGTGAAACTATATTTCTGTAAAAGTGTACAGTCTGTAGGAACAGCATCCTGCATAGCATAGAACAAAAGACATATGTGGCTGAGAGTACAGGCTTTCTAGGAACCTATGGCTGTATAACCCCGCCCCCCAAAAAAACAAAACTTGCAGTTGTTACTGCAGGACAGAAAGTGTGCTGTACTTTGCCAACATGGCAACATTATGATTGCATTGGCCATTATGATATAGAGAATATAGTACTCCAATGACATATAACAATTATGTTTTCTTGTAACGCTAGTGCTTGGAGGAAACTTCAGTTGCATTGTCTAAAAACATTATGTATAATAGTGAGCACACTGTGTGTTGTAATGTATACTTCTGTACATGCAAAAACAAAAACTGTGGGTGGTAGTTCACAGTCCAGCATATTGTACATCACTAATAAACAACAAATTTGACTGCCCTTAGGAGGTACAGGAAAACAGGGAGAGGGGAGGACAGGTAGGAGTACTTGACAGAATCGAAGGAGGTGACAAGGGCAGTAAGGGGAGCCAAGGCATCTACGTAACTCAGGCTGGCACAAGGCATTAAGAAGGGGGAGAAGGACTTCTTTAGATACATCAGGGAGAAAAGGAGCTGTAAGGACCACATAGTAAGGGTTAGGAAGGAGGGGGGTTGGGTGGAAGCAGGGTGCAATAAGGCAGAAGCACTAAATGATTACTTCTGCTCAGTATTTAGTAAGGAGAAGAGGGGGGTGACACCCAAGGGAGGAAGAATGGCAGAAACAGGGGAGGGGTGACAGATGGGGAAATCATGGAGGGCAGAGTTCAGGAGGGTTTGAAGGCACTGAGGGTGGACAAGGCGCCAGGCCCAGATGGCATCCACCCCAGGGTACTGAAGGATCTGGCGGAGGTCCTTGCAGGACCTTTGGCAAACCTATTTAGTGCCTCACTACATTCGGGGTGTGTACCTCAGGACTGGAGGATGGCTCATGTGGTGCCCCTCCACAAGAGTGGCCCCAAGGATGAACCAGAAAACTACAGACCAGTGAGCCTCACACCCATCATGGGTAAGCTAATGGAGACTATCCTGAAGGAGAGGCTGGTGGCCCTCCTAGAGGCCAAAGGACTACAGGACAGCAAACAGCATAACTTCATATGTGGCAGATCCTGCCTAACCAACCCGGTGGAGTTCTATGACTGGGTAACTAGGCAACTGGACAGGAGTCATGCAGTGGCTGTTCTGTATCTGGACTTCAGTAAGGCATTCGACTCGGTGCTGCAAGGAAGGCTGGGAAGTAAGTTAGAAGACACAGGGGCAGGTGCAAAGCTGGTGAGATGGGTAGGGAACTGGCTGCAGGGAAGGCAACAGAGGGTGGAGGTGGGTGGGGAGCTCTCACACCCAAGGGTAGTGATGAAAGGTGTTCTACAGGGCTCGGTGTTGGGACCACTGTTGTTTGGGTTATTCATTGCTGATATATCATTGGACATCAAGAGCAAAATCAGTCTGTTTGCTGATGATACCAAGGTAGGAGCGGTGGTGGATGACCTAGGGGGATGGAAGGGGTTGCAGGATGATCTGGCAAAGCTTGAAACGTGGTCAGACTCCTGGCAACTGGGGTTTAATGCCAAAAAGTGCAAGGTGCTGCATTTTGGGATGAAGAACCCAAGGAGGAGTTACCAGCTGGGGGGAGTGCAGCTAGCCCAGACAGAGGAGGAGGACAAGGATCTGGAGGTGCTCATTATAGGGTCAATGAACAACTCAGCACAATGTAGGAAGGCAGCTGCAAAGGCCAACAAAATGCTGGGTTGTATTGCAAGGGGTATATCCTCGAGGAGGGACGAGGTGATTCTGCCACTGTATAGGTCATTAGTTAGATCGCACCTGGAGTACTGCGTGCAGTACTGGCGCCCGTATCTGAAGAGGGACATTAAGTTACTGGAGGGGGTGCAGCACAGGGTGACAAAGATGATCAAGGGTCTGGGGTCTTATCATACGAGAGGAGGCTGAGGGAGTTGAACATGTACTCGCTGGAGGAGAGCAGGGACAGGGGGGACATGATTGAAACCTTTAAGTACATGAAAGGAATAAACAAGACAGGTACAGAGGGGATGTTCAAAGTAAGGGAGGGGAAGGACACCAGGGGCCATGATATGAGACTGGAGGGAGGAAGGTTCAGGAGGGAGATGAGGAGACACTTTTTTACAGAGAGGGTGGTGGCTGGGTGGAATGTGTTACCTGCAGAGGTGGTATCCAGTAGAACAGTGGACTGCTTCAAAAGGGGATGGGACAGGACAAGGGGCAGGGTCAATGAAGGGGAAGGGTGGAAGGGAGGGGTAGCTGCAGAATAAGGGGTGCTAGCTGCACATTTGAGCAGACTTGATAGACCTCAAGGCCTTTATCTGGTGGCAAATTTCGTATAGAAACATAGAATTTGACAGCAGATAAGGACCGCTTGGCCCACCCAGTCTGCCCATTTCCCTACCTACTGGATAAGCTGCAGATCCTAGTTAACCAGCAGCCTTTTCTTCCCACCCCCACCCCCTAGAATGGCCTTATGACTGTCCCATGCATGCTTGAATTCCACCACTGATTTTGACTCCACAACCTCCTCCGGAAGGCCGTTCCATGAATCCACAACCCCCTCTGTGAAAAAATACTTCCTTAAATTACCTCTGAGCCGCCCCTCTATCTTCAAATTGTGCCCTCTTGTTCTTGCACACCTCTTTTTGAAAGATGCTACCTCTTGGACTTTGTTGATTCCTTGAGGTACCTGAACATTTCTATCATGTCCCCCTCTCCCCCTCCTTTCCTCGAGGCTATACATATTAAGCTCCTTTCACTCTCTTCATATGTCTTCTGGTGCAGACCCTGCACCATTTTAGTTGCCTCTCCTGGACAGCTTCCATCCTGTCTATGTCCTTGGGAGATTGGGTCTCCAGAACTGCATACAGTACTCCAGATGGGGTCTCACCAGCTGTCTGTACAGAGGAATAATAACTTCCTGTTTTCTACTGGTGATGCTTCTCCTATGCATCCCAGTATCCCCCGCACTCCTTGCTGCCCTCCTCACATTGCTTGCCCACCTTTAGGTCATCTGATATGACTACCCCAGGTCCCTTTCCTTTGTTGTTGTTAGTGTCTCACCCCCATTGTGTACTCTTCCTGGTTTTTGTTTCCCAGGTGCATTACCTTGCACTTCTTAGCATTGAATCTAAACTGCCATACATTTGACCATTCCTCTAACCTTGCCAAGTCCTTCTCTCATCCTTTCCACCCCACCCTGTGCATCAACTCTGTTGCAGATCTTTGTGTCATCTGCAAAGAGACATACTTTTCTTCCAGTCCCTCTGCAATGTCTCTTATAAAGACATTGAAGAGGACCGTTCCTAATACTGAACTCTGCGGTACCCCACTAGTAACCCTCCTTTCTTTTGAGTGGACTCCATTTACTATTACTCTCTGTGTCCTATTCTCCAGCCAATTCTTTACCCAGGCTGTCATCTTGGGACCCACTCCCAGGCTGGCTAACTTGTATATTAATCTTTTGTGTGGGACTGTGTATGTTCGTATGGTGTAGGAAATAGACTCAAAATCAACTGCATTCACACAATCTAGAATAAATATGTTTGTGTGGGAGTACAAGATACTCTGGAGCACATCTCCAAGGAGAATTTGGAGTGCAGTACATGCAGTGGGCCATTCCCCATGGATGCCCAGCATACGGGTGTATCCCCAAGACACTGGCATGGCAGCTGAATTCATACAGTTGTTGAACCATGATGATGGTATGTTCAGAGGGTTGGATGTTCTTTCTCTTATCTGATGATGGATGTCTCTGGTTCTGTTGCATTGCCTCTTCCACTGTTTCCGCGTGTGTGTGTGTGTGTGTGTGTGCGTTAGGGGGGAAGTGCTGAGTTAGGGTTGGAAACCCTAACATCATATTTCCCAACTGTTGTCACTTTAATTTGAACCCTAACTGATGCATTAGCAAAGTTTTTGATATATATATATATATATATATATATATATATATATGTGTGTGTGTGTGTGTGTGTGCACCCCTATTGTTAGGGTTGAGTAGCCTGTTTAATGTTAAACCTCACATTTTGAACATTAATATCTTTCACACCCTTTGGCGAAATGAGCTGAAGTTTTGTATGTGTTGTCTAGGAGGCAAGGTCTTGTGTGGAAATTTTTGTGATGACAGCTTGTGCAGTTTCTGAGATACACGTGTCATTTCTAGAGGAAAAAAATAATTTTTTTCTATACTTAATTTTTTTTTTTTCTCACCTACAGGCTACATGGAAAGGAATTGTTTGCCCCAAATGTGCAGGGGACATGTGTCATGTCCCAAGGTAGTGCCTTTGACAGGTCTGGTGAAAAAATATCAAAAGATTACAGAGTTATAAGGCTTTACATTTTAATGTTTTTTGACTTGAGCATGCGCAGTAGGTGGTTTCAGATAAAGTTCTGTGGCAAAAGTAAAAATTTGATGCCGCAAATGCTGGTTTTTGATTGTGAATCACTGAACTGGCAGGGCACCAAACATTTTTAGTGCTATGCCAGCCGCCATCTTGTTGATTTTTTCCATGAACCAACAAACATGGAATATTCATAAAAAGGATGAGATTTTCATAAACAAACATCAGATCCTAGCTAAACAGGATACGTTTAGCTAGATTCTGATGTTTGTTTTTTAGTATGCCACCCAAAAATACCTTTTCTGGGCACTCAAAATCCCAGGTGCCCAGTTTAGCGAGAGGAGTGTTTCCCCTATGTTCTTTGTATGAGAACAGCTGGGATTTCTTGACTTCTGCAGCTGCAGCTGAACTGGTGCTGCCAGCTACAGTGTTAGCTGAGAGCTGCTGTTTCCCGGGTGTTTGGTGGCATCCCTCCCCCCACATTCCAATACACAGCATAGCAGTAATTAATATAAGAGAGCAGCCACTGTGCTAAAGTTTGTTACAAAAAATGTCAAGTAAATCCTTAGACAATACTAAAATCCCATTTTGTATTTTCTAAACTGAGACGAGATTCCATGGAACATGATGGAGAGGGACTTTTCTTGGAGGTGAAACCACTTTCAAAAGGTATAGGATTCCCTCAGTGGATGCTGGTAGCATTTGGTGCCCCAGACCCCCCCACCAAAAAAAACATACATTTTCTCATATAGACAAATATTTGATAAAAAAATTTGACACACCCAACCTGTTTTTTTTGTTTTAATATTTCTTTACCCATAATACACTTAAGATGTATTGGAGTAGGAAGTCTGCATCTTCCCACCTATGTGCTACCCTGCAGCTGGTGGAACTGACACACTGAGATGTTAAGTAAGTTGGTCATGGGCACACAGTGAGCCAGTGATTGAGGTGGCATTTTTAAACCTTTGTTCATAAGCCTGTTGTGTGTACCCCACCATGAGTTATTAATGTGTTGGCATTTCTAGGTCACTTATACTGTGTATTCCGGGAAACGAACATCAGCACATATTCATGTGTTTACATTTATCTCCACATGTTATAACAAGCATTTGTCAATGCTGAATATTTGCTTGCTGGTATTAGCACTGGAAATGCAGGAGTTAGACAGATGCAGAATAGGAATGGCAGTGAAGTATTGAACTTCACGTCAACCCCACCTTCATCCTGTAGAGATGGACAGGCATTGGAGTAAGAGTTTAGGTTGTTTCCCATGATGGTCATGGCATGTCACCTCACCCTATTATGCAGACACCGACACATGTTGAGGTGTGCCTTTGGGTGTTTGGCTTTACAGTCACCCCATTCCATAAGGACAAACAATGACATGGGTGCACCATAGGCGAATGGAGTGAAGTGTGGGGCCAAAGAGTCCAAGGTACACCTTGATGCCTGTCAGTGGCTGGGGGGAGTGGGATGGCATGAGAAGTACAGTCAGCATTCCAAAGGCACACCCCAATGCCTGTCAGTCTGTACAGGGTGGGACATTATGGTTAGAAACCCTAATGCCCTGGCTGTTAGTTGGTATTTGCACTACAAATTTTTAACATGGCCTTTTTTTGATCCCACCTGATGAAAGCATTTGGGACCTCTTCTCATGAAGAGTGGTAGTGTGATTTTGTCAATGTGTCCTGAACTTTGACTTCCAGCAGCGACCATGCCATTCTGTTCCACATGTATGAAAAAACAGATCGAGCAGGATGTGAAGAATGACAGCTGTACCATCCAGAGGGAGGTGTGAAGAGATGGCAATGTTGAAAATCTGTAGTGGGAATATTATAAAAAATGCTCGCACTTCTGAGCATACATGGAAACTGCGCGACACATGCATGTAACACAGGAATTTTATGGACTTTCATCACCAAATTTTCAACATAGGTATTTTAGGACCTCTGCTCATGAACAGTGTTGCTTTGATTTTTTGAATGTCTCCCGAATGGTGATTTCTCACAATGACCACGCTATTCTGCGCCTGAAGTGCAAAAACACATTTTGGCCAGGATGTGAAAAATGACAGCTGTACTGTTCATAAAGAGGTGTGGGAAAATGGCAATGTTGAAAATCTGCAGTGAAAATATTGCAAATTCATGAAGCTATGAATGTGCATGGAAACTGCGCAACACACGGTCATAACGCACTCATGTTATGGATGTTCATCACACAATTTTCAACATAGGCATTTTAGGACCTCTGCTCATGAACAGTGTCACTGTGATTTTCTTAATGTGTCCAGAACACTGATTTCCCACAGCGACCAACTATTCTGTGCCAGAAGATCGAAAACACATTTTGGCCAGGATGTGAAAAATGACAGCTGTACTGTTCATAAGGAGGAGTCGAAAAATGGCAATGTTGAAAATCTGGATTGAAAATATTGCAAATTCGAAAATCACAAGCGTGCCTGGAAACTGTGCAACGCATGCTCATAACACATTCATTTTTTGGACTTTCATCACAAAATTTTCAACATAGGCATTTCTGGACCTCTGCTCATGAACAGTGTCACTGTGATTTTCTTAAAGCAGCAGTGCAACAATCTGGTGAAAATTTTAACCTATACTTTTTTATGCTATTTTAGATTGCCACTTACCTCCTGACTTGTATGATACCCTTCTTTTCACAATTTGTATCTGCTTTAGTACTTTTGTCATGTCTGAAATAATAAAAGAAGCACTCCTTTTAATATGGCTTGGATCAGGTTTTCATCAGTATTTGCAGCTGTTTTTGAACAAATATTGTTCTGTAAAGTTAGAGAACACTGCCTGCTGCATAATTGTTCATTTTAGTCATAACAGAAGTGACATATAAACAGCGGATGGACAAAATCAGCTGAAAATACTGATGAAGACCTGGTCCACACCGTATTAAAAGGAGCATTCCTTTTATTATTTCAGACGTTAAAAAAAAGTACTAAAGAAGACAGAAATAGTGGAAAGAATGGTAGCATACAAGTCAGGAAGTAAGTGACAATGTAAAATAGCATAAAAATGTATAGGTCAAAATTTTCACCAGATTGCTGCACTGCTGCTTTAATGTGTCCCGAACACTGATTTCCCACAGCGAGCACACTGTTCTGTGCCAGAAGTGCAAAAACACATTTCATCCAGGATGTGAAAAATGACAGCTGTACTGTTTGTAAGGAGGCATGGCAAAATGGTGATGTTGAAAAATCTGGAGTGAAAATGTC
The DNA here is from genome assembly GCA_016271365.2 of Neoceratodus forsteri. Classification (NCBI taxonomy): domain Eukaryota; kingdom Metazoa; phylum Chordata; order Ceratodontiformes; family Ceratodontidae; genus Neoceratodus; species Neoceratodus forsteri. Next base: position 61,728,129 of record CM028130.1, read on the forward strand.
ACAGATCATTGAAGTTACCAGTGTGCAAGAAAGCAACTGTGTTATGCATGTCATAAAACAGTCATTTCTTTGATTTTCCACCAATTTGCGATATAGACTTTTGAAGCCCACCTGACTGGCACTGTCATTTTGTTAATCGTCCCAAAGGTGATTGCGACAGTGACCATAAAATCACCTTCGGGACTGAATAATGCCATGACAGTGCCTGAATTCTTGAGGAGAGGGTCCCAATAACCCCATGTTGAAAATTTGGTGGCAAAATTCCCCAAAATGCCTGAGATATGCACCAAAGTTGAAAAAAAAAACTATTTAAGCCATTATACAACTCACCAGCATTTCTTCAGTTTGTGGTCGGCTTTGAAGGGTGCAGACGTGTTCCTGGTCCACCAAAGATTGGCGCGCCATGCTCTGGATTCAAGTATAGGGTGAGGGGGGTGTGGGGAGGCAGGGTGCACAGAGGGTGGGTGTGGGTTGGAGGGTGGGGCCAACAGACTTGATGAGAGACCATTTTCTGGGTTGCAGGTTAAAAAAAAACATTGCGGGACAGTTTTCTGGCTTCACAGGGGATTTGGCATGCTAGGGTGGGCTCCCAGCATGCCAACCAGTGTTTTTTTGGTTGGCGGCTGTAGCTGATGGGGGATTGGGCACCCCCATCAGCACATACAGGCGGCGCAAGAGCCAAGGTGGATTGGGCACCCCCCTTGGCACAAACCTACTTTTTTGGGGGGGGACATTATGCCGATGGGGAGTGGGTTCCCCCATTGGCAAATTAAACTGGGATGGGAACTGAAGCCGATGGGGATTGGGGCCCCTTCGACAAACAAAGACTGTTTTGGGGGTACACATTGCCGATGGGGATTGCCCACCCCCTCGGCAGTGGGGGCTGAGTAATATTGTTTGTGAATGTGGCAGCAAGCCAACACCATGTTCACAAACAATATTACACTACTAACATTCCTCCCCTGCAATGATGGGTCGCTACCTCATTGCATCAGAATGGCTGATGCTGCAATGATGAGGCGACCCCCTATTGCTGCGGCAAAAATGTTACAAGTTGGTGGCACTTTTGTAAGCCAGTATCATCAGCACACTGTGCCTCCATTGGTCCACCAGTACCAAGCCCCCAAATGCTGTGCCTCCTTTGGCTGCCACAGTGCTGTACCTCCACAACCCACTTATTTCTTAAGCTGCCGCATAATGTTTCTTGCGCATGCGCGCAAGCAAACATAAAAAGGGCTATCTTGTAGAGGTGGTGGGATTCCAAGCATTTCAGCAAGAGTTGGGCTGGACCAGAGCATGCCAGCAGATTAATTTGGGAAACATTGTGTGGTTGACTGTCAGATATAATAGGAACTTCCATATGTTAAATAATCTTGTTAGTCTTTATTAACAAACACACCCACACCCTTTTAGTTTCAATTCTATATACTTCTTCCCTCATATTTAGTCACATTTCTCCTTCATTGTGCTGCACTTTCTTGTTCTTGCTTAACTACACAGCTACATACCATAAATAGTTTATATGCAGTGATGGGGGATTTACACAATATAACGGTAACTGGTAAGAGAGAGCAGCCACTGTACTGTTTGTTACAAAAATGTCAAGTAAAACCTTAGGTAAACGCAAATCCCATTTTGTATTTTCTAAAACGAGATAATATTCCATGGAACAAGATGGAGATGAACTGTTCTTGGAGGTGAAACCACTTTCAAAATGTTTAGGATACCCCCAGTGGATGTCAGTAGGATTTTTGGCCCCTGAACACCACCCTCCCCATTGCAGTCTGAGCATTACGAGTCACAGGGGCAATTATTACCATGAAGCAGTGCACTGATGCAGCACCATCTGGTCTGCAAACCACTTGGTTTACCATTTAGTTATGAAAATGATCAAATTGCAAAATATTTAATGAAATAACATCAATAATAATTTATAATTCATCCACGATAAACTCAGCTACAGAGTCAAGCCATACAAAAGTGAGGGTTCTGGACTTCAGGAGGGCTGACTTTGGCAAGATGGGAGAGTGCCTTAGAAAAGCACTAGCAAACAGGCTAGAAGGAGGGGTGGAGCAACAATAGGAAAATATCAAAACTGCCATCACAGAGGCAACAAGCCTTTGTGTAAAGCAAATAAACAAATCAAAACAAAAGAAAAAGCCACTATGGTTCTCAAAAGAAGTGGTGGTGAAGGTTAGGGAGAAAAAGATAGCATTTAGGAAGTAGAAGGAAACACAGAAGGAGCAGGACAGAGAACTGCACCAGTTAAGGCAGAAGGAAGCAGGGAGGGTAGTCAGAATAGCAAAGGCACAAACTGAGGAAAAGATGGCCAACTCAGGTAAGAAGGGGGATAAAACCTTTTATAGGTATATCAGGGAGCATAGAATGACAAAGGGAGGGATAGTGAGACTGAATGGAATGGATGGTGGGTGGGCAGAGAGTGACAGTGAAAAAGCAGGGATACTGAATGAATACTTCTGTTCAGTATTCACAAAAGAGTAAGTGGGGGAGGTGCCTAATCCAATTAACAGAAGCACTCTGGAGAGAGGGGTCGATCCTTGTCCTTTCACACAAGAAAGGGTTCTGAAAGAACTCCTAAAACTGAAGGTGGACAAAGCAAGGGGGCCAGATGGAATTCACCCCAGAATTCTAAAAGAATTAAGCAGAGAACTAGTGACACCACTGACTACACTTTATAACAAATCATGGGAGGATGGTGTGGTACCTGAGGACTGGAAGAAGGCTGATGTGATTCCCCTTCGCAAAAGTGGAAGCAAAACAGAGGCAGGAAACTACAGATCTGTCAGTTTGACCTCTGTGGTAGGGAAAGTGATGGACTCACTTCTGAAGGAAAGAATTGTTGAGTACCTAGAGGCCAGTGGGGCACAGGACCCAAGGCAGCATGGGTTCACAGAGAGAAGGTCATGTCAGATGAATCTAATTTATTTCTTTGACTGGGTGACCAAAGTAGTAGACCAGGGAGGGGCTATGGACATGCCCTACCTACACTTTAGCAAGGCATTTGACACAGTCCCACACAAAAGATTAATAGTCAAATTAGCCAGCCTTGGAGTGGATCCCATGGTGGTAGCCTGGGTAAAACATTGGCTGAACAACAGGACACAGAAAGTAATTGTAAATGGAGTCCACTCTGAAGAAAGAGGGGTTACTAGTGGGATACCGCAGGGTTCAGTACTGGGTCCAGTCCTTTATAATGTCTTTATAAATGACATTGCCTCTTTGCAGATGACACAAAGATCTGCAACAGGGTTGATACACAAGTAGGCGTGGAAAGGATGAGAAGAGACTTGTCAAGGTGGGAGGAATGGTCAGAAGTATGGCAGCTTGGATTCAATGCAAAGAAGTGCAAAGTAATGCACCTGGGAAACAAAAACCCAGTGGAAGATTACACATTGGGGGGGGGGAGGTAGTAACAACAAAAATGGAAAGGGATCTGGGGTAATCATATCAGATGACCTTTAAGGTTGGCAAGCAATGTGAGAAGGCGGAAGGGAGGGCTGGGCGGATACTGGGATGTATAGGGAAAGGCATCACCAGCAGAAAACAGGAAGTTGTTATCCCCCTGTACAGACAGTTGGTAAGACCCCATCTGGAGTACTGCGCCCAGTTCTGGAGACCCCATCTCTGTAAGGAGATAGACAGGATGGAGGTAGTTCAGAGGGGTGCAACTAAAATGGTGCAGGGTCTCTAAGAGAAGCCATACGAGGAGAGGCTAAAGGAGCTTAATATGTATACCCTTGAGGAAAGGAGGGAGAGGGGGGAAATGATAGAAACATTTAAGTACCTCAGTGGAATCAACAAAGTCCAACAGAGTAGCATCTTTCAGAAAAAGAGATGTGCAAGAACAAGGGATACAATTTGAAGATAGAGGGGGACAGCTCAGGGCAATGTGAGGAAGTATTTTTCACAGAGAGGGTGGTGAACGCATGGAACAGCCTTTCCTGAGGAGGTTGTGGGGTCTAAAACTGTGGGAGAATTCAAGAATGCATGGGACAGTCATAAGGCAATTTTTGTGGGGGGGCAGGAAGAAATAGGCTGTTGGTTAAATAGGATCTGCAGCTTATCCTCTAGGTAGGGAAATGGGCAGACTAGGTGGGCCAAGAGGTCCTTATCTGCCATCAAAGTCTATGTTTCTATGTTTCTATACACTATTTAGTAAGCAATAACAGAAATTTTTTTTTTTGGGAGGGTGTATGATTTTTGTGTGTGTGTGTGGTGGTGGTGGTGGGGGAGCTGTGATTGACTCAGTAGGCTTCTGCGCATGTCTGCACTTTCCCTACCTTCAGTAAATTTCAGGTATGGCTACCAATGACCAGTCACACATCATAAACACGGGAACTGAAGAAAGATCAGAATTTCGCACAGTAACCAGTCTTCCCTTGCAAGCTCACAATAGTAAATTGATGGAGACTAAAAATAAACTGATGAGCTGGTAACATTTGAGGAGACAGATAGAGCAATGTCTTGTGGCCTGACAACTGTCAATACTTCTCATTGTGAGCCTGTGATACTATTGGACATCTTGACCATAGGTCCCTATTATAAACAAGCCATCTGTCTTAATAGGCTGCCCTATAAAAAATATCTTCAAATAAACAAACATACCAATCCCACCAGGAGTTTGCTGGATATTATACACCTCAATTGGACCGTACCAGTGTAGCAAATTTAAAAACAATAAAGAGTATCATATAACATCTCCTAACATTGGATACTGCTTCTGTGGAATATTTATTCTTATTTGCTTCACCCTATGTAGAATACAAATTATTGTTAGTGTCTTCTATACAAGTGATGTTCAAAACCACTTTATAGACATGGCAACTACTTGTCATAATAATGCAATAACTGGAATAGATGAGAAGGAATGGTCGTGTTGGGGGGCATCAAAATCTGACAGTATCCATGACAGCTCTATGAGTGACACAATAAATGAAATATTTATTTAAGAATGCAGATTTGTACTAAATGCATAAACAAAATATTTATTTAAGAATGTAGGTTTGTGCTAAATGCCCCTAGATGAACTGTGTACATTTACACCGAAGCAACATAATGTCTTGCTACTGATGCCCATGAAACACACACACACACACACACACACACACACACACACACACAGACACACACATGCGTCAGGGGAGCCCTGCTGCGATTTTCTTATTGGTTTTCCCTACACCACATCTATTCCATTCAAATCTGCATGCTAAATGTATGAAAATTATTAGAATCCCAGAATGCTATAGTGGTAGTTCCCAGAACAAAGTTGATGTAAGATGCAGCAAATGCAGTTTACATGCATTTCTGTTCTCTTCTTCTCAGTGCAATTCAGTATTTATACATACAGTACTTCCTACAGTACAGCCTCTTCAGCATTTAATATTTTATCTTGCCCCTAAAATTAATAATATATCCCAGACTAAAAAAAAAAAACCTCTGTAACATGCGTTAACTGTTGCGAGTGCACCCATATATACCATTACTGTAGCGAGTAAGTAACATTTAAGGGCTGATACTAGTTTCTATAAAGTGCCTATACAGCCAGTAATTTTAGAGTTTGATACTGGTTTCCCAAATGTACCTGTATAACAAGGTGGCACCCCCAGCCCTCACTTTCATGACCTTAGCCTTGGAAATCGGATTTGGGATTCGGACCACAATGTAGTGCCACAGCGTTCCAGCAGGGATTTTGTTCATGGCTGTCGGGTTCTAAAACTGGAGAAAATGTTGCCCTCAGCACTGCACAATAATGCAATAACAGGAGTAGAAGAGAAAGAATGGTCGTGATGGGGGGGGGGACATCAAAATCCAAAAATATCCACGACTGCTCTATGAGTGACACAGTGAATGAAATATTTATTGAAGAATGCAGATCTGTGCTAAATGCATAAATGAAATATTTATTTAAGAATGCAGATTAGTGCTAAATGCCCCTAGAGGAATTGTGTACGTTTATACCAAGGTAACATAATGGGGGCTGGCCCAGTGGCGCTGAGGGCTGAGGTGCTGGACACCTTATCTCGCGCCACGCCAGCGACCCTTGTTCGGCAATGAGCATGGATCGCTAGGGGTCCGCCGGGGAAGAGAAGGATCGAGCGCCCAATGGCTGCTCTCCTTCTCTGGGGGGGTCAGTCTGCAAGTTCCCGCCGCTATACTGCCTCCTGGGGGAGCTCGGGAGGTTGGTGCGGTACAGGGAGGTAGCAGCATGGGTTCTTGGGACAGACGTCGGCAGAGGGGCGGAGCAGGAGGTGTCACTGCGCCTCCTTGCTCATTGGCCATCATTGCACGCTGGCACTGGGGGAAGGAGAAAACCGAGGAAAAACACCCTCTCCTCACCTAGGTGACGACTCCTCACTGTGAGCTGTCAGATCTTCGGGGCAGACTCCACTGCACAAGCATCCATGAATCAACGGTCGGGGGGGGAGTAGGTGGCTCCCTCCACCCCCACCGGGGGGGTAATCTGGTATCATGGGCATATACATGGACCAAGGTGCTCAAGGGGCAGACTCAAGTGGGATGATGGGCTGTGCCATAGAGGAAGTCTGAGTGAGTGGTGAGAAAGGGCAGTAGGAGGGATAAAAAATACTAAAAAAAAAAAGGTAATATAATGTCTTGCTACTGATGTCCATGAAAATTTCCCCACACCACATCCATTCCATTTAATTCTACATACTAAATTTATGAAATGTATTAGAACCACACAGTGCCAGTACCCAGAAATAATCTCAAGTGTTAGAGTTGATATAAGATGCAGCAAATGCGGTTAATACTTCCTACAGAACAGCCTCTTCAGCATTTAATATTTTAACTAGCCCCTAAAATTAATATTATATTCCAGACTAAAAAATAAAAAAAAAAACTTTATACCTCTGTAACGTGTTAACTGTAGTGAGTGGACACTAATATACCAGTACTGTACAGCGAATAAGCAATGTTTAAGGGCTGATACTAGTTTCTCTAATGTGGCTATACAGCCAGTAATTTTAGAGCTTGATACTGCTTTCCCAAATTTACCTGTATAACAAGTTTAGTGGCACTCCTCACCCTTGCTTTCAAGATCTTAGCCTCAGAAATTGGATAAGGGATTTGGACTACAATGTAGTGCCACAGCGTCCCAGCAGGGATTTTGTTTGCGGCTAATGATTAGTTAAATGACTTAATTTTTTATAAAATTGATAAAAAGTTAAAGGTGACACTCATTCAGATGGTGATCACCAGAGTAAAACGATGGAATTGCCAATGTTACACCTTACAGAAAAGGTCATATTGTTAGTTGTTGAAGTGCTTTGCAATAGGGATCGTAGCTAGGGGGAGGGGTACCCATTAATTTTACCCTGTGATTCTTCTTCATTCTCTCATCCCTAAAAATCCACCTGCAGATTGCTGCCCTGCCTCCCTCAGGTCCCTCCTCCTCACTCAAATAGCTGGATGGATCTGTCTAGGCACCTCAGAGCCCCTGAAGGATCAGAACTGTCTATTCAGAGTTCTTTTTTCAGGATAAAACTGGAATTAAAAACATCAGATTGGGATCATCAGGTTGAAGGAAACACTCTAGGTGAAGTTCCCCAACCTCTCCCTCTCGTTATTCGCACATGTAGTGATTAACCATTGCAGAATGCAGAAGCAAGGTTTCAGATCACTTACATAACTGCTAAGATCTAAGGACCACAGGGAGGGAGAATTGGAGGTTTGAACATACGAACATATGAACATACGAAATTTGCCAGCAGATAATGGCCTAGTGGTCTATCAAGTCTGTTTGAATGTGCAGCTAGCACCCCTTATTCTACATCTTCCCCTCTCTCCCACCCTTCCCCTTGACCCTCTCCCTTGCCTTGTCCCAGCCCCATTTGAAGCAGTCATCTGTTCTACTGAATACCACTTCTGCCTGTAACACATTGCACCCAGCTACTGTACCCCGCTGTCCGTAGAAAAATGTCTCCTCGTCTCTCTCCTGAACCTTCCCCCCTCCCTCCCTCCAGTCTCATATCATGGCTCCTGGTATCCCTCCTCTCCCTTACTTTGAGCAGCCCCTCCATACCTGTCTTGTTTTTCTATTCCTTTCATGTACTTGAAGGTTTCAATCATATCCCCCGTCCTTCCTCTCCTACAGCGAGTTCATGTTCAGCTCCCTCAGCCTCCTCTCATACGGTAAGTCCCACAGCCCCTTGATCATCTTTGTCACCCTGCACTGCACCCCTCCAGTAACTTAATGTCTCTCTTCAGCTATGGGTGCCAGTACTGCATGCAGTACTCCAGGTGTGGTCTAACTAATGACCTATACAGTGGCAGAATCACCTCCCCCCTCCTCGAGAATATACCTCTTGCAATGCAACTCAGCATTTTGTTGGCCTTTGCAGCTGCCTTCCTACATTATGCTGAATTGTTCATTGACCCTGTAACAAGCACCCCCAGATCCTTCTCCTCCTCTGTGTCAGTTAGCTGTATTCCACCCAGATGGTTACTCCTCCTTGGGTTTTTCACCCCAAAATGCAGCACTTTGCATTTTTTGGCATTGAACCCCAGTTGCCAGATGTACGACCAGGTTTCCAGCTTTGCCAGATCATCCTGCAACCCTGCCATCCCCTAGGCCATCTACCACTGCTCCCATCTTGATGTCATCAGCAAACAGACTGGTTTTGCTCTTGATGCCTAATGATATGTCTGCAATGAATATCCCAAACAACACTGGTCCCAACACCAAGCCCTGTGGAACACCGCTCATCACTACCCTTGGCGATGAGAGCTCCCCCACCACCACCACCCTCTATTGCCTTCCATGAAGCCAGTTCCCTACCCATCTCATCAGCTTTGCACCCATCCCTTTGCCTTCTAACTTACTTCCCAACCTCTCAAGCAGCACCGAGTCGAATGCCTTACTGAAGTCCAGGTACAGGACATCTACTGTATGGCTCCCATCCAGTTGCTTAGTTACCCAGTCAAAGAACTCCACCAGGTTGGTTTGGCAGGATCTGCCACTTACGAAGCCATGCTGTCTGCTGTCCTGTAGTCCTTTGGCTTCCAGGAGGGCCACCAGCCTCTCCTTCAGGATAGTCTCTATTAACTTCCCCAAGATGGATGTGAGGTTCACCAGTCTATAGTCCCCTGGTTCATCCTTGGGGCCACTCTTGAGAAGGAGCACCCCATGAGCCATCCTCCAATCCTGAGGTACACGCCCTGAGTGTAGTGAGGCATTAAGTAGGTCTGCCAAAGGTCCTGCCAGGACCTATGCCAGCTCCTTCAGTACCCTGGGGTGGATGCCATCTGGGCCTGGCACCTTGTTCACCCTCAGTACCCTCAAACCCTCCAGAACCCTGCCCTCCATGATTTCTGCATCCGTCACCCCCTCCCCCTCTGTTTCTGCCCTCTCTCCCTCCTTGGGTATCACCCCCTCTTCTCCTGAGGTAAATATCGAGCAGAAGCAATTGTTTAGTGCTTCTTCCTTATCACCCCCTGCTTCCACCCAACCCCACTCCTTCCTAATCCTTATTATATGGTCCTTACAGTTCCTTGTCTCCCTGATGTACCTGAAGAAATCCTTCTCCCCCTTCTTAATACCCTGCACCAACCTGAGCTCTGTAGATGCCATGGCTGGCCTTACTGCTCTTGTCACCTCCTTCAATTCTTTCAGGTACTCCTCCCTGTCCTCCCTCCTCCCTGTATTTTTTGTACCTCCAAAAAGCAGCTCTTTTCCTCCTTACCTTTTCAATCATCTCCTTGCTTCCAGAGCTAGATTTCTTGGCCCTAGCCTTCTTGCTCTGGGCCTTGCTGCAGGTTCTGGTTGCCTCCACTATCCCCAGCTTTATGAACTCCCACCTCTGCTTAGTGCCCATACTAGGATACATTCTTGCCAGGTACCCTTTCACCACTTCACCCATCCTCCCAAATTCAGCCCTCCTGAAGTCCAGCATCCTTGTGCCAGATTAGAAACATAGAAACATAGAATTTGATGGTAGATAAGGACCATTTGGCCCACCTAGTCTGCCCATTTTCCTACCTAACAGATAAGCTGCAGATCCTAGTTAACCAAAAGCCTACTTCCTCCTAGCCCCCAGTAGGACTGCCTTATGTCTGTCCCATGCATTCTTGAATTCCCCCACTGTTCTTGACTCCACAACCTCTTCAAGAAGGCTGTTCCATGCATCCACAACCCTCTCCATGAAAAAATACGTCTTCACATTTTCCACTCCTTCCTTACTCATATCCAACGTGAACCACACTGAGTGGTGTTCACTCCCCGCCAGTGGTTATTCCACCCTAATTTCCTTCAAAAACTCCCCATTTGCCAGCAAGAGGTCAAGGATGCTCCGTAACCTGGTCGGCTCACTGGCCATATGCATCAGGAAGCTGTCCTGGAAGGCATCCAGCAGTACCTACTCCCTTCTATTCCTGGCTGTTGGGGTACTCCAATCCACTCCTGGCATGTTGAAGTTCCCCACAATCGGCACACTACCCTTCTCGCAGGTCCTCCTGATCTGTCCCACTAGTTCCCTCTCTAACTCCTCTGTCTGAGAGGGTGGCCTGTATACCACTCCCATCCTGAGAGTCCTATTCCTGGAATCCTGGATTTGCATCCATAGTGACTCCATACTACAATTCACCCTTCCTTCCATACACTCTTCAGTCCTTCCCCCACCTATAGAACACACAAAATACAAGACTCAAATGGACTGATAATCAGAGCTTATAGGTCTCACAATATATTGGATCCCACCAAAGCAAAATAAAGAGGTTGACTGAAAATTAGGCCATGCAACATGTGCTACAACACTATAATGTAAATGAGTTTATTATGATAGCATAAAGTACAGAAGTGTATTTGCTGCGCAAGAGTTTGCTGGCAGTGCTTGGTAGTATTTGTGTAATGATCCTACTCAGGAAAATGATGTGCACTAGGGAGCAATAGTTATTGTCAAATAGACTAGCTAAAATTGTGTGTGTTTGTGTTTGTGTGTGTGTGTGTGTGTGTGTGAGTGTGTGTGTGTGTGTGTGTGTGTGTGTGTGTGTGTGTTGTACTGTAAGTTGAAATGATAAAAGGAACTTGATCCAGAAAATGAGAGAGAGACTCTCTCCAGATAAGAGTGACCTTGCAGGCCTGCTGCTTTCCTAGTGTAGCCATACAACCAGTAGTGTATAATAGCTGAGACTGATTTTGCTAAGATATCTCTACAACCAGTCATATTTTGGGACTGAGACTACTTTTAAATGTACCACCCTACAGGGTGGGGCTTACCTGTTGCCCCAGGGCACTGCCGTTCCTCCCTGCTGTGTCTTGTTGTCAGTCCCAGGTCCTGCTGTCCCCTTAAGTCTCTGTCTGTCCCCCATGATGGTTTATATTCTTAAAGGGGCCGGAAGAGTGAAAGCAGAGACTGCACATGTGCAGTACTGCCGGACAGTTTTCTCACTAGTGCTGCGACTAATTTAATGCCTCTGCGGTGATCTTGACCATGCAAAATAAGTTAATCTGGGGTTGGATACATGGAGGAGGAAGCTCAAATGTGGCCAGAGTGCTTATTTTAACAGTACCTATAAGCACTAGAAACGTTGGCATATTTACATATTTATGAGCTACACAACAATATTGATGAGTTGCCTGGCTACCTGGGAAGACTGTACAAAACTGAGCTTTTGAGCCAGAGACAGATGAACAGAACTGTCTGGGAATATAATTTAGCATTCACTTGATGGTGGACAAAGGCTGCTACAGGACAATGGAGCAACTGTGCTTAAAACAATATATTTTGGCTACAGTATATATTTTAGGGGACTTTAAAGATAGGACTTCTGTTAAAACTGTATGGAACTGTGTATTAAGCAGCTATCTTTGATACTTTAACCCCCAGTGCTAGTCAATCAATAGCTTAGGCATCCAAAAACTGGTGAATTGCCTTTTGGGAGTGGTGTGAACTTTATTCTATTGAACTAATGTAGCTTAATGTTTATTAATATTTGTGAAGGACAGCAGGATTTAACCAATCAGGATCTAGGATTTGTAGTGTGAAACCCCAGGAACTTTTGCAATTTGGGGTGGTCTGACTTGAGGTCTTATCGAGTCAAAAGAGCTCATTCTGTAATGGAAAAGGATTTTAGAAAGTGGTCTAAGATTGTGTCTGTGAATGACTGAGGAACTCATAAAATTTATTTTTCCTGTGTTTGGAGAACCAGTGGTTGCAGCAATCCTGCATCAGTATGAGGAACTCTAAACTTTGGAAAAAGGGTTCAGAACTGTGTCTGCCAAGTTCTGAAGTTGGCAATGTAAATAATACCTGCCTTTGAAATCATTTATGTTTAGGGAACTGAGACTTTGTGTATTGTACCTGTTCAATCAATAATGTTTTACGATGGAGAATGGTTAGACTGATATACCCATATAACCAGTAATGTTAAGGGGCTGATGTTGGTTTCCATAATATACCTGTAATGTACAGTATGTAAGTATTGTTTTAGGGCTGATACTAATTTTTCTAATGTGGTGATACAGCTAATAATGTTTCAAGTTTGATACTGATTTCCCAAATTTACCTGTGCATCCAATAATGTGCAGGGGCCCAAATTGTTTTCCTAATGTACTTGTGCAACCAGCAATGTCTAGGGACTGAAACTGGTTTACCTAATGTGGTTGTGTAACTACTAATATTTAGAAACTGAGACTGGTTTCCATATTGTACCTGAACAACAAGTAATGTTTGGAGGCAGAGTTTGGTTTCCTTACTGTATCTGAACAACAAGTAATGTTTGGAGGCAGAGATTGGTTTCCTTATTGTACCTGTACAACAAGTAATGCTTGGAGGTAGAGTCTGATTTCCCTACTGTACATGTACAACAAGTAATGTTTGGGGTCAGAGACTGGTTCCCCTATTGTACCTGTACAACAAGTAATGTTTGGGGACAGGGACTGGTTTCCCTATTGTACCTGTACAACAAGTAAAAGTAAGTAGTAAGAAGTAAACCATTTTTATTCAGAGAATACTGGAGACATTCCATTGAACAAAGCTCATTTTCAATGAAGTTCCAGGTTTATAAAGTACAAAGTTTCACATAAATTAAACATAAGCACATACATACACTTAAGATAGTAATAAATAAAAAACATACCCAGACATAACATATATGATAATTAGATCAAAATTTTTAAAATATATTACACTGATTGCAAAAGTGGACAGTCGTTGTCCAAGCGGTACACCATTGAACAAATTTACAAACATTGGTCCTGACCCCTGAGCATCTTAAATATTGAGGTGAATCATTCCAGAGGGAAACTCCCCTAAGTGGGATAGAGGATCTTCCAATATTCAAATTACAGCTGGGGATACAAAACTGTACACCATGTGTCGATCTCAAATCCCTTCCAAATTCCCTAAGCTTAAACAGTCCAACAATTTATTTAGCTTTTGTTGACCGGGTAAGTGCACTAGACAAATCCTGCCTATTTTCAGGCACGATCCGGGGGAGGGGGATACAGATGAATGCCAACTGACCTTGAACCAGATTAAACTGTTGGCGGTATTTTTAGTGAATGAGGGAAATTTGGCCAGGACACCGGAAATTCCCTACTCTTTTCGAAAGTGCCATGGGATCTTTAACATCCACCTGAACTACCACCAATCCAGGCAGATGGGACCTCGGTTTAACGTCTCATCCGAAAGACGGCACCTCAGAAATGCAGCACCCCTCTCATGCTGCATTACAGTGTCAGTACTGGGACATTAACCCAAGTGCCAGATGTGGGAACTGAACCCACAGCCCTCTGATCTCCCAGCCTCAGAGGCGAGTGTGCTACCTACTGAGCCACTGACACTGACAACAATAATATAACATATATATAACATATATAATATATAACAAGACAAAATTATAATCTGGAACCTTGTGGTTCCAGACCCTAATCAGGAAATGCAATAGATGTATATTCCTTCTCACAAGTGGTCTATTCCAGTTTAATTCATTAAATAAATAACACCTATGTGTTCTAAATGGAACCTCTAATATGAAATGAGTCAACCTACAAAACAGCTGGTCCACCTTGTTTAATAATACCCCAGAGACCCCTCCATAAAATATATCTCCATAATCAATTGCTGGGAGTAATAAAGTTGAAACCACATTCTGACGGACCTGGGGCAGAGATTGGTTTCCCTATTGTATGTGTTCAACAAGTAATATTCAGAGACAGAGACTGGTTTCCCTAATGTGCCTATTCTACAGTAGCTCTAAATGGTCCCTCATTGTACTACTTAGAAACTGTCTGTCTCACATGAATGAGATACTGTCCTACACTGCACACAGAGATTTGAAAACATCAGTATTTATCTGGGTTGTTCAGTTAAATACAAATTTTAAATGAAAATAAAATATTTCTTATCACTGTGTTCAGTTAAATACAAATTTTAAATGAAAATAAAATATTTCTTATTACTGTATTCTGAGGTTCTGTTAGCATTATACGATGACATACAACTCATTTTGTCCCCTTTTCTACATTCTGTTCCACATTTGGATGAGGAAAGGCTGAGAGGTATGATATGCAGTCAGTAATGTTTAGTAACTGAGACTGGTTTCCCTAAAGTGGCTAAACAACCAACAGAGGCATGAGACCAAGACTCACCTAAAGTGCTTATGTAGCCATCCACTGTAGGTATGTAACCCTGCATAAAATAACTTACGGCTGAATATCAATGGATTCCTAATGGAGTCAAATATAAAACCAAGCTTCCATAAGAGATGAAGCCCAATGCATAACTTTATAGAGTGTTATAAGGGGCATGTTATTAATCACCACCATCACTGACCCTTTGTACACTATTTTTATAGGGCACAAATGCTGAAGGTAGTTGTATAACACCCCCCACCACCACCACCACCACCATTCATGTTCTGCAAGAGACTGGCCCCAGGGATGGTGTTATTATGCAAAAAATAAAATACCAAGCAAAATGTTAATGCTGGGTATAATTTCCATTAAACAGCACTGTATTTTAAACTTTTGATTATTATTTTATAATGTTTTTGGATAAAAAATGCACACTTCCCATTGCATAATAGTTATTGCAATTTCAATATTCTTATCTCAATGACTTGATTTTCACTTTGTAACAAGTCCACATTGTATTTACAGTTGCTGAATATTCTGCCACAATTTGATTAACAACGTATGCACTTGTAAAATTAAACTGTAATTACTTTTTTTTTCATTTATTTATTTTTATACTGGTAAGTCTGTGGGACAAGCCCATTTTCACAAACGACCAGTTTAGACAAACATACAAATAAGTTAAAACATTAACACAATATAAATACACATTACACATAACATTTACAGTTTGACTTTTCTAACAAAGTTTTCCTAAGTTCATACTTAAAAGTAGACAATTTTGATTGTCTTAATACATTTTTAGGAAGTTGATTATACATCTTAACAATTGTAAAATCCAGCGAATTTTGACCAAAAGCTGTTTGACAAAAAGGAACCCGAAACCCTTCCTTACTCTGAGATCTTGTACACCCAGGAATATTCTTTGGAAACACATTAAGAATACTAGATGGAGAAATACCTAAAAAAATCTTATGCAAAAACACCAAAGCCCTAAAATTAAATCTCCCCTTTAACGATAAACAACCCAATTGTTTATAAAGCAAACAGTAATGAGTAAGCCTTGATTGTCCAGTAGGAAAGTGCAGAATGGAATGATAAGTTACTTGGAGTCTAGCCAAAACTTTTTCAGAAGTGAATGAATATACTATAGACCCATAATCCATCATAGTTAATAAAAGACTATGTGTAAGCAGTAATCTAACATCATAGGTCAGATTGTCCTTAATTTTATTCAGAAATCCTAACCTTTTATGTACCCTACTAATTAACTCTATTACATGACAATCAAATGCTAAATGGCAATCAATAAGTACCCCCAAATATTTAAACTGCCTAACCTGTTCAATTTCTATACCTAAATTATCAATAATTTTTAATTCTTGACTTTGCACTCTCCTAGGATGGGAAAATATCATTGTCTTAGTTTTTATTGAATTTAACACCAGTTTATGTTTATCAAACCAAAAATGAAGCAAACTAAAATCATACTGTAATATTTTCTGTAATGACTGAAAATCTGAACCAGAACAAAACAAAACTGCATCATCTGCATATAACAATAACTCAGTCTTTTTAAAATTAATAGCTAATGAATTTAAAAATAAAGAAAAAAGCAAAGGACCTAAAATAGAGCCTTGAGGGACTCCACATTTCAACGAAGATGAATCAGATAAGATGCCATTAATTAAAGTCTTTTGATTACTATTAACCAAATAATCCCTAAACCATGAAATAACCCCTTCAGACAACTTTAAATTAGACAACTGTTTCAAAAGCATCTCATGATTCACTAGGTCAAAAGCCTTGGTGAGGTCCACAAAAGCCGTCACGACAATGTCTCCATTATCAATAGCCCTATTGACTCGATTAGTGAACCTCACCAAGGCTGTCTCTGTGTTATGATTAGACCTAAAACCATGTTGTGAATCTGACCAAAGTTTGTATATTGTTAAATAATCAATTAACTGAACTGAAATTATTTTCTCCAATATTTTTGAAAGAGGAGCAAGCATTGAAATCAGATGATAATTATTTGGATCGAATCTTGAACCTGATTTATAAATAGGTATTACCACTGCACTCTTCCACACTTCAGGGAAAACTCCATTACATAATGAATAATTAAACAATTTTGTCAACTGTCCTGCAACAATACTAATAACTCTTTTCAATACCCTATAATCAAGATCATCAGATCCCCTGAATGGCTTAGGATCCATTCTAGTCACACACTCAATCACATCACTAATTTGTAATAAACAAAAATAAAATCTAGGAATATTAACACCCCCATCCATTCCATCATGATTTGAATGCACAACTGCATCCAAATAGCTCCAGGAATTACCCATACTATCCACATTGGAACTATACCTATCCAAATTAGTAAAATGTAAATTAAAAATTTCAGCCACAGTTTTAGGATCCAAAATAATATTACCTTCCCTCTTTAGTACACAATTTTCACTCACCTTAATTTTACCCATTAACTGATTAATTGTATTCCAAGTTGCACTTGGATTCCCCCTAACTTCTGTAAATTTTTTCTTAAAATAATCCTTCTTTGCTGCACGAATTGCTAATTGACATTTATTCCTAAGCTTTTTATAAACTAATTGATGATCCAATTGTTTAGTCCTTCTATAAACTTTCCTTGCTTGATTTCTTTCCCTAATTAATGTCAATAAACCAGGGGTAAACCAGACATTACTATTTCCATTAACCCTAACAGTTCTTATTGGTATTAATTTATCACAAATAAAAATAAAATAATTACAAAACTTCAGATATGCTTCATTTATATCAGTTATATTATCCAAAAATGACCAATCTAATAATTGTGTTTCCTCAAAAAACCTCCACTCATGTAAATCCTTAAGCCTTCTATACTTTATAATCCTGGCTTCTTTTTTATGTATTTTAACTGACCAACCAAAAAATACAGGACTATGATCACTTATCCCATCAGGGAGAACCCTACAATTAACTATGTGTAATGGACTATTCGTAATTACCCAATCAAGGGTTGATGAATACCCTGTCTTATAATTTATTCTAGTGGGACCTTCTATCAATTGTTGAAACCCTAAATCAATAACTGTCATTCTAATCTCATGTTCTTCCAGGGACAACCAGTTCAAATTAAAATCACCAACCAATATAGTTTCTCTTAATGTTAATTTTTGAATACAATTAAAAAAAAAAACAGGAACCCCCTTCTTTGATTTATCAGGTGGAACATAAACATTTATAATAGTCAAAACTTTTTTATTACCAAGCAAAATAGAAATAGCAATTGTTTCAAGCACTTTACTTTCTGAAATAATATCTAATTCCTGTGCTAACAAATGATTAGCTACATAAAATAAACATCCCCCTTCTACCTACCCTATCCTTCCTAAAAATCGAATATCCTGCTAACAAAATCTCAGAGTTAGTAGTATTATGAGTCAACCAAGTTTCAGTCAAAGCAACTACATCAAACTTATTATTCAAAACCCAGCATTCCAAAATTGTTTTTTTAGCTATTAAACTAGCTACATTTAGATGAACCATGTGAAGAGCAGGCCTTAATAAATTCTTATCTACACCGGGTTCATCCACCTGAGGACCCGGATTTGGATGTGCTGTACCTGATAACAGCAATAGTAACAATATTAATCTTCTTGCTCTATTTGAAAACATCAAACCCTTCTTATAAGACCTTAATGACTTATTACAAACCGTGATTGTATGAGCAGACAAAATGGTCTCATAATTGCATTGGAAAAAAAGCAACAGTAAGATCATTTTCTTTGAAGTAACAAACAATTCTTGAACATTTTCCTCAAACCTGAAATTCCCCCCACTAAAATTATTCAAACAATATGAAGTAAAAAAGCCCTTTGTCAAATTGCTTTGTGAGTACATACCATTATCACTAAAATCAAAACATTTATTACAAGAAAACTTTACATCATCAACTGCATAAACTAAAAAAACTAGAATAACTAGTTTCAAAGTAATACCCATTTTAACACCCGTTAAATTGCCCTCTTGCAAACAGAACAAAGAAATCAATTTTTAACTTATCTTCCCAAAAACTACAATTTGGCTACTGGCTTCTAATATCCAATTAATCCACCCAAAATTATGAATGTTTGCAATAATAAATATATAATATCTCTATTCTTCTTGCATTAATATACCCAGGAAGTCCAGATCAAAATTTTTTCTTCCGAGTGGCGCTCGCCACTCACGCTCACGCCAATGCATTCGCACAGTCATAATGCGAGTGTTTTATATGCTGACCTGCCCCTCCTCCTCCAGCATCAGCCACTCACTGAACAGCCCTCTCACAGCTGTTCCAGATAGGGAAACTGATTTTTAAAGTCCCGAGCAAGTAGATAGCTGTTGGAGAAGCACTGGCACATTAACACAGGGATCGTTCTTGCAGCACTTGTTTTCCAAGCATACACAAGGCTTCACAGATGCAAACAGATTCAGGAACGTACCTCAAATGTTTTAAAGTGAGTGTTTTATACGCTGACCTGCCCCTCCTCCTCCAGCATCAGCCACTCACTGAACAGCCCTCTCACAGCTGTTCCAGATAGGAAAACTGATTTTTAAAGTCCCGAGCAAGTAGATAGCTGTTGGAGAAGCACTGGCACATTAATACAGGGATAGTTCTTGCAGCACTCATTTTCCAAGCATACACAGGGCTTCACAGATGCAAAAAGATTCAGGAACATCGTAATTATGATACTTTCTCTTGTTTTTGTTTATTAAATGGGGTGGAAGACCTGGCAAACCTGCTTCTGTGCATATCAGAGTGGTTATGATGCTCATTACTTTAGTATATATATTTATATAATAAGGGTGGGAGCTTCTAGAGTGTGATAAATGGAGATATCTTCACTGGAGTGTGATAAATGATGATGACATGACTACTGTGATAATAAATGTCATATATTCATACTGTACTGATGTCACCTCTTACTCACTACAACCTGCATTCTAAATGAAACTGCTCAGGTTCTCCGTCTCACTGAAGCCTGCAAGTTACTTGATTAGCATTACAAAGTACACTCACCTGTCTGCTGCGGTATTTCTGAAACTCCCAGCCCATTAATGTGCTGCTATCAGCTTCATAGCCTACATTCTAAATGAAACTGCTCAGGTTCTCTGTCTCACTGAAGCCTGCAGGTAACTCAATTAGCATTGCAAAGTACACTCAACTGTGTGCTGTGGTGTTTCTAAGACTCCTAGCCCACTCAGAAAAACTCACACACACTCACACCACACACAGAAAGAGCAGAAAGCACACAGAAAAAATATTTCAAAAGCTCCCACCCCTATTGTATAAATAGCACACATGATGTGCAGATTGTGAGCTTTGGAAAATATTCTCACTCCTGCCGAGTGAGCTCTGGATACTCTCACTCATGCCTTCGGCACTCTTGAGTATGCAGAGCTCACTCTGCAGGAATGAGAATATTTTCCATGTCACACTGCCCATTATGTATTTTCTCTCTGTCTCTCTCTCTATATATAATATATATATATATATATATATACATACATATATATATATATACATACATGTGATATGTCCAACTTGCTTAAGAGGGAGATTTGGGTCAAATTAGTAGGAAGATTAGCCTACTAGTAGGGAGATGCGGTAACGTCATGAGTTTGTCCTTATATGGCGTCAAAAAATAAGAATAAAAGCATTTAATATATTTCATTTTGTCAAGAATAAGCACTAAAATGAATCAACAGCTAGTTGTATAATGTTATTACTTACGTTGTTCTTCACTAATTTACTTTTTATGTGTCTTTATCTGCCAAAAACAAACATGAATGGATATTTTGGATATCATTTTACTTAAGCAGGAGATTTTGTTTCCGGGAGGGAGAGAGGGAGTTCAGTCAAAATAACAGGAGTCTCCTGCGCAAAGAGGGAGATATCACATGTATGTATATATATATTATATATATATATATATATATATATATATATATATATATATATATATATATATATATTATGGTAGCACGGTAGTGCTACCATAGTTAGGGTTGAGGAGCCATTTACGTTAGCTCAACATTTTGCACCTTAATAACTTTGCAACCGTTCAATGGATATACCTGAATTTTGGAATACATGATCAAGAACCATAGATCTTGGGATCTGCCAACTGTTGTACTGTTCAGATATACAGCTGTGGAGTTATTAAGCTTGATCTGCGTGTGCGTTTACACTTTTTTTGAATTCTTTGGTCATCTCTAGAGGTTGCACAGTTTGTGTTACCGGTCCGAAATCTTCAGGGAACGTGCGGCCGGAGTCCCCGACGTGCCTTTTGAAGATTTCGTGAAATAATATTAAATGGTTCAAAAGTTATTCAAAAAACAAGTTCCCATTATAAGTCAATGGGAAAAGGAAACAAAAAGTTTGACAGTGTCGCAAAATTTTTACTTTTGCAAATGGCCTTTTTACTGTTGCAAATCTGCCATTTTGTTTTCAGTTGGTCATCAGAAGAATGCTTGGCATTTAAATTTGGGACCCTCTAGCAACCTAATTCTTTTTGTATTCACCTAGTCGGACCCTGAGGATGCTAGGCATGTCTTTATTTTGGGGTAAAACACCCCAGAAATATGTTTCTCAGATTTCTGGAAAAAGTACTTTCACAAAGTACTTTCGTACTTGCGACAGTGTCGAATGAATTTCAATCAATCAATCAATCACTTTATTTAACCAGGCATAAACACCATTCAGCAAGCTAGTTAGGGTTGGTCCACAGTGACAAAAGCGAGGAAATTCGGTGTTAGGGTTGAACCCAACCGAAAACTTTCGCAAAGTTCGACAGTACTTTTCCAGGCTATGTGAAAATAACAGCAATTCTTTGGTACCCTGCTGCAAAAGAACTGAAATTTGGAGGGAGCACATCCAACATCTCACAGATGTGCCTTTCAGTGTTTTGGTGAAAAAATATTACAGGGCAGCAAAGTTACAGCACTCCAAAGTTGACACTTTTTCCCCATAGGATAACATTACGGTGTCCACCACATTATGGGAATTCTTTGTCGCCCTGCTGCAAAATAAAGGTTTGGTCTTTTGGGCTGAAATTTGGAGATAAGAAAGGCAACATCCCCCAGATGTGCCTTTTACTGGTTTGGTGAAAAAATATTACAGGGAGCAAAAGTTATGGCACTCCGAACTTCTCTTTTTTTCCCATAGGATAACATTACGGCGTTCAGCGCGCCTTTCAGGGCCTGTATCTCGGAAACGGTGGGAGATACGGACTTTTCGTCAGAAAAATGCTTAGCCCCCTACTAGGCGCTAAGTACAAAACTAGCCAGGAAAGTCATAAATCATATGACTTTTAAATTTTTTTTCTTCTTCTTATGGTTCCAGAGATATAAGCAATTTACTATTACAACTCCTCATTTTCTGCTCTGAGACCCATTATTATGCATACATTCTTTGTACTCACTGTCCTTCTCTATGCAGCTTTTGGGGAAAACTAGCCTGTGCGCTTACATTACTGCTGCCCTTACTGCTTCTTCTTGCGGTTCCGTAACCATTTCACTTACTGTTCCCATCTACGGCACCATGTGCGTTACCCTTTGCATTTCCATTTGTGCTTGCATTTGCATTATTTTAACCATTTCTGTCTACAGAACTGTTCATCTTTCTGTTTTGCTTTACGTCACCATGCGCATTACCATTTGCGTTTGTGGGCACCGTGTTTCTATATGACAATACATCACGGGCATTACATTCACTATTTCTCATTATACTTCTCAAAAAGAAGGGAAATTAGAGCCAAAAAACTCCATTTAATACATTAGTTAGGGTTCTTCCACAGTGACAAAAGTGAGGAAATTCGGTGTTAGAGTTGAAAGGCCCCCTTGGACCCCACAGCCCCAACCGGCATCAGGGTGCGCATTGGGGTTGTCAGTCCTAACTCACCCATTCTCCTATACCTCTGCTTCTTCACACATCTGATCGGGTGAGAGTTAATGATGATTCTAACGCACACCTCGATGCTGTTTAAAGTGGGGGGGTCCAAGGAGGGGCTTTCAACCCTAACACAGAATTTCTTCGCTTTGTCACTGTGGCACAATCCTAACTAATGCATTAAATGAAGTTGTTTGCCTCTACATATATATATATATATATATACACAGTATATATATATATATATAGATATATATACAGTGTATATATGGGATACTTGATGGGCAGGAGTGGGATATGAAAAATATTCTCACTCCTGCAGAGTGAGGAATAGATATTTCACAAGTGGTGAAGGCATGAGTGAGAATATCCAGAGGTATTTACTTTTTTTGTGCATTCTTTGCTCACTCCTACAGGTCGCATGGTTTTTGTGACCAGTCTGAAAACTTCAGGGAACATGCAGCCATGGTCCCTGATGTGTCTTTAGAAGATTTTGTGAAAAAACATTAAACGGTTCAAAAGTTATTCAAAAAGCAAGTTTCCCATTATAGTCAATGGGAAAAGTTAAAAAAGTTTGACAGTGTCTCAAATGCAATTTTTAGTGTCGCAAGTCTGCCCTGTAGTGTCACAAATCCACCATTTTGTTTTCAGTTATTGGTCACAGTAATGCTTGGCATTTATATTTGGGACCCTCTAGGGACACAATTCTTTTTGTGTTCACCTAGTTGAGCCCTGAGGATGCTAGCCATGTCTTTTTGGGGGGATTAAAAACCCCAGAAATATGTTTTTAACATTTTTGTAAACCGTAGTGTCTCAAAGTAGTGTTGCACTTACAACACTTTTGTTATTTTTTTTTGCAAAAGTGTTGCAAATCATGACACTACTTTGTGAAACTATGCCCAAAATTACAGGAATTTTTTTGCCATCCTGCTGCAAAACAATGGTTTGGTCTTTTGGGCTGAAATTTGGAGGGAAGAAAGCCAACATCCCACAGATGTGCCTTTCGCTGGTTTGGTGAAAAAATATTAGAGGGCTGCAACATTACGGCAATCTGAAGTTGACTATTTTTCCCATAGGCTACCATTACAGCATCTGCCATGCGTTTCGGGGCTCATATCTCAAAAATGCTTTGAGTTACGGACTTTTTGTCAGAAAAATGCTTAGCTCACTGCTAGGTGGCTAAGTACAAAACTTGCCAGGAAAGTAATAAATAGTATGAAATTTTAATTTTTTTTCGACTTCGTACGGTTCCTGAGATATAAGCAATTTAGTATTCCAAGTGTTCATTTTCTGCTCCTGAGGGCCATTATTATGCATACATTCTTTGTATTCACTGTGCTTCTGAATGCACTTTTTGGTGACAAAAAGTAGGTGCGTTTGCATTACTGTTACAGTTAGTGTTTCTGGTTGTGTTTCCGTGACTGTTTGCGTTAGCGTCTCCCTTGACATTGCCATGTGGATTTCCCTTTGCGTTTGTGTTTGCATTACTGTTACTATTTGCATTTCCATTACTGTTTTTTTTTGCATTTGTGTTTATTTTTGTGTCACCATGTGCACTGCCATTTGTGCTTGCATATGCGCTTCCGTTTGCATTTCTGTTTCCTTTGGCATCGTCTTTGCTCTAACCATAAGCATTTGCATTGCCAATTGTGTTACCGTGACCGTGCGCATAACAATTTGCATTTGCTTACTCTCTTGTGTTTCAGCTTCTATTTCTGTTGCTGTTCCCTTTGGTGTCCTCCTTGCTGTTACCGTAACCGTTTCTGTCTCCAATTGTGTTACCGTTACAGAAGGGCCCTGCGCTCGCACCACCACATTCCATTAACTATTTATACTGCACTTTCTCAAAAAGAAGGAAATTCATGGCAGAAAACAGTGGAAGAATGATGTTCTTATTTCAGCCTCCCACCCTCACTGTTTCACCCAACAGGTATCAGGATGTGCTTTGGGGTCATCGGTCCCAACCTCACCCATTCTCCTATACTGCACCACCTCAGCTTGTTTATGCATGGGATGGAGTAGAGTTACGACTAATGACCCCAACGCACACACCAATGCCTGTTGGTGGGGTGGGGTGGGGTGCAAGGTGGGAACCCTAACATCGATTTTCCCTAATTTTGTCACTGTGGAACAACCTAACTGATGCATTACATGGATTTTTTTGCCATGAAGCACCCTCACAGACAAATAAGGATACAATTATACTATCTGAGAATAATTGCAAAACTGCATTAATGCTTTTAGTTAGTTACAGAATTAGGAAAGTGTATTAGGGTTTCCAACCTATCACCCTACCATGTTGACATGCCAACAGGTGTTGGGGGTGTACCCTGGGGTAGTCAGACCTAACGCTCACCCCATTCTTCTATATTGTACCCATCACAGCTTATTTACTTATGGAATGGGATGAGCATTTGGGCTGATGACCCCAAGACACACCCCCGACACCTGTTGGTGTGTGCAACATGGGGGTGGGGTGTTAGGTTTGGAAACTCTAATCCCACATTTCCCTACTTTTATGGCTGTAAACCTAAATAGAGCATTAACGCACTTTTTTGCAATAATATATATAGAGGTATATACAGCTCTAATGATGTCACCATTGTCAGGGGCCTCATGAACATATTTTGTTTATTCCAAAAGCACTGTGTTGCTGCTGTGTTGCTTCTGGAAGCCATGCTACAGTACACACTGGCCACTGTATTTTTTGAGGTATGTGACAAGTTGGTCGGAGTCTGTTCTCTTGAGGGCCTTGGACAAGAGAAAGAAAAAAGAAATGGGTCTGTTACTGGCAAGGGTGGTGCAGCACTGCTTTTGAAAACTAGTGTAACCAGTGCAGATTTCCACTTCTCAGGGAACTGCAAGTAGCACAGGGAAATGTAAAAAATTATTACAATGGAGTGTGAATGTTTCTCTACCACCAGGGCATATCAAGCGAATCACTCCCACACCTAGTTTTGCTAAGTACCCTACTGATATATTTTGAAGTGCCTTTGACTGAAATAGCCATACAACAGAATTTAGAATATCCTGATTCAGACTCCACCACCTGGGAGGCTTCAGTACTGGGTTCATTGCAAGGAGCATTGGCAAGCTCAATGGGAATGATGGAAGTGAGGTCAATAAAGACTGTATTGAAGTTATTGGTAATTTTGGTGGGCTCAATGAATCTCTCAGTCCTCCAGCAGGAGCATTTGAGGAGTGATTTTAACTCCCTTGCCAAGAAGCTCTGAGATGCTGTCCCAGAATCTTTTTGCCATTGCTCCAGTTTTGGGTCTGCCAATCCTTACAGAAGTCAGATTTGGCCTTTCTAGTCATACTGGTGCACTTATTGCAGGCTTCCTTGTACCTTTGCAGTTGGACAGAGGACCCTGTATCACTGGGCAGAGCCCAAAGATTGGCCTTATCCCTCATGCAAGCAATGAGTTTTGGGGTGATCCATTCTGATGTTGTTCCTCTTGCATTGCATTTTTTTAAAGGGTGCAGATTTATAACAGGTATGTGTGAACTCAGAGACAAATAATTTTAATGCTGAGTCAATATTGGGAATGGCATCTATGAAGTGCCAATCAATTTAGTCCAAGTAAGATTTGAATTCAGGCACCTTCATTTTGTTTAGAACTTGGATGACTTTGATGTGTGGGGTGGCCTTGTCTGTTTATCTGCCCATAGATATTGCACCATGGAGTGGTCACTTATGGTATCTGGCAGAACTCTGACAACTTTAACCCTATCAGGCTGTGTAACTAGTTCCCAATCAAATAGTGTCATGGTGCCTGTATTATAATTGGTCCTGGTGAGCTCGGTGACCATTTGTCTGAGAAATAGTCTAGACATCTAATCCCTATAACCTGTGCTGGACTTAGCATTCCAACTGATGTTAAAGTCACCAGTTACACTGTATTCTCAGTTCTGACTGAGTTGCATGAAGTAAGTGACTCTGTGCCTGGATTCTATTCACCTGGTTGGATATATACAGACAGGATGACAAGAGATTTGGGCTTCATCCTATCAAAAGCTATACTGCTAGGCATTCACAGTCCCTGGTTAATTCTTTTATAGTGATTTTAGAGGCTTGAAGTCTGATATGGTGCAGGCAAGGCAACTTCCACTTCACTTGCCTATTCTGTCCTCCCTGAAGATATTGAAGCCAGGCAATGAGATAATGATATCAGGTATTTGTGAACTGAGCAACGTTTCGGTTAGTCAAATAATGTCTTGTTGTACTAACTCAACGGAGGCATCGAACTGGGGAAATTTAAGTACAGTAGGAGAATACTGATATCTAGGGAGACTATATACAGAAGACCTTGGCAATGTGTGGCAGACCCAGAGGTACCAACAGGGCATGGGTTGGGGTCGACATTGCTGGACAGTTGGAGTAACATTATTATAAAGGACATTCCAACAATGTCCTTGAATTAAATACTGCGCTCACCACTGATTTTCATGCTGTATAACACTGGTTGAGCTCTCAACGTCTGGTCCTAAACACAAGTAAGACAAAAGTAATGATGTTTGGCTCCAACCATAGACTTAGATCCTGTCCCCTATCCATCTGAGTCTCAGACACAGAAGGGAACCCTATTGAAGCTGTCTCTGCCTTTCGCTACCTTGGCATCCACCTGGATCAAACCCTGGACCTAAAACCTATATTCAAGAAACTTGCAAAACAGTAAACTGTAAACTGGGGCTGCATATAGAGCCAAACACCTTCTCACCCTGCTGCTAAACTGGAGATAGCCTGGGCATTCTATTGCCAACCTCACATATGGGTGTCCCATCTTGTCTTTAGCCTCAAAATCCTCGCTTCATCTTTGGATACTACCTACAATAATGTGTGCAGATTTGCAGCCAAGGCACCTCGGTTACACCATCACTGCCTTCTATATCAGGACCTTGGCTGGCTCTCTCCTCCTCGATCAGACAGTACTATTTGCACAACCTTGTGGATTCCATCCTACGGACATCCAAACCTGCTGTCCTGTCTGATCTACTAACACCGCCATTGCCACAAGAAATCTCAGATCTGCGGATCGGTCATTACTTCCATCCCCTTCTGCAGGACTAAAAGGGTATGAACTCCTTCCACTATGCTGCCCCCACCTTTGGAACCGCTACCGCAGAGAACCTGAGAGATATCTCCACCATGAGTCTTTCAAAAGGAAACTGAGAACTTTCCTCATTACAATGGACAAATGTGTCTGCTTTGACTCACCTGATGCATTGCATTTTTACTGACATTTCCATTAATAGCACTGTTGTTTATATGAGTAGTGTAGTTTATACTATTTTATATTATTCATCATAATTGATGTCTTACTTTAGCCTAGTTATTAATACTGTCTCAATCTGCTTGTCTCTCAAGTTTAATGTTACCTGTAGATATTGTTTCATACTCCTGGTTTTCTAACTGCACTATCTCTCTCCTTCTGTTTCCTCCCCTTCTCTGTTCTATCTTCTTCCCCGGTCTTCCTCTCCCACTATACTTACCTCTACCTGCTCCCACCTTATACATGCCCCCCTCAAGTCCCCTTCTTTCTGCCACACTGTGTCACCTTTCTCCTTACACCACCACTTTACTTCCACCTTCTACCGACCCCTCCTTGCCCCGCCAGCCATCTCTCGGTTCCACCGGCTCGGCTTCACTTTTACACTTCTGCCGCTTTGCCGTAACTCTTCTGCTTTTTCCCCCTCTTACCGACCTTCTCACCCATGGCTAGCCGTCTTCGGCTCCACCGTCCGGCTGTACTTTCCCACCTCTTGCCGCTGTTGCCGTCTACCGACCCCTCCTTCCCTGCCTTGCTGCCTCTCGGTTCCACTGGCTCGGCCTGACCTTGGCACTTTTGCCGCCATTGCCTTTTCTCCTCTGCTTCTATCCTCCTCTCACCGACTTACTCACCCTCGCCCTGCCATCTCCCGGTTCCATTGCCCCGGCTTCACACTCTTCCCTCCTTCCACTAATGCTGCTTCTGCTGTTCCTCCCTCCCCACCGCCACCCTCTCTGCGCCTGCTGTCTTGTGGCTCCACAAGCTGGGCTGCAGGTTGGTACCCTCTCCCGCTGTTGCCGTATCTGACGGTGCCCCCCTCTTTCTTTCTCCCTCATCCCTATTACCTATCTGGTGTTTTTCAGGTTGCCTCTACTCCCCTGCCTTACCGTCCTCCACCTTTCACATTTAAGTATGTTGCTTTGATACAGGGTTAATATGTATTGTTGATTTTCTGCATTATTATTGTTTCCTATATACTGCAGCGCATTTGTATCTCTCTCTGTTTTGATGGTCCTGATGTTTCAAATAATTCCTGGCTGTACTATGTCTGTATTATAATTGTACCCCCCGGGTCGTGCCTGAAAACAGTCACTTGCTGGCTAGTGCACTTACCCGGTTAACAAAAACTAAATAAATAAAATAAAAATAAGGCCTCTGATGGCTCTGAAGTGGTGCTTCAGTCTCAAGGTTTTATTACTAGAAAGGATTGGCAGATGTGTGTTCCTGAAGACACAGACATGTCGGTCAAAACTGATATGCAGACTCAAAAATGTATCTGGGGAAAACCTCACTATGCTTTTACAGATCACAAGTTACTCCACTTTAACCGCTTCAGCTATGTGCAAAGTGAAAGGGGGAGGGGAGCTTTTTGTGGAGCTGCCCCTCTGCTCTCCCTCATGTACTGCTTCTGAAAGTAGAATCAAAATATATCTGGGAAAGCTAATGTACAAGCACGTGTTCACGCATTGACATCTCAGTTGGTGGGTGGCCGTGGAGGAGAGTGGAGGGCTGAGCCAGTCACCCAATCCATTTTGGGATGGGGGTGTGGTGGGACACTACCTGCTGGGGTGGAGGGGGTGGGGGAACACTAGACCACCAGGGAATACATAAAAAAAAAACTACATACTGGGGATCAGGGATAGGGAGTAAGGGGGGTTAACTAGACTACCAGAGAACAAATATTTTACTATGTGGGGGATAGGGATTAGGGGGGTGTTACATCACTGAGCAGTGGTGACTACTACTGGAAATGGGTGGGTGATCAGGTGTAGGACAGACCGCTAGCCACTGACGGGGGTTACTGACACTCGGGACGGTGATCAGGTTGGGGGAGGGACCGCTTGCCAACAGGGGAGTTACTGACATGTCGGGCTGGTCATCGGGTTGGAGGAGGGACCACTTGCCACCAGGGGGGGTTATTAACACATTGGGCAGGTCAGAACAGGGTGAAAGTTCACCCCAAACATTTAGAGGTTTTCCAATCCACCACAGGCGAAAGTTTGGAAACTTCTGTGAAAGTTTCCAAATTCTGTGAAAGTTCTATTAAGGTGGAAATTGCAAATTTCACACACCTCTAGCCAGTTCATTGGAACTGGGATAGCTAGTGTGATGTCTGTAACTTTTTTGTCCCCAAAGATACTACAAAAATGTTTATTAAAAATATCTGCCATTTGATCAACACCATGTATAGTTTCAGAACCACTTACAAGTGGTCCGACATTACATTTTTTTTTAAGAGTTAATATACCCATAAAATGATTTGATGTTACTTTTTGAGCATTTCATTCAAGTTGAAGTTCCATGTTAACGTTTGCACTCCTTATTTCTTTCTTACATAAGGTTTGAAACCTTTTGTATTTGCTCTAGTGAGTACTGGTGCTCTATAAATATTAAAAATGTGTTTTTCTTAATAAGTTTCTGAATTCTCTTATTCATCCACCTTGGCTTCTTCTATTATTCTTATCAGGGTTTTTTGTACCTAGGAATATATTTGTTACTTACATTAAAAATATTTTTAATTTTGCACAAGATTTCTTCAGTATTGCTGTTAGCCAGCAGGGGGTCCCAATTTATAACTCTTGGTGCCTCATGTGTCTTTACTGTATCTGCTCCATTAAAGTTATAAAAATATGAGGAGGCATAACAAGGAATACGGCCCCTACTGGGTTCAGACACCACTTGTTTCAAATGAAGTTGAATACATGCTGACAAAAATGTGTCACTTATGGAGGAACTTGCAGCATGTTTAACCCAGTTTATATCTCTGAGATTCAAATCTCCCCTAAACATGATATTTCCCATTCAGCACCATGCATTTGTGCTTAAAGTTGAACCAGCATAATATTCTGTGGTGATTTGCATGTGTAGCCCATGATGCTTTGCATTGTGGGGGCATGTGTGATTTTGTATAACAAGGAATATGTGAAAATGCCATATCAAAAATACTGAATTGTGGTCGCTGGTTCCAAGAAGTGGTACAACTTTACAGCTGGAAATAGTAAGGCCTGTGGAGGATAGTACTACATCAAGAATGTTATGGCCCCTAGTGGGTTCAGACACCACTTGCTTCAAATGAAGTTGAATACATGCAGACAAAAATGTATCACTTATGGAGGAACTTGCAGCATGTTTAACCCAGTTTATATCTCTGAGATTCAAATCTCCCCTAAACACGATATTTCCCATTTGACAGGCTGCTTCTAGTTCACTAATGATATGCAAAGTTAAGTCAGGAAATGTGTCTAATGGGTGATAACAAAAGCCCTAGCAGAAATGAATTGGAGGCATTTGGCAATAATTTTACCCACAAATTTTTGGTGTCATGAAATTTTGAATCTTACTGTGGGTGATGCCAAGGGGTTTAAATTCAGAGTTAGTAAAGAAAGTGACCCCACTGTCTTTTTTTACACTTCTGCTAAGCCTGAATAATTCATAACCTGGTATGTGTTTATACCATTCATTGTTATCAGACCACCATGTCTTGGATATTCCTATTATGTCTAATTTGTCTGTATCTGCTAATACAAGTAGTCTGTTGAATTTGTAGTTGAAGCTTCTGGCATTTAGTAGACAGAATTTTATCAACTTAATTATCATTTCTTTGTTAGTTTTTTGTTAGACGTGTTTAGATGTACGAAGTTATGAACCAGGTCTTGATCACTGCTTTCCCCAAGCCAAGTTAGTTTAAATTTTACTTAACCAAGGCATTCCTGAAATGACTACCCAATATAGCAGCCCCCTTTTTATTTAGATGGAGTCCATCTTTAGAAAGCAATGAGTAGTGATCCCAGAACATGTCCCAGTTATCTATGAACATTAGACCATCCATCTTGCACCAGTTAGAGAGTCTGGTGTTTATTCTGGAGATGGTGTGTTTTTTCTCAATATGGGCTCTCGGGATAGGAAGAATGCCTGATATAGCAATATTTATGACTTTCTTTTTAATTGTGTTACCAAGGGACAACAGCTCACAGCAAATATCCTTCTTATGTGTTCTGCCCACGTTATTCAACCTCACATGCAAACTTACCAGAAAATCATTATGAACAGGAAAATTATCTACCCTATCATTTGTTTCCAAGATTTTTGCCCCCAGAAGACACGTAACTGTAGTGTTTAGTTTGTCGTTGTTACATACATGTGTATCTGTAAACCTTATGATTGAGTTAAGCAATAATGCACAACAGGGTGTGTGTTGTGCTAGGAAAACATCACACCTGGGGTTGTTGGGCATGAGGCCATGGGCTGAGCATGTCCAGTGCCCCAGAAGTAACATTATTGCAGCATAACACACACCCTGGAGTGCATTAATGTTTATTGTTTATTGAAATTTTGTTAACTATGTGGACCCACTGAGACATAAAGTCCCTTTTTCAGGGATGACCTGGGTTATTTACAGTCAATTGGGATGCAAGTTTAGAACCATACACCAGGTTTATTTATTTATTTAAAGTTGATAACCAGGAAAAGCACACTGAGCCGAGGTTCGATTCCAGGCAACCTGGGAGGATATATATATAAAGACATATACATAAAGGTTATATATAAAAACAAGTTAATAAAAACATTTAAGGAATTGAGGATAAGTGGTATGAATGAATGAGCTACTGTATGCAGGAAAGGAGGACAAATAATATACATTTGTGATACTGAGGAAGGGTGAGGGTGCCAGTAATGGAGAGTGGAGATGCATAAACACATCAGATACATACTGTACATATTATACATAAATGTAAATGCTTCAGATCAGTTCAGCTGGTTTACATATATGCCCTGGCAGATTGATTGGACAGAGAGATGGTGGGTAAGCGCTAGGTGTCACATATATTTCATCTACAATTATATTGATTTGGTAATAGCATGAGGGATTTTAAGGCCTTTTTGAACTATAATAGTGATGTAGAAATGGAGACTTCTGACGGAAGTTTTTTCCGAAGGGTAGAGCCTGATATTGTAAATGATCTGTCACCTGCACATGTTCTGGACCTAGAGACCTCCAGAGTGGTGCCGGCAGATGATCTGAGTGTCCTCTTCTGGATCTGTACCAGAGTAACCCAGTGAGGCTGGGTGGGGGAGCAGCTTTGATTACCTTAAAGGCAAGACAAAGGGTAGGACGGGCTAGTCTCTCTTCAAGTGAGAGACAGTTTATAGTGGTGAGGACACTACAGTGGTGTTCTCAGGGATGAGCTGTGGTTAAATAGCAGGCAACTTTATAGTACAGCATCCTTAGTTTATTTAGCTTTGTGCCGCAGAGAGGTTGTTGTAGTAGAATAGGATTGGTAGTAGAGTTCCAGTGGTGATAGTCATTCAAGCTTCATTACTTATATACCCTCCTAGTCGGTATAGGAGACCGATTTTCTGGTGCAGTGTTTTTGTCACTGTCTTAACATGGGTTCCTAGTGTAAGATCTTGGTTTGCATCCCTACAGTAGGTATTTAATTGAGTTGCCCACTTCCAGCCTGGTGCCGTTGAGACATGATAGGTAGAGCAGGTTGCTGTTGGAGCCCAAGTGATGAGGACCAAAGAGCATGGCCTTGGTCTTCTTAAGATTGAGGACTAATTTGTTCTCCAAAAGCCATTGCTCAAGGACCCCAAAGTCAGTGTTTAGGTCCATGTTCATCTGGTTGACATCACTTGAGCTTCTGTAGATAACGGCATCATCTGCATATAGTAGGAACTTGGCTCCCCCACAATGTTCTGGCAGGTTGTTTATAAATGTTGAGAATAACAGAGGTCCAAGGATTGAACCTTAGTGGACACCTCGGATAATTGGTTTTAGGTCAGACACTGTGCCCTTACATTTGACCAGTTGTTTCCTATTCTGTAAGTAATGGTGGAACTAACTACATGCATAAGTATCTAGGCCTAGATGACCAAGTTTGGTGAGAAGATCATGATTCATCAGGTCGAATTCTTTTGTGAGGTTAATGAATATGGTCTCAGTGGCAAGACCAAGAACCATAGCCCCTAGGACATCCATATTGAATAGGACGAGGGCCATGTCTGTCCCATGATTCTTCCTTAATCCATGCTGAGCAACTGAGAGATGATGGTGTGACTCCAGCTGATCTTGGATCTGATTGTATGCCAGCATTTCCAGGGCTTTTGACAGTGTGCTGAGGACTGATACTAGTCTAGTTTTCCACAGCCTCTTTGGAACCATCTTTATGAATAGGGACCACCATGTCAGTTTTCCATTTGCCCTAGCATTAGGGATTTATTGAATAGATTTTTGAGTGGATTAGCTATTATGGAGACTGCTATTTTCAAGTATTTAGGCTCCAATTTATCAAAACCTGCGGAGCTTACTGGTTTAATTGATCTCAGAAGAGTAAGTATTTCTTTTCTGGTGATCAGCTTAAAGTGAAATTAGTGGGGGGGGGTGCATTAAGGGCAGAGTTCCTCTCAAACACTGGTCCTGGATTAGCATATTTTTCCATGTTGGTGAAAAAGTTGTTGAAGCATTCACTAGTTTAGTGGGTCCAGCTACCGAGAGACTGTCCATTGTAATATTCTTATCTGTTTCCAGAAGTTTTACGGTTGGACAGGTTCGCAGACTGAAGATTTTTGCTGTACATCTATTTGGCATTTTTTAGTTCTTTTTTACATGTGTTTTATAGTGTCCTGTACTTAAGCCAATCAGAAAGCTCGCTGAAGCATTTGTATCAGCCCCAGGCTTTTCCTGTTTCCTTATTTGTTTCCTTAGGTCTCTATTCAGCCAGTGAGAGCACTATTGATATTACACAATGGCCCGGATATTCAAACTGCACCAGGCTGTGGTGCAAGCCTAGGCGCAGCTCAACTTTGTGGCGCACAGGTGTGGCCA
This sequence comes from Neoceratodus forsteri, assembly GCA_016271365.2. Classification (NCBI taxonomy): domain Eukaryota; kingdom Metazoa; phylum Chordata; order Ceratodontiformes; family Ceratodontidae; genus Neoceratodus; species Neoceratodus forsteri. The sequence continues at coordinate 61,762,784 of CM028130.1, forward strand.
GGGCGATATTCAACGGAGCTGCACTATGGTGCAACTGCTTTGAATATCGCACCCTGGCCACCCTCACTGTGCATGGTGCAGTGGCACTGCGCCAGTGCAAGTGGTCATAGTGGAGCATTGAGATGTGGTGGTGCAAGTGCCATTGCGCCATGCACAGCACCTGAAATATTCAAAGGTGGACATGCAAATGGGGCCATAATTTATGCAAGGTGCACAGGGGGCCATTTGCATCTGATTATGGCCCCATTTGCATGCCATTAGCATGCAGGTGCGCCGATCCCCGATGACTTGTGCCTGGTGCCCCCTGCCAGGCAGCAGCCATTGGGGACCAACGACCCCTGCAGCCCAATCACGGGACATCCCATAAGGGACAAAGAATGCCCACTATCCCTGGTGGTCCAGTGGACCGCGCAGAGCCCAATCGTGGGCATCAGACATCCCCCCAAGTCTGCTATCCCTGGTGATCTAGTGTACCCCCCACCCCAACCACCCACTGAGCCCCACTACACTGCTCCCCCATCTGCCGGCGGGCGGCAACACCCCACCACCTGCCAGCCCACGGGATTAATGATGCCTGCAATCGGGGCATAGGCGCTGCCAGGCTCAGCGAGACAGGTGGCCAACCACAGGTGGAAGCTGCTGTGTTGCACCCTGCAATGCAGCAGCTCACCTGTGGTATCCTAGTTCCTTTTGTTAGGCGTTGACTTTGTGCAGGCACAGGTAGGGGTTGTGATTGCATATCTCTGCACGGCCTGGGCTGAATATCGGGCTGTGCAGGTTATGCATGGGCACCCCCCCACCTGTGCCTGCATACATTACTGATGTGCCCCGGCACATCGGGATTTTTGCGGCGCACATTTCCCTTTTAAATATCGCACCAGGGCACCATGTGCAACCCTTATGAATATCTGGGCCAATGTCTCATTTGTGGAACAAAGAAAATATAGTTGAAAAACTACATTTAAAGTAAATATTTTTGTCAGTTTTTGGAATGCGTAGGGATACTTTATAAAAAAATAGTGCTGATTTTGTATTTCAGTGAGCAGGTTGGGCGGATGTCTTTTTACTATGGCTCTACAGTCTCCATCAAAACCTTTATCAATGCTGTCAGTCTTGCTTAGCATGCCCTATTGCCTCTGTCTTTATGTTCTGTTTTGCTATGCTTTTTGGTCTGTTTCCCTTGGTTTATATTTTTGTTACTTACTGTTTATGCTGCTGCTGTTTGTGAATTGGACAATGCCGCCACCCCACCGCTCTTGCTGGTGCCGCTGCTGCTGCAGTGAGGATGTGTGTTAATGAAGAAGAAAAAGTAGGGATGATGTTTTGTGAGTGGCTTTACAAGCTGCAGTTTAAAAATACGGAAGAGGAAAGTGATTTGAAGACTGAGCAAGCGAGCATTACAGGTGTGCGCTGACTGTTTAAGGATGTACTTGCTTGCTTGTTCATTTATTTACTCTGTGGGCTCAGTATGTGAAGTGTATTCTAATGAAGGGTTTTAGTTTTATGTTAATTTTAAATACGGAATACAAACTTTGGGGATTTTGGGGAATGTCTATATGTTGGTGTGATTTTGGCTGGTTTTTGACTCAGGGACACTAAAGGCAGGTGCTGAGCAGCAATCATGGAAGTGTGCTGTCAAGCAAGGATAACTAAAGTGGGCTGCTTGGAGGGCTTCTGAGAATGGTTGATGTGGACATCTGTGGCCTGGGACTAGAGCCATGATGTTGTACTGGGATAACATCACAGCTACAATCCCAGACTGATCAATCATAACTCAGGATTTTTCCTGGATATTGTCAATCAATTAATCAAAATATTTATTTGTCTAGACAAACATCGTAAAGCAAGCTCATTTACAAGATGAACCTGGTTAGCTCTGGGTCAAATGGTACAATGTATACAGAGATATTTACAATGGAGCCAAATAACACAAGTAAAGAACAATTAATGCAATTAATGCAAGTACGTACTCAATGTTACATCAGTCATATCAGTTCAGAGTGCTTCTGTAATATTTAAGGAGGACATAAGCTGAGGCTTAGTAGGAACTTCGGTAGGGAGAAATGATTGGCTGCTAGTGTAGGGAGCAGATGCAAGCATGGAATTTCAAAAGTAGTGTAATCACACAGTATCCCAAAATGTAACACTCTAAACAGAAGGATAAGGGTCTTAACAGTCCAGAAGAAAAGTAATTACAGTTCTTTTGGCAAATGTCGACATGGAATCAGATTTATGCTTGGTTTAGAACAGACACAGAAGCAGACTGCAGTATCCAATCGGAAGCCAATGTCACAGAGCGCTCACATTCCAATTGGATGGCTGCAAATGCCATGCTTTGCTAATGGAGAGTCCAAGCTTAGGTTCTCAGGTGGCGGTAGAGGCAGCACCAACTGCCCGGTGCCCGGGTTTCCCACGCCTATGGGCAGGGAGCCCGTGGAGAGCATATCCTTGGCAGGGAAGGAAGAAGGGCTCGGTACTAAGTACTATGCCATGGGCCAGCCCGCCGGTGCAGTGGTAGGGCTACCGCTTTCGACGCCAGCAACCCGGGTTCGGGAATGGACTCGGGCAGCTGGAGGGTTGGCTGGAGGGAAGAGGATTGAGCGCAGTGGCTGCCTCCTCCTCCGGGTGGGTGGGGTGGGGATGCAAGTCCCACTGCAATACTGCCACCTGGGTGACCACAGGTGGAGGTGCAGCAAGACTGCATGCAATAGGGTGGGAGGACGTCTGCCGGGAGCCGGACCGTCAAGCACATCATGACGTGCTCCACCCCTAGGCTTCCCTAGCATGCGGATGTCCTGAGGGCAGGGAAGAAAAATGGAAAATACCCTGCACCAGGTTCCCATAGACGGGACCCGGTCGACTCGAGAGCACCCATAACCAGGCTCCATAGAAGGAGCTGGCAGGTTTCCAACGCACACTTAGGGACCATGGGAGGGGAATGTGGGTCCCCCCCTCCCAGCCCAACCCAGGGGGAAAACCGAGGTAGGATGGGGACAGGCCAGCCAGCATCCAGAGGGAGGTTCCTGGGGTGGAACTACGGGTACACACGACCTAGGGATCCCTGAAGAGAGGACCGTGGTGCAGCGAGGAGGGTAGCAAAAAAAAAAAAGTACTAGGCCATGGACAATGGAACATCTGAACCATCAGGATGACCAAAACAGCAGGACAACAGAAATGGGTATTCCTTGACACCTAAAGGCCAAACCACAGAAATTCAGAAAGGAGGAACACTGCAATAATATTGTGCTGTCTGATCTAATGAAACTTGGCCCTTGTGTGCTTTTTTAGGAGAAATTAATATATAAAAAGTTTATTTTAACCAGTTTTGAGCCCTGTAACATAACCGGAAGCAGGAAGAGAGTTTGTAGTTCGGGACCTGAACAAATCGAACTACAAACTAGGATATTTCACTATTTTTAATTGTTTTTAAATCATCTTGCACTTTAAAACCTTAGATACATACTGTAGCAGATTTGTGGGCTAAAAATACTAATTCTAGCAGCATTTGTATAACGAGGGTTCTCGGCTACTTCCTGTTTGTGAGCGTTATAAAAATAGCCCTCCGGCTAGTGGAGCGATAAAGGAACACTGCAATATTATTGTGCTGTCTGATCTAATGAAACTTGGCCCTTGTGTACTTTTTTAGGAGAAATTAACATATAAAAAGTTTATTTTAACCAGTTTTGAGCCCTGTAACATAACTGGAAGCAGGAAGAGAGTTTGTAGTTCGGGACCTGAACAAATCGAACTACATACTAGGATATTTTACTATTTTTAATTGTTTTTAAATCATCTTGCACTTTAAAACCTTAGCTACATACTGTAGCAGATTTGTGGGCTAAAAATGCTAATTCTAGCAGCATTTGTATAACGAGGGGTTCTCGGGCTACTTCCTGTTTGTGAACGTTATAAAAATAGCCACTCCGGTGAGTGGAGCGATAAAGGAACACTGCAATATTATTGTGCTGTCTGATCTAATGAAACTTGGCCCTTGTGTGCTTTTTTAGGAGAAATTAACATATAAAAAGTTTATTTTAACCAATTTTGAGCCCTGTAACATAACCAGAAGCAGGAAGAGAGTTTGTAGTTCGGGACCTGAACAAATCGAACTACAAACTAGGATATTTCACTATTTTTAATTGTTTTTAAATCATCTTGCACTTTAAAACCTTAGATACGTACTGTAGCAGATTTGTGGGCTAAAAATACTAATTCTAGCAGCATTTGTATAACGAGTTCTCGGGCTACTTCCCTGTTTGTGACGTTATAAAAATAGCCACTCCGGCGAGTGGAGCGATAAAGGAACACTGCAATATTATTGTGCTGTCTGATCTAATGAAACTTGGCCCTTGTGTGCTTTTTTAGGAGTAATTAACATATAAAAAGTTTATTTTAACCAGTTTTGAGCCCTGTAACATAACCGGAAGCAGGAAGAGAGTTTGTAGTTCAGGACCTAAACAAATCGAACTGCAAACTAGGATATTTCACTATTTTTAATTGTTTTTAAATCATCTGGCACTTTAAAACCTTAGATACATACTGTAGCAGATTTGTGGGCTAAAAATACTAATTCTAGCAGCATTTGTATAACGAGGGGTTCTCGGGCTATTTCCTGTTTATGAACATTATAAAAATAGCCACTCCGGGAGTGGAGTAGGCGAGTGGAGCTTGAGTCCAGCGTGGAGGCGTGTACAGAGACACGCGTCTCGCATGTCTGCTGTGTCCGCTGGGGACACTGGGAACCACTGGGGGAAAAACTTATGAGGCTCAGTAATAACGGGAAAGTGGTAAGACGGCCCAACTTTTAACAGTTATAAGATTCATATACAAAGAAGCTTAATACTTAACTTACAAACAACCTATTAAAAAAAAAAATAAAAGAAGTAACAAAAATGGCTTATACAAGGCAAAAGAAATCAAAAGGCAAAAAATCATGCCGGGAATGCCTTATGTACACGGAAGAAGGTGCAAACTCAGACTTTATATGTGCTAAATGTATTATAAACTCTGAATTGAAAAAGAAAGTACTCGAACTGGAGGCTAGAATACAGACATATAAAGACATTTCAAAATTAGAAGAATATATTGACGAGGCTGTATGCGATGTTAGTAGTAGACAAATGTTGACTTTGAATAATTCTGTTCACCTTGATAATACAAATGATGAGAATGAGACTAGAGAGGTGCCTCAGTCATTTATCACAGTTGATGTACTGAATAGTTTTGAGTGTTTAGCTAAAGATGATTTTGTAAACATCGGGAATAGTTTATCAGGTGATATTATAACATCTGATAATTTAGAATGTATACAGGAACCAAAAGAGGTCTCGGGTAGTAACATAAATCAGGAAAACCCTTCCCTTCCTGCTGTAAAAAAATTACCTGGAGTAAATAATCTGACAGAAAGGGATATTTTGATAATAGGGGATTCAATTATCAGGGGCATAGATACCTACATATGTTATAATCGAAATGAACATACCACAGTTAGCTCCTTACCTGGAGTTAAAATACATGATATAGTTGGCATGCTACAAGGTCTCTTCGAAAACATAGTCACCCCTCTGGTTATCTTACACGTAGGGACCAATGACGAAGGCAAAACAAATTGGATTTCCATGCAAAGGGACTATGAGATTATTGTCGATGCAGTAAGGAACCGTGGTGGGGAAATTATTATTTCTGGATTAACCCCAATGCAAGGAAATAAATCGTTTCAAAATAAACAGATATCATTCATTAATGGGAAACTTAGACATTACTGTGAGGAAGAAGGGATAGGTTTTATGGATAATGAAAAAATATTTAGCAGAAATTCATTATATAGGAATGATGGTGTTCATCTAAATTATGCCGGAGTTAGGATCTTGGGTAAAAAATTCCAGGAGGTTGTTAATTTCCATTTAAACTGGATAGGAAGGGGGGGTACGGACTATAAAAACTTAAACATTAACCCATCTTCCCTTGAAGACATAAAAGGGTGGAATGCCATTCTGATTAATGCCCGAAGCCTACTGAATAAATATGATGAGCTAATAACAATTCTACACAGTAATCAAGTACATATAGCCTTGGTTACTGAAACTTGGTGGGATGAAAGTGATGAATGGGATAAGGAAATTGAGGGTTATAAACTCTATTCCTATTGTAGAAAGTATAGAAAAGGGGGAGGTCTGGCAATTTATATTCACAAAGATATTGCATCAGAAGAACTAAAATGGGATGTAGGTCAAATTGAACTCCTTTGGGTTCAACTAATACCGACTAATAGACCAAAAATTATATTAGGTTTACTTTATAGACCACCATCTATGTCACGTGATGATGATAGAATATTAATGAACATTTTTGAGAAATTGGACCCAAACACTAGATTATTGATAACTGGTGATTTTAATTTACCAAATATTGACTGGGTAAAAGGCATGGGTACTTGTCCCCTAGAAAGGCAATATATTGATATAATGGATCACAGGGGTCTTGAACAGATGGTCCGAGAGGGCACAAGGGGCAATAATATTCTTGATTTGATTTTTACTAATATGAAAGACATAGTAACCTCTGTGGTAGTAGGTGCCCCATTAGGTACCAGTGATCATAATATTGTATCTTTTAATATAAAGGAAACCAAAATTAGGAAACCTATGGGAACTACCGTAAAACTAAATATGGGTAAAGCTGATTTCCATAATATGAAAACCAAATTAGGATGTTGGGAATGGACTTCTGAATATGGCAATAAACCCATTCAAAGTATGTGGGATTCTCTTAAAGCTAAACTGGAGGACTTAACTACTGAATTTGTTCCTGTAACTACCAAATATCATAAGGACAGATCTATAAGACCTGCCTGGCTCACCACTAAAATAAAAAAAATGATAAATAAAAAGAATAGACTATTTAAGAAGCTAAAAGTTCATAAAACAGTGAAATTAAACACTGACTACAAGGAATGTCAAAAAAAGTTAAAATGAATATTAGGAAGTCTAAATCCATATTTGAGTATAACATTGCTAAGAGAGTACAGGATAACAAAAAAGCCTTCTTCTCTTATATTAATAAACGGAGGAAGACTTCAATTGGTATAGGTCCCTTTCTTACCGATGAAGGTCCTACAGTTTCTAATCAACATATGGCGAATATTCAAAACAAATACTTTTGTTGGTGTATATTTCAAATATATGGATACATATAATACATTATTACCTCTTGAGTTAGAAACAATAAGATTAAACCCAGACAATATTTATAAACAGTTACTTGGCATAAATCCAAATAAATCTCCAGGTCCAGATGGTTTGCACCCCAGAATTCTAAAAGAACTGGCATGTGAATTGACCCATCCTTTGACATACATATTTCAAACATCTATTAATACTGGTACTGTCCCGCATGATTGGAAGATGGCAAATATTATACCCATCTTAAAAAAAGGACCTAACACTCGACCAGAAAATTTTCGGCCTATAAGTTTGACATCAATACTGGGAAAACTTATGGAGAATATAATAAAAGATATTATAAAAGAACACCTGGAGGCACAGGATATGAGTGACCCTATACAGCAGGGATTTGTGAAAAATAGATCATGTCAGACCAACTTGTTGACCTTTTATGAAAAAGTTAATGGAGAATTGGACATTGGGAACCCTGTGGATGTGGTCTTTCTTGATTTTGCTAAGGCTTTTGACAAATTGCCACATAAGGAATTATTGTTGGTGTTAGAAAATGTAAAACTACCCATCAATATATGTAGGTGGATAACTGATTGGTTGAGAGATAGAAAACAGAGGGTGGTCATAAATGGGGATTACTCTGAGTGGGCTGTGGTGACCAGTGGAGTGCCTCAGGGATCTGTGTTGGGCCCCAGTCTGTTTAATATATACATTTCCTCATTCATGATCAGCAACAAAAATATATGGATGCAAAAGTTTGCCGATGATTGCAGATTGGGTGTGGTCACAAATAAAGATGAACATATGCTAGTACTCCAGCATGCACTGAATACAATACATGATTGGACAATTAGTAATAAGCTAGAGCTAAACATAACCAAATGTAAGGTTATGCATTTGGGGAAAAATAACATAGAAGCTATGTATCAAATAGATAACACTGTATTAGGGGTTGTAACTGAGGAAAAAGATCTGGGAATCACAGTTACAAAGGACTTGAAGTTTAGAGTACATTGTAGAAAGCAACTGAGGAAGGCAAACCAGATTTTAAATTGTATACTTAAGCATATAGTAAGTAGAGATAGGAGTGTGTTGATGCCCCTGTATGTCGCATTGGTCAGGCCCCACCTTGAATATTGTGCAAGGGTTTGGTCACCCTATAATAAAGAGGACATATCAAATATCGAGGGAGTCCAGAGAAGATTTACCAAAAAAGTAAAAGGACTAGAAAATGAAACATACTTTAATAGATTGGTTAGTCTAAATCTTTATTCATTACACTATCGTAGAATAAGAGGAGATCTATGCTTCCTATACAAGAGTATTGAGGATGACAAGCTACTAAAGGAACTAGGGTTCACATATAAATTAGGGAAGACTAGTTTAAGGAAACATAATAAACAAATGTATAAACAAATCTGGGAACACAATTTTCGGAAATATTGGTACAGTTTAAGAGTTGTGCAGTTCTGGAATAACTTACCTAACAATATTGTTAATAGTACAACTATGAAGGAATTTAAGAATGGTATAGACCTATTTTTTAGAGATAGTAAATTTTTAAGTCAATAATAACTGGAAGGCGAGCCTCATAGGATGGTAATTCCATCCTCGGCTTGAATAAACCTATGAAACCTATGAAACCTATGAGTCCCAACTCTTGATACTCTAAACAGGAAAAAATAGAGGTCATAACTGTTAGGCAGTAAGTAAGTACAGCTCTTTTTTGTGCAAGTTTTAGACAGAAAATCAGACTTTAGCTTAGTATTGAGGGAGACACAGCAGCAGACTGCAGGAGCCAATCAGATGCCAGAGCAGAAAAATGCTCATGTTCTGATTGGATAGCGGCAATGCCACACCTCACTAGTAAGCAGTCTAGTCTAGGTGTCTCAGGCGACGGCTATGGAAGTGAAACTCTCCCGGTATCCACATTTCTCCCACCTCAGGGGTAAGGAGCCCCTGAAGGGCTAATCTATGGCAGGGAAGAGAGTTAGGGGACAGAGGAAAGAGATAGTAAAAATGGAATGCAGTGGAAAGGAATACGAAGATGAAATAGGGCAGTTAAATGGTACAGGGTAGGGGAATAAGAGCCACAGAATAAGCAATATGTAAAAGACAGCAGAGTGAATAAGGTATAGCGGCCGTGAAAGCCATGAAAAGATAATAACCCTACAGGGATTTCTAGGGGAGAAAACATTTAAGGCCTAAGACACTCCCAAGAGTTAAGGTCACCAAAGGTTACAAGCGGTCATAAATTCAACTATACTCAGAGAGCAGTAGCCTAATGCCTGATAATTGCCAATAACCAGTTTTTGTGACCTTTGATTGTTGGCATGATTTCTAACATCCAATCCATTGTTATCAGATAACCCAGGTTCTGGATCTAATATGGAGAATCTGTTTGAGTGTGTCAGATCATTGTGGCTGATTACCTTTCAGCCCTTCTTATTTGTTTTCTTGGTTACAAGGCACCAGTTTTCATAATTTTGTTCACCATCGTTTTCACCTGAGGCCTCTCTACCCTTTTTGGAGTAGTATTCAGCTTTACGTGAACCATCAGAGTCACTACTGCAAGTTCTTAATCTTTCCCTACCTTCTGCATGGGTATATCTGCATTATGCACTTCATTTTGGTTGTTAACATGTAGTCTTTTAACAGAGTCTAGAATTCCCCTCATATGTGCCAATTCAGCTATTAGCTTTTTGTTTTCTGCGCACTTCTTGCAGATAAAACAAATTTCATCCATTTCTTGAATATCACAATTAATTGCTGATAATGGAGCATTCAGGTTGCAATCACTACAATTAGTAATTAAGCCATTCTTGCAGAAAATTTCTAAAACACTGTCAGTAAAGGAGTCATTTAAATCCATGTTAGTATGAGTAATACTGATTTCACAGGCAAGTCTGAAATAACTTGGTTTGGGGGCAATGTTAACCAGAGCAAACCCACAAAAACAAACCACCTGCTGCTTAAAAAATGGGAGTATGTGAAAAAAACAGCATAAACTGTTGCAACAACAGTTAGGGGACTGTGTTATGCAGAGAGACTCACAAGGAGGTGAAAACCCACACCTTTACCCTAAAACCAGAAATGTGTAAAAAGCAACCTGAACTATAGACACAACTGTCAACAAAGGCAGCAACAGTTAAAACGTTTTTTTGTCTCTCTGTCTCTCTCTCTCTCTCTTTCTCTCTCTCTCTCTATCAACACACAAATAGAACAAGTAGATAGTTCAGAAGTTAATAACAACTTTTTACTGATCTTAAGTACTGTAAGTAAAACTCTTTCTGGCTCTGCAACCCTACAGTCCTGCAGACACACCAGACATGCACAACCCCGCTCGCACTCGTCCCACCTGCAGAAGGGCCAATATTTAAGTGCCTTGACCCAGATGTGCTCTACAGGTCATGGCAGGGGTGTAGAAAGTGATTTCAGTTCTGCACACCAAGTGGACTCACTGCTACCCCACCCCACCCCACCTTGTTAGGGTGAGCTACCCCCGTGTAGCCAGACAATATACAAATGTACACCAGAACTGTTTGTTGCCTCATTTGGCACAATAAATACAAATAGTTGTATCTCATGACAGTGGTTGTTGCCATGCATGAGGTAAATACAATTATTGCATTGCAAGATAATGCATGCATTATTCCTGAGACCCCACATACCAGCCCAGAGCCTGTAACATTGTATTGTCCTTGGGATGCAAAGAGAGTATTAGTGACCAGTCCTTCTAGTTTTGACTCCTATGAATAAAATTACAGAAAGATTTAGTATTTTTTTTGTTAGTTTTCATGGAAAAAGGAAGCAGTTCAGAGCTTATTTGCTACCCCCCTTAAATAAAATTGCACACCATGGAGTGCTTGGAGTATGCCTGCCTACACCCATGGGTCATGGCTGTGCAAACAAGTAATACATTATAAAAGCAGTAACTGCTCCATGAATGAGAGTGGAAACTCAAGGCTAGATTCAAATTTAAAACATACAGAAAGATGTTTTTGCTGCAATAGTTTTACTGGGGCTTACCGGTTTTAAACTACACTACCCAGCCTTCTCCCTGTAGTGTTGCCTAGCAACAGACTACAACTTGCCTGAATTTAGAGGAACTGTTCATGATGGCTCAAAGAAGGCAGGTCTTTTACTGTTTACACTGCTGATCCACATCCAAATAGTTATGACCTGGAGAAGCTTTGAAACACTTGCCACAATGTGCCCCACTAGCAAAGGGGTAAGTATTTAAGTGTTGTGACCTGGATGTGCTCTATGGGTCATGGATGTGCAAACAAGCAATAAATAATAAAAAGCAGTTTTAGTTTTTTTTTTTTTTTTTGATGTTTTTCCCCCTCCAGGGTGTCCCTGGTTGGCTTCTTCCTCCCACACTGCCCCTTCACAGGTCCTGGTCTTGGGGAACCCCTGGGTTACCCCATGGATCCCCCAATGGCAGGGCCAGAAGGGTTAGGTCTATCCTCCCCCCAACTGTAGTGCAACCAGAACCGGGTCCCCAACCAGTGGTAGAAGTGCGGTGTAGTGTGGCAGCCAGGAATTCATGGATCCCAGGGTTGTCATGCCATTTTTCATTTTAGCCCTGACCCCCTTCCCCACGGCATGAGTCTGTGCTTGTGGAGGCATGCATATGCCAGGTACCCATGCTCCTTTTCCTCTCTAACCCCAGCACAGCCTCTGACCTCCACTAGTGGGGCATCCAAAGAGTGGGATGACAATCCTCCCTCCCTCCCTCGGGAGAGAAGAGCAGTCCATCAGATGCTTGATCTTTTCCCTCCTCTGCTAAACCCAGGTAACCCGAGGTCACTCCTGACCCCAGGTCACTAGCATGACATGAGTTGTGGCATCCAGTGCCTCAACCCCCAGCGTCATCGGGCCTGCTAGCAATTTTAGGTTTAAAAAGCAGTACCAGCTCTGTGAGCCAGAGTGAATGCTCAGGGTTAGATTCAAATTTAAAACACTTGAAAAGATGTTTTTGCTGCAGTAGTTTCTCTGAGGATTATCTGTTTCAAACTACACTACCCAGCCTTCCCTTTGTAGTGTTGCCTAGCAACAGACTACAACTTGCCCGAATTTAGAACAACTGTTCATGCTGGCTCACAGAAAGCAGTGCTTTTTTGGTTTACACTGCTGCTCCATGTCAAAACAACAACGATGTGGAAAAGCATTGAAACACACCTGCCACAATGTTCCCCACTTGCAGAGGTGCCAGTATTTAAGTTCCATGACCTGGATGTGCTCTACAGCTCATGGCTGTGCAAACAAGCAATAAATAAAAAGCAGTACCCACTCCTCGAGCGAGAGTGAAAACTCAGGGCTAGATTAAAATTTAAAACACAAAGGAAGATGTTTTTGCTGCAGTAGTTTCACTGAGTCTTACCAGTTTCAAACTACACTACCCAGCCTTCCCCTTGTAGTGTTGCCTAGCATCAGACTACAACTTTCCCGAATTTGGAAGAACTGTTCACGATGGCTCAAAGAAAGCAGTGCTTCTACTGTTTATACTGCTGTTCCATGTCCAGACAGCGACGATGTGGAAAATCTTTGAAACACACTTGCCATGCAGGATTTTTATAACTGTGCAATAGACATAACAAATCTGGGAACTTTATTGGTTAGTTTAAGTTTTAGCCAGTTGGTAAATTCTGCAGTTACCCACAGCTGGGGAATGGTCTTTATAAAAAGACATAATTAAACACATTTTTTCATAAAGGTTTTTATATCCTCCATGGCCAGAGCAGGATAAACTTCCTTAGGCATCTGTCCTCACTGCCCCACCAGCAGATGGCCAATTCACTAAAGCTTACCTCAGTGGCTGCATTCCCCAGGGATTGCCAGGTGTGGGAATGTTACACTTTCCTCCCAGAGACACAAACCCAGATTGCCAGTTGGGGTCCTGGCAGAGATGCTGATGGAGGGCTGCCTCACCTATACTGATCCATTTTCTATACCTGCCACCTCATCAATTTTCCATGTGACTTTCTCCCGTTCCCATGAGCTGGACCACATACATTGACACATACCGGTAGAGGCACAATGCACCGCAGAGTCCAGCAGCTACCCTCTCTTCATGCGGACCCTGTCTTGCACGGTCACAAAATGCAGATTGACAGTCAGGGTCCTGGTGGTGGCATTGGTGGAGGGTTGCTGCGACGTCCATTTTCCATGCCTGCCCCACCATCCATTTTCCACCTGGATTTGTCCCTGTTCCCATGAGTTGTAGTGTGCATGTTGGTCTCTGCCTGTGGAAGCATGCACACTCTGCAAAGTCCAGCAGCTCCCTTCCCTTCATGCCAGTCTTGTCTTGCCCTGCCACCTGGTGGCAGTATTGCGGAAGTGCTGACAAGCCCTTGTGCTGATGTTGATGAATAGACACAAAAACAAGGAATATTGAACATTTGGAGCAAGACTGCCATTTTGGCAAATAATGTGTGATAGCAACGTGTGTCATAAAATATCCATATTGGAAGGGTGGCAAGAAAAAATGCAGGAAAAAAATCCGTTTGGGATGATGAAACAGTAGCCACAGTGTCCAAGGTAACAGTCAATGACTGTATATCAGAGTGGTCACTGCTGCCCAAGGACAGTGCCCCATTCTGGAGTCCTCATCTTAGAAATGATAAGAACAGGCTACAGAACATGCAATAAAGTGTGATCAGGATGATTTAGGGACAGCAGGGCAGATATTACGAGGATTCACTCAAGGCACTAAACATGTACTTTCTGAAGATCAAGCATGAGAGGGAAGATATGAGAGAGACCAAGTTATAAATAGTGTAATCTGCAGCAGACTATTTAGCATAAGTAATAGTTCAAGTAAACAGGGACACTAGTGGAACTTAATAGGAGGGGAGGTTCAATATGGATCAGAGAACGTTTTATTTACAGAAAGGTAGCTGAAACGATGGAACAGCATGCCATTCAAGAAAGCTTGTAGTAGAAACATAAATGGTTTCAAACACAACTGGAACATAGAGAAGGGTATAGTGGTTACACGAAGTGGTAGCAGCAGAGCATGAAACAGGGGAGAGGATGGGATGGCTAATATCTGCTATGGGCAATAGGTCCTGAGTTTGATAGGGAACTATGGGGAGACAGGATGAACCATTGCCATTTTCTGCCTCATTGTCTATGTTTGTTTGTTTCTAAATATCACAGTCACATGCAGAAAAAGACAAACATACACTAATACATACACCAAGTCAGTTTCAGACAGCAATATGCACATATCAACAAATACATACAATAACAGATCTAGTACCACAACTGACAATGCACAAACACAGGTCAAGGTCCAGTTAACTACAAACACTGTGCACACTACCACTGCACTGATACTGTACATCAAGGATTTTATACACTAAGCAAAATACCACAAATGATCACATATTATTTAACATACATACATTTTTATATTACAGAAAATGCACACACCAGACATAAGATAATAAATACAAACATAATACTACATGTATACAAATGCAGTGCATACTGAATCTCAAACCAACATCGAGTTGCACCAACAAACAGATTGTAGGGGCAATTTGTTTCAGGCAACATTGTGTTAAGCATTAATAATTATATAGTACTCTTTACACTATTAAACCGCACATCCAGATAGATGGGTATCTCCAACAAGTGGAGGGAGGTGGTGTTGCCATTATATCACTTGCTGGTGTGGCCACACCTAGAATACACTATTTAATTTTGGAGACTGCACCTCACAAAGGACATAGACAGAGTAGAGGAGGTCCAGAGGAGGGCAACTAAAATGGTGCATTTTTTTCACAAGAAACCCTGCCAAAAGAAATTGTGAGATTTAAAATGTGCACCCTAGAGAAAAGGTGAGAGTGAGAGACAGAGAGACAGACAGACAGACAGGAGATGAACGAGACCTACAAGTACCTCAAAGGAGTGGATAGAGTACAGGTGAGGAGTGTCTTTCAAATGAGAACAAGCAACAGGACCGGGAGCATGCAATGAAGCTTGTGTGGGGGTTGGGGGGGAGATTCAAGAGTGATGTGAGAAAATAGTTCTTCACTGAAAGAGCAGAGGAAGCTTAGAATAGATTGCTAGCAGAATTGGTGGATGCTTAGAACAGAAAGGGGCTTGAAGCATGCTTGGACTAGACATAGGGGTATATTAGGAAGCAGGAAGGAGAGAGGGTCAATATATGCCAGATAGGGTCTGCAGAGGCAGAATAGGTAGGGAACATCTGAGCAGACTAATTGGGCTAAGCAGTCCTTTTCTGCTGTCAAATTCTGTGTTTCTATGCAGAAGTCATACTTACTCAGATTTCTTTGTAAGGATAATGCCTAAGTAAAATATCACATATGAATACATGAAGAAGCCAGCAGAAGAAGGCCATTTGGTCTACCAAGTCTGCTCATATTGCAGGGACCACAGCTTGAGCTAATGTCCCTGCCCTCCCTCCCAACGCCTCCCATCCTCCATACCCATGATCCTTCCCTTCATCTTATGCCTATCCCAGCCTATCTTGAAGTTTCCCACTGTCTTCAACAAGATGACCTCTTTCAGCAGTGCAGTCCAAGTGTCCTCCACCCTCTCTGTGAAGAAGTGCTTCCTGACCTCCAGCCTAAACCTCCCACCCTCCAGCTTAAGACTGTGCCCCCTTGTGTTATGGTTGCCATTCAGCTTAAAGAGACTCTCCTTATCAGCCTTATTTATCCCTTTCAAGCACTTCAAGGTCCCAGTCATGTCCCCTCTCTTTCTCCTGCCTTCTTGGGAGTACATGTTCAGTGCCGTCAAACCGCTCCTCACATGCCTTACCCTGCTGACCAGCTATCATCTTTGGAGCCCTCCTCTGGACCTTGTCCAGCAGGTTAATGTCCTTTTTGAGGTGTGGGCACCATTATTGCTCTCCATACTCTAGATGTGGCCTTACCAGTGACCTGTATAAGGACAGTATAACCTCCTCTGTCCTACTACTAATCCCATTAGATATGCATCCCAGCATCTTGTTTGCCTTTGCTGCTACTTTCTTGCACTGCGTGGAGTGCTCCAGGTCACTAGAGATCATCACTCCCTGGTCCTTCTCCTCCTCTGATGCAGATATATGTGTGTATATATACTGTATATATATATATATATATATATATATACATATAATCTATATACGTACAGTATGTAGCAAACAACCACCAGCGTACACCTGCCAGGCACATGTCACACTGTGCCACTCATATCCAACAACTAAAACCTGTTATTCTATTTGAGTGCTTTCTTGAACTGTGTGTGTGGGTGTCTTTAGGAGAGCTGTTACTGTGCTGCTTGTGCTGTGTGGCTGGTAGCAGCTGTGGTAATTAGCTTACAGTCTGTGCTGAATTCCATAGAATTCATCTCATTACCGCAGTTATGCAAAGAAATAATTCACATTCTAGAATGTGAATTATTTCTTTGAAACATTAAATACAGCATTTCAGTGCCATTGCAGAAAAGGTTCCATTGTGTATATTCAAAACATATAACATCCCTCCCCACAGAAACATAGAATCTGATGGCAGATAAGAGCCGCTTGGCCAACACGGTCTACTTAATTAATTAATTAATATATTTATTTATTTATTTGTTTACTTATTTTTCTGCCTTAATTTTTTCTGCAAACCCACTGGATCTATGGTGCTGCCCCCCCCACCGCACACATATACAAAAAACAGAGTCAGAAAAATCAATTTTAACACAAAAGAATTACCTGCAATCATTGCCTCTTATGCACTGCTGATCTCTTCTTGGAAGGTGACTTTTCAATTCCTATCCAGTAGGATGAAAAATACTAAGAACTGCATTGGACTTAGCTGTGGCTTGGCATGCTCCCACCTTAATTCTGCAAATTTTACCGGGACCAGATCATAGCTTAAACGCTCAAAATGGATGTTTGAAATGCAATCCATGTGCAGTAACACCATCTCAGATAGCAGACTTTTCCTATCTGGAGTTCCTCAAGGGTCCATCTTGGGCCCTCTTTTATTTAGCATTTTCCTCAATAACCTTGCTTACTCCTGTCAGGATCACATCCTTTTATTTGCTGATGATGCTGTCCTGTTTACCAGTGATCCAGACCCTAAGGTTCTTGAATCAAGGCTACAGAGTAATTTTGTAGTTGTAGAAAGATGGTTCCATAAGCACAGGTTAGTTATGAATTACAAGAAGACTAAAACAATGCTGTTCTCCGGCTCCCAAAATAGGCACAGAACTTACCCTCTTTCCATTACCAACGAAGAAGGCTCTCCCCTGGAGCTAGCTCAGCTCTTTAAATATCTAGGGATTACTACTGACAGTACGATGACCTATGCCTATCACATTGACAACATTGCTAAGGCTGTTCACACCCGCATTGGGCTACTTCATAGGCATAAGCAATGTTTGACCCCAGAGGCTCTTAACCTGGCCATTCAAAGCTCTCTTGTCTCGCTTATTGATTATGGCTTACCAATCTATGGATCAGCTATTGAAACAACTCTTTGCTGCATCATAGTTGCACTCAACAAAGCACGCCAGCTCTTTACCAGCTCAGCCCATCTGTCCCATACCTGCGACATGTTCGCTCAGGCTAACTGGCTCCAATTCAAAGGTAGACTCATGTACCAAACATGTTTACTGTAGAAAAAAGTAAGCTCAGGCAAAATGCCCCCACGAGTGCAAAAGCTTATTACTCCCACTATCTACCGTTGTTGCACCAGAAGCTCTTATAGCCAGATTTTTAATATACCTTGCTGTCGCACTTCTCTGGGACAAAGGTTCTTTGCCTACCATGCCCCGCTATGGATGAACTTGCTGCACCATGACATCACTTCAGCATCCACCTTGGGCTCCTTCAAGGTTAAACTTAAGCAACAGCTAGTTGCTGATGCCAGTTGTGACTGCTTCCAATAACCTTTCCTCTTGTGACCAGCATTTATTCTAACCTTTATGCTATTCTGGCCCTATGCATAACTGTTCTCAGCATGTAAATAACTGCTGTAAGTTGCTAATCATTCTCCTTCACATTTCCTCTTGATCCCTTCCCCTTTTCCACTCACCCTTCCATGGCTTTCCCCCATCCCCAACCCCCCCGTTATATGTCCTGAGCTAACTTGCTCATTTTAAAATGCTTTGTCTCATAGCTTCTCACCTCTGATGAGGCCCCTGGGCTGATGCCATCCCTTACCTTGTTGATTATTAGATAATAGGCTGAATCTGTTCTCATTTTCCTGTAAAGGGTATTTCATAAGACCCTACCCCCTCTAATATGACACTTGAAATTCCAGGTTTTAATCAAATATGCATCATGGCATACATTGTACAATGCCACATGTATCGGAACTTCTCTAGTTATACACACTTGTAATGTCTTGTATAATTCCTTGTTTTGTTTGTTCTCCATTTCTCACTTTCCCAATATGTATTGTTCGTCTGATGTGGACCATATGAAATGATCTTTTTCTCAAAGGTGCTTTCCGAAATTTCAATAAATAAATAAATAAATAAAAAAGAAACGCACTTCTAGTAAAAAGCAAGTGGTGCATCTATGGGGTTGCAACCACCATAACTTGACAATGTTCCAAAATAGATGCACTCTTGTAAAACTGAATTCAAGGGAAACTTTTTCAAAAAAGTAGTTTTTACTGCAACAAATTCCAGCTTATGCAGTTACAAATTACATCTGCACAAAGCTTTCCTCACCCCAGTGCTTAGCCTCTTATGTGAGGCTTTAACAGGGGGCCCCTTTCCTGATTATTGACTGACAGTACTTCTCTTTTATCTTATTCTCAGTTATTTGATTCTGATGCCATAGGTGTATGACTTTGCACATTAAAGCGTTGAACCCCAGCTGCTCTGCTCTTGACCAATTCCCGAGTTTCCCAAGATCCCTACATATTCTTTCTACCCCTTATTGTCCACCCTATTGCAGAGTTGGTATCATGTGCAAAAAGTTATACTTTCCTTTCCAGTTCATTTACAGTACAGTGTCAGTTATGAAGATACCGAACAAGACCAGCTCCAGTACCTGAGCCCCGCGTCAGTCTACTGATCAATCTCCCATCATTAGAGTAAGTGCTGTTAACCACCACCTTCTGTCACCTATCCTTTAACCAGCTTCTAACCCAATTCATCACTTTGCATTCCACCCCTAGGTTGCTCAGTTTCTTAACCACTCTCCTGTGTGGCACAGTGTCGAAGGCTTTGTTAATTGACAAATAGTGCTTGAATCAGATGCAGGCCAGACTGTCTAATCCTATCCTTCATAGCTTAGGCTGCAGGACGTTATTGTTTACCAGATCAACTACTTGGCAAGATCAACAAAAACAGCATCTGTGGAAAATTCTTGGTCCATTGCCCCAGAATGTTAGTGGTCAGTGAACCAGGGTATTGTTTCTGCCATAGTTCATTCAGAAACTGTGTTGGGTATTAGATACGGTATGTTGGCTTTTTAGGTATTCTTGGAGCTAGTTATAAACCAGCCTTTCTTGAACTTGGGCAATGAAGCATAGAAGGGAGACTGGCCAACAATTTTCAATGAAATCTTTAGGTCCACCTTTGTGTACTGGGACAACAGTTGTAATTTCCACTTATCAGAGACAGGGACTGTGCCCTGGAGAAAGGATTTTTTGAAAAGTTTTCTTGGGAGAGTGACTATAACTTGAACAGCAATTTTAAGAAATGTGGTTTCTAGATTGTCACAGTCAGGGGTTCCATCAGTCCTAATCTTTCTAACTTGCTGAAGAACCTCCTTCCTAGTGATGAGGTGAAAGTGAAAGACAGCTCCTCAACTCCTTGAGCTGTCCCCTGCTCAATGTACCTAAGTTCATGAAGTGCTCTAGAGCGAGGCAATTTGTGGTGTCTACCCCATCTGATGGGAAAAACTTCCAGCTGAAGTTTAAAACTAGTCCCCCATTGCCATATTTATATCTAATCTTATAGCCAACATTCTTACAGACTCTGTCTCTCAGCAACCGGTCACCTGACCACTTCCCACATCACTCCCACTGCTCATGTGTCTACAAGATTAGCTGTGCCCCTTTTACTGTCATCGATCCTATCTTGAAGTGTATCATTTGTACTATTCTTCCACTTTGTGGGATCCTATTGGGAGGGTTAAAGCCCAAGGTTCAATGTGGGGGGGTAGCTCCTCACACATCACCTTTAAAGGCCAGCCTACCAGAGCAGTTCCCCACTTAATGCGTTGTGAAGGTCCTCCCCCCCTTTGCTTGCCTAGCTCCTGTGTTGCTCGTGGGCTAAGCCTCCTTGGATTTCTCTTCCCCTACCTGCTTTTCTCTTTTGCTTCAGTGCTCTTTGGTGTGTTCCTCCACCGTCCTGCCTGTTCCTTCCCTGTCCCTCTCGATTGCTTTTTTTTCTATCCCGATCTTCCTGTTCTGCTGCCTCATGGCCCCCTCCCCATTCCAGGTTGTGTCCTCCCCCATCTTCCCCATTTTGCCTGCTACCTTTGCCTACTCCGGTGGCCTTCCCCATTTGTCCTCTTTCTATCACACACTTCCTTCCCCGTACCTGGCCTGCCCCCCCCCTTTGCTGTTCTTATTGTCCAGGGAATTGGGGTGTTTACCTCTCCTTTTCCTAGGGCCATGCTGCTTCCAGCCAGTTGTCATCTGCTGCTGTTGTTTTGCAGTGTTTCTGGATATTGCCTTCTTCTCACTGGTTGATGTCCCATACTCTTCCTTTGGCTCCTCTCAGCACAGTTTGGGCTGGCATCTTCTGTTTTCTTCCAGGATGTTGCTTGTTGTGCTGCATACCTGGGTGGTCAGCTGGGGAGCAGCAGTATCGCTACAGAAGACATACATTGGGGACTGCTGGCACAGCAGACAACTGACTGAGTTAAGGTATCTGAAATTTCCACAGTTTGGTGTGGCATTCATCCCTTCTGTGCAGTGCTGTAATTCTTCTCGTTGTACCATTGTTTTTGTTCTGTAACTGATTCCTACTGCTTGCCTCAGTACCTTGACCTGTCTGCCTGTCAGTCCTACTTCACTGATTACAGCATCTGCCATTTTTGCTATATTTTAGAAACATAGAAACATAGACTATGAAGGCAGATGAGGACCACTTGGCCCACTTAGTCTGCCAATTTCCCTACCTACAGGATAAGCTGCAGATCCTAGTTAACCAACAGCCTATTTCTTCCTACCCCCCACAAAAATTGCCTTATATCTGTCCCATGCATTCTTGAATTCTCTCACAGTTTTAGACTCCACAACCTTCTCAGGAAGGCTGTTCATGTGTCCACCACCCTCTCTGTGAAAAAATACTTCCTCACATTGCCCCTGAACTGCCCCCCTCTATCTTCAAATTGTGTTCCCTTGTTCTTTCACATCTCTTTTTCTGAAAGATGCTACCCTCTTGGACTTTGTTGATTCCACTGAAGTACTTAAAAGTTTCTATCATGCCCCCCTCTCCCTCCTTTCCTCAAGGGCATACATATTAAGCTCCTTTAGTCTCTCCTTGTATGCCTTCTCTTGGGGACCCTGCAACATTTTAGTTGTCCTCCTCTGGACTGCCTCTATCCTGTCTATTTCATTGCTGAGATGTGGTCTCCAGGACTGGATGCAGTATGCTAGATGGGGTCTCACCAACTGTCTGTACAGAGGGATAACAACTTTCTGTTTTCTGCTGGTGATGCCTCTCCCTATACAACCCAGTATCCTTCTAGCCCTCCCTACTGCCTTCTCACATTGCTTGCTAACCTTAAGGTAATCTGATATGATTAACCCCAGGTCCATTTCCATTTTTGTTGTTGTTACTACCTCCCCCCACTGTGTAATCTTCCCCTGGGTTTTTGTTTCCCAGGTGCATTATTTTGCACTTCTTTGCATTGAATCCAAGCTGCCATACTTCTGACCATTCCTCCAACGTTGCCAAGTCTCTTCTCATCCTTTCCATGCCTCCTTGTGTATCAACCCTGTTGCAGATCTTTGTGTCATCTCAAAGAGGCATATTTTTCCTTCCAGTCCCTCTGCAATGTCACTTATAAAAACATTAAAAAGGACTGGACCCAGTACTGAACCCTGCGGTATCCCACTAGTACCCCTCTTTTCTTCTGAGTGGACTCCTTTTACAATTGTCTTCTGTGTCCTGATGTCCAGCCAATGTTTGACCCAGGCTACCACCCTGGGACCCACTTCCAGGCTGGTTAATTTGACTATTAATCTTTTGTGTGGGACTGTGTCCGATGCCTTGCTAAAGTCTAGGTAGGCCATGTCCACAGCCCCTCCCTGGTCTACTACTTTGGTCACCCAGTTAAAGAAATCAATTAGATTTGTTTGACATGACCTTCCTGCTGTGAACCCATGCTGTCTTGGGTCCTGTGCCCCACTGGCATCTAGCTACTCAACAATTCTTTCCTTCAGAAGTGATTCCATCACTTTCCCTACCACAGAGATCAAACTGACAGGTCTGTAGTTTCCTGCATCTGTCTTGGTCCCACTTTTGTGAAGGGGAATCACATCCACCTTTCTCCAGTCCTCAGGTACCACACCATCTTCCCATGATTTGTTAAAAAGGGTAGTCAGTGGTTTCACTATTTCTCCCCTTAATTCTTTTAGAATTCTGGGGTGAATTCCGTCAGGCCCCATTGCTTTGTCCACCTTCAGTTTTAGGAGTTCTTTCAGAATCCTTTCTTCTGTGAAAGGACTGGGATAAACCTCCCTACCTAGAGTGCTTCTGTTAATTGGATTAGGCACTTCCCCCTCCTCCTCTTTTGTGAATACTGAGCAGACGTATTCGTTCAATAGCCCTACTTTTTGACTGTCCCTCTCTGCCCACACACCATCCATTCTATTCAGCCTCACTATCCCTCCCTTTGTCTTTCTTCTCTCCCTAATGTACCTATAAAAGGTTTTATCCCCCTTCTTAACAGAGTTGGCTATCTTTTCCTCAGTTTGGGCCTTTACTACTCTGACTTCACTTCCTGCTTCCTTCTGCCTTAACTGGTTTACAGAACTGTTAATGTTATCAAAGGAACATTGTTCCCTACTACTCTGCACAATATCATTCTTATCACTGTCTGGTCAGAAAGATGACCGTGAGAATTGCACCTGTGTGCACGACCACAGGGTTGTTGAATACTTGACAACTGCTGTTCTACAGAGAACACCTTAAAGGCCCTTGCATACTACTTATCTTCCTGTTCCACTGGTGCATGTCCACTACCACCTTACAGTGCTTTCCTCCTTTCTAATTTGAGGGAGTTGGAGTTACAGTAGCTTGAAACTCCTCTCACCCAGTGCTTCTACACCATTACCTACAGTGATTTCTAATAACACTATTTTACCATGCCTTAGCTCACCAGCTCTGGATCCAGTCCAAGGAATCCTAGCTATACCCAGCATGGATACACCATGCTGACCGGCAAAAGACAGAACCCATGCCTGCCCATGTGTTTTGTCTTCCCTCCTTCTGTTCCCCTGGATCTGCTGTCTGCCTCTGCTCTCTCCTGCCTCGAGTACCCCTTCCCTGCTGCGCTCCTCCTCCATTCCTGCCCTTGTCCTGTGCTCCTCTGGTTTTTCTTTTGGGCATTTCGCTCCTCTCACCAGCACTCCATCTCCATCTCTGCCCCTTCTACCATCCTGACCTTTGCTACCTCTTCCCCTAGTCTGGCAACTGCACCCCTTACCATTTTACTCCCAGCATCTATGCCCTGCTCAGCCTCAAGAGTTTTGTTTCCTTGTTCTAACCTTGGTACTCCTCACCTTCCAGCATGTCAGTTACCGGAAACATTCACACCTGCTTCCTCTTCCATGCCCCTTGAAGTGCTCTTTAAATCCTGCATCATTGGCACTCATCACGTAATTCATTTGTCAGGTATTATCCATCTGTGTGACTATTGTATTGTTTACATCTGTTCCCCAGCAGGCCTATGGATCATCCTTCCCTAGGCCCTGTCATCCCAAAGCCTATTTCAGGTTTCTACCCTTCCTTCATTCCAGTCTTTTTGGTCTCGCAGATGCTCAGCTTGCGGCTCCCTTGTTTTTCCCATGGCGGGGGACTGGAGTGTCATGGTGGAGCATCATAGCTCCAATTAGTTGGAACTTGCTTTATGTAAGCTATATGTCTGCCCTGCCCTCCAGCCTATGTGGCTTCTGCTACCCTCACATACATCATTACCCTTGCATCTACCTGGCCTTCATTTCTTCACTACATTCCATTACTGACCAGCATGCTCCTCCCTGGATTGCTCTACCTCCACCTTACTGCATTCATGGTGACTTCCTCCTACCGTTCTCCTTCTTCTGCCTTGTTGCCTTCCCCTTCACCCTGCTCATCAGCTGTCAGTTACCATTTCCTTGCTCAGCCCACACCAGCAGTTTTTCTGGACTCCATCCCTAAATTGTACCTTCTGAGGCACTGAGCAAAGGTAGTCTTGCCCTGTCTACCTGGGACGGGATTCTGTTACAATTACTACTACCTACTATTTATGACCCTGACATCCTCCATCCCTAACTCTGACTGGTGGCATTGAGTGAAGATTGTCTTGTCCTGATTACCAGGGATGGAAGCCATGTCAGCAATCTACTGTTTCAGCCTATGCATTCTTTACCTGTTACCTGGTTGCTGCATTCCATTCAGGAACGGGACCACTATAACCCATTTGCTTTCAACATCCTACCTCACCTGTCTACATTCTGCACTTCCATGGATTCATCGTACTCATCCCCATCTTGGCCTCCTTAGGTTCTGGATTTGGACTCTGCTGGTTGTTTAGTCTCCAGATCTACTCAGTTAGACTAACTCCTGAACTTCCTTGCTGCTGGTCTTCCACCTCCTAGTACATCTGGACATAATGGTTGTGGCTTGTCTTCCTACTCCACTTCATCCAATCCTTCAACCTTCAGCTCCATGCTGCCATCTCCCCCATCATTGCTACCCCAGATGTCTACATTTTCGTATTGCCTCCCTCCCTCCTGTCTGGCTTCCCACATTCACATGGCTTCCTGCAGGTTGTGTGCTCTTTGCTTCTCTCCATGGACATGTGCTCAACGCCTTCATCAGTTGTCTCCTGATGCTCCTTTTCTCCCATCCAGTGGTCTTCCAGCACCGATTCCAGTGCTTTCCTCATCTGCAATTCCTGCTCGCCATCTTCTTCAGAGGTGGGAACTCATTCCCCATCATTGCTGCCCTTTTCTGAAAGCCTTGTGAGTTTGCCTTTTTTTTCACAGGTGGGAACCTCATGCCTCATTGCTGCTATGCCGTGGCCTGCAGCAGTTTTCCTACTTTATCATTCAGTTGCCGTGGCACTGACCCCAGTTCTATTCCTCCCTGCACTTGCTGATGTCAGTAACAGTTGGGATATGTTGTCTTCTTCTCAGACGCCTTCCTCCAGCCCAAGGACATCCACTATGGACTTTTGCTTCCATCCTTGGACAGCTGCCTTCTCCTCATCACCCTAGCAGCTCAGGGCTCCTGCCTGTTCGCTGGCTGTTTTGGGACATGTTACACCTATCACCGGCCAGTATTCCTACCCAGTCAACTTCTCCTACCCATTCATCTGTCTCATACTGCTCCTTGGCCATCCTAACAGCTCCCATCCACTGCTCTATGGAACACTTGCTCATCTCACCTGAAAAAAACTTCTTCTAGCAACATTCCTTAAACAACATGACTTGTAGACTCTTACATCACCATAGACTTATCAATACTTCCCAATCATCTCCCCAGTACCAGTTCTGGAACCCCATTTGACTGGACTATAGAGAGACCTCACTCCTCAACCAAATCTATGGGATGCTTTCTATGCATCCTGTTAATTCATGCGGTATGGCATCCCTATCTCCCATGTCGCATAGAATCTAAGATTTAGTGGAGCCTTCTCCACTCCTATCTTCTTACCTGGAAAGCTGATCTATTTCCTTCTGAGATGCACCAACTCCATAATAATCATTGCTATTATGGATAATGGGTACCACAAGATACCTCATAGCAGTACTGGCATCATCCATTTTACCTTTTCATAGCCTTCTCCTACAAGCGCTGATTCTGTTTCATCACGTTACTCGACTCCCACTTCATCAATTACCATTGAATGTCTTAATACTTTCCAGGCTATCTTCCCAGAACTCGCATCCTTGGATATCTGATGCCTAACTGCCTTACTAAAGTTACTCAATCTGAGCTGCTGTTCTCCAGCCCCTGGATGTCACCATACTTCACACAGTCATCTACATTCCTTGATCATATTACCATCAGTCATGTCAGTTGCTCATCCATTGGTCCTTCTAGCTCATCTCTCATGATTTACCTCCCATACTTCCTCCAGAGAAGACTTTCACAGAGAGCAGGCTTCCACTGATTCCTCAATTTGCACATCCACAGCTGATCTGGCTGTCTCACTGTCACAGTCATGCCCCTTAACAGGCCTATATCTGATTAAAAATGCTAGGCGCCCTGGTATTCTAAGCTGCTCTCAGCTTCCCGTTGCCACATCAGTCTATAGACTCCTTCAAAGACCCATTCTTGGGCTTTGTACAGCATTCAGACATTGGCTTCACCTGTAAGGCAAAGCTGCCTTGACTACCTCAGGTCATGCCATGGGCAATTACACCACAGCAATACCTATATCTGGCTTTTCCCACCAGCAGACCACCTTGAATAGGAGCCAATACAAGTATTATTATGGCATCAATACCCCAAGTCAATTCTTGAATTTATTGCACTGAACGTCCAATTATTTCCATATACATTCAGTTGCCATCTCTACTTCATATACCAACCTTTCTTCATTGATCTAATATCCTCCACATCAACCCCTCCTACCAGGTACCAAAAGATTCTGTCTGACTCTTTAATCCTCTCCATGGATGCCTACATTGCAATTTATCACTCACCGCTTAACTCCAAACCTTCAGACTATAACTTGAATGCCAAACCTTCAACAAAGTCAGATTGATTACCTTATGAATTTCATAACCCATTATACTTCCCACCATTCAAAGTCTGGCAGCACACTTCATCAAATCATGCTCTTCATGTTCAAATTGACTCTGTAATCCCACTGAATATCATCCATTATCACACTGGAATCCTGGACTGCATTCACCCATTTCAACTGAACCTACTCCATTTTCAGGACATGGATGCTCCTTCAGAATGGACCTACCTCATCAACCTCAGAATCATCCCTCCAGAATGCAGCATCCAATAGACTCTGAAGATGGACCATCATCTCTCCCAGCAGTTCACCTTCCTTGGAAGTTTTAATATGGTTGCTAGAACTGAGGTTCATCTCCTCTTAGTTTGCCAGGAGGACAGGTGGGTCAGTAGTCATGGGTCCTCCGAGGTTTCCACTACTTGGGGGGTCCTCTCCTGCATGCTACTCGTCATACTCTTTGTGAGTTGGAGGAAGTAATTTTACTCTTTTCGACATTCATTGGTCATTCTTTTGGGCTTTCTGTTCTCTACTCACTACCCAGTTTCTCTGTCAAGGGTGGTAATAGAAAAAAAAACAGAGAGTAAACTACAGTTACTCAAGCACTACAGACCTCATACTCTATTCACCAAAACACTGAATGGGAGGGCTAAAGCCTGAGGTTCAATTTGGGAGAATACATCTTCCCCCATCCCCTTTAAAGGCCAGCCTACCATAACAGTTCTCCACTTAGCACATTGTGAAACATCCACCATCCACCCTGCCTCCTCCTTCTTTGGCACTCTGCTCACCCTTGGTGCTGGGCTTTCTCTTCTCTACTCACTACCCAGTTTCCCTTCCAAGGGTGGGAATAGAGAAAATACAAAAAGTAAACTACAGTTAAACAAGCACTACTGTCCTCATACTCTATTTATCAAAAGTTTGAAGTTATGTTATTAACCTTACCATTGCTTATTTTTGTATATAACAGTTTGTACACTGTTGCCTGAAGCCCTGTGAACAGTAATCATCCATTATTATTTACTTCTAGGCATCTTAACTTATGCATTGTCTTTATTAATTCTAATCAGCTTTACATTATTCTCCTTCTGTGCATTAGTTCACTTGTTTGTAAACTGATTTCATGCTGGTTCTTCTCCTGAATGAAATTAATCCCAAATCACCATGAAAATGGACTGTTGCACTCATTGGGCCAACCTGGTTACAAAAATTCAAATAAACAAATAAATAAAGTCCAACTAGACCTGTCCATTGCCCTCTGCTGATCTAGTTCCCTGGTCAGCAAGTCAAATAACTTAATCAGATTCATCTGGCATGACCTTTCACCTGTGAATCCATGCTGCTGTTAGTCTTGCAGCCCACTGGATTCAATATATTCTATCAGCCATTCCTTTAACAGTGTTTCAGTTAATTTCCCCGCCACTGAGGTGAGCATCACCTTCTTAAAAAGAGAGTTCTGTAAACATAGAAACATAGAATTTGATGACATTAAGGACTGCTTAGCCCACCTAGTCTGCCCATTTCCCTACCTAACGGATAAGCTGTAGATCCTACTTAACCAGCAGCCTATTTCCTCCTACCCCCCCAGTAGAATTGCATTATGTCTGTCCTATGCATTCTTGAATTCTCCCACTGTTTTTAACTCTACGACCTCCTTAGGAAGGCTGTTCCATGTATCCACAACCCTCTCTGTGAATAAATACTTCCTCACATTACCTGTGAGCCATCCCCCTCTCTAGCTACAAATTGTTCCCCCTTGTTTTTGCACATCTCTTTTTCTGAAAGATGCTACCATCATAGACTTTGTTGATTCCCTTGAGGTGTTTGAAAGTTTCTATCATGCCCCCCATCCTTTTCTTGGGGCTATACATCTTTAGTTCATTGAGTCTTTCTTCATATGTCTTCTGATGCAGACCCTGCATCATTTGGTTGCCCTCCTCTGGACAGCCTCCACCCTGTCTATGTCTTTGCAGAGATGGGGTCTCCAGAACTTTGCACAGTACTCCAGATGTGGTCTTACCAACTGTCTGTACAGAGGGCCAACAACTTCCTGTTTTCTACTGGTGATGCCTCTCCCTATGCATCCCAGTATCACCACAGCCCTTCTTACTGCCTTCTCACATTGCTGGCCCACCTTTAGGTCATCTGATATGACTACCCCCAGGTCCCTTTCCATTTTTGTTGTTGTCAGTATCTCACCCCCCATTGTGTACTCTTCCCCTGGGTTTTTGTTTCCCAGGTGCATTACTTTGCACTTCTTTGCATTGAATCTATGCTGCCATTCATTTGACCATTCCTCCAAGCTTTCCAAGTCCCTTTTCATCCTTTCCACCCCACCTTGTGTATTAATCCTGTTGCAGAGATTTGTGTCATCTGCAAAGATACATACTTTCCCTTCCAGTCCCTCTGCAATGTCACTTATAAAGACATTAAAAAGTACCTGCCCCAGTACTGAACCCTGTGGTACCCCACTAGTAACCCTCCTTTCTTCACTGTGGGCTCCATTTCCTATTACCTGCTGTGTCCTGTTGTCCAACCAGTGTTTTACCCAGGCTACTACCCTAGGATCCACTCCCAGGCTGGCTAATTTGTTTATTAATCTTTTGTGTGGGACTGTGTCATATGCCTTGCTAAAGTCTCGGTAGACCATGTCCACAGCCCCTCCCTGGTCTACTGTTTTGGTCACTCAGTGAAAGAAATCAATTAGATTTGTCTGACATGACCTTCCCGCTGTGAACCCATGCTGTCTTGGGTCCTGTGCCCCACTGGCCTCTAGGTACTCAGCAATTCTTTCCTTCAGAAGTGATTCCATCATTTTCCCTACCACTGAGGTCAAACTGACAGGTCTGAAGTTTCCTGCCTCTGTCTTGCTTCCACTTTTGTGAAGTGGAATCACATCCACCCTCCTCCAGTCCTCAGGTACCACCCCATCCCCCCATGATTTATTAAAAAGGGTAGTCAGTGGTGTTACTAGTTCTTCCCTTAGTTCTTTTAAAATTCTGGTGTGAATCCCATCAGGTCTCATTATTTTATCCACCTTCAGTTTTAAGAGTTCTTTCAGAACCCTTTCTTCTGTGAAAGGACTAATATCAACCCCCCTATCCAGAGTGCTTCTATTGACTGGATTAGGTATAACCCCCTGCTTTTCCATTGTGAATACTGAGCAGAAGTATTCGTTCAGTATCCCTGCTTTTTCACTGTCGCTCTCTGCCCAAACACCTTCCTCTTTGTTCAGCCTCAGTATCCCTGTCTTAGTCCTTCTTTGCTCCCTAATGTACCTATAAAAGGTATTAACCTCCTTCTTAACCGAGTTGGCTATCTTTTCCTCGGTTTGGGCCTTTGCTATTCTGACTGCCTTACCCGCTTCCTTCTGCTTTAACTTGTACATTTCTCTGTCCTGCTCCTTCTGTGTTTCCTTATACTTCCTGAATGCAACACCATTAAAATACCTCATGAATGAACTGTCAAACTGTTCCTAAAATAACCACGTAACATGAAATAACACACATGACACATAAATGTTTTAATATATGGATTTTATGATACCCATACATATTCATCACATGACCAGAATTATAGGGAAATAAATACCATATTGTTACAACACAAAAAAAAACAGGTTAAAAACCATCATAGAACACGTCACTAACATTGTGTAAACATGTCCTAACAGGGAAAGCTATCTATGACTTTATCAGGGACAGCACATAAATAAAATAATTTCATAAAGCATTTAGTACTAGATATTAACAGAAATAAAACGTAGTCTGCATACAGGGCAGGATACCAGTGTCACAAAACTAAGATTTATTTATACTATGGCTGAAACATACAATGGTACAGTCACTAATGTGACTAACTAACTAACTAACTAACTAGTGTGCTGAAATGTCATTTGGAACTGGTGGCCATATATATTTGGTGTCACAAAACTAATCTGCAACAGCAGACTGATTAAAAAGCATAGAAAACTGCTTTCAGTGTCTAACTGGCATGTCTCTTCTTATTAGAAGTCACAAGAAGCAGCTGCTTCATGCGTGTGCTCAGGTCTGATAGAGAATATGCATATTTGGTGCAGTTGGATAAAAGTATTGATTTTGAAAAAAATTGATGCTGATTTCAAGAACAACTGCCCTCAGTGAGTACATAACATGAACTGGATGCCAGGAGTACAGAAAGATTAAAATATTAGGTATCAAATGCACAGTATCACAGTTCTCAACAGCACAGTGTCAAAGCATATGGAACAATAGCACAGTTTCACACTTCCCAATACCACAGTATCACAGTTCACAATAGCATGATTTTGCAGTTCACAATTGCACAGTATCACAGCTCACTATAGTACAGTATTAATGTTGGCAATAACACACACAGTGCATTGAAGCACAATACCACAGTTCACAAACAAACAGTATCACATTTCACAATAGTACAGTATCAAAGTGCCCAAGAGCATAGTATCACAGTGCAAAGTAGCACAGTACTGAAATTCACAACAGCACAGGACTACATGTCACAATAGTAAAATATTTGTATTTATTTTTGTGTTACCAGGAGAGACACACTAAGCTGAAAGCTTGTTTACAGATGCAACCTGGAAGCACAAGGAAGTTAAGTGACGCAGGGTAACACTGTGTGCAAGTGGGAACTGTGAGATTCAAATCCAGGTCTCCAGGTTTGCAGCTCAGAGCCTTAAACCACTGCACTACACTGCCTTCTCCAAGTATTGCAGTTCAGTACTGTAGCACAATTCAAAATTCTGCAGTATCACTGTTAAAAAAGCACAGTGTCACAATTTAAAATAGCACAGTACCACAGTTCATGATAGCACACTATCACAGTTCCCAATAACAGTATTAGAGTTCACAACAGCATAGTTCATCATTACACCCCTTAGATCTCATACATATAAAGCACAGTTCTGCTCCCCCCACAAAACTGTTATCATGCATATACTGTGTGTTACTATCTGTTTCCTTCTATCCTAGATAGGGTTCTGCTCAGTAACCTCACATAGTACTATTTTCAGATTGATACCCAGGCAGGGGAACAGGTATGGGGTGTGCCATGGGTTTTTCAAGCCTAACGCTTACCTTGTTTCATCTGTAAAGAAGGCCAGATGTGTAGACTTTACGAGAATGGGGTGAACATTATGCTTGAGAAGCCCAAAGCACACCTTTCATAGATACATAGGTCAGGAAGCATAGGAAAACCAGAAGCAGTTGTAAAATTTGCAACAAGTGTTTTGTTGTTAATAACAGTAAAATAAAATTAAAAAATTTTCAGAATAACTATTTACAATGGCAGTACAACCATAGAAAGCAGAGTCCTTTTTCATCTCAATTTCAAATCTCAGTCTGTCTCTGTCTTTTGCAAAACATTGTAGCTCTTTTTATAAGTCTTTGCAGGAGCTCGTTAAGAAAACATCATGCTTCTTACACAATGTTCTTGTAAGTTTCCAATGTTCTTGCAGGTGCAGCAAAAAGACCATAGTGACCCAGAATTGACCTCTTGTTTATTTCTCTGTAAGAGGCTTAAAAACTGCATTTCAGGTTAACCCCTTGAGTTCCAAATAGCTTTGCAATCATTTCAACATTATAACTATATAGAGTTTTAAAAAAAGTGATCCCAGTATCAATTACATTTCCACAAAATGATTCACATATATTTTTATACCAGCAGATATGCAAGGGGGGAGAAAAGGCAGAAACAGGTTTCCAAAATTTCTGATAATTCTCTTATAACATAGGCATATAACCCTTACAATTCTGTGCATTTGCAGTATCCTTTTTTCCATAGCAACAGTACATCAAACAGTGAAGTTTAAAGCCATACATTTTGTTTTTTCAGCCTTCAGAATTCTCAATTCCAGATCCATATTTAGACAGAAAATCAGCATTGCAATTCTCTTTCCCAGATTTGTGCATAACTTTAAATTTAAATTTCTGCAGTGCCAGGTACCACCGTGTGATTCTGGAATTTTTATCCTTCATTTGGTTAAGCCAAAAGAGGAGATTGTGATCTGTTACAAATACAAAGTCAGCTCCTGGTAAGTAAAACTTAAGGGACTCCATTGGCCCACTTTGCCACAAGGCATTCCTTTTCAATGGTGGAGTACCTTTTCCCTCTGTCATGCAATTTCCTACTTATGTATAGAATAGGATGCTCTTTTACATCTATGTGCTGACTCAAGACTGCACCTAGGGCTACCTCTGATGCATCAGTCTGCAACAGAAATTGTTTCTCAAAGTCTGGGCTTCTTTAAATGGGCTGAACATAATGCAGCCTTAATGGCTCAAAAAGTCTTGTCACAGTCTGGGGTCCATTTCATGTTATTTAGGAATTATTTCTTTGTGAGTTTAGTGAGGGGAATAGCTATCTCAGCAAAGCTGGGAACTATTCTCCGATAATAACTAGCCAGCCCTAAAAATGACCTGACATGTTTCTTGATTTTTGGGACAGGGTTGTTAGCTACAGCTTCTATCTTAGAAACCTCTGTCTTGACTTCTCTATTTCCCAAAACATAGCCCAAATATCTGGTTTCCTGCATACCCAATGCACACTTGGGAGGGTTAATTGTCAGACTTGCCTATTTGATCAACTGGATAACTGCTCGTAGGTGTTTCTTGTGGCTTTTTCAGTCTGAACTGCACACAACAACATCATCCAGGTAAGCAGCACAACAACCAGTGTGAGGGGATAAAATTACATCCATGTAATGCTGGAATGTAGTGGGTGTGTCACGTAAACCAAATGACATGGTGGTGAACTGATAAAATCATATAAGAGTGGCAAATGGAGTTTTGTCTCTTGATTCTTTAGATAGGGGGATTTGCCAGTAACCCTTGGTAAGATTGTGGGTACTGATATACATAGCACTTCCCAATCTGTCCACCAAATTATCTGTTCTGGGCATAGGATAACTCTCAAATTTTGACACTTTATTAAGTTTCCTAAAATCAAAGCAGATTCTTATACCCCATTCTTTTTTCTTTACAATCATCATTGGTGATGACCAAGCACTTCTTGACTCTTCGATGATACCCAATTCTTTAATTTATTGTATTTTCTTAAACCATGTCAGCTCTCAACTGCTTTGGTAATCTGTATGTCTTTTGCCTAATAGGGCAAGCATTCCTTGTCACTACTACGTGCTTGACCGCTTTTGCTCAGCCTGGTACTGTGGTAAAAGTACTGTTAAATGTCTTTAGCAAGTTTCAGATTTCTGCAGTATATATAGAGGTTAAGGAAACATTCACCTTTATAGCATCAGAAGTAACAGTTTTTTTTTCCAGTCTATCATAAGCTACATCAGTATCTTCTTTATCAGTTTCTGGTAAAACTAGCAAAACAACTGTTGGTGTTTTTTCAACCTATTTCTTGAGGAAGTTAGCATGGTATATCTTAGTAGGATTTTTCCTATCAGGGGTCTCAATCTCATAGTTAACTGTGCCAGTACATCTAAACACTCCATAAGGCCCTTGCCACTTCATTAACATTTTATTTTCTGTAGTGGGTAACAGTATCAAGACCTTTTCACATAACTCAAAAGGTTTTTCTTTTACCCCATGGTTATAATACACATTATGCTGGTTTTTGGCCTCTTCCTGATTACTATAGGCAATTTCAACATATTTTGCAAGTTGCTTTTTCACGGCACACATATACTATTTAATAGATTGTTTCTGACTGGAGTTATCTTCCCATGTTTCATTTATTACATCTAGTTACCCTCTAGGTTGTCTACCATACAACATTTCAAATGGTGAAAATATGTTGATGACTGTGACACTTCTCTATAAGCAAACAGCAGGTAAGGTAAGTATTGGTCCCAGTCTTTCTCTTCCCCTTTTTACAAACCTTTTTAACAGGCATTTTTAGGTTCAATTAAAATGCTCCACAAGACTATCTGTGAGTGAAAAGGGGAGGTCCTTATGGCAGTGATACCTAGTATCGGTACAGCTTCTTCAGTAATGCAGCACCAACATTACTACCCTGATCAGTAATAATCTTTTTAGTTATGCCCACCCTGCTGAAAACTTTGGCACTTACTGCTGCCACTTTTGGGGCTGTGACAGTACGCATTGGAACTGCCTCCGAGAATCAAGTAGCATAGTCACATACTACCAAAATGAATTGATTAGCCTTTTTACTTTTGTCTAAGGGGCCAACCACATCCATTGCAATTCTCTCAAAAGGCACATCTATCAAGGGAAGCTGCACCAGGGGCACCTTGTCTTTTTTAAGTCATTGGGGCTACTTTCTGACACTCAGGACAGGAACTGCGATAGACAGCAACATCTTCATGAATTCCAAGCTGGTAAAATCTGTACAGCAATCTCGCAAGTGTGCAATCCCACCATGAGTGACCAGCCATAGGACTATCATATGCTATATGTAACAACTCAGATTTATACTTTTGTTGTGTACCCAATTGTTCTATTTGGTCCTGTGTCTGAGGTTTAACCTAAACTCTGTACACTAGCCCATTACATTTTTTAAACATAGTTTCACCCTGTTTTGGTTTCACCCCAGCTGCTTAAAATTACCCTGCAGAGAAACACTGTTAGCTTGTTCTGAAAGAAAATCACAATCAGTTATCAGTTTAGTTTAATCATTTTCATATGTTAATCCGTTATGTTCATAAGTCTTTTGCTGCCACTGGTTCTTCGGGTGTCATCTTTCTTTCCTGGACTTCTGGATCTTGGAATTATGCTCAAATAAGTCCAAATCAAAATCAGTGAAAGGAAGAGAGTTCCCACCATCTGAGGGTTTTTTTGCCTGAGCTCTTGTCACCACAGCTGCTGAAACATCAGGATTTACTCCCTCTTTGAGTAACTCAGTAAATCCTGACAAGTCATTTCCAATAATCCCAGGTACAGGTAACATAGGTACTACCCCCAGTTTCATTTGGTGTGACACCCCATTAATAGTCAGTCACTTGGCTGGTGGGATAGTATTGAGTGTCCCCTTGGATGCAGATGACACCAGTACCTGGTCCTCTTGGACATTGTTTTCCCAGCACTTCAACATGCGCTAGGATCTTTCTGCATCCTAAAACTATAAGTCCCCTCACAGTCTTTTCTCCCACCTTCACATCTGTCAAGTACTTGCCCCAACTTGCTAAGGGCACATCTGCTCCAGTGTCACTTTTCTTACTACAGCAATTTCTTGCAATATGACCTAATTTATTACAGTTATAGCAAACAAAGTCTCTGGAAACATATTTTTTAACCCCCACCAGAGTTCTTATCAGACTGTGAGTTTAAATGGAAAAAGGGTGTATTATTGGTGCTTGGCAATTACTTCACTGCTATGGCATCTGTCTGGCCATTTGGTAGTCTACTGCCAAAGTAATAGCCTTTTCTTCACTTTCTGGTCAGTGTTCCTTTACCCAAAACTGCACATCTGTATGCAGGCTGTTAATGGATTGCTCCATTGCAAATGTGCCAATGATCTGTGGGACTGTTTTGTCTTCTGTTTGGAGCCATTTTATCAGAAGTTCCCTGAATTAGGTGAGGGCTTCTCGAGGATTGTTGACTGAGTTATGCTTTAGAGACTGAAATCTCTGCCTGCAGGTCTCTCCTAAGATGTCATATATTTTCAGGATTTCACTTTTCACTGTGTCACAGTTTTCTGACTATACAGTGTCCATACTGCTATAGGCAAGTTCCCCTGTCAGGTAAGGTACCAACCCGATTGCCCATTGCTGCTTTGGCCACTGGCAGCCTGCGACAACCCTTTCAAAAATTGTCAGGTATGCTTCAATATCATCTGAGGGACACAACTTTGTAAGTTTAATGTATTTTAAGTTGTTTGTGTCGTATTGCTCTGCTGGACCAGTGTCAGATTCTCCAGCTTTGATAACATGCAAGGCATCCATACATCACTGCATGTCTTCTCTTCTCTTCTTTGTCACTCTTGTCACTGGATTTCTTCTTTTCTCTGCTGTTCAAGTTGTTGCATTTCTTCTTTTCTCTGTGCTTCTAAATGTTGTATTTCTTTTTCTTTCTGCTGAATTTCCTCTCTTCTCTGTTTCTCTGTCTCTTTTTGTTGTCTAACACACCATTTAAAAAAGCCAGTCAGACGTTCGGGTTCTGTCACTGCCTGTTCTTTTTCTATAACTAGTGCTAGCTGTACAGTCTCAGCTTGGACTTCTGTCTCTGCTAATTTTGCTGCCATTCTCCTGGAAACCACTACTGGGCTTGCTGCTGCAGAATCCATATATTTCTTCTATGCTTCCCTAGAACTAGGTCTAGTACCTATGCACAAAATGCCTGGCTTAGAGTATGCATGGCATAGGTCCCACTTAGGCTGACACCATCTGTCATTGAGGCACAGGTCAGAAAGCATAGGAAAACCAGGAGCAGCTGTAAAATTCACAAGTGTCTTATTTGTAAACCTCCCCCCTGCTACTTTACAGAGTTAGCTACCCCTGGTACCCATACTGGGCACAGTGTTCAGAAACATTTTGACAACTGGTACCACCTCTAGCTTTGGAAATGTATACCAGGCTTATTCATCTAGAAATAAAGGGGTGGGGGGGTAGAAAAACAATACACTATTTGGTATTTACAAAAAACAGGTCCTGGGGAGAGAACATTTTTTCTAGGGCTATGCTAGACCTATATTCTGGAAGGGTACCCAGGAACTCCACACATGGAGCAATAACATAACTGTCCAGACCATAGTTGGGGTTCTAGAGTGTGACTTTATTCAAAAAAATGTTCACTAAGGCAAGGGTGGACCCCCTAGGTTTACACACTGTGGCACTAGGAACTTGCAGAAAAACAAATCGACTGCATCTGACCAAAACTCTTTGTGTTCCCACCTCAGTAGGACATAGAACATCTTGCACTTGTATTCCCACATTTTGTAGGACATAGAACACTTCTTCCAGGGGCACTGGCCACAACTGAAAACACATTTACTAACAGGACACTTGCACTTTGTTTCCCACATGTTATAGGACATTGAATATTGCTTCCAGTGGCAATGGCCACAACTGAACACACATTTTGCTAAGAACTAGCACCATTCTTCATAACCAGAGAAGAAACTGTAACCCACTTCAGGGGGTGAAATGCTCTTCAGACATTGGCATTTTGTCAAAAGTAACCAGGTGCCCTTACTGAACCTGTAATACTGAACTGGGTATTCCAGATGGGGGTCTACCAACCCTTTGCTCCCAAATCCAAACGTAGCCATTCTTTCAGTTACACCTTAAACATTCAGAAATACACTTTGGACAATGCTAATTGAATGAAACGTTGGCATCTAGCATTCAGATCATTACACTGGAAGTGAAAAATCTAACATCCCAAGCAATGTGATATAATCATACCTCCGGACATCACACACTTCAGCCAACTTTAACTAAGAACAGTCCCACACTTCTGAATTCACAGAAAAGTTGTGTCTTTCCCTTTTAGCCAGAGAACACAGTAGCAGAGGTACTTGCTTTCTGCAGCAAAAGTCAGATCCTACTCACTGTTAAACATTTCAGGCAGCTTCAAATACCCTCAATCAAAAAGGGATTGCCCCTTGGAGCCATCCACCAGCAGTCCTTTTCACCCCTCCAGGGATGAAAATCAGGAGATCCTGCTGTAGACAATTGTTTCCACCACTCCTTTACTCAGCTGAGCAGTTCTCACTCAGCCAACTTCCAACTAATGACTCAGACTGACTCTCATCTCAACATTCTAAACTCTCTTCTCACAGCTGGCCCAGGTTTATGCTTCTGCGAGAGTACCAAAAGCACTCATCACTTCTATCTGTGCTGAAGCCAAGTAAACAGAAGAGTGAGAAGGTGAAAACCCCATTCAACTAGTTAATCACCAGCTGCCTCACCCTGCCTAGCACTGTAACTTAGGGGATTCTAGTAACCCTGGGGACTGGGTGGTTACATATTAATAACAGTAAAATAAGAAGAATAAAATTGTTCATAATAGCTATTTACAATGGCAGTACAAACATAGAAAGCAGATTCCTTTTTTTCTCAATTTGAAATCTCAGTCTGTCTCTGTCTTTTGCAAAACTTAGCTGCTCATTTTATAAGTGTTTGTAGGAGCTCATTAAGAAAACAGCATGCTACTTGCACAATGTTCTTGTAAGTTTTCAGTGTTCTTGAAAGTGCAGCAAAAAGAACATAGTGACCCAGAAGTGACCTCTTGTTTACATCTCTGCAAGAGGCTTAAAAACTACATTTCAGGTTAACCCTTGTGTTCAAAATAGCTTTGCAAACATTTTAACATGTTCACTATATAGAGTTTAAACAAAGTGCTCCAAGTATCAATTACACTTCTACAAAATGATTCACATATATTTTTACACCAGCAGATATGCAAGGGGGAGAAAAGACAGAACAGCAAGTAAGATATAGTGAGAGGCAGAGAATTGCAAGACCATTGGGGTGATCAAGTCCCAGGTCTCACAAGAAAATTTGATTGCACAACCAGGCAGAAAAGAGACAGAAAAGGAGAGAATAGAACAGAAATTTGCATTTAAACACTTTCTCCATAACAACATGGACAGGGCTATGTTCAACCCTGTCACATCACCCCACACCTGCTTTCCTGCCTGTTTTAGGAGGGTGGGGTGTTGGGGAAACCCTAACACCTCATTTCCCAATGTTTAACACTTTTGACCCAAATTGAAGCATTAACAAAGTTGTTTGCAACTTATTTCCTTACTTTTTGAGATAGTATTATAGTACAGTATCCTTATTTCACTGTGGGAGCACAGATCCTTTGGACTCTTCACTCCCATTCCTCCATAGATGCTAATATACAGTATATGTAGCTATGGAAGCACAGGCTCCTCCAGGCCCTGCACTTCCATTTATAGTACAACAGTGACCAAATTCACTGCATAGCCTTCTTAGTACCCTGCCTCATGTACTCATTACAGAAAAATTTTGAATCCCTGCTAAAAAGTAATTTCCCACATCTACAATGTCATTCCACTCCACAGGTATGAATACACATTTTGGCCAGGTTCTGAAAAATGACAGCTGTGAAATACATAAGGTGGGGTAATAAGAATGCTATATTGAAAATGTGGGATAAAAATATGTAAAGGTTCTGAAGTTATAAGCGGGCATAGTAAACTTGCAATGAATGGACATAACTTTCTTTGGCATTTCTTTTTATATTTTGACCCCAAATTTTCAACATAGTCTCCTTATGATGCCACATCATAAGCCCCATAGGTGAACATTTTCAAATACATGTCAAAACACTGTTCCATGCCACAGATGCAAAATCACATTTCAAACAGGATGTGAAAAATGACAGCTGTACTGTTCAGGTGGTGGTGTGAAAAAGTGGCTATGTTGACAATTTGGACTCAAAATATTGAAAATTACCAAATTTAAGCCTGTGCATAGAAACATTTCAGTGAATGCATTTAACCTGGTCGTTTTTAGGAATTTTTTCCCCACATTTTCAACATGGCCTTTTTTGAGACCCCATCTCATGAACACTAGCACTGTCATCTCATCAATCGGTCCTGAAAGGTGATTTTGTGCAGTGACCGCAAAATCACCTTTTTGGCCTGATTAACAAAATGACACTGACAGTGTTCATGAGGTATGGTCCCATAAAAGGCCATGTTGAAATCTGGGTGAAAAAAATTCAAAAAATGGCAAAGTTATGAGCATAAGTTTGAAATGCCATTGAAATACATTGTACGGCACTTAATTTTTTCCTCAGTTTGCAGTTTGGCTTTGAAGAGTGCAGATGTGTCCCAATCTACAGAAGATGACAGCCCTCAACCTCCGGTGGTAAGTATAGGGTAAGGAGGTGTGGGTGGTAGGTGCTAGTGGGAGGGCTGGGATGGGGTGGGGACAATGGGGATGACAAGGGACTGTTTTCTTATTTCAGGTTTAAAACAAGGCATCAGGGACTGTAAGTACATATATTACAGATGACAAAGACACTCATCATGCCGTGAAATCAGGGAACAAAACCCTGTTAGTATCATCCACAAATCACTTTAAGATATTATACCTTCAGGATATCAGGCTTCAACATTTATTTGAATGAACCAGAAAGCATGAATGTATGGTTACCTAAACAATCTGCTTATTTTGGTCTATAATGAAACAGAAAAAAAACACAGACTTGCATCTGTGATACAAGGCTGACAATTTGTCATAAAGAAGGACAGTCAGCCTTCACAGTTTCATTAGAGATGCAATACAGAGCAATGCAAGAAGGCAGTGGAAAAGGCCAACAGGATGCTGGGATGTATTGCAAGATGAATCTCCTCCAGGAGAGGGAGGTGATCCTGCCTCACTACAGGTCACTGGTCAGGTGGCACCTGGAGTACCGCATGCATTACTGACACCCACATCTGAAAAAGGATGTAAGATTACTGGAAGGGGCACAACACAGAGCAATGAAGATGATCCAGGGATTGGAGGACAGGCCAAATGAGGAGAGGCTGAGTGAGCTGAATATGTACTCCAGGGAGGTAAGAAGGGATCAGAGGGATATGATTGAGACCTTTAAGTACTTAAAAGGGATAAACAAGACATGTACTGAAGATATATTTAAGCTAAGGAGGGGGAGGGACCCTACAGGGAATGGTCTTAGATTGGAGGGGAGAAGGAAAGAAATGAGGAGACACTTTCATGGAGATAGTTGTGCTAGAATGGAACACTCTGCCGGAGGAGATGGCATCCTAAAGACAGTGGGCAGTTTCAAAAGGAGATAGGACAGGGTGAGGGGGATAATTGTGAAGGGTTGGGGGTGAGGCAGCTGCAAGGTAAGGGTGCTAGCTGCACAGTTGTGCAGACTTGATAGATCATGTGGGCAGTTTCTGCTGGCAAATTTGTATGTTCGTATCTTTTTTCCCCTAATTGCAATGACAGAATCATGTCTATTAGTGAAGTTTTTGCCATTATGTTTCTCCAGACATTTTTTCCCATATTATATCAAGGGAACAATTAATTCAGTCTACAGTTCTTTGACCAGTAACAACTTTGTGTCTGATTTGAAGGGGGGGTTACTGTTTATACTAGAATCATGACAAACTAGACACTTTTCTCTAATGTAGTTTCTAACTGCATTTTCTTTTTAATTTTACCCATAACTTTTATCTTTCTGGTACCTTTGAGTAAATTATGAAGCCTGATAGCCTGACCGCATCACAGTCCAAAATAATTTATAGACATTGCAAACAGGATCCCTTCCCCAGATCCACAGCATGAGGCATGTCCCAAAGTGACACCCTGCCAAGGTGTTTCTCCAGATCCTCTGTGTATGCAGCACTTCTACAGCAGGCAACCAAAGTCCCATGTCCAATTTTTTTTTTTGAAGGGAGGATTTTGTTTTTCTGTCAGTGCTTAGTGCTATAAGCCTGAGGTACTTGACAGTTAGGTCAACTAATCAATTTCTTCTGCAAATTTATTCCCCAACTGAGACTGTCCATCAGCTCTGCCTGCAACTGCTGCATGAATGATGTAAAACTGCAGCTGTACTTTCCCATTACCATTCATACTGTGCTGACTCATCAGTAAAACATGCATCCCTTGGTGGCCACTGCTGCTCTTCCACTCCCAGGAACACCCAGTTCACAGCCACACAAGCAACCCATTCCAAACCAGTGCTGAGCCCATCCCTGCACATGTACAAAAATGATTATGCTTGATAAAGGCATAAGTGCCTTAACATTGTAGTGTCAGTGGCTCAGTAGATAGCACACTTGCCTCTGAGGCCGGGAGATCAGAGGGCTGTGGGTTCAGTTCCCACATCTGGCACTTGGGTTAATATCCTAGTACTGAGACTGCAGTGTAGCATGAGAGGGGTGCTGCACTTCCGAGGTGCCACCTTTTAGATGAGATGTTAAACCAGGGCCACATCTGCCTGGATTGATGGTAGTTCAGGTGGATGTTAAAGATCCCATGGCACTTATCAAAAAAAGAAGGGGAATGTTCCCGGTGTCCTGGCCAAATTTCCCTCATTCACTAAAATACCACCAACAGTTTAATCTGGTTCAAGGTCAGTTGGCCTTCATCTGTATCCCCTTCCCCCCCGGGTCATGACTGAAAATAGGCAGGATTTGTCTAGTGCACTTACCCGGTCAACAAAAACTAAAAGAAAATAAATAAAATAAAAAAAACAGACATCACTGCAGAAACACATACAGAAGCCTTTAGATCACTATATGATGGCCTGGTTGTTATTTGCTCCATTTGTTTTTCCTC
Organism: Neoceratodus forsteri; assembly: GCA_016271365.2. NCBI lineage: Eukaryota > Metazoa > Chordata > Ceratodontiformes > Ceratodontidae > Neoceratodus > Neoceratodus forsteri. The sequence goes on from CM028130.1 coordinate 61,806,051, forward strand.
ATCGTAATTGTTCATGTACATGTGCAGGGATGGGCGTAGCACTGAATAAAAATAAACCACCTATATGGGCATGCACCAGGTGCTCCCAGGAATGGCAGAACTACCACAGGCACCAGGAGACATATACAGCAATGCTGACTCAGCACAGCATCAATATTTATTGTAAAAATGGCTGCAGTTTTCCATGCTTCATGGTAATGATAAATCACACAGCAGCTATCAACATTGCACATTTTATTTTGTTTCACTGCCACAGGTATTGGGAGTAAACGAGAGAGTCTGTGCCTTTTTTTGTCATGAAACCAAGCATCTCCCTCTTCACTACTCTGCACTGGTAAAAGTGTGCATTTTCTTCACTTTATTGTTTATACTTCAGCTGCCCTTAATTACTAAAAATGTTCAGGCACTTTTCTTCATTGCAGTCTGGAGAAAGAGGGAGGGGGAGAGAGAGAGAGAGAGAGAGAGAAAAGAGAGCGAGAGAGAGAGACCGCACTTTCCTCTTCTCAGTTTCATCAACTCTCTCTCCTCAATTACACCCAGTGGCATACAACAGCTCTACAAACAGTTTTTAGCAGCCAATAATTTGGGGAAAGATGAAATGAAGTATTTATATATCCAAAATGATGACGCTACTTTAATTTATTGCTTTTTTTTTTAAGGAAGATAAAAATTAAAACCAAGCAATCAGTCTCACGGAGCATCAGCCTGCTAAAAATGATAAGATTCAGGAAGCAAGTGGCTGGAGGAGCTCCATTGGATGTTTGTTCTATAAGCCTGCTAGAGAGGGGTTGACAGAATTTATTAATAAAAAAAGTAGTATGATGCTTGGCCAGCTGGTTATGATTATTGCGTGAGATTTATAACATAAAAATATAGAATGTGATTGTCTCACATAAGACAGCCTATGCTTCCATGGGTGCCCCCTCCCAGGTTTCGGTGAAGCTACATGATATGTAAACTGACCAGAGGATGTGTGAAACTGACCAGTAAAGGGGAAACCTAGAGTTTCCTGTCTGTTCTTAATTAAGGGGCTCTGGCCATCTGCAAGAGGATAAGCCTAATAAACTTTTATGATTTCCAAGAGGAACCTACTGATAACAGCAATGTGTTAAAATGTCATAAAAACCTTTGATCTCCTTGGGAAAACAACCACCAGTTCAAAGGGAAGGCTTGATTAAAGACTGCCATAATTTAGGTAATGCATTTTTTCTTCTGAAGTCACATTATTTAAAATATTTTCTGATAGGAAATACTTTTTTGTAATTTTATATTCTAAAAGGAGGAGCTAAACGGCTGACAGAAGGGGTGTGGAGACACAGAGTTTAAACTGATACTTGTGTCTGAAATGTTGATATACCATCTTGGGACTCAAGAGAGTCACAGCTCACTGATCTAACTTTAAAGCACACTTCCAAAGGTAGTAGATTAGACAGCAAAGGTCAAAATGTATTGTGGTAGGAGTTTTTGTTTTGTACTTTTCCCTTGTTCTTTTATGTGATTGTTAGTTCTTTGGTATATTGTTCTGTTTACATTTTTCATCTTTTTATCATCTTTTAGTAAAGAATCTTTTTTCAAGATACTGCCTGAGTGTGTCTTCCAAATTCTTTTTGCGTGTGATGTATACATGGTTAAGTCTGACAGCTGTTTTGAAGGACTTGATGGTGTTACTAAACTGGGAAAAGGTAAGAATATACCTAAAATCTTTTACAGAGTTTTAAGGATTCATTTTGGAAAGCTGGCTTGGTGTCCCTGGTGGAAGATTGTACTGCAATCCACAAAGAGGGTACATATATGAGCCTATACATTGAGTATGCTAGCATAAGGTTCACAGTTTGAATCCCCCCAGAACTTGAGACTAAAGGTGCTTCAGACCAAAAAGCAGACTGGAGGGTTACCCTGTCTGTTGCCTGTTCACACCATTGCACTCGGGAGTTGGCATTGTGGGAGCAGAGAGCCTGTCCTGCTGAGTGTGTTTGTGACAGATGTGGTTGGCAGTGGTGCAAAACAATTGATAACACAAGCTTTAACTGTTCAGTGAGGCAGCTTAATACTGTACAGCTCGCTTGCAAAAGAAAGCAGTGATTTTTTTTAAAAAGAAGCAGAACTATATCATTTTGCTTACAGTCAATGTTCCTACCTGTTTTATTTATTTATTTATGTAACCCCTTGCTACCCGGGGTTACTAGAATCCCAGTAAGACCTAGTGGTAGGCAGGGAAGGCAGCTTGTGAAACACCAGTTAAATGGGTTTCACACTGTCTCACTCTGTTCTCGTTCTCAGCTGAGACTGAGGGATGACATCACCAATAGAACTGTCACAGCTGCATAAGCCACATTGGAATCTGCAGCAGAGGGAGATAGATAGAACATTAGGAGTTTTCAAGTAAGTCAGTCTCCTGTTTGCTTTCAAACAGGAAGGTTCAGTCTGCAGTTTGGTTTTGAGGAGTCAGTTCAAGTGGTGGAAACCGCTGTTCGGGTCTCAGTGCCCCTCCCTCCAGGGGGGGATGTCAAGATCCCCATGCAGATTCCTGGGGCAATCCCCTTAATTCTGCAAGGAGAAGAAAAAAAGCTGCCTATTCAGTTCAGCCTTAGTTAGGAGTGTTGGAAGAGTTGTGATTTGCCTGTGGGACACCTGCAACAAAAGGGTGAGTGTTTGCTCTAACATGAGAAGGCACAAAATGTGTTTCTTCAGCCTGGGACATGTGAAGAAATCTAGGAATTGAGCTACTATTTGGGAAGCCTATAGTACTAGGTCAAACAAATGGAGTAGTGTCAAAAGCTAGAGTGCTATATGAATTCAAGTAATATTGTAGAGGGGACTGCACAGTTCATCTACCATTTAATCTACATTCAGAAGTTTCAGTTTTTCCAGAGAAATGGCCGGGTATGGGCTGTGGGAGCTGGAGGTGGGAACACCCCCCCCCATCTTTAGTAACCAGGTCCACCTCTAAGGATTTCTGCTGTGGTTGCTACTTTGCCTCACGCACTTGGCCAGTGATGAGGGAAGTACCCAGACATGGGTTGCAAATGGAAAAATCTCTCTAGGAGTCGCAGACTCTAAGTGGTGTGGGGAGCCACAACAAGGCTAAAGAAGAATTCTCTTTGTGAGATGGGAGTCATAATGAAAAAGAAGGAAATCTCTCTAGGAGTCACAGACTCTAAGTGGTGTGGGGAGCCACGCAAGATAATTGGTTCATTCTTCCAGTGGACCATAGATCAAGTGACCGGTGGGGAAGCCGGGCCAGTCATGCTGTGTACCCAAAGCGCGTGCAAGTCCGTGCTGTGTGCCTGGTGGGTCCAGAGCCTGAAAACAGTATAACTGGTTCATTCTTCAAGTGGACCACACAGTAGTCTCTAATCTGCATTACCAGTAAATGTAGCCCCATGGGGGTCCGTCTATGCTTTGTTGTGTTCAGCTAGTTGTGAATAAAAGCCACACTGTAAAATCCCATTCCTGGTTCTGGACATTACAGTTATTGCTTCCTGTGTTCGTATTTACTTGGGTGCCCCTGTGCAGAGTAGCCAAACCTAGGTCCCCCTGTGCTGAGTAACCTCATCCTCCCTGAACCCAGGTCCCCACCAGGTACTGCTATCAGCACCAACAGCATGCCACCTGTTGTTTTGGAAAAAATGCAGGGGTAAGGGGTTACAAAAATGGAGGCAACACTTAGGATTTGCTCGGGAAGCAAGGTGCTTGGGCAAGGGGGCTAGCGTTTTGGCTATCTGGCAGTGGGTAGCCCAAAAAGCTGAAGCAATTTCCCTAGTGTGTTGCTGTGTGTTGTGAATCTTGTGCTGCTGTTTAAAAATGCCAACTGTTTACCAAGGAGCATTAAAGCCAAAGAGTGTGCCCTTGTCCTGCATCAAAATTGTTTACAGCATTTTTGCCTGCTTTTAAAATGAATTCTTGTGAAGGAAAGTGTGGAAGACTAGGGATAGCAACAGAGAAATTGTGCCCTGGACGTTTGAAATGCTTTTTAAAAAGAATTCTTGTGAAGGAAAGTGTGGAAGACTAGGGGTAGCAAAAGGAAGATTATGCCCTAGACATTGGAAATGCTTTCTGTGTAAATGGAGAGACTGCAGAGTTAATGGCTATGTTATATGACTGAAATTGGCTCCCGCCGTGGAGTCAGTTGAGAAAAAAAAAGTTGCATTCTGCAGTTTAAATTTGCCTGCTTGACGATCGCCATGAGGAGAAGAGCCCTCGTGAGGAAGAAGAGGCTCATTTGCATCGTGTCGTGTGGTTGGTCAGGCTGCAATCAGTCCGGCCCCTCAGCCAGCTCTTCTGAGACTGCCCCAGCATTCGAGAGGGAGTGAGAGTGGAGTGCGTATACTGGCAGTGGAGGAGCATTGCGGAGTATTCAAAGCGCTGTGAACAGTTAAAAAATAGACTTTTTAGTTTAAAATTGGGCTCAACCCGCAAATCGATCGTTAAAATAGCGAGTTTGGTGTTGAAAACAACGATCGCTAAGACTGCCCGCCCGTTTGTATACTGAGGCCTTCAAGAACTGGCTGCAGGCAGTTTTTCCCCATTGCAGCAAACTGCTACTGATAACAGTAAGCAAACCTTAAAAAAAACTGCTCAATCAGTGATTTTCAGCCTATGCCATATAAAATGTGTGTGCAGCAGTGTAGTCGCTTTGCAAGTAACGACTGTGTGAAGTCCTGCCAGCAAGTGCAAGTCTGTTAAGCCATTGAATGTGTGCATGGAAGTGAATTTAGCCTCAGTTTAAAGTTTGCAGCCAGAGAGAGACTGTGGGTTGTAGAAAAATGCAACACTAGTAAAAGCAGGCAATCTTGTGCTAAAACCTGAAGCTTTTAAGGGACTGTAAATCAAATAAATGTTACCAGCTTGTTAAAAGTCCAAGGAAAATCCTGTAAATGTGTGTAAAGCCAGATAAGAGCAAGTTGTGCAGTTTGAGTAAAAGTTATCAGTAGCTGATGTAAATCGGATGCGCAGTGGCTTGACCCAGATTCTAAATGTTGATGCACAGGAGTGCTACCGCCGCCATTACAGGGTGAGGTAGTAAAGTAAACACAGCAGCAGAGGAGGCATTTTAAAACTACAGAGTGTGTTCAATAAAGTGGGACTTTCAGTTACAGTGAACTTTTGTTTATTTTTCTGCAGTTATGGCCTCAGGACCAGCTCGTTACCCAGATCATGCCCGGGTTGCAGTAACAGCAGCAGTAAATAGACTGAGAGATATTGAAAAGTGGTGCTATGGAGGGAACTGCCTCCTGATGTGGCAATTCTTAATTATCCAGTGCGTGTATGCCAAATATGCTTGAGTGCAGGAAGGGACGTCTTCATGATTCTTCACTGTGCTGGATGCCTACAAAAATATGGCTTGTATAAAGTGCCTCCAATTCATTTGGCCCCCACATGGACAAAAATTCAGGAATCTGCAGTTGGCAGCACACAGCACCAGGCGGAGCCTGTGGAGGAAGGTCCCTCGGGGTAGTATGGCACAAAGCTAGAGGGTGCAGAGTTAGAGACAGAACCAGAAGTTGAAGTTTTGGATGCTGGATCCCAGAAAGAAAGTTTGGATAAAGCATCAATAGACCCCTGGGTGGGGGGGGCCTAGCCTGAGTCTCTTAGGTGAAGATGAGATGCAGGAGGCCTTTGAATGGGAGGTGTCGACCTCCGCACCTAGTGATGAATGGATAGTCTCAGGGGTGAGAACGACTGCTCACTCCTAGGCTCAGATCCTCAGTGAAGAGGAAGATGAGGGGGAACCTATGTGGCCTTGTGAAAAAGCAACGGGTACACAGCCTCAAGATCTTGCCTCGGAGGAATATATTGAAGAAGGTGGTGATGCCACTGCCCTGGCTTTATGGGAGGAAGAAGTCAGGGATCCGTTTCTAATTTCCTTAAGGATGTGTAGCTGGCAGAACCAGGACTGGCCACCCCCAAGCCATGCCAGCGGTCTCAGATTGACCAAAGCAAGTAAAGAGGAGAGACTGGTTAGTTGAAAGGCAAATGAGATCTATGGTATGACCTTTCCTACCTTTCCCGGAAAGTCTGGGCAGAGATTGAGAACTGCAGGAAATCCTGGATCTGGGATGAAGCAATGCAAAGTGTGCATCCTGGGGCCAACCAGCATGTAAAGAATAGACTGTTCCATGAAAAGTACATCCAGTGGAAGAGTGGCAGGACACTGTTTATAGACAGAGTGAGAATGGTGGATGGAGAGGGATGTGAAATCTCCCACTGAGTGAATTATGTGCACCCAGATGGAGTAATAATTCAAGCCCCTGACCCCCGGTACTATTGGCCTCAGTGCAAGGACCTCCCAGCAAATGTGCCTGTGCCTAAAAAATGGAGAGCCGAGCAGTGGTAGTCAATGCTGCCACACCAGACTGTGAAGTGCCCTTATTGATCAACCAATATGAATAACCAGGACTCAGGTGCCCCACATTCATCACTCTACAGTGTACTGTCCTGTCCAGCAACCATCCACTGGCCCACCAGATGACTTCAGATCCAGAGAGGACACCAGCCCAGCTGTTTTCTGTTCATTGCCTGGTAATCGGATGATGTCGGACCAGCTGTTTTCTTTTTGTTCCTGTTCTAAGGTTCCGTCTCCAGAAATGACATCAGCCCAGCTGTTTCCAGATGTGCCCTCCTGTGGTTCCCGGAAGATGTCCGCCTAGCTGTATCAGAAGAAATGCTGCCAGGGAGAGTCTTCGGCTGCGGTGCAGGTCGGTGCCTAGTATTGTACTACAAATGGCTGGTAAGTCCGAACTTTTCTATCTTTACGACATTGCAGTACACACCCTACACTACAGACTTCAGAAATGTGTGAACTATCTGCAAAGACTCTCCCCTTCAGGACTTTGGCCTGTTAGAACTGTGCTTCACCAGGCTCCGGCCCAGGAGAGACTCTTTATTGGACTAGCCTGGGCTTGTGGTCACTAGTTGGGACTTTTAGGGCACTCCATCCCCCCAAATGTGTATTGTAAATAATGTCATTATTGTATTCTAATGTAAATACTGTTTTTCTACCTTTTTCTAAAAAAAAATCTTTTGGGGATTTTGCAGTGTTTTGATGGTAGGGGGTTTAGGTAGACTGTGTATGCAGATTAGGAGTGTGTTTTGTCTGTCTTTTTCTTACAGGTGTTCCTGGGAAGACAGAAGAGAAGACAAGAAGAGGAGGAGGGGCTCATCGGAGTTCCTCGTCAGTGCTTTATTGTGTAGGAATTTAAAGTACTGTGGTGTTATTGTTATGGTTAATGCTGTATTAACCCTTTCCTTCCACAGATGTGGTTGCGGGGGTAGGGAGGAGGCATTAATGTGGTATTTTAATGGTGTGGTTGCAGGTTGCCCAAGGTCGGGGAGGTCCCCAGTTTTTTTTTTTTTTGGAATATTATGTTAGAGGCAGATAGGTTTTCCCTAGAGGGTTGGGGGAATAGACAGGCTGTGGTCCTGAGTGGCCATTGGGACTGCAGTGTTGATTTATCAGGGCTATGCTCTGGATAGTTCTACCAGAACCACTGGGTGTCCATAGTAAGTGGATAGTGTAGAGGCTGATATGTCAGTTACAGGCCTCTAGGCCCTTAGTGTTGCCTGACTGTGCTTGCACATGGTAGGAGGGGGCCTGATCACCCCTCTCCGCAGGTAGCACATAGGGTGGGATAGCCTAAGGCCGGGTACATAACGACTGCGGACAGTCATTTTCCTGGTCAAGGACGAGTGTAACCCCTTGTTACCCGGGGTTACTAGAATCCCAGTAAGACCTAGTGGTAGGCAGGGAAGGCTGCTTGTAAAACACCAGTTAAATGGGTTTCACATTGTCTCACTCTGTTCTCAGTCTCAGCTGAGACTGAGTGATGACATCACCAATAGAACTGTCGCAGCTGCATAAGCCACATTGGAATCTGCAGCAGAGGGAGTTAGATAGAACGTTGGGAGTTTTCAAGTAAGTCAGTCTCCTGTTTGCTTTCAAACAGAAAGGTTCAGTCTGCAGTTTGGTTTTGAGGAGTCAGTTCAAGTGGTGGAGACCGCTGTTCGGGTCTCAGTGCCCCTCCCTCCGGGGGGGATGTCAAGATCCCCATGCAGATCCCTGGGGCAACCCCCTTAATTCTGCAAGGATAAGGAAAAAAGCTGCCTATTCAGTTCAGCCTTAGTTTGGAGTGTTGGAAGAGTTGTGATTCGCCTGTGGGGCACCTGCAACAAAAGGGTGAGTGTTTGCTCTAACATGAGAGGGCAAAAAATGAGTTTCTTCAGCCTGGGACATGTGAAGAAATCTAGGAATTGAGCTACTATTTGGGAAGCCTATAGTACTAGGTCAAACAAATGGAGTAGTGTCAACAGCTAGAGTGCTATGTGAATTCAAGTAATATTGTAGAGGGGATTGCACAGTTCATCTACCGTTTAATCTACATTCAGAAGTTTCAGTTTTTCCAGATAAATGGCCGGATATGGGCTGTTGGAGCTGGAGGTGGGAACACCCCCCCATCTTAAGTAACCAGGTCCACCTCTATGGATTTCTGCTGTGGTTGCTACTTTGCCTCATGCACTTGGGCCAGTGATGAGGGAAGTACCCAGACATGGGTTGCAAATGGGAAAATCTCTCTAGGAGTCGCAGACTCTAAGTGGTGTGGGGAGCCACGCAAGATAATTGGTTCATTCTTCCAGTGGACCGTGGATCAAGTGACCAGTGGGGAAGCCGGGCCAGTCAGGCTGTGTACCCAAAGCACGTGCAAGTCCGGGCTGTGTGCCTGGTGGGTCCAGAGCCTGAAAACAGTATAACTGGTTCATTCTTCAAGTGGACCACGCAGTAGTCTCTAATCTGCATTACCAGTAAATGTAGCCCCATGGGGGTCCGTCTATGCTTTGTTGTGTTCAGCTAGTTGTGAATAAAAGCCACACTGTAAAATCCCATTCCTGGTTCTGGACATTACAGTTATTGCTTCCTGTGTTCATATTTACTTGGGTGCCCCTGTGCAGAGTAGCCAAACCTAGGTCCCCTGTACTGAGTAACCTCATCCTTCCTGAACCATGGTCCCCACCAGGTACTGCTGTCAGTGCCAACAGCATGCCACCTGTTGTTTTGTCAAAAAGGCAGGAGTGAGGGGTTACATTTATTTTTCTAAAGTGCAAGTTAGAGTATCTGTAGTTAGGGAAGAAGATGGCTTCCAACTAGAGTGGGTATACTGCAGGCTATTTGAGGCAGTTGTGCCAGGATAGAGGAGTTCTACATGAGGGGAGAGCCACCAAGCAGAACCTCATGGATGCCCTGATGGCAGCAGATTGCCCAGAGCAGTGAGTCACAGACTGTGACTGTAAAGGACCAGACCTTGGGGGTAGAGGGGCCAGTGCAGTGTGCAGATCTGGTGAGGAGGAAAGCAGGGCCAGTGCAAGTGAAGACCCATAGGATCAGTGGAAGGTCACCAGCATTCTGGATCCAGAAGCAATCAGGCTGCAGATTGATTTGCATTGAATGGAGCTGGAGTTACAGAGGGAGGCTGAATGAGAACGGCGAGAGGCGGAGTGAAAACGGTGAGAAGCTGACCGTGAAGAGCGTGAGTGCCATCGAGCCACAGAGGAGAAGGGTCAGCGACAATAGCAAGAAGTTGAATGTGAACAATGAGAGGCAGACCGTGAAGAGCATGAGCGCCAGAGGCAACATGAACTGAAGAAGCTATGACTCCAACCACTAGCACCAGAGCAGGTAAGTGGCTTGGGTTTAACTGGAACTATAGGACTGGGTTACAAATTAAATTCCAAATTGATAGCTGAATTTAAAGATGGGGAGAATAGGGATGCCTTTTTAAATTCCTTTGAAAAAGTTTGTATTCAGGCAAATATTCCTAGAGGTTCCTGGAACTTCCAGCTATCCCCGCTACATACCGGGAAAGCTCAGGATGCATTGGGTCAAATGGACAATGAGAACAGTAATAATTGCAGCAAACTTAAAGCTGCTCTTTTAAAAAAGTTTGATTTAACTGCAGAATCATACAGAGCTAAATTCCGTAAGCTCAGGAGAAGTCCTGACATATGCTATTAGGAGCTAGCCACAAAACAATATCAGTTTTAAAAATGTTGGTGGGAAGGAACTGAAGCAAACCCTGTAGATAAAATTGAAAATGCTATATTGTTAGAGCAGTTTTTGGGGCATGCACAGCAGAGCTGAAAACTTGGTTGGAGGATCAAGATCCCGAAACAGTGCAAGAGGATGCTAACTCTTGGACCACTGTGCCAAGAGCAGACCTGCTCTGAGAGTGAATGGGGTGAGCATGGCAGCATAGAAATGGAAATGCACACCTTCAGGGCAGCTAAAACCCTCACTGCCTCCACTGAAACCAGTTAGCCCCAGGTTTTAAAGAAAAGATTCTTCTGAGAAAAGAAATGAATGTTGGCTTTTCAAAGAAAATGGGCATATTGCCAGACAGTGTCCCAAAAGGATGAGCAATACATAAAATGTGGCTAGGAAAGAAGTGGGTTGTTTGTGTGTCTCTGGAAGCATACTGTACCTGTGAACATGAGGGAACACATGCACCCAGTTACTGTGAATAGTGTACAGACACAAGGGTTAAGGGACACAGGGGCATCCCTGACGCTGGTAAAAGGGGATCTAGTAGAGCCTGATCAGCTTATACCTAATAAATTTGTAACTGTACAAGGGTTCACTGGTGAGGAGAAAACATTGCCACACGCTAGTGTTCTCCTAGACTGGGGTGAAACAGGGGGAACTGTGCAACAGGTGGCTGTAGCCAAAACATTAGCAATTGATGTCATCCTTGGCAACAATCTCAAACAGGGGATGGTATTTGCAGTTACCCGTGGCCAAGCAGGAAGGGGAAATTGTAGTTCCTTGGACCCCATAGAAGTCATTGTGGAAACCACTGGGAGGCTGGTTCCCTAGCCTGTGTTCCTTTTTATGGAGACTAATGAAAAGGGGTAGAAATTTTCCCAATAGCAGTTAACCACACAGTTATGGAGGGTTACTCTGAAGAAGGAGGGGTGACATATTGTCAGAGGGTTAGGGATGACAGTGATCCTGAGTGCCCTGACATTAGAGCTAAGGACCCTAGTTTAGAGACTGAATGGGACCTGTCCTATGCCTTGGGAATGTGTAAGGAGTTTGCAGCTGCTGAGAAAAGTGACCCTAGCCTAGAGAAGCTGAGGGTTTGGGCAAACTCTGACGGAGTACAATGAGGTGATGGTAAACATAAGGTTTATTGGGAAAATGGACTGATGCATACTCAGGCTGTAAAGACAGAGGGAGGGGTGATAGGCAGGCAGCTAGTTGTTCCCCAGGGGTACCATGAGCAGTTGCTCAAGACTGCACATGATATTCCCTTGTCTGGTCATCTGGGAATCATGTGCACTATGCAGCGGCTGGCCCAAATTTCTATTGTTAACATAACCCATGGTGAAGAATGTTACAGGTGCAGTGTCACGGTGCAAAGAAATAGGAAGGCAGGTAAGAAAACCAAAGCCACTCTCATTCCATTGCCTATAGTGGAGGAGTCATTCCAGAGAGTGGGAATGGATGTCATGAGGCCTTTAAATACCCCCAGCTCCTCCAGAAAGAGGTTCATCTTGATTGTGGTGGATTATGCCACCCAGTATCCAGAGGCAGTCTCCCTATCCTCGCTGAGGACAAACAAAGTGGCAGATGTTTTACTTGGGATTTTCTCCCATGTTGGGCTTCTGCAGGAGGTTATCACCGATCAAGGGGGTTCCTTCATGTCAGACCTGATGAAATGTTTGTGGGAGAAGTGTGGGGTGGTGTAGAGGTGCACGACACCATATCACTCACAAGCCAATGTGCTTGTGGAAAGACTTAAAGATACCCTGAAGTCAATGCTCCAAGCATTTGCTGAACAGCATGGGAGTGACTGGGAGAAATGCCTTCCCCACCTGTTGTTTTCATACAGGGAGGTGCCACAAGAGTTGACAAGATTTCCCCCTTTGAGCTCTTATATAGACGCCAGGCAAGTGGGCCCCTAGACTTGATCTGGGAGGACTGGGAAGGTGAGCATGCCACCCAGGGCACTCCCATAGTGGATTACATTCCTAGGTTTAGGGAAAGGCTGATGGAGCTTATAGGGACAGCCCAGAGCAAGCTTGCAGCTGCCCAACAGAAACAAAAAGTGTGGTATGACTGCAGAACCAGAGCTCACTCATACACGGTGAGTCAGGAGGTCATATTCCTTATCCCGGTCCAGAAAGACAAGCTGCAGGCTGAGTGGGCAGGACCCTACAAAGTAGTTAGAAAGGTACATGATGTGAACTATATCATACAGTTACTTGGCAGAAGACATACAGAAAGAATGTACCATTTCAACATGATGACACCATATGCTAATTGGGCTGACATGGTGTTTGCAGTATGTAGTCCTGGGAGAGAATGGATGCAGGAGACCCCCTTCTGGACTTGCTGGAAGAAAGCAAGTGGGAGTCCTCTGTGGAGGCAGTTAAATTGTCACCCAGCTGGCTCCCGGACAAGGTCAAGGAAATAAGGGAGGTTTTAGCAGAATTTGCTCCATTGTTTAGAGCCAAGCCTGGTCTAAATCCCTTAGTGAGGCATGATGTAGAGACAGAAACACAGATGCCTATATGGCAGAGAGCATATCAGGTGTCAGAGGCTGTCCAAAAGGACATTAGGAGGGAGGTGGAGGAAATGCTGGATTTAGGGGTAATCCAGAGATCCCACAGCCCCTGGGCCTCACCCGTAGTCCTTGTGCCCAAGCCAGATGGCTCTAGTCCTTTCTGTGTGGACTATCATGGACTGAATGCAGTCACAAAGTCAGACACTCACCCGATGCCCCAGATGTATGAACTCCTGGACAAGTTTGGAGTGGTGGCATACCTTACAACTATTGACGTGACAAAGGGGTATTGGCAGGTAGAGTTAAATGACAGAGCTAGGGAGAGGTCGGCCTTCATCACTCCAATAGGCTTATTTGAATTTAAAGTAATGCTTTTTGGAAAGAAGAATGCCCTGGCCACTTTACAAAGGTTGGTGAACCAGGTGTTAAATGGTGCTGAGGAGTACACTGTGGTGTACCTGAATGACACTGCTATCTTTAGTGCCAGCTGGGAGGAACACCTGTCCCACATTGGGGAAGTGCTGGGCAGGACGCAGAGGGGCAGGCTCACTGTCAAAGCTGAGAAGTGCCAGGTGGCCATGACTGAAGTGGCATACCTCGAGCATGTTGTATGCCGGGGACAGCTCCATCCTAACAAAGTAAAAATAGAGGTGATCAAGGCATGGCCCAGACCAGAAATGCAGAAGCAGGCCAGGAGTTTTCTAGGGACAGCAGGGTTCTATAGGAAATTTGCACCCAATTACAGTGCCATGGCTGCTCCCCTATCTGATCTGGTAAAGAAAAAGATGCCTAAGAAAATTACCTGGGAACCAGCCTGTGAAAAAGCCTTTACCAAACTGAAGGAGGCACTGTGCAGTGCTGCTGTATTGACAAGTCCCGACTATAGCAGACCCTTTATAGTCCAGACTGATGCCTCAGACATGGGTATTGGGGAAGTACTGAGTCAGACATCCAACCAAGGGAAAGATCACCCTGTAGTGTACCTGAGTAAAAAGGTACTTCCCAGGGATCAGGCTTACTCTACTGTGGAAAAAGAGTGTATTGCCGTGTGTGGGCCCTAAAGAAGTTAGAGCCATACTTATATGGGCAGCATTTTGAGGTACAAACTGATCACAACCCCTTGGTTTGGCTGAAGACACAAATGGAAAAAACAAATGGTAGATTATTAAGATGGAGTCTTGCCTTGCAAGGGTATGACATGAGGATCTTACATAGGGCTGAAGCAACCAGTCAGAATGCAGATGACTTGTTGCGTCTATATGAGGAGTGAACTGACTTAGAGATCTCATCCCATGCAAGGGCTAGAGCCCCCAAATTCAATCTAGGTGGGGAGAAGTGTGATGCTTGGCCAGCTGGTTATGATTAGTGTATAATATTTGTAACATAAAAATATAGTATGTGATTGTCTCACATAAGACAGCCTATGCTTCCATGGGTGCCCCCCCGACTTCAGTGAAGCTACAGGATATACAGTATAAACTGACCAGAGAATGTGTGAAATTGACTAGTAAAGGGGAAACCTGGAGTTTCCTTTCTGTTCCTAATTAAGGCTCTGGCCATCTGCCAGAGGATAAGCCTAATAAACGTTTATGATTTCCTAAAGGAACCTATTGATAACAGCAATGTGTTAAAACATTGCAAAACCCTTTGATCTCCTTGGGAAAACAGGAACCAGTCACCAGTTCAAAGGGAAGGCTTGATTAAAGACTGTCATAATTTAGGAAATGTCTTTTTTCTTCTGAAGTCACATTATTTAAATACCTCCTGTTAGGAAATCATTTTTTGTAATTTTATATTCTAAAAGGAGGAGCTTAATGGCTTATAGAAGGGGTGTGGTGACACGGTGTTTAAACTTGATACTTGTGTCTGAAATGCTGATATATCATATTGGGACTCTAGAAAGTCACAGCTCTGTGACCTAACTTTAAAATGCACTTCCAGAGGTAATACCTTAGACAGCAAAGGTCTAAATGTATTGTGGTAGGAGTTTTTGTTTTGTATTTTTCTCTCATTCTTTTATGTGATTGTGAGCTCTTTGATATATTGTTCTGTGTTTACATTTTTCTTATTTTTATTATCTTTTATTAATCTTTTTTTTCAAGATACTGCCTGGGTGTGTCTTCCAAATTCTTTTTGCATGTGATGTATACATGGTTAAGTATGACAGCCATTTTGAAGGGCTTGATGGTGTTACTGAACTGGGAAAAGGTAGAAATATACCTAAGGTTTCTTATAAAGTGTTAAGGGTTCATTTTGGAAGCCTGGCTTGGTGCCCCTGGCAAAAGATTGTACCGCAATCTCCAAAGAAGGTATATATCTGAGCCTGTACATTGGGTACATTAGCATAAGGTTCACAGTTTGAATCCACCCACCAGAACTTGAGACTAAAGGTGATTCAGACCCAAAAGCAGACAGGAGGGTTACTCTGTCTGTTACCTGGTCACACTATTGTTCTCGGAGGTTGGCACTGTGGGAGCAGAGGGCCTGAACTGCTGAGTGTGTTTGTGACAGTCTTGATAATAAAAATAATAAAACTTGTGCCAGTAAAAGTGTCTGAGTGGGAGACAGGACACACAGAGCAGCAGACACTCATTTTGTTAAGTTTTAATATAAATTCAGTGCCTGGTACATTTTTGCTTAGTGCTCCTCTCTAAGCTGGGTACCCAGGATTTTGGCTGCTCAGAAAAGGTATTTCCTGACCAAAATGTGAAAAATGAACAACAGAATCTAGCAAAGTGAGTACTGTTTAGCTAGATTCTAGTGTTTGGTTTTTAAAATGATAAACTCTTTATGTCTTTTCCAGACTTTTTAGTTGCTGAAAAAAAACAAGATGGTGGTTCTCAAAAAAGGAATTTTTTCTCACAAAAAAAGATTTTGTTCTCTTGAAAAAGAAAACACTCTCACAAGACTAAATCCTTTTTCATGAGATCAAATCCTTTGTCGAACTTTTTGCCTCTATCCTTAAAAATGAACTGCCTATAGGATATAATGGCAACTTAAACACTTAATATTGCAATAGTTTAATATTTTTGACCCAAACAGTGGCAGTTCTGTTTCCCAAGTTCTTTCTACCATAAAAATTTCAAAAAAAAATTCTACACCATCTGGGTGCAAAATAATAAGGGGAAAAAACTGCAAAAAATTGTGACTTTTTAAATTTTTTGCTATCCAGATCTCAGAATACATATTTCTGATCTGAAGGAAACTTGCCACATAATGAGATCTACCCCCACAGGACAGTGCATACAAATCCATTGATCAGTTGCAAAGTGATTAAAGTGCAAAATTTGAAGTTTAGCATTAAAGGGGAACTGTCATCTTACTACTAGTTTTAATTCACATATAAAACAATTATTATAAATATAGAAAGTGTTGTCATAACATCTTAAACACATTTAGTTTAGTTTATTGTTCTAGGAATTACTACCTTTGAGCCAGAGGCTCTTTTACAAAGGTTCCACGTCAATTAGGTACAGTACAAAAAAGGTTACATAGATAACGCAACAATTTGTGCTGTGTCAGGAGCGAGAAAACATATACAAATACATATCAAATCATTTGTGCAAAAGGACATGAGATATCAATAGTCACATTATTATTACAAGAAAGAGGTCATGCCAGATTAGGAGAAACAAATAGGGAAAAAGTCCAGAACAGAGAGGTTAAGCGACAGGTGTGGGGAGCAGACAATAGCAGGAGAAAAGGTTTCCTGAACATGTCTTTGTCAAATAATGGAACAGGTTGGGTAGTAAGAAAATAGGAGGTTTAATCAGGGCAGTCACAGGAGATGGAGGTGGCAAGGTGAGAGAACAGCCTTGATTTGAAAATACCTAGAGAGGTGGAGGCAGTAATATGAGTGTTGAGGGCATTTAGCCAGCTGGGGGCACGATAGGCAAATGATCTTTGTCCCTGAGAAGTCCGGCATCGGGGGACTTGGAGAGGCTGGTGTTCTGATCTTCTGGTAAAATGGGTGCTAGCGCCAGGCATAACAGGTCTTGATACAAGGTGGAGTGAGGCCCAGAGTGGATTTTTTCGCCATCAGGCAGGTAAGGTACTTTATCCGGTTTGACAGTTGCAACCAACCTGAGTCAGCATAGAGTTCACATGTGTGGGTACTTCGATGTGCACCAGTGAGCAGCCGACAGGCCTTATTTAGGGATGTTGTAATGCGACTAAGTGCTGTAGTAGTGGCAGATCCGTATATAACTAAGCCATAGTCAATGACTGAGATGATAGAGGATTGGATGGCAATCCTCAGTGCAGAATGGGTAAGGAGCTGTCGGTTCCGATACAGAATCCCAATTCGCTGATTAATAATTTTTGCTGTACTATCAATGTGAGTTGCAAAGGTTAGGCCTTGATCAAAGTTGATTCCAAGATATTTGAAGATTGGCACTTGTTCAAGGGTATTTCCCAGGTATGTATTAATGGTGAGTGGGACTTGCCGTTTCTTGTTTTGCGGGTTAGAGAAGAGCGTGGATTTAGTTTTTGTGGTTTAGAACCAGCTTATGTTCAAGGAACCACATCTCAACTTTGGAAAAGCATGCTGAAGGTTGAGGCGTAAGAGGTTGGATCTTTATGAGTGGCAAGAATCACGGCATCATCGGCATAGAGGATTATTTGTTCAGGGCAGGATTTGGGGAGGGAGTTTAGGAAAAGGCTGAAAAGGAGGGGGCCCAGGATGGATCCCTGGGGAACTCCTGAGCGAACCGATTTTGAGTCTGAGAGAACTCCAGCTACTTTTACAGATAGAGAGTGCTGAGCAAGGTAATTTTTTACCCAGTCACCAGGACCCTGCAAGAGCCCTAGGGATAGTAGTTGTTTGATAAGTAGGCCATGGTATACTGTATCAAATGCCTTGGTTAAGTCAATGTAGACTGCTCCAGTTAGGTTTCCTTTGTCCATGGCATTGTGGATTGCTCCTGAGAATTCAAGTAGGGCAGTCGATGTGTTGTGCCCTTTCCTAAATCCATGCTGCTGAGTGCATAGGATGTTGTGCTTTTCCAGGTAGTCTGAAAGTTGGTCCGCCACCATGCGTTCAAGGGCCTTAGAGAGAGGTGGTAGTATTGATATCGGTTGATAGTTACCAGGCAGTGACTTATCACCACTTTTGTGCACTGGAGTGACAACTGCAGCCTTCCATTTCCTAGGGAATTGGCTGTAGCAGAGGGAGAGATTGAAAATTTTTGTGAGGGGGAGCAGTACTTCCTCCAGAGTGAGGACAGAAGTTTAAGGTCAATAGTGTCGCTGCTTGCTCGTGACTTAGAAATGGCCTTCTTTACATATTTATAGACTTCATGTGCCTTTATTAGTTGGAAATGGAAGGGTGGTTTGGTTGAGAGGCAGTAGTAGAAGTAGAAATTGAGGGTCAGCATCAGTGAAGAAATCAGATGAGAGGACACCACTAAGGTCCGTGAAGGTATCATTTAGGGTGTTTGCAATGATCTCTGGGTCTAATGTAGTGGTTCCATCCACATTCGTTATTGTAGGAGAGGATTTGGACTGCTGACCCATGATATTTTTATGTTGTCCCAGAAGGATTTCCTTCACCCAGGAGTTGAGAGGACATTCTTGAAGTAGGAACTCTTCATCAAGCGGATCTGTTTAGTACAGTGATTGTGAGCCTGTTTATATTTTAGGACGTCCGACAGAGTGCCAGTAGCTCTTGCAGTGGCCCAGAGGTGATCCCTACTTTTGAGTTGTGCCAATAGCTTCGCCGTGAGCCAGGGATTTGTGAGTGCTTTGATTTTGCGCTTTTTTACTGGTGCGGAGGTGTCACAGGCAGTGTTGAAAGTAGTAATAAAGTAATCAAGGGCTAGGTCAACATCTTGAGTTTTGTAAATCAAGGACCAGTCTATCTGCTAAGACAGGTCTTGAGATGAGTAAGATTGCCATAAGGTAGGACTCTGCTATAGATGGTTTTGGAGGCGGCTTACGTAAACTTATTTGTCCAGGTACATATTATTGAGAGTGATCACTGAGCGAGTCAGGGAGAACACTTACATTGGTTATACGGGTAGGGTGGCTGGTAAGGATCCAGTCAATGAGGGTGCTGGTCCCTGATTTGTAGTTTTTCCTGGTAGGAGGTTTACCACTTGTGTTAAATTTGCTGCTAGGATAGCATCTTTGTTTGACCCTGCATCAGGAGCAAGCCAATTTATATTAAAGTCCCCAAGGAGAAGGAGTTCAATGTCAGAAGGTTGTGTACTTATGAACTTGAGGACAGCCTGTAGGCTGGAATCAGGATCTTTGGTGGGATATAGACAGCAGCAATCGTGAGGACTTTGTTTTGGGGTACCAAGTAGTATCTTGATAGGGAGGAGTTGCACTGAGGTTTCTTTTGTGGGGTAAGAACCAGGGAGACAGGTGATGTAGTCCTTATGTAGATTGCACACCCACCACCCCTTTTGAGGTCCTATCCAGCCTGAATATCTTGTAGCCTTGTATAGAGATGGCATGATCCGGAGTATTAGGTGTCAGCCAAGTTTCAACGATGGCAAGGATATCCGGGTTGTGTTGGCTGGCAAAGATTTGAAGGAAGGCCAGTTTTGGGAGGAGACTGCGGATGTTTAAGGTAGCAATTTTGAGCCCTCTCTCCATTTTGGCAGGCTTTGTTGATTTAATAAAACAGATGATTTCCTATTTAACCTGTTGACTTATTAAAAGTCAAAGCTGGGCCAAGCCCCACGGTGACATCATTACCTGTCAGGAGGAGCCTAAAACTCATGGCTGCCCCAGTCCTTAATTACTGCTTGATTTACGTATATAAAACTCTGGACTACAAATACTTACAGATAAACACTATGGCTCACTCTGATTAGCTATTTATAGGCTTTCAGACATTAAGAAATCGGGTAAATGACAGTTCCCCTTTAAACAGGCTACTCAACCCTAACTATAGGGACATGACTGTGCCCCTATAATATATTATACTGGCACGGTAGTGCCAGTATAGTTAGGGTTGAGTGCACAGTTCTATGTTAAAGCTAAATATTTGAACTTTAATAACTTTGGAATTGTTCAACGGATTTGCATGAACTTTGGCTTGTGTAATCTCTTTCGGTAGGTCTCCTGACATGTCAACTTTCATGTGAGTTTGGTGTGTTGTGTTTAAGTTACAGAGTGCCACAAAATCCTAAATTTACCATTGTTTTGCCATTTTGTTTCTTACAGTTGTTTCTCAGAAATGGCTTCAGGCTGTGGTCTAAAAATGTCAGGGTAGAAAGCCTTTGCCTCACAGATGTGCCTTTTTAAGGTTTGGTGAAAAAATAATCCATTCAAAAGTTATAACATGTTTTATTTTCCCATTATTTCTTACGGGAAAAGTTAGATGTTCCAGACAAAAATACTTTTGTTTTCGAAAAGAGGTGTTTTGTTTTTGCAGGCAGGGTAACATAGTGTCACAGGGAGGGTGGTATATTTTCACAGAGCTCTGTTATGTTTGCAGGAAAGTACTTTTGTTTTTGCAGAAAGCAGTTTGTTTTCACAAACAGGGTCACATAGTGTCACGGGGAGGCTGGTGTATTTTTGTAGAGCTTTGTTGTGTCTGACATCTTGTTTTCAGTTAGTGAGAGTTAAAAAAAGGAAATACGTAAAATTGAATGGATTTTAAATAATAAACATCAGAACCTAACTAAAGGGAACCCGTTTAGCCACATTCTGATGTTTGATTTTAAAACTCAGCAGAAATTCCTTTTTTTGGCAGCCAAAATGTTGGGTGCTGGGGATAGCAAAAAACTCCTTCACCCATGTTCTCTGTATGAGAACAGCAGGTTTTTCCTGACTTCTGCAGCCACAGATGGAATGTGTGTTGCTGGCTGAAGAGTCAGTTTAGAGCTGCCCCTTTTCCCTTTTGTCTAGTGACACCCACTACCCGCTGATCATTGCCCCCTATTCCTGGTGTCTTGTGGCACCCAACCCCTTATCTTGCTCTGGTGTATACTGGTACCCATACCCTCCAATTGCCATGATTTTATTTATTGATATAATCTGACACAAGGAAACCCACTCCCAGTGTCAGATGCCACCCCCGCCGCAGTCCCTTGTGCTATTCTTTCCCTGTATCAGGGTACCCAATCCCCATGATGACAATGGAAACCACTGCGCCAGCAGTGTGGGACACCAGGGAGTCTTTTTTTTTCCCCAATTGTTTAACCAGGAGAGACACACTAAGCTGAAAGCTTGTTTATAGGTGAAACTGGGAGCACAGGGAAGTTAAGTGACTTGCTCAGGGTCACACAATATGCAAGTAGGGGCTGTGGGATTCAAACCCAGGTCTCCAGGTTTGCAGCTCAGAGCCTTAAACCACTGAACTACTGCCTCCACTGCCAGTGTCCCCAAATATTTATTTTATTATTTTCCTCTAAACAAGAAAACCATCCCCATATGTCTTTTTTTTACCCTGAAAAAATTAAAATGGTCCCTCATCTCCCCCACCATCCCCCTCCCCATCACAATCCTTCCATTGAGCACCCACCACCCCACACAGCCACCATCATATACTTAACTCTGGTGGTCATCTGTTGTCGTCTTCTGTGGACTGGGACATATCTGCACTCTTCAAAGCTGAATTGCAAACTGAAGAATCAAGGTAAGTGCTGTATAATGTATTTTCATTGTGTTTTAAACTTATTTTGATAACTTTGTCATTTTTAGGTATTTTTTCACCAAATTTATAACATGAGCTTTCTAGGGCCCCACCTCATGAACACCGTGACTGTCATTTTGTTATTTGAGCTCAGAAGGTGATTTTATGGTCACTACATGAAATCACCTTTCAGGGCCGATTAATGAAATGGCAGTGCAAGTGTTCATGAGGCGGAGTCCCAAAAAGCCCATGTTGAAAAATTTGGTAAAAAATACCTAAAAATGGCAGAGTTTTGAGCATTCATTGAAATGTGTCTATGCTCATGCATAACTTTGGTAATTTTTAATATTTTGGCTCCAATTTTTCAAAATAGCCATTTTTTCATACCACCTCATGAACAATACTGCTTTCATTTT
This sequence comes from Neoceratodus forsteri, assembly GCA_016271365.2. Lineage (NCBI taxonomy): Eukaryota > Metazoa > Chordata > Ceratodontiformes > Ceratodontidae > Neoceratodus > Neoceratodus forsteri. The sequence goes on from CM028130.1 coordinate 61,827,611, forward strand.
TTAAATCCTGCCTGAAACATGTTTTTGCACCAGTGGTGTGGAATGGCGTTTTGCCACGGATTTGAACATTTTCACTTATGGGGTTTATGAGGTGGGGTCATAACAAGACTATGTTCAAAATTTGATGTCAAAATATGTATAAAATGCCAAAGTTATGATCATTCATTGCAATTTCAGTACGCCCACTCATGATTTCGGAAATTTTAAATATTCTGACCCCAGATTTTCAGCATGGCCTTCTTATTAACTAACCTCATGTATGTCACAGCTGTCATTTTTCAAATCCTGTACAAAATGTGCTTTCACACCTGTGGCATGGAATGGCATTGTAGTTGCACAGAATTATGTTTTGGCAGGGATTTGAAAATTTTCTGTATCGGGTACATGTGCTGGGGTAATAAGATGACCATACTGATAATTTGGTCACACATGTATGGAGGGATAAGTCCACAGGGACCAAAGGACCCTGCACTCCCACAGTAAAATAAGGAAAATCATGGAGCATAGGAGCACAGGGCTGAAAGAGCCCTGTGCTCCGACAGGCAACTAAGGATACAAGTAAACAATCTGGAAAAGCAAGGAAATTAAATGCAAAAAACTTCATAAATGCATCAGTTAGGGTTAGTAGAGTGACAAAAGTTGGGAAATATGGTGTTGGGGTTTCCAACCTTAATGCCCCACCCTGACCATGCAGATGCCGTCAGGCATCGGTAGTGTGCCTTGGGTTCATCAGACCTAATGCTCACTCCAGTCTCCTATGCTGTACCAATCATAGCTTATTTACTTGTGGAATGGGGTGAGCATTAGTGCTTATGACCCCAAGGCACACCCCAATGGCTATCAGTATCTGCAGGGTGGGAGTGGGGCTTTAGGGTTCTAAACCCTAAAGCCATATTTCCCTATTTTTGTCACTTTACTATCAACCCTAACTGATGCATTAATGAAGTTTTTTGCATATATACAACCCTCAAGCACTTCCTATTTTGTTTCATCCAATTCACTGCAAGTCCAGTTGAACCTCTTATAAGACTACTGGTATGACATTTTTCATCCTTGATTTCCCCTAAAGAATCTGACTTTCTACTCCTTTCTGTCTTGTTCTCCCTTATTGTATTTATTTTTTTTTATTTCAAGAGTTTCATCAGAAAAGACATACTGAGCTGATAATAGCTCATTTCCAGATGCATCCTGGGTGAGGCGGTAGAGGAGGGTAATGAATAAGAAACAGAACAGTGTTTACATAGCAGGTAAAAAACATAACTTAGCATCAAATAGCATCATATATAACAAGCAACAATGAAGGTATTTAAGCAAAACATGTATATTGGCATGGATATAGTAGGATGCAGCACAAGTACAAGAGGGTGCAAATTAGGTGCAAAGAACAGATAATGCAGGCAAATGGTAGCAAAGTTAACCAGTAGATATACAAGAAGAGTCTATTTAAAGAGAGGGAAATGGTGGGTGGCAGCAAGAGATAGGACAAAGAGTTAGAGATTAGAAGGGGAAGGAGATGAGGGGTGGGAGAAGTGGAGGGAGTGGAAGATAGGCACAGAAGTGGGACAGGTGCAGTTGCAGCAGTGAGAAGAAAAAGTGAGGAGAATAGAGAGGAGAGAGCAGAGGGAAGAGGCAGAGCAGATGGAGAGGGGAAGGGGAGAAAACTCCATAGTTTTCGGAAGCAGCAGGAGAAGGCAGCTTGGTCAGCTCAGGAAGACCTAATAGGGAGTGCAAGGGAGCATAAGCCAGAGTTACTAAGGGTGTAGTGGGAAAGAGGGGTGAGGGAAGAGAGAGAGGTGAGATCACAGGGGAAAGATCCAAGTCAGAATTTAGTAATAAAGGAGGTACAATGAGAGAGGCTTTTTTGGATGGAAAGGAGAGGGAGGTACAAAGGGAGCAGTGGTAGGTGCAGAGCAGGCAGTCCAAAGCAAAGTGACAGAAGGAGTGGAAGTGGGAATCCAGTCTGGTCAGGGTAGAATTAGGAGCAGCACTGTATACAATGTCTCCATAATCAAAAATGGTGAAAATTATTTGCAGGATAATGGGGGTTTGCTACCCCTGCCTGTTGACCTTCACACAGGTTAAGAGTCCTATGTCCTGCTGGGTCCTGCTAAAGAGGTATTCAGGAGTTCTGGCCCCAAAAAATAAAGAAATGGTGTGATGCCTCCACCCAGAGTAAATTGCAGTGGTCCAGGTGTGTGACTGGTACAACCCCCTGAGATGCTGTGCCTACCCACCTCCCCTTCTAACTTACCATATACCACATACACTTTACAGTTGATTTCCACAAAACACCCTTCACACATCAATTTAAAACAACAAAACACAGCTTTATTATGGGGCAGGGTTAGGGTCAGAGAACCTGGAAAAAGGGTAGCTGTGGAGGTAAAGATGGTTAGAAGATTGGTTCAAAACAAGTAATACTATACAGGCCTGTAGGGTGAACCACCCCAGTTGCCCACACCCACTGGTACCAGTGCCTACCTTTTGTCCTTTCTGGGTACACAGGAGTTGCAGGACTGCTCAGTCCCTCGGACTGATCAGAATCAGGGCCCTAAGAACAATGTAACTGGCTGTAATAATTAAACAACTATTTCCCCTGATTGCCAGGTCAAGCCCTGGGTACTCATCGTCCAAGAGATCTGGAGAGTTCCTGCTGCATGGGGCTTCCACCAGTCCAAATTTGGGAATCTCAGTTCAGTGAGGTCAAAAAAACAAATGGGTAGCAAAAGGTATCCTGAAGACTTGAGCTTGATTGAAGGTCTGGACACTTGTCTCCTTGATTGAAGATCTGGCCACTTGTCACTTTCTGCCTATTCAGGACCATTGCCAAACTACTGTGCAAGGCCCACCAACTACAGAGGGCCCAGACCTAGATTTGGCTCCACAGCCCATCTTCCTCATAGGTGACAGGTGCTACAGCACCTCAGCATGCACCAGTGGCTCCCCTGTAGCCAGCCGAACCCACTGGATGGGGGTTCCCACCTGGCTCTGAGTTAAGCTGGGACTTTCTGGGATTCTCTTTTCCTTTCAACAAAGGATCAGCTCCACTATGCAGCCAGAACAGTTTCTCCACACGTTCTGCTTTCCAAGCCATTAAGCATCAGACTCCAAACTCCTACTGTAGATCAGCAGTTCCAGTCCTCAGCTGGATCTCAATAACAACAACCACAGGTCCCTGAAGTCTAGGGCACCTGCTCACTCGCTCTCTCTCTCTCTCTTTCTGCTTTAAATCAGCTCTGGCTTACTCACAGTTCCTGGAAACCTCTTTCCCAGCTCAGATTGCTCTCTCAATCCCAAACAGTTGCAGGATGGCTGCAGCAAATGTCTCCGCTTAACACAGCAAGCTCCAAAAGGATGCCTAGAATGGTTAGCTGAAAATGCCCAGCTTATCCAAACAGCAAGAATACTTCTTTACTATTTCTCTGACAAACAGTGCTTTACTCAAATTAAGACTGTGAAAAGTCTTAAAAGATTTCTCATGTAGCACAGAACCCTCACAGCTCAACCAGAGCCCACCCATAGACTGACTCAACTCCCCAAACTCCATGGGATATCTCCTGAAAATCCTGCCCTCTGATTGGCTGCCTCCAGTTAACAATCACAATATTGAACACTCTTTGATTATTGATTTATTAAGTCTCTTGGCACCTGAAATTAGTCCACACCTTATCCCATGAGCAGCTTTTTAGACAGTTTTGGGTGCCCAGATAGTTGATTGGCTGTCCTTTAGGAGATCAAAGTATCCTAAAATGGCTGCCACAGTAAACACTTTGGCCCAGATATTCAAACTGCACCAAAAAAGTGCGCAACAGCAGGAGCAAGCGCAAGTCCACTGCGCCCATGCACAGGAAGCGTGATATTCAAAAACTGTGCAGGTCAAGATTAGCCTGTGGCACACGACTGAATATCATGCCACCTGCATCATAGCACAACCAGGGATGTGCATTGGCGCAGTTCAGATGCACCGTAGTGCAACCAGAGATGCTCAGTGGAGCAGGGCAGCAGTGCAACAGCACAACCAGGGATGAACAGGGACAGGATGCGGGGCCCACAACCCATGCCACAGATGGGAAGAGGAGCACACAGCAGAACAGACATCGCCTCCCACACCCCATGCACTGCACAACTGGGGGAGAGCTGGAATAACCACTGGCCCATGGATACCAGCAACAAACCCACAGCCAGGGCATGGTGCCCAGGCACACTCCCTGGCAAGCTGTGACCGGCACACAAGGAGGTCCGATCTCCCCATGCCACACCATAACACCAATGCAGAGCACACCCTGCACCATGATCCCAAGACACCCTGCCCAGGAGCAGCATCCACCAGAGCAGGACACCCCATGCATGCCACCACCCCCACTGTGACAATGCAACCCTGTGCACCACAGAACCATGCAAGGCAGCCCCACCACGAGCACCCATCAGTGGGTGGCAGCAGACAGCGATGCAATGATTGCATACACAGTGCCACCACTCACATCCCCCCCAAGGTACAGCTGAGACACTGACCATGCATTGGCACACGAGGTAACCCACATGTGAAAGGGCATGCCTCGGATCCCACCACCAGTGGTACAGCACCCTGCACATCCTCCCAAGGACACACCTCGACCCAGCACTGGCCACAATAGACAGTGCAGACACCCACAGTGGTGCATGGAAGCATGTGCCACACAGGATGCAACACAGTGCATGGACAAACACCCACCCATACCCAAGGGCACAACAACACAGGGACACAGTAGCAGGGGAACAAGCTCCCAGCATGTCACCACAGAAGCCGTGTACACATGGCCAGCACCCCTCCATGGCACAGGAGAACCAGCCACCCTGTGCAGGCACCATGGAGCTGTACACCACCAGCATGCACCCGGAGCACAAATGACAGACAGTGGTGCACATCTCCTGAGACACACACAAGCAACAGCATGGAGGTGGGACAACAACAGCGGAAGCCACAGTGCCACCCGAGGCAGACATGCACCACACCAGTGACAGGAAGCAACCCGGCATTGTGCCGGGTACAGTGGCTGTCCAGCATGGAGAGTCATCACTGACATGACAGTGGTCCGTGCAGGTCACAGACATGCAAGGGTGTCAGCTACACAGGCCATGAACTGTCTGACAGGTGCACCATGGACACAGAGCATGCACTGTGGACCACTGCACAGTCATCCAGTGCACAGGGAACAACACACAAACCAAAGACAGTGACTGATAGCTACTCCCACACCATAGTCACTTCCTCTATGGACACACACACACACGCCCATGACTGCACCACCCCTGATGCCATGCACACCACTGCAGCTGAGCACCTTTAGCCCACTGCAAATCAGAGACCACCACAGTAGGCATAACAAAGCAAAGGTATTTTAAAAGATCAAAAACAACTATTTATAGCTATGTACAAAAGGTTGGGGGGAGGGCCACAAACAAGGTGGGGGTGGGTAAGGGGTAGGGGTGAACAAATGGTAGAGGGAAGAAGGGGTGTGAGGGTGGGTCCAGGGGTTAGGGGAAATCATGGGGTGAAACATGTTCAGCAGGAACCCCACTTCCCACTCTGACTGCGCCTCCCGCCATGCCTCCGTCGGACTCCCAGATGGTCTGTGCTTTCCAAAATCTCAAGGGAGGCCCTGGCCACCTGCAGTATCTCCTGCAGTGTCCATTCAATGGTCTGCAACCGCTGTCCACCTAGGACAAGGGAGCAGAGTCAACAGGTGTGAATGCACAGCCCCTTGCAGCCCACCCACTGTGCATGGCATATGACCGTGGGACATGCTTCTGTGATGATGTGCGACCACCCACAGTGATCCTATTCACAAGACCTGCCAACCCAGGTGCACACAGCCATGCAGACCGCTGCACACAACCTCAGCCCAAGTCCTACACAACACCACCGTGGCTGTATAGTGACATGGCTATGCGGTGCAAAGGCAGTGGCACAGCCACGTACCTGGTGCACGCATGGACAACCATTGACATACTCCCAGACTTGCAGTGCCACTGGACAGTGCTGACTGTACCATGTTGTGTGCATGGCAGTGGTGTCAATGGATGGTGGCCATGCCCTGCTGCCCACCCTGTTACACAGCATGCACAAAAAATTTTAGATGTAAAGCACTCACCATCATCAGGCTGGTCCCAGCACTGGTCTTGTAAGGCTGCCCTTGCAGCATGATGTGCCTCACGGCACAGCCTCCCCTCCCTGGCACGCCGGCACTCTTCAGGGCCTAGGGTACAAACATGGAGAGAGGAACATCAGTACACTCTGGTAGTAAAGTCCTCCCACCCCTGGGTGTGTGCAATCCCACACAGCCATACCCATCTGCCCCCAACCCCTTACCACCACCATGGCCCACACTGGACGCCCCCACATGCTGGACACATGCCACTGTGATACCTGTATGGATGTTAACAGTGCATGGATGGGGCACCTACCTGGCCATGGAACGGCACCCCTCTTGGTGTGTGACTGCAGGCGGGCAAGCCTGTCTGGGTCCCTACGCTGCAGGTCCCCATAGTGGTGTCTGCACTGCTCGGCCATGCGCTCTATGCCCGTCACCTCCTCCAGGACCACCACCACATCCTCCCACATGGCACTCCTGGCCCTCTCCAGGGGTGCCTCCCCAAATAGAACAGCAGCATGGGGCTCCACCAGGGAGCCTAGGTTGGCCAGTTTGACCTGGCTCCAGATTGGTGCCCATCTTCATGGCATCCTCCAATCTTTCAGTATCAAAATGGCACTCTGTAGTGCACGTCCACCACATGCGGATGCTGTGTGGTACTGCACTGCCATTCCCCATCCTGCTGTCACCGAACAGCACAATAGACGTGCACCCATGCGGATGCATAGTGCCTAGGGGCAAAGGTCTGAACAGGGTCGGGGTATCTCACGCACGGACCACCACAGCGCGATTGGTACTCACCGTGTCTAGTGCACCTGTGAGGCACTTCCTGTAGTGGCCTACCGTGCTGTAGCTCTACAGCGCCTATGGCACCCCAGTGCCAGAGCGCCATACATGTGAACAGCACAGTAGTGCCACTGGCACAATGGTGGCCATGCCCTGCACTGCCTCCTGTGCACAGCACATCAGCAATGTGGGAGGCATTAGCACCCCGGGCATGCGCCGTTCAGTGTCCACTGCACCCGTCACAGTAATGCGCCTTTGCCTGAGCATGTTCAACACAATTGCACAAGGCGAAACAGTGCGATATTCAGCCGGCATATGCAAATCAGCTAATCAGCTATTCAATGGCACAGATACTGCATTAGCATCTGCTTAAAATTGTGCCTCGCCTCATTTGTATGCACTGCGCTATATAAATGTGACATTGGGCTGCAGTGGCCATAGTCTGGTATTGCAGTCTATTGTGGTGAGTTGCATGCTGTTTGAGAGTGTGGACTATGGTGTCTGTGAGATGCATGGGACTGCACAGTCAGAAGTAACACCTGTCATTCCCACAGGATCAATGACGAGCGATCATGAGGTGGAGGAAGAGGAACAGAGACATGGGAGGAAGAGGAGGCCAAACTTCACCAAGACAGAAACAAATGCCCTGTTTGAGACCTACCTTGACCAGGAGCTACTGCTCAGCAGACAGCGGGGAACACCACAGGCCCATGCTGCTGCATGGGGAGAGGTGGCGCGTGCCATCAACCTGCATGGCAGCCACCAGCAGTCCGTGCAGGAGTGCAAGAAGAAAGTGGGCACGGACAGGCAGAGGGTTAAGGATAAGGTGGCTGCCATCAGGGCAGCATGTGCTGTGACCAGTTGGGGACAGCTGGCCATGCAGCGCCTGATCCCACAAGAAGAGTGGGTTGCTGGCAGCATGCGGCATTGTGCCATCGAGGGTGTTCCAGGTGGTGGATTCCAGATGGGTGGCAGCCTGTCACTGCATGGTAGGTCCTGATCTGTCACTGGGGGGGAAAACACAGGGTAGGCCAGATACATTAATGCTACTGTGTTCCCTTACAGCTCCTGAGCATCTACATGGGTCAGCGATGGTGGGCTCATCCACTGAGGGCGATACCATGGACACAGAGGAGGGCCCATCCACCTCCACAGGTATCCGAGGGTAAGGGCGACAGTGGGCCCACCTGACTGTCTGGACTGATGTTGGTGGAGCAGGTGTGGAGGAGGCCCTGCCCGTGTCCCAGCGTGCCAGCGTCTATGGATGCCAGCATGCTGAGACTCGGACTGGTGCCGTATCCATCACAGATGATGATAGAGCTCACTTCATGGACAGTGCTATATGTGTGCCACAGGATGGCCACACAGCAGGTTACAGCATGGGCATAGCCATGGGTGGTGCCACCGTGAAGGCCTGCATGACATCACAGTCTCAGCCTGTGCCTGTCTGCACCAGTGGGGCAGCACTGATGTGTGTGTCCAGAACAGTGGGTGTGTTGTGGCTGCTGCAGTGGCACCGTTGAGCCATGGAGAGCGGCAGCTGGTGGGGCAGTGTCAGCAGTCGGCCAATGGCCATGGGGGTACAGTGTCAGGGGCCGGCATCAGTGCACCACCTATGGATATGCCCAGGCATGGCCCTGGTGTGCAGTGCCCACCCTCAAGGGGTGCTGCCCATCAGGGCCGTGAACACCGTGAGGGACAGCATGCCGATCAGGCAGATGACCTCTTAGATGAGCACACCCACATACTCCAAGATTCAGTCACTCAGCAATTGCGGCTTGTGATGGCGGTGGATGCACTCAGTGCAGCCCTGCACCATGCCAAGGAGTGGCACAGTAGAAACACCGGTCTGCTCCTGGCAGGGATGGACCGGCTGCAGGAGGATGTGACCACCATCATTCACAGGCTGACAGACAATCACAGCTGTCAAGGCCACAGTGGGCACACAGTTTTTTTTCCCATGCGTCGCAGACACCATGCAGTGCAATGTCCACCCCTCGTTCCCGGTGTCATGCGACACCCTCCTTGTCAACACCAGGTTCAGCTGTGGGCATCCCAGGCACACCTGGCGCAGGCATGTTCAGTGAGCTGCAGACCCTTGCGCGAGCACAGTCACGTTCACACAGCGGAACCCTTGGGGGACCATTGCTGCCACCCCATGAGGCCATTGGTCAGCCTGTCACTGCTGGTGGGTCTCAGCAGGGCCACCCATGCATCCAGGGCAGCCGTGGCACTGTGGTGCATTACTGACCTGTCTCCCACCAAGGCTACTGTCTGACGCTGCCCTGTGTGCAGTGTGTTGGTCAACATGCAATGCACGGGTGGGGTACCTAGCCCTGCACACACACACACGTTCCATCTGCACACCCTCCCAGCTGCTGTCCATTGTGGCGTATGCATGATGATGCCTGTGTTGTGCTGTCCTCCACTGTGCAACGGTGCCCAGCGTCTGACACATGCACAATGACAGGCACTGGGCATGGTGGTCTGTGGACATGTGTGTGGCTAGGGCTGGCGGTTGGGGTCAGCGTGCCTCCTACCCTTTGTGCATATCTTGTGGTGTGTGTGTGTGTGTGTGTGTGTGACCATGTGCCATGTTAGACCTTTCCCATCCCTGATGGCATGTGTGGTTCCATGCTCAGCCAATTCCCTTTATGACATGCACCCCAGGGGTCTGTCCATGCATGTTTGTGGGTTGTTCCCTTGCCATTGGTGGTTGCACATGGCCCCATGACTTACCTGGGTTGGTTGAAGTGCTCCTCTGTGATGGTGTCCCGGTGCAGCTGTGCCATCCGGATCAGTCGGGGGTCACTTCCATCAAGGGGGGGTTGCCCATCACCATCTTCACCTGCATCCTCATCGTCCCCATCGCTGTCCCCCTCTTCAATGTGTACAGCTATCCCACAGTCATTGGCCATGTTGTGCAGGATGCAACAGGCCAGGAATAGCCCGCAGGCCTTTGAGGGGCTGTACTGTAGGGCACCACCAGATGTGTCCAGGCAATGGAAACAAGCCTTCAGCATCCTGAACACCCACTTGATGACATTGCGTGTGCTGGCATGTGCCTCATTGTAGCATTGCTGCGATGGGGTCGCGGGCCACTGGTATGGTGTGAGCAGCCAGGGACGGAGTGGGTATCCACTGTCACCTGTGTGTAGAGGATTGACATTAGTTTGGTGATTAGCGTCGCCCTGCCATGGGCCATCTTGGCCAGTAACCATGTCACCTCTGACTATGCCCCTCCCAAGATCCATGTCTTTCTGCATGATTTGCATACTCACCCACTAGGTGGCCAGTGGGGATGTCCCCACACTTGAACCTGTGGCACAGTGCAGACTGGTGCCAGATGAAGGCATCATGTGCTCCCCCAGAGTGTGTGGCACAGACATTGGTTATACGCCCCCTGGCATCACACACCACCTGGCAGTTGATGCTGGCATTCCCCTTCCGATTTATATATGCGGCTCCCTTGGGGCCAGGTGGCATGCGGATGGCCACATGGGTGTAGTCAATGGCCCCCAGCACACCAGGCATACATGCTATCCTGTGGAACTGGATGTGGCAGCAGTCACTGAGGAATTGGGTGAGTAGGCATGATGCGGCCAACTGGGTTATGCCTGTCGTATCCCCTGTTGGTCTCTGGAAGGTACCTGTGGTGAGCAGGCACACGACAGCTGTCACTTTGGTCTCCACTGACAGAGCATTGCTCCACGTGTGGATGCCTGCATCACATCACTGCACAGCTCACAGAGCTGCCTCAGGATCACCCGGTTCAGGCGGTACTGGCCCACAATCTCAGTGTCAGTGTACAGCTCGAAGCGGGTGCAGGCTTGGTACTGCCTATTGGGGGCATACCACCGACGGGCCCTTCCACAGCCACGACCCCCTGCTGCCTGCCTTCTCACACCCCTCATTACTGCCTCCATCTGAACGGTGGCACTGGCCATGTCCCTGGCTTGTGTTACTCCCCCCCCGGCAGCAGTATTACTGTTCCCCCTGCTGTCCTTACTGCTACTCTCCCTGCACCAGGACCACTTCCCAGTATTGGACGTACTGCCCTCTGTCCATGCCCTCAGTCCTATGTTGCACTTCCCCCTTTCCTCCTGCACAGTGGCACTGACTCCCCACTCCTTCCCTGTTCCTAGTGGTTTCCAGGTGCTCTGTCCAGCTCCTGCCCTGTCCTGCTCACAGCTACTGTATGTCTGCTTGCAGTCTGCTGGCTCCCACATGTGGCTTTCCTGTAGCGTTCTTGCACCTCTCTCTTGTTCCTTTTTATTTTGGATCATTTCTGCTATGCACAACTTCTGCTTGCTCCCCTATTGCGCATGGCGCATGCAGTTGAATATTGCACTGCGCCATTTATTCATGGTTCCTCCCCCTTCAGTTGCACAATGCTCTTGCGCATTGTGATTTGGGGGGGGCACATCTGCCTCCCGCTGAATATCACACAATGGCACATTTTTGGACTTGCGCTAGTGCATCCTTGTTGCACATGATGCAACCCTTTTGAATATCTGGGCCTTTAGGTACAGTTCCACCATAGTTTCTGTTTACTATCTTGGTGCAGCCATACTAAATGTCTTCATTAGCATTTTCCCACACAGAAGTGTGGCAGCCACTGTGCCCTTTTCAGTCACAGCCAGGTTTAAAATGTTTTATTTACTCCCCATCCTGTCGCTACTGCCATTTTCCCTAGCCTCCAGGCAGCAAGCAGGCTCCTCATTAATTTTCATAGTGCCCTCATCAATATGTAATTTCCCCCCGATCCTGCAACTTTCATGGCACCTCTTGACTTTGCTACAGAGGATCCTTTATTGCCTCCTTCAGGTCTCTAGTCCCCAATTAGCTCAAGGAGGAGACTGAGACATTTTGAGTGCTCCCTACTTTACCACAATCATGGTAGGAACAACAAAATGTACATCACGCATGTCACACTGTGGATCACCAAAGAACAAGAATGGGTCATTGGCTCCACAGTTTAGCTTCCCTGGACCCGATCTGGGATAAAACTACTGCAGAGCCAGAACGGAAACTGAAGAAGCAAATGGGGACCATGAGAATCAGCAGGGGACAATGGGGCAACCTCACTGGCAAGCAGATAAGCCCGCAGGGGAGTTACATTTAAAGTAAGGTTATAGATAGGAATATGCAGCAACTATAAGTCTCATAGTTTTTTTTGCCAGCAAAATGTATAAATTTGCAGTGATCTACATAAATTGCCTAATTCACCCATGAATTGACAATGTGCATAGGTTCACTGGGCAAATTTGGCAAATTTGCTAGGCAAATAACTACACAAATTGCAGTTATCCGTGAAGCAAAGTTGCCGATATTCCTGAATTTCAGCAATCTTGCCCATCCCTACTTGTAATTAACATGGACAAGCATGCCTTTGATCTTACGGGACACCTGGGACATCAGGGTGAATTCTGGGCAGCTAAAGGAAAATACTGATATGGAGACCATAAATGAAATGTGACACCATAAAAACTGAATTTGTAGATACAAATTAAGAGCAGGGAACAACAACTAAGGTTTCAAAGAGTACATGTTGAAGTATATAAAATATTTTTTAACATAAACGTCTCTTTTAAATTAAATTACTGGTCCAGATTTCCAATTGTAGTTTGCAAAATGTTATTATTGACATCTACTGTGATTATTAGGATTATTTTTACCATGGGACTGCACAGTCTAGTAGATGGATTCTAAGCCTGCTAAGCTGGAAGCCCATATATTGTAGCTACCACTGCAAAATGTTCAATCATCTTCGCTCTGTGTTACCTAAGGGCTGTTTTGGGTTAGTGATAAGTAAATTTTGTGGATGGGTTCATCATCAGCAACAGACCTTGGGGCCAGCAGCCTTGAGCAACAGAACCCACTGCTCTCCTTGATTATTATGAATGTTTCAGATTTTGCATTTAATCCTCCCTCTCCTCTCTCCTGAAAATGATGTCTCTGTCACACAAGAGTGGGGATTACAAATCACAAAATGCCAAACATAAAAGTTAGAGACAGTTTCCCTTCAGAAAATGTAAATTAGTCTGCACTATTCTAACATGTTCTTGAGCTAAGCACTACAATTCATTTTACACTCATTCCTTAATTGGTGTCAGTTGTCCCTGATTTTCAGGTTTTTTTTCTTCATTTATGAAGCATAAGGGGTTGAATAGTATGCTGAGCAGTAGCACCCCAGCACCTCCTCTGCTATAATTAATGATCGCACACTGGGATTCAGCTGTGAGTCTTATCCTCAGACTCCCTGTTTCCATATGCTGTCAGTCTGCACTTCCAACCCAACCCCCCAGGCAATTAAACATTGCCAGGCCCCTACTTTTCTATTCACTTCACGAATCTCATTATTCTGATTAGAATTATATTCCTAAATATGTAATATGCACAGTTTTTTTTTTTTTAATATTTAAATGTGCCTTTCAGTTTCTTGGGGCCTGTGGAAAGCTGAAACTAGAGATAAAGTAGATTTGTCCTGGGCATCCCAGTTCCAGAGGAAGTTGATATTAAGATGCATGACCCCCCAAAAACCCCACAATTTAGGCTACATGCACAATGCATTTTTGTTCCATGTATGTAAGCTATGTGAATTTTGAGTTTGGGGGACTCTTTGTACCAATTTCTGCAGCTGAGTGGTCTGGAGCACTGAGAGAGAACCTAAAAGTGAATTACTCATTTGGCTATAGTGGGGCCCGTACCTGTGACAGGGGCATCATTTTGACAAAATCATAGGGGTTGAAAGGCAACTATAAAAGTGTCTAAAATGTAATCTATAGGCTGGGAGCCGCCTAGACCCCCAGAACATTTTTTAAATTTGGTGCATTCTGGTGCATTTTGGGGGTCATTTGAAACAGAATTTGCTAATCTGTTACTCTCTCCCTATACCCAATATGCTGCATCCTAGCCCCCTTCCCAGAATCCACACAGTCCAGTATGTTGCCTGAACCACCCTCCTTGATGCATAATCACTCACTCCAGTGCATGGACCCCAGTCGTCCCCAAGCCCAACAAGCTGCATCCTAGTTTTCCTCCCTAGAATCTTCATCCCTCTACACCACATTATCCATAGCCTTCTATTCCAAGGTAACCCTTGCTTCAGCATTTTTCTGTGGTCATAGATAAACACATTTTACATGTGCATTTAAATTTCATTGTTTATTGTCAGCTAAAATAATGACACTTCATGCTATCACTTACAGTACATTTGACAGTATTGAATTCCAGTTCTTTCTTTAATAAATCATTTAATGCACAGGAGGTTCTCAGTGGCATGGACATAGCAACACTAGCAGGTAATGCATAGACGTGTCAGGCAATGTCAGCTCCCTGATGCCACAGTAGTTGTGTTGCAGACAGAAAATATTACACATCCAGAATGCACATCTCCAGACTGCATCCAAACCATCATTTATTTTTTTTTACTTAGTCTTAATGTTCCACCAGCTGATAGCCCCCATCAACTGTAGCCTCCCAACCCTACCACCCATCTTCCCAAGGACTTACCTTGAGCCCTGAGAGTCCCTCAGGCATCCCTCAGAGCAGGGCTACTGAGGATAAGATGGACCCACAGCAGATACCAAATCCAGAGTTAGGGGACCCATGACCTAGTCACAGGGAAGGACTTGTGAAAAGCAAAACCTTCACGATATCTAGTGAACATGGTGACTGCAAATGAGTGCTTACAAAACAGTGACTTAATTATCACACCTGTGTTCAGGGCTACCTGGCATGGTAGTGACCGGATACCTGGGTGGGTGAGGTAGCGCGACGGGAAGCGTACGCACATATACGCGAGACTGCACAAGCAGGGGGGAGGAAGGGGAGGGAAGGTATGTGGGAGGGGATGTGGTGGGCAGCTGCCCAGTTGGTCCATTAGTGTGGTGGGCAGGGTGGTGGGTTGGGAGGTGCAGGGTGCAAAGTTTGGGTCCAATGCAGCACTTTGTTTTTCTTTGCTGGCAGGTGGCTTGTCATTTTTCAAGTATTTCGTCCCCCCAACACGTACCCCCAGAGTTGAGAATCCTTTAGTAATGGGAGTGTGGGGGGCACAGCCCCATGCATTAAAAAGAGACCTGTAGATCTCAGGTACCCTCTTGCCATTTGCCATGAGTGTGCATCGACAAAATTTGTTTTCAGCGATGTACACTCGCCCAAACGGCGATTGCTATTCTGTGATCGCTGTTATCACATAGAACCAGCCTTCACGTTACTGCGATTACATTTTCTCCCCATATTCTTTCTGTTTCCAAGATGCTAAGCTGTGAATGTGAGGCAACACACATGACAGGAGTGAGCAACATGAAACCCCTGGCATCCCCCATCCACTGCTATCCTTGATTGAACTGTGTCATCCAGGCATCCCTAGGTATCACCCATGCAGCAGGGAGTGGAATCTTCCCTTTCAGAAGATGAGAGCATCCTCTAGGAAGCATAATCCTCCTCCACCTCTCAGTTAGCCCCCAAAACCCAGTCTCATTATCAAAACTGGGTCCCATCTCCAAACCATATGTAACCTTTTATATATATCCAAATCATATGTAACTCTTTCATACGTAATGACATGTAACCTTCCATACATATCTAAACCATAACCTTTCCGTGCATATACAAACCTTATATAACCTTTCTGTACATATCCAAACATGTGTAGCCTTTCCATACATTTACAAACCATCTATAACCTTTCACTGCATATCCAAACCATATGTAACCTTTCCAACCATATCTTACATTCCAGTACTTTTTCATCACTGTGGATACCCTGGTCACCTCTTCTTACAGGAAGACAATGATCTCGGGCCTCCCCCCAGCAGAACTTGTGCCCATTTTCATTTCCCCATGTGATAAATTCTTTTGATAATTACTGTCAAAGATTGACATCAGTCTAAAAGCAGTTGCTGTCATATTCTACAATACTGTTTGTGATGTCACAAGCGTGTATAACGGAGGGTAGAGACAAGCAGTTGGAAAAGCAGTCCCAGCTCCAATTAACTAGTAGCACCAGTCCTGTACAGGAACATCAAATGCTCAAAGAAGCAGAAGCACCTCCAACCCCCAGAAACCTTTTGCAACAGGACCAGCACTCAAATACAATTTTTTATCATTTTTATTAGGATTCAACAACACAACAGTTTTGGTAGTAAGTTTCAAATGGTCACAGACAGTCCCAGAAGATATATATATTTATATTCTTTTAAAGCAAACTCTTACTTGACCCATTGGTGGTTTGGAAAAAATCTTTTCAAGTATTTCCAACATTTATATATTTTAAGTCTTTCCAGGACAGTTAGGTTTTAATCTATCCATTCAAGCAATGTGGAAATAAGAAGTTAAGGTGGTTCTTGGACAGAGTTGGTCTCGTGCAAAAAATCATGGGGACCAATTGCGGCAGTGGCACACAAAATAAAAAAGGCGCCAATAATTGCCTGCGTTTTTGAAAAATAAGTACCCCTAGGGGCAAGATTGTGGACCAGGCAGTTGTTGAGTGAGAAAGCTCTTTCATTTCTTTGGGGGAATTTTTGTGTTTTGTATCTGCTGAATAATCAGATTTGCTTGGATATGGATGGCAGTAAAAAAAGCAGCCTTAGTGTCACTGAAGAATTTCTATCATCTAAGTCTGAATCACTGGATCAGTGGTTTCATCCCATTAAAGCAAGACTGGAGAATGAAGGTGGGACAGGAGGCCCGATAGCACCTTCCACTCCACAGGCTAAAAAGTCTCTGATGTCTTGATGGTGAAGCCAAAAACATCACTGGCCAGGATGTAGTTAGACCTGGAGTTTAGTTCTCTTCCACAATTCCATTCCTCACCTAATGGAGCACAGATAGCATTTTGAGTACATCCCTGAGTCTTTGGGATGAGCATCGGAGAACTTGATCTCCTAGGCAGAGTGGAATGATTGGCATTTTGAAGTACTTTCACACAAAACTAAGCATTTGTAGACATAAATCAAACATATGAAGGAAAGAGAGGATGAAAGGGAGAAAGTTTTTTACGATCATGCTAATCGTTAACTAAGTGTGAAAATAAAGTTATTGCTCTGGATGTAACTATAAGTGGGATTGTCAATGAAAATTATAACATGACCAGAGAATTGGAGCAGAACAGGGAACCAGCTGAGGTAAGGAAACATGCGGCTTGTTGGCATACCTGATATCTGCAATGGAAATTTTCCTGACACTTGCAACTTGGTTAAAGACATTTTGACTACTACTTAAACCTTGCTGCTGATATTCCAACCCTCCTTGTTATATCCTTGCCATGATGTAGTCATACCAGAGCATCTAGGAGTGGTTAGAAACCATGAAACTTTGTTAATTTTGGGAGATTATTTGAGCAGAGAGAACTAAAAAGTTTAGTGGGACTAAATCTCACGCTGACCGTGTCTCTATCCAGACTCCCATCTCTTTCTCCCTCTCTCTCTCTCTCTCTCTTCTCTGACCCTCCTACCAAGTTTCACTTTAAACTGAGTACTGATTAGCATCTGCAGTCCCATGTTTACAATTGTGCCACACTCTTCAACCTTCACACATACGTGTGAAACTGCAGTTTAAAAGGAGCATGCAATTACAACAGTGACTGAAAGGGGGAAGAAATGAACATTTCACAATGATTGATTGGGACGGAGATGGAAGGGAGACTGGATACTGGGGAGGGGTAAAGAAGGGGTTGGGGGACCAGCCAACAAACAGCAAATATTAAAAAAAAATCCATATAGGAAGAAATGTGAGTCAGGAGCCAGCACAGGCAGCCACAGTACAGAGGTCGTAAACAGTACATAGGGGTCACACAAAATTCATAATGGTCATAAATGCGACCTCTGGCAACACCTAAATGATGTCCCTGACCAGTGATCTACTTTTTCTAAAGCTCCAAGTACGAGAATATGCTGTCTCAATGTTTGGCATAGAATTTCAGGAGCTGAAATCCCTGTCGTTTAAGTGTAAACTCAAACATGTTGACTTCTGAACGTATGCAACATGACATCTGAATAAGGATGTGTGATGTATGAACAATTTGCTTCCTGGACTTTTCAGTGAGAACAACCACATTTTTCCTCCACTTCTTGAGGGGAAAAGCCTCGAAGTGTGGAGTTTACAAAAATCATGTAAAAACATCACAAAGTGTGCATGATATTTTTGCTAAGTGACCATTTCCCCAAACTCCATGATATGCTTTGCTGGTGTATTTAAAACTTGAAACACATGATGGTTCAATGGCACCAAGTAGTGGAGAACCTGCTTAGAATTTGGAGTATCTGAAAGGTTTCTCTCATCCTCAGGAAGGTGCAAAAGTCACATACCATATTGAGCAGCTCCTGGTGATGGCCCACTGAAGATGCAGCTGGCACTGTGGGTGACTACAGTACGTGCTGCCATGCACCCTCCCACTTAGATTACATGATGTGCTGCCATGCTGTGAGAGGTGGGGTAGGGATGGGAGAACATGGCAAAAGGCTCACGTCTGTTGTACCAGGTGACAGTCTTCTGTGTCCACCTCATTCCACCTGACCAATCAGAGCACTGTCCTCTCCCCCCCCAAGCACTGCCCCCGATATCTCAAGTAATTCATTCCTAGTAGCAGCATAGAAACCACCATCAGTTTTCAACCAGAATACTGAGCATGTGTTGAAGGGCCTCAGGAAGCTAAGTGATGGCAGCAGGGGTTGAGTTTGGTGGGCACACAGTAGCATTTAAGAGGTCCAAAGAAAAAAAAGAAAAAAATTGAAATACTCCTACTTGGAACCAACTAGCCCTTCCTCTGAAGTGGTAAATCCCAATAGCTAAACCCAGTCATCTCAATCTCTGAAACCAAACATCCCAGTCTCTGAACATGAATACCCAAACTCCAAGAAACAGATCAATAATAGGGCTATGTACAATTGCCTCACACATTTGCACAGAAATATTTCCATGAAAACATGACTTCCGCCAACTTATCTGTATCTAGTTCATGGAAGTAAATTGTGGGAAAAATCGTAACTTTTGTTACGAAACCTGTCATTTATATGTGAAAATCAAAATGGCATTTTTGCAAGATTTTTTGTCCTCGAAAACGTTATGAAAACATCACTTTCACACAAAAAGTAATGGGGTCTATTCACCAAAGTCTTTGACTGAATGCCATGCAGGGAGTCCACTAGATCCCCCAACTACCTGTGTAGCCATGCACCACAGGCAGCCAGGGGGTGTGCCTGCAATTCATGCCACTCACTAAAGTACCGAGTGCCAGGCAAGAAGGCACATGTTATGTGATGGGGACACTACCATAATTTTTATGTGCCTCCCCCAATGGATACCTGCTGCACCTGAGAGCAACGGGACCCCCCTGCCCACTGCTGCCCTATGCCATAGTGGTGCTAGGGAGGGCTGAGGGCAGCCATTCTGGCAGTCACCCATCGGCTCCACATCCAGGGGTCTGTCCCTTCCCAGGATCCCTTGCACACGTGTAACAGGAGTTCCACTTCAGGACCCAGGACAGGCATCTGATTGGTTGCCTGCCTAGATCCCACTATCTGCTCCCACACAGCCTTGGCGCACAATCACACAGCTGTGCATCAGGTGGCAGGGATGCAGATAAGCAGCTGGCAATGGCGAATACCAGCCAGTGTGTGTCTGTCCCAGGATGTAGAGCTGTGTGGGCTCTGCACGTGCAAATCATGCGTACAACCTGCCCATTTGTGACTAGGGGCCTGTGTTTGCATTATTTTCACAAGTGTTCCATTGCATAGAAATGACAAAATGTAGTGATTTTTGTAGAAACAAAAATCCCACAAATGAGATTTTTATGCATGATTTTCACATAGGAAAATAACATTTTGACCAGCCCTCGCTGATACTATCATCTTTGATACACTATGTTCTAGACCCCTGGAATTTTGTGATACTGTGATTTCAGACTTTTCCACAGAATTTGCATCATGCATTTGCATTTGTATCAGAATATATGTAGTGCCACAGAAATCATTGTTTTTGGTAAATTTTCATACAAATATACAGTTTTTCCATAGAGCTGACTCCCTTCCCCATCCTGTTTATCCTGAAGTTCCTCATCAATGTTTTGCATGTAATGTCAGTAATTACATCACATTATATTTAAGCCAATAGCAGGAGCATATTCTGTGAAAGAAATGAATAAATCTTGTCATAGAAATCAGGTCAAAGAGCTGCATAGCATGTATAGTTGTAATCACATGTACAGTATCTGCACAGTGTCACTGCTAGACATGTGTGGAATATTAAACTCCACTGATGGATTTTGGGACCAGGAATCAGGAGAGATGACTTATGGTGTTTGAATACCCAGTTACTCCAGAAACCGAACTCCTTCTCCCAAATCAAAGAATTTATATCCCATTTTTTGGAGACTAATCAAGGATCAGTGTCCAGAGCTGACTTTGTCTGGGCGGCTCTGAAATGTACCTTATGGGGAAAATGTCTTTGGTTATCTACTACAAGACACAATCAAAAAGACAAGCAGAATCATTGCTCAGCGCAATTCGAGAATTGAAGTGTACCCTCATCCGAAAGTCTCCGGATGGGGACTGGGTTTAGTTACATAACTTACAAACCCAATATTCTGCTCTGATGTTTCAAAAAGCAGAGCTCACCCTGAAATGCACCAAGCTTAAATATTTGGATACAGGGGAGAAGGCCACGAAGTTATTGGCTAATCGAATTAGGCAAGCTGAAGCCTCCTGATTTATTTTGGGTCTTTGATTTGATGCAAATAGTCCAGTGGTCACTGATCCCAGAGATACAGCTGTTGGCTTGGGGCAATATTATCAAACCTTTTACTCCATAGAGTGCTCTAGATGCCCCTCCTGGAGGGACATCACAGAGTATCTCAACCTAGTTGACCTCCCCAAATTGTTCCACGGTGCAGCCATGACCCTAGGACGGCACATCCAAGACTGGGAAGTGAAACAGGCCATTAAACAACTTCCCCTTGATAAGTCACCTGAGCCTGATGGCATTGCTACTAATCTGTACAAGACATGTCTCCCTGAACTAGCCCCCTTCTTGACAGAGGTCTACAACTTCTGGTTTAAGAATGGACTATCGGAATCCCATTTCCTGAAGGTGCTCATTACCCTTATCCCTAAACAGGGCAAGGGTCCTCGATACCCGAAGAATTACAGACCCATTTCATTGCTTAATTCAGATATGAAAATCCTTTCAAAAATTCTTGCCAACAGGTTAGGGCCCCTCATGGGTATCATAATTAATAGGGAGCAAGTAAGATTCATGGCCAGATGATCCTCGGGAGACTATATGTGGAAATGACTACATCTTCTCTCAGTGTCGAGGGACTCAGACTTCCCTACTGTCCTTGTGTCCCTCAATGCCGAGAAGGCTTTTGATAAGAGTCTCCTGGGACTTTCTTTTTGCTGTCATGGCTCATTTTGGTTTCCCTGAGGACTTCCTAAAGTGGGTCTGAATACTGTACTCCTCTCCATCCGCTCAGATGGCTTCCTCTCTGACCCTTTCCCACTTTGTTGTGGCACCAGACAAGGTTGCCCAATGTCCCCCTTCCTCTTTACCTTATACTTAGAGCCCCAGATTAGAAAGTTAGTTTCCTTTTCGGAGTTGAAGGGAATTAGGATGAGAGAACATCACTATGCCCTATCGGCATATGCTGATGATTTACTTTTACATCTACAGGAACCATTGCAATCTATCCCCCTCCTCTTGGAGGAAATAAATGCCTTTTCTAAAGCATCCTATTATAAACTTCATCTTTCTAAAATAAAAATATTTCCAATGAACAATAGAATCTCACAGGCAGACTTAGCTGAGTATAATCTCGCCTGGGAAGTAACGTCTCTGACATATTTAGGCATTAAAGTGGCCAGAGATATCCCCACAATGGTTAGGGTAAACTTTATAGACTGATTGAGCACGCTCCAAGCAGATTTACATAGATGGACTGCTCTTCCCCTGTCTCTACGAGGGAGAGTTAATATTGTAAAGATGAAAATACTTCCAAGGCTGCTGTACCCAATGGGCATGCTGGGTTTTTACTTTCCTAAAACCTGCTTCTCCAAATTTCAGAAAATGCTTAATGTCTTTATGTGGAAGGGTAAGGGGGGGTCAGACGTGCCTATTTTAAACTCACAGCTCCAAAGTCTCAGGGTAGTCTTGTGACTTCCTCCTTTGTCACATATTATTGAGCACATCATATTAGCAGGCTAGCTCATTGGGTACATGAAGCATGAGCAGTGGATCCGCAAGTTTATACACCACTTTGGATAGAGATAGAAAGGTTCCTGGCAGCACGCCATCATTGTGCTCTTCCATCTTTGCTATAGACAACCTCTAAAATGCTCCCCATTCTTTGAGAAACACTCCAATTGGTTGATCCCTCAGGGCACTGCACCAGCTGCAAATGTATCTCTCCCGTAAGTAGCACACATCTTTGAACCAACCAATTTTGAACAATCCTCACTTTAAAATTGTGCATAAACCCATGTCTGCCTCGTACTGCCCCCCCCCCCCTTGGTAGGGAATAAATTCTCTGATCTCTGTCCTGGTGGGGAAATAATCACTTCCTCTAGTTTTCAGTCTCAATTTCAAGTGCAGGACACATTTGTTTTTAAGTATATGCAACTCACAGAAGCAATAATTGCCTTTAAAGGGACGGAATTGATAGCACCTACTCTGATAACTGAATTGTCCTTGCTTCTACAGGTAGTGGACTAACCCAATGCTGTTTCTAAATTATATAAAGAATTGCAATCTTTGGATCCCCACCTGCCTAGAGGTGTCTGTTACTATTGAGTGAAGGAGCTGCCTCTGGTGCCAGAGGTAGACTTCTGGACGAAGCTATGGCAGAACACTTACAAGTTTGTTAAGCAGGATAGACTGCACCTCATTCAATTTAACATCATACATAATTTATATTTTACTCTGGTGAAGCTCCACAAAATGGGTAGGCTTCCTTCCCCTAACTGCCTGCGATGTGCTGGTCCACCTGGGACTTTATACCACATGTTGAGGACCTGCCCTGAGGCACAGATTTTCTGGCAAGCCATCAGGTGGACATTAGATCCTATCCATGGGGCTTGACCACCTGTTCATATCAAAAGTCTGCTTGCTGAACAGTTTTCCTTATGGAACTCCCCAAATCAGGGAAGCACATATAGCCCTGATTTCAGCCACAGCCAAACTAATTATAATGAAACACTGGAAGGAGGACTCCCTCCCCTCGGTAATAGAGTGGCATAAAGAGATGCTGTTGGCCCTGCAACTGGAGAGGCATATTGCCTCTATGTGTAATAGGCCTACTGCTTACCAGTGAAGATGGGGACCCTTAGATGCCTTGCTTGCTATATAGAAACCATAGGCTCCCTCAGGTGAACTGTTATATATTTAGATAAATTCCAGATTTGAAGTTAGTTGCCACTTGGCATGGGGGGGTGAGGGTACATGGGGGGGTTGGTTTTTGCTGTGTCTTAGTATAGTACCTTATGATTTGTATTAAGAGTAGAATGCTTTGTTTTTTTTTTGTTTTGTGTTGAGGAGTGAAATCTTATGGTCACCTACTTTTTTATCTGTACACCCGTGGTTTTTGTTTAATAGAAAATGACAATAATAAAGTATACTAAATTTAAAAAAAAAAACACTGATGGAATTCTGGCAGATACCACCTGCTTTTTAAATGTTATAAGGCACTTTTCCACTAATAATGAAACTGCTGAAATGTTATGTGAATTGCAAAATGTTATAGTAAAGGTTTCCCCTCTCAGTTTTTCCCATACACGGAATAGAATAAACACCAATGGAAACTGCAAATTGATGCCATTTGTTTTTGTAGAGAATGGGTGGAATTCTATGAATTTCACATCAGCAGATTGTTGTAGAATTTTGCAACAATCCCCAAATCTGGCAGTATTCTGGAGGAACAAGCCACTAGTTATTGGATTCCTGGGGCTTGACTTTAAAAGGGCTTGGCATGGCCCAGAGACTACTGTAAATCCATAGTGCAGCTTGCTGGTGCAAAGACAAAATCCATGCACTGGCAGAGATGCTGTTTTCAGCATTTCCTGTGCACAGGCATTAATTTGATGGTGGGCATTGCAGTGGAGGAATGCTACAGCTGGTGATACCTGGCATAGCAGTGTGGCACAGATGTGCATGAAGTCTACACAAGCTGCCATAAATCATGAAAATAGTCATAAAACAACAACAGCTGCAAAAATAATGCACATGTAGAAGAACTTGCGGTTGCACAAGCGAAGCCCCCCCCCCGCATACCTATTCATTTTTTGCAATTAAGTATTCTTTATTTTCATTTTCATACTTACAAACAATAGCAGCTATCAGTAACACCATACATAATAGGAACTGAAGTCCCGGAGGAACTTACCCTCTAACAACTCATAATAACATTCACAAAGTAAAAGGTGCTGAAGAACACATCAAAAGAAAAAAAATATTCTCCTCCCTTTCCCCAAATCTTGAACAATCAGAAAGCAAGAACACCCCCGCCGCATGCACCACACTTAATACATAAGACAGAATCTGTGGTCTGGTCCAGCTACAAAGACATCTTGTAACATTCTGTCAGTTACCTATTATTTTCCCGTCCACACCCAGGAGGAATAGTTAATGATGGGAGGACAACTATTAATATCTGAATTTATCTTTGAACTCTCTAGAAAAGCTCCCCACGTCTCTTGAAATCTGGCACAAGACTTAGTGGCATTTACCATGCTCCTCTCTGCATTTAAGGCAGCCTGGAATTCTGACCACCACTCTGTAATGGATGGGGTCCAAGGGTCCTTCCTATGCCTTAAGATTATAAGTTTAGTAACCAAACACACCATGGCAATCGGTGTTCTAAGTGTAAGCAAGGAGACCTTAGAGTAGTACCCTAATAAGCAGATTTACTCTGTGAAGTAAGCAGAGAGGGGAAGGTATTTTAAAATGTGGTCCTTAACCAGGTTCCAGAAGCTCTGAATCTTAGGACATGTCCATAGCTTATGGTACAATGAGGCTGGGGAAGTGCCACATTCCAGACACTCTGGTGAAGGCAATTTACCCATCCTATGTAACTTACCAGGGATATAATAAAGGTTATGTAAGACATTGAATTGAGTATTTCTTAATCTATCCTGCTTAATCAACTTAAAATTATTCAACCATATAGACTGCCATTGGTTGTCCGTTAGCTGGGTTTGTAAATTGTATTTTCAGTAATAGGCTACAGGAGCATAGCTCTGCCATTGGCTACTAACTAGTGCTTTATATAATTTTGAGACAGGTTTGACTTTTTTGACTTGTTCTAGAAAGGAACTTATGAAGGGCTCTAGGGTATCTACCCAAGGAGTCTTCCCCAGGAAGCTTCTTAAACAGTGTTGCACCTATGCAACATAAAACAAGTGTTTGGAAGGTAGGCTCCACTTTGTTTGTAGCTGCGACAGGGAGGGCAGGACAGAGTCTGATAAGAACTGTCCAAGACAGATCGATGATGGTAATGGTAACGCCCTAGCAGTGATCATAGGGTTGCCTGTTTTTAAATTAAGATTATTAAAAAGTGGCTGGGAGATGTCTTTCCTAATGCTAAGATGGTAACGGTTACAGAATTGGTGGAAGGCCATAATGCTCCAACCAATCAAAGAATCCTGAATGTGAAAAGGAACTGCTTTCCAAGGACAAAATAGTAGGCTTTGCAGAGACACTCATTCCTTTTTGGCCTGCTCCAACTCTAATGGTAGCCAAATAGGATTATGAGGGCTTCAGGTAAGGAAGGGAACCACAGCAAAAAAATGGGTTACATGTATAGCTAAGTAATATAAAAAGAAATCAGGTAGTTGCAACCCACCCTTTCTTATTGGACTGGTGAGCTTCCAGTAGGCCCTATGTGGGGGTCTCCCATTCTATGTGAAATCTGAGCAAAGACTATGGATCAGTTTAAGAGTACTATGAGGGAGAAAAATATCCAGGCTATTCAGGGGATAAAATATTGTACGTAAGATCATCATTTTTTAAGACATTGGATCTACCCCAGAAAAACAAAGGGCGTTTTCTCCATCTTAGCAAATCTTCCTTAATGATTTTTAATATAGGGTCAAGATTCAAGTCCTTTAGTTTACTTAGTTCTGAGGATAGCTTTATACCCAAATTAGTTACAGAATGTTTTTCCCATTGCAAACCTAAATCAACTAATTGTTTCTTGCTTACCAGAGTTGACAAAGGATAGAAAACAGTTTTATTCTTGTTTAATTTGTACTGTAATATCTCCCCAAACTCAGAGATAACCTGAAGGGTGGAGGAAAGAGAGCATACCCCATTAGTTAAATGTAGCAGCATATCGTCTGCAAAAAGTGAAAACTTATACTCTTGAGGGCCCACTCTAATCCCCTCAGTCAAACTGTCCTGCTTAATTACCCTCACCAGAGGTTCAGGATATAAATTAAGTAGGAAGGGAGATAAAGGGCAGCCTTGTCTAGTGTCATTTTTGAGGGGAAACGGATCTGACAAATGGTTATTACATAAGAGTCTAGCTCAGGGACACTGATAGAGGATACCAGTTTTACTAATAAAGCTCGCTGGGAAGCCATAATAGGGGAGCACTGCAACTAGAAAGGGCCAGGCCACACGGTCAAATGCTTTTTCTGCATCCAGAGACACCAATACTCCCTGGAGATGGGGGTCACTGGATGCAGAAATCAAATGACCTAGTTTCCGAAAATGGTCGTGTGACTGGGAGCTCCTGCTACTCTTGAGGACTGACTTTTTCTTAAATCTGTTGCAACAGTTCTTCTGTTTCTAAGCCCAATCTATCCTTTACTATTTCAAGTCCACAAGGCTGGCCACCTGTGGGCACCCCCTTCTCCCTACCTTGACTATGCTATAGTGTCCTCTTCGATTTTCCTTTTCCCACTCAGCTCCTCGTACAGGGAGGATATTGTGGTGACTTCAGAGTATATGTAAAAAAGGTTGTGTTTATTGTTGTTGGATTTAGTATGTAATAGCACTATGTTATAAAATACCTTAATGTATATACCTTATGTTTATGAAACCTGTAAATGTTTAAAATACCATGGCCCTTAGTGTTTTGATAGTGGTAAAAAGTACTAGGTGACTATTACAGAAATTAAGTTAGTTGTACTATTTCAAATCCATGGGAACTGATGTAAACTGAAAAAGTCTAAACATAATGGTAATTTCCATACATCCCATGATGCATTGCATTATGGAAGTATGACTGATGCTGTATTTCTTTGAAACTTGATTTGTTGCCAATGTCCTTTGGGGTAACCCTTCTTTCAGTGATTCTACATTGATGTTCTTTGTTTATAGCTTGTTTTGTTTTTCTACTTTTTGGGCCCCCACTATGTAAGTAAATGAGGGCTTGCATAAGGGTTATGGCTACAGCTCAACCGTTGAAGGGGATCAGAATGTGTTGGCTAAGTATAGGGAAAGATATTCATTGTCTGTTGCTGCAAACTGATTTACTGAAGGAGAAATAGCAAAAGGTTATTTCTTATATTTTGAATAAACATCACAAATAGATTGTGTGTTGAACCTGGAGTTCAGTGTCTGGTCCATCTGTTATCTCAAAACCCCTCTACAGACTTAGTATCAGAAGTGGAATAATTTGCTGGAAGCATCTGGACTGGCTGAAGCGGGGTGTTTTCTGTTGGATCTCACCCAGATATGCCAGGTGGACCAATGCACCAGAAGCTGCTGGAGAAGAAAGTCTGTGGACTTCGGCCCAGAACCATGGCTGACAGATGGAAGGAAGCTGCTGCCTGGACTGGCCCTGAGAGCTCAGAGGAAGGCCAAATCTGAAGGTGATGAAGAGATGCAAGAGGATGTGGAATAATCAAGGGAATTGCTTCCTTTTGAAGGCGCTCCACCTGAGGATATAGGGGAGTTGTTGAAATGGCTCTGCATAAAACAGGTGCAGATGGAAAGAGAGAGAGATACTGAGCAAAGAGATAGAGATATAGACCAGAGAAAGCAAGATGCCAAATGGGCTGATACCATGAGGGTCTTGCATGCAATCAATGCAGGGCAAACAGAAAGAGCCAGCAGCCTAAAAGACATTAAACTGTCTAAACTTTCAGACAGCAATGACATTGAGGCCTACCTCACAAAGTATGAGAGGACCGCTCGAACATGAGCATAGCCAAGGGAACAGTGGGTTGTTCAACTGGCACTGCACCTGACAGGCAGTGCCCAATTGGTTTATAGCCACATGGACTCCAGAGAGGCTGAGGACTATGACCGTGTGAAGCAGAAGATCCTCAGGCGCTATGACATAAACACTGAAACCTGTCACCAGAGATTTAGGTTTCTTAAAATGCAGTCACCGGATAACCCCCGAGAGACTTATGCCCATCTCAAGGAGCTCTGCTACAGATGATTACAACTGGAGAACAAGACCAAGGACCAACTTCTGGAGGCAGTGATTATTAAACAGTTTATTAAAGTGTTATCCCAGGATGTACATCTTTGGGTTTGGGATCAGAAGCAAGATTCCGCTGATAAAACCATCACATTGGCAGAAGACCTCCTGGCAGCCCGATCATCCAGATTCAGAGGGTTCCAAGAGACCTCAGGAGCTGTGACTACCAGCAATCTGGTAAGTTACCCTTTTACTTATAAACTGTCTAATCCAGCCCCGGAGAAACAAGACTGGAGAGCAGAGAGAAGGGGGCATATATTCCAATAGCTGAGATTGTATGCCATGGGTGCCAAAAGAAGGGCCATTATCTAAGAAACTGCCCTAATATAAAGAGAGAGACAGCTCACGCAGCCTTAGCGAACTTGGTTCACTTTATGACTACTGCACAGATTGAATCACAGAAGATGATGGGACTGACTGATTCAGAGAGCCACCAGACTCTTGTGTGAGATCTAGTGAATGGGAATAATAAAGGACAAAATATAACAGTCCTTTGTGTGCACGGTCATACCCATCGCTACCCTACAGCCACCATACAAATGACTGTTCAAGAAAAGACACAGGAAGTAAAAGTGGGGTTGGTACCTCATCTACCTGTGCCAGTTATTATCGGGCATGACCACACAGACTTTACTTCATTTATACATTGTCATGCTGCCCAGGACTCTGCTGTAGTTGTTGTGACCACCAGAGCGCAAATGAAGAAGGGACATTTACCATCTGTGTTCCCATTTGATGATGATGTTTTTGAGGATCCTGGCAAGGACCATAAGACTAAGGAGGAGAAGAGGAAGCTAAAGAAGGCCTGGATTGATTCTCATGCTGGTGTACAGACAGACTTGGGACATACTTTTAAATGTGATATTCAGCATGAGCAAAAAGCAGACCCTTCACTTAATCCTTTTTTTCACAGATAGGGAAGGGAGCAGAAAAAGGTGCCTCTCAGTTTGCTGTAAAATAGGGAATACTGTATTGAGAATACACAAACCCCAGAACTGGAGAGGTAATAGACCAACTAATAGTTCCAGAAAAATTCCGCTCCCAAATCATGTATCTGGCTCATGACATTCCATTAGTAGGCCATGCAGGTAGAGACAGCACCCTGAATAGGATATTACCCAGGTTTTATTGGCCCTCTATCCATGAGGACATAACTGAGTACTGTAAAGCATGTGCTGAGTGTCAGAAGGTAGCTAAGGCAGGAAAAAGGGATGGAGTACCACTACAACCCATCCTCATTGTGACTAACCCCTTTGACAGGATAGCCATGGATATAGTGGGCCCCCTAGAAAAGAGCTCCAAGGGTAACAGATTTGTACTGGTCATATGTGACTATGCTACCCGCTACCCAGAAGCTATTCCCATGAGAACTGTCACCGCCCCAAGGATAGCAGAGGAGCTAGCAAAGGTATTTAGCTGCATGGGAATCCCCCAAGAAGTACTTAGTGATCAGGGGAGTAATTTTAATGCATACCTGCTCAAAGAATTGTACCATCTGCTGGGCGTGGTAGCAGTGCGTACTTCCCATACCACCCACAGACTGACAGCATCATAGAAACATTTACAGTAATCAGACATTAAAGAGAATGTTGACAAAATATGTGAAAGAAGGTAAAGACTGGGATAGGTACCCCCCCTATTTACTTTTCGCTTACAAGAAAATCCCTCAAGCATCCACTGGTTTCTCGCCTTTTTCATTATTGTATGGGAGGAACACGAGGGGGCCACTGGATGAGGTTAAAGAACACTGGGAAGAAGGGAAGGAGGCAAGACATCTTAATGTCGTAGAGTACATGACTCAGTTATGCAAACGCCTGGTGAGGTATATTAACTTGGCACACCAGAGCTCAGAACAGAAGCAAGCCTTGCAGAAAGATAGATATGGCCACAGTTTGACAACTAAAACATTTCAGCCCAGGGATCAAGTGTTGTTACTCCTTCCTTCCACAGAGAACAAACTACTGATGAAATGGCAGGGCCCCTTAATCACTTTGAGGCAAACAGGAGCAGTGAACTATGAGCTTAGCATGCCTGGAAAGAGACCTGCCCAGAACATTTTGTTTATTGCTTGTTTTGTTTTTCTACTTTTTGGGCCCCCACTATATAAGTAAATGAGGGCTTGCATAAGGGTTATGGCTACAGCTCAACCATTGGATGGGATCAGAGATCCCTGTTAGTAGGTGCTGGCTAAGTGCAGAGAAAGGACATTCATAGTCTGTTGCTGCAAACTGATGTACTGAAGAAGAAATATGCCATTGCAGAAGGTTATTTCTTGTATTTTGAATAAACATCACACAGAGCTTGTGTGTTGAACCTGAAGTTCGGTGTCTGGTCCATCTGTTATCCTACAACCCTCCACAGGTCAGAAGGAAACCTACTGGATACAAACCCCATTTGTTCCATCCCGATTAGGGATGTCCATACTCCACCTAATCGAGAGGCTAACATTTTGGTGTATATTTTAATATCCACATTAATCAATGAGATAGGCTGGTAATTGTCAATCTGGGTGGGGTCTTTCCCTGGCTTGGGGGGCAAAATAATTATAGCTTCGAATAGAGAGGGATCTGTCACAGAGCAGGAGTCCCAATATCCAAACAACTGATGAAGTAAGGGAACCAACTGAACCTTAAAACACTTATAAAACAAGCATTTGTCAATGCCGAATGTTTGCTTGCTGGCATTGGCAGTGGTAGTGTAGAAGTTACAGAGCTGCATAATAGGAATGGCAGTGAAGTATTGAACTGAAGCCAACCCCACCACCACCCTGCAGAGAGTGACAGGCATTGGGGTGTGCCTTTGGGTTGTCAGGCATAACGGCCACGCAATTTCACCACACCCCACCCTGCAGACACTGACAAGTGTCACGGTGTTCCTTGGGGTCTTTGGCCCTTATGTGCACCCCATTCCATTAGGAAATATGGTGAGATGGGTGCAACATAGTAGAATGGGGTGAACTTTGGGGCTGAAGAGTCCAAGGCATACCTTGATGCCTCTCACTGGCTGCAGGGTGTGGAATGGTATGAGCATTACAGGCAAGAATCCCAAGTCACACCCCTGATGCCTGTCATTCTCTACAGGGTTGGGCATCATGGTTAGAAACCCTAATACCTCAGGCATTCATTGGTATTTTCACTCCAAATGTTCAAGATGTTTTTGTGACCCACCTCATGAACAGGGGAATATCAGTTTATTGTGGCTGCTTATGCTGGCGACTATGGCATTTAGCACCACAGGTGCAAAACATTCGAACAGGATGTAAAAAAGACAGCTGTACTGTTCATGGGGAGATGTAAAAATGGCAATGTTGCAAATCTGCTGTAAAAATATTTTAAAAAATGGTGAAGTCACGAGCGTACATAGAAACTGCAACGCACACCCATAATATAATTAAGTTGGGAATTTTTTTACAGCAGATTGTCATCTCAAGCATTTTGGTGCCTCCGATCATGAACAGTGTCACTGTGATTTTCTTTATCTGTCCCGAACAATGATTTCCCACAGCGACCATGCATCTCTACGCTGAAAGTGTGAAAACACACTTCGGCCATGTTGTGAAAAATGACAGCTGTACTATAAATAAGGAAGTGTGGAAAAATGCCACTGGTGAAAATCTGGACTTAAAATATTACAGTCATGAATTTACGAGGGTGCGTGGAAACTGTGCAATGCTCACTCGTAACAGTCATTTTCACCAAATTTTCAACATAGCCATTTTAGGACCTCTGCTCATGAACAGTGTAACTGTGATTTTCTTAATCTGTCCCAAACATTGCTTTTGCACACCAACAGCACCATTGTGCGCTACATGTGCGAAAACACATTTTGGGCAGCATATGAAAAATGGCAGCTGTACTGTTCATAAGGAAGAGTAACAAATGGCAATGTTGAAAAATCTGGAGTGAAAATATTAAATTCGCAAACTTATGAGCATGCATAGGAACTGCAACGCATGCGCTTGTAAAACAGTCATTTTAGGAATTTTTCACCAAATTTTAACATAGCCATTTAAGACCTCTGCTCATGAACAGTGTCACTGTGATTTTCTTAATTTGTCCTGTACATTGATTTCAAGATAATCGACTGCGCTATTGTGCTGCTACATGGGCGGGAAACAACGCTTTGGGCAGGATGTGAAAAATGACAGCTGTACTACTCATAAGAAGGTGTGGTAAAATGGCAATGTTGAAAATCTGGAGTGAAAATATTGAAAATTTGTGAACTTACGAGCATGCGTAGGAACTGCGCAATGCACGCATGTAAAACAGTAATTTTTTTGAATTTTTTCACCAAATTTTCAACATAGCCATTTTAAGACCTCTGCTAATGAACAGTGTCACTGTGGTATTCTTAATTTGTCCCGTACATTGATTTTTCACACCGACTGCGCTATTGTGTGCTACATGGGCGGAAGCACGTTTTGGGTGAAATGTGGAAAATGACAGCTGTACTGCTCATTAGAAGGTGTGGTAAAATGGCAATGTTGAAAATCTGGAGTGAAAATATTAAAATTCGTAAACTTATGAGCATGCATAGGAACTGCGCAACGCACGCTCGTAAAACGGTCATTTTTAGGAATTTTTTCACCAAATTTTCAACATAGCCATTTTAAGACCTCTGCTCATGAACAGTATCACTGTGGTTTTCTTAATTTGTCCCATACATTGGTTTCGCACACCGACTGTGCCATTGTGCGCTACATGGGCGAAAACACATTTTGGGTGAGATGTGAAAAATAACATCTGTACTACTCATAAGAAGGTGTGGTAAAATGGCAATGTTGGAAATCTGGAGTGAAAATATTGAAAATTCGCGAACTTACAAGCGTGCGTAGGAACTGCGCAACGCACAATCATAAAACAGTCGTTTTTTTGAATTTTACCACCAAATTTTCAAAATAGGCTTCTTGAGAGCCCACCTTATGAACACTGGCAGCGTCGTTTCGTTAATCAGTCCTGAAAGCTGATTTCATGCAGTCACTGCGAAATCACCCTTCAGGCCCGAATAACGCCATGACAGTGACAGCATTTATGAGAAGGGGTCCCAAAAATTCCATGTTGAAAATTTGGTGCAAAAATTCCAAAAAATGCCTGAGATATGCAATAAAGTTGAACAAACCCTATCTATCCCATTATACAGCTTACCGGCATTTCCTCAGTTCGCGGTCGGCTTTGAAGAGTGCAGACCACCGAAGATCATCGCGCCGAGCTCCGGAGGTAAGTATGGGGTGAGGGGGTTGTGGGGAGGCAGGGTGCACAGTGGATGGGTGCGGGTTGTGGGAAGGGGGGCAGGAAGACTGCGTGGGACCGTTTTTTTCTTTTCAGGTATTTGAAAAAAAAAGATGATGTGGACGTTTGCCACGCTGGGTGGGCTCCCAGCGTGGCAGAAGGATGGCTGGGAGGGCTTGGAGCCATCGGGATTGGGCACCCCGTCGGCCATGGATTTGTTGCCACACTGGGTGGGCTCCAGCGTGGCACCCTGTACTCGGGATAGTGAAGCCACGGGGATTGGGCACCCCGCCGACTATACCATTGAGTTGTCACGCTGGGGTGGGTACCCAGCATGGCATTTGGAAGGCTTTGGGGGGGAGTGCAGCACAGCCTACAGGGGATTGGGCACCCCCATCAGCTATAGAGTGTGTGCATGGGGGGGAGCATGCAGTATGCGTGCGTGTGTGTGTAGGGGGAGCTGCTCATGAGCAGGAGATATCTTATCGCTGCTCACTGAAGCGTAGCTCCCCCTTTCAACTGCATGCCACTGCATTTTGGAGCTTGTCCTAGACAGCTCCAGCATGCATTGGCAGACAGGGGCCATGCCTGCCAACAAACTGACTGAATTGGAAAAGGGGGTGACACACCTCCAAAAACTCGGATGATGGCACTGTGTTTCTTGCACATGCATGCAAGCAAACATAATGACCCTATGTACCCATCAGGGCCAGGGGCTTTATCAGGTTTCAGGGACTCTATGGCCTCTTCAGTTTCTTTTTGAGATATAGGTTTAGTTAAGAGCTGTTGAGCCTCATCAGATAGCTTGGGAGGTTGAGTCTTTAGAAGGAATGCCGAAGTCAGATGGGACTGAGGATTGTTAGCTGTAGGCAGGGAATAAAGCTGTTGGTAATATTCTCTAAAGTAAAAGAGCATCCTCTGAAGATCAGATACTAAGGAACCTGTATGTGGCTGCCTAATAGCTGTTATCCATTTGGCAGTCCCCCGCTGTTTCAGCTGCCATGCTAGGTATTTACTTGCCTTACTCCCCTGCCCAATATACGTCGCCTTCACCTGAGAAGCTATCCTTTCCATTTTGTCTAAAAGAGATCTAGCATATTGTGATCTTAGGTGATCTAGTTCTAGTGTCTTGTCAGTGGAAAGAGCCTCAACCCCTTTAGACTCTAGTATACAGATTTTTTCCAGGCATTGATTATTGTGAAACTATTTTCTTCTCTTGGATACCATGGCAATTCAAATTAGTTCACCTAGCCATGTGTCCTTTAGTGCAGCTCATACCTTGTAAACTTCAGGGATAGAGTTAATATTTTCTCTAATTGTACTAGAAAGAAATGAGCCAAAATGAAGAACGATTTAGTCACCTCTCAGAAGGGGTCCATGGCTCCTACAGCCTGCATCCCGGGCATGTGGCAGTGGCAGCAGTGTCGGTCAGATGGAGTGTGACTCCTCAACATGATCTGTCCTCCCTGGGCAGAGCCTCAAAGAGAAGAGGGGGAAGAAAAATGACAGCAGACCAAAGGGTGCCACAAAAAATAGGTCTGAATGGAAAACACTCCGAAAACTTTAGTTCCGCCACCAGGAGACCCAGTCCAAACAGGAACACTGGGTGAGAGCAGAACTCCTTGAATGTTCTCCTGCCCCCCCCCCCAGCAGTGCCAGAGATTCAGGTCATGGTGGTGAGTAGGCTTGGGCCAAATTTTGCATTTTTCTCATGCCATAGGCACCTGGAGGGGGGATGAGGTAGTGAATGGGAAATTAGAGGGACAGAGCCCTAGTAACCAAACCCATGAATATTGCTTAGGGCAATAGGGAAAAAAACAAACATTTGTCAATGCTGAATGTTGATTGCGTTGGTCTGTTGAGCTTGCTCAGTGGCCCTCTGTCACTGGCACATTCTTTTTGTCCCGGTGCTGCAGGCTGCTCATTTGTAGTGGGCTGCTGCCAGCATTGGCACCTTGTTCAGCTGAGGAAGAAATATGCAGCTGTCCCGACAGAGCTCCATTGAGGTGGCTCACTCCCCCTCTCTGACTCACTCATTCTATTTCTCCTGGTGCTGCAGGCTACCCTTTTGAACTGGGCTCCTGCTTGTGTTGGTGGCTTTTTCTACCCACAAAGAAATCCACAGCTGTCCCGACATATCTTCGCTGAGGTTGTTCACTCCGCCTGTCTCACTCACTCATTCTGGTTCTCCTGGCACTGCACGCTGCCCTTTTGTACTGGGCTCCTGCCTCTGTTGGCATCTTTTTCTGCCCACAAAGAAATGTGCAGCAGTCCCGACAAAGCTCCATTGAGCTCGCTCACTCCCCTTCACTCACTCGCTCATTCTCTTCTGCTACCGCTGCAGGCTGCCCTTTTCTATTGGGCTCCTGCCTGTGTTGCTGCCTTCTTATGCCCACAAAGAAATTTGCAGCAGTTACACTACAGCTCTGTTGAGCTCACTCACTCATTCTGGTTTTCCTACCACTGCAGGTTGCCCTTTTGTACTGGGCCCCTGCATGCATTGCTGCCTTTCTCTGCACACAAACAAATCTGCAGCAGAGTCAAAAAAGCCCTGTTGAGCTCACTGACTCCCCCTCCCTCACTCGCTCATTCTGTGTCTCCTGGTACTGCAGGCTTCCCTTTTGTACTGGGCTCCTGCCTGTATTAGTGGCTTTTTCTGACCAGAAAGAAATCTGAAGCAGTCCTGACACAGCTCCACTGAGCTCGCTCACTCCCCCTCTGTCACTCTCGCATTCCATTTCTGCCGGCGCTGCAAGCTGGCCATTTGTACTGGGTTCCTGCCTGTGTTGCCGCATTTTCTGCCTACAAAGAAATCTGCAGCAGTGACACTAGAGCTCCCTTGAGCTCGCTCACTATCGCTCTGTCACTCGCTCATTCTGTTTCTCTTGGCGCCGCAGACTGCGCTTTTGTATGGGGCTCCTGGCTGCGTTGGCACCTTTCTCTGCCCACTAAGAAATCCACAGCTGTCCCGATAGAGCTCCGTTAAGGTCGCTCTCTCCCCCTGTCTCACTCACTCCTCCTCCTCCTGGTTCTCCCAGCGCTGCAGACTGCCCTTTTGTACTAGGCTGCTGCCTCTGTTGGCACCTTTTTCTGCCCACAAAGAAATCTGCAGCAGTGACACTAGAGCTCCGTTGGGCTCGCTCACTATCGCTCAGTCAGTCGCTCATTCTGTTTCTCTTGGTGCCGCAGACTGCGCTTTTGTATGGGGCTCCTGGCTGCATTGGCACCTTTGTCTGCCCACTAAGAAATCTGCTGCTGTCCCTACTGAGCTCTGTTGAGGTTGCACAGTCTCCCTCTCTCATTGCTCATTCTGTTTCTCCTGGCGCAGCAAGCTGCCCTTTTGTACGGGGCTCCTGCCTGCATTGGTGCCTTTTTCTGCCCACAAAGAAATCCCAACAGTCCTGATAGAGCTCTGGTGAGCTGACTAAGTCCCCTTGTCTCACTCACTCATACTGTTTCTCCCACCGCTGCAGGCTGGCCTGTTGTACTGGGCCCCTGCCTGTCTTGATGCCTTTTTCTGCCCACAAAGAAATCCGCAGCAGTCCTGACAGCACTTCAGTGAGTTTGCTCACTTCCCCTCCCTCACTCGATCTCTCGCTCTGTTTCTCCCAGTGCTGCAGGCTGCCCTTTGTACTGGGCTCTGTGTTGGGGGGCCTTTGTCTGCCCACAAACAAATCTGCAGCAGTTCTGACAGAGCTCAGTTGGGCTGGTCACTCCCCCTCTCACTGGGTCGATCTTAATCTGTCCCAAATACTGATTTCCCAGAGTGACGATGCTGTTGTCCGCAAGAGTGCAAAACATATTTTAGCCAGGATGTGAAAATGACAGCTGTAGTGTTCATAAGGAGTTGTGAAAAATGCCACTGTTGAAATGTGGTGTGACAGTATTGCAAATTTGCGGTTACAAGGGTGCGTGGAAACAGTTCAAGCGACGCTTGTAACCTGATCATGTTATGGAGTTTCATCACCAAATTTTCAACATAGGGATTTTAGGACCTCTGTTCATGAACAGTGTCACTGTCAATTTCTTAATCTGTCCCGAACACTGACTTCCCACAGTAACCATGTTATTCTGCGCCGGAAATGTGAAAACACATTTCGGTCAGGATGTGAAAAATGACAGCTGTACTGCTTATAGAGGGAAGTGAAGTGTTCAAATAGTCACTACATGGTGTTATTTCAGTGTTACAGTAGCAGTGTACACTTCCTGCACACTTCATTTCATAATGCAGTCCATCAGTGTTTAATCAGTGCATCTTCAGGTCTCTTTTGGTGTACATGCAGTGCTGATACAGTGTGTGCGAATTATGTTAATTAGCACTGTAATTACACTGCAAAAGTACTGCAATTTGCAGTGTTTTGTCATCAACACTGCCTGAAGCAGTGTTCTGTCAGCAACACTGCCTTAAGCAATTTTGCACTGCTTTTTCAGTGTGTGAATTATGTTAATTAGCACTGTAATCACACCGCAAAAGTACTGCAATTAGCAATGTTTTCAACGTTGCCTGAAGCAGTGTTGCATTGCTTTTTCAGTGTGTGCGAATTATGTTAATTAGCACTGTAATCACACTGCAAAAGTACTGTGATTAGCAGTGTTTTCAACACTGCCTGAAGCAGTGTTGCATTGCTTTTTCAGTGTGTGCGAATTATGTTAATTAGCACTGCATCAACACCTGTATTGCACTTCAGTGTGCAGTGTGATTTTGGTAGCACTCCTGTCAGCAGTGTTGTAGTTCTGTTTAAGTGTATTAGGCTGCATTAAAGATGGTGTCGCATAAAATTCAACAAAAACAAAACAGTATTCATCTGCAAGTATCTGCAACCTCAGCAGAGGAAGCTTTGCTTAAGGGTTCCTGAGTGAGAAAGTTGTCTGTGAATTCCAAAGAAGATGGAGATCTTGAGGGCTATGTCTAGAGGAGGTACTAAAGTCTGTTACCCCATGTGTGACTCAAAGTCACAAGGAAGGGGTGGAGATTTAGGCAAAGGAATGACCAACAATCGTTCTGGTTTGCAGAAAATGGTATGGGAGCCTCCCTAATATGCAGGTCCTCACCAGTATTTCCAGGTTTATCTTCAAAAGGAGAAGAGACCCTCTTCGGACTGGGAGCACATGCACGGTGTGGAAAATTATTTTCGGTATCAAGGGGCTGTTCGAGTGAAGTGTGTGTATGTATATGTATATGTGTGTGTGTGTGCATGTCTGTGTGTGTATATATCTCTCTCTCATTCATATATATATATATATATATATATATATATATATATATATCTATAATGGGATTATCAATCGCATTGGACAAACACCATTAGGTGACT
This sequence comes from Neoceratodus forsteri, assembly GCA_016271365.2. Classification (NCBI taxonomy): domain Eukaryota; kingdom Metazoa; phylum Chordata; order Ceratodontiformes; family Ceratodontidae; genus Neoceratodus; species Neoceratodus forsteri. The sequence goes on from CM028130.1 coordinate 61,866,498, forward strand.
GTGCATATGTCAGAGTGCAACCACACACCTGCACTTTACTCCCTCCAAAACAATTTTGTCATTTTATAAGATAGATAACCCACTGCGTGGTGTGTGGAAGCGCAGTGATATACACACGGCTTGGGTGGTTGATGCACTCCGCCTGTGGCCTCATGTGCAACAACACACATCAAGGTGTGAGTATATCAGAGCGTGACCGCACACCCTACAGTGGGTTATTACACACACACACACACACACATACATATAGACAGTACTTGTTGCAAAACAAAAACACTACATTAATGCAGGCATTAGAATGCAAAACACACTAAGCAAGAAAATGAAAAACAGGATTTGAGCCTCACGAGTCTTGGCAAATTGGTTGTGTGGTGTCCCCTGGAGTTCCCAACCTTGATGCCCATCCCATACCCCCCCAGCCCATAGTCTCCTTTCTAAAGCACAAGGTACAGCTCCAACCCAGTGCCTCCCATAGCAGCCATTCGTACCTGTAAAACAAGAACAGCAATAGGCTTACAAGGGATCTGCAGCTTGTTATAAACTATTATATGACAAACAATATAGGGTAAACAAAAAAACAATACTTATCTGATACGTATGGTCAGTGTCCTCCTACTCCCAGTCAATGTCCTGTCAGACCTGTAGATATAAACGGGAAAATGGGTCAGTGTGAAAAATAAAAATACTGATCAGCTGGGTTAGTTGGGAAGGCTCTGTAGAGGTTAAATTAAAAAAAGTGGGTTGGGGGGGAGTTACCAGACCTGTACCACACCATCAACCTGGCTTTTAGAATGGACTCAGTCACTCAGTGGATGTCATGGTTGGGGGAGGGAGGAGGAGGAGGAGGACTCCTTGCCCGTGCCACTAGAATTGATCTTTTTTGGGGGTAGGTCGTCATGTTGCTCCACACATCAACCAACACAGGGTGGGATAAATAAACCAAGGAAAAGATATTCAAGGCACAATGAATGCTTCCCCGGTGGTTTAGTGGATCCCCCCTCCCTTTTCCCAATCTGCCTGTAGAATACACAGGAACACAGGTATGTGATGGCAGAAAGGGACCGCAAGCCCACCTAGTCTGCCCACTTCGCCTAGATATCCACTAGGCCTTTTCTGTAGTCCCCCCCCGTGCCAGTTGCCCTCTGTGCTTTTCCCATGCCCTCGTGAACCCTCCCACCATTTCTCTCAGCAGCCCATTCCGGTTGTCTACCACCATCTCAGTGAAGAAGTACTTCCTAATCCTTCCTCTATGTCCCCCCCAACCGATTTGGAATTTCCAACTACCATCCATTGCAGTATAGCACACCACAGCAGGCCAACTGTGACCATCTCTAGGCAGATATACGCAGACACAACCAGTCCCAGAACTGCCTTTAGCTGGCAACAGGCAATAGAAGTTCCAATAGCCTGCAGTGCACATTTGAGCCTACACAATCTCTTATCAGATGTTTTCCACTTCTGCTCTTCTCCAGAGGATAAGTCAGTCTGTGACAGAACTTAGCTCATGGAGTTTGGTGGGGCCAGTAAACCAAAGCTGAGAGCCTATATAAACTCTTAACATGCACTGTAGGACAATCTCCCACAGCAAAGAACTTCAGGATCTGCTGTAAATGAAGCTGTCAGTGCAGAATCCAGCAAAACCTGTCATCATAATCCACTACACTACAGCACACATCAGGCAAACCAAAATGTTTCCACATGCAAAGTGTACATTGGCACCAGACCCACTCTTATGTGGGACCCTTGACACAAGCCAGCCAGTGGGTATTGTGGTAAGGAGGGACAAAACCTTTTACCACGCAGGTACATCAGGGAGAAAAGGAAGGCAAGGGGAGATACTGAGTGTCTGAAATGGGTGGATGGAGGGAGGGTAAAAGATGACCACCAAAAAGCAGAAACACTGAACAAATACTTCTGTTCGGTTTTTACAAAGGAAGGGGCAGGAAATGGGCCAGCATTAATAAGGATGGAGAGATCGTAGAAAAGGACACAGCTCCCTTTGCAAAAGAAAGGATCCTCATGGAACTGGCAGCAATAAGGCTATGGGCCAGATAGATGCACCCCTGGACACTGAGGGAGCTAAGGGAGGTGTTAGTAGGTCCTCCGACTACCCTGTTCACCCTGTCTTTGTACACTGGTGACATGCCCAGGGATTGGAGAAAGGCTGATGTGGTCCCACTTTACAAAAGTGTTAACAGGGAGGATGCAGGAACTACATACTGGTCAGCCTGAACACAACAGTGGGAAAAGTAATGGAAATACTGCTGAAGGAAAGAATAGTGGAGCACCTGGTTGTCAATGGTCTATAGGGGAATTGGGGGAAGGGAACATTGTTTAATCAGGAGTAGCACACTAATCTGAAGATGGTTTCCAGATGCAACCTGGAGCACAAAGAAGTTAAGTAACTTGCTCAGAATCACACAGTATGCACTTAGACGGCTGTTGGATTCAAACCCAGGTCTCCAGATCTGTAGCTCAGAGCCTTTACCCATGTGCTATACTGCCTCCAGGACCCAAGGCAGTTTGGTTTTATGGGGACAGGTTGTGCCCTACAAACTTAACTGAGTTTTTGACTGGCAACAAGGAAGGTGGATGGAGGAGGATGTGGCTACCCAGATTTCAGCAATGCCTTTGACACTTTGCCACATAGAAGGCTGGTAAATGAGCTGGAAGGCTTAGGGTGGAACAGAAAATAACAAGGTGGGTGGAGAACTGTCTCAAAGACTGAAACCAGAGGGTGGTGGTAAGGCAAATGGGTGCCCAGGGTGGCAGTGGTGTGTCCCAGGGGTTGGTGCTGGGACCCATCCTTTTTTAATATCTATAGCAACGATTAGCCCAGTTCCAATCAGGGGAGGAGAGCTGTTCTTTCTAGACCATGGCTTGTCGCTGGAAGTGGTCTGGGCAGGCATTCTAGGGCTACATCGGCAGTGGGAGAAGGTGGGATCACATTGGTGATCGACAAGGAAGCTCTTTTTGGCGGGGGACAGGCAATGCATACCGGGTCCACATCAGCCCCAACTTTGCAAGCCGGCGACTCAGGAAGGAGTGCCAATCAGTGAATAGGGCGTGAAACCTTGACTGTGTGACTGGGCCATAAAAGGCAAATAGTCCAGTCACAATCAGAGGAGGAGAGAGCTGTTCTTTTGTTCCACACCACCACCTGGCCCTGACCTCTATTAAATGGTCGGTGAGGGTGGAGCCTTGGAGGAGGACAAGTCTAGATTGGGCAAACTGGAACACTAGGAAGTTGGATTGTTATTGATTGGGGGAAAAGGGTCCTGTACTCTGTGCTGCTTGGACAACACTGCCTACTACCAGGAAGGGGCATAATGAAGCAGACTGTATAAATGACTGTGTATGCCAACACATCTGAGGGAGTAGGCAAACTATGTGTGAATCGATTACTGCTAGGGCCTCTGAGCTGGCTAGTGTTGTGATGGGCTAATTTTGCTTGTGAACCGCCTCACTGCTAGGGCTAGAAAACTGGCTACTGTCAAGAAAGAGGAAAATTGCTGTAATTGAGGGGGTAACTGCTTGGGTTTTGAAAGTGAACACTGACTGAATTATTTCTGTTAGAGGGCCGCATTGCTCACCTAAAATGAAGGTAGACTTGGGGTGGCCAAGCGGCACCTTTGTAGAGTGATTAGGTGTACAGGTGCAAGGGAAGAACATTAAATTGGGCAAGGAGACTCAGAGGGTGCCCAGTGTGTTTTCAGTTGGCAGGTCTTAGGAGGAAGCAGAGAGATCAGAAGGCAGCTGGAAGGCGGGAGGTGGGGAGGAAAGGTGGAAAGGACCTCATGAGAGTACACGAGGCCAATATGGCATAACCCCCGGAACAGGTAGACAAGGATCATATGGTTACTCATGAGGGGTGGAGCACAAAACAAGCAATGTACGGAAATCACTGCGTAGGGAGGTGGCTGACCAGAAGGAAAGGAGACAGGAGAGAGCAGGTCGGGGGCAAGCATCACACTTACTAATCTATTCATCTTGCTGTATACGGGAGATGAGGTGGAGAGGCTGGCGGGAGGAGGGGAGCAGGCAGACAGAGAGGGTTTGGTCAGTAAGCTGGGGAGATGGGGCAGGAGAGAGAGCCAGATCCACAGAAGGGGAGGGGGGAAGAGATTAGCCTAGGTGGGAGGAGGTGGGGAGGAAGGGGAGGCAGAGGAAGCCAGGTGGGAGTGAGGGAGGACTAAGGTTGGGCAAGCATCCAGGTTAGGAAGTCAACCAGGGATAAGGGAATACTCTAGATAGGCCAGCCCAGGGTGGAGAAAACCAGATGAGGTGGAGAGGAGGGGGGGGAGACGGGGGGGGGAGAAACACAACAGATGGGGTGAAGGATGCAGAACTTGGGGGAGGCAAGGAGGGAAGCAGTAGGGAGCCTGGGTGGGGGATCTGAGGATACCAGCCCAGAAAGAGTCCACGGAGATCTGGGTGGGGGGCAATCTGTGCCACCCAGGAGGTTGGAGGGGCAAGGAGCAAGCTGGGAGCTACAGGTAGAAGAATGAGCATGGTAGTGCAAGCACAGGCTTGTGATCCCCAGGCTGAGGGAGGAAGAGAAGTAAGCTGGGGAGTTGATGACAGAAGGAAGAGCCTGGATGGAATCTAACGGGCCAGTAAAGTGGGGGTGAGAAGTGATCCTGCTAAGGACTCCATGATCTGGGGCATCCAGTGGGAGGCAGGGAGGAAAAGGCAGCCCAGTCAAGGCATATGTATCCCAGGCCTAGCTCACACAAGGCCAAATTCCAGCTATACTCGATCAACATTGAATGGTAATCCTCAGATGAAACATCTGGGAACAAATGACTTAGAGGGAACAGTGAACTAGAAATCCAGGCAAGATTCTGAGAACTAGCTAGGGTTTACCACTCTATAGAAGTGCAGTCTCCTTCTTTGAGATTCTGCCAGTACCTACGGTGTCCAGGGAGACCAAACATAAACTTAGAGGTGTGAACCAGTGGCTCAGGGACTGATGCAGGGCAGAAGGGTATGGGCTGGTGAGGGACTGGGGGATACATGGGAGGACAAGAGGTTATATGCCAGGGATAGGCTACACCTCAACTTGGAGGGGAGGGAGATCTTGAAACTAAATCTTGCTGGATTCATAGTCAAGAGGTGGAGTTTAAACTTATAAAGGGATGGGTTAAGTAAAAGAGTGGCTCCAGGAGGGCTGCTCGAGGGTCCAGGTCCAGGGCATGACAAGAAGGCAGGTAACTGCAATCTAAATCCATCCAGAGCTGTGCAAGAAAGGGCATCTAGGGACTACTCAGGGTCGAGATGACTGGAGAAGGGAGAGGTGTCAGGATGGAGGACAGCCCTGCTCAGTGCTAGGAGCATGGGCAACAAAATGCCCAAGCTCCAGGTGATGCTGGTTGAGGGATCAGTGATGCGCAGCAATTACTGAGACAAGGGCCACTCAGAAAATGATCAGACCTAAATTGTGGGAATTTTGGCTACAAAATATTCAGGAAGGATAGAGGAGAGGGAAGAGAGGAGTGTAGCATTGATAGCCAATGACATAGCGGCAGAGTGGAGGAGGCTATAGGGCAGGTGGAGGAGATCTGTAACCCTCACAAAAGAAGGGAGTGCAAAGATTGAAAATAGGGTGGTGTACAGAACCCCAATGATGGAAGAGGCCCTGGAGGACAAACTAGTTGAGAACATCAAGGGCATTGTGACCGTGGAAAGGGTATGGTAGTGATCATGGTGACCTTAATATGCTGGGACGGACTGGGACACTATGGCATCCTCTGTGGCCAGGAACAGAGACTCATGAATGTGTTCCAATATGCCTTCCTGGTCCAGCAGGTGGGAACCTACTAGGAGGAGCGGATACTGGATTGTGTCCAGCAGACAGTCACCAGATAAAGGCCTGAGGTGCAGCCTGCTGGCAGGTGGTGATCACACTACAGTCTGGTTTCTGCTGTATCTGGGGAGGATAAATATTCTAATACAGTAGTAGTGGACTTAAGAGAACGGACTTCATGGCATGGGCAGGATTCTACAGGGGAGCTTGGACAAGATTAGGCTGACATGGATGCTGGCAGCTTGTGGGAGGCCATTAAGATGGGGAGAGTACTAACCCCTGTACAAAGGTAAGGCGAAGCATGGTAGAGCCACTGCTGTGTTGGTGGGACCAGGAGGCAGGAGGCAGGAGGGATAAAAAAGGCTGTTCATGGCTGTTTTAAGCTGCCTAGGGGATAGGGAGAGGGGTATGAATTGATGGCTGGAAGGGTCACTATAGTGGTGAGGGGAGCCAAGGTGAGGAGGGAGCAAAACCTGGCTAGGGATATCCAAAGGGGTAAAAGGGATTTTATAGATACACATGGGAGAAGAGAAAAGGGATGGCACAGATCAGCATGATTAGGACTGAGGAGGGATGGACTCAGGAGGCAGGGGAAATCAGGCAGAGGTGCTAAATGAGTACTTTGCCTTGATATTTACGGAGGGAGGCAGGTGACTCTCCAGCCCAATAGGAAGGAAGGGCCAGCAGAGTCAAGAGGTCCAGGATGGAGCCTAGAGGGCTGAAAGAAGTTGAGGGACAGGCTGGGCCAAGTCTAGAAGGGGATGTGGTGTTAAATGAGGGGGTGGGCTGGGAGGGAGGAGAAATCATAGGAAAGGGTGAAGGAGGCCTTTTTGACATTAAAACTGATAAGGTACCGGGGCTGATTGGTTGCATCTGAGGGTTATGAAGGAATTGGCTGATGAGCTTGCAGCACCAGTGGCAGCACTTTCAACCCCCTGCTGACAGGATGGGTGCTTCAAGACTGGAGGGTGGCCCATGTGGTGCCTATCCACCAATGGAGGTCTAGAGAGGAGATGGGAATTATAGGCTTGTCAGCCCAACATCTGTGGTGGCCAAAGTAATGGAGGCATTATCAAGGATAGGCTCAGGAGGCAGCTGGAAGGATGGGGGCAACTGGATGACAAACATTATGGCTTCATCCCAGGAGATCGTGTTAGACCAACCCCATAGATTTTTATGACTGGGACCTGAACTGGCATAGACTGGAGGATGTCCTATACCTGGTTTCAGTAAGGCATTTGATTCAGTACCCAAAATGGGCTGCTACACAGTTAGGGGTGGACATTTGCTTAGATTGGGGGTGGGGGAGAGGACAGTTGCTCAGATGGGTAGAAAATTGGCTAACAGGGCAAATACAGAGGGTGGTGGTGTAGTCTCCTCCTCCTCCAAGAAGGTTACCAGTGGTCCCTGCTGTTGGTACTGCCTCCTGTTCAATGCCTATGTCTTGATATATGGAGGGCGTTAAGAGTAGGATGAGTCTTTATGATTACTAAAACTAGGACATTAAGGACGGAGACGGGTTTTAGAGAGACAGTCCAGAGGACCTGATACCCTGTGGGGCGGCCAGGGAGGTGGACTGAGAGCTTGTTGTAGGAAATGTTGGGTGCTGCATCCGAGGGTCAGGTAATCCAGGCCATGTATACACCCGGGAGTGTCATACTGCAAGCCGCAACGAGTGAGCGGGATCTAGGGGTGGTGGTAGATGTCAAAATAAACAACACTAAAAATTGCAAGAGAACTGTGGCCAAAGCAAACTGGATACTGCATAGCCAGGGGGATTACGTCCAGGAAGAGGGAGGTGATCCTCCCTCTGTATAATGCCTTGGTCAGACCACATCTCGAGTACTGCATGCGATTCTGGAGACCTCACTTCAAGGATGATGCAACACTGCTGGAGAGTGTCCAGAGGAGGGAAACCAGGATGCTTCAGAGCATGGGAGGAAGGCCCTGTGAGGAAAGGCTGGAAGAGCTTGGGCTGTACTAGCTGGAGGAGAGGAGAGATGGGGGGACATGACAGGGTCTTCAAATACGTAAAAGGAATAAACAGGGTGGTGCAAAGAGATGTTCAGACTAAAGAAGGTGGGAAACAACCAGGTGACATGAGATGGAAGCTAGAGGAGGGAAATTACAGAGGGGATGGTGGATACCTTACTTCATTGAGAGGTGGTGGAGCTCTGGAATTCACTGTCCAGAGCCTGTGGAGGAGGCAGTGAGGCTTGGAAGAGGAGTGACACGCTCAAGGTAAACTGAAGAAGAGGAGGATGACCTCTGGGGCTGGTGGGAAAGAAAGAACCCAGGAGGCTGGCTACATTAGCAGGCACAACAGACCATCCAGCCTATTCTGATGCGTTTGGTACATAATAGATATAGTGAGGAAACTGCAGGAAGGTGTGCCTATTTGTAGATGATACGAAGATCTGCAATAGGGTAGGACACCTCGTAGGGAGGTGGAGGTGCGAGGAGGGCTCAAAGATTCTAGAGAGGTGGTCAGAACCAGCAGCTGAAATTTAATGCCAAAATTGTACAGTAATGCATATGGTATTAACCCACAAACCATTTATACATAGGGGTAAAGGAAACTCAGCAGGACAGAAATCTGGGGATTATAATTTCAGATAACCTTAGACGTGAGAACCAGTGCAGCACAGTGGTGGGCAAAGTAAATAGAATGCTGTGTGTATGCGGAGGGGTATTAAACAGAAAAGGAGGTGTTGATGTGCCTTTGCCAAATCCATGTTGAGGCCTCACAGCGAGTATGGGTTTGAGTTCTGGAGGCCTCACCTGGAGCAAGGATATTGGAGCAAGTTGAAAGGGTTTCAGACAAGGGCAACCAAGATGGTACGTTATGTATAGCAGCCCTATGATAGGAGGGGAATCTGATTGCGACTCACTGGAGACTAGTGTTTATTTGCAAGGAAAATAAGTGCTAGATTTAGGATCATAAACCAAGATTAGAAGAAGGAAGGTTTTAGGGGCAATGTGAGGGGCATTATGATCACTGAGAAGGTGGTGGAGTCCAGGAACTGACTACCAGAAGAGTTTGTGTACAAGAAATGGTGAAAGGATTCATGGGGCAAGGGACAGACAGCCAGGAGCTGACCAGTGAGTAGAGTGGGGTGTCTCTTGACAAAGATGATGATTGGGGGGTGGGGGTAAGGGGCAGACTGACTGGCCAAATGGTCCTTTTCTGTCACCAGATTTCTATGATTCTAAGGCAGTTAAGTAATTAGGACTTACCTGTTCCATCAGAGTAGGGGAGTCCTTGGTTTGGGGTATTTTGGTAGGACCTGAAAGGGAAGAACAGAGAAGGTTGAAGGGACACAAATGGTCTGAGGTGCTAGAGGAGAGATTAGAGTGTTAGAATTAAAGAAAGATACTTATCTGATTGGTATGTTTTTGTTGTCTAACCAGGACTAGCACACTAAGCTGAAAGCTTTTTTACAGGTGCGACCTGTGAGCACAGGAAAGTTAAGTGACTTGCTCAGAGTCACACAGTCTGCAAGTGGAAGCTGTGGGATTCAAACCCAGTTCTGGTCTATTAGATGTCATCAGATTTGCAGCTCAGTGCCTTAAACCACTGCGCTATATCACCTCCCATGTTTGGCCAGACCTGCTGAAATAAAGAGAAAAATAGATCAGTATGGGGAGTTATATGTAGCAAGAGTAGAGATACAAAATGTTATATAGCACAGGAGTAAAGAAGAGAAGTTTCAGAGGAAAAAGACAAACCAGGGCCAAAGTAAGGGAAACTAGAGATGGAATAAAAAATGCAGACAGCTAAGGAGAATAAAGTGGTATTTGGGTACGGCAACTTCCCTTAGCGCCCTAGGTGACCTGCAGGTAGCCAATAAATTTAAGAAGTGAGTCAGATGGGCGGTGGAATGTAGTTGACTAGTGACCTATATTATTTAAAAAAGGGACACTGGTGGTTCGGGAGTGTTGAGTTGTCCCGAGATGGCCAGTGGTTTTGAAAAGGGTATAGCTCTGTGTTTTATGTAATGGTCACTCCTCATGGATAATTGGACATTTTTTTTTTATGTTGTCTTTCCCTGGAACCCAATGTGCGGGGTGATGTCCTTGGGCCCAGACTGTATGTGCAGGCAGGAGGCGCTGTTCAGAAACTGCTGAAAATGCTGTAGCTGTTGATAGGCAGACAGTTTATGCTGAACTGTAGTGACAGTAATGGCAGGGTACTTCAACAGATGAGGGCAAATTAAAATAGCTAAGGGTCTGCACCAGTTACAAAGAGACAAGCTAACATGTATGCCCTTGAGGAAAAGCGCTAGGGAGACAGGACAGAGAATTTGGCACCTCAAGAGGATCAAGTAAAGTCCAAAGGTAGCATCTTTCAGAAAAAGAGGGGTTAAGGACAAGGGCTATTTGAAGATAGAAGGGATGTGGCTCAGGGCAACACGAGAAAGTATTTTTCCACAGAGAGGTGTATGAACATATGAATGGCCTTCCTAAGGAGGTTGGGGTCAAAATAGTTGGGGACTTCAGAATATGGACAGACATGAACCAATTATTGGTGGGGAGGAGGAAGTCAGCTGTTGGATAACAGGATCTGCAGCTTATTCGCTAGGTAGGAAATGGCTGACTGGAGTGGGGCCACAGTCTGACCCGCCATCAAGGTTCATGTGCTTATGATCCAGCCAAATCTGCTCCATGTGTGTGGGAATGAAGTGGCGGACATTTTTGGAGGGGAAGAGACTAGGAGCAAATATGTTTTCCTCTTACCATCAGCCTAATGTGGCAGAGCCCTTACGGAGAGGGTCTGGAGGGTGGGCACAGTAGTAGGTGGTATAACCTTTAGCTTAAGCCGCATGGTGGCAGACTGTGAGTGCTCTGAGGCCTGTAGAAAGGGACTGGAGACAAATGCTAAAAGATATGGGCCTCAAGGAAAATCACAGTGCGGCTGAAGGGCAATGCCTGAACTTGACTTAAAGTAGCTGTGGGTGGGAGGTGCAGTGGAAATCTGTGGGCTCCTGATGGGACCATGAAAGCAGCAAGCACTGCATACAATAGAGTCACACAGCAGTTGTTGTCAAAGTACCAGGGTTAACAAAAGATTTGGGAGAAAGTATAATATAATGTCAGGACAGCTCACAATTAGAATACATGGAGCAATAAAGAGAAAAGTTCTGATGGTTATAAATATTAGTAAATTTGCGTAATACGGAGGACATAAATGGGTGTGATTAACCATTTTATCCGAGCATGTGCGGTATACATGCAGTGTTCACATTTGCTGACATATTTACATTGGTCATCCTTGATTTATGTGCATAGTGGACTGTCACATCCCATCCTCACCCTGTTGTTTTCGGCACTGCTTACTGGTATCTTGTTTTAGTTTTGTTTCTTCCAGGGTGACCGTGCCCTCAGCCCTCGAGACCTGCCATTTAGTCTCACTTCTCCCCGTTCTTCCACTACTGCTCTGGTGATCATTTGTTTCTGTTTAACAGTTTTAGTTTTTTGCTTTTTACCAAACCTTTTTCAACTGGTTGCTCAAGCTGTCGCACTCTTCTCATTCTGTTGCCGCTGTCCTCGCCACACCTCCTCGATGTAAAACCAGAATTTTTTTTTTTTTTACTGCTTCCTCAAAAAGCTGATGTTTCACTCTTACTCTTCCACTCTGGTCTTGATCCGCTACAACTGCCACCAGAGTTCCAGCACTGAAACTGTCAGATTTGTTTTCGTTAAACTGCTTGCTGCAAACCCCACTGCTGATGAGCCTCACCTGAGGCCACACCTCTAGGTCACACTTCTGCTGTGGTTTGGACCACTGACAACTGTACCAGAGGCTCCTGTAGTCCTTCTTGTAAACCTAAATGGTTCTTGTGGCCCATGTCCTCTTCCTGCTTATTTACTGAGATTTCTCTGTCTATATACCACACATGTTTTGCCCCCACCACATTTCACTCCTGACCTCCAACACTATAATGCTGTCAGTCTGTTCCAGGTGTCTACTACCTTTCAGTGAAGTAGTAATTCCTCACATCCATCTTACCTCACCATTAGCTTCATCATGTCCCATGGTCCTTTTCTTATTTGAAGGAGCTCCCCCAAGCACCTGTTCATCCTTTAAGGTACTTGTGTCTCTCGTGGGCCCCTCTCTCTTTTCAGGGTTTATATGTTGAGATCCTCTAGTTCTCACAGGGCTTTTGCCACAGCCTATGTACAATTTCAGTTGGCCTTTATGCCTACACCCTATGGTTTTCTATGGTAGCCTAAACCTGGTCACAGAACTCTTAGGCCCTGTCCACACTACCTTTCTGTAACATTACAGAGTGGCAAAACCATTACCGCAACAGTTTACGTTTACACCTGTAATGTTACAGAAGGAGTTTTCGTAACCATTGTTGAAACCACATGAGGTGGTTTCAACAATGGATATGAAACCATTTACGCCTCGGTAACGTTACTGGGCATAGTGTGGACACGTAGCACTGGTCCCCTAGTGCAGCACGAGCTGCATTGTGGGATCGGTGCCACGGTACCCGGTCGCCCGGCTCGGAAGTGTGGAGTGGTGCTGTCCGAATGATTACCGTGGCAGTGTGGACACACTGTACCCTCCCACTGTTGTAGCGGTTTCTATCTGTTACGGGGTGAGAGGTGCAGTGTGATGGGACCTATGATCTCACCACAGTGATTATTACCACCATCCCTCCTGCTGGTTGATGCCTCCCTGTGCAGCCTCGCATCCTTCTAGCCCTACCACTGCTTTGTCACGCAGCCACAACTTTGTAGAGACTCTGGTGGTAACTGAGTCGGCCTCGCACCATATCCGTCGTGCCTTGCTGCCAGAGGACCTTGAAGTTAATATGTCTCAATCTTTAAGCCATTAAAGGTTCTGTCCGTAAAATATACAAACCAGGTCCCGAAACCCGGTTGCTTGCTGCCACCCCAGCTCCCTCCCACACTCTATATGATGATGAGATGCCGGTGAGTGTGAGGTCTATCTTATCTAATGCGGCAGTTTTTCTATTGATTTGTCGTTGACCACCTGGCAATGGTGATCAGTCAGTAATAAGGCCTGTTACGTAATTACATGAAATCACAACAGATAAAGGCCCAGGGTCATCAAGTCTCTTAACTGCAGCTAGCACCTATTTTGTATCTGTCTTCCTCCACCCTTCCCTTCATTAACACTCCTTGTCCTGTCATCCTCATTTGACAGTCACTGTTCTGCTGATACCACTCGGCAGGTAGCATTCACCCATACCACCCTCTCTGTAAAAGTGTCTCCTCATCTCTCCTGAACCTTCTCGCCTCCAGTCTCATCAAGGCACCCAGGCCTCCCTCCTTACTTTGAACAGCCCCTCTGTACCTGGGTTGTTTATTCCTTTCATGTATTTGAAGGTTTCATTGTCACCATTGCTCACCTCTCCTCAGTGGTACATAAATTCGCTCTTCAACCTCCTCTCATATATTAAGTCCCTGGCCTTGATCATCTTTGTGGATCTGCGCTGCACCCCTCCAGTAACTTAATGTCCTCTTCAATACGGACACTGTACTGTACGTATTACTCAGGTGTGGTCTAACTAATGACTTAAGTGGCAGAATCACCTCCTCCTCCTTGAGATATACCTAGCATACAACCCAGCATTTTGTTGGCCTTTGCAGCTGCCTTCCTACATTGTGTTTGTTGTTCATTGATCTTGTAATGAGCACCCAGATCCTTCTCTCCTCTGTTGCTAGCTGCACTTCAGCGGTAACTCCTCTTGGGTTTTTCATCCCAAAATGCACCTTTACTTTTGGCATTAATGGTTGTGGAGTGTCTGGCCCAGTTCGCTTTTGCAGATCATTCTGGCAACCCCTGCATCTAGGTCATCACCACCATGCCTACCTTGATCACTAGCAAACAGACTGATCTTGCCTGATGTCCCATATGTCTCCAATGAATATCCCAAACAACACTGGTCCCAACACTGAGCCTTGTGGAATTCTGCTCGTCACTGTCCTTGGGTGAGAGCTCCCACCTAACCACCTCTGTTGCCTCCCGCACCAGTTTCCACCCATCTCCCAGCTTTGCACCCTCCTGTGCCTCTCTTCCTTCCAGCTTCTATGTGGCATGAGTCGATTGTTCTGAGTCCGATACAGGACATCCACTGTATTGTCCAGTCTAGTTGCCTAGCGTGAGAACTCGACCAGGTTGATTTGGGGGATCTGCCACTTATAAAGCTGCTGTCTGTGTCCGTGGTCCGGCCTCTGGGAGGGCCACCAGCCTCCTTCTGGATAGTTTCATTAGCACCACGATGGATGGAGGTCTTTGGTCTGTGGTTTCTTGTTCATCTGGTCCACTCTGTGAGGGTACTACATGAGCCATCCTCCAGTCCTGAGTTGCACACCCAGAATGTAGGGAGGTATTGAATAGTTCACAAAGGTCCTGCAAGGACCTCTGCCAGCTTCTTTTCAGCAATTTGGGTGATACCTGCCTGGCCCCTTGCCACCCTCAGTGCCTTCAAACCCTCTCGAACTCTGGTTTCTTGTTTTCATCTGTCACCACTTCTGTTTCTGCCATTTATCCCACCTTGGGTGTCACCTCTTCTTTAGTAAACACTGAGCAGAATGCTCATTTGGTGCTCCGCTTTATCACACTGCTTCCACCCAATCCCCTTCCTGTCTTACTATGTGTCATAGCCCTTTTCTCCTGATGTACTTAAAAAGTCCTTCCCCTTCTTAATGCTTGTGTAGCCTGAGTTCCGTGATGGACTTTAACTGCCCTTATCACCCATCCTTGATTCTGTCAAGTACTCTCATCCTTCCCCAACCTTGTTTTCTTGTACTTCTTAAAGCAACTCTTTTCTCCTTACCTTTCCGCATGACCTCCCTTGCTCAACCAATTGGTTTCTTAACCTAACTTCTTTCTCTGGGCTTGCAGCAGGTTTTGTTATTTCCATATCCCCAGCATGAGCCCCACCTCTGGTTAGTATCCATACTAATGAATTCTGGCCATGTGCCCTTACCACTTTCCCCATCCTCCAAAGTTGGTCCTCCTGATCCAGCACTATTGTATCAGATTCCTCCTTCTTGCCATATCAATGTGAGCCATACTGGTGGTGGTCACTCCTGACAGGTTCCTCCACTGTAAGTTCTCTCTCAAAGTCCCCATTTCACAAAGCACAAGGTCAAGTATTTCAACCTGGTTGGTTCACTGACCATTTCCAGCAGGAAGCTGTCCTGAAAATCCAGCAGACCTGCCCCTCTGTTCCTGGTTGTTGGGGCTCATCCACCCTGGCATGTGACCCCACCAATCACCACCTACCACCCTTCTCGCGGGTCCTCCTGATCTTCCTATTGGTTCCTGTCAACTCCCATCTGAGATGGTGCTGTACACTCATTCTAAGAATCATTTTGGAATCCTGGATTTGCATCCCAGTGACTCTGCACCTCCTCCCCTTCTCCCTTACACACTTCAGTCCTTCCTTCTGTATAGTGCCACCTCCACCTTTCCTAATCACTCTGTCCTCTGGAATAATCAGCCCTGGTACAAACAGGTCCCAGTCATTGTATTGGGTGGCCCATGTTTCCTATAAATTCAACTTCCTCTATGCTCCTCCATCTCTGTTCAACACTTTCTTTCCTCCCTCCTCAAGTGTAGTCTGTCCTGGCATAGAGATACTGTCCTCCCAGGTCCCCACCCCCAACAGCCCATATCCTTAGCACAACACCAGGTTCTAGCCATCCAATCTCTGTTCTCAGCTTTTTGTTGTGCTTGCCTTTGCTTTAGTATCTCTGAAAGTTACTGATCTTCTGCCCCTCACATAATTGGCTAGTTCTCAAACTCCTGACTGTCTGCTTCTTGTCAGCCAGGTGGTTGTCCCAAATTTTGTTGGTTGAACGGTGCCCATTTTGTTCCAGGTAGCCTATATAGTTTAAAAATCATAGAAATGCTGTCGCCCATTACCCAATGGAGTCGCCCCATGTCTACTGGCCTTCGTCATCCTGCTAGGCTGGGGTGGAGCTGTGCAGCTGAAAAAAAAAACAGAAGCCTGGGACCCAGTTTGTATTTTTGTGAGATAGAACTTTTAATGGCTTATAAATTTATGGATATATTAACTTCCTTGGGTCTTCTGGCAGCAAGGCACCTATGGGTATGGTTTTGAGGTAGTATCTTGTGAAGTCACTTTTAAGATTCATAATAACTCAAGGTCTCCCCGCTTAGTGATCATCAGTACCAACCCTATAAGCAGCTCCTGGTTTCCTATGCCTTAGGTGTACAATTCTGCACTTTGTCATTGAACCAACTGTCTAATCTTATTACTGTTGATTTCTCCAAGAGGCATGTGTATGCCTCTGCTCCCTCTTAATGCCTATCCTACAAATTTTGGTATTGTCTGCAAAAGGCATTCCTTCTTTGCTAGATTTTTCTGTAATACTTGTGAAGATACTGAAGAGAATCTGCACCAGTACTGAGCTGAGCTGACTCACTGTCCCTGTCACTGCAATAAGTGCCATTAACCATCACCTCTGACACCTTAACCCCCACCCCGACTACTACCCATTTTCCAACCTGCATTTGGTCGGCCCCCTTATGTTCAGCTACCACAACACCATCACTGTGGCATCTTCCAGGACTTGTTCCACCATAGAATGAATCCAATATGTGGAGCAGCTGCCTAGGTAGCCAGGATACATTTGCATGTTCTTCCATCCCTAGGACATAAGCAGCTAGGTGCACAAACACATGCACAGACATGTATTGTACAGCTCCAGTCAGATCTTCCCACCCATGGGCTGCTCCTACCTGCACTGCCACTTGTGGTATCAGTTGGCAGTACTGCGGCTGAGCTGGCTGTCCTCCTTCCCAGAAGAGAGCCTCTTGTATCAGTTGCTGCCCTCCTCTCCCCAGAGAGCCCCTGACATGAGCTTTCATTCCTGAACTAAGGTCACCTTCGCGAGGTCATAGTGCTACTGTTAAGCTGTTGGGCACACATGTTAACCAGTTTCTAATTAATTTTACCACTTTGGATCCCTCTGTGCTGATCAATCTCTTTAGCCTCATTCACTTCCCCTAAAAGTAGTCAGCCACCCTCCTCTCTGCTAGATCACCTTCCAGGCACCAGACTATACTCCATGCAGCTGGATAACCCTTCTGGCCTCAGCCTTTCACATAATGAGCACTGGAGCTAGAGGCATCACACAGGCTCTGGGTCAGCTGCTTACCCAGCCAGCCACCATCCGTTATCTGGACCTGCCTCCAATGACATTCTGTACAACTCCATGTAGCTGGAGCACCACCCCAAACCTCCACTCTAACAGACCATATCTGGAAGCTGTCCCTCCAAGCCCATGGACCAGCAGTCCCCTGTTTACCCACTCAACCTACAGCCAGATCCTCGCCAGAAGCCCCATACCAGCCTCCCATCGAACACACACCACGCAGCTAGACCTCACTTCCAACCTTGAACTAGCCCCCACCACCACCACCACCAGCCCTCCTGCTGCAGCTCACTCTTTCATGCACTGGACTAGCTTCCCCAGCAGATAATCCTCTCTGCAGCTGGACCCCTGTGTTCATTCCCACCACAGACCAGCCTCCCTCCCCTCTGCAGGTTGAGTAACCTCCCCAGAGCTGGACACCCTTTCCAAGCTGGACACACCACTGTCCAGAGCAGAACTTCCCTACACCTAGACCCCCAATCACCCTTCCTCAACCGTGGACCCTATACTTCTCAATGTAGTATTTATAAATAAATAAATATATATATGACACTAACATATTGCATCAGTGGCTCAGCAGTAGCACACTCATCTCTGAGGCTGGGAGATCAGAAGGCAGTGGGTTTCTATTCCCATACCAGGCACTATGTTAATGTCAGCAATACTGATGCTGTATTGCAGCATGAGAGATGGCTGCACTCCTGAACTGTCTTTCAGATGGGGCATTAAACGAAGATCCCACCTGCCTGCTCTGGTGCTAGTTCAGGTGGATCTATGCAAGAACTCTGCATGCTTCTTAAAGAAAAAAGGAGAAATTTCTCCAGTGCCTGACCATTTCCCTCCCTCAATTCACTAAAAATACCCCAACAGCTTAATCTGGTTCAAGGTCAGTTGGCTTTCATCTGTATTCCTCTCCTCCTGGTCGGTGCCTGAAAATAGGTAAGAATCTGTCTATTACTTAGCGGTCAACAAAAATGATATAAAATAAACATAAAATATAAATGAATGCAGTCTTCAGCAAAGAAAAAAAAAATACACTGATCCCTAGATTACAAATGGATTACATGCAACAGTTAAGACAAATATTACACTAAAAAACAGTTCCCACAAACACACTCAAATATCTGCAGTAAATAATTCTTCCTTTAGGGTAACTCAGATTTTCTCAAATTAAAAAAGTTGTAATCTTTTCTCTATGCATTCTGAATTTGCTCAGTTATACAATCTCATGCTGTTCATTCTCCTGTCTACCTACCACCAACACAACTTTTAAGTAACTAAATCAGCAAAAATTCCACAAATAACAAGTAATCTAGAGGCATCAATGCATCCTAAACACTTTGGGAAGTTGATTGAAAATAAAATGTGTATTTCAAAGTTTAGCCAAGAGTTCAGAGAAGAGAAATGTTTCAAGACAAAACATTGAAAGTGAAACTTGCACAGCATTTCATTTGAAAAACAAACAAAACACCTGAGTGATAATTCCTTTACTGTATTTAATATTTTAAAGAGTTAAAAGATGTACTTTTTAAACATAAGCTCTTACCTTAACATGTAAACCTTAGCTGTAGAAACCTCAATTGTTCAAAAATGGAGACCACAGAGCTCTAGTGCAATTTCATCACACTGGATACAGACAGGAAGAGAGCTGGGAAATGTAGGCCTCTGACTGAGTAGACTTATGGGAGATGAAGTTTAGAATATACTTTTACAGGGACACTGCAACTTTTTTTGCACCATATTATTTCCAGGTAAAATTCACATTTATGATTGCTTACCTTCTCTAAAATTGATTGGTGTTGCTGGTTGTTTTATCTGTCTCCTTGCTTAGTAGAACTAAAATGCACTGTAATGTACCCCCCATTTTGATTGGCTAATTTAAATCCTAAAACTACTCTGCTGACTGTAATCTTCATTTATGATTCAGTTGTATTCAAAAAATTGTACTTTTAAGAGCATTGCAGATCTATTTCTAATCCTCATTTAGCAATAACTTACTCTTGAACAACTAGTCTGTTGAAATACTTCTAGAATTTAGTATTCTTAGCGGTTGTATTTTGAATGATTAAAGATTATTAAAATGACTAAAATTAGTCTTTGAAGGCAAATTAATAGAATGCTTTAATACTAAATTTAGTATTTGACTTCAGTGAGGGTCCCCTGTCACAGCCCTTTGGGCCTGCACCTCCCATGACCACTCACATCTTGAACACCCCCTGCCCAGATGACCACCCAGCTGGACAACCATTTCAATATCCCAATAAACCTCTCCCAAGTTGTGTATTTTGCCTGCAGCTAGTCCACCCTACAAGCTCCCAAACCAGCCTCCTCCCCATCAACTATCACCCACCCTGTAGCTGGCTGCTCCAGGCCATCCTTCTTACCCTCAGACATGATCCCCTGCAGATGGAACCCTCCAGACCTGCCTCCCCACCTCAGTAGACCACCTCCCTGCAGCTGGACCAACCTCCCAGTCTCACCAAACAAGCACCTTCCTTAGAGCTGGACCAGCACCTCCTAGATAACAACTTTTCTGCAGCTGGACCCACCCACACTACCCATCTTGCCCAGATACCAGTTGCCCATCCACCACTGACCACTCTGCTTACACATAGAAAACCCTGCCCTACTAGGTACCCTTTTATAATCCCAACGCTATTAGTCTGACATTCTGCATCCCACATACAACAACCTAACAGCTCCAGCAGCCCAACACACGGTGGCCTGACTTAGGACAGCACCTGACACACTGTCAGGCCAGAGGAGGTTGGGATGCTGTGGCTGTTGAGTGGATTTTCTGAACACATGAAGCACCCAATCCTACCTACCCACCCACCCCAGGACCTGAGACACTGCTCAACAGCATGGACAATGTGAAAACACCCACTCCCATGTGGTGCATCCTCCAAGGACATACACTGACTTTGATCTACAGAGCCCCAGTATGATGACTGTCTTACCATCTGTGGGATGGATGAAACAAATAGCCATACATGCCCTAGTGTGTTGGTCAGCCATCCCAGGCAGCATGGCGGATTGTCCGTGGCATCCCTGCATGCATGATTATGTCAGCTGACAGCCAGCTAGCTGGGCATGCATGAAGGAATTGGAGCACCATGCCTGTTGGTCGGTGCATGCATGACACTGCAGGCACACAGCAGAGCGGCACAGCAAGAGCATGGATAGCTGCACCAGGAAATGGTCCACAGCAACACCACATGTGGATGCCAGGACACAGAGCAGCATGCCATCGCACCAACTGTGCAATGTGCACATGTAGCCTGTCATGCTAGCCCACTATGGGCCTGCAGTAACCACACAGAAAAAGTCTGGAGGTGTTGAGGGGGCTCTGCCACAGGAGCCACTGTGGCATGAAGGCTGCCAGGTGTGTTGTGGGGGTTCACAAGGGCCCATTGTGGGAATGCTGTTACCACACAGTTCCACAACTGGAAGGATGGTGGGCACTCACACAGCTTCAGACCTGTGCAACGTGGGCACACATGAACAGCTGAAAGGATTTGGGGACTCACACAGAGTCAGGCCTGTGTGACAGGTGACACACAGTGCAGATGTGGCAGTGTGCAGTGGGCTGCTTGACGATACCCAGCAGTGTTGTGATGAGACATCACCACCAGGTTAGGGGTGCATGCTAAATGTGGAGGTGAAACTTTATTCAACAGTATGGAGCCACAGTGGCAACCTGGTGGCTGTGCATGATGTGTACTGTGAGTGTACAACTCTCAGGTGCCAAGTCACCATGGAAACCCTGCAGGGTGGTGTTGGGTGCCATGCCAGAGGAACTTCAGCAGCTTGCCCTTGTCCTTGGATGCTAGTACCATCCTTATCCACTCCCCCATAGCTCTTTTGGGTGGTGTCCATGGCAGTCCACAACAAATGCCTTCCCTGGTGACATAGGTCCATTGCTGTTCCCTGTGGAGTTCTGCTAGCATTGTTATGACAACTACATGCACCTTCCTGAGCAGGGCATGGAGATGGCAGTGCCAGGTCTCGACATTGCTTTGGGTCCACGGCATATTTCACTCATTGAGATCTGCAACCAACCACAGCTGAGTAGGAACATGGGGTCGTATCTTGTGGGCACCTTGGTCACCCTACTGTACAGCCATATCCGCCAGTACATGTGTCTGTCAAACAATAGAAGAGTGTGGTGGCATTGGGTGGAATGGTTGACTTCAGGAGGCTGAATGCTCCTGGAATGTCCTGTGACAGGAGATGGGTGAGGGCCACAAGTTCATGGATCTTCAGGCTGAAGTCTGGGTCACTTTCTGTATTGTGGTGCAAGGCCAAAGCTCTGACCTTCCACCACACAATCTGCCCAAAGTGGAATAGGCATCCCTTGTTTATGGCTTGCAGAAATTCCATCTACAGGCATTGATCGCAGCCTGCTCAAAGTCAGTGATGATCGTAGGTGGTTTGAGGGTGCAGGACTGTATACTAGCATATTTGTTCAGCTCCTGGAACAAGGTGCAGTAACATGCAGGCTCTTTGTCATCATCAGTATATACCAATGACATAGTGAGGTTGTTAGGGCCCATCCCCATGGGTTCATGGATGGTGTACAATGATTGAACAGGTGTGGCACAGTCTTGAACATACCATCCATCATCCAGAAGGGTGCCTGTGCTAGATCCCTGATGTTGTCCTCTGTGGTGAGTAGAAGGACCGTGGGTGGTGGTGCTGGGATCCTGCTGTACCATGGCCATCCAGTCACCGTCTGTAGCTGCTTGGGGATAGTGAGGTCAGCTAGTGTCACTGGTTCTGGTTAGAGGTCCTTGTGGTGGGTCCTGTTCACAATCTGCAGCAGGGCCCTCTTGCTTGGCAACTGCTGCCACAGCTCAGTGGTCATTGCAGTTGCTTCACTCTGCAGTAGCTATGCAGGGATAGCCACGGTGCTATGTGCCTTCTACTTGATGCCTGCCAACACTCCTGTGTGGTAGAGCATCTGTCACCTCCAGAGCATGACTGTGCTCATTCTTTTCTTTAGGTGGTCCTGGCCATCCTGGAGCAGTGTGATGGCCTGGCTGAGGCAGGACTTGGACTTATGGTGCTGGCAGCACCATTACACTGTTTCATGCCATCCTGGTGGTGCTGAGGGTTGAGGTGCTGGATGCCATACCTTGTGCCACGCCAGTGACTCAGGTTCAGGATTGACCCTGCTGCCGTGGGGTCGGCAGGAGGACTGGGATCGAACATCCACAGACTGCTTTCCCAGTCCTGGGGTGGACTGGGGAATTTCACTGTGCTGTATCAGTGTCCTGGGGATGCCTGGGCATTACTAGTGTCAGTGACACTAGATGGGGAGCACAGCAAATGTTGGTACATTGCTCCTGGATGTCATTGCATGTTCGTGCTACTGGGGCCAATTGAAGGAAAATGGCTGGGCATGATCTTTCGGCTTAATGGCTGTGCTCTGAGCCAACGCAGAGGACTTGGTGGAGTCCTGTTGAGGAGGGTCTGGGGCCGTCCTGGCTGGTAGAGGCAGAGGGGAGCTCTCCAGCAGGATGGCATGATGGCTGGCCCCGATCCTCCTGGGTAGTTTGAGATACCCAGCTCTCCAGGTGGATGGAGCTGGTTGCTGGATGCCCTAAGCTGGAGTATAGTGCCACAGCAGGTGAAAAATATGATATGTTAAAAAGTACATTGTTTCATTGCAGGTCCATTCATGGACCAGGAGGAAGCCATTCACATTTAGCTTGGACTTTCCCTTCCTGGATGGTACCACCTCACAGACTGTCCATGTTGTTGGGGTTGCAGTTGAGCACCCTAGCCCCTCCATGGCTTCCATGCTGCCTCCATTGTGCCAGAGGACTGTGCAACATGACCAACTTTGGTTCCAGCTCAGGCATTTGGGTGTGATTGCACCCGTTGCACATCACACTCCATGGCCACACCTGTGGCAGTTGCTACTTGTCTGTGGGTGGTTTGTAACAGTACTGTAGTGCCACTGTCTGCCCACAGTCCCAGTGCTTCAAGGCTGTGCTGTGCACCATGGTCAAATTCAAATCTGTGTCCACAGTGTCCTGTGCCCCTATCAGCTACTGTGCTGCAGTGGGGCTATGCTCCATGGTACACTTCTCTGCTGTCCAGCATGCAGGGATGCAGGGGTCCCTGTGTGTTGTGTACTCTGCCTACAGGTCAGTGTCCACCTACCTAAGCTGGCCTTTGCACCCCCCAGCATTGGCATCCGTAGTTCCCATGCATGCCTTCATGAGTCCATGTCTGTCCACTGCCCCCACTCATCATTTTCTGATGCCTACCAGTTCTCTATGTTCTCTTCAGCAGAAGTTCCCTGACCTGAAGCTTCTCGTAAATAATCTATTCTAGCCCTCACTGTGCTCTTTCCTATGGGGCTTGCATTTTCTGCCCTCTGCCAGTTTGTTTGCCAGAGTTTCAGTTCACCTGCTTTGTTTACTATCCACTCTCCCTGCATCTGAAATGGACTCTACACAGCCAACCACTCTCCTGCAGCTGTACCACCCTTTGACCCCTGGAGAAACCTTCCCAAGGAAAGCACTGTCCATGGACCATTTCACAGTTACAAGGAGGGAGGAAGAGGCCCCAGCTGAATAGGAAGCAACTGCTGGTGGGAGACTTAATTGGGATAGACTTGTGAGCAGGGTGGGATAACGGAGAGGGAGAAGAAATACCTGAGAGGTATTTTGGCTTGGAGGTATGAGAGCAGATACAGTGGATCATTAGGCAGCAGGAGATGAGAGGGAGTTAGATGTCATTGTCCACCTGGGGACAAATGACCTAGCAAGGGACAGGGTAGGGAAGAGCAGGAAATTTCAGGGATAGAGGGAGGCTCCTCAAGCATGCATGGTGGCTTTGCCAAAAGGTTGCCTATATACATCTTGGGAGAAGATAGAACTTTCCACTTGCCTTTCAACAGTTGGCTAAAGGCATGGAGCAGGGTGGGGCTCAGTACTAGGAGGGACCTCTTCAGTGTCTTCATAAGTGAAATTGCAGAAGAACTGAATGGGAAGGTGTGTCTTTTGCAGATGCCACCAAAACCTGTTATAGAGTTGACACTCAGGATGGCGTGGAGAAAGGGATCACCCATGCTGGCGTGACAACCATGTTGCTGATGCCATTACAGCACAGGCCCCATTACAGCACCAGGCAAATGTATCCTGGGAGTTACACCACCAAAGAGCCCTCCTGGGGAACCGTTTCCATTGGGCCCCTCCCCTAATTATTCCACAGGTCCAGGTTCTTAATTTACCTGTTCTCCAGTCCTATTCCATCCTACAATCACCCCGCAGGTATACAGTAGATTGTTACTATCCCCATGTTCAGTAGTTCCCATTTATTTATTTATTCATTCATTTATTAACCGAGTAGGTGCACTGGTCCGAGAACCATTTTCTGGCATGACCTGGGCCATTGAGGATGGCACAGAATAAAAGCAAGTACAAAGGAGGCTGGGACAAGGCATACAATAGACCGTAATAAAATATACAGGATATTTATATGAAGATATATATAAATTGCAGCAATGGATAGATAACATTTATGACAATAGCAGGCACAGTAGTAGCCAAATTATAATATAAATTAGGCATGATCTGAGATGAGTAAAGGAAAAGTGCATCATGGCAGTGTAGGTATGGACCAAGAAGGAAAAGGAGGAAGGGAAGTTGAGGCATGATAATAAGTTGGGAGGGCAGGAGCAAGTAGTGGAGGACAGAAGGTGAGATCCAAGGAGAGAGTGGAAGAGTCCTGGAGAGTCAGTGGTGCTAAGTGGAGTGGGCAGGTTGTTCCAAGGAAAGGGGCTGCAGATGAGAATGCACATTTACCCATATGGTGGAGACTAGGGGGCACTCAAGCATGGGGCCAGTAGTGAGGCAGAGCTCGAGAACAAACACTTTTGGCCAAAGAAAGTGGGATTGTGGAGAGGTAGCTCGGTTTTGGATGGCCTTATTGACTGTGCTGGCCAGAGATAGGTCTGTTGGGCTGATGGTCGAGCCAGCCCAGGGTCTGATAGAGTGAGCAGTGGTGTGTTGAGTGAAAGTCCTTGCCCTCTGTATATCCAAAGTCACCACTATGACCCAGTTAGTTCTAACAACAAATACTCACCCCTGGTCCCCAGCCTTACTATATATTTGACACCCTTCCACATTTGGCACAGACCATCCTCTCAGCTCCTTGATCAGGCACAAAATGGATGATAGTTCATAATCATGTGTTAACTGTACACAGCTGTTTATACAATAGGCACATGAGAGCAAAACTGGAGCTCTGTCCTCAGTTGGTCACAAGAGGTTAGCAGAGTGTCTGTGCCAATTGCCACTGTGGGGAGAGTGCATAAACATATGGTGGGGCCATGAATGGTGCGAGCGGTGGGACTGGGTGGGCAGGTAGTTATTGGCAGTTTCCAATGTATGGAATGGACAGCAGCACCACTGAACACCAAGGGAAGTGTGATATTACTGATGGTGGGAGCTCATATGGCCAGTGGTAGGAGGCAGAGGTGATACTACCTGGTTTAGGAGGCAACATCTTTTACAGCCATTTACCAACTGGTCAGAGACTCACTAATTATGCTATTCAAGATATCATTTTGTGATCCTACCCTGTTTTTGGGGTGCAAAGTGTTGTTTGAGAGTCACTTACCCATTTAGCGATCGCAAAATGCTCTTTGAATGTTCTGGTCTATGTGAACAATAACAGTCTATTACCAGTAAGATAAAGACAAGTAAACAAATACAAATATGGAATCTAGAGCTGTTCTCTATGAGGTTGATAATGTAATTTATCTTAACAATGTGATAGAGTACAGAGTATGATGGATTAATACTGGTACCACTGTGCTACCACATGAGTCTAGGGTTGCTGTGAGAGGTACCAAATACTGAAATGTCAAAATAAAGCAGTATCATTGTGCTACCAGTGTACCAGTATTTGTGAGGGCCGACAAAAATCTCAACATTTTGTGATACTGTTGTATTACTAGTGTATGTGTGAGAGACAGAGAAATGGTAAAAATGCCATTGGGATACCATTCTGCCAGTGCACCACCAATGCACAGAGGAAAATCTACATATCACCTACCACTGTGATACCAGAGTACCACTGGGTAGTACCATTGTGGATGTTTCAGCTGACCACAGTATTGCCATTGCTATACCACTGTAATGCCATTGTGACAAATTCAGT
Organism: Neoceratodus forsteri; assembly: GCA_016271365.2. Lineage (NCBI taxonomy): Eukaryota > Metazoa > Chordata > Ceratodontiformes > Ceratodontidae > Neoceratodus > Neoceratodus forsteri. Next base: position 61,892,650 of record CM028130.1, read on the forward strand.
AAGGGTAACCAGATTGCTGAGACAATGCAGTGCTAAAGAAGTGTGATAAAAATTATAAAGTGTTGCCAGTACTACTGCAGTGTGCAGCAAAAATTTGTGAAGGAAATACAGTGCTAAAGAAGTGTGCATGAAAATCTTATAATTATTTGCAGTGCTCTTACAGTGTGCATCAAAACAAAAGAAACATTGAACAGTGGTACAACAGTGTAGCAGAAAGTCAGTGCAGTGTATTAACAGTGCACGATGAAAAGCAGTGCTTTGTCAGTCTGGACTGAAATAACACTGAAATAAGACTGAAGATGGAAGTGTACACTCCACTTCCCTCTGGGTAAGGAGGTGTGAAAATGGCACTGTTGAAAATCTGGTGTGACAATATTACAAATCTGCAAAGTTACAATGGTCATGGAAAGTGTGCAACGCACACTTATAACACAGTCAATTGATGGGCTATCATCACCAGATTTTCAACATAGGCATTTTAGGACCTCAAGAACAGTATCATTGTAATTTTCTTAATCTGTCCCGACAGTGATTTCCACAGTGACCACTCTATTCTGCACCGGAAGTGTGAAAACACATTTCAGTCAGGATGGTAAAAATGACAGCTGCACTGTTCATAAGTAGGTGTGGGAAAATGGAAATGTTGAAAATCTGGAGTGAAAATATTATAAATTCATGGTTTCGAAGGCATGCCAACTGCACAACGCATGCTCACAACACAGTCATTTTATGGAGTATCATTACCAAATTTTCAACATAAGCATTTTAGGACCCTACTCATGAATAGTGTCACTGTTATTTTCTTTAATCTGTCCAGAACACTGATGTCCCACAGCGACCACGCCATTCTCGCGCTGGAACTGCGAAACACATTTCAGCCAGGATGTGAACAATGACAGCTGTACTGCTTACAAGGAGGTGTGACAAAATGCCAATGTTGAAAATCTGGCATGAAAATATTGTAAATTCACAAAGTTACAAGTGTATGTAACAACTGTGCAACGCATCGCTCGTGAAACTATAATTTTGGGATTTTTAGGCCGATTTGCAACATAGGCTTTTGAGACCACCTCATGAACACTGGCACTGCCATTTTGTTAATTGGCCCCGAAGGAGATTCTCGCGCCAGACCACGAAACCACTTTTCAATGAGTAATGCCACGACAGTTCAAGAATTCATGAGAAGGGGTCCCAAAACCACATGTTGAAAATTTGGTGAAAATCCCAAAATGCCCGAGATATGCAATAAAGTTGAAAAAACCTATTTATTACTTTATACAGCTTACCGCATTTCCTCCGCTCACGGTTGGCTTTGAAGAGTGCAGGCATATTACGGACCAGCGAAGACCGCTACCGAATCCGGAGGTAAATATGGGGTATGGGGGTGTGGGGAGGTAGGTGCTGGGTGGGTGCGGGTTGTGGAGGGGGCAGGAGACTACGAGGGACCGCTTCCTTTTACAGATTGTAACAAAATAAGACATCGGGGACTGTTTTCTGATTTAACAGGTGCTTTGGCATGCTTGTGGGCTCCAGCATGCCACTGGGGTGGGTGTATTAGCAGAGGGGGTTGGGCACCCCACTGGCAAACAAGGCAAGGGGAGGAGCTGCAGGAGCTGAGGGGTGGGCACCCCCTGGCCACAGCAAGGGAAGGGGTATCATTATGCCAACGGGAATTGGGCACCCCATCAGCAGGAACAAAATGGGAGGGAGATAATCATTATGTCGATGGGGATTGGGCACACCATTGGCAGGAACAACAGGGAGTGGGGATAATCATTATGCTGACGGTGATTGGGAACCCCGTCCAGCAGGAACAATGGGAGGTTACAAAATGCCGACGGGAGGGCCCCCGTCAGCAAGTAAACATGGTGGGCGAGGGTATATTGTTTAGAACACGGCGGAACCCGCCGCCATGTTCACAAACAATATCAGGATCCCACATCCTGCCCGCAATGACGGTCACTCCCTCATTGCGCCGATGGCTGACGCTGCAATGACGAGGCGGCCCCTGATTGCAGTGGCTGATTTTTTAGAAAGTTGTGTCATGCTGGCTGAACTAGTGTCAGCAGCAGCGTGCCACAGCATTGGGGTATGGGGACAAGCCTTTTCAGGCTGTGGGGCATAGGCACCACACTGCCATGCCTCCACAACCTGCTTCCTGGAGAAACCTGCTGCAACGCTTCTGGCATGCACGCAATCAACATAAAAAGGGTAAAGAGAAAACTTAAAGGCCAGTGCCCTAGTAACTGAAGGGGGCACAGGGGCTCATTGAGTGAGATACCAGCAATGAGGGAGAGGAGATAGACAGCAGTAGGCCAAGTGTCCAGAAAAGAAAAAGGGACAGTGTATGAGTGGGCAAAGCAGCCAAGAGGGTGCAAAGAGGGGCACCGAGGCATACCCAGGGAAAATATGGTTTGTGCCAGGGAGAGGAGGAAGAAACAGTGGGCTAAGAGCCCTGTATTGTTGCTGTGACACCCTTCCGTACCAGGGGTAGGGCCAAAGACAAGGGCCTAAACCAACTACCAAACAGGAGTGGCTAGTTGGGAGGGTCCAGTGTCCAGGCCTTCATACATATTAAGTAGTGGACAGGTTGGAGGAGGCCCTACTCAGTAACAGTGGACCAATTATTATTTATTGGAAGGGTGGGACCAGACCAGGAAGCCCCATACAACCAGGCACATGGGTGGCTATTACTGTTAATAAAGGGGTGGGCTCTGCAAAACTAACCCAAGCAGAAAAAATCTTTGTGGTTGCAGCACCCTTTGGGAGGAGATTTATTTGGGGCCATAGGTTGCCCACAGAGTCACCAGGACGTGTCCTAAGCTCCACTGGAACCGAACTGTGCTGTTGCCTGCCTAGCACCTCCTAAAAGATTATACTTTTACAAATAATGAACTGTTTGCTTGCTGCTAAACTGTATTATTGCATTGCGCCCTGGTGTATCTGACATCCAGCTTCACTTTGTTGCATGGACCAAGTTTGCCAGAGCCTGATGCAGACCCAGGAGGTCCCCAGTCCATCCGCCATCTGTAGCAGAACCACCTACTGTGACACCAGCCAGTCTTAAAGTTCTGCCACAGTGTTCTAGTACCAGCCATGTGAAGTGGAAGAGAACCACTAGTGAGGAATCCACTAGTGAGTCAGCTTAGAGCCATCCAGGCTCAAGCATGAGGACTGAAGTTAACATTGTGCATAGCCTTTCTGATTTTGCTGGCCATCTGTTAGTGTGCATGTACCTGTGTCACTCCATTGACGCTGCCCAAAGATCGCACTGCCATAGTCTTCTTGTTGGGGGGTCATCTGGTTGCTGGGGACCTGCCAGTGGTCATTGCTGCTGATTGTGCAGAGAACCATCTGCCGAACAAAAGTCTTCAGCTTCTTGCTTGGATCCACAGATGACCACAAAGGTCTTCATTGTCCAGCTAGCAGTGTTCCTCTTTGTGTTTTGTTTATCCTAGGGATGCCTCATTATGGCTTGTTTACAAAGCGCTTTCTGGGGTCAATGCCCACCTGCTGAGCGGTGACTCATTGAAACCCCAAGCTTAGTTCATCTGCAGCCTATCCTCCCAGCCAAGTGCACGCAGGACTTGACTAAAAGGGGCAACACCCTGTTCTTGGTCCGACCAATTGTTGGTCCTGATCATATTGTTTTGCTGTTTATTTTGTTATTCTGTAGCATCATAGAAAACAGTTATCTTGTTTTTATTGTCCCTGATACTGTAAATAAACTTCTTGCATCTTGGTTACTGAGTAAGCTTCCTGCTTCTCCTTCCAGATCCATCTGGCCTACCCAGAAATTGTCAGAGAACCTTTCGGACTGCCACAATGTAAGATAACAATTTGCTAGGTACATTTTTATTTAATTTGTTTGTTACATACATAATCTGCCTGCTGGAAAGTGTCAGGGTTCTTGTACAGTGTCTCTGAAAGGAAAGCAAACCAACTGGGGCCTAGTTCTACCTTTATTATTTCAAGGATGTCCAGTTCGAAACTCTGAAATATGGTTGAACACTAGAAGAGTCTTTGACGTCAGCAGCCTGCTCGCTAATACAAACATTCCTGTAACAGGGCTCATAGTAATTTTCTGAGCTAGTTCTCCTAATGACTGCTCAAGACAAAAGATTTTGAACCTGTGATGTTAGAGTGACATACTGGATGATGTGTTATTGGGGGCAACTAGAGAGTTTTAGATCCATTAATGTCTCACAGACTCAGTCAGGCTAAGGAATAGGAACAAACTGCCATCTATAAGTTCATGGGCTGGATTTTCAGAACCTCACAAATGCCGCAAGCCCTCGTGTGCGAACATATGGAGCAACGGGCTTGTGGCAGGATCTGGAGGACACTCGTGAATTTCAGTCCCTTGCACCAAGCACAGGTCCTTAGACCACAGTTTTGTGGTTTAGTGTGCACCTCTTCTGGGGACAAGTCACACGGAGCTTGCATCAGACATTTGGCACAAGCTGCCGTATATCAGGAAAACTGCAGCAGCTGCACCCAGGATTGGAAAATTGGGTGCAGTTACAGCAACAGGGCTTGGTGCACCACAAAATCCCAATTTATGGTGCAGGGCTTGGAGCAAGCCCTGCCTCACCTTCTGAAAATCCTGCCCCATGTCTGTCCTGATTCAAAGTGTGTCTTGTAGCACGCTAATCTACCTAAAATAAAGATTTTTTCTGTCTGAAACCTTTTGTATGAAAACAAATTTCTTTTCATTTCTGTAGTATTACTGTTCAATATGTTATTGTAATCTCTTGTAGAATCGGTGTAATTATCTTGAAATATTAAAACACTTTTTGTATATTTCATGGTCTGTGACTGAATCTTTTGAGGTGCAGCTAACCAGTTTATAACTGACATTAACCGCATTTCAGCCACTGAAGAGAGGGCTACTGTTACCATATTCTATTTCTAAAGTAAGGTGTTCTCAGCTGTGACAGAGAGGTGTGGGTTGTGTGACCTTTAGCAAGGAGCACTATGCTGTGGGAGCAGTGGCTCTGAAGGCATGCAGACCTAGAGATTGCCCAACAAAGAGCTTAAGCTGAGTGGTAGCAGCTACTGAGGCATTCAAAAGCTGATAACAATGACACAGTCTGAGTTAGGGAAGAACCAGTTTGTTGCAAACCAGTGGAGCAGTGGGATCTGAAAACAGTTTTCAGTATATATATTTTTCAGCACAAGGGTTAGATGTCCAGTCATAGAACAGGATATACAAGAAGAGGCTTGTATATTCTGCTAGTTTTGTTTTGTTTTGTTTTATTTTCGTCAATAAGACTAGAAAGAGAAAGACCCTGGGATCAGTTTTCAAAAGGATGGATCAACGCAAAAGACTTGCATCAGAAAATTTTGATGCAAGAGATGACTTGTGTCACAACTTGCATCATTTGGGATTTTCTACTACAGCTGTATCAAATCCTGGCGCAGCTGCACTAAGCCTTCTTGCACCATGGCTGCATCACATAACCAGATGCGCCAGGTCACAAGCTGCAACATCCCTTTTGGCATCCTGGAAGCCCCATCAGGAGCAGCAAGGCTTGAGTTAGACCCAGCAAGGAGGTGGTCTAAGCCCCTGTGCCAGTGCCACACAAGATAGCCAGTTGGGGGCTCTGAAAGTGGAGTCTGGGGCAGAAGAGACACAGGGAGTGCTAGAGGGTGTTTGGGAGATTGTGGGCATGCCAAGGATTGATGTGTCACCCAGTGGGGGCTGTTAATAGAACCGTAAAGTCAATGGGATGGTACCACAGGTGGGGTCCAGGGACAAACAGTGCCATTCCCCAGGTGGGCATAGCCCTGGCAGCATCCCCAGCCTTGTGCACTGTTTGTTCCTGAACATGCCCCCATGGTACCATCCCATTGGCTTTATGGTTCAATTAACAGTACCCCACCAGGAGCCACATACTTCCCTGGCATGCTGACCATCTCCCTACCACCCCTATGGCACTCCCCAAGACCCATCCTGGCAAGCATGTTTAATGACCCCAACACCGCCCCTCTAGTGTTGTGCCATGTGGGGGTGGAACCCCGCGCAGTTCCCACAATACGCCAATTGTTTGCCACTAGACTTTGAGTGTGGCAACCCCTGGTTTTGGTGCAGGAAACCCTCTGAACACAGCATTAGGTGCAGGATCCCGATGCACCTGGAGTTCATAAGTAGCCATAGAGCACTGCAAATTGTGGCAATAAAGAGCTCTTTGAAAATTGAGCCCATTATGTCTTGGTCATATAAGAGCGGCTCACTTCTACAACTATAGAAGCTGTGCCAAAACAGACAATTGGTCTATGAGGAGGGCCAAACATGGGTGCAGCTGACAGCCATCCACCAAGAAAGTAATAGGAAGATGGTGCAACAGGGTCATTGCTACCCATATTTGGGATAAGGAGGGAATGGAGAATGTAGATGTGTCAGAGTTTTTGACTGAGGCAGCAGTGCAGTTAGCCCAGCTACACACACTGAAGCTGCAGCTTGCCATGCTTAAGGAGAAGACAGAACCTGAGAGTCAAAAGGCAGACAGAGAGCTGCATAAGATGAGGCTGCAAGCAAAGAAGGAGAATTGAAAGGCTGAGGAGTGACAGAAGAGTGCCAGTACAAGACTGAGCGAGAGCCAGAGGAATTACAAAAGAGCAAAGAAGAGATGAAGTGAAGGCTAAGGAGAAAGAAAGACAATGCCAGCATGAGATCCAGATGAAAATCTCGAACATGACAGTCAGATGGAGATTCGGTGCCAGCGGGCATAACCTGAACCTGTCAGTAATGGCATGAGATTCGACTCAGGAAGCCAAACTCAATGCTAAAATGATTCTTAGATATGAGGAGGTGGTAATCTTGATTTTTTAAATCTTTTGAGAGAATCTGTGAGAAGCTGGAATTGGGCAGGGCTACATGTATGACTTTGCCACTGCTTATAGGAGGGCATTAGAAGATTTTGTCAGAATGAATGATGATGATTGCATGGACAGTGATAAAGTGAGATATGCCTGACTAAAGAGTGTTCAGTTAACCCCTGAGGCATTTATGCAAAAATTTAGGCTATCAGAAAAGCTCTAGGGGACAGCTATGCTGAAATGTGTGTGCAGCTAAGTTACTTGCTAGAACAATGGGTAGAAGGTGCAAAAGCTTACTCTGTGGAGGGATAAAAATGTATTTCTGCTGGGACAGTTTTTTTTTCAATCTTTATGCTCCTCCTGTCATCCGTCCTCCCATCCACTGGTAACCCCTAGCTCCATCATCCCAGCATTTACTGGGACTTTAATTGTGTAGCTCAGAGATGCCCATCTGGCGGGTGCAGAGCCTGTGAAGGACCAGTGTCAGCCTATTGGTTGGCAATGTTTTACCCCTGGTTTTCTTCCCAGTGCAGAGGTAAGGTGTGCAGTGATGCCAATGGCAGTGTCATGCATGTTCCCATGCATCTGCCCCACTTCCACCCCCATTGGCAGCATTGGTGTGTCAACCCACAGCTTCTGCTAAGGGCCAGGCTAACATTGATCACTGGTCCCCTCCCTTCCAGGGAGAGGAAAGCAGTCCTCTGGATGCTCAATCCTCTCCCTCCCCAGCTAACCACCAGAAACCTGCTCGCACAGCAAACATGGGTCACTGGCATAGCAGGATGGAGCCATTTTTAAAAACAGTACCTCAGGATATGAGAATTTGGTTGTTGGATAGAACTCTGAGCTTTGTGGGGAGGCAGCCAAGAGGGCTGATCAGTTCATAGTAAAGCCAACCATCTTCTTACTGCAAAGGGAATGGGGTAGGGCCATCAAGTGGTTTTAGGGAACCTGTGGGACAGTCACAAGGCAGCCAGCCTGCAGCTAACAAAAGGAAGCCCCTGGTCTCAAATGCATGGGGCAGGTGAGAACAAGTGCTATATTGGCCATAAACTGAGGCATTTGATTTAATTTGATTTATTTAGCTGGTAAGATCATGGGCCAAATACCCATTTTCATAGACAATCAGAGTACAGAAACAGACAATTAACAAAACATAGTATAAATAGCACATTACATACTAATAGAACATAGGGTACAGAATAATCAGACACTCAAAGAATCATTCAAGTCATTCAAAGACATGTACAATATATATATATATATATATATATATATATAGAGAGAGAGAGAGAGAGAGAGAGAGAGAAAGATCTACCATTAGCAGTCAAAAGGTCCAATACACATAGCATCTGTATCTAAAACAGGTAGTTTTTCAACTTATTTCTAAAACTGCAGATGTTGTTTGTTCCAAGGCAATCAAATGTCGTCATTATTGTCTGAAAAATTTAACAAAAAGGTATGAGTACGATTTAAAGCGGAATGGGATGAAATCATGAGCATGACATTAAAAGCATGTAGGAATCTAAAGGGGCTCATCCAATATAAAATTGTGCATAGATGGTACTACACCTTGTAAAATAATTAAATTAGGATTGCCAAAGATGAGTAATGCTGGAGATGTTTAAAGGATAAGGGCACAATATAGGAGATATTGTGGTCTTGCCCCTCTTAATACATAATGTAAGTATGTGATGTGGTAACAAAATGTAAGATTTTAAGTTCAGCTGAATTTGTGATTTTGGTGCTATGCTCAGAATTATCACAATGTTCAGAATATCAAAAACTATGGATGCTTGTTGCATTTATTACAGCAAAGAATGTTATTCTGAGGCATTGGAGGAGCACAGAGGTACTGACAGTGAAGGAATGGCTTCAGGACCTTTATACCACAGCAGCTATGAAAGAGTGGTGTATGTAAACATGAACCATTTAGACAAATTTCCTTCCATTTAGGAACCATTTCTAAGTAATACAAGTACTTATGAACTATAACCCTAATAACTATATCACTAATCTTCATTAGGATTTACTGTAATCTTCCTCTTCTTTTTCTTTCCTTCTTTTCAATTTTCTTTTTTCACTCGTTCTGTTTTTTTCTTTTACTTCTCCTACCTCCTTCACAATCTATTCTGTGAAAGCAAAATCAGTTTTGTTATATACTAAAGGTTTAAGAGTGGTGTACAGTTATCATATAAGTTATACAGTATGTTGTTCAACTAATGTATTGTGTTGTTTGATGATGCATGATCCATTTGCATGTATTGTTAAACTTTTTGTTATGTGTAAAATTCATTAAAATTATGAATTATAAAACAAAAGGTGTGAGTGCTGCTGGAGGGGGTAGCTCAAGAAGCTACCAGCAGTTACACAGAGTCGAGTGCCCTGTAACCGCTGCACACATGCACCCTGTGTGGGTTAATGTGATGGTGACCCAGGGATTGAGGCTCACTGTGGCTTCCATTTCATTTATGAAGCAGGATTTGACTCAGAATAGAACACATCTTGCCTGGCCAGATTTCTATGGTTAGAGGAGTCATGGGTCCTGCAATCTCAATGCCACTGGCCTGGATTTTTCTAAGCTGGGAAGGTGGATAGGGCATACGGGAGGTGGCTGTTGTAACAGACCTGCCATTGGATGTAATCAAGGGCAGTGACTTTGATAGTAGAGCCAATATTGTGTGTGTCACTACCCATAACAAGACAAGGAACCAGCTCCTTAAGGCACAGAGGGGCACTATATGAGGAAGCAACCTCTATCCCAGTAGCAGGAGAATTTGTAGCTGAAGAATGAGGTGGGAGCAGTAGTTCTGAGCTAGAGCTACAGACTGAGGACAGCCCAGTCATGGGCGGCTCCCACAGCAGTATGTGTTCTCTGGAAGGTCAGGTATATAAAACTAGGGACAGCTCAGCAAGCTGACCCATCTCTGTAAAATATTAGGGAGTTAGCCACAAGTGGGAAATGACTCTGAGTGTTGAAAAAAATGGAAGAGTACTCTGAGAAGGGGCTCGTGTACCATGAGTGGGTTACTTAGGGAAAACCAGAAGGGCATTCCAGCAGATAGTGGTTCCTAAGGAGTACAGGAAGCAGCTTCTGGACTTAACACATGACATAGCCTTTTCAGGACACCTAGGAATAAGCTGTACAAAAGGCAGCTGACTAATAATTTTTAATGGCCCAGTATTTTTTAAAGACATGGCAAACTACTGCTGAGAGTGGCAGAGGATAAGAAAGGTTGGGGACATGGCTAAAGCATTTTTTAACATAGAATATGTTATTGTTTTCAACATTAGGGAAAAACAGTACAGAACATATTGTACCATACAGAATAAAGTTACAGATACAAAGTCAGCACCTTGACAAACACTTGTATATAAACAAACTGAAGAGTTACATGCCTCATTGCATTCCAAAGTGCAAAAGGAAGAAAAATTTCCTAGTAGCACAAGATGAACAAATTACCAATCTAACATTTTCTTAAAAGTCGTAACAGAACACTTAAAGGGGTAATAAAACCTGATCTCAGTCGACCAGAAAGATAGGCAGTCTTGACAGGGCAACTTTGAACAACAGATATAATCATCATTGGGTTTACTTATCAACTGTACAAGGAAGTATTTGGAAGGAGTCAGTGGAGCAGCTATGCATCCATACACTCAAGTAGGTGGATTGCCAGGAGGTGAGGGAGACATAGAGCATAAGTGCAAATTGAAATATGCCTCTCATTTTGCTAATACTTGGGCCCCTTATGTAGACTGAGGTAGGAAAGGCGTTCAGAGATGGACAACTGTGCTATTGCCGTGTTTCAGGCAAGCAAGGATGGGGGCAGATTGTCTCCATTTCATAAAAGGGCACACTTAGCCTCTATCAGGACTGAGATTATCCATTGTTTTGCATTGAGAGGATGGGGTCTAGTGTGGAGGTGTCTCCCAACAACACTAATGGGGGGCAGTATGATGTCCTATCCAAACACTTTAGAGGTCTTTTGTACCCGCCCAGAAATTATTTATTTTGGGCATTGCCACAGGACATGTTGGATGTGAGCAGATTCTTGCTGACATCGCCAGCACTGTGCATTGAAATGAGGCCCATCTGATGCAGTTGTGCTGGAGTACAATACCATCAATGTAGTATTTTCAGTTGTATCATTTGGCTTCTCAAATCTCTTGTGACTAAGGCGGGCTTATCTCAAGCAGCGAGCCCATAGCTCAGGAGATATCAGAATATTAAGCTCGTGTTGCCATTGGGCCTTGCAGTGCTCCAAGTTAGGGGACATGCATCTCGTAACACCTTGTATATAGCTCCAGCAATACTTTTCTGTCTTCCAGAGTCATCGTGGTGTCAAACCAGTCCCATTTAGGTGTTTCTGTCATGGATTGCCAGAGGGATTTAAGGATGTTCTGGAGTTTCAGGTACTTTCAAAAGTCCTGTTTAGGTGGAAATACCATTCCTATCTGCTGGAAGGACATGAGCACTTCAGATGTGGAGATACATAGGTCTCCTACCACCGATATACCCTTCCTCTCCCAAGAGGCCAAGAAATTGGTGCCTTACGAACTAGTGGGAAGGATTGCCCCACAATCTAGTGAGTCTAAAAGGGTGACAGCAAGTATCACTTGGTGTATGGGAGAGTGAGTGCCCGGACTGCCATGTCCACCATGTCTTACCCACTATGGGACCACCTGTGTCTTTGGAGGCTTCTAGCCTGAAGCAGTGCTCCCAGCCAGAGACCGCCTGTGATGTCATTCTCTAAAAATACCCATAAGAGCATATGCCCAGTTGGTGGTAGAAACCACTTGATGGCCTGTGCAATCCTACAAGCTAGAGAGTATCCTAAGAGCTAAGTCAGTCCTATACCCCCAAGTCCAGTGTGCTCTAAGCTTTTCTTTCCCAAGTCTCAGGGTCTTCCCTTCCCAGAGTAGCCCTGCTGTGAACTTGTCTAGTGTTGTGAAGATCTTAGGGGAATGCACAATGGAAGGTTAAGGAAAAGATAGGATATTTTGGGAAGAATTAACATTTGATGGCTTTTACTCGGCTAAAGCATCTTTGATTCCCCTACCTGTTATTAAAGAGCTATTTTCGGAAGGACCAATCTGTTACAGCAACGTGCAAGAAAGACAGTGTAATACATGTACCCTCCCCCACACACATATACAAATCCACAGGTAGACCCAATGCTACTTTGCACCACCAGGTAACTACTGAAAACACAACTCAATTGTTATACTTATAGGGTGATGCCAGAGATAAACTGTGAATGTCAGCAATCACAATTATAAAATTGTTTCAATTTTTACAACAGATAAAGAATACACACATGATCCCCTAAAATACAGTAACTCTTTACTAATTTTTATGACCTAGTCAACACAGAAGATGGAGTAACATACAAACATACAAAGAAGCAAGCAGAAGAAGGCTATTTGGTCTATCAAGTCTGCTCATGTTGCAGGGTCTACAGCTTGAGCTACTGTTCCTGCCCCTCTCCCCACCCCCATCCTCCCTACCCATGACCCTTATCCTCCCTCTATACCTGTCCCAGCCTCACTTAAATTGCCCACTATCTTCAATGAAATTACTTCTTCTGGCAGTGCATTTTAAGTGTCCATCACCCTCTCTTTGAAGAAGTGCTTCCTGAACTTCCTCCTAAACCTTCCATCCTCCAGGTAAAGACTGTGCCCCTTGTGTTATGGTTGCCACTCAGCTTAAAGAGACTCTCCTTATCAACCTTATTTATCCATTTCAAGTACTTGAAGGTCTCCTCTCTCTCTCTTCTGTCTTCAGAAAGTGTGCAGTCAATAATAATGCCCAGGTATTTAAAGGTTTGGACCTGTTATATAACATATTCTCTAGTCACAATCAATTTAAAAGATGAAAAATTGCCTAAATTATTTCCATTACCAAAAGCGTAAGTTTCTTTAAATATTCATTAGTAATCAGCTTTTCTGAAATCGGCACTAAATTTGACCAAAATCTTTTGAATAGGTGGAGTCTTTCTGTTCAGTACAGACATTTTCCCTATCCCAGACTTCTCCTCAGTCTCATATGATTCCAAAACCTTCCTCCATATACTACTTCTCTAGCCATTAAAGCCTGATATTAACAGCTTCATAGAAACATAGAATTTGGTGACAGATAATGACTGCTTGGCCCACCTAGTCTGCCCATTCCCTACCTAATGCATAGGCTGCAGATCCTAGTTAACCAACAGCCTACTTCCTCCTACCCTTCACTAGAACTGTCTTATGTCTATCCATGCATTCTTGAATCCCCCACTGTTTTTGACTCCACTACCTCCCTGGAAGGCTGTTCCGTGCATCCACAACTCTCTCCATGGAAAAATACTTCCTCACATTACCTCTGAGCTGTCCTCCCTCTATCTTCAAATTGTGTCCCCTTCTTGTTTGCACTGACTCTGGTACCATAGCAATTTAGACAAGCATTTGTCAATGTCGAATGTTGTCTCACTGGCATTAGTATTGGTAGTGCAGGAGTTAGATATGCATAATAAGAATGACAGTGAAGTATGGAACTGATTCCAACCCACCTACCCTGCAGAGACTGACAGGTGCGGAGTGTGCTTTTGGGGTGTCAGCTATAACGCTCATGCATTTTACCTCACCCTACCCTGTAGACACTGACAAGTGTCATGGTGTGCTTTGGGTCTTTGGGCCTTATACTTACCCCATTCCATAAGGAAATACACTGAGATGGGTGCAGTATAGGAGAATGGGGTGAAAGTCAGGGCCGAATACTCCAAGGCACACCTCAATGCCTGTCACTGGCTGCAGGGTGGGGTGGGGTGGAATAGTGTGGTGTGAGCATTACAGCCAATGATCCCAAGTCACACCCCTGACTCCTGGCAGTCTCTACAGAGTGGGATGTTACAGTTGGAACCCTAATGTTGTAGGCATTTGTTGATATTTTCACTCCAAATTTTCAACATAGGCTTTTGTGACCCCACCTCATGAAGAACGGCACGATCAGTTTGTTAGCTGAAAGGTGGTTTTGAACAGCTGCTATGCCATTTGGTGACACAGGGACAAAACGTGTTTTGGGCAGGATGTGGAAAATTACAACTGTATTGTTCATGAGGATGTGAAAAATGACAACATTGAAAATCTGTAGTGAAAATAAAAAATTGATAAAGTCATGAGCATGCATAGAAACTGACACACACGTCTGTAACCCAATTATTTTTAGGGTTTTAGCACATTTTCGACATAGGCATTTTGGGACCTACACTCATGAACAGTGGTGCTGTGATTTTGTTAATCTGCCACAAAGTTGATTTCCCACAGCAACCACGCCATTGTGTGCCACAGGTGTGGAAACACATTTAGGCGTGCTGTGAAAAATGACAGCTGTACTGTTGATAAGGAGGTGAAAAATGCCAGTGTTGAAAATCTGGCATGAAAATATTGAAAATTTGCAAAATTACAACGGTGCTTGAAAACTGCGCAACACCCGCTTGTAACACAGTTATTTAATAGACTTTCAGCACCAAATTTTTAACATAGGTATTTCAGAACCTCTGCTCATGAACAGTGTCACTGTCATCTTCTCAAACTGTCCCAAAAATTGTTTTCACACAGCGACTGTACTGTTCTGCTCTGGACATGCGAAACACATTTCAGCCAGGATATGTAAAATGACAGCTATACTGCTCATAAGGAAGTGTGGAAAATGGCAATTTTGAAAATCTGGAGTGAAAATGTTACAAATTCACGATTACGAGCATGCGTGAAACAGCGCAATGCATGCCCATAAAATAGCTGTTTTTGGATTTTTACCAAATTTGCAACATAGGCTTTTTGAGGAGTTGCTGGCAGTCACAAGGGAAGAAAGAGACTTGCATCATCATCACTGATGACCTAAAATCATCCAAGCAGACTACTAAAGCAGTAGGTAAGGCTAGAGGATGTTGGGTGTATTAGTAGGGGTATCACAAGTTGAAAGAGGAGGTAATAATTCCTCTTTAAAACACTAGTTAGGCCCCATCTGGAATACTGTGTGCAGTACTGGAGGCCACACCTTCACAAGGACATTAATCAAATTGAGGCAGTCCAGAGAAGGGCACCAAAATGGTGCAGGGACTGCATCAGAAAACATAAGAGGACAGATTAACGGAGCTCAATATGTATATCCTAGAGCAATGGAGGGAGAGAGGTGATATGATTGAAACATTCAAACACCTTAAGGGCATTAACAAGGTAAAAGAGTCTAAGATGTTTCAATATAAGAAAACAGCAGGACAAGAGGACACAGCATGAGATTAGATGGAGGCCTATGAAGGGGTAATGTGAGAAGTTCTTTTTCACAGAAAGGGTGGTGGATGCATGGAACAGCCTAGCTCAGGAAGTGGTGGATATGAATATAATTCAGGGCTTCAGACAGGCATGGGGTAGGCATAAGGGAGCAATACAGATGAGTATGAATAGATAGGCCATTTACAGAGTAAAGACCAATGGCACATTCATAAGGTAGAAGAAGAAATGAACAGACTGGATGGGCCTTGCAGTTCTTATCTGCCATCAACTTCTTTGTTTCTATGTTTCTTATGAACAGTGGCACTGTCATTTTACTTTCGGTCCCAAAAGGTGATTCCATGCAGTGACCGCCAAAATCACCGTTGGGATCGAATAACGTCATGACAGTGACTGAATTCATGAGGAGGGGTCCCAATAACCCCATGTTGAAAATTTTGTGCAAAAATGCTTGACAAATGCACCAAAGTTGGAAAAAACTATTTATGCCATTATACAGCTTACGGCATTTCTTCAGTTCGTCAGTCGGCTTCAAAGAGTGCAGATGTGTTTCTGGTCCACTGAAGATCACTGCGCCGGACACCAGAGGTAAGGATGGGGTGAGGGGTGGGGAGGCACGGTGCGCTGAGGGTGGTCCTGGGTAGTGGAGGGGCAGGGAGACTGGGAGGAGCCTTTTCTTCTTCACAGGGTTAAAAAAATCTTGGGATGGTTTTTTCTTTTCAGAGTTTAGCACTCTGGGGTGGGCTCCCAGCATGCCACCTAAGGTGTTTGGAGGGGGATGCTGTAGCTGAAGGGGATTGGGCACCCTCCTCGCACATAACAAATGGAGGGTGTGCATTATGTCGACGGGGAGTGGGCTCCCTCCATCGGCCCATACATTGATCAGGGTATGCCGACAGGGGATTGGGAACCCCCAAAGTCAGCATTTTAGCAGAAGTGTGCCACCATGTTTCATTAATTTTTCACCAGAGAAAGCATGTCGGGTGGTGATGCTGCTTATGATGAGCTTTGCTCGCATTGCAGCAGACCTTTCCTTAGATGTGCTTGCCCCATTATGTATTCCTGGCGTGGCACTGGCATGTAGCTTATTGGAGAATGAGAGATGAACCTACTGATTCATGCCCTGCATTCTCCCAACAGTGACCAAGCCTCCAAATCTGTTACTAATGCAATATGTTGGCAGTACAAGCGTGAGCCAACATAACAAACAAGAAATCTGGCAGAGCCACTACGACTGTGAATGCATTAACTAGATAAGGATGTTTCATGGGCTTAAACATAAACATTTATTTATTTATTAAAACATATCATATTTACAAATCTTTGAGTCAGAGACTCATTTACAAAGGCACCTCGTCAAAACTAATACAAAGCACAGTTTAGAAGTCAAAAACAATGGCTCGGAGAGCAAACAGTTATAACAATCATTCACTGGAAATGCATGGGTAGCAGTAGATGAGCAGATTACATACAGTAGTTTAGGCACACAGGCACCACATCAAGAAGACCAAAGCAGTTCAAACAATATACAATAGCTAAAGCAAATAGACATCAGGAATCAAAGAGAAGCCCAGAGTGTTCACATGAAGGCTGTTGCATACACTAACTGAATCAAAGTACAGTATGTTGAGAAAGGGCAAATTTAAGCAATAAGACATGACAAGGTGTGTGTATCATGTAATAACGTCCACTCTTGGGTTGGGTTGAAGCACGAGATGAGGCTGAGTGCTTCTACCACCCCAGGAGTGATGTTATTACATCGATAGAACACACCCTGGAGTGCGTTATTGCAGTTATACAATGGCTTGTTGTTATATACAGAATACAAAACAAATTTTAAAGGATGTTTTGTTAGTGTGGAAGAATATTTCTTAGGAGAAAATGCAAGGAATTATCCAAATCCAAAGCTACAGTGCTGTTATTGTGTAATAACATTACTATTTCAATGAGTCATCAGCCAATCAGCTTCTTATATTGTTCCTTGCCATTGTATAATTACAAATAATGCCACCATTTGTATTGCAGTTACCTATATGTCTTGCATTTTATTCCATGCACTGTTATCAATCAATCAATCAATCAATCAAAATCTTTATTTATCCAGGTGATCATCATTGAGCAAGCTCATTTACAAAATGGACCTGCTATTGTCAAAGACAGTTGTACATACATAGGTTAAGATACAGAATACAAAATGTGTGAAGAGATACAAGTAAAATTACAGAAAAGTGGTTGGTGTAGGGTAAACATTCCAGGTGTTCTCATGGGAACATATATGCATCACATAACATTATTGTGGTATATACAACTTTCATGGATACAGAATTTGAGGTAGCATAATTATTCATTCTTAATCAAACCACAATCGGAAGGTACCATTCTTTGCATCTCAGCCCTCAGTGACCGTTTAACATGCTTGGGTGAGAATTCTATGCTGCCGAGGGGCCCATAATAAGGTCTGTAACTTCTACTTAAGTGGGTGTTGAGAGGAGAGTAGTGGGGGAAGTAGTGCCATAGGTGCCTAGGGCCAATATGGCAGCTGACTAGTGAACTTAGTTAAGATAGGGAAGGAAAGAACTATGTTCGTGGCTGGATGTGGTAAGAATAAGGAGTGGTCCGTCAGCAGGACTCCTAGGAACTATGGAAACACTTACAGGTTTCAAGCGAATGTTTTGTCATAGATGGTCCTAAACAGGGCAAAACTGACAGGAGAGTTGAGTCTCAATGTTCTTTGTACCTTGTTCCAGATTGTGGGCAAGGTGTGGCTTATGGCAGCCCTACCAAATGAGTACTAATCCTAGGGATTTTCAGGGCAATTAGCTAGTGGCTTCTTAAGGCAGGATGCAGGCAACAATGTAATCTGGGAGTTTGCTAGTAAGGGCTTGGAATGTCCAAAGTGCTATGTTTCTACACTACCTGTATTGAAGGAATGGCCATCCTCACGCGTATAGAGAGCAGTGATGAGTGGAGGATGGAGACCAGTTATAAATCTTAATGCTCTATGGTACAGGACATCCTGTTTTGCAAGGTGTGAGATGGAGCATTGGCCATAGATAATGTTGGCGTAGTCGATTAATAAGAAGATTGTTGATTGAACTAGCTGTCTTTTTGATCTGCGGTCAGGAGGGGTTTAATTCTGAAAAAGAGGCCAAGCCTCCGCCTGAGCTTTTTCATCAACTCTGCTGTGTGCTCCACAAAGGAGAGTTTGTTGTCCAGCCATATGCCCAGATATTTGAATTTAGGCATGAACTCAAGGTTTTCACCTAGTAGAGTGGTTATGAGAGGAAGAGTACCAACAGCAACAGAGTAGACCCTAGTGCCAGATGGTGAAAAGAGCATGGCCTTGTTTTTTGCATTTAGCAGTAGGTTTTATTGAGAAGCTGGTGCTGCAGCATATTGAATTCGGTTTGTAGATCTGTGCTTGCGGCTCCAGGAGAGTCATGGCTTAGATAGAGTACCATGTCATCGGCAAACAAGTGGATACTGGCTTCCGTAATGCCCAAGTTCAAGTTGTTAATGTAGATGGCGAACAGTAGCGGCCCCAATATGGATCCCTGTGAGACTTCTTTTTATTTGTTTGAGTGGAAGAGCTCTCTTTCGGCCTTAATTTGTTGCTGCCTATCAGAGAGGTAGTCTCAGAACCAGTCCAATGAGGTTGAGTCCATGCCTATGGTTTTAAGGTGGTGAGAAGTAGGCAATGGTTGACGGTATCAAGGCCTTGCTGAGATCTAAAACACAGCACAAACGAATATAGAAACATAGAAACATAGACTTTGATGGCAGATAAGGACCACTTGGTCCACCCAGTCTGCCCATTTCCTCCCTACTGGATAAGCTGCACATTCTAGTTAACCAACAGCCTATTTCCTGCAACTCCCCACTATAATTGCCTTATGTCTGTCCCATGAATGTTTGAATTCCTCCACTGTTTTAGACCCCACAACCTCTCCAGGAAGGCGGTTCCATGTGTCCACTACTCTCTCCATGAAAAGAATTTCTTCACATTACCCCTGAGCCATCCCCTCTAACTTTAAATTGTGCCCCTTGTTCTTACATCTCTTTTCTGAAAGATGCTTCCCTCCTGGACTTTGTTGATTCCTTGAGGTACTTAAAAGTTTCTATCATGTCCCCCTGTCCCTCCTTTCATCAAGGGTATACATATTAAGCTCTCTCAGTCTCTCTTTATATGGTTTCTGATGTAGACCCTGCACCATTTTAGTTGCCTTCCTCTGGACTGCTTCCATCCTGTCTATGTCCTTGCGTAGATGAGGTCTCCAAAACTGCACGCAGTACTCAGATGGGGTCTCACCAACTGTCTGTATAGAGGATAACCACTTCCCTTTTTCTACTTGTATGCCTCCCTATGCATCCCAGTATCCCCTGGCTTTCCCTACTGACTTCTCACATTGCATACCCACCTTATAGCACTGTTATAGCAATCAACTCAACAGAATCTGACCATCAAATACATGAAGGTACTGTACCCTTACTGAAAACACTGCTGAGACAACTGTATGTTGTGACAAGGTGGAAGATAAACACAATGTTGAGACAAGTTTTTGAAGACATTTGATGAGTTTGATATTTTTTAGAGACTGATATACAGTTCACACAGAAAATTCATGTAATATAAAAGTGCATATGCACAAATGCCAATGTAATTCAACACATTTCATTACAAGCTGTTCTCTTGAATGAAGATATTACTATATACTGTAAGGCCTAAAAATGGGCATCAGATAAATGTAAACTGGGGTAGGTGTACTGTTGAGGGTATTGCATAGTTTATCTTTCATTTCTGCTCCACGGATCATCAATATTTGCACAAGCTGTGCCCAGTCCAGATTTTACAGCTCTGGCCTGAGTCTGGTCATGTGGGTTTTACCCATACCCCACTGCATGTTGCTTACTGATATACTGTACAGATGGCTACAAAGTCTAACCCATTGAAGGCTGAAGTTTTAGAAAATCATTATATTTAAAATACTAAGACTCACTCCCCACCAAAGTCATGCTTAAATGCTGGTGTTTCTACATCCATACCACTAAGCTTTTAATGCCAACATGCCATTTCTGCTGTTATGAGCCCCCATCCAAGAAGTCTAATGCTATTTGTGGCAACCCCCACCCCAAAACCAGGTAATTTTCCAGGAGCAACTCTTTACACCATATCAACTACATTACTGCTAAAATCCTTATTTGTAAAACTTTTGTTGGGAAATTTTTGTTGTAATATATCCATAATCAGGAGAAATTAATTTGTAAAGGAACCAAAATCCCCATTTATCTGTTTATTGAATCACAATAAAGCATGTTATGAACATATCAGATTCTAGTGTAACCTACAGTAAGTCAAACAGAAATTAGACACAAATGCCTACGATAGTCACAAATTGCAAGTTAAGAAGATTCAGTAGAATATAAACAGTAGCCCAGCCCAGAACTGCCTGACTGACTGCTCTTAGGATGGTGATGTCAAATGGCTTAATGAGGGGTTGTGAGGGCCATGGGAACTTTTATGCAGAAAGTTCTGACTGCTAGAAGATAATGAGTTAACTTTCTGTGGGCTCCATTAATTCCTCAAGCCAGAGGAAAATACTGCTCTAAAACTTCCTATACACACACAGGCAGCATAGTAATGCGCAACAGTGGAGGAATTTATTTTAACACACTATCTTGTTGTTTGGTAACAAAGATGAAATCAGCCCCTTTTCTGAAAGCAATACTTTATTGCTGCTCCACTGGATCAGCAATATTTGTACAAACTCGCCCAGTGCAGATTTTAAGCACTGGTCCTGGTCTGATGATCTGTGTTTTACCCATACCACACTGCATGTGGCTTAGTGATATACTGTACAGATGGCTGCAGAGTCTAACCCATTGAAGGATGAAGTTTCAGAAAACCATTATGCCAAAAATATCAAGACTCACTCCCACCCCTCACCCCAGTCACAATTAATCCTCTACCAAAGCCATGCTTAAATACTGGTGCCTCTACATCCACGCCACTAAGCTTTTAGTGCTAACATGCTTCTTCTGCTGCTCTGAGTTCTGTGAACTCCCATTCTGCCTGTGGCAGCCCCCTCCCCAAATCAGATAATTTTACAGGAGCAGCTCTTTACACAATATCAACTAAATCACTGCTAAACTCTTTATTTAAAAACATTTGTGGCAGCCCCCAACCAGATAATTTTCCGTGAGCAGCTCTTTATACTATATCAACTAAATTACTACTGAACTCTTTCTTTAAAAACATTTTGTTGAAAAATGTTTGTTTTAGTATATCCATGGTCTGGAAAATGAATTTGTAAAAAATCAAAATCCCCATTTATCAGTTCATTGAGGAAAGTTGACATCAGCCCTTTTCTGAATGCAATACTCCTGTTTGCTTCACCCACAGACGTAAAACTGGAATAACAGGTTCCAAGGAGTATACACTCACCAGGGGAATATTAGAAACAATGACCCTATCATTCACAGGTGTCAATGAATGAATGAACATGCTGGTTCATCTTCTTGCTTCCTCATGGTGAAACTACTAAAAAGACAAACTATATTTATAGATAGATAGAATATGCTAAACACATATTGTTAATCCCAAAAGCTGAACTTTGTTTTTAGTATATAAAAGTTTAAGAAATACATAAAAGCTGTCTATTTTCCTTGGAAGCTTCAGACACTTCTTAGTCTTTCCTTTTGAGACACCAGGTGACTCTGATAATCATTTGTTCCAAGGTTTTTAAGTCAGTTTGAAGGCATTAAGTACTGTATCTTCTGTTCTCCTAGTCCTTAATAAAAATGCAGAGACTCCACTCCACAGACTTGTTCTGTTCCTTGGTCCAGATCCCAAACAAGTGAGTTGTCTTTCAACTTGATAGATGCACGCATGCCCCCCCACATGAATAAAAAAGGTGGGGTGGATATTTAGGAGCTTCTTGGGTGAAGGTGGGTTGGATCTTACTTCCCCAAAGAAACAATGCTGCCTCCCACTACTCAGGTTCCAGTTCCTTGTACCACCCATTTAAGAAAGAAAATAGTACCCTGCAACCATTGATTAACATGAAAGCGTATTTATTTGAGGGTGGAAAACATTTCTTGGAGTATGGTAAGGTGGAGGAGACTATTACACCTTCAGTTAGTTCCACGGACAAAACACATGACATTACTACTTTTGTACATGCAGTACTCCTGTAGGCTCCGCCCATAGTCATAAAAAAGCAGCCATAATTTCTTGGATCACTAAGTTTCCCACAAGTAACCTGAACCTGGGTTGAACCTCCCTTCACCCTACATTCCGCGAGGTTGTGTTTTCCAAGTGAATGATCACATGGGGTTTCCTCCTTCCACTTACAGTAATGAATGTAAGATTGGTTAACATTTTTCAGCTGCCATTACAGGAAGACAAACACTCTTCTTTCTTGATCTATACATACCTTTCAGCTCCACTACCCTCTTACTATAATGGCACCAATACAAAGACTGTTTCATTTATTCTTAAAGAGGTCCTACCAACCTCAGACTGGATATAAATTCTTGACCTGTTTTTATATTTCTCCCCTCTTTATTTAAATCAATGATACTGTCTTTTGTTCAGTCATTAACTTCTCCAGAAACAGGGGGTTTGATTTTCTGCTTTACCTCCTTCATCCCCTATCCCTTTTGGGTGAGATTTACTCCTTTTTCTTTTTGAACCATGGACTCCCTGACCGTACAGCCCTGTATCTATCTCCTCTACACTTTCCTCTGACTTGTTTTACCAGTTCCTTCCTACTCATTTCATTCTCCATTCCTGCTTTACTTCCTACTGTTGCTTTACTCATCTCTTTGTATTCTGTTTCCTTTGCCCCCAATCTTCTTGCTTGCCTTTTTTTTTACCTCCTTCCACATTACATTGCCCTTCATGTACAGTGCCACTTGTTCCTTGCTTTTTGCCCTTTTAAAGTATGGACCATATCTGTACTATCCTTCAAATTGATACACTTCCATATTTGGAACTTTCAATCTCCTTAACTCCTACTATACTCTCCTATATCCTAGTTGCCAATTAGTGCAGTCTCTTTCTGGGGACCCAAGGACCTACTATCAATTACATACTGGTACTTATTGTGTCTCTTAGCTTCTGCTGCCTCCATACTCCTCTTTGTTCCTACCATGTTCCATTCTGCTTTCTTTGTCTTTTGACCACTTGTGGTTGAGGTGCTCAGTACATTACATAATCAGGTGCACTCTTTAGCCTGTTTAGAAGTTTAAGAGTAGACTGGAGTCTCTAGCTCTGATGAGCCAATGTATAGAGGGCAAATAGTTGTCTTGTCAGTGGTCAGCAAATTACACTATTGTCTCTGAAGCTTGAAGATAAGAAGATTCTGGATTTTAGCCCCACAACAGGAACTTTGGCTGAATCACATTTCTGACATGTTCATGCAGTATGAGGCAGTGCTGCACTCTGAAGTGCCATCTTTGGAAGATACATTAAAATGAGGTTCCATCAGCTTGCTCTGGTGGTTGATCAGGTGGATGTTATATGTCCCCTGATGATTCTCAAAAGAAAAGAGGGACGTTGATGTTGTATTGACACTGAGGGTTGAGGCACTAGATGTCACAATTTGCTCCATGCTGTGACCCGTGGTCAGAAACAAGTATGAGTTGCTGTGGGTTGGCCTGGGGAGAGGATTGTGCAGTCACCTCTCTAGGTGGGTGGACTGCATGCTCTGCTGTATGATTGCCACCATTTGGAGGCCTGGACAGTGTGGGTCAAGGGAGCACCAGAAAGAGGGAGGTGCTACAGGACTCCGCGGTGTATGCGTGCCTCTACACACATGTTGATGAGTGCCCCAGTGTGGGAAAGGGTGAAAAACAGGAAATTCTGTCAGGACAGGTGTACATGACACTTGAAAGCTGATCCTCCCTGCCACATTATGAGGCCTCTGGGATGAGGAACTGGATATTGTGCATTGGGGGATGACCCTCCTCTGTCCCCACCATGTGGGGGATCCTTGAGATATATGGTCCACAGGTAAGTCTTCAGGAGATGCAGGTTGGTAGGCAGTTGATGGGGCAGTGCAGAGGGGAGCTCAGTCTATCCTGACAACAGATGAATAAAAATAAAGGTTAAGGACATTTCCCCAGTGTCCTGGTCAACATTTCCCCATTCCCTATAGATAGATAGATAGATAGATAGATAGATAGACAGACAGACAGACAGACAGACAGACACATGCCTAAATAAGTAAATAAATAAATTAATTAATAAATAAAATAAATCATGGCAATGATATGCATTTCTTCTGGGAGAAGGCCTATTATGCATTACTAAACAGTGCTCCTTACAGTCAGTTTGATAGTGGACATGAAATCAGCCTTTTACATCACACCACTGCTGCCCACTCAGCTGCTGCAGTTTTGCAGTGCAACAAGAGAATGCGTGTGTGTGTGTGTGTGTGTGTGTGTGTTTATGTGGGAGTAAATGGGGTAAATTAACTGGCTCAGCTGTGTCAGTGACTGCACCAATAATTTGGAGAATGGACTTTCATATTTGAACCGTGGAATCACACTCTGTAGCTTGCTGGTGGGGGGGGTGGCAGAGTACTTCACAAAGGTGCAACTTTCAGCTCAAGTGCAGGAAGGTGACTTCCACCCACGAGTTGCACTTTACAGTTCCTGCCATCTCATCAAGGGGCAGTGATAATTTGTAAATTTAATTCAAGTAGGGAATCAGGGCAGACTCGATGGACTCATGGGCCTTAATTTTCAAAGGTCCCATCACAGGTGTAGGACCAGTATTGCTGTACATGTATGGCAGGGTTAAAGGGACAAAACAGTTGGGCCCAGATAATTAGAAATGCACCAAAGCTGGGTGCAAGTCCAGCACACCACAAATCCAATGTGCCATGGCACAAATGGAGCTATATTCAGAGGTTGCTCAGGCTGAACTGTGCCAGCGCAATACAGCTGAATATGGCAGATTTGCACCATGGCACAAAAGAGGTGCACCATGACTCACACAGAGATGCTCCAGTGCATCCGTGGCAGCAGAGCAACAGAGGAGGCAGGGCACAGAGAACAGACCCAGGGACAGGGCCATGGCAGCACAGTGACAGGTCACAGGAGGCCTCCACCAGCAGGGTACACAAGAGCACCCTGACACTGGACTTCAGAACACAACAGTGGCATGGATAGCAGGTGACAGGAGGTGACAATGACCAATGGAGGGCCACCAAAGGAGCCTCCGCGCAGGCTGCTGCCTATGCCCCACTGCCCCAAGACCATTGCAGGCCACACCCAGGTCCACGCAGACAAGCACACATGTCACACAGGCATACAGGAGCCCACACAGTGGGCACTGAACAGGCTGGGTTGTAGGCAGCATGGCAGACCACATGGGACAGGCAACAAAATGCCAGGCAGAAGACCCCAACACAGTGTGCAGACAGTTCCTGACTAATGACCATGGACATGAGCTACCACCATGCGCACCTGCCAGACACCCCTGACCACCACCCCATGGGAACCCCAGTGCTGAGCCACTGACCCAGGGGATGGACACCACAGTGGGATAAACAACAGCACACCGCAGGGAACCATGGAAGCACAACACGAGCACCTTCACATGCACACAAACAGACAGACACTGGGTCACTGCGGCATGGTGCCTCATGACACCTGCAAAGCAGACACGGACATGGGCAGGTATGCCAGCCAATATAAATGTACTGAACAACCATGTACAGATATTGCAGGGGCTAGGAAAGGCTAGGGACACTGAGGAAGGGAAAGGGAAAGGGAACAGGGACTGTGCAGTGAGAGGGGCACCATAGGGAAAGGTCCAACAGGGGTAACAGGGGACACAGGGGCAACCCCTAGTGACGGCCCCAGTCGGCCACCCTGGCATGCCATCTCACTCCTCCACTGCCAGCATGCCTGCACATGGCCACTACCACCACAAGCATGCCTGTGACCACGAGCAAGATCTGCTGCATGTGCCAGATCAGCATCTGGCACAGAGGTGTCAAGCACTGGATGCTGGACACTTACAGCAAGGGACATGACTGGTGCCCAGTGCAGTGGCCCAGGAAACCATGCCCACCCACAGTGCACATGTGCATGATAGGGAACACACCATCATGTGTGATGTGCTCTTTGCCGGCCCTGCACAGCTTGCACCATGCTGATACATCATGCTGTTCATGGGTTTTGTATGACTGACACCATGTCAGTGCAGTGCACATGCACACTGTGGACCTGAGCACCGCAGTATGCATGGGCATTGCACCACCACTTGCTCTGGCACAATACCACTGTGCACAACGCCATATCTCGATATTCAGATGCCGCATGCAAATAAGCTCATCAGCCAATGCATGGCGCAGTGGGGTGCATTAGCATATCATTACCATTGCACACAACCTTGTTTGCATGCATTGCACCACATAAGCACCAGGAACAGCTTAGGCCATGTACTGGTATTACATCCTTGATAGGTGTGGTGGATGCCACAGCAGCACACTGGGGTCAGACAGCACTGCAGGGTGGATGGACTAGGGTGATGCTGCCAGGGCCTCAGCGTGTATGCTCTGTCACCTGTGTGAAGCATGCCAAGGTTAGCCCTTCTATGCTGTGCTGTGCCCTTACATGTCCCTAGCACCCACATGACCATGCACACATCCATCCCCAGGACTGTGCTGTCCATCACACCCTGCCCATGCCACACACTCCCACTGGGTGATCTGTGGGGTCATTCCCAAATTCATATCCATGGCATGGCACAGGGCTGTGCCAGTTGAATGCATCCTGTGCACTCCCAGGGTGTGTGGCACAGGCATTGGTGGCACCCGTGGCACGCACCACCTGGCAGGTGATGTTTGGGCACCCTTCCTGTTGATATGCACCAGTGCCAAGGGCCAGGTGGCATGCAGATGCCCAAGTGGGTGCAGGCACTGTCCCCACTCACACCAGGCATGCATGTCATCCTGTGGCTGTCCTGTATTGGTGCTGTATGCTCCGCCTGTGTGCTGGGGAGATGGCTACATTCCCACAGCATGTGGCAGCACAGCAGTAGTGACCTGTGTGGGAGGCAGGCCGTGGCCACCTGGGTGCTGCCCGTGGTGTCTGCTGTTGGTCCTTGGCCAGTGCCTTGTGGTCAGCAGTCACATAACGGTGCTCACCGTCATCTCCATGGATATGGTGTGGCTCTGTCTGGTGGGTGCCTACAGCTCCACAGTGCATGGCTCACAGGGCTGCCTCAGCATGGCCCTGATCAGGCAGTACTGGCCCACAATCTCGGTGTCACCGTTGTTCTCAACAGTGCTGCGGGCATGGTGCCACCTGTGTCGGGCATGCCACCACCGGGCCCTTCATTGGCAACATAGATGTTCTCCTGCCACATTCCACCCCTTATTACTGCCCCCATCAGGAAAGGCACACTTTCCATGTCTCCTGTTGTCCTCTGTTCCCTGGGAGGTTGGCTGCTGGCTTTGTGCTACCCTGGTACACAGGCTTTGTGTCTGTGTGTGTGTGTGTGTGTGTGTGTGTGTGTGCGTGTCTTTCTTTCTCTCTACCCCTCTCTCCCTCTCCCATGCCACCTCTCTGTCCCTCTGCCTCTGTGTCTGGTCCTTGTGTGTGTGTGTCTGTCTGTCTCTCTGTAACTCTCCCTCTCACTCCCACTCTTGATGCAACAGCTGTCTCTGTGTTTGTGCCCTGTTTTACTAGGAACAAGTCTAGTCGGAGCAACTTTGATTTGCTCCACACTTGCACTGGTTTCATGGTTGAATATGCCACTGTGCTGGATATTCATGGGACTGCCCCTGAGCGTGTGCCTGCATACATTATAGTTGCACATTGGAGCAATGGATTGTACACACGCACAATGGCTCCCGCTGAATATGGCTCCTTGGCACAATTCTGAGCTTGTGCTGGCACAACTCAGTTAGCTCTATCTGCAACTTGCTCTGAATATCTGGGCCTTGAATGCTATTTTAAAATCTTTTGTCACTATTATGGCAGCTGGCACTGCTTTAAGATCAATAATGACACATGCATCAAATATTGATGCATGCATTATTATGGGACTCACCTTGTGCCACAAGACATAGCTGATGCACACATATGTTAGACTGCCTTTCAGGTGGCCTGTCTTATGGACACAGGCATCAAAGACATATCATCATCATCATGGCCCATCCCCATTATGGGGCTGAAAGTCAGTCATAGGTCTTTTCTGTTTATACTCCTCTGTGCATCTGTCACTGCACACCGACCTGCTTGGGTGAAGGAAGGGTGAAGTCATAGGGACCTTAATTGTTCAGTGATGAGATGATAAATGGGAAACTGAATATTAAAACAACAGAATAAAGACTAGCAAATAGAAAGAAACATCATGGTCAAAAAATTACTAATTGGCTGCAAAGGATTGGATGTGGAACTACCTGGTTCAAGATTCTATGCTCTGATCACCAAATCACCCTGCCTTCAATTTAATGCTGTAGGTGTGTATATTTCTTCTGTATATTGGTTGAAGAAAGCAGCATGTCCAAAATAAACTGCTCTGTTGGGCTTTTCCAGCTGATGGTGTGCTTTGTTCCTTCCTTAAGTAGTGACTGCATCTTTCTGAGTTCTGTAATACAAAGTTCTTAAAACAAAAACCTGCAGTTTTCTGGACGTGTTCGCAGGTACTGACAACTGCATTACCTGAAATTTACTGGATCTCTTCCAGGGAGACTGGCACTACATCAAATTTATTATTGCAGACCTCAAGCTGTAACCTTGATTGTACAAATGGGAACACTACTGTATGTCATTCACATTCTCGTACCAGCAAGAATCACTGTAGACATTTGTGTAAGAACACTGCCTGTGGGGTAGCATGCAATTATTCAATTTATAACCTTTCCCATCAGAAATCATTTTAGACAATGGTGCAGTAGCTCTGGCTGGTAAGGAGATTACATCTTCTCCTAACCAATCAACTGGAATTATTGTAGGCAATGATGTAGAAGCACTGGTTGTAAAGAAGATCACTACTGCTATGGACCCAGCCTTCCCCAAAAGGATCTACTGTAGGCAACAGTTAGCAACATTGTCTGGGGAAGGTGAGCTTACTGCTCTTCTAGACCTTATCTTTCTTTTTTTTAAATTTTATTTGTATTCATTATATCAGAAACTGACATCAAATGGATACAGGGAGCCAAAGGCTTATATAATGATACAGGAGCAGAATCATTAATTAAGCAGGATACATCACTTATCTCCCTTTGTAACAGCAGGAAGAGGAAGAACAACTGATTAAAACAGTTTGCAACAACAGTAATAACAAATGCTATTACAGCCATGACCATGGACTTAATACCTAAATATTATAATGTTCCAAATTGTCCTGGGGTACCTGACCTAATTAGCCAGCAAATGACTTACATATAAGCCCATGTAAATTAAAACAATAATGTTACTATAGCCATTAATAGAAACAAACAAGCTTGTCTTCATGTCAGCCATAAACAAATAGGCATAAATCCACTCATAACATCAAGTGAGCATGCGCTATGAACTTGGACAAGGATGAAAGCGGGACACATTATTTGAACTGTAAATCTCCAAAACCATCAAGGAAATTGACAGGAGGGATGTTCAGGAAGGACACGAGGAAGTATTATTTTACAGAAAGGGTGATGTGACAGTGCAACAGTCTACCAGATGGTAGGTGCTAAAACCATTAATGGTTTCAAGCAAGGTTGGGACAGAGTGAAGGGTTTGATGGCTTGGACATTAGGTTCCAGGGTTAGCTAAGGGAACCACAGGCAGACCAGATGGACTATTGTTCATTTTGCCATCATCGTCTATGTTTTATGTTTCCACAAACCTGCAAACATGTCATACTAACACTCCAGGGACATCAAAGCAGTTTTCTTTGCACAGTGTTATTTATTTTACTGTACCTGGCTAGCCCTACCCTGCAACAAATGATGTAATGCACTTTGTCTATTGTTAAGGTGTACCTGAAACTAACAAGTCTTGAACCTCATGTGACACTGTATTGATTTCATGATGCCTACCCTGTGATCTCTGCTATCCATATTGTATTGTATAGTATTGTATTGTACTGTTTTGTCCTTGACTTGGAACCATTTGAAAATGAGTCTCTGACTCAAAGGTATTAGTCTAATTGAAATAAAAAAAAGTCTCCATAGTCAAAGAGGAATAGAAAGTGAGAGGCCTCCTGCTTCCTCATGTGAGCCATGAGGCAGTGTTTAGATTAGCAGATCAAGCTGAGCTTGAGTACCATGGTTATTATTGTGTGATCAATTTGCCTACTATACGTAATTAAATCAAGCCAGATTTCTTGATATTTGAATGCATGAACTTTCTCAATAGCACTACCATCTAATGTAATGATTATAAGTGAATCAGCTGAATGAGTTAGCAACTTCTGGGATCCAAGCAACATAGATTCAGTTTTGTTTGCATTAAGGATCAGGCAGCTGTTGATGAACCAGGAGGAGATTATGCTGAAATCAGATTGGAGTGCTGAATTAACATCTGATGTTGTCATTGCACTGTAGCAGAGTATGGTGTAATCTGCATACAAAGGTAGACGGCACCTCTCTGTGCTTTGGGAGACCATTAACAAAAGTGGAGAACAGCAGAGGGCCAAAATTAGATCCTGAGGAAGAACAAGATATAAGATAACATGACATAAACTACATGTGCCTTTCCCAGACAAAACATCAAAATAACTGAATAAATAAATTCATACCATAATACAGTTGGGCATAAAGTATTTTGTTGTATCTGTCCATGGTGCACAGAGAGTTTGTTGCATGAAAGATTGTACAAAGTGCAGAGTAGGTACAGAAATATGTGGAACACAGGCAGACTCTGTATTTGCCTTTTGTATTTACCTGCAATGGACAGAACCCGCCACCCCCAATTTGATTACAAAATAGGTGATAAATTAAAGTATTTTCATGTTTGGTTTGGAAGGTAGGGAGATGCCCACCTGGAATTTCTAGGTGACTTGAAAGTAACTAGACACAGAGCTGAATTCACTGTACTCAGTGGTGCTGGAGAACAGAAGTGCAGGAGCTTATAGCTACAGTACTGCACTTTAGATTTCTCTCTGCAAAGTCAAGACCCATGGCAGATCATGGCAAGGGTTAACATCTGTTGCCTGTTATCCAAAGCAAGCTGCTTGCTGAGGAGCCCACATCTCCAGCAGAGTGCGCCTTGTTGATGAATGGGCTGCTGTCAGCTGCTGTGATTCTCCTTTCAGCAGGATTGATGGCTTGAAATTAGACTGTACCATCTGATTTGACTGACTAGGAGAGCCATATGAAAAATAATTAAAACATCTTGTCTGAAAAGTGGGAGTACAGATGTAACAGCAACACTGGGCCCTTAACGCATGAAAGATCCCACAAGAAAAGATTTATAGAATCCTGATTTAATGAAGGATGGATGGGAAAAATGCCTTTTGGTAAAAGCATCTTTTTCTTTATCTGTGAGAGGTGTATACCATGGGGTTGTAGGACATGTTCTTTAGTAAGATAAGAAAGTGGTGATCTGAACAAAAGGCCTCCTTGAAGTCAAAAATCATGTAAATTTTTTTTTCTTTGATAAAACCTGCAAACTTGCATTCCTTTTTAAACAGGAAAGAGTGGATCAGTAGCATGCCAACAAGAATAACCTACCCAATTATGTATTCTTTCTCATGGGCAAACAGGCATCCCCAAGCAGTATACTGTATGTCACTAATGAGTCAGGGGACAAATCAAAGTTGGTTAAAAAAAATTAAATTACAATGTGTGTTGTTTTTAAGGAGATCAAGAATAGAAAGGAAAGGAATTTCAAAGCACCATTTATACAGTCTATATCAAAAGCACTTTACAAGCCAGGAGAGGGAGGGAAGAAGATGTTGATGCTGCTAGGCTTATACTTAGAGATACAAAATGCATAGGGAAGAATTAGAGAGTACACACAGCAATAATGCATGACTGGGAGTATATTCGTCAGAGATATGTGGACGCCTCAGGTGCACTGTGAAAACCACCCATAGAAGTCCACATACAATATTTTATGATGAATGTACATCCTGGGGTGTTTTGTGCTTCTAAAGATATGATAAAATGATTCCTGTAAATAACAGGAAAAACAAGCCAAATAGCACGCCCAGGCTCAACAAGGACCTAAGGCAATTGATTCTGAACAAAAGGTCTCTGGTGGTGAAGAAAGGTAGGTTGCATCCAGGCCAGAAAGAAGTACAAAGCAACACTGAGGGACTGCAAAACAAGAATTAAGGTAGTAAAGGAAGTGCTGGAAGCCAAGATAGCTGCTGAAGCAGCAGCCAATACCAAAGCCTTCTTTAGTACGTACTGTAAATGGAAGTAGAAGGTGAAGGATGGGATGGAGTCCTTAAAAACTAGGGTAGGCTTGATGGCAGGAACCTGGGAGAGATTCAGAGGTGATAACTACTTCACTTCAGTGTTCCACCATTGGCCCATGGCAAGTGACAGGAGCTCATTAAGAGGGTCCAGAGCATCAAGAGTATCCACAATGCAGTCATTGGACATCACACTATTCCAGGTCGCTGATTACCTGGCAGAACTTGTGGATGGCATACACCTCAGGATCATAGTGGTGGAAAAGAATAGCTGGAGGTATCACTTACACTAATCTTTCTGAGTCTGTACAGAAAGCGTGCCTAAAGGGTTATAGAAGCAGGGGTGATTTATAGGTTTATGGCTGGGTGTGACAGATTTAAGGGATTAGTAAGGATGAAAGTGCTAGCAGGGAAAGAGCTAGTCTAAGTAAGGCATTTAGCCTATGGGACATCTCATAAATAATAACTCATTTAACCTGAAAGGCTGGATAGACTGTACATTTTTTCTGCCATGACTTCTATAAAATAAGTCATAATTGGCAAGAACCTTAGGCCAACAAGTGGTTCCTAAGGCTTAATTTCATCTGAGGGTGATTACAGGAGAGAGATGCAAAGGGCTGGGAGAATGTTCAAAATGTGGGAGAATATACTGAAAAGTTTGAGCAGTGTTGGGTAAGTTACTTTTCTATTACTTTATATTACTTTTGGAAATTTGTTCTAGAAAGCTCTGTGCTGTCACTATGAGTGGAGAAATACTGGACAAGGTAATACACCTTATAGTTACAGTTACTTACGTCTTTTTATACAAAAGTAATACATAACTGTAACTGATTACATTTGTTTGAAAGTAACTAGTAACCTTTACTTTCAAATAAATGTAATCTATTATAGTTATTTATTATTTCTGTATTGTTTTGTATAAAAGAAATAAGTAACTGTAACTGTCAAGTGTATTACTTTTCTGGTACTTCTCCTTCCTTGCTAGTGACTGCACAGACCTTCCTGGAACAGGTTTCCAAATGTAATAGAAGGTAATAGAAAAGTAACTACCTAACACTGGATTTGAGGCTCCTTTAAGACATGACCAGAGGAACAGTTAGTAGGTGTTTGTTAGATGTTCTCAGGTTCCTTGAACAATGTCTCAAATTTACTAGGGCTGCAAGGGCAAGGAGGTAGTAGTTCAAGGATTTATCAAGTTAGGCATCCAATAAAATAGGTTATATGGAAAGTGGGAGAACCAGTATAGGTAAAATAATTTACATTTGTGGGTATTGAAAGGGTCTGAGAGGGCAAACCAACAGATTCTGTTATACTGTAGGTCATGCTAACTCTCAATTATCTTTAACTGCACTGTTTAAAACAAGTAATGTGACTCCACAAATAATTAAAGGAGAAGAAGTCCTTGGCAATGGTGGGATGCACTTCAAGTGTAAAACATTGTTTAGTCTAAAGAAAACACCTTCAGTAGCTTCTGGTTGGTGACAGTCACTAAAGAGATAAGCACATTACATGCTTGCTTGAGACATTGGTTCAGATTTTTCTGCAGAAATATCTTGGACTCAATTTTAAAGATTGTCACAAGGCCTATGGCAAGCCCTGCATCACACCCATTTTTTGTACAGCTGTGCCAAACTCCTTTGACGCATCTGCACCCATTATTAGTACATTGGGTGCAGTAGCGACAATTTCCTCATTTACTTCAGCTTGACAAAAGATTTGGCACAAGCCCTGTAAAAGGGTCCCCAAATGGTGCAAGTTAGACCAGGGAAAAGCTAATCTAACTTGCAGTACTTGCCACATGAGACTAAAAATCCTGATTGGCGGTCAGAAGAATGCTGTAAGCCCTGTCGTCAAATGATCAGTGTTGCAGGGGCATGCAGCATTCTCAGGATTTTGAAAATTGAGCACCTTGTATCCACTGGGCCTTGAACACAGTTCCCCTTACTCCAGCCTGATGGAAATATGGGCAGGGAGGGTGATGTCAAATATTTTCGGAGCCCGAGGACAGGTTCCACTCTTGCTGGTAATTTATTACAAATATTTACCAAGGATAGAAAAACTGGGACCCGCTATCTAATTTTCAATGTAGTCCTGCTTCTACTTGTTTATATAGCTGCATGCAGAGAAGCACAAGTCGGTTAAGTGAATCGTAGAAGTTCACACAGAAAGTATTGTATGTGGCTGTGGTGGGATTTGATCCTGAGCCTCATTAGTATTGCCAAGCACGTGATCCAACTTCTACAACATTAACTAATACTTATAATGCAGTACTGATGATTTAATTGTGGAGAGTGTGGACATGATTCCATGTTTGTAGCTTACGAGTGCTGTTTTATTTATTTATGTAAAAGTTCAATGATTTATAGGATAAGTTCTATGAGAAGCAAATCTAGTTTACAGAATTTCCCACATCAAAAGTACAGTTTGCAGAATCTTCCTGTGACTGCCCTACATTCTTTTCTGTCCTCAAGAAGCATCTGTCAAGGAAGATGCCGGTTTGTGTTTAGTGACTGGAGCACATGCTTGGAACCAGTAGAACCAGGTTCAAATCCTACCACAGTGAATAACATAGTGTGAGAACTTTGCTTATGCCACTTAAATTCCCAGTGCTTCAGTACACCCAGGTGTAAAAAATAAGGAAAAGCAACACCACATTGAAAACAAAATATTGTAAAATCACACTGAAAACAAAATATTGCAGGATGCAAGCAAATATATTTGGAGTGTTTGAGTAGAAATGCACTGTACTGCTGTGTAAGGCCATGAGTCAATGATGTGCGTGTGCAAATGAGCCTTTTCCCCACCACAGTCAATGGTGCTGGCCCTGGTTGATAATGTAGGTCTGGATTACTGTGCACACTTTCCAATCAGCCTAACTGTTCCTATCCCTGTGTAGAAATTGCCATATCTGCTGATGCATTTTCATCAGTCAGCCAGTGATATCAGTCTGTTCATCTCTCTCTTGCCCTCACTGCACTGAGGATGTTGTTGCATGACTGTGCATATACTGTAACAGTCACTGGCACTCTGTGCTGTCCCTCCCCCATGCCACCCATTTTCCTTCCAAACACTGTCATCACTGGTTGTACCCATTAACATGTGACAAAAGTCCCTTCCATTGCTAATCTGCTTAGATTATATGACTAATATAAGTTGCTTGCTTTTAGCATTGGTATCACATTATTGCACTTTTAAATTGCACTACTGTCTTAATTGTACCTGCTCTGTTTATTATATATTGCACTGTATTGTTTTGAAAGTTGTCCGCATGGGATCGCCTTGTAAATGAGCATGCTCAATGGAGTGTTCCTGGTTATATGAACTTGAAACTCATTTCCTGCATGGCTCCTGATCTGTCACCAAAGCCATGCTAAAGTCTGACTCTCTGATGCATGTGCAAGTTCATAAATGCAGAAACTGCAAAAGACAAACATTTCAACACAGTGTGGACTAGGCTACTCATCCAGCACGGCCCAGGTGTCAGCTTAGGCCACACTGTGTAATAGCATTTGTCCTTTTGCAATTTCTGCATTTATGTATTGCACATGCAGCAGTTGTTGAAGCAGAAATGTTAGCAATAAACATTGTCAGTTGCTAAAACAACATTTCATTTCTAGAGTCTGCTTTTCCATTTAGGGCACTTGTTTTTAAGTCACCTGGGTGTGCAGCCACTTACTTTCTACATCTTTTTCTTGCTGCCTGGCATGAGTAAACCCTAGGTGGTGCTATCCCTAAGGTTACTACCCCTGCCTGTCTTTCTGACCACAGGTTGCGGGCCTGGATTCAGTATTACTCCATCAGAGTAACATTAGTGGGGGTATCTGTCTAACCTGTTATTGATCTCTGGGAAGCTAAAACCCTCCCCACCAATCCTCCTAGTGGTTTTGTACCTTTAGCAGCAGTTAATTCACAGTCAGTAAGTAACATTAATAACAAGCACACACCCTTACACTTACCACCAGGATCTGGCCGTCAGCCAGTGCCCTTGAAACCCTGTAAAGGCAAAGTTAGCAAAGCAAATACACACTTTCAGTACTATAACCCAACTAATAATGTGCTCATAAGCCAGGTTAAATGGGAAACAACAATCAGATTTATTATGGGGCTGTGAACAAGGAAGGGGCATGAATTCAGGTGAATGATTACTATACTTAATGAATTCAAGTTCTTGGCATGCACTTTTTAGTCCCAAATAATTAGTTCTACAACACTGGGTAGATGGATTGCTGGCTAGCCAGAGGTGTTGCCTAAAGGGTAGCACATTGCAGCTGTGGTTGGGGCCCATGATGGAAAGAAAAGGCAGTTAGCATACACAAAGAGACATGATTATTTGTAATCCTGGCTGGTTTACCCAGTCTCTTGAAACCAGAAAATTACTGAAACAATCAGGTAGTACCACAGATGATTAAGCGATTTGTTGCAGGGAGCTACCCTAGGTTTACTCACGGTATCAGTGGGCTGTGATGGATCTGGTGATATGGAGACCTCATGTAGATCACCGATGAGCATGGGGAAGCAGGGCTGTCATGACATACCTTCTCTTCATGTCCTTTCCTTCAGGTGACGCGACCTGCGAGTGGTCTCTGAGCAGGGGCTGGATTCTTAAAGCTGGTCTTCCGCCGAGGACAGTCTCTGGTGCAAGGCAATCAGTCTGGACTGGGCTGACAAAAGCCCAGATGTGATAAACACTTTGGCAAAGTTCAGGTTGTTTTGCTGGTGAAGCCTCCAGCTAGCATAACGAACTGGTCGCTGGCAGCAGGCCTCGACCCATGATGGACACTCAGCACATCTAACACAAACAGCATTAACTTTTTCTCACAGATCGAATACAGTCCAGTTGTTATTGTAGTTGATTTAATGAGCAAACTTCTCGATCCAATATCAGTCTCTTCACAACCTATGGGCCAAGCGCTTCACAGGAGCTTAACTTTGGTCCAGATCTCAAGTAGTACTTTCAGACATCCCTGGGGCTCTGCCATAGTTTCAGTCACCATTCGGATTAGTCTGATGACTGCAATCAGGCAGTCCAATGCAGAACAGTGGCAGGGAGGCAACTAAGCCATCTTACACCGCTAAATCTCCTAGGCTCCTTCCTGGAGCAGTTCCTTGAAATTTTTAGCTGCTCATCCTTCAAGCTCTAACTCCAACTGACTCACTGTCTCTTAATAGTTCTGGGCTTTTACCTTCATTGCTGAGTTCTGGTTGGCGGGGAGCCATCAGTCACAGTTCGGATGCGGTTTCGATTCAGTTTGGGTGCCAAATTAATAACTACAAAAACAAAGTTTTCCTTCCAACGAGGTACTTAACAAGGACCCTTGAGGTCCCCTGAGTCCTATTGGTCCACTTACTGAAAGTCCTGGACCAAACATGGTGACCCCTATTCATAAGGCAAAGCTGCAGGAAAGCAGGTTAAACAAACTATGTAATGCAAATATAATAGCCAGTTATAAATAAATATGTACAGTACTATTTCAAGCTCCTGTACTATATCATTGACTGCAGAGTGAGGCAAATTGTGGTGTCTGGTCATCACAAGCCTTACAGCACTCGGAACCAGCCCAGATAATTATTATACACATACTACTGGACTTTTAAAGAGAGAGGCTCAGAGGCACTATGTGGCACTCTCACAAAACAACAGAAGCAAACAGACAACCTGAGATCTATTACTTCTAAAGGATGTCAGCCTGGCAGTGGGCATAGATAGAGTCCAGGAAGACAATAAGGTAAACCCCAAATTGAGTACGGAGGAGTTATACACACTTTCTGTATTGACAGAAAGGAAGAGAAATCCTCGAGCCTGCAAATAACCAAGGAGTGGTTGTAAGGCCTACAGCCTTAAGGGAACAGTCACCTGAGGGCCCCACACTCAAGTGTGGTGCTCATCCCAATGTGCAGTTTGTGTGCAAAAACAGTTTGGTTTTCTTACTGTTCACTGCAGTGTAGAGATTGCATCAGACTAATTTTGCTTAGTTTTAGGCTGACATCATCTGTTACTGAAAAATTCTAGAAGCGCCTGCAGCTGACATCAAAGCAGTAGGCAGCAGTAAAGATTCAGTAGCCTGCAGTGCAGGTTAGAGTTCATATAAGCTCTGATCTTTTGTTTGCTGGTCCCACTGTCCTCCCTGGACTACTGTATGCACAGTCTCAGCAAACTTACTTAGCCTCTGAAGAAAAGCAGGCGAAAAATATCTGCTTGGTGATTATAAGCTCTAACCTGCACTGCAGGTTATTGCATCTCTTTGTTGCCTACTGCTGTGATGTCAGTGACAGGGAATTCTGGGATTTGTAGTAAATGAGGATGTCAGCCTACAACAAACAAAATTAGTTTGATACAATCTACAGTATTACAGTAAACAGTAAATAACCCAAAATGTTGTGCACACCAAGTGTGCCGGACCGACCATACACTTGGTATAGGGCCCTTTGTGCCGACTGCTCCTGCTAAAAATGATGCTGTCTATCTCTCTACAGCTCTGCTCCTTCCTGCCTGGTAATCAGGAAAGAGACAAGACTTGCAGGGCAATATCGTTATCTCCCAACAGGGAAAATATTCCATATAATCCAACCCTCTGCCAGGCAACAGCACAGGCTTGTAAGCAGGGGCTAACATGAACCCTTGTCCGCTAAATGTTTCACAGGGCTACTCAGCCATGGAATATGAACAAGAAAAGACATCACAGTGACAGAAGAGAAGAAAAAGCCGAGTCACATGATGTGCTGCTAGAAGCAACAGCTCTTCTCAACCTCTATGATCCTTGTGTCCTTATTCTTTTATATTTTGATATAATCTAGCCTCTTATTTTCTATAGTGCTGTTCCTTAGTGTGTACCTTACCAGTGGAGCATTGTTTGGATCAGTATTTTGCTGCAAGGATGGATTCCAAAATGAAGATTCCACCACCACGTCACACTCCGCCCATGAAGCCTGAAAGAGAGAAAGGCTCTAAATGTAAAAAGCACAGGCTGATCCAGCAGCCAAGCCCAGTTCTTCCCTGGTATGGCTGACAGAAGAATGTTTCTTCTTGGAGTTCTCTCCATTAAGGAGGCCATTCAGACACTAACTGGTGAGTTAAAAGCCCTACTGACTAGCGACTGAATCCTTGAACCAGTGAGTTGGTGATGTGGAGCCGCACGTTGGCTCCCTGGATCATTGGCGGAATAAACTAGACCCTGAATTGATTGCTGTATGCCAAAAGCTGAACTGTCTGGAATCTCAGCTGGAAGATTTAGAGGCCACAGCTGATGCAACAAGGTGGCTGTACTGGGGCTGCCAGAAAAAGTGGAGGGTCTCAATGTTGTATTATTTACTCAAAAACTGTGTGAAGCGTTAGTGGGACCCTCCCTAATGCGCGTCTTACATCATTGAATGGGCCCACTGGGTTATGCCCCTTGTAAACAACCCTCCGTCCTTTTATTTTAAATTCTTAAATTATGTTTATCTCAGCACTTACTAACCAAAATTTGGGAGCTCAAACAGTCTGTTGGGAAGCTTACAAAATTTGCATTTTCAGGACCTCACCATGGCGATAAGACAGAGAGAGTGGCATACCACTGGATAGTAATCAAGCTAATAGCAGCCAGTGACAAGTTCAGGGTACTTTACTGTGCTGGGCTACAGGTTTTTTTTTTTTTTTAATTTTATTTCTAAGAATCAGTTTACAATCTTTGAGCCAGAGGCTCGTTTCCAAAGGTACATCATCACATAAAGACATACATTGTGTTTTGGTTATATAGCTAAGATTTGCAGAACAATAGGCGTTCAACAGAGGCGCCACATCACATTGTGGTCAGACAAATACAATTGGGTACAGGGTACATGTAATTGATAACAGGTGTTACACAAGTTGGTATCAAGTGAGCAATCTGGTTGGTAAACACTGAAACAGCTGGCACTGGCCAGGTTAAACATTGGCACAGTGTACAGGGAAGTGGTGGAGGGATGGTTAGGTGGAGAGCTGCCGGGGGCATTGTCAAAGAAGAACAGAGGTGGAGCTACTATTTGGGGCCAACAGAAATTTTGAAAGAGTGGAGCAAGCCCACAAGACTGGTAACCCTTCTTCCAGATCTTTTCACATCCCCATGAGCTACCACGGCTTAATCCGCTCAGTGCTGAGTGGATAACTGGAGTGTTATGTTCCTGGTGGTTTTGGGGATTAGTAAAATGACTTGAAGATTTGTTCTGGGTGGATCATTTTGCTGGAAATATATTCTATTTGCCTTCACTCCAGACTGCCTTCTGCCTCTGCTTACAAATTGTTGCGGTGAGTGTCATTCAACCCTGTGAGCTCTCTGTTGGACTATTTGGTACTAGTGCAGGGGTGTCAGTTGATGTTTTTTTTTTACCTGTCAATTCTCTGAATCTGTATGATGATTTGCAGATCTGTTGAGGATGGATCCTTTATTGGACTTTGTGCACTGTTAAGCTGTCTTAATCTGCTCCTATACCGTGACTCTACTTTAAAACTGTGGCGGTAAATGTAACTAAGTGGTGGCCCTGCCTCACTCCATCCTTTGCTCTTAGTTCTGTTCTTGGGCTTGCTGGACTACTCCGGGGCAGCTGTCCATCAGCTTGAAGATTTTGCTGCTTAGTCTATTGTTATTTACACCTGTAGTACTGTGGATCCTCTGTCCTTGTCAACTCTTGTCATCAGTCCATGGATTGGGGGTTGGTGAATGTGGTTAAACTTTAATTACTTGCAGCATCTGTATGACTACCCCACTGCACTGCAATATGAATACTAGAGCAGCTTTGGTTAAGGTAGCATGAGAGGATCCATGTTTCCATCGCTTGCTGGATATGGAGACTTCACTGGACACCAGTCTGCTCTAGAGCTCACCTAGGGGCACCAGTATTGGATTCATTTGAATCAATCCTAAAATTATTGGCTTGATCCTCTGCAAAGCTCTATATTTTTACATACCACAACCAAGCGTATTCATGAAGGAACTATGCCTTACAGGTATCTGTTACAGTATGAAGATATTTGGGGTGCCGAACAAGCTGTCGTCATATACAGTCACAAGGACAACCTCCCTGTACTCATAATATTTCCAATCTGTGGGACTTATTCTTTTATAGTACTTTTTGGACTTTATTTCTATTCTATGTGCCTATGCTTTCTTTTTCTTTTATGTGCAAGTTCAATCACTGTTCATTTGGACCCTATACCTTCTTGTGGATGGTGGAGATCAATTTTGCAAGCATCTTTATGTTCTGTATGACATTTACAGGGGCTTAATGTTTACAGGTTTCAAATGTTGTTGTGAAGCGTTCTGGTTACAAGCCCTATCTTTTTGGTGTAATCTTTGGGGCAATGTTGATTAGGTGGATTAAAGGGTCGGAGGTCTATCGAGAGGATCTCTAGACCACATCATAGACCGAGACGTTTGGAGTATGATCTTTTGGACCGGGGGGTGTTATTCTAGGTTATTTTTTTCTCAGTGGGGTGTTTAGGCGGGAGGAGGTGGAGGGACTAGTTTTGAGGTTGTTAGTTTGGAGGTTGTAGTTCTATTTTTCAAGCTGTTTTTCATACAGACTTATTAATGTTTTGGGTGGAGGGTAGGATGATTAGATATTGCCAAAACGTTGACATTATATTGTTGGGTGTGGATGTTGGGGCTTTGTTTCATTCTTGTTTTTGGGACATTGGAGGAATTTACAATTACATTGTCTTCATTTGTTATTGTATGAAACGTATGGGAAGGTGGGGAACAGAGCATATTTAGTGGTATACTTTTATTTTGCTTGCAGTTTGAAATAATTTTTGTGCTGTTTCTAACAATTAGTAATGGTGTAAATGGTAATTTTTTTATATAAGTTTATTACCTAGAATATTAGAGGGCCCAGGAAAAAACAAAAGGTATACGGTTTTCACCATCTCAGAAAGATGCAATCCGGGATAGCGTTTTACAAGAACACATCCTCATCAACATACTAACATACTAATTGCCAGCAGATTAGGCCTTATGGTCTATCA
Source organism: Neoceratodus forsteri (assembly GCA_016271365.2). NCBI lineage: Eukaryota > Metazoa > Chordata > Ceratodontiformes > Ceratodontidae > Neoceratodus > Neoceratodus forsteri. The sequence goes on from CM028130.1 coordinate 61,935,087, forward strand.
AGTCAGCTTGAACCTCAGATCCCTTTTTGGGAACTGAAGCCCCCTTGTGTTCCTATACATCCCCTTTCTGTATCTGTCCCACCTCTTTTGAAGCCCTCCACCATGAAATCTGGACCAACTCCCCAGGCAGTGCGTTCAGGATCCACCACCCTCTCAGTGAAAAACCTCCTCCCCTCCCCCTCATCCTTCCACCTTCTAACTTCAAACCATGCCTCTGGTGATAGCTCCTCCTTTAGTCTAAAGACCCCTCCATGTTTATCCTATTTATTCCTTTGAGGTACCTGAAGACCTTGATCATGTCCCCCCCTCTCCTCTCCTCCAATGAAAACAGCCAAGCTCCTCAAGTCTGTCCTCATCGCCATCTCCCCCAGTCCTCGAAATATCCTGGTAGCCCTCCTCTGTACCCTCTCCAGGAGCTGTGTGTCCCTCTTCAAGTGGGGTCTCCAGTATTGTACACAGTACTCAAGGTGTGGTCAAACCAGTCCATTGTACAGTGGCAGAATCACGTCCCTGCTCCTAGAAGTGATCTCCCTTACAATGCATCCCAACATCCTGTTTGCTTTGCTAGCCACTGTCCTGCACTGCTCAGAGTTATTCATATATGCATCCACTTGCCACTAGGTCTTTTTCCCCATACAAGGCCTCAGTGCCTCCCCTCCCAGGGTGCACCTGTGTTTAGGGTTTCCCCATCCAAGATGTAACACCTTGCACTTAGTAGTATTGAAATTAAATTTCCATGTGTGAGCCCACCATTCCAGGGTGTCCAGGTCCCTTGCAGGGGCAACCTCCCTCTTCCCCTCAACTGTTGCTCCCATCTTGGAGTCATCAGTGAAGAGACTTATCTCACCCTATACCCATAAGAGGATGTTCTCTACTTTTGAAGGGAATGAGTAGGACAAGTCTAGAGGGTGGGCAACAGTAATAAAGGAGGGTAACTATCTTATTGGTTAGGAAGATTCCCTTTCAATTGTTGCGGGAGTGCTGGGATCCAGAGAGGTGATTTGTCTTGGTACACAGGCATTTCTGGCTGACAGAGGTCTTGTTGGGGTCAGTTTATGGTACCAATGCTGATTCCCCAGTTTTTACTACTTTAAGGACACATCTGGGGCAAATTTGTTCATCTGCTGATTGTTCAGGGAGGATTGAAACTTGTTTTTCATACAGATTTTGATAGGCCTGGTTCTTATCAGATGGGGTTATCCCTGGGTCACCATAGTTTTAGAGATCTTGTAGGTATGGTTGGTCTCGTGGATCTATGGTGTACTATACATCCCACATTAAGACACTATACCTTCTACTCTGCCCCATTCCTCCTCATCTTGGATCGACTACGTGTATTTCTTTCTTAGTGAAGACTGCTTGGCTGCCTTTCAGTCCTGAGACATCCAGCCCATGGTACTATCTGACCATGCTGCTGTTTTGTTGGAGCATTGCATCCATGGGCTGAGGAACAGGAAAGGTCATAGTGGCTTATTCTACTCTCTAAGGTATCCACTACTCTTGCAGCAACTAAATTCTGCCTCCAAAACTTTTTTCTGCAAAATAAGGGGTCTGTCCAGATTAGATATGCTCTGGAGTGTGGCAAAATGTGTAGTGAAGGGCAAATTGATCCAAAGTTTTTGATTCTTTGGACCACTGTGTCCTCCTGTTAAGAGCAGCATCCCTTGGGGTGGTGGGTTTGAGTGGAAAGTGGTTGGAATCATATTTGATGAACAGGAGTCAAAAGCTGTCATTGGGAGGTCAGGAATCATGTTTTTGCCTGCTGGGTCAGGGGTCTCTCAGGGCTCCATCCTAGGGCCATTGTTGTTCAACATATATGTAAATGAACTGTCTTTTCTGGATCCTGAAATAAAATATCATCTTTATGCTGATGATACTATAATTTATACATCACACAAAGGTGTTACAAAATAGGCTCCAGTTAGCATTTGATGATCTGCAGAGTTTTTAAGAGACAGTAAGTTGACTCTGAATATGAAGAAAACACAGTCCATGTTGATACATCGAAAAAGTGTACGGTTGGAGGACATGGCCTGGGATTGGTTGCTCATGGGGGGGCCTGATCCAACAGGCACATATGTATAAATATTTGGGTCTTTGGATCGATAGCTCATTATGTTGGGATATACATATTGGTAATTTGATAAAGAGTGTAAATAAAAGAATAGGGGCTCCCTATAGGGTTAGATCATTAATGAGTATGGAAGTAAGAAAAAACATGGTAAAATGGTTATCCCCATGATTGATAATGGGGATATATTTTATTCTTGTGGGAGAAAACAGGATTTAAGGAAGCTGGAAGCAAGCCATAATAATTTAGCTAGGTTTGTTCTAGGGCCCTAGATTAACCCTCAGATGTTTGCTTTATGATCAGTTAAAGTGGCCAGCACTCTATGAATGTAACCACGAACATTTGCTAGCTTTTATTTATAAAGAATTGCAGGGAAGTATCCGTTGTATGTGGCAGAAAACTTGATATATAGGGATAAATTGAACTCACTGATAAATTGTCATGTGCCTAGTTTGGAACTGCCTAGATGCAATTTGGATATAGGATGACAGTCTATAAATTATAGAGGGTTCTGAGTTGGAATGTAATCCCTGAGTCTTTGTTTTTGTCTAATGTAAAAAATCATTGGCCTTTGATTCAACACTGGTATTTAAATAGCTCACGACAAAAAGAAATGCTGCTATTGATATATAAAGGTTATATAATTACTTATAGTATGTGTTGTTATTATTAATTTAGAGTAAATCATGTTGTATTTGTTTGTATTTATGTATTTTATGAAAAATCGCTGTTGTATGTTGTTGTAACATTTTCCTTTTTATATATTGTATTTTTACTGAATGGGACCTCATTGAAAATTATCTATGCTCAATCGTATTTGTAATGAATAAAACATTTTACTACTACTACTACTACTACTACTACTACTACTAGATAGCCTCTAAGCTCAAAAACAGCACACCAATAAGACAGACCAATTGCTTCAGCAGATTTGTTGCTTGGGCATAATCTATATCCCCAACGTCTGACCCTGTCATTTGGTCACAACTGACCTCTTTGAGAGTGAATATTTTGGTATATTGGCTAACAAAGCTGATTTGGCTTTACAACACACTAAAATGCATTATTTGGAAGCTGAGGGTGGGCAGGAAACTTTTGGCTCTCTGAATTAGGCAGATGGATTTGTTGAAGGCTATACTCAGCCTTCAGGTGACTCGAGGAGGAAATTCTCACACATCTATGTGACAATGCTGAGGTGTTTGCTATTACTGTATAACACTATATAGTTTGGAACCCACCTCACAGCATCTCTGTGACCGAGTGTGACCTATCTTGAATATCTTCCTTTCCCTCATCTAACAACCAAACAGAAAGACCTGCTAAAAGATCCCATTACAGAACTGGAAGTATGGCAGGAGACTGAACTTCTGCAGCAAAATAAGGCCTCAGAACTGGACGGTTTCTCATTAATTTCTACATTGCTTGTTCAGATGTTTAGTACCTTTCTTAACTCAGCTGTTCTATTATATGAGTTCTTCAGGCTTGTCTGAGTTGTCCTTCACTCAGGCTTGGATTACCTTATCCACAAAGTGGGCAGGAGTGAACTGTTGCCTGGTATCTACTGTTCTATTTAGCTGTTCAACTAAGACCTGAAAATTTTGCCAAAGTACTGGCTAATAGTTTTCTTCAGGTATGAAACAATCGTATCAGTCCTACACAGGTTGGGTCCATGGCTAATCGATTCTCTAGTGATCATCTGCACAAATTGTAGTATCTGATTTCTGCACTGGGGAAGGCAGGGCTCCTGTGGTCCTGGTCTCCTGAATGTGGAAAAAACCTTCAATCAAGTCTCATTGCATTGTTTTATTTCCTATCCTCCAAAATGTAGTTTTCCATCAAAATTTTGTGATTGGATATGTTTTTTTTTATTGTAGTCCATCTGCCAGAATTCAGTGCAATGGGTGTTTTGTTTAGTAATTCTTTAGCAAGGGATGAGGCAGGAGTGTCCATTGTCTCCCTTCTTGTTAAACCTCTATCTTGATCCCTTATTATATAATATTCAGCTTAAGCCCAATACCCTAGGAATCCTGGTTGGGAGATTAGATACAAACCTCCACCTCCACCTCCTCCACCTTGAACACCCTCTGACCTCGATCCTGCTGCCATTGAGTAGATTCAACATTTCTCAGAGGTGGTCAGATATAAACAACCTGGGCAAGACCAAAGTCCTGCCCCTGAATGTCTGTATTGAAGCATCATATTACAGATCATGGTCTCATATAGGAAACCAAGGCTATTACATATCTAGAGATTCAGGTCACTCACTCTCTAACAGATCTGGTTAAAGCAAATTTAATTCCCCTTATACAAACAATTAAGACAGACCTGCAGCACTGGATGGCTCTACCTCTTTCCCTATGAGACAGTTACTGTAGCATAATTAAAATGAATATTTTGCCATGGGTATTATACCCGCTGGGTATACTCTGTTTTTCTTCCCAGGTCATGGTTTGTTCAGCTTCAGGCTGTGATCACAGAGTTCTTGTGGAAGAAGGTTGTGGTCCACCAAACCTACTTTAAGCTCACCATGCCAAATAAGAAGGTTGGTGTATAGCTCCTAACTTCTTTCTGTACTACTGTGCTCTTCATAATAGTAAGATTTTCCAATGAAGTCATTCTCTGTCATCCCCTGCAGACTTGGCCTACTTCCCCTTTGACTGTCACAGAAAGGTATTTGTGCAAACAATGTGGCCTTCATCTCCACAGCTTCCTATATTTAAAACCCTCTCAGTTAGCCCTCCACTTTGTGTACACCCTTGTTGTGATTACTCAAAGCCATTAGACAGCTTTGTATATACATGGGGTTTGAGTGGAATAAGGACTTGACTAAACCTGTCTTGGTAACCTCAATATCCAGATAGCCAAGTGTATGATCCCATTTCAATTTTGCCTGTTACTTTGGAATGTCACTTTGTCATCACTGATTGAGAGGAAAAATCTGCTTGGTCAGCATTGTACAATAGTTCTTTTTATTCCCCACTTTCATCCTTTCAAGCATTTACAACTCACTAGAGTGCTAACCTCTTTTTGGGTCCTACCCATAGCTGGTTCAAGGCAACATGGAGTTTTGAGAGCTCACTACTCTGGCAGTACAATCTCATGCTGTTTCCAAATTTTAAACGTATTTTCAGGAGAAAGATCAAGCAGCCAGTTGGGAATATGTTTTATTGGCAGCAGGCTTTGGATTGTCATGTGGATATTAAAATGTGGCAGTCAAATTGAAAAGTATATATAAATTTGTTAAATAAGCTCTACATTGACTATTGCAATTTTGCATTTTACATAATTTATTTTATACCCCACAGGTTCTCTAAGATGGATAGGAGAGCTTTGCCAGCCTGCTCTTGCAGTGGACTCAACAAGGTCATCTTAAACACATCCTTTGAGATTGTGTGATGTTGAAACCATTCTGGGAGTCTATTCACGGCACTTTAGACTCGTTTATGGGATTTGACTACTTTTGTCCCTCAGGTATATTTGATCAGGTACTACCTGGTGGTGGTGTTTGGTCCTCTCAGGATCTACATGTCAGTCATCTTTATTACTGTCAAGATTATAATTTGCCACTACGGTTGGATGAGGACATCCCTCTTTTAGAAGTGGTATTTTGAGATTCTGCAGGCCCTGAAGACTGAAAGGCATATTGCACTTTGTCAGGATATATATGCTGGGTTTCAGTCTTGTTGGGAACCATTATATGCTTTAATTAACTGCCTTGATGAGTCCATAGGTAGGAGGGGTTGGCCTTGCTCTTCCTCTCCTTCTGATATGCTCTGGGCACCAGATTATGTGTTCTGTACTCTCTGGTTGATCCAGATATGACAAATGATGTGCTCTGGGTGGGCAGTTAGGAGGAACGGGGTATGGGGAGGTTGCTTTTTGTTACCTGAACAATTGGTTATATGATGTTGTTGTTGTTAGTGTCCAATTGTGTATCCTGAGTTTGTTAATCCTTCTTACTTTGGAAAATCAATAAAGTATATTAAATTAAAAAAAGGAAACAAAAGCCAAAGAACTGGTAAGAATGTTGTGGTATTAAAGGTTCTTAGGGAGAAGGAGGAAGCGTTAGACCATCAGAGAGCCATTCCTAGGTTGTCCAAAGAAAACTGTCTTTCAGATAGAATAATACAAATATCTGGAAAAATTCTTATTTTAACTGGTGCCATATGGGAAGTAATTAATGGGGCAGTTTTGTTTTTAATGAAGATATACCCTTTATTGCAGACTGGGACCCTGACCCTATCACAGAGCTCTGTTGCTATTATAAACATAGAAACATAGAATTTGATATGCAGATAAGGACTGCTTGGCCCACCTAGTCTGCCCACTTCCCTACCTAATCGATACACTGCAGATCTAATTAACCAACAGCCTACTTCCTCCTACCCCTTACTAGAATTGCCTTATGTCTGTCCATGCATTCATGAATTCCCCACGGTTTTGACTCCGCTACCTCCTCAGGAAGGCTGTTCCGTGTATCCAGAGTCCTCTCCATGAAAAATACTTCCTCACATTGCCTCTGAGCTGTCCCTCTCTATCTTCAAATGTGCCTCCTTGTTTTGTCCATCTCCTTTTCTGAAAGATGCTACAGTACCCTCTTGGACTTTGTTGATTACCTATAAATTAATGTTATTTTTACGGTAAATTGTCTGATGGTGTTAAAACTGTTTTAAAGGTTTCTAGGTTCTCTGTACTGATCATGGCAATCAAGAGAATAATTTTTATTGGATCATTCTCTGGATATTTACTAGCCTTTATAACATGAGCTTTTGACTCTTTTGGCATCATCTCATTGGTCTAAACCAACAGTTCTCAAGCGTTGTCACAGTGAGCCTCCTAAGCCATGAAAAGATCTTGAGCCTCCCCAAAATACTGAAATATTTTGGGCCTCCCCTGAAAAATAGCCTACTTTTCATAGTACATCAGGAATAAATTGAAACCTCTTTGCATAGCTTGCTCTCATGTTATTAAGCTTATTGTACCCCCACAACAGGACAACCTACTTGCTCCAATATTTTGATTCTTGAACCATTGTTACCCTTACTGCCATACCTTCATGGGTCAGACTGCTTTTCTGTTGCCCATCTAACTGGAATAACCTTCCTGCTGCCCTCTGCCTCTCCCTCTCACCCTGCTCTTAAGCAACTTCTCAGGTATCATTTTGCTCCCTCCTGCTCTTATTCCTAGTACCTGTATGGTTAACTCTTGTATTTGGACAGTTCTGCTGCCAGTCTAATTGATCAACTGTTCCTCTCATTGTTAGTTTATTGTTCTTAATTTGTTTGCACTTTTATTCATTTTGTATTGCTTGAGTGTTCTGCAGTTATATTTTGAATTGTATTCTCTCACTACACTTCCCCGGTACACCTGAAATAAGCCACGGCTCAGTGTACAGTACCTTCCCTGGTCACCGACTTGTGAATAAATACATACATTCACCTACTATTATCCTCTTTCAGTTTGCCTTATCCCTTCACTCAAACTCTATAAAGTTCAGCATTTAAATACAGTACTTTTCAAGACTTGTGAGCCTCCCTAGAACAGGTTGGGGCCTCCCAGGAGGCTGGCCTCACCATTTGAGAACACCTGGTCTAAACACATCACCTGACCATTCATTAGTCCCTAGTAAATGCATGATTTCTCAGTACCATCTCTAATCTACTAGTAACAATCTTCTTACCCAAACAAAAACACTATGCCCTGAGAATAGCCTTGTCTTCTCATCTTTTAAACGTCTTGAAAACCACATCCTGCTTATCTGAGCAACACCAGCCTTCCTAACTAAAACTACCCTCACAACACATAGCAATAAAGATTGCTTTGTTACAGTGTGCAAACCTCATGATGATCCTCATATAGTCCGTATAGCTGCTACTCATAAATGACAGTTTCACAGTCTGTAGGATGTTTTGTGAAACTGCAAAGCACTACTGAGATGTGAACCCACATTCACAAGCATGAGAAATACTAAACACATAGAGATTGTTGCAGTGTTTGACACTGCAACCAAATAAATCTTTACTAGTATTTGCCTCAAGGGTAGTTTTGTACAGATGGGTTGAGAGGGTGCTGTGTGCTCAGAATGGCAGGGGACAGGAAGGGGTACTTGACTGCAAATCAGAAGCTCATAGTGTTGTTACAGACACTTTGGAGGATGAGTCATTAAGTCAGAAAATTATTAATTGTGGCAGATAAACCTGTAAATGTACAATTTACAGATTTACACCAACTGTTCTTGTAATTTTCTCTCCACACACTTGACCCATTTTATGTGTGCAATGAGACATGCCAGGGTGTGTCATTACAGATCAATAATTGCAAACCTTGAGTGCCTTTAAACATACTAGAAAAAAGTATGATTATTGATCATAATTACACATCACTGAAGCGTCTTATTGCACTTATAACATAGGTTCTACTAAAACAATGTTTAAATGATTCAATGGCTTTTTTTTATAAAAGAATATTGTTTTCTGTAGGAAATATGAGAGGAAGACAAAAACATAGTTCCAGTTAAGGTGTATTGATATTGTGGCTGAGTCAAGTACACAATTAAACCAGTATGATAGTGTAAATATGGCCAGATAATTGCACACTTATACATGTCTTTTAGCCAATCAGGTTACTAGACTGTTCATACCCATGCTATAAAAGTGCAATAGGCCACTCAGTGGCATCCATTTTATAGCATTGATCATCACTCCAGTGCATACTGTGTAACAGCATTCAGCCTTGTTCCTTGTGCCTAACAAGAAACCAGAACTTGTACTGAAGCTCCAGAAATGCATTCCCTGTCATGGCTTATTACTTATGTGATGCAGTTTGTTAACCAAGCAGCACATATAGTAGCTGTTATCAAACAACAATGACAACAAGTTGATCATTTTTCTCTTAGCTAGACTTCATCCTGGTGAAAAAGTTCTCTTCCTCCTCATGAGAGAACTCTTGCAAATGACTTAAAATGTTCATTAAACTTGGCTATCTGTGTAATACTGTATGTGTTTATGTATGAATTAAATAACCTTCCTTGTGTTAATTTACACTAAAATATCTCCTCCCTGTGCACTGGGCCAGAAGCCCCCACTCCATTAAGGGGTCTACATGGAATTCTTCATCTGCCGCCAAGCACCACCCTCTATTCTGGGCTACACTGTACTTTTCTACCTGTGTCTGTTTCACTACAGTACTCCTTCCCATCACCTGCATGTGCTACTTCTGGCAGGTCTGTGTGAAGTGAAACTTCAGCCATCAGAATATTGGAGAAATTATTATTCTGCAAAACTTTGCTAAATTTCCTTTTCAGGACATTGCCAAAATTTAATTTTCAGTTATTTGAATCAAAATTTCACCACTGTTTGCAAGTTTGTAACACCCTGCCACTTGGATATGTGTGCACATTTCAGATCTCTAATGTTTACATGGGCTGAGATATAAGCAGCCAAACATTTGGAAATTTTACATTAAATTTCACAAGTGTGTAAACTGTAAAATTATAAGCCCATGTAAGTTTAAAACTAGAGGCAGAAAATTTACAAAGTTTGGCTGGTTCATTAACCATAAAACAGAGTTTGTGTGTCAGTTACACAAGACTGTGGTGTGCATATGTATGGAACACACAAACAGAGATGAGAAAAAGTAAGTGCCTCAGCTGGGACTTGAACCTAGGCCACCGAATATAGTTCCAATTGAGCTAACTAGCTGCACCACTGAGACACCTGGAACCTGGGCTATCCCAGTGCATTACTCTGTCTCAAATGCACACCCAATGACAACACAAATATTTACTTGTCCCATCTGAGGCACTTACTTCTTTCTCACCTCTGTTTGTATGTGCTCCATAAATATACACCACACTCCTGTGTGAGTGTTACAAGCAAATATGTGTGTTGCCATTGGGTTGTGCATTTGAGAAAGTGTAATGTGGTCAGGGACAGCCCAGTTTCCAGTTGTCTCAGTGGCGCAGCTGGTTAGTGCAATTGGAATTGTATTCTGGTGGCCTCGGTTCAAGTTCCAGCTGAGGCACTTACTTCTTCTCATCAGTGTGTGTGTGTGTGTGTGTGTGTGTGTGTCAGTGTTTTGATTTCTCCTTAAAGAATGTCAGCCCATGTTATAAGCAGCAAAACACTGAAAAATCTGATTTTTTTATGTGCTTCCTGACAATTGTGGAATTTTGTGATAATTATGTGGAAGCAGAAACCATGACATTTTCCTAACCATGGTACACCTGACCTCTCATGCAGTAGAAAGTAAAAAGCTGGTAGAGTGGCAACAAGGTTAGATTCATAGTGGATTCCATTGTAAAGTAGCAAAAACATTGCAGTGGCATTGCAGGACCATGGTGTGTGTGCAGGTAAGATGATTTGCTTGCCTGCAATTCTGGGCAAATGAATTTAATCTACAGTCAAGCACTGCAGGAAGAGTAAGAAGCTGATTATTGTGTGTGTTGTGATAGGAAAACAAGTTCTGAGTACATAAGTCATTTAATGAATTAGGATGTTCCTAAGTAGAAAGAAATCAAGCAGAATCTTCTCCAAGGTCCCTAGTTGGAAGCAAGGAAAGCAGCAAGGCACACAAATGCACAAACTAAAGAGAGAATAGCCCAGGAGGTAGTAACAGGGGACAAGACATTTTTAAAGTATGTACTGTAAGTAAAGGAAGACCACGAGTGGGATCATGAGGTTAGAAATGGAAGGGGGACTGTACAGAAGGAGACCAGGAAAAGTAGACATCCTGAACAAATAATTTTGTTCAGTGTTCTACAGTGGAAGGGAGGGCCACAAAAAGTAACAGATTTTTGGAGGAGGGAGGTGGACACTAGTCCTTTTTGAGAGAGAGTCCTGAAGGTACTCCCTAATCTGAAGAAAGACAAAGGAATGAGGCCAGATGGGGTGCATAAAAGGGTATTGAGGAGAGCTCAAGAAAATACTGGCTACACCTCTAACAGTTCTATTTAACAACTCACTGGAAACAGGAATGGTTCAGGAGGACTGGAGGAGGGTGGATGAAGTTCTACTACACAAAGTGGTAGCAGGGAGGAGGCTAGCAATTATAGGCCAGCCAGCCTGAAACACATCTGTCTCAGATCGACTGGAGCTTTTGGATGCTATCCCAGCCATCAATACTTTTCTTGACTACTTTATAACCCACTTCATGGATGCTTGCAACAAATTCACCCCCACCAAAAAAAACAACTAATTATCAAGGTATCTCAACTGGGTAGATCACACCATCTTTACTTCCCTACTATAAGGGAGGGACAGTCTCTGGTCTTGAGCAAGGAACACTGGGTCACCAGCAGACCTTCAGTGATACAAGGAAGCATGCAACAAGCATACCAGGGAAGTTAGGAAAGCCAAAGCTGACTTTTGTAAGGATCAGCAGAACAACAATTGGAGCAATAGGAAGGGCCACGGGCCAACATTAAGGACCTCCTGGGCAGCAATGACAAATCAACTCTGACAATGCTTAACACAAATGGGACGATCACCACAGTACCTTTCAAAATATCAAACACCTTCAATAAGGCCTTCACTTACCTGCTCTGGTCCTCCCCCAGACAAGGCATCTGCAGACAATGTGGGTGACTTTACTGGACAAAATACACAAACTGGGCTTCAAACCAATCTCCCTAATTCTACTTTAAGCATGCTACTACTGTGGAAACCATCCTCTATGTGAAAAGGGTCCTGGGTAAGACAAGGATGGTTGGGGATATAGTGGACATGAAGCTATGGCACTTGACAAACTTGCAATTCCCCTGATGAAGATTGTCAACTTGTCCTTGCAGTTCTCCCAGTTCCCTGATATCTGGAAAGCCGCTATAGTTATACTTGTGCTAAAAAGTGGAGACTGCTCTAAAGTGACCAACTATAGGCCAATCTCTATCCTCTACCCCTTGTTTAAGGCATTGGAAAAAATTGCATTGGACCACTAGTCACAACTTAAACTAATACAACCTGATGTAAACAACAACAACATGGCTTTAGGAGCCTACACAATACTGGAACAGCCCTCATTGAGTACACCAACCACCTGCATGAAGCACAGGAAGAAGGGCACCTGTTTGGTGCCACATACATTGACTTGACAAATGTCTTTGACCTCATTAACCACCTGCTACTGTTGGATAAGCTCTCTACCCAGAACTTCTCCTCTGAAACCATGGCTTGATTTCATTGTTACCTCATGGGGTGGTCACAGAGAGTAAGGATTGATGAAGTGCTCCATAAGGCTAAGTGTGTCATGGTTGGGGTCCCTCATGAGTCTAAACTTAGCCCACACCTCTTTGGACTGTTCAATAACAAACTCCTGCAGCCTGCCCCACTCAAAGTTGTTACTTTACACAGATAATGTGGTGATTTTCAATAGTAGCCCACAGCTCGGGAACTTTCTTGTGACCTGCAATCAAGCTTTAACTCTATGGAGGACAGGTTTGAGAACAATAAACTTGTCCTAAACTATAAAAGTCAAAGACAATGCTATTCTCCAGGTCTCACCAAAACAAAATAGTCCCTCCTTGATTATCCAAAATTCACTTGGTACTACCCTTGAACAGGTACAATCATTTAAATATTTAGGCATTACCCTGGATGCCATCCTCTCTTATGCTGTCCATATTGACAACATCACAAATCTGGCCAACAGAAAATTAGGCGCTCTTCTGACAATGTTTAATCTTACTGCTAAAGCTAGATGCCTGGCAGTCTCAAGTTTAGTACTCCTCTTATTGACTATGGTCTAATGATCTATGGAGTTGCCTGTGACTCAGTGCTTGGCAGGGTAAAAATGGTCCTCAACAAAGCCTGCTGGTTTGCAAGTGGGACTGATAGACTTACACATACTTGCACATTGTATTGTATGCACTTACCAACTGGCTCCCTTTGCAGGATAGGCTGAAATTCCAGTCCTGTCTTCTGGTTAAAAAGCCCTCTTGGGCCTCACCCCATCTGCAATTGGTGACCTCTTCTGCCCGGTCAACAACAACTACACCACAAGGAGTATGTCCAGACATGCCCTGTAAGTCCCCTTTACAAAACTAGTCAGGATAGACAACATTTTCTATCCAAGCTGCACAGTGGTTTAATGAACTCCCTGAATCCATAGTGGACCGCCCCAAAATTACAGCATTTAAGAATTCCCTAAGAAAGGAACTTGTACAGAAATCTGCTTGTCATTGTTTTTATGATCACTTACCTCTCTGTATAATGATGTGGCTTGATTGCCTCTGTCAAATCTCTATTCTGATATCCCTTGTTTGTAATCCCAATGTCTGTACTTGACCTTGCTCTCCTTGAGTTGGTGAAATCTTATAGTATACACCTTACCTATGCCAATTTATCTGTCAATAATGTGGTTCATGTGTCTCAGTGTTTTGTATACCTGTTTGTAACTGACATGAAACCTTTGGAAAAGACCACTTGTGCTCAAAGGTGTTATCTGATTCTCAAATAAATAAATAAAAAGTTAATGGCATTACTGCTGAAGGAAAGGATTGTGCATATCTTGAATCCAGTGGGTACAAGACCAGAGGCAGCATGGTTTCATGAGAGGAAGTCATGTCAAATGAATCTGATAGATTACTTTGACTGGGTGACAAAAGATTTAGATCAGAGTGGAGTGATGGGCATGGCCTACCTAGATATCATTAAGGCTTTCCAACACCGTTCCACATAAAAGACTAGTAAGCAAGCTGAATTTAGCTTATGAGTGGGTTTATAGGTGGTAAACTGGATAAGAAATTGGTTAGGAAATAGATGACAGAGGGTGGCGGCAAACAAGTTCACCTTTAGGAAGGGAGGATGACCAGAGGGTTGCCTCAGGAGTCAGTGATGGGACTGTTCCTCTTTAATGTCTTTATAAGTGACATTGCAGGGGAGCTAAAAGGAAGATCTCCTTCTTTGTGGATGACACCAAACTCTGCAATAGTGTGGGCACTCCAGGGGACGGGGTGGTAAGGATAAGCAAAGACCCGAGAATACTAGAGTAGTGTTTCAGTGGGTTTCAATGCAATTAAGTGCAAAATAATGCATTTAGGGCACAGATGTCTGGGGGCAGAGTACAAAATGGGTGGAACTAGCTCACCAGTGCATTGGTAGGGCAGCTTATAGCATGAACAAAATGGGTTCAGGAATGGGCTCAGGAGTTGTAGATCCAGCCGTGGGAGCAAGATTGAGCATCCTAGGGACTGCTTTCTTCACTGGGGAGTGGGATAGCTGCCGGTGCTCTACTGACTCCTAAATGATGACTGTTTCCTAAAGGAGACCTGAGGAACTGGCCACCGGAGTTTGCTGGGGAGGGATGCTAGGCAGACATCGGCATGCTGCCACTGATGTCACTGCATGCCACTCCTCAGACCATAAATACGAAAAATGGGTCTGTCGGTATGCCACTCACCTTGCCCTGCAGGCCTCGCACCATCACCCCATAGTGCTCCCCAGACACCAAGACTCAGGTTCCAATGGGGAGTAAGTCAGGAGGAACACTGGGGAAGGTCCCTGTGGTGCTCTCTGGACAATGAGCCTCAGGTTCTGATGGAGGGATAGATGGGCCCTCCTCTGAAGGCATCACCCTGGAGGGTAAGCCAGATGGGAACACCATGGAAGTAAGTCCGGGGGATGGGAGATGGGGCTGGGGCAGAGCTTGAGGCCAATGTGGGCAGGCCCATGGGGAGAATAAAGCATACTAAATAAAAGAAAAACAAGCTGGGTGGAGTGCTGTTGATGATCACCAAACAGGAATGAGATCTGTAGGTAATCATACTGGATGACCTAAAGGTGTCCAGGCACTGTGACAAGGCTATCAGGAGGGCTATAGAAACATAGAACATAGAAACATAGAATTAAATGGCAGATAAGGACCGCTTGGCCCACCTAGTCTGCCCATTTTCCTACCTAATGGATAAGCTGCAGATCCTAGTTAACTAACAGCCTACTTCCTCACTAGAATTTCCTTATGTCTGTCCCATGCATTCTTGAATTCTCCTGCTGTTATTGACTCCACGACCTCCTCAGAAAAGCTGTTCTATGCATCCACAACCCTCTCCATGAAAAATGCTTCCTCACATTACCTCTGAGCCATCCCCTCTATCTTCAAATTGTGCCCCATTCTTCTTGCACATCTCTTTTCTGAAAGATACTACCCTCTTGGACTTTTGATGATTCCCTTTGAGGTACTTGAAAGTTTAGATCATATCCCCCTCTCTCTCCTTTCCCGAGGGTATACATATTAAGCTCCTTTAGTCTCTCTTCATATATCTTCTGGTGCAGACTCTGCCATTTGAATACCCTCCTCTGGACAGCCTCCACACTGTCTATGTCTTTGCAGACATGGGGTCTCCAGAACTGCACGCAGTTTTCAGATGGGGTCTCACCAACTATCTATACAGATGGATAACAACTTCCTGTTTTCTACTGGTGACACCTCTCTCTATGCATCCCAGTATCCCCAAGCCCTCCTTACTGCCTTCTCACTTTGCTTGCCCGCCTTTAGGTCATCTGATATACTGTAACTACCCCAGGTCCCTTTCCATTTTGTTGTTGTCAGTATCTCAACCCTCCATTGTTTACTCTTCCCTGGGTTTTTGTTTCCCAGGTGCATTGTTTTGCACTTCTTTGCATTGAATCTAAGCTGCCATACATTTGACCATTCTGCCAACCTTGCCAAGTCCCTTCTCATCCTTTCCACACCACCTTGCATATCAACCCAGTTGCAGATCTTTGTGTAGTCTGCAAGAGACATACTTTTCTGCCTGTCCCTCTGCAATGTCACTAAAAGAGTCGGACCCAGTACTGAACCCTGCGGTACCCACTAGTAACTCCTTTTCTTTACTGTGGACTCCGTTATTATTCCCTCCATTCTTTTGTCCAGCCAATGTTTTACCCAGGCTACCACCCTGGGACCCACTCCCAGACTGGCTGGCTAATTTGTTTATTAATCTTTTGTGCAGGACTGTGCCAAATGCCTTGCTAAAGTCTAGGTAGGCCATGTCCACAGCCCCTCCCTGGTCTACTACTTTGGTCATCCAGTCAAAGAAATTGATTAGATTCATCTGACATGACCTATCCGCTGTGAATCCATGCTGCCTTGGGTCCTATGCCTCACTGGCCTCTAGGTACTCAACAATTCTTTCCTTCAGAAGTGATTCCATCATTTTCCCTACCACTGTGGTCAAACTGACAACTCTGTAGTTTCCTGCCTCTGTCTTGCTCCCACTTTTGTGAAGGGAATCACATCCACCCTCCTCCAGTCCTTAGGTACCACACCATCCTCCCATGATTTGTTGAAAAGGGTAGTCAATGGTGTTACTAGTTCTCCTTAGTTCTTTTAGAATTTGGGTGAATCCCATCAGGCCCCATTGCTTTGTCCACCTTCAGTTTTAGGAGTTCTTTCAGAACCTTTTCTTCTGTAAAAGGACAGATATCGACCCACCTATCCAGAGTGCTTCTGTTGACTGGAATAGGTACCTCCCCCTCATCATCCTTTATGAATACTGAACAGAAGTATTGTTCAGTATCCCTACTTTCACTGTCTATGGGGATGCTGGGGTGCATAGGGAGGTATCACCAGCAGAAAGAGGAGGTGGTGTTGCCTCTGTATAAATCGCTAGTAAGATCCCAACCTAGAGTACTATGTCTAGTTATGGGGACCACATCTCTGAAAGAACATAGACAACATGGAGGTGGTCCAGAGGAGATTAACCAAAATGGTGCAGGTCCTGCTTTGAACGCCCTATGAAGAGAACTTAAGGACCTTAATATGTACACCCTGAAACAGAAGATGGAGGGAATATGACACAGACCTTTAAATAACTCATGGGGTAAATCAGGTCCAAGTGGGAAGTATTTTCAGAAGAAAGGTGTTCAGGAACAGGGAGTTATGGTATTCAGCAGGAGGGGTAGATTTAAGAGAGAGATGAGAAAGTACTTCTTCACAGAAGGAGTGGCGGATTGCTGCAACAGTATTACAGTGTGGGTGGTGTAGGTAAAAACAGTGGTGAAGTTCAGGAATGCATGGGATAATCACAAGTGAATCATAGTCGAAAGGAAGGAGGAGAGAAAGCTGTAGATCATGTATTGCCTGTGGTAATAGTGTAGGTATGGAGGAATCAGCAGCAGGATGGGCCAAGAGGTCCTTATCTGCCATCAAATTTTATGTTTCAGTGTTCTCTGTTTCTATGTTTTGTTTCCATGATCCCAAGGTCTGTTGGGAAGGACAGTGACAGAAATGGGACAATCTAACTTTTATGCTAAGATTGGGTTGAGCGTGAGGGTCTTCCTTTATGTCCAGTTAGGAGGACATTCTAGGGGAAAGGAATGCCTGAATGCTCAGGACAGGTGGTAGTTGTGCCAAGAAGGAGTGAATGCTGCCATATCAAGAAAATATGACAGCCAAAGGGATTTAAATGAAAGCATAGGGGTTTTGGGGAGCAGCTGATGAGGGCTTAACAGTAGCAAGAGTTTGATGCATGGGTTCAACAAGAGAAGGACAGCAGAGATAGGAAGCATAGGAATAGTACAACCCAGGATGGCCCACTGGCACAGCGGCAAAGTGTCTGCTTGTGGTGCCGACATCTTGGGTTCAGTAACAGACTCGGGATTCAAGGGCCAGCCGGGGGGAGGAGGAGGACTGAGCATCCTGGGGAATGTTCTCCTTCTCCAGGGGAGAGTGTCCAGTGCTTTGCAGACCCCTGGCAGAGGTTGGGGTTATCATTGTGGCAGGGGCCATCATCTAAGGGGGGCTGGTGGACTCTAGACATCATTTCATGTCCACTCCTCAAGGATTTCCATGTTCAATACTCTTGCCGCATCACTCCATGATGCTCCGCACTCCTCTCAATTGCTTCCGACCCTGCTGGTGATAGGTAGTTGTCTGTCTGCCGCGCGTTCTGGTCCTGTGGCCCCCCTTTGGGGAGTAAGCCATGGGGTTCCTTTGGTGAGGGATTCCTGCGGAGACCTGACTTAAGGGCCATAGGTATCAGGTCAACTGGCAGCTCCACCCAGTGGGAACAAGGCTGGGATCAGTCACCCAGGTAAGTAAGAGGGTTGGTTGGATTTTAGGGTGGTGGAGCTGAGTTTGGGGAGGTGGGGACAAAAATTCCAAAAAAAAAAAGGAATAGTGGACCCCCAGTTGGAGCAAGGGGGCACAGAGGGTTAACAGTTCTGATCTGAAAGCAGGATAAATAATCCAGCCTGCACACTGAGTAGTCCGAGCCAGATATACTCAGCAGTTGGGGACTTAGAGGCACTCAGAGAGATCTAGTGGAGGAAGAAAATGATTGGGGCACCAAGAAGGAGGAATTTCAGCAATTTAAATTGGGTAATTCTTAGAGGAAAAGGAGAGAGGTCTCTCTTTTAAAGAGTGTGTTTGACTGTGAAAAGCAAGGAGGATATCAAGTGAACTAGCAGTTCCTGAGCCCATCTGGTCAAGCTAAGAGCAGAAAGAAGGAATAAAGTCTGACAGGAGGAACTACTGTACAGGACTGTATAAACAGCTCATGTCAAGGGATGTGTCTGTCAGGGGATAGAAAGAAAAGAGTGGGAGGAAGCTAATAAGGGGTCACCAGCTGCAAGAGTTAGATGCATAAGGGAAGGACCACTGAGCTGAGAAGCAGAAGAATAGTCAAACCCATTTGGAGGAAGGAAGCACAGGGGACAACATTCACCCCATCCTGAAAGCAGGAAAGGAAATTGCAAGCTCCTGGGTCCTGAAATGAATAAACATAAAACTGAGATGCAGAGTCTAGGTTCCATTAGGCAAATGAAAATCAAGCAAAGGAATCTTGAAACTGAGTCACTACCTAGAAAATATTTATGTGTAAAGCCACAACCTAATTCAGGTAACAGCAGTGTTTCATAACAAAAGATAATACAACTGCATAATGAGGCATGAGGCACTTGCACTGATTGCCTTTAGCACCTTTAGCACCTGGAAGTGCAGTAACCACAGAGAACAAATCACCTGGAGTCTCTTACAGCACTTATAAACTGGGCTACCATGTAAAAGCTTAGTGGGAAAATACCTATATTTAAAATTTAAATAAAAAAAATAATAAATTGTTTAAAAATGAGTGTTTCCTAACTTTAAATGAAGAATATAGTGCATTGTGCATTGGCCATTGGATGTCACAGGGCTGCCATTGTTTGCTTGCTAATTTTTCACTGCAGTGCGTTTACTCCTGCTAGCCTGTACAGGGCTGAAGACTCACCTCAAAGGCAGTTTTCCTCTGCTAAATGCCCCCAAAAGAGTATTTGTTTTATGCTGGAAAGGAAATTGAGACTGTACTTCCCACTGAAACATAACCACCCACATCCTTTACAGTATGCTCACGCTTTGTTTGTGTACACAAAACATCCGTTTCTCCCAGTGAATTAATGCAAGTCACTAAGTTAGAGGCTGTTTCGGGTTTTTCTCCATTGTGTTCAGTGTTTCCTGACTTTCAAATAGACAAGGAAAATAATGTGCTATTAGGATGGATGGGGGTGGGCTGACAGAATTGGTGAACATGTGAGCAAATGATCTGTTTAATAGAATATTGGGGGTGGGAGTGAGCAAGCAGCAACACCTGCTGTGAGAGGAGCTGTAGGGTATGTAAAATCAGGGACAGGGATTTGGAGGCCTTAAGTAAAGAAGTGGTGGAAGAAAAATGTTGGCCATGTCAGAAAGAATTTACATATTTTTTTTTTACTCTCTTTTATCCACCACCTTATCTACCCTCAGCTGTCCAGTCAGTCAGAGCCCTCAATACCTCAAGTCGCCAACCTGCCCGACTCAGGGTCTGCCCCTAGAGTGCTCCAGCTCCACTCCCCTAAGTCCTTGATGGCCCAGATTGCCCCAGGGCAGGGTGGGAGAGGTGCCTCACCTTTCCCCAAACATTCAGAGAGTGGGCTTGCATGATGGAGTCTGCCCTGATGTTGTTGTTGGTGGTGGCTCGCATGCTGCTGGAGAGGTCATCACCTAGGAGAGGTGAGGATGTTTTCCTCCTCCTCCGATCCTCTGTTACCCAACCCCTGAGATGCTGGCACATAGGACATAAGTCCAGAGAGTCAATGTGCTGACGACGCTCCTCTCAAGCGCCTAACAGCATCCCCTTCCCTGGCTCCGTAAGCGAAGCCATCATGTATCCTCAAGAGCCAGTGCACCACTGGCTCTCTCAGGACATCAGATGCTTTATAGTGCCCTGGTATCCCAC
Source organism: Neoceratodus forsteri (assembly GCA_016271365.2). Classification (NCBI taxonomy): domain Eukaryota; kingdom Metazoa; phylum Chordata; order Ceratodontiformes; family Ceratodontidae; genus Neoceratodus; species Neoceratodus forsteri. The sequence goes on from CM028130.1 coordinate 61,955,345, forward strand.
CCGAGGGAGAATAGCATCCATTGGGACACTCCATCCTCCCTCCCCGACCGACCCCGGTGACCGAGTCCGTTCCCAAACCTGGGTGCTGACGTGCAGAAGTGTAGTGTCCAGCGCTTCCAAGCCTCAGCACCACCGGCTGGCCAACATGTGTAATTTTAAAAGTTTTTATATGATTTAGTGCAGTTGAGAGAAGGAGGCTTATAAAATGTTTCAATAGTTTTTTTAACTGATGGGAAGTGTCAGTGTTCTGTTTTATGCTGTGCTAACATGGCTACCATACAGTTTTTTCTTAAAATGTTTTGGGATGGATATCTTGGTGTGCTACATCCTGGTTGCCATAAAGGTTCCTAAGCTGGTGATTGTCTGACCATAAAGTAATGAGTTCCAAACTCTCTTGGCCAATCAGGACCCTCAAAATCTCCTGCCCAATTTATTTATTTATTTATTTATTTATTTATCTATCTATCTATCTATCTATCTATCTATTTATTTATTTATTTATTTATCTAATTAATTAATTAATGTATTTATTTATGTATGTATGTAGTTTTTCTGTACCAGGAGGTGCAATAGGCAAAACAGTTGCCTATTTTCATGCATGACCTGGGAGACCACAATAGTGGAAAAACAACAACATACAAAGTAGGTGTCCAGGATAACAAAGTGATACACAGACTATGAATACCACATGTGGCAAACATGATGCACATACTAGGCAAGGTACATAGAGGTTGAACTATTAAACACAGTATCGCATACAACATAAGTTACATACATTTAGATGTAATAAGCAGAATAACAACAAAGTGAAACAACTCAAACCTTCTATAGGTCATACATACATCGACTATGAGCAGGTACATGTAAAGACCTTGAGCAGGTAGGAAGGTACCCTCTCTTGAAGGCCTAGCTAGATGAACCTAGAACCATAGCAGGGATGGAATTCCATAATCTAGGAGTGGAGTAAGAGAAGGACAACTCCACTCTTTATTTCTGGCATTGGAAAGGACAATGAACCAGTAGCAGCTGATCTTAGTGGACAGGATACTCTGCCAGGCATGAGAAGCAAGGCTAGGGATAATAAAATCTGTTGAACTAATATATTGTAGATGATATCTCCCATTATGAGATTGCACTGAGCATATGGGGAACCATTCCCATTTAGAGGACATTTAGACTGCAAGAGAGAAGGAGTAGTTAATTCTATTTGCTGTGAGAGAGTTAGTGTGGAGAGGATTTTGTAAGTTTTGCTATTTTTTAATTTGGCTTAAAGGTTTCTGTGGCTATGTTTTGGAATTTAGCTTAAAGGTTTCTATGGCTGTATTTCTGGAATTTAGCTTAAAGGTTTATGTGTTTTTGGAATTTAGCTTAAAGGTTTCTGTGGCTGGAGGGATTGTAACCCCCACCACCACCTCTTTCACCAGCCTTTCTTAAATACTGAAACATCACTGGGGTTGGGTTTGAAGGCTGTAAGGGAGGAGCTTGTGGAGCTGCAAACTGACCTGAGCCCTCAAAGCAGGTCAGGAGGGTGGAAACAAGGAACAGCCATATGAGCTAATTCTTAAAGATATATATATATATATATATATATATATATATATATAGGATATGACATGGCCTGAGTGAAGATATCATATTTATCTTCATGCGAGGCCAATGATATCATGATATCATTGGCCTCAAGTGAAGATAAATATGATATCTTCACTCAGGCCATGTCATGTTCTGTTTATACAACATATGTTTTGACCATCAGAGACAATCCATAAATCCTCCACTTAACAAAATACCTACATATTTGATTTACCAAGCAGGTACAATCCTATATATTAGATTTTCCAGGAGATGCATGGCCTGCACTCACCCTCATGCAATTCTGACATTTGGTTGATACTTTAATAGATGGTAAAACAATGTATTTAAAAAATATAATTCCCCCAGTACAGCAGGCAGCTCCATGACTGCATCCCTTCCCAGTAGTCAGACAAATGCTTGATAATATTATAATTAGTAAAAATACATGCTTAAAAATCATTATCTGGTTGATTCTGCTGTAATTGCTAAATAAATACTTATTTAAACCATTATCTGGTTGATCCTGCTATTTCTCCTAGTTTTAGGCAAGAAGCAGCTTCAATGTTACTGTTGTACATTTGTAGCGTGGCTGGAGCTTTGTATGATGTAAAATAAGGAAGCAGCTGAAATTTAAAACAAGGCACTGTGCCTGTCAACAGTTTAAAACTGTGGCTTTTCCCCACTTTTTCCTTAGTTTTCTAATGTTTGTTTGAAATAAGGTTGCAACAGTAGAAAAGAGGACAGAGGGAGGCGAATCTGCAACTTCAGAAAAAGCATGCAAGGAGTCATGAGTGTTGCTATAGCAACACTCGCTTGGTTTCATTCACTTTCCTAAAGTTGCAGATTATCTCTCTCTCTCTCTCTCTTCGACCTCTTTCTGCTCTTGTCAGCTTATTTCAAACAAGCATCGGAAAAGTAAGGAAAAAAACAGTTCTTAAAGTTTTCTCAGGCAAGGTGGCTTTAATTTAAATCTTGGCGACTTTCTTAATTTTACAGTATACAAAGCGCTTGGTCACGCTACAAATGTACAGTAGGAAAACTGAAACTGCTTCTGACTAACACCAAGAGAATATGTCAGGATCAACCAGATAAGTGTTTTTTCACTATTTCTGCAGTAATGAAAGATGAGAGTCATGGTAGTAGGGAAGATTGCAGGTGTGGAGTGATAGTCACAACAGAGGAGCGTTCATTTGTAGCACGCTGAACAGAAAATCTTTCACTTTCATTACGGTGACATATAGGAGCGTGGAGATAACAGTGATATCTTCACATGTGAAGATATCACTGATATCTCCACACCTGAAGAGATATTACTTTTATCCTGGTATTTATGTCAAATGTATGTTGTAAATATATATATATATACTGTATATATATATATATATATATATATATATGAGTAGGACTGTGGTATACAGTTAGTACTGTAGATCTTACCAGTAGGATTGTGGTTTCAGTTATTACTGTAGTTGGATGTCTTAAGCTGCATGCAAGGGCATTTGGTGTTACAATTTCAGCTAGAAGCTGGGCTAAGATGTGTTAATTCTACTTGCTGTGGAGAGAGTTAGTGTGGAGAGGATTTTGCAAGTTTTACTATTGTTCTTTTAATTTGGCTTGAAGATTTTGTAGATGTGTTTTTGAACTAAGTTTGAAGGTTATTGTGGCTGTGTTTTCTGAATTAGCTCAATGAGGGGGCACAATGGCCCCATTTAAAGCCAGGGGAGGGGGCTTAAAGAGGACCTGGGGCAAATGTCTGATTTCTGGACTGTATGCGCTTGTGAAACTTGGGAACACTATTGGTGGATTTGTAATTGTGTTCGTAAACAACTGCAATCAATATACAGAGACTGTATTTCACTGTCCTGTATAGAGTGTGAACCATGGGTAGAACTGTGGGTGCAATGGTTGTAGAGCAGCAGTGTCAATGAACATACTGTGGAGGCTGGAGGGTGCCCAATATGCCACAGACTAAGGAGGCTTGAGGAAGAGGTTCAGTGACTTGTCAGGGCGCTGGGGAGGTTGAGGGAGGGTTGCATTGGTTGAAGGGCTGATATCTGATAATATTGAGGGAGCACCACACAGAAGGAATAGTGGGTCAAGGGAGGGGTCAGGGTGAGGGAAAACTAGACAGGAAGCCAGCTGATGAAGGGTAGACTCCAGTAGGGTCTAGCAAAGAGGAGCAGCAGTAGGGAGGAGGGAGGAGAAAACCCATAGTAATGCAAGAGGGTGGAGACATGTTTGCTGTACTAGCGACACATGGGGAAAGGAGGATGCAGGAGGACATTGCACAAGGGACAGTACTCATTAAGAGGAGAGAGTGAAGGGCAGTACTAGTGGAGAGATTGAGCATGGCATGGCAGGAGAGGGATAATACTCGGAGAGGTGGGGGAGAGGAGGTTGGCACTCAAATAGGTGGAGGGAGGGGTATCAGTTGAGAGGGGAGGGGGAGGAAGACACTGGGGCAATGGTAAAACACCATCTTGAGTGGCCCTGGGAATGAGAACCTGAGTGGGGGAGGCAATGGGCCAAGGAAAGAGGAGGGGTGTACTGGTGTTGGGGTTCCATACTAAGGGGATCAGATGGGAAGCAAGGGGAGAGGCACAGTCAGATATGGGTGGAGTCCATACCAGGATTAAAGGCAGAATTAAGGACAGACAATCCTAAGGTGCACAAGGAGGGGTAGGAGGAAACCGCATTGTGGTAAATGTGGGGACAAATGATCTAGTGGAGGAATGGTGGAGGTAAAAGGGAGAGGTTTGAGGTTGTGAGAAGGTTGTGCAAGGAGAGTGGGAGTCTGTGGCTTTCCTGGAGGTGCTCACAGTATCCTATGCAAGCACAGTGAGAAAGGAGAGGATTGGGAGTTGAACGCATGGTTGGTAGAATGGTGTTGAACTAAGGGGTATGGGGTTGTGGCGCTGGGGCAGTACATGGATAATAACAATCTGTTTGCTAAGGGATGGGCTGCACCTGCATGGGGAGGGAAGGAGGTATTAAAGCAAAGAATGGAGAGGTATATTGTGACAAAGGTGGATTTAAACTAGTTAGCGGGTGGCAAGTGGAAAGCAGTTAGGCAAGGATCTGTTAGAGTGAGTCACAGCCTACCTCCCAGGATAGCAGGGAAGGATCTGAGGTGGCAGAAAGGGAGGAAGTAGAAGGGAGGAGATGGAGGGCAATGAAGGGAAGGGGGCAGGATGGAGGTGGTCTCGCTGAATATGAGAAGCTTAGCAACAAATCAGCTGAGCTACAGGCACTCTTGGCAGTGTGGAGGGTGGATATTGCAGCTGTCATGGAGACATGGGCAACCAAGCACTGGGACTGGGACTTGGCAATCCTAGGGTACAAATTATACAGGAACAGCCATGGGGTGGGGTTGGTGGCAGTCTATGTGAGGAATGGGATCAAATGCACAAGGGACGAGGTGGAAAAAGGAGAACAGAGGCAATCTGGCTGCAGCTTCTGACTGTAGGGGTAAGAAACTGAGGTTTGAGGTGGTATTCAGGCCACTGTCCCAGTCTGAGGAGCTTGACAGGGAATTAGCAGGACAAATCAGAAAGATATGTAGAAAACAGAAGGTGGTCATCATGGGGAATTTCAACTTGCCAGGGGTTGACTGGAGCATTCGGTCACCTCCAGTGTTAGAGAACAAGTACTCCTAAACCTGATCCAGGAGGGTCTCCTGATGCAGTTGGTCAGTGGACCTTCTAGGCTAAAGAACACTTTAGATCTGGTATTATCAAATGGCTAGGCAGTATAGGAAATAAGGGTGGAGGACCCTCTAGCCGACAGTGATGACCAAACTGTGTGGATTAATATCATGATGTGCAGGAGACAGATAACTCAGTAATCCGGTGGTAAACTTCAGGTGGGCGGACTTTGGGAGGATCCAGGAAGTACTGAAAGGGAAACTGGAGGGCATAAGGCAGGAGATGGATGTGCAGTAGAAATGGGATATTATTAAATGGGGGATTACAGAGGCAGTGGAAGCCTGCATCAAGACACAGAGTAAGAGGAGCAGAGCAAGAAACCATGCTGGTTGAACAGCGAGGTAGTGGAGGTGGTGAGGGCAAAACAAGAGGTGGACAAGAGGTATGGGAAGATGGGGAAGGATGGGGACAGGAAGGAGTATGTAAGGTGGTCCAGGTAGGTGACCAGAAAAGTGAGAGAGTCAAGGCCCAGAGGGAGCTGAGATTAGTGCAGGAATAAGGGGGGAGACTTTTTCAGATACACCAGGGAGAAAAGGAAGTGCAAGAAGACAATAATGAGGATCAAAAAGGGGTGGGAGTGGACAGAAAAGGGAGAGGAACAGGGAAGCACTGAATGAATACTTTCAGCTCAGTGTTCACTGAAGAAAAGGGGGGACTGCTACCACCATGGGCTGGGAGGAGGGATGGGGGAGAGGAGGCAACAGATGGAAGGACTGAGGGAGGTAGAGTCCTAGAGGGACTGAGGACACTGAGGGTAGACAAGGCACCAGAGCCAGATGGTATCCACCCCAGAGTGCTGAGGAAGATGGCGGAGGTGTTGGCGGAGCTGCTGGCATATCTGTACAGCACCTCACTGGAGTCATGATGTGTGCCACTGGACTGAAGGGTGGCACATGTAGTGCCGTTACACAAGAGTGGACCATGGGATGAACTGAGTAATTATTGTCCAGTAAGTCTTACTTCCATAGTGTGCAAACTCATGAAAATGATACTAAAGGAAAGACTGGTGTCATATCTGGAGGACAACGGCCTCAGAATGTGAGGCAGCATGGGTTTGTTTGGGGAAGTCCTGTCAAACCAACCTGATACAATATTATGACTGAGTGACAGGTGAGCTGGATAAGGGTCATGTGGTGAATGTTCTTTACTCGACTTCAGCAAGGCCTTCATCTGCTGCCTCATGGGTGGCTTGGGGAAGCTAACTGGTGCAGTGGTAGGGGCAAAAATGATGAACTGGAATTCAAGCTGGCTGAGTGGGAGGCTGCTATGAGTGGTGGTGGGATGAGAGCTCTCAACTCGAAGCCAGTAATGAGTGGGATGCCACAGGGCTCTGTGCTGGGATCAGTATTATTTGGGCTCTTTATATCAGTCATTGCACATGGGATGATAAGCAAGGTAGTCTGTTTGCAGACGACACAAAAATGTCAGCAGTGGTGGTTGGAGAGGAGGGATGGAAGCAGCTGCAGGCGGTCCTAAGCAAGCTAGAGGAGTGGTCAGAGAGGTGGCAGCTGGGGTCCAATGCAAAGAAGTGTAAGGTTATGCACTTCTGGGTAAAGAACCAAGGAGAGAATACTGGCTAGGGAGGTTAAGCTGGGGATCACTGAGGAGGAGAAGGACCTAGTGGTAATGGTAACAGGGACCATGAACAATACTGCCCAGAGCAGGAGAGCAGCTGCAAAAGTGAACAAAATGCTGGGTTGCATAGCGAGAGGTTTTCGTCCAGGTGAAGAGGTGATCTTGCTCCTCTACAGGTCGCTGGTAAGGCTGCACTTGGAAGTTTTGTGTGCAGTTTTGGAGGCCATACCTGAAGTGTGATATCAGGCTACTGGAGGGGGGCAGGAAGGCAACGAAGATGATATGTGGAACAGAGGGGAGAGACTATGAGAGCAGGCTGGGAGACCTGAATATGTACACCCTGGAGGACAGGAGGGACAGGGGGACATGATGGAGACATTCAGGTGTCTGAGGGAATCAGTAAGGATGGGGCAGATGGGGTCTTTAAGCTAAGGAGGAAGGGACACCAGGGGCACAGGCTAAGAATAGAGGGGAAGATTTAGGAGGAAATGAGGAGACACTATTTCACGGAAAGGTTGGTATCAAAATGGAACTCACTACCAGAATTTGTGGTATCATGTAAATCTGTGTACAGCTTTAAAAGGCACGGACAGGAGCAGGGAGAGTGAGGGTGGAGGAGGTGGGGGCAGCAGTGTGAAGACAAAGGGAGTGGGGTGGCAGCTGCAAACTAGGGACACTAGCTGCACAGTCAAACAGACGTAGATAGACTGGGTGGTCAGTTTCTTCTGGCACATTTGTATGTTTCAGAGAGTACATTACACAATGGAGTCCCAAAATCAGAGACTCTGAGTGGCTGAGTTGCACCTTTCTGCTGTGGTAAATCCCAACATAACCCATGCAAGAAGAGTGCCAGTCAGTTGCATCAGCAAGCCTCAATCTATGAAATACATCCAAGCCTCCGAAGATGAAAGGAAAAACTGCTATATTGACTTGCCCCTAAGCCCCTAGTAGCCACGACAATAAAGCAGGAATCTCAAAATGGAATGCACTTAAATAATTAAACCCCAAGTGCACCATCCCAAACTAAACAGGTAAAAACAAAAACATTTCCGGGAGCAAAGAAACCCTCCTCCAACCAGATAGCTGTCAGGGCTGAGAGACCACAATGCAATGCTGGTATTCAGTGAGCAACAACTCCTTCAGTTTACTCACAGAGGGGACCGGGGCATGGAGACTGGACTCCTCAGGCAGGCAGGCAGCTCCTCCTCCTCGGGTTCACTGGTGGCTATCCTGGCTGGTTTGTCAACTGTTGCTCTTAGTCCATGATCGATGTCTCCATTCTCTCTGCAGCCCAGCTGTCTTGCTCACTTCTCTCTGCCATAAGGCATGACTCAAACAAAAACCCTTGCAGGGTTCCCACATATGTTCCACAACTCCCTTTCTTTCAGGCATTCTTACTGGCTCAGAAGTGTTTGTTCCATTGTTTCTCCTCAGCACATTATCAACCATCTCCAGCTGCTGCCTGACTCTTCTCTCTCTGTCTCTCTCTACAGTGATGACTGTTAGCTAAACACGCAACATTTTGTTCTGTGCCATTAAATAAAAAGAACCCAGCAGTATCAGTCTATTTGCAAGGCTACTGTGATTCAATGGCGGAGCAAAAACCACTGCCCCAATCAGGTCTTAAAGGGCCGCTCTTCCTGGCTGGTCCAGCTTCATTTTCGTTACAGCCGGAGGCTTCATTGGCATTCCTAATCCTGCCTTTCCCCATCCTTATTCCTGTTGCTCCTCATCTCCTGTTTTTGTGGCCTCCAGCCGCCCTGTTGCATCTTTTCCTCATCTCTGTTCTTATTCTTCCCTCCACTTTGTAGCCACTGTACTGTGGTTCTCCGTTGGGGTCTAAAACAGTGGAGGAATTCAAACATGCATGGGACAGACATAAAGGCAATTATAGTGGGGTGGCAAAAGTAGGCTGTTGGTTAACTAAAATCTGCAGCTTATCCAGTAGGTAGGAAATGGGCAGACTGGTGGGCCAAGTGGTCCATATCTGCCGTCAAAGTCTATGTTTCTATGTTTCTGCTTTGTTTCTATGTGTCTATGTTTCTTCCTCTCCTCTCGCTCCCACCCAATCGCACTCTCATTTCTGTCCCTCCTCCATCTCCTCATCTCTGGTGCTCTTCATTTGCTCTCAGCACCCGATCCTCCAGTGCTCTGTCATGTCTGCTTTTGGTGCCCTTCCATTACCTCCCCTGCACTTTCTGTTTCATACGCTTATCGGAGCTGCTGCTCTGTTCCTCCTATATCTTCTGGGTTTGCATGCATCTGTGTCTCCCGGCTTCTGCTGTCCTCCATCTCATACATTATGCCTTCCTGCCTCTGTCTACCTGTGGCTCCCTTTCACCTGCTGGTTACTGTCCTCAATGGCCACTCAGCATTCTGTTACCTTTTGGCTGGGACCTTTGCTGGAATCGGCTTCTCTCCTTCCTCCCTTGCATGGCCCACCTGCTTCCAACAGGTAAATCACTTATCGTAATCATTCACCCTCCCAGGGATAATTTTCTTTAGCTGCCAGGTCTCTGGTTTTGGTTCAGTCCCACACCTCTATCTGCTTTCCTTGTTATGGACATGAAATAACAGTCCTCACCCATCTACACCATCCTCCTTGCTCTCAGTGTCCTCCTACATGGTCTACTACCCGACCACCATTCCTTCTCCTACCAATGAGTCATCTCAGCTTCCAGATGCTGGCTTTTCACTATTTTAATTTTTCTCTGTAATTCGGTTTCATGATGCATTTTCATAGATTCTTTGTTTTTCACCATGTCAGGCTATTACACTATTGCAATGGGCACCATGGCTCCAAGCCATGCCATTTGCTTTTCACACCTTGCCTCTTCTCCTTCCTCATTCTGTCAACCATGCTCAGCTTGCTCTGCACTTTCTTTTGGGAGCTTTCTTGTCCCACCATTGCCTTACCTAATTGAATATTTTCTCCTAGTCCCACGTTTCAGACCACTCACCTTGTATCTCCCTCCAATCCATGTCAGACTCCATTTGTCTCGAACCTCATCCTTCAATACCGATTTCACATTTCCTCCTACCTACCATCATACCTAGTTTTACCCTGGTACTTTGTACCTCAAGCATCAGCTGCGGGCCTCACCCAGCTATTCTCATCTCTCCCACTCATGCAGTTCAATCTGCTACTAATACAACTAGTAATGAACTCAGTTGGCATGCACTCCTGTGGTTGCTACTTGCAATCTCCTTCTCCGGACACACATCGGGGTCTACTTCACTCCGTCTGACCTCTGTGTAAGTCTACTCATTCCCATTGGTTATCCGAGCATGCCCTCAAATGGGTCTCATGCTACCTTGACTTGACCTGCTCTCCGCCGGAGAAGTGCCTTTCGTGTCCATTGCTCCTTGGCTCAGGACTAGCCTGAAGCCAGTGGTCTCACTCTGTACCCAAGAGTCCGTATCTACAGCATGCAAAGTTTGGAGTAGAGTACTTTTTCTGGCCCATGGTGAGAATGTCTTCGCCTCCAGTGGACCTTGAGTTGTCCCTCATTCTGGCAACACCTCTGGATGTAGAATTTATGACTTCAAGCTGTGAGGGTGGGGCTCTCATCTACAGGGCCCCTTTTAGCTGCCCAGTGGGTTTGGGGCACCCTTTAGCTATTCTCCCCTGACCATCTCTGGTTCACCTGGTCTGTTTCATAGGCTCGTGTGGGCCAGCTGAGTGCCTCAGAAGTCATTTCTCTCTCCTTTGCTTTTGGCACCTAGTTGCAGAGACATCGCTCACAACCATCAAAAGCATCCCTGTTAGAAGGACAAAGTGAGAGCTTCTTCCAAATTGGAATCTTTCCTCTTCCCCGATCTCGATTCTGAATTGCAGTTGCTCAGCTGTCGTAAACCAAAATGTCCTTCAGCCTGGAAGGAAGGTGACCTACGCCTGGATCCCCAGAGATTTCCTCCTCAAGGGATTTTTCCTCTTCTGTGCTGATGGTCATAATATTTAGATAAGGTTAGTGCTTCATAGTTTCCATAGTTAGGCTCCACTGTTGGATGGAGTCTGATGGTGGCCCTGGCTGTTCCCTCTCTCCTTAGGAAGTCCTGCCCTTCTGCCTCATGTCAGCTTCCATTCCAGTAAATATTCTTCATCATCTCTCATTCCTCTCCTGTCCTACCTATCTGCTTCTATCGACCTCCATCTCCATCCTCGATATCATTCTGACTCCTCACCTCTTTCGATGCTTGACACCCTTTTGGGTACTCTTTTTCGGCTCCTTCCTAAGCTACCTTAGCCAAGGGAATCATTCCTACAGCACCTAAAGGAGTGGAACCCTTCTAGGGTTCCTTGCAGTTGTACCCTACAGAGTAGTATATCCCATGGATAGAGAGGTGAACAGCCACAATGTATCTTAGTCGCATAAGCATACATCATACCAAGTTGCATAAGTACATTGAATTGCAAGACTACACAGTGGTTCAATGGGCGAGCAACAGACCACGACCACAATCAGACCTAAAGGCTGCTCCTCCTGGCTGGTCCAGAATCATTTTCATTGCCCCACCATCCTCCTCTCCTCCTCCTCCTCTAGCGGCTCATCTCTTTTCTGTGGACTTCTTCTTCAGCTACCTTTAGTTAAGGGAATCATTCCCATGGCACCTATAGGATTGGAACGCTCTTCTAGGGTTCCTTGCTGTCATACCCCTGCAAGGTGGTATATCACATGGATAGAGATTCAAATAGCCAGAATGTATCTAAGTGACACAAGCATACATCATACCAAGTTTGTTAAGCACATTGAACTACTCCCCAGTTTGTCACAATACTGCCAACATCACTGTTCATAACAGGTGCAGATGCTAGTGGTGCTGTAGCCTGGACAGAACCCAACAACACAGGATGGAGCCCCAGCAACCCAAGACTATTTGTTCTGGCACAGCAAAAATTGTTTTCTTTCTTTTTTTTTACAAAAATGCAGGGGACATTGTATAATCACAATAAACCACTGCAGGGTGTGGGTTATGATGGGATTTACTCACTTCTACTGTGACTTACTCACTAAACCTGCTGGCTACTGATCAAACCACACCAGGCATGGGTAAATCCCAGCATTACCCACACCTTGTCATGGTTTATTGCTTAAGGGTACAATGATGGGGTGTATCTGTTGGAGAACAAGGCAAATCTACAGATGTTAATATTAGCCATGTCCCATGTTTGCAGGACAGTTTTGGAGGCCAGGGAGAAGACAGACATCCTGTGTATGAGTCTAACATAGAAACATAGACTTTGACGGCAGATAAGGACCGCTTGGCCCACCCAGTCTGCCCATTTCCCTACCTAATGGATAAGCTGCAGATCCTAGTTAACCAGCAGCCTACCTCTTCCTGCCTCACCCCTAGAACTGCCTTATGACTGTCCCATGCATACTTGAATTCCACCACTGTTTTTGACTCCACAACCTCCTCTGGAAGGCCGTTCCATACATCCATAACCCTCTCTGTGAAAAATACTTCCTTAAATTACCTCTGAGCGAGTCTGTGGAGTACAATGACTTGGGCCATGGCTTCAGGCTTTAGGGCTGAGGTTATTACTCAATCTTGAAAGAAAGCCCCAACCTAATGTTCACGGCTTTATTGCCAGTGGCCACAAGTGCTCAAGTGCTAAGAAGTTCACTGATGGACTGAGGATGATACCCAGATAGTTAAAAGAGGAAATGGAGGTTAAGCAGGAACCATTTTCAAAGCATACTGTCAATGAGGATTGGCATGTGGATGGGGAGTGTTGTGAACCAATTTAAAATTCTGATGGAACAGAACTCACAGAATTTCAGAAAAGTCCATATATTTCCTCAGAATTCCATTGGTAGCAGAATTCTGAAACATTTTTTGTATACTTTATTTATTCTCCACATGGTGGCCCTCTCCAGTGAGGATATTTGGTCTGGAGCTCTGCTGCCCACCTGAAGCCCCTGAATCGCACACTCCAGTTCTCCCTCATCCCAACCCCATCTGGCTGCATGACCCCCCAACTCTAAGCCTCCCAGGGTGGGATTTCCATCTCCCCAGTGCTCTATCTGCAAATCTACTGGAGCGAACAAAGAGGAGGAGAGTGACCCAAAGTGTGGCTCGATAGGGCCGGCAGTGGGCATGGGGCTCTGACACTGATCCCCAACATCGCTTGCCACCTAGGTAGGGGTTTTCTTTTTCCTCCCCTTGGGACATGGCATGCAATGACATCCTATGTGGCACTCACGCCGTTGGAGCTTGCTAACATTCTGCCCCATTTCTGCAGTCCGACATCTGTACCTCACCTGGTCTCCACCAGATGCCACTGCTGCACTGGGTGCCCACATCAACCCACCTCGAGGAGAGGAGAGGAGAGCAGTCTCCAGATGCTCAATCCTCTCCCTGCCCTGCCAACCCCTGACAGCCCAGGTCCATTCCTGAACCCAGGTCACTGCGCGGCGGCGATGTGTGACGCCCAGCAATCGAATGGTTTTTCATGGGTTAGTAATCCATGGATTACCTAAACCAATGATTCCTTTCTCACAATTCATGTAAAATTATTCCATGGTTTATATAGAAATGTTTCCACATAAAAATTATGAAAATCATTTCAAAAGTGGAACTGGCATTATGCACAGATTCTGTCAATGGAATTCTGTACAGCTCTAATGATGAAACCTTGGGCCTGGAATTTCAAAGGTTTGTTTTCAAGGTATGCAGTACTTTTCTGTTTCAGCTTGGTCACTGCAAATGTGGCAGAGTTTTGATGGCTATTGTCAAACATTTTGATGCATTAAAAATAATAATGACTCATGCATCTTATTTTTAATGCACAACATAACAGCAATTAAGACATGAAGTTAGATTGCCTTTTATGCGGTCTAAGAGCCATGTCCCAATATGTGGCAGAACTGTGCTACAAAGCTTTGGAAACACAGCCCATAGTCTTTTGTCTAGCATTTCCTAAGTTTATTCTGTGTGGATATGGAACATCATGGACAGTCTAGGCAAAATCTGCAAAACTGTCAGACACGTGACTGTAAATCCCTGCTGCACCTGAGTCTGCATCTGCCAGACTGCATCTGAGCAGCCCTACTGCTACTTTCAATAGATGCATATATTTTAAATGAAAAGTCATAATTTGTGGTAATAAACTGATGCAAATGCAATCTGCATTATTTTGTGCCAGAATCGTGTCTTTCATGGACCCAAAATTTGAACAAAATAGGTCTTCAAATAGATAAGCTAACTTTTTGAACAAATGTGGGCATCTTGGACAAATTGTTATGTACCACTTGGACAAGCTCCTAGAAGTCTATGTGCCCTACTTTTCAAGTTTGTTAACCAATCTAACACCCATTCACAGGAAAGTTTCACTTACAAGATACCCCAGTTTAAAACATCACATGCTCTGAGGTGTTTTGTTTATCATGCCTTAAATCTTTTAAACTGTTTACCTGCCAACTTTTTAAGCTTTGTGAAAAATAAAAGTTTCAAGGGAAAGGTAATTTGCTTTTAAAAGAACATGCTATTAGCTGTCCTGGTGGCATGGAGGCTGAGGCATTGAACACCTTACCTCCTGCCAGGTTGGCGAGTGACCCATGTTCAGAATTCAGCATGGCTTGCTGAGGATCCAATCAGGAGAGGAGGATCAAGGATCTGCTGAACTGCTTACTTCTGCTGGTTGAGCTGGGAGCAGCACCTGGCATTAGCCTGGCCCTTAGTGGCAGCTAGGGATCAGACTGCTGGGACTCGCGACAGAGGGTGGAGGCATGGCAGACGCCTGGCATGCTGTGTATGGAAGCTGTAGCAGCTCAGCCACTGACATCACTGCATGCACACCAAGGGAAGGGAGGAAAAGGAAGATCACCCTGACTGGCAGGATGATTCTTTGAACCCTCACAATCCCAGCACTGGTGACTAGGTGGGGCTTCAACTGGATCTTGTCCAGCATGTTGAGCTCAGCTGTTCTCCACCTTGGCATGGGGGTGGGGAGTAAGCAGTGGGGTAATCTTGAGCCAGTAAGTCCAGGAGAAGCCTGGTGATAGGACTGCGGGGAGGGGTGCTCAGAGAGAAGAAAAGCCAGCTAGCTGGGAGAAAAAACATGCTATTTGACAATGCTATTGATAACTTTTTACACTTTGTAAATTGTGAATTTGAATATCAAATACTTTATTGGTTTCATTGTTTGCTTGTACATATTTGACTTATTGTGAAAATAAACTTTGCTCATCAACATACCAGGTATAAAACAAAAATGAAAAATCCAAATGAAACAAAACTCCTGCCCTTTGTTTCTGCAGGGCAAGAACACATCACCATCTTACATACCGCAAGGCTTGCCATGATACAACACAGTGTTTCAGGTTACTTTAAATTGACATCAGACATCAGGAGGGTATAGGGTGTGAAATGAGTCTCTTCTGATGACTCCAAGATGGGAGCAGTAGTTGAGGGGAAGAGGGAGGTTGGCACTCAATGGGACCTGACACCCTGGAAAGCTGGGCTCACACATGGAAATTAAATTTCAATGTCACCAAGTGCAAGATGTTACATCTTGGGAGGGAAACCCTAAACACAGGTACACCCTGGGAGGAGGAGCCGGAGGCCTCAATAGGAGGAAAAAGACCTAGGGTCATGGTGGTTGCATGTATGAATAACTCTGAGCAGTGCAGGAGAGCAGCTAGCAAGGCAAACAGGATGTTGGGATGCATCGCAAGGGGCATCACCTCTAGAAGCAGGAAGTGATTCTGCCACTGTACAGTGGACTGGTTAGACCACACCTTAAACACTGTGTACAGTACTGGAGACCACACTTGAAGAGGGACATACAGCTCCTGGAGAGGGTACAGAGGATGGCAACTAGGATGATACAATGACTAGGGATTTGACGTATGAGGACAGACTTGAGGAGCTCTGCCTGTTTTCATTGGAGGAGAGAGAGACAGGGGGACATGACTGAGGTCTTTAAGTACCTCAAGGGAATAAATAGGGTAAACATGGAGGGATCTTAGACTAAAGCAGGGAGATATCACCAGAGGGCATGGTTTGAAGTTGGAAGGTGGAAGGGTGAGGGGAAAGAGGAGAAGGTTTTTCACTGAGAGGGTGGTGGACCCTTGGAATGTGCTGCCTGGCAAGCTGGTTCAGAGATCCACAGTGGAGGGATTCAAGAGAGGTGGAACAGACACAGAAAGCGGATGTATCAGATGATGGCCTGGCCTAGGGAGGTGGGGATGGATGATAGGGGTTTCTGAAAAACAAGGTGGGGAGGGTCTCAGCACCCAACTAGGGATCTGAAGTTCAAGCAGACTTGATAGACCGTAAGGCCTAATCTGCTGGCAATTAGTATGTTAGTATGTTACTGCATGACAGAACAGACTGCTGGCTATTGAAAGTGCATTGTTTCCTGCAATATCTCTGCTACAGAATGCTGCCGTATTTTGTGCTGCATCTGGGTTGCTATGTGCAATTACAGGATTCATGATGAGAGGCCTGGCAAGGAAGGAGGAGGAGGCGTGTTTAATCAAATTTAAAACAAACAAATCACTTTTGCAAATGAAAAATACATTAAAAGCATTATGCTGCTGTATGTTGTAGCTGGCAACTTGATTCCTGATTTCATATTTTAATACTGCTACTGCTTTAATGTAAATCCTAAGATGCGCTGGCCCCAGCTCACCCTTGACTTGACCGATACAGGAAAAGCTCTATGTGACATTTGTCATCACTCAGACAACACATTGAATACAACAAGCTCCTCACAATGCAGACTGCTTCCAGCATGACGTCTTCAGAGCTGAAGCAGGCTTTCCCAGTGACACTGATTGTGTCGCCTGTCACAAAGCCAGGCTTTTATCTGCTCAGAGGGCTGTGTTATGTATCAGTGAGGGAGGGATTGCAATGCTTCTCTCATTTAATAATTATTTTCAACAGCAGCATTTCTCAGGAGCACTAATTACAGTATTTGACTGAACGTTTCAACAGTTTGCAGTTGTGTTGTTTTTCTGTCACACTAACTAATGGGTGTGAGAAAGCATTTAGAGCAGGGCCTCAGAGCTATAACCAAACATGCCACTGCACTGGGGCATTAAGCTGTACTGGAATTGGGTTGGAAAGGTGGGGATTTCAAGTGTTGCAGTTCAGTGTAGAAAGCTACTTAATGTTTAATGACCTCCAAGTTCTGTTAGGCATTTGAGTCTGAAATCCACAGGATCGAATAGTATTAAAACTAATACATAGAACAGCAGAACAGGCCTTTGAATCAGGAAGGATTCAGAATTACAGTGCCTTCAGTTCCTGTTAAAAGTCTCAAAACCAAGAGTTAGAATGAAAGCCCCAGTGGTGGTATCAGGATTCAGAATAACTTGCACCAGTGGTAGGATAAGGATTCTGTACCCCTGTACTGGTAGTGGAGGACTGGATTCCATGGTCTTGCACCATTAATATTGGTCAGGATTCAGTATCTGTGCACCAGTGGTGGGTCAGGATTCAATATTCATTGCACAGGTTGTGTGGCTCAGGATTCAGTATCTCTGCACTGCTGGCTGGGTCAGATTCCATGTCTTGGCACTGCTGGTGGGGGTTAGGATTCGTATCTCTGTATTCTTGGTGGGGTCAGGAGTTTAAATTAAAATCCACATAACTAAAACATGTTTACTAAGTGCTGCTAACTGGAGACATTCCAGAAGTTTGATCAATCCTTTTTCCTGATTTTTTTTATTTATTCTAGGATTACAAGTACTTTTGAGCCAAGGCTCTTTTACAAAGATGCCACATCAGCAATAACAAACAACAAGTAATCAACAGTGAAATAACTGTAAACAATTCATGTACAACAGTGCTATAGAAAGGAATCAATTATAGGAAGAGTAAGGTGTAGAGGAGGAGAAGTGTAGGTAGTTAACAGAGGCAGCTATAGTAAAATGGTGAACACAGCTAGGACGTATGTGCCCACAGTGAATGAGTAGGGTCAGGCACCCAGAGGTGGCAGAGAAACAGGGATGAGAGGAGAAGGGAAGGATGAAGATGCAACCAGAGGCATTTGTTGAAAAATAAATGGGAGGAGTGATAGAAGAAAAAAGGGGGCAGGGTCGGGGGATAAGTGTATAATGGGGCAAGCAGAGACTAATGAGGTGGTATGAAGACCTGAGATTTGAAGTGGCACCTCAGGAGCTGGGGGAGGGGGACTGGGGTCCTGGGGTTAACCAGTATATAATTTAGGATTAATGCTGTGTAGGTCATCAGCCAGGAGAGGTAGTCACAGGAGCTAGAGGCAATGAGATGGGCCTGGTTTTGAACAGACCTAGTGCTGAGGCAGAGGAGGGTGTGGCTGAGACCATTCATCCATAGAGGAGTCCTGTAGGTGAAGAAGCATTGGCCCTGTGTAGTTTAACAGCGAGGAACTTGTAGAATCTGGGTGTTGAGCTCCTGGTGTTCTGTCATTTGATGTTTTGATGTAACAAGGTAGTAACACTGGAGGGTGTGAGGCCAAGGTTGATTTTTCCTGCCATACACATGTGAGATACTTTATACGGTTGGAGAGTTGGAGCCATCCGGATTGTTCATAAAAGGCACAAGTGTAGGTGAGGCGGTGGGCACCAGTTGTGAGTTGGCATGCTTTGTTAAGTGCAGTTGCTATACTGAGGAGGGCGGACGTCGTGGCGGAGCCATAGATAATGAGGCCATAATCAATAATTGACACCACACAGCTCTAGACAGCAATCTTCAGAGTCTCTGGGTGAGGTGCTGCCTGTGCTTGTAGAATAACCCAGGCATGTGTTGACAGCTTTAGCCATGCTGTCAATGTGTGCCGATAGGCTAGATTGGGGTCAAGCAGAATTCTAGGTATTTGAATGAGTCAACTTGTTCGAGGACAGTCCCTGCTTAGTGGAGATGGCAAGAGGGTGTTGCTTGTAATGGTTATGTGCACTGCAGAATAGCAATGACTTGGTTTTCTTGTGATTGAGAACTAGTTTATGATTGGAGAACCACGTTTCAACAGCACTGAATCTGAGTTGGAGGCTGTGTTTTAGTGGTGAAAGGTCCTTAGTAGTGAAAGACAACAGCATCATCCACATACAGGATGATTTGTTCTGAGCAGGATGTGGTAGGGAGTTTAAAAGAGGCTGAAAAGGAGAGGCCCAGTGTGGACAGCTGAGGGACTCTGGAGTGGACAAGCAAGGTATCGAGACAGCACTGGCAATTTTACTCCTTGAAAGCGGATGTCAAAGTAGCTTCGAACCAGTGGACTGAGTCCAGAGTGAGGCCAGCAAGGAGTAGTTGGTCATACAGCAACCGATGATGGACCGTGTCAAATGCCTTTGAGAGGTCAATGAAGACAGCCCCAGTAAGAAGACCTTTATTAAGGAAACTATGCACTGCATCAGTAAATTCAAGCAGGGCAGTGGTGGTACTATGCCCTTTCCTAAAACTGTGCTATTGTGTGTGACAGAATATTATATTTGCCCAAATAAACAGTGAGCTGGTCCACAACAAGTACGCCTAGGGCCTTGGATAGTAGTGGCAATATGGAGATCGGGTGATAGTTAGAGTGGCAGGTCTTATCCCGACTTTTGTGGACCAGGGTCACAGTGGCAGTTTTCCATATTTCAGGGAATTTCTCTGTAGAGAGAGAAGTAAAGAATTTTAGTTAGAGGACTGAGGACCTCGTCAAGTGTAGTTATAGCAGCTGAAGGTCCAGGGTGTCACTGCTGATTCTGGAAGTGGAGATTGCTGAGACAATCTGAGGCAATGTGGCAGTGAGCTTCATTCATCTTAATCTGCCTGAGTAAAATGAGGGTGGTTTGACAGAGTGCAGGGTGTGTTAAAGGGTGAGATTGACTATGAAGAAATCAGGTGGTAGAACAGTACTGAGGTCAGTAAAAGCCTGTTAAAGGTGTATTTGCACGACTATGGGATCAAGGGTAGCGGACCCTGAACAGTTAACATGGCAGGAGGGACTTTGATTGTTTCCCAGTAATGTCCTTGATATTGTTCCAGAAAGCATGACCATTTCTCCAGGTGTTGGTGAGGACATCCTTATAATATGAGCTTTTCGTGAGATAAGTGGATTTTGTCACGCATCATAGCATGTTTACATTTTGGATGTCAGATTGTTTGCCTGTGGCTTTAGTCACTGCCCACAGGTGGTCCTTACATTTCAGCTGGGAAAGGAGCTCTGCAGTTATCTAAAGGTTACAGAGGGCTTTGTTTTCCATTTTTTGAAGGTGCAAAGAGGTCACAGGCGTTATTGAAGGCGATGATGAAGTAGCTGAGGGCTAGATTAACATCCATCGCTTTGTAGATGGGCAGCCAGTCTTGCAGTGATAGGTACTGTTTGAGATGGGTAAGTTGACCACAGGGAGGACTCTGCTGGTAATGATTATAGGGAGTGGCTTAGAAATTTATTAGACTATTCACATATAACTGGGTAGTGGTCACTAAGACAGTCTGGAAGAACTGAGGTACGAGAGATCCTGGCAGAGTGATTGGTGAGAACCCAGTCCAGCAGGGTACGGTCCTAATTTTGTAATTTATCCAAGTTGGTGTGGTGACCAATTGTGAGAGGTTGGCAGCTACAAAGACATCCTTCATGAGTGTATACATCAGATGCGAGTCAGTTTATATTGAACACCAAGAGACAAACAGAGGCAGGAGGTTGGAGCTGATGAAGTTAAGAACTTTTTGGATGCCAAGATCTTGATCTGAGGTGGAATATATACAGAGATGATGGCGAGGGCTTTTGATTGGTTCCTGAAGAATTTTAATGGGTGAAAGCTGGGCCGAGGAGGCAGGGATGGGGTTGGAACAAGGTGCCCCATGAGAGTATCCTCCTAATTTAGCACAGCCTCCTCCCCTTAGATACACAGTCCAGTCTGAAAACATTGTAGCCCTGTAAGGTAATTGCCAGATTAGGAACTTTGGTGTCAGCCATGTTTCACTCTGGCAAGGATGTCAGGATTATGTTGGATGATAAAGGCTTGGAATGCATCAAGCTTTGGTAACAAGCTGCAGATGTTAATGGTTTTGATGGTGAGGGCCCTGCCTTTTTCAAAGGTTTGAACAGCCCGAGCCAGGTTCAGATGGATGTTGCCTGAGATCAGTAGGAGAAGTAGGATGAGCTTCATTGAACAGAGGTGCTGGTCCAGTAGTGATAATTTGTGTTTCCTTTCAGCAATTGGGCAGTAGGTAGAGTCCATAAGACATCCCCAATGATATGCAATGTGGTACAGTAGGATAGGCTGGCACTAAGACCAATCTTAGTGGTGTTAAGAAGTAGCCAGATATTTCCAAGTGGAGGCCCATGGGGAGGACTGGCTGAGAAGTGGAGCATTCCCAAGGTGCTTCTGGTATTGATTAAGTAAACAGTGGTTACAGGGTGTGGGTGGCAGGGGCCTGGGAAAGAGAACAAGGGAGGAAGGACAAGGAAGGAGAGAAGAGGGAAGGAGCAAGTGGGGACAGAACTCATAGCTAGTGTAGGGTGAAAGAAAAGAAAAAAGAAACAGGCAGGAAGAAGTAGTGCAAAGAGACCTGAGAGGAGCATGAATGGCGAGGATGGGGTATGTGAGCAGCTAGGGAGAGAAAGCAGTATAGGCTGGAGCTAGGCAGGACAGAAAGGAAGAGAAAAGGCAAGCAAGTGTTGTAAGCCAATAGGATGGACCAGCAGGCAATCGAGGGCAGAGTGTGAGGAAGAGGAGTAGAGCTAGAGCTATTTAACTAGGGTAGGAGGGGTGGGGGAGGAAACTTCACAGGCGTTCAGTCAACTTTAAACAGTGAAACATTTTCCCAAGACAAAATCCCCAAATTTCCAAATTAGAACCAGTACAATATAGGCATTTCCCCAAAACAGATTTTTCAATTTGAATCAGTACAGTAGGCTGAATTTAGAAGGTTATAAACTGTGCAAAACTGACCTTATTACATTCTCATGAAGCCAGTTCCATAAACAATCATTCACATCCAGTTGCAGCTTTTATACAGTAGGCACACCATGCACAGTTACTATTAAACTAGCTCTAGTAACAATCATTATCTCCTTTCCTTCTTTTCCCTGCCCTGTCCTTCCTAGTAATTTTATATTGTTTAGTGTTACACAGATTGTCATATATAGATGGTTTTAACCATGTCTCAGTTAAGCTAAATATATTTGGTTTGTACAGTGTTAACCATGCCTCGATTTCAGCTTTCTTCTGCAAAAAAAACTTTACTGTTAAGATGAGCAAATTTAATACCCTTTAAATTTCAATTTTGTATTAACTCAGTTGGTACATTATTTAGGGACCCAGGATTACTCTCAACATCCCTGACATAATCAAGAGTTTCCAAGCAAATAATGAACGGTTTGTTTGACCTCAGTGGAAGGGAAAATGATGGAATCACTTTGAAAGAAAGAATTGTTGAGTATCTAGAGGCCAGTGGGGCACAGGACCCAGGCAGCATGGATTCACAGTGTGAAGGTAATGTCAGACAAATCTAATAGATTTCTTTCACTGGGTGATCAAAATAGTAGACCAGAGAAAGGGCTGTAGATGTGGCCTACCTAGACTTTAGCAAGGCATTTGACACAGTCCCACACAAAGATTAATAAACAAGTCAGCCAGCCTGGGAGTGGGTCCCAAGGTGGTAACCTGGGTAACAAATTGACTGGACAACAGGACCAGAGGGTAATACTAAATGGAGTCCACTCCAAAGAAAGGGAGGTTACTAGTGGGATACTGCAGGGTTGAGTACTGGGACCAGCCCTCTTTAATGTCTTTATAGGTGACATTGTGGAGGGACTGGAAGGAAAATATGCCTCTTTGCAGATGACACAATGATCTGCAACAGGGTTTATACACAGCGGGGGTGGTGGAAAGGATGAGAAGGGACTTGGCAAGCTTGGAGGAATGATCAAAAGTATGGCAGCTTTGTTTCAATGCAAACAAGTGCAAAGTAATGCACATGGGAAACAAAACCCAGGGAAGAGTACACAATGTGGGGGTTATTAACAACAACACAAATGGAAAGGGACCTGGAGGTAGTCATATTAGACAACCTAAAGATAGGCAAGAAATGTGAGAAGGCAGAAAGGAGGGCTGGGGCGATACTGGGATGCATAGGAGAAGCATCACCAGTAGACAACAGGAAGTTGTTACCCTCTGTACAAACAGTTGGTAAGACCCCATCTGGAGTACTGCATGCAGTTCTGGAGACCCCATCTCTGCAAGGACATAGACAGGATGGAGGCAGTCTAGAGGAGGGCAACTAAAATGGTGCAGTGTCTGCACCAGAAGCCATATGATGAGAGACTGAAGAAGCTTAATAGGTATACCCTCAAGGAAAGGAGGGAGAGGTGGGGACATGATAGAAATGTTCAAGTACCTCAAGGAATCAACAAAGTCAAAGAGGGTAGCATGTTTCAGAGAAAGAGATGTGCAGGAACAAGAGGACACAATTTGAAGATAGAGGGGTATCTCAGGGCAGCATTAGGAAGTATTTTTCATGGAGAGGGTGACCCTGAGGGTCATGGGGTCAAAACAGTGGAGGAATTTAAGAATGCATTGGACAGACATAAGCAATTCTAAAGGGTGGTAGGAGGAAGCAAACTGTTGGTTAACTAGGATCTGCAGCTATCCAATAGGTAAGGAAATGGACAGACTAGGTAGGCCAAGAGGTCCTTATCTGTCATCAAAGTCTATGTTTCTATGTTTCTGTGGTGCAGTATGGGTAGCAGTCAAGAAAAGGAACTTCATTTTTTTGGTAAATAATACATGCCCTAAATCTTCTACCTATGTCTTGTATAGAAAGACATCCAAGCAAAACTGGTTGTCTTATTAGGACTGAGAAAGTAGATATGGAGAAAATATAATTGTCTCCACATCTTCCTGTCCTTCCATCTTTAAACAATTTGGCAATAAGATGTCAGAAATACTTTTGTCCAAAACAATGAACCCAATAAACGTAAAAAGCAAACAAATTATACATTTTCCCAAACTATATAATAATGCTAACCAAACAAACAAAGAAACCTCAAGTAAACCTACTAAATAAAATGTAAAGCTTGCTTATCTATATCCAATGGACAATAAGCCAGTTTGAAATGGGGAATAGAAAGAGGTCTTATGTCTGTATTACATACTTATAGAGATTAAAATACAAATTTAAAACTTTTAGTTAACTAGCTAAATGCTTTTACCACAGACAGAGATGCAACAAAGTTTTACTATGCATGTGTATAGAATGTGAGGTGAGCAACTTCAGATCCACATACTGTAGCATTACTCAAAGTTTCTATTCAAAGGTCAAAATTTGCCTTTAATGAACTTCACATTCCAAACTTCGTGTTAACTTTGGATTATGTTGTGAGAAGGCGGTTTGTGAGAAACAGGCCACAGACTGCAGGTCACATGATGCAGGCAGGAAGGGAATCATGCAGGAAGCCAGTGAGCTAGTTTCACTTTGAATTTTGCTTTGCTATGGCAGGAGCTGTGTTGCTTAGTGGGCAGTCAAACTTGTAAAAATAGTTTTCTGCTTTTCATCCTTTGTTTTCCAGATTCTGAATTTATTTGAAACCACTTTCATCCCAAGTCCACTTTTTTGTTATCTGATTCAGTTCCTCTGTTTTCCTTTTGAGTTAGTAATAATTTTAGTATTTTTCTTTAAAAATGGAGCAAGGTGGACAAAGTAAGGTTCCTTATGGGCCAGAGTTGCCTGAGGCCTTGGGTGAACCATTGCCTGAGCTAGGGCAATGTTTTTCAATTCAGTGCTTTCCCACAAAATGTTGCTGCCACTGCTAGTGGAAGTGTGGTGCCAGAAGTAGCAGCAGCTGCTTCTTCTGGATGTTAGTGGTGCCACCCATGGTAGCACCAGTGGCTACTGCCCCCACAGCAGGCCAAGTAGCAACAGCAGGAACAAAGAGCAGCAGCAGCAGTGCTGGTACTGGGTCCTCCCATAGCTCACCAGTATGGCTGTTTTCACTAAACTACCAAGTAACCCAAGTATGGTGAAATGCAACATCTGCAGCATTCTGGTGCAACATGATAGAAAGGGCAGACACTTGGGCATGGATGGCCAAAGTACCCACCTGTTAGTGTATCACCATGCCCAGTGGGAGGCCGAGGTGCAGGAATTATAAACTGCTCCTGCAGCGGAGGGTGCAGTTGAAGAGGGGCAGTACAGTGACAGCCTGCACATCATACAAAATGCAGTAGAAGGGAGAGTGCTGAGCAAATGGTGGCTCCCAGCTGCAGCCAACCTGCAGAAATAGCAGTCACACAGGTGGACCTGGCCATCCAGTGGACTAAGGTTGACTACCTGTGTAACAGTCTCAACCAAACTCATCAGCAGCTGGACAGAATGGAGGCTCAGCAACTGCAAATGATTAATATGCTATGCATGTAGATTGGTCAGCCCCGGCCTGGTAGGTTTATATAATTTTCTTTGTTTTCTGTCTTAACATGTCGTGTGTGTTCTGTCTTTATTTTTCCTCACTGTCCTCCCACCCTCCAAAAAAATATGAAAACACACCAAAAGATTATAAAAGGTTAAAAAAAATATGTCCTCTGCTTTTCCTTCTTAATAATCTTTTCATTTACAGAAAAATTTATATTTTTCCACTCATGCTTTCTTCCTGTTGTATGTTAAAGCAGCAGTGCAATAATCCAGTGAATAGTTTTATATATACTTGTTTAATCTATTTTTGATTGCTCCTTATCTACTGACTTGAATGATACACTTCTTTCCAAAATTGTTTTGAGTCTGCTTTAATACTTTTTTCACATCTGAAATAATAAAAGTAGCTCTCCTTTTAATATTGCTCAGACAGATTTTCATCACTACTCCCAGCTATTTTTAAACACCTACTGTTCCACATGGTCATGGAGCAATGCATGCTGCATGCTAGTTCATTTTAGTCACAACAGAAATTATTTTAAATAATTGATGCACAAAAACAGCCGAGAATACATATGACAGAGAACTGTACCAGTTAAAGCAGAAGGAAGCAGGAAGGCAGAATAGTAAAGGCCCAAACCGGGAAAAGATTGCCAACTCTGTTAAGAAGGGGATAAAACCTTTATAGGTACATTAGGGAGCAAAGAAAGACTAAGGCAGGGCTACTGAGGCTGAATAAGAGGAAGGTGGTTGAGCAGAGAGTGACAGTGAAAAGCAGGGATACTGAACATATACTCTGCTCAGTATTCACAGGAAAAGCAGAGGGAGATACCTAATCCAGTCAATAGAAGCACTCTGGATGGGGGTTGATATTAGCCCTTTCACAGAAGAAAGGATTCTGAAAGAACTCTTAAAACTGAAGATGGATAAAGCAATGGGTCCTGATGGGATTCACCCCAGAATTCTAAAAGAACTAAGGGAAGAACTAGTAACACCACTGACTACCCTTTTCAATAAATCATAGGAGGATGGTGTGATAGCTGAGGACTGGAGGAGGGGGATGTGATTCCCTTCACAAAGGTGGGAGCAAGACAGAGGCAGAAAACTACAGGCCTGTCAGTATGAGCTCAGTGATAGGGAAAATGATGGAATCACTTCTGAAGGAAAGAATTGTTGAGTACCTAGAGGCCAGTGGGCACAGGACCCAAGACAGCATGGATTCATGGCAGGATATCATGTCAGACAAATCAAATTGATTTCTTGACTGGGTGACCAAAGTAGTAGACCAGGGAGGGGCTGTGGACATGGCCTACCTAGACTTTTAGTAAAGGCATTTGACACAGTCCCGCACAAAGATTAATAAACAAATTAGCCAGCCTGGAGTGGCTCCGAGGGTGGTATCATGGATAAAACACTGGCTGTACAACAGGACACAGCAGGTGATAGTAAATGGAGTCCACAGTGAAGAAAGGGAATGTTACTAGTGGGTACCGCAGGGTCTGTACTGGGACCAGTCCTTTTAATGTCTTTATAAGTGACATTGCAGATGGACTGGAAGGAAAGTATGTCTCTTTGCAGATGACACAAGGTCTTCAACAGGGTTGATATGCAAGGTGGGGTGGAGAGGATGAAAAGGGACTTGGCAAGGTTAGAGGAATGGTCAAATGTATGGCAGCTTAGATTCAACACAAAAGTGCAAAGTAATGCATCTGATAAACAAAACCCAGTGGAAGAGTGCACAATGGGGTAGTGAGATACTGACAACAACAAAAATGGAAAGGAACCTGGGGTAGTCATGTCAGACAACCTAGAGGTGGGCCAGCAATGTGAGAAGACAGTAAGGAGGGCTGGGAGGATACTGGGATGCACAGGGAGAGGCAACACCAGTAGAAAACAAGATATTGTTGGCTCTCCATACAGACAGTTGGTAAGACCACATCTGGAGTACTGTGTACAGTTCTGGAGTCCCCATCTCTGTAAAGACATAGGCACGGTGGAGGCTATCCAGAGGAGAGCAACCAAAATGTTGAAGGGTCTGCACCAGAAGACATATGAAGAAAGACGAAGGAGCTTAAGATGTATAGCCTCGAGGAAAGGAGGAAGAGGGGACATGATAGAAACTTTCAAATACCTCAATGGAATCAACAAAGTCCTAGAGGGTAGCATCTTTCAGAAAAGAGATGTGCAAGAACAAGGGGCTCAATTTGAAGATGGGGGGAGGATGGCTCAGGGGTAATGTGAGGAAGTAGTTTTCACAGAGGACTGTAGATGCATGGAATGGCCTTTCTGAGGGGTCATAGAGTCAAAACAGTGGGGCAATTCAAGAATGCATGGGACAGACATAAGGCAATTCTAGTGGGGGTAGGAGGAAGTAGGCTGTTGGTTAACTAGGATCTGCAGCTTATCCAAGCCAGATTAAAAGAGCACTCCTTTAATTATTTCAGATGTGAAAAATATACTAGAGCAAAGTTAAATTGTGGAAAAAGGGTATCCTACACAAGTCATTAGATGAAGGGCAATCACAAATAGAATAAAAAGTATAGGTCAAAATGTTCACCATTTTCTTGCACTGCTACTTTAATTGTCATGCTATTTTATTTTTTTGTTACTGTTGACTGTGTTTAATTTTCATAGTCTACACACAACTAAAATCAAAATACCTGAAAATCACCTACAATGACAATCAAAACCACACAAAAATTCCCTATCTTATGTCAAGGTTTCTACTTGTCGGCTTCTACTGCTATCTGTCTACATCATTCAGCATGCAGTATTAGAGTCCAAATTAAGAAAACGACTTGAAAAAGTGTTCAGACTATTTCTGTTCAACTGTTTCTTGTCACAATGCTAAAATTTACAAAGAGAGCCAGAACTGTGAATCAGTGTCCCAAGTGAGAAAATTGCTTGCTATCACCTGTTGCTGCTGTTGTCTTGCTGTTTTAATTTTATATAAGTATTGATAAAGAATAAACCCATGAAAAAGTGTTCAGAAAAGTCACAAATATTTCTTGCCATTCATAAAAAATTTATAAAGAGAGCCAGAACTGTGTATCAGTGTCCCATGTTAGAACATTTATGAGAACCAGAACTGTGTGTTTGTGGACTGGCCTGATACTAGTAGCTGCACACAGGTACCATCTTTCAGGAGCAAGTCACTGCGTACCTGACACTGCAGCAGGGGATTAATGGGACAGCTTACATGGAAAGCCTCTGTTTGCAGCTTGGCCAGGAATTAGTAGCTAGGAAAAGGACTGCAGGAAACAATAAATATTACCTAACCTGATTGTTTTCATCCTTGATTTTCTTCAGCAGCAGGGACAACAATGGGAGGATCGACGACTCTAGGCAGAAAGGCTGACATCACTCTGCAATGTGAATGAAGTCCAGCCTGTTGAGGTGCACCACAGTATCACACCAAATTCAAACAAAGGACTCCATTCTATAAAGGCAGCAGCATAGTATCCAAGCACAGCAGACTCTCCAGTGCTACAGAGGAAGTAGCACGGTGGGAACACATACTTCTCACCCTCCATAATTGTCTGCTTGTTCCAGATTCAGGAAAGGTAGCTAAACCCAGGAAGTGCCACCACTACAACTAGTGCAGCCACGGAGCAACCTGTTGCTGCTGGCTGCAGCTTAAGAGAAGGGGCCAGACTTAGTTTGGTCTGTTGAGAACTACCTGGTGCTGTTTATTGATTATTCACCTCTGCACACAGGTACCCTCTTTCAGGAACAAGTCACCGCATACCTGACACAGCAGCAGGGTATTCCTAGAATGTCTTACATGAAAATCCTCTGTTTGTAGCTTGGTCATATATTACTTGCTAGGAAAAGGACTGCAGGAAACAATAAATATTACTTAATCTGATGGTTCTTCATCCTGATTTTCTTCAGTGGCAGGGTGCCTGCCCACCCTGCTCTGGCTAGTCTTCATTTATAGTCACTGGAACTGCCACAGACAGGAAGGGATGGTCAGACTGCTGAAATACAAGGAGACTGAAACATTAGCTCAGCTTTCCATGACCAGGTGACAGAGGATGGGGAGCACTACCTAAAACCTGAAGTGGATTAACAAAGTGTCTAAAAGAAAGAAAAAAGAACAAAGCAAAACAATAAATACAGCTTAATCCTCTAAGAATCTTCCACCCCCAAAAAGATATACAGCATAATCCTCTTTCATTTATCTAGCTCTCTCTCTTTCAGCCACTCAGGCACCTGACCAAGGGCAAACATCTACTTTGTCTTCCACCACCCCCAACAAAAAAAATTCCAAAATTCTTCTAATATTCATTTAATTTCTGGCTTTCATCCACATAGTCTCTGGACAAAGAACACACTTCTTTGTTTCTTTTATCCACTGGCCCCACTCACAGTACATATGGATACCATTATCTGCCAGCACTGTGGCACAATTGTTAACCAGTTTATTGCTCGAAGACTGGGTTGCTGTAACATTTGTTGGGAAATAAGTCACCTCAAAGCTCAGCTCCAAGAAGCTTAGGGTGAGATTAACTACCTTGAAACCAACAACAGGAAATGTACCTTATGGTACTACTATCTAAACTGCCGACACTCTAGCCAACATGCCTCTTCCCCAAAGAATGAATAAGCCTGGGGCGGCAAGTGGTTAGGAGAAAAGGAGGCAGTACTTAGGCACAACACCAAAATGAACAAAACCCTTTATAAATGGTGAACAGGTACTCACCGCCGCATCAGTAATAGTCAAGATGCAGATGAGGTAGCAGGCCAGCACAAAGTCAAACATAACATCGGACAAATAACCATGGTGCACAAAACAAGAACAACAGAAAAACAGATCATCACAGGAAGACTCCATGATTCGTGGTGTGGATCCCCACCTGAGGCAAAACAAGTAAACAAAGGTACAGATCAGATGTTTTCTAGGAGCTTGCAAACAGGGACGCTGTCCGAATTGTCAACATAATATGGGAAGAAGGAATGGGCACAAACATCCTTGTTAACCTAGGAACCAATGACTTTGCTAGGAGCCGGTAGACATGGTTAAGGAGCACATGGCCCAGCTGGAGGAAAAATTGGTTTCTTTTTCTTCCAGCATTGCCTTCTCTGAGATTCTGCCTGTTTGGGAAAAAGGGAAAATCAGGCAGGAAATCTGAATACCTGGTTTAGGAATGGTGCCAAGTAAAGGGCATCATTTCTTTGGAAACTGGAAAACATCTGGGAAAGGGAGCTCTTTAGTTTGATGGCCTCCACCTGACAAAGGAGGTGATTAGGTTGCTGGGTCAGAAACCTGATGTCCACACAGAACACTTAAACTAAGTGATGGGGATGACAACGTTCTCAGAGCAGCTCGTGAGAGCCTGTCACCTCTCCCCGTCCAGCTAGCACAAAAATAAATACAGAACACACTAGAAGGAGAACCACACCAGGTAAGGAGCATACAACTGTAATAGGGTCTACCAAGGAACAAAATAATGATAAGAGTAGAAACAGGGAAAAAAGACTGGACTTGCAAGCATGGAAGGAAACCAGAAATGGAAAACATTATGCCTTAATGTGCACAGTCTAGCTAACAAGATACTAGATCTCACTGCCACTATAGCGGAGGCAGTGCTAGATTGGGTTGCCATGACTGAAACATGGTTCACAGATAATCATGACTGGGACATAGCTATCCCAGGCTATAACCTTTCAGGAGGGATCAGGCTGGAAGAAAGGGAAGGGTAGCCATTTATGTTAAGTCACCATCAAAGCAAAGGAAATTCAGGAGTCACAAGGGAAAGCAGAGGTCCTGTGGATTACGATTGGGATGGAAACAGAGCACCCATCTGAGTAGGGGTAATCTACAGACCCCAAACCAGGAGGACGCTAGGACAAAGAAGTCCTAGAAACCATCCAGCAGATGTCAGACAAAGGGACATTGTATTGGTGGGGGACTTCAATCTACCAGATATTGATTGGAGTGCCCCACAGCAGCACCAGAACAAAGTAAGAACTTCCTAGCTGCACTACAAGGGCAGATCTGAGTCAGCTGGTGAAGATACCCACAAGAGGAGATGCAGTCTTAGACCTGGTATTAACAACAGCGGAAGGATCCTAGACATCAAAGTGGGGAGCCACTTGGGAATCAGTGACCATCGCCTTTATGGTTCAGGGTAAACAGGGTTGAGGACTCCAGTTACTCAAAGCTGAAACTCCTGGATTTCAGGAGGGCAGACTTCTCAAAATGAAGATCTGCCTGAAAGAAAACCATAGTCACGTGTCAGGAAAGAGTGTAGAAGAGTGTTGGACTAGACTGAAAGACAAAATAACCTCGGTCACATCACAGTATGCCCATCAGGTTAGTAAGAATAAAAGAGGAAGAACCCACTCTGGTTCTCCAAGGAAGTGACAACCAAGGTGAAGGAAAAGTGAAAAGCACTCAGTAAGTACAAAGAGACCAAGAATGAGGCCAACAAAACAGGGTATAAAGAAAAGCTAAAGGAGGCAGGAAAAGTAATAAGAAGTGCAAAGGCCAAAACAGGGTTAAGAATAGCTCAGGGAGTAAAGAATTGTGACAAAAACCTCTACAGGTATATAGGGAAAAAGGAAGACAAATGGAGAAATTGTCAGAATTACAAAAAGGATGAGAGATGGAGAGAAGGCAGAGGCACTCAATGAGTACTCTGCTTAGTCTTCACACTAAGGAGACAGTGATGAACTGACACTGAGAAAAAGTATGGTCCACTTGGGAAATAGACACAAGTCCCTTCAGAAAGGAAAGGGTCCTGGAGGAACTCAATAAGTTGAGTGTGAAGAAAGCAATGGGACCGATGGGATATACCCAAGAATACTGAAAAACTTGGGAGGGAGCTAGCAGCTACCCTGACATGGCACTTCAACAAACTGCTGATGAGTGGGAGGTTCCTGAGGACTGGAAAAGGTCTATGGTGGTACTGCTCCATAAGAGTAGGAGCAGGGACGAATCTGGCAAACCACTGACCAGTTAGTCTCACCTGTTGAAGGAAAGGATAGTAGCTTTCCCAGAGGAGTGCGCCTAACTCAAGAGAAAACAGCATGGTTTCATGGCTGGAAGGTTCTGCAAGACTGACCTGGTAGACTTATTTGATTGGGTCACCAAAGCAGTACATCAAGGGAGGCCATGGATGTGGCATACCTGGACTTCAGTAAGGCCTTTGACTCAGTACCACACAGAAGACTGGTCAACAAACTGGAGGGCATGGAAGTTGGGCAAAAGTAACATGCTGGGTAAGGAACTGGTTAAATGGGAGAACACCGAGTTTTAGTTAATGGCATGCTGTCTGAAGAGGGTAGGGTTGTTAGCGGGTGCCCCAGGGTTCAGTTCTGGGGCTGATTCTTTCAACATATTTATCAGCAACATCATTGACAGACTGAGGGAAAAGGGCACCTATTTGCAGATGACACCAAATCGGCAATAGAGTTGACACTCCAGAAATGGTATCCGATCTTCAAAAGCTAGACGAGTGGTCGTAAAAAGGCAATTCGATTTAATGCAAAGAAGTACAAGGTCATGCTCCTAGGAAAGTGTAACCACAAGAAAATGTACTCAGTGGGAGGGAGCAGTTGGCAGCTACTAGGCACGAAAGCAACCTGGGGTTATCATCTTAGATGACCTAAAGGTCAGCAAACAACACGAGAAGGCAGCACTGACCGCTAGTGGCATCTTAGTATGCATAGGAGGTGCATCACAAGCAGGAGGCAGGAACTAATCTTGCCTCTTTATCAGTCCCTGTTGAGGCCTCACATGGAATACTGAGTCCAGTTCTGGAGGCCACACCTCAGGAGGGACATAGATAGGCTGGAGACAATACAGAGAAGAGCAACAAAGATGGTGCAGGGCTTGCATCAAAACCGTATGAAGCAAGACTAAGTGAACTCAACTTATACTTCCTAGAGCAGAGTAGAAATTGGGGCGATATGATAAAGACATTGAATAAACAAGTTGCAGGTACAAAAACACTTTCAGGTAAAGGACCACAACAAGACAAGAGGTTATGACCTTCGTCTTAAAGGAGGGAGGTTGAGAACCAACATAAAGACGTTTTCTTCATGGAACACATGGTCGAACCTTGGAATGGCCTTCCTGATGGGATAGTGGGGCAGAGACAGTGGATGAATTCAAGAAGACATGGGACAAACAATGCAGGATACGAAAGTAGTCAAGAAGTACAGAAAAAGCAAAGTAGGAGGGGGTAGAAAACCATGGGCAGACTAGATAGATCACATGGTCCACATCAGCTGACAATTTCTGTTTCTATGTTTTCTATGAATCAGTGTTCCAAGTGAGAAAATTGACCTGACACCTATTGCTGTTGTTGTCTTGCTGTTTTAATTACATGAGAAGTTCTGATTAAGAATAAGCACATAAAGAAAAGTTTTCAGAAAAGTCAGAACTATTTCTTTCTGCACTGCTGAAAATTTACAAAGAAGGCTGGATATTCAAACTGCACCAGGCTGTGGCACAAGCTTGGGCGCAGCTCAGCTCGGCTGTGCAGGGGTGTGGATTAAGCGATATTCAAAGGAGCTCGCCATGGCTCAGCAGCTTTGAATATTGCACTTTCCACCCCAGTGTGCATGGTGCAATGGCACTGTGCCAGCACAAGTGGCCAGAGTGGAGCATGGAGAAGCACTAGCTAAGTGCCATTGCGCCATTCACAGCACCAGCGATATTTAAAAGTTGACATGAAAATGGGGCCAATAATTTATGCAAGGCCATTAGGGGCCATTTGCATGCAGGGTGCACCGATCCTCGATGACTTGCACCTGGCGTCCTGCCAGGCAGCAGCCGCCAGGGACTGACACCCCCGCAGCCCTCTACGGGCATCTGTGTATTAATAGTAAAGCTTCCATTCTATATCCCTGGTGGTCCAGTGGACCACTATGTGCCCGATCATGTGCATCTGTATATTAATAGTAAAGCTCCGTGCTGTATTCCTGGTGGTCCAGTGGACCACTATGTGCCCGATCGCAGGCATTTGTACAGAAAACAAAAGGTCCAATATCCCTGGTGGTCTAGAGTACCTCTCCCCACCCACCCACTGAGCCCCACCACCCGCTACCCCTGGTCAGCCAGCGGCTGCAGCACCCCACCTTCCTGCCACCCCGCCGCCTGCCGACTGACACCTCTGTAGGGCTACATGCCCATTGGTTCATAGTGAGCTAATGGGCATGCAGCTTTGTTTATTAGGCGACATTCCAGATATGTGAATGAACTATTCACATATCTGGAATGTGTAGTATGGTAAGACTGCACACCCATTGGCGCTCAGACATTACTGATGCCCTTTGCGCATCAGGGTTTGTCGTACTTTTCCCTCATGAATATCATGCCGGGCTCATGAGTGGGTTGCGATGGCACAACACTGTTTGAATATCCATCCCAGAGAGCCAGAACTGTGTATCAGTGTCACAAGTGAGAAATTGCTGCTGACACCTGCTGTTGTCTTGCTGTTTTAGTTTCATGAGAAGTCCCAAAAACATAACAGACCTTTACGGAATGAAATGGAAACATGATGTGGTGATATCATAACTGAGAAAAACTTCAGTACTCATAATCAGAGTTTTCAATGAGACTTTCAAGATGTGCTGTTCACTATCAGTGGTACTTGTGAAACTGCTGCTGGTGCTGATGTACAGTGTGTTTTGAATGATAATAGCCACTAATAACAATGGGTTGAAGTATAATTTGATGTTCTTGAAATGTCTTCTGCTGCGTTGACAGAAATATGCTGCCCAACTTGTGTGAGTATTTATACCATCAGTGATAAGTTATTGTACATCACTGTCATGTTTGTTGAGACACTTTGCTATTTAATTTGTAGTGAATCTTGTTGTTTGTTGTAAGCAGTTCATCTTGTTGTTCCTTTGCAAGGAATCATCATCATACATAAAGAATGTTTCCTTCACCAGTGTGTTGGCCATGATCACATTCACATGCCATACATATGTGCCACCATCTAATGTGGTACTGTAAAATACATTTTTGAGGGTTACTGTTGTGGGTTAGTAAGTTATAACCATTTCTCATTACTGTTCTTTTACATTTGCAGGTCGTATCACCCAGATTCACAACCATGTTGATGAAGCCATGCTGCCACCACAGATTGGTTCTTCATGTGTCTGATTGTTGACTTCAGCAGTACTACATTCCAAGCCATGAAAGATAAGTATTTTTTAGGGGGCAGATTTGAAAACAATTTTCCTTAGTATCTTTTTCTCCTTCCAGGTCTTCAGTGTATTTGAAATGCTGTCCATCTTGAGATTGAACATAGAACAGGTTTACAGCACCTCAATGTTACCTGCAAACAGATTAAGCAGAAATTATTTAGAGTTCATTCCAGTACCCCATTCAGTTCCCAGCAGTTCTCTTCCTGCCTTTTGTTATATCCTTCTTCAAATATACAGCTATTACTAAAGGCCTGTTAATAAAATAATAAAGTTTACTGACATGCACTGGATCAGTGTCTTACAGTCCCGAACAGGAATACATGTCGAGACTCCTTGCATACTGAAGTATGCCTGTCTCATCTGTATAGAAAAGAGATATTATCTAGCCTGTATTTGACCACTGTTGAATACTTCACCCTGCAAAAAAAAAGAAAAAAAAGAAAAGAAAGGAAAGGAAAAATAAAGAGGAAATCAGACCTAGGTGATAGGTTTAAATGCTTCATTGGCAAGCATTTAAAAAGTAGAGAGGGAGGCACTGGAAAGGAGCTGGGAAATCCTAGCCCCAAAAAAAATCACAGTAGTAAGTGCAGTAAACACCAACATAGAGAGTGTCGATGGGGCGAAGGGCAGGGGTAAATGGGGAAAGTGACAAAGGCAAGGAGGACAGAGATGGGGCAAAAGGAGTAAGGCCATCAGGAAATGGAGGGCAATGAGTATCAATGCTCGTAGTCTGGGCAACAAGCTCCCTGAGCTGGTGGCCTTGATGGAAGAGGGATGCCTGGATATTGTAGCAGTCACAGAAACATGGTACACAGAGAACCATGACTGGGATGTTAACATACCAGGGTGCATAACCTACAGGAGAGACAGGCAGGGGAGAAGAGGGGAAGAGTAGCTCTCTGTAAAGGAAGGGATAAAAGCAACTGAACAAAAGAGTAAACAGGGAGGAGAGGAGGCACTGTGGGTCACCTGGAGACTGGAAAAGGCACCACAATCTGCTACAGGGTTAGTGCGCAGACCCCATGTCAGGGAGGAATGGACAAGAATATGATAGAAGGCATTCTTAGGATGGCAGAGAAAGGGAAGATACTGTTGATGGGAGACCTGAATATGCCAGATGTTAACTGAGCACATTTACTGCAGCCACATCCAAGAGCAGGATCATTCTCGATGCCCTCACAGGTGGCAGGCCTCAGGCAGCTAGTTTCAGAACCCACTCATGAGGGAGCAATCTTAGACCTCGTATTCTCAAATGAGGGCATGAGAGGATCTCAGATCTAGAACTGGGTTGCCATCTGGGAACAAGTGACCATCAAACAGTGTGGTTCACATTAAACTCAGCTACAGAGTCAAGCCATACAAAAGTGAGGGTACTGGACTTTAGGAGGCTGACTTTGGCAAGATGGAGAGTGCCTCAGAAAAGCACTAGCAAACAGGCTAGAAGGAGGAGTGGAGCAACAATGGGGAATCATCAAAACTGCTATCACAGAGGCAACAAGCCTTTGTGTGAAGCAAATTAATCAAAACAAAGAAAAAGCCACTATGGTTCCCAAAGAGGTGGCTGGGAAAGTCAGGGAGAAAAAGATAGTATTCCAGAAGTATAAGGAAACACAGAAGGAGCAGGACAGAGAGCTGTACCAGTTAAGACAGAAGGAAGCAGGGAGGGAAGTCAGAATAGCAAAGGCCCAAACTGAGGAAAAGATAGCCAACTCGTTAAGAAAAGGGATAAAACCTTTATAGGTACATCAGCGAGCATAGAAAGACAAAGGGAGGGATAGTGAGGCTGAATAGAATGAACGGTGGGCGGCAGAGGGGACAGTGAAAAGCAGGGATACGGAACAAATATTTCTGCTCAGTATTCACAAAGAGAAGGGGAAGTGCCTAATCCAATTAACGGAAGCACTCTTGATGGGGAGGTCAATCCACCTTTCTCAGAAGAAAGGGTTCTGCAAGAACTCCTAAAACTGCAGGTGGGCAAAGCAATAGGGCCTGATGGAATTCACCCTAGAATTCTAAAAGAATTATGGGGGAACTAGTGAAATCACTGGCTACTCTTTTAATAAATCATGGAGGATGGTGTCACGAGGACTGGAGGAAGGCAGATGTGATT
Organism: Neoceratodus forsteri; assembly: GCA_016271365.2. Lineage (NCBI taxonomy): Eukaryota > Metazoa > Chordata > Ceratodontiformes > Ceratodontidae > Neoceratodus > Neoceratodus forsteri. Next base: position 61,992,806 of record CM028130.1, read on the forward strand.
CTTCTTCACAAGGTGGGACCAAGACAGAGGCAGGAAACTACAGACCTGTCAGTTTGACCTCTGTGGTAGGGAAAGTGATGGAGTCACTTCTGAAGGAAAGAATTGTTGCGTACCCTAGAGGCCAGTGGGGCACAGAAACCAAGGCAGCATGTGTTCACAGCAGGAAGGTCATGTCAGATGAATCTAATAGATTTCTTTGACTGGGTGACCAAAGTAGTAGACCAGGGAGGGGCTGTGGACATGGCCTACTTAGACTTTAGCAAGGCATTTGACACAGTCCCACACAAAAGATTAATAGTCAATTAACCAGCCTGGGAGTGGGTCCCAGGGTGGTAGCCTTAGGTAAACACTGACTGGACAAGAGGACACAGAAGGTAATTGTAAATGGAGTCCACTCTGAAGAAAGAAGGGTTACTAGTGGGTACCGCAGGGTTCCGTACTGGGTCTAGTCCTTTTAATGTATTTATAAGTGACATTGCAGAGGGACCGGAAGGAAAAGTATGCCTCTTTGCAGATGACACAAAGATCTGCAACAGGGTTGATACACAAGGAGGCATGGAAAGGATGAGAAGGACTTGGCAAGGTTGAGGAATGGTCAGAAGTATGGCAGCTAGGATTCAACGCAAAGAAGTGCAAAATAATGCACCTGGGAAACGAGAACCAGGGAAGAATACACAATGGAGGGGCTAAAACAACAACAAAAGGAAAGGAACCTGGGGTTAATCATATCTGACGACCTTAAGGTTGGCAAGCAATGTGAGAAGGCAGTAGGGAGGGCTGAGGATATACTGGGATGCATAGGGAGAGGCATCACCAGCAGAAAACAGGAAGTTGTTATCCGCTGTACAGACAGTTGGTGAGACCTCATCTGGAGTACTGCGTCCAGTTCTGGAAACCCCACCTCCACAAGGACATAGATAAGATAGAGGCATTCCACAGGAGGGCAACTAAAATGGTGCAGGGTCTGCAAGAGAAGCCGTATGAGGAGAGACTTAAGGAGCTTAATATGTATACCCTTGAGGAAAGAAGGAGAGGGGACATGATAGAAACTTTAAGTACCTCAGAGGAATCAACAAAGCCCAAGAGGGTAGCATTTTTCAGAAAAAGAGACGCAAGAACAAAGGAACACAATTTAAAGATGGGGAGGGCGTTCAGGGCAATGTGAGGAAGTATTTTTTCACAGAGAGGGTAGTGGATGCATGGAACAGCCTTCCTGAGGAGGTTGTGGTGTCTAAATCTGCCGCGATCGGGTGTGGAGGTGGGGGGGACATATATCTGTACTGCCCGGGCGACCGGGCTGGTGGGGGCACAGGGAGTGAGTTGGGGCCAGCCAGGGGTGGCAGCTGCTGTGTTGCACCCTGCAATGCAGCAGCTCACCTGTGGGTGGCCTCGACTTAAGCCTTTTTTTGGCTCAAGCTTGCGGCGGGCGCAGGTTGGGGTTCGCATGCACAACTCCTGCGCAACCCGACTGAATGCTCGGGTTGCGCGGGTTATCACATGGATCCTCCCCTCCTGTTGAGCATACATTCCATTTGCATTGCTCTCTAGCACAACCTGGTGCCAGTGGCCGAACTGCCTCCTGCTGAATATCGCAGAATGGCGCATTTTGGACTGCGCATGGCGCAACCCTTTGAATATCTGGGCCCAAGTGTTCATTTTCTGCTACGGGGGCATTATTATGCATACATTCTTTGTATTCACTGTACTTCTGAATACACATTTTGGGGGAAAAAGGGTAATCTGCGTTACTGCATACAGTCAGTATTTCTGCTTGCATTTCCCTTATTATTTGCGTTAGCATTCCGTTTACATCAGCGTGTGCTTTACCTTTTGTGTTTGTGTTTGCACATACGTTTGTGTTACTGTTACCATTTGCATTTGCATTATTGGTTTTGCTAGCGTTTCCTTTTGCATCAACATGTGAATTTCCATTTGCGTTTGCGTCCTCACTTCCTTTGCATTTCCGTTTGTGTTACTCTTCCTTTGGTGTCATTATTTCTGTTACCGTAACTGTTTGCATTTCCAATTGCATTGCCATTACTGTTTGCATATTGATCACCATTTTCCTTTCAGTTGGCCTTAGCGTTTTGCGTTTCGGTAGTGTTCCATTGTTGATTGCATTACTGTTTCCTTCTGCATCGCGGTTGCCTTCAATGTTTGCATTTCTGTTTGCGTTTCTCTTACCATTTGCAATTTTGTTTCAGTTTGCATTTCCATTGGTGTTAACATTTCGTTACTATTTTTTGTTAACGTTTGCATTTCTAGTTGCAGTTAGCGTTTGCGTTACCATTTGTGTTAACATTTCTGTTTTATTAACATTTGCCCTATGCGTTATTCTTACCGTTTATGTCTGCGTCACCATCTGCATTACTGTTTCCACTTGGCGTTTGAGTTACCGTTACTATGTTCCATTCACTATTTATAGTGCACATTCTCAAAAGAAGGAAATTCATGGTAAACTCCTTTTAATGAACCAGTTAGGGTTATTCCACAGCAATAAAAGTGAGAAAATTCAGTGTTAGGGTTGAGCACCTAACTGAGCATTCCCTCACCCTACCACCACCACACACACACACACATACATACATGCAAGTAGGGAAGGACCAAAGCAACACACCAATCACATACAACCAGCAGCAGGTGACAGAACTAACATACAGCTATGTAAACACATAAACTACACACTCATGCTCCCGTTGTCTCTCGCATGAGGTTGTCACTGCTAACTCTGATCCCGGACATTCCAACATATCACTCGGCACAACTGGACATCTTGGGGCACCCACACATAACACACTCAACACATATGGTATTTTAGCATTCACAAGATCCAAAACAGGAATTTTATGTATTATTTCTTCCTAGCTCACAGCTTCTGCCTTCAGTTGTCCCTCACCGCTCCTCCCTGAAGGGTAGACCCTTCCTTTGTGCACCCCATGACTTACCCTTCATGGCAGGGTGGTGAGGAGTGACTCAACCCACCCCAAACAGATCCATGCCAGAGAATTGCCTTCTCAGAGGTGGAACTGTGGGGACCGAGTCATCCAGCTGGAGCTTTTCCAGTATTCTTCCATTGTGAGGAGGCAGGGCATGCAGCCAGCACAGGCGGTGAGGCGCAGCATGCCCACACGCTCTCACTAAGCATCTGTCTGTCTCCTCCTCTTTAGCTGTAGCGTCGGTGCGCTGCCCCTCCAGCAGCTGCTAGGGGCCAGTGGGCGCCAACAGCTAGTGTTCCCCACCCCATAGAAGGAGATCAGTCCAATGGATGCTCAATCCTTCTCCTCCCCGCCAACCCCGATGACCATGCTCGTTCCTGAACATGGGTCGCCGGGCGTAGCGAGGTAAGGTGTCCAGTGCCCCAGCCCTCAATGCCACCAGGCCAGCCCCAAACAGGATTTTGCACATTCCTGATATACTTTCAAAATCACTTTCGCTAATGTCACAGTGTTGTGATATATAGACGATATATACATAGACAGTGTCGGTAGAAAGAGCTCACGGCCCACCCAGTCTGCCCATTTGAGGTTGTAAGTTCACTTTATGTTTTTCTAGAACTCTGTTGCCCTTAATCCTGACCTCCAGAATTCCTTTATGTCTATTCCATGCATTCTAAAATCCTATGATTACTTCAGCCCCACCACTTCCTGGCAGGGTGGGTTCACTTGTCCACGACCCATTCTGTGAATAAATTCCTTCCTCATGTTTCCTCTGAATCATCCTCCCTCCAACTTCATCCCATGCCCTCTAGTCCTGGAACATCTTTTTGCTTAAAATAGTGTATTTCTGCACTTTGTTCCTCCCTGTAAGATACTTGTATGTCTCTATCATTTCCCTCTCCCTCCTCTCCTCCAGGAGTACATATTCAATTCATCAACCTGTCCTCATAGGACTTGTGATGCAATCCATCTTTGTTGCATTCCTCTGAACCTTCTCTACCCTGTCTATGTCCTCGAGTAAGTAAGGTCTCCAGAACTGTACACTGTACCCAGGTGGGGCCTCACTAGTCTCTTGTATAGTGGAATTATGACCTTCTCTTTTCCTGCTGGTGATGCCCCTGCCTATGCATCCCAGTGCATCCTATTTGGCTTTTACCTGCTGCCTTGTCATTGTGTGTCCTACCTTGGGTCATCAGAGATGATAACCACAAGATCCCTTTCCTGCTTGGTGCATGCTATATCCTCACCCCCAACTGATATATTGTACCATGGTTTTGTGCCTCATATGCATTATCTTGCATTTCTTTGCATTAGATTTCAACTGCCAAACCCTGACCATTCTTCAAGTTTCTGCAGGTCCCTCTCATTCTGTCTACACCATCTGTGTGTCTACTCTGTTAAAGAGTTTTATGTCATCAACAAACAGGGAAATTCTGCCTTCTAGGTTCTGTAATGTCACTGATGAAGATGTTGAATAGGACCTGTCCCAGCACTGATCCCTGTGGTACCCCACTGGTCATTCTTCCCTCTGTGGAGTGACAGTCATTTACTGCCACCCTCTGTGTCCTGCCACCCAGCCAGTTACCAATACACCACACTACTGTCCTGCCCACACCCATATTTCCCAGTTAGTGTAATAGTCTTCTATGTGGCACCGTGTCAAAGGCCTTGCTGAAGTCCAGATGGGCCATGTCCTGCCCTCCCATGGTCCACCTCCTAGTCACCCTGTCGAAAAATTCAATGAGGTTGGTCTGACATGACCTCCTCCTGGTGAAACCATACTGCCTTGGGTCTCGTAGTAAATTGACAACCAGATGTTCCACCAATCTCTCCTTCAGTAGTGCTTCAATGATCTTCCCCACTACCGAGGTGAGACTGACTGGTCTGTAGTTCCCACTTCCTGTTTGTTCCCACTTTTGTATAAGGGGACTACATCTGCTGTCCTCCAGTTTTGGGTACCTCCCTGTTTCTAGTGATCGGCTAAACAGGAGTGCCAGAGGTTCAGCCACCACCTCTCTTAGTTCTTTAAGGACCCTGGGGTACACCCCACCTGGCCCATTGCTTTATCAATGTTTATTACTTCCAGTTCCTTCAGGACCCTTTCTCGTGTAAAGGGACTTGTGTCCATTTCTGCACCATTCCCACCCCTTGTGCTCCTTCAGAGACATTACCCTCCTCTTCCTCAGTAAAGACTGAGCAGAAATACCTGTTCAATCTGTCAGCTTTACTGTTGTCATCCTCCACGCTGCCCTCATCCTCCCCTTCAGTCTCACTATCCCTCCCTTTGCCTTTCTTTTTCACTTATGTACCTGTAAAAGTTTTGTCCCTCTACCAGCTGATTTTGCAATGTGCTCTTCTGTTTGAGCTTTGGCTTCTCTTACTGACCTCCCTGCCTCCCTTTGCTTCTCCTGGTACTTCTCCCCTATCCGCTTCTGCCTGTGTCTTTTGTATTGCCTGAATGCAGTCTTTTTGGCTTTACTTTCTGCTGCCTCCTTGGGTAACCATAATGGCTTCCTCTTCCTTTTCCCTTGCTAACCTTCTTAATGCATAATTCTGTTGCTCTTGTAATCCCCATTTTAAATACTGCCCACTGTTCCTCAACCCCTGATTCCTGTCCCATTCCACTTAAGGCCTCTTTCAAGCATCTCCCATTTTCCCAAAGTCTGCCCCCTAAAATCCAGGATACGATGCGTTTGTGTGGTTTGGTTCTGCTCCTTCTGTGATTTCAAACCACAATGATTGGTGGTCACTGTTCCCCAGGTGCTCCCCACTGTTACCCCTATCACACTGTCCCTGTTTGTGAGTACAAAGTCCAGTATTGCCTTCTGCCAAGTTGGTTCCATGACCAGTTGCTTGAGGAAGGCACCTTAAGCAAGTCCAGGATAAATTTGCTCCTAGTTGATGCTGCTGCTGGGATGTTCCAGTCCACATCTAGAATATTGAGGTCTCCAACCAGCACTACCTCACCCTTGTCTGCCATCCTTTGGATGGCTAGCTTCAACTCCTTATCTGTTTCTTCCTCCTGGGCTGGTGGTCTATAGACCACACTGTTGCGGATGGCTGGCCCCATTTTCCTTTCCAGCTTAACCTGGATCTCTGTGGCCTTTATGTCATTTTACATACAGTGCCACTCCTCCTCCTTCCTACCTGCCTTGTCTCTTCTGAATATGTTGTAGCCAGGCATGGCCATCTCCCAGTCATGGTTATCATTACACCAGGTTTCTGTGATGGCCATAATGTACCAGGTCTGATTGCACTATGACAGTCTCCAGATCCTCCATCTTGTTGCTAAGGCTCCTGGCATTGGTGCACATGGCTTTCCATGATCTGACCTCCTAGACTGTTTAGCTGTTCTACTCCAGCCCTTCCCTGGTTGTCATTTATCCATGGTTCTCCTTGCTGTCTGCCCTTCTGTTGATTTTGCCTTTTCTGCCTACCTCCCTCTTGGACACTTATCTCCATCTTTTGCACACTGCTTTGTAGAGATATCCACTCCTCCAGTTCACTGATTCCACTGCTAGCTGTGGGGTGGGCAATTAGGGTAGCCTTCTTGCTGGCCTGCCATCTCCCATATATACACTGATTGTAGTGATGCATGGTGGGTTATATGCACTGCTTGTGCCTGTCTACACCCATATTCTGCAGCATCCAGCCTGTACTGCCATTCCAACCAAAAGGTGGAGCTGTGTGCTCCATGCAGTAGCACCAGGCAAACTACACGGACATGTGTGCTAAGCAGCACATAATGAGATGCAAATGTGACTGTCTGCCCACAGATTACCTAACTAGGCTCATTGGCATATGTGCTTTGAATACAGCAAACTTTGCCCCCAGCTAACCTGTTTGCACTGGGCTAATGTGTCAGCACTGTGCAATCAGATTAGCCCTGGGAAAACCTCACATCAGTATAGCATTGTTCTGCAGTGTGTGACCTGCTTTGTTTTTTATGTTTGCTTGCATGCATGTACAAGAAACATTATGCAGCAGCTAGTAGAGAAGCAGGTTGTGGAGGTGCAACATTGTGGCCTCCAATGCCAGCACTACATTTGTGGACTTGGTGGTGTGTACCCAATGCAGGCCCAGTGTCCTAATGACACTGGTTCTGCAAAAGTTCCACCAACTTTAAATGATTTGGCTGCTGCAATGAGGTGCTGCCTCATCATTGCAGTGTCAGCGATTCCGCTGCATTGAGGGAGTGACCCGTCATTGCAGGGTCGTACCTTGCCTGGTGTAACATTTCCCAGGGCATTTCCCTAAACATGGCAATGGCTTCCTCAGAGCCCATGAAAGCCAACTGACAGAGGTGCCCAACCCCAGTCATCATGACCCCGACCCAGTTCATTTACTGATGTGAGCCCTCCCGTCAGCCTAATGTACCCCTCCCCACTTGTTGTGTGCCAAGGGGTGCTCAATCTTCCTCAGCATCATGCCCCAAACAGTCTTTATTTGCCAATGGGGAGCCCAACCCATTGGCTTAAGTCTTCCTTCCCCAAAACGCAGGTGACACGCTGGGATCCCACCTCAGTGTGCACAAATGAAGCCTGAAAAACACTTTCCTGCAATGTTCTTTTATTATTTTGACCTTGAAATAAATAAAATGGCCCTCACAGTCTTTGTGCCCTCTCCCACAACCCATACACCACTGTGCACCCACCTCCTCACACTTCCCCTCACCCCATACTTACTTCCAAAGCCCAGCACGATGATCTTCAGTGGACCAAGAATTGGTATAAGCTCTGAAGGCCTGGCGGTGGTACTCAACCTAGTGTCCCTCCTCCCAGTGGCAAGCAATGACCCAGAGACCCTCGTGGCGGTCTATAACTCAGCCATCTTGGCTGTTCTGGATGTCATTGCTCATGTCTGTGTTCGTCCTCTGTCCCTTTGCCCTCAGTCCCCATAGTTTGATGGGACTTTGAGGGAGATGCAGCAATTAGGATGAAGGTTAGAGCGCTGCTGGTGGAAATCCACCTTTGATGCCGACCGCCTTAGATTGATGGATCATTATTAAGTCTATAAATCTGCAATCACCCATAAGAAGGTAGAGTTCCTGTTCAGGGAGATTGTGGCTGCTCAGAATCCACCAGCTCAGCTTTTTTGAATGGTAGACAGACTGTGCATCCCAGCCTGGCTAAAAGTTGAAAAGCCATTTATAAATAGAGTGCGATGAACTTGCTCGATTCTTTGCCTCTAAGGTGGCTGACATCGGGAGGTACTCAACCAGCACATTCTAAGGGTGTTGCTGTGGATTGGCTTGATGCCACTACTTCCCAGCCTTTCTGGAGTACCTTTGTCTGACCGAGTTCATGGATGTCATGCAGATTGTCCAGGGTGCTCACCCTATATGCTGTAGATTGGATCCAGGACCAACTTCCTGATTTTGGGTTGTATTGATTCCATTGGTCTGCTCCTAGCTCAGATAGTCTGGTGCTCCTTGGAAACAGGTGAGTTTCCTAGCTCCTGAAGTAGGCGGTGGTAACACCATTCTTAAAAAAGCTTCTTTGGACCCAGACTGCCATGCAAACTACAGACCAATCTGTAACCTTCCCTTTCTAGGGAAGGTGACTGAAAAAAGTGGATGTGCAGCTCGAGAACCATTCGACCATCCATGACATCTATGAACTCCTCCAGTCGGATTTGAAGAAACAGTACTGAGGCAGCATTAGTTCGGTGCTCAATGATCTAGTGATGGCTAAAGATTGGAAAAACATTCCATCTTGGTTCTTCTTGATCTCTCGTCAGCATTTGACACTGTGGACCATGGAGTTCTGCTTGACTGCCGAGGTTCATCTGTGGATTGTCAGGTACAGCCCTCAGGTGGCTTACATCTTTTCTCACTGGAAGAACTCAGAGAGTGGTGTCCGGGTTTATTCCTCAGACCCAGTTTCTCTGTCCTGTGGGGTCCCTCAGGGTTTAATGCTCTCCCTCATGTTGTTCACAGTGTACATGCTGCCCTCGAAGACATTGTAAGAAGGTATGGGCTGAGGTTTCACTGCTATGCTGATGATGCCCAGCTCTATCTTTCCTTTGCTCCCAACCAAGATGGAGCTCTCTCAGTCTTTATTAGCTGTCTCACAGAAATCCAGGAGTGGATGGATTTCAGTTGGCTAAAGTTGAACTCGGAAAAGACTGAGGTGTTGGCTGTGGATCCGAGCACCAGATAAGTGGGGTCAGGGGTGGGTTGATAGAAGGGGAAGGGGTGGGTTCACACTCAGGACTCTTTCTTGGTGGTGTATTACTCCCGACCTCTGAACCGGTGCAAAACGTGGGGGTATTTTTTATGAAGGGTTGATTGCATTTGCAGGTGTTGTCTGTCGTCAAATCCTCCTTTACCACCTTAGGAATATCTCCAGGATTTAACACCTTGTTCCATCCAGTGATCTTCTTATGCTGATCCACACCTTTGTGTCCTCCTGCCTTGATTACTGCAACTCCCTCTACCTAGGCCTACCTGGGGTGGAAATCCACCACTTGCAGCTAGTGCAGAATGCTGCAGCACGGCTTTTGATGAGAACTGCTAGATCCTGTCATATTATGCTGGCACTGCATCGACCACACTGGATGCCAGTACAGTGGTGGATCACCTTTAAAGTTGGTCTTCTGACTTTTAAGGCCTACGGACTAGGCCTGGACTACCCGAAAGAGCTTTTGGTCTCCTACTGCCCTGGATGATTGCTCCACTCACCAATGAGAGGTTGCTAGAGATTCCGACGGTTGCTTGAAATCTTCTGGGGCTCGTACATTTAGAATGCAGCCCCAACCCTCTGGAATTCTCTACCCTGTCAGATACGGAGTGCATGACCATGGAGGATTTAAGCTAGCCTTGAAAACACATCTGTGGACTCAAGCTTTTGGTGAATAGATAATTTTACAGCTAGTTTCTGTTTATATTTTTAATGATCTGGATGTTTGATGTGCTATTTTAAATCTGTTAGGTGCCTTGATATTTTGAAAGGTGCCCTAAAAATAAAGTTATTATTATTATTCAAATCCAACCATGAATTGAAGAAATGCCTGTGAGCTGTATAATAGCATAAATCGAGTTTTTCAACTTATGTGGATATCTCAGCCATTGTTTCGACTTTTGCCACCACATTTTCAGCATGGGGTTATTGGGACCCCTCCTCATGAATACAGTCACTGTCATGGCATTATTCAGTCCCAAAGGTGATTTTGCGGTCATTGTGCAGAATCACCTTTTGGGACTAAATAATAGTGACAGTGCTACTGTTCATGAGGTGGGCTGTCGGAAAAGGCTATATTGCAAATTTGGTCAAAAATCCAAAAATGACTTTTTACAAGCATGTGTTGTGCAGTTTCCATGCATGCTCGTAACCTCACAAATTTGTAATATTGTTACTCCAGATTTTCAACATTGGCATTTTTCAGACCTCCTTATGAACAGTACAGCTGTCATTTTACACATCCTGACGAAATGTGTTTCGCACTTCTGGTGCAGAATAGCTGGGTCACTGTGGGAAATCAGTGTTCAAGACACAGTAAGAAAATTACAGTGACACTGTTCATGAGCAGAGGTCCTAAAATGCCTTTGTTGAAAATTTGGTGATAAAGAGTCCATAAAATGACTGTGTTATGGCGTGCATTCAGCAATTTTCACGCACCCTTGTAACTCGAAAATTTGTAATATTTTCACAACAGATTTTCACTTGTGGCATTTTTCAGACCTCCTTATGAACAGTACAGTTGCCATTTTTCACATCCTGGTTGAAATGTGATTAGCACTTCTGGCGCTGAATAACATGGTCACAGTGGGAAGTAAGTGTTCTGGACAGGTTAAGAAAATCACAGAGGCACTGCTCATGAGCAGAGGTGCTAAAATGCCTATGTAGAAAATTTAGTGATAAAAGTCCATGAAATGATTGTGTTATAAGCGTACATTGCAAGTTTCCATGTACCCTCGCAAGTTGCGCATTTGTAATATTTTCCTCCAGATTTTCAACATTGGCATTTTTCACCTTCTTATGAACAGAGCAGCTGTCATTTTCATATCCTGACTGAAATACATATATTTACACATCTGGCACAGAATGGCGTGGTCACTGTGGGAAATTAATGTTCGGGAGAGATCAAGAAAATCATAGTGACAGTGTTCATGAGAAGAGGTCACAAAATGCCTGTGTTGAACATTTGGTGAAATAATTCTACTAAATGACTGTATTACGTGCATGCATTGTACAGTTTCCACGTATGCTTGTAACTTTGTAAATTTGTAATATTTTCATGCCAGATTTTCAAAACTGGTATTTTCATGCACCCTTATGAACAATCGCTGTCATTTTCACATCCTGGCTGAAATGTGTGTTTGCACTTCCGGCACAGAATAGCATGGTCGCTGTGGGAAAACAGAGTTTGGGACAGATTAAGAATGAGCGAGTGAAGAGGGAAGCTGAGTGAGCTCAATGGAGCTCTGTCAGGACTGCTGCAGATTTCTTTGTGGGCAGAAAAAGGCAGCAATGCAGGCAGGAGCCCAGTACAAAAGGCAGTCTGCAGCGTTGGGAGAAACAGAATGAGCAAGTGAGAGGAGGAGGAGCGAGCTCAACAGAGCTATGTTGGGACTGCTGCAGATTTCTTTTGTGGAAGAAAAGGTGCCAATGCAGGCAGGGCCCAGTATAAAGGGCAGCCTGCAGCACCAGGAGAAACAGAACATGTGGTGCGGGGGTGAGCAAGCTCAGTGCAGCTCTGTCGGGACTGCTGTGCATTTCTTTGTGGGTGAAAAAGGGCACCAATGCAGGCGAAGTCCAGTATAAAGGGCACCAGGAGAAACAGAATGAGCGGTGAGAGAGGAGGGTGGCGAGCTCAGCAAGCTTCTGTCGGAACTGCTGTGCAATTCTTTGTGGGCTGAAAAGGTATCAATGCAAGCAGGAGCCCAGTACAAAGGGCAGCCTGCAGCACTGGAGAAACAGTATGAGCGAGTGAGAGGGGCATGAGCAAGCTCACCAGAGATCTGTCGGGACTTTAGAGTTGCTCACCCAACCGTCCAGGGTCCTGCATGGTCTATATTACAGCAGAGTCTCTGGCATTGAAACAAAGCAATGATTGGATACTTTTAGGATTGCTGTAATAATACAGATTTAGTTCTGTTTATTTCTCTAATGGAGCTAAGAACTGATATATACTGTTAGGATTGCTGTAATAATACATATTTATTTTTTTTCTGTTTATTTCTTTAACTGAGCTGAGTAATACTTGTAGTGCAATAAAATTTCTAACTGGGCTAAGTGAAACTGTGAAGGCTGAGAACAAAAAGTATGGTAACTGAGGGTGAAAAATGGACAAGGAGGCTTTAGGATTGCTACAGTAATATAGTGTCTAATGGATGAGATCTGAGACTTAATTAACAGTAGTAGCGGACTAGTGTGGGAGAAACAAAATTTGAGTAAATAGGGCCTAACAGTTGTAGTAGGGTACAGAAACTGGGAGTAAGACCCTGTAACATAAGATGGAGGCCAAAATGGGTCCAGTGACACATGTCAATAGAGGCGGGCATCTTTGGAAGGTGGTGGGGAATACAGGTGTGGGTCCACCATGATCCTGGACTGGGCTTGGGGGTGAATGGTCTATAGACAACTGGCTAGTTTGAGGGAGGAACTGTGGAGGTTAGGGAGGGTCCGAGTGACAGGGCAGATGAGTATGGTAGGCATCTTGGCAGGGGATAGGAGATGGCAAGGGGAGGGAAGAACAACTAGTGACTGAAACTGACCACAGTATCAGAGGCACTAGCAGAAAAGAGAGAAGAGGGAGGGTGCCCAAGGTGAAGGGGGCCCTCCTGATGGGCGGAAGAGACTACGAGGAGTAGCAGGGAGAGAGCAGATGGCTGCGGGTAGGGCAGGACCAGGGGTGGAACTGGGGGCATGTAGGGAACATATGGGGGGACCGATAGGGAAGAGATGGTAGGAGGTATCAACTAGGGTAGATTTGAGCCTCTGTTATGGGAGAGAGAGGAGAGCAGGAATATACTGAAGGGGGAAGGACACGCGCAGTGAGAGGCATGAGAGGGATGGCAACAGGTAGGTGAGAGATAGTGAGGATGGAAGGAAGAAGGGGGCTAGTAAGGAGGGGTGGTGACTGGAGGAGAGAAGGCTATGGGAGGGAAGGATGGGAGGGGTATCACTATTGGGGTTGAAGGAATGGTTTCTCTAAATCGACAACAAGGGGATTGGAGGGGTTGAAATCATCAGGAGGAGGAAGATTGACACAGGAAGCCCAGTAGGAAGTAGTCAGGATGGGAAGGGGTTTAAGGGATTGGAGGAATAAGGCAGAGAAAGGGGTGAGGCAAAGTAGGGGCTGCAGATACAGAAGTAACAGAGGTGCAGCTGGTGGGGTAAGGGCAGGAAAGAATGAATACAGGGTGGTGGTAGGAGCATTAGAAGGGAAAGGGTGAGGATGGTGGGCACTTGTCCTGGGGATTCTATACTGAAAGGGGTGAGATGTGGTGGACGGGAGAAAGTCACAGCCTTATTTCATAGGTTGAAGCTATCACTGGGTTGACTGTAGGAGGGCAGGAAGGCACTGCTCAGGCAGTGCAGCGAATGGGAGGAAGAAACCTCATTTAGTGTTGCATGTGGGTACAAACAACTTGGCAGGAGACTGTGTAGGTAGTGAGGGGATGTTCTAGGAGTTGGGCAGGCAGTGTGAAAGGGGTAGGGGAGTCAGTGGCATTCTTGGAGGTACTCCTGGTGACCATGTGGAGCATGGGGAGGAAGGGTAGGATCCAGGTGTTCGACGAATGGCTGAGGGATTGGTGCCACACCAAAAATGATGGTTTAGTGACTAACTGGGGTAGGGTTTGGGGCAATAATGACTTGTACATGGGGACAGGCTATACTTGAGCAGGAGAGGTGGGTATTAAGGTGAGATTAGAGGGGCATATCTCTACTAAGGTGGATTTAAATTAGTGGGGGTGGCCAAAAGACTGAGGTTGGTAGAAAGGTCCTGACAGGGAGGCAAATGAGCTCGCCACCTTAGAAGAGCAATAGCAGAGGTGTAGTTACTCTGGGAGGAGACAGGCAGAGTGGTCTGAGTGTAATACAGAGGCACTACCACCAGTAAGAATAACAGGGAGAAAGGGCAGACTACTAGGAGGAGGGACATAGGCCAAGGAGAAGAGTGAGGAGAAGGAGTGGTATGGATGGAAGGTGGTCTTTCTCAACACAAAAGCCTGGGGAACAAAATTGCAGAGCTTCAGTTGCTCCTATCAGAGGGGAAGGTGGACACTGCTGCAATTGCAGAGACATGGGCCACAGAGTACCATGACTGGGACTTGGAAATCCTGGGATACAGGATATACAGAAGGGACTGGGGGTTGGAAGGGGTTGCACTCTACATAATGGAAGGATCAAATGCATAAGGGATGAGGGAAGAGGAGGACAGAGGCACTTTGGGTACAGCTTCTGGACTCCAAGGACAGAAATATGAGGCTGGGAATGATGTACAGACCATCACTCTAATCCAGGGAACTGGATGGGGAGTTAGCACAGCAGATAAGAATGGTGTGTAGAAGGGGAAGTGGGGTGAGGTGGGGATTTTATCCTACCAGGGGTTGACTAGCACACCAGGCCACTAAGCAGTACCAGAGATCAGGTGCTCTTTGATGTATTATAGGATGGTTTTCTGACACAATTGGTAAGTGGGCTTACAAGGCTTGGTAGCACTTTGGACCTAGTACTGGCTCATGGGAGGTGGTGAGGAGGTAAGGGTGGAGGACTGGCTGTTTCTGGCAGAAGAACTGGTTGCAAGCAAGAAACAAAAGTCCTAAACTACAGATTTTTACTAATTAATCACTTTTGTCTCAGCAGGGTAGTACCTGTTTGGATTAAGCAAACATATATTTTATTAGAAGGGGTCTCATTTAAGTAAAAATAAAAGTGTTTTTATGAGGAAGGGCAGTATCAGCAATTTACTGACAGCAGAGAGTTAATCTAACTGGAGTGTGGCTTAGCAGCTTAGGTGTACAAAGGAGCTGTCTCCAATTACAAGTACAGCTGTTTCTGGCAGAAAAGAACTGGTTGCAGAGCAAGAAACAGAAGTCCACAACTACAGATTTTTACTAATTAATCACTTCTGTCTCAGCAGAAGTAGTACCTATTTGGATTAAGCAAACATACTCTTTATTAGAAGAAGAGGTCTCGTTTAAGTAAAAAAATATTTTTTTCTGGGGAAGGGCAGTATTAGCTTAATTTACTGAGAGCAGAGAGTTAATCTAAATTGGGATTGTGGTTTAGCAGCTTAGGTGTACAAAGCACCTGTTTCCAATTACAGCTTCCGTCTTTTTCTGGCAGAAGAGAACTAGTTGCAGAGCAAGAAACAGAAGTCCACAACTACAGATATTTTACTAATTAATCACTTCTGTCACAGCAGGAGTAGTACCTTGCTGATTAAGCAACAGATACTTTATTAGAAGAAGGGGTCACATTTAAGTAAAAAAGTGTTTTTTCTGAGGAATGGGGCAATATCAACAATTAACTGAGAGCAGAGTGATTTTAATTGGGGCTGTGGCTTAGCAGCTATATGGTACAAAAGCAGCTGTCTCCAATTAAAGCTTCTGGCTGTTTCTGGTAGAAGACAACTGGTTGCAGAGCAAGAAACAGAAGTCAGAACTACAGATTTTTACTACTTAATCACTTCTGTCTCAGCAGGAGTGGTACCTGTTGGATTAAGCAAACAGATACTTTTATTAGAAGGGTCTCATTTAAGTAAAAAATAAAAAATATTTTTTCTGAGGAAGGGTCAGTATCAGCTTAATTAACTGAGAGCAGAGGTGAATCTAATTAGGGGTGGCTTAGCAGCTAAGGTGTACTAAAGCAGCTGTCTCCAATTACAGCTTCCGGCTATTTCTGGCGAAAGAAACTTATTGCAGAGCAGAAACAGAAGTCCACAACTACAGATATTTTACTAATTAATCACTTCTGTCACAGCAGGAGTAGTACCTGTTTAGATTAAGCAAGCAGATACTTTATTAGAAGAAGAGGTATCATTTAAGTAAAAAAGTGTTTTTTTCCTGAGGAATGGGGCCATATCAGCAATTTACTGAGAGCAGAGAGTGATTTTAATTGGGGCTGTGGCTTAGCAGCTATATGGTACAAAGCAGCTGTCTCAATTAAAGCTTCTGGCTGTTTCTGGCAGAAGAGAACTGGTTGCAGAAGCAGAAACAGAAGTCCAGAACTACAGATTTTTACTACTTAATCACTTCCGTCTCAGCAGGAGTAGTACCTGTTTGGATTAAGTAAACAAATACTTTATTAGAAGGGGTCTCATTTAAGTAAAAATGTTTTTCTGAGGAAGGGCAGTATCAGCTTAATTTACTGAGAGCAGAGAGTGAATCTAATAGGGGTTGTGGCTTAGTAGCTTAGGTGTACAAAAGCAGCTGTCTCCAATTATAGCATCCTGCTGTTTCTGGCAGAAGAGAACTGGTTGCAGAGCTAAAAACAGAAGTCCAGAACTACAGATTATTTTCTAATTAATCACTTCCGTTTCAGCAGTAGTAGTACCTGTTTGGATTAAGCAAACAGATACTTTATTAGAAGAAGGGGTCTCATTTCAGTGTAAAAATTGTTTTTCTGAGGAAGGGCAGTATCAACTTAATTTACTGAGAGTAGAGAGTGAATCTAATAGGGGTGTGGCTTAACAGTTAAGGTGTACAAAGCAGCTGTCTCAATTACAGTTTCTGGCTGTTTCTGGCAGAAGAGAACTGGTTACAGAGCAAGAAACAGAAGTCCAGATCTACAGATTTTTACTAATGAATCACTTCTGTCTCAGCAGAAGTAGTACCTGTTTGGATTAAGCAAACCTATACTTTATTAGAAGAAGTGGTCTCATTTAAGCAAAAAAAAAAGAAAAGTGTTTTTCTGAGGAAGGGCATTATCACCTTAATTTACTGAGAACAGAGAGTGAATCTAATTGGGGTGTGGCTTATCAGCTTAGGTGTACAAAAGCATCTATCTACAATTACAGCTTCTGGTTCTTTCTGGCAAAGAGAACTAGTTGCAGAGCAAGAAACAGAAGTCAGAACTGTAAATTTTTAGTAATTGCCCTCCTTCCACCACTGCACCCTCCCACCCAAACCCAATTCTAGTTTTATAGCAACTGAATTTGACTGACAACAGGAACTTCCTCTTTGGCAGTGGAAGGAAGGATCACTGAGACACATTAGTTTCAGCAACCTTGAAGGAACCTAAAAAAACTCTTATCCCCCCCCGCGCTGCTGGAGGTCTGAATCCAAGCACAGAGGAAGGAGACTACTGAAGACTACAGGAAGTTCCTGTCTCAGAATAGGAAGGTGAGGGTTGTAGAGCACATAAGGCAGTAGGAAAGTAAGTGTAAAGATACACAGAGGAGGAGATAATAAGCATACAAAGCAACAGGAGAGGGACACAAAATAAGCAAGATGGGAATTGGTGCAGTGCAATGGCTGTGGAGCAGCAGTGTTCCAGGAGATATTCTGGAGGCTGCAATGCTGCCCTGTTTGCAGGCACCTCTCTGGTCTGAGGGAGGAGGTTGCCAGTCTCCAGGCTGTCCTGGCTAGGAGTCGTGAAACCTCTCCCCCACCAAGACGACCAGGGCCACCACTTTTACCTCAGAGATTGCCAAGAAAGAGGAGCAGATGGACCAAGTTGGGCTCAGGGGAGAGAGAGAGGGTGGTGGAACAGAGGTGTATCCCTCAGTTGTAGCTCTCCACAGTTCATATGCTGTTCTGGCAAAGAATGGCTCCTCTATGGAGGCACCTGCAGTGAAGACCAAGGAGGATGCTGGCAACCTCCACAAAGGAGACCCACAGGAAGGTGGCATGAGACCTCACAGGAAAACAACTCTAGTGGGGGACTTAATCATTAGGGAGTAGACATGGGTGAGGAAGGGGATAGGGAGGTAATGTGCCTGCCTGGTGCCACAGCTTGGAGGGACAGGAAGTGAATCCTCAGGATTGGGGAACAGCTGCAAGAGGGAGGGAGCTGGATGTCATTGTCACCTAGGGACAAATGACCTGGCTATAAATAGGATCAGAGTGGTGCAAGAGGAGTTTTTGGAGTTGGGGAGGGCCTTAGACAAGTAGCATGTACAGTAACCTTCTCGGAGGTGCTTCTTGTCTATGGCAAGGGTGATGCTAGGGTATTCTGCACCATTGGATTCAATGAATGGTTGAAAAACTGGTGTGGAGCTCAGGGTTTGGCTTCATTGGGTACCAGGGAGCCACCTGGGGGATGCAGGCTTATACTGGTGCGATGGTCTGCATCTGTCCGGGAGGGAGCCAGGATCCTGGGTGACAGGTTTAATCGTTCATTGGCAAGTATTTAAACAGCCAAGGGAGGCACTGAAAGAACAAGGAAATCCAGCCTCTCCCACAAAGTGCAGTAGTTAGAGAGGTAAACACCAAGGCAGAGAGAGTCAGTAGAGGGCAGGACAGGGATAAATGCAGAAAAAAGTTGTTAAGGACAGGGATGGGGATAAAGGGGTAAGGTCATAAAAATAAATGGAAGGTGATGAGTACCAATGCCTGCAGTCAGTGCAACAAGCTCCTGAACTAGATTACCTTGATGGAAGAGGATGCCTGGATATTGTGGCAGTCACACTGAAACATGGTACACAGAGAACCATGGGTGGGAAGTCAACACACTAGGACACACAGTCTACAGGTGGGGCAGAGTGGGTAAAGAGGAGGAGGAGTAGCTCTCTATTAAGGGAAGGGATTAAAGCAACAGAACTAAGCAGTAAATATGAAGTTGATGAGTCACTATGGGTCACCATGGAGACAGAAAATGGCACCACTAATCTGCATGGGGGTTGTGTACACCCCCATCCAGAAGGGTGAAATGGACAAGGAAATCATAGAAGGCATCCTTAAAATGGCAGAAAAAGGAAATATTGTTGATGGGGACCTGAATATGCAGATGTTAACTGGAGTACCTTTGCTGCAAGCACGTCAAAACGAGTGTCAGTCTTGTTGCTCTACAGGGCATGCCTCAGACAGATAGTGTTGGAACCCTCTCGGGGGAGCAATCTTAGACCTGGTACTCTCAAGGGGGGAGAAAGGATCTCAGATTTAGAAGTGGGTAGCCATTTGGGAACAAGTGACCACCAAACAGTGTGGTTCCAATAAACACAACCATAAGTCAAGCCATACAAAACAAGCGTATTAGACTTTAGGAAGGCTGACTTTGGGAAAATGAGACAGTGCCTTAGAAAAGCACTAGCACATGGGCAAGAAGGAGGGTGGAGGAACAATGGGGAATAATCAAAACAGCCATTGCAGAGGCAACAAGCCTTTGTGAAGCAAATCAATAAAACAAAATGGAGAAAAAACCACCTTGGTTCTCAAAAGAGGTGGCAGGGATGTTAAAGAGAAAGGATAGCATTCAGGAAATATAAGGAAACACAGAAGGAGCAAGACTGAGAACATTATCAGTTAAAGCAGAAGGATGCAGGAAAGCAGTCAGAATAGCAAAGGCACAAACTGAGGAAAGATAGCCAACTCTGTTAAGAAGGGATAAAACCTTTTATAGGTAAATTAGGGAGCAAGAAAGACCAAGGAGGATACAGAGACTTAATAAGGAGGGAATATGGGCAGAGGTGCCAGTGAAAAAGCAGGGACACTGAACGAATATTTCTGCTCAGTATTCACAACAGATGAGGAGGGGAGGTGTCTAAACCAAACAAAGGAGAAACTCTGAATAGAAGTCGATACCAGTCCATTCACAGAAGAAAGGGTTTTGAAAGAACTCTTGAAACTGAGGGTGGACAAAGCAATGGGACCTGATGGGATTGCAAGAATACCAAAAGAACTAAGGGTGAGAACTAGTAACACCACCGACTACTTTCTTTAGCAAATCCATAGGAGGATGGAGGTACCTGAGGACTGGAGGAGGGCAAATGTGATTACACTTCAAAAAGTGGGAGCAGGGCAGAAGCAGGAAACTACAGATCAGTTAGTTTGACTTCAGTGGTAGGAAACTTATGGAATCGCTTCTGAAGGAAAGAACTGTTGAGTACCTAGAGGCCACTAGGGCACAGGACCCAAAGGCAGCATGGTTTTACAGCAGGAAAGTAATGTCAGGCGAGCGTAATAGATTTCTTTGACTGGGTGACCAAAGTAGTAGACCAGGGAGGGGCTGTGGATATGGCCTACCTAGATTTTATCAAGGCATTCGACATAGTCTCACACAAAGATTAATATACAAGTTAGCCAGCCTTGGAGTGGGTCCCAAGGTGGTAAACTGGATAAAAAACTGGCTGGACAACAGGATGCAAGGGTAATAGTAAATGGAGTCCACAGTGAAAAGGAGGGTAACTAGCGGGGTACCACAGGGTTTGGTACAGGGACGGACCTCTTTAATATCTTTATAAGTGACATTGGAGAGAACCTGGAAGGAAAGGTATGCTTCTTTGCAAATGACAAAAGATCTGCAACAGGGTTGATACATAAGGTGGGGTGGAAATCATGAAAAGGGACTTGGGGAGGTTGGAGGAATGGTCAAATACGTAGCAGCTCAGATTCAATGCAAGAAGTGCTTTGTAAAGCATCTGAGAAACTAAAACCAGTGGAAGAGTACACAATGGAGGGTGAGTTAATAACAACAACAAAATTGAAAGAGATCTAGGAGTAATTGTATCAGATGTCCTAAAGGTGGGCAAGCAATATGAGAAGGCGATGGAGGGCTGGGGTATACTTGGATGTATAGGAGAGGCATCAACTGTAGAAAACAGGAAGTTGTTATCCCTCTCTACAGACAGTTAGTGAGTCTGAGTCCTTGTGCAATTCTGGAGACCCCATCTCTGCAAAGACATAGACAGAGTGGAGGCTGCTCAGAGGAGAGCAACAAAATGGTGCAAGGTCTGCACCACAAGACATATGAGGAGAGACTAAAGCAGCTTAATATGTATACCCTTGAGGAAAGGAGGGAGGGGGACATGATAGAAAACTTCAAGCATCTCAAGGGATTAACAAGGTACAAGAGGGCAGTATCTTTCAGAAGAAGAGATGTGCAAGAACAAGGAGCACAATTTGAAGATAGAGGGGGACGGCTCAGAGGTAATGTCATGAACAGCCTTCCTGACAAGGCTGTGGGTCAGGAACAGTGGGAGAATTCAAGAATGCATGGGACAGACATAGGCAATTCTAGTGGTGGGCAGGAAGAAAGTAAGCTGTTGATTAACTAGAATCTGCAGCTTGTCCATCAGGTAGGGAGATGGGCAGACTGGGGGGCCAAGCGGTCCTTATCTGCAGTTAAAGTCAATGCTTCTATGTTTCTAGGACCCTCTAGTAGATAGTGACCACCAAACAGTGTGACTCATTATTAAGCTAGGCAGGAGACAGGAGGCATGGGCGCTAAGATTTGGATTTTAGTAGGTGGACTTTAGGAAGATGGGAGCAATTCTGTGAGGGAGACTCCAGGATATAAGGCCAGGGATGGATGCAGAACAAAGTGGGAGTCATAAAGACTGGGCTAACAGAGCCACAGCAGCCTGCACCAGTGCCAGGAGTAAGAAGAGCAGAGCCAAGAAACCATGCTGACTGAACAAGGATGTGTTGCAAGGGGTGAGGACAAAGAGGGCTGCATACCTTCAATACAGGAGAACAGGGAAGGGAGAGGATAAGGAGGATCACAGGAGTTTGTCAGAGGAGGTGGCCAGGAGGGTGAAAAAGTGAAGGCTTCAGAGAATTAAGGTTAGCACAGGGAGTAAAGGGATGGGAAAGGAATTTTGAGGTATGTCAGGGAAAATAGGAAGTGCAAGGAACATATTATGAGATAAAGTGGTCAGCAGGTTGGGTAGAAAGGGGAGGAGCAAGTGGAAATTCTAAATGAGTATTTCTGTTCCATTTTCACTAAGGAGAGGATGGTCCACTACCAGCATGGGCTGGGAAAGGTGGGAGAAGGAGAGGAGATGAAGGACAAAGTGATCACAGGAAGTAGGGTGCTTGAGGGCTGAGGGCCCTAAGGGTGGACAAGGCACCAGGTCCCAATGGCAATCACTCCAGGGTGCTAAGGAGATGGCAGAGCTGTTGGCTGAGCCATTGGCAGATCTGTTCAACACCTTTCTGGAAACAGGTGTGTACCCCAGGTCTGGAGGGTGGCCCATGTGGTGCCCATGCACAAGAGTGGACCTGGGAGAAGCCAGGAAATTATCAGATGGTCAGTCTCATGTCCATAGTGGGTAAGCTTATGGAGTGATAATGAAGCAGAGGCTGGTGGCATTCCTAGAGAGTAATTGCCTCCAAGATGGCCAGCAACATGGGTTTGTCTCAGGGAGGTCTTGTCAAACCAACCTAATGGGGTATTATGACTGGGTGACAAGGGAGTTGGACAGAGGCCATGCGGTACATGTCCTGTACTTGGACTACAGTAAGGCCTTTGATACAGTGCCTCATGAGAGACTGGGTGGAAGCTGATGGCAGTGGGGGTGGGAAAAAGCTGACTAAATGGATAGAGAACTGGTTACATGGGAGGGTGAGAGAGAGTGATGGTGGTGGGGAAGCTCTTGACACCTAGAACAGTGACAAGTAGGTGCTGCAGTGGTCAGTGCTGGGCTCTGTGCTATTTGGGGTCTTTATCTCTGATATAGCACACAGAGTAGGGAGCAGGGTTAGTCTGTTGCAGATGATACCAAATTGGGAGGCGGTAGTGGACAAAGAGGGCAGATGAGGAAAACTGCAGGGAACCTAACCAAACTAACAACATAGTAGGTGGAGTGGCAGCTAGGATTCAATGAAAAGAATTGTAAGGGGATGCACTTCAGGGCTGAGAACTAGAAAAGGGACTACTGAAGTGGGGGTGAGGTTGGGGATCACAGAGGATGAGAAGCACCTAGGGATGTTGGTAACTGGGAGCATGAACAACTCAGCCCAGTGCAGGAGCAACAGTGGAGGCAAACAGGATGCTGGGTGCATCACAAGTGGTTCTCATCCAGACACAGGTATGTGATCCTATCTCTCTACAGATCATTGGTAAAACGCACCTGGAATACTGTGTGCAATACTGGAAGCCATACCTAAGAAGAGCTATAAAGTTACTGGAGGGGGCAAGGAGGCCAACACAAATGATAAAGGGGATGGACGAAAGAAATGTGAAGTTAGGCTGAAGGAATTGAACATGTACACACTGAAGGAGAGGAGGGATGGGGATAAGATTGAAGTATTTAAATATTTGAGGGTAATTAAACCTAGCCCTGAGGAGTGTTTAAACTGAGGAGTGGAAATGAGATGAGGGGCATGGACTAAGGTTGGAAGGGGACGTTTCAAAAGGGAAATGAGGAGGCACTACTTCACTGAGTGGGTGGTGTCTAATTGGAATGCGCTGCCAGAGGGATGGTAACATGTAGGACAGTCACTAGGTTCAAGAAGGAGTGGGATAAAGCAAGAAGAAGAGTCAGGGGCAGAGGCTGGGACAAGCAGGGGAGGAACTGAGGGGAGGAGGCTGGGCATCTGCAATCTAGGGTGCTAGCTGCACACTCGGGCAGACTTAGATAGTCCGATTTGTCTGTTCTGCTGGCAGATTTGTATGTTCATATGTATATTCATATGTAAATCACAGTAACTCTGTTCATGAGCAAAGGTTCTAAAATGCCTATGTTGAAAATTTGGTGACAAGCGTCTATAAAAAATCTGT
Source organism: Neoceratodus forsteri (assembly GCA_016271365.2). Taxonomy (NCBI): domain Eukaryota; kingdom Metazoa; phylum Chordata; order Ceratodontiformes; family Ceratodontidae; genus Neoceratodus; species Neoceratodus forsteri. Next base: position 62,016,354 of record CM028130.1, read on the forward strand.
GTTCTAGCGTGTGTTATGCAGTTTCCATGCACCCTCGTAACTTCACAAATTTGTAGTACTTTCACTCCAGATTTTCAATCCATTTTCAGACCTCCTTATGAACAGTACAGCTGTCATTTTTCACATCCTGTCTGATATATGCATTTACACATCTGGCACTGAACAGTGCGGTTGCTGTGGTAAATCAATGTTCATGGCAGATTAGGAAAATCATAGTGACAGTGTTCATGAGCAGAGGTCACAAAATGCCTATGTTTAAAATTTGGCGAAATAATTCCTCTAAATGACTGTGTTACACACATCGTTGCGCAGTTTCCATGTACACTCGGAAGTTAGAGCATTTTAATATTTTCACTACAGATTTTCAACATTGCCATCTCTTCACACCTCCCTATGAATGGTGCAGCTGTCTTTCTTCATCCTGCCTGATCTGTGTTTTCATACATGTGGCACACAATGGCTCAGTCGCTGTGGGAACTCAAAGTTCGGGACACACTGACAACATCACAGTGCCACTGTTCATGAGAAGAGCTTTCATGAGGTGGGGTCACAAAAGACCATGTTGAAAATCTGTACTGCAATACCAACAAATGCCCAGGGTGTTAGGCTTTCTAACCATAACCTCCCACTCTGTGCAGACTGACAGGCATCAGGGTGTGCCTTTGAATTGCTGATTGTAATGCTCATGCCGTTCCACCCTCACCCCCCACCCTGAAGCTAGTGACAGGCATCAAGGTGTGCCTTGGACCTTCGCCCAGAGTTCACCTCATTCTCCTATATTGCACCCATTTCAGCTTATGTCCTTATGGAGTGGGTTGATTGTAAAGCCAAACACCCCAGGGCACACCTCAAAACTTGGTGTCTGTAGGACAGGGTGAGGTGAAATGGCATGAACTTTACTAGCGACATCCCAAATGTGTACCCCAATGTCTGTCCATCTCTGAAGGTTGGAGGTGGAGTTGGCATGAAGTTCAATACTTCACTGCCATTCCTACTCTGCATCTGCCTGACTCAGCATTTCCAGTGCTAGTACCAGCAAGCACACATTTGATGTTGACAAATGCTTGTTGCAGTTGAGTGCGATACACCTCTTTTCAATCATACACATTGTCCTCCACATGCAGCTCCAACTTGCTCCACCTTTGTATCCATTGGGCTGCCATTACATTTCCCTGTTGCTATATTCAGAGCTGTCTTATTTACTGGACTATTTTAGCACTGCACTCCCAGCCCACTTTGCCCAGCTTGTTACACACTATATTCAGCAGGTTTAGCACTCGGCTATTCCTTTTGAATATGGTGGGCTATTTGTTCCTGGCTAATTTAGCAAGCTGGGCAGTACTAATTTAGACCCTGGGCACTGTTTTGAATATCTGGCCATAGATGTACTAAATTTGGACTCAAAGGTCCAAAGGTAAATAGGTTTTAGAATGTTTTTGAGGTTTGAAGCACACAGCCTGAGAGCTAGCTAACTCCAGCTTTCACCACATTCACTATGCTGAACTGATGATGTGCACGCCAATAAAGAGCCCATGTGACCTGCCATCCCATGAAGCATTGTAAAATTCAGCTTTAGGAGCCAAAGAAAAGCAAAGTAATGCAAAGTCCATATGGTTCAATAACAACTTTGCTTTCCCCACAAATGTGAAGTTCAATGTGCCTGTGCATCTGGTTTCATGCTTGTGTAATGTAGACAATATTTGGCTGTTCATCTCTTTATCCATGGGATATACCACCCTGTTGGTGATTAAGGCAAGGAACCCTAGGGGAGGGTTCCACCCACTGAGGTGCTGTGGGAATGATTCCCTTTGTTAAAGGTACCTTAGGAAGAACCTCAAAAGAGTGTCAAACAAAGCATACAAGGTGGTGAACACTTGGGGTCGAGGACCTGTAGTGAGGTCAGTCGGTAGTATGGGTTCAGTTGATAGCATGGGTCAGTTGGTAGCATTTTGAGTAGAGTAGGCAGGAAACAACAGGTGTATAATGACCCACTCAGAGGTCTGACTGTAAGGCATGAAGGTCTGGCTTCCTAAGAGAGAGAGAACAGCCAAAGGGAGACAGACACTTACGTGGTGGCCACCTGCTTCAACCAATAGTGGAAACCTACCCAAATGACCTAGGGATTTTTGCCCTAAAGCTAACTAAATATTATGACATGTGGCATGGAGGAGAGGAAAAATTACCCTTGAGGAGGACATCTCTGGAGATCGGAGGCCTAGGTCGCCTTCCCTCAAGGCTTGGGATGTTTTGATTGGTGATGCTCTGCTGTAACAATTTGAAAACATAATTAAAGGTGGTGGAAAATGCATTCTCCGTTGAGCCAGGTTCAACCATCTCCATTGGTTAAGTGGATTTCATGTACTAAGGACTTGCTGGTCAGTTATATGCTACCCTGCGTGATACTCTTCCATCTCAGTCTGAGACAGCGAGAATTAGATGGAAGAAGATGTTGCAGAACTCTATGTCATCTGAGGCTTGGGATAAAGCCTGGATAGATGTTCATTCCTGGTTTACTGATGCCAAATCGAGACTAATTCAAAACAAAATTGCACACTCTTGGTATAGAACCCAGCCGTTCTGTATAGAGCTAAAGTAATAGAGAGGGATAATTGCTGGAGGTGTCAACAGCCAGGGGAGATTTATTGCAGATTCTGTGGACATGCCCCAAGATCCAACCTCTCTGGCAAGAGATTCTAGTTCTAGCTTCTTGGGTTCTCCAACAAACCATTCCCTGTCCTCTTTTTGTATCTTGGGGTTAAGGGGGTATTGCCTAAATTGTCACCGTTAAAATTGAGATGGCTGGCCTTGTTAGCCTTTACAAACCAAAATGGCTATATTATGCCAGTGGAGGTCTGTGGTGATCCCTACTGTAACAGTAATATTGGGGTCTTTGGCTACTCTGGCCAAACTGGATAAGATATCCCACCTACAGAAATCCAAATTATCCTCATTCACAGCCTGTTGGGACCCATATCTGAGATACTTAGTGCAGGTTCCTCCTCCAGCGGAATAGGGTGATCAACCTTGGTTTCTTCTGTTGATTGTATATGTAGTTAGTTGTGGTGGGACTTCAGCAAAGGTAAAGGTAATGGTGCCACCATGTTTTGTGGGGGATGTGATATTCCCAGAACTATAAGTGTTATGATTGAATGTGTTTGGTCTGCTGGATACACGAGTTATCTTATGAGTAGGACTTAAGCTTGGGTCATTTTGGTATCTTTACAACAATGGGTGGTCCTTGCAGAACATATCTATACTATGTCACAGTGCTCCAAATGCCTTGGTAACTAATGGTTGAGATTGGCATGCCTTTACAGAGCTTAAAGGAGTGCTGAGCATTGTAGACCCTCACGTAGGTCAGACATGTTTCTTGATAAGCATATAGCAGAAAACTCCATGTAAGCAATGACTGAACCTGCATGTTGGTCTGTGAGGCAGAGTAAGCAATGCACATAGGTCAGAGAGGCAGCAATTCACATAACTTGCAGGGAGGCAAGCCAACCAGTCGAATTAAGGAAGTCAATTAAAGGTGGCAAATACTCAGAGGATTTTTGCAGTGGAGGTAGGATTCGAAAAGGAGAATTTGGTCCACATGGGGCCATGACTTCACTATAACTCCCAGTCCCACTGTAGGAAAACAAGGAAGCAACAGTGAAGACCACTAACCTACATGCAGATTTTAAAACTAGTTTACAGTGACAGCTGTAGCTGTGCTGGTCTCCAGTTTATAATGAAGCAGTATATAAAAGTAATGAGCAGCATCCAGTATCAAAGAGTTATAGCTTCTAGGAGCAGCCAAGCTAAATAAACAGTGGAATTGCAGGAGAGGCAATGTACTGAAACAATAGCAAGGATTGCTTGGTGCAATTTCATGAGTTAACTCTGCAGTGTGATCCTTCACAGGTGCAAACAATTAAGGTGGATAAGCACTGAGGCAGCAAGCAGGGAAGAAGGAACTGAGCTGAAACATACAGATAACAATTTCAGGTGCACCAAGGTTTGCAGAAAGCTAGTGAGCAAATGGGAGCCAAATAGCACCAGTGCAGGATTACCACAATATAAACAACTGAACAGCAAGCTAGAAAACCAGAAAGCCCCAAAAGAAAAATGCAAACACAACTCAAACACTGGAAGACAGGAACAAGCAGCACAAAGAAGCATTTAGAAGCCAGAGGCAGGTAATAATAACCAAAAGCAGGAGAACAGAAAACAAAAGTCAAGTGGAAACTGAGCAGCCCACAAAACAGCACCATGGAGGGAGGAGCAAGACCCCAGCAGGCTCCAGGGAAAAGACAGACTGAGACAGACTCTGGCTGCTAGAAAAAAATGACTGTGTGTGTAGTGAAAAGGGCAGCCCTTAAATAGGTCACAAGGGAGGGTGGCCATTTGCATTGCCCCAATGAACTACAGGCTGTAGCCTTCCAATTATTCACATCAAAATGTTGAGTACTTCATGAATTTTAATTCTACATGTAATGCTCTGTGTAGCAAAGTTGAGGGACTTCTCCATCAAATTTTCTCCTGAATGGCACTCATAGCACTCAATGATCACTCTACTGCTCATGCTTGTGAGCTGTGTGGGCTTATAAATATGTAAACCCAGTCCCCCATGTCCACAGCAGGTAGCCAGCTCCCCTGAGTCCCCACTCACTGGGACATGTACAGACCTAGGGCTAATTTCACATTTTAGTGGCAAACTATAGCAGGTGTTGATGCAAGTTCAGTTCAGGTTGGCAAATGCAGGCTGCAGGAATTCTTCACAGAGTGTCCTGAGACTGCTGGTTACAAATAGATTGCTCAGACTCAGCTGATCAACAGATGGGCTCTCTGAGAAGAAAGCAGGGGGCTTTTAAATCAGTAAACCCTGCCCTCTCAAGACCATAGCCAGTAGCCAGCTCCCCAGCTATCACTGGTGGTGCAATGTGCTTTACATTTTATCAGTGGTACTGCACATTCCATGCTTTTATTGGTGGTGCAGCTCACTTTAAATTTACAGCAGTGGGAATGCACATTCCATGCTTTCACAGCTGGTGCAGTGCACTTACATTTTCAGCAGTGGCACTGCATATTCAATGCTTTCATTGCTGATGCGATGCACTTTGCATGTTCAGCAGTGGTGCTGAACATTCCACCTCGATGGTGGAGCAGCCTTTACCAGTGAAACAGTGGAATGTGCAGTACCATTGCTGAAAATATAAAGTGCACCGCACCACCAATGAAGGTGCGGCATGTAAAAACCATTGCTGAAAATGCAAAGTGTGCTGCACCACTAATGAAACTGTGAACTGTACAGCAACACTGCTAAAATGTAAAGTGCTCTGCACCACCAATGAAAGTGTGAAATGTGCAGTGCCACTGCTGAAAATGTAAAATGCACTGCACCACCAATGAAAGTGTGGAAATGTTCAGTACCACTGCTGAAAATATAAAGCGTGCTGCATCACTAATGAAAGCGTAGAATGCAGAACCACTGCTGAAAATGTAAAATGTGCTGTACCACTAATAAAAGTGGGGAATTTGAAGTGCCACTGCTGGAAATATAAAGTGTACAGTACTACCACTGAAAGCGTGGAAAGTGCAGTACCACTGCTGAAAATATAAAGTGTGGTTCTCCTCCAATGAAAGCATGGCATGTGCAGTACCACTGCAGAAAATGAAAAGTGCTGCAAGTACCACTGCAGATAATGTAAAGTGTGCTGCACCATGTACAGTACAAGTCACATTAAACTGTTCCCTCAACTCACTGGTGTAGCATTGTTCAATGAGTTTCCTAATCTGTGCAGTGTTTAATTCAATTAATTAGTAAAATGTTAATATTGGTTTGCAGCTAGCTGTTATGTACTATAAGCTTTATTTTCAGCTGAGTGCTTATGAGTTTCATTTCAGAAGGCAGACTAAATAAATCTTAATGAATGCTGTGATAATTATAAATGATGCAATGAAAATGCATTGCATTAACACTGCAAAACTGTCATTTCACTAAACAGTTACAAGTGAGTTGAACAGGGGTGAAGGATGGTTGGAAAACAGTTGAAAACTTCAACAGTTTGAGTTGGCAGTGCAGTAGCATCACAAAAAAATGCTACACCAGTGAGTTGATGGAACAGTTTAATGTGACTTGTACTGTACCACTGCAGAAAATGTAAGGTGCACTGCACCAGAAATGAAAGTGTGGAATGTGCAGTAAACATTCAGAAAATGTAAAGTATGCTGCACCACCAATGAAAGTGTGGAATGCACAGTACAACTGCAGAAAATATGAAGTGTACTGATCCACCAATGAACATGTGGAATGCACAGTACAACTGCAGAAAATATAAAGTGTGCTGTTCCACCAATGAAAGTATGGAATGTTCAGTACCACTGCTGAAAATGTAAACTATACTGCATTACTAATGAATGTATGGAATATACATTATCACTGCTAAAAATGTAAAATATACTGTGCTCCAAATGAAAATGTGGACTATGCAGTACCAAAGCTGAAAATGTAAAATGTATTGCACCACAAATTGTAATGCAAAATGTACAGTACCACTGCTGAAAATGTAAAATATACTGCACCACCATTGAAAGTGTGGAATATACAGGTCAGTACCACTGCTGAAAATGTAAGTGTGGAATGTGCAGTACCACTACTGAGAATGCAAAGTTTGCTGTGCTACTGAGAAAGTCTGGAAAGTGTAGAACAAATGCTGAAAATGCCAAGTGTACTGCACCACCAATTAAAGTATGGAATGTGCAGTACCACTGCTGAAAATGTAAAGTGTGCTGTACCACCAGTGAAAGCATGGAAAGTGCAGTACCACTGCTGAAAATATAAAGTGTACTGCACCACCAATGAAAAAGTGGAATGTGCAGAACCACTGCTGAAAATGTAAAGTGTGCTGCACTATTAATGAAAGCATGGACTGTACAGCAACACTGCTAAAAATATAAAGTGCACTTCACCACTGAGCATGAAATTTGCATTGCCCTGTTGAAAATATAAAGTGTGCTGTATTACCAATGAGAGCATGGAAAGTGCAGTTCCACTGCTGAAAATACAAAGTGTGGTGCTTCACCAATGAAAGCTTGGCATGTGCAGTACCACTGCAGAAAATGAAAAGTGCTGCAATAAGTACCACTGCAGATAATGTAAATGTACACTGCACCACTAACCACTGCAGCAAATGTAAAGTGGAATGCACAGTACCACTGCTAAAAAAGTAAAATATAGTGTGCCACAAATGAAAATGCAGACTATGCAGTACCAGTGCTAAAATGTAAAATACATTGCACCACAAATGAAAATGCAAAATGTACAGTACCACTGCTGAAAATGTAAATGCATTGCATCACCAATAAAACTGAAATGTACAGCACCACTGCTGAAAATGTAAAATATACTGCACCACCATTGAAAGTGTGGAATATACAGGTCAGTACCACTGCTGAAAATCAAAGTTGGAATGTGCAGTAACACTGCTGAGAATGCAAAGTTTGCTGTGCCACTGAGAAAGTCTGGAAAGTGGAGAACAGATACAAAAATGTAAAGTGTACTGCACCACCAATGAAAATATGGAATGTGCAGGACCACTGCTGAAAATATAAAGTGCAATGCACCACCAGTGAAATCATGGAATGTGCAGTACCACTGCTGAAAATGTAAAGTGCACTGTACCACCAATGAAAGCATAGAAGTGCAGAAGCACTGCTGAAAATGTAAAGTGTGCTGCACCACCAATGAATGTGTAGAATATGAATTACCACTACTGAAAATATAAAGTGCACTGCACCACCAATGAAAGTTTGGAATGTGAAATAACACTGCTGAAAATGGAAAGTTTGCTGCACCACCAAAGAAAGCATGGAGTGTGCAGAACCACTGCAGAAAATGTAAAGTGTGCTGTACCACTAATGAAAGCATAGACTGTGCAGCAACACTGCTAAAATGTAAAGTGCACTGCACCACCAATGAAAGCATGGAATGTGCAGTACCACTGCTGAAAATATAAAGTGTGCTGCACCACCAATGGAAGCGTGGAATATGAAGTGCCACTGCTAAAAATGTAAAATGCACCGCACCACCAATGAAAGTGTGGAATGTGAAGTACCACTGCTAAAAATACGAAGTGTGTTGCACCACTAATGAAGGAGTAGAATATGCAGAACCACTGCTGAAAATATAACATGCGCTGTACCACTAATGAAAGTGCAGAATTTGAATTGCCACTGCTGAAAATATAAAGTGTGCTGTACCACCACTGAAGGCGTGGAAAGTGCAGTACCACTGCTGACAATGTAAAGTGAGGTGCTCCACCAATGAAAGCATGGCATGTGCAGTACCACAGCAGAAAATGAAAAGTGTGCTGCTCCTAATACCACTGCAGATAATGTAAAATGCACTGCACCATGTACCACTACAGAAAATGTAAAGTGCACTGCACCACCAGTGAAAGTATACTAACATACTTACATACTAAAATGCTAGTAGAATAGGCCTAACAGTCTCTTGAGTCTGCTCAATTTTCAGGACACGCACTCAGGGCCAATTTTGGTGTCCCCTCCTCCTTGAGTTATACCATCCCCAGTCCCTGATGTTCCACCTGTATTGGGCCTGGTCAGATTTACCCCTTCCCTTGCACCTATCCCATCCCCTCTTAAACCCATCCACAGCATCCACCTCTACCAGCTCCTGGCAGTGCATTTCATGGCTCCACCACTCTTTCAGTGAAATAACATATCCTCCTCTCCCTCTGAGTCTTCCCCTTCTGGCCTGCACCCATGACCTCTTGTTGCCCCACCTTCTTCCTTTGGAGCACCCTGACTGGGCCTCCTTTATTGATCCCTTTCATGTACTTAAAGACCTCTATCATGTCCCTCCTCTCATCCAGCATTTAAATGTCAGCTCCTTGAGCCTCTCCTCATAGGTCCTCTATCCCAGGCCCCAGATCATTTTGTTGCCCTCCTTTGGACCCTCTCTAGGAATGTTATGTCCCTCTTTAAATGTGGTCTCCAAAACTGTACACAATACTCGAGGTGTGGCCTAACCAAGCAGTTGTACAGTGGAAGGATCACTTCCACCTTTCTGGAGGTAATCCCCGGTGATGCATCCCAGCATCCTATTTGCCTTGGCGCTGCCCTCCTACAGGTCTCTGAGTTGTTCATTTTGATATCTACCACTATCCCCAGGTCCTTCTCACCCTCTGTGACTTGAATCATGTCTCCAGCCAGGGTATACCCTGGCCTGGATTTCTGACTCCTAGGTGCAGAACCTTGCACTTTCCTGCATTGAATTTTAGTTTCAATTTTCCGCCCACCTTTCCAGTGCCTCAGGTCCTCATGCAGGCTATCCTCCCCCTTCCCATCCACCACTGCACCCAGCTTTGAGTCATCTGTCAGTGGCTCAGTAGTAGACACTCGCCTGAGGCCGGGAGATCAGAGGGCTGTGGGTTCAGTTCCCACATCTGGCACTTGGGTTAATATCCCAGTACTGACACTGTAGTGCAGCATGAGAGGGTGCTGCACTTGAGGTGCCGCTCTTCGGATGAGATGTTAAAACCGAGGTCCCATCTGCCTGGATTGGTGGTAGTTCAGGTGGATGTTAAAGATCCCATGGCACTTATCGAAAAGAGTAGGGAACTTCCCGGTGTCCTGGCCAAATTTCCCTCATTCACTAAAAATACCACCAACAGCTTAATCTGGTTCAAGGTCAGTTGGCATTCATCTGTATCCCCTCCCGGGTCGTGCCTGAAAATAGGCAGAATTTGTCTAGTGCACTTACCCGGTCAACAAAAGCTAAATAAATAAATCTGCAAAGAGACTCATCTCACTGCTGATCCTCCTTCTGATGTCTGAGATATAGGTGTTGAACAGGAGTGGCCCCAGCACTGACCCATGGGGAACCCCACTAGTAACCCACCTTGGGGATGAGGCTAGCCTCCAACCACCACCTACTGAGTATGCTCAGAGAGCCAATTTCCTATCCAGCTTAACAACTGTCTCCCTACCCCATTTCCTTCAGCTAGCCAGCAGGCCACTGTGGTGTACTGAATCAAATGCCTTGCTACTGTCCAGAAAGAGGACATCCACTGGCCTACCCTGGTCCAGGGCCCTCATCACCAAGTCATAGAATTCAACAAGATTTGTCTGGCATGATCTTCTCATGACAAAGCCATGCCGCCTATCGTCCAGTACCCAGTTTGCTCCAGTAACCCCTAGCCTTTCCTTGACAATACCCCCATCACCTTGCTGACTACCGATGTCAGGCTAATGGGCCTGTAATTTCCGCCTCCTCTCTTGATCCCTCCTTGTGGATCAGCATGACATGGGGACCCCTCCAGTTTTAGGGCACCCACCCAGTCCTCAGAGAGATGTTGAAAGCTCCATTAGAGTGACTGCCAGGACATCCGCCAGTTCCCTCAGCACCCTGGGTTGTATCTCATCTGGTATGGTATGTGCAGTACCACTGCTGAAAATGTAAGGTGCACTGCACCACCAATGAAAGTGTGGAATGTGCAGTGACCCTGCAGAAAATGTAAAGTGTATTGTTCTACCAATGAAAGTGTGGAATGTTCAGCACCACTGCTGAAAATGTAAGTGTACTGCTCCACCAATGAAAGTGTGGAATGTTCAGCACCACTGCTGAACATGTAAAGTGCACTGCACCAGCAATGAAAGCATTGAATATGCAGTGCCACTGCTGAAAATGTAAAGTGCACTGCACCACCTGTGAAAGCATGTAATGTGCATTCCCACTGTTGTAAATTTAAAGTGAGCTGCACCACCAATAAAAGCATGGAATGTGCAGTACCACTGATAAAATGTAAAGCACACTGCACCACCAGTGATAGCTGGGGAGCTGGCTACCGACTATGGTCTTGAGGGGCAGGGTTTACTGATTTAAAGCTCACCCTGCTTTCTTCTCAGCTGAGTCTGAGCAATCCGTATGTAACCAGCAGTCTCAGGACACTCTGTGAAGAATTCCTGCAGCCTGCATTTGCCAGTCTGAACTGAACTTGCACCAACACCTGCTACAGTTTGCCTCCAAAATGTGAAATTAGCCTAGGTCCGTATATGTCCCAGTGAGTGGGGACTCAGGGAGCTGGCTACCTGCTGTGGACATGAGGGGACTGGGTTTACATATTTATAACCCACACCACTCGCAAGCATGAGCAGTAAAGTGATCATTGAGTGCTGTGAGTGCCATTCAGGAGAAAATTTGATGGGCGAAGTCCCTTAACTTTGCTACACAGAGCATTACATGTAGAATTAAAAATTCATGAAGTACTCAACATTTTGATGTGAATAATTGGAAGGCTACAGCCTGTAGTTCATTGGGGCAATGCAAATGGCCACACCATCCCTTTGACCTGTTTAAGGGCTGCCCTTTTCATTACACACACACTTTTTTTCTAGCAGCCAGAGGCTGTCTCAGTCTGTCTTCTCCCTGGAGCCTGCTGGGGTCTTGCTCCTCCCCTTGGTGCTGTTTTGTGGGCTGCTCAGTTTCCACTGGACTTTTGTTTTCTGTTCTCCTGCTTTTTGTTAGTATTACTTGCCTCTGGCTTCTGCATGCTTCTTTGTGCTGCTTGTTCCTGTCTTCCAGTGTTTGAGTTTTGTTTGCACTTTCCTTTTGGGGGCTTTCTGGTTTCTAGCTTGCTGTTCAGTTGTTTATATTGTGGTAATCCTGCACTGGTGCTATTTGGCTCCCATTTGCTCACTAGCTTTCTGCAAACCTTGGTGCACCTGAAATTGTTATCTGTATGTTTCAGCTCAGTTCCTGCTTCTCTGCTTGCTGCCTCAGTGCTTATCCACCTTAATTGTTTGCACCTGTGAAGGATCACACTGCAGAGTTAACTCATGAAATTGCACCAAGCAATCCTTGCTATTGTTTCAGTACATTGCCTCTCCCTGCAATTCCACTGTTTATTTAGCTTGGCTGCTCCTAGAAGCTATAACTCTTTGATACTGGATGCTGCTCATTACTTTTATATACTGCTTCATTATAAACTGAGGCCAGCACAGCTACAGCTGTCACTGTAAACTATTTTTAAAATCTGCATGTAGGTAAGCGGTCTTTACTGTTGCTTCCTTGTTTTCCTACGATGGGGACTGGGGTTATAGTGAAGTCATGGCCCCATGTGGACCAAATTCTCCTTTTCGAATCCTACCTCCACTGCAAAAATCCTCTGAGTATTTGTCACCTTTAATTGACTTCCTTAATTTGACTGGTTGGCTTGCCTCCTGCAAGTTATGTGAATTGCTGCCTCTGACCTATGTGCATTGCTTACTCTGCCTCACAGACCAACATGCAGGTTCAGTCATTGCTTACATGGAAATTTTCTGCTATATGCTTATCAAGAAACATGTCTGACCTACATGAGGGTCTACAATGCTCAGCACTCCTTTAAGCTCTGTAAAGGCATGCCAACCTCAACCATTAGTTACTATAGTGCAGAGCTCACCCTGCAGCTGATGGTCTCATTATGCACCCCAAGTCTACATCTTAAGCATCCAAAGTTTGAGGTGAGGTCCTTCTCACCTGACCCATACCTGAAAATGTCATTGCTCTGGTGGACTTTCAGTTGTCAACTGTACCGATTGCACGCTCCCGATATAGCATTATGACTTCAACAGTGAAGGGGTGGCCTATGAAGTGCCCTTTTGCTGCCCAAGCAGGTTCAGAGGCACCTTCAAAGAAATTGTCCCTAGGACTGCCTCTGGTTCACCTGGTTTGTTTTTGATTGGTAGACCAGCTGAGAGCCTCTGGAGTCATTGCTTTTCTCCTCCTCCTGCCTTAGAGAAGCAGGGTCAGAGTTAGCTCGCAACCCTTCATTTACATTCCTGTTAGAAGGCGAAAAGGAGAGCTTTCTCCAAATTGGAATATTTTCCACCACCTTTAATTAAGTTTTCAAATTGTTACAGCAGAGCATCACCAATCAAAACATCCCAAGCCTTGAGGGAAGGCGACCTAGACCTTCGATCCCCAGAGATGTCCTCCTCAAAGGGTATTTTTCCTCTCCTCCATGCCACATGTCATAATATTTAGTTAGCTTTGGGCAAAAATCCTAGGTCATTTGGATATTTTTCCACTGTTGGTTGAAACAGGTGGCCACCACGTAAGTGTCCTGTCTCCCTTTGGCTGTTTCTCTCTCTCTCTTAGGAAGCCAGGCCTTCATGCCTTACTGTCAGACCTCTGAGTGGGTCATTATACACCTATTGTTTCCTGCATACTCTACTCAAAAATGCTACCAACTGACCCATGCTATCAACTGAACCCATACTACTGTCTGACCTACATACAGGTCCTCGACCTCGACAAGTGTTCACCACCTTGTATGCTTTGTTTGACACTCTTTTGAGGTTCTTCCTAAGGTACATTTAACACAGGGAATCACTCCCACAGCACCTCAGTGGTGGAACCTCCCTTAGGGTTCCTTGCCTTAGTACCCCAACAGGGTGGTATATCCCATGGATAGAGATGAACAGCCAAATATTGTCTACATTACACAAGCATGAAACCAGATGCACATGCACATTGAACTTCACATTTGTGGGGAAAGCAAAGTTGTTATTGAACCATATGGACTTCGCATTACTTTTGCTTTTCTTTGGCTCCTAAAGCTGAATTTTACAATGCTTCATGGGATGGCAGGTCACATGGGCTCTTTATTGGTGTGCACATCATCAGTTCAGCATAGTGAATGTAGTGGAAGCTGGAGTTAGCTAGCTCTCAGAGCTGTGTGCTTCAAACCTCGAAAAACATTCTAAAACCTATTTACCTTGGACCTTTGAGTCCAAATTTAGTACATTTATGGCCAGATATTCAAAACAGTGCCCAGGGTCTAATTAGTACTGCCCAGCTTGCAAATTAGTCAAGAAAATAGCCCACCATATTCAAAAGGAATAGCCTGAAGCTAAACCTGCTGAATATAGTGTGTAAACGAAGCTGGGCAAAGTGGGCTGGGAGTGCAGTGCTAAAATAGTCCAGTAAATAAGACAGCTCTGAATATAGCAACAGGGAAGTGCAAAATGTAATGGCAGCCCAATGGACACAGAGGTGGAGCAAGTTGGAGCTGCATGTGGAGGACAATGTGTATGATTGAAAAGAGGTGTATCACACCAACTGCAACAAGCATTTGTCAACGTCAAATGTGTGCTTGCTGGTACTAGCATTGGAAATGCTGGAGTCGGCAGATGCAGAGTAGGAATGGCAGTGAAGTATTGAACTTCATGCCAACTCCACCTCCAACCTTCAGAGATGGACAGACATTGGGGTACACATTTGGGTTGTCACCAGTAAAGTTCATGCCATTTCACCTCACCCTGTCCTACAGACACCAAGTTTTGAGTGTGCCCTGGGGTGTTTGGCTTACAATCAACCCACTCCATAAGGACATAAGCTGAAATGGGTGCAATATAGGAGAATGAGGTGAACTCTGGGCTGAAGAGTCCAAGGCACACCTTGATGCCTGTCACTAGCTTCAAGGTGGGGATGAGGTGGAGCGGCATGAGCATTACAATCAGCAATCCAAAGGCACACCCTGATGCCTGTCAGTCTGCACAGGGTGGGAGGTTATGGTTAGAAAGCCTAACACCCGGGCATTTGTTGGTATTTGCACTACAAATTTTCAACATGGCCTTTTGTGATCCCCACCTCATGAAAGCATTTGGGACCTCTTTTCATGAACAGTGGCACTGTGATGTTGTCAGTGTGTCCCAAACTTTGAGTTCCCACAGCGACTGAGCCATTGTGCGCCACATGTATGAAAACACAGATCAGGCAGGATGTGAAGAAAGACAGCTGCACCATTCATAGGGAGGTGTGAAGAGATGGCAATGCTGAAAATCTGTAGTGAAAATATTAAAAATGCTCAAACTTCTGCATGTACATGGAAACTGCACAACATGTACGTAACACAGTCATTTAGTGGAATTATTTCACCAAATTTTAAACATAGGCATTTTGTGACCTCTGCTCATGAACACTGTCACTATGATTTTCCTAATCTGCCATGAACATTGATTTCCCACAGCAACCGCACTGTTCTGTACCAGATGTGTAAATGCATATATCAGTCAGGATGTGAAAAATGACAGCTGTACTGTTCATAAGGAGATCTGAAAAATGGCAATGTTGAAAATCTGGAGTGAAAGTACTACAAATTTGTGAAGTTATGAGGGTGCATGGAAGCTGCATAACACATGCTTGTAACACAGATTTTTATAGCGTTTCTCACCAAATTTTCAACATAGGCATTTTAGAACCTTTGCTCATGAACAGAGTTACTGTGATTTTACATATGAATATACATATGAACATACAAATCTGCCAGCAGAACAGACAAATCGGACTATCTAAGTCTGCCGAGTGTGCAGCTAGCACCCTAGATTGCAGATGCCCAGCCTCCTCCCCTCAGTTCCTCCCCTGCTTGTCCCAGCCTCTGCCCCTGACTCTTCTTCTTGCTTTATCACTCCTTCTTAAACCTAGTGACTGTCCTACATGTTACCACCCACTCTGGCAGCACATTCCAATTAGACACTACCCACTCAGTGAAGTAGTGCCTCCTCATTTCCTTTTGAAACGTCCCCTTCCAACCTTAGTCCATGCCCCTCATCTCTTTTCCACTCCTCAGTTTAAACACTCCCTCAGGGCTAGGTTTATTTACCCCCTCAAGTATTTAAACACTTCAATCTTATCCCCCATCCTCCTCTCCTTCAGTGTGTACATGTTCAATTCCTTCAGACTAACTTCACATTTCTTTCCTTCCATCCCTTTTCGTTTTCTGCAGTGGTACTGCACATGCCATGCTTTCTTGGAGGAGCACCACACTTTATATTTTCAGCAGTGGTACTGCACTTTCCATGCTTTCAGTGGTGGTACTGTACACTTTATATTTTCAGCAGTGGCACTTCAAATTCCCACTTTTTATTAGTGGTACAGCACACCATTTCCAGCACTGGTTTGCACATTCCACACCTTCATTGGTGGTGCAGTGCACTTTATATTTTCAGCAATGGTACTGCACATTCTCTATTTACTGGTGGTGCTGTGTATTTTATATTTTCTGCAGTGGTACTGCATGTTCCACGCTTCCTGTGGTGGTGCAGCACACTTTAAATATTCAGCAGTGGTACTGCACATTCCACACTTTCATTGATGCAGTAGTGCAGTTTACATTTTTAGCAGTGTTGCTGCACAGTCCATGCTTTCATTACTGATAAAGCACTCTTTACATGTTCTGCAGTGGTTCTGCACATTCCACGTGTTCTTTGGTGGTGCAGTAAACTTTTCATTTTCAGCAGTGGTATTTTGCATTCTGCTCTTTCATTGGTGGTGCAGTGTACTTTATATTTTCTGTAGTGATACTTTACATTCCACACTTTCATTGGTGGTGCAGAGCACTTTACATTTTCAGCAGTGATACTGCACATTCCATGCTTTCACTGGTGTGCAGTGCAACTACATTTTCAGCAGTGGTACTACACATTTCATGCTTTCATTGGTTGTGCAGTACACTTTACATTTTCTGCATTTGTTCTGCTCTTTCCAAACTTTTCAGTTGCATAGCAAACTCTACATTCTCAGCAGTGGTGCTGCACATTATACACTTACATTTTTAGCAGTGGTACTGACCTGTATATTCCATGCTTTCAATTGGCGGTGCAGTGCATTTTACATTTTCAGCACTGGTACTGCATAGTCCACATTTTCATTTGTATGTAGTGTATTTTACATTTTCAGCAGTGGTACTGTACATTCCATACATTGTTTGGTAATGCAGTATAGTTTACATTTTCAGCAGTGGTACTGTACATTCCATACAATCATTGGTGGTGCAGTATATTTTACCTTTTCTGCAGTGGTACATGATACAACACATTACATTTTCTACAGTTTTACTACCCATTCTATGCTTTCATTGGTGGTTCAGCACACTTCACATTTTCTGCAGTGGTACTGCACATTCCATGTTTTCATTTGTGGTGAAATACACTTTACATTTTCTGCATTGGTACTGTACATTCCATACATTAACTGATAATGCAGTATAGTTCACATTTTAGCAGTGGTACTGTACATTCCATACATTCACTGGTGGTGCTATTTATTTTACCTTTCCTGCAGTGGTACTCAGTGCAGTGCAGTGCAGTGCACATTACATTATCTGCAGTGGTACTCATTGCAACACACATTATATTTTCTGCGGTTGTACTGCATTCCATGATTTTCACTGGTGGTACAACACACTTTACATTTTCCACAGTGGTACTGCACATTCCATGCTTTCATTGGTGGTGACATACACTCGATACAGAAACATGAAACATAGACTTTGACAGCAGATAAGGACCACTTGGCCCACCCAGTCTGCCCATTTCCCTACCTACTGGATAAGCTGTAGATTCTAGTTAACCAACAGCTTACTCCTGCAACCCCCACTATAATTGCCTTATGCCTGTCCCATGCATGTTTGAATTCCCCACTTTTTTAGACCCAACAACCTCCTCAGGAAGGTGGTTCCATATATCCACCACTCTGTCCGTGAACATTTTTTTTCACATTACCCCTGAGCCATCCCCCATTACCTTTAAATTGTGCCCCATTGTTCTTACACATCTCTTTTCTGAAATATGCTACCCTCTTGGACTTTGTTGATTCCCTTGAGGTACTTGAGAGTTTCTCATTGTCCCCATCCCTCCCTTTCTGCAGTGGTACTTGGTGCAGCACACATTGCATTTTCTGCAGTTGTACTGCACATTTCATGCTTTAATTAGTGGTGCAGCACAGTTTACATTTTCTGCAGTGGTACTACATGTTTCTTGCTTTCATTAGTGGTGAAGTACACCTTACATTTGCTGGTGTAGTGTGAATATTCCATGCTTTAATTGGTGATGCAGTATATCTCATATTTTCAGCAGTGCTAAAGTATATTCCACACTTTCACTGGCGGGCACTACATTTACATTTTCAACATTGGTACTGTACCTTCCACATTTCCATTTGTGGTGCAGCATATTTTGCATTTTCAGCAGTGTTAATGTACATTACCCACTTTCACTAGTGGAGCAGTGCAAATTACATTTTCAGCAATGATACTGTATTTTGCACTTTAATTGTTAGTGCAGTACAGTATATTTTAAGTTTACAGCAGTGATATTATACATTACACACTTTCATTGGTGGCACAGTAAATTTAGCATTTCCAGCAGTGATACTTAATGTATATTTTATGTTTCCATTGGTGGTGCAGTAGGTTTCACATTTACAGCAGTGATATTATACATTGCACACTTTCATTGGTGACACAGAAAGTTTTCCATTTCCAGCAGTGCTACTGTACATTACACACTTTGTTGGTGGCATAGTATATTTTAATATTCCAGCAGTGGTAGTGCTATATTACACACTTTCATTGAGAAACAATATATTTTACATTTCCAACAGTGATACTGTACATTTACACTACCGGACAGCTGCCCAGAACAAATAATTCTCTACCTCGACGATGCTGTGATCCTCACCTCAGACCCTGATCCAAACCAATTACAAAATAAACTTCAGCAGGCCTTCTCCTCCATCGAATCCTGGTTCCTAAATCATAAACTGCTTCTCAATCAGAAAAAAAACAAGTCTATGGTCTTTTGCAGCCCCACAACAAAAACAAACAACTCCACCTCTCCATTGCAACCAACAAGGAGCCATCCTAGAGCAAACACAATCATTCAAGTACCTTGGCATCACCTTGATCCCCACCTCTCATCGCTGTCCATATTAGCAATGTGACAAAGTCTGCCAATGTGAGGTTAGGCATATTATTCTGGCACACGAAACACCTAACCCCAGAAGCACTGTCAGTGGGCGTCCAAAGCTCCATTGTCAGCATCATAGACTATGGTCTTATCATATATGGGTCTGCAACTACCACTGCTCTCAAACGTATTGTGA
Source organism: Neoceratodus forsteri (assembly GCA_016271365.2). Classification (NCBI taxonomy): domain Eukaryota; kingdom Metazoa; phylum Chordata; order Ceratodontiformes; family Ceratodontidae; genus Neoceratodus; species Neoceratodus forsteri. The sequence continues at coordinate 62,035,285 of CM028130.1, forward strand.
CCTCCTGAATAAGGCCTGTCATCTCATCACTGGCTCACATCACCATACCACACTTGTGACCTATATTCCCAATCTGGATGGCTTCAACTGGACAAACGATAACATACCAAACCTGCATCACGACCAAGAAAATCATAATGAGACTTGCCCCACCTGGTGTCTGTGCCTTTATAGCCCTGACATAGGAATGTCACTGCAAGGAGATCAATTTCATCTACTACATATCCCATGATGTCGCACGCACCCAAGGACAAAGATCATTTGCCTATCGGGCATCCAACTGGCTCAACTCTCTTGGCAGTGACATAGTGACTGCTCCAACATTCAGCCTTTTCAAGTCCAAGCTGCGCCTCTCATTGCTTGTATCCTGTGATTGCCCATCTTAACATTTCCACTATTCCAGCTGCATGCCCCAGCACCCAGCACTTACACTCATTCTTTGCACCCCTAACACCTTACCTGGCATATTCTTCCGACAAGGCCCCTGGCTGCACTATCTCCCACCCTTGTCCACCTCCCCATATCTCCACTCCTGCCCCTGCCCCCACCCACTTCTCAGACTCCCTACCCCCTGCACCTCCTACCCCCGATCTCCCACCCTCACTTCTTCCCCATCGACTTCTCCTCCACTTGTCTTGCTCATAGCTCAAGTCTTTTACTGGTTATTACATGTCTGTAAGTCAGTGACGTTATGTTTGTAAGTAAAATGATGACTGCTGCAATACTGACATGGAACCTATGTAAAAGAACCTTGCACCAAAGGTATTGTAATCCTAAATTGAAATAAATAAATAAATAAATAAAATACACACTTTTATTGGTGGTGCAGTATATTCTACATTTCCAGCAGTGGATACTGTACAGTGCATGCTTTTATTGGTGGCACAGTATATTTTACATGTTCAGCAGTGATAGTGTACATTACATATTTTCTTTGGTGACACAGTATATTGTACATTCCAGCAGTGATACTGTATATTACACATTTGCATTTATGGCTAATGTAATTTAAATTTCCAGCAGCGATATTAAGCATTACATGCTTTCATTTGTGGTGCAGTATATTTCACATTTACAGCAGTGATACTGTACATTATATGCTTTTATCGGTGACACAGTATATTTACATTTCACTTGTAATACAGTACACTACACTTTTCATTGGTGATGCAGTATATTTTACATGTCTAGCAGTGATAGTGTACATCATGCTTTCTTTCTGGCACAGTGTATTTACATTTACAGCAGTGATACTATAAACTACACACTTTCATTGGTGAAATGGTATATTTTACATTTCCAGCAGTGACACTGTGTATTGCACATTTTCATTGGTGACACAGTATATTTTACATTTCCAGCAGTGATAATGAATATTACATGTTTTCATTAGTGGTGTAGTATATTTTACATTCCAACAGCGATATTGTACATTATAAACATAATTACTGGTCACAATTTTTCTCATAGAAACCGAGTTGTAATTTGCCGTTATAACTACCTCAGCTAGTTATAACGGCAAACACGCGCCACCTCTGTCTAGACTGGTCAGCAATTCTTCCATAGGCTGAACCAGTTATACTTCAAACACGCGGCCACTTCAATCAAACTAGAGCCATATCCTGATTGGCTCCCTCTTCTCATGGGTGGGCTAAACACTCAACAAACATGGCGTGCTCGTCATCCCGCTTACAGAGGAGCTGCCACAGGCGAGCCGTCACACAGATATCGTTTTTTTATTTCCCAAAGCTTCTTATCTGGTTGATCCTGCTGCCCATAACCTGTACAGCCTAAGCAATTCCTCCGAAACAGAGCACCACACTGAACGGGTTTGAAGCGCTTTAACGGAGGTAAGCGCTCGTTGTACCAAGTCAAAGTAAAACAAGCAAAGCATGAAGAAACAGTTGTAAAAAAGAAAAAGATGCCTAACAAAGAACAATCTGTTTTCCTAATAAAGATGCTGTTTGTGTGTGTGTGTGTGTGTGTGTGTGTGTGTGTGTGTGTGAGACAGTCTGTGTGACAGTGTGTGTGTGTGTGTGTGTGTGTGTGTGTGTGTGTGTCAGTGAATCACAGACAAGCAGCATCAATGTGGGAAAAATTGCTGACCAGCAATTATAAAAATAAAGTAATAGGCAGGTGGTTGTTAGAATTTTACACAAACCCTCGGTGTGGGATGCCTTATAAACCCCTGGGGCCGCCCCCGGGGTTTATGGGGCATCCCACCTCGGGTGTGTAAAATTTCATAATAACCACCTGCTCTATACATTATTTCTCTATTTATTGGTGGTGCGGTATATTTACATTCCCAGCAGTGATAGTGTGTATTACATGCTTTCATTGCTGGCACAGTGTATTTTACCTTTCCAGCAGTGATACTATGCATTACACACTTTCATTGGTGACATAATATGTTTTACATTTCCAGCAGTGATACTGAACGTTACACACTTTTGTTGGTGGCTGGAGCAGCAGGGTTACTGTATATTACACGCTTTCATTAGTGACATAGTATATTTTACATTTACAGCAGTGATATTTGCACTTTACACAGTTTCAATGGTGGTATAATATTTTACATTTCAGCAGTGATACTGTACATTATACACTTTCATTGACACAGTACATTTTACATTTCCAGAAGTGATAGTGTACATTACACACTTTTATTGATGGTACAGTATATTTTACAGTTCTTCTAATGATTCTTTACATTACTCACTTTCATTGGTTTAGTAGTATATTTTACATTTCTAGCAGTGATAAGATATATGACACACTTTCATTGGTGACAGAGTCTGTTTTACATTTCTAGCAGTGATACTGTATGTTACACACTTTTGTTGGTGATGAAGTCTATTTTACAATTCCAGCAGTGATACTGTACATTACACTTTCATTAGTGACACATTATATTTTACATTTCCAGCAGTGACGCTGTACAATACACACTTTCTTTTGTGGTGCAGGATATTTTATATTTACAGCAGTGATATTGCACTTTACACAATTTATTGATGGTGGAGTATATTTTACTTTTCCATCAGTGATACTGTACATTACACATTTTTATTGGTGACACAGTGTATATTACTTTCCCAGCAGTGATATTGACATTACATGCTTTCATTTGTGGTGCAGTATATTTCACATTTCCTGTACATTACATGCTTTTATTGGTGGCACAGTATAGTTTACATTTCTCACAGTGGTACTGTACACTACACTTTCATTGGTGATGCAGTATATTTGACATTTACAGCAGTGGCACTGTGCATTACACTGTCATTGGTGACACAGTATATTTTAAATTTCCAGCAGTGATACTGTACATCACATTTTCATTGATAACACAGTATATTTACATTTCCAGCAGTGATACTGTGCCTTACATACTTTCTTGGGCTACACTGTACATTTTACATTGCCAGCAGTGATATTGAGCATTGCAGCTTTCATTGGTGGTGCAGCATATTTTACATTTCAACAGTGATACTGTACATTACACGCTTTTGGTGGTCTGTGTATATTTTACATTTCAAGTAGTAATCTTGCACATTACATGATTTCTTGGTGACACAGTATATTTTACATTTCCATCAGAGGTACTGTATATCATACATTTTATTAGTGACACAGTATATTTTACATTTCTAGCAGTGATATTGCAGATTACATGCTTCATTGGTGTTGAAGTATATTTTACATTTCCAACAGTGATACTGTACATTAAACATTGCTTTTGTGATGCAGTATATTTTACATTTCCAGCAGTGATACTGTGGTGTAAAATGCACTGCTTTCATTGGTGATACAGTATATTTTACATTTCCATCAGATAGTGTACATTACATACTTTGATTGGTGGTGCAGTATATTTACACTTACAGCAGTGATATTGCACTTCACATAATTTTATTGGAGGTGCAGTATATTTTACATTTCAGGCACTGATACTGTCCATTATATATTTACATTGGTTACACAACATATTTTACCTTACCAGCAGTAATACAGTACATTACACACTTTCATTGATGACACAATATATTTTACATTTCCAGCAGTAATCTTGTACATTACATGATTTAATTGGTGACACAGTATATTTACATTTCCAGCTGTGGTACTGTATATTACACATTTTTATTGGTGACACAGTATATTTTACATTTCTAGCAGTGATATTGCAGATTACATGCTTTCTTTGGTGGTGCAGTATATTTTAAATTTCAAACAGTGATACTATACATTAAACACTTTTTGTGGTGCAGTATATTTTACATTTCCAGTTGTGATACTGTAGTGTAAAATGTACTTCTTTTCATTGGTGATACAGTATATTTTACATTTCTAGCAGTGATATTGCAGATTACATGCTGTCATTGGTGGTGCAGTATATTTTAAATTTCAACCAGTGGTACTATGCCTATATACTTTCATAGGCTATGCAGTATATTTTACATTGCCGGCAGTGATATTGAGCAGTACACGCTTTCATTAGTGGTGCAGTATATTTTATATTTCAAGTAGGATACTGTATAGTTCACGCTTTCTCTGGTGGTGCAGTATATTTTACATTTCAAGCAGTAGTCTGGTACATTACATGATTTCATTGGTGACACAGTATATTTTACATTTCTAGCAGTGATATTGCAGATTACATGCTTTCATTGGTGTTGAAGTATATTTTAAATTTCCAGCAGTGATACTGTACATTAAATGCTTCTTTTTGTGGCACAGTATATTTTACATTTCCAGCAGTGATACTGTGGTGTAAAATGCACTGCATTCATTGGTGATACAGTATATTTTTCATTTCTATCAGTGATAGTGTGCATTACATACTTTGATTGGTGGTGCAACATATTTTCCTCTTACAGCAGTGATATTGCACTTCACATAATTTCATTGAGGTGCAGTATATTTTATATTTCCAGCAGTGATACTGTACATTACACTTTTACATTGGTGACACAGCATATTTAACCTTACTAAGAGTAATATTGTACATTACACACTTTCATTGATGGCACAGTATATTTTACATTTCCAGCAGTAATCTTGCACATTACATGATTTAATTGGTGACACAGTAAATTTTACATTTCCAACAGAGGTACTGTACATTACACATTTTTATTGGTAACACAGTATATTTTACATTTCTAGCAGTGATATTGCAGATTACATGCTTTCATTGGTGGTGCAGTACATTTTAAATTTCAAGTAGTGATACTATACATTAAACACTTCTTTTTGTGGTGCAGTATATTTTACATTTCAGTTGTAGTTACTGTAGTGTAAAATGTACTTTCATTGGTGATACAGTATATTTTACATTTCTAGCAGTGATAGCAGATTACATGCTTTCATTGGTGGTGCAGTATATTTTAAATTTCAAGCAGTGGTACTGTACATTGTTCGCTTATTGGTGGCACAGTATATTTTACGTTTCCAGCAATGATATTGCAGTGTAAAATATGCTGCTTTCATTGCTGATGCAGTATATTTTACATTTCCAACAGTGATAGTGTACATTACATGCTTTTATTGGTAGTGCAGTTTATTTTACCTTTCTTCCAATGATATTTACATTACTCTCTTTCATTGGAGTAGTAGTAGTATATTTACATTTCTAGCAGAGATAAGATCTATTACACACTTTAATTGGTGACACAGTATGTTTTACATTTCCACCAGTGATACTGTACATTACACACTTTTGTTGGTGATGGAATGTATTTTACAATTCCAGCAGTGATACTGTACATTACACGCTTTCATTACTGACACAGCATATTTTACATATCCAGCAGTAATGTTGTACATTACACACTTTCTTTTTATAATTCAACCTTTATTGACAAAATATTCCACAACATTGGAGGTGGTTAATATGACAAGTAAGACATGAGTACAATAGATATTCCTTTAAGAGTGCTCCCCACCCCCATACAGCAGTATCAAGTCACGTTCAATATAGGAAGTGTGATTTTATACCTAGGCATACAGGGCTATTTCCTATAAAACAGTGCTTATATCTGGGTAGCAATAATTAAAGAGTGAAGGAGGTCCCATATGTGTGTAGACTGATAATCTGTTATGGTGGCTTGCTATAGCCTTCTCTGTTTAGTTAGCAAGTACTTCATTCACCCATTCCTGTAAGGTGGGGTGACCTTATCTTTCCAGTGGCATAAAATAAGCTTTTGGCAGATAGTGCAATCATGGAGATATGAAACCTCCTTGCCTTAACCCTAATAGAGGACATGCAGACCCAGTATGGGGTCCAGAAAGGTTTTGATAGAGTCCCACAACAAAGATATTTTAGGACACAACTAAAATATATGAAGGAGTCTTCCTCCTCCTGGAAACATCTAACACATAAGTTAGAGTCAAGATGACCCCATTTCACTAACTTAACTGGAGTATAATACATGTTATGCAAAATGTGGTATTGCATAAGATGTAGTCTATCTTGGGACACATACTTATGACAGAACCGCCACAATATTTTTGAGTTGGGAGCATATTGGGGGTAAGGAGCTCAGAACCTGGTCAGTCTGAAGGAGACCCCATTACCAATTATAAAATAAGTTTTGATATAATTTAGAAATGACCCCGAGGATCCTAGTAGGGAGGAGGATTCCAGAATCAGGGCCCCCAACCGCTTGATGGGGGTATTGCTTAACACTGTTATAAGTAAGTGCTTTAATTGAACCACTTTAAAGTGTGAGTGTAGTGGAATATTACATTTCTGAATGATCTCGTCGCTGAGAGCCACTTTTCCTCAACATGCAGGAAACAGGAAACTATCCCATCACCCAGTTGAGGCAACCATATGTAGATCTGCTGTTTATTCATGGTAAAGGATGGAGAGTTCCAGATGGATTGGGCCAGGTCAAGCTGAGGGGTATAGCGCAAAAGAAATAAAGCTGCGATATACTTTTAAAGAGGTCCTAAAGGTGGGACACTTCTCCGTGCCTGTAACTGGGACATTTTACATAAACAAAGTTAATAGGTCCATATTCATAGACCAGATTAAATCTAACTGTATTTTGAGTCATATCGGTCTCACATTCTCAGGATCAGCACAAACCCATTTCAGACATTTAGCCAGGTGGCTAGCCCAATAATAAACAGCCAAGTGAGGAATCCACAATCCCCATCAAATTTAGAGGCAGCCAATTTATAGTATGCCAATCGGGTACTTTTCAGCCCAGATAAACTTGGTAAAGATACCATGCATTTTCTGAAACCAGGATAAAGGAATGAATGAATTAAGCAGAGAGGGGGTATAAAATTCTTGGGAAGATGTTCATCTTGATAATATTAATCCGCCCCATAATGAAACCGGAGTTTGGACCATCTATCCAGATCCTGAATTATAAGCTGGGAAAGAGGCTTCATATTTTCCTTAAACCCATGCTAAAAGATTACGTGTTAATTTGATGCCCAAGTATTTCAGTATCCGGGTGCCCAAAACAAACCAAAGGGAGTAATGTCAGCCTTAAAATCTTATGATTCAGAGAAAACAGGAGGATTTATTACATTTAGCTTATAATTTGAGAGGGCACTGAATTTAGCAATTTCTCCCAGCAAGGCAGGAACAGAGGACAGGTGGGATAAATAAAGAAGGAGACCGTTCATACACATTAACCTTAACCTCATGATGTCCCACCCAAATGCCCTGTATCCCAACATTGCTGAGAATGTTTTGAATGAGAGGTTCCAGGTAAAGGCTAAATAGGAGGGGTGAAAGGGAGCAACCATGTCTAGTGCCTGAATATAATGAGAAAGATTTAGAAAATGTACCATTTCCTGAAATCTTGGTGAAGGGGCTTTGTATAATGTATGGATCCAGTCTATAAAAATGGTGGGAAACTGAAGGCCCTAAGAACCTGAAACAGAAAGTTCTAATTCACCCAGTCAAAAGCCTTCTCGGCATCCAGGGAGACCAGCCCAGCTGGAAAAGTGGCATCCCTGGACATGACAAGACATGCGACAACGTGCACAGATGGTCTGAGGATGAACGCCTTCAGGAACCCGACCTGGGCCACACCTATTAGTTCTGGAAGGACCACCATTAACTTATCTGCCAATATCTTCAAAAGGATTTTGATGTCTTGATTTAAAAGGGATATAGGCCTGTAACTTTGTCCAGTTTGGGAGAGAAGAACATTCAGGGCTTTGAACAGATAGGCATCTACCCCCACCCGGACAAAATGTGTTGAAAGAGCCAGTGAAGCACTGGGAGTAAGAGCTCTGGAAAACTTTGTTAAATAATGAAGAGAAACCGTCCAGCCCTGGGACCTTATCTGATGGCAGGGTTCCTATGACCCTGGAGATCTCCTCCTGGGATACTGGCAAGGTCAAAAACACTTGTGTTGTTCTGTTAGGAGGGCAGATGGAAATCCTTTAAATACTCCTCCAGGGACTCCGGGCAAGGAGGGCTCTCCATATCCCTGTATAACTGTTCGTGGTATAGTACAGACTCTTGCACTATCTCGGAAGGGGATACTCTGAAAGACCCATCTGCCTGAGCTTGGATTGGGGATAAATCTTGCCGACTCCTGTTGTTTGTCATAATGCAAAGAGACGCCCGCCTTCTCTCCCTGGTCTGTGTAGCTGACTGTAGTTGAGATAATAGCTAACTCTACCTTTTCCTCAGCAAATCTAAATATCTATCCTTGGCCACAGAAGCTTCTTTCTGTCTTCACTCAAAGTGTTGACAGAAAGGTTAGCCTCAAGGGACCATATTTGGGACAATAGTGAAACTAACTCTTCCTCCTGTGCCCTTTTCCTTTCAAGGCTAAACTAATAAGGATTCCTCTCATAAACGCTTTAAAGGCACCCCATAAGATGTCTGGCTTTGCACTATTAATAGGATTAGATAAGAAAAAACTTAATTTGTTCTTTTATAAGCTTACAATACTTGGCATCTTTTAACAGCTGTTCATTGAGTTTGCACAGGGTCTCCTTCTAGGTGTGTTGAGAAAAGCCAAATTACAAACCACGAGGAATGGTCAGAAATGGGGTCAGGCTGGATCAAGGCAGACATAACCCCGTGTAAGAGCCCCTGAGAGATGAATATGTAGTCAATGCAAGACGCAGCCATGCACCATTGAATTAAAGGTAAATCCTAGGAGCTAGGATGCAGAACGCCAAAGATCACAAAACCCACATTGATCCACCAGTTCTTAAATGACCTTTGCCCTGGGAAAGCCCCTCAGCCCCTACCTGACCTATCCAAGTTAGAATCCAGTACCTGATTAAAATCACCACCCATAATAATCATAATGGGAAGCATTGTAAAATAATCGTGATCAGCCTGCTGAAAAATGTGAATCTTCATTGTTAGGCCCATAGATACTGCAAAGCAAAGTGGAACTGACCAAAGGGTGCCCTGAACCAGAACAAATCTGCCCCGGATCTTTAATGACCTGTGTGGAGATGAAGGAATGCCTCTATTAATAATTAACATGACCCCACAACTATTGGTGAATCCCGAGGCATTAAAGACCTGACCCACTTGTCTCCTTAGTTGTAAAGCTTCGGATACTAACCAATGAGACTCCTGCAAAAACGTTATCTGGGAGCACAATAGGCTTAGATGCTTAAGCACCTGATATTGTTTAGACTTTTCCTGATCTCCTTCACATTCCAAGTTGTGAAAATCACACTGTTAGCCATCTAGAACAAGAATAATGAGCTTAGTTCCAAAAGCCCCATACAGAAACATAGAGAAATACCTTGAAGTTCCTTTGATTACTGCTGTACACACCACCCTCCACCCCACACTCCAACCCAAACCAGAACAGCCCCATACCCCTCCCCAAAGTTCCCCTTCCTTTGACATAGAGAAAGCCTGTCCCTAGCCGGCATTTACCACCCCACCCAACCAACGTTTAATACAGTACTGCATCCCTTCTTCCCCTCCAGCCCCCGAATATACCCCTGCTTCCAGCAAGTGTAACAGTCCCCTCAAATGAGTACCAAGCAACACTACTACTTTAGCAACCCGAGTAACTTGAAAGCGGTGCTGGGCTTCAGACATAAGTGCACAATGAATGCATAAGGATGATAAAAGGGGTAGGGTAGCTCATGTAAACACAAATGCCTAGAAACCCAGGAAACAAATGAGAAATAGGGCCCTTGTTGCCTCTGTAGAAAATGTCTTTGTGAGTCAAAACAAGCTGGGAATCTTAAAAGGGAAATTACCCTTCCAACCAGAATATGACCTGAAAACCGTGAGGAACTATTAACATCTTGAGCCCCAGGCAAAAATTAATAAGGAAGGACATCTCTGCACGGTATTTACCAGCCCAAAGACCCGAGAACACAGCTTAGGATATTTTACTACCCTGAACTTGAGATGGGAAACAAAACTGAGGGAAATCATCCCCAAATTAACAACAGCGTAAGTTACAATTTGCACACAGAGCTTCCTTTGTGGCTACTGAACCATCCCATCAGAGTACATGCATGAAAATAATAGAAAAGCCCAGCACAGCTCCCAAGCTAAACCACCCATGGAGTAAAATAATGATCCTTAAAGCTTAACATGACCTTCCCTTCACTAGTGATGGCCTATATAACTGGCTACACTGGAACGAAGAACACCATCCCCGAATAGACAAACCAAACATTCCATGAGTCCTTGCCCTGAACATCAAATTCACTTTTAGAATTAAGGCATAAGTATCCCGCAGAATTAACCCAACTAAATATTAACACAGTCTAATTGAGTAGCAAGAACTTCCAGGTGTACCCCATCGTTACTATCTTCATAGACAATTAACAAGATAACAGCCCCAGCTTGACAGCACCAGACTTCCCTCATCTTAGGGACAGAACTTCTCGATCCCGAAACAGATCAGGTAGAGCGGTTTTGAGGCCTGAAAGAGCAGATTCTGGGTCTTCATAAGTTAGCCAGGATCAGTTCACAAGTACTTGCAGCCTGACCGGGTACCCCAACTTAAACTTAAGCCCCGCAGCAATAATCTTGGACATGATGGGGTGGAATGCTGTACGTTTCAGTCGGACCGATCCTGGCAGGTCTTGTGCAATTCTTAATTTGGAATTCTCCCAATGGACCTCCTGTAGAGTTCTCACTTTAACAAAAGTGCTGCCTCTCTAAAAATTTAAGAATCAGCACATAATGGGGCGAGGGCAGCCTCGTGAAGGTTTCGGGTCGCAACGACCTGTGCACTTGCTTGATGATATATGCAGGGTGAAGGGAGAGGGGCCAGCAACCTGCTCCACCAACTTCTGTATAAAAGCTACAGTATTCTGGCCCTCTTGTCCTTCTGGCAGCCCTAAAATCACAACATTGTTCCTGCGGCTGCAGCCCTCAAGATCTTCAAGCTTTGCCTCCACATGAGAGAGCTTCTGCTGTATAGTCACTAACCCAGGGTCCACCTTTTCTAGACGTTTCTCCAATGAAACTATACAGGCAGTGTTATCAGAGGCAGTCAATGAGATCTCGTCCAGCTTTTTGAAAAAGCCTTCAGGTCAGTCGCCATCTCTTTCACCTCCACATGGAAGGGTTTAAATTCTTCCAGGAACCTGCTAAGCGTTAGAGTTCTTGTTCGATGCTTGACTCGAATGAACAGACCTATCAGGCCCTCGAGCCGAGATTTCTTTAGGGCCTTCTTGGGGGTGGTAGGTGGAGTATGTTTTTGTGGGGCTTTTTCATGTAAGCCTCTATCCGTGCCGCAAACTCAACAATCAGACGCCTAGGTGCTTAGTAGGCAGGAACAGCTGAATACAGAGGGTTTTGGAAGATCTAGACGTCAGAAAAAGACGATTATAAAGTCAGGAGGCTGGAGCTTAGTGGAGGTGCTTCTACTCAGCACTCTGCATCTATGGTCTCCCCACATTACACACTTTCATTGATGATACAGTATATTTTACATTTCTGGCAGTGGTACTATACCTACACACTTTCATTGGTGATGCAGTATATTTGACATTTACGCAGTGATACTGTGCATTACATTTTCATTGGTGACACAGTATATTTTACATTTCCAGCAGTGATACTATGCCTTACATACTTTCATAGGCTATGCAGTGTATTTTACATTACCAACAGTGATATTGAGCATTACATGCTTTCATTAGTGGTGAAGTATATTTACATTTCCAGCAGTGATATTGCACGTTATATTCATTTTTGGTGTGGCAGTATATTTTACATTTCTAACACTGATACTGTGCATTACATGTTCTCTGGTGGTGCAGTATATTTTACATTTACAGCAGTAATCTTGCACATTACATGATTTCATTGATGACACAGTAAATTTTAAATTTCCAGCAGCGGTACTGTACATTACACATTTTATTGGTGACACAGTATATTTTACATTTCTAGCAGTGATATTGCAGATTACATGCTTTCATTGGTGTTGAAGTATATTTTACATTTCCAGCAGTTATACTGTACATTAAATGCTTCTATTTGTGGCTCAGTATATGTTACATTTCCAGTAGAGATACTGTAGTGTAATATGTACTGTTTTCATTGTGATACTGTATGTTTTACATTTCCATCTGTGATAGTGTACATTACATACTTTGGTGGTACAGTATATTTTACATTTCAGCAGTAATATAGTACATTACACACTTTTATTGATGACACAGTATATTTACATTTACAGCAGTGATATTGCACTTTACATAATTTCATTGAAGGTACAGTATATTTTACATTTCTAGCCGTGATACTATACATGACACATTTACATTGGTGACAGCATATTTCACATTTCCAGCAGTAATTTTGTATATTACATACTTTCATTGATGACACAGTATAATTTAAATTCCGGCAGTGGTACCGAACAATACACATTTTTATTGGTGACACAGTCTATTTTACATTTACAGCAGTGATACTGCAGATTACACACTTTCATTGGTGGTGCAGTATATTTTAAATTTCAAGCAGTGGTACTGTACATTGCTCACTTTTATTGGTGGCACAGTATATTTTACATTTCCTCAGTGATACAGCAGTGTAAAATATGCTGCTTTCATTGCTGATGCAGTATATTTTACATTTCCAACAGTGATAGTGTATATTACATGTTTTTATTGGTGTAGCAGTATATTTTACCTTTTTCCAATGATACTTTACATTACTCACTTTCAGTGGTATAGTAGTATATTTTAAATTTCTAGCAGAGATAAGATCTACTACACACTTTAATTGGTGACAGAGTGTGTTTTACATTTGCAACAGTGATACTTAACGTTACATGCTTCTGTTGGTGACGGAATATATTTTACACATCCAGCAGTGATACTGTACATTACAAACTTTCTTTTGTGGTGCAGTATATTTGACATTTCCAGTAGTGATACTGTACATTACACACTTTCATTGGTGATACCATATAGTTAACATTTACAGCAGTGATATTGCACTTTACACAGTTTTATTGGTGGTGGAGTATATTTTACATTTACAGCAGTGTTACTGTGCATTACACATTCACATTGGTGACACAGTATATTTTACATTTCCAGCAGTGATACTATACATTACACACTTTCATTGGTGATACCATATAGTTTACATTTACAGCAGTGATATTGCACTTTACACAGTTTTATTGGTGGTGGAGTATATTTTACATTTCCAGCAGTGTTACTGTGCATTACACATTCACATTGGTGACACAGTCTATTTTACATTTCCAGCAGTGAAATTGTACATTATATCATTCATTGGTGACACGGTATATTTTACATTTCCAGCAGTGATACTGTACATTACACATTTACATTGGTGATACAGTATATTTTACATTTCCAACATTGCTATTGTATGTTACACACTTTCTATGGTGACACAGTATATTTTACATTTCAACAGCGGAAATGTATAATACACATTTTCATTGGTGACACAGTGTATATTACTTTTCCTGCAGTAATATTGCACATTACACGCTTTCATTTGTGGTGCAGTTCATTTCACATTTCCAGCAGTGATACTGTACATTACATGCTTTTATTGGTGGCACAGTATATTTTACATTTCCAGTGATACTGTACACTACACACTTCATTGGTGTTGCAGTATATTTGACATTTCCAGCAGTGATACTGTGCATTACACACTGTCATTGGTGTCACAGTATATTTTAAATTTCCAACAGTGATACTGTGCATTACACATTTTATTGGTGACATAATATATTTTACATTTCTAGCAGTGATACTGTGCCTTACATGCTTTATATGTTACACAGTATATTTTACATTTCAGCAGTGATATTGAGCATTACACACTTTCATTATTGGTGCAGTATATTTTACATTTCCAGCAGTGACATAGCACGTTACATTAATTTTTGGTGGGCAGTATATTTTACATTTCTAGCATTGATACTGTACATTACACCTGTTCATTGGTGACAGTATATATTATATTTCCAGCAGTGGTACTGTACATTATACATTTTTGGGTGACACACTATAGTTTAAATTTCCAGCAGTGATATTGCAGATTTCATGCTTTCATTGGTGGTGAAGTATATTTTACATTTTCAGCAATGATACTGTATATTAAATGATTCTATTTGTGACGCAGTATATTTTACAGTTCCTGCAGTGATACTGTAGTGTAAAATGTACTGCTTTCACTGGTGATACAGTATATTTTACATTTCCAGCAGTAATACTGTACATTACATAGTTTCATTTTTGACACAGTATATTTGAAATTTGCAGTAGTGATCCTGTACATTACACACATTCTTTGGTGGTGTAGTATGTTTTACATTTCTAGCAGTTATACTTTATGTTACAAACTTTCATTGGGGACACAGTATATTTTACATTTGCAGCAGTGATACTGTACCTTACACATTTTCATTTGTGACACAAAATATTTTGCATTATATGCCTTTATTGGTTGTGCTGTATATTTTATATTTCCAGCAGTGATATCATACATTGCAGTCTTTTTGGTGGTGCAGTATATTTCACATTTCCAGCAGTGATGACGTACATAATGCAATTTCATTGGTGGTGCAGTATATTTTACTTTTCCTGCTGTGATATTGCACTTACATGCTTTCATTGGTGGTGCAGTCTATTTTACATTTTCAGCAGTGGTACTGTAAACTATATGCTTTCATTGGAGACACAGTATGTTTTACATTTCTAGCAGTGATATCTTTCTTTGCACACTTTCATTAGTGACCCAGTATTTTAAATTTCTAACAGTGATACAGTACATTACACATTATATAGTGGCACCTACAGTGGAGACCAAGGAGGATGCTGGGAACCTCCATAAAGAGACCACAGAAGGGTGGCACAGGACCCCATAGGGGAAGAAACAACTCCTGGTGGGGACTCAGTCATTTGGGGTAGAACTGGGACAGGAAGGAAAGAGGGAGGTAAGGTGCCTGCCTGGCACGGTGACTTGGTGGGACATGGAGTGAATTCTCAGTCATCATGGGAGCAACTGCACATGAGAGGGATCTGGATGTCATTGTCCACCAAGAGGCAAATGACCTGGCTGGGAATGGGATCAGAGCAGTGCAGGAGGAGCTTGTAGAGTTGAGGCAGGGCCTCAGACAAGTAGCACATATGGTAACCTTCTAGAAGGTGTTGCCTGTCTATGGAAAGGGTGACGCTAGGGTACTCTGCACCATGGAATTCAATGAATGGTTGAAAACTGGTGCAGAGCTCAGGTTTTGGCTTCATTGGGGACTGGGGTCCACCTGGAGGGATACAGTCATATACCGCACAATAGTCTGCAACTGTCCAGGAAGGGAACCAGAACCCTGAGTGATAGGTCTAAATGCTTCATTAGCAAGCATTTAAACTAGTCAAGGGAGGCACTGAAAAGTAGCAGGAAATCCTAACCTCCCTCCACAAAATACGGTAGTTGCGAGGTAAACACCAATGCAGAGAAGTCAATAAGGAGCAGTACAGGGTAAATGCAAAAAAGCAATGGTAGTAAGGACAGGGATGGGGCTAAAAGGAGTAAGATCATCAAAAAATGTAGGGTGATAAGTATCAATGCCTGTAGTCTGTGTAACAAGATCCCTGAACTATTGGGCTTGATGGAAGAGAGACACCTGGATATCGTGGCAGTCACAGAAACATGGTACACAGAGAACCATGACTGGGATGTCAACATACCAGGGTATGCAAGCTACATGAGGGACAGGAAGGGTAAAAGAGGAAAAGGAGTAGTGCTCTTTATGTAAGAGAAAGGATCAAAGCAACTGAACTAATGGATAAACAGGGAGTAGAGGAGGCACTGTGGGTCACCCTGAGACAGAAAATGGTGCCACAATCCACACTGGGGTTGTATACAGACCCCATCTCATGGGGAGGCAATGGACAAAGAAATTATAGACAATATCCTTAGGATGGCAGGAAAAGGAGATATTGTTGATGGGGACCTGAATATGCCAGATGTTAACTGGAGCCCTTTGCTGCAGCCACATCCAAGAGCAGGGTTATACTTGACGCTCTACAGGGGCATGCCTCAGATAGCTAGTGGTAGAACCCACTCAGGAGACAGCAATCTTAGACCTGGTACTGTCAAATGGGGATGGAGAAAGAATCTCATATTTAAAAGTGGGTAGCCATCTGGGAACAAGCAACTGCCAAACAGTGTGGTTCATGATAAACTCAGCCACTGAGTCAAGCCTTACAAAAGCAAGAGTATTGGACTTCAGGAGGGCTGACTTTGGTAAAATGGGAGAGCGCCTCAGAAAAGCACTAGCAAATGGGCAAGAAGAAGGGTGGAGGAACAATGGAGATGAATTAAAACAGACATCACAGAGGCAACAAGCCTTGTGTGAAGCAAATCAACAAGACAAAACAAAGGAAAACAACACTATGGTTCTCAAAAGGGATGGTGGGGAAGGTTAAGGAGAACAATGTAGCATTCAGGAAGTATAAGGAAACACAGAAGGAGCAGGATGGGGAACTGTACCTGTTAAAGCAGAAGAAAGCAGTAAGGCAGTCAGAATAGCAAAGGCCAAACTGACGAAGACAGCCAACTCAATTAAGGAGGATACAACCTTTATAAGTACATTAGGGAATGAAGAAAGACCAAGGGAGGATAGTGAGGCTTAATAAAGTGAAAGGCGGTGGGCAGAGGGTGACAGTGAAAAGCAGGGACACTGAATGAATACTTTTGCTCCGTATTCACAAAGGAAGAGGAATGGGAGATACCTAAATCAAAAATAGAAGCACTCTGAATAGGGAGGTCGATACTAGTCCATTCACATAAGAAAGGGTTCTGAAAACCCTTAAAATTGAAAGTGATGAAGCAGTGGTGCCTGACAGGATTCACCCAAGAATTCTGAAAGAACTAGGGTAGAACTAGTGACACCACTGACTACCCTATTTAACAAATCCTTGGAGGATGGTGTGGTACCTGAGGACTGAGGAGGGCAGATGTGATCTCCCTTCACAAAAGTGGGAGCAAGACAGAGGCAGAAAACTACAGACCTGTTAGTTTGACCTCAGTGGTAGATAAAATGATGGAATCAGTTCTGAAAGAAAGAATTGTTGAGTTCCTAGAGTCCAGTGGGGCACAGTACCGAGGCAGAATGGATTCACAGCAGTGAGGTCATGTCAGACAAATCTAATAGATTTCTTTGACTGGGTGATTAAAGTAGTAGACCAGGGAAGGGCTGTGGCATGGCACACTTTAGCAAGGCATTTGACACTGTCCCACTAAAAGATTAATATACAAGCTAGCTAGCCTTGGAGTAGTGTTGTGCAAAACTGAATATTTCACCAAATGAAATATTTAACGTAACTAATGCATTATGCAAATATTTCGTTGAGAAATACAAAATTTCGCCTATGGTTGTAAGCAAACTTCACCCAAACCGCAAAATTTCACTTGTGGGCAAAATTTCACACCCTGGGGAATATTTCACCACCCATAGTGACATTTTGCCACCTGTGAGAGTAATTTTGCCTCCCGCAGTGAAATTGTGTTCAAACCTCTCCCTGGTGTCAAGTGGCCCACCCAGTCATCACGGGCCATAAACATTAATAAGCACTCCTTCCCGCACAGTTACCATGTTGCTCTGTTGTTTGGTTTAAAATATATATATATATATATATATATACCCTTCACTCCCTGGTGTCTAGTGGACTCCCACCCTCCCACCCTATCAGTATATAGTAGCACCCACCCAACTCACCCCCAGTACCCCAATCAGGCCACCAGCACAGTCCTTCACTCACCTCCATGGCCAGCAGCCTGAGTTCTTGAATGAATGAATGAGCGCAGTCGCTGAAGAGAGATCAAGAAACACCAAGATGGTACGGCATTTCTGATCTCTCACACTTAGAGATCACTTGAGTACCCGAACCAGAGTGGTTCCATTCTATGCCTTTTATGAAAACTGGATTGAGGATCATAAATGTCATGGATGGTAAGATGGTTCTCCAACTGTAGTGCCACAACTTTCTCAGTAACCTTCTTCATAAAAGGAAGATTAGAGACCAGTCTGTAGTTAGCAGGGCAGTCTGCATTAAGCGTAGATAAGGACAGATACCACCACTTTCTTCAGGGAACAAGGAAACTCACTTAACTCCAGTGAACATCAGACTATCTCACAAGGATTAGTCCGATGCCATTGATACAGTTTAATAAAGGCAAGTAGGGCCCGTGTCCAAACTACTGCATGTCGGGTACATACCCTTGAGAACTCCGCATGACATCCACGATCTCTGGCTGTTCAAACTCCATCCAACAAAACTGAGGTGTAGCAATGTCCCATTGACCACCATTCCTCCCCATCCCCATAGAGTGAGCTAAGCAAATCTCAGACCTGATGTTGGCAACCATATCAGCAAAGAAGTGAGCAAACTCCTCACACTTATCGTGAGAAACGTTCTACAAAATTGCAGACAGACTGGATTGCACAGTGTGCCCACAGTTCAATAGAGCTCAACTGGTCAATTTGAGCTGCAGCAATCTTCTGGACAGGAATTCTGCCTTCCTATGGGAGATTGCCAACATATAGTTTCTATAATATTCCATCAGTCTAAGTCTGTCAGCATCGTGGATGAATCTTTGCCAGCTACATTTTAACCTTCAGCTTCAGCTTCCTCAAGGCCCCATCAAATCAAGTGGACTGAGGCAAAGGGTGAGAGGGGAACACAGAGAGGAACCAAGGTGTCCGGCACTCCCCATGGTCTGATAATAGGCCTGCAGCAGGTTCTCAGGACCCTTGCTTGCACCCGTAATCCTGATAGGTCCAATCCACCAAAAACCTTCTGGGGTCACTCCTGCAAAGGGTGGTATCAAACCACAGGGCAGGCCTATAAGGGAAGCAAGGAAATAGAACCTTAGAATGTGGCAACTGGTCCATCCAACCAGTTCCAACACCAAGTAGGAAGTCTCCATCCCCAGGAGGAAAATCAGGTCCAATGAGTGACCATGACTGTGAGTCACAGAGACAACTGCCTCTGAAGCCCAATGAAATCATAAGTTGGAGGAAGTCCTGACCAAATGGTGATAGTTTGGCATTGGCCCAGGCATTGAAGTCACCCAGAACCATCACTCTGGGGGCTCCAATACTATGGTGATAATGAAATCTGCAACTTTCTACAGGAACAACTCTCTCTCTGGGTGGATGGTAGATGAACTTGATCCTGCACCCCACACCTGTAACCATGGCACCCTCAAAGGATCTGACTCCCTCAACTGGCACATCTACAAGGTTCAATTCTGATTGAAAACAGATTGCTAAACCCCCCGCTCTTGAGATCCAATCTCATACAGTGTATCACCGAGAACCTGGCTGGAACCACTTCCATCAGAGCTGGGCCAGCATTCTCTTCCAGCCAGGTCTCTGTGCTGCATGCCAGATCTGCTGACCCAACAAGATAGGATATAATGGCAGTCCTGTTTTTAATAGATCTGGTGATGCACAACACCGTGTGAGTCGGGTGAGATACTGGGGCTGGCCAGGCGACCAGCTCAATTAACGTGGAGTCTTTCATTGGTGGAACTGTATATTTTACATTTCCAGCAGAGATGCTCTACATTACACACTTTCATTGGTGAGGCAGTATATTTTACATTTCCAGCAGTAATACTGTACATTGCATGCTTTTTAATATGTATACCCTTGAGGAAAGGAGGGAGAGGGACATGATAGAAACTTTCAAGTACCTCAAGGGAATTAACAAAGTCCAAGAAGGTGGCATCTTTCAGAAAAACAGATGTGCAAGAACAAGGGGGCAATTTGAAGATAGAAGGGGACGGCTCAGAGGTAATGTGAGGAAGTATTTTTCACAGACAGGGTTGTGGATGCATGGAACAGTCTCACTGAGGAGGTCGTGGAGTCAAGAACAGTGGAGGAATTCAAGAATGCATGGGACAGACATAAGGCAGTCCTAGTGGTGGATAGGAGGAAGTAAGCTGTTGGTTAACAAGGATCTGCAGCTTATCTGTAAGGTAGGAAATGGGCAGACTAGGTGGGCCAAGCGGTCCTTATCTGCCGTCAAATTCTGTTTCTGTGTTTCTATGTTTCATTGGTGACACTGTAATTTTACATTTCTATAATTATACTGTACATTACACACTTTCATTAGTGACACAGTATATTTTACATTTCCAGCAGTGATACTGTACATTACATGCTTTCACTGGTGACAGTATATTTTACATTTCCTGCAGTTATACTGTACATTACACACTTTTCATTGGTGAAGCAGTATTATTTTATATTTCCAGCTGTGATACTATATATTTCACACTTTCATTAGTGATGCAGTATATTTCACATTTCCAGCAGTGATACTGTACATTACACATTTTCTTTGGTGACACCAGACACCTGGCAACTGGGGTTTAATGCCAAAAGTGCAAGGTGCTGCATTTTGGGATGAAGAACCAAGGAGGAGTTACCAGCTAGGGGACTGCAGCTAGCCCAGACAGAGGAGGAAAAGGATCTGGGTGTGCTCATTACAGGGTCAATGAACAACGGCACAATGTAGGAAGGCAGCGGCAAAGGCCAACAAAATGCTGGGTTGTATTGTAAGGGGTATATCCTCGAGGAGGGAGGAGGTGATTCTGCCACTGCATAGGTCATTAGTTAGACCACACCTGGAGTACTGCGTGCGGTACTGGCGCCTGTATTCTGAAGAGGGACATTAAGTTACTGAGAGGTGTGCACAGAGTGACAAAGATGATCAAGGGCTGGGGGACTTATCACACGAGAGAGGTTGAAGGAGTTGAACATGTACTCACTGGAGGAGAGGAGAGGAGAGAGACAGGGGTGACATGACTGAAACCTTTAATTGCATGAAAGGAATAAACAAGATGGGTACAGAGGGCTGTTCAAAGTAAAGGAGAGGAGGGCCACCAGGGGCCATGATATGAGACTGGCGTGGAGGAAGGTTCAGGAGGAGATGAGGAGACACTTTTACAGAGAGGGTGGTGGCTGGGTGGAATGTGTTAGCTGCTGAAGTAGTATGCAGTAGAACAGTGGACTGCTTCAAACGAGGATTGGACAGACAAGGGGAGGGTTAATGAAGGGGAAGGGTGGAAGGGAGGGGCAGCTGCAAAATAGGTGCTAGCTGCACATTCGAGCAGACTTGATAGACATCTAGGCCTTTATCTGCTGGCAAATTTCAGTATGTTCATATGTGACACAGTATATTTTACATTTCCTGCAGTGATATTGTACATAACACACTTTCATTTGTGGCACAGTATATCTTACATTTTCTGCAGTCATACTGTACATTACATCTTTTCATTGGTGATGCAGTATATTTTACATTTCCAGCAGTGGTACTGTATATTCAACATTTTCATGGGTGGTGCAGTAATATGTTCTTTTTCAACAGTAGTACTGTACATTCTATACTTTCAGTGGCTGCACAGTATTTTTACATATTTAGCTGTAATATAATACCCTCACAAAATTGTACAAATGATAGAAAATTCAGATATGCCACTCAAGGGCCATATAGAAAAGCTTGGCAGCAGCTGTATCTACTAAAGGTGGAGTAGATGCATGCAAAATTACAGGAATCTGTTTTCAGTTCAAATGTCCTTATTGATAAATAATGAAAAGAGATACATTCAGAAAGTATTGCATTTGAAGTGTAAGCAAAATATCTACAGTGGCGTGAAAAAGTATTTGCCCCCTTCCTGATTTTCTATTATTGCATATTTGTCACACTGGATGTTTTCAGGTCTTTAGACAAAATATAATATAAAGTATAAAGGGAACCTGAGTGAACAAATAACACTTTTTTCACTTATTTCATTTATTTAATGATAAAAGCTAACTACACCAACTGGCACTGTGTGAAAAGTAATTGCCCCTAGTTAAATCAACCCAATTAAGAGGTAATTAGAGTCAGTTGACTGAACACAGCCAGGCTTGATTACAGCCAGCCCTACTCAATATAAACCTCACTTATTTTTGACCCTTACCATCAGAGTCAGTAGCCAGCACAAAGATTCAACAAGCACATTGTGCCATGATCAAGGAAGTTCCTGAAAAGATCAGAAAAAAATTGTTGCCCTCTATCAGTCTGGAAAGGGTTACAAAGCTATTTCTAAGGCTCTGGAACTCCATCGAACCACAGTGAGAGCCATAATCTCCAAATGGAGAACACTTGGAACAGTAATGAATCTTCCCAGGAGTAGGACCTCCAAAATTACTCCAAGGGCGCGTAAAATCATCAAGAATCTCAAAGGATCCTAAAACAACATCCAAAAAACTGCAGGCTTCTCTTGCCTCAGCTAAGGTCCAGTGTTCATGACTCCACAATCAGAAAGAGAGACTGGGCAAAAATGGGCTTCATGTGAGAGTAGCAAAGGCGGAAACCACTGCTAACCAAGAACAACATAAATGCTCATCTCTCATTTTGCAAGAAGCACCTGGATGATCGACAAGCCTTTTGGGAAAATGTTCTATGGACAGATGAGTCCAAAGTGGAACTTTTGGACAACATGGATCCCATAATGTCTCGCTGATAAAGCAAACACAGCATTCCACAGTAAGAACACCATACCAATAGTCAAACATGGTGGTGGTAGTGTGATGGTGTGGGATGCTTTGCTGCCTAAGGACCTGGATGACTTGCCATAATTAAAGGAACCATGAATTCTGCTCTGTACCAGAAAATTCTTAAGGAGAATGTCCAGTCATCCTTCCGTCCAGGTGAAGCTGAAGCGTAGTTGGGTCATGCAGCAAGACAATGATCCAAAGCACAAAAGCAAGTCCACATCAGAATGGCTAAAAGAAGTAAAATTAAAGTTTTGGAGTGGCCTAGTCAAAGTCCAGACTTAAACCAAATAGAGATGCTGTGGCAGGATCTGAAACGAGCAGTTCATGCCTAAAACCTACCAAATGTTACTGAATTAAAGCAGTTCTGCAAGGAAGAGTGGGTTAAATTCCTCCACAGCAATGTGAAAGACTGATATTGAATTATAGGAAGTGTTTGGTTGCAGTCATTGCAGCTAAATATGGCGTAACCAGTTATTAAGTGTAAGGGGGCATTACTTTTTTCACACAGTGCCAGTTGGTGTTGGTTAAATTTTTTCATTAAATAAGTGAAATAAAAAAAAACAAGTGTTATTTGTTCACTCAGGTTCCCTTTATCTAATATTACATTTTCTCTAAAGACCTGAAAACATCCAGTGCTACAAATATGCAATAATAGAAAATCAGAAGGGGCAAATACTTTTTCACGCCACTGTATATGAACAATATTTATTCATTTACTTATTATTTGTGTATTAAAAGTTAGACATATAGAGCTATAAAACAATCCTGTTCACTGATGTGACCTGAAAACTGAACGGAAGAGGCACAATTAAGCAGCAAGAACTAACTATTCAGTATAAAACAGTATAAAATCTGTGTAGGTTACAATTACAATATTCAATGGAACATTCAGCAATGAGAGGACAGGTGGACACAACACTAGCCAGCAGATCAAGTGTGGTCACAGTAGGACACAATTAGATTTTTGAGAAACAATTTAGCAATATAGTTTGGAAAGGCTCTCCTAAGGTGGAAATGCATCTTTAAAATGCCTGACTATAGAGAAGCACTGTGATTCCTGGAATCTAGCCTGGGATTACAGGCTTTTGAAACCTGGGAATCCAGGCAAGCCCACAACAATTTGGCTTGAAGCCTACAGATAGAGACTCATTAAACAGATAACATAATATAAGTATATGATTGTGTAGGCAGTTTTCTTCTGCATATAGGCAAATGACAGTTAAGCCCTTAAGGATGTACAGAAATGTTCAGAGCTGATCACATCATAGTCACTTTTGATCTTGCACAACTCATACCATGGTACAACATTGCCAGGAGACAATAGCAGGTTGGAATTGCTCCAAGAGTTCACAGACTAAAAGCTGCTTTCTTTGGAGGGGTGGTGGGGTGGAGGGAGGCAGAAAGGCAATTGTTGTGTGTGGAATGATCCTTGAAAAATACTTATGGTGCCCATTTTAACAAATAAGCTTTCTCCTACTCATGCTGTAATCTCTTTAGAAATTGCAAATAATCAGAAGTACGTAGAAAATAACTGCAGAGAAATATTGTCGGAGAACAAACAAATGCTCTTCAATACGTATATTATGTTGCCATGCTTTTAAAATGCAAACTCCTGTTTCTTAATCTGTAAGGCTGGCTGGCTTCATGGTACCAGGTTGTGGGGACTGCTCTGGCATGCTGGCAGCTAGAGGTTGTGCCCACATCTTAAGATGACAGGAGAAGAGGCTGGCAAGGAGAGTTTGTGGCACCCTAGGCAGTGTAAGTGACTATGTTCTACCAGCTGTCAGCAGAGAATATTGCAGGGTGCATGCATGAGGAAGATGGATGGGCAGAACAGAGGAGACTCCATGTCACGGCTCCAAGGCCAGCTCAACGTGGCTGCCTTGGTCCACTCAACTAGATGCTGCCTGTCTTCCCAGTCTGCCCTTTGATTTTTTTGTAGCCCTAATTTTTTTGCTCTAGACCCTACTTGATCTATGGTGCAATCCCCACATTCTTTATCATTATGAGTCCTTTGTATCTATCCCAGGCATTTTTGAACCCCACCACTGATTTTGCCCAACTACCTGTGCTGGGAGGCTATTCCAGGTATCCATCGCCTTTCTGACAAGGTGTGCTTCTTCACATCACTCCTAAATTTACCCCATTCAGCTTCATAGCATACCCCTTGTTCAAGAGCATTTTTTTTCTAAAAATACCTCCCTGTTGTACCTTATTAACCTGCCATGAGGTACTTTAAGGTCTCTATCATATCCCCTCCCTCCTGTCCTCCAGGGTGTACATATTTAGCCTCTCCTCATAGGGTTTTTAAGCAGACCCTGCACATTTTGGTGGCCCTCCTCTGGACCACCTCCACTTCATCTATGTCCTTCTTGAGATGTGGTCTCCAGAACTGGTCACAGTATTTAAGGTGCAGTCTTTAAAGTGATCTATATACAGGCAGCACCACCTCTCTCTTCCTGCTGGTGATATCACTCCTATGCACCACAGCATCCCACTAGCCCTTCTCACTGCCTTCTACACTGCCTGGTCACCTTTAAGTCATCCAGTATGATTACTCCTAGGTCTCTAACCTTCTTATTCTTCATCAGTATCGCTCCACTCATTTTGTACTCCACTCCTGGGTTTCCATGACCCAAGTGCATTATTTTGCATAAAAATTCAGCTGCCATACGCTTGACCATTCCTCCAGTCTTTTCAGATCCCTGTTCATCCTGTGCCCCCCAAGAGTCTACTCTGTTGCAGATCTTGGCATCATCTGCAAAGAGGGATATATTCCTTCCAGTTCTTCTGTTGTGTTACTTATAAAGACATTGAAGAGGACTGGTTCTGCACTGATCCCCAACATACCCTCCTGGTCACCCTCCCTTCCTTGGAGCAAACTGCATTTACATCTACCTTCTCTGTCCTATCTGCCAACCAGTTTTTTTCAAGGGTTAGCACCTTATTACCCACCCTCAAGTTTCGCAACTTGCTTACCAGTATCTTATGTGGGACAGTGTTGAAAACCTTGCTGAAATCCAGGTAGGCCACATCCACCACTCCTCCCTGATCCAACTCCTTTGCCACCCAGTCAAGGAAATCTATCAGATTTGTTTTGGCATGACCTTTCTCTTGTGAACCCATGCTGACATGGGTCCTGTAATCCATTGGATGCAAGATATTCTGCAATCCTTTCTTTTAATAGTGTTTCAATTAATGTATGCACCACTGCTGCCAGTCTGACAGGCCTATAACTGCCTGCCTCTTTCTTTGCTACCATTTTTATGAAGTGGGACTATATCTGCCCTTCTCCAGTCCTCCAGGACCTCACCATTCTCCAATGATCTGTTAAATAGGTCCATCAGAGCTCCAGCTAGTACCTCCCTGAGCTTCCTCAGCACCATTAGATGTACCCTGTCTGGCCCCATAGTTGTATCCAGCTTCAGGTTAGCAAGTGCTTTCTGGACTCTCTCCACAAAAATGGACTAGTGTCTATTTCCTCCTATCAAAACTCCTGTTGCCTTTCTGTGGTCCCTCCTTACCCTTCTACTGTGAACACTGAGCAGAAGTATTTGTTCAAGGTGCTACTTTTTCTTGACACCCCACCATACAGTCACCCTCCTTTCCTTCCTCCCTCCCTCCTCTTTAACTTCAAATTGCTCCCTTTGCCTTCATTAGTAATCAGATGTAATAACTTTTATCAAATAAATAAAATTGACCATTATAGTCAGATATACTTTATTGGACAACATATTTAGGAGTGGCTGAAGGCCCAGATCTGTTGCTATTATGAAATGTTTTGAAGTGTTTGATCAAATGTTAATGATGTACAAACAGCATGATGCATGATATAAAGCAAGATGACATCACCACTGGTTCATCACACACAGTGATGCATGCACACCCATTTAAACTTTAATTCTTTGGCCTTAACGTATCAGCTGTTCATTAGTTGGAAATGTTACCTCATCAGCCAATGACTTGATTCTGAAATTTATTTACAATAGATTCGTAGATGCCATTTACAGGGTTAGCCAAACAGAAGTCAGACCGAGAAAATCAACCTAACTGGTTTCTGAAATGCCTACCTCTCAGAGTGCAAACTGTAAACTGTGGTGCATCTATATGTACAATTACAGGGTTTTCAGTGTTATAAAAGTGTCTTTCATCAGAGTTTATTTATTTTATTTATTTGGGTTTTGATGACCGGTAAGTCCACTGAGACAATTACAGTCCCCTTCAGGGTTGACCTGGGGTCGAGAATCAACCACGATGGTATAAGTGCAACAATCAATGCAGTTTGATGGGTTAAAGAACTGTAATGTGAAGCTGAGTGGTTCTGTTTACCCAGAATACTCTCATGACCATAGGAAATCCAGTGACAAGCATATTATATGTCATGTTAAATGACTTTGTGAAATGAAGCATTTAATACTGAAATAAAAGGGTTATTTAAGAGAAACTGTACAGGTACAACCCTAATGAGGAAATTGGAATATTCCAAAACCACACATCTGAGAACTTTAGAATTTTGAATTTCGATTTGCAGCTCTCTTATCCAAATCCTGCAAGTGCATAACGGCTTGAGTTTGCTAAGATATGTCCACCTCAAAAATCTGTCTCCATCACTTACAAACACTATTTAACTTCTATCCTAACAAAACCTCTCCAAATATTAAAAATAAATAAATAATATCCTTTCTAACTTTCTGCTACCTGGCTCTCTCATAAAGCAGAGGCTGCTGGGAATAGTAATTCTCGAAGGTAGTCTGGACTACAAATTTTGAAGGGGCAGAATTGTGTTTTAATTTTCATTTAGATAAGGTATTAGGTAGTTATGTGTGTACAGCCCAGTGTGCTAGGGCTGACAGTGTTTTAAATTGTTTTACAGTGTATTTAGGATTGTGCTACTGGCATGATGCTAACAGTACCTTTGGAAGAAGTCAGGTCATCAAGACCTATAAACAGAGAGTGCTTAGTGCCAGTGCTCACACCTGCAACTGCAAAAGGAATTGAGTTTGTCAAGAGATGTTCCCACCTGAAACTTATTCCCTTGTCACTTAAGAATACTATCTAACTTCTGCCATAACCAAATCTGTCCAAAAATATTCAGTGTGTTATGAATAGTAATACCGTATTTCACCATTTTGAAGCTGCGTCTTCTATTACAAACTTTATTTTTTATGCTCAGCTTTAATTTGGGGGCAGATACAGTTTGGAGGTGGCTTATATTAGTAGCGCCTGGTATAGGGTATGCATACAATCTATGGCTGACTACCGAGGAGAGACAGCAGACTGCAGGTGAGAACCACAGAGCACTATCAAAATAAAAAATGTTGGAGTGGGTCAAGGATGCTTGGTGGCTGTCACTATGGAAAACATAGTAAAGTCATTTCAAGCATGTGGGATAACATCCACTGATCTGGATATTATACAGTGCACCTGAGAAGACAGAATAGCACTTGAAGCTTGTGGTGCAATTGGGAAAAGCTGGCAACACTACATGTAATTTTTCATGCCCCAATAACAATGCCACATTACATTGACCAATGTACTAACCTTTTCTTTATTTTCTTGCAAGGTTCCAAGTTACCTGTGAGTTGTAGTGCATCCAAGGAGGAAGAATCAGACTTTGGGGAAGAGGAGGATGCAACAAATGCTGACTCAAAGGCAGTGAAGTAGATGCTGAGCAAGGCAGCGAGGACAGGTTGACTTAGCATTTATTTTTGTTCATTATGTTTCTAGTAACTAATGTGCAGCCAAAACAAAAAAAGAATAAAAGCACTTGTAATCTGCAGTACCTTGTCCTTTCATGTTATTGTCACTGCTGAGCAGGTTGCTACCACATGGTAGCAACATGCTGGTACCACATGGTACCAACCCGGAAAGTTGCTCCATGGCATCAGTCAGTTTCTCATGATACAGTCCGTATACACTCAGTGCTGAATTGATCTGGGACTAAATCATTTTATCACAATATGGAATGGGAATCTGCTAGACTGGTAAGGAAATAACAACATGAGTTGTTAAGTTGTTGGGTTTCTAGCTAAAGTAATGGTGAATGGCGGTGGCGTGCTATGAGTGAATTTGCAAATACCACAGCACACTGTCCGGGGAGCAAGAGTAAGTTTTCAAATATGAAGCAGCAGCACAGCAGCAGAATACAGCTGCAGCTGTTAGTAATATTAAAAAAAAGCACAGGACAGTATTACAGATGCCAAAGATGACGATTCTGTTCAAACATAGAACAAGTCCTTCATTTGAAACTGGGGCTAATATTCGGGAGCAACTTTTATTAACAACACTTGATCTGATGTGTGCTTGTATTTGAGGGTGGATACTATTTGAGATCAGCTTCAAAACTGTGAAATATGGTAGTGCTTGTAAATACTGTTTATGTTTTGGCCTTTCTCTGTTATTACCCTTGGTAGGAAGCCAGGCAGTATGCAGGGAATAGAAGTCCCTAAAGAGATATATCCTCCAACTCATGGAGAGTGTGACCAGTAGCATGCAGGACAGGACCCCCCTCCCCTGGAGGAAACCTTTTAGGACCCATAGCTACTGATGTGCCCATCCTCTGGGCAAGCAAAGATGAGATGAATAAATGCTTGTCTGATTTCTGCTTCTGGATTAGGGATGTATAATGCAAAGGCTGATGAAATCCATCTTCCAGGTCTCTTGATGATATATGTAGGAATGTTATTCTTTGACGTTGAAGATTTTTCAAATTCAAAAAGAAAGTCCTGAAAAGGAATAAGGATAAAGCCCAAGTTGATGCAGAAGAGTCCTGATGTGTTCCAGGAACCATTTTTGATGTCATAGGCGTAGGTTATGAGAGATCAGAAGAAGATGCAATGGATATGCACATAAGTGAAAAGCATGGTTTGGTCAATATTTGTTTCTGGACACCAGTTGTTATAGGATGGGAAATATGTTATTTGAGCTCCTCTATGAGATTTGTCAGTCTTTGAGGAAGGAAGTAACAGGATATAACAATTGGCTTGTTTCTGGAAATTGGAGACCTTAGGGGAATTAGAGGAGGAAGATGATGCAATGGAGAATTCTCCTGGACACAGGAATCCATAGAAGGCTAGCCAAATAGCAGAAGTGACTATGATGTTCGATGTAGAATCAAAAGGAACTGCCTCCAGAAAGTCCAAGAGGTTTCTCATTAGGATGCCATCAATAGAGAGATCAACTAGGAGTTCTGGTGCTTGATGCTGTTTGGATACCAAGTAAAAGGAGTTTAATAAACAGATTAGAAAACAGTGAAGGTGAGGCTGGAGAATACTGCAAATAAAAGAACTGGATACCTGCTAGGTGTGGCATAAATGTCCATATGATAATTGCAAGGATTGATGGCAAAAGTTAGGAATGTGAGAATAATTTGTTCTACATAAGCAGAAGTACTCAGGGAGGACTGCAGTGCACAGAATACAGAATACATTTTCATGCTATTATATAACATCTCTGGTGGCTTGAACTAGAGTGGCCAACATAATGACATTGGCTTGCTGGACATAATATGCTAAATCGTATGAGTCCACTGAATTAAGGAGGCAGAGTCATGACTGAGTCTGCTGAAGGATGGAGGCAATGAAAGGTCCTTTTGAAGTTGTCCACTGTGGTTGATTGTCAGAAAACAGAGACTGTCTGGAGGACAGCAATGACCCAATACAAAGGCAGCAGCTCCTATTGGGTAAATCTGAAAGAGAGGACATTGTTGAAAAGCTCAAAGAAATGTAACGTCTTGAGGCCAGGGAGCAGCTATCTAGGACTGCTTAAAGATAGCAGCATAGCCATGCATTGGAGATGCATTGCTGCATATTCTGGGTGTAATTCAGGAGGATGTTCTTTGTAGAACATTGAACAGCCATTCTAGTAGTCTAGAAAATGGGACATCATAGCTAGATCAGATTTTGATTATGTGAATGTCAGGAGGTAGGAAATAAAGGATCAACATTGAGGAATAATCTGCATTGCAAAGTTGAGGCATCCTGGGGAAAGAAATTCTTGTTTCATGCAAAAGGATCAGATCGAAAAGGACACCACTAAAACTTGTACCCTGTGAAGTTTATTGGGAGGTAACCTGGCTTCCATATGTTCAGTATCCAATATTATGCCAAGGAATTTGAAGGATGTCACTGACCTGAGGTTTTCTTTGACAGTGGAACTGATAGCTCTTGGAGTAAATGAATGAGAGCAATAATGCCAGCTGTGGGAGGAGACTCTAGCAAATCTATCAGGAGAAAGTCATCTAACAGATGAACAGCTACTGGACCATTACTTACATTAAGCAAAGCCCAACACATCACTTACATTATACCAAGATTTGGGCTGCTTTTGCATCTGAAGTTTAGACAAACTGCAAAATAAAAGTGTTCCTCCCAAAACATACCATATAGATGACAGAGAGACAGAGTGATGGGTAGCAACTTAAATGGGTCTGTGATATAAGCTTTTCAGAGCCAGGATCCAAGACTGAAGCATTTGATAATTGCTATTGCACAATTAATATGAACATAGGATAGCAAAGAATCATTAGAGTGGATCAATGATTGATACTTGGGTGGATGATGACAGAGGTGCAAAACATCGACCATGAGGAGCTTCTGCTGGACACTTTTCTAGTAGCAACACCTGTGGGACTAATTTGATAGGTAGGAAATGGTGGGTACTGAAAAGGACCCAGGAGGAATTCTTTTGAAGTTCTTTTGTAAGAACTGCTGGACTACTGAAAGATCCTTCACTGCAAACTGAAGATTGTGACAGTGGAAGGTATCAAAGGAAGCACTGATATGCCTGTATTGAATCCATGAGAAAAGCAAGAAAGGATCAGCTGCACAACTGGGCAAGAAGAATGAGAAGCTAGAATCCTGGATAAAGCTTGTAAATTGATCAGTGTAAATGGATGAACTAATTTTCATTGATGAGGTTGTGAGATTTCAGACAAATATAGCAAGCACGCAAGGCCACCACAAAAGCTGAAGATATGAAGGTATGTGCAATCAGATCCAGGGAAGTTTGTATAGTTAAATGTATTCCAATTGTCTTGCCTGCAATGCATTTAACAGGCTTCACCTCAAATGCCCTGTCTGGCATGAGAAGATGGAAAATTGGAGATGGTCCAAGTTAACCTTGGCAAAGAGCAGAAGTCGAGCCTGATTGATGATCAAGTCTTGCTGGAGTAGTGGATGAAGTGGTGTCAGACACAGTTAGAGGGCAAAAGGAAACAAAATGGGAAAAGAAGCTGCACAGGAGCTGAGTAAGTGTGCTGCCTAGCAAAGTGACAAGCAAAAAGCTCATTGATGGTAATTGCCCAATTTAATTTCATATTGTAATGTGCCAATGCTGCTGTGGCTTTTGCAGAGAAGGATCAATGGTAATAGTAGAAATGGGTTCCTCCATATTAGATGCCTAAATGAATGATAAGGTATAGGCAGAAGTCCAATTCCTCACATCACTAGGGAAATGCAGAAAAGAGCACATCACAATAGAGGCTGAATGCTAGGACAAATTCAGAGGCAGTCAGCTTTCTTCAGGAGTCTGAGATCTTTGACTTTAAAGCACAGAAATGTCATCACAGGATAGAATTCTGAATTCCAGAGTAGTGGAGGCTCTGAGATGGATGGAGTACTGACATTTGGAATAACACTCAGAGAAGCAGGGATGTCAGAAGCATTGCTGGTGTTCAGAGGGAAAAAGCTGATGTTTTGGAGGCTACAGTAAGCAGAGCCTGGAAGCAAACTTCAATAGCCACGATACTGGATTGGAGTTTGGAAACTGAAGAGGGAAGCTAAGACATAATGTCTTGAATTTCTGACAAAGGAGCAGGTTCCAATTGAGAGTGGGATGTCTTGGACCAGGACCTTAATTGGGTTGAGACTTGGAAGCTAGGAATAATAATATAACTCCGTTTGAGGGCAGAACCAGAGTGTTGGATACCAAGTTTTTCAGTTCACCATGAGGCAGAGAATGTTTCAATCTTTAATGGAGTAGTTGGATTTGGCAGCCTGTTTACGAGCTGGAGAAACTTGGGAAGAGGTCCGAGGAGACCTAGTAAGACCTTCTTTGAGGTTTGTAGGCTGACAGTCGGTAGGTGCAGAAGATGCCATGATCCTAATATGTGCTGCATATTGCATTGAGATTGGGAAGAAGTATGAGGGGACCTTAGAGGACCTCTTCAGTGTTACAAGCAGAAAGTCGGTAGACATAGAAGAGGCCATGATAGCAAAATGTACAGGATTGCACTAAGAGCGGAAGAAGTCTGAGGAGACATTACAGGACATTCTTCGGAGTTCATATGCAGAGTCAGAAAATGTAGAAGATGCCAGGATGCCTATGCACAATGGCCCAGATATTCAAAAGGTTGCATAGGCGCAACAGTGTTCACCATGCACAACCCACTGATGCGCCCTGGAGCGATATTCAAAAGGGAAAGTGCACTGCACAAATCCCGATGTGCCAGAGCGCATCAGCAGTGTATGCAGTTGCAGGTAGGGATGGCATGCCCATGCATACACTGCACAGCCCGATATTCAGCCCAGGATGTGTGGAGCCATGCATCCGCAACCCCTACCTGTGCCAGCACAAAGTTACCCCCAAAAAGGGAGCAAGGGCTGGCCACCCACAGCTGAGCTGCCATATTGCAGGTCACAACACGGCATGCCACCCGTGGGTGGCCACCCCAGCTCGGCTGCACCTCCATGCAGTAGGGCCCCCCATGCCCAATTGCGGGCATTAGTAAAAAATGATTAATCCACAAACCCTGGTGGTCCAGTGGACCGCTGCCTGATCACGGGCTAAGTAAATAAATTAGATATCCAAAATCCCTAGTGGTCTAGTGGACCACTGCCCGATCATGGGCTTCAGTAAATAAATGAGATATCAATATCCCTGGTGGTCCAGTGGACCACTGCCCGAATGGGGCTTCAGTAAATAAATGAGATATCCAATATCCCTGGTGGTCCAGTGGGCCACAGCCCGATCGCTGGCTTCAGTAAATAAATGAGATATCCAATATCCCTGGTGGTCCAATGAACCGCTGCCCACCCGATCACGGGCTAAGTAAAAAATAATCTAACCTCTATCCCTGGTGGTCCAGTGGACCTGTCTGCCTGATTGTGGGCTCATGGGCTAAGTACAAAATAAAGAATCCAATATCCCTGGTGGTCCAGTGGACCACTGCCCTGATCACGGGCTAAGTAAAAAAATAATCTAACCTCTATCCCTGGTGGTCCAGTGGACCTGTCTGCCTGATTGTGGGCTGAATGTAAAGAGAAGAAACCTATTATCCTGATGGTCCAGTGGACCCTCCTGCCCACCCGCCCACTGATCCCCCACGCCCGCTCCCAGGTAAGCCCATGACTGACACTGTCGGTAAGAATGCGTAATTGGTCCACAGTGGCAGCCAATGGGCATGCAGCCATACCGTACTACACATTCCAGATATCTGAATGGATCCATTCAGATATCTGGAATAATGTAGTATGGTATGAACAATGCCCATATTGGGTCCTATTCACTAAGGGAAGCACTACATGCAGAACAGACATAAATGTGGACATGCAGCTGTGCACCGCACAAAGGGAGTGGTTATCCCTCTGTACAGACAGTTGGTGAGACCCCATCTGGAGTGCTGCATGCAGTTTGGAGACCTCATCTATGCAGGGACATAGACAGGATGGAAGCAGTCCAGAGGATGGTAACTAAAATGGCGCAGAGTCTACATCAGAAACCATATGAAGAGAGACTGAGAGAGCTTAATATGTATACCCTTGATGAGAGGAGGGCAGGGGGACATGATAGAAACTTTTAAGTACCTCAAGGAATCAACATAGTACAGGAGGGTAGCATCTTTCAGAAAAAGAGATGTGTAAGAACAAGGGGACAATGTATAGTTAGAGTGGGATGGCTTTGAGACAATGTGAGGAAATTATTTTCATGGAGAAAGTGATGGATGCATGGAACCACCTTCCTGGAGAGGTTGTGGGGTTTAAAATAGTGAGGAATTCAAACATGCATGAGACAGACATAAAGGCGTTTATAGTGGGGGTTGCAGGAAGTAGGCTGTTGGTTAACTAGAGTCTGCAGCTTATCCAATAGGTAGGAAATGGGCAGACTGGGTGGGCCAAGTGGCCCTTATCTGCCATCAAAGTCTATGTTTCTATGGTGTGGAACCATGCGGTATACCTGACACATCCTGACACGCCCCAGGACTCCCAGGTGGAGACTGAGAAGGTGCACAGCTACACACAGGGCAGACCTCAGTCTGTGCAGGATGATGGGAAAACCCCTTGACCCCACCATAAAAGGCGCTGCAGACATGCAACATGACAGCAAAATGCACAGTGCAGAAGAGGCATGTCAGGCGCAAGCATACCACGAGACAGGGGAACATGCATGGCCGGCATAGCGTGCCAAACCAGCACTGATGGTGGATGAAGCATGGCAGAGGAGGTGATGGAAGGCTCCAGTAGTCTCCGAAATTCATGGGGCAACAAGTGGCCATCCTTGTCACCGATGTCAGGCAGCACTTTGATGTGGTCTTCTGGTAGTGGGCACTGAGCACCCTGCCAGAGACCAAGGCCAGAATATGGCTGGACCTGCAGTCAGCCAGCAGTGCAGCAGGACCGGAGGCATGCACTTCGCAGCAATCAAGCACAAGTGGGTGACCTCCGGTCCCAGGTGAGTGGCGGCTGACCCTGGCATGCTGGAGCCTTGAGTCCTCACAGGCGTATAACCACCCATAGATCCCACCTGACACCCATTGGCGACAGGTCATGGACATCATCAGTGACATACTCACAGCTGGGAGCCTGAAGGCCTTGACAGCATGCCAGGTACATGCAATGTGGGTGTGCACAGGACATAGCCACAGCCAGTGAACCAAACACCAGCGACAGTCAGCAACAACCTGTCCTTTTCATCCCCACAGTGCCTGATGCTGATGGAGCTGGTGAGAGACCAACCAGTCAGGGACCTGACCAAGATGGCAGTTCACAGTGGGCAGGTGATTAAGGTGGGTATAGGTCAGACTATGGAACACACAGGCACAGATACTGGACACACAGACACAGTAATTGGTTTCACCCTTGTCACACACAGGTACACAGCAGCACAGACCACTGGACATGTAGAGGCAACAGCCAGCCAGCTACACTGCTACAGAACAGCCACAGTGCTGACAGTGAACGGACCCAGGAGCAACAGCACTGTGAGGAGGACAGCAGACCAGGCACAGGTGGAGGCACACAGGATGACAGTGATGCAGAGAGGAAGGAGTGCAGCATACCCATTGGACATCAGGCACGGTGCGGAGTAACAGCACCTCTGCCAGACCGACAGCAATGGGGTGTGGCCAGAGGTACAGGCAATACAGGATCCCCAAAGGACTGCTGCATCAGTGCCCTGAGGCTCCACCCAAACCACCTGGAACACAGGACCAGGATAACAGAATACCGATACCCCACTGCTGAGTGCTGCTGTCCTGGGCACGGTGGGTCACTCCTTGCCAGCTACTACCCCGACCTCCATGTGGGCTGGGCGTGACCACCAGCAGGCAGCATGTGAGTGTACAGAGGTGGTGAACTACCTCATGGAGGCCATGGTGGCATCCATGTAGGTGCAAGGAATGGATTGCTGAGAACATCTCTGTGGGCGTGAGGCGCAGGACAGCATGGCCACAGTGATGGCCACAGGCACATGGGCACAGGAACTCCTGACCGATGGGGTGGCTGTGGGTGCCAGGGCATGGGGTGGATGGCGATGCTGCCAGGCCATTGCAGCCACCTTGTCACCCAGCAGGCATGGCCGCCGCTGCCATTATGGCAGCACCATGGAACCAGACACTGTGTCAGGTCCTGCACCCGTGTAGCCATGGGAGCAAGGCGAAGGGGCCACACTGGTGACACAGGCTGACATGGAGGCTGGAGCAAGCACCATGACCTGGTGGTTGTGCTATGTACATGTGGCACAGGCGGCACAGGCCATATCAGCCCTGTAGTGCACATGGCGGTGGTTGTGCAGGGCACAGCCGTGGAACACTACAGCAGCAGCCGCAGCACAGTGAAACACCAGCCCCAACAGCAAGCATGGCCAGCACAGGCTAACGGCACAACACACAAATCCATGGGCACACCACACACACACACACACACACACGCACCCACAGCACGTCCATAGCCACACCCTATGGGCTGGCACCATCTGGGGAGGTGCTGGGTGCACTGCATCCTGCCACAGGTATACAGTGCACTGGAATGCCACCACACTCAGTGTCTGGTTCCTCGACTTGACACGGTGTGCGGGTGGTGGGGTGTGTGGTGTGTGTGTGTGTGTGTGTGTGTGTGTGTGTGTGTGTGTGCTGCTTTGTGCACTGCATCTCCATGATCACCTCCGTCTGCTGTGCCTGTTTCTGTCCTGCATGCCTGTGGGCTGGCATGTTCTGCTGCTGCTGGCTGTTTTGGCCTGGTTATCGCCAGTGCAACACTAACATGTGGCCTGTACCTGTCACTTGGGATGGTGCAGCCACCATGCACTACATTGGTGCTTGCGTGGCTGGCGTGTGCGGCTGCCAGTGCCCGGCATCCTGTATGCTGCCTTGCTGTGCTCTCTTGCCTGTGTGTGAATGGTGTAGGCTGTTTATGGCTGGTATCTGAACAAGTAGTGTGTTTGCAGTGTGGACACATGCCCTTCTGATGTGTCATGCATTGTGTATGTGTGTCCGCTGTCCTTGGCGTACTGCTTCTGCAGCTCTGCCCCTCCATTGCTGCATACCCCTTGCCATACAGGTTCCCATGGTTGCACTGCATGGCTCTCCATGCTGTTTGTGTACCCCAGCGGCGATGCTGGCTTACATGCATTCCGCTTTATCCCCACCCAGCACGGGCATACGCCGGGTGTGTGTGTAGCAGTGCGTAGCATTAGTGAACAGGCCCCATTGTCTCTATACATAAACAAGGCCCCAAATCATTCTTAGTTTATTTTTATTTTGGAAGACACCTTTGAGTCAAGGCTCTTTTACAAAGTTTCCACATTGGGGAAACAATACAGAACATAGTGAGGACAATAACAAGTACAGTAGTTTCAAGCAGCCATAGGCTTTGTCAGGTACATTAAAGCTTTCATATGGAATTACTGTAATATGTACAATGATTCACAGTATGTATGTTAAGTTACAGTAATTTGTGTATATTATTCAAGAACATACAGTATGTACAATAAAAACGAGTTGTAATATGGTTCACTAGAATAAATTAGAAGCTGCTAGGAGAGATGGTAGACACGTGTAGAAGAAGCTAGTGGGAAATAAAAGGGAGGAGATAGGAGAAAGTGTGGGGGTAAAGTTGGGAGGGACTTAGGGGGAGGAAATTAGGGAATTACAATTACAGAGCCATCAGCCTTACAAGCATCCTGAGAAAGATTCTGGAGTCTTTCATCAAAGATGCAATAGAACAGCATGTCTATGAAAGGGGCAAACTGACATACAACAGCATGGGTTCAAAAGGAAGATCTTGCTTATGAAATCAACTCTATTTTTCAATCCTGTAAATGAGCGTTAGACAAAACTATAGCAGTGGATATACTATACCTAGATTTTGAAAAAGCGTTTGACAGTGTGTCACATCATGAATAAATAAACACCGTAGGGAAATTGTTTGGATAGTTGTATTATTCGATGGATTATAGCTTGGCTAGGTAAAAGGAAGCAACGTGTGTGTGTGTGCTAAAGGACATTTATCTAGCTGGGTCACTGTGTCAAGTGGGGTCCCACAGGAATCCGTCCTGGGACCTACCTATTCAATATCCTGTAGCTTCCTTAACCTGTACCTCCTAGGCTTGAAAAGCAAAATATGCAGATGATATTAAAGTTAGGGCACTGATACTTAATGAAAATGATGCTAAATCATTCCAGGCTAACATTGATGCCTTGGATAGGAGTGCAGGGGTGAAGAAGTTGAGGTTCAATATGAACAAATGCAAAGTTATGCTTTTAGGCAAAAAGAACTGTAGATTCAACTACAAAATAAATGGATACACTCTCCAAACAACTGACTCTGAGAGGGATCTAGGAAAACATATCACCAGTGACATGGCCTTTTCAAACCACCATACCAACATAGCAAAACAGGATATAGCATTCTGGCATCCATCAGGAGGAATATAACAAGCATTTGCCAATGCTGAATGTTTGCTTGCTGGTATTGGCATTAGTAGTGCAGGAGTTAGAGAGATGCATAATAGGAATGGCAGGGAATTATTGAAGTAACACAACCCCCACCACCTCCAGAGACGGCAGGTGTTAGGGTGTGTCTTTGGGTCATGGGCCATAACACTCAAGCCATTCCACCTCACCCCATCCTGCAGACACTGACAGGTGTCGCAGTGTGCTATAGGTCTTGACCCTTACTCTCACCCCATTCCATAGGAAATAAGCTGAGATAGGTGCAGTATAGGAGAATGGGATGAATGTTGGGGCTGAAGATCCCAAGACACACCTCAATGCCTGTCAGTGGCTGCAGGGTGGGGGTGGAATGGTGTGACCATTATGGCTAATCCCATGTTACCCGATGCCTGTCAGTCTATACAGGGTGGGCATTATGGAGGGTGTTGGGGTTGAAATCCTACTGCCTGAGTGTTTGTTATATTTTTCCTCCAAATTTTCAACATGGACTTTTGGAACCCCACCTCATGAACAGTGGCAGTATCGTTTAGTTACTCAATCCCAAAAGATATGATTTTGCGCAGCTAGTGTGCCATTCGGTGCCACAGGTGTGAAAACACATTTTGGGCAGGATGTGAAAAATGACAGCTGAACTGTTCATGAGGAGGTGTGAAAAATGGAAATGTTAAAATCTGGGTGAAAATATGAAAAATTGGTGACATTACAAGTGTGCATAGAAACAGTGCCACACACGCTTGTAACAGTCATTTTTAAAGTTTTCACCAAATTTTCAAAATGGCCTTTTGGGACCTTCACTCATGAACAGTGACACCGTGATTTTGTTAATCTGTTCTGAGAGTTGATTTCACACAGTGACTTCACATTCTGTGCCACAGATGCAAAAACACTTTTGGGAAGGATGCAAAAAATGACAGCTGTACTGTTCATAAGGGGTGTGAAAAAATGGCAATGTTAGAATTTGGGGCGAAAATATAAAGAATTGATGAAGTTATGAGCATGTGTAGAAAGCACAATGGGCGTTCTTACGCAGTCATTTTTGGAGTTATTGCACGAATTTGCAACAAGGAGCTTTTGGGACCCCTCCTCATGAGCAGTTCTATGTGATGTCGGCACCCATGAAAGGCGACCTGCAGAAGAGGGATGTCAGGGTGGTGAAAGCATTTCCCACCCTGACAACCCTGGTGCATGGAAAAACGGCACTGGGGACTAAAAATACTTGCTTTCTGTGGGGGAGGCTGCACCACCCACCCACCCACATAGGGAGCTTCACTCCCCACCCCACTTCTTAAGTATTCTCAACTCCAGGGGTGGAGGCATGTCGGGGAGTGCAAAAGCAAAAAAATAAGATTTTGAGTCAGGCGCAAGAAAAGCACAGTAGCCCCGGACCCAGACCCAAACCTGGAACCCTAGCACTGCAAGTGAGTCAACCTCTGATGCCACAGCAACAGCGTGACCACAACACCACCTACATCCTCTCTGCCCCATCCGAGGCCACACTCACTATGTTCACTCTTCCCCCCCCACGTGGGTACACGTAGTGACATCCTGTTGCTAGGGTC
The DNA here is from genome assembly GCA_016271365.2 of Neoceratodus forsteri. Lineage (NCBI taxonomy): Eukaryota > Metazoa > Chordata > Ceratodontiformes > Ceratodontidae > Neoceratodus > Neoceratodus forsteri. The sequence goes on from CM028130.1 coordinate 62,076,054, forward strand.
ACCCACCCCACCACATCCAGTCGCCCTCCTGCCCCTTCATCTTCTGGGCTGTCACCCATATCCTGTCACCATTTCAGATGGCGCCGTGATTCAGGCACCCACCTCACTTGCTACCCTCATGAACAGTTGCATTGTTGTTTCATTAATTGGTCCTGACAGGTGATTCCCACAGCAACCATGAAATTACCTTTCGGGACCAAGAAATGAAATGTCAGTGCCAGTGTTCATAAAATGGGTCCAAAGAATCCATGTTCAAAATGTGGGACAAAAACTCAAAAACTGGCTGAAATATCAACCTAAGTTAAAACCCACATTGACTGCTATTATAGGGCCTACCATCATTTTGTTTAGTTCCCAGATGGTCTTTGAAGAGTGCAGATGTGTTCCCAGTCCACAAAAGATCACTACTCCTGACCTCCGGATGTAAGTATGATTGAGGGGTTTTGGGGTGGTGGTGTGCACAGAGGAGGTTGCAGGTTGGGAGAGGGGCAAGCAGGAATGAGGAGGAACAGTTTTCTTTTTTCAGGTAAAAAAGTCAGGGACTGTTTTCTTTTTAAAGGTGAAATATTAACAACATGGATTTGGCACACTGGGGTGGGATCCCAGTGTGCCAGAGTACTGAGGTGGATCAATACCAACCCAGGGATTAGGCATCCCATGGTTGGCTGAGAATATAGGGTCTTGGGGGAGCAACACATCCGACACTGGGAGTGGGCATCCTGGTGTTGGAAACATCAAAAATTATTTTTGGTACACTGGGGTGGATTCCCAGTATGGCACATTAATGGGGGAGTGGGGATACATGGGGAAACGGAGACTGAGCAGCAGTGGGAGGAGAGGAGTGTTTATGCTGGTGCAATGGAGAACATAGGATGTGGGGTGGGCAGCAGCAGTGGGAGAAATGGAAGACTTTTATGCGGTCTCGACGGATAATGGAAGGTGCAGATCTGGAAGCAACAGTGGGATGGAGTTGGAGGTTTTATGCCAGTGGAACAGAGAATGGAGGGTGCGGGGCAAGCAGCAGCAGTGGAAGTAGGAGGAGCATTTCATTATATGCTAGTGTGATGTGGAATGGGGTGTATGGGGTGGACAGCAGCACTGGAGGAAGCCAACATTTAAATTTGTTGTCCTGTTGTGTGCCTGGTTGGGAGGAAGGGAGCTGATGCTGCAATGACAAAACTGCCCTGATTGCAGTGGCAGATTTATTTCAAGTGTGGCACTCACTCTGAAACTGCCATCATTGGCAGCTTCAGCATTAATTGATGGCCAAGGGAAGTGCCCATTAAAGTGTTCACTGCATTGGTCACAACTCTGCCACACCTCTGCAGTTCTCTACTATATCAATATGTTTCTTGTGCTCTCGCGTGCAAGCAAACTGAAAAAGTAGAGACCAGGAAGTGGTGGTGCCATTATATGTCCTCTGGTGTGTCCACACTTGCAGTATAGTGAAAATTTCTGGATGCCTCTCCAAAGAGGGATGTTAGAAGGTTGGAGGGTGTCCAAACAGGGCAACCAAAATGATAAATGGGATAGGGACAGGCCATATGAGGAAAGATTACTAAGTGGGATTATACTCATTTACAGTATAGAAGATCTGGAGGCGTGTTTAGTCAACAGGGCCTTTAGGAAATGGACCACTGGGGTGTGTGGGTCTAAATAGGAGATTGGACTTAACAACTAACAGAGTGCACCAATTCCAGCTAAGAGTTGACAATGACAATAGAAACCTGAGGGGCAGCTGGTTCTCACAGCTGGTAGTTATGCAGTGGAAATTAATACCAGCAGCGTGTGGTATCTTGTAGCTCAGTGAACCAGTTTAAAGAAAGCACAAGGCAGACACTACACATCACATAGCTTTCAACTGTTGGTAAAATGGTGCAGGTCCAAAAGGCTAATGCTAAATACCTGTTGCACATCTTATGAATCTAGAGTAGGTAGGCATAGAAGATGCCAAGTTGCCACTGCACACTGTGTGCACTGAGTAGAAGGAGACTAACCCAAGCTGCTAGGGTCAATCACAGAACACTGACTAAAGGCCCAGTTCCAGGAGGACACCTTGGAGATGAGTTAGAGGGTTTATAAAGTATATCTCCGGCCTGTGACGATGCACCCAAATCTCGCACAGTAAGACCTACTGAACAGAGGCAATGAAAATAAGGTGCTGTTGAATGAGTAGCAACAGACTTCCATCTCTGGTAGGCAGAGCTAGCCTACCTGCACTTGAATACCTCAAAAGGTATGAGTTTGAGATGAAGACTGGAAAATACTGCTGGTGAGGGCTGCACTAGTAACTGACTGCTGCTTTGTTATACAAGGAGAAATAAACAAAGCAGTAATAATTAGAAGGAAGAGATAAAACAGCCAGAGATGATGACACAAACATGAATGGCAATAGAAACAATCTGGGAACAGAAGGCACAAGAACAGAAGCAATACAAGGAAGGAATTGTTTGAGTATAGCTTTAAGATGGTTGCGACTGTAGCACTTCACAACCTGGAAGCTGTCACAGATATGGAGCGGTGGCTCCTAGAAGTAAAACAAAACTGTCCAAATAAGAGAAGTAAGACAAAACATGCAGAGGAGTGGAATAAAAGAACAGCAAGAAAGATACATACAAGCATGAAGAAAAGTGCCAGGTAAGCAAACTATAGAAGCTGTAGCAAGCAGCATAAATGGATAACAAAAGGGAGGGAGGTGGAGCACCTACAAAGGCAGGAGCCAGGAAGGAAACAGCAGGGATGGGATGCAAGAAAACAACAGATGCTTACAATGTGAATGATGGGGCACACCCACAGAGCAAGCAGAAGAACAAGGCATGGTCAAGCAAAGGAAACAGATGCAGAGCAAAACAAAAACTGGAGAAATGAAGAGGGAAGAGCGAATGGGATGAGGAGAGCAAGGAGAAGAAAGAGCTGGAGAAAGAGCAAAAAGCAAAGTGCATCACAAAACATGTGGGAGGATGGAAGCACAAAAGCACTCAATGAGAAGATGGAACAAACAGGCACAGAGCAAAAAGTGGGGCACAGGAGGGAGAAAAGGAGGTAGCAAGATGAAAGCAGCAAAGCAAGCAGCAGGGAAAAACAAGGAGGCACAGCCAAACAGATCAAGCAGGAGCTCAGTTTGTGACAAAACATGTTAAACATAGGCTGAATGGAAGAGACAGCTTATATCTGGAATGAGGAAGGAACTATTCCCCAAACTGTACCTTGGCTTCAGACCTCCCATTAAAAAAGAAAAAAAGAATCTTCTTTCTAACTTTCTTCTAACTGGCTCTCTCCAGAAAAACTGAGGCTGCTGGAATTGTAGTTCCTGCAAGTAGTCAGGACTACAATTACAAAGACAAAATTGTGTTTTATTTTCATTTACAAAAGAGCTGGGAGATGGCCCAAACAGCAATGCCCAAATACTCAAAATCACAAAAGAGCTCTGCTCTTCGGTCTTCACTTCAAAGAACACACTAGTGCTGTGTCACATATAACGTTATTACTAAAAATATTGTAATGCAGCAGTAAGATGCTGAGTGCTAGCTCAAGGTTGACCAGTGCAAGGTGTCTAGGGTTAAAAGGCCACATTTAAAATGACAGTACAACTATAAAGTAGTGTACATAAGTCAAACTATATACAAAACCACAAAATTGCACAGAAACTGTAAAAATAAAACCAGGTATATAACATTTACAAAATCAAATATGTGATAAGGAATAACGAAAGGGACTAGCAAAGAGGAGAAGATAGGGCGTAAGGGAGAAGGGGAAAAGGGGCGGTGATGGGGGAAAGGGAGGACTAAATGAAGGCAGGGGAAAAAGGATAATGTGACCTCATCAAACCAACCATTCTAGATATAAATACATATCTGAGTTATAGAGATTAAGAGCACAAAATTACTGAATACTGTATTTAAAAAGGTGGCCAACTGAAAGTGATCATTTAACCCTGGAGGATAAAGAGATTTCATTTGGTATTGCCAAAATGCCTCCATTTGTAGCAATTTCTGTCCAAGTCTTCACCTTTCACAGAATCAGAAACCCTATTTATTGCCTGAAATAAAAAGTGATGATCTCTACTCTTTGTCCTGTCAGTGTTGTGCCAAAGCACTTACCCTTTTATTTTCTGAATTCTTCTAACATGCTGTCCAATCCTTTCTTTTAGTTTCCTCTTAGTTTTACAAATATAAAAATAGGGCATTTGCAACACTGGGCAAAATAAATGACACTGATGGTATTACAGGTAACAAAGTCCCAAATGGTATATGTTCTACCAGAGAAAGGATCCTAAATTCCACTTCCACCATCACATATCGGCAGTATAAGCAATTGCCACATTTGTGGTTGCCTTTGTGACCCACATTACCATCCCAATGTGTACTACTAATTGGTCCCTTAAGTTGGTACTTTTCTTAATATCATCTTCAGAGTATTTTGGGCAACACGCATCAGTTCCTGTCTGTAGCCAAAATATGCCAGTTGTACACAATCTGCTCCTTGACTACATGTGCTGAGAAGTGAAAGTCATAATGAAATCTGGGGTACTAGTACTATTACATCTGTACTTTATTGCATTAGTACTAAGTGATAATAGTGTCTCTCTCTGCAAGCCATCCACCTTATCTGTTGTTCATGTGATGATTTCAGTATTATACCCTCTGTAAAAATCTTCCATTGGAACTTCTGCTTGAATCTGATAATCTCCCTCATTTGTAAAATTAAATCACTCAACTAGAACTTCTGCTTGAATCTAATAATCTCCTCATTTGTACAATTTCACTTGATGTCGTAAACCGTCCCAAGCGGGATATTTCATGTCACATGGCTAGGGTGAAAAATACTGAAATGCAGTAATGAATTTTATCTGTATGTTTCCTAAACAAATGGCTAACAGTATTACCATCTTCACTTTTTGTAATTATCAAATCAAAAAAATTGACTGAGCAGTAGTCAAGGGTAATTGAGAACTTTAAGTTTCTATTGGTGATTTCAATAATCAACAAATAAGTGTGACTCAGACTATGTTGCCTTCAAATTAGAAATAGATCATCAATGTATCTCTTACAGAGGTCTATTTTGGTAAGAAATGGATTGAATCATCAAAAATAGTCTCTTTTCTCATTGGGACATACAGATATTTGCATAATTTGGGGCCATGACTTCCACCATGGCCATCCCTTTCCTTTGTAACATTTTATCCTTTAAAAGGAAACAGTTACAGGTTAAAACTTTTCTGACAATAATAATAATACAAATTCAATGAATGAGGCTGAGAAAAGCTCATGCAGGGCTTCCAACCCCTCATTATGGGGAATATTAGAGTATAAAGCCTGAACATCCAGCACAACAAAATAACAATCAGGTTCAACATTAGCATCCCCAAAATGGCAAGCAACTGTGTGGTGTCCCTCAAATAGGAACTAGTGCTTTGAGCAAGTACATTTCTATTGCTATCAATAAATGTTGGTACTGGCTCTGTAAGTGACCTATGCTGGCTGCAACAGGCTGTGCTGGTGGTTTACTTAAACTTTATGAATTTTGGTAGCCCATATATTGTTGCACATAATGGGTATTCCATGTTAAGAAAATCATATGTATCTTTGTGTAATGTCCTTCTTCACAAGTGCCTCATGTAACGAAATATCAGTTTCTTCATTGAAATGTATCATAGGATCTTTCAAGTGGTATATAAAATCTCTGTCTGACAGTTGTCTAGGCATTTCACCTTCATAGTCCCCCTTGTCTAGGTATTATTATAATTTTGTTGTTATTCTTCAAACTCTGAATTGCTTCTTTTCTGCAGATATGCAGTTATAACAACTAGCTGGTTTAAGATTAGAAGATAACTTTTCCAAATTCTGCAGACAAGCTTTTTGAAGATGGAAACAGTTACATTTGGTGGGAATATAAAGGATGTTTTGAGTTTAAAGGTGTTCAAATCAACTATCTCAGAGTCACTTTCTGAGGTATCATTACCCAAGGCATCCATGGAAGAAACAGGTTCAAAGACATCTGCTTTCTTTTTATGAAAAAAATATATTTAAATGCAACTTTCTGTCAATTTATGTAGGCCCACTACAGTCTGAAAATTCTCAAAGTCATTTGTTGCTATGATGGTTAAGCCCTTTTGGAGTATAACATATTAATTTTCTGTCAGGCAATAGTCCAAGATGGTAACTATAATGTAGCTCTCTGATAATATCTGTTCCTTCTCCTGTTCCATATGCTACAATTGTTGCAGTAACCCCTCTCCTGTAGCTTTATTTATGGCCCTTCTCTCTCCTCTGCCTCTTACCTCTCCTTCCCTTCTCCAAAACTGAGCTATTCTGGGGCTGCATCACAACACGCTCTGACAATGTGTTGGACTAACAGTGGGACAGGGAATGATAAGTTTGGAGATATGTATAGGTAGTGTGGGCCTGTCTCGAACTACAACTACTTCCTGGTTCAGAGCAATTCCTCTAGCTGGTGTCTAAACAACTGTTGAATTGTTTTCAGAATCTGAGCCACTGGTATTGATGTTCCTTGGTAACTGGACTTTTCTGAGGGCAGAGCATTTCTTCAAAATGGATTTATTTGCCTTGGCTTGGTTTTTCAATTAAATATACTGTAGTTGATCCATGGCACAGCACTAGTGTGTTCTTTGAAGTGGAGAATGTGGAGCCGAGCTCTTTTGTAATTGTGTTAATTTTCATTTAGAAAGGTCTTAGGTAGTTGATGTGCAGCAGCTCAGTGTGCTAGGGCTGACAGTGTTTATATTATTTTACCCTGCATTTAGGATCTCACTACTAGCATAACAGTAGCAGTGCCTTCTGGGGTCAAGTCAGGTTATCAGAACTACAAATAGAGCAGTAAGTGTAAGTGGTCAGTGAGCACAAAGTGGAGATCGACACAGAAAGTGGCCAGTGTCTGCCTGTGTCAGCCTGGGAAAGGTGGAAGACGACATGAATCTCAGCTAGAAAATATCCTCTGAATAATTAGCGTAAATATCATCCTATAAAATGTTAAAGGATAATGGAATATTTTTAAAAAGGAGGAAATGCACATGAAATTAACATGTTAACACAGAGACATGTAAAACATGGTTCTGCCTTCAGAATGCACCAGTGTTAAAGTGCCGTGACATTAGAGCAGCATTCAGCAATGTCACGACCACTGTTTTTGTTGGGAGGCTGGGTCCCTGCACCCCCTTGTGAGGAGCTGACCTTGGGGAGGCACCGATTCTAGTTTTGGTGCCCTAATGCTGGTACCCTGAATGCCTGCAGTGGTAAAATGTTTATATCTGTGAGCACAAGTCCTCAGATCAAACATATAAGCGTGAAATGCCACTATATCTCCAGTTTAGAAGATGAGTTAGCTCTGTTAAGTGAGAGATTAAGTAAAATGCATGATAAATGAACTTAGGGGTTATTTTGTTAACACCCTTAAACACATTTGTCTAGAGGGGAGGGGATACGTGCACTTCTGAAATAAACCTGCTGCACAAGGTAGGGGTTGCACAAGGAGATCTATTTATTTTTTAAAAGTTTGGTGACCAGGAAAGGCACACTGAGCCGAGGATAGAAACATAGAAACATAGAAGTTGACAGCAGATAAGGACTGCAAGGCACATCCAGTCTGCCCATTTCTTTTCTACCTTATAAATGTGCCATTGGCCTTTGCTCTGTCAATGGCCTATCTATTCATACTCGTCTGTATTGCTCCCTTACGCCTATCCCATGCTTGTTTGAAGCCCTGTGCTGTATTCATATCCTCCACTTTCTAAGGTAGGCCGTTCATGCATCCACCACCCTTTCTGTGAAAAATAACTTCCTCACATTACCCCTTAATTGGCCTCCCTCTAATCTCATGCTGTGTCCTCTTGTCCTGCTATTTTTCTTATATTGAAACATGTTAGACTCTTTCCACTTGTTAATGCCCTTAAGGAGTTTGAATGTTTGATCATATCACCCTCTCTCCTCCTTTGCTCTAGGGTATACATATTGAGCTCTGTTAATCTGTCCCCATATGTTTTCTGATGCAGTCCCTGCACCATTTTGGTTGCCTTTCTCCGGACTGCCTCAATTTGGTTAATGTCCTTATGAAGATGTATGCAGTACTCCAGATGGGGCCTAATCAGTGTCTTGCAAAGAGGTTATTACCTCCCAACATGATACCCCTACCAAAACACCTGACATCCCCCTAGCCTACCTACTGCTTTAGTGGTCTGCTTGGATGATTTCAGGCCATCAGTGATGCTGATGCCCAAGTCTCTTTCTTCCCTTGTGACTGCCAGCAACTCCTCCCAGCCTCCAGGTGGCTGAGGTTTCTCTTCCCAATGTGCGTGATCTTGAACTTCTTTGCATTAAACCCCAATTGCCACTCTTGTGACCATTTTACTAGTTTATCCAGATATCTTTTCATTCTGCCTACCCCATCTGGATCATCTGCTCTATTGCAGATCTTGGTGCCATCTGCAAACAGACAAACCTTACCCTCCAGTCCATCTGCAATGTCACTGATGAAGATATTGAAGAGGACTGGCCCCAGAACTGATCCCTCAGGTACCCCACTTGTGACTTGCATCTCTTCTGACTGTATACCATTTACTATCACTCTCTGTTTTCTGCCTGTCAACCAGTTTGCCACCCAGTTGACCAACTTCTGACACCCAGAGCCTACCCACTTATTAATCAATCTTCTATGTGGAACAGTATCAAAGCTTTGCTGAAGTCAAGGTAGGTGACATCAACTGCTCCCCTTGGTCCACCACTCTGGTTACCCAGTGAAAGAAATCTATGAGATTAGTTTGACAGGACCTTCCTTTTGTAAACCCATGCTGTCTTGGATCCTGTGCTCCTATGGGTTCCAGGTGTTTGCACTATCCTTTCCTTAAGAGTGCCTCCATAATCTTGCCCACTTCTGAGGTAAGACTGACAGGTCTGTAGTTCCCTACCTCCTCCTGCTACCACTCTTGTGAAGCGGGATTACATGAGCCCTTCTCCAGTCTTCTGGGACCTCTCCTGTGCTCCTGAAGGCCAGTCTTTTGGCTCTGACCTTTTCTGCTACTGTTTTTGAAAACCAAAGTGGTTTCCTTCTTCTTTGCACTTCCTTTTCTCTCTATCACAATGGGATGTTGCTTCATGTATTGCATCCCTAATGCTTGCCCTCTTTGCCTGTACCCTCACCTGTATTTCTTTTTCCAGGGCTAGCTTAACTCTATTGGCCATCTTATCAAAGTCAGCTCCTCTGAAGTCCCATATTTTTGCCTTGGAATGGGATGATTTAGTTGTAGTGGCCAAATTAAACCATACCATGTCATGGTCACTGGCCCCAGGTGACCTTCTACCTGGAGATCTGTGATCCTTTCCTTTTAGTCAGTACTAGATCTAGGATAGCCCTGTCTCTTGTGGGTTGTTGTACCAGTTGTTTGAGGCCTCCCTGCAGGGAATCCACCATGTGTCTAGTTCTGGCAGATGTTCTGCTGGTATTGACCAATCTGTATCTGGCATGTTGATGTCTCCCATTATCAGAACCTCCCTTTAGCTGTTATGTTTTGTATATCTTCTAACAGTAATGTCTATGTCCTCCCTGGTCTGGGGCCAGTAGACAACTCCAGTTTGTATGGCTGTCCCATTTCCTGTTTCCAGGGTGGCCCACAGTTCTTCTGGTTCCTTATGTGTATTCTGAATTTCTGTAGCTTTGATATTTTTCATTGACATAGGGCCACTCCACCCCCTTTTTGCACCTCGGTCTCTTCTGAACAGTACATATCCAGGTACTAAAGTCTCCCAAAGTGTAATTACTTGTAAACCACGTCTCGCTAATTGCTACTATGTCCAGTATAGCCTCAGTCATTATTGCCTGCAGGTATGGGATCTTGTTTCCCAGACTGCGAGCATTTTGTGTAATGATTTTCCATTGGCCAGATTTTGGTGTGTTGGTTGTTGGGTGAGGTCTGGCATTTCTCCTGTGCATCATATGGAGAGCTGGACCTTTTACTACCTGGTGATGCAAATGAACTGCAAACATGCTGAACTCCTGTTTGACCACTTGCTGAGGGGAGGGGTGTTCTTCTCATTCAACGTGTAGGGGTTGCACCCCTCTCCCAATTGCTAGTTTAAATATTCTGCAAAGACATCAAACTTCTGCCCCAATGCACTGACTCCCTCCTTAGTCAGATGCAGTCCATCAAATTTAAATAACTTTGCTCCCAAAACTGTTCCCAGTTCCCTACAAATTTGTGTCCTTTTTCCTGGCACCAGCCCTTGCGCCACATGTTTAGCTCCCCTATCTCCCCTCTCTGACTTTCTGTCCATCAGCCCCTACCCAGACTGGCAGGATCTCAGTGAAGGAGATGCCGGACAAAATGGATGATAGTTTGTCACCTGGCCTGGTCAGGTGTTCCTTAGTCTCCACATTGACCGGCTGGCGAGATCATTAGCCCCTATGTGTACTAGGATGTCAATGTTTTCTCCTGCTTCCTGAACAATTTTAGCAATGTGGTCAGTGTCTCTCAACACTGATGTACCTGGGAGAGATCTGACCATTACCCTTGGCTAGAGATCGGTATCATCTCCCTGAATCATGAAGTCTCCCATGATCAGAAGTTTATAGGATTTCCTTTTGCTTTTTGTTTTGTTTTTGCTCCTGTTTTGGGAGAATTTTGTTGTGCTAGTTCCTGTGCTGCAGTGTCCTGCTCTGCAGTGTCCTCTACCCTTTCTTTGATTTTGGAGATAGAGGCAGATACCTGTTTGTAGTTTTATATGGTTTGTGGAGGTAATATGTTGGAGAGCACTGAGTTATGGGGCACCTGATTTGCCCTTCCTAACCATCTGCCAATCTCCCGCACCAACTACCCTCAACGGTCGAGGTGCTTCTGCTGGATGTTGGGGAATTGGCGGGTGGTTCTTATAACATATTTCCTCTTGAATATGAAATTTGAGCTGTGCAGTCTCTGCCCATGCTGCCTCCAGCTGAGCCCTAAGATCTCCAATGGCCCGGCATGTAGGACAGTGTCCTAAATCCTGTAAAACTGCCCTTCTGAAAAGTGTTCTGCAGTACCTGCAGTTAATGATATCAATTCCAGATAAGTTGTTGGTTTTATAACCTGGTCAGAGTAATTAGAAGGAAGAAAATGAAGCAAAAGTTTGATTTTGTGTTTTGTTTGTTTGTTTTGTATAACTTGTTATAACAAGTTAAATTACTAGTGCCCCTGTAAATGAGGTCACGATGTGGATACCCCACTGATCCGTCCCTTCCTGCTTTACCACAGGAAATGTCATGACTGTGCTACCTATATAAAGGAGTATAGTGTGGGGTGGTTGGGGATGGGGTGGGTGGCTGGACCCTTCCCTGCCGAAAAGGAAGAACCACGGATGAAAAAACAAGGAGGTAAGAGCAGAAACAATCAGTCAGCAACAAATGCAGTAACCCTGGAAGCTTATCCTAATGATAGATAAAACTGTAAAACCTGTAAAGCACCATGTGTAATAATTTCTAGAAGATATACTGCACCTTGTGAAACACTTTGCTACAGCTGCAACCCAGAGGAATGTGAAAGGGGATAAAACTAAGCAGGCAGTTACAAACAAATGAAGCGCAATATCTGCAGTTTCAAGTGCAGTACAGTGGTTAACAAAATAGTGGTAGGAATACATCGTGGCATATGGCAACACTACTGTACATAGGTGTCATTAAAGTTTTACAAAGGTATGTGGAGGGATCAAGGCAGATTTAATTTAGATGAGGTGAGCCCACTTTAGAGAGCAAGAAAGAGTGTGTGGAGTGTGAGGGCACATTGCAGAGGGTTGGGTTATCAGAAGGGAGAAGTAGGGTCAGAGGAGGGTGACTTAGGGGTTGGTATGAGAGGAACAAGTGAGGGGAGGTGGGCTTAGCAGCGACTTTAGGAACAGTAGAGATGGGTCTTGGCGAAGAAGAGTGGGGAGTCAGTTCCAAACGGATGGGAGCGGTATAAAAGCAGCCTCCACCAACACAAGAGCTTGGGGTTAGGGATAGAGAAGGTGGGAGTCTTTGTGCAAAGGGGTAAAGAAGGAGCAGAGGAGAGAAGAGAAAATAGATAGGAGGGAGAGAGGCAAACCAGTATTTACCAATGAGGCATGAGCAGTTGTAATGATGATGCAAAGGCAAGGAAAGGGAAATTTTATTTCTTAGGTACCCATTCCTGGAGGCTGTAGGAGCCACACGTAAAATCATAAAATCCAACAAACAACAATAAAATATAAAAACATCAAATAAAGTGCATTAATACAGCTATAAGAATGAAAGTTGGAAGCAGGTCAGCTGTCTACCTAAATATTTAGAGGTTACATCTGGGTAAGCCAGAGCAAAGAGATGGGTCTTGAGGCAACCCAACAAACCCAGCAACTTTTGTGAATGGATTTCATTAACTGCAGGTACTGTGGAACAATTTTCAGAAGGACAGTCTTACAAGATTTAGGACACTGTCCTACATGCTGGGCTTTGGAGATCTTAGGTCTCAGCTCCAGGCAGCATGGGCAGAGATTACACGCCTCAAATTTCATATTGAAGAGGAAATACATTATAAGAACCACCGCCATTTCCCCAGCATCCAACAGAAAAACCTCAACATGAGAGGGTAGTTGGTCCAGGAGGTTGGCAGGTGGTTAGGAGGAGCAAATCAGGTGCCCCATCACTCTCTGCTCTCAACACATTACTCCAAAACCATATAAACACTACAAACAGGTATCTGCCTCGATCTCTGAAATCAAATAAAGAGGCAGAAGACACTGCAGAGCAGGACACTGTGGCACAGGAGCTAGCACAACAATACTCACCCAAATCAGGAACCAAAACTAAACAAGCACAAAGGAAATCCAAAAACTTCTGATCATAGGAGACTCCATGATTCGGGAGTTGATACCCATCTCCAGCCAGGGTGATGGTCAGATGTCTCCCAGGTACATCAGCATGGAGAGTACTGACCGCATTGCTAAAATTGTTCACAAAGCAGAGAGAAAACATTGATGTCCTAGTACACATAGGGACTAATGATCTCGCCACCGGTCAGTTGTGGAGACCAAGGAACACCTGACTAGGCTGGGTGACAAACTATCATCTATTTCGTCCGGCATCTCCTTCTCTGAGATCCTGCCAGTCTGGGAGAAGGGAGCAGATGGACGGAAGGTCAGAGAGGGGAGATAGGGAGCTAAACACGTGGCTCAAGGACTGGTGCCAGGAAAAAGGACACAGATTTGTAGGGAACTGGCAACAGTTCTGGGGCCAAAGTTCTTTAAATTTGATGGACTGCATCTGACTAAAGAGGGAGTCAGTGCATTGGGGCAGAAGTTTGGCGTCTTTGCAGAATATTTAAACTAGCAAATGGGAGAGGGGTGCAGCACCCCATCGTCGAATGGAGAACACCCCTCCCCTCAGCTAGTGGTCAAACAGGAATTCAGCGTGTTTGCAGTTCATTTGCATCACCAGGTAAGAAAAAAGGTTTGTCTCCCCAAACGATGCACAGGGGTAATGCCAAACTTCACCAACAACTAACACACCAAAATCTGGCCAATGGAAAATCATGTACACAAATGCTCACAGACTGGGAAATAAGATCCCAGACCTGCAGGCAATAATGTCAGAGGCTAAACTGGACATAGTAGCAATTAGTGAGACGTGGTTTACCAGTAACACACTTGGGAGACTTCAGTACCTGGCTATGTATTGTTCAGAAGAGACCGAGGTGCAAAAGGGAAGGGTGGCCTGTATGTTAATGAAAATATCAAAGCCACAGAAATTCAGAATACACATAAGGAGCCAGAAGAACTGTGGGTCACCCTGGAAACAGGAAATGGGACAGCCATAAGAACTGGGGTTGTCTACAGGCCCCTCAGACCAGAGGAAGGACATAGACACATTACTGTTAGAAGATATACAAAACATGACAGCTAAAGGGGAGGTTCTGATAATGGACACTTCAACATGCCAGATACAGATTGGTCAATACCAGCAGGAACATCTGCCAGAACTAGACTCATAGTGGATTCCCTGCAGGAGGGCCTCAAACAACTGGTACAGCAACCCACAAGAGACAGGGCTATCCTAGATCTAGTACTGACTAACAAAGAAGGGATCACAGATCTCCAGGTAGAAGGTCACCTGGGGCCAGTGACCATCACATGGTATGGTTCAATTTGGCTACTACATCTAAATCATCCCATTCCAAAGCAAAATATGGGACTTCAGAGGAGCTGACTTTGATAAGATGGCCAACAGAGTTAAGCTAGCCTGGCAAAAGAAACACAGGTGAGGAGGTATAGGCAAAGTGGGCAAGCATTAAGGATACAATACTTGAAGCAACATCCCATTGTGTTAGACAGAAAAGGAAGTGCAAAAGAAGAAGGAAACCACTTTGGTTCTCAAATACAGTAGCAGAAAAGGTCAGAGCCAAAAGGCTAGCCTTCAGAAATATAAGGGAACACAGCGGGATGAAGATAGGAGGCATACCAAACTGCCCTAAGGGAAGCAGGTAAGGCAGTAAGGCAGGCAAAGTCCCAAACTGAGGAAACACTAGCACGAACAGTAAAGAAGGTGACAAGACTTTCTATAGATACATTAGTGAAAGGAGAAAGTCCAGAGGGGATTGCTAAGCTTAATGGAGAAAGGGAGCATGTGAGGAGGAGGACCCTGTAAAGGCATCTATCCTAATAGATACTTTGCTCAGTATTTACTGAAGAGAAGGTAGGGCAGGGCCCACAGCTCAGCATCATGGACACAGGGGAGGGAGGTGAGCACTACTCCTTCACAAAAGAAAGGGTCCTACAAGAGCTTGCTAAGCTCAGGGTGGATAAGGCAATGGGACCTGATGGCATACATCCCAGGGTACTTAGGAGCTAAGGAGGAACTAGCAGAGCCATTAGCAGAATTGTTTAGTGAGTCTCTGAGCACAGGAGAGGTCCCAGAAGACTGGAGAAGGGCTCATGTGATCCCACTCCACAAGAGTGGTAGCAGGGAGGAGGCAGGGAACTACAGACCGGTCAGTCTTACCTCAGTAGTGGGCAAGATTATGGAGGCACTCCTTAAGGAAAGGATAGTGCAACACCTGGAATCCATAGGGGCACAGGATCCAAGACAGCATGGGTTTACAAAAGGAAGGTCCTGTCAAACTAATCTCATAGATTTCTTTGACTGGCAACCAGAGTGGTGGACCAAGGGGAGCAGTTGATGTCGCCTACCTTGACTTCAGCAAAGCTTTGACACTGTTCCAAATAGAAGATTAATAAATAAGCTAGGTAGGCTCGGGTGGGTCAGAAGTTGGTCAACTGGGTGGCAAACTGGTTGACTGGCAGAAAACAGAGAGTAGTGGTAAATGGTATACAGTCAGAAGAGATGCAAGTCACAAGTGGGTACCTCAGGGATCAGTCCTGGGGCCAGTCCTATTCAACATCTTCATTAGTGACCCAAGATGGACTAGAGGGTAAGGCTTGTCTGTTTGCAGATGACACCAAGATCTGCAACAGAGTAGATGATCCAGATGGGGTGGGCAGAATGAGAAGAGATCTGGATAAACTAGCAGAATGGTCAGAAGAGTGGCAACTGGGATTTAATGCAAAGAAGTGCAAAATCATGCACATAGGAAGAGAAACCCTGAAGCCACTTATAGGCTGGGAGGGCAGTTGCTAGCAGTCACAAAGGAAGAAAGAGACTTGGGCATCATCATCACTGATGACCTAAAATCATCAAGCAGACCTCTAAAGCAGTAGGTAAGGCTAGGGGTGTTAGGGTATATTAGTAGGGTATCACAAGTCGTAGAGGAGGTAATAATCCTCTGTACAAGACATTGGTTAGGCCCCATCTGGAGTACTGCGTGCAGTATTGGAGGCCACACCTTCACAAGGACATTAACCAAAATTGAGGCGGTCCAGAGAAGGGCAACCAAAATGGTGCAGGGACTGCATCAGAAGACATATGAGGACAGATTAACGGAGCTCAATATGTATACCCTTGAGCAAAGGAGGAGAGAGGTGATATGATCGAGACATTTAAACACCTTAAGGGCATAAACAAGGTGAAAGAGTCTAACATGTTTAAATATAAGAAAAATAGCAGGACAAGAGGACACAGCATGAGATTAGAGGAGGCCGATTAAGGGGAATGTGAGGAAATTCTTTTTCACAGAAGGGTGGTAGATGCATGGAATGGCTTACCACAAGAAGTGAGTGGCTATGAATACAGTGCAGGGCTTCAAACAGGCATGGGATAGGCATAAGGAGCAATACAAATGACTATGAATAGATAGGTCACTGACAGAGCAAAGGCCGATGGCACATTTATAAGGTAGAAAAGAAATGGGCAGACTGGATGGGCCTTATGGTCCTTATCTGCCAGCCAACTTCTATGTTTCTATGTTTCTATGTTCAACCCTTGAACACCTTGAATGAATGAGCCTCCCTCATGGCTGAATGGAGCAAATCCCACAGGACGGGTCCAGTGACTCTAAAAGTCCTGTCACCAGCAGTTTTAAGCCCCATCCTGGAATCACCAGGAGTCCCATAGAGGAGAATTGGAGGGAGTGGACTAGGCAGCAGGTGTTAGGTGATCCAACAGACAGCCAGGGCCTAGTCTACTTAGGGCATTAAAGGCAAGTTAACTGACCTTGAAGATAACCCTCCACCTGACTGGCAGCCAGTGCAGTTCACGCAGCACCACAGTTACATGACAAAACTTCAGAAGGCCCATCAGCAACCTGGCGCTGCATTTGCACTAGCTGCAGCTGGTGGACAGTATTTCCAAAGACAATGAAGTATAGGGCGTTACAGTAATCAAGCCGGAGGTTACAAAGGCATGAACTAGAAAGGCAGGTCCTCAGGATGAACTAGGAGCTTGATCCTGGTTACGTTCCTCAAGTGGTAAAAACACTTTTGACAATGGATGACACCTGAAATTCAAATGTCAAACCATTGTCGAGGAGCATACCAAGGTTGCGCACCTAGGGGAAACCTTCAATGGTGTTGGCCACAGGAAATGACCAGTTGCCATACCAAGGCATTCATATCACACCTTCAGCCCGCTTCACTACCACAACCTCTGTCTTGTCAGGGTTCAGTCACAACTAGCTGGAGGACATCCAGTTGTGATCTTGGCCAGGCAGGCGTTAACACAGTCACAGCATCCAATGTTTCAGGTGCAAGGATAGATACATTGGGTATCATCTGCAGAGTGAAAACCACATTGTACTTCCTAATGAGTCATCTAGGGGCAGCATGTACACTGCGAACAACATCAGCAACAAGACTGATCCCTGAGGTACACAGCATGACAGGAGCTTTGGGGGGGAGGAGAAATCCCCATCACCACCTGTTGCTTCCTATCAGTGATATAGGACTCAAACCAGCAAATGACAGTGCCAGCGAGTCCACAGTTCTCTGAGATGGTCACGTAGCACAAATTGATCAACAGTGTCAAATGCTGATGAGAGATCAAGGAGAGTGAAAACTGACCCATCTTTTAATCCCTAGCACTAAGGAGGTCATTGTGCACCCAAACTAGTGCTGTTCCCATGCTGTGCCTAGCTCAGAAACCCAACTGGAATGGCTCATAGATATCAAAGGCCACAAGGTGCTCCTCAAGTTGAAGACCAACAAACTTCTCAACAACCTCACCCAAAAATGAAAGGTTGGAGATAGATCGATAATCCGCCAAGACGTCCAGGTTGAGAGATGGTTTCTTCAGGAGAAGTCTCACAGAGCCTCTTTCAAGGAATCCATGAAGGCCCCTCCAACAATATGCACAGGACAATAAAAGCAAACACGGTTCCAATGGAATCAACACATCCTTTAAGAAATGCATTGGTACTGGGTCCACCTGCAGTATGTGTGGCCCAGCTGCAAAGTAACCTTAAGGACTTCAGCCACCTCCACTGGTTTAAACTCCTCCCAGACAGGCGGAGAGCCTCTGATACCCTCAAAGGTAGGGGTGATTGATAGAGAGGAATAAAGGATCAGTGATGGGTGCAGGGAAGAGTGTTTGAGGCAAACAACAGAAGGCTTTACTGAAGGTGTCCAGTCTGGTGAGGGTGGAGGAAGGGGCAGCATTGTAAACCATAGTCAAAACAGGGAGGATCATTTTGACAAGCAGGTCCTATGGACTTCAGTGGGGAGACTGTCCTTGTTCTGGTGAACAATGCCTAATTTGAGATGAAGCTTTGAGTGTATAGCATTGATATGGGCTGAGAAGTCCAAAGTATTTGTAAGTGTCACCGTTCATGGCTTTGGCCAAAATACCCAATTGCTATAACTCTGTCAGCTGCCACTGTTGAACTGTGTAACTGTGCTGTAATTACTGCCCTTCTCAATGTAAACTGTATAACTGTATACTGTCATTGTATTAATGTACTATGTCCTGCACTGTTTCACCTTTATGTATTTTCACTGTTTTTCTTGTAACTAATTGGGGTCACCCTGAAAAGGGACCTTCGGGGCCCAGTGGGCTTACCTAGCTAACAAAATTTTAAAATAAATAAATAAGTGTGGACTTCCTCCAGTTGGGTACCATCAAGGTGTGGAGAAGACCGAGGACCTTGCTAGCTTTTGACTAGTACCAAAGTTCATGAACACAGTTTTCTTAGTGTTTACTTTGTACTAGTTGCATGGAAACAGCAGAGCACATTGTGGAAATTGCACTGGAGTGAGGATGCAACCACAGACCCGGAGAGACCAGATGAATTGGTGACAGTGTCATCAACATACATGTGAATATTGGAGTAGACACAGATGGATGATAATGAGATAAGACAATTTAAGAAAATGAATCTCATGAGAGCTGTTTTCATGGAAACAGGGAACAGGATGAAAAGGCAGGATAGCTCACTGCTATTTATTATAATTTATCTTTCATATTTAAAATCTTGGCAGAAAATATGGAGGAGGGGTGCCACAGGTAATGATACGATAACAGCCGGAGATAGCACACAGAAATATTGTTGTAAGTGGAGATTCTATACTAGGAAACTGAGATTTTGCAATTTGCAAGGGCTGAAAAAAGAATTAGCTGCTGTAAGCTGTTTGCCAGAAGAGAGTGTCTGACATAAACATTAGTTTGGAGGGTTTCTGAAGGACTTGGAGGGCAATAGCAGCCCTACATGTAGGTGTCAGTAACATTGGTAACAGGTTAAATGATGATATTAAAGGAGATTTTGAAGAGATAGGAGAGACTGAAGGAGAAAGAATGCTGATTTCTAATACTGAAATCGGATTTCCTGAACGATGGGAGGGGCAGGGAGAGCTATGTCCATTACTAAAATTAATACATGACTTGGGTATGAACAAAGAGGAAAACTTCAGGTCTGTAAGAAACTGGAATAGGTTCAAAGATGCATATGACCTATTTGAAAGAAATGAGTTGCATGTAAATTACAAGGAGAACTATATTGGCCTAAAGAATAAATTCACATATTAAGAGGCTTTAAAATGATGAACGAGGGGCAAGGGGTAAATAGTTCAGCAGAAGCAGTCTGTTAATTGGGCAAGGACAGTATGGTGGTTCTCAAAACAACTAACAGCAAATCTAGCCATAAAATAAAGCCAAAAGATTAAAGTAATGGATATGCGTGCTGCATAATGTAAGAAGTAGGAACAATAAAAGGGGATGTAGAAGTGAGTAGTAGTAGAAGCTTATTTATTTGGCGCCCTTCCCTAGAGCCCAGGGCACCAACACAAAGAAGGAAATAGATTAAACATCAACATAGAACAGGATACATAATATAAAAGTACCTTTTGAATAAATAGAAACATATAAAACCAGAAATAAATAAGCAACAGTGTTGCTTAACATGGAAGATATTGATATGTTTGCCATCACTGAGACTTGGTGGTCAAATATGGACTGAGTCACAGTGGAATAACATTGTGAGATACAATATCTTTAGAAGGGACTGGACAGAAAGGAGGCGTGCAGGAATGGCAGTAAATGTCAAATATTTTTGAGAGTTGAGGAACTGGGGAACCACTGAGAAGTGAGCAGGAAACTGTATGACTGAATTGGGAGGGTAGTGAAAGTGCAGTACCTAGGAATTAAGCAATAATGATTGAAGAGATGGTCATTTACTAGAGATCATCAACCAGCTTGGGGAGAGAGGGCTCAAGGCACAGCTGAGGGCCACCCCATCCAGATAGTCATTAATCAAAACGAAATGATTGGCTCTGATGTCATTATTGTGATTATAAGTAATGTTTTCTATGGAGTTTTTATGGCACTGTGTGTGGCACTTGCTCTGTGCAGCTTCAAGGATTTATGAATATTCATGTGGCATATACTGATCAGAGTAGTAGAAGAGGCATAACCAATGGAGAAATGCTGATTTTACAAGGTAATAATATTCTTAATTTGACTGATTGCCGTTTGTGTCTCAGAATTCTCTGGTGAAAGCTTTCTGTCAGATATTTTTCCAGGGTTCACCGCTTCACAACATGTAAACATAAACACTGCGGGTAGCAGGAAGAGCTGAGTGGCTATCATACTAGTCACTTCTACGAGATTTCGGACTGGCACTGCAGCCAATCAGTGCACTGCCTGAGATCATGAATAATTAAATATGCTTATAATTTTCCCTAGACCGCAGAATCAAACAGCTGTGTCTGATGAGTTAATGCTACTAGATTTGTTGTCAGTAAGTGAAAAGGGTAACACAATGTTTATGGGAGATTTTAACCTACCTGGGATCAACACGTCTGCTTAGATGCTCGAACAGTTTGAAGGAATTCTTAACCCTTAGGCTTCTGACAGAATTAGAATGTATAGGAATTTTGGACTGCTATATCAGTCCACAGCCCTGCAAGGGTTAAGAGTATTATGTGAGAATGATCTAATGCAGCATGTTAAATTACCAACAAGAAACAAAAATATCCTTGACATAGTAGTCAGTAATATTATGAGTGGCATTAAAAATGTGTCATTAGGTAACCATTGGGTAATAGTGACCAGAACATGGTCCAGTTTAGATTGGTCCAGTTTAGATTAAACAGGGCTTTGGTTACTGAAAAGCAGATTACCATTCACTGGAATTTTACTAAGGCTAACTTTGAAGGTCAAGAAGGAACTAGCAGTTTGGGAATGGGAAAAACATTTAGGAGGAAAAGGTACAAAAGAAATGTGGGATATTTTTAAAGCCAAACTGATAGATTTGGAAGTTATGTACTTAACAAGAGTGCAGAAATACAGTAAATGGGACAAAGTACAAGCATGGCTCAAACCAAATACTAAGACAGTATTACATAAGAAAAATAATTAGACAGGATAGCAAGGAATCATAACTCAATTAAATACTGGGAAAACTATACAAAGTACAGAGAAACTACAAATTCCAAATTAAAAGGGCTAAACAACAAATGGAAAATCAAACTGCAGAAAGATAAAAAAATACAAAAGGTTTTGACAACTATGTGCATTCTGAGAAAAGAAGCATCTTGAAATCGGGGCCAATATTGGAGGAAGGTAGTATCCTAAGAGGAACAGATACTTTTTCAGAATTTAACCCAGTTTCCACACAATCTGTAAATAATTTAGAAGGAGCAGTGAAGGAATCATAATACATAGGTGTATGTTACGAACATAGACATATGAAATTTGCCAACAGATACATGCCTAGAGGTCTACCAAGTCTGCTTCGAATGTGCAGCTAGCACCTATTCTGCAGCTGCCCTCCCTTCCACCCTTCCCTTCATTGACCCTCCCTTGTCCTGTCCCATCCCTTTTGAAGCAGTCCACTGTTCTACTGGATATCACTTCTGCAGTAGCCATTCCATCCAGCTACCACCCTCTCTGTAAAAAGTGTCTCCTCATCTCCCTCCAGAACCTTCTCCCTCCAGCCTCATATCACGGCCCCTGGTGTCCCTCCCTCCCTTGCTTTGAACAGCCCTCTGCACCTGTCTTGTTTATTCCTTTCATGTACTAAAGGTTTCAATCATGTCCCCTGTTCCTCCTCTCCTCCAATGAGTACATGTTCAACTCCCTCAGCCTCCTCTCGTATGATAAGTCCCCAGCCCCTCGATCATCTTTGTTGCCCTACGCTGCACCCTTCCAGTAACTTAATGTCTTTCTTCAAATGGGTGCCAGTACCGCGCTGATACTCCAGGTGTGGTCACAACTAATGACATGTACAGTGGCAGAATCACCTCCTCCCTCCTCGAGATATACCCCTTGCAATACAACCCAGCATTTTGTTGGCCTTTGCAGCTGCCTTACTACATTGTGCCGAGTTGTTCATTGACCCTGTAATGAGCACCCCCAGATCCTTCTCCTTCTCTGTCTGGGCTAGCTGCACTCTCCCAGCTGGTAACTGTTCCTTGGGTTCTTCATCCCAAAATGCAGCACCTTGCACTTTTTGGAATTAAACCCCAGTTGCCAGGTGTCTGACCGAGTTTCAAGCTTTGCCAGATCATCCTGTAACCCCTGCCATCCCCTAGGTCATCCCCCACCGATCCTACCTTGGTATCATCAGCAAACAGACTGATCTTGGTCTTGATGTCCAATGATATATCTGCAATAAATATCCCAAACAACACTGATCTCAACACCAAGCCCTGTGGAACACCCTTATTACTACCCTTGGGTGTGAGAGCTCCCACCCACCACCACCCTGTTGCCTTCCCTGAAGCCAGTTCCTACCCATCTCACCAGCTTTTCACCCACCCTTTGCCTACTAACTTGCTTCCCAGCCTTCCATGTGGCACAGGTGAATGCCTTACTGAAGTCCAGAAACAGGACATCCACTGCATGGCCCCTGTCCAGTTGCCTAGTTCCCAGTCATAGAACTCCATCAGGTTGGTTTGGCAGGATCTGCCCTGTATGAAGCCAATCTGTCTGTTGTCCTGTAGTCCTTTGGCCTATAGGAGGGCCACCAGCCTCTCCTTCAGGATAGTCTCCATTAGCTTACCCACGATGGATGTGAGGCTCACTGGTTTTAGTTTCCCGGTTCATCCTTGGGCCACTCTTGTGGAAGGAACCATGTGAGCCATCCTCCAGTCCTGAGGTACACACCCTGAATGTAGTGAGGCATTAAATAGGTCTTCAAAGGTCCTGCAAGGACATCGCCAGCTCCTTCAGTACCCTGGGATGGATGCCATCTGGGCCTGGCACCTTATCCACCCTCAGTGCCTTCAAACCCTCCCGAACTCTGCCCTCCATGATTTCCCCATCTGTCAACCCCTCCCCTGTTTCTGCCTTTCTACCCCTTGGGTGTCACCTCCCTCTTCTTTTAGTAAATACTGAGCAGAAGCACTCATTTAGTGCTTCTGCCTTATATAACCTGCTTCCACCCAACCCTCTCCTTCCTAATTCTTACTATTTGGTCTTTACAGCACCTTTTCTCCCTGATGTACCTAAAGAGTCCTTCACCCCTTCTTAATGCATTTTGCCAGCCTGAGTTCCATAGATGCCTTGGCTCCCTTACTGCCCTTGTCATCTCCTTCAATTCAGTCAGAACTCCTCCCTGTCCTCCCCTCCCTGTTTTCTTGTACTTCCTAAAGGCAGCTCTTTTCCTCCTTACCTTTCAATGACCTCCTTGCTCAATCAGCTTGGTTTCTTAGCCTAGCCTTTTTGCTCTGGGCCTTGCAGCAGGTTTTGGTTGCCTCCACTATTCCCAGCTTTATGAGCTCCCATCTTTGGTTAGTGTCCATACTAGATTGAATTCTGGCCAGAAACCTTTTACCACTTTCCCCATCCTGCCAAAGTCAGCCCTCCTGAAGTCCAGCACTCTTGTGCAGATTCTATCTTCCTTGCCCATATCCAATGTGAGCCATACTGAGTGGTGGTCACTCCCTGACAGCGGTTCCTCCACAGTAAGTTCTCTCACAAAGTCCCCATTTGCCAGCACAAGGTCAAGGGTATTCCCTAACCTGGTTGGTTCATTGACCATTGCAGCAGGAAGCTGTCCTGGAAGGCATCCAGCAATACCTGTTCCTTCTGTTCCTGGTTGTTGGGGTACTCCAGTCCACTTCGTGGCATGCTGAAGTCCCCACAATCACCACACTACCCTTCTCACAGGTCCTTCTGATCTCTTCTGCTAGTTCCCTGTCTCCTCCATCTGAGATGGCGGCCTGTACACCACTCCCATTCTAAGAATCCTATTCTTGGAATCCTAGATTTGCATTCAAAGTGACTCAGTACTACCCTCCTCTCCTTTCTCCCTTACACACTTCAGTCCTTCCTTCACATATAGTGCCACGCCACCTCCTTTTCCAATCACCCTGTCCCTATGAAACCACCTGTACCCTGGTACAGACAGGTCCCAGTCATTGTATTGGGTGGCCCATGTTTCTGTGATGGCTGCAATGTCCACCTCTCCCTCTGCCACGAGCACCTGTAACTCTGCAGTTTTCCTGCCAAGGTTCCTAGCATTAAGGGTAACCACCTTCCACCCTCCCCCATCCTGCCCTCCTTTACTAGCATCACCAATAGTACTTGCATTTGTCCTTTGTCACTGTTATGGGGGTAAGCTCATATGGTTTCCCAACCTGTGGTCTCTGCCGTCTCTTGCCCAAGTATCCACCCCGCTCCTAGTTTACATTCCCAACTTCCTCTATGTACTCCTTCATCCTCTGTTTCAACACTTTCTTTCCCTCCTCACTCCAAGTGTAGTCTGTCCTTGGCATAGAGACTACTGTCCTCCCAGGTCCCTCCCACCCCACCCCAACAGCCTATACCTATAGCACAACACCTGGTTCTTAGCCATATGTTAAATTCCTCTTTTCTCAGCTTTCTTGTTGTGCTTGCCTTGGGCACTGGAAGTATCTCTGAAAAGTTACTGATCTTCCTGCCCCTCACATAATTGTCTTAGTTCCTCAAACCTCCTCTGGACTATATCTACTGTCTTGTCAGCCAGGTCATTCATCCCAAGATGCATAATTAAATGAGGCTTGTCCTTACCCTTCTAGCATATTTCAGAACAGATTGTCCCACCCTTTCTGCTGTCATTCCTGGCATTTCTCTACCCAAATGGGACTATGCCTCTCCCTTGCTACTCCACCTGACTCCTCTTAGTACTGAGTCCCCCAGCACTAAAATTCCACAACTCTTACTCCCTGCTTGCTTCCATTCATCTCCTCTCTTATTTTTGGCTCCTCTTCTTCCTCCTGCATTATTTCCCCTTTTGCCCCATTGCAATTCTCCCAGCAGAACTTTCCCCACTCTGGTTTGGTCCAGGCATTTATCAATTACTCTTCTAATTTCATCATGTCCCTCCTCCACCTTCTTCCTCTCTAGCAGTGCAAAACTATTTTCTGAAGACCCTTCACCAATGCCCGCTCCCTCTCTCTTCATAGTAACCTGCTCTCTCCTTTTCACTCCATGACTTTTTCCACTTCTTTGCCTCCCTCACAAGTCCCTATCTCTTCCTTCCATTTGTCTTTTGTCTCCTGACCTGGTTTCCCCAGCAATCATTCTTCCTGGCCTGGGACCCTTTGTCTCTGCATCCCTTCTTCTGACCCTCTCCTCACCACTGTTGGCTTAAATGCCTCCCTCATCTGCCATTTTCCTCCCTCCAGTATTGGGCTAAACCCACCCCAGTCTGCCTTGCCTGTCTTAGTTCCTCCTGCAGACCCTCGATCTCCTTTCTCGTTTCTCTTTGTGGTTCCACTAAACATCCTCCCACACTCCAGGCAATTTTACAAAGATTGGTGCACCGCAGTTGTTGCAGCCTACTACCCTACCCATTGCTGTTGTTGCCACCAGCGACCCCCACCCTTCCAGATGCAGGATACAACACTCCCCAAGTCTCCCTCTCCCCCACTATGAGTGCAAAGCATTATTTTCTTAATTTCCCTTACCCCTTTGTTGTACATGTTTAGTTAGATTGAGCAATTGATTTTTATATTCTAACCTTCCTATCCACACTCAAAAATAGACTTTAAGTAGCTATTGCACAACCTTATTCAAACTCCTACTCCTCCTTTTCACAATGCAATACCACTGCAAAGAAGTAACAATGAAAGCTCCTAGATTTGCAGCTACTTCCTTCCACTGAGATAACAGTCACCTCTTCACTTGCTGCTGTTGGAGGACAGTTTTCTTTATTCTTTGTTAAAACCAGATAAGACCCACTAGGCACAGGTTCCTGTTTTCTGGGGCAGCCCGAGAGCACTAGGGATGTTAAATGACTTTTCAGAGTCACACAGTATGCAAGTGGAGGTTGTGGGAATCAAAACCAGGTCTGTCTACTGGATTTACCAAGCTCATTCATAGCTCATTACTCTAACCTCTAGGCTATAGATGACTTGAACCAATAGGTCTGTAGTGGAGGACAAGTTAAAATATTTGGATCAATATTAGTTAGCTGGCCCTGGCGATTTATCCTAGGGTCCTAATGGAACTTGTTGTTAATCTTGCTGAACCACATAGCCAAATTTTCAAGGCCAGTGCAAAGGAAAGAATAGTTCCTGATAACTGATGAGAGGTGACAGTCATAACAATCTCTAAAATAAGGGCAAAAAGAATGACAAGGGTAACAACAGACCAGTTAACCTTACATCTGTTGTGGGCAAAATCTTAGAGGTGATATTTAAGTAAGACACTGAGAACTTCCTGAGGGCAAACAATAAATGGATCAAACCCAACATGGATTCAGAAATGGAAGATCATGGCTGAATAATTTAATTGAGTTATTTGAACCAGTGAGCAGGGTACTTGATAAGAGGATATCGGGGATGTAATGTACAGGAACTTCAGCAAGACATTCAATACCATTCCCTTTTTGAGTTAATATTTAAGTTCAATAGTATGGGTATACATTAGAGCATAATGAGGTGCATAAATAACTTATTGTCCTAGAAGACAGATAGTCTGAATAAATGAGTATTATTTTGAGTGGGGACCAGTTACAAAGGGGTTCCCATGGGGTCAATGAGGACCATCATTATTCAATGTTTATGAGAACAATGTGCAGTGATAAAAAGGTGGTTGGATGGCAAAGTTTGCAGATGACATCAAACTAGTCTCTGAAGTACAACATCAAAATAGGCTGTGAAGTAAGTACATCAGAAGGAATACAACATTTACTCAGTTAACAATACCATGTGTCAATGGGAAATAAGAGCAAACATGAAATCCAACCCTCACAAATGCCTGTAATGCAGTTTGGAAATGAAAATGGTAAGGCTGCATACAATTTTAAATGAAATAAGACTTAGGGAAAGTACATGTGAAAAAGATCTGGGAGTACTGGTATCTAGTTTATTTAAGCATACATAACTGTGAGAGAAATAATAAAGAAAAGCAACAGAATTCTGCCAGAGAAACTTCATTAGGAGAGAAAGGGTAGTGACTATGCTACTATACCAGTCCTTTTAGGCCTCATTTGGAGTACTGCAGAAAGTTCTGGAGTCCACAGTATAGAACAGATATAGCCAAATTGGAGGATGTTCAGTGCAGAATAGGCAACAAAAATGATTTGGAATCTACATGGGAAGGTTATGATACAAGACTAAAAGCTAGATCTATTTTCATTGGAGAGGAGAGAGAGAGAGAGAGAGAAGAGAGAAAGGCAATATGATTTTGGTGAATATAGCATCTAATGACAGCGAATTGCAAAAATGTCTAGCACTATGTCCTAAAATAGTGAAGCAAAACCAAAGAGGGGCATAATTATCAGTTATGGAGTGAGCTATTCATGATTGAAAGAATGAAGCATAGGTTTCCACAGAGAGTGGAGGAAAATGGAATGCTTTGCCAAAATAAGTAGTAGATAGTGAAACCATAGTTACCTTTAAAAATGGATTAGATAAGTATATGGCTAATAGCTCTCAGACATACCAGCTGTGATAGCAATACATAACCTTGAAGGGCTTCAGCCTACATTTTATCTGAAGTATCTATGAATCTAAAAGAATGCAGTAGGCAACGTTCTTATATCCATAATGTAGCCCTCCCTCCAGCTCGTGTCTAAGTTCCTGCTGAAAAATCTACCAGAGGGGCACAAGTCAAGAATCCATCCACAAGAAATACAAAATTGCTTGGCCTATCTAAATGATGACCAGACAGATGGCCCAGGAGCTGCTAACACAGAGGATGCAACCCAGGTGGCAAATGCCCAAGCAGCAAGACAGCAGACAACAGATGAGTCCTGGAGCTCTCAGGGGAAAGATGGTTAGTAAACAACACAGAACAGGGCCACTCATAATTAAAGGATAACAATTATTTAAAATAAACCTGAGCAGCTCTATGGGGCTGGATGCAACTGGTGACAGTCACAAAGGTGACATTATGTTCTACTTCTGCAGAACAAGGCTGTGGCACAAACCTGGGGCCGATGCTGGCCCAGTGAATGGGATTCACTTACAAACTGAGCCGGGGCTCTCAGAATCATGAGCAGTGACCAAGACTTCACAAACCAGGGCTCCAATAGATGCTTCACCCTAGTACCAACTAGGCCATTCACAAAATGCTGCATGAAAAACAATTTCTGCTCAGCCATCCTACCCTCAGGGACTCTTAATAATGCAGGCAGCTCCCAAACATTACTAACCCTACTAACCTACTGCATTGCATCTATGCCTGGACCGCCCAGGTCCGTGACCTAGATAAACATGGGAAAGTGGGCATCAGCACTCACTCACTCCCATCCCGGCAGGGCACCAAAACAACAACGGCATGCCACGTGGGTCTGACCCATTGGTGATGCCACCCAAACCACACCATGGCACTGCCACCACTGAAGCACCCCACTGCCTGTTCCACATAAAGGACAAGGCCCCAGACCTGCCACAGTGCCGCTGAACATGAGGTGGGTCAAACTTCAGTTCCCTCTGGGTTGTGGCTCCGTCCTTATGTTGGGTCCCATCCCATTGACCACATTCCTGACAACCTCCCTACTGTTCCCAGTGGTCACCATGTTCCACAAAGCTTAGGCCACACTCTCAAGCCAGGGATCGAACCCTGGCCCCATTTGTGAACAGTCTTCTGCTGGCCTCCTCAATTCCTAAAACAAATCACCCTTTTATACCTTATAAGGCAGGCAAACTATGTCGAGGCAGACACCAGCTGCCCACCCCCATCATCAGACCGTACATGAGCATAAAGAGAGGACGAGAGAAGAGGTAGCTTTAGTGAGTCCCAAGCCATGTTGGGCTTACAATAAGAATTCCACCAACCTGACCCATAAACTACACAAAATGTGATCCTAGAATGTTCTGTAATAAAATCTCCTGATTAGTTACAGAATATCCTAACTTATAGAAACATAGGCAGTGAAGGCAGTAAAGACCAATGGTCCATCCACTCTGGCCGAGTCCCTATGTAGGGTAGGACCTATGTTATATTATTATGTACAGTATCTGTTGGAGGGTGTGTTGATGTCTTTCTTAATGCTTTATGCAATTACTTGTAAATAACTAGACTTGCAGTGTATTGTTGTACAAGATAAATATGCTCTTCAAAGAAAGAACTTGCCAGGAATGAGAGTGTATATGGATCCAGGTATACAGCTTTGCACCTTTAATGAAAATATTCAGGCATTCCAATGTGGGCTCTGTGTCTCGAGGCCCAGATTCCACCTTACTATTACTATAAGCACACCTCCCTCTCTACTCCTTCAAATGTCACCATTCTCTTTATTGTTTCTAAAATGTCAACCTGATATCTTGGGGTCATACAACTGTGCCTGCCCCACCCACATCCTTTGCAGGGCCAGTCCATGTTTAGGGCTGATTTTCAAAGGACTTTGACAGTGGTCCAGAGCTACACAGGCCTACCATGCCATGGACGTTTCCATGTGCACTGTTGCTAGTTCCAGGGCATGCACATCCTCTTCCTCACCATGGTGATCCTCACCTTTTAAAAGAATCTGTGAGTAAATATCCACTCTGTATCACATCACAAGATTAGAGAATGCATGTTTGTGGAAAAACACAATAAAGCAGCATACAATACTGGTTTGCAAATGTATACGTAAAGCAGAAATGCTGTTTGTTGGGGACATTGGATACAAAGTTCCTGGTGTAACATGATGCTCTGTCCCCTAACAAAATGTGAGAAGCTCAGCCTCTGAAGTTGCACAATAAATAGCACTTCAGCTTTTATTTGCAGACCCCTAGTGTGTGAAATTTATTTCTGTTTTACTTTGATTTTGTTTTCAGTTTTCAGCAGTGCTAGCCCAATCAGTCACACCTTTTCTTGTGTGCACTTACAGGGTATGGTTTGTGCTGCATTACTCCCAACCTGATATATGCCATGAAACAACATCATTAGGATGCATAGACTAAGTGATGGGGGAATACCACCTACATCACCCCATTTAACAACAAAGTCACTTTGTTTGAGAAATATACCCAAATTAAAGCCTTCTTGCTTTTATGGAGGCTGAGTTTCAACAATACTTCAGCATTGCAGGATGAAATAATTTACTTTGCTCCTTGATTCTGTTTCTAGATATTTGCATATTGCAACCATTCCATAGCCCATATAGCCCCTTGTTCATTTGAAGCAAAGGGTCCACTTCAGAGCCAGATGAAAGTGCCTGATGTCTGACTCAGTTCCACCATTTAGGTCTGCTCCTCCAGGCATGTTTTGCTTTGAAGGCATGAGAAAGGTTGGCTAGTTGCTCAGAATAACACCTGACACCTAATTAGAGGTGATGTGCTCCAAAGTCTGGCTGTGTATAAATGATGTTCTAATTGACCTTGTTTGTGGACAGACTTGAACCACTGGCAAGTATTGATGGCCTAGGAGTTTTAATAAACTTTGGCAAGAGGCGATAGGTCTGCATGTGAAGAATTTCAGTAAAAATATTGAAATGTATCAAAGTTAGGAGCCTGTGTTTGCAAAATGTAACTCAATCTCATAAATGATTTATTTTGTAATATTTTACATATTTTCAACATAGCCTTGTTATAAAAGATACAAAGTAAGGTACAGGAGGAAATATTTTTCAGAAACAAAGACACTCAGGAACAAGGGGTCCTGATATGATGCTGGGGGTAGTTTCAGAAGATGTGAGGAAGTACTTTTCAAAAGAGTGGTAGATTCCTGGAACAGCATTTCATTGGAAGAGTGCGAGCAAAAACAGTGGTGAGGTTCCCCAATGCATGGGATAGGCACAAGGAATCTCAGTGAAAAGGGGAGGAGAACTGACTGGAGCTCATGTAGGATCTGCGGTATTACTGTAGGCAGGAAAAATGGGTTGACTAGAGTAGGGGCAAATGTTCTGATCTGCAAGCAATCTCTTTATTTCTATGTTTCTGGTTTCGAAAGGGGTGTACGATACACATGTGCAGAGGCGGTGCTCAGGAAATAGGGTGGCCAGCTCTCAAATACAGAAGCAAAGAACCCAAAAGTCCTGAGCACTCACAAAGGAAACTAGTAACCAGGCATAGCATAATACTGATAATTCTTTAATGGCAGTAATATCACAAACCTTTAAATACAAATATAATACAAGCAAGAAAGGTAACAAACACAATAAATGCTAGAAGTAAAGATATGGCTACAGGTAAAAAGTTTCTATGGCTGTAGGAAGCCCAAGCACTTAAACTCTCGATGAATCTTCCTCAGGAGGCGTGGCTTGTTAATCTGTTAAAAAATATTTCAAATCCATTGCTTCTTTAAAACAGGAGGTGTAACGCTTTGTAATTCATACATCAAAGCTGATTATTTCCACAGTACTTTATTTACATCCCCCGCAAAGGACCCACTCTTTCAATGTCTATGAACTTGAAATCTCTAAGATTTAATTATGGCAATCAAGCAATCAAACAAATGACCTATTAATAATACTGCTCAATTGTCTTGTATGCTAGTTTTGAAGCTGGGCACTGTTCTCCGCTCATAAATCTTATTCTTATTGCAGTTACACCATAGAACATATGTAACAAAGTCAGTTCTGCAATTAATAAATTCACATGTCTCCAACTTTAAATCTTCATGCATTCATGCGGGGGTGTAAAACTCTTTACCAGGCTGTGCATATGTGCACACATTACAATTGTGGCATTTGAAGAAACCTTTTGGTTTGTATGGTAACCATTGTTTATTAATGATAGCTCCTGATTTGTTTCAAATTGGCTATGGAATAACTTGTCTCTCAAACAGTTTGCTCTACTGAAAGTAATGCATGGGTATCACCACTGCTGAAGTCACCTCATTGTCACCAAGCAGGATAGGGCAGTTATGATAAATAATATTGTAGATTTTACCTGTTAAATGATTACATTTCCTGACAAAAGTAACAGGGCCATATTCATGAACTTCATTTCTCTAGTGGCTTTTCATTTTTTTCTCAGTAAATCAGCATTATAAACACCTTTCTCATTAATTTTGTTATAACCCCTATTGAGAAATCTCATCTCCAGTTCATTACCCTGTCAGTCATATGGTTCAGATAAACTACATTTTCTTTTTAATCTTTTTTAATTGCTTTTCTCCCCCTGTCTCTGGCGTCCACGTTCAGAAGGAACCACAGCTCGTCCCCCTCGTCCACCGTCGGCACCAACCATCTTCTCCCAGGGCTTGCCCATGGTGAGGTTAGTGGAGGATCCCAGTCCCAACTGAAGATTGAAATAAGTTCGGTCCACACTCAGCTGGTCGGGTGGTGGGACCTGCGAGCCTCTCCATCATCCAACCATCAGAGACATGTTTCCTCTTTTTTTCTCTTGGAGGAAGGGTCATGCAATGATGCCAGTTGCAGTGTCACCCATGCTCCTGTGTGTGGACGCTGGGCATCTGTCCCACTTCCACCTCTCTTGTACAGCACTGGTGTGCCATCCCCAGGCAAGCACCGATTGCTGGTCCCCCCTCCCGGAGCTGTCCTTGGGATGCTCAGTCCTCCTCCTCCTGTCCAACCCTGGCAACTTGCTCACAGTGCAAACATGGATCACTGGTGTGGCAGGAGGTAAGAGCATCATGCCTCAGCCTCCATGCCACCAGGCCGGCCACTATTTTATTTTAAATCTTAAAACTTGACGGTAAGAATATAATTTTCAAAGGCATCAAATGTACCATCTGCTCTCAGGACTGAATTTGCAGCAGTGTTTTTGAAGCACTGAGTTTCAAATATTTCTTCTTTGCCATGTTTCTGTCACGTCTCCTGTCAGGAGAAATATCAGTTTTGAAAATAGGAGTATTACAAGCAGCTGCCTGAAATACTTGTACCTTGAATTATGACACAAATCAGTGTTGCTGTGGTAGTCAGTAAAATGCATAATGATATTCAGTGTTACAGCCAGCCATAACTAGTCATGGTCTGTTCAATATACTCGGTAAAGACCATGACTGGATATTATTATGGACCCCATCCTATTTCTCCCTCCCACTTCTGCACCTTTTGAAATACTCAGCTTATCAGTATCTTGTTTGGTTCTCAAGTTTGCTACTTGTTTTTTTGTTTTATTATTTCCGTAGTAATCAGCATGATGGGCCTATAAGAAAATGTATAACTACTGCAGTAGAAAGGGCTTTAATTGCCATTGAACTGCACTGTTCCTACAGTGTACTGCAGCATTTTATGATACACCACAGTATTACTGTATTGCTTCCTAACTGGTGCTGCTATTCATTTTTAGGTCCAAGCTGATGTCCATAATGGAATCAACCTCATATCATACCAAGGCCTCCAACTTTTTTTTTTTAGTGCGGGGCTGACTGGGTTGGCCTAGGAAGGGTTTTGCAGGCTTTTGCAAGCAACTGGGTGGCCATCTATGTCATCAGTAGTACATGAAGTCATCATGTTCTATGTAACAGCATGGCATACTAAGTAATGCGTGATGCCTGGTGCATCATTTATTCACTTGGCATGGTAGGGTTGGGTAACTCCATTAAAAAGAAGGCAGTGAAGATGGCCTGGAACACATGTAGCATCACCCATGGCTAATGGTGACATTGTGTAACTTAATAGCCTTGCTACAGTAGAAAGGTGTCTTTGGAATATTTAGTTCAATTTAGTTTAATTCATTTCAAATTTTATTTTACCAGAAAGGACTAAATTGAGAAAATTAATTTATAAAGAGGTCCTAGAAGGACTAGTACACTGAGACAAGGGTAAACAACCTTATAATTGCTTGAGAAGAACAATATTATATACAATAATGCCATATGCTTTATACTAAGATTATGTATGATCAGAAGCAAAATAACAATAGTTTAAGGGACATTAGGTAGAGGGAAAGGGCACAAGAAAAGCTAAGGATTACAGGAGGCTAGAATAGACTAAGGGGAAAGATAGCGTTGAGCAGAGTAAAATGCAGAGGTAAGTAGGTAAAGAGGAAAAGAGCAGACAGGGATAAGGAAGGTACAGTAATTGTTTGGAGAATGAGAGAAATCTGGGATTCACATGTAGTAACAGTAGATTATACAAAACAGTGACAAATATCATTCATATGCCATTTTAGCAAGGCTTTAAAGTGAAATATCCCAACCCAGTGAGTTAATTTTAGGGAGTTTTGGAATGAGTTCCAGAAAGTACTGTAGGAATAGCATAGCACACTGATGCTGAGCCAAAATGTGATCTTACCCTAGGAACATCAAGAGTGATGTGTAGTCATATCTTCTGAGCTGGTAGGTACAAGGTGTGCATTTAAAAAGTATAGAGACAAGCAGGAAGTTTATTAGTGATGGCTCTGTAAGCCCAAAGGAAGCATTCTGCAATCTCCTGGAAGCAAGTGATGTCCAGCCAATAAAAGAATAAAGTGAGCAATGATGGGTGTTCAAAGGAATGCTAGCTATAAATCTAATAGCCCTGTGGTACAATGTATCCAACTTTGATAGCTCTGATTTAGAACTGTGACTGTACAGGAAGTGGGCATAATTGAGTAGGGGCAGAAATATCGTCTGTACCAGCCTTAATTTTGCATCCTGGTAAGAAAGTGTTGAATACATAAAATAGACCCAGCCTTTGTCTGAACTTTTCTGGACAGCTCCTAACTACAGTATGAGCAGAAAGGAAAGCTTGCAGTTAATCCAGAAACATTGGTATTTGAATTTGTCAACATTTTCCAAGACTTCCCAAAGGATTCTCTTAATCTGTGGAAGATTAGCTGGGGAGTAGGTAACAATTTTTCAGTGTGCAGAGAAAGAAACATTACTTTTTGTCTTCTTGGCATTAAGCAAAGGTTTTAGGTGAATGAGGTTTTGCTGAAATAAGTCGAATTTCTGCTATAGCTCCAGGCATGCAGACTCCAGGGGGCAGGTCAATGTAGAGCACAGTGTCATCTGCAAAGAGATGGACACTTGCCAACCTAATATTAAAATCAATGTTGCTGATAGAAATAGCAAACAGTAGGGCCCCAAAACTGAACCCTGAGGCACTCCTCTCAGCACACATTTTAAGGGGAGAGATCACCCTAGGCTTTAACCTGCTGGTTGCAACCTATGAGGTAGCTGGAGAACCACTTCATGGCAGATTCATCAAGACCAGTGTTCTGTTAAATACTCAATAGGACATCATGATCTACAGCATCAAACGCCTTGCTTAGATCAAGGACAATGTGCATACATGATTTTTAGCATCAAGGGCAAGTTGCCAGTCATTAGTGATTTGGGCCAGAGCAGTTACAGTGCTATGTTTAGACCTAAAACTGGACTGTAGTGGGTTGAGCATATTAGTGGACTCCAGATATTCTCTCAGCTGAGAGTTAATGATTTTTTCAAGGATTTTGGATAAGATAGGAGGTAACAAGATTGGCCAGTGATTGTTGAGGTCACAGGAGTCTCCAGATTTAAAGAGGAGATCATGTGCTGTTTTCCACATGGAAGGATGAGCCCTTTGCAAGAGTGAGACTGATGAGATGAGTATTAAGAGGCGCCAGATGGAAGTCACCAAACTTTAGAAAAGAGGTTTGAGGTGGTCAGCACCTGCATTTTTCTTAGTGTCAAGAGTAATTAGAAAATCTTGCACCTGGTTAAGGGTGATAGTGATAGAGGAAGATTCAGATAAATGGGAAGTGGCATTTGGGGGAGGGTGTAAAGTGGGTTATTATTGTCCAGTTGGTGTAAGAGAGCTTACTGAGGAGGAGTCGAAGGAAGCCAGGCATTGGCAAAATGATTATTTAGTCGGTAGAGGATACTATGTTTGCTAGTATAAGTGCATTCTTTGGTAATTATTTTATTATGCACGGCTGAAGACGAAGCTGTGCCCTTCAATTTCTTTCAGTATTTGGCCAGAATTTTGCTGTGTCATTTTGGAGGAGTCCAGCGCTGACTTGAAATATTTTGCTTTTCTTCACAAATTAGTTTTTGTACATTTGTTCTTGGCTGCTCTGAAGGCTGCCCAATCTGTTAGCTCTTTTGATTTGCATGCCATCTTCCACAGAGCATCACTGTTATGCAAAGCAGATTTTAACACACTAGTGAACCAGGGCCAGGATCATTTTTGGTTCTCATTTTGATCAGAGGAGCGTGCGGATAATGACTTTTATATCGCTGTCATGGAATAGATCATAGGCCTTGGAGACCAACGAGCAAGGTAGAAGTCCTGCCATCTGAGCCTGCCTAAATCAGCTAGGAAGTCATGGGTGTTGAAGTTCTAAAAGCTCCTTTTGTAATCTAGTGGAGGAGATGGGTTTGGGAATAAACCTTACACATGCAATGGTCCTATGATCACTAATATCACAGTGAAAAATCCCAATATGTAAATTTCGTAGGGGTTTGTTAACAAGAATAAGGTCCAGAACAGTACTATGCAATGTTTTTTAGCATTAGGATGGGTAACATCTGAAATGAGCTGAGATAGGCCAAGGTTGTCACAAAGGCCTTTAAAAGTTTTGAATAAGGGGAACACCAGTGTAACAGGGTCCTGTTATGAAGTGAAATATCAAGAAATTACAAGATGCCCCCACACTGTTCAATTTTCACTCTATCCTGTCTGCTTCTATATTCATATCTATCCTAATTTTCTTGTCAGGGTGGCCAACCTGGCAATCTTTAAACCTTTCTTTACTGTCCCTGATTATCTTTAAACAATCTGGCATCCAACTCTCAATAAGCTGAAAAGCAGTTGTTTAGTTATGGAGTAGGACTTTAATAAAGAGTATTTGCCTTAAGTATCTAACCCAGCAAAATATTGTTGAAAGTAAGAAACAATATTGTTAAGACTTCCCTGCTCTCTATTTAAAGGCTGTTTATAGTTTTGTTTTTGTGTACCCTCACAGGAATAAATGTACAGGCTATCCCATCTTAGTGCTGCATTAAAAGAAAAGAATGTAGAAATAGAACATCGTTCTTTGCTTGGAGACTTTGGCTAAAGCCCTGTGTCCTAGATAAATGACAAAATGGAGCTATGGGCTGTTGAAATGAAGACCTCTAATCAACAAAAGGCTGGTGGTAAAACAAGCAGTCAGCTCAAATTCTAGCTGTGAGAATTTTATAAAAACAAGCATTATGCAGCACATATAAAGAAAATATGTTACAGGAGACTTCTATGTAAAAATATTTACTAAATTGTTATCTAAAATAAATACATGTTTATTTTCTGACAATTACTTAAAAGTAAATAGAATCCTGAAACCTTGCAAGGAAGACAGATAGAAACACGCCCCTCATCTGTTTTTCCTTACCAAGGCTGCAGATTTTATTTCAATCCACAACAAGTGTTTCTTTTCTCTCTGTATTAAAAAAATGCACATGTACCTGAATGTCTTGCTTTTCCTGCTGAGGTCCTGCTATATAGATGGCAGCCTAGAAAATGGCTGCCTTTATAGTATTCAGGTAATGTGATGTCACAATAGTAGAGGGGCTCAGTTCAAGACACGCCTTCTGGAAAGTATATAAACCCTCCACTAGGAGACCTGTTTAGATAGAGAGAGGAGAGTCAGTATTCGACTGATCACAGAGCAAGGAGGTTGTGTGTATGCTTCCAAACAAAGTGCTGTTCAGACAAAGGGAAAGGAAAAGGCAAGTCAGAGTCTGTGGAAAGAAGTATTTCCTGTTGTTTTGGGTGTGAAGACTAACACCGATTTTTTTTCCCTTTCTGTGGATTTTAAGTTAAGAATATTTTGTTTTGTTTGTTTGTTTTTGAAATAAATTGACAAATGCATACCTTTGTGTTTTTTATACATCTTAAACCTTTGGTCTGGACATCTGTTATTTCCCATGCTTCTACAACCAGTCTAAATTAAAGTCACCAATAATAATAGCTTCTGAGTTGATGGAATGTAATACTATATGTAGATGGGGTAGTAGTGCAAAGCCCCCAGATAGGGTTGTGTGAAACCGGAAAATTTTGCCTGGTGAACTATTTTGTGGAATGGCGCATTATGCAAAATATTTCACTGGGTGAAATGCAAAAATTTCACCTGCTGGGCGGGCAAAATTTCACTCACAAACGGGTGAAATTTTCTGCTCATGGGCAAAATTTACGCCATCCGTGGAGTGAAATTTCTTAATTTCACCACACTATCTTCCCAAAAAACAATCACCTCCCATGTCCTCAGTGTCTAGTGGTTTCCCAGCTCTGGCCAATCACCAGCGAATTCAAATCAAGAAGTCCCTCCTCCCCAGTCACCCTGAGCCCTGGATCCCAATCTTTGTAAAACAAAAAAAAAATTCCCTCAAGTGTCCCTAATGTCTAGTGCCCCCCCAGCTAATCACCAGCTGAATTCAAGCAGAAAGCCTCCCTCTTCCCTCAGTCACCTTGAACCCCAGCCCGTATCTTTGTAAAAAAATCCTTCTTCTGTCCCAGGTGTCTAGTGGACCCACCCCTCTGTCTTAAGCCAAGCCCACCTCACTCCCCCGTACTCTGGTTGGGCCACCAGTACAGCTCTACACTCACCTCCATGGCTGGTAGCCCATCTGAGCTCTCAATGAATGGAGCGTGTTTGTACAAGCATGCACTCGTTCACCTGACAGATTCAGACAGCCAGTGCTCTCACTACTACTGGTAGTGTAGTGAGAGTGCTGGCTGTCTGAATTTGTCAATGAATGAGCTTGTGCTTGTATACACGTGCTTATTCGTTGAGTGCTCAGATGGGCTGCTGGCCATGGAGCTGAGCAGAGGCTGTGCCAGTGGCCCGATCAGGGTACATGAGGTGGGGTCTCGGCTTAAGACAGGTTGTGGGGGTTAGTCCACTAGACATTGTGGACAGAGGAGGATTTGTTTATTCTTTTACAAAGACAACGGGCCAGGGCTCTGTGTGACTGGGGGAGGAGGAGGGTTCTTGATTTGAATTCACCCAGTTATCAGCTGGGGGCACTAGACACCAGGGACATGGAGGGGATTGCTGGGGACTGGGAATGTTTGAACAATTGGGGCCAGGGCTCAGGCTGACTGGGGGGTCTTAATTTTAATTTGACTGGTGATTGGCTGTGGGGAGACAGTAGACACCAGGGACTCAGAGGGCTACAGAATCATTGTCATATGGAGATGCGGGTGAAATGTCAGGTGAAATCTTGTAATTTAGCTGCATTTTGTGAAATATTTTGTGTAGCCAGTGCCGATTTCACAGAAATTTTCCGACAAAATAAATTTCACAACATCTCTACCTCAGACTGCGGTCTGTAACACCTGTTATATACAGAGCCTCATTAGAAGGTAATGAGACCTTTAAGGTGAGACTTTCAAACTCCTTAAGCATAGAAATTGAATCAATGACAGAGACCGTAAACTTTTCAGACACACAGATAGCAACCCATTCCTCTCTGGCATGCCAATCGGCCTTAAAACATTATAACCAGGAATGCCGAGTCATGATTTGAAGTGGAAGTGCGGAGCCAAGATTCAGAAATTACTATCACATCAGGATAGTGTGTAAAGCCAGGCTTGGACCAAGTCTAATTTTACAGGATGCTGCAGGTATTAATATGCAAAAGTTTGATATCTTTGAAGCCGCCATATCAGAGGGGTTGCAATAGGTGAAGGAGGCCCAGGGTTTTGTTCAGCGTTCTCAGAACAATGAAGAAGAATAAGAGAAAGACTCTTAAGGCTACTAATGATGATTTTAATAAGAGGTAACCATCCCTTTTGTGGGGTGGGGTCTACAAGATGGTCCATATTGAATGAGAGTGAAACAAGATATTGACAATGCATAGATTTCCACACTTGCTAGGACTCTTAATGGTGCTGTGTTGTTATATGCAGGTATAGACTAAGAACATTTATGCCTGTTAGATGGTGAAACAGAAGGAGATGGGTTCACCAAAACCATGTGCAGGAAAGAAGCCAACAACCTGTGGGCAGGTAATATTCCTAAATTAAACTTTTGGGGCCCAAGAGCTGGCATAGGTGTGCTGATAGTATGAAATGTGCCTAGCAGCAACAAACATACCAACAAGGAATAGCAGGCAAACCATGGAGAAACTAATATTACTGGTATGCTCATTATGACTGTCCGACTGTACATTATAAATGAAGAGAATAAAGAAAAGAGAAAAGGTGAGGTATATGCCTAGTAGCGGAAGATAAAAAAATATGGCAGGACTGTTAGCAAATTAAAGGATCCAGAGCATGTCAGAGTCTGTTACAGCAGGGACTTGGTCCCTCTGGTGCAAGCTTGAATAACAGGCAAATGGAGAAGTGGACACTTTAAAATTTCTATCCAGCCTTATCATGTGACAACACACGGCTATAAAGGAAATGTGTCAGATAGGGCAGGTGGGAGGGTGGGGAGATCTGGTGCAAAGCACTGGTGGAAGTGCAGGAGTGCAGCTGGAAGCAGTTCAGGTCTGTACCTTGCGCCTTTGTTTGGCTTTTGTCTGGGCATGTGGGTATTGTCTGTGACGGAGCTACTGAGGAGGCAGTCTGCAGTAGGGTGCCTATTCAGGGCTAGATCCAGCTGCCTGAAAGAAGAGAGGAGGCAATTAACTGAAAGAACCTGGGACAAAGGGTAGATGCAGGTTTAATTGGTGGGAGGTTGCTATCACTGCAGGGCCGGTTCTAGGATGTACTTGGCCCTGGTGCAAGACTGTAGTAGCCCCCCTCCTCGGTCCATGGGCCCCCATGAAGTGCCCCTCCACCCGGTCTCCCAAGCCACCAAAAAATATTGCTGCTGCTATTCTATTTTGTGAACTCAAAGGTGTACTTGGCAGGATTTTGCTGCAGCAAATGTTTTAGTCACACAGAAATATTTACTTGTCTTATATTACGATTAATTTCTTTAATCAGCCTCAGAAGCAAAGCACCTCAGTGACCTGAAGAGACCTCTCGCAGCAGGTCAGCTGTAGAACTACTGTATCTAAAGGAAGTTCAGCTTCAGCTGCCAGGTATCTAAACTTCAAAAGGAATTTTAACTGTTACGCCAACATGCATTAGATTAGAAGGAGCATCAAAACACTAGGCCCAGATATTCAAAAGAGTTGAGCCATGCGCAGCTAGGTTGCACCTGCCCCAGTCCGAAAGTGTGCCATTCTGTGATATTCAGTAGGAGGCAGTTGCGCCTAAAATCATGCTGAGCAACAGTGCAATGATAATGAAGGCATGTGCAACTGAAGGAGAGGAACCATGCATAAATGGCACAGTGTGATATTCAAAGACTTGCGCAATGCGCAACAGTGGAGCAAGCGGAAGTTGCACCACATGAAATGAGCCAAAATAAAAAGGAGCAAGGAAGAGGTGCAAGAACAGGAGCCACAAGTGTCAGAGGCAGAGGCACAGACAGGGCAAGTGGCAGGAAAAGGGCAGGCCAGGGAAAGGCCACAGCAACAGACAGGCACAGGGAAGGTGTGGGGAGCCATACAGCTCAGAGGCCAGCACAGGCAGGTGAACCTGGTGCAGGGAGGTAGCAGCCAGGACAGCGGGGAATAAAATAACAGCTGCCAGGTGGGGTGAATGCATGCCAGGGACATGGCCAGTGCTACATGGAGGCTGTAATGAGGGGGTGAGAAGGAGGGCGGCAGGGGGACGGGCCGAGGAGGGACCATCGCTCAGTATGCCCTCAACAGGCAAGTACTCTCAGGCAGATCGCTTCCTGTAAAAAAGCTTTCAGCTTAGTGTGCCATACCTGGTTAAACAACTAATTAAAAAAAATAAATAAAAAAAACAGGCAGTACTGAGCCCACACCAGCTTTGAGCTGTACACAGATACTGAGATTGTGGGCTGGTACCGCCTGAACAAGGCAATACTGAGGCAGCTTTGTGAGCTGTGCAGCGATGTGAAGCAGGCACCCACATGATGGAGCCATTCCCTGTCAGTGGAGACCAAGGTAACAGCCTGCATGTGCTTGCTGG
This sequence comes from Neoceratodus forsteri, assembly GCA_016271365.2. Taxonomy (NCBI): domain Eukaryota; kingdom Metazoa; phylum Chordata; order Ceratodontiformes; family Ceratodontidae; genus Neoceratodus; species Neoceratodus forsteri. The sequence goes on from CM028130.1 coordinate 62,118,133, forward strand.
CCATGGGTACCTTCCAGAGACCAACTGGGGACACCACAGGCATAACCCAGTCGGCCACGTCATGCCACCTCACCCAATTCCTCAGCGCACTGCTGCCACATGCTGAGGAGTACATCCATTTCCCCAGCACAGCGGCGGAGTGTACAGCAAACATACAGGAGATCCACAGGGTAGCATGTATGCCTGGTGTGCTAAGGGCAATAGATCGTACCCATGTGGCCACACACACCACCTGGCCCTGAGGGGGCCACATATAAATCGCAAGGGCTATGCCAGCATCAACTGCCAGGTGGTGCGGCGCCAGGGCGATCATCAATGTCTGTGCCATGCACCCTGGGGAGCACACGATTCTCACATCTGGCACCAGTCAGCACTGTGCCACAGACTCGAGAGTGGGGACATCCCTACTGGACACCTAGTGGGTGAGCATGCAAACCAAATGTACAAATATAGGGCCTGGGGGCATGGCCAGAGGTGCCATGGGTAGTGGCTTACATGGCTTGGGGCAGGCGATGCTGATCTCAAACTAACCTCCACCCTCTACACACAGGTGACAGTGGATACCACTCCGTCCCTGGCTGCTCACACCCTACCGTGGCCCATGACCCCATTGCAGCAATGCTACAAAGAGGCACACGCCATCACATGCAATGTCATCGAGTGGGTGTTCGGGATGCTGAAGCACATTCCCATTGCCTGAACACCTCTGGCTGTGCCCTACAGTACAGTCCCTCAAAGGCCTGTGGGATATTCTGGCCTGTTGCATCTTGCACAACATGGCCAACGAATATGGGATAGCCGGACAGGTCAAGAGGGAACAGTGATGGGACGATGGGGACACTGGTGATGATGGTGATGGGCAGCCCCCTTCGCTGACAGGACCTCCAACTGCCCGGCTGCCATAGCTGCACCAGGACACCATTATGGAGGAGCACTTCAGCCAACCCAGGTAAGTCATGGGGCCATGTGCAACCACCAGTGGCCAAGGCACAACCCAGAAACGCGAGGAACCCACACTGGGGTGCATGCTGTTGAGAAGAAGTGGCACAGCACAGAGGCACACACACAGCCAGGATGGTGAGGATTAACACGCCAAGCGGCGACACACACACACACACACACACACACACACACACACACACACACAACATAACAACATGCACAGAGGCCAGAAGGCACACTGACCCAAAATGCACACCCTAGCAACACACATGTCCACAGGCCACCATGCCCACTGCCTGTCCATGTGTGTGTGTCAGAAGTTGGGTACCATTGCACTTTGGTGTACAGTGCAACGCAGGCATCATCATACACATGTAACTGCAGACAGCAGCCAGGAGGGTGCAGGTGACTGTGTGTCCGTGTGCAGGGCCGGTACCCACCCATGCACTGCCCACTAAAACACACAATGCACACAGGGCAGCACCAGACAGTAGCCACACTGGGAGACAGGTCAGTCTCGTGACACAGTGCCACGGCCACCACGGATGCATGGTGGCCCCGCCAAGACCCACCAGCACTGGCAGGCTGACCACTGGCCTCATGGGTGGCACCGATCGCCCCCAGGGGTTCCACTGTTTGAACGCGACCGCGTTCACGCAGGGGTCTGCAGCACATCGAACATGCCTGCACCAGGAGTGCTCGGGATGCCCACAGCTAAACCCGTGTCGACAGGGTGGGAGTCGCACAACACCAGGAATGGGGGTGGAGAGTGCACTGCATGGTGTTCACAATGCATGGGCACCTGACTGTTGTGCCCATTTTGCCATGACAACAATGAACGCCTGTGCATGCCTGTCAATGGCAGCGGTCACTTCCTCCCCGCAATGGTCCATCCGTGCCAGGATCTGGTCAGTGTCCTGCTGCGACGCCCTCCTCTGCCCACTCCAGAGTCACACACAGTGCTTCAATGGATGTCAGAAGCCGCATCTGCTGCTGGATCGATGCTTGCAGTGGGCGGGTGCTCGTCCAAGAGGTCATCAGCCTCCTCAGCATCCTGTCCCTCAGGGCGCAAGGGCCTGATGTTCAGCACCCTTGAGGGTGGGTACTGCGCACCAGGACCAGGTCTGGGCATGTCCACAGGTGGTGCACAGACGCCACTGCTGAACCCTGTACCCCCAGGCCCAGTGGGCAACTGCTGATGCTGCCCTCTGGCTGCTGTACCCCAGGGCTCAGTGGTGCCACTGCAGTGGCTGCAACAGTCCCACTGTCCGAACAGACACCAGTGCTGCCCCACTGATGCTGATAGGCACAGCCTGGGACTGTGCTGACACACAGGTCCCCATGGCGGCACCACCCACAGTCATGGGCATGAATGCCCTGCTGTGTCCATCCTGTGGCACACACGCGTCACTGCCATGACGGTCATGTGATCATCACTGGTGCTGGACTCTGCCCCGCCACAGCCACAGCATGCTGTGGGTGCAATTTGGCCTGCTCCTTTTTTTTGAATGCTCGGCGTCTGTTTTGTAGGCGCCAATGGACTGCGTTTGCTCTTGCTAATGCGCACTTTTGGGCGCAGTTTGAATATCTGGGCCTAGGTGTACATGGACACGAAACAATACAGCTGAACTTGTACCTCACATGGCTATTCTGACTGGGTGAAGCGTGGCAGTAATTCTCGCCTCCTTCATCCCCTCACTGGAAGAATAATCAAAACACTGCTATATGTAACAAACAATACAAGGCAAAGTTGCTTCTTAGTACTTTTTGTTCTAAAGCCCCTGTCCCCAACAGCTCATCCACAACACAGTAGCGACCACCCTTACCCAATGTGCTTCTGCCTCAGCTCCAGGTTCTGCTGTTTACTGTAACACTCTGACTTGACGGCAGCTGCAGTTTGTCTCTCTCCTGTGGCAGGATGTGTGGTGGCGCAGATCTGCCGGCAGAATAGATGCTGATCGGCTGCGTTCCTCAGCTGCTGCAGAAGGTGATGATGATGCAGACAAGCTAAAGCCAGCCGCTTTGTGACTCACTCTTGTGATGGTATTCTCCTGGCCCTTCTGCTTCCTCCCTCTGTCTGGTATGGTCCGTGAAAGTACTGTCGCAAGACTAGCCAATAGCACACCTGCTTTTGAGCCCTGGAGGCACTTTGGGGAGGCATGACTAACAGTGAGTGAACTTGGTAACGATGTGGTTAATTTTCCTGTTTACAGCTTCTGGATGCATGTTAGGCTTGGCATGAAAACAGCATCAAGGTAGCAGAGTGAACTAAGTATCATTACCATTCAGCCTTCCTAAGGGGATCCCCAGCAATCAGAAAAAGCCCTACCTGCATCAGCAAGGGAGGGCGGGATCAGGGAGGAGCTCTGAGTAGTGCCAGCATTGGGGTGGGGTGGATACAAAACAGACCAATGAGCCACTGGTCGCCAGTACAGGAGATGAGAGACTGCAGCCTGCCAGGGCCCAGGGCAGAATGGAGGAGGAACCAAAGCAACAGACATACCAGAAGCAAGGACTTGGATGCCGATGACAGATGGAGTGTCGAGGAGGAGCTGACTGCCGAGCAGAATAGCTCACACACTCTGACAACACCACACTACCACTGCAGGCATGTCCAAGTATGTGCGCTTGCTCAGGAGGACAACACGAGCATTTGCAGCAGGGAGGAGGGATTTAAATTTTAAATGTCCAGGGTGACACACACACACTGGCATGCTGGTGACTGACTCAGGGAGGGACCGCGGGTCTCAGGCAGGGACCCCAGGTGGGTGGCAGGCAGCAGGCAGATTGCTCCATGTGTGAGCAGTTTAAAAGTAAAACAAACCAAAAAATACTATTTTGACTTAAGGAGCCATGGTCCCCACTGCCGCTCTGGGCCCTGGTGCAGTGGCATCCATTGCACCCCCGATGCCAGCCCTGTATCACTGGGAGGAAGAGACAGTAGGCAGAGGGGGAAGGTCTAGAAGCACAGACAAAAGAGAGGCAATTTAGAAAAACTAAAAGGTAAGGGATGGAGCAGGCAGAGAATAAAAAAATTAGTGGAGTTCGGTAGAAAATCAAGCGGGAGGAAAGCACATAGTTAGCATAGTCTGGTGCCTGTACAAATAAATAACTGCAATTACTAAGTCACAGGATCAAGGAAGAAAAAATATAAAAATACTTAGAAGGTTATCACAGTTTAACAATGCAGGGCAAGTGTGTCTAGTGCTATACAATAAAATGTTAAGCTAGACACGCATTCCTAATTAATCCTTGCTCCAAGCAGACAGCCAGTTAATAGCAGGAAGAAAAAAGCACCAAATTCAAATGGCAGGAGAGCAGAGGGAAGCAGATCAGGTTAGTACCTAGCAGCTTTGGCTGGGCTTCAGTCTGAGTGTGAGGTAGTGTCTGTGACGAAGCCACTGAGGAAGTGGTCCATGGTGGGGTACCTATTCAGGGCAAGATCCAATTGCCTTGCCGGATTGGCTGAGCTTCGGTCTGGGCAGGCAGGTAGTGTCTGCTGTGAATCTGCTGAGGATGCGGTCCGTGGCAGGGCACCTGTTCAGGGCAAGATTCATCTGCTTTTGGCGGCTTTAGCTTGGCTTTGGTCTGGGTGGTGGGTAGTGTCTGTGGTGGAGTCACTGGGAACTGGTCCGCAGCAGGGCACCCACTCAGGGCAAGATCTAACTACCTTGCGGCTTTGATGGGCTTTGGTTTGGGCAGGGGTAGTGTCTGTGGTAGAGCCTCTAAGGAAGCAGTCCATGGCGGGCACCCATTCATGGCATAATTCAACTGCCTTGCAGGTTTGGCTGGGCTTCATTCTGGGTGGGTGGGTAGTGTCTGTGGAGAAGCCACTGGGGAAGTGGTCTGTGGAGGGGTGCCTGTTCAGGGCAAGATTTAATGCTTTGAGTGCAGCAGTCTTACAGATGTGATGCTGATACAGGTTAATGAGGTTATTTTAATTTTACTTCAGGGAAAGTGTACTAGCAACACTAAACCACCAGTAATAAAGGTGTCATATACAGTGATAAAACAATAATGGTGTGTTAGTTACAAACTGAGTCATTTACCTTGTTATGAGTAGCTAGAATATGACTTCTTTGGGGACAATGATTTTACTGTTTTAACAAACAGGCACAGCTTATGGAGTGAAAGGAACAGAACATCTACAGACATGTACTACAAGTTTCTTCACACATGAACCATGCACAAGGTAATAGTGGTGCTTTCAGCTAAACAAATGATAGTGCCAATAAGCTGAAGCACACACGTACCCAATAATACGGACCCAGAGCTTCTTTAACAAATTTTGTTACCAACAGCTCCACCTGGCGTTTCAGACAAAGCTGTGGGTCCGGTTATTATTGGGGTATGTGTGCTTATATGTACTAAAAGTTAAAGGGAAGAAACCTTCAACTTTTTTTGTGGGGTGGCTCCCAATATTTAATGGAGCTCACCCCTGCCTCTACCTACTGTCCATACCCCCATGCCTAGGCTTACCCTTGGTGGGGCCGCAGGGTGGTTCCCCCAAAGAGACACTGTTGGCAAGCCCCAGCTTACCTCCCAGGCTGGGGCCACAAGAGTGGGACCCCCAGCAGACAATGGTAGCAGTGGAGATGGTGGCAGAGCAGGGCATCATGCCTGGGGCTGTCTGTCTTTCTGAATGCTGGATTCCAGGGGCGGAACATGCAATGACATCCAGCATCCACCCTGCCCCTTAAGGTGATGGCACTGGCTGCAGTAATATCTCCAGCCTCTGCCAGGGATGTGTAAAACACTGGACACTCTTCCCCTCCCCTGGAGGAAACCAGTCCCCATGATGTTTAATCCTTTTCCTCTCCTGGCCCTCCATGCATCTCCCAAGTCTGCTACCAAATCTGGGATGTTGGCACTACAAACAGATGCCTTAGTAGCTGCGCCGGTGGGTGAGCTGCAAAGAAAATCTCTAAACTAATATAAGGACATGAGAATTGAAGTGAGTTCTTAGAGTATATATTGTTTATTTTAAGAATTTAACTAGTTCAAAAAGAATTAGAATAAATATGACAGTGCAATAAACCAAAGCATTTACTGTGCTCCTTGCAGGATCATACAGGATTGTGGTTTGTATTGATTAGCAACTAAGAAAATATATGAAACAACAGCTATAAGTTATAATCTCTTATTTATGCATCTTATATAGTTAAAAGAATAGATCATCACACAGAATAGTAGGTTGTTTTCTGAAAGAACTAATATTTTTACTTAAGGTTGTAATCTCATATGAACATATGAAGAAGCCAACAGAATTAGGCATTTTGGTTTATTCAGTCTGCTTGTTGTCCAGGGTTCTTAACTCCTACCGATGTCCCTGCTCCCCTCCACTACCGTTATACTAACTTCCTCCCCTCTTCCCTTACCGTTGTCTTCTCCTATATCTATTCCAGCCTTTCTTGAAGCTGGCCACTGTCTTGAATGAGATCACCACTTCTTGCAGCACATTCTATTTGCTCATCACCCTTTCTGTGAAGAAGTGTCTTCTAATCTCCCTCTTAAACACCCACTCTGCAACTTTAGGCTGTACTCCTTTGGGGTTTTGCTGCAGTAAGCCCATAGGTACCTTCCTATTCACCTTATTAATATCTTTTAAGTACTTGAAGATATCAGTCATGTATTTTAATGACTTACTCATGTCTCACCTCTCCCTTCTGACAGGGAGTAGATATTTAGGACCCTCAGTCTCTCTTCATTTGATTTACCCTGCTGCCCCACAATCATCTTCATAGCCCTGGCTAAATGCATCTTTATCAGGAGGGAACATTTTAAACTGTTATTCTTGTCATAATAAAGGGAACTTGTTTCATAGAAGGGGCATTTGTGAAGAAACACCACATTTTCTGGTTTAGATACCAAGGTGCTTCATCTTTAAAATTATTAGGAAATTAGTTTAAATATCTTTTTTTCTGTATACTGTTTATCCTTCTCGGTCTGCAGGCATGCATCCACGCTTTGTCCAGTCTCCTGGCCGCCTCTCAAGCACACCTTAACCCTAGTTCTCCCACGGATTACACCCCATGGCAGTGCAGGAGGGGTGGTCCTCCCCACCCATGCATATATCCAGAGTGGTCAGTTATGGGTTGTGCCCAAGGCAGCACAACCAGTGTGTTGGAGGGGCTTTATGCAGTCTGCAGTCATGATTTTCATGCTTTTCTGTCCCACCCTCTTGAAGCCGTGATTGTGATGCATGGGGGCACACACATGTCACGTAGCCACATTACTTGTCTCCCTTAACTCTGGCAATGCCTCCTATCCTCCACCAGGAGGCAGCAATGGAGTAGGACAACATGCCCAGCCACCCCAGGAGAGGAGTGCTGTCATCGGACGCTCAATCCTCTCCTCCCTGCCGACCTCGTGGCCCAAGCTTGCTCCTGAACCCGGTTGCCAGTGCGGCATGAGGTGTGGTGTTCAACACCTCAACCCTTAGTACCACTGGGCTGACTAGTTTAAATATTTTAAGGCAGATAGTACAGGTGTAATATTTCAAAAATGGTGGAGTCAACAGCATGATTTTCCTTGCTTCCTTCCTTTCCCTCTCATTGTAAGGCAGCTGGTAAAGGTATACTTTTTCAGAAAAGGTGAGTGAATAGCACACACATGTGTATACTGTATATGGGCAGCAGTCAATGGTTTTCAGTTAATAGGTGGAACTGGCTAGGAAGCGAAGCATCTTCCATGCTGTAATTCTCCTGATCTTGAACTTGAGGAGGAAAAAGAAGATGCTGCAAGACATGGGCCCTCATCTTATTTTCCTCTATTTGTTGCAAATCTGTATTGCAAGGTATGTGCTTCATTCTGGACCCATTATTTGTAGTTGACTGTCTGGAGTTGATGAGAGATAAGGGGTAAATACACAGGTCCATATTTTCAAAGATTTGCTGCAGATGCAGCAGCAAGTTCCATCACTTTTGCATCACACAGTACAGCTCTATCTGCATCAGAAGGGTACATTACCATCAGAAGATGGATGCACCTCAATCTTTTGCCCTGCACTGCAACTACTGTAGATTAATGATGCAAAAGTGACACAGACGTGATGCAATAGTGATGCACCCACAAATATATTGCAAATATGCTGTAACTATGATGTAAGTACAAGTGTTGTTTGATGGAACTATGAAAATAAGGTACAATTATATGATGCATCTGCATGATGCAAATGTAGGTGTCTTGACACAACTGTATAATTTTTTACATTTTAAAATACCACCTGCTGTTTTCTACAGTTCTTTAAAGTTCTCCCAAATGTAATTAACATTAAAAATAATCCTCATGCCTACTGGATACAGGAAAATATGTAACAACGATGGCAATAACAATTCAAAAACAAGAACTTGATTTTGCCAAAGAGGTTTACTTTTATCTTTATAAATGATGCAGGAATTTTAAATGATTCAGGTCCATGGGATCTGGTGTTGAATGTCTGTAAGTTAAAGCTAACCAGGACCATTCCCATTCTTCAGATGTGGGAACTATTTAAACAAGCATGTGTCAATGTTGAATGTTGTCTTGCTGGCATTGGCATTGATAGTGAAGGAGTTAGAGATGCATAATAGGAATGGCAGTGAAGTACTGAACTAACGCCAACTAACCCCAACACCTCACCGCAGAGACTGACAGGCATTGAAATGTGCCTTTGGGTCACCACCTGTAACAGTCATGACATTTCACCTCACCCTACCCTGCAGACACTGACAAGTGTTGCGGTGTGTCTTAGGGTCTTGGATCTTACGCACCGCATTCCATAAGGAAATATGATGAGATGGGTGCAGTATAGGAGAATGGGGTGAATCTTGGGGCAGAAGAGTCCAAAGTACACCTCGATGCCTGTCACTGGCTGCAGGGTGGGGTGTGGGTGGAATGGTGTGAGCATTACAGCCGACAATCCCAAGTCACACCCTGACACCTGTCAGTCTCTACAGGTTGTGGCGTTATGGTTGGAAACCCTAACGCTCTTGGCGTCTTAGTATTTTTACTCCAAATATTCAACATGGACTTTTTGTGATGCTACCACATGAACAGTGACACTATCAATTTGTTCACTGAAATGTGATTTTTGTACAGCGACTCTGCCATTTAATGCCACAGGTGTGAAACACATTTTGGGCAGGATGTGAAAAATGACAGCTGTACTGTTCATGAGCAGGTGTAAAAACTGGCAATGTTGAAAATCTGGAGGAAAATATAAAAAATTGTTGAAGTCACGAACGCAGCATAGAAACTGTGCAATGCACGCCTGTAATACAATTATTTTGGTATTTTGTTAACCACATTTTCAACATAGGTATTTTGGGACTCTACTCATGAACAGTGACACTGTGATTTTGTTAATCTGTCCGAACATTGATTTCCACAGCAAGCACAACATGGTGCGCCAGATGTGTAAAACACATTTCAGGCAGGATGTGAAAAATGACAGCTCTGCTATTCATAAGGAGGTGTGAAAAATGGCAATGTTGAAAATCTGGAGTAAAAATATTTAAAATTGTTGAAGTTACGGTGTGCGTGAAACCTAGGCAGGCATTTAACAAAGTCATTTTTATGTTGGCGCACGCGAGCCAACATCGTGGGACAATGCAGCTTTGGAGGTGGGGTCGCTGTTGGGTGAATGCAGGGCACACACCAGTAGGTGTGTCCCGCATTCCCAATCAACCTGCATGCTGGCACTACACTATATATAATGTGGTGAGCACATCTAAGAAAAGGTCCACTGCAATCCGAGCAAAGCTCATCATACCAGCGGTCCTTTTCTGCTGTGCTCACCACTCATTATGTGCACGGTCAGTGAGTGGGCATCCGCCTACCTACTGCCGACTTTGGGGTGACCAATCTCCTGTCGGTTAACCCTCCCTCTTTTTTGTGTGCGGCTGGGGGCCCACTTCCCATTGGCATAAACCTCCACCCCAATTGTTGAATGCCAAGGGAGTGCCCAATCCCCTCGGCTTGCGCCCCTCACTTTCTTTGTGTGCCGACAGAGGTGCCCAATCCCCATTGGCATTACTTCCTCCTCCATCCTTGTGTTGTGTGCTGATGAGGGTGCTCAATCCCCCGTCGGCTACAGACACCCCCAAACAGTTAGGTGGCATGCTGGGGCCACCCCGGTGTGCCAATCCCTGCAAAACAAAACTGTCCCATGCTGTTTTTTCTTTTTTGTTTCCTGTAAAATGAAAGCGGTCCTAAGTAGTCATGATGCCCTCCCCCACCTGCACCCACCCACTACTTTTCTCCCCTCACTCCCCCCCTCACCCCATGCTTTCCTGCGGAGTCCGTAGCGCGATGATCTTCTGTGGACCGGGAACATGTCTGCACTCTTCAAAGCTGACCCGAACTGAAGAAATGCCGTAAGCTGTATAATGGAATGAATAGGGTTTTTCAACTTTAATGCATATCTCGGCATTTTTGTGAATTTTGGCCTCAAATAGTCAACATGGGGTTTTTGGGACCCTTTCTCATGAATTCTTGCACTGTCATGGCATTATTTGGTCCCAAAGGTGACTTCGCGGTCACTGGGCGGAATCACCTTTTCAGGACCAAGTAATGAAACGCAGTGCCATATTCATGAGAGAGCTCTCAAAAAGCCTATGTTACAAGTTTGGTGGGAAAATCCAAAAATTACTGTTTTACTAGCTTGCATAGCAACTCTGCTAACGCCGTCGTAAGTTAGGGCATTCGCACTATTTTCATGCCAGATTCTCAAGACTGACATTTTACCACACCTTCTTGTGAACTGTACAGCTGTCATTGTTCACATCCTTGCCAAAATGTGTTTTGCGCTTCTGGCGTGAATAACACGCTGATCGCTGTCTGTGCATCACTGTTCGGGACACATTACAAAATGACAGTGACACTGTTCATGAGCAGAGGTCCTAAAATGCCGTGTTGAAAATTTGGTGACAATACATCCATAAAATGACTGTGTTATGAGCGTAAAGTTCGCAAACTTAGATTTTCACTCCACATTTTCAACAGTGCCATTGTTCTACACCTCCTAATGAACTGTACAGCTATCATTTTTACATCCTGACCAAAATCTGTTTTCGCAGTTCCGGCGCACTATATACGATCGCTGTGGAAGCCGTGTTCAAGACACATTATGAAAATGGCAGTGACACTGTTCATTGGCATATCCCATCTGTGGGCTTCCAAGCTGCTCCTGTGGCCATGGCTCTCCGAGCAGGCCACAGCTAACAGACCACCTGACTGGCCCCCCAGACAGATTCAGACAGCCCATCGGTGGGCTTCCTGTTGCTTCTGTGGCCTTGGCTCTCTGGAGTAGGCCACAGCTAACAGACCACCCGACTGACCCCGACAGATTCAGACAGCCCATCTGTGGGCTTCCCAAGCTGCTCGTGTGGTCTTGACTCTCTCCAGCAGACCACAGCTAACAGACCACCTGACTGACCCCAGGACAGATTCAGACAGCCCATCTGTGGGCTTCCCAAGCTGCTCGTGTGGCCTTGACTCTCCAAGCAGGCCACAGCTAACAGACCACCGACTGACCCCGGACAGATTCAGACAGCCCATCTGTAGGCTTCCAGCTGCTCCTGTGGCCTTGGCTCTCTCCGAGCAGGCCACAGCTAACAGACCACCCGACTGACCCTGGACAGATTCAGACAGCCATCTGTGGGTTTCCCAAGCTGCTCCTGTGGCCTTGGCTCTCTCCGAGCAGGCCACAGCTAACAGACCACCTGACTGACCCCTGGACAGATTCAGACAGCCCATCTGTGGGCTTCCCAAGCTGCTCCTGTGGCCTTGGCTCTCTCCAAGCAGGCCACAGCTAACAGACCACCGACTGACCCCGGACAGATTCAGACTGGTCACCTGAATAGAACAGCCGTATGCCCATTGGCGCGGCTCGGGGCCCAGCGCCACCACCAGCCGCGCAAACTGTCCTGTGAAGCGGGTGAGGAGTTCAACTAGGCGGCAAGCAGGGATCGGCTGCTATTGGACAAAGCGCCTGAAGATGCTCGCCCATTGGCCCCGGTTTCAGCAACTGCCCTGCCATTGGTTACTGCTGAGAGGGGTGCTGTGCTGGGCTCAGCGCCCATTCACTTGCACTGCTCTTGGACAAATTTTTCGCCCGTCCCCCTCCCCTCTGACCTTTATTAAATGAGCCCTCTCGCTCCGCCTCGTATAAAGACCCACCCCCAAGCAGGTGCCTCCACCTATTCCTGCAAACATATTCCTCCCCTCCTCCACTGTTCTGAGGCACACTCACTAAACCCCTTAAGCTGCTCTTTACCTGTTTTGTGGTTCCTTGCTTCTAGTTCTTTTTGCCATTTCTTTTACACTTTTCTGCATCCTAAATCTCCATACTGTCTTGTTGTTTTCCTTTTAAACCCCTGCCACTAAACCCTCCCAGTATTTTTCCTGTACTCGCTATAGTACTTCTCTTAAACCCTCGGCACCAAACCCTCCAGTCTTTTTTTTTCATTTTCTCTGTACTTAGCCATAGTGCTTGCGCTATCCACCTAAGCCCACTAAAATCCGTGCCCACCACCCTCCTGTTACTTAGCCCCCGACTGCCTAGCCCACACTACTTCTCAGCTCTCTCTCCTGCCTCGCTAAAATAATGCTTTGGCTTAGTCCCCACCACCTGTTCCTGCTCACCCTCACCCTCCTTTTCCCTTTATGCCAACTCCCCCTCTGCCTACCCTACCCCTCCACCTACTCTCACCTTTCTATACTACTACCGAAACATTGTACCATGCCTTTTACTCTGAAGTCTAAAACAAACATCACCCAATTAATACCTGGGTGCAAAGAGCCATATTTCCTAACTGGAAACTGCCACATCATTATAAGTCACTAACGGTCACCCTCTACTGGGACTCCAGAGACAATCCAAGCATCTTAAAAAGTACAAGCAGAAACTCACTCCAACCTATTATGAACTACGAATGGCATCGCTGAAACTCCTGCTCCTCCTACTTTTAATATCTGGTGGGATACACCCAAACCCTGGTCCTGTTGCACTGAAGCCGACAAAAACAGGGAAAGTTGGTAGTGGTCTCTCCATTATCACTCTAAATATCTGCAGCCTCCTTCCCAAATTGGCATCTCTTCAAACTCTCACTGGACAAAAACCCTGATATACTAGCCATTGTGGAAACCTGGCTATCTCCCAGCACCGGATCATGCGGTCTCGCTTGAAGGCTACAATCTTTTCAGACTCGACGGGCAAGCAAGAAAGGTGGGGCCGCGCCTATCTACATAAAGGACAACCTCTTCTGTCAACGACAGCTTCACCCCCACAAATACGCAGGTGCAACTCCTCCCTATCAAACTGCTTCTTGGTGCACAAAACAAAGTTCTCACAGTGGCCACAGTCTATATCCCTCCAAAGACCACCGTGCCAGTATTAAGTCTGTACTTGATTTTGTTAGTCTGCAGCCCTCTGAAATGAGATCCTCCTCCTCGGGATTTCAACATAAACTGGCTCACCTCTGACACTGGCTCTTACAAAGATGACATCCTAGCAGCAAACCTGACTCAGATGGTAACCTCCCCACCGGAAAAATTACAAAACTGGTACAAGCACCCTTATTGACTGGGTTCTCACAAATCACCCTGACCGGATAAAAAACATTAAAGTCCTCCCTGACTCCTCAGTGACCACTCCCCAGTGTCCTGTACCTGGTCTAATAAATTTCTCAAGCCACCCCCAAAGTTATAACAAGCAGAGTATTGCCTTATGGGAATCTTATCAAGTTGAAAACCCATCTCCTACAACAGGACTGGGCCCAATCTTGAATCAACTGATATTAATACCGCACTAGAATACTTCATTAAATCTTTCAACTCTGCATCGACTTATATGCCCCAGAAAAAAAATGTAAAATCAAGCGCTATCAAATCCATGGATTACTGCTAAACTACTTGCCGAGCTCAAGGTTCGGGACCACCTCTGGGCAGTTGCAGAGACACAGGCTCACCCCATGATACCCTGAAATACAAGCAGGCACAAAATAGATGTACCTCACAAATTAGGCAAATGAAGAGTGCCTATTTCAAAATGCCCTTGAATCCACCTGGGGTGATGGAAGAGCTTTTGGGACAACAACCAAACATAATGGGTAAACATTCAAAATCGTCACCTACCATTATGAAAGTTGATGGATCCACCACTCTTGACCCAAAGTCTATTGCAAATGCGCTTAATAAGACATTCACAGACCTTAGTGGGTCCTCCCCAGATTTCTTCTCGGACTTACCTGTGCCTAGCCTAGTATCACAAAACACCCTCGTGACAAACCACAATTTTACTTCAAGAAGATCAAAGTGCACGAAGCACACAAGTACATAAGAAAGGCCTGTTCCAAATCCAGAACAAGTAGTGACACGCTAGATCTAAAAATCCTGTCTCTCACCCTGATTGAAGTAATTCACCCCTTGCAAAAATTCTTAATCTGTCACTTTGCCAAAGTCAATTTCCCAACATGGAAATCTGCCATAGTTACGCCAGTGCACAAAGGGGGACAAAACCTCAACAGGAAACTATCGACCAATATCAATACTCCCTCCCTCTCCAAAGCACTTGAGCGAATAGTGGCAGACCAATCTCTGATTATTGTACAAATACAATCTACTCTGTAATCAACAGCACGGCTTCAGGAAAGGACATAGTACAACAACAGCCTTACTTGATTTCTCTGGAGAAGTCCACTCAACCCTGGACAAAGGGTGCCAAACAGGTGCAGTCTTTATCGATCTTACAAAAGCTTTTGACACATCCATCATGGCCTACTTACCTCCCTACTTTCTAGCCTAGGCCTGGCTGAAGGTCCTTATGCTTGGTAAAAAGTTACCTGTCCAATCGGTCACAGGCTGTAAAATCTCTAATGAACTCTCCGACTTCAAACCAGTTCTCTCCGGTGTACCACAGGATCGATTCTTGGACCGCTCCTCTTTAGCCTGTTCTTTAACTCCCTCCCAGATATCTGCCAGGAGAAAATAATCTTATACGCTGATGATGCTGTAATTCTCTCTTCCCACAAGGATCCAAACTCCCTACGAAAAAGCCTGCAACTTGCTTTCTCTAGTGTTGAAAGGTGGTTCCTGGATAGTAAACTTTGCTAAACCACAATAAAACAAAAGCCATGCTCTTCTCCAATCACCAAAACAAAATAGGCATATTCCACTCACCATACAAACCTCTCGGGAATTACACTGGACCAAGTAATACTTTCAAATACCTTGGCATCACTTTTGACCAAGGGCTCACCTTTGCATCTCCATTGACAACACTGCAAAACAGTGAACCAACGCCTTGGAATACTATTCCGTAACCATCAATTTCTAAATCAAGCTGCATCGAGAATAGCTATACAGAGTTCCATAATCTCAATCATTGACTATGGCCTTATTATTTGTGGCTCAGCTACCTCCACTGCTCTAAAGGCTTATCTCAATCACTCTAAATAAGGCCTGCGACTCCTCACAGGGCTTAAGACTGACTCCACGTGTGATCTGTACTATGAATCAGGCTGGTTGAACCTATCAAATCGTCTTATTTATCTCACCTGCACAATGGCAAAAACTCTATCTTGGGACTGACTCCATTATGTATTCAAAACCTACTCCGACTGAATCCTGGCTCACAACCCTCCACCAGATCTGAGCAACCTTTCCTGGTTCGAGATGCCCGGACTGCACAGGGACAAAGATCTTTCGCATACAGGGCCCCGACATGGTTCAATGCACTAGTCCACCTACTCTATCCTCAACCTCGCTTGAGCTTTCAAATCCATGCTCTATGCCCACCTCACCACCACTAGCAACTGTGATTGCGCTAGATAAAGACTACTACTCCTCGTGTCCATCCTCACATCTGAGGCCTCTTCCTCCTGACTAATGAACCCTCTGGTACCTCTACTACTTCCTGTCTCCCACCCAAACTCACCCCCATTTCCTGTCTCCTCTCACTTACTCTCCCTCACCACTTTTCCCTCCTCACTAGCCTCCTTTTGGCTTCTAATGATCACCCTCTCCCTGGAAGTTTCTTTAACCTCGAAATTGTCTACTCGCTTGAACCTGTTATAGCTTGTTTTCTAATGAAACTTAAAAGCGTTACTGCCTTAAACTGTTAATAGCAAATTTATGATGTAACTTTCCTGTCTGGTTTTACCTGTAATGTGTATCGTGCTTTGTTAAATGTTCTTTGTGGCGTGGAACCTTTGTAAAAGAACCCTGGCTCAAAGGTATTAATTCCTAGACTAATAAACTAAACTAAACTAAACTAAATATGTCCTAAAATGCCTATGTTGAAAATTTAGGGACAAATGTCAATAAAATAGGTGTTTCACTAGCCTACGTTGCACGGTTTGCATGCATGCTTCGTGACTTTGTGAATTTGTAATACTTTCACTACAGCTGTTCATCATTGCCATTTTCCGTACCTCTTATAGACAGTACAGCTGGCTGAAATGTGTTTTCTCACGTCCGGTGCAGAATTGCACGGTCAATAATGTAAAGTACTTTTGGGACACTTTCAGGAAATGATGGTGACACTATTCACCAGCAGAGGTCCTAAAATGCCTATGTTAACAATTTGGTGGTGAAAGTCCAGACAATGACTGTGTTTAAGCGTACATTGTGCAGTTTCCACACACCCTTGTAACTTTGTCAATCTGCAATTTTTCATGCCACATTTTCACCACTGGCATTTGTGCACACCTCATTATCAACAGTCCAGCTGCCATTTTCAACAGCCTGCCCAAAATGTGTTTCCGCAGCTCTGCCGCACAGTGGCATACTAGCTGTGCAAAATCACCTTTTGGGACACATTAACAAACTCACAGCGCTATGCCTCTCCACCTCTGCCACTGCCAATGCCAGCATGACAACATTCAGCATTGACAAATGCTTGTTTGGAATTTTTCACCAGATTTGCAAAATAGGCTTTATGGGACCCCACCTCATGAACAATGGCACTGTCATTTCATTATTCAGTCGAATGGTGATTCCATGCAATGATCATGAAATGACCTTCCATGAGTGAATAATGAGATGACAGTGCCGTGTTCATGAGTTGGGTTCCCAAGAATCCCATGTTGAAAATCTGGAACCAAAATCCACTAAGTGACCCCTCCCCATTGTTGCCGTTATACAGATTACTGGCATTTCTTTATTTTGCAGATCGGCTTTGAAGAGTCCAGGCGTGGTCATGCTCCACGAAGATTGCAGCAATGGGCTTTGGGTAAGTATGGGGTGAGGAGGGTGTGGGAAGGTGGGGTGCACAGTGGGTGGGTGTGGGTTGGGGGAGCCATGGACAAGTTGAGGAACGTTTTCTTTTCAAGTACAGAAAAAAATTGACTGGTTTCTTTCTTTACAGGTGAAATAAAACAAATGTTGGGCACACTGGAGTGGGCTCCCAGTGTGACCCACGATTTTTGGGGATGTTGACCACACTGGGGTGGCCTCCAGTGTGCCACACAATGGGCATGGGGGGCATGCCAACATGGTTGGCTTTGTGTGAGCAGCGGCACAATGGGTAGGCTCCCCAGTGTGCCACACAATGTGGCAGGGAGGCAGGGGACATGCCAACATGGGGATTGCACCCGATGTAGGCTTTCATTGGGGACTGTGTGGTGATGGCTCCTTCTGCTGCCATATTTATTGAAATGTTTCACCAGGAATAGCATGTATCTTGTGTCGTCTGTGCCACTGCATGACGAGCTTGTCTCTGATTACAGCGGCACATTTCTTTTAAGTTGGTGGCACTTACATAATTCTTGTGTCAGCACTAGCATGGTGGCTAATTGGGGAATGAGCGATGCACCTATTAAAGTGTGCCCTGAATTTGCCAACACTGACACATCTCTACATTTCTCTTACTACCACAAAGATGTTGCTTGCGCACACAAGACAACATGAAAACACTTTGTCTCCAGGATAAAATGGATACAGAAAATGCATACATCTTCTTCTCTACAGTCTGAGAGTTTTTAGCAGTGATAGAATCTAGGCCAAGTCAATGTTTGGAACAGTTTCTCTTTTTTAAACCTTTTATGTATAAGTTTTACTTATTTTTAAATGCATAGTATTGAGGCAGTGCAACCACAGATCATATTACAAGTACAAATGACAATAGCACCAAACTGAAATCAGATAGTTATTACTGCCCCCCACACACACACACACTTGACATCAAAGATGTAAGAATGCTGGGAATGTCTTGAGGTGAAATGTCACGCTAAAGCAGCATAGACCCACCACCAATACAGACCTCTAACATGAAAGAAATCCAGAAATCTTAGTAATGTGAGTCAGTGTAATATGAAACTGCACTGCACCCCACCCCATCCCACATAACAAGAAATAGTGTCAATGAGAAGACTGCATTGATGTAGCGGAGGGTTTCACAGACTGTGTAGAAAACCATGATGCAACTGTTAGGAAGGAAAGAATGCAGAGCCCTGTTTTCTGAAAGCAATAGGACTGCTGGGCTCCTCCCACTGCAGCCCTAAAAAGTGAGTCCCATAATCCTCAAGACTCTTCTTGCTAGTCCACTGGTAAGTAAGAAATCCAAAGGAAAGATTCTTTCAGATGGTGCGTGTGGCAGCTGTGCAACCTATGGCGCCAGCCGGATGGGGTTAGAATGAGGGATCTGTTAGTGTTTAGGCAAGAGCATCCTTTGTGAATAGATGCCATTAGGTAAACCCCAGACAGACATCACTCCATCCCCAGTCCTCACCTACACAGATTGTGCAGCTGCTACCTCCATACCTCCTGAATTAGCTTTCCATCTCTTACTCCATACTTTACTAATTGAGATGAAACAATAATGAAGCATTGAGTATTAAGGTGCACTATATTAAAATACAGGGACTTGCTAAAATAATGGGAATTTATGAACGGTCAAAAAATTTCTAACAGTCTGATTGGCTGACACTCTTCAGCCATGTCCTTATCGGGACATAACTTTTCAACTGGCACTACTTGTGCCAACCAAAACACACCACAGGGTGAAATCAATGCATGCCACCGCTCTCATGCTGCAGCTCCTCAACTAGCATCCAACAAAACCAGGAGAGCGGTGACACTATCATAGAAAATAAATACTAGTAAGTATACCAAGTTACCCCTTTCAGCATAAATCCTAAACTGTGAATTTTATAAATATATTATTTTGTGTTACTACCCTTTTGTTCCTCAGAGGTCCTGATCCCACTGCTCCACAGTCTAACCAGCACCCACTGTTTGTTCCTCAGAGGTCCTGGTCCCACTTCTCCACAGTCTGCCCTGCACACTTAGCACAGTGACTGTTGTTGCCATCTCCAGACTCCATCGACCCCCCACACACACATGCACAAACACTCATTTCATCAAGTCTGCAACAAACCAGAATTTCCAATTTGTTTTTCTACATGAGTGACAGTTATGCTTTCAAAACCATTAACAGGAAATCACTCTTGATGGCAGCTGCTAAGGACACTTACCAGTCAAGCCAACTGTTTAATGTAAATAATCTCAAAAACTCAGTGAAAGAGGCAAAGATTAACCAAAAAGTAAAAGGACACATAAATAATATTTCTGTATCTTTGGGGAGAGCCAAGCAATATCACACTAAACACACCAGCCCATGTGGAACACGATCTCTCTCGCTCACTGTAAGTGAAACTGGGTGGGCATACTAAGAAAGAAATAATAAACAGAAAAGAAAAGAAAAAATATGGTTTTGAGTGTGTCTGTGTGTGTGAAGGGGTGGTGACACAGACAGACACTAACGCTCTCTAGGAACTTTTAATTAAAGACCTCTATTACAAGGACCCACCTCATTTTTTCCACCCTCCCAAAGTCTAAACCCTGTTGCAGATTTTAGTGACAATGTAGTGGCTCAGCAGGTTGCACACTTGCCTCCGAGGTTGGAAGATCAGAAGGCTGTGGGTTCTACCCCACACAGGCACTTGTGTGAAATTCCAGTACTGACACTGTAGTGTAGCATGGGGAGGGGTGCTGCACTCTGAGGTGCTGCCTTTTGATGAGACGTTAAACCGAGTCCCATCTGCCTGTTCTGGTGGTAGTACAGCTGGATGTTAAAGATCCATGGCACTTCTTGAAAAGAGTAGGGCATTTTTGTTGAAAAATTTAACATAAAGAACAAAATACATTACTTCATGTACATGTCAAAACAAAATCATAAATAACAAACAACATCCTACATACCCCCAAGTATACCCAGTCATGCAAATTATAAAAATGAGTTTTAACCTACATAATAAAGAAAAATACTCAGGAAAAAAATATAAAAGAAAAGGAAAAAAATATTTAAAATGTTAAAAGAAACAAATTAAAAAATAAAACAATAAAAGAAAAGCTTAATTTAACCCATAAGTACATAGTGGTAAATATTCCAATGTTACCCAAAAATTCATAAATCAGTCTCATAACAATTTTGTTAAGAACATAACAGTAGGGTCCGTAACTAAATGCCCTTTATACATTTAAGACAAGGTACTACAGTTGTACATAACCTAACTTATCACCTGCATTAATCTAGTTCACAGTTTTTACTGACACCATTGTACCTTTATGAACATCCTTATTGTACACTTCCACACATGGTACTTCAATCAATTTACTAACTTAAATACAGTAAGTCATACAATGTTGCGGTGTAAGATCTGCTTCTAGCCTGCCATAAGTAAAATTTTATACAAGCAAAACACTTCCAAAGTGCTTCTGTTATAAGCTGCATCTACCATTGTATTGCCCTAGAACCAAGTGCTCATAAGACAATCTAGTTAACCATGGTAAGTTCCGTCTATATGCTAAGAAGGACCAAAGCTGAGAAGAAAAACAGCATTCAGACAAGAAATTGGACATTGTTTCCTCTGGAACCAGACAGTCTGTTTAAGGATGCCCCTTTCCTGAAAAGTCTTATACTTCAAATTTCCTTTCACATTTAGTCTACCTTACGCATAAAGCCATAAATTATTTCATGTTCGAACTGGGATTCTAATGTTATTAAGTTGGGAAACAGTACCTGAAACCTGAGCTGGGGAACTAAACTTGAATTCAGGAACAGCTGGGCCTATCTGTCCCATAATCATTTCATAAAGTTGTTGTCATGTAGAATTCAGAATCTGTGATTTTGTCACCTGCCCTATACATAATTTCCATAATGTAAGTTTTTAAAGGCTGGTACTTTCATTTGGGGTAAGGGCTTTACAGTGTCCTCCTGCCTGTGGCTTTCAAGTAACCTTTCAGTAATACTTTTGACCACTCTTCCTCCCTATCTCTATTTCCTGTAAATAGGAACAGCTTTTAATATTCCCTATCAAAAAAATGACATGAAAAAAAAAACAAAGCATGCCCACTCCCACTTGTTGTCTGGGTAAATATGTGTATTCCTTTTAATGGGGTTACGCCTACTCCCTTGCAACATCTGAAAAAATACTTTAAATCTTAGTTTCTAAACAAAAAGGAATATTGTATATCCACCACGTATAGTGACAGGGCACTAAAACTGTTTCATAATAAATGTCCTTTTATATTTTGATAGTAACCAACCTTTTCCATTTCTCAACTCACCAATCACAATTCTGTATAGCTTCTGCCCAAATTTTGTAGGCCATGTCTCCTTCTTCAAAATAGAGACCCAGGATTTTAATTGGATTTGTGGATATTGTAATACCTGCTACACTAGTGACACTTGTTGGCTTACCCAGTGTAATCCCACACTTTTCTTTATATTCAGAAGAACTCCTGAGACCGTATCATAGTAATGTAATTCCTGGACTGCTAGTGTTACACTCCTGAGATGTGACTAAAAGATAAGATCATCCCCAAATGCAGAAATTTTAATCTCAGAATCTGTCCTAATAACTGATGCCCTAGATTAAATAGTTAGCTACAATATGTCTAATACACATGTATCAAACACCAAAGTATATAATAATGGATTTAATGGGCAGCCCTGCCATACCCCCACCTTCAAGGCTAAAGGTAGACCAAGGTTCCTCCTATCATGGAGTCACAGATGCTTTAGTATACAAAGTTTGAATACACTGCACTGTTCGTCTGGTATGTTATATTGTCATAGAACTTATAACATAAAGGGTGTGTAACTCTCTCAAAGGCTTTACTTTGGTCGAGGATACCAAAAGCCTGATAAATTATTTTCTTTATAGTATTCGTAACTATCCCTAATTAGCCACAGATTATCTTGTATTTTGTGACCTGGTACCCCACAAGTTTGTGCTTGATGTAAAAGATCAGATAAATGAGGTTGTAACCGGTTATGGATAAATTTATCCAATATCTTCCAGTCTATATTTAATAAACAGATGGGGTGCCAGTTTTTATTAATGTCCTATCTCGATTTAAAGATACATTTTATCAAACCTTGTGCAAAATCTTCCCTTATTATGTGGTGATCCATAATGTCATTGTATACTAGTAATAAAGGTTCTGTCAATTCTTCTTGAAAAGTTAAGTAAACCTCTAACCCATCCTGCCCAAGAGTGAAATTTTTCTCATCCCTTCAGAACAGATGTCAGTTCAGAGCAACCAATTAATGTATCCAGATGCTTTAAATAGGAAATAATATGTGAGGGGTGGTTAATACACAAATTGAACACACACCGATTCAGTGATGCTACATAAACCCGAGGCGCAGCTCGGTGGGGTTTATTCAAGCATCACTCAATGAGGGTTAAGTGTTCAATTCAGTTACAACCACCTCCTCATATTTATTTTATAATTGCTTGTCATCAATTTTTGAAACTCAGAATAAATGCTTTGGTAACAGCAGGGATTTTCATTCATAAAACAATACGAATAAAAGTACATTTCTGACCTTATCTTAAGAGTCCACAAAGAGAACAGAGATTCAGCTTTACATTCCAAAGTAAATAAAAAATGGGTACACCACCATGACTTCATAGATAATTGTCCTTGAAATGTTATAAAGTCTCATGGCCTTCTTGTTCTCCGTTGGTTGGTCATTACAGGAAACGTGGTCACAAGATTGGAGGGTACTTTTTTTGCAGATTTTACTACTGGGAACTGAGTGGAGGATCACTTTTAAAACTAACAAGTGAAAATGACAAGAATTGGGAAAGTGCTTGCACAAGAACAGACTATGTTTGAATTTCTGCTGTTTTTTTACGTGCGTATCACATGGCTCTATGTTAGAAATTGATTTATGTCGAGGCCAGGTATAGGGCATCAGAGTATCAATCTTGTAACAACTAGCTGGTTGTTATGGAAATATCAACTGCTTGATGCAATGCTAAAAATTGATGCCCAGTAATTACAGTGTTATTATTCAACTGAGGACTATATTGTTTTATATAAGTACACATACTAGAAAAATCAGGGAGGAGTAGGTTATTAAAGGACTCATACAATGTGTTATAATATGTTTCAGATCCTGTGCAGAAGTTTTTACTGTACCATCAGTATCTTTTAAAGCTGTGATACAGGAATTTTCTATTTTTGTTTTGCAAGCCACACAGTGGTCTCCTGGGGAGGGGGTGTTGTTCCTTGCTGCAGTCCAGCTGTGAGTGTGGCTACCCTATCATAATGATAAGTTTTCATTTGATTTTTAAGCTGTGTAATTTGAGTGCTGTAATCCAATATAGTAGTATTAACTAATGAGTATATGTGCTGTAATTGTTGACACAAAGATAAATAATGTAGAAATGTATTGTTTTGTTGTTGTTTACTATATTTAATAAAACCATTTGTATTTCTTTTTTGGGGCTTCCACCATTCCTCAGTGGTGTCATATAGACACAATACTGTCTTGTGAGCCTTTAAGAGTTCTCTTATGTGATTCTGGAATATTCTACCATATAATAATGAAATGTTCAGTTTTCCAACTCACTTAGAAACTGTAATGCCTCCTGAACGTGTACTTTAAACAATAACATGGAGTGATCTGAAAACTCCACGGGAAGGATTTGAAAATCTATTTATTGTACATTAGGAATAAGGAACCAATAATCTATTCTAGTAGCCAGGCAACCTCTGATATGTTCCGTCAGTTTATGAGGATTTGACAGTTTAGCTGTGTCTTTCATACCAGTAATCTTGAAGCAATTCTGCAGTGCATAGGTGTCACAATATACTTTTTATTTGTTAAGGAACCACCTGGGACGTCATGAGGGACAATTGAAATCTCTTAAAACCTGTCTGGTGGTCATCTGCAATGTTTAAAATAAGTCTACCCTGTCTGCTTTACTGTTGGAAAAATAAACAACAGCAAATTTGCATGCTTTACCTTCTAATAGACCATTTAGGATAAATACGTACCCAGGTGTAACATCCATTAATTTTGTAAAGAAAACTGTACTGCTTTAAAGAGAATCTCCACACTGTCAGCTCTATCAAGGTCAAAGGACCAATATGATGGACCCCACAGCCAATTTTTTTACATTGATTTACCATTGCAGCAGTATTTAGCTAGGTTTTCTGTAAACAAATACATAAGCAGTTTGTTGTTGGAGGAAGGAGAAACTCCTTTTCTTTTACCCCAATTAAGAATGCCACAGCCATTGACCGTAGCAAATGTTAGATGTCCCATAGGCATGCGTGGTTAAGAAAAAGTCATCAGTACTGATTATCTACAATGTGCTTCTTCTTTTATTCTTCTTCCTGCCTTCTCTCTGTTCAATTGGAGGAAGGGATTTTGAAGAAATGTCAGATTCTGAACCTTCCATTCTGGATCCTCCAGCTCTTTTTGTTTTGGCAAGCACCTCATATTTATTACTGAGAACAGTGTCAGGAAAAGAGTCCACAATCTTACACTCCGTCGTGTCACGGGTAGTCCAAGATTGCTGTGGTGGGGTGGGGTGGCATTTCTATATTGACAGAACCTCCACAAACTGTGGAACCTTGCTCAACTTCCGCCTGATGTGATGGAAGGGGGTGGGGCAGAATAGGTTTGTTGATCAGAGAGCATTTGTTGAGAATCTAATTGATCCTATTGTGGCTCTTTTCTCATCTGTTCCTGCTGTAATTCTTTTCTTGTCTATTTCTGACCAGTCTCAGCAGGTGTTAAGAATCTCAGGGCCTACTTGTGCCATCATATCATCTTCTTTTCCTCATCTCCATCTTTGAGGGCTTGACTAGGAATCTCAGGTGACCTTCAACTTTCCTTTTTGCACAACATATTATTATGTCATTATTAACATTATTATTATTATCCAAATTGAATCCAAGCCCTCTCAAATCTTTCCTACCTCTGTTGGAGTCCCCAAGGATCTATTCTTGGCCCCTACTTTTCTCCCTTTTCATTAACAACTTGCCCTCCTTCCCTGCTCCTCCTCGTTAATCCTTTATGCGATGACATTGTGCTTCTCTCAGTGGTAAGATCCTTATCAGTAAGAGCACATCTTCAAGCAGACTTCAACTGCTTGCAGGAGTGGTTACTACAGAACAGGCTCCTAATGAATGCTAAGAAAACTGTAACTATGCTTTTTGGCCCCCGTCAAGAATCAGATCTCTTACTCCAGACTTATTGATACATTCTGTAGATGACTCCCTCTTGAATTCGTTACCTCCTTCAGGTATCTAGGAGTCACCTGACCCATCTCTTGACTTTAACCTCCACATTGGCGGCTACATGTAAGACAGTTTACTCAAAACTTGGTCTTGCCTTTAAAATTAGGTCCTCCCTCAATGATGCTGCCTGGCTTGCTTTGCACGAGGATTTCTCCTCCCTGCTCTAACATATTGCTCTCAGGTTTACCTTAAAGCTAGCAAAGGAGCACTCCAGAAATGGAGCACCTGCTATAACAGTATATGCAGATTTGCTCTCTCCGCTCACAGACTTACCCATCATTGCCTGCTCTACTCAAAACTAAATTGGCTCTCCCCAGACTCGCTCAGACACTATTCTGCAGGCTGTATAATTGATAATATGATCAGAACAGGGGTCCCTAAATACCTTGCCGAACTATTAACTCAGCCTCCCAAGCATACCACCTCAGGGCATCTGCTCAAACCCAACTTGAAATTCCCAGATATCTCACACAAAAGGAGAACGATCCTTTGCCATATCTGCCCCCGCTTCTGGAACTCCATTCCTCCCACATCAAACTCTCCAAATCCCACAAGGCCTTTAAACTGAGTCTTCGGCACACCTATTAGAATCCGACTGCTGCTGTTGTGCTGTAACTTGAGCTTTTCTCCTAGCATTTTCTCTTTCCTATGGCACTTACTGATTTCCTACTGGTCTCAAAATCTGAAAGTTTCCCACGTCCAGCAGAAATCCTATTGTTATAATGCTACTTCATTTAAGTTTTGTTTGCTGTTTGTCGTTTCAATTTAGTCATTGATGTATCATCAGATGAAAATAATTAATGTAATGTTATCTGTTTCTCTTTGTGTTACTGATAATGACTGTACCTGGCTGTATACTGTTCAAATGTTTGTTCTCACCTCATGCTGCATCATGAAATACTCTTTAATGTTGACTCTGGTCTCCCTGTCTGTACTCTCGGGTGGTAGCTGAATATAGGCAACATTGTTGTCTAGTGTACTTACCGGTAAACAAAAACCAAATAAATAAATAAATGTCTTAGTTAACTCCCTCTGGTTTGCTATGAGCTGCGCAGACATTTATGGAACACATGACTGCTATCATCACAGATATTGGCAGTGTTCCACATTCTGCACTCTGTGCTGATATGGTTGTACTACCACAAAGAATACACCTGAGCTTATCAAATGAACTTGCCAGATGAATCCAGTCACCACATTTATGACAAGCCTTAGGTTGGCTGGAATAAAAACATACACCATGATCCCTTCCAATACAAAAAACTATTAGGCAGATGAATTATGCCTGCATCATTTTGTAATGTGATCTTGAAGTGCCAACCACCTGTCCAGAAAAATTCTGAATCAATAATTGGTTCAGGGCACTGAGAACATCACAGCATTTTCGAAGCCAGTGATGAATGTCTCCTGTATTAATACTTTCAGTTCTAAACATTATAGTCACAGTTTTTTTTATCACAGGTTTGGTCAAAGGGTTGACCACGAAAGGCATCCACAAAGGAGACATGTTTTTCTGGTTATATAATGTCCAAAAATTTGCCCAGCACATGAACAGTATGAAAACAGATCTCAAAGTTCTCTTCCCAGATATGTGAATTGGGGCATGAACTTCTGCAGGGACAAAGTGTAAGGATTCTTTGATAAGCTTTTTCTCACATATTCTCTATCTGGGAAGAGCTCTAAACCTTCCTTATATCGTATTCACACAGCATGTCTGCGCAGTATGGGGGTCGATTTATCTTAAAGAACAGAAAATCTGGTTGTGTGTGGTAGAGTTGAGTATCACTCCTAATCCCAGAACGCCTGGGTACATCATCTGGTTCATCCCGTGAGTCATTTCTGTGTTCTGCACTTTGTCCCATACTAGCAGAAGACCCTCCTCCTCTGAAATAGTATCAGAGTCCATTGTGACATTTCTGCTATTCAAATCCACCTTTCCACCCTCATGTTCAGAATCTATAGCTTGATGTTCTGGAGGCACTATTGTTGTGTCTATTACTGACTGTTCTGATGATTGTGTTCCAGACCCTGAGTTGATAGTGGACTGTCCTGCAATATCTGTGCCCCATTACTTGTGTTCTAGCCCTGTGTCCACCATTTACTCAGTTTTTGAACATTTGTTACATTAACATTACAGTTCTGAGCTTTATTACTAAGAGAGATGTCATGTTCCATTTGTGCACCCTGTCTGCATTGCACTCCTCATTTAACTTGCTCACAGCCATAACATCCCTGATGAATATCAGCTCCTTCCCGATAAGCCCAGTCTGGGCCTCTGCTCATTATGTTGAGAGAGATTCAAAGATGGGTCAGAGACCCACTTACCAGAAGTGTCCTGCAAAACACAACATTTTGCAGGGCCAACTCCGTGTCCATGACTCCTCTGTCATTTCAAGGATGCAAACTGAAAAAGCTTCCTTTAGTCATTCTCTGGGTGTTTGGTGCATATCAAGACTTCCACCTAATTTGGCAGTGCAGGACCTGCATGTCCTTCCAGTAAGGATTTAGTCTTCCATTTCTTCTTTCTTATCTCTTTAGATGCTTGCTGTAGCTGGTGTCTGGATCGCATCCCAAACCATGACACCACACTTGGTCCTTGCCTGTTAGCATCTGTCTCCTCTGGTGTCATCACCTGATCATGAAACTCCTCTGTAGCCATATCCATATCTGAATCAGCATCATCATCATCATCATAGACCAAAGTGGCTCTATAATGGCAATGTCTAACTGCTGCGAATGTGCCGAATCAAGTAAATCGTCCATGCTGTGTATTGTTGCTTCACTAGGAATCATCGCAATGTTACAAGAATTCAGCCGTAAGGTACAGAAACAAAGGGGAAAAACTTTTAAACGTCTCATTTTCATTTCATATTTTACAGTCACATTTATTGATTGGTGTTTCAGGTATATGTTGGGTAAAATAATAAAGTAAGTTATAAAGAAAATAATACATGCACAGATAAGATCTAACAACAACTCTAGCTTAAATCTCTTTAGTTTTTAAGTCCAGTCCCAATTTTTATTTCTGACTCTCTGTCTTTATTTAAACTTAATAAACCCATAACACCCTTTCCACCCTTTCTGTTTGATATTATCATGTCATTTGGTTACATCTTTATTGTATGCTGTGGTCATTGCCTGTTCTATCAATACACTATACAGTATGCATCATATGTCATCCACTTCTGTTGTAGTGTCCATTGGCACCTTGCCTGCCATAGGTAGTATTTTAGGCAACAGAAGAAACCATTAGAGTACCATAATCATATTTATTTATAGAAGTGGACAGCTCCCTAAAATTAGGGTCTCATAAGCTAGATTCTTAAGCCATTTTAACTTCCATTTGTAAGCTAATGAAAGCCACAAGGGTTTTGATTAGTAGCAAGTAAATAAAAAATGTTCCATTGTTTCCCTGATTTATGCAGTTGTTGTAGGGCAGTTTCTTTCTTCTATGACCTTGTGTTTTCGTTCCTTCTAAGATTTAAGCATCCACACATTGTCAACCACAGTATCTCCATATATGTAGAGGGATTCTAGTGTTATTTAACTGTTTCAGTACTCCATACCTTAAGCTAGGGGAACAATTCTTAAATTCTGGTTCTAGTGAGTACATTTTAGTCATAACTAAGTGGTACAACTGAGCCCAGAAAGATTACATATCTGGGACTTTGGTCCCATTTATAAATTCTTATCACTGTTCTCAGAAATGCTGAAACTTTCATTTTAGGAAGCAATTTTGGAGGGTTGTCTGTGGTCCATGCTGTCAAAAATTCTATTAGATTGTTTTTCAGCCATGCAAATTGTAGACTTTGGGAGGTACTAACCCTATCTTTAAAATTCTCTGCTATGAATATGGTTGAAAAAAGGTGACCAGTTCAGCCATAACCAGTCCTCCTTGCGCTTTTGAGAGACAGGTGAAACACTGTTTAATCGGGTTCAGTGTGTTGCTCCAAAGCATCTGAAAAAACTTGCATAAGCTCTTGTTTTCCAGTATTGTGGGGTGGGAAAATCATTGCCACATATAAGAGGCATGGAATAATAAATCTTTTAATAATGTGTGTCCTTTTAATTATTGAAAGTTTCAAGACTTCCACCTGCTCACTTTTAATTCTATTCCTTTCAGTGCTGACTCCAGTTTTCTAAAGGTAGATTTCTTGGTCCAAAAGGATGCCTCAATTTTTTGTGGCTCAGATGAAATATGTATTTATTTTAATTAATTTATTGATGTCTTTGGTAACCAGGTAGGTGCACTGATCCATTGGACCATTTTCAGACATGACCAGGCCACAGATGTGGCTGCAAAATAACATAATCAACAGAGACGATGCACAAAAATAGCAATAGTACAGAGTAGCACATATAATACAATACATACAGTATAATACAAGATTTGGCAACTTACCTCCAGACAAGGTAATTAACATGTGATGGAAACAAACTAGGTCTGCAAGCATAGTTTCAGTGTTCAAGGTCTATCTAAGATGGCTACCTGTTGTTACAGGGGCAGTATACAATTAGTAGGTGCATGGAAGCTACAAAGAGCGCATGCTTATACAAGCTGATGGTGATCTAGGATAATTAGGTGCATAGAAGCACAGACTTGCTAGAAAAATATAAAAACAGTGGATCAGTAGTCCAGCAAAGAGGTAAGAACAGATTAGGAGAGCAGAGGTACCATGAGGTATGATGCAGCTAGAGAAGACTAGGGAGTAACAAGGAGGTGAGTTGGAGGAAGGGGATAGGTCCCAAAGATGGCATAGCAGCCCCTGGCACCACGATGGCCCACACTCACTGGTGTTATCTTGGGGGCAATTGATGCTGGCAGAGAAAGCTAAGGGACAAACAGAGTGGAAAAGCCAGAAATGTAGGGTGATGGAGTTGTCCCAACAGCACACAAGGTCCTAACATCTTGATAGCCCGCTCCCTCTGGTATTGTCTTGGGGCAGGTACAGCCTGACCCAACTATAAGCCAATTACTTGAATTGGTTCTGAAGGACAGATGGATGACAGAGGAGCAGATGGATGCAGGTAATTTATTCCACAGGGTGGGGGCAGAGACTGAGAAAGCTCAACTGCTCATACAGAAGATATACATGGCACTTGGTGGAGGAACAGAGGTTACCCTGGGCTCCTACGGCACCTCTCTGTCTGTGAGAAGAGAAGAGAAGAGACGTAGGATGACTGATGGTTTGAGGGAGCTTGAAATTAGACAACCCATGGTATAGCTCAAAGAGTCCCTGTAATGGAAGCCATCCAAGAGATTGGAAGAGAGCACAGTGGGTGCAGTAAGCAGCTTGAAGCACAAAGCAGAACATGGAATTGTAAGTGGAATTTAAATGGGTGAGCAATGAGGAGGACATGAGAGAGTAGATGGAGCTGTAGTCTAGCAGGGCAGAAGATTGCCTAGTGCACTGGCAAGGTGAGCTTCCATGGATAGTAGATGCTTTAGCCTGTAGGCAGCACCAAGTCTTTTGTGGATTTTCTGCATGGTGTTGTTGATGTGTTCCACAAAGCAAAAGAGGGGTTGAGGGCAACACCAAGGTATTTGAAAGTGGGGACAATGTCAAGCTGGGGACCTGCAGGGTGTGAATCAGGAGGGACGAGTTGGCTTTGGCAGCTTTGTTAGGAAGGGTTTAGAGCCAAAGAGCATAGCCTTAGTATTCTTGTTACTGACACTCAGTTTGTTGGAGAGGAACCAGTTGTGAACAGCACCATAGTTGACAGAGAGGGTGGATGAGATAGATTAAAGCGAGTTGTCACTATAGTAGAGGACTAAATCATCAGCTAAGTGAAATGAATTAAAGGTGAGGCTATCTGCTGGGAGCACATTCATAAACATGGAAAAAGCAAAGGACCAAGTATTGAGCCATGAGGAACACCAGTACCAATAGATAAAGTGGAAGAGGGTACTTTGCCTATGATAACAGTCTGGGATCTACCAGATAGATAACTGTGGAACCAGGACATAGTGTTAGATGAGCAACCAAAATTGCAAAGAGTGGAGTTAGAAGTTGGTGGCCAGCTAGGTCAAACACCTTGGATAAATCCCACAAAACTGCGACTCCAGCCTTCCCTCGTCCATATATTTCTATGCATGTGGTCTGTAAATAGTGTAAGGTAGAAGAGGTACCATGCTTGTGAAACCGTGTTGGAGGAGGCATAGAAGGTTGTACTGTTCCAGGTGTTCAGATAACTGGTAATGAATGATTTTTCAAGTAATTTGCTGAGATGAAGGAGGAGAGAGATGGGCTAGTTTTCTGGTGCAAGTCGGTCACCGGTTTTGGAAATAGGGATAACATGTGCAAGGTTCCAGGAGTCTCCCAGTGCCTGCTACCAGAGACTGGAAGTGCTCAGCACCCTGCACCCCTCTGCCCTGTGGGTCCCCAAAGACAGCCACCAACACCAGCAAAATGACAGCCTGACTCACCTAGCCATGGACAATGCTGCCATTGCCATGGCCCCTAGGAGGACACCTACCTTGTCTGGTCTGTGTGCTTGTCCCACCACCTTCAGCGCAATGCCCAACAGATGTAAGAACAGGCCCAAAGTCAGCAGCATCCCAGAAGCAGCGAGTTGGCATAAGTATGTTGCCACAGACACAGGAGCAGTATAGTGACCCACACCGCTGATGCCATCACAGGTGGCAATGCACAGATGGCAGTGGTGGAACTGTGATGGAGTGGGTGAAGGGTTGCCAGAGGCACTTCCAGTCACTGGTAGCAGGCACTGGGAGCTGTGCTGCTTCTACCCTTGCAGTGTTCCTGCAGTGCCCTCCTCATGCTTTGCACCTGCGTGTCCACTCACTCCTCTCATGTCTGTGGGGCACCAGGGTCTGCAGCATACCATGAGCTCATGACTCACACTTTTATTGCCATAATGATTTTGCCATGCGATGTCTATGCCCACGATGTCCTGACTGTGATATTGTGCCCTGCTTTATTTTGTAGGCGATATTAACACCCGGAACCATATTGCTTACTGATGTTCTAGCCCAAATTAGAGATGTTAACCCTTCCTTTACCTGGATATTTGATAGGATGGAGGTGTCCCTCTCCATCATTTATTATTATGTGTGAGTTGGTGGGGGGTTATGGAAGGAAATTTGTAACAATAAATGATCTGAGAATTCTGATGGAAAAGTCTGGAAAATAGGGAAGTTAAGTTTTTAAATAAAAATGTGATCTATAGAAGTTAATTTTCCTTTTATATGTATATTTAGGTCCTTGGGTTTGATACTGTGTGCACTCTATTAGATCTGCCAGAGTGATACATTTTTTCAAGCATTTGTGTCATAGTACGTCTTTTTCCTTCTAACATTCTGCCTTGGTGGGGAATGTCACAATTGAAATCTCCTCCTAAAACAAGATATGATGTTGATGTAAATAAGGTTGAAGTTGAGCAATGGGAGCTACTCTATCTGCTTTGGTCTGGGCTTTGTATACATTAATATACCTGTATGGTATTTTTCCCACTAGACATCAGTTATGAGCAAGCATCCTGGAATCAAATCTATAAGTTTTGTTAAACTAAAAGAAAAGGAGCTAAACACTATTCCAAGCCTGCCTGCCTTATCAGCCCCAAATGACCAATAGGTTAGCCCCCACCACCATTCTGCTTAAAATGTCCTAAGTTTGTCCAGGGAGAACATCCAAGTTTCCTGCAAAAACAGTTGTTAATCCCTTGATCTACTAAAGATTGAAACATGACTTGTCTTTTGACTGAAATTAATAAACTGTGGCAGTTTTGTGATCCAAGAATCACCATATTATTTCCATAAGTTTATTCAGGACCCTTTTCTTTTCCTTTTTCTTCCCTTAATATTCTATTAGTTCTGAACTCCCTCCAGGTTTTTGAGAGGGGTTGGATCCAAATCTGCTAAGTCCATATCCGATTCTTCTCCTGAATGTGCTAAGACTGCAAGGGGTTGCTTACTCTAAAACTGGTGGTTCTGGCAGTGGCTTAGTGTTCCTATTCACTCTTCATCTCGAAGTGGAAGTTCATCTTGTGGGGGACATAGGCAGGATGGAGGCAGTCCAGAGGAGGGCAACTAAAATGGCAGGGTCTGCAAGAGAAACCATCACGAGGAGAGACTAAAGGAGCTTACTATGTATACCCTTGAGGAAAGGGAGGGGGACATGATAGAAACTTTAAGTACCTCAGTGGAATCAACAAAGTCCAAGAGTGTAGCATCTTTCAGAAAAGAGATTTGCAAGAACTAAGGGACACAATTTGAAGATAGAGTGATGACGGCCTAGGGGCAATGTGAGGGAAGTATTTTTTCACAGAGAGGGTGGTGGACACATGGAACAGCCTTCCTGGGGAGGTTGTGGGTCTAAAACTGTGGGAGAATTCAATAATGCATGGGACAGACATAAGGCATTTCTTGTGAGGGTAGGAAGAAATAGGCTGTTGGTTAACTAGGATCTGCAGCTTATCCTGTATTTAAGGAAATGAGCAGACTTGGCAGGCCAAGCAGTACTTATCTGCTGTCAAAGTCTATATTTCTGGGGATGGGGGGGTGGGGGTTAGGAATTTCTTCTGCTGCTTTTGTGGTTGGATCATCTGAGTAACATAGTGGAGAAATTCTTCCCACTGAAGCCGGAAGGGGTTAGAGTCCTTTCTGTCCCTGTTCTTTTTCTTGGGGTGTATGTGAGTCTGGGGAGTTCCTTGGGTTTCAGCTCAACCTGATCTGGGGCTGGGGTTATGTCTTGGCATCTTGTGCCTGTTGGATAAGGAGTTCAGGGCTTATCACTGAAGGATTGTTTTTGCCGCCCATGGACAATCTGGGAAACATACCTTTGTCTCTTCACATAAGTCACGACTGGTCAAGTTAGCACATTGCATATTAAAATGGCCTATTTCTCCACAGTCATCACATCTTGGCTTGTTACATATGTTTTGCGAGGTGGGTGTGAGACCCACTTGTAACAAGCTCGGTTTCCTGAGTAAAACATACTCCGCCTCTTCCCAGCATGAAAGAATTTGGGATGTGTTCTATACCATTTTCGGTCTGCCTTATTTTCACCTTTGTATTTCCATCCCTAGTCCAGAATAGTTCAGAATGCAACAAAGTCTCTGGTGCACTTAAAACTTCACATTTTGTGACAACCAGTATGTAATAATTGTTCACATGGACCCTTCATTATGAAACATTACTGTCACAAACTTGATTAGAGATTTAGTGACGGTATCTCTAGAAAGAGGGACATAACGGAGAACATTTTACATTGTTAT
This sequence comes from Neoceratodus forsteri, assembly GCA_016271365.2. Taxonomy (NCBI): domain Eukaryota; kingdom Metazoa; phylum Chordata; order Ceratodontiformes; family Ceratodontidae; genus Neoceratodus; species Neoceratodus forsteri. The sequence goes on from CM028130.1 coordinate 62,152,837, forward strand.
ATCTTTGCCAAAACATTGCTAAGTCGTAGGAAGATCTGAAATTGACGTCATAATTGTCATCCCCTGAGATGTTAATGGATGTGAATACTTCAGGTTGTTCCTGCTCTTGTTATTTTCTTGATTTTTGTGGGTTGATTCATGTCCTTCAAGTCTATATTACTTGGTTCATGGGGTGAGGGGTTGGTCCTGTTCTGGTGAAAGTTCCACAGAATTTTCCTCTCTGCTTTGATTTTGTGCTTGAGTTGTTATTTTTTCTTTTGCAGTTCCTGGGGTTTTGTCATAGTTATTTTTGGTGCAGGTACCTGATGGTTGGTTGTTGGGCACCATTCTGGAGTATGTGGTGAGAAGGGAACCAGTGGCGACCATTCTGGATCTGGTAGCCATTGGCCACTGGGCATTTTATTCCACCCTGCCTTTGTTGGGCTTTCTCAGGAGACCAAGTTGCAAAGGGGTCTAAACTTATAGGCTGTACTGTAAAGCTTGCTGAAGAGCTCTGGACGTAGTGAGGCCTGGTTGAGGTCCATCCCATATTATTTCAATGCTATCCGTTTGGTCATTTGTCTTGGTGGGTGGCTTAAGTACTAAATTCCTGTTTGCTTGGGTAAGAGCAGCTCTTTGTTTTTATTTTCTTCTTTAAACCCCATTTTTGTGCCTGGCTTCTGGACGAAAATGAGAAACTGTAGCTGCTTCCTATGTTTCCATTTTAGTTTAAAATATTATTTGTTTTGAGTTGATTTCTGTCATCATAGGGTTCATAACAGACATTTTCTGTGATTCTTTAATATCCATGACTATCATTGTTATTCATATTGTTATTACTGGATTTCTTTGTGTTATCATTGTTACTTTCCATATTAGTCTAACTAGTATTCATTTTAGATTTTTCTGTGCACTCACTCGCTCCTTCGGTAAATTCCAATATTCAACCCCTGCTGCTTTTAGGCACATGCTCTCTGTGTTTCTGCTGCCAGCCTCGATATATTAGAAGTCTGAAAAATAAATCAGGAGTTAATTTTACCTGCTAAGCTTTCAGCAGTTGTCGGTCAGGGCATTCATTTGATGCTGCTGCGCCATCATCCTTGCTGTCAGGTGGACCGCACTCAGTGTCATGAGAAGCCATTTGTTGCACTTTGCCAGTTTCTCTTTAATTTTCTCAGTATACATGGAATGTCTGTGATTTTCTTCATTCAACTTTTTTCATTTCCGTGCATTTTTCTTCTGGTGATATTGTAAATATTCTGAGTCATGTTTGGAACCTCAGTATTAGTCATAAGGCTTAAATCATCAGTTGAAATAGAAATTTCTTCACTCCTTCTTTATCTCAAACTACTTCTGGTTCTTAATTAAGCTTGAGAGCCCTTGCATTTTGAGGTCAGGGAAGAGGCTAGATCCCTGTCTCAGAGACATCAATCTTCTTCTTCACCATTCCACTGTGGTGGCCATCTTCAGAGATGGCCAAGGGTTCCCTACAGTTCAATAGAAATTTCCCCAGTGTCCTGGCAAAATTTCCCAATAAATAAAATACCACTAACAGCTTAATCTGGTTCAATGTCATTTGGCATCCATCTGTATCCCCTCCCTCCAGGACAAGGCTGAGAATAGGCAGCATTGTCTAATCCTCCTTTCGGTCAACAAATATTAAACAAATAAATAAATAAAATAAGTGTTATCTGCAAAGTGGCACACTCGCCCTCCATCCCCTCCAGCCCCTCTGCAATGTCACTTATGAAGACATTAAACAAGACTGAGGCCAGGACTGATCCCAGTGGCACCCCACGGTCACCGTCCTTTCCTCGGATTGAGTATCATTTTACTCCACCCACGGTCTTCTATCACTCAACTAGTTCCTAACCCAGTTTACCACCTTGTGATCCTTTCCCAGGCTGCCCAGCTTGTTCACAAGTCTTCTTTGTGGAATTGTATCAAAGGTCTTATTGAAATCCAGGTAGGTCACATCTGCCGCTCCACCCTGATCCACGACCTTAGTCATGCAATCAAACAAATCAATTAGATTTATCTGACATGACCTTCCCGCTGTGAATCTGTGCTGTCTCGGATCCTGTGCTCCACTGGATTCAAGGTGTTCCGTGATCCTTTGTTTAAGTAGTGATTCCATAATCTTCTTCACTATCGAGATAAGGTTCACTGGTCTATAGTTTCCAGCCTCCTCCTTGCTGCCACTGTTGTGAAGAGGGACTACATCTGCCCTCCTCCAGTCTTTTAGAACCACTTCCATATTGAGTGACTCATAGAACAGGGCTGCCAGTGGTGCCGCTCAGCACCTCCATAGGTCCCTAATATTGTAGGATGTATCCCATCTGGTCCTATTGCCTTGTCCACTTTTAGTTTTACAAGTTATTTTTGGACTCACTCTTCCGTAAATGGACTGGTGTCCATCTCCTCCCATATTTGTTCATGTTGCCTAACTGTGGTCCCTCACCTTCTTCTTCTGTGAATACAGAACAAACATATTTGTCTTGATGCTTTTCCAGGTCACCTTCCACACTCTCCTTCTTCCCATTTAAGCCTTACTATCCCACCCCTGTTTTTCTACTTTCACTAATGTACCTATAAAAGTCTTGTCTCCTTTTTTCCTCCTGTGCTATTTTTTCCTCCGTCTATGCCTTTGTGCTCTGACTGCATTCCCTAGCTCCTTCTATTTAGCCAGATACACTACCATGTCCTCCTCCTGCTGTATTTCCTTGTATTTCTTGAAAGTCATCTTTTTGCTCTACCTTCCCAGACACTGCCTTTGAGAACTATAGTGGCTTTCTCTTTCTCTTGCCCTTGATTATTTGCCTAATGCAAAGGTTTGTTGCCTCCACTGTGGCACCTTTTAGATGGGCCCACTGCCCTCCCCACACTTTTGTCCCTCCTGCCAGTCAGGGCATGCTTGAGACATATCCTCATGTTAGTAAAATTCGCTCTCCGAAATCCGGACCCTCACCTTTGTGTGCTTGACTTTGCCACTGTATTCATGCTGAACCACACTGTGTAATGATCACTGGATCTCAGGTGTTACTCACCCTGATTTCCTCAATTCTGTTCCCACTGGTGAGTACCAGGTCCAAAATTACTCCTCATTGGTGGGCTCTAGCACTAGCTGTCTGAGGCCTGCCCTTCATACAGAGTACAGGATATCCCTGCTCCTAGGTGAGGCAGCAGCTGGGATGCTGAATCCGCATCTGTCAGGTTGAAATCACCTACCAGCACCTCCCCTGTAGCTGCCATAGGTGTGGATAGTCTCCACTAGAACCTTGTCTACCTCCTCCCCATGTGCTGGAGGTCTGTATATATCACCATGTGAATAGCAGTGCAGTTGCCCATCTCAAGGGTGACCCAAAGTACCTCCACTCCCCTTTATCTATGTCACCCAAATACCCACTATGATGTAAAAGAACCACCCCTCCCTTTGTACCTCCCTCGTCTCTTCTAAACAGAGCATAACCTGGTACCGATACATCCCAGTCATGGTTTCCAATATACCACATTTTCAGTAATTGCTACAATGTCTAGGTCAGCCTCCATTATCAAGGCCACCATTGGTATACATGGCCTTCCATGCCCAACCATTTGCCCTTTTAACATCCCCAATGCTGTCTTTTTGTCTCCTCTGTTTGTCCTTCTGTATTCAACCTTTCTCCTGTCCTCTGCTGTTCCCTTTCTATATTTTTTCCCTCTATAATACCATAACTTTAAGATCCTCCACGCTGACTTTACTATCCTGTGGGGTGGGCAGTTTGGTTCCCCAGCATCCTTCTGCCACCTCCCCTTGCTAGATTAAAGCTTTCCAGTAAAACATTTAAACTGTTCACTGAGGGCAGCGGTCCCTCACTGGATAGGTGTAGGCTGTCCCCTTGTAATGGGCCACATTCTTCCAGGTGGGTCCCCAGTTCCAATAAAGCCAAACCTTTTCTCTACACCAGCCTCTAGCCAAGCATTGAAGTCCTTGGTGCAGGGGTTCTAGCCTCCCCTTTTCTGTGCACAGACAGCACCCTTGAGAAGATCAGAGCTTGCTACTTGGGCAAGGTCCCTCAACTTCCTGAACTCCTTCTGCACCCTTGCTATCTTTTGCCTTTGTTTCCAGCCTGGTCATTTGCCCCAGATGGACAATGACATAAGCTTCCCTGCCTCGTATTGCTGTAGCAATTCTCTGGATCTCTCCCTGTTTCTAGAAGCTGTGTTCCTGGTAGACACTTTACTCCCTTTCCGCCACTGTTCCTTCCTAATTCCACTCCTGACCATGGAGTCCCCACAAGAGAAGCTTTCTCCTATGTGTCCTCTTCCCACCTGTTTGTGGGGTTCTGTTCTGTAGAACCTGCTCATCCACCATGGTTGCAACTTCAGGTGTCCTAGAGGATCCTCCCTCCTCCAAATGTGTAGGAGTTTCATAGTTGCACTGGGTGAGGGATGTGCTTTTGATCCACCCTCCTCACCCTCCCTGAGTCCACTTTAGTCCACACACTGCTTTTGTTGGTCCTCCTTTGGGGTAGTGGGTGTAGACTTGGTGGCCTCTGGGTGGGGAGGAGATCCCTGCAATCTCAGCCAACTCGGCCTGGAGGCTGGCAATCTCTGCCCTCAGCCCAAAGAGGTGCCTGTAGATGGGGCAGCACCGCAGTTCCAGAACATCCTTCTAAAGACTGCTGCTCCACATCCATTGCACTGCACCAATCCCAACATGATCCCTACCAGCTCTACTTCTGTCTGCCCAGGCCACTGTTAGGGAACCTCAATTCCTCTTAGTACTGTAACCCTTTCCTAAGGACTAGGTACCACCACCCCCATTTGTTTAAGTACAGTAGTTTTTAAATACAGTAGTAGACTTAAGAAGATATCCTCCCAGCTTATGCAGCACTGCCTGGCTGCCTTCCATTATACCCCACCCTGCTTATTAATGGCATTTTGTTACTGTGAGGGTTTAAAAAGGCCTAAATCATTTTTATGGAACAAGGCATTCTGTGACGATATAGATTTTAATTAAACGCTGTATATTTTAGTCCAGATTTTAATGTATTTATGATGTTTTATGACTGTTATTCTGTAATGCGCCTTGATTTAAGAAAGGCGCACAAAAAATAAAGTTTTTTATTATTATTATTATAAAATGTGGTGCGTACTGGGACTACAGTGATCATGTATTTGTTATTATTTATTTTTATAATTTATTGGCTAGTAAAGACATACTGAGGGAAAACTTAATTTGGGTTCACCCCAGATGAGAAATTTAGCACAGGGAGGTTAAGACTTGCTCAAACCCCACAATATGTAAATGGACACTGCTAGAATCAAACCTAGGTCTGCTGGGTCTACAGGTTCACTGCTTCATACTGTAACCACTAAGCTATACTGCCTTTCCTCATATTTAGCTTGAGACTTCAATTGCAAGGGGTTAATTTTTGTGATCATAATAAACAATGCCAAACTAACATAGCTTAGTATGAGTGCAGGGCATCCAGAAGCTAACAGTGGAACTGCAGCCCACAACACTATTGCCAACTTTGTCAGTTAGATCCTTGCTTTACTGGTATGAGTTATGCAGCAAAGCTCAGACAGCTTTGGCCTGAGTGCATGTCTAAATAGTTAATTTGAGTTGCCGGTCGGATTGAAGCACCTAAGAAAGATTCATCCTACAGAGATCAGCCAAGGTGAAGTGCTCAGCTTTACTAATTCCTTGTGCGTTATTAACTTTTTACTTCTGTTTGCTCTTCAATTTGTGGATTTGTTGTTCTCATTGTGTTCCCAGTGTGATAGACATGCAAACATTGATAAGATGAGCTGAAATTGGAGACAGAGGTGAGAGGTTGCGGCAATAGAGGGTTCAGTCTGTCACAACAAATCACTTCATGTGTCACTGGTATTCAGACTCTGGACAATTCCAGAGTGCCTACAAGGAAGATGGACTGAATTTGTACAACTGGGGCAAAGTAACATAGATTTGTCTATTTTGTACATTTGTCAAATATGATGGCCTGATATGCTAGTCATACTTTAGGTCAAAACGTGTCACTCAAGAAAAGCTCCACATAAGTAAAGCAAAGCTCTGCTCACAGCTCACTGTAGGTTTGTAAAAGATCCTCAGTACTGCCTTTTCAGCTGCACATTATAGACCTTTTAGAGATGGAAACAGCATGGGTTTGGGACTTAATGGAAAGAGATGTAGCCCAGCATTGGCTACCAATGATATACATACTAAAACTGTTAATTGAGGTCAACCTAGTTGCACAGGATAGGGCTACCATTTGCTATACCAGCGACCCAGGTTCATAATGGACTTGGGATTCTTGGGGGCTCACCAGGAGAGGGAGGGAGGATTGAGCATCAAGGGCAGTTCTTCTCCATTTGGGAGGTGGGACACTGCATACTGCTTCTTGCCTGCCACATGGTGGAGGTTATGTGGCAGCACAGTGGAAGGCATACATGGGGAGAGCCAACCATCAGAAGTTGATATGCATGTGAATGATTCTGCAGGCATGCATGGTATGTCACTGTATGATTACCAGCCCTTGGTGTGAAAACTATAGGAGGATAAACTCTCAACCATGGCTGGATTATGGACAATCCTCCACAGGTCCCACACCTTCAACTTGGTACCTCCTCTGAGTTATTTTGCATTGTGCTCCAGAGGATTAGGGCATCCCAGAATGCTCTACTATAAGGAGTATTCCATGGTGGATTCATTGGAAAGTTAAGCACTAGAAAGGTGAGTGATGGGACTTGGAGGACAGGGCTGTAAGGAGTCAGTTGGTGGAAAGATGATAAACAAATGATGGGTTGAAAAGAAAACTTTAACTGGACTAAGGACTCAGTTATCATAGACTTTTGAGCAGAGAGAATGCGGGATCACATTACAGTTTGAAAGAATCTTCCAAGATGCCAGGTCCAGTGGCACCAGCAGAGCATCTCTCAATCCACGTAGCAGTCTAGGTTCACACTGTGAACCTTGTGCATCTGCCCTAGCCTGGTGAAGTTGAAGGACTGCTGTGGAGGCCATTCTTTTCATCCTCAGCAGAGAGGGAGTCTTCACCCACTATTATAAAGCACTAGAACTTGATCAACCAATCACAGCACAGAACTGTCCTTCCTCTTATTTTACATACAGATACTGTCTCGTGCATAGCACTTTCTCTCTCACAACACCTCCTGTGCTTTAATACACTGTCAATACCTTACTATTCGCTCTTCAGCTGGCTTCAGTTCCATGACTGAAAGCTTTGGTTGAAAAAAATCAATATTCCGTATGTTAAATAAAACATAGAATCAAAAATACTTACTGGTGCATTCTTTAATTTTGTAGGAGAGACCATGCTCAGTGCTGTAGTTAGAAACAACAGTTGGACCGTTCCGAGACAGGTATAATTTAGAGGGGCACACTGGCAATTATTTTAACCACACATTTTCTTCATAAAGCACAATTGTTGTTATGGTTCGTGATGTTCTAGTGCTTAATAGTATTGTAATAATTGAGGGCTATTATTTTCCACTGGAAAAGTTTTGTTTCCATTGAAATAGGGCCCTCAGGTGTGCATAAAATTCTCATGATACATCTCTTCCCCATGCATTATTCTGCATATAATAACTGTTTTCCCTTTTTCCCATAGGAAACCATAGCATTATTTGCTGTAATAAAGGAGTGTTTATTATGGCAAACATGTGCACAGTTTTCCTCACTCTCATGCATCATCGATGGAGTTCCTACGCTTCCGACCGCTCCACCTTTGCATTTCGCTTGAACCACCGACTAACAACATGGAACCGCCACTCAGAGTTGGTGTTAAGTAGTTACAATTTGTGTACCACAGGAAGTAAATTAAGTTTTGCAGTCCAAAGGAAACAAAAAACACCCTTTGAAATAAATGAAGATCGGTGATCGCGATGATGTAACATAAGCTTACAGCGACCGCACAGTTAACTTCCTTTTTATTTTATATAATTGTTGTTATGAAAAAAGGGAAACCCAACAATTATATTAAATAAAATATGGGGTGCTGTGTAACTCAAAGTTTACACAGCTCACGGGTTAGATGCTTTTCATAAACCCATCGAGCTTCGCTCTTGGGGTTTATGTAGCATCTAACCCTCTAGTATGTAAACTTCTCATTATACACACCACCACCCCATACTTTATTCTCTGTGTAATAACTGCAGTCTGTTTTTCTCCATTGGAAAAGTTGGTTATAGTTTGCCATCATAACTCGTAGGTTATAATGGTAAACACGCACCAGCTTTCTCTAAGGAAAGTGGAAGTGACAGCTCATGCTCACTCTGTTGCCTGGCTGTCCACAGACAGTGTTTCACTTAAACTCCTTTATTGTCACCCTCAGGGTTTATGTAACAGCCAGCACCTCGGGTGTACATAAAATAGAAAATAAAGTATGGGTTGTGTGTAATAACGAAGTTTAACACCCAAGAGCTTAGATGCTACATAACTCCAGAGAGCGAAGCTTGAGGGGTTTGTGCAAGCATCTAACCCCGAGGGTGTGTAAACTTCAAGTTTACACTCAACACCCTATATTTCATTTTATATAATTGCTGGGTTTGCCTTTTCACCACAGCAATCATATAAAATGAATGTAGGTTCCGAGCACTCCACAGTCTGGTTTGATTGCAATATGAAGTCTGTGGTGCCGTTTTATATTTAAAACTTTTTTTTCGTCGGCAGCCAGAAGAAAAGTTCCCTGCTCCCGCTGTGGTACGGTGTCTGTTTTAAAATGTACTTACCGCTGAGTCCGGTGGGGGGTAAGGCCTCTGCAGAAGAAAAAACATGCAGCTGAGGAGAAGAGCTGCAGCGGGGCATGAGAGAGGAGGGAAACTATGGGCACAGGTTTGCCAGTTATAAACGCCTCCTTATAACGGCAAATTATGCTAATGCTTTTCCTTATGGGAAAAAGGCAAGGCCATTTATTATACTCTCATTATATACTCTTCCCCATGCATTATTCTGTATTTTGTATGTGTAGTAATGCATGCCTTTTACTAAGTAAGAAGTTATGCTCTTTGGCTGACAGAACCACTCATCTTTGCGTCACAGTCTTCTCACGAAACAGCCCAAAATAAATTCTTATTCAGTAAGAGACCCAGATCATTCACTACATAAGTAAACATATACCACAGCATCTTTTGTGGGCAAAGGTATACTTGATTTTGAGGGTGACCACAACATCACCCCCAACACAGGATGACACAGTAATTGAATCAATGGAAATGCTGGAGTAGGTGGGTGAAGAAACACAAGGGTAAATAGACAGGTCCTTTTAGGAGCAACCCGGAAATAATTATAGATAAATGCAAACACAAAGAAATACACAATAAGGATGCTGTTTACAAGGTAACAAGTATACACCAGCATTGATTAATACACAGTATTAAATAGGACAGCATTTTGGTCACAGTAGACAGTAAAATACTCCATGAGCTAGGCAAGAGATACGCTTAACATGAACAATAATTCAACAGGGCAATTATGAGGTAATCAAGTACACATCAGTTCCAGTCATTTAGTCAGTTACAAATAAGACAGGTACAAGTTTCTAGAAAATATACAACACAGGTTACAAGGGCATAAGAGTTAGGCGTCTCTGCCATTAAACATAGGTCAATATTATAGAGGGTGGTCACCGACTGCAGGAACATAAACAGCTTCCAAGCTGGTATGATTTTATCCCTTTCTGAAGCAGGAGATGGAGTTTGAGTTTTGGAAGACCTCTGGGAGAGCATTCCAGAGAGATTAAGATGGTAGACAAAGGACTTATTCCCATAGCTTTTCTAATTCTAAGCACCTCAAGCAATTTTTTGCTGGAGGTACAAAGCAATTTCTTTGATTGCTTAGGGGCTAGAAGGCCAGCAAGACTAGGTGGTGCATAGACAGAGATTAGTTTGTACACCATACATAATAGGGGCACTGAGTCTACTATCTAATGAGGGCAGTTGAAGGAGGCAAGAACATCACAATGATGTTTCCTGGGGCACCATTGCAAAGTGCTCTACTTTATTATCAATTATCTGCCTATATGTACAGCCTTTATTGTCCATGGAAATCAGTGGCCTTTTAAATGTTTACCTTATTTTACTGGTGCCGTTCCTTGTCCCACTCGCTCTGGCTTCTCCTGCTTCTGCTTGCTCCATCTTCTCACAGGCAGACCATATCAGTCTGAGTAAACTCCTCTTTTGGTTTTCTTCTTCTGTGGCTGAGCAGTTTAAATTTAAAATAAAAAAGTAATTTTGTTTTCTGACAAACAGCTGTATGCGGTTCTATGGTGTCACTTAATGGACCATCTACCATTCGGCTTTCGAGTAAATCATGCTGCCATGTTTTCTTTTTTTTCTTCTGGTGGGTCCTCAATGAATGAGCCAATCAGGTGACAGAATGAGGTAGATGAAGCTGTTGTACTATCGATGTGACATCAGAACGATAGTACAACAGCTTTTTACTTTGTATGCCCTACAACAACATTAAGAAAGCCATGGATTTCCGTGGACAATAAAGGCTATCCATATACTATTATGCCATTTCTAGTTTTGAACCATAATTCATTAAACTAAGTTATTGTGCATATGTTGAGGTAAATGGTTCTTCTGGTGTAATAAAATAACTTTCTGTATGTTAATTAATGTTATATTAAGCCATCCTGGTTGCACTGAGGGCAGAGGCACTCATGCCTCACCTACCATCATGCCGGTGAACTGGGTTTGGGGACAGACTCGGTTCCCCTGCACAAGCCAGGAGAGGAGGAATGAGCATCCAGAGGATGGCTCTCTTTCTCTGGTAAGGGAGGGTTGTGGGTACTGGCAGTTATCTAATCCCTAGCAGAAGCTTGGGGACAGGCAGTCAGTGCTGGCACATTGAGGCAAGGGGGCTGGCAATCTTTGATGTCCCATGCATGGTAGTATGTGTGGTATGTCTGGACAGCATTGTACATCTGTTTCTCCAGCACAGAACTGGGAAAATGACTGGGTGAAGAGCAGGATGACACTGACCCTCACAGACTCTGTACTGGCTACAGGGCTCTCTCTCAGAACCAGAGTCATCTCATCAGTGGTAAGGCATCAATCATTGACCTCCGCCATGGGGTGGGGGAGCTGGGGAAACACCTCAAAGAGGTAAGTCCCCAGGATGCCTAGTAATGGGCTTAGGGGGTGGAGGGCTAAGCCTGCACCTCACTGGGGAGAAAGAGATTAATGGCAAATTGATATTATATTAAACAGGGCTTCTTCTGCTTTGTTTAATGAGCAATTGGGGTCAAACCCAGATAGAGTTGTACCAGGATCAAAGGGGAAATCTATACATGTTTGCATCTGGTGGTCTTATCTGGAACAGACTCTCCCTACTTTGAGTTTATTCCTACAGTGTCCAGGGTCTACATTGAGATATTTGAATGATTCAGTGAAGGAATGTAGTACTTTTCTTTATTTAAATTTAGCTCACTCAATAGTCCACATATCACTATTGTGGGAGTCTGAGCAGAAAGTAAAGCATACAGCTTGTAGTTAATATACGTTAAAGCAGTTACCTTCTGTGAGGTTTGCAAACCCTAATGCAACCCTATATAAAAATCCTCAGACTCCAATGAACTTGATCCAAAAATTATCAGGACTACTGCAGATGCACTTGCCCTCCTGGTAACAGAAGTCTTCAACCTGTCACTCACCTCACAACAGCCCCTGATATCTGGAAGATATCCTACATTGTACCTTTCACAAGAAAGGAGACTACACTAATATCAGCACTACAGACCTATCGCAATACTCCCAGTCTTAAATAATCTACTTGAAAAACTGGTTTCCTCCCAGTTGACTGAATATCTTACCACCTATAATTGTCCCCTGCACAGCATGACTTTGTAAATCCCATAGTACTACCACTGTCCTCCTGTCCCTCTCCTCCTCTGTCTCCTCCACCATGGATAGGAGTCGCTCATGGGCTCAGTTTTCTTCCACCTTACAAAGTCTTTGACCTAGTTGATCACAGTAATTATGTGATAAACTAAGTGTTCCATCCACCCTGCTGTGGTTGAAAAGTTACCTGGGCAACAATATCAATGTGTTTTCTTTGGCCATACCCTATCTGACTCATTTGCTATGACAATCAGGGTCCCTCACGGCTCCATATTAGGGCCATTCCTTTTTAATCTGCATAATTCAATCCATACTAGTCTCAAAAGCTGCACCTCTATCCTTTATGTAGATGACCTTATTCTCATTATTAGCTTCTGTAACATATCTAACTAAATTTCTACCTCTCTTCTGATCTTCAATGTATACAATCTGGCTCTGCTCCAACAATCTACTTATGAATACAACCAAAACACAAGCCATGCTTTTGGGTTGGCCCTTACGTTAACCAATTGGTCAGAGCTGATAGAGCTGCTCAGAGCTTCACAGGCGATAGTGTGGAATACCAGCAGAGACACAGCAGAGCAGATTTTTTCAGCACTGGTGAAGTGCGCTGAGCCCTGCAGAGTGGTGGCAAGTGACCAGTGAGGAAGTATGCCATGCAGAAGATGATGGTGATGACAGACCTGCACATGCTTGATACTGCTTTTCTCCCTGTACTGCCACCAGGCATCCACCCACATGAGACATGTGACCAATATTGAATAAAGGAGAAGTTAGGACCTGCAAATGACAATTGTTCCTATGAAGCAATCTGCTATATTCTTTACAATGCAATAACCACACAGAACAGGCAAGGCACTATAGGGTCATTTGTATCTAACTAGGAAATGATTACAGGCCAGAGGCAATGGCAATTGTGCTGCCCACTCACCTATCTTTGCTTCCTTAGCATATACTGGCAGTCTAGTGGTTCCCAATTACCCATCCATTTGTCTGCAAACATTCCATTAGTCTTGTCATTGCCCAACCCATGAGTGCCTGTCTGTCTTTGTACACCCATTCACTGGTAGTCTAGTGTACCCACAATCACCTGTCTGTGTTTACAAAACCATTCCCTGATAGTCTAGTGGTCCCCTGCCCCAATCACCAATGCAACAAAATCACCCAATCTTTTGGTAATCCAGCCATTCATCACCAACTCACAAGGCACTCTGAACTTTCAAGGCAAAGCACCTCTAATGGCAACCTGCACTTGCTCTCTCTCTCTCACCACCATTGCCTGTCACTGCTAGCCTGTCTGCCTCACACAGACAATGTACCATGATGTGTATTAACTGCGTGAAATAAACAGCAAGTGATGTTCAAGAAGTCTATATGTCATAATCTCACCCCAAAATAGAAACAAAGTCTTGTTGTGCATGATTTAATATAGCTTTCTTTTCCTAACTCTGCCTTGAACTGTGGTCACATAAACAGAAAACAGCAATCAACAGGATAAGACTAAAAATGTGTAAAGTAATGTGCACTGGAGTCTGCCAGGATGCAATGCAATGTCATGAGCTACTGTACTGCATGAAAATGGGATTAAATGCTATTGAAACTGCCATGTTTACTGCAGTATCTCTACTGTTATATGCTGCAGTATTACACTACATTCAGCCTGTCTCCACTGTGAATAATAGCTACATGAGTTGGCAACATTTCTAGTAGTCATTCAACAAAAGTTCACTTAGGGTGCTATCAGTCTGCTGATATCTTTGCTATAGGGACTTTGAGTAGGTAAGCATGAAGACTTGTAATAGACATGGGATTCTATGCTATTGTACCACAGAAAAAGTGACATATTGTAGCTACTATTGTGCAACAAAGGTGTGCAACATGAGGAAACTTTCTTGGCAAAAATCTTCGAGATGTTTTCTGACTCCTTAATGCAAAATGCCACTTTGTATAGTTCTTCTCTCACTGAAATGTTACTTTGCACAGTAAAGTCTACACATAGGTGCTTTGGCAGCAAAAGTTTGGCAAGTGCCATTGCATGAAGTTGCTTAATGACAAATGAACAATGATAACTCTCTGAGTAATAACATCGGACCTGATTTGTTGAAATACTATTCAGGAGGTTGTCATCTTTTCTCAGTCATTCATCATTGCATATCAAAGATGAAGTGACTGCCGGCCCGGTGGCACTGAGGTTTGAGGTGCTGGATGCACGGTCTTCCACACCAGCGACCCGGTCGGTGATGAGCCTGGCCACCAGAGGTCGGCAGGAAGAGAGCAGTTGAGCACCCAACGGCAGCTCTCCTCTCTGTGGAGGGGTTCTGTGCCTGTCCTGCTGCTCTACTTCCTCTTTCAGGTGAACCAGGGTTGGCAGTGCAGGTTGGGACATGTAAGGAGAAGGGGCAGCGTTGGCTAGAATCCCTGGGAGGAGTTGCGTTCGCACACCTCCCAATTGGCTCTCCTAGAGTACCAACAACTGTGGAAACAGAACAAGGAAAAATGGCCCGTCACTCCTAGGTGACAAGCCTCTAGTGCCGAGCACATCGGCAACCGGGACAATGAGAGCAGACTCACAGATCACCCACTCCACCGCTATCCAGGGAGAAGGTAGGGGGGCCTCTCCTCACCCAGCCCGGGGTTATCCAGGAGTATTCAGGGCTATTAGGGGTGATCACCTAGGGCAGACTCCTGTGTTGGAAGGTGAGGTAGCGAGGCTTGTAGGGCTTCTGAATGAGTGGAGTGACAAGGTCAGTAGGCTGCATAAAGAGCATTGTAAAAAAAAAGATGAAGTGACTGCTACAAGAGAGGGCATTTCTTTCCACTACACCAGTGGTGTCCTTTAATTTTGTGAGGACTTGGGGGTAATGTGAGAATGAGTGCTACTCAGGGTAGGGTGCGGTTAGTTAGTTTAAATGTGGGGGTTGGTGATGGGGTGGAGTGGGGTAGTTAATTGTTTCAAGGTATGGGGATGTGATTGTGTTCATCATTGTGTTTAGCTGCTTTGTGATATTTATCACCTACTTTACCAGGACTTGTAGGTAGCAGGGATGTGGCTGCTAGAAAAGAGCTCAAAGGAGGACTATATCTGAAAATCATTTGGAAATGGGCGAGGAGTTCGTAGGCGTATAGTGCTTGGGTGGGTTTAAATTGATAATTTTTTGTTTAATTTCCTGAAAAAGGTTGGGGCAAAAGTCAGGAATGTCACTAAGCTACACATTGTGTGAAGTCCCCAGCTTCACTGGTGATGTTTTAATGCACTACATTTCTATTGTACAACAGTTTTCTAATATTACTTCTGTGGCATAAAAGCATCTGGAAGTGTATGGATTTTCATACACATTAACACTGACCACATGCAAATAATGTATGGGTGAACATACACACCAAGCCTGTGTTCCCATCACGGGCAGAGATAAAATCATGTAGACCTCAACAGCAAAAAATAAGGTCCATGCTGATATCTCAACCCTGAAGTGGGTTACACAAGGTGGGATGGAAAGGATGAGAAGGGGACTTGGCAAGGTTGGAGGAATGGTCAAATGTATGGCAGCTTAGATTCAATGCTAAGAAGTGCAAGGTAATGCACCTGGGAAACAAAAACCCAGGGAAGAGTACACAATGGGGGTGAGATACTAACAACAACAAAAATGGAAAGGGACCTGGGGTAGTAATATCAGATGACCCAAAGGTGGGCAAACAATGTGAGAGGGCAGTAAGGAGGCTGGTGGGATACTGGGATGCATAGGGAGAGGCATCACCAGTAGAAAACAAGACGTTGTTATTCCTCTGTACAGACAGCTGGTGAGACCCCATCTGGAGTACTGCGTGCAGTTCTGGAGACCCAGTCTCCGCAAAGACATAAACAGGATGGAGGCAGTCCAGAAGAGGGCAACTAAAATAGTGCAGGGTCTGCACCAGAAGACATATGAAGAGAGACTTAAGGAGCTTAATAAGATAGCTCGAGGAGAAGAGGGAGAGGGGATATGATAGAAACTTTCAAGTACCTAAAGGAATCAACAAAGTCCAAGAGGTAGCATCTTTCAGAAAAGAGGTGTGCAAGAACAAGGGGCACAATTTGAAGATGGGGGCGTGGCTCAGATGTAATGTAAGAGTATTTTGTCACACAGAGGTTGTGGATGCATGGAACAACCTTCCGGAGGAGGTTGTGAGTCAAAACAGTGGTGGAATTCAAGCATGCATGGGACAGTCATAAAGGCAATTCTAGGGGTGGGGGTAGGAAGAAGTAGGCTGTTGGTTAACTAGGATCTGCAGCTTATCCATTAGGTAGGGAAATGGGCAGACTGGGTCGGCCAAGCAGTCCTTATCTGCTGTTAAACTCTATGTTTCTATGATTCTATTCTATGATTTCAGTGAGTTATTTGATCTAGATCCACATCATTCCATAGCCACAATACTTCAGTGTCTAGGTATAGATGAAAATGTGAGAAAATGGACTATAGCATTGCTGCAGAATAGAGCACAGATGATATGGGCAAATGTTTTTTTATGGAGGGAATGGTGATGAGTGACCCCAAAGATATTGGGGCTAGAATTATTCAGACTTTTAAATTCAACCTAAGCTGAAAGTGTCAAAATGGGCGAAAACCATGCAGAGATACTAAGCTGTGAGGTTCAGCTTAAACCATGAAATATGTGGCTGTCTTACATGAAGGCATTAACAAAATAAGCAAACAGACTCATGCATTGGGGAATAAAGTTCATGACTTAGAAGTGTTCAGTGATGCATCAGAGAACAAGATATTGGGAGGAAAATTATTTAAAGAATAGGTACCAGTGAAAGAAGAGCAGTCAGGAGAAATATTTTACCTGGGAATTATTTTGACAACAAATTAAGATTTGGCTTGTGCCAATAAAGCTGGTCTTGTTGCAACTTACAGGATCCAATGCAGCATGGATTCACTGAGGAGGTCATGTCAAACAAATCTGATAGATTTCTTTGACTGGGTGACCAGGGAAGTAGATCAGGGTGGAGTAGTGGATGTGGCCTACCTAGATTTCATTCAGGTCTTCAACACAATTCCATATAGGAGACTAGTAAACAAATTGGGCAGCCTGGGTGTGGGTCCAAAAGTGGTAAACTGGGTAAGGAATTGCTTGGGGAAAGGCATGAGACGGTGGTGGTAAACAGAGTTTACGCTGAGGAAGGGTGAGTGACCAGTGAGGTGCCACAAGCATCAGTACTGGGACCAGTCATCTTAAAATGTCTTTATTAGTGATATTATGGAGGGCTGGAAGGAAGGTATGCCTTTTGCAGATGACATTAAAATCTGTAATGGGGTAGACCTCCATGGGGGATGGAAAAATAATGGTGATCTATGAAAGCTTGAAGAGTGGTCAAGAGTGTGGCAATTAAGTTTCAATGCAAAGAAGTGCAAAATTATACACTTGGGGCACAGAAACTGAGGGTTGGTGTACAAGATGGGGAGTGATACTGACAACCACCAAACAGGAAAGAGACTGAGGTGCAGTCACATCTGATGACCTAAAGGTGGCTAAACAGTAGACAAGGCTGTAGGGAGAGCCAGTGGGATGCTAGGATATATAGGAGGGGTATCACCAGCAGAAAGAGGGTGGTGTGACACTGCTGCATAAATCATTGGTGAGACCTCACCTAGAGTACTGTGTCCAGTTATGCAGACCACATCTCCGGAAGGACATAGAAAGAGTAAAGACAATCCAGAGGAGGGCAACTAAAATGGTGCAGGGTCTGCACCAGAGACCCTATGAGGAGACTAAAGGACCTCAATATGTACTCCCGGGAGGAAAGGAGGAAAGGGAGATATGACAGAGACTTTATAAAACCTCACAGGTATAAACAAGGTACAAGAGGGAAGTATTTTCAAAAAAAGATATTTAAGAACAAAGGGGCATGGTGTGAAGCTGAAGAGGGGATAGACTCAGGTGAAATGTTAGGAAGTACTTCTTCACAGAAAGAGTGGCGGATGCCTGGAACACCCTTCCCGCAGAGGTGGTAGGGCAAAACTGTAGTGAGATTCAAGAATGCATGGATAGACATAAAGAACCTTAGTCATTAGGGAAGGAAGGGCTAAGTCAGAGATCAAGTAAGATCTACTGTGTTACAGTATGTAGAGAACTGGGCAGACTAGGTGGGCAAGCAGTCCTTATTTGCCATCAAATTCTGTGTTTCTATGTTAACACAATGTTGTTATATAGGGTAACAATTTAATTTTCTTCACCTGAAGCCACTTCAGGCTGACCAGCCCCACATAGATCAAATCACAGCATTCAAAACACCTGGTGTAGTAGAAAAATTGCTTAACATCTCTACTGAAATTAAAGACCTTTCTCACTCCCAGGCCTTAATGTTTGTAATCTCATCCAAATAGTAATTTCTGTAAGAATACTGTCACTGGGGCTTCATGCTCAGAGGAGGATGAAGATCTTGCACTGTATTTCCAGTGCACTGGAGTGACTTGAGAGGTATTGATAGGTAAAGGGTCATGTTGTCTCAGTTGGGTCCACCCCATCATCAAAATTAAAACAAATAAATAAATAAATTATCAAGACTGGGTGGGATGGTCATGGGGCTGAATTGGATGAGGTGTGAATTCACTGTATTCAAATGAGTGATAGATGGATGATGACTGGGTGAAGGAGGTTGTTGCATGCTTTTCTGTGGTGTTACCTACAGCAGATGAGCTACAGTTTGATCTTGTAGTGTTTGTTGACTTAGGCAATACACCCCCCACACACACACACACGCCACATAAAAAATAAAGAATAAGTAAACTGTCATTTAAAAACAATCTTTGGAAAATCAGTGACATCCTATGAAGTAATAAAGTGTATAAACTCAGTTCTGTATTTATTTTTGTCGACCATTCATGTCATCAGAATCATACAGTACTTTTAGAATCCATTTTCTTCCTAGTTTTCAAGTTGGCATTCAATAAGTTGGGTGAGTGTGTGTCATGAGCATGACACGCTGACATTGTTGGAGCCACCCATCATCACCTTTGGAGTCAGTCACTGTAGTGCTGGAATCAATTGGGCAGAAGCAGGATATATAGAATAGTGGATGGGTGACCATCACAACAAGGCTGTGTTTCCAACGAGGGAGACGATGACTTCATTGAGACCTCGAGAGCTGTTTAAGAGGTCACTGTGATGTCATCAACTCCTGAGATGGTTTACTAGCCTTGTTGTGGATGGTCACCCCATCCACTATTTTGTATAGTATATGGTTCCCAAAATGCACAAAATTTAATTTCAAAAGATTCATACCTTGTGTCCTTACTCCTGCTTGCTCCCGATGCTACACCTGTCCTCATCACATTAACGCTTGGCTCCAGTAGCATCCCCTAATATGCGTCCTCCTTGCTGCTATCCCACACTGCTCTGATCATAACTTCCCACTGATTAAAAAAAAAGAAAGAAAGAAACCTGGCAAATTGATAGTTTGACACACGGAGCCCTCATGGCAGTCCGTGTCCAAACTATCCTAATAACCTTACAGCCAACCATTCGCTAAGCTACACCACCATTTTCAAGTAAATTTTTTAATCACTGACTGCTGTTTTAACCAATTGGATAACAGCTCAAGGCCAAAAGTTGTTGCACTATCGCTATGATGTCAGAACGATAGTACAACTTTTTGACCTTTGAACTGTCCTACAACAAGATTTGGAAAACCACGTTTTCCATACAAAATAAAGCCATAACCATATACTATAATAAATATTATAAGGTGCAGTAGCACCTATATAGTTAGGGTTAGGTAGGCTGTTTAATGTTAAACCCCAATTTTTGCACCTTAATAATGTTGGTGTTGTTTGACAAAATAGCCCAACATTTGGCATGCTCAGTCAGGGTGCCAGAGTCTCAAAATGTGAAAATGCTGTGATGGCATCTTGTTTGGTTGTTGAGATACAGAGGACAAAAATGGAAAAAAAGCATTTCATTTCCCTTACTTAACATTGGGTATTCTTTGCTTTTCACCTACAGCTTAGATGGTATGAAACTTTTCATGAAATTTTCAGGACTGAAGGTGCCTATGCCAAGGGTGTGCCTTTGAAAGGTTTCATAAAAAATATGTGTTCCAGAGCTACAATGGTTTTAAGTTAACATTCTAATGCGAATGGTAAAACAAGTGATCACGATCTTCATAATTAACCTCTCAAATCGTTAAAAGAAAAAAAAATTGTGACTGCTTATTTCCGATTTACCTCTCATGCTGACAAAAATACCAATTGTGTACTCCCAGTGATGGGCAGACTGGATGGGCCTTGCAGTCCTTATCTGCCGTCAACCTCTATATGTTTCTATGTTTCTATGTGTAGGCTGCTATCTTTTCTCATTTTCAATTCACAAACATGAAAAATGCATCAAAATAATATCTTTAAAAAACAAGTACTGAACCTAGCTAAATGGCTAGTGTCTGTTTGTTTTATGAACTTTCCTGAAATACTTTTTCTGGGCACCCCAAAATCCAGGTGCCTAACTTGATGAGAAAAAACCATTCACCCCCATTCTCTGTATGAGAACAGTGGGATTTTCTTCTGAGTTCTGTAGCCACAGCTAGATACCGCGCTGTAGGCTACAGTGAAACCAATGAGCCAGCAATCTCCTATTCTGTCCTGTCTGTCTGCCCATCTGTCTGTCTGTCTGTATCTATCTTCATCTATCTATCTATCTATCTATCTATCTATCTATCTATCTATCTATCTATATACCTACCTACCTATCTATTTATATTTATTTATTTATGTAGTGAACAGGGACCCCACCACTGGTACAACTTTTCTTGACCCCTCCTTGCAGGTTGCCCACCCCATTACCATTTTGTAGGTTGTGGCACCAGGGTTCCCACCCCTGAGCCACTGAACAGTCACCCAACACTGGGGTGCTCAATTCCCAGTGTCAGAATGTCATTGTCCACTGAAAATAAAAAAGCTATCCTCATTGTTTTGTTTTTCTTCCTGCAAAAGAAACTGTCCCTTGCTGATCTGCCAGTCACCCCTATCTCCCACCTCAACAGAACCATCCCACACCCCACACCCCTCATTAATCTGAACAGGTTCCATGGTGAAGATCCGCCTTTGATAGAAGACACATCTTGCTGCTGGAACCACCGACTGCACCATGAGAAACTAAGGTAGCGCAGTTCAATATATTTCAATGGGGTTTTGAACTTTGATGCATAACTTTCTTATTTTTGTATATTTTGACCCCAAATTTTCAACATGGCGTTTTGGTCTCTTACCTCATGACCAACAGTGGTGGAATTATGTGACTCAAGCCTGAAATGTGATTTTGTGGTCACTTGGTGAAATCACCTTCGGGCAGGATTTGAAAACTTTTACCATGATTGTTCATTAGGTGGGATCATAAGAAGGCTATGTTGAAAATTTGGGGTCAAAAATACAAAAAATGGCAAAGTTATGTGCATACATTGAAATATTATTATGCTTGTTTATAACTTCAGTAATTTTAAATATTTTGACCCCAAATTTTCAGCATAACCATTTTTTACACCACCACACGTATGTGAGCTTTTTCAAATCCTGGCCAATATGTTTTCGCACCTGTGGTGCAGAATGACATTTCAATGCCAAGGAAAGACATTTTGGCAGTGAATTTGAACATTTCATTACCAGATTTATGGAGGTGGGGTAATAAAAGGTTTTTACTGACAATTTGTGTACAACATGTAAAATGCCTAGGTATGAGTGAAAATTGCAGTATTTCAACGCTCTCTCATAACGCCAATAATTGTCACTATTTTGACTCTAAACTTTCAACATAGCTATTTTTTCACACCACCTCATATATGAGATATGTGTCATTTTTGAAATCTGAACGAGATGTGTTTTCACACTTCTGGTGTGAAATGACATTTCAGCCAGTATACTGTAAATGGTACATGTTGTGATTAAAAGCTGAATCTATAATAAGTTTGGGGATGGGGCAGTAGCAAGCTATAGCTCTGAAATTTCTTTGTGATGTAACAGCTTCCATCAAGTGATTCTGTGCTTTCTGTTTATGTTTGCACGCATGTGCAGAAACATAATCCATCATCCGAGTTTTCGGAGGTGTGGCAGCCCTCTTCCAATTCAGGCAGTGTGTTTGCAGGCACGGCCACAGTTCTCCATGCCTGCTCGAGGCTGTCTGACAGCTCAAAATGCAGTGGAGTACAGTTGAAAGGGGTAGCTATGCTTCAGTGAGCAGCGATAAGATATAGCCTGCTCATGCATGCTCCCCCACACACACACACACACACATGCCTACCAACGTCTGCCCCCCCACACACACTGTATAGCCGGGGTGCCCAATCCTCGCCCGCTGTGCTGCGCCCCCAAAAGCCTTCCACATGCCATGCTGGGTGCCCACCCCAGTGTGGCAACTCATCGATGATAGCCAACGGGTGCTCAATCCCCTGTCGGCTCCACTATCCTCCCAAGTACAAGGTGCACGCTGAGGCCACCCCAGCATGGCAGCAGATGCTATGCCAAAAGCAAGTGCCCAATCTCCCGCCGCTCCACACCCCCAACCAGCCATCTCAGCACGCTGGGAGCTTCACCCCAGCATGACAAACGTCCCGTGGTCGTCATTTAAAAAAACCTGCAAATAAAAACTGTCCCTCGGCAATTCTCCCTGCCCCTCCCACAACCCGCACCCACCCACTGTGCACCCTGCCTCCCCACACCCTCTTCACCCCATGACTACCTCTGACCTTGGTGCAACGATCTTCAGTGGACTGGGAACACGTCTGCACTCTTCAAAGCCGACCGCGAACTGAGGAAATGCCAGTAAGCTGTATAATGGGATAGATAGGGGTTTTCAACTTTGCTGCATATCTCAGGCATTTTTGAATTTTTGCACCAAATTTTCAAAATGGGGTTTTTGGATGCCTTCTCATGAGTGCTGTCACTGTCATGGCGTTATTCGGCCTGAAGGGTGATTTCGCAGTCACTGCGAAATCACCTTCGGGACCGATTAAGAAACGACACTGCCAGTGTTCAGAAAAGTGGGCTCAAGAAGCCTGTTTTGAAAATTTGGTGGAAAAATTCCAAAAATGACTGTTTTCATGCGCAGCATTGTGCAGTTCCTACTAATAATTTGTAAGTTCGCAAATTTTAAAATATTTTATTCCAGATTTTCAACATTGCCATTTTATCACACCTTCTTATGAGTAGCACAGCTGTCATTTTCACATCCCATGCAAAACATGTTTACGCCCATGTAGGCGCACAATGGCACAGTTGGTGTGCGAAATCAATGTACGGACAAATTAAGAAATCACAGTGACACTGTTCATGAGCAGAGGTCTTAAAATGGCTATGTTGAAAGTTTGGTGAAAAAATTCTAAAATGACTGTTTTAGAGCGTCATTGCACAGGTCCCCTATGCTCGTGGGTTTGCGAATTTTCAATATTTTCAATCCAGATTTTCAACATTGCCATTTTATTACAATTCCTTATGAGCAGTACAGCTGTCATTTGTCACAAATGGCCAAAATGTGTTTCACACTTTCAGCGCAGAGATGCATGGTGTGTGGGAAATCATTATTGGGACAGATAAAGAAAATCACCAGTGACACTGTTTATGATCGGAGGGTCCCAAAATGCCTGTGTTGACAATCTGCTGTAAAAATCCCCAAACTAATTACATTATGGGTGTCGTTGCACAATTTCTAATCCACTCAGTGACTTCACCAGTTTTTAATATTTTTACTGCAGATTTGCAACATTGCCATTTTACACCTCCCCATGAGCAGTACAGCTGTCATTTTTACATCCTGTTTGGAATGTTTTGCACCTCTGGTGCTAAATGCCATAGTCGCTGTGCATAAGCAGCTTTCAGCTAACAAACTGATATGCCACTGATCATGAGGTGGGGTCACAAAAAAAACTTGTTGAAAATTTGGAGTGAAAATACCAACGAATGCCTGAGGTATTAGGATTTCCAACCATAACGCCCAACCCTGTAGAGAATGACAGGCATCAGGAGTGTGACTTGGGATTCTTGCCTGTAATGCTCATACCATTCCACACCCTGCAACCAGTGAGAGGCATCGAGGTATGCCTTGGACTCTTCAGCCCCAAAGTTCACCTCATTCTCCTATACGCACCCATCTTACTGTATTTCCTGATGGAATGGATTGTATAAGAGGCCAAAGACCCCACACCGTGACACTTGTCAGTGTTCTGCAGGGTGGGGTGTGGTGAAATGGCGTGGTCACATACCTGAGGACCCAAAGGCACCCAATGCCTGTCACTCTCTGCAGGGTGGTGGTGGGTTGGCTTCAGTTCAATACTCACTGCCATTCCTATTACGCAGCTCTGTAACTTCTACACTACCACTGCCAATGCCAGCAAGCAAACATTCGGCATTGACAAATGCTTGTTTTAAATTGATATGAGCTTGGAAGGTTTGCCTCAGTTTGAGGGTGGGGCAGTAACAAGCTACAGCTCTGGAATTTCTTTGTGATGAAACAGCTTCCTTCTGGTGATTCTGTGCTGTCTGTGTTTAAATTGATGTGAGCTGGGTGAGTTTGCCTCAGTTTGGGGTGGGGCAGCAGCAAGCTGTAGTGAACATTGCCTTGCACCTTGTACAGGTATAGCTGGTATGGGGCTAACCTTGTACAATTAGTATAAATAGTACTGTATTATCTCTTGTTTCATTAATAGGTAGTGCTAGCCATGGGTAGGGTTGTGGGATGCAGTGGTTGTGGGGCAGCGGTATGGATGACCATATTGTGAAGGCTGGAGGGTGTCCAATCTGTCACAGGCTAAGGAGGCTCGAGGATGAAGTATGGTGGCTTGGTTTAGAGCTGGAGAGGATGGGGGTTCTTAGGTGGTCCTTCACTGGGAAGTAACATGACAACACCTTATGGGAGGAACAATGAGTGAGGGAAGGGATGGGGAGGAGGCGGAGCAAACTAAACAGGAGGCCTAACGAAGGAGGGTGGACTCAAGCTGGGCCTAGCACCAGAGGGGGAATCAAGTCAGGGAGGAGCCAGTGCATAGCAGAACAAAGGGGTAGGAAATAGGTTTGCTGTACTAATGACACTGGTGGGGAGAAGGAGGGTGGGCTCCAGGAAGGGCAGGTGAGGAAGCAGGAGAAATTACACAAAGGACAGTACTCAGTAAGAGGAGGGAAGAGGGACAATACTGGTGGAAGGGGCAAAAGGGTCACTGTAAAGGTTGGGGGCAAGGGAAAATAGTGGGGAGGTGGAGGATAGCAAGTGATCAGTGAAGGGGGATACTATAGGTCAGGGATGAAGGGTGGAACCACTGGAATGAATGGTAGAGCATCTAATATGGGGACTCTAGAATGGGAACCTGGTAAGAAGGGTGGGACAAGAGTGACAAATGAAGAAGTGGGTGTATTGGTACTGGAGGACTCCATACTTAGGGATCAGATGGGACAGCAAGGGAATGGCATAGTCGCATATGGAGGAGTCCATACTGGGGTTAATGGCAGACAGGGTGGGGCAGTCAATTCTAAAGTGCGCAGGGATGGGTAGGAGGAACCGCATATAGTGGTGTATGTGGGGACAAACGACCTGGTGGGGGAGATGGTGGAGGTAGTGAGGGAGAGGTCTGAGGGTGTGGGAAGGCTATGTGCGGTGATAGGGAGTTGGTGGCCTTCTCAGAGGTTCTCCCAGTACCTTGTGCAAGTACAACAAGGAAAAGGAGGATTGGGGGTGTTCAACACATGGTTTTTATTTTATTTTATTTTAGTCTTTGGTAACCATGTAAGGCCCACTAGACACAAGTGCTTGTTTTCAGGGGCAGCCTGAGAGCACTGGGTGGTTAGCGACTTGCTCAAAGTCACACAGTATGCAAGTGGAGGTTGTGAGAATCAAACTCAGGTCTGGCCTGCTGGATGTACCAAGCTCATTCATACCTTGTTCCTCTAACCTCTAGGCTATACTGCTAGCCCACCAACCCTGTTTTAATAATTTCCCACTTTTGACAATCATCCATGTTAGGCTGAATACTTGCCAGGTGCCTACCCCAATCTCCCCATCATTTTAAAGTTCACCCACTTGAATCAATCACTTGGTTCTTGTACCCCTTTTTCCTTCCCATATTGAGGGTGAACCACACCGTGTGGTGGTCACTTCCAGACAGAGGGTCCTCCACCTCCAGATCCCTTACAGCCTCTCCATTTGATAATACCAGGTCCAGAGTTCTTCCTTCCCTAGTCTTTCCATGGACCAACTGCACCAAGAAGCTGTCCAAAACTGCATTTAATATGACTTGTTCCCTTTCAATCGTGGTGGTTGGGTGTTCTAATCCATCGCCGGAAGATTGAAGTCCCATACTCACCACTGTATTCCCTTCCTGCCTCCAGCCCAGTAAAAAGTGCAGCCTGCAGCGCCAGGAGAAATAGAATGGCGAGTGAGAGAGGGAAGTGACCCACCTCAATGGAGCTCTGTCGGGACATCTCACGGATTTCTTAGTGGCCAGAAAAAGCTGCCAACGCAGGCAGGAGCCCAGTACAAAAGAGCAGCCTGCAGCACCTGGTCAAACAGACTGAGCGAGTGACAGAAGGGCAGTGAGCAAGCTCAACAGACCAGTGTAGTCAACATTCGGCATTGATAAATGCTTGTTTTAAATAGCTGCAGAAGGCAGCTCTCTATTAAAACTCAGGAGAAGAGTTTATTCATTTTCACCGCAAATGTGGTTTCTTTTGACCACCTTGCTGCCAATGACAGTCACATCTTGCGATCTGCAATAGTTTCATTTGCAGGGCACCTGTAATACAGCACTAAGCGCTACAACCAGCATGTATATAAAACAAGGGCTCTTTTAAGTAAAATAAATCATTTATTTCCAGACTTCAAAGTTATTTTTAAGACGTGTCCAGAAAAGATGATTTTAGTAGTTTAAAGGACAGTACAGTCTGGTAGCTTATTTGTCAGGTGCCACCCTGACAAAAAAATAAGAATAGATTAAGAATAAGAAAGAAGAATGATAGTAAAGGGTGAAAAATTAAATTAAATGGGGAAGTGTTCTTTATACACATTATTGATGCATATAGGGCAACCTGTTACAGAGTCGCATAAAAGAATCCTTAACATTTTAGGAATTAAATACAGTATTTTCCAAAACTGACTATGCATCTTCTTGTGGTATATAAATAACCCTACCCCCAACTTGAACTCCACACATTTGCCTCTATGCACATAGGGGCAGGAATTATGCACTGGAGGCAGGTATCCCACCCACAGAGCTCTGCACCTACAGACAGATGCACACTATGCGCATTCTCGACTGCCAGCTACCTGTCCACAGTCCCTCACCCCAGCGCAGGACTCCATTGGGTGGCTTGAGGTGTGGCCCAGGCTTCCAGTGGATCATCAGTGTGGTGGGGCACATGTTGGCACCGCACCCTATGGATGTCCGATGGCCGTCGGTGGTGGGGGTGAGAGGAGGGCTGTGCGTCTGCAGTTCCAAGGGCACCGACACACAGGCATGGGGTTTGGGGAGTGGGGGTTGACAGTGCCACGGCATGGGGGCATGTTCCACCACAGGAACTGTGGGACTCAGGGCCCAGGCATGACATGTGTTGTGGAGTGGACCAGATCCATGATCACGGGTACACCGGTGATGGGTCAGAGGGCACTTGCCAGAGTCAGGATCAGGGTTTGGGGATGCAGTTCTAGTGGGCAGGAGGGTGCCTCCAGCGATATGAGGAGTGGGCTGCCATGTGTGCATGGGGTGCATAAGGGGCTTATGGCAGAGTGCTCCCTGGCATACCCTGCGCCCCCTCTGCACACATTGCACATGGTGCCCAGTGCTGGCATGCTCCCAGCCCACCCTGGTGTAATGCTGTCCACACGGCTGGGGATCAGGTGTGTAATTGCTGCACACCACCTTTGTGAATGCCACACGGGTCCCAATCCATGGCATTCACAAATACAATGCTAATATGCATTATTAGGAGCATAGGCATCATGCATAGGGCTCATGATGAATTTATCCTCTGGTACTTTGCTATGATGCATGTAGGTCCAAACACCATCTTAGTAAGCCTGTGTAATGCAAGACAGCTTATACGTTACTATCTATATGAATAGATAGGTCACTGACAGAGTAAAGGCTGATGGCATGTTCATAAGGTAGAAAAAGAAATGTGCAGACTGGATGGGCCTTGTGGTCCTTAACTGCCATCAATTTCTATGTTTCTATTCCGTAATCCTATATACCATTTAATGGATGCAAGCCCTATTAAGAATGAATAACAGCATGCAAAGTACCCATGATGTAATTATTTTTGCAACACAAATGCCCTGCATGTTGTGTAGGATTGTCAACACCATTCTGTCAATACATCTAAACTCATGCCATCCCAAGTACACACCTTTTCAACCAAATAGCCCCATAATGTGCCCTCCATGTGCAGATGTCTTTCTTGTACAAACCACAGAGGCGACAGAACCCATTATCAGGTGTACAGCATGGTCAATGAGTGTGATTTAGTGCTGATAGCATTACCATGCACAATGCATGCATTTACCTTTCCCCCCTTCAATTACATCTGGAGTTGGCAATGTTATTGTGTGTGCTAGAGAAAAACCATGCGCTCTCATGCTTGAGTAGGAGAATTTCATCATCCTATGCTGCACATGTGAAGTGAGCTTCTGTGCTTTCACATGAGGAACATGTGCAGTGGATCTATCAATATTTACTCCACTTAGTTGTGATTGTCTAATGGTATGTTCAGTCCAACTCACTGTGGTCTAGCTATTAGTGACTTGTATTTGTTACCGAGCCAGGGAAAAGGGACTGTTGATGAAGTTATGCATAATTACATGTCACTCTGCACTGATTTAAAGCAGACATGTCAGCACTAAGAGCCCCGTAACCAAGAGTGGGGCTGGTCTCAATATGTACCGGTGTGCAAAAACATTGCTTTTTTTTTACTTGCTGTTTACTGCAGCATAGTAGATTGTATCACACTAATTCTGCTTACTTCTGAGCTGACATTTTCTTTGAACAAAATTCCCAGAATCTCCTGTAGCTGATATCAAGGCAGGGTTGCAGCAGTGAGACATTTGTAACAATGCTGGTCTAGTAGACTTTGGGGTTCTTTACTCCGAGGGTGGATGTAACTGTCTCACTACCAGCAGCACCAGCGTCACTCTCAATAGGTAGGATGGCAAGGGGATGCTGAAGGTTCGAATAGGTGTGGGTGGATCGAGGCATCCGACAAGGAGAGTCAGGAGTCGACACAGAGGTTCGATGAAGCAAACATGTTTATTGGACAAGAGGAGAAGGAGAACACGGTCATACAGGAAAATATCTGCAGTAAAAATGACACTGGCTTATGAACAGCGTTGTTAGCTAAATAGTAACACATACATATCTAGCCTAACCTCTAAAACGTCCCTAAACTTTAAAAGGTACACCTTGGACAAGCGTTTCTATATTCTCAACCAAACTGGAGTACTCTAAATAAGCAACAACTGGTCGGCCACTGGATCCAGGAGCTCTTTCTAAAATGTAGACTACAGTCAGACTACAATAAGTTCATAAAGACAATACATTTTGAGTTCACTTCTGGTGAGGATCTTGGTGCACACAGTTGAGGGGTGATGAAGGAGAGAGAAGAAAAGGAAATGAAGATAGGAAAATCCTCTTATCACCTCTATCTTCAAACTGTGTCCACTTGTTCTTCCACATCTCTTTTTGAAAGATTCTACCCTCTTGGACTTTGTTAATTCCCTTGAGGTAATTGAAAGTTTCTATCATATCCCCCTCTCCCTCCTTTCCTCAAGGGTATACATATTAAGCTCCTTTAGTCTCTCTTCATATGGATTCTGTAGCAGACCCTGCACCATTTAGTTGCCCTCTTCTGGACTGCCTCCATTCTGTCTTTGTTCATGCAGAGATGGGTCTCCAGTACCACGCATGGTACTCCAGATGGGTCTCACCAGCTGTCTGTACGGAGGATAACAACTTCCTGTTTTCTACTGGTGATGCCTCTCCCTGTACATCCCAGTATCTTCCAGCCATTCTTACTGTCTTCTCCCAT
This sequence comes from Neoceratodus forsteri, assembly GCA_016271365.2. NCBI lineage: Eukaryota > Metazoa > Chordata > Ceratodontiformes > Ceratodontidae > Neoceratodus > Neoceratodus forsteri. The sequence goes on from CM028130.1 coordinate 62,182,695, forward strand.
TGCTTGCTTACCTTTAGGTCATCTGATATGACTACCTCCAGGCCCCTTTCCATTTTTGTAGTTGTTAATACTGCCCCACATTGTGTACTCTTCCCTGGGTTTTGTTTCCCAGATGCATTACTTTGCTCTTGTTTGCATTAAATCTAAGCTGTCATACTTCCTTTCTCCAGTCTTGTCAAGTCCCTTCTCATCCTTTCCACACCCCTTGTGTGTCAGCCTTGTTGCAGATCTTTGTGTCATCTGCAAGGAGGTATACTTTTCTTCTGGTCCCTCTGCAATGTCAGTTATAAAGACATTAAAAGGACTGGACCCAGTACTGAACCCTATGGTACCCGTTAGTGACCCCCTTTCTTCAGAGTGGACCCTGTTTATTATTACCCTCTGTGTCCAGTTGTCCAGCCAGTTTTTACCCAGGCTACACCCTGGTACCCACTCCCAAGCTAGCTAATTTGTTTATTAATCTTTTGTGTGGGACTGTGTCAAATGCTTTGCTAAAGTCTAGGTAGGCCACATCCACAGCCCTCCCTGGTCTACTACTGTGGTTGCCCAGTCAAAGAAAACTTACATTCATCTGACATGACCTTCCTGCTATGAATCCATGCTGCCTTGGGTCCTGTGTCTCGCTGGTTTCTAGATACTCAACAAGTCTTTCTTTCAGAAGTAAGAGTTCATCATTTTCCCTACCACTGAGATCAAGCTAACAGGTCTGTAGTTCCCAGGACAAGGGCGAGAGGTGAGATATCTGTTAATCATTCACTGTTCACTATAAAACAGTTTAAATGTTGTATTTTTTTTTTGGATGTTGGGGATAGTGGTGTTGGTGGGGCGGGCTGGTACTGGGAATGCAGGCTTATGGTTTAATCACATGGAGAAGTTCAATATAAGGTGGATCAAGTATGCTCACTATGAGGAACCATGGGTAGTAATTATACTTTTACTTCATGGACCATGAGGGGGCAGTCTAGAGAGAAGTGACATACAGTGTTGTGTCACCTATGTAGCCTAGATGCTAGAATAATCTGTCTCCAAAGACTTATCTCAAAGAGAGCACATTCACTGTTTCGGACAGGAATGTGAGGTAAACCTATAGGGTTGGGGATAGCAATAAGAAAGGGGTAACAATTTGTTGGCGAGATCGATTGCCTTCCAACTAATAACAGAGGTGTGGGATCCACAAAGCACACATCTTTCTGAATGGAAGGCTGGGTCAGCACAAAGTCCTAATAGGTTCATTCTATGAACCAAACCAAGACTCACCACAGCTCTTCATTTCTTTATCCATAGTGCTGTCACCACATGCCAGGCTCCCCATGATTTTGGATGGGGACTGGAATATTGCAAACTAGTCAGATCTTAACTGCTCAGGAGGCTAGAGACATGGCTTGACTTGGGGTCAGAGGGACTGCAGGAGATGGTGGACTCACTGGGCCTGGCTGACCCTTGGAGGCTATTAATCCCAGAGATAGAAGTTACTCCTTCTATTTGAGATGTCACAATATATTTTATAAGACTGATTTCTTTCTTATCAATCAAAAGAGTGTCCAGGGTTGTTACACTGTCAGCTGAGGGCAGTGGTTCTATCAGATCACGCATCTTTTCAGTTGTGCCACATTATAAGGAGTGGAGTCAAGGTGGGTAAAATCTGGAGATTCAACACCCAGTTACTTAGAGATAAAGTAATAATTCAGAAATTGCAGGACAGTAATAAACAACTTTATTGCTGAAATACAGGGGTCAGTTGATCAGTTGAACACCTGGTGGGGTGCCACCAAGTGTACAGTCAGAGTGAATGTATCCAGCAAGCCTCCAGATGTGCAATATAGAGGTGAGGCGAAAGTTATGAATTCTGCTTTGTGGAGCGTCTGTGAAAATTCAGAAATTTCTAGGAATTTTCCTAACTTTCACCATTAGCGAGCTCGGAATCTTCTGGATGTGTTTGGTAGATTTTCAGCCTGTTCTGCAGAATTTTAGGCTGAACTATGGAATAATACACATAAACTGTGGAACAACAGTTTTGAGAATTTTTTCCACAGTTTAATAACTTATTCAACAATACATGTAATTATTCTACAGTTCAGGTATCAGCTCTGCAAACCTTTTCTACACAGTTTAATAGAATAATCTGTAATTTATACATTTATTTCACCATTCTATGTCAGAATTTCTGAAAAGTTGCAAATTTAATTTCCAACTTTAGTGGAAGTGAAATTCCGACTTTCTCGGAAATTCCGCTGCAAAGTTTTTCACACACCTCTAGTGGAATAGGCAAGCAGAGACATTGCTCAACCAAATTAGGGACATAGAGAAAGAACTGAGCACTAGAACTGGGGACAAGGTGTGGCATAATCTTAATTCTTTAAGAGCACAACACGCAGGCATTATGCCAGAAAAAGCTGAATCAGTGATCCTCAGAACTAGGGTGCACTACACAGATTAGGGTTAAAGCAGGGTGGATAAGAAATCTATGTTTAAGGCAGCAGGAAGCTGTAAAGACTGTTAAGAGTCTTAGGAGATGGGTTTCCCACCACCGGCCACTCAATCTAGGGAAATAGCACAGATTTTTAGTGATTTTACCAAGAACTGTACACAGAAGAATGAGAAGGGCTGCAACTAGAGATGTGAGAAATTGGAAAATTTCGTAGCAAAATATTTCACATAATTCCTGCATTACTCAAAATTTTTCGCCTAGGCAAAATGTAATTTAGCCTCCAATTCTGCTTTAATATAATGCCAAATTTTGCCCAATTTCACCAATTTCACTTTCGCATAAGGCAAAATTTCTCCATTATCCTGAATTTCTCCAATGCTTTTCAATTTCGGCAGTGAAATTGCAGTACATTGTGGAAAGATAGCTGAAATATCATCATGAACTGTTTCTTGCACAGTATATTGTCTGTTGAGTTGCAGAGCAGTTCAGCGTGGTGCTTTACAGCCAATAAACCCTTCAGAAACCTTTTATTTGTGATTTTGAGAGTTAATTGTCCTACATCTCAAGTATAGTTCCTAGTGTTGCTAGTGAACATTATTTTGTTTTTGTGTCTTTGGAGAATACCAAGTTAAACTTTGTGTTTTCAGTTTCTCTATCTGTCTGGGTGAGGGAGTTGAGAGGGAGGGTCGACCGTGTGGTGTGTGTGTGTGTGTGTGTGTGTATGAAAGTAGAGCAGGTTAGTTCCTAATATTTGACATATTTCTCAGAAGTTGTGAGTTTCTGTAAATTCTTGATATGTTTTGTAAGTGTGCTACTTATTTGTTATATTTGTTATATTATTCTTACACATTGACCCTTTTTGGGTAACTTTATCTGAACAATTACTACATTCTGACTGAGTAGTTCTGTTCCTGTTTCCCTTTGCTTAATCACTTTTGTGATTTATTTTTTATTGAAAGTATTTGTGTGCATTAACCACTTGACTTGTTCATATCCAGGCATGCTGCATTGTTGAATTGCTTACAGAAATTAAAATTGTGATCTAGCCTCTGCATTGCAGCATTCCTGTTTTCTACTGAATTTGCTTACCATATTAACCCTTTCCTCCCTGTTACACCACTGTTGTTTACTACCTGACCTAGGCTACTATATAAAAACTACATAGTTTTCAATTAGATAGTGGTGTTCCCTGCATGAATTTTGGAGGTGACTTTGTTCATTTCAAATCTTGTTGCCCTTCCGTCTGATATATCTGTAAGTCAAAACTGTATTTAGTAAGTACTAACACATTGTAGTACTCGCCTTACCAGACACCACTTATCTAGACTGTATTTCATATTTTGAGTGAGAGATGTTCTGTGCATTTGGTTTAGTTTAGTTTTGTGAACCTACCAGCACCTACCCAGTTATTATAAAGTTGTGTAATAATCATTCCTTTTAAAACTGACATTCAATTAAGAACTACTTAAGTATTCTTTTCAGATTTACTGCACAACCTTGTTGTGGTGGTGTTCTCTGCTGGTTTTGCATTGAAAGTCTCTTACTTCAGTTCTCCTGTTACCCCATGTTACTAACTTGTGTTTTTGTAATTGAAAAAATAAAATAGTGTTTTCACATTCGAATAGGCTACAGTAGCAGTTGTAGGTAGTTATATACACTACAGTGCATCTACTTGTTCTGATTTCTGTTTGCCCTTTGTTGATAGCTCTGCAGGTGTTAAATCACACAATAGAAACACATAATAATATAGTTGCAGGCTGAGAAACCAAATGAAACAAACATATAAATATGCCTGCCAAGAGGCGTTCAACTTCAGGTAAAGGTGCTAGGGTGGAGGTGGCTCAAGATGTCTGTTTGAAAAGCAAACCAGTTTCTGAATCAGTGCCTTCTGTGGCCTCTGCTGCTGCTGCGGCAGCCAGTAGCAAGCAAAATCAAGTTAGAAGTGGCCTCAAGTCTGTGACTCATTTTTACTGCCCAATCTGTAGCTGGTATGCTTGTTGGGGATGATACTGGGAATAAGGGAGACACTCACACGACTGGAGTCACAGAGGTCCAGGAGGAGGGTGAAAAGTTGTCAGTGTGACTGTTGTTCCTGCTCAAGGAGGAGCTGATGGTGGTGAGGGTGATAGTGTCCAGCTTCAGTCTGTTTCTCCTGGAGAAGGAGATAAGTAAGTCAGTCCCCCCACAGTGAAGAGATACCAGAGAAGGAAAAGTTTGTCTGGCAGAAGACAGTGATAGGGATGAGGAGGAAGATATAATATGTTTTGGTACAGATGATTATGAGGTGTTGGATCCCTGTGAGAGCCACAAGTGAAAAAGATGAAGGGTGGTGATGATGTAGCCCATTTAGATGACAAGACTGAGGGTGAGGATATCAGCAAGCCTACAACAAGTAGTCCAGTCACCTCACCTCCCAAATGTAGCATGGTGGATATCATGTGAGTGGCACAAAAGCAAAAACGTCCACACCTTTGTCTATGCTGTCCAAGTCTCAGTCCCATGTCAAATCTAAAGGTGCAATGTCCCTAGTTTGGGATTTTTTCATGCTCGATGCAGTTGATGACACCGTGGTGATATGTCAGCTGTGTCAAGCATAGGTAAGTCTCATGGAAAAATGGCAACCACATAGGCACCAGTGGCCAGCATGCCCATTTGAAAAACAAGCACCAATTGCACTGGCACCAACACCAGAAAGATACCTGAGCTGTTGGTGGGACTTCTCTTGTCAAGCTTAATGTTAGTGACAGCAGTGCAATAGACCAGGAGGAAGGAGGATTGAGTGGGTCGGTGGAGGAGGTGTGAGGAATCATTTTCTCTTGAGCAGTGGGCATAGTAACTGCAGCAGCTGTCACTCCCTCGAGTTATAGAAGTACACCACCAGGCACCAAATCCACCAAAATAACCAGTTTCCTACATGCTGCACATCCCAGGCCCCAAGAGTCACCTGATACCCCAGCAGGAACAACATTGGTGGTACAAGTAAAGCGTTTTGGTGACCTGCTCCCAAGATGCAGCCCACATTGAATAGTGTCTTTAAGCACTCAAAGTACCCCCAATCATGCTGCTGCATGTGAATTGAATGCTGCCACAGCTGAAATGCTTGCCATCGATCTGTTGCCTTCTCCTTTGTGGAGAATCTAGGATTCCATCATTTGATGGCCCTTGTCTGTCTCAAATGGCAGGTGCCATCATGAACACATTTTTCAAATGTGCCATGTCCGAACTCTACAGCAGAGTTTTACAGTCCATCCTACATGCCATGAAGCAATCTGCCTCAAAATATATCTGCCTTAGCATGGATATGTGGACAAGTGGGCAAACAAGGACAGCTCATATCTGTGCATAACAGCACACTGGGCGAGAGGTACCTGGGGGTTGTTGATTTGGGCCCGAGCAAAAGCTGGGTAAAGCAAAACTGTGTGGTAGCAACACACCTGGTATTCATCAGAATGTAACCATAACAATGCAAAGTGTTACAGGGTCTCACACTGGGAGAAAATACTGAATGTGCTGCTAAATCAGATTGATGACTGGCTCAACTCACACTCACTCACAGCTGGGTTTATTGCCAGTGACAATGGCTCCAAGATGGTTAAGTGCATTACTGATGGTGTTTTTTTCAGAGTTCCTGCCTGGCTCACAGTCTCAATTTAGTCATGCAACAATTTCTGAACCACAATGAAATAAAGCAAACTGTGTCTGTCACCAAACGGATCTGTGTGCACTTTGCCCATTCTGCAAAGGCCCATGACCATCTGCATGAGCTGCAGCATACTAACCATCTGCCTCAGCACCATATGAAGCTTGATGTTGTTATCAGGTGGGACTCCACACTGTACATGCTGGACCATGCTTTATAAGCACTATAAGGTGGTTTCAGATTACCTACTGCTGCACACCACCAGGGACAGTGCTGGAGTGTCCATTGCCCTAACAATGGAGCAGTGGTGACAAATGGATGGCAAAATATACATTCTGCATCCATTTGAGCATGCAACACATGTTGTGAGTGGGACATTGCCTACATAAGTCAGTCAATATCCCTTATACGTGTGCTGAGGCAGACACTGGTAAATGTCCATCACCAGATGGAGGCAAGTGATGATCACAGTTCTGTTCATGTAATGAGTCACATCTTGTATACTGGACAGCAATACACATATCTGTGGCATTATGCAGTCTAATGAGTTTGCTATTGCTACCATGCTGGATCCATGGTACAAATGTGGCTTGCCTGCCATGATTGAAGGGGTCGTGCAAGTGGACAAATTGACCAATTATCTTGTTAGTTGTGTACATTGGGCACAGATGAAAATGCAGAGACACAAAGGGCACATACAGATTTACCAGGTGTTGCTACCACCACCACCAGTAAATCATCAGAGGCCACCAAATCAGACAAAATATCAAAGTCACAGCACAGCATGCGGTAATCCCATTAGGGATGCTCTGTACCAGGTGGGCATTGAAGAAATTGAAGACAAGGAGGAGGAGCATGATGAGACAGCAGGACTCAGGTCAGCACAATGTATGGTGGATGCCTACATGGGAGACACCAAGCATCTTGGCATCACTGATGAGCCATTGGTGTACTGGAGCAGCAAGGTGGTGACTGGCCTGCACTGGCATCTGTTGCTTTTAAATACCTCAGCTGCCCACCATCTAGTGTCAGTGTGAAACGGTGTTCAGTTCTGCTGGAGCTATTGTGCGTGACCATAGGAAAAATCTGTCACTGAAGAATGTTTCCATCCTATCATTTATAAAAATTAATGAGGCTCTCACTTAACATAACACAATTATTTCAATGGTGTTGCCTCAAGAACTGTGTCTCAGGGATGATGATGACACGAAAATGTCCACAGTGGTAAGGCCTCTACAAGCAGGGAGGTAGATGAAGCAGCAATGATGACTGAATTTCCACCTGGTGATGACTCCAGTCTTGAAGACTGTGGGGGTTGCTTCATGTATGATGTGTCACTGAAAGAAGGCTAAAGGTGTTCTGCCCCACCCCAAGCCACCACCAGCATCCCCACCTCTATGTCCACTGAATATGCTGTTTTATGTTATTGTTATGCATTTTAAATTTCATTTTTCTGGTTGTTCTGTGTTACACATCCAGTTAAACCATATAATTTTATTACTTAACCTAGTCACAATGTCTACTTCATTTCTGTTTTGAAATGTATTCACCCATGTTATGCTAACTGGAATGAATATGTCATCATCTCAGCAATATACAAGGGCTCCATCAAGCGACAAATACTGAACATCTTCCCCATTGCCACATATACCTCCTCCATGACACCATGTATGAGTGTCGAGTGAGTGTGCCACCACTGCATATATGACAATGACAACTTAGTTGGACAGTTCACAGCCAGTACTATGTTACTCAGAAATGCATGCACACTCCATCTCCATGTATAAAATGAACCATCATGTAATCCGCCTCCTTGTCATCCATCCTAATTTGTATAACACAGACTTACGACAGTGTGGGCCATCACTGTCATACTGCCAAGAAATACTAGCGACCGCTGAAAATCTATGAAACTGACAGATGCATGCTCCAGCATAAACAGCAGTCTCAGTCCAGTACTTTAATGCTGCCTCTGAGTCCAGCTAAATTACTCTTCCTCCTCCTCCTCCTAGCAGTCTTCCACAAAAAGAACTGTATGTTTTTAGTTGTCAGAAGTGGCCCATGCCTCACAGGTGCAGCACCTTGATCCAGCATCCACGCACTAAGATGGAAGACTTCAATTTAGTCACCAATGCCAGTACAGAGATGGGATGCATCAGCAAATGTCCACCAGAAAATTAAACCACCATTCCAATCAAGTACTTTGTACCTGGCTGGCAATAAGAAAAAGAAGAAGACATTTTGAGAATTGTTACAACTGGGTGCCCCCCATCATTACAGGAAGCTATACTTACATCAGGGAATGGCTGTTAAACTGGAACATTTGACATGAACAGACTATGTTTGATGAGCACAGCCAGCAGCCAGATTGGGAGGGAGGGAGGTATCAGATGCACCCCAGCAGCGGAAATCCTGAATACTGACAGGCCCATATAGAAGACAGTTACTGTCAAAGTCTGACATATCTCCTGCAGTAACCACAAATTTAATACTTAACCATATCCACCAACCACTCACCAACCCGGCCTCAAACCACCTCCTCCACCACCCGCCCACCAAAGACCATCACAAATTAAGAAATACTCTGCACCAGTTAATGAATTGCACACAATTGATCAGCACAGCAGCAGCAGTGCACCTGAGTTAACAGCCTTGAATTCCTGCATGTGTTGAGAAAAGAAAAAATAATACAATTACAATACGACTCAGATATCCGAGCTGCAGTCACCTATCCCTCCCTGTAATGAAAAATTCAATACTTACCTTGTCCTTGTGCAATTTGAAATGTGGTACATTCCAACATCTCATATCCAGTTCCTGGGCTGGCATGCATGTCGTCATGATGATGTACCTCAGCACACTAGATAAATATAAAATAAGTACAAACATGTAATAACTCTCGGACGTCCCAATACCAACCCACCATCCACCTTCTCTTGCACGGAAAAATAAATAGAGATATTTACGTGCAGCAGCAGCAGCAGCATCGATTGACTATTTATTTTTATTTATTCAGAGATCGGAAAGTACCTTTGAATCAGAGACTCATTTACAAAGGTTCCACGTCACACATATTGAACAAGACAAAGTTAAGGTAAGATACAGAGCAGGGAACATAAACAAGCTTGATACATGCTATATGTAAGAAATAAGGCTCACAGTCATGACCTAACGGACTTATGGAGGCACAGATAACCATCTAGTAAAAAAGAAAAAGAAAGAAAATCGGGAGGAGCCAGCCAGAGGCCATTGTCATTGGGGGAAATTTGTGACAGGGTCAGTAGCAGTCATAGCAGTTTGAGGACTGGAGGTGACCTTAAGGTGGGTTTGAAGATGCCGATAGAGTTTTGGGTTGTGATGAAACTGGGTAGGCCATTCATCCAGGAGGGTCCTTGTAGCTAAAAGACCTTTGAAATTGGGAGGTATGACATTGGGGAACTGGGAGTTGTTGCTTGCTGGATCTACTGAGTTACTTTGTGGGTTGTGGACGGGTAGATTAGGGTGATAAGACCCGGAGGAGAGACCTAGGGTGATTTTTTTAGCCATAAGACAGGTGAGGAATTTGATTCTATTGTCAAGGTTAAGCCAGTTAGTGGAGTTATATAGAGAGCAGGTGTGTGTGAGGCGGTCACAGCCCAGGACAAGGTGACAGGTTTTGTTGAGGAGAGACAGAGCAAATTTAGGGTTGAAGTGGTGGCAGCGCTATAAACGAGTATACTGTAGTCGAGGAGGGAGAGGATAGAGGATGAGACTACAAGTCGGAAGGCGCCTTGGGCAAGGCAGTGTTTAATGTGGTATAGCAGTCCTAGGCAGACATTGAGGGCTGTGGACAGGTGGTGTATGTGCTGGTGGAAATTGAGAGCCAGGTCCAGTGTGATGCTTAGATATTTGAAGTTCACTTGCTTGAGAGGGTTAGGTCAACAGTTAGTATCTGGGGCAAAGTTTCTGCTTAGGGTTCTGGGGGTGGCGAAAATCATGAACTTGGTCTTCTTGTAGTTCGATATGAGGCATTATGCAGTGAACCATTGTTCGGCTTCATTAAAGGAGGACTGGAGGGTTTGGTGGAGTTGCAAAGGGTAATGGCTGGAGGCATAGAGGACAGCATCATTTACATATAGCAGGAGGTTGCTAGAGCAGGTGCTAGAGAGGGGAGTTAAGGTAAAAACTGAAATAAGGGTACCAAGGATGGACCCCTGGGGACCCCTGAAAGAATTGGGAGACTATTGGATAGGGTAGTGCCGATTTTGACCTGTTGGCACCTGCCCATTAAGTAGTCAGTGAACCAGTGTAGGGCATCCTGTGGAAAGCCAAGGTTGGAGATTGTGACTAGCAAGAGGAGTGATTACGGTGTTGAATGCCTTAGAGGTCGACAAAACAAGCGCCAGTGGTGTGGTCTTTGTCTAATGCAGAGCGGATATGTAGTGAATTCCAGGAGGCGGTAGTAGTACTGTGCCCTTTGAGGAAGTCATTTGCTGTTTACAGAGAAGATCGTGTTTGTTAAGGTGGTCGGTGAGCTGGTCATAGACAATGCACTCGAGAGCTTTGGATTGGGGGGAGGATAGATATGGGCCAATAGTTAGTGGTGTCAGTACCGGTCCCCACTTTTAAATATGGGGGTAATGGAGCAGATTTCCATATGGAGGGAATTTACCTTGGCAGAGGGAAAGGTTCAGAATATGGGTGAGTGGGTAGACTATGTCTTGGAGGAAGAGCTAGAGAAGCCTCAGATCCAGGGGTCACTACTATAGTGGCGTGGCTTAGAGCATTTTGAGATAAGGCTCTGCAGCCTTGAGGTGATGCACCATAGGTGGAAGGGAGGGTTAAACTGGGGGGAGGGGCGGGCAGGGAGTGGGTCAAAGAAGTTAGGAGGAGGACATGGATGAGGTTAGTGATAGCTTGGTTGAAGGCCAATGCTATGCTGGAGAGGTCGGAAGTCAGGTGCCCATCCACCACTATCTGTTTGGGGGTGTGTTAGGATTTTTGCCTCTGATTTTCCTTGACATTATTCCATAATTTTGCCCAGAGCCCCAGGTATTGGTGAGGCAGCTTTATAGTGTTCGGGCTTGGCTTTGTGTAATGCCCACGTACATTTGTTCAGGACCTCTCTATACTTCTGCCTATCAGATAGATGGCCAGTCTCATTTGAGAGGTGTCAGAGAGAGTCACATGCACGCATCAAGGCATGAAGCTGGTCAGAGATCCAAGGGCAAGGTTGCCTTGGCCATCCTTTGGAAGGCGGCAATTTGGTCACAGACGGTGTTGAAAGTGTGAATGAAGAGGTCAAGCGCTATGTCAGGGTCAAGGGTATTAGTTAAGAAGGACCAGTCCAGTGACCTGAGATGAGATCTCAGGAGAGCAAGTTTACCTGGGCCTAGTTTGCGAGGACAATTTCCTTGGGGATCTCTGTCATTTTGCAGGACCATGTGCAGAGAACAGGGAGTGGTCGCTGATCATATTTGGTAGCACCGTGGCACTAGTGATTTTATGGGGACAGTTGGTGAAGACCAGGTCCAGTAGGTGCTGGGATCCAGACGAGTGGGAGAGGGACTACTTGTGTGAGGTCTTGGGCTGTAGCTGCGTCTGTAAGCAGGGTGGAAGACTTAGCCAGCCAGTTGGTGTTGAAGTTCCCAAAAATAATTTGTTCATTTTGTTGTGGGAGGAGGCAAGATATGACAGGATTGAGTGGAATGCCACTTTCTGGTCTCTAGGGGAATGTAAGCTGCCGTGATGAGAAGGGTTGGGAGTGACCCATTGTGAGCTTGAGTGTGATGGCTTATGGCCGGGAACTAGCAAGGGAGGAAGTGGCTGACAGTGTATTGTGTCCTTAACGTAGATGGCACAACCCTCCACATTTCCCACTGTTGATCAGATTGGAAGAGTTGAAACCAGGCATGGCTACCGTCGAGTCCAGGATCAAGGGGAAGAGCCAGGTTTCATTTAAGGCAATGACATCGGGCTGGTGTTGGAGGACCCAACCCTGTTTTGAGTCCCACTTTTTAGCATACTGCAGACATTGAGGCTGGCAAGCGAAGCCTGCTATTGGGGTATGGGTAAGTGTTGAGTTTGCAACTAGGCCAGGATTAGGGTGGATATTACTGGATATAAGTAGAAGCAGTAAGAGGAGGACCTGAGCACAGTGTTCCACATTTTCGGATATGATGATCTATGCGTGCTGTGGTCCCTGGTGAGTTGGAAAGGAGAGGATAGGAAGGGGTAGTGTGCAGGGGCTCACAGTAGGAGAGGGTGGGATGAGAGAGGAGGTGGAGGTTGATAGATTTCGTAGGGAGTGGCACCGATGTAGTAGTGTCTTTGTGAGGTAGTCCATTTATGGCAGTGGTCATAGTTGCATGTGGTATATGTGGGTAGGGGAAGGTCCTATAGCCTGGGTGGAGGGTGGAAGCAGTGTGGAGGATCCCCATGAAGCAGACAAAGCATTATTTCTCGTGGCAACTAGTCAGAGCAGCAGGCAGCAGCTACAGGCAACAGCAGCAGTGCTCAAAATGTCATTCAGTCCAAACTGACTTAAAATCACAGAGACAACAAAGTTAACCAGGGCATTATCATTGTGAAATGATAATTCCACAGTTCTCAATCAACTGAGAAAGAAGCAGTAGGAGAGTAAGTACAAGTTTATGTCATGGGACCATTTCAGGAGGATTTATTTTCTTATCGTGGTAAACTGGCTGTTGCATGTCAGGCAGTGGCGGTACCACAGTTAGGCCTGAAAAGCATGTAAACAGTGCAGAAAACAATACATTTGGGTCACCATGGTGGATGTGAACCATGTAACTGCATGTCTGTTACCTGATTTCTGTCTGAATGCACTGTGCAATTTTTGGGAAACATTTCTGGACATGCACTGCCTGTTCTGCACTATAATAAACACGTTGTGGCATAAAATCAATTGTAAACAGTGGACCAGAGACCATCATTTGGTCCTGGTGGGGTTTAGGCACCATAAAACATCATGACTGAGACCTGATTTCAGTATGAAGTTACAGTAACATTTTTGGGAAACATTTCTGGACTTCTGGGCCATATTACGCAGTGTCAGCATGACAGTTAGGCCGAAAAGCATTTAAATGATACAGAAAACAGCATATTTGGGTCCTCATGGTGGGTGTGAGACATGTAACTGCATGTCTGACACCTGATTTCAGTCCAAAGTTACTGTGCAATTTTTGGGAAACATTTCTGAAATTTACTGCCTGTGCTGCACTGGCAGAAACAAGATGTGACTGAAACATAATTGTAAACAGTGGCCAAAACAGGATTGTAATGTCTTTTGCTGGTGAGGCACCAAAAACATCAGGACTGACGGCAGATTTCAGTCTCAGTTTGATGTAACATTTTGGTAAACATTTCTGGACTTCTAGGCCCTGTTTCAGCACCAGCAGCAGTGAGTTTCAGCCAGAAATATTTGGCAAACAGGCCTTAAAACAGATATTTAATGTCTGGGTGGTTGTGGGGGGTACCCTAAAACATCAGGATTGAAACACATTTCAGTCTCAATTTGATGTACCATTTTCCCTGCAATGTTTGTGGATATTTACTGCCTGTACTGCAGACAGAAACAAGATGTGGCTGAAAAACAATTGTAAACAGTGGACCAGAGACCATTGTTTTGGTCCAGGTGGTGGTTTGGTGCCATAAAACATTATGGCTGAGACCAGATTTCTGTCTCCATTTAATCTACCATTTTTTAGGAAACATTTCTGGACATTTACTGCCTGTGCTACACTGGCAGAAACAAGATATCGCTGAAACACAATTGTAAACAGTGGCCAAAATAGCATTTTAATGTCTGGTTGCTGGTGGGGCACCATAAAACATCAGGACTGACCACAGATTTCAGTCTCAATTTGATGTCACATTTGTTGGTAAACATTTCTGGACTTGTAGGTCCTGTTTGCAACAGCAGCAGTGAATTTCAAGCAGAAATATTTGGCAAACAGGCCCTAAAACAGCTATTTAATGTCTGGGTGTTGGTGGGGCACTAAAGAAAACATCATGAGTGGAGGAGGAACACCAAGTGAACATTTGTGGCAGCTAAGCCCAGGGCCAGGGACTGTTGTTAAGCACAAAAACATATCTATGTTTAACTTTGCAATCAAAGTGCTTCTTATTTAGGTTTCTATGTTGTGTACATATTCAACCTTATGCTACAGCTGCATACAGCAAAAAGAACTGCCACAACATCACATAGGTTTTGAAAAAATTGTGTTCATACGAACAAATTACAGTACTTGACATTTGTGGATCGGAGAAGGATTAACAAAAAAAAGAAGAAAAATACACTGTTTATTATTGGTAACAAACAGACTGACTGACAGTAACATACATGAGGGGATATGCAAGGTACTTAGGTGATAGGGTATTCATATCTGAGAGGGAAAAGAGGGGCATACACAACACAAAACACACTAAACACTGGACAAGAAAAAGAAAAAGAAACAAGGATATAGAAAGAGGAAGAAGACTAAATATATATATTTTTTTGGTAATTTTTTAATTTTTGGAGTGCAGATGAGGGAAGATTGAGAGTAGTAAGAACAGGAAAAACAAAATAAAATGCTGGTGCTGTACTCACTGCCTGCCTCACATGCAATTACGGTCCCCGGACCACGTCATTACAAGGTGCCTGCACTAGGCCCGATTTCACCCTGCCATCACCAACACCACAACAAAGCTCCACCAGGAGGTTCAAAACTTTATGTTGGTCCTCCAACAGTTTCCTTAAGTCCCTCGACCTCCTGGCGGAACTCGTCAAAATCCTGGCAAGAGATGTTACCTCTTGCTGCACTGCTACCAGGTCTTCTTGGTTCACAGGAGGAGGACCAGCTGCGGCTGATGCAGGATGTCCATGCTGATGTCCAGCATGAACATGGCACCGTTGCTACCTGTGGGGTGAGGTGGATGGGTGCTGCTGCTGCCTGCTGGCAGATTTTGCTGGTGCTGTCGGTGCCTTCTGGGTTGTTGTTGCTGAGTCCTGGCACCTTTCTCCTGCTGGCCCCTTCCCTTGGTCACACTGCCTCCGCTGCTGCTATCTCCTTTTGCTTCTGGAGCCACTCTGCAGCATGGTGGTGTTCAGGTGGCTCCTTTGGCCACCAGTTCCAAGATGGCCCCTTGCTTGCCGCCTTTGCACAGATCTGCCGCACAACTTGCAGAGATAACAACACTGCTGTCAATGTTGTTTGTGGTGAAAAACATGTCTGACACCAGATTTCAGTCTGAATATCATGTACCATTTTTGGAAACATTTATGGACATGTAATGACTGTGACTTCATGAAAGAAGATGTGGGCTAAAATCAATTGTAAACAGTGGACCAAAGGCCATTGTTTGGTCTGGGTGAGGGTTTGGTTGCCATAACACATCATGGCTGGAACCTGATTTCAGTCTGAAGTTACTGTGCAATTGTTTTGAAACATTTCTGGACTTCTGAGCATTGTTAGGCAGTGCAGCGCCACAGTTAGGCCTGAAAAGCATTGAAACGGTGTAGAAAACAGCACATTTGGGTCCTCATGGTAGGTGTGAGCCATGTAACTGCATGTCTGACACCTGATTTCTGTCTGAATGTACTGTGTGTTTTGGAAACATTTCTGGACTTCTGGGCATTGTTAGGCAGTGGCAGCACCACAGTTAGGCCCAAAAGCATTTAAATGGTGCAGAAACAGCACACTTGAGTCCTCATGGTGGGTGTGAGCCATGTAACTGCATGTCTAACACTTCATTTCTGTCTGAATGTACTGTGCAATTTTTGAAACATTTGTGGACATGCACTGCCTGTTCTGCACTCTCAGAAACAAGTTGTGGCATAAAATCAGTTATAAACAGTGGACCAGAGACCATCGTTTGGTCGGGTGGGAGTTTGGGTGCTATGAAACATCATGAATGAGACCTGATATCAGTATGTAGTCACTGTAACATTTTTGGGAAACATTTCTGAACTTCTAAGCCATGTTACTTAGTGGCTACACCAAGATAAGACATGAAACCATTTGTAAACAGTAGGCAAAACAACATATTTTGGTCCGTGTGGAAGCGTGCAACATTTAACAGCATGACTGACGCCTGATTTCAGTATGAATTTAATGAGCTGTTTCTGTACTTATATTAACAGTGCTCTGCACAACACAGTGTGGACTGGAGGAGGAACCAACTTAACATTTGTGGCAGTACAGGACACGTATTAAACACTGAAACCATATTATGTTTAACTTTGCAATAAAATTGCTTATGTTTCTGTGATTGTTATGTGCATCTTTGGAGTGTTGCTGCACACACCGACTGCTGCAACATCACATATTTTGGAAAAACATTTCTGTTCATAGGAACAATATTTGACATTTGAGGATAGGAGGAGAGAATATGAATGAGTCAAACAAAGAAAAACAAAGGTAAGGAATTTATGGATTTAACACTACTATGACACACAATTACAACAGGGAGAAGGACAGGCAGGGTCATGGGTAGTGTAATCTGAGAGGCGATGCAGAAATTAGGGAGCGGAAAAGGATTCAATACTATTGGGAGCATAACAGTACACATAAGTAACACACACACAGAACCACTGGACAAAGACATATATTTACGACACTAAACAAACAAATAAGAGGACATAGAGGAAGATTAGAGGGCAGAAAATATTTTTTGAAAATGTTTTTATCTTTGTACATTTTTTACTTTTCTTTTATTTTTGGAGGGTGGAGATAGAATGAAAAGAAGAGAAGACTATCAACACACAGTGACAGGACACAGGAGGATAGGATTCAATCAGAAATAAGAAAAAACAATTAACTTGCTGATGACTGAATATAGGTAATTTAAACAGGCACCGATGTGCCACCACCACCACCACAATGCAAGTCTGCCAAGAGGTTGACAGTTTGTTGCTGGACCTCCGTTATTTTCTTGAGATCCCCTGGCCTCCACTGAACTCCTGTCTCAGCTGTTCATAGTCATGCTATAGTGCTTGCACTTCAGCTCGCACAGCTGCGAGGTCTTCACTGGTGACCACCTGACCACCAGCTGCAGCCAGTGCAGGCTCAGCATCCTGATGCTTGCAGCACCGCCGCCTGGAGGGTTATTCTGCCGCTGGTCCTGCTACCTTCTGCTGCTGCTGAGTCTCACTACTGCACCTCCTGCATGGATGCCGACTCACCTCAGACAGAGAAGGGCTGCCTTGCTCCTCCTAGCCCCTTCCTCTTCTCTGTGTCCACCACACAACATGTAGCTGACCCACTTCAGTGCTTGCACTGGCACTGCTCCCACAGCTGCACTTGATACTGCCACCTCCTGCAATTTGAGGTCCCATTGGAGAGGGTGGTGGTGGTGCTCCATATGGCTATGCTGGCCGGTTGTCCCAAAGTGGGACCCACCCTTTCCCCAATGCACATCCTGCCCACTGGTGACCACTGGGTCACCTACCGATACTTCATAAAAAATCTCAGACTGAAGAACTTGATGTTGGCCGGTGCCATGGGGCAGGGCCACAGATAATGCCCCAGGCACTAACTCCACAGACTGCTTGGGAGGGGCACAGTCTCCTGCTGCCTGGGTGGAGGAACAGTATCCTCCTGATGCTGGGGAGGAGGGACTGCCTGCTGCTGCTGCTGCTGTGGTGGAGGGGCTACGGTGGCCTCCTGCTTCTGGGAAGGGGGCACAGTTGGCTCCTGGGTGCTGGTGCTGGAACCAAAAGTCTTCTGCTGTAGCTTTTCAGTTGTAATACTTAACAGATATGCACATACAGGTGCCCACTGTTGTCACCCTTCTCCACTGTGTCCACAAAACAACCAACTCAAACAAACAAACAAAAAGAAATAGAAATAGTTAGCCGGGCCCGGGGGTCTCTCACACACACACACACACATCACAAACACACACACACACACACAACAAACACAACACACACACACACACACACACATACAGAATCAAAACACACACACACACACACACACAAAACACAATCACCAGGTACTAAAATATGAACCAAAACAAAGATAAACAAGAAAAGTTAGAAAAATAGCACAAATGAAGCAATTAATATGTCAAAGTACAGTCTGCAGTCACAGGGAGTATAAATGCTGACTGCTTCCTCTAGATATATAGCACAAGAAATGAACCACTCACTTCCTGTCTGTTTAGACTCAACCATATGACCACCAGCATAGCAAAAGACCAATTTCGCCTCCCAAGCACAGGTGAAATGAAGGCAACATTTTGTGGTGAAATTTCACCTAAAGGACAGAATTAAGTGAAATGTTTCACTAGGCAAAATTGATGATTTTGCCATAATTTCTAGCGAAATAAAATTCCGATGCATCTCTAGCTGCAACTAGACCATGACATACAGGAGTACCTTGGGAATTCCTCCCCGAGACTGGTGAAAGAATAGTGGACTTTCCTGGCTGGCCCCATCTGGGCTCAAGAAGTGTCTCAGGCCATCTCGAATCTCACATTAAATAAGGCACTTGGGCTGGACAGTTTTATAACTATTTTTACAGGCATTACAGCACAGTTCTTGTACCAGTGCTAACTCAAATTGCATAGTTTTCTTTTGAGGCAGGGATCTCAGACAAAACCTTCACTAAGATGAGAATTACCCTGATTCCCAAGCCAGGTTAGGATAGCAATCTTGCAAGCAGCTAGACACCCATCTCCCTCATTAATGTAGACTTAAAGATTCTAGCCAAAGTACTAGCAAACAGGCTAGAAAAAGTGTGGGAGGAGCTGTTAGGGTGGAGCAAGTTGGGTTTGTGATGTGTGGGGTTTCTAGTGACCATCTCAGAAAGTTGCATCACCTAATTGCACATCCAGGGAGAGCAGGGTCCCAACTGTCCATGTCTCCCTGGATGTAGAAAAACCTTTGATAGGGTGTCATGGCCCTTCTTGTTTGAGACGCTGAGAAAAACATCTCTGCTGACTTTATAAAGTGGGTATGAGTGATGTAGCAAGGCCCCATGGAGTGGATTTATTGTAATGGGGTGCTATCTGAGAGGATTCAATTGAAGAGAGGAATGAGACAGGGCTGCCCTCTCACTCTTTCTCTTTAATCTTTATCTCGAACCCTGTCCAAACAAATGCAGGCCAACCAGCGAATCAAGGACAAATGAGTAAGCTCTGGGAATTTAAATTTTTAACTATGCTGATGACATTTTCTTCACATAACAGAACCGAGAGAGTCTATCCCACAGTCCTTAAAGAAATTGAGGCCTATAGCAATGTGTCTGTATATAAATTAAATGTGAGTAAAACATATGTTATGCCCGTCAATACAGGGCTACTGTATCTAAGCAAGATATTATTAACTTAGGGTTATTACGAAAACCAAAACTGAACATGCATTTAGGAATTAAGATCACATGACATTTGTCAGACTTGGAAAAAAATAGCCTTGACACATTATTGTAAGACATGCAACAAAACCTGGCCAGGTGGAGAGATATATCACTGACCCTGTCGGGTAGAGTAAAAGTAATTAAAATGAATGTTCTGTCAAGGATCCTTTACACCACAGACATGTTAAATGTGATTCTCCTTTGCAAGTGGTTTGCTCATCTCCACAGATCTCTGAATTTTGTGGCACTGAAAATTGGTTAGGTGGGTGTACCTCAAACTAACAAACCCCAAACTAGTGAGGGACTTCAACTCGCTAACTTCTGGCTATATTATTTAGCACGTCATGGGTCAAAATATTTCCTGTACAGTTTTAAAAATTCCCCAGAGGACAGGCAGGAGAATGAGTCCCAATGGCTGGGATTGAAAGAGCCATCTGTAATAAGTAAGGCTAAACCTAAAAAGCGCCATATTCTTTGCCCCTCAGATTCCCCAATAAACTCAAAACATTCCATATATACTGGTTACTCAGGGCACAGAGACAATTAGAAAATTTTGTAAAATGTGACTTTACTTAAGACACTCCACAAACCCTTTTGTCAATTGTAATTTCAGATAGCACACCGACCCATACCAAACAACTTTCTGGGAAGAGTGGATATGAAGGAAGTATAAAATTACTAATGGATGACAGGGTATTAGCTTTGGCACATTCCAGCAAAGATACCAGGCATGAAGGGGCAGATGCCACACCTTCTTCCAAGTGACTCATGCTGTAGCTGTGCATTTAGGTCCCACAACCATGGCCTAAGGATGAGATGGAGATGGTGAAGAAATTCTTCAAGGCAGCAATGTAATCACACTGTATTTACGCCAAATCTACAAAGTTTTACAGATGTTCGACTCTAGAGTTCCAGTGGGGTCTGCCAGTATTGGGTGGGGGCCCTTCAAGTTAGGTGAACTACTAATGATTGGCCAAAAAATTGGGCTCGCCATTACAAATATATAAAACATGATAAATATCGATTGACACAATTTAAAATACTGCATAATGTAGTAATTTCCACCAATTCATGTGGGTAAGATGGAATTAAACACATGCACCAGGTGTGGAAAGATGGAAGAATCCTTAATGCATATCCTGTGGAGCTGCAAAAGTTGGTCCCCTTTTGGGAGGAGATAAGGCAGAAGCTGGACTCCATGCTGGGGCTAGAAGGTGCTTTCACTCTGGAGATCTGCCTAGTGAGTCGCTATGGATCTACAGTTAGAGGTCAAAAGAGGCCATATAGCGTTCATTGCTATGACTGTGAAACTAGTTGTCTTAAGGCACTGGTGTAATGATCCGATACCTACTTCAGCAAAGTGGCACAGGCAAATTCTGTTCACATGTACCACAGAAAAGCTGATTGCTGGCCTCAACAACAGATTTCGAACCTACCACCAGAGATGGGAATCCTCCGTGCCTTGTTACTTATCCCATGAGACTATTACAGTGTATTGCAATTTGTTGTCTGTTACTGTATACTGATTGTTGATAGATGTGGTCTAAATGACCGCAGTGTGCTGTCTCTTTCATGTGAAGGACTATGGTCATCAACTGGTGGTGGTGTTTGAGAGGCTAGCTTATTGTCTCTGTGTTTTGTTTAGTGCATTTTATGTCTGTGTAAGGTCCTGTGTGTCATGTTTAAAAAAAAACTTTCGATAAAGTTTACCCAATTTAAAAATAAATTTATACAGTCAGATCAGATTTTTGCCAGTACCACTGTGCTCGGATGTGAACTGCAGTATATTCCTGAACTTTTGTTTACAGAAAATATCAGCTAACAAGTAAGCACAATTAGGTTGATACAATCTACTGCACTGCATTAAACAGTAAATAAACATTTTTATTTCTATTTGGGCACAAATTGAGACCAGCTCTACACTTGGCTGAATGGTGCTTAGTGCTGACTGTTCCTCTTTAATTAATGGCATAATGATGCATGCTCCTAGCCTCACTGTCCCATGTCCAGTGTAACCTTTATTTATTTTCCTCATTGTAAGTTGTTGTAACAATTGTGGTCAATTAGTTATTCACCAATCTTTTTGGGTGTCAATGGATGCATTGTTCAGAAATGGTGAATAAACAAGAATGGTTGTGTTTTTGAGAGATACCGAAAACTGGTAAAAATTGTTAATATGACTGCATCCCCAAACTAGATTGTTTCAGACTTAATTATATGACAAGAGAAGTGATACAAGTCTCAAAGTATCTGGAGTCTGATAAACCTTTGGATGATGATGTACCAATGAATGAGTAAATGTTACTAATAATATTCCTTTACATACAACATGAATGGATGGTAAAGATGAGAGAAAGAAAAATATATCTTGGCTAGTCATATCAATGACATCAATGTATCAAAAATATGCTGTTGCTGCTATCACAATGGATTTTCTTTCCTATAAATGTGTCTCTGATATTTGACTGGGTCAGGCTAGACTCTGTTCAGTCCTGTCCCCATGCCCCCATCCATCAACCTCTTCCTAGGATTCACCTGCACACCATGTTTCTCCACATGGGAGCTGTATTGGGAATACCATCTCTACCCCCATTCAGACTCACATCCAGTTACTGACAACATTGTCCTGGTGGAGGCTTGTGCAGCTGGTCAGTGCACATGGTGTCATGTATGGCTACATCACCATCATTTCTCCTCCACATTCTCACTTCCCACAACTGTTGCTCACAATGGTGTGCATGTGAGTCATGCACATGCCTTAGAAGTAAGGTAGTTGCATCCTTTTGTGTTGCTCCATACCTGCCATACCATCAGGTATTCATATGGGTGTAGTCTTGTGGTGGTGGAGAAAAGCCCTTACACCATGGGAAAGGAGACCAACTCTTTTCATACTAGATCCACCCTCTCCTCCTTTCCAACAACCAACAAACCCAAAGCACTCTTGAACCAGAGTCACATGCAAAGAGATTTATTGCATTGTTGAAGCTGATGAATTACGCTCATTGAGTATGACATTTATTTGGCATTCAGTGGGCTAATGTATCAATATAATAAGCTAAACTAGCAGGAACTTAATTACCCTGAACCTACTATCCTGTGTTTTGTGATTTTCTGCATATGACTGGTACTCGTATTCATTCTGGCTAACCATCAAAGCTGCTCTCCATCATGAATATATCTAGTACTGGTTAGAAAATTATTGACATTACGTGTTTCATCAATCTCCATTGACATGCTGTTCCTATTTAATGCCTTCTGAGTGAAGAAATTCTTCTTAATGTTTCCCACAAGTATGTTTTCTCTGTGACACTGTATGCTCTTTAGTTTGTTTTACATTATCGAGTTAAAACTTCTGTGTGTATTGAACTCAGCCTTTTGAATATAGTGTTTGAATAACTGTAGTTATCTCCCTTTCATCCTTCTCTTTACTTTCCCAAGTTTGATGCATTATCAGTTTGCAACCATATCTTATCAAACTTCTGTAGCTACAAATGGTATGCCACAGCCAATAATTTAATTGGAAGCTTAGAAAAAAACACCTTGTGTTGCAATAAGTATTGTTACTCTGCATTAGATATAAACAAATGTGTCTTTCTCTGTCAGTTCAGAATATATATTTTATTGCTCGTTGTGCGTTGGAATTGTTAGAAATGAACAACATTATAATACTGGTTTATGCATTTGTTCACTATATCTCATCTTACATTCTGCAGGACTTTCAGACATCTGGTGTATAGGAGATCTGTGTGATGGATATGGCAGAAACTGGGACTGTACAACTGTAAGATTTTCCCATTATGTGGATAACATTAATACTGGCTACCTTCCTGCCAAAGAAAATCAAGGATTTCAGTTTGCACATGAAGGAACAAGTCATAGTTAATGTTTCTGCATCTTTTGAAAATTGCAATTGATAACTAAGTTAGCTATCTGTTTAACAGCATTATCTTGTTATATTAACCATTACATATTCTTTATTTTATTGTGATATGTTAATTTGCTGACAAAACAAGGGCTACTGACAGATGTATCTGACAGTTGTAATACACAGTCCAAGTGTGTAGCATGCTCTATCTGTGGTGGAATATAGCTGTACCTTATTGTTTTAATCATATTTCATATTATTTTAATGTGAAATACATTAGGGACTCCATGATTGTCTAGAGCTAACTTGCAAGGGATCATGGGTAGAAAGAAAGCATGGGCCCTAAAATGATGAAATTCCTTGTGCTGGGCAGCAACAGTTAGCTGCTAGTTATGGACTGGAGTTTGATTAAACCATATAAAAGAAAGCAAAGGGCTAATTAAGCATAACTGGGAGGCCAGGTATCCCAATTTGCTTGTGAAAGGCCAGGCATCTAGATGAGCCGTGATGTCTGGGCCCTTTGTCCTGAGAGGTCTACCCTGAGATAATCTAATTACAGTTGAATGAGCTAGCATTTGGGTAAATTGCTGTACTCAGTTTAGCTTGATTGCATCCTTTGGGGGAGGGGCTGGATCTGCTCCTGGAATTCAGGCTGAAACCGGTTTGCCTCTGGGCTCTTTGTTCCCTGCTCAGAAATGAAGATTTGTTTTTGTAATAAAATGTTAAATCCTGATTGGTTGCTTAGCCATTTAGACAGAATTCTAGCCAACCACAGGGCAAGTCAGTATCACTGGACCTGCCCTTTGAAAACCTCATGAAACAGGGGTGCAAGATTTTATCAGTGCCTTTTTGCCTTCTGCTTCTGTCTGCTGCCTTTTGACTGTTGCCATTTCAAGTTACATTTAAAGGAACTGTTTACACTTGGGACCCTGTCCTACTAAGAGAGCACAGACATTTTCTTTTCAAGAAATTCTCCTGGACCACAGGAACCAAGATTGTAGCTGCCACTTTTAATGACACTTTGCATTTCAAATTCAGCAGCTAAGGACATAGTAAGTATAATTGTAACCTTGAATTTTAAAGTGTTGTTTTTATTGTATATTTCCATTTTCTTTTCAATATCCTGTAACCAATGTCTAAAATTATCTGTCTTTCAGTCATTTTATACATTTATTAATTAATTAGTAAATCCTTTGGCTCATTTTAAGATAATCCAGCCAGTGTCTTTTGCATTTGTTGGTTTAGAAGGTTTGTTCAAACTATGCTACACCTGTGTGACTGTAAGGACCAAACACTGCGAAGGAAAAGTAGCACAAGGGACTCCATGGACAAAAGAGGGAGGAAATGCAAAAGGCTTCAAGAGGGATCTGTGGAGGTTTGAACTGGTCTCTGAATTTCTGGGGAAAGATATATATAGGGTGTATAGGGCATTCCCCTTTCTGGTTCATTGTGCAGTGGCTGAAAGAGTTCTCTTCCCTGGAACACAGACTCAAGACTGTATTTGCAACTCCTTGCATAGAGAGAAGCAGCCTTGGAATTTTATGGCATACATTCGGTTGTGAAACAGGCATGCTAAAAGGACAACAGGGTATCCTGACCCTGATCACAATGAGATTCACTGTAGCCCAGGCAATTCCTGCCCCAACAGAATGGGCTTGTGACAGATTTAGTGAGCAGTGGTGTGATTGGTTAACTGTTGAAGCAAACCACAAACAAAGAGCAGAAATTGGAAAAGGAAAAATTGGTTAAAGATATAGTACCCTACTCTGATTTTTTTGTTTTGTTTATTTGCTGCAAATAAAGGCAGACTAGTGGTAGTGTAGGGAAGAAAGATGACTTCCAAATACAGCGACTACTGTGTAGAAGAAATGAAACAGCTGTGTCAGGAGAGAAGGATCCAGTATGAGGGTGAAGCAAAAGAACCTCATGGAGGCTCTTGTGGCAGCCGATGAGCAAGTGACTGCCCAGGACCTTAAGTCATAGCCAGAGACTGGAAAGGACCAGAGCTTGGGGGTGGGGTGCCAAGGGACATTGCAGTATCTAGTCCCAGGAAGGAGGACAGTGAAACCAGACAGGACCCGGAACCGCAGCACCAAGTGATGTCCACCACAGGTCCTGAGCTACAGAGGTTTAAGCTATAATATGAGCTGAGGAAATGGAGCTCTCTGACAAACAATGTGAAAGGAGCATGCTGACAAACATCATGAAAGGGAGCTTGCTGATAAACAGCATGAAAGGGAGCATGAAGCAGAGATGCTTGACAGGCAGCACAAAAGAGAATTTGAAATGGAGAGGCTATGACTCCAATGACCAGCACCAGATGAGGTAAGTAACAGGAGAACCTGAAACTCCAGGGCTGGGGTATAAATTAAATTCAAATTAATAGCATAATTTAAAGAGGTGGAGAAATGGATGCATTTTGAATTCATTTGAAAAGGTCTGTATCAGGTCAAAATACCCAAGGAGCCCTGGAGCTTTAGCTAGCCCTGCTTACTGGCATGGGGTGTGAGGCGCTAGGCCAAATGGACAATGAGGACAGTAAAGGCTGTTAAAACTTAAAACTACCTTACTGAAAAGTATGAACTAACTACTGAGGCCTACAGAGTTAAATTCTGGAAGCTCCGTGAGAGCTCAGACATGAGCTTTGAGGCATTCTCCACAAAGCAACACCAGTTTTGAAACGTTGGTGGGAGGGTTGGAAGCAAACTCTGTGGGGAAAATTAAGGAGGTTGTTTCACTGGAACAGTTCTTTGGGCTTGCCCAGTGGAGCTGAAAACCTGGCTAGAGGACCAGGATCCTAAAACAGCACAGCAAGCTGCTGAGCATTTGGATAAGTATGGCAGAAGCAGGCCTGCTCTGAAAGGAAGAGGGGAGCAAGGTGCTACAGGGATAAAGGAAAAGCACACCTTCAGGGCAGCTAACACCTAACTGCCTCTGCAGAAGAAGGAAGCCCCAAGTTTACAAAATGGATTTTATTGGATAAAGGATGATGAATGTTGGCTTTGTAAACATCCAGGGCATAGTGCTACACAGTGTCCTAAAAGGCACAAGTGGACAAAGTGTCCCTTGAAATGTGGTGGGTGCATTGTGTATCCCTAGAGTAGGCCTATAAACATGAGGGAGCACATACACCCGGTTATCATAAATGGGTACAAACCCATGGGTTAAGGGACACTGGGGCATCTCTTACTCTGATAAAAGGAGATTTGTTTGGACCTGAGCACCTTATACTAAATCAGTTTGTAACTGTGAGGATTCACTGAGGAAGAAAAACCCTGCCACTAGCAATTGTTCTCCTGGATTGGAATGTGATGGGACAAAGGGTTCAACAAGTGGCAGTGGCAGGCAATCTTGCCTGGATGTGATTTTATGGGACAATCTCCAGCAGGGGTTATGTGTGCGGTTACCCAGAGTCAGTCTGCTAGGGCCTCTTGTAATTCAGTGAATACCACAGAAGCCCTAGTGGAAAGAATAAGAGCTGGTTCCCCAGTCTGTGTCTCCTGAAAGGAGAGTAGTGAAAGGGAGGTAGGACTTCTCAATTTGCTGTTCACCAAACAGCTACAGAGGTTACTCTGAGGAGGAGGGGTAACACATGGTCAGAAGGTTAGGGATGGCAGTGACCTGAATGCCCTGATGCTAGAACCTAAGGACCCCAGTCTAGGAACTGAGGAGGACACATCCCATGATTGGGAAAATATGAAGATTTTGCATCTTCTTAGAGGACTAACCCTAATTTCAAAAGGCTGAGGGCTTGTGCAGAATCTGACGTGATATAGGGAGGTGAAATGAGACATAGGGTTTTGGGACATGGGTCTGTTGTATATACAGGATGTGAGGACAGAGGAAGAGGGTGATGGACAGGCAGCTTGGCATTCCCCAGAGTATCATGAATGATTGCTCAAGATCGCTCATGATATCCCCATGTATGAATATCTGGGCATCGCTCACACCAAGCAGTCAGCCCAAAATTTCTATTAGCCAACTTCACCCAGCAGGTGAAGGAATATTGCAGAGTCTTGTCACCAATGCCAACAGATAGGGAAGGCAGGTAGTAAAACAAAAGCTGTCCTGATCTGCAACAGAGTTGATGCACAATGTGGGGTGGAAAGGATGAGAAGGGACTTGGCAAGGTTAGAGGAATGGTCAAATGTATGGCAGCTTAGATTCAATGCTAGAAGTGCAAGGTAATGCACCTGGGAAACAAAACCCAGGGAAGAGTACACAATGGCGGGTCAGATACTAAGAACAACAGAAATGGAAAGGGACCTGGGGTAGTCATATCAGATGACCTAAGGTGGGCAATCAATGTGAGAGGGCAGCAAGCAGGGCTGGGGATATCGGGATGCATAGGGAGAGGCATCACCAGTAGAAAACAGGAAGTTATTATCCCTCTGTACAGACAGTTTGTGAGACCCCATCTGGAGTACTGCGTGCAGTTCTGGAGACCAATCTCCACAAAGACATAGACAGGATGGAAGCTGTCCAGAGGAGGGCAACTAAAATGGTGCAGGGTCTGCACTGGAAGACATATGAAGAGAGACTTAAGGAGCTTAATATGTATAACCTCGAGGAAAGGAGGAGAGGGGGACATGATAGAAACTTTCAAGTACCTCAAGAGAATCAACAAAGTCCAAGAGGGTAGCATCTTTCAAAAAAGAGGTGTGCAAGAACAAGGGCACAATTTGAAGATGGGGGCAGCTCAGAGGTAATTTAAGAGTATTTTTTCACAGAGAGGTTGTAGATGCATGGAACTTCTTTCCGGAGGAGGTTGTGGAGTCAAAAACAGTGGTGGAATTCAAGCATGCATGGGACAGTCATAAGGCAATTCTAGGGGTGGAGGTAGGAAGAAGTAGGCTGCTGGTTAACTAGGATCTGCAGCTTATCTATTAGGTAGGGAAATGGGCAGACTGGGTGGGCCAAGCGGTCCTTATCTGCTGTCAAATTATGTTTCTATGTTTCTAATTCCCTTGCCCATTGAGAAGGAGCCATTCAAGAAGGTAGGAATGGATATTGAGGGACCCTTGAGTACCCCAAGCTCCTCTGGGAAAAAGTTTATCCTGACAGTGGTCAATTTCACCACCCATACCAGAGACAGACAACCTCTCCTCAATTAAGGCAGACAAAGTGGCAGAGACCTTGCTAGGGATTTTTTCAAATGTCCGGTTTCCGGGAGGCTATCTCTGATCAAGGGGTAACTTCCTGTCAGACCTGATGAAGTTAATGTGGGAGAAGTGGGTGGTGGTGCAGAGGCGCATGACACCTAATCATCCACATGCCAATGGGCTCATAGAAGATTCAATGGTACCCTAAAATTATGCTCCAAGCGTTTGCTGTACAGCGAGAGGGAGACTCAGAAAATACCTTCCCGCCTGTTATTTTTATACAGGGAGGTGCCCAGAGTCAGCAGGGTTCTCCCGTTTTGAACTCCTATATGGACATTGAGTGCATGGTCCCCTAGATTTGATCACGGGAAGACTGGGAAGGCAAGCACACACCACATGAACTCCCATAGTGGAGTATGTCCTTAGGTTTAGGGAGAAGCTGAAGGAGCTTATGGAGGTGGCCAAAATCAACCTGTCAGCTGCCCAGCAGAAGCAAAGGTCTGGTATGATTGAGCCAGAGCTCGCTCATACAGTGCAGGCCAGGAAGTGTTCCTAATTCCAGTAAGGAATGACAAGCTGCAGATTGAGTGGGCAGGACCATACAAGGTAGTCCAACAGGTCAATGATGTGAACTATATTGTAGAACTGCCTGACAGGAGACTGATACATAGGATGTACCATGTCAGTATGATGAAGCCATATGTGAAAAGGGCAGACACGATGTTTGCAGTGTGTAGTTCTGGAGAGAGGAATGACAAGGAAGACCCCTCCTGAACTTGTTAGAGAAAGGAAGTGGAAGTCATCTGTGGAGACAATCAAGCTGTCTCCCCAGCTGACCCCAGAATAGACCCAGGAAGTGAGAAAGGTTTTAGAGGACATTGCCTCTTTATTTATGGCAAAGCTCGGATGAACCCCTTAGTGACCCATGATGTAGAAACGGGGGCACAGCTCCATATGACGGATAGCCTACCAGGTGTCTGAGGCCATCCTAAATTATATTAGGAGGGAGGTGTAGGAAATGCTGGACTTTGGGGTAATCCAGAAATTCCACAGTCCCCAGGCCTTGCCCGTTATCTTCATCACCAATCCAGATACTGTAGATCTACCCATTTTGAGTGGACTATCATGGACTCAGTGCAGTTACAAAGTCTGATGCCGAATCAGTGCCCTTCACAGATGAGTTTGGGACACATGAGGTGGGAACCTACCTTACAACCATAGGCCTGGTGAACGGGTACTGCCACGTGGAGTTGACTGCCAGAGCTAGGGAATGGTCAGCCTTCATCACCCCAATAGGCCTCTTTGAATTTAAAGTGATGCCTGTAAATCAAGTGCTACAGGGTATTGAAGTGTACACATTGGCCTATCTGTCTGATATTGCAGTTTTAGTAATAGTTGGAAAGAGCACCTGACCCACCTATGGAAGTGTTGGGCAGGATACAGGAGACAGAACTAACTGTCAAAGCCAACAAGTGCCAGGTGGCCAAGGCTGAGGAATCATATTTGGGACATGTAGTGGAGGGGACAACTATGTCCAAACCAGGCCAAGATAGAAGCCATTGAGGCATGGCCCTTGTCGGAGACCAGAAGCAGATCAGGAGCTTCCTTGGGGCTGTGGGGTACTACAGAACATGTGTACCAAATTACAGCATCCTGGCAGCTCCTCTGTCTAGCTTGTTATAGAAAAAGCAACCCAAGAAAGTAAAGTAGGACATAGCATATAGCAGGGCCTTCTCATAGCTAAAAGCTGCACTGTGCAGTGCCCCTGTGCTGGCCAGTCCAGACTAAACTAGGTAATTTGTGGTGCAGACAGACACCTCAGATGTGAGGATTGGAGCCACCCTAAGCCAGACATCCCAACAGGAGAAAGATCACCCCACTGTGTACCTAAGTAGGAGGCTACTTCCCTGGAGCAGGTGTACTCCACTGTGCAAAGATAATGCCTTCCCTGGTGTGGTCACTTAAGAAGTTAGAGCCATACCTCTATGGGAGGTACTCATGGTACAGACAGACCACAACCCACTGGTGTGGCTAAACCAAATGGGAAGGATGACTGGGAGACTTCTTAGATGGGACATTGCACTACAGGTCTATGACATGGACATTAGACATAGGCTAGGGTCTGCTAATGCCAATGAAAATGGCCCATCTCACCAATCAGAGTAAGGAATAGAACTGGAGGAACCCTTACTGAAAAGGGGTGTGTTTTCCCAGGCTCTGTTAATGAGGAGGAGAGTGGCAGGATAAAGCCATATCTTATTGTTCTAATCATATTTCATATTATTTTATGTGAACTACATCAGTGATGGTCATGGTGGCCCAGTCTAAATTGCAAGGAATCATGGGTACAAAGAAAACATCGCCCTAAAATGATGAAATTCCTTGTGCTGGGCAGAAACTGTTAGCTGTTAGTCAGGGACAGGAGTTTGATTAAACCATTTAAAATAAAACAAAAGGGCTAATTAAGCATAGCTGGGAGGCTAGGTATCCCAATTTGCTGCGAAGGCCCAGTCCTCTGAGAGGAGCCGTGATGTCTGGGGACCCTTTGTACTGAGAGGTCTACCCTGAGTTAATCTAATTATAGCTACATGGACTAACATTTGGGTAGATTACTGTGCTCAGTTTAGCTTGATTGCAGTCATGGGGTGGGGGGAAGGAGACTAGATCTGCTCCTGAATTCAAGCTGAAACTGGTTTGATTCTGGGACCTTTGTTCCTTGCTCAGAAATGAACATTTGTTTTTGTAATAAAATATTAAAACCTGAATGGTTGTGTATCAGTGGAGATGGAATGCTAGCCAACCACAGGGTCAAGTCAGTATCTCTGGACCTGCCTTTTTAGATACCTCATAAAACAGGGATGCAAGACTTTATCAGTGCCTTTTATTTTGCCATCTGCTTCTGTCTTCTGCCTTTTGCCTATTGCCAATTCAGGTTACATGTGAAGGAACTGTTTGCATTTGGACACTGCCCTGCTAAGAGAGCAGAGACATTTTCTATGTTAAAATTCTCCTGGAACACAAGAATCAAGATTTCAACTACCACTTCTAAGGATACTTTGCCCTTCAAATTCAGCAACCAAGGACTTGGTGAGGCATAACTTTAACCTCAAATTTTAAAGTGCAGGTTTTTGTGTATATTTCCACTTTCTTTTCCATATCCTGTAACCAAGTGTAACATTATCTGTCTTCAAGTTATTTGCTGCATTTATTAATTAAGTAGTAAAAGCCTTTGGCCTACTTAATATAATTTGTCCAGTCTTTTGTGTGTGTTGGTTTAGGAGGGTTTGTTCAGACTATACTATGCCTGTGTGACTGCTAAGGGACAAACACTACAGTAAAAGTACCACATGGGACTCTGGATGATAGGAGGAGGAAATACAAAAGATCTCAAGAGGAGCCTGTGGCAGTTTGAAGCAGTCTCTGCATTTCTGAGGGAAAGGTACATATAGGGTGTGTCATGACATGCAGATGGCTTATACAAGCCTGTGGCTTTCTGGTTAGTTGTGAGTGGCCGAGAAGGTTCTCTCCCAAGAACACTGACTCAAGACTGTATTTGCACCCTCTGGCACAGAAAGAGGAGCCTTGGGATCTTCTGGCATATGTTCAGTTGTGTAACAGCGAGTGTGCTAAAGGACAGAGATGGAGTATCCCTGGCCCTGATTGCAAGGATTCACTGTAGCCCAGGAATTCCTGCTTCACCAGAGTGTGCTTGTGACAGTCTCAACTAGCATTCAGCAGTTGTATGTATGGTGAGTCCTGTGAACTGCATTGCAGTAGACAGTTTACAGAGTTGATGCACTCTGCCACATACACCACTGTGAGGTTCTTTTTGGTTTCAATAATGTAACCTCTCTATACCTTCTTGTCCAGAGTGTAAATACTGAGATCCATCAGTCTCTCCTCATACTACCTACATTGTAACCACAGCACCATTTTGCTTGCCCTCCTCTGGACCGACTCTGGCCTAAAGCTAATACCGTACTCTACAGTTATATTTGTCTTTAGTGGCAATGTATGGTCACTGGGACATAACTGACTACTTAGGTTACTGTTATGCTCTGTTCCTGTCCTCTCTGGCGTGATAAAGTAGTGGACAATACTGAATCTTGTACTCCGTCATGTGACAAAGATGAGTCTTAGATGGAAATTGTCCTTCACCTGTTTCTGTGAAACTAACTGGTTAGGGTAGAGGGCAATTTGATGCTCAATAGTTGGCATCCATTCTGCCACAAGGAACATTCAATATGACTGAACTTAACATTAAAACCGTGCCATGCACAGTTCACCTGTAAGCCACTGGTCTATAAGCTTTGACTGTATTAGTCTATATTATGCCGTGTTGATTGTCATATGATATAAGTGTGGTTAGTTAATATGCTAATAATGACGAAAGAGCTGGTCATTTCCTGGGGATTAATAATGGCCAGGGTGGGTGGCCCAAAGGCAAGCAAAGGGGCCAACCCCACCAGACAGTCGTTAACCCCTAGGAAGTGAAAGGCTGTTAAGCTCATTATTGTCATTATAAGTCTAATTGCAGTAATGACCTTTTGGGGATTTTTTTTATTTATCTTGTTTCTGTTTCTTTGTGACACACAGAGAGGGTGCCATATGGTATCTGTTTTGTCTGCTAAGTGGGTTTCCGTGGTCAGGGTGGTGTGGTGCAGGTGTTTCTAATACTTTTTGTGATTATTTATTAGTAAAAATGCTTGCATGTGCTTAACTGCAATTTCTTTAACATTTTCTTTCATACATTTTATACTGTAATCATTCGTAGACAACAATAATGTCCCCATGAAGAATATTCAATAGCTGTCTAGTTGAAGTAATCAATTGTAAGTGATGTTCCACAGGCGTCTTGAATCATCGAGGAAGTATCATTTGAATAGATTTGAATGTGTAAAACAGACATGATCTGTGGTACAAATCAAATTCAAGAAACATAGAAACATAGAAACATAGACTTTGATGGCAGATAAGGACCGCTAGGCCCATCAGTCTGCCATTTCCTACAGGATAGGCCTGCAGATCCTAGTTAACCAACAGCCTATATCTTCCTGTCCCCACAAGAATTGCCTTATGTCTGTCCCATTCTTGAATTCTCCCACAGTTTTAGACCCCACAACTTCCTCAGGAAGGCTGTTCCATGCATCCACCACCTCTCTGTGAAATAATACTTCCTCACATTGCCCTGAACCGCCTCCTTCTATCTTTAAATTGTGTCCCTTGTTCTTGCAAGTCTCTTTTTCTGAAAGATGCTACCCTCTTGGACTTTGTTGATTCCTTGAGGTACTTGAAATTTCTATCATGTCCCCCTCTCCCTTCTTTCCTCAAGGGTATCATATTAAGCTCCTTTAGTCTCTCCTCATACGGCCTCTTTTGCAGACCCTGCACCATCTTAGTTGCCCTCCTCTGGACTGCCTCTATCCTGTCTATGTCCTTGCGGAGATGGGGTCTCCAGAACTGGACACAGTATTCCAGATGGGGTCTCACCAACTGTCTGTACAGAGGGATAACAACTTCCTGTTTTCTGCTGCTGATGCCTCTCCCTATACATTCCAGTATACCCCCAGCCCTCCCTACTGCCTTCTCACATTGCTTGCTAACCTTAAGGTCATCTGATATGATTACCCCAGGTCCCTTTCCTGTTTTGTTGTTGTTACTACCTCCCCACCCATTGTGTATTCTTCCCTGGGTTCTTGTTTCCCAGGTGCATTATTTTACACTTTTGCATTGAATCTAGCTGCCATCGTCAGACCATTCCTCCAACCTTGCCAAGTCCCTTTTCATCCTTTCCACGCCTCCTTGTGTATCAACCCTGTTGCAGATCTTTGTGTCATCTGCAAAAGGCATACTTTTCCTTCAGTCCCTCTGCAATGTCACTGATGAAGACATTAAAAGGACTGGACCATCTGAACCCTCGCGGTACCCCACTAGTAACCGCCCTTTCTTCAGAGTGGACTCCATTTACAATTACCTTCTGTGTCCTGTTGTCCAGCCAATGTTTTACTAGGCTACCACCCTGGGACCCACTCCCAGGCTGGTTAATTTGACTAATAATCTTTTGTGTGGGACTGTGTCAAATGCCTTGCTAAAGTCTAGGTAGGCCATGTCCACAGCCCTCCCTGGTCTACTACTTTGGTCACCCAGTCAAAGAAATCTATTAGATTCGTCTGACATGACCTTCCCACTGTGAACCCATGCTGCCTTGGATCCTGTGCTCCACTGACCTCTAGGTACTCAACTATTCTTTCCTTCAGATGTGACTCCATCACTTTCCTACCACAGAGGTCAGACTGACAGGTCTGTAGTTTCCTGCCTCTGTCTTGGTCCCACTTTTGTGAAGGGAATCACATCCGCCTTCCTCCAGTCCTCGGGTCCACACCATCCTCCCATGATTTATTAAAAGAGTAGCCAGTGGTTTCACTAGTTCCTTCCTTAATTCTTTTAGAATTCTGTGGTGAATTCCATCAGGACCCATTGCTTTGTCCACCTTCAGTTTTGGAGTTCTTGCAGAATCCTTTCTTCTGTGAAAGGACTGGGATCGACCCCCTATCAAGAGTGCTTCTGTTAATTGGATTAGGCACTTCCCCCCTCTTTTGTGAATACTGAGCAGAAATATTCATTCAGTATTTCTGCTTTCTCACTGTCCCCTCTGCCCAGCCACCGTTCATTCTATTCAGCCTCACTATCCCTCCCTTTGTCTTTCTATGCTTGCTGATGTACCTATAAAGGTTTTATCCCTTCTTAACTGAGTTGGCTATCTTTTCCTCAGTTTGGGCCTTTGCTATTCTGACTTCCCTCCTGCTTCTTTCTGCCTTAACTGGTACAGCTCTCTGTCCTGCTCCTTCTGTGTTTCCTTATACTTCGGAATGCTATCTTTTTCTTCTTGACTTTCTGGCCGCCTCTCTTGTGAACCATAGTGGCTTTTTCTTTCATTTTGATTTGTTTATTTGCTTCACACAAAGGCTTGTTGCCTCTGTGATGGCAGTTTGATAATTCCCCATTGTTGCTCCACACCTCCTTCTAGCCTGTTTGCTAGTGCTTTTCTGAGGCACTCTCCCATCTTGCTAAAGTCAGCCCTCCTAAAGTCCAGTACCCTCACTTTTGTGATGGCTTGACTCTGTAGCTGAGTTTAACGTGAACCACACTGTTTGATGGTCACTTGTCCCCAGATGGTAACCCACTTCTAGATCTGAAATCCTCTCACTGCCCCGTTTGAGAGCACGAGGTCTAAGATTGCTCCCTCACGAGTGGGTTCGAAACTAGCTGTCTAATGCCTGCCACCTGTAGGGTGTCAAGAATAGCCCTGCTCTTGGATGTGGCTGCAGCAAATGTGCTCCAGTTAACATCTGGCATATTCAGGTCTCCCATCAACAGTATCTCCCTTTCTCTGCCATTCTAAGAATGCCTTCCATCATAACCTTGTCCATTCCTTCCCCCTGACATGGGGTCTGTACACAACCCTGTGCGGATTGTGGTGCCCTTTCCAGTCTCCAAGGTGACCGGTACCTCCTCTCCTCCCTGTTTACTCTTTTGTTCAGTTGCTTTTATCCCTTCCTTTACATAGAGAACTACTCCTCCCTCTTCTCCCCTGCCTGTCTCTCCTGTAGGTTATGTACCCTGGTATGTTAACATCCCAGTCATGGTTCTCTGTGTACCATGTTTCTGTGACTGCTCAGATATCCAGGCATCCCTCTTCCATTAAGGCACCAGCTCAGGGAGCTTGTTGCCCAGACTACGAGCATTGCTCATTACCTCCATTTCCTGATGGCCTTACCCCTTTGCCCCAAGGATATCACAATAGACATTACTATTTAGCTGGTTTGATCTCTTTCTCTAACAGCTGCAGTGAAAACACTGACTTTCTTTTGGCACTAGTCTTGTCAGTGGGCAGCGTGCAACCAGCTGTGTGGCTGCCTTGCTGGGCACTTCTAGGAGATTTCAGACCAGAACAGCAGGAAACCACTGAGCTTCTTTAGCTCATGAATAAGTAATTAGACTTATAATAGAAGTTTTCAGAGGAGGGATGAATGATAGACTGATGGTGGGTCTTTAGGTTGCTGTTCACATGGTAACTTTGATATAAATAAAAATCTGTTTTGCCTGTCTTGGCATGTCCACAGGTAAAATATGATGTAGTTTTAAGCAGTGCAGAGATAGAGAGAGAGGTAAATCATTATCATTACTACAACAGTTAAACTTGAAACATTCATATAAACATATCATGTATCCCTTTTAAAAATATAATCAAAGTTTGAAAAATAACATTGAAAGCAGGATAATCACCAGTAATTCGTCAGTTCAGGATTGTTCCTGTTTTTGTTTCATGAGCAACCCACTGGTCCATATTCAACAAAATTGTAGGAAATTCTCGGTTACATTGTTAACAGTTTGTGTAAACAATCATAACAGTGATGCTTTAATGGAATTTATATACCAAGTCACCTGCAAGTTTGTTGCTGGTAAAACTCATTATAGAAGAACTGTGATAATAAAAAGGTGATTGCCACACTCATCATTGAATATCCAACTAATTTATTATGTCTATTCATAACTGCTTCACCACAAAGGGTCCATATCAGAGGGTGATCTTCAAAGTGAGTAGTGAGTTTGCAGAATGTTGATGCCATCACATTATGAAGATGGTTTTGTTTCAGTCAATGTGTCAGGGAGCTGTATAGGCACTTGTAAGGTTATTGCCTTATGTAGAATAATGTCTTCATTCAAGATCAATAAAGAATAAATGTCTTCAGTCCTTTTCAGTCAGGGAATAAACACAGGGGCCCAGATATTCAAACTGCACCAGTTTCTGGCGCAAGCCTGTCGCCGCTCAAAATAGTTGAGCAGGGGTGTAGCCAGAGGCGATATTCAATGGAGTTGCACTATGGCGCAACTGCTTTGAATATAAGCCCCTGGCCATCCCACTGTGCATAGTGCAGTGGAGACTGAGCCAGCACAAATGGTCAGAGTGGAGCACTGAGATGCGGTGGGGAAGTTCCATTGTGCCATACAGCACCTACGATATTCAAAGGGTGACATGCAAATGGTGCCATAATTTATTCAAGACACACGAGGAGCCTTTTGCATCTGATTACGTCCCCATTTGTATACCATTAGCATGCAGGTGCGCTGATCCCCGATGACTTGCGCCTGGCGCCTGCCAGGCAACGGCCGTCGGGACCGGCGCCTCCTGCAGCCCTGATCGTGGGGCGTCCCATAAGGGACAATGAATGTCTCCAATCCCTGGTGGTCCAGTGGACTGCAATTAGCCCGATCGTGGGCATAACTGTAACTCCCCAGTAGCCTGGAATGTGGGCATAACTGTCCCAATAGCCCGACCGAGATAACTATAACATCCCCAAGTAGGCCAATGCGGGCATAACTGTAACTCCCCCATTAGCCCGATTGCAGGTATCAGTATCCTCCCCAGAGTCCAATATCCCTGGTGGTTCAGTGGACGACGGAGCCCTGATCGCGGGTGGCATTCTCACCCTCCCAAGTCCGAAATCCCTGGTGATCTAGTGGACCCCCACCCACCTGCCCATGGGCCCCACCACCCGGCTCCCTCCCGTCAGCGGCGGGTGGCAGCACCCTCCACCTGCCTCCCGGCGTCACCGACTGACAGCTGGCGGTGTGGCTGGGCGCCCATTGGTTCAGGCATGGCCAATGGGCGTGCATCCGCCATACATCAGTCAGTCTGATATATATTAATTCATTCACATATCTGGACTGACTTAGTATAGTGACTGCATGCCCGTAGCTCATGCTCACAGACTCAGGCTCTGCTCTCCCGAGCTGTCAATCAGCGTCGAGGCTGAGCAGGTGATGCTACCAGCTGACAGAAGAAATGATAACCTGTGGGCAATGAAAGAAAGGGATCACCGAGACAGACGGACAAGGGAGATCGCCCGCCAGCTGACGGGGGGTGGGGTGGTGGGGCTCCATGGCGGTGGGGTGGGGGTCCACTAAATCACCAGGGATTTCAGACTTGGGGGCTGAGGAATGCCACCCCTATCGGGCTCCATTTGGTCCACTGGACCACCAGGATATTGGACTTTGGGAGGGATACTGATGCCATAATCGGGCTAATGGGGAGAAGTTACAGATATGTCTGCGATCGGGCTACTGGGGATACTGTTATGCCTGCGATCGGGCTACTCACAGTCCACTGGACCACCAGGGATATTGGACTTGGGGGTTACTGATGCCCGCGATCGGGGCATGGGGACACTGCCAGGTGCAGCAGGAACAAGTCAAGGGCCACCCACAGGTGGCAACTGCTGTGTTGCACCTGCAATGTGGCAGCTCATGTGTGGGTAGCCCTCGACTTGTTCCTTTTTTTCCGGCATAACTTTGTGCAGGTGCAGGTAGAGGTTGCACCTGCATAACTCCCTGCACAGCCAGGCTGAATATCGGGCTGTGCAGTTTATCATCGGCACGCCCCCACCTGTGCCTGCATACATTACTGATGCACCCCAAGCATTGGGATTTGCGCGGTGCACTTTTCCCTTTAAATATCGCACCGGGGCGCATCAGTGGTTGTGCATGGCGCTACTGCGCCATGAGCAAGCCTTTTGAATATCTTGGCCAGGATCTTTTTTACAACTGGGGGAATCGTGGCAAGGGTTTCCTTATTATACCTGCTTACAAGTAGAAAAATGCAGGCGCTCCACATAAATAATCAAAGAAACCCACAAAGCATAAATTTAAGCAACTAATGTTGCATTTAATTATTCCTCCCAGTGAGAGCCCCTAGTGCCTTGACAATGTCTTCAAGGCACAATTAAATACAACATTAGTTGCTTAAATTTGCGTTTTGTAGGTTTCTTTGGATTATTTATGGCGCTACATTTCTCTACACTGTTCTTGTTCGGATGACCGTCCATTTGCAAGCGCATCACCTCGAGCATTGAGTGCAGTCTGAACTTTCTGTTGTTTTGTTTAATTCCTGCTTATCAGGGTGTTGATATGCACAGCACACTTAAACAGGGCATTCAATTGATTGTCACTCCTTTGCCTTTTT
The DNA here is from genome assembly GCA_016271365.2 of Neoceratodus forsteri. Taxonomy (NCBI): domain Eukaryota; kingdom Metazoa; phylum Chordata; order Ceratodontiformes; family Ceratodontidae; genus Neoceratodus; species Neoceratodus forsteri. The sequence goes on from CM028130.1 coordinate 62,222,096, forward strand.
ACATAAAGGGTATTCTCTTCATACTCTCTCTGCTTCCCATACAATGTCATTTATGTATTCCTTTAAGCGTTAAAGTAACTCTATATAATAACTGGCCAGCAATTTTTCCATAGACTTAGCCAGTTATAATTTGCCATTATAACCCGTGGGTTATAACGCAAACATGTGCTATGTCAGTCAGATATGAAGCGATTCCTGGTTGGCTCTCCACTTTTAATGGGCGGGCTAAACACTGCAAAAAACATGGTGGCTCCTCATCGCTTACAGAGAGCCACCAGACCGAGAGTCATCATCTTATTTATTTATTAAATTTTGGTGACGGGTAGGCCCACTGAGCCCTGAAGGTCCCTTTTCGGGGCGACCAGTTTTTATTAAAAACAATGTATCTAGTTGATCCTGCTGTCCACAACCCGCACTGCAGAACAATTCCCGGAAATAGCTCCAAGCTCTTCACTACCAGAAACAGATCAGATGTGCTTTGCTATCCAAGAACAGCTCCTAAAGCGCTTCTCAGAGGCAAGCATCATCCCAACAGTCTGAAACTCCAAAGTAATCAAAGTAAAAAAGCGGCTATTAGAAAAAAAGACTCCTCACAAAGAAACTCTCTTGTCTCACCAAGAGTGTGTGTGTGTGTGTCTGTAACAGTCAACAACATAATCCCTTAGGCAAAAATTGCTGACCAACAATTATAAATAATGAAAGATGGGAATTGTGCTTAAATTTGAAATTAATGGTTGCCTTTGGTGTGGGATGCTTTAATAAACTCCTTGGGCTTTGCCCTCTGGATTTATGTAGCATCCCACATCAAACAACTCATTATGTCTATTAAACACACTTCCCCATCCATTATTGAATATTTAATACATACTTCATAACATATGCTGGTTAATAATACTAGCAGAATACACTTGTATTATAAAGAAACAGTCAAACATTCTGTAATTGGAAATGTTTAATAATGTTGTTTTTAATTAATCATTTTGTTTTTCCACCAATTAAGACCTGGGGCTGGGGGTCAGAACCTGCCAGAGACTAAGTCCCACGGAGGTTGCCATGGGCTGGTGGGAACTGCCTGTACCGGGCGGAGGTGTTTTCCCTGGGCTGGTGAGCCGGGAGCCTGGGCGCTGGGCTGGAGCTCCAGCTCTGGAAGCCTGGAATGAGGTCAAGGCTATGATTCTATAATGAAAACTAAACATCTCTCAGCTTAATTTCCTACCGGTATGGCTGCTGTAATGCATATTTTCCCAATATAATTGGTCTCAGTGAGATACAGGTAGTGGTTGGTTTAACTGTAGAGCTGGACGAAAACTGTAAATTCTAGATTCTTGTAAATTTCACAAAATGTTGCAACAGTTTTCCAAATTCCAACATCGGTGAAATCAAAATCTTCTGAATGTATTTGGCACATTTTGCCATATTCGTTGACAGTTTATGGCTGAATTGCAGAATAATGCACATGAACTGTTGAATAACTGCTCGAAGAATTCCATTCAGCACGTAAATTAATCCATAATACCTGTAATCATTCCACAGTTCAGTGATCAGTTCTTCTGAATTTCTGTTTGCAGTTTAACACCTTAATCCAGAATTCACACACTTATTCCACTGTTCAGTGACTGACTGAACTGCAGAATGAATGTATGAACTGCGATTAATATATTAAACTGCAGAAAGAAATTTTGCAGAACTGATCACTGTCAGTGATCAAGTCTGGAGATTTTGTTCACAATTTAATACAGTAATCTACAGTGCATACATTCATTCCGCCATTCTAATTCAGAATTTCTACAAAAGTTTCTGAAGTGTTTTCTGAAATTTCATGGAAGAAAAATTCTGACTCTTGCAGATATTCTGCTGGCAGACTGTTATTTTGCACAGCCCAGTTTACCTGTGCTGCTATCCATGTTGGTCTTGGTGGTAGTTTTAACGTCCATTCTAAGTGTAATAATACACTCCAGCCATTCATAAAGGATGTAAAACCTCACCTCCTGTGTGGTTGAAGGCCCTCAGCTCTGCCTTTGTCTGCATAATGCATTCAGGTTGTTTAGTTATTTCAATATTCTCATACACTCAGCTGTGAATTTGTCCTTACATAAACACAAAAACTGTCATGTGAGATCCATTACTTACAGTATGTTGCTCTGGTTTTAATTAGCTTTACATATGCCTCGTTCTCTTTCTTTGACTTTGGAAAACAAACTCAGAAACTCCACTCCCAGCATGGGTTGTTACCTGCCTTCTTTCTTCATTTTCATTGAAATGGAGAGACACTAAATAATGGCCCCTATGCACAAAGTGGCAGAAGTACGCACCAAAGGTGCCTACCTCACCATGGAGCTCTGCATCTGTGGACAGGTGCGTGCCTGGCAGCATGCATGACTGCCAGCCATGTATTTCCCCCCCTGGTGTGCAGGTTTGTGCAGGGCAAATGGGGTGGAGCCACAGACTGGCCAGCATCCAATCAGATGCCCATCATAAGTCCAGCAGTGGATCCCTTAATCAGCAGGGCACTTTGGGTGTGTGCCTCTGTGGATGTCAGATGGCTGGCGGCCTTTGAGGTGTGAGGTGGGCTGTGTCACCAGCCATCCCAGCCATGGCACTGACTGCCAGGTATGGTTAGGGAGTGTCAGTGCCATAGGTGTGGGAGGAGACACTGAATACTACTAAGTGGGCCAGGGTATGTGGGCTGGGGTAGGTGGTGCACATGCTGTGTAGTGCGGGATGGGGTACCAGTCTGGTGGCATGGCTATTGAGGGAGGGAATGGACCTGCTGACTGGGGCTGGGGCTCATCTTGGGGGTATCTCCATGATGCCAGGTCCAGTGGGGGATGCCATGTGTTGGTGTAGGGGTCACCAGCAAATATGCGGGCAGGGTTTCCTTGTGTTGGTGGGCGTTGTATGGCAGGTTAAGGGACTGGGCAGCAAGGGTCACTTCTGGTGTATGGATTCATGACAGAGGACCACTGTGATCTATGGGCACTAGCCTGATTGTCTGCCCCGTCCCCCATCTGCTTTGTGGGCTGGAGCTGTATGGAGACAGTTCCCGGTCCCATCGCAACCAGCAGGTGCAGTCCATAGGGGTGCATAGTGAGTTATGGCAGGGTCCCCTGGAGTAGCCTGTGCACCACTACACCTCCTCGCGGGTTCCACTATGTGCCTTTGTGCATGGCATGTAGTACAGACTTGTCCCCCACCCACCCTGGCATGTTGTGGTCTGTACGGCAGGGGGATCGGGTGAATAGGGGCTGCATATCCCATGCAGGAGGTGCAATGGGTGTGGAGTGGCTTCATGCTGCAGATATGTGGCGGTAGCCACTCCTCACATTAGTGCATAGGGCCCAATGTCTGTTCAATATAAATATGCCTACAATATTACAAAGGCATTACATCATTGACATTTTGTTTGTCATACTACAGTATTTAACAGCAAGTTATAAAATGGGTTTCATACTGTGGTAAACATCCTTAATATAATCATTGAAGGCCTGTGAATTTTCAGCTGTCAATCTCCTAAATTACAATACATCTAATTGTAAATGTAGTATGAATATCCATGAGCAATATGTGGGATCCTTGCCAAATTCAGTCATTAATGGTAAAGTTTTACAAGTTGTATCACTGTTATTGTATCACTGTTTTTGTATCAGAATCACAAAATCCCAGCTGTGAATCTCACACAATAAAAAGCTGGTTTCAACATACATTTAATACCCCATTATAGTACATGGTTAGGGCTTACTGTACACTAAAATCAAGCAGCTCAAAAACCTTGTTGTGCATATTCTAAAGTTGTGCATGTTCTATAATCAGAGTACGTGTGTCCTGCTGGCTGTCACTGCTTTCAGTTTTCTATGGCACTATTCCATTTCATCTGCACTTGCTCACTTTTATGCTGACTCCTGCTGCTTTTGCTGCTTTAACTTTGTCTTCTACCCCGAGTTGATTACCAAACCTTTTTCTTCTTTTTCATCTCCTAGTATGAGGCGAGGCCTGAGTCTTCTAGATGTCAGCTGCAGAAACTGAGTTGGGCTTTACGCCCTGGCTCACACACACTCCCACAATAAGTTCATGAGGTCTGCAGTAGATACAGTCTTCTTGGCAGGAGGGCAGGCAGGCAGGGCGATCCGCTCACTCACAGAAACGAAATGGCAATCAAAGCAGCTGTCATTTGTGAGAGATATTGTGAGAGGTTCACCCTGTGTTTCCATCTCAGGGTTGATGTAACAGCACAGATCTCTCAAACTTTGCTTTCAAGGTACATACATGTATGCTGTTATCTCAACCCCTCAATGGAAACACAGGCTCATTGTGTTTAGCTGTCAATACGTTATTCCTTATATAAAAGTTGGATGACATATTCCATGATGTGCGATAGCTATGAATACAGTAACACACTCTGGGGTGTGGTTTATGCTCCGATAAATGTATGGATAGGGGTGTAGTGAGGCACAAGGACACAGGCTGAGTGCCTTACTGCTATAAGTGAATTATCAGAGCATAACCCACAATTCAGAGTGTGTTATCGCACTAATAAAATGAGTGTATCTTGCTAAACTGTGATGTTTATTAAAATTTTAGTAAAATAAAAAAGAAAAACTGTTATTTTATTTGTAATAGTTCCTCCTCCTTCCCTTGTGGTGCTGTTCCAATTGCTGGTATTACTAGGGGTGTTGGGTCATTGGCATGGGCCATCAGCAAGCTGTGATTTCCTGTCTGTCTTGCCGCATCATACTACCATCTGTGGCACTTTTACAAAATCCAGGTGGTCTTCCTCTGCTTGTGAGATGGGAGGGTGTTCATATATACTCTGTGATACCTGTTGTTGCAGAGGGACAGATAATGGTTCAGGAGGGCAGAGGAAAGATTTTCGCATGTGAAACAACTTTTAAGTGCTATGAGTGTTTTATTTACTTTTGCAGTTTCTAATTTCACTCTCTAAACAATAAAAGGTGACAAAATTGTGTTTGTGGTGGCATTGGATGGATCTGTACTGTACTGTACTGTACTGCATGCATGGGAAGGGACACTTGTTATGTTCTGTGTTATAAGCTAAAAATTAGCATAGCTTGCAAGGGCTCCCAGCCAGTCAAATTAAAGGATTGTCCCTACCCATTTTATAGACATTATTAAAAGAGAGTGACAAATCATGCATTCTGAATGATGGGAAATGTTTAAAAATTGTTATTTGGGAATAGTAACTACACTGCTGCACTTATCGGATTTTCTTTCATGGTGCACCTTTTAAAGGTGCAAAATTCATGACAGGATATTGATTACTATACCTGAAACAAAATAATCAGTTTGTGAATCAACTCAGTGAAATCATATTCATTTACATTCATTGTGAATTGATGTAAATAATCATGTACTAATATTACAGACAAGATTGTTGATGAAGTTCACAACTAATAAGCAAGGCCACTGTTTTTGGTTTTACTGGAAAATCCGGTAAAATTCTGGAATTAGGGCTGCCTGAAGACCAGTAAAACAAAGATTTCATGGAATCTGACATTTTATATCAGAGCAGTAAATCTACAAAACTTGTTTTTTTAATTCCTTCTTATACTATTTTCAATTTGCTCTATTTAATACTCTGTATATTAAGCCTTCTTTAATTCTAATTATTTATGCACATATAAAAGAATGATAGCAGAATCCGGTAAAATCCAGAAATTAGAGTAACAATCACCAGTGCAATTTCAGAATCTGAAGTCCTGAAAATGAAAATGTCATTGCTTTAATCACTGTAACTCAGTGGCCTTGCTAATAAGATAATCAGCACTGTCATGAATATACAAACCTTGCCAGCATACTCAGATAGAAGAAATGGTACATTTTGCAGCAAACTGACACAGCAGATTATGAAATGCTTCTAGTGCATCTGTTTGATAGACTGGTAACACCTGTCATTCTATAGATCTTTCTGTAAGGAAGGGCTGGCAGCTTTCTCCTTAATAGTTTGTTAGCTTTGTTACCTGTTTTTAAAAAGAAATCTAGCTGAATAATTTCATATATTAATGGCTTTATAAATAGGGTACAGAAATATTGCAATATTCATACAAGGCAACCAATTAATCTTAATTACCTTCCCTGTCTATTCCAAAGCATTGTTTTGAAATGGACCATACAGACACTGTGCAAAACTGTTGCCATGTCCAGTGTTAATATCAGCAGCATGATTCACCACACTGAGTCATTTGGGAAGCGTTAAGTTTGAAGTTCTTGTCACTTGAGTGAGTCAGCAAAGACATGTGATTACTCTCAGATTTTGGACCCTTTCAGATGATTTTCCAGACCTTTTTTTCTGGTAATTGACTGTCTTTTTCAGACACCTTTACAATAAAAGGTTGAATTTAAAGGGACACCGTCGACCCTTTAGGCCTCAAAGTGCCCATAGTTTAAAACACGTTCTAGCCAGAGCTGATGGGCTGTGAAGAGCTACCAAATGACCAAAGTTATTTTCTTGTTGGTGTCATATAGTGTTGTTTAGTCACAATCGTCAAAAACTGCCATGCTGCTAAATCAGTTCTCTTGAATTTATTTAGTCAGAGTAAATGCTATAGGTGTGTGTGTGTGTGTGTGTGAAACTGTTCCCAGATTAAGCTTGCCTTTTTCCTGTAACTGCAGGGCAATTTTCCTATGCTTTTCTGTAGATTACATTATTTCCAATGGAGGCCAAATTGCTCTGTTTTCCTGTGTAACTAATGCAAGTCTATGGGAACAATCCCTGTAGATGGCTCCAAATCCCTGAAACAGAGTTCATTACCATTTAGATAAAATAACTGACATTCCATACAAACTTAGTTAAAAAACTGCACTGAACCTGTGAGTAATGTTTCCTGTAGAAGCTTTTTTTTCCTAAAGTGGCCCCCTTCTGTTTCTGCCACACTTTTGCTGGCCTTTAGTTAACCCATTGGATATTTATGGGTTATATATTGTTACAAAGTGCCATCTAAGAATTGGATGATGTTGTTTAAGTCCTCTGAACCTATGAATTATAAATTAGAACACAGATGCATTGTACCAACAATGTCAGTTCTTGACAAGATCATACTGTTCTAAAATGGTCAATGCCAGCAGTGTGTGAATCAGAAACACTCATTGAATTTACCGAAGGCCAGTTCAGATTATGCAGTAACAAAATGAGAACTGGTATTTTCAAAAATAACATCTACTTGTACAAAATGCCTGTTTGCTGATTCAAGGCAGTTCTCGTTTGAGATATTAACAGCCCAGTCTAAACTGTTCACTATTTATGGGTCTGGTATAGCCTAGAGGTTAGAGTAATGAGCTATAAATGAGCTTTGTACATCCAGCATTCAGACATGGGTTTGATTCCCACACCTCCATTTCCATACAGTGTGGCTCTGATTAAGTAATTTCATCTCCTCAGTATTCCTGGGTTGTTCATAAAACAAACACCTATGCCTAGTTGGGCTAACCTGCTTACCAAAGGAAAAATATATGTATAAAATTACATTACTTTTTTCTTTTCAGTATACTTTAGAAACTGTCTGTCTGGAGGATGGAAACATAACAGTTTTACTCTGACCTTCTGTTGTGTGGGAGGGCTCAAACAGTGTAGCTGAGCCTCAGACCATAAATCATTGATAAGAGATTAGCAGTCCATCCCAAAGCAGGACTGTGTACATACACACACACACACATACACACACACACTTAAAAGCACTTTTCACTTGACACTTCCTACTCCAGAAACAGAAAATAAGCAATTTTCTATGTGTGCTTGTGCAGCTGGACTTAATTAACTCTGTCACGCTAGTTTATGCTTACTTTTTGTTTGTTTGTTTAAGGGCAAGATCCTTCCAGGCCAAAAAAGTGATAGGCGACAGCCCCCACTTGCATTTCATGTACGGTGTGTGCTCATAGGAGTGAAATAGCTCACAAACCACTGTCTGCAATCTGACACTGTAGAAGCTCAGTGTTAGACAGACATCATATAATAAGTCAACCCCTATGTTGCTGAAAGAAATAGAATACATCTATTAGACTGAGCTGAAAAATGATAGAAACAGTAGTTTAAAACGTTTTTTTGTCAATAGCCTAAAGTTCTGAGGCACAATACAGTAGCACCCCTTCATATGCCTGTAAAATAGAGCAGCAAATAGCAAAATCAGAGGGGAGTGCACTACTTGCAGCTGTGGAGGGATACTTTCAAATATCTAAAAACTGAGTTCCACAAAAAGCCGTTTAGAGCTAGACTCTGATCAATGACAGAAGGACTGTGGCTCTGCCCACAGTCCTAAAACTACATGTTATGATTGTTCACATTCTGTATAGGCTGTTAATGTAGCTGGCAGTTTGATTCAGATTCTTAGTTTCTTTTAAAAGTGACAAACTGAATGCCAACCATACTGGTGTTACCACCCCAAAACATGCTTGTTTACATTCCTCGATCAGCTCCACTGCATCTTTTCTGGACTTAGGAATACCTCCAGTACTGTCTAGCCACTCATTATGCAGTGGGTGGAGAGAGACTACTGTATATTGAGCAGATGCACTGTTTGGGGTGTTTCCAATACTTACAAGTATGCAGTAAGAGTAGCTCAAAGATTTGAAGCAAAATGTATAACAATACATTGGCATGCATCTCTGTTCTACAAAGCAAGGAGGCAGATAAAACAACCAGCACCATCACTGAATTTTAAAGAAGATAAGCAATCATCAAATGTGGGTTTTAACTAGAAACAATATGATGCAAAAACATTGACAATGTCCCTTTAAAACAGTTATACATTTTAATAAGTAACAGTTAAATAAACAAAAGTAAGGATTTGACATTTAATTATGTCAAACATTGATGTAAACTGCTCATACTATCATGTTACAAATACAGAATAAAGTATGCACAAGACAGTATTGATAAACAGTGGTTAGTGCACTGCAGTTAACACATAAGGGATGCCATGTTTATACTGGACCAATAGACCTGTGCAGTCTGTAGCACTGGGTCCTAAATACTGCATGGCTGGGTATGAGCTATATTCAGTTGGTTAGCATGCCATATTGGAGCAAGCTCACTGATTCAACTGGGAATTGTCTCAGTGCAGTGCAATGTGAATATGTTCTGTGCATGTGCTAGACTGCTTACAGTCCACAGGGGATAGCATGCCCCAACCCAGATAGCACCAAGAATCCTGTGGTCCATATTCAAACTGTGCATGCAAATGTGTCCATTTGGTATGGATAGTGTTACTGGGCCATTGCATTCCCATTAAGGGCCCATTTGAATACTAGCAGCAATCTTTTAGCTCCAGCTTGGCATTGAAACACATCCATGGCATCTAATGGACAATGGTCACCCGATCACCACTGTATGTATATTTCAGTACTTTCCCAGGAAGTCTAGTGGACAACCCATTCATATAGAATAACAGATTCCCTGGCAGACAATGGATCTTGCTGTCTCTGATCACCACTGTCTGTATAGGTGAGTAAGTACTCATGATCACACTTGGTGACTGTCAGATGTCACCCAGCCAATTCTGTGAGGGAAGGGTTGTTCTGGCCACTAGTATTCTGCAGTCTAAATAGTGAAAGCTGTCCAGTGTGAGGGGATTGTGGGCCAGGTGATCCACAGTGGGAGTGTGATGAAGTCAGTCATGGTATGGGGAGTCCTCTAGACAGCAAGGATGTGCTTTACATGTATGACATGGGTGATGGAGGGCACAGACAAAGCACCAGGGTAAGGCCAGTTGTATAGGTCCAGTGCTACACGTTGCATTGCTAGGTTAGAACAGGAATCTGTGGCTCTGGGTGCCTCTAAATATGGCCTCACTATGAGCACAGGTGCCACCCATGGTTAACACATCATTAACCCTTTTAATCATGTGCTAACCATTTATGGGGCCCAAGTGATTAATGTAATGTTAATATATAACATCAGGTCATGCAGTATTTTCCAGATTATTTGGTTCAACATTAACAGAGTTAAAGCAGCAGTATTTGTTAGTCAAGCAAAACAGTTCATCATATCAGTTTTTGCAAACATGTTTTCTGACATCCTTAGTTTCATCCATGATGTAGTTTAGATTTCATAGATATTTTAAAACAGCTTGCAAAGTTATGTTTTAAATTAATAATTTATCATTAAAGATGGCTCCATTTGCCATTTAGAAAATTTCATCTGTTGATGTTACCAGTTAAAGGTGCATACTAGATTCATACTGAGAATGTATTAGGATGGTGTTACCTCATGTTTCTGGCATTAAGTAGCGAGAACTGCACCGAGATACATAGAGTTTTCACGGTGGGCATGAAAAAGAACTTTTGAAAACACATGTCTTACTTCAGGAATGAAAGAAAACAAAAATAAACATTGAGTATACTGATGTTTTGCCAGAGAGCCATTATTGCTGAAAAACTCAGCTGCTTTCATATGAATCCAACTTTTATGATGTATTGATTATAAATTTTGATATATGGGCCAGAGGAACAGAAATTAGCATGGGTATGGAAACTGTACCTTTTGACATGTATGCACATTAAAATATAGTACTGTCTCTGGAATGGATTTTTCATGGAAGATTTAAAGGACACTGCCATCCCCCTTAGGCCTTACACTGTCCCTAATTTAAAAACACATTGTGTAGTTGTTTGCATTCTATAAAGATTGCTGATGTCTGTCCATGTGAGATGTAAACTGTTGTACTTATCAGTTTGCAATTGTTCCTTTACTAATTTGTTCATAGTAATGTGATTATTGATTTACTTAAGAAAATAATAACATGTTAATTATAAAAATGTTTGCTGATATCGCTGCTTGTATGATTCTGATCTTTTTTTCCCTTTAAAAAGAAAAGACAGACTGCCAAAAATTGTGGAGCTACCTCACAAAGACGTGTTTTTACATTCCTTGATCAACTTCCTCTGTATCCTTCCTGAAAGTGGGTACACTACCATATAGTCTAGCCACTCAAGATGCAATGAGAGGAGAGGAGACACTTGCACTGTGAGTGACTGCAGTTTGTGTGGGTGTATAATGTTCAGGAAGTGTGCAATGAGAATTGATGGATTTGAAACCCAAAGGTTTGGGTATAATATATAGAATAATACATGGGTGGTGTATTTAATGTGCTTTACACACTCCGAGGTGTCAGATACTACATAAACCCTGAGATCGAAGCCTGAGGGTTTTATTTTAGCATCCGCTTACCCGAAGTTGTAAAATCTCAAGTTAAACACATGCCCCATGTTTATTGATATAATTGTTGGGAAGCCTTTTCCCATTACAGTAATTATATAAAATGAAACAGTCATCGCGGTCCAGTTGTTGGAGTGAAGCACTGTCTGCAGCCCATACCACTGTCGCTAGCGGCTGCTGAAACCTTTTTTATTCAAGTCTTACCATTCCATGACTCTCCATAATCACCATTTTACCATGGACTGGTGAACTGAACTGCTGCAACTTTAAAAAAAAAAAAAACTTGCCTTACTGCTGAGTCATGCAAGAGTCAAGCGAGGCAACCCAGCTTTTCTGTGTTGTGTAGGGAGGAGCAGTGGCAGGCACATGCGTGGAAAGAGGGAAACCTGGCATGTTTGCAGTTATAATCCGTGAGGTTGTAACAGCGAATTATAACCAATTTCCTAGTGGGAGAAAAAGCTCCCCAATTACTATAACCCATCGATCATGCATTTCAGTTCTACTAAGAAAGGATGCAAATTATTCAACTAGCAACATCAACAAATTTAGAGAAGGTTAGCAATAATAAAATATAGGGTTTCAACTAGAAATAATATGATGCAGAAAAGGTTGACAGTGTCCCTTTAATGTGTACATGATGGTCAGTGACAGACCAACAGAAATGTCTTTTCTTCATAAATTCAAGTCCTTTCTTCAGACCCTCCAGCTCCATTTCTGTTGAGTTATTGACTTCTGAAATCTATGAAATTAACAAAAACTATATGAGTGCACAACAAAGGTGTCATGATTTCTAAAGGCAATACATTATTTTAGCTATAAGGCATGAGCAGGGTCACACCAAAGTGTGTTATCCAACCACTATGGGCATATTGAGGCAGGAGAAGAAGCTGAGTGCCATATTACTCCTGATGGATGATTACATGACTGTTACTTAAACTCCTCATAATGCCTTATTAGTTAGAAAAACAAAACAATATCTTGACAATAAAATTAGTACAACATTACACACTTTGAATGTTTTCCTTGTGTAGTGGGATTTTTTAATAAAATAGATCATCTTACAACTGTTTCAGAAAGCTGTTTCAAAATCATTGTGCAACATTCCACTCAATCAGTAACAATGGGGGCTGGAATGGCAACAAGATCAGTTGTCTTGCCATGGCAATCAGGCAGTGAAAGATGGGTTACCAGATATTAATGTAGTGGTCTTGCTATGCTGACTGCAGTCAGATTGCAGCATTACTGAGAATCTGTGAATAATACATGTTATGCCATAAGGTACAGGCAGATGGTGCATGGATTGCATCACAAGTCCTATGAAGACAGGTTGAAGGAACTGAACATGTACTCCCTGGAGGAGAGGAGGGAGAGGGGATATGATAGAGACATACAAGTATCTCACAGGGAGGAACAGGTGCAGGAATACACTATTTTTAAGCGAAAAAGATGTTCCAGGACTAGAGGGCATGGGATGAATTTGGAGGAGGATGATTCAGAGGAGACATGAGGAAGAATTTCTTCACAGAATGGGTGGGGACAAGTGGAACACCCTTCCAGAGGAAGTGGTGGGGGTTGAAACAATCACGGATTTAAGAATGCATGGGATAGACATAAAGGAATTCTGGAGGTCAGGGTAAGGGCAACAGACTTCTTGGAAAACATAAACTGAACTTACAAGCTCAAATGGGCAGACTGGGCCATAGGCCCTTATCTGCTGACACTGTCCATGTATCTATGTATCTCTATGTCATATGTTAAGACTTTTAAGTTCTGCCAATGTGATAAGATTAAGACATACTAGTATGGTTATATTTATATATATATATATATATATATATATATATATATAATCACAATAATCACAGATAGCCCTTATTTCTCTGCAGCTAGTAGCAAAGCATGACAAAAGCTCATGGCCAGCCCTGTATAATATTTAGGGCGGTTTTAGGATTTTGGGGTTTCCCAATCAAAATTAATGACAGGAGCCCGCACCAGGTTATCTTTTTTCCACATGGCCCATGTTTTACTGGAATTGTATGGAATTATAATACCAATGCAGACTTAGTGTAGTGATACATTTCATTTTAAGCCTAGAAACAAACCCTTTGAGGAATGCAACACTCGCATCAAGTTGTGATAAAGAATCTGTGATGCACTGGAGTCAGGCAACTTGGCATCTCGAGTTAATGCCTTACAGCACCGCTGCTAGAACAACCCAAATGTTTTCAACACACACAATCAGCTATTTTGTCTACTGTAAGAACACAGCTTAGTTATTACATGTATGACTAGGAACCACTAAGGAGGACATGTATACAGAATCCCTGGATCGTACCCTTCCTACTTTAAAGTAGGTGAACAAGGTAGTTGATTTGGTAGCTTTTATTGGTTGCAAGATGTGAAATGTGTATTATGGAATGTTTACCATGTAATACAGGGATTAAAAGTTCTGCTCAGTTCCACTGGCAGAATATTCCTCCTAACCTTCTGTACACACACACACACACACACACACACACACACACACACACACACACAACAAAGGACTCTTCTAGAGCCAGAGACTCAATTATCTCACTGTCATGGCAAGCAGAAGATTTCCTGAAGAGCAGGTAATGATAGAAAGGGGTTTTCCATTGTCAGCAAAAAACAGTTGCAATGAAAACTATAAACAATACTTAATGTTTTAATTTCTTTATGTTTGTAAGGAGAGTGTGATGATCAGGAAACAACATTTAATTGATTTGTTTTATATTTTATTTAAGGTAGTTTTATTTTAGGGCCCAGATAAGGTTTTTACAGTGTAAAGATAGCAGCCATGTTTGTGATGGAAGATCAATTCTGGTTGTAAGGTGACTGGTGGAAGATAGTTCTGTTTGTAGACGGACTAATATGCTCAATGTGTGATGTGATTTAGGACCAGGGTGAGTCTGCATTTACAGAGATTTAATGCAAGGTCACATGATATGTTTTGAGCAATGAAACTTCTTTATTTCGGATGTCCATTTTATAACTTTAAGTTACGGTCCTGGGATGGCAGCTGTATTGGGGTCACATTTCAGCAGATGTTGGGTCCTGGTATACTAGCCTTTCAACTGAGGCATGTGGTTTCTAATCCATTCCACAATAAAGGAAATGAAACCAGGCAGTGAATGAGTTCATATAAATATCCATTCCCATCAGAGTTATGCTATTAAGTAACTGCATTCTGGGACCTTAGCTCACATTCTGCACCTTAAGTTTTTAGATTAATTCAGGATGGTCAATTGCAAGTGTTAAATAAGCATTTGTCAATGCTGGATGATCGCCACTGGTATAGAATCCTGGGCAACAGATGCATTGTGGTGCACTTTGTGGGTTATGTATATCATCACACACTACAGGTGGGTTGTGAGTTGGGTTGTGAGGCACAGGTGCAGCTGAGTGCCATCTACCAACTGGGAAGTGCAAGCTAATTGATCTGATGATGTCACAAGTGACAAAGCCAAGAGCCATGTCATCAGGTCAGTTGACAAGAGAACAATAAACATCAGCAGTATTTGAAATGGTGGGTAGCATATTCCATTTATGCCATACCTCCAAAAAGTTAAAAAATTAATTTCATGCCATTTTGGCTGATTTAAAAAATCTAAAAGGTATCTATAAATGAAACACCACTCATGTTGTAGATATTTTTGTGCTGAAGAACTTTTCTTCTCAAAATACCATGCTGTCATTTTTCATTTTAAAGTTATTAGCATTTGTTTGTTGCAAAAGTGAAAAGGAATTATTTGCTTTTTTGCTAATTATAAAAAAAACTGAATGGTATCTATACATGAAACTCCACTCATTTTGTAGGTACATTTGTGCTGAACAAATTTTGTGCTCTCAGTACCATGATATCATATTTAGGGCTACATGGGCAGAGTTCTGCAGTCCTCTTGGGAAGACTAGTAGAAAACCAGCTTGCGAACAAACAACCTTGTGAGGCAACAAAATTCACTCTACCTGTCCATGCTTGCACTACTTTTTTTTACCCCCACCTGATGGACAACTGTTTCCATGGTCGGAGAACACCACACCCAACCTCCCTCTCTGCACCCCACCAGAAATGTAAAGTGGCACAGGGGTGTCCAATCCTCAGTGCAGAATTCCTCATCCCATCCTCCCTTCCAGTACTGAGCATGCATGCCTCTGGACAGTGGAACTCTCTGTGTTTTTTTTTATATAAATAAATACTCAGTACAAAACCCTGTAAAATGAAAATGTCTTTTACAGCTGTAGCTGCCCCCACCAGATCCTCTCACTCAGCAACCCCCACCAAAGCCCTTACTTACTGATCAGAAGTCCAACACTGTAATCCTCACTGGACCCCAGACACGTCTTCACTCTTCAAAGCCAGACTGCAAACTAAAGAAACAGGTATGTGCGTCAAAGTATTTTAAGGGGATGAAAAATGTTTCAGGTTCCCCAGTACTGTAACACTCCTGTGGCTCCTCCAGCTCACTTAAGATGCCCCAGCTTAGCTCACTGCTGCTTCACTCTCTGCTCTGCCACGGCTCTGCCACTAGACTTCCTGCCCGACTACAATCTCACTTACTCCGGGTCTGTTGTTTTGCCTGTCACAATAAATCATGGCTACTTCTGCTTACATAAAATCAATCTTTTCCATGATCTCGATGTTCACTGTACATTGGGAAATTTTGTTATTCAATAATCATAGTTGCCTGCTCTTTTCCCATACTTCAGCCTAGCTATAGTAATGCTCCCAACCCCCGGGTCCTGTTGTTACTCACTTTCTCAGCCTGAGAGGATATGGATATAAACTGCACAATTCTTCGGACCACGCCTGATAATTTTTTTTTTTAAACCCAAGTAAAACCGAGGCAAACACCTTAGGGTGTCACTTAACAAGGGAGTGACAAATGTCTGTATGGGACACAACGACAGCAACCCATGGCTATTAGTTACTCCCTGATTTGTTTCCTTTATATAATGTTACAGTTCACAGAAAACTCACTGTCTTATTTTAAAGAATTGCTTTTGCCATATTATTGTAAATAACCATCTTCAGATTTGTATTTTAATCAGTGCTCAATAACCGTAATGTACAATGGGTTGTGAATGATGAGGGATACAGAGTTACTGTTCTAGATTTGTACATGTTAACACAGTGTCTCTGTTAGAATTCCTGTTGCATTGCTTTTCCACTTCTCAGAGCATAGCATGAGAATGCTGAGGAAACTAATCTTTTACAGCTAAGTTGTGTCCCTCCCACAACAGTGGCAGTGCACTGTATGTGTTGCTTGCAGGACAGATAAGCCAATTTCATCACTCTGGCTGCATCAGATGCTGATTAACTTGTTTTAAACCTTAATTGTACAACAAAAATATTCATACAGTAAGAGATGGTAAGTGGCCCAGTTCGCTCTACCTAAGTGGATCGCAAACTGAAAGCTTAATTTGAGTAAGCTCGCAACGCGGGCGGGAGTACTTCGCGATTATAATGGGTAACATCAAGTCCATTGAAAGTAATGACTTCATGTTACTCCACCTTCCCAAACTAATACTCTATCAATTCTTAAGGTGAAGTATGTTGAATGCAATGTACTGCGTCACTTTGCCTCGTTTTAAGCTCCAAAGGCGAATTTTGCAGTGATTCATGGGATTTCAGGTCACATGGGCACTAGATTGTTCTGCACAACCTCAGTTTGAGGTAGCGTGTGTAGGACGCTGTAGCAGTCTGCTCTGAGAGCTCTCTGTGATTCAAACCTTCTAAAAGCTATTAAAAAGCCTTTTGAGCAATGTTTTGCTGAAACTTTAGTTCATTGATTGTAAGAAACCCTCCTGTGCTCATATCATTGAGCGCTTATTGTTTGTGTATGGATTTTGAATGTTAATGTATGACATTCAGTCCGTGTACTGAGAGACAGTGGAAGTGTGCTTTGGAGGAGGAGTAGCTATGGTATAGATAGATTAACTTGGGTAAAAGACAGTACTTTCTGTTTTGGTGATATTTTTCTTGTATAACTGTGTTAATGTACACCCAGTAATATTTTCAATAATTCTTGCCATTTTACGATTGTTGTGGTGCAGCAGTGCATAATTTTAGTTTGTTTAAAATATGTGGTTATATTACTGAAGTTTTCAATTTGCTACATTTCTTAGTGTGTGTATGAGTATGTGTGTGACGTGGTGTCATCAAATCAGACACCTTTTACTGTGCCACATAGTAATTTCAGCAATGTGAACCTGCTATCCACTGCAGCTGTGTGATTTTTGTACTTTTGTGGTATCTTTACTGGTACTAGTTCTAGTGACTGTTACTGCAGCAGTGCAGCACATTGCCCCTTCTCCCCGAGGCTGGTGGCCCAACCGGTGAAGGTATTCTTTTCCAGATTTGAATTTCTGATGGTGAGCACTGGTTAGGTGCTGTACCTTGTGCCTGCACCTCTTCAGTGCACAGCCCAATCTTAATCTGTCTGTGCATTTGCATCTTTTAGGGCCCAGTCTCCATCTGTAACATAAGTCACAGTTGTTTCTTTGGCTTGCCTTCAGAGTACTTGACTAGTGTGGCACATAATTCTGCATGAATATTGTATCATTAATATGCATTTTAAGTCAGGACCATCATCACGAGTCAACGTGATACAAATCATGTTCTTATCATCAAGGTCACAAATAACGACTCCACGATCACATCACGAATCACAACATTCATTTTTTACTAGTTGTTTGGATCTATTGTAAGCCTGTTTTGTAGTATATCTCCAGGCTTCACCACCCTACCATTGTACTCATTAATGGGTGTTTTTAAGTTGGGGAGTTTTGTGCTACAGCTCTTGAGGGAAGTACAGCCATAGGCATTCACGTTCTCAATACAGTTCCATATTGTTTATCTACTCCGTCAACACCAAATCCTGTTATTCATCATCACGGTCACAAATGTAGTTACAAATTGTGATTCACAAGCATGTCATGAATCACAACACTAATCTTTGGCTAGTTACTTGGATGTATTGTAAGCCTGTTTGTAGTATATCTCCAGGCTTCACCACCCTACCATTGTACTATTAATGGGTGTTTTAAGTTGGGAGTTTATGCTACAGCTCATTGGAAAAAGTAGAACCATAGGTATTCACATTCCTTCCCGTGACAGCATGTGAGTTACAGTGCTGTAAGTAGTAGTGGGGAAGTGGCCCAAATTTGCTCTGTGAAGTGAATCACTAAGTAGCGGGAATCCACGGAGAACTCCACAATGTGAAGCAGAGCAGGCCAGAAGTAAATGTACAAAAGACAAAGGCAGTAAGGACAGGAATGGGGCTAAAAGGGTTAAGGCCATCAAAAAGTGGAGGGTGATGAGTACCAATGCCCGCAGTCTGTGCAACAAGCTCCCTGAACTAGTGGTCTTGATAGAAGAGGGTTGCCTGGATGTTGTGGCAGTCACAGAAACATGGTACACAGAGAACCATGACTGGGATGTCAACATACCAGGATACACAATCTACAGGAGGGACAGGGAGGGTAAAGAGGAGGAGGAGTAGCTCTTTAAGGAAAAGAAGAGATCAAAGCAACAGAACTAAAGAGTAAACAGGGAGCAGATGAGACACTCTGGGTCACCCTGAGACAGGAAATGGCACCACAATCCGCATGGGGGTTGTATACAGACCCCCATCTCAAGGGGAGGAATGGACAAGGAAATGATAGCAGGCTTCCTTAGAATGGCAGAAAAAGGGAGATATTGTTGATGGGGACCTGAATATGCCAGATGTTAACTGGAGCATCTTTGCTACAGCCACATCCAAGAGCAGGGTCATTCTTGATGCCCTACAGGAGCATGCCTCAGATAGCTAGTGTTGGAACCCACTCAGGAGGGAGCAATCTTAGACCTGGTACTCTCAAATGGGGAAGGAGAAAGGATCTCAGATTTAGAAGTGGGTAGCCATCTGGGAACAAGCGACCACGAAACAGTGTGGTTCACAATAAACACAGCCATACAATCAAGCCATACAAAAGCAAGAGTATTGGACTTTAGGAGGGCTGACTTTGGGAAAATGAGAGGTGCCTCAGAAAAGCACTAGCAAACAGGCAAGAAGGAGGGATGGAGGAACAATGGAGAGTAATCAAAACAGCCATCACAGAGGCAACAAGCCTTTGTGTAAAGCAAATCAACAAAACACAATGAAGGAAAAACCGCTATGGTTCTCAAAAGAGGTGGCAGGAAGATTAAGGAGAAAAGGATAGCATTTAGGAAATATAAGGAGACACAGAAGGAGAAGGACAGAGAACTTTATCAGTTAAAGCAGAAAGAGGCTGGGAAGGCAGTCAGAATAGCAAAGGCCCAAACTGAGGAAAGGATAGCCAACTCTGTTAAGAAGGGGATAAGACCTTTTATAGGTACATTAGGGAGTGAAGAAAGACCAAAGGAGGGATACTGAGGCTTAATAAAGGGAGGGAATGTGGGTAGAGGGTGACAATGAAAAGCAGGGATACTGAATGAATATTTCTGCTCAGTATTCAAAAAAGGAAGAGGAGGGCGGTACCTGAACCAAACAAGAGAAACACTCTGAAGACAAGGGTTGGCACCAGTCCATTTACAGAAGAAAGGGTTCTGAAAGAACTAATAAAATTGAAGGTGGACAAAGCAATGGGGCCTGATGGGATTCACCCAAGAATTCTAAAAGAACTAAGGGTAGAACTAACAATGCCGCTGACTACTCTCTTTAACAAATCATGGGAGGATGGGGTGGTACCTGAGGACTGGAGGAGGGTGGATGTGATTCCTCTTCACAAAGTGGGAGCAGGGCAGAGGCAGGAAACTACAGACCAGCTAGTTTGACCTCAGTGGTAGGTAAAATGATGGAATCACTTCTGAAGGAAAGAATTGTTGAGTACCTAGAGGCCAATGGGGCACAGGACCCAAGGCAGCATGGGTTCATAATGGGAAGGTCATGTCAGACGAATCTAATAGATTTCTTTGACTGGGTGACCAAAGTAGTAGACCAGGGAGGGGCTGTGGACATGGCTTATGTAGATTTTAGCAAGGCATTTGATACAGTCCCACAAAGATTAATACCATGTTAGCCAGCCTTGGAGTGGGTCCCAAGGTGGTAGCCTGGATACAAAATTGGCTAGACAACAGGACGAAAGGGTAGTAGTAAATGGAGTCCACAGTGAAGAAAGGAGGTTACTAGCAGTGTACCGCAGGGTTCAGTACTGGGACCAGTCCTTTTAATGTCTCTATAAGTGACATAGCAGAGGAACTGGAAGGAAAAGTATGTCTCTTTGCAGATGACACAAAGATCTGCAACAGGGTTGATACACCAGAGGGAGTGAAAAGGATGAGAAGGGACTTGGCAAGGTTGGAGGAATGGTCAAATGTATGGCAGCTCAGATTCAATGCAAAGAAGTTCAAGGTAATTCACCTGGAAACAAAAACCCAGGGCAAGGTACACAATGGGGGGATACTGACAACAGTAAAATAGAAAGGGACCCTGGGGTAATTATATCAGATGACCTAAAGGTGGGCAAGCAATGTGAGAAGGCAGTAAGGAAGGCTGGGGGATATTGAGATGCATAGGAGAGGCATCAATAGTAGAAAACAGGAAGTTGTTATCTTTCTGTACAGACAGTTGGTGAGACTCCATCTGAGTACTGCATGCAGTTTGGAGACCCCATCTCCAAAGACATAGACAGAGTGGAGGCTGTCAGAGAGGGCAACTAAAATGGTGCAGGGTCTGCACCAGAAGACATACTGAAGAAAGACTAAAGGAGCTTAATATGTATACCCTTGAGGAAAGAAGGAGAGAGGGACATGATAGAAACTTTCAAGTACCTCAAGGTAATCAACAAAGTCCAAGAGGGTGGCATTTTCAGAAAAGAGATGTGCAAGAACAAGGGGCACAATCTGAAGATAGAGGGGGACGGCTCAGAGGTAACGTGAGGAAGTATTTTTTCACAGAGAGGGTTGTGGATGCATGGAACAGCCTCCTGAGGAGGTTGTGGAGTCAAGAACAGTGGGGAATTCAAGAATGCATGGGACAGACATAAGGCAGTCCTAGTGGGGGTAGGGGGAAGTAAGCTGTTGGTTAATTAGGATCTGCAGCTTATCTGTTAGGAAGGAAAATGGGCAGACTAGGTTGTGGCCAAGCGTCCTTATTGCCATCAAATTCTATGTTTCTATGTTTTGCTTCATAATAGAGTAACGAAATCCATTTAAACCAATGACTTTGCATTATTCGCCTTCCTCAAACCACTTCTCTGCCAATTTTAAGACGTAATAGATTGAAATCAATGTAATTGCCTAACTTCACCCTTGTAATTGAGCTCCAAATGAAATTCTGCAGTTATTCATGGGATTGCAGGTCACATGGGCTCTAGACTGTCTGCACAGCCTCAGTTCTGGCCTGGGTAGTGTGTGTGCAGTGGTAGCTGGAGACAGTTTGCTCTCAGAGTTTTGCGATTCAAAACCTCCAAAAACTGTTTAAAATGCCTTTTGAGTAATATTTTTGCTCAATATTTAGTACATCGATTGTAGAAAACCCTTCTGTGCTCATATCATTGAGTGTTTATTGTTGTGTGTGGATTTTGAATGTTAATTTAGAAATGGGGTGGGGAACCAGATGATCAGATGGATAGCAATTGGCTCAGGACTGGACCCAGAGGTCATAGTTGGTGGGATAGTCTCATCCCCAAAGAGGGTCGTTAGTGGGGTCCCACAGGCATCAGTCCTGGGCCCCTCCTGTTCAATGCCTACGTCTCTGACATAAGGACAGGAATCAGGAGTGAGATGAGTCTCTTTGTGGATGACTCAAAACTGGGGGCAGTGGTGGATGGGGAGGAGGGAGGGAGGGTGGCCCTGAGGGGACCTGAAGGCTCTGGAAAGATGGTCTAGAAGTGGAAGCTGAGGTTCAATGCAGGAAATGCAAGGTACCCACCTGGGGCCAGAAACCGGTCCAAGTGTACACCCTGGAGGGGACATGCTACAAGTCTCAGATGGCTGAGAGGGACCTGGGGGGTGGTGGATGTCAAGATGAACAACCTGAGACTTGTGGGAGGGCAGCAGCCAAGACCAACAGGATGCTGGGATGCATCGCTAGGGGATCACCTCCAGAAGTAGGAAGTGATACTCCCTCTATATAACTGCTTTGTGAGGCCACACCTTGAGTACTGCATGCAGTTTTGGAGGCCACACTTAAAGAGGGACATTAAACTCCTGGAGAGGGTCCAGAGGAGGGCAACCAAAATGATTTGGGGCTTGGGGACAGGACCTATGAGGAGAGGCTCAAGAGCTAAATAGTACACATTGGAAGAGAGAAGGACCGGGGACATGATAGAGGTCTTCAAGTACATGAAGAGGGTAAATAGGGAGGAACAGTCAGGATGCTTAGAAGGAAGGAGGAGGGCCACTAGAGGGCATGGGTGGAAGCTGGAGGGGAAGATTCAGGGAGAAAGGAGGAGTGCTACTTCACTGAGAGGCGGTGGAGCCATGGAATGCACTGCCTAGGGGCTGGTGGAGGCAGAGGCGGTGGAGGGGTTCAAGAGGGGCTGGGACAGGTACAAGGGAAGGGTTCTGGAAGCAAAATCCAATGCAGCAAGAATATCCAGAACTGGGAAGGGAGAAGCCAGAGAAGGCGAGGGCAAAGGTCAGCACCCAGGGTGGGGCTGACCAATCGAGCAGACTCGAAAGACCGTTAGGCCTATTCTACTGGCATTTTAGTATGTTAGTATGTAATAGTCAGAGTGTACTGTGAAGTGTGCTTTGGGGAGGGACGAATTTGTGGTGTAGGTAGATTAACTGGGAGAAAAAGGCAGTCTTTCTGTTTTGGTTATATTTTCTTGTATAACTGTGTTAATGTACACACAGTAATATTTTCAGTAATTCTTGACATTTGTTTGCTGATTGTTTTGGTGCAGCAGTGTACAGTTTGTCTGTTTAAAACATTTGTTTATATTGCTAAAGGTTTTCAGTTTGCTTTGCATTACTTGAGGTGTGCGTGTGACTGTGTGTGCAATGCGTGCCATTAAATTAGACACGTTTTATTTTGTTACAGAGTTATTGCAGCCCTGTGAACCTGCTATCCACCACACCTGAATTAATTTTAAACTGCTTTGTGATATCTTTGCTGGTAGTGGATTGTTACTGCCGTGTACTAATCTCACAACTGGCAAAATGTATTCCTTTCAGATTTGGATTTGTGACTTGTGAGCCCTGGTTAGGTGGTGTTTTGCCTTTGCATATGTATCCCTTGAGTCTGCAGCACAATCTTAATCTGTCTATGCATTTGCATGGCACCATTAATTCTGGAAGCTTCATTTCTTATTACGCTTTCATTTCACTTCATCAGCACTGAAATTTTCTGGACACAAGACAGTAGCATTTTGGGGATGCGCATTAATTCTGGTGACTCTGTGTGTGACTTGACCACTGCGCACATGACTGAGTGCACCATTAATTCTGAAAGACTTCGCATTTCTTGTTACACTCTCATTTCACTTCATCAACACTGGGAGCTTTCTGAACACAAGTAAATAGCACTTTGGGGATGCACATTCATTCTGGTGACTGTGTGTGGGTGGGATGCTGCAATATTGTTGTCACTCTGCCTTACTAGCGTTTAGGTGGAATGACAATGTGAAGTAATAATAACAAGGTGATGTGAGCGTTTCCTTTTGGGCACTCCATGTGGCAGTGGCCACCTCACGTTCACTTCACTGGTGGATTTTAAATTCGCTACATCTCTACATACAGTACAGTCATTTATGCCACTGGTACAGTTAAACTCTCACTCTGTTTTATCTTCTCAGTCATTTTGCTGTACTGAAATTGTGTGCTACCAAAACTTAGTCAAAGCATACCCATTTATTGGACAAGATAGCCACATTTTAAATTGCCACTACAGCCTTGCCCAGTACATCCCTTGTTTCACCGCTCAGAAATCCCTCCATGTCCAACATGGAAAATGTCCTCTTCCAAATTGTGCAGTGAGAGGTTAAAACCAAAGTTTATATCAATTTCTTTACTTAGCTACCCAATTTTAGTACAAAAAGCATATATTTACACAAAGTTCTAAATTTCAATCTCCACTGTATATTTGGCCCCTTTTCTATAGTTTCCCTCAAGCAGTCCCACCTTTGGAAGTTGAGAAGTATGCATTGCAGTTAAAAACTTGTGGTTGAGCAGTGACCTGAGGTGCAGCCAGGCAGTTGGTTAGTTCCATTTTGAAAGCATTTGACTTTAAAAGTATGGTACTGTACTGGAGAAGAAAGAATTTACTCCATAAAGGTGTGTGTGTGTGTGTGTGTGTGTGTGGGGGTGATGGGTGGTGGGAATTACTGTACATGACATCCCAAACTGCAAGGAAGTAAAAAGTTTTAATTTGCTGAACCAATGAGTATTATACTAGTAACTTTTATATTATCTTCCTCCAAAATAGAAATAAATATTTTCCTTGGTGTTCGTGGTCCTTCCCTCACTCGGTGAACTCATACCACCCCAACAGCAGCCAGCACTCATCCACTGGTCACATCCCTGGGCATCCACCTTCTGGCTAGCTTATAGTACTGTGTCACTGTACACAACTGTATAGCTATGCAGAACTTGCTGTTAAAGAAACATGCACAGTAGCACTTTACTTTCTTTTTTTCAGACAGCATGTACTGTATTGCTATGGTGGTGTACAGTAGCACAGTACTATTCAAAGGCAGATGGCTGATGGTCTGGGAGGTGAGCAGTAGATAAGTGCTGGCCACCATCTGGTGTGTATGGCATAGGAGTCTGGAGGGTTCCACTGAATGTTAGGGATAATATTTATAATGGAAACAAGCACAGGCGAAGGGACCACTAGATCATGTTGGGAGTTATTTGTCATATTTTCAACACCTACAGAGCCACATATTCACTGGGTGACCGTAAACAGGTCACTGCACTTCTCACTGCACCACTCAGCTGTGGAACCTTGTTAAATCAGGTCATCACTGCACTCACTGCACATACTATATGGTGCTATTTGATCATGAGGCAAGGTCTTAACAAGGCGTTGTTGAAAATTTGGTGTACAAGTATTAAAAACTATTTTCAATATGTTTACCTCAGATTTCCTCCAGCAGCTCTATCGACCTGGCCAGATTTTTGTTTATTTTATAGTTATTAGCATTTGTTTGTTGACAAAGTAAAATAAAATAATTTTCTGCTGTTTTCTTGCTAATTGTAAAAAACTAAAAGGTATCTATAAATGAAACACCACTAATTTTGTAGATATTTTTGTGCTGAACACCTTTCTTGCTCACAGTACCATGATATCAGTTTTGTTTTACAGTTATTTGCATTTGAATATGGTTAGTACTGCTAGTATACATGTGTAAAAGAGGTTTTAGGTGCCAATTAAAGTGATGTGTGTGTGCCCCCAATGCAGAGTCAGTGTCCAGCTCAGCGCTGTTCCCGGATATCTGAAATTCCTAGGCCTCATGAAACATCAGCTGTGTCTGCTGGCCTGTATACACCAAAGAAAGAGCTGACCCATGACTGGGCCAGCTTTTCCTTTAAAGGACAAATAAACAGACATTTCTATTCAGTGTGTATTTGACTCACCTTTGTATATAAATGTACAACATTTGCTGTTGTTGTTTGCTGTGTGAGTCCAAATTCATTAATTTCCTTTCCTTTTTAGAATTGGGCTTTATATTTTTTGTTGTTGGGCACCTTTCTACAACTCCGCTGTAATGAGGAATCTCCAGTCAGAGTCCCGCACATGCGCATTGTGAGACAAGGATGTCATTGTAGCATGACTTGAATTTATTTTATTTATTTATTTAGTTTTTGTTGACGGGTAAGTGCACTAGACATATCCTGCCTATTTTCAGGCACGACTAGGTGAAGGGGATACAGATGAATGCCAACTGACCTAACATAGAAACATAGACTTTGATGGCAGATAAGGACCGCTTGGCCCATCTAGTCAGCCCATTTCCTACCTACAGGATAGGCCGCAGATCCTAGTTAACAACAGCCTATTTCTTATTACCCCCCACAAGAATTGCCTTACGTCTGTCCCATGCATTCTTGAATTCTCCCACATTTTAGACCCCACAACCTCCTCAGGAAGGCTGTTCCAAGCATCCACTACCTATCTGTGAAATAATACTCCTCACATTTCCCTGAACCACCCTCCTTCTATCTTTAAATTGTGTCCCTTGTTCTTGCATGTCTCTTTTTCTGAAAGATGCTACCCTCTTGGACTTTGTTGATTCCACTGAGGTACTTAAAAGTTTCTATCATGTTCCCCATCTTCTTTCTTTCCTCAAGGCTATACATATTAAGCTCCTTTAGTCTCTCCTCAAACGGCTTCTCTTGCAGACTGTGCACCATTTTAGTTGCCCTCCTCTGGACTACCTCTATCCTGTCTATGTCCTTGCGGAGATGGGGTCTACAGAACTGGACGAGTACTCAGATGGAGTCTCACCAACTGTCTGTACAGAGGATAACAACTTCCTGTTTTCTGCTGCTGATGCCTCTCCTATACATCCCAGTATACCCCAGTCTTCCCTACTGCCTTCTCATTGCTTGCTAACCTTAAGGTCATCTGATATGATTACCCCAGGTCCCTTTCATTTTGTTGTTGTTACTACCTCCCCACTCATTGTGTATTTTCCCTGGGTTCTTGTTTCCCAGGTGCATTATTTGCACTTCTTTGCACTGAATCCTAGCTGCCATACTTCTGACCATTCCTCCAAGCTTGCCAGAACCAGATTAATCTGTTAGTGATATTTTTGTTAAGTGAATGAGGAAATTTGGCTAGGACACAGGGAAATTTCCTTATTCTTTTCAATAAGTGCCACGCTGATCTTTAACATCCACCTGAACTACCACCAATTCAGGCAGATGGGACCTCGGTTTAACATCTCATCCAAAGACAGCACCTCGAAGTGCAGCTCCCTCTCATGCTGCACAAGTATCAGTACTGTGATATTAACTAAGTGCCAGATGTGGGAACTGAACCCACAGTCCTCTGATCTCCCGGCCTTAGAGGAGTGTGTTGCCTACTGAGCCACTGACACTGAATACGAGGAAGCAGTGCAAGCATGGCCGAGATGGATGTTCCTGACCGTCTTGAGGAATTTGATTTGTTAGCTGTTGCTCAACCATACATGCTTGAGCCCCTGCAGTCTGAAGTTTCTACAGATGCTGCTGCTGTCGATGAAAGTATCTCTGAAGAGGAAACAGATGGCTCTGAAGAAGCTGCGGTGGTTGGACTATTGAAGAACCAAGCCAATGGTGGGTGAATGACTGCTTCTGCTAGCCATACCTTACTGTTTATATCAGTACACATTTTTTATTTATCGAACAATTAGGGTTTGTGATGTTATGTGCAAGCATGTATTTCAGTGATGGCAGAAGTTTCTGAGAAAGTAGCTGTAATGGCAACCATGTGGGCTGCAATGACTATAGCCCCCTTATGTGTCTCCTTATGTGCCAGTTTCCATAAGTGCTAGTTCACATCAGGAATGACATTCTTTCACATCCCACCTCACAGCAGTACCCTCACATATGCAGTACATGTTTTGATTATGGTGAAGAATGCGTGTCGACTTTATTTGCGTTGGTGTACTGCATAGCACAGGGACACAATGCCAACACATGTAATTAATGTTCATGGTATGTGTAATGATTTCTGCAGTGCCCATGATTTGTATAGACATCCTGTTCATTTTTTTCTGTTAGGATATACTGTGTACAGTTTCATAATAAGTGCTAATTCCACAAGTTACTTAGCCTGTGTTTCTCTTTCCATTTATTTTATGTAAAGAAGCAGCTGATACAAAGTCTTGTAGTTGTTGTTTCTTATTGTGGCACCCGTGTTTTCATTGCACACTGACCATTCATATTCATTTGGAAGTGTTCACATTGTTTACCTATGGAATGGAATGCTGTCTCCCAACAGTGCATTGATGTTCATAGTGTTAGCAAGTACTCTATATTTACCATGTGCCCTGTTACATATATGTGGGAATTCTCAAATGAGATGCACTTGTTGCATTGCATCTGCACTGGGTCCCTGTGATGTGCCTACACCAAACTGTGGTATTCACAGAGCATGTGCCAGAAGATGCCCTCAGTGCATCCACACTGTGCATACCACAATTATGCCCATCCCTAGATGCAGTGGTGCATCCCCAGTCATGTTGTGAAGATGTTTGTATTCACAGCCCCAGACATAAATGGGCCAATTAGGCATGCAGGGCTCAATGTGGCTGTTTGCATGTTCTTATGGTCTCATCTGCATTCCCCTAGCAGGGATGTGCATGGCTGAATGTGTTGTGCTCCCTGCAGAGTATGAACACACCAAACATTCCCTCCTGCCTGTATTCCGTTTGGTGAAACACGTCCACAAACCATTCCCTGGTAGTCTACTGGTCACCCCTCCCTGCCCGTATCCAGTTCTGTAATAAATCCACCACACCTAATCAATACCTTGTAGTCTACTGTCCCTCCCTGCCTGCATCCTGTTGTGTGATAACTACACGACTACAAACCATTTCCTGGTAGTCTAGTGGTCGATGCACCAGGAGCCATTATATGTGTGCTTGAATAAATTGTTCATGTTTTTTCATTTGCTCTGTGTGAATCTCCTTTTTTGTGTTCTTTAGTCTAGTGGCCCCCCTTCCTGCTCATATTCCCTTCTGTAATAAATTAAGAACACCTAACCAATACCTGGTAGTCTAGCGGACCTCCTCCCTGCACATAGTCCAGTAATAATAATATACATAAATACTCCATGGTACAGTAGTGCTCCCCACTCCCACCGTGAGGCCAGTTCACCCACCCACGTAGGCAGCACAAAGTTATTCACAAAGATGTGAATGACAGCTTATGGTACACACTGACAGCCCATTGCTTGACAGCGACTATATGCTGTCATTCACCTGACAACTTAGTTAGCGGGCAGCTGAGGGATGACTGAGGTGGGTTTGCTGGCCCTCACAAACATCCACTGCTGGGACGTGGAAGTGGGGTGGGGTTGGGTTGCCTACATGGGTGGGGTAGTGGGGGAGCACTTGACCATCAGGGATTGTGTGTTGTAATTGTCTCAGGAATGTGGTATGGACAGGAGGGGGCACCGTGAGGAGCATTGCTGTTGAGTTACGTGAAGCAGGATATGGTACGGGGGGCATCTTTAGTATGGTGCTGAAGGCGGGACTGTACACTGTACTGCAATGGTAACCAGGCAGCTATACTGCTGTCTGCAGTACATCAGCCTGCTTGTGGCAGTCAGGACAGTCAAGTCTTCGTTTGTAGACTTATGTTTTGAGGTGCATCCTAGGACTTGCTCTGAAGATGCGGCTTCATGGTGGGTTATGAATTGTGGTTCACCTCAAAAGTAATCAACATCTGTTAATCCTGTCCATCACATGTATAAATCCATCCAATTTTCTCTGTAATACCACCATATCATTCCATTCTTCCTCCAACCTTGCTTTGAATAAACCCTCAACACAGCTTCATATTGTGATCCCTTATAATACAATTTCATGTCAGGTTCAAACTGTCAGTCATCTGCACATTTATGCCATGGGGTTATTGAAATATTATATCATGGCACCCCTCAGACACAGTGATCTAACTAGTCCTTATTACTGTGTCCACCACTGACGTTGTGTGCAATGTTTCTACTATATGTGTTTGATTCATTGTGAAAGTTTTTGAACTGAATGTCCCTGCTCAGGTGTAACAGTATGAATGGCACATGTCACTTGAGGTCTCAGTAACATTTTTATATAATGTCTTCATGGTCTGTCACAATCTGCTATTGATACCATGGTCTATACACACCTTGCCGCTGTATATCACATGGCTTACTTTCACTCCAAATGTTTCAGTTTGTCATGGTCAAGTGTTACAGCAGCAATGATCATGCAGTACAATGGCATGTGTGGCATTCATGTTTAGATGTGGTGCTAATGCACAACACTTCCATATCAGTTTACAGTTATATGTTGTGAGTACCCAGAACAGTGTTTAGTGCAATACATTTTGATGCAGTAATTGGGCATTGAAATATGATGTCATTCATTTTGACTATCAGTACTGTGCCCTAATATGTTTCACCTGTGGTTTTGCAGGTGCCAGTGTGGCAACTGTACTAGAAAGGAGATGTTGGTGGAGTGCATTTGCTGCCATGAGGTGAATGCTGTGATGGCAAAATGTGAAGAGGAAGAAGTTGCCTGCATCTCTGAAGTTAATTGCTTCAGGAGAACTGTCTCAGCTGAAGCGTGATTCTGGTATCGTATTATGAATATGAATTTATGGAGGACCTCTAGACAATGTAGTTCCTCTGAGCAGTGGAGTATATGAATTTATTACATTTTTATTTTTTCCTATATATATTTTGTAGCAATAACCCACGACAGGGTGTGCAGATATTTGGGATTAATCAACATCTCTGGTGCATTGTGAGGCAAGAGGCCACAGGCCGGGTGTCTCACAGCAGCAGAGGTGTTGATTAATCTATAACGGCACACCCTGTTGTGGTTATGTCTTTATAAATATGGCCATGTGAGAGAAATGGAACAAAAATCATGTAATTATAGTCAGAAATGTGGGAACTATTTAGAGTTCTTCCACTATTTCTGACTGCAGTACCACAGTTTTTGGTGTTCTGCCACGGTAAAACCACCTAAAATAGCTCTACCAACATTATTTAATGGTAAACAGGCCTACTACTGTAAAACAAACAGCAAGTCGATATTGTTATTGTACTTTTAATGTTTTCCTGCTATCTCTCTCCCTCATTATTATTATCTCCCTATGCTTCTTACGTGCAGGAACACTGCACATACCCTATCTCTCTCTCTCTCTCTACAGAGGGAGGGTCAGAACACACATACAGAGCTACACGATGCTCGTTCATGCTCTGGGTTGCTTCAGACACAGTACAGGTAACCTGTAAGACTGATCTCACTTTGGTGCTTGTGTCTCTTTAACGTCGGATTGTTCATTCCTGCTGATTGGCCCGGACTTCCGCCTACCGTCACACATGCTCACTTATTTCAACAAGGCTTCGATATTGTCACAGAGTGACTCACCATTTCTGCCACTCACTTGCTCTTGTTCATCATTGTCACCATGGAGAACAGCATGTTTGCATACTGGACCTCTGCACGTTGGGTGACTGGGAAAACACACGGCGATACATAACATTGCAGTACTTCATGATCCTGCACCTCCTACAAGCAGGAAACAGCTTATCTCTGTTGTGCTGTCTATGGATCACGATTCTTAAGCAACGGAGATGCACTGACACACTATCTGTTTCTCTCTGTGTCACACAGGTGTGAGCAGGACTAGGGGTACTTTATGTTGTATTTTGGGACTTGTCTGTATCACCTAGCATTCTCAGACACAGTTTCAGTGCGGAACAGAGTGTGTCTTTCTCACTCTGTTAAAGGGGATATGCTAGGAATTTCAAGGTCCATTGGGTGGGTGGGTTCGCTTAGTGGTCAAAAACAATGAGTGCCTTTCTGACTGAGTCAGAGCCTGAAATAATTAGTTTGGTTTGCTACTTGATTTTTGTATTTTGGGACTGCTCACCACAAACATATACTGTTCGTGTATCAGAAATTAATGAATGGCCACCTGCTGTGTCTCCACCAGTCACCTCACAGACAGCTAGATGCCAATGTTATAAATAGTTTTAACGTGTTTTCTCTCAACCCCTACCCCTGGATTTCCAGGCCTTTAGTCACATGTGGATGCCCCTCCTTCCAGTCACACTGTTGTCCACCTGCTACATCTCCAAACCTCTATTCGTGATGTTGGTAATACAGGCAGGTGACAGCACCCTACTAGTTGAGGACACCCAGCTCTCTCTTCTTATTACCACATACCTAATCATGATTGAACCGCAGTGACCTAGGTTGCTATCGAACCCTGGTTGATGGTGGTGCTCAAGGGAAGCATCATTCACTTAAATCCTTAATGATATTGAGCCTTTTTTCTTTACTTTGTATGTATGACCAAGAGTCCCCGCTGACCTCCATCAACCCAATGTGTCCCACGATACAACCGCCTCCCCACCACAACAACCACCATTTAGCCTCAGTTATGAGCCACCTGCTTGTTACTGTTTTATGTAATCACAGCAAGTAGTTATGTTTTGTCGGAACCTTGTTTGAGTCCTCTGCATTACCCAGTGCCTCTATTGATCATCATCTCTGCTGCTGCGTCAGTTTGGTATTGCTTGATCTTCCACCCATGGTCACTACAGCACCATTGAAAGATGACCTTCACTGAAACAGTATGCGAGCTGCCCATTAGAATGTGAAGCATCCCTTACATGTCCTTAAGTGTTGTTACCCCATGTCAGTTAGTTTTTTTAGTTTACGGGTAAGTGCACTAGACAAATCCTGCCTATTTTCAGGCACGCCCTGGGGAGGGATACAGATGAATGCCAACTGACCTTGAACCAGATGAAACTGTTGGTGATATTTTTAGTGAATGAGGGAAATTTGGCCAGGACACCAGGAAAATTCCTCTGCTCTTTTTGACAAGTGCCATCGGATCTTTAACATCCACCTGAACTACCACAATCCAGGCAGATGGGACCTCGGTTTAACATCTCATCCGAAGATGGCACCTCGAAGTGCAGCACCTCTCATGCTGCACTACAGTGTCAGTACTGGGATATTAACCCACGTGCCAGATGTGGGAACTGAACCCAAGGCCTCTGATCTCCCGGCCTCAGAGGTGAGTGTGCTACTACCGCCACTGACACTGTCTTAGGGCTGCATTCCCATCAGAAGAGTATACAGGATTCAAAGAACCATGCCATGCTGCTGAGGACTAACTGTTATCAAAATACATGTTATTAGTTTGTTATAAATTGTAATGTAATGTTCAGTTTATTGCTAAACTTGGGTCCACAGCTAATGATATTATGTGTTATGTTGCATAGTAGACCAAATTATACTATTGTGAGATTTTTAATCCCACTGTTTTAATGTAGACAACATATCCATTTAATAAGGTTAGTGATCACAAAGAAGGCCACAGCCACAGTTTCAATGATGAGTTGTATTAACCTTCAACAGTCCTTGAGGAAAATGAAAGTCAGTATTGATGTCTTTAATTGTGTTAGCTGACTGATTCAATGTACTAAAACAGGCCTTTAACAAACTACCCATGCACTTGAATGTGACTCTCACTGCACTACCACTGGCCACACTGCCAAACTCTGGTACCAACAACAGTAGACAGAGTACCGATCCAAAGTGCCACTGCCCCGCCATCAACGACACTGCTTATCTACCACCCACCAGCACCTCTGCCACAGTAGGTAGTACAGTGCAAATATCCCTGTTTTGTACTGGCCAACCCCCACCACACCCATGGTAGTCTCACACGGCACAATGACCCCTAGCAGTTGCCCAGCACATCCCTCTGCTCACCACCACTGCCAGCTGCCCTAGTTAGTTACAATGAATAAGCCACGCACTCTGAGAGTGGGAACATGCTTATTCATGGCAGCTCTTTATTGCAGCCAACTGCAGAGGCTTGTTGAATGCTGTGCTGTTTGGCCAGTACTGGTCACGGTAGTGGTTGGAGCAAGGTGTTAGAGGGACTACCTGGGGACCAGTACATCCAAGGGTTATGTTGCACTATACAGCCTATTATGTGAATGGTGGCAGATGGCATAAGAGCAGTGATTGTTGATGTTTTGGGGGCCCACTGCGGAACAGAAACCGCTGTATTGTTGCTGGTACTGGAACTCAGCAGATGAGCTGTGGGACACAGGACACCATGGTGTCCATACCTCATACTGCATGCTTCCTGTCTGCATGATTCTGGTGTTTTTGCAAGCTAACTTTGTAGGTTTCTATGTTAGCCTGGCTTTGTTTCGTGGCCCAGTGTTTTTTCACACCATGTTACTTGCGGATCTGATGACTGTTGTAATGGTTACTTGTACCACAGAATCCGGGCATATTCTGTAGGCCATCCTATTACAACAGTTACATACAGCTAGCCTGATAATTTTCATTTCATTTTACATAGATTACACAGAAATTTGATGCGAAAATGACCACATTGCCCCATCTAATTTGCCGTGTTACATACTCCCTTGACCCTCCCCTTTATACTGGCTCTGGACTTTCTCTCCTTCTCCCAACCATGTGTCTGTCCTGTGATCTCTTGAATCCGCCACCATTGTGGATCTCACCACCTCCTCTGGCAGCCTGTTCCAGACCTTCACCACTCTCCATGAAGAACTTCCTCTGACATTGCCTCTGTATTTCCCACCTTCCAATTTGAGGCTATGCCCCTCGTGTTTGCTCCATCTGTCTTTTGAACAAGCTCTCCTCCTTAACCATATTTATCCCTTTTAAGTACTTAAAGGTCTCAATTATATTCCCCTCTACCTCCTAGGCTCTAATGGGTGCAGATTCAGCTTCCTCCACTTCTGCTCATATGGTTTCCCTCGCAACCCCTCGCACCATCTTAATTGCTCTTCTCTGAATCCCGCCATCATCTCAACATTACTCCATAGATGCAGTCTACAGAACTGCATCCCATACTCCTGGCGAACCTTACCATAGTGCTGTACAGCGGCAGTAGCACCTCCCTCCTTCTGCTGGTAAAGCCCTTGCAATGCAGGCAAGCATAACATTTCCCTTCACCACTGCCTTACTACACTGGTTCCTATCCTCCCATTTGACCCCTTCCTGTTGTCTCTAGGTTCCCTCATTTCTACTTTGTCCTGGGGGTCTGATAGCCTATCAATTTTCAACCTGTTTTGGTAGTCTGTCATAATCCTCCCCACAATTTAGTTTAAATTTAACTTCCTTACTATGAAGTCCTCCATTTTACTCTTCAGTACAACTGCCCTTCTTGGCTCAGATGCAGTCTATCAGGGCAAACAACCCCTCTTCTTCCCGATGAACCCCAGTTACCTGTCAAACTGAACCCCATCTGCCCCTCCTCCTATCCTTCTTCCAAACTCTATCTCCTCCATATGTGCACCTAATCCCTAAGTGGAACCCTTCATTTCCTCTCTCTCCTTTCCCAGCTGGTACTGTCCTACTGCTCCACCTCATTGGCTAACATTTTCCTTCAACCTCCTCTGCTTCCAATCAGGGCAGCCTCACTCCCTCAGTGCTCTTCCATACTGTTTCCTCCACTGACAGTGGTGGACCGCCTTCCACTGTACTGTGCCTCCATCCGTACTTCTCTTCCTCTGTTTGCGCTGCCATTGCCACTGATGTGGCGAAATCTCCTGCCTTGCCACCAACAGTGGCCCCAAAATGGCCCCACATTCAGGCACCAGCCACCAATGCAGCTGATGTCCTCTTCTTGCTGCCGACTGTGGCACGAAAACCAGCCAGCAGTGCAACCAAGAGTGATTTGTAGAGGCATGGTTACCAGTTACATAATATTTACTGATCACATATAAAGTGGTGTTCATTTATTATAGTTATAGTTACTAGACAGACATAGTGAGTTGATTTTGAGTGAAAAAGATTGCACTAATTATGGTTACCTTCTAAAATTGTATATCGTTAACAGGCACTGTAATCATTGAACTGTCTTTGTTGCTAGTGTATTGTTCCACTGTGTGATTTGACTTTGAACATAAAACATGTTGATTATCTTGTCCTTTAATGATCAAGTGTACAGTTTTGTGCATTAATTGTCAACAAATAATACAGTTGCTGTACTCCTCTGTACCTAAATCAGCATAAGTACTAAATCTAACATACTGTATCAGTTACAAGTGTAATCATATTTTAATGTGCCTTTAAAACAATAAAAGTTAGTTCAATGGTTTTGGTCAAACTCAAAGAACACTGTGATGAGTCTGTCCTGGTGCCCTGAGGGTTGAGGTGCTGGATGCCACACCTAAGCGCCATGCCTCGACCGGTTAGGGAACAAGCTAGGCCCACCAGCAGACAGCAGGGAGGGAGAGGATTGAGCATCCGGAGGACTGCTCTCCCTCTGGGAGGATTCCAGGGTCATCCCAGCATTGCAACTGCCCCCGTGGAGACAGGAGGCACAGCAACACGTAGGGTTCACACGTAGGGGAAGACGCCTGACGGCTGCCTTCCTGACTGGGTAGGAACATCCATTCCACTGGCTGGGTGGCACTGCAGGTCCAATGTCTGGGGTGTAACTCAAAACACCCCAGCTCACCAAGGAGATGATGAGGGCCTCAGGGATCTCCATCTCATCCCCAATACTCAGCTAGGCCATAATGGGGATCCACAGCCAACTTCTCGAGAGGATGGACACTCTAATCTCAGAAAGATGCTGCCAAGGGGAGGCCATGCCCGGGGGCGATCTGAGGCACTAGGAGTCCCTTGAGGAAGAGTGATCTGGTGTGGTCGGCATGGTGGGGAGTAGAAGGGGTAAGATAGTGTAGGCACCTCTGAAGGATACCTTAATGTAGCTGACAAATAAACAGAGTTTGAATAAAAAGAAAAAGAATGCTGTGATTGATGTGTATCCCCATCTGGGATACCCTGCCAACCAGCTGCAAACTAGTGCACACCCTTTCTATTTTCAAAGTAACCTTTGCAGAATGACCAACACATACAGATCATTGTTGTCTGAGGTCCGCACCAGTCACCCACTAATCCCTATCCCCATAGATCGTGAATAATACCTCAACCAACTGTTGATTCTAGAAATACTACCTTACCTTGGCATGCTTGTACATGGTAATGGGAGCATCTCTCTGAAATTCAACTGGTACAACCATCTATTCATGCTGTCTACCAAGATCCAGGAACATGTCACACAATACTTTGACTGAGCTCCACCCCAGCTCATTCATGCACTCATGTACCACTAGATGTGTGGTCTTCCTACCCCTGCATGCACATTGCAAAATTAACTGCACAGGCCTTCACACTGTTAATCCACATATGGACTGTAGCCATATACAACTATGCCCTTCCAT
Organism: Neoceratodus forsteri; assembly: GCA_016271365.2. NCBI lineage: Eukaryota > Metazoa > Chordata > Ceratodontiformes > Ceratodontidae > Neoceratodus > Neoceratodus forsteri. The sequence continues at coordinate 62,259,188 of CM028130.1, forward strand.
CTTACTTCCCATTCTGGTCACCTTTAATATGTAAAATATGTAAAAATAATTTAATATGTAAAGTAGTAGACCTGGGAGGGATGTTGATACCCTACCTACCCTTTAGCAAGGCATTTTACATTATCCCACACAAAATATCAATAAACAAGTTAGCCAGCCTGGGAGTGGGTCCCAGGGTGGTAGCCTGGGTAAGAAACTGGCTGGACAACAGAGCTCTTACGGTAACAGTCAATGTACTCACTACGGAGAAAGGGAAGTTACTAGTGGGGTACGCGAGGTTCAATACTGAAATGGTCTCTTTAATGTCTTTATAAGTGACATTGCAGAGGAATGGAATGAAAAGTATGCAAGAAATATACGAAATAATACTGGGGCCCATACTAACCCATGCCAAACAGTTAGCAGATCCTGCCAGGCCAACCTACTTGAATACTATTGTATGAGGGAACTGGATAAGGTCATGCAGTGGATGTGCTGTATTTACACTTAGCAAGGCCTTTGATTCAGTGACTTGTGGGAGGATAGGGTAAGCTGCAACGTGTGGAGGCAGGGACAAATATGGTAAACTGGATTGTGAACTGGCTGAAGGGGAGGTGAGGGTGGTGGGGCACTCTCTGTCCCAAGGGCGATGACAAGCAGGGTGCCGCATGTGTCAGTACTGGGTCCAGTGTTTTTGGGTTATTCATAATGGGTTTATCACATGGTGTTAGGAGCAAGATCAGTCTGTTCACAGATAATACCAAGATTGGGGTGGTGGTGGCAATGGTGGATTGACAGAGGGTGGCAGGGTCTACAAGAGGACTTGATCAAGCTGGAAGGGTTCTTGAAAAAGTGGCAATTGAGCTTCAAGGCAAAGAAGTGCAAGGTTATGTCACTTCGGACCAAGGAAACCAGGGAGGAGCTACCAGTTGAGTGGGGTTCAGACAGAGGTCACAAATGAGGAGAAGGACCTAGGTGTGATCATAATGGGTAACATGAACAACTCAGCTCGGTGCAGAAAAGTGGCAGCTAAAGCAAACAAGATGGTGGGGTGTATTGCTAGGAATTTCATCCAGAAACAAGGATGTGATCCTGCTACATTTGGAGTACTGCATGCAGTTCAGGTGTCCCTTTCTGAAGAAGGATATCAGATTGCTGGAGGGCATAAACAGTATTATTGATTACCTATTGACAATGTGGAGTGCTACAGAAAATACTGATGATGAGTGCGGTTAGTATCCAGTGGAAGCTGTAGAAGCATGATACTGTATCTGGAAGTCCACTGTGACAGGTGAAATGGAGTACAGACATCTCTATGTTGTCTCAGTTGCCCTCCCAGAGCCCGGGCCCAAAGGGACCATATCATTGTCACTACTGGACACCCCTAGGAGTCCAGTGACAAGACAAAGGATACATTTCATATTCAGCAACAGCAGAGAGCACCACAGACAATAGCACATTCCGAATCGGGGATGGGGGTGGGGAAGAGACACACACATCACTAGCAGCAGCACCCCTACTGGCAACAACAGCACCTATAGTGGCAACTATGCCAAAGTAACTACTTTACAACAAAACTGACTTGCAAGTCCTTCTTAACTTTTTATTTATTTTTCTTTAAATATAACATAAAACTGTTAACTATAGCCCATTTTCTAACTGCAATAATACCATCCAGGGTGGGCATTACAGGATATACTGGACCTTTCAGGTTCTATAAGGCCCTCTGCCTGTGACTTTTGGCTACATTACACCCTGGGTGGTCCGTTATATCCAATAACACCCACTCTGAGTATATTATTGCTACATCAATGATATAGTGGAAGGTCTGGAGGAAATGGTGTGCCTATTCATGTATGATATGAAAATCTGCACTAGATGGAACACCGGGGGTGATACCACGAGGCATAACCTGGAGATTTTGAGGGATGGTCTGAAGCATGACAACTAAAATGCAATACCACAAAGTGTCCTGTGATGCACCTGTGGCATAAAAACCAGAGAACAGCTTACACCTAGAAGGGAGGAATTAAAAATAAAACAGCAGGAGAAGGACCTTGGGATTATAATATCAAGCAACCTCAAGGTAGGTAGTCAGTGCAGCAAGCCAGTGGGAAGGCAAACGGAATGTTGGGATGCATTGGGTGGGGCATAAGTAGCAGGAGGTGTGAGGTGATGTTGCGTTTACAAGGCCATGGTGAGGATGCACCTGTAGTATGGGGTCCAGTTTTGGAGACTGCACCTATGAAAGGACATTGAGCAGATGGAGAGGGTTCACAGAACAGAGAAACCAGGATGGTGATGGTATGCAGGAAACAGTATAAACAGAGGTGGGGAATCGATCTGTACCCATTGGAGACTAGAAAGGAGAGAGCGAGACATGATTGAAACATTCAAGTATGTTAAGGGGATCAAGTAAGGTGAACGAGGGAGCTTCTTCAGAAGGATGGTGGGGGCTAAAACTAGAGGCATAGCCTAAGATTGGAGGAGGGAGATACAAAGGCAATGTGAGGGGCGATTCTTCGAGTGCACACTTTCAGCTCGAAACTCCGACAGCATAACATTTAAAAAGGCCATACTGGGCGACAATCGCTGTAATGGTCCTTTTTCATGTTACACTTTCCCCAGTGTTCTGCCCTCCCTGACCAACAATGACCTGAGTTGAGATTCCTAAAGTTTGAGTGGCAGAGTCCCCTGCAGAAACTCTTAATTGGATTGCACAATGCCTACATCAGTATTGTGGCATCGCAGCAGAGGAGGTCTGCATTTTCACTTCGACCTTCCTTGGTGCTTCAGATTCTTCACAGAGTGGGTGGTGGAGGCATGGAATCTACTACTAGAAGAGGTGGTTGAGGCCAAAATGGTGGAGGGATTCAAGAGGGCATGGGACAGACATGCAGGGGTTGAGAAGCGGGAGATCAGGGGAGGCTCGTAAAAGTGATTGATGAATAGGAGGGGAAGGGGAAGACTAGATGGGCCAGTTAGGTCCTTTTCTGCCATCAGATTTCTGTGATTTGGCCCCAAAAGTAACCATGGAGTAGATCATGTCTCTTCACGTCCCACAAATACAGGGACCCATCTAAAACAGGAGTTATGCATGCAGGACATGAGTCTCTCCCCGTCCCAAGGGCCACGCTCTACCCCTCCCAGAACCAGAAGACCACATCTAACCAAAGGAGGGCACTGTGCAGTGGAATGAGTGTGTCTCCCTTCTCCCAGAGATGAAAACATGGATTTCAGGCCAGAAAGTCCATGTTAAGCAAGACTTGTCTGTATTACCTTTCTGAGAAACATAGAATGAGTCAACAGAAAAGGACCGCCAGGCCCACCCAGTCTGCCCAGTATGCCTAGTAAGCTGCTAGAACTTTTTTTAGTTTATTTTCCTTACCTCCTCGGCTGGGGTGGTCCTATGGTCCCCAATCCAGTCCCCTCCCGGCACCAGGCACCGTCCCGAGCCACAACCTCCTCGTCTCCCCTCTAAGGCCACTTTGCCAACCCCAACACAGAAGACAAAGGAGTCAGGGCCAGAGGGAGCTCCTGAAGCATCCAGTGCAGTGCCACAGGGACTCCATCATGAGTGTTGCAGGATTCAGAGCTTTTTCCCTTAGGTCCCCCCTTGGGCAGGCATGCAGGGATGCCAAGGATGCTGCAGCATGCACTCCAGCATGCTGCATGTCAGGCGATCCACTGGCTCAGACATATTCACTGCTTCTTGGACTGCATTACCCTAGCCTCTGCCAGGGCCAGCACCTGCACTGTAGTCCCTCCACACCCTCCTGGGGAGAGCAGTCCAAGGTATGCTGAATCCTCCTCCCCTGGATGACCCCAATGACCCAACTCTGCATTTGAACCTGGGTCTCCAGCATGGCATGAGGTGTGGTGTCCAGTGCCTCAACCCTCAGTGCCACTGGGCCAGCAAGCTGCTAGGACTTTGACACTTTGCTGAGGCATGCCCCATCTGATCAGAGGAGGTGGCCATATACACTCATGCATCTTTGTCCCCAGACAAGAACTGCAGAGCACTATCTGAATATGAGACTTACCATACAGCAGGACATAGCAACAGAAGCCTGGTCAGGTTTGAGATAATTGGGGTCAGGGTGCATTTCTGCACTAGTGACTCAAGAGATATAGATTTACTACATCACTAAAGGATGAAGTAATCTAGTGACAATTACATGTTACATCACAAATTGCAGTGACAAGGAAATAAAGTGACCTACTGGGAATTGAAGCCAGGCCCCTGGAATACCATCCTGGAGTTCTAACCACTGGTTACAGGCTCATATGATTGGTTGGACCTGAGGTTCCCAAGACACTTTCTTTCTCTGGTATTGCATATTGTAATAGATATAGTAATAGTTCACTACACTGCAGTATTCCAATACCAGAGAAAGAAAGTGTGTCCGGAAACTCAAATCCAACCAATCATGCGAGCCTGTAGTTCAGTGGCTAGAGCACCGGGACTTATTCAGGACCTGGTTAAATTCCTAGTAGATCGCATTATTTCTTTTCACTACAATTTGTAAGGTCACAGAGTAAGATAACTTCAATATTACCAACACAGGAAGCAGTGGCTGAGATATTCAAGGAGGCTGTGCCTGGTGCAACCTCATAATGTGCCTTGGTGAGATATTCAAGGGATTCCTTCACGGCCTAAGTCCCAATGCGCCCGGGCGCATTCCTAATTATCTGGCACATCTGAAGGGGTGTGCCATGAATATACAGCACATCCTGATATTCAGCTTTGGATGTGTGGCGCATTTGCTGGCACAACCCCCAGATGCGCCACATCCTAGGGCACAAGGTTGAGCCAGAAAATTCTGGCTTAAATGCTAGCCACCCACAGGCAGGCTGCTGTATTGCAGGGTGCAACACAACACCCACCTGCCGTGAGGTGGCCACCTGCCCAGCAGGAACACCATCCACAAGCACCCAAACCCCTGGGTGGTCAGTGGATCCCCCTTCTGTATGCCCTATTGTGGGCATAAGTATGAGATAAGAAAAACCTTGGGATCTAGTGGTTTCCCCCTACCTCCAGTGTAGCCAATAGTGGGCTTTGGAGATAAAAATGTAAAACCTGGTGGTCTAGTAGTTCCCCTCCTCCTCCTCCCTCCCACACACAAAGGACCCCGGACATCCAGCACCCCCATCATCGGTGGGCAGCAGCACCCGCCCACATACCACCCAGCTGCATGACTGCTTACAGTATGATCTGTAAGTCTATTGGTCCCACAGTGTGGACCAATGAGCTTGCAGACCACAATGTACTTCACAGACAAAAATATGATGGGGGCTGGATGGCTGGGGAGGGAACCACTAGATCACCAGGTTTTACATTTTAGGTCAAAGGCCCATGATTAGGCATAATGGAGGGAGGAATTGACTAGACCACCAGGTTTTACATTTTAGGTCAAAACCCCTTGATTGGGCATACTGGAGGAGGGGACCCACTAGACCACCAGGTTTTTACATATGTCAAAAGCTCATGATTGGGCATACAGGGAGGGACCACTAGACCACCAGGTTTTTCTTTTTCCATTACTAATGCCCTGCGATCAGACATATGGGTGGGTGGGGGACACTAGCCTACTAGGGTGGCACTGCATGGTGACAGTGGCTGTGCAGGAGGCCAGGTGCATTTGCCAGGCTGCCTTGCGGCAGCATGCAAATGGGGCCGTAATGACATGCAAATGGCCCCATTTGTGCCATCCATACATTATGACCCCATTTGAATGGTGTAGCTTGAATATCACAGTCGCTGAGCCCAGAGCAACTACAGTTGTGCTGGCGCATTCCCATTCCTCCTGTTTGGGGAATGCACTGGTGCATTGTCACTGCACTATGCTCATTCCATGCCATAGTCAACGGTGACTCGCCTTGGCGCATCATCATTGAATATCACCCTGTCCTGGTGCATCTCTGATGAGCTGTGCCGCCAACTTGTGCCATTGCCTGGTGCAGTGTGAATATCTGACAAAGCAAAGAAAATAGTTGCTGCAATCAGATGGAATCCTTTGTCTAACTGTGCAGTGAACCGGACTGGCCAGCCCCAAATAAATGCAGTGACATTTTGTTTGATTTTGTGAATATCTGGTCAGTATGTTTAAGGAGTTTGGTTAGGCCAGCCATTGCACTGTTGAGAGGGTTATAGGCACATAATATGGAGCTTCTTTGTACCCCCAGCAGTAGAACAGAGTGCAGTGCTTCACACACGGGTAGTTCAGGGATAAGTACTGCTGAGAGATTGAAGGTGCTCCTTACAACAGATTGCATTTTACCATCTCCCGTTTTAGAGGAGGGGTGATCACACCTCAATTCTCATTTGTCAAGGAAGTAGCAGAATCAGGTGTGAAAGCTTGAGCCAGGATTTGAAATCTCTAGTATATCCAGTTTGCACTGGGAACTCAAGCCTTTAACTCACGATGGTTTCTAGTAGGCGTCAGGCATCAATATGGGCAAGTTTTAGGTCCCTTAATGACAGCCCAATGAGGATTAAAGCTACTAAGAAGGGCTGAGGGCCAATGTTTAATTCAGTACTGCCTGATAAGTTCAAGGTAATAAAGATATGAGACCATGTGCCACTAATGTCAGCAGTAATGGGGCAGTTATAATGGGTACAGAAGTTGTACTTATTCACAAGTCTCAGTACGGTAGTAAATATAAATATCTTCATTTTAGAGTGGGGTCAGTTTAGGATGAGACACCCAAACTATTGCAAATTCATAACAGTTCAATGAGGCAGCAGCCTTAGGCAGCTGGAAGGATACTGCCCCACAAGTGGATTAGGAATAGCAACATATTGCTGCACAGGACTAGAAATGAGAAGGATGCCATTTGGGAGGCAGAATAAATTAGTTGCTGGAAATAACCACAGAGGGCAACCAAAGTGACCAAGCAATAGCTGTAGATAGAGACTGCAACCACCAAACTGAGTCACTGTGACACATAGTACCCCTCACATACACACACACACACACACACACACACAGACCTGGGATACTCAGGCAGAGAAAAAAAAACACAAAAGACCTGTGCTTAGGAGGTCATGGCAAGAATCCTAATGCTAATATGGTCCAAAATTCTGTCTGAGAAAGATATTTAGCCCAGCAGGCCAAAGCAAAGACTCATGTTCTAATGAGGTCCAAAACTTGTGTCACTTTTAGTGTAGTATAGTTTGGGGGTGTTGAATCTGAGCATACTGAAAAAAATTGAACAAAATTCCAAAAATGCCTTTAGTAGGTGTTCAGAAACAGACTGGGCAACACAACTTTATGGTCATCTCAGATTCCTGCTGTCCAACTCAATTGCATTGCAAGGTGAAATGCAACAAAGTGCTGCGACTGCATGTTTGAGACTTCTGATGACTTCGCTACTGACATCATCACGTAAGACATCGGAGTGTGACAGGGAGCTCCTGCCACTCTTGAGGACTGACCTTTTCTTAAATCTGTTGCAACAGTTCTTCTGTTTCTAAGCCTAATATATCCTTTACTATTTCTAGTCCATAAGGTTGGCCACCTCTGGGCACCCCTTCTCCTCCCTTGACTATGCCACAGTGTCCAATTTAATTTAAGTTTTCCCTCCTAGATCCAAAACAGGAGATTATTGTGGTGACCTCAAGTGTATATAAAACAGATTGTGTTTCTTTTGTTGGGTTAAGTATGTAATAGCACTATGTTATAAAATACTTTAATGTATATACCTTATGTTTATGAAACCTGTAAATGTTGAAAATACCATGGCACTTGGTGTTTTGATAATGGTAAAAGTACTAGGTGTCTATTATAGAAATTAAGCTAGTTGTGCTATTTAAAAAGCATGGAAATTGATGTAAACTGAAAAGTCTAAATGTCATGGTGATTTACATATGTCCCATGATGCATTGCATTATGGAAGTATGTATGATGATGTATTTCTTTTGAAACTTGATTTGTTGCCAATGCCTTTTGGGGCAACTGTTCTTTTAGTGACTCTACATTTATGTTCTTTGTTTATAACTTGTTTTGTTTTCTTCTTTTGGACACTACCCAAGAAATAGGGCTTGCATAGCAGTGGTGGCTACATCTCAGCTGGTGAATGGGATCAGAGATCAGTGTCAGTAAATACTGGCTAAGTGCAGAGAAAAGACATTTATAGTCTACTGCTGTAAACTGATGAACTGAACAAAAATATGCCATTGCAAAAGGTTATTTCTTGTATTTTGAATAAACATCACACAGAGATTGTGTCTGGTCCATCTGTTATCCCACAACCCCTCCACAGACTTGATGTCAGAAGTGGTATACTGTAACTTGCTGGAAGCATCTGGAATATTTTCTAATGGATATCACCCAGATATCCCAGGTGGACAAATGTACCAAGAGCTGCAGAGAAGAATCCATGAGTTTGGCCAAGAACCATGGCTAACAGTAATAGATTTCTTTGACTGGGTGACCAAAGTAGTAGACCAGGGAGGGGCTGTGGACATGGCCTACCTAGACTTTAGAAAGGCATTTGACACAGTCCCACACAAGATTATTAGTCAATTAACCAGCCTGGGAATGGGTCCCAGGGTGGTAGCCTAAATAAAACATTGGCTGGACAACAGGACACAGAAGGTAATTGTAAATGGAGTCCACTCTGAAGAAAGGGCGATTACTAGTGGGGTACCGTAAGTTCAGTATTGGTCCAGTCCTTTTAATGTCTTCATCAGTGACATTGCAGAGGACTGGAAGGAAAAGATGCCTTTTGCAGATGACACAAAGATCTGCAACAGGGTTGATACACAAGGAGGCGTGGAAAGGATGAAAAGGGACTTGGCGAGGTTGGAGCAATGGTCTGGCCGTATGGCAGCTAAGATTCAATGCAAAAGTGCAAAATAATGCACCTGGGAAACAAGAACCCAGGGAAGAATACACAATGGTGGGAGGTAGTAACAACAACAAAACAGGAAAGAGACCTGGGGTAATCATATCAGATGACCTTAAGGTTAGCAAGCAATGTGAGAAGGCAGTAGGGAGGGCTGGGGTATACTGGGATGTATAGGAGAGGCATCAGCAGCAGAAAACAGGAAGTTGTTATCCCTCTGTACAGACAGTTGGTGAGACCCCATCTGGAATACTGTGTCCAGTTCTGGAGACCCCATCTCCGCAAGGACATAGACAGGATAGAGGCAGTCCAGAGGAGGGCAACTAAAATGGAGCAGGGTCTGCAAATGAAGCCGTATGAGGAGAGACTAAAGAGCTAATATGTATACCCTTGAGGAAAGAAGGAGAGGGGGGACATGATAGAAACTTTCAAGTACCTCAAGGAATCAACAAAGTCCAAGAGGTAGCATCTTTCAGAAAAAGAGACTTGCAAGAACAAGGGGACACAATTTAAAGATAGAAGAAGGGCGGTTCAGGGGCAATGTGAGGAAGTATTATTTCACAGAGAGGGTAGTGGATGCATGGAACAGCCTTTCTGAGGAAGTTAGTGGGGTCTAAAACTGTGGGAGAATTTAAGAATGCATGGGACAGACATAAGGAAATTCTTGTGGGGGCTGGAAGATATTAGCTGTTGGTTAACTAGGATCTACGGCCTATCCTGTAGGTAGGAAATGGGCAGATTAGATGGGCCTAGCGGTCCTTATCTGCCATCAAAGTCTATGTTTCTATGTTTCTATGTAACAGATGGAGAGAAACTGCTGCCTAGATTGGACTTGGGAGATTGGAGGAAGGCCAAGCCTGAAGACAATGAAAAGATGTAGGTCGAGGCAGAAAGGCAGACTGGAGGTGTGAGGACAACACCCAGGAGGTAAATACCCTGATGCGGATGGTCCACTGGATGAGTGGGCAATGGCTGGAGCAGACTGATTACACAGGAGGTGGAACACTGGTGCCAGGTGCTCGAGAGGTTCCTGCTAGAGAGCTAAGACAAAGAGTTGGAGAAGGATTTTTATGGGCTCAGTTTGAGGAGGACCCCCTGACTGAGCAGGGTATTCCTTTGTTTCCTGTGTTCCCAGGATGTTACCTGTTGGAGGACGGAGATGCAAGTATGGAACTTGAATGAGAGCCCAGGTAACACTGTGCCTAGTGATATTGTGCTGGGGTTGAAAACCCAAGAAAGCAACAGAAGCATATGAGACTGAAAGGACTTTTTCTAGTATTGATGCAGCTAATTAACAATATTGACTGGGGTATACTGTATGCAAAAATACTAATATTGTCAAACTGTTTCAGTATGTTAAAGTTAAGGAGGGTAGAGATCATTTAAAAAATGTCACCCTTGGAAAATGGGAAACTCTCATAGGTTCCAAGGTATTAGATGGTAACAGATGGCTGAAAATAGCACAGTAATTAAAAGAATGTTTATTAAGACACCCCAGAGTTAAAGGTTTAGGAACCTGATGTTTAACATTGCAGGATATTCAGCATGGGAGGTTCCTTGGGGTCCTGTAGGTTTCTGTAGAGACCTGCCTGGGATAAGATAACCATGGATTTGGGGTCATAGGTTGTAAAAGGTTGAAATAGGAGAGTAAAACTACTATTGCTCCTTCCATATTCCCACAGATACTTTATGAAAGACAGAGGGTCAAGTTAGTTGCAGGCAAGGCCATATGTGGTTCTGCAATGGTCCCTTTCTGTAGGCAAAAGTGTAGCATGTTTGGTCAGGGGCGGGCCTGATGTCAAAGAAAGAGATACCCAAGGGCAGACAAGGAGCCTGAGGTGGTACATGTGTTTTATTCTTTTCTGGTGAAACCTACAAAGGAGAAGTGGGTGGAAAATGGATCGGAACCTGTGTTGAGTTAACACATTGAGTGCATACCCTCAGGTGTCTATATCTGTAAAAATGAAATGAATAAAGAATCATAGTGGTTTATGTAAAGAGGTTGAACCTAGGAATGGGTCCCTGCTTTAAACTGACTTGTCTGGTGGTGGGGTTGGAGTAGGTAGTTACTCACCCCAGAGAAAGTCTTTTGTATGGTACTGGACTTTATAGCCATCCAGATTTTGGTTAAGAAATATAACTGACTTTCACTAAAGGAGATGAGAAGGTACCATTAGTCTCTGTTGAGAATGTGTTTATGCTTCAGGGTAAAGAATGATGATATCCACCATGTTTATGATAGAATGTTTATCATTAATAAGGACCCTGAGACACAGCTTGTGAAGATGGATGGCAGAAACTCCATCCTTCCTGGGACAGGAAGGTGGTAAGCAGTCTGCAATAACTGCTTCCCTCTTAGGTGGGGATATGTGACGGAGATCCTTACTCTTGAGGATTGACCTATTCTTAAATCTGTTGCAACAGTTATTCTGTTTCTAAGCCTAATCTATCCTTTACTATTTCTAGTCCATAAGGTTGGCCACATTTGGGCACCGCCTTCTCCCTCCTTTGACTATGCTACAGTGTCCTATTTAATTTTCATGTTTCCCTCTTAGGTCCTCATACAGGAGGTTATTGTGGTGACCTCCAAGTGTATATAAAACAGATTGCATTTTTGTTGTTGGATTTAGTATGTAATAGCACTATGTTATAAAATACCTTAATGTATATACCTTATGTTTATGAAACTGGTAAATGTTGAAAATGCCATGGCACTTGGTGTTTTGATAATGGTAAAAGTACTAGGTGTCTAGTAGAAATTAAGCTAGTCATGCTATTTAAAAAGCATGGAAATTGATGTAAACTAGAAAAGTCTAAATGTCATAGTGATTAGCATATTTTCCATGATGCATTGCATTATGGAGGTATGTATGATGATGTATTTCTTTGAAACTTGATTTGTTGCCAATGCCCTTTGGAAACTGCTCTTTCAGTGATTCTGCATTGAGGTTTCTTTGTTTATATCCTGTTTGTTTTTCTTCTTTTGGCCCCACTACCCAAGCAAACAGGGCTTGCATAGGAGTGATGGCTACATCTTGGTTGCTGAATAGGATCAGAGATCAGTGTCAGTACGTGTTGGCTAAGTGCAGAGAAAGAACATTTATAGTCTGTTGCTGCAAACTGATGTACTGAAGAAAAATATGCCATTGTAAAAGGTTATTTCTTGTATTTTTAATAAACATCACACAGAGATTGTGTGTTCAACCTGAAGTTTGGTGTCTGATCCATCTGTTATTCCACAACCCCTCCACAGGGAGCCCTGAGACACATGGGTGGGATAAGCAGATCAGCAACATGAATATAGAACTCACTAAAATTACGAGTGTGATTAAAAATTATCAAAGCAACAAACTTTATTCAGACTTGGCAGAGACAGAATCGCTGGCATTAACTACCAATTGTGAAAGAAGTAACATCAGATAGCAGGTACAAAAGTGCTGTTTATTTGTCCTTTATTTGTCCTTTAACTAGAGAATATCTCAGCCACAAGCCAAAACTGAGTCATGCTCACCCTGCCTCATGATTAGTCATGTGTGCTCTTCAAGACTGCTTTGCATTGGAGAACAGGGTCATACCTTTCAAAACCCAACTATCATAACAACATGTTTACTGCATGCAGACTTGCATGGCGAACATAAATAAAGTCTGCCACCAGGCTTGCTGAAAGAGGACTCTACACATGTAATAAACATCCGGTAAAGAAAAAATGCATGAACTTTGAGGGAGTTTCTGTGGCTGTAGGTTCTAGAAGTCACTAACATAGAAACATAGACTTTGTGGCAGATAAGGACCGCTAAGCCCATCTAGTCTTCCCATTTCCTACCTACAGGATAGGCCGCAGATCCTAGTTAACCAACAGCTAATATCTTCCTGCCCCCACAAGAATTGCCTTATGTCTGTCCCATGCATTCTTGAATTCTCCTCACGTTTTAGACTCACAACTTCCTCAGGAAGGCTGTTCCACCATCCACTACCCTCTGTGAAATAATATTTCCTCACATTGCCCCCTGGAACCGCCTCCTTCTATCTTTAAATTGTGTCCCCTTGTTCTTGCAAGTTCTTTTTCTGAAAGATGCTACCCTCTTGGACTTTGTTGATTCCCTTGAGGTACTTGAAAGTTTCTATCATGTCCCCCTCTCCCTTCTTTCCTCAAGGGTATACATATTAAGCTCCTTTAGTCTCTCCTCATACGGCTTCTCTTGCAGACCCTGCACCATTTTAGTTGCCCTCCTCTGGACTGCCTCTATCCTGTCTATGTCCTTGCAGAGATGGGGTCTCCAGAACTGGACACAGTATTCAGATGGGGTCTCACCAACTGTCTGTACAGAGGATAACAACTTCCTGTTTTCTGCTGCTGATGCCTCTCCTATACATCCCAGTATACCCCGGCCCTCCTACTGCCTTCTCACATTGTCTTACAAACCTTAAGGTCATCTGATATGATTACCCCAGGTCCCTTTCCTGTTTTGTTGTTACTACCTCCCCACCATTGTGTATTCTTCCTCTGGGTTCTTGTTTCCCAGTGCATTATTTTGCACTTTTTGCATTGAATCCTAGCTGCCATATGTCAGACCATTCCTCCAACACACCCAAGTCCTTTTCATCCTTTCCACGCCTCCTTGTGTATCAACCCTGTTGCAGATCTTCGTGTCATCTGCAAAAGGCATACTTTTCCTTCCAGTCCCTCTGCAATGCCACTGATGAGACATTAAAGGACTGGACCCAATAATGAACCTACGGTCCCACTAGTAACCCCTCTTTCTTCAGAGTGGACTCCATTTACGATTACCTTCTGTGTCCTGTTGTCCAGCCAATGTTTTACCCAGGCTACCACCCTGGGAACCACTCCCAGGATGGTTAATTTGACTAATAATCTTTTGTGTGGGACTGTGTCAAATGCCTTGCTAAAGTCTAGGCAGGTCACGTCCAGCCCTCCTGGTCTATTATTTGGTCACCCAGTCAAAGAAATCTATTAGATTCATCTGACATGACCTTCCCGCTGTGAACCCATGCTGCCTTGGATCCTGTGCTCCACTGACCTCTAGGTACTCAACTATTCTTTCCTTCAGAAGTGACTCCACCACTTTCCCTACCACAGAGGTCAGACTGACAGGTCTGTAGTTTCCCTGCCTCTGTCTTGTCCCACTTTGTGAAGGGAATCACATCCGCCTTCCTCCAGTCCTCGGTACCACACCATCCTCCCATGATTTATTAAAAGAGTAGCCAGTGGTTTCACTAGTTCCTTCCTTAATTCTTTTTAGAATTCTGGGGCGAATTCCATCAGGACCCATTGCTTTGTCCACCCTTCAGTTTTAGGAGTTCTTGCAGAACCCTTTCTTCTGTGAAAGGACTGGGATCGGCCCCTATCAAGAGTGCTTCTATTAATTGGATTAGGCCTTCCCCCCTCCTCTTTTGTGAATACTGAGCAGAAATATTCGTTCAGTATTCCTGCTTTTCAGTGTCCCCTCTGCCCACCCACCGTTTATTCCTATTCAGCCTCACTATCCTTCCCTTTGTCTTTTTCTACGCTCGCTGATGTACCTATAAAGGTTTTATCCCCTTCTTAACTGAGTTGGCTATCTTTTCCTCAGTTTGGGCCTTTGCTATTCTGACTTCACTCCCTGCTTCTTTCTGCCTTAACTGGTACAGCTCTCTGTCCTGCTCCTTCTGTGTTTCCTTATACTTCTGGAATGCTATCTTTTTCTTCTTGACTTTCACAGCCACCTCTCTTGAGAACCATAGTGGCTTTTTCTTTCATTTTGATTTGTTTATTTGCTTCACACAAAGGCTTGTTGCCTCTGTGATGGCAGTTTGATAATTCCCATTGTTGCTCACACCTCCTTCTAGCCTGTTTGCTAGTGCTTTTCTGAGGCACTCTCCCATCTTGCCAAAGTCAGCCTCCTAAAGTCCAGTACCCTCACTTTGTATGGCAGCTCTGTAGCTGGTTTAACGTGAACCACACTGTTTGATGGTCACTTGTCCCCAGATGGCAACCCACTTCTAGATCTGAGATCCTCTCACTGCCCCGTTTGAGGTATGAGGTCTAAGATTGCTCCCTCACGAGTGGGTTCTGAAACTAGCTGTCTAATGCCTGCCACCTGTAGGGCATCAAGAATGGCCCTGCTCTTGATGTCGCTGCAGCAATGTGCTCCAGTTAACATCTGGCATATTCAGGTCTCCCATCAACAGTATCTTCCTTTCTCTGCCATTATAAGAATGCCTTCCATCATTTCCTTGTCCATTCCTTCCCCTGACATTGGGGTCTTACACAACCCTGTGCGGATTATGGTGCCCTTTCCAGTCTCCAAGGTGACCACAGTGCCTCCTCTCCTCCCTGTTTACTCTTTTGTTCAGTTGTTTACTCTTTTGTTCGGTTGACTGATTGTGTCCTGTCATTAGTCATAAAGTGATGGAGAAGTTGCTGCTATGTACAGGAGTTGTTAGACACTTGTTCAGATAAGTAGCCCATGCAGAAAATCAGCAAGCAACACAAAATAGAGTTTCTGGATCTATAACATTACCACACATTCTAGGTTGGACATATGCAAACGATTACACAAACACACACACACACACACACACACACACACAGGCTTCAAACCCATAGTCCTAGGGCTCATGTATAAGGTTTTCAAATGCAAGCGCATGCACACACACACCATACCCAGGCAACAAATGCATGGTCTGAGGGTAGGCCTCATACACAAACAAGGATCACACACCCTCTCCATTGCCACTAGGCCCACACTGTGCTTATAGCCTGGGGAAAGCTTGTGGGATCCTGTGGGTAGGAGTGTGTATAATCTTGGTTTGTATTCAGTCTAAGACCATGCACTTGGAGGCTTTTGTATATGAGCCCTAGGACTTTGTGCATGGTGCTGGTGCATGTGTGTATGTGGACCAGGGGTGGAAGCATGCAGATCCTCTGTGTATGAAGCCTACCTCAGCACCTCATACTGTGCATTTGTAGCTACAAACAATGTTTTGAAGTAGGCCTCATACAGAAAGATACTATCTCCTGCACATACACACACACACACACACACGTATGCACACATGCACATGCACACACACACACCACACAGGGCTCCAAACACACAGTCCTAGGGTTCATATACAAAGTTTCCAAATGCACCTCTTAGATATATAGGTATCCCCACAAGTGCATCATTAGGTTAAGCTCAGATCTAAAACAGATAGCCATCCCCATGGCCCTTTCTTGGGCAGTGCACTATGGAACACCCATCCGGGACAGACAACTCCAGGACTGGGGTGGCACCATAACCCCCCAGGTCTCCATAATACAAGCAAGATCAACAGAGAAAATAAGATGTGTCATAATAACAGACTTATTCCTCATTGATCTAGCATTGCACAACAGTGCTCAAGAGGACAGATGGAGCAGCTGACCCCTCAGCTGCCTGCTCACTCCATCCAATGGGATCTCTGTGTATGGGGATTAAACATGTCTGGCATCTCTCAAGCCCTATTTTGCCCCAGTGCATCTTTTGGTCATCACAGTCCAAATAACACCCTCCTTGTTAGCCCTCCCCCAGTTACCCGCTACACCACCACTTCTGTTGAGTCCCACCTGCCTGCATCATTGGTATGCCACACTAGGAAAAGGGGTCACAAAGGACCATGAATTCTGAAGCAGCAATGAAGTAACTGAGCCTCGGAGTCCACTGCAGCCAACACATCAACAATACTACTTAAAACATCCTCCCACGCATGCCAACACTTCCGACCCAATAACAATAAATAAACCCTCACATTCATTCCTAGTCCCAAATCAAACAACCCCAACACATTCACCCACTATACGTTAAACCTGCATGCTCAAAAGCCAGTCACTTCTAACCTAACAATATACAAACACTCCTTCCCAAATTCACCTCCTACTAATTCTGCACAAATGATCAAATAAAAAATTATTTAAAAACAAAAAGAGAATCCATGAGTCACTCAGTTCATGGTGCACAAAACAAGAGTTCCAGAAGAGAATAGTGAAAAATCCAGCAATGGTACTTGCCACAAAATGAAACCCTCTTCTCTGGGGAATAAATAACAGTATAACTCCCAGATGGTTCTCTCATCGCCAGCCATGTCAGAGTCCCTAACAGAGCCAGTCAAATAGTAAAATACCGAGGGCTCTCACACTGCTCTCAGACAGGCGTTGGGAGCTCCCTGAGAAACAGTCCTTGTAATCCTTGGGCCACAAGTCTCTGATGGCATGTAGGATTAATGGTGGCAGATCACACACCTCACTGTTCATGCAACACTATGCATGTTGTACATAAATTCTGTCACTCAGTGGCTCACTCTCAGTTGCAACAGCACTGTACTTCCACACAAACAGAAAAGAAGGATAATGTGAACTAATTATTGTCAGTGAAATAATGTCAATAAGTAATCCATAATGTACACATGCATAGAGTTGCAGTGAAGTTGCTATATAATGGCCTAAATTTGCATTTGCAGTTTCACAAAGTTGTCATTGCCCTTTGCAAAGTCAGTTACACTAAAATTGCAAAGTTTTCACAGCAAGTGTGAAATTCCCCTGCAAATTATGGAATTTGCAGGTGGTTCTAAAATTCCAAGCATATTTCAGCTTGCAGGCAAATTTTGTAATCTGAGGCAAAATTCTGCACTTACTAATTGCACTAACTTCATGGATTAATTTGCAGAGCAAATTTAATCATCTTCACATGTCTCTGCATACACAAATGAACATGGAGAGCTTTAAAAAGCTCTAAAGACCTTCCTTTTAATCAAGCATTTTAGTGACATAAATTATGTAAAATTTTGTTTTGAATATAATGTTATTTATTATTGTGGTTTAATATTGTATGTAGGATTTTGTAAAGGCGCCTGAGCTTGGAAAGAGTGCCTTATAGAAATAAACATTTACTTTACTTATTTACTTACAAACCACACAAATAGTAATGCATAATAATACTCATAATTATGTGACTGTTTATATCACACTCACTAGAGCTACCGCTATATGTGAGCAGCACGGTGAAGGATGAGAGGTGGAAGTAGCACCTTAGTGTTAAGAAAAATACACATAAAACAGAGAACTTTGCCTTAAACTAAACTACATTTACATAGTGTTTTAGAATAGCAATTAATTTTCAGTCTTAAAACTGAGTCAATGTTTATTATAAGCGTGTAGCATTTATTTCAAATATGTAGTTCCTACATTTCATATTAGCCATGCTACAGCAGTGGAGCCTATCACCACCACTGACATAACCGTGTACCCTCAGACACTGTTTGAACTCATGCTGACTCAGCATGCTACTGATTTATTATAGAATAAACAGGAAATAATGGAAATACGAAGCATAAGATATCTCAAAATGATACAATGGAAAATGTTGAAGCTGGTGTGTTAACCAGATGCTATTGAAGCAAATAGATGTACAGTAATTAATGATTAACAGGGTACATTATACAAAAAATTATTTTAATTGTCTTTAAACTAAATTGTTTTATTTATCCAGGAGGGAGAAGGAAGTAATTATCTCCATCTAGTCTTGTATGGTTTCTCTTTTATACCTTGTACCATCTTTGTTGCCCTTCTCTGAAACCTCTCCAACCCATCTAAAACTTTTCTTAAATGAGACCTCAGAACTGTACCTTGTACTTTAACTGTGTTAAATTGTTCTCTGTTTCTACTTTATTTGGAACCACTCTTTAATACCATGTATGTTTTATTTTTATATGTCCTGTTCCTCAGTTCATCCATGCCACAGAGACAATCAAGTTAGCAATGTAAAGCAAAGCACAATCTGCCAACACCAGTCAGCGGCGCTCTAACAATTTATCGTCCAACAGTAAGAGTGACTTCCATTGAGGGAGGCTACACCCCTTGCACCCCCAGCTATTAATATAAAGAACTACAGGTTGCACTGCACTGTAAAACTGCAGCAACAGCTGTAACAGTAAAACTACAGAATGCCAAAAATCTAAGTAGCAAAAGGCCTACAATACCATTCCTTTGGCAACATCACAGCTACAATAATCAGTCACTCTATGAATGGGATAGCTGGTCCCTCTCCCTCAAGTCACAACTAGAAATGAACCTTAGCTCAGTCTGTCTCTCTAAGCTACCAATATTTCAATAAATATATAAATAAATGGAAACATAAAGACATATAAATTATTGGCAGATAAGGACCGCTTGCCCATCTAGTCTGCCTGTAAGCCCTTGTATTGGATTACTGCTTCTGACCCACCCGCTGCTCTATCTCCTGGTTCCCCTATGCCTGTCCCAAGCATACTTGAATCTATCACAGTGATTGATCCCACTACCTCCTGAGGCAGACCATTCCATGTGTCCACCACTATCTCCGTGAAAAACGTACTACATTTCCTCTTAACCTCCCACCTTCCAATTTTATGTCATGCCCCTTGTTCTTATGCTCCTCCTGTATTGGTAAATGTCTCCCCTGCACCTTGTTTATACCCTTGAGGTACTTGAATGTTTCTATCATGTTCTCTTTCCTCTTCTCTTCCAGCCAGTACATATTGAAGTCCAAAGTTGCAAGCCCTGTACCATCTTAGTCACCCTTCTCTGGACCGTCTCCAGCCAGTTAATATCCTTATGAAGATGCAGACTCCAGAAATGCACACAGTACTCCATGTGAGGCCTAACCATGGTTTCATATAATGGCATCACTACCCTCCTTCTGCTGGTTATACCCTGCTTGTGCACCCCAGTATACCACTGGCCCTCCCAGCTTCCTTAGCAGTCTGCTTTGACATTTCCAGGTCATCTGAAATAATAACCCCCAGGTCCATTTCCTCCTTTGTGATGTCAGAACCCCTCACCCCATCCTGTAGCTTTAACTGGGTTTCTGGGGAAAGCTACAGGATGGAGAAATAAAATAAATAAATTAAAGGCTACCCCATCTCCTTCCCCTAATCTCCACAGTTAGCACAGACTAAGACAATAACTGACTGCTTTGTTGTTCTGCATTGAACCCTGTTGCCTACCTGTAACCATAGGTATATTGTCTCAGTTTATCCTCAAATATTGCTTTGCAGCCTCTGGTGTTATTGTTATCCACAACCTTATAAATGACAATGTCATCCTACTGATGGCACCTTCTTATTTTTCACCTTTTGATTGTTCTAACTGTAACCATTTCTTGCTCATACTAAGTCCTTATGTTAACTGTCTCAGCAACATTGTCACTGTTCTCTACAATTGTCACGTTTTTGCATTTAATTTGTACACTAATGAGGTAGGATCTTGGTAAAAGAGTCTCGCTCAAAGGTATTGTAATTCCAAGAATTCAATAAATCAAATAAATAAAATCTACAGCTTTCAGGACTAGGGCATGGGATGAAGTTGGAGGGAGGATGATTCAGAGGAAACATGAGAAAGAATTTCTTCACAGAACGGGTGGTGGACAAGTGGAACACCCTGCCAGAGGAAGTGGTGTGGCTGAAACAATCACGGATTTAAGAATGCATGGGATAGACATAAAGGAATTCTGGAGGTCAGGGTAGGGGCAACAGACTTCTAGAAAACAAACTGAACTTACAAGCTCAAATGGGCAGACTAGGTGGGCCATAGGCCCTTATCTGCCAACACTGTCTATCTATCTATGTATCTATGTAGCTTGGAAATTATTCCACTTCCTTTCCTTACAAGACCCACCCATGTTTCCAAAATAGTAAGATTGTGTTCATTTCTTGACAAGTACCTTTTCACTCTGACCCATTCCTGACCCCTGGCTACATCAGAGGCAGTCATATGACTTTTGACCATTTACAGATAAGTGGAATAATTTACTCCAGATGTGAACCAAAGCTGCAGTAACCTCACTTCCTAGGAGGTTGAAGACCCTAGTCTAATGATTTGAGATAAAGCAAAGCTTTTCTTTACCAGCAAAGTTCCAACAAAGTCACTGATTTTGCCTTCAACAAGCACTTACCAACATTGTTCTAGTCCTCCAAGAACTTCACCTGCTACAGTACTTCACCTGGAACTTCATCGGAACTATGCTGGCAGAGTTCACTTTGCTTGAACTTACCTCCACCAGCTGGGAAGTAGTCAGCAGTGCATGCAAAGACCCTGACTAAGACCTTGACTAAAACTTGAGGAAGTTCTAGAACTTTGTGAAGTTGGGCTTACATTGCGAATGCACTTTATGACATTGGAGTACGTCATAACATGGCTTTGTGAAGCAAAGTTAGCCAGCTTTGCACGTCTCTACCACAACTCATAGTCCACCTGGGGTGTTTGGGTACTACAGTACTGTTGCACACACAACCTTGGATTATCACTTACTTATGCAGATCAAATATGCTGAATTGTATAAAGCACATAATAACAACAAAAAATGCAGATTCTGACACATAGAAACACACACAACACTAACAACACAATATCTGGACCTTACACACAGTGACGCACTTGACAATTACATAAAGTGCAGACCCTGACACACAGAAACATCTTTGACTCTAGCATCATGGAATGTGTACCCTGACACAGAGTGACACCTGACCCTAAAACAGTGGGGCCTTTGATCTAAGGTGGTGCCAGGTACATGCAGTTCATGCATACCCAGCATGCACAGCTATGTACCTGGGGGGCAGGCACAGGGTGCGAGGTATGCACAACCACATATTCCTGCTGGGTGCCTGTCTGAAACCCTGCCCCCTGGTGTGCACGATTACAGGGTGCTGTTCGACAGACACAGATGGGCATACAATCAGAAGCCCATCCAAGTCCCGTAGTGGATACCCTGCTCCATTCAAGCAGCAAATTTTGAGTAGGCACAGGTCTCATTTTAATAAACATATGAGCAGATACCCAACTGGATGTCTCCAGTCCTCCCAGACAGGCCTGCGGGGTGGGACATGCCGGTGGGGTGATTCCATGTTCCACCATGGCTGGCAGGAGTCACGGGGAGGGCATATAAAAAATACAGCAGGGTCTTTGCTGTGTTTTCTAAGCCCCTTGCCCATTGGTCTGCACCTTTGGTGAATGTCACAGGGTGTAAGATACCCCAAAGACATAATTCTGACCGCCAGGAGCATAGTTGCACAATCAAGCAGGGTATTGTGTAAGCAAGGGACATACATCCCTTCCATGAATGCCATCAAGAATCTGTCGGACCCCCTGGTTTTCAGCATTCTGACTTCAGGTTGCCTACATGCCACGCATATGTGGCACACAGAAAATCTGCATCTTAATGTATAGGATCCAATATTCGACCATATCAGAGACACACACCTTACACTAACAACACAAAGTGTGTACCAAGATGATGTAGCTGACAGAAACAACACAAACTGCAGACTGTGATACAGCAAGGCATGGAAAGGATGAAAAGGGACTTGGCAAGGTTGGAGGAATGGTCAGAAGTATGGCAGCTTGGATTCAGTACAAAGAAGTGCAAAATAATGCACCTGGGAAACAAAAACCCAGGGAAGATTACACAAAGGGGTGGAGGTAGTAACAACAACAAAAATGGAAAGGGACCTGAGGGTAATCATATCAGATGACCTTAAGGTAAGCAAGCAATGTAAGAAGGCAGTAGAGAGGCTGAGGGGATATTGGGATGTATAGGAGTGGTATCACCAGTAGAAAACAGGAAGTTGTCATCCTCTGTACAGACAGTTGGTGAGACCCCATCTGGAGTACTGCATCCAGTTCTGAGACCCCATCTCTGCAAGGACATAGACATGATGGAGGCAGTCCAGAGGAAGGAACTAAAATAGTGCAAGGTCTGCAAGAGAAGCCATAAGAGGAGACACTAAAGGAGCTTATTATGTATACCCTTGAGGAAAGGAGGAAGGGGGACATGATAGAACATTTTAAGTACCTCAGTGGAATCAACAAAGTCCAAGAGGGTAGCACCTTTAGTTGTGCAATCTGTGTACAGTTCTGGAGACCATATCTACGTAAGGACATAGACAGGTAAAGAAGGTTCAGAGGAGGGCAACAAAGATGGTGCAGGGTTGCATCACAAGTCCTATGAAGACAGGTTGAAGGAACTGAACATGTACTCCTGGAGGAGAGGAGGGAGAGAGGATATAGAGACATACAAGTATCTTACAGGAGGAACAGGGTGCAGGAAAACACTATTTTTAAGCGAAAAAGATGTTTCAGGACTAGAGGCATGGGATGAAGTTGGAGGAGGACGATTCAGAGGAAACATGAGAAAGAATTTCTTCACAGAACGGGTGGTGGACAAGTGGAACACCCTGCCAGAGAAGTGGTGGGGGCTGGAAACAATCACGAGATTTAAGAATGCATGGGATGAACACAAAGGAATTCTGAGGGCAGGGGTAAGGGGAAACAGACTTCTAGGAAAACAAACTGAACTTGCAGCTCAAATGGCAGACTAGGTGGGCCATAGGCCCTTATCTGCCAACACTGTCTATGTATCTATGTATCTATGCAAGAACAAGAGGACACAATTTAAAGATAGAGGGAGGATGGCTCAGGGGCAATATTAGGAAGTATTTTTCCACAGAGAGGGTGATGAACGCATGGAACAGCCTTTCTGAGGAGGTTGAGGTCTAAAATTGTGGGAGAATTCATGAACACATGGGACAGACATAAGGCAGTTTTTGTTGGGGTAGGAAGAAATAGGCTGTTGGTTAAACAGAATCTGCAGCTTATCCTGTAGGTAGGAAATGGGCAGATTACGTGGGCTGCTGCCCTTACCTAACATCAAAGTCTATGTTCTATGTTTTAAGCAGGCCTTACCATCATGCAAACAGTGCACCCACATGGAACCCTGGCTCTCAGGGACCCTGCAGTCAGACGAGCAGTCATTGAAGCACACACACATAGACACGCAGTTCTCATCTTTTAAACAGTCACTACAGTCAACCACAACTCTGGGTATCTCTCTCTCTGCAACTCAGTCTACCCCCTCCCCTCCTACCAGACACACTACAGTGGCTGATCTAGCGGATGGCATAGGTTGCCATATCTCCTATTCAAAATTTTTCAAATTCTGCTTTGTTCAAGCGGCCACCATGACTGCAGACTTCCTCTGAAGCAGACCATTACTGTTAATGTGCTAGAGAGCCATTCACACCTTTTCATCAAGGTCACAGACTCGGTCCTAATAAGAGTGGCTATCACCCCACCCCCCACATCCAGAGCAGCTGGACCCAAAACAATTGATCAACTTAACACACACAGTCTGCTTACCAAGAATGTGGCAAAATCTTATCTTAGCTGCTGGCCTTTGATGTCTGGAGGTCCCTGGCACTGGCTTGCAGCAATAAAGCACATCTATCTTGTCTCTCTGGTGCACCCTACTGCCCTTGCCCAAATAATGAGCAGATTCTTGGGTATAAATTATGTTGAAGTGGCATCATCCCCAGTGTTTCTTCCTGCTACCTTGGAGTCTGACCTAGGCAGCTATACAGAGTACGTGTAACTGTGACAGACTTGACCAACCTGAGATTAATTAAAGCTTACAGTCTGTCATGTACCATCATTCTGTGCTTCTGCCATCCTCTGTTCCACTTCCTGACTATTATCACGTGACCCTTGATGTCCTCCTATAACCATTAAGTGCCATCCAACCCAGTCCAGTGCCATTGTAGTTTTTGTCTGCCTGACTCAGCAAGTTGCCCCTAACCGGACCAGTTGTGCCAGGAAGGAAGACGAAAGAAGCAG
Source organism: Neoceratodus forsteri (assembly GCA_016271365.2). Classification (NCBI taxonomy): domain Eukaryota; kingdom Metazoa; phylum Chordata; order Ceratodontiformes; family Ceratodontidae; genus Neoceratodus; species Neoceratodus forsteri. Next base: position 62,283,684 of record CM028130.1, read on the forward strand.
AAAAAGTAAATACCCTCTGAAGTTCTGAATCGAACAAGAACAGATGGTCCATCAACTGACTCTTCTTTTGAGCCTAGGTGAATGTAGATTCAGAAGTGACTTGCTGAAGGCTATTACTTTACTTATGCATGAGGCTGCACTCTTAAAGGAAATAAATGAGTCATTAATCAGACCTGTGTTCGAATCTGTAATTATTTTTATCAGCGATATTTTTGTTACAGTATGAAATCTGACTTCTATGTCCGGTCTTATCTCTAAAGCAGTGTAGTGTTATTATGTACAAGTGCATGTCCTCCATTTCTGCTGGTTCTAAACATGATGTTCATTACTCTTGCCTGCCAGCTAATGCTACTGATCATCTAATTTAAACTGCCATCCTGTAAAACACATATACATTCAGATGCTGTACACGCACTGTCTAGTCTCAGTGTAGCTAGTGTTAGATTTGTTTGCTTGTGTTCTGGCTGCTTTTTGTAGTGATTTATCCAATTGGTTGGTATATGTGTATCCTAGTGATGTAAACCACAATCTTGTTTCATTCACTTTTTTGTTCATATCAGGTCAGCATTTGAGATTGGGGTAAACGGTCATCTTAAAGTGTTTCTAGATAACTGTAGTCACCTAGAAATTGTTTTATAAAGGTTACCATAACAATGATATAGAGATAAATATGAGACCATCTGTGGTATCTGAAAGAACGTTTAGTAATATACAGTACTGACGATTCATAAAAGATTGTAATCTCGCAAATTACATTTCGTTGGTAGTAATTTCATCTTATATACAAACACAAAAATGCCAGCAGATTAGACCAAGAGGTCTCTCTGCTCTGCTCGAGGAGCAGCTCAGAGCTTGATAATGGCCACTGCCCCCTTCCATCACTCCCTGATTTTCATTCTGAGATCCCATGGACTCTGCCCTTTCTAAATGTACCCTGCCCATGTATCTACCCCCACCCTTCTTAAAACCTCCCACTGATTTCCTTGATACGAACTCCTCAGGCAGCTCATTCCAAGGCATCACCACCCTTTCCATTAAGTAATGCTTTCAGGTCTCTTCTATACTTCCTGTCAACCAGTTTCAGGCTATGACCCCTCATGATCCCTCCCTTCAGTCTGAACACCCCTGTGTGTTTACTCTAGTCATACCTTTCAAGCATTTAAAGGTCGATCATGTCCCCTCTGTCCATTCTGCCTTCCAAGGAGATCATGCTTATCTCCTCAGTCTTTCCACATAGGTTTATCCCCATTCCTAGAATCATCATAGATGCCCTCCTCGGACCCCTCCAGGAGCATAGTGTTCATCTGTAAGTAAGGGCACCAGAACTGCACACAGTACTCCAAGTGTGACTTCACCAAGGATTACTACAATGCTACAAGTCTCGATGGCTGAAAGGGATCTGGGGTGGTGGTGGATGTCGAGATGAACAACTCTGAGACTTGTAGGAGGGCAGCAGCCAAGGCCAACAGAATGCTGGGATGCATCGCTAGGGGATCACCTCCAGAAGGAGGGAAGTGATACTCCTCTGTATAACTGCTTGGTGAGGTCAGCACCTTGAGTACTGCATGCAGTTTTGGAGGCCACACTTAAAGAGGGACATTAACCTCCTGGAGAGGGTCCAGAGGAGGGCAACCAAAATGATTTGAGGCTTGGGGACAGGACCTAGGAGGAGAGGCTCAAGAGCTAAATATGTACACATTGGAAGACAGAAGGGACTGGGGGACATGATAGAGGTCTTCAGGTACATGAAGAGGGTAAATAGGGAGGAACAGTCAGGGTGCTTCGAAGGAAGGAGGAGGGGCCACTAGAGGGCATGGGTGGAAGCTGGAGGGGGAAGATTCAAGGGAGAAAGGAGGAGGTGCTACTTCACTGAGAGGGTGGTGGAGCCATGGAATGCGCTGCCTAGGGGCTGGTGGAGGCAGAGACAGTGGAGGGGTTCAAATGGGGTGGGACAGGTACAGGGAAGGGTTCTGGAAGCAAAATCCAATGCAGCAAGAATATCTGGAACTGGGAAGGAGAAGCCAGAGAAGGCGGGGGGGCAAGGTCAGCACCAGGGTGGTGTCTGACCAAACGAGCAGACACAAAAGACCATTAGGCCTATTCTGCTGGCATTTTAGTATGTTAGTATTAGTACAGTGGCAGAACTACCACCTCCCTTCTCAAAGTGATACCCTAGCAATGCACTCCAGCAATCTGTTTGCCTTAGTGGCTGCTTTCCTACATTATCCTGAGTGATTAATTTTAACAGTGATCACTATTCCCAGATAGTTTTCTTCCTCCAAGACTGTTAACCATACACCCAAATTTGTAGCTGCACCCTGGATTCCTAGCTCCAAAGTGAAGTACAATGCTCTTCCTAACATTAAACCCCAGCTGCCATTTGACTAACTAAATGTTATGTTTTCTTGGAAAACATAAACTGAACTTACAAACTTAAATGGGCAGACTGGGTGGGCCATAGGCCCTATCTCGACACTGTCTATGTATCTATGTATCTATGTAACCACTGTTTTACTTTTTCTAGGTCTTCCTGGAATGTCCTCATTCCTACTCACTGTCCATCTTTGCACCACGTTTGGAGTCATCAGCAAACATGCTCATTTTGTCTCCACACTCTCACCACAAAGTCTGAAATGAAAGCATTAAATAACAATGGACCCAGACTCAAACCCGAGGGATCCCACTAAAGTCCCTTCTGGGTATTGATAGCTCCCCTACCACCACCTGCTGTTGTCTGTCACTTAGCCAGTTCCCAATCCACCTCACCAACCTTTTCCTCACCCCTGATTCCCCTAGCTTGCCCAGCAGTCCCGCATGCAGCACCAAGTCAAATGCCTTACTGAAGTCTAGATATAAAACATCAACCTACCTACCAATATCCAGACATCTTGTCACCCAATCAAAAATTAAACCAGATTAGTCTGACAGGATCTTCTTGGCAAAATGTGTTGTTTGACATCCAGAAGTCCACTTACCTCCAAGAACTTCACCATCCTTTCCTTCAATATACTTTCCAATAATTTCCCACTATGGATGTCAGGCTGACTGGTCTATAATTTCTGGCTCATCCCTTGATCTGATTTTATGGAGGGGCACTACATGCACCATTCTCCAGTCCAATGGTACACTCCCATGAGAGGAGGAGTTGAATAACTGTCAGTGGTGCTGCCAGGATATCCACCAACTCTTAGGACTCTTGGTTAGATCCCATCCAGATCTGGGGCCTTATTTGTCCTTAATGACCTAAGGCCCTCCCACACTCTCTCAACAAGTATCTCATCACATGTTAGTGACCTCCCTGCTCTTTAGCTTAACACCTCCCTTGGAATTTGACCATCCATTTCCTCATAAAGACAGAACAGAAGTACTTCTTTAGTACCTCAGCCTGCTCCACCCTTTTCTGCCCACCCACCTTCTTTTTAACCTGCCGATCTGCCCCCACACTTCCTCTTCTCGCTGATGTATCTAAAAAAATCCTTCTGCCCCTCCCTGATCCCCTGTACCCACATTACTCTTTGGTTGCTTATTCATATGCATATTTTATTAATATTTTATTTATACAATTAATTCAAAAAGATGTGGGTAAATCAATTATATTTGAGGCTGATGTTATTCACCCATGAAACTGTTCTGTTACAGAAGCAAATATTTTTTAACTGGATAGCAAAAGGTAATTGGCGGTGATATTTATTTATCCATGCTCCCAGTCATTTGTGTAAACTGTGTTTAGATATGAATACATGCACAAAACAATTCTACATCAGATAAAGGCAGCTTCATTCAGGCTATTCTGTTTGATTTTTGGGTACCAAGTAGTGACGAATCGCTTAGTTATCTACCTGAAACTGCAAGCACTTGACCATTTCTATCTAAAAGCTTGCTCACCCCCCATACATCTTAGCGTTGTTACACACATCAATATGTATGTATAGATAGTGGCTTACAGCGCCAACTGTGACAATGGATATTACTCATTGGCCACTACTTTTCTTATATTTTGCTGAGCAACACAAATGACTTGTGTTCTAGCACTTGGTCTTTCCATATAATAGATACATGAGACCTACAGATCTTCAGTCCAAATGAGAGGCACACTTTGTATGATGTGGCTATACTGTAATTTTAATTTATTCAAGTTAGTTTCCCAGTGCAGGTTAATTTTCTTTTAAACATAATTCATTATACCATTTTTGAGATGATCCCTGCCTGTGATGCAAGTCTGTTTTTTTTTGGGGGATGCACTTTGGTGAATAGTACTACCCCATGAAGTTTATTGAGACAGATGTCAGACCTCTCAGTTTACAACATACACGTTTTGATCTTTTAACACTGCAGCAACATTTTAGATTGTAATTTTTAACCAGTCTAACAGATCCAATTAGAAACATAGAAACACAGACTTTGACGGCAGAGAAGGACCAGTTGGCCCATCTAGTCTGCCCATTTCCATACCTACAGGATAAGCTGCAGATCCTAGTTAACCAACAGCCTATTGCTTCCTACACCCCACAAGAATTGCCTTATGTCTGTACCATGCATTCTTAAATTCTCCCACTGTTTTAGACCCCTCCTCAGGAAGGCTGTTCCATGTGTACACCACCCTGTCTGTGAAAAATACTTCCTCACAGTGCCTCTAAGCTGTTCCCCTCTATCTTCAAATTGTGTCCCCTTGTTCTTGCACATCAGTTTTCTGAAAGATGTCACCTCTTGGACTTTGTTGACTCCACTGAGGTACTTAAAAGTTTCTATCATGTCACCCCTCTCCCTCCTTTCCTCAAGGGTATACATATTAAGCTCCTTTAGTCTCTCCTCATGGCTTCTCTGCAGACCCTGCACCATTTTAGTTGCCCTCCTCTGGACTGCCTCCATCCTGTCTACATCCTTGTGGAGATGGGGTCTCCAGAACTGAACACAGAACTCCAGATGGGGTCTCACCAGCTGTCTGAACAGAGGGATAACAAATTCTTGTTTTCTGCTGGTGATGCCTCCCTATACATCCCAATATCACCCCAGCCCTTCCTACTGCCTTCTCACCTTGCTTCTAACCTTTAGGTCATCTGATATGATTACCTCCAGGTCCCGTTCCATTTTGTTGTTGTTACTAACTCTCCCCATTGTGCAATCTTCCCTTAGGTTTTGTTTCCCAGGTGCATTATTTGCACCTCTTTGCACTGAATCCAAGCTGCCATGCTTCTGACCATTCCTCTAACCTTTCCAAGTCCTTTTCATTCTTTCTACACCTCCTTGTGTATCAACCCTGTTGCAGATCTTTTATCATCTGCAAAGAAGCATACTTTTCTTCCAATCCCTTTGCAATGTCACTTATAAAGGACTGGACCCAGTACTGAACCTCTGCGGTACCTCACTAGTAACCCCTCTTTCTTCAGAGTGGACTCCATTTACAATTACCTTCTGTGTCCTGTTGTCCAGTCAATGTTTTACCAGGCTACCACCCTGGGACCCACTCCCAGGCAGGTTAATTTGATTATTAATCTTTTGTGTGGGACTGTGTCAAATGCCTTGCTAAAGTCTAGGTAGGCCATGTCCACAGCCCCTTTCTGGTCTACTACTTTGGTCACCCAGTCAAAGAAATAAATTAGATTTGTCTGACATCACCTTCTGGATGTGAACCCCGATGCCTTGGGTCCTGTGCCCCACTTTCCTCTAGGTACTTAACAATTCTTTCCTTCAGAAGTTATTCCATCACTTTCCTACCATAGAGGTCAAACTGACAGGTCTGTAGTTTCCTGCCTCTGTCTTGCTCCCACATTTGTGAAGGGAATCACATCTGCCTCCTCCAGTCCTCTGGTACTACACCATTCTCCATGACTTGTTAAAAGGGTAGTCAGTGGTGTCACTAGTTCTCCCTTCATTCTTTTTCAATTCTGGGTTGAATTCCATCAGGCCCCATTGCTTTGTCCACCTTCAGTTTCAGGAGTTCTTTCAGAACCCTTCCTTCTGTGAAAGGACTTGGATTGACCCCTATCTAGAGTGCTTCTATTAATTGGATTAGGCACCTCCTCCTCCTCCACCTGCTCTTTTTGTGAATACTGAGCAGAAGTATTCATTCACTATCCCTGCTTTTCACTGTCCCTCTCTGCCCACCAACGGCCCTTTCTATTCAGCCTCACTATCCTCCCTTTGTTTTTCTATGCTCCTGATGTACTTATGAAAGGTTTTATCCCTTCTTAACCGAGTTGGCTATCTTTTCCTCAGTTTGGGCCTTTGCTATTCTGACTTCCTCCTGCTTCTTTCTGCCTTAACTGGAATAGTTCTCTGTCCTGCTCCTTCTGTGTTTCCTTATACTTCCTAAATGCTATCTTTTCCCTAACCTTCCCTCCACCTCTTTGAGAACCATAGTGGCTTTTTCTATCATTTGATTTGTTTATTTGCTTCACACAAAGACTTGTTGCCTCTGTGATGGCAGTTTTGATGTTCCCATTGTTGCTCCACCTTTCCTCCTAGCCTATTGCTAGTGCTTTTCTAAGGCTCACTCCCATCTCACCAAAGTTAGCCCTCCTGAAGTCCAGTACCCTCACTTTTGTATGGCTTTGACTCTGTAATTGTGTTTATCATGAACCACACTGTTTGGTGGTCACTTGTACCTAGACTGCTACCCACTTCTAGATCTGAGATCCTGTCGCTATCCCCATTTGAGAGTCACGATGTCTAAGATTGCTCCCTCATGAGTGGGTTCCAAAACTAGCTGTCTGAGGCATGCCACCTGTCACGGCATCGAGAATGACCCTACTCTTGGAAGCGACTGCAGCAGAGGTACTCCAGTTAACATCTAGCATATTGAGATCCCCATTAAGAGTATCTCCCTTTCTCTGCCATCCTAAGGATGCCTTCTATCACATCCTTGTCCATTCCTCTTCCTGACATGAGGGTCTGTATATAACCCTCCCCTCTTCTACCCTCCTGTCTCTTCTGTAGGTTGTGTACCTGGTATGTTAACATCCCAGTCATGGTTCTCTGTGTACCATGTTTCTGTGACTGGTATGATATCCAAGCATCCTCTTCCATCAAGGCCACAAGTTCAGGAGCTTGTTGCCCAAACTATGGGCATTGGTACTCATTACCCACCATTTCTTGATGGCCTTACCCCTTTTGCCCCATCCCTGTCCTTATTGCCTTAGTCATTTTCTCCATTTACCCCAGCCCTTCTCCCTATCAACATCTCTATCTTGGTGTTTACCTCACTTACTACCCTGATTATTTTTGGGGCAAGGATTTCCCTGCTCCTTTCTAGTGCTTCCTTCTTGGCTAGTTTAAATGCTTGCCAATGAAGCATTTAAACCCATCACCTAGTATCCTGGTTCCCTCCCAGAAAGATGCAGACCATCTAGCCAGTATAGCACTGTATCACTCCAGGTGGACCCCAGTCCCCAGTGAAGCCAAATCCCTGAGCTCTGCACCAATTTTTCAACCACTGATTGAATCCCATGGTGTGGAGCTCCCTACCTCATCCATACCATAGACAGGCAGCACCTCCGAGAAGGGTACCATGCATGCTACTTGTCTAAGGCCCTCCACAACTCCACAAATGATTCCTGCACTGCTCTGATCCCTTCTCAGCCAGGTCATTTGTCCCTAGGTGGACAATGACAGCCAGCCCTCCCCCATGTAGCTGCTCCAGCGATCCTGAGGATTTGCCCTGTCCCTCCAAGTCATGGTGCCAGTCTGGCAGCTAACCTCCCTCCCCTTCCTCCCCAGTTCTACCCTCCTAACAATGGTGTCCCCACTAGGAGTTGTTTCTTCCCAGTGGGGTCCCATGCCACCCTCCTGTGGTTCTCCTTTGTGGAGGTTCCCAGCATCGTCCTTGGTCTCCACTGTGGGTTCCTCCATAGAGAAACCACACTTTGCCAGAATAGCATATGAATTGTGGAGAGGTACAGCTGGAGGGTGCATCTCTGTTCCACCACCCTCACCCTCCTGAGCCCACTGTGGTCCAACTGCTCCTCATTCTGGCAACCTCTGAGGCAATGGCAGTGGCCTCGGTGGTCCCTGGAGTGGGAGGAGGTCCCGCAAATCCTGGCCTACTCAGTCTGGAGACGAGCAACCTCCCTCAGCTCAGAGAGTGCCTGCAGATGGGAGAACACTGAATCCTTCAGAACGCCTCCCAAAAGACTGCTGCTCCACAGCCACTACGTTGTTCTAATCCCATCATATTTTATTTCTGGACCCTTAACTTTTGTTTGGAATATTTACTTTTTCCTCTTTTTTTCTCCCTACTTACTTACTGCCTCTGTGCTCCTTAAACTCCTGATCTTCCTGTTCTGAGACAAGAAGTTCCAATATTTCTCAGTAGTCTCCTTACTTGCTCAGAGTCAGACCTCCAGCAGCTGGGGGGACAGAGAGCTACTCTTTTCCTTCTAGTATGGTGAGTCTTTCGTGGCTCTGGATCACTCACTTCCTGCTCCCAAACAGGAAGTTTCTGTTGTCAGTCGAATCCTGTGCCTATAAAAGTAGAACTGGATTAGGGTGGAGGCAATATAGTCCCAGTAGAAAAGTATAGTTATAACAGCAGCTCCTTCTTCTTGGTGTTCTCTGTCTGTTCTCTACCTAGCAGGTAAACAATAACCTTCTATCTCAACTATCATTATGTTTCACTCAAGCATTAGTGTCATTAGAGGCAATCATGTGCTGAAAAATAAGGCACCTCTAAAAAAATAGTACACGATACAGCTTGTATATTTGAATTAGTTGCAATAATTAAATTCAAGCGATATTACGTGGTACCCCATCTGCAAGTCTGTGGGCTTGATGGGGCACACCTGCCTGGTGCCACCACTCTGCCCTAGTACTGCCATCCATGCACACAGTGCTCCTTGGGCTCTCACCACAGGTCCCAGGTCGGTGTCCCATGTCCTGTTGTACTGGTGCTGACTCGTCACCGGGGAGGGGGGCATGACAGCACCCTCCATCAGACCCCTCCAGTGAGACACCCTTTGGTGCATCATCCCACCTGTGACAAATCTGTGGACTGTGGTGCAAGGACCCCTGTTGTTCAAGAATCCGCGCAGGGTCCCTCAAGCACCAAGGCTGCGGCAGGCAGGGGTTCAGCTCAACTTGCGCCACTCTACCAGTGCTCTTAAAATAACACCCAATATCTTATTCTTTTTCATTAAATATTTCATAAAAATACTATACCATACAGTCTGTGATTCACTTTCTTGAATGAATACACCAGTTAACTTCAGCTGAGTTTCTGGCATTTGTATTTGATTCAATGTGCTGATTCACTTTGACTGCCTTCTAGATAGTAGAGGTTCAAATTTAATTTTTTATTTTGATGTTATTTTATATGGAAAAATCTGTGGGCTAAAACCCATTTGCACAGATGTCCAGTTTAGACATATACCATGCATAAACACATATATTGGTACAGCTGTATGGCCTTGTCACCAGCCTGAAAGACTAATATTTCATCTTCAGATGAAGAGTATTCATCTGAACTAAAAATGTTTGAATCAGCCGATGCCATTATTTGTAATGATGACAGGAGTCAATGATGTAATCACAACTGTGTAGCTGGCGCTGAACCTGATAGCTTCTGCTAGCATTAGTTTCCTTGGTCACAACTTGGGAGTGCCAAATTAGACAGCATATATGTTCAGGAGTTCTTAAACGTGTCACTTGACAATGTATTATTAATAAAAACACAACAAATACTTACCATAATGTTATGGAAAGACGTTTTTATTTCCTATCTCCTTTAACTATTTATTGTGCTGTATGAAATTGATTATTCTTTGAAAGTTATGCTTCACTTTTACTGTCTTTATGAACTTGTTCATTTAATTCTGAGGCACTATATGTGAAGGAAGGACTGAAGTGTGTAAGGGAGGAAGGGAGGAGGGTAGTACGGAGTCACTTTGGATGCAATCCAGGATTCCAAGAATAGGATTCTTAGAATGGGAGTGGTGTATAGGCCCCATCTCAGATGGAGGAGTTAGACAGGTAACTAGCGGGACAGATCAGAAGGACCTGTGAGAAGGGTAGTGTGGTGATTGTGGGGGACTTCAACATGCCAGGAGTGGACTGGAGTACCCCAACAACCAGGAACAGAAGGGAGCAGGTACTGCTGGATGCCTTCCACGACAGCTTCCTGCTGCAAATGGTCAGTTAACCAACCAGGTTAGGGAATACCATTGACCTTGTGCTGGCAATTGGGGACTATGTGAGAGAACTTACAGTGGAGGAACCACTGTCAGGAGTGACCATCACTCAGTATGGCTCACATTGGATATGGGCAAGGAAGGAGTGGAATCTGACACAAGAGTATTGGACTTCAGCAAGGCCAACTTTGGGAGAATGGGGAAGTGGTAACAGGGTACCTGGCCAGAATTCAATCTAGTATGGACACTAACCAGAGGTGGGAGCTCATAAAGCTGGGGATAGGGAGGCAACCAAACCTGCTGCAAGGCCCAGAGCAAGAAGGCTAGGGCTAAGAAACTGAGCTGGTTGAGCAAGGAGGTCATGGAAAAGGTAGGGAGGAAAAGAGCTGCCTTTAGGAAGCACAAGAAAACAGGGAGAGGGAAGGACAGGGAGGAGCACTTGATGGAATCAAAGGAGGTGACAAGGGCTGTAAGGGGAGCCAAGGCATCTATGGAACTCAGGCTGGCAAAATGCATTAAGAAGGGGGAGAAGGACTCTTTAGGTACATCAGGGAGAAAAGGAGCTGTAAGGACCACATAGTAAGAATTAGGAAGGAGGGGGGTTGGGTGGAATCAGGGGCGTATAAGGCAGAAGCACTAAATGAGTACATCTGCTCAGTATTTACTAAAGAGAAGAGGGGGTAACACAAGGGGGGAGAAAGGGCAGAAACGGGGGAGGGGTGACAGATGGGAAATCATGGAGGGCAGAGTTCGGGAGGGTTTGAAGGCACTGAGGGTGGATAAGGTGCCAGGCCCAGATGGCCATCCACCCCAGGGTACTGAAGGAGCTGGCAGAGGTCCTTGCAGGACCTTTGGCAGACCTATGTAATGCCTCATTACATTCAGGGTGTGTACCTCAGGACTGGAGGATGGCTCATGTGGTGCCTCCACAAGAATGGCCCCAAGGATGAACGGGAAAATACAGATCAGTGAGCCTCACATCCATCATGGGTAAGCTAATGGAGACTATCCTGAAGGAGAGGCTGGTGGCTCTCCTAGAGGCCAAAGGACTGCAGGACAGCAGACAACATGGCTTCATATGGGGCAGATCCTGCCAAACCAACCTGGTAGAGTTCTATGACTGGGTAACTAGGCAACTGGACAGAGGCCATGCAGTGAATGTCCAGTATCTGTACTTCAGTAGGGCATTCGACTTGATGCTGCATGGTAGGCTGGGAAGTAAGTCAGTAGGCACAGGGCAGGTGCAAAGCTGGTGAGATGAGTAGGGAACTGGCTTCCAGGGAAGGCAACAGAGGGTGGTGGTGGGTGGGGAGCTCTCACACCCAAGGGTAGTGGTGAGTGGTGTTCCACAGGGCTCGGTGTTGGGATCAGTGTTGTTTGGGATATTCAATGCAGACATATCATTGGACACCAAGAGCAAGATCAGTCTGTTTGCTGATGATACCAAGGTAGGTGGATAACCTAGGGGATGGCAGGGTAGCAGGATGATCTGGAAAAGCTTGAAACCTGGTCAGACGCCTGGGAACTGGGGTTTAATATCTAAAAGTGCAAGGTGCTGCATTTTGGGATGAAGAACACAAGGAGGAGTTACCAGCTGTGGGGTGTGCAGCTAGCCCAGACAGAGGAGGAGAAGGATCTGGGGGTGCTCATTACAGGGTAAATGAACAACTCAGCACAATGTAGGAAGGCAGCTGCAAAGGCCAACAAAATGCTGGGTTGTATTGCAAAGGGTATATCCTCAAGGAGGAGGTGGATTCTGCCACTGTATAGGTCATTAGTTAGACGCACCTGGAGTAATGCATGCAGTACTGGTGCCCGTATCTGAAGAGGGACATTAAGTTACTGGAGGGGTGCAGCACAGGGTGACAAAGATGATCAAGGGGCTAGGGGACTTATCATATGAGAGGAGGCTGAGGGAGTTGAACATGTACTCACTGGAGGAGAGGAGGGACGGGGACATGATTGAAACCTTTAAGTACATGAAAGGAATAAACAAAACAGGTACAGAGGGGCTTTGTCAAAGTAAGGGAGGGAAGGGACACCAGGGTCGTGGATATGAGACTGGAGGGAGGAAAGTTCAAGAGGGAGATGAGGAGACAATTTTTTACAGAGAGGGTGGTGTCTGGGTGGAATGTGCTACCTGTAGAAGTGGTATCCAGTAGAACAGTGGACTGCTTCAAAAGGGGATGGGACAGGACAAGGGGTAGGTTCAATGAAGGGGAAGCATGGAAGGGATGGGCAGCTGCAGAATAAGGATGCTAGCTGCACATTCGAGCAGACTTGATAGACCTCTAGGCCTTTATCTGCTGGCAAATTTCATATGTTCGTATGAGTGTACAGCCATTCTGGACAAATACTTTTAACAAATACAAAACTGAATTTAAAGTTAAGGATAGGATTCTGCATTTGTCAGATTTATATACTATCATGCTGCAGCCCTTTATTATCAAGGTTGAAACCTTATGCTACATGAAAAATAAACTTGAGTGGCCTTTGGACAGTACAGTTAGCTTCCTGGATTCATGGTGTGTGTTTGTGTGTGTGGCCATAATCTCCCCAGATTTCTGTGTATGTCAATCAGGGCTGGTTCAGTTGTCAGAACTGTGATTTACTGCATCATTCAGCCATGCACTTAAAATGAGATTCTTAAAGATTCTTGAGAGGTCTGAATGAATATATGTAATTTTAACTAACTTATTTGTTACTTGCAACTATAAAGTTGAGTGACATGAGAGCCACCTGAAGAACTGCTAGGGTAAGTCTGGAAAAATAATTTAAAACTACTGAAGTAGAACTCTATACTAATACATTTTTCTGACCTACCTACCACTAGTTCTTCTGGCGTTCTCGTGCCACTTCACTTTTAAATGCAAGCAACAAATACGTTAGTTGAAATCACATACATGTCTTTAAACTTGATTGTAGTCCACTAGAAGACAATGAACTTCTGGTATTACTGTATATTGATAATGCAGGATGTAAACAAGCAGGGATGGACTAATTGTAACTGTCCAGTTATATGCCAGAAAATTACTTTCTTGAATAATATTGATAAATAATGCAGATGTAGAAGAAGGAAAGAGGGAAAAAATTTGACAAATCAGTGCAATTTGAAATATAGCTATATCATTGTAAGCAACTGTAAAGAACCAAAAGGTGATTTTACTACACATTCTGTATTTTAATCTAATCTATAAGGTTTGCATGGTGCATTCTTTACATAACATCACAAGGACCTCTACAGAAAATCTAGTTATTCACTTAAAAGTGAGATTCTTAAAGATGCTTGAGAGATGCAACCTATAGAGTATTAACGAATGAGGCATAACCAGAAAGTCAAGAACCCGAAGCCAAGCCAAGCACTCACACTCTAAATACTGTTCAGGCTCATGTGAGTGATTTGATTATATTAGGACTCACCCCACCTGCTTTTCTAAAGTTTAGTTTAATATAATTTACCAGGTGTCACATTTCCTGTTAAAAGAAAACATTTATACCATATTCGGAACTACATACTGTAAGTATAGTAAACTCAAAGTGCTTAGGGCCTGCAAATCTCCATTTAAGCCACTGCACACATCAGTTAAAGGTATTTCTCCTCTGGGATGATGATTAAACTTAAGGCCACTTGATTTTAAGCTGCCAGACCAGAAAATGGTCTTCTCTCTTCCTCAAAATAAGGACTATGCACAAATGCCTACACATCACGAAAGGGCAGGCGCATAGCCATTCCCTACGACCGTATGCCACGCTGCAGTGATCTGCACACCCCTGGTGGCATTCACCATGGGCATGCTAGAGCCATGCACTCTGGATCCCCGGCTGGCCACGTGGCATTGCACCAGAGGGATGCCAGGGACATTCCTTGTGATCACGGGCATTCATTAAGGTGTGCAGAGTTGGGTGGGACTACGACATGAGGGACCATGCCATGATTCCCTTGCATGTATATGTCCCCTGACACCAGCTGGCAGTGGCATTGGGACCCCTGCTATAACATTGCCCAATCCCATTGGGCTAAGAGGGAGGGCTGGAGGTTGCCATTCATGCAAATGCCCATTGTTCATTCCCAGGAGGGTACCTGCTTTCTCAGGGTTCCCTACTCAGTTGTGAAGTGAACCACTATGAGACCGGAGATGGTCATCCTATTGGTTGTCCACCTTCAGCCTGCACTCCACCTCTGCTCTACAGTGTTCCTTAGCTACGTGGCTGTGTGCCGGGGTACAGCTTGGCAGCTGGGATTAATGAATGCTGGCCTGCACATGGCTTCCCCAGGGTGCAGAGATTGCAGGAAATAAGCTCATTCTGTGCTTATTTCAGCTTAGGACCCTATGGTAGTCTAGAATAACCAAAGGTCACATTCTATCTAGGTGGAGGAAATCTGATTTAGTTGAACCTTACATTTTTACAATTCCTGGAAAATAGCTGGCTCTTTCCTTTGCATGTCTTCTTTCTCCTTTGTTCATAGAAACATAGAATTTGATGGCAGATAAAGACCACTTGATCGACTCAGTCTGCCCATTTCCCTACCTAATGGATAAGCTGCAGATCCTAGTTAACCAACAGCCTACTTCCTCCTACCCCCACTAGAATTACCTTATGTCTTTCCCATGCATTCTTAATTCCCTCACTGTTTTTGACTCCACAACCTCCTCAGGAAGGCTGTTCCATGCATCCACAACCCTCTCTGTGAATAAATACTTTCACATTACCTCTGAGCCATCCCCCTCTATCTTCAGATTGTGCCCCTTGTTCATTCACATCTCTTTTTCTGAAAGATGATACACTTGGATTCTTGTTGATTCCCTTTGAGGTACTTGAAAGTTTCCGGTCATATCCCACTTCTCCTCCTTTCCTCAAGGGCATACATATTAAACTCTTTTTGTCTCTCTTCATATGGTTTCTGCAGATCCTGCACCATTTTAGTTGCCCTCCTTGGACAGCCTCCATTCTGTGTCCTTGCAGAGATTGGGTATCAAGAACTGCATGCAGTACTCAAGATGGGGTCTCACCAACTGTCTGTACAGAGGGATGATAACTTTGTTTTCTACTGGTGATGCCTCTCTATGCATCCCAGTATCCCCCGGCCCTTCTAACTGCCTTCTCACATTGCTCGTCCACTTTAGGTCATCTGAAATGACCTACCCCAGGTCCCGTACTATTTTTGTTGTTGTTAGTATCTCACCCCATTGTGTACTCTTCCCTCGGTTTTTGTTTCCTAGGTGCATTACTTTGCACTTCTTTGCATTAATCTAAGCTGCTATGCATTTAACCATTCCTCCAACCTTGCTAAGTCCCTTCTCATCCTTATCACCCCACTTTATGTATCAACCGTGTTGCAGATCTTTGTGTCATTTGCAAAGAGACATACTTTTCCTTCGAGTCCCTCTGCAATGTCACTTGTTAAGACATTAAAGAGGACCACTCCCAGTACTGAACCCTGCAGTACCCCACTAGTAACCCCCTTTCTTCAGAATGGACTCCATTTACTACTACCTTCTGTGTCCTGTTGTCCAGCCTAATTTTTACCCAGGCTACCACCTTGGAACCTACTCCAAGACTGGCTAACTTGTTTATTAATCTTTTGTTTTGGACTGTGTCAAATGCCTTGATAAAGTCTAGGTAGGCCACATACACAGCCCTCCATGGTCTACTACTTTGGTCACCCAGTCAAAAACTCTATTAGATTCGTCTGACATGATCTTCCCCTGTGAATCCAGGGTCTATGTGATAATGGTGAACACCCAAAGGCGATCTCCTATATCGCTCAGTCAGAGTGCCGAACACATTTTCAGCACTCTGACAACCCTGGTGCACCAGCACAATGGTGCCAGGACATATTTTTACTACTTTCTGTGTGGGTTGTGCCCCCACACACCCCATCATGGGGATTCGCCTCTGCACCCCCCACTTAAGGATTCTCATCTGCAGGGGGTGCATGTCGGAGGGTGAAAGTAGTAAAATAAAAGTTCGGCAGGGCACAATAAAAATCGCACTAGCACCCGGACCTAAACTCAGTACCTCGCCACCCCAGCCATTGCCCAATCTCCAATGCCATGCCGCAGCTCGACCAATGACCACAGTGCCACCCCTACAGACTCTCCACCCCCAGCCTACGCTTTGCAGTGCTCAAGCCCTACCCACCACAAGACGTACGTATAGCGTACATCCTGTCACTTAGTTCACCCACCCCCTCATCCAGTCACCCTACCCACAGTTGCCATAAGTGAATTATGCGAGGAAGGTGTCGCCATAACGGACGGTGCCCTTCCTTATGTGCCCACTTCATGGGTTACCATGAATCCATGTTGCACTGGGTCCTGTGCCCCGCTGGTCTCTAGGTTCTCAACAATTCTTTCCTCAAGAAGTGATTTCATTATTTGCTCTACCACTGAGGTCAAATTAACAGGTCTGTAGTTTTCGCCTCTGCCTTGCTCCCACTTTTGTGAAGTGGAATCACATCCACCCTTCTCCAGTCCTCCTCCAATGATTTCTTAAAGAGGGTAGTCAGTGGTGTCACTAGTTCTCCCCTTGTCATTATTTTCACTAATGAAAAGAGGAGCAAAGAAGGCTGAGGCGCGTTAGCACCTATACACTGTAGTAGTAGTATTCCATTTACCTCCTTTTTGTATGTAAGTATCAAGTCTGGTTTTAAAAATTGTTTTATTTTACTTGAAACCACTTCCTCTGCTAGACTGTTCCATAGATTGATCATCCTCTCAGTGAATAAATACTTTCTTTTAGACTTCTAAATCTAGTGCTTTTACCTGTAAGGTATGTCTCAAGTAATGGACTTGTTGTCTTTGAACTCTATTTTTATTTCCTTAGTCAAAATGTTAGATTTAATTATTTTGAAGAGTAAAAGTAAATCACCCCTTGTCCTACGTAGTTCCAGGTGTACAGTCCCAATTGTTTAATTCTTTTCTTGGTATGGTTCTGTCTTTGTCTCACTTATTATTTTAATGAATCTGTGTTGTACTTTTTCTGTTCTTTGTATGTCTTTTTTCTTATAAGGATTCCATAACTGGCTTCATAGTCATCATCATCATCATCATCAAATCTTTATTTATTCAGGCGAGCATCATTGAGCAAGGCTCATTTACAAGATGGATCTGATAAGGTCAAGGTTCAACAGTTGATACACAACAGATACATCAATACACTTACATAAAACAGTTATACATACAGGAAAAAACATTTATAAACACAGTGATGTACAGTAAAATTCACATGATAAAGTGGGTTGTAGGAAAGTTGAGCTAATATTTACAGTATATACAGTGTATACATATCCCAGTGGAGGCCATGGCAAACACACAGCATAATGTAATACTAGGATGGTGGAAGGTATTACTGGGTGCCATAAGATGGGGTGTCTGCCTGGGAGGAGAACTGAAGAACAAAGATTATGCCATATATGGTGAATTTTTGGGAGGGAGATTGTGAGATGACAAAGCTAGCTCTAGTGGTAGCAACTGCATTTCTCTGTGAAGAAAACTGTACAACGCTGTTTAAAGGATGCAATTGGAATAATATTGGACAGTTTTAGGATTTTTATAGGGTGTTCCATGCTATAGCTAGAGAATAGCTGATTGCTGCCCTCCCTAGCCAGGTGTTGAATTTGGGCAATTTGAACAGGATGATGTTGTTGCTTCTAGGCGTAGGAGCTAGGAATGGTCTGAGTGAAGCAGTCCAGAATATAGTTTGGAAGTTTTTGATAACGCTCTGTAAATCCATAGATCTGCATTTCTGTTCCTTCTGAGTGTAGGGAAACCCATCCAACTGCAGCATATAGAGAGCAATGATGGGTATTAGATGGCAGATCTGTTATGAATCTTATTGCTCTATGGTATAAGGTATCCAACTTGTGTAGGTAGGAGATGGGGCAGTGACTATAAAGGAAGTCTGCATAGTCAATAACTGAGAGAAAATGGCCTGGACTAACCTCATCTTTGAATCTCTGTTTAGGAAGGGTTTTAATCTATAGAAAAGGCCAAGCCTTTGAGCTAAGCTTTAGCAGTTCTTCTAAGTGATGAGTGAAGTCGAGTTTGCTGTCAATCCACACACCTATGTATTTGAATTTTTCTACATACTCCAGATTTTCTCCAAGTATAGTGCATAGCTGGGGAGAATGATTGAAGAGGAGGTGCTGGTGGAGCTTTGATTTGTGAACATCATTGCTTTAGTTTTCTTTGCATTTAACAGAAGCTTTTTCTCAAGCAGCTGATATTGTAACAAGGAGAATTCTGTTTGTAGGATTTCACAGGCAGCTGCAGAAGAAGGGTTGCTGACATACAAAACAGTGTCATCAGCAAAGAGGTGTACAGAGGATTTGGTAAGGGTTGAATCAATATTATTTATATAGATGGCAAAAGGAAAGGACCCAGGATAGAACCTGGGGGACTCTTCTAACAGTGGTTTTAATGGGGATAGGTTACCTTCAGCTTTACCTGCTGTCACCTACTGGTAAGATAACACCTGAACCACTTAAGGAGGGTGGAGCTAGGCCAATGAAGTGCAAGGATGATAGTAGAAGCTCATGGTCCACAGTGTCGAATGCTTTGCTCAGGTCAAGAAATACTGCACAGACATTATTCTTTTTATCTAATTCGGTTTGCCAGTCATTTGTGACCTTGGCTAGTGCAGTGATAGTGCTATGTTGGCCCTGAATCCAGATTGAGCTGAATTCAGGAGGTTAGCATCGTCAAGCTATTCCCTTAACTGGTACTCACTAATTCTCCAGCATCTTGGATAGCACTGGTAGAATGGAAATGGGCCTGTAAATATTAAGGTCCATAGGGTCCCCTGATTTTAGAAGAGGAACCACTTGGGCTGTCTTCCACAGTGTGGGAATAGAACCAGAGTTTAGAGATAGGTTAAAGAGATGTGTTAGGGGACTGCAAGTACATGGGATGCAATCTTAGAAAGTAGGGGTCCAGAGAGTCTGCCCCTGCGCTTTGTTTGGTATCCAGCTGCCATAGTAGGTCCTCTACTTGCTTCAACAGTACAGATTTGAAGCTGAAGAAGAGTCAGCTCTCTGAGCACCAGTGTACTGGGAGCTTAATTGTTCCCGCAGCAGGTTAGCTGGAGAGGTGTCAAAGGCAGGGCCAGCTGTTGTGAAGTGGTTATTGAAGGTGTCCAGAATTTCCATTTTGCCAGTGATAGGGCCACAACTGTGGTGTAATTGAGTTGGTAGGAGGTGCTAGAATCCTGCCCAACCATACCTTTGATGGTACCCCAAAACCTAGCAGGATTATGATAGGAGTCGAGCTCAGCCAAGTAGAAGGCAGCCTTTGCATCCCTAACTTTCTTGGTGCATCTATTCTGGCTTTCCTAAAGATCATCCAGTCATTTGCATTCTTGTTTTTCTTGCCATTTTCCAGAGTTTGTCTCTCTCCAGCAGTGCAGCTTTGAGGTCAGCTGAAAACCAACGACAGGATATGTTTTTATTCGGATACTAGAGATTGGGGCATGGATGTTAAGGGCACTTACTATAATGCTATTTAGCACCTGCTGTGCCTTTTTCACAGAATGGGCAAGATAAAACTCTTGCCAGCTTGGAGAGTGAGCTAGATCATGCAAATATCCTTCAGTATTGATGTTTTTCTTGGATCTCCTCATGAGGAATTTTGCAGGGTTGTTGTTTTGCTGGAAGATCTTACCCCTGCGATGGGGGCAGTGATCACTTATATTGCAGATAAGCACTCCAGCAAGATGTGGTATCACGTGTGACCTGTACAATGGCATCATTGCCATGGACTGTCTACACCTAATATTTCTTCTAATAGCATATGATATATGGTTGGCCTTGCTAGTGGCATTGGTACATTGGGGACCAAGTCCATATTAGTGTCTACTAAAACACCCAGGTCTCTCTCAGTGCCAGAGCTATTAAGTAATGTATTGCATATAAAGTGTTTACTAATTCTTTTTGTTCTTTTACCCATATGCAGGACACAGAATTAGTTCTTTACAATTCTGGGGTGAAACTCATCAGACCCCATTGTCTTGTCCACCTTCCATTTTAAGAGTTCTTTTAGAACCCTTTCTTCTGTGAAAGGACTGGTATCGACCTCCCCATCCAGAGTATTCTATTGTCTGGTTTAAGTACCTCCCCTTCCTCTTCTTTTGTGAATGCTGAGCAGAAGTATTCATTCAGTGTCCTGCTTTTTACTGTCACCATCTACCCACATTCCATCCCTTTATTAAGCCTTGGTATCCCTCCCTTGGTCACTTTTCACTCCCTAATGTACCTATAAAGGTTTTATTCCCCTTCTTAACAGAGTTAGCTATCTTTTCCTCAGTTTGGGCCTTTGCAATTCTGACTGCCTTCCCAGATTCCTTCTGCTTTAACTGATATAGTTATCTGTCCTGCTATGTCTGTGTTTCCTTATATTTCCTGAATGCTATCCCTTTCTCCTTAACCTGCCCTGCCACCTCGTTTGAGAACCATGGTAGCTTTTTCATACTAACATACTAACATACTATTTGCCAGCAGATTAGGCCTTATGGTCTATCAAGTCTGCTCGAACCTAGATCCTTAGTTGGTGCGAGACCTCCCATCCCTTGTGCTCCAGAAACCCCTATCATCCATCCCCACCCCCGACAGGCCATCATCTGATACATCCACTTTCTGTGTCTGTCCCACCTCTCTTAAAGCCCTCCACTGTGGATCTCTGAACCAGCTCACCAGGCAGAGCATTCCAAGGGTCCACCACCCTCTCAGTGAAAACCTCCTCCTCTTTTCCCCTCACCCTTCCACTTTCCAACTTCAAACCATGCCTCTGGTGATGCCTCCCTGCTTTAGTCTAAAGATCCCTTCATGTTTACCCTATTTATTCCCTTGAGGTACTTGAAGACCTCAATCATGTCCCCCTGTCTCTCTCTCTCTTCCAATGAAAACAGGCAGAGCTCCCTCAAGTCTGTCCTCGTAAGTCAAACTCTAGCCCGTATCATCTTTGTTGCCCTCCTCTGTACCCTCTCCAGGAGCTGTATGTCCCTCTTCAAGTGTGGTCTCCAGTACTGTACACAGTACTCAAGGTGTGGTCTAACCAGTCCATTGTACAGCGGCAGAATCACTTCCTTGCTCCTAGAGGTGATCCCCTTGTGATGCATCCCAACATCCTGTTTGCCTTGCTAGCTGCTCTCCTGCACTGCTCAGAGTTATTCATACATGTATCCACCATGACCCCTAGGTCTTTTTCCCTGTTGAGGCTTCCAGCACCTCCTCCCAGGGTGTACCTGTGTTTAGAGTTTCCCGACCAAGATGCAACACCTGCACTTGGTGATATTGAAATTTAATTTCCATGTGTGAGCCCAGCTTCCAGGGTGTCCAGGTCCCTTGCAGGCCAACCTCCCCTTCTCCCTCAACTACTGCTCCCATCTTGGAGTCATCCAAGAGACTCATTTCACACCCTATACCATCCCTGATGTCTGATATGTATGCATTAAACAGGATTGGACCCAGGACCGAGCCCTGTGGTACCCCACTACCAACCTCTGTAGGGTCGAGAGCTCCCACAGACCACTACTCTCTGAGTGCATCCAGCTATCCAGTTTTCAATCCATCTGACCATCAAAGGGCCTACTCCTAACCCCATCAGTTTCTCCACCAGACCATTGTGGGGACAGAGTCAAACGCCTTGCTGAAGTCCAAGAATAATACATCCACAGGCTTACCCCTGTCCAGTTCTGATGTTACCCATTCATAGAACTCACAAGGTTGGTTTGACATGATCTACCTGGCACAAACCCATGCTGCTGACTATCCAGACCTCCCACCTCCCCCAAGTAAACCCCAATGTCCTTTAGTATACGCCCATTAATTTTCCCACCACCGAGGTTAAACTGATGGGTCTATAGTTTCCTGGTACTTCCTTGACCCCCTTTATGGATTGATACCACATGTGCCTCTCGCCAATCCCTAGGTACCTCCCTGTCTCAAGTGACCTGTTGAAAGCTCCTCCAGGGTGCAGCCAGTATGTCCGCCAATTCCCATAGTACTCGGATGAATGCCATCCGCCCAGGAGATTTGTCTTTCTTTAGGCCTTGAGGGCAAACCACACCCTTTGGTGGGATGGCATCATCCGTCCCTCCACCTTACTGGTCTTTTTATCTTTATCCAGATGTGACACCCCTGGGGTACCTTTCTCCCTTTTGCTCCATTTCTGTTGCTCCCCTGATCCCACTCCTGCCGCTTCTATCCCCTTTGTGCCTTGCTTTGTAGATATCCCATCCCCTCCTAGTGAACACAGAGGCAAAGTACTGTTAAATACCTCTGCCTGGTCCTCGCCTCTTCCACCCACCCTCCTTCTGATCTCAATCTGCTGAGATGGCCCTTAGTTTTCTCCGCTCCCCAATGTACCGGAAGAACCCCTTTTCCCTCCATGTATCCACTGTGCCAGCTGTTGCTTTACTGACTTTGCCCTCACCATACGGGTGACTTTTCTAGATGCAAGCTGGTACATTTCCTTATCCCTATCCCTCTTGTTGTTTTATATTTTTGTAAGCCGCCTTCTTTTCTCTGACTGCTACCTGGACCTCACTGGACCACCAGCATGGTTTATGTGACCTTGCTCCCTTATTTCCAACTTAGGGCAGATCCTGACTGCCTCATGAAGTCCCCATTTTATGACCTCCCATCTCCTTTCCACACTTGTCATTGAAGTAATCCCTTCAAGTGATCCTTGAGAATATTTCCCTTGCCCATAAAGTCTGCCCCCTGAAGTCCACTGCCAGTGTCCTAGATCTCACCCCCACTCCCCCAATGCTTATTTGAAACCAGACAGTATTGTGGTCACTCCCAGTCAGGGGTCCTGTACAACCATGTCCCTTACCAGATCCCCATCTGCCAGAACCACATCCAGGACATGCCCCTCCCTTGTGGGCTCCATCACATGCTGTGTTAAGAACACATCCTGGAAGCCATCCAGCAGCCTCTGCTCCTTGGCCACCTTAGAGGACATGGTTCCCCAGTTTGTACCTGGCATATTAGGTCCCCATCAACACCACTCCTTCCCTCTTTGGTCCACACTGGGCAATGATGTTGTCCAGCAAACCATCCTCTAGAACATCACTCATCCTGGGGCCTATATGCTACTCCCAGCTTGACCTTATCTCCTGCTGGGGATCGTGAGTGACCCACAAGGCCTCCACGTTTCCTCTGCCTCTTCTACCATAGCAATTTCTATGTCATCTCTAATGAACATAGCCACTCCACCCCTCTGCCCTCCTTTCTATCCTTCCTAAGCATAGTGTACCCCGCATATTTAGGTCCCAGTCATGGTTTTGTTGGCCCACGCTTCGTGACTGCCGCCACATCCACCCACCCCTGAACAGCATGGCCTGGAACTCTGGCAACTTGTTTCGCAAGCTCCTGGCATTTACTAACACTAACCCCACCCCTTATCCCTGATCCTTTTGTCAAACCCCACCCAGATTCCTTATACTTCCATCCTCCCCTGCTCCTCCTGAAACCTCCACCTCCAGTCTGTTTCCCCTCCCCTTGGGCTTGAAGGCTACCCTCATCTGGAGGGAGGGCTTCTGGTCAGCCCTCCCTTATCCCTTCCCCTTACAAGTTTAAACCCCACCTTTCTTGTATGTAGTCAGCCATCCCCTGTTTAAGGACTTCCTTCCCTAATGGGGCAAGATGAAACCTGTCCTTGGCATATAGTCCCTTATCTTCCCAAACTCCATTCCAGTTCCCTAACACCCCCAACCCATTCTCTTTACCCCACTTCCTGAGCCATTCATTAACCTCTGTGAGCTTCATTTTTCTCCACTGAGGCCTTTGGTACTGGCAATATCTCCGAAGAAATGTTGCATCCATTATCCCGACAGACTCTGGCAAGTTCTTGGAACCTTGCTTGATTTCCATAATGCTATTTCCTCTAGATCATTAGTTCCCAAATGCACCAGGAAATCCGGTTTCCTCCACAATCCCTAACCATTTCATACACCATGAACTTTGCTCTGTGCACTGTCAGCCCAGAGATACTCACTACCTTCACCTGGCTATGGCATCCATCCCCTGTCCCTCCCAATGGATACCCTTAATCATCGAGTCTCCCAGTAACAGAACCTTAACACCGCCATCATCCTTATGGTTACCTCCACTAGCCCTCTCAGCCCCCCTCCCCACTTTATTCATGATCGCAATTTCATGGGAGTCTTCCGCCTTATTAGAGACCCCCTTGTCACCCTCCCCTTTCTGCCCCCTTGCTATTTGCCCACTTAACTCAAACCCCTCTGAATAGGTGTCCCTTTAACCTCTCTATCTGAACCATTTATCCTGGCCCTGATGGTTTCCCTTCCCCGCACCCCCCATCCCCCTTGTAATAGTACCCCTGTCTCCAGAGGTTTCTCTGTGGGTCCCTTAGCTAGGGCCCCATCCTTGGTACTGACCTTCCTGCTGAAGGGGGTCCTCTCCCACCTCCTTGTCTCCCAGTTTCTCTCCAATCATGCTTTCCTCCCTCATGTCTGGAATATGTTGCATCACCCCCATTGCTTAACATATATGTTTCCCCTTCTCCCTCTGGGACTATGTCTATCCTTTCCATAGCTGTTCTGTGATGCCCTCTGGGTATCTGACTCCCTCCCCGGCCTCTGTATAAGTTTCCTCATTTCCACCAACCCCTTCCTCCCCTCTAGGATGCTTAGTATCTCAAATTTATTGTGACATTCTATGTCAGCCTCCATCAAGTAACCGAGTTTCCCTGACTGCATCTCTAAACTGACCCTCTTCTTCCTCTCTTGCACTGTTCACCTTAGGAGCTCCTTCCCACAGTCTGCTGTTTTAGGCTTCCACAACAGCCTTCCTGACTCTTCCCCTCCAGTCTCCTTGAATTCAGAATTTTCACCTATCGCTTTCCCTTAGCATCAACTTCCTATCTAAGGGTCCTCTGTCCCTAATATCCCCACTTCTGCTTGCTGTAGCATAATGTCCTGTAATTTCAGAGCATTGCCCCAGCCTCCCTCAGCCCCACCCTTCTGCTGCCCATATCCACACCCTTATCCTTGGACACCCCCAGCTCCCACAGCTTACTCCTTAACCAATATACCTCACTCCTGATACAAGATAGCTGTCTACAGAGTGGGCAGCCTCCCTCTCAGGCCCAATTTATAATTATTGCCATCCCACAGCCTGTGCAGCCTACCACCCTTCCGAAGATGCCTGCCATGGTGGAATATGGCCACCCTGATTATCCTCCTCTGTTTATAATAGCTTTCCCCTTTCTCAGTCCCTTTCCCTGGAGTACAGTTTCTCTCTATACTGACTGTAGTTATTTACAAACCCAATTTCAACCCCACCAACAAAGTTCCAAGTCTCACAAACACATACAGTCCAGTATGTGTTCAGTCCCACTAACAGTGTGTGTAAGCAGACACCAGGTACCGTATGATGTCACAGGCCCACCAACTCCTGTTGCTTCAAATTTCAGTCCCAAACAGAAATACTCAGCCCTTCAATCCCAACCCCCAGTGGCTTTTCAGTATTTTCAGTATTTTCCTTCTTTTGTTTTGTTGATTTGCTTTACATAGAGGCTTGTTGCCTCTGTGATAGTAGTTTGATTGTTCCCCATTGTTACTCCTCCTCTTCCTCCTTCTTGCCTGTTTGCTAGTGCTTTTCTGAGGCACTCTCCCATTTTATAAAGTCATCCCTTCTAAAGTCCAACACACTTGCATTTGTATGGCCTAACTCTACAACTGTGTTTATTGTGAAAGACACTGTTTGGTGGCAACTTGTTCCCAGATGACTACTCACTTCTAAATCTGAAATCCTCTCTCCATCCCCATTTGAGAGTACCAGGTCTAAGATTGCTCCCTCCCAGGTGAGTTCCAACACTAGCTGGGTTCCAATACTAGCTGTTCTATATGTGTCATCAGATGATTTTCTTTAGCTGCATCATGCTCTTTAGTATATGCTGCATATAGCCATTCCTCTTACAAATGCTTTCGGTGCCTCTCACCAAATCACTGCTAAGGAACCCCTTCCTTGTTATTTAGAAAAACTTGTATCTCTCACTCCATTTGAGTGGTGAACTCCTCATCTAGGATAATCCTGAGAGCTAAGGACCAGGGTTTATGGGTGACTTCTTTCCCATAGAGTGTGATTACCCATTGGGCATGATTATAGTACAAGACTGGCACATATTAGACACATCCCGCTGAGTTTAAAATAATCTGTGAAACCAGAAGCAGGGCTTTTCTAGTGTATTCTATGTTTGGGATGTATGTCAGAAGGACTATTCCTTAAGGATTTAGGTGCTTTCAGACATCCACAAGGCCCATTCCATACTATTGTATAGTGGGATCCTGAACTATATGGGGCTGGTTTAGACAGCAGTACAGATCTATAGTATCTAGCATGGTGTCCCACTGGTGTTAGTCACCCTCCAAATACCAAGGTATGTGGAAGGCCAGCCATTTCCACTGACACTGAAGTTATAGTAAAAAAATTGTATTATTGTGCTAACATTGTTATTACTATTGCCCATATTTGTAAATAATTCTGAATATATATTGCTATTTACAGATTCATACAATCCTGAATACCTGCATAGTGCAATAGACTAAAGCCCTTTATTTACACTGCAATAATTAAAGAAAATATTTTATTTTGAAGAACTGTTAGTGCTGCAACCAAATGCAATTTCTGGAATAAACATATAAAAATGCAATGGTAAACATTAATGTTTTCTTGCCCTGTAATTAAAATAACACTGCAAGGTAATATGTGTTGTAATATTTATCCTCATAAGGAAGCATGGGGAGGGGAGCTGATGTAACTAGAGACCCTTCTAACCATTACTATATGCTTCCATAACAACTTGTGATAGATGCATTCCAAAATACATACAATAAACTTTAGAAACATTTTGAAAGTGTTTCCTATTCATGTGTAAGACAATGAATTATATAATTTAAACATACCTGTCTTAACATGATATGATACAGAATGGTGGGAGGAGAGGTGCAAATGATGGGGGTTATAAGGAATGGAGGGGTCCCCACAGAGTGGTTTCACACAGGGTCCCAGAATTATGGCTGATTTTGTGGCATAGAGAGAAACACCTGACCCCAGCAACACAAAATGCAGCCCCTGATACACAAAGAAACATGACATCAACATCATGAAATGTGAGTCTTGTCACAAATGAGGCTCACCTGATACCAACAAAACAGTGCAAACCCTGACACAAAGAAGCACACCTTAGATCAGCAGTACAAAGTGCAGACCTGAACACAGATACCAACATTCATTTAATTTAATGATTATTATTTTTCAAAAACAGATTAATTTAACTATTTTGAAAAAAAGACATGGAATTTCAAAAGAGACTGAAACAAGGAAAATGTTTAGTTAAGGTCATCATTCAGAGGTACAGTATAGCCAGAGTTCTGCTCCTGGTTGGGTTCATTGAATTATTAGCTAGAGAATGATGAAATAGGTAAGTTGCAAAACCAGTCTTTTTGTCATTCTAATTCTCATTTTGTTTCTGCTTATACACCCCAGTCCAACCAACAACATCCCCATCCCTCCACAGACCATTTTATCCCCACCCAGCCCACTCTGCATTGAAAAACCACCTTCCCCAATGGAGTTCTCTACCAGTGAGTGAAGTCATCATGTAAAATATGTTGATTCCTTCCTCTCAGCCACACAACAAAACTGATTCCCTCTTCCTTCCCCAACCATTCTGAACCTGGTCATGAGTCAAACCCCCACCCAATCCTCTCTAGCCCCCACCAACTTTTGCCCCTTAAAACACCCCATCAAATCCAGTTTTGAAGTACCTGTAAATGAAGAAACCTACTTGTCTAGAGTATCCATTCTTTTCAATATAAGTATTTTTTATACTTAAACTTTATTGAACTGTTCAGCTGAAGAATCAACACAAGAAACAAGAGATCAGTATAATTATTATAATAAGATTTATTTTTAAAAGGTGCTATACAAAGATCATAACGCCTTAACAATAACTGCATAAATATCCATATAAACATTCTAACATCAAAACACAGTCTAGTTCTTAATTATTCTCACAGAAGACCATCTTAACCAGATACATTTTTAATGTGGTCTTAAACTATCCACTGTCAGGCACTCTCGTATCCCACTAGGTGAGACAATTCTACAGGTAGGGGCTGCAAACATAAACGCCTGTGGCCCAGATGACTTCAACTGCACCCTGGAAACCTCCAGCAATCCCTTTTGTTGGCTGAGTGGAGCGGTCATAGGGGCAGTAAGGATGCAGAAGCTCTTGTAGGTAACTCGGACCCTATCCACGTAGGGCATTACAGGTCAGCAAGCTGACCTTGAAGGTGATCCATCACTGAATTGAGCAGCCAGTGCAGTTTGTGCAACACAGGTGTGATATGACTGGACCAAGACAGCCCAGACACCAACCTGGCTGCTGCATTCTGAACCAGCTGCAAGTGACAGATATTAACCCCTAGAAGCCCTAGGTTTAGGGAGCTACAGTAGTCAAGGCGAGAGGTCACAGAGGTATGGATCAGTATTGAAATATCACCAGATGGAACAAGGCACTTAATCCAGGTAATATTCCTAAAATGGTAAAAGGAAGACTAGACAATAGCCAACACCTGTGAGTGAAGTGTAAGCAACGTCAAATATTACCCCAGATTCCACACCCATTCAGAGGTCAGCAACTGACTTCCATTCAGTCAAAGTCCAGAAGAACAGCCAGCCACATGCCTCTTTGTCCTGTGACCTGGATCCACCACCAACATCTCAGTTTGTTGAGGTTCAACTTCAGCCAGCTGGCATTCACCCAGTCCTGTATCTCGGTGAGACAGTTGTTAAACACAAAGACTGCACTATCCTGATCAGGCACAAAGGACAGGTATAGCTGGGTATCACCTGCATAGCAGTGAAACCCCAGCCCATACCTCTAACAATGTCCCCAGTGGCAGCATCACACCACAACAACATGGGGGACAGTACAGAGCCCTGTGGTACCCACATGGTAGAGGAATGAGTCAAAGTAATAAATCCCTGACACCACCCTCTGAGATCTGCCAGTGAGAAAGAGGGGAACCAACTGAGGACTGTACCAGACAGGCCACAGATGAACTGCAGATGATCCAGCAACACCCCATGACCCACGGTGTCAAAAGCTGCTGAGAGATAAAGAAGAACCAAGATGGAACGGCTCTTCTGCTCTCTCACCACCAGGAGATCATTGAGAACCTGAACAAGGGCAGTCTTGTTGCTGTGTCTCTTCTGAAATCCGGACTGAGAGGATCATAGATATCATGTATGGTAAGGTGATTCTCCATCTGCAGCACAACCACCTTTCTCAATAACCTTCCCACAAAGGGAGGTTAGAGACAAGTTTATAGTTAGCGGGCTGTCGGGTCAGAGAGATTTTCTTAAGGAGGGTGTCACCACTGCCTTCTTCAAGGAGTCCAAGAACTCAGTTGAATCTAATGAACTCCAGACTATCTCCTCTAGGACTGGGCCAATGCCATCAATGCACTCCATTATGAGGTGCATTGGGCCAGAAGTTCAAAATACAGCAGGTCAGCTGCAAACTCTGGATAATCTGCATGACATCCACAATCTCCAGCCGATGAAAGTACCACCAACTATGCTGAGGAGTAGCAACCTCACACCAACTACCGCTACCCCTAGAGAATGGGCTGATCAGATCTCAGAGCTGATGTTGGCAACCTTATCAGCAAAGAAGCAAGCAAATTTCTCACCCTTTTCATGGGACAACACTCTTTGAACTTGCAGACAGGCTGGATTGCCCAGTCTAGCCACGGTTTGAAGAGCTGGGCTGGTTGATTCTGAGCTGCGCCAACCTCCCGGTCAGGAACTCTATCTTCTTATGAGTGATTGCCGATTGATAGTTCTATAATGATCCATCAGTCTAAGTCTATCAGCATCAAGGTGAGATTTCCACCAACACCATTCTAGCCTTCATCCTACTCGCCTCAACTCCCTCAAAGTCCCATTAAACAATGGGGACCGAGGGTGAAGGGTGAGAGGATGAACCAGGAGAGGAGCTATGAAATCCAGAGCCCTGCCACAGTCCTATTATAAGCCTGTAGCAGATTCTCAGGGCCATCACTTGCACCCAGTAATCCTGATAGGTCCAGCTCTGCAATGGGCCATCTGCAGTCACTCCCTCAAAGGGCAGTACTGGACCATCTCCACAGGGGCAGACCTATAGGGGTAAACCTGAAAATTTAACCTTATAGTGTGGTGGTCCGACCATCCCACTGATTCCACCACCAAGTCAATGGTCTCCATCCCCAGGAGGAAGACCTGGTCCAGAGAGTGGCTGTGATTTTGGGTTACAGAGGAAATTGCCTGTGTGAGGCCCAACGAGTTCATGAGTTGGAGGAAGTCCTAATCAAACTGCAAGAGTTCATCGTCCATCCAGGCACTGGAGTCACCCAGCCATAGCAATCTGGGAGACTCCAGTACCAATGTGACAATGAAGTGCGACTTCCTGCAGGAACTGCTTCTCTCCTACTGGTGGACGGTGAAAAGAATGATCCTGCACCCACACCTGCCTCCACCATACACTCAGAGGACTCAGTCTCCTCAACTGACACAGCTACAAGGCCCATTTCTGATCTAAAACAGATTGTACCCCTCCGCCCTGCAATCCAGTCTCGAGTAGTGTATCACCAAGAACCCAGCTGGAATCGCTGCCTTTAAAATGGGGCCAGCATTTTCATCCAGCCAGGTCTCGGTGATAGAAGCCAGGTCTGTTGTCCCAACAAGACTGGCAATAATAACCATCTTATTTTTAATAGACCTGGCATTGCACAGAACTGCCGAGTTGGATGAGTTACGGTGCTGGCCGTGCTACCAGCCGCAACAGCGGAGCTCTTGGGCATGGGTACCAGACAAGGCAGACATCATTCTGGGACACACATTGTGCCCCAGGGCATCTCTTGTTTCCACTACCCAGATCTGGCTACTCAGCTCACCTCCCCATGTCCAGGACCCCCACCCTCTGCCTTCTACCCACTATCCCCAGGGCCATTCAGCGACCATAAACCGCTGCGTGCAATGGAGGACAACAAGAAAGGGGCAAAAAGTCCTGAGCTTACAGGGAAGTAGAGCCTGACAGGGAGAGCAGACTGCAAACACATACTGTTGAAAGTCAGAACTCCAGCGCCCAATTCCTAAAAGAACACTCACATACACCCAGACCACTATACAACTCAAATAATATATACTCCAACTTGCATAGCTTAAAATAGATAAAACTCCAATACCATCCCAACCCCAACTAAAATAACCCCTCAAACCACTTATAATAAAATCCCCCAATTCAAGAAAAAAACTTTCAAAGAGTGAGGAAGAGATAAAATCTAACCAAAGGCAGTTAGTATATAGTAACACTTAGCTGCAACTCACACCCCACCCAGCAACAGTTTTATAATGTCCAGTCAGTATTTGATATTACTTAGCTGAGGCTCTCACCCTCAGCCAGAAATAATTTTATAATGTTCAAAATGGCTGGACTCTTGCTCCAACAAATCACCAGTTCATGGAAACAATGGATGAAACTGAATTATGGAGGCCGTCTTACCACCTCTAACTAATAAGTAAAACAAGGCTGCAAGTTAATAATCGGAGAACCAGTCTTCCCTCCACCGAATGAGCAAAGGAGCAATTCTTCCTCCACTGGTCAACAAGAATGACATCACAGCGTACTCTCCACTATTTCAACCCACAAATGTACCCTCCCCAGTGGCAACAGCACAGCTGGATGATCCTACTGGAAATTTGGCACCTCAGGGAGGAGACCCTACAGCTTCCACCACAAAATCACCCAAGGGCAAACCTGGGTCCTGCCTACCTCAGGTCACCACTCCCAGTGCCCATCCAGAAGGCCCATTCAGCCCCTGCTACAACCACCAGGATAGCCCTGTGGGTCACACTAGTGGCTGGAAGCTCCTCAATCCAATGGTCCATACGATATCACCAAACTTTGGAACAATCAGCCACAGTGCCCCAGCCACAGGGGCCAGCAGAAATCAACCCCAGATGACCATGTACTGAAGCCTGATATCTCCAGCCATCCTCCGGTGGCCAGACACCAGACCCCTCAGCCACGTGAGGCCCCACCCTCCAGCAGGCAGCATTAGCAGCTGTTCCCTAAGGCTCCCAGGCTGAAAACTACCTCCTCACATGCTACTGTAAACCCTTAGCAGCAAATTTGACCTTATAGCTCTTCAAACAAGATGTTAAAAATCCTCAGATAGTTCAAGTTGAAGAACAGATAGCAGACTGCCAGCAAGCTTACAAACCACTAGTCCTCATGTTTCTCCAAATTCCTCCTAGCCCTCCTTGCTCCTCTCCAAGACTCAGTGTAGCTCCTCTCCAGGACCCATAGTAGCTCCTCTCTGATGTTTGAATGGACAGAAATGGGTGAAAAATAATCAAAGCAGTCCATCTGTTCCATTCAGCTTCCCATAACCACAATGGTAACTTTGCCTTGTGGGTACAGTGCAACCTCAGAACACCCAATAAAAGTGCTCCCAATTCCATAGCGCTTCAAAACATAGATAAAACTCTCACTTGTCTCAGTCTCAGACTTATATCGCATCTTGCTCTGATTGAATGACTGACCACAATGTAATCAGGCAAAACACAGAAACACCTGGTCTGATCGGGTAGTGGGCAAGACACCGAGACACCCAGTAACCCACTAGTAAATCTGGCTAAATGCCAGAAATGCCAGACTACAAGACCAGAGAAAATGCGAGTCTATCATAATCATATTCACTTATTCAACCCTAGATAACTTAGCTAAAAAACACAAAGAAAAAAACACAGAATTAAATGAAAACAGGGACTGTGCAGGGACTAATGCTCTGGCAGGCTCATATCAGCTGCCATCTTGATCAACCGTGTTGTGAAACTAGTGTTAATGGCATAAATAAAGGGTGGTATCTTTGCCATTGTAAAACCCAATTGACTGAGGCATAGTAAGGAGATTCTGAAGCTTTAAAGGGAATGAACAGAGCAGTCTTCCAAGTGTATCTCAATGTCAAAGTGAGCAGGACAAGCTTAGCAGTGAGATAACACCTGTCTGAAGGAAAACAAGTCTGGTTCCCCAAAAGCTTATGGAAATAATGGGTGACTCACTAATTCTGTGTATAATAAAAGGATTACAGGCATAGATTATAGAATGATAAACTGGGTGAGTGGTACTTTGTTCCATATCTTTCTATAGTTTTATAAGCAGGGCCACCACATCAAAGACCTCTCCAGCTGGCTCAGTTCCAAATAAATAAAAAGTGGTCTTACTTTCTGACATGGGTCTTAGATGGCTGCCTTGACTAGCATGTTGAGCATCAACCCTACACTGAGCACTGACTACTTTTTTGAAATGTCTCCTTTCATCTGCAGTTCAAAACATCTCACCTCCCTATCCTGCCCCGCCCACCATTTACTAAATCTTTTTTTTCTGTCTAGTTTTTTTTTCTCCTGTCCTGCAGTCCACCTCCTCCTGGATAGCACCCTCTAGCCTTTTCACTTAATTTTTTCTTGGGCTTACAGCACATATGCCTACTACTTACAAATATGATGGGGGTAGTGCCTAGCTGGTACTGTTTGAACCTTTGTGAATGCTGGCATCCCCTGGTGCTGACATCTGGCAGTGTTCCTCCCATTTGGTGACCCAGGCTGCAATACTACCTAGCTTCCTCTATGTGGTGTTCATTGCAGGTATAGCTCTCCACCTTCTACTAAGGAAGAGAGCCATTTATGGGTATTGTGATAGGGAAGTAAACTAGGCAGCTTTTCCTGAGCTGGAGACAGCGCAATGTAAAAGACCAAAATGATTCAGGGCCAGCAGGCAGATCTTAGATGGATTAGCTCAAAGCCCTGAACATGTACTCACTAGAGGCCAGATGAGAGTGGAGATATGATAGAGACCTTCAAATTTCTGAAGGGAATGAACATGGAAAACTGTGAGGAACTATTTAACATCCTCTTCTCCATTTTTCACAACAACCTCCCTTTGCCTGTGTCAACTTGCACGTTCACATGTATGCAGATGACGCACCTCAGGCCCATCAGCTGAGGCTGTTGAACTCTCACCCAACAAGATTTCTACAATGTCTTGCATTGGTTTCAGGCCAACCAACTCCAGGTCAACACAAAGAAATCAGTCCATGACCTTTGGTCCAGCCAGAAACTGGCCTGGCTTGCTCTATCTCTTCTTTCACCACCCTGGATGGTTCTCCCGTTAAAGTGGTTCATCCCTTTAAATATCTCAGTGTGTGGCTTGATAGCAAGCTTGGCATCTATGCTCACATTCATGCCATTCACGCTAAACTCAACCCCAAGCTGGGAGCTGGTTACCAAAATAGTGTTACAAGTCTTTGACTATGAGGATGTGATATATATGGTACCACTCCTTCCTCTGAAATGCCTTCTGTCGTTTCATCACAAACTCATCACCACATAACCATCACTGCACATTCTACTCTTCCCTATCCATCATCTCTCTTTCCTCCCATCACCTGCATCACTGTGCTTCTTTCATTGCTAAATACTGGTTGAAGGCACTGCACCATACTTATGATAGATAGATAGATAGCTAGATAGATAGATAGTTAGATAGATAGATAGAGGGATAGATAGATAGATAGATAGATAGATAGATAGATAGATAGATAGATAGATAGATAGATAGATAGATAGATAGATAGATAACTTTATTTTTGGACAGGAATACTAGTCATTAGGATTAAAGCCATCATGTTCGTAAGACAGTCCTGTTTGTCAGTGTACTTAAGTTACTCTAAAACATTATAAGACCTAACCACATTATGAACAATACATCTTTACACCAAATACAATTAGAATTGTCTAATAAGCAGTCCTATCCACTCTCATCACCTCCATTCCATCTGCCCCATAATCCCATCACTCCAAGGATCTCCACACTTTCTCCCTCCCCCACCCTCACTCCTCCACTGGGCAGTCACCCTTCTCTTATTATCTCCCTTCCTCTGGAACCTCCTTCCTTCTGACATCCATCTCTTACCTTCCAAAGCCTCCTTAAGCATCAGCTTAAACTTCTTCCCTCTGTACCTGTCAACTCCTACCTGATGTACCTTTTCCTCCTCCATCCCAGTTCTTGCCCCCTCTCTTGAGTCAGCCTCCCATTTCTTCTTCACTGAAATGTTTCTATCGGCTGACAGATTTTTGTTAGAGGGTCATGCCTCAGATAACTGGTTCTTGGAATTCTTAACTCTTGCCATGTTGCTTGACTTTTGTTCGCACCTTATTTGTAAGTAATCAACTATTCCATTGTATTTACTTGTTGTTTCTTCTCCTCCTCTCCAGGTCATACCTGGAAACAAGTTTTGCTCAGTGTGCCTTTCCCAGTTACAAATTTTAAATAAATAAATAATGCATTGTGGATCAAGAACATGAGGGCACAAGTGAAAACTAATGATGAAGGTTTAAGAGGAAAGTGATAAATTTTATTTTACAGAAAGAATGGTGGAACCATGGAACAATCTGCCAGCTATTGTGGTGAGTGGCAAAACTATCAATGGTTTCAAACATGGCTAAGACACGGAAAAGGAGTTAGTGGTTGCTCAGAGTTGTAATAGTGGGGCATGGAGCAAGGGGTGGATAGTGTGGGTTTGAACCCTGAATGGCACAGTTGGTCCTCCATTTGTTAAGGTGCTAGGGCAGACTGGATGGAGTAAATGTCTTTTCTGCCATCATTTTCCATGTTCCTATATTTCTAACACTCAGTGACAGAAAACCAGTTCTGATTAAATGAAAATTGTTTCTTTTAGGGAGAAAAGGCTTACATTCAATATTATGCCCAGATTCTACAGTTCAGTCTCTGGCCGTACCAAGTACACGATTTCACTGCCTCTTTTTCTTTACTAGGCCCCAGTGCTGCTTGTTAACACTCCTTCTCCTGTGAGGGACAGCCATCAAGGTGAATATGCAGTGCACTGAGGTTTTAAAGGGCCAACCTAAAGTAAGGAGTATTTGATTCAAATCCTCCCAGACCATCAAAACCTGTGGGCCACACTGTGTTGTAGGGTTGTGATGGAGTTTACAGGCACAGGAAGCATGATAGATGTACCGTCCCAGATATACTCAATCCTTGTCCTCTGGCTGGCCCTATAGTAACCTGATCCTGTTCTCAAACTCTGGTTGCCAACATCACAAGTGGTAAAGCTATATCAATTAGCCATGTTTTCCTGTCATCATCTTAACATGTGGCCAGTCATTAAATCTACCAGCACTTGCCTAGTGAACTGGTGTTAATTTCAGCCCCTGCAGACACTGTATAGATCAGAAGTTTCACAGCTCTGCATGCCACTCAGCAAAACTGCCTGTTTGCTTCTAGCCCCCCAAAAAAAAACTGTATCACATAGTGATTTTTCTAGTGGAATTTATTTACAAACATGGTTCTCAGCCTTAGTTCTCAGTACCAACTATCCGTGTGGCTGTTCTGAAACAGTCTAAGTCCAAAAATCATACTCTTTTTATGTTGTTCTGCACACAAGCGCAAATGACATATTGTGGTAGCTTGAATAGTAGGTTTGGAGGTGCCGTGTTGTAAACTAATGGTGCCACTGCTTTTTGGGCTGGGCTCTGTGACATCAATGAAATAGCATGCTGTCTATGACAGCAGTGCAAAAGCGTGCCACCAACTTGAAACAATTTCGCCACTGTAATGAGGGAGTGACCCATCATTGTAGGGCATGCCTTGCCTGGTGTAACATTTCAATAAACATGAGGTAGCTGTCACCATCCACCTCTCACAGTCCCACCTGAAAACCAACATCGAGGTACCCAGTTCCCCTGACAGCATGCCCTTCCCAGTTCATATGCCAAGGGGAGCCCACTCTCCATCTGCAAAATGCCCTCCTATAAATTAAATTTAGGTGCCGAGGTGCCCAATCCCTCGCATCATGCGCCCCCAAAACACAGACACATTTTTAGGCTGGCTGGGGACCAACTCCTCATTGGCTTCAGTCCCCTCTCAAAAATACAGGTGGCACACTGGGAGCCCATCCCACTGTGCCAAAACACACCTGTAAAGAAAAACCATCCTGCAATGTCTTTTGTTTGTTTTATACTTGTAAAAAGAAAATGTTCCCTCATTGTCTCTGTTGCCCCCAACCCTCACACACCTCTGTGCACCCCACCTCCACACACCCCTCACCCCATACATACCTCCAGATCCTGGCACAATGATCTTCAGTGAAGCTGGAACACGTCCTGCACTCTTCAAAGCTGACCGCGAACTGAAGAACTACTAGTAAGCTGTATAATGGCATAAATGAGGAGGGGTTCAACGTAGGTGGATAGTGCGCCATTTTGAGACTTTTGGCTCCAAATTCTCAGCATGGGGTTCTTGGGACCCACCTCATGAACTCAGTCACTGTCATGTTGTTATTCAGACCGAAAGGTGATTTTGTGGTCACTGCATGGAATCAACTTTTGGGACTGATTAATGAAAAGACAGTGTCACTGTTCATGAGGTGGGCTCTAAAAAGCCTATGTTGCAAATTTGGTGAAAAATTTCAAAAATTACTGTGTTACGAGTGTGCATTGTGCAGTTTCCACGCACGCTCATATGTTTGAGAATTTTAATATTTTCACTCCAGATTTTCAACATTGCCATTTTTACACCTCCTTATCAACAGTATAGCTGTCATTTTCACTTCCTGCCCAAAATGTGTTTTCATACATCTGGCGACAATGGCGAGGTCTGTGTGGAAATCAATGTTTGGAACAGATTAAGAAAATCACCGTGACACTGTTCATGAGCAGAGGTCCCAAAATGCCTATGCTGAAAATTTGCGGACACACCTACATAATGACTATGTTACTTAACATGTGTTGCACAGTTTCACACACGCTCTCGTAACTTTGAGAATGTTTACTATTTTCTCTCCAGATTTTCAACATTGCCATTTCTTCACACCTCCTTATGAATGGTACAGCTGTCCATTTTCACATCCTGCTTGAAATGTGTTTCGCACATCTGGTGCAGAATGGAGCGGTCGGTGTGGAAATCAACGTCCGGGACATATTAACAAAATCACAGTGCCACTGTTCATGAGCAGAGTCCAACAAGCTTTCAAGGAGGTGGGGTCACAAAAGGCCATGTTGAAAATTTGAAGTGCAAATACCAACCAATGCCGGGAGTTAAGGTTTCTAACCATAATGTCCCACCCTGTAGAGACTGACAGGCATCAGAGGTGTGCCTTTGGACTGTCGGCTGTAATGATCATGCCATTCCACCCCACCCCCACTCTGCAGCCAGTTACAGACATCAAGGTGGCCTTGGCTCTTCAGCCCCAAACTTCCCCTTTGTCCTATACTGCACCCATCTCAACATACTCCTTATTGACTGAGGTAAGTGTAAGGCCCGATGACCCTAAGGCACAACGCAACACTTGTCAGAGTCTGCAGGGTAGGTTGAGGTGAAATGGCATGAGTGTTATGTCCGACGACCCAAAGGTACACCTCAATGCTTGTCAGTCTTTGCAGGTTGGGGTGGGGTTGACGTTGGTTCCATACTTCACTGCCATTTCTATAATGCATCTCTCTAACTCCTGCACTACCAATGCCAATGCCAGCAAGACAACATTTGACATTGCCAAATACTTGTTAGAACCTGATGCCATGCATCTTCCAGTGCTCCATAGCTCCAGAATGGCGTGGAATTTGGGATATGACCATTTACGTATTGGACCTTTACAAATATGTTTTCCAAATCTGTGCATAAAGCGAGATTTCTGAAGGTCCAGTACTTTCTGCCAAATAACTAGGAAGAGAAATGTTATTGGCAATATGTTTTGGCAACAGCATGTGCTCTACAAATTCAGGAACTAGAATGCTAAATATCTGCTGCCCAACACTGATGCGAGTAGAACTGCAAGCACAAAGACTGTTATTAGAAAATGGGCAAAGAAAATTCTCTCATCTGATTGGCTGAGACACTTATTTAGGTGGACATCTATCAGACAATAGATTCCCACCAAATAAAAGCACCAGCTCAAACCTTCCTGATAGCCAGCAAAGTATCCTTGTGCCCAGTACCCTGCTTTCTCATTGGCTGGGCGCTGGGCACACAATTTCAAACTGTCACCATTTTTTTTGATGCTTAGCGAGGTGACAAGTGAGGCCCAACACACACACAGACAAGGACTGACAACCATGTATCAGACACAGTCCCTGGCAAACTTTTTTAATTTTATTTAGCAACACCACATGTCTGGCAGGCTCCTGACTACTCGCCTCCTGCTCAAAGACGCCAGACGCCATCATAGCTCTCCCACAGCTCTGCTCCCGCCACCCCACACCGAGTATCAGAAACAGTTTATTTTGTTTTCTTACATTATCCTCTCTCTACTGTGGGCCGTTTTTTTTTTTTTGGGGTGGGAAGTAGAAGAACGAATTTAGAGAGCTGACAGCATTCTCGGTCCTCCCTGCTCCAGCAGTCACTCTCTGCCAAAACAAAGCTGAAATTACAAATGGGCTTTTGCTTACTGAACAGATGGCTCGTCCCCCAAAAAAGAAAGAATACCAAATCACAAAGCCACATCTCCATTTAAAAAATAAAAAACGAATTTATCGTGCCGATGCCTCTTCTTCCTTCTTCCATCTTCCGGTTTGATGTCATCGGGCACCCGCTAAGTAACTGCCACATCTTCCTTAGAAAACAGTCTCCCGACTAATTTAAATAAAAGTGGACAGATGGCGCACACAAAAGAATGCAAGTCCACAAAGCCACAACTCAGTATAAGTGACTTTTATTAGCAAACTCCATGTCTTCATCTGCAGTTGGTGAGGAGGGTGATAAGTGCAACAGAATATCATGGGGGACACAAGTGATGGCATACCACAGTAGCAGGGACTACTTTAGGAGACAAACATTAAAACTTCATAGTAAATATATATTTTAAAATCTTTTCTTTAATTTTTTAAATCCTACATAAAACTGCAACAGTACCCATTTTCTAAATGCAATAATACCCTCAGGGTGGGCAGTAGTAGCAATACTGGACCTTCCAAGGGCTATAAGGCCCCTCCGCCTGTAGCGTTGGGACTCATTACGCCCATGGGCAGTCCGTACTCCAATACCACCCACTGTTGGGTATTATTGCTAACATATTCTCCAGCATAAAAAACAAAAACATGAAAGTACTGTTGAGGGGTTTAAATAAAGCTGATGGTTGTTATTCACTCACTAGTTATTGGAAGTAAAATCTGACAAATAGGGTATTAGTCCGTAGAAGAACACATTAGTACTGGTTAGAGGTCACTGATCTCCTGATTAAATGGCACTTCAAACTGTGTACCAAACTAAGTGGTTCCAAACAGATGCTATTTATGGCTTTCAAACAGTTTAGGACTCAAATAAGTCGTGTCATCAGATTACCTTGCTTTTTACATGTAAGAGATCTTAGCCACAACACTTTTGTACATAGAAAATCTCTCCTTTACACACAAATTCAGCTTTCATTCATACAATTTCTTTTCATCATGAAAAACACTTCTTCACTTATCTTATGCACAGTAAAAATAGAGCATATGAGGCATTTAAGGTATCTGAAGTAACCTTTCTTTCATTTTCAAATGGGATCAGGTTCCATACAGGATAACTTACCTTTTCCTGCCCCCAGTGAGGTGCGCTAACCTACACACGCTCTGTTGATGTTTCAGTAGCAACTCTGCCTTCTTCAGAACTAGTGTTTAGGTACTGCCCATATACTGTACTATAGATCTCTCTCTCTCTCTGTCTCTCTCTCTGTCTCTGTCTCTCCTCTCTCTCTCAAAAGTTTCTGATGTGACGGGGACTTTGACCAGCACAGCACCCACAGTTTGGCAACACCTGACAGCAACAACAGTGAAAGTGACAGAAGAGCCGGGCTGCTGCAGTGCTGGCTGCCTACCGCACCTCCAGTCTTGTCTGGCCGCAGCCTCGCCAATCCACAGCACCAAAACACAACAACAGGAGCAGCAGCAGGTTGCTTGCATATTATATGCAGGTCCCAAATTCTCCACAGCACTTCAGTGCTGATTTCTATAGCTGGTGTTCTAGGCTTCAGTGGCAGCATTTGTTGAGTCCTATGGCATGATTTACTCATTTCTGTGGCAGAATTCAGTCCTGCCATTGACCAAAATGTGATATGATGTCATCAATTACTTGACATGGTCAGCAGAGTGTAGGGGCTTCAGGATAAACAAGCAATCAAAGGAGCGGGCACTATAGAAAAAGAACACGATATTTGAATGAAAATTCAAGAAGATTAATAGTTCTGCTGCATTACCTGTATTCTGTGGCATGATGCAAACTCTGCAGAAAGTTCTACAGCTGTTGACTCACACAATTCCAGGGACCTTGATTACATGGAGTCAGTCACAGCAGCACAACACAAACAAAGGGTGCTGAACATCAGCTCAGAAACCTCCCTAATAAAATACAAGCAAAAACACAAGAGCACAGTCCCCATGGCATACAGTATGAAGCTCATGCCTCAGACTCTGCTGATGTAAACTTAGAGGTGCATTGACATTTCTAACTCTTGATGAATGATGAATGCTAATGGGCAAGAGGCCTTGAATTTGTCTATGACTCCCTCTCACTGATCTGGATTCAAGTCCTGACCACTCACAGTAGCACAAAACATACAATGAGGCTCTGCACAGCAACTCAGAAATGCCCCCCAATGAAAAACAAGAATCAGGCCATTGCTTTGCTGGGATGCAGAATCCTCTTGGGGGAGTGCAATGCCAGTTTATTGATTGATTGATTAACTGACTGATTGATTTAAAAGTTGGTAACAGGAAAGGCGCTCTGAGCTGAGGCTTGCTTCAGGGTGCCACCAGAAGGAAGGAAATAAGGAAGAACTACTTGCATGGCAAAGCATAGATACATGTTACATATCAAAATATGAATATAGGCATAAAAAATATAATGGTAGCAGCAAACGAAGTGGAAACATAAAATAGCAGCATAAAAACAGCAATGATATGGTGGTTAGACATAAGCAAAGCAAAGGTGTAGTGCATGTTGGAGTGGGACTATGCAAAACAGCCTCAAACAAAGGGAGCTGACAGGAGGTGGTCAAAGAAGAGGCTATGAAATTTGGAAGGGATTTACAGGAACAGGAAAGTGCAAGGAGTTGTATTTGTTGATATCTAAATGCAGATAGTGAGGGAGAGGTAGGGGAGCAGATTCCAGAAGGAGGGAGGCAGTAGGGGAAGTAGGTTGGTCAGCAGATGAGGGATAGGGGAATGGAGAAGGTGTGGGAATCTTAGGAGTGGAGGGAG
This sequence comes from Neoceratodus forsteri, assembly GCA_016271365.2. NCBI lineage: Eukaryota > Metazoa > Chordata > Ceratodontiformes > Ceratodontidae > Neoceratodus > Neoceratodus forsteri. The sequence goes on from CM028130.1 coordinate 62,326,131, forward strand.
TGAGTGGGAAGAGGAGGGAACAGGGGAGATGAGAGAGGATAGGGTAGGATGGAAGAGATCCCATCCAATATTTGGTGACAAGGTGGCACAGTGGGACAGGTGATATGAAGGGAGGGGAAGGATGGAGATAGAGGAATAAAGGGAGCAGTGATGAGTGGAGAGGGAGATTTGGTGACAAAACAGCAGAAGGAATCCACTTTGGCATGGTAGGAGGAGGAGCAGTACCATAGAGCACATCAACATAATCAGAGATCGGGTAGACCATTTTGGTTACCAGCTCCCTGCAGATCTGGAGGGAGGGCAGTCTCTTGTAATGGTGCAAGGCACCAAGTTTTGGATAGAGTTTGGCATGAATGTTGTCAATGTGGACAGAGAAACCAAGCTTGCTGTCAAGCCAGACGTCAAGGTACTTGAAGGTGGGGACTGACTCAGAGGGTGCCATCAAGAGTGGAGAAAACAGGGGACATGAAAGCCTAGCCAGTTTCTTGAATGGTACAGAAGGTCGACTGACAGTCTTATTTGTGTTGACTCTGATTTGATTGGTGTGGAACTAATGCAGGACACTGTGGAAGTTCTTTTGGAGCAGAACGTCCACAGGTGAAGCTGGATGGCCAGAGGTGTAAATGACTGTATCACCTGCATACATTTGGATATACAAAGAGGCCCAGGCAGAGGGGAGGTCATTTAGGAAAATGGAGAACAGAACAGGGCCCAGGACAGAACCCTGAGGTACACCTGCTAGGATGGGGAAAGTGGGGAAATAAGACGCCACCCACTTGTACTCAATCTGCCGTGGCATGTGAGGTATGAGTACAACCAGCCAACAACAGATGCTGAGAGGTCTGTAGATCTCAGCTTGTTGAGGAGGAGAGGGGTGACACTGAGTCAAAGGCTTTGGCTAGGTCAATGAATTTAGCTGAGGTGATATGTCTCTGATGCATCCCAGTGAGAATAGACTCTGTTACTTCAACAAGGAAGATATGCTGAGAGGTGCTTTCTAATGCCAGACTGAAAAAGGATAGGAAATCTTAAAAATAAGGGATGTCAGCAAGTCTGGTGTAGATGAGGGTCTCCTGAAGCTTAGCAAGAGGGGAAGAAGTGATATCATCCAGTAGTTGCCAAGGGAGGAGGGGTGCTGCCCTTTGTACAGAGGTAAGACCTTTGATACAAACTTCCTTAACTGAACCTCCCTCTCATGGGGTTCTTACCAACCCCCGCTACCTGCCAGGGGTGATACTGTTTCCTAGACTTTTATTACTATAGAGTATACTTTAATGCAAGGCTTACTTATAAATTTGCTCTCTGTCTCAAGTGTGCAGGCTCTTCTTGCAAACTGTTCTACTGGTGATAGTGGATCCTCATTGACCCTGGCAACCTCAATTGAGGGCTGGTCCTCCACAACTCCCTTTCATTGCCATGTTGATCATGATTCCCTTGGTTATTAATGTGAGGCTGTTTTGTCTACCTCCTCCCAATTACAGACATGGGTATGTTCTTCCCTTTGGAACCCTGACTGGCATCTGGGCCACTGGAGACCTTGCCTGAGGGACCAGTGCCTCCCTAGACCTAGGAACCCTGCCACCTTTGCTGGACCTAAAGGTCCTTCTGGCTCATTCGCAGTCAGGGCTGGACTTCACTTCTGGTTCTTCTCCTTGGTCTCTGATCTCTCATGGACCCCCATTCCTCCTCTTCTTACTAACCATCTTCACAGATTGTTTCCCCCCTCTTACGATCTCTTTAGGGAAGGGCAGGACCATGACTATTCACATTTGACTTTCCTGCTTCTAGCTGAGTTAGGCCACACAGAACAAACACCCAGACATTCTGGGTCAGATATTGAAAGTTGTGCTTGGCACAACTGAGTTGTCTGCCACTGTAACCCAGCAATGGGCACTGGCACGATATTCAAAAGGATGCCTAGTGCAGCGCAAGTCCTGATATGCTGGGGTACATTGTAAATGTATGTGGCACAACTGCTGGGGGTGGCTGCATATGCGGCACATCCCGATATTCAGCCCGGATGTACAGCGATATGCTGGCACAACCCTACATGCCCCGCACACTGGTGCTCAGGAGTTGAGAAGAAAGTAAAGGCTCAAATGCTGGCCACCCAGAGGTGAGCTGCTGTATTGCAGGGTGAAACACAGCAGCCACCAGCTGTGGGTGGCCACCCTCCCAGAAAGACCACCGTCCATGATCACCTGAACAATCCCTGGCAGTCCAGTGGATCCCTCCCTACCCATACTACCATCACAGAAAATAGCAATGTAAAGGAGCCTGGTAGTCTAGTGGAATCCCACCCCTGCCTGTACAATAGATCATTGTTACTCAAAGCTGCCCATAAGCCCTGGTGGACTAGTGTTCCTCTCCCATCCTGAGCCTCAATCGGCATCATATAATGTAGCAAAATATCCCTGGTAGTCCAGTGGATCCCCCCCACCGAATCACTGATCGCTGGTGCCATACATAATATTGAATCCCTGGTGGACCAGTGGTAACCCCACCCTCTCACCCACACAGGACCCCATCCCACCCAGCTGCCCCCATCATCGGCAGGCAGCCACCCACCAGATACTGCCCGGCTGCCCACCAAATGACAGCTTACAGTATGAGCTGTAAACCTATTGGTCCACAGCATGGATCAATGGGCTTACAGGTCAGACTGTAGTGGGATAGTACAATATGTGAATGAATGCTGTCATTCACATATTTGTGCCTGTCTAGTTTGACTATTCGGCCCTCTGTCTCCAAGCAGAATCCCCTGGAAGACAGCTCTCAGGGTCAGGCCTTTTCTTCGAGCCCTCTATTAACTGGCCTCGAGAAAGTGAATAGAGAGACTGGTTACACCTGCAACATGTGTGTGATTTTCAAACATGGTGTTATGTTTACCCTTTTCCTATCTTGCAGAAGCTTGTGGACATTTTCTGTGCCCATGTAATGCCTAGCAGAGAAATCTGTGTCCTGTGGACAATATATGGGAAATTGCTGATTGTCTGCAGCTAGCGGGTGCAGAGAAATTGTTCTGCACCGACAAACTGCACATCCTGAACCTTACCCAAGTCCTGTGAAAACATCACTTCAGGTGGAGCATTTTTTCACTTTGATCTTGTTTGGAAGGTTAATTATGAAAGTAATAATGTACTCCAAGGTGTGGGTTATGTCCTGGTAAGAGCATGCCAGAGTGTGTTATAAGACATGAGGTGCTTGCGCCGAGTGCCTTATACACCTAGGAGTGCTCTTATCAGGACATAACCCACACCTCCGAGTGTGTTATTGCACTTATAAAATAGATCCCATTCCATGAACTCCCATAGTAAAAGAAAAAAAAATTAAAAGAAGTGTGCTAAAACTGTTAAATATGCAGAACATAGAAAATTAGTCCATCTATACTGCATACCATGTAATACAATCCAGCCACTACTGGGTGTTGTGTGTGTCTCTCTCCTCCCTACTCTGTCTGTCCCCAAAAGAGTAACACTTCATTTCACTTTTATTTTACTTTTGTTTATACTTGTTTATACTTTTTTCCAGTTCTAGCCATCTGCTAGCTTAACTGTGAGGCACCGTGTCAGTTAGCAGGTGCTGTATAGAGCGGTTTGCTCTGTGGTTTATGCCTTTTTCTCCTCCAACTCTGTCTCTCCTGAACACTTTATTTATTTAATTGCTTTGTTTTGCTTTTCTTTATGCTTTTTAACTGCAGTCATTGGCCTGCTTGACTATGTCTGAGCGTGTCTCTTACTGTCTGCCAGATAGGTCGATTTTCACTTCAGGTTTTGAAAGCAAAACTTATGCTGTCTGCTGCCATTACAGCAAAGGGTTTTGACTTTTACCTACTCGCATGGATGGTGATGGCTGGCTAGGAGGGCTGAAGAACGGAGACTGCAGATGCTGGATATGGACCTAGAGACTTCATTTTGTGTGACAGTCACTGGTTCATTTGTGCAGTTTGAAATAGTAAGATCAGGACATATACACTTGCCAGGGGCAGGCGGACACTGAAGAAAAGTAAACAACTGATATTAACTGCAAACTTTGTTGTTGTACATGATGGAGAAAGGGATGTTGATATATTCCTGGTATGTTTTTTCTGTTTGTTTTGGTGGGACTGCTCTTCCAGACAGCTGTTGGGGTTCTGTCGCATGCTACCTGATGAGCTGCATCGGAAACCTGTGGCATGGATTTTTTTTCCTGTGCTGCATTCAGATTGCCGCAAGTAGTAACGTTGAAATGTTATGTGCTGATAAAGACACTGCTGGAAAGGGCTTCCAGTCAATCTGCATTCAAGACTTTTTGCCCATTTTATGATTCATATTATATTTCTTATCCCAGGAACAGGTTATTTTATCCAACATTAATTTACAATGAAGCCGTGGTGTAAAAGGACATGCTTACAACACATATGCACATTTTGAGGAACAATGCATCGTGATACAGAGAATAATGATGTTACAAATATGTACAGATATTGCAATTCAGTAAATCTAATAATGTACATTACAGTAGGCCAGGCACATGGTATAGCAGTGTTTATCTATTATAACAGTAATTGAGCTTGTACCCTATACTCAGTAAGCTGTGTGTAACACATCAGGTCACTGCCCAAAGGAGTTGCCATGCCTCAGATGAGGGAAACAGCATTCCAGTACCCACTCAGACCCAATACTGGTGTCTGCACTGGTATATAGCCACGCCTAGATCCAATTTTAAGTATTGACCCCCAGCTTGCTCCTCACAAGTCTAATTGTTCTCTCTCTTATCCCCCTGTCTTATCAACACTAGGCCGCTCATCCCCTTATCCTTCCTTTCCCAACCTCGGATAGTAGCTCACTACCCCTTGGTTGTGACATCCTACCATGCCCCATACATTATAGCATTCAATCCCCGGGCTCACATACTCCTTTTCTCCATCCACCTTCTTTACATCCTGTTTACCAACCTCTCTGTGTACCGTGCCCTCCTAGCCTTTCTCCCCTACCTCCCTCCCTACCTTCACCTATACCTGGTCTATTTTTTTCTTCCGTACTTCCTCCTGCAACCTTAGATAACCTGCTTTATCTTCCTATAGACACTTCTATGTATGTAAATACCCTGTAATCTGTACAATATCTGTATAATTCTATGTACATATGAACTTCTTTTTCTTCCTCTCTGTAAACAGTATTATCTGTATTGCCTTGTAAATACCTGTGTTGACCTGTATATACAACTGTTCATGCTCCACCCAGGTCCATCTTGCAAATGAGCTTCTGCTCAATGATGAACGCCTGGTTAAATAAAGACTTGATTGATTGGTTGATTGATTGAGTAGGTGTGGCCAAGGAATCTGAAAACCTTCCTACTGAAGTTGTTAAACACTGGGAATTTTAGTTCCAGACATTCTGAGAACCTCAAGCCATGTGTCATTTGATGAATCTGTATGTATCCTTTCAGGAAGCTGGTTGCCTCACTCTTAAGGCATCTTGGTGAAAGGTGGACATTAGGAGAACCTCCTTATTAACTAATGGCATCCAGCTGAGTTGTCTGTACATACAGTATGACAGCAGTGGGTAAGTCTGGGGCAATTTAAGATGAACCAGTCTAATTTGGTGTATGTTTTGTCCAGTCTTCTCATAGGATAGCCTGGGGCTCAGGCACAGAGTCAGTATAGTCTAGTATCAGTTGAAAAGGGCTGTACAATTTGCCAGAAATTCTGACCTCGTGGGTTACAATTGCTCTATTAGTAATGGGGAAGCCCAGTTGACTGAGAATTCTATTTAAAGTTACTATCCCTGTGTGTAATCCAAGAGACTGAGTATTCAAGCCATACTCACAGATATTGATAACTGTCAACTTGGTGTAAGGGAACATCAGTTACTTTTGTGTTTTCATGCTGTACCTATCATTTCCACCAAAAGTATTCTGAACAAAATTACATAAATTTACACTGAAATTATTGTGGTAGGGTAGAAGACTAAGGGTGGAAATGAACACTGTGTCATTACCAAGGGACAAGGGTGGGATGGGGCTTTGCCCAATTGATGGAATAACAGGTTGGTATGCCCTTGAGAATAGGAATTTTTGCTCATCTCTGTATGCAGTACCTTATCATTCATAAGGTGGACTAGTTCACATGTCTAAATACATAATCCTTGGACAAAAACTTAAATATGGATCCTTGTAGGTTACGTGGCGTGACACAGATGGCAGAGAATATAGGCCCAGTCACGGTGTTAATTAGAAACCCAAACATTCCTCAGGGACAGGTGGGTCAGTGCTTCTGTAGATGGAACTATGCAAGCCTTAACACATTAAGCCAATTTTTCTCTAATGGAATACATGTTTCTTTTGTGGATTTTCAAAACATATTTAATCTACTGAACTCTGATCACTATGGATTTCTGCAAGTAAGACATTATGTTCTGACAGGCAGCATAAGATTTACATCTTAAGAGGCTTGATGAAACAAGAAAACTTTCTGTGGGACATTAAACTTACAGAAAATAGTAGATATAGTTCCAAAATGCATCAGTTATTACAGGAGGCTGGAGGACAAAACCTAGACTACTGTACATCTTGAGAAAATGGGGAGTTGCCAACTGGTCTCTGATGAGAACGGAACAAAATCCAAGGAAGAGGATGGAAAGTTACCATGTCTCCATCTTGGAGGAATACCGACAGAAGATATTAGCAAGATCTTTCTACACTCCAACAATAATAGCTCACTGTGCCCAGAGACAGGTGGCTGGAGAGGTTGCAACATGAGGGGACCCATCTCCATGTCTTTGGGAATGCCCTATTATTATGCTTTATTGGCAATCAATACATGTAGAACTGAGGAGAATATGACCACAACTAATCCCACTTAATGTTGAGATAATGGTACGGGGCCTTCCTCCAGGGTTGAGGAGGTAACAACAGGATTGTTCCATATCTTTTGTCTCATAGCCATGAAAGGGATTGCATGCCACTGGTATTCAGCAGTAGTTTCATCTGTGAGTGGCAGGGAAGGTATAGCAGGTGGAAGAGATCATGAAAATCTCTGCAGACTTCAGGCAAACACAGAGAAACATTTAGAGAAGGGGATAAATTGAATGCTTCTAGGGCACTCTCCTGAAGGGAGAGGTGTTGTTCAGTAATGGAAGAAGAAGAAATGCAAGGCAGCAACCCAATGTAGATACACATGAAGTTAGGATAAATGTTTGTTGCATGTTTAATGTTTCTGCTGTAGAGCTCTGAAATATGATATGACCTGGGCTGACACTTTATCACCCACTATGAAAAACAGGTGACTTTAAGCAGCATCTAAGGAACACACCATATGAAAGAGACTGAAACTTGAGACTTTAACTACATTTTGGGGACATTGAATCTTACTTGGACTATTGAAAGTTAAAGTGAAACATCCTGTGTATCATGCTGAATGTCCTGTTTTGTACTTTGCATTGCAACAATAGCGATCTCTCAATGTAATCTGAGTTAAAAAGAGCCCAGATTGTTGATATATGAGGAAAATAGAAAACATACAGTAAGGCTATTACGGGCAAAATTGTCTTGCACAGTAGTAGGGATTTATTTGTATAAACGCAGAATTTACATGCACATCACTATTTTTACCAAAATGTTGGAAAACAAACACCGTTAAATAATAGTGCCATATTTCATGAGCAACTTGCTGTGTGTGCTTCAAAACCTGTAACCGTTCTTGTAAAATAGTGGATTTGCATGAGAATTGGTAATTTGTTCTCAGTTTTCATGCAATTTTGCCAATGTGCAATTATGGCCAAATCTTTCCTCATCCATGATCATACATATCACAAAAACTGGCTTTTGTGAGTTTCACTCACAAGAAATAAAATTAACCCAGCATAAATGAAGACATATTTGTCATGCAGAAGTGTGTGACATTCCACTTTTGACCTGTACTAATTATGTATTTGTGAGTGCAATACAAGCCAAGGATCATTCACATTGAGAACATGAGGGAAATAAGTCCATATGCATTGTAAATGATGGACAAGACTTTGGGGTGGTACTATACAGTCAGAGTCATAGAGTGGAGCAGCTCAGATGGAGCTGAACAAGACAAGGCCTTGATCACCTAGTATCCCAAGGTATCACAGTAGTGCTAGCAAAAGCCTATAAACAGAGCATGCACAGTTTGCCATGGTATTGAAATCAAGTGCATTGATGCGTACAGGAGGTATGTCATTTACAGAGCTGATTTAGATATCACATTTGAATATTGCACCTTTCTAAATAAATGTACTGTAAATCTGTAAGAAATCCATATTATTTCACTCATTTTCTCCAATAATGTAATAGAGTAATGTGAGTATTATAGCAATGTGTTTGTTATATAGTTCAGTAACTACAAAGTATATTTCAAACTCAAGCAATTTGGTTACTGCACTTTACTTAAAACACTTCAGTTTTGGTAGCTTTATGGGGCTCTATGGAAGACCCATGTTTCTAAAATTGAAGATTACAAAGAAGGAAAAGGGTAACTCAGCTATTCAGCAAATATCAGTCAACAAGAAGTAATTATCATTTGATTGCTGTTCAGTGGCCTATGTGAAATGAGTTGTGTTGGCCTCAGTCCAGTTCCTAGTCGGCAAATGCTCACATCACAAAACCACCATTGTAACTTACAGTACTGTAACTGCAATCATTTATGGCAGTCTCATGTGAGAATGACTGACTGGGCATGGAATCTGAGCTGACCTTTATCTTCATGGTGATCCCTCCGTGACATGGTTGAGGCACAATAATGAGGCAATGTGGGAAGCTGCACTGTGATCACCCGTGATGTACCTGTCCAGTAGATAAATAGAAGGCTTCTGCTTCCAGTGCTGTCAATCTAGCACTTTTCAAGATCCAAAATGTACACACAAAAATAAAGAAAAATAACATGATTAAGCAATAATAAACAGTAGGGGCCTCAATATTCAAACATTAGCACTGGCCCTAACTTGTTCATATCAGCACTAGCCAGGGTTTATGCTGCTGCTCTTGGTGAGGCAATATTAATTCAGAGGCACCTGGAGCACCCCCCAAACCTTGCAGTCCCAATGAGCTAAAATACTCCTCTGATGCATTCTGATGCACAGGCATTTTCAAAGGTTTGAAGCAGCAATAGATAAAGAACCTCAGTGTGCAAACACTGAGGCAAGGGTTACCCTAAAGGGCATTGGCCAGGAAGCCAAGTTTCAAGGATATACAAAATCACACATAACCCTATAATGCAAAGCATCTTGGGCTATATATGCAAATCACCACCAAATATTATGCTTGTTCAACTTTAAGCAGAAATGCGGTGCCAACAGAAGACACAGACACATGTTTCATCCTACTAAGACTCATCAGTGTGCCTCATCTATATGACACCCCAGTGGAATGAACCAGCTACCCTGAGTTGGTCTATGTGAGTTAGCTGTAGTGAGCCCAATAAAAACAAAAACAAACTAAAGACAAAGAACCTCAGTGTGCAAGCACTGAGGCATGGGTTACCCTAAAGGGCATTGGCCAGGAAGCCAAGTTTCAAAGAAATACAAAATCACACATATCCCCATAATACAAATCACCACAGAATATTATGCTGGTTCAACTTTAGCAAAATGCATGGTGCTGAAAGGCCTCTCACACAGTCTGCAATGGTGCCAACAGAAGACACAGACACAGACAAGTGTTTTGTCCTACCATGACTCATCAGTTTGCCTCATCTGTGTGACACTCCAGTGGAATGAACAAGCTACCCTAAGTTGGTCTATATGGGTTATGTTGTGGTGAGCCCAATAAAACAAAAACAAGCTAAAAGATGAAGAACCTTAGTGTAAAAGCACTGAGGCAAGGGTTACTTCTAAAGGGCATTGGCCGGGAAACCAAGTCTCAAAAAATAGAAAATCACACATACCCACATAATGCAAAGCATCATGGGCTGTATACAAATTGCCACAGAATATTATTCTGGTTCAACTTTAACAGAAATGCATGGTGCTGAAAGGCCTCACACGGTCTGCAGAGTTTTCCAACAGAAGACACAGACACATGTTTCATAATACTAGGTTCTCATACTAGATATTTAGACCAGTAGAAGACTCATTGTCCATATAAACTGTTCCTTTACTCTACTTTCTATTATATATTCATAAATGTTTCTTTTAAACTGTGCCAATGTTTGACTTTTACTCTATCAACTGGCAATTTATTCCACAATCTTCCAGTTCTATTTATAAAAGAATAGTATACACTATTTTTTTTGACCATTCTCAACCTAATCTGATTTACACATCTTCTTAATCCATTTGGTTTTTCTTGTAATTCTAAATTCATCTCACTTTTCAATTCTTCATCATTTATTATCTTAAATAACATCATTAAATCTCCTCTTTCTCTCCTTTCTCTAACTTCCACAGACCCGTTCATTTTACTCTCTCCTTATACCCATATCTCCCCAAATTTCCAATCATCTTTGTATATCTTCTTTGTACTCCTTCAATTATTTTTATTTCCATCTTCTTATATGGCTTCCACAATTGTGACTCATAATCCAAGTATGGCCTAACATAAGACCTATATACTGGTACCATACATGCTAAAGATTTATTAATAAAGCTTCTTTTATATTCCTCACCATATTATCAGCTTTCTGTATAGACATTGTTCTATGTTTAATAAAATCTAGTTTGTTATCAGTCACTATCCCACAGTCTTTTTCTTCATCTACTTTTTAATTTCCTTATCATTTAGTAGATACTTATTTTTCTTTCTATCTTTTTCCTAAATGCATTACTACTGATTTGTCTGTGTTAAACTTCATCCCATTTTGTTCTGCCAACCTCTCAATTTTTTAAATTCTCGTTTAGTCCTTCCTGTTGTTCTAATGTTTTTACTTGTCCTCCTAACTTAATGTCATCAGCAAATGTCATTAGATTTGTTATTCCTTGAGGTAAGTCACTAATATAGAGAAAACAAAATGGGACACAAGACAGATCCCTGTGGGACTCCACTCTCACTTTGATTGATTTTGACATTTTGCCTATTAATCTCACAAGTTGTGTTCTATTACTCAGCCAATTTTTAATCCATAATATAATTTGACTATCCAATCCCATATTTACTAATTTCTTTATCAATTTATCATAAGGTACTTTGTTGAATGCTTTTGAAAGTCCAAACATATTATGTCTATGGGGACATTTTTGTTTAAATTAATTTTGATATTTTCATAGAAACACAAATGATTAGTGCTGCACGCTCTGTTCTTTTTAAATCCATGCTGCTTCTCATCCTTGAATTCTAATATTTCAAGACCTTTTTCTATTTTAGTTATTAATGTACTCTCAGCAATTTTTCCCAATATAGCAGTTAGACTCACTGGCCTATAATTTGTCACTTCTGCCCTTTTACCTTTCTTAAACAACAGTACCACGTAGGCTTTTTCCAGTCATCCAGAATTACCTCTGTCTTGTATGATCTACTGAATATATACGCAAGATTTCTGATATCCATGGTAACACTTCTTTAACATATCGGGATGTAATAAATCCGTCCTGCTGATTTATGTATTTTGACTTTATTTACCAATCTTTCCACTTCTTCTTTTGTAGTTTCTATTTTTATATTTTGATAATTTTTCATTATTATGATATTTTCTACATCTTTTCCTTTTTCAAAAACAGACCCAAAAATCATTCAGAGTATTAGTAATTTATTTATATCAGTAATATCTCTTCCACCTATATGTAATGGCCCCACTCCCTGTTTATCTCTTCTTTGCCAGTTTACATATGAAAAAAAATCTTTATTATCTTTCCTATATACCAAATTAGACTCTATCTTCTTCCTTTCTTTTCTTATATTCTGTTTAACTATTTTAGATATTTTTATAAGATACTATTGTCACTTCTGTTCTAATTTCTTCAAATTTTTAAATGCTTTCTTCTTTTTGTTACAAGATTTTAACACCTTATTGGTGCACCATAACATTTTTTTTTTTTTCTTTATTATACACCTTTTTCTGGGACATACAGTCCTTCTTAATTTAGTAATTTGTTTCTAAATAATTCCTACATTTGAGTAACAGATTTATTAATCAAATCCTTTTTCCAATTCCATATTCTCAATTCCTCTTTGATTTTATCAAAATTTGCCTCTATAATAATTTTTTACCACAGTTTTACCTTTAGTACCTATTATTACCTGTTTAACATTGAAAATTATCATTACATGGTCACTATTCCCTAACTTTTCTCTTATTTCAATGCCCCTAATAAGATCTGATCTATTAGTTAATAACAGGTCTAATATAACTCTCCTCTAGTAGGTTTAATCATCAATTGTTCCAATCTTACCATTTGCAATGTTGACAAAAAAAATCCTGCTATTTGAATTGCTTCCTTTTGATTTCCCCAACATATGTCTGGGTAATTAAAATCTCCTGCTATAACTACGCCTCCTTCCAGAGCAATCTGTATTATTTCCTCATTTATTATTCTATCCATTTCTTTATTACTATGTGGCGGTCTATAATATAGTCCAAATAAGATATTTTTCCTACACTATCAACCACTTGAATCCATAAGGATTCCACCTTTTCATTTTTACTATCTTTATATAAGCTACTACTGATTCCTTCTTTATATATATAGCTATCCCCATAGTCTTTTATTCCTTCTTTCTTTAGAATACAACCTATATCCTTCAAATGTTCCTATTCCATTGAACTTCAACATCCCATCATGTTTCTGTCACCGTACACATATCCATGTTATCAATAAGTAATTTAACTTCAACTCTGTCTTTTTCCTGTGTTCAGACTTCTAGCATTTAGAAACCATATGTTCATTCTATTTTTTGTTTTTTACTCTATGTTCCATTCTCAATATTTTATTTTTATTTCTGTCCAATTCTAGCACTCATCAGTGTGCCTCATCTGTATAACACCTCAATAGAATGAACCAGCTACCCTAAGTTGGTCTGTTCACATGCTGTGGTGAGCCCAACAAAAATAAAAAGCATGCTAAAGACAACAACCACAGTGCACAAGCACTGAGGCAAGGATTATCCCAAGGGAAGCTTCCAGAGCAACGCTGCTTACCACTGATGGAAAACTACTTCTAATCTGGGTGTTAAGACCATGCACCCCTGAAGGCAGAGGACTGTACTGCAGTTGCCTCCCTGTGCCAAGTTGTCTTCCTCACCATAATCCAGGGCATGGTTTAATTCAAAGTCACGGTGGATTAATGGTTCCTCCCACCCTTGATCTTCTAGTCTATTTATTAGTGAATTCTTGAGGTCCAGTGGTACTCTCACACCAAATCTCCCAGTACATGTATTAGATGAATCCCTGGTTCTCTGAACAGTCTCATACTCTCATCCCACCCACTCTGCTCACATCCAACCTTTCCACAACCCCTCTCACCATGGTGTCCAGACCTAGCCTTATCAGCTGTCAGTGAGCATGCATACTGTAGGAACAGCTGTTTCTACAGTATGTGCACTTACTGATAAATCACACAGCAGCCAGCTGTGAGATGAGAGGAGGATGTGCCAGTCACTGCACTCCACTTGAAATTGGACACTGGGTGAAGGGTGCATGTGGAAAGGTTGTATTGAATGAGGGTGGTGGGTGGAACAGCATGAGACTGTTTGAGGGGGAACCAATAGACCACTAGGGATTTAATGTAGAACTGGGAGATTGGAGTGTAGGGGAACCACTGGGACCACCAGGGCTGTACTATTACTGAGACAGGTGCACTAAGGGGATGGTGCACCCTATGCAAATGAGTCCATAATGGGCATTCAGATGAAGAGGACATAAAGATCTGCAACAGGGTTGATACATAAGATGGAGTGGAAAGGATGAGAAGGGACTGGGCAAGGTTGAATGAATGGTCAAATGTATGGCAGCTCAGATTCAATGCAAAGAAGTGCAAGGTAATACACATGGGAAACAAAACCCAGGGAAGAGTACATAATGGGGGGTGAGATACTGACAACAGTAAAATGGAAAGGGACCTGGGGTAATTATATCAGATGACCTAAAGGTGGGCAAGCAATGTGAGAAGGCAGTAAGGAAGGCTGGGGATACTGGGATGCTTAGGAAAAGGCACCATAGTAGTAAACAGGAAGTTTTATCCTCTGTACAGACAGTTGGTGAGACCCCATCTGAGTACTGTGTGCAGTTCTGGAGACCCCATCTCTGCAAAGACATAGATAGAGTGGAGGCTATCCAGAGGAGGGCAACTAAAATGATGCAGGGTCTGCACCAGAAGACATACGAAGAAAGACTAAAGGAGCTTAATATGTATACCCTTGAGGAAAGAAGAGAGAGTGGGGACATGATAGAAACTTTCAAGTACCTCAAGGGAATCAACAAAGTCCAAGAGGGTAGCATCTTTCAGAAAAGAGATGTGCAAGAACAGGGGGCACAATTTGAAGATAGAGGGGGACTGCTCAGAGGTAATGTGAGGAAGTATTTTTTCATGTAGAGGGTTGTGAATGATGAACAGCCTCCTGAGGAGGTCGTGGAATCAAGAACAGTGGGGAATTCAAGAATGCATGGGACAGACATAAGGCAGTCCTAGTAGGGGGTAGGAGGAAGTGTTGTTGGTTAACTGGGATCTGCAGCTTATCTGTTAGGTAGGAAAATGGGCAGACTAGGTGGGCCAAGCGGTCTTTATCTGCTGTCAAATTCTATGTTTCTATGTTTCTATCACTTTGCATGACCATTGGGCTCATTTGCATGCTTGAGTTGAATATGGACCACAGTATCATAGGTATCATAGGTGTTACAGTGCTTTAAAGACTTTCGTCCATTTTAGCTCGCCATCTGTTCATGAATAGCCCATAATATTTTTAAGCTAAAGTAAACATCAAGATGAGTCTTAAATGTATCCATGTTACTACTTGCCACTACCTCAATTGGAAGCTCATTCCATGTTTTCATCACTTACTAAGAACCACATCCTTCTTTTTTTTTTTACAATGTTTGCCCTCTAGTAGGGGATGAGCGCTGGTATTATATTTGTTCCCTCAATACAAGGCCTAGTTGTTCCCATAGTGACATGCCATTCAGTGCCCTATAGATCATGCACATATCCACCCTCAGCCTACAGTATTTGAGGGAATGAAGTCCCAGCCTCTTGAGCCTATTATTGTAGCCCAGTCCTCTAGCCTCACTTATCCACTTTATTGCTCTTCTGTACCCCCTCAATGGCCTTTATAACTTCTTTGTCCCCTGGTGCCAAGAACTGTGCACAGTACTCTACATGGGTCCTCACCTAGGAGGTATACAAGGGCAGCATCACCTCTATGTCCCTACACTTAATATGCTTATTGATACAGTGCAATATACTACTAGACTTTTTATTACTTGCTGGCAGTGCAGATGTGGGCTAAGGTAATTTTTACCCTAATACCAAGATCCCTCTCATCCTCTACTTCTCTCAATACCAAACCCCAGGACATACTGAGCCTGTAAATTATTTTTGCCAAAATGCATGACTGTGCATTTATTGATATTAAAGGTGAGTTTCTTTTATTTGCTCAGCATTCTAGTTCTGTTAGAGCTGCTTGCAGAGTGTTACCATCATCCAGATTGTTAACTATGTGTCCAATGCGAGTGTCATCCACACATTTTGACACCCATATCCCTGATGTTGTATTCAATGCTGCATTATAAACACTGAATAGACAGGGATCAAGACTGAACTCTGAGGCACCCCACTGGTCACCTCCTCCCAATTAGAATATGAACCCTTGAAGCATATTCGTTGTTTTCTATCCAAAAGCCAAGATGAGATCCACCTAGTAATTTTACCACTAACCTCCTGCTCAATTAGGGCATCTATAAGTTCCCCATATGAGACTTTGTCAAAGGCTTTGGAAAAGTCCAAAAATGACATTGACTGTGTCCTGTTTGTCAAGGGCTTTGCTAATTTTGCAATAAAAGTCTAGCAGGTTGGTTTGGCATGATCTTCCTTTGTGAACCCATGCTGTGTGATGTCATTATTACCTGCTAATAGTTCACCAATGCGGTCCTTGATAATACCCTCCAACATATTACCCAGGACAGCTGTTAAACTGATTGGTCTATAGTTAGCAACCTCTATCTGGAACCCTTGTTATTTATTTATTTATTTATTTATTTAGCTTTTGTTGACCGGTAAGTGCACTAGACAAATCCTGCCTATTTTCAGGCACGACCGGGAGGGGGATACAGATGAATGCCAACTGACCTTGAACCAGATTAAGCTGATGGTGGTATTTTTTTTAGTGAATGAGGGAAATTTGGCCAGGACACCAGGAAATTCCCTACTCTTTCGATAAGTGCCATGGGATCTTTAACATCCACCTGAACTACCACCAATCCAGGCAGATGGGACCTCGGTTTAACGTCTCATCCGAAAGACGGCACCTCAGAAGTGCAGCACCATTCTCATGCTGCACTACAGTGTCAGTACTGGGATATTAACCCAAGTGCCAGATGTGGGAACTGAACCCACAGCCCTCTGATCTCCCGGCCTCAGAGGCGAGTGTGCTACCTACTGAGCCACTGACACTGACAAAAGATAGACACCACTGTGACCTGTGTTCAAACCTCAGGGACTTGTCCTTCATTTGTAGATTTACAGAATAATGCTGTAACAGGGCCAGCCAAGGGCTCTGCCAGTTCTTTAAGGATGCATGGATGTAGGCCATCTGGTTCTTGGGCCTTATTTGGGTCTAATTTTTGAGTCGCCCTCACCATTGTGACATACAGTATTAAATCATTTTCTAGATTTTGATCTAGATGATATTTTGTGGCAAGTGTTTTGACCTTAAAACAGAGGAAAAATATTGATTATATTCCTCAGCCATTTGCTGATTATCATTGATTATGATCCCTTCTGAGTGTTTTAGTGGGCGATGGTGGTCACACCCTCTCTTTTATTAATATATGCATAAAAGGATGTATAATTATCTTGAACCCTACTTGCAAGTTTTAACTCACAATTGCTCTTGTCACTCCTAATGCTCATTTTAGATTTTTAAAGCATCTCTTATAATTTTCCACATATTTTTGATTATCACTTTGTCGGGCCCTTCTAAAAGCCTTGTTCTTGTTATTGATATATTTTCTGACAGTTTTGTTCATCCAGGGGTATATATTTCTTTGCCCTATCATATTTCTTAATTAATGGTGTATGGGCCTGGATCACTATAGAGAGTTTGTTATTAAAAATGTGCCACATACTAGAGAGGATTGGTTACTAAAAGCAGTTTCCAAATCCCAATTTGCCCTCATCCTTCTCATACCCTCAAAGTTGGCTTTATTGAGATTGTGACTAACAGTACTACCTGTTTCACAGCCCAATACCCTCATATAACTAAATCCAACAATTAAGTGATCATTTGAGCTTAAAGGGACATAGTCTTACAGTCAAGAATATTACTACCCATGTTACTCAGGACCAGCTCTAAAATATGATCACCTCTAGTATTATCCATAACATATTGGTCTATACCAGCCAACAAATATGATTCCAAATACTGCCTTCCATCTGTGTTTCCACACCCAGAGTACTTGGATTTATCCCTGGGAGATTAAAATCACCCACAAGTGTTGCATTATCAGTTGATGATATTATATTAATAAAGTCCAATAATAGGGAGTCTTCCTGTTATGAAATAGATGGTGGCCTATAAACTATCCCAATGTTAATACTATTTAGATGTGGGGAAGATTTTAATCCATAGTGCCTTTATATTTGGCAATTAGGTAAGTTCTATATTTTCTGCTTTAATACTATCAATTATATATAGGGCAACTCCTCCCCTTTGGAACAAACTCTATCTTTGTGAAATAGGGCATAACCTGAAATATTTTTGTCCCAGGGATCATCCTCCTCCACCAGGTTTCTGTGATGGCACAAATGTGTATATTATGCATATGTAAGGTGTAGACAAGTTTATCAAATTTGTTATTAAGACTTCTGGCATTAATGAGGAGAAATTTCCATTCTGTTAGAGGTGGCTTGGTGGTAATGTCTTCATATGTGTAAAGTGTCCCACATCACCGCTGACATGTAGTTTAAATGGGTATCAACTTCTTGCCGTAGTCTATGTGCAAAATGTGCTTTCCATATTTATTCAAGTTTAAGCCGTCTCTTGCAAATATCCTTAGATCATGAAAACTATCCCAGTTATCCACAAAAGAGAACCCCTCTCTATGGCACCGTTTTAACCATCCATTTAGTCTAATTATGTCTCTAGTCATGGAAGAAGTGGCTCTAGGGACTGGAAGGAGCCCTGATATTAATAAATCACAACCTTGTTCAGTTAGTGCTTTGCCAATGAATTCAAAGTCCTGTTGGATATTCACTGTACTTCTTTTTCCCAGATCATTAACTCCTACATGTATCATGGTTACTGGAGATGTTGTACGTTTCTGCAATCCTGGTAGGAGTGCCTGATGTTATCTATACCAGCCCATGTTAGGACGCTAACTGTAGTGTGTAAATTACAATTTATACATATAGCATGATCTGTGTAACGAAGCATGGAGTCCCCTATAACCAGGACATCTTTAATGGTGTTATCCACAGTTGGTGGTGGTGTATCCATGTCTGTACTAAATTGTTATCACCTTGCATCAATGGGGTGTCCTATTCTGGTAATAAGGGATCCTGAGCCTCTGTTTCAACCTCATTACTTGACTCTGTGGCAAAGGCACTAAATCTATTTGCAGTTAAAATATTTGAGGAACCCCCAATATTCTGCCTTCCTTTTTATTACTAATTTAAGGGACCAAGCACCAGTCATTTGAGTCTCCATTGTCAATAATTTCAGGTTCATGAGATATCTCAGGTTTATGTGAATCAGTTTTCATAGTATCTGCCACTGTATCTATGTTCTGTTCCAGTATACTAATATCTGTGTGTACCTGAATTCTTTGTTGCAACTGTATTATTTCAAGTTGCAAGGTCTCAATTAAACAACATTTGTCACATTCAAACTCAAAGGACTCTTCCCTTCAATGTACATACCACATTTATTACAACATTTCATTTTGGTACTTACTCTCACTTGGGTGTATTTTATTAAGAAGAATAGGCCCAATGCCCAGTGACCAGCTGACACAGCCAACACTAGCCAATGTGTGTGTCTCTGCATGCACCTCGTTGTGCAGTGACGCATGCCCTGCCCACGTTCACCTGCTCACAGCAGGGCCGAGTTATAAGGCAGAGGGTGACCTGGAAGTAGATCCACAGGTCACAGATCACTCACAAAAAAATTGCAGTTTTACAGCTTAAAAATAGCTCCACTAGCTCTGGTAGAGTGATTCAATGTTCCCTCAAGCATTAGTTAGTGCTAAAAGTAATTTTAGACAGACAACAGTGGTATTGTAGTCCTGCAAAACTCTCAAAGGACTACCCCACTCTCTTCCTACTTCCTGTTACTTCAGGGGTAGGGCTTAGTACATACAGTGCTCTTTAGACACAATGCTCATTAAAATAAGCACAGAACACACAATCTAAAATGTATATCTCCTAGTATTTTGAGCAGCAACCCTCCAGATTTCACTTTGCCAATTTTAGACTTGGTGCTAGCCATTTTGAGCAGTGCTATTCCTTATGGGTTATATGCCACCCTGGTCCATATGATACAGTGCAGATTCACTTAGCACTGCTCTGACAAGGGCTGATATTCAATCAGAGAGTGTTATAATTCTGAATATTGCCATTGCCAAGGGGAAGCACAGGGCAAGCAAAGCATAAACAGCTGCACTGCTCTTATCCTATTTTGTCAGTATTGGGGTTGATGTGTACTATATCATGGGATATCTTCCACCTCAGGAGTGTTGAGAGGCATGAGGCCATAGGCTGATTGATTTCAACCACCTGAGAAGGATGTATCCCATGATATTGCACACTTGGAGTGTATTACTGCAATAATTAAATGGTTCTATTTTTTTAATGATGTCATGAATTAGTTTTATACCAGGATAATGAACTGAGATTTAAGTGTTTGGACCAACTATTTCATAATTTCTAGAAATTTCTCTGGAGACATGAACAGCAATTGCTCAGCAAAAAAAAGTGTTTTGGGAATTGCAGAATTTTATTTATTTATTTATTGAAAATGTTTCACCAGGAGAAGCACACTGAGCAATAAGATTATCATCTCACGGTGTGACCTTGGGGATACAAGGGAGGAGAGTATACATGAACAAGCAATAGATTGTATGGCAATGGCACTACAATCTGCACAGGGTTAGTATATAGACCTTCTTCTCAGGGGAGGAAATGGACAAGGAAATGATAGAAAGTATACTTAGAATGGCAGAAAAGTGGAGATATTGCTGATGGGTGATCTGAATATGCCAGATGTTAACTGAAGTGCAGTTGCAGCAGCCACTCCGAAGAGTGGGGTTATTCTAGATGCCCTAACAGGGGGCATGCCTTAGACAACTAGTATTGGAGCCCACTCGAGAGGAACAATCTTAGACCTGGTTCTCTCAAATGGAGATGAAGAGAGGATCACAGATGTAGAAGTGGGTAGCCATCTAGGGAACTAGTGACCATCATACAGTATGGTTCACAATAAACACAGCAATAGAGTCAAGCCATGCAAGGCAAAAATACTGGACTTTAGGATGGCTGACTTTGCTAAAATGGGTGAGTGCCTAAGGAATGCACTAGCAAATGGGCAGGAAGCAGGGTGGAAGAACAATGGGGAATAATAAAAACTGCCATCACAGAGGTAACAAGCCTTTGTGAGAAGCAAATAAACAAAATGAACGATGTAAGAAACCACTATGGTTCTCAAAGGAAGTGGCAGTGAAGGTTCAAGAGAAAAGAAAGCATTCAGGAAGTACAATGAATCACAGAAGGAGCAGGACAGATAACTGTATCAGTTAAAGCAAAAGGAAGCTGGGAAGGCAGTCAGAACAGCAAAGGCCCAAACCGAGGAAAAGATAGCCAACTCAGTTAAGAAGGGGATAAAACCTTTTATAGGTACATCAGGGAACGAAGAAAGACCAAGGGAGAGATTGTGAGGCTTAATAAAGGGGAGGAAAGTGTGCAGAGGGTGACTGTGAAAGGCAGAGATACTAAGCAAATATTTTGCTCAGTATTTACAAAGGAAGAGGGAAGGTACCTAAAACAAACCATAGAAACACTCTGGATACAGAAGTTGATACCAGCCCATTTACAGAAGAAAGGATTCTGAAAGAACTCATAAAACTGCGAGCTGTGTGAGAAATTCTATATTGCACTTGATATCTGCAACAAACGTGCACTTTTGCTTAATTCTGTGGGAGGTGAAACTAACTACCCTTGGTAATTGCTTTTATTCACATATTTATTTAGTGTTTAACCAAGAGAGGGCTTGTAAACTCTGTTTATCTTGTTAGTAACTTCAGAAGGATTTAAATACTGCATTTGGGTAGGTCCTTGAGGTAGCTAGATTGTCTTACTAGGATTTGCTGACAGTTAAACTATTTTAAATTTCAGGTGGCTGAGGAGTTGAAAAGAAACTTGCAAACTCTGCTTATCTTGGAAGTAACCTCAAAGTGTTTGAATACTGCATTCTGGTTGTCCCTTGGGGTAGCTGGATTGACTACTAGGCTTTTGGGACTGAAACTATTTTTAAATAATTTACTGGTGCGTAGGAGTTTGTGATAGTTAAACTCTTTTAACAGAGTTACTGGGGTTAAGGAGTGGTCACAGAAAAACCTGCAGTGTGAATTGAAACACAGACAGCCTTAGGGGCAGGACATTGTTTTCAGACCAAACAGGTTGGAACAGAAGGGCTACATATAACCATTGGCAACAGATTGCCCTGTCTGGATATATCCAGACTAGATCAGATTACTATAAGTCACTAGAGGCTGCAATTTTCAAAGACACAAAGCACATTTGCTGGAGCTGGAAGGATACTGCTTTCTTCAACTCGAGCTGTGTGAGAAATTCTATATTGCACTTGATATCTGCAACAAACATACACTTTTGCTTAATTCTGTGGGAGGTGAAACTAACTACCCTTGGTAATTGCTTTTATTCACATATTTATTTAGTGTTTAACCAAGAAGGGCTTGTAAACTCTGTTTATCTTGTTAGTAACTTCAGAAGGATTTAAATACTGCATTTGGGTAGGTCCTTGGAGGTAGCTAGATTGTCTACTAGGATTTGCTGACAGTTAAACTATTTTAAATTTCAGGTGGCTGAGGAGTTGAAAAAGAAACTTGCAAACTCTGCTTATCTTGGAAGTAACCTCATAAGTGTTTGAATACTGCATTCTGGTTGTCCCTTGGGGTAGCTGGATTGACTACTAGGCTTTTGGGACTGAAACTATTTTTAAATAATTTACTAGTGCGAAGGAGTTTGTGATAGTTAAACTCTTTTTAAACAGAGTTACTGGGGTTAAGGAGTGGTCACAGAAAACACTGCAGTGTGAAACAGGAAAGACAGTCTTTCAAGCAACAGAGGGTGGTGGATTAAGGTTTACGTTTGTTTGTTACAATTCTTAAGATTTTCAGTGCAGGAAGAGTTTAAAGCACAGCTGACTTATTTTGGGGCAGACAGCTCTCAGAGCACAAACCACCAGGCCTGTTTGGGGCTGGGAAGGTTTCATGTGTCTGACTTGGATGTGTGGATTTTTCTCTGATTGATTAGCAGGTGTTTCTCTATCAAATTGTTGTGTATGGCATCTTGCTGACAGGAAGGCACTCATTGCAGCAGTGGGCAGAGCTTCTAGCTGATTGTTTTGCGAGGGCACAGTTTAGGCCCAACCCTTCCCACCCTCACCCCACCCACCCTGAAACAGTTCCTTTATACCTGGGGTTCTGACATCATTTCTCAAGAGTGCAAGGTGCATGTCACTGTCATATCCTCCTCTAGCACACTGCACTGACAATATAAGCATAAACATTGTATAATATAAATATATATTTCTACATTACATACCAATCACGCACAAAAAAAAATAAAAAAAAATGTGGGGAGTAGTGCAATGTAATGGCTGTGGGGCAACAGTCTTCCGGGAGTCTTTCTGGAGGCTGAGATGCTGCCCTATTTGCAGACAACTGTCTGCCCTGAGGGAGGAAGTTGCCCGTCTTCCAGGCCACACTGGACAGTAGTACGGGACCTTTCCGTGAGCCACAACGGACAGTAGGAAGGGAACCTCCCCATCCAGGGAGCACCAGAACCACCACTACCTCAGAGGTTGCAAAGAAAGCACAGCAGTTGGACCACAGTGGGCTCAGGGAGGATGAAGATGGTGGAACAGAGGCACATCCAGTCAGATGTTACACACCACAATCCATACACCATTCTGGGGAGCATAGCTCCCCTATGGATACACCACAGAGGAGACTAAGGAGGCTGAGGACAACTGTCACAAGGGAGGCCCACAGAAGGAGGCAGAGGACCCCACAAGGAAAGGAAGCAGCTCCGGTGGGGACTCAATTATAGGGGATAGAACTGGGAGGAGCTGGGAAATATGAAGTAGGTGCCTGCCTGGTGCCATGGCTTGGAAGGACAGGAAGCACATCCTCAGGATCACGACAACAGCTGAAAGGGACTTGAGCTGGACGAATTGTCCACCTAGGGACAAATGACTTGGCTCATCATGAGGTTAGAGCAGTGCAGGAGGACATTGCAGAGTTGGGGAGGGGCCTAAGACAAGTAGCACACACAGTATCATTCTCAGAGGTGCTGCCTGTCAAAGGCATGGGGAGGCGAGGGTAATTGGCACCAAGCAGTTTAATGAATGGTTGAAAAATGGTGCGAGCACAGGGTTTAGCTTCATTGGGACTGGGGTTCCACCTGGAGGACACCAGCCTATACTGGCAGGATGGTCTGCATCTGTCCAGGAAGGAACAAGTCTTTTGAGCAATCAGTTTAATTGTTTGGCAAGCTTCTTAAACTAGTCAATGGGGAGGCACTGACAAGCAGCCGAAAAATCCCAGCCTCCCTACAAAACAGGGTACTAAATGAGAAAAAGACCAAGGTAGAACGGTCAGTGGGGGATGCTGCAACAGAAGGTAAGGCCATCAAAAAATGGAGAGCAATGAGTACCAATGCCAGTAGTCTAGGTAACAAGCTTCCTGAATTAGTGGCCTTGATGGAGGAGGAACATCTGGATATCGTGACAGTCACAGAAACATGGTACACACAAAACCATGACTGGGACGTAAACATACCAGGATACACTATCTACAGGAGGGACAGGGAGGGTAAAGAGGAGGAGGAGTAGTTCTTTACATAGGGAAGGAATAAAGCAACAGAACAAAGGGGTAAACAGGGAGGAGAAGAAGCACTGTGGGTAAATTTGGAGACAGACAATGGCACCACAATCCGCACAGGGGTTATACAGACCCCCTTCTCAGGGGAGGAAATGGACAAGGAAATGATAGAAAGTATACTTAGAATGGCAGAAAAAGGGAGATATTGCTGATGGGTGATCTGAATATGCCAGATGTTAACTGGAGTGCAGTTGCAGCTGCCACTTCAAGAGTGCAGTTATTCTAGATGCCCTACAGGGGGCATGCCTAGACAACTAGTACTGGAGCCCACTCAAGAGGGAGCAATATTAGACTTGATACTCTCAAATGGAGATGGAGAGAGGATCACAGATGTAGAAGTGGTAGCCATCTGGGAACTAGCGACCATCGAACAGTATGGTTCACAATAAACACAGCAATAGAGTCAAGCCATACAAAGACAAAAGTACTGGACTTTAGGAGGCTGACTTTGCCAAAATGGGTGAGTGCCTAAGGAATGCACTAGCAAATAGGTGGGAAGGAGGGTGAAGAACAATGGGAATAATAAAACTGCCATCACAGAGGTAACGAGCCTTTGTGTGAAGCAAATAAACAAAACAAGGCGATGTAAGAAACCACTATGGTTCTCAAAGGAAGTGGCAGTGAAGGTTCAAGAGAAAAGAAAGCATTCAGGAAGTACAAGGAATCGCAGCAGGAGCAGGACAGAGAACTGTATCAGTTAAAGCAAAAGGAGGCTGGGAGGCAGTCAGAACAGCAAAGGCCCAAACCGAGGAAAAGATAGCCAACTCAGTTAAGAAGGGGATAAAACCTTTATAGGTACATCAGAGACAAAGGAAGACCAAGGGAGGATAGTGAGGCTTAATAAAGGGAGGGAGGGTGGGCAGAGGAGACTGTGAAAGGCAGAGATACTAAACAAATATTTTTGCTCAGTATTTACAAGGAAGAGGGAGGTACATAAAACAAACAGTAGTAACACTCTGGATACAGAACTTGATACCAGCCCATTTACAGAAGAAAGGGTTCTGAAAGAACTCTAAAACTGAAGGTGGACAAAGCAATGGGGCCTGATGGGATTCATCCCAGAATTCTAAAAAGAACTAAGGGAAGAACTAGTAACACCAATGACTACCCTCTTTAACAAATCATGGGAGGATGGGGTGGTACCGAGGACTGGGGAGGGCAGATGTGATTCCCTTCACAAAAGTGGGAGCAAGGCAGAAGCAGGAAACTATAGACCTGTTAGTTTAACCTCAGTGATAGGAAAATGATGGAATCACTTCTAAAGGAAAGAATTGTCGGTATCTAGAGGCCAGAGGGCACAGGACCCTAGGCAGCATGGATTCACAGCAGGAAGGTCATGCCAGACGAATCTGATAGATTTCTTTGACTGGGTGACCAAAGTAGTAGATCAGGGAGGGGCTGTGGACATGGCCTACCTAGACTTTAGTAAGGCATTTGACACAGTCCCACAAAAGATTAATATAAGTTAGCCAGCCTGAGAGTGGGTCCCAAGATGACAGCCTGGGTAAAGAATTGGCTGGAGAATAGGACACAGAGAGTAATAGTAAATGGAGTCCACTCAGAAGAAAGGAGGGTTACTAGCTGGGTACTGCAGGGTTCAGATTAGGACCAGTCCTCTTCAATGTTTTTATGTTACATTGCAGAAGGACTGGAAGGAAAAGTATGTCTCTTTGCAGATGACACTAAGATCTGCAACAGAGTTGATTCTCAGGGTGGATGGAAAGGATGAGAAGGACTTGGCAAGGTTAGAGGAATGGTCAAATGTATGGCAGCTTAGATTCAATGCTAAGAAGTGCAAGGTAATGCACCTGGGAAACAAAACCCAGGGAAGAGTAACAATGGGAGTGAGATACTAACAACAACAAAATGAAAGGGACCTGGGGGTAGTCATATCAGATGACCTAAAGGTGGGCAAGCAATGTGAGAAGGCAGCAAGGAGGGCTGGGGGATACTGGGATGTATAGGAGAGGCATCACCAGTAGAAAACAGGAAGTTATTATCCTCTGTACAGACAGCTGGTGAGACCCCATCTGAGTACTGTGCAGTTCTGGAGACCCAATCTCCGCAAAGACATAGACAGGATGGAAGCTGTCCAGAGGAGGGAACTAAAATGGTGCAGGGTCTGCACCGGAGGACATATGAAGAGAGACTTAAGGAGCTTAATATGTATAGCCTCGAGGAAAGGAGGAGAGGGAGGACATGATAGAAAATTTCAAGTACCTCAAGGAATCTACAAAGTCCAAGAGGTAGCATCTTTCAAAAAAGAGGTGTGCAAGAACAAGAGGCACAATTTGAAGATAGAGGGAGGGCGGTCTTAGTAATTTAAGGAAGTATTTTTCACAGAGAGGGTTGTGGATGCATGGAATGGCCTCGGAGGAGGTGTGGAGTCAAAATCAGTGGTGGAATTCAAGCATGCATGGGATAATCATAAGGCAATTCTGGGGGTGGGTAGGAAGAAGTAGGCTGCTGGTTAACTAGGATCTGCAGCTTATCCAGTAGGTAGGGAAATGGGCAGACTGGGTGGGCCAAGCAGTCCTATCTGCTGTCAAATTCTATGTTTCTATGTTTCTAAAACTGAATGTGGACAAAGCAATGGGGACTGATGGGATTCATCCCAGAATTATAAAAGAACTAAGGTAGAACTAGTGACACCACTTACTACCCTCTTTAACAAATCATGGGAGGATGGGGTGGTATCTGAGGACTGGAGGAGGGCAGATGTGATTCCCATTCACAAAAGTGGGAGCAAGGCAGAAGCAGGACACTATAGACCTGTTACCTTAACCTCAGTGGTAGGGAAATGATGGAATCACTTCGAAGGAAAGATTTGTCAAGTATCTAGAGACCAGAGGGCACAGGACCCAAGGCAGCATGGATTCATGGCAGAAAGGTCATGCCAGATGAATCTGATAGGTTTCTTTGACTGGGTGACCAAAGTAGTAGATCAGGGAGGGCTGTGGACATGGCCTACCTAGACTTTAGCAAGGCATTTGACACAGTCCCACACAAAAGATTAATATACAAGTTAGCTAGCCTGGAGTGGGTCCCAAGATGACAGCCTGGGTAAGGAATTGGCTGGAGAATAGGACACAGAGAGTAATAGTAAATGGAGTCCACTCTGAAGAAGGGGGTTACTAGTGAGGTCCCATGAGGTTCAGTGTGGGACCGGTCATCTTCAATGTCTTTATATGCGACATTGCAGAGGGACTGGAAGGAAAAGTATGTCTCTTTGCAGATGACACAAGATCTGCAACAGAGTTGATGCACAAGGTGGGTTGGAAAGGATGAGAAGGGACTTGACAAGGTTATAGGAATGGTCAAATGTATGGCAGCTTAGATTCAATGCTAAGAGGTGCAAGGCAATGCACTTGAAACAAAACCCAGGGAAGAGTACACAATGGGGGTGAGATACTAACAACAACAAAAATGGAAAGGGACCTGGGGTAGTCATATCAGATGACCTAAAGGTGGGCAAGCAATGTGAGATGGCAGCAAGGAGGGCTGGGGGATACTGGGATGCATAGGGGAGGCATCACCAGTAGAAAACAGGAAGTTATTATCCCCTGTACAGACAGCTGGTGAGACCCCATCTGGAGTACTGCGTGCAGTTCTGGAGATCCAATCTCCACAAAGACAGGGTGGAAGCTGTCCAGAGGAGGCAACTAAAATGGTGCAGGGTCTGCACCAGAAGACATATGAAGAGAGACTTAAGGAGCTTAATATGTATAGCCTCGAGGAAAAGAGTGAGAGGGGGGACATGATAAAACTTTCAAGTACCTCAAGGAATCAACAAAGTCCCAGAGGGTAGCATCTTTCAAAAAAGAGGTGTGCAAGAACAAGGGGCATAATTTGAAGATAGAGGGAGGGCGGCTCAGAGGTAATTTAAGGAAGTATTTTTCACAGAGAGGGTTGTGGATGCATGGAATGGCCTTCGGAGGAGGTTGTGGAGTCAAAAACAGTGGTATAATTCAAGCATGCATTCGACAGTCATAAGGCAATTCTGGGGGTGGGGGTAGGAGAAGTAGGCTGCTGGTTAACTAGGATCTGCAGCTTATCCATTAGGTAGGGAAATGGGCAGACTGGGTGGGCAAAGCGGTCCTTATCTGCAGTCAAATTCTATGTTTCTATGTTTCATTGAGTCAAGCAATTTGAGCAATAGATACATAGTTAGGTGGCTTTCATACTTGCTACATGAAGAGAGAGACACTACACACATGTGCCACAAGGTGGGTGATATTACATACTTGATTACACATCTAGAACCATTCATACATGTATAAGTGCCTACTATCTAGTGTTTAGTTGGGAGTATTTTACACAGAGTGGGCAGAATTGAACTAGAAGCCAGGGCTTGGGGCCAGAGAGTGGTGACAGGTCTGAGTAGGATAGCAAGCAAAGATGATTGGGTTGACTTAGGAAAGACATTGTCAGGGAGATATGCAGGGATAGCAGAAATGCCATGAGAGGGCAAGTGCATGGGTTTGTAGGGCAATTTATAAGCCAGTTATTTTGGCCAAAGGCATGAAGTTGAATTTTTCAAATCTGCACCACATTCGCATAAAATCAATCAAACTGCAGATGCTTGGATCTCGTCTCACAGTGCAACCTGGGGGTACAAGGGAGGAGGGTATACATGAACAAGCAATAGATTGTACATTGGAGTCGAGCAATGTGGATCCATGGCTTGAGGACAAGAAGCAACCTCAGGATTGCAGAAGCAGCATCAGAGGAGAAGGAACTAGATATCATTGTCCACCTTGGGACAAATTACCTAGCTAGACATGGAATCAGTGCAGTGCAGGATGAATTTGTGGAGTTGGGGAGAGTCCTCAGATAGGTAGCAAGCATGGTTACCTTCTCAGAGGTGCTGCCAGACCATGAGAGGGGTGAGGCTAGGGTACTGCACCATGCAGTTTAATGAATGGTTTCAAAACTGGTGCAGAGCACAGGGCTTTGGCTTCATTGGGGACTGGGGTACACCTGGAGAGATGAAGGTCTATACTGGCACGATGGTCTGCATCTGTCCAAGAAGGAACCAAGCTCCTAAGTGACAAGTTTAAATGCTTCCTGGCAAGCATTTAACCAGCTAAGGGGTGGTGCTGATAAGAGGCAGGAAATTCCAAGCCTCCCCCACAAAACATGGCAGGTAGTAAGGTAAACACTGAGGTAAAGAGCTCAACAGAGGGCATGGCAGGGGTAAATGGAAAATAGACAAGGGCAATAAGAGCAGGGATGGGGAAAAGGATAAAGCCAACATTAAATGGAGGCAATGAGTACCAATGCCCATAGTATGGGAAACAAGATTTCTGAGCTAGTAGCCCTGATGGAAGGTGAACAATTGGATATTGTGGCAGTCATGGAAACATGGTACATGGAGAACCATGACTGGGATGTCAACGCACACAGTCTACAGAAGGGACAGGGAGGATATAAGAGGAGGTGGAGTAGCTCTATACATAAGAGAAGAAATCAAAGCTACAGAACTGAAAGCTAAAGGGGAGGACAAGAGGCACTCTGGGTCACCTTGGAGATAGGGAATGGCATCACAATCCGCACAGGGGTTGTATACAGACCCCCATTTCAAGGGAGGAAACGGACAAGAAAATGATAGAGGACATTCTCAAAATGGCTGAAAAGGGAGATACTGTTGATGGGGGACCTGAATATGCCAGATTTTAACTGGATGACATGTACTGCAGCCAAACTAAGAAGAGCAGGTTATTCCTGGTAACTCTGCAGGGGCATGCCTTAGACAGCTAGTGTTGGAACCCACTCGGGAGGAGCAATACTAAACCTGGTACTCTCAAATGGAGAGAGGATCACAAATTTAGAAGTCAGTAGACATCTGGGAATAAGTGACTACTGAACAGTGTGCCTACAACAAGCACAACCATGGAGACAAGCCATACAAAAACAAGGATACTGGAATTTAGAAGGGCTGACTTTGACAAACTGGGTGAATACTTGAGAATGCACTAGCAAATGGCCAAAAAGAAGGGGTAGAAGAACAATGGAGAAAATCAAAACTGCTATCATAGAGGCAACAAGCCTTTGTGTGAAACAAATAAAAGAAAACAAAGACAAGTAAAAAACCACTATGGTTCTCAAAAGAGGTGGCAGGGAAGGTTAAGGAGAAAAAGGCTGCATTCAAAAGTATAAGGAATTACAGAAGGAGCACGACAGGAACTGTATCAATTAAAGCAGAATGAAGTGGGAAGGCAGTCAGAATGGCAAAGGCCCAAACCAAGGAAAAAATAGCTGACTTAGTTAAGAAGAGGATAAAACCTTTTATAGGTACATTAGGGAGCATATAAAGGTTAAGGGAGGAATAGTGAAGATTAATAAAGGAGAGGGAGGTGGGCAGAGGGAGAGGAGACAGTGAAAAGGCAGAGATACTGAATGAATACTTTTGCTCAATATTCACAAAAGAAGATGAGGAGGAGTTACCTAAACCAGACAATAGATGCACTCTTGGTAGAGGGGTTGGACGCCAGTCCATTTATAGAAGAAAGAGTCCTGAAAGAACTCCTAAAACTCAAGGTGGACAAGCAATGGGGCCTGATGGGATTCACCCAGAATCCTAAAAGAACTAAGGGAGGACCTAGTGACACCACTGACCACACTTTTAACAAATCATGGGAGGATGGGGTGGTACCTGAGGACTGGAGGAGGGCAGATGTGATTCCCTTCACAAAAGCAGGAGCAAGGCAGAAGAAGGAAACTACAGACCTGTAAGTTTGACCTTAGTGGTAGGGAAAATGATGGAATCACTTCTGAATTGTTGGGTACCTAGAGGACAGAGGGCACAGGACCCAAAGCAGCATGGATTTATAGCAGGAAGGTCATGTCATATGAATCTAATTGATTTCTTTGACTGGGTGACCAAAGTAATAGGGAGCGGCTGTGGATATGGCCTACCTAGACTTTAGCAAGGCATTTGACACAGTCCTGCACAAAGACTAATAATCAAGTTAGCCAGCCTGGGAGTGGGTTCCAGGGTGGTAGCCTGGTAAGCAAACTGGCTGCACAACAGGACACATAAGGTAATAGTGAATGGAACATATTCCAAAGAAAGGAGGTTACTAGTGGAGTACCTCAGGGCTCAGTACTGAGTCCAGTCCTCTTTAATATCTTTATAGGTGACATTGCAGAGGGTCTGAGGAAAGGTATGCCCTTTGCAGATGACACAAAGATCTGTAACACAGTTGATACACAAGGGGAGTGCAGAAAGGATGAGAAGGACTCTGGCAAGGTTAGAGGAATGGTCAGACATATGGCAACTTAGATTCAATGAAAAGAAGTGCAAAGTAATGCACCTGGGAAACAAAAACCAGGAGAAGAGTACACAATAGCAGGAGGTACTAACAACAAAAAATGGAAAGGGACTTGGGGGTAGTCATAGCAGATGACCTAAAGGTGGTTAAGCAATGTGAGAAGTCAGTAAGGAGAGCCAGAGGGATACTGGGATGGATAGGAAGGCATCTGAAGTAGAAAAATGGAAGTGGTTATCCCTCTGTACAGACAGTTGGTGAGACCTCATCTGGAATACTGTGTGATGATTTTGGAGACCGCATCTATGCATGGACATAGACAGGATGGAAGCAGTCCAGAGGAGGGCAACTAAAATGGTGCAGGGTCTGCATCTGAAACCATATGAAGAGAGAGACTGAAAGAGCTTAATATGCATACCCTTGATGAAAGGAGGGACCGGGGGACATGATAGAAACTTTCAAGTCCTCAAGGAAATCAACAAAGTCCAGGAGGGTAGAATGTTTCAGAAAAGAGGTGTAAGAACAAGGGGCACAATTTAAAGATAGAGGGGACAGTTCAGGGGCAATGTGAGGAAATCTTTTCACAGAGAGAGTGGTGGATACATGGAACCGCCTTCCCTGGGGAGGTTGTTGGGTCTAAAACAGTGGAGGAATTCAAACATGCATGGGACAGACATAAGGCAATTGTAGTGGGGGGGTTGCAGGAAGTAGGCTGTTGGTTAACTAGAATCTGCAGCTTATCCATTAGGAAGGAAATGGGCAGACTGGGTGGGCCAAGTGGTCCTTATCTGCCATCAAAGTCTATGTTTCTATGCATTCTTTTAAATATGAGGCCTTGATATAAAAAAAACAAAACTTTATTGAAGCCAGCCTGTCAACACATCAGTAGCACTATCACTTGTGACACTAGCAATCCAGGACCAAGACCAAACCTATATCATCAGTTGCCAGCTATAGCAGAGGAGGACTGAGTGTTCCAGAGGATGTGCTCTTCCTCTAGGGAGCATCATTATTAGATTTTATGGGGTTTTGATGGTGAATGTGGTGCAGATTTGAAAATTTCATTTCAGCTGAACTCCATGGAGTTTCACCTTTGGGAAATGTACCTTTCCTTTGTGACAAATCACAAACGAATGTGAAATTCTGACAATTGATGTGCAGTTCTGCAGAGCATGATAAAATGCTGCAGTTTGTGATGTTCTTTCCCAGAACTTGCTTCTGTAATAAAAAAATAAATAAAAAGAAATTGCAGTTCACATTAAAGACTTGCAGTTTACTTTAAAACAAATCACAGCTCTCTCAATTAAATTTCATGGAATTCACAACAAACTGTCTTGTAGCTTTTGGATGCAGAATTGCAACTGTGCCCAAGAATTCCACACTCTGTACAGAACTAATTGATTATTATAAAGGAAAACTATATTTAATTAGCAAGCTGGACATTAATGTTGAAGTTGTTTCTTTTGAACTGTTACCCATTCTTTCATACTTTCATCCTTACTTGATTTTTATTACTTCCATAGGCATTTCCAATTTACACACTGGTAGGAAGGACCATTTAGAACAAAAGTAATGTATGTCCTAGTTAAGCTCTGACACTATTGGCACAATGCATCTGTGTGGTACTGCAGAACTTTGTTGATGAAAGGAACATAAACTGAATCATACTATTATAAAATGATGCTCACAGCCTGTTTAAATCAGAAATTCCTGCTGAACTGACTGAAAGGCTAGAATAGATAGAACAAAATAAAACTGAATCAGTATTTAAAAAACAGCTTCATCACAGTTCACACTTAACAAGAAGCATGACAATGAGGGATGGTCACTACCACTCTTGCTATGCTCTCTAAATCTAAATCTGTTATCCACTGAGGCATTTATTGTTAGACTGTAATGTGGAAACTCCACTTCCACCATATGAATGTGCTCATTATGACTACATGTATTTGAAATGATTTGTACTCATTATTGACTATATGTAGATCTTGTTTCTCACTTTTTATCTGCTTGTGATTTTGTGTACGTCTTCACTTGTTACCTGTAATATGTGGCAGCCACCAGGCTTAGCCTGTTTAAAGGCAACGACATCTATTCCTCCCCTCTACTTCATTGTGACTGCCTATCCTAAGCAAAGGGACATCACTCTCCTCCCCTAGTTGGAACTGCTACTTACCATCTCAGACTTGCATTTCAGGCACTAGCCTCCTCCTTCTCTCCTTGCCCCCCCCACCCATTCATTTGCCCTCTACTGACACACACTTTAATGTGTCCTCGGTCCACCGTCCCCAAGCTCTTCTCACCAAGCACTAACAATGGCATCTTATCTGCCAGCTTCTTCCAGACTTACTTCTATCACGTGTACTGCTTCACCATGAATTCTGATAGAAACTAGTTTTTGATGTCTATTTCAACTTCTTGACTGAATTATCTATGTAGAAGCAACACATATGTTAAGTTTTGTAACCATTGTTTACCTTTGTGTTTATGTTACCCCCTCCTCTGATGTGGAACCTTTATAAATGAGCAGTTCCTGCTCAAAGGTATTTGTAATTCCAGAGTTTAATAAATAAATAAATAAAATGTGCTTCCCTGATGCTGCTTGTCACATGTAGTCCTGATCTGTATGACGTAAACTGTTTCATTGTTTGTAACCTCTCGGGTTGTGCCTGAAAATAGTTGCTCTTGTGGCTATGGCACCTATCCGGTTAACAAAAGCTAAATAAATAAATCCAGTTCATGCTGTTTTGAGCCCCTTATAGCTGAATAGATTCCTGAGTTGAAAGCCTCTTTCATTACACAGTGTTTAGAACAGTCTCAGAATGATGTAGGTGTTGTATTATATTGGGATGGGTGCCATGCTGTGATGCTCTAGCACTGTAGAATACTGTTCGCAGTACCAGTTTAAAGAGCCCTTAATCTCAGGTGCACATTACGAACATATGAACATACAAGCATATGAATGTGCCTGCAAAACAGATCCCCAGTCTATCTAAAGTCTGCTCGGGAAGTGCAGCTAGCATCCCTAGTTTGCAGCTGCCCCACCCCCTTGTCATCCCACTGCCACCCTCCTCCCCACATTCACTATCCCCTGTTCCCTGTCCCATGCCTTTTAAAGCTGTTCACACATTTACATGATATCACCCACTCTGGTAGTGCATTCCATTTGCTACCACCCAATCTGTGAAATAGTGTCTCCTCATTTCCCACCTAAATCTTCACCCTATATTCTTAGCCCATGCCCCTGGTGTCCCTCCCCTTCTTAGCTTAAAGATCCCATCTGCCCCATCCTTATTGATCCCCCTCAGATACTTGAATGTCTCTATCATGTCCCCGTCCCTTCTGTCCTCTAGGGTGTACACTTGGGGCTCTCAGCCTGCTCTCATAGTCTCCCTCCATTCCACTTATTGTTGCCTCCTCTGCACCCTCTCCAGTAGCCTGATATCACACTTTAGGAATGGCCTTCAAAACTGCACACAATACTTTAAGTGCGGCCTTACCAGTGACCTGTAGAGGGCAAGATCATCTCTCTTCACCTGGATGAAAACCCCTCGTTATGCACCCGGCATTTTGTTCACTTTGCAGCTGCTGTCCTGCACTGAACAATGTTGTTCATGGCCCCTGTTATCATTACCCTAGGTCCTTCTCCTCCTCCTCAGTGATCCCCACAACCTCCCCAGCAAGTATTCTCTTTTGGGTTCTTCACCCTGAAGTGCATAACCTTACACTTCCTTGCATTGAACCCCAGCTGCCATCTCTCTGACCACTCCCTAGCTTGCTTGGTCCCCCTGCAGCTGCTTCCATCCCTCCCCTCCATCCACCACTGCTCCAATTTTGATGTTGTCAGCGAACAAACTTACCTTGCTCACCACTCCATCTGCAATGTCTGATATGAAGAGCCCAAATAATACTGGCCCAGCACAGAGCCCCTGGCACCCCACTCATCACTGGCCTTGGATTTGAGAGCTTCCTCTCACCACCACCCGTTGCAGCCTCCCACCAGCCAGCTTGTAATCCAGTTCATCATTTTTCCCCTACCCCTACACCAGTTAGCTTCCTCTCAAGCCGCCCATGAGACACTGAATCAAAGGCCTGGCTGAAGTCCAAGTAAAGAACATCCACCGCATGATCCTTATCCAGCTCACCTGTTACCCAGTCATAATATCGTATCAGGTTGGTCTGACAAGACTTCCTGAAACAAACCCATGCTGCTTCACATCCTGGAGGCCATTGTCCTCAGGTACGACACTGTCTTTCCTTTAGTATCGTTTCCATGAGTTTGCACACTAAGGAGGTGAGACTTACCAGATGATAATTA
Organism: Neoceratodus forsteri; assembly: GCA_016271365.2. Lineage (NCBI taxonomy): Eukaryota > Metazoa > Chordata > Ceratodontiformes > Ceratodontidae > Neoceratodus > Neoceratodus forsteri. The sequence goes on from CM028130.1 coordinate 62,361,988, forward strand.
TCCAGTTCATCCCTTGGTCTGCTCTTGTATAATGGTACTACATGTGCCATCCTCCAGTCCAGTGGCACATCCCGACTCCAGTGATGTGCTGTACAGATCCGCCAGTGGCTCCGACAACACCTCTGTCATCTTCCTCAGCACCCTGGGGTTGATACCATCCAGCCCTAGTGCCTTGTCTATCTTCAGTGCCCTCAGCCCCTCTAGGACTCTACTTGCCTCAGTTCTTCCATCTGCCCTCTTCTCCCCTTCCCCATCCTCTCAGCCCATGGTTTTAGCGGTGCCTTCTTTTCTTCCGTGCACACTGAGCAAAAGTATTCATTCAGTGCTTCTGCCTGCTCCTACCCTTTCTGTCCACTCCCACCCTTTTATCCTCACTATTGTCTTCTTGCACTTCCTTTTCTCCCTGATGTATCTGAAAAGTATTTCTCCCCTTGTTAATTCCTGTGCTAATCTCGGCTCCTTCTCTCACTTTTCTGGTCACCTCCTGGACCATCTTGCATACTCTTTCCTGTCCACTTTCTTCCTGTACTCCTATACCTCTGGTGTGCCTCTCATTTTGCCCTCACCACCTCCACTACCTCGCTGTTCAACCAGCATGGTTTTCTTGCACTGCTCCTCTTACTCTGTGTCTTGGTGCAGGCTTCTATTGCCTCTGTAATACCCCGTTTAATAATATCTCATTTCTGCTCCACATCCATCTCCTGCCTTATGCCCTCCAGTTTCCTTTCAGTACTTCCTGCATCCTCCAAGGTCTGCCCTCTGAAGTTTACCACCTGAGTAACTGATTTCTCTGGCTCCCACACATCATGATATTAAATCACCGTTTGGTGATTGCTGTTGGCCGTGGATCCTCACTTTTTTCCTACTGCCTTCCCATTCGACAATACCAGATCTAAAGTATTCTTTAGCCTAGTAGGCACACGAACCAGCTGTTTCAGGACACCCTCCTGGATCGTGTCCAGGAGCACTGTTCTCTAGCACTGGAGGTGACCAGAATGCTCCAGTCAACCCCGGCAAGTTGAAATCCCCAAGATGACCACCTTCCTTTTCTACATACCTTTCTGATTGGTCCCACTAATTCTCTGTCAAGCTCCTCAGACTGGGCCAGTGGCCTGTATATTACCACAAACTTCAGTTTCCTACCACTTGAGTCTAGGAGCTGCAGCCAGATTGCCTCTGTTCTTCTTTCTTCCCATTATCCCTTGTGTAGTTGATCCGTCCCCTCACATAGACTGCCACCCCACCCCTCCTCCTTATGGTCCTTCCTGTTTTTTGTATCCTAGGATTGCCAGATCCCAGTCCCGTGCTCAGTTGTCCACGTTTCTTTGACAGCTGCAATGTCCACCCTCCACACTGCTAAGAGTGCCTGTAGCTCAACTGATTTGTTGCCTAAGCTTCTTGCATTCAGTGAGACCACACTCCATCCTGCCCCCTTCCCTTCACTGGCCTCCATCTCCTCCCTTCTACTCCCTCACTTTTGATTGCCCCAAGTCCTTCCATGCTAGCCTGGGGGTAGGCTGTGACTCCACTCTATCGGCTCCCTGCCTACCTGCTGTCCACTTCCACCCACCTATCTAGTTTATATCCACCCTTGTTGCAATATACCTCCCCAGTCTTTGCTTTAATACCTCCTTCCCTCCCCACTCAGGTGCAGCCTATCCTTGCAAACAGATTGTTATTATCCCAGGTACTGCCCCAGCCGCCCACAGCCCCAGACACCTGAGTTCAACACCATTCTACCAACCGTATGATCAACTCACTAATCCTCTCCTTTCTCACTGTGCTTGCACATGGTACTGGGAGCACCTTGAGAAGGCCACAAACTCCCCAGTCTCCTCACACAACCTATCCACTTCCTCAGTCCTCTTCCTTGTTACCCCACCATTTCCCCAGTAGGTCATTTGTCTCCACATGTACCACAATGTGTGGTTTCCTCCTACCCCTCCTTACGCACCTTAGGATTGCCTGTCCTGCCTTGTCTGCCTTTAATCCCAGTATGGACTCCACCAATATCTGACTGTGCCTCTCTCCTTGCTGCCCCATCTGGTCCCCTTGAGTATGGGGAGTCCCACTCAGGTCATCATTCCTAGGGGCCACTCAAGATAGTGCTTTTTGCCTGAGTGTCTTCCCCTGCCCCTCTCAATTGAGACCCTTCCCTCTCCTCCTGTTTGATTGCCAACCTCCTCTTCCTCTTCACCTGTCTGAGTATTATCCCTCCCCGCCCACCATGCTCAATTGATCCACTAGTAATGCTCCTCACCCCTCCTCTTTGTGAGTACTATCCCTTGTGCAATCTCCTCCTCGTCCTCTTTCCCATGTGCTGCTAGTACAGCAAACATGCTCCCTATTCCTTTGCCTTAGTATGTGTTTTCTCCTCCTCCTGCATACTGCTGCTCCTCTTTTCTAGGTCCTACTACAGTCCACCCTTCATCAATGGGCTTTCTGTCTGGTTGCCCTCTCCCTGACCCTCCTTTGACCCACTGTTCCTTCTCTGTGGTGTCTTCCCAATACTCTCAGATGTCAGCACTCCAAGTGATGCAATCCTCCCTCATCCCTCAACCTCTCCAGCTCCCTGTCAAGCCACTCAACCTCTTCCTAAAGCCTCCTTAGTCTGTAGCATGTTGGGAACCCTCCCAGCCTCCACAGTATGTTCATCTGCCATTGCTGCTTCACAACCATTGTACCCTACAATCCTACCCATGGTCCACACTGCCTATACAGAACAGTGAAGTACAGTTTCTCTATATTGATTGCAGTTGTTTACAAACACAATTACAAACCCACCAATAGCATTTCCAGGTCTCACAAATACATACAGTCCAGAAATTAGACATTTGCCCTGTCCTCTTTAGGACCCTTCCTCAGCTTTAAGTGGTGCCGCTGCAGCCCCATTGAAGCTAATTCCAAAAAAACAGCCAAGGGAACCTTTAAGGTAAATTCAAAGACATAGCCACAGAAACCTTTAAGCTTAATTAAAAAAAAACACAGCCACAGAAACCTTTAACCTAAATAAAATAAAAAAAATTGCAAAACTTACAAAATCCTCTCCACCCTAACTCTCCCTACAGCAAGTAGAATTAACTAATCCAAGCACAGCCTTAAACAGAAATTTTAATCCCAAATTCCCTTGCACACAGCATAAGACAGCCAACTACAGTACTAACTGGAAACCACAATCCTACTCTCATAAGAACTATAGACCTACTCACAAGTTTATATATGTCCCTCCCACTGTCCTCCTAGCCACAGCCACAGCCATACACCAGTTTATCAAGCAGTACGGCTTCTCCACTTCCGTCCCATGCCACCACCATCACAGAGATGCCACCTCAGCATCTTCTGGTAAACTGAGATCCTGGTCCTTCCATCTTGCCGCACTCCTTCCACACAGGACAAACTGCACTACATTTTTCTTATCCAAATAATTCTCACAAACCCTACCAGACACCCCTATATATGTAGCAGGGTCCTACTGTTCCCCGACACCCCTATGCCTCTCATAGTGGACCACCTGAGCACCCTTAAACTGCTAGGTACTGGGGAGAGCTCCTTATCTTTGGAGACTTCAACTCTAACTGACTCTCAGTGCAAGCTCCAAGCTCACGGAGCCATGTTGCAGCACTATATCTGTCCCAACAAATTCAGAACCCACATGTTTGAATCACAAGTCAAGAACCACTCCCTACAAGATTGGGCCCTTACCACACTCACACTGGATTCAGGACTCCTTCTGGACTCGCTAAGTGACCACCACTTGATCTCGTGGTTAGGAGAATATTCAGGCCCAAAGCTCCTCCCGATACTGCTCACCAGGTCCTAAAATCCTTCAACCTCTCAGCACTCCAATATGATCTGTCCAACTTGAATTGGTCCTTCATCCCTCTGGCCTCCTCCATCGATGCTGCCCTTGACTTTTCAAGTCTAAATTCCTCACCGTATGGAACTACCATGCACCTTTGAGAAGGACCGGTGTATGGGTGCCCACCTGCCCTGGGTCACCACCATTATAATAGATCAGCTACATGCCAGGGGCCAAGCATGGAAAGCCTATAAGGCATCAAAAACCTTGGAAGCACTCTGGCTCTACCGTGCTTCTGCAACTCCTGCACTAGGCTCTTCAGCAGGCCAAAGCCAGCTATTTCAAGGCCTCTCTCCACACAACCTAAATCACACTGCGAAATTATGAAATCAATCAAATCACTTCTCACCCCCTGGTCCAGCTCTCCCACCCTAGCCCTAAACATTGATGGCTCCACCATCACTGATCCAGGTCTTTAACACCTTTTTCACCAGCTGGCAGCCTCTCTCCTATCCACTTGGCAGAAGACACCAGGTGAAAGGACTGCTGTGTGACTGGACTTCTCTGCTGGGACTAAAGAAGTAGAACTCTTGTACTTGGACCTTTAATTTAGGGTAAAAACTAACAAACAAAACAAAAAAAGTGTGTGTTTGTCTGAGTTAACTGAACTGAATGGTTATCTAAACAGTTATCTAGGTGTAAATCTCAGGTGATTGAAAGGACTTGATAGCTGTGAGGTTTAAATTACTTGTCGAAAGATTAAATTACTTGTCATGAGTAAGTAGGGGAGTGGCTTAACTAGAAGGAAGCTACATTTAATTTAGAAAGATTCTGCTAGTAGCTTAGAAGACACCAGCAGAAAGGACTGCTGTGTGACTGGATTTCTCTGTGGGACTATATTGCCCTCCTTCCTTCCACCCAAAGCTAGTTCTATTTTTATAGGCACAGGATTTGACTGACAAGAGGAACTTCTGTTTGGGAGCAGTAAGTGAGTGATCACAGAGCCACCAAAGACCCACCATCCTAGAAGGGTAAGAGTAGCTCTCTGGCCCCTCTAGCTGCTGGAGGTCTGCCTCTGAGCAAGTAAGGGGTCTACTGAGAAATATAGGATATTCTTGTCTCAGAACAGGACAATCAGGAGCTTAAAGGGCATACAAGCAGAAAGTAAGGAGAGAGAGAAAAACAGAGGGAAGAGTAAGGATTGCAAACAGTTAAGGGCCAGAAATAAGACATGATGGAAGTGGTGCAGTGCAGTAGCTGTGAGCAGCAGTCTTCCGGGAGGCGTTCTGGAGGATGCGGTGTTGTCCCATCTGCAGGCACCTATCTGGGCTGAGGGAGGAGGTTGTTCATCTCCAGGCTGAGTTGGCCAGGATTTGTGGGACCTCCTCTTCCATCCAGGGACCACCAGTGCCACTGCCGTTGCCTCAGAGGTTGCCGAGAAAGAGGCGGTTGGACCACAGTGGGCTCAGGGAGGGTGAGGGTGAGGTGGTGGAACAGGGTGCATGCCTCAGTTGTACCTCTCCACAATTCCTATGCCATTCTGGCAAAGTGGTTCCTCTATGGAGGCATCTGCAGTGGAGGCCAAGGAGGATGCTGGGAACCTCCACAAAGAAGACCCACAGGAGGGTGGCAGGGGACCCAGCAGGGAAGGAAACAACTCCTGGTGGGGGAATCCATTGTTAGGAAGGCAGAACTGGGGAGAAGTGGAGAGGGGAGGAAGGTGCCTGCCCGGCACCATGACTTGGAGGGACAGGGAGCGAATCCACAGGAGTTCCGGAGCAGCTGCACTGGGATGGAGTTGGATGTCATTGTCCACCCTAGGGACAAATGACCTGGCTAAGAAAGGATTAGAAGTGCAGGAAGAGTTTGTGGAATTGGGAGGACCTTAGACAAGTAGCCCTTGCGGTAACCTTCTAGGAGTTGCTGCCCATCTATGGCATAGAAGAGGCTAGGGTGTTCCACCAAGGGATTCAATCAGTGGTTGAAAAGCACATTGTTGAGCTCAGAGATTTGGCTTAATTGGGGACTGGGGGTCCACCTGGAGTGATGCAAGACTATACTGGCATGATGGGCTGCATCTGTCCGGGAGGAACCAGGATCCTAAGTGATAGATTTAAATGCTTCATTGGCAAGCATTTAAACTAGCCAAGGGAGGCACTGAAAGGAGCAGGAAATCCTAACCCCCCAAAAAATCACGGTAGTAAGTGCGGTAAACACCAACAAAGTGATGTCGATAGGGAGAAGGGCAGGGGTAAATGGAGAAAGTCACAAAGGCAAGAAGGACAGAAATGGGGCAAAAGGAGTAAGGCCATCAGGAAATGGAGGGTAATGAGTACCAATGCCCGTAGTCTTGGCAACAAGCTCTCTGGGCTGGTGGCCTTGATGGAAGAGGGATGCCTGGATATCGTGAGCAGTCACAGAAACATGGTACACAGAAAACCATGACTGGGATGTTAACATACCAGGGTACATAACCTACAGGAGAGACAGGCAGGGTAGAAGAGGGGAGGAGTAGCTCTCTATGTAAAGGAAGGATAAAGCAACTGAACAAAACAGTAAATAGGGAGGAGAGGAGGCACTGTGGGTCACCTTGGAGACTGGAAAGGGCACCACAATCCACACAGGGGTTGTGTACAGACCCCATGTCAGGGAGGAATGGACAAGGATGTGATAGAAGGCATTCTTAGAATGGCAGAAAGGGAGGTACTGTTGATGGGAGACCTGAATATGCCAGATGCTAACTGGAGCACATTTGCTGCAGCCACATCCAAGAGCAGGACCATTCTTGATGCCCTACAGGTAGCAGGCCTCAGGCAGCTAGTTTTGGAACCCACTCATGAGGGACAATCTTAGACCTCATACTCTCAAACTGGAGCAGTAAAAGGATCTCAGATCTAGAAGTGGGTTGCCATCTGGGAACAAGTGACCATCAAACAGTGTGGTTCACGTTAAACTCAGCTACAGTCAAGCCATACAAAGTGAAGGTACTGGACTTCAGGAGGCTGACTTTGGCAAGATGTGAGAGTGCCTTAGAAAAGCACTAGCAAACAGGCTAGAGGAGGTGTGGAGGAACAATGGGGAATCAGTTGGGCACCATGGCACCACAACGCACGTAAGCCACTGCAGGGCATCACACCTAAGAACCTCACCGTACATGCAGGCATCCCAATAGCACTGTGGCACACTGTGCATGGACAGACCCTGACCCTGCAGTCGACCTTACCCCTAGGTGCCATGCATCCACATGGTTGCACCCTATTGTACAGTCCTGTGACAGCACGATAGGGACTGGCAGCACAGTACTGCACTGCCTCTGCACATGGGGCACATGCACTACAGAGTGCCATTTTGTTTGCGTTTGGAACAGCAGCATGCTGACAACCAGAGTGCAGGTCTGGAGTGCCATTGAATTGGCAAACTTGGTGGCCCTGGTGCAGCCACATGCTGGTGCCCTCTTTGGGCAGGAACCCCTCCACAGACCACCGGACTGCTATGTGGCAGGAGGTCTCAGAGGTCCTGGAGGAGGCGACTGGGATCAGCCGGTCAGCGGGCAGTGTCGCCACTGCTATGGCAACTCAGTGGTGGGACTCTGACTGCCTGGGGCATCTGCAGTCCCACACCCAGCAAGGCACCGTGCCATGGCCAGGTAGGTGCTCCATCCCATCACTGGTAGTGTCTATCAGTCTGGGTATCGTGGTGTGCATAAGACCATGCTGCAGGGGTGTGGCGCTGTCTAGTAGGGGTGGTGGTGGTGGGGGTGCATCATGGCTGGGCTGTGTGGGCATGCACACCGGGGGGCTTTTACTGACCTGCACTGATGTTTTCATCTCCATGTTTGCACCCTAGGCTCGGAGGAGTGCCGAGGGGCACGCTTGACCAGGAACAGGAGATCAGGCTGGAATGGGTACAGTGCACATGCAGCTGGGCCACATTGGTGGGGCCATGGGCCAGCAGTGCCCTGCTGGCCTGGATGCAGGTGATTTCTGTGTTTTCCCATACATCTGTGCATGCTGGGTTGCAGGGGGTGGTGGCGGGGCATGGCCACCCGCGCACTTGGTGCCACTGCCGTGCCGCCACATGGTGTACTCAGCACTGTCCTGTGGAACTGCATGTGTGGGTGGGTGTTACAGGTGGGCTGTGCATGCACTGAGTCCATGGCTGTGCCACTGCCTTCACACCGCATAGCCATGTCACTGTACAGCTATGTTGGTGCTGTGTGGGACATGGGCGGTGGGTGTGTGCAGCATTCCACATGGCTATGGGTGCCTGGGTAGAGTGGGTCTTGTGGATGCAGACACTGTGGGTGGTCACATGCCATCACAGGGTGTGGCCCATGGCTGTATACCCTGCACATTGGGTGGGCTGTAGGGGTCTGTCCACTCATGTGTACTGACTCTGCTCCCTGTACTAGGTGGACAATACTTGACTGCCCTTGAGTGGAACATACAGGAGCTTCTACAGCTGTCCCGGGCTACTCTGGAGCTGCTCCAGAGAATTGATCGAGGAGACTCGAAGGAGGCACTGGAGGTGCCACAGGGACAGTGGGGAGAGGGTCGCCATTAGGCCCTACAATGCACGTGCTTGGCATTCCCCCCATGGACTTACCCTCACACCCCTTCACCCCACTCCCTGATGTACACCCTGCCCCATGCTCACCCCCCACCTGGTTTGTGCCCTTCCGACTTTGTACATAGTTTTGTTTGTTGTGTTGTTTGTACAGTTTACCCCTTTAATACACACTTGTTTGTTATGACAACTGTGGTGGTCTCTGGATTGCAGCGGCATATGGAGCTTGGTTGCAATGGTGTGCATGGTGTCAGGGGTGGTGCAGGCCTGGACGTGTGTGTGTCTGACAGGAACCCGCTTATGATGTGGTGGGGACTCCAGTCCCTGTCTGTGGTATATGTGTTGTTCCCTGTGCACTGGATGCCTGTGTGCAGTGGTCCCTGGTGCATGCCGCTGTGTCCCTGGTGCCCTTGTCAGTATGTACATGGCCTGTGCAGCTGGCCCCTTGCATGTCTGTGGTACACACAGTATGCTGGCATGTCATTGGTGGCTGTCCATGCCGGCCACCCTCCTGGGCATGTGCAATGGCGGCTTGCCTCCTGTCACCAGTTTGTTGCACGTCTGCCTCAGGGTGACACTGTGGATACGCTGTTGTTGTCCTCCTCCATGCTGTTGCTGGAGTATGTTGTGGTGTCTGTGTTCTGATGCCTGTCACTTGTGCTCCAGCAGCATGCTGGCGGTGGATACTTTCATTGTGCATGTGCAGGATGGCTGTTTCACCTGTGCCGTGGTGGGGTGCAGGCCGTGGGTACACAGCATCAGTGGATGCACACCAGTGGCATTTGTTGCCCCGCTATTGTGGCCCTGTGTCGGGGTGCCCTTGGGTCAGGGTGGGTGTTTGTCCATGCCCTGTGTTGCATCCTGTGTGGTGCATGCCTCCATGCACCACAGTGGGTGGCTGTGCTGTCTGTTGGGGCCAGTGCTGGGACAGGTGTGTGCATGGGTGGGTGTGTGAGGTGCTGTCATGCTGGTGGTGGGGTCCAGGGCAGGCGTTGTCACATGCAGGGTCCCTCGGGTACTGGCGCGGGTCGACCTCTGTTGTGCCATGTGCGGGCCGTGCAGGGTGGCATTGTGTGTGCAGTTGTTGTGTCAGTGGCTGGTGCCGCCCACTATGGGGTGCTCACAGTGAGGCTGCCATGCATCGCTTCATGGTGCACAGGGTTGCATTGTCACAGTGGAGGTGGTGACATGCATTCAGTGCCATGCACTGTTGGGTGCTGCTCTTGGGCCAGGTGTCTGGGGATCACTGTACAGGGTGTGCTCTGCATTGGTGAGATGGGGTGGCACTGGGTGGCCGTCCCTCCTTGGGTTGCGGTCACTGTTGCCAGGAGGGTGTGCTGGGGCATTGTGCCCCGCTGTGGATTCAGTGCTGGTGTTCATGGGCTGGTGGTCCATCCAGCTCACCACTGGTTATGCAGTTCATGGGGTGTGGGAGGCACTGTCTGGCCTGCTACATGCTCTTCCACCCATGGCTTCCATGGGTGGTGCACCTCTGCATTCTGTGCCTGTCCCTGCGCATCCCTTGTTGTGCTACTGCGATCTACCCTACTCCACTGCACGTCCCTGGTTGTGCTACTGCACATCGACCCTACTGCACTCGCATCCCTGGTGGCATCATGGTGCAGATTAGCGTGATATTCAACTGTGTTACAAGCATACCTATGCTGTGTTTGAATATCACAGCGTGTTGCGCGAGGGCGCACTGCACTTGCACCTGCTCCTGCTACTGCTCTTCTTTGTGACACAGTCTGAATATCCCGCCCACAGTCCATATTTGTCTCCTTTGCTTTACTTCTTCTTGAAAAGCTTTTCTATTTAATCTGACATTTATTTTTCACTTGCAGACTTGCAGAGCTGGGCATTTGGATTGCTATCGCAATCGGACTTACCTCAGGCACTTCAACCTCTGAGCCATTCCTGGTTTCCACTGGTAGTTGTTGTCCACTGTGGGTTCCAAATGACAGGACCAACCAGATAGCTTTTTGTTTGTAGATGTTGAGCTTGTTAAAAAGGAAACCGATAATGACTCTCAGTCTGGCGGCTCCTCGATACGTGGGATAAGGAGCCAGCATGTTTCTGAAACTGTTTACCCAGCCCAGTAGTAGAGCAACAGCCAATCAGGGAGTGGCTGTTTTTGAGTGACTCAGCGATACGCCGCCATTATAACCCATGGGTTATAATGGTTAATTATAACTGGGAAAGCCTATGTAAAAATTGCTGACCAGTTATTATAAAATAGTTATGATCAGAGACTAAAGTGTCTCATTATACACTCTAAAGGTAACTAAGGATAAGATACAGACGATAGGAAAAGATAGGGATTTTCAAATACCTCACAGGTATAAATAAGGTTCAAGAGGAAGCATACTCAGGTTAAAAGGTGTCCAAGAACAAGGGGTCATGGTATGAAGCAGGGGAGGGCAGACCTAGGCAAAATGTGTGTAAGGCCTTCTTCTCTAATAGGGTGGTGAATGCACTGAACATCCTCAAAGCAGAGGTGGTAGAGTCAGAAATGACACTGCCACTCATGAATGCATAAGATATGATTAATGGAACATTGATGTAGTGGAAATGATGATAAAGCCATCAAAGAAGTAGGGTCTGTTGCATCACAGTAGGTAGGGTAAACAGGCTGTCTAGGTGGGGAAAGACATCCTCATCTATCAAGAACTGATACACAGTGTATAACAGAGAATTGCTCTGCATAGAATTCCATCCCTTTCAAAATATTGTTTTACCACATTTCAAAGGGGACGAATACACAATGAGGGGAGGTAGTAGCAACAACAAAAAAGGAAAGGGACCTGGGGTAATTCATATCAGATGACCTTAAGGTTAGCAAGCAATGTAAGAAGGCAGTAGGAGGGCTGGGGTATATTGGGATGCATAGGGAGAGGCATCATCAGCAGAAAACAGGAAGTTGTTATCCCCTGTACAGACAGTTGGTGAGACCCCATCTGGAGTACTGTGTCCAGTTCTGGAGACCCCATCTCTGCAAGGACATAGACAGGATAGAGGCAGTCCAGAGGAGGGCAACTAAAATGGTGCAGGGTCTGCAAGAGAAGCATATGACAAAGACTAAAGGAGCTTAATATGTATACCCTTGAGGAAAGAAGGGAGGGGGGACATGATAGAAACTTTTAAGTACCTCAGTGGAATCAACAAAGTCCAAGAGGTAGCATCTTTCAGAAAAAGAGACGTGCAAGAACAAGGGACACAATTTAAAGATAGAGGGGGTTCAGAGGCAATGTGAGGAAGTATTATTTTACAGAGAGGGTAGTGGATGCATGGAACAGCCTTCCTGAGGAGGTTCTGGGGTCTAAAGCTGTGGGAGAATTCAAGAATGCATGGGACAGGCATGTAAGGCAATTCTTGAGGGGTAGGAAGAAATAGGCTGTTTGTTAACTAAGATCTGCAGCCTATCCTGTAGGTAGGAAATGGGCAGACTAGATGGGCCAAGCAGTCCTTATCTGCTGTCAAAGTCTATGTATCTATGTTTTTATGTTTTATTGGGCCCGATTCTAGAAGGGTAGTGCAAGTTGCCACAGCATAACTTACCACCCGCAACTATGACATTGACCCGCGCCCTATTCTAGAAGGGCAGGGTCTCCACTGCTAAGTCCTATGACTTGCAACATGTGGTCAGGCACGCCAAACTGGGGCTCACTCTATGAGCATGTCGCGTCGCGACTGCAGTTCACAACTGCCCCCGCCTAGCTTGTCACAAGAGACTCCACAGGGCTGCCCACCCCTGCCCCTGAAACCTACATTAACTGCCCCTAAGACATCCCATTATTTCCATAGCCCCGATATGCCACACAGAGCTCACAGGGCTACCCATTCCACAGCCCTCCAATGTGCCACACAGAGCCCTACAGGCCACTTTGTAGAATTAAGCATGTTGCAACTGCTGGGCGTGTTGTTACTTGTGCCATTCTACTTGGTGCAAGTGCTGTTACACCAGGCATAACTATTCTAGAATCGAGCCCATTGAATGTGATTGTACCCTTCTGTCCTACAACAGCATTATGGAACCTCTAGAGATTGCATATGACAGTTTCATTCTGAAAGCCAAAGAACAGCTTTCAGCACATATATCACATAATCCTAACATTGCACAGTTCACATAACTGTAACAAGACCTATTGTTACAGGACATTGATACCTTGCTTGTATAATAATAATAATAATAATAATAATAATACATTTATTTATATAGCACTATATCAATAAATATCAAGCACTGTACAATTTTCTAAAACACTATTCAAATAAAGGCAACAGTTCAAAAACAATATACAAATATATATATATACTGTATTTATCTTGCATAATGCCCACCTTTGTTTGTTGTATCTTGCACTGTCTGTTCTTATTATTAGTTGTCCACCTCTGTATGTTGCCTGACTGTACTAGATTTTGAACTTGCTTATGTATGATTCATTGCTGCTGTTCGCTGTATTCTATGATTTATTGTGCCAGTCTCTGGTCCAGGCCATGCCTGAAAAGTCTTTGGACCAGTGCAAAACCCAGTGGACATCTTGGACATGGCACAATTCTCCGCTGAGAGCTCCATCTTCAAGGAGAACTTCATCACAGGAACTGGGTTAGGAACTGGTGGGGGGATAGGAAGCAGAGGGGTGGTGGTTAATGATATCTAGTCCAAGGAAAGGTAGGTGACCAGTGGGGTATGTCAGTGAGCAGTCCTGCACAGTCCTTTTCAATGTTTTCATTAGTGACATTGCAGAAGGGCTGGAAGGAAAAGGCTCTTAGCATATGACACCAAGATTTGCAATAGGGTAGACACTCCAGACGGGGTGGAGAAAATGAGGAGGTACTTAGAAAAGCTGCAAAATTGTGCAAAGTGTGGCAACTGAGATTCAATGTGAAGAAGTGCAAAGTCATGCACCTGAGTGCAGAAACCCTGCAGGGAGCTACAGGATGGGGGATTGCTGGCAGTCACTAGGAAGAGAGATACTTGGGATTGTCATCTTGGATGACCTACCAGTGACCAATCAATGTACAAAGGCTATAGGAGAATCAGTGGCATGCTTGGTGCACTGAGGGTATCACGAGCAGAAGAAGGTAGTTGGTGAATCCACTGTACAGAATGCTGGTGAGGTCTCATCTGGAATACCTTGTTCAGTTCTGCAGCCACATCTTTGTAAAGATGTAGACAGGGTGGATGTGGTTTGGAGAAGGGTAACTAAGATGGTACAGGGCTTGCACCACAAGACATATGAGGAGACATTGGGAACTTCAATATGTATTCACTGGAGGAGCGAAGACAAAGTGGAGATATGATAGAGACTTTCAAGTAACTTAAAGGCATAAATAAGGTACAAGTGGGTGATATATTTCAGTATAGAATGAGTACAATAACAAGGGGACCCAATATGAGACTGGAAGGGGAAGGATAAAGGAAATATGAGGAAGTTATTCTTCTTCACTGACAGAGTGCTGGATACATGGAATGGACTGCCCCAAGAGGTGGTGGTAGCAAGCACAGTACAGGGATTCAAGCATGCCTGGGATAGACATAAAGGAACCCTAGAAGTGGGAAGGAGAGCTAGGCTGATGCCCAAATAGGGTCACCAGCCACTGTTACAGGTAAAGAAAAAGGGAAGGCTAGATGGGGCTAGTGGTTCTTATCTGCCATCAATTTTCTACGTTTCTATGTTTCCAACTTTCCCACATGAGCTCCATGAGTGGTGAATGGCTTTATGCTGCCGTGTTGGCTCTGACCAGATTTTGTTTGATATGCCTACTGCATGCATTGCAGCTTGACATCAGGATCTTAACCCTTAGTGTCTCATCTGCTCTAACTGACATAATGCTCTGATAGTAATTTCATATTATGTTGCTGTGGAAATTATGATGTCACTAGCAGAGGATTATGATGTCAGGTCTAGTCAAACACTGAGTGGAGAATGGGTGATGGATAGTATTGGAAGCAGTAGAAGAAAAGAAATAGGAGTAATCATTTCAGACAGTCTGAAGGCAACATCATAATGTAATAGGGAGGTGGGTATAGCCAATAGGATGCTGTGGTCTATAGGAGTGAGGATTGCCAACAAGATGAAGGAGTTATTGCTACCAATTTAGATCATTTATTTCTCCTCACCTGGAGTACTGTGTGCGGTTTGGAGTTCCTATATAAAGAAAGAAAGACAGGGACAGGGTGAAGGTATTGCAAAGGAGAGTAACAAGGTGGTCCAGCAACAGCAGGAAGGGATGTATGAGGAGAGTGGCAGATCTGAACAAGTACACACTTGAGGCAAGAAGGAGAGAGGGAAATGACTGAAGCACTCAGATACCTTCACAAAGTAACTAAAGTTGATAGCAGGATAGTTCAGACTTTGTGCGAACACAAACACCAATGACAATTTCATGAAGCTGGCAGGGGCAAGTTCAAGAGAGTTACCAGGAAATACTTTTTCATGGTGAAGGTGGTGGAGCAGTGGAGTAGGCTGCTGAAGAAGATTGTGCAAAACCTGTGGGGTGTTCAAACAAGGGTGGCACAGATATTATGTTTTCTTTTGTCATCTTTGGTTATGATTTTCTTCTGTATTACCCACAGCAGAAAGTGAGGGGCAAGGGAGAGAGAAGACTGTCTAAGGCTCCATCATTGTTTATTTATATATTTATTTAAAATGTTGGTAACAGGAAAGGCACACTGAGCAGAGACTCATCTCTAGTTGCGACTCTGGGACAAGGGTACAGTACAGTACAAACAAAGGCATTACAGAGAACACACATATACAGCAGCAGCCAAAACAAGCAGAGATTACAGAGAAAAATACATCGGTATGTGTTTGCATTCAATTTATGCCAAATTAAAAAGAAATTTCAGGCAGGCTGAAAATGCCATTCAACATTAGTTAGGTAGGAATGGGACAGACATGATCAATGTATGAGCCTTCTTCTGCCAACAGATTCTATGTTTCTGAAAGGAAACTGTAACAGAAACTGCCCATCAGCCCCTTCACTTATAGGGCAGTTCCTCTGTCAGGGACATCTAATCCTTTGCCACCACCACCTGATTTTTACCAGGAGACAGGAGACCAGTCTTTTCATCCTGCTCAACATCAGGAGGTCACCACAATAGCTATTGGTAGAGTGCCCTTCAGAGATGGACAGCAAACAGATCCTAGCAGAAATAGCAAAATTACATTTTAAATAAAACAAGCAGCCACTGATTCTATAAAAATAGATTATTTACTAGAAGAACTACAAGTATTTACAAACAGGATATATTTACAGTAAAACAAAAGAATTACCAGTTTAGTAAGAAACACAAAATTAAGCAAGTTACACAAACAGTAGATGTATAGAAAAACTGAGCTTCCATCACTCTTAAAATCTATTCACCTGATGCTAGCTAAAGAAGACACTTTTACCTAAGCTGTACTTCTCTACCTAGTTGTGGGACTCTCCTTCTTCTAGATGTTTAGTGTCCCAGTGAAAATAAAGTGTGCTGTCTACCATCACCCTGTCTTATACCCTTCTTACTGAGAGGAGTGGCTCCACCCATTTGAGTGACAGTTCCTCACCGCCCCCAAATGTGTGTGTGTTTGTGTGTGTGTGTGTGTGTGTGTGTGTGTGTGTACAGGCCTCCTTCACCCCTAGACATCCTATGTCCAGTTTTACAATCCTATTTTGCAGGATGTCTGAAGTGTTCAAAATCGCACCCTCACATCTACCAGGATGTGCAGCTTAGATGAGCTCATGGAAATCCACACTAAGCAGTAGCCAGTATTTCTCATGAGACCTACCTGGACATGTGACATTGAAGCCATGTTTTCATCCACTTTCAAATAACAGAACTTATGGAAAATAGAAAGACACTAATAAAAGAAATGAACAGATCAATCAGGTCATATTCCTGTCACATCTCCCCAGGAAATGAAGGAAAATCTCTTTGGGTGACTCCTAAGAGATACTGCCAGTCATATAAGGACTGGGAGTGCCTAAATGAATATGCATGCACCTAGCCTTACCTCTACATCCATCTGCACAGGCATTTTGCACACCACTTTGACACTGAATGTTCTCTCTAAGTCTTCTTATCTAGTTCTGTAGGGCTCTCCTTCTTCTAGATTTTGAGTATCCTAGAGAAGGAAGGCATACTGTCTACCAGCACCCCAACTTATACCCTTCTCACTGTGGGAGTGGCTTCACCACTTTGAGTAACAGTTCCCCTCCTTTCCAAGAAAAATGTTTGTGCATGTGTGTATGTGGACAGGCCTCCTTCACCCCTAGACATCCTCTGTCCAGTTTTATAATACTATTTTGAAGGATATCTTGAGGTGTTCAAAATCACACCCTCACATCTGCCAGGATATACAGTTTAGATGAACTCATAGGAAACCGACACTAAGCAGTAGCCAGTATTTCTCATAGGATCTTCCTGGACATGTGACTTGGAAGCCATGTTTTCATCCACTTTCAAATAACAGAACTTATGGAAAATAGAACTGCACTAACAAAAGAAACATATAGATCTGGTCATATGCCTGTCACATCTCCCCACAGGAAATGAAGATGTGTCTGAGGTGTCTCTTTAGGTGACCCCTAAGAGACACTGCCATTCATGTAAGGACTGGGAAGTGCCTAAATGAACATGCCATGCATTTAGCCCTGCCATGACAGTCCATCTGCACTGGCATTCTGTGCACCACTGTGATGCTGAATGACCATGTTATAAGACTAAAATTAAACTCCAGTGCAACAGTTTTGTGTTTTTGCCCACTAGTCCTATGGAGCCATGTCAGGAGATTATGACCTGTAACCACAGTGAACTCATTCCCATTCAAATGTTGCTGCAGCTTCTTAAGGGCCCACACTATCCCCAGACACTCTCTCTTAATTGTGGCATAAGCCTCCTCCTGTGTAGAAGCTTTTGGCTCAGATACAATATGGGGTGCTCCTCCCCTGCACTGTAACATGGCTCAAGACAGCACCCAGCCCATGAACTGAGACATACACGTGCACTGTGAACCTTAGGTCATAGTTGGGGCTAGTAAGCATGGATGACCCACATAATGCCACTTCAACTGTTGGAAGACAGACTCAAAGTTCTTTGTCAGAGAACTCTCTCAGTCATTTTGTTTTTGGTCAGGTCTATCAGGGCTTGGCACATCACTATAGTGAGGAATAAACCTCCTGTAGTACCCAGCTGTCCCCAGAAATTACCTTACCTGTTTCTTTGTGGCAGGGAGGGCAAGGCTTGGATGGAATCAACCTTCACAAGGCTGGATGGATACATCCACTGCCACTCTGTGCCCAAGGTAGGGACACTCTGGCGCATGCCTACTTGGCATTTTTCCACCTTAACTATCATCCATGCAGCCTTCAGTCAGTGGAAGACCTCTCTCATGTGCCTAACGTGATCCTCCCATCTCTGGCTGTAAATAGCGATGTCCTCCATGTATGCCAGCACATATTCATCTGCCCCAGACAGAATGTGGATCCACAAGCCGCTGGAAGGTTGAGGGTGCATTCTTCATCCCAAATTGTATTACCTGGAATTTGAATAGGCCAAATTGGGTGACAAAGCAGACCTCTTCCTGGCGGCAGGGGTTAGGGTACCTGCCAGTAGCAACTTGTCAGGTCTATTGCGGTCAGAAACTGGGTTCCCCCAACCAATTCAAGGTCACTTCCATTCTGGGCATGGGGTAGGCATCTGACTCCAGACAGTTGTTGAGCCTCTGGTAGTCAACATAGAACCATGTGGTACTGTCCTTTTTGTGGATCAGGAGCACAGGCAAGGCCAAGGGCTCTGGACTCCTGGATCACTCCAAGGGCCAGCATCTCCCTGAGTTCCTCTAACATGGTCTGTTTAATCCCTTCTGGTACCCTGTAGAGGACTGCATCAGTGGCACTTGGGTCCCAGTATCCACATGATGTTCAGCCCTTGTGGTGTACTCTGGTTTCCCTGTGAACATGTCCCCAAATGCTTGCAACACCCCCCTCATCTCCTCTGCCTGGGCTAGTGTTAGCTGCCCTGAAAGGGTGAGGTTATCCACTGAGGATCACTGTGCACTTCCCCTGGAGGTTGACCAGGGTATCCACCTCATTTCCCTCTTCTGGTGCACTACACACAGCGAGGACCATCTCCTCCCTATCATAGTAGAGCTTCATCATGTTCACATGATATACCCTCTGCCTGCACCCTTATTGCATAGTTTACATCATGCACCTTCCTGATTATGGAGATTGGGCCTCCCATGATGCCTACAGTTTATTGTGTTGGACTGGGACAAGTACCATCACTTACTGTCAGACTTTGTACTCCCAGGCCTCATGGTTGTACCAGGTTTTCAGCCACTCTTGTGCAGTGGCTAGGTGCTCCTGGTTTAGCCTAATGAGCTCCTTAAGCCGCCCTGATATTCAGGATGTACTCCACAATAGATTCTCCTTGGGAGGCAAGGTCACCTTCCCATTCATCCCAGACTAAATCTAGGGGTCCCTCTCCCTGTGACCAAACAGGAACTCAAAGGGTGTGAATCCTGTGGACTTCTGTGGGACTTCCATGTATGCAAACAGGAGATAGGGTAAATACTTGTCCCACTTTCTCCTGTGCTAGACAGCAAATGTCCTGAGCATGGCTTTGCGGGTCCCACTGAACCACTCAACCAGGTTATTTGTCTCGGGTGATAAGGTGAGGCACGGAGCTGTTTCACCCTGCATGTCTCTCACAGACTAGTTATTAATGATGACATGAAATTCATCCCTGATCTGACAAAATCTCCTGGGAAAATCCCAGTTGGCTGAAAGTCCCAGGAGCTCATCAGCCACTTTTTCTGCCTCAGTGGAGGACATGGCCACTGCCTCAGGGTACCTGGTTGTGTAGTTCACAACAACCAGTTTGTATCTCTTGCCTGTGTGAGTTGGGGTACCAGGGGTTACAAAGTCCATGACTACCTTCTTAAAGTGTTTCGCAACAATCAGCAGGGGCACCAGACCTGTCTCAGCCTTGTCCCTACCTTTCCCACCCTCTGGCACTGGGACCAGTCCTACAGTAAGCTGGCACATCTGTGTACGCTTGGCTACCAAAATAAGTTGTTGGTGAGCTGCCTTTTTGTGTGGTTAATACTCAGGCAGCCTGAAAGAGGGATGTCATGGGCCAGGACCAAAGTTGCTTGCAGTAGTCCTGGGGACTACCAGCTATCAAAGTATCTCTCCTCAAAACCTTCTGTGTTGTACACTCCCTTACAACAGCCCAGTCTCCCAGTAACCTGATTTTTTTGCTCCCTTGAGATCCTTGGCACTGTCTGCTGTCTATTTCAGTTTTAGAGTGTAGGATCAGCCAGCTGAGCTCTACCCAGCTCCTCCCATCTACTGACCCTCCCAACTCCAATTCTGAAGGAAGTCTGCACCAAGGTGTAAATTGCACCCTCACATCTGCCATGATGTGCAGCTTAGATGAGTTTGTGGGAAACCCACACTAAGCAGTAGCCAATATTTCCTATAAGACCTTCCTGGACATGTGATTTAGAAGCCTTGTTTTCATCCATTTTCAAACAACAAAACTTATAAATGGAAAATAGACAAACACTAACAAAAGAAGTGAACAGATCAATCTGGTCATATGCCTGTCACAGAAACTCAATATAGACAATGCATTAAATATGTGCTGAACTATGTGTAACAAATGTTATTTCAGAGTTCCTACTGAGATGTCATTGACCTTGATTTTACTGATACCTGCTGATTTTCAGCTAGTATCAGCCTAGACTGGATGCTAGCCAGTGCCACCCGGTTTGAGCTTCCATTTACTGGAGCATGTTACATGCTCCACAAGATCCATAAAGGACAGAAAGAATTGATTAGCATAGTCACTGTGCCTCAGTCTTGAACACGTGTGGGTAGCTGATAATGGACTTCTGAATAGGTTACAACTTCCAGTCTCATTAGGCTCGTCTGTTGCAGCCAGTGTGTGAAGCACTTTTCAAGTTTATATTTATTGCCCTTTGGCAATATATTCACTCCCAATATTAATAATGCTATTATGTGGTTAAAATACTTAATATTGACCACTGATGGGTGCCATTACTCCCTGCTTAATGAAACATCAAATTATAGGCAACTGACACAAATGTCCAATGACACAATAACATTTTTATTGATGTTTTTGTCCATTCTGATGAACATTAGCTTTTGATTTCTGGGGTAATAATGTTCTGTATAATAAAAGACATTAAATCCTGCTCTCATTTTCTGTTTCTTATTTAATTATTGTGCTTGAAGTTTATCACTCCATTAACAACCTCAGGAAGCAACCTAGTCCTTAAAGTTAGTGCATCTCTTTATGGACAGTGTTACTTACTCATTGAATTAGCTTGAAATAAACACGCTATATTCTGCTGACATTATGCATTTGTTAAATTTGAAAGATTGCTGGGCTGGTCAGCTATGAACATTGATTACTTATTTTTCTCCTCCCCACCTCTCAATTTGGTTGGAGGCATGGCTCTAGATTTTTTCAAGGCTGAGGGTATTCAAAGGCTAACTTAACAACTGACTCTAGTGTCACTCATTGAAAGGCTGTTAGAGCTGCTTTAGCTGCATGAGCTAAATTGACTCCCACCCCAGGACCAAACACCTCACTTACAGTATACTCAGCTCTCTGTGATCCATGACCGGAGAATGGATTCAAACCTAGGTCTTGTGCTGTAAGTGGCAGAACAGACTACTGCTTCAACAGCACTGATAGCTGCAGCATAAACATTTTGAGAGGCAGAGCAGTCAGGTCTCAGTAGGATGGGAATGTGCTAACTACCACAACGACAAAAAGAGAAATAATCTGTGGCCTGTGGCAAAATGTTCCCTGAGATCTGAAACAAGTTAATCTCACAGTTCTGCCTATTTGCAGATTCTGTAAATGTTGTTTCCATAGCTGCCAGTGAATTTCCAACTTGTTTGGCTAGCAAAAATAATTTGTGAAAATTCAGATTAAAAGTTAATTTCATCTGGTCAAACAATCATTACAAATGTCTTCACATTTCATTAACTTTTTCCTGTAGAATTTGAACAGAATGCTTTTCAGAACTGAGTGAACACAGACCTAAACATGTTCTTGGTCAAGTAGAGCTGGTCTCAGTGGACTGCCAGTGAGGCTTTGATACAGAGGGGCAGACATTTAAAGTAACATAGAAGTATAGAAACATAGACTTTGACGGCAGATAAGGACCGCTTGGCCCATCTAGTCTGCCCAGTTCCCTACCTAGAGGATAAGCTGCAGATCCTATTTAACCAACAGCATATTTCTTCCTATCCCGCACAAAAATTGCCTTATGTCTGTCCTATGCATTCTTGAATTCCCACAGTTTTAGACCCCACAACCTGCTCGGGAAGGCTGTTCCATGCATCCACCACCCTCTCTGTGAAAAAATGCTTCCTCACATGCCCCGAGCCGTCCATCCTCTATCTTCAAATTGTGTCCCCTTGTTCTTGCACATCTTTTTTCTGAAAGATGCTACCCTCTTGGACTTTGTTGATTCCACTGAGGTACTTAAACATTTCTATGATGTCCCCTCTCCTCCTTTCCTCAAGGGTATACATATTAAGCTCCTTTACCTCTCCTCGTATGGCTTCTCTTGCAGACCCTGCACCATTTTAGTTGCCCTCCTCTGAACTGCCTCCATCCTATCTATGTCCTTGCGAAATGGGGCCTCCGAACTGGACGCAGTACTCCAGATGGGGTCTCACCAACTGTCTGTACAGGGGCATAACAACTTCCTGTTTTCTGCTGGTGATGCCTCCCTATACATCCCAGTAGCATATGTTACAGTGAGCTGCACGGCAGCTAAAACCATACATAAAAATATATTGCAATCATGAAAATCTCAGGAGTTGGATGATTCACTCCTCGAAAGAGGCCTAGCTGAAGCTGCATAGATTGTAGCTAATTTCACATTAATAAAATGTGTGTTTCACACAAGAAGTTTACATGAATGCATTGTGGGAGACTTACAGCCCCAAACTAGAGCCAGGAAAATTGCCTCCACATTCTTTCGCAGAATTAGTTCCAGTAAATTGCAAATTCTGTAAAATCGACATATTTTTCAAGAGAAATAATGTGCAGAGCTGCCATTTTATTTGCAAAATGGTGTTTCAGTATGTTTCTCCTCCTACAACAACAGCATTTTGCAAAAGTAGTGATTATCATGTTATTTTTGATTGATTTTACTATTTGTAAAAAAGTAACCAGACAATGATTTTCACAGAAACAAAAATTGTACACAAAATCCTTACTTTTGCATGATTGTCAGCCACAAAATAATAATTTCAACCAGCCCTACTCAACGCCTTTTCATGATTTCTGTAATGGTAGGGTTGCATTCTGTCAGCTGAAGCCAACCTGAGAAGTTTCTCTGTCTCTAGCAGAAAACATTTCTGAAAATAATAGCTAAAGCTAATGAAAGGCAAGTTGGCTTATGGGTTAGAACATCAAATAGTGGACATTTTGGTGAGGTTTGATTCACACAGCCACCATTTCTTGGTGACTGCTCTATTCTTTATGCTTATGTGTTATAAGTAAGACTAATTATCACATAAGCCAATGTGGAGAGGACTTCAAGGCATTCGCTAGTTCCACCAGATCCTAGCTTCCTGTTAAGCTACTGTATGTGGGTAACTGGTACTAGACATGTGTGGGCTGAGGGCATGTTCTGCACCATTAGTTTCTGTATGCCATGTATTCCTGGCTGATCATGGCCAGAGAGATGAAGCAATTACCATAGGTAGACACAACCATAAGAGGATATAACCACCGCACTCATTATGGTGGTTTAGGGCCTTTGTACCCATACATGAAAATGGCAGCCCATGCTCTCACCACCTCCATTCTCTAGTTCCATAGTCGAGTAAGATGAAGACATAAAATGCAAAAGTAAGATGGGAGAAGGCTTTTGCTCATCAAGACCACCTCCCACTTAATCAGTAGAACATTTGATTACAATTTACAATGTCATGTACTTATCCAGACCTTTCTTAAAAGCTTCTGCACATCTCACATTAATTATATAACTGAAGGGCATTATATACCCCAACCACCCTCTATGAGATCAAGAATGTCATGTTTCCCTGAATTGCACCAGTAGCTGCTTGTCATGCCCTCTTGAGATTTGCCCTGGCACCCTTAGATATAAACCATACCTTTTAAACACAGCTCAACCTCCAATTAAAATCCCTTGTAGGACTATCAAATCACCTCTTATTTTGCTTTGTTTTAAACTGAATATTGCTGCAAATGCTAAACTCTCCTCACACTATGCCTCATATCCCACCCACCATTAATATAGTTGCTCTTCTTTGCACCATGTCCAGCCTCTCTCCAGCTTCCCTGGAATATGATGCCCCAAACTGGTAACAATTTCTGGTTTCACCATGAGGATCTGAGTCTTTTCCATTTTGAAACAAATATACTTAATTCCTGCTGTGGATGTAGTAGTTCTTGGATGGTCATATCATATGATCCAGTGCACAGCACAGCTCCACTCCACCACACTCCATCCCTTACTTTACGCAGATGTATAGGGGTAGCTTGGATGTATGAATGATGCAGCAGAAACATACCTAGTCTGGCATCATGTCGCAGACTTGTACTAAATCTCATATACTAATTCCCAATGAGCATAGTGTGTCCTGTGTGACCATAAGCAAGTAGTTTAACCTCCCAGTGCTTAAAGGGAAAATTCAACACTACAAACCCACACTAAGGTGTAGGGCTGGCCTCTAATTTGCAGTTTGTATGTAAATACTTTTTTTTACTTAATATTTAATGCAGTATTTTAAATTGCATCTGGCTGAACCTGTTGTCTCCCCACCATTACATGTGCTGTAACTAGGATTCTCAGAATTCACTGCAGCTGACATCAGAGCTAGCTGTTCTGACTTCTAGGAGGACGAGCTGGTGATGTACACACCAAAATGGCATTCTGAAGAGTGCGACCAGTAAACTGTGTGGGCTGACTAGCAGCAACTCTGAACATTAAGCCTAAAACTTGCTATCCAGTTGCGGTTCACATTCCACTTAAGCTGCTCCCTTTCTGATGCCCTCCTGTCATTTGGCCTGCCTGAACATGAGATATGAGACCAAGTGTTTTGTTAGTCTTCCTGTCGGCAATAGTCAGGCATTATGTTTAAATTGGTCCCCACTCAACTGAGTTAATTGATGACCCAGATCCCAAGACCAACCAAGAGTTAAACAAACACGGAAAACCCTATAAAAAGAGAGAGATAAAACCTCTACTCTATACTCTTCGAGTGATGCTAAAGAATGCCAGTTTTGCACCAGATATAAGCAGTAGAAACTTACCTTTGCACGCTACATATTAATCCACTTCTTTCCCCAATTCCTGCATCTCTTGAGCAAACAAAATGAATATGGATATGGATTCTATCAACTCAGGTGCATCATCCCATCCAGACTCAGTTATTCAGGTATCCTCAGCAATTGAAACACACACACACGATTTGGAGAAGCAGCTTTACACTACTGCCAATGAAGATGAGAGCTACAGCAGTCTCACCCAAGTACTGTTCCAAATGCTGAAGCGCCTGTGCCTAGTGCTGATTGATGGGGAGAGAAGGGATGGGAAGTCTTGTCACAGCTGAACCGCAATGTCCATAATGTCTCATCGCATCATGGCTCAGAAACAGCTCCTTCTGATAAAGGGGACATAGCAATTTTACCTAGCAAAGCCACTGCCCCACAGGACCTGCACTTGTCCCCTTTGTATGAGAACAAAGCTATGTTGGGGGATGGCAATGAGGGGTCAACTTCGATATGCTCCTACAGTTTAGAAATCAGATCATGCAGGACATTAAGGATGAGTTTACAGCAGTTAATTCAACTCTTTCAAATATCACTGTCTCTCTTAATGATATTTCAGCAAAACTTCAATCTCTCCCTGCAAACTGACTCTGTTGAACAATGGATCAACAATTTGAAAGACAACACAAATAAAGTACAAAAACCCTGAATCGGCATACTGCCCTTCTCAATGAGCTTCAGTTGTGCATCAGTGACCTAGAAGACAGGTCCAGAAGACAAAACCTTAAACTCATCAGTGTCCCAGAGGGCTTGGAAGGAAGATCTGACCCCCACTACCTTTCTTCAAAAACTAGTAACAGAAGCCTTGGGCAAGCTGTACCTGGACAAAAATTATTTTGTACCATGCCCATTGTGGTTCTGGCAGCCCCTAACTCTAATCTTGACATGGATCAAAGAAGCCAAGGCATGTGTTCCTTAAACCCCATTACTATTCAGATCGAGAACTCATCTTAAAACATGCCAGAGTAAGCAAACGACTGACCTGGGAGGGTGCCAAATTTTCTGTTTTTCCAGACCTATCTACAGCTACAATGCAATCAAGATGTGCATTTGATAAAGTATGAACTATCCTGAAACAGAAAAATATTAGATTTTCCTTCTGTATCCTGCCAAAATAAATTTTTTTTATAGAGGGCAAATGCAAATTTTCGATGAGCCAAGGCTGGCTGAAGGTTATTAACCAATCCACAGGACATGAATGGTTAAACTAAATGTTGCCTGTTATGCTCTTTCTGCCTCCCCAGATATATTCCTTGTTCTTTTTAATTGTTTTCCACAGGGTCTATGCAGCTTTATAAAAGATATATTTGCTTGTAAGATCTTATTATAGCTCTAGTAACAATCTTTGATTGGCCTGAATTAGGAAGGTGAGGGGGCTGCCAAAATATTAATGAATAATTTGAAACTCACACAGACCTGATCTCCTGCAGAGAATTGCTATCATGGTTGATGAATGGGTAAGGCCCATGACACAGTAGACTGGATCAAACTGTAATTTTTCTATCTGTAATCTTTGCTCCTGTGCAAGGGCCACTTGAGGCTTTTTTCAACATACTGGGAATTTGTTCTCAGTTGTTGATATTAAGAGTGGGTGGATGGAGGGGATTCACTGGCTTCAACTATAAAAAAACTAATTAGCAGTGCTCAAGTGTTTGGTTCATTTATAAAACACATGTTGGGAGAAGGGAGAATTTGATAACTTTACTCTGTCTAGGGAATTGTACTCTTATAGCAGATTATTTGTTTGTGTGCCACCACATGGTTCCATTAATTTTGTTACAAATTTAGAAGGGTAGTACAATTGATATATGACATGGAATATGAAGGGAATACAAAGACAGAACCAAGGCAAAAACATTTTTAACTATTTAGATAAACATCAAGTTAAGTGCTCACTCTTCCAGGAAATGCATCTTTCTCAAGATCCTTTAATTTCTATGCAAACAAAAAATGGGGTGGAGGATTAATGCCTTCTATAGCTAAAATTCAAGGATAGTCTTCATTTTCTTAAAAAGGTTCAGGTTTGTCCTTTGGTCATTTTAAAAGTGATCCCCATGGGTGCTTTATTGTGGCAGAAATATGGGAGAGTAATAAAAATATGCCCTTAATATATATGGTCCCAATGAAAATCGCCCTGAGTTCTTCAACAAAGTCTTTCGGGAGATGACTAATTTCTCTCTCCTTATGTTGTAGGGAAATCTCAATTACATTTTAGTACAGATTTGGAGAAATCAGTTCAGCCACCATTAAAGTTAAGCAGTTCTGCACTGATTATAATTTAATTACTATTTGGCAGGAAAGAAACCCAAACTCTAAGCAATGCTCTTTCTACTCTCCTGTTTATTATAAATATTCTAGAATTGATTATTTTTGATCTCTGTGTCTATCCAGTATTTAATTGAAAATATTGAATGTAAGAATATTATTATTTTGGACCACACCCCATATTTCTGGATGTTAAGTTACAGGAAGATAAAATATCCCCATCCTTCAGATTTGATACAATAATAATAAAAGGCAAACTATATATAGCATATATGCAAGAGAATATAAACACCTCCTACTTTAATTTTAACATTGCACAGGATATGTCCTGGTCATATATATGATATGGGATGCCTTCAAGGCAACAATGCGTGGCCATACAATCTCTTTTAGGAGCCAATGGAAGCGAAATAGAGGGAAAAATGAAAGATCTGGAAATAAATATCACCTGTCTCATACTTACTCACCAGACAAACATGGACCTGGAGGTCTATCAGAAATTAACTCAATTTCACTAAGAATATAATATATAGACAACAGAGAAAGCTGAACGACAACTACTGTAAACCAAATCTAGGTATTGCACCCTTGGAGATAAGCTAGATAAAATTCTGCTCTGGCAATTAAAAAACAACAGCTTGAAAATAATATTAACTCAATCACCTCTCCTTCAGGTGATTTAGTGAATAAGCCAGTAGAAATTAATAATATTTTTAAAGATTTTTACACTACACTATATACCTCAGAGCAAATGATTAGCCAGGAACAGATTCATGAAACTTTGAATAATCTTGCTATTCCAAAGATTAACAAGGTCCAAAATGATATGCTCGAGGCTGACATATCTAGCTAGAAATCCATAAGGCAATTAAAAGTCTTGCTCCTCCAAAGCACCAGGCCCAGATGGCATACCCATCGACTTTTTAAACAATTTTCTCAGTACCTTATCCCTCATATCAAATCACTTTTTAATTTATCTTTAAATCTAAACATCTACTGTACCTCCATCATTTAAAGAAGCATATATTTTATTATTAAAATAGAAAAATCATACTAACCACTTACTCCCACTTCCTATCAACCTATCTCATTAATAAATGCTGATGCCAAGATATTGGTGAAAACCTTGCCTCCAGGCTGGAAGGGATTCTTCCTGACCTTATGCAACAAGACCAAACTGCATTTATCAAGGGCCAAAATATTAAAACCAATATTAGAAGAACCACTGACATTATAGATAGGTGAAAACATCTAGACTATTCCCTCCTGTCTTTGGATCCTGAACAAAGCTTTTGATAGGTTGGAGTGGAAATCTATTAAATCAATATTTTCTAAATTCAGATGTAGTCCTAATTTTAGAACCTGGATCAAGGTGCTCTATTCCATCACAGAGGCAAGGATTAAAACCAATCAGAATGCCTCAGAAAAAATTTCATAGAGGTATGCATCCTGCCCTCTATCACTCCTTATCTTCACAGTGGCCATTGAGCCGCTACCTATAATGATTAAAAATGATTAGAAATTATAAAATAATTAAAGGTCTATCCATCAGCTCATTTGAACACAAAATTAGTCTATATGCTGACAACACCTTGCTATACACATCAAATATGAATAACAGCTTCAATCACATTTTAAGAATTCTAAATGATTTTGGACAGATGTCTGGTTATGAGGTTAAATAGGCTAAGTCAGAACTGATGGAATCTCTTAACCATTCATTCCGATTTAATTCTCCAATTGGGTATAACATGCAAAAGTACAGCAGATTCATTATTTGGGCATTAAAATTGACTATAACCTGACTAAACATTATGAGGCCAACGTCTCCCATTTATTATAAGGAGTCTCCAATGAGTTATCCCATTGGGAATCCTTCCTTAACACTTACTGGTAGATCACAAGTACTACAAATGAATACTTTACCCAATCTTTGTACTTATTTCAAACCTTACCTATTATTATACCAGATATCTTTTTAAAAGTTTGAATCCTTGAAGAAAAAATTTCTATGGAAGAGAAAGTGCCTAGACTAAAATTAGAAAAATTATTTTTACCTAAAGAACTGGGCTACCTTTCACTCCCAACTTTACATTTTATTACATTGCAGATAATCTTACATGGATGTATGATATTTATCAGAATACGCTAATTAATTCAGTTATTGACTTAGAAACAGATTCTACACCTTATGATAACTTGATGCATTGTATCATGAGTGGTCCTAAAGATCCCTCAGTTCTCAGTACTTAATGGCCACTAACACAGTTTATCTCCTTTGGGACAAGTTGTCCAAGATTTTACATTTGGAACTTTCTTGCATGAATATGTCCTCGATATATTTGAATGGCTTTTTCCCACCATCTCTTACATAACCAATATTCAAAATCTGGCCTGAAGAGGATTGAAAATCATTGGCCAAATCATAGAGAATTCTCAAATTATAACATTTAATACTATAAAATACCTTTAACCTGTCAGAAACATTTTTATGCATATTTACAAATTAGGTATTATATACAATCCTCTAGTACCAACTCAGTGAATCATGTTTTTGGATGAAATTATGAAAATTCTTTGCTACTCAAGGGGAAAAATTAATTACACAAATGTATAATTTAATAATCGATCATAGCGGTTATGATAAATACATTGTACAACTCAAATCCAAATGGGAATCTAAACTCAATTATAGGATCAATCAATCCCAGTGGGACAATATCACTAATCTTGAAAATCTGGCCATTCAATCTACTAAACTGATTCAAATTTAGTTTAATATCTTACACAGAACCTATTTAACTCCTCATAGGTTCCACTTATTTTATGAGAACATCACTAATATGTGCCCACGAAATTGGTGTGGGCAAGATAGCGAACTAGAACATATGTTAATATTGTGCCCTGCCCTTAATGAATAGTGGTCACATATCTTAAGGTACTCTCTCAAATCAAAGGATGCATACGAACAAAGAAGCTAGCTGCATGATCCTGTGCTCAGGGAACCTCTGACCTACCTCAAGCAATCCCACATTAGGCTGATTAGGCTTTGCTTGATGGTTTTTTAGTTTTTAAGCAAGGTAGCACACTAAGCTGAAAGCTTTGTTACAGGCATGACCTGGCTGCACAGGGAAGTTAAGTGACTTGCTCAGGGTCACACAGTATGTGAAAAGCTGTGGGATTCAAATCCAGGTCTGGTCTGCTGGGTGTCACCAGATTTGCAGCTCAGAGACTTAAACTACTGTGTTATGCTGCCCCCCGTATGTAGCATATAAAACACTACTTATGCACTGAAATATCAGTCCATCCCCCGAATGTTATGGCATGGATAAATTTGATGATCATGAGTAAACAACTAGAGCTTATGCAGCTTTAGTAATATTAATCAAGTTAAATATTATTTCAGGCTTTGGGCTCCTTTACTAATTTCCAGAATCCGTGGATTTTCATAATGTATTATAACTTATTATTGCCTATTGTATGTTGCCTTTCTTTACAGTACATGTGATGCCATAGTTATTGTGGTGTTGACAAATGTACAATACTCATAAGAATAATGAGATATTCTCCTTTCCTCACCAATCAAAGAATGTTGCATGTATGATTATCATATTTAAGCATCTGCTTGTGTGTATTGCAGTATTAACCTTTACAATCATGAGATGCATTCATCTGTATGCTTGTTATTTGAAAAACAAAATCAGAGCTAGGCTGTAGCTATGGAAGAATCAATAGCTTGAAGTACATATTTAACTTTTTATAAAATCTGATGTTTTGTTTGCTGGTCCTGTTGTCCTTCCTAGGCTAAGTACAGTCACAGAGCACTGTACATAGTCCCAAGAACAACAGAACTGACATACATTTGATTGGAGCTTATAGAAGCTCTAACATGCATTGCTGGCTGCTGTAACCCAGCTCTGACATCAGGCGATGTGATTCTGGGACTTCTGGTTACAGCAAATGTCAACTAGGACTCAGCAGAATACATCAGATATGATCTCATATAAAATGGGTTTAAAAATCATTCAACTTGACTGACTGAGGGCCATCTTTACCTGTGTTCTCATCTCAGCACAACAGCACTGGATAAAGATCCAGTAGCCCTTCACAATAAAATCAATACCACCCACAAATCCATAATTACCATAATAAACATGGATAATGCCTCTTACTCACTAAAAGCCATCAGCTAGGCGCTATAAATAAAACAGAGAGATAATACATGGGGGAGTTCATAATGTGAATTGAATACACACCTGAGGTGTTGGTTGCTACATAAACCCAAGGGCAATGACTGAGTGGTTTATCAAAGCATCCCACATTGAGAATATGCATTAAATTAAAGTTTTCCACTCCACCTGCTCCCATATGTTGTTTTATGTAATTGCTGGTATCAGTTTTTGCCCTTAGGATTTCATTTTCTGTTACAGTAGCTGTAATTTTGACTGTCCAGTAGATGGTGCAGTTTTGCACACTGTCCTTATTTCTGGAGACTCTCAGGATCTGATTCTAAAATTGGTTAGAATGACACAAGGGACTTGGGTTGAAAGAGGTTGATGCAAAAGTAATGACTTGCGTCAAAACTGTTGCAATGCAGACAGCATCTGATGCACACAGTGCTGCAACAAAGTCCCTTATGCCAGGGTTGCATCCAACATCCCAGTTGCAAGGGGCTTGCAGCATGGCAGGGCTACAACATTGCCTTTTCTGGGATTATACAAACACCACCACCACCATGGATGTGGAGGGGTCAACACATAGACCAGCCAGGAGGTGATCAAGTGGGTTATGACATTGGGAAGCCGTGGATCAGGTGACAGTAGGGGTGCACCAGGGCACAGGAGCTGGTAGTGCAAGGAGGGAATAGTTGCTGAGCTCCCACAAGGCTGTGGCATGGGGCGTTTTGCCACCATAGGGCAGTGTCACATTTCAGTTTGGGTGCCAGTGTGCCATCACTGTGTAATCCTTGCTGTGGCAGGCCAAGGGCAACCTCAGCATTCCCCATATATCCACAGTGCACTGGTGGTATACTGCTCCCCCAACCCCCATGGAGCCTTGATCATCCTTGCAGTGTATAAAGAAGATGCCCTGGTCCCTGTCCACACCCTGCCCAGAACTTGCCACACACATGCCATTTCATTAAAGGTGGTCTGTGGCCTCCTCCATCCCTACCCTGACAGGCAGTGGTCAACCACCTCACTACAACCATCCATGACATACTTTTCATCTGGCACAGCCCTCCTCACACCACCTTGGCCACTGGCCATCCAGCAGCTGTTGGGAGAGCACTGCCTATTTATAGTAGCATGCTCCCAGCACCTGTTAGAGGTTGGCAGTCAAGGAGGTGTGTGGAGAAACTGTGCCTCTAACCATCTATGCCTGCAGAACCACGTAGCAGGTATGTTGTTGGGGGGTCAGTGCCGCAGGTGGTTGACCACCGGCCACTGGCCTCTAATGTTTCAGCAGGGTTACTGGGTTCAGGGGTCTGGGATGTTTATTGCAGGGCACCTGTGTGTGCATGGGGGATGTCTAGGTCAACAATGGGGATGGGGCTGTGATGTGTAGGGATGGGGTCTGCCTATAGATTAAGGGACGGGCAGTGTTGTGTTTGGGGGGTGGTGTGTTTTAACATAACAGAGATTGGGCACTGATATGTTTGGAGGGGCTGGTATGTTATGCACTGCTGGGGTTGGGACAGATATGTGTGGGCTGGGAGATGTATTCCATCTTGGGGGATGAGGCATTGCTGTGTTGGTGGGCAAGGATTACTGTGATGGGGCTTTGTTGTGTTGTGGGTGGGGGTCTCTTATGGGACTGCTGCTGCACATGGGGGCAGTGCTGTGCATATCTGGGTGCCTGTGTAGGCTATTCACATACCCAAACCCATGCCCTAGGCTCAAATGAATCATTCTGGGACCCAGGACAGCACCTGATTGGATGCCCAGCTGGGTCTGCTACTGCACCTGGCCACCCTGCTCAGTCCTGCATTCCAGGAAGGTGGGGCAGTGGACAGGTGCCTCACAGGTGCATGTGGTTGTTAGCACTGTCTTGGCTGCCTAATGCATATCCCTGCATTGAAACAGTATACACATATAGTGCCTTTTGTTGTTCCTCTGCTTTTTGTTATGCAGTGGCTTTGTTGATTTTGTAATTCCAATTGTTTCTGCAATCTCCTGGGTCATGCCTGAGAATAAACATTTTTGTCTAGTGCACCAACCCTGTCAACAAAAATTAACTAACTAACTATTTTCTTTCGGTACTATTGATACGTTACATACTTAAAATGAGTGGAATCCAGTGGAGTCATGCAAGGAACTGTTTCTATTGGTTTAACATTTTATTTCAAAGTAAGTAATTGCAAAAAATACCTAAAAGTTTTAATTTCATAACCAATAAATGAGAAGCACAAGTGGAACAACTGGCCAACATGTGGAAGATACACCTCTGCTTGTAGAAGGTTATTATTGCTTTTAATCTCTGAATCTTTTACAGGCTCTATCATACATGAGCAAGTCTATCAAAGGGTTACACTGCTAGCTGCATTACAGTACATTGACAAACCATATGTATGCAAGTGACACATGTGATATGCATGGCTATGTGGCACTATGATGTATATAATAAGCAGACAGATTGGGAGGGCAAAATGGGGAGCCCTCTATGCAATGTAGACAGCAAAGAACTTGATTCTTTGTACTGTCTCTCCCTCTGTTACTCAAAAAGATGACACAGGTGACATTAAGGTACTGAAGAAATATTGAGTGTTAACAGTTACTCAACAGTTAATAAATTTATATCACTTGATTTTTAAATGTGGTACCTGGTCATGGATTGTTTGGCATTTATGAGCAAATTAGGACAGGTGAGTAGTTAAAGTGACTCCTTGCCAAAATGGTTGTCATGAGATTGAAAAGTTATAGTGATCCAAAACCTGAGCTAACTTTTGATAGACAAATTTTCTTCCAAGAGTTGCTGTCTTTTGTGTTTATTACAGGCACTACTGTGCTTCTGGGCACCGTTGTTGATGAGGAAGCTACA
Organism: Neoceratodus forsteri; assembly: GCA_016271365.2. Classification (NCBI taxonomy): domain Eukaryota; kingdom Metazoa; phylum Chordata; order Ceratodontiformes; family Ceratodontidae; genus Neoceratodus; species Neoceratodus forsteri. The sequence goes on from CM028130.1 coordinate 62,395,998, forward strand.
GGAGGCTGTGAGGGTATGCTGTAATTCATGTCAACATCTCTCCCAGTGCTGCACGGTGATTGCCAAGCTGCATCGAGTCCGCTGAATCTGTGTAAATTACTGCCAGTGCCCCACTTCTGATTTCATGCTCCTTGGGTGTCAGAGCTTGAGTAATTTGCTGCCAGCTCTTCAGACCTCCAATCTGCCCTAGCCTCACCTCATGTGCCATGAGTGGCCAACCTGAGCATGGCTCCATGGGTCCTTTCTGCCATCCACTTCCCTCTATGCAGAGCATACCCTACAAGTGGCCCTTCTGTATTGGAGTCCTTCATGCTAAGGGCTATAGTGTAAAGGGCAGCAAAGAGTCTACCTCAGGAGTCAGTCAGGGAGGCAGCTGGTGGCCATCAAGCTTCCACATGCATAGTAGTTCACCTAGTATTGTAAGAACCTTGCTTTACCTTTAGGGCACATTTGGGACAATTTGTATGCATACTAGAACCTTATAATTAAACTGGTTTTGTGGAATGTGCTGACTTCCTCCCTTTGCCCTGTGCTTGTTAACCCCTAGGTGGTGCTATCCCAGGGCTACTTCCCTGCCTGCTTGGCTAGCAGCAGGTCAAGGGCCTGGGTAATGAAACAGGTGCCTCCCCATGGTCAGGGTTGCTAGTGGTCAAGCTAACCTGGGCACAGCCTCCAGTACACTGTAATCCCCTCTTTCCTTCTACTGGCCTGAGCAATATACAATAATTACTCTCACAATTACTCTTATTTACCAGGCAATTACCCACAATGTCTGTGCTTACCACCAGGGTTGGTTCCTCTAGCTTGACCCTGGGGACCCCTGTAAAAACAAGGTTAAGCACAGCAAATAGCAACAGTACAATACTTTTGTCATAAACTGGAACCACAGTCAGGTTAAATGCAAACAAAGTTAAATCTGATTTATTCAGGGGACTTGAACAAGGGAGGGTGTAATCAAGTTGATTTGCTTAAAGGCAATATTAATCAGACAGTTATGCATGCAGTTCAGAGTCCCTACACAGTCACACACTCTGGGTACCCAGGTAGGAAAACAGTGGGCTAGACAGGAATGTTGCAGCTGGTTGGGGCCCTGTGATGGAAGAAAGCAACATGTACAACACACACTATTTGTAATCCGGAGCCGGAGGGCTCAGTTCGTGAATGAAAAGACAACAAGACAATCAGATGACAACACTTTTAGATTTAGCTGTTGTTGCAGGAGCTATCCTAATGTTTACTCACGATGCCCAATACTGGACACAGGCAGGATGAAATCAAGACTGCAGGCTGTTGAGCTGGAGTGTCCAGAGAAGCAGGACCCACACGAATCACCGAGGCATCATTCCTGTTCAAGGCGTTGAGCAGGGGCTGATCCCCAGGCAGGTCTCGTCGTCATGACTTTCTCTGCGTAGCAAGTGTTCAGACTGAGGCCAGTGTAGCAGGGCTCAGGCAAATGGAAATGGATACAGATTCAGTCCATGGAGCTGGATACAGCCTACAGCAAGAAAAACATAGTTCAGACACACAGTGGGAAACCAAATCACGATCCACTATAAGCACACAACACATTCACATGTAAGGAAATTCCACTGTACCAGGCAAATGGCTCTCCGATTGCAGTTACAGAGTCTCAGCACAATCCCGGAGTTCAGAGATAGCTGGAAGTCCTGACAGGCTGATCACATTCAGCAAATCTTCGGTCATCTTGAGATTAAAGCCTGGTCACAATTCAGTGGCTTAATTCGCTCTCCAAATTCAGATTCAGTCCGAAAAAGAAAAGCACAAGTTCCTCTCAAGAACAGCAGGCATGCATTCAGGCCAAACTCAGGCCTTTCCACAGTTCTCCCATGCGAATCCACTATGGATTGCTGCTCGAACTATCGCAAGCTGTTACTTCTTCACTTCCCAACTAAGATCTAACTGAAACTGCAAGCAGTGTGGGACTTTCCCAAGATCCAAAAGGTTTGGTTGGCTGATCTGTCTGTCAAGGCACAACAAGCGCTCTCCTCCAGATTATTTTAGGCACCAAAAGCCGAAAACTACAATTCCTACAAGTTTTGGCCCCACCAAGCCCCTGTAGGCAGGCTCCATTTCAGAGTCCCAAATGTACTAATTGCCCCATTCTGCATTCCAGGACCAAGATGATAGAAACAACCAGAACTATCCGTGCTGCAAAGAAGGCAAGTTAGAACAAACTGCAATATTATTACTACTCTAACAAATGATCAGCAAACAAGTACATCTTCTAACAGAGCTCCCTCTCAGATTAATTGTAACTGCAATCCAGGCAGCTCTCAAAGAAACAGTACACAGAGGCTATACAGGCTCTCTCTGGCAATACATTTTAAACTGCTAAAACATCGGACATCAGCCTGGTAGTGAGCATTTGAGGCAAGCTCAAGGAAGACTTTTGGGAACCCCCATTAATAGGGGTTTACACTTGCTCAGTGCTTTACAAAGAACATATGCAGTATGTGTCATTATTTATTTGGCTGCATGCTCAATTGACCTTACCTGCTTTAACTACTGCTGGCTCTGTTTACACAGATACCTGTTTTGACTTCTTGTACTGTGTACTATCTAGCACATTCCTGTGGTGTTCCCACCTGAGTAGCCTTTAGTTACTTACAGTAGGCCTATACTGCATTTAATCTTACTTTGACATGTGTTTATGATATTTAAATTATTGTATAGTTCTCTCCATAGCTGGGTAGCCCACTTGAGTGTGCCTCAGTTTCAAGCCTAAATGTCACTGCTGTTTCACTGAGGGACTGCACCTCTATCAGTGTTGCTGGATTAGTTTGCTGTTTTGTATTCTTTACTCAATCAGTCAATTAATCAAGCAATCAATCAATCAAAATCTTTATTTAACCAGGCAAACACCATTGAGCATAACTCATTTTGAGGTGGACCTGGGGTTTTCAGGATAGAACAGATCAGAAAGATACAATGAACAATGTACAAGGCAGGAATATATACAATAAAAGAAACATATACAATAATCAACAACTAGAGGCATGTACAATAACGAATGACAGTTGGGATATGAGTCAAGGATCTAAACTAGTAACACATCATACAAAGTATATATGAAAGTATGCATATATAGATATAACAGTCGATGGGTACAATAGATTAAAAAAATCACCCAATAAATAGTTTATGTAGATGTCCAGGGTAGGGGCGGGGTTACAAGGCTACTCTAGAGGTATTTCTGAGGGGTAATAATGACATGTTAAGGGTACAGTCAAAAACAAGAACATAGAGAATGGAGGAGAAAAAAAACATATGTTGTTGATGCATGGGCAGCCATAATTGCAGGGATCTGGTCAGCCAACAATGGGATTCAAGGAGGAGAACAGAGGCATGGGTAGAGAATGGCAAGTAAACTAAGTTCAGGGTTACACAAGCTGGAAGTGATAGAACAGGCGAGAGCTAGAGCAGCAGGTAGGGGAGGCAATGGGGAGCCCCAAATTATTAATATAAGTCACAGTGGTACTGTACTACTGTATAGTCCTGCTCCATTATGGCCTCTGCATTTGACAAATGTATCTCATTATTGGTGTAACCACCCAGTCCCCTGGGATTACAAGAATCCCTCAGTATCAGTGATAGCAAGGAGAAGCAGCTGGTGATTAACTAGTTAAATGGGTTTTCACCTGCTCACTCTTTTGTCTACTTGGCGTCAGCTGAGATAAAGTGATGAGCTTATTTGGAACTCTCACAGCAGCATAAGCCTTTGCCAGCTGTGAGGAGGGAGTTTAGAATCTTGAGACAGTGGTCAGTGTGAGTCTGTAGTTGGAAGTAGAGGAGTGAGAACAACTCAGCTGAGGGCTCTGAGGAGGGCCCTGATTTATCACCCTAGTCCTGGTAATTCTTCAGCCTGCCATGAGAAGTGATGGAAACCATTGTCTACAGCAGGATCTCCTGATTTTCATCCCTGGAGGGCGAAAAGGACTGCTAGTGGATGGATCCAAGGGCAATCCCTTTTTGAACCATGATGTTTAGAAGCTGCCTGAAATGTCTAACAGTGAGTAGGATCTGACTTTTGCTGCAGAAAACAAGTATGTTTGTGTGATGTTGTGTTCTCTGGCTTAAAGGAAATGCATACTTTTGTGGAAATTCAGAAGTGTGAGACTGTTCATAATTAAAGTTAGCTGAAATATGTGATGTCCAGAGGTATAGTATGACTATATCACATTGTTCGGAACTTTAGTTCTTCCACTACCAGTGTACAGTAGTGTTTTAAATGCTGGATGCCAAAGTTTCATTCAATAAGCATTTTTCCAAGTGCGTTCAAGATGTTTAAGGTATAACTCTGAAGAATGGCTGGATATGGATGTGGGAGCAAAGGGTGGCAGACCCCCATCTGTTGTAACCAGTTCAGGATTACAGGTTCAGTAAGGGTGCCTGGTTACTTTGGTCATAGAACCAATGTCTGAAGAGGATTTCATCCTGAAGTGGGTTGTGATAGTTATTAGCTAAATGTATGTTCAGTTAAGGCAGTGCCACTGGAAGAAATGTTAAATGTCCTATACTATATGGGAATACCAGTACAAGATGTTCAATGTCCTACAGTGTGGGAATATGAAGAGTTTTCTGTCAGATACAGTTGTTTTGTTGTTCTGCAAGTTCCTAGTGCCACAATGTGTAAACCTTGGGAGTCCACCCTTGCTTTAGAGAACATCTTTTGGAATAAAATTACACTCTAGAAACCCATCTATGGTTTGGACAGTTACGTTATTGCTTCCTGTGTGTAGTTACTGGGTACCCTCCAGAAGTATAGATCTAGCATAACCCTAACAAAAGTTCTCTACTCAGGACCTGGTTTTTGTAAATACTTAATTGGTCATAATTGCTTTTGTACACCCCCACCTCTTGATCTCTAGAGAAATGAGCCTGCTATACATTCTCAAAGCTAGGGATTAGTATATGTGTTCTGGTGACCATGCCCAGTTAGGGGTGCCAGGGGTATCTAACTTGTAAAGTAGTGAGGGTGGCTACATAGGGATTTCTGTTAGGCAGTGTTCCTGGACTTAGTTGTTTACCTCCTTACATCATCTGTTGTTATTAGCCCCTCCCCATACCCTATCTGGATATTTAGCCTCTCAAATCTTATTGTTAGTAATCATGAGCCTCTAAGCAAGGCTTGCTGCTTAGTGTCGAGTCTCCTTAATACTTAATCAGTTTGTTAAGTACAGGCTCTGTCAGCCAAGGACCTTGGCTAAATCAATGTTTCTGAACATGCCAGTGCTGGCTAGCTCATCTTTGTACTGCTCTGGCAGCTGATAATGAATTGAATCCTGGTCCCCTACCTCCCAGTATTCTGGTACCATCATCTGGTCTGAAGTAAATAAAAGGCCTTAATCTTATCCAGCAAAATGTCAGAGTCTCCTAGCTAATACAGATGAATTTACTGCCTGGGTTGCTCACTACAGTTCTGACATTGCTTGTTTGACTGAAACTTGTTTCAAACCCCTGATACCAGCTCTGCCTGTTCCCTCCCAGATTATAATACTATTAGGCTTGACCATATTGGTAAGAAATGTGTGTGTGTGTGTGCTTGGGGGCTGCTTCTTTACTACAAGAGCTCTCTAAATGTTTTCTTCATACAAGATATGTATCCCAGCCAGTGAGTTCCTGCACTTGCTGCTCATTCTGAGGTAACAACAAGCAAATTCATATGGTTTGTGCTTATAATCCCCTGCTGGTGATATTAGTGGATTACTCTATCTACTTGACAATATTAGTCAAAGATTGGCTCAGATGAGTTGGTTGTGGATGACCTTAGCCGGACTGGTTATGGAAAAATACTAAACAATGTAAACCTCTGCTTTTTGGGTTTGGCCTTAAGCAGCTTATGTTTCTCTATTAGATTCTCCACTTCAGGTGGGAAGCACATTCTTCTTGATTGGGTCATAACTAACAGGGATGAGAGGATTGCTAATGTCTGGTACCTTTCCTTATACTAACTTTGACCATACCCCATCTACTGTGTTTGGGAATCTCCACATAAAATCCCTCCCAAGATCATTTTACTCAGAGACCTTTCCTCAATTTAAGCTGGCTCCTTCCATGGTGACCTTGTGTATACTGAGTGGTCTTCTGTTTTGTTTGTTACTGATGCCCATGTTGCTCTGTTCAATTTTATAACCATTTTCTCTGTACTGCATGATAAGCATGTCTCTTTTCTTAAAAGGAGAGTTAGGATCACTGTCAAAAATGGCTTCATAGTGACCTGCTTGCCCTCATGGAAATCTGATAAGAGTTGGGCCAGGTTTAAGACCTGTCAAGCACTGCCTAACCTTATTAAGTGTAGGCATCTAAGAAATACTTGTGAAAGCCATTCACTCAACCAAGAATGAATTCTGTAGATCTTCTCTGCTGACATCTGCAACAAATTGAAAGAGTTTTGGGCATAACACTAAAAATGTAATTTGTGGTTCTCTTAATTACAAAACCAATGATATGCTCATTGATGGGGTTAATTGCAACAACCCTAACACTGTAACCAATGAATTTAATAAACATTTTTCTGACCTATATGCCTTCACCTCCCTGTTCACAGGTCCTGTGTCCATGGATGAGAATGTCATTCCCCACCCCATGGTCACACCACCCCCCTTCTGCTGCAACACTGCTATAGCTGGTGAGGTTGATAAGTTGTTGGATGGTCTCTACCATATACCAGCCCTAGTCATGACAATATGGAGCTAAAGCTCCTCTGCCATGGGACCCCATTTCTGACATTTCCTTTTGCATACATTTAATGCATCTCTGCTTACTGGTAATGTGCCTGATGTTTGAAAGGTTGCTCTTGATGTGCATGTCTTTAAGCAAGAGGACCCAAAATGCACTAAAATGTATCACCCTGTAGCCATCCTGTTCGCCATCAGCAAACATTTGGAGAAAATTGTCTCATCCCAGCTTACTGACTATCTCTGTACACATGACTTGCTGTCTGTGGCACAGTATGGGTTCTGGAGGGGCATAGCACGACACTGCCTTAATAATGTCAGATCTGAGATCAAGTTCAAGTTTATTGCCAGGAAAACTCCATTGAGCATGCTTATTTACAAGGAGGTCCTGTTAGGACAATGTTACACAAGTTTACAATCCACAATATTGACATACAATACAGATCGATAATTGGTATAGAATATGGATACATACAGGGAGAGTTTTTTTTTCTTTTAGTCGTTTGGTAACGGGTAAGGCCCACTAGTCACAAGTGCCCATTTTCAGGGCGACCTGGGAGCACTGGGTGGTTAAGTAACTTGCTCATAGTCACACAGTATGCAAGTGGAGGTTGTGAGAATCAAACCCAGGTCTGGTCTGCTGGATGTACCAAGCTCATTCACAGTTTGTTACCTAACCTCTAGGCTATACTGCTAGCCCAATAAATCAATGGCATGAAATACATGTGATTTTGAGGAAGCAGTCACACATTTGTATTAGGCGAGCAATGCAAAGTACGAATATACATTTTGATAATCAAACAAATACTGGAGGAAGGAAGAGGTTGGTTAATTGGAGACAAGTGCATGTTGTACTAATTTTGCTCTAGCTACAGTAGGCACACTAGCTATTGCAGCAATGGCAAGTTTCCATAAGTGCCTTATTGAACAAGGATTTAAAAAGTTAAGGCAGACTAGTCCAGAGATAGGACTGCTACCTATTGCAGCAATGTCATGCTTCCCTAAGTGCCTTATTGAACAAGGATTTAAAAACTAGGGACACTAGTCCAGAGAGCTTGAGTGAGACCTGTATTTTATTCCAGGCAGCCAGGATGGTGTGGTTGATTGCTGCTGTACCCACACGAGTGTGGGGTTTGGGGACTTCTAGAAGGATGTAGTCATTTTTCCTGAGGGCATAGTGGCTGCACGATTGTTGATAAAAGGAAGTAATATATGGTGGGGTTTGTCTGCAGGATTTTGAGGACCAGGTGCCAGTGTGAAGCAGTCTTCCTGTGGCAAGGGTGATCAGACCACTGCTGAGTAAAGTTAGCAGGATGCATTCTAAAAGTTACATTGGTTATAAGACATAAGGCATGGTGATACAGGATGTCTAGTCTGTGTAGTTTGGATGCCATGCCACTGTTATAAATAATGTCTGCATAGTCCAACACGGGAGGAAGGTGGTTTGTATTAGCCTTTTCCTGATGTCTGCTTGGAAAGGGATTTATTCCTTAGAATAAATCCCAGTCTTATTTTTAGTTTGTTGGTGAGGATTCAACATGCACAGCAAATGACAACTTACTGTCTAACCAGATTCTGAGATACTTCCATTTTTGACAGTCTCGAGTGAGTCTCATAGGAAAGGTTGTAACTGGTGCTGTGGCTTGCTGGTGTAGGAGTGTTGATGACTGTGATGGGAGAAAGTACATTACTTTAGTTTTCTTGGAGTTTAGCAGAAGTTTTGAATTGAGGAGGTTGCACGTGAGTTGATTGAAATTAGCCTGCAATGCAATGCTAGCATCAGATAAGGAGGGTTTAAATGTATACAGCCCAGTATCATTTGTGAAGAAGTGGTGTTTAGAATTTAGAATTTCGTTGCTTGGTGAATTAATGTAAATGAATAATAATGGCCCCAGGATGGAGCCCTGGGGACCCCTTTGTGAGCAGAATTGGGGAGGATAGGAGCCCATCAACTTTGATATGTTGTAGTCTGCCAGTAAGATAACTAGAAAACAGCTTACTGAAGGGCTATGCAAGCTATGTTCTTTAAGTTTGATTAATAGTAGACTTGGGTCGACCCTGTCAAAGGCTTTACTGAAATCTAATGAGTCAGCTACTGTAGAGAGTTTATTATCAAGGGTCTTGATCCAGTTGTTTGTTACTAGGGCTAGTGCAGAAACTGTGCTGTGTTTTTACTTAAATTCTGATTGTCAAGGGTTGAAAAGGTTTGTATTTTCAAGGTGATCCCTCAGTTGATTCTTAACTAATTTTTCTAGTAGCGTTGACAAAACTAGTAGGATGGAAATTGGTTTGTAGTTGTTTAAATCACATGGGTTGCCTGATTTAAATAAGGGCAGTATGTGGGCTGTTTTCCAACAAGTGGGTACTATGCCAGATGAGACTGATAAATTGAATATGTGTGTGTTATGGGGCAGTTAGGAACTGGAACCTTAGTTTTAGGAATGTATACTGAAAACTGTCCACTCCTGTACTCTTTCTTGTATCCAGTTTTTCAGTAGATTTTCATCTTGTTTGAATGAAACTGAGGAGAAACAAGTAGTCTTGGAACAGTGTATCCATGGGACATCCTTGGTTGTGGAGGAGTTGAGGAGCCCAGCAGTGGAGGAGGATACGAATGCTAGACCCTCTGTTGCAAAATGTGCATTTAGTTTTTCTAAGATCATGCCACAATCTGAGATGGTAGTACCTTGGGATATGATTTTTATTGGAATTGAAGGTGTGGGTCGGTGGTCTTCCATGGATTTGCTTGTTTGCCATAAATTTTGTTTTTATTATTTAGTATATATTATTCAGCAACCCCCTAGAGATCAGTGCCCACCCACTCCAGTCCCTGTCTTTCTCCCTGGGACTTATCTCCCTTTCAGGATGATATCCCATTAATTGAGTCCCAGGGTGGGGCTCCTGCACCAAACACGAAATTCTTCCTCTCATTAGGACTCCACTAGGGGCACGATGTGCAATGATGGCCAATGTCCATCTGCCCCCATGACAGTGCTGGTCATGACAGTACCCCAACCTCCACCAGGGATCCATCTCATCCTAGAAAGGAGAGCAGTACACAGGATGCTCAATCCCCCCCCTCGCTGGCCCTCTGATTCCAGAGTCCGTCACCAAACCAAGCATGTCAGTACAGCAAGCAGATGCCTTGCTGCTGTACCGCGGGCTGGCCATTTGCCATGTTTCTGCAGACTTGCTCTTTCTGCCCCTAAGTCTTCCACATAAAACTTGCATTTGGCTGATCTGACAAGCTTTGTACAAGCATTCCTTGTAGTTCTAAAGGCTGTCCAATCTACAGGGGCTTTAGTGTATCTTGTTAGAGCCTAGAGTTTATTTCAATGGGTAAGGGCTGCTTTCAATTCAGCAGTGAACCAAGAGTAGGATGTCTTTTCACCTGCACTGAATAAGAAGGACATGCTTATTTGTGATATTTGTAAGGTTTGAATTAAGGATTCTAACAGCCTCATCTACTGAGGAGCCCAGGTAGAAATTTTCCCAATTTGTGTTCCTGAGATCAGCTAGAATGCTTTCTAGTTTAAATTTGCAGACACTTTGCTTACTAACAATTTGGAGCAAGAGGGGCATTTTCTCAGCTTCTTGTGCAGACCACTATGTTCTGATCACTTAGATCATTGTGGAACATGGTTGCGATAGGATTTGTGCAGTCTGTTTGTAGTTTTAAAGTCTAGGATAGAACGTCTAGTGATATTTTTCAAGTAGGCTCTGTGATAAGTTTCAAGATACCCACCTCATCACACTGGTCTTTCAGGGTGTTTGCCTTTAGTGTAAGTCAATCCAAGTTCAGATCACCAAGGATAATGGACTTGTTTGGATTGGCTTCAATTAAGTTTTAGAGCTTGGTAAGGAGTTCAGTGCCTCTGCTGACGATATGTAGCAGTTGATAATATTGATTTAGCTTCAGATGAGGGCAGGAGTAGAGTCTTGTGGCCAGACATTCAAATTCCTTTGATCTAGAGGCCGCATAGAGCTTAGAGGCAGTATATTTGGAGATAACATAAATAACTACCCCTCCCTAGTTGGTCTGTTTTTCTGAAGGAATTAAAGAATGGGAGTATGATCTGTTGGTCTGTGGTGGAGCTCTTTGAACAAGTTTCAGTAACTTGAGCATGTCTAGGTTTGTTTGTAATACCCATATTTTGACTAAATCAAGTATTTTTACAAGACTACATAAATTAATAAGCATTAATTTCAAGCCAGGAGCTGATGCAAACTCTGAGGGTGAATTGAGGGTGAAGGAGGGTCAGGGTTGACTTCAGTGTTCCTGAGCATATCAATAAGAGAGTGATCATTTGTTTTAGTTCAAACCTTTGTATTGCAACTAGCTTTTGAGTCCCTGGTGGTTGGGTTGCTTTATTACCAGATAGAAACAAAGTGGGGTGACCACATAGATAAGTGAGATAGCCTGGATGGATCTTTTTGTGATGGTATGTTGGAGGATCAAGGATGGAGGAGATCAGGGGCTATGGATCACAACAAGTTAACTGAGCAATCTTTGTTGATCTCTGCAAGACTTTTGATTTGGTGACTTACAAGTGTCTCTGTACCAAGTTATGATCCTTTGGCTGGCTGATCATATGTTTGCCTGGTATGCCAGGTATCTACTAGATAGACAGCAGATGGTCACATTTAACAAAATGCTCTCAGAACTAGCTACTGTCTCAGTTGGTGTCTCCCAATGATCAATCGTGGGTCCCATTGTTTTTGCTGTTTATTAATGATCTCTCTCAAATTCCTGTTCATTGTGGTTCAATCATATATTGAAATATTTCCGTACTCTTGGCTAGCACTCAGGATATCAGTTTAATTAATTCCCAACTAAATGAGGTCTTCCACCTAATCCAGTCCTGGCTATTTGCAAAGAAGTTGGTCCTCAACCTAAATAAAACTCAAATTATACTTTTCAGCTCCCAGGCAAAAATCAGGTCATGCCCTGAGTCCCTGCAGTGTCCAGTATTGTTGGTTTGACCCTGACTACTGTCTATTTCTTCAAGTACCTTGGAGTCACCCTTGACCCCTAACTGGATCTCTCCTTGCATATCTCTAATGTATGTAGGATTGTTAACTACAAGATTGTCATGACTTACAGAGACAAACACTTCCACACTCCCGCTGCATATATATTCCTTGCTAAGGGAGTGTTCTTACCCTCCTTAATTATAGGCTCCTTATCTACACCTATCATGCTAAGTCCATCCTGTCCAATGGAATATAGTATACAACAATATCCTGTATGTTGTTTTGCCCTCCATGCAGTATGCCTTACACACCATTGTGAGCTCTATGACAAACTTGGATGGCTACCTGCCTCCACCAAATAGTTATGCTTTTACCCTGGGGTGTTTAATTGATAATGTGCTCTGGACCTCTACCCTCGCATCCAAGTTGAGCAACTTAGGGCTACTAATCTTGGTTACCCTTTAGATCCCTTAAGATCTTGTGACAAGTCCCTGCTTGCTGTACCCAAAACTCACACTGCCATGGGAAATCAGGCCTTTGCTGCTTACAAAACTAGGCTCTGGAACGCCCTATGAAATCTGTTTGGAGTGCCTGCTCTCACTACCTCTTTAAAAGATCTGAATGGAACTACAGTACTTGAAAGACTGACCCATCCCTTAGTCTAATGATTCTGGACCAAAGTATTTCACCTGTTTTTATCTCTTGGGACTTGCTGTGTTCCTCGTGTTATGTGGATTTTCTTTACATCAGGTCTTGAGCCTGCTGTTTACTGTACTTCATTTTATGTTGGCTCTTATGACTGTATAGATTTATATTATGGGCCTTGATATTGTCTCCTTGTAACTTATTTTTGTTCCTGTTATATTATGTATTAAAATGTCATTCTGTTTGTAATATTCTTATTGTAATATCCAGTGTCATACTTCCATATAGGCTTTTAATTGTGCAGTGCGTTACCTGAACAATAAAAACTAAATAAATAAACTCTTGCAAGCTACAGCAATCAATCAGTGACACTAATGAAAGGGATCTCCCTGTAATGTGTATGTCTCACCTCTAAGTGCCATTTTCTCTCTCTCTCTCTCTCAGCAGAGAAGGATGTGTATATTTGTGTATGTGTGCACTGCGAGGGGAAGGGCTCTGCAATTCTTTTGCAAAATGGAGGTTTTGATTGAAAACATTGAAATCTTCATCATTGTTGTTATAGATTAGCTAATTAACTGTAATTGTTGTGCAGGGAAGTCCAGAAGTCATCGGATTTCTGCTGAATGATGAATGAATTTCAGTCTAAAGCAACACCTGATTGTTTAGTGTATTCAGCCATTCGATTGTTACCATAGGCTAAATGTAATTTTCATTCATTATACATTCAGACACTGGCTTTTGCAAGAGAATGAGCAAACAAGTCTTACTTCTATGTACTGTACGATGGCTTTTATTCACAAGAAAGAAAATCTTATGGGGCATTAGTGGGAGGAGGGAGGTGGGTGCTAGTGAAGGGGATAGATTTTAAAGAATCTTGAAGACAGGAAGTGCTGCAACTTAATATACAGTAGGTGGGGATGAGTTTAAGCCTTTTGGGCTTTCAAAAATATATATTAATAAATGGACCAGCAAAGATAGTGCACTCTATGGAAAATTTGAGCTTTGCAAAGTGTGAAGTTCCTGACTTCAGAATAGCTTTGCTGATAAATTTTAAATTTGCTTCACACTGACAATGACATCACATGTAACTGATTTGGTAACTACTGAGTGGCTCTTCATGAGGAACTGTGATATCAGTCAGTAGTCACAATGTAAGGGATGTAATGGGGAACAGAGCTAAATATGTCAGGTGCCAGGCAGAGTGCTGTTCTGCACATCATACCTACTAGCATCAGTTAAAAAACTCTTTTAATAAATCAAAGGACAAAGGAGTACCTTGGATATAAATGGTACTACTGTACCTATAGTTGTCTGCTTTTAAACTGTATTATTAGTTTTAGTCAGCACATTTGCTGTTTAATTTATATGAAATATAAACATCAACAAAACGTATACAAATGATCATATTACTGACTTACTAATATATTAAATTACCATACTAATACTTGCTATCGTAATTACATTACATATGAACATACAAAATGCCAGCAGAAACAAGCTATTTCAGTCTATCTAGTCTGCTCAAGTGTACAGCTCCCAGATGAAGTTAGAGGGCTGCCCACCCACCATTCCACATACAGTTTTCTCCTTCCTGCTCTCATTCCCCTACTAATTTTCTCACCCATTGAGACTTTCTCATTCTTTTCCCAACTCCTTTTGAAGTTGTCCACTGTTTTCAGTGATACCCTTCCTCTGGATGTTCGCTCCACTTGAACACCACTCTCTCTCTGTGAAAAGTACATCCTCATTTCCATTTTGAATCTTCCTCTCACTAACTGAACACTGTGGCCTCTAGTGGACCCATCTCCCCTAAGACTGAAGATGCCTTCTACAGACTAGTAACCTATACCTTTAAGGTACTTCAACATTTTGATCATGCCCCCCTTCTGTCCTCCAGGGAATACGTGTTGAGCACCTGTAACCTAGCCTCATAAGATATGTGTCCTGCAGGCCCTGGAAACATCTTGGCGTCCTTTGCTGCACCCACTCCAGTAAATTGATGTCCTTGTTCAAATGTGGGCACCAGAACTGCACACAGTACTCAAGTGCAGTCTCACCAAGGACCTGTACAGTGGCAGAATAACCTCCCTTCTCCTGGAGGTGATTCCTCTGGCTATGCATCCCAGTGTACTGTTGGCCTTGGATGCTGCTTACAACACTGTGCAGAGTGCTTCAGGTCCCTTGTGATGATTACCCCAGGTCCTTTTCCTTCTCAGACCTGGATACCTGTACCGCTCCCAGCCAGTAATTGGTCCCTGGGTTTTTAGCTCCCAGGTGCATGACCTGAAAGTCTTTGTGTTAAACCCAAGCAGCCAGATACCCAAAAACATTTTGAGCCTAACATGGTCCTCACTGAGCTCCTGTCTCTTCTCCTTTGTATCTGATCTCCCACAGAGTTTATTGTTGTCTCGAACAGGCAGATTTTACCATTGATCCCATCTGCAATGTCACTAATAAACATATTAAACAAGACTGGGTCAAGCACTGAGCCCAGTGGGACCCCACAGCTAGCAGCTGACATATAGCTGAGCCTCCTCTTCCATAAATGTTTTATATGAAATATGAATGCATTACTCAAAATTAGGAATGCTGGATAACTAAATTTGCCAAGATATTGGATCTGAATACTCATTCTCTGCTACCCAATATGGTCCATTTTTTATCAGGTCAAATAGGAGTATGCTATTAGAAAAAACAACCTAACAGTAAATAATGTATTCTATTTTATTTATGACTATAAACAATATAACAAGTTGTATTTAAAAATAATCTGTCAGTGGTACAACAGCATTGCAAGTCAAAAGCAGAACAAGAGATTTAATAATAATAATAATAAATAATAATAAACTTTATTTTTATGGTGCCTTTCAAAACAGGTACTGAAAAATTTTAAAACACATCATACAGCTCAGTGTTCTAAAAATATAAAACAGCATTAAAACCACTGATACAGTCAGAAAGAGAGATTAATCACCAAGCACTTGTCTCTGTACATAAGTTTTCAAGACCTGTTTAAATCCTTCCACAGTCGCGCCTCCCGTAACTGATGGTGTAGAGAATTCCAGAGGTAGAGGCCACAAACATAAATGCTTGGGCCCCAGAAAATTTAAACTCACCCTCGGGATTTCTAGCAACCCTAAATCAGCTGTGCGGAGAGATTGCCCAGGCGGTAAGGAACAAGGAGCTCTTTCAAGTAGTCCAGGCCCAGTTCGTAGGGCTTTAAAAGTCAGAAAACCGACTTTAAAGGTGATCCACCACTGAATTGCCAGCCAGTGCAGTCTGCGCTTCGCAAAATATGGTTGGACAATGAAGTTCCTGTCAAAGCCAGTCTGCTGCATTCTTCACAAGCTGCAGGCAGCAGATTTCCACCCCAGGTAGCCCTAGGTAAGGATTGCAATAGTCCAAGCATGAGGACACAAAGGCATGGACCAGCATAGGAAGATTTCCAGATGGAACAAGGTGCTTAATCCTGGAGATATTCCTCAGATGATAGAAAAAGGATTTGATGATGACAGACACCTGTGAATGCAGAGTAAGCCCTTCATCAAATATTAACCACAGGTTCACACTGCATTCAGAGGTCGGAGTGATAGGCCCTCAAGGTATAACCCCAAGGCAAACCAACCCCCGAATCCCTATCCAGTGTGCTGGATCCACAACCAGCACCTCAGTCTTATCCAAGTTCAACTTCAGCCAACTCAAATCCATCCACTCCTGGATTTCTGTGAGGCAGTTGTTAAAACTGAGAGAGATCTCCATCCTGGTCAGGTGCAAAAGAAAGGTAGAGCTGGGTATCATCAGTTGTAGCAGAGAAACTGCAGCTCATACCTTTTACAATGTTCTGAGGGCAGCATGTACACTGTGAACAACATGGGGACAATACTGATCCCTGAGGAACCCCACAAGACAGAGAAACTGGGTCTGAAGAATAAACCCCAGACGCCACTCTCTGTGTTCTTCCAGTGAGGTAGATGTAAACCACCTGAGGAGTTCACCAGATAATCTGCAGAAGAAGCTCAGATGGTTAAGCAATACTCCATGGTCCACAATGTCAAATGCTGATGAGAGATCTAAGAGAACCAATATAGAACTTCTCTTCCCATCTCTAGCCATCAGGAGATCATTGAGCACTTGAACCAGTGCTGTCTCAGTACTATGCCTCTTCGAAAACCAGACTGGATGGGTTCATAGATGTCATGGATGGTCAAATGGTTCTCCAACTGTATGGCCACTACTTTCTCAATCATCTTCCCTAGAAAGGGAAGATTTGAGATAGGTCTGTAGTTTGCATGGCAGTCGGGGTCCAAAGAAGCTTTCTTCAGGAAGGGTGTTACCACTGCCTCCTTCAGGAGCTAAGAAACTCACCTGTTTCCAAGGAGCACCGACTATCCATGCAAGGACCAGACTGATGGAATCAATACAGCCCAAAATCAGGAAGTTGGTCCAGGATCCAAACTACAGCACATAGGACGCATATTCTGGACAATCCGCTTGACATCTGTGAACTTTGATTGGCTGAAGGTACTCCAGGAAAGCTGAGGAGCAGCAGACACATGCTGGTCCAAAGCAACACCCTTTAGAGTGTGCTGGATGGAGTACCCCCTGATTTTGGCCACCTAATTTGCAAAGAATTGAACAAGTTCATTGCACTCTACTTGCAAAAGGCTTTTGCACTTGTAGGAAGGCTGTGCTGACAATCTGTCCACAGTGCGAAAAGCTGAGCTGGTCAATTCTGAGCAATGGCAATCACCCTGGACAGGAATTCTTCCATCTTATGGGAGATTTCAGATTGATAGCTTGATAATGCTCCATCAATTTAAGGTGGTCGGCATCAGGAGGCTCTCCACCATCAATGCTCTAACCTGTGTCCTAATCGCCGCATCTCCTCAAGGTCCTATCAAACCATGGGGACTGAGGGTGAAGGGAGAGAAGACGACAGGACAGGAACAACAATGTCCAGGGCCACCGATATAGCTTATTATAGGCTTCCATGAGGGCCTCTGGGTCGCTGTTTGCTACTGAAAGGGACAATAGGTCAAGTACTGCCACCAGGCCTTCTTAGCTAATATCTCATAAAGGGCAATACCTGACCATCTCCACAGGGTAGACCTACAAAGGGGTGTGCTAAAACTAAACCCCATGGTGTAGTGATTTGACCATGCAACTGGTTCCACCCCAAGTCAGAGGCCTCGATCCCCAAGAGGAAGACTAAATCAAGGGAGTGCAGTTCAACAGTAACATTACATCTAATTTAATGGAACCTTAACTCAAAATATTTACATGTTGCTGGTTCCAATCCTGCTTATAATTTAAGCTGTGGTTTGTAATAAGCTTCATGTTGAGACATACATAATACCAGCAAGATATTTTCCTATACACACAAGATGGGGGGTTGATTTAAAGATAGTTCCTTAAATAAACAGATAACAAACATTCAGTCTTCAGCTTTTACTTCTAAACATCATGTCAGTAAATATTTTATACATGAGGGTGCCTTCCAATCATATTAATTGGAAAGATGAGTTCCTGGTTGCTTTTGAAAAGAATGTTGTGTTTTAGCGCATTGTCAACAGTAACAACTCCTGCTGACTCAGCATCCAAAACAAGCCACTACCCAACCCTTTATACTACAATACCCAATCGTGGCTATGTTCAGAAAGTGTGATATCCGACTGGTTCAGTTTATTGGGTCAATTTACCCATGCATCCCTAATCAAATTAAATATAATGTAGAACATATAGGACTCATTGGACTGCTGGAAGGCATGGCAGGCTCTAATTGAAAAGGATTTGTGAAGCAATCGGTAAGTTTAGAACTGTGGAGCAAACAATATAGGTGGCAGTGACAGTTATCAAGGTGTTCCATATTACCCTCACTGCCCATTGTGGAAAATCCCACATCAAGAACTGTTCTGATTGAGCAGAAAAATTTGGCTTAAGGAACAGACTACTAGCTATACTATGGAGGAAGGGAGCATTGCACTGTGAGCATTGTGATATTTGACTGTTTCATGATGTGAGTTTCACCCATAAGAATGTAAGAATGCCTTTCAGGAGGTGAGGAAAGTAATCCTTGAGAATGTCACAGCATACAGTACTTCATTTTCACCGTGAAATATTAGTTCAGCAATGGAATGGAATTGCGTTTATACAGATTCACTGGATTCAGGGAAGCTCACTAAAGATTGAGATGTAAAGGAGAATGTGGACCATCTGCAGAATATACATCATGAAGGGTGAAACAGTCAAGAAGGCTGAGATTACTGTGTACAGGGCTTGAAAGTAGTTTGGAGCTGTTGAAGAATGTGAGATGTTAGTATCAATTTAACAGTTTTGTGTCAAATGTGGTTGTTATTTCATTTTCTGGGTAAAGCAGTTACTCAAAGTGGTGCAGTTTCTAAATGGCACCCTTCACCATAAGGAACATTAAAGCATTGGACTTGGTGGCAAGGAATGGGGTTTCAAAAGGGTTAGACACAGATACACAAATGCATGCTGCACCTATACCTTAATCCATCCACTTGCTTTCCATTCAACTCTGCTATTTGCAGAGGTTGCATCTGTCATGGCAAAATGTACAAGTTGCTGCACAAAACAGACCCATTTCAGAGTTGTGTTCAGTTTGGATGGACTTGCAATTGTTTTTATATTCCAATTTTGGCTTCTGTTTGGCCATCTGATAGATGGTCTAGCAGGTTTGGATGCATCTTTCTGTTGAAAATAGTGACAGATGTATCTTGGATTACACTGTTGTAAAATTATAGTATGATGTAATATTCTTATATTTATTGTGAAAATTGTGTTGCCTAGTTTTGTACTAATATGATGTTTAAAATGATATTGTCAAGTCTATCATGATGATTAATACAATGTTATCTGATCTGACATTATTATTTGCACCTCAATGCAAGTGTTCAGAACTTAAAGGAGCAGTACACCAGAATTTACAAAACATACATTGAGCAGTGTTTTCATTTGTGTGTGAGTCCTAGTGTGTCCTTCGCTCTGTCTGCTATTAGGAGTTTTTCTAAATTAGCCTGCTAGCTTTATGGAAGTTTTACAACCCCTGGGGATCTTCATCTCAGCTTAGTTTATTGATTTCCTTGTTCTAAAATGCATCATGTCTC
The DNA here is from genome assembly GCA_016271365.2 of Neoceratodus forsteri. Classification (NCBI taxonomy): domain Eukaryota; kingdom Metazoa; phylum Chordata; order Ceratodontiformes; family Ceratodontidae; genus Neoceratodus; species Neoceratodus forsteri. Next base: position 62,415,442 of record CM028130.1, read on the forward strand.
ATGACAGTGATGTAGCCGTGACCATCGATTCAGCAGCCAGCATTGCTTTATAATCAGTTCACAACAGTGAGAGATGGCAATATTTAAAAACTATACAGCGTTCAGCTTGGTGACTGCCCGCATTGTAAAGAAGTCTTTTGTTGTGAACAATTGTGACACTTTCGTTGTATATATTGTAACTTGTAGTTGCAATACAATATATTTACATTTGTTTGGCATGTCTACTATAGTGTTCAAAGGCATCTGCTGTTTGCAAGTGCATCTGCATACATGCCAAACAAATCAAATGTCTTGTAAACTTACAAGCACAAAACAATCAGCAGCAAAGTTGTTCAGGAGAAAAAGACTTACAATGAGGGTAGTCACTAACCTGATTTCTTACAGTTTTTAAAATATTTGCCATCCAAGGTGGGGCATTTGTTAATTAGATGGCTATATTTTAAAAAACTATACCTCGAGTTCAGCTTAGTGATTACCCTCATTGTGAAGGTCTTTTGCCTGAACAACTTTACTGCTGATCATTTATGTGTCTTGTAAAGTTTCCAAGATATTTAGCTTCATTTGGTATGTGTGCAGATGCACTTGCAAACAGCAGACACTTTTTCTCTCTGAGTGAACACTCTAGTAGACATGCCAAACAAATGTTTTTGCAAATTCTGGGTACTACCCTTTAAGTCTTGACATTATTAGTCCACTTGTACTTTAAATCTGTTGTGTGAGTTGAAACCTTTTTTCTGAATTAACTGTGATAACTAACCATTAAGACATTATTGCAGGATCTTTTGGAATACATGTTCATAGCAGGGGCAGTGAATTTCACAAAGTTAAAATTTCATGCTGTGAGGACATAGCTTCCTGAGCTGAAATAATTATGCAAACTAGTACTTGTAATATATCTAGCTGACAGGACTGATTCATGTCATCATTTTTCTCCTGTTCTAATAGATAAACTCTTTACTGCCAGGTTTGCATGACATTAGGCTGTTCTAATAAGCTGCATTGAATTGATGCTATATTGCATTTCAACTCATATGCTGTAACGTGCAAGGTGAGATGATAAATGTGACATGATCATCCTGTATTAACTTTATGTCATCCACCTTGGTAGAATGTTATTTGTGATTTATAATGTAAAACCTATAAATACAACTAATTTCAATGGGCCTACACAACCAGAGTAGTGTTATGCTTATGCAACTGTGATAACTGTTTGGCCATTCACACTCTCTATTCCAGGAGGAATTACCACCATGTAGGGTTAAGGCGAGGAATCCTCAAGAGGATTCCACCCCTAGAGGTGCAATCGGAAAGATACCTTATGAAGGAGCCACAAAAGAGCATTGAGCAGTAAATGTTGACTATGAGGTAGAGAAGAAGACTGACAACAACAACAAGACAGTTTGATGAAACCATGAGTAAGATTCTCAGGTTGTCAGGATTACACTGATAAACTGGATTGTACTGATGACATCAGGGTGCTTCCTAAGGTTATAGGGAATGGCGAGTAAAGCCATCATCCATCTCCATCCAATAGTGGAAGCCTACCTAAGGAAAAGTAGGGACTACACTATAAACAAGTAACTGTATATCATGACCTTTTGCATGGAGGAGAGGAAAACCTTTTAAAGGAGGAAACCTCTGGAGATCCAAGGCCTAGGTTGCCTTCCCTCTGTTCACCCATATCAGTGCGATAACCAGTTTGTTGATGCCGATATGGGTGAAGGCACCACTGCCTGGCATTAGGGCACCAGGCATTGCAGCTCCTGGGATGTGTAGTGCCAAAGTGCTATCCTGGGAAACAGTCCTGTTTTGAGGGAGGCTTTCCTACTCCCCTGAAAATGAATATAGCTACCACTGGGGCAGGCATGTCCAGGAAGGGGTAGAAACAGGCATGGGCACAAAGGCCGATCACTGAGGGGTGATCTAAATAAATCATCACCACTGTCACTGTGCCCTTGCTGCGCTCCCTACTATGTGCCAATTTTAAGTTAATGTTCTAATGGTATATGCCTTCCTCAAGGCTAGAGTAGTTTATTTAGTGATGGCTCTGCTACTGAAATTTTGAATCCAGTTTCAGGATTTATCAATTTGAAGAAGGCTCTTCTCTCTCATCCCTCTAGGAAAGGCCATCCATGGCTGCAACTATAGCTCTGCAGCAAAGGGAGACTCCCTACAGGAAGCCCTCACCCAAGGAGGGAGGAGGAGAGCAATGACCACTGGATGGCACTCACCTAGCCTCCATGTGTGAGACCTAAGTTGGAGGTAGATATCAGAGAGGCTTCCCAGAGGATGGTCTGATAAGTGAGCTGGGCAGGGAAGGGAAGTCAAGAAGACCAAGTGAACCATAGGTGGTTGTAGAAAGAATAGCTTTTGAAAGTGTCATGGCAAAACATAGCCAAAGGAGCACTCTAGGGCTTGAGGGCCCCACCCTTAGCAGCTGAAGTATTAAATTCTACATCAAGAGGTATCTCCAATCGTTAGATGACTGAAGCTCTGCCTGAAGTGAGGGCATTCCTAGTATCGGCCAAATGAGAAGGACCCGCCCCAAGTTTCACATGCTCAAGATGCAGACCTCTTGGTTGCCGAGTGAGACCGTCAGCTACAGGGCAAGCCTTGAGCCAGAAAAGGTAATGGACATGATTGGCATGCCTCCAATGAGTGAGTGAGAGCATGAATTAATGTTGATGTGCTAGATTGGAGGAGGCGGTGGAAGCAGACAGCTGTAGATTAGGTAGCATGTTATTGATGAGAAGGCAGAACGAAGCCAGCGGCTGTAGATTAGGTAGCAGGTCATTGATGAGAAGTCTGGGTGAAGCCAGCAGCATTAGTGATAAGGAGGCAGTGCAAAGCCCAAGTGGCCTGGGTAAGGTAGGAGGCTGTAGTGCAAGCTAACATTTGGTGGTTTGCTAAAGTAGCAACCAGTGGAAAACAAGTCAACCAATTCCATTATGGAAGTTGATTTGATGGTGACATAGAAGATAGGTGTTTAGGCAGTGAGAGGCTGTGATGCCAATGATTGAATCAATGAGGTTTAACGTAATGAATCACTCAGGTTTTGTGGTCCATTTTACACATTGCAGTCGACATGGCACCGGAACCAAATTTAGTGATTGCGCATCTCTAGAGCGAGTGTGGATGTTGCAGAGGAAAGATGTCTGAACCTACATGCTACTGGGCCTGTGGAGTAGACTCAGGAAGCAGGGTTACACTACTTGCTTTTATTTCACAACAGGTATGATACAGTTGTCTGCGTGTAACCTTACCAGAATATATTACTGCTCTTAGGTCTTTGGTTGGTCTGGCTGTTTTTTCTGTTCTCTCTTTACCCCAGGAAAAAATGTAACAGCATCAGAAGTGGAGGTTGGAAAGTTGAAAAGACCTGAGTGTCTGAGCTCTGAATAAGGCCGAGCTGGCCCCATGTCTTTGAACAACTCCAAACATGCGCCTCGAGGACTCTAAGTGCTCCAATTACCTGTTTATCTGAGAGTCCTTGAGAGGAAGCTGATGGTGGGGTATAAGTCAGAGCAACCAGTCAGATGCTGGAAAAACAAGAATCTTGTCTTGACCACCAATTAAAGGAATGTATTCTGACTTCACACTAATAAATGACATATTTGTATATGAACACTGAATACTGTTTATCATATATCGATTACTGAAGCTGAATATATTTTTAATGTATTTATGTAATGTATTTATATTCATTTCACACTTCGCATTTTAGTTTTATTAATTTTTATCAGTCGCTTTTTTCTTTTTGGTTAGCCACTGAGTTGTTCTAGAAAACCAGTAAAAGCAAGCTAAAACTGTTAATTTCATCTGATGCTGCAATTAATCCTTGTGTTTTGAGGTGACTTATACATAAGCACAGGGATACCAGGTTTAGTAGATCTAAAGTGAACTAATCAATTACCCTCACCTGTGTTTTTAAAATGCACTAAAAGTGGAGCTGTGGTTTATGCGGTATTTGCAGCAACCGCACCCATTAGCTTTGCTGTTTTAACAATTAGTTAAGGTTGATTTTGATCCGATTTTAATTTTCACATTTCACACCTCGCTTATTAAACTAATCAAGCAGGTGCCCTTATTTTAAAGAGCTTTAATAGCCCTGAGGTGTTGCACAAGAACTGTGTGACTACTTCTTGTTCTGCACAGATGCAGTCTTGCCTAATTCTCCTAGTTCGTTAAATCTTAGCCATACCTGCAGCGGGTCCTCTAGCCACTATCAGGCCCTCTGAAGCTCCAGGCATCTGAATTCTGAGCTGTGAGCTTGTGCTCATAAGAACAACCTGGGAGTTATTTGAGCACAAGAAAGCCCAGTTTTAATCATTTTTATGGATTGCATCTGCAAATTGAGGTGTTTGAAATCGCAATAGTAAACCGTGATTATCAGGCAGATTTGGTGTGGTGTGTGTGTGGTGAGGTCGGTAGGAGCCTTGCAGAGTCCTGTAAGAGCCTAGCAGAAGTTGTAGCAGAATTGGCCAGCTCATAACCCAATTTTCAACTCAGAAATGTGTTTAAGTGTGTTTAAGTGCTTTTATAGCAATGAAGTCCGAACAGCAGAGAGCAAGTAAGTTGGGGCTGGGTTGTAGGTTTTGTTCTGTGCTTTATTTCTTTCTTGCTCTGTTAGTGCTCCACAATTTTATTTGCATTTATCTTATAGTGTCCCTGTGCTTGCTTTTAATTAATGACTGCAAATATTTAAAATTCAATGAGATTTTTGCTTTGTTCAGTTTTTGCTTATTCCTTCCAGCTGTCAGGCTGTGGTGGAGGATAACTTGAAAACGAGAAAAGGACTGAGATATAAAGGGTTTTTCACCACATCTCCTGTATCTTTTTTCTCTCACAGTGTATTCTAATAATTCTGTGGCTGGAAGAGTCCTATGTACTCCTATCTATAAAAGTCTGTCATACTTGGTTGACCTCAGAGGGACAAAACAGTGCAAATTGTAGAGCACCAGTAGCTTATTTGGACAATCAATTCTTCTTGGTACTTTGGACAAGTAAACTGGTTTGGCTGTTGTGGACTGATTTTAATAATATCAAATATTATTTTTCGGAATGTTTTGTGTTTTTCTGATATACATTTATAATGGTTCACACTAGAAAACAAGCTGCTATGGAAGCCAAGGTAGAGACTTTGAACTTGACTTTAGGGAACAAGAGCCTATGACATTAGGGAATGGGCTTGGTGGCTGTAAATATTTGCCTCAATTGTAGATACTGTCACTCCTATTTGTAGCCAGGATCTTGTTCCTGGTAAGATAAACATATTGCAGAATGCTGAGCCTGCAAAGCAATATAAGGGGAGGGAGAAGTTAGCCACCAAAAGCTAAAAGGAAATAGTATGCCTCCAAATTAAAAAACAAAGAAGCTCATGGTAGGACTATTATTGCTCCTGGCCCCAAAGTCAAACATAGTAAAAATCAGCAAATTTTGCACCAAACTATTTTTACTGAGGAAACAAATACAGAGCACTGCAACAATCCAGCACTAACCACTACTTCTCGGGCCCTACTTGAGGTACCGCCCTGTATGAGCCCTGGTGTGTATCAAGTGGTTGAGTCTAGGGGTGGTTGAATTCAATTAGGTTTTCATCAGCTCCAAAAATGTTTGGAGATGAGGAAATACATTATAGTAACCTCAGTAATGAGTATTGCAATGAATATAGAAGTTTAGCTGATATCTCTGTTTTGAATGCCAGGAACAATATTAAGGACAATACCTCTTTGCAAGAAGCTACTAAGGAAGCTTCTATTGACCTCTATTATGATTCTTTTATTGATTCTCAAAATTCTCCTAAATTTTTCCTGAGCCTGTTCCCCATTTGAATGGAAATGGCTCAATCTGGTTGTTAATTTACAAGGCATTACAGCCCACTTGGAAAAACGATAAGTTGGAGTTAAAAAAATGACATCAAAAGTAATAACAAAACTTCTATGTGTCTGCATTGTGGTTCTACTACTGAGATGGACTTAGGTACTGCTAATCCCATTGATTCCTATCCTTTAGTCTGGATAAGGAACTTAAAAAATTGTCAAGGATCCATATGCTGCCCATTTAATGATTTTAGACCAATTAGTTGGAGTTTTATTGAAATAGAGAATCTTACATTCAAATTGTACAGGATCTTTATCCTCCTAACTCTGTGTCCCTTCTATCCTTCACATAGTTGCAGACCAAATTCTCTACCACACCAAGACTTTTGAGGCATTCCAAATCTGCAGTGCCATGCACACTTTTACCACTCTTCACCTTGGCAAGCAACCAATGGTGCTGGCTGAATTCTCTTCATAAGCACTCTACCTCCAAAGGCCTCCTTGGTCATTTTATATGACCTGGAGGGATGTTCAGTTGATTTCAGTGACACTCTGTAGATTAAAATGGTCTGTGTACTCGGACATGATATGTCTGAGGACCAGTGGAATCATTACTGAAAGATATCCATCTGGTCTACAGAGACACCAAGAATCATTTTCTCCAGCTTTAAATATTACTATTCTGGCATTGTACACTGGCAGCCCTTCATGTCCGTGGTCTGCTAGGTCATACTGAATGCTGGCGCTGCTCACAACCCGCGCCAACTGCTACATGTACTTTGGTCCTGCCCACAACTTGTCCTTTCTGGACCTCAGTAGCCTCTGACTTACTTAAGGTGCTAAACCTCCTGATTGCCCTAATGGACCCTAAGTTATGGCTAGGTGATACATCATCATTGGCTGACCTACCCAAACCTCACCAAGACTGGTTACTCCTTGCCCTTCTGGAGGCTAAATGTCTGTTTCTTATGCATTGGTGCCAAGTGGTACTACCTACCTAGAACGCTTGGCATGTGGCTCTAGCCCATCTATCCCTCCTTGAAATGCTGTCCTATATGGGGGGCAGCATGCACTACTATCAGTCTAAATGGGGGCATACCTATAGTCTGACCTATGTAAACTTCATACACCACCTGCAAACCCCCTGCATGACCCTGATACTGTAGCCACCTACTCTAGTCCTCCTGACTGCCATTATTATTATTATAGTGGAGGGTGTAAGCATCTGACCTGTTTACTCCTATTGAACCTGTAGACACCTTACTGTTTTGTATGGTTGTCCTAATGTTGGCTATGGATGTACAAACCAGCCTCTGTTAGATATGTTTTGATTTATATCTGTTGTCTGTACTGCTGTACATTTTGCTGTACGCTCTGATGAACTCTATATTTCTTAAAGTCAATAAAATCGTATACGATAAAAAGAAATAGAGAATCTTAAATGCAGCATTGCTTCTAATGGCTTCAAATTGGTCGATGTCTTGAATAAACTTGACAAAATAGTTCCGATTCCAAATCTCTGTCTATCTTACACACGTCTCAACTAAGGCTTGATTTTCCTGCAATTGGTATTCCAGGTTCCCCTGTTAAGAAAAAGGAAAACAAGTAAAAGGTCTAGGAAAACCAGAAGAAGGAAAACAAATCCACATTACAGTCCAACATGTTAGTCATTAGCCAATCAAAGTGGTATTTCCATGAAAGTAGGGATGTAATGGCTATTAGCGACCCTGCTGTGACTATTAGTGATGAAGAGGCCAATCATTCTTTCATTGGTAACATCCAAGGAAGTTGCCATACTCTGCTAATTTTTCAAGCCTTAATTTGCTCATAAGCCACCCAATGAGGTGGGTGGTTGCGATATTGAGCTCTGTACAACAAATTATTCAACAACTGGAGCTTTTTGGTCCTATCTTAAAAACTTTAAAGAAGGTTGGCAAACTTGGTATGAAGAGGCACAAGTTGCTATAGGAAAATGTGGCTTTAGACAGCTCTTCTTATGTTACTCTGTCTTTAGGTGAAAAGCCTGATATGTCTACTAGAGTGCACATTACTGAATTTATATGGTTATGAGTTGAATAATGCTATCTCCTAGAAACAGAATAAAACACATATTGTGCACCTATTAAGGGCAGCTACTAGTTCTGACATTGAGGTCAATGATACTATAAACTTATGGGATGACAAGGATTATGATGGTTATTACTGTGTTCTTTTGTTTATCCTAAAGTAAGGTAGCCAATTATATATGGAGTAATAACAAATCACTTCAGTCTCAGGGCTACTGCATTGACTTTATCAACAGAAAACAGCTGAACTTGATGCAACTTAAGGATGAAGTCAGCTATACTACCATTTTTGGTTTAAAAGCCACACCGATGAAAACTAAGGAAGCTGAAAATGCTGTATCCAATCTTTATTCATGTACTGAAAATTATGCCTTCTGAAGTAAATAAATAGCTAGAATAGTTATACAAAAGTACATTGTGGTTCAGGACAGGTTAATGTCATCCTGTTGGGTAGGGGCATTGAATAAAGCATTTTCAAGAGTTCCTCTTCTGGATTCAGTTGGTATACATGTTGGAAAGCACTCTATTGAATCCAGCAATCTGTCCAAGTAATTCTGGAGAACTGATTTATAAGCTTGAGGATCACAAGATCTCTACTTGTTTGGTTTATGTCGCACAGAAAATGAAAATGACAAAAAATCAAATTGATCTTGACTGATTTATTTGAACAACTGCTTAGTATCTCAATCACTGTATCAAATGCTTTAATAGTTCACAGAATTAACAGTAGCCCTGAGATAGATCAAATTCAAATTATGGTCAAGCACATCAGCTTATATGAAAAAATTGTGCAAAACTCCATTCTTTGGATTCTATGGGTCTTTACATCATTACACCTATGTACAGTGAAGGAAGGGTTCATGCTCCTCTCTTGCAGTATTACTTGATGCCATTCTCCATAATATGGAGCATCAAAGTAATAATGATTACCAGTCAGTTCGGATGAAATTATTTATAACATTCCAACTGCAAACCGCTGGTCTGCTAGGTGATCTAAATGACTGACTGTTGAATCCATGAACCCAGTTCCTGATAAAGTTCTTTTCGTTCCATCTAAAACTGAGCATTTTCTTCTTGTAACATGGAACATTGCAGGTCTCTCAGCAAAATTTGCAGACTATGATTGTATAGAATTTTGAACCAAGCCTCTATTCTTTGTCTACAGGAGACCTGGCATATATCTACGAATGAAGCTACACTCAATGGCTATATCACTTTTCAACTTCCTGGCAATAAGCATTTTAAGTCAGGTAGACCTTCAAGTGGCCTGGTTACCTTGGTCAAGATCATGAAGGGCCTTTCTGCTGAAATTATTTTTCTAATTATTTTTCAAAGGCCTTACTTATTAAGCTGTGTTATACTGAATCCTGCCTAATGCTTATATTCCACCAGGTAACTCTAAATTTTTCAAGCCTAGTACTTGGAAGGAACTTGCTGATACTATACACAGAATATGGGCCACAATTGCATGTGATAAAATTCTCTTATGCGACTTCAATGACAGAGTGGAACATTTGGTTGTTTTTTGATAGTGATATTCAGAATTGGAGATTTAAAACTGCCCACAGGTTTCCTAGACTCTCACTGGATCAAGAAACGAACAAAAGAGGACTGAAATTAATAGATATCTTAACCTCTTATAACTTAGCTCCACTTAATGGAATAATAGAAGGTGATACCCATGGTAATTTTACATAGCTTAATAAATGTGGCCCTTCAGTTATTGACTTCATGCTGAAGAACGATAATATGGATTTCTGGGATTCACTTGTAGTTTCACCCAGAGCTGACAGTGATCATTTCCCTTTGATACTATCATATAAACTTTGGACTGAGAAGCCCATAGTTTGTTATGAGCCTAATCTAGAAATCAGAAACAATCATAGAATTAAATGGCATCATTCTTGTAGCCCCATGATAGGGAATTTTCTCAATGTTTTCTTCCTGATTCTGCTTTTCTTTTAATAGATGGGCTTAGTTTAGTTAAAAAGCTGGAATAATGTTCAAGGGTATCAGAGGAATGCTAGTGGTAAGAACAAATAAATCTAGAATGACTAACAATTCATAGTTTGACAGAGAATGCTGTCAGGCCAAAAACACGTAAATAGATTTAGACAAACCAAAATAATAAACAGAAAGATCAGTACAAATCATTGAACCAGGCTAGATGTTCATAGAAAAAATTACCAAGAGTAAACAATTAGTTATTATCATCTACAATGACAAAAGATGCTTAGAATTATTGATAATAATGACCATCATGCATACTGGCAGATGGTTGAGCAGGCCACCAATAATTATAAAATATGTATGGACTCTACATTTCTCTGGAGACATGGCAGGAATACTACTCTGAGATCCTTTTGATCCAAATTATCTGGCAGACTCGCAGATAGCATTTTAGTGGACATGTCAGAATGTATCCTTTGCAATTATTCTAATGTATATTTCCTATGGTATTCATGAAAAGACTGAAGGTTCCTGGCCCAGATCAGATTCCAGCAGAGGTTTTCTTGGACTTGTCTTCATCCAGGTTTCATATGCTTATGCCAAATTTTTAACGTTTTGCCAGGAACTTAAATTTCCTCGATTCATGGAAGGGTGCCACAATAATTTCAATTCATAAAAGGGGATAAAGCAGACCTAGAGATGTACCACCCTATCTCCCTTTAGATAATTGCAGAAAATATTTTCCAAAATCGTACTTTCTAAATTACAAGAGCAAATTAAAACATTGGGGACTTGTCCGAGTTCCAAGCTGGCTTTTGCACTGGGTACTGTGCTATGGATAACTGTTTTACCTTGCTTCACCTTTTGAAAAATATGTTAAATATGGAATTATGGAAACAAAAGTTATTTTTGTATTTATTGACTTCTTATCAGCTTTTGTTTCTATCTCCTGTCCCATACTTTGGGTTATATGAAGGAATGGGGCATAGCTGAATAACTTATAATAATAATACCTGGGCCCAGATTAAAACAGGGATTAGTGGTCAATTTTCACTTCAAATTGCAACAAATTGTGGAGTCAGACAGGGCTGTGTCCTGGTCCCTACACTGTTCTGTGTTTATATAAACAAGTTATTATCATTGCTAGATAATTTGTTAACCATATCTCCTAAAATGCATAATAAATACTGCCCTGTACTGGCAAATGCAGATGACCTGCTCTTACTATCATTAACACAGAGTGGTTTGCAGGGCAAACTTAATCTTCTGATGGAGTTTGCTTGGTAAAATTAATCTCACAATCAATGAAAAGAAAAGTCAGGTAATGGTCATGGGTTCAAATAAACTAGCCAAAAAGGGGACTTGGTAGCAAAGAACTTATCACCATGAAATCTTATGTATATTTGGGCCTCAGTCTCGAATGATTATAAGTGAGTCAAACACATGGATACTATTTTACTTAAATTAAAACAAACTGCTAATTCCTCAGATCTTTTAATTATAAATATGGGAGAACTATGTTAAACCATTAATGACTGCACTTAAGGCAAAATATTATGCTCAGGCCCTTCACCATGCAGAGGATTGGGATTATGATAGCCATCCTGCAGTTGAAATCCTTAAATAAATTAATAAGGTCCTGTCTTGGTTTGAATAATTTTACTCTGGCTGCCCTGGTGTGAGCAGAGATTGGCTTGGTTATCCCCTCAGCATTTGTCAAAGCCAGGAAAAACAATTTTTGAGTTAGATTATTATGACTAGAGCAATATAGACTGCCAGCTCTGGCACTAAGAGAAAATATCTGTGGGGAAGTAGGGGCTTCTTAAGTCCAAGTGGCTATCAGGCTTCACACTATTCTGGAAACAGTAGGTTTAAATTGTCTTAGAAATTATATGGATAAAAATATTGCCATAAGTTTAAAATATAAGTTGTACATCACAAGGGAAATTGTTAACTACTCCAAAGTTTCTGATCTGGCAATTATATCCAAGCTCAAATTTTTTTATTTATTTATTTATTATACATATTGGAAATACAACCCTTTGAGTCAAGGACTTGTTTCAAAGGCTCCACATCAGCTCCAGTGGATTCAACACATGGACACCAACACAAATGCAATATGATAGACAAGAGATTACAGAAGTTTTTGTTACATACCACACAGCGAATAGCAAACAGTATTCATATATTTGCAGGTGTCAGAACAAACAGCATAGAATCCCAAGCCATCTAGTGCCCAGATAAGAGTTACAGTTTACAATAGCAGTACAGAGGTCTATACAGTGTGAAAGCTAGGCTCCAAGGACAAATACAGTAAACTCAGAATTGCAGTCTGAGATAAGGCAATTGTTGTCAAGAGTCTACAAAGGGCCGGGAGGAGCGGGCACCTATGGGCTAGGATCCCGCTTGTGGAGCACATTCTGCAGATGTGAGTGGAGAACATGAGGCTCTTGAGAGCTGCCTTAAGAGGACCTATTTTAGTGACTGAGGAGATCAAGGAGGGAGGGCATTGAACCAGTGTGATGCCCTGTAACAAAAGTATCTCTGGGCAAGTGATGTCCACCCTCAGGACTCTGACAGTGGCCTTAGTGGAGCCATGGGTAGAGGCAGAGGGAGAAGCAGGTGGTGGAGGCAGACACCCTGGGGAGAGACCTAGAAGTATTTTTTTAACCAGGAGGCAGGTCTGATATTGTAACCACTCTTCTAGATTGAGTATGTTGGCCAGAAGTATAGATTGCATACATGAGTCCATTTGTCTGCACCAGTGAGGAGCCTACAGGCCTTATTTAGGATAATTGATTCTCCTGAGGGTGGTGGCATCAGCAGCAACATAGACAGGGAGGCCATAGTCTACAAGAGACAGGACAGGGAGGAGACAGCCAATCTTAGGGTATCAGGTGGGAGGCAGTCCTTATGGTGGTAGAGAAGGTCTATCGCATGTTAATTGCTGAGGAGCAGGTTGATTTGCGAGTGAAAGGAGAGGGCAAAGTCGAAGGTAATGCCTAGGTATTTGTAGCTGCTAACTTATTCTAGTGGGTGGAGTGAGCTGGATAGTATATGGAGGGGCAAGTTTTTGCCTTATTTTGATGATGGGCAAACAACATGGCTTTGTTTTTAATGTTAATGACCAGTCTCAGTGTCGTTGAACCATTTTCCAATTTGACTGTACCAAATTGTACCATGGTTACATTCCAATGATATTCGCTTCAATATAGACACTACCTGGATTTTTGGCAGATCCAAAACAAAGGAAACTATTTACTAAATTTAGAATGGAATTGTTTCCTAGAAAAGTATTACGGGCAAAATATAATAAAGATAGGGAAATTAGTTCTTCTTGTTGTTCATGTACCAGTGAGAGTGTGAAAGACCTGTATCATGTCATTTTGACATGTCCCTGGTACAGAGTTCCTAGGGAATTTGGCTAATGCCCATTCTGATACTATTGATCCAGCACTGTTTTTAAATATTCTCTTTACCACAAGAGATGAATACATAATACAAAAAGTGGCAGGGTTCTTGGAATCAATTTCACAAATCAGAATTAAACAAAGATAAATAATCTTCTAATATAGGAAGTTATTTTCTTGATTATAATCTGTTCACATTTGCTTAGTTGTCTCTATTTGAGAGCTTTTTAATAACTTGCAGCTAATGTATTTTGTACTGGATTTACAGGTGACCTGGCTTTTATTCTGTATTATGAGTATTTATACTTGTTTTTTGCTTAATAAGAAATGTAATTGTGTAATAACAAATATTTTGTATATGTATATTTTTTATCTGTTCTTTTGTTATTGCAAAGTCTATGACCAATCAAATAAACAATTACTTACTTACTAGATATAGATATGTAGCAGCATTTGCAATAGCATAAAATGGGCAGTAGCATAGGTAAGCATGATGTATTGCAAATGAGGTAAGCTGAATTACGTATATGTTGACCAATCAGTTCCATAATGGAGCACATCATAGGTTACATAAAATCATTTGATTCTATGGTTTCAGCATGAAAAGTGAAGTGATAGGACTGCATGAATAGTGAATTGATATGATTGGCATGAATATCTTAAATGTCATTAAGGCAGAGATAGGTTATTCCAGTAAGGGCGTGCAGTGCAGTAATGGAATGCAATGAATATTTGAAGGCCATGTAGGCTGCAATGTTAATGATTTATGCATGGATAACTGAAAGTCATGGTAGGCAAAAAGCAGGGCAAAATCATATTGCTTACATGAAGCATGCTCTGCTACTCAGAGCCACAGTACCCCAAAGTGACATCAAAGACCCCACCATGGGAATAATAGGAAGCCACAAGCTGAGCACCATGAGACCAAACATCACTATAATGTTGATTGGGTAGAACCCCAAAGAGTGGTGCTTTTACTGGCAATGTCCTACTTATGGACACAGCCAAATGATAGCAAGCCACTGAGACAGAATCTGGCAGCTAATGTAATAGCTGAACATTTCATTATAGCAAAGCAGCATTTGTCTGAATGGAGCTAGCACTGAGGGAAGTAAGAGCAGAGCTGAAGAACAGGGAGTGGAAGCTAGCTGAGCAGTATGAGCCTAGACTAGGTGAGGAAAAGTTAGGTGGAAGCACAGGAAACAGCAGAGAAGCAGCAATGTGAGCTGAAGTATACACTGAAAAATTACTTGGCAAAAAGCAAGGGTTTGAGCTGAAGCATACAGATAACAATGCAGTGAACTGAGAGTTGGCAAAATCTGGTGAGTTAATATGAGGCAGAGCACAGGCACAAGATTAGCACAATACAAACAAAGGGCAACTGTATGCTAGGAAAACTAGAAGGCAACCAAAAGAAAACACAAAATGAAAATACAAACCAGGAGAACAGAAAAACAAGCAACACAAAGAAGCACATAGCAGCCAGTGGTAGTAAATACTAACCAAAGCAGAAGAAACACAAGAAACAGATTCTAGTACAAAGCAAGCAGAGTGCAAAGCACAAACTGTGGTGGGTGGCAAGCCTCAGCAAGCTTCAAGGGGAAGACAGACTGACAGAGCCTCTAGCCAGCAAAGAAAAGTGCTTCAGAAGGAGGCTGGAGGAACTTATATAGCTCAGGAAGGGGAGGGGCTGGTTGCTCACCCCATGGAACTACAGGCATAGCCTTACAAAAAAATAATAATTTGTTAAAGAGATATGTCAATAGAGTGCTACTTATTAATACTGGGCCTATGCATGATGCCAACATGCTGCATAGACCGGGCATGTTGGCATCACTACGTCTGAATGCCACAAAGTGGTGTCCATGCAGCCTTCATCAAGGGGCATGCACCTGTTACATGCCTGAACCCTCAGTCATGTGGTCAACAATGTGCTGGGGTGTGGTGGGGGTGTACCAGCACTATGCGGCATGCACAAAGCTGCAATGTACTATGTGCAGAGGGGAGCAATAGGGTGCAGGTTATGCCAGGGTAGACCCTGCCATGACCCACAGTGCACTCACGAGACAACAACCACCACGCATGGTGGGATCTGGAATTGAAACCCCATGCTGTCCAAGCCCACTGGGCAGAACAGGAGGACTGGAGCAGGTGAACGGGTGGGTGCCCCTGTGTCCAGTAGTGCATGTCCTCCCAACCCAGGTCAGCCATGTCCATGGGGTAGTAGGGAACCACCACCCCCCAACACTACACTGCCCTGGTCTGACTGCAAGAGTCAGACCCCACCCCAACCATCACAGCCCCAAGCCTGTTGTTGCACAGGACACCCCTCACACACACAGGTGCCCAGCAGTGCACAAACAAGATCCCCACCCATTGCCCCACCAATAATGAGCTGTCCAGTGGCCAGTGGTCCACCCCCCCCACAGCACTGACCCTTCCATGGCAACATACTGTACCTGCCTGGTGGTGCCATGGGACTGGATGGCCAGTGGCACAGCTCTCACCACATTTCCTCAGCCATTGGCTGTATAACTGCTGCTGGGAGAGTGCTGCATATTTATAGTGTCATGCTCCCAGCAGCAGTTAGACAGCTGGTGGCTGAGGTGGTGTGGTGAGGGCTGTGCTGCTGGCTGTCCATTGCCATGGTGCCACCGGCAGGTATATTCCCATGGGAGGGTTATGTTCCGTTAGCTGGGGACCACTGGCCACCGGACAGCACAGTTTGGCAGGATACTGGGTGAGGGGTCTTGTTTGCGTGCTGCAGGGCATCTGCATGTGTGTGTGTGTGTGTGTGTGTGTGTGTGTGTGTGTGTGTGTTGGGAACTCCAACTGTCAGCTGGCCACTGGAGCATGGGTGCGCAGGTCCGGGAGCCTGCGGTAGGCATTCACTACTCCAGACCTGCACCTTGCTGCATGAGGGATCCACTGTGGGACCCTGGATGGGTATCCCATTGGATGCCCACTAAGGACAGCAACTCCACTCCCGCCACCCCTGCACTCCAGGGCAGTGGTGCCACAGACAGGTGGTGACCAGTGGTGAATGCTGGCTGTGAGCACCTGTCTGCAGGCACAGCCCTACATGGGTGGGATACATGCCTTCAGTGCATAATTCCTACACAATAGGGCATAGAGCCCAATGTTAGTAGCAGTAAAACATTTATTTTTATACAAGATAAAATACATTGTCATTTACGTATAATGCCCTTTATGTAAAGAGCCTCATCCTGGTACAACTTGCTTCCACCTGCTGTTACCATCAACACTACCCTGGGCACCTTTAGTGCAACATGTATCAGCACCTTGTCAAAATGGCCTCCTGTGAATGCTTCTCATAACTTAACTTTTTTACATCTCCTTGTCAAAATGGCCTCCTGTGAATGCTTCTCATAACTTAACTTTCTTACATCTCCTCAAAATGGCCTCCTGTGAATGCTTCTCATAACTTAACTTTCTTACATCTCCTTGTCAAAATGGCCTCCTGTGAATGCTTCTCATTACATAACTTTCTTTCCTCTCTAATTTCCTTCCAAAGTCCCTCTAACCTCCACTATCTCCTATCCCCTTCCTTTTTAATTCCTCTATTATCCACACTCTCTTCCCTTAGCTTCCTTCACATGTTCTACCCTCTCTCCTAGCAGTTTCTAATTTATTCTAGTTGAACCATATTACAACTGTGTTTTTACTTTAAATATATTTTTGAATAATACTCACAAATTATTGTAATGATGTACACACTGTGAGTCACCCTACATATTTCTGTATGAAAGTTCTATTGTACCTGACAAAGCAAATGGCTGCTTGTAACTACTGTACTTGTTTTTGTCCTCACTTTGTTCTGTATTGTCTCCTGACGTGGAACCTTTGTAAAAGAGCCAAGGGTCAAAGATGTCTTCTGAAATAATAATAAATAAAAATAAATAAATAAAAATGTAGGATTATCTACCGTATTTTCAAGAGAAGTTCTGTGGTCCAGTATCTATATTAATCTAAAAGTTACATATAATTACAAAACTATAAAAACACATTGTTTTATATTCATTTTGCACATCTAGTTTTTTAACTCTTCTGTCTTTTATTTGTGCATTGTTTTTGAACTGCTGTATTTATTTGAGTAGTGTTTTTAGAAAATTGCAAGTGCTTTGATATTTATTGATATAGTACGATATAAATAAATGTATTATTAGTATTATTATTTTATACATCACTTTACAAAGAGATAACTATATACAATTACAATTAATAGTAAAGTGTTATTCTATAGCTTTAGTAAAGGCAGGGTGAGAAGACATTGCTCACAATTCATAAGGAAGGTCATTCTACACTAAGGCTGCTTGATACGGCAGGGATTTATTTCCAAATTTTGTTTTGATTTTACCCATATGGATTTTGTTTATGTGTACTGGTCTCTTTATTTCATGGTCTGAGTCTGTGATTTTGCCAAATGCAGTAGCTGAGATGTAATAAGCTGTTTTGTTTATTTGATATTTCTGTAATCATTTTAACCATGTTTTACCAGTTTTTGATGTTAATGGCAACCAGTTTAACCATGAAAACATTAAACAGTAATGTGTATTGAATTTACATCTTAATATGTACCTAGCAATCTTATGATGAATTATATAAAGTTTATGTAACAAAGTTTTTGTTTGCTGTACAGTATATTAACATTGCTGTGTTCTAGTGCTGGCATTATCAACTGTTCTTCTACTCTCTTCTGGCTTCCAAATTCAAGCATCTAGCAGTACGTCTGAGCGCTCCTCTTTTATCGGTCTTTGCAATCAACTTCAAGATTTGTTCTGAGAACATCACTTGGTTATCAAGTAACTATATTGACTTACTTGTTCTATAAACTCGGTTTTATTAATTTCGATATTAATGTTTTTTTTAATTTTCATTTGCTTTAAAATATAAAATGTTGGTTTCCTTTGCATTAATCTCAGCCCTGACCTGGGGAACCACCCTCACCCTGTCAAAATTGGCCTGTAATTTATCCTGAAGTTCTTGAAAGTTTCTTCCAGATGTAACTATTACTGTATTATCTGCATAAAACCTCAAAGCTGAGCTTTGTACTGTATTAGGCAGATCATTATTAAACAGCGTAAACAGTAGGGGTCCCAGAATGGACTCCACTGACACCATTTGTGAATGATCCATCAAATAGAATCTAATCCAATTCCAGGGTCTGTCAGTAACTCCCAGGCCCTTCAGCCTGTAAAGTAGTAGGGAGTGGTCCACCAGATCGAAAGCTTTTAACAGGTCAACAAAGACAACTGCAGTCTCTAGTCCATAGTCCAGGGAGGAGCACACAAGGTCCTTAAACTCTAATAGTACTGGGGTTGTCGAGTGCCCTTCCTGAAACCAGATTGATATGGTGTTAAAAGATTATATTTTCAAGTACTCAGACAATTGGCCATGAACCAGTTTCTCAAAACACTTGGATAAAATGGATAATTATGCAGATGGTTGATAATTTCCCTGGTCTAGAAAATGTTCACCTTTATGAATAGGTAATATCCTTGCATCTTTCCAAACTGTTGGAAAATGCCCTGTCCTTAAGCTCCAGTTGAACATATAAGTTACGGTGGGTGCTATACAATATGCTGCTAATTTTAAACATTTTCCTTCCAGCCCATCCAGTCACTGGGATATATAAATATTAATATTGTTTAATCCTTTTCAAATCTCTTGTATTGTTAGTTCTTTAAAATGAAATGGTGGATTTTTAGATTTTTCTCTTATCCTTATCATTTTCATCTTGTTTTCTGACTATTTCATTCAATTCCACCTCAGCTAGATTTATAAAATAGGAATTTAGTGTATCTGCAATAATGTTTGTGTCATCTATCACATTGGCATCCTTTTGTATTTGTATAAGTTTTGCAGTACCTGTCACGAACCAACTCCTGAGGTTCAGGTCCACTGAGTTCACAGTGCCCACCTTAAGTGCAGTCCATGACAGGGAGGAGAAAAACAGGGATACTGTCTATGAGTTCCTCTATAGCACTCACTGGCTTCACAACTGAACACTCACCATGAAGTCCCAGGGTCCACTTTTACTCTGGATCAGGGCACAATAGCAGTCTTGAGTCTTACAGCCAAATGAAAAACTTTTCTTGGTTGTTACATAAAGGCTGAAGGTCCAGGCATTACAACCTCTTTGGAGTAGCATTGTAAGCCTGATTCTGCCTTCTCCCACAATGCATGCAATAACCTGGTTCAAATCCCCACATTCCTTCTTTGAGACTTTGTATTCCCCATCTTATCCAGACTTTCCCTTTTCAGACCCTTTGTTCAATTTGGTAGCTTATGATGGCACCCTGTAGCAATAACAGTTTAGTCACAGATTAATACTGAACCTCTCACAATCACACATACAATTATAAACAAATCTCGCCAGTCTGGTTCTCTTAAAAATAAAATTTTTTTACTAAAGCCAACAACTGAACAACTATGTAACCTCTTTGACTGTTTATTTTGTAATGTCCTGTAATCTGTATTTTAAGTACTGTCCCTTTACCTTTTATGTATGATGTGTAACCTTTGTAAATGAGTCACTGAATCAAAGGTCTTTCTGAATACTACAATAAATAAATAAAATAAATAGTTACTAATCATCAGTTACAACTAAAAGGTGAGATTTTGTCAGAGGAGGATAAACTGACTGAGACGGCCGCACAGCTATGCGTTCTTTATTTTGTGGAGGAAAAGAGAGAAGCAGGGAGACATTGCCTAAAACTTTTTTAAAAAGTATGACACCGTTGCCTAACTAGCCTGTCTCCTTACCAACTGTTCTTTTGCTGTCCGCCATTGTGTGTCTCCACTCTTCTCCTTTTCTCACTGGAGAAAGGCCCGCAGTGGCCTGGAGTTAATTCTCTCCAGGAGTGGTGCAGGATTGCATGTCAGAAGGAAAGGAGCCTTTGGGACTGCTATTAGAGCGGAGGAGAGTCATACCTTCTGTGGAGTGCATCTGGCTAGGTTTCCAGGATTCAGTCTCGATCTTTGCATTCTCCAATTTAGTTACTACATTTTCGGATGACTTCTTGGAAAAATCTTGGAGAAAGGGATGGTATTAACAGAAAATAGCAGAAACTTTTCTAGTGTCTAGTTACAGTACATATTATATGGAACTGCTTAATAAGTACAAGTTATTTAGTCCTACCCTGTGCAATTGACAACTGTGTTTATGTGTGCTGAGGTTTTTATTTGAAGTTTTATCATTATTTTGCTCTACTTAGTTGGGAGGAGAAAATGGCTGAACAGGGGCTGTTTGGTTTTACATATTTAGGCTGGTTAGAGTAACAGGCCTAGATATTCAAACTGCACCCAAAAAGTGCTCAACAGCAGGAGCAAGCGCAAGTCCACAGTGCCCATGTGCAAGAAGTGCGGTATTCAAAAACTGCGCAGGCCAAGATGCGCCTACGGCCGATGACCGAATATCGCACCACCGCCACCATAGCGCAACTAGGGAGGTGAAGCTGAGCATATCTGATGCACCATAGCGCAACAAGGGATGTGCAGCTGAGCAGTCCAGATGCACCATAGCAACCAGGGATGCCCCCAGCAGCAGGGCAGCAATGGAACAGCACAACCAGGGATGCAGGGGCCCACCACCCATGCCACAGATGGGCAGAGGAACACACGACAGAACAGACATTGTGCCCCACACCCCATGCACTGCACAACTGGGGAGAGCTGGAATAACCACCGGCCTATTGATACCAGCAATCAGCCCACAGTCGGGCCATGGTGCCCCATCACACCCCTGGCAAGCTGTGACTGGCACACAAGGATGACTGACCACCCCATACCACACCATCCCACCCATGCAGAGCACACCCTGCACCATGATCCCCATTCACCTTGCCCAGGAGTAGCACCCAACAGTGAAGGACACCCCATGCATGCCACCACCCCACAGTGACAATGCAACCCTGTGCACCATGGAGCCATGCAAGGCAGCCCCATAATGGACACCCTGCAGCAGGCAGCAGCAGACAGTGATGCAACAGATGCATACACAGTACCACCCTGCACGTCCCCCGAGGTACAGCTGAGAGACCGACTGCAGCCAGCACACGAGGTACCCCACATGCAACAGGGCATGCCCTGACCTCACCTCCAGTGGTACAGCACCCTGCACACCCTCCCAAGGACACATCCAGTCCCAGCACTGGCAACAACAGCCACCACTGACACACCAGCACACTGCATATCACAGACATGCAAGGGTGTCAGCTGCACTGGCCATGGACGGTTCGACAGGGTGCCATGCACACAGTGCAGGCCCTATGGACCACTGCACACAGGCATCCAGTGCACAGAGTACAACACACAAACCACAGACAGTGACTCATCCCCTGCCCACACCATAGGTGGTTCACCTCTGCACACACACACACACACACACACACGCCCATGCATGAACCACCCCTGATGCCATGCACACCACTGCAGCTGAGCACCTGTAGCCTGCTGCAAATCAGAGACCACCACAGTTGTCATAACAAAATGCTTATATTTTAAAGAAGTAACAAAACATATATACAAATATTTACAAGGGGTGAGGGACACATAACAGGTGGGGGCAGGTATGGGGCAGGGGTGAACATATGGAGAGGAAGAAGGGTGTGAGGGTAGGTCAAAGGGGAAGGTGGTAGTAGGGGCATGGAGTGTTCAGTGTGTGCCCGGTCCTCCTCCTCCACATGGTGCCTATGTCTGCTGCTCCTCCTTCTCCTCACCCCTTGGCAGTGGATGCACTCCAAAAGCTCTATTGTTGCTCTCACCACCTGGGCAGCTCCCTCACATTTCGTTCCAGCACCTGGAATCGCCGTCCACCTAGGATGAGGGAGCAGAGTCAATAAGTGTGACTGTCCAGCCCCTGCAGCCCACCATTGTGCATGGCATACAGCCATGTGCAACGCCCCTGTGATGGTGTGTGACCACCCACAGTAACCATGTCCACAAGGCCTGCCTACCCAGGCAGCCACAGCCATGTGGACCACTGCACACACCACCCAAGTCCTGCACAGCACCACCATGGCGTACAGTGACTTGGCTATGCGGTGTGAAGGCAGTGCCACAGCCATGTGCCCGGTGCATGCATGGACCACCATTGATGCACTCCCGGACATGCAGTGCCACTGGACAGTGCTGACTGTAACAAGTTGCGCGCATGACAGTGGTGTGTATGGATGGTGGCCATGCTCCGCTGCCCACCCATTATACAGCATGCAATAGTAATCATTGATGTAAGCACTCACCATCATCGGGTGGTCCATGCACCGCTGACCACCATTACCCCTCCTGGCTTGCTGCTCCTCCAGGCGGCACCTCTGGTTTCTGGCCTGCTGGTGTTCTGCGGCCCTAAGGTGCAAAATATGGACAGAGGAACATTAGTACAATCCTATAGCATTTTCCCCTGCCCCCATGTGTGCAATCCCACACAGCCAGACCCACCCACCTCACACCCCGATAACACCACTACGGCCAACACCAGATGGCACCCCCATGTGCCGGACACATGCAACCATGATACCTGCATGGATGATAAAAGTGTATGGATGTTGCACCTACCTGCCCATGGCACCGCGTTCTCCTGGCACATGCCCGCAGGTGGGCAAGCAGGTCTGGGTCCCTCCACCTCAGGTCCCCATATCAGTGGTGACACTGGTCTGCCATCCACCCCATACCGGTGGCCTCCTCCAGGGCATCGGCCACCTCCTGCCACACCTGACTCCTGGCCCCTGTCCAGGGTGCCTCCAAATAAAGACCCAACATGTGGCACCACAATGGCAACAAGGTTTGCCAGCTCCACCTGGCTCCACTGCACAGCACGCCCGCGCCATCTCTGCTGCTCAGTTCAATCAAAATGGTGCTCTGCAGTGTGGTCCTGCCACATGCAGATGTTGCACAGTACAGCGCTGTTATTCCCTATCACGCTGTCACCAACAGCATGATAGTGGTGCACCCATGCCTGACGTATGGTGCCTAGGGGCAAAGGTCAGGCACAGGGTCAAGGGTCTCTGGCACATGGACAGCCATAGTGCAATTGGAACCCAATGCATGTAGCGCTATTGGGTGCCTGTGTGCCACCTTCTGTAGTGGCCTACCGCGCTGTTGCCCCAGTGTGCCTACGATGCACCAGTGCAACAGCTATAGTGAACAGCGCCAGCACCACTGGCACAATGGTGGCCGCGTCCCGCATTGCCTCCCCACACAGCATGTCAGCAGCATGGCAGGCAGCAGCGACATCAACCCAGGCATGTGCAGTTAGGTGTGTACTGTGCATGTCACAGAACCGCGCCCTTGCTCAGCACGCTCAACACACCGCGCAGTGCAACAGCGAGCATTCAGCAGTCATATGCAAATCAGGTAATCAGCCATTCAATGGCACAGTCACTGCATTTGCATCCACTTAAAGATGCGCCTCGCCTCATTTGCATGGGTTGTGATATAAAAGTGCGACATTGGGCTGCACTGGCTATAGTCGGTTACTGCAGTCTATTGCGGTGAGTTGCATGCTGTTTGAGAGTGTGGACTGTGGATTTTGGGACATGCATGGGACTGCACAGTCACAGGTAACACCTGTCATTCTCACAGGCTGAATCATGACTGAGCGTGTTGTGGAGGAAGAGGAACAGAGTAGTGGGAGGAAGAAGAGGCCGAATTTCACTAAGGCTGAGACAGATCGCTGTTGGGGCCTACCTAGACCAGGAGCCGCTTCTCAGCGGACGCCAGGGAACACCTCAGGCCCATGCTGCTGCATGGGAGGAGGTGATCGTGTTGTAAACCTGCATGGCAACCACCAGTGCTCTGTGTAGGAGTGCAAGAAGAAGATGGGCACAGACAGTCAGAGGATTAAGGAGAAGGTGGCTGCAATCAGGGCAGCACAGTCTGGACAGGTGGGGACAGCCGGAGGTGCTATGCCTGAACCCACAGGAGGAGCGGGTTGCTGGCAGCATGCAGCGTTGCACCATTGAGGTTGCTCAGGGTGGTGGATTCTAGACGGGTGGTAGCCCGTCACTGCATGGTAGGTCATGGTCTGTCTATTGGGAGGGACAGGTAGGTCACATGGCAGCCATGGCACTGTGGTGCGTGACTTACCTGTCTCCCAGTGTGGCTACTGCCTGATGCTGCCCTGTATGCATTGTGTCATTCAGTGGGCAATGCACTGGTGGGTACCTCGCCTGCATGCACACACAGTCCATCTGCACACCCTACCGGCTGCTGTTCGCAGTTGTGTGTGCATGATGATGCCTGCTTGCGCTGCTCGCCACTGTGCAATGGTGCCCAGCTTCTGACACATGCAGAATGACAGGCAGTGGGCGTTGTGGTCTGTGGACATGTGTGTGGCTAGGGTGGCGGTCTGGATCAGCATGCCTCCTACCTTGTGCATGTCTGGTGAGGTGTGTGTGTGTGTGTGTGTGTGTGTGTGTGTGTGTGTGTGCGTGTCTGACCACGTGCCATGTTAGACCTCACCTATCCCTGGCGGTGGTTCCGTGCCCAGCCTCTTCCTTTGATGGCATGCACCCCTGGTGTGTGTCCATGTGTGTTTGTAGGTTATGCTTTGCCACTGGTGGTTGCACATGGCCCTGTGACTTACCTGGGTTGGCTGAAGTGCTCCTCCGTGATGGTGTCCCAGTGCAGCTGTGCCAGCCAGAGCAGTCGGGGTCCCGTCGCCAGGGGCTGCCCATCACCATTGTTACCGGGCGGCCTTATCGTCTCCCATCACTTTCCCCTCTTCAACCTGTACGGCTATCCCGCATTCATTAGCCATGTTGTGCATGATGCAACAGGCCAGGAATAGCCCGCAGACCTTTGAGAGGTGTACTGTAGGGCACCACTGGAGGTGTCCAGGCAACGGAAATTGCCTTCAGCATACCAAACACCCGCCGATGACATTACGTGTGGTGGCATGTGCCTCATTGTAGCGCTGCTGAGATGTGCGTGGGCCACCGGTATGGTGTGAGCAGCCAGGGATGGAGTGGGTATCCACTGTCACCTGTGTGTAGAGGATTGAGGTTAGTTTGGTGATCAGCATCACCCTGCCCCGGGCCATGTAGACCACTGCCCATGTCACCTCTGACCATGCCCTCCCAAGCCCTAAGTTTGTCCGTGTGGTTTGCATACTCACCCACTAAGTGGCCAGTGGGATGTCCCTCTCTTGAATCTGTGGCACAGTGCTGACTGCTGCCAGATGAAGACATTGTGTGCTCCCCAGGGTGCATGGCACAGACATTGATTATGTGCCCTGGCATCACACACCACCTGGCAGTTGATGCTAGCATAGCCCTTCTGAATAATATATGTGGCCCCTCGGGCCAGATGGTGTGCGGATGGCCACATGGTGCAGTCTATTGCCCCTAGCATGCCAGGCATACGTGCTACCCTGTGGAACTCCTGTATGTTTTCTGTGCACTCTGCCTGTGTTCTGGAGAATGGATGTACTCTGCAGCATGTGGCAGCAGTGCGCTGAGGAATTGGGTGAGGTGGGCGTGACGCGTCGATCAAGGCCATGCCTGTGGTGTCCTGTTGGTCTCTCTGGAAGGTACCCGTGACAAGCAAGCACATGCAAGCTGTCACTTTAGTCTCCACTGACAGAACATGGCTCCTGTGTGGAAGCCTGCATCACATCACTGCACAGCTCACAGAGCCACCTCAGAATTGCCCGATTCAGGTGGTACCAGCCCACGATCTTAGTATTGCTGTACAGCTCGGGGGTGGTGTGGGCTCGGTACTGCCTGTTGAGGGGCTTCGCCGATGGGCCTTCACGGCGTGCCCTCTGCTGCCCGCCTTCTCACCCCTCTCATTACTGCCTCCATCTGGATGGTGGCACTGGCCATGTGTCTGGCTTGTGTTCACCCCCGGCAGCTGTTCTGTGTTCCCCGCTGTCCTTGCTGCTACTTCCCCTGCACGGGAACACCCAGATGTGTAGCCTCTGTGATGTGTGGCACTTACCCTTCTGCACTGGCTGTGGCCCCACACCTTCCCTGTGCCTCTCTGTTCAGGGTGTCATTTCCTGGCTGCCCTGTATGTCCCTCCTGCCCTCTTTGTGCAGCTATGGTTCAGCCTCATGTGCCTTCCTGTAGCACTCTTGCGCCTCTCCCTTGTTCCTTTTTTTTTGGCTCATTTCAGCTATCGCATAACTTTCACTTGCTCCCCTATTGCGCATGGTGCATGTTGTTGAATGTCGCACTGTGCCATTTATGCATGGTTCCTCCCCTTCAGTTGCGCATACATTCAATTATCATTGAGCTATTGCTCAGCGTGATTTGGGCGGCATCTGCCTTCTGCTGAATATCGCAGAATGGCTTATTTTGGACTTGCGCTTGAGTAACTCCTATTGCGCATGTATAAACCTTTGAATATCTGGGCCATAGTGTTTTATATTTATACTATTTCTAAAATTTGAAGTTTTATTTATTTATTTTTTTCTTTTCTTTTTTAAATTATTTACATTTTCATGCCATATGTAAATTTCAGTCACGAGACCCTTGATGGAAAATGAATGTGCAAACTGCCTTAGCCAGACTCCTATGCAGCTTTGGGGCACCAAGAGCATTTCTTTGGGCCACTGCACACCACTTGTTTCATTGTGCTGAAAATCATTATCAATTTTGTGGTATTAAGCCATTTGATGTCTTTTTGCACTTTACTCTTGCATTTGGGTTTTTTGTCTGCAATTTTAAACACTTAACCAGGCTGTTTGTTAAAATTCATGGGAGCTAATTTTGTAAATTCAGCCATCTTGCTTTGAGGCATACAGGCCAGAGCCAAGGAACAGGTTCGCATCCCATCTATATACCTACGGAGATGCTGGTGGATGTTAGTGGGCCAGTGTATGCCATTTATAAGACATCTCCTGGTGCTTTAAAATAACTATAATATCTTTTCCTGCTGCAAAAGTAAGCAGAATCTTTTATTTTTTTCTCTAATCATTAAGGTATACTGGAAGGACACTTTTAAGGTCTTAAGGGGATGCAATTTTAAGACATACATGTGATGCTACTGGGCCTTCTTCAGGTTGTTGCATTTGTATTTGTATTTTATAACTTTTGATTGTTAAGTTTAATTTTTATGGTTATTACTATTTTGTATTGCTTAGATCACTCATATTTTCTTTTTCTATCTCCCTTATTGAAAGATTCAAGGGAGCCAAGTGGAATAAATTACTCTATGTCAGTCTGCATAATTAAAGATTCAAAAGATTTTAAAGACTCTGAATCAGAAGGATCTGATTGTAAATGCAAGACTCTTTGACTAAGCTGTTGAGTAGAATTTATCTTCAGAGCAATCTGAGCTGACTGAAAATTTTACTGTGGGCCCTAAACTGTTTTTCTGGCCATGCTTTCTGTTGCACAGGGAGTTACTTGATTATATCTGGTTTTAAGAGCAAGTTGGTTTTGGAAAGAAGTTGGAGGCTACACTCAAATTCTGAATGCTGAAGCTTAGAAAAGTTTAAGGACTTATTCAGACATAATATCTTTTTAGACTATTAACTGTTCATCTTATTATTCGCTGCATTGTCAACAGTTTGTGATTATTATTTAAAGTAATTGTGTGTAACATGGTTCTTACAAAGCAGGCCCACACTATGGAATTTGATGCAGTCTATCTAGACTCCGCAGACTACCCAGAATTATCTCAGCAATCAGCTGCAGCCTGCAAGGTCTGACAACTGACAGCTGCTTTGGTGAGTTTTCCCCAAATTCTGACACATTCTACACCCATACAGACCATCCAAGCTGTAGGTAACGCTAAGCATAACAAAAAGGGGGCTTAAAGCAAAACTTCAAAAGTAAATTAATCAAACAACATATTCCTAACAGTATAAATGGAAATGCAGTTGAAAACAAATATGTTGAAATTTAGAATCACTTGTCTGTCAAGCAAATGACTCAGAGGCAAACTAAGATTTCAGATCACTTTGAACTGGTTCAATCAGATTTATTTTATGTTAAGGATACTGATGATTTGGCTTACTATGAATCCAGCTCTGAATTTGTGAATCCAACTTTGTTGGTTTCTTTCCTACCACTGATACCACCAATATCTCAAAATAACAATTAACTTGCAAACTAGTTTTCCAAGTACCAGTATCCCTCTTATACTCCTTCTGGCAGGACAGGTGATTTGAAACAAAAACTTAGTCATGATTCTAGGATAACCTCATATATATATAGATGTTTCACATACTGTAACATAAGACTCTAGTAAGGGCTCTTCTAATTCTTTATACTTTTGCCAGAATATTTTCTGAATCGAATCCCAAGCCCACTTGGAACAGTGATCTAAGAGGTATTGTAAATGATCGACAAGAGATTATAAATGGTTTGAAACAATATAATTCACCATGCACAGGTATGAAGGATTTTCAGAAGGATTCTGGGAACAGTAAAACTAATTTTACTGATCTAGCTGCTAATTATCCTTCTAGTCTCAGTGAGGATCTAAAAATATATTCAAAATCTCTATGCTGCTAACCTATGATTATTGAATATCTAATCAATTTACAACATGAAATTGACACCTTAAAAGGAAACATAGCCATTAATGGCTGCAGGCTAGATAACATCCTGCTTAAATTAAGCAAATCAGTTGCAGAATCTGGTTCCTCATTTATAGAAATGGAATCTGATCCATCTTAACATCCAGAATTTTCAACAATTCCAATTCCAGATTGCCCTAATATTATTTATTTATTTATTTATTGAATTTTGATGACGGGTAGGCCCACTGGGCCCCGGAGGTATCTTTTCAGGGGCGACCCAGGAGTTAAAATTATTACAGGTAACAGATGCAGTACACACAGGTGCATATTAAGAGCAAAACAAAAAGGAGAAGCATAAAAAAAAATAGTTGGTAAAAGGAAGAAAAAAGAAACTGATACTACTAACCCAACTTCTAATAGTTTACAGAATGCTTATGCAAATAAGCCTAAAGATCTTGTCCCTGTACTTAAGCTGCTAAGTCCCTTTTTCTATTGCCCCTGATGAGGTTGTTCATATTACTCCTACACCAATTTTTTTATACATCTACTCCATCCTTTTTCTTAGAAAAATTGACTCCCCAGTTGAATAAATTTGAGACAGAGTTGATGTCATTTAGGAAGGAGTGGAAGGAACACCTCCTTCTGTGCTGATGGGAAAAACTAAAAATGCTACCCAGGGGTTCAGGTCCCTGATGGACTAACCAAGGATACTGTCACTAATGAATTTTTATGTTGATTGCATGCATGCGCAAGAAACATATTGTGGCAGGTTGCCAGAAGCAGGTTGTGAAGACACATCACTGTTGAGGCCAATGCCCCCACAGCCTTTAAAGGCTTGGCCCACTTTCCCCAATGCCATGACACATGCTGCTGACACTAGTTCAGCCAGCGTACCACAACCTGTAAGATTTCAGCTGCTGCAATCAGGGGCCACCTCGTCATTGCAGCATAAGCCATTCGCTGCATGAGGAGCGATCCATCATTGCTGGGCGAACCTTGTAACAGTGATATTGTCAAGCTGCTGCCATGTTCACATATAATATGAAGCACCCCCACTGAGTGGGTGCCCAATCCTCCTCGGCAGCATGTGTCCCCCACCATGTTTGTTTGCCAACAAGGGCCCCAATCCCTTTGGCTTCAGTGCCCAGTGATGTTGCTGATGGGAGAGTCCACTCCCCATCGGCATTATGTAACACTCCCCACTTTTGTTGTGTGCCAACTGGGGTGCCCATTCCCTGTCAGCATAATGTCACCCCTCCGCTTTTGTTGTGTGCCGACTGGGGTGCCCAATCCCTGCCGGCATAAGTAACCCTCCTTTGTTGTAGGTGCCAATGGGGGTGCCCAATCCTGTCGGCTACAGCTGCCCCCCAAAAGAGTTCATTGGTACACTGGGAGCCCACCCCAGTGTGCCACATGCCACTGTTAAAAAATGGTCCTGCAATTATTTTTTTTTACCTTGTCAAAAGAAAATTGTCCCTTACGGTCTCCCTGTCCCTCCCACAACCCATGCCCACCCACTGCGCACCTTGCCTCCCACACCCCCTCATCCCATACTCTACCTCCAGAGTCTGGCACAATGATCTTTGGTGGACCGGGACACGTCTGCACTCTTCAAAGCTGAACATGAACTGAGGAAATGCCGGTAAGCTGCATAATGGAATAAATAGGGTTTTCAACTTTAATGCATATCTCTGGCATTTTGGAATTTTGGCACCAAATTTCAACATGGGGTTTTGTTGACCCTCCTCATGAATTCTGGCACTGTCATGGTGTTAATTGGTCCCAAAAGGTGATTTTTTGTCACTGCATGGAATCACCTTTCGTGACTGATTAACAAAATGACAGTGCCAGTGTTCATAGGTGGGCTCTCAAAAAGCCTATGTTGCAAATTTGGTGGAAAATCCAAAAATTACTGTTTTACAAGCATGTGTTGCACAGTTTGCATCCACGCTCATATGTTTGTGCATTTATAATATTTTCACTACAGATTTTCAACATTGCCATTGTTCTACACCTCCTTATGAGCAGTACAGCTCTCATTTTTCACATCCTGGCCAAAATGCGTGTTTGCAGTTCTGGCACAGAACAATGCGTTGCTGTGGAAATCCATGTTTAGGACACATTATGAAAATGACAGTGACACTGTTCATTAGCAGAGATCCTAAAATGCCTATGTTGAAAATTTGGTGACAAAAGTCCATAAAATGAGTGTGCTACAAGCTTGCATTACGCAGTTTCCACACACACTGTACCTTCACAACTTTGCAATATTTTCACTCTAGATTTTCAACATTGCCATTTTTCCACACCTCCATATGAACAGTGCAGCTGTCATTTTACACATCCTGGCTAAAATACATTTCACTCTTCTGGCGCACAATTGCGTGGTCGCTGTGGGAAATCAGTGTTTGGAACACATTAGAAAATACACTGATTACTGTTCATGAGCAGAGGTCCTAAATGCCTATGTTGAAAATTTTATCATGAAACTCCATAAAATGACTGTGTTATGAGCGTGCGTTGTGCAGTTTCCACTAACCCTTGTAACTTTGCAAATTAGTAGTATTTTCATGCCACATTTTCAACACTGTCATTTTCACACCTTCTTATGAACAGTACAGCTGTCATTTTCACATCCTGGCCAAAATGTGTTTTGTGCTGCTGGTGCAGAATACCACAGTCACTGTCGGAAATCAGTGTTTGGGGCAGATTAGGATCGGCGAGTGAGGGGGAGTGACCAAGCCCAACTGAGCTCTGATGGGACTGCTGCTGATTTGTTGTGGGCAGGAAAAGGTACCAATGCAGGCAGCAGCCCAGCACAAAAGAGCAGCCTGCAGTGCCGGGAGACACAGAACAGAGAGTGAGGGAAGGGAGGAGTGAGCTTAACGAGCTCTGTTGGGACTGCTGCAGATTTCTTGTGGGCAGAAAGGTAGATGCATGCAGGGCCCAGTACAAAAGGGCAGCCTGCAGTGGCGGAGAAACAGAATGAGTGACTGAGAGAGGGGAGGAGCAGCTCAACAGAGCCTCATTGTGATTGCTTTGGATTTCTTCATGGGCAGTAAGGGAGGCAATGCAGGCAGGAACCCCATACAAAGGGCATCCCGAGCACCAGCAGAAAAGGAACAAGTGAGTGAGAGAGGAAGTGAGTGAGGTCAACAAAGCTCTGTCGGGACTGCTGCACTTTCTTTGTGAGTAGAAAAAGGTGCCAACAGAGGCAGGAGCCCAGTACAAAGGCATCCTGCAGTGCCAGGAGAAACAGAATGAATGCGTGAGACAGGGGAGTGAGACACCTCAACGGAGCTCAGTTGGGACAGCTGTGGATTTCTTTGTGGGCAGGAAAAGGCAGCAATGCAGGCAGGAACCCAGTACAAAGGCCATCCCACAGCACTAGCAGAACGGAATCAGCGAGTGAGAGAGGGGAGTGAGAAAGCTCAAAGGAGCTGTGTTGGGACTGCTGCAGATTTCTTGAGGCTGAAAAAGGCAGCAATGCGCACAGGGACCCAGTACAGAAGGGCAGCCTGCAGCAATGGGAGAAACAGAATGACTGAGTGAGAGAAGGGAGTGAGTGAGCTCAATGGAGCTCTATTGTGACTGCTGCAGATTTCTTTGTGGGAAGAAGAAGGCGACAACAGGCAGGAGCCCAGTACAAAATGGCAGCCTGCAGCACAGGCAGAAATGGAATGAAAGAGTGAGAGAGGGAAGTGAGCGAGCTCAACGGAGTTGTATCGGGACTGCAATAGATTTCTTTGTGGGCAGAAAAGCCACCTTCACAGCCAGGAGCCCAGTACAAAAGGGCAGTCTGCAGCAGGGGTGACACAGAATGAGCGAGTGAACATGGGGACTGAATGAGCTCAACAGAGCTCTGTTGGGACTGCTGCAGATTTCTTTGTTGGCAGAAAAAGGCAGCAATGCAGCCCAGTACAAAATAGCCGCCTGTAGTGGAGGGAGAAACATAATGAGTGAGTGAGAGAGGGAGAGTAAGAGAGCTCAACAGAGCTCTATCACGACTGCTGCAGATTTCTTTGTGGGCAGAAGAAGGCAGCAATGCAGGCAGGAGCCCAGTACAAAGGGCAGACTGCAGCGCCCAGGAGAAACAGAATGAGCGAGTGAGACAGGGGAGTAAGCAACCTCAATGGAGTTCTGTCGGGACAGCTGCAGATTTCTTTGTGGCAGAAAGGTGCTAATGCAGGCAGGAGCCCAGTACAAAAGGTCAGCCTGCAGCACCGGGAGAAACACAGCTGACGAGTGAGAGAGCAAGTGAGCAAGCTCAATGGACCTGTCTTGAGACTGCTACAGATTTCTTTGTGGGCAGAAAATGCAACCAATGCAGGCAGGAGGCCAGTACAAAGGGCAGCCTGCAGCAGTGGGAGACAGAACAGTGAGTGATGGAGGGGCAGTGAGCTCAATGGAGCTCTGTTGGGACTGCTGCAGATTTCTTTGTGGGCAGAAAAGGCAGCAATGAATGCAGGGGCCCAGTACAAAAGAGCAGCCTGCAGCAGAGGAGAAGCAGAACGAGCGAGTGAGAGAAGGGGAGTGAGTGAGCTCAACGGACCAACGAATCAACATTCGGCATTGACACATGCTTGTTTGATATTTCTGACTGTACTATCTTATGTTTATATGGTATATCACATCTCCAGGATATATGTTATAATTCGTTAGGACCAGATTGTGCACCTAATTAGGACAGCAACTAGTACTGACATTTCTTCTGCTGATATTGTTCTAATTTGGAGAGATAAAGATAATTTAGGAAAAGATTGTTATTACATTTTGTTCTGCCAAGCAAATAGCCAATCAGAAAGGGCTAAACAATGATTGTCTAGCTAACCTGGGCTATTCAGTTGATTTCATTAATAGGAACTCTTTGAATCTACCTATACATAATATGCTGACTCAACTAAACAACTTGGCATATTTGGCTTGGCAGCTACCAAGTGAAGTCCGTCTAAGCTTAGACAGACTATTCCGAGTCTACTTACCTCATGTAATAAAGGTCACGGCTACTGAGTTTAGAATTTCAAATGTTTTAGACATAAATCTCATAGCAAATCCGGTAGAGTGGGTTTTGATCAATAATCAGGCCCTGATAAATGAGATACTGACTAAGGTCACTGTCTTGGACAATGTTGGTATCCATGTACTAGACAGCAAATTCTTTTATAAACAACAGAATTATGAAAATAATATTTCATCTCAAAAGGTCTCGAAGACAAGATTTCAGCCACACTGTGTCTGTATGGGTCGTACTTAAAAATAAGAATTCCAACAAACTGCAAAGCACTATCCTAGATTTAATTGAGCAACTTTTAAATACTTCTATTGATGACCCTGTAGCACTTTTGGCTGAAAGGCAGGGCAGGATTCTGTCTGTGACCTTGTCTTCCTAAAAGTGGCCTACAAGAGCCTTTACAATAAAATCTTGGATAATGCTACTCTGTTGGATACTCGGCCTGCATGTTATCCCTCTTAATAGTATTTTTGAAGCAGTCTTTTGTGAGAATGTCAATTTAGCTTGGGATAAAACTGACCTAAGTCCAGAAGAAAATCTAGTGTATAATATCCCAGTTATGAACAGATTTGAAACTCTGATTAATACAGAGGATTGACTAACTCGGATGCAGCTGATTGCACTCTTATTAAGTTAATTTCTTGAACTTAGCAGGATTTAGTACAAAATGGGTGAACTCTGAATTGCTGGAATTGATTAGAAGCTGTAATTTGATCTGCTTACGGAGTCCTGGCATAATATGAATCAAGATCAAGCATTGAACTGTTACATTATTTTTCGTGTTCCAGGCCATAGAACTGCTAAACTGGGCAGATACAGTATGCTTGGAGTTTAGTAACATGGACTAAAATCAGTAGGGTGAATAAGGCCAAATTAGTTTGGCCAATTCTAATTTTCAAGTTTTGTTATTCAATTCTCTAAGGATTTCCTGTTTAATTAATGTTTCTAGTCCCCCTACTAAATCAAAAATTATAGACCTGAAATTTGGAAATTATTAGAGGAAGTAATTCATTTGGCCTGGGCCAGTACTGAATGTGAGGAAATTTTATTACCTGATGATTTTTTAACTTTATTTATGCACTGGTAGTCTCCGTGGCATACTTCAGAGGTGTCCACTCAATCCTACCCCTTCTTCTCCTACCTTGGCCAGCCATCACCAGTTCACCCTCCCAGAGGAACTTTCTAGTGCTCTGATCACCCCCAGAACAGGGCCCACCCACCCTCAGCGTCTCTTTCTGAAATTAGAGGTTCCATCCTCTGGGAGGTCAGCCATGGATCCCTGTGTGGCCTGGCCTGGCATTAGGGATGAGATGGAGATCCCTGTTGCCCTTGTCATCTCCTCAGTGAGCCATTGATTTTACTTTTAGTTCCTCCCCCTCTCCTGAGGAGCCCGACATGTAAGGCTATGAATTGCTGTGGCTCCAGCCCCAGGCATATGTCCTGCCGCTACAGTCGGTGATCCTCTAGCCACAACCAGAAGTTGCTCCAAGAGCGAGTGCAGCCTGCACCACCCCTGGGAAGAGAGAGCAGTCTTCTGGATGCACGATCTCTTCCTCCCCTGCCGACCCTGGCGGCCCCTGCTCGCTCCGGAACCCGGTCGCCGACGTGGCACAAGGTGTGCATCCAGCGCCTGAACTCAGTGCCACCGG
Source organism: Neoceratodus forsteri (assembly GCA_016271365.2). Lineage (NCBI taxonomy): Eukaryota > Metazoa > Chordata > Ceratodontiformes > Ceratodontidae > Neoceratodus > Neoceratodus forsteri. The sequence goes on from CM028130.1 coordinate 62,450,840, forward strand.
GCCAGCTATGTGGCAATTTTAACACCAGGATTGGTAAATTTGGTGGTTATGGGGATTGCAGTTTACATCTCCTTTGCCACCAGAAGTCTTAAAATCTGATAAGTCAATCAAAGGATCACAAACTAACAACTCTGTAATAAGTTAATTGAAATACTCATGACACATTAATTCACCCAATTTAATGATAGAATCAAGGGTGACTTATGGGGTGATTTAACACACTATTCTGTAAGAGGCCCTTCTATTATAGACTATCATCTGCAGGAATGACAATATTTCTCTTGGAATTCATGTCAGGTGCTTATGAGAGTCAAAAATGACCACTTACCTCTCGCTTTTATATCCAAAACCTATCTGATGCTACCAGGCAACATATACTTTGCCTCCTATTGATATAAGCAAACAGGTAATAGTCAGATGGCAGTTTTCAAAAGCCTTTGATTAAACCTGTTCTTCAAAATATTATTTTTAGATTAGATATCCCAGATTTAGATCACATAACCATCAGTAGCCACCTGGAGATGGCTCTTGAGCATATAACAAGGTATTTTGTCCATGGAGATCTAGGCACTTGCAAACCCTTAAATCAGAACTGGTTTGATGTAGACTGTAAGGCTCAAGTCTCAACTAAATTAGCTGATTAGAAATTGTAGAACTGATCCTCATAATATAAACTGTAAGACATTAAATAAGGCAAGAGAAAGATATAAGTGGTTTCTGAAGGCAAAACTAGTCCAAATTCAACAAAAACAGTGGAATAAGATGCTGGATGTTATTAATAGGAATGATTTTCATTCTTACTGGCTGATGGTGGCCAATGGTACCCGACAATCTTAAATTTGAGATAGATTCACATATCAGCATTGATACCTGGAGTTAATTACTAAGTGGTAAATTTTATTTTGCCTATTACGGAGCAGAATTTGTTATTAGACATTGATATGGCCAGATTCAATTACTTTTCTAGAACAGAAGAATACTTTCTACAGCCTTTAAATGCAGCAAGGCCACAGGGCCGAACTTATTCCAAATTAAGTATATCTTGCTGCAGTTTCTGATTGGTCTACCATTCTAATGTTTTTCTTTAATAAATGCTGTCATAACTTAAGTTTCCTTAAATCTTGGAAGGGACAATTATTATATCTATTTGCAAAAGGGTGATATAACTGACCCACCAATGTATCATCTCATATCTCTTTTAGACAACTTAGTTAACATTTTTGCCATGCTAGTATTAAGTAGATTAATGGATCAACTACAAGTTCTCAGGGGGTTTGTCAGATTTGCAGGCAGGTTTCAGACCAGGGTTTAGTAGAGTAGATAACTGTTTTGTAATCATGCATCTTTATGAGAAATATATTCACATTAGAAACCAAAACTTCATGCAGCTTCCATAGATTTTAGCTCAGCATTCGATGCAATAGATACATTTAAATTATGGTTAAGTTTGAAAGAAAAGGGTTCTCCCATGAATTAATTGCAATAATTAGGAAACTGTATAGCCAGACATGGGCGCAAGTGAGGCTTGGTAGAAGTGGCCAACTTTCCACCAATTATGAAACAAATACTGGGGTCAGACAAGGCTGTGTACTTGCACCAACCTTGCTCTGTCAATATATAGATAGTCTACTAAATCACTTACAGTCTTCAAGAACCGATTCCTGAAAATGTTTAACCAACATATTGCGGTACTTGCATATGGATGATTTAGTTTATTCTCCTTACGCAGTCTGGACTGCCCCAAAACTTGATATCCTGGTTAAATTTTCCAATAATTACAAACTTAAGATACATGAGGGTAAAAGTCAAGTTTTGGTGTTTGGTTCCAACCATATACATAAAGCTTGGAAAGCTGGTTTACAGTCTCTTAATACTCTTAAAGTTGAACCAGTATAATATTCTGTGGTGATTTGCATATGCAGCCCATGATGCTTTGCATTGTGTGGGCATGTGTGATTTTGTATTCTCTTAATACTGTCTATCATTATACCTATTTAGGCATATTACTATCTTGGAATGGTAAATGGGCTAAACATATTAACAATTTGACAGTTAAACTAAAACAAACTGCTGCTTCACTCAATTTTTTAATATAAAATTTGTGGGCAACTCCATAAAGCCACTGCTAACTGCTGTTAAAGGTAAATATTATGCTCAGGCATCCTTTAATAGTGAAATTTAATCAGTAGTAAATGGTAATTGTCGAGTACCTAGAGGCCAGAGGGGCACAGGACCCAAGGCAGCATGGATTCACAGCAGGAAGGTCATGTCAGATGAATCTAATAGATTTATTTGACTGGGTGACCAAAGTACTAGATCAGGGAGGGACTGTGGACATGGCCTACCTAGACTTTTTGCAAGGCATTTGACTCAGTCCCACACAAAGATTAATATACAAGTTAGCCAGCCTGGGAGTGGGTCCCAAGATGATAGCCTGGGTAAGAATTGTATGGAGAATAGGACACAGAGAGTAATAGTAAATGGAGTCCACTCTGAAGAAAGGGATTACTAGTGAGGTGCCGTGAGGGTTCAGTATTAGGACGGTCCTCTTCAATGTCTTTGTAAGCGACATTGCAGAGGGACTGGAAGGAAAAAGTATGTCTCTTTGCAGATGACACAAAGACCTGCAACAGAGTTGATGCACAAGGTGGGGTGGAAAGGATGAGAAGGGACTTGACAAGGTTAGAGGAATGGTCAAATGTATGGCAGCTTAGATTTAATACTAAGAAGTCAAGGCAATGCACCTGGGAAACAAAACCCAGAGGAAGAGTACACAATGGTGGGTGAGATACTAACAACAACAAAAATGGAAGGGACCTGGGGTAGTCATATCAGATGACTTAAAGGTGGGCAAGCAATGTGAGAGGGCAGTAAGGAGGGCAGGGGATACTTGGATTCATAGGGAGAGGCATCACCACTAGAAAACAGGAAGTTGTTATCCTCTGTACAGACAGTTGGTGAGACCCCATCTGGAGCACTGTGTGCAGTTCTGGAGACCCAATCTCCACAAGGACATAGACAAGATGGAAGCTGTCTAGAGGAGGTCTGCACCGGAAGACATATGAAGAGAGACTAAAGGAGCTTAATATGTATAGCCTCGAGGAAAGGAGAGGGGTGACATGATAGAAATGTTCAAGTACATCAAGGGAATCAACAAAGTCCAAGATGGTAGTATCTTTCAAAAAAGGTGTGCAAGAACAAGGGGACACAATTTGAAGACAGGGGTGGCTCAGAGGTAATGTAAGGATTATTTTTCACAGAGAGGATTGTGGATGCATGGAGCGGCCTTCGGAGGAGGTTGTGGAGTCAAAACAATGATTGAATTCAAGCATGCATGGGACAGCCATAAGGCAATTCGTGGGGTGGGAGTAGAAAGAAGTAGGCTGCTGGTTAACTAGGATCTACAGCTTATCCATTAGGTAGGAAATGGGCAGACTGGGTGGGCCAAGTGATCCTTATCTGCCATCAAATTCTATATTTCTATGTTTCTATGTAATCTGTTAGAAATACCTTTAAATAATTTACTGAGGTCCATTATGCGCATTAGTAATTCAGTCCCCTCAGCCATTATGAGAGCTGAACTAGGCCTAACAAGTCTTCGAGCAACTTGTGCCACTAGGAAATTAAATTTTTGGATTAAGTTGTTACAGTACAATCCAAAGCTAAATATCTTATACCGCTTTATTGGAAATATACTCCTGGCTTAATTTAGAGCCCTTACAATCGAACTGGCTTTCACATATTTTTCAAATTATTGGTGTAGATAATTTAGAATATTTAAAACCTATCAAGCTAGGGGAATAAAAATTAGCCTCAAATAACAAAAATTTGTGTCAAGCAGAATTGCTGCTAAATACAAAATTCAAGACTTACAGTCTTTTTTATCCATAGTGTTTCTCCATTGCTAAGAGATAATGATAGGGCTCATTTCTTTCATCCCTATCTTGATCTAATTATGGACAATAAGTCAAGAACACTATTTTCAATATATAGATTAGAAGTCTTTCCAAGTTGTGTACTCTCTGCTAGATATCAAAGAGTACTGATATATATATATATATATATATATATATATATATATATATATATATATATATATATATATATATATATATATATATATATATATATGGCAGTTATTGTCAATGCTCCTTCCAAGATTTAGAGAATCTGCCCCATGTTATCTTTCTTTGTGCTTGTATGCTTGTACAACAAGCTCAGGGATAGGTAGTTAAAACCTATTTCGATTCAATATCAACCAAGGATCAATCTGTATTGTTGAAAATAATCTTTACAACAAGTGATGGAATCATTGTATCTGCGGTTTCTAAATACATTGATACAATCCATAAATTGTGGATTACGTTATACAAGCCTGGATGAGGCTTTTGACCTCTCTTGAGACAAACTATGTGTACCATTTCTATATAATGTTTCTGGTACTGGTAAAGATGACCTGTGTAAAATTAGAAATAGATGAATTTATTTTTGCACACTTGATGATTACATAGGTGCTTTGTGTTTATTTGTGACATATGCTCTTATACATCTGAGGACTGTGTAGGTGTCCAGTGTTCATATTTTAAATGTATGCTGCTATATTGATTATCTGTTCTTAACTTATTGCATGCTCCATTTTTTAGAATTGTTTCTGTATTTCTCGTATTCATAGTATAATTATATATTGAGTATTGTGAAAATCTGTAATGGTCTGTTGACTGAACAATAAAGATTATTATTGGTCTACAATTAAAAAGGTTTAAATCATGTTTTTGGTCTTGGCGTAACAAATAAAGTGGAATTGTACAAAACAAACACACTAGGACAGTTATGTAAAGTTCTACCTTAGTTTTTAGAGAATTCCAGTCCATAAAGAGTAAGTGCAGTCTCTAGTTCTTAGACTCTGGGTTGTGGCAGTTTGCTCCTCCGTGTGTTCAGGAGAGGTCCAGGTGAAAAGTATGATGCATGCCCTGAGTTGAGGCTTCAAATACCTTCTATAACTTGCAGTGTCAGCAATTATTCCAGTTCTAAAGAAACTGGCTTATTTACCTATCAGGTAAGTCAGAGCAACTACTCCTTTTGGCCAGGCGATGTCACTGTTCTGCTGTTTCCAGAATTCTAAGAATATAAAAATAAATCCTGACACATATAATTAACATAGATATGACATTCAGAATTTAAGCCAGTTGAAATTCCCTGAAGACAATTTGCACCCATAATACAAAATTCACATTAGCCTGTCAGAATGGTCATTTGCTGCTCAAATCTTGCTAAAGCTTCATGGGCTTTGAACTGGTGTCCTTCAATTAAGTTACAAGGAAAATCCTATAAGGCTTATGACTATATGAGCTGATTTTATTTCCTCTGGGTCATTAGTCAGGAAATGTAATTAACTTCTTGCCAAGCAAGCTGTTTTGCAGGTTACAGGACTATCAGCCATTAAAAAAATCCTTTCTCTTCACATTGGCATTTACCATGTGACATTTTAAACATGCACAAGAATATAATGGAACATAACCCGCACATCTGGCCATCTGACTGGCAGGGGCATAGCTTGCAACATCCCTCCTCCTAGACTGAATTTGTGGGAATCCATCCATGTGCATGATAGATTTTCATAAATGCTGTTCACTGCCCTAACTGGTGAGATAGGCCATCTGTATTTGTCTTGGCTGACCCTGCTCTGTGCATATTGGTCCTATTGTAGGTCTGTAGGACAATACTCCATCTTAAGAGATGACCATTTGTCTTACCCATCTGATTCAACCACACCAGGGGTTGTGATTGTATGTACCTTGAAGTGTCTCCCGTAAAGGTCTGGCTCTAATTTATTCAGGGCCCACACCAGTACAAGGCATTCCTTTTCAACTGTGGAATAGGCCTGCTCTTGTGGAAGTAACTTCTTACTCAGGTACAATTGGGTGATCCTTTCCTGATAAAATGTCTGGCTGAGGACTGCTCCAATCCCACATCCAAGGCACCTGTCTGGACTAAACATTGCTTAGAGTAACCTTGACTGGCTAACACAGGGGCACTGCACAGTACCTTCTTTAGCCATATGAAGGCTCATTCACAGGCTGGCACCCAGTTTACTTTTTGGGGCTTTCTTTCTTTAGCAGGCCAGATAGGTGAGCTTCCAGGGTACTGTAATTTGGAAAAATCTTTCAATAGTACGCTGTGGTCCATAAGAACTCTAACCTGCTTCTGGGTTTGGGGCAGACCACACCTCTATTGTTTCAATCTTTGCCTAATTAGGGTGAAGCTGACCCGCTCCATTACATGGCCTGAGATGCCACCTCTGCCAAAGCCACCTGGCATGTTTCAGGCTTGACAGTGAGCCCTGCCCTCTGAATCCTGCCCAACATGTCCTTCAGGTGAGATAGGTGTTTCTTCCAACTGGCATTGAAAAATGACTATCATCCAGATTCACCACTGTGTACTCTTCAGTACCATGTATCACCTGGTAGATCAAGCTTTGGAAGGTGGCAGGGTGTTTTACATTCAAAAGGCATTACCTGGAACTCGAATAATCTTATTGGATTGATGAAGGCTGATGTCTCCTAGCTCTGGCAGTTAACTTTACTTGCCAGTACCTGATTAGGTGTAAGCTGTTCAGGCCCAACCAAATTCCTTTTACTAAGGTAGAGACACACCTGTGTCCCTTAACCCATGGGTCTGCACCTCTTTTACACTGTCTCTACTGACAGAGCATGACTCCGTCATGTGGGTGCCTCACATCACATCACCGCACAGCTCACAGAGCCGCCTCAGTATTGCCCAGTTCAGGCAGTGCCGGCCCCAATCTCAACATCTGTGTACAGCTCAAAGCTGGTGTGGGGCTCGGTACTGCCTGTTGGGGGCATACCGCTGACGGGTCCTCCACGGCCACGTCCCCTGCAGCATGCCTTCTCACCCCTCATTACAGCAAACAAAAGTACCTCAGTTATAGAAGCCACAGTTGTACCCAGTCTACAATCATCAGCAAACTTAGAAATCCATATATAAGGATGACTGCCTTTTAGAGATGAAATATAGACATTAAAAGACAAGGCCCCAATACCAAACCCTGAGGTACCCTGCTGGTAATTGCAGATCAATCTGACATCACACCTGACCACCACTCTTTGCCTCCTTTCAGTCAGCCGTTTAGCTATCCATTTTATGAAGTTACTGTAAATTCCCACTCTAATCAAAATTTGTATTAATTCCTCGTGGGGTAGCTTGTCAAAAGCCTTGGCAAAGTCCATAAAAACTACTGTACATCCACCAGTTTGCCATTATCCAATTTTGTACTGACATTTTGTAAAAGGATAGTAAGTTAGTCTGACATGATCTAGACTTAATAAAACTATATCTGCTGTTATATGATCAACTATGATATCCTTTAAATCCCTCCATAACTTTTACCCATTAGTGATGTCAAACTAATTGGCCTAAAGTGGCTGGCTCAGATCTAGATCCTTTTTGTGGAGATGGACCACCAAAGCATTCCTCAAGCTTGAGAAACCTCACCACTATCCAGGTATGTTTGATTTAAAAAGCTAAGTGGATCCACCAAGTGGTCTGCAAGTTCTTGAAGGATTCTTGGGTGAATGTTATCTGGGCCTGGAGATTTGATGATGCCTAATTTTCTCAGCCTGCTCATTATCTTCACAGGTGTTATTTTAATATTTCCAGCTAGCGATGCCTATTTATCAGAAATATAGAGTGTATTTCAGGATTAAAAACTGAACAAAAGTAATTATTGTGTATATTTACTGGCTTCTGCTAGTTAACCATGTCACCATTAATATCTTTGAAGGGTCCTATTATTGAGTAATGGTTCTTCTTGTTGTTAATATAAGAGAAAAATATTTTCTATTGTCTTTAATCTTACTGGCCAAAGTAAACTCCTGCTGAACCTTCTCTTTTTCTAGTTAACTTAACCAATTCAACACGTTCATTATATGCTGAGTAGTTCTTCTGGGTTTTTCCCTCATGTATTTCTTGAATAGTCTATCTTTGCTGTTGATTAAGCATTTAATTTGTTTGTTTAACCAGCTTGGATTGGATTTTGACTCTCACATGTTTAGTCTTATTAGTTGGAATATACAAAGTAATTAATTTATTAAACATTGTAAGAAGTACAATCCACATATCCTCAGTGTTCTTCCCTTGAAAAGCCTTAGACCAATCCCACAATTCCACATCTTGCCCTAATACGGCGAAATTTGCTTTTGCCAAATTTAATTTAGTTGTTTCTTCAGATTTAGAACAAAAATTTAAATTTTGAGTTAACTCCATCCCCTATTATACATGAACTTTAAAGTGATCGCTATTGCCCAGTGGGGTAAAATCTGTACCAGTTATTAAGTCACTCATATTTGTTGTCTGAGGACCAAAATTTTGTTCCTCTAGTATTTTCATGTACTAGTTGTACTAAACCCAGCTAATCGAATGCATCTAAATATAGCTGTTCAGCTTTATTACCTGCCTTTGCCAACTTCCAGTCTATATTAGGGAAATTGAAGTCACCCAACACTATTAAATTGTCCTCTGGATTTAAATTATTGAGTAAATTTAAAAAATAACATCTTTGTCTTTTGTATTAGATGGTGGCCTATAAAAGCCCAATTATGATTTTAGGGCCACTAGATGGTATTAACCTAAGCCAAATAGTTTCAGCTTCAAGGTTGTCATAAGGCAACTGTATACTATTGATGGAATTATGCACATATATTGCAATGCCCCCACCTTTCCTATATGATCTAGATTTGTGATATAAGTTATAACCTGGTATTGATTTCTCCCAAAAATCATTAATATCCCACCAGGTTTCTGTAATGCTGGCTATTTGTATGTCATGTGTTAACAAGAAGTCTTTAAATTCATCATATTTATTTGTAAGAATCATAGAAACTTAGAATTTGCTGGCAGATAAGGACCGCTTTGCCCACCCAGTCTGCCCATTTCCCTACCTAATGGATAAGCTGCAGATCCTAGTTAACCAGCGGCCTACTTCTTTTACCCCACCACCTACAATTGTCTTATGACTGTCCCATGCATGCTTGAATTCAACCATTGTTTTGACTCCACAACCTCCTCCAGAAGGCCGTTCCATGCATCCACAACCCTCTCTGTGAAAAAATACTTCCTTACATTACCTCTGAGCCGCCCCCTGTATCTTCAAATTGTGCTCCCTTGTTCTTGCACACCTCTTTTTGAAAGATGCTACCCTCTTGGACTTTGTTGATTCCCTTGAGGTATTTGAAAGTTTCTATCATGTCCCCCTCTTCCTCCTTTCCTTGAGGCTATACATATTAAGCTCCTTTAGTCTGTATTCATATGTCTTCTGCTGCAGACCCTGCACCATTTGTTGCCCTCCTCTGGACAGCTTCCATCATGTCTATGTCCTTGCGGAGATTGGGTCTCCAGAACACACACAGTACTCAGATAGGGGTCTCACCAGCTGTCTGTACAGAGGGATAACAACTTCCTGTTTTCTACTGGTGATGCCTCTCCTATGCATCCCAGTATCCTGCAGCCCTCCTTACTGCCCTCTCACATTGCTTTCCCACCTTTAAGTCATCTGATATGACTACCCCAGGTCCCTTTCCATTTTGTTGTTGTTAGTATCTCACCCCCCATTGTGTACCTTCCCTGAGTTTTTGTTTCCTGGTGCATTACCTTGCACTTCTTAGCATTGAATCTAAACTGCCATACATTTGACCATTCCTCTAACCTTGCCAAGTCCCTTCTTATCCTTTCCACCCCACCTTGTGCATCAACTCTGTTGCAGATCTTTTGTCATCTGCAGAGAGACACACTTTTCCTTCCAGTCCCTCTGCAATGTCACTTATAAAGACATTGGAGACATTAAGCTGTCACAAGGGAGGCTCTGAGGAAGGAGGCAGAGGACACCACAGGGAAAGGAAGCAGCTCCTGGTGGGGACTCAATTATTAGGGGGATGGAACTGGGGAGCAGGGAAAACTGAAGTTAGGACAGACACAGTAAACAGTATTTAGACCCTGTGGGTTTAAACTCTTCCTGCACTGAAAATCTTAACAATTGTAACAAAAGTACAGCTAGGTCCACCTCCCTCTGTTGATTGAAGACTGCCTTTTCTGATATTTCTAAGTTCCTTATTTCACCTTTCAGTTAGAAATATCCTCCACCTGAAGAATATTAACTTTTGTAAAGAATCTGCTTCAAACCAAAGAAAAAGAAAGCATTCAGAAAGTACAAGACTTCTGGAATTTGTAAGTATCATTCTCCATGCCTTAACACTATTATAACCTATTACTTTATTTGTGTTGAATGCCTTACTGACATGGATTGCCCTTGCACCAGTTTAAATGGAAATCAATCACTTTATTCAATTTTCTACCTAGAATCCTGGATCTTGCTAAGCTGAGGTGCAGACCATCAGATTTAAATAGGGATATGTTGCTGAAGGTAATGAAATTTTCCATAAAGCCCAAATTGTTGCTTATGCAAAAGTTCTTAGCCAGTTATTTATTGACTTAATTGCTTTATTTTTATAGTTGAGATACCCATGCGTTGGTAATATGTCTGAGAATATTAAGTCTCCTCCTTTTGTTTGATTCTCATTGTTATGGCAGTTATTTTAGGCTGAAATGCATTCTGGCTAGTTTTGTATACATCGTTAGTACCAATGTGTACTAAAACTAATGGGTTCTCTGTATTCTCCATGAGCCCTTCAATAAGTCTGACACATCACCTGCTTTAGCTCCTGGAAGTGGTCCGGTGTTACAGGTTCAGAAAGTAAAGAAAAAATATGCAAGTTCTTTAAGAAGAAAGCTTCAGGGTTTTTTTTGGTTTAATCAGGAGCTACTGTGCCAAAATGTAAAAGTAAACACTTGAGTTTACAGGGCGAGCAGTGAGTGCTCTAACTATCATGCTGATCTACCTCGTCCAGGTTTAGCAGAGATATCAAGAGGTCAAGTACTGTGATTATTCTACCATACAGAGATGGAGAGGGCATTGATACACAAGGCATGGTGTTTTTGTTGTTTGTTTTGTAAATCAACTCTGTCTGTATTAATACAGTACAGTACTATGCTAAAAAGTAAAAGCAAAGTAAATGCTTAGGTTTGCAGGCTGAGTGGTGAGCAGTGGATGCTCTGAGATTCCAATACAGTATCACACCAATGTGGATCTTTTAGGGCTGCAACCAACCCCCATGGCACTTCACACTTCCGAATCCAGGGCAATCCCTCAGCAGTCGAAGCAGGCTTTGAACTCTGCCATGGCCGAGTATTTGCTTCCTCCTTTTGTAAAATATATCATCAATTCTCTTTTTGTTATAAGTAAAACAAGAAAGCAGTGATGTGATTTAAAATGGTATACATCCCCAACATTGACATGCTGACAGCAGAGTCCCCTACAGCGACAACAGCACCACGTCACTGTGGGAACCCTCTGGCACTCAGAACTGTCTGTGGGGTCCTACATCCCTCCAGACTCAGCTCAAACTCAGACTTAAGAATTCTAAGTGGGGTGTGTGTGGGGCATAGCCCTCATGTGGGGGATTGGAGGCAAAGCCCCCAAGAAAACACTTGTTGCTTCTGGCAAATCGGCAGCCGACTATCGGGCTGTTTGATAAATATTTTGTGGATGACCCATCGTGAATCCATTTAAAATAGGGTCCTTGTAGTTGTAGCAATGGGTCACAGAGGCAAGTGGCAGGAGTCTGTCAGGTGGGATACTACATCAGTCTCTCGTTCTCTCTCTTTCTCTATCTCTCTACATGTGCATGCATGGATTGCAGTTTTAACATAGAAACACATTTCTATGCTTAGATTTCAAATGTACAATGATATCCAAGAAGAGCAAGCCACAGATGGACTGGTGTACTGTTACTCCTCCACACACACACACACACACACACACACACACCAGCCTGACATTGCTTTTCCTCCATTATAGAGATAATAATATGCTCATATTACCATGCATCTGACCCTTTCTACTTATAGCAAATAAATTAGTGAAAGAGTTTAAGTAAATTCCTTTATCCACTAATGCACTAATGGTCTTTACCAAGAGCTACTCATTCTTCTTAACTAGTCAATAGCTACCTAAACGCTAAAAGGCTAACAGAGCTATTGCATTTAACCAAGATATTCTAACATATCTAGACAGTTTAAAATTTTAATTAGCTCAGCTGATAAGACAAATATGCTGCTATACTATTAAAAACACATAAGTGAGTATTCAGTACATATTTAAACTTAAATCAGAGTCCAAAAGCTATTATGGGTTGCTTGTTTATAAGGAGACAAAGTCTGTGAAATTCTAATACATGTTCTTTTTCTGCTTCTTTGAGTCTTGTACATCTTAATTTCTAATCAGCTAGATTAATTATACGTGTAGCATGACATAGCATTGTTGTCTTAAAGTTATTTTTCTATAGAAGAGTGTGACAGTTCTTGAATTTCTGCTTTGCAAAAATTTCATCAAAGGCAGATCATGAAATACAAAAATAGTTTTATTCTGAATTTCAGTATATTTCTTTTTAAAGACTGCCTGCATTACAGTATCTTTCTCACAAGACTTGCAAACTTTTGCTACTACCATCAAGGGATGAGATAAAGTTATAATGCAATTTTTGAACAGCAGCAGTGTTTTAGTGCAATTTAAAATGCTGTGGAAATTGTACCTCTGGGTACTCCCTCTTCTTGTGGATTTTTATGATCAGAGCTGGCAGAAAGCATCAAAGCCACATCTGTGGAGAGTGCACATTGGGAACAAGATGCCAGTGTTCTCAGACAAACACACCTGATTTGAGGACATTTCAGATATGTTTTATATGTCATCCTAGGGCTACTGCACATGATCAATCATGTGCATGGTAGCTCTGGGATGAACAAAAAAACTACATGGATGCAGAATGAACCCATAGCTAGCCTGGACTTTTTAGAGATGTTTCTTTTATTGTGGGCCATACTCACCTTTATATAAGTCTCCAAAACATGCAGTAGGTGCCAACATGCCAACATTGAGCAGCACAGTAAGAGAGACTAAAGCAACTAAGACTCAGGCTATAGGACAGGCAAATGGTGACCCAGCCAGCCAGCCACCATTTAAATGAAAGAAAAGCCCATTTGCTTGTTACCTTTTATTGGACCAACATATGTCTTGAACACAGATGACATGGTACACAAGCTTTCAAGGCCTCACAGGTCCTTTCTTCACTTCTGAAGGAAAGAATTGTTGAGCACCTAGAAGCCAGTGAAGCACAGGACCCAAGTCAGCATGGATTCACAGCGGGAAGGTCATGTTAGACAAATCTAATTGATTTCTTTGACTTGGTGACCAAATTAGTAGACTAGGGAGGAGCTGTGGACATGGCCTACTTAGACATTCGAAAGGCATTTGACACAGTCTTGCACAAAAGATTAAGAAACAAATTAGCCAGCCTAGGTGGGTCCCAGAGTGGTAGCCTGAGAAAACACTGGCTGGACAACAGGACACAATGGGTAATAGTAAATGGAGTTAATAGTGAAGAAAGGAGAGTTACTAGTGGGGCATCTCAGGGTTCAGTACTGGGGCTGGTCCTTTTTAATGTCTTTCTAAGTGACATTGCTGTGGGACTGGAAGAAAGTATGTCTTTGCAGATGACACAAAGATCTGCAACTGGGTTGATATGCAGGTGGGGTGGAACGGATGAAAAAGGACTTGGCAAGGTTGGAGGAATGGTCAAATGTATGGCAGCTTAGATTCAATGCAAAGAAGTGTAAAGTAATGCATCTGGAAACAAAAACCCAAAGGAAGAGTACACAATGGGGTGAGATACTGACAACAACAAAATGGAAAGGGACCTGGGTGTAGTCATATCAGATGACCTAAAGGTGGGTCAGCAATGCGAGAAGGCAGTAAGGAGGGCTGGGGGATACTGGGATGCATAGGGAGAGCATCACCAGTAGAAAACAAGAAGTTGTTTGCCCGCTGTACAGACAGTTAGCAAGACCACATATGGAGTACTGTGTACAGTTCTGAACCCCATCTCCACAAAGACATAGGCAGAGTGGAGGCTGTCCAGAGAGAGCAACTGAAATGATGCAGGGTCTGCACCAAAGACATATGAAGAAAGACTAAAGGAACTTAAGATGTATAGCCTCAAGGAAAGGAGGGAGAGGGGGACATGACAGAAACTTTCAAGTACCTCAAGGGAATCAACAAAGTCCAAGAGGTAACATCTTTCAGAAAAGAGATATGCAAGAACAAGGTGGCACAATTTGAAGATAGAGGGGGATGGCTCAGAGGTAATGTGAGGAAGTATTTCTTCACATACAGGGTTGTGGATGCATGGAACAGCCTTTCTGAGGAGATTGTACAGTCAAAAACAGTGGTGGAATTCAAGAATGAATGGGACAGACATAAAGCAATTCTAGTGGGGGTAGGAGGAAGTAGGCTGTTGGTTAACTAGGATCTGCAGCTTATCCATTAGGTAGGGAAATGGGTAGACTAGGTGGGCCAAGTGGTCCTTATCTGCCATCAAATTCTATGTTTCTATGTTCCAAATGAGTAGCTATTCATCTGAAGGAAGGACCAGAAAGGCACTGAAGGTTTGTGTACTGCACATACGTGGTTCTGTTTTCTTTTTACCATTTATCTATTTAGTTTGCCCTCAACTGACCCTCCTCTCAGCACCCACCACACCACTCCCCTCAGAAATGTCAGAGTGGCACTGGGGTCTTAATCAGTGAGTCTCGTCCCTCCCAAATATGTAACAGTGGCATGGGGGTGCTCAATCTCCCAGTACAGCAATCCCCCCCATCACTACCGCACATACATTATTTATTATTATTTTGTTTTTACTTTCTTCCCTCCTCCGACCATCCCTCTCAGCACCCACCACCCCACTCTCCACCCAAAAAACATAATAGTGACACTGGGGTGCCAAATTCCCCAGTGTTAGAATCAGCATCTCAGTCTTCATTTTTTTATTTTTGTTTCCTTTGACCTGTAACAAGAAAACTGTCCATCGATGTCTTTGCACTGTTTCTGACCCCCACCCACCCCTCCCTCTCTGCACCCACCCCAAGTCCTTATTTACCCATTGGGGTCCAACGCTGTAATCCTCTCTGGATTGCAGACACTTCTTCACTCTTCAAAGCTGGATTACCAAACTGAAGAAACAGGTACACAGTTCAATGTATTTCAATAGGGTTTGAACTTGGAGGCATAACTTGGACATTTATGCATATCTTTGGCCCAAATTTCCAACATGCCTTCTTTGGGACGACACCTCATGAACAATGTCACTGTCATTAGGCAAATCTGTTCTGAAAGATAATTTCACAGTCCCTGTGCAAAATCACCCTTTGGGCAGGAGTTGAACATTTCTCTGCCCCTGTTCATGTAGTGGAGGTCATAGAAAGGGTATGTTGAAAATGTGGTGTAAACATATTAAAAACAACAAAGTTATGAGCCTACATTGAAATTTTCAAGCACAGCCTTGTGACTTTGGAAATTGTCAATATTTTCCCTAGATTTACAACATAACCATATCTTTGCAGTACCTCATGAATGTGACAGCTGTCATTTCTCAAATCCTGTCCAAAATTTTTTTTTAACATCCTGAAAGGGATTTTCAGTGCCTTCACAAAATCACCTTTAAGACAGGAGTTCAACATTTTCTCTGCCCGTCTTTATGAGGCAGGGTCATTACAAGACTATATGGAAAATTTGGTGTAAAAATATTATGAAAGAAATGAACAGTATTTTACCCCAAATTCCTCAGCTGCAGCCCGTTGACTCTGGCCAGATTTTGTTTCATATGAAACAGCTATTCAAAGACCATACTGAGCATGCTCAGAGTGAAATTTCAAATCCTTAACTCTGGAACAGGTTAATATTTTTCACAAACCAATAACAGGTACCACTTGAGTCCATGCCCTTTCTACCCTGAAAATTACAAACCAAACTTCCAAATCAATCGGGCACTAGGTAATGACAAAAAAAAAAAAAAAAAACTCAAGCCAACTCTGACTTTTTCATTTGTTTGCTGTCTGTTTCTTGGAATCTACACATCTGACTGGAACACAACTTGGCATATCAAGAGACCTTGATCACAAGACTGTGCACGCAAAATTTGGTGAAAATCTGTTAATTCATGGTGAAGCTATTAAAGTGCAAAATTAGAGTTTAACATTAAACATACTGCTCAATCCTAACTATAGTGGTGCAGTATATGCAAAATACATATTAAAAAGTATAAGAGTTGCCATTGATGGATGCTAATATACTGAGGTGGGTAACATTATGCCATAAATTTCATTTGTTTTTATAAGTTTTGCATGCTTCCTGATTAATAAATTGTTTTTTTGAGGCTGTGATATTGTTATATAACTTGAAATCTATAAGGCTAGAAATCATATAGTAATTGGGATGAAAGTAAATCAAAGACTAGAAAGAGATACATTCATTAAGGTCAACAATGAACATTATTTATGACTAGAGCTCAGCAGTGGACAGTGGGGTCCTAGTTGGTAACATACTCAGTCATAACTTCAAAACAACCAATCTACAGCAGTGGTAATGCAATATCACGTGCCACTAAGAAGCTAGAGTATGAAACATTCATTGATGACCCCATGGCTTTTAAGTCCTACAATAGCAACACTGTTTTGTGCCTGTCTGAATTAAATGCACCTTGTACCCTTCTCTGAGTTGTATCTAAAATAAGCCTCATTTTAAGTGGCTTTTTATTTTATTTATTTTATGTAATTATTACTAGACAAAGGTAGGATGGCATAGTGCAGTACAGCTTACAGAGTCAGAGACAAAAGTTAATAGATGGTGCAGTAAGAATTAGTTATAAGCTTAGGCTATCAAAGAGACACCAATTTCTAAATGAGCAAATACAATTTGCAGTATGAATTACCCCATGCCAATAATTGGTCTGGGACTCAAAGAGGCACAACTGAACTCTGAAAGTCAAACCAGATCCATGGCCCAGGAAAACTAAATTCACCAATGGCCAGCTTCTCACCCTTGTCCCCCATGCAGTACCTCTTTCACTAGGACTGAACTGCAGTTCTTCCTACCCACACTCAAAGTATTATTTTTCTTACTTTGTTGTTCCTTCATAAATCCTGACTGCCGGTGCACTACTGAATTTCTTCTACGTTATCTGATATAAACACTTATGGACTCTTTAAGTATAATATCACAATGTTATTTTGCATGACATTCATACAGTACATATGAGATATACAGCAGTCTGAATTTGACTTGCCATTTATCTTCATGAGAGAGGGGCAGGACTTTAACTTATGAGTGATGAGGCCATACGTGAGATGTGAAGGCTCTTTGTATTTACAAATGAAGATAAATGGCATTTTCTGAGTCAGGCCATTGCATATCTGGCTGAGAGAATACAACACATTTTCAGATGTAAACCTTTCAAATGCATTCATTTTCTGGAGCTGTAACTGTTTAGTTTGATGTCTCTGCTCTGCTTAGAATTATGTATAGTTTCATTACATTGTCATCAAAGATTGTTACCCCACCCATCTTGGATATAGTAAAGAGATTATTAGAGAAATGGAGTACACTACCATTGTCAATGCAGGGCAGGTCAAACATCTTGAAAATAACTATCTTGCCTAAATTCCTGTACCTTTTTCAGGTACTGCCCTGCCAATACCTAACAGGTTTTTTTTCAAGCAGCTGAGGGCCTATGTCACATCATGGATATAGAATAAGAATATCCCAAGAATAAAGTATGAACAACTGACACAGACACCATAAAAGGAAGGTTTTCAGCTCCTCACTTTCTCCATTACTATTTGTGACAGGATTGAATAAGACCCTGTCCCATTTGTTATGTGGGGAGAGTTAAAAGCAAGGATCTGTTCTATCCTCTCTTTATCTGTCTCTTGCCTGCTTGATTGCACAATCACATTTTCTGAGAGACCTAAGAACTGATCACTATTACAGCCTGCGATCCCCCCACCACCCATCTCCCGGCCTTTACTTGCTGTTTCTATGTTTTTCCCTTGCTTATCTGCGGTTGTAAAACTATATTTAGATCTTTGCGTGAAACTAGGATCCTTTGGTTTGATAATGTATGCAGTTATATTATACATTTTAATATAGGTTTATCTATTTTCTGCTATTTAATCAGTATAGAAACTAATAATTTTTACAATGTTTTTGAAGTATGTATGATATGAGTGTTTATAAAATGGGCAAAATAAATCCAAAATACTGATTGGCTGAAAGCTGCTTTCAGCCATATCCTTACAGAACATATTATGCCAACCAGCACTTTTCTTCTCTGGCAACCTCACAACAGGAAAATATTAATAAGTTATTGGCACGTCAAACTGTTTTGACAGCTGTGCACACATCACAGGTATGACCTATGCTGGCTGACCTGCAGCCCCCAATTGCTCTCTAACCATATCAAATATATAAAACCAAGTAAAACATTTAAAAACAAGTGTATGCTGACCTCTGCTGATGGCAAAAAGGACAGAGCAAACTGAGAGCTGTGGGTTGAAAATCCCTCTGCACATCCACCAGCAGTCCTCTGTTAGTGATCAATTGCACAAGATGGCAGCTTAACAATATGCTCCACTTTTAAATAGCAACTTGTCCATTGTTTTGGCTCCCATTTAAAAGAAATTATCTGTCTCAACAAACTCAACAAAGTTTTCTTTTCTATAGAAACCCAAAGCAGCAAATGAGTTTGTGCGGTGGCCACTGAGGGGACATGCTTGCTCCCAGTCAGCCAGCCTTTTAATGTAAATAAAAAACAGCAAACAGGTGTTTTGTGGTGACAGATAATGTCTTTTAAATGGGAGCCACATGATGGAAAAGTTACTATTTAAAAGTGCAGCACATTGTAAAGCTGGCATCTCATATACTGGATCTCTAAATGAGGACAGCTGGTGGATGTAGCCAGATTTTAAACCGCAGCTCATGATTTGTTCTTCTTTTTTGCCGTTGGCAGAGGTTAGAGTACACTTCTTCTTAATGTTTTATTTAGCTGTAATTGGGTACAGTTAGAGCATGACTGGGGAGGGCTGCTGTAGACACAGACAATCAGGCACCAACTTGTAATAAATTCTCATTGAAGAGCTCCACTAAACACAATGGCAGGGACACTTTTATTATTTTTACTGATCATATTTTATACTGTTTTATCTCCATTCTGTATGTGCATGTTTTTAATTAATTTCTGTACTGTGGGCCCATTTTATAATGTAATAACACACTCCAAGGTGTGGACTATCTCTGATAAGAGCACATCCAGGTGCATAAGGCATGGTACAAGCACCTAATGCCTTACATCACACTTGGGCATGCTCTTATCAGGAGATAATCCACATCTTGTTGTGTGTTATTGCTTGCTTCTTGAATGTATGTTTTATGTATACAGGACTACTTTGAAGATAGGCCTTTTGGACCTAAAGTTTCAACCTGTTAAAATAAAGTTTTAACTAACTAATTAACTAACTAACTAACTACTAACTAATTATTGAAATTATTGCTAAAAGCTGTTTGAAGCTCAGGGAGTTAACTCTGAGATGCAGTTTGACCTCCACAAACTGTTTTGCAAAAGTTATCAACATGAGATTAGTTTTGGGACACCATGTTCTATTTTATTGCACCTGCAAAGAAAGAAACTGACAACATTCTGATACATTTTGTGAGAAACAAGAGGTATCTTAATGAGATCAGTATGCATTAGTTAATTGCCAAGCAAAGACTTCTTATAAAAGAGCAGCAATCTTTTTGGAGACAGAGACAGATTGAAATTTAGAAATAGAGATACCCTCAGATGAAGGACTTTGTTTTCTTTGTTTGTACTGCCTTTGTAAATAGCTATCATGAACAACTGTGTTTACTGTATTGTTATTGAAAATAATAAAATGCTACTTGCAAGCTTTATAACTGCTCTTGTTTTTTCTATGCTTCCTGACCTGTGCCTCGACAGCACTATTGGGCAGTGCAGTTGGCAGGGGTAAAAGAGTGGTTCCACTAAGGCCACTAAATTCACATACAGGGATTAAACTTGAAAAAGCTTGGACAGACAAGTTTAGGTTACTTGATCTCATCTATAGTTCCACTATTAAAAACATTGTGTGTTAAGGGCAATAAGGAACACGGGGCTGGCAGTACAGCTTAGTGGTTAGAGGAATGAGGTGAGAATAAGCTTGATACATCCAGGAGACCAGACCTGAGTTTGATTCTCACAATCTCCACTTGCATACTGTGTGACTCTGAACAAGTCACTTAACCACCCAGTGCTCCCAGGTCACCCTGAAAACAGGTACTTGTGCCTAGTGGGCCTTACCCAGTTATCAAAGACAAAAAAGTCATAGAACATCTTATAAGAATCAAAAAAGCTCACAAAGTTAAACAGGTGGAAATGGGACTCACCACACAATCTCTGATATGGCAGAACACTCTGTTTCCCCTGTTGTTTCAGAGACCCAGAATATAAGCTATGGGAGGCCAAGGGGATAGAAGTGTTGGGTTATTTATATAAGGAAGGCTCCTTTATGACATTAGAAACCCTTGTGCAACAGTATGGCATACTGTTCATGCATACATTCAAGTACAGTATCCACAACTTGCACACTTTCTTAGAGGTAGACTGGTGCCTCCATGGCCCTGCAGGAACCTTTGAATTTTCCCAGTTATCTGATGCAGCAAATAATATTACAGGGTTGATATCAAAGCTATACTGTAGCTTAATGAAACTGATACCATACAAGGGAGATACATACAGACAAAATGGGGAGAGATATTGGGGTCAGACATTACACAGGAAAATTGAGAAGACATAGCAGAAAGTGGTTGGGGAGCAACAATTCAGAGTAAACTGAAACTCATACACTACTTCACATTGCACTGGGCCTACTACACCCCAGCTAGGTTAAAACATTCTTGAATTAGCGATTGAAAATGCCCCAGCTGCATAATAGAGAATGCAGACCTCTCTCACATGAAGGTTCACTGTCCTTGTCTAAAAGCTCACTTGTCAGCAGTTGAACACACTCTGGAACCAGTGAATAACAATGTCACCTCAGGAAGTCCTACTGGGTGACATGTCAGATCAAGATGACTTAAACTCCGGCAAAGAAAGCTGGCTCATATTGCTGCAGGGCTGGCCAAACAGGGTTTTGTTCTCAATGGAAGAAGGCTAACCCATCAGTATATAAGTATGGTTAACAAAAATGAAAGCGTGAATGAACCTGAAGAGATTGGTCTACAGAGTATGTGGAAAGGAGCACACTTTGACAACAGATGGTCACAGTTTGAAAATTATATAGATACACATGGTGCAGGTCAAGGGAAGAAACAGGGATGTAAAAGCCAGTTCTGGCAATGTCTAAGGACTCCCATTAATAGAAATAGAACACGGATGGACCTAGCTTTCACTAAGAGATCACAAATAGAATTTATCCAGATTCTTCTCCAATTAGCGGATATTGGCAGTCATATATTAGAGGTTAATTTATGAACCATTAAAGTCAATGAGTTTATTACAGCAACTTTTAGGTAATGTAAATAGTTGTAGGTCTCTGTTGCAGTTTTTCTCTTTCTGTTTTAAATATAAGCTGATAAGTGACTGAAAAGGCTTCTGGTCAAAATTCAAAATGTAATGCATTGCAGATTGTATATATCATGAGCATGTCACAATGATAGTGATAATGGATGTGTATCAGCTGAAAAATTCAATAAACTATATTGGAAAATCAAGCATTGTTACATCTGCTTTATCATTGATTAAGTACAGTAATCTAATATACTGTATCTAACCTCTGTAATTCTGATTGTGACATAACTCCTACTCTGAGATACTATAACTGTAAGCATATTCATCTTAATGCTGTAGTAGAGATTTCATCATTAAAAGACTACCCTTTATATTGTGAAATTGATTGTCACTGGTGTTGTATATAAGGAGCAAGGCATGAGCAGGGGATGATATGCTATGTTAATGTACTGTGTAGTGGGTTAGAGTCCTGAGTTCAAAGGGAAAGGACTTAAGCCACCACAAGGTATACTGACATAGCATAATCTCCCCAATGGAATTGTCTTATTTCACTTATAAAATGTTTAGTTCGTTTTCAGTGGTGAGTAGTGCTTTAAGGTGGTGCTGTATCTTTAAATGGTTGGTTATAGGGCAAAGTAATGTATCTGGGAAGACAGAACCCCCATTACTCATATGTGCTTTGTGGTTCACCCTATTACTGTATCCACTTGTGATGAAAAAGACTTGGGTGTCATTATTTCCAATGATTTTGACAACACTAAACAAATTAATGATGCCATCAATAAAACCAATAAAGTCATCTGGTCTATTCGATGTAATATACAATCTAGGGACATAAAGGTCCTAATGCCATTATTTAGAGCCTATGCTAGGCTACACTTGGATTATGCCTCCCAATTATGGTGCCTTTATAACAAATCTAAGTGTTCACAATTAGAAATAGTACAACGAAATTTACCAATCCCATCTATGGTTTATATGATGAGCCCTATGAAAACAGATTACAGAAGCTAAATTTGATGTCCCTAGAAACCTGTCAATTAAGAGGTGACATTACTACTCTACAACATCATTCATGACCCATTTTGATGACTGAACAAGGTCTTAGGTTTAAGGATTGAACTTAGAATACCAGAGGCGCCCATTACAAAAACTAGGCAATTTATTTAATTTCATTAAGAGGAAATATTTATTTACCCTAAGAGTGGTGAACCCTTGGAATAAACTGCCAGAGGGTAGAAAGATTAGTAAAAGTAAGAATGAATTAAAAAAAAATGACTGGATAATTTCATATTATCTGGAGGAATTCAGTATTATACCTCCTGAATCACGGAAGCGATTATGGGCACAATCCACTTTCTTGCTTCTTACCATTCCTTAGTATGATCCTTAGTATTAAAAATAATTAAATGTGCAGCAGGGCTTAGGTTGCAGCTGATAAACTGTACTGCCTGAGTGCAGTTTAATTGCAAGGAGTGGGTTATATTGTTGATTTAAATAATTATTCCAGACACAACTTCCTTTACTTCCCAGGTGATCTATGAGGCTAAGATGGAAGGCTAGACTGTGATTCCTGTTCTTTGCATGTGATCTGAGTCAGATCTAGTAGCCTGGATGCACTACTGGGCAGCTGAGCTTCAAGGGTTATAATGTTAGATTGGTAACTTCATTAGGGCACCATTATTAGAGAGTGGCAACTAGTTCACCTCACATGATGGTGAACTGCATTTCATAGCACTTGGTAGGGATGGCACTGAAGAGTATTGCACTTGCCCAATAGATCTCCAACATGTAGGTGATTATAATAAAGTATGGCGGGTGCTGGGGGAATAGCTCCTCAAGGTGAGATATGCATAGTTCACAGCCCCGAAAAAAGCTGCACATGCCCGGGGCATTCGTTTAGATTAGAGTCAGGCAGCACAATGGCTGGGTGCAATGTTCACCATCAGCATTGTGCTGTCATCATAATGATGGTCACCCTTGTCCTTGTCTCAGTGATATGAGGAATCAGATTCAAGCAGGAGTTTGAGCTGTCCCTTGTTTTGCTTTGTTTTTATGTATGCCAAATAGGTAAATGGATATTTGATTAGCTTTTTGATCAATATTTGTAGAGACTTTGTAGATGATTAAGTGATACAGTATATGTATTGCTGGTTTATATGAGTAGGAAGTACATTGTATTTCTTTTTCAAAGCTGTTGGATGGACTTTCTTTACAGTTTGTGGTTCTTCAGTAATGTTTCTGTGTGTAGAGGAGTCATGTGTTTTGTTTTGAATTTGCATGATTTATTTTGGATGCTGCTGTGTTGCTTTAATATGCATTGTGAATATTTTAGCCCTTAAGATGCGTAATTAGCATACAGGCATTTTTGACCCTGATTTGTTGTGCTCCTGTTAATGCACCTCTGGCATATCTCCCAACCAGAGTACAGTCAAACTCACTTAAGTGATGATTGCTTGAGTGAATAGTCCTCTTAATTTTTTTTATTTATTCATAATTATTAATTTTACACTAATACAAACAATATACAGTACATTGAAATATTGTCAAAAATAAATGTTATTTCAATATTGTGGATACTTACACCATCAATATTAATCAAAATCATAAGTTATAGATAAAGTCCACTATGTGGGGTAGATCCAGGAGGTTAATGAGAAATAAATTATAGCTAACTTATAAAGAATAAGATATAATAGAACCTGTAACTTAGAATTAATGAAAACTATAGCAGGGTTAGCCACAAGCTTATAGTGTCTAATTACTGATCATAACTTGTTATTATTTATTCTTACTCTTGTTACCAAAACCATATAATTGATATTAGTTAATATATATCAATTGTCTAAATTCCTCAGTTAATATACAGTATTAATTGTCTAAATTACTTAAAGATTTTTATCCCTCAATGTCATCTTCCAAGGATGGCATTTCCTGTTCAGTATTGTTCTCTTTTTTCTCCTCTTCTTCTCTTTTCACAGTTTTGTCTCCATAATATAAATCTTCAGCTGATCAGGGTCAAAGAATAGTCTTTTCTTCTGCACATACAAGACTACTTTTAGCAAGACACAGAACTTTCATAATGACACCAATTTCCTTCACCTCTTTCTTATATTGTTAAAATTGTTTCTTTCCATTAAGTGTTGCTGGGCGATATCAGGAAAGATATGACACACAATTTATTTACAGAGAAGTGCATACATTTTCCATTTAAGTGAATATTTTCTAAATGGCCTGATTTCTTTCACATATTGGCAATGTTAATTGACCCTGTTAAGGGAAAAAGGAATCGTCAGCCCAGATGATAACACAGTCTGTTACAGTGAACTCACCAACACTGACACTGCCCTACAAGTTCTGGGTTCAAAGGCTTCAGAGGAGTATGACAAGGATTATGAGGGAGTAATGGAACCACCAGCCATTACATTAGAAGTGTAGACCTGCCTGAGATGTCTATGAAGATTCTTGAAATTAAGTGCCACAACAGAGGGCAAGTTCAAACCATACTATGAACTTGAAGACATCTACATGAAAGAATTCTTGGTATAAAAAGACAATTAGCCATTATAGAGATATTCCACAAATAAAACTGAACATTATGCTTTTTAAAATGATTTTTTAACTGCATTTTTAAACTGCATAGTTATTTAACAGTTTTTACATTTATCTAAGCTAAATCTTGTATTTTACTCACATTATCACATTAAAGTGCTATAACAATAGCTTATCCTGTTCCAACATTCAGTGGTGTCACTGCATTGATGCTAAGCTGAAACATTGCACTTTTGCTTTTGCTTTTGCAGATAGCCCCATAAAGGAATACTTTTGCCCACAAACAGGCTATTCACTTAAAAGGATTGCACTGTATATGCTAGTACCACAGTACCATGTGATGTGGTTGTGACCAATGAGGGTCAGAATTCACCAGACACCATTTTATAAATAAATATATCCAAGGATCATGAACTGCTTCTTGAAGAAATCAACATAAAAGAGTAGGCATCTATTTAAAAATGAAACTCACACCATGAGTTCTATGGAACTGTACAGTGGAGCTTGTCAATTACTAGTCTGCTTGAAGCAGCAATGCATATTACAGATAAGATCTTGAATATTCCCTTTTTGTTCTATTTTCAATCTTTTCATTGTCTTGTAAGATGCCCTTCCTCCTTATTTCAAGTCTGTTTTAGCATTTTGTTTTGTTTGAACTAATTACATGGAACATTCCATTAAGTAAATATGGTTATCCCAAGGTTTTGATTGACATTCTCTGCTGTCTAAGAACAATTAACTTTCCGTTATGTCAAAAGCAAATAGTATCTGTTACATGCTAGTTCACCTTATCATAAAGAAAACTGATGTTAAAGAAAGCAACGTTAAACAATGTGTGCTGGATTTTCAGAGCTCTTGCCACAGGTGCAAGTCCTGATTTTTGATGTGTGCCTGTGATGGTGAATATGGCACAATGCCTGCTTGCTGTTTACTCCTTGCTGTGCCACAGGCTTCTATACATGTCCAAAATTCTTATATGTTCTAAAACTACTGACAGCCTGAGGGGTAAGTGTTGTTCTGCATTTACAGCAGTTGCTGCCTCTTTATAGGAAATAATGATGCATGCTTCAAACACTGACATTTCATCAATATAGGGCATCTCATTTGCCACAAGTCATTGTAGATGTGCACAACTGTTAGACCAAATTTTCAGTGGTTTAACATATTGGCAAAGCATCAGGTATGAGGCATAACCATGCCACAAGATCCCAACCTGCAGTTAAAAATCCAGCACAGTGTGCTTATAAACAACTAAAATACCAATGGGGTTATCCATTTTAAAATGCAAATATTATTATTTCAAGTCTAAAAAATGTTAAAAGTCTCTGTTTGGAGAAACAGCATCTCTCAAAAAGAAGTGACATGCATTGAACATAGGGCTCTGGTTCATTTCCATTGGAGTGTGATACAGATGAGGTACATTGATGAGTCCTGGGTAAGATGAAACACATTTCTGTGTTTTCTGTTTGACCCTTTGCAGCTTATGTGAGAGGCCCTTTGGCACCATGCATTCTTGCTTAAAGCTGAAATAGCCTAAAATGTCATAGTAATTTGCATATACATCCCATGATGATTTGCAGTGTGGGTATGTGGGATTTTGTATTTCTTTGAAACTTGACTTTTCTGCCAATGCTCTTTGGGTAACCCTTGCCTCAGTGTCTCTGCATGAGATTCTTTGTCTTTAAACTTTTTGTTGTTGTTGTTTGGGGGTCTCAGCATGACCCTAACCATAAGACAAACTTAGGGCTCTGGTTCATTTCCCGAGTGTGATACAGATGAGGCACACTGATGAGTCCTGGGTAGAACAGGACAAAACATGTGTCTGTGTCTTCTGTTTGCACCCTTTGCAGATTGTGTGAGAGGCCCGATTGTACCATGCATTCTTGCTTAAAATTGAACCTGACTAAAATGTTGTGGTGATTTGCATATACATCCCATGATGCTTTACACTATGGGGTATGTGTGATTTTTGTGTCTTTGAAACTTAGCTTACTGCCAATTCCATTTGAGTAACCCTTGCCTCAGTCTTTCTGGACTGTGGTTCTTTGTCTTTACATAGAATAATTAGTTATAAATTTGAGCGTTTCAATATTACATACACTATTGCTTAAAATATGACATATTATTTAGTGCTTATTATACTGTGGATTACATAATCATTTTATTATCAGCAATTGACTTCACTATTCTGAGTGCAATATTGGATTGAACTGTAAATGTCACAATTAAACAACTAGTTATTTGTGAAATAGGAAAATTCTCTGATATATTTCTGTATACACTGTATAATCTAAAGCACAAATATATGGCAAATACATATACTAGTCTGGTAGAAGCTTGGTAAACTCTTAATTATGAATACAGATTTTTTTTTATAATTTAGTTTCTGAACTAGGACCGGTTAAGTTTCATTTGGGTGCAGCAGCTAGTCTTCATGCATTTACAATGCAAACATAAAGCAGGTAGTAGGCATGTTATGACCAATATGACCAAAAAATATATAAGATCATAAAGATAAATATTGTTAATTCTTAAATATAGAAACAGAATATACAACTCATGCAAGAAATAGTACAGACTCATTCAAATTAGTGATAAAAGCATCACAGATTGTGTACAGTAAGTGTATTATAACATACTGTAGCAGCCAGATATACAGTGGTAGCACCACTATAGTTAGAGTTGAGAAGGCATTTCTATGTTAAAAAAACAAAAAACAAACCATAGTTAGGTCCACCCCACTGCAAGGTGTGTATTACACAACAATTAATGCAAAACAAAAAACACAGCTTCACCACAGTCCAAGCCAAATAAAGTACTACTGACCATATAGACTTAGCAAGTATGAATTTTCATTTACTTAAAACTTGCTCTGGTACCACCACCATGTAGGCCACCTTCAGGAACATTGGCAGACCCCACTGAGAAATCAGTCCCACTGGTTTTGTGTGTTACCACATCATCAGGGAGTGGTGATCTGTATCTGTGTACTACATAGTATGCAAGCACTTAAAGACATAATCATCCATAAAAATCTTAGTGCAAAACATACATTTATGTAAGAGTCCAGCAGAAAAAGTACAATTTGTATTCACAATAATAAATATGAAACATCTAATACACACAGATACAAAAATAGGTCAATATAGTAACCAAAATCAGAAAGCTTAACATATTAGACAACTGTTGGAATGGAGGATATGGTTCCTATCTGTGGCATTGTGATAGAGAGCTGTAATTATATATCCCATTTCTGATTTGTACATGTTCAAATCCAACAATTGCACATTTTGGGATGGCAAATAGATGAACATTTCACATTTGATTGGACCTTCCAAGAAAGAAATTAAATCAAAAATGTCCTCCACCCACCTGTGCCACACCATCAACACATCATCTATAACAGGATGCTATAAAACATCTTGTTCAGGAAATGGTTTTCATGCAAAATCATACAGAACCTCCCTTTTCCAGAGGCCCAGGAATAGATTGGCATAATTAGCAGTGAAGTCACCCCACTGCAATGCCTTTCACATGGAGAAAAATATTGCCCCTTGAAAAGGGAGGTGTTACATTTGAGGATGTACTCTTAAAGCTAACACAAAAAGCTTTAAAGATGTCACTGTAACTCATTTCAGAATCCAGCCAAACATTAAGTGCCCTCGTGACCCCATTATGGGAAATTCAAAGTACAATGACATGATGTCCATAGTTACTAGTAAATCTGGCAGCTGTAATCACAAATCCTCCAAATGCCCAGTATTTGGGTGGTATCTATGACATGAGAGGGCAATCTGGTGCCATTTATTCTTAATACAGTCAGCCACAAAATGTGACAATGGATTAGTCAGAGAACCAGTCCCAGAGACTATAGGAAGTTCTGGGGAGTTATACTATTGTTTTTGGACCTTTGGCAAAATGTAACTCATCGGTCTTACAGAGTATTTAACTTTGAGGAACTCAAAAGTATCCTTGAGATAATACCTGCAAGCAAAGACTCCTGTAAAAAGAATCAATATATTTTTAATAACATCAGTCATGTCATGTTTGTCTATGTCTTAATTTTCTTTTCCATTTTGGAGATAGATATCTCAAAAGAATATCAAATATAAGGGTAAAAATATTTTAATATGATGTTAAGTATTATGATGTTGTTTGTATACTGACATATTTTTTAATCTGTCTGTATTGATGTTTCAGATTTATTACTGTGGGATATGAATTGCACTTGTTATGCTGAACTCTTACACAAATGTCTGTTTTCACACAAAAATTATTGCTGTGCTACAGTGCTACTACATTCCACTTTCAAATAAATATTTTCTAGTACACAGTAGTGTGCTATCAGTCCACTAATGTGCCATCCAATGGAGGAACAAATGCTGAATTTCTAGTTCTTTAGACTGTAGATAGGGGTGTTGTGATCTGCTGTTCAGTTTGGTATGATAGCATACCCACTGTGACACAAAGTAAGCATATAAGATACAACTCTTAATAACCAATATAGATTTGTGTCTGATAGCCCTCATTTTGTACTTGTGTAAGGTCACCATTGCAGCCTTCCTACTTTCCCTTAGTCTTCTCTATGTCTAGCTATAGGTAAAACGCCAAGCCAAAATCAAGAGCTACATTAATAGGCAAGTTATTAAAAAGAATTGTTTTACTAGCATTGTTAAAAAAAAGCTGCTCCCCATGCACTATCAAATATTGTAATATACGGTATTATAATGTATTATAACTTGTGAAAAAGTAACTACAAACACATCAAAATACAATAAATAGTCAGCTGCCATATCCCTCCTATTTTTCATATTGCTGTATCCACCCATTAAGTCCTGGTGTGACAAACCATTATTATCTAAGAGTTATTATTACCTTAAAAATATTTTGTTCTCAGAAGAAATTAGAAGTCTGATTCCTTCAAAGACTTATTTTGAAATAACTTTTGTTTGAGCTCAAGCACCGAGATTCCTTTCTTTTTTGCTTGTAGAGAGGAGCAATGTCCATATCTGGCAGAATGTCCATTGTTTGTTGGCTTGTTTGTTTATTTGCCTAACAGGTAAGCACACTGGAAAAATAAGTTCCTTTACAGGTGTGACCCACATCAAACAAAAACATACATATAACATACAACAGTATGACAATCCATTACATTTCTGATGAATCCATGTCATAGTAAAATTACCTATTTAAAACAATTACAATCAGCCAGTAATGTGAGATGCAGCTTCATTGTATGAGCAAAAGATTTTAAGAGATTGCAACTGTCTAATAACCAAAGGAATATCATTCCAAATAGATGGGCACTTTAGGCAAAGGCCTTTTGACCATTGTAGATCTCATAAATGGAAGCTTTAGGACTACATTGTCAACCCTTTGTCTTGAGGAATATCCCTTATCATGTAGTTTCAAAAGATAGCTAAGACTTAATGGGACACCACAGTTAATAACTCAGTATGTAAACTTGGCCATGCATAAATGAAAATGTAAATTGATTGGAAGCCAACTCAGAATTCACAATTTTACATGGTGGTATGATTTGGGAGTAGCTAGTGCAAATTTAGCTATTAGTTGTAACAGAGAAGATTTTTGGGCAGTCACTGTAGTGGAGGCATTAGATGTAATTATAGTAGCATAGCTTACAACTGGAGCCAAACACTGTCTAGTAATTACCATTTTAATTTATTGGTAAGGAAAGAACAGATTTTATATAATAAGTCCACCTTTGTATGAATCTTTGATATGATCTTGGCAAAATGAGGTTCATAACTTAGATTTGGGTCCAATAGAACTCCTAAGGACTGGAATCTATCCACATTGTACATGTTATGTGACCATGGGCTGCTCTTGGTGGAACCAACACAGGTACCCTTTCATCTGCCATTGTCTCTTGCACTGTGTCACTGTCTTGGATTGAGTCTTGTTTCATCTGCCTCTATATTATCATTGGGGACTTAATGATTGGGGACTAATGTCCCAGCTAAGTAAGTATGGGCAGACTGATGTGGAGGTCAGGTGTCTCCCAGGGTCTCAGTTAAGGGGATGGTGAGGCACCAGGAGGATAGTGGACTAAGCAGAGAAGACCTGGGAGTCCTGGTATGCATAGGAACTAATGACCTAGCAAACCAGTCAGTGGAGGCAGTAAAACAGAACCTAGGAAAGTTAATTGAAAGATTGGCTACAAGACTGACATCCCTGGCCTTCTCTGAGGTTCTCTCTGTTCAGGTAAAGGAGGGTGCACTAATAAAATATGACTGGAAGAGATTAAAGAGTTCAACAGCTGGTTGAAACAGTGGTGCAGTGGAAAATGATTTATTTATGTGGGGATTGAGGGACTTCTTGGACAGAGGGTTCTTCCAATATGATGGGCAGCACCTAAAAATGAGAGTGTGAGAGGCACTGGGGCAAAAGTTCAATGTCCGCATTGGTCATTTAAACCAGGAAAGGGCAAACAGGAGGCTAGAGAGGCTATTCAGTAGAATAGATAGTAACTTAGTTGACACTCCCCTCAAACAGAAATCATAAGCAATGATTCCTGAACTAAACATATTGGTTTACATGGGAATGGCAAGAGCAGCAGCAGCAGTAGAAAATCAGGTGTTAAACATCATGCAGATAAGAAGGGCAGGGAAGCTTGAGTACAGCCAGGTTCATGGAAGGTAGTTTGTCTTAATGCTAGGAGCCTGGGAAATAAAATTAGTGACCTGCAAGCATTGATTGCTGAGAATGAGGTTGACCTGGTTGCTGTCACTGAGACATGGGCTACAGAGTACAATGAATGAGATCTATCAGTCCCATGATATGCACCACAGAAAGGACAGGAAGGAAGCCAAGAGGGGGTACTAGCACTGTATATTACAGAGGCCATTGGGGCCACAGTCAATGAGAAAAGACAGTCACGTGGGGCCAAATCCCTATGGATTCAACTAACATCAGCATCAGGGAAGAAGTTTCAATTGGGTGCATATACACCTCCAAGCCAGGTGGAGGAGAGACAGAGAGCTCACACATGAAATTAAAAGGATTTCTAGAATCGGAAATACGTGGTGGTCAGAGACCTGAACTTACCCGACATTGACTGGGATATTCAGTGGCAAAATCAATCAGAAGTCAGACATTCCTGGACTCCCTTCAGGACAGCATGCTAACACAGTTGGTGAAAGTTCTGATCTGGCAGGAGACAATTCTGGATGTAATTCTAACTAACACCGAGGCAGTAGGGACGGTTTAGGTAGTGAACCACTAGCCAACAGTGACCATATCACCATATGGTTTGAGATTTCCTGCTGGAGAGAAAGATCCAAATCCCTGACAGAGGTACTGCCCTTCCAGGGAACAAACTTTTACAGTTGAGACAGACAGTAAGCCACAGTCTGGCTAACATCACAGAACATAACAGAAGTCGAAGACATTTGGAAGGGGATAAAGGAATCAGTCCTGGTAGCTAATACATTCTGTATCAGAACAGTGAAGAAAAGAAACAGATACAAGAAACCCATTTGTCTCACAGACAGGGTCCAAAGAGCAATCAGAAATGAAAGGGAGGCCTTTCCAAGTTCAAAAAGTTCCAAGGGCAGGTGAAAGGGAAGATTATACACAATAAAAATCAGGAAGCAAAGAGGGCAGTGAGGGATGCAAAGGCAGAAACAGAGCTCCAGATTCTAGAAGGGATAAAATCAAGCGAAAAACACTTTTTTGATACATACAAGAAAAAGGAAGAAAGGGGAAGGGATTGCTTAATTGTTGGAAGGGGATATTCTGATAGAGTAGGATGACTAAAAAGTGGAGGACCTGAACAACATTTTCTGCTCAATATTTCCCAGGAGAAGATCGGACCAATGCCAGAAAGTGAGATAAGGGTGGCTGGTAGGTGATTCAAGACAATGGAATCACCATTTCCCTCAAATAGGGTTAGGTAGGGGCTGGCAGCCCCTCATGCAGGACAAAGCACAGGGGCCAGACATTTAAAACCAGAGAGTACTAAAGGAATTGGCAGATGAATTAGCTAATCCCTTAGCACACCTTTTTAACATCTTGCTGAGAACAGGAGGTGTACCATAAGATTGGAGGAGGGCAGACATAGTGCCACTCCACAAGGGAGGTGTTAGGGAGGAGGTCAGGAATTACAGACCGGTAAGCCTCACTTCAGTTTGTGGAGTCCTTAATCAAACAAGACTTTGTGCAATATCTAGAGGAAAACATGCTCCAGGACAACAAACAGCATGGATCTGTGGCAGAAAGGTCTTGCCAGACAAATCATTATTTTTTTACTTTTATTCATTCATTCATTTATTTATAATTCGAAAAAACTTTGTGTACAAGTGCTCTTCTGCAAAGGTTCCAAATTTGACAAAGGTTCCATGTTCCAATCTAATTACTTTTTGTGACTAGGTTGTAAGGGAGCTTGATAGAGGGCATGTAGTTGACCTTTTATACTTTGATTTCAGCAAGGCATTTGACTCAGTGCCACATAGACAGCTGCTGAAAAAACTAGAGGACATAAAATGTTACAAAGGAAATAGTCTGATGGGTGGTCAACTGACTCATGAGCAAGAGGCAAAGGGCAGTAATAAATGTGGTAAAATCAACACGGGTGAAGTCACAAGTGGGGTCCTTCAGGGTTTGGGGCTGGGCCTGGTCCATTTTAGCATATTCATAAGTGACATGGGGATAGCATCCAGGGCAAGCTTGCCCTGTTTGCAGATGACACCAAACTGGGAGGAAGGGAGGGTGGACAGCCAGAAAGGGGTTAGAGACCCATAAAAGGACCTCAAAACATTGGAAAGATGGTCAAATCTGTGGCAGCTGAAATTCAATGTAAAAATGCAAAGTTATGCACTTGTGAAAGGTAATCCTAGGATGGACATAGGCTAAATGGGGTCAAGTTGAATACATCCCAGGAAGAGAGGGACATGGGGGTCATCATTGTTGACACCATGAAACAGACAAACCAATGCAGCAAAGCATACAGCAAGGCTAATAGAATGCTGGGATGTATCAACAGAGGATCGATAGAATGAATGAAAAGCAATCATCCTCTCTACAGATTGCTGGTAAGACTGCACTTGGAGTACTATGTTCAGTTTTAGAGGCTTCACCTGAGTAAAGATAGGGAAGTTGTAGGTGGTTCAGAGGATAGCAACAAAGATGACCTAGGATCTACATGGACTAGCCCACGAGGAGTGGCTGATATCACTGAATATGTACTCATTCAAAATAAAATGGGAGATGAGATATAATTAAGACATTTAAGTTCCTGAAAGGATAAAACAAAGTGCCAGAGTCCAAGGAGCTATTCTATAGTCACAAGCTCAAAAACCAGGGAACATGAATGTAAACTGAGAGGGGAGCTTCAGGAGGGACCAAAAAAGCCTTCTCAGAAAGAGTGGTTGAGCTGTGGAATGGCCTGCTAGTGGAGGTGATGGAACTGGGGTCTGTGATGACCTTCAAGCAGGGGTGGGACAGATACAGAGCTCGGCTAAAGGGTATTACAACAGGTACTAAAGGAAAAATCAGAGTAAGTAGATCTCAGGATCTGTAAGAGGTCCTGGATTTCACATGGGCAGACTTGATAGACCATTGGTCTCCTTCTGCTGTCCTTTGCTATATATAAATCTATGTATATCATTAGTGTCTTCTAAAAGACTAACTGTACTGTGCCTCTTCAATGATGTTGATATCCATAGTGC
This sequence comes from Neoceratodus forsteri, assembly GCA_016271365.2. NCBI lineage: Eukaryota > Metazoa > Chordata > Ceratodontiformes > Ceratodontidae > Neoceratodus > Neoceratodus forsteri. Next base: position 62,485,605 of record CM028130.1, read on the forward strand.
TGACATTTGCTGCTGCATCTTCCTCATTCCTGTTTTCAGGTCTGAATCATTTTCTGCAAATAAGAATTGCCCTGCACTTAGATGTCCCATGGTCTCCTGTACCTCTTTGGTGTTCCTACTTCCATCCATTTATTCTCTTCTCCGTGAAATGCTTGAATTGACTCTCTCTCCCACTCTGTTCTGTGTTCTACATGTAGCTGTTTTCACATCTCAGCTCCTGTTCCTTGGTGCTCTATAGCTGACCTTCCCTCACATGCCTTTCACATACTGCACTGTTGATTCATGGTCCTCTAGGTCACCCTGCTGCTTGGACAATTTCTTGTCCTTTGGATGGGCCAGTTTATGTGGTCCTTCTGTGTCCTCCAGATGAGTCAGCTGCTTGGGTGCTTCTGTAGCCCTCTGGAAGGCTAGCTGCTGTGGAGCTACTGTGCTTTTTGGACACACCTGCTGTATGGGTGCTGCCCTGTCCTTTGCTGCTGCCTCCTACTGGTACTCTGACATAAGTTTTTCATGTTGTTTAGAAAAGGATGGTTCATTGTCCCTGGCAATGATATCACACTTTGTGAAGCAAGAAATGCATCTATAATCTAAATAATTAAAACAGAATATTGCTTTCCTGCCTGTCTGTAAACTACGCTTATCAGAATCTAAATGAGGTGCTGGTGCCCATCTGGAAAATAGGACTGGGAATACCTCTCAGGATTTGGGTGTCCTATGGATCTGTCCTGTCTCAGGGAGGGAGGACACCTCTCTCTCTTGCATGGTTGCCTCTCTTGACCCAGGGGAGGGGGTGTCATGCTGGAAGGAGAAATTGGTCCCTCTGGGATAACCCTACTTTGGCTTATACCCACATGCCTGGTGGTGACATGGAGGCATCACATGCCAAGAGTGGAGCCAGCAGGAGATTACAAGAGGTAGGGCAGGGCTTATCCACCCTTCCAAGGGTCCTGAGAGGTGCTTCGCTGGGTCACTTCTCAGGACCATGCCCTGAATGTGGGATAAGGGAAGGGTTTAGCAGGGAAAAATACCCCAGTAGTGCTGGGCCGATGAAACCGCCCTGCCCCATGCCACAGTAGGGTCTCTTCATTCTTCCTGAGCCTTGCTGACTCTCTCCTCATGGGCCTCAATCATCAAGAGAAATATTGTCCTTCTGGCTTGGGAAATTGTGTGTCCCTCTTATGTTGATGAGAAATGGTTTATGGTAAAAATATGCTGGGTAGTTGCCAAGCAAAGACTTGTAGTGGGTTGAACCACCAAACAATTTCTGCAGCAGGTAGAAGTGCTTGTGTAGGTGGAAGGAGGTCCTGGTAGCTGGTAAGGCAAAACTAGGGACAAAACAGAAAGTAAAAAAAAAAAAAAATGACTGGTCATACTTCTCAACTGTCGATTTTCAGGGATATCCTCAAAAATTCAGGTCTCTGTGACTATACAGTGATTGTAAGCACATAATAATGCCAGACGTTATAGTTACAGAGTTGTTCTTGCTCAAAAAAAAATTACACTAAATCTCCTATTCTACCAGCTTCCTGCATGGATATCACCAATGTTTAAGATGTGTCCCTGGTTTTGGTCCTTTGTCCCTGATTTGTGAGGCAAGGGGTTGAGGGGTATGGGACTGGGGTCACACCAGGAAAAGAACAATAATTTTAAAAGTTGTGGTCAAAATTTAACTAGTGTTGAGGACAGTTTCTATCAAGTTACTTAGCACTATAATGTACATCAGTGGCACTATATGAAAATCATTGCAGTTAAGAGCTATATGAATACATATTATTTAAAAACAGTATTACAAATCAATATTGTGTTTCTGTGTATTTCTTGGGCTCATTTATGAAGACCTTTCATATTACTGGTGGTGTGGTATTTTCTTTCCCATTTTCTTTCTGCTCATAGGTATGCTTCTCTTCAGTTGCATTACCACTTTTCTTTTCCTTTCAGGTCTGCCTACATTTGGCAGCCATAAAAGTGTCGTGGTTCTGAATCTGGTAGTCATCTTCAATCCAGCATACAGTACAAAGATGCAGGGCGACACAACAACTAGATCTGAACACACTGTTCTAATAACACACAACAATTCACCCCAACACATTCTGCCCAACATAAATTCACTCCGACCAGCAGAATATTCACTTCCACCACAAACATTGAAATTGCATTTGAAATTGTGAGGTTATGTGTTGTCTTACCTTACCCAAGAAAGAGCTGGGGTGCAGTACTGGGTAGGAAGTCATGTGAGTGAGGAACTAGGAAGTCAGATAGTCAGTAAGCAGTAAGTGATGTATGTGGTCTGAGGATTTATTATGGTGTTGTGGGATGCATTGTAGGTTGAGTTAAAACACAAATCTTTATTTTTTAAAGTTATAAAGTTAAATGTGTGGTATGTGGCACTAATATTCAAAGTTGTGTGCCACACCATGCAAAACTCCTCCACAGTGTGTTCAGCACTTTTCCAAAATTCACGATAGTTGTTCCACGTTGTCTCAGTATATCCTTCATGACACAGGAGGGGCATTTCCAGCAATTAATTCTTCCTCCTCAAAGTCCCTTTTTCTGGACACCTCAGAGGCCATTGATAAATTTCACAGTGTGGACGAGCCATGTGTAGTATGCTTTGCATCCCATGGTGGAAGGCCTCCATAACATTGTTTGTTTTCGCTCTGCCATCAGTCACACTCTGTGAATGGTTCCATAATTCAATTTCATAATGTGGCTGTCTATGACCTGTACTACTCCTGTTTGGCCTCCCTATCCACACATCTTCAAATAAGATTGTTAATTGGTAATTAGTGTAAATTAATGTGAATGGTTTTACCCGATGCTCTCCCTAAGCACAAACCAGAAATTCAGAACATATAAAACAGAATAACAGTTGTTTTAATGTTGGACTGGTACTGTATCAGAAGTGAGTTATCGGGAGTGGGTTAACACAGGAGGAAGTTTGTATGGGCTCATATTGTCGGGCCTGAATTATGCTGGAGCGAGTTGTCTGAGTTTCTTGTCATGCACCCATGATGCAGAGTATTGCCAGTCAGTCAGATGTACCTTTTCAAGCTCAACAAGGTTCCCATTTAAACTAGACCCTGACTTCAAGATAGCCGCCAGTTTGGAGCTGATTGATTTACACTCTTTCTGATGTCACAGTTATGTCATGCCTCCCGGATCCTCAAAATCTGATTTGTCCTTAATCCCCAGCTTGCAATCCATCACAATTCCTGGCCATGCCTACTATATCTGTCCCTCTACTGTATAAATACTGTGCATTTGTGTGGCATTTATCCACATCTTTTGGAGAAGATTTGCAGACCAAGAAACCACTACCTGTATACTTCTACTATGACAGAGAAGCAGAAACAAGACATTGCAGTGCGGTCTATGAAATATGCAAAATGAGACTCCACTGCTGGATATACAGAACTACAGTACCTTGCAGCAGCCGCATCATGATTTCTTTTGTACCCTCTACAAACACATTTGACCATGCAAAGGACATCCACAGAAGAAAACTACGGCACTAGGGGAGAATCTTTGAGCAAGGTACAGTATACTACAGGTCAGTGACATATTCCAGGGCTGACTCTGTGGCCTTGAACAAGTCACAGTACATTACAAGGCAATGCAATGTTTGTGGCTGCCCCTGTGGCCTTGAGCAAGCCACAGTACACTATAAGGCAGTGACGTGTTACAGGGCTGATTCTGTGGCCTTGAGCAAGCCACATACACTACAAGGCAATGAATATTCTTGGACTGCCTCTGTGGCCTTGAGCAAGCTGACATATCAATTAATGTCAAATTTTCACGATTTAATTCATAGTAAACTTTTGGAACATGAAGGCTTGTCATTGACTGATGCCTATTATTGTCTTTTGCAGTGAGGTTTCCCAAATTATGGATCAGATAACAAAGGAGGATGATGAGAAGAGTGCAGCAGAGAGCACTCAGAAACTGGCAGATCTATTCATTTGTTCATTTATTTGAAAAGTTTCACCAGGAAAGACATCATGAGCTTCAAAGAGCTCATTTCAGAGGTGTCCTTAGGGGATGGAGAATGGGATACATTATACATAGCAAGTACAGAATAGCATGAATTGAAGTAATGTAACACAATGCATAAGATACAGTTGAACAACAAAAGGGTATAACAATACTAACTATAAATGAAACTATGCAATAAGCCAGAATGAACAAGAAACATATATGCTTACAAATATCATCTCTATATATACATATATATGGCCTCCACTGGGCATCTCCTTCTTTATGCAGATGATGCAATGATCTTTAGTCAGCACCGAACCCTGCCCAGCTCCAAATATCCCTACAGGCTTCCTTCACAGAAATTGAATCGTGGTTTGCCTCCCACAAGCTTGTCCTCAACTATAAAAAACAAAGGTCATGCTGTTCACCCACCCTCAACATAAACACAACTTGACCATCCTACCTATAACAAATTCCCAGGGTACCATGCTGGAACCAGTTACCAGCTTTAAATATCTTGGGGTAGCCTTGACTCAGCCCTTATCTTCAGTGAGCATGTAGCATCAACATGCTCTGCAATTAACATCAAATTGGTCTCCTGTATAAACTCTGTCTCCCACTTGATGCCCTCCAACTAGTCTTCTCTTGTTCCATCATCTCCGTGGTAGACTATGGCACAGTCATCTATGGCACAGCATCGGACAATGCCCTGTCCACCATTAAATGCACCCTCAATAAAGCCTGATGAATGTACACAGGCAGAGAATGGATCCGCACACCTGTGACCTCTACCAATGTTCATCAGGGCTTAATTTTCATGGGCATCTATTCTATCAGATCTGCCTACTGCCAAAAAAATCCAGCTAAGGTCTAGCTCCCCTGGCTGTCTATCAGCGTCTCCAGCCAAGTTTGCAGAGGAGGGACCACAAGATATTCTGACACTACTGCCATTCATATCCCCCTTGTAAAGACCAGTGCTGGTCAAAGATCCTTTGCTATAGGGCCCCACTCTGGATGAACTCTATCCCTGGCCTACCCTATCAATTCCCAGGCTGGGGCCATTCGAAACTGAGCTGTGGACTACATTATGTCCAGCTCCTACTGTGACTGCAGATAACTCCTCGTTCCCTGAAATGACAAGTTCCTTTGCTAAATATGTACGTGACTATATTGTTTGACTGTACCATATACACCTCTGGTGTTGCTCAATGTAGTAGTTATGCACTATGCCACTGTATTTAGTCTCTGTACTTGTTATTCTCTGTATTTGCATTTATTCTCTGTATGACATGGAGCTTTGCAAATGAGTCCCTGACTCAAAGGTTGTAATTCCTAGACTTGTAAATAAATAAAAATAAAATATACTTATGACTTATACAGCAGTTTTTATTCCCAACTCCCCAACCATCCATACCCTTACCCCCACCCTATACCCCCACCTCTTCACCTTCCCAAGTCTTATCCATAAAAACCCTCAGGGCTATCTATCCTAGTGGGTGTCTGGGGTTGAACCATCCTAAGCAAGGACTTATTTTGTATGTTTATTTATTGTGCTATATTTATCACATAATTGTGTTATCCCTCTCTGTATAGGCCTGTATTAGTTTCTCGTATGTACAGTTTTATTTCTTACCTTGTACCTACCTGTGATTTATTTTCTTGTGTCTATGACCACTTTACAAATGAGGTTGCTCAATGGTGTTATGCCTTGGTTAAATAAAGTTTGATATATATATATATATATATATATATATATATATATGTATTTACATACACAATCACAGATATAGTAAAAGACATGCATACACATAACAATGTACAGTCATAAAACATTATTGGGGTAGGGCAGGATTAAAAAATAAGGGATGAAGGCACAATAAGTAAGAAAATTAGGAAGGGAGCAGAAAGAGGTAAAGTAATTGAAGGAAGAAAGGGAGGGACCCAGGGCACCAAGGAGGCTGGAGGCACATGTCATTAAAAAGACAGATTGTTGGAACAGATTAGGGAGATATAGACTTAACAGCCACTGCATTAGATAACATAAAACAAATGGCTTATAAAGTTGAGAATCAGCAGTTTGGGCCTGCTAGCTGGACTAGCATGCTATCACATTAGGCCAGTATTTAGGACATAATTTAATACCAGAGGTCTAAGAATATATGTAGAGCATAATATTGGAATAAAATCTGCTAAATTAGACAGCAAATGGGATGGATACGAACAAGATGCTCTGTAGGTTTCATGTATGCACTAATGGAGGCTATAATAGAAGAAAGGGAAAAATAAGCGGAACAACTAAACCAGGAGAAGGAAGCATTGAAACCTAAAATGTAACTTGAGAGTTTAATAAAACTTTAGAACAAATAAAGAAGAAATTGGAAGGCTATGGAAAAATGTTGAGACAACAACAAATTAAAAAAATTAACAGAGATATAAATGGTTATAAAGAAAATAATGTATATACACATACTAAAAAATGTTCCAAAACAAAATCAGACTTACAGAACTTGATTTTAGGAAAGTGATTCAGAAAGTTATGGTAATTATGGTAGAGCAAGCTATAAACCACAGAGAACATTTAGGCAGGAGACTATAAATGATAATAGACAAGAGAGGATGGGACCCTGAACACAAAATATGTAAAGATAAGAACAAGATGGAATAAATAGAGAAAATTTTCCAGACAGGAAGGGAGAACAGGGAACTACCAGAACAGAGAACAGACCAGAGTACACAGAGAACAGATACAATACTAGGCCAGCGGAACCCCAGAAGAGGTAACAGAGCAAGTAAAGTGAGATATAGGACAAGGACCAGGCAGAGGAGAGGACACCAGACCCAAGCAAGAAATACTGCCAGAATAATTCCAATATTTAACCTGAGTCAAAAACATCTGACTGAGGAGGAAATCAAAGTTTTATCTAGAGGATTTCTTTTACACCAGTAACATTGGATAATCAGTTTGAAGTGGAATGTGATCTGCAAAACTTTTTTAGAACATTACGTTTAAAGTCACAGTATGGAAATCAGACACAAAATTGGGATTACAAGAGGAACTAACAAGTGCATTACATGTCAAATCAAGCTATATCCACCCTTCTGGTATCTATCCAGCAGTTGAAACTTATGCTAAGATAGTAAGAAAGGAAATACCAATCTTTCAGAACACAGTCGATAGAAAACCAGAGAGGGACAATTTAAATCAGCAGAAATGAGAATCTCAAACTCCTTAAAAATGATGATTTTATTATTATCAAACCAGCTGACAAAGGTGGGGGTAGTAATAATAGACTATGTTCACTGCCAAACAATGTGCTTGAAATTACTTTGAGAAATAGAAATTATGTTAAATTACAGCTGGATCCCACATCTTGGTTACAGAGAACTATCAGGAATTGCTGAGGAATTTGTGCTCGTTAACCATTTAAAAGAGTGGGAGGGAGAGTTACTTTTGTAGAGACATCCAAGGATACCAGTGTTTTATACAATCCTTAAAATACATAAAACTATGGAAGAACCTCCAGGTTGTCCTATAGTATCAGAGATTGGTAGTCTATTTGAAACAGTATCAAATTACATTAATTATCACTTAAAACCCTTAGTGGAATTAATACCAACTTTGTAAGGGACACATCACATTTTATTGGGATGTTAAAAGACATACAGTTAACCTGGGAAGAGAAACAATATCTTTACTTTTACCTGGATGTCTCCGATTGCTATACCTGCATCCCCCATGAAGAGGAGGTAGAGGCCATGGGCTGTTTATTGGATTCAAGGATAGTAGGGGTACATCCTAAAACAAGAACTTTACAAATGTTGGCAGAGTTTATTTTAACCCAAAACTACTTTAGATTTTAAAAATGTTTTGAAAAAAGGGGGAACAACTATGGGATCCACCATGGCCCTGGCATACCCAAATGCATACATGTATGTTTTGAGAATAAATTTGTCGTAAATGCTGAGAGGAACCACTATAGCAGGTAGATCAAAATGTATGAAATATACATAGAAGATTTGTTTATTGTATGGATTGGATCAGAAGAATATCTGTAGGAATTTTATGGATATTTGAATAGGTGTACACAGAATATAAAGTTCACAATGGATTACAGCTTGGAGTCTATTCCCTATTTACTGTAGATATGAGAGTGGTAAAAGAAGATGGGGACTGATGACTTCATTGTATAGAAATGAAACAACACGTAATACTATCTTACATGTAAGGAGCTTCCATTCAGAGAACCTTTATGAAAGCATACCATATTCCCAATTTCTATGTATCACATTTCCTTTCTCATTTCCATCCTTGGTTTAAAAAACTATATACCTTGCAGGGGTTAAACTGCACTGAGAAGTAGTGGAATTTCTAAATTGGTTTCTGGTTGCAGATTAAGCAACACTAGAGAGAAAGGAATGTGTGACTGTGAAATAGGAAGTTCTTCAGGCGCTGTAACCAGTGGGCCTGTAGCTTAATGGTTAGAGTGCTGGAGCAGCATACCAGAGTGCGAGTTCAAATCCCAGTGCCCACATTTTCCTTTCTCATTTCCATCCTTGGTTTAAAAAACTATATACCTTGCAGGGTTAAACTGCACTGAGAAGTAGTGGAATTTCTAAATTGGTTTCTGGTTGCAGATTAAGCAACACTAGAGAAAGGAATGTGTGACTGTGAAATAGGAAGTTCCTCGGATGCTGTAACCAGTGGGCCTGTAGCTTAATGGTTAGAAGCTGGAGCAGCATACCAGAGGTCCAGAGTTCAAATCCAGTGCGCCCATTTCCTTTCTCATTTCCATCCTTGGTTTAAAAACTATATACCTTGCAGGGGTTAAACTGCACTGAGAAGTAGTGGAATTTCTAATTGGTTTCTGGTTGCAGATTAAGCAACACTAGAGAAAGGAATGTGTGACTGTGAAATAGGAAGTTCCTTGGATGCTGTAACCAGTGGGCCTGTAGCGAATGGTTAGAGCGCTGGAACGGGCGGTCCAGAGTTCAAACTTGCCTAAGATTTTCCTTTCTCATTTCCATCCTTGGTTTAAAAAACTATATACCTTGCAGGGGTTAAACTGCACTGAGAAGTAGTGGAATTTCTATGTATACACAGAAATTGTGGACATGAGACAGACTTCAGGAGGGAACAGATGAAAGCCTCAAATAGGTTTAGACCAAAGCGATATGTGAGGAGCACCTTGGTTAAAGCCAAATAATGCATACAGCAGGTTACTCAAACCATAGCATTGACAGGGAATGACAGAGCGAGAAGATAAATAGGATTGTGTTTGGTATAAACACAATTATAAAACTAAAGAAATAAGATTCTTTTCAAACACTGGTCCATCTTGCAAGATGTTCCTATGGAAAATAATGCTATCCAACAACCCCATTCATAGCAGAAAGGAGAGTACCTACATTTAGAAACAAGTTGATACATACAGACCACACATAGGGTAGGCAGAATCTCATTACACAACTTCTTTTAGGGCCACTGAATCCAGGTATGGTCCTTGTGGACACTGCTCAATGTGTGGCCACACAAGAAAAGAATGTTTATATACATCCATACAAATAAAAATACCCAATTCAACAATTTATTACCTGTGAGACTTCAGGAGTAATATACATTTTATAGTGTCCTTGTGACAAACTGTATATTGCTATGACTACATGCCTGTTAAACAACGCATTCAGGAGCATAAGTCCAACATTAGAAATAAACTTAAAACTCAGTGGCAGAACATTTTCATGTAGCGGGACATATGAGTACCTTCAGTTAGGGTTTAGGGTTTGGGAAGATATTAAAGTACCGGATAGAGGAGGGGATTATACCAAAATGGTTGAGAAGGTAGAAACTTGTTGGATTTTGAGCTGGGAACATTAGATCCAGGATTGGCATGAACAAAGACATAAATTGGACACGTTGTCATAAATAGGGATATATAGCAGAAGAATGAACACTGTAAATATAGATAAACAGCTTAATATTTAGAACTGTTGCTTCAAAAAAAATGTGTGGACCCATAGTGATTGAGATATGAAAAAGTATAGAAATAATTAGGACTATACCAACAGTTGAAATATTTGAATAGTAGAAGGACCCCTTAGGAAATAGGTTAGATAGATATATAAGGTTTTAAGTAGTATTGGTCTAGGGACCCTTAGACATCAAGTGTTATAAAGAACATTTTTAAGGATATGTAAGAATAATGAATTCAAATTCCAGATTCTATGGAGAATAAGTATAGATGCAGAGACTACATGAATGGTGTATACATAAAATAATTGGACTGGTTATTGGGTGTGACAGTTCAAAGACCCCTAGAGATTAAGATACACAACTGCAAAGAGAAAATATGTGCATGGAAAAACGATGTATAAAGGGAATGAGGGTTAGGGATACTCTATCTCTGAAATCTGTCCCTGTGTTTTGATACAATATTGTAAAATAAATAAAAATGGTATAGGCTGACTGATGTTTTATCAGTCATTTAAGCTGATCTCCACCAGGCCTCTTGAAAATGAGAACTTTCCTTTTAGAATATGTAGGAGAAGTGTATGGCATAGTAACACATTGCATCATTCTAGGTGGCTGGGCATAAGTAAAAGGTAAGATGCCACAATATTTAAAAGAAATAAGCACAGAGAGAGAGAGAGAGCCAAATGAAGGGAAATGGTAGGAAAACATGTTTTGAACTGTAAGCGAGGAAATTAGGGAGGTTTAAGTTATAGGAAGTCACCACCATGAAGAGACAAGTCGTGAGTGTTAATAATTTAAGCAGTGAATAGAAGGTTAAAAACAGTCTTGAGGTCGGTAGAACACACTGAGAATGCTAGAAAGTTAAAAGTAGCTAAATATAAAGCTGAGCATTGGTTTAAAAACAAATGTGTGGCACATTACATATATACAAAAATGAAGTAAGGTCTGTATTTTTAAAACAGTTTTGAATGTTTGGATAGTGGGACAGATGAAAAAATCAAGAAAGATGTATTATGAAGAAGAATTTGAAAGAAGTTTGGGATAGGGTGTTTTTAAGTAAAGATATTGAGGTGATAGGGATTTCAATGTATGTGATAATATATAAACTTTCAGAAAGAATTAAAGCATTTACAGGAAAGGATGAAAGATAATTTAGGACTTTTCCATATCTCATTTGCAGAACAATTACAATGTGGGGTCAAAAACAACAACAAGGTTATTTCTAGAGTGAGATGAATGAAGTTGAAACAAGGCAAAATTTTAAAAGGTATTGAAAGACTACATAGAAATAACAGGAACAACTAATTTTTGAAAAGCACTTAGGTATATGATTGTGTATGTGTATTCAGTATGATCTGCATAAGTTAAGTTTTACAGAGATCAAGTATAAAAAGAATAATAAGACAAGGAAAACATTTCGATTCCTGTATTATGATAAAAAGAAAATGCAGATTGAAATGAAAAAGTAAGTGTTATGGGAGTTCTGTTTGGGGTATCTGGTGGAACATAGTGAAATGATTTCAAAGTGTTAGGATGCATAATTAACTTGTATAATTTGTATTTTATAGGAAGGATTAATGGATTGGATTATATATGATGGAATCCTTATCTGAATTGTTGTATGTCAAGTGAAGTGAGTGACACTTTTCTGTCGTGTAAAGAGACATCTTTTATAAATAAAAAAATAATACTAAGGGAATATTTATTATGGACAAGGTGTTGATGACTGTATATTTATGTATTTTTTAAAGATTTTAAAGGCACCTCCTGAGAAACCAGCATTTGTTGGTCAAGCGTTGAGGTTCTGGACGAAGTGTAAATAAAGAAAATATATTCAGAATAAGAAGACTTGTCTGCATGTGCTATATTTGCACATCCCCATTTCTTACTGAGCTTCTCTGTAAAGGAGGCCAGGAGTAGAGTTGCAGTGCCTATGGTCTTTCTGGAATGTGGTGTAAGGTAGGGGATGTGCGGTATAATAAGCCAAGCTTCTGATGAGTGGATTTTATAACTTTATCTGCATGTGCTTCAAATGATAGGTGCTCATCAAGGATTACATCAAGCTATTTTCCGTAGTGTAGTGTCCCACCTCAGTCCTCGATGCTCAACCTGATAATAGAAAATACCCTTTCCATAGTGTAGTGCCCCACCCCAGTCACCAATCGCCCACCCAATAACAGGAAATGCCCTTTCTGTAGTAGAGTGTCCCACCCCAGTCCCTGATTGCCCACCCAATAATAGAACATTCCCTTTCCATGGTGTGGTGTCCCTCTCGATTTTGATTGCCCACCTGAAAGTTCTCCAAGTGGTATCGAGATTTGAATGATACCTCATACTTTGATAGATACTCCTCTTGAACCTTCTTTACATCTGTGAGGTACTTGAAAGTTTCTATCATATTCCCCTCTCCCTCCATTCATCCAGCCTATATGTAACCCCTCTACCAATTTGGGGTTTATCTTAATGTCTTCCTGGGCTCTATTCATGCCCAGTGCCAGGCTGATGTCCTTTCATAATAGGAATGGCAGTGAAATACTGAAGTAACACCAACCCCACCCCACCCTGCAGAGACTGACAGGCATTGGGGTGTGCTTTTCAGGTTGTTGTGCCTAACACTCACCATTCCACCTCTCCCCATACTGCAGACACTGAGAGTGTCACAGTGTGCCTTGAGGTCTTCGACCCTTATGCTGACCCCATTCTATAAGGAAATAAGCTGAGATGGGTGCAGTATAGGAGAATAGGGTGAACATTAGGGCCAAAGACCCCAAGAAGGCATATCTCAATGCCTGTCTGTGGTTGCAGGGTGGGGTTGAGGTGGAAAGGGGTGAGCATTATAGCCTACAACCACAAGTCACACCCCGACACCTGTCAGTCTGTACAAGGTGAGTGTTGCAGTTGGAAACCTAACGCCTCAGGTGTTTGTTGGTATTTTGCTCCAAATTTTGACATGGGCTTTTTGGGACCCCTCCTCATGAACTGTGGCAGTATCATTTCATTACTCAATCCCAGAAAATGATTTTGCAGGAGTATGCCATTTAGTGCCACAGATGCAAAACCACATTTTCAGCAGAATGTGAAAAATGACAGCTGTACTGTTCATGAGGCGTGTGAAGAAATGGCAATGCTGAAAATCTGAAATGAAAATATGAAAAAGTGGCAAAGTTCTGAGTGTGCATTGAAACTGTGCAATACATGCTATGCATAAGACTCATTTTTGAAATGTTTTTCATAAATTTTCAACATGGCCTTTTTGGGACCTCCTCATGAACAGTGGCACTGGGATTTCATTAAACTATCCTGAAAATTAATTTCACACAGCAACCACATCATTCTGCACCATAGGGTGCAAAACACATTCAGGAAGGATGCAAAAATGACAAATGTACTGTTCATAAGGGGATGTGAAAAAATGGCAATGTTGGAAATTTGGAGTGAAATATAAAAATTGATGAAGTTAAAAATGTCGTAGAAACTGCACAATGAACACTCATAAATCAGTCATTTTTGAGTTTTTCACCAAATTTACAATAAGGGCTTTTTGGGACCTCATGAACAGTGACACTGTTGTTTTGGCTCATTGGTCCTGAAAGGTGATTCAGCAGCAACCACAAAATCATTTTTCAGGACCGAGAAAAGAAATGATAGTGACCATGTTTATGAAGAGGGTCCCAAGAACCCCATGTTGAACATTTGGGACCAAACTCAAAAATCGACTTAGATATCAACCTAAGTTGAACACCCCCAACATTGACTGGCATTATAGGCTTATCATAATTTCTTCAGGTCCTGGCTGGTCTTTCATGAGTGTGAGCGTGTTCGGTCCACAGAAGATCGCTGTTCCCGAACTCAGAAAGTAAGTATGAGTGAGGGGTTTCAGGAGATGGAGTGCACAGAGGAGGTGCAGGTTGGGGAGGGTGGCTGGTGGGAGCGATGAGAGACTGTTTTCTTTTTTTCAGGTTTAAAAAGAACCTCATTGGACTGTTTTCTTTTACAGGTGAAATATTAATAAGACAGATTTTGTCTTACTGGGGTGGAGTCCCAGTGTGCCAAGAATACTGGGGGCTCAATGCTGACCCTGGTACTGGGCACCCGAGGTCATCTGAGAACATAGGGGTGTTGGGTGGGCGGCATTCGACACCGGGAGTGGGCATCCAGTGTTGGAAACTTCAAAGAGGTACTTTTTTAGCAAACTTGGGTGGGCTTCTTAGTGTGTCACTAATGGGGAGGGGGATACATGCTGATATGGTGATTGAACACCTCAGTGTTGTGGGGGATCTGCTAGCATGATCACACTTAAGTGGAAGTGCCTTCAGACACTGTGAACTCCCAGCCTGTATGTAGCTTAGGCTGTGGCCTGCCTGCCTCAGGTAGGAGAAATGGAGCAAAAGGAGTCAGCAGGAACTGGAGGAGGCAGGGAGAAGCATCTCCTCCCACCATCAGAATAATTGCTCCAGTAGCACTATTGTTAATTTATTTATGCCCTACTGGGCTTAATGTGTCGAACAGGGGTGCAAGGGACTGGAGAGGAAGGGTCTGGTGGGGTGGTGGGGCAGAAATGTCAGCCAGGCTGATCAGAATGCAAACAGCTGTTTGCTGGTGGTGACCTGTAGATGAAAGGAAAAAGCCACCACATGATTGGTGCAGCTTTTTCTTTTCAAGTGCAGACCACTTCAGTCAAAACAGCATCACGATCAGCCTGGCTGATGACTGGTGTGATACTGTTGAGCCCTTGCAGAGCACTCTACATTGAACAGACAGTGTCACACTCCTCGAAAGTCACTCATCCCAAGAAGTTTGACATGCATCTTTTAACTGAAAAAGAAGGTGGTGATACCACTATACATATCATAAGTGAGACCTCATCTGGAGTACAGTATCCAGTTTTGGAGCTGCATCTCATGAAGGACATAGACAGAGTGAAGGTGGTTCGAAGAGGGCTAAAAAATGGTACAGGGACTGCACGGAAGTCATTTGAGCAGAGGCTGAAAGATTTCAATATGTATTCTCTGGAGATGTGAGGAGAGAGGAACATGATAAAGATGTATAAATACCTTAACATGGATCAGTAAGAGGATACCTAGGAGAGTAGCAACTTTCAGAAAAGAAGATTGACAAGAACTAGGGGATGTGAGATGAAGTTGGAGGGGAAGAATAGGAGTATGTGAGGGAGTATTTCTTTACAGAGAGGGTGGTAGATACTTGAAACAGCCTTCCTGCAGCGGTGGTAGGGGCATACATTGTGGAGGAATTTAAATGCATGGGTCACACATGAAGGACCCTAGTAAAAGGGAAGAGTAGGAAAAGTCGCAAATCAACTATAGTCTGCAGCATAAGTTAATGGTAGAAAAAATGAGTAGACTAAATGGTAGAGTGGTCCTATCTGCTCAAACATTCTATGTATCTATGGATTCAAGGTATTCCAGTATCCCTTCCTTCAGTAGTGATTCTAATAATTTCCTCACCACTGAAGTTAGGCTGACTGGCCTGTAGCTGCTGGCCTCCTCCCTACTACCACTTTTTAGGAAGTGGGACTACATCTGCCCTCCTCCAGTACCCTCAGAACCTCTTCTGTCTCCAGTGAGAGGTTGAACAGGACTGTCAGAGGTGCAGCAAGCACCTCAAGTTCCTCAGTATCCTTTGATGGATCCTGTATGGCCCATTGCCATATCTATTTCAGATTTGAAAGTTCCTTCAGGACTATCTCCTCTGTAAATGGACTACTATCCACCTCCCTTCCTTTGATGCTCCTGTCATGTTTCTGTGGCTCCTCTCCTTCCCTTTCATCTGTGAACAAAAAACAAAATATTTGTTCAAGATGTCTGCTTTCTTGGTCCCCTCCAAACAATCTTCTTCCCTTCTTAGTCTTACAATCCCTCTCCTGGTCTTTCTCTTTTCTTTAGATATCTAAAAATGTCTTGTCCCTATCTTTACCTTAGGCTGTTTTCTCCTCTGTTTGTGCCTTCGCTCTAACTGATTTCCCTGACCCTCTGTTTCTCCAGATACAGCTCCCTATCCTCCTCTTTCTGTGTCTTCTTATACCTCCTGAATGCTACCTTTTTCGCCCTTAGCTTTCCAGCCACCTCCTTAGAGAAGCATAGCGTCCCTTTTCCTCCTGGTTTACTTACTAGCCTGATGCAGAGGTTTGTTGGCTTCACTATACCCCTTTTAGTTTTGTTCAAAGTTCCTCCACTTCACCCAAGTCCTCCCCGAGGCACTTCCCCATCTTTTAAAATCAACCTGTCTGAAATCCAGGACCCTTGTCCCTGTGTGACTCGATTCTGCCACAGTCCTTATTTTAAACCACTTAGTATGGTGATCACTGGTCCCCAGGTGGTCACCCACCATGACTTCTGCAACACTGTCCCCATGGATTAGTACAGAGTCCAGTATTGTCCCCTTATAAGTGGGCTCCCTAACTTGTTGCCAGAAGAACGTCCTCTGCAGGGAGTCCAGGATGTCCCTGTTACTAGCTGTACCTGCAGCTGGGATTGTCCAATCTACATCCAGCAGATTCAAGTCTCCCACCAGCTGTGTCTCCCCTTTATTTGCAATCTTTTGGTTGCTTCCCCAAAACCGTATCAACCAACCCCCAATTCTGGAGGTCTCTTGCTCATGCCAGTATGAACAGTGGTTCATTCCCCATCTCTAGGGTAATCCACAGTACCTTTGCCCCTCCCTGTATTCCGTACCTCTGTCATACTTGCTATCTCACATAAAGAGCAACTTCTCCTCCTTTTCTCCACCCATCCTTCCTGAACTGAGTACAGCCTGGTATGGCTATATCCCAGTCATGGTTCTCAGTGCACCATTTTTCTATAATGGCAACAATGTCCCAGGAGGAGGTTATCTCAGCAGGTAGCCAAGCCTGCAGAGGTAGCACAGTATTCCAAAGACATCCAGGATGGATAGTTCTAGAGAGGAGGACCAACCTGATGTGGCAATATCAGTGGTGAGGGCTCACTGGCTCCAGTTGCCCTGGCCAATCATCATCCCAGACTTCCTGTCCTGGAGGATAGGCAGCAGGGATTCCACTATAAAGATGGTTGGGGGTGGTAGGTCCTGGAGGAGCCATCGATAGTATGTGCATGGTGAGGGCCAGCTATATACAGCATGTGCAGACACCTCATGACTGTCATCTGTGTTCTAATTTCAATGCTATTTTGAGCTACTTAGAAGAATGGTGCTGGTAGAGAGGGGTATACACTCACCACCACCAAGGGATCCAGTGGAGATGCCCAGGAGGAGGAGGAGGAGGAGGAGGAGGAGATTAGGACCCCTTTGTCCTGCTGTATTTTTTCTGTCTGTTGATGGAACAGTTTTATTTTGTTTTAATGACTGCCACCTTCCGGGCATGTCATAAACAGTGAATGTCTCATAGTCTATCCAAGAGGCACTCTCTTCCAAACTGAGAATTTCACATACTATTTCAAAGGGACCCTTCTCCTACACAGAAACATAGAAACATAGACTTTGACAGCAGAATAGGACCACTTGGCCCACCCAGTCTGCCCATTTCCCTACCTATTGGATAAGTTGCAGATTCTAGTTAACCAACAGCCTACTTCCTGCAACCCCCACTATAATGCCTTATGTCTGTCCCATGCATGTTTGAATTCCCCACTGTTTTAGACCCCACAACCTCTCCAGGAAGGCGGTTCCATCGTCCACCACTCTCTCCATGAAAAGAATTTCCCACATTACCCTGAGCCGTCCCCTCTCTAACTTTAAATTGTGCCCCTTGTTCTTACATCTCTTTTTCTGAAAGATGCTACCCTCCTGGACTTTGTTGATTCCTTGAGGTACTTAAAAGTTTCTATCATGTCTCCCTGTCCTCCTTTCATCAAGGGTATACATATTAAGCTCTCTCAGTCTCTCTTCATATGGTTTCTGATGTAGACCCTGCACCATTTTAGTTGCCCTCCTCTGGACTGCTTCCATCCTGTCTATGTCCTTGTGTAGATGAGTCTCCAAAATTGCGCAGTACTCAGATGGGAGATCTCACCAACTGTCTGTACAGAAGGATAACCACTTCCCTTTTTACTTGGGATGCCCTCCCTATGCATCCCAGTATCCCCCAGACTCTCCTTACTGACTTCTTACATTGCTTACCCACCTTTAGATCATCTGATATGACTGCAACCAGATCCCTTTCCATTATTGTTGTTGTTAGTACCTCCCTGCTATTGTGTACTCTTCTCCTGGATTTTATTTTCCAGGTGCATTACTCTTGCACTTCTTTGCATTGAATCTAAGTTGCCATATGTCGGACCATTTCTCCAGCCTTGCCAAGTCCCTTCTCATCCTTTCTACCCCTCTCCTTGTATATCGACTCTGTTACAGATCTTTGTGTCATCCACAAAGAGGCATACCTTTCCTTTCAGATCCTCTGCAATGTCACCTATAAAGACGTTAAAGAGGACTGGACCCAATACTGAGCCCTGAGGTACTCCACTAGTAACCCCTTTCTTCAGATTGTGTTCCATTCACTATTACCTTCTGTGCCCTGTTGTGCAGCCAGTTTGCTACCCAGGCTACCACCCTGGGACCCACCCCAGGCTGGCTAACTTGATTATTAATCTTTGTGCGGGACTGTGTCAAATGCCTTGCTAAAAGTCTAGATAGGCCATATCCACAGCCCCTCCTGGTCTATTACTTTGGTCACCTCAGACAAAAGAAATCAATTAGATTTGTCTGACATGACCTTCCTGCTGTGAACCCATGCTGCTTTGGGTCCTGTGCCCTGCTAGCCTCTAGGTACTCAACAATTCTTTCCTTCAAGTGATTCCATCATTTTCCCCACCACTGAGGTCAAACTAACAGGTCTGTAGTTCCTGCTTCCACCTTGCTCCTACTCTTGTGAAGGAATCCACATCGCCCTCCTCCAGTCCTCAGGTACCACCCCTCCTAAACTGAGAATGTGACAGAGTGTTTTACAATGACACCCTCTTCAAAACTGTGAATGCTACATAGTGTTTACAAGGGACCCCTTTCCTAAATGGTGGAATTGGACAGTGTGCTTACAAGGCTACCTTCTCCAAAACTGAGAATGTCACATAGTTTTCCATGGGACCCTTCTCCTAAAATGAGAATGTGACATAGTGTTTCCAAAGGCCCCTCTCCTCAGCTGGGAACCTAAAAGGTTGAAACATACAGTTTGCACCTCTCCTCATTCAAAGCTATATCCCATGGCCTGCTGGAATCATTAATATTCAGAAGAGAATGGCACAGAGTTTTGCAAAGGACACCATACTATCCCCCACTGAGTATTTCAAAGTTTCACAAAGTTTGTATTAGAATGTTTATTGCCATACCTGACTACAACATATTCAGAAGAGACAGGGCAGGCAGGAAGGGAGGAGGAGGTGGCATTTTATGGGAAGATGACATAAAGCTGAAGGAGATCCAGGAGAAACAAAACAGGGGGAAATACTGTAGGTTAAGATGGAAAGGGAAATGGGGTCAGCCTTCTGCACAGGGTGGTCTACAGACCACCAGCCCAGGAAGGAAGAGACAGATAGGAGTTAATGCTAGCCATCCAAGGAATGGTGGACAAGAGAGAGGATTCGGTGCTGTTTGGAGACTTCAATATTCCAGATGTGGACTGGAGCCTCCCAGCAGTAGCAGCATCAACTAGAACAGATTTATCCTGGACTCCCTTCAGGGTGCCTTCATCAAACAACTAGTCGCGGAACTAACTCGGCAGAAGGCAATACTGGACCTCTGTCTCACAAGCGGGGACAGTGTGATAGGGATAACAGTGGGGGAGCACCTGGAGAACAGTGATCACCAATCAGTGTGGTTTGAAATCACAGAAGGAGCAGAACCAAACTGGAAAACACACATATCCTGGAATTTAGGAGGGCAGATTTTGGGAAAATGGGAACATGCTTGAAAGGAGCACTAATAGGAATGGAGAGAAGTTGGGGGTGGAGGAACAGTGGACAATATTTTAAACAGGATTACAAGAGTAAAACAATTATGCATTAAGCAGAGTAGAGGAGAAAAGGAAGAAGAGGCCATTATGGTTTTCCAAGGAGGTAACGAAGAAAGTGAAACAAAAAGATTGTATTTAGACAATACAAAAGACACAGACAGAAGGGATAGGGAGAAGTACCAGGAGAAAGCAAGGGGGC
Source organism: Neoceratodus forsteri (assembly GCA_016271365.2). Lineage (NCBI taxonomy): Eukaryota > Metazoa > Chordata > Ceratodontiformes > Ceratodontidae > Neoceratodus > Neoceratodus forsteri. The sequence goes on from CM028130.1 coordinate 62,505,687, forward strand.
AGAGAGTCAGTAAGGAAGCCAAAGCTCAGACAGAAGAAGCATCATAAAATCAGTGGTTAGAGGGACAAAACCTTTTACAGGTACATAAGTGAAAAAGAAGGGTAAATGGAGGGATAGTGAGAGACTGAAGGGAGGATGGGGGCCCATGAGGATGACAACAGTAAAGCTGGACATAGTGAACAGAAATTTCTGCTCAGTCTTTACTGAGGAAGGAGGGTAACGGGCATGAAGGGAGTACAAAGGGTGGAAAGGACACAGAAATGGACACAAGTCACTTTACATGGGAAATGGTCCTAATGGAACTGGAAGGAATAAGAGCTGATAATGCAATGGGGCCAGATGGGGTGCACCCAGGGTCCTAAAGGAACTAAGAGAGGTGGTGGTGGCTTTACCTCTGGCAATCCTGTTTAGCCAATCACTGGAAACAGGGGAGGTATCCAAAGACTGGAAGACATAAGATGTAGTCCCCTTCTACAAAAGCAAGAACAAAAGGAAACTGACAACTACAGACCAGTCAGCCTGACCTCGGTAGTGGGAAGATCATGGAAACACTACTGAAGGAGAGATTGGTGGAACATTTGGTTTGCCAATAGACTACAGGACCCAAGGCAGCATGGTTTCACTGGAGGGAGGTCATGCCAGATGAACCTCATTGAATTTTTCAACTGGGCGACAAGGGAGGTGGATCAGGGAGGGAGTGGATATGGCCTATCTAGAATTCAGCAAGGCCTTTGACACTGTGCCACAAAGAAGGCTGTTAAACAAACTGGAAAATATGGGAGTGGGCAGGACAGTAGTGTGATGGGTGGGTAATTGGCTGGATGGCGGGACACCGAGGGTGGTAGTAAATGGTTGTCCTCCACAGAGGAAAGAGTGACCAGTGGGGTGCCTGAGGTTCAGTGCTGGGACGGTCCTATTCAATATCTTCATCGGTGACATTGCACAGGACCTAGAAGGCAGAATTTCCTCTTTGCTGCTGACGTGAAGCTTTGTAACAGAGTGGACATGCCAGAGGGTGTAGACAAAATGAGTAGGGACTTGCAGAAGCTTGAAGAATGGTCAAGGGTTGACAGTTGAAATATAATGCAAAAAGTGCAAAATAATGCATGTTGGGCACAAAAACCTAGAACAACATATCAGTTGGAGGGTGAGGATATAGCATGCACCAAGCAGGAAAGGGACCTTGAGTTATCATCTCTGATGACTTTAAGGTAGGGAAACAGTGCAACAAGCGGCAGGTAAAACAAATAGGATGCTGGGATGCATAGGCAGGGGCATCACCAGCAGGAAAGAGAGGTCTTAATTCCAGTATACAAGACACTAGTGAGGTCCCATCTGGAGTACAGTGTCCAGTTCTGGAACCATACCTACCTAAGGACATAGACAGGGTGGAGAAGGTTCAGAGGAGGGCAACAAAGATGGTACAAGGATTGCATCACAAGTCCCTATGAGGACAGGCTGAAAGACTTGAATATGGGCTCCCTGCAAGTGAGAGAGAGAAAGGGGATATAATAGAGAGACATACAAGTACCTTACAGGGAGGAACAGGGTGCAGGAAAACACTGTTTCCACTGAAGCAGATGTTCCAGGACTAGAGGTCATGGAATGAAGTGGAGGAGATCGATTCAGAGGAAATGTGAGAAGGATTTCTTCACATAAAGGGTGGTGGACAAGTGGAACACCCTGCCTGAGGAAGTGGTGGGGCTGAAACAATCATGAGATTTAAGAATGCATGGGATAGACATAAGGGAATCTGGAGGTCAGGCGTAAGGGACACCAGACTTCTAGAAAGACTGGGTGGGTCACAGGCCCTTATCTGCTCACAGTATCAGTGTATCTGTACCCTAGATCACCTAGATTATATGCAGCACATCTACCCTGCTTATAGAATCATAGAATAGTAGAGTCATAGACTTTGACAGCAGATAAGGACCGCTTTGTCCACCCAGTCTGCCCATTTATCTACCTATTGGATAAGCTGCAGATCCTAGTTAACCAACAGCCTACATCCTCTTACCCCAACAAGAATTGCTTTATATCTGTCCATGCATTCTTGAACTACCCCCTGTTTTGAACCCACAAGCTCCTCAGGTAGGCTGTTCAAGCATCCACTACCCTCTCTGTGATAAAATACTTCCTCACATTGCCTTTTAGTCTCTCTTTGTATGGCTTCTGGTGCAGACCATTTTAGTTGCCCTCCTCTGGACTGCTTCCATCCTGTCTTTGTCCTTGTGGGGATGAGGTCTCCAGAACTGCATGCAGTATTCCAGATGGGGTCTCACCAACTGTCTCTGTACAGAGGGATAGCAACTTCCTGTTTTTTACTGATGATGCCTCTCCTAAGCATCCCAGTATCCCCCAATCCTCCTTACTGCTTTCTCACATTGCTTGCCTACCTTTAAGTCATCTGATATGACTACTCCCAGGTCCTTTTCATTTTTGCTGTTATTAGTACCTCTCCCACATTGTGTACTCTTCCATGGGTTTTCTTTCCCAGGTGCATTACTTTGCACTTTTTGGATTGAATCTAAGCTACCATACTTTTGACCATTCCTCCAACTTTTAAAATTCCCTTCTCATCCTTTCCATCCCCTCTTGCATATCATCTCTGCTGCAGATCTTTGTGCGCGTCTGCAAGAGGCATACTTTCCCTTCCAGTCCCACTGCAATGTCACCTAGAAAGACTTTAAAGAGCCAGTCCCAATACTGAACCCTGTAGTACCCCACTAGTAACCCTCCTTTCTTCAGCGTGGACTCCATTTACTATTACCCTCTGTGTTCTGTTGTCCAGCCAATGTTTTACCCAGGCTACAACCCTGAGACCCATTCCAAGGCCGGCTAATTTATTTATGAATCTTTTGTGTGGTACTGTGTTAAATACCTTGCTAAAGTCTAGGTAGGCCATGTCCACAGCCCTCCCTGGTCTACTACTTTGGTCACCTAGTCAAAGAAATTGATTAGATTCATCTGACATGGCCTTTCCACTGTGAATCCATGCAACCTTGGTTCCTATGCCCACTGGCCTCTAGGAACTCAACAATTCTTTCCTTCAGAAGTGATTCCATCATTTTACCCTGCCACTGAGGTCAAACCAACAGGTCTGTAGTTTCCTGCCTCTGTCTTTCTCCCACTTCTGTGAAGGAGATTCACATCCACCCTCCTCCAGTCCTCAGATGCTATCCCTAGACCATATTCAAGAGCAATGCATGCACAGTATAAATGCTGAATAGCAACATTTTCAGGCCACCACAGGAACTTGGTGTCTGAAAAATTCCACTATCAGAATGAAACAAAAAACAACACTGCAAGTCTGATGCCTGGTGCATGGCAAAAATCTTTGAAAATAGCAATGGCTATCACTGTATATCTTTAAGTTCTTTGGGGATTTAAGCAGTACACAGATACAGGTTGCCACTCCTTGATGATGTGGTAATATACAACCTGGTTGGAGTGATTATCAGTGATTTCAGCCAGCATTCCTGAAAGGGTTTTACATGATGATGTACCACAGCAGGTTGGAAGAAAATCAAAATTTTGACTGGCAAAGTCTATATGCCCAGTGGTACCTTATTTGGCTTAGACAGTGGTGGTGTCTGTACTTCTTTGCTTTGCTTTCTATATAAACCTTATTTTATTTTATTTTTAGGCAAAGTTTATTGAAACCATTATAACCTGCTACAACAAACATAAAATACAGAAACAATTTTGGGTGTACAAAAAGCAAGAACAATTAATACCATACATACTAAAAGAACAGAATTAAGCATTGCAATGCACATTGAGAATAAATTCAACATAATACCTGGCATGCACTAAGCGGAGTCGAACCTCTGTCTGAGACAGTGTGAAAATCACTACGCCTGAATGGGCGTTGCTTCAAAAATTCATCCCACCTGAACCAGTGAGAGAATAAAGATAAACTGTAGCCTTCATAATGACAGTGAAGGTGCAAAAACATCACTTCCATCATATAAATCTCCCTGACTGTGTCAATCCAGTCAATTGATTTAGGAAAAGTAGGAGTCAGGCAATGCCTCATTAATGCTTTAAATGTTTTAAATGCAGCAGCAACAAATATACCATGAGAAATGTTGCCAGGGTGGAAGAAACGAGACGAGGGCATCCCAAGTAAAGTTAAAACAAAGTGATGAAGTAAAAAGTAACAATATAATTCAGTCCAAGGAAGGTCAAACTTCAATTGTATTTGATGAGAATTCATTAAAGTATCACCTTCAACAGATCTTGAATTAAAAATACCTAAAGTGGACCCAAAGCTGGAAATCCATGTCCCTCAACCCCGAAAAAATTCACTATTACCAATAAAAGGAATAAACATCCGAGGTACCAGAGTCTGGGACCATAAAGCTGTACTGAATCCAGATATTTGGTATCTTTAACTGTCTAAGCTGTGAAAGGGAAAAAAGGATACAATATTTAAAGGTATGCAAGGAAATTGTTCAGCCTCCTCCTCAAATCACCCAGTTTCTGAGGAAGCTTTCATAAGGGACAAAACCAGGGCCACCTGAGCTACAAAATAATAATGTTGGACATTGTGGAGATCCAGGCCAACATCCAGTTTCCTTAAGTATAACATAGATCAGCAAATACATGGGTGCTTACCATTCCAAATAAACTTAAATCATTTTCTCTAGTTGGCGCCAAAAACACTCTGGCAGTCTAACCAGCAGCATCCTGAAAACATATAAAAACAGGGCAAAACATTCTTTGAATAGCTTCAATTCTTGCCCCCAAAGACAAGGGAAGTACTACCCATCTCTCCAGGTCCTGTTTAACATCAAACAAAATTTGCTGATGATTTTTAACATATAACTGCCCCGGGTTAAGAGTAATCAACAAACCTAAGCAGCGGAACCCCAACTGCACCCACTGAAACAGAACAAATGATTTTTGCTAGGAGAAAGAGTTCCATTCAATTAAACTACTACTGTTTTATCCAAATTTACCTTGAAATCTGAAATAAACCAAAGTCAGACAAAACAAACCTACAACAGAGCTGGGAGAGAACAAATAGGATCTTCTAGAAAGAACCGTGTGTCATCTGTATAGAGGGCAATCTTATGAACCCCTGAGCACACATGAATCCCATGGATATCTGGATGCTGCTGAATGTAAGTCGCCAGAGGTTCCATTGAAAGGCAAATAAAAGTGGAGACATTGGGCACATTGACATGTACCACGATGCAAAAAAAAGAAGAGAAAGCTCTGTTAACGCCACCCTCACTGAAAAGCCTGAATACAAGGCTAACAGGTTAGCTGTGTAGTTATTACTTAAACCAAAACATTTACAGTATAAGCTAGATAGCACCAATTGAGCATGTCAAAGGCTTTCTCGGTGTTCACCAAACGAGCCACTGAAGTTATATTTTGAATGCTTAATGAGACATAATATTCAACACATGAAGTACATTATTATAAGACTGCCTAAAGGGAATAAAACCAGTTTGATAGAGATGGATAAGTCTAGGGATAATAGTTTGCAAACGAAGAGCCAAGATTTTTGAATCAACAAAGAGATGGGGCAGTAAGATGAACAGAATTCAGGGTTTTGCTAGGTTTAGGAATACCGAAATTAGGGCCATTTGCACTCCAGGGTAAATAAATATGTTGTATACAATGATATATGGTAGCCTGAAGGGGTCCCACCAGAGTATTAATAAAACATTTATAAAATTCTGTGGGAAAGCCATCTTCACCCGCCACCTTCCTAGTTCTGAGACCTTTATAACTAGAGAGATTTCATCCCTAGAAATCAGGTCGATCTGATAAATCCTCTCTGATTGAGTTAAGAATGGCAGGCGAAGCTGTTGAAAAAAGCATCCAGTTTGATTCTGTCTGGTACTGGACTATCTGGGGTATATAACTGGGTATAAAAACTGCCAAACCCATCTGCAATATCCCTTGCAGTGGTCAAAACCTGACCACTGAGGAACCTAGAACTAAGTGATGCACCACCCAAGAGGCCTGCTGCTTTCTCAACTGTAATGCTGAAAGGCATCCAGATCTATGTCCTTGACAGTAGTAACTAAATTTAACCTGACATAATGCATTCTCTGCCTGTTCCAGGGACAAACAAGGCAGCCAGGAGTGCAGTTCCTGAAACTGTTGCAAGAGAGCCATGCCCCTTTCCTTTTATGGCGAGCTTCCAAAGCAGTCAGCTGGCTCTCGGGTCAACGCTCACATACCCTCTCCATTTTTACATAAGTTAAACAGCAAATGATTTTTCCTCAGATAACTGGCTTCATTGCATTTCAAAGAACAGGCGATGAAATCTCTGTGCCAGAATTAATGGTAAAATAGTCCTCTAAAAATGTTGAATCATCTCACGAAATTGCTGAGAAGCTAAGGCTCCCACATTCAACCTCCAGATCCCTACGATGTGACAGGGCCAAATCAAAATGAAGGGAAACTGGGGCACAATCAGAAAATTCAATAGAATGAATTTTAGCTAAGGAAACCTGATGTAGGTAGGCAGAGGAACATACCACTGATCAATAAGAGAATAAGTATCATGGACATGAGAGAAAAAGTGAAGTCATGATCCCAAGGGTTTAGTCAATGCAAACACCATGAAAACCTGATTCAAGAAGAAGGGATTTCAAGATCTTTAGTGTCCTTGGATTTCCATGGAGGATTCTTATTGGTTTTGGATGAATTATAATACAGTTAAAATCCCCCAGAATACAAAAACCATACATGGTCTGCTAACGCCTGAACTACTTCCTTGAAAAAAGATGAGGTGGGGTATTAGGGTCATATATATATTAAAAATAGAAAGAGGGCAATCAAGGTAGGTACAATTTATGAGTACCCATCTGCCCTAGGGATCACCAAAGATGCGTTGAGAAACAGAGAGTTTTTCTAATTAAAATAGCCACTCCATTCTTCTTGAGTGTGGATGAGATGATGCAAACACGGTCCCCACCCACTGACAATGCAACTTAGAATGTTCAAATGGGGAAAGATGAGTTTCTTGTCACATGGCTATTTCAGGGTCATATTTCCAAAGACAGGAGAGTGCGGATCCACTTAATGGGGTTATTCAAACCCTTAACATTAAGCGTAACATGCTTAAATGGTGGCATCTAGACAACAAATCCAGAAGAAAAAAGTGGCAAAGCAAAAAAGACCCATGGTAAGCAGCTTCAATCTGCTCTGCATCCCCAAATCAGAAATAGGAGCAACCCTATGGAGGCAGTATAGAACAGTGGTTTATGGTTCTGAGCTGCAAACCTTGGAGATCTGGGTTTGAACCCACAGTCCCCACTTGCATACTGTGTGACCCTGAGCAAGTCCTTAACTTCTTTGTGCTCCCATGTTGCACCTGTAAATATGCTTTCAGCTTAGTGTGTCTCTCTGGTAAAATACAAAAAATTAAAACGAACCCCAAAAGATGTCAAAATCTAAAATACACCATCTTCTGAGTAGTGAATAGTAGATTGAAGCAGATTATACTAAATATCAACAATACAAAAGTAGTAACAGCTGAATTAAAAAAAAACACCACAATGTGCCATGCAATTCCACACCAGAACATCCCAGAAAAAGATGGATGACTAGCAAACACCTGAGGAAGAGCAAAACTAACCCACAGTTAACCCACATCAAGGCCTCACAGGGGCCAGTACCGAACTGGTACAAAAATAGGCCTACAAATGATGAGAACAATCTATAGGAACTACTAAGGTTCCATGCAGAGGAACACCCTCAACCCACAAGGAGGGTACAGCAAGAGAGAGGAAATGGCAAAGCTCATTTCCCACTCCAAGCATGCCGCCTCTGAGTAAAAGACCTTCCATAAGAATCAACAACCCACCAAAGATAAAAAAAAAAAACACCAGAAGATGGGTACAATTAAACTGGTTGAGAAAGAAAACACAGTCTATACACTATGTGCTCCATGTTGCCAAATAAAGCTCTAAGGGCACATCTGCAACAGTTAAAGGGACACTGTCAACCTTTTTACGTCATTCTATTTCTAGTGGAAAACCCATATTTTATGATTGCTTACATTCTCAAAATATTAATTGGTGTTGCTGGTTGTTTAATCTACCTCTTTTCTTAGTAGAACTGAAATGCATACTAATGGTGTAATTATACCCAACCTTGTTTTGTGTCAAATTCTTGATCTATTTCTATTGCATACTTAATGAACATCAGGAACACCCCAAATAGAGCAGCCACTCATGATGCAATAGTCTCCTCTCCTCCCTGCACCTAGATTGTCTCGATTGTGTTGGTGGTGTTCCAAAGTCCAGGAAAGATGCAGTGGGAGCTGATTAAGGCATGTAAACAAATAAATTTTAATGTGGTACACCAGCATGGTGGGCAGTCTGTTTTTCTATTACAAAGAAAAAAATGAATCAGAATTAAACTACTTGCTGCATTAGCACATTATACAGAATATAAACAGTCATAAAATGTGTTTTAAACTAGGGACAATTTGAGGGCCTAAAGGGGGACTGATAGTGTCCCTTTAAGATAACACAATCTGCAATGTGCACCCTACTCTAAATGTCACCCCTTCCTTCCTCCTGCTCCCCTCCACGGTCCCTCCCATACCCTTTGTAGGCCTTCTATGTGACCTTGTGGCTCCAGTCAGCTCACCTTTCCCTTACTACCCATACGTTTGCACCTTAGTTGTGGAAGCCATCTGCAATACTGATTGTCTGGACAGTTTGTTTGGCTGTTCAGTTATTTCTATCAACTCCTGCTTCTCGCCCCTACTTTCTTGCTAGTATATTGTAATGTTGTGTATCTCCTTGTTTCCTTGTGTCTCAACATTAATGCACTCTGCTTGACCCAACACATGTTCCATTTAACCTGCATCACATATTATTATCTCTGTTTATCTCCACACGGTTTATGCTATTGTAATTATTGTGTATTATACCTTATTCTGTATTTGTTACATCCAGGTCCATCTGAGAATGAGCCTTGCTCAATGGTGACCGCCTGGTTAAATTAAGATTTTGATTTATTGATTGATTGATTGACTGATTAAGAACCATAAAGAAGTCAGATATGATCAAACCCAATAATGAATAAAACTATAAATACTTAAACAGTCCCAGACTAGGGTAAAAAGAAAAACTGCTAGAAAACTAAAACTATACACTAAGAACTATTCAAACAGTACATGCTGCCATCTAGTTAACAAATATTAGTCACTAAGAAATTCCAGCACTCCAAAAGTGGTGAACTGCTAGTCTTAATCTAAAGGCATAAAATAACTTGCCATAACAAAGTTAATAACAAATAATACACAAGGTCTCCCCAAGTGCAATATGAGAGCATTTGTCCAACTAATAAACCGACAAATGAATAATAGTGCTCTAGCATACAAGCAAAGTAAAGTTGTCAACTTCAACAATACAAAGAGCAGTATTAATAGTACTGGCACAGTTAGTTAGGAAAAGCATTCCACTAACGGGAAGGCTACCAAGTCCAGAGGTAGACACAGACAGGCAGAAAATTCTGTAGAGAACAACAAGAGTCCACACACACGCTCAGCGGCTACTCCCTTCTGAAGGCTCGTAAAGACTTAACATCCAGGAGGGCCTGTTCTGAACACCTTTCTCATTGAAAGGGACACATTTGATAACGAGTCCCATTGAATCTCATGTTTTTCTTGCAATCCGGAGGTCCCTGTCTCTTCCACCTCGTCCCTCATGCTTGTGCCTGCAGATTCTGTATTGCTGATTCAAGGTCCTTGTATACCTTGGGGCCCTCTTAAAGGTAAATTTTTAAGTGAGCAGGATATGGAGCCAAAAATTTCCATAGTTGGCATTTTAATACTTGCAGAATGGGAACAAAAGCTTTACGCTGAGCACTGATCTCAGGGAGTAGTCTTTATCAAATCTAATTTAATTCTTTATAAATAAGTAACTCATTTTAGCCTTGAGCAGTATAGTCTGCTTAGTTGCAAAGTTCCAAAATCAGCAGACTATGTAGTGAGGCTTCTGAGTTGGTCTGGAAGGTGGGGCAGAAGAGATCAGTGAGCTCTTAAATTGGGAGTGGGTTCAAGTTCGACATATTCACAACTGATGACAACCAAGTCTAGAGGAAGGCAATCATATCCCTACCTGCCTCGCCTTCTGAAAGTCTGTAAATTCTAAGACTGTTGTGGTGTTAGCAGTTCTCGAGGTATGTAAATTCTCTGCAAGCTGCTCTGTTTCCTGCAGGACTTTTACCAGAACCCACTCATCATGATCGACTCGAGCATCAGTAGAAGATTGTTGGGCTCCAGTTCCTTAAAATTAAAATGCAAATCCAAAAACTTAGAGCTTAAATCCTTGAGCATTCCCTGGATTTCAGCATGAAATGCTCAAAGTTCTTCCAGGAGAGTCAAGTTGATGGAGGATCCATCAGACATTCCCAAGAGGGTGCAGCTGAAGATGCAATAGCTTGCTCCCTGGGCTTCACTGTTTCTTAGAAGATGAGGAAGGTAGTAACTTGCAATCCTTCACTTTTTTTTTTCCCATATAGGTGACAGAACTCCATTCACAATTGCAGATGAAAAACACCAGAAGAATAAGAATTTGGGAGAAAGTGTAGGTGTTGTCAAGGATCAAAATCACTACCCTGTCGTCTTTGCTTGGTAGCGCCACAGGAAGTTGTAAACCCTACTTAATGCACATCAATATTATGGCTGTCAATGGACAGAGTAACCTGAAATTTGTCAAGCACATTATCAGCCCAGAATCTTCAGATCCTAAAAAATTAGTAATTGTCAGGTTGGTGGTTTCAAGGTTCTAGGCTGAAAATGTGAGTAGCTGGGTTTTATGTTACCTTTTGCTTAACAGTAACACACAACGGCTGAGACTTGAAACCTGAAATGAAGGATAGTTAGAAAAGAACAGGACATTGTCCATGTGCAGATCCATTTCTGCAAGTTGTTCATAAGGTGTTTTAGACAAATTCTAGATCCACCATTTACATGACTAGTAACAACATTTACATATGAATACCACTGTTTATGTGACTCTTAGCAATCATGAAAATGGCAGAATTCAGTGTTCACTGAAATCCATTTCATTGGGGTTTCAAAAGTTTACATACCTGGTCATAGAGACAACACCAACTTGCACATTAGCAGAATTCTGGAAAAAACATTGAAATTAAAGAGAAGAGCAAACAAAAATTGATGTTTACAATAAACATTCTCACTTTTTATCTGGTATTTTGGAAAAGTTTAAAACATATGGGTATCATGTCATCTGTCAAATGCTGGTGATGCCTTTCTACAACAGGTAACCTCTTGCATATATTCTGAGTTGCCTTACTACAACCTTGTTGATCAAATGTACAGAAAGCAATAGAAAAGGCTGTGGACTCCCCGTTACCCTTACTCCTAATGTGGTTATACTGGGTCTTCTGCCTGAAGGATCAGCTCCCTTCTCAAAACAGCTCACAAAAATAATGGGTCCTGAGCACTTTGTTCACGCAAAGAGAATCATACTCCAAGACTGAGGAGTACTACCTCTCCTACACCGTCAGAGCGGATCTCAGAACTAGGCAAGATCATGTGTTATGAGAGGGTCCATTATGCTATTGTACACAAACTGGATCTCTTTATTTCTTTTTTTTGCTCCAGATCCCCTTATCCTCTGACCCGTCACTGACTGCTGCCCCATGCCCAGGCTTGCCCTCCCGGTGGGGCTGCCGAGTCTCTCCTCCAATGAACATCATTGGCAAGCCACTGCTTACCCCCTGGGTCGGGGCCATGGGAGAGGGACCCCACCTGGTGGAAGTTGAAGGCATGGGTGGCAGAGGGGACGGACCATCATGCCATGGACTGGCTCTTTTGTGAGTGCTTTGCTCCTGGGTGGGGATGTGCAATGATATCCAGCATACACCTGCCCCCCAATCATAATGGCACCATTTGCGGTGGTACCCCAGCCTCCACCAGGGGTCCATAGAGTGCCGGACACATTTCACCTACCTCTCCCTGGAGAAGGAGACCAGTCCCTAGGACACTAAGCCTTCTTACCCAGCCAGCCCTCCAGCTTCTGGGTCCATTCCCAAACTCGGTTCATCTGCGTAAAAGCAGAACTCCAACTGCTGCACCGTGGGCAGGCCACAAACTGGATCTCCTTTGATAGAATCTTGCAACCCTACCTGTTTTCCCCCTACTGCAGTATATCTCTAGGTTTCTGCCTGTCTTGTGGGCATCAGATCTCAATGGCCCATAAATAGTCTGCAAGCTCATTTACCCTCCACTCCCATCTATAGGCCTTTTAATACTGATGCTATGCACCTTTGCCCACTCTGACCTCTAATGGTGTGATCAGTTTTCCCTCCATATCCCCTTTCCCTTCCCTGCTTTTCTCTCCTTCCTTTATTCTTAAGGATGCTTATGGCATTCACTTGTAATCAGTTTACCTTTGAACGTATTGATGGTCAGTATGCCACCCTTCCTTGTTTAACAACTCACTCAGCCCCAGAACTCACATGTGAGTCGAAATGTTCTGTGCTTAACCTTATTCAAAAATGTCCGCCTGGGGCTGATTAAACCTCTGTTTTTTTATGCTCCACTTGTGCTGTACTTGTTATATTATCTCTTTTTGAATTGTATATGGAGTTGTACTTCCCTGGGGGTTCCCCCGGCCAGGCATGATGCTAACTTGTCTATCCTATCAGCTCTGTTTTGATATTCTCAAATGACTTCTTTATGCAATGTAAGTTATGATTTACTTAAATAAATATAATGTTAATAATAATAATAATAAAAGTTTAAAACATTTTGAACTATGCCTACTAGCTGGACTTTTACCCAAATATTACTAATCTGCAAGCTGCCACGCTCCCATATGACCACATAAGTGGCAGTGTTTAAATTCACCCAAAGTATTTTTGTTTCACGTTTGCACCCACAGGGCTATGCACAAAGCAAGCTACAAGTCTACAGCATTGCCTGATGGATGAGCTGCTTCACATATGGCGCCGGTTCCTGCCTGACAGTTCAGCTTTTCACTTATGACATGCAGGGCCATGCATTAAGCAAGCTACAAGTATGGGACCATGCCTGCTGTGTCCAGTTGCTTTCATATGGCCCACAGGGCATTGCACAACATGAAAACCACTAATCAGTGCTGCGCTCAATGGTGTCAGTCTAGGTGCTGGTTCAGGGCTGCTAACCCCAAAATGTGATGAACTGCAGCATAGGTGGACCACATTCCAGGACACAAGGTGAACAGTGTGTGACTAGAAAATGATGAAGAACACAGACAAATGATGCTGTCCAAAGTGCTTTATTTCACAAAATAACAAAATCCAAAACACTGTTGCACAAAATGGGTCCAACCAGCTGGTTGACCACGATACTGACATTCCAGCACTTTGCACCTTCAAAAGTCCTTAGGGAGACTCCTTGAGGAAACTCAAAGGAGTGAAACACCAGAGTGCCTCTACCATGGTCAACCAGCCAGTTGGACCCGTTTGTGTAACAGTGTTTTGGATTTTGTTATTTTTGCAATATTAAAGCACCTGGGACACCATAATTTGAGAGCATCTTCATCAATTTCTTAGTCACACTGTTCATCTTTGTGCCCTGGAGTGCGGTCCACCTGTGCTGCAACTGCACAATGCATGCTACAGGTTTGATACCCTACCCAATGATTCATCTGTCTTCTGTATAGTCCACAGGCCATGCATGAAGTGAGCTAAAGTTCTGGAGCAATGCCAGATAGATTAGTTGCTTCTTGTATTGCCTGCATGGCAGGTAAAAAGCAAGCTACAGGTGTGAGGTAATACCCAGCAAGTTGGCTACTTCACATATGATCTACAGGTTCATCCAAAGCATGCATAGTTCCAGGTCACTAACTGATGGTTTGTCTTCATTTCATTTGTAGGCCGACATGAAAAGTTAGCTGGGGTATTGCCACATTGGTCTGCCACTTCACATATGGCTCACAGAGTCACATTGGGAAGCAAACAACTGATAAAGGTTTATGCCAAATGGGTCTGCTGTTCATGTATGACCCACATTGCAATGCACACAGCAAGGTATAGTTCTAGGACACTGTCTGATCATTTACCTTTGTCATGTATAGCATAGTCAAGATCACGTACAGGCATGGGGTACTGCCTGTCTCAGACAGACAGAAAACTCGTTGCCAAAAACTATGTCAATCTGTAAGTTATGCCATGTGAATAAAGTAACAAAAGTAAGGAAATCTGAATAGAATCACTACATACTAAGTGACTAAACAATTAACATTTTAAGGACCCCAGATATGATGTTGCACCCCATCCCTTCTAGTACTGGCTGCAACCCTCTATTCCAGTCCTCACGCTATACGCAGGTACTGTATGAGTTGGGCATATCTTGATTTGTTGAGCTCATCAGGGCTTGTCAGAGGGACAAAACCAGATGTGATTATATGTTTCTCCTGGAATAGATAGATAAAACCTCTGATCAGATGAGGCCTTCACAATGTTAAAAGTAAGGTTGTGTAACAAGGTTGTATATTTTAAAATGCTGCTTTTCACATTTAGACTGCTTATAATAACATTGGATTCAAATAGCTGGTTTGCCCTTAGTTTTATAATGTTATTTTTATTTTTGCCACAGACTAGGTGCCTGTAGTGTTTCAATTGTGTCCTGCTTATTTCTTGAAAATGGAGAGGTCCTTTATAACTAACCACTTACTCCACAAATGCGTAATGCCTCTGAAGTTTTTGGTTCCATGCATCCTAAAACAACTTAATGGGCTTGATTCTTGAAACTTTGATTCTGATGCAAGGTGCCTGCATCAAACAGAAGTGACACAAGGACACCTTGCATCACAACTTGTGGAGTTTGTGATCCTGAAAGGGGTTGCAGCACAAAGAGGATCCCTGTACCAGACTGGTCATGTGTCAGGCTTGTGCCAAGGTGGAGGGTGTGCCAGGGTGCTAGGGGCTTGTGGTGGACACTGGCTGCAACATCTCCCTTAAAATGGGATTCCAACAGCAGGCAGGATCTGCAGGACTTAGACCACTCAACAGGTGGTCTAATGGCACTGCCCCACCCCTGGAGCCTTGGTGGGGTGTGAGGGAACCTGTGTCATTGCCCACCTGCAGTTTCCCATACCCCACAGCACCCAGAGCACTCACATCCAATGGTGTGGTGCCACAGCCCCTCCCTCGCATGGTAGAGGCATGGCTGCATCCTGCAATATCCTCTTCGGGACCTGTTGCCACCCCATGACATCCATCCATGCCCTACATTTCCCTGACGCCTGTCCCACCCACCTGACACTGCCAGCCTCCAGGCTGGTTCAGCATTGATTACTAATACCACTGACCACCCCACAGCTTGAGAGGCTAACCTCTCCATGCACCTTTACCTTTGGCATAGTAACATTTACCTCAAGCTGTGGGACCTTGACCTCAGGACACCACCTGTTTGTGAATCAGAATCAGGGTCTCTGGCACACCAGTGATTGGTGCAAGCTGCCGTTGGCACAGCTTGCATCAATCTTGGTGAATCAAGCCCTGTCTTCTGTCATCTGCTACCTGACATGGTACTCATGTACCTATATTATGACTACTTAGATCTACCTATTACCAAGCGTGTACCACCAGTGAATGCGGTAACACTGGTTGCTTTTTAATCTAAGCATTATGTACTGTACTGTTTGTTTGCTGTGATGTATTGCTGTCTTGACGAGGTGCCTTTGTAAATGAGTCTATGACTCAAAGGTCTGTAAACCGATGATCTAATAAATAAATAAATAAAAATAAATAAATTCCAGCTAGTATTTAATTTACAAAAATTGTGGCCTGCTAGAGATGCTCACAGATTATCAAAAACACATACCTGTATCAAATGGTGAGGTGTTTGTGTGTGTAGTTAAAAGCTTCATTTTATCAAAAATATGTTTGGGTTTACCTGAAATACAGAAGCTCTCTTGATACAAGCTGGTTAGCAAATACTGTAGTTTGAGTTTTAGACTCAGAGCACAAATTTATTTTAATATAATGCTCAAGGTACATGTATAGGCTCAGTGCAAAGGTCATGATGCCAGGGTTTCACCTGAAAACCTCCCAGTGGCTATTCATGTAAACTCTGCAATAAAGTGCTAATTATATTTTCCAACACAATAGATGCATACCTCAATTTTTAATTTTCGTTAACTACAATCTGCTGTCTTTTATATCTTTGTGAGAGCCACAGTGCTAGTGCCTCAACCATTTAAAAACACAGGACTATTTTGAACTTAAATGTCCATAGTTGCTTGATAACCCTAGAAAACCCTGCAATAAAATGCTAATTATATTTTCCAGCACAAGAGATGCAGACTTCAATCTATAATATCTAGCCAAAGCCCTTAACTATCAATTAACTGTAGTGATTCCCTAGAGCTGAAACTTCTTGAATCACTCTCCCGGAATCCTCTACTCTCACTCATATCCTGAATCGCTCCTTTGTCAGAAATTTCACACCATTGAAAGCTGGCCAAAACTTGTCCAGATCTTTAAGAGTGAGGTACTCACCTCCACCAACAACTACCATCCTATATCCATTTCTCCCCAATGCCTTAAAGCATGTTGTCGCTGACCGAATCACTGACCACCTCACAAAATACAATCTTCTCTGCAACCAACAACATGGATTTCATAAGGGCATAGTACCACCACCGCCCTCCTCGCTTTCACCTCACATGCCCACTTCATTTTGGATCATGGCCACCTCACAGGTGCTGTCTTCGTGGACCTCTCTAAAGCTGTGCACTGTCAACCACACCCTACTGCTAACCACTCTCGCCTCCAGTGGCTTCTCAACGATACTTTAAACTGGTTTGCCAGCTACCTGTTGGATAGAATACAACAAGGTCAAGTTAGGCACTGTCCTGTCCCTTGCCTCCCGGTCTGCGCTGGTGTTCCACAGGGACCAATTCTTGGCCCCCTACTTTTCAGCCAATACCTAAACTCCATCATGTCAGCCGTCTCTGGAAACCTGTTCCTCTATGCAGATGATGCCGTACTGTTCGCCTCCGACTCCAAACCACTTAAACTCCACCAAACACTCCAACATAGCTTCCACAAAGCAGAACATTGGTTCTCCATCCAGTGTCTAACAATTAACTACAAGGAAACAAAAGTCATGATCTTCTCCACCCGCATGAACCCCCACAAGAACCTCTGTCCCACATTTCTCACTGTCAACCACAACCCTCTTGAGCAAGTTAGCAACTTTAAATACCTTGGGATCACTCTAGGCCCAGCCCACAACAATAAACAACATATTCTCCTCCTTGCCTCAGCCTAAACTCGAGATTAGGAGTGCTATATAGGTACAAACATTGCCTCACCCCAGAGGCCCTATGGCTCACTGTCAATTCCTCCGTCCTCATCCTCCTTGACTATGGTATTACCATATACAGTGCTGCCCCACCTCCGTGCTAAACAGACTCCGCCTTGTACTCAACAAAGCCTGCCATCTCATCCTAGGCTGTGATCGCCTCACCCACGCCTGTACACTCTACAACTCCTCAAAATGGCTAAATATAGAGAGCAGAACTGGTATCATACATGCCTAATGACAAAGAAAATACACTTAGGTCTCACCCTCCCTCTCTTTCCTCTATTATTCATCCAGCAGCCCCAGCCAGAACCACATGAAACTCAAACCAGCCGCTTCTATGGGTACTCCACCCTCATACCGCCAACTTCAAAGGACTTTCAACTACCAAGCCCCTAACTGGACTAACTCTCTCACCATCCAAATAGCCAATTAAACAAGGCTAGGTCCTTTTAAAGCTAGAGTAAGGGAACTCCTCCAAGGCTGTAACATATGTGACTGCCCCTACTTAGTCGTGCAAAATGCTGTCCCATTACCACCAATAACTATCTCTGTTTCTGGTGCAAAATCTTCCTATCTCACTATCTGACTCTCAGCTGGTTACAGTCTTTTCTGCAACTACGTGGCTGTGCTTAAATGTGACTCAATTACTATACTGACCTAGGCCTCCTCCTGATCTACCCTTGACTGCCATGTAATGCAATGTAATGAAATTCTTCAATATGTACTATACTGCACTGTAATCTCTGTTAGCAAATGTTTGCTCTGCACTTTAATGTATGACATGGAACCTTTGAAAGTGAGTCTCTGACTCAAAGGTCTCTCTGAATATTTACCAATAAACAATATAATGTTTTAGCTATCTAATTTTGGTATCTTTTGTATTTGAAACAGAGCATTAAAATGAGAGGTGGGAAGGAGGGAGGGCAAAAAAAAAAAGGGCTACAAACAGGGTGGAATCAAAATCTGGAAGGCCATGTGTGTGGATGCTAGAAGTCTAGGAAATAAGATTCTGCTCCTAGAGGCCATCGTGGCACAGGCCAACCTGGATATTGTGGCCACTGTTGAGTCATTGTGCACTGAAACCATGACTGGGACATGGCCATATTGAGCTATACTTTGTTCAGGAAATATCAGGTGGGAAGGAATGGAGCAAGTGTGGTGCTATATGTGAGGAAAGCATAAAACTTAGGAGATACAGGGAATACAGGGGAAGTAGAGGGTACTGTGGGTATGCTTTCACTGGAGTAATTTACAGACCTCCAGCACAGAGGGAGAAATAGGATAAGGTACTGGTGGAAGCCATTGGCAAGATGGCAGAAATGGGGGAGGTGCTGCTGGTGGGGACTTCAACCTGCCATATGTGGGTTGGAGCCTCCCAGCAGTGGCTTCTGCTAGAAGCATGGACTTCCTGGACTCTTTGCAGTGGGCAGTCCTCAGGCAACTAGTCAGTGAACCCACTCATGATGGATCTTGTACTCAGTAACATGGACAGGGTTGCAGACATCAAGGTGGGAGGCCACTTGGGGACTAGTAATTACTGTATGGTGAGGTTTAATAAAAGGACAGCTGCGAAATCAGACCACACAAGAGTGAGTATCCTGGACTTCACGAGAGCAGATTTTAAAAGAAGGTGAATGCCTTGGGATGACCCAGCAGCAGTGGGTGACCTAGGTAGGGTGGAGGAACAGTGGGTGAAGATCAAAGAGAGCATAGGAAAGCAACAGACTTCTGCAACAAACAAGTGAGCCAAAGTAGGAGGAAAAGAGACCGCTATAGTTCTCCAAAGAGGTGGCTGAAAGATAAAGCTAAAAGGGTAGCATTCAGAAGGTACTGTATAGATAAAACCTAGAAGGGTAGCATTCAGAAGGTACTGTATAAGGAGATACAGAGGAAGAGGAGGATAAGGAGGTGTATTGGAAATGGAGGAAGCAGGAAACCAGTAAGGAGTGCAAGGTGCAAACTAAAGAGAATAGCTCAGGAGGTAATTTTTTAGCTACATAAGTGAAACAGAAGACCAGGGTGGGACTGTAAGGCTAAAAGGAGAAGTGGGATTGTCAGAGGAGAACCAGAAAAGACAGACATCCTGAACAAATACTTTTGTTCTGTGTTCAAGAAGGATGGACAAGGGGGACACAAAAAGTAACAGAAGCTTTGGAGGGAGGGACGTGGACACTAGTTCTTTTTGGAGAAGAGAGTCCTGAAGGGCTGCTAATCTGAAGGCGGATAAAGCAATGGACCCAAATGGGGTGCATCCAAGGGTATTGAGGAACTCAGAGATATACTTGCTGCATCTCTGCCAGTTCTGTTTAACAGCTCACTGGAAATGAGTGGTTTAGGAGGACTGAAGAAGTGTGGATGTAATCTCACTACACAAAATGGTAGCAAGGAGGAGGCTGGCAATTATAGGCAAGCCAGCCTGACATCAGTGGTGGGATAGTTAATGGAATCACTGCTGAAGGAAAGGATTGTGGAATATCTTGAATCCAGTGGGTTACAATATCCAAGGCAGCATGGTTTCACAGGGAGAGGTCATGTCAAATGGATCTGATAGATTTCTTTCACTGGGTAATCAAGGAACTAGATCAGAGTACAGCAGTGGATGTGGCCTACCTAAACTTCAGGCATTCAACATAATTTCACATAGGAGACTAGTAAGTAAGCAGGGTAGCTCAAGAGTGAGTGCAAAGGCAGTAAACTGGATAAGAAATTCGTTGAGGGATACTGACAGAAGGCTCATTGTCAGAATAAACAAGCTGACAATAAAGCTCAAAAGTCAGCAACTATGGAATCCATGTCCAGGGATCAAAAGGGATACATGCAATAACAAGATCCCACAGAGTCCATGTAATGCACAGACAGCATGCCCAGCAAATTAGTACACTGGGGTGGCGACAGAGCCGAGACAAGACAGCCTCAATGCACACTTCAAGGTGGTTCTGAAGACACCCGGCACCGCTCATACTCCTCAGAGACTCCACTGCCAAGTTCGCTCCCATGGAGCTCAGGAGAAACACCATAAACAGGAGAAATGGTAACAAGGCACAGCAAACAGAAGGTCCATACAGCTAATAAAATTGCAGTACTAGTGATAATGGTAAGGATATATCCATGACAAACTAACAAAACTAAGATTAAAAACCACTAGGCTGCCACAGCAGCCAACAATGCACCCAACCCAATGGCCATTTTCTTCCTAACCTGTGTAGGGCTGTGAGTCATGCATGTGCAGTTCATAGTAGAGGTTTCAATTCAACATGGTGGGTGGGAGAAACGAAAACAAAAACAAAGGAAAATGGAGCAAATTTTGAGGTGATAGTATAGCGAAAACAAGAAAGATTACCAGGTAAGTGCTCAGCAGAGCACAGGAAACAAACTATTGCAAAGATCTGATTTATTTTATCTTAGTGCTGTGCAGATTTTCAAATTCCTGTGGAACAAAATTCTCGGAATATTCAAAATTCTGCCCAAATTCCACTGGAAGCGGAATGGCAGAATTCTGCATAAAATAGTTGCAGAATGATTTTCTGCAGAAAAATCACTGTTCATAGAACATTATTCTCATGGATCTCAATATTTTCCATGGAAATTGTTGGAATAATTTTCTGTGTAAAAATTGCTATTCCATGGAATATTATTCCACAGGTCACAGTAGGTGGAATTCTGCCAGAACAAGTAAAATTCAATGGAAATTCTGCAAGCAGAATGGTCATTCTGCACTAATTCCACCAGTGGAATTCCACATTCTACACAGCACTAATACTGCTGCTTTAACAATACAGAGAACCATAGCCTAATTCACAAATAGGTATAGGACTAACAACAATATAAAGATATGCTGATTTACAATTTGTGCAATTGCACTATTACTGTATAAGCAGGGTTCTAAACTATCATTCAATCTAGCATATCACTGCCAAAATTTGTAGTGAGATGAAAAATCTGCCAGATAAAGCTTATTTGACTACCTACAGTATATAATGGTACATTCTGTACTTAGCCACATGTTTTGGTTAGTAATGACTTATAAACTGTTTTGATTTTGTAATAGGAACAGTGCAACCAGTTCCTCCACACAAAAACATAATAATGTTAATGAAGATAAAGCAACAGATAAAGCAAGAGGTATGTGATAGTTAAAGTATACAAATATATTAAATCATTATCAGTAAATGCTTGTTTGTTTTAGAAAAACAAATCTTTCTGAAAAAGCATAAAAATCACCAAATACACTTTTAATATGTGAAGCAGTAATAGCAGTCTGACTACTTATATAACGGTGCATGCTTTGCAAAACACAGTTTGTTAGTGAGGACTTATACACTGCAAACACTATTTGGTTATTGATGACTTGTACACACGTATTGATTTTTAATAGAAACTGGCAACCAGGGTCCCATCTGAAAATACAAAACACTAAATAATGAAAACAAAACAGCAGTTATGTGGTAGTTAAAGTATCCAAGTGCAGTACTACTGTGCATTAACAGAAAAAAGGTGGCCAAATTTTTCTTCTGCAATGCAGATTTATAAGTAACGGATGATGTAACGATTATAAATAACTGCTCTGTTTTACTGTTTTGTAAATTTAGCAAGCTTCTTATAACACAAATTGTTATATATAGCCATATGTTTCTACGATATGTGTTAAGAAGTTCAGGTATGACAATGTTTCTAACCCCAGCACTTTTCTATTTTTATCATTTTAAATTCAGCATTGTTCACTGCAACAAACATATGTTCTACTATGAATGATTATAAGGTCCAGCACCATTATGGCTCTAAATAACTGCCTCCCCACCCATTTTATTGTTTGTTTTCAGCATCATACAACATTTTAATAATCATGTTATTTCTACACTGTAGATGTATACGATCTCTAATGATGGTGGAAGTAAATAGGTGCACCAGTTTTTATGGTTTGTAAATTCTATATGGTTCATTATAACAAATTATTTAATATGTTGACATCATTCACATTTTATTCAGAGTGTATCACTTAACGCAGACTAAAATACAAGGACAGAATGTGTATCAGACATCTCATGCATCCAAAATATATCTGCCTTGTAAAAGACAGAACAATTATAAGTCAATATGATTTGCAGTGGCTACATATTTATGTTGTCTATTTTTGTCCCTGGATTATATAAATTGTAAATATATAGAAGTGGTATTTAAAAAGTCTGCAAGAGGCTACCACACATATTCAAAGCTATCCAGACAGAAAAGAGACCAGGTAACAATACTGGACCATTGCTTCATCCAGTGCCTGCAGCCACAGCTGTAAACAGAAGAAATGATGGCAGCTTGAAAATTTCTTCAGTCTCACTCTATGAATCTTTAAGGATAGGTCCACTATCCTCCACAAATAAAAGTGTAAAACCTGAACAGCCTTGCTTATAGGGATTGTGGGTAGAGCGTTGTAAACATAAGTAAACAAACTCAAACACCTGTAATATTAGCCTTTGCCCCATATAGTGTAATGCAGAGCTGTTGAAAAGCAAATCATCTTCTTTCTGTATGAGTAAAGCTGTAATTACACCAGGAACTTTTGGTGCCCCAAAAGTTATCACCAAATAAACAAACTCTGGTCAGAGCCGATATGGCTGTGGAGAGCTTTTGGGATGTGTTTACCCATTATTTCTAATGAATTTGCACAATGCAGATCTGTTGAAAGGCAGTTTCAATGTTGTCTTCCTTTACACATTTTTACGATGTGTTTTCTAGGAATACTCCTGCTGATTGCTATGCATTTAGCCTGGATAGTTCACAGAAGACATGGCATCTTATTTTCAGTGGGGCTCTACATCTACACAATATTATGCTGCATTGCATAAAATCAGAACACACTGAAAACAATATTGTACATCTGGAATAGGCCACTCTGAATCAATTAATTACAAAATGGTAAAATCATGATCCCACAGAAAAGAAGATATTGCATCTAACTGGGACATCCTGAGTAAACACAGTGCAAAATGTGTAAAATGAAGATCCCTATGACAATGAGATGTAGCATCTCCCGTCGCTATACAGGATACAAAATATAGGATAAGAAATATTTAAAGGAAGTCTACTGTTAACTGAACTTCACAGTGTTCACTGACACAAACAGTTTCTTTATTGTTTTATAACATATTAGATTGCAGTATTTATTTCTAATGTTGTGGCCATGAAGATGGAGTGTACATTGTGTTTGTGTGTGTGTTTGCTGTAGCTCAATATATTTTTTCCCCAAAGCATAGTAAAAAATGCCTGCTGATTGCTATATATTTGGCTTGCATAGTTCTGGCGTATGTCGAGTCTCTACCTGAGGGCCACTGCACAAGCTGCTGCCCTGGACATCTCCTTCAACATTCAGCTTGAGCTCCTTGACCAGGCGCTCCCTCCACTTTGCATTTGTGGCATGTCACTCTACCTGTGGGCCACTGCACACAAGCTGCTGCCCTTGGACATCTGTATAACATGCAGCTTGGGTCCATGACCAGGCTCCCTCCACGGGTGCATTTGTGGTACAGCCGCTCTGCAAGGACCACTGCACACAAGTTGCTGCCCCGGACATCTCGTGCAACATTTAGCTTGAGCCCTGGACTGGGCACTCCTCCACCTCACATTTGCGCTTTAGCCGCTCTGCCTGAGGGCCACCGCATGCAAGCAGCTGCCTCTCGGACATCTCCTGCAACATTCAGCTTGAGATCCTTGACCAGGTGTTCCTCCACCTCCACATTTGTGGTGTGGCTGCTCTGCCCGAGGGCCACCACACACAAGCTGCTGCCCCGGACATCTCCTCTAACATTCAGCTTAAGCCCCTTGACCAAGTACTCCCTCCTTCCCATTTGCGATGCGGTCAAGCTACCGAGGGCCATTGCATGCAAGCTGCTGCCCCCAGACATCTCCTGCAACAATCATGCATAGACGCTGCAAGCCCAGTTTGAAAATAACGTGCCAAATTCCTACCTTCCTGACTGATGATTTCTTCTCCAGCTAAGCATTCTTTTGCTGATTTCTCTCTCTCTCTGCCTGCTAACCCTATTTTGCTCTGCTTGTGATTTTCTTTAATGATTATTGTAAGAGCTAGCTGTTAAAAATTGTATTTCTGTGTTTTCTGGGTCAAAACATGCAACTGTAATGCCTCTCCTTGTATAAATTGTAAGCTTTTTCTCCTCTCTCCCTTTCTGCTGTGTAGTCTGCCACTCCTCCTACTCCCTGCTGCTCTTTAATTCTTGGTCTTTGTCTCCCAAATAGCTCTGTAAGTTTGAGTGCCTGCACTGAGCTATGGCTCCCTTCCCAGTCTGCCTTTCTCTCTTCCTGCCCCCAGCCCTTGTCCTTTTGATTAATCCCACCCTCCAATCTAATGCTTTTCTACTCTTTTATGGTAAGCCCACCCTCCAATTGTAACCTGTACTAATTTTCTGTTTTACCCTCCTTCCTTTCTCTGGCTTGAGACCCCTGACAGGGTGCTCCCTCCCTTCACTGTTGCAGTGTGGCTGCTCTACCTGAGGGCGCCGCACTCAAGCTGCTGCCCCTGGACATTTCCTGCAATATTCAGGTATAGAAGCCGCAAGCCCAGTTTTTGAAAATACTGGCACCAAATTCCTAACTTCCTGATTGGTGCTTTCCTTTCCAGCTAAGCATGCTATTGGCTGAGTTCTCTCTCTCTCTCTTACTGCCTGCTAACCCTATTTCCTCTGCTTGTGATTTTCTTTACCGATTAGCCCCACTGGTGCTTTGTGCTGGCTCCCTACCCACCCTATCTGGACTCAGACTTATATAGTCTTTTCATGTCACATGACAGCAATTTACTAAGTACCCAGTTTCTCGTTAACTCCTTATATCTAGTCTCCACTTGGGGTGCCTATAACAGTTATACACTTAAGCTGTCTTAGCTGGCTTTTAGACAACTTGAAAATATGCCAGTACAAATTATCTTTTCACCAACCCTTTTATGCTTACTGATCATACTCCTAACTATCCTCCTATTCCACTTCAATGCTCCCACCCTACCCTCAACAATAACATGCCACCTGTATCTCCCTTGTCACCGGGTATGGGTATAGGATAACACAATTTCAGGCAGACCACAAATCAGGTGCATAAAAATGCACAAGTGCGTTTTCATTTTATTTTCTCAAGTAAAATATACAGAAAGCAAAATGGTAAGTCAGACAACTGCTTAGCTTAAACAATTTCTAAGGCTTCTCTTCAACCTAGTAAGAATCAAACAGTGTGAAAGCATACACTACCAGGAGGTCTTTCACATTCCTACCTTCCTTCCTATCTATCTATCTATCTATCTATCTATCTATCTATCTATTTATTTTTATGTTATTTTTATTAAATTCTCAGATTACAAATACCTTTGAGCAGAAATTGCTCATTTACAAAGGTTCCACATCAAAGGATGAGGTCAACATACATACAGAGGTAGTAAAGAATGCACAATAAACAACCAAAACAACTGAAAGAAAAAAAATAAAGATATCCAGTTATAACATACTTTGAGATAATATTCATATAAGCAGCAGCTTGGGTTAGGCAGCTGGCTGTGGTAACAATAAGAGATAGAGGGCACAATAAGCAGTTAGTATTGCAGGCGTGCGACCGGGAGAGGTAGTTGGCAGGCTAATGGGCCACTGTCAGATGCTGGTGGAAAATGTCTAGTTCCAGTGGAGATGCGAAGGAGGAGAGGAGTCACAAGGAAGGCCCGGTGCCAGAGGGAATGAGACTGGGAAAGGAGGGCTGTGAGACATGAGTGAGCTGGGAGGTGTTTAGAGAGATCTCTGTTCAGAGAAGCAGTCACTTTGAGTGGTAGAGGTGAGGTAAAGCTTGAGATTCCTTTGAAGGGTCCAAGTGTAGTAAGGAAAGTGCTTCTTTATTGAGGAATTGAACCATTGAGTGGCTCTATAGATAAAGGACCACTGACCCATGGAAGTATGACATCTTGGAACCTGAAAGGTTAGAGATTGGGCACCATGTGTTTGTTGAGTGCCACTGTAAGTAGTAGGGTGAGCTAAAACCAGGTGGCATGAGACCGAGGAGAATCTTTTTTGTGAGTAAGCTGGTCTGGATTTGAATTCTGCTGAGTAGGGGTAGCCAGCTGGCCTGTACATAGAGGTCACAGGTGTGAGTTTGTCGGGCTGCACCGTTAGTAGTCTACAGGCTTTGTTGAGAGAAACTGAGATCCTATGGAGGACACTTGTTGAGGCAGAGACATAGATGGCAAGGCCATAGTCAATGACAGAGGTGACAGAGCTGTAGATGCTAGTTTAGGGCATCCGCGGCATACAGTGCTTGTGTTTGTATAGTAGTCCAATCCAGTATATTGGTGGTCTTGGCAACAGTGTCAATATGCCAGGTGTAGGAGAGGGTACTATCCAGGTTAATACCAAGGTACTTGAACTCCTTGACATGTTGGGTTCCCAGTGTGGTTCTTGATGGTGAGGGACAGAGAGTTGTGTCTACTCCATTGGTTACAGAAGGACATGGCTTTGGTCTTGCTGTGGTTCAGGACAAGTTTATGAGAACTGAACCAGTCTTCAATGTGCTTGAAGTCGAGCTGCAGCTGGATTCAAGGACTGTAATGTCATGGTGGCTGGAAAACAGGACTGTATCATCTGCGTAAAGTAATATTTTTGGTGGCAGGCACTGGGAGATTGTTGACGAAGAGGGAGAAGAGTAGAGGGCCCAGAATAGACTCCTGGGGGACTCCGGAGTGAACCAGTTTCTCATCCGAAGAGATCCCTGCAATCCTTACACATTGGATCCGATTATCAAGGTAGCTGGTGAACCTTGGAAGGGCATTGCTGGAGATCCCAATGGAGGACAGTTGCTTGAGCAGTAGGGGTGGTTGACTGTGTCAAATGCCTTAGTAAGGTCTATAAATACTGCCCTCCACAATTCCCTTTGTCAAGCGTGGCATGGATGAAGGTTGTAAATTCCAGTAGTGCAGTGGTGGTGCTGTGCTCTTTTCTGAAGCCATGCTGCTCTGGGCACTGTACATTGTACTTTTCAGGAATTCAACTATTTGGTCTGACACTATTGCTCCAGCGCTTTAGATAGTGGGGAGGAGTCAGGTAGGTCTGTAATTGGTGTGGAGCATCCTATCCTCGCTTTTGTGAACCTGGTGTGACAGTGGCTTTCTTCCAGAGAGAGGGAAATGGCCCAATCTAAGTGAGAGATTGAAGATCTTTGTAAGTGGTTCTAAGATTTCATCGAGGTTGTGCCAGCAGTTTCAGGTCAAGGGAGTCACCACTGTAGCCTTGTTTAAGATTGCCTTTGAATGTATTTTCTAGCTACTTGTGGTGGGACCCCTTAAAAAAACTTTGGGGTTTCACGTTCTAGTTGGGGGTAGCTTGGGAGGAGCTGGAGGAGGTCGTCAAACAAATTTGGTGGAAGGACACTGTCCAGGTTTGTAAATGCATTATTAAAAGTGCTGGTGATGGTACCTAAGTCGAGTGTAGGAGTGCTATGAAGGTAGAGCATAGTGGGTGGTGCTTTAGGATCCTTGTCTGTGAGTTCTTTCATGTTGTTCAGAATTTTTTCCCTGGCCCCAAGAGTTGGTCAGACCTCTTTGTAATAGCTGCATTTAACATTCCATATTTTTGAGTGCAATCATTTCTGGATGCTTTGTATAGTTGTATGTTTACTTGCATCAGAGTTGTACAAGCACAATGCCAGAGGTGGTCTCTGTGCTTGAATAGAGTTAACAGGTCAGTAGTAACCAGGGATTGGTCTGTCCTTTGATCTTCATCTTTTCAATGGTGCATAGATGTCACAGGCTTCATTGAAACATTTGATAAATAGGTCCAGAGCTTTGTTGGTGTCACTGAGTGAGTCAAGCACAGCCCAGTTCAGCCTGGTTAGATGGGATTTTAACAGCTGGAGGTGCCCTTGTTTGATTACCCTGGCATAGATAAGCTTGAGAGAGGCTTGTGGTATTTGTTTGACCAGGAGCAGATGACAGGCAAGTGGTCACTTATTGCATCCAGAAGTACAGAAACATTGGAGATGTGTTCAGGGCAGTTAGATAGAATCCAGTCTAGAAGTGTACAGGAGCCTATCAAATAGTAACACCTAGTGGGGCATTGACCAGTTGAGTGATGTGTGCGCCTGCTGCATCCTTATAGGTAGCAGCCTCAGCAGAGAGCCAGTTAATGTTAAAATCACCCATGATTATGGTTTCAGAATTATGTTGCTGGACCCTTAGGTATTCCATGATACTATGGAAGCCAGCGGCCTGGTCTCTTGGGGGTAGGTAAGCTGAGATGACAGTGAGTTCTTGTTATATGCACCAAGGAGGATTTTGATTGTGAGGACCTGAGAGGAGTTGCTCAGGCTAGGGGATGGGATGGGATGATGTGACCCGTGAGGTATCCTTAAGATAGATGGCACAGCCCCACCCCATTTAGCAATCCCGTCTTGCCTGAAAATGCAGTAGCCAGGGATAGAGACTGAGGTATCAGGGATTTTAAGGTTTAGCCGTGTTTCCACAACTGAGAGGACATCAGGTTGTGATGTAGGATCCATGTTTGGAAGGAATCAAGTTTGTTGAGGATGCTGCAGGCGTTGATGGATGCCATAGTGAGTGTCCCTGTCCTTCTGCTTGGTGCCACTGCTGGCTGCCCAGGTGGTCCTGGGTTGGGATGAACATTTCCTGAGAGCAGGAGCAGCATAAGGAGAATTTGTAGGAGAAAGTTTCAGCATCTCGTAGATTTGCCTGTTTGTTTTGCTCCTATGCCTTACTTCTCTACAGTGCCACCACTGTTTGGATAGGTTGTAGAGTACTAACTTGGTCAGGGGATAATCAGTGGGCAGTGCAAAAGTTAGTATTAGGAAGTAGCCAAAGTGCCATAGAGGGGAGCAGAGGGTGGAACTGTCTATGATATAAATCCCTGTGGTCATGCCAAGGTTATTATGCAGTGTAAAGAAGGGTGCTTGATGATGAAGAGATTGTTTGGGTTGCTCTCCATGTAAATGTAACAGGGGTAAAGCACATAGTCAGTAAAAGACCTGGAAGAGCATTATTCAGTCAGAGGATGAATCAGGGTCCAAGGGATCTAGGGCTGGGAGAGGGTTTTGCTTAATAAGGGTTGGATATGGAGAGAGGTATCAGATTGTCAGGGCACGGTGAGATGTTAAGCTGAGGAGGATAAGTGGCAAAGGACAGGGATAGCTAATCCAATGGGAAGGCAGCACTCAGGGTTAGCTAATCCAATGGGAGGGCAGCACACATGGATGGCTAATCAAATGGGAGGGCAGCACCCAGAGTGGGAGGCGATAAGCCTATTTAAAGGAGGCCTGGGAGGGTGGTGGGGTGGGACAAAATACCAACCCGATTTTCTAAGCCAAGGACAAGGCAGCAGGTCAGCAGAGTAGGGACAAAAGCGCTCCAGTGGTCCGCTGGCAGGTTCTTAGCGCCCAATCACAGGCCGCTAGGATTTGCAGTGACCTATCAGGAGGCTGTGAGGAGGAGAACCAGGCTACATGGCAAGTGAGCGGTTGTACCTGGTGTTGGGATCCAGTGCAGGGCTCCAGGAGGCGGCCTTAGATGGCTGGTTTGGTCGGCATGGCGGCGGAAGTTTCGGCCGTAGGGGCACCACTAATGGCGGTCGTGCCATGCGTTGCTCGGTCCTCCTGCAAGGTAGAGAAATGAGAGAGGTTGAGACAGAGCAGAGTAATTACTTGAGCAAAGACTGGGGTGAACTGGCGGCAGAGCATCAGCTGGGGCGGGGGAGTGCAGTGGGAGACAAAAGAATAGTTAGCTAGTCTGTGGGTGTGGTTGAGGTAGAGACTGGGAGGTGATCGGCAGCACTTAGCACTGCAAGGGTTGAATCGATGGGGATGGTGGTCTTGTCGAGTCTTTTGGAGGAGTCTAGGCAGGGAGAAAGAAAGTTAAAAAGCTTTGGGGACAGAGATGGGGGTTGTCAGCAGATCAGGCTGACTAGAGCACAAACAGAAAAACACAGTCAGTAAAACTTTCAGTATCACAGTTTCAGTGGTAAAATATGAGGCATCACAAGATTTAGTTAAAACAGTGAGTCAACTTAACTGTGGAAACAGGTTTCAGGCTCTATCTTGGCAGGCTTAGTGTCTGCTCTAACAATACAACAAAATACCAACCCAGTTTACTAAGCCAAGGACAAGGCAGCAGGTCAGCAGAGTAAGGCAAACTCTATCTATCTATCTATCTATCTATCTATCTATCTATCTATCTATCTATCTATCTATCTATCTATCTATCTATCTATCCTGTGCTCTCCTAAACTCTCTTGCAGAATCCTTTTATGTCTTGCTGTCTGCTGCAAAATATATCTAAGAAGGGCTGCTAACAGCTAGAAAAAAACAGACACACGTTTTGTTATTCTTCTATTAATACTATCCTGTTAGTTTTGTTTTATGGCCAATATGCACAGAAAGCATTATAAGCACTTCAGCACTTAATTTATAACCAGCTAACTAGCATGTTGGACATTATACAAAACATTTAAACTGGTTGAGGAAAGGGTTTCAATTTACCCCAGGGTATCCACTATGACAGGGTCACCCTGTCACATTCCACACCTTTTCTCCAAGCTCCTGTCTTCATTTACACTATAACTCCACCCCTATTCTCGTACTTGAGCTCACCTCCCTATCCTACCTTGTGCTTCCATTACTTCTGTTCCAGCTCCTATGCTGTATTAATTCTACTAAAGCTAACCATACCACCAGTTTCCATGATCATCTTACTTCAAGACTGTCATCAGCCCTGCCATGGTATAGGAGAATGAAACTTCATTATATCATCATCTCGCTCCTACTCCTGTATGCTGGTGACATAAATCCTAACCCTGGGCCAATCCACACCATCACTAATAGCCCTGTGATTCAAACCCAGGTCTCTTCTCATCAGACCCCTCAGTCCTCCCTCATGGACTAAAACCTTCTGCATCTCAACATTTGCAGTATTTCGCCAAAAATAGACTTACTGCAACCGCTCGCAGTCAAGTTATCCCTAAAACCTCATCCTCACTGAATCCTGGCTGAATACAAAAATTGCAAATGATGCCATCTCAATCCTGGTCTAAGCCATTTCCTCCAAGACTGTGCAAACCGGGTGGTAGTGTAGCTATGTATGTCTCCACAGCTATTCAATTTACTACCATCCTAGCTATTTCCCTCCCTGCAGCCTGTGAAGCTTTGATTCTAAGGCTATCTCTCACTTTCTCTATACCCATTTTGTTGCTGGGGTTTACTGTCACCCTGGCTTTTCTACCTCCTTAGCTGCCAAACTCATAAATACCTAAGTTTCACATACACCAGCTGGTGAACTGTACATTCTAGGGATTTTAACTTAAACATGTTGTCTTCCTCTGCTTGTCAAGTTCAGAATATCATTGAGGCTCACAATCTAACCTAATTAATACATGAGCCAACTAGATTTAATACTAATTCTAACCACTCTTTGATCGACTGGGCTCTCACGTCTCATCCCCACAGAGTCATCCAGTCTTTTGCTTCCTGAAGCACTAGCGATCACCACATGATATACCTAGCATGCACAATACATAGTGCCCAGAATTCCTCACAAGGTCATCCAATCACGGTCCTACAAATCCTTTGATTTATCCAACCTCTTCCACAACTTTACTCACATTAATCGGTCCCCAATTACATCGACAAGCAATATTGGCATAGCTCTTGATTACTTTAAAGACAAGTTCCCAAATGTCTGGAACAAACACACCCCATCAGGTGAACTAGGGTGACAGAAAATCACCTACCTGGTGAGACCAGAACTTCTAGCCTATTATAAGGTGAGAGACCAAGTGTGGAAACTGCAAAAACATCTAACCAGCCAACTAATTTTGCTGCTTACCAAGCCTCTAGAATGCTTGCACTAAAGCTACCAGGTTGGCCAAGCTGAGTATTAACAGGTCCACCTTTCAAGACAATATAAACAATCCTTCCAAGTTCTGAAAGGTAGTTCATGCACTATTTCTCTCCCCTGCTAAACCTCCAACACCAGTACTCAAATAACTGACTCCCTATTTCTAACCATCAAATGGTCACAATTAAGTTTAACTGATATTTTCCTCTTCTGCCTCTGCCCTGTTATCCTCACTCCCAACATCCACTCCTGCCCCCTAGCAGTGCACAATCTCTACTTGAATGTTTCTCATTCTCCCAGTTTCTCCTGTAGACAAACAGAAAGCACTTATGCCATGAAACGCTAAAAAGGCAGCTCTCCGGATGGTCTGGACCCCAAACTCCTTTACCTAGTGGCCCTGGCTATTAAAACATAGAAACATAGACTTTGACTGCAGATAAGGACCTCTTGGCCTATCTAGTCTGCCCATTTCCCTGCCTACAGGATAGGCCACAGATCCTAGTTAACCAACAGCCCTATTTCTTCCTACCCCCACAAGAATTGCCTTATGTCTGTCCCATGCATTCTTGAATTCTCCCAGTTTTAGACCCACAACCTCCTCATGAGAGGCTGTTGCATGCATCCACTACCCTCTCTGTGAAATAATACTTCCTCCACATTGCCCTCGAACCGCCCTCCTTCTATCTTTAAATTGTGTCCCCTTGTTCTTGCAAGTCTCTTTTTCTGAAAGATGCTACCCTCTTGGACTTTGTTGATTCCACTGAGGTACTTAAAAGTTTCTATAATGTCCCCCCTCTCCCTTCTTTCCTCAAGGGTATACATGTTAAGCTCCTTTAGTCTCTCCTCATCGGACTTCTCTTGCAGACCCTGCACCATTTAGTTGCCCTCCTCTGGACTACCTCTATCCTGTCTATGTCCTTGCGGAGATGGGGTCTCAGAACTGGACACAGTACTCCAGATGGGGTCTCACCAACTGTCTGTACATAGGGATAACAACTTCCTGTTTTCTGCTGCTGATGCCTCTCCCATACATCCCAGTATACCCCCAGCCCTCTCTACTGCCTTCTCACATTGCTTGCTAACCTTAAGATCATCTGATATGATTACCCCCAGGTCCCTTTCCTTTTTGTTGTTATTACTACCTCCCCACCCATTGTGTATTCTTCCCTGGGTTCTTGTTTCCCAGGTGCATTATTTTGCACTTCTTTGCATTGAATCCTAGCTGCCATACGTCTGACCATTCCTCCAACCTTGCCAAGTCCTTTTCATCCTTGCCACGCCTCCTTGTGTATCAACCCTGTTGCAGATCTTTGTGTCATCTGCAAAGGCATACTTTTCCTTCCAGTCCCTCTGCAATGTCACTGATGAAGACATTAAGAGGACTGGATCAATCTGAACCCTGACGGTACCCCACTAGTAACCCTCTTTCTTCAGAGTGGACTCCATTTACAATTAACTTTTGTGTCCTGTTGTGCAGCCAATGTTTGACCCAGGCTACCACCCTGGGACCCACTCCCAGGCTGGTTAATTTGACTATTAATCTTTTGTGTGGGACTGTGTCAAATGCCTTGCTAAAGTCCAGGTAGGCCATGTCCACAGCCCTCCCTGGTCTACTACTTTGGTCACCCAGTCAAATAAATCTATTAGATTTGTCTGAGATGACCTTCCCACTGAGAACCCATGGCCTTGGGTCCCGTGCTCCACTGGCCTCTAGGTACTCAACTATTCTTTCCTTCAAGTGACTCCATCACTTTCCCTACAACAAAGGTCAGACTGACAGGTCTACAGTTTCCTGCCTCTGTCTTCCTCCAGTCCTTGGGTACCACACCATCTTCCATGATTTATTAAAAGAGTAGCCAGTGGTTCACTAGTTCCTCCCTTAATTCTTTTAGAATTCTGGGTGAATTCATCAGGACCCATTGCTTTGTCCAGCTTCAGTTTGGAGTTCTTGCAGAACCCTCTTCTGTGAAAGGACTGGGATTGACCCCACTATCAAAGTGCTTCTGTTAATTGGATTAAGCACTTCCCCTCCTCTTTTTGTGAATACTGAGCAGAAATATTCATTCAGTATCCTGCTTTTTCACTGTCCCCTCTGCCCACCACCGTTCATTCTATTCAGCCTCACTATTCCTCCTTTGTCTTTCACGCTCGCTGATGTACCTATAAAGGTTTTATCCCCTTCTTAACTGAGTTGGCTATCTTTTCCTCAGTTTGGGCCTTTGCTATTCTGACTCCCTCCCTGCTTCCTTCTGCCTTAACTGGTACAGCTTTCAGTCCTGCTCCTTCTGTGTTTCCTTATACTTCCGGAATGCTATCTTTTCTTCCTGACTTTCACAGCCACCTCTTTTGAGAACCATAGTGGCTCTTTCTTTTGTTTTGATTTGTTTATTTGCTTCACACAAGGCTTGTTGCCTCTGTGATGGCAGTTTGATGATTCCCATTGTTGCTCCACACCTTCTTCTAGCCTGTTTCTAGTGCTTTTCTGAGGCACTCTCCCATCTTGCCAAAGTCAGCCCTCCTAAGTCCAGTACCCTCACTTTTGTATGGCTTGACTCTGTAGCTGAGTTTAACATAAACACACTGTTTGATGGTCACTTGTCCCCAGATGGCAACCCACTTCAGATCTGAGATCCTCTTAGCCCCATTTGAGAGTATGAGGTCTAAGATTGCTCCCTCACAGTGGGTTCAGAAACTAGCTGTCTAAGGCCTGCCACCTGTGGGCATCAAGAATGGCCCTGCTCTTGGATGTGGCTGCAGCAATGTGCTCAATTAACATCTGGCATATTCAGGTCTCCCATCAACAGTATCTCCCTTTCTCTGCCATTCTAGAATGCCTTCTATCATATCCTTGTCCATTTCCTCCCCTGACATGGGGGTCTGTACCTAACCCTGTGCAGATTGTGGTGCCCTTTCAGTCTCGAGGTGACCCACAGTGCCTCCTCTCCTCCGTCTACTCTTTTGTTCAGTTGCTTTATCCTTCCTTTACATGAGAACTTCTCCTCCCCTCCCCTGCCTGTCTCTCCTGTAGGTTATGCTCCTGGTATGTTATCCCAGTCATGGTTCTCTGTGTACCATGTTTCTGTGACTGCTCACGGTATCCAGGCATCCCTCTTCCATCAAGGCCACCAGCTCAGGGAGCTTGTTGCCCAAACTCTCGAGCATTGGTACTCATTACCCTCCATTTCCTGATGGCCTTACTCCCTTTGCTACATCCCTGTCCTTCTTGCCTTTGTCACTTTCTCCATTTACCCCAGCCCTTCTCCCATCGACACCTCTTTGTTGGTGTTTGCGCACTTACTACCGTGATTATTTGGGGGGCTGGGATTTCCTGCTCCTTTCAGTGCCTTCCCCTTAGCTGGTTTAAAAGCTTGCCAATGAGTATTTAAACCTATCACCTAGGATTCTGGTTCCCCTCAGGACAGATGCAGCCCATCATGCCAGTATAAGCTTGCATCACTCCAGGTGGACCCCAGTCCCCAATGAAGCCAAATCCTGAGCTCCACACAGTTTTCAACCACTGATTGAATGCCATGGTGCAGAACACTAGCCTCCCTATGCCATAGATGGGCAGCACCTCCAAGAAGGTTACCATGCGTGCCCTTGACTAAGGCCCTCCCAATTCCACAAACTCTTCTTGCCTTCCCTTATCCCTTTCTTAGCCAGTCATTTGACCCTAGGTGGACAATGACATCAGCTTCTTCCCTGTGCAGCTGCTCTGGCAATCCTGATTCGCTCCCTGTCCTCAAGCCATGGCGCCAGGCAGGCACCTTACCTCCTCTCCCCTTCCTCCCCAGTTCTACCTTCCAACAATTGAGTCCCCACCAGGAGTTGTTTCCTTCCCTGCAGGGTTCTCTGCCACCCTCCTGTGTGTCTCCTTTGTGAGGTTCCCAGCATCCTCCTTGGTCTCACTGCAGGTGCTGCCTCCATAGAGGAACTACACTTTGCCAGAATGGCATAGGAATTCTGGAGAGGTACAAGTGGAGGGATGCACCTTGTTCCATCACCCTCACCCTCCCTGGGCCCACTGAGGTCCAATGGCTACTTTTTCTTGGCAACCTCTGAGGCAACGGCAGTGGCACTGGTGGTCCCTGGATGGAAGAGGAGGTCCCACAAATCCTAGCCAACTCAGTCTGGAGATGAGCAACCTCCTCCCTCAGCCCAGAGAGGTGCCTGCAGTTGAGGACAACACCACATCCTCCAGAATGTCTCCCAGAAGAATGCTGCTTCACAGCCACTGCACCATTCAATCATGTCTTATGTCTGGTCCCTTAACTGTTTGCAATCCTTACTCTTTCCTCTGTTTTTTCTCTCTCCTTACTTTTATGCCTGTGTGCCCATTAAGCTCCTGATTGTCCTGTTCTGAGAAAAAATCCTATATTTCTCAATGGACTTACTTGCTCAGAGGCAGACCTCCAACAGCTAGAGGGGCGGAGGCTACTCTTGCCCCTTCTAGGATGGTGGGTCTTTGGTGGTTCTGTGATCACTCACTTCCTGCTCCCAAAGAGGAAGTTCCTGTTATCAGTCAAATCCTGTGCCTATAAAATAGAACTAGCTTTGGGTGGGGGTGGAGGGGAGGAAGGAAGGCAATATAGTCCCAGTAGAAGTCCAGTAACACAGCAGTCCTTTCTCCTGGTGTCTTCTGCCAAGCTATTAGCAGCATCTTTCTAAGGCAGTCTTTAAATTTGGCTTCCCTTCTAGCTAAGCCACTTCCCTACTTACTAGATCTTTCTACAAGTAATTTAAACCTCACAGATATTAAGTCCTTTCAATCACCTGAGATTTACACCTAGATAACTGTTCAGATACCTATTCAGTTCAGTTAACCCAGAAAAACACACACTTTTTTGTTTTGTTTCTAGGTTTTTTTTACCCTAAATTAAGGTCCAAATACAAAAGTTCTTCTTCTTTAGTCTCAGCAGAGAAGTCCAGTCACACAGCCGTCCTTTCTCCTGGTGTCTTCTGCCAAGCAATTAGCAGAATCTTTCTAAGGCAGTCCTTAAATGGGGCTTCCTTCTAGCTAAGCCCTCCACCTACTCACTAGATCTTTCTACAAGTAGTAGATTAAACCCTCACAGATATTAAGTCCTTTCAATCACCTGAGATTTACAGCTAGATAACTGTTCAGATAC
Source organism: Neoceratodus forsteri (assembly GCA_016271365.2). Taxonomy (NCBI): domain Eukaryota; kingdom Metazoa; phylum Chordata; order Ceratodontiformes; family Ceratodontidae; genus Neoceratodus; species Neoceratodus forsteri. The sequence continues at coordinate 62,542,996 of CM028130.1, forward strand.
CCATTCAGTTCAGTTAACCCAGACAAACACACACTTTTTTTGTTTTGTTTGTTAGTTTTTACCCTAAATTAAAGGTCCAAGTACAAAAGTTCTTCTTCTTTAGTCCCAGCAGAAGTCCAGTCACACAGCAGTCCTTTCTCCTGGTGTCTTCTGCCAAGCTATTAGCAGAATCTTTCTAAGGCAGTCTTTAAATTTAGCTTCCTTCTAGTTAAGCCACTCCCCCTACTTACTAGATCTTTCTACAAGTAATTTAAACCTCACAGATATTAAGTCCTTTCAATCACCTGAGATTTACACTAGATAACTGTTCAGATACCCATTCAGTTCAGTTAACCCAGACAAACACACACTTTTTTTTTTTTGTTTTGTTTGTTATTTTTACCCCAATTTAAAGGTCCAAGTACAAAGTTCTTCTTCTTTAGTCAGCAGAAGTCAGTCACACAGCAGTCCTTTCTCCTGGTGTCTTCTGCCAAGCTATTAGCAGAATCTTTCTAAGGCAGTCTTTAAATTTAGCTTCCTTCTAGCTAGCCACTCCCCTACTTACTAGATCTTTCTACAAGTAATTTAAACCTCACAGATATTAAGTCCTTTCAATCACCTGAGATTTACACCTAGATAACTGTTCAGATACCCATTCAGTTCAGTTTACCCAGACAAACACACACTTTCTTTTGTTTTGTTTCTTAGTTTTTTAACCCTAAATTATAGGTCCAAGTACAAAAGTTCTCTTCTTTAGTCCCAGCAGAGAAGTCCAGTCATACAGCAGTCCTTTCTCCTGGTGTCTTCTGCCAAGCTATTAGCAGAATCTTTCTAAGGCAGTCTTTAAATATAGCTTCCTTCTAGCTAAGCCACTCCCCTACTTACTAGATCTTTCTACAAGTATTTTAAACCTCACAGATATTAAGTCCTTTCAATCACCTGAGATTTACACCTAGATAACTGTTCAGATACCCATTCAGTTCAGTTAACCCAGACAAACACACACTTTTTTTGTTTTGTTTCTTAGTTTTTTACCCTAAATTAAAGGTCCAAATACAAAGTTCTTCTTCTTTGGTCCCAGCAGAGTCCAGTCACACAGCCGTCCTTTCTCCTGGTGTCTTCTGCCAAGCTATTAGCAGAATCTTTCTAAGGCAGTCTTTAAATGTAGCTTCCTTCTAGCTAAGCCACTCCCCTACTTACTAGATCTTTCTACAAGTAATTTAAACCTCACAGATATTAAGTCCTTTCAATCACCTGAGATTTACACCTAGATAACTGTTCAGATACCCATTCAGTTCAGTTAACCCAGACAAACACACATTTTTGTTTGTTTTGTTTGTTAGTTTTTACCCTAAATTAAAGGTCTAAGTACAAAAGTTCTTCTTCTTTAGTCCCAGCAGAGAGTCAGTCACACAGCAGTCCTTTCTCTGGCGTCTTCTGCCAAGCTATTAGCAGAATCTTTCTAAGGCAGTCTTTAAATTTAGCTTCCTTCTAGCTAAGCCACTCCCCTACTTACTAGATCTTTCTACAAGTAATTTAAACCTCACAGATATTAAGTCCTTTCAATCACCTAGATTTACACCTAGATAACTGTTCAGATACCCATTCAGTTCAGTTTACCCAGACAAACACACACTTTCTTTTGTTTTGTTTCTTAGTTTTTTAACCCTAAATTATAGGTCCAAGTACAAAAGTTCTTCTTCTTTAGTCCCAGCAGAGAGTCCAGTCATACAGCAGTCCTTTCTCCTGGTGTCTTCTGCCAAGCTATTAGCAGAATCTTTCTAAGGCAGTCTTTAAATGTAGCTTCCTTCTAGCTAAGCCACTCCCCCACTTACTAGATCTTTCTACAAGTAATTTAAACCTCACAGATATTAAGTCCTTTCAATCACCTGAGATTTACACCTAGATAACTGTTCAGATACCCATTCAGTTCAGTTAACCCAGACAAACACACTTTATTTTTGTTTTGTTTCTTAGTTTTTTTACCCTAAATTAAAGGTCCAAATGCTAAAGTTCTTCTTTAGTCCCAGCAGAGTCCAGTCACACAGCCCTCCTTTCTCTTGGTGTCTTCTGCCAAGCTATTAGCAGAATCTTTCTAAGGCAGTCTTTAAATTTAGCTTCCTTCTAGCTAAGCCACTCCCCTACTTACTAGATCTTTCTACAAGTAATTTAAACCTCACAGATATTAAGTCCTTTCAATCACCTGAGATTTACACCTAGATAACTGTTCAGATACCCATTCAGTTCAGTTAACCCAGACAAACACACACTTTTTTTGTTTTGTTTGTTATCTTTTACCCTAATTTAAAGGTCCAAGTACAAAAGTTCTTCTTCTTTAGTCCCAGTAGAAGTCAGTCCCTCAGCAGTCCTTTCTCCTGGTGTCTTCTGCCATGCTATTAGCAGAATCTTTCTAAGGCAGTCTTTAAATTTAGCTTCCTTCTAGCTAAGCCACTCCCCTACTTACTAAATCTTTCTACAAGTAATTTAAACCTCACAGATATTAAGTCCTTTCAATCACCTGAGATTTACAGCTAGATAACTGTTCAGATACCCATTCAGTTCAGTTAACCCAGACAAACACACACTTTCTTTTGTTTTGTTTGTTAGTTTTTAACCCTAAATTATAGGTCCAAGTACAAAAGTTCTTCTTCTTTTGTCCCAGCAGAAGTCAGTCACACAGCAGTCCTTTCTCCTGGTGTCTTCTGCCAAGCTAATAGCAGAATCTTTCTAAGGCAGTCTTTAAATGTAGCTTCCTTCTAGCTAAGCCACTCCCCCTACTTACTAGATCTTTCTACAAGTAATTTAAACCTCACAGATATTAAGTCCTTTCAATCACCTGAGATTTACACCTAGTAACTGTTCAGATACCCATTCAGCTTCAGTTAACTCAGACAAACACACACTTTTTGTTTTGTTTTGTTTGTTAGTTTTTTTACCCTAAATTAAAGGTCCAAGTACAAAAGTTCTTCTTCTTCAGTCCCAGCAGAAGTCCAGTCACACAGCAGTCCTTTCTCCTGGTGTCTTCTGCCAAGCTATTGCCTTCCCTCTGTCAGTTATTCTAGTCCTGCCTTCTCCTGAGTCCCTAAGGATAGGAAGCATGCCACAGCTCTTCCACTCCAAAATATTGGTGACACATCCTCTCCTGGTAACTATCACACAATTTCCCATCTCCTGTCCTAGCAAACTACAAGAGCATCAAGAACTTTCCCAGCTTAACTCCTATCTGTCTGTTTCCTGTTTTTCATGCCTTTCCAATCTGTGTTTTGGAAATATCACTCAACTACCACCCCCTGCTTAGACTTCCTGATGCCATCCTCAGCAGGATGAAACATGGCCAAGTCCCATCTGACATTTTTTATCGATTCAGCAAAGGCTTTAAATACAGTCTCCTACACCCTACTGCTACAAAGTCTCACAACTGCTGGCCTCTCCATTCCTGCCACCAATTTGTTCATATCCTATCTGGTGGGCCATACTCAATCAGTAAAATTAGTGATTCCACTTCTCCTCCCTCCCTATGTCTACAGAACTGCCACAGATTTCTGTTCTTGGGCCCTCCTTTTCTCAATCTCTTAAATGACCTCCCAACAGTCTGCATCTACCTCCATCCATATGTATGCAGACAATACTGTTCTATTCACAACTGGACAGTCTCCCTCTGATGAAACAACCATACTCCAGTAGGACTTCAGCAGTGTTCAGTTATAGCTAATCTCACATCAACTCTTTCTCAATTCCAAGAAAACTATCTGCATGAATGTTGGTACTAGGGAGAGACTGTCTGGTTCCAGACCTTGCCCTGTTTCCTCATGCTTGACATGCCTATACTGGAGAACATGTCCTCTTTCAGACATCGGTGTTCTGGCTGAAACCAACACCTAAATTTTTCTGGCCACATTGATGCCATCCTGAAAACCGCCTCCAAACCAGGCACTCTATACGGAACCAAAGTAGTCTACCTCTACTGGCTAGGCATGAACTTGTCCATAAGATGATTCTCCTGTCTTCGACTACTGTGATGTAGTCTCAGTGCTGTGCCAAGTCCTCCCTAATTATATTGGATACCCTCTTCAACTCTTCTGCAGGTTTGCTCTGGACATTCCTCCCTCACTCATCACTGTGAACCCTACTGCTCTCTCCCATCACTTACAAACAGATGTAATATACACACTGTCAAATACATCTCTAAATTCTGGTTTGGGTGCTCCCCACTACCTTTCTTCCTCTCTCTCACCTCCACCCCTTCTTACTCCCTTAGATCCACAGACATTCATATGCTGTCTGTCCCCTGCCAAACAACAGCGGTAAGCCAGGCTGCATTTTCTCACTGCTTCCCCAAGCTGTGGAATACTCTACCCTGTCAGATAAGACATTCCTCCTCCCCTACTCTATATCTTGAGCACTTCAAAACCACTTCTCTTTAAACTGCAATTGCACTTAGATACAGTGGTAGCCAAAGACATGGTCAGATATTTCCTGAAATGTCTGTGATATATTGGGAAATTTCTTGCCTGTCTACAGTACTACTATAGCCACCAGATAGAATATCTCTTTAGAAATTTTGTAAACGTCTGGAAATGTCTGACCATATCAAGGCTGCCACTGTACCCCAAACTCCACATCACTTCTCCCCTTCCTAATTCCTTTTAAGTATGCCTATACACATTTTGGTTTTCATTTTCCTTTCTCCCTCCCTTCCCCCATCTACCTTGCTGCTACTTTATCTTCTTCCTTGTTTTTCTCCCAGGTCACCCACCACCTACTCCTCCCATTTGTTAAATTAATGCTTGACAATTATACTGTGGTATGCTTCACACTTACATCCACTGGTACATCCTAAATTGTTCCATAACAGAGTTATAACTCCTGCTTTCATTTGTTTTGTTGTAAAATTTGATGTGCGGTAGCACCTAGGTGGTGTGACCCAGTTGTGTTATTAAATGTCTTGCAATTTGCCAAATGATGTTACTGCAAATTGTACACTTGTCATTCCTACTTGTAATCTATGTATTGTACTAATTAAACTATGTATGTTCATATGTATTTCTGCTATTTTCTCCCCAGGACATACCATGAGATGATCAATTTGTTGTTTAGTGTGCCCTTCCTGGTGAAACTTTTCAATAAATAAATAAATACAAACTGTGCTTATCAGAGAGTGTCTTAAGGGGTTAAAAAAACAGTGTAAATCTTTATAGATTCGTTGCTGGGAAAGGGTGACATTTATGAGGTGTGGCTCTTTCTTGAAAGACAATACCTGTTCAACTAAAGCTAGTAGCAAGAAAATGTTTAAATGCTAACTATTTAAATGTGCAAATTGTTGCATTTGGAAGTGGGTAAACAAATCTCTAGTTTACTAGCCAACCAATATTTAAAATCTGTTTTAGTTTCCTAATGAACATCTGATAAGCAGCTTGGAGTTCTGTCTTCAACAATATAAACAGAAAGAAGGGAGTATTTTATTTCAACTGGCATAATGATTTATATTTGTGGAAGGATACATTAAAAACTCAAAAATGTGTTCCACGATCTTCCATTTTCCAGCTACAGACAAAGTTGGCTGTAGGCTCCCACAACCATAAAAATCTCAACTAGTGGTACCCTTGTGTATATATACTGTAGTACAGGGTGCACAACATAAAACCCATGGCTACAACCTGACCACTGAGATTTTTGGGGGCCAGTGGACAGCTACACACATGTTAAATATATTTTCTATTCATTTTTTTCATTTTGTGTGTACCTCACGTATGCTGCATCTCCAGATTCTTGCTGCAGTCATCGTAAGACATGGTATGCACAAACACTGATGCTACTACTCATCAATGGTCTAGCGTCAATTGCCTATGCAGTCTGCTGAGTTGTTTGCATGTGTACAGACTAGGTGGGGTATCTGGCGAAAAAGAGAAATATTACAGTACCAGGTGATAAAATAGTGATTACATTTGCTTGAATGTGTTGAAAATGGTTTAGCTCTAGCTTTTGTTCTAGGTTTAAATTATACATTTAATCAATACTCTGTGGATTAGTGTGCAAGCCAAACAGAAACAAATACAGCACAAATTGAACCAGTTTATAAATAACACGATTCATAAAATAATGTTTACTCACACACTGTGTTGGAAAACCAGGTGCTTAAATCAAGATTGTGATGTGGGCTTTGGGTACAAACTATGCTACAAACTATGCATACTGCCGATGATTCCTGGTGGGTGGTGGGTAAAAACTATTCTGAGTTCATGGTTCTCATCTATGGACTCAACTTACGACTGCCTGATTGTCAATCGATGGGATTGGGGAGCAGGGCAGGTTAGTTAAAACATGTTTTTAATATTTTACTCACACACTACTATAAGGTGTTTGAAAACCTTGGAAAGATATCAAACAACCTGCTGCTAAAATAAAAAAATGTGTCATGGGTTTTGCTAAAAACTATGCCGATGATTCCTGGCTTGTGGTGGATTAAAACTATGCCAAGTGCCTGGTTCTCATTGACAGACTCAACAGACAGTTGCCTCATTCATGTCTCCTTGATGCATGGGAGGGCAGTGTCTTCTACTTGCACGAGGGATACAAACTTCATGCCATTACCTGCTTATCTGATAAATGGGATGTGTGTGATGCTACATGTTGTGATGTATGAGAGGGGTGTTGTTTTCTTGTAGTTTGTATGATACAAACTCCTGGTTGTCTGATAAAGGGCTGTCCTTTCATGGGGGCAGTGTTTCTTGCAGCTGCTGGTGATAAATTAATTATGGATATACAAGGGCTAGTATTGTTTCACAATCTGAGGGTTGTTTGACAGTGGTGCTTGTAGTAGCTGGCTGATGATCCATGGTCACTGCAACACTTCACGTTAATAATAGGTAAGTTCTACTTTGCTGTGGAGACAGACTTAACTTTAATGCTGATTGACAGATAAATAAACTTTATTTCTTCTTATTTTCAGAATAGAAGATATGAATGTCATCTTTATTTTTATTCAGTCTTTACACATTTTTTAAACAATTTTATTAAACTAAATTAAAATCAAATAATAAATGGAACAAAATATATATATATATATATATATATATAAGTCTTTCTTTCACATATTGAATGTGTATTGTACTTCTTGTCACTGTAGCCATTGATATTGGCCCCTCTGTCAGTGGCTCTCGACACCTGACCACATATCCTAGTCTGGCCCCATACAAAAAAGTTGTGCACCACTGCTGTAGTATATACATGTAATTATAATTTAGACCTTTTGGTATCCTTGTGATGGTCTTATCACATGTATAGCAAACATGCTTGCTGATTGCAAACAAATATTTTGAAATATCTAATAATGCAATTTAGGTGGTCATCCTCACCGAATCAAAGTCATCATGAAAACAATTTTAAAGTTATAAATATAACTTTTAAGCTATAGCTTATGTATCAAAATGGTGGGCACTAGAAAACTAATTAAAACATGAGCTCTGGGTGGGACACAACTGTGTACCATTCAAAATGATTGTGATAAAAGTATCAGTACAATTATACAGTGTGGGTGGGTCCTCACAAATACCAGGCATAATGTAGTCAGCCAGTATATTAGGAATAGAATATGATGGTCTAAAAACAAAATATTGGCTGCCTATTAGAATGCACAAACAATAGACCCCTGCACAAACATCGAGCACCACAGCTTAACAAAGTGCAATCTGGGCCTGTCACATCATGCTGTGTATGTGATTGTTTTGTGTTTTTACCATACCAGCAGTCTCCTGAGTGTCAACAAAGTAGTGAATGTGAAACTGGGCTTTGTATGTGTGAAAATTGTGAATGGGGGCATTGTGATAGTTCTGTTACTTGTATGGATCTGACAGGCAGTCAGGACTGTATGATACCCACTCAAAACAGCAAACCTGAAGACATGCAGGTAGTGGGTGGGGACACAACAAACTACAAAGAAGACATATGTTTCAGGGGGCCAGCAGGTGAGGAAAATGGTCTCACTGAACCTGTACATTTAGAATTAATAAATGAATATAAAGTACCAAGAAATAATTTTAATGCTGTTGAGTATTGCCATCAGTTTCACTTTGCCAGTCTTGATGGTATAGCATCCACAGATCAATACTGTTCTGCCATCTGTACAGATGTGCAACAGCTGTTGGACAGAATAAGGCCCACTCTGGGTAGTAATGATTTTGTTCTGCTACGTCTGAATTGTGCTAGCTTAAATTACATGATGTATTCACTACATAGAAATACAGATGAATTAAATGTCGATGTATTTTAAAGTATTTAGACAATTTATTAAACAGCATGATGGAGGTGTGTGATAGTGAGACTTGATGCTGATAGTCACAATTGTGCAAAATTTGCATTGGTGTTGTTTTCAGAGATGTCAAAAGCATTTTATCTGCCAGAATTGTCAAACAGAAAGCAAGACATCTTGTTAATATTATAAATCAAAATAATTCATTATGCTTTGCAGGTAGCTTAATTGCATTGCTGTAACAAGCAATTAGTTGATCAACAGATATTAGCAAAAGCTAAAGAGTTTCACAACAGGGTAGGCCTGTCAGAAGATACAATGATAGATCTGAGTGACATATACCTATATGAGAGAACTAAATGTGACCATCTTTGTTTACTTTATGAACAAAGCAGATATATAGCAGAAGTCTGAGAGTTCTAATGGGCAAATTCTGTTTTCATTCTGTTACATGAAAACCATTATTATGGTATTAAAAATCTCATCTTTTTGGGGTGGGGGCAGAAATGTTTGTGAGCATTGTCACACTATTTGTGCACAAAGATTCACATACATGCCCAACATGTGCCATGCATGAAAATCATTTGGCTGCAGAGAAGTACAAAGGGAGGTGGTACAGTTCCTGATTATAGTAAATATTGTGGCTCTACAGCCTGCTACAGACAGCATATATTAGCTTATCCCAATTGTCATTTATCTAGGTTATGCAAATCATGTGGAAAACCTCAGGGGTACTTCATCTTTGTTTTCTGAGTTATATAATAATAGTTGAATTGATTGACTATAACAAAATATGTTACTGTCATTACAAAAAGTAGAGACATTACAACTACAATCATATTAAAACATTCAGAGAAACACCATTAGTTAAAATATACAACTTATTACTGTTAAAATAGAAGGAAAAGCAGCCATACAATCTTTAAGGAAGTATGACTGGCTTCATGCATTCCCTTGCATTATGGAACAATCAAGGAGAATTAAGTGTGTATATCATGCTCTCCTTTTTAAAAGTTAAGGAGTAAACACCCATAATGTAAATGCCTAACCTGGCTGCTGGGTTTAGATATATCGATTTTAGTCAAGTAATAGTTTTTGTTTGTTCATAAAAATGTTTTATGTTTGACCACTAATGCAAAAAGTTGTCTATCATTTCAGTTTCTTTAGTGGTGAAATGGTGTAATAATATGAACATAACATTGTAGTTAAGATTGGCATACCTGGTTAAAGTGACTCATAAGTATTTATTCCTATAGCTGTGTATAGGGACATTTAAGCATCACATGGGATATTGTTTCAATAAATCCAATACATCTGAAATTAAAAGGACAATTGAGCACCAAGGTTTGTGGATCTGAGGTTGTGTTTTTATTAAAATAAGAGTACCTTGAGTTTATTAACCTGAACCTCACCTAAGTTATGAGCTTTCTATGATTTGGAGAGAAAGGAAGAGTTTTCATCCAAAGTGCTACAACTGTCACAACCCGTTTACCCCTCGTATGTTGTACTCAGCCATTAAAGTCACCACCATGTTTAGGTACTTATATATTTTATGATTTTAACTGTATTCAAGATGTCAGTGCAGGTGACTTGAAACATATTCCAAATTATGTCTATGCCATTGAAAGAGGTCATCAATGGAAATTTGAAAGCACTGTCTGTGATACACAAGTTGCAGAAAATGTGTATTCAAAAGGATTTCATGGGTACATCTTTGTAGCTCATAATGCAAGGGATATGGCAGACAGTTCATCTTGAACTATTTAGTAAAAGAGAAATGTGGGTTTTGAGGTTGTAGGGGGTTCTTTCCACACTTTAGTAACAAACCAGAAAATCAGAATTATGCAAGGACTATGTCTGACCCCAGAGATTATGGTGTAGACTACACAATGGCTATTAAAAACAAACAAAAAAAGACAGTTTTTGGAGTGGTACAGATTGCATAAAGAAGATGGATATGAAGTGTAGAGAGATGTTTCAAGACAATGCGAGGAGAGGGGCAAACTGACCCTTTCAGTACACTATAGTGTCAGTATGCAGGCCATGTTTCAGTTTAAATTTTTAGAGCCAATCACCATATGAAGTATACCCACTGACAACTATCACTGCCAATCCAAATGTTACTCCATACTGTAATACAATGACTTATGTAGATACATAAAGAAAACTTTTCATACAGCGTGCTTTGAATGGTGTGGAAGTGCAGGTAGACCAGTATGTTTTGATGGTTATACTGTAATAGACAGTATCTCCACAGCATTCGGCGCTATAGAGGTGGTTTTCATGGTTTCAGGAGTGTTACTTTGAAGACGGTTTAACCCTCGCTTAGCACAACCTACATACACTTATATTACCTAACAATTGAGGAATTAAACTATCTCAAACATGAAAAGGATATGAATATTAGGGTTTGTGGGAGCATGAATGGCAACAGCAGGTGTGTGAGAATCCACAGTTGCACACTTTTTGAAAACAATCCACTTTCCTGAGTCAATGGGTACCCATGAATCACATTATGAAGAGTGCACACATGCTCTGCATTTATATTACAATGCACAGCCTGGTGAGAAAATCTGTTATTATGATTTTGTCAGTTTGTATCCCTATGTGAACAAGACCACGCCACAGGGCACAGTGGCTATATATGACAATTTAAAGGATCTCAGATATTATAAAAGCTAAAATTTATCCACCCCATGGTCTCTTTTTGCCCAATATACCCAGCAGGATAGATGGAAAGCTGATATCTACACTGTGTCACTCTTCTGCTAAGACAGTTCAATAGTCACAGCCTTGTAACCATTCAGATGATCAATGATCTTGGGAGGGCATATGGTGTTCTCAACAGGTAAATCTGGCTTTAGAAAACAGGTAAAATATGGCCAATGTGTATGAAGTCTGGCATTAGTAATGTAGGCCAGACAGATATTTTACAGATAATATTAAATTACTCCTAAAGGGAAACAAGAAGCTTCAGGGTATCCAAATTTGGTGTATTCCTGATGTAGAATGTAAAGCATGCATCAGCCAGTACTGTGCTATGCACATTCAAGCAACCAGCACACAGCATACACAGTTGGCACTGTGTGGACAGCGGATCCCTAAAAGGTAATCTACAGCCTTCTAGCTGGACTCTGTTCTGGGGTGTTAGCCCATTGATGTTTCTCGTCAACTGCTCCACCCACCCAAGGTCAGCCCTTAATTTATTGACATCATCAAGGCACGCGACCCTTCTAATTTTCTCCAAAGTGACTATTTTCCCATTAGATGGTTATTATCTCTGACCACTACGGGTCAGTGCTGCACCTCTTCCAGCACCATTTTCTCTCTCTCAGCCTCTCTAACCCTGCCCCATCCTGTCCTTCAATTCTTAAGTCACTTTTCCTTGCTTCTTAGTGTGGTTACCAAGTCTCCCCATCAGACTTGAACCCTGCACCTTAGTCTATAACCCGTGCCGCTGCCAGGTGGATTGTCTTGCTATTAGGTGTACTTTCAATATACTTACCCCTATATCACCCTTTGCCTGTGCTCATCCATGATCTACCTGTTGCCAACTGTAAGCCCCCTTCTTATTTATTGACAATAATTACTCTCTCATTAGGTACCCCCAACCCTTCCTCACTCCAATCTGCCTAATTCTCCTCACATTAATTACCCACTTCCTCCACCCTTCCACTCTTAAATTAGCACCCCCACTCCCACCCTTGCCATTCCCCATTCATCCACACTGTTTCCATGGATGCTTCACATCCACCCCTCACCCCTCCCACCCTCCACTTGGTCATCCCTCTCCAGTCCCACCCACCCCTTTCTTGCTTTACCCCAAATACATGCCCTCACCATCCCAGTTACTTGCACCAAGCCAACATGTCTCCCTATTACAGGTTCTAACCTGCACAAGCAACTTAAGTGTGCTCTCCTTAGACCTCCATGATCTTGCTACTTCTCTCTGAGAATGTCCACTAACCCTGTACCCCTACTGCTCCCAACCCACTCTGCACTGCTACTAATCAGCTTTGAATTGCTTCCCTCAATATCTGCAGACTTCAGAAAAAATCGCCACTCTCCAGGGATGGCTAACCCAGCACCAGCCGTGTCTCTCCATAGTAGAGATCTGGCTCTCAAAGGGTACCCCAGACTCAGCAGTGTCAATTGTTGGGTACACCATCTTCAGTGAGGACAGAGTCAGTAAGTGTGATAGTGGCTGTGCTATTTATATATGTGACTCCTTATAGGGCCACACTCCCTCTTGCCCAACTGGGCCATGGTGCCCAGGTGCTCACTCTGAAAATCACCACTGGCACTGCCAGAGCCCCATCTCTTTATCACCTTCATCTATATTCCCCCAGAACAAAAAGCCCATACTTCAGTCTGTCCTGAACTACCTCTCCCTCCAGCCCCCCAACTCAGAGATCCTTGACCTAGGGGACTACAACAGTAACTGGCTATCTAACACTGCTGCTCCATACAAGGATGCTATAGCTGCTATGAATCTGTCCCAATTGGTAACCTCCCTACTCACTCAAACCCAAAAATGAGCCCTCCTCCTAATCAACCTAGAGCTATCAAATTGTCCTAATAAAATTACTGGTGTATCAGTGCTCCCTGATGCACTGAGTGCCTACTGTCAGTGATGTGCATTTGGTCCTCTTAAGTTAAAGGCCTGCACCAAAACTTGTTTATCAGCACAGGCTCAAACTGGTAAGCTGGGGCAACTCAAAGCCACCTCACACACTGGGACTGATCTCCCATGGACCTTGCCCCAAACATTGATGCGGTTCTCGAATACTTTATTTTCTCATTTAACTCTGCCTGTGATAAGTATGCCCCCCCTCACTAAGCATGTTGTTAAGGGCCCCTAACACTCCCCAGGATCTCACAGGCACTCATGACCAAATGCACCATAAAAACACCTCTGGCACTTAGCCCTCGAGTCTGGCAGATTGACAGAAAGGCAGAACTATAAGACTGTAAGGAATAAATGTACTTGGACAAACATAAGGCCAAAGCTGACAACTACAAGGCATCCCCTGCCTCCTCCTGGGGCTCAGACCATAAGTTTTGGGATAATCTGAAAGAGCTCAATGGAAAACTGTGTCTGTCCCACCCTCCCAGCTCAAAACCAATGGCAGGATTACCGACCCCAACATATTGTTGACACCATCAACTCCTCCTTCTTTGATCTTATTAGTGTGCTTCCACCTAATTTCTTCAATCGCCATACCCCTCCCACCCCTGACCACTGTCCTCCACATTTCAGCTCAAGACCCTCTCCCGCGTGAGGCAAAACCATACCTCTTAAAAGCTTTAGGTAAATCTCACACTAGCAGTGATACTCTGGACCTCAGACTCTCCACATGACCCTGGATGAAGTCCTCCCCTTAGATAACATCCTCAATCGCTCCCTCTGCTATGCCCAATTCCTACCAAATGGAAAGTCACTGTCATTATGCCTATCCACAAAAGTGGTGACCATACCATACCGGGTAACTATTGACCCCATCACCATTCTCCTCCACCCAAGGCACTGGGAAAAATAATCTCATATCAACTAAAGTAACTGACCACCTCAGTAAATATGACCTCATGTTCCTGGAACAACACAGATTTTGTAGAGGGCACAGCACTACTATTGTGCTCCTGAAATTCACCAGTTCTATCCATACTGCCCTTGACAGAAGGCGTCTGACTGGATCTGTCTATGTGGATCTGTCAAGCCTTTGACACTGTAAACCACTCCCTCCTTCTATTGGCCTTCTCCCACAGGTCTCTCCTTGAAGCCACCAAATGTTTTGCTGACTATTTAACTGGTAGGTCCCATCAAGTCAAAATTAATGAAAGGTTCTCCTGCCTACTGGTCAAGTCAGGATACCCCAAGGTTCCATCCTGCAGCCCTTCTCTTTAAATTATTCCTGAACTCCTATCTAAGGCCTGCTCTGGACAGCTACTGTTATACACTGATGATGAGTACTTTTCACCACCCACACTGATCCTCTTGCTCTTCAAATGTCCTTCAAAAATGCTTCACTGAGGCTAAATCCTGGTTTGATGGCCACCAGTTGGTAATCAACTACAAAAAACTAAGGTCATGGTATTTGCTCACAACCAGAACAAGCACAAAAGTGTTCCTCTGCAAATCCTCAACTCTCAACTGTTAAATACCTTGGGGTTATCCTCAACACTGCTCTCACCTACTGTAAGCATATCCACCTCCTTAGCACCACTGTCGACTCCAGAATTGGCCAACTTTACTGGCACAAACAATTCTCCCCGAGGCCCTCTGTCTAGCTGTCACATCATCCATCTTGTCTCTAATCGATTATGGGATCATGATTTACGGGGCTGCTGACAACTCTGCTTTTGCAGAATCAAAGTATCCTTAAATAAAGCCTGCTGCCTTGTCACGGGCAGTGACAGGAAGGCACATATCTGCTCACTGTATAGTCTCACCAACTGGCTCAACTTTGACTTGAGACTCAAGTACCAGACATGCCTCCTTGCTAAAAGATCACCAATGGCCTACCCCCAGTCTTATCAGCCTTCTGCAGCCTGCCCCATTGGTGAAAACCACCTGTAGCTCCTCAAAACTTTCCTCCTGATTCCCGCTGCTGAACAACCTTGGATCAGAGATCCTTCTTCTATAGGGCTCCCTCTGGATGAATGCACTGCCCAGTGCCATCTCCTCTGAAAACAAGCTAGGTCCTTTCAAAACCAATCTCAGAGAACACATCTATTCCTCTGGTGCCTGTGACTGTTACTAGTGCCCCTCCATATTCCTCCCTCTCCCTTTCTAGCTCCCTTATGGCCTTTCTTGTAATGTGAATATACATACCACCACCCCTCACCTCTGTCTTCACCCCCTGGGCTTTCTAACTGCCCCTGACAATGGATTTCTATCCTCCTTAAGCTATGTAATGCTACCTAGCTTTCTTGACAAAGGATCTCCATCCTGCCTAACCTGATATGTTGCCCTCCCTCTGCTCAGATTTATCTAGCTTGAATCCTGTATGTAAAATTATTGTAATATAATTGATTTATTTTTCTTCACCCTGATGTGTAAATCTCTGTAATATAGTCGCTATTACCTGACATGGAGCTTTTGTAAAGGAGTCTAGGACTCAAAGGACTGTATTTCGATATGTTTCTAAATAAAATAAATAAATAAAAAGCAGACTGTTGTTTTAGAAGTGGTAAATATAGCATACAACTCTGCACAGAGACAGATTATGAATCTTTTTTCGTTGTAGGGAAAATTTAGCCAATGTTTCAGTTTGATGAACAATGCCATTGTCAAGGATGCGGAATAACTCTCTAAGTACTTTTCATGTATCTGATCTGTATTTCAACAGTGATGGTACAGCCTTGGTACACTGGAAATTTGCTGAAAATCACTATACTTATGCTGCCAACATTAATGTTGTTACTGTGGCCTTCATTTATTTAGTTATTTATTCAGTTTAGGATTAATACCTTTAGTCGAGACTCATTTCAAAGGTTTCAAGTCAAGACAAAACAATACAGACATAACAGTGATTACAGGGTTTACATCATGAAAACAAACATAATGTTGCATGAGGTTATAGGCTTGAGAGTTCCAGTTTAACTAATGATACTAAAGAAGACATTGACAGAGGAGATGGACACATGCATTTTGTACATCAGTACAGTGCTAAAGGCTAACCATAGTAGGATCACATGTAGGCATTTCAAAAGCTGTTGGGCTGTGAGTAGAAGGTGGGTTAAGCAACCTGAGAGGGATTGTCATTATTGGGGCGATCAAGGGGAATGCGAGAAGGGAAGGGAGAGGAGGGGTAAGGGAGGGAGGGATGGAGGGGGGACTGTTTTATGAAGGTTAGGGTGGAGAGAGGAAGCCGAGGAAGGATGAGAATTGAGGGATGCTGCAGCATGCTTAGTTAATGCAGTTACAGACTGTAGCACACTCTAGGTGAGATTGTAGCCTCTTTGAATTGGCTCAGCTTAGTGCATTCAGTCAGTGTGTCAAGTAGTTCATTGAACCATTCTGGACTTTTATAAGAGATGGATTTCTGGGCTAGTGAGGTGTGCTTGAAAGGGACTTGGAGTCCACACTTTCATGCGCTTTTGATTGTTTGGTAGGCAGTGCCTTCTCGAATAGACTGCATAGTGATTCCAGCATGAATCCTAGTAGAGCTTTTTTATGATAGCAGGTTTGGTATTGGGCTTTTAGGTGCAGTGGAGCCAGCCAGTCTCAAAGTAGAGGACACAGGTGTGTGTGAAGCTGTCAGCCCTGAACGTCAATTGGCAGGCCCTGTTAATTTGAGGGTTTTATCCTGTTTAGCTGTGTCTGTCGCCTCCTATATATATTGGTAGGTCATAGTTGATGGATGACAAGACTGTGCTGCCTATGGTGATCTTGAGGGCAGCAGCTGTCATCAGTGCTTGTGCCTATAGAGGATTTCCAGTTTCATGTTAGCAGTTTTTGACAACATGGTCAATGTAGTGGAAGAAATTGAGCATTTCATCAAGGCAGACAGCCAGATATTTAAAAGAGGAAACCTGTTCTCTAGGGTCCTCTTTGAGGTTCTATATTTGCAGGGACTGAAGTTCCCTTTGTTCTGAGGGACCGTGAACAGTATGTTTTTTTTATGGTTTAGTAGCAGTTTGTTCTGTCCAAACCAAGATTCAAGCTTGTGGAAGCTATCAAGCAAGTCCTGTAATATTTGTTAGCAGACTGGGTGACTGGGATCCACCTCTGGGCAACTATCTGGGTGATCTGACTAGCAAACTACCATGTAGTGAACACACTGTGGAGTTTGTGTCTGGTGGTCTAAAACCTGTAGTTGCAACTGACCAGTGGAAACATTTGTATGAAGGCTAATGGCATAACATTACATGAGACTAATAGTAAAATTATTAATTACAGCTTTCTTAAATCACTAGTAGAGCATTTTGCCAAGGGTGATGGTGCGAATTAAGGTGTTGGGTTACAGTCCACTACTACTGGACTGAAAAAATTATGTGGAGCAAAAAGAGTATCAGTATTTACAGTAAAACAAGCCAGAAAAGAAAAACTTTAGAGTTGTCTACAACAAGGGGTGTTGACTGAGGATTTTAAAACATTGCCTTATGGCCTCTGATATTTGTATGGATATTCCTTTAGAGCATCTTTTTCATTTTTTTTGGCAGGACCATCAAACTCTGTGAAAAGTTATCTTATTACAGGCATCTGGATGTGGATCAGATGCTGTCTATACAGCACATTTACAGCGATGTTGTCGATGCCAACAACATCGGCACATTGCTGTAAAGTCCATCCAGGACCCCAGCACTTTTCTGAGGTCATGCACCCTCCCTGAATCAGTTTCAACATGGAGTTGATTATCTTAAGTTAGGGTGTGGGGGCACAGTCCCAGCAGAAAACACCTTTGTCTTCCACGGGACAAAGCTGACCACAATTGCGGCCAACATGGTGTTGGGAAATAACGTGTCAACATGAAATTGTTGATGCTGTGCCATGGAACTGATGGGTCTCAATACTTTTAACCAAATTTCCAGAAAATATTATCCGTATTATATTTTTGGCAACCTTTATATGCAGAATTATGTGGTAAATTTCCATATTTTACATTTATAGAGGGTATTTTAGCAACCTCCAAGATGATGAACTGTTACCACCCAAAAAATAAATATTTTAATTATAGGACTTAATGGAAATGGCTTGAAAACTGTGAATTGAAAATCTTCCAGTCAATATGTTACCATAAAACCTTAGTATAATTTATGTTTACTAAATGGATTTTCCATAGTGAAAAAAAAAAAAAAAAAGAAAACAAACAACAAAAACCCAGACCATAAACTTAAATGCAAATTAAGCTGCAGGTCAGTACACTGTCCCACCAGATGTATCCTGGACAGACCACATCTTTATGTTGTTTTTGCATATGCAAAATAACATCTTAGCAATGTAGAATTGCAATGGTGTGTCACTGTTGGTGAATGTAGGGCATGCTTTAGTAGGTGCATTCCTCATTCCCCAATTAGCCACCATGCTAACACTGACACAAGAATTAAGTAAAGTGCCACCAACTTGAAGAAATGTGCCATTGCAATCAGAGACAAGCTCATCATGCAACGGCAGAGATGCCACGCCTCCCATACATGCCTTCCTGGTTAAACATTTCAATAAACATGGCGGCAGCTCCAATCCCCAAACAGGGCTGACATTGAGGGTGCAATCCCCATATCAGCATGTCCCCACCCACCCATATTGTGTGGCACACTGGGAGCCCACCCAGTATGCCGCCACTCACACAAAGCTGACCATGATGGCATCCCCCACCACGCCCATTGTGTGGCACACTGGGAGCCCACCCCAGTGTGCCCAACATTTGTTTTATTTCACCTGTAAAGAAGGAAAACTGTCCTCAATGTTCTTTTTTATTCTGTACCTGAAAAACAGAAAATGGACCCTTGTTATCCACAATGCCCCTTATCCCACACCACCCTCTGTACACCCACCTCCCACACCCTCACCCCTACTTACTTCCTCTGGTCTGGTGCTGAGATTTTAAGTGAGCGGAACATGTCTGGACTCTTCAAAGTCGAACTGCAAAATGAAGAAATGCTGGTAAGCTGTATAATGGCATCAATGGTTGGAGGTTCAATGTAGGTGGATATCTTAGCCATTTTGAAATTTTGGCTCCAAATTTCAACATGGGGTTCTTGGGACCCATCTCATGAACGATGCACTGTCATCTCATTATTCGATCCTGAAAGGTAATTTCATGGTCATTGCAAAGAATCATATTTCAGTACTGATTAACTAAACAACAGTGCCACTGTTCATGGGGTGGGATCCCAAAAGCCTTATGTTGCAAATTTGTGACAAAATTCCAAAATGACTGTTACAAGCGTGCATTGTTCAGTTTCCATGCACACACGCAACTTTGACAGTTTTTAATATTTTCACTCCAGATTTTCAATACTGCCATTTTTTCACATCTCCTCAAAAACAGTACAGCTGTCATTTTCACATCCTGCCAGAAATATGTTTTCGCACATGTGGTGCCCAATGGTGCAGTCACTGTGTGAAATTAACTTTGGGATAGATTAACAAAATTACAGTGACACTGTTCATGAGCAGAGGTCCCCAAATGCCTATTTTGAAAATTTGGTTAAATAAATCCACAAAAATTGCATTACGGGCGTGCATTGCGCAGTTTCTGCATATGCGTGACTTCACTAATTTTTCATATTTTCACTCCAGATCTTCAACATTGCCATTTTTTAACCTCCTCATGAACAGTATAGCTGTAATTTTCACAAACTGCTCAGAATGTGTTTTCACACCTGTGGCACCAAATGGCACAGTCGCTGTGCAAAATCACCTTCAGCTAGCTAACTGATAGCACCACTGTTCATGAGGTAGGGTCACAAAAAGTCCATGTTGAAAATTTGGAGTGAAAATATTAACAAACACCTGAGGTATTAGAGTTTCCAACCACAGCGCCCTACTCTATAGAGACTGACAGGTGTCACGGATGTGAATTGGGATTGTTTGCTGTAATGATCATGCCATTTCACCCCACCCCAAACTGCAGCTAGTGACAGGCATTGAGGTGTGCCTTGGACTTTTCAGCCCCAAAGTTCACCTCATTCTCCTATACTGCACCCATCTCAGTGTATTTCCTTGGAATAGAGTGAGTATAAGGCCCAAAGACCCAAGCACAACGCAACACTTGTCAGTGTCTGCAGGGTAGGTGAGGTGAAATGGCATGAGTGTTATGGCTGATTATCCAAAAGCACACCACAATGCCTGTCAGTCTCTGCAGGGTGGGGTGGGGTTGGCAACAGTTCAATACTTCACTGCCATTCCTGTTATGCATCTCTATAACTCCTGCACTTCCAGTGCTAATGCCAGCAAGACAACATTTAGCATTGACAAATGTTTGTTTGAAGAAGCCATTGAAGATGCAATCCACAAGGCCTATGGCTATCTTTTGGATTTAAAAGCTTGTTTCCACCTGATTTATCTGCTGCATACACTATGAAAAAGAGCCCCATGAAAATAAGAGATGTTTCAGTTGTTCATTGTAGTCAGATGATGATAGTACTTTGACACGTCAGCACATCTGAATAGAAACCTTGCTGGGCTTAGGTTGCAGGTGAGGAGCCATCACAGCAAAGAAAAGCTATTCTTTGTTCAGCCTCTGATGATTTAAAAGCTGCAATTGCTGAGGTGGCATGCAGTGCTATTGAAGGGACTATACCTCCTACAGCTCACTAGATTAGGATGCTGAAGTTGAGGCACAACATTGTCAAAGAAATGAAGTAGTAGAAAGCCATCCGTTAAACATAAAGCACCTTGCTTAGTGTATGGATACCCTTTTAACCAGTCTTCTATCAAGCAAGAGAAAAGACATGCATTAATCACAATAAAATGTAGTTGGTACTGGACATGCTAAGAGATCATCCATCCAGGGCTGTGACCAAGAGGTGCAAGAACTGCAGTTGTAGTAGGGCCACACTGTTAGAGACCCACTGCCTCAGAGGTCAGCATTAAGAAAACCTTTTCTAATGACAAAACTATAAGTTATTGTTTGAAAATTGCTCATCCATTTGAAATTGGGTCTGTCAGCACTGGTGCCAGAAGACTCCAACTCCAGTTTCATGTGGCTGGGAGGTACAAAAAAGATTAAATAGGGCCTCACATAATAAAACATCTAATAATGGTGCTCTTTTCCCTGGGAGAAACAGGAACACATTATATTCTTCAGTTCTTTGATCATGGTGCCAGCAAGGGAATGGAGAGCATCATGGACAAACTTTGTATGTTCAGCAGGACTGATACAAAACAACTTATGTTATAAAAATGACATTGAGCTAATGGTTATTTTATATTTATTGTTTGGAAGGTGGGTCCCTCAAAATGTTTTGCAGGTGGGCCTTTACAGTTGTTGGCACAGCCCTGCATTCATTCCTGAAAAGCCACTGAGAAGAATGTGAAACAACAGTTACCCATTCCAAGGCAAAAATATGGGACTTCAGAGGAGCTGACTTTGATAAGATAGTCAACAGAGTTAAGCTAGCCCTGGCAAAAAGAAATACAGGTGAGGGTACATGCAAAGTGGGCAAGCATTAAGGATGCACATACTTGAAGCAACATCCCATTGTATTAGGGAGAAGAGCAAGAGAAAAAAAGGAAGAAACCACCCTGGTTCTCAGAAACAGTAGCAGAAAAGGTCAGAGCCAAAAGATTGGCCCCAGAAAATATAAGGGAATGCAGCAGAACGAAGATAGGGAGGTATACCAAACTTCCCTAAGGGAAGTAGGGAAGGCAGTCAGGCAGGCAAAGGCCCAAACCAATAAAACACTAGCACGGACACTAAAAGAAGGGGACAAGACTTTCTATAGATACATTAGTGAAAGAAGGAAGTCCAGAGGGATATTGCTAAGGTCAAATTGGATAAAGGGGAATGTGTGGAGGAGGACCAAGGAAAAGCATCTGTCCTAAATAGATACTTCTTCTCAGTATTTACTGAGGAGAAGGTAGGGCAGGGTCCACAGCTCAGCCACATGGACCCAGGGGAAGGAGGTATGCACAAATCCCTTCACAAAGAAAGGGTCCTACAAGAGCTTGCTAAGTTTAGGGTGGACAAGGCAATGGGACCAGATGGCATACATCACAGGGTACTAAAGGAGCTAAGGATGGAACTAGCAGTGCCTTTAAATCATGTCAATCAGAACTATTTAGTGAGTCTCTGAGCAGAGAGAGGTCCTAGAAGACTGGAGAAAGGCTCATGTGATCCCACTCCACAAGAGTGGTACCAGGGAGGAGGCAGACAATTACAGACCAGTCAGTCTTACCTCAGTAGTGGGCAAGATTATGGAGACACTTCTTAAGGAAAGGATAGTGCAACATCTGGAATCCATAGGAGCACAGGATCCAAGACAGCATGGGTTTACAACAGGAAGGTCCTGTCAAACTAATCTCAGATTTCTTTGACTGGGTAACCAGAGTGGTGGATCAAGGGGACAGTTGATGCCACCTACCTTGACTTCAGCAAAGCTTCGATACTGTTCCACATAGAAAATTGATTAATAAGCTGGGTAGGCTCGAGGTGGGTAAAAGTTGGTCAGCTGGGTGTCAAACTGGTTGTCGGGCAGAACACAGAGAGTGGCGGTAAATGGTATACAGTCAGAACAGATGTAAATCACAAGTGGGGTACCTCAGGTATCAGTCCTTGGGCCAGTCATCTTCAATGTCTTCATCAGTGACATTGCAGATGGACTGAGGGTATAGTTTGTCTGTTTGCAGATGACACCAATATCTGCAATAGAGTGGATAATCCTGATGGGGTGGGCAGAATGAGAAGAGATCTGGATAAACTGACAAAATGGTCAGAAGAGTGGAAACTAGGGTTTAACTCAAAGAAGTGTAAGATCATCCACATAGGGAAGAGAAACCCTAAAGTCACCTACAGGTTGGGAAGGAGTTGCTGGCAATCATAAGGGAAGAAAGAGATTTGTCATCGTCATCACAGATGACCTGAAACCATCCAAACATACCACTAAAGCAGTAGATAAGGCTAGGGAATGTTGGGGTGTATTAGCAGGGTATTATAAGTCATAAGAGGAGGTAATAATCCTCTTTATAAGACACTAGTTAGGCCCTTCTGGAGTACTCATGCCTGTACTGGAGGCCACACCTGCACAAGGACACTAACAAAATGGAGTCAGTCCAGAGAAAGGCAACCAAAATGGTGCAGGGACTGCATCAGAAAACATATAAGGACAGATTAACAGAGCTCAATATGTATACCCTAGAGCAAAGGAGGGAGAGAGGTGATTTGATTGAAACATTCAAACATCTTAAGGACATTAACAAGGTGAAAGAGTCTAACATGTTTCAATATAATAAAAATAGCAGGACAAGAGGACACAGTATGAGATTAGAGGGAGGCTGATTAAGGGGTAATGTGAGGAAGTTCTTTCTCACAGAAAGGGTAGTGGATGCATGCAACAGCCTACCTCAGGAAGTGGTGGATATGAATACAGTGCATGGCTTCAAATAGGCTTGGGATAGGCATAAGGGCAATACAGATGAGTATGAATAGATAGACCATTGACAGAGTAAAGGTCTATGGCACATTCCATAAGGTAGGAAAAATGGGCAGATTGGATGGGCCTTGTGGTCCTTACCTGACGTCAACCTCAATGTTTCTATGTATGCTGAAATGCAATATGTTCTTCGAAGGACTGACCTCTGTGACTATGATAAGGATAAGGTATGTTGGAGTGTGTTAGAACGCTATCTCCCAGTTTTACAACAGGATGAAAAAGATGTAGCAAACTTGTCATTATCTTTGACACCACATGAGCTAATGCAACCACAAGGTAACACAAATCTGATACCCAGCACTGATCACATTTACAATGAAATAGTAGATGGTGTTTCTGTACATGCCTGAAACCACACGAAAATATTGTTAAAACACCTAAATAGGTCAGCTGGTGTTACAGATTGGAATGATTGTGGAGACTTTATATCACAGTGTAACCATTGAAGGGTCGTACATGTATGTCTTAATCAAGGCTGTTACTTCACAAAGATAGACATCTAATGCTAACAAACCTAGGAAGTGGAACAAATTGATCAGTGCTTTAGCAGAAATTAATGCTCCTGAATCAGTGATGCACAGCTTACAAAACAGGTATTTGATTTAGAGTACTAAGAACAAGCTGTTTGAGTATCTAAGAGATGCTTCTGCAGCACCAGTACCTGAAACCTGCACAGCATCACCTGTGGTAAGAATAAGAACCCCTTTTAAAAACATGGGTTTTAAAACATGGGTTCATGGCAGGGGACCATATCAAATGAATCTGATTGACTTTTGACTGGGTCACTAAGACAGTAGACAGGTACCAAGCAATAGATATCCTCCAGCTGGATTTCAGCAAGGTCTTTGACTCTGTGCCTCACAATAGGTTGATCAGGAAATTGATGGTTTCATGTCGTAATTGTGAATGCATTACGGTGATCGCTATTATGGCAAGTGTATATCACCAAAAGCAATTTGGCGATAAACACTTGCAGGCATCCGAGCACACACAATAGATTAAGTGTGTTTGCAGGGGCCTCCCCCACTGCTCCCTGATCAAGCATTGTCAACTCCGGGGGTGCATGTCAGGAAGGGCACAGTCTGGTTTAGAAAAATGTAAGTCCCTGCATCAATGGGAACAAAAAACTCTTCCTGACCCCTAGCACTGAACTCCAGGATCTGCTCCATTGGAGCAGCACCCTACCACCAGACCACATAGTTGGCTTGGTGGAGCAGGTACACTAGAGGGTAATGACCCTCTTCCCTACCCTCCCATTTCCTCAAAACTTTCCTTTTCCACTCACCTTTCTTCCTCACAGTCACAGTCCTTGCTACCCTGGCAGGTCGTCCATGATAATAGCGCTATAATATGGGTTGCCATTTTGACGGTCGCCCATATATGATCGTAATTATCACTGGATATTGAAACTGACAGATCTCACAGTTGGATAAGATGGCCAGATTGGTGGAAAACTGGCTGAAGGACAGAATCCAGAGGGTGGTTGTGGGGGAGAGTTATCTGGCACCAAAGAGGTCACCAGTCGGGTCCCATAGGGCTCAGTGCTGTGGCTGGTGTTGTTCAATGTCTTCATCAATGATATTGGGGATGGCATTAAGAGCAAAATGTGCCTATTCATAGATGAAACCAAGCTCTTCAGGAGAATGGGCTCAACTGAAGGGATGCAGGACCTACAGGATGATCTGAAAAGATGGGGAGCTGGTCCAGGATCTGGCAGCTTTCCTTCAATCTCAAGAAATGCAAAGTTATGCACATTGAAAATAAGAATCCCAGGACAGAGTACTACCTGGTGGAGTCCAGTTATCTGCATCAGAGGAGGAGAAGGACCTGGAAGTGAGGATCATTAGTGACATGAAGCACTCCATGCAGTGCACAAAAGCAGCAGCAAGGGCAAACAAGACACAGGAATGCATAGCTGGGGTATCAGTAGTAGGAGGTAGTAGGTTATACTGCCTTGTACAGGTCACTGGTGAGGCCACATCTAGACTATGGAGTTCAGTATTGGTGCCCACACCTCAAAAAGGACATTAACTTGCTGGAGAAGGTACAGATGAGTGCTACAAAGATGATAGCAGATCAGCAGGGTAAGGCATATGAGGAAAGGTTCAGGGCACCGAACATGTACTCCTGGAGGACAGGAGAGGGGGGACATGACTGGAACCTTCAAGTACTTGAAAGGGATAAATAAAGTGGATAAGTATAGTCTAGTTAAGCTGAGTAACAACCATAACATGAGGGGACACAGTCTTAATCTGGAGGAGGAGTTAGGAGGGAGGTCAGGAAACACTTCTTCACAGAGATGGTGGTGGACACTTGGAATGCACTGCCAGAAGAAGTGGTCTCATTGAAGACAGTGGACAACTTCAAGACAAACTAGAATAGGCATAGGTGGAATGTAAGGATCATGGGTAGAGAGGATGGGAAGAGTGGGGAGGGGAGGGACACTAGCTAAGCTGTGGACCCTGCAATATGAGCAGACTAGACAGGCTAAATGGCTTTCTTCTGCTAGCTTCTTCATATGTTTGTGTGTAAAACCAGCATGGTTAATAGTGTAACACCTTGTCTGTGTCCTACACATTTTCTAATTTTATGCTTTTGTACATTTTACTTATTCATATGTATGTTAGCTTTGAGTTTGCTGCCATGTTGTAAAAATAAACTTATATTCTAATACAATTCACAAATTTCTGTGTTTTATTGTCTCCTTACAACAGCCACCTTTAATAATTATATACAATAAAAGTAAATTACATTTTGATCACAGAATATAGCATACCTTATAGCATACCTTACATCTATATCTACCAACAGTAATAGCACTGTTCTTAAATATCTAACTGTTGGCTAAAAAATGACTTCAACCCTTAAACAATTCTCCATTGATCAACACATGTATACTGTAGATGTTTTGATTTTTCATTATTAAATGATCAGAATGCATTCTAACCACACCATTAAAGGTTGCACCTTTGCATCTATGATGTAGTAAAAATATATAATGATGCCTGTATATCATATATGTTAGATCTTAAACCTATTTAGAGCTAAATAGTATTTTCATCACATTTATCTTGAAAACATACCAGGAAAACTGTAAGAGTAAAATTCACCTCTGGTATGGTCAGGTAGATAAATAGCTAACTAGTGTTCATTAGGCATAGACCAAGGACATGTATTCACTACTAAAGAGGCTGGCACACATGTAAGTCTCTGAAGGTGGTCAGTCACTTGTAACTCTGCCTCCCCAAAAACCTGTCTCTTGTAAAAGGGTCTGCCTGGAGAAAGATGTCCAGTTGCTGAATGTTCATATTTAATTGAAGTCAAACACAATGTTTAATCTGTGATTAATTTCAATACATTTTCAAAGACCACATACACTTCTATATTCACTGTAGCTGGTAGCAGGTCAGCAAATTGTATTTCAGCTCTTAAATTGACTGAGCAGATTACTGAATAATGGTCACTACTGTCTTGGTGAGGGTTCAGGTCAAAATCAGATAATGTGTACTGCTAACAAAACCTACATGGTCTATCAGCAGTGGGTTATTTTTCATATGTTTTCCATAAGCATGAACCAGACTGATATACTCTCTGACTGCATTACTGCTTCTAAAGTTAGGCTGCAGTGGTGTAGTCAGAACTTGTTCACCATCCACATAGAAGGCTATTAAGTCAGGAGTGTCCAGCGTTTTTGGGGCTGTGAGCCACATTTAAATTTTTGAGTAAGATGTGAGCCACAACAATGTGCAGCTCATACCATACCCAATGTGTGGCCCTTACCATACCCATATTTACTGATATTTAGGAGTTAAAATAGTGATATAGTCATAGTAAACAGTCAATAATCATATTTTATTAAGCTACAGTATTTTTAAAAATAGTTGCAATTTTAAAATAATTATTCAAAACAGCTCTGGATCTTTAGATTTGCTTGCAGGCTTAATAAAAGTAGCATGTTCAGCACTCAGGGCACTTTTCAGTTCCTGTACTTTGACTTTTCTCACATTTAAAAGACTGTGACGTGTACTTGACACATAATTAACAAACCCCGAGAGCCACATCAAATTGCTTCAAGATCAACATGTGGCTTGTGAGCTACAGATTGGCCACCCTGTATTAAGTTAATGTTAAAACATTTGAATTGAATGGGTTTTATTGTGCACAACACTAAAAACATCATCTACAAAGTTTATCACCAATAATTTTGGTGTCTGTCATAGAAACAGATTACCTTGATTACATATACGGCCCCTCTAGCTATACTGAACATTTTCATGCTAACTCAATTGGTTAGGTACTTTGCACTAGCAGTCTGTAAAGCTAACATCCATCCAATTCAGAAGCAATTTTTCCAGGGAAAAGTCTGCATGAATTGGTCAAAGCTATCTACTGGGCAACTCCTGCTGTAAAAGTTGCATGCTCATTGGGTCCATTAAGAACTGTGTTTTAATGCTGTGTCTCTGTGTTCTTATAATCAAGATGAAAACAGTGTAGAGAATGTCATCACTCTAATTAAGTAGTGACTCAGTGATTGCTTTGTAGCGGGTATCAGTTATTTCTCTGGCTAAGTAGATGATCGCCACCACTATATCCACCTTGCTCAAAATGGTTGCTAAAGAGTAGTTGATAAAACTTACTCTTGTGACATCATCAATCTCATAATCATCAGCCTCACTTATCTTGCACAAAAGTATAGCAATGTGTTTAGATTGATGTTGTCTTCACCATTTCCTCCACATAAAACTCCAGGGACACATTATCACATAGAGCTGACAAAAGAGGGTTTCTGGCATGAAGGTTTTTTTCTCTCTGTACTGCTTTGGCTTGGTGGTAACACATGGAGGTCTAATTCTGACTTTCCACATTCTTGAAACATGCAGTCTACAAGAGCCATGGCTTAAAATAAGTCTCTTTGCCTGTCAGTTTTATGAGGTTTTCTCCGGTGCTTTTGTTTCACAATTGTTCTTTTCTATTGAATATGCTGCCTTTTATGATGCTTTATGGGTTCCTGCGAGACTGTCCTCCTCTTCTTGTTGGTCTCTTGTAAGCAACAGTTCCTGCCCCATCTTGTAGCTATCCCAGATCAGGTATCGTGATAGGAACTCACAACATTTCACTACATCTTAAAATGTTTTTAGCAACTGATTTAAGTAAGCAATAATCCCTGACAGGGTGGATGGCATTGGACTTTACAGGACTGCCCAAGGTATTTTGAGGCCTGATGCCACAGGCAGAGGGCCTTATAGCCCCTGGAAGGTCTGGTATAGCCCACACGATCCACCCTGGAGGAATTATTGCACTTAGAAAATGAGATTTGGGTCGAAATTAGAAAGAAAAATCATGTTGAATGAAAATTAGCTTAAATAGCTCATTTTAATTAATAAATTTTTTTTTGCAAAGTAGTCCTTCTACTCAGGCATTGGCAGTGCAGGGCACTGTTTTGTTCTGTGCTGTGCCCCTGTTACACAATGAATTTTAAAAGAGTATAATAGTGGTACTTCTCATGGTGATCCAGAGATGAGGTGAAGCAATGTGATGCCACTGCACACAATCCATCCAAGCAGATTCCTCAATCTCATTGGCAACTTACTTATGTAGAGCTCTCTTCATTCCTTTTTATCAGTACTCTAGTCATAGCGGCAAAGAACAGCTGACAGGGGAGCATGAGAGATGGACCAGATAGGTGGGTCAGCCAAAAAGAAGTAAGTTGAATGTTTTCTGCTTCCATCTCTCAACAGCTCCTGTCCTTGAACTTACACATCCAGTGCACATTACTACTTCCCTTCTCTAACTTACCAAGTTTGTAACTCTAAACATTGCAGGGGCACAACAGCTGACAGTTGCTTGTGACACTGAGTAGGTAGCCAACCAGCTCTCTTTTCTTGTTTTTTAAACTTCCTAGGTTTTGCTGAGCCAAACATAACAGATCCTGTTCACCTGCTGACAGCAAATGTATCACTCACAGCACAGTACATAACAAAGCGCTTCACACATACTAAAGAGTGATTGTTTTGGTTTTAAATTAGAAGCACTCAGCTTTTAGAATATGGGTTAGTACTTGCAGTCAGGTGGAGCCTGGTGTCTGTGGCGGTGGATTTATGAAGGTGTGGCAGGGATCAGTAAACTCCAGCACAGCTAGAGAAAAGTTTTTTTAAACTATAATCAAGAAATCAGACATGCAGGGCTCAGTCTGATGGTTTGTTGGCACTCACTTGTTAAGCAGTGATGGTGGTGAGTGGCTGTGTCATTTTCATTTCATTTTTATTTTTATACTTGTAGGCGTGATGAGCATTACTGCTGGTTTTATGTGTGACAAGTTAACAAAAAACATTGTAAATTACACAAACAAATAAAACAAAATACATTAACAAATTTCAATAGATACTTATTATTATTTCACGGAGAGACTGGTATCACTCTGGAATGCCCTGCAGGATGATCTGGCAAAAATGGGAACTGTGGATGATTTCAAGAGGGTTGTGATAGGCTCAGGGATACGGTGATGAGGGGTAGGGGAATTAGAGGAAGGAACAAGCTGGGAATCAGGGAGAGGGATGAATAAATGTGGGAGAGGGTAAGACAGCTACTGTGCAATACCAGTGTGCTTTGACCGGCAGACTCAATAGACCAATGGGCCTAATCTGTTGGCATCTATGTATGTATGTATAGATAGCAACTGACAAAACAAATGACTGACCATACAGAATCTATGTTGTAAAACAGGTACACTCACTGCTAAGTGAGAGAAAAAATGTCATCATTTAGAAACTGAAAATTCTATGAGCACAGTGATATTAGAACATAATCCTGTGACATGTCGAAAAAGGGCGACTAGGGCAGGTTGCTGGAAGCTGTGGGTGGCTGTGTGGCAATGTCCCTGAGCATTCCCTGGTAGTGTAGCAGACCCCTCCTGAGCCCCTGTCCCCATTGTCATAGTAAAATGATCCACAGTGGCCTAGATGCGCCCTCCCAGATTCCTAAATATCCCAATAGTTAGTTATAATAAGCTCTTCAGGTGGCACACCAGATGTGTGCTTGCCTTACAAGCAAAGGGTCTGTGGTTCAATTCTAGGTGAGGAAATGTATTTGCCATCTTAAGTATATTGGCCTGCAATGTAATGTAGAGGTTAGAGCATGGGGCCCATGAAGCAAATGATGCCATAGTCATGAATTTGAATCCCACAACCACCAGAAGTAGTTTAGAACTGTTTATTATCAAAGATCTGCACAGGGTTGATACACAAGAGGGTGTAGAAAGGATGAGAATAGACTTGACAAGGTTGGAGGAATAATCAAAAATATGGCAGCTTAGATTCAGTGCAAAGTGGTGCAAAGTAATGCACTTGGGAAACAAAACCCAAGGAAAGAGTACACAATATGGGGGAGGAGGTATTAACAACAACAAAAATTGAACTGGACCTGTGGGTAGTCATATCAGATGACCTAAAGGCAGGGAAGCAATGTAGAAGGTAGTAAGGAGGGCTTGGGTGTATTGGGATGCACAGAGAGAGGCATCACCAATAGAAAACAGGAAGTTGTTATCCCACTGTACAGACAGTTGGTGAGACCCCATC
This sequence comes from Neoceratodus forsteri, assembly GCA_016271365.2. NCBI lineage: Eukaryota > Metazoa > Chordata > Ceratodontiformes > Ceratodontidae > Neoceratodus > Neoceratodus forsteri. Next base: position 62,573,896 of record CM028130.1, read on the forward strand.
TGGAGTACTGTGTGCAGTTCTAGAGACCCCATCTCTGCAAGGACATAGACAGGATGGAGGCAGTCCAGAGGAGGGCAACTAAAATGCTGCAGGCCATACGAAGAGAGACTAAAGGAGCTTAATATGTGTAGCCTCGAGGAAAGGAGGAGAAGGGGTCCATGATAGAAACTTCAGCACCTCAAGGGAATCAACAAAGTCCAAGAGGGTAGCATCTTCAGAAAAAGAGATGTTCAAGAACAAGGAGACACAATTTGAAGATACAGGGCAGACGACTCAGGGGCAATGTGAGGAAGTATTTTTCATGGAGAGGGTGGTGGACACATGGAATAGCCTTCCTGAGGAGGTTGTGGGTCAAAACAGTGGGAGGATTTAAGAATGCATGGAACAGACATAATGAATTTCTAGTGGGAGGTAGGAGAAGTAGGCTGTTTGTAAAACTAGGATCTGCAGCTTATCCAGTAGGTAGGGAAATGGGCAGACTGGGTGGGCCATGTAGTCCGTATCTGCCATCAAAGTCTATGTTTGTATGTTTCTAATTTCCACGTAGTCTATTGGACTTACCCTCCCAGGCCAAATCCCTGTTATTATAATAATATGATCCCCAGTGATCTAGCAGCCTCCTCCTGATCCCCGATGTTGCTAATAAATAGTTATGATTACAGTTCCCTGGTGGTCTAGTGGACCCTCCTCCTTGATGTCCCTAATAGGTATTTACATTTATATTCCCCGATGATCTAGTGGCCCCTCCCCAAGCTCTGATCTCCCATTATGAAATAATAAAATATCATTGGTGGTCTAGAGGACCTGTACACCAGCAGACAGTGTCCCACCACCCTCTCCCCATCCCTAATCCAAGCCTGTGACTGGCACAGCCAACTGTTCACCACCATGGCCAGCTGCCAACTGAGCTCTCAATGAGTGCTGTACTGTATACTGTACATGCCCATTGATTGACAGATGCAGTGGGAGCAGCTTGTGGAGCGCCTAACATGGCCTGCCTCTCTGAATTTATAGACTGCCTTATCCCCCACTATGACCCCCACTGTGGCATGTGGCATCAGTAGAAAAGCCACTGGGTTGTGAAGACTCTAGGGTAACTGTACTAGGGGTTGTTGTGAGTCCCTATCAGTGAAACAGTGATCCAGGCTGACACAGGTGTCCCACACCCATAAATGCAGGTGTGATGTGCTGCAGTCACCACCCAGTGTATCCTACCGCTAGGTGGGATGTGGGTGCCATCCATTGGCCTGGGTGCAGGAGGACAAGTCAGGTATGCCCATCCTCTGTCCCTGGCATGAAAAACATTACAGTACCATGTTGTGTCTCTACTACGCCACAACCCTGGCCACTAGTGCTCCATAAGTCATCCACGTGCAGCACAGCAGGGGCTCCAGTGTTCATCCCAAGGCCATGGGTGTCGGTGCACTCCACTTCTGATGGCCACTACCTGTAGTAGCATGTTGTTTCCAGTAACCAGAGAAGCACTGTCATCATGTGGAGCAGGTGTGTGGCCAGTGGCCTGGTGCATCCCAGACATAGAGGGCTGCAGGGCACCACATCAGTGGAACCTGAACATGGGCCTGAACCACAGTGTTCCTGTGCTCTCTCCTATTGCTGTCTGATGGACCAATAGGTGAATGTAGTGGCAACTGGCCATATGGCATCATGCTGGGATACAAGGGTAGAAGACAAGTGACACATGCTCCAATATGTCTGTTTGCCATTCTGCCATGCCCTGCAGCATGTCTGTTCCACCCCACTGTGTGGCCACACTGTGTAGTCTCTGAGTGATGGCATCCTCACCCTGTGATTTCAGCATATATTTGCTGATGGTGCTGTTATGTGGCTTTTGTAGTGTTCTAAGACCACTTTCAATGCAGATAACTCTCTTCTCAACAGCTACCTCTTTAGCCAGCATATTTTTGCAGAGCTGGTCAACATCATCCATTGCCATCACCATAATATGGGAGCCGGCTGCGCCATCTTCCTATGCCTCCACCTGAAGCATAGATAGAGCTGGGGAAAGGTCTTGAGTAAAGTTGTCAGGAAGCATGTCCTTCTGACCACTCCTAGTGTCATAAGGGTCCCCAACATCCTCCAAGACAGCCACCACAGTGTCCTTGTGACCACATCCTACATCTGCTGGTCAGTGTCATCAGTGCTGTCCTCTGCCTCACTGTCCTCACTGCTTGACGATGGTGCTAACCCAGGTGCCTCCATGTCAGTGTCCCTGTGTGTGCAGTCTGTATGTATCTTCAAAGGAGCCTTCTAGTCTAGCCACAGCTGTGGGTGACATGCCACTGCCACCTGGAAACAAAGCATAACACCATCATGTACATAAGCTGCTGACACAAGAGGTATGATGCATAATATCTACACTATCTGGCATGTGTACCAGCAGAGCCCAGGTGGAGGACACATACCATGTGTTGTATGCCATGCATGGTGGTGGTCAGTAGTAACCTGAGACTGTGCCCATGCTGGCACAATGGCAAAGGCAGAGACCCACCCTCCCAGGGTGTACACAGGTAGTAGCAGAGTTAAACATGCTTCACCTGGCCAAGTGGAAAGGGAGAAGCATATGTGTGTTGTTCTATGCAAAGAGGTGTTGTGCACCTGATGCACTTGACATTGGGGCATGGATCATGGGCACTGTTGGGTTGGGGGAGGAACTGCTGCACAGTCAGAGTTGTGTGGATGCCACATATGTGTGATGGCACAGTGCATGCACAGAGGTGTGGTGGCACCCAGGACATGTTGTGCATCATCAGTGGATCACTGGGTTACAGGGATAGCATGGGACACCCATATGTCACATTGTGGGATGGGCACATCTGTACAAAGTCCAGCATTGGGATGGTTGTACCAATGATAGGGAGGGACTGGACTGTGTATGTGGCCATTGCTACAGGTATTTCTGTTGTTCACCAGTCTGCTATGTATGGTATCATAGTCTATGTACTGTAGTTCTCCAGACTACTTGCATCATGCAAACTGCAGCAGTATACACTGCCAAGCAGGCTGCAATTGCGCTGCTGCAACCTCGTCAATCACATTCTGATGCCGTATGCGTGCGGAACATCAGCATGACATAAAATGCAGAAATAAACAACATTCACACGTGGTGGATCACGAAAGTAGCGGTCATAGTCACTGTACTATAGGCAGCAGCAAGTGTATTTCTGACGGTAGTGCCTACTTAACCTCTGGCCAGTTTACTAGAACACTGAAGTTTAAACAGTTGAACAATGAAATTAGGTGCAATGGCATGTGCAAGAAGCAAAGCACCAAACTTCACAGATGAAGATACTGTTCTTCAGATCAATCTGGTGGGGCAGTGGTCCAGAGTACTGGATCCACATAGATACATAGATGTTGTCAGCAGATAAGGGCCTTCTGGCCCATCCAGTCTGCCTTATCCTCTTTCTAATGCTTAAGGTACCCTAGATGCTACAAGCCTCCCCTTTCGCCCTAGCTTGATAATTCTCATGTGCCTATCCCAAGCATTCTTGAATCCCTGAACAATGGCCACCACCACTACTTCCTGAGGGAGATTGTTCCATCTCTCCACCATCCTTTCAGTGAAGTAGAATTTCCTCAAGTTCCTCTAAGTTTTCCCCATTTTAGTGTCATGCAGTGCCCCTTGTTCTGCTATTTCCTTCATGTGAAAGATGTTCACCTCTGGTACCCTATTGATCCACTTTAGATATTTGAAGGTTTCTATCATGTTCCCCTCTCTCTCCTTTTCTCCAGGTAGTACATATTGAGAGCTCTGAGTGTCTCCTCATATGACTTATGCTGCATCCCTGACACCATTTTTGTCACTCTCCTCTGTATCGTCTCCATCCTGACTATGTCTTTTTGGAGACAGGGCCTCCAGAACTGAACACAGTACTCCAGATGAGGCCTTACTAGGGAGTTGTACAATGGTACCAACACTTCCTCCTTCTACTTGTTATATAATCCTCCCTATGCACCCTAGCATTCTGATTGCCTTTCTGACTGCTTTGTCGCACTGTTTAGCCACTTTGAGGTAGTCTTCTATGACTACCCTAGATCTCTTTCCTCTGTGGTGGCTTCCAGTGTTACCCTGCTTAGTTCATACTCAGCCCTAGGATTCCTCTCCCTAGGTGCATAATCTTACACTTTTTGCATTGAAACCCAACTGCCACTCCTTGGACCACTTTTTTAGCCAGTTCAGATACCTCATATTTTTCTATACCTTCCTGTGTATCTACCCTGTTACATAGCTTTGTATCATCCAAGAACAGGCTAACTCTCCCTTCTAGGCCCTCTGCAATATCCCTGATGAAGACATTGAAGAGCACTGGTACCAGCACTGGGGTACGTCACTTGTTACACAACCCTCCTGTGAGCTAACCCCATTTACCACCACTCTTTGTGTTCTGCAACTCAACCAGTTTCTAACCCACGTGACCACCTCTGTCCCCACCCCCAGATTTGCCAGCATGTGGCTTATTTATTTATTTATTTATTTTATTTAGTTTTTGTTGACCGGTAAGTGCACTAGACAAATCCTGCCTATTTTCTGGCATGACCTGGGGAGGGAATACAGATGAATGCCAACTGACCTTGAACCAGATTAAGCTGTTGGTGATATTTTTAGTCTCCTGTGTGGGACTGTGTCGAAGGCCTTCCTGAAGTCCAGATAGACAACATCTACCACTCTGTCCTGGTCTATTTCCATTGTCACCCACTCAATGAAATCAATCAAGTTAGTCTAGCATGACCTCCCTGCCGTGAATCCATCTTGCTTTGGGTCCAACAGACCCCTTGTCTCTAGGTAGTCCACCAGCCTTTCCTTAAGTACTGTTCCTATCATTTTACCTACTATCAAGGTCAAACTGATGGGGCGGTAGCCTCCTCCTTGCTACCACTTTCTACCACTTTTATTCAGGGCCACCAACTGTGCCCTCCTCTACTCCTCTGGAACCACACTTGTTTCCAGTGGTCCACTGAACAGCTTAGCCAGATGTTAAGCCAGTTCCTCCAAGAGCTCCTTTAGGATCTTCGGTGTATTGCAGGCGCCACAGCCAGGGGCAGCTCGACAGGGTGTGGTGCATCATCAGCACCAAGCTTAAGCAGGTGTCAGTTGTGCTGTTCAGCACCAGGCAACTGAAGCACCATCTCAATGACATGGCCCTAAGGACTTCAGAGACCCTCCAAAGCCTGCACATCATAACACATGGTGTAGACACTGCATTGAGTGGTGGACACAGGTGCTTCCAAGGTAAGTGCCCTCTGTATTACCATTGTATCTCCCCCACAATACACACACTTGAGCATTGTATATTGATGTTGTGTTTCCATTTCTGTCTCCCTTACTGCAATCCAGACCACGGGACATGGATAACATCACCACAGGGACATCTACAGTATGTGCATCAGTGCAGAGTTAGGGTAGGGGCATGCAGGTAGGCTTCATGTGTAGTACCTGTGTAAGGTGTCAGCAGAAGCTAAGATGCATATCACGACTCCACATCAGAAACATGACTGCTGGACAGGACCATGTGGGTGTCCCATATGTTGCATCACACCAGAAGGGAGGGTACACAGTGCTGGTAATGTACATGGAACTTTGGCAGATCACTCTCGATAGGTTCCGCATCAAGTGGCACAGTTGTGTAGGTATCCTCACCCCAACCCTCCTGGTCACAGACTGTCTGGGGCACACAGAGGGGTGTGTATAGTGCAGTCGTCACACAACATGTGGGCCACTATGTTTGCTGTCCAGAGCAGTACTGTGCCTCTGGGTGTCTGCATATTGTGCAGGATTCTGGCAACTGTTGCTGCACATTGCATGTCCATTATATGCCGTGTGCCTTGACATGTGCATGTCACTGCATCATCGGCTGTGTGTACACGCATACCTTGATAGTCATAGGGACAACATGAATGCACCCTGCTATACACAGAGCCACACACACATGACCTTGCCCTGTCCAATCACCCATGTGCACAACATGTTGTGTGTTGCTGTACCATGACACCTGTATCCACTAGTAGTTCTGTGGTTCTGACTCCACTCTTCTGTGTGCAGCACCACCACAGCTGGAGGGTGGCATGTACTCACACCTGTAAGGGATGCACAGTGGGCTGTGGCTGAGCCACATGTGCAAGTGTGACAATTTGGGGGGGCAGTGGGTGTGCACAAGAGGTATGGCTGCCTACAGGTGGCGTGGCATGGAAATTTGGGCCAAGGCCATGTACAGTGGCAGGGACCGTGGAATGTGCTGTGGGGAGGGTGGGGCCTACAATGTATGCTGTGTTTGGCCATGCCACACCCTGGTTACTAGGCTCCCACCATGGAGTGTCACTGAGGGCAGCTGCTGTAATGATGTCAGCCTCCATCGCAGGTGGCATGTGCACAAAGGGACACACATGACATAGGGTGGGGGTAGTACTCACATGGCAATAGCCATATGCATTGTATTGAGTCTGTCTGACCCCAGACCTGGCAGTCACATGAGGTACAGAGGACCACATATGCATGCATGGTTGTCCATATTGTCTTCTGCCTGTGGGGATTGGTGTGTGTCTCCCGGCCCAGTATTTGTCCTCGAGCCCATGCATACAGTGCATGTGGGTAATTACCCTTGTGGGGGAGTGGGGTGGGAGGCCTGAGGATGTATCTGAGTATGTTGCTGTAGTGTCATCATGTGCAGGGCTCCATGTGGGAGGTACTGCTGCCACAGCCATGTGCATGTTTCCACTGACCCTGTGGCACAACACTGGATTACTGTTCTTCACAATCCATTACTGTTGTGCAACTCAGCTGTGCTGCCCTGTGGTGACTGCCTTTGAGCACCATGTGAAGTGCAGTGACAAATGTTGTATGTGTGTGTACCCCAACTGCTTACCACACCTGGCACATTCATCCAGGACTGTGTTGTGTGCCAACACCATCACAGCCATGGTCTTAGGTAGCTGTAAATGTTGTGTTGCACGTGGATGTCACTTGGGGGTTGGTCACTATTAGGGTGCCATGTGATGTCCTGTCAGTGAAAGGTATGTGACACCGGCAGATGTCACCATGCTGTGGGCCATTATATAGCACTCTTTCAGTACCAATGACCTCTGCCTTTCCACATATGCCATTGAGGCAGTGCCCACATGCATGGTTCTCCATGCTTGTCTGCAGCTCACAGCACAGTTTACACACTTGTGCTGACTGCAAGATTATGCAGCAGTGCAAGAGTCACCAGCCCTAGAAATGCAGTGGCTTCACATACACTGTATCCATGGTCCAGACACCTTGCCATCCCTATGAGGTGGGGTGCCCATATGGTGCTTCCATCCACACAGGTGTTGTACACTTTATTGTTGTCATCACAATGTCATTGTCCTTACCTTGGGACATTGTACATGAGGCGTTGTCCCTGGTAGCACAGAAGCATGGGTGGGCCCCCCATGGTCATGTGTCTCTGTCCTGGACAGCTTCTTTTCCCATTATTCAGCCTAAAACTGCTTTGTGCATATGTGATCCCATGCATGCTAGGGCAACATGTGTGTGTATGCCATGTGTCCCATGGCTGACTGTCTCAGGTTACACTGCTACAGCCAGTATGGGATGTTAGCAGGCATAGTAAACCAGGCTGATAACCACCTGGTGAGAACATGTGCTGGGTCACACCATGGCATGTGAGGTGGGGGAGATGTGGGTGGCATCTGGGTATCTGGGGACACTTTGCCCCATGTGTACTGCGCCCCATGTTACACTCTTGGGTGGTAAACGCTACCCATGGTTGGTGTAGAGTGAGCAGACTAACCATCACACATGCACAATAGTATGGCAACACAGGTACCCATGTCCTACAGCACCTGTGTGATATTCTGGGCAAGGCTTGCACATGCAGCTTTGTGCCACATACACAACACAGCAGGCTTTCCTTGCTGCTCCATCTCTGTGCCCATCTATAATCATCATTGTGTGTGTCCTCCATGTGGCTGCCTGCCAGTCTTGTACAAACAGGCCACAATGTTAGGGAGGTGATCTGGTAGGGACCCACACACAACAATGTGGCATGCACCACTCTGTGTGCAATGTCTTCTGTGATGTCCCCTGTTTCCAGTGAATCCCTAGCATGTGGTGACATTCCAATGTATGGCATCAGTGCCCATGGCATACATCCCTTGAACTGCATGTGCATTCCCCACCACGCTACCAGTGTTAGTCACTGCACAATATCTGAACACATTCATTGCACTGATGGCTGCCATCATCTTCCCTATAGGTGCTGTTCATGGTGCATCCAGAAGACCAGCCCCATCATCACCATGCTGCTGCATGCTTGAGAAGGCTATGCAGTGCCCTTAAATGGTAGTAGGCCAGAGCATATGCAGGGGATCTGGAGGCACTTGGCAGTTACCATGCAGGGGCAGACTGCAGTTAGGCAGCCAGACCTCTGAGGTCCCTTCACAGAGGTTAGTGGTTGCCCATTCTGTGGAGGACCAGGTCTCAGAGGAGGTGGAGGAGAACATCACATAACAGGGCAGTGTGTCACAGCACCAGTAGAACACAGGTGAGGACCCGTGGCAGTCAGACACAGGACACCCATGGCAGAGGAAGAGGCTGTGGATGATGGTGCTCTGGGTGAGGTGGATGAGCCTGGGTATGTGGACACAGCAGCTCACCAGCCAGATGACCACCAGCAGGACATTGCTGATGGAGGTGTGTCAGCAGATACCCGAGCTAAGGGATACCACGATTGGCAGCCATCTTATCGGAGGGCCTGGATGGTCTAGCTTCCGACCTGCACAGAATGCTGTGCAGCGTTGAGGCAATGCACAAATCCATTATGGACCTCCTAGGCTAGGACAGCCACCAGTGACACTCAAAGTCTCCACCATGTTGATGTCTATTTCTTAACTGTTGCCGTTATCATTGCTTTTCATTATGTTGTTGTTTACCACTTTTCACAGTTTGGTTCTGTATAATAATGCTATTGTTTGCTATTTCCACTGTTGTTGTTCATATCCCTGTGTCAAGTTGTCCTCTTCTTGAAATATACCCTTGTTACTGTTATGTACCATGTTGTGTGTGCTTCATTTATGTGGTTTAAGGTACAGGGCACTGGGCAGGGTGCCTCACCCATACACTTGCTGGCTGTAAACCGTGTAGTCCCATTGTTTGGCACAGCTTGCATTGTTCCAAGTCGCCTTTGAAAATCAAGTCCAAGGGGAATAAAAGAACTAAAGAAAAGTAAATGAATCTATACCCTACACTCACATAAAATAGCTCCAAGTATAACACAGCAGAAAACACACATACAAAACTATTTTTAACTATGATGGGAATAGAATTACCAATGTTAATAATTTGAAACACTGCCATGTGGAAATAAATGGGATAAACTCTATAGTTAAATGTAAAATAATATTGGTTTATACAAGAAAAGCACTTTGATGTTTAAATGTTACAGGAAACACACCTAGAAACAGCAGATGCAGTGATATAAAAAGAAACATACAATGGGTAAATCAAGAACAGTATATTTCATAAACAGTACATACTGAGGAAGAGGGTTTCAATCAATGAATCAATCAATCAAAATCTTTATCCAGGTGAACATTATTGAGCGAGGCTCATTTGCAAATGGACCTGGGTATAACAAGGTCATAACAAGGTCACATACAATAAAAAAGGAAAAAGATCATTCAAGGGAGTATATATAGCATACATGATCATAAACTATCTCGAGGTTGCTGGGCGCCGATGTAAACCCTTGAGCTTCGATCTGGAGGTTTACATGATCACCCTGGTAACCTCCTCGATGGTTAATAGACCAGTTAACCATCAATGACCATGTATTATCCTCTATGTTATATGCTGAGCCTAATGTATATACAGCGTCTTGAAACAGTGATAAAGATAAGAGACCATCTCATCATTTGAAGGAATTTATAAGGAAAAGGAACTCATAAATGTTTTGAAAGAAATAATCCATTGGACAAACAACATACCCAATTAAAACACTTGCCATTTTCACAATTTGACTGTTTATTGTGTTCAAAATCCTGTTCCAAGAAGCAATAGAAATAGACATTTCTCTAATCATAATATAAGACCATGCATTAGTGAAGATGGTATCTGTGCGAATAAGGGATAAAAAACAGAGCATGGTGAAATTAACAAATTTTGCTTTTGTGGAATTTATGTGAAATTCTATGAATTTAATGAACTTTCATGGAACTTTTTTATTTAGTCATAACTTAGCCATTACTGCAGTGTGAGACCTGACAATTGGCATGTTTACTTTCTGTGAGGATTCCTAAGAAGATGCCATATCAATGATATTTGGATGCTTTCTTGAGAACTTAAAGGGGCTTAAACTCTGGCAATTTATTTTGTGAACTTTTCTAAAAATATATTTCTATTTACAATGCATAGAAACATAGAAACATAGACTTTGATGGCAGATAAGGACCGCTTGGCCCACCTAGTCTGCCCATTTCCACCTACAGTATATGCTGCAGATCCTATTTAACCAACAGCCTATTTCTTCCTACCCAATCACAAAATTGCCTTATGTCTATCCCATGCTCTTGAATTCTCCCACAGTTTTAGACACCACAACCTCCTCAGGAAGGCTGCTCCATGAGTTCACCGCCTCTCTGTGAAAAAATACTCCTCACATTGCCCTGAGCCACCCCTCTATCTTCAGATTGTGTCCCCTTGTTCTTGCTTTCTCTTTTCTGAAAGATGCTGCCTCTTGGACTTTGTTGATTCCACTGAGGTACTTAAAAGTTTCTATCATGTCCCTCTCCTTCTTTCCTCAAAGGTATACCTATTAAGCTCCTTTTGTCTCTCCTTGCATGGCTTATCTTGCAGACCCTGTACCATTTTAGTTGCCCTCCTCTAGACTGCCTCCATCCTGTCTATGTCCTTGAAGAGATGGGGTCTCCAGAACTGAACACAATACTCAGATGGGGTCTCACCAACTGTCTGTACAGAGGGATAACAACTGGTGATGCTCCTCTCTATACATCCCAGTATTCCCCCAGCCCTCCCTACTGCCTTCTACATTGCTTGCTTATGTTAAGATCATCTGATTTGATTACCCCCATGTCCCTTTCCATTTTTGTTGTTGTTACTACCTCCCCATTGTGTAATCTTCCCTGAGTTTTGTTTCCCAGGTGCATTATTTTGCACTTCTTTGCATTGAATCCAAGCTGCCATACTTGACCATTCCTCCAACCTTCAAGTCCATTCTCATCCTTTCCACACCTCCTTGTGTATCAACCCTATTGCATATCTTTGTGTCATTTGCAAAAGGCATACTTTTCCTTCCAGTCCCTCTGCAATGTCACTTATAAAGACATTAAAAAGGACTGGTCCCAGTACTGAACCCTGTGGTACCCCTCTAGCAACCCCTCTTCTTCAGAGTAGACTCCATTTACAATTATCTTCTGTGTCCTGTTGTCCAGCCAATGTTTTACCCAGGCTACCACCTGTGGACCCACTCCCAGGCTAGTTAATGTAGCCACCTTTAAAGCTAGATTTTAGTAGACTGTCTTGGAAGGTTTGCAAAGACTGTTAAATGTGCAGCAGTTTGGCTAAGTACATTTTAAGTTACAAGATTCATAATTTCACAATTTATATGTGAAATGTTGTGAAACATCTTCCACCAGAGCCAATGTGTGTAACTCCACTGTTATTGCAAGAATGCTGTACAGCCCAAACTTGAGATGAATACACCATGTCAGTGGCTCATATACTCTACCAAAGCAGAAGAAATTCATTGTAGCAGTTTAAAATTTGCAATGGAAAAATTACAAATTGGTTAAGTTTTCTCACAAATGGATAAATAGAGCAGACTTGGTGGCACAGAAGAACTGGGGCACTGGGCACTTCTACTCCTACCATGCTGGTAACCCAGGTTCAGGTGAGGGGGGACTGCATTTCCATGGCTTGTCTGCCACCAAGAGGAATCTAGTAGACAGCACTATGGGACAGCACAGGAAGGGACCCTACACCCAGATGCCGGGGTGTCTCCACAGAGGTGGGGTAATTATATACATCATTGCATATGTGTGGACAGAATGGGGAGAAAATAGGGAAAGAATGTTTGACTGTAGCACAGTGACATCCCACTCTCTCACAGGCCCTGCAATGATAACTGGGTGCCTGTGATCCAGAGTCCTGTGACAAGACCACCATAGAAAAGAAGTCCTGGAGATGTTAGGTGATGTGGCCAAGGAGGCCAGTGTGGATGGGGGCTGTTCAGGGTGCTGAAGGAGATAAACAGTTTGTGGAATGAAAATTCATGGAAGCATAGTAGGTAATGCCACTAGAATTCCACTTGTGGAATGTAACTTCCATAAAGCACATATTACCACTAAATTCATTTAGTTGTACTGAGCTGTTTGCAGTCTAGTGATTCTTATGAGTGACAGTTTTGTCCTTAACCCTATGTTTGTTCTCTGAAATTAACCAGATGGACATAGCAGAATTGTTGTCATGCTGATTTCTTCCATGTTTTTACAGACACTATCCATTAAAAAGAGAGCCACCTACTCCTTTTCCTGTAGGATCTATAATTCAATAGGCAGCATTTCTCCTTTGTGGTGTCTCTGTTATTTTCACCCCCATTAAGTGTGTGTAAGTGCTCTAAATCTTGGACTTCATTGTGTACTGAGTTCTCAGACCAGTCAATGTTGCTGGTTATGATTCCATATCTTGCTTTTAACTAAAAATTCCTCTTTGCTTCCTTGCTACAACTAGGTGTACTATTCTTTTGCTACTCAGCTTTGCTGCCCTTCCTTAGTGAATTCATTCATCTAACCCTGCCACTGGTGACCCTTCTGCTAGTTGCCTCTTATCCTTTAGTTTATGTCTCTTTGACTTCCTTTCCATTGGCATGACCATTCTTCTTCTCTTATGGGAGAACTGCAGTCCATCTCGTGGTGGGTATGGATCGCATTCATTTAATGTGTACTGCAGATAGGAAAATGGCCTTACCTGCAGTAGCGTAATTGTCTTTCAAAGTTCCTCTTGCACTCCTGTTACACTGACTCCATTATCATTTTCCATCAAGTCTAATTATATTTGAATATTTCTGTCACAATGGTCTCAGTTGCAAAATAGTAATGCTCATTGTCACCTGGTGGCACTGTTTTCAATGACTACTGTAAAATGCAGTATACACTATTATCTGTAGAGCTGCTAAGAGTTAGCAGATGGCACTTTACAGAATCAAGGTTGCCCATGTGTGTGCCTCTCCAAGTTATTTCATTTCTGAGCTCTAGTGGTTAGTTGAAAATTGCATTTAGATGGGCAAGTACAATGTTATAACCTGGACTATTCTTGTTGGTTCTTCAACAAAGACACTAACTGATATGAGGGTACCTGACACTAGTGATCGCTGCACTTTTAGTAAGGAGCACCCTACATTACTATCATATTACCACTCTAATCAACCTTTTCCTTGCTGCTTCTGAAGAGCAAGTGTATGACTGATGATTGTATGGATGTGGCTTCCACAAAATTATTACAAAATTCAACAATTTTCACAAAAGCTTATGAAATTTCACTCAAATTATTGATGTTATGTTGCAGTTGTTTTGTTGCTTATAATGTGGCCATCATTCAAGAAAAAGATTAGAAAGTTTTTTACACTGAGACTCATTCTTAAGGTTGATGGATCTATCACAATTGGTAACACTCATGCCTCTAGTTTTATAGTGATAGGGGTTAAACTGTGCTGTTCTTGCACTTGCACAATTTTATTTTTAAATGTGAGAATGTCTGGATGTTCACAAATCAGTCTCCTTTAAAGCTAGAGATCTGAAACTTGGCACATTTTTCCACTGGGCAGAGAACAATAAATGTACACAATGTTGGGAAATTTAGATTAGTTGTTTTAAAACTAGACTGAAATAACTGAAATTTAAAATGTGTGCAACTTTGCAAGATTTCTGAAACAATTTGATGACATTTCACAGAAGCAGAATTATAATTTTTTTGAATTCTGCCAGATTATCTCTTTGTCTCTCTGTATATATGTGTGTGTGTATATATATATATATATATATATATATATATATTTATATATATATATATACTGGGTGGAGGGATTAACAAGAGAGGTGAAGACCATTCAGAAATTAATGGGGTGCTAAACTGTCATGGAGGTTTGCAGAGAAGTAAATTAATTTGGATTCTCTGACAGCTTTAGTCCAAGAATTCCTAAGATGACTGTAGTGCTGCAGTTCTGCAGAGAAATCAGATGCCTTGTGGAAATATCAAGCTGAGTCTCAGATCTTGCACAGGTCAATTATTTCTGATGATAGCCAGGAAGAAGGAAACACTGTACGCAAGAACAGTGGAAGGAAGCATGCATATTGTAGACAACAGTGAATTTGGTTTGGAATTGTGATGCGAAACTGGAAAATCTGTGTCATGGATTAATTTGCAAATTCACCTCATTTCGTGAATTAACCCACCATGCGAAACCAGAACTTTGTGGTGAAGTGACAACGAATGAAATTGTGAAGTCACAAACTTTGGCAGTGTAGTTAGAAACAGAGGTGAAGTCTCACAGATCCGAAAAGTAGCTACTTTGCCAGTGAAGTTCATCACAAAGGCAAAGTTTGCACTGTGCTATGAGATAGGAGGTCACATGTTGCTCAACATGCATAGGGAGGTAACACGTTGCTGAACAGAAAACAGGGCGTGGTGGAGGCTGTCTCTCACTGCAGTGTTGTGGAAAGAGAGAGAGTAGATAGAAGACTGTGTGCTTTTTCAGAGCAAGAAAACCTTTTAATTGATTTCAAAACCAATATTTTGGATTCCAAATTGCTCCCAAATTGTTGTGGAGGGCTTAGTGCTGCTGGATTTGTTGTTGTTTTTGTTCAGTTTATCTGCATTATTTACTTAAAGTAGTAGTTTCAGTTCTGGCAGTCTGTGAACCAGCGGTGTGGTGGAGGGTAACAGCAAGGTAGCAAGGCAGCCCAGAATGATCAGCAGGAGACGTCTGTCAGATTTTTGTCTCCTCCTTTGTTCTTATTTGTTTTTTATTTGTGTAGTAATTTCTCCTTTTTCTTTTTTATATGAGTTTGTTGTGTGTAACCAATCCATGTTTAAATAAACAATTTTGTCACTGTTTCTCTAGTAGTTTTAGTGATTTTCTAGTTATATTTTCCTTAAAGTGACAGTTTTATTTTTCTATGTGTCATACCAAATGACTATTTACTAATAAACCCTGTAACTCCTTTCTGTAATCCTTGTGCTCTTGAAAAAACTGAACTGTTTTGGCATTGCTACCCTGTTGTTGTAATTCCTGTGCTCTTTATCAGCATGAAAGGTTTCTGTCACTGTTCGTACTCCTATCATTATAATCCTTGTTCTGTTTATTAGCAAAAATGGGTTCTGTCACTGTTGGTACCTTTGTCATTGTAATCCCAATGCTGTGTAAAAGAACAAAAGGTATTGCCACTGTTACGTAGCTACATAGACACTGTCAGCAAATTAGGCCTATGGACCAGCCAGTCTGCCCGCTTTGAGCTTGTAAGTTCCTTTAAATTTTTCTAGAAGTCTGTTGGCCTTTCCTGACCTCCAGAATTCCTTATGTCTATCCCATGCATTCTTAAATCCTATGATTGTTTTTTCCCTACCACTTCCTCTGGTAGGGTGTTCCACTTGTCCACCACCTTTACTGTGAAGAAATTCTTTCTCATGTTTCCTCTGAATCGCCTCCCTCCAACTTCATCCCATGCCCTAGTCCTGGAGCATCTTTTCATTGGAAAATATTGTATTCCTGCACCCTGTTCCTCCCTGCAAGGTACTTGTATGTCTCATCATATCCGCTCTATCAGATCCCTGTGCTGTGCAAAACAATAAAATGTTCTGTCACTGTTGGCACCCCTGTCATTGTAATCCCTGTGCTGTTTATTAGCAAAACAGGGCTCTGTCAGTGTTGGTACCCTGTTGTTGGAATCTCTGTGCAGTGTAAAAAGAAAAAAGGTTCTATCAACTGGTAGCGCTTGGTGATGCCCTTCCCTCATCTCCTTGCTGGGGCTGAGGATCCTGTGCTGTGGGACGGGTGCTGTTGCTGCTTCTCTCCTCCTGCTGCTTCCAGTGGTATGGGCCAGGTCCTCTTTCTATAAAACCCATGTGTTTCCTCTCCTACCTGAATCCTCCTCTCCTCCTGACTCTCTGTTTCACTCTGCATTTTAAAAAAAAGAAAAGAGTGAAAAATACACAAAACAGGTGAAAGAAATAAAGAAAAATAAGAGTATAATACACACAAAATAAGAGGTAAACTACAACTACAGAAAGACTACCTATAAAGTAAACTGATAATATATAACAGCCAACAGAAAGGTGAAACAATTGTAATTTTAATCTGTTTTGGCAGAGGTGAACAGTTCTGATCACTCTCCTTTCACTCCTAGCTCAGACTGCAAAGTGAAACTAAAGAGGAGTCACTCTACGTAGAACAGCAGCATGTGACCTCAGGTACTTGTTTACAGGAAGTAGCGGCACTGCACCTGTCTTTACCAGCAAAATTATTGGCAAAGTTACAGACTAAGTAACAATACTTCACCTGTCTGCCTTAATGGTGGAGTTAGTGAAGTTACCAGCAAAGTCACATAGGCAAATTTGTGAGCTAATGGCAAAACTTCGTGGACTGTCCTGCAGAGGTGGAGTCAGTGATCTTTGCAGAAAATTCACCAGTGAATTAAAAGTTTGCAACAGCTCTAGTTTGGAATAAGGAGAGGGTCTCATCCACATCAAAGGACAAAGAGGTGGAAACCAGTCAGTGTAACTAAGATCATCAAGAAGGGCTTCTAGACTGAAATCCCTGGTAGTCATAGACCAAATCAACTTTGGATTAACTTTAATGTGGCAGATGTTTCAGTTGCAGTAAATCATACAGTGCTTACTAAAGGCAACTATAGTAGTAGTAGTCTTTATTTGTTTATGGTGCCCTTCCTCGTGACCCAGGGCACCATTACAAAAGAATTATGAAATACTAGTGCTCGCCGAATTTTCAAATTCCAGCGAACAGAATTCAGTGGAATTTCATGAAATTCTGCTCTGTTTCGGCAAGAATTTTGCCATAGGCTGAAATGGCAAAATTTCACCAATGTTTTGTGGAATGATTGAGGAAAACCTTTCTGCATATCATGTTTCCACTGATTTCTACTATTTTCCGTGGCAAATTCATGCAATTAATTACGTGGAATTTTCCACAGAAAAATGTTTCCATGGACAGATATTCCATTGATTATTGTTCTGCAATGAATTCCAGCTTTGTTTTCGACTTTCGAGATTGGTTAATGTTAATAAAAATTTAAAATTTAAATATTTTATGCCTGATGATGAGCCACTTGAATGGCAGATGTTCAGTTTGTTCTAAAGTATGTTTTCAAGCTGTTTATTTTTTGCCATTGATGCAGATTCTATTAGCGCAATATAATTCCTGCGGTACATCAATCCACGGAATAATATTCTGCAGAAGTAATTACTTTGGCATCACTTGCCTCCACAGTCATGTGACAGCATTCATTTAGTAATGTGGACACCCTCAACTCCATGCGGATTAGTACTGGCATCTGAGGGAGAAGGATCTACTCTGCTGAGTACTCTGTTGTTATATAGACTACTTCTGCTCAAAATACTACAAAAAGTAGTTGTGGTTGATTATTTTACTACATGTTTGTAGTAAATGTTCTATTAGGGAGTATTATATGTGAAAAGTGTGTGTTAGATATATAGTTCTTTAAATAGTCAATATTGCCTGAGGTGGTGTGTTTGAGATCTTGATTCTCTGTTCATTTAGCAAGTTTCTGTGGGGCGTGCATTTGTTGAGTGACAGAGATTACAGTAAGATTGGTAACTGAGGGAGACATATACAGTATAGATAAGTTAGTCAGTAGTGAAAATTACAATTTAATTGCATTTGTCAGAGAGTCACAGACTGATCTGACAGAAACCCTTTGTTGTTATACCATTACCTACCTATTTCAATTAGTATATTATTAATCTCAGTCTCAAAGTAAGAGGAGATATAGGAAAGCAAACAGACAGTGTGCAGAGAAATAAATAATTATTTATTTTTTGTCAGATTGAATTTAGATCTCATTCTGACCCACTTTCCGTTTTTGTCATATGTACTTCTAAATAGTTGTTGAATATTTTTTTGCTGGATAATAATCTGGCAGAGTAAGAAGAGACATTTGTTGATTTTTTTTTGTGTACCCACCCTCCATAAAATCCACTGGTTGAAACCAAAAGTGGTGTTTTCATTAAAGTAATTTTCCTTCTTTGTCTAAGTAAAGATGAAGAAGAGCAGCATATCTGAATGTGTTAGTGGGAGCAGGGAAGGGTAATAAAGGCAAGGGAAGAGTTGCAGGTGGTGGACATCCTAAAAGCACAGCAGCAGTAGCATCTGACAAGCATGCTGCTTTGTAGTAGTCCTCTGTCACATCCATGCTGGTCAGTTCAACCCAAGAGCATAGTTGTGACACTGTTGCATCTGTTGAAAATGTACAACAAAGTGTTGGTGGGATGTATGTGACTGCACATGCACTGCCTAAGCAGAGCAGCAGACAGTCAGCTAGCGATGTAGTGACCATTATGATGATGTCACAGTCTGATGTTATTGATGAGTCTGAGAGCCAGGCAAAACTGAACTCAAAATAATTTTACTGAGAATATTTTAGATCTGTAAAATTCTTAGTGTGAGCTTTTAAAGCAAATGATGATGTTTTACTGGAGGCGGTTTCAGCAGTAGTGGACCTGGTCAGTGACCCACAAGAACCTGATCATAATGACTCAGATTTAGAATCAGAACAAATAATATAGATATGGGCAGTAGTGAATTTTGTTCAGATTTGGATGATCCAGTCCTGGACATGGACTGGATGCCACCAATAGATTCTGACCAAACTGATTCTAATAAGAAACCAAATAGGAAGTGTGCACTTGAAGGAGGAGGGGAGCATTTTGATGGTGATAATGCAGGGTTGATGAATTTATCTAGTGCCAAAGCTCCAAAATCACCACCTTGTTTTGTGGGTGATAAGTCACGGGGACAGTTCAACCTTAGTTAGCGTTCAGTAATGGTTGTTGGTGGTGACATAGGCAGAAAAGTACCAGTCAGTACAAGTCAAACTGTGGAAGTACACCTTTGTGGATCCGAAGAGACTGGCACATAGCCAAAGTAGCAGCAGCATCTCTAGTATGGGATTTATTCATAACAGATCCCAAAGATTTGAGCATTGCAATTTGCCAGGTATGCAAAGCTCATGTTATCCATGGCAAACCTGGTAGACAGCTTGGGACTATAGGAGCACAGCCACATAAAATTTAAACATCTCATTATGTGGCAGAAGTATGAGCATGAAGCAAACATAGGCTCAGGAGACAGATGTCATTTGGGGTCATTGTGGGGTATATGTTGATGAAACAGAGTATGATGACTTCATGTTTTTGATCAGAAAAACATTAGTGGTACTAGCACTACTAGTAATATGAGTAACAGCAGCATTACACATCAACCTTTAACAACCAGCACCCCTATTTCACAAAAAGTTGTACTTGTAATCCAGCTACTGTAATTTCTGGTTACATCAGAAAGGAGAAAACCACTAAACCATATGTAGGTAGTATCAGTTCTACACTGCCTCAATTAAGTTTAATGCCAAGCACCACAGCTGAATCCCCACCCCACTTGTTCATCCCAGGATTTTGGAAGCACTTTTAAAAACTAAATTCCACCTTAACCACCCAGTCCCCATGAACTTAATGCCTGTTTAGCCCAAATTCTGGCAGTAGACATGTTGCCCTATTCATCTGTAGAAAACCCTGGCTTCTGTCACCTGATGAGCAGAACTGTTCTGAAGTGGAAAATTCCATCTCAGACATTTGTTTCCATTAAGGCTGTCACTGAACATTTTAAAGATCTAAAGACTGTAGTCTCCCATGCTATAAGTCATTCTGCAGTAGACAGTGTTCATCTAACAGCAGATATGTGGAGTAGTAGGTCTGGTGCTTCCTCCTCCTCATATATGTGTATAACATGCTACTGGGCTCATTTCCTAACTCTTCTTCATCCAATTCTGTTAGTTCATCTAATTCTCCTTCTTGCAAATTACCACTTGGGGGTGTACGTCAAAAGACCACACTAAGCATGTCATGCATGGAAACTGTGCAAACACACAACAGTGAACATACTGAGTGAGCTTCAGTCTCAAACTGATTACTGGCAACATCACTTGGCATCATTATGGAGTTTATTGCCAAGTGCTAATAGTCGTATTGTGATAAAGGCTATTGAGAATGGGTCATACTGTCATGTTCCTTTGTTTTGTACACTGCTTGAGTTTGGTGTGCAAGATTATCTGAAGAGTAACAAGGACATTGATGATATGGTGTCAGCTGCACAGCGCTTGTGTGGGTATTTCAGCCTTTCCACCAAAGCCCATAATGAACTTAGAAAGCATCTGGTCAAAATGGAATTCCACAGCATCACCTTAAGTAGGAGGTTGCCACGGTGGAATTCCACTTTGTACATGTTTGAATGCCTGTTTGGGCAATACAAGGTGTTAACTGACTTCACCATGCTGCACAAAGTGCGTGATATATCCTCCTTTCCATCAGTATGGTTCAGTTTAACTTAATGGATAGTGTAATTCAAATCCTGCAACCATTTGCACATGCTACCCAAGCAGTAATTCTGCAAATGCCTATATCATTCAGGCAATACCGCTTATCCATGTCCTACTACAGGCACTTACAAACACAAGGAGCTGTTGGAATGCATTGGTGATAGCACTGGCATTGAAGCAGCCAACTGTATGATACAATGTGTATCCACTGGCCAACATCTGTGCAGCATGTTGGAGTCAAAACTTTATATTTTGCCACATTATTGGATCCATGCTACAAGCATGGCATTTGAGCCCTACTCAAGTCTGGAGATGTTGAGAATAACACTGATGCTCTTATAGACCTGGTTAATAAACAGATGAACATCAGCAGGGCAGGCACTGACAGCAAGCAACCTCATCAAGTAGTAGCTGGTCATTCTGTGATGTCAGCATCATCCACTTCAACCACAGGCAGTAGGGCATCAACACCCTCTGCCTAGCCTTAGATGTACTGCTCCTACCCCTAACTGGCCTTGATCAACCATTCCCTCTGTCTTGGGCAGTTCCTAAGTGACAGGAAGACTGATAATAACTCCCATTCACAAAAGTGGGAACCACCCATCCCCTGGAACCTCCAACAAATCTCCATTCTCCTCCCTCTCCAAAGCCCTGAAAGGATGGTAGTGGACCAACTCACTGACTACCTCGCAATCCACAACCTACTCTGCACAGAGCAGCACAGCTTGCCCAGGCCATAGCACCACTATGGTGCTCCTCGAATTCTCTAGTTTTCTCCATAACACTCTCAACAAAGGCCAGCTAGCAGGAGCTATGTTCATAGACCTCTCCAATGTTATTGACATGGTAAGTCACCCCTCTTCCTTGACTCTTTCCAGCGAGTGGGTTTCTCACAGGGCCCCTAGATTGGTTCACAAGCTACCTATCCACTAGAACACAATGTGTTAAGATTAATATGACACTTCCAGTACCGCCTTGTCCACTCAGGGGTCCTACAGGGTCCACACTGGGTCCACTATTTTTGGTCTGTTCCTCAATGAACTACAAAATTCATGTGATGGCAAGATCCTACTACATGCAGATGACACAGTTCTCTCTGCATCCCATGCCAACCCCACCAGTCTGCAGACCTTCCTCCAGTACTCCTTAACCTGACTGAACGCTGTTTCATGGAGCATATACTTATCTTGAACCTGAAAAGACCAAGGCCATGATATTTTTTCCACCACCAAATAAACTAAGAAACCTTCACTGTTGATCCTATCCATCTCCCTCCAACCCATTGAGCAGGTCACTCCTATAAATATCTCAGGCATAACCTTCGACCCAGCCCTCACCTTCCACATGCACATTGCGGTCTCACGTCTGTGACTAACATGCGCATTGGCCTCCTCTACCACCACAAAGACTGCCCTACCCCTGAAGCCCCTCCAACTGCCATTACCTCATCAGTACTATCCCTAATAGATTACAGACTAGTGATCTATGCAGCTGCAGATGCCACTTCCCTCAGCAAAATAAAAGTGTCCATTAACAAAGCATGCAGGCTGCTGTCCGGTGCAGACTGGCTAACCACTCCTGCACCTCTACTCCCTCACTCAAATACTCAGCTTTGAGGTAAGGCTACTATAGCAGTCCTGCCTTATGGCTCAAAAGACCCTCCTCAGACCAATGTCACTGGGAGTTGCATCCTCTCCACCATTCGACCTCCACTGTCTCCACCCACAGCACCAATAAGCCCTCCCTAGCAGTCCCATGGGTAAGAACCTTCCTTGCACAAAGGACCCTCTCATATAGGACCCCATCCTGTTTCAACTCCCTTCCTGTGGGTATCACCAGCCTCCCTAAAATTGGTGCTTTCAAAATCACCATCAGAAACCACATACTTGCAACCCGCACCTGTCAATGCTCCCAGCGGTGAGCTGCCATCTACTAGGCCACCACCCACCTGAACAATATCTATTACCAAAGTTGCAACATAGACAAAGTCTTGCTCCAAGACCGCCTTTGACTCATTTTTTACCACAAAGCAATGTATTTCTCCACTCCAGCATATAAATTCCTGGCAACCATTGTATAGGTTACTCCACAGGCTTAGCTAAACCATTGTATAGGCTACTGCATAGTTCACTGCCTCCTGTATACACTGTTCTTACCTCACTTTACAGTATCATGTCTAAAAATGCTGTAACTCCTGAACTGTACTGTTCCCACCCACTATACCTGATGTAAACCAATGTATGCATATATGTTATGTGTTACCTGTGGTATTTAAATGTGAACTTATGATGTAGAGTTTTGGAAATGAGTCTCTGACTCAATGAGTTGTAATTCGATCCTTAACAAATAAAATAAAATAAAATAAACATGCTTCAGCACCTCCAGTGTCAAGCGGGTAAAGAAAGTGATACAAAATGTAACCCTTGTGGTCAGTCCTTAGACAGGTGGATGTGTCAGCAGAAAGGTACTGCATCCTGACAGAGAGAGCAAGATCTCAGCAACCTCTCTTGTGCAGGCATACATGGAAGACACAGAGGAGTTTAGTCCAGATGATGAACCACTGTTGTACTGGCATGGTAAACTCACTGTGTGCCTGCACTTGCCAAAGTTGCTATACGCACCTTTCTTGTCCATTGGCAAGCGTCAGCTCTGAGATAGTGTTTAGTGTGCAGGAGCTATTGTAACAGACAGGAGGACATGTCTGTCAGTAAGAATGTGGAAATGCTAACCTTCATTAAAATGAATCATGACCATATCCCACCTGACTACAAATTAAGTGGCACATCAAGCTACCATGATGATGACAGTGGACAATCATCCAGAAATCCTTCAAAGCTGTTGATGGAGGATAATGATGGTGACAGTGTCATGTCTGATGACCCTCAGATGAAGGATAATGCTGGGGCATTTCGATCACACTTAGTTTAAGCCAAAAGTCATAGGGAACAACGGCAACCAACTCACATAAGTAATGAGCCATCTAGTTCCACATTTTGCAATTTCCAACACAAACATTGCTCCACTACAGCATTCAGTCATACTCATATATTAATCCAGTACTCCTAACAATGTCTTAAAGGACATTGTCATCCTGGCAGTAAAACTTCAGTGAGTAATAGTGAAGGTGCCAGGTACAAGCTTTCATAGCGTAAAATACAGCCATAGTACCTAAATCAATCAATCCATCAATCAAATCTTTATTTATTCAGGTGAACACCATTGAGCAAGCTCATTTACAAGATGGACCTGAGACAAAAGTACAAGTAATAATACATTCCAGACAATATACAGTAGTGGCACTTCAGACAATACAAGGAGCGATAGGTACAGTACAGGGAATAGAAGTCCTTTGGGGGCAGTACAGACAGGGTTAACTAAGGGCTAACACAGTGCTGCGATAAGTGCCTTTCTGTGACTTGGGAGGACATGTACTGATGATATTTTGAGTAGGTCAATCCTACCTACTAGTGGGCAAAGGGCCGGAACTATAGGGGAGTTTTTCAATTATGGGCTGTGAAAGCAGTTACAGATTTCTTTAATTAGGCTGTTATATAAGGTTTGAATTGGATATACTGATTAAGGAGCTAAGTTTCAGGGTTTTTGTAAGTATTCCATAGGAAGGTAGTGCAAAGGAC
This sequence comes from Neoceratodus forsteri, assembly GCA_016271365.2. Lineage (NCBI taxonomy): Eukaryota > Metazoa > Chordata > Ceratodontiformes > Ceratodontidae > Neoceratodus > Neoceratodus forsteri. The sequence goes on from CM028130.1 coordinate 62,598,168, forward strand.
ATAGCCTACTGCAGTAGTGGCGTTTCTCAGCCTGGGTACTTCAGATAGAAGAAGGAAGAGCTTGTCAGTGCATAAGCTCCAGGTTCACAGAGTGGGAGACAATCGGAGACATAGTGGGGAAGTTTCTTGGTAATAGCTTTGAACGTCCAGAGTAGAGCATTCCTGTTTCTCCTGAAATGGAGGGAGGGCCACCCCACAGTTGCATAGAGAGCACTGTGATGGTGGCAAGAGGTAGTCCAGTAATGAATCTTAATGCCCTGTGATATAACGTATCCAGTTTGGCTAGATGCGATGCAGGGCAGTGGCTATAGAGGAAACCGTGATAATCAACCCAGGAGAGAAATACAGTTTGGACTGAGTCGTTGTTTGGCATTACTGGTAAAGTAGTTGCTGATCCTATAAAAGAGACCAAGTCTCTGTCTTAATTTCTATAGGAGGTCTTCGATGTGGTCAGTGAAGGAGAGTTTTGGTCGAGCCAAACCCCTAGGTACTTGAACTTGCTAACGAATTCTAGGTTTTCACCCAGGATTGTGGTGATCTGTGGGACAGTGCCAGCAGTGGTAGGGTTTGTGTCCAGTGGGAAGTGAACGAACAGCATAGCCTTGATTTTTTAGCATTTAGTAGCAGTTTTTCTTGAGGAGTTGGCGCTGGACAGTGTTGAATTCTGATTGTAATTCTTTGCAGGCAATTTCAGAAGAGAGGCGACTAAGGTAGAGGACCATGCCATCTGCAAAGAGATGAATATTGACCTTGGTTATATTGATATCAATGTTGTTCGCATAGATTGCAAACAGTAGGGGCCCAGGATCGAACCCTGTGGAACCCCTTTGCAGAGGTTTGAGGGGATAGTTCACCGTCTGACTTTACTTGCTGCCCTCGATTGGGGAGGTAATCTGCAAACCAGTGAAGGGACAGTGGATCCAGTCCTATGGCTTTAAGAGGAGAGGAGTAAGTCGTGGTCGACATTGTCAGAAGGCTTTGCTCAGGTCTAAGAAACACGAGCGCAGACAAACTTCTTCTTTTCAGGTCATGGAGCCAATCGTTGGTAACTTCAGCTAGAGCTGTGATAGTACCGTGTTGTGCCCTAAAGCCAGATTGCATAGGATTTAGGAGGTTTGTGGATTCTATGTAGGTTTTAGTTGCTTGTTTACAAGTTTTTCCAGAAGTTTGGACAGTGTAGGGAGTAAAGAAATAGGTCTGTAATTATTTAGGTCACAAGGGTCCCCAGATTTGAACAAGGGGATAACATGAGCCATTTTCCATACAGATGGTAGGGTACCATGAGACAGAGAGAGAGATTAAATAGGTGAGTAATAGGTGCAGACAGGATGTGGAAGGTGACTTTTAGGAAGTAGGGATCCGAGAGTCGGCACCTGTGCTTTCTTAACCTCCAGCTTTAGTAGGAGTTCTTCGACCTCCTTCAAGGAAATGTGCTGGAGGGAGAAGACTGAGTTGGTTAGAGGGATTCTGTGCATTGGGATCCAGTAGGGAGAAGGGAGCTTGCAGGGGTTGCCAAAACCACGCCTGCAGTGGGAAGAGTGGTTGTTGAAAGTGTCAGGATTTCCACTTTGTGGCAGATGGAGATACTGCCAGAGGTGATCCTTGCAGGCAAGGAGTTAGTCAAAGGTGTGTCCTGACATGTTCTTGATGGATTTACAAATTTGGAAGAGTTCCTAGAAGCAGAGTCCAGTTCAGCTCAGAAGTAGAACGCCTTTGCATTTCTCGTTAACTTGGTGCATTCATTCCTAGCTTGTGAAGTTACACCAGTCCAGCAGGTTTTTAGTGGTTCATGCTTTTTCCAGAGCTTGTCTCAATTCAGTAAAACTGATTTAAGATCATGTGTAAACCAGAAACAGGCTCTCCCTTACCTAGTTTTTACAAGCGGGCATGCTTGTTTAGGGCCGAGTCATAATTTTGGAGAAGATCTCACAGGCCAACTGTACCAAGTTGGCAAGATAAAAGTACTGTCAGCACACTGAGAATTTTAGCTCATCAAGGTAGGCAGGCAGATCAAAGTGGCGCTGTCCCTCTTAGTGCTGAACCTTGACATGGAGGGTGGGTTCTGGGTAGTCCTTATGTTAGCAATAACACAGTGGTCACTAAAGTCCATGAAGTAGACTCCCGCATGAGAGAATAAGGTGCAGTTTGTTTGCTAGAATGACATCCAGCAGTGTACTGTCAGCAGGGACTTTTGTTGGGGCATGAAGGTTCTCAATAAGTTGAGAAAGGCCATGGGCATCACAAAATTCCTTAAGGGGTGCAGCGCCTGGGACAACCAGTCGAGTTTAAGTCCCCGAGGATAATAGCTTCAGGAGGGCCAAGCTGAATGGTGTTGTTGTTAGGTGGGTAAGGATTTGAGTGCCAGCAGAGGGAGGCCTGTAGCAACCTATGACACATAGCTAGAGGATGATGATATCTCCAACTTTAGGGCCAGGCATTTGAATTGGTTGGTGACGGAGGACACTTCAAGGCAAGTAACCGTGTACTTGTCCTTAATGTATATGGCCACCCCTCCTCCTCCCCTGGTAGGCCTGTCAGCTCTGAATAAGTAGTATTCAGGGCTGTTGAGTTCCATATTGGGTGTTGAGGATCTGAGCCAGAATTCAGTGATCACAAGTTCATCTGGTTTGGTTGACATACCCAGACCTGGATAAATGTAAATTGTTTTAACAGGCTGCATACAGTCATATGGAGGAATTGCATGCCTTTCAGGTTTGCTAGGTCTGAGGAGAGGTAAGAATGTTTGGTGGGCCAGGGTTAAGCTCAACATCTCAGAGCACAGTAGAAGGAGAAGAGAAGAAGAAGCTTCCTTAGGGTTGCAAGAGATATATTAAGGATTCTGGTTAGGTGGGCATCTGCTGCAAGTATCAAGCTGGGTAAGAAGGAGCCCATAGTTAGGCCTGGATTGTCCTAGCATTCCCCAAACACCAATACCCTTAAATTAGTGCCTAATATGCATAATTTTTTAAACTAACTTTTATGTTGGATCACTGGTAACTTGCTCTTCAAGTCCTTGTAGCAGAATGTCGAGAGCTGGAAGTGAGCTCATTCATGACAGAATCAATTATTTTTGGTCCTTTAGTCACTAAATGTCAGATCTTGTACAGTTGCCAACAGAGTGCATGGTAGAGTCAAGACATTTAAATTCAGAAACAAGACTCAAGGTTGATGTATTTTGTGTGCAACAAGACGGAGCATGACTTCTGTGCATTCAAATTTACTGGCTACAGTAATGCATGTCCTGAAGCACTTCATTTCTCCATCTTTCACACACAAAAATACATCAACTTCGACTGTTTATTTCAGAATATAAATGTCTGTTCCATACACTCTGTTGGGAACTGTAAAAGATCTGACATTTAGTGACTATAGATCAAAACAATTGATTCTGCCAGAACGAAGCTATGCTTGGTTATGCTCCATTGTGCTCCATGGACGGCGAGCAGAGAATACTGGTGGTCCTACAGAAAAGGTAGGGTTTAAAAAAAAAATACTGTATATTTATCAGTTCTGTGGGATTTAGGTACTATGGCTGTATTTTATGCTATGAAAGCTTGCACTCCTGGCACCTTTGATTTTAATCACGGCATTCTGAATGACATGCTGACACTTGTCCTTCAAATGAATAAAGTAATTAAACCAATTAACATTATTGATGTATGTCAGTCAGTTATCTGTATTTTGTGATATACTAACTGTACTCTGAGTGATTAACCATACAAAATAATAAATTATATTCTGCATTATTTACACTAGTAGAATCCCCGCTATGACACACCCATATAATTGTAATATGAAATAATTGAACTCCACTAATTTGTTATGAGCTATGTGTTATGTACACACAGATAATACACACATAAGTTACGTTTATCCATAATGTAAATTTTATTATTAGCTATCTCTTTCTTTTCTATGCAGCATTAACTTTGATAGTAAAGCGTGTTCTACATCAGTGGTTAGGGCCTTGTTGTCACGGTCATTACAGAAGAAGCAGTAACTAGTTCACTAACTCAATATTAAATAGCTTCCCAAAATATTTGTATGTGTATACAGAGCAGTACTAGTTATTGAGGTAAAGTAACAATATATTAATTACTTACAATAATTTTAGAAATATAGAAACATAAATTTGTGCGAAAAGGACCGCTTGGCCCCCTAGTCCTCCCATTTCCCTACCTAGCGGATAAGCTGCAGATCCTAGTTAACCGACAGCCTACTTCCTCTTACCCTCCACTAGAATTGCCTTATGTCTGTCAAATGCATTCTTGAATTCCCCACTGTTTTTGACTCTACAACCTCCTCAGGAAGGCTGTTCCATGTATCCACAACCCTCTCTGTGAAGAAATACTTCCTCACATTACCTCTGAGCCATCCCCCTCTATCTTCAAATTGGGCCACCTTGTTTTTGCATATCTCTTTTCTGAAAGATGCAGCCCTCTTGGACTTTGTTGATTCCCTTGAGGGATTTGAAAGTTTCTACCATGTCCCCCCTTTCCTCGAGGCTATACATCTTAAGTTCATTTAGTCTTTCTTCATATGTCTTCTGATGCAGACCATGCATCATTTTGGCTGCCCTCCTCCGGACATCCTCCACCCTATCTATGTCTTTGCAGAGATGGGGTCTCCAGAACTGTACACAGTACTCCAGATGTGGTCTACCAACTGTCTGTACTGTAAGCCAACAACTTCCTGTTTTCTACTGGTGATGCCTCTCCATGCATCCCCCAGCCCTCCTTACTGCCTTCTCACATTGCTTGGCCCACCTTTAGGTCATCTGATATGACTACCCCCAGGTCCCTTTCCATTATTGTTGTTGTCAGTATCTCACCACCCATTGTGTACTCTTCCCTGAGTTTTTGTTTCCCAGGCATTACTTTGCAATTCTTTGCATTGAATCTAAGCTGCCATACATTTGACCATTCCTTCAACCTTGTCAAGTCCCTTTTCATCCTTTCCATCCCACCTTGTGTATCAACCCTGTTGCAGATCTTTGTGTCATCTGCAAAGAGACATACTTTCCTTCCAATCCTTCTGCAATGTCACTTATAAAGACATTAAAAATGACCAGCCCCAGTACTGAACCCCGCGGTACCCCACTAGTAACCCTCCTTTCTTCACTGTGGACTCATTTACTATTACCCACTTTGTCCTGTTGTCCAACCAGTGTTTTACCAGGCTACCACCCTGGGACCCATTCCCAGGCTGGCTAATTTGTTTGTTAGTCTTTTGTGCGGACTGTGTCAAATGCCTTGCTAAAGTCTAGGTAGGCCATGTCCACAGCCCTCCTGGCCTACTACTTTGGTCACCCTGTCAAAGAAATCAATTAGATTTGTCTGACATGACCTTCCCGCTGTGAATCCATGCTGCCTTGGGTCCTATGCCCCACTGGCCTCTAGGTACTCAACAATTCTTTCCTTCAGAAGTGATTCCATCATTTTCCCTACCACTGATGTCAAACTGACAGGTCTGTAGTTTTCTGCCTCTATCTTGCTCCCACTTTTGTGAAGGGGAATCACATCTGCCCTCCTCCAGTCCTCAGGTACCACGCCACCCTCCCATAATTTATTAAAAGGGTAGTCAGTGGTGTTACTAGTTCTTCCCTTAGTTCTTTTAGAATTCTGGGTGAATCCCATCAGGCCCCATTGCTTTATCCACCTTCAGTTTTAAGAGTTCTTTCAGAACCCTTTCTTCTGTGAAAGGACTAATATCAACCCCCTATCCAGAGTGCTTCTATTTACGGATTAGGTATTTCCTGCTTTTCCATTGTGAATACTGAGCAGAAGTATTAGTTCAGTATCTCAGCTTTTTCACTATCGCTCTCTGCCCAACCACCTTCCTCTTTGTTCCGGCTCAGTATCCCTGCCTTAGTCTTTTTTGCTGCCTAATGTACCTATAACAGGTTTTATCCTCTTAACCGAGTTGGCTATCTTTTCTCAGTTTGGGCCTTTGCCATTCTGACTGCCTTACCCGCTTCCTTCTGCTTTAACTGGTACTGTTCTCTGTCCTGCTCCTTCTGTGTTTCCTTATACTTCCTGAACGCTATCTTTTCTCCTTACCGTCCCCGCCACATCTTTTGAGAGCCATAGTTTTTTTTCTTTCATTTTGATTTGTTTATTTGCTTCACACAAAGGCTTGTTGCCTCTGTGATGGCAATTTTGAAGTTTCCATTGTTGCTCCACCCCACCTTCTTGCCTGTTTGTGCTTTTCTGAGGCACTCTCCCATTTTGACAAAATCAGCCCCCTGAAGTCCAGTACCTTCACTTTGTGTGGCTTGACTCTACAGCTAAGTTTATCGTGAACCACACTGTTTGGTGGTTGCTTGTTTCAGATGGCTACCCACGTCAAGATCAGATATCCTCTCTCGTCCCCATTTGAGTGTACCAGGTCTAAAACTGCTTCTCCCGAGTGGGTTCCAAAACTAGCTGTCTGAGGCATACCCTGTAGAGCATCGAGAATGGCCCTGCTCTTGGATGTGGCTACAGCAAAGGTGTTCCTGTTAACATCTGTCATATTCAGGTCCCCATCAGCAATATCTCCTCTTTCTCTGCCATCCCAAGGATGCCTTCTATCATTTTCTTGTCCATTTCCTCCCCAAGATGGGGGTCTGTTTACAACCCTGTGCAGATTGTGGGGCCATTTCCGTCTCCAGGGTGACCCACCCTGTACTTTCATTTACAGTGCCTGCTTTAATGTTCCTATCTGAGTACATGCTGCAGTGCAGACATGTTTGTGATGGCAATTAAAGAGCATTTATGATAGCTGACCTGCCCCGTGTTGATGGGTATTAATAATGTAATTTTGTGATGTCCAGCTTTAGCACCTGAATGTGTACCCAACCACCCACAGAAACACACATTTTCATTTTGTGATGTAATGAAATGACTGCATGCTGAGTGTGCACTCCATTGACCTGTGGAAAGATCGAGCCCATATAGGACAATGGAGTATACATGCACAGTCAACATGCATTTCATGATGTTCAAAATGAGCATGGATGTTTTCTGTCGGTACATGTTTGTGGTGCTATACCCGCTTTACTGTACTTAACCGCATGGTATTAATAATATAATAATACCCATCAACATTGGGGCAGGTCTGGTCAGCTATCATATATGTTTGATGTGGGTTAGGATCTGGCAGCTACAATTTTACATAGAAACATAGAATTTGACGGCAGATAAGAACCGCTTGGCCCACCCAGTCTGCCCATTTCCTACCTGATGGATAAGCTGCAGATCCTAGTTAACCAGCAGCTTCACTTTCTTCCTACCCCACCCCAGAATGCCTCTCTGACTGTCCCATGCATGTTGAATTTCACCACTGTTTGTGACTTCACAACCTCTGGAAGGCCGTTCCATACATCCACCACCCTCTGGGTGAAAAATACTTCCTAAATTACCTCTGAGCCGCCCCTTCTATCTTCAAATTGTGCCCCTTGTTCTTGCACACCTCTTTTTTTGAAAGATGCTACCCTCTTGGACTTTGTTGATTCCCTGAGGTACTTGAAAGTTTCTATCATGTCCCCTCTCCCTCCTTTCCTCGAGGCTATACATTATTAAGCTCCTTAAGTCTCTCTTCATATGTCTTCGGTGCAGACCCTGCACCATTTTAGTAGCCCTCCTCTGGACAGCTTCCATCCTGTCTATGTCTTTTGTGGAGATTGGGTCTCCAGAACTGCACGCAGTACTCCAGATGGGGTCTCACTAGCTGTCTGTACAGAGGGATAATAACTTCCTGTTTACTACTGGTGATGCCTCTCCCTATGCACCCCAGTATTCCCCCAGCCCTCCTTGCTGCCCTCTCACATTGCTTGCCCACCTTTAGGTCATCTGATATGACTACCCCAGGTCTCTTTCCATTTTTGTTGCTGTTAGTATCTCACCACCCATTGTGTACTCTTCCCTGGGTTTTGTTTCCCAGGTGCATTACCTTGCACTTCTTAGCATTGAATCTAAGCTGCCATACATTTGACCATTCCTCTAACCTTGCCAAGTCCCTTCTCATCCTTTCCACTCCACCTTGTGCATCAACTCTGTTGCAGATCTTTGTGTCATCCGAAAGAGACATAATTTTCCTTCCAGTCCCTCTGCAATGTCACTTATAAAGACATTGAAGAGGACTGGTCCAATACTGAATCCTGCGGTACCCACTACTAACCCCTTTTCAGAGTTGACTCCATTTACTATTACTCTCTGTGTCCTATTCTCCAGCCAATTTTACCCAGGCCGTCATCTTGGTACCCACTCCCAGCTGGCTAACTTGTATATTAATCTTTTGTGTGGGACTGTGTCAAATGCCTTGCTAAGTCTAGGTAGGCCATGTCCACAGCCCCCCCTGGTCAACTACTTTGGTCACCCAGTCAGAGAAATCTATCAGATTTGTCTGGCATGACCTTCCGCTGTGAATCCATGCTGCCTTGGGTCCTGTGCCCTCTGGCCTCTAGATATTTAACAATTCTTTCCTTCAGAAGTGATTCCATCATTTTCCCTACCACTGAGGTTAAACTAACAGGTCTGAGTTTCCTGCTTCTGCCTTGCTCCCACTTTGTGAAGGGAATCACATCTGCCCTCCTCCAGTCCTTGGGTACCACCCCATCCTCCCATGATTTGTTAAAGAGTTTAGTCAGTGGTGTCACTAGTTCTACCCTTAGTTCTTTTAGAATTCTGGGATGAATCCCATCAGGCCCCATTGCTTTGTCCACCTTCAGTTTTAAGAGTTCTCTCAGAACCCTTTCTTCTGTAAATGGCTGGTATCAACTTCTGTATCCAGAGTGTTTCTACTGTTTGTTTTAGGTACCTCCCTCTTCCTTTGTAAATACTGAGCAAAATATTTGTTTAGTATCTCTGCCTTTTCACAGTCACCCTCTGCCCACCCTCCTCCCTTTATTAAGCCTCACTATCCTCCCTTGGTCTTCCTTCGCCTCCTGATGTACCTATAAAGGTTTTATCCCCTTCTTAACTGAGTTGGCTATCTTTTCCTCGGTTTGGGCCTTTGCTGTTCTGACTGCCTTCCCAGCTTCCTTTTGCTTTAACTGATACAGTTCTCTGTCCTGTTCCTTCTGTGATTCCTTGTACTTCCTGAATGCTTTCTTTTCTCTTGAACCTTCACTGCCACTTCCTTTGAGAACCATAGTGGTTTCTTGCCTCATTTCATTTTGTTTATTTGCTTTACACAAAGGCTTGATACCTCTGTGATGGCAGTTTTATTATTCCCATTGTTCTTCCACCCTCCTTCCTGCCCATTTTCTAGTGCATTCCTTAGGCACTCACCCATTTTGACAAAGTCAGCCCTCCTAAAATCCAGTACCTTTGTCTTTGTATGGCTTGACTCTATTGCTGTGTTTATTGTGAACCATACTGTTCGATGGGCGCTAGTTCCCAGATGGCTACCCACTTCTACATCTGTGATCCTCTTCATCTCCATTTGAGAGAACCAGGTCTAAGATTGCTCCTCTCGAGTGGGCTCCAATACTAGTTGTCTAAGGCATGCCCTGTAGGGCATCTAGAATAACCCCACTCTTAGAAGTGGCTGCTGCAACTGCACTCCAGTTAACATCTGGCATATTCAGATCACCCATCAGCAATATCTCCCTTCTTCTGCCATTCTAAGTATACTTTCTATCATTTCCTTGTCCATTTCCTCCCTTGAGAAGGGGTCTGTATACAACCCTGTGCATATTGTGGTGCCATTGCCAGTCTCCAAATTGACCCACAGTGCTTCTTCTCCTCCCTGTTTTCCTTTTGTTCTGTTGCTTTGATTCCTTCCCTTATGTAAAGAGCTACTCCTCCTCCTCCTCTTTTACCTCCCTGTCCCTCCTGTAGATAGTGTATCCTGGTATGTTTACATCCCAGTCATGGTTTTATGTGTACCATGTTTCTGTGACTGCCACGATATCCAGATGTTCCTCCTCCATCAAGACCACTAATTCAGGAAGCTTGTTACTCAGACTACGGCATTGGTACTCATTGCTCTCCATTTTATGATGGCTTTACCTTCTGTTGCAGCATCCCCACTGACCTTTCTACCTTGGTCTTTTTCTCATTTAGTACCCTGTTTTGTGGGAGGCCAGGATTTCCTGCTGCTTATCAGTGCCTCCCTTGGCTAGTTTAAAAGCTTGCCAATGAAGCATTTAAACCGATTGCTCAAAAGACTTGTTCCTTCCTGGACAGATGCAGACCATCCTGCCAGTATAGGCTGGTGTCCCTCCAGGTGAAACCCCAGTCCCCAATGAAGCCAAACCTGTGCTCCACACCATTTTTTCAACCATTCATTAAACTGCATGGTGCAAGTACCCTCACCTCACTCATGCCATTGACAGGCAGCACCTCTGAGAAGGATACTGTGTGTGCTGCTTGTCTTAGGCCCTCCCCAATTCTACAAAGTCCTTTTGCACTGCTCTAATCTCATGATGAGCCAAGTCATTTATCCCTAGGTGGACAATGACGTCCAGCTCAGACTCCGTGCAGCTGTTCCTGTGATCCTGAGGATGCACTTCCTGCCCCTCCAAGCCATGGCACCAGGCAGGCACCTTACTTCAGTTTTCCTGCTCCCCAGTTCTATCCCCTAATAATTGAGTCCCCACCAGGAGCTGTTTCCTTTCCTTGTGGTGTCCTCTGTCTCCTTCCTGTGGGCCTCCGTGTGACAGCTGTCCTCAGCCTCCTTAGTCTCCTCTGGTGCATCCATAGGGGAGCTATGCTCCCAGAATGGTGTATGGATTGTGGAGTGGAACAACTGACTGGGTGTGCCTCTGTTCTACCATCCTCACCCTTCCTGAGCCCACTGTGGTCCAACTGCTGTGTTTTTCTGCAACCTCTAAGGTAGTGGTGGTGGTTCTGGTGCTCCCTGGATGGGGAGGTTCCTTCTCTACCATCCAGTGTGGCCTGGGGAAGGTTCCCTTACTACTGTCCAGCATGGCCTGAAGATGGGCAACTTCCTCCCTCAGGGCAGAGAGTTGTCTGCAATAGGACAGCATCTCAGCCTCCAGAAAGACTCCGGAAGACTGCTGCCCCACAGTCATTACATTGTACTACTCTCCACATGTTTATCTACTTTTTCTTTGTGTGTGTGTGTGTGTGTGTGATTGGTTTGTTATATAGAAATATATATATTATACAATGTGTATGCTTATATTGTCAGTGCAGTGTGCTAGAGAGGATATGACAGTGATATGCACCTTGCACTCTTGAGGAAATGATGTCAGAACCCCAGGTATAAAGGAACTATTTCCAGGGGTGGGTGGGGTGAGGGTGGGAAGGGTTGGGCCTAAACTGTGCCCTCGCAAAACAATCAGCTAAAAGCTCTGACCCAGCACTGCGATGAGTGCCTTCCTGTCAGCAAGATGCCCTACACAACAATTTGACAGAGAAAATACTCTGCTAATCAAACAGAGAAAATCCAGACATCCAACTCAGACACAGGTAACCCTCCCCACCCCAAAACAGCCTGGTGGTTTGTGCTCTGAAAGCAGTCAGCCCCAAAATATGTCAGCTGTGCTTTACACTCTTCCTGCACTGAAAATCTTAAGAATTAAGCCAACTGATTGACTAGTGAAACCTGTGATGTAATCAGGCCTTTCAATGTAGGCAGGCTGCTGTCTGATTCAATACACAAAATCTTTTAGTGAAACCAGGGATCAAAACTTAACTACTCAGCCAGCAGGACACTTTTAAAATGTTGCAAAAAATCCCTCCAAATCCTAGGTCTCAACCCCAACAATCAAGCAAATTCAGTTGTATCTCACTCCTCTGGTTATAAAATTACTACACTTTTAATGGAATCCTGCAATTTCTGTTTAATGCCAATAAGGAAAAAAAAATGAAACTCTTGTAGAAAGCACAGCTCCCCTGTTTTACATAAATTATGCCTTACCAAGTTTCCAGCTCCTAAATGAAGTTATAGTTTGTTCTTTGCAGTGTTGCAAGGTTCTCAGCTTCAGACAAATCAAAAGTCAGCTTCAGACAAATCAACAGTCAAAAGTTTACTTTGCTGTCTATCACAAACATGCCTCACATGTGCTCACAAAACATTAATGTCGGCTCTAGAAATGAAAGTACATTAAACTAAGTTAACTAGTACAATAATATAATTTTCATTTCCCTCAATCCATACTCTTCATACACATATGCACATTTCAAAATAGAATAAAACATGGCTCCAGGTTGAGTTAAGGGGCAAATTACAAAAATGAATAAAGTCAGAGCAGCAACACCTTCCGTTTCCACGTCGCCTTGACGCTTTTTCAAGATCTTGAAAAGAGTCAAGAGCGACGTCGAACGTAGATGTTTTTGTGCGAGGTGTGCTACATTTAACAATAAGGCAGGACAAGGCATGTGTTATTGGGTAATAACGTCACTCCTGTGGTGGGTTAAAGCATGAGGCAAAGCTGAGTGCTTCCATCACCTCAGGAGTGACGTTATATATACAATAATGCATGGGGTGAGTGCTTAATGAGAAATTATGTGCACCTGAGGTGTGGATGCTACATAAACCCCAAGGGTGAAGCTCTTTTGAGAAGGAAACAGGAAGCAGTTGGGATGTGGGATGTGAAACAATTATTAAAGAAAGGTTTTTGTTGTATAGTAAGTCTGGTTTAGAAATGTTCTTTTGTGATATAAAGTCTGTAAATTATTTTGGGTTTAGTATTTTGAAACTTTTTTCTTTTTTCCGATCGTGGTTTCCATGGCAATATTGTAATTAGGTAGGCGTGACAAGTCCTGTACATTCCTGTGGAAATTAGAGAGAGAGAACAAGTGTTTAGGGCCGTGTGCATTTTAGTGCAAGAGGTACTGTTTCTTACTGAAAATTGTGTATTTTACTGTTTGAGCTTTGTACATTTGGTACCGTACGGTATTGCCTCAAGTGTTTTTGTGGTGATTTTGAGTAGTTGGTCAGTGCGCTGTTCTGCAGCATGAGGGAACAGAAGGAGCTGGTGGCACATGTTCGTTATAACTTGCAGGTTATAATGGTGAATTATAACCTGCTCCTTCTATGGGAAAAACAGAAGCCAGTTATTACTACACAATAACACGCACCTTGGAGTGCCTTATTGCAATTATTCAATGGCTCAATGTTATACAAAATAAAAAAAATATTTAAAAAGGTTTTAGTAGATTTTTAGTGTGGCAATATATCTTTGATTCTGAAAAAATAATCAGTATGCTGGAGGATATCCATACAGTGATGTTATTGTGTAATAACATCACTGTCTCAGGGACACACTGACCAATCAGAATCCAGGAAATTTCCTTGCCACTGTATAATATTTAATAAAACTCTTGTTTTTAAGTTAGAAATAAGTCTTCCTTTTTATCTGGATTTGGGTGACGAGGGTGTTGCTGCTCTTTACTTTCTTCATACACATACACTGATTTTTGAGAATCTATTTAATATTGAAATTAAGTACTGCTTCTTTTGTAATTACCTTCTCCCTGTGCTCACGCCCCCACACATATAGAACCCATTTTGCTATTGAAGTCACTACTACATAGAATAGCTAAGAATACAATTGACATTATGAAGCAACATAAATTATGTGTGTATGCCCTAACTGTTATAAACTCAGCTATGCAGCAGAAAGCATATTGAGCATCATAGCTCTGTTGTGCTACAGGGCACTGTCCATAAGTGTGATGATGCTGAACTACAAAAGCCAAGCCACTACATAGCTGCCATGCTTGTGCCACTGTTGTCTATGGCCTGTTCTCCTGCACCTGCTCCTACACCAGCCAGGATGTGTGAAATTGATGCTGCACTAAAGTACCAAAGACAAATTAACTGACTGCTTCTCTGCTGGTGAGCTGATGCCTGTAGCCTGTGCTCCTGTGCCTGCTCCTACACCCCCAACACGTGTGAAGTTGATGCTGCACTACATTATAAAAGTCAAACTACATGATTTCTGCCCATGCTTGTGCCATGAATGCCTGTGGCCTGAGCTCCTGTGACTGCTCCTATACCACAAACACATTTGAAAATGACGCAATAAGGAACCATAGCCAAGTGACCTGACAGCTTCCCTGCTGGTGCTGCAGCTGCTTGTGGCCCATACTTCTCCACCTGCTCTCACACCACAGACATGTGTGCTGAATCTACGATATTAAAGTGACAAGTGAAATAACCGGGTGACACCTTCCTCTTGCTGCTGCTGATACCTGTTGCCTGTGCTTTCTCAGCCTGCTCTCACACCACATACAGGTGTGATGAAGCTTCGATAATAAAGTGCCAAGCTGAAATGACCTGACGACTGCATGATGCTGCTGCCAGCACTAATGCATGTTGCTTCTGCTCCTGCATGCTCCGCCTCCAACTTAACCCTGGTTTCTGAGGTTATGACAATGACATACATGATGCATCAGTGTAAGTACAGTATTTTTTTTTTAATTTGAATGTGTTATTAACTATTGCTGAAAGCCACCTTACAGTGTGGCATGTCTGTGATGATGTATCATAAACTCATGGTATGTTTCATTCTCATTATCTTGACAGGTCTGAGTGTCTCTGTTATTCCTCTCAGCATAATGATGATGGACTCAGTCCAATGATGGGACTTCTGTTCCTGCATAGCGTAGTGGCATGCAGTAAGTAATGTTTCTTTTTCATAATTTCCATTATGGAAGACTATGTTTGCTGGAAAAGGCACCTAGCTTAACCTAAGCTCTTTTCTTCTAGGTTTGCTTGTAAGGACAGAGCAAGGAACATTATCAGAGCAAGGAAAAGATTAAGGCTTCTTTTGGTTAGGCAGATTTAATGTGTGTTACTATTTTCTTTTGTACTCACAGGGTCTGTTACTGTTTATTGCTAACATTTTACTGCTTTATTGTTCCCTGATTCAAATTGCTGTTACAGGGTATACTTTCTGCTGCATTATTAAGGGATGTGCCTACAGGTTTGTTACTGTTTTATGCTTACAGATTACTGCTGTAATCTTCTCTGATTGAAATTGTTTTTGCAGGGTATATATTCTGTGAAATTATCACAGGTGGTGCTTTACAAGTTTTACAGTTTTATCTATCATTAGGCTAAGCTTTCAAGGCTACTGCATTTGTTGTTGGTTGATTGTTTCTGCTCTTACCTCCTTGTTTCTTTTATCCATGGTTCTTCTTTTGGCAATGGAAGGCCAGCCACCCACACCATTCCCAACCACCCCATGCTACACTCTTTATAGGGTAGCACAGTCATGATATTTCCTGCAGCAAAGCAGGAAGGTGGGACAGAGGGGTATCCATACAGTGACCTCACTTACAGGGGCACAAGTAATTTAACTTGTTAAAATAACTTATACAAAATAAACAAACAAACAAAACCAAAATCAAACTTTGCTTTCATTTTCCTCCTTCTAATTACTTGGACCAAGTTATAAACCTAGCAACTAATCTGGAATGGATATTATTAACTACAGGTACTGTGGGACACTTTTCAAAAGGGCAGTTATACAGGATTTAGGATTCTGTCCTACATGCTGGACCATTGGAGATCTAAGGGCTCTGCTCCAGGCAGCATGGGTAGAGATTGTATCCCTCAAATCACATAAAGAGGGGTAGGCTGGGGGCTCTGGACTTCAGGGGAGGGAGCAGGGCGGTCATATCAGGGTTGTGAGGTCCAGGAGACACCCTGGGGCAAAATGGTCTCTAGATTGTGGCTCACCATGTCTGGTTTCCATACACAAGGGCACCTGTAATTTTGGGCAGTTAATTCAGTCAGCCCTGAAACCCCATCCACTCGAGTGGTGTTACGTCAATGCCAGGTCTATTAGAAATAAGACATCAATTATTGCTAATCTTGTTGGGACAGCATACCTGGCTTGTATCACCAAAACCTGGCTTGATGACAAAGTGGGCTCCATTTTGAAACAGCAGTCCCAGCCGGGTTTTCTGTGATACACCACTAGAGATTGCACCGCAGAGGCGGAGGGGTGGCTATCTGTTTTATATCAGAATTGGGTCTCATTGGTGTACCAGTACAGGAGGCCAGATCATTTGAGGTTACCACAGTAGCAGGTGTGGGCTGCAGGATCATTCTCATCTACTATCTACCCAGGGTGAGAAATTGTTCCTGCAGGAAGTGGCAGACTTCATCATCGATGCGGCATTGGAGTCACCCAGGCTGATGGTCCTGGGTGACTTCAATGCCTGGGTCAACAATGAACTCTCACAGTTTGGATAAGACTTCTCCAACTTATGTCATCATTGGGGTTCACACAGGTAGTTGTCTCTGCTACTCATAATCATGGTCACCATTTTACTTGGTCTTCCTCCTGAGGGTTGAGTCCTGCAATTTTGTGGTGGAGCCAGTCATTTGGTTAGATCACTACACCATGAGATTCAATCTCCAGCTCCTCCTTATAGGTCTGCCCTGTGGAGATGGTTAGATACTGCCCATTGAGGGGTGCTACCCAGAGGGTCTCATGACAGTGTTAGACCTATCGGGATTTTTGAGGGTGGTGAGGATCCAGAGAATCTAGTCTTGGCCTATAATAAGGCTATCACTGAGGCTCTGGATGTTATCACCCCATCCTGTCTTAATCCTCTCTGTCTGTCCTCAGTCCACCTGGTATGATGGAACCTTGACAGAGTTGAGAAAGGTGGGTCAAAGGCTAGAGCATCACTGGCGGAAGACAGGCCTTGATGCTGACCATTTTAGATTGATGGACCGCTATCAAAGTTATTAATCGGCAATCTCATGTAAGAAGTCAGAGTTCCTGTCCAGTGAGATAGCTGCTGCTCAAAACTGACCAACTCAGCTCTTTCGACCATGGACAGGCTGTGCAACCCAGCCTGTCTACAGGTTTGATGAGCATTTTCACAAGATAAGTGTGATGAGCTTACTCGCTTTTTGCAGGTAAGGTGGCTGACATCAGGTCTGAAATCTGTCCAACACCCTCTAAGGGGTTTGTGGTGGTCAGTGTATGGTCACTTTCCCTCAATCTTCTTGGGTATCTTTCTACTGACTGGAGATAGGGGACATCATGCAGATTTTCCAGAATTTGTGGCCAACTTGCAGTAGTTTGGATACGGGCCCCACAAGCCTAGTATTGGGGTGTTTTGAGATCATTGGCCTGGTCCTTGCAGAGAATGTCTGGTGCTCTTTAGATTCGGGAGAATTCTCTATCTCCCTGAAAGAAGTAGTGGTTACACTGCTTCTCAAGAAAGCTTCTTGGACCCAGGCATCTGAGCAAACTACAGACCTATCTCTAATCTTCCCTTTGTTGGGAAGGTGACTGAGAAAGTAGTTGCGCTGCAATTGGAGAACCATCTTACCATCCATGATGTCTTCGATCCTCTCCAGTCAGGTTTCCAAAGAGACATAGTACTGAGACCACTCTGGCTCGGGTGCTCAATGATCTCTTGATGGCAAGAAAGCAGAAGTGCCGTTTCATCTTGGTGCTTTTGGATCTCTCTTCAGCGTTTGGCACTGTGGACCATGGGGTTCTGCTCAAGAACCTGAGGTTCATCTGTGGACTGGCTAGTCCAGTTCTTGTAAGGTTTCATTCTTTCTTAGCCAGTAGGTCTCAGAGGGTGGTTTCAGGATTTTTCCTTTGAACCATTCTCTCTGCTGTATGGGGTATCTCAGGCTTGGTGCTGTCCCCATGTTGTTTACAGTGTATTTTCCACCTCTCAGAGACATTGTAAGATAATATGGGCTGAGTTTTCACTGCTATGCAGATGATACACAACTCTATCTGTCTTTTGCACCCAACCAGGATAGTGCGGTCTTGATGTTTGACAACTGTATGGTGGAAATCAATGACCAGATGAAGTCTAGTTGGCTGAAATTAAATTCTGGGAAGACTGAGGTGTTAGTTGTGGATCTGGGGCACCGGATAGAGAGGCCGGTGGTGAGGTTACCTTCTGGGCTTTGGCTTGATGGTGTACAGCTGCCCACCTCTGAGCGGGTGCATAACCTGGGAGTGGTATTTGATGATGGACTGACACTGCCAGCACAGGTGTCAGCAGTTGTCAAATCTTATTTTTACCATCTTAGGAACAATACCAGAATTAAGCACCTTGTTCCGCCTGATGATTTGCCCACACTGATCCATGGTTTTGTGACCTCACGCCTGGACTACTGCAACCCCTAAACCTAGGGCTTCCAGGGGTTGATGTCTGCCACTTGCAGATGGTGCAGAATGCTGTGGCATGGTTATTGACTGGGCTTCTCACCAGTCATATTACTCCCGTGCTGCGCGATCTGAACTGGCTGCCTATACAGTAGTGGTCCACCCTCCAGGTTGGTCTTCTGACCTATAAAGACCAACATGGATTGGGACTGAATTACCTGCAAGAGCTCCTGGTTCCTTACAGCCTGGGCTGACCCTTCGCTCAACAGACAAGGGGTTGTTAGAGGTTCCCAGGGTGCGGCTAAAGACATCTGGTGCCAGGGCTTTCATGTTCATGGTGCCATCTCTGTGGAACTCTACCTCACCAGATTAGAGAGTGCATGACCGTGGAGGGCTTCAAGATCAGTTTGAACACTTACTTATTTAAACAGGCGTTCAATATTTGAACTTTTAGTTTATTCTGTGGATCTTGATTGAATCTGTTATTTTATGTGATTTTAATGAATGGTTTGTTGATGTTTGTATGTGAAGCGCTTTGACACTGAAATTGCGCTATACAAATAAAAATATTATTATTATATTCAAGAATAAATATATTATAAGAACCACTCACCATTTCCCCAACATCAAACTGAAGCACCTCGAACGCAGAGGGTAGTTGGTCCTGGAGGTTGGCAGGTGGTTAGAAAGGGCAAATTGGGTGCCCCATCACTCAATGCTCTCCAACGTATCATCTCCACAAACCATATAAAAACTACAAACAGGTATCTGCCTCTATCTCTGAAATCAAACAAAGGGCAGAGGACCCTGCAGAGTAGGACACTACAGCACAGAAGCTAGCACAACAAAACTTGCCCAAAACAGGGACCAAAACAAAAAGCAAAAGGAAATCCAAAACACTTCTGATTGTAGGAGACTCCATGATTTAGGGAGTTGATACCTCACTCCAGCCAGGGGTAATAGTCAGATGTCTCCCAGGTACATCAGCGGGAGAGACACTGACTGGATTTCTAAAATCGCAGGAAGCCGGAAACATTGATGGCCTGGTACACACAGGGACTAACAATCTCACCAGCCGTGAGTTGTGGAGACCAATGAACAATTGACCAGGCTGGGAGACAAACTGTCATCCATTTCATCTGGCATCTCCTTCCTGAGATCCTGCCAGTCTGGGAGAGGAGGGCAGATGGAAGGAAGATCATAGAAGTGGAGATAGTGGAGCTAAACATGTGCCTCAAGGGCTGGTGCCAGGAAAAAGGACACAAATTTGTAGGTAACTGGCAACAGTTTTGGGAGCGAAAGTTCTTTAATTCAATGGGCTGCATCTGACTAAGGAGGGAGTCAGTGCATTGGGGCAGAAGTTTGATGTCTTTGCAGAATATTTAAACTAGCAAATGGGGAGAGGGTACAGCACGAATACATCGAACATGTAGAATGGGAAGAACACCCATCCCCTCAGCTAGTGATCAAACAGGAGATTAGCATGTTTGTAGTTCATTTGTATCACCAGGTAAGAGAAAAACACCAGCAACTAACACACTGAAATCTGGCCAATGTAAAACCATATATGCAAATGCCTGCAGTCTGGGAAACATGATTCCAGACCTGCAGGAAACAATGACAGAGGCTAAACTGGACATAGTAGCCATTAGCAAGAAATGGTTCACCAGTAACCACACTTGGGAGACTCTGTACCGGCTATGTACTGTTTAGAAGAGACCGAGGTACAAAAAGTGTTGGGGGTGGCCCTTTATGTTAATGAAAATATCAAAGCTACAGAAATTCAGAATACGTGTAAGGAGCCAGAAGAACTGGGGTCATCCTGAAACAGGAAATGGGACAGCCAAATGAACTGGGGTTGTCTACAGACCTCAGACCAGGGGAGGATATAGACACATTACTGTTAGAAGATATACAAAGCATGACCGCTAAAGGGAGGCTCTGATAATGGGAAACTTCAATATTCCAGATACAGGTTGGTCAATACCAGCTGAAACATCCAGCAGAACTAGACACATAGTGGATTCCTGTGGGGAGGGCCTCAAACAACTGGTACAACAAACCACAAGAGACAGGGATATCCTAGAACTAGTACAGACTAACAGGAAAGGATCACAGATCTCCAGGTAGAAGGTCATCTGGGGCCACTGACCATCACATGGTACAATTCAATTTGGCCACTAGAACTAAATCATCCCATTCCAAGGCAAAAATATGAAACTACAGAGGAGCTGACTTTGATAAGATGACCAACAGAGTTAAACTAGCCCTGGCAAGAAGAAATACAGGTGAGGGGGTACAGGCAAAGTAATCAAGCATTAAGGAAACAATACTTGAAGCAACATCCCATTATATTAGAGAGAAAAGCAAGAGCAAAGATGGAGGAAACCACTTTGGTTCTCAAAAACAGTGGCAGAAAAGGTCAGAGCCAAAGGTCTGGCCTTCATGAAATATAAGGGAGTACAGCAGGACGAAGATAGGGAGGCATACCAATCTTCCCTAAAGGAAGCAGGGAAGTCAGTAAGGCAGGCAAAGACCCAAACTGAGGAAACACTACCACACACAGTAAAAGAAGGGCACAAGCCTTTCTATAGCTACATTAGTGCAAGGAGAAAGTCCAGAGGGGTATTGTTAAGATCAACAGGGATAAGGCGTAGTGTGTGTGGAGGAGGAACAAGGAAAAGCATCTATCCTAAATAGATACTTCTGCTTAGTATTTATGGAGAAAAAGGTAGGCAGGGCCCACAGTTAAACTCCATGGACACAGTGGGGAGGAAGTGTGCACTAGTCCATTTATAAAAGAAATAGTTCTACAAGAGCTCACTAAGCTTAGGGTGGACAGGGCAATGGGACCTGATGGCATAGATTCCATGGTACTAAAGGAGCTAAGGGTGGAACTAGCAGAGCCATTATCAGAACTGTTTAGTGAGTATCTGAGAACAGAAGAGGTCCCAGAAGACTGGAGAAGGGTTCATGTGATCCCGCTCCACAAGAGTAATAGCAGGAGGAGGCAGGAGACTAAAGACCAGTTAGTCTTAGCTCAGTAGTGAGCAAGATTATGGAGGCACTCCTTAAGGAAAGGATAGTGCAACACCCAGAATCCATAGGTGCACAGGATCCAGACAGCATGGGCTTACAACAGGAAGGTCCTGTCAAATTAATCTCATAGATTTCTTTGACTGGGTAACCGAGAGGTGGACCAAGGGGTGCAGTTGATGTCACCGACCTTGACTTCAGCAAAGCTTTCAATACTGTTCCACATAGAAGATTGATTAATAAGCTGGGTACACTTGGGGTGGGTCAGAAGTTGGTCAACTGGGTGGCAAACTGGTTGGCGGGCAGAAAACAGAGTGGTGGTAAATGGTATACAGTCCAAGAGATGCAAGTCATAAGTGGGGTATCTCAGGGATCTGTCCTGGGGCCAGTCCTCTTCAATATCTTCATCAGTGTCATTGTAGATGGACTGGAGGGTAAGGTTTGCGGTTTGCAGATGACAACCAAGATCTGCAACAGAGTAGATGATCCAGATGGGGTGGGCAGAATGAGAAGCAATCTAGATTAACTGGCAAAATGGTTGGAATATGCAAGGAAGTGCAAGATCATGCACATAGGGGAAAACCCTGAAGCCACCTGTACGTTGGGAGGGGAGTTGCTGGCAATCACAAGGGAAGAAAGAGACTTGGGCACCATTATCACATATGAGCTGAAATCATCCAAGCAGACCACTTGCAGTAGGTAAGGCTAGAGGGATATTGGGGTGTATTGGTAAGGGTATCACAAGTTGCAAGAGGGAGGTAATAATTCCTCTTTACTAGACACTGGTTAGGCCCCATCTAGAGTACTGTGTGCAGTACTGGAGGCCAGACCTGAACAAGGACATTAACAAAATAGAGGCAGTCCAGAGAAATACAAACAAAATGGTGCAGGGACTGCATCAGAAAACATATGTGGACAGATTAACAGAGCTCAATATGTATACCCTAGAGCAGGGGTTCTCAAATGGTGAGGCCAGCCTCCTGGGAGGCCCAACCCATTCGGGGGCTCAAGGAAGTCTGAAAAGTACTGTATTTAAATTTTGAGTTTTATGTATTTTGTGTGAAGAGATGAAGCAAACTGAAAGAGGATAACAGTAGGTGAATGTATGTATTTATTTACCAATAAGTGACAAGGGAGTGAATGAGCCAAGGCTCATTTCAGGTGTACCGGGAAGGGTAGGTAGTGAATACATTTCAAATGATAACTGCAAAATAATTAAGAAATATACAGTGAACAATAGTGCAAACAAATATGAACAATAAACTAGTAATGAGTGGTGGTAATTGATCAATTTGTAGACTGATGGCAGAACAGCCCAAATACAAGGGTTGAGCATAGAAGTGTTAACAGCAATAGCAGGAAGGAGCAAAGTAATCACCGAGAAGTTGCTTAGAGCAGGGATGGAGGGGGGAGAGGCAAAGTACGTAGGAAGGTTATTTACACAGAGAGAGGAAACAGAAGAAGTAGTTGGACCCATGAAGGTACTGCAACAAGGTAACAATGGTTCAAGAATGAAAATAGCAGAGCAGATAGGCTGGCCTGTGGGAGGGAGGGAGTTAAAATAAGCTGAATAATAATTGTTTATTTTATTTATTTGTTATTCAGATAACACCTTTGAGCACAGGAGCTCTTTTTCAAAGGTTCCATGTCAGTATAAGACAGAGAACTGAATGTGAGCCAAGTACTCAAGGGGTTTCAATGTATTCATGGAGTGCTGCACAAGGTACGGTATGCTATTTTTCTTTGGGAGGCCCAAAATTATTTCAGTTTTGAGGGAGGTTCACAATCTTTCCATGGATCTGGGGAGGCTCATCAGACGAAGTCTGAGAACTATTGCCCTAGAGCAAAGGAGGGAGACAGGTGATGTGATCAAACATTCAAACATCTTAAGAGCATTAACAAGGTGAAAGAGTCTAACATAGAAACATAGATACATAGACAGTGTCGGCAGATAAGGGCCTATGGCCCACCCAGTCTGCCCATTTAAGTTTGTAGTTCAGTTTATATTTTCCAGGAAGTCTGTTGCCCTTACCTCTGACCTCCAGAATTCCTTTATGTCTATCCCATGCATTCTTAAATCCGTGATTGTTTCAGCCCCCACCACTTCCTCTGGCAGGGTGTTCCACTTGTCCACCACCCATTCTGTGAAGAAATTCTTCCTCACATTTTCTCTGAATCGTCCTCACTCCAACTTCATCCCATGCCCTCTAGTCCTGGAACATCTTTTTCGCTTAAAAATAGTGCATTCCTGCACCCTGTTCCTCTCTGTAAGATACTTGTATGTCTCTATCATATCCCTCTCCTCCTCTCCTCCAGGGAGTACATGTTCAGTGCCTTCAACCTGTCCTCATAGGACATGTTTCAATATAAGAAAATAGCAGGACAAGAGGACACAGCATGAGATTTAGAGGAGGCCGATTAAGGGGTAATGTGAGGAAGCTCTTTTCACAGAAAGGGTGGTGGATGCATGGAATGGCCTACCCTGGAAGTGGTGGATATGAATACAGTGCAGGGCTTCAAACAGACATGGGATAGGTATAAGGGAGCAATACAGATGAGTATGATAGATTGGCCATTGACAGAGTACAGGCCTACGGCACATTCATAAGGCAGAAAAAGGGCAGACTGGATGGGCCTTGCTGTCCTTTTCTACCGCCAACTTCTATGCGTCTATGTTTCTATTTAAGGTTACCATTTTGTGATGTTTGCTGAGGTGGTTTAAGTTCTGATATCTAATTATTTAAAGCATATTTAGTACAAAAATCTTACAGCACAAAGGTAAGTATTTTTTCTTTCCAGCTTTATGTTTTATTATGATTACCCACATGTATCATATAAATGTTTTGTGTGCAAATCTTTCAATGCATCAATTTCAGGAAGTTGTCAGAAGGCATGCACCTGTTTAGGGCTTTATTATTACACATAGTAAACAAACTAAAGTGGTATAAGTAAGCATTAAGCCACGTGAGGAGGCATCTAATGCTGGATTGATGCATGGAGGCGTGGCGGCCCGAGGCCCAGGGTCGAGGCTACCACCATTCCCATGCATCAATCGCATTAGATGCCAAATTTGGCGGAGTGGGCTTAATGTGCTTGTAACATGGGCCACGGGTCGGTGGAGGCATCTGGAGGGGTCCCAGTCTGCGAAATGGACACTGAGACACGGAGGGGCTGCGAGAGTTGTCACCCTGTGCTTTGCTGTCACACCACGTGCACAGCACTACATACATACATAAAGATGCGGTCATTACCTGCTGTCCCTGGAATCGTGTGGATCTCTGCACCCAACATCACTGTCCCACTTCTGTGCAGTTCGGTGCGACTATTCCCATCATAACCGCCGGGAGGTCTCCAGTGAAGACTTTCAGCGCGAGAGGAGGATTGCACTCGTGCTGTGCATACCGGGGGCTTCCCTTCCTCTTGCCTCCCAGCACACTGCTCCGCCCGCTGCCCTGCTCCAGCTCGGCTGTCCCTGCTGCTCCTGGGTCTGCCCTGCCTCTCGTGGATGTCCGCCATAGTAGTGTCCCCTTGCCCATTTCTGCCCTCGCATACCTATTGGGGCTGCCACTCCTCTCCCCTGGGCTCCCTCGGCCACAGCACCCAGTGCTGCTAACCTCGGGTCTGGCCTGTCACAGTACTGCCTGAGCGGGCACGGCATACAACATAGGTTAATGCCCACCCGGCTGCCGCCTCGTGACCCTCTTCCACCTATCGCTATCCAGATTCCCTGCACACTATTAATGCCATGTTACAAATATTTATACAACATTTGCTGGTTTACTGTGTGTAGTATTGCCACTTACTAACAGGCGAATTCATTGTGACGTCTAACCTTAAACTGTCGCTGTGAATGTTTATTGTATCCAAGTTTTTAGTTTTAATTTTAATACTTTGTTATTTTTGCTAACAGGTTTCAGTAGTGCATGCTATAATGATTTAAATGTATATTTGTTGAATGTTTTTCACAATTTCTGTGTGCATTTTGAGTTCAATAATTATCACAGCTGCAGTTTAAGAATGGTGCTACACTGAATGGGTGTACTCTGGATTAATACAGTACATTGTCCATAGTGATCATAATTATGTTTCATTATGATTACCCTCATGCATCATAGAAATGTTTGTTCACTGAAATCTTTCAAAGCGCCACTTTAAGAGAAGACGCCTGAAGGCATTCAACTGTTTGCATGGTGGTACTAGTACAAACAGTAAACCACCAAATGTGTATATATATATATATATATATATATATATGTATATATATATATATATATATATATTAGTGGCAAACAACTCAGTTTAATGCATCAGTTAGGGTTGTTCCACAGTGAAAAAGTGAGGAAATTCGGTGTTGGTTGAAAACCCTTGCACTCCTCAGCCCACCCCCACTGGCATTGGGGTGTGCGTTAGGTCACCTGTTCTAACTCTCACCCCATCACATGCATGAACAAGGTGAGGCATAGGAGTATGGGGTGAGAGTGCAGACCAGCGACTACGCACACCCCAATGCCAGTTGGGGAGGCTGAGGGAGTGCAAGGGTTTTTCAACCCTAACACCGAATTTCACTTTTGTCGCTGTGGAACAACCCTAACTGATGCATTAAACAGAGTTTTTGCCTCTAATTTCCTTCTTTGAGAATGAGGACTATAATAGTAAATGGTTGGCAGACTGCGGGCAAGCGCCCTTATCTGCCATAAAATTCTATAATGGAATGCTCCCACCACGTGATTTTTGTAACATAGTAAAGGTAACAGCAATGCAAACATAGCGGTAATGGTTGGGCGATGGTGAAACAAACGAATTGTAAAGCAAGCATTAATAGAAATGCAGGCAAAGTGATGCAAAGCTTAACAGTGATGCAACGGAGATGCAAGCACATACAGAAACATAACTGGTAATGCACATGGTCATGGTACTGCTATTGTAAATGCAAATGATAACTATAACAGCAACAATAACGCAAAAGGAAACAGAACGGAAACGCAAATGCAAGCACATATGGAAACACACCGTTATGCGCATGGTCATGGTACCACAATTGTAAATGCAAATGGTAATGGTAACAGCAACAATACTAAAAGGAAACAGAACGCAAACAGAAGCGCTTAGTACAATGGAAACGCAAAACTGTAATACGTGATGGGTTAATGGGTACCGCAATTGCAAAATGCAAATGGTAATGGTAACAGCAACAATAATGCCAAATGAAACAGAAACAGAAATACAAATGCAAGAGCAAATGCAAATGAAAACGCAACTGTAATAATACATGGTAGCGAGACAGGAATGGTGACGCGAACAGTAACTGAAATGTAACAGGAAACACTAACTGGCATAGTATCGAAAGGGCATACCCTTCTTTTCCCCAAAACTGCATTGAAAACACAGTGAAAACAAAGAATGTATGCATAATAATGGGCCTCGGAGCAGAAAATTAGGACTTGGAATACTAAATTGCTTATATCTCAGGAACCGTATGACGAAAAATGTAAATGTCATATGAATTATGACTTTCCTGGTTAGTTTTATACTTAGTCCCCATGTGAGGGGCTAAGTATTTTTGTGACAAAGAGTCGGTATCTCGCACCATTTCCGAGATACGGGCCTGGCATGCTTCTGTTTACGTTTCTGTTTCCTTTGGCGTTATTGTTGCTCTTACCATTACCATGACCATTACCAAAACTCAGGTAACTGACTCTACCTTCTCCTTCAAACCAGCCACTTTGAAGCAAGTGGAAGACTTAATATGCCAACTGGACATCAAGAAAAGTGCAGGGGCGGACTCCTCGTCCTCTATTTCTTAAAGATTGCTGTGCAGGTACTAGCAGTACCGATAACACATTTATTTAACCTCTCGTACTACTAGGGACTAGTCCTTCGATTTGGAAAACTGCACAAGTCATTCTGCTATTGAAATCAGGGGACCCTTCTGACCTCAACAACTACAGACCAATCTCCATCCTCCCTGTACTATCCAAACTACTGGAAAGATTGTAAGCACACAATTGAGAGCCTACCTTGAATCAGCTAACCTCTTAAACCCAGCACAATCTGGATTTAGAGCCAAACATAGCACCATTACAGCCCTTGCAAAGTAACAAACAACTGGCAGTTGGAATTGGATAAAAAAAATATGTCTGCACTGTGTTTTTAGACTTGAGTAAGGCATTTTACACAGTTGACCACGAACTGCTCCTTTCCTACCTGAAATCCATGGGGCTGGATTCAAGCTCCTTACAATGGTTCAACAATTACCTTACTGGACAGACCCAGGAGGTTAAGGCTGAAGGGACCAGTCCCCGCTTAAACCACTGCAAAGAGGAGTACCACAGGATCTATCCTCGGTCCTATCCTATTCACCATATACATAAACACTATTGATAATAACCTCACCAAGGCCACTGTACATCTATTTGCTGATGATACAGCACTGTATGTCAGTCACCCTTCTCCAGACGCAGCCCGCAAAGAATTACAAGCAGAGTTCAATCTAGTCCAACACAACCCCTAAACAAAAACTTCTGCTCAATGCAAAGAAAACAAAGGCAATGTTTTTCTCTACCCACATGCATGCAGAATATGCAGTCCCAAGCACGCTCCCACACATATCCACTGTCCTTGGTGAAAACTTTGAATTTGTCACAAAATTCAAATACTTGGGTGTCTGGCTCGACAGTAGACTTTCCTTCATAGAACATATGGAAGAACTACTAAAAACTTCTCCAAAGACTTGGACTTTATTTTAGAATAAAACATTTTCTCACAAGTGAGGCTAAGCGAAATCTGGTCCTGGCCACATTTCTCTCTCTATAATCGACTATGCTGATTTCTTTTACAGTTGTTGCCCCATCTCATACCTGGAAAAATTGGCTACACTCTACCACAGGGCCCTGAGATATATCACAGAACTCCTATTCAACACCCACCATTGCTCCCTTTATGCTGCAGTTGGATGGACCTCGCTTCAGTTTAGAAGGGACAGAAATGCTACACTATGGATCTACAGAGCCATAACCAAGAAGTTACCAAATATGTCTGGACTGTTTCACACAAGTAACTCTAAGTAAATATGCCCTAAGACTACACTTTCATCATGCTCAAAGTGCCCAAAGTCAATTCTCGCTTTTAGGACTGCCATTAGTTTTGTGCTATCCTCCCTATGGAACAATATCCAGAAAACACTGAAACGGAGTATACCTACATCCATTACATCCTTCAAATCCATTTACTCTTGGCTTATCAAGGAAAATGCAACTGTCTTTGACAGTAGTAGAGAAAATCCTCTTCCCTGCTTCATCTCCTGTCTGTACCTTCCACTGATGCTCTCTGCTAATTTCCATGTCCTGCATTCCTACTCTACTTCTCACTTTTTATCATGTCATCATATAGTGCCTTATATTTCCTCCCTGTCACATTCCCTACTCCTTCATCACCTATTTCCACTCTCCTCCTGCCTACTTGCATCCCTCCCTCTCTCTTTTCTCTCTCAGCTGCCAACATTCACTGCTCAGACCAACATTGCCTTTTTTCTTTGTCACCCCTCCCTGATTGTAGTATCCCTCCACCCGCTATCTCTCCCTGTAGCACCTCCTCCTTCATCTGCCCAGACTGCTCACTGCCCATTCCTCCCTCTGATAAATCTCCTTATACTTTATACCTTAGTCACCACATATTCTCTCTCCATGCCCAAATTCGTGTTCACCCAATTTCCTAATTTTATGTAAATATGTGAATTTGTGTCAATAGATCTTGCATAATTGTACGTATCCATGTGTTGGTATCCCTTATGCCTTAATTTCCTGTATAATCTGTTCCTTCATTGTGTTGCATTCCTTGAATTGTACTATATTTATATAATCTGTTCCTTCATTGTGTTGCGTTCCTTGAATTGTACTATATTTTTATGTAACTGACCTTTAACCTAACCAGGTCCATCTTGCAAATGAGCTCTGTTCAACGATGTTCGCCTGGATAAATAAAGATTTGATTGATTGATTGAAAGACATGAGGACGCGCATGTTATCCTATGGGAAAAGTGTCAACTCGAGTGCCATCACTTTGCCACCCTGTAATATCTTTTCACCAAACCACCAAAAGGCACATCTGTGATATGTTGGCTTTCTTCCCTCAAATTTTTGCCCAAAAGACCAAACTGTTAGTTTGCAGCAATGTGACAAAGAAGTGCTGTTATTTTCCCCATAGTGTCACATTTTACTGTTGCAAATCACGACACTTTTGCAAAAAAATCATGAATGTGTCACAGGTGCGGCACTACTGCAGACACTACTTTTCCCAAAATTTGAAAATATATTTCTGGGGTGTTCAACTCTAAAATAAAGACATGGCTAGCATCCTCAGGGTCTGACTAGGTGAACACAAAAGAATTGTGTTCCTAGAGGGTCCCAATTTTAAATGCCAAGCATTTCTGTGATCACTAACTGAAAAAAATGGCTGACATGACACTACAGGGTCATTGTGACATTACAAACTGCAATTGCAACACTGTTGAACTTTTGTTGACTTTTCCCATTGACTATAATGGGAAACTTGTTTTGAATAACTTCTGAACCGTTTAATATTTTTCACGAAATCTTCAAAAGGCACATCGGAGACCCTGGCTACATGTTCCTGAAGTTTTTGGACTGGTTGTACAAACAGTACAATCTGTCGGGCGAGAAAAGAATGCGCAAAAGAGTAAATGTGCCCCAGAATGTTGATTAATAACTCAGCAGTCGTTATGTCCGACCAGTAAGAAACTTGGCAGATCCAAGATCTATAGTTACGCCCAAGCCTGTTACATTTTAGGCAGATCCATTGAATGGTGGAGTTATTAAGGTGCAAAGTTTCACCATTTAACTTTAAATGGGTACTCAACCCTAACTATGGTAGAACTACTGTACTACCATAATATATATATATATTTTATAGTGGCACAGTAGTGCCACTATAGTTAGGTTGAGGAGCCATTTATATTAAACCCAAAATTTTGCACCTTAATAACTTTGCAACCGTTAACAGATTTGCATGACATTGGAATACATGATTAAGACCCATACACCTTGGGATCTGCTAAGTGTAGTGCTAGTCAGTTGTCACGGCTGCAGAGTTATTAAGCATGATCTGCTGCATTATGTTTACACTTTTTTGGAATTCTACGATTCAGCACCTACAGGTCGCATAGGTTTGAAAGGCGCGACCGGTCTGAAATCTATAGGGAACGTGCGGCCAGGGTCCCGTATGCCTTTCAAGATTTCGTGGAAAAATATTAAACGGTTCAAAGGTTATTCAAAACAATTTCCATTATAAGTCAATGGGAAAAGTTAACAAAGTTCGATAGTAGTCGAATGCACTTTTTGCTGTCGCAATGGCCCTTTTACTGTTGCAAATCTGCTATTTTGTTTTCAGTTAGTGATCAGAAAATGCTTGGCATTTAAAATTGGGACCCTCTAGCAACCTAATTCTTTTGTATTCACTTAGTCGGCACTGAGGATGCTAGGCATGTCTTTATTTTGAGGTAAAACACCCCAGCAATATGTTTTTCAAATTTCTAGAAAAAGTACTTTTGCAAAGTACTATCACACTTGCGACACTGTCGAATGAATTTCAGCGCCATAAGTGTGACAGTACTTTTCTAGGCTGTGGAAAATGACAGAAATTCTTTGGCACCCTGCTGCAAAAGAATGGTTTGGTGCTTGCCTGACATTTGAGGAGCGAGCCGCAATCTCACAGATGTGCCTTTTTAGTGTTTTGTTAAAAATATTACACGGCAGCAAAGTTACAGCACTCAAAGTTGATGCTTTTTCCCATAGGATAACATTACGGCATCCGACGCATTGCAGCAATCCTTTGGCGCCCTGCTGCAAAATAACAGTTTGGTCTTTTGGGCTGAAATTTGGAGGAAACACAGCCAACATCCGACAGATGTGCCTTTCAGTGGGTTGGTGAAAAATATTACAGGAGCCAAAGTTATGGCACTACAAACTTCTCTTTTTTCCCATAGGATAACATTACGCGTTTCACATTAGGCACGTATCTCGGAACGGTGCGAGATACGGACTTTTGTCAGAAAAATTTTAGCCCTCTCTAGAGCTAAGTACAAAATTAGCCAGGAAAGTCATAAATCATATGACTTTTAAATTTTTTTCTACTGACGGTTCCTGAGATATAAGCAATTTAGTATTCCAACTCTTCATTTTCTGCTCCGAGACCCATTATTATGCACACATTCTTTGTACTCACTGTCTTTCTCTATGCAGCTTTTGGGAAAACCAGCCTATGCACTTACATTACTGTTACTGCTGTCTTTCCTTCATGGGTTCCGCACTGCTTTCACTTACTGCTCACGCTCTACGCCACCATGGTGTTATCCTTGCATTTTCATTTGCGCTATGCTTCTGTTATTTGTTGCCATTTTGTCTGCAGTATTGTTTCTCTTTGCTTTGCGTCACCATGCCCGTTGCATTTGTATTTGCGGGCACCATGTTACTATGTGACAAGACATCACATGCATTGCTTCCTGTCTATGCCACCGTGTAGTACCCTTTCTGTTCTCATTCGCGCTTGCATTACCATGTGTGCCACTGTTAGTGCTTCTGTTTGTGTTGCTGTTCCTGTTACTATGTCACAAGATATCACGTGTGGCCCCGCACTCCCCGCATACAGTACATTCACTATTTCTCATTATCATTCTCAAAAATAAGGGAAATTAGAGGCAAAACTCTGTTTAATGCATCAGTTAGGGTTGTTCCACAATGACAAAAGTGAGAAATTTGGTGTTAGGTTGAAAACCCCTTGGACCTCCCAACCCACCCCCAACTGCATTGGGGTGCACATTGGGGTCTTCGGTCCTAACTCTCACCCCATTCTCCTCTACCTCTGCTTCTTTACACATGTGATGGGTGAGACTTAGGTCGATTTAATTCCCAATGCGTTAATTTGAAGCCGGGTTGGGGTGGGTTAGATCCATGGGGTTTTCAACCCTAACACCAAATTACCTCACTTTTGTCGCTGTGGAACAACCCTAACTGATGCATTAAATGGAGTTTTTTGCCTCTAATTATATATATATATATATATATATATATATAGAGAGAGAGAGAGAGAGAGAGAGAGATATTCTTACCTCAGTGCTTTTCACTATGGTCCTTTGCCTTTTAACTCATTTTTCTTGTTTTTATTGGGCTCACCATAACCCAAAATATAAGACCAACTTCAGTCTGCTTCATTTCCCTAAGGTGTGATACAGATGAGGCACACTGATGAGTCCTGGTAGGATGAAACAGGAACACATGTCTGTGCCTTTCTTTTTGCACCATTTGCAGATTTTGAAGCTATTTGGCACCAAGCATTTCTGCTTAAGCCTGAATCAGCCTAAAATGTTGTGATGATTTGTATATACAGCCCATGATGCTTTGCATTATGGGGTATGTGTGATTTTTCACTTTGATATTACATTACATTATATGATATTGCACATACTTAATTATGCATTAAGATAAGTATTTCCTAAACGTACAGTTTGAATTCTGGAAGGGTATAAACCGCCTTTTCAATATCATTAGTGGCCCTGATGCTTCTGCTATGGATTTAGGCCCGTCCTCATGTGCTTCTCCACTGCTGCCATATCATATGTCTGGTGATGAACCTCAGCTGACTGAACTGATAGTGGTCCTGATTTGCTGCTGCTTTAGGCCTGTCCTCATGTGCTTCTCCCTCCTGCCATCTCATGTCTGGCGCCCATTTTATAGTGCAGTAACCACTTAGACAATGGGTGTACCAGGGCATTAATGTACTTCTCTGCTTGTTGAAGCCACTTGGGCAATCCCTCATGCCTCCCAACTCACCCAGGGCTTGCATTAATGCCCTGTACACCCATGATCTGCCGTGGGTATAGCATACATAGAAATTTTACATTCGGTATAAATAATGCTTGCTCATGATTTGCCAACAGCAGTTTCATACTGTGTCTTTATTATAGTACAATGTCCAAGCTGAAAGTAATATAATTATAAAAGTAATAAAATATACTGTCCTGATAATGACCCATTTAATAATCTCAGTAAGGCACTCCATGTTCTATTACATGGTTGGGTAATATTAATGCTCATTCTCTGATGGTTAAAACACTCTGCTATACTCATGCTTCAACCCACCAAAGGTGGGCTGCTAGCACTTCATAATACACCACCTTGAGTGCATTAGGATTCTTTGCTTAATGAAGTTGTTCAACCATGTGTGGATATAATATTAAATGTTATCTCATTTATTTCCTTCACTGGTCTTTTTTCTGGGGTATTGTAACTCTACCTCTTCATCATCCAGCTTGCCACATCTCATTTGAGATCTGCCCTGTACCTTCACATTCTACTTCATTAAGATAAGTATTTTTTCTTTCGTTATTATGTTTCATTATGATTACCCGGCAGTCCCCCATGCAGCTGAAATAACAAAAGTCACTCTTTCAAAGATGAAAAATGTTAATGCAACAAAGAAATGAACAACAACAAGAACAACAAAATCAACCAGAGAACAATAAACACTGAATAATAATATCAACAATAACATCAATAATATCACCACTACAAAAAATGTGAAATATTAGCAAATTTAACCATATGCAATATTTGCAAATGTGGAATAAAACAGTCATCCGGCATCAGCACATCTTTATGGTGCAGTTGAGCTCTTGTCCTCACTGTTGTGGGAAGTGAGGTCTCAGTTGTGGGCTGGGCCTGGCACTGCCAACAATAGGTTGTACATAACAATTTTTCTATTTTGTTATCCATGCCATGTACAGTTCCTCTAATCTCCTTCATTTCCTTTTTTAACTCTGCCACATCCTTTTCCAGGCATCCCAGTCGCTTATTTGTTGTCTTCAACTGCTCCTTTCAGCCGTTGCTTGTTTGCTTGCTCTTCATATCTAAGAATTGATCCAAGATTGCGACCACACTGGGTCAGCTTTAGTTCAGCTTTAACTTTAGTTTATTTTAGTTCTATTTTGTTTTATTTTGTGTTTCAGTAATAGCAATAGTTTATTTTTATTTAGTAGTAGTGGTATTCGTGGATGTTAGACTGGCTAAAAGAGCAGGCCACGATCGAGTTTGTTTTGCCAATTTTCATATCAGCAGCTGCGGTAAGAACTGTGGATTTAATCGCAAGTGTGAAATCAGAGCTTAAATATGCGTAGCTTTGATTGAAGGGTTTTTGTAAGTCATAACATCGGAGTGTTGGAGTGTTGGATTTGTTTCGATAGTCCCCAGATAGTTTCTTTTGGGGTGACCTGCTTCAAGAGCCTTCATTGTCAACTGGTTTAAACCCTGGCTGTTTATTACTAATGTGACTGGGAAAGGTTGTGTGCGGGAGGAGGTAGCAAGTTCAAGCAAGAGCGAGTTGGAGTAAAGAACTACAAAGAAGTTTCGTTTGTGTTACAGTGTGGATATTTTTTCTACTTGGTGGATTTAGGGGCAGTGGACACTTGGTTTGGGACCTCGTGAAGTTTTCATCTGTCAGGCGTTTAGTGCGCTGGTCGTAGTGGCCACGGGGTTCTAGTCCTTGTTCACCAAGGGCGGTGTTGAGGGCTGGGCCTAGGGCTCTCTGGGGCCCTATCGTTTGGTGGGTGTCACCAGGGAGCTCTGTGGTAGCCACTGTGGCTGGCGGCCGTCCGCCTGGTTAGTCTGACTGGTCCTAGAGTGGTGTCTGGCCCTGAAAAGCTATCCTGAAGACAGTATTGAATTGGATTTCCTTTCCTTGTTTGTGTTTTAAATTCAGTCAGAGTGCTTTTCATTTTATTTGGGAACAGCGATTTAAATCTCGGACTTATTCTGTTTATGCGCTGGAAACCTGAGGACTCCTTTCCTGGACACTCAAGGAGTGAGAGGACCTTGGGTCCATTATTTTAATCTGGATTGTACTCTTTCCCTGGTTGTGAGAAGACTGGGGAAGAGACATGTCATTTTTTCTTTTTATTTAAGTTTAATTGTTGTTGATTTATTATTATTTGATATCTTGCAGTGAGAGTGCTAAGGTATTTTATTTTATTTTTATCTTCCTGGCTGTGAGAGAGTCTGGGGCGTTATCTCTTGTAGGGGTGAGAGAACCATTACATTGATATTTATATTTTATTTTTGTTTGCTTTTATGTTAATTTGTTTTATTTTATTTTATTTGAGAGCCCTCAGTCCAGTCCAGATCCGTTTTTTTTTTTGTTTTATGAGGTGGGATTTTTGTTTATTTGATTTTGTTTATTTATGTTGGTTATGTTTAGTATTATTTGGTTAATTTTCTGTTTTTAGATTGATTATTTTGTGTTGGGGTTTTGCTTTGTGTAAGTAGTGATGTGTGCTGGCCTGTAGTCC
Organism: Neoceratodus forsteri; assembly: GCA_016271365.2. NCBI lineage: Eukaryota > Metazoa > Chordata > Ceratodontiformes > Ceratodontidae > Neoceratodus > Neoceratodus forsteri. The sequence goes on from CM028130.1 coordinate 62,633,612, forward strand.
CCACGGTGAGTCTATTCATCTTCCTCTCTTGCGGTTCCACCTTTTTATACTCCTCCCCACAATTTGATACTTACCAGTACTGTAGAGCATTGGGGATTGTTCTAGGGGAGTGAGGAGGACGGGGTCCATGAACAGAGGAAGATGAACGAGGAAGGCCACCGTATTGGAGTTATTAGTTTAGAAGGTGCCCTGGGGCCAAAATGAACCCAGATCGTGGTTTACCATGTCTGGTACCATACCAAGGGCACTACTGAATCCAGTAGGCAAATAGGCCTGACAGCCTCTGAGGTTTGTCCAACTCGGGTGGTGTTATGCAATGCCAGGTCTGTCAGGAATAAGACCGCTATTATAGCTGATCTTTTTAAGCTCGGCTGACATGACTTGCATCACCGAGACCTAGCTGGATAGAAATTCTGTGGCCCCACAGTGGAGGCCATGATACCAGCTGGGTACTCTGTGATACACCGCCGAGATTGGACCACAGGGGAGGGGGGGGGTTGCAGTCTGTTTTAAGACTGAATTGGCCTCACAAATGTAGTAGTGGGTGAGGCTGAGTCCTTTGAGTGCACAGTTGTAGCAGGTGTAGCGTTCAATCATTCTCATCTACCGTCCACCCGGAGATGGGAACGCTTCTTACAGGAAGTAGCAGAGTTCCTCGTCTTCATAATATTTGAGTCACCCAGATTGATGGTTCTGGGTGACTTCAATGCCTGGGTCAATGATGAACTTTCACAATTTGGTAATTATTTCCTCCAATTAATGTCTTCTTTGGGCCTTACACAGGTAATTTCCACTGCTACTCATAAATCTGGACACTCTTTGGACTTAGTCTTCCTCTTAGGGATTGATGCATCCGATGTGGGGTGGAACCAGTCACCTGGTCAGACCACTACACTGTGAGGTTCAATTTTGCACCCTCTGAGAGGCCTTCCTGTGGAGATGGTCAGTACCGCCCATTATGGAATATTACTTCCCAAGACCTTACGGCAGTCCTGACCTATCATCCTTGGGTTGGCGAGCAGTAATCCGAGACGCTGGTGGTGGCCTATAATGAGGCTGTTACAGCGGCCTGGATTTTATTGCTCCTGTTTGTGAGCACCGCCTTCCCTTCACCCCAGGTCTCCTTGGTTTGATGGGACACTGAGGGAGATCTGAGACACAGGCGAAGGTTAGAGCGTTGTTGGCGTAGGGTCCACCCTTGATACCGACCGCCTTAGATTGATGGAACATTATTCTACTATCAATCTGCAATCACCCATAAGAAGGCAGAATTCTTGTCCAGGAGATTGCAGTTGCACAGAATCGACTGGCTCAGCTAGTTTGACTGTAGACAGACTGTGCAACCCAGCCTGTCTACAAGTTCGAAAGCCTTTTCGCAATTAGAGTGCGAGGAGTTCGCCGTTACTTTGCAACTTAAGGTGGCCGACATCAGTGTGGACCTTTGTCTGGCAATCTCAAAGAGTGATGTTGTAGAACAATATGAGTTCACAACACCCTGTTTCTCTTGGAGTTCCTTTGGTCGACCTGAGTTTGTGGATATTGTGAGGATCAACCATAGTGTGCGTCCCACAAGCTGTAGTTTGGACCCTGGACCGACTCTCCTACTTCTGGGTTGTATTGATATCATCGGTCCAGTCCTGGTGCAAATAGTCTGGAGCTCCTTGGAGTCAGGTGAGTTTCCTAGCTCCCTGAAAGAGGCGTGGTGACACCTCTCTTGAAGAAAACTACCTTGGACCCAGACTGTTTCTCAAACTACAGACCCATCTCTAACCTTCCTTTATTGGGAAGATTATTGAGAAGGTAGTGGCTGCCCAATTGGAAGACCATTTAACCATCCACAATATCTAAGAATCCTTCCAATACAGATTTTGTAAAGACATAGCACCGAGACTGCGCTGGTTCGGGTGCTTAATGATCTTCTGAGGGCAGAGATCAGAAGAGACGCTCTATTCTGGTTCTTCTTGATCTCTCGTCAGCCTTTGGCACTGTGGATCACTCGGTGTTGATAGCACACCTGAGGCTGATTTGTGGAATATCGGGAACTGTTTTACAATGGTTCACCTCATTCCTCACTGGGAGATCACAAAGAGTTGTGTCGGGATTCTTTTCTTCTGGCTCAACTTCTTTGTTGTGTGGGTGCCTCAGGGTTCTGTGCTGTCACCCATGTTATTCGCAGTGTATATGCTGCCCTCGAGACATTATTAGATAGTATGGGCTGAGGTTTCACTGCTATGCAGATGATACCCAGCTATACCTGTCTTTGCACCCGACCAGGATGGAGCTCTCAAGGTGTTTAATAACTGTCTTGAGGAAGTCCAGGGTTGGATGGATTCTAGTTGGTTAAAGTTGAACTCGGAGAAGACAGAGGTTTTGGTTGTGGACCCGGAGGTCAGATTGAGAGGTTGCGTGGTACGCTTCTGGAATATTTCTTGGTGGTGTGCGCTTCCATTTTCTGAATGGGTGCGTAGCCTTGGGATTGTCCTAGATGACAAGCTGACATTACAGTCTCAGGTGTCGGCTGTTGTCAGGACTTCCTTTACCATCTTAGGAATATCGCCAGGATAGGCACCTTGTTCCATCTGACTCTTACTACCATTGGTCCACGCCTTTCTGTCCTCGGTTTGGACTATTGCAACACCCTTTACTTTGGGCTCTGGGTTGAAATCCACTGCCTACAGCTGGTGCAGAATGCTGTGGTTCGGGTTTTGGCGGGACAAGTAGGTCCTCCAATATTACCCGGTGCTGTGCGAACTGCACTGGCTGCCTGTACAGTATGGATCACCTTTAAAGTCATTTTATTGACTTTCAAAGCCATTCACGATCAGGGTCTGGGCTATTTGAAAGAACTTCTGATGTCTTACTACCCTGACTGATCACTCCGCTGGCCGACGAGGGGTCGCTTAGAGGTTCCGAGAGTGAGTTTAAAATCTTCTGGCAGTAGAGCTTTTTCATATGCTGCTTCACACTCTCTGAATTTCTACCACGTCGGTTACGGGAGTGCACCTCTGTGGAGGAATTCAAGAAAAACATGAAAACTCATTTGTGGCAAATGGCATTTTGGATGCTTGACCATTTTGGATGTTTAAATAATTTATTCTGCTGAAATTTTATTCGTATTTATTAATTGATTTTAATAATTGTTGTTAATATGATATGAATTTATTTATATGTGTTATTGGTTTGTGTTTGATGTTGTGGTTTGATATGTTCAGCGCTTGGTATACTGAAAGGCGCTATATAAATAAACTTATTATTATTATTATTATCTGCCTCACCTGCTTCTGAAGCCTGGCTCTGGTCTTCTGCCTCTGCTCTTGTTTGAAAGCAGCCTCAATTTCCTGTAGCCGCTTTGATGCCCTTTTGCTAAAAGTTTTTTCTGGGAGTGCTGTAAGTTGGTAATTCATTAAATAACATTACACTAATTATATGGCATGCAATGTGTATACATTGACCACCCACCCTCTCTCTCCTGTCCTCTAGGGAGAATATAATGAGAGCTCTGAGTCTCTCCTCATACAACTTTTGCAGCATCATGGACACCATTTTGTTTGCCCCCACCTCTAGTCCATCTCCAACCTGACTATGTATTTATGGAGATGGGGACTCCAAAGCTGAACACAGTACTCCAGATGAGGCCTTACTATGGAGTTGTACAATGATACCACCACTACTCCTATTTGTACGCTTATAACCCATGACAGACCATGGGAGTATTGGGGCATTAATGCATGCCCCCACTGTGTTGTGAGGGCATGAGGACTTGCCTGAGTGATTTGAACCAGGCAGGAGTGCATTAATGCCCGATATATCCACTGTCTGGAGTGGTTATTGCACTTATAAAATGACTTGCTAACTGTAAAATCAAAAGCTTTTACAGTCGGCATTGCCAACTGTGTATCTACTGGAATCATTAATGCTCGGTCAAGTGACACTTTCTAGAAATGACAAATCGTCATTTGACCAAGCATTAATGCTCATTTTATAAGTAATTGTTATACACATCCCTATGTACCCAAGTACTCTGTTAGTATTTCACGCTGGTTTGTCGTGACTGTTGTTCTAAAGTATCAAAGCCAAATAAATTACCTCATGACACTGTTCCTATGTTATGTTCAGAATCTACACATCTGTGTGTAATGTTGCACGAGGCATGGCTGAGTGACATATTGTCCATTGTGTGTGATAAGGCTTATCTTATTGTGTCTATCTAAGTCCTGGGAGTGCCTTGTAAATATAGCCTATGGTATTATATTATATTATTACAAAAAATACAGTTAGGAAGTCTAACAAGAATAAGCCATGCGACTTGACAACTGTACTTAACCTGCACCTGCATTCTTAAAATAATACTAACCACCAATGCCATGTTTCTGTAATTGTTAAACTGTACTACATGAATAGGACATGGTATTATTGTAGTACTTCCTTTGATTTATCTAATTATTCGTGGGTCGAGCAGGAAAAATGGACTGTCATGGTCTCAGTTTAGCAATACAATAATAATAAATCAAATATTTAAACACATAATTAAACACCTGTCACTTGCTATGTGTGGCCATCGTCAGTGTAAGTGCATATCTAAAACCAAAAACTATTTACTAATTAAAGACACAGTGATGTATCCTCTGTACAGGGACGGAAAATGTATTTTGGAAAACTGTTATGTTCATGCTTGGATTTCATTATTCACATAAAGTAAATGATCTACATGCACATTGCTGCCCTGTGTCTTATGAGTAATTAAGCAATATGGCACAACATGATGTGGGTTATTGGAGTTACCCAAACCTTCTGTGGTGTGTCTGAAGTTACAGCTGAGTTGTAACCACACAAGAAGTAAGTAAATCCCACAATAACACAGACCCTGATTGGTTCACATTGTCATTTCTGACTGTAGAAGCATTAACAATGTATGAGCGTAAAGCCGACCTACAGATGAAAAGGTAGTGGACTAGTGGTAGTAAGAGGCAGATCAGTTGTCCCATGGACTGCTGTATTCCAATGTTTGTGGATGGGGTTGGTAGGAGGAGTACAGGAAACCTTCTGTGTGATTGTGTGAAACAGGTCCACACTTGTGTAATATCATAGCACACATAAGCTGTATGTTTAAGCAATAAGGAGCAACAGGGTCTTGATTATTGTGGCTTTACTAAGCCTTATGTGGTGTCATGTGTCATGTGGCGCAGCCGAGTGACTAAACCACACAGAAGCAGGTTAATCACTTAATAACCCACACCCTGGAGTGCCTTATTGCAATTATACAATGAATCGATGTAAAATAAATTTAAAATGTGGTTTAAAAGATGGCGGCTACGCTAGAGCTATATTCGTTTGCAGCATTGTTTCACCGTTTGCCATTTTATTTCTTTGCTGCTCTATGTGTTTTTAATTCCATTTTATTGTTCTATTGCCTCCCATTGCCGTTGTTTAGTGCATCTGTTTGCCACCATTATACCTGCCTTCATTTATTACCTGTTAGTGCACTTGTTAGTGCACCTGTCTCCACTCTCCGCTTTTTCGGTTCTGTTTGAGCCTGTATGTGGGCTGGGACCTAGTGTGTTGGCAAGGAGAGCTGTGGAGAGTGTGGAGACTTGTTGTGAGACCTGTCAGTGAAGCTGTGTTTACGCTGATTCTCTGAGCCTTTATTTTCTGTTGATCTCCTTGCTGTACTCGGACTGTGTTTGGACTGTGTTTTGAACCTTTACTGTTCTTTTGCCCTGGGTATTTGAGCAGTGAGTGGACTGGTTGGGGATCACAGAAATAAAGCTGAAATCAAGCAGCCCAGGGATTGGTGATTGTTGCCCCAGTCGTGGTTCCTGATTGTCGGCTGTGTTCCCAGAGTGCCTCTGGAGTGCCAAAAGGATTATTGGGAGCTATGACCTGTTGAAGTAATTTGGAAGAGCTTTTAGACAAGTGGGATCCAAGCTTTTTGCTGACTTTTCAGAGTGTTGGGTGCTCCTTATATTTGTGACTGGGTGATCTTGGGCTTTAAAGCTGGGTCTGCAGGGTTCCTGAGGGGCCTCAGGGTTAGTGTTACACAGAGGGTGGGAAGTGGGTCGGCTGGAGGGCGGTCTGTTATTCCCTTCCCTAGACTTTTGGGTTAGCCAGCTGGGGGCTGACTTTTCCTGAGTTGAAGTAGTGGGCCACTGACTTGTTGGGGTAATTTTCCTTGGAAAGTTGATAGGAACCTGTGGCCTGCTGGTGGCCTTTCTGATGTGGAATCAGAGTGGAACTGGAAGCCTGAGATTTGAAGACTGGAACTACATTGCTCGCTGTTTTCCTGTTGACATTGGGGCTGGTATATTGAATTTTGTATCCTGGGTTTATATAAGGCTGTGTTTGAAAGTGTTTACAGCCAGACGGGACCTCTGCTGACTGCAAGTACTTTTTCTTTTTTTTTTTTACATACTTATTTAATTGAAATGGTGTGAGCAGTGAGAGTGCTCTATAACATCACTGAATCCACTTGTTTCTCGATATTGTGAGAGATATTATCTGGAGGGTGGTTTCTAAATTATTTCTTTTGTTTATTATTATTATTATCATTATTTTAATTTTAATGTTATTTTAATGTTTATTTATTTGTTTTATAATAAGCAGTGAGTGCTTAGTTCTAGTAGGCACCAGGTAGTGAGAGGGCCTGGGTGCAATAAAATTGTTTTTGTTAGTTTAAATTTGGTTGGCCACCAGATAGTGAGAGGATCTGTGGGCTAAATCAATAAATAATATTATGTGTTAGGAGGCTTATATATTTAGATGGTTTAATTTAATTTAATTTACTTGTCTGTTATTTTATTTTAATTAGAAGTAGGTATAATTATCTAGTTGTGGGAAGTGTGAGAGAAGTTTGGGACAGGTGGTGATCTTTGGGATTTTATGTCATATTTACGGTGTTGTAAACTGAGCAGCTAGATGTCCTTGCTTGCCCCTCCTGTCCTGTGCTATTCGGCCTCTGCTCTCCATGCCTCCGCCCTTCTCTTCTCCCCCTGCCTCCTCTCACCTATCACCACTGCCGGGCATTAGGGATTGCTTGTAGGGGGAGTTGGAGGTGGGTGGGGGTTTCAGACAGCGGAGTGAGCGGGCTCTCCCATAGGGGTGGTTTGGCCAGAAGACACCCTGGGGTGAAATGGTATCTTGAACGTGATTCAGTTCTGGTTCCTATACTCAAGTGCACCTTCCAGTTTGGGAGGGCAAATGGTTGGGACAACTTGCCAACCTTGTCCAACTTGGAGCTGTTATGCAATGCCAGATCTGTCTGCAACAAGACTGGTCTTTTCTCAGACTTTGTTGCTAGGGCAGATCTGGCTTGCATTCTGAGACCTGGTTGGATGGAGAATGAGGCCCCTTTTTTAGAGGCTGCTGTTCCCACTGGTACTCGGTTATACATCGCCTTGATTGGATCATGGGGGTTCTGTCTGTTTCAAGACTGAATTGGGCTAACTGGTGTACCAGTTGAGGAGGCCAGGTCATTCAAGTGTACTGTGGTGGCTGGTGTGGGTGCAGGATCGCCTCATCTACCATCCACCAGGTGATGAGAAGCTTTTCCTGCAGGAAATAGCAGATTTCGCCATCGACATTGCCTTGGAGTCACCCAGACTGATGGTTCTAGCACTTCAATGCCTGGGTCGACGATTTAATCTTCACTTTTTGGTCAACATTTCTCTAGGTGATGACATCTCTGGGCTTTACACAGGTTGTTTCCTCAGATACACACAAGGGAGGTCACTCTCTTGACCTGGTCTTCCTCCTGGAGATCGAGGCCTCCGATCTGGTGGTGGAACTAGTCTGTTGGTCTGATCACTACTCAGTTGGGTTCAATTTGAGGCCACCCTGGGTAGTCGGCCTGTGGAGTTGGTCAGGTACCACCCTTTGCGGGACGTGGTCCCTGAAGCGTGATGGCAGTTATTGACCTCTCGTTGTTGGACGAGTTTTGCACTGATCCTGAGCAGTTGGTAGTGGCCTATAATGGGGCATATCTGCAGCCCTCAATCAGACAGCTCCTGTCCGTGTTCACCCCTTCCGTCGCTCTGGTTTGATGGGGCTCTGAGAGAGTTGCGGAAGTTAGCATAGTTTAGAGCATCGCTAGAGGAAGACTGCTGCTGATGCTGACCACCGTATTTTGCTAGAGCATTATAAACTCTATCAAACAGAAATTTCCCATAAGAAGGCAGAATTCCTGTCCAGGGAAATTTCTGTCACACAGAATCAACTAGCTCAACTCTTCAGAACTGTTGACAGAATGTGCAACCCAGGCTGTCAGCAGCTCCATCGAGTTTCTACACAAACTGATTGTGATGAGATTGCTCGCTTCTTTATGTAATAAGGTTGATGACATCAGGAGGAGTGTCACCAACTTCACTCTAAGGGGGTTGCTGTTGATCGTGCCCTGTCACAGAGCCCAGAGTTTTCTGGAGTGCCTTTGACCTGCTGGACTTCATAGATATTATGAGAATCATCCAGGAGATGCGCCCCACATGCTGTAGTTTAGACCCAGGCCCTACTTCCCAATCTTGGGTTGTAGTGAGATCATTGGCCCGGTCTCAGCTCGGATTGTCTGGTGCTCTTTAGATACGGGTGTGTTCCTAGCTCCCTGAAGGTGGGGTGGTGATTCCCTGAAAAAGCTTCTTTAGACCTGGAGAACTTAGCAAACTACAGGCCTATCTCTAACCTCCCTTTGTGGGGAATGTTATTGAGAAAGTTGTGGCTGCTCAATTGGATAACCATTTAACCATCCATAATTTATACAAACCTCTCCAATCTGGTTTTCGTAAGAGGCATAGTATTGAGACTGCTTTGGTTCAGGTGCTCAATGATCTCTTGATGGCGAGAGATCTGAGACACCATTCTTTCTTGGTTCTCCTAGATCTATCATCAGCTTTTGATACTGTGGATCATGGGGTTCTGCTCGAACACCTAAGGTTCATCTGTGGGCTGTCGGTACAGTCCTCAGATGGTTTTCATCTTTCCTCGCAGGGAGAACACAGAGAGTGGTCTCGGTTTGTTTTCATCCGGGACCTTCTCTCTGCCATGCGGGTACCTCAGGGCTCGTGCTGTCCCCATGTTATTCGCAGTATATATGCTACCCCTTGAGACATTGTACATGGTATGAGCTGAGATTTCACTGCTATGCAGATGATACCCAGCTCTACCTGTCTTTGCACCTGACCAGGTTGGTGCTATTCTCGACACTGAACAACTGCCTCACAGAAATCCAAGATTGGATGAATTCCAGCAGTCTAAAGTCGAACCCAGGAAAGACTGAGGTTTTGGTTGTGGACCCATGTCATAGGGTAGAGGGACTGAGGACTGGGCTTCCTTCCGGTTTAGTCCTGGGGAGGAGCAGATTCTCACCTCTGAATGGGTGCATAACCTGGGAGTGGAGCTTGACGTTGGTCTGACTCTTCGATATCAGGTGTCGGCAGTCGTCAAGTTGGCCTTTTTCCATCTTAGGAATGTTGCCGGATTAGGCACCTTGTTCCATCCAGTGACCTGCCTGTTTTGGTCCATGCCTTTGTGACATCGCGCCTTGATTACCGCAACTCCCTTTATCTAGGGCTTCTGGGGTTGATATCTGCTGCTTGCAGCTAGTGAAAAACGCAGCAACGCGTTTGTTGACTGGGGTATCTAGAAGATCTCACATCACCCTGATGCTGCACGCTCTGCACTGGGTGCCAATACAGTGGCGGATCACCTTTAAGGTAGGTATTTTGACCTACAAAGCCCTACACGGTTTGGGTCCGATTACTTGAAAGAGCTCCTGGTGCCTTACACCCCTCTGTGACAGCTCCACTCACGGCTGACAAGGGGTTGCTGGAGATTCGAGGGTTAAGTTGAAGTCATCTGGTGCTCGTGCTTGTTTTGGATTTGGCGGCACCTACCCTCTGGAATTCTCTGCCCGTCAGCTCCAGGAGTGCAGGACGGTGGGAGTTTTAAGCAGGCACTAAAGACTTTTTATGGGGAAAGGCATTTTCTGTTTTATCCTGATTTTATATTATATGTATTTGAATATATGTCATGTTTTGTATTAATACTGTACAGCGCTTTGAAACCCTGAAAGGTGTTTAATTAAATAAATGTTATTATTAATAATATTATTCTTAATTATGTTTCTTATAAATGACATTCTTCAGCTGTGGGTTATTGCAGGATATACCACAGTCATGTGATGTGTGTTGACAAATGAAGTTACAGGATTTTACACCCATTGTATAAAATCACAATCATGCACTCCAGTGTGTGAGTTATTGAGTGACTGACCTCTTTTGTGGGTAAGAGTCACCGGCTGCGCCTTTGTGACACATGATACCACACAAAGCATAGGTAAATCCACATTATACAATGGCAGAAAGAATCCTGGCTTCTGATTGGTCAGTTGGCTGTCACAGCATGGATGTTATCCTGGTATATCTGCCCTGCTGATTGTTGGATTTGGATGATGATTTCCTCCTTCTTTAAGAAACAAAATATTTTTACACTAACAAAACATTCTTTAAAATTATTTTTAATTATAAAAGAATAAGCCATTGTATAATAGGAATAATGACCTCCAGGGTGGGTGTTATGCTGGCATAACATCCCTTCTTGGTGTTGGCCCTTGGCGGTGGCCTTGGGCCAACCACCTGAGGTGGATGTTATCTCACATAATACCCACCCTGTCAGGCATTATTCCTTTAATAATCAAGGCCCTGTTGTGCATTATTGCTTAAACATACAGCTTATGTGTGGTATGATATTACACAAGTGTGGGCCTGTTTCATACAATCAAACAGAGGTTTACTGTACTCCTACCACCCTCACCCAACCCACAAACACAGGAATATAGCAGTCCATGGGACAATTGATCCGCCTCTAACTACTGCTAACTTTCCACCTGTAGATCAGCTTATGCTGCTGATACATTGCTAATGCTTCTACAGGCAGAAATTACAATGTGAACCAGTCAGGTAGTATTATATCATATGCAAATAACTACATACCAGGTTGTTACTCTTGAGCAGATGATGCTGCTTACTTGTCACCACCCTACCCGACACCTCTGCATGGGCTCCTCCATCTCCATTAGCACTCTTTTCGAGTGCCGACTTTGTGGTTTCCACCATCTCTTCTTCAGAAGCTGCTCTGGCAAGAAAAAAAAAGAACATTTTGATTAATCCATGGTAATAATTTCTTGGTGATTCAAAATATCATACAATACAATATGAAATTTATGCAGTAACAAAATATTCTGACACAGTGTTATAAAGTCAGTAGCAAATTTCTCATTCAAGGAAGGGTGGCTTACTTTATAAATAAAAGGCAGAAACAGAATTCTGCTATGGAACTAACAAGCAGTAGCATTACTAAACTGTAGATCGCTGACCTATTCTATTTAAAGTTTAACTGTAAACGAGTGATAAAATACAAAAATATACTTTAATTTTTAACAATACACTGGTAGACAAGCAGTAATGCAATACCAAAACTTACATTAATAAAATAAGCTCAGGATGCATGCAAGCACATAAATATAAACCAGCAGGAATAGCAGATATCATTGTTAACACTCACCATTCTCAACACTTTTACGCTGCCTTTTTTCTTTTGTAGTCTGGGAGGGTCACAACACCACCAAGATTCTCCACTATGTGCCAGTCCCTGTGCTGTAAGTCATCCCAGTGATGTTTCAGCTGCTTCACAGAGCAAGCAGGCATTCACCATCCTCACTCACCTTGGCTGACATGCCTTTCAAAATGTTTTCCCTTTAAGAAGGGAAAGTCTCTTGGGGCCAAAAGATCAGTGGCCTTTTGGAGACCTCAATAACCAGAACGGTGGTCTCCTCGCAGAAAAGGGTGGAGCACATGGCCTGGTGTCAGTTTTGATGTACTACCACCGATACCCTCATCCTGTGCTGCTGCTGCCACTGTACACAACCTTGTCACTAGTTGATGCAGGAGCAGTATCCATTATTTAGAAAAGCAAAGAACTTGCAAAAAACCCTATATTTTCAAGGCATGAACTTGCCAGAAACTTGTATCAAGCACAAGGGATGATCCACAGAATTAAAGTTCTCGGAAGCAATGACACTTCTGGCAATATATGCAACTGCAAGGAACATCTGCAGAATAAGATTCCAGAGATTTTCTGAAACATCATCAAATGTGTGCGGATTATTATTCCATGGAAAGTAAAATCGACGGATTACTTTTCTGCAGAGTGACGAAAAAATATAAATCTGGGTATTCATACTGTATAAGATAAAAGCAGGTGTATGGCTATAACAGCTAAGCATGCAATCATGCTTGGTGATTATTATTTAAAAGCACTTATTCATTTGTTTGAAAATTGCATGTTTTGCCAGCAGAGTATTTCCACGGAACAATCAGACCTGCAGAATATTATCCCACCGATGGTAATTCAGTTGGTTTTGGTTCTCATTTAAAGTGAGGTTCTGCTTATGAGATAGTAAAAATAATAATTATAATAAAGGATTGAGAACTTACAGTAAGAATATGGTATTATTGTTTATTGATGCAATGGGTAGATAGAATGCTGAATTCTGATTGACAATATCTGCTTTTTGCGGGATATTATAACAACCCAATGACCAAGCTGAAAGTACTCTGTTTTAAACATGCATACCAATTACTAAACATAACCAGTTTCATAATCACAATAATGCACTGTAGAAGGTGATTTATGTTCTGACAATGGTCATAATCTGCTATGCCTTGTGCTTCAAAGCACCTGAGATGGAGCATTATGAAAACATGTAGCCCACCACTGGCGTGCAATATTGCTTGGCTAATGCATTTGTTATCTTATCAAATTTTCAAATTGCTGTATTGCTTGTGTATATAAAGCCATTTCAAAATTAATGTTTATATGTGTTTCTCTTCACAGGTCTTATTCTCCTTGGATTTCATCACACACTAATGAGTACATGTCTATCTATTGTGGGTGTAACTTCATCTTCTTCATACATAGTTAAGGTAAGTATTTTATAATAATACAGTTTGTTTAGGTAAGGTTAAATTAACAGCATTGTCAATTGAATAAAATCCTTACTTAAATTGCACTTACTGCTATGGCAATGTGATTTATAATTTATATTTTCCCATTCTTTTATTCACAGATCAGTGTCTACCTGGTGTTATACTCATCTCATCTCATGTTGCTGCTGCTTTAGGCCCATCCTCGTGCTTCTCCCACTCCTTCCATCTCATATGCTTGGTAATGAATCTAAGCTAACTGAACTGATAGAGGCCCTATATGGTGCTGCTATGTCTGCTACTTTAAGCCTGTCCTCATGTGCTTTTCCCAGTCTTGCCATCTCATATGCCTGGTGATGAACCTTAGCTGACTGAACTGATAGTGGCCTGGATATGCTGCTGCTGCCACTTTAGGATGCTGCTTAGGCCCTTCCTCATGTGCTTCTCCCACTCCTGCCATCTCATATGCCTGGTGATTAACCATAGCTGATTGAACCGATAGTTGCCTTGATATGCTGCTGATGCTTAGGCTCTTCCTCATGTGCTTCACCCATTCCTGCCATCTCATGTATCTGGTGATGAGCCTCAGCTGACTGAAATGATGGTGGGCCTGATATGCTGCTGCTGCTGCTTCGCTCATCCTCATGTGCTTCTCCACTCCTGCCATCTCAGATGCATGGTGATGAACCTCAGCTGACTGAAATAATAGTGGCCGTGATATGCTGCTGCTTTAGACCCATCCTCATGTGCTTCTCCCACTCCTGCCATCTCATATGCCTGGAGAGAACTTCAGCTGACTTAACTGATAGTGTTCCAGATATGCTGCTGCAGCTGCTTTAGGCTGCTGCTCAGGCATGTCCTCATGTGCTTCTCCCACTCCTGCCATTTCATATGGCTGGTGATGAGCCTCAGCTGACTGAAATGATGGTGGCTCTGATATGCTATTGCTGCTGCTGCTTTATGCCCATCCACATGTGCATCTCCCATTCCTTCCATCTCATATATCTCATATTTGGGCTGGCAGTATAGCCTAGAGGTTAGAGGAATGAGGTATGAATGAGCTTGATACATTCAGCAGACCAGACCTGAGTTTGATTCTCACAACCTCCACTTGCATACTGTGTGACTCTTAGCAAGTCCTTAACCGCCACTGCTCCCCAGGTCACTCCTGAAAACAGGCAATTATGCCTAGATGGGCCTTACCGGTTACTAAAGACTAAACTAAAACAATAAAAATATGCCCGATGATGAACTTAAACTGACCGAGCTGATAGAGGCCCTGATATACTGCTGCTCCTGCTGCTGCTGCTGCTGCTTGAGGCCCATCCTCATATGATTCTCCCACTCCTGCCATCTCAGATGCCTGGTGATGAACCTCAGCTAACTGAAATAATAGTGGCTATGATATGCTGCTACTTTAGACCTGTCCTCATGTGCTTCTCCACTCCTGCCATCTCATATGTCTGGTGATGAATCTCAGTTGACTGAGTTAATAGTGGTCCGGATATATTGCTGCAGCTGCTGCTGCTTTAGGCTGCTGCTTAGGCATCACAACTTGCCTGCCTAGAATCATAACTTGCCTGCCTATCCCTTAACCAACTAATCCATAACCCGATGAGACAGGCAGCCAATGGTTCCTCAAGTTCCCTGCTGGACTGGATCCTGACCAACCGCCGGAGAGGATTGCCTCATCAGGCACGCTATCAGACTCCATAGCTGACCACTCCCCAGTATACCATGTCTGGACAATCCCTCCCTAGAATTCCACACAAAATCATTCAAGTCAGAAAATACCCAGTTTTGACCCTGAGGCTTTCCTGGCGATCTAGGATGTACTGACTGTACCAGGGTGCTTGAAGCCTCTGACCCCTCAGTGGCAGCCTCCTGCTTCATACATTCCTTTGGTGTTCTCCAAGATAGACACGCCCCAAGGGTCACCGGAGGGTGAGGGAACAGCCACCTTCTGGCTGAATGGTGACTTACTTGCCCAGATGCGGAGAGAGACAAATGCTGCAAGTACTAAGGGTTCCAGAGATCCTGCTAATCTCCTGAGATATCGGCAACTCAGGAATCGGTGTAAAAGCCATTAGGGCTGCCAAAGTAACTTCTGTAAATCGGCACTACTTAGCTCTGTCAGAGATCCTAGGAGGTTCTGGAGGAACATTAAATCCCTCGTTAGTGGGCCCTCCCACTGGTGTCATGGACATGATTATTGATGGAGTCTCATGCAATAATCCCACACTATAGCCGACCACCTCAATCTCCACTTCTCGACCTTTCGGCCTCACCTTCGTTTCCGACCGATGGGGGTGGCTCCTAATATCCCTCCGATGCAGAGTGAACATCCTCCTCAGAGTATTTAATCTTCGTGACCGTGTCTGTCCTTGATGTTGGGAACACTTGGCTGCCTCTCCCAGCACTCCAGTGCAGGGCCTGACAACCTTGAGCCCAGGCTTCTCAGGCTGGGAGCAGCTACATTGCCCCTCTGATTGCCCATATCTTTAACCTATCCCTTAGCTTGGGGATAATCCTGACATCTGGAAGGAGGCAAGGATAGTCCCTGTTCTGAAGCAGGAAATCCCAAACCCCTGACAACTATCGCCCTATTGCTATTCTCCCATCCCTTGGTAAACTCCTGGAAAAGGTTGTGGTGGAGCAACTCTCAGAGTACGTGGATACCCATGAGCTGCTTTCTGGGGCCCAACATGGTTTCTGGAAGGGTCATAGTACCACTACTGCCCTGATTACTGTAACCTCTAGTATTAGATCCACCATGGATCAGGGCAAACTGTCAGGTGCTATATTTATTGACTTGTCAAAAGCTTTTGACCTTGTCAACCATGACCTACTGGTGGAGCAGCTCAGGGCTCTCGGATTCTCTCCGCATGCGATGAGTTGGATGATGGGCTACCAACGGTAGAAACCAGCCCACCTGCTTTAACAAGGTCCTCTGGAGCCTAGGGCTGTGACCATGGGAGTTCCCAGGGATCGGTACTTGGACCTCTCCTGGTCTCACTTTTTATTAATCAACTCCCACGGGTGACCTCTCATTGCCAAGTCACGCTTTATGCAGATGACCTTGTGCTAGTGGCCCTGCTCGTAATGCTGCTGACCTTAACCAGTGCCTATCTGAAGACTTCAGCAGAGTCTCGGCCTGGATTACCAACCATAGACTGGTATTGAATCCTAACAAAACTCAGGCCATGCTCTTTGGTTCCACGCCTGAGTTAAAAGCCCCATCAGCTATGCTCAAAATAGCTTGTGATGGAGGTCCTTTTTGCCAACAGCGAACTCAATTAAATATCTTGGGGTCACCCTCGACCCACAACTTGACATGGGAAGCCATATCCAAAACATCTGCAGAGCCACCAGGTGTAAGCTTGGCCTTGCCTACAGGGCCAAATACAACCTGACTCGGGAGGAGGCTGGCACTTGGGAGTGCTTCTCCCTCCCTAGTTATGGATACCACCTATTTGCCAGGTCACCTCAAATCCATCTTAATCGGTGGAACCACGGCATATAATGATATCTGTCAGTTTGCACTTGCTGCTCCCAAACTCACCCACGATGTGAGCTCTATGACAAACTCAACTGGCTCCCCCTCGGAATTCCTGATCCTTGGTGTAGGAAACTTCACCAGAAAGTGCTTGCTCCACGGGCATACCGTCGGACTGGCGCATCTCCTCCCAAAACTGGGCGCCATCCCCTACCAGCTCAGGTCACAGACCTTGAGTTATAAGTTCCACCTACCGGACCCTTATGGGGATCGTGACTTTGCCACTTTTGTGCCTAGGCTCTGGAACTCCATTCCGGACTCTGTTCGCTCTGCCCTTCCCATGGGACCTTCTGCCTCCCTGTGGTCCCACCTAAAACAAACGACAAGATGTGGCTGCTCTAGTCTCTGTAATGTAATACTCTGCAGTCCACTATTGTCCACTCTGAGTCCATGATGGTCTATGAAATATGTATTCAGTGATTCTAATGTCTATCTATGTCCTGTAACAATTTGTACTATGTGTGGCAGTATCTCTGCCCTTATACAAGCATTGTTATAGCTGTTTTTACTGTATCATGTTGTTTACCAATGTTGCCATGTATGTATACTGTATGTTTTGTGCTCTCCGGGTTGTTCCTGAAAATAGACATACTACTTGTCTAGTGTACTTTCACCGGTAAACAAAAGTTAAATAAATAAAATATCCTCATGTGTTTCTCCCACTTTGCCATCTCAAATGTCTGTGATGACCCTCAACTGACTGAAATGATGGTGGCCCTGATATGCTGCTTGCTGCTTTAGGTCCATCCACATGTGCCTGCCCCACTCCTGCCATCTCATATGCCTGGTGATGAATCTTAGCTAACTGAACTGATAGAGGCCCTGATATGCTGCTGCTGCTGCTTTAGGCCTTTCCTCATGTGCTTCTCCCACTCTTGCCATCTCAGATACCTGGTGATGAACCTCAGCTAAATGAACTAATAATGGCCTTGATATGCTGCTGTTTTAGGCCTGTCCTCATGTGCTTCTCCCACTCCTACCATCTCATATGACTTTTGATGAACCTAAGCTGACTGAACTGATAGAGGCACTGAAGCATCTGCTGCTGCAGGCCCGCCAGCATGTGCTTCACCCATTCAAGCCATCTCATATGCCTGGTGAGGAATCTAAGCTGAATGAACTGATATAGGCCCTGAAGCTGCTGCTGCTGCATCTTTAGGCCCACCCTCATGTGCTTCTCCCACTGTGCCATCTCATATGTCTGGTGGTGCCATCTCATATGTCTGGTGATGAACCTTAGCTAACTGAACTGATGGAGGCCTGATATGCTGCTGCTCTAGGCCCGTCCTCGTGTGCTTCTCCCACTCCTGCCATCTCATATGCCTGGTGATGAATCTTAGCTGACTGAACTGATAGTGGTCTGGATATGCTGCTACTGCTGCTGCTTTAGCTGCTGCTTAGCCATGTCCTTATGTGCTTCTCCCACTTCTGCCATCTCATATGTCTGGTGATGAGCCTCAGCTGACTGAAATGATGGTGGTCCTGATATGCTGCTGCTGCTGCTGCTTTGGCCCATTTTCATGTGCTTCTCTCCTGGCACCTCAGATGCCTGGTGATGAACTTCAGTTCACTGAACTAATAGTGGCCCTGATATGCTGCTGCTATAGGCCTGTCCTCATGTGCTTCTCCACTCCTACCATCTCATATGTCTGATGATGAACCTTAGCTGACTGAACTGATAGTAGCCTGATATGCTGCTGCCATCACTGCCTTAAGCTCGTCCTCATGTGCTTATCCGACTCTCTACCGTCTCCTTATACCTGACCTAAGCTGACTGAACTGATAGAGGCCCTGAATCTGCTGCTGCAGGCCCTCAGCATGTGCTTCACCCATTCAAGCCATCTCATATGCCTGGTGAGGAACCTAAGCAGACTGAACTGATAAAGGCCCTGAATCTGCTGCTGCATCTTTAGACCCACATGTGCTTCTGCCACTTCTGCCATCTCATATGTCTGGTGATGAACCTTAGCTGTCTGAACTGATAGTGTTCTGGATATGCTGCTGCTGCTGCTGCTATAGGTTGCTGCTAGGCATGTCTTCAAGTGCTTTCCCACTCCTGCTACCTCATATATCTGGTGATGAGTCTCAGCTGACTGAAATGATGATGGCCCCATATGCTGCTGCTTGCTGCTTTATGCCCATCCACATGTGCTTTTCCCACTCTTGCCACCTTATATAGAAACATAGAAACATAGAAGTTGACGGCAGATAAGGACCATAAGACCCATCCAGTCTGCCCATTTCTTTTCCTACCTTATAATGTGCCATCGGCCTTTGCTCTGTCAGTGGCCCATCTATTCATACTCATCTGTATTGCTCCTTATGCCTATCCCATGCCTGTTTGAAGCCCTGCACTGTATTCATAGCCACCACTTCCTGAGGTAGGCCATTCCATGCATCCACCACCCTTTCTGTGAAAAAGAATTTCCTCATTCCCCTTAATCAGCCTCCTCTAGTCTCACTGTATCCTCTTCTCCTGCTATTTTTCTTATATTTAAACATGTTAGACTCTTTCACCTTGTTAATGCCCTTAATGTGTTCGAATGTTTCGATCATATCACCTCTCTCCTCCTTTGCTCAAGGGTATACATATTGAGCTCCGTTAATCTGTCCTCATATGTATTCTACAGTGTAGTCCGTGGACCATTTTGATTGCTCTTCTCTGGACTGCCTCAGTTTGGTTAATGTCCTTGTGAAGGTGTGGCCTCCAGTACTGCACAGTACTCCAGATGGGCATAACCAGTGTCTGGTAAAGAGGATTATTACCTCCTCTTACGACTTGTGATACCCCTACTAATACACTCTAGCATCCCCTAGCTCTACTTCTTTAGAGGTCCACTTGATGATTTCAGGTCATCTGTGATGATGATGCCCAAGTCTCCTTCTTTGTGACAGTCAGCAACTCCTCCCAGCCTATAGGTGGCTTCAGGGTTTCTCTTCCTATGCATGATCTTGCACTTTTTGCATTAAATCCCAGTTGCCACTCTTCTGACCATTTTGCTAGTTTATCCAGATCTTCTCATTCTGCCCACCCCATCTGGTCATCTACTCTGTTGCAGATCTTGGTGTCATCTGCAAACAGACAAGCTTACCTTCTAGTCCATCTGCAATGTCACAAATGAAGATATTGAAGAGGACTGGCCCCAGGACTGATCCCGAGGTACCCCACTTGTGACTTGCATCTCTTCTGACTGTATACCATTTACCACTCTCTGTTTCTGCCGTCAACTAGTTTGCCACCCAGTTGACCAACTTCTGACCCACCCTGAGCCTACCCAGCTTATTTATCAATCTTCTATGTGGAACAGTGTCAAAGCTTTGATGAAGTCAAGGTAGCGACATCAGCTGCTCCCCTTGGTCTACCACTCTGGTTACCCAGTCAAAGAAATCTATGAGATTAGTTTGAGAGGACCTTCCTTTTGTAAACCGATGCTATGGATTCCAGGTGTTGCACTATCCTTTCCTTAAGGAGTGCCTCCATAATCTTGCCCACTATTGAGGTAAGACTGACTGGTCTGTAGTTCCCTCCTCCCCTGCTACCACTCTTGTGGGGCGGATCACATGAGCCCTTCTCCAGTCTTCTGGGACTCTCCTGTGCTCAGAGACTCTAAACAGTTCTGCTAATGGCTCTGCTAGTTCCACCTCAGCTCCTTAAGTAACCTGGGATGTATGCCATCAGGTCCCATTGCCTTGTCCAACCTGAGCTTAGCGAGCTCTTGTAGGACCCTTTCTTTTAGTGAAGGGATTAGTGCGCACCTCCCTCCCCTGTGTCCATGGTGCTGAGCTGTGGGCCCTGCCCTACCTTCTCTTCAGTAAATACCAAGCAAAGTATCTATTTAGGATAGATGCTTTTACAGGGTGCTTCTCCACACATGCTCCCTTTCTCCTTGAGCTTATCAATACCCCTCTGGACTTTATGCTTTCACTAATGTATCATAGAAAGTCTTGTCACCTTCTTTTGTATTCGTCCTAGTGTTTCCTCAGTTTGGGACTTTCCTGCTTTACTGCCTTCCCTACTTCCCTTAGGGCAGTTGGGTATGCCTTCCTATCTTCATCCTGCTGTGTTCCATTATATTTCCTGAAGGCTAGCCTTTTGGCTCTGACCTTTTCTGCTACTGTATTTGAGAACCAAAGTGGTTTCCTTCTTCTTTGCAATTCCTTTTCTGTCTAACACAATGGGATGTTGCTTCAAGTATTGCATCCTTAATGCTTGCCCACTTTGCCTGTATCCCTCACCTGTGTTTCTTTTTGCCAGGGCTAGCTTAACTCTGTTGGCCATCTTATCAAAGTCAGCCTCTGAAGTCCCATATTTTGCCTTGAAATGGGATGATTTAGATGTAGTGGCCAAATTGAACCATACCATGTGATGGTCTCTGGCCCCAGGTGACCTTCTACCTGGAGATCTTAGATCCTTCCCTGTTAGTCAGTACTATATCTGGATAGCCCTGTCTCTTGTGGGTTGTTGTACCAGTTGTTTGAGACCCTCCCCTGGAGGGAATCCACCATGTGTTTAGTTCTGGCAGGTGTTCCTGCTGGTATTGACCAATCTGTATCTGGCATGTTGAAGTCTCCCATTATCAGAACCTCCTCTTTAGCTGTCATGTTTGTATATCTTCTAACAGTAATGTGTCTATGTCCTCCTCCTGGTCTGGGGCCTGTAGACAACCCCAGTTCTTTTCTGGCTGTCCCATTTCCTGTTTCCAGAGTGACCCACAGTTCTTCTGGCTCCTTATGTGTATTCTGAATTTCTGTAGCTTTGATATTTTCATTGACATACAGGGCCACTCCACCTCCTTTTTCACCTCGGTCTCTTCTGAACAATACATAGCCAGGTACTGAAGTGTCCCAAGTGTGGTTACTGGTAAACCACGTCTCACTAATTGCTACTATGTCCAGTTTAGCTCTGACATTATTGCCTGCAAGTCTGGGATCTTATTTCCCAGGCTGTGAGCATTACTGTACATGACTTTCCATTGGCCAGATTTTGGTGTGTTAGTTGTTGGGTGGCGTTTGGCATTTCTCCTCTTCATCTATGGGGAGGCGGACCTTTTCTTAGCCGGTGATACAAATGAACTGCAAACATGCTGAATCTTTGTTTGACCACTAGCTGAGGGAGGTGTTTCTTCCCATTCGGACGTGGTGTGTTGCACCTCCCATTTGCTAGTTTAAATATTCTGCAAAGACGTCAAACTTCTGCCCCAATGCACTGACTCCTCTTTAGTCAGATGTAGTCCATCAAATTTAAAGAACTTTCACTCCCAGAACTGTTGCCAGTTCTCTACAAATCTGTGTCCTTTTCCTGGCACCAGCCCTTGAGCCACAGCTTACTTCCCCTAGCTCCCTTCTCTGACCTTCCGTCCATCTGCCCCTCTCCCAGACTGGCAGGATCTCAGAGAAGGAGATGTCGGATGAAATGGATGATAGTTTGTCACCCAGCCTGGTCAGGTGTTCCTTGGTCTCCACAACTGACCAGCTGGCGGATCATTAGTCCCTATGTGTACCAGGACATCAATGTTTTCTCCTGCTTTTGAACAATTTTAGCAATGCAGTCTGTGTCTCTCACGCTGATGTACCTGGGAGACATCTGACCATTACCACTGGCTGGAGATGGGTATCAATTTCCGAATCATGGATTCTCCTATGATCAGAAGTTTTTGGATTTCCTTTTTCTTTTTTGTTTTGGTTCCTGATTTGGGTGAGTTTTGTTGTGCTAGCTCCTGTGCTGCAGTGTCCTGCTCTGCAGTGTCCTCTGCCCTTGTTTGATTTCAGAGATAGAGGCAGATACCTGTTTGTAGTGTTTATATGGTTTTGGAGGTAATATTTTGGAGAGCACAGAGTGATGAGGCACCTGATTTGCCCCTCCTAACCACCTGCCAACCTTCTGTTGGATGTTGGGGAAATGGCGGTGATTCTTATAATGTATTTCTCTGAATATGAAATTTGAGGCGCGCAATCTCTGCCCATGCTGCCCAGAGCTGAGCCCTAAGATCTCCAATGGCCCAGCATGTGGACAGTGTCCTAAATCCTGTAAGGCTGTCCTTCTAAAAGTGTTCCACAGTACCTGCAGATAATGATATCCATTCTAGATATGCTTGGTGATGAACCTAAACTGACTGAAATGATAGATGCCCTGATACGCTGCTGCTGCTGCTTGAGGCCTGTCCTCATGTACTTCTCCCTCCTGCCATCTCAGATGCCTGGTGATGAACCTCAGCTGACTGAGCTAATAGTGGCCCTGATATGCTGCTGCTTTGGGCCTGTCCTCATGTGCTTCTCCACTCCTGCCATCTCATATTCCTGGTGATAAATCTTAGCTGACTAAACTGATAGAGGCCCCAATGTGCTGCTGCTGCTATTGCTTTAGGCCCATCTTCATGCTTCTGCCACTCCTGCCACCCATATGCCGGGTGATGAACCTTGCTGACAGAACTGATAGTGCTCAGAATATGCTGCTGCTGCTGCTATAGGCTGCTGCTAGGCATGTCTTCAAGTGCTTTCTCCACTGCTAGCTCATATATCAGGTGATGAGCCTCAGCTGACTAAAATGGTGATTGCCCTGATATGCTGCTGTTGCTGCTTGTGGTCCACATGTGCTTCACCTACTCCTGCCATCTCATATGCCTGGTGATGAACCTAAACTGACTGAACTGATAGACGCCCTGATATGCTGCTGCTGCTTAAGGCCCATCCTCATGTGCTTTTCCCACTCCTGTCATCTCAGATGCCTGGTGATGAACCTCAGCTGACTGAGCTAATAGTGGCCCTGATATGCTGCTGCTTTAGGCCTGTCCCTCATGTGCTTCTCCCACTCCTGCCATCTCATATGCCTGGTGATGTACCTTAGCTGACTGAACTGATCATGGCCATGATATGCTGCTGCTGCTTAGGCCTTTCCTCATGTGCTTTACCCACCCTGCCATTTCTTGTGACTGGTGATGAGCTTCAACTGACTGAAATGATGGTGGGGCTGATATGTTGCTTCTGCTGCTTTTGGCCCATCCTCATATGCCTGCCCCACTCCTGCTATCTCATATGTCTGGTGATGAACCTCAGCTAATTGAAATGATAGTGGCCCTGATATGCTGCAGCTGCTTTAGGCCCATCCGCATGTGCTCTGCCCCACTCCTGTCATCTCATGTGACTGGTGATCAACCTTAGCTGACTGAACTGATACTGGTCCTGATATGCTGCTGCTGCTGAGGATGTCCTCATGTGCTTCTCATGCTCCTGCCATCTCATATGTCTGGTGATGAGCCTCAGCTGAACTGATGTTGGCACCGATATACTGCTTCTGCTGCTCTAGGCCCATCCTCATGTGCCTGCCCCACTCCTGCCATCTCATATGACTGGTGATGAACCTCAGCTGACTGAACTGTTAGTGGCTCTGGTAATATGCTGCTGTTGCTTCTTTAGGAAAAAGATAAACACCCTTGGACAAGATGAACTAGTAATGTGTAATGTCTCACTCTTTCAACTGCTCAGACTGCTGAGAAACCCAGACCCAATTTCCAGAACTGGATCTGCAGAATAACATTACACTGAAACAATTATAATTACAACGATATGGATATGCACAATGAATATCCAATTAAAGACAATCTGACAGCTATTTTAAACAGCATCAGAGGGGAGGAATAGTATTCTGAGGAATAAAACATTGGCAGAACAGTATTCCGTAGTTCGCCGCTATCATTAAATTAAAAACAAGGACACCATTATGATACACTGCACAATGTATTTGCATGTGTCCAATCTAGCAAGAATCAAGTGGGTGACATTTCATTTAAATTCATTAACTTGATTCTATGGAAATTGAACTTTAGTCTTGAGGAAATATGTTCTGTGGAAAATTATGGATATCCAAGTAACATATTTTTGCATTTAAAATACAGACAGAATTCCACTGGAACGCAAGGTTTTCCATGTGGAAATTTCTGCTGGTGGAATGCATATTCCACCAAATTCCACCAGTGGAATTTTACATTCTGCACAGCACTATAAAATACTTAAATACTGAATACTCAACTCTATTCAATACAATTAAAACATACATAAATATGAGGCAGTATAGCGCAGTGGTCTAAGACTCTGAGCTACAAATCTGGTGACATCCAACAGACCAGACCTGGGTTTGAATCTCACAACTTCCACTTGCATACTGTGTGACCCTGGGCAAGTCACTTAACCTCCTTGTGCTCCCAGGTCGCTCCTGTAAAAAGCTTTCAGCTTAGTGTGCTATCGTGGTTAAACAACTAAAAAAAAATATTTAATTAAGCAATAATGCATGACAGGGTGTGGTATATCATGGGATATTAGCACACCTCAGGTGGTTGGGCAACACCTGAGAAGTAACTACATCCGATGCAATACTGCACACTCAGAGTGCATTATTGCTATTATGAACTGGATTACATGTTTTGTAAAGAATGAAGAAAAGAATAGATTTTAAAGAATATTTTAAAACTGAGTTTCTTGGTAGTGTAAGAGTACACTTGATAAAATGGCTTCACCAACATACAGGTACGTCAACAACAATGTTGTCAACATCCCTCACAGCGATGGGAACAATTATGACTGTCGACATTGTTCCCATCAGAAACTGAAGTGTATTTTTTGGGAGTTTTCCTCAGCACCCTCCCATCTCTAAATAACCAAATGTGAGTCAGAGTTGGTTTGGGGTGGGAAGTAACACCAGGAGACAGAGTGCCAGTGTGCAGTGGGACCATCACAGCAACCTGGCGAACTTTGTCACTGTGATGGTCTTTGCTGTAGAAAAGTCAATGTGCTGATGTTATACAGCAAAACATAGTTCTTGGGCAGCTGTGGTCAGCAGGTGACACAGTTGTTGGAGGTCACAGACAAACTGGAGCTCTTGTGACTGTGTGACTCTGTACTACTAACAGAGTGACCTCCTCTCCTGTGAACTCCTATGCTTTCTATCATTTTTAAATGGAGTAAGTGTTATGTTTTCTGATGTTTGGCTGTGAGGGGCCATTCTGTGTGCCTTTCTGGTAGTGGGTGAATGTTTGGCCACAACCAGCCATTGCAGTATGCTAGTCAGGGTGGGTTGTGTTTACTGAGTGGCAGTACTTGGAGTTTTTTAATTTGAATTTTCAAAAAACTTTAGAAATAAGCAAATTATGTGGCCAGTTCTGGGATTCTTTAGTTTTCTGTTTGTTTTGAAGGGTTGGTGAGCAACAATTGCGGTCGGCCGTTGTTGTGCTTGCGCTTCTCCTATGCCTCGCCATGTGTTACTTGAAATAGAAGACACAGTTGTTTTAATTAAAAAAAAAAAAAAAGAAAAAGACCTAAACAGAATTTTGGCCAAGATGGCAATATGTTTGTTGTGATTGCATTGTTGAGCCTGGCTTTATTTATTTTGTTTTTAAAGCTGCTGCCTCATCTGTTGCACTTGGTGATCAGGATATCAGCAGAGCAATATGTGATGCTGTAAAGAGGGTGTTCCTGAGACTGTTTAAAATCATGAATATAGGAGCCAGCCAAGTGGCACTGAGGATTGAGACGCTGAACGAAAACACCACGCCATGCTGGCGACCCGTGTTTGGGAACAAGCATGAGCCATCAGGGGTTGGCAGGGAGGAGAGGATCGAGCATCTTTAGGACAGTTCTCCTCTTCCATGGAGGGAGGAGTGGTGCTTCCGCCAAATGACAGCCATCAGGTGGAGGCCTGGTGCATGTGCATAACTGTGGGCACCACAGAAGGAGAGTGCTGCTGGACTTCCAAGGGCGCATGCACACCTCCACATGTGCATCCTGTGGGTACACCCCAACAATGGGGAAGGGATGAAAAATTGGAAATCACCTCACAGCTGCAGGATGACAATCGACCTCTCAGGCTCTGCACCCGGCGACCAGGTGAGCTGTGAGTAAGTCCTGGCGAGGCTGGGGTGACAGGGCTTGGGGGTCAGTTATAGTGGGGCAACTGTGAAGAGAAAAGTCGATAAACACCTACATAAAAAAAAAACATGGGTATGTAGTCAGATAAGTCAGATATATTCACTGCTGAGAGGATCTCTCAGTCAATCAGGTTGCTAGATTTTCAGAAACCAGTTCAAAAATATTTATAGATGATCTATTCAATTTATCCCCAAATGCTTGGAAAAACAGAAAAGTTTTCAGACCCCATTTAAAAGCCTCCACCAAGGGGCCTTCCTCAATGTCCTAGGCAAGGAGTTCTATAAGACCGATTCCACCTCAAATGCCGGTCCCCAGATGATTTCCATCTTGCCTGTTTTTCTTCTCCTCCCTAGTCTCCAGTCTTGTGGAATACCTCAGGGTTCTGTCTTGTCACCATTGCTGTTCACTGTGTACATGCTGCCCCTGGGAGGACTCATTAAGAAATACGACTTTGGTTTTCATTGCTATGCTGATGATACCCAGCTGTATCTTTCCTTTTCACCTGGGACATCCAATGCAGTGAATGTGCTTAACAACTTCCTGCTAAAATCAATGACTGGATGGCCTCCAGCTGGCTGTGACTGAACCCGATAAGACTGAGGTACTGGTAGTGGAGTCAAACAAGAGGCGTGATCTGATGGCCACAGGTGCAAAGACAGGACTTGTCCTGGGTTCTGTGCCTTGAGGGCCTCCTCTAGGGTGCATAACCTGAGTGTTATTCTGGACAGTGGTTTGACACCTGAAACTCAAGTGTTGGCCATGGTCTGTACCACTTTTTACCATCTGAGGAATATCGCTAGGATTAGGCCCTTGGTTCTGCCCCTGGACCGCCTTTCCTTAATGACTGCCTTTGTGACATTGAGGCTTGATTACTGTAATGCACTCTACCTCAGGGTCTCAGGAGGCACCCTCCACCAGCTTCAGCTAGTGCAGAGTGCAGCCGTTAGGTTATTGATGGTGCAGTCTAAGTACTGCCATGTCACCCCAGTGCTGCGCAACAGCACTGGCTGCCAGTCAGGTGGAGGATCCTCTTTAAAGTGGGCTTGCTCACCTTTAAGGCCCTAGATGACATAGGCCCTCGTTACCTGGTGGATCTTCTTACACCTGCTGCTCCAGTCAGTTCTCTCCATTCCTCCTTGAGATGCCTCCTTGCAGTTCCCAGTACAAGGCTAAAACTGCCAGAGACAGAGCCTTTAGTGTCACCGGCCTTCCTGTGGAATTCAATCCTTCCACCTGTAAGGGAGGCCTCCTCAGTGGAGGTATACAAGGCATGCCTTAAGGCCTTCCTGTTTCAGCAGGCCATTCCTCACCCCATTTTGAAAATATCGCCCTGTTCTGACTTGTTACACTGCCTGCCCTGACTTTTTATTTCTTTATTTATTTACCAAATTTTCATTTCTTAGTATTGTAGTTTTTATGATTATTGCTATTTATTGATGTGCTCCCTGTTGGGTTTTGTGTATGACTCCCAGAACCACAGGGATTAGGCATCTTTAAATAAAATTTGCCTTGCCTTGCCTTGCCTTTGGGACTACCAGGAGGCTTTCCTCAGTGGAGCAGAGATGGTGATTAGGAATGTGAGGATGAAGTAGCTCTGACAGGCAACCAGGGCCCAGTCTATGCAGGTCCTTGTAGGTCATGAGACCTACTTTAAATTCACCAGCAGCCAATGAAGTTTGTACAGTACCAACAACACATGACAGGAAATCAAAAGGCCTGTCAGTAGACAAGCCAAAGCATTCTTCAGAAGCCACAGGCATTGCAGTGCCCTCCTTGATCCAAAGGTACAGAACATTACAGTAGTCAAGCCTCAAGGTCATGAATGCATGTATCAACATGGTCAGATCAACCAGGAGGAAAGGGACATATTCGGTTGATATTTCATAAATGATAAAAGTCAGTCAGGACAACTGCTGCCACCTTAGCCTCCAGTGTTAGCTTATTGCCCAGGATGACTCCCAGATTTTTCACCTTGGTGGGGCAAATAACCTAGGAGGTTGGAGCCAAGCCCAGTCTCCCCTCAGAAGCCTCCACTCCTGCCCTTTGACACAGCTCCACCACTAGTACCTTAGTTTTCTCAGGGTTCAGTCTCAATCAGCTCAATGACATCCAGGACTGGATCTCAGACAAGAGAGGGTGCCTGTAGAGGCACAGCGATGGTAATGAGACAAGAGAACCTAGTCTAATAGGAGTGATTGGAAGAGCCATATTTGGGACAGATAGATTCAGTTATGAGCCGTAAGATTAAGACCCTCAATAGGAAAACAATAGAGGTCATGGAGGAAGAGCCACTCTACATTAAAATCATCCAGTACCATAGTTAATCATTGGAGGCAGGGAGGTGAGGAAAGCATAGATGAGGAAATAGAGCCTTGTTTGGCTTAAGCACATACATACATACATGCCACTAATAAAAGCAGGAAGTGAGAAAAGGAGTCTGAATCAGAACAAGAGGAGCCCATAGGAGGAAGAGATGGAAGGTATAGAGACATCACAATGAAGACCATGTCAAGCATAGATAGCAAGATTGCCACCATCATTGACACAATCTTGCCTGTGTTATGCATGGTTGATTATGTCCGATCACCCATTATTAACCATGGAGGATGGCCAAGATTCAGTTATAACAAGAACTTCTAGCTAGTGATGAAAAGCCCAAAGTCAAACATGATCAATTTTAGAAGAATCTGTGTGTTCAGTTGACAGACTCTGAGACATTTAGAGGGGGAGAAAAGAAAAGGCAGAAACTGAGCCAAATTTGGTGCAACATCTTCAGAAAGCAGTATAAGGAGGGCATAGAAACATAGAAGTTGATGGCAGATAAGGACCACAAGGCCCATCCAGTCTGCCTATTTCTGTTTCTGCCTTATGAATGTGCCATAGGCCTTTGCTCTGTCAGTGGCCTATCTATTCATACTCATTTGTATTAAGAACTATAGAAAAGATTACCATGCTGTATGCATTGACAGTGTAGGGTCCTGGTGGAGGAACTGGTGGACATCCTGGAAGGCAATAGGCTACAGGACTCTAGACAACATGAGTTCATGAGGAAATTCCCTTACAAAAGTAATTATATGAAATGTTTTCATGCTGCACACTTAAAACTATCCAAGTGATATGCATGCTGCAAGTATGTCTTAAATGTGAAATTGGAACCAATTGCATGCATATGGTATGTGTGCAGCAAGCAAGTGTAAACCATGGTTTTATGTTAAATTGGGAAAGACTGCATTCACGGCGGCCTAGATTTCTGTCCAACTCGAGCAGTGTTATGCATTGCTAGATCTATCAGAAACAAAACTGCAGGACTTCCGTGCACCACCTACATGGATACAGCTTAACCAGAGAGTTCTGAGTGACTCCTAGAATAAATCCACAGTAATCCTCTTGCATCATTATCTTTTTCAAAAAAGTGCAGTTGCATTTTCCATCGAAATGGCAGGGAGACCTCCGAGGCAAAAGATTTTACAAATAAGGGATTAAAGCCGAAATTTAAGCAACTTTCAATTGGAACAGCAATGGAGGCCTTACCACCAGCACTTGGCCTGACAGCAGAGAGGAGGCTGAATCGTAAACAGAGGAGAATGAGGAAACGGATCAACTGAATACTGCCCAAGCAATAAAGCAAATCTTAAAACAGTCAATAAAATTGAACTGGCATTCTCAGACCATAAGCGACCTTAAGAGCATAGACCAGAAAGTGATATTGAATGAGACAAAAATCGCTCAAGTCATGGAGGCACAAGAATCCACAGACCTGTCCCACTGTACTTACTTCAGAGAGACAGGCTGGTCCAAGAGCGCTTTGGAGGATGCCAGAAACAGAGCAAGAAGAAATAATTTTAGAATATACTGCACAAAGGAAGGAGCAGAAGAGGGCTATGTGACTGGCCTAGACTTCATTAAACAGGTACTGCCCTCCACACTCTCCATACCATCTGACTTAACCTCGAAATGGAATGGGCACACTGATGCTGGGGCAAAACCTACAGACCCAAATGCTCTTCCTATGTCGTGGATAATAAGGATGCTCAGATACCAAGAAAAGAGTATATCCCACAAGAAGCTTACCAAAAATCCCTTAGCTACGAAGGAACCAAATCTTCTTCAATCAAGATCGTTTCAGCAGAACTGCAGGCCAAACTAAACATGGTGAGAGCAGTTGTGAGAGAATTAAAGGAAAACAAATGAAATCCCAACTAATGTTCCCAGCAAAACTTAAGATGTATACAACGGAGGGAACTAAAGTCTGCAATTGGCTGGTTGAAGCTGTGCAGTTTCTGAGGGAACACCAGGTCACCCTTCCAGATCTTACCATGGAAGCAATGGAGAAGAAGTTAAGTGCAGGAACATGGAGTCTCAGTGCGAAGGACAAAAGCAAAATCTGCTGTGGCAGCTTCCAACCATCTTTCAATGGATGTCACCAGACTAGCAAAGAAAGTGGCAATGGATTCAACTGCAGAGATATATCTGGCCAGCATTCTAGCATGGAGGACTGGTTATATTTCCCTACTCCTTGTAAGTTGTTTTTATGTCTTGATTTTCTCCTTCTCAGCTGTTTTGGGGGGCAGTGATGTAATCAGGAAAAAGACTTTCGGACACTGGCACCAGAAGCAAGAGACTTAAATGTTTTGGAACTCCTCTACCTCTCCTCAGAAGGGGACTTTGTTTAATTTCAGCTGTTTAAAATCATAATCCCTAGTGTAAATCTTTATTTTGTACAATATGATATAATTCTTAGAGGGAGAGGGGGAGTTGCAGTAGTGAGAGGTGTCACCCAGAAAGAGAGCTGGGGTGCAAAAAGAGAGAGTCACAGCATCCGTCATCAACAGGCCTAGGGAGGACATAGTTGTTGAAATAACCAGCTATAGTCGGCCTGATTCCCAAGGAAACAACAAAAGGGAAAATAGTTGGCTTTAACCTAGTGAGGCATTACACCTTGGATGTACATTTGAAGTGATATGAAAGAGAATGTGCTGAAATGTTGTTACCACCAGCTGATAACTGAAATATGTGTTGTGGTCCATGTTAGGACAATAGTTCATGTTAATGTTAATTCTATTACTAGACTAAGAGCTACCTATTATGAAGGGACAAGAGAGAAATACAGGAGATGGTTTGGGGATGGGCTACACGTGGCAAAACCTGTTCTTAAGGATAATGCCTATGATCCAAATTATATCATACAGTATAATGTGAAGGGAATACATTCCCTATTAAACAATCCAGGTTGCTGTCAGAATTAAAGAAACTTAATTGTGAGGTGGCATTCTTACAAGAAACACATCTCATGGAAGAAGAACATCTAAAACTTAGACGGAATTGGGTAGGACAGGTTGAGTCAACCTCCTCCAACAACAGAAAACAATCAGGAGTTGCAATTCTATTTAGAAGAGGCAGCGCCTCAAAAGTACCGCAGTAGAAAAGATGAAG
Source organism: Neoceratodus forsteri (assembly GCA_016271365.2). NCBI lineage: Eukaryota > Metazoa > Chordata > Ceratodontiformes > Ceratodontidae > Neoceratodus > Neoceratodus forsteri. The sequence continues at coordinate 62,665,487 of CM028130.1, forward strand.
AGTGACATTTTATTAGAGTCTCAGCAGAATACCAAGGGAGATACTTCATTTTGTAAACATTTATACCCCTACCACAGGGCCCACAGCTTTTTATGAAACATTTTTCAAAACATTGCAGATTTACTACAGGGGCAAGTCATACTGGAGGACACTTTAATATTGCACCGAGCGCAGCTCTGGATAGATTTGCAAGGATGCAAATCCAACATAAACAAGCATTTGTCAATGCTGAATGTTGTCTCGCTGCCATTGGCATTGGTAGTGTAGAGTTAGAGATGCATAATAGGAATGGCAGTGAGTACTGAGTGATGCCAACCCCATCCCCCCCTGCAGAGACTGACAGGCATTGGGGTGTGCCTTTGGGTCATCAGCTATAGCGCTCATGCCATTTTACCTCACCCTACCCTGTAGATACTGACAAGTGTCGGTGGTGCTTTGGGGTTTTGGGCATTATACTTACTCCATTCCATAAGGAAATATGTTGAGGTAGGTACAGTATAGGAGAATGGGGTGAACTTTGTGGCTGAACACTGCAAGGCACACCATGATGCCTGTCACTGGCTACAGGGAAGCGGATGGGGTGGAATGGCAAGATCATTACAGTTGATGATCCCAAGTCACACCCCTGATACCTGTCAGTCTCTACAGGGTGGGTGCTACAGTTGGAAACCCTAACACCATAGGCAAGTGTTGGTATTTTCACTCCAAATTTTCAACATGGGCTTTTTATGATCCCACCTCATGAAAAGCGGCACAGTCAGTTTGTTTGCTGAAAGGTGGTTTTGCACAGCGCTATGCCACTTGGCGACACAGGACAAAACACATTTTGGGCAGGATGTGAAAATGACAACTGTATTGTTCATGAGGAGGCGTAAAAATAGCAACGTTGAAATTCTGGAGTGAAAATATGACAAATTGGTGAAGTCATGAGCATGCATAGAAACCGCGCAACACACGTCCATAACCCAATTATTTTTGGGAGTTTTTTAGCCACATTTTCAACATAGGCATTTTGGGACCTCTCCTCATGAACAGTGGTGCTGTGATTTTGTTAATCAGTCCCAAAGTTGATTTCCACAGCGACCATGCCATTGTGTGCCACAGCTGCAGAAACACATTTTGGACAGCCTGTGAAAATGACAGCTGTACTGTTGATAAGGAGGTGTGAAAAATGCCAGTGTTGAAATCTAGCATGAAAATATTGCAAATTTGCAAAGTTACAACTGCGTGGAAACTGTGAAATGCATGCTTGTAACACAGTCATTTTATGGACTTTTGGCACCTCATTTTCAACGAGGCATTTTAGGACCTCTGCTCATGAACAGTGTCATTGTCATTTTCTCAAACTTTGTCCCAAAATTGATTTCGCAGTGATGACTGCGCTATTGTGCTCCGGACGGCGAAAACACATTTTGGCCAGGATATGTAAAATGACAGCTGTACTGTTCTTCAGGAGGTGGAAAAATGCCAATTCTGAAAATCTGGAGTGAAAATATTACAAATTCACAAAGTTATGAGTGTACATGGAAACAGCGCAATGCACGCCAGAAACAGTCATTTTGGGATTTCTTTCACCAAATTTGCATCATAGGCTTTTTGAAAGTCTTCCTCATGAACAGTCATTTGTTAGCTCGGTCCCGAAGGTGATTCCATGCAGTGACTGCAAAATCACCTTCGTACCGTAATAATGCCATGACAGTGACTGAATTCATGAGGAGGGTCCCAATAACCCAATGTTGAAAATTTGGTGCAAAAATCCAAAATATGCCTGAGATATGCAGCAAAGTTGAAAAAAACTATTTTTGCCATTATACAGCTTACCGACATTTCTTCAGTTCAGGTCGGCTTTGAAGAGTGCAGACGATTCCGGTCCATGAAGATCATCACGCCAGACTTCGGAGGTAAGAATGGGGTGAGGGAGGTGTGGGGAGGCAGGGTGCACAGAGGGTGGGTGCTGGTTGTGGGAGGGGGCAGAGGAGACCAGGAGGGACTGTTTTCTTCTTTCACAGGGTTAAAAAACAAACATTGCAGGACGGTCTTTATTTTTAGGGTTTGGCATGCTGGGGTGGACTTCAGCATGCCACCTATGTGTTGGGGGATGCTGTAGCCAATGGAGAATTGGGCACCCCATCGGAACAACAAAAGGGGCAAGAGCCGAGGGGATTGGGCACCCCGCATATAACAAAATGGGTGCATTATGCCGACAGGGAGTGAGCTCCTCTGTCGGCACATACATTGCATCAGGGCATGCTGACAGTGGGATTGGGCACCCCGAGTTGGCGTTATGGCAAGCAGTGTGCGCCATGTTACATTTTTTTTCACCAGGAAAGACGCCTGAGGTCCGCTTCATATGACGAGCTTTGCTCGCATTACAGGGACCTTTCATTAGATGTGCTCACCATATTATGTATTCATGGTGTGGCGCCAGCATGCAGGCTTACTGGGAAATGAGGGACGACCTACTGATCGTGCCTGCATTCACCCAACAGTGACCGCCTCAAATCTGATACTATCAGAATATGTTAGCTGTGCATACATGAGCCAACATGAAAAGCAACCCAGATCTTAATGGGTATGACCAAAGAACTAGGGTTAGGGATATATGGAGGGATCAGCATGCTGGGGAATGAGACTACACATGTTATTCAAATCCTCACGCCTCTTACTTGAGGATAGACCTTTTTACATGCAGCAAAACAAACTGCATACCATTAGACAATCCCGGATCCACCAGATAACTTTATCAGACCACTCATCTTGATTAGTCTAAATCTCCAGAACGGCCCAAGAAAATCAATATGGAGGCTAAATATCTCCTTATTAAATAATAAACACTTTTTGATCCAACTTGTGAACAAAATTCAAGACAAAATTCAAGCAATTCATGACATTGGTATTCAACAAAGGGTGCTCACAGATATCTAGTTGGGAAGCTCTAAACCTAGTCATACGAGGAAATCATTAGTTATGCCTCAGCTAGAAAACATTAAACCTCTTAAAATATAATAGGTTGGTATAAGACATGAAAAATTGTGAGGAACAACACAAAAAAAAAGTAAACCTAGGTTATTTCACAAACTGGTCAGGGCCAGAGAAGCCTTAACACAATATGAGAACAAAAAGGAGGAGGAAACCTAAGATTTTGCAACCAGAAATATCATGAAACAGGAGGACAGGCTGCAAGGCTACTCATATTAAGATTAAAAAAGACAGGCAGGCAGAACAGTACCAAAATTAAAAACAACAAGGTACCAACTAAACCATGGATCACCCAGATGAAATTGCAGAACAATTTTGATGTTATTATACACAACTGTACCAAAAAGACACCCAGATGGTAAATAAAATGAAGCCACAAGGAATTGCTAAAAAATATAAACTACCTAAATTAAAGGGAGATATGGAAAAGGATCTGGGTAAAAGTTTATCAGAAGCAGAAGTATGTTCCATAATAAGATTCCTCCTGACAGGGAAAGCTCCGGGCCAGATGGCATTAGCCCTATTCTTACACAGGTTTACAATACTTGCATTACGGATAACAAAGCACCAAAATCGTGGCATGAGGCCATCATAACCACAATTCCTAAACCAGGTAAACCTCTGGATGTCTGTGAAGCATATCGTCCTATATTACTTCTAAATCAGGACCTACAAATCCTTACAAAATATTAGCCAATAGGCTACAAAAATATATTGAACATCTCATCCTCCCAGACCAAATGGGATTTATTCCCAATAGACAACTAACAAACAACATAGGAAAACTTCTAAATATTATAAAATATAGAACCCAAAAGCTCAGCACAGTTAGCCCTTTTCCTAGATGCAGAAAAGCCTTTGATAGGCTAGATTGGGAATATTTATTCACAGTCATGGAACACATGGGGTGAGAGTTTCCTTAAATGGGTTCAGTTGTGTTAATTTCACCCCACAGCCAAAATTAAAGTGAATGGAACTTTCTCGAACTCTTTCAATATTGAAAATGGAACCAGACAGGGTGCCCATTATCCCTTTATTGTTTACTTTGAGTTTTGAACCCTTAGCTACAGCTATTAGACAGAATGAACATATTAAGGGTATTAGGATGGGATCTCAAGTCTGAAAGTGTCTCTGTATGCAGACGACATGCTGGTCTATCTGCATGAGTATCATAAATCCATGCCACACCTGTTACAGCTTTTCTCCCAATATAATGCCATTTCAGGGCTTAAAATTAACACAGATAAATCAGCGGCTTTACTGCTGGGGAAGAGTAGTAAGAGAAGGGAAAGAGACATTCCTTTTAAATAGGTAAAAGAAAAAGTTAGATATCTTGGTATGAGTCCCATGAACTTATCCCAGCTATACCAGGTTAATTACGGTAGACTGTGGCAACAGATATTTGAGGACCTTAAGAGGTAGAACTACTCCCCCTCTCCTTGTCAAGCAGGATAGAAATGATTAAACAATATGTCCTTCCCAGACTGCTCTTCCTCTTCTCCACCCTGCCGGTCATGATACCACATCAGGACTGGAGGGTGCTCAGAGAAAATCTCCTTTTTCTATGGGCAGGAAAGAGGCCCTGTATAGAAAAGCATGTTAATGCCCCTAAAGAATGGGGGTCTGGGTTTACCAAATTTATACAATTACTACCTGGCTGCTCAAGTTGGACCAATAATAAAGTTACTAGCACTCCCCGAGGAAGGCACCTGGTGGTCATTAGAGGGTAATAGACACCCAAAACCCCAGTAGGACTGTTGCCCTGGACCATTCTCCCAAAAGAAATAGGACAGATCAGGAATTGCTAGACAAAGCATACACTACAGTGTTGGCTTAAGGTCAGAGCACACTGGGAAATCCCATCTCGAGTGTGGTCACAAATACCACTAAATATCTCCCAAACTTCCCATTGCAAAATCTGGATAAATGCTTTGAAACATGGGAAGTGCTGGGTTTGAATACCTACTCAATTTGACAACAGGGTATAGTGTTAGACTATAAAACTCTACAAAATACCTATAATTTATCACACAAAAGATTTTACAGGTTCCTACAATGTCAACATTACAGAAATACAGAGGTGGGGAGTAAGATACTATACTCACTGCCGGTAGAAATGATTCTGGTAATAAACACAAAGCGAGACAACAGAACACAAAACAACTCATCTCATGTGTGTACCAAAGCTACTGAGGGAAGGGGTGAACCAGCTATACAAGCCATACAAAGTAAATGGGAAACAGAAACAAACATTGTTTTTGAAGACGAAGAATCAATTAAAATTTGAAAGATATCCACCATACCACCTCATCAGCAATATGGAGAGAATATTGGTGGAAGATAACAGGAAGATTTTCATCACCCCAGAAATAACTAAACATTTGGGTAACAATAGGTCAGACAGATGATGAAGGAACTGCGGGGTCCAGGAATGCATTTCCACATCTTTTGGGACTGCCCCAAAATCATCATGTACTGGCAGGATTTAGCCCAAATACTAAAAGAGATGCTAAATCTACAACAGCCTTTGGGATTCAAACAACTAGTGTTAGGCTAACCCCAAAAGAACTCAGACCAGAAGCCAGTAAATATTTGTACTGGTTGTTGGTGGTGGCAGGATGAAGGCCATCACCCAAAGTTGGCTGAGTGAGAGAACCCTAGGTAGACCAATAGTGGAATATAATAAGGAAGATCAAGGCAATGGAGGCGTCACAGCTAGAATAAGGCTGGAATTGAAAGATATAACTCAAGGTGGCACCTACTTCAATTATTACTAAACGCAGGGTACCCCATACCTGTACCAAATATTATTAGATTAAAGGGAGGGAACATCGAACCACTCATCCCATTTCAAGACCCCCATATGCCTTGATTGCCTCTCTATACAGTCCTCTCTATTCGAGGATAATAGATGAAATATCCTGAATAAGAGGACAAGTGTTTAATCATGCATAATAGTGTCTCTGTTCCTTCAACTTCAACTTAAACGTATAGCTAATATGGTTGAAAAAAGAAAGCAAAACAGGTAGCTCATAAGTTTTTGTTTATTGAGTTAAACAGTTAATGTTATAAAGTCTTTACCTCTTTTATTCAATGAAAAATACAATAAAGGAGATTTAAGGTCTCATAGATATAGAAAATATAAGGACAGCAAACTAAGTACATAGAAGTAAACAATATGGGATGTCTAATAATAGTAATGTGGAAGAATCTTTTCTGAAGAAAGAAATCCCAGGGTTTCTCTTGGCAGTGACCTGGGTGGTATCAGGAACCTGAAGTTGTTCAGCACAGAGAATGGACATCTCCCTAGAAAATGAATTAAATAAGTTGTATTCAAATGGTAAAATGTATACAAGTCTTCAAAATCAAACAAACAATGAGGACTAATAGAGTCTGAGATTAATTTTCTGTTTGAAACATGTATTGACAATCTTGTATGTATTGACTTAAATAGATCTCAATAAACTTGATATTTAAGTAAAAAAAAAAACAAGACAGAATTATTGCAGATCTTGTTGGGACAACTCATCTGGCTTGCATCACCAAGACCTGGCTGGATGAGAATGCGGCCCCATATTGGTGGCTGCAATTCCGGCTGGGTACTCAGTGATACACTGCTCTAGATTGGGCCGTGGGGTGGGGGTTTGCAGTCAGTTTCAAGACCTAACCTGGCCTCACAAGTGTACCAGTTGAGGAGGCCAAGTCATTTGAATGGCCGTAGTAGCAGGTGAGGCTGTAGGATCACCCTCATCTACCGTCCACCCTGGGAAGAAAGTGATTCCTTCAGAAAATAGCGGACTTCATGATCGACATGGCATTTGAGTCACCCAGGCTGATAGTCTTGGGTGACTTCAACACCTGGTTGATGACAAACTCTCTAATTTGGACAGACTTCCTCCAGTTGATGACATCACTAGGCCTCACACAGATTGTTATCTCTGCTACTCATAAACACGGTCACTCTCTTGACTTTGTCTTCCTCCTGGGATTGAAGCTTCTGAACTGGAGGTGGAACCAGTCAGATGGTCTGATCACTACATTGTGAGGTTCAGTTTTTGAGTGCCCCCTCATAGGCCAGCCTCTGTGGGGATGTTCAGGTACTGCCTTTATGAGAAGTGAGCTCTGATGGCCTTGTGGCAGTACTTGACCCATCGAAAATTCATGTTGGCAAGGGGCCAGAGGGGCCTAGTTCAGGCCTATAATAAGGCCGTCACTATGGCCCTGGACTCTATCGCTCCTGTCCGTGTTTGTCCTCTCCCTTCGCCCTCGGTCCCCTTGGTTTGATGGGACCTTGAGGAGTTGCGGTGACAAGGATGAAGGTTAGAAGCACCGTTGGTGGAAATCCACCCTGGAGGCCGACCATCTTAGATTGATGGAACATTACCAAGTCTATCAATCAACAATCACCCGTAAGAAGGCAGAGTTCCTATCTGGGGAGATTGCTGTTGCTCAGAACTGACTGGCTAAGCTCTTTCAAACCATGGACAGGCTGTGCAACATGGCCTGTCTTCAGTCCTGAAGAGCTGTTTCACAATTTGAGTGTGATGAGCTCACTCGGTTCTTTGTGGATAAGGTGGCGGCACCAGGTGGAGATCCAACTGGCACACTTTATGGGGTTGCTAGTGATCGGTGTTCAGCCACTCTCCCTCACTTTGCCTGAAGTACCTTTGACTGACCGGGTCTTTGGATGTAATGCGGATTGTCCACAGTATGCACCCTATGTGCTGTAGTTTGGATCCGGCCTTACTTCCCGATTATGGGTTGCTGTGACACCATTGGCCTGGTCCTTGCAGGGATAGTCTGGTGCTCCCTTGAGTCGGGTGAGTTTCTAGTTCCCTGAAAGAGGTGGTGGTGATACCTCTCCAAAGAAAACTTCCCTGGACCCAGGCTGCCCTGCTAACTACAGATCTATCTCTAACCTTCCCTTTGTAGGGAAGGTGATTGAAAGGTAGCGCTGCAGTTGGAGAACCATTTGACCACCCATGACATTTACGAACATTTCTAATCCGGTTTTGAATGAGGCACAGTACCAAAACCACACTGGTTTGAGTGCTCAATGATCTCTTGATGGCAAGAGATCAGAAGTGCTATTCCATCTTGGTGTGTCTTGATCTCTCCTCAGCTTTCGAGACCATGGACCATGGGGTATTGCTCGGCGCCTGAGATTCATATGTAGCCAGTCCCGGCACAGCTGCCAGGTGTTTTAAGTCCTTCTTCACTGGCAGAACACAGAGGGTGGTGTCGGGATTTTCTCCTCTGACTCATTCTCTCTGCCATGTGGGGTCCCTAAGGGGTCAGAGCTGTCTCCCATGTTGTTCACGGTGTACATGCTGCACTTGGAGACATTTAAGACTGTATAGGCTGAGGTTTCACTGCTATGCTGATGACACCTAGCTCTACCTGTCTTCGAACCCGACCAGGATAAATGCAGCTTTCGGTATTTAATAACTGCCTCACTGAAATCCAGCACTGGATGAAGTCCAGCTAGCTGAAGTTGAACGTGGGAAGATGGAGGGATGGTTGTGGATGCAGGTCATCAGATAGAGGGGTTGGGGCTGGTCAGCCTACTGAGGGCTTTACTTGAGGGGCTCCCAGCTTCTTACCTCTGAATGGGTGCAGGACCTGGGGTGATTCTTGATGATGGGCTGGCACTACAATCCCTGGTGTCGGAAGTCATCAAGTTGTCTTTTGCCATCTGAGGAACATCACAAGGGTCAAGCATCTAGTTCCATCTGGTGATCTTCCTACATTGATCTATACCTTTGTCACCTCATGCCTTTGATTACTGCAACTCCCTTTGCTTAGGGCTGTCAGGGGTTGATATCCACCACTTGCAGCTGGTGCAGAACGCTGCAGCTCAATTTTGACAGGGACCCCTCAGTATGTCATACTACACCTGTGCTGTGCGAACTGCACTGGCTGCCTATTCGGTGGCAGATCAATTTCAAGGTCGGGCTTCTGACTTACAATGCCCTACACAGACAGGGCCTGGACTACCTGAAAGAGCTCCTGTCTCCCTACTGGCCCAGGCAACTGCTCCACTTGGCTGATGAGGGGTTGCAAAAGATACCAAGGGTATCCTTAAATTCCACAGGGGCCTGCGTATTTATGTATGCGGCCCCAGCCGAGTGGAATTCTCTACCCGTCAGCTATGGAGTGCACAACTGTGGGGGTTTTAAGCAGGCCTTAAAATCCATTTATGGTGCCAAGCCTACTTGAGCTAATGTTATGGATTTTACTGATTTTATGCATATGGTATTGTGTTTTTATTCTTTTAGTTTAATTGTTTATCTTCTGTTAAAGTGCCTTGATAATTTGAAAGGAACTCAATAAATAAAGGTGTTATTATTATGTGGTGTGTGTGCAAAAGCAAGTGGTCACTGATAACTGCACATGTAAATGCTAAATGACTTGCTGCTGATCACACCATACAAAAGTGGGAATTGATGAGATTCATACCTAGTTCAGTGCCTTTAACCACTATGACATACTGTCTGCACACATAGTATGCTTGTACTTCAATACATATTGTATCCGAATACATCTGCACGCATGCAGCATGCTTGTTGCCACTGTTATGCTTTTCAGTTTTCTTGTCTCCCTCCTCTCAGTTTCACAGTTGAACTGTAGCACACATAACAATGGAAACACGTGTTTTCCACCCAAATACACAAACTTACCCACAAAATCCTTAATTACTTCTGTCTGTCCTGTACTCATACTATTTTCTCTCCATAGTTTTGAATGCCTCACACAAACAGACTTTAGGTGCAAACACAAAGTAGTAATAACTTGACACCCCACCCACATGGCCAGTCCCCACATGCACCACACTGTAGCAGGTACAGCCATACTGCTACAGACAATCCTAAAGTATAGATATAAGTAAAAGTCTCTTACTTGAGTACTAGGGAGCCAGAGGCAGGAGTCTTTAACAAATGATGTCAGTGGGTCAGATTGCTGGGGGTACCCTCGTGAAACGAATGGAGTTACTTTTATTACTACTTTATATGTTATGATGGTGAGTTTGAGAATACTGAAGGTCACTGTTCTACTAACAAGGCCATTGTTTGTCTAGCGGTGACCTTCATTCTCTCAACTCTCCATCAATAATGTACAAAATAGTAATCAAAAGTACAGCTCTTTCATTTTAATGAACACCCCTGCAGTCTCCTTTTCCCTTTGTCATAATGTGCCTGATCATGGGGATGTGGAGGTCAGCTTCTCTGGGGGGCATAAGACTGACAATAGTGGGGCTCCAATAGTCTGTACATATCATACCGCTCAACAGTCTGTGAATGCAAGGGACAGCTCTAGAATGTCTGTAACATCTCTAAGGTACAACTTATTTGTTTTGACTGAAAAGTGACATGCAAATTAGGAAAAATTCAAATGTATAAGATTCATCTGTATATACCCCAAAACAGTGCATCAGATTTAGGCTTAAACCCATTCAATTACTAATCAAATTTTTCCTGGCCAATGTTCTGCCCCCTCCCCAAAGAACTTTGTCCTGATTTTCTCCCGACATCATTCCATTCAGTACCCATCCCCTATGGGTCATGAAGCCACCAAAGGTGGAGAAATGTGAAAAACACATCAATATTTCAGTCTTTCCTCAATCCCCTGTAAAAAATATTTACTTTTTACTTACCAGGCAATATGGCCAGAACATGCAGCCTGGCATAGTATACCACCAGCCCAGTTTTCAGTCTGCTCCCCTCTCTTTTCCACTGGAAGCTGGATGCTAGAACCATCCATCACAGGTCCATAACGTGGTCCATGACCAAGTCACCAGCCAGGCCTCTGCCCGACCTAATGGCACCCCTGGTAAAAATTAAGTCTTAGATGCTAATGCAATGGTTTCCACTGTGTTCTGAAGTACTATATCTCCATGTTTCATGGTCTGCGTGATCATGATGTGGGTTTGTGTCCTCATTGTCCCTCATTTTGAGTGTCCATGTCCCTCATTTCAGTGACAAAATATGAGGTATGGTGCATGCTTCCAAGACCCTACTCAGCACACAGAGTGCTGAGCATGGCCATAGTGTATATGCTCAATACAGAATGACAAAGGGAAAGTAAGTGAGATGAAACAGTTATGGAGAAATACATTTCTAGCATTAAATATGCACAAAGGATTTACAAGGTCCAAACCAAAAAGGATAGGCTTCACAACACAGAGGCCCTCTTTGTACATCTGGAATGGGGATGTTGGCTGGCTATATCCTAGGCATTTAATGCAGTAAGCAAACAATACTTTACAAATTAATGGCAATTTAATGACAAAAATCAAAAAGCCATTTAGTATGGTATGGGCTTGCACGCCCTTTGGTTCACGTTGTGAACTAATGAGTGTGCAGCCCTACCGAGCTGTCAGTGTATGGCAGGGGCAGGCGTGGTGGTGCTGGTCCTGGCTATTGACGGGGAAGTGGGGCGGTGGGGCTTAGTGGTGGGTGGGGAGGGGGTACACTAGACCACCAGGGTAGTAAGTGTATGTTATGAGTTACAGATGCCCGTGATCAGGCAGCGATCGGTCCACTGGACCACCAGGGATATTGGATGGGGGTTATATTACTGATGCCCGTGATCTGGCAGAGTGCGGTCCACTGGACCACCAGGGATATAGGATGGGGGCTTATTCTTATAGACAAAAGCCTGTGATCGGGCACATAGCGGTCCACTGGACCACCAGGGATGTAGGACAGGGATTTCACTACATAGATGCCTGATGGGGCATGGGGGGTGCCGCCAGATGCGGCAGGAACCGGGTGGCCACTCACGGGTGGCAGCTGCCATGTTGCACCCCTGCAATGCGGCAGCTCACCTGTGGTGGCCATCACTTGTTCCTTTTTTTGACTTAACTTTGTGCAGGCACAGGTAGGGGTTGACCATGCATGACTCTGCACATCCCAGGCTGAATATTGGGCTGTGAAAGTTGTGCATGGGCACGCCCCCCACCTGTGCCTGCATACAATACTGATGCGCTCCGGTGCATAGGGATTTGTGCAGCCCACTTTTCCCTTTTGAATATTGCGGGGCACATCAGTGGGTTGTGTATGGTGCAACACTGTTGCGCCATGCACAACCCTTTGAATATCTGGGCCCTTGTGTGAAGAGTTTGCTCAATTCTTCTCTGACAAGGTGTCTGCAATCCATCTAGGAATTCTGCCAGTAAGCCAGAATATGGCCGACAGTGGTCACCTTCAATGTCAGGAGGCACTCTGCCTATTTCAGGCAAGTTTACACCAGTGGAGGTGGTTGAGGTCATTGAAGTTGCTCCAAGCTGAAGACACATATTGTGAACTGGACCCAGCACTGACAAGTTTCTTGATGGGATGTGTCGACTCCATTGGCCTGGTGTTCGCCTTGATTGTCTGGTGATTTTTTTATCAAAGGAGGTGTTCAGCTTCCTTAAAAGAGGCACTGGTAAGACTCCTTCTGAAGAAGCCATCTTTAGACCCTGACATCAAGGTGAATTACTGTCCTATCTCAATCTCCTTTCTTAGGAAAGGTTGTTGAGAAGACTGTGGTGCACAGCTTGAGGAGCACCATGAGACCTTTGTTCTATGAACCTCTCAGTCTGGGTTTCATGCAAGGCATATCAATGAGACTGCATTAGTTTGGGTGCATAATGACGTCCTCAGGGATGGGAAAGAGATCGAGGAGAGGGTCAATTCTCATTCTCCTTGATCTCTTGAGCATTTGATCGGTGGACCATTGTGTGTTACTCGATCACCTGAGACATTACTGTGGACTTTCTGGCACCATTGTCTGCTGGTTCAAGTCCTACCTCACGAACAGAAAGCAATGGGTTGTGATGGGAATTTCTCCTCCTCCCCAAGCCTACTGTCTTGTGGGGTACCTCAGGGTTTGGGCTTGTCACCAATGCTGTTCGCCGTATACATGCTGCCCTTGGTGTGCTCATTAGAAAGTACAACTTGAGTATTTAATGCTATGCAGATGATGGTTCCAGGTGTATCTTTCCTTTGCCTCTGGAACATCAATGTGGTGGAGTTGCCTAATAATTGCCTAGCAAGATGAATGACTGGATGGCCTCCAGGTGGTTGTGACTGAACCCTAATAAGATGGAGGTGTTGGTGGTGGAGTTGAATAGAAGGCATGATAGGCTGGCCTCTTTTGTGGCAACAGGGTTGTTTCTGGGGCCTACTCTATTGAAGGCCTCCACTAGGGTATGTGATTTGGGTGTTATTCTCAATGATGGGCTGACACTTGAATCCCAGGTGTTGTCTGTTGTCCACACCACTTTCTATTATCTGAGGAATATCACCAGGATTAAGCCCCTAGTTCCACCTGAGACCTCCCCACTTTTATACACAGCTTCATTACATCTAGGCTTGACTACTGTAATAAGCTCCTCTTCAGGGTCTCGGGGAGGACCATCTGTCGGCTGCAGCTAGTGCAGAACATGGCTCTAGGCTGGTGACTGGACAGCCTAAGTACAGTCATATCACCCCAGTTTTGTGTGAACTATACTGGCTGCCAGTCAGGTGGAGGGTTCTCTGCAAGGTGGGCCTGCTCTCCTTTAAGGCCCTACGTGGTCTTGGCTCTGGCTATTTGTGGACCTTCTTACACCTGCTGCAATGGTCTGCTCTCTTGGCTCCTCTTCTAGGGGCCTCTAGTGATTTCAGGATGAGGTTAAAGACTACGGTGACAGACCGTTTAGCATCTCCGGCCCTGTCCTGTAGAATTCGCTTCCTCTAGCTATTAGGGAGGCTCCTTCAATCAAGGTATTCAAAACCCACCTCAAGACCCATCTGTTCAATCAGGCCTTCCCAGACTTACTTCTCTAAGCAAACATTTTAGTCTTTATTGGCTGCAGTTTAGGCTTCTGCTGTATTTTAACTATTATTATTAGCCTTCTGTTTTATATTTATGCTGATTTTTTTGTTTTATCTGTGCTATTGTTCAGTGTATTTTGTATTTGTATGGCACCCAGAGCCTCCTGGATTGGGCACCTAAAAATAAAATTCCTTGTACCTTGCTTTGCCAAGATGAACCAAAGCGTGCAATTATGAAATGGGGGAGTTGTGCTGGAAATCACCACGGAGGAAAAGGTTCTAGTGGTCATGATATTGAAGAGGCTGAAAACAACAGTACATTGTGCTAAGGCTGTGGACAAATCAAACAAAATACTGGCTGGCATAGGAAGGGGGATGAACTGTAGAAGTCAGGAGATGATCATCCTATTGTACAGGCCACTTGTGCAACCACACCTGGAACACTGTGCAAGGTACTGCAGTCCACACCTGAGTAGAGACTGTGACAAGGTGGAAGCACTACTGTACGGGGCAACAAAGATGTTTCATGGACTAGAGAACAGGATATATGAGGATAGGCTGCAGGACCTGAACATGCATAACCTTGAGAAATGGAGGAAATGTGGCAACATGATCAAGACACACAGGTACCTGCATGGAAGAAATAGGGTGGACACCAAGGAACTTTTCTTCTTGATCTCAAATACAGGGATGAGTCAGCACTCATTTTAACTTGATGGAGAGATTCAAATGGGATGCCCATAAGTACTTTTCTACACAAAGAGTGGTGAATAAGTGGAACGCGTGCAGGAGGAAGTGCTACAGACCAATTCAGTGAACAGGTTCAAGCAGGGATGGGAGAGTACTTGTACTTGATACTTGGTAGGATGTCGACAGAAGTAAGCGTTAGCCATCTAGACTGTCACCCACATCATGTGGTAATCATTGACTAGTACCCCAGATGTCGATCCAGTTCTCTCTTAAATGCTTCAGATTTAGGTATGTAGACCAAGGGATGGGGTAACTCATTCCTCATTCTCGGTGCCCTTACAGTAAAGTAATTTTCTCTTTTTGTGTGAATTCTATGTATCTCCAACTACCTATTGTGTGACCTAAGAGCAATGGTCCTTTCTTTTAATGTAAGGTTGTAGGAGACTAAGCCTGGGTTCTGAAATATAGTATATAACTGCAAGAGATCCTCTTGAGTCCATCTAAGCTCCAGGACATTATATTCTGTTCTTTTAGCCTAGCACTATATTGTTTGTTTTTAATTTTAGGATGAGCTTTGTGGCCATTCTTTTACTCCCTCCAAGATTATGATCCTGTTGTTGATATTGAGACCAAAATGGGAACCACAGTCCACAAGTGCTCTTATATGACTTGTAAAGCTTCATCAAATAGTCTTCATTCCTAGCTATAACAGACTTTCTAAGGATATTCATAATCTTTTAGCAGTCTGGGCTGTTTTCCTACTGTGGTGTGCATACACAAGTTATTATCAATTAGTTCCAAGATCTCTTTAAGTTTCCACTGATGGCAATGTGGTATTACATAGCTCATAGGGCTCATTGGGGTTATGTCGATCCAGGTACAATGCAGTGCATTTATCAAGGTTAAATTCCATTTTTATTCCTGGAGACCCAGGTTTCAAAAGATTTCAGGTCTTTAACTAGAGATAGATATTTTTCCTCTGCACTGACATTACAACTAATTTTAGTGTTATCGCCACATTTTACAATTTGATTCTTTAGTTCATGTTGAAGATCCCCAATAAAGTTGCTAAATAAGAATGAGCCCAATTCTGACCCTGGGAGACCCCACTGGTGATCTGTTTTAGTGTTGATAGTCTGTCCTTTTGTAACCCCCTGTTCCCTGGGGTTACTAAAATCCCATCAGTGTCAATGTTAGATAGGGAGGGCAGCTGATAAATATCTAGCTAAATGGATTTTCACCTTGTTCTTCTCTGCTGCTTGTTCACAGCTGAGAGCAGAGAGGTGATGTCATTTAGAACTCGCAGCAACCTCGCCACACAGGTTATGAGAGGGGGATGAGTTTTAGAATTCTGAGTCAGTGTCATCCAGCAGCTCAGAGAGTGAGCAGCTCAGTGTGTGGAGTGTCTTTATTTTTCACCCTAGTGGAGGACATCCTTTCCTGACTAGTGAAGTGGTGGATACTGTCTTCAGGGGTTCCAGTGCCTTTATGCCATGTGGGATGAGGGGGACTGCAGAGGATTTTTAGTGCAATCTCCTGATCCAACCTAGAACTTTTTATGAAGCTGCCTTTGGTGTACAAACTGTGAGTAGATTCTGTCTGACTTACCCAGGATATGTACCTGCCTTTTTTTCTGTGGGGTGACTCTCTGATAAAGGAACCCTTTCACCCAACTTCTGTGAGGATTTTCTCAAGAAGACTTATGTTTAAATGTTTGCTGACAATAGTGGTTGTCCCATATGTGACTTGCCCTTTGTTCAGGACTTTAATACACCTTAGTGGTGTTCTGATGTTAAATCTGCTAAACATTTCAAGATAGCATCATTTCTACAGTTTCAGTATTTGTGAGGTGTAACTTGGAGAATGGCTGGTATGGACGTGGAAGCAAAAGGTGGGATACTGCCCCCATCTGGAGTGACCAGTTCAGCACTTCAGGTTCCATAAGGGCACTTGTTTCTTTTTAGTGCATGTGGCCGATGCCTGAAGAAGTTTATCCTTGTATGTGGGTTTTGCTAGTTTAGAGCCTTGAGTACTCCGCTGTAGCCCATGTGCTACATTCCTATCCTATGCCATATGGGAACTGTTCTAAGTTAGGTCTGCTGACTCTTTTCCAGGAGATTTTGTGTGTTCACCTTGGCTAATTCCACATTCCAGATTTCTAATCCTGTGTCATATGGGAACTGTTCTAAGTACTGGCCTAGTGCCATTCCAAGGAGAGATTTTGTGTGTTCACCATGGCTAGTTCCACATTTCCAGATGTTTAATCCTATTATATGGAGGTTTGAGTGTCTGTTTTCTACATTGGCATTGCCTTATCCACAAGAGTAAACCCTTGAGGGTCCATCTTTGCTTTTGTTTCCAACTTTGTTTTGGAATAAAGCCACTCTAGAATCACAACCTGGTATGGACAAGCTAGTTACTGTTTCCTGTGTGGATTTATGGGGTACCCTGTCCAAGTGCAAATGTAGCATAGCCCTTAACAAACATTCTGTCCTCAGGACTTGGGTTTAGTACAGGTCTGTTTTTGTTTATTACACACATTTTTGTGTTTCTCTGTATAACAACTGCTTTGTACCCGCACCCTCTCTTTTCCCCTAAACAGAAAAGTATTGGGGTGTACCTAGTTAAATAAGTGGCCGGTGGGGGTTACATATGATTCTGACCTGTTGTGTTCATCCCAGTAACCACCAATTTACCAGTTTATCAAATAATGACTGTACCCCATATTGACCGGTTTTGAACCAATTCAAAGTGGGGCACCTTGTCAAAGGCTTTTTAAAATTGAAGAAAATTACATCTATTGGTAGTTCTGCATTCGTACTGGCACTAACAGAATCATAAAAAACTATAAGCTTTGTAGTGTGAGATCTACCCTGGGTGAATCCATGTTGTATTGTGTCATTTAACCCATTTGCAATGATTTCAGTCTCCAGCCTTGTTTTACTAACTTTCCTATCAATTTGCCTGGGATGAAATAAGACTTATTGATCTGTAGCTACTTGATGTTGACTTACTGCCCTTATATGTATGGGCACCTCCACGCTTTCCTCCAGTCGTATGACACCACCCCCACTCTTAACGACTTATTAAATAAAAGCCCCAATGATCTGCATAGGGTACTAGAGATTTTTGAGAAACTTAAGTGAATTCCATCAATTCCTGGTGAGGAATTGGATTTTAGAGATCTAATAGCGTTCAGTATAACCGTCAGCAAAACCTACTGTGTTAATATTATCTTGGGAGCTTGTAGTCATGGATACATTGCTAATGTTAAAACCAGTAGAGAAATAATCATTAAATGTATTAGCTACTTCTGTTGGGCTGTGTATAGTAACTCCATTTACTACTAGTTGCCAATAATATTGCTCCTTTCCTCATGCTATTTACATAATTAAAAGAGATTTTTGATTACCTTTAGTGCATGATATCTTCCATTCTACTTTGTTCATTTCCATTTTATTAGCTGTTTATTCTTTTTAAGTTCTGTCTTGTAACTCAATTTGGACTGTTCAGTGTTATTCTCTCTTAGTTTGGCATAGGCCCTTTCTTTCTTTTTTATCTGTGCCTTTCATTTTTGTCATACATATCTGCAGTTTGTTATTTATTAGTTTGTTTTGGACATACCAGTCCTCAACTGTGTAGAATAAATTAAGTAATACTGACCAACATTCCTCAGCTGTTTTGTCCTGTAGTTAGTTATCCCACTCATTTGACTGTAATGTGTTGTTGATATTCACATAGTCAGCTTGCATAATTAATAACATAGATTTTGTTTGTGTCAATGATTTTTACCTCTGAATTATGTTAAATATCAGAATGTTATTGTCACTGCAGCACAGTGTGTACTTAACTAAAATGTCTGATAATCACCTGTCTTAGTTTCATATAACCAGGTCCAGAAAGTTCTGATACTTGGTGGGTAATTTGGCCCGCTGCTCTAAGTCCAGTGTGAGCAGGGTGTTAACAAAAATGGTTTCATTGTCAGAGCTGCCTATTAATTTATCTCAGTCAATGCCTGGGAAATTGAAATCTCCATAATAACTATGTCTGTTTTCTAGAGAAAAAATACATTTCTTTTAATATTTATTAATTAAATTCAGGAGTACTAGATGGTGGTCTATAACATATACCAGCGCCAAGCTTCTACTGTTGTTTAGTTGAATATGTATCCAAAGACTCTCTGTATTTGTAATATAATTAATTTCCACTGTTAATTCTACTACCTCATATGCCTGTTTTATAAAAGAAACACTCACCTCCTCTCTTTGATACTCTGGGCCCAATTTCAAAATGGGGTACTCCTGTCATAAGCGACTTGCTAAACCCAATGGCAAGTCATCCTATGCGACATGCATTACGCAGTTTGGTATTCCAGAAGCAGCCTGCAGCATGGTGTGGTGGACTGCACCCAACTGGATGTCCACCAGCTGCAGCCCCTATGGCACAGCAGAAGTGGGGTTATGGCAGCAACTGTGCCTTATTCTG
This sequence comes from Neoceratodus forsteri, assembly GCA_016271365.2. Lineage (NCBI taxonomy): Eukaryota > Metazoa > Chordata > Ceratodontiformes > Ceratodontidae > Neoceratodus > Neoceratodus forsteri. The sequence goes on from CM028130.1 coordinate 62,684,443, forward strand.
AAAGGGTGGCTGCCATTACCCCTCATTGGATTACAAGTCCCACTGTGGCACTCTGGGGTTAGACCAGCATTTAGCAGGTCTAAGGGGCATCTGTCCTGGCAAAATGATGGTTGTCCACCCCGCAGCACCACAGCATGCAGACAGCCATGCCCCATGAACACCCCAACACAGTGCGGCCCCTCCTCCACAAGTCTGGATGCCACTGGGCCATTTTAGGGTGCCCCATGCCCTGTGCCACACTGTCTAACCCCCATGGCCCTCTGGGCTTGTGGGCTTATTTCAGAGCTGGGGCTCTGGAGGAGCTGTTCCTCATGGTCTCTGGCCTTGGCACCCAGGTCCATTATGCCATTCCCATGGTGCTACCCTGTGGCTGCCACAAGTCATGAGACATGAGTGCTGGGGACCCTGCCTGTCCTGGAAGAGGGTGCAGGGTCCCTACTTACTGACACATGGCACACTTCGCATACAAGCGTGAGTTGCGCCATGCAGTTTGGAATTGGGCCCCCATTTTTATAATACAATTTATAACCTGTAATTTCACTAGAGAAAAAATGGAGTCATCCCAACATGTCTCTGTGATTCCAAAAATCGATATTGTCCCTATGCATTACTAACTCTAGCTTAGTGTTTTTTATAAAGTTTAAACTTTTAGCATTAGTAAGAAGAAACTTGTAGTCTTTTATATGCTTGTGTTAGAATCACTGTTACATAGAACAGTGGTATTTACCTATTCCCTCTCCTGTTAGTTTAAAGTACTGGATACAGATTCCTCAATCTTTCTGCCCAGTAATGCAATACCCCATCTGCTTAAATGTAATCCATCCCAGCTGTACAAACTGTAATCCAAATTAAATCATTCCCAATATGTAAAACGCTTTATTCCTGTTTCTACTGTCCATTTCCTGAGTCATTCTTTCAATGCTTTTATTTTGTTCTATTTGTATTGGCCAGGTCTTGGTACTGGAAGAATCTCTGAAAACATATTTCACAGCCCTAAGACAGAAGCAATTTTTGTGTTAGCAAATCCTTTTTATATTTTCAATGCTTGATCCATTAACATTATTAGTGCCAACATGAATGACTACCAGCATTATTACCAGCATTTTAAAGGCCTGGCTTCAACCTTGTCCACTATATCTAAAATCTTGGCCCCGCTGAAGCTGATTGATATTTGATTTAGTTTGTCAGCTCTATATATTTGTTTATCACAGAACTCACCAACAGAATCTCCTATAACAACGGTCTGCCTCTGCTTTGTGTTATTTGCATTTTCAAATTATCAACTTCTATAGCAGTATTAATATAACAGCCTTATGAATTAGTTATAAAGGAGGCAGAAACACTGGAGGAGGGGCCACTAGTGCCAGTGCAGAGTAGTTGTGTGTGGTGGGCGAGACTGGATTTGCAGATGGGTCTTTTTGCTGTCATTGTCGAAGTACAGTATGCATAATTCTATGAAGAGGTAGATCAGTGTTTGAAGCTGGAGAAAGGATGAAGGTAGGAAACTGAAGTGAATAGAGGGTACATAATAAGAGTAGAGGTGGGTGAAATTGGGAAACTTCACTCCATGAATTAATCTGTGAATTTAGCACAATTTATGGATTATTTTGAGGACTCATACTGCAAAGTTCCATCCACAAAGTGTGGACTTTAGCCTGTGAAGTGCAAATTTTGTCTGCAAACAGTGGAATTTTGTCATTCACAAGTGAAATTCTGCCATTTGCATGGGAAACTCCACACTTTGCGATGAAATTGTTCAAAAAACCCCATCAAAGTCCAGCGAATTTTTAGCCTAGAGTAAAACTTTGCAGATTGCTCTGCAGAGGTGAATTTCACAAATTTAGCAAATTTAAACGTTGTTGCATTTCTAAATAAGAGGTAGGTGGCTGGAGAGGAGGGTGAGGAGGAATAAGTGGAAGGGGAAAAGGCGGTGTAACAGAAAGGGAAGTGGGAGGAAACACTAGCAGTTGGGAGGAGGAAGAGGTGCATTGTAAGGGAAACAAAATGAGGAAGCTAGGCATGAAGATAGGCATTTTTTGTCCTGAGCACATACCCGTAAAGAAAAGCTAATAAATAAATAAGAAAAGTTTTAACAGTTGGTTAAAATGCTAATGATGTCAGATGAGGAGGCAGACCTGTAACAGGGAGTAAACAGGAATGAGAATAAGCAGGCAGTAGGAACTGATGATAAAAAGGTATTTAGGGTACTGCAGATGAGAAGGTGACCAAGGACAAGGGATACTAAGGCCAAAAACTATACACTAATGATTGCTGTGATTAGCGCTATAAGGGTATCAAAGATGAGAATATGCACAAAATGTAGAAACTAGCAGGACTGAAAATGGAGCAGTAAAACCAGCTAAAAATTTGAAATTGCCTGGATGCCCTCAGATAGAGGTGTACCCCACAGTTTAAGAAAAAAGTAGGGCTGAAGCTAGGCAGTCAACTCCAGCTGAAAATTTGAAATGTGATGCACCTTGAATGAGGATGTATGCCTTTTGTAACCCCCACCTAATGAAAGCATTTGGGACCTCATCTCATGAACAGTGGTACTGTGATTTTGTGAATGTGTCCTGAACTTTGAGTTCCCACAGTGACCATGCCATTGTCGCCAGATGTATGAAAACACAGATGTGGCAGGATATGAAGAATGACAGCTGTACCATTCATAGGGAGGTGTGAAGAGATGGCAATTTTGAAAACATAGTGAAAATATTAAAAATGCTCGAACTTCCGAGTATGTGGAAACTGCGCAATGCATGTGCATAACAGTCATTTAGTGGAATTATTTCACCAAATGTCCAACATAGGCATTTTGTGACCTCTGCTCATGAACACTGTTAGCATTATTTTGTTATCTGTCCCTAACATTGATTTCCTACAGCAACTGCTATTCTGCTCCAGATGTGTAAATGCATATTTCGGACAGGATGTGAAAATTACAGCTGTACTCTTCATAAGGAGGTCTGAAAAATACCAGTGTTGAAAATCTGAGGAAAATGCTATAAATTTGTGAAGTTATGAGGGTGCATGGAAACTGCTCAATGCATGCTTGTAATGCAGTCATTTTATGGACATTTGTCAACAAATTTTCAACATAGGCATTTTAAGATCTCTGCTCATGAACAGAGTCACTGTGATTTTACATACGAACATACAAATCTGCCAGCAGAACAGACCAATCTGTCTATCAAAGTCTGCCCGAGTGTGCAGCTAGCACCCCAGATTGCAGGTGCCCCAGCCTCCTCCCCTCAGTTCCTTCCTGCTTGTCCCAACCCCTCCCTCCTAACTCTTCCTCTTGCTTTATCCCACTCCTTTTAAAGCTATTGATTGTCCTACATGTTACCACCCACTCTGGCAGCGCATTCCAACTACACATCACCCTCTCAGAGAAGTAGTGCTTCCTCATTTCCCACTTGAAACGTCCCCCTTCCAAACTTATTCTGTGCCCCTCATCTCTTCCACTCCTCATTTTAAACACCCCTCCGGTATTCAAATGATTCAATCATATCCCCATCCCTCCTCTCCTCCAGTGTGTACATATTCCTCCTTCAGCCTAACTTCATATGCCTTTCCTTCCATGCCCTTTAACATTTTGTTTCCTCCTTTGCACTCCCTCCAGTAACTTTATATCTCTCTCAGGTATGGCCTCCAGTATTGCAGACAGTACTCCAGGTGCAGTCTAACCAATGATCTGTAGGGTGGTAGGATCACATCCCGTGCCTGGATGAGAACCCCTCAATGCACCCTAGCATCCTGTTTGCCTTCACTGCTGCTCTCCTGCAGGGCCAAGTTGTTCGTGCTCCCAGCTGACAACACCCCTAGGTTCTTCTCCCTCTGTGATCCCAAACCTCACCCCACCAATCAATAGTCCCTCTTCTGGTTCTTAGCCCAGGTGCATCACCTTTCACTTCTTTGTGTTGAATCCTAGCTGCCACTCCACTGACCATGTCTCTAGTCTCATTAGGTCCCCTGCAGTTTTTCCCAACTGTTCTCTTCATCCACCACAGCCCCCAATTTGGTATCATCTGCAAACAGACTAACCCTGCTACCACTCCATTTGCTATATCAGAGATAAAGAGCCCAAATAGCATAGGGTCCAGTACTGACCCCTCGGCACCCTGCATGTCACTGCTCTGGATGCTGAGGCTCCCACCACCAGCCTCTGCACCCTCCCTGTAACCAGTTCTCTATCCATTTAGTCAGTTTTTTCTCCACCTCCACTGCTGTCAGCTTCCCCCATCTCCCATGAGACACTGTATCAAAGGCCTTACTGAAGTTCAGGCACAGAACATGCATCACATGGCCCCTGTCCACCTCCCTTGTCACCCAGTCATAATACTCTATTAAGTTGGTTTGACAAGACCTCCTTGAGATGAACTCATGTTGCTGCCCATCTTGGAGGCCATTACTCTCTAGGAATGCCACCAGCCTCTCCTTCAGTATCACCTCCATAAGTGTATCCACTGTGGATGTGAGACTGACACTAGCCAATTTTCCTGGCTCTTCCCTAGACCCACTCTTGTGTATGGGCACCACATGGGCCACCCTCCAGTCCTGGTGCACACCCCCATTTCCAGGAGGTGTTGAACAGATCTGCCAGAGGCTCAACCAAGGCTCCCAGCTCCCTCAGCACCTGGGGTGGATGCCATCAGGATCTGGTGCCGTGTCTACCCTACTGCACTTTGCTGGCCAGGCACCTAGCTTCACTGAGCTCTTTCCTTCTAGGTTGCTTGAAAGGACAGGCAAAGAACATACCAGAACAAGGGAAAGGATTAAGGTTTCTTTTTGGCTGAAGCAGATTTACTGTGTGTTGTTATTTTTTTTTACTCACAGGGATTGTTTACTGTTTGTTGCTAACATTTATTACTTTATTTTCTCTGATTCAGATTGTTGTTGCTGGGTATACCTTTTGCTGCATTATTACAGGGTGTGCCCACAGGTGTGTGCTAACAGATTACTGCTGTACTCTTCTGATTCAAATTCTCTTTTGCAAGGTGTATCTTCTGTTACTGCTTTATTTTTCTCTGTAGCAAAGTGTTTCTTACAGGGTATATCTTCTGTGAAATTATTACAGGTGGTGCTTTACAGGTTTTATAGTTTTATCTATCATTAGGATAAGCTTTCAGGGATACTGCATTTGTTGCTGACTGATTGTTTCTGCTCTACCTCCTTGTTTTTTTCATCCGTGGTTCTTCCTTTTCGGCAGGGAAGGGTCCAGCCACCACCCCATCCCCAACCACCCCACACTATACTCCTTTTATAGGGTAGCACAGTCATGGCATTTCCTGTGGTAAAGCAGGAAGGGCAGATCAGTGGGTATCCACATGGTGACCTCTATACAGGGCACTAGTAATTTAACTTGTTATAACAAGTTATACAAAAAACAAAATGCAAAATTAAACTTTGCTTTCATTTCCTTCTTTCTAATTACTCTGACCAGGTTATAAACCAGCAACTTATCTGGAATGGATCTCATTAACTGCAGGTACTGCAGAAACTTTCAGAAGGGCAGTTTACAGGATTTAGGACACTGTCCTACATGCTGGGCCATTGGAGATCTAAGGGCTCAGCTGCAGGCAGCATGGGCAGAGATTGCGTGCCTCAAATTGCATATTCAAGAGGAAATATATTATAAGAACCACCCGTCATTTCCCCAACATCCAACAGAAGCACCTTGACCACAGGCGGTAGTTGGTCCAGGAGGCTGCAGGTGGTTAGGAGGGCAAATTGGTGCCCCATCACTCAGTGCTCTCCAACATATTACCTACAAAACCATATAAAAACTACAAACAGGTATCTGCCTCTATCTCTGAAATCAAACAAAGGGCAGAGGACACTGCAAAGCAGGACACTGCAGCACAGGAGCTAGCACAACAAAACTCATCCAAAACAGGAACCAAAACAAAAAGCAAAAGGAAATCCAAAAACTTATGATCGTTGGAGACTCCATGATTGGGGAGTTGATACGTATCTCCAGCCAGGGTAATGGTCAGATGTCTCCAGGTACATCAGTGTGGAGAGACACTGACCGCATTGCTAAAATTGTTCATAAAGCAGAAGAACACCTTGACATCCTGGTACAATTAGGGACTAATGATCTCACCAGCCGGTCAGTTGTGGAGACCAAGGAACACCTGACCAGGCTGGGTGACAAACTATCATCCATTTCATTTGGCATCTCCTTCTCTGAGATCCTGCCAGTCTGGAAGAGGGCAGATGGACGTGCGGTCAGAGAAGGGATAGAGGAGCTAAACATGTGGCTGAAGGGCTGGTGCAGGAGAAAGGACACAAATTTGTAGGGAACTGGCAACAGTTTTGGGAGCCAAAGTTCTTTAAATGTGATGGACTGCATCTGATTAAGGAGGAGTCAGTGCATTGGGAGAAGTTTAGCGTCTTTGCAGAATATTTAAACTAGCAAATGGCAAGAGGGTGCAGCACCCCATACATAGAATGGGAAGAACAACCTTCCCCCCTCAGCTAGTGGTCAAACAGGAGTTCAGCATGTTTGCAGTTCATTTGCATCATCAGAAAGGAAAAGGTCCGGCTCCCCATACAATGTACATGGAAACGCTAGACCTCACCCAACAACTAACAGACCGAAATCTGGCCAATGGAAAATCATGTACACAAATGCTTGCAGTCTGGGAAACAAGATCCCAGACCTGCAGGCAATAATGACAGAGGCTAAACTGGACATAGTAGCAATTAGCGAGACGTGATTTACCAGTAACCACACTTGGGAGACTTCAGTACCTGGCTATGTACTGTTCAGAAGAGACCGAGGTGCAAAAAGGGGGGTGGAGTGGCTCTGTATGTCAATGAAAATAGCAAAGCTACAGAAATTCAGAATACACAGGAGCCAGAGAAGAACTGTAGGTCACCCTGGAAATAGGAAATGGGACAGCCATACAAACTAGAGTTGTCTACAGGCCCCAAACCAGGGGAGGACATAGACACATTACTGTTAGAAGATATGCAAAACATGATAGCTAAAGGGAGGCTCTGATAATGGGAGACTTCAACATGCCAGATACAGATTGGTCAACACCAGCAGAAACATCTGCCAGAACTAGACACATGGTGGATTTCCTGCAGGGAGATGGCCTCAAACAACTGGTACAACAACCCACAAGAGACAGGCCTACCCTAGATCTAGTACTGACTAACAGGAAAGGATCACAGATCTCAGGTAGAAGGTCACCTGGGGGCCAGTGACCATCACTTGGTATGGTTCAGTATGGCCACTAGAACTAAATCTTCCCATTCCAAGGCAAAAATATGGGACTTCAGAGGAGCTGACTTTGATAAGATGGCCAACAGATTTAAGCTAGCCCTGGCAAAAGAAATACAGGTGAGGGTACAGGCAAAGTGGGCTAGCATTAAGGATGCAATACTTGAAGCAACATCCCATTGTGTTAGAGAGAAAGGAAGTGCAAAAGAAGGAGAAACCACTTTGGTTCTCAAAAACAGTAGCAGAAAGGTCAGAGCCAAAAGGCTGGCCTTCAGAAAATATAAGAGAACACAGCGGGATGAAGACAGGAGGTATACCAAACTTCCCTAAGGGAAGCATGGAAGGCATTAAGGCAGGCAAGGCCCAGACTGAGAAAACACTAGCATAAACAGTAAAGAAGGTGACAAGACTTTCTATAGATACATTAGTGAAAGGAGAAAGTCCAGAGGAGGTATTGCTAAGATCAAAGGAGATAAGGGTGTGTGTGAGGAAGAGGACCATGTAAAAGCATCTGTCCTACATAGATGCTTCTGCTCAGGATTTACTGAAGAGATGGCAGGGCAGGGCCCACAGCTCAGCACCATGGACACAGGGGATGGAGATGTGCACTAGTCACTTCACAAAAGAAAGGGTCCTATAAGTGCTTGATAAGCTCAGGGTGGACTAGGCAATGGGAACTGATGGCATACATCCCAGGATACTAAAGGAGCTAAGGGTGGAATCAGCAGAGCCATTATCAGAACTGTTTAGTGAGTATCTGAGCACAGGAGAGGTCCCAGAAGACTGGAGAAGGGTTCATGTGATTCTGCTTCACAAGAGTGGTAGCAGAGAGGAGGCAGGGAACTACAGACCAGTCAGTCTTACCTCAGTAGTGGACAAGATTATGCAGGCACTCCTTAAGGAAAGGATAGTGCAACCCCTAGAATCCATAGGAGCACATGATCCAAGACAGCATGGGTTTACAAAAGGAAGGTCCTGTCAAACTAATCTCATAGATTTCTTTGACTGGGTAACCAGAGTGGTGGACCAAGGGGAAGCAGTTGATGTCACCTACCTTGACTTCTGCAAAGCTTTGATACTGTTCCACATAGAAGATTGATTAATAAGCTGGGTGGCAAACTGGTTGTGGGCAGAAAATAGAGAGTGGTGGTAAATGGTATACAGTCAAAGAGATGCAAGTCACAAGGAGGTACCTCTGGCATCACTCCTGGGGCCAGTCCTCTTCAATATCTTCATCAGTGACATTGGAGAGGACTGAAGGGTAAGGTTTGTCAGTTTGCAGGTAGCACCAAGATCTGCAACAGAGTAGATGATCCAGATGGGGTGGGCAGAATGAGAAGAGATCTGGATAAACTAGCAAAATGGCCAGAAGAGTGGGAACTGGGGCTTAATGCAAAGAAGTGCAAGATCATGTACATAGGAAGAAATCCTGAAGCCACCTATAGGTTGGGTGGGGAGTTGCAGGCAGTCACAAAGGAAGAAAGAGACTTGGGCATCATCATCACCGTGACCTGGAATCATCCAAGCAGACCATTAAAGCAGTAGGTAAGTCTAGGGGATGTTGGGGTATTAGTAGGGGTATCACAAGTCGGAAGAGGAAGTAATAATCATTCTTTACAAGACATTGGTTAGGCCCCATCTGGAGTACTATGTGTAGTACTGAGGCAACACCTTCACAAGGACATTAACCAAATTGAGGCAGTCCAGAGAAGGCAACAAAATGGTGCAGGGACTGCATCAGAAAGCATATCAGGACCAGTTCACATCGGACTCAAGGAGGGAGGCTGCTGCGGTTCCTATATAGTGCACTGAGCAGGGCGTAGTTTTTGAGATAGCATCGATGTGGTCAGAGAAGGAGAGATGGCTGTCAGCCAGGCCCCAAGTAACAGAATGAGGAGACATCTTCAAGATTTTGGCCATCCAGGGTGGTGAAGTAGGGAAGGGAGGAGTCTGGCCAGGCGTTGTCTTGTGCCAAGGTCATAGTGACAGTTTTTTTGCATTTAGGGAGAGCTGGTGTGGCTAAACCATTGCTGTACCTTGTTGAAATCAGCTTGAGGTTTGATTGTACCACATCAGGGGTGGAGCCGAGTAGTAGAGTACAGTATCATCTGCATACATGTGGATTGAGGAAGTGGAGCAGATGAGTGGCAGGCCATTTAGGAATATAGAGAAAGAATGGGACCAAGAACCGACCTTTGATCCTACCCTTCCTTCCTCTGCTTGCACATGGCACCGGAGTTCATCTGAGAATGCCACTGACTTCCACCCCTCACACTGTTTGCCCAACTCCTCAAAACTCTCCTTCACTACTTCCACAGTCTCTCCTGCAAAGTCGTTTCTACCCACATTCAACATTAAATGAGGTTTCTTCCTCCTCCTTGCTGTACACTAGAGCAGTGCCTGCCCTCGCCTCCTGCAACCAACCGGGATAGCTTCAACCCAAATATGGCTATGCCTTCTCCCTTCCACCCCATCTCACCTTTCAGTACAGAATCCCCAGGATGAGTACCCCCTATCCCTTACCTCCTTTCCTTCTAATGCCCTTCCACCACCCCAGTATTCATTCTTCCTCCCTTACCCCCACTGGATGCACCTCTTTGACTTCTGTATCTGCATGCCCTACTTCTGCCTCACCCTTTTCTACTTTATTCCTCCCATCCCCTTTGAACCCCTTCCCAGCCTGATTACTTTCTACTTGGCTTCCCATTTGACCTCCCTCCTCCCTGCTGATTTCTACCCTCTTCTATCACTGTTGTTGTTTATTTAGAGCCCCCATTCCCTTCAACCTCGACAGTGATGCCCTCCCATTCTTCCCCCTTCCCATAGCCTTCTATCCTCCAGTCACCCCTTCCTTGCTTACTAGCCCCTTCTACCCTTTCATCCTCACTATCTCTTCCCTACCTGTTGCCATCCCTCTCATGCCCGCTTGTCCTCCCCTCACTATGTTCCTGCTCCCCTCTCTGTTCCATAGCATAGGCTGAGATTTATTCTAGTCGCATACCCCTCCTGCATCTCTTCCGCTATCAGTTCCCCTCCTACTTGTTCCCTCCATGCCACCCAGTCCCACCCCAGTCCCTCCCTTCCGCAGCCATCTGCTCTCTCCCTGGTACTGCTCGTGGTCTCTTCCTCCCCATCAGTAGGCCTCACCCTTGCCTCGGGCACCCCTCCTTCTCCTCTCTTTTCTGCTAGTGTCTCTGCTTCTGGGTCAGTTTCAGTACCTAGTTGTTCTTCTCCCGTCCTCCCTTGCCATCCCTATTCCACCCCAGCCAGGATTCCTACCATACTGATCTGCCTTGCTACTTAGACTCCTCCCTAGCTTCCACAGTTCCTCTCTCCAAGCTACCCAGTTGTATACAGACCATACAACCCCCATCCTCCAAGCCCAGTCCAGGATCATGGTGGATACACACCCTGTATACCCTACAACCCTTGCAAAGATGCCCACCGTATTGACATGCGGTACCTGCCCCATTTGGCCCCCATCTTATGTTACAGGCTCTTACTCACAGTTTGTGTACCCTACAACAACTGTTAGGCTCCTATTTACTCAAATTTCTGTTCCCCACATTAGTCCCCCTACTGCCCCTTGCCGACTGGGATAATTCAGTCTCAAATCTCATCCATTAGATACTGTATTACTGTAGCAATCTTACAGCCTCCTTGTCCATTTTATCCCCCTCAGCTACCAGACTTTTATTCTCAACCTCATATAGTTTCACTTAGCCCAGTTAGAAATCCAATTGCACTCTAAGTATTACTCAGCTCAGTTAAAGAAATAAACAGAACAAATACATTTGCATTATTACAGCAATCCTAACAGTATAGTTCAGTACTTAGCTCAGTTAGAGAAATAAACAAAACAACTAAATCTGTATTATTACAGCAATCCTAAAAGTATCCAGTCATTGCTTTATCTCCACCCCAGAGACCCTGCTGTAATATAGGACCACACAGGACTGTGGGAGGAAGGTGGGCAACTCTAAAGTCCCGACAGAGCTCCGTTGAGCTCTCTCACTCCCCCCCTCTCACTTGCTCATTCTGTTTTTCCCAGTGCTGCAGGCTGCCCTTTTGTATTGGACTCCTGCCTGTGTTAGTGCCTTTTCTGCCCACAAAGAAATCTTCCAGCAGTCCCAACAGAGCTCAGTGAGCTCGCTCACTCCCCCTCTCTCACTCGCTCATTCTTTTTCCCAAGCGCTGCAGGCTTGCCCTTTTGTACTGGGCTTCTACCTGCGTTGGTGCCTTCTTCTGCCCATAAAAGAAATCTGCAGCAGTCCCGACAGAGCTTTGTTGAGCTTGATCACCTCCCCACTTGCTCATTCTGTTTCTCCGCGGTGCAGGCTGCCCTTTGTACTGGGCTCCTGCCTGCATTGGCACCTTCTTCTGCCCACAAAGAAATCCGCAGCAGTCCAGACAGAGCTCCGTTGAGCTTGGTCACTCCCTCTCTCTTTACTAGCTCTTTCTTAATCTGTCCCAAACACTGATTTCCCACAGCCACTGTGCTATTCTGCACCAAGTGCACAAACACATTTAGGCCAGGATGTGAAAATGACAGCGCTACTGTTCATAGGAGGTGTAAAAATGCCAGTGTTGAAAATCTGGCGTGAAAGTATTACAAATGTAGTTACAAGGGTGTGTGGAAACTGCACTGTCCAATGCACGCTGTAACACAGTCATTTTATGGACTTTGGTCAACAAATTTTCAGCATAGACATTTTAGGACCTCTGCTCATGAGCAGTGTCACTGTTATTTTCTTAATCTGTCCTGAACAATGATTTCCCACAGTGACCATGCTATTTTGCACCAGTCGCTCATGTGATGAACATAATATCTGAGTATTCTATGTACATCAGAAGTATGGAGCAATGCTTCCCCTGGATTGGGATGCTCTGGGAATAAACAGGCAGATGGGTGGTTTGATTCCAGGTAAACATAGACACCACCTTTGGCAAAAGTTACGGTTATACACAAAGGCATCCTGTCTTTATGGAAAACCAAATATGGAGACTCACACATCAGAGATTGAAGCTCAGAAATCCTTTGAGCAGAAGTAATGGCAACTAAAATAATGTCTTACATGATCAAAAGCTAAGTCACATGTTACAGCACGCTCAAAAGCAGCCAAAGTAAGTTTCTCTAACACAACTTTTATGTCCCAGGGTGGAACTGGATTGCAAGTGGGAGGCTTCAGATGAAGAATGCCTCTCAAAATGTATGGGACACTTCCAGTTGTGCCACCATATGGCCATCAGTGGTAACATGGAAGGCTGAAATAGCAACCAGTGCACTTTAATGGAGGAGTAATGCAGGCCTAAATCTGAAAGGGACAACAAGTACTCCAGAATCTGATTCACTGGACAAGTGAAAGAATCAAATGATGGGAAGCCACCCACAAAGGAAAATGCTTCTATCATGGAATAAGTGGCCCTGGTGAAAGGCCTCCAAGAAGCCACCAGGACATCAGCCACCTTTTGGGATACTCCATATCTAGCCATGGCTATGTCTTTAGGAGTCAGGCATTGAGGTGTAGTGACTTGAGTTCCAGATGGACCAGGGTGCCCTGCTCTTCTGAGATCAAGAATTTGCACAGGGCAGAAGTACTGGAGGTTCCACCACCAACTGCTGCAGTATGGGAAACCAGATCTGATGAGGCAAAGGGAGCAATGAGGATCATAGTCACTCCTTCCATCTGAAGCTTGATCAGCACCCTCTGGATTAGCCAGAAGGGAGGAAAGGCATAGAGGAGCCTCTCTTTCCAAGAGAGAGACAACATGTCCCACCAGAAAGCTCCAGGTCTCACAGCAAGCAAGCAGAAAAGTGACAGTTTTGCATTGAGTGGGGACAAAAAGGTCCAACTCTGGATGACACAACCTGTCAAACAGATCTTCTAGGACTGAAGTCAGCAATTCTCACTTGCGCATCCCGGACTGTGACCTGCTTAGTCTATCTGCCAAGACATGTTGGACCCCTGGATATGGACTGCCAACAGTTCTAGACCATGTTTCAGAGCCCAGTACCAAATCTTATCGCTTGTCTGCACAGAGGGTATGAATGGGTCCCCTTGTTTGTTGATGTAGTGCACTACACTGAAGTTGTCCCTCTGTACTAGCAGAGGCCCTGGGGACAGGTAGTCCTAAAGGCTTGCAGACAGTATAGAATGGCCATCATCTCTAGGATGTTTCTGTGGCGGGAACTCCCAACTGTGGTCCAAGTACTCTGGGTCTGGTGAGGGCCCAGGTGTACCCAGCCCATCCCAGGCGTCTGTGGTGAGGATCTGGTGAGGGAGGTGATCAGGAAGGGAACACTTTTAGGTAAGTTGCTGGGTTCCATCCATCACTGGAGCACTTTCTTTACTGGTGAAGTTACTAGAACCTTCTGTTCTAGATTGTCAGTGCATTGATCCAATTGGACTCAAAGTCCATTGGGGGATTGCATGTGCAGCTCTTGCAGGGGAACTGTGACTACAGCTGCAGTCATCAAGCCCAGCAGGCACAGGAATGTCTTGACTGTGACATACCAGTTGCTATAAAGCAGCCAGGCCTGTGCTATCAGGCATTCCGCCCTGTCTTGGGGCAGGAAGGCCACATCCTGGGCAGTGTCCAGTATAGCTCCTATGTACTGAAGACGCTGACATGGGTCAAGACTGACTTGCCAGTTTGACCATGATCCCTAATATATGGAACAGCTGTCTGGTAAGCATTAGGGTGTAGATCAGTTGCTCCTCAGACTGAGCTTTGAGCAAGTAGTCATCCAGGTAAGGGAAGATGTACAGTCCCTCCCTCCTGAGGGCTGCTGCCACCACAGCCAAGCATTTGGTAAAGTCAAAATCAAAGATTTGGAGGTTGGCTGAAGCGGTGATGTCTCCATGGAGTTTGACGTGTTATGGTCAATGGCGGAAAAGAACTGACTAGGGTGCAATAGTAAAAATGTTTCCTTGTGGTTCTAGTGCCTAGCAGCTATAGTTCCATAGGTGTGGCCTGATGAAAGCGATATCCTCGATGAAGATCTAAAGAATTCAGCATCCAGGAGAAATACAGTCTTCTTCAATGCTTTTAAAATTCTAAGAACCCCATAAGAGCTTCTGTAATAACTGCAGTGATAATAGTACTGTTAACTTGGGGTTGATTGATAAAGGCTTTTAACAATTATAAATCAATCCATCAATCAACCTTTTATTTCAGTCATGTAAACAAAGTTCAGGGTTATAGTCATACATAATAAAATTTATGTTTCCTACAATATATAGCATAATTGGTAACTGTTCACAAGGCCGTGTTTCAGTGGAGGGATTTGATGATATAATTGACCTCAAAAGCGAAGCTTGAGAGGTCTCATGATGTCATTAAATTCCCAAGATGGTAACACAGCTTTATCTGAGTACAGTCCCTAATCTATTATTTCATATAGTATATGGTGTTCTGAAATAAAGACTGATGAAAAACATTTTTTTTTTAAAAGAAATTTTTATTCGTTTTCCAACAGTAATAAGACATACAGACACACAATAAACCTGGAAAACCGGAAGCACACCCCAAAACTGGCTGTGCGAACTATGTACATCCCTATTTACATACACATGGGATATCATTCCACCCATACTCAACTCAGCACCAAAATCCCATAAACCCCTATTAAGTGATAGAACTCCTCTTCTCATATTCGTACTACCCCAAAATGACACTCCCATCATTAACATCCAAGATTCTTGATTGCACAGCCATCCCAGGTGGAGGTCCCGTGTGTCCCCTGAAGAGAGAGAGTCCCACACCGATACAAACCCCACAACCTCAAGAGTCCATCCTCGTCTAACCTATTCCCTATTCCCCGTCAGTCCAAATTGAGCTCTAGCCCTAGATAATGAACATAACCAGACATACTATGGGGATCTTCGTACAGAGTAAAAGAAAGAAAGGGTCAAAATACCCACACTACCTGCCTTTTAGAATAACCCCATTCAACCATACATCCTCTACTAGCCACCATTCGACAGACAGATCTATGTGGTGAAGCAATGTCCTACAATCTAATAAGCTGCTTCTAACGTTGCCCACCTTTTACTGTAGACTCTTGTCTACCTTCAGATATTGTTTCTTAATCATAGCCATAGCCCCAGGAGATCCTTTACCCATTGTTCATAAGAGTAAACCTGACCATCTTTCCAGTGTTTCACAATAAACGCTTTAACAGTTTACCCCATTAAAGCAAGATGAAATCTTGGTATGACCTTTTCGACCATAGAGTAGTCCCTAGCACACAGACTTCCGGAGTTAAATACTCCGAGTAACCTAACCTGGGGTCCAGGCCCTGTTTAATCTTATTCCATAAGGGGAAATTTATCACAGCTCCATAAAATATGAAGCAGATCTCCTGTTACTGTCCCACACCTGAAACAAAGATCTGTCTGTCTCAAGCCCTGGAACATAGCTTAGCAGGCGGTAATATATGTTGTAAACCACAAAAAGCTGCATATTTCTATATTTAGGGATAACATTATATTTAGTAGCTTTCAGATGCTATCCCTCTAGCCTCGAAGTCATCACCTTGTCCCAATAGGGAACATAAGACAGGGCACTCAGACATCGGGAATTCAATAGCAGTTTGTATACACAAGAAAGTGGGTTAGCTCTATGTGCAGCCTCCTTAAATTTCCCAAGAGAGAAAGCTATCCAAAATCCTCATTCCTCCCTCAGCTCCCGCAATCATTTGCTTAAGCTGAATCCTTTGAAAGAAAGGCAGACCATCTCATTGTGATGGCAAAAAATTCTCCCCTGTTGCAAATCCCTTAGGGTCAAACCCTTCAGGTATACGGTCCATCTCTGCCCCAGCACCATACCTCCTATTGTCAAATTAGGGTTTCCCAAAATAGGCTGATCCCTGGATTTCACTTGATGGTCCCTTTGAGCTGGTGTGAGAGACCACCACCAAGCCTCCAGAGTTTTCCTGATTGGATTTCCTGCCCCTATCTTGCCCAGTCCTTTTGGGGCCTAACGTATATTAATTAATCAGGGAATATCCCATACCCTCAGCAATTTCCTCTCTATTTGTAACCAGGCAGGACAATATTTACCTCGTTCACCTCTACTGCCCATTGAGCCATCAACCCAGTTGACCCGCCACATAATAAGCCTGGAGGTCAGGAATCTAATACCACCCTTCTCATATGGCCTACACAAGAGCTTATAATTAATCCTAGCCGGTTTACCATTCCATAGAAAACCAATTAACATTTTCCTAATTAGCTTAAACCACTTAACAGGAATAGTATATGGAGCTAGATAAGTCGGATATAACAACCTTGGCAAAATGTTCATCTTAATGATACCTAAGCGAGCAGTAAAATTTAAAGGCAGCTTATTCCACCTTAAAATATCCCCGAGATCTCTGGAGAGTTCCCCCATATTAGCTTCCACTCCAGACACCTGATTTGCCGTAATCCAAATTCCCAGGTACTTCAACCTATCCTTATTCCACTGTACCCCCAGAGTTGCAAAATCCGCTTTAGAAACATGTGGCGTCAAAGGTAAAATTTGGGTTTTAGTGAGATTCAGCCTATAGTTTGAGACCCTAGAGTATCGATCTATTAGCTCTCTAACCTCTCGAAACCAGTTGCTGGGTTTCGAAGGTGGAACAGTATGTCGTCCAAAAGACTGAAATTTTTAAGTCCAAATCTTCAACCCGATTCCCTGAACCCCAACCTCCCTATTTATAGATCTTAGCAGGGGTTCTAAATAGATGTTAAACAAAATCGGAGAGAGAGGCACCCTTGCTAGCTACCATTTTGAGTTGAAATTCCCTCGACAGATAACCATTACATAGAATCCTAGCTGTGGGTGCTGCATATAAATTCTTAATACCATAATTAAACCCTCTGGGAACCCCATCCTCTCCATTATAGAGAACAAAAATACTTGGAAACTAGAGTCAAATGCCTTTTAGGCATCTAGGGAGATCAGGGCTGAGGGAACCGAAATCAGAAGCGTTATAATATGATGTACTTTCCTAAGCGCATCTTTTGCACCTCTTCCCGCATAAAGCCTACTTGCTCCTGACTAATTAAACTCGGGCTACAGCTAGAATCCTATTAGCCAAGATCTTAGTAAGTATCTTGATGTCTTGATTTATCAGAGCTATAGGCCTATAACTTCCACAGCATCTCTGGGCTTATCTGGTTTAGGTATTAAAGTAACATATGCTTGATATATGGGCAGATGGTCAATGCCCTCCGCATTATGGTATGGAAAAATTCCTTTAAGATAGGGAGTATAGTGTGTATATGGGTTTGCTAGAACTTAGCGTTAAACCATCAGGCCCTGAGATTTACCTAGTGGAAGGGACCGAACCACCTCAATGATCTCGGAAGACTTTATGGGGACCTCCAGTTCCCTAGCAAGAATAAGGGTCCACTGTTGGGTTGAATCCCTCCAGGTGTTCCCTAACTTCCTCGTCCCCCCAGGAGCACTTTCTTGGTATATCTTTTCAAAAATGAGGCAAACGCCTGGCCATATCTTGAGGGTCTGTCACTAGCCTCCCTCATGCAAAATCGAGGTAATAGTCCTACTGACCTCCCACTTCTTAATCCTTGCTGCCAAGAGACCTTGACCTCCCCTGCAAAAGATATTTAGCTTTAATCTTATTTAGCCAAAATTCAATCTTCCCATACCAAATCCCTGACAGTTCCCTCCTTAAGCTTTTAAGTTCCTTATCTATCTCTTCTGAGATCCCTCCTCTGTGATAAATAACTACTCGCTCCTCCAAGTATTCCTCTTCGCCTTCCTAATCAACCTCTCTTTGGCAGCCAGTGTTTTAGCAGCCATGGAATATAAAATTTACAGGTAGGCCAAACTAGCTTCTTATCAGCCAATGTGGGCAACTGCACTCTAATAATTTCCTGAAGGGCCCTTCCAACTCTTCCGCCTCTCCTTCCTCAAGAAAAGCCAATCATGAATCCTCCATCTGTAGGACCTGGGAGGTAAGGACTTAGGTTCCCATTGCATCTGGATCAGAGAATGGTCTGAAAAGTCCTACCCTCAGTCATAAACGTTCTAACCTCCCCAGCGCCGCCCTATTTACAAAAATAGTCTATCCTAGTATGGCTTTGTGAGCCACCGAATAGAATGTCATTTGGGGCTACCATGAGAAAAACATAGCGGGTCTGACAGACCTGAAGCCTCCAAGAGCTTAGCAAAGCTAACTGAGCCCTAGACCTGGGGCCTTAAATCCAGTCACCCTATCCTCCTTGTTATCTATACTTATATTCCAATCACCCGCTAATATTAATGAGGTTGATGAGAAAATAGCAATATTTTCCTCTATTGAAGTGAAAAATTCTGGTTCGGAGGAGTTGGACCATATATAGAAGCTACCACTACTGCCTTACCATGTAGAGTGCCCAACACTAAATCCCCTCTATCCTGTCGAATCAGAACCCGTTCACCTCAAAGGGCAGGAGACCTATTAATTAAGATCACGCACTCCAGATGCTCTTCCTACCCACGCCATAAACCTGTCCCACCCAACGCTTCTTTAAACAGTCTAATTCATCCGATAATAAATGTGTTTCCTGAAAAGCTACAATATGAGCCCCCGCTGCTCCACATACCACAGGATTGTCAGCCTTTATGTCATCCCCTCAAACCCTAACATTCCATGATATCACACTGTACAGTACCATCTGACTAATATAGAGCTAGATAAAAAATCAGAGGTGAGACCTTCTTGAGCCTGCTTTCCAAAGTACCCTATCTAGGAATCTCTCTTTCCACCCTTAAACCTCCCCCATCCCCAGTCCCAAGACCGAACAACCACTTCTTGTTGAGCCATGGATGAACCCATTTCCTGGCCCCTCCGAAACCCACTCTATGACCTCCGCCTGTAAACAGCCCCTAAATCCCCTCAAACTCACTCAAAGCCTTCCCAACTAAGTGGAGGAAGGGAGAAAAAAAAGCACATACGCCCACCGGTACCCCCACACATAGCAAATATCAACACATTGCCAAGCGGAAAGAAAGGCATTGTTAAACGGTGCACAGTCGCCTCCCATCCCGCTTAAACCATGTATTTTCATCTAATAGCGCCTCCAACTGGAAGCTGTATTGTTCCATCATAACACAGCCCTTTAATTACTAAAGTAAACACACCTTCCCCAACTCAGGCCCAAAACCCCAAATGTCCAGACCACCTAACTGATGGTCCACTAGTCCATTAGCCATACGTTATACGCAGCCCAGTCTTTCCTTTATCCTCCTTTTGTATACCTTTTCTTATTGTCCTTTTTGTAGTCTTCTCCTCATTCTTCCCCTTCTTCCTGGGAGGAGAGAAGGAGGAAAAAACCCGGTCATAGTAATGAAACCCCAAGTCAAACCCAAATCTTGCTGCTTAATGTTTCAGCTCATGCCAAAAGTTAGCTTGACCACGTCACTATCTATAAGAACTCCTTTACCCCTGACGTCCTCTTCCTCACAGGGCCAAACCTCATATACAAACACAGTCAAGTTGACTACTTAAAGAGATCTGGCAGGTCACTGCGGAGCCCTCCAGTTGCATCACATATTGTTGTGTGTAACATTACAAAGATGTAACACATCTGGTCCCGGTAGTGACAAGATGCCCAAAAGGCCAGAATTCTCAAAATGTTTACCAAAAATGTTACAGTAAATTCAGACATAAATCAGGTGTCAGATATGCAGTTACAAGGTTCCATCCACCATCAGGACCCAAAGCTGCTGTTTTCTGCACCATTTCAAATAGTTTCTGGCCTAACCTTGGTGGTGCCACTTCCTAACATGCCCCACAAGTCCAGAAATGTTTTCAAAAAATGTTACAGTAAAATTCACACCTAAATCAGGTCTCAGTCATGCTGTTATATGTTGCACGTCTTCTACATGGACCAAAAATAGTGTTTGGCCCACTGTTCACCAATGGTTTAAGGCCTAATCTTGGTGTTGCCACTGCCAACATGCCCCACAAGTCCAGAAATGTTTTCAAAAAATGTTACAGTAAATTCAGACAGAAATCAGGTCACTGGCATGCTGTTATATGTTGCATGTGTAACCTCTCACCCTTCCTTTTTAGCAAAATGACAGGTGGCATGCTGTTGAAGCTGACAGCAGTACCTGGTGGGGACTGGGTTCGGGAAGATGAGTTACCGGCACAGGGAGCCTAGGTTTGGCTACTCTGCAAAGGGCACCCAAGTAAATCCGAACACAAGAAGCAATAACTGTAATGTCTAGAACCAGGAATGGGATTCTACAGTGTGGCTTTTATTCACATCCAAGCTGAACAAACAAAGCATAGATGGACCCCATGGGCTACATTTCTGGTAATGCAGATTAGAGACAACAGAACACTTCTTCACCATTTCCAGCCCTCAGGCTCTGAACCCACCAGGCACACAGCCCAGACTTGCATGCCGCTTTGGGTATACAGCCCGACTTGTACACTACTTGGTTTTCCCCACTGGCCCAGCTCCCACCGGCCACTTGATCCATGGTCCATTTGGGGAAATGAACCAATTTTCCTGTTGTGGCTCCCCAAACCACACTAGAGCCTTCAACTCCTAGAGGAATTTTCTCCTCCAATCCCACATCTGGGTACTTCCTCATCACTGACCAAATGCCTGAGGCAAAGTAGAAATCCACAGAGCAAATCCATAGAGGTGGACCTGGTCACCAAAGATGGGGGCCTCTTACCTCCAGCTCCCACAGTCCATACCCGCCATTTCTCTGGAAACTAAACAATTCCTTTACTGAAAACTTGCAAATGTAGATTCCTGGGTAGACGTATGTCACATCTCCTCAACATATCATTTTGATCCCCAATAAGCACTGGACTTGAACCTACTTTTACTTCTTGGCTAGCCTATTACTCTAGGCCTCCCACTATTTCAGTAGTCCAGTCCCACATGTCACACAAGTTCCAGGGTGAAAACATAGGCCCTTTCTGGAAGAGCAGACACTCACCCTCCGGTTGCAGGTGCCCCACAGGTGATTCACAAGTCTTCTTGTTCCCCAAAAAACTCTGAAACAAATAGGCAGCTTCTCCATTACTAGCAAAACCAGGGTGTTGCCCCAGGAATATGCAGGAACCCTTTCCTGCCCCTATCCGAAGGAGGGGCACTGATACCTGAAAACAGCGGTCTCCACCACTTCAATTATCTTCTGTGTGTCTCTTTGGTTAAGACACACCCTTTTACCTAAAAGTAGCCCTCTGTCAGGGCTGAGGCTCCAAGAGCCTCACACTGAGCTGCTGTGCTGCATTCACAGCAAGCTCCCAACACCAACTGACTACAGACTCTTGTTCAAACTTCCCAACTTTCTATTTCAACTCCCTTGCTGTAGATTCTATTGTGGCTCATGCAGCTGCGATAGTTCTGTTGGTGATGTCATCCCTCAGTCTCAGATGAGACTGAGAACAGAGTGAACAGTGTGAAATCCATTTAACTGGGTTTCACAAGCTGCCTTCCCTGCCTACCACTAGGTCTTACTGGGATTCTAGTAATCCCTGGTAACAAGGGGTTACACTCACCCTTGACCAGGAAAATGACTGTCCACAGTCATTATTTACCCAGCCTTAGGCCATCCCACCCTATGTGCTACCTGCAGAGGAGGTGATCAAGCCCCTCCTACCATGTGCAAGCACAGGCAGGCAATACTAAGGGCCTAGGAGGCCTTTAGCTGACATATCAGCCTCTACACTGTCCACTTACTATGGCCACCTAGTGGCTCTGGTAGAACTATCCAGAGCATAGTCCTGATAGATCAGCACTGCAGTCCCAATGGCCATTCAGGACCACAGCCTGTCTATCCCCTAACCCTGTAGGAAAATCTGTCTGCCTTCTACTTAATACCCAAAAACAAAACAACCGGGACCTCCCGGTCTTGGGCAACCTGCAACCACACACCATTAAAATACCACATTGTATACCATTTTACTGCCTCCTCCCTACCCCCACAACCACACCCATGGAAGGAAAGGGTTAATACTGTAACAACAACAACAATAACAACTCCACAGTACTTTAAGTCACTATACACTAAAGCACTAATAAGGAACTCCGATGAGCCCTCCTCCTCTTCTTGTCTTCTGTTTTGTCTTTAAGAAAAAGAAAGACAACACACACCCTAATCTGCATACACAGTCTACCTAAACCCCTACCATCAAAACACTGAAGAATCCCAAAAGATTTTTTTTAGAAAAGGTAGAAAAACAGTATTTACATTAGAAAACAATGACATTATTTACAATACACATTTGGGGGAATGGAGTGCCTAAAGTCCCAACTAGTGACCACAATGCCTGAAGGCTAGTCCAATCAAGAGTCTGTCCTGGGCAGAGCCCGATGAAGCACAGTTCTAACAGGCCAAAGTCCCGAAGGAGAGTCTTTGAGGACAGTTCACACATTTGGAGTCTGCTAGTGTAGGGTGTGTACTGCAATGTCATAAAGATAGAAAAGTTCAGACTTACCAGCCACTTGTAGAATGCAAAATTCTGCACCGACCTGCACCTCTGTGCAAGACTCTCCTGGCAGCATTTCTTCCGATACAGCTGGGCGGACATCTTCCAGGAATCACAGGAGGCACATCTGGGAACTGCTGGGCTGATGTAATCTCTGGAGATGGAACCTAGAACAGGAACGAAAAGAAACAGCTGGTCTGTCTTCATCCGATTACCAGGTGATGGCTCAGGATACAGATGGGCTGGTGTCCTCTCTGGATCTGAAATCATCTGGTGGGCCAGTCGATGGATTCTGGAAAGGTCAGTACACTGTAGAACTGATGAATGTGGGGCACCTGAGTCCTGGATGTTCATACTGGTGGATCAATAAAGGCACTTCACAGGCTGGTGTGGCAGTATTGACTACCACTGCTAGGCCTTCCATTAAGTGGGCATGGGCACATTTGCTGGGAGGTCCTTGCACTGAGGCCAATAGTACCGGGGTCAGGAGCTTGAATTATTACCCCACCTGGGAGCACATAATTCACACAGTGGGAGATTTCACGTCCCTCTCCATCCACTATTCGCACTCTGTCTATAAACAGTGTCCTGCCTCTCTTCCACTGGGTATACTTTCGTGAAACAATCTGTTCTTTACATGCTTGTTGGCCCCAGGATGCACACTTTTCCTTGCTTCATCCCAGATCCAGGATTTCCTGCTGTTCTCAATCTCCTCCCAGACTTTCCAAGGAAAGGTAGGAAAGGTCATACCATAGATTTCATTTGCCTTTCTATGAACCAGTTCTCCTCTTTACTTGCTTTGGTCAACCTGAGACTGCTGGCCTGGCTTGGGGTGGCCAGTCCTGGTTCTGCCAGCTTCACATCCTTAATGAAATTAGAAAGATCCCTGACTTCTTCCTCTTGCAAAGCCAGGGCAATGGCATCACCACTCTCTTCTATGCATTCCTCCGAGGCAAGATCTTGAGGCTATGTACCTGTTCCTTTTCACAAGGCCACATAGGTTCCTCCTCATCTTCCTCTTCACTGAGGATCTGAGTCCAGGAGTGAACAGTCGTCCTCACTCCTGAGATTATTCACTCATCACTAGGTGCGGAGGTCAACACCTCCCACTAAAGGCCTCCCGCATCTCATCTTCGCCTAGAGACTTGGGGCAGGCCCCCCCTCCAGGGGTCTATTGATGCTTTATCCGAACTTTCCTTCTGGGATCCAGCATCCAAAACTTCAACTTCTGGTTCCGCCTCTAACTCTGCACCCTCTAGCTTTGTGCCACACTCCTGAGGGTCTTCCTCCACAGGCTCCACCTGGTGCTGTGTGCTGCCAACTGCAGATTCCTGAACCTATGTCCATGTGGGAGCCAACCGAATTTGAGGTGCTTTATACATGCTCATATTTTCTAGGCATCCAGCACAGTGAGGAATCATGAAGACGCTCCTTCCAGCTCTCAAGCATATTTGACATACATGCACTGGATATCCAGGAACCGCCACATGAGGAGGCAGTTGTCCTCCATAGCACCACTTTTCAATATCCTCAGTCTATTCACTGCTGCTGTTACTGCAACCCGGCATGATCTGGATAGCGAGCTGGTCCTGAGGCCATAACTGCAGAAAACAAACAAAAGTTCACTGTAACTGAAAGTCCCACTTTATTGAACACTCTCTTTAGTTGTAAAATGGCTCCTCTGCTGCTGTGTTTACTTTACTACCCACCCTATAATGGCGGCGACAGCACTGCTGTGCATCAACATTCAGAAATTGGGTCAAGCCACTGCGCATCCGATTTACACAGGCAATTCACAAGTCTTCTTGTTCCCCAAAAACTCTTGAACAAATAGGCAGCTTCTCCATTACTAGCAGAACCGGGATTGCCCCAGGAATATGCAGGGAACCCTTTCCTGCCCTCATCCCGAAGGGAGGGGCACTGAGACCCAAAAACAGCGGTCTCCACCACTTCAATTATCTTCTGTGTTTCTCTTTGGTTAAGACACACACCCTTTTACCTAAAAGTAGCCCTCTGTCAGGGCTGAGGCTCCAAGAGCCTACACTGAGCTGCTGTGCTGCTTTCACAGCAAGCTCCCAACACCAGCTGACTACAGACTCTTGTTCAAACTTCCCAACATTCTATTCCAACTCCCTTGCTGCAGATTCCATTGTGGCTCATGCAGCTGCGATAGTTCTATTGGTGATGTCATCCCTCAGTCTCAGCTGAGACTGATAACAGAGTGAGACAGTGTGAAATCCATTTAACTGGAGTTTCACAAGCTGCCTTCCCTGCTCTACCACTAGGTCTTACTGGATTCTAGTAATCCCTAGTAACAAGGGGTTACATGCCTTCCACTTGGACCAAAACATGATGTTTGGCCCATTGTTTACCAGTGGTTTAATGTCTAATCATGGTGTTGCCACTGCCTACTGTTACATGGTCCTGAAGTCCAGAAATGTTTCCCAAAAATGTTACAGTGCATTCAGACATAAATCAGGTGTCAGACATGCAGTTACATGGTTCGCATCCACCATCAGGACCCAAATCTGCTGTTTTCTATATAATTTCAAATGGTTTTCAGGCCTAACCATGATGGTGGTGCCACTGTCTAACATGACCCACAATTCCAGAAATGTTTCCCAACAAATGTTACAGTAAATTCAGACAGCAATCAGGTCACTGTCATGCTATTATATGTTGCACACCCTCTACCCTTAAAAATGATGTTTGGCCCACTGTTTACCAGTGGTTTAAGGCTAATCATGGTGTTGCCACTACCTAATATGGCCCTGAAGTCCAGAAATGTTTCCCAAAATGTGACAGCAAATTCAGACAGAAATCAGGTCTCAGCCATGTTGTTACATGGCACCCAAGCCACCACCCAAATCAAAACATGGTCTTTGGTCCACTGCTTACATTGTTTTCACGCTGAATCTTGTTTCTGTGAGCGCAGAACAGGCTGTACATGTCCAGAAATGTTACTGGAAAAATGGTACATAAAGTTGAGACAGAAATATGATCTAAGTCATGATGTGATGTGGTGCCCCCAACACCCAGACATTAAATTAATGTTTTGGCGCTGTTTACCAATGATTTCAGCAAGAATCTCAGTGCTACTTGTTCAAAACTTGTCTTACAAGTCCAGAAATGTTTCCCAAAATGTCACAGTAAATTCAGACCAAAATCAGGTCTTAGTCAAAGTGATTAAGCAAAGCGAGACAGGAACAGAACTTCTCAGAATGAGTAACTGTTCAGATAAAGTTACCCAAAAAGGGACAATATGAAAGAAAATACAACAAATAAGTAGCACAACAACAAAAATATTAAAACTTAAAAGAAGTCACAGAAACTCACAACTTTAGCAAACTAAACACATTTATATGTAAGGCTCTGTCCTTCTCTGGTCCTTCCAGCTAGCTTGCAGGCTGATTCTTCTTGTCAGCTTGGATGCTGATCAAATCCCTGCTGCTGTGACCCCAATGTGGGCCAACTGGACACTTGAACCCGCAGACTGACAGAAAAGTCTAGGCCTGGCAGGCCTAACCTCTGGAGCTGGTAAGCTCCACAGAGGCTCACACTGAACTCCTGGATGAATCGCTTAACTTCTGGGCTGAGTTTCAAGGTTCCCTTGGCTGCCAAAACCGTCTTGAACAGTCCCCAGATGTTAATCGCTCACTTTTGGTGCCTAGTAATGGTTCCAGTTAATCCCCCATAAGTATCTGGATAGTCCCAAGCACCCTTTGTTAATCCTGGTTTCCGATTAGTTATTAGCTGCTAAAATGGTGGCTGCATGCAGTTTCAATTACAGTCCAAATCAGTGTCCTACCAGGTTAAAGTTCTGGTGCAGCCAGCAGTTTTACTTTTTTTAACACATTCCCCACTAGACTGTAGCCCCAACAGTTTTCATTCAAACAAGTCCACTCTGAATAATATATATGATGCCCTTAGGGAGTTGCTGCTCCCATAACACACTTTCCTAGGAACACTTAATTGGCTCATAAATATTCATTAGGGTCTCCCTTGCCCTGACCTTTGCCCCTAGCTGTCTGGTGTCCTGGAGGCAACACTTATGGCGGCTGCCATTTTATTTATTTAGAAATTATTTTTCTGTTGCCTGTTTGTGTCCCCAGTGCCTCTTCCAATTTAATATGGCACTGGGAACCAGAGAAGGCATAATTTTATCTTTGACCGCAATGGTGGTCTAATGCACAGGGTGCCTACACAAACATGCGCGAGCGGTGGCTTAGCAGTCATGCTGATTGCTCGCAGAGGGATTTGATGCCTCACAGGGCTCATTTAAGCAGAGGATACTGAGAAAATGCAAAATGCTGTGGGGATAGGCGGATGCTGAGACAACGGGAGAATGCCGAGGCATATTTAAGGTAAGCCTCCAAATGGGAGGGCGTTATACATAAGAAACACATCAGTTTCTATTTCTCATACTACTGCTAGCAATTAGAGCCATTAAAATACATTTTTCATTGATTTCCCACTAAAATTAGGTAAACTCATTAAGTCTGATCTTTTGCTAGTTGTTTAATGGCTTTTCATTTTGTCATTGAATTTTCATTAATTTGTAAAGTATTGTTTGCTTAATGCTTTGAATGCCTAGGATATAGTCAGCCAACATCCCCATTCCAGATGTGCGAAGAGGGGCCTTCTGTGTCGTGAAGCCTGACCTTTTGTTTGGGTCATGCAAAGCCCCTTATGTACATTTAGTGCTACAAATGTGTTTCACTATGACTGATCCTGCTCACTTACTTTCCCTTTGTCGTTCTGTGAGGAGTATATACACTATGGCCATGTTAAACACTTTTGTGCTGAGTAGGATTTTGGAAGCATGCAACATACCTCACAATTTGTCACTGAAATGAGGAACATGGACACTCAAAATGGTGTACAATGAGGGACACTAACCCTTATGATGATCATGACACATCCTGAAAATGGAGATACAATACCTCAGATCACAGTGGAAACTGTTGTATTTACTTGTACTGATACCTGAGAATGAATTTCTACTATAAAGCAGGGTGCCTTTAAGAGAAGCAATGGGGATGCCCCCACATTGTGCCTAGGTTGTTCTTATGGTGTGGCAATAAAGGCATTAAATTTGGATTTAATCTTTGCACAATAAGTGCCCCCAGGCCTGTCTGCGCTCACGCTGCAGGTGCACTCCTGACTTGACTATGTCTGTTTTGTGTTGTCCACTCTCTCCACCTTTTAGTGGTGGCACCATCACACATGACGTGGAGGAACTCCAGCCAAGAAAGAGCACATGAGTCACGAGAGTGTGACGCTGTCTTTCCCACCACAGAGTAGACAGTCTGCACACTACAGCTTGGAGGAGTTGATGAGCACTGAACCTCAATGGCAGTGTTGTGGTGGCATATTTTTGTTGGTCTACTGTTAGTGAGTCTCCATCTCACCTGGTGGCTGAAGGGACAGGGGTGAGCTGGAACCAACTCGAGACAAGGCTACCTACTTACTCTATGTAGATTTGCCTCGCAAAAAAAAAAAAACAGCACAGGCCCTTTGGCAGCAAGCTAGGCCTAGCAGCAGCAGTAACAGTGGTGTGAATGGCCTCATAGGCCTTGATCAATGCAATGCAGCAGCATCCATGGCAGCAGCCAAGAAGCAAGCAACACAGGTTGGGTGTGTTTGGTTAATGAGGGGACTTGGTCACGGTCCACGTTGGGAACCTGGGATGGTCGGTTCTAGCATCCAGCTTCTGGCAGAAGGATGGAGGAGGAGCAGACCACTGAGCCAGGCTGCAGGTTCTGGCCAGATGACCAGGTAAGTAAAAGTAAATCATTTTTTCAAGGGGACTGGGGAAGGAGGAAGGATTGACATATTGATGTGTTTTTTCTTTTCTGCACCTTTGGGCAGTTTCATGACACATATGAGCTGAGTATTGAATGGAATGGAGTCGGAGAGAAATCGAAAAAGTTGTTTTTGGGTGGGTGGGGGTCAGAACATCAGCCAGAAAAAATTGGTTAATAACTTGGTGGCTTTAAGTCCAAATGTGATGCACTGCTCTGGGGTATAGACAAATGAATCTTACGCATTTGAATTTTTCTGATTTGCATATCCTTTTCAGTAACAACAAATGAGTTGTATGTTTTAGAAGCATTCCAGACATTCTAGAGTTTGTCACCTAGGGGCTAACTAGCACCTGGCTCCACTGGTTTTTGGCTTCCACATGCTAAAATCTGAAATGGTGCCCATGCCATGAAGTCTAAATTTACAGGACATCCTCTGTGTGAGCAGCATGTTTCCCACGAGGGTGGATGAGGAATAGAGCAGTTTTCAGGGTAAAATGAGGGCTGTCACTTGCATTCAGGGACAGTTGAGCACTATGGTATGCACAGACTGTTGGAGCCCCACTGTGGTCAAGCTTATGCCCTCCCCCAGTGAAGCTGACCTCCACATCAACACATTCAGGCACATTATGACATAGGGCAAGAGAGACTGCATGGGCGTGCACCATTGAAATGAATGGAGTATTTTTTATTACTATTGTATACATTACTGATAGAGAGTTGGAGAATAATGAAGGTCACTGCTCGACTAACAAGGACCTTGTTAGTAGAACAGTAGCCTTCATTATTCAGTAATAAAATAACTCCATTCATTTGAAGGGGATACGACTACTCCCCAGCACTCTGACCCATGGACACCATCTCATAAAGACTCCTGCCTCTGGCTCCTCAGTACTCAGGTAAGAGACTCTCAACTTATATCTACACTTGATGGGTTGTCTGTAGCAGCATGGTCACACCTGTTGCAGTGTGTGTGGGGGCTGGCCATGTGGGTGGATGTCGAGATATTGATGCTTTGTGTTTGCAACTTAAAGTCTGTTTGCATGGAAGCATTCAAAGCTATGGAGACACAATAGTAGAAGTACAGGCCAGAGAGAAGTAATTAAGTAGTTTTGTGGATAAGTGTGTGCATTGGGGGTGAGAAGAATACACATGTTTCCATTGGTATGTATGCTACAGTTCACTTGTGCAGCTGAGTGAGGACAAGAAAACTGAAAAGTATAATAGTGGCTACAAGCATGCTGCATGCATGAAGATGTATAGTATGCAGATTTGTATTGAAGTACAAGTGAGGCATATGTGAAGGCAGTATAGCTTAGTGGTTAAAGGCATTGACCTGCAAACCAAGAAATGTGGAGACCTGAAGAACTGGGTTTGAATCTTATCAACCCCACTTGTACAGTATATGGTGTGATCCTGAGCAAGTCACTTAACTTTTATGTGTGCCCTTATCAGTGACCACTTGTTTTTGCATGCATGCCACATGTGTGCAGTCTGTTCCAATTTAACATAAAAAGTATGCTTTCCACACTTGCTTGCTGCACGCATGCCACATGCATGCAATTGGTTCCAATTTAATGTCTAAATCATGTTAGCAGCACGCATATCACATGAGTAGTTTTATGTGTGCAGCATGAAAACATTTCATATAATTATTTCTGTAAGGGTAGTCACTGTAACAAGGCCCACAACAAAGCAACTTGGATGTTGATGAGCACTTGAGGAGATTTGACAGCAGAAGAAAGGAGGTGTTACTACCTATTTATTAATGTATTTATGTATTTATGTATTTATTTATTTATTTATCAATCACTAGGATTACAAATACCTTTGAACCAGAGGTTCTTTTACAAAGGTTCCATGTCATTCAGACAAAGACAGACAAATAATATAAGTGATTACAATTGCATCAAGAAACAAAATTAAGGTAAAGTACAATTGGAACACATGCTAAGCGAACTTGAAATACAGAGAGGAGGAGGATTGCAGCCCATGAATTGGCTTTTGTCAAATAGGAACAGAGTGAGGCAAAAAAGTCCTGGTGTCATACTAGGGCAGGGAGAGGGGAGCAGGTGAGGCATAGGGGACATGATAGAATATGTTATGTATACCCTTAAGGAAAGGAGGGAGAGGAAGGACATGATAGAAACCTACAAATACCTCAAGGGATTCAACAATGTCCAAGAGGGTAGCATATTTCAGAAAAAGAACAAGGGGCACAATTTGAAGATAGAGGGGGATGGATCAGAGGCAATGTGAGGAAGTATTTTTCACAGAAAAGGGTGGTGGATGCATGAAATAATCTTCCTGATGAGGTCATGGGGTCAAAACAGTGGGGGAATTCAAGAATGCATGGGTCGACATAAGACAATTATAGTGGGAGGTAGCAGGGGTAGGAGAGGGATAAGGAGGAATTAGGCTGCTCTTTGACTAGGATTATACAATAGGTAGGGAAATGGGCAGACTAAGTCTATGTTTCTATGTTTCTACAACAAAGCCTGATGTCCTCTTGGAACAACGGGCACTAAAAATCAGGTAGAAGTTGGCAGTGGGTAGAACTATATGGGCTGTGCAGGTGCATGGTGTGAATTGCCTGTTTTAGGAGATCAGTTATAACTAATAAGTGCAGTGAAGTGTTAGCTAAGTTTAGATTTAAAGGGCCTAGTTTTGGTTCAGCGGAAATGTTGGGAGTGAGGTCATTAAGGAGCCCAATAGCTAAAAGTGTGCTGGGCCTGAGAGGTCCAACAGAAAGGATAAGATAAGACTTTTAGATGCACTGCACGTGCACCGGGATTTTGTGCTAGTGTACAGTAAGTAGGTGCAGGGTGGTTGGAGGGTTAGAGGCGTGGAGTTAATGTTTTACGTGAGCAGGCAGGTTTGGTGAGTGAGTTCTGCCTTTTAGGTTAAGCCAGTTTATCTGCTCATAAAGTTTACACATATGTGTACATTTGTTAGCCCCAGATATAAGTCTGCAGGCTTTGTTTAGAGCAGTTCCTATTTTTTAGGGTGGTATCAGTTGTAGCCACATAGATCACTAATCCATAGTTGACTATGGATAGGACATAACTAGATACAGCTAATCATAGTGCTTCAGGGTCAGGCAAGCAACGGTGATGATAGAGAGTCTAATCCTTGTGTTAACTAAGCTGGAGACTTGGCTACCATGAAGGGTGTAGGATAGGGAGCAATCAAGGCTTACACGAGGTATTTGAATTCATGAACTTGTTCAAGAAGGTGGTTAAGATTCTTCCAATAGTTAGACTTGCAGATCTATGCCTGCTTTGGGGGCTGGAGAAAAGCATCACCTTTGTTTTCTTGTAATTCAGGAGAAATTTATGCTGTGCAAACAGAGTTTCAACTAACTCAAACTTGGCTTGTAGGTCTCTTGGGGGTCAGTGTGGCTTGGGAAAGGACAGCATTGTCCATATAAAGGACCATGTTGCTGTAACAGGCATTAGAAAAGTTACTGAGAAACAGACTGATAAGTAAGGGTCCAACGATGGACCCTTGTGGAACTCCTGAGCACATGAGGAGGCTGCAGGAGAGGGTTTCACTAATTTTAACTTGTTGTGTTCTTCCTTCTAGGTAACTCTGGAATCAACAGGAGACTTCATTGTAGAGGCCAAGTGAAGGGAGTGAGTGCAGCAGGAGGAAATGGTTAAGGTGTCAAAGGCCTTAGTGAGGTCTGTATGTATATATATATATATATATATATATATATATAGCCTACTATATGGCCTTGGTCCAGGGCCTTGAGGCTGTAGTCTGTATATTCAAGAAGGGCGTGGAAGTGTTCTATGCTTTTCTGAATTTGTGCTGCAGAGGACATTGGATGTTATATTTGGATAGGTATTTGGACATCTGATCAGCAACAATGCATTCAAGGGCTTTAGAGAGGGGAGAAGGATAGATATAGTGTAGTAGTTGAGTGCTGTGAACTGTCACCACTTTTGCATACTGGTGTGACAATTGCCGCTTTCCATTTGTTGGAGGAACTGCATCAGGAGAGTGACAGGTTTAGGATTTTAGAGAGGGATGACAGGACTATCAAGTGAGACATTTAGCAGTTTGAGATCCACGGAGTCACTGCTAAACCTGGATTTATGGATTAATGGTAAGGCCACACCTGGTAAACTGAGCCCAATTCTTTCAACCTCAATTGAGTAAAGACAGAGACAATGCAGCATATAAAAACAAATGATTCATGGCCTGCATGACAGATCATATGAGGGTCAGCTTATGGCACTGAACATGTACTCACTGGATTCCAGAAGGGAGAGGGGTGATATGATAGAGACTTTCAAGTTCCTGAAAGGAATAAACAATCTAGAATATGGAAACAAGACCAGAAATTGCCAGGAGGTAAATTCAGGATGGACATTCAGAAGTTCTTTTTTTTTTGCTGTCACTTTATATGCCTGTTGCTCTGGCACTATCTCTGGAGGAGCCCCCAGTCCAGTTCCCCTGATGTCCACCTGCTGACACTGACCAGTACACCTTGGCCCCCTACAATGGAGCCAGAGGGGCTCCACAACCCCTGTCAAAGACCAGACCCAGTGTGCCCAGCTCCGTGGCTATTCAGTGGCAGGACCTGCGCGGTGCCCTCTGTCATCCAGTGAAGCAATCTTTTCTTCCTCCAGTGTATTCTCTCAGAGGTGAAGCATGCACAATGCCAGTGGCAGCAGCTCACACACTCCTGTGCATGCTCTGCCAGGCATGTGCCCCATCTCTGCCCATGTCAGCAGTGTTGCGCCCCAGCCTCTGCTAGGGCCAGGCATTCACCAACCACTGAAATTCCCTCTCCCCAAGAAGAAGGAGCAGTCCATGGATGCTCAACCTTCTTCTCTCCTGTCAATCCCCAGTGGCCTGTGATCATTCCCCGAACACAGGTCGCCATGGCACAAGGTGTGCATCCAGTACCACAACCCTCAGTGCCACCAGGCCGGGCTGGAAGTTCTTTACTGTAAGTTCTCTTTTTCCCAGTTTTCAAACTGGGCTCCTCCTGTGGAATGCAACACTTGGGAATTGCTTTGATTCTCCATGCCACCAACTAGACCTGATGGTGCTAGTTTTGATGGACAGCCTTGGTCCTCAAACACTTTACTCCAATTGGGAGCAATATCTAACAAGGACCATGGCCAGCATATAGTATTTTAGAAATGATCACTAATGGTCCCCCACTGTGATCTTTGAGCTAAAGGAAATAGCTTAAGGGCCACATACTGGGGGCCGCAGCATGGGTAACAGTTGGCATGAGTTGCTGCTTGCATGGTGTGACATTCTAAACATTACTATAACTTAAGTTCTTTTAAAATTAATGAGTTTCTGAACTATACAAATGGCAGCAACCAGCATCAGCTCCACTAACACCATAAGTAATTCAGTGGATTAAATTGTATTACTACAATATGACTAGTCAGAAGGGGATAAAATTAGAATTAACTGGAGAAAATTTAAAGGGCTTATAAGGGATGTATTTCTCATGAAGCAGTACATATTTTCATTTTAGAATATTCTGTGTTCAGTGACTGATGGCAAATTGATGATGTTTGCATTTGCTCAGGTGATGAGGTAAGTTTTGGGGCACTGTCTTTACTTAAGATATGTCATGAAACAATGTGGGTAATGTAAGGCACCATCTGTAAGTAATCGTCAGTCTTTTTAATAAATTAATATCTATTTACATTAAGAAGGGGAAGCAGGCAGAAACCAAACAGTAAGGAATAAAAGTAGGGAATAGTTATACAAAAGGGAAGGAGTATTGTATTAAAACATATACAAAGAGAAGGGGAAGAAGAAAGCACCCTGTCTGAGGCAGCATTATAAAACAAAATCTAGAACTAAAAGAAATGGGAGAAAGAATAACACTTAAGGAAGGTAAAGAAGTAAAAGGGGAAAATTTAAAACATCATACCTAGAGTCAAGTTATAAAGGGGTTAAACAAAACAAATGAGGGGAAATTATAAACACCGTATTTAGGGTAAGGGTACAGAGTTCTTCCCAATACTATAGTGAGTGTAGGAACAGGAATGTTGGGAGCGATGCTATGCAATGGCTGTGGAACGCCATTTTCAGAGAGACTTTCTGAGACTGATGTTGCCACATTTGTGTGCACCTATCTGTTTTGAGAGAGGAAGTAGCTAGACTCCATGCCCAGCTGGTTAAGATTCAGGGACTTCCTCCCAACCCAGTTGCCACCAAGTCCAAAACTGTTGCCCCATGGAGGAGGTCCAGATGGACTGTGTTGGCCTCAGAGTATAGGGATGTTGGATCGGGATTTCTCAGCCAGTTCCACTGCAAAACTCTTTCAATAATCTGGCTGGCTCAGATGGGACTGCCAGGAGGAAGCACCCATGGTAGTGGTCAAGAAGGATGGGGGTCCTCCTAGGGAGATCTCAAGGTGGGTGAGGCAGAACCCTAGCAGAGGAGGAAACAACTTGGGGACTCAATCATCAGTGGGGGTAGAGTTGGGAACAGGAAGGAGGGAAAGAGGGAGATGATGTGCCTACCTGGTGTCTCTGCTATGAGGGATGGAAAGTGTATCCTAAGGATTGCCGGGGGTAGGGACAGGTGGAGCTGGATGTTGTTGTCCACCCGGGACCATTGACTTGGCAAGGAATGGGGCTGGGATTGTGCAAAGGATTTCAGGAAGCTGGGGAGCGATCTTAGTCAGGTTGCATCCTTAGTGGCTTTTGATGAGGTGCTGCCTGTCTACAGCATGGTGGAGGTTAGGGAACTCCGCACAGGAGCTTAACTCCTGGTTGAAGGAATGGTGTAGAGAGGAAGGGTTCTGCTTCTTTAAGGACTGGGGACCCACCTTGGAGGATAAGGGTCTATACAGGGTGATGGTCTGTAACCATCAAGGATGGAATTGCAGTCCTCAGTGAAAAGTTTAAATGTTACTTTAATGAACATTTAAATCAATGGAGGGGTGGTGGAAGAAACAAGGAAAGCATAAACTGCTCCTGCCACAGACTGTACTGAGAGAAGGGATGACTCAAGAGGAGGCAAACCTCATGGTGCAAAATAAAGAAAAAGCAGAGTGTTTAAATGAAGGAGGATGGCAACACAAGCTGTAAAAGAAAACAGAAAGGCAGGGAGGGAAAAAATGTGACATGGGGTAGCAGTCAGAGTGATGACATGTGAAAGGCCATGTGTGCAAATACACCAAGTCTAAGAAATAAAATTCCAGACCTAGAGGCCATTATGGCACAAGCAGACCTGCATATCATGACCATTACTGAGTCATGGTGTAGAAGGAATCATGATTGGGACATGGCCATGCCGGCCTATACTCTGTTCGGGAAAGACAGGGTGAAAAGGTAAAGAGGAAGAGTTATGCTGCATGTAAGGGAAGATGTCAAACTGACAGAGATACAAGGAATCCAGGGGAATGGGAAGATTGGAGGTACTGTAGGTCACCATGGAGATGGTAAATGGAGCCAGCATCTACACTGGCATGATCTACTGACCTCCAATACAGTGGGAAATTTCAATAGGGTGCTGGTGAAGCCATATACACAATGGCAGGAAAAGTGGAGATGCTGGCCGGTGGGGACTTCAGTCTCCCAAATGTACACTGGAGCCCTCAGCCACAGCTTCAGCTAGAAGAAAGGATATCCTGGACCCTGCAGGGTGCATTTCTCAGGCAACTAGTTAGGGACCCACTCATACTAGGCAACCCTGGACATGGTGCTCACTAACAGGAAGAGTACTGCAGATGTCAAGCTGGGGTCCTGACTTTAGAATGGCAGATTTTTTTTAAATTGTTGTATGCCTCAGAGAACACCTAGCAAGGTGGGATGACCTGGGTGGATTGGGGAACAGTGGCTAAGCCAAGGAAAGCATATTGAGTGCAACAAATTGTTGTGCAAAGAAGTGAGCAAAAACAAAAGGAGAAAGAAACAACTATGGTTACTAACATACAAATTTGCCAGCAGAAATAGGCCACCTGGTCTATCAAGTCTGCTCAAGTGTTCAGCTAGCACTCTTACCTTGCAGCTGCCTTGCCCCACTTCCCAATTACCCCTGTCACCTTGTCCCATCCCTTTGAAACGACCCACTGTCTTACAGGCTACCACCTCCTCCAGTAGAGTATTCCATTCTGCCATGACACTCTCCATGAAAAGTGTCTCCTCATTTCCATCCTAAAACCCTGGTTCTTAAAGGAAGTGGCTGAAAGGGTTAAGGCTCAAAGGACAGAGTTCAGGAAGTATACGGAGATGCAGAGGGAAGAAGACAGGGGTGTATCAAGAGAATCAGAGGGAGGCATGGAAAGTGGTGAGGAATGCAAAGGCACAAACAGAGAAAAGACTATCCCAGGGGTAACAAAATGAACAAGAGAGTTTTTAGGTCCACAAGTGAGACAAGGAAGAGTAGGGCAGGGATTGTGATGTTAAAAAGGCAGGAGAGGACTGTGCAGAGAAGGATCAGGAAACAGTAGATATCCTGAACAAGTACTTTGTTCATTCTTCACTGGGGAAGTAAGTGCATGGTCAAATCAAAGCAAAATGAACAGAGGTTAGACACAAGTCCCTTTACAGAGGACAGAATCCTGAAAGGACTTGCAAATGTAAGTGGACAAATCTACTGTACAGACGGTGTACACCCAAGTGTACTAAGGAAACTCTGGGAGGTACTGGCTGCACCTATAACAGTTCTTTAACAACCCACTGGAAACAGGGTGGTTCCAGAGGGCTGGAGGAGGGCATATATACTCCTCTTCACAAAGTGGTAGCTGGCAGGAGACTGGCAGCTATAGGCCAGTTAGCCTGACATTGGTGGTGAGGAAGCTAATTGAGAATTGAGTCAGTACCAAAAGAAAAGACTGTGGAGTATCTTGAAGGTAGTAGTTACAAGACCTGAGGCAACATGGATTCACAGGAAGGGTCATGTCAGAAAAATCTGATAGATTACTTTGACTGGGTGAGCTTGGAAATAAATCAGGGTGGGGCAGTGGATGTTGCCTTCTTAGATTTTGGTAAGTCTTTTGACACTTCCACATAGAAGGCTCATAAGAAAACTGAGCAACTTAGGGGTTAATCAAAGGTGGTAAACTGAGTGGCAGACTGGTTAAGAGCAACAGAGTGTGGTAAACAGATCTCACTCCTTGGAAGGAGGGTGACCAGCAGGGTGCCACAGAGCTCAGTACTGGGATTAGTTCTCTTTAATGTCTTTATAAGTGACACTGCAGATAAACTGGATGGGAAGGTCTGCCTCTTTGCAGATGACACCAAATATTTGCATAGAATGGACACTCCAGAGAGGTTGGAAAGAATGGGTAGAGACCTGAGAAAACTTGAGGAGTGGTCTGGACATGGCAGGTTGGTTTCAATGCAAAAGTGCAAAATCATGCACTTGGGGCACAGGAACCCAGAGGAGGAATGCAAAATGGGAGAAGAGGTATTTATTGTCACCAAACTAGAAAAGGGACCTGGGAGCAATCATATGAGGTGACCTCAAGGTGGTGAAACAGTGTGGCAAGGCAGTGGTTAGAGCCAGTGGGATGCTGGGGTGCAAAGGAGGGGTATCACTGGCAGAAGGAGGGAGGTGATTATGTCACTGTATAGATCACTGGTGAGACCCCACTTGGAGTACTGTGTCCAGTTTTGGAGACCACATCTAAGGAAGTACATAGACAGGTGCAAGCAATCCAGAGAAGGGCAACTAAAATGGTGCAGGGATGCATCTGAAGCCCTACAAGGAGAGACTGAAGGACCTCAGTATGTATACCCTGCAAGAGAGATGGGAGGAGGCAATATGATAGAGACTTATAAATACCTCACTGGGAAAATAAGGTATTGGAGGGGCTCATGTTTCAGAGCAAAGATGCAGTAGAACAAGGGGACATGCAATGTAGCTGGACGGGATAAGTTCAAGAGAGATGTGAAGAAGTGATTTTTAACTGAAAAGAACGGTAGATGCTTGGAACAGTCTTTAAGCAGATGTAGTGAGGCCAGAAACAGTGGTAGGCTTGAAGCATGCTTGGGCTACACACAAGACAATCTTAGTGGGAAGCAAGGAGGGAGGGGGAAGAGAGCCAGAGGTCAAGTAGTGTCTGTTGACAGTATAGTCAGGGAAAAGATGAACAGATTGGTGGGCCAAGTGGTCCTTATCTGCTGTCAAATTCTGTTTCTATGTTTACGGAGTGGTTGAGCTGTGGAACAGCCTGCCAGATGAGGTGGTGAATGCCAAGACCATTAATTGATTCTGATATGATTAGAACAGATTTAAGGGCTTAATAGTCTCTGAGTGGATGGTATCATCAAAGCAGGAAACTTATGGTAGTGGCAAGTAGTATGGGTATAAAACCCATATAGACAGTAGATAATGGTAGGATGGGGTATTACTGGCAGACTGGATGGACCAGAGGTCTTTTTCTGTTGGTTACATCTATGTTTCTATGTTTCAAAGTTAAGTAAGTCTCAAAGGTGAGCTATTTATAGTAACAACTGTTGTTTTCTTATAGGTGATAGATAATACAGAGGGATGGAGTCAGTGGCAAACAGATGACTTGGAGGGAAGGAGCCAGAGTAACAAAGTTACATGCTGTAAATAAACCAAACTAGTCTGTTTGGAAGGAGGTGCATCAGGTGGGTGGGGACAACAGAAACTGAGAAAAAAGAGACCGAACATGAGCACAACCTACAGAATATATCAGAAATTGTGGACTTTTTCATTAGATACTGTATACCTGTCCTTACAAAAATTAACATCAAATATATTTTTAATTATTTTTAACATTTTTTAATTACTGAACCATTGTATAATCACAATAATGAACTACAGGGGTGTGTGTCTTTCTGGGATAATGTCACTTCTCAGGTGTTGGACTTATTCAACCTGCAGCCTTATACCCAACCACCTGAGGCGTGATGTTACCTCAGCACGACACACTTCCCAGCAGGCATTATTACTTAATTTGATGCTCCAGCGGAGTCATTAGGTTTAGTTAACTAACAATATATTTCTTTCAAGGTAATACCATTGTTTATATCTAGGCAGACCTGATTACACATGTTGAACTACCGTGCATATCCATTAGATTACATTAAAATTCCAA
This sequence comes from Neoceratodus forsteri, assembly GCA_016271365.2. Lineage (NCBI taxonomy): Eukaryota > Metazoa > Chordata > Ceratodontiformes > Ceratodontidae > Neoceratodus > Neoceratodus forsteri. Next base: position 62,723,994 of record CM028130.1, read on the forward strand.
CTTGTCCCCAACATGCCATTTTGCTAATCTGAAAAAGTAATTTTAGTAAAAGTATTATTAAATAAAAACTCAGATTCATCAGCTGGCATGAAACAGCTTTATCTTCAGTCTTGGCAGAGAGGCAGGAGGTCTTTGAGCTTGTAGATTCTGAAGTCAGTGATCAAGTTTTGGTTCTGACCTGGCATAGATCATGGTCTGTAAGATAATGTTCAGTTTCAGCATTCCAATACTTTAGTAAGTTCTAAGTTCCATAAACTCTTGGTTGTCTTCTGGTATTTCAAAGCAGAATCTCAAAGTTCTTTTCTGTCTCTTCATAGCACTGTCATGCTGCCCAAGGGAGAGATTTCAGAGACCTTTCTAAGCCCACGTTTAAGTGCAAAAGTGAAGAGATCTTTCCTAGTCCTTCCAAGGCAAGAAGTGCTAAACCAAGTCCACTTCATGAATTATTTATAAATGCTTTTATCAAAGTTCAAACCTCCTTACTGGAATTTTAATCATGTTTTATAGCAGTCTCATTGACCTTTATTCCAGTGGCTTTCAGTCACAAAACATTTGAATATCATTGGGCCCCTCTAAGTTATGAAGTTCTGCCTGACCTTTGAGGTACATCCCTCCAGTGGAATGTCCTTATCTGATATAGAAACATCTCTCAGTAGTACAGTTCCATGGAAAGGACCATTAATCTCTGTCCTTTGCTGAACAACTGGTATTTTTAAATGTTTTTGTGAGAATATCCTCTTTTCTATTAACTCCTTTTTTCACACTGGCATGCTTTCAGTATGTCTCAAACTCTTTCTTTACAAGCCTCAATGCACATTAGCCAGCCTGAAGAAGATATTAGTCCATGACCTTTGACATGTTTGCACAGGATTTCCTACTCAAAATACTTTCGCTAAGGCATGATAAGTAATAATAAAATAAATTATAAACTCAGAGTGTTAACTCTCATACATTTTAATATGTCCCCTAGGCCACTCAGGTGCTGTATCAGAGTGGTTTAGCGTGCCTTCGCTGAGCGAGAACAGCGAGCAAAGCTGAGCTGTTCTGGCTCGTTGAAGGCAAGTGAAACCACTCTGATACAGAAACTAGTGGTGATTTGGGGATATATTAATATATTATTGATCAAGAGCTTATCAATAATATATTTAAAAAACATTTCCCAGAAAGTGCTTTTTTCTAAGACATCTGTGTGTGAGATGCTCTTCACAGAATAAGAGTGTTTCACATGCAGGAAACGAGTGCTCTGATTGGTTGGGAGTGCTCTCAATCTATAATTAAATAAATGATAATAATAATTAAATATTTTGCATCTTAGCCTAATTTTTCCTACAGAGCCCTGCAACTTGATGCTCACACACACTGGCAGTATCCACAGACCCTGCCTTCAGTGCTCCGTATGTGTGTGTGTGTAACTTTGTGCAGGGGCAGGGATGTTGGGGAACAGAACTATGCTGGACACCAGATATCCAAACAGATTCCTGGCCCAGCTTGCTAGTGGATCCCTGTCACTGTGTGAAGCAGGAGATGAAGGAATATGGCTATATCACCATCATACCTCTCCAACTGTCCCAGATTTTCTGGGACTTCTACAATTTAGATACCTGTCCTGCAGTCCCGAATTGATTGCTTTTTTACAGGATTTTTATTATTATTATTAATTTATATATTAGATTTCGGATATACTTTTTAGGTATAAGATTTAAGGTTTAAGATTTACCTTTTAGAATGCCAGTGCAAGCTTAGCAGACTTGTTTAACCCTTATTCTAACAACCAAATTCGAAAGTATAGGAACTCTGGACTGCTATAGTATATCAGTCAATACACATCAAGGGTTAAACTCCCCATTGCATTCCACAGGCTCATCTGTTTCTAATGAGAGTACTGAGACAAATACACACACACACACACACACACACACACACACACACACTGCATTCCAATATTGTATATCTATTCTGTTCAGTTAAAGGAAAAACTGCACTAAGTCTGTAAGTCATTTTCCCAATAGAAGCTTTTTTAAGTATTAGTTAAATTTCTGTCATTGTCCTTCTATACAGGCCTTTTAGTAACCTCAGTATGTACTTATGCTTTACACTCTGGTGTTAAGTGCCATTTTTGAACTGTATTATGTAGTTTATGTCCCTCTCAGCCACAAAGTTCTATAGTAGAATATACATCATACAGTTCTAAAATGTTGTTTTACCAGCAGCATGTAAATCAGAAATACCCACTAGGATTGCTGAAAAGCCTAGCTAGCTAGACAATAACACAGTTTGAAGCAGTATTTAAAAAACAGCTTCTACTGGGGAAAAATGACCTATAGATTCAGTGCAGTTCCCTTTAAGTCTGAAAAGGAATAACAGTGGATCCTTAAAAGCCTGGAAATTAACTTAATGCTGGATCCTAAAAATAAATTTCTTTAGCAGTGCCTATGTTCCACTTTAGTTAAAAGTATGTCAATGAAGAGAAATTACAGCATAAACATGCAGAACATTTGACAGTTTTATTATGCCATTTGATAGTATGCAACTGAATTAGACATTTAAAAGCATAAACTAAAGGTACATTACATATGTACAGTACTACATCGTGTGATGTACATGCCATGTGATGGTGCTGCACCATGCTGAGTAAAATATGGTGTCCCTGATTTTTGGTGTGAGTGTCCCTGGTTTTGGTCCTAGCAGGTTGAGAGGTATGATCACCACTGGCACAATGAAAGGATTATGTTTTTCACAGTCTGGTGCAGGTATGGTTCCTCAGCTCTTCACACTGACTCAGATGGCTGGGGCAGGCACTCTGCCTACCAATTAGGCTCTATGGTAGCCCACTGACTGGGTTGAGGATGGCACATATGTGCTACTACATGCCCTAGGGTTGTGTCGCCATTGCTATCAATCTGTGGATGGGGCACATGCATGCCTCTGCACATGTGCTGACTACTCACACAACCCTACCACAAATCAAGACCAGGTGCAGAAGGGATGCACATCAGACCATGTAGATGCAGCAGATTGCCCACAGGTGTACACTGTTCATGGCAGGGACACTCTGCAGCTTTTCCCTGCCCTTCACATATAAGGGGGGCAAGATCCTTTTGAGCAATTGGGCCAACAGCATCAGATCCACTGCAGAAGCCAACCGAGTGGTGTGTGATGAGCTGAGTCTGGGGCCTTGCTACCTGCTGCACTAGTGAACTGGATTCAGGAATGAACTGGGATCACTGGAGGTCTGCTGTGGAAAGAGTATCAAGTTTCAAATGATGGCTGTCCTCCTTCCGGAAGGACAGACAGCACTACCACTGCTTGAACACCACCAAGTGAAGTTGGGTGGTGACACAGTGTCACCTTCCTGGTTGGCTAGCTGCAGGTTGCTGAGAGTCACTGCATCTTCAAGTATAATGGTACGCTTATAGCACACATACCAGCCTGGAAAGAAGACTCTGCTGGGGGAAAATACTTGAGGGACAGGATGATGGTGCATGCTCAGAAGGCTCTACATCATCCACCTAGGCATCCACCCACCTATGGAAATACAAGAGGTGTAAGGTAAATCCTAGGGTGGCTGGGTGATGGGGCAGGGATAAGACACTGGAAGGGGCCACCCAGATATGAGTGAATAAGTAAAAAAATGTAGTGCAGCATCATGGGTATGGAAATCCTTGTGTGTTGTATGCTAACAAAGATTTACTTGAACATAGTTGCACAAAAGAAGAAACATTTACGTTTAGTTCTCAGTGTTGTGAGGCAACCTTTTGTGCTGAGGTTAACTAGAATTGCTTTAAATTTATTCATTTATTGATTTTAAAATGTTACCAGAAAAGACATACTGTGGTGGTAACAGCTCATTTCCAGATGCACCATGAGGACAAGGAACAGGAAGTAACAATGGAAAGTAACAATTCATCAATACAAAGGTGCAAGTAAACATAATTAAATGTAAACGTAGTTGACATACTGTACAATGAGTCATATTTATGAGCAGAGTAATCATAAATGAATTTATTTATTAAGCATAATTTGTGGGCCTGCACTGTTTCTTCTTTGCTGTGGCTGTTGCTTGGCCTTTGGAGTGGTGGCACCAACAATTCTCCAGTGGACATTTCCTTTTATGCTTTTATTGCCAGAAAGAAAAGTTGCTTGACAGTCTGATGGGACACCAACTGCACTACACTGAGAAGTCCCAACAGGACAAAATGTGTCATTAACTTGTTGTTCTCGGTCTAAACTGTGCCAGTTTTGAGACAACTGTTGTTTTGGTAAAGCCTTGTCAGCCTCCAAACTCCAGAATTTTCATATCTAGAAAACCTGATTACCCAGGTGTGTTATAGTACCTTATCACAAGGTCTAAAATCCTCCTGTACAACAACTGAGAGTGCAGGGGATAGTGTAAATAGCAAAATGGACAAACGGAGCTAAAGTCAAGTCAAGGGATGTGATGCTTAAATAAAATATATTATGGAACACTGGGGTCTGTTTGAATCCAATTGACTGTAACAATAAGTTCCTCTACTAAACACTCCTATAGGATTCTGTTCACATTCCGCAGTGATTGTACCTGTTTGTTTTTGAATATACCCTTTATTGCTCTTCCAAATTTGTTATACCCACACCTGGCTGCTGATTTGTATTGCTTACTCTACACCACATATTGTGAATCTCCTGTATAGCATATATCTCATTATATAATTCTATATAGCCTGTATCATCCTGTACCAGCTACTGCTCAATTGCTGTTACATATTCCTACCCAACTCCTTACCCCATGTCATATCTGTAAATAAGATTTGTGCTGTAGCTCTCTGTTTTAGAGGTGAAACAAATTCAATGAATGAATTAATGAATAAATAAATAAATACATACCTACAGTACAGTACATACACACATACATACATACAGCCTGAGTTCTGCGGTATTTCTAGGAGGATACTGGCTTGTGGGAGGAGTTAGGGCTGAGAAAGCACAGCTTAGCATAACAAGGCCCAAGGATATGTGCCTTATTGTAATTATAAACATTTTTAATTTTTAAATTGTTTAAAACTGTTAAAACTCTTTGAGATGTTGCTAGTTTTTCTGTAGTAACCATGGCAATTGGTGGGATGATGTTTTATCGGTGCGTTCTTCAGGCATGTACTAGCTAATAATGCATGATTGCTTGACTAACCAGCACACTGCTTTTAGCAGCACACAATGACAAATGCACACATTTAGAATAATATGAAAACTGTAAACAGGGTTTACAAAAGGTTTATAATTGTTTATACTGGAGTCACTTTTAAGAAATAACATATATTTACTTGTGGGCTAAGTTGAAGGGGCTGGCTGAGAGGAATTATTGTACAGTAGTTAATGAGAATTAGTTATGTAAAAAGTGCTTGCCCATCAAACTCATGCCTTTAGGAATCTTTTGGGGTGGGGATTCACACACTACTCTTGAAAACGAGAAGCTGCTGACAAAAATTGTGTCCTCCTGTCTCTAATTAATGTCTTTAAATCAATCTATAGCTGATGAAGCCTGAAGAATATGTTGCCATTTTTCCAAAAGTGCAGTTTAGCTTTAAGGTTCAGCAAGAAAGGAAATACAGTACTTGTTGATCTTTCTTATTCCCCTGTTCACAAGCTCAGTCACATGGTTCACGTATGTTTCAAAACATATGCAACAATCATGAAAGCCAATCAGTCAGAAGAAAATATCCTTTGTTGAAGCTGACAATTTTAGCATGTTAGCAATGAGTTATTGCAAGGTTAAAGCCTTGTGATAGTGTCAATATCAACGGAGCTGTTATTGTGTTATAAATGTCCCCCTGCCATCTGATATAAGTTGTGTGATCAGTCTGCAGTGACAGGATCTTTTTAGCCTGTCAGAGTGTTTTCCTTGCAATCCATAGGCTTCAACTTAGTGGCAAATTGCTAATCTAATTCTCACTTAACCTGGTTAGAGATGCATTAGTTGCAATTGGAGTAGGTCTCTGAGCCATGTCTGAATGGAGGAATGAGGCTGCTGGAAAGAGTGGAAGCTGCAAATGAGATGAATGAGAAATATATGAGCTACATAACTTCCTCAAACTGCATCAAATGCCACATGTGATAATATAGAAGGCAGGGCATGGGACCCTCAGGATCTCACCTCTGACTTGGAATGTTCTACTATGTATTGAAAAGGAGAAAATGACCATTGATTTGTATGCTGTTGATATGTTCTGTTCTGCATTAGAAGGGAAGATATGATCCTCACCATTGGTGGTAGCTCCTCTGTTTTCAACTCTGTTTTTTAAAGAGAGGATGTCACCCTCACCCCAGTTGGTCAGCCCCCACAATGGGTCTTATAATGTCTGTAGTTAAGTTCAGTAGTCCTAAAACTCTGAGCAGCTGAGCTTGTAGACCTGCTTCTTTAGCTCCTCTGGTAGATCTGAAATATTTTATGATGAGATTAAACTTCACTTCTGTTCACTCTAGGACTGCATGTTTATCAGTATCCCCATACAAGGTGATCTCAATTGAGTGCTTTTAAAAGGGTGACTTAATCATGGCACCTGTGCACAGGGCTACCTGGCAGGGGGCGACCTGATAGTGGGGTAGGTAATAGTGATGGGATGTATCGCTATGAATACATGCATGTTGGAGGAAGGATCACGACATGTGAAGGGTGGAAGGGAGGGAGAGTTTGTGTAGTGCAGTGCGGCGGTGGACTGCTGAACTGGCCATGTGGAATGGTGGGTTGGTGGCAGACTGTAGTTTGGAGGGTGCTGGGTTCAGTTCTGGGCACTCCCGTATTTTTGCACCAGGTCTGGGTTTTATTTTTGTTTGTTTGCACAACCCTGGAGTTGAGAATCCTTTAGTGACAGGGAGGGGTGCAGGTGGCGTAACCTCCCAACATGAAATAAAAACATAGATCTTGGATGCCCACTTGCAGTTCGCCATGAGTGTACATTGCCAAAATTCATTTCGGTGATGTACACTCACAGAAACGATGATTGCTATTCCAGCTTTGTAGAGCAGGAGTCAGCAAACTGTGGCATCCTCTGTAGATAAAACGGATCAAGTCCAGATATCCAAATAGCTTCAAAGTATCCAGGTTTTATTAATCCAAGAATTGATAAAAGCAGTTCATTCCAAGTGCAACATGCAGTTAGGCATTCCAAAGGATGGCTACCCCTCCCAGTGATCAAGTCTCACTGAGTCAAACATTTTCACGCACAGCCCGAATTAATAAAGCCTGGATGCTTTAGAAGCTATTTGGATATCTGACTTGATTCTTTTTATATACAGAGGATGCCACAGTTTGCCAACTCCTGCTCCGTAAGTCAGTTTGCTGTTATTTGTTGGCAACTGTGTTTGTGGTGTTGAGTCATCTAATTTTATTCTGATATCATTATTTTGCAATTGCCATTATCACATGGAACCTGTTTATCTCTCGCATGACTTATAAAAGCACCCATCTGTAGAATGAACCTCACACATGTGTGAGTTCTGCTGCACTATTCCTAGCCACAGCTGGAGGATGACTTTGTTCTCAGAGGTTCTAATTCAGTATAATAGAGATTCCTACAAGCTCAATAGGATTGCTAATCCTCTAGCTTCCTATAAGAAAGACTGCTGTTGGATCATACATATGAACTGTATTTCTGCTGTGCACCTGTGACTCATTTGAGACACTGAAAATGTGAAAGCAGACATCCATCAGTACACTACTGGAAGTGAGGATAAGAACCTGTATCCCTGTTGGAAGGATCAAATTAGTGATGGGGAAATGAATCACTCCAATCAGTATGCTCCACCATCTTTGCAAGGTAATATGAATGTGACCTTCCTTCATCATCCCTCTTGGTATGTTCAAGTGTCAAACATGACAACATAAATCCCCAAGCAGGTTAGAGTGTTCCTTATATTTTTTCAAGCTGGGTATAAGTTGCAGCAACTCATTTACATTCCACTTTTACCCAGTTTTACAGTTTGCGTTTGATAAGCAGCAAGATGGATAAGGCACAGAGTTCTCAGTTAGACACTTAATTTACATGCAATTAATTCTGAAGCTGGTAATGAAAAATAATATTGAAACTGGTAATTAAAATTAGATGGTTGCAGAAGAAATGCAAACATAAAAACTGTGTTGGAAAATGTTTCATTTAACCTTGATCATGTGTTGCAGTCTGCATTGCTATCATTTCCAAGGGTCCTGTTTGCCAGAGCTTGATGGCATGTTATGCACTGCAGCACTGGCCATGATGCCACATTAAACTGCCATGTGTTTAACTTTAAGATGCATGCACTGTAACCTATTTATACAAAACTAAGCCAAAGCTTGCCAAAGGGGCATGACTGGCATAAAAGTGCTTGCTTGCCATCTTATGAATGGCTGAGGTGGCATAAATAGGTTTGTATATGTAATGCCTGCCTGGGTGACACATACAGTATGTGTTACAAAGGTTTTCTTATGTATGCAGATTTTTCCATACATTACCCCATGTTAAGAAAAACTAATCTACCAAAAGCAATGTGATCTAGCCCTTACAGAAATGTAGGTGTGCTGTGTATGTGCAGAATGCATGCCACATGCTTAATTGTGCAATGTTTGCATGCAGTCGCATACAGAAAGTGATCCTAAGTGAACCAGATCTAAAAAGCAAATCAGGTTTGCATGCTGCAAGCCCTGACATGTGTGCACCAGGTAAGCTGGTGTGGACACCATTTAAACACCACATCAGGTTCATATGCTGCATGCTTGCCATGTGTTCAGTAGCTAAGCTGGTACAAACCTCATTTAAAAAACATATCAGTTTCTATTTCTTATACTACTGCTAGCAATTAAAGTTATTAAAATACATTGTTATTTGGATTACAATAAACACTAGAAAACTCATTAATTCTGATCCTTTTCAAATTGTTTAATGGCTTTGATTTTGTCATTAAATCACCATTAATTTGTAAAGTATTTTTTCTTACTGCATTAAATGCCTAGGATATAGCCAGTCAACATCCCCATTCCAGATGTATGAAGAGAGGCCTCTGTGTTGTGAAGTCTATCCTTTTGTTTTGGACCATGCAAGTCCTTTATGCATATTTAGTGCTACAAATGTGTTTCGCCATGATTGTTTCATCTCACCTACTTTCCCTTGTCATTCTGTATTGAGAATATACACTATGGCCATGCTCAGCACTCTTTGTGCTGAGTAGAGCCCTTGAAGCTGTCACCATACCTCACATTGTGTCACTGAAATGAGAGACATGGACACTCAAAATGAGGGGCAATGAGGACACTAACCCACATGATGATCCGGACACTTCATGAAACATGGAAATACAGTACCTCAGAACACAGTGGAAACTGTTGCATTAGCACCTGAGAATACATTTCTACCATTAAGAGTTGTGCCATTTAGGTAGGGCAGAGGCAGTTGCCCCCCACCCGTATTTTTGCCTAGGTTGTTCTTATGTTGTGACAACAATGGCATTAAATTTGGATTTAATCTTTTGCTCAATAAATGCCCACTTGGCTGTGTGTTCACACTGCAGGTACTCTCAGACTGACTGAGTCTGTATTGTGTTGTCCACTCTTCACCTATTAGTGGTGGCACAATCACATGTGATGTGGATGAGCTCCAGCCAAGAAAGAGCGATCAGACTTACAAGTGTGACACTGTCTTTCCTGCCACAGAGTACACAGTCTGCACACTACAGCTTGGAGGAGTCAGTGAGCACGAACTCATAATAACAATGTTGTGGAAGCATATTTTGTTGGTCTACTCTTAGTGAGTTTCCATCTTCTCTGGTGGATGAAGGGCAGAGGGTGAGCTACAAGCTAACCCAAGACTAGACTACCTACTAACTCTACTAGGCTTGCCATGCAAAAGAAAACAGCACAAACTCCACAGCAGCAAGCTAAGCTTAGCAGCAGTGGTGACAATAGTGTGGGTGACCTTCATAGGCCTTGATTGGTGCAATGTGGCAGCAGCCACGGGAGCAACCAAGCAAGAAGCAAGCAACCAGGTTGGGTGGGTTCGGTTGGTGAGGTGACTTGTTCGCGGACCATGTTGGGGACCTTTGATGGTCAGTTCTAGCATACCGCTTCTGGCAGAAGGATAGAGGGGAGCAGACTGAAAACTGGGTTGGTGAGCACGCTGTGCCAGGCTTCAGGTTCTGGCCACATGGCTGAGTAAGTAAAGTAAATAATTTTTTACAAGGGAATGGGGAAGGAGGAAAGACTGAAATATTGATGTGTTTTTCATGATTCTTCACCTTGGGCAGCTTCATGACCCATAGGGATGGGTATTGAATGGAATGGAGTCAGGGAGAAAATTGGGACAAAGTTCTTTTGGGGGCGGGGCAGAACTTCAGCCAGAAAAAAATTGGTTAGTAACTGGGTGGGTTTAAGCCCAAATCTGATGCACTGGTCTGGGGTATATACAGATAAATCTTATACATTTGAATTTTTCCTGATTTGCATATCACTTTTCAGTCAAAACAAATAAGTTGTACCTTTTAGAGATGTTACAGACATTCTAGAGCTGCCCCTGCATTCACGGACAGTTGAGTGGCATGGTATGCACAGACTACTGAAGCCCCACTACAGTTAGGCTTATCCCTCCCCAGTGAAGCTGACCTCTACATCCCCACACTCAGGCACATCATGACAAAGGGCAAGGAGACTGCGAGGCACTATTGAAATGAATGGGGCATTTTTATTACTATTTTATACATTATTGATGGAGAGTTGAGATAAATGAAGGCAACTGCTCGACTAACAGTGGCCTTGTTAGTAGAACAGAGGCCTTCATTATTCTTTAACTCACTATCATAACATATAAAATAGTAACAAAAATAACTCCATTCATTTCAAGGAATGCCCTAGCACTCTGACCTATGGACATCCTCTGTTAAAGACTTCTGCCTCTGACTCCCTACTACTCAATTAAGAGACTTTTACTTATAGCTATACTTGGTGAGTTGTCTGTAGCAGCATGGCAGTACCCGCTACAGTGTGTATGTGTGTGTTGTGTCGGGGAGACTGGCCATGTTGATGTGTGTCAAGTTATTGCTCCTTTTGTGTTTGCACTTTAAAGTGTTTGTTTTGAAGCATTCAAAACTATGAAGAGAAAATAGTAGGAATATAGGCCGGACAGAAGTAATTAAGTGGTTTTGTTGGTAAGTTTGTGTATTAGGGGTGGAAAAACCACATATGTTTTCATTGGTATGTGTGCTACAGTTCTAAGGTGAAATTGAGATGAGTTAGAGAAGAAAAGAAAACTGAAAAGCATAATAGTGGCTACAAGCATGCCGCATGCATGCAGATGTAATCAGATACAGTATGTATTGAAGAACAAGCGAGCATTATGTGTGTAGACAGTATGGCTTAGTGGTTAAAGGCACTGAAATGCAAACCAAGAGGCATGAAGACTTGGGTTTGAATCTCATCAACCTTCAGTTGTGTATGGTGTGATCCTGAGCAAGTCACTTAACTTTTATGTTTGCAGTTATCAGTGACCACTTGCTTTTTGCACACATGCCACATGCATGCAGTCTTTCCAATCTGACATAAAATCATGGTTTCCATACTTGCTTGCTGCACGATGCCATATGCATGTAATCGGCTCGAATTTAACATTTAAATCATATTTGCAGCTTGCATATCACTTGATAGTTTTATGTGTGCAGCGCAAAACATTTCATAGAATTATTTCTGTAAGGGAGTGTGAGAACTAAAAATACTGGACTTGTAGTATAGACAAGAGGTTAGAGCAAGAAGCTGCGAACAAGCTTGGTACATCTAGGAGACTTGGGTTTTATTCTCACAACCTCCACTTGCATACTGTGTGACCCTGATCAACTCACTGAATTATCCCTGTATCCCCAGGTCACCCCTGTAAACAAGTCTTGTGCCCAGTGGGTCTTGCCTGGTAATCAAAGAATAAAAAATAACGTGAAATAGGGCTGGTAATTGGGACATCAGAGAGACCTCTGATTGTGGTTACTGAGACTTTAATGTATCACATCCAAGACTACTCATTTTCAGCCTGCAAATTGGGATTACATATCCCCAAGAGCTTTGGATCATCCACAGCTTCACCTGTACCTTAGTCCAGGAAGGCTGACATGTTTGTAAAACATAGAATATTGAAACAGAATTTGTTGGCAGAAAAGGATCACTTGGCCTACCCAGTCTGCCCAAGTGTTCCCTGCCGTTCATCATCTGCAGATCCAGCAACCCGCCTCCTACTTGCTTTTCTGTAATATATTCCTATGTTTATCCCATGCATTCTTGAAGCTGCCTGCTGTTTAAGCCTCTACCACTTCAGCTGGCAGTCTGTTGCAGGCATCTACCACTCTATTAATAAAGAAATATTTAGTCACATCTCTTCTGAACTCCCCCCACCTACATTACATTCCCCTTAGTTTTGGTGCACATACTCATATGAAAGAGGTTCCCCTCCTGCACCCTCTGCACTCTTATGAGGTACTTGTAGTTCTTGATCAAGATCAAGTCACTTTTCTCTCCTCTATTCCAGGGTGTAGATGTTGAGAAGTCTCAATCTCATCGTTTAGGGCTCCCTTGTAAACTCTGCACCATTTTATTTTCTCCTCTGGACTACCTTAACCCTGTCCATACCCTTTATGAGGTCTGTTCACCAGAACTGTACACAGTACCGTAGGTGGGGTTGTAACAAGGAGCAATACAGCAGCACCTCCACCTCCCTCCTCTGCTGGAGATACCTCTATGCACCCCAGCATCCCACTATCCCTGCCCATGGCCTTGTCACACTGGAGCTGCCACCTTTAGGTCTTCTGATACAATAATTCCAAGATCACTTTCCTGTCTAGTGACTGTCAGTACCTCTCCCCATCCTGGCTCACCTTTATCAGTGGGACAATCACTTTATCGACACCGATAGTGGTGCAGATAATATGCCGCCTGGCTCAGCAATGACAGGCATTGTGGCTTCCTGGAGCCAGAGTTCCAATCAAAACATTCCTGTTTTATAAGTGGGCTTCACTCACACAATCCCCACAATTAATTATAACAAACTCTGGGGTGGGCATGCCCTGAAAGGGAGGAAAATTGTGTGGGCTCAAAGGATGGCATGAGTGCAGAGTGTTCAAAAATCAAGATCGTCCTGTCACTCTCTCCTTGTTGTGGCACCCTAATTGTGATGCAAACATTCAGTCAGCACCTTGATGGGATACACTCCATCCTATACTCAGCACTGTGTTTCCTATGCCCTAGGTGCACGAGTTTGAATTTTGGGAATTAAACCTCAACTGCCATGTCTTTGACCACTCCTCAAGTTTCCTAGATCCCTTTTAATTTTCTCCACCACCTTCTGAGTGTCTCCCCTAATGAAGAGTTTGGTGTCATCTGCAAAAAGGCTGACTCTCCTCAAAAGTTCTTCTGCAATGTCCCCTATGAAGACATTGAAAGGAGTGGTCCCAGTAAGCTTGACTCTCCTATTTCAGAGGGAGTACCATTAACTAGTACCATCTGTCTCCATTAACCAGTAGCAAACTTGGTTTTGAACACAATTTAACATTATGGATCCCACTCTAAGCTGGTCATCTTCATTCAGGGAATTCACCGAGAATTCTAAAAGAATTAAAGAGCAAACTAGTGAAACCACTGACTACTCTTTTAATAAATCATGGGAGGATGGTGTGGTACCCGAGGACTGGAGGAAGGCAGATGTGATTCCCTTCACAAAAGTGGGACCAAGACAGACGCAGGAAACTACAGATCTGTCAATTTGACCTCTGTGGTAGGGAAAGTGATGGAGTCACTTCTGAAGGAAAGAATAGTTGAGTACCTAGAGGCCATTGGGGCACAGGACCCAAGGCAGCATGGGTTCACAGCGGAAGGTCATGTCAGACGAATCTAATAGATTTCTTTGACTGGGTGACCAAAGTAGTAGACCAGGAAGGGGCTGTGGACATGGCCTACCTAGACTTTAGCAAGGCATTTGACACAGTCCCACACAAAAGATTAATAGTCAAATTAACCAGTCTGGGAGTGGGTCCCAGGGTGGTAGCCTGGGTAAAACATTGGCTGGACAACAGGACACAGAAGGTAATTGTAAATGGAGTCCACTCTGAAGAAAGAGGGGTTACTAATGGGGTACCGCAGGGTTCGGTACTGGGTCCAGTCCTTTTTAATGTCTTTATAAGTGACATTGCAGAGGGACTGGAAGGAAAAGTATGCCTCTTTGCAGATGACACAAAGATCTGCAACAAGGTTGATACACAAGGAGGTGTGGAAAGGATGAGAAGGAACTTGGCAAGGTTGGAGGAATGGTCAGAAGTATGGCAGCTAGGATTCAATGCAAAGAAGTGCAAATAATGCACCTGGGAAACAAGAACCCAGGGAAGATTACACAATGGGGAGGTAGTAACAACAACAAAAAGGAAAGGGATCTGGGAGTAATCACATCAGACGACCTTAAGGTTAGCAAGCAATGTGAGAAGGCAGTAGGGAGGGCTGGAGGTATACTGGGATACATAGGAGAGGCATCACCAGCAGAAAACAGGAAGTTGTTATCCCTCTGTACAGACAGTTGGTGAGACCCATCTGAGTACTGCATCCAGTTCTGGAGACCCTATTCCCAAGGACATAGACAGGATAGAGGCAGTCCAGAGGAGGGCAACTAAAATGGTGCAGGGTCTGCAAGAGAAGCTGTACGAGGAGAGACTAAAGGAGCTTAATATGTATACCCTTGAGGAAAGAAGGGAGAGGGGGACATGATAGAAACTTTTAAGTACCTCAGTGGAATCAACAAAGTCCAAGAGGGTAGCATCTTTCAGAAAAAGAGACATGCAAGAACAAGGGGACACAATTTAAAGATAGAAGGGGGCGGTTCCGGGGCAATGTGAGGGAAGTATTTTTCACAGAGAGGGTAGTGGATGCATGGAACAGCCTTCCTGAGGAGGTTGTGGGGTCTAAAACTGTGGGAGAATTCAAGAATGCATGGGACAGACATAAGGCAATTCTTGTTGGGGGTAGGAAGAAATAGGCTGTTGGTTAACTAGGATCTAGCGGCCTATCCTGTAGGTAGGGAAATGGGCAGACTAGGTGGGCCAAGTGGTCCTTATCTGCCATCAAAGTCTATGTTTCTATGTTAATCAGCCTCCTCTTGAAGGCCTTGCTGAAGTCCAGATACTCTATGTTCACTGCCCTCCTGGTCTATTTCCTGACCACCCAGGCAATGAACTCTATCAGATTCCTTTAGTATAACCTTTCAGCCATGACACCATTCTGCCTGTGTTCCTGCAGCTTATTGGATTCTAGATGCTCAACCTGTTTCAGTAAGGTTTCAATCAATTTCCCACCACTGAAGTTAGACTAGCTGGCCTATAATTGTTAGCCTCCTTCCTGCTTCTGCTCTTGTGTAGAGGGACAACATCAGCCTTCTCTAGTCATCTGGAACCATGCCTGTTTCTAGTGAGCTGTTGAAAAGGCTATCACCAGGGCAGGTAGCACTTCTCTGAGCACTATTAGTACCCTGGGGTGTATTCTGTCTGGTCCCATAGCCTTATCCACATTTAGGGCTGTGAATCCTTTGTGAACTCTTTCCTCTAAAATAGACCTGCATCCACCTCCCTCCCCAATATTTTTGGTTCTCCATGATGGTCCATCCCATCCTCTCTACTCTGAAGACTGAGCAGAAGTATCTGTTCAAAACAGAATAGCCAGTATGCTGTTTATTGTTTAGTATTTATTGTTTAATTACTGCATATTTGCTCACATTGTGTTTTTCTACCATGTAAACTTTATATATAAATATAGAAACATAGGCAATGTCAGCAGAACAAGACCATTGGTTCATCCAGTCTGCCCACTTTTACCCTACTGTACCCTATGACCTATTGTCCAGAAGGGGTTCCTCACCCCACACTCCCTGCCTTATTTCTACCCCCTGAGAAACTATTAAGCTCTGAAACTCTGTCACAGTCATGCATAAACCCATTAATGTTTTTGCACCCACCAACTCAGCAGGTAGGCTGTTCCATGGCTTAACAACTCTTTTGGTTAAGTTAAACTTTCAAGCAACCCTCTTGAACCCCCACTGGCTTACATTCATGTGCCCCTATTTTTGGCCCACAATTTTGCTGAATACTGCAGTTCTTTGCCATTTACAATGTTTATTTCTTTCAGGAACTTGGAAGTCTTTATCATGTTCCATTGGCCTTCAATGAGGACATGTTCAGTTCCCTAAAATGATCCTCATAGGACCTGCCCTGTTGGCCATGAATCATTTTGTTCTACTACCATGTCATGGTTGACTGTCAGGAGAGTCTTAGGATTGAGGAGGCCCATACCACTGCTACTTTCAATTCTATAGCCTCATACTCTTCCAGATTTCTACCACCTGCAGTCTCAATGTGGTACTGTTGACTTAGATGAAAAATGTTGTCCTCCCAAGTTATTGTTTCCTCCATGGTCAGCAACTCCCCAAAAAAAAAAAAACTAAGAGTCTTTGTAAGTGGAAACACACCAAAATCAATAGAATCATAGAAATGATAGATATCTCAGTAGAAAGGGCTAGTAAGGGTTCATAGGCACCTCTGGAAGATCTCCACAGAAAGATGTACAGACTAGGGCTGTGCAAAATCAAATTCCACCAGCAGAATTTCCAGAAAAGTTGGAATTTTGCTTCTGCAAAATTTTGAAATGCACTTTGAATCTTTTTGTGGAAATTCTGACTTAGAACAGCAGAATAAATGTATCAGTTAATTATTAATGTATTAAACTGTGGAATGAAATTCCTCAGAACTGTCATTCCTCAGTTCATGTATATTATTCTGCAATTCAGCCAGAAAAGTTATCAGAGCGGGCAAAAATTCACCAAACACATTCGAAGTTTTAGATTTTTGAAAGTCAGAATTTTCAAAACATCCTCGAAATTTATGAAGGTTTGCAAACGCTCAGTGAATTCAGAATTTACGGATTCCACCCAGCTCAAGTACAGACACAGTTTGACTTATGATTAATTTCTTTTATCAGTATCTCTCTCAATTAATCTTTTGTTATAACAGACATTGCTGTTAAACCAGGATATTAGTCCCTTAGGCCCTGTCCATACTATGTTGTGGGTTGAAACAGGTTTTAAAAAATGTTCTATACCTGTGTTAGAGCAATTGTTGGAGTCCCCAGATTGGGCTAAGACACCTTGCTAGCCTGAGTGAGTTTCAGGCATGATTGCAGCACCAGCACAAAGCATCATGGGAACTGCAATATATGCTGGGATACTTGCAAAACGGCATTGATGCAAACTGAGAGGAAAGTGACAGCATTGAAATTAGGGACTTATTGTGAGTTCATTTTTTTGTTAATCACTGCAATAAAAACCTAAAACACTGATTTTGGTCCCAACAGTTTCTTTAACCCATGTTAAAGAATGGATCCCATCCACCCTGATGTTAATATGTGTTAAGACAAGATAGTTGGTCAAAACTGTGCTCAAGCCTATGTCTGAGCAGGGTTTGAGCACAGTTTTAGAGCATGTATTGTAGAACAGGTTTTACTGTACTGCAGTCTGAATGCAAATGTTTAAATCATTTTAACATAGTTGAAACTGAAACCACTTAAACCACTTAAAAGACCTAGAGTGGACAGGGACTTCAGTTTCATGTACTCCTGCTGGTCATCTAAGTTGAAGTCAAGTTCTCTTTGGTCCTTTATATATTTATTTATTTGTTTGTTCATTCGTTCATTCATTCTTTGTTAACAGGATAAGGCCCACTAGGCACAAGTATCTGTATTCAGAGGTGACCCAGCAGCACTGGGGAGGTTAAGTGACTTGCTCAGAGTCACACAGTGTACACATGGAGGTTGTGTGATTAGACCCAGGTCTGCTGGATGTACAAACCAGATTCATACTGTAGCTTGTTACTCTAACTGCTAGACTATACTACCATCCCTACTGCACTTATTTTCATGTCAATGGATTATGATGTCAGAAGAAAAGGGTTAGGACTCCAGATGGGGAGAATGTAACAACGATCAGAAATGTACTTATTATTTATTTTATTTAAAGTATTTCTATAACTAAGAAATAAACTTTGAGAAAAAACTCACAAGATTCAAAGGTCCCATTTTATCCGAATGTCCTCCAGAAAGCGGAAAAGAGAACAGACACAACTACAGTATTTAAAATCAATAGAGAGTAGTTTCCATTTTTATCAATGAGGTAAGCTACTTAATGGTGTGTAATGAAAATGACTTAATGGGGAAAATTCAAATAATGATGAGTGGTTCCCACTGATGTATTGCCTTGAGATAGAAACATAGACAATGATGGCAGGAAAATATCACTGGTCTATCCAGTCTGTCCATAAACCCTAACAAACTTGAGACCTACTGTCATACAGGGTTCTAATCCACACCTACCCCAATGCTTCCTGCCCTACCACTATCACCCTGAGGAACAAGTCTTTCACTCTGTCTCAGCCATGTTTGAAACCACTAATAATTTTGGGACCCACATCATCAGCTGGCAAATTGTTCCACAGCTCCACCACCCTTCTGTGAAATAAAACTTCCTCACTTCACTCCTGAATCTCCCTTGTCAGTTTACACTTGTGCCCCAGTGGTATTTTGTTATAGCACATTTTATCTATTAACTGTGTCCCCGTGTTCTTGATCCACTACATGTGCTAAATAGTTCCTCACAGTTTACCTTGTTTATTCTTTTCTGAACTTGAAGGTCCCTATTGTATCAGACAAAATAACAGAGTGTGGGGTACACTTTTGAATTAGTGAGTGTACATATGCCCTGGAGCATTTCAAAAGATGCAAGAAATGGCACAACGAATTCCAAGTGATGTAATTAGGTCAACACTTCCATTCAAATAAGCAGAACAATTTCTTCTTGCTTTAGAAATTGATTTAATTAATGTATAATATCCAGAAAAATGCATGATTACACACACCAAAGACTTTAGTGAGGACTGAGGATGACTTTACTCTAAACATAAGCACGTGATTCTTCATTTTGTTTGATGCACTTCAATTACGCAACCTGTACCGAGCATGTCTAGCATTCCACAAAGCAAAAGAAGGTAAAAAGTTCCTGTTTTTGCTGCATTTAAGCTACTGGTTCGTGAACTATTCCTGTAGCCACTTCATGGCTGTGTTATATGGCTTATTGGCAGGTATCAGGATCCTACCAGCCAGTGGGATTTGTCAGGTGGCGAGGACTCCTGACTAATGCTGTACAGTATGAGAGCCAGGTTTGAGCTCGTTTTTGAAAATGGGTGAAGTCCCCCCACCCCCAGTTTTAAGTACCAGCAAAAGGCTTTACACTTGCAACAGCTGTTGCTATACTGCTTATAATCTAGGGAAGGGCATAGTAAAGTTGATGTTTTGGTTTGTTTAGATACATTAATACAGCAGTTAAAAGGAAAGAAGGATCCTGGATTTTTAGTATATGTATGGACAATACTGTTTACTGCTGTACAATGTCTATAAGAGTGTATGAAAACAAAGAAAAAAGTATTTGGTGTGTGATAATCATGTGCATTTTTCTGGATATTATACATTAATTAAATCAAATTTATAAAGCATGAAGAAATTGTTCTGCATATTTGAATGGAAGTGCTGACCTAATTCCAACACTTGGAATTCTTTGTCCCCAGAACTCTGCCAATAAATAAAGACACGAACTAGTAGTGTGGGGTTGCTCAGTCTTGGCAATAATTCTACTGATTTTGATATATTTATGATAATTCACCACTTGTTCACTTTGGTACATTTTTCTTCATATTCCACATCATCTGTACATAAACTTACATTTCCATTTGGTTCATACACTATATCATTTTTCTTGTTGTTCTCTTTAATTAAATAGCCAGCTCTCACTCTGCTGCCCCGCGACGTACATCATGGGGGTATCTGGACTCTTATTCTTATGTCCTGCACCAGGGACACGGGCATACACCGTGCTCCTGCTTCAGTATTTCCACTAGTCCACCTCCCATTTTGTGATGGATGGTGGACTTCCCTTTTCTTCTCCCTCCTCCCTCCAAAAAATGTTTTTCTTTTTTTTTGACCCTTATTGCCGCATTTCAGCCATGGCTCTATTGCATTTGATATCTCGGTGTTGAATATGGCCAGGCCGAGACCCGACAAATGCACTCCATCCCTCTGTAATACCTGCCTACCCTCCATGATCCCATGTTTAATTACCATTCCCCAGTACTCTGGAATAATCTCCCTACCTCGCATTCATGCATTTTCTGGCTCTGTTTATTCTCTTGTGGCTCTCTGCCTGCCTCCACACCCTGCAAGGAATGATGTCTGACCATGCAAACGTAACCCTGGCCACCATGTTTTGATTATTTTAACATCATGTTCTATCTGATAAAAATGTCCAACCAAGGCCTTGTTCCCAAATTGTTGCCCCCAAGATGTACCACAATCAGGTCTGGTTGCTTATGGTCCTTCCTGATTTCCCTCAGCTCTGGCAACAGCTGCGCCATTTCATGCCCTGTCAACCTTTCCACACCAGCCATATTGTGTCAATATCCAGGTACAGTTGTTTTCCCCTTGTCTCCGGCTACCATCTTTCTGCCCAATGCACAAAAGAGTTCCCACAAATTCATACTCGAGCTTCTTGGTTGCACCTGGTTGATCAAAGCAAAAGAATGAATATCTGTCCATATCCTTCCCTCCTCCCTCCCTTCCCATCTTCTTTATGCACCTGCTATAGGAAAGAAAAACAAACATTTTAGTATTGTAATTCTTGTATGTATTTTTTATAACATTCTGATGACCATCTTCCTCTCTTTAATCTCCTCGGCTCCCTTGCCCTGTGCAGACATTGTTGACACTGCCCCAATTCTAGATGAATGCGAGGAATATCCTTCCGTTGACTCCTGATAAACCCGGAGTACCTTGTTCAATACCGCAGCCACCTGGTACCCCAAGACTGGCCTGCCATCCCTGTAAAATATAATTCCATTACCCTGGTCTTTTCGGGCTCACTCGACATACAGTGCAGCGCCATCACCGGCAAATGGTTTTATTTTGGTGTGTCCACAACCACACCCTCCTACCTTGTTTTTCTGGTCAGTTTTGACTCCCATACACTTGACTGTTATGGCTATATTCCGCCACTCAATGTCTTCCCAATGTAAACCCCCACCTTCCGCCTTCTTGCTGTGGCCCACTATTTCACTCAGCCTGAAAGCCCCATTGTACATGGTGGTGTATAGCGCTGAAATAACACCGCCTCCTCAACAAAAATGCAGATATGCTGTAAGGCCCCAGTAGCCTTACCATCAGTCCTTCTGATATCGGCTTTCTGCTATCTTGTCTCTTCCTGACCCCTCATCCAGCCCTGCATCATTCTCCTAATAAGATTAGTTTTTGTGGGGTCCTCCCAATCCCTTAATGTGCAGATTTGACCTATGGCTGCCAAGTGCACCCCATGGTTGAGTGTGCTATGCTCTGGTTCCAACCTTGACTATAAATTGCGCCACTTGTTCCGCTGTTGCTGGACCACTTACCTGCCCACAGTACTCATCCTGAAACTTTGAAAAGCCTCCAGGAGGTTTCATATGCTCTCAGGGTCTGAGGGACCCCAGGAGTTGTGGAACAATGCCTCAGCTCCCAATCCAATCGCCCATACATGATCCGGAATGGCAGTCTGTTTTATCTCTGCTTCAGGTGCAAAGGTCCTGAATTTGTCCATCTGTAATCGGAGAGGCAATCAGCTATCACGTTGTCAACTCCATTGACGTGTTTTGCCCTGAAAGAATGTTCAAGGACAAACCCAACCACACCATTCTGCTCAATACCCTCATAGCTCTCTCTGACTTTGTCCTTTTTTGTTCAGTTCTTCCACTACTGCTCTATTATCACTCCAGAATGTGACCTGCCTGTTCCTGAGATCCTCCCCAATACTATCATAGCTACCCATATGGGAAATAGTTTCAAAAGGTGATGTCTTTGTCACCCTCCCATCTCCAATCCAATGGCCAAGGTTCTGCAAACCATTTTCCTGGAGGTATCCTCCCATCCCTATACCCCCACAGTGTCTGTATATAACTGTAAGTCTGTGTTATAGACCCAATCATCTTGCCAGAATGTGCTCCCATTACATTCTTGTAGAAATTGCTCCCATGCCGCCATGTCCTCCCTAGTTATTTTATTAAGGTTCACTAGTGGTGGGCCTTGTGGCCCTCTCGTAGTCCAGGCTAAATGCCATGTAAATGCACGTCCTGGTGTGATCGCCTATATGCAAAGTTCAAGTGACCCAGTAGCCACTGTGCTTGCTGCAGCCTCAATCTCCTGCATTTTCTTACTGCCTTCAATAGTTCCTTAGTTTCTAACCTTCTGCTTGGGCAGACAGAACAACTCCTTTGTTGTGTCCAGTTCTAGTTCCAAAACTCAATTATGACTCATTCCTTCAGTCTTCTCTTCGCTATTGGGACACCCACCTCCTGGCATAATCTCTGGAAATTGCTAAGCATGTCCTGGGTCTCTACCTTTCCTCCCCAATGAACAGGAAATCATCCAGGTAGTGCACCACTGACCGGTACCAACCTGTTCTGAAAAACCCATTGCAGCCAAGTGCTAAACATGTCAAACATCACACAAGCTATTGAACACCCCATTGGCATGGCTTTATTGAAATAATACTTTTCTTCCACCCGGAAACCCAGTAAGTCCCAGTCTTCCGGTCTAACCAGTAAGAGTGAAAAGCCATTCTATGTCTGTTTTGCCACCCATGCTTCCCATTTTGTTCTAATTAGTTTTACTGCATCCTCCAGTGTAGCATAAGTGACTCTGCTGTCCTCCTTCTCTATGGAATCATTGACTGAATCTCCTCTGGGTAAGACAGATGGTATATTACCCATGCTCACCCTCTGTTTCTTGGGACAAGACCCAGAGGCGAAACCCTCAGGCTGGTTAGTGGCGGGGTCGTGAAAGCCTGGCACCCTCCCCGCCCTACCTCCTTCTTAATCTTCCGTGTCAACACCTTCCTTCCCTGTACTGATTTTAAGTTTTTTGCCACTGTCTTTTTCCTGCACCCTTTAAACTGCAAGCTAAAACCATATTTTTTTGTATAATCTTTTATTATTTCTCTTATGTCAACAGACATACAATACATTGACAGACAGTCATACATGTATGTTGCTATTGATACTTACAACAGACACATAACTATAACAGACACATAAATAGATGCACTTTCATACACTTATTCCTATGTCCAACAATCCTGCTCCATACAATTGATTCCCAAGAGCTCATTTATAATATTGAAGGAAAGAGCAAGACAAGCCAATATCTAAATTAATTGTCAAATCTATATACTACAGATGCCAACACACACCTCCCTCGGATATGTCCACCCTCAGGTGCGCCGAGGGGGAGGGGGACACCGATCCAGTCAGTCCCCATCTACCTAGACCAGTCCTCACATAGGGTGGTCATCTCTTGCATTTCAAGTGTAGAAAGAAATGGCCCATTCCCCATAAAATGTCTCTGATCTGTTCACCAGTATCAATGATAGCTGTTTCAATGACAAATTTTGCAATATTAACTGGTGCTACTGCCGGATGGTAGGTACGGCATTGTTAACCCATCGATTCTGAATGCAATGCCCTAGCCATCACCATAAGAATCCTAATCCAACGTGGCATTGCCTCCCAATCCTCCACCTCATCTGCATTTAGGCCAAATAGCCTTGATAGGGTCTAACTGGATGGGAGTTCCCACCATCAGCTCCACTTCTTTAAATACCTTTCCCAAAAAGATTTCAGAACCGGACAACCCCAAAAACAGTGCACATATGTCCCCACTCTCTTGCACCTCCCATTCAGTGGAGAAACAGTCAAATAGGCCCTGTGCACCACTGCTGAAGGATAATATAACCTGTGCAGAAACTTAAAATATGCTTCTTTAAACCTAGACAAATCAACAGGCCCACATGTCCCGACAATAACTTTTGCCACTTCCTCCAGGAGATTTCTCTCCCAGATCTCTACTCCACTGTTGTTTTACCTTCTGAGTATAATCCGGCCATCTCTGTTTCCCAATATTTGCAGCTTTCTCCAATAAACCCCTTGGGGTCCCTCTGTGCTCCCAATATCACTAGTTCTAGCGAGTCCCACACCTGTCTCCCCGGCTTCTCTCTATTCTACCCATGAACGCTTTCACCTGGAGGTATCGAAACACCTACTGCTCCTGTAAGCTCAGTTTCTTTTAATGTCCTCTAACGGAAGCAACATCCCACTTCCAATCATACTACCCACACATTTTATCCCCTCTTCTCCCACTCACTAAATCCTGTATCCTCTAACCCCGTAAGAAAATGGATTCCTCACCACCGCATAAGTATAGTTTCCCTTTAATTATCCCTCTCTCTTCTTTAACATCTCCCAAGTGTCCAAGGTCATTCCCCAATGGGTTCTGGCCCCTGGCTTCTATAAGCCAATGGTCCCTTACTGTGCAGGAATGACGATACCACTCATGCATCCCTCCTGCTCCAAAGTCACCCAACTTGCTACCTCTGGCCTGAATACCCAATATGTTATTTACCTCTGCTGGATGGACAAATAGTAATTTAGCAGGTCATGGAAATTGAGACCTCCTTGTCACCTCACTTAAGTCTTTGGAGCCGCATTCTTGGCCTTTTCTTCTCCATATAAACTAAGCAAATACCTTTCCAATTTATCTATTTCCTCCGTGTGATTCGCAGATAGGTAGCATCTGCATAGGGTACATTATTCTATGCAGGACATTCATTTTAATACGCTTATCCGCCCCAACCAAGATATTGGCAACTGCATCCACCTTCTGAGGTCCGATTCTATTGTTTTGATCAAGGAGCATAGTTCAAGTCATACAAAGAACCATCGTTCTTCCCACATTGATACCAAGGTACTTAATACTTGCAGATTTACATTGTATACCCCATCATTCATCATCTATTTCCTGTTTGGGAAGCACAACATTTCGATTTGTTCAAATTTATTTTATAGCCGGAGAACTCCAAAAGCTCTCCACCAATTGCAGAAGTGACGCTATGGAAACCTCCAGTTCCTCAGGAACACCAACATATCGCCTGCATATAACATGACCTTGTGTTCAGTGTTGTCCATCCTCTCACCCCTGAACCCCCGACACTGCCTAATCACTGCGCAATGGTTCCAATGCTAAAGCAAATAGTAGTGGTGAAAGGGCAGCCTGCCAGGTTCCCTTTCCAGTTTAAAGGAGCCGTAGAGGTTCCATTAACTATAACACTGGGCCTGGGGAGTGGTACATTGCTCTGACCCACTGCATTTATGGGTCACCCAGACCAAACCAGTCTAAACCTCAAAGAGGTACTCCCACTATACCCTGTCAAAAGCCTTTTCAGCATCCATTAATATGACATATGTTTTCCCACATCCTGACCTGCCTTCCAGACCATGCTGAGTAATCTATGTACATTATGATACAAAACCTTCCCTTAATAAACCCAGTCTGGTCTGGTGAACCAACGACGCAGGTATTCCTCCAATCTCAGAGCTAACACTTTGGCCAGAATCTTAAGATCACAATTCAGCAGGGCAATTGGCCTATACTAGGCACAATCCAAGGATTCCTACCCTTTGGAACCAGGCATATTGTAGCATTGTAACATGTTTCTGGGAGATACGGTACCTCCTGCCCTCTTCCATCTTGAAAACCTCACATAGCATCTCTGCCATCGGGCTCTAGCGCCTTATAAAATTCTATAGGATATCCGTCCTGGCCCACTCGCTTCCCCACCTGGAGCCTTCCAATCACTTTAGTATTTCTCCCTTTGTCAAGGGTTGGCCCAAACATTTTCTTTGCTCCTCCGGGAGACTAGGTAGGTTAATCTTATCCAAAAACCCTGCATACTCTTTTTCGCCCCGCCCTCCGCCCTATACAGGTGAGCTATAAAATTTCCGAACCACTCTCTCATCTGTTCCTCCTCTCGCTGTACCCTGCCCTCCTTATCCTTGATCCCTGTTAACTTAACTGGGCATCTCTCCCTTCATTAATCTTACCAACAGTGGGCCTGGTTTATTGGCCCATTCAAATACCTGTCTCTTACAATAGAACCAAGAGGTTCGAGCCTCCCCTTACCAGGAATTTAATGCCTCTCTTTGACCATCAACAAATGCTCCACTTGCACTCTCTCTCCTCCAGCAACCCACTTTTCCAGCTCCTTTAACTGCCTCTCCAGCCCTTGCCTTTGTCCCACCTCTCCTTCTTAATTCTGGCCACATATGCTATTATAGAGCTCTAATAAAAGCTTTTCCTGCATCCCAATAAACTGCCCCATCCACCTCTGTGCCCCCATTAGTCTCCCCGTATAATTCCCACTGCATTTTCAGGTATTCCAAAAACTTATGTTGGAGTATATACATAGGGAACTTCCACTGCAGCCTTATATCTCTTTTCTCCTGCATATGGAATCTACCCACCACCATAGCATGGTCCGATATGTGAATGGGGCTATGTGAGACATCTATAACCCTTCCATGCCAAGCCCTAGGTATCAGGATATAATCTAACCTTGTCCACGTTCTATGTGGGTTGGAATAAAACATATATCCTCGAGCCTCTCGATATGCCATTCGCCAACTCATCTACTAGGTCCAACTCTGACATCCCAACCCTCCATTGAACCACTGCTTCCAGTGTTCGCCTCTTACCCTCTGAGTGATCCAACACAGGATCTAAAAGTACTATTGAGGTCTCCTCCCAGAATTAGACTTGGGAATTGCTCTCTGTAATCAGGTCCAATTATCTCGGAAGAACATCGTGGATCATACTGGGCCAGGCACACACATTCCCCAATGTAATTAACTCCCCATAAAGCTTCTCTATCAGAAATATGTATCTACCTCCTACTATCCTTAACAATTGATGGACCTCTAGTGGCAGGTTCTTATTCATGAGGAAGGCCACCACTCTCTTACGGGATGAGTAAGAGGACGAAAGCATCTACCCACCCAACCACGCCGCCAGCTTTATGGTTCCGTGATCCATCAGGTGCATTTCTTGTAACAATCTAATCTGCGCCTCTTTTTTCGCAGAGTGCAGCCAGCAGACAGCGCTTAATCAGGTTCACAACTCCTTCACGCTCCAAGAGTCTACCACCATTTCCTGCCCATTAGTCATCTAATTATGTCATATGTTCCCCACGTCCATCCATTTACATTCCCATGTTCTCTCTCCAATCCCCACTCCTCTTGTCCCATCATTGCCTTCCCATCCACAGGCCCCTGTTAACCTTCGCTTTGCATGAAGTGCATCAGTCAACAAACAATGTAAAACAGTTAAACAGTTCAACCATATACACAGTAACAAGAACAGTATTCCCTCTGTAAGGTCTTTTTCCGACACCTTCTTTTCCTCCCTTTGCCCTCCCTCCATTCCCATCTTAATTTCCCTTAACACACTTTGTTCTATCCCAGATTTCTTCCCCTCTTTGACACTAATTGCAAAATCCACATAAGTGTCCACCATAAACCCTAAACATAGACACGTGCCCCTCGGCTCGCTCACAGCAACTCCCATCTTATTGGACTATTTCTATTCAGTCGCAGTATCAGTGAAGCTATGTTATCACACAATGGAGAGCGGTCAAAAATACGAAGGAGGTCGAACAAGAGCAGAGACTGGCAAGCAGGCATCACCCCACCTTCAGAATCCTTTTCTCCCAGTATTCGCCAAACATCTCCCGAGGCCACCAGGAAGAACCCCCCCAATTCGCATTCATATTCATTCCATGATCATCATAGCTCATCCCCTCTCCTTCTGCCCATTCCCATCTATTTGCAGTACCACCCAGACAGTGTGGCGCTGTCAATCCTTCAAATTTCTTTCCACCCTGTGATTCACCAAACACCTTCCCGAGGCCCTCGAAGATTCCCCATTCGTGTCACTCCATATTCATTGTGGTCTACCCTTCTCCCCTTCTGGCCATTCCCAGCTGTTTGCAAGCCACCCCACTAACAGAGTGGCGCCTTCAGCCTCTTCCAGCATTGTTTGGTTGCATCCCCAACGTGGCTGTGAATGTTTCACTGGCACAGATCTGACACTGTCTCTCCTGCCATCAGATCTCCCTCTTATCCCCCCAGGTCCCACAGTACTTGCCATCATGTCCCCAAAGTTCTGATTATCCATTTTACATGTTCCTCTCAGTGCAACCTTCCCTGCGAGGCCTGACCGCTGCTCAGTGCTCTGCACCATTTCCCGTCCTGGTCTTCTGCTAGACACAGCCTCGGTTCACTCGTTAAGCTGCTCCAATTGCCATCTCTCCCACATTACTAAAAGGAAAGAAAAGTGGAGAAAAGCAAAAACATTTCCCTGTCCCCCCCCAACACACCCTTATGTCTCTGAGAGTCTCAGTAACATCATTATAATTTCTGAATTGTCTAGCACTGTGTATCTTTTCATTATCCCATGCAACTCACTGGTCCCAGCTTCACCCATTCATCTTCTTCTACAGCTCATGATGAATTTCTCAGCTTACACAGTTCCCAAAAGAGTAAGTCCTTTGTGCTTTATTTTTAGTACCGCTGGGTACACCATAAAGTTCTGAATTTTAAGATTCCTTGTAGCTGGGCATCAGTCCATTAAAGGCCTTCCTTCTTCTGTAACAGCTTCATCGAGTAGTCCTGGAAATATATAGGTGTGTGCCCTGGTATTCCAACGTTCCTGCTTCTCAATATGCTCTGAGGGTCGCCCATCTTGATATGAACGGAAGCGACAATAACTTGTCGTGAGGGCATCCTCTGGAGGTCTGGGCATTACAGCGAATTTGCCCTTTCCAACTTAAATTTCTGCTTTTCGCTGCAGCCCCAGCAACTCTGGCAAAAGTCTTTGCACAAAACTCAGCACATCACCCTTTCTGCTCCTTCTGGCAACCCTCTGAGCCTTAAATTTAACCTTCTGTAGTAATTCTCCTGATAGTCCATCGATCTTTCAACTCTTCCAACTCCTTTTGCAGCACACTACTTGGCCTGCACTTCCCTATATCATCTTCCAGTTGTGATATTCTCTCCTCAGCCTCTGCAATCCTGTTCGTATGGGCCGCTTGCTGCTCTAATATTTCTTGCAGCTTAAGATCTATCTTGCCCACAAGCTTAAGTAATCTGGGTTCTAAGGCCATCAGTTGACCCATCACCTCATGGCCCAGGGCTCCAATTTCAGCTGCTGACAACTCGAGATTACCCCACAAGCTTTCACCTGGCAGAGGCTGCAGGGGTCTCTACTTTCTTGCCAGCCTTTCCAGCTTGCCTCTAGCTTTTTCCCACCTCCTGCCAACAAATATTCCCTCCATTCTTCCTTCCAACAGCATGCACCTGTAAATTTCCCGTGAATAGGTCGATTTTTTAAATTAATTTTACTTTTTGATTGCCTGTTGAGACAGAGCCACAAAGGCACGTCTATTCTCTCAGCCAGCCATTAGCACCCTCCTAAAACCATATTTAAAACCCCTCCCAATATTTTGCTGCCACTTTGTCCAGATATCCCCCCCTACCATTTTCCATCCTTCTTATGTTTATGGGTGTTCTGCCAGCTGAAACCACCCTCATTGTCCCCTATGTGTCCTGATGTCGAGGTTGATAGCCCTGCCATTTTCCCCTTGCTCCTCTACCCCTGCTCCTCCCCCACTGATGCCCCCGAAAGGATTCTGCCCATTCAGAAAAAGATGTCTGAGGGGCGCTGTCCTGATTGCTTGTCCCTTTTCTCAGCTGTACCTGCATTTGGCTGCTGGGTGATGCCTCCACACTTGGAGCACACATGCTGAAACTGCAGTTCGAGCCAGGAACAGGTGCCCTATTGTATCCCCAACATGCCTTTGTTGCTGTCAATGCACTTTTTTCTCCTTCTGTTTCTTTGTCTGAAGGACCCGTAAATTTCAACCACAAATCTATTTGTCTGAAGTCCCATTGTACATCCCCTAAATGCGCATTCTCTTCCTAAACTTTTCATCACAGCGTAACCAACTATGCCCTCCCTTTTGTATGCATTTTTTTGATGAGGAGTAGGTGAGAAAGGGATAGCTAATTCCACCTGCTTCTCTATCACTATGGCCGTGAAATACATAAAGCCGTGAGACCAGTTGTCCCATGTTTTTCCTTTCCATGTTTTGTCCTCGTCTTCCTTTCTGAGCAGCACTACTGCCGCTGCCATGTCTTTTTTTTTTCAAAGCTATCTTTCTCCTCATATTTCTCCATGCTATCTACATTTGCTAATGCAAAGATATTGACATATTCCCTTTCCATATCTTCTCTTTCCTGCTGAGGGAACATGGTCTGCTTGATCTACTCAGGCCTACCTCCTTCGTACCCCTGATTACCCACCATCACCCTCATCGTCCCTACCCCTTTAACTCTGCCCAATGCCTTTTCTAGCTGTCCAATCCCATTCTCCCCCATACTTTCAACATTTGCACTATGTATTCTTTTATACTGCCTCCACTGTCATCCCTTGATTATCTGGTGCAGGTGTCTGTGAAGGACTTGTGCCCCAGCCTGTGGTATTCCAACTACTTGGGGACAGCTCGATTGGCGGTGTTGGCACTAAAACTGGTATTGGTAGGATGGGTTGGCAAATCGGTACTGCTGGGTCTGCTCTTATCTCTGGCCCCAGGGTGCTGTCCGGCACGGCTCAGGTATCGGGCTGTCTGGGGAAGGTGCCCATGGTTCCACTCACTGGTATCAACCCACTGGGCTCCCTAGCAGTGACCCACGGTGGTACCCTTTGTTAGACTCCTTACCTTCCCCATCTTCTGTTTTTTTTTGTACCCTTCTCCACACCCTCTGGCTCTGCCACCTCCAGCAACTTATCTGGGTTTCTCCACCAACTCCATTACCACCTTGAAGCACTCCTCCTTGTTGGGCTTTGTTTTCTTGGTGCCATCCTCCATCTGTATCTATAATGACAAACATCTGTTAACCAACAAACCACTGCCTTCCATGTATCCTCCTTTCAGTATTATTATTATATATATATTTTTTTATCCATCCGATAAACTGTTGTTAGGTGGACTTGCACCACAAAACTTTTGCTTAAAACTGCCCTGCATTACCCAATCGTGCCACAGAGCAACTTTTAACTAATTGCAACCCCCACCTCTCTTTCTTGGCCTTATTGTGGGCCTTTTTTCCTGCTTTGCAGCTGGGCCCTTCTCTCTGACCACCCCACATTGCCAGCCCCTCCCCTGCTTCCCCTACAACCTCCGAGCTTCTTCCCTTATGTAATCTCCCACTCGCTTTTTTTTTGCTTTCTTTCCAGCTCCTGTGTTACCCAGGAGTCATCTACCATAGTTCTGCACATGGCCCTTTGCAGCCATGCCTCTGACCATCTGAATTTGAAAACCCCCTCTGTTTGCATGAAAATGGCCCCTGTTCCTTCTTTGCCCTTCTAGCTTGTCACTCTCCTTTTGACTTTCTCCTCCCGCTGGCGTCCTCCGCCCTCGGTTCCTTTCCTTCTGACCCACATGGTGATGATGTCACACGCCATTGCTACATGGTCGGGCCCCTCATAGTCTCATAGCCTTTTTCTGCTCCCCTTTTGACAAAAGCTCCAAAACGATGTCCTTCTGTTGCGACAGTGCACTTCAGCCCTTTTTCTTTTCTGTGTTGCGCTCTGATCCTCTGCACCAACCCCTTTGTTGGCGATCACCACAGCCACAAACACTCCTGCATGGTCCTTCCTGCCACAAACACCCTTTCTCTCATATTCCCTACCCCTGGCAAATGCTCCACTGCTGAGGCTCCCTTCACCTCCTTAGGCTCTTCCAGTAAGCCGCCCTCCCGCACCACTGAGACTCTGACCAGCATGCTTTTTTCCCCACGGCCACCCTCTACCCAGCCCATTCTCTGTAGGCTTAGCTCCCTGCACCCTAAAACACTACCTCTGAGGGCTTGTTTCTGCTGAAAGGCCCGTTGGTTTGCTGCTTGGTATCTGACCAATTATGCCATGGTCTATGCTGTTCTCCAGGGCATTATGGCCCCAGCTAGTCTGCACCTCACAAACCCATCACCCTAAACTTTCTTCTTCCACAGGCTGCCTCAGCCTATTCCCCCAATACTGGTCTGGTGGCTGCCACGCTGCCATGCATCGCTCCCTGCCTCTTACCCCATACTCTCCCTTCACACAGCCCTGTCCCACTCGCTTGCGACCCTGCAGGCTGCCACCACAGCAGCCACACTGCCTCACCTTCTCTCCTTCCGAATAAACCCCCTGCCCCAAGCATTACCATAGAAAATCTCCCCTCTTAACCAGTCGCCCTAGTGTCTTTCAATCCACATGTGCCTCACCGCTTGCAGTGCTCTAAACAACTCATACAGAAACAACAATCAAAATGACCTCCTGGCCCCAAACCAAGTGCTTTTTTTTTTTGCATTCTCCAAGGGCTCTCAGCCCACCTCATTATCCCTACCTCCAGTCCTCTTGTTGTCCCTCATTGTTGCTCACAATAAACTCCTTCCTTCTCTCTCTCTTTTTTTAATGTCTTTATTTTATTTCCACCACTGATATTAACTCCAAAATCAAAATCAAACACCCAATGGCTCAACATTTTTACCATAGACTGATGTGCATCCACAGGAAATTCTTATGGAGCAAAATTGTGGGCTCCCTTGGTGTGCAGCCCCATTTAAGCTGCTCCCTTTACCACACCCTTTAACTCCCTTGCCCAATCCTCTGTTGCCACCTCATCGCTCCCTTGGCCTATTGCCTGCTCCCTTTGTGAGGTCACTGTGCCTCCCTCTTCCTAACCCAGCCCTTTTCACCCTCCTCTTCCTCACTGAGCCTCACACTTTCTTGGCCTGGGCCGTGGGACAATGGGTCCTGCCCCTTTTAAACTGGGCAACCCTCTTTATGCCATTTCAGGTCTCTATAATATCTTACCTCTCTCATCTGGCTTCCAGTGAGTACAAGTTTATTGTCTTGAACCAGTTCTAGAAAGATCTGCCCTACTGGTCCGAATCATTTTTAGTCACCCTATTTGCACTGACTGTAGCCTGTCCTTATCTTTCCTTAGGCGAGGATGCCAGATCTGAGTACAGTACCCCAGGTGGGGTCTCAACAAGTGATCCATAGAGAGGTAGTAATACCTCCTTCCTTCTGCCGCCAATACCTCTTCCTATATACCTCAGCATCCCTGTTTGCCTTACTGTAGACTGTGTTACACTAGTTTGATTGTTTTAGGACACTGATGACAACCACTAGGTGTATTTCCTCAGAGGTCATAGGTTGCATAGGTTTCATAGGCTGTTACAAGCTTATATAGACTTTTGTCCTTTTTGCTTGCCAGTGTTTGTTTAGATCAGTACTTATTTGCTTGGTTAGTAACTATCCAACCTTTTTGAACATTTCAATTGTCTTACTTGTAACCACCTCTAATGGAAGGTTGTTCCATAAAGGACAACTCTGTGACTAAACCAATGCCTTCTCTTTAAAGGCTTCATTTCCCATAGCTAATTGGTGGGATGCCTTCTTGGCTGATACTTGAAGTTTTTAAATTTAGCCCAAAGTCCTCCCATAAAGATTTGTCCTGCATGGATCTGTACACCATGCACATATCTCCCCTAATTTTTCTGTAATGCAATGTATAAAGGTGCAGTCTGTCTAGTTCTCTGTATATGAGGCCTCTTTAAGTCCTAACATTGATGTTGTGGCCCTTCTTCTGTATACTCTCCAGTTTCTGAATATCCTTTTAGGCTGTGGGCAGAGCCTACAGCTATTTTGAAGATCTTTCTAGCTCTGAAAATGACCGATCTAACAACCTCTTCCATTAGACTTTTGGAAGTATCCTTCTGAAAGTTCAATGGAGCTGAAAGCCCTCCACCACTATTTTGGCTGTTACTTCTGCATTCTGATGTGTGCACTGTGCATGCACACGAGTCACACTCATGCACGGAGTCATGCAATGCGCAGTGCTGTGGTACTGGCATGTTGCGAATGGCAGAATGACATTCTTATTTTGTGCCCCTTCCTCAAGTCATGATATTGCAACACTGGGAGCCCCCAGTGTGCAAAATTGTTATTTTGTCTATAAATTAGAAAACAGTCTCCTCGTTGGTATCTTTAAGGCTCACACCTTTCCCATGTTATGCCCAACTATAGGGTGCCTCCAATCCCCATGTTGGATTCATGTGGCACACTGGGAGCCCACCCCAGTGTGCTGAAATGTTGTGCCCCTTCCCAAGTCATGATATCATAACACTTGAGCCCACCTCAGTGTGCAAAATTGTTTTGTTGTCAAAATTAGAAAATGATCCCTGTCGGTATCTTTCTGTCTGGTGTCCCTTCCCACATTATGCCTGACATGGGGTGCCCTATCCCCATGTTGGCATTCATATGGCATCGAGCTCACCCCAGTGTGGCAAATGTTTTGTTTTGTTTCTATGCTGCAAAATTGAAATGGTCCCTCACTGTTGCTAATGTTTCCTGTGAAAGTAAAACGGTCCCTCATCAGAGCTGCGATCTCCCTCTCCCTCCACACCCTTCCACTGTGTACCCACCTCCACACACCCCTTACACCATACTTACCTTCAGATGTTGGCGCTATCATCTTCTCTGGACCAGGACATGTCTGCACTCTTCAAAGCCCAACCGAAACTGAAGAATTAAAGGTAGCGTTCTATACAGTCATTCAATGGGCTTTTCAACTTATGCTGATATCTCAACCATTATTTGGAATTTTTGCCCCAAATTTTCAACATAGGCTTCTTGGGACCCTCCTCATGAACACTGTCACTGTCATTTTGTTACTCAGTCCTGAAAGGTGATTTCACAGTCACTGCACAGAATCAACTTTCGGGACCAATTCACAAATGACAGTGCCACTGTTCATGGGTGGTGTCCAAAATTCTATGTTACAAATCTGGTGAAGAAATTCCAAACAATGACTGCGTTATGAGTGTGCATTGAGCAGTTTCTATGTACGCTCTAACACTGCTAATTTTTCATATTTTTACTCAACATTTTTGACACTGCCATTTCTGCACACCTCCTTCACAGCAGTACAGATGTCATTTTCCACAACTTGTCGGAAACATGTTTTAGCCTGTGGCGCAGAATATCATGTTTGCTCTGTGCAATCACTTTTGGGAAAATGAAACAAAATGACACTGCCACTGTTCATGAGGTGGGTCCAACAAAGTCCATGTTGAAAATTTGGTGAACAATTCCAAAAACTGATCATAAGAGTAGTGGCTGTGCAGTTTCTACACATGCTCCTAACATCACTATTTTTCATATTTTCACTTTACATTTTTAACAAAGCCATCTTTGTACACTTCCTTCACAACTGTACAGCTGTCATTTTCCACAACCTGCCCAAACTGTTTTCATACCTGTGGTGCAGAACAGCGATTTGGTCTGTGCAATCACCTTTCAGGACAATTGAACAAAATTACACTGGCACTGTTCATGAGGAGGGGTCCAAAAAGGTCAGTTGAAAATCAGGTGCACCACCTCAAATATGGCCAAGTTACACCTGGGCATTGAAGAATTTCTATGCACATCTGTAACTTTGTCACTTGGTAGTGCTTCACAGCCTTATTGGCTCTGACCAGTTCCTGTTTATATGGTAAACACACCTGCATGCAATACTCCAGTTGAGGTCTCACAGAGCCTAATATGTATACCCTTGAGGAAAGGAGGGAGGGGACATGATAGAAACTTTCAAGTATCTCAAGGGAATTAACTAGGTACAAGAGGGTAGTATCTTTCAGAAGAAGAGGTGTACAAGAACAAGGGGCACAATTTGAAGATAGAGGGGGCGGCTCAGAGGTAATGTTAAAAAGTATTTTTCACAAAGAGAGTTGTGGATGCATGGAACAGCCTTCCTGAGGATGTTGTGGAGCCAGGAACAGTGGGAGAATTCAAGAATGCATGGACAGGCATAAGGCAATTCTAGTGGGGGCAGGAGGAAGTAAGCTGTTGATTAACTAGAATCTGCAGCTTATCCATCCAGTGAAATAGAGCAGACTGGGTGGGCCAAGCGGTCCTTATCTGCCATCAAATTCTATGTTTCTATGTTTAGCCTGATACAGTGGGATCAGCACTTTGCTTCTCCTACTCCTATGTGTTGTAGGATACAGTTTAAGATTTGGTTAGCCTTTTAGCTTTGATGTTACAGTGTGGCCTAAATTGCAAATCATTATTTACCCTGACTCCCAGATCTCTTCCTCAGATGTCTCTGGCAACGTATGATTACCCATACTACAGCTTAGCTTCATGTTGTGTTTACCCATATGCATGATATCACACTTTCCCAAATTTAGATCCAGTTTATACTCAGTTGTCCATTGATGTATGTCTTACAGGGTCTCTTGGAATTTGTTGCAATCTTCTGAATTGTTAACAATAGCCCCAATCCTGCAGTCATCAACAAACTTTGTTAGGCATACATTTGGGTGATCACATTTAAGAGATGTTACGTATATGTTAAAGAGACAGGGACCCAACAAGGAGCACTGAGGACACCACTTGTCACCCTTGCTCAATCTGACACAACCCCATTTATTTTTACTCTTGTCTTCTCTCTCCCAGCCATACCTCAACCCATTTTATTATGTTCATGTTTAATTTTATTTCTCTTAGAACTTTCACTATTTCATTATGGGGGTGTTTATCAAGGCCTTGAGAAGTCTAAAATGCCACATCAACTGCATTTTCTCATCCAAAGCTTTACTTGCTTTTCATAAAAGACCAACATATTTGCTTGACATGACCTGGTTTTGTGAAGTCATGCTGTATCTGATCCATTAGTTCATGTGCTTCTAGGTATAATGTTATATGATCCTTTAATATACCCGCCAGGATTTTACCCATCACCAATGTCAAACTAAATGGCCTGAAAATTTCAGACTTAGTTTTAGGGCCTTTCTTCAGTTTAGGTACAACTATGGCTTGCCTCCACCCTTGTACCACCTCACCTTGGTCAATGATTTCTGGAATACGTACTTTAGCAGTGGGCAATATACTCCAAGAGCTCTTTAAGTACCCTTGATGTATATCATCAGGCCATAGTGATTTATTTATGTTTACTTTTTGTAATCTATCCTGTACATCATTTAGGTCTATTGCTATTTTCTCAGGGACTGAATTGATATTTCCTATTGGTTCCTTGTGGTGTTCGTGTTAAAACTGAACAAAAATAAGTATTTGGATAACTACCATTTCTTTTACTATTTAATGTACTTCCATCCTTGTTTTTATAGGGACCTATGTAATGGTGTCCTTTTCGTTTGTCATTAATGTATGTATAAAAGGTTTTGTAATTATCTTTTACTTTTGAGGACAGTAGTAATTGTAGTCTGATTTTGCCTCATGTACAGCTTTTCCCTCCCAGTATTCTGTTCTCTGATCTAGTTCCCTATGTACATCACCTTGGATGTCTTGGCATTATATTTCAACTGCCAAGCCTTTGACCACCCCTAACCTTTGTATGCCTTTCTGAGACTCCATAATCCCTTCCTCACTGTCTACACTAACTCAGAGATTAGTGTTGTCTGCAAAGAGACACATCTTGCTCTGGATTCCTTCTCCATGTCACTAATGAACATACTGAAAAGGACTGGAGCTAGGACCAATCCCAGTGACACCCCACTGGTGACCTCTCTCTTCTGATTTGACTTTATTAACCACAATCCTCTGCTGCCTCCTTTTCAACCAGTTTCTCACCCATGTGATAGAAGCAGTGGTAGATTTTATTTCTTTATGGTACTCTTCTTTGGGGCTCAGGGTGCCAGTACAATAAAACAAAGAGAGCAACTAAAATAATAAATACCAAAGTTCTGAAATTGTTTCAATCATCAGAAAACAAGAAAATATTGAGGTCATGCGGTACAGGCTGAACCCCAACCATTAACACCAACAATGAGTGTACTAGTTGGTTCCTACAGACCTCCATCTAGTTCACTAAACTATAATGAAAACTTTAAAGACATGTTAGTTGAGGCAGCAGAAAACATAATACCATAATCCTGGGAGATTTTAACTACCCAGGCATGACTGGGGGAAATATAGAACCACAAATAATCAAGAAAGACTATTTTTAGAGGCTATGGAGTCAGTTGATATTGACCAACTGGTTCATTCATCAATTAGGCAGAAAGTATACTGGATCTAGGTTTAACCAATGTACTTACTATATTTTCTGACATTCTTGTTAAATCACCCTTGGGAAATAGTGACCACAATACTATCCATAGTACCACCTCAGTTAATAAAATAATAAATACAACTTCAGTATTTATAAAAATTTATAATAAAGCAAATTATAAAGCTATTAGGAATGTCCTTGAAACAACTGATTGGGAAAATATTCTATTAAACCTAACAGTAGAGGAATGTTGGAAAGAATAAAACATAATCCAAACATTAGAAGAATGCTTCATCTCTTAAACAAATTAATGCCAAAAGGCAAATGCACCATGTATGACAAATAAACTTAAAAGACAGATGAAAAGAAAGATAAATACTATAAGAAATACAAAAGCAAATCACAAGCATATTCCAAGTATAAGAATGAAGTTACAACTACAAAACAGTTGATTGAGATGGAGAAAAGAAATTTTGAATTCAGACTATCAATGAACAAAGGGATAATAAAGCATTTTTCTGCAGAGGTCATGAGGGCAAGCAGGTTGTTCAGCCTCCCAGAGCCCCAAAGCCCATGATTGCTGACCAAAAACTGAAGCTGCAGAGGTCGTGAGGGCAGCAGGCTGTTCAGCCCTCCCCAGAGCCTCCGAGCCCGTGGATCACTGACCGAAAGACTGAAGGTAGAGATCCCACACCTAAGACAGAGCTCCAGCTGACTGCCTGCAAAGGTCATGAGGGGAGTAGGTTGTTTAGCCCTCCCAGAGCCCCTGAGCCCCGAGATCACCGATCAAAAACTGAAGGTAGAGATCCTATGCCTAAGGGCAGAGCTCCAGCTGACTGGGTGAGAGGGATTTGAATTTGGTGCCTTTTTTAAACAAAGGCGTTTGCTTTACAGTCAGCAGAGCACTATAGATAGTTTTTACTGCCTGTCCCATGCTCCACTGAACTACTATATTGGAATCCAGGCAGACGTGACTTTAATGGAATCTAACTTACACTTTTGCCTTAAGGGATCTCTCTGTATAAAACATAGGCTGTAGTACACCGGAGCAAAAATCGGGTGTTTGTGCAGGGGTTGCTAGCTCATTTCTGCTGTTTATGTTAAAATCTATAACAAGCAACTAAACAGTAGCCAAATTAGTTGTAACGCTAAGTTCTTAGTACCTGCATGTAACTTTAATCCTAGGCAATGTATGTTAGGGAACCTCCTACTGCTAAGAATATTGTTCTACCTGCACTTTTAGCTCCTTCTCCCCTACCTGTTATTTATAGTCTGTTCTCTTCTGTTCCATAGCTGCAGAGGTCGTGAGTGCAAGTAGGTTGTTCAGACCTCCCCAAAGCCCTGAGCCCTCATGGATCGGCAACCAAAAATTGAAGGTAGATCCCACGCCTAAGGTAGAGATCCAGCTGACTGTGTGAGAAGGATCCCTGCCAGTGCTGTGCTCTGCTCCCCCCTTGGTGAGCTCCTACTTTTATAGGCTGAACCGTGACTGTCAGAACCAATCAGCCCTCTTTTCTATTAACTCCTTATACTTTTCTAACACTAGTGGCCACCCCTGAGCAGTGTTCCTAACTCACATTAAAATGTTCCTTCTCTCTCTAGCAATGGTTGTTCTGCTCATAACCATATCGTCCTTCCACCCTCTTCCTATCCTAATCAACAAATCTCTCTGCTCATCTCTGAGACTGTAAAGCAGACTCCCACTTCCTCTACCATAGTACACCACCCTCTGCACTGCTGGCAAAACTGGGTACTGGCAGCCACAATCCTCCCTCCCTCCTTTCATGCTGGTTTGTCTGCTTTAAATGTCTCCTACTCTTTTGACTCTATGTCTACCTCATATACACCACACCACCCCCTATCCACTGTAAGTCACAAAGGAACATGCGCCTATTAAAATAACTTCTGTCACTCCTGCTCCTTATAGCCGTGATGTAGAATGAAACCCTGGTCCTTCCTCCCCAATACACGGATGCCTCTCCAACCTGGCAAATCACCTTCCAAGAGGGTTCA
This sequence comes from Neoceratodus forsteri, assembly GCA_016271365.2. Classification (NCBI taxonomy): domain Eukaryota; kingdom Metazoa; phylum Chordata; order Ceratodontiformes; family Ceratodontidae; genus Neoceratodus; species Neoceratodus forsteri. Next base: position 62,764,088 of record CM028130.1, read on the forward strand.
AAATAGTATATAAATATATGCAGCATTCTGAACAAAATAACTGCCTTACAAACAAGTGTCTTATCCTATGCCCTGATATCTTAATCATTACAGAATCCTGGCTGAAGCCCCACAACCTTGATGCTGGATTCTCAATACCTGGCTACTCCCTCATTCGGCAGGACCATCAGGGCAAAAGAAGGGTGGTGGCACTGCCATGTACATCTCCTCCAAACTCCAGTTCTCCACAATCAGACCTACCTCACCCATGCTGTCAATAGATTCCCTACTAATCAAAATCTCTGTACCTCACTCGATCCCTATACATGTAGCATTGTCTTACAGCCCTCTGAACACACTGCTGCTTATCATCCTAGACCACCTAGGCACCCTGAGGTCCCTCATGGCTGGAGGCGTAATTCATTTCCTTTTGATTCCAACCAGAACTGGCTAGACAGCACGCCTCCAAATCACGTTGTCAAGTAAATGTGCTAAACCTGTCCCAACAAAAACTGAACCCCTCACCTAAACCACAAATCCAAGAAGCATACTCTACTGGATTGGGCCCTTATGACCCACTCCATTGTATAATTAATGCTGGTCTACTACGGACTCCTCAGCGATCACCATATGATTTACTTGGTGTGGAAAATATTCAGACCTAAGACCCTTCTCCCTGCACATTGTACAGTAGAGCTTACAAACTCTAGACCTAATCAAGGCCCTAAATGACCTCACCAGCATCGATTGGTCCTACATCCCTAGGGCTCCCTCCATGGATGAGGCCCTCGATTCCTTCATGACCAGATTTCTGGTTATCTGGGACTCCACGTGCCTCTCAGAATATCTAGAGTAAGAGGATCCCATCTACCTTGGGTAACCGCAAACCTCTTGGAACAACTACTAGTCAGGGTCCGAGCCTGAAAACCCACAAGGCAACAGGCACTCAAAAGGCTCTCCAATACTACTACTCACAAAGGAATGCCTGCACAAGACTCATCCGACAGGCCAAATCTAATTATTTCAAGTCTGCTTTCCACAATAACTTTACTCACCCAGCACAATTCTGGAAGTCAATTAAATCCTCTTCACCCCACCAGCCCAACCCCTACTCTTACCCTCAATATGGAAGGAAGTATCATCACTGCTCCGTGCACTGTAGCCACAGAGTTTAACTCCTATTTCACCAACAGTACGTCCTCTCTACCTCCTCTCCTCTCACTCCTCTCATCCTCGCCCCTCCCCTGTTCCCCAGTTGTCTCCTCACCTGCCTATTTCTCGCTTCGCCCTGTTACACCCGCTGAGGTACTAAAAATATTTCAGTCACTAAATCCAGCCAAAGGAAAATGCCCTCAGGCCTTGACTCCAAAATGCTCCATTTTTCTGCCCCAACCATAGCCAACCTTCTAGCTGCTCTCTATAACCTGCCATTCAAACTTGGTACCATCCCTACAATATGGAAACAAGCCACAGTCATACACCTCACCAAAGAGGTGACCCTTCCTCCTCATGCAACTACCGACCTATATCACTGCTCCCCAACCTAGCCAAAATTCAGGAGCACCTTGTACTAGCCAGCTCTCCTACCTCGACTCCATTTCCTTCTTCACCCCTTACCAGGTTGGGGTTTAGAGAAAAATCACTCCACCACCACCTCCTCCGTCCTCACCGACACCATCCTCATGGGCATGGATAAAGGGAGATAACTGTAGCTATCTTCATTGACCTGGCTAAGGCTTTTGACACGGTCTCTCATGCCCTGTTACTGTCCAAACTCACCCAAGCTGGACTGACTAAGCCTGCCACAAATTGGTTCCAGTCATACTTGGCAGGCAGGTCCCAGTCATCCATATTGGCTTGGCTACCCACCTCACTCCTGTTACCATCGGGTCCCCAAGGATGTGTACTAGGCCCTTTGTCATTTTATATTTTCTCAATGATTGGCCTGCAGCCTGCCCTCATACATCTATCCACATGTATGCAGACAACACGGTGCTGTTTGCCTCTGGGTCATCCCCACTGCCGTGGCAGCCTGCTCAGGAGGACTTTGACTCTGTCCAATGCTGATTCTGTTCAGTTCTAAACCCAAAAATCTGTCTCCCTAACTTCGCACTCAGGCCAAACTCTCTCGTCTTCCAGCCTCCCCAACTTTCTACACATTAGAAGGCCCCTGGAGTTTGCACTTCCTACAGATCCTCAGGTTCTGGTTAGACCAGCATCTTGACTTCACTGTGCATATTGAAGCTATACTTAGAAGCTACACCCCATATTAGGTGCATTTTACCATAATAAAAGTTGCATCCTCTACCAACGCTACTGGCTATTGTTCAAGATGATCTCCTCCCAATAATGGACTATAGGGATATAGTCTACTGTGCAGCTGCTCAATCCTCCCTGACTAGACTAGACCCTCTCTTCAACTCCTTCTGCCGGTTCTCCTGGACTGCCCTCCCAGTACACATCACTGTGACCTCTACCAGTCCTTGGATCTCCCTTCTCCACAATCGGAGATTGGTACGCTGTGCTAGAACTGTTGCAAAATTCTGGTCACAGTCCTCCTCCCTCCCTCCCTTCCTGGCGACCACCCTAAATGTTTCCCCTCCAGCCTACTCGGTCCAGGAACATTGATTCTCAGCTACTTCACATCCTTCACAGGTCCACCAAGTCTGGACAGGCTACTTTCAGCTTAAGGATGCCCAAATTATGAAACTCCTGTCAGCCAATATTAGACATGACACCAGCACTCCACACTGTAATGCTCTACTTAAGACTCAAATCTCTACTATTTGCTCTTGCATCCTGCCCTGCTGATGTCCTTGCAGCCTTGTTGTCAGTTGTTTATTTGACTCCGCTATTTTTCCTATTGTTGACAACCCTGCTTGTTGTGTGATGTTGGTTTCTTGGTAAACATAATTCTGTGTGTGTGTTACCTTACCTATACCACCCTGTTTGTATATTTGCTATTTGTATATAAGGATTTTGACTACTCTGTTATGATTGTATTGAACATGTACATGTGTAACTTCTACTATTACTGTATTCTGCCTATCCCTTATTCCCCAGGGCGCATCTGGAATCGAGTGGTACACTGCTCAGTATGCCTTCCTGGTAAAACTCTTAAGTAAATAAATAAATAAATAAATAACTATAAATCAATTGACCAAGAAAAACACTCTTCAAAATAGTCTCTCAAATGAGGAAATGACTAACAATCCTACTGAAATAGCAATTACCCCAAATAATTTTTCAACTGTCTACTGAAATAAAGACAACATAAATTATAATACAATAATTGTTAATGATGAACCAGTCTCTGTTAGTCTTAATGAAACTAAAGAAGTCCTTGACAAACTTAGACTTAATGCTGCATCAGGACCAGAAGAAATCAACCCCAAATTCCTTAAAATGTATCATCATGTGTAAGCAAACCACTTACCATACTCTACAAAAATCTATTAAATCTGGAGCTATACCAACTGAATGGAAGACTGCAGTTATTTGTCCAATATTCAAAAAGGCAATAAAACACATCCTGAAAATTTTCACCCAATAAGTTTGACATCTATTCCATGCAAAATTCTTGAAACTATAGTAAAGAACAGGTTTGAGCAGGAAACTACAAGATTAAACTTGTAGGACAATAGTCAACATGGATTTAAAAACATAGGTCTTGCTTAACCAACCTAATAGCCTTTTATGAGTCAGTTAGTCAGAGCTTGATTACAGGTTGACCATGTGATATTGTCCTAATAGATTTCAAGAAGGCACTTGATAAAGTTCCACACCAACTACTAATTCAAAACTAAGTAAAATGAGTTATAGTCCCTACCTAGTATTTTGGGTCAATAATTGGCTTATAGACAGGATTCAACAGGTTCATGTCCAAGGCAGATTATCTGGACTAATGAAAGTGTCAAGTGGTGTGCCTCAAGGGTCAGTCACTGTATCATTTATATTTAATTGCTTTGTGTTGGATCTCCATACAGGAATAACTGCAAAATTATCAAATTTGCTGATGACACTAAATTACCCAATGAAGTGACTAATATGGCTGATTATGAAGTTATTTAAAATAGCCTTACTATAATATCTAGATGGTGCACCAACCATGGTATGAAACTAAACTATAATAAATGAGCTGTTATACATCTCAGGAAGAATAATCCCACACATGTTTATTCAAGAGACTCTTTACAACTGCGCACTGCTGATACTGAAATAGATCTCGGTATAATAACAGACAATAACTTCAAACATAAAATTCATATTAAAGTTATGATTCAAAAGGTGAATAAAATCAGTAATATCATCAAACAATCATTTATAACAAGGGATAGGTACAAAATAATGAACTTATAAAGGAATTACATACATCCATATTTGGACTATGCTTCACCCTTTTGGTCACCATATAAAAACAGGAAATACATCTTATTGAAAGAATGCAGAAACGTGCAACAAAGATGATGCCAGGCTTATCTAGGCTATCTGATCAAAAGAGAATTCATGAATTACATCCTATGCCATTGGCAGTTAGGAGGAAAAGAGGAGAGTGTCTGCTCTTTCACAATATCATTAAAGATCCAGTTTTAAGGAATGAATGTGGTACAATTCAAAACAATAGAAATCAAAACCTGAGATCACATAACAATCAATTTGAACTACTCAAGACAAACACTAAACTGAGAGAAAACATCTTTACCCAGCGTGTAATAGTCCTTTGAAATAAAATACCAAGAACAGCAGTTAGCATACAGGTGTTCCATAACTTTAAAATAGCATTGGATAATTACTTGGGTTACTAAGTTGTGCCTCACCAGTGTGGGGGGATGAACAAGATGGGTGTAAGCCTAACTTCATCTTAAATGGGCAGACTGGTGGGCCAAGTGGTCCTTTTCGCCTCAAAGTCTAAGTACAAAGCAACTTAAAAAACATTACACAATATAAAAATACATTACAACAACCTCTAATAAAATAATTTTAATCACTACCTATGAACACACAGGACATCTTTTAAACATTCACCCTTAACTACCAAAAGGGATTCTTAATCACCATAAATTTGTGTGAATAAATACATTATAAGACCCCTTTAAAAGCCTCCAGTGTACAGGTTTCAATCAAAGCCCTCAGGAGAGAATTTCACAGAAAAGTATTGCTACTTCAAAGGATCGATACCCTGAGGTTTTTAGCCTTGACCTTGGTATCACTAGGAGGTCTTCCTCAGTGGAGTGGAGGGAAAACCCAGGACTGTATGGATACATGAGATCATGCTGGTAACCTGGACCTAGTGGATCTAAGTGATAACGATGATTGTTGATGGGCATAGCATTAGGGTGATGGCACATCGCTGAAAAAATATTTTGGTGATGCACTTCCGGTGCACAGCAAAACAGCACCAGGGATATGGGATTTAACAATTTATTCAGGGGTCTGTTCCCCGCGCTCATCCCCACAAGGAGCAGTATTCCTTGCACCCCCTACTTAAGGATTCTCAGCTCCAAGGGGTGCATGTCGGGGAACGAACACGGCAAAAAAATATGTCGGGATGTGCACAACAAAAAGTACCTCAACCAGGAACCAAACCCAGCACCATTCCCACCCCAGCCCTGAACCCACCCACCACACCACAGAAGCAGCTTGGCACTTCGCCATGGTGCCACCCGCTACAATCCCTCCATCCCTCCCACCCCATGCTCAGCTTGCTCACTCCCCTGCACACATAGGCATGTAGCCACAGGATGTTGCTATTTTGCATACCCCCAATCTGGTCACCCACCTTCCCCAGTCATCCCACTCACAGGTGCAACGATTGAGTCGTCCTTATGCTAGGCACCAAATCATAGTCACCAACATCATGGGATACTGGATCCAGCCCATGTAGTGCCTTAGAAGTAAGCAATCCAATTTTATAGGCAATACACCACTTCATTGGCAGCCAGTACAGTTTCTGGAGCACCAGGGAGATGTGGCTTGACCTCAAAAGGCCAAAAGGCTGATCAGCACTCTAGCAGCTGCTTTCTGCACAAACTGCAGGTGCCACAACATACCTTTACTGACTCTCAGGTGCACAGCATTACAGTAATCAAGCCTTAAGGTCACAAATAGAGATGTGGTGAAGTAAAACTTCCCTGGAGAAGTTTATGGAAGTGGTAAAATTTGCACTTTGTGGAGCTTCACGAAGATTCCCCTGACATGAGAAACTTCGATTCCACCCAATTCTTGAAGATTTTGCCACAAAATGTGGAATTTTGCACTGAAATGCAATAATCTTCACCCATGAAGTTCTGCACTTCGTGGCAAACTGCACATCAAGGTCGATCAGGCTCCATTCATTGCACAAATTTCTCTTTACAAATTGTACAAAATTCATGAATTCATTCATGGAGAGGTTTGCTGACTTCACCCATCTCTAGTCACAAATGCATGCACCAGTCAGGGCAAGTCCTCAGAGGGATAAAGGATCAAAATCTGGTTGATATTCTTAAAGTGGTACAAGGCATTGCAGACTACTATTGACATCTGAGCCTCAAATGTCAGCCCATTGTCTAGAATGACACCTAGATGTTTACTCTTTTGACATTTGTAAGCCTGGAAGTGTTAAAACAAAGCCCTGCCTGCTTTGCAGCTGCTGTTACTCCTACCCCCATTTGACCCTGCTCGATCACCAGTACTTCAGTTTTGTTTGGTTGAGTCTCAGCCAGCTTGATGACATCCAGTCATGGATCTCAGCCAAGTACTAATTAAGTACATCCACTGCGCCCTTGTCTCAGTTGCAAAAGGTGCATAGAGCTGATTATCATCTGCATAAGAGTGAAGCCCAACTCCATACTGCCTATTGCTCCCACCCAGGGGTAGCATGTATAGCACAAACAACATGGGCAAAGGACCAACCCCAGAGGCACACAACAATGCAGATCCACAGGTCACAAGGAAAAACTTCCTATCAAAACTCTCTGTATCTTGGCCATGAGCTAAGACTCAAACCAGCAGTTTACTTTGCGGTGAGTCCTACGTGCTTCCTGAATCAGTCTAATAAAAGCTCATGGTCCACAGTATCAGATACTGAGGAGAGATCAAGGAAGAGAAAATTGACCTCTCTTCTATCTCTCACCCTAAGCAGGTCATTATGCATCTTGACCAACTTGATCTCTTTTCTGTGCTTTGACCTAAACCCAGATTGGAGGGCCAATAGATGTGAAAGGTCATGAGGTGTGCCTCAATCTGCATCATAACCACCTTCTCAATAACCTTCCCTAAAATGGCACAATAGAGACAGGTCAGTAATTCACCAGCATATCCTGATCCAAATGTCTTTTTAGGTGGGCTTCACCCATGCATTTTTAATGCAGATTGTAAAATCCTTCTGATAAGGAACACCTTATAATCTCAGTGAACCCCAGGCCCATCTGCCCAACAAAGCCCACTAGTAGCTGGGTTGGGCCTGGATCCAGTTCGCAATACATTGGTCACAGCTCCAAGATCACCTACACAACATCATCCACCATCATAGTCTGAAATTCTCCCAGGACCACTGACTGCAAATGCATCTCACTGGCTTGACACTGTTGGGGCCATTTGACACTGTTGGAGCCATAACAGCCCACTCGGTGAGATCAAGGACCTAATAAAGGACAACTGTCTGAAAGGAACCAAGCAAACTCCTTGCACTTGGCGACTGAAATAGCCTTCAAGGGCTTCAGACAGGCCAGTTGAAGAAGCCTGTCCACCACTCAAAAAGCTAAGCAGGTTGGTTCTTTCCAGCTGTATTTACCCTGGACAGGAACTCTGCCTTCTTACGAGAGTGAGCATTCAAAGCCAGTTTGTTCCCTCAGCCCTCATTATTGGGGCTGGTAGTATAACCTAGAGATTAGAGTAATGAGCTGTGAATGAGCTTGGTACATCCAGCAGACATGGGTTTGGTTCCCAACCTCCCTTGCATACTGTGTGACTCTGACAAAGTCACTTAACCTCCCAGTACTCCCAGGTCACCCCTGAAAACAGGCACTTGTGCCAAGTGGGTCTTACCTGGTCACCAAAGACTGAAAAATAAAAGATTCTCCCACAATGCTCTAACCTAGGTGCCACCCCTTGATTTCATTGCTCTCAGCTCACCATAAAACCATGGTGCGCAAGGCATGAAATCAATGGACAAACATGGACCAGTGCTACGAGGTCGAAGGCCACACCGACAGCCTTATTATAAGCTGCCACTGCTTCCTCTGTACTCTTATTACATGCCATCAACATATCCAAACAGTCCAGCACCACCATAAGCTCATCTGGCCTAAATCCTCTTAAGGGTGGCACTGGATCATCTCCACAGGGGTTGACTATAGAGAGATGTCCCGAAATTAAACCCAATAGTGCAATGATCTGACCAGCTGATCAGGTAAATCCTGAGGTTTTCCACTTCAAGCCCCAGGTTTAACACCAAGTCCAAGAGATACCCTTGTTGGTGTGTAACAGCACCAACTGCTTGTACTAGCCCTAGGATTTCCTTCCCCAGGGGTAACCTTGTCAAAAATACAAACTTTGTCATTGACCCAGGCATGGAAGTCACTCAGGAAAATCCACCTCAGTGACTCTAATGTCAGTGATGAAGTCTACTATTTCCAGCAGGAAATCCTGCCTCATTCCCCAGAGGCTGATAAACAGGGAGGATCCTGCAGCCAGCAACTGGAACTCCATGCACATCTACACACTCAAACAACGAGGTGTCCCCCACCAGGTGCACCACCATGTAATTATGTTTTCACTGTACCCAGATTTGGTTGCTTCTTCAGCAACCTTCTATGAGGCACTGAGTAAAAGCCTTTAAAATTGAAGTAGAGTAAATCCACAGCATGACCCATATCCACTACCCTCATTATGCAGTCAAAGAATACCACCAGGTTGGTCTGACAAGGGCACATTGCTGACAACAATAGCACAGTCAAGAACTGTGTTGCAATAATGCTAATAGTTTTTTCTGGAGGACTCCATCCCTCCCACTATAGGATTCCCACTCTGGGAGCAGAGTTGGTGCAAGTTGAAATTTGTGGGGCTGTGGAATACTGTTTCCATGGCCCCATGTAAAAAAAAAGAAAGTCCAAATATATAAAATCCTAGGAGACCAGGATGAGAACCCTTGTCTCCATGACTGCCACTTCAGGGCTGGGGCATAGAGCAGCTTGGCTGGCCTCCTGGATTCTGGTGCCCTTGTTTTCTTAGGACCATGGACAGTGACCAGGGAGCACTTACTGTAAGCGCTGTAAATCCCTCTTGCTGTCCATGGTAGTGCTATTCAGAATAGTGCTCGGTTGACTGGCTATTCTGGTAGCGTATTCCAACTTGGTACCCTGACGAGACCTTCCTGCCACAGACCCATGATGCCGTTTACTGTCTTGGTGTCAAGTGCTCTTCAGCAAGTTCATGAGGTCCTCATTAACTAGTGTCTCCATCACTTTTCTACAATAGAGATAAGATTGTCAGGTCTGTAGTTACCTGGTTGCTACTTGCCTCACCCCTTATGGAGTGGGACTATATACACTTCAGCATTTTGGAACTACCCCTGTCTGAACTGAGCTATTGATTTGTCCCACCATAGAAACATAGAATTTGACAGCAGATAAGGACCACTTAGTCCACCTAGTCTGTCCATTTTCCTACCTGATGGATAAGCTGCAGATTCTAGTTAACCAACAGCCTACTTCCTCCTACCCCCACTAGAATTGCTTTATGCCTGTCCCATGCATTCTTGAATTCTGCCACTAGGGGTTCAGTTAGTTCTGTTGCTAATTCCTTGAGCACCCTCAGATGCATCCCATCTGGCTCTGTAACCATATCTTTTCTTCAGAGCTTCTACCCTTTCCAAACCCTTTCACTGGTAAATACCTGCTGCCTCATCTCAGGGATCCCATTTACAGCTACCTTAATGCCACTCTCTGGAAGATGCCTTCTGTTTTCCTTTGAATACAGAGCAAATGTAGCCATTAAAAATGTCTTTCTGCCCATCTCCTGAATTAAGCTTCCTCCATTTGTTAGCCTAACAATTCCTCCCTCCTTCTTTCTCCTTTTCTCTAAAACACCTATAGAATTGTTTTTCCTGCCCTTAACCCATCCACAATACACAGCTCTGCATCTCCCTTGTCTGACTAACCATTTGGTTCCCTTTTCTCATTCGGTACTCTACCCATTCTTCCTTCCTTTATTTTCTTTGTACCTGGTGTGGGCCTTCTTTTAGCTCTCACTGCTTCCTGACCATTTCGGAGAACCATATTGGTCTCATATATCTGTTTCCTTTGATTACTATTCTCATGCAAGACTTTGTTGCTTTGAGAATTGCCTTGGAATTTTTCTGAAAACTTATGTCTCCTCATTCTCCAAGGTAATGGGGCCCCATCTGTGCCCAGAACTATAAGAGGCATTATACAGAGGTATACATTATATGCAGTATTTAAGCTGCCACCAGCCACATAGCACTTTGATTTACATGCTGTATTTAGCTACAAATACCACTGTTTAAGAGGCCAAATTGCTAAGGTAGTTCCAGAGGATGTAGATCAAAATGCATGGTTTGTTTTTGGCTAATATTCAGGTGACAAATAACCAGAATATTATAGGGTTTTAGACTGTCAGCTTGAAAACATTGTATATGCCATCCATCTATTCTTCCATCAACTACTCACACCTCAGGGTGACTGTGGCTACTCCTTTAGGTGGTAGTGTCTTTGGAGTGAAGGAAAATTCCAAACTAATCCCCTGGGATGATCAATCCTCCTCCCTGGCCTGCCATCCAACAGCTCAGGCTTGTTTCCAAACCCAGGTTGTCACATCATGAACAGTAGTGCTACCACTGTGCTAGCAGTCCGATATTAATTTTCCATGTTTGAGGGCTGGTCTCTACCCACAGCTGATAGACATCCTTCTAACATTGAATCAAGGGTACTGTATTCACTAATTGAAGCTTAACACACTGTGTGGGCTCACCTGGCTTGCCTGTACCTTGAGTTTCTAAATGTTCCATCAGCCATACATAAAGGTGGTTGGAAGATGCCAACTACTCAGATGTTCATGTGACGGCTCACCTCTGCTCAATACAGTTAGGGTGACCCAAACAATATTTACTGTATAATGTGCTACCTGTCACTCTTCACTCTCCCAGATGATTACCCACTAGCATCCAGGTCTGCTGGTGTAATCCAACCCTGCACCAAGACATTCACAATCTTACAGTATTTGCCAACTTTTGACATTCATAATGTGTGACATCCCGTGCTGTGTGGACAGACTGAGGAGGGCTTCAAGAAAGGGTAGAACAATTATAAAGGACTGATCAAACTGAAAAACAATCATGGGGATGGGGTTCAGGACTACCAATGGGGTGCTGCAGTGCACTCACGCTGACAGGCTGGTGCTGCAGTTTAGGTTGCAACAGGCAGACTGGATGGACTTTAGTCTTTATCGGACTGGTACATTTCTATGTTTCTATGCTATGTGCCTATTTACTAGTTCTTGCAAATGTATTTTCTATTAAGAAACTGGTAACCACTAGCATCACACTGAGCTGAAGCTGTTGTCATCGTAAGTGGGTGGTACCCACAGAGATCGTTGACCTATAGGGTTTCTGTATTTTACAGGGATTTGGAACCATCTGCAGGAAAGCTGACCCCATAGACTGCATTGATTATTTGAGAAAACAGAGCAAATTCAGCTTCCATAGTAAATAATATAATCTAAAGGAAAAGTGTTCTGGAGTTACAAGGAACTTACCGAATCAATTTGAAAGCATTGTATCCATGTGTTTATTGATCTTTATTACCAGATCAGCAAAGACCATGCCCTCACTGATCAGAGCTAAGTCAGCAGGCAGCCACGAGGTGGGGGGACAAGATGTGTGTTAGTAAACAGCTGCTCTGTTGCCTCTGAAGAATGGCAACACTCTGTGCTCCAAGCAGGAGGCCACAATGTTTGCAAACGCCCTCACCACCACAACTCACAGCACAACCCCTTCTGTTGGACTGGGACTCCATACTCACCATGCTACAGGCTGTCTTCCATAGTACACTCTCTTCCTCCACTGACACTGCCACAACCTCAGTAACTGCTCTAGTCAGACCTCACTTTTGTCTGTCTTCTACACTCTACAGCTGGTAACTATGCTTCCAAAGCCATAGCAACAAGACATAGGTGGTAGTAACCTTGACTGACAGTCCAGGAAGCCATCAATAAACCAAGTCATGTGGATCCCCTACTAGTGACAGGAACACCACCTAATAAGAGTCAGGAGCCCCCAAGTGGGGCAGGGGTAAACTGGACTGAATCTGAGCTGCGCCTATCACACCAGAGAGTGACCATGCTCCTTCTGGTGGGCAAGTTAGCCTACCATTTACAGATAGTTGTATTTATCAATTGGAGGTTAAAATGCTTGGTGTTCTTGACCAGTTAAATGAGCCTGCAAAGCAACAGTAGTGATGGAAACTGGGAATAGCTAAATAAAACAAGATGACCGCCAGAGTTCTTCACACATGCATAACAACTTGTGCATGCACACTGCGCCCAGCAGCCATCTTGCACACTGTGGATTGTGACGCCAGAGTTCAGTGTGCAAGTGTGAGTCATTGCTCATGTGTAGAAAACTCTGTTGGCCATCTTGGGCACGTAAGGACAATGCCATGTTCTACTGACAGACTAAATAGTATGGTGAACTCTCAGTGATTGCCGTTCACTTCCACTATTTAAAAGTCTGTTCGGTATCTGGTAAGCCCCTCTTCTCTACTGTGGTGGCAAGTTGTCTGCAGTACTATGCCAACTGCAGCCATTATAAGAGAGGGTTATAATCAGAACACTTTCAAAATCATCACAAACTTGTGCATTATCATTCTAGTTAGTTATTTGTCTTCACTGCAAGAGATGCCTGCCAGGTTGCAATGTGATGCTGCAGAATGCATACAAAACAACTTCAGTCACAAGTTAATCCCTTTGCCATGCAGTAACTCGAGACACTGCAGAAAGAGGCACAGTGTAAGCCTGTACTAGCAGTTGTAGGCCCTTCTGCTGGAGCAGTGATAGTAAATTTAGTAGACTGGGAAAAGGTGCAGGGGATTTTTGAGTGATGGCAGTGTTGTAGAAGGTACGAATTCCATATTTTTTGTTTTATGTTTTCCCATTGTGCATGGTGGATTGAACTAGCAGACTTGGAAAGATGCAGGGGAGATGTTGAAGGATTTACTTGACAAATATTTTTTCTGACTACTGGTTGTGCAGCAAGGTGCATGCATACCACTTTTTTATTTTTTGCCTGTGTATACTGTAAGCCTGGCAATCAGCCATTGAGCGAAAAGTAAAACAGACTGCTTGTGACACAAGGTAATAATGTATCTCAATGAGGGTGGATGTAAGGTCTTTGATGGGTGGGTGACCTGGTAGTGTTACTGTTTCCTATCAACGATCGAGTCATAATGGAACTGTGACTTTTCCGTGAACCAGGTATGCAGTATGCATGTCACGAGGATGTGTAAAATCACGGAGTACAATTGTGAGTCATCATTATTACAATAATCATGTCATCATCTGTCATGTGTGTGCTGTTGATGCATGTTGCAAACATGAATAGAATAACTGGAAGAGAAGGGGTGCGGGGAAAGGAAAAGAGCAGATAAATGTTTCCCCATTTTTGTTTCATCAAGCACTGTAAAATTCTGCAAGTGGTGGCAGCAGAGTATGTAGCTGGCCATAGTGGAGCGAGGGACTGGGAGTCATGGTCATGCATCTGTGAGCAAAAGGACTGAGTATACGACAGAACAACCAAAGAAAGCGTGGTTCATTTTTCCCAGAAATCCACTGATTCCACTCCCACTGCAATGCAAGCAGCCTTCCCTGCTGCTCATCAATTGCACCTGAAGAAGAAACATGCTTCAAGAAACTAGAAACATACCAGTTTCCCTCTCTTGTTTTTCAAGTGCCTTCAGTAACCCTTCTTGAGATAAAATAATTTTGAAAATCCTAGTTTAAAAAATCAGTCATCATCATCTTGGATTCACTGCACGATTCCTCAAAGTCCCTACCCCCCATTGTCACTAGTGGGCACAAAAACAGCACAAGGAAAAGGAATCATGCAGCAAGCCCAAATCATGATATTGATTTTGTGATTAAGGTTTATTGGGTTCATAAATAAAAATGATCATATATTAAATTACAGTACACTATATCGTATCATGTTATATCATATTACACAATGGCAAGAACATGTCATGGAACCTGATTGATCAGTATGTGCTTGTTGCAATGAGATTATCTGAGCAAAACCTTACAGCATCAAGTCCAGACATACAGATGATTGCATAGCAGACTGAATAACCAGCCACAACTCTCTTACCAAGAGAGTTTGATGCTTTACAATCAAAGAACAGCAGCAAAAGCTTAGTTTTATATAAAACCTTATTTATTATGGCTATGGGTGGAGCCTCAGCCATTTTGCTATCTGTAGCTTGACAATGGAGTTTCGTGGAACACATTTGTTGGACTTTTCAATGTATCTTTCCACATCTACAAACCACTATGACAACTAAAATAAAATAATCCTTTCTTTCTATTTAGAATGTTGGAGACATAACTCCAAGCTGCTTATCTGATGGCCATTAGGAAACTGAAACAGCTTGTTAAATATTGGTTGCCTATTAAACTGGAGTTTTGTTTACCCTTGAAATGCAACAGCTTGTACATTTAAATAATTATCATTTAAACATTTTTGCTACTAACTTCAGTTGGGGATAAATGTCTTTCAAGAAACATTCATACCTCATAAATGTTACCCTTTCACAGCAAATTGTGTAAAGATGTACACTGTTTTAAACTCTCAAGTCCTATCTGATTAAATGCCAGGTCTTCAGTGAACTACCCGGACTAAATACATAAATTTCTTTTTGATAGTAAGGGCTAGTGGCTTGCTTCCCAAACATAACAGACAAGGGCTACTGAGATCTCTTATAGTAAGAGTGTGTGTGTGTTTGGGGGAGGTGGAGAAACAGTCAAACTCTGGCAAGGGAGGCCTCATCTAATTAATTAACTGCTGACAAACCATAAGTGATACAGAAGCAAATGATTTGATACCTTTTATTGGACCAACATAGATGCAATAAAATAACTTTTACCATTTATAAAATTCCTGATCAGACAATTGCAAACATAAGACTGTTTTTGTCATTTTATAATATGATATAGACATTTTCTGTCCACCTGAAGGAATCGTGAATGAGTTAAGTAAATGTTATTATTTTATCAAGGCCCTGATCCAGCAACTCAGTGTAAGAATTTGTCTGAAAACTAACGACTATAAGATGCAAAAATAGCATTTGTGTGTGTGTGTGTGTATATATATATATATATATATATATATATATACAGTATGTATATATATATATATGTAGATATATATGTTTCTATTTGCAATAAATTTGTTTACAGGCATCACTAGTATCTTTTGAAAGATTGTCTGACTTGTGATTACTAATTTTGAGTATAGCTCATGAAATAATAAGCTTGATATTTGTTATTTCGTATAGCCCCATTATGCTTTATGCATAGCATATAAATCTAAATCATTCCAAGGCCATCGTGATGTATAATATCAATACTGAGCAGCAAATCAGAGATATTTTCCTAATAAAGGCTGCTGATATAATAAATAAAGAACAAAGTCATAAATAAGGAACCAGTGGCTTATGGAAAAATTACAGGGATTTATACAGGGCTTTGATTCTGCCTTTGTAGGAAAAAACACAGGGAAAATGAGGGTTTCTTACAGATTAATGGTTATTTGGATCTGGGAGAACTGAATATTTTTATCCTATATTTTGCATCCTGGATAGGGCACTTGAGATGCTACATCTCATTGTCACAGGGATGTTCATTTACACATTTTTGCATTGTATTTACTCAGGCTGTCCCAGATTAGGTACAATATCTTGCTTTCAGTGAGTTAAGATTTTACCATTTTTATAATGCATTTATTTAGGCTACCTAGTCCAGGTCCCCTATATTCAAAGGAGATATGCAGCACATTCCAGTGGAAAAGGAGATGTGCTACACACTCCAACAATGTGCAGCAGCATGAAATTCAAATGTGCAGAATGTGTTGGCCACAAAGGAATGGGCCAGGGCACACAAGGGCGATCACATGCATATTCCGTGCTGCAGCATATTCAGGAGGAATGTGCCCCTCACAGTCCAGAGCACCATGGCCCACAGTTAGGCCATGAATAGCTGGCCTCACCAAGCCAGTCACCCAAAGGCAGGCTGCAGATGTGCACCCAGGTGCACAGCAGCCTGGCAGCCCTGATAAACTAGAGGTACCCCTGCTCCATCCCCGATCTAGCCAACTCCATCCCTGAAGAGATTCATAGTGTAGGGCCCTCCCAAACCCAATTGCACCAGAGGAAAACATGGTCCATATCCATAGTCTAAAGGACTCCCATCCACCAGCCCTGTACACAGACGGCATCATTCCCCCATGCACAAAGTTGCAAGATGGGCACCAAGCCCACACCCTGCCATGGCCAGCCATTGACTGTACTGAACCTGGGCTGAGACCTGCACTCTGGAATGACCCAACTGGCACAATATATCAGTTGGGGGTGAGGATATAGCATGCACCGAGCAGGAAAGGGATCTTGGGGTTATCATCTCTGATGACCTCAAGGTAGGGAAACAGTGTGACAAGGCAGCAGGTAAAGCAAATAGGATGCTGGTATGTATAGGCAGGGCATCACCAGCAGGAAAAGGGAGGTCATAATTCCACTATACAAGACACTAGTGAGGCCCCACCTGGAGTACAGTGTACAGTTCTGGAGACCATACCTACGTAAGGACATAGACAGGGTAGAGAAGGTTCAGAGGAGGCAACAAAGATGGTACATGGATTGCATCACAAGTCCTATGAAGACAGGTTGAAGGAACTGAACATGTACTCCCTGGAGGAGAGGAGGAGAGAGGGATATGGTAGAGACATACAAGTATCTCACAGGGAGGAACAGGGTTCAGG
This sequence comes from Neoceratodus forsteri, assembly GCA_016271365.2. Lineage (NCBI taxonomy): Eukaryota > Metazoa > Chordata > Ceratodontiformes > Ceratodontidae > Neoceratodus > Neoceratodus forsteri. The sequence goes on from CM028130.1 coordinate 62,781,090, forward strand.
AATACACTATTTTAAGCGAAAAGATGTTCCAGGACTAGAGGGCATGGGATGAAGTTGGAGGGAGGATGATTCAAGGAAACATGAGGAAGAATTTCTTCACAGAACGGGTGGTGGACAAGTGGAATACCCTGCCAGAGGAAGTGGTGGGGGCTGAAACAATCACGGATTTAAGAATGCATGGATAGACATAAAGGAATTGTGGAGGTCAGGGGTAAGGGCAACAGACTTCTAGGAAAACATAAACTGAACTTACAAGCTCAAATGGGCAGACTGGTGGGCCATAGGCCCTTATCTGCCGACACTGTCTATGTATCTATGTAACTGGCTGTACCATGCATTGGGGCACCATTCCAGCTGTGGATCCACCAGTGTGTGCAGCCATGTGTACTTCCCTGGCAAACTGAAGAGGAATTTACATACCTCCAATGCATGCCTTGCTGATACAGTATCTTCCTGCTGTCATAAACCATTGCAAGTCCACACTGTCCTCTGTTTCCCTGTGTAACATGTCATCCTCCGGACTGCTGAAGTATCCCAGGTGTCATGGGTGCTGTATCCTGTAATGCCATTTGCAGTGTACACTTCAGGCTACAGATAGTTCATCCACAGTTCCCCACTTGTACAAGTGAATGGGAAGTCAGCTGTAACATGCCTGTTTTGGGAGCTGTGTGAGTGGGCACAGCATCAGCCATCACCCACACTGAGAAGTGCAATGGCACCAGGATGATGGATACACATGCCACTGCCAGAGGAGTATGGCCACTGGGTGATATCACCCACAGACAGCTCATGCCTACATATAACACATCCCAGCATCCTACTGTGAGTTCTACACCACCCTCTGATAGAGTGATATGATCCCATTACAGAGCCAGTCGTTGCAATGGGATGGGCAGGGGGCAGGGAGGGTGTGTGTGTGCACTATTGAGGGGAGCAGGGGCCACTACACTATGGACATGGACTGTAGGTATTCAGTGCAATTAGGGATGCATTGGGGTCCCTACAATATGGAACTGATAGAGCCTGGACTCTGGTAAGATCGGGGCTGGTGGAACAGGTGGGGGTGCCACTATACCACCAGAGACTTCATGGCCTGTCCCACATGGGAGTGATCGGGTGGGGCTTGGGGAAGCTGCTTCAGAGTACTCATCCCCATGCCAACATGCAAATGAGCTGGTAATGGACATGCATAAGGCCCCTTTGCATCCTGCATGCTCAGTTAGTTTATTTGCATTCCTGAACTGAATATCACCATGGGGTCTGCAGTGCATACTGGTATGTGCCATGCATTCACCCTGGAAGGTATTTGTTGGGTCACCCTGGATGCATCTTACTTGGTGGATACCTGCATTGCAACTCACATCCAGGGTCACATTTACAATAGGAACAATGAAGCCTGCCAGGAGGAAGCACAATGTCACAGGTTTACTGCATAGCAAAATGGATTAACTCCCTTGAAACTGCACTGTTTGTTGCAGAAACTCTACTGCAGAATTCTGCAGTGCTGCACTTATCCTGTTGGGCTTCACTGTATGCACACCTGTACCAGTGGCACATTCTCTTAGAATATTGTATCAGTGCCAACTGGTGCACCTTCTTTATGCAATGCATCTTTCTGCTCATGAATCGATCCAGCACTTAATATATCCCCCAGATGTAAAATATTGTTTTAGTGCATTCTGATTTTACACAATGCAGCATAATATTGTGTCAATGTAGAGATCCACTGAAAATAAGATGCCATTTCTTTGTGAACTATCCAGGCTAAATATATAGCAATCAGCAGGCATATTCAGGAAAACACATAGTAAAAATGAATAAAAGAAAGACCATATTGAAACTGCCTCTCCATAGATCTGCATTGTGCAATTCATTAGAAATAATGGTAACAGCATCTCTAAAGCTCTTCACAGCCATATCAGCGCTGGTCAGAACTTATTTTTGCTAGCTGCACAATTGCCCCTTGTTTGATTACTTTGCATTTACCTTCCACAGAAATAGGCTAATTGATTTCTAACCAGTACCCTTGTATTTAGAAAGCCAAAAAGAATAATATAAAAATGTTTTCTTACTTCAGAATGGCTATGTAAATAGTGTTCAGTCAGCTGTGCTGAGGTTCACACTGTGGACTCTTGTTCACAAAGTCAGAACGGGTCAATGGTGGTGGAGGTGCTAGCTCTGGAAGCAAAGAAAGAAGAGTTGGGTGAGAGTGAGGGCAAGTTTCAGGGTCTGTTTCAGAAGGGAAGGAGAGGGAGGGGGGCATTTTCAATGTTTCTATGCTTGAAGAAGCTGCCTGCGATTCTGCCATAACATTGTGCTGCCACAGTGCTCTGGCATAGTTTCCAGTGATTCTGTTTATGCAGCCCTTCCATCCATGGGCTGAATAAACATACCCACTTCCTGGCGCACTCACTTTTCCTTTAAGCAACTGCAGAAGTGACAGCCACTGTGTACAACATGGTGGTGCTGACTTAAACTGTGCATGCATGTCTATCATGCATACGTGGTTATGTCAGCACTGTCATGTTAGCATATCTAACTCTGGGCCAAACTGCACATGTGCTAGTATCACGTATGTGCAGTACTGTAATCATTGCAGAATTAGTTACAGCTGACTCTCATACAGCGAGAGAACCACATATTCTTTTCAAAGCTCTTCCACTCCTAAAGGTCTCCACAGTCATTTTGGCTCTGACCAGAATTTGTTTAAATTGGGGTGGGGGCAACATTTTTTGTCATGGCTTACACATTTCATAGTTAGACAGAGCACAAGTGTCAGACCATCTCCGTTATAGTATCACTTTTACAGTTTTATATTTATGAGGAAGCGCACTATGAATGCACTGCATCGTGGGTATGCAAATACCTAATTGCCTGGTATTGCATAATACACTACAGTGATAGCAGACAGTTGATTATTTGCATACCCATGATGCAGTGTTTTCACATGGGGAGTGTTTCCTCAAAAAAAAAACATAAAGTAATTCATTAATAAAACTGTACAACTGATACTATGACAAGGATGTCCTTACACATAAAAGAGATGTTCCAACACTTGGTCTCTGTCTAATAGCCATCTACATGTGCTCATTTGGTTCCTACAATATTAATAAATAAGTTCCATTGTATAATAGCAATAATGCACTTTAGAGTATGGCTTGGGTTGGGGTAATCTTATTTCTGGGTGGGTGTTGTTGAATGCACTGGCTTTGTGCCCAACCACCCTAGGTATGAGGTTATCCTAGTGGAACCCACACTCTGTTGTGTATCATTGTTGAATTATTTAGTTATTTATTTTATCATAGCATATTTTATTATTTTTCCAAGACTTAAAGGACATCATATGTGAGTTTGCAAAGATATACAGTCCCCAAAAGGCCTTGCAATACAGTCACATTTTGCATCCACATAGAAGAAAAATTCCAGGTATCAAAACACTCTGAATGCAGTATTAAAAATATACTGTTTTGATAAGACAGTGTTTTCTATCAATAATATATCACCATTATTTACTGTTCAGGTCACACAATCGCTTTTCAAAATTCAACCAGTTGCATTATCCCTAGTACAATGGCTATTCACATATCGATCCCTGAGACACAAAGTCTGATCACCAGAGTATGGTGTAAGAGAAAGGAAAAGGGGTGGAGGAGTAGCAGAAAAGAGAGAAAAATAGAAGGAATATTGGACCTCGGTATAATGGAAGCCATGTGGTCACAATTATATAGGTGCTAGGCTAGATTTTTAATTAATCATTCCACAGTTATCATGAGAAGGGTACTTTTGATATTGCAGTTTAGGTAGGGGGTTCCTAGGTTGGGGAGGTTCAACCTACATAGTGCTGAATTAAGATAATCTTCCCATTTGCTGAAATACAAGGAAGTCTACTATTATTAGCATAAGTTAATCTCTCAGTAGCCAGTCTGGTTATGGCCGAGTGCCACAGAGATAGAAGGCAGGAGGGCTGCCTTCAATACATCAAGAGGAGCCGTTTGGCCTCTAGCAAGACCACCAGTATCCAGTTTTGATGTTGTAGTTTAAGGTGTGCCAGAGGATTCCGGTCTCTCAAAAGCAGCATTGGATTGGTCAGGTCAATGGGCTGTCCCAGTACTCAGAGCAGTCCATAGCTATAAGCGGGCCAAAGGGACTAGAGTTGGGCAATGCCACAATAGATGGAGAGTGTTGGACGGACTATGTCTGCATCTCCAGCATTGTCCATGAGAGAGTATCCCTACTTGTGGAGGACAGCCAGTGCGCGTACCAGCAGAGAAGGATTTTTAATTGAATCAATTGGCTCTTAGAATCCCTGTACATGGAATGTGCTAGCTGCAGCCAGCGGGACAAGTGTCCAGTGTAAGTGAAATCCCCAGGTCTTTGCTCCACTTCTCCTGCAAGTAGTCATGCAGTCGGGTTGGGCCTCATGCATAACGGTGTAAAATCTGCCAGCCAGACCCCGTGAGGTGGGTTTAAGGTGTAGGGAGGGCATCCAACTCCATCTGGACTCCACCATGTTGGTCCAATCCAAAGACTGCACTGCATTGCAAAGCTGCAGAAATTTCCAAAATCCTGGGATTGCAGTGAGTAGCAGGCTTTGAGCTGTTCAAGGACATGAGCATTGTGGTGTTAGGCATATATAGATCTTGGACATAGTTTATCCCTTTCATCTCCCATGAAGACCAGTGGAGGGGTTTGTCTGCCACATTTAAGAGTGGATTGTTCCATAATCTCAGGTATTTGAAAGGAGGAAAAACACTCTGATTCTTAGTCTTGGTCACTTTCATGGTGTGGAGCCATGTTTTCCTGGTCTCAGCCATGACCGGGCAGAGCTGGCACCAGGGGATGATAGCATTAGTTAGCAGGAGGCTGAGGGTGTGTTTCACGAATTTGCCCCTCTTGCTGCACCCATGACACCGATGGAGAACAGCAGGCAAGAACCATTCAACAGCTTGAGCTGCGATAAAGGACCAGTGATAACCCGGAACCAGGAATACCCAAGTCCCCTGAGACCAATGGGCTCATAGTTCAAGGGTGCCCCATCTTGTTTTTTCCTTCCACAGAAAGGATGAGACTAATCTATCTAGTGGATGAAAAATTTAGGGCTATCGGTAGATTATTCAGCAAATATGATACCTAGGCAATAGTAACATTCTTATGGTAGCAACTTTTCCTACAAAGGAGAGGTTGAGTCTTTTCCATTGAGCTATTTCAATCACCAGTTGGTCTAACAGGGTGTAAAGTTCTTAGATTCAATCTGCCCCCAATGAAATGGTATGTGAATACCCAGATAACATAGATTGCTAGGCTCCCAGGAGAGTCCCAGTCCCTGTATGCAATCTCTGGTACCTGCCGCATTCAGTGGGGTGACACAGGTTTTCTTCTGGTTAACTTGCAGGCCCAATATATGGGCAAAGGTGTGCAGGGTATCGAGAACAGGCGGAAGGGATTCACCTGGGTAGGTGAGTGTAAGAAGTAAATCATCTGCATATGAACATGGAGGTAGGAGTGGCTCCCACCTGGATACCTTCAATAGCCTGATTGGCTTGAAGAACCCTGGTAAGAGGGTCCAATGCTTCCAAAAATAAGAGTGGGGACAGAGGGCACCTGTCTGGTGCCATGCTGTAGGAAAAATGGATCAGAAATAACCTTATTTGTGACAATTCTAGCCCTGGGATTATTATACAGGACTTGGATCCACTGTCGAAAATATGGGCCAAAACCATAAAACTTAAGGACTTCATGCAGATAAGGCCATTCTACTGAGTCGAATGCTTTCACAAAATTGACTGCAATAGCCACCATGGGTTTAGGAGAACAGGTGGCCCACCACTTAAGGTTCAGCACAAGACTAATATTGTCCACCACTGCTCTGCCCTTAGTAAAACCAGCCTGAGATGTGTGGACTACAGAGGTATGACATCTAGCATTTGATTAGCAAGTATTTTGGCTACAATCTTGGTATCCACAGAAATTAATGAGATAGGGTGAAAGTTTGCACAATTCAAAGGATCATCAAACTTCTTGGGAATGAGGGTAATTAGCGCCTCGCATCATTGGTGGAAGGTGCCATTTTCATGGGCCTCCTGCAAGGCTGCAAGCAGTGGGGCACTGAACTCCAAACTGATCAAATGGTAAAGCTTGGTGGTCATGCCGTCAGGCCCGAGGACTTACCCTTGGCTAGTTGAGAGAGTGCCAAGCTCAGCTCTGCTTCAGTAAAGGGCTTATCCAATGCAGCCTGCCTTACATCTGATAGTTGAGGGATGCACGCTGCTGAGCAGAAATCCTTTACGAGGTCACCTATCTGATTCTGTGTCAGGGACATATGTGACTGGTACAACTGCTGATAGAATTCCCTCATACAAAGATTAATCTGTTTGGGGTCTGTAACAGTCTGTCCTTTAGCGTTTCAAAGGGCATGTATGCGGGAGGCGGCTTTGCTGCTTTTTCAACTGGTAGGAAAGTAGCTTCCACCTTTTTCCCATTTTCCGGTATGCATGCTTGGCCCGCCATAAGCCATTCAGCTTGCTGGTTCAGCATTGAGTTAATATGATATTTTAAGCCGACTATCTCTCAAAGCTGCTCCCCATCTGGGCAATTAGATGTGGATGCCTTGAATCTGACCTCCTTGATTGCCAGTTCAGCTTGCAACCCAGCAAGTTCTGCCCTTCTCCCCTGTTTTTATGAGCCACATAGGAAATAATTTGCCCTCTAAGAACTGCTTTAAAGGCATCCCAGACCATGGCTGGAGATGTGTCATCTGGCTTATTGGTGGCAAAATAATCCGAGACACCTCCTTGACCATGCTTTGAAATGAGGGGTCTTTAATCAGTATGGGATTACATCTCCATCTGGTGCCTGTGCTTTCATGCCTCTGTGGTGTATATATGCAAGATACTGGGGCATGATCCGAAATTAAGATGTTATGTAGTTTGGAGGACACAATGCCTTGAGCCGCAACCACACTAGCAAGCCAAAGTCTATCGACTGTAAGTTGTGTGAGCAGCCGAGAAGAAAAAGTAATCTCTCCCTGTGGGGTGGTCCCTCCGCCAAACATCCACCAGTCCCCATTCCCTTATCATTTCTTGCAATATGCCCATTGCCTTGGGGTGTGTTTTCAGGCTGGTGTGGACTTATCCAAGAATATGTCAGGGGCAATATTAAAGTCCCCCATCATGATGGCCAGCCACCAGAGATTCTATTATCTGGTTCAAATCCAAGAGTATTTCAGGTACATCCGTATTGGGGCCATATAAATAGGCCAGAACTGCTTTACCCCAGGATGTGAGAATCTAACTGCTAACCAACGCCCTCGTATCGGTGACAGTTTTATCTACCGTCCAGGGACAGGTTTTTTGACCAGAATTGCAACCCTTTTGCTTTGTTCGGTGCTGAACTGGCAGTAACTGTCCCACCCATGATTTTTAAAGCCACATTACAGTTCTTGCAGTAAGATGCATATCTTGAAGGAGTGCTATATCCGCCTGCAAGGAGTGTAGTGTTTGCCACCACTGCCCTTTTAGGGGTGATTCAGCCCCATCACATTCCAAAATATGTGTTATCCCATACTAAAACACAGCTCCACTGTACCAGAGATTTTAAAAGGATAGGTACTTACCTCAAGTCACAGGAAGGCTAGGACAGGAATAGTAAACAGTGTATCTGATGTGGATTTGTTCATGGAAGCAGACAAAAGGAGTAGACTAATGGATAGCAAAGTGAATCTGGCCTATTATTGAAAAGATAGAAGAACACAAACGCAGTTCAGTACTAGAAATACAAAACAGTCAACTGTTAAACTAATAACATTTAAGCCCACTTAATTACAGGTGGAACAAAATATTTATCAATTCGTTAAACAACAACCTCTAACAGAAACTCTGTACAATCTTACAGGTAGTAAGCTATCAATATTTGGTGTACTGACATTGGTGCCAGTCCTGCACTACAAGCAAGGAGTAGCACTCTGCCGTTCTAGCCAAATATCCTAACAGGGAGGAGGAGTTAAGCCAAGTGACATAATAAGGCCCCTCCTCAGCCTCGCCAGTCATGTAACTTTGCACCACCTCAATTTAGCAATGAGGTGGGACATTCATTCGGCATCAATAGGACAAGAGAAAGGAGGGGGGACATTCACACCTAACTATCTATTAATTTTCAACCCGGGTGTGCAATAAGCACTATAGGTGGCACATATGCCTCCTCTGAGATTCCAAGGTGAGAGAGGAGATTATTTCACATCAGGGGTCATTCTAACCTCTGTATACATTTAATTGATATAAGAGCAACCCATTTGTAACTGCTGGATGTCAGGGCTTAAGCTGGGAATCCCAGCCCTCCCTTTCCCTATCCCAACCCCATTAGATGCCACTAGTGCAGCCAAGGGAATGAAGAGTAGGGAGGTAAAACAGATACGAGAGGACCAATAGGAAGAACACATATGGTGCTCAGTCCGTGGATTAGCAGATTCCTTTACAGCAGGTGCACCATCCAAATCAGGCATCAAAGCAGCAGCAAAAGGCGGTAGTCCCAGTTCCACTAGAGGTGCAGCAGAAGTGGTGCTTGTCCAGTTCGGAGAAGAATCCACCCAGGAATCCACAGCTACTTCCATTAATGCCTCATGTGATATTTCTGTGTAGTCCAGTTGAGCCCAAGGAGTCACATCCTTAGACTGTTTTGCTGGAGGTGCAGTGTTAGTAGCTGTATCTGCATCACTATGAGATCGGTGCTGAATCCTGGGTGATTGAGTTACCCTTTGCAGACCAAGGTGGGAGGCAGCGTGAAAACCCCAGCGATTTGCCTCAGAGTCATCATGAGATCGTGCCAGAGATTGTGAAGGGCCAGATTGCCTTGGGGATCTATGTGGTAGAAGGACAGCCCTACTAGGATGTTGGTCCCTCCATGAGCCATCTCCATGCATTTGGTTCCCCAGCTCTGTTTTTTGGTCCTGGGTGCCAAAGCTTTCTGGGAGATGAAGTCTTCTGGGACAAACTGGGCCAATGTTTTGATGCCCACCTCTCCACTTTGTTAGGGTCTCTGCCGCTCTTCTTTCCCATCTGTGGACACATACAGGTAGGCTAACTGGCAAAAGCCACATTTAAAGTTGTGTTGGGCCCAAAGCTTTTGATTGAATTAAAGGCCTTCCGATGAGCAGTCACCTTGGCTTAGAAATCTGTAAAGAATGAGACTGTGACACCTCGCCAAACCACTTCTCTCAAGTCTCTAGCTGCTCTTAACACCCTCTCCTTGGTAGAATATCTGAGGAGAAAAGCTATTATCGGTCATGGCGAGGAGTTCACTGGCCGTGGACCTCCGGGGATCCGTGGGCCCTTTCTACATCAATCATTGTTGAATTATAATATATTTTCATACACCAGATCAAGTTAACTTATTTTGTAATATATTTTATCAGATTATTTTAGATTATACTAACTGTTCATCCATCATATCTGTTTTCTGGCCAATACCATCGGAAGGCATGTCATTCTACAGTGGACAAAAAAATAATCTAGCATTTACTACCCTGTTACCCCGTTCTTGTCCCTGACTTTACTACCACCAGACCCCTCTATTTAAAAAAAAAAGATCCTCTGCAGTGTGGTAGTATTTTACAGATAACACCATTCATTATTCCACTGAAGTCCTGTTTTCCTGGGTTGGGTATTCCTCATCATTTGTCACTGTAGTACAAAGGTGACACCACGTTCTTCTCTGCCTGAAAACTGCACAGTAAATGATACAATATGGTTGTACAGTCCAAACAAAGACACAGCTGCTGCCCACCACCAGACACTATGTGGCTCTTCCCTAGAAAATGACTCTTGCTAAAGCCTTCAGCTAGAGGTGAAACTTTAATTCAGCTACAGGTGTTGCTGCCATGATAAGTATTTGCAGAGTTTCAAATAATTTAACATATAAAAGAAGATTTTGGAGTGCAACCATTGTCTGTGCAACTGTTTCTCTGCTGAGTGACTGACTAGCCTACTTTCTTTTCTACGATATCTGGTATGATTGGTCAGTGCCACCACACAGCCATCAAATGCACTTTAGACATTAATAATTTCCTGTCTGCCTTATCAGTGGTATAGCCAGAATTTTAAACTTATACTCAAGACATTGACAGAACTGTTGCCCCATCTATAAACACAAAATAAAAGATGTGCTGCCCTGCCACATAGACATTGTCCCATCCCTGTTTCAGTCAATAATATGTAGTAAGCCAATAATCCTAATACATTTTATTTTACCTAGTACACAAACTACCAAACAGAAAGTTGTCTGGCTTTTAGTTGCAAAGTTTAAGATACATTGTGATAAGCCTCTATACCACACCAAGGTAGCCAGCTTAACAGAAGTCCATTTACACCAGCACACATGCATGCATGCTTGACTGAATCACTCATACAATCATGGCCTCTAAGTTTAGCACCAACGCATCTTATAAAGATAATTCACAACTTCACAGTAATGCATCCAAGTAGGGAAAATAGTTCAACATGTACATCAAGCTTTGATTGTGTTTGTTGCCCTGGCCTGAGGCTCATGTTGCTCCTGGATTTTTGAGATTTTACTGTACTCAGCAAAGTACACTGAATATGCTTTCTAACACCCATGTGCCTTATGGCATTATAGATATGGCTTTTATTATGGCTGCATAGCAAGAGCTATGTAACAAATTACTAACAAGAGGAGATGGGGTAGTTCAGACAGAAACATGAGCTGATGCATATTATGGTCTACATCCACAGTGGAACTTCGCCACCTGATTAGTATGCATGAGATCTTTGCTATTCTGTGTATGTCTATGCCTCCCATTCCCACTTCCCCAACCAGATCTACTTTATTCATGAATCTATGCTTGTAGCACTTTTTCTGTTTTCTGCACTACCTCAGCAGCTGGAAGAATGATGCTGAGTACACAATACTTAACAGAGGCACATTCAGTGACTAAAGAACAATTCTATCAATAACTAATGTAGATCTGACATAGCAGAAATAGTTTTCTACATCCATAGTACAGTGTAGCTCACTTATAATAGAGTTAAGTCAGACAATCACTTTTGAGGGATGAAAATGATGTACCAAAAGGCATTAACTTAGGTGACAACGTTAATCCAGCTGGCTACAACAGTTTCAACTGTCCATCTACAGTGGACAGCTGTGGGTATTATGTCTGTTAATGCCTTTGTTAATCACCTATCAGCCTTCCATTGTCACCACCCTCATTTCCTGATGATCATTAAATGAACTATAGAAATGCCACCTGTAATATGTTAGATTACCTCTCATTGTCACCTCTTCCTCCACCATGGTAGTAGCCAAAGACACATACATACAGAGATGGTGCTGGCCAATCATTTAGGGCAGTTTAATTTGCATTCTTTAGCCGGAAATAAGTTAGCGATGGTGAGCAAGCAATACAAAAGTAAATAAACAATAATTAGACAGAAGTGTAACCCCTCCACCCCACTCCCTTACGTCTAGGGCTTCCAGATGTTAACATGGAGGGATGGCACAATGGTTACAATGAAATCTCACCAGAAACATTCCCTAGGCACTGTTGCTGAAATGGAAATGAACACAACTGAGCCTACCTTAAGATGTCTTACAATGCTGGTCACCTGAATGGATGGGCATCCAATCTGTACTGTGGTGCCACAACTCTGGGTGGTCATCTCTTTCTTTCACCATGGAGCCCACCGACCCTGGGAATCAGTGAAGCAGGAGGACTACTGTAAAACAGCCCACTAGAAAGGAACTTTCTAAGGAAAGATTAGCTTTGGAGGTTAGTTAATTAATTGAATACTATTTACAAAGGACATCAACTCCAGTAGGTTCCCTCATAAGAAAATCGCTTTATTTTCCTGGGTCCATAACGATTAAAATGAGCACAGGAGTTCCTCTTCTGCTTAAAACCACTTCTATGGTTCCCTGAAGCTCTTTGATCGGCACGCCCAGCCCCACAGTTCCTGGAAAGCAGCACCTCTCCTGACTGAGAATGACCCACCAAGCAACCACTTGAAGTGTGCACAGACACAGTTTTCCACTGATACTGCAGCCACCCTCTCAAAAGACTGTCTGGCCCTTGATCAGTCTAGTTGGATAGCACCATGCATCCAATTGGTTGTTCCTTCAAGCCTTCTAAAGACCAAAGCTCTCCTTCCAAGCAGGCTCCATGACCCGGCTCCCATCTCATAAAGAGTGGCGCCCATTATCGGGGAACCCAAAGCCCTACAGTGCCTGGAAGCTGTGCCTCTCCTGCCTGAGAATGACCTGTCAAGCAGCTGCTTGAAGAGCATACAGGTGGCTTCCCTTGATGAGATGCACCCAAAACCCAACAGTGCATTGAAGTGGCACCTCTCCTGCCTGAGAATGACCCACCTAGCAGCCATTTGAAGAGCACTCAGATACGTCTTTCCACTGCTACTGCAGCTCCCATTCAAAAGACTGCCTGGCTCCTTGATTGCTCCAGTTGGATAGCGCCACATCCAATTGGCTGCTCCTTCAACCCCTCTACAGAACGAAGTTTTCCTCTAAGCTGGCTCCATGGCTTGGCTCCCATCTCATAGAGAGTAAGGCTGGATACTAACTGATAACAAATGGATCTTTTAGATCTAGGGAGGTTTCTCACAAGCATAGTGTTCTAACAGGCATTATATATCTGTTTTAGGAGAAACTGTATCAGAACTGATTTTGCTTGTGGTGTATTGCTGTAGCCTAATGTTTTCCAGCAGTTTATGTTAATTACTGTGAAACTGTGCCAGAATTGATAGCTTACTGAGTACGGCAGCACTAGACTAATGGTTTTTTGGCAGTTTTCACTAAACTAAGGAGAAACTGTGCCTTTGACTGTTAGTACTCTGTAGTAGCAAAATAATCCACAGCCATTTCTCTTTTCATGTGTTGGGTTAATTATTCCAGAGCTGTTAGCGCTAGATGACAGGATCAGCCTCAGTGATTAGGATAGTCTGTTAATTGTAAAATTTTTAAATCTTTCTGCTGCTGATCTCACTCCTATATTTCTGCCCAATCTGTCTCTCTTCTCAATCTGCAACTCCCCAAACCCTAGCTTGAGACCTTCCTGGTGCCTCTTTGCCAACTAGCCCTTTCACACCTCATTTGACTTGCAAATCTCTTCTACCTTCTCTCCACTCCCACCATTTCAAATCCCATTTAACCAAGGCCTCCTCTCCTCTCTTTCTCTCCCTAGTAGTCCCCTCTATCAGGTGAACTCAAAGCCCCACAGTGCTTGGAAAGCAGCACCTGTCTTGTCATAGAATGACCCACCAAGCAGCAGGTTGTGGCTTCCACTGTTCCTGCAGCTGCCCACTCAAAAGTCTGCCTGACCCTTGATTGGTCTGGTTGGATAGCACCACTCATCCAATTGGCTGCTCCTTCAAGTCCTTCACAGACCGAAGCTCTCCTCCAAGCTAGCTCCACAGATCAGCTCCATCTCATAGAGAGTAATTTGTCCTGCCCAACCTCCTTGCCCTTAACTCTATTAAATCCCCATCAGCTTCACCCCATTTGCCCTGAAATGTCTCACTGGATTCCTCTCAGCTTTAGCTCTAAAGTTATAACCCATCTCTGTCACTGATATTGCTTACTCATCACAGTAATGTGCCCCTCCCACTGTCACAGCATGATTAGGAGCTTAATATGTACTGCTCAATCCCCTACTTATCTTGATAACATTTAGGGCTGCTGGCTCCAGAGACAATGCTGGCACTACCCACTATTTCAGACCTAATGATTTGCTAAAATAACGGGACAACTACCTCAATGTGGACCTACCAAGAGTTCACCACACCACTGACTGACCCTGGGGCCCTAACTCACACCCTCCATCGGCACCACAATGCTACCAGCCCCAACTACCTCTCTGCTGAAAATAAATCAACTCTTCAATTGCAAAATTAGATGCCGCAAAGTCACGCCTCACAGTAACCCTATGCCTCATGACAAAGAAACTCATCCTAATGCTTCTACTACTATCAGAGAATGTACATGTAAATCTTGGCCCACCATCCAAAGGACTAAATTTCACAGCCATGAATATCTGTAGCCTCCCTGTTAAATTCAACCAAATTCCAGGCCTGGATAGCTCTTCACAGTCCGACATAATCTGCCTTACAGAGACATGGTTAACTGACAAGATCAAAAGTAACCAAATAACACTACCAGGATACTAAATCTATTGGAGTGACAGGAAGGGCAAGAAAGGAGGTGGCTGCCTCATCTACACTAGGGACTCCTCCACTGTTCTGTCCTCCCAATTTCCAAGATGGCTGATGACCACAACGTCCAGCAGTAAAACCCAGGTCAGTCAGCTAGGCAAATCCCTGATCATGGCATCAGTCTATCTAGCACCAAAACAAGCCAGAGATGGCCTGCTGAAGGTCCTGGATGCTGTGGCCACTCTCCTAAAAAGACTGTGAGCTTATAATAATGGGAGACTTCAATATTATCTTGGAATGCACTGATGCAACCCCCAGAAGGATACCGTGCCCAACAACTACTTAACACAATTAGTCACTGAGCCCACTAGATGTAACAACAAGACAGGTGGCAGCACCCTCCTTGACTGGCTCCTATCTAACTCCCCTCTCAAATTTCTGAGGTTACAGTGCTGTCTGATACCCTGAGTAACCATTCCCCAATCACCTTTAGGTGGACCAGTAAATTCAAAAACAAACCCCCATCACAATTGAGAGCAGGGTCCTGAAAAAGGTCAACTTGGACTGCTTAAAACATCCCTCTCCTATTTGATTGGTCCCCATTGATTTGTTGGCAGACCTCAGTCTGGCCCTAAAGTACTTTGTCAATGGATTAAAGAGCATATGTGATAATTATTCTCCGGTTAGAAAAGGAAAGCACACGGCATAATTAATGGCGGATCATGGGAGAATTGCTAATCAAAATGAAAGAAAGGACAACCTCTGGCCAAGAGCTATGTCCACTGATAACATGCATGACTTCCAGTGTTTCAGGGCTACCGAAACTGCTGCATGAAACTTATCAGGCAGGCCAAAGCAAACTTCTACAAGGAACAACTAAACAGCAGCTGGGGTGACAGTAAGAGATTTTGGGAAAACATCAAGCACCCTTTGGGAAGAATGAAAAGAAACATCTTCAGCTGCTCAGCGTAAATGGCTCGCTCACAATGGATCCACTCTAAATGCTGAATCCTTCAACTCTGCCATCACAGACTTCAGCTCTGTGCTGCCCCAGGCTTTCTAAGCCCCACCGTTGTTACCCCCTGCAAAAGGTCTACAGCTTATAGCTATCCAGACATCTATTTCAAGAGAGTGCCGGTGAAAGAGGCAGCTAAATATGTCATGAAAGTACTCAGAAAAACAAAATGGGCAGTGATGATGTTGACATGAAGCTACTATCCCTCACTCTGGACACAGTCATCATGCCCATTACCAAATTATTCAATAAATCACTGGCCCAGGCTAAATTCGGCTGAAGTATGGAAACAAGCACTTGTGACCTCGGTTCACAAGAGTGGTGATAGATTCTGTATTTCAAACTACAGACCAATTTCTATCCTCTCCCACTATCCAAGGACCTAGAAAGGATTGTTCCAGACTAGTTCATTGAGTACCTCAGTAAATAACAACTGAAATGCCTTAATTAACACAGTTTCAGACGGAATCATAGTACTACCATGCCTGGGTAAATACACTGACTTTGTACTCGAGCTATGGATGAAGGCAAGCTGGTGGGGTCAGTGTTTATCGATTTAACAAAGTCTTCGACATCATAAATTACACCCTCCTCCTGGGGCAGCTGAGGAAACTGGGGTGGTGGAAAATGTTGTACTGTGGTTCCAAGACTATCTGTCTCTTAGATCCTAGTGTGTCAAAATCAGCCAAACCGTATCAGGATCCAGAGACGTCTCAATAGGGGTCCCATGTGGTCAATCCTGGGGCCCCTTCTTTTCAGCCTGTTACTAAATGATCTTCCCAAAGCCTGTGACTCTAAAACCATTTTTTAGGCCGATGATGTGATGATCCTCAACAGTGACATGTGCATCAACTCTCTCAAGCTACTCTACAGCACTCCTTTAACAGAGTAAAGGACTGGTTCCATGAACACCTGCTCCTGCCCAGCTATAAAAAGACCAAGACCATGCTCTTATCCAGCCCACAGCTCAAGAAAAGGAGCCCCCACCCTCCTCTATCCCCAACAATGCCCAAACACCTCTGGAGCAAATACACTCCTTTAAATACCTGGGGGTCACCCTTGATGACCTCTATCCTTTCGCAGCATGTCAACTCAGTGGTCGAGGCAGCAAACTCTAAGTTGGGTCTGCTTTGTAAGCAGAGGAACTACCTAACTCCTGCTGCCCTCCGTCTCTCTGTCACCAGCTCCATTTTATCAACAGTTGACTATGGTCTAGTAGTCTATGGTGCAGCCACTAAAACTGTGCTAAAGAAGGTCCACACCACACTCAACAAGGCCTGCACACTCACCCTTGATGCTAATCAGATCACCCATATCTGCTCCCACTATGAACAAATCAGTTGGTTATCATTAGGGACAGGATCAAATTCAAATCTGCCTCCTTGGTAGAAAGCGCTGTTGAGAAAAGCACCTCCAAGCATAACTGCCATCTTTTCCAAATCATGAGCCAGATATGGCACTAGAAGCAGAGAGCAGGGGCACTCATGGTGCCATTTCAACGGACCCTACTTGGACAATGTGCCTTTTCCTACAGAGTGCCTCTGTGGTTAAACGAGTTTCTTGAGGTCACTCACACCTGCACAAGTCTCTCACATATCAAATCCAAACTCAAGCTCCAACTCACTTCCAACTCCTCATGCACCTGTTTTCTGAATGCCTGAACTACACCTGCTGGTAGCCAGTTAACGACTGACTCACTGACCTCCACTCTAACGGGGTCCGAGGCTGCCCCTGACTACTTACCCACCCTGTATCTTTTCCCATGCAATCCCACCTCCCACCTCCTGTCTCCCTCTACCCACTACCTCCTCCCCACACCTGTCCCTTGCCTACCTTGTCCCACCTCCATTGCCACCTCTACCTCTTCCTGCCACTTCCAAACCACTGTGGCCCACCTGCCTACCTGTTTGACCATGCCCCACTTACTAATCCCCGTCCTGTGTGCTGCAGACAAAGCCTTGCATTTGGACTACTGACCAACCCCTCTATCTCCCTGACCAAATCATTTCCCCTGTCCTGTTTTTCCAGAAACTCATGGAGGTGGGGCCTCTCTCCACCTAACCAGCTCTAGCTTTGTGCCACCTTCTGTTGCTGCAATTGCCTGGACTGTGTAAGGTATGATTCTCTGTATCAAACTCTGTTTTACTATAGTGTACCTACCTTGTAACTTATTTGTTTGTGTGTCTGTTACTGTTAAATGACATGGAACTCTGTAAAAGAGCCTCGGCTCAAAGTTTATTTCAAATCACTAAATAAATTAAAATAAATAAAAACTTCATACATACATTTCTCAGAGGCACAGTTTCCTTACAAAATGGCAGGACAACAAGCAGACAAAGGATTTTTTGCTCTACAAACTAATACTGTCTACAGCAGGATGTCTGCTCAGCACATGAGAACCGTCTTAACCTTGAACTCAGGAAGCGTTAAGCTCCGCTTCTCACTGGCACTGATAAGTACCTAAACTGTCCAGTTTACTCTCAAAACCCAGTTCTCCTTTTAACCTTTCCAAGTGCTCCCTGTTATTTCTCCCAATGGAGCACTGTCTGGTGGAAAAGTGATGTGCTTCTCCCAGCCACCCCAACCCAATCCAAGTGTTGGATGGGTAGCAATCCTTCAAGCTAATCTCAGTTTGCGTGGTGCTATGAGACTCCTACAGGCTCCCATTTCCAAACTTAGACAGTACTGTAGGGCCAATCCTTCCAGTTACCCCACTGGAGAGGAAACATGGCCAACTCGGCCCTAAAGGCCTGCTCATTAAATGGAGGCCCCAGGGCTTGCCCCAAACATGGGCATGGCAGGCCACAGTATACCCAGGCCCATGACCTACTCCTTAACTCAATCTCTTTGGTTTGCCCTTCCATGCAAGGAATCTGGAGTCCTGCCACGACCCCTGACCCCCAACAGCCAAAAGTAAACCTGCCCCATGGGCGCTGCCTCCCAAACTCCTATCCTACTCCCTGGATGCTCTCACCACCCTGACCTGGGGACCTAGGAACCCGATGGATGCAACTGTCCTACCTCGGGCTTCGATCGGATGGTACCCAGGAGCCTGGCGCCTCATCGCCAAACCAGCCGACCTGACTGTAAAGGGTGGGGCCCACTTTTCTAACTGCCCTTACACAGGAACCACCAATCTCAAGCCCTATTCTCTACTCTAATGCTGTCTACAGCAGGTGGCTAACAGGAATCTGCACCCCAGAACACTAACAAAATCCCTAACATCTGGGGCATCTAAGAAAGGAGGGTCCATAAGGAGATAAGCCCCGCCCAAATGAGAGGGGCTTAGATAAGGAAATGTTAAAGACTAAATCATGCTTATGCTCATGCTCCAGTTTTATATAAGAAGATTCAGGAACCTGAGCTGAACAGATCGGTCAGTGGGTGAGAAGGTTGCTAGTGGTGGCTGGTGGCAGCTATGCAGACAATTGTAAACAGAGATGTAAGAAAGTCAAAAGAAGAGTTTTGTTGAACTATTTTTAGTAGACATAGAAAATGTAATGTATTTTGTATTATCCTGACACAGAACTGAGCTGTGGGTTGCAGCCTATGAGGGCAGGTGTTCAAGATACACATATTCATATACACATATCCTGAGAGGTTACAGAGGAGGGCAACTAAGATGATACGGGGCTAGGGGATTTGATGTATGAGGACAGACTTGAGGAGCTCTGCCTGTTTTCATTGGAGGAGAGGAGAGGAGGGAGGGGGACATGATTGAGGTCTTCAAGTACCTCAAGGAATAAATAGGGTAAACATGGAGGGATCTTTAGACTAAAGCAGGAGGTATCACTAGATGGCATGGTTTGAAGTTGGAAGATGGAAGGGTGAGGGGAAGAGGAGGAGGTTTTTCACTGAGAGGGTGGTGGACCCTTGAATGCACTGCCTGGTGAGCTGGTTCAGAGATCCACAGTGGAGGGCTTCAAGAGAGGGTGGATCAGACACAGAAAGTGGATGTATCAGATGATGGCCTGTCCGGGTGGGGGTGGGGTGGGGATGGATGATAGGGGTTTCTGGAGCACAAGGGATGGGAGGACCTCGGCACCCAACTAAGGATCTAAGGTTCGAGCAGACTGATAGACAGTAATGCCTAATCTGCTGGCAAATATTATGTTAGTATATTGGATAAACAGGCTATAACTGACACCTTCTATACCAGACAAAAATGGCATGCATTGAGGTATCATCCATTTGCAGGTCCAACTCTACATGCTAAAAGAACAAGCAAATGATGGAGAAATTAGACATGCAGTCAGTCATTATGCTGATAATAACTCCAGTTTACATAGGTATGCAAGAGTGGCAATGTAAACTGAAATATGAGACCCTGGTTTGACTATTCCTCTGCTGCCTATCTGATCACCAGGGAACTCTACTTTTATAACTAAAGTTGGTCAGTTGGAACTGTGATGCTACATGTCAGATCCCTATCATCAAGGAATAGTACCAGTCCTAGAACATAATAAAAGTAATCACACCACTTCAGCATCAGAATGAAAAAAAAAAACATTTGTTACAGGTGGGTGATTCGATACAGGTGGGAGGAGGAGAGGCAGTATAGTGCACTGGTTTAAGGCTCTGAGCTGCAAATCTGGAGACCTGGGTTTAAATCCCACAGTTCCCCTTACATATACTGTGTGACCCTGAGCAAGTCACTTAACTTCCTGTGCTCCCAGGTTACACCTGTAAACAAGCTTTCAGCTTAGTGTCTCACCTGGTTAAACAATTGGGAAAAAAAAATACCTTGTATTGGTCTGTTAATGCTTGAAAGCTAAGTTCAAAAAAATGTTGTTAGTCCAATCAAAGACAGTGGGCTCTATTTTCAAAGCCCTGATTGCCTTAAGCCCCAGGTGCACTGAAAATATAAGCACAGGGCTTGCAGCAATTCCCAGCTGTCGATCGGATTTTGATCCCATGAGCCAGGTGCCACAAGTTAGAATAACATTTTCTGGTCTAGCTTAGGCAATCCTGAGGCGATTTTTATGGAACTTGACCAGATTTAGCACAAGCTGACATAAATGTGTCTGTAGCAACTGTCCCGAGATTGGAAAATCATGCACAGTTGCAGCCAAAGGGTTCAGCACATTGCCTGAACCTAAGTGTCATGGCACAGGGGTTGACGAAGCCCTGTGCCACACTTCACTTTGAAAATCAAGCCCATTACCTGCAACGTATTGTTTTCTTCTATATCATAGACTAGAATAACATGGCTGCCACATATCTCTATCAGAGTAGACCACTCTAAATCAACATTGTTATCCACAATGTCTTCTGCAGAAATCAGTGGTGGTAGAGAGGGTAAAGAAAAGATGGAAAAGTCATTTCAATAGTTTTGTTGGCAAAGTGCACTTCAGCAACTGTGTCTTAATAGAAGTAAAGCAAAACCCAGTTAATCTGTTGCTAACACTTTACTAATAATTTTTTATGATAACACTTTATTAACTTTCAAACAATGGGAGGTATAGATACATAGACAAGAACAATTAAACCAAGAGTACATAGCATGACAATTAAACAACATCCTGACCAGCAACTACAATGCTAAATGTTCAAAGAATTAAAACTTCAAGAAAAGAAAATATCTATAAAACCATTAGTAAGATTCAATAGTAGGAAAACTAAATGATGTACTGCATAATAAGAATCAGCACCAATGAAATATTCTAATTATTTTACTTTCAACAAAAGCGTGATATAAAGAATAAAATGAATCTATTGAAAATGACATTTCCACCCTGATGGGAGAGAAATAAAAGGGGGAGGGTCTCAGGCCACATCATGGAACAAAGGAGGAAGAGACCAATAGTTGATAATTAACCCAAGGCCGCCAAAGGACAGAGTAATTTTCTTCAACACTGTACTAATTCCTGACGTCTCATTAACTTTACCCTTACACTTAGCTACTGTAGCTATCTCAGGATAACGGTGAGTAAGTTGCTCTGGTGGAATCTAAACCTGGACTTGGAGGTTTCAAGTTTGTAAGCTAACCATGGGACCAAAAGTACCATCTGTCTGTCTCCTTTTGAGGCTGCTTAGTGAAGCTTAAAGCAGCCAGTAGTGGACATGGAAGGAACCAGGATGAACTCAGTTCCGAGAGTGAATTAAAAGTCTGAGTTAGTTCCAGGAGTAAAGTTAAGAAGTATTATTTCTATGTAAAATGCACATTTAAAGGCATGAAAGTGACTATATAGTATAAAAATGCAATACATAATGAAGAAACATATCCCCAGACCCTGTCAGATATGTTCGATACTAGATCAAAGGTGATGGGACTCATCAATAAATCCTTTCCATTTCCAGTACTAAAGCGGACTTCTTGTTAGTAGTTTGCTGAGCATGGCCAAAACTAGAAAAGGTACACTTTGTTATTTTAACCCCTCAGAGGGAAAAAGTCAGCTGGTGTTGACAACAGCACAGCTGTAATGTAATGCTATAGACTGTGTAGGAATATATACCATTGCATGCCAGCAGCTTGACCCTCCCTTCCCAACTTTCAAGTAATGCCCAGAGGGTAGCTCAACCCATGCCACATAAACTTTATCCATGCTGCCCAGTAAATGTGAGATTTTTGCATGACAATAATACACAAAGTAAATTACAACAAATCCACTTATTTTATATATTTTATTAGGCTAATGCATTAACAGTTTTATTGGCTCTGACCAGAGATTGTCATCATCTTCATTACACTTCAATTGTTTATTCAGAAATCATGTTTTGTTGCTATTATTCTCTTACTCACTCCATCATAAATAATATTTTCTCACCGGATGTCACTGCTATAGGTGACAGTAACTTCACCTTCTTCCCTGCCTGTTCACTGCACTGCAAATGGTACAGTAATATTGGCCAGAGCAACAAAGGACCACCTGTACAAAATGATTGGGGTGAGCAATTGCCTGTTGACCTGTAGGCAATCTACACAATGCTATTTATTCTCATCTTCATGACTCATTCACTTGTTCATTCAGAAATTAATAATTACTATTACTGGAGATCACATTGGCCATAGTGGTCTTAATGAGTTTTGCTGCCTCTTTTGCAACACCACAAACAGTAATCCAAACGTAAACTACATTATTCAGTATTAACTACTGCCATAAGGTTCTCCCAGTCCCTAACACAAATTAGTAGTCTGTTTTACTCAATGCAAATTATTTTATTGGATGGTGAAGTGGTTCAGTTTCTACATGTAAGGTTCTGATGCGAAAGGTTCATTATACTGTATTTATGTCTTGATCATCAGTCGACTTCAAATACAAGCAAAAAAGAGAAAAAATGGGTGACCACCACTGTAATATTCCTTTGTAATATTCTTTATTTCATCCACACATCTCAAGGGCAATAGTTTCATGGCTGGCACCACTTTTCAAGAACTGTGTTGGTCTGTGTAAAAATACAGAAAATATATTTTTGTAATCATATTCTTAACATTTTGAATCCTAAATCTTCAGTTAACATCAACAGGCAAACCATCAATCCTTTAAGAAGGTTAAAACATGGCAACTATATTTCTGTCACTCGTGACACTTATTTACATCAAAACCTGCACACCAATAGGCAAACCCCAGATGGAATCTCCAAATTGATAAAAATTATGTGAAAAAGCAAGGTAATGGAATAAAATAAATTTGCTGTTTCATTTGGTTAGCTCAATTATCATAGTCATTGCACCTCAAACACATTGGTTTTTAATTCATATGCTTTCTTTTGCAGCTAGAGTGCATTTATACCTTTTTGTGTTGATTGTGCCCATGCACAAGAAACATATTCTTGACAACTTTCAGAAACAGTTGTGGAGGCATGGCACTGTTGTGGATATCTCCCACAGCCTTTAAAAGCTTAGTCCTCTTTCCCCAGTGCCATGTCATGCTTACTGCTGACACTAGTTCAACCTGCGTGCCTCAACCTTGTAAGTTTCAGCCGCTACAATCAGGGGTTGCCTCATCATTGCAGTGTAAGCCATTTGTTGCAATGAGGAAGCAACCCGTTATTTCTGGGAGGAACCTTGTTACAGTGATACTGTTTGTGAACATGGTAGCAGCATGCCGCGGTGTTCACAAACAATACCCTCTGCTGAGGGGTCCCAATCTCCCTCGGCAGCATGTGCCCCTAACCTTGCTTTTTATCGATGGGGCCCCAATCCCAGTCAGCTTCAGTGCCCCAAGGTTGATGTTGATGGGGAGCCCCTCCCCACTGGCACTATGTAACCCTCCCCTGCTTTTGTTGTGTGCAGGCAGGGATGCCCAATCCCTGTCGGCATAATGTCTACACCCCACCACTTTTGTTGTGTGCCGACGGAGGTGCCCAATCCCCGTCAGCTACAGCTTCCCCAAAAAGACTCCACTGCATGCTGGGAGCACACACCAGTGTGCCATAATCCCTGTAAAAACAAAAAGGTGTCACTATGGGTTTTATTTTCCCTGTGGAAAAAGGAAATGATCCACAGTCTCCCTTCCCCCTCCCACAACCCATGCCCACCCACTGCTCACCCTGCCTCCCACACCTCACTCACCCCATACTTACATCAAGAGTCAGACGCGACCATCTTTGGTGGACCGGGAACATGTCTGCACTCTTCAGAGCAGACCCAGAACTGAGGAAATGCCATTAAGCTGTATAATGGAATAAATAGTTTTTTTTCAACTTTGATGCATATCTCAGGCATTTTTGGAGTTTTGGCACCAAATTTTCAACATGGGGTTTTGGAATCCTCTTCATGAATTTTGGCACTGTCATGGCGTTATTCGGCACCGAAGGTGATTTTGCAGTCACTGTGCGGAATCCTTTCGGGACCAATTAACAAAATGACAGAGCCAGTGTTCATGAGGTGGGCTCTTAAAAGTCTATGTTACACATTTGGTAGGAAAAATCCAAAAAGTGACTGTTTTATGAGCGTGCATTGTGCAGTTGCTACCCACACTTGTAACTTTGCGAATTTGTAATATTTTCATGCCAGATTTTCAACATTACCATTTTTTAGACCTCCTTGTGAACAGTATAGCTGTCATTTTCCACATTCTGGCCAAAATGTGTTTTCGCAATTCCGGGCAGAATAGCACGGTTGCTGAGAAATCAGTGTTGAACAGATTAAGAAAATGACAGAGACACTGTTCATGAGCAGAGATCCTAAAATGCCTATGTTAAAAATTTGGTGATGTTACTCCATACAATGACTGTGTTATGGCGTGTGTTGCAGTTTGCATCACGTTAAGTAACCGCAAATTAATAATATTTTCACTCCAGATTTTCAACATTGCCATTCTTCTGCATCTGCTTATGAACAGTACAGCTGTCATTTCTCACATCCTGGCCAAAATGTGTTTTCAGCTTCGGCGAGAATACCACAGTTGCTGTTGGAAATCAGTGTTTGGGACAGATTAGGATCGGCGACTGAGAGGGGGTGACTGAGCTCAACTGAGCTCTGTCAGGACTGATGCAGATTTGTTTGTGGGCAGGAAAAACACCAAGCAGGCGAGAGCCCAGTACAAAGAGCAGCATGCAGCGCCAGGAGACACAGAATGAGTGAGTGAGGAGGGAAGTGAGTGAGCTCAACGGACTCTGTTGGGACTCCTGCAGATTTCTTTGTGGGCAGGAAAGGCAGCAATGCATGCAGGGGCCCAGTGCAAAGACAACCTGCAGTGGTGGGAGAAACAGAATGAGTTACTGAGAGGGGAAGTGAGTAAGCTCAATGGAGCTCTATCATGACTGCTGTAGATTTCTTTGTGGGCAGAAAATGGCAGCAATGCAGGCCAGAGCCCAGTACAGAAGGGCAGCCTGCAGTGCCAGCAGAAATGGAATGAGCAAGTGAGACAAAGGGAGAGTGAGTCCAATGGAGCTCTGTTGAGACTGCTGCAGATTTCTTTGTGGGCAGAAAAGATATCAACAGAGACAGGAGCCCAGTACAAAGGGAGGCCTGCAGTGCCAGGAGAAACAGAATGAGTGAGAGAGGCGGAGGTGAGGCGACCTCAATGGAGCTGTGATGGGACAGCTGCGGATTTCTTTGTGGGCAGGAAAAGGGTGCCAATGCGGGCAGGAGCCCAGTACAAAAGGCAGCCTGCAGCGCAGGGAGTAACAGAATGAGTGAGTGAGAGAGAGAGTGAGGCGAGCTCAAAGGAGGTCTATCATGACTGCTGTGGATTTCTTTGGGGGCAGGAAAAGGCAGCAATGCAGGCAGGAGCCCATTACAAGGTCAGCCTGCAGTGCCAGCAGAAATAAACGAGCATGTGAGAGAGGAAGAGTGGCGACCTCAGCGGAGCAGTGTCAGGACTGCTGCAGATGTCTTTGTCGGCAGAAAAAGCTGCCAATGCAGGCAGAAACCAGTACAAAGGGCAGCCTGCAGCAGCGGAGACACAGAATGAGTGAGTGAGCTCAATGGAACTCTGTTGGGACTGCTGTGGATTTCTTTGTGGGCAGAAAAAGGCAGCAATGCGCGGGGGCCCAGTACAAAGGGCAGCCTGCAGTGGTGGAAGAAACAGAATGAATGAGTGAGAGAGGGGGCATGAGTCGCAAGCTCAATGGAGCTGTATCATGACTGCTACAGATTTCTTTTGTGGCCAGAAGAAGGCGGCAATGCAGGCAGAAGCCCAGTACAAAGAGCAGCCTGCAGCACTGACAGAAATGGAAAGGTCGGTGAGAGAGGAGTGAGTGAGCTCAGAGCTCTGTTGGGACTGCTGCACATTTCTTTGTGGACAGAAAAGGCACCAACAGAGGCAGGAGCCCACTACAAAACAGCAGCCTGAAGCGCCAGGAGAAACAGAATGATCGAGTGAGACAGGTGGAGTGAGCAACCTCAGCGGAGCTCTGTCAGGACAGCTGTGGATTTCTTTGTGGGCAGAAAAAGGTGCAAATACAGGCAGAAGCACATTACAAAGGACAGCCTGCAGCACTGGGAAAAACACAATGAGTGAGTGAGAGAGGGGCGAGTGAGCTCAGCGGAACTCTATCATGACTGCTGCAGATTTCTTTGTGGGCAGAAAAGGTGTCACGCAGGCAGGAGCCCAGTACAAAGGCCAGCCTGCAGCACCAGCAGAAGCAGAACAAGTGAGTGAGAGAGGGGGTGAGCTAGCTCAACACACCTGTGTCAGGACTGTTGCAGATATCTTTGTGGGCATAAAAGCCGCCGACAGAGCCAGGGCCCAGTACAAAGGGCAGCCTGCAGCACCAGCAGATACAGAATGAGCAAGTGAGAGAGGGCAGTGACCCTCAACAGAGCTCTGTCGGGACAGCTGCAGATTTCTTTGTGGGCAGAGTTAGGATTGCCATTGCCTCCATCGTCCTCCTCCCACACTGACCTATGCAGCCCTGGTCATTCAGGTCATGATGAAGCTTGAGTTCAACAGACTACAGGTATTATACAATAAAGTGGTTTGCTTTGCCACACTGTCCCAGTCCAGAAGTCACCACTTTGATGCTCTTGCAGTCATTAACTGGCCTTCATTTGAAGCTCGCCTCCAGTACCCCTTACTCTGCCTAGCATACAAACTAATAGGCTCTCTGCCCCACCTAGTCTCTCTGGACTCTCTACTATCAAGAAAAACACCTGTGACCTCCAGACCTCAAGTAAAACTCTTCTCGAGGGTTCCTAGAGTAAGGATCAAGGTGGGAGACAAGTCCTTCTCCTATACTGCCCCATCCCTGTGAAACAAACTTCCACTTTGGGTGCAGGATGCCTCTTCAATTAAAACCTTCTGCACTAGGCTCAAAACCCACTTGCTCATTACCTCCACCTGCCCCTGCCATTCTTCCTGAATCCTCCCCAGTTCTGTACTACACAATGTATGCCTCATCCTACAATAAGCTGGTCTCACCTACTTAATGCACCTTTTAAGCTCACCAAGGTTCTCTAATTGCCAAATGCCCTATGCCAACTTGTTTTTCTCTCAAAGTCTGAGCGTTGCCTGCATTTAATTGTCTGTTAAATCTTAGCTCCCTTACAAAATATGTTACTGCTTCATGATGTGTCAGCTGTTCTGACAAATTTATTTGTACTCTCACGGTTTGCCTACTTTACCATGTAATCCCGGGTCACCCTGAAAAAGGGACCTTGGGACTCAGTAAAGCCTACCCGGTCACCAAAATTTAATAAATAAAATAAATTAAAAAAATGTGCCAAAGCAGGCCAGAGCCCAGCACAAAAGAGCAGCCTGCAGCACTGGGAGAAACAGAACAAGCAAGTGACACAGGGGCAGTGGCGAGCTTAACGGACCAATGCAATCAACATTTGGCATTGACAAATGCTTGTTATTAAATGTTTCTATGTTCTATATTCCATGTAAGCAGGTCCACTGTTCTCATTCTCTAAAAATACGAAATGACAACATGAGATAGTATTCCCTTTATACATATTTCTCAACCATAGTTCAATATGTTTTAAAACAACGTTTTCCTGTGTTTAATTACCCTATGTAAAATGTAATCATGCCTATAGTCAGAAATAAATATAATATTACTTGGTTCATTTCAGGAGTACATAAAGTAAGACTCTCACCTCTCAAAGAGGTGATTACTTTCCTTGTATTTATTTAAATTTTGTTTTATCACTTCTTCGCTTCTCCTGTTTGGGGTTTAAAACAGAGGGCCTGATATTCAAAACTTTGTCCTGTGGCTAAATTAGCATTGCCTGGCATGCTAAATTTTCTTGGACCAATAGCCCTCTATATTGAAAGGGATAGCCCTGGTGCTAAACCTGCTGAATATAGCATGCTAAGGAAGCCGGATAAACTGGGCTGGGAGTGCAGTGCAAAACTAGCCTGGGAAATAAGACAGCTCTAAATCTAGCAACCAGGAAGTGCAAACCACAACAGCAGCCCAGTGCACAGTGATAAGAAAGAAGGTAAGATGAACTATATGGCCAATGTGTGTGCTAGCAAAGGAATGGATTCATTAAAGCTGCAAGCACCAGTGCATGAAATTCTGCAGAAATGTATCATGTTTCCAAAATGTTTGTCGGGCACAGACACATTTACGTAGATTTTGCCCAGGTTTGCATGGAGCAAGCCATTTCCCAATGCTATCACATTTGCCATATTCAAAGGGACTTGCAAATGAGCCTACTTAGGCAGTCTGTGGGAAAACATCCAGACTAGTGTCTCATGTCCTGATTTGCATGCAGTTTGCCCAGTGCTGTTGCTGGGTCCCACAGCTCCACCTGTTGCTCAGTCTGGAAGTGCAGGGCCTGGGTGGGTCTAATCACAGCTCCACCTGTAGGTCAATCTGGAAGTGCATGGAGGTTGCTGCAGGCTACATTTGTACAGAACTTGGATAGAATATAGGTGCACCAGGGGACAGCACAGCTCAGGCACATGTGGTGGTGCTACATGCAAATGTCAAACTGTAGTTCTTGCTACAGTGCACAGCAGAACTACAGTAACATGGGGGCCAGTAATGTGAGGACAGCAATGCCTATGTTGTGCAGGGCATCAATGACCACTACACTTTACAGAGTGGCTGACCCATCTTGCAGGTGTGTACTGACAGTGGACATTGCTGTTATGCTGTTGTATGACCCACAGAGGCTACACCACTGGCATAGGATACTCACAGTGACATATCCATGGCTGGCTGTGTGTGCTGTGGTGTTTGTACAGATGTGTGGCATGTGGTTAGGGTGGCACATACAATTAGACAGGCACACTGGTGCTGTGGTATTCCAAACACTGTACCATCTACACTGAGTGGCTTGTCCCAGCCTTGTGGCAGCACCCAGTATGTGGTGCAGCCTGGCCAACTTACACCTCTCCCAACACCCTCCACACCCCTAGTGCTACATGTGTGTGCTGGATTCTGTTGGTGTCCACCAAAGGCTGGTCTGCAGTTGTGTGCTGTATGGACACACTGCCATGGTGTCTATTGGGTGCGGGTCACCACTTACTGCCTGGCATTGCTGGGACGGTGGCAGATGATGGCATCATATGAGATGCCATTCATGTGCAGCATGTTACTTCCATGTCTGGTTTCTTTCTATGTTGAATATTTACTGGTTAGGTCACACAAAGCTGTGCAAAGTTGTGCAAAATCACACAAAGCCACAAACTCGCTCAAAGCTGATTTGCCCAAACTAAGACTACCTTTGCTGGGCAGTAATTTGCACCGTCAAACTGTCACACTAAGTCACTCAAAACACTTTGCATGGTGCTAGTGAGTTGAATATAGCATTGCGCCTGTATTCATGTACACTCCCTTTGGTTTACCCCTTGCATACATTATACTTTGCACAGCACTAATGCAGTTTATCCACACTATTTGAACTTTTGAATATAACAGATCCACATAAACCTGGCTCTAACTCTACGAAAACAGTTTGTGACCAGAGCAAAGTTTTGAATATCTGGCACTAGTCTGTCTTTAATTGTGTTTTTTTTTAGAGGTTATTAATGGTAAATTAGCAAACCTGTTATTGCTAGTTTTCCCAGCCTGCAATATGTGCCATTTTCTGTACATAATTTCTCTAATGTCCTTATTGATGTGACTATAAGCTGTGAAAAAAAGTATCCTATTCTGATTTTCCATAGGTCTTCCTCCTTCAAATATTTCTTCTCTTGGGGTATCTCCTACTTCACGTGCTGCTTCCTCTACAAGTTCCCTACTGTATTCCCTATTTTTGAATATTTCTGTCTTTTCCTCTGATACCTTTGCAAATTCTCTCTCTTAGCTATAATGTCTTCTGGCCCTGATGTACTGTGCTTTTGGGATACTCTCTTTCAGTTTAGGATCATGGTAACTCTTAAAATGTAATATTGTGTTCCTATCAGTAGGCTTTCTGTATAAGGTAGTCTCTAGTTTTCCTTGTCCATTACAGATAAGCAAGTGTAAGAAAGCTACTTTTGTTTCACTGCTCTCCATAGTGAAATGCAAATGTTGATTTCTACCATTTAGGTATGTCTTAAATCTCTCTAATCTAGAGGTGGATAAAGTGGCCAAAATTCACTCTGTGAAGCAATTTGCAGAGTAATGCAGAATCCACAAAGTAATCTACAAAGCAAAAGTGGAGTACTTTGTATCATAATGAGGAATGCAAAGTCCATTGATAACAATGATGTCACGTTACTCCGCCTTTCCCCAACCACTTCTGCACCAATTTTAATGTGAAGTACCTAGAAATCAATGTATCTTGCATTACTCGCCTTGTTATTGAGCTCCAAGGTGAATTTTGCAGTGATTCATGGGATTGCAGGTCACATGGGTCTAGATTGTTCTGCACAACCTTAGTTCTGTGTAGTATATGTAGAGTGGTAGCTGGAGACAATTGCTCTCAGAGCTCTGTGATTCAAGTCCTCTAAAAGCAGTTAAAAAGCATTCTTGAGTCATTTTGTCTTTGCTCAAAATTTAGTACTGTACACGATTGCAGGAAACCCTCCTGTGCTCATATCATCGGGTGTTAATTGTTTGTGTGTGGATTTTGAATGTTAATTTAGAACATTCAGTCTGTGTACTGACAGACACTTGAAGTGTGCTTTAGGGAGGTGTATCTGTCACGGAGGTAGGTTAAAACTGGCAGAAAAAGCAGTCTTTCTGTTTTGGTTATATTTTTACATAGATACATAGACAGTGTCAGCAGATAATGGCCTCTGACACCCAGTTTGCCATTTGAGCTTGAAAGTTCACTTTATGTTTTCCTAGAAGTCTGTTGCACCTTAACTCTGACCTCCAGAATTCATTCATGTCTATCCCATGCATTCATAAATCCGTGATTGTTTCAGCCACCACCACTTCCTCTGTCAGGGTGTTCCATTAGTCCTCCACCCATTCTGTGAAGAAATTCTTCCTCACGTTTCCTCTGAATCGTCCTCTCTCCAACTTCATCCCATGCCCTCTAGTCCTGGAACATCTTTTTCGCTTAAAAATAGTGTATTCCTGCACCCTGTTCCTCCTTGTAAGCTACTTGTATGTCTCTATCATATCCCCTCTCTCCCTCCTCTCCTTCAGGGAGTACATATTCAGTTCCTTCAATCTGCCCTCATAGGACTTGTGAGGCAATCCATGTGTCTTCTTTGTTGCCCTCATCTGAACTCTTTCTACCCTGTCTATGTCCTTACATAAGTAAGGTCTCCAGAACTGTACACTGTACTCCAGGTGAGGCCTTACTAGTGTCTTATATTATGGAATTATGAGCTCCCTTTTCTTGCTTGTGATGCCCCTGCCTATTCATCCTAGCATCCTATTTGCTTCTTGCTGCCTTGTCACATTGTTTCCCTAC
Organism: Neoceratodus forsteri; assembly: GCA_016271365.2. Lineage (NCBI taxonomy): Eukaryota > Metazoa > Chordata > Ceratodontiformes > Ceratodontidae > Neoceratodus > Neoceratodus forsteri. The sequence continues at coordinate 62,812,474 of CM028130.1, forward strand.
CTTGAGGTTATCAGAGATGATAACACCAAGATTCCTTTACTGCTTGGTGCATGCTATATCCTCACCCCCAACTGATATATTATGCCAGGGTTTCTGTGCCCCATATCCATTATCTTGCACTTCTTTGCATTGAATTTCAACTGCCTAACTTGACCATTCTTTAAGTTTCTACAGGTCCCTTCTCATTCTGTCTACACTGTCTGGTGTGTCTACTCTGTTACAGAGCATTGTGTCATCAGCAAATAGGAAATTCTGCCTTCTAGGTCCTGCACAATGTCACTGATAATGATGTTTAATATGACTGGTCCCAGCACTGATCCCTGTGGTACTCCACTGGTCACTCTTCACTTTGTGGAGTGACAGCCATTTACCACCACCTCTACATCCTGCCGCCCAGCCAGTTAACTACCCACCACACTACTATTCTGTCCACCCATATTCCCCAGTTTGTGTAATAGTCTTCTATGTGGCACAGTGTCAAGGCCTTGCTGAAGTCCAGATAGGCCATGTCCACTGCTCTACCCTGATCCACCTCCCTAGTCACCCAGTAGAAAAATTAAGTGAGGTTGGTCTGACATGACCTCCTCTGGTGAAACCATGCTGCCTTGGGTCCTGTAATTCATTGACAACCAGATGTTCCACCAATCTCTCCTTTAGTAGTACTTCCATGATCTTCCCAACTACCGAGGTGAGGCTGACTTGTCTGTAGTTCCCTGCTTCCTCTTTGTTCCCACTTTTGTATAAGGTGACTACATCTGCTGTCTTCAGTCTTTGGGTACCTCCCTGTTTCCTGTGATTCAGCTAAACAGGATTGCCAGAGGTTCAGCCACTACATCTCTTAGTTCTTTAAAGACCCTGGGTGCACTCCATCTGGTCCATTGCTTTATCAACTCTTATTACTTCCAGTTTCTTCAGGACCCTTTCTTGTGTAAAGGGATTGGTGTCCATTTCTGCACCATTCCACCCTTGTACTCCTTCAGACCCATTACCCTCCTCTTCCTCTGTAAGACTGAGAGAAATACCTGTTCAATATGTCAACTTTACTGTTGTCATCCTCCCCTTGACCCCATCCTCCCCTTCAGTCACTATCCCTCCAGTTGCCTTTCTTGGTTCCTTATGTACCTGTAAAACGTTTTGTTCCTCTACCCACTGATTTTGCAATATGCTCTTTTGTCTGATCTTTGGCTTCCCTCACTGACCTCCCTGCCCCCTTTGCTTCTCCTGTTACTTCTCCCTATTCCGCTTCTGCCTGTGTCTTTTGTATTGCCTAAATGCAATCTTCCTAGCTTTCACATGCTCCATACCTCCTTTGAAAACCATAATGGCCTCCTCTTCCTTTTCCCTTGCTAACCTGCTTAATACATAAGTCTGTTGATCTTGTAATCCCCATATTAAATACTGCCTACTGTTCCTCAACCCCTGATTCCTGCCCCATTCCCTTAATGCCTCTTTCAAGCATCTCCCCATTTCCCAAAGTCTGCCCCCTAAAATCCAGGATACGTGTTTTGTGTGGTTTGGTTCTGCTCCTTCTGTGATTTCAAATCTAATGACTGGTGGTCACTGCTCCCCAGGTGTTCCCCACTGTTACCCATCACACTGTCCTGATAGTGAGCACAAGGTCAAGTATTACGTTCTGCCGAGTTGGTTCCATGACCAGTTGCTTGAGAAGACACCCTGAAGAAGTCCAGGATAAATCTGCTCTAGTTGATGCTGCTGCTGGGATGCTCCAGTCCGTCTGGAATATTGAGGTCTCCAACCAATACTACCTCACCCATGTCTGCCATCCTTTGGATGACTAGCATCAACTCCATTTTTCTTGTATAATTGTGTTAATGTACACACAATAATATTTTCAGTAATTCTTGAAACTTTTTGTTATGGATTGTTGTGGTGCAGCAGTGCATAATTTCAGTTTGTTTAAAAGATTTGGTTATATTACTGAAGTTTTCAATTTGCTACACATTACCTTAGTGTGAGTGTGTGTTGCGATGTGTGTGCCATCTAATCAGGCACATTTTATTGTGCCACAGAGTAATTGCAGCAGTGTGAACCTGCTATCCACCACACCTGTGTGATTTTGTACTACTTTGTGGTATCTTGGTTTTGGGCTGTTACTGCAGTGCACTGCACCACTCCCCAACCAGCAAGGTATTCTTTTCCAGACTGGATTGTGACTTGAGAGCACTGGTTAAGGTGTTGTTGTGACTTTGTATTTGCATCTCTTCTTGATTGCACAATGCAATCTTAATCTGTCTGTGCTTTTGCATCTGTTTAGTCCTAATCTAATCTGCAAGCCACAGTTGTGTTTTTGCTTCATCCACCAGCCCATACTGAAAGTTCAGAAATCTAAATTTGTTTAGAATTTTCTTGGTGATCCCATAAAATGTGCATAGCTGATGTCAGTAAAGGGACTTCTTCATCAATGTTTTTACAGCGCACTCTGTTGCTTCACTCATAGTTGGAGGAGAATATGCTGTCCCAGCTGGTGGTGTTAGTGCAATTTCTGCTGGCATGAATATTGCTGCCTCAAGTTCCACTTCTGACCAATTAACCATTTCAAAATATAGTTGCATCTAAAGCTATGACTGACAGTGTAGATGATTCTGATTCTGGTGAGATAACTCACAATGTCACATCTCTTCCAGCACTGTTGAGGTCATGCCTTTGCCATCCAATGACTCAACCCCTTGCCTGATTCTCTCCCCCTCGATCTCCCTCCTCACCTTACACGGCCTGACCGGTGGCTTGGTCTTTGCCCAATGACTGGCTTATAAGCTGCCCTAAACAACCCATGCACTCACCCTCTCATGGCACTTCTGCTACCCCCTTCTTATTATCCGATCAACATCCTCCCTAAGACTACCCATTCATCTTTCCCTGTTGTTTACTACCTAGACCTGTCATCTCTGCCTGGCCCTAGCCCAGGTTTCCAGTTCTATCAGCCAAGTCGGAGTAAAATATTCCAAAATAAATCTCTGTATATTAGGCACCTATGCGAAATGCAGAATGGTTCTAGTTGTGTAATCAAGTATGTAATGTCACCCTCATTGTGGCACATGTATGTAGTGTCTCCTCATGTAGCAAGTTTGTAAAGCCCCTTAACTATGTAACACTTGTTTCAAATTGCTTGTCTCCTATGTACAACCTACTGATTGTTTTATGTATATCCTCCTCCCTTGTACCCCCAGGTTGCACCGTGAGACGAGCATTTTGTTGCTCAGTGTTCCTCTCCTAGTGAAACATTTTCAATAAATAAACAATAAATAAATAAATAAAAAGTGTGGTGCAAAATATCGGGTGATGATGATGATGATGCTGTGGTTGGAACATGTTCTCCACATGACAGCATCAAGCTGAAATGTGGATGCACATGATGTTGATGAATATGATGATGATGTCAGTGACACCTGTTGGGAACCAGAGAAAAAGAATGTCAAGGTGGCTGTGCCTGGGTCTACTAGCATTAAATCTCCCTTCCTGAAAAAAGTTGTGATTTAGCGTTTCCTGTTGATGATAATGATGATGACCCAGTAATAATCATAGGTAGTCACGGTGGTCAGTTGGAGTACAAGTGTGTCAGCCTGAAAATCATATAGCACATTCCGCATTTCAGGGGTTAGAAAACAGAGGTCAATAAGCAGCATCAGGGACATGTTAAAGTAAGGAATCACAATCCCTTGTTTGGGATTTTTTGTCCAAGATGCAAATAATAAGTCAGTTGCAATCTGCCAGCTTTGCCATGCACATGTGAGTTGAGGTAAAGGAGTCATCTGGGCATGGGGGCCAGCATACACATCTTAAGAACAGGCACATGGCATGGTGGATCCAGCACCAGATGGCAGCTAATGCCATACTGGGGTGTTCACCCTCATCATTAACCTCACTGAGCATGTTATCCCTTCCATGAGTGTAAGACAAAGTAAGAATGTCTGCAGTAGTGATGAAATGACTCCAGAGGATTACTACAGGCATGATGAGGGGAAGATTATGACTTAGAAATCTTGTAAAGTGGTGGTCATAGAAGCAGTGGTGGTGGTGGTGGTGGTCAAGGCAGTATGGCTAGTGCAAGTGGTACAACAACCTCTGTATGTAAAATGGGAAAATAACTTCATTTGTGGACTTGTCACATGTGCACCACTGCATCACACATCCACTCCCCACCTGGCCATTCACAGAGCCGAGCCATTTGTCACAACCCATGCAAAACATGCAAGCCAGCCCATGTTGGAGAGTGTTTTTGCCCGTAACCTCCTGCCTGCCTGATGCATGTGATCTACACTGTGTAAACCATGTGATGTGTGCTGCAGCCTGTGAATTCTCACTCCACCTTAAAGTGGAATAAGGTGGAGTGCACAATGCAAAGTCATAATTATAATGCAAAGTGGTGAAGTGAGGGTTTAAAATGGGCACTTCAGGTAGTGGAACACTAACATGAAGTGACCACTTCATGTCCACTTCATAAGCAAAATTTTATTTCGCTGCATCTCTACTCTATTTCTATCTGTTTCCTTCTCCATTATTGCAAAGGCTTTGCCTGGAGTTCAGTGGCCAAGCAGCCAGCCACTCCCACTTACTGATCTATATAAGCAGTTCCTCTCAGCCTCATTGTGAAGCAATTTTTCTTTGCAGCTGAAGGCTGTGTTGGTTTGTCTTCAAAGCTGGTTGGGCCTCCCTGACTTGCTGGGGCCTGTGCCCCCAGTCTTACTGCTCATTCTTGTCTCTGCTGGGCTTCTGTGTTTATTTTCCTGCTTCTGGTTTGTATTTTGCCTTCAGCTGTGTGTGCTTTCTTCTGTTTTTGTTCCTTGTTTTCAGTGTTTGTGTATCTTTGGTTTTGTCTTTGGGGAGGGCTTTGTTTCTAAGCTCTTAGCATATTTCTACTCAGAGCTCATACTGCTTGCTTTCAGTTACTCACAACTCTAAGATTACTTGCACTGCCACTGTAAACCCTGATCTGTGTGTTTAAGCTCAACTATAGCTGTTCCCTGTTGCATACTCGATTACTTTCACCCTACTCAGATTTACTTGAACCTAGCTAAACAGCTCACCCATGCTTGTTCTAATTACCTCATTGCAGCAGTCTCATTGCACTGCATGGTGACAGTACTTTCAGAGCATTGCGCCTCCTTTTATTCTGTTTATTACAGTTACAACTCTGTGTACTCAATTGTTTTCACTACTGCTGCACAGACCTAATTGCTTCCTGCTACTGCTTTGTTTATTCCCATTGCTATTGTACCTTGTTCTACTCTGAGGTTAGCTAAAGCTCCTGATGAGGCTATTACATTAGCTTTTATATTTGCATGTGGTTCTCGGTCCTTGCATTGCTTCTTTGTTTGTCTTATGGTGGGGACTGGGAAGTGTTTGGGGGTCTTGGCCAATGTGGCTAATTATTTCTGTTTTAAATCCTGTCTTCACTGCCAAAATCCTCAGAGTTTGTCACCTTGATTTGGCTTTGAAATGCCTGGCTGGCTTGCCCCACTATTCAGTGCTGTTTGCCCTACGTTATGCAGACCTCGTGCAGGTCCACTTATTACTACTCTGCTTACTGACCTACATGCAGGTCCACACTTGCTTATGCAAACCATTGCCTTGCTTACGCAAATCATTGCTTCATGCCTACTGCCATCCCCTCAGCTTCAGCCTCTGGAATTCTGCTGCACTCAATCTGCATTTGACCTTGCAAGGGTCTCAGCACTCAATGCTCATTAAGGTCTTTGCATGCCCTACTCATTTCAGCTCACCAGCTTTTCAGCTCTCAGTCAATTTCTGAGGCATGCCAACCATTCTCTTCTGGCAGAGGGTTCCTGCAGCCAACAGTTTTACTCTATATTTAGCCGCATCTTAAGCATGTCCAACTTGGGGCGGGATCCTTCTCACTACCCCATAGCTGGGAATGTCCTTGCCCGGACTTGCTTTAGCTGCCTGCTACTACGACAGCAGCTCCTGGTGTAGAATTTAAGACTAGCGTTGAAGGGTGGAAAAAGTTACCTCCTCTGGCTCTAGTGTTCCACTATAATGGTTAGCCGTTGACTTTAGTGGTTGCCCCTAGCAAGGCACCTTCACCGTATTCTCCCTATGACTGCCTCTGGTTCACCTGGTTTGATTTGGGTGGGTAGGCCAGATGAGTGCTTCAGCAGTTGTTGCTCCACTCCTACACCTTGGATACGTATTGTTGCAGAGTTTTCTCGCAACTTTCCATAGCATTCCGCTAGAGGTTTGAGTGAGAGTCTTCCTCCAAATTGGAATATTTTCCACCTCCCTTTAATGGGGTTTCCAAATTGCAGCTGCAGAGCTGTCACTAAATAAACTATCCCAAGCCTGGATGGAATGTGACCTAGGCCTGGATTCCCAGAGATTTTCTCCTCATAGGGTTTCTTTTCTCTTCTCCATTGCCTCAGGTCATAACATTTAGTATAGTTGTTTCCCTAGTTTCTTTAGGTAGGTTCCGCTGTTGGATGGAGGTGGAGGATGTGATACCGTTCCTCTCTCCTTAGGGATCCCTAATCTCAATGCAAACCATCAATATCATGCTACACAAGCCTAAGCATTCAATACATTATCCAACTGAGCATCTCATTGTATTATCAAACTGCCTATGCTTCTCTACTACTACGTTACTGCTCCTATGTCACAGTTACTGCTTGCTCATATACTTCGTGTTGCCTCCTTCTTTGGGGATGATTATACTAAATTTCTTTTGGGGATTCCTAAGGTGTCTTTAGTCATGGGGATTGGCCTGTGGCACCTCTAGGGGTGGAACCCTCTCTGAGGGGTTTCTTGCCTTCGTGCCCTTACAGGGTGGTAATTCATCTGTATCAGAGAGTGCGAATGGCCAAAACCAAACTAACTCAGTTGCACAAGCATAACACTATATTGGCTGCATAGGTCAGTGAATTGGAAAGGCTTTGTCTGGAGTTCAGTGGCCAAGCAGCCAGCCCCCCACTTACTGAGCTATATAAGTATTTCCTCTCAGCCTCATTGTGAAGTGTTTTTCTTTGCCCCATCATCCTCCTCTCCTCCAGTGGCAGCACTCTCTCATAGGAGGATTCCTAAGGTACCTTTAGTCATGGGAATCATCCTGTGGCACCACTAGGGGTAGAATCCTCTCTAAGGGTTCCTTGCCTTTTGTACCCTAGAAGGTGGTAATTCCTCTGGACCAGAGAATGCAAATTGCCAAAACCAAACTAACACAGTTGGACAAGCATAACACTGTACTGGCTGTGTAGGTCAGTAAACATAAAAAAATCATCAATACAGTGCTTCCATGTGACAATATTGAAAAGGGATTAGTGTCCTAGTTCAATAAATGTGTCTGTTCAAATTGCTACATAAATATTAACATTGAAGGGGCCATGGAGCTACCCCTGGTGGTCCCCTTAAGTTGCAAATATTTTTCTTTAAATTGAAAGTAATTTTTCTCTAAAATAATTACTGCCATTTATAACAAGAAGTCTCCTTCAGGAAAATGATTTTGCCTCCCCTGAGGGTCTGATCTAGGGCCTTCAGCCCATCCACAAGTGCTATACTGGTGTATAGATCCTTTACATCAAATGTGCCTAGCAACATGTTTTCCCAATCCATTGTCTGTTTGATAATTTCAGCTAGTATTTCCAATACATGATATGTGTCCTTAATGTAGGTTTCCATTTTGGAAACCTCTGGCTGTAAATCTCCACATACTTTGAGTGGGGTTTAAGGATGGAATTCACCCTGGAGTCAATGGGTCTCCCTGGCAGGTTCAAGGCATCCTTATATGTCTTTTGCAGGATATAACATTTTGGTACTCTTTGGTTTCATTTCATTATCATATCGTTTTGTGTTTCAGAACACCAGCCTCTATCGAGACTTTGTTCCAGCATTTCTTGTACATCTTGTCTGATTTCACTTGTTGGGTCCTTGTCAAGTAGAATATATCTCTCTTTATCTTCCAACTGTCTTAAACATTCCTTTCTCTGGTTTTCATACTTCCATAAAATGATACCCCATTCCTTGTCTGCAGGTTTTATGATAATATCCTTGTCTTCCTCCAGTTTTTAGGGCTCTCTCTTTCTGACCTAGTTATGTTGTTAACTCTAGGAGCTAGGTTTTGATTTATAATCATTTCCTTTATTTGTCACTCTACTACTTTAAAGTAGGCTTCAGTTGTATGTGTGCCTTCTGGTGGGTTAAAACTCAAAGGAATCACTGGAGTGTTCTGTAGTTGTTGTCTCTAGTTACTTCTTCTTGTGGTTTGTTTATAGATCAATCTGCTAGTCTCAATTTGCAATATAATTTTTGTAAATCTATTTCTTATTGAAATGGATCCATTGGTTTTGTGGCAGAGAAGAAGATACCTTTGCTTAACACTTTCTCCTCCAAAGGGTTATATTTCTCCCACTATGATTGAAAATGGCTATGGTTCCTCTAATGCCCCTATGCCACCTCTCCAGCCTCTTCCTCTTGCTTCTCTTGTACCTCTTCCACTGGCCCCTCTCTGGCCTCCATATACCTCTTTGTATGAAGGACCTCCTTGCCAACCTCTGTCGCTGAGGTTGTATCTCCTGCCCTGTCTGTTTTCACCTGGTATTGGTATATCCCTGGCATCTAAGGGGTCATGAGTGTGTGACCCACCTAAAGGGTCCTTGTTACTCTTCTTGATTTCCATTTTGATATAATGGAATATTAGCCCTAAGCTCAACAAATTGCATAATTGTTTACATTGTTTAGCTGGTCTAAATTTAATTGTTGCTGCCATACAATATTGTTACCTGCCAGCTGAATGTTTTATTAACTTGTTTTACTCAAACCCCTCAAGCACACTGTCCTGTCTGTCTGCATGTCTCTCTCTCTCTTTCTCTCTTTCTCTCTCTCTTTCTCTCTCCTGCACTCACTCTTCCTTCCTTCCATCCACCACTCTGTATTTCAGCCCAGCCCCTGCTTGACCTTATAAAATACTTCCAAAGATTAAAATCCTCTCTTCCTTCCAGGGTCTGAAGGCAGGTTAATGAACCTTCCTTCCCTCCCAGCTTCCGACTGAGCAGATGATGAATTTCACAAGTGCAGGTACGATTTCCCAAACAAGTTACTTGGCCAGATTTTGAACTGCGTGATTCCTTTGTAGTCTGCTCCCAGCTCTCTGTGTGCTGCTGCTGCTCTTTGAGCATTTTTTGCCACCCCTCCTCTAACCTTAATTAAATACTCTAAAACATCACCTCTGGTCTTTTCTAACTGGCCCCAGAAGTGTGGAGTATGTCTACACTCCAGAAAGCTTAGAGATCCCACCTTCTGCATTTCAAGCCACCCCTTCTTCTTGAAGGCACGCCTAGCCTGCTGTGAGTGTACCCTTGACCCCAAACTTAAACTTATTTCTACATTCTTTTACATATTCTTCTGCCCTTCCTTTTCTGGAAGAACTCCTCCCTTTCCATTGGTTCTTCTTTCCTGCTAAAGTCTTTAGACTCAGACTTCAGGATTAGGCAGGATAATCTTGTCTGATCTTCTTGCCCATCCTTCTCTAGAAAACTCCCTCCTCATTGGCTCTTCCCTCCTGCTTAAAAATCAAGGATTGGGCTTCAGGATTAGGCAGGATAATTTCATCTATATTTCCAATTCTATTCAAATACTTTCTAGGAACACCAGGCCTCATTGTGAAATGAGGCTGTACTTTACTGTATCTTTTAGTTGGTAACCTGCACTGCACACACTCCTTGCCTGGGTTACAAAGTAAGGAGCTGTTACACCAACATTCAAGCCATCTGTCGATTTCTATACTCCATTACCGCTGGACCCCTATTTAATGACCCAGTGGCATGCAGGAACTGTGGCATCTTTGCCCCTGGACTCAATGACAACTATAGTCCCCCTATTCTCTGTTCCCCTTGCTCTATCATGCCAGGGTTATAATCCATGCAACACTGTGCTCAATTGGGGTACAATACAGACACACTGAAACACTAATTGTGTCCTTCCATAAATGGGAACATGCCAGGTCTTTTAGACTGCTGCTCAATGCACTTATTAGGATCCTAGTATTGCTGTTGCTTTGTTCAGGAACAGTCAAGCTAAATCCAGGCCTTCAACTACCAATTCATGACCCCTGTGACTTAGCATACCTTAAAGGGCTGCATATTCTTCATTTGAATGTGTGTAGTCTATTGAAGAAGTGGATGCCATCCAAATCTGGATCTAGCATACTAAACTGGATGTCCTGGTAATCATGGAATCCTGGCTTAAACCCTGTACTCTAGACACTGAGGTGAACATTCCTCCTATAACATCTTTTGTATGTACAGGCCAACAAGAGGGTGGAGTTGTCATCTATGTGCTGGATAGGTACACCATCTCTGTTACTGACTCCATTGCTGCTGCAAAGGAATTTAAAAAGCAACCATTAAGGTTCAACTTGCTTCCTCCTCATTGTAAATCATGGGATGCTATAGGCCCCTTTCAGGCCTTCACCTGGAGCCATCTTACCAACTTCCTAAGCAACATGCTGGCTGAGGTCATTATCCTGGGAGACCTCAATTTGGATTGGTTTTCTGTTACCTCCACATCACTTAATAGCCCTGTGTGATATCTTTGGGCTGGCCCAGCTTATCTCTGAAGCAACATGACCAAACAGAACAAACCCCAGTAAAAGCTCCTGTTGGACATTATATTGGTAAATTAACCACACCTAATCACTCACTCTGGAGTACTCTTTTCAGATGTCAGTGACCATTGTCTCATTGCTTGCATAAGGTCTGTATCTAAACCCCTTCTTCATCTAGATACACCTTTAAAAGATACTTGTGTGGGCTTGACATCAATGCCTTCCTTTCAGACCTCCAGGAGTCCCTGCTTTGGCAGAAAGTTTACCTGCCAGGATGGTTGAAGATGCCTATCAGTCTTTTGAAGCCATTGTGTTAAATCGCTTGACACACATGCCCCCTAGTCAAAACCCAGACCAAGAAAGTTCCTTTCTCTGGTTTACATCAGAACTGAGAATGGCCCTACATAGCAGGAAAACTATGGAAAAAGACTCAGAAAACAAAACTCCCTGAAGATTGTGCTGCCTTTAGGATTGCCAGGAACTATTGCACAAAACTAATCAGAACCGAAAAGGCATCTTTCTACCAAACGTCACTGGATTCTTCCATTAACTGTCCTGCAAAATTCTGGAGCAGCTTAAGGATATTGAAGGTCATGCTCCGCTGGTTCTCTTCCTTAAAAATCTTGAAAGATGATACATCTATCACAGACAAAGCTGGGATCCTCGATCTTTTGAATGACCACTTTGCCACCACAGGACTGGCCTTTGACTCTTAGCTGCACAGTCACCTTTGCACCCAATCCCTAGCACAGGTAACATCTAACTCTTACCATACCCTTTCCACCTCCACTTTCTCTTTTCATTCCATCTCCCTCAAGGAGGTAAAGGATCTGCTACTGCATCTGGACACCAGAAAAGTGCTGGTGCTGACCTCGTGAGCCGAACTTCATAACGATCAGTTACCGTGTATTGGCTGTACCAATCACACCTTTTCAACTTATTTCTTTACGCTGGGTGTACTTTCTACAGTTTGGAAGGCAGCTCGAGTGATACCTTGCTCAAATCTGGTGACCCAACCGCAATAATTATCAAATTATCCTCTCCAAATTGCTTGAAAAAGTAGTAAACTTGCAACTTAGAGATTACTTAGACTCCGTTAACCTGCTCAGCCCAGCTCAATCTGGCTTTAGACCCTGCCATAGTACAATCACTGCTCTTGCAAAGGTAACAAATGACTGGCAGAAAGCCGTTTATAATAAACTATCTGTGTGCAGTCTTCTTTGACCTAAGTAAGGCCTTTGACACATTGATCATGACCTACTTCTGACTACCCTTAGCACTATTGGTATGGACAAGGCATCTCTGAACTGGTTCTCCTCCTACCTCTCCAGGCGAACTCAGCAGGTAAAAGCTGTGGGTGACCTCTCCTCTCTGAAACCTATCAATAGAGGTGTACCTCAGGGTTCAGTCCTGGGTCTCTTGCTTTTCACACTTTACATAAACTACATCGACCCTGGGATCACATCTTCAGACATTCATCTTTTCATGGACAATACTGTTCTATATATGTTTAGACCTACTCTTGAGCAGGCATGCACAGATTTGCAGCTCTTCAATCTGCCATAGTGTATAGGAACATCATGGTCATTACAGACATTACATGTGTAAATAGTATATATCATGAGAAGGATAATCAAGCAGGATATATAATATTTACACATGTAATGTCTGTAATGACCATGATGTTCCTATACCATGGCAGATTGAAGAGCAATAATCCTGTGATTATCCTTCTCATGATGTAGCTTTGTATACATTATTATTTGTTACTTTTGTGCTGCTCTATAACATGAGTAGCTATGCTGTACCTATATATGTATTATTTATCTGTTGGCATTTCTGTATGACCGACCAGACCCACCTTGGAAATGAGCTTGCTCAATGGTGTTCCAGCTGGTAAAATAAAGATTGATTGATTGATTGATTAACCAGACTGTCACCACTGTCAGAATCTGTTTGACAATCTTGTCTGATAAAACCCTCCACTTCCTTGGTTTTGAAGCCAAGTATATACTCTATTTTCTTTGTACTCTCCTATATCCCTTTTGAATTTTTAAGGTTTTGCTGCTTAATAAAGTCTTCATATTCAGTTAATTCTTTTTTTTTTTTTCTAGTGTGCTTGTGAACTCCTGATGTTGTACCCATTACTTGTAATCTTCCTTACTGTCCTGAATTTAAGTGGTTCATCTATTTCTCTCTTTTATAATAGCTTCTATAAGAGCCAACATAAAGTTATTGGAACACTTATTCTGAATACCAGTCCATTTTTCATGGAGTTCTTCAGTCATAAAGCCCTGATTGGGCTTGACTAACACTCTAAGAGCCCTTGGAATGCATTTAATGTTTATGTATTCAGCTAATAAAAGTGCATGCAACTCAAAGCATATGTCTCTCTAATCAAGGTGTTGTATTTTATTTAACAAGGTTTTGTTACTTGTTGTCTCCTCCAAGTTTTATCCTGAGCTAATACATCTAGAACTTTTCTTGTTCTTCTAATGCAAAGTGATATGTAAGAAAATAACTTTTGGTCCCTGTTGAACCTCCTGAAACAGAGTTCTATTTTGCCTCTACTTGTTTCCTGACCTGAAGCATTGCAGGTATATGCAATAAATATGGGAGAAACAAGAAGGAGCTGAGTAAGGAGGAGGAAGTGAGATTTTATCCGCTGTATCCTGAAGGAGGAGTATAAGGGCTCTTGCCTGAAACAAGGTCAATAAACCTTAAGGTAGCCAGTCCTCGACGTAACACAGTTTCTAGATGGAAGGTTCAGGATGCCTACAGGTTCAGTGTATTATGTCTTGGATCAGCCCAGAGTTGACTTCAAGCACAGCAAAATGAGAACCAATGAACAAACACCACTGCAATATTCCTTTGTAACATTCTTTATTTCATCCACACATCTCAAGGGTGACAGTTTCATTGCTGGCACTACATCCTCAAGCCCACTGTGTTGGTTTGTGTAAAGATATGAAACATATTTTTACAATCATATTCTTAACATTTTGAATCCTAAATCTTCAGCTAGGATATAGTAAGTTACAGAGAAATAGAGTACATACTTAGTTTCTCTTTTTTTTCAGTTGTTTAACCAGGGTGGCACATTAAGCTGAAAGCTTGTTTACAGGTGTGACCTGGGAGCACACAGAAGTTAAGCAACTTGCTCAGTGTCACACAATATGCAAGTGGGATCTGTGGATTCAAACCCAGGTCTCCAGATTTGCAGCTCAGAACCTTAAACCACTATGCTATACTGCCTCCAAAACCAAGGATTGATAGAAGTGGAGGGTTTTATCAGAAACAAGATTATCAAATAGATTCTGACAGTGGTGACAGTCTGGTTAATACTCCATTATATCAAAATAGAAACCAAGATGAGGCACAATGACCTTTTTTGGGAGGGTCATGCACTCAGGACCCTTAGATGCCAGGATACACCAGTACCAGGTGGAAACAGACAGGATGGGAGATACAACCCAAGGGATGGGGTTGGCAAGAAGGTCCTTCATGTAGAGGTGCATACAGAGGCAGAGAGGAGGGAAGGTAGAGGAGGTAGAAGAGGAGTGAGAGGAAGAGGCAGGAGGTGGCAGCAGAGGCATCAGAGTAACAAATAACCATTTTCAATCTTAGTGGGAGAAATATAACCCCTTTGGAGGAGAAAGAGTAAGTAAAGGTCTCTCCTTCTCTTCAACATAGCCAATGGATCCATTTCAGTTAGAAACAGATTTACAAAATGATATCACAAATTGATACTTAGCAGACTGGTTTATAAATAAACCACAGGAAAAAGTAACTAGGAGATAACAACTACAGAACACTCTAGGGATTACTTCAAGTTTAACCACCAAAAGCCCCAGGACCACCTTGTAAATGAATCGTCTCAATAGTGTTTCTCCTGGTAAAATAAAGTTATTGTTTGAGAGATTCAAAAGGCACAAATACAACTGAGGCCTACATTAAAGTAGCAGAGAGACAAATATAGAAAATGATTACAAATAAAAACTTAGCTCCTACAGTTAACAACCTGACTAGTGCAGAAAAGAAACCCTTCAAAAACTGGAAGAAGACAAGGATATTATTATAAAACCTGCAGATGGGGTGCATGGTATCGTTTTATGGAAGTATGAAACTACAGAAAGGAATGTTTAAGACAGTTGGAAGATAAAGAGATACCTTCTACTTGACGGGGACCCCACAAATTAAATCAGACAAGATATACAGGAAATTCTGGAAAGAAGTCTCGATAGAGGCTGGTGTTCTGAAACAGAAAATTATATGATAATAAAACAAAGCTTAAGAGTACCAAAATTTTACATCTATAATTTTACAAATATACATATGGATGCCTTGAATCTACCAGGGAGACCCATAGTCTCGGGGTGGATTCCATCCTTAATCCTCTTGAGTATGTGGACTTTTCATACAGCCAGAGGTTTCCAAAATGGAAACCTACATTAAGGACACAAATCATGTATTGGAAATACTGACTGAAATTAACAAACAGACAATAGATTGGAAAAACATGGTGCTAGTCACGTTTGATGTAAAGGATCTATACGTCCGTATAGCTGATGTGGAGTTTGGGGCCCTGGATCAGGCCCTCAGGGGAGCAGAATAATTTTCCTGAAGGAGACTTCTTGTTACAATTGGCAAATATTGTTTTGGAGAAAATTACTTTTAATTTGAAGAAAAATATTATTTGCAAGTTAAAGGACTGCCATGGGTAGTTTCATGGCCCTCCAAAGCTAACTTATTTATGTGGCAATTTGGACAGACACATATATTGAACCAAGACACTAATCCCTTTTTCCACAATATTGTCACATGGAAGTGCTTTATTGATGATATTGTTATGTTAAGGAGAGGGAAAAGATGGAAGTAGAGAGATTTAACACATACCTAACTTGGAGGAATTAGCATTGGCAGTTCACTATGGAGAGCAGTGAAACAAAAGTAGCTTTCTTACACTTGCTTATGTATAAGGAAAAGAAGAATACTAGGGTCTACAGTACCTTATATAGAAAATCTACTGATAGGAACACAATATTACATTGTAAGAGTTACCATGATCCTAAACTAAAAGAAAGTATTTCAGAACCACAGTACATCAGGGCCAAAGAAATTGTAGTGAGGAGAGAGAATTTACAAAGGTATCAGAGGAAATGACACAAAGATTAAAAAAATAGAGCTACAGTAAGGAACTTGTAGAGGAAGAACCACTTGAAGTAGGAGATACTCCAAGGAAGAAATATTGGAAGGAGGACAGCCTAAGGAAAACCAGAATAGAATAGTTTTTCCACAGCTTACAGCCACATCAACAAAGACATCAGAGAAATTGTGTACAGGAACTGGCACATATTGCAGGCTGGGGATCTAGCAATAACAGGTTTGTTAATTTACAAGTAAACTCTAAAAAAACCCACAATTAAAGACAGACTAATGCATACAGTACACCAAGTTCCCAAGGTCACAACTAAACAACTTTTACTAGGACACCTTAATGAAGGTAGTTTCTTCTGTGGTAGATGTTTCCAGCAAAACAACACAAGTAGAAAAATGGTGCTTGAACATCCATACACAAATGCAAGATTTCCCATTAAGCAACACATTACATGCCAAACAGACCATGTTATTTATTGGTTCAGTTCCCATGTGACAAGGTGCATGTAGGGAAAACTAAGAGGGAGTTAAAAACACACATAGCTGAGCACAAAAGTGATAGCCATTTGAAAGACACTAACTCATCTGTGGCTAAACACTTTAACAGTGCTGGACATTCAGTAGCATCTGTATGCTTCTGCGGCTTGAAAAGGTGACTGAGCGAACCATTGGGAACATTACATGGGACAACCTCCTTTTAAAAAGGGAGGAATTCTGGATTTATTCTATGGACAGCATCAATCCTCAAATTGGACTGAACGAGAGTGTGCCTGGCATCTATACTGCTCAGTATTTACTAAGGAAGAAGGAGGTTGTGGTTCCACCTTGACAGAAAAAGTGCAGACACAGCGAAATGAATTTGGCAACTTTCACAAGGGATAGTGTCCTGAAGGAGATTGAAAACTTAAGGTTGATAAGGCCATGGGTCCTGATGAAATTTACCCAAGATAGTTAATGAACTTACAGGAAGACCTGGCGGCACCACTGACTGAACTGTTCAACCTCTCGCTTGAGATTGGGGAAGTTCCTGCAGACTAGAGAAAGGCCACAGTTATCTCTCTCTTCATAAAATGGCAGTAGGGAAAGTGCTGGCAATTACCACCAGTAAGCCTGACTTCAATTTTCAGAAAAATGATGGAAACACTAATAAAGGTAAGAATTATATCCTTTCTCAAAGAAAATGATATAGTGGACCCAAGACAGCATGGCTTCATCACAGGAAGATCATGTCGGACAAACCTAATAGATTTCTTCAATTGGATAACAAAGACAATAGATCAGGGCAGTACTGTGGATGTAATATACCTAGACTTCAGCAAAGCCTTTGACTTGGTCCCACATAGAAGACTATTGAACAAACTTGCCAGTACAGGAGTTGGGCATACTGTAAAGTGTCAAACTGGGTACGGAGCTGCCTTAGTGGAAGGACTCCAGATGGTACTGGTAAGCAGCCAACTATCAGAGGAGAGAGCGAGATAACTTGTGGTGTGCCACAGGGATTTGTGCTGGGGTCTATCCTCTTCAATGTTTTATCAGTGACATATCTGTGGGTCTAGAAGGCAAGATGTATCTATCCGTAGACAACAGAAAGATATGTAATAGGGTAGACACTCCAGCGGAGTGGAAATGATGAGGCTGATCTTCAAAGTGTAGAGGTGGACAAAAACTTGGCAATTAAATTTCAATGCCAAAAGTGCAGTTATGCACCTAGGGAGGAAAATCCTTGCCAAGAATGCCTCCTATGTGGAAACAAATTGGAAGCCACAAAGTAGGAAAGGAATCTGCGGGTGATGATAACAGATGACCTGAAACATCCAAGCAGTGTAAAAAGCAACGTTAAAGGTGGACAGTATGTTAGGCTGCATAGGAAGAGGAATTACAAGTAGAAAGAGGAGGTGACTATGCCACTGTACAGATCAATGGAAAGGCCTCACCTGGAGTACAGTATGCAGTTCTGGAACCCCACCTCAGAAAGGACATAGACAGACTGGAGACAGTGCACAGGAGAGCTACAAAAATGATACTTGGACTCCACAACAAGACATACGAGGAAGGTCTGCATCACCTAAACATGTACTCCGTCGAACAAAGCAGAAAGGGGGGGGACACGATCAAAACCTTCAGGTACTTGATGGGAATAAACAAAGTCCAGTTTCAGGACCAATTTCAGATCAAGAATCATAAAAGAACGAGGGTCCATGGCATGAAGCTGGAAGAAGGCAAGTTCAAGAGTAACACAAGAAAGTACTTTGTCAAGATGGTGGTGGATATTTGGATGGCCTTCCACCAGAGGTTGTGGAGACTAAGTCAGTCAAATCATTCAAGAAGGCATGTGATAGGCACAAAGGTATTATAACACTGAATAACAGTTAAGGGAGGGCTAGGTTTATGGGCAGACTAGATGGGCCATGTGGTTCCCTTCTGCCATCATATTCTACATTTCTTTTACTAATAATCAGGAATCTAATAGACCTTTATCTGTCTTTTTCAGTAACTATGCATTGCACTATAATCGGGTTAATCTCTTGCCCTGCCATCAACCCACTTACAACAGAAATGTTTGAATAACATGTGTAATCAACTGAAGTTAAAATAATAAATTGATAGTTTTCATGGTAAAATATTTAATCTTGAAAATCAGTTGTTATTGGAAAGTGATTTACAGCAGCCTTAGCCATGGGTGGGGCAAACCGCCAACCTTGAGAGCTACAACCAGGGGCCAGAGTCACTGTGATACATCATCTTCCTGAGCTACTTGCTATCCCATGCTGTGTTCCCATAGAACGTTGGCTGGTAAAGCTTTCTGCAGAGAGGCTCTGATATCATCTTGGATGTCTCCACCCCACTGCAATACAGTATTTAACTGAGCATGCCCATCTAGCAGACACCCCTTGCACTGGGGTCAGCTTCATCCACTATTCTGCACCTCTGGTAAGTGCTTCTAAGAGTACACTACCGGTCAAAAGTTTTAGAACACCTCCATTTTCCAGTTTTATTAAAATTTAAGCAATTCAAGTCCAGTGAATAACCTGAAATGGTACAAAGGTAAGCGGTAAACTGCTAAGAGGTTAAAAAAAGTTTAGGTTAGCAAAACTGCTGTAGAGAAATTGCAAAGAAAGCCAAGGTGTCAGTAAGTACAGTTTCCCTACACCATCAAAAGGCACTTGGAAACTGGAGGAAACTCTGACAGGAAGAGGTCTGGCAGACCCGAAGCCACAACAGAATCAGAAGACAAGTTTCTGAGAGTCACAGCTCGTGATAGGCGACTCACAGGACAACAGCACAGAGTGACTGGCACCCTGAACCAAAAGGGCTACCACAGCATTTTGCAGCACCATGCAATACCCTCTGGTCTATGCCTAGTTGGTCAGGGTTCATCCTACTGCAAGATAATGACCCAAAACATACCTCCAGGCTATGTCAGAACTACCTTCGAGAAAAAGAACAAGGCGGTAGGCTTCAAATCATGGAATGGCCAGCATAGTCTCCAGACTTAAACCCCATCAAACTAGTTTGGGATGAACTGGACAGAAGGGTGAAAGAAAAGCAACCTACAAGTGCAACACATTTGTGGGAACTTCTGCAACAGTGTTGGGAAGAACTTCCCTAACAATATTTGATGTCCATTGTAGGAAGAATGCCGAGTGTGTTCAAGCGTTACAGTATATCTGCAAAAGGTGGCTACTTTGATGAGTCAAAATTTAGATTAAATTTTGTTAAACAAAATGATTCTATGATTTCTTTTTATCTCCAATTGTTTATTTGTTCTATGCTTTAATTTCGGGTACATTGAGACATTAACCTCGTAAATTTCAATAAAACTGGAAAAATGGGGTGTTCTAAAACTTTTGACCGGTAGTGTACTCTCTGGTCCTTCTTTTGAATGTTTGAAGGCATATGTTGAAACGTTCTGTTTTTAAACCCCAAATAGGGAGAAGTGTAGAAGTGGTAAATCAATAATGTAAATGTATACAAGCAGAAATGAATCACCTTTATTGAGAGGTGAGAGCCTTACTTTATGTACTCCTGAAATGAACCAAGTAATATTATATTTATTTCTGACTTTAAGCATGATTACATTTATATTGGGAACTTAAATGCAGGAAAACTTTGTGGTTAAAACAGATTGAACTATGGTTGAGAAATATATAAAGGACATACTATATCATGCAATCATTTACTGTACGCATTTCTACAGAATGAGAACAGTGGACCTGCTTACATGGAATATAGGACATAGAAATGTTTAATAAAAAGGTATAAATGCACTCTAGCTTGCAAAAGAAAGCACATGAATTAAAACAAATGTGTTTGAGGTGGCATGACTGTGATAATTGAGCTAACTGAATGAAATAGAGTAAATTTGTGATAGTCCATTACCCTTCTTTTTTCACATATAAGTTTTATGGATTTGTGGATTCACTCTGGGGTTTGCCTATTGGTGTGCAGGTTTGATATAAATAAGTGTCACACTGTGATGATAATCTAGTTACCATGTTTTACATAGAAACATAGACTGCGGCAGATAAGGACCACTTGGCCCACCCAGTCTGCCCATTTCCCTACCTATTGGATAAACTGCAGATTCTAGTTAACCAACAGCCTATTTCCTGCAACCCCCACTATAATTGTCTTATGTCTGTCCCATGCATGTTTGAATTCCCCACTGTTTTAGACCCCACAACCTCTCAAGGAAGGCGGTTCCATGAGTCTACCACACTCTACATGAAAAGAATTTCCTCACATTACCCTGGCCGTCCCCCTCTAACTTTAAATTGTGCTCCTTGTTCTTACACATCTCTTTTTTCGAAAGATGCTACCCTCCTGGACTTTGTTGATTCCCTTGAGGTACTTCAAAGTTTCTATCATGTCCCCCTTTCTCTCCTTTCATCAAGGGTATACATTTTAAGCTCTCTCAGTCTCTCTTCATATGGTTTCTGATGTAGACCCTGCACCATTTTAGTTGCCCTCCTCTGGACTGCTTACATCCTGTCTCTGTCCTTGAATAGATGAGGTCTCA
The DNA here is from genome assembly GCA_016271365.2 of Neoceratodus forsteri. NCBI lineage: Eukaryota > Metazoa > Chordata > Ceratodontiformes > Ceratodontidae > Neoceratodus > Neoceratodus forsteri. The sequence continues at coordinate 62,833,221 of CM028130.1, forward strand.
AAACTGCACGCAGTACTCCAGATGGGGTCTCAGCACCTGTCTGTATAGAGGGATAACCACTTCCTTTTTCTACTTGTGATGCCCCTTCCTATGCATCCCAGTATCCCCTGTCTCTCCTTACTGACTTCTCACATTGCTTACCCACCTTTAGGTCATCTGATATGACTACAACAGATCCCTTCCATTATTGTTGTCATTAGTACCTCCCTGCTATTGTATACTCTTCTCCTGGATTTTTATTTCCCAGGTGCATTACTTTGCACTTCTTTGCATTGAATCTAAGTTGCCATATGTCTGACCATTCCTCCAACCTTGCCAAGTCCCTTCTCATCCTTTCTACCCCTTGTGTATCAACTCTGTCACAGATCTTTGTGTCATCCGGAAAGAGGCATACCTGTTCTTCCCGACCCTCTGCAATATCACCTATAAAGAGCGTTAAAGAGGACTGGACCCAGTACTGAGCCTGAGGTACTCCACTAGTAACCCCCTTTCTTCAGAATGTATTCCATTCACTATTACCTTCTGTGTCCTGTTGTGCAGCCAGTTTGCTACCCAGACTACCACCCTGGGACCCACTCCCAGGCTGGCTAACTTGATTATTAATCTTTGTGTGGACTGTGTCAAATGCCTTGCTAAAGCCTAGGTAGGCCATATCCAAAGCATCCCTGGTCTATTACTTTGGTCACCCAGTCAAAGAAATTGATTAGATTCACGGACATGACCTTTCTGCTGTGAATCCATGCTGCTTTGGGTCCTGTGCCCGCTTAGCCTCTAGGTACTCAACAATTCTTTCTTTCAGAAGTGTTTCCATCATTTTCCCCAACACTGAGGTTAAATTAACAGGTTTGTAGTTTCCTGCTTCTGCCTTGCTCCCACTTTTGTGAAAGGAATCACATCTGCCCTCCTCCAGTCCTCAGGTTCCACCCCATCTTCCCATGATTTGTTAAAAAGTGTGGTTAGTGGTGTCACTAGGTCCTCCTAGCTCTTTTAGGATTCTAGGTGAATCCCACAGCCCCATTGCTTTGTCCACCTTGGAGTTTAGGAGTTCTTTCAGTACTCTTTTCTTCTGTAAATGGACTGGTGTCAACCCCACTATCCAGAGTGCTTCTACTGTTTGGTTTAGGTAACTCCTCCTCTTCCTCTTTGTGAATACTGAGCTAAAGTTTTCATTCAGTATCTCTGCCTTTTGCTGTCTCCTTTGCCCACCTCTCCTCTCCTTTATTAGTCTTCACTGTCCCTCCCTTAACCTTTCTATGTCCCCAATGTACCTATAAAAGGTTTTATCCCACTTCTTAACTGAGTTTGCTATCTTTTCCTCAGTTTGGGAGTTTGCTTTTCTTACTGCCTTCCCACTTCTTTCTGCTTTAATTGATACAATTCCTGTTGTGCTCCATCTGTGATTCCTTATACTTTTGAATGCAGCCTTTTTCTCCTTAACTTCCCTGACACCTCTTTTGAGAGCCATAGTGTTTTTTATTCCGCTTTGTTTTCTTTGTTTGTTTCACAAAGGCTTGTTGCCTCCATTATGGCAGTTTTGATTTTTCTCCATTGTTCTTCCACCCTCCTTTCTGGCCATTTGCTAATGCATTCCTCAGGTATTCACCCATTTTGCCAAAGTCAGCCCTTCTAAAGTCCAGTATCCTTGTCTTTGTATGGCTTGTCTCTATGGTTGTGTTTACTGTGAAGCACACTGTGCAGTGGTTGCTTGTTCCCAGATGTCTACTGACTTCTAAGTTTGTGATCCTCTCTCCATTTGAGAGCACCAGGTCTAATATTGCTCCCTCTCGAGTGGGTTCCACCACTAGCTGTCTAAGGCATGCTCCTGTAGGCCATCAAGAATGACCCTGCTCTTGGATGTGGCTGCAGTCCATGTTGCCCAGTTAACATCTGGCATATTCAGGTCCCCATCAATAGTATCTCCCTTTTCATCCATTTTGAGAATGCCGTCTATCATTTTCTTGTCCATTCCCTCCTTGAGACAGGGGTCTGTATACAACCCCTGTGCGGATTGTGATGCATTTCCTGTCTCCAAGGTGACCCAGAGTTCCTCTTGTCCTCCCCTTTACTTTTAGTTCTGTAGCTTTGATCCCTTCCCTTATGTGAGAGCTACTCCACTTCCTCTTTACCCTCCTGTCCCTTCTGTAGATTGTGTACCTGGTATGTTGACATCCAGTCATGGTTCTCTGTGTACCATGTTTCTGTGACTACCACAATATCTAAGTGTTCCTCTTCTATCAGGGCTACTAGCTCTGGAAGCTTGTTTCAAGACTATGGGCATTGGTACTCATTACCCTCCATTTAATGTTGGCTTTATCCTTTTTACCCCATCCCTGCTCTTATTGCCCTTGTCTATCTTTCCATTTACCCTGTCCTGCCCTCTGTCAACCTCTGTACCTCAGTGTTTACCCTACTACCTGCCATGTTTTGTGGGAGGAGGCTTGAACTTTCCTGTTTCCTAATGCACCTTCCCCTTGGCTAGTTTAAAATCTTTCCAAGGAAGCCTTTAAACCTGTCACCTAGGAGCATGTTTCCTTCCTGGACAGATGCAGACCATCATGCCAGTATAGACCTTCATCTCCAGGTGGACCCCAGTCCCCAATGAAGCCAAAGCCCTGTGCTCTGCACCAGTTTTGCAACCATTCATTAAACTGCATGGTGTGTAGTACCCTAGCCTCACCTGCCATGGACTGGCAGCACCTCTGAGAAAGGTAACCGTGCTTGCCACCTGTCTGAGGCCCCTCCTGCCTCGACAGTTTCATCCTGCACTGCACTGATCTCATGCCTAGCTAGGTCATTTGTCCCAAGGTGGACAATGATATATAGTTTTCTCTCCTGTGATGCTGCTTCTGTAATCCTGAGGATTCACTTCTTGTCCCTCAACCATGCGCACCAGGCAGGCACCTTCCTCCTCTCCCTTCCCTAGGTCTACACCTTAACAGTTGAGTCCCCTATCAGAAGCTGTTTCTTTCCCTGTGTGCCCTTGCCACTCTTTGGTGGGTCTCCTTGTGGATGTCCCCAGCATTCTTCTTGGTCTCCAATGAGGGTGCCATCATAGAGGAACCTAGATTTTCCAGACGACATATGATTTGTGTAGAGGTGTAACTCAGGGCTACACCTCTGTTCCACCACCCTCACCCTCCCCAGAACCTACTGTGGTCCATCTGCTCTTCACACATGGCAACCTCTGAGGCAGTGGTTGTGGAACTGATGCTCTTTGGGTGGGGAGGCCTCCTTAGTCCTTGCCAGTTCAGCCTGGAGGTGGGCAGCCTCCTCCCTCAGAGCTGATAGTTGCCTGCAAATAGGGCAGCAACACAGGTTCCAGAATGTCTCCTGGAAAATTTGCCCCACAGCCAGTGCATTGCAACACCCCCACATGTCCCTCTTCCTTATAATATACAATGAGTAATATATAATTTTTTGTTTGTTTGTTTGTGTGTACTTACCCTTTATGCACTGTGCTGGTAATTAAGAATATGACAGTTCTGCTCCAAGACCTGTTGAGGAAATGATGTCAGAACCTTGGCTATAAAGGAAATGCCACAACCACTGGTGACTGTTAGAAACAATCAAATACACCACTGCTCCACCACCCTGGTGAGTACTGCCCCTTACAGTAAGTCAACCAACACCACAATGTACTAGACCACTGCTCCTACACAACCACTCTACTGAGTCCAGGGATAAAAACGAACTCACTGTTCAGCCAGCAGACACTTCTAAAATATTGCACAAATATCCTTCCAAATTCTATGTGTCTAGCACAGAAATCAAGCAACTTCAGTTGTATTTCAATCCCTCTGATTATAAAATTACTACACTTTAATGGAATCCTGCAATTCTTAATGCCAATAAGAAAATAATGAAACTTTCTGTAGAAAGTGTAGCTTACCTTCCTAGTCCCCTACAATGTTATGTTTTAGCAAGTTCCTATTTCCTCAAATCGTTCTAGTTTGTTCTCTGCAGTATAGGAAGTTTCCCAGCTTCCAACAGGAGCAGACAAGTCTTTTCTGACCTTTTAACCTCCTCAAAGGGATTTATGGTTTGCCTGTTGATGTTAGTTGAAGATTTGATTCAACATGTTAAGAATATGATTGCAAAAATAGATTTTCTATATTTTACACAGACCAGCACAGTGGGCCTGAAGAAGTGGTACCAGCCACAAAACTGTTGCCCCTGAGATGTGTGGATGAAATAAAGAATATTAGAAAGGAATATTACAGTGGTGTTCACCCACTTTCTTCTCATTTTGCTGGTGAAGTGGTTCAACCAAACTGAAAATTTTTAGGCCTCAACTCAAATCTGAATCAAAGATGGCTCTGGCCAGTTCTCTCACTCTTACTCCAGCATTGTTTTCTATGATAAGATTACCACATATACTGAGGCTGTGGAGTCCTCCACCTTTGTCATTGGGCCTCAGCATGCCCTGTGCATGCCAAAAGTTTTGCATAACTTCTACTCTGCAGTGTGTTATTGCATACTTAATATACTAGCAGAAGGTGTCTTATTGCATACTTGACATAGTAACAAAAGGTACGACTGCTGAATCAGATATTTTCCCCAAATACCAGTAATATCAGAATATTTGGATTTAGATCCAAAATCTGGGGCCCCATGCACAGCCAAAAGAGATTGCTGCTACATCGTTCCAATGGCAACTTAGTTGCTTAGTTGTAGATGTTTGGCTCCTCATGCCCTATACACAAAGGGTCAGGCCATTCCCTGCATGGTTGCTCAATAAGTTGTGTCCATGAGTGGAATGGGGTGGAGTAATCACACAAAATGAGTTGCAGGACCATGCAGAAACCATGGCAACCCTTGTTACCATTACTACAGAGGTAGCAGCCCCCATCATGTAAGAACTATCGCAGGCGCTAGAAGTGTCAGCACTTTGTGACAGGCTCATAAGGAGCTGCAGAGGGACATAAACTGACACTGGATCTTTTCATAAAAAGTGGTGCATAGGGGAATGGGACTAGTGTTGGAAGAGATTTTCTACTGGGCACCACTAACTATGAAAAACAAGGGATATAGATGGGGGACTGGATGTGGTGATAGCAAATTGATGTTTACGTGCTCGGAAGCAGATTGAAAGGTAAGAGGCTGGAGGAGGGGGAAGATTAGAACAGCAGCACTATCTGCCTGTGGTCCAAGGCACAGAATAGCACTAAGTGGCTGGCAGTATACCATGCCATGCCCAGAGCAAACCCTGTGACAGTTATACACCACCATGTTAGTGGTGGCAAACCATATTGTGCTGATTAATATCAAGCTTACTGATTGCACTGTGTCTTAAATCACCAGGAAAATCTACTCCTAAGTGGCAATCTGAGCTTAAGGCAGTTTTCAGTGGTGGTATAATGGAGTGCCTCTTTGCATCCTGAATTTGTGCTTCCACTGACTTAGACTGTCTATGGGATCCATGTATCAAAAGATTTGAACCTTTGCATGGAGAAAAATGATTCACTAAGCTGGAATACACATAGTGTTTCAGAAAACTCCATGAATTTTAGCTGAATAGCACAAAATGGGCTAAAACAGCCTATAGCTGCATTCCCTTCTAGCTCCCCTTCTCACATGGATGAAATCTGGTAGCTGAGGGGCATGCAGTGGCCCAGCAGAAGCACATTTCACTTCCAAGAAGGAAAATTATATTTGGAGTAAGCCTCTGAGATCGGGTGACTGAAGTCAAGAAGTGCTACTCATACCACAAATGTTGAGTGACATGGTTGTCATGACTCAGAAGTTGCTATTTGGGTCAGAGATGAATAACACAGTAACTGGATGGGTTTAAACCATGATTAAAAGAAATAGGAGCTGGGAACAGTGGAGAACTGTGACCCTGGCCATTCTGATGACACAGTACTAATAAAGAACCCTAACCTACATACAGTATCAGCATTTAATAACCTCTGCTACAGACACACACACACACACACACACACACACACACACACGTCCACACACACGACTATCAACCCATCCAGTCTACTCAACTTATCAATTACTTTGCACTTGCCCTAATTGACGATACTGCTTGTTAATTTCTGGCCCATCTTTTCAGTGTGCCTATATGCCAGTTCGATCCCTGCTTGATACTTCTTACTGATTTAGACTTTACCACTTCATATGCTATTTTTTTCCAGTTGTTCGCCACTCTTTCTATGAAAAAGTGTTTTTGTCCTTCTTGAATTTCTCCTAGTAATTCCAGTGAGTTTCCTTGGTCCCTGCATTTGAGCTTAAGGAAAAGAGTTTCTTGGTGTCCACCCTATTTATCTCATGCAGGCACTTTTATTTCCTATCATGTCACCTCTTTTCTTCTCTTACGTGATGGTGTACATGTTCCAGTCCTATATCCTCTTCCCAAAAGACTTGCCCCTATGTTCTTGGACCATCTTGGTTTGCCCCATGCTGTACTGCTTCCACTTTATTGCAACTGTTTTCTAAGGTGTGGACTCATGTAGCATGCACAAGGCTCACTAATTAACTGTACAGTGGTTTAAATCACCTACCTTCTGCTTATCCCTTCTCTATACACCTATACATTCCAACATACTGTTCGCCTTTTCCACAATGATGTTACAGCTCTTGCAAAAGCTACTGTTACATACACACACACACACACACACACACACACACCTACCTTAAAACCCAAAACTAAAATACGATACTACCATCTCTTTACCCTTTAGTACCCAGTTTGGGGCCATTTGGGGTATGGTTGGACTTCTCTCATTCTGATTCACCCATCCTAAACTGGAAGTACATTTGCTACAGTATACATAAGTTTGTTCAACACTACTGAGTGTAATGTGTTAGATTATAAATTTATGAGTAAAACTGTAAGTCTATCAGGAAACATGACAAGCACTATAATTATTGACAGCACATTCTCTCAAGCTAATTATCATGATGTGTCATACACTGATAGGAAAAATAGAAAGCTTGGTATTTTTAAATTATGGTTTTATCGACTTCTTCAAATAACGTTTCATTTTGCATAATTTTTTAATCATAGACTTTGTTTTCTTTTTAAATATTGATGACCTGTTTTGCAATGCACTAGTGTGGGGATAAGTGATTTGTTCAGTGATGCTTGTTAAAACATAAGCAAATTCCTTTTCTTTTTGGACTGAAAACTTTCAGACCATATTTCCTTCATTTGCCTGTGTCATGAGATATGAATCTGTAAAGAAAACAATCAAAAGTTTAGTTTTTTAAATCAGAATTGTTCTGAAGAGTGAAGGAATGGTTTACAGCAGAAGGCAGGTTTGGTTTATTCATTAATAGTTTTCTCTGCCTACTGGCCAAAAGCTAATCTAAGGGGTCAGGGAAGGATTACAATGGAAAAAGAACATGGGTCTATAGTATTATTAAAAGTAATAGAACAACCACAGCAAATGCATATTTATTTAATGTAGTTTTTGTTGCTCAGGAAAGCACACTAGACAAGTACATTCCTATTTCAGGTATGAACTGTTTAAAATGAAGTGGCCAGAAATGACTGTGAACAAGCAAAATATGGTTAAAATTTATTCCGGTGGGTGGGAAGATGGCATGAATGAAGGTTTAGAAGGCGAATAGGCTTGTTGAGGGCTTCAGTTTGAAGATGTGCGGGGGTTGATTGGCTGCCATTTAAAAGTTGCATACTTTTCCTTATGTAATAAGTTCAGTTTCATTTGTCCAGGTGAGAAGAAAAACACTGAGAACAAGTTCTGATTTTTAATGCTGATTGACAACAAGGCTTGCAAAGCAGCATTATAGGAACTGTTTCTCTAATAGGATCAAGGACACAAAAGCAAATACCCCTACAGCACTCCCTACCCTTGTGACACAAGAACAAATTATAGATCTGGCTCTATGCTTCAAGGCTGTGGTGGTTTATATGAGTCTCTTTTGGTCCAAAATGAATTTGAACTGTTTCCACACAAATATATATTGACTGTGTATGGCCTTGTGAACCCTGTGTATAATATAACATACATTAAACAACAGCATTTTATTTCACACATTGTCTAGTATGATATATACCCTCCAATAGAGATGGGCAAAGTGGCTCCCAATTCACTCCACGAAGTGATGTGGAGTGAAGGTACTCACTTGGAGTAAGTCTAAATGCTAAGCAGAGTACTTTTATGCTAATGGGTAACATGAAGTCCATTGAAAACAATGACTTGGCATTAGTCTGCCTTCCAAACCACTACTCCACCAATTCTTAAGGTGAAGTACATTGAAAGCAATGTACTTTGCCTCACTCTGTATTGTTAAGCTCCAAAGGCAAATTTTGCAGTGATTCATGGGATTTCAGGTCACATGGGCTCTAGATTATTCGGCACAGCCTCAGTTTGGGGTAGTGTGTGTAGGAAGCTGTAGGTGACAATCTGCTCTGAGAGCTCTCTGCGATTCAAACTTTCTAAAAGCTGTTAAAAAACCTTTTTGAGTCATTTCTTTTGCTGAAACATTAGTTCATCGATTATAGGAAAACCTCCTGTGCTCATATCATTGGCGTTTATTGTTTGTGTGTGGATTTTGAATGTTAATGTACAACATTCAGTCTGTGCACTGAGAGACAGTGGAAGTGTGCTTTGGAGCAGGGTGTATCTGTGGTGTAGGTAGATTAACTTGGAGAAAAGGCAGTGCTTTCTGTTTTGGTGATATTTTCTTGTATAACTGTATTACTGTACACACAGTAATATTTTCAATAATTCTTGCCATATCTTGCTGATTGTTGTGGTGCAGCAGTGCATAATTTTAGTTTTTTAAAATATGTGTTTATATTATTGAAGTTTTCAATTTGCTATAGCATTACTTAGTGTGTGTGTAGTATGTGTGTGATGCATGTCATCAAATCAGAGACCTTTTGTTGTGCCACATAATTTCAGCAATGTGAACCTGCTATCCACTGCAGCTGTATAATTTTGTACTTCTTTGTGGTATCTTTACTGGTTCTAGTACTAGTGACTGTTACTGCAGCAGTGCAGTACACTGCACCCCAGGCCGCCCGACAGGCAAAGGTATTCTTTCAGATTTGAATTTCTGATGGTGAGCACTGGTTAGGTGTTGTGCCTTTGCATCTGCATCTCTTCAGTGCACAGCACAATCTTAATCTGTCTGCTCATTTGCATCCTTTGGGCCCGATCTCCATCTGTAATTTAGGTCACAGTTGTTTCTTTGACTTCCCTTCAGAGTGCAGGACAGGTGTGTTGCATAATTCTGCATGAATATTCTACTCATTAATATGTGTTTTAAGTCAGGACCATCATCATGAGTCACTCGTGATTCAAATCACATTCTTCATCATCACAGTCACAAATGCAGTCACAAATCACGATTTGATCACATCACGAATCACAAGATTAATTTATTTTAATAGTTACTTGGATGTAATGTAGTATCTCTCCATGCTTCACCACCCCACCATTGTACTCATTAATGAGTATTTTTAAGTCGGGGAGTTTTGTGCCATACCTCATTGGGCCCAGGGAAGTATATCGATAGGCATTTGCATTTCTTCATCACGGTCACAAATGCAGTCACAAATCATGATTTCTGATTGAATTTGAATCACAACATACATTTTTACTAGTTACTTGGATGTATTGTAAGTCTGTTTTGTAGTATCTCCAGGCTTCTGCATCACACCATTGTACTCATTAATAAGTGTTTTTAAGTCAGGGAGCTGGACAATGTCTGCAATACATACACAGACTGGAAAGAAGACTGACTGCACACACATGCAGTTAGCACAGTATACTTGCACTGCTCAAAATACAAAGTGTCACTCATACAGAAGACAACAAAAAGGGCATAATTACATACAAGGGTCAGGTGTGGTGGAGGAATACATTTTATAACAAAGCAAGAAAGGTGTGGGGGGCACATGGTGTGAGGGAAAAAAAAACAGAATGTGAGATCCCATGGTGATCCAGCAGCAGTTCCACATGGACATAATTTGCAACTGATGTCCCTCTATGTGATCGAACTGCTGCTCGGCAACACTCACCCTCTCATTGTTCTCCTCAATAGAACTCTAGAGAACTGCCAAGTCAGCCTGTGTTACATGCAGTTCTCTGGGGTCCCACATTCTACAGGCTGACCTGCTGGTGGTGGTGGTGGTGGTTTGGTGTGTGGTGGAGCAGCAGGTGCTGCTCTTGCTGTCCTCTTCTTATGTCCACCACCATGCACAGCTGCACCCTCTTCCACAGAAGGGCCAGCAGGTGCAGGCATGGTCCATTCTGTAGCAGTCTGCCACTCCAAATGGTGGTGATTGAGCATATGGGTGTGCTGACCCACAGTCCCTAGGTGAATCCCTGGGGCCACGGTGCACCTCCACCTCACTTGACCACCTGCTTTCTCCCTGACACAGTCAAAAACTGCCAAAAGATGAAGATCGGGAGGACCAGGCACAGGCAGTGGAGGGCCAGATGAACTGGCAGCTGGCTGGTCACAGTGCTGAACAGGGATGGGATCCACACCTGGGCCTAGGAGAACAGGCACATCCTGCTCCAGAGGACCTGGTGCTGGACTTGGTAGTGGTGGTGGTTCAACTGCCTCCAGAGTCAGGAGGCAGTGCTGGTCCTGCTTCGGGGTGGGGGCACTCACAAGTTTCAAGCAGTCCAACAGGAATGAGTGCCCATGCCCTCCACGCATGTGCATAGTCTGCGCCGCTTACCACTACTATGCTCTCCCAGAGCTGCCCCATCCCAGATATTCCCTCACCCTGGTCCATCTCTCTACTGGGCTCCCTCAGTCCGAGCAGTCACTACTCACACTGTCACAGAACACACACACAGTCACACAGACACAAACAGGTAACTACTTATAAAGGTAAGAAAAATAAAATTTACAGAAAGAACAAATTAAGTAAAAAGAGTACAGAAAAGACAAAAAATGTAGTTTTTAAAAAGCTGTTGGGTCTAAATCAAAGTTTAAATCTCCTCCTCGGTCTGATCTCAAAGTATCAGCAGTCACAAAACACACTCCTCTCTCCGTTTGCACAGGAGAAAGTAAAAGTGTCTGCTTGTGACTCATTTCCTTCCTGCCTAGCTAAAGAGCATGTGACTTGCAGTACTGTAAGCCATGTGATGTGTGAGTCTGCCAAATCTGAAACACCAAGTGGATCACTTAGAATCATAATGAGGAACGCGAGAGTCCATTAAAACAATGACTTCACACTTACTTAGCATTTGCCATTCTGCCTAACTTTACGAAGTGATAATGACATGTAGCAGAGTGAGCACTTTATTGCCCTCCGTAGCTGGAGGCAAAACACGAAGTGCTCACTCCGGCTGCCTTCACTTCAGCCATGAATTTAAATTCGCTGTATGTCTACTCCTCCACATGTACTTTATTTCATAAAGTTTCAAGAAAACATTATGTAAAATGGGTATACATATCCCAAAAATGTAACATCCTTTGAGTAGTTCAAGTATGCTTCTGAAAGAAGGATGTATACAATATGTATAATATTGCACTTGCACATCTGTAGCAAGTCTGCTGCTTTGCAAGGGTCCACAGTAGTCTGTGCAATACAGACCTAAAATGAGTAGGATGTGTATGTACCATGACTCCAGACCTGTATCTTGGCCTTGGGTCACTGGAAGGGCATGTGGAGGAATTAGAGTTGCTATTTTAAATTCTAAAGATGTTGGCCCTGTATAGGGTATACTACTGATGCATGGCCCCATACCTGTAACAGCCTTGGGTAAAGGAGAAGTGTGAGTGTGTGTGGTGGTGGAAGTTAGGACTACCATAATAGCACATTTCCAACATTTGTGGGCATTTGGTTGAAAACCATTATAACACATTTCTTAAGTTTGAAGGTTTGGTTTTATATGTTAGCAATTATAATCTTTGTTAATTTAGTTTTTCCCAATGAATTTCAATAGTTATTGAGACAGTGACATGGTAGTTTGCTTTTTTCAGGGCCCTTGATGCCATGTACAAAGAAAAAGGTGACTCCTAGCTTTCTTTCTGCCTTCTAACTTTCTTTGCATAGGGCAAGATGCAGAGGGCACTTTGGTTCCTGTACATGAGTTCTAACTTTCTTTATGCAGTGCCCTGCAGTATGTGATAACAGCAGGACTCATTTTCTAGTCATCTGGTAGCTACCAAGGATAGACATCAGGAGAGCAGTGATGACTGTTAGAACTTGCTGTCTAAAGGCCACTTAGTGTAGATCACTATTGATTTTGGTGGAAGTGTAAGGGATCACTGGGAGGCAGAGATGATCCTAAGGGGCTATCCTCAAGGGAACTTTGTGTTGGCCTTGTGATGCACAGTGAATTTCCCAAAGTGGGTGTTTTCTCTTTGGGAGGAAATGTTGGTTCTCTCTGTGACTGAGAAATGCAGACAGCTGTGATGAAATGGTGAGACATCTATTGACAAAGTTTGGGCTGCTTAAATATGTAGAAGATGGGTCTACTATTTGTGTGAGGAATCCCAAGCTGGTCCTGTATGGTTTTGAAAATGGTGTAACTGAACAATGAGTTACCTTCTCAGGTTCTTGGTGGAATGGCACAAAAGGAAGAGACAACAGACAAGTGGTACTCATGTAATAAATTAAATTTATTACAGATTAACAATACAGGCTTACTACCATAACAGGGTGATCACTGGGAGGATACCAGTTTTCCTTACCTAGGTAATGCTGTCTCTCTTCTCAGAGAAGCTACATGATACAAAGGGTCTTATATCTTGACAATAACTATGGCATCAGCAAATGAAGATACATAAAATGTATATAATTGGTAAAAACAGGTGGTCTGAGTAACTGTCCTAACTAGTGTAAAATATGCATAGCTTGCAGAAGATAACAAACAATGAACCTCTGCAGTACAAGGTCCTTCGTAGTGGTGTATAGGTACAAAAGATGGCACTGTTGCCTTACTTATACAAATATAGTAAAACACAGAGTAAAAGCATTCCTCATTGCTAGAATATATCAGTAAAGTATAACATAGCATAATAGAACACATATCCTGACACTTATGTTTATATGATAAGTGTCTTTGCCTTAAGATTAGTACATATACCTGCATAGGTTGCTTCCCACAAGGATGGGGCACCATCAGGGTTCTGGACCATGGAGAACAATGGTATCTCTGTCAGAGAACCTGGAGAGATTGCCAGCCACTGCCTGGGGCAGGATGAGACACTTGTGCACTCGTTTCCAGCACACAGTCTGGTGAGAGTAAAGACCAGGTTAAGGTGAGGTGCCCAGATCAAGACTGGACATTAGACAGCAGAGCTGGGCAAAAGCAGCAAATTCAAAATATGTGGAAGTTTTGTGAAAGTCCATGAAATCTTGTGAAATGTTTGTGAATTTTCTAAAATTCTTTAATTGGCTATAACTTGGTATGTGTTGCAGGCAGATATCTGCAGTTTGACACACCTATTTTTGGTACAAGCACTAAAAGTGTGACATGTTTTATAACATTTGGATGAAGAGTGGAAACGTTATGACAGATCAAATTTGGTCAATTTATTATTCATAAAAAATTTGAAAATATTTCTATGCTTACAATTGAAAACTTAGAGGCATACTTTCTTGGATGAGTCATAGAAACTGCTAAATAGAGAAGTACTGGTTATGCAAATTGTAAATTTTAGCCCTTACTTGCCTCCCGACATGACTTCCCAGGCTGGCATCCGAACCCAGGTCATCAGAATGGCAACATGATGCTCTGATGCTGGGCCATGGAGTTCCCTTAAAGCCTAATATTTAGGCTCAATGAACCTGGTGTAACAACATTGGTGATATTCCATTCTCTTCCTATAAACACATAGGGACTTAAAATTTATCAGTTTACATGAGTGCGAAATGTAATTTTAAAATTTCTGAAAGTTTGAGGCTTAAAACTCAAGTCACCTTTTTAACCTAGTGATATGAAAATCTTGCCACACATATATGCGAGTGTTGGTAAAGCAACCATACCAAAGTTGATGCAATTTGGACAAACACTTTTAGTTACATAGTTATAGGTTTCATAGGTGTATGGGAGCAATTAATTAGATCAAAGATCCATATACTCACCACAAAATTAGTCATACCCAAATATTTTATTGCTAATTAAATACTTGCCAAGCCTGACCTTTAATTCTTTTATTGTTTTGCTTTGCCACTATTTCAATCGGAAGCGTATTCCAGATTTTTGAGGCCCTAACAGTTAGTCAGTGCTTTCTCCTGACCTTATTTATCCTCTCCTTAAGTATTTGTAGCGAGTGAGCTCCTAGTGTTGTATACCTGATCCCTCAAAACCAGGTTTAATTGCTCCCATAGTACTGTATCATTTAAAGCCCTGAAGATAAAACACATATCTCCTTGCAGTCTTCTAAGTTCAAGGGAATATAGACCCAGTGACTGAAGCCGATCTTCATAGCTCAGGCCCTGTACCTCCTTTATCCTGCACGTGAGCCCTTTTTGTACCCTCTCCAAGGATTTAATGTCACCCTTATCCCTGGGCACCCAGAATTGAGCACAATACTCAACATGCAGGCGCACTCAATGAGGTGTATAAAGGGAGCAGCACCTTTTGGTTCCTGCTTTTAATATGTTTATGTATGCAGTATTGATGCTGCTAGCTTTTAGTAAGTTGATTGTAATGAGGTCTAAAACTAAGATCATTGGTAATTTTAATGCCTAGGTCACTTTCTTCATTTACTACCTTGAGAATAAATTCCCCAAACTGTAGTGGTCATTATTATTCTTTCTCCCCATGTGCATCACAATGCATTTATTGATGTTAAATACTGATCCATGATCTTGGGCCCAGGCTTCCAGGTTTGCTAAGGCAGCTTGCAAGACATCAGCATCCTCCATGTTTTCCACTACATATCCAATGTGTGTATCATTTGCAAATTTTGAGAGCCACATATGTGAAGGTGGGCTCATGGATCTGATGTACAAATTAAACAGGGATGGACCGAAAACTGAGCCTTGCAGGACCCCACTTGTCACATTTACCCAACTAGAATAATCCCTTTATATAGACCTTCTGCTTCCTATTGGTTAGCCAGGACTCAATCAAAGGGTGATATTTCCTGGTATGCCCAACTTGATCAAAGCATTGATCAGTTTATCATGGGGAACTTTGTCATCTGTATTCTGTAATTTTAAAATGTTCAAATGTTTGGAGGTTTATAATGTAACCAGATTTAAAGATAAAGATATGAAACTTGGTACATATCTGTACGGGCATTAGCATAGACATCATAATACATTTGGTGCAATTTGAGCAAACACTTGTTCAATTAAACATAAATAACCAGCATTGCAATTTTGGCAGCATTTCATGAAATGTTTGTGGATATTTCACAAAATTTCATGGATGCAAAATCAACACTTACCAGAATTCAACTGGTGGACTATACATTTTGCCCAGCTCTATTACCCAGTACTGCCAATACTGAATGTTCAACAGCAATTCTGCCACCTGCACACCAGCAACTGATGCTGCAGTGGAATGTTGTAAACGAAAAATAAGTGAACCAAAGTGTATAGCAAGGTGGGAGCTCTTGTAAATTCAAAAGGCAGCATAGTAAAGACTTGATCCTAAGGTCAATCCACACCCACTGATACACTGCAAGTAATAAGAGGAGACATGTGGATCTAGTAAGAGATGTGTAAAGGTAAAACCATTTTAAGGTATCCTAAGGTTTTGACTTCTGTCCATGGTCTGAATAAAGCCTGACTTGCAGTGTTGACAAGGACACCCGATGTTTGGAGCCATGTTCCAAAGTGTGTAACTGTAAATATATTAGTAAACATGGCAAACCATCATGTAGCCAGGAGTTTAGTTAATTTATTTTTGTGAAAGTCAAATACTTCCATGAGTTAAAATCTGAAGTCATTTCAATTTTCTGAAGTCAAAATACTTTCCAGATCCAACAATGTGAAAGCCAGTATTCTAAGAAAGATCCACATTTTGGATGTTAATACAAATATTAGTGGTAAAATAAAATTTCTTTTAGAAAAATCCATATTTTTCAGCTTCTGTGCCTTCAGTTTTGGAAGTGATTCAGTTTTGTTTTTACATTTGGAAGTCAATGACTTCCTCCCTTTATTTGGAAGTTTTGCTTTATTTTTTGGGAGTCAAATACTCCCAAAATGGAGTTACCTGAAGCCCTGCATGTAGCAGATTGGTTTATTTCTGACATGACCAAAGAGACACTGAGCAAAGATCATCAGAAGTGAATGGAAAGGAAAGGAACTGTAAATAGGTAGAAACTAAGTATATTTGATTGCATAACATATTTAGTATGAGTCCTCAAATACAAGGGAAAGATGGAGTTCTTAGCACCTTTAAACACTTCAGCATAGGGATCTTACAAGCTGATTTGGTAAGGCATTCCAGATGAGTGGAGTGGCCACAGAAAAGGTCCTTTCACTGATGATTTCAAAGGATACTTGAAACCACTGACAGATTCTCCCCAGTTGAGGGTAGCAGCAAAACCAGAGTATATCAGAGCAGGAATTTTTCTATGTAGACAAGACCCAACTGCTAAAAGAGCCATGCATGATGCATATGTGCATTATTACCACTGTCCCTGTTAGCAACAGACTCACAGAAGCAAAGGAGGTAGCTCATCTGAAATGGAATGATGCTATCACTTCTGAGAGCCATATTCTGTGGCAGTCATACTAAAGGACACATACTTATGGCATGCACAGGGCTAAAGGGCTATTTGCATTTCATTATGTGGCAGTGGCAGCCTAGCACAATGCATCCAGGCACAACTGTGGAAGGCTTTGTGCAGAGCCTCTGCACCACCCACACACTGGAGCCCTACCCACCTATGCCATCCCTGGCAGTATAGCAGAAGCCCTTTGTGACCTGATTTCCATCGGCATTGTGAAACTACACTAAAACTCTTCCCTGGCAATCTAATGGACCCCACCTCACCCAATCCCTGTTACTATTGTGGAACTGCATTAAATTCTTTCTCTGGCAGTCTGGTGGACACCCCACCTTCACACAATCTGATGTGGAAATGCATTGATGCCCATTGCTAGCACTTTAGTGTTACCCTCCAACAAGTCACTGTCAAAGCTTTCTCCCCAGACCACCCACTGAGCAAATAACAGTTCCACCTCTTGTCAGTCTCTAACTCACCCATCCTTCCATGCACAAACTGCCATCAGGTTTTCAAACATTTACTGGCTACGACCCTTCACTTTCTGCCACAGCCATCTGGTTGATAGCTAGTGAATGTGCACATACTGTAGAAACAGTTCTTTCCACAGCATGCATGCATTCCTCCTTATCAGTCAGACTGTGTCCTTCCAAAGTAGTGAGAGGAGGGTCTGTGTCAGATGTTGTCTGTGAACTAGATTGCAGCCAACCCATGGATGTGTGGGTGACTAAGGAGCCAACAGGGTTATGGGTGGTGGGTGCTCAATGGGTGAGCTGGGTGGGGACTTGACAGCAGTCCATTAAGAGATACGACTAGACTGCCAGGATAAACTTCAGTACACTTTCACAATACAGGAATGGGTGAGGGAAGGGGTGGGTCCACTTGACTGCCAAGGAAAGGCTTTTGTACAGTTCAAAATACTGGCAGGAATGGGATAAGGAACAGCGGTTCATCAGGCTGCAAGGGCAGGGCTTTAATACAGTCCCATAATACTGATCTGGTTCAATTAAGGGAGGAGGTCCAATAGACTGCCAGACGAGGCCTTTAGTACAGTTCCATAGTACTGTCAGTGATTGGGTAAGGAGGGATGTCCATTGGACCACCAATGTTTGGACCTCTAATATTGCACAGTACTGACAGCAGTTGGGGTAGAGGAACCACTAGACTGCCAGGAGTGGGCTCTGCAGTATAGCTCTGTACCAACTGGGATGTGGTAAATGGATGTGGGTCACCAGCACCACCACCGCTGGGAGGTGCTAGGGTCACACATCACTGTGTGGATTGACAAAGCAGGGTTTCATTAGCATTGTCCATTAAAGACTTTACTGAGTGTTCACGTATACAAGATAGGGATCCAGAAACAGTTTAAAACAAATTAACAAAAATTCCTCAGAATGTTGATATCTATGTCAGTAGTTATATACATAAAAAAATAACTCTATGAGACAGTAATTCACTTTAAGAGTAATAAATAAGAACTTGCATAAGTCTATAAACATTTAAAACACAACTACAAAATGTTATTGTTACTAACAAAGCTTCTAAGTTCTTTCAAAGAAAGAAGGCCTGCAGGTTGGTTATTAACATTTGCAGAGATAATAACAAAGGAGGAAAGTTGAGTGTCTTAATTTACTCTGAGTCATGTTACTAGTTCTATTTTGTACACCAAAAGATGACCAAATATTGTCAAAGGTGTCCAGTTTGTTTAAAATCTGATAGCTAAGTAAGCAACGTCTCACGATAGGGTATAGGGTTATTGGCAGTTAATCCACACTCCTGGTATGTTGTAAGGTGGCCTCAGCCCTCACAGCACCCGGGTGTGAATTAACTGCCACTAACCCCATATACCCTGGAGGATTATTGTGCTTATAACATGGGGTGACGTATGATTGTGCCAACATAAAGGCAAATGTCCTTTTTTTAAATTTAGATTTTCATGTGCTTTTTCCCAGTTTTCCTCTGACCCAAGGACCTGACAGACACACGTGTGCAGGGTGGTGCACACACACTACGGTTACTGACTCAGCCCCTTCCATCCACCCGTGGCAATTGCTGCTGCCCTACCACCTATGCATCCCATTGGACCTCCACGCAATTGGAGTGGAACTACGGGAAGGGTGGACAACCACCCCAGGAGGGAGAGCTGCCTTGACTGCTCAAACCTGCTCCCTCCCTCCCATCCCCCATGCTGGCTTCCCAATGACCCAAGGTCATTCTTGAACCAGATCACTGGTGCAGCGCTAGGTAAGGCATCCTGCGCCTCAGCCCTCTGTACCACTGGGCTAAGATATATCTCCTTTGAGGATGAAATAAATAATGTTTTTGTGTGTTCTTCCATCCCAGAAAGTAGTTCCACTGTACAAGTGTTGTACTGCGTGTAGAAACTGCAGTATAGACAGGGATGTTTCATTGACTGGATGACTCTAAACTGAAGACAGACAAGGAGAAGACAGTGTAGTATTTCTGGTCTCTCTCTCTCTCTCTCTGCTGTGTCCCACAGTCAGCTACAGTATGTAAAAGTGCAGCACAGATAGGGAAGCTTTTATTGACTGCATGGGTGTAGAGAGACCAGGAGAGGATCTCAACCTGCCACGATCATGATCATGGTGAACTCTCTCTCTCTCTCTGTCTCACCTCTGCTGCACCCATGCTCAAACTGCAGCACAGACAGGGAAGCTCTCACTGACTGAATGGGTTTACAGAGTCACGGAGAGGATTTCTATCTCATCTGATTGCCATGGGCATCTGTGTGTGTGTGTGCTCTCTCTCCACCACACCCCATACAGACACACTGTTCATCAGACACTGCACCAAGGCTTACTTAAATGCTGCTTGCGCTGTCAGAGAACCATGCTCAGGGCTGTCTCTGAACTTGTCTCTGTCTCTCTCGCACCCACAGTGTTCTCTTTGTCTGTCTCTCACCTGACAGCTGGTGGCAGCTGTCTCATATGGTTGCATATTGCCCCCCACTGTCACTACCTTCTCTTCTGTACTGCTAATAGCAATAGGTGTATGTCTGTGGAGAATGCTTTCCCACTCCTGGAGATACTGACTGCCACACAGACTGCAGATCGTGGTGGTTGGGGGGATCGACTGGACAACATATTGTGGATCATGGGGATCCAATATTGTCATGGGTGGGGGTTCTGAATACATGACAGCCTGTGTGTGTGTCTCTCTCACTGCCTCTCAAGATTGACAGCACCACAGGAGCTGCTGAACAGTAGGCAAGCATCCCCGAACCAAATGGATATCTCCCAAATTGGAATGGCAACCCTAATTTCACTAGCTGTGATTGGTCTTGGTTCAGTAATGGCTGCCTTTCACATCTCATTTCTGACCAACATAACCAGTTCCAGTCTGCCCACTGATCCTGCCTGCTACCTCCTAACAACAACTGTGCATTTACCAGCAGATAAAGCATTGGCACCTGCTGATGTTTAGCCAGTCAAGTAGTGTGTTTCTACCCATGTTATAATTGTTTTATAATAACTGGTCAGCAATTTTTCTATGGGCTGATCAGTTATAATTTCTCGTATAACCCATAGGTTATAACTGTGAGCATGAGCCTAGTTAGTTAAAAGAACGCTCTCATTGGCTAATGTGTCATCTAAGGGCAGGCTTAACACTAAAAAAGGTTGCTCCATGTCTCACTTACAGAGGAGCCATGAAGCCACACACCATATTTGAACTCTGCAGAGTTCTATTTTATTCTATTAAAACTATCAGGTTGATCCTGTCTATTTCTTTTTCTGTTATCTGGTTGATCCTGCTCTTAAAACGAAAGAGAACCGTCTTTCCACACACATACAGATGCAGCGTGAGGCCAATGGGAAAGTGTACAGTAATCGCAACAGTGGTTAGAGATTGTAAGTAAGAAAATACATAAAAACTGGAAGTATAACAAAAAAGAAAAAAACAGAAGTAGGGAGTCAAATGGTGTGTGTGTGTAAGTCAGGGAGTTACAGACACTGGGCGCAGGCTGGAAAAATTGCTGCCCAGCAATTATAAATAATAAAAGATGAAATGAATGCTTAAATTAAAATGATTGCCTCGGTGTGGATGCTTTTAATAAACCCCTGTGGCTTTGTCCTTGGGGTTTATGTAGCATCCCACACTGAGGGCAACCATTCATTTCTCATTACACACGTCCTCATCCATTATCATATATATAATTAATAAAAATTTTTCCCATAAAGAAATCTGGTTATAATTCTGTTTGTTATAATCAGCTGGTTACAATGACAAACATGCACTGGCTTTCTCTATGAGGAGATGTGAGACACTATATCTCACAAACAGTTTCCTTCAGTTGAAAACCCCACTCTCTCACACATTCGCTTGGACCGCCTCTCAAAGAATTCCAGCCTCAGTAGAAAAGACCAAGATCCCTGGTACTATATGACACTAATAAAGAAGGCTGAGGTGCATTTTATTCTAATCCCACACTTGTTCATGATCCCAAACTCAACCACTAAATCATGCCAGAATATTTGGTTTTATCCCCAAAACAAAAAAAATTTGGTGACATAGGAATGGAGCATTCAGAAATATATGAGCATAATTTATGGATTTCTTTCCAGAAATTAGAGATTAAGAACACTTTCAAAATATGTATATGAGGTCAGCTTGCCATTCCCTACATCTCAGCATGGCCCACTATCAAGTATACCCATTTCATCACATTTTTGAGGTACAGTAGTAGTAATGCAATATTTTTAATTGTAAAATTTCCTTGTATTCTCTGCTTTTTAGTGGTGTTTTCTCTACTCATACCCATTCTGTTGGTTTAATATGTAGCAGTAACCCTCAACAGGGTATGGTTACTGGGCATTAATCAACAACCTGGGTGCATTGTGAGGTATGAGGTTGGAGGCTGAGTGTCCTCACAGCACCTGGGGTGTTGATTAATCCCCACAACACCATACCTGGGTGGGTTATTGCATGTATTGTATAACATTGGCTATGTCCAGAAAGGTTTTTTTCTTGTGTTTAAAGACCAAAAGGGACTGTATCCTGCCACCTTGCAAAGTAGTCTCTAACAAATAATGAACACTTAATTGATGTTATGCACACAAAATGTTACACATACATTACTTACATGATTTTGACACTTCTGCGCATACTATGCTACCTTGCCTACACAGTTTATCCCCTCACACACACACACACACACACACACAGACACACAGACATGCAGCTGGAAGTTTTGAGGATGGTACATCACACACACACAAAACACACACATATCTCTGAGAAACCTCTCTCATTAATTATCCTCTGTGCTTACTGGTACAAAACAAACACTGCACTGGAGACATGGAACATGACTTACACAGTGAGGGATCAGGGACATGAGCTGCCCTATCTCTGTCTCTCTGTTCCTCAACCGCACAGCACTGTGTGTGTGCTCTTTTAAAGTACACACAGGATGCATGCAAACCCTTGTGGCTCTTGCTCACTATCACTAAAGGCTGACAGCTGATGTCTCAATAGGAGAGAGAGAGAAAGAGAGAGAGAGAGAGAGTTATTTTCTTCATTTAGGTATGTACCGTAGTATGTTGACTGGGAAAGGAACACTGGAAGAACACGCTGCCCGAAGAAATGTGTCTTGCGCCTCTCTCTCCTCCCCTGCCTCTACTCACATGCCATCTAAGTTGCTCTCATTCTTTCTGCTCTGTTACCAGTGCTGCCTCTTTCCCTGCCTCTGGGTGTGCCCCCTCTCCGTCAAAGCTGCCACTATTTCATCACTATGCATTGCATCACCTGGTCCCTGCCTCTCTTTCTCCCGTGCCATCCCTGGAGTGAACCACACCCACAGACATGCAGACAGAGAGAGACAGAGGTACAGCAACACTGCACAGACTGATGGTGGCATCCCTTCCAAACCATGTATGTCAGCCATATTTAGTGATAGAGAGAGAGAAGAATGAGCACTGTAGGAATTGTCCATTACATGTGCTGATGGTGATCTCTATGTTAGTGTCTCTCTCTCTCTCTCTCTCTCTCTCTCTCTGTCTCACTCACTCTCTGATAGCATGCCATCTACCTGTGCACTGCATCTTCCAATCCACTTTACTACATGGAGACACACATACAGACAGAGACGAGATTGATTCCCCATGTATGTCAGCCACATTTAGAAACATAGAAACATAGACATTGATATCAGATAAAGACTGCTTGGCCCACCTAGTCTGCCCATTTCTTACCTATTGGATAAACTGCAGATTCCAGTTACCCAACCCTACTTCCTCCTACCTCTCTATAATTACCTCATGTCTGTCCCATGCATTTTAATTCCTCCACTGATTCTGACACCACAACCTCTTCAGGAAGGCAGTTCCATGTGTCCACCACCCTCTCTGTGAAAAGTACTTCCTCATGTTGCCCCTGAGATCCCTCCTCTATCTTCAAATTGGGCCCCTTGTTCTTGTACATCTCTTTTTCTTAAAGATGCTCCTGTCTTGGACTTTGTTTATTCCTTGAGGTACTTGAATGTTTCTATCCTGTCCCCATCTCCTCCTTTTCTCAAGGTATACATATTAAGCACGTTAGTCTCTTCATATGGCTTCTGTTGCAGACCCTGCACCATTTTAATTGCCCTCCTCTGCAATGCCTCCATCCTGTCTAATTCCCTGCAGAGATGGCATCTCCTGAACTGTATGCACTACTCCAGATGGGGTCTCAGCAACTGTCTGTACAGAGGGATAACAACTTTCTGTTTTCTACTGGTGATGCCTCTCCTATATATCCTTGTATCCCCATCCCCAGCCCTCCTTACTGCCTTCTCACATTGCTTACCTACCTTAAGGTCATCTGATATGACTACCCCATTTGTGCTGTCGTTAGTACCTCCCCCATTGTGTATTCTTCCCCTGGGTTTTGTTTCCCAGGTGCATTACTTGCACTTTTTGCATTGAATATGGGCTGCCATATTTCTGACCATTCCTCAATCTTGCCAAGTCCCTTCTCATCCTTTGCACCTTTACACCCTTCCTGTGTATCAACCCTGTTGCAGATCCTTGTGTCATCTGCAAAGAGGCATACTTTTCCTTCCAGACCCTCTGCAATGTCACCTATAAAGACATTAAAGAGGACCGTCCCAATACTGAACCCTGTGGTATCCCACTAGTAACCCCTTTCTTCAGGAGTGTACTTGTTTACTATTACCCTCTGGTCCTGTTTTCCAGCCAGCTTGTTACCCAGGCTACCACCATGGGATCCAATCCCAGGCTGACTAACTTGTTTATTAATCTTTGTGTGGGACTATGTCAAATGCCTTGCTAAAGTCTAGGTAGGCCATATCCACAGCTTCTCCCTGGTCTACTACTTCCATTACCCAGTCAAAGAAATCTATTAGATTCATCTCACATAACCTTCCTGCTGTGAATCCATGCTGCCTTGAGTCCTGTGCCCCACTGGCCTCTAGGCACACAACATATTTCTTTCTTTCAGAAGTGATTCCATCATTTTCCCTACCACTGAGGTCAAGCTAACAGGTCTCTAGTTTCCTGCCTCTGCCTTGCTCCCACATTTGTGAAGAGGAATCACATCTGCCATCCTCCAGTCCTCAGGTACCACACCATCCTCCTATGATTTATTAAAAGGGTAGTCAGTGGTGTTACTAGTTCTCCTTAGTTCTTCCAGAATTCTGGGGTGAATCCCATCAGGCCCCATTACTTGTCCAGTCTGAGTTTTAGGAGTTCCTTCATGACCCTTTTCTTCTGTGAATGGACCGATATTGACCCCTCCAGAGTGCTTTTAATGTTTGTGCAATACAGACAGAGACACCCACTGCATACATAACCCTGGACACACACTGTTTGAGCAAATGCTCATTTAACTGATTAGATAGTGCATTACAACCAACAGCACTTATATTGCACTCCTCTCATTCACTTGGGAGTTTCAATGGCTGCCACTTAACATTCTTTTCTTCTGTACACTTAATGAGACCAGGCAGCACATCTCATGAGTCACTCTGGGGAACTGTGGATTAATGCTAACTTAATCCACAGCCCCACAAAGCAACTTCAACCAATAGGGTTGCACGTTTCTGTCAACCCATGTTACAATTTCTGTTAATTCTTTCAGATTTATGTTTGCTTGCACATGCACAAGAAACATTTCATGCGGCAGCTTAGGAGAGAAGCAGGTTGTGGAGGTGTGGCACTGTGGCTGCCAACGGCTGCACTGCATTTAGGTCTTGACACTGGTGGACCAATGCAGGCACACTGTGCTGATGACATTGCTGTCAAAGTTCCACCAAGTTGAAACATTTTCGCGCTGCAATAGGAAGCCACCTCGTCATTGCATCATCAGCCATTCCGCTGCAATGAGGGAGCGACCTGTCATTGCAGGGTGGTACCTTGCCATCGTGGACTCTGCTAGTTTATTTGCTGATGGGGCAGCCTACTCTCCCTCAGTATACTGTGACCCCCTTCCCCATTTGTTGTGTGATGAGAGGTGCCCAATCCCCTTGGCATCATGAGCCCCTCAACAATCTTTTCTTTGCCGACAGGGGCCCAATCCCTGTCGGCTTCTGTCCCCACTGTCTAGTAATTTGCTGATGGGGAGCCCACCCCTCAGAGCTCTCCCCATCCCCTACTCGATATGTGCCCACAGAGATGCCCAATCCCCTGTCAGCTACAGCTCACCCAAAAACACTCAGGTGACATGCTGGGGCCCACCCAGCATGCCAAATGTCCTTGTAAAAAAAAAGTCCTGTGATTTTTTTTCCCCTGTAACCTGTAAACAGAAAACTGTCTCTGAGAGCCCGCTGGCCCTCCCCAACCCACAACCACCTTCTGCGCACCCTGCCTCCCCACATCCCTCACTCCCGCGCGTCCTGGAGTCCAGCGCAACGATCTTCGTGGACCCTGAAACACGCCTGCACTCTTCAAAGCCGACCCTTAACTGAAGAAATGCTGGTAAGCTGTATAATGGCATAAATAGGGTTTTTCAACTTTGGTGCATATCTCAAGCATTTTAGGAATTTTGGCACTGAATTTTCAACATGGGGTTTTGGGACCCCTCCTCATGAATGTGGCCACTGTCATGGCGTTATTCAGTCTCAAGGTGATTTTGTGCTCACTGGTAATGGAATCACCTTTCAGGACCGATTAGCAGTAAGCAGTTAGCAGTGTTCATGTGATGGACTCTCAAAAAGCCTATGTTGCAAATTTGAGGGAAAAATAAAACAATTACTGTTTTATGAGCATGCATTGTGCAGTTTCCACGCATGCTCATAACTTTAGAATTTGTAGTATTTTCACCCAGATTTTCAAAATTGGCATTTTTCCGCACCTCCTTATGAACACTACAGATATCATTTTCACATTCTAGTTGAAATGTGTTTTGCACCTCCGATGCAGAATAACGGGTCGCTGTGGGAAATCAGTGTTCAGGATATATTGAGAAAATACCAGTGACACTGTTCATGAACAGAGGTCCTAAAATGCCTATGTTGAAAATTTGGTGATGAAAATCCATAAATGACTGTGTTTACACGCATGCGTTGTGCAGTTTCCACGTATGCTCAGAAGTGCAAGCATTTTAATATTCCCACTACAGATTTTAAACATTGCCATCTCTTCACACACCTCCCAATGGATGGTACAGCTGTCATTCTTCACATCCTGTCCAATCTGTGTTTTCATATATCTGGCACAGAATGGCATGGTCGCTGTTGGAACTCAAAGTGTGGGACACATTAACAAAATCACACTGCCATGCTTCATGAGAACAGGCCCCAAATGCTTTAATGAGGTGTGGTCACAAAAGGCCATGTTAAAATGTGTAGTAAATGTCAACAAATGCCTGGGGTGTTAGGGTTTAACCAGAACGTCCCACCATGTACAGACTGACAGGCATCAGGGTGTGCCTTTGATTGCTGACTGTAATGTTCATGCCATCCCACCCTTGTCCCCAGCCAGTCACAGGCATTGAGGAGTGCCTTGAACTCTTTGGACCCAGAGTTCACCCCATTCTCCTATACAGCACCTATTTCAGTGTATGTCCTTACGGAATAAGATGACTGTAAAGTCAACACCCCAAGACACATCTCAACACGTGTCAGTGTCTGTAGGATAGGGGTGAGGTGACATGGCATAAAGGTGGGCAATGACCCCAACTCATACCCCAATGCCTCGTCCATCTCACAGGATGGAGGTGGGGTTGGTGTGAAGTTCAATCCTTCACTGCCATTCCTATTCTACATCTCTAACTCCTGCATTTCCAATGCTAATACCAGCAAGCAAATATTCGCATTGATAAATGCTTGTTCTTCAGCTGAAACAGTGAGAGTGTCTTCACTTTCTGTTAGCGTGATTGTATGCAGTGTTAACCCCTTTTTTAAGAGTGGTTATTTTAACAAGTTAATCCCATTTAGAAGTATTCCACTGGACTGTATTTATCTTAAGAACAGGTTTCTTGTATTAACAGCCCCCTACCCACAAGATATGTTGTAGCTTATACGCTGGTTAAGAGATTCCTCTATAAAATAATTTTTTTCTAGCTGTATTTCTTAAAAAACACTCATAATCAGCTCTGTGGAGCTGTTATCCTAAACATCTACATTCCCCATCCCAGAGCCACACAAAAGTCCTTATTAGTTGAGCTGCGGCTTTCCTTTCTCAAAATCTGCACTTAAAAGTATAAAACAACTTTTAAAAATCTGCAAATTGTAGTCTATGGAGCATGCCTGCGGCCATTCTTGTACTGACATCAGAAAACTTGAAAGCGTGGGGTGCAGATCTGGATCAGGGAATGTGAACATTTAGGATAATGGCTCACAGAGCTGTTTACAAGTGTTTTTTCAAGAACTACATCCAGAAAAAATGTTCTTTATGTAGGAGTGTAAGCTACAACATACCTTGGAGGGAGGGAGAACTGTTAAGTCTAGAAACCTGTTTTTAAGCAGCATTCTATTTAGAGCATTCCTTACCTGTAGGTAAATGTGAAAAATTAAATCTGTGTATGCCAAATATTTTAAGCTATGTAAAGGCCATTAATGTGCTTATTTGTGGTTCAGATACATACTGCAGTCTTTAATATCTAGTTTACCCAATCCTGGGTCAAAAGTGGTTTATTGTAAAACAAATGTTATGGTTATTCCAGAGGGTTTATTGTGTACTGTTGGGGTTTTGTATGTCTAGCACTCTTACAACACTTTCTATTACTCCAACAAAATAATTTAGGGTTATGTTGCCTCTAAGTTCTGGGAGAAAAGGAATAAAGGAAGTTTGTTATAATTAGAGGTGTAACATATAATTTTGATGGCTAGCCAGGGTGGGGGTCCTTTAGTTTTGTGATTATTTAAACGTAATTTAGCTTGTTTGAGCATGAAGGCCTCATTATATTTTTTTCCACCACTGCAATGAAAAAAGCGCTTTTTCTGATTTTGATTTGAGTTTATTCAAGGCAAGCTAAGGGAAGTTGTGGTTGTTAGATCATAGATGTTCCTTAATGACTTGGTTAATTTTATTATCTAACCTTCAGGAAAGGATTGTTGGCTGGTGCGGTGTCACTGAGGGTTGAGGTACTGGATGCCGACTTCACACTATGCTGGTGGCATGGGCTCAGGAGTGAGCCTCAGGTTGCCGGGGCTTGGTTGGGGAGGAGAGGATTGAGTGTCCGAGAAGTACCCTCCTGGGGAGGGGTGGGCTGTAGTTCCTCGGCAACAGTGACTCCCAGTGTAGGATGGATGTTCCACAGCTGGGAACCATGTTGGGAAAGAATGGAGGCAACAGGGTACATTCATAGAGTACATGCAGGTGCATGCCTGTCTCATGCTGGACATCATTGCATGTCCACAGCTCTGGAGGGTCACACTCTTGAACAAGGAAAGGTCCTGCCTCCCTGAGTTGATGATGATGCCTGCCTCCATGCCAACCACTGGATCCCACTCACCTGGTCCCCAATATCCTCTGACCCTTGGCCTGCCTGCTGACAAGCTTGATTTAAAGAGCATCAAAGTTGTGATCATGGCCCTGCCCTGGTTGTGCAAGCAGTGGTTGTTTTTGTCAGTAGGTGCAAGGGGGTCTGATCGCTGAGGGATTCAGGATGGGGTTCTCAGGTTGGGCAGGAGAAAGCCAGGCATCTGAGGAAGTCTCAGGGACAGTGGCAGGAGGGAAATAAAAAAAAAAAAGAAAGGATTATTGGTATGTTTTACAGCATATAACATATCTTAAGAGCTGTTACCACTTGGATCAAATACATTTTTCGTGATAATGAGAGGTTTGACTTACTGGTAGCATGTCAAGTCCGGGGCATACAATCTAGCATGGTTGGAAACTGCACTGACAAAACTAGGCAAGTCACAACTGTGCCTAGAATTCCACCAGAAACAAAAATGTAAATTAACACATTTCACTAGAGTGGTGGTCCATGGCAGTGTTGTGTTGTAATAGTAAATCACATCTAAAACAAAGATTCTTGGCGGTATTCTTCTGGGGCAGTTTCGACTTGTCAGAGGTTTGGCTAAGCTGTTCCTACCGTGTGCTGTATTGGTTTCACGGATTGATGTGGAGCTTGGCTGACTTCTGCCTATCAAAATCATTTAGTAGGGGAGTCAGATTTGATTGTAAGGTATTGTAAAGTCATTATTGAAGACAAGTCCTAAATATGTAAGATTTTTCTTGACAGAGCTGTTCATTTTCTCTCTCAGGTCCATTTTGATTTTTCAGGACAGAAAAGGGACTGATCTGGATTTTATCCCAATTCAATTTTAAACCTGAGAAACAGCTCAAGCCATCCAGAATAATTTGGAGGTTATTAATAGAGCTCACTGGATTACCCCTAGGAGTAGGTCATCTGCAAAGGTGGAAAATTTATCAGTGTTTCCTATGTTTAGTCCCTGTATTCCAGCAGATATGTTGATAATCCTGATAACTAGTTCTAGCATTAAAATAAATAAGTAGGGAGGCAGTGGACAGCCTTGGCTAGTTCCTTTGACTAGCTGGAAAGCTGGGGAAATAAGTCTGTTAGTTATTAGCTCAGCAGCTGGCTCCTGTAGATTGTAGAAATACAGAATATAAATTGGTCTTCAAACCCAAAGGCTCCTAATTTGCTATAAAGATAGTCCCAGTTTAGGGAGTCAAATACTTTGAGCATATGTAATGATACTGCAACGGCAGGGATTTTGTTTTTGTTGGAGGAGATTACATTATATAGCCTTCAGATATATATCTGCCCCAGATCTTCTTTTCATAAATCCTGTTCCTTTTCTACCTATTAATTTATATAGGAGGTTTTGTAGCCTGTTTGAGTGTACATTGGTGAAGATCATAAAATCATTGTTTAGCAATGAAATGGGCCTTTAGCTAATGCTTTTTGTTGGTATAAGGGAGATAAATCTTTTTTTTCATTGCTGTAATCAGAGATTTTTGTTTCTAGGCTTCCAAAAGTGCATTACAATATATTTTTCTATTTTAGGGCTAAGAAGTTTAGTTTCCCGTGAAGCCATCAGGTCCAGGCATTTTCCATTTTGTTGATCTTCAATAACCTATGTTATTTCTGTAATGGATATCTGTTTATTTAATGTATCATTATCTTGTATAGATATGTATGCTATCTCTGAGATATGTATGCTATCAATGTTGGCTTATATCTAATGTATTAATCACATTTCTTTAAAGGAAGATGTGATCAATCTTATAATATTTTGTGCCTATTGGAGAAAAAACATATGGGGCCTGATTTTCAAAGGGGTGGAATAATGTAAGGGACTTGCATTAAAAGACTGTGATGCAATGGTGACTTGAGTCACAACTTGTGGCAATCACAATTTTCTAATGCAGCCTTCATCACATCCTGATACAGCTGCATCAAAGCCCCCTTACAGTACAAGGTTGTGTCAAACAATCCAGTGTACCAGGTCACAAGGGCGGCTTGCACAGTGGCAGGCTGTGACATCATCTTTTTGATTTTGCAGGCCCCCAAGGTGGACACAGCAAGGGACTTCTCTTAGACCAGCCAGGAGGTGGTCTAAAGGAGGAGGGTGAGGTCTGAAACTGGATTTGCTGGGGCAGATGGGGCATCTGAGGTGGCATGGGGAACTGGGGGACAGCTAGGTAGGAGGAAGTGAGTTGGCACTCACGGGGTTCGTTTGATTTATGTATATAATATTGTAATTCAGGTCATATTAGTGTACTGTACAGTACAGCACTATGATGAGTACACTAACATACAGTAACAGACACATCAACTCATCCAAGAGGGTCAAGTGATATGCCTGAATAACACTTTTGTCAGAGTGACATATTACGTAGCAGGCCTCAAACACTGTACGCTTTACCAACTGTTACAATTCTCACCTATATACCTATTTTGGGGAGTGCTCTTTGTATACCTTCACTGCTGATGAGAAGAGGCCACTCATCATGGAGGGTCCAGGGACAGAAGGTATCATGACACCAGGTAGGCTCAGCCCTGGCAGCTGCCCCATTCCCACCTGGTAACCTGGTATCATGTCATCTTCTGTCCTTGGAACCTCACTATGGCAGTCTCATCCCATCGGCTGTGAGGGTTTGCAAAGGACACCCCAGTAATAGGTATATAGGTGAGGATTGTAATGGTCAGTGTAGCATACAGAGTTTGAGGTCTGCTGAGTCATGTGTCAATCTGACAAAGTGTTATTCAGGCGTATCACTTGTTTATCCTTGGATGAGCTGCTGTCAGTTATTGTATTTTATTGTACACATAATAGGTTCTATACTTTATAGTATACTAATATGACTTGAGTGGCAATATAGTTATACAAAACAAATCAAATGCACCCCACTTGGTGCCAGCTCCTCAGTCTCATATGCAGCTGTCCCCTGATCCCCATACCACCTCCTGTGACCCTTCTGCCCCTGACTCTCTTCTGTTCAGCTGCATCACCTCCTCTGACCATCCCAGACCCTTTAGTATTGCATGTGGGGGGGGCTTATCCCTACAACAATTCCTAAATGTGCTACGACTGTTTGGCAATGCTGTTAGCTTACAGCAAACCTGAGGGGGTATGGGTCCAGGGCCCAGTTCTTTTCTAAAAGTAGGCACAAGGTACCTGGTGCACTAGAGTTTTTCATAGCCCTGGAGCAATGCAATATGCATTACTCTGAGGATTCTTTGAAAACTGAGCCCATAATCTCTCCCTTGTGGATGTGTTACGTGTTAGGAATCTGATACACCTGCTTCTTTGAGTAGTTTGAGAAGTATTGCTCTCACTTTGGTTGGTTCAAAGTCGGATTTCCAATTATTTCTATCTAACTATGGAGTCAGAATGTAATTAAAGTCTCCACCCATTATCAGTTCATACCTATTAATGGCAATCATGTGTAGAGCCAACGGTTGAAGAATTCAGCTTGTCCAGAATTAGACATCTAGATACTGTAAGTAGCTATATTATTACCATTTAGTGACCCTGTGAGAACCTAATACTTCCTTTCGCTTATACACAGTACAATTGTGTTTAGTGAAGTTGGCACCATTTTTGATAAGTATTGCCACACCTCTTTTCTTTGAGTTACAGTATAACAATGTTTTACAGTTGCCACTTAATCATACGCAATTCATCAGCTTGTGATAGGGCTATATCTACATTGCATTTGTGTTGATAACATAATGGGTAGGATTAACAAAAGGAGATGCACCCAGTGCATACTCAGATGCACCAGAGACAACCCAACCATGCACACAGAGGAGATTCTGGCAGGGGCCAATGTGCCGCACAACCCCGATGTGCCGACACATCTGGGACAAAGTGACACTGCCAGTAATGATTTGAGGTGCAGCCTGGAGGGGCTGTGAAAGAGGGTGTGCCCATGCTACTGGGCATCCCCATTCACAGCTCCTATTCTGTGGTGCATCCCTGGGGCAAGTCTGGGGATGCATCACAGAAAGATAAGTCTAGGAAAACCAGACTGAAGAGGGTGGCCACCCACAGGCAGGCTGCCTGCATTGCAGGCAGCAGCAGGAGCCTGCCCACCCTGGAAGTCCAGTGTCCCCCACCCAAAGCCTCCATAACATGCCGCCTACATGGCAGTATTAGAAAGGCAGGACACCCCTCCAAGCTCCGTAACATGCCACTCTCCGCGGCTGTAGTAGAGGAGGCACCCTCTCCCAAGCCCCATGACACGCTGCACTCTGCAGCAGTATTGAGAGGTCTGAACCTTCCTCACCCCAAGCCCCCATGAAAGCCACCTCTGCAGCAGGTGGATGATCAGGATTGACTCACCCCCAGCCAGCTGTCCCCAGCCCACCCTCTTCCTTTATCCAGATGCGGTCCCACAATCGGCAGACAGCTCAACCCACCCACATACTGCCATGGCTGCCTGCCAACAGAACTGTCTGAGACTGATATTCATACTGAGCCTAAAGCCCATTGGTGGACCAATGGGCTTTGGTAGTATGGCAGCTGTCAGTCCTAGACAACTTTTGGTGGGGCAGCTGTGGTGGTATGTGGGTGGATTGAGCTGCCTGCTGATGGTGGGGGACCGTACTGGGGTATGGGGAGATGGGTGAGCTGGGGGTGCCTGGGTGGGGCTGTGTCATCCTGATCGTCACCTGCCATGGAGGCTGGCTTTCATTGGGGCTTGGGGCGGGGTGGGGTGTCTAGATCTCTCAATACCACCACAGAGAGTGGCATGTTATGGGGGCTTGGGGGGTTCTGTTTTCTAATACTGCTGCAGGAGCAGCATGTTAAAGGGCTTTGGGGTATGTTTAAAGGACGGTACCACTGTGGTGAACAGCAATTCTGGGATGGGTCAGACCAGGGAAGGGTAGGGGATGTCTACAGTTTGGTGCATTCCACTGGGCATCCCTCTGGGTGCAATGTAAATGGGTCCATAATAGCATGCTAATGGTCCCTTTGCACCATGCATGCCTAATGGTCTCATTTGCATGCCCTGGCTGTGAATAGCATTTTGGGCACAGAACATCCTGAGATGTGCTGCCCCAAAGGGTTCACAACCTGACATGGGGGATGCACCGGCGCAGCCTAGGATGCCATGACACATCCTAGGTGGGACACAACTGCGCTTATTCACAGAGGGGATGCACCGGGGCATATCCTGTGTCTCCTCTGTGAATCACCCAATTTGCATTCAGTACTTCTCCCTTTGTGCTGGGTCAGCCAAAATGCACTGAGCGTATCTCCTTTGTGAATCCTGCCCTATATCTTTTCTCTCAATAGGTAAATTAATTCCATTAATGTTCCATGAGGATATTTTATATACTGTGGAATGACTGATTGTAATATGTACTCAGAGTAATCTACAGAACTATTAGACCTTGTGTTAATTCAGAATTATGACTAAGAGTGGGCTTTCAGGGCTAGAAAATCTTATCAGGTGAATTAACACTACTAGCAGTTCAGATGCACGAGACCTTCTGAAATAAAATAAGCTTTGATATGATTTGTATAAACCTATGAAAACTTTAGTACATCTATTAGGTTAAAAATTAAATTTCATTTTGCAGTCAAACACTCTTTATATAGTGTAGTATAATAGAATTACAGTAGAACATAGAAAAGAAAATTGCACTGTGCAGTAGCTAATGAATTATTAAACTTGAATAAATATCATTTGAGTAACTAATTGTTGAATCATGAAGAAAGATAAACTTTGATGTAACACAGTAAAACTAATTAGTGGTTTCTAGCATCTCTATAGCTGCAGGGGCTGTTGGGCACATGAGACTACTCCTATGTGCCAGCTGATGATTCTGTCCTCTTGTAATGGTGATTCTATGCATTGAGACGTCCATCAGTAAAATCATATTTTTTTATTTATTATTTTTATTTTATTTTAGTCTTTGGTAACCGGGCAAGGCCCACTAGGCACAACTGCCTGTTTTCAGGGCAACCTGGGATCATTGGGTGGTTAAGTGATTTGCTCAGAATCACACAGTATGCAAGTGGAGGTTGGGAGAATCAAACTCAGGTCTGGTCTGCTGGATGTATCAAGCTCGTTCACACCTCGTTCCTCTAACCTCTAGACTATACTGCCATCCCAATATAAATTATAACATAGTTAAAAAGGTCTATTCATTAGACACAAATATTTCTACCACCTTCAGACCATTGTAGAAAACTGCTGTTTAGAAGCAAATGAGCCAGTCAGTTTCAAGAAGTATACAAAATGAAAAGAAACAAAATAAGTCTTAACCATTTGTCTAGCAATCGAATTTGGAGTCATTTAAGGAGTGGACACCAATATGCTTTATTTGCTTGTGATACACTTATTTAGCAGATCTGAAAGCTGTTAATGTTGCACATTTCTGCTACAGGAGACCCCAAGCACTTTAGTCTGCTTTGTGATATAGTTTAAATATCGGGGTCCATCTGTACTGCTCATGATATACCATACTATGAAAAACAGGGAGGTAATGGTCTGACAGAGCCAATACAGCATAACTGAGGTTCTCCACCAAATGTAATGCCAGGGGCCGTCCCCTACTTATATTGCTAGCTAGAGGTTTGCCATGTGTCCTGATGTCAGAGGGCACAGTCCAGTCTGTGAAGATCTACTGCAGGAACCCTCTCAAAGTAGGATCTGAGTTCTCCCAAAGGCCCCCTAGGCCCAAATTCACTATTGTTTTACTGATGTGTTGAATAAACCATGTGGTTGCCAATTTCAAAATAGTGAAATATGTTCCAGAAATGTAAATGCAAGCACTTTATTTGAAGTATATTAGAAATAGAAAACAAAGGTCAATTATGTTAAATTTGATTGAGCTAGTATGTACCTTCCAAGCAAATCACCAGTTCAGAAACTGTAAGTTATAGATTTAAGCAATATACACGAGAGGGCGAGGTGATGCTAGGATTTATCCATGCCTGGTGTGGTTTGGCCACAAGGCCACTGGCCAAGTGAGGAAACAACACCAGAAGTTGTTAAATCCTGGTATCAACCATGCCCTCGAGTGGGATATTGTGATTACACACACTCACCTGCTATTTTTTTCCTGAGAAAAAATATGAAAACTGTGTTTAACCACCATTTAAAAGTGACTGAATCTGACATCTTTTATGTTTGTGTTTTGCAGCTTGCAGTAATTTCTCTGTGGAGATGGCAAAGGACTGAACCTGACATCTTTTTGTTTGTGTTTTATGGTTGCAGTAATTTCTCCTTGGAGATAGCAGATGTGGCTTGCTGGCACTTTTTTTCCCATGGGGTAATAGCAGGATTTGCATGTTGTAAAATGTGCTAGCCAGAAAATCAAGAAAAGTGTTATAAGACCCATTGCATAATTTATAGAAGAGTACAGCTGCAGTGTATGAACAAAGGCAGTATAGTGCAGTGGTTTAAAGCTCTGAGCTGCAAATCTGGTGACATCTAGCAGACCAGACCTGGGTTTGAATCCCACAGTTTCCACTTACATACTGCCTGACCCTGAGCAAGTCACTTAACTTCCCTGTGCCCCAGGTGGCTACTGTAAAAAGCTTTCAGCTTAGTGTGCTACCCTGTTACAAACTAATAAAAAAAAAAAAAAAAAAAATTGTCATGCCAGGAAAAAAAAATACTAATAAGTGGTAGGAAGAACAAGCCTTCAGCGGGTGGTACAGTCCATGATGTTAATACTTCCGTGAGTATCTATGTATTCTTCATTGTATCATTGTTCAACAGCATGCTGGAGAGCTGTATCAGATAGGGGAAGAATTCACAGAGACAAGGTGATGATCGCCCAGATTTTTGGGTGGTAAGTTAAAAATAGCAGTGTCTTTTGTTTTGCTGCATGATTTACAAGCATGTGTAGGGGTGTAGACACAGACCTCATGGTGAACCTGAGACCTGCTTTAAAATATGCCTGTTGCAGCAAGATTAAACTGGCAAGCGAATTGAGAAGCAAAGATGTTTCAAGGATTTAAACCTGTTAGTGATTTAAAGGTCAGCCAGATGATTTTTGATCTGGTGAGGAGATGGCAGAGCTGTCTGAAAGATGTCATCACTCCCTTCTCCCACACCTGGATCTCTGCTGCCTCAATTTTTTTTGTCGTGTAACACCATTCCTGTTTTGCATGTAGCCCCAATCTTTTTGTGGTTGAGCAGATCAGTTGGGGAAGTACTGATATTATATAATAGCTGGATATATTGTTGTTTTTTTTTTTACAATGAATATATATGTGTGTGTGTATATGTGTGTGTGTGTGTGTGTGTGTGTGTGTATATATATATATATATATATATATATATATTAGAGGCAAACTCTGTTTAATGCATCAGTTAGGGTTGTTCCACAGTGACATAAGTGAGAAAATTTGGTATTAGGGTTGAAAACCCCTTGGACCCCCAGCTCACTCCCCAACAGGCATTGGGGTGCATGAGGGGTCATCGGCCCCAACTCTCACCCCATCACATGTGTAAAGAAGCAGAGGTATAGGAGAATGTGGTGAGAGTCATGACCAATGATTCCAATGTGTACCCCAATGCAGGTTGGGGGTGGGCTGGGGTCCAGGGGGTTTCAACCTAACACCAAATTTCCTCACTTTTGTCACTGTGGAACAACCTAACTAATGCATTAAACAAATATTTTTGCCTCTAATTTCCCTTCTTTTGAGAATGATAACGAGAACTAGTGAATGTAATGCGTGGCGGAGTGAGGTCCCTTTGGGCCCCATGCTCCTGCCACGGATGTCTTGTCACATAGTAACATGGTGCCCATAAAAATGCAAATGGTAATGCATGGTGACACAAAAGCAAAACACAAAGATGAACAGTACTGTAGACACAAATGGTTAAAATAATGCAAACACATGCAAATGAAAATGTAAAGGGTAATGCACATGGTGGCATAGATGGAACAGTAAGTGAAATGGGTACGGAACCGCAAGCAGAAGTGGTAAGGGTAACAGTAATGTAAGCACACAGGCTGGTTTTCCCAAAAGCTGCATACAGAAAGACAGTGAGTACAAAAATGTATGCATAATAATGGGTCTCGGAGCAGAAAATGAGGAGTTGGAATACTAAATTGCTTATTTCTCAGGAACCATACGTCATAGAAAAAAATAAAAGTCTTATGATTTATGACTTTCTTGGCTAGTTATGTACTTAGCCCCAGTAGGGTGCTAAGCATTTTCTGACAAAATTCCATATCTGGCACCATTTCTGAGTTACAGGCATTGAAAGTCACGGCAAGCGCCGTAATGTTATCCTATGGGACAAAAAGAGAAGTTATTAGTGCCATAACTTTGCCTCCCTGTAATATTTTTTCACCAAACCACCAAAAGGTACATCTGTGGGATGTTGGCTTTCTTCCCTCCAAATTTCAGTATAAAAGACCAAACCGTTATTTTGCAGCAGGGTGGCAAAATTCCTGTCATGCAGTGGACGCTGCAATGTTAGTCTATGGGAAAAGTGTCAACTTTGAGTACCATAACTTTGCATCCATGCAATATTTTGTCACCAAGCTACCAAAAGGCACATCTGTGTGATGTTGGCTGCCTTCCCTCCAAAGTTCAGCCCAAAAGACCAAACCGTTAATTTGCAGCAGGGTGGCAAAGAATTCCTGTTATTTTGGGCATAATGTCGCAAAGTAGTGTCGTGATTTGTGAAAGCATTCGCAAAAATTTGAGACACTTTTGTGAGTGTGACACTACTTTGTGACACTACTTTTCCAGAAATTAGAAAACATATTTCTAGGGTGTTTAACCTTAAAATAAAGAATGCCTATCATCCTAAGGGTCCAACTAGGTAAACACAAAAATAATTGTGTTGCTAGAGGGTCCCAAATTTAAATGCCAAGCATTTTTCTGATCACCAACTGAATACAAAATGATGGATTTTCAACACTACTAGGGCCATTTGCAACACTAAAAAGTGCATTTGAGACACTGTTGAACTTTTTGTTAACTTTTCCCATTGACTTATAATGGGAAATAGTTTTTGAATAACTTTGAACTGTTTAATATGTTTTCATGAAATCTTCAAAAGGCACATAAGGTACCCCGTCTGCACCTTCCTGAAGTTTTGGACTGGTCACGAAACCGTGCTACCTGCAGGGACAAGCAAAGAATTCAAAAACATAAATGTGTTTGCAGATCATGCTTAAAACTCTGCAGCTGTATATCTGAACAATATGAAAGTTGGCAGATCCCAAGATGATGTATGGTTCTTGATCATGCATTCCAAATTTCAGGCAAATCCATTATATATATATATATATATATATATATATGTTAGGAGAAAGGTAACTTCTATGTTAAACCCAAATTGTTGAAATGTTAATAACTTTGGAACTGTTCAGTGTATTTACCTGAAATCTGCCACCCATATGTCTCTTGACTTGCCAAGTTTCATGGGAATCTGGTTTGTGAATCCCAGATGTAGAGGGTTGAAAACACAGAAAATCCATGTTTTTGACTTTTCTTTGTCTACCTGGATCTCAGAAATGGATTTAGGTTGTAGTCTGAAATGTTCAGGGTAGAAAGCCTTTGCTGCAAAGATGTGCCTTTTGAATGTTTGGTGAAAAATATTAATCTGTTAAAAAGTATTACACTTTAAAATTTCCCATTATAGCATATGGGTAAAAAAAAATTGATCTGAAAGTGAAAGCAGGTAAAGAGCCCTAAAACCTGTTTCTTTGCCACATAATAGCAAGAAAATGGTTAGGACATTTGTGCTGAAATTTGCTGGGTGGAAAGTCCTTGTCCCACAATATGCCCTTTGCTGGTTTGGTGAATGAGTGGACACCAGTTCCATAGTTACAGCACTCTGAAGTGTGTTGTGATCATGGCACCTTTGGGCTATATCTCAAAATGGTTTGAGACATGGATTGTTTGTTAAGCATAGCTTAAGTATGCATAGAGGTAGCCAGGCCATCAATGAAACTGTGAAGGAATTTTACCTAAGTTCCTATAGTTCCTGAGATATTGCAACTTTGCAACACAAGGGTTAACTGGAATTGCTCTGGGCATGCTTATGTCTCTATACTTATGGATAGATGGGATCCCAGGGCCCATAGGGCCCTGCACTCCACATTTGGATCCCATTATGCAATAATGAGAGTCAGGTCCTACATTATGCAGTACGGGGCCCTGCAGTCCAAAACAGAGATGTGATATCATTAATAAATAAGTACACTTATGTATAGATGAAAGCACAGGGCCCTCTGGGACCTGGGCTCTCACATGAAAATCAAAGACAATTATAAAATGTATGTACGATGGAGCACTGGGAATGGAGGGCCTGCACTCCACAAAACATATGAGTAACATTACACTTTCTCAAAGAAGGTTATTCATTGCAAAAACTTCATTGATGCATCAGTTAGGGTTGCCATTAGAGTGACTAAAGTTTTGAAATTCAATGTTAGGGTTACCAACTCTACCCTCTGCCCCTACTCTTCCCACACACCAACAGGCACAGAGGTGTGCCTTGGGGTCATCGGGCCTAACTTTCACCCCATTGTACTATACTATATCACTCAGCTTGTTAACAAGTGAAATAGGATGAGACTTAGTGCCAATATCCCAAAG
The DNA here is from genome assembly GCA_016271365.2 of Neoceratodus forsteri. Lineage (NCBI taxonomy): Eukaryota > Metazoa > Chordata > Ceratodontiformes > Ceratodontidae > Neoceratodus > Neoceratodus forsteri. The sequence goes on from CM028130.1 coordinate 62,873,317, forward strand.
GCACCTAGACAACTGTTGTTGTGTGGAGTGTGGGGGTGGGTAGGGCTGGTAACCTAACATCAATTTCTAAACTTTTGTCATTGTAATGACAACCTAACTGATGCATTAATGAAGTTTTTGATATATATATAAGGTGTGTATATATATATATATATATATATATATATAATATTTGTATCTTTCTATATGTGTGTATATATATATATATATATATATATATATATACTGTATATATTCATGGTGAAAAACTCCATTTAATGCATCAGTTAGGCTTGTTCCACAGTGACAAAAGAGAGAAATTTGGTATTAGGGTTACCACCCCTTCCACCACTTCTGCCTTACCCCTACCAACAGGCATCAGGGTGTGCATTTGGGTCATCGGCCCTGACTCTCACCCCATTCCATACAGGTAAAAATAAGCTGAGGTGGTGCAGCATAGGAGAATGGGGTGAGAGTTAGTCTTAATGACCCTAATGCACACCATGATGCCTGTTGGTGGGGGCAAGGCAGGCATGGGGTGCAAGGGTGGTAACCCTAAAACCAAATGTCTTCACTTTTGTCGCTGTGGAACAACCCTAACTGATGCATTAAATGGATTTTTTTGCCATGAATTTCCTTCTGCTTGAGAATGTGCAATACAAATAGTGAATAAAATGTGGTGGTGGGAGCACGGGACCCTTTGGACCCCACATTTCCACCATGCTGTCCAAGTCTGCATAATAACCATAACAATAAGGCTAACACTAACAGAAACAGTAATGGTGAGTGAAACACAAATGCTAATGGTAACTGTAACACCAACAGAAATGTTGACGTAAAATGCAATCGGTAACTGATACGGTAATACAAACAGAAATGCAAAAGCAACTGGTAATGCAAACAGTAACACAAACGCAAATAGTAACTGTAACAGCAAGCTGATGTAAGGCAACAATGCGAAAAGTCTGTATCTCACTTAGTTTCCAATATAACAGCACAAAGGAGATGTAATCCAACAGTTGTGAAAAGTCTGTATCTCACTTTGTTTCGAGATAATGGCACAAAGACAATGTGAGTCAACAGTAGCGAAAAGTCTATATCTTGCTTCATTTCCAAGATAATGGCACAAAGGTGATGTGATCCAACAGTAGCAAAAGACTGTATTTCACTTCTTTTCTGACATAACAGCACAAAGGTGATTTGAGCCAACAGTAGCAAAAGTTTGTATCTCACTTCATTTCTGAGATAATGGCACAAAGGCTAATGTGAACCAAACCACTGAAAGCCACCTTTGTACCACGGTACCTACACTATAAATTTCAAGCCACTAGCACCATGCATACCGCTATGCACCAAATGTTTACTGCATCACACAGTATCTCCACAGTGAATTATTTTCCCAAAATGTAAACAGCATAATTCACATCTCCAGGACATCCACTCAACACCCTCAAATTATTTCATGTTAAAAGACCAAACCATTCCAGAGATATTCAATTTTAAAGTTTGTGCATCTTTAAGAAGTCTTCCACTACAAAATGGTAGAACTCAGGACAAAAATGTGTTAAAATGGCTGACCTGGTGGCATAAAATCTTTAACCATGAGGGGCCAAGTTCAAATAGCAATAACTCTGGAATGGAACATTTTTCACCAAACAAAAACAAGCATCTTCCATAAGCACTGGACTTTCGTTGCCAAGCTTCAGACCAATAAGTTACACAGTGGCTGTGCTATGAGTCACATATGATAGTGAAAAAATAGCAAAACTAATTTTTGGCACTTCACTGCTCATAAACAGTATATACCAGTGGATAGAAATTGGTAAATAAAGAGATGTACCATGCCACTCCATGTGTACTAAATCTTATCCAAATCTCTTCAATGTTTGCAGAGCAGCATGAGCATAAAACTGCACACTAGTGCTGAAAAATAAATATGTGCCTTCATTGTGCAAAAATGTGTATAGTGTCAAACAGAAACTTGTTAATCCACAGAAGATCCTCAGTATACCAAGTATTACAAATGTCACTAAATCAATTCAACAGTTGTAAAGTAATAATCACACAAAGAATGTGATGTTTAACCAAAAACACAAACAGTATTGCCAACGGTGATGCAAACAGACACAATAACATAAACGGTAACAGAAATGAAAAGCAATCATTAATGATAATGCAAATGGAAGCACAAATGATAATTCAAGTGGAAATACAAGCGGTAACAGTAATGGTGACACAAGCATAAACAGTAAGACAAATGTTAATGGTAACGTAGCATAAGTGTAAAAGCAAATGTAAACAGTAACGTAAACACAAACGCTAATGGTAATGCTAACAGTGATACAAATGGAAACACAACACAAATGGTTACGTAAACGTAGTGCAAATGCAAATGGAAACAGTAACGGTAATGTAAACAGAAACACTAATGATAATAGTAATGGTGATGCAAACGTAAACGCAAATGGCAACACAAACACAAGTACAAATGCAAATGGTAATGGTACGTTAATGGTAAAGGTGATGCAAAAGGAAACGGTAACATAAATGGTAGTGTAAATGCAAGTGCAAACTCTAATTGTAACAGTAACGAAACAAAAACTCAAATGGTAATAGCAAATGGTAAATAGTTACACAAATGGTAACGTAACACAAATGCAAAAGAGTAATGCAAGGGGTGATGCAAAAGGAAACAGTAATGTAAATGGTCATGCAAATGCAAACATAAAGGATAGAATCAGGGTAACAGAAATGCAAGCAGAAACATAAATGCAAATACTAACAGTAATAGTAACGCAAACGCACATGCTGTTGAACCCAAAAGCTGCACCTGTGTGCCACAGAACAGAGGTAAAAGAATGGCCATAATAATGGCCCTTGTACCAGAAAAAAATGAGCACTTGAATACTAAATTGCTTATATCTCAGGAACCATAAGGTGTAGAAAAAATTAAAATCTCATATTATTTATGACTTTCCAGGGTTAGTATTGTGCTTAGCCTCCTAGTAGGGAACTAAGCATTTTCCTGACAAAGTCTGTGTCTCAAACCATTTTCGAGATAATGGCCTGAAAAGCCTTGGCAGATGCTGTAATGTTATCCTATGGGAAGAATTGTCAACATCAGAGTGCCATAACTTTGCAGCCCTGTAATATGGTATTTTGTCACCAAACCACCGAAAAGCATATTTGTGTGAGCTTGGCTTTCTTTCCTGCAAATTTCAGCTCAAAAGATCAAACCATTCTTTTGCAGCAGGGTGGCAAAGATTCCCTATTGTTTTGGGCAATGTGCAAAAGAAATTCTGAAAGTGTTGCATTTGTGACGGTACTTTGCAACACTACTTTTACAAAAATTTTAAAAATATATTTCTGGGGTGTTTACCCCAAAAAGATATAGTTAGCATCCTCATGGCTCGACTAGAGTGAACACAACAAATTATTGTCCCTAGAGGGTCCAAATTTAAATGCCAAGCATTTTCTGATCACCAACTGAAAAAATGGCTGAATCACAAAAGTAAAAGTGTAACTTGAGCACTAAAAACTACATTTGCGACATTTTAAAGATTTTGTTAACTTTTCCCATAAACTATAATTGGGAACAATTTGTTTTGAATAACTTCTGAACCATTTAATATTTTCACGAAATCTTTGAAAGACACATCAGGGACCCCTGCTGCATGTCCCCTGAAGGTTTCAGCCTGATTGTGCAAAACATGCAGGATGTAGGTGCAAGCAAAGAAATGCACAAAAACAATAATATATGATTTTTTTGGTGCTCTGTAGCTCCATAACATGTACATCAACCACAGCACAACTTGGCAGGTCCAGAGATTTATGGCACCAAGATAGAGTACATTCCAAATTCAGGCAAATCTGTCATACGAGTTTGCAAAATTATTAAGCTGCCAAATTTCTGATTTAACCTTAAATGGGTTACTCAACCCTAACTATAGTGGCACTACATGTCACTATTATATATATATATATATATATATATATATATATACACACACATATATATGTATATATATTCATTACAAAAACTATATTAATGCATCAGTTAGGGTTTTTATTAAAAGTATAAAAATCACAGGAAATTCGACCATTAGGTTTACCAACCCCTACCACTAACCTCCACACACTAACAGGCATTGTGTGTGCCTTGGAATCATTGGTCTTAATTGTTACCCCATTCCATGTGTAAACAAGATGAGGTGGTTCAGTATAGGAGGATGGGTGAGGGTTAGGCTCAATGATGCAAGGCACACCCTGATGCCTGTTGTTGTGTGGAGGGTGGGTGGGTGGAGTGGATGGTAGGTTGGTAACCCCAATGTCAAATTTCCCAACCTTTATACTTTAATAAAAACATTAAGTGATGCATTAACATAATTTTTCACAATGAATGTCCCTACTTTTTGAGAAGTGTAATGTAACTATAATATATATGTATATATAATATAAGGAGTGCTAGCTGCACATTCGAGCAGACTTGATAGACCTCTAGGCCTTTATCTGCTAGCAAATTTCATATGTTCTTATGTTCAGTAACTGGTATGGAGTTGTGGGCACATGGGCTTCCAGGCCCTGTGTTCCCCTCACGCTACCAGTTGTTACGTAATAATATGCATAAGTGGGAGTGCAGGCCTCTGGGTCCTGCACTTCCCACTACATAAAATATGGGCATACTGAAGCCCTATAGACATAAAAAGTAACCCTTGTAACACTAATTTTGCAATATCTCAGTAACTGTAGCAGCTATGGAAAACATTCCACTGCAATTGTAATTATGACTTCAAACCTCCATGAGTGCTTTGCCCAAGAGCTAGAGAGTAAAATCCATATCTCAAATCTTTTTCAAGATATGGGCCCCTAAAGGCACCACAGATTCAATGGACACACTTATCTAAGGCATTTATAGGACTTTTTACACCCAATTTTCAACATGGCACTTTGGGGACCACACCTCATGAACAATGTCACTGTCATTTCATTAATCTATCCTGAAAGTTGAGTTTGCACAGCAAATGCTCCATTTTCACCACATGTTTAGGTCAGGATGTGAAAATGACAGCTGTACACTGCTCATGAGGAGGTATGCAAAGGGTAATGTTGAAAATCAGAAGGAAAATATGACAAATTGGCAGCTATGATTGTGCTTGAAACTGCAGAATGCACATTCGTAATGTGGCCATTTTTGGAATTTATTAACCAAATTTCAACATGAGCTTTTTGGAAATCACCTCATGAGCAATGGCACTGTGATTTTGTTATTCCATCCCGAAAGTTGATTTTGCACAGCGACACACCATTCTGTGGCACAGGTGTGAAAACATATTTCAGGCAGGATGTGAGAAATGATAGCTACTGTATACTGTTCATGAGGAGGTGTGCAAAATGGCAGTGTGGAAAATCTGGGTGAAAATATTACAAACTGGCAAAGTTACGGCGTGCATAGAAACTGCGCCCGCACACACTAATAATAAGGCCATTTGTGGGATTTTTGCATCAAATTTTCAACATGAACTTTTGGGACCTCCCTCATGAACACTGGGACTGTCATTTCATTAATCAGTCCTAAAAGTGATTTCACATCCCGACAGGTGATTCCATGCAATGACCGCAAAATCGCCTTTCTGGACTGAGTAATGAGATAACATTAATATTATTTATGAGGTGGTCCCCAAAATGCCTATGTTGAAAATTTGGAGAAAATGCCAAAAGAATGGCTGAGATATCCACATTTAAATTCTTTGTCTGTATCAGAGTCATACAAAGTGGGATCCTAATTGTAATGTCATACTAACTAAGATCCTACTGTATGACGCTGATACTGAACAAAGAATTTATGTATTAAATAACACACATTTTAAGGGCATTATTTGAACAGCAAAGTGCAGAGTGCAGCTGGGGTCACACTACAAGCTACACATGTTGGTTCCTTCCCAGAATATCATTTTGGGAGGTTTCCAAATTTGAATTTCAGGCAAACTGGAAACAAGATGGTGACCATACGAAAGATTTCTTATACATTGCAGGATTCCTCTTTCATATCATGCAGCTATATTAAAGTGTCTACTGAGCATGCTCAGAAATGTTTTTTTCACATCTTTAAATTGCAATAACTTAAAACAGCTGATTGTTTTTCACCAGACTAGCAAAAGGCATATCTGTGGGTAGTCCCTTTCTGTCCTGAAAATTTCATACCAAACAAACAAACCTCTGGGCTGTAGGCAAGTTCAAAGAAAGATCCCAGCAAAGTCAATGGGTAAAAACATGTTTTTACCTAATCGTAACTCAGAGACCACACATCCGACCAGAACAACATTTGCCAGACCAAGATATTTACAACACAGGAAGGTGCATACCAATCAATGGTAGCAAAGTTATTACTGTGCAAAATTTTGAGTTTAACATTGATGTGCCTAATCAATCCTAAACATAGGGGCGTGACTGCACTCCTATAATATATATGTATATAGATGTGTGTGTGTGTGTGTGTGTGTGTGTGTGTATATATATTTATATATACATACATATACATATGTACATATTGTGTGTATATATATATATATATATATATATATTTATACAAAAACTTTGTTAATGCATCAGTTAGGATTGTTTCCACAGTAACAAAAGTGTGAAAATTCAACATTAGGGTTACCAACACTAACACCCTGCCCTACCACCACCCTCCACACAACAACAGGCATTCTGGTGTTCATTTGGGTCATTGGCCTAACTCTTACCGCATTCAATTTGTAAGTAAACTGAGGTGTGGTATAAGAGAATGGGGTAGAGATTAAAACCGATATTTCATTACCAACACCTGTTGTTGTGTGGAGGTTGGGGGCTAGGACAGATGGTGTTAGGGTTGTAAGCTAACATTAAATTTCCATACTTGTCTCTGTGGAAACAACCCTAAGTGATGCATTAACAAAGTTTTTGAAAAGTATTTCCTTACTTTTGAAAAAGTGCAATTTAACTAGTAAATGGTATGTGTGGTGTGAGCCAAGCTGCCCATTTCTGCATAGTGTTATGTATCTGTGGGAATGTGGGCCTCCAGGCCCTGTGCTCCCCACTTACATATAACTATATAGCCATACAGTAGTCCTATAGGGCAAGGAACACTTATAACACTAATTTGCCAATATCTCAGCAACCGTAGCAGCTATGTAAAAATGCAAGTGTTGTTGTAATCATGACATGCAAGATAAGTTGACTAAATCTGTATCTCACATTGTTTCTGAGATACAGGCACTGAAAAAGTGCTGTAGGCACCACAGTCTTATCCTTTGGGAAAAACCTAAAATTCATAATGGCACATCTATGGAACCAATACCTCTTTTTACACCTAAATAGCATACGTTATGTCTCTGAGACACCCCTTACTACCCTGCAAATTCCAAGCCAAAAGATCAAACGGTTTATTTACAGTGCACTGGCAACATTTTTAAAAGTTTTTGGGAAAGTGTAATGTAACTGGTAACTGGTATGTGTTGGTGGCAGTGTGGGTCCAGCAAGCTGCCCATTTGTGCATAACAATATGTGAGTGTGGGAGCGTGGGCCACTTACACATAACAATGGATCCATACAGTAGCCACATAGGGCTCCAAAGGAGTCCTTGTAACCTATTTTGGCAATATCTCTATAACCGTAGCAAGTAGGACAAAATTCCATTACATGTATAATCTATGACTTCAAATCTTCTTGTTAGCTTTATTCACCTAAAGGTGAACTAAGCTGCAGGTAGTGAAAAATTTGTATCTCTCAAGGTTTCCGAGAGATGGGCACTGAAAATTGCTGGGGTGCCACAATGTTATCCTATGGAAAAATCTCAACTTCTTGATGGCATATCTACAGAACCTCACTTTCTTACACCTAAACAGCATAATTCTAATCTCTAGGCCACCCCTTTATACCCTGCAAATTTCAAGCCAAAGACCAAAGCATTTATTTACAGTGCACAGGCAACGTTTTAAATTCTAGTTCTTGAGGTGGCAAAATTCCCATTCGCAGGTCAACTCCATTCATGAGCTCTCAAAATTGCCATTCGTGACAAACCCTTGATTGTCAGATTTTGGCCATCTAATCTGGAAGTCACAAGCGAGGTTTTTATTTATTTATTTTTACCTTTGTTTTACCAGACGAGACACACTAAGATGAAAGTTTGTTTACAGGTGCAACCTGGGAACACAAGGAAGTTAAGTGACTTGCTCAGGGTCACACAATATGCAAGCTGAGGCTGTGGGATTCAAACCAAGATCTCCAGGTTTACAGCTCAGAGCAATAAACCACTGCACTATATTTTGTCAGCTCATGAAAGGGACTGCTCATGAAAAGGATTTTGACACCTCGTGAAAGGGTATTTTGTCAGCTCACGAAAGGGATCAAAACCCAATCCCCTTTCATGAACTGACAAAACTCCCTTTCACGAAGTCGGTCCCCTATCGCCATGTGACAAAATCCCATTCACAATCCAATCCTCATTCACGAGAAGGGCCATCTGGCCATAAAATGATGATCAAGGATTTTGTCAGGCTCGCAAAAGGGATCAGCTTGCAAAATGGTGTTTTGACACCTCATGAAAGGGATTTTGTCAGCTCATGAAAGGACTAAAAAACAATCCTCTTTTGTGATCTGAAAATCTTTCGTGAGCCGATCCCCTTTCGAGAACTGGCAAAATCCTATTGGAGAGATAGGGCCATCTGTTCCTAAGTCATGATCAAGGATTTTTGCTACTTCATGAATGGGATCAGCTCTTGAACTGAGATTTTGTCACCTCACAAACAAGGATTGAAGCGGTCATGAATGAAGAATTTTAAAATCTAAAATGGCCATTTTTTGCCATAATGAAGGAAACCAAAAGCATGGGTTGTAGAGGTGTCACACTGAACAAATCTCATGCCTCATTTGTAAAAAGAAGGTAGCTGTGGGTCAAGCTACAGTACAACATTTTGTTTGGGGAATAAATGAAAACAAGATGGTGGCTCACGATTGAGGAATTTTCCTCACAGAAGAGTTAATAAATCCTTTCATGAGGTGACAAAATCCTTGACCATGAGCCCAATCCCTTTCACAAAACATACGTATAAATCTTGGTCTGAATCTGAGCATGCTCAGAACCAAAAATTAAAAATTAAATAACTTTGGAATGGATCAATATTTTCACCAAACTAATGCTAGATTGTTCTTTGACCACCTCTATTTCTATTCTGCAAATTGCTGACCAAAATACCAAAAGGTGTAGCTGCAGCACAATGGAAAAACATGAGCAAAAAGTGCCAAAATGGCAAAAGCACATTTTTCAGCGCTTTGCTGCATGGAAACTGCCGTCCAACCAAAATGCAACTTTACAGATCAAGAGATCTATCATACAAGACCATGCATGTCAAATTTGGTGCAAATACATTGAACAGTTGCAAAGTTAATTAGGTTAAAACCTGAAGCAAAAATTAAATTGTTTATTTTCACATTGCCCATGCCATATTTATGCAATGGACAAACTTCTGGATGGATAAACTGCCGATTTCTACAGTGAGAAACATTAAATTTGTAGGTTTTAGCCTGTGGAATAAGATTATTTTTATGTTGTTTAGAAACAATGCAGCTTTTACTGTGGTTTCTGTTGGAACATGACTCATCCATTGCTGCGATGTGTGTACCTGCTGGCACATGCACATCATTTATTTCATTTTGATTACCAATTAAGTGCTCTAGACAAATAAATTGTCGATTTTCAGTCACAACCGGAAGAGTTACAGACTTATGTAAAAGCACATCACACCTCCCATAACAAAGGAGTGGTAATTCTTATCACCAGGAGAGTTTCTTCCATGTCCTTCAGGAGGTGGTAAACCCTCAGGGACATTATCATATTCTTTGAGCCCTACTTGGGCATCTGGAGATGATACTAGGGGCCATTTATGGTCCTCCTGCAGAGGACTTACAATTGATTACCACCCTAATGTCCATCCTGGCTCCTTGACCTCCCTCCCAATTATACTCAGGAGTGACTGGAATCTAGTTCAGTGCAATGATTTGGACCGAATTGGTTGTGCACATTTAGCCCCTTCCCCAGTTAATTGGCTCTGAGATTTGATGGACTCTGTAGGTTTGATAGACCCCTGGAGGACACTAAATCCAGACAGTTGAGACTATTCCTTTTCTCCCTTGCCTCACAACTCCTTCTCGAGGATCTATTAGATTTTACTTGGGGTGGACCACCTTCCTGGGGTTCTTCTATGTCACTATTTAGAAAAGTAATTTCAGATCATCCATGTTCTGGTGCTGTATCTATAATCCAGAGCATCTGGCTAGGTTGTTGGAGAGGTCGAGAGGGTGGAGACAGAGACACAGTGTTGGGTGCATGACATCAGGCACTGTGGGGAGCTGTTGCCTATCAGGCTTGGATGGTGTTTTCTCTTATTGATGCTCCTCCTCTCATTGGCCTGGCAGTGCAATGCTCTTCAGCATGGTGCGTGGATGGTTTCACCCATGCCGCAGAAGAGCTGCCATGGCCCTACCCTTCTTACTTTAGGTCCCGATTGTTGTATGGTCCCTTGTTGCCACTAAGAGTCATGAAACACCAAAGATCAATCCCCATCTCCCAGGAAAGGAGAGTTGTCCTCCAGATGCTCAAGTCTTTCCTCCCTGCTGATCCCCAAGCTCATATCCACTTCTGAACCCAGGTCCAGGCATGGCATGAGGTGGTGGTGTTCAATGCCTCAACCCTCAGTGCCACTGGGCCGGCTTATGAAAAAGCTTTTGACAGGGTCTCATGGGACTACCTTTTTTCCAACTCCCCAAGTTTCATATCCCCAACATTTATACAGTGGGTGAAGGTGCTCTCTCCTCTCCGTCAGCTTAGATTCTTTGTAATGGGGTTTTATCTTCGTCTTTCCCCTCCATCAAGGCTCCAGGTTGGGATGCTCCTTTCCCTAATTGTTTAATTTATTCCTAGAACCTCTCATTCATAAATTTAATTTCTCCCCTTTGTCTCGGCATTTCCTTAGGTCATATGGGTATAAGTCATCTGCATATCCGGACATACCTCTCAACCTCCTGCCCCTTAAATCAGGGACAAGGCTTAAAAAATCAGCGACAAAGGACCAAAATCAGGGACACTTCTTAAAACTGGAGATATCCACTCAGGAAGCTATGGTAGAATAAAGGGCTTAGTGTAAAATGCATTTTCTAAAGAAGAACAAGTCTGCAACTTAATGTTTGACATTAGTTTGTGCTTATAACCCCACTGTTTGGTCACGGAAACACAATTTTTAGGAGGACAGAGTAAAATTTTGAGGCAAATTCAGGGATGTCCCTGAAAATAAGGACAGTTGAGAGTATGTATCCGGATGACATTCTACTGCATAGCTCCTCCCTGCTATGTCCTTGCCTGATGCCCTGCAGATCATTTCTCAGTTTGGGGCTATTTCCAATTATTAATTGAATCTAGCTAAATGGAGGTAATGATACTTAACAGTGCTACCTTTAAGGAGGATACTGAGGACCTTGAACTGGTCTGGAAGAAGGGCAAGTTAAAATACTTGGGGATCTGTCTTAGTATCTCTCCCTCAAGTCGTAATAATTTAACCTCGACTCAACAGTATCCCATCTTAAAATAGATTAAGACCACTGGTCCATGCTTCCTCTATCATTGTGGGGCCAACAATATTGTTAAAAAGAATGTCTTACCCAGGCTTTTATATCCCCTTTGGATGTATAATTTTGCTTTGCCTCAAACATGATTTAGTCAAGTTCATATAATTACCTCCTTTGTGTGGCAAGGCAGTACGTAGGGCTCTAAATGCATTCTAAACAAGATGGTTAAAATTGAAATAATTGGTTTATAGGCCTTGTTGAAAATGGTGGTAAACTCATCTGGGCCAGGTGTTTTATCGGAGGCTAAGGAGTTGATAGCTAGGGATATCTCAGCCAGGGATAACGGGGCTTGTAAAATGTCAATCTGTGGGTCAGTCAATTGAGGGAGGGAACTATCTTTCAGGAAGGCCTCTAACTGAACTGGATACAATGGAAAGGAAGACAGGAAATACAATTATTGATAACAAATTTTAAAGGAATCCACAATGTCAAGTAGGAAGGTGAGAAGAGAGCCAGATTCAGTAGGAATGGAGGAGACAATGTTGTCCATGGCCTGGGACCACAACTGAAGGGCGAGCAGCTTCCCTGCCCTTTCACCCTGATCAAAGTACTTCACTTTGGAGTGGAGCAGAAGGTGTTCTGCCCTTTCCCAGTAAAGTATTATACTGAGTGAAAGCTTTCTAACTGCTCCCACTCTGATTTTGGAGAGATCTGGGAAATACATTCTTCTAAAGAACGAATCTGGGTATGCAAGGAAGCTATGTTAGCCATGGCTAGTCTCTTTTTCCTGGCTGCTATTCAAATCATTTCCTCTGAGGGCATACTTCATGGCACACATAACATATCAAGGGTAGACACAGAAGGAGAGTTAAGTTCCATGAAGAAAACAACAAAGGCCTGGAGGTATTGCAATAAACTGTCCAATCTGAGTAATTGATTCTTTAAAATCCAGACTTTATCTCTGCATAAAGAGGGAGAAGTTTACCTGAATTACGGTAGGATGATGATCTGAAATTACTTTTTCTGAATTGTGACATAGAAGAACCCCAGGAAGGTGGTCCACCCCAAGCAAAAAATATGGATCCCTGAGAAGGAGTTGTGAGGCAGGGAATAAAAGGAATCGTCTCTACTGTCTGGATTTAGTGTCCTCTAGGGGTCTATCAAACCTACAGAGTCCATCAAATCTCAGAAAGCCAATTACATGGGGAAAGGGCTATACATGCCTGACCAGTTTCATCCATATCATTGCACTGAACTAGATTCCAGTCACCCTGAGATAATTGGAAGGAGGTCCAGGGAGCCAGGATGGACATTAGGGTGGTAAACCATTGTGGGTCCTCTGCAGTAGTACCATAAATGGCCCCTAGTATCATCTCCAGATGCCAAAGTAGGGATCAAAGGATAAGATAATGTCCCTGAAGGTCTACCACCTCCTGAAGGACACGGAAGGAAACTCTCTGGGTGATAAGAATTACCACTCCTTTCTTATGGAAGATTTTGGTTGGATGTGCAGTTTCTGTGCAGCAAAGTGCTGAACAACGTGTTTTTCACCATTTCTGGGACTTTTTGCTAATATTTTTCCATTGTGCTGTAGCCACACCGTTTGGTATTTTGGTCAGCAATTTGCAGTGCAGAAAGAGAGTTGGTCAAAGAACAATCCTCCATTAGTTTGATGAAAAATATTATTCCATTCCAAAGTTATTTAATTTAAATTTTGGTTCTGATCATGCTCAACTCAGTCCAAGATTTATATTATGTTTTGTGACAAGGGATTGGGCACATGGGCAAGGATTTTGTCACTCATGAAAGGGATTTATAAAATCCCCATCTGTGAGGAAAATTCTCATTCATGAGCTACCATCTTGTTTTCATTTTCCCCAAAAAATGTACTTTAGCTTGCCCACGGCTGCCTTCTTTCACAAATGAGGCATGGATTTTGTTCAGGATGACACCTCAACAAACCCATGCCTTAGGTTTCCTTCGTTATGGTTAAAAATGTCTGTTTTAGATTTTAAAATTCTTCATTCATCTCTCACTTCGATCCTCTTTCAGAGGTGACAAAATCTCAGTTCAAGAGCCAATCCCAATCACGAGGTAGCCAAATCCTTGATCATGACTTAGGAACAGATGACCCTATCTCTTGAATGAGGATTTTGTCAGCTATGAAAGGGACTGCTCATGAAATGGGATTTTATTGCCATAGTCACCAATTAAGAAAAGGACCTGGGGTTATTATTTCAGATGACCGAAAATGTCAAAGCAGAGTTCAAGGAAGCAAGGGAGGCCAGTGGCATGCTGGGATTCATAGGCAAGGGCATCAGTAGCACAAAACAGGGATAGTTATGCCATTATATAAAACCCTGGTCAGGCCTCACATTATGTACTGTATGCAGTTCTGGAGGTCACACCCTCAAAAGGACATTAACAGGCTGGAGAAGGCCAGAGAAAGTGATTAAGATGATACAGGGTTTGCACCACAAAACTTATGAGAAGAGATTAAGAGACCTCAATATGTACTTGCTGGTGGAAAGTAGGGAGAGAGGTGACATGATAGAAACATTCAAGTACCTCAAGGGCATAAACAAGGTGGAGGGGAGACATGTTCTAATACAGAAGAAGTACCAGAAAACCGGGCATGACATGACATTGGAAGGTGACAGGTTAAGAGGGAATGTGAGGATGTTTTTCTTAGCAGAGACAGTGGTGGATGCATAGAATGGTCTGCCATAAAAGATGGTGAGAGCAAGCACTGTGGTTGGATTTAAACATGCATGGGACAGGCATAGGGGAACAATAGAGGTACAGCAGAGGGAGGTTCAGAAGTCGTAATCAAGTACAGGGCTTATGGGCAGACTAGATGGACCTAGCGGTCCTTATGTAATGACGATTTCTGTGTTTCTATGTTTCTATCTATTCAAGTTATATTGGTGCAGTACCACCAGAAAGGTTTAGTAAGGTAATTAATGTTAACTCCCAACTTTTGCACCTTAATAACTTTGGCAGTGTTTGATGAAATACTCAAAGTTTGGCATGTGTGGTCTGGCTTGCAAGATCTCAAGACTTGGAAACATTCCTAATGGCATCTTTTGCAATTTATGAGATATGGAATATCAAAAATGATGAAGTGCAGATTTATTCCTGTATTTATCAAACTTATTTGCTCACACATACAGCCTATGTGTTGCAGAATTTTTCATAAAACTTTCATGATAGTGGCGACTAGTGCAGAGGTTGTGCTGTTCAAATGTTTCATGAAAAAATATTAAACAATTCCAGAATTATATGGATGTTACATTTTTTAGCATGTTCAGTAGGGTTTTGGATAACTATCCGATATAAACAATAAAACACATCTTTTGGGGAGTTTATCGCAATTTATTGATCATGAAAAATATTGATTAGGATGGCTTCCATCTTGATTTTTATACTGAAACATGTTGAAAATACATAAAAATAATGTATTTTAAAAACAGACTCTAAACTAGGTGCGCTAGCCCAATTTAGCTAGATTCTCGTGTTTGTTGAAGAAAAATGGCAGCAATATCTTTCTGGGCACCCCAAAATCAAGGTTGCCCAGCTTAACGAAAGGAGCCATTCACCCATGTTCTCTGTATGAGAACAGAGGGACTTTATGAGATCTGCAGCCATAGATGGAGTCGTGCCACTGCTTTTTCATCTGTCTGTCTGTCATTTTGTCTGTCTGTCTGTCTATCTGTCTATTTGTCTATCTGTCTGTTTAACTACATACCTATGTTAACTGTGTATCTTAAGCAGACTGTGGTGACCACCCCTGTACTGACACTTTCTTCCCCTCCTTTACAGGTTGCACACACACACACCCTTTCCAATAAGTTACAGTCATCATTTAATATACAATGACAAGAAAAATCCATGGGCTCTGACTGGTCAGCTGAGACCTTGATCCATGATGTTATCCTAGCACATCATGAATGAAGTCCCACCACATACATGATCACATTCCACATTAAAAGAATCACTCCTCAGGCCATGTCCAAGTAGCCCACAATTGATCTGTTTATTTGAAATTCAGTCTGTCCCTCTTACTGCCACATATTGAGCCCCAAGCTATTCACAATGCTTTAAACTATCCAACATGACACAGAATTCTATTAAATTGCTTGTCTCTGTCAATGTTTATTTCAGACTGAAAAATAAAATAAAAAGCACCACAATCAGCTTCACCAGCCCACATGGCAGTCAACTTCACTGCCAATGGCTGCAAGTAGGTGAGTGTGTATGATAGAGGTGCTTCAGTTACCCATCACCTATAGCTCAACTCTCTTCTTGATTTGTTCTTTCTCCCATTACTAACATGAACTCTACCAGGAGAACCACATAAACACTCACAAACAGTGAACAGCTGTTGTCATAAAGTCATGTCAGCTTGCCATGGACAGGGCTGAGGGTGACACAATGCAGCACTCACACAAAGCCTGGTCAGCATAGCAGGGCAGGACAGCAGGGCACATCTCAGAACAGAAACTGAAGCTGGGAAAAAATGGAAACTAATACAAAACAAAGGGGAGGCAGATCAGGGGTTTGGGTGACTGGTAACAAGTAAAACAGAGATGGCAGGGCACAGAAGCTGACACATAGACATAAATATCAACACCACTAGCATCAACAATGGGAAAAATCTAAAATAGTGCACTTTTTTCAAAAATGTACCTGTCATCACAAATATAGACATGAAATGTAATTTAAAAACTTGTTTTAACTTGTTTTACTTTTACTTTTTTTAACAAATGAGCCATTGCATAATTGGAATAATGTACTCCTGGGATATGTGTTGTGCTGGGACAACATCACTTTTGGGGGTGTGGGATGCACTCAGTCTGTGGTCTTCTGCCCAACCACCCAAGGTGTGACATTATCCTAGCACGACCCAAACCCTATCATGAATGATTCCATAATTATATCCCACAGAGTGGGGTACCCACCCTGGTACTGCTTTTGATACCCCCTAAGCTCCAGGCTACCCACCTAAAAATAGGTGACAGTACCACTGTTCCCATCCCAGGTACCAGCAATTATTATTCCGACACTGTAGTGCTCAATTCCCAGTGTCAGGTCATTTTCCACCTGTAAACTTGTAAATAAAGAAAACTGTCCCTCATTGATTTTTTTGTTAAAAATCCTGCAAAGAAGCAAATGGTCCCTCACTGATCTGACCTCCCCCACAACCAAACCCACTCCACCCCACTCCCCCACTCACCACCTACCACCCCACACCCTTACTCATCTAAAAGTGTCCCACAGTGTAGATCCAATCTCAGATCAAAACATATCTTGCTACCAGAACAAGTGAGTGTGATATGAAACAAGTGCTGGTCAGAGCCAATATGGCTGTGGAGAGCTTTTAGGAGTGGCAAGAGCATGGAAAGAATATTCAGCGCTTTGCTGCACCAGAGTCAGTCTAGTAATACTGCAGCAATTACAATACTATGCATGCGTGATACCTACACACGTGAAGTTTACCCTGTAGTCAGCTCTGCACAACATGGTGATGCTGACATAACTATGTATGCACGATAGTCATGCATGTGCAGTTTCAGTCAATGTCACCATGTTGCACATGGTGGCCATCAGTATTTCAGTTGCAGAAAAGATAAGTAGTGCGGTGAAGTGGGTATGTTTTATGCGCCTGTGGAGGGAAGGGCTGCATAAACAGAATCACTGGAAACTATAGTCAGAGCACTGTGGCAGCACATCAGACAGTGGTCCGTTATGTGTTTCCACAGTGCTGTTATACAAATCTGATGATGGCATAACATCCATGGAACTTGGCCCATAGAGCCTTATAAATCAGACTCAGGAGGAGTCTATTAAGAAACTAGAGATCTGGTCTGGGACTTGCTTGTCATCAGTGACCTTCTCATTCTTTTCTAAGCAGTGATTTCTGGCAAATGTGCATTAACCATATTGATCTCAGTGCTGGTAGACCACTTCTGGTTTTCCCTGATTATATTAGGTGGGGTAGTAGAAGTCTTGAAGTGGTAGCTGCTAGTGGTAACATGATCTGGAAAAAGTGGTCCCTATGCTTGTCTACACATTTCAGAAATGATGCCTTCCTTGCTTTTTGCTTTAAAGAAACTCACCCTCTACCACAAAAACAAGGAGTCAGTTATGGCCTCCACAACCTCTTTTGTTTCAAGTGAGGAGCACCATTATGTGTTTGTAACAGATGTACAGTGGCAGCCATAGATGCAAAATATTGTTAAACAGTAATCAACTGTGGGCTAGATATTCAGACTGGTCAGACGGTGCAAGCCTGGGAGCAGTGCAAGTGGATGCGCCAGGTCATGGATCGGTGATATTCAACGGTGCTGTGCCATGGCTCAGCACCATTGAATAAGACATAGGGCTGCCTGCACTGTGCACAGAGCAGTGGCACTGCACCAGTGCAAGTGGCAAGTGAAGAGCAGGGGATGCACAAGTGCGAAAGCGCCAGGTGCATGAACCATGATATTTAGTGCTGGACATGCAAATGAGGCCATTATGTATGCAAGGTGCAAATGGGGTCATTTGCATGTAATTATGGCTACATTTGCATGCAGGTGCACTGATCCCTGGTGACTTGCACCTGGTGCTCTGCCAGGCTGCAGCTGTCGGGGACTGAAGCTTCCTGTCCTCAGCGGGCAACATGCCCCAACACCCAATCGTGGGCATATAATACATAAATCCCCGGTGGTCCAGTGGACCTTACTCCAGCACCCAATCACTGGCATAAGGGCTAGAGATTGAGTGGAGGGGACAATTCTTGTTCTCCTTGATCTCTGTTCAGCATTTGACATGGTGGACCATCGAGTGTTACTTGACCACCTAAGGAATTCTGTGGACTTGCCGGCTCTGTCATCCACAGGTTTGAGTCTTTTATCTAACAGGAGGCAGGGGTAGTGATCGGAATTTCTCCTCCTCCTCTGACTACCTGTTGTGCAGAGTTTCCCAGGGTTTGGTCTTGTCACCGATGTTGTTTGCCATGTACATACTACCCTGGGAGAGCTCATCAGGAAGTACAGCTTGGGTTTTCACTGCTATGCTGATAATACCCAGCTGTACCTTTCCTTGCCCCTGGAACATCCTAATAGAAGTGCTTAACAGTTGCCTTGCTGAAATCAATGACTGGATGGCCTCCAGCTGGTTGTGACTTAACCCTCAGTAAGACGGAGGTACTGGTGATGGAGTCAAACAGAGGGACGTGATAGGTTGGCCTCTGGTGCAGAGACAGGACTTTGTCTTGGCTCTATACCATTGAAGGCCTCCTCTAGGGTGCGTAATCTGGGTGTTATTCTTGACAGCGGTTTGACACTTGAGTTTCAGGTGGCCTCCGTTGTCCATACTAGCTTTTATCCTCTGAGGAATATCGCCAGGATCAAGCCCTACCGCCTCTGGACCTCCCACTCTGATGCATGCCTTTGTGACGTCCAGGCTTGACTACTGTAATGCGCTCTATCTTGGGGTCTCTGGGGTACCCTGCGCTGACTACAGCTGGTGCCGAATGCGGCGGAGAGGTTGTTGACAGGACATTCTAAATACTATCATATTACTCTGGTGCTGCGTCATCTGCAATGGCTGCCAGTTAGGTGGATGGTCCTCTTACGGTGGGTTTGCTCACCTTAAGGCCCTACACAGCCTTGGTCCTAGCTACCTGAGTGACCTTCCTGCACCTGCTGTCTCGGTCCATTCCTCTGCTCCCTTCTAGGGGCCTCCTTCATTCCCAGGTAGAGGTTAAAACTGATGGTGACAGAGCATTTAGTGTTGCCGCCGCTCCTGTGGAATTCGCTTCCTTTAGTTGTTAGGGAGGCCCCGTTTGTTGAGGTTTTAAGGCCTGACTCAAGGCATTTTGTATGATCAGGCTTTCCAACTATGTTTTATAGTTTATATAGTTTAATTTTAAGGTTTTTTAGTTTTAGAGGTTTCAAATGTAGCTGTAGCTGAACGAAGCAAATTGTGTAGCAAATTTTGTTTTGACTTGTTTGGAGCAGTGTATTTTATTTATTATTATTATGCTGTGCTGTTTTTATTTGATTGATGTAAGGCATCCAGACCCTCTGGGATGGGTGTCTTCTTAAATAAAATTTGCCTTGCCTTGTCTTGCCATAACATAATTAAAACCCTGGAGGTCCAGTGGACCTGCTCCCCTGCCGATCGCAGGCATATTGTAATTTAAATTCCCTGGTGGTCCGTGGACCTGATCCCCAGCCCGATCATGAGCCTTTAGTATAATTATATTCCTGGTGGTCCCCTTTCCACCTGCCCACTCAGACCCGCCACCCCGCCTCCCCCCAGGTCAGCAGTGGTGGCAGCTCACCTGCAAGCCGCCAGGCTGCCAACCAACTGACAGCATACAGTATGGCTGTGTGCTTATTGGTCCATTGCATGGGCCATCGGGCATGCAGACCGTATTGTACTACACAGTCCCCAAATGTGACTATTCACATTTCAGGATCAGTAGTACAGTACAGTCTGCACTCCCATTGGCCTACACAGTGGACCAATAGGCGACAGT
Organism: Neoceratodus forsteri; assembly: GCA_016271365.2. Lineage (NCBI taxonomy): Eukaryota > Metazoa > Chordata > Ceratodontiformes > Ceratodontidae > Neoceratodus > Neoceratodus forsteri. The sequence continues at coordinate 62,893,427 of CM028130.1, forward strand.
CGCATTGTTTGTTGTCAGTCAGTGGCTGCCAGGCGACTTGCAGGTGGAGCCGCTGCCAACCACTGACCAGGGGGAGGGGTAGGGTCTGAGGGTGTATGGGGATGGGGTACCGCTGACCACCAGGGAATATAATTATACCGAAGGCCCTGTGAACAGGCTTTTGAATTGGGCCCACTGGACCACTATAGAATTAGTTTATTCATTTGCCCATGATCAGGTAGGAGCGGGGTCCACTGGACCACCAGGGAATTTAAATTATAATATGCCGGCGATCAGGCAGGGAAGCAGGTCCACTGAATCACCAGGGAATGTGTTTATAACTAAAGCCCATGCTCGGGCAATGAGGTGGGGTCCACTGGACCACTAGGGATATAATTATATTATGCCCACGATCAGGCGGGGGCACGATGCCCATACTGTGTCTTGGAAGGTCTGGGTGGCTACCCACAGCAGGCGGCTGACATGTTGCACCCAGCAATATTGTGGGTGGCCTGTGGGTGTCCCATGACTTTTTCTTTTTTTTGCATATCTTGCACCCTCCAGTGCTGCACAAAGGCAGGTTTGTGCCTGCTATGAGCCTTTATGATCGCAGGCTGAATATCAGGATGTGCTTATATGTGCAGCGGCATTCCCCAGCACTTGCACCTCTACACATTGGTGCTACCGGAGCAACAGGAATTGTGCAGCGTAACATCCCCTTTGAATATCGTCGGCGAGGGCATCAGTTGGTAGCGCATGGTGCAACACTGTTGCTACAACCCCTGAATATCCACCCTCTATGTAAAAGCTCTTTTTTCTTAGAATGTGTGCTTTCTTAATATTGTCAATACCACTCCAACCATGTGTACTCTATCCCTGGATTTATGTACCTCAAGAGCATTATTTTACATTTTTATGCTCAGGACAAAAATGCCTTTCAAATGAGGGTAGTCACTAATCTAAATTCTTCATAGTTTTTGTTTCTTGTGCTTGTGCAAGAAATATCTTGTGGTAGAAATGACATTTGCATGTATGGACTTAACATCCCTGACTAAACATTGCAGTCATTTAGATGCAGTCAAAGGTCAACTGGACAAAACATTGCCAGTCTAAATGTCGCACGGAGCTTTGAGTCAGAAAAATGTTGCAGACAAATTGTCGATATGTATGCGGTGGATGTGTGGGCGAAGTTACTAAGTCAGCTAGATTAGACCTTGGGACGGCTGTGAGGACCTCAAATGAGTTGATGTTAAAAGCAGGTACTGGATGAGCAGAGGCAGTGATCCTGGCTAAGGAGTGACAGAAGCAGCTTCTGTGCTGGTATTAGAGTTTTAAAGTTGAAAACTCAGAGAAAATTGGAGGAAACAGGGACAGGGAAACATGAGAGGTTTAATGAGAGGACTGAGAAGATTGGAAATGTCTGGAGGTCCCTGCACTGGAGCACTTACAGCTATTCAGTTTAGAAAGATAGTTAAGGGGCATAGTCTGGCCACCAGGAAGATGGCACCCTAAAGTAAGCTCCTGCCTAGACAGAGATCATCCGTGCTCGATTGCCAATCCGTGAAGTCCTGACACTAAAACGACTTTATGAACAGGTGACAACCTACTCTCTGGATGGCATGTTTTAAATGGACTTTGGGCCAATTTTGTTCTTACACTTGGCCCATGCTTACGAGACCTTTTTGACCTCTGGTAGGCATTGAAGGCCCGATCGCAACCCAGATACTCTGCTGTTGTCATCAGTAATTGCAACCTGGCATGGCTGAGTACTAACAGGAGGACGAGTTTCTTCGGGTATAGCCTTGCTTCCCTTCCCCGGCAACTATGAGTTCCCTGACTCCCACCATACCACCAAATGCAGCACCTCTAAGTGTGGACAAGCTTCTAGCTGAAGGAGAATCTCATAACACATCATACATTTGCTGACTGGAGGCCTTAATCTCCAGGGTGGATGGTCTAAGTTTATCCCTCTCAAGCACAGTCATGAAGGTCAAGCAACTGCAAGACTAGGTCAACGTGCTAGAACAAAAAGCAGAAACTTGTGAAGACCAGCAGTCCCAAATATGGCAAAAACTGCAACAACATGAAGAGCGCCTTGCAGGACTTTGGGGCAGGGCAGAAGCCCATGAAAATAGCAACCACCGCAATAATCTGCAGATTATTGGTTTGTCTGAGGAGTGGAGGGGCAGACCATGGAGAAATTTCTGAACCACACTATTCCGCTTATACCGGGGAAAGATGGCAATGTCCCATTGAAGTTGAAAGGGTCCACAGAGTGACCACCCACCATAACAAGCAACTGACCACCCCGCCTATAGTGGCATATTTGCTTCACTACTCGACTAAAGAGAGGATTCTGAGGGCTGCTAGGATATTGAGATCTGCAATGGCAAGGAACACCAATACAGATTTATAGAGATTTTGCACAAGAAAGCGGCAGCAAAAGAAGTGCTGGTCATGTTAAGTGGTTCTTATACCAAAATGACTTCATTTCCGATTCAGCAAAGGGGGCATGACATTATCATGGATCATCCAGCGGAGTTGCAGCATTGGATAGCTCAGATCTGGCCTGGCCTGCTCTTTCAAACTACCACACCCAGAAAGCTTTGGGGGCCTCATCAGGGCTCACGCCTCCTCCTAGCAACCATTCTGCTGGTCGAGGCATCCTGGGAGCTCAATAGCAGCTGGACGTGTGCACCCATCTGGCAATCTCCTTTATAGAAGAAGGTAAACAACCGAGTCAGCTTAACTTGCTGACACTACCACAAAGACCAGATGCTGCCTTTTCTAAATCCAGCAGCGAGTGAGAGGTGGCCTCAACATTCGCCTAGCAAGGGTACTCCTGCAAATATTTCAAGGGATGACCCTCCCCACTACTTTGGAATCAAGAGACCTGAAATTTCTTTTAGCTCTGAAATGGAAACTGAGCTTGCAGGGGACTGGGTAGATTTTCCTGACTCCACTTTAATAGAAGTGGTAGATGACCCTCTTCTGGTGTAACCTGGCCTCTTTTCATATGCAGTGGTGGCAGCAAAGGTTTCTTCTGACATGGAACTCTCCCTTGGGACTACCCGAGCTGGCCGAAGGACTAAGCACCTGAATTGACTCCTAACTCATGATGAGTATTGCTTAATGCTGTGCCTTTTTTAGTAGTTTACCCTACCACTGTCCCCCAGTTATTAATTTCCTACTTTATGGAGCAGACAATGCAGAGTGCCTTAGACCAAGTCATGACCTGTGCTCCCAATGCTATACCCTAGCATACACCTTCCCTCTCTTCTCCCTAAACTCCTTGTCTTAAGCACAGTGGATGCTGCCTTCTGTTGTCTCCACATGGGACCTAAGGGCACCCTGCTATCTTCTCAGGATCTGTGGCTCTTCCATTATCCTGCTGGCTAACACAGAAAGCATGTTTATTTCCATCCCCATTTACGCTAAGATTGAAAGATCATCCTGTTGTTGTTGGAAAATGTTAGCATCATTACTATTTTAGAAGTGCTGGGCACATAGCTTTATGGTGGGTAGAGTAGTAACCAGAGGATGGATGTCCTTACCTCCCCCACTCTCCGACATGCCCTCCTCCCCACCAATCTGTATATGTGTATACTGTTCTAGTTGTCTTAAATGTTGAGCAGGACACAGGCGGTATCTATACCCTCTCCCCCACGGAGTTGGGGCGACCAACCATGGATGGTCACCTGGCTTGGCTAACTCTGCTTGAGTGACCACATACTTTATTTCCAACCCCTTACTGAGAGCCAGAGCTAGCATAGCTGTAGGGTGATAATATAACCTCTTTGTGCAGTGATCTCCACTCTCATAGCTTAGCTGCACTCGGTGTAAATTTGGGGACACTTGTTTGTTACCAATAAGTCAGCTGACTGTTGATTCAGTACTTTTGTAGCTAATTGAAATTGTTTTATTTTCTCTTTTCTTATAGCAGTACTCTAAAGTCCTGAAGGTCAAGGTCGTTGGTTGTTTCCTGGCAATACTTTCACCCTTGTTTATCCTACTCTCAGGTTGGACCATTCTGTTTTGTGAGGGTACAGTGCTATGCCACTAAATACCACTAAAAGTCTCCTCCTCCCTCTAGACCTCACAGTAAGTACACATTTTCTCTATTCACTGAAGGAAATAATGATGTTGAATCCTTCTCCATCCCAGACCAGTAGATGGGTGTCCTGGAATGTTAAAGGCTTAACCACCGATCAAAGGAACAAAAGTTCTACAACATTTAAGATCTCTGAGGACAGAAGTAGCTCTACTTCAAGAAACTCATCTCCTAGCTAAATCCACCACATGGCTGAAGAAATCCAGGGTTGGAGAAGTGGTGGCTAGTTCCACCCTTCAAAATCTAAGGGGTAGCCATATTGTTGAGATGATCCTCGGCTTGGAAAATTGATGGTGTAAAGTAAGATAACCAGAGCAGATGGTTGGTCTTACCAGTAACCTCACCGGAAGAAGCTTTGATTTTGGTAATCTTTATGCCCCTAACAATGGGCACACATATTTTCCGGCAGTGAGTCAGGCAATCTCGAGCTCCAAATAGATTGGCCCCTTCCCATCATGTTGGGATGGGATTTCAATCTGGTGCAGACATTTTCCTGGATAAGTCAACACCTACCTTGCATGCCACCCCTAATGCGAGACAATCCCTTGTGGAGTTGCAGGAAGAGTGGGCCCTGGTAGATGCTTGGAGGAAGCATCATCCCACTGATAGGATTATACATTCTTTTCTACCCTTCACCACATGCATAGCCATATTGACTACTGGTTGGCATATGACATTACAGGGAGAGGGTCACCAGCACAGGGATTGGCTTGATAGTGATATCGGATCATTCCTGATCTGGCTTTCATACCTCCTTCTAAAGAACCTACCCATAAAGTCTCATGGCACTGTAACCCACTGCTTTTTAAAGATCCAGACTTTGGGCAAATGCTATCCTCTGCCATGAAGGAGTATTTCTCTAAACTCAGACTGTGGAGTTTCTCCAGCATGGTCTGGGATGCTTTTAAGGTGGTTTTAGGGCACATTATCACCTTTTCTGCAGCAAAGGATAAGGCACGAAAAGCTAATCTCACTTTATGCAGGCAGAACTAGTCAGTTTGGAATGAAGGTTCAAAGCCACCTCAAGGACCAATGTAAGTAATGATCTATATCGCAAAATACTTAATCTTAAATACCAGGTCAATATAATACTACATCAAAACCAAGTAGCACCTACTACGTTCCAAGCAAGAGTTTTGGGCCAATGGCGAGAGATCCAGGAAGCTTTGACCTACCGCCTGCATAAGAAGCAGGTGGCTAGATGGATACATCTCTCCGTACCTTATCGGGTTCAGTAGCCAATACCCCAAAGGATGTGAACCACACAATGCAGCTTTTTATGACTCCTGTACCAATCTCATTCTACTATGAGCCCTGCTGAACTGGGCCAGAAGGTAATGGGGTTCTGTAGCTGAGCACAACTCCCTCCCTCCCTATCACCTGAGTAAGTGACTCTATTAGCGGCACCTGTGTCCTGCATGAATTAAGGCTTGCATAGATAGTATGGCATGTGGAAAGCCCTGGTCTGGATGGTATGTCTGTGGAGCTATACCAGGCATTAGGCTCAGATATCTTCCCCCACTTCAACTTGCTCTCCAAGACTTGCATAAAAATAAAACCCCACCACCAACCATGAGGGATGCTATTGTCACTCTTCTATCAAAAAATCATCCTACCCATTAGACTGTGTGAATTTCAGGCCAATATCTTTATTGTTGGTTGATACTAAAATTATAGCAAAGGTGCTCACCACTAGATTGAGTTTGGTGCTCCTCTATCATCCACCCTACACAGGCTGGTTTCCTGAAGGGGAAAACAGGGTAGACAATACACGCTTTCTACTCGGCCTTAAATGACTAGCATCCAAAGCTCCTCACCCCATGGCTGCCTTTGGTAATAGATTTGCTAAAGCATTCAATTCCTTAGAATAGGTTTTCTATATGAAACTTTAAATGTGTTTGGGTTTGGGCTATATTTAAACAGTGGGTATGCACTGTGTATGCTTCCTATGGCATGTATTCTTACTAATAATGATATTTTCCCTCCCTTCTCTCTCTCCATAGAGGTACCAGGCAGGGCTGTCTGCTCTCCCTCTCGTGTTCCTGATTGCCTTGGACCCGCTGATATGGGCTATCATTGCAGACCCTCTGATACAAGGCATCGAAAGCAAGGGACACTCTTCTGTCACCATGGCATATGCAGATGACCTCCTTTGACTCTAACTAAACACTGAAAAGCAATTCCTGATATACTTTTGTTTTGGAGTAGTTTGCCACACTCTCAGGTCTTCAGATTAACAAAAAAAAGACTATTTTGGCACCTCTAAACCCCTTATGTACAAAGGCTTGTATACAAGGTACCAACCTTACCTGGGCTGGACACAGCTTCAGTTACTTAGGATCCAAATCTCCTTTAAATGGACAGCCCTGGAAATGGCTAACTTCTCTCCACTGTGCACCCAGTTGACCATAGAAGTGAAAGGTGGCACAGACATAAACTGTCCCTTCCAGGCAGGGTAGCTGCAATACGTAGTTGCTCCTGCCATGGGTTTTGTTCCTATTGAACAACTTACCCATTCCTCTCTGCAAAACTTTTCCAGTTTCTGGATAAGTTAGCATCCAACTTTATCTGGGACTATAAACCACCAAGGGGAGCAGGCAGAAAACTAGAGCATACTGGGATAGAGGTGCCCTAATGTACCCTGGTTCTATGGCTATCATTTAGCATGTTTGTGTCATACAACCTGGCAACCACTCTTTTGGTTCATCTGGAATCTGATTTGGCATGACCCTATACACTTTATAACTCCTAACGCCTTATCAAAATTGATCCACAACTCCCCCAAAATCTCTTACACCTTCCAAGCTTGGAAACTACTATTCACAAAATTTCATAGGTCCAAGAAGGAATGGTACCCTCCGATACAATCTGCCCCACATGGCACAACAATCTAATTCAGACTGATGGAGTGAGAATATATTGGTTGAACTGGCAGCAACAAGGTATTCAGACAATCCAAGACCTGGTTGATCCTGGGACTAAACATTTGCTCTCATTCGAGCAATTGTGGAGCAAATATGCCCTGCTAAACAAAGATTTTTGGCACTATCTGCAGATCTGCAGCACCTAACCCCTTCTTAATAAAAGTACAGATAACAAGCAATGGTAATGGTTCACTGACCTCCGCTCCATGGATACTCGAAAGGGCCTTACGGGTCATTTTTATAGTACTTGGAGGGACTCACAACCTAATCCCACACAGAACTGTAGAGTACAATGGAAAAACTGCTGGGGGTTTCAGTCTTTGAAGTGAGTGGCTGACCTACTGCAAAAGCATTCACCATTAATACAAAGATTCCAATAGCCGCTTTATACAACTAAATATATTGTTGCTGTGGTACCGCACTCCTGGCTAATCTATAGAGAGGGCTTACTCAAATCATTGCTCTCGCTGGCGCTGTGCACAACCAAATGCTCACATCAAACATATACCCTGGTCCTGTCCTCCCTTATTCTCTTTTGGCTATGGTGGCTAAAGACCTCTTGCAGCTGTTAAAAGTTATGGTCACCCCAACTGCCTCCTTGTTACTTCTGTGGGACACAAGCCAAATGGAAGCCCTTTGAAACCCCTGCGATATCGGGCACTCTCTTCCATACTGGAAGCCAAATGCCTTTTGCTCATGCACTGGAGATAGCCTATAATACCTAGCAGGACTACGTGGCATGCGGCTGTTGCAAGGCTCTCTGTTTGAGCGCTCTCTCTTTGCAGGGGTCAAACATGCATCTATTTTATGCTAAATGGGACCCTATCTCCAGTCTGATTTTTTTGAAAATGCCAACACAGCCTCCTTGAATACTGTTATTTTATTCTCCCAGGTAACTAGGGCTTGTCGAGATTTCCTATTCTCCCTCTGTTCTGGTTACAATGCAATGGGATCTTTAAGAGAGGGGTGAAAGCATTGACCTTCACTCCCTAATATTGTAGGATGAACACAATGCTTGGCTATGTTTTGCATCTCACATACTAATATGTCTCTAGGGAACTGATCATAGTTTTATGAAGCATATTTATAACACTGTGCATTGGCATTTTGTGTCCTTGACTTACTACAAAACTGTGAAGTGTATTATGTATGATAAAAGAAATGCTTAATAAAAAGATTATATGATAAAAAGAAAGATAGTTAAGAAGAAGTGGAAGACTGAATGATGTTGTAATGGAATAACTGAGCTATCTGATTTGTTGTGGGAAATGCTGACAGTTTATTTATTTATTTATTAGCTTTTGGTAACCGGGTAAGTGGCTAGGCAACAGACCTGCCTATTTTCAGGCACGCACCCGGGAGCACAGGACATTGTTTACAATATGCAGAAATGCACAGACATAATATAGGTGTACAGGAGCAAAACAAGATATACATTGGGTAGTACGGTAATAGTTACATAAGGGTACATTTTAGGCATAGATCATAATAAGGATGTAAAATAAAGCAATTAGGGTAACCATAAGACAGCTGAGGACAGTAAAGACATCAAGGTTCATAGCCACCTAGACAAGCATATTGCATGGGAGAACATTAGTGTAGTACTCAGGGTCAGACCCAACAGCCTGCAGTGGGACAAAGCAAATTAAGAGAATTTGCATTAGCCAGAGGCTAGAAGGTGGGTGAACAGCGAGTTTTTGAATTCTCGATGAGAGGCTGAAGTTTTCACCATAAGGGGAGTGAGTTCCAGAATTTGGGAGCAAAATGGGCAAATGCCTGTTCACCCATTTTGTCATGCAAGGTCTAGTGGAGAGCATGGGGACAGAGGAAGACCTGAGGGTACGGGTTTGTGAGGCAGGAGTCAGGAGGTTGGCAAGATAGACAGGGCAGGGAGGTCTAGACAGGGAGTCGATAAAGCAGCCCAGGTAGTAGGCTTGAATATCCATAGGTGAAAGCCAATTTAAGCCAGCGTAAAGGGAGACAATGATGGGTAAGATGTGTGAGTTAAGGCGAATCTACAGATGTTGTTGTAGACAGTGTCCCATTTGTGGAGTGTAGCAGAGTTTGCAGCAAAGAGGAGGGCAGAGCATATTGGAGCTGGGGTAAGAGAATACCTCTCGAACAGAAAGTCTAGCGGAAGGAGTGAGGGAGTGGCGCACGCTATAAGCTCCGCCAGTTTTAGCATTGATGGCATGGCACACCATATTGACATGTTGAGACAGGTCAAGTGTGGGATCCAAAGTGACCCCAAGGTACTTGAAGGACTCAGTGTTTCAGATAAAGGGAGCCATCAAGACATTGAACCTGGACCCTGTTGCAGGGCAGACAGTTTCTTAGAGGATCCGAATAGCATAGCACAGGTTTTTTCTAGGTTCAGGACTTGGTGGTTGCTAGTGAGCCAGGTCTGCAGGAATTGGAAGTCATTAGTGAGAGTGGAGTTGAAGGCAGCAACCGATTTGACCCAGAGTAGAGAACAAGGTCTTCTGCATGACATAAGAGTGCAGCTATGCAAGTTAATTTTATATGAACGTGAGTCCATAGTACTGGGGCTTTATGGTTAAACTGTATTGACACCGTTTTGAGTTTGTTTTATGATCGCAAATTGATAACAGTAATTAGAGATTTATTATAACTGCAAAGTTTTTAAGGCAAATTTATCCATAGACTTTGATTTTAAAATTTTGTGCCACTGAACCTTGGGCGATTTTATTGGCTAGCTGTGAGCAGTGATGTCAGATGCAACTAGAAGAGATAAAGTGGGTGCTGTAAAGCTCACAGTAACAGAGAGCCATAGCTGCAGGTCATTACTTTTTTTTTTATAAGTTGTTTAACCAAGTATAGCACACTAAGCTGAAAGCTTTTTACAGGAGTGACCTGGGAGCACAAGGAGGTTCAGTGTCACACAGTATGCAAGTGGAAGCTGTGGGTTCAAACCCAGGTTTGGTCTGCTGGATATCACCAGATTTGCAACTCAGAGCCTTAGACCACTCAGCGCTATACTGCCTCCTCCTTAAAGCAGCAGTGCAGGAAAACTGGGCTAAATTTGACCACATCTATTTTTCTTCCTAATCAGTGCTAGATGTCTTCCAGTTTAGTTTGGTAGTAACATTTTCTGTTTTTGTTATCTTTTAGGAATTTTATGAAAGTTTTAAAATAAATATTTCTCAAGAAAAAAGATGGCCACCTAATTTTGCATATAAATAATATTGAAGATCTGAGGAGGGTAAAATCCAGACAAAAGTGCAAATTTACAGTACACAGCATACAAAGCATCCAGAAAACCCAACTCAACAGTTCTGCCACTATTTTTATAACTATAGCAGAAAATTAGGTTTTGGAATAACTTCTTCATTGCACTGCTGCTGTAAGCTACAATTTTACTCGACAGATAATTATTTTGAAAGTGAACATGTAACTTTCTTTTTACACACAGTTTTATTGAGTTTAGTTGTTTTGGTTTGTGCTCCTTTCACGTTCACTCCATCCACGCTTTGAAATGTCACAAGTAAAGCGGGCAGCATTGGCAACTTTATGACTGTGACCACATAGTACAGTGCTGAAAACAATTTCGCTGATTTGCCTGCAACATGTTGTCTCATGGCAAAATACATTGCGGCAAATTGTCCATATGCACATTTAGAGGTGTGTCAGGGACGAGTCCAATGCACAGCAATCTACAGTGGCCTTGTCCCTAGCATACCAATGAACATGCAACCAGACTGTGACACTAGTCACAGTTTCACATCTGGAATCTGTTCTCTAGTTGAAAGAAATAAAGTGCAGGAATGAGAGCACTTCATTCCTTTCATTCATATGCGTATTGATCTTACTGCTTGTCTCCCCACCCATCCTGCAGATATCTGGGTACCCAGCCATACACTGCATCCCACTCTCTGTGACATAAGCAGTAAACAGTCCTAACAGTAAAGAACAAATAATTAATATTTATCCTTCCCCAGACAGACATCCGAGTTGAACTTGTTTGTGTCTCTGTGTGAATGACAGTGTGTGTTCTTGCCCTGAGCTCCTCTTCTGAGCCTCAGCCTAAGCATTGCTCTCTGTCGTGGTATGCACTGATCTACCCCATGGATCTCCCAGTGTCCATGTTGCTCTGTGTGTCCCCCATCCAGCCGCAATATAAGGATCAAGATTGCTGAGAAGTGAGGCAGCTTTGCTTACAGAGCAGTAGCTTAACCCTGGATGGTGGGGAGAGGGCAACATGGACTGCAGGGACAGACACTGAGATAGACAGACAGCAGTGCCTCCCTCTGAAAGAGAGTGCAGGATCCAAAGAGTGGTGAGTGGCACCAGTGTATGGGACAGAGTGGAGAGAAAGCCCCAAACAGTGACAGCAACATGCTGAAATGTGGTGAGTAAGTGGAATGAGAGTGATCAACAGATGACAGGCTGCCACTTTGCAGCACCACCTTGACATTGTGAAATTGGAGGCAGTGCAATGCAGTGACCATAACCACGATGACTGGTGGCTCCCAGACCTGCACCTGAACAAACACACATTTAAATGGATGCCTTTTCCCTAGCAGTGTCTACTCCCCAACCTCTGAGAGAACACGGCAACAGCAAGAGCCACTTCCAGTGTGTCATTTATGTGCAGGTCCAATCTGTTCTGCTCAGAGATGGTGTTAACACCCCCAAACAGAGAAGTTACAGTATGTGCCTGAGCTCAGCTGCAATTTATTTTACTTCCACTTACTCTTCTGGCACCTTGCTGTTGATCTGACACTGTTTGTCTTTCTGAAGTTCAATGGAAGCAGACGGCACATACAGAGAGGCAGACAAAGTGGCAGTAAGAGTGCCATGACCGTGTCAGAGAGCAATGCTACAGAGTTTTCCTTTCACTGTGGGGAACAAACAGATGAGAGAGAGAGAGAGAGAAAGAGGGCGAGAGAGAGAGAGAGAGAGAGAGAGAGAGAGAGAGAGAGAGAGAGAGAGAGAGAGAGAGAGAGAGAGAGAGAGAGAGAGAGAGAGAGAGAGAGAGAGAGAGAGAGACCAGAAGAGGCACAGTGGAAAACAAACAGGTGCATCTATTCCACCACTGCACAAAAGAAGCACCAGACAGAGCCATGGACAAATATGTGGGTCACATATCTTCCCTTGTGATTGACTAGCAGCAGGTAGGGTGGGCACTAGATGGGCACCCTGGGTAGTTGCTGTCCCCACACCTCCAGCTCACATCAGCACATAGAGAACAATCTGCAGTAGCCACAGACTGTTGTAGGTTACTCATCTTCCCTCCTCACCCATCCCACTCACACAGTTTGGCACAGTGATAAGGTGACCTCCAGGTGGGAAGCCATGGCAAATAGTGGATTGTGGCCTGGCAGAGTTGGTGACTGATGACCTCTCCCAACCATCCCACCACTGCACAGTGACTGCCCCAGTCAGAGACAGAAATGTGATGCACATTTGCCAAACCACACATGTTTTATCTGGCCTCGTGGGCACCAGGTGGGTGGATATGGGGTTGTGGTCCAGATCCACTGGGTGGCCCGAGGTCATTGTCAGTCAACACATTATTCCGCATGCGCATGTGAAGCATTTTCTCCTACATTTCACCTTCTGCACATTAGGGTACTCTGCAGGAGCCAAAGACAGATGTGGTTCTATCATCTCTCCATCTTCACCCATCCGAGTTCCATGAAAGCTGGCACTGGCATTGGATGGGCTCCAGGTAGGTGACTTTGGGAGAATAATTCCCCATTACCCCATCCCACCTCCACATAAGGATAGCATCCTGCAGCAGCCAGGGATAGAGATGCAAGTTGCACATCTGCCCTTCATACCCGTCCCTGTTCTACCAGAGCTAGCATGAAGGTTGGAGTGGGATTTTGGGTGACTGGCACTTCCTCACCTTAGGCCACACTGCTACACTTGCAGAGCACTCTGCTTCAGCTAGAGGCTCTCCTAACTAATGTGCTGTACCCATGGAGAGCACTCTGAGGTACTGAGATATAAAAATGTGGATCTTGTATCTCCCTCTACAACTGTTCCCACCCTGCTAGGGGGTTAGATTCTGTGGGTGCTCCCGAGTGACTTGTGCCCTCTTGCACCCCCTCTTATTGACCCAATACTTTACACAGCCAGAGAAGAGATGTGGATTGCACATCTGCCCCACCATAAAGTGTGCTCATTCCAAAGGTTTCACACACAGGCTGGAGTGGGGTTTAAGATGGCGTCCATTAAGTTACTGCCCCATCCCACCTCCACACATAGAAACATAGACTTTGACAGCAGATAAGGACCACTTGGCCCATCTAGTCTGCCCATTTCCCTACCTACAGGATAGGCCACAGATCCTAGTTAACCAACAGCCTATTTCTTCCTACCCCCACAAGAATTGCCTTATGTCTGTCCCATGCATTCTTGAATTCTCCCACAGTTTTAGACCCCACAACCTCCTCAGGAAGCCTGTTCCATGCATCCACTCCCTCTCTGTAAATAATATTCTCACATTGCCCCTGAACCGCTCCCCATCTTTAAATTGTGTCACCTTGTTCTTGCACGTCTCTTTTTCTGAAAGATGCTACCCTCTTGGACTTTGTTGATTCCACTGAGGTACTTAAAAGTTTTCTATCATGTCCCCCTCTCCCTTCTTTCCTCATGGGTATACATATTAAGATCCTTTAGTTTTTCCTCATACGGCTTCTCTTGCAGACCCTGCACCATTTTAGTTGCCCTCCTCTGGACTGCCTCTATTCTGTCTATGTCCTTGCAGAGATGGGGTCTCCAGAACTGGACACAGTACTCCAGATGGGGTCTCACTAACTGTCTGTACAGAGGGATGACATCTTCCTGTTTTCTGCTGTTGTTGCCTCTCCCTATACATCTCAGTATACCCCCAACCCTCTCTACTGCCTTCTCACATTGCTTGCTAACCAAAGGTCATCTGATATGATTACCTCCAGGTACCTTTCCTTTTTGTTGTTGTTACTACCCCCATTGTGTATTCTTCCCTGGGTTCTTGATTCCCAGGTGCCTTATTTGCACTTCTTTGCATTGAATCCTAGCTGCCATACTTCTGACCATTTCTCCAACCTTGCCAGTCCCTTCTCATCCTTTCCCGCCTCCTTGTGTATCAGCCTCGTTGCAGATCTTTGTGTCATCTGCAAGAAGCATACTTTCCTTCCAGTCCTCTGCAATGTCACTTATGAAGACATTAAAAGGACTGGACCCAATATTGAACCTTGGTACCCACTAGTAACCCTCTTTCTTCAGAGTGGACTCCATTTACAATTACCTTCTGTGTCCTGTTATCCAGCCAGTGTTTTACATGGGAAGCACTTCTCTCTGTCCATTACATATTTGCACATAGAGGCGCTTTTCCCTCCATGCCTTCTTTGCATTAGGGGAGCAATTCTCCTTCTCAGCCCTCTTCCACATGGTGACATAGTGTCTTATGTAATCATATTTGGTCTCAATCCCTGTTGAATGTAGCATTATACCATTGTAAAAAAATTGATTTATTTCTATTTATGTTGTATCCTTACTTTTTGTATTCACACCATGTATTTATCATTGCTTGTACATGGGACCTCCTTGCAAATGAGCTTGCTCAATGGATTTTATCTCATTACAATAAACCTAAACATGAACATGGAAGCACTCTTCCCTCCATTCCGTCTCCACACATAGGTATCATTGCTCCATCTCCATCCCACCTCCATACAATGTGGCACTCATCCCCTGATCTCTCCAGTGCTTCTCCCTACATTTCACCTACCCCACATTGAACATAACCTCCACTGCATCCCACCTCCTGCACATAGGAAGAATTCCTCCCCTCCTTTCACAACCTCCATACATGGTGAGCTTTTCTCCCATTTTATATCAGCTTTGTACATGAGGAACACTCTGCCTTCATCCCACTACCCTTACATGGGGACATTGCTCCCATCCATCCCCTCCTAGACATGGGGATACCTCCACATATTTTCATCACTCCTCCTCTACCACAATCCCACCTCTGCATATGGTGAGTACTCCTAATCCCATTCAGCCTTTGCATATGGGACACTCTGCAACAGCCAGAGACAAAGATGTCAAGCATCTGTATTTCCACACCTATTCCCACTCCACATGATAAGTTCTAAGTTGGGCAGAGCATCAGTGGGGTTGAGATGAAATGAGTGGGTTGCCTTGGGAGATGGTGCAATACCCCTCACCACCTCTCTGAATGGGAGGTCCCTCTCCCCAAATTATTTTTTATTCTTTTCTCCACTTACCATTTTCTGCTGATTATTCTCCTATTTCCTTGCCTTACCAGTCACTCCCTCCCAAGACAGGACTACAGGCATTAAGCCAGAGCTGCTTTACATTGACTCCTCCTGTCTTCTCTTCAGACCACACCACCAGTCCAGCCAGTATCCAGCACAGTCAAGAAGGCGCGTGGTGTGTTACTCTCAGCTCAGCACTGGATGGGCCAGTTCTTTTCTAGTAGACCATACTTCAGATTCTCCCACAGTTCAGCTGAGGCTAGAGAAGAGCAGCAGTAGTCCCACTCTACCACCATGACAGTTGACAGGACACCACAACTTGCTCAGTGCTGTACAGATGATACAGCACAGCTGCATGCTCACTAGTCTATCTCACCAGGCTTCTCCTGCTCTCTCTCTTGATGGTGTCTCGCTCTTCCCAGCCATCAATGGTCCCCTGCATGCACATTGTGTTGTATCTAGCTCCAACCACTATGGAGGCTGCTGAGACAATGAGTTTTTTAGCAGCTGAGCCTGAGCCAATCTGAAAATGAAATACAGGAATTTGACATTTTCTGAGGTGAGTTTGGGAAGGGGCTTGCACACCCTAGACACCCCCGCCTATGCCTATGCAATCCACAATAGTTCATAAACATGCAATCCTTACACTTAAGGCACTCCACCCAGCCCAGCCAGCCTTCCAGCACACAAATGAACACCAACTGTGACTTCTCCCAATTCCTCTGCAAGCAGTGAGGATCCCTCACTCTCAAGCGGCCAGTTCTGTACAAGTAGTAGAGTTGGGGGTTCTGGGGCCGCAGTTGGACCTGGTGCTGTAATGGAGCTTGAGCCTGCTTGAATAAAACAGGACAGCTTAACTGGGTCCCTTAATCCCTACAGATGGACGGTTGCTGCACAGATGACTGCTACAGTCACTCAGGCACCACAGGAGATTTAAAACAAAAGCTGGGCTATGGCAGGCAGCCTACCATCCGCCTCCTCCTTCACTGATTGCTTGCAGCACTTGCCCAGCTCCTCCTCTGCTACCAATGCCCACCAACAGTCAGTAATGTCAATGGGGCCCCCATTCGAGAGGTCAGTGAGCTCCTTGACTTGTTATTAGCCCCTGCAACCAATACTCTCTTTTGAGTTCCTTCAGTGTATGGTTGCATTTGCCTGTTTTAGACATCCAATTAACTTTTTTTCTAGTGTCTACTTAGATACAGAATATTAAATATAGCAAAATAAAATATAATTGCTTTGAAGAAGACCAAAGCCTTCATTATGGCTCAGCTTCACTGAAGTGTTGTAGCACTGAGAGCACCACGATTTTGGTAGCCTTGCACCATTCCTCTGATCCTATCAATAAGTATTACACTGGTTGTATAATTGTAGTCTATATTCAAATGATTTTAATCATTATAATTCACACCAAGAAGAATGGTCTTAATGAGTTAATTTAAGATTTCATAATTTAACCTTTTGCAATTTTAATGACCTCCCAATCCTGGAGTCTTTAGTTTGTTTTATCTAAACATTTATTTGTTCAGTTCATCAACAGTCCAATAAAATTTAGAATAAAATTACTTTAGAACTGTATAAACTTGGGATTTGATTTTGAGCAAATAACTTATCTCTGAGTTGCAAATGCACAGGAGGTTAGGTGCACATACTTTTGTATTTCTTCACACTTTTCCTCCAGAATCTGTAAAACAAATATGAAAAAATAACATTCAACATCCCAATAAGATTTAGAATAAAATAACTTTTTAACAAAACTGCATAAACTTTGGTTTGATTTTGCACAGATATTAACTTCTCTCTGAGTTGAAATGCATAGGAGAATAGTTTTACATGCTTTTCTATTTTCTCACTTTTACTGTAGAAATTTGTAAAAATATGAAAAATAACACTTGACCTTTTGCACAGATCTTGATCTCCCATAAAGGGAATGGCTTAAAACTTATTTAGCAGTCATTCAAGAGTTATCCTAAGGTCAAGATTTAGTAAACTATACATTTAATGTGTTTTAATAATAGAAGTTGGCAAAAGGAAATAATAAATTAAAAAATCAATGTTGCAGCATAGATGTTCTAAATGTTTTCAGACAGCCATTGTTTTTCTTCTCTGTCTTCCTTCTTCCTCCTATCTGGTCAGCATCAACTTCACATATAGATCTCATAGGATATTGCTGGCTAATAATTTCTAAAATTAATCTGCTGGGTTTGTTCTGAAAAGATTTAACATGATCCCATTCTGAAAATATCTAATGTAATAACCTCAGTAAGCAGATCATTTTGTTTCAAGCTGGTAAGCACTAAAGAATTCCATTGAACTACTAGTAAGTCATAATCATCTAATGTTAAATTAGGCATGACAAGATGGTCTGGTCTCATTGCACTTAAAGTGGCATAGTGCTTTACAGAAATGAGGCTATTATAAGTTCAATAGGAATTATGGCAAACAAATGTAAATATCTCTAAAAGTATACAAATTATGCATAAACCATCAGTATGAAAATTGTTCAGGACAAAATGACCTTTCAAACAAGTTTATTCATCAAGCTGCACAAATTATATTTTTAAACTATGGCCATCTGATTATCTGCATTTTCATTTTCTTCCCAATTTTCACCTTTGGATGGCTATATTTAGAAAAAGTCAAATTAATTCAGATTAGTGACTACCCTCATTTGAAAGGTAATTTTGTTCTGCACAACTTTCATGTTGGTTGTATATTATTAGCTTATATACTTTCCAAGATTTTTACATTTGTTTGCATGACTCCTACTGTGTTCACTCATTGAGGAAAAATGAGGTCGATTAGAAGACCATATTTTACAAAATATAAAGAATTCAGATTAGTGACTACCCGCATGTGAAATGTATTTTACCCTGAACAACTTTCACACTGGTTGTTTTACACATCTTGAATAGTTTTAAAGATATTTAGATTTGTTAGGAAAGTGTGCACATTTACTCTCAGAGAAAAGCAGCTCTGAGTTCTGTGTCCATCATTCTAAACAGTAAGAAGGAGTATTTTATGTTGGCTCATGCATGTGTGCCAGCCAACATATTGCCAATCTAGCTGATTTGGAGGTACAGTCACTGTGGCAGAATGCAGAGCATGCATCAGTAGGTGTGTCTCTCATTCCTAATATGTGTGCTGCAGGCGCTGACATCAGCAACACGAATTGGCCACAAGATCAAAGAAAGGTCTGCTGCAATGAGTGCCAAGCCCATCATGCAGCGGCATGCCTTGCCGGTGAAGCAGTTTAAGAAACATGGTGGCACTGAATGCTGCCACGCAGAGTGCCCCAACCACTTCATTTACTGACAGGACAGCCACTCCCCATCGGCATAATGCCCCTCTTCCATGTAAAGTGTATGCTGAGTGGGCCCAATCCACGTTGACTTCAGTCCTCCTTCCCTGTTTATTTTGCTGATGGGGAGCCCACTCCACATCTGCATAATGACCAACTGCTTTTATTGAATGCTGAGGGGTGCCCAATCCCCTTGAATCTTGTCTCCCCTTTGGTATGTGCTGATGGGGTGCCCAATCAGCTGGAACACCCCAAAACAGTCAGGTGGCACATTGGGAGCCCACCCCAGCTTGCCAAATGCCCTGCAAAACAAAAAATGTCCCACAATGTTATTTTTTAAACCTGCAAAGCAGAAAACAGTCCCTCATCGACTCTGATGGTCCTCCCAAACCATGCCCACCTTCTGCACACCCTGCCTCCCCATCCACCACCCCATTCTTACCTCCAGACCATGGCTCAATGATCTTCGGTGGACCAGGGACACATCTGTGCTCCTCAAAGCCGACCGCAAACTGAAGAAATGCCGGTAAGATGTATAATGGCATAAATAGGGTTTTTCAACTTTGGTGCATATCTCAGGCATTTTGGGGATTTTGGCAACAAATTTTCAACATGAGGTTATTGGGACCCCTCCTCATCAATTCAGTCACTGTCATAGCATTATATGGTCCTGAAAGATGATTTCACAGTCACTGTGTGGAATCACTTTTGGGACCAATTAATGAAATGACAGTGCCACTGTTCATGAGGGGCTCTCAAAAAGCCTATGTTGTAAATTTGGTATGAAAACTTAAAAATGGCTGTTTTATGAACGTGTGTTGCACAGTTGTCACGCACGCTCGTAACTTTGTGAAATTTGTAATGTTTTCACCTAGATTTTCAAAATTGCCGTTATTCCATACCTCTTTATGAACAGTACAGCTGTCATTTTCCATATCCTGGCTGAAATGTGTTTTCGCACATCCAGCACGGAATAGCACGGTTGCTATGTGAAATCAGTTTTCAGAACAGTTTGAGAAAATGACAGTGACACTGTTCATGAGCAGAGGTCCTAAAATGCCTATATTGAAAATCTGGTGATGAAAGTCCATAAAATGACTGTGTTACAAGCATGTGTTTCACAGTTTCCACGCACCCTTGTAACTTCACAAATTTGAATATTTTCATGCCAGATTTTCAACACTGGCATTTTTCACACCTCCTTATGAACAGTTCAGCTGTCATTTTCACATCCTGCCTAAAATGTGTCTTCACACCTGTGGAGCACAATGTTGTGGTCACTGTAGGAAATCAACTTTTGGGACAGATGAACAAATCATTGTGCCACTGTTCAGTGGGGACATCTCAAATGCCTATGCTGAAAATAGGGTTAAAAAATACAAAAATAATTGGTTATGGATGTGTGTTGCACAGTTTTCTACCTGCTCATGACTTCACCAATTTTTCATATTTTCACTCCAGATTTTCAGCACTGACATTTTTACACCTCCTCATGAACAATACAGTTGTCATTTTTCACATCCTGCCCAAAATGTGTTTTTTGTGCCTGTGTTACCAATAGCATAGTCACTGTGCAAAACCACCTTTGGCTCACAAACTGATGGTGCTGTTCTTCATGAGGTGGGGTCACAAAAGCCCATGTTGAAAATTTGGAGTGAAAAACAACAAATGCCTATGGTGTTAGGGTTTCCAACTGTAACATCCCACCCTGTAGAGACTGAAAGGCATCAGGGTTAGACTTGGATCATTAGCTATAATGCTCATGCCATTTCCACCCCCCTGCAGCCAGTGACAGGCATACAGATGTGCCTTGGAGTGTTTGGCCCTAAAGTTCACCCCATTCTCCTATACTACACCCATCTCAGTGTATTTCCTTATGGAATAGGGTAAGTATAAGGCCCAAAGACCCCAAAGCACACCACAACATCTGTCAGTGTCTACAGGGTAGGGTGAGGTTAAATGGCATGAGCATTATAGCTGATGATCTGAAGGCACACCCCAATGCCTGTCAGTCTCTGCAGGGTGGGGATGGGGATGGTGTCAATTCAATACTTCACTGCTATTCCTATTATGCATCTCTAACTCCTGCACTACCAATGCCAGTGAGACAACATTCAGCATTGACAAATGCTTGTTTTAACTGCCATAGGGATTTGCAGTATTATGGAAGGATACACTGAAAACTACTAAATAAATATGTTCCACTGAAACCCCTTTTCAAGCTAAAGCAATATAGCTGTAGGTTCTGCCAAAGCCTTAAAAATCGAACTCTGGCCAGAGCTGATAGGGATGTAGTCAAGGACTTTGGGTGGAAAAATACTGAAAATTACCAGTTACAAGCCTGCTTTTGCAAAATTTAACATAGGCTCATAAATTTGTTGTTTTGTAATATTTTCACACAGAATGTCCAACATAGCCTTGTTATGACCCTGCCTCATGAAGAAGGGCTGAAAATGTTCAATCCTGTCCTAAAGGTGATTTTACAGGGACTGTGAAAGCAACTTTCATGAAGCAAAAACACGTTTTGGGCAGGAGTTGAAATATGACAGCTGTCACATTCATGAGATGCTGAAAAGAAATGTCTATGTTGAAAATTTTATGAAAATTATTGAATAGTACCAAACTTATGAGCTTGCATTTGCAAAAGTCAGTAAAGACTCATAACTTTTTTTAATATTTTTGACCAAATTTAGAACATAGCCTTGTTATGAACCCACCTTCTGAACAAGGCAGAGAAAATGTTAAACTCTCTCTGAAAGATGATTTCATGTAGGACTGCAAAATTACCTTTTGTATTGTTAAAACATTTTGGCATTGACTTGAACAATTACAACAGTCACATTCATGAGGTGCTGTAAAGATTTTTCAATGTTGTAAACTTGGGGTAGAAACTATTGAAAATTATGAGCCTGCAATCACAAAATTCAATGTAGGTTTACAACTTTGTTGTTTTTAATATGTTTACATCAGATTTTGAATTAGCCTTTTATGACCCCATCTCATGAACAAGGGCAGAGAAATGTTCGACTCCTGCCTGAAAGGTGATTTCATGGAGACTCTGCAAGATCAAATTTCAGAACAGATTTTCCTAATGTTAATGCAATTGTTCATGAAGTAAGGTTCTCAAACAGGCATTTTGAAAATCTGAGCCAAAATATTCAGAAATCACTAAGTTATGCCACTACTTCAAAACACCTTTGAAATACATTGAACCACTTACTTGTTTCTTTAGTTTCCAGTCCAGGTTTGAAGAGTGAAGATGTGTCTGCCATCCAGATAGTATTATGGCATTAGACCTCGATGGGTAAATAAGGGCTTGGGGTGTGGGGTGGTGGGTAATGAGTGGGAGGGTCAGGTGGGGACAAGAATGGCTGCAAAGAACATTGATCGATGGTTTTCACAGAGTAAAAAAAGAAAACTAGGATTGCTGGTCATGACACTGGGGATTGGGCACCCCAGTATCACTCTTATGTTTCTGGGGTGTGTGTGGGGTAGTGTGTGCTGAAAGGGAGGGTCAGGTGGGGGAATATTTAAAAAAGTCACAAAGGAGTCCTGATTGTGACACTGGGGATTGGGCAACCCCAGTGTCACTGTAATGTTTCTGGGGGTTGATGCTGAGAGAGAGGGTCAGGTGAGGAGATATGTATAATTTAATAAAAGAAATCATCTGTCATGGTGGACACCACACAGTCCACTGTGTCCAAGAAGACTGACACACGTACTGTGCATGTGCTAGTAGTCACGCATGTACAATACAGTTTGATGGCCATCTTGGATACAGTAGAGTGTGTCATGTTTCTGACTGTTGAAAACAGTGCAGAGCAACTGCTAATGGACTGAGCAGAGTGATTCATGGATGCAGAGGTGACTGTGAGGTGAATCCACACTGTTGTTCAGTCTGAATAGTCTCCTTTCTGGTAAGCAAAAGATCTGCAGGTCTCTGTCCACTGCAGCCCTAACAAGGTATTTGTGTTTAATGTATTTCCAAGCATTTTGAACTTTTACTCATAACTTTGTCATTTTTCATTTTTTTACAGCAAATTGTCCACATGGCCTTTTAGGGATCCCAACTTATGAACAAGGCGTAGTAGATGACAATTTTCAAATACATCCCAAAGGGAATCTGTGGTCCCTCCATGAAGTCTCCATTTGTGGGAAATGAGGTTGGGGTCATAAGAAGACTATGTTAAAAATTAGGTGGAAAATATAGTAATATGACCAAGTTCCAGTACGAGTGAACATCGGAATATTAGAATGCTCACTCATTACTTTACAGATTTTTATATACTTTTCCACCGAACATTCAATATATGGCTTTTTGAAATTTTCAATTCCATGCTGAAAGGTGATACTGATAATGTTGACCTACCTGGTTCAAGAGGTGGGTCTCAGAAGACTTTGTTGAAAATTTGTTGGAGAAATATGGCAAATGATCACATTACACGTGAACATTGAAATATTTCTATGTTCACTCATAACTCCACTAATTTTCAATATTTTTCCACAAAAATGTTTCAACATGGCCTTTTGGACCCTACATTATAAACAATATAGGTGAAAGGTTTCAAATCCATGTCAAAAGTGATCTTGCAGTTGCTCTGAGAAATCATGTCATTAAGGATTTTAACATTTTCACAGTTGCTCTGAGAAATCACATTTTAGGAGGGATTTGAATATTTTTACCTAGCGGCTTCATGAAGTGGAGTCATAAGAAGAATATGTTGAAAACTTGGTGAATAAATTTGGTAAATGACCAAATTAGGAATTAACTTTGAAATATTTCATCATTCTCTCAGAACTTTTCTAATTTTAAATATAACTCAATTTTTCAACATAAACATTCCCCAGCAACTCATAAACGTGATAGCTGTCCTTTTCAAATTCTAGACTAGCGTGTTTTCAGATTTGGGTGTGACATGAGGTTTCAGCCTCTGTTGCTAGCCTTGCTTGTAGAGCAGAAAGCAGCTAACAAAAGAAGTTATATTTTCTTATTAACACTTGTATCTCAGCAGGAGTCAGTGTCTGTTGAGATTAAGCAAGACAGATACTTTATTACAAGTAGAAGGTGTATTATTTAGGGTTAAAAAGAAAGAAAGAAAGAAAGTCAGTGTGTTTCAGTGCTGTGAAGGGTACTGTATTAACCCTAAATTACAACTTCCTGTTGCTAGCCTTGCTTGTAGATCAGAAAGCAGCTAACTAAAAGAAGCTACATTTACATTTGCACGTGTCTGCTGTGTCCATGGGCATGCTGAAATTGCTGGCATTAGATAAACTTGGATAAGATAATTTAGCTTATCATCTGCTTATTAAATATATACCTTTAATAATGGAAAAATAACTTAGTAAGTGTATGCAATGTTTGATGTATAGCAAGGAAAGTATGGGGTGAGTATGTATGTGCTAATTGCCATCTGATTACTACTCTTGAAGCAAGGATAGCGTTTCTGCTTAATATTAAACCAGTTTCTATTGATATTAGGGAATTGGAAAGTTACATTGATCTTATGGATGAACAACTTCATTTTAAAGAACAATTTCCTTCACATTTAGGTAGCATTTCTGTGCCTCCTGATGAGAAGATAATTGTAACAACTAGTACTGGTATACTTGTTGCCTCTGCCCCTCTTATAAGGTGTATGATTATCCACCTTTTCCCATGATAATGATGACTGGACCATTGTCACAAAGCCTCTTAAAGAAAGGAGGGGGTGGTCATATACAACAGTGCCCCTATTGAAACTCGTGATAGGTTTGAGCAATTGACTGTATCAAATAATGAAGTGCTACATGTTTTATCCTGTGCATCACCCTCTGTTGATAGTAATGGTTTAAAACACTTTTCAATCAGGAGTTAATGACCATGAATACTTGTCCTAGTAAGTCTTAAGCTACCAAATCAATTCCTATTAAGTTAATCACTCCAGAGTGTGTTAAACAATCACCTGTTTCTGATTCTTGTACCCCTACTGTCTCAAAACAAGTGTTAGTCCTGGAGATTCAATCATTAAGCACATTGACAGGGTGGTATGCAATAGTAACAAGAGCAACCAACTTTTTCTAGCTTCCATGGGGCCAGGGTATCTGACATTACCTCCATGATGCCTAAAATTTTACAAAATGCGGGGAAAATTCACTGGTTATCATACATGCCAGTGTTAATTATATAAACAACACCCCATTTAATCAGTTACAACAGGACTATGTGGCATTATGTAACATGTTACTTGATAGGGATGCTGTGTACATATATATGAAATTCTACCTGTCCAGAGAGCAACATCTACTATGACACAGAAAATCAAAGCCCTAAATGAATGGCTGAGAAAGTGGTGTTTAAGCAGGCTATACCTTGTATTACCCACTGGGAATCATTTTCAGATCATTTTTCTTTGTTTTGCTAGGACGGTTTACATCTCAGTCATAGGGTAGTGCATTTATGGGGAACGGTATCACTAAAATCATAAATCATTGTTTAAACTAAAACAATGGGGAGAATGGGTCTATTCCCAAGTCTCTGAATACTTACCAAAATATTATTACAACTAAATGTAAATTCCTAGCTTTGAATGCAAGATCTTTAAACCAACTCAAATTAGCAGAACTTGATGCCAAATGTAAAACTTTAAATATATGTGTGGTGGGAGTAATTGAAACTTGTGGACGCATCCTCATTTTGGTCCAGAAAATTCCAGGTTATAAGTTATATCAAAAACAGATTAGATAAGCAAGGCAGTGGAGTTTATATGTACATTCAAATGATATTCCTTCTTTTGAAATGTGTTCTCCTTTCTTGGAAAGTATATGGGTTAAAATCTTATTGAAGGAGCAGTCCTATATAACTATTGTTAACATCTATCAACCTCCATCTGCAAATTCAGATTACACAACTGATATGTTTAAAGAAATTACACATTTTCAGAATCTCAAGATACTGTAATATTTGATGACTTTAACCTCCCTCATATTAACTGGGACTTATTCTCAGGACAGTTCTATGCTGAGAAAGGACTAATAGATGTGACAGTTAGTACTGGATTACAACTTGTTACTAAACCCACTCGAGGTCCTAATATTTTGTATCTATTATTTACTGTACTAACATAGAGCAACAAATTAGCAATTTACAAATTTGGGATCCACTTGGACTAGTGATCATATATCTATTCTTTTGAAATTCAACAGTTTAAAACTACACAAAGAAAGTTATACTATACAAAAATTATAACAAAGCAAATTTTTCTAAAATCAATGAATACTTGCAAAACATAAACTTTGAATTTAATCTTCTTAATTGTACAACACAACAAGCTTGGGACTTTTTAAAACATTATACATTATTTGGAAAATCTTTATTCCATCTAAGAGGAAATTTAATAATAAAGGAAAAATTCACTCTTGGTTCAATTAAAAATCAGATTAAAATAAAATTAAACTTTTAGGAAACTTAAGAATTGTTCTGTTCCATTTAAAACTACTCTATTACATAAGTATAAACTATCTGTGAAAAACTTAAAAATTCTATTAAATTGGAAAAAATAAGCTAGAATTTTAACTAGCTCACAAAAGACTGTCACAAATCTCTTTTCTCCTATATAAATAGTAAAAAGTGTATCAAGGACCATTGGTCCCATTATAATCGATTGCTCTTCTCTATCTGATATAGAAACCTCAAATCTCTTTAATAAGTACTTTTGTTCTGTCTTCTCTCAAAAATCACCTATTAGTACATTTAAAGTTCACCACGTAGATTATCATAGGTTCTATCCAACTGACATTATACAGGCTATCAAAACACAAAAAAAATACTAGTCTGGGCCCAGACAATATTCATCCATGGTTTCTGATCAAAACCTCTATAAATATTTCTGTACCTTTGTCAATTATTTTCAATAAATCCTTACAAGAAAGCATTGTACCAAATGATTAGCGTTCAGCAATAGGTACTCCCATATTTAAAAAAGGCAATAGAGGTTCTGTGCAAAATTATCATCCAATTAAATTAGCCTGACCTCAGTGGCTGGTAAATTAATGGAATGAGTAATGACGCCTCTAATAGATCAAGATAGTAAAAATTAGAATTTATGATTCAAATCAGCATGGGTTTACTCCCAAGTATTCCTGCACCACCAATCTGATATCTTTTACAATAATATAAGTACTCTGCTAGATGTGGGTATCCCTACTGATGTGATTGTTTTGGACTTTAGTAGAGCTTTCGATAAAGTCTCACATGAAAAACTCATTACTAAAATGTACAGTATAGGTTTGTCACCTGATATTGTCAACTGGACTTTAAACTGGTTAACAAATCATTCTCAGAGAGTCAGAATTAAAGTTATCTTGTCTGATTCGGTAGTGTGACAAGTGGTGTACCACAGGGGTCGGTCTTGGGTCCAACATTGTTTAACCTCTTTATCAGTGATTTACAAACAGGGCCAAATAGCTTCATGGTTAAATTTGCAGATGATACTAAATTGGGGGCAAGGTTAATAATCAAGAAAATATTTCTGCATTAAAGAAGGATTTGGAAAAATTAACACTTTGGGCAAATGAAAATCATATGTAGTTTAATCAAGACAAATGTTCAGTAGTGCATTTCGTGTAAATAATCCAAAAACGATATATCATATAAATGGACTACCACTTCACTCATCAAATTGTGAAAAGATTTAGGGTTATATGTTAATTATAAACTTACATCAAATGATCACTGTGTTAGAACTGCTTGCATGACCAACAGACTTTTGAGGCAAATAAAAGCACTTTTGTTAATTGCACTGAACAATGCCTTATTCCATTGTATAGGGCATACATTAGACCGTATCTAGACTATGGCTCCCCTTTCTGGAATACAAACCAAAAAAAAAAGACATAGCAATTCTTGAGCAGGTTCAAAGAGAATAACTAGAATGATTCCAAGATTAACAAACTTGGATTATCAGAACAGATTAAAAGCTACTGGTCTTCTCTCTTCAAACTAGAAGATTAATAGGTGATATGCGTATGGTTTTTAATTTAATAAATTCACCAGATCTAATGGAAAATGTGGTCTAACACTCTCCAAAGGAGACATGTTCAGAGACCTCACAATAAACAGCTTGAAGTAAAATTTATAAAACCAGCAAAGGGGAAACTTTTTCCAGTAAGAGCATCCATTGTATGGAACACCTCACACAAGAATTGGTAGATGCAACTAGTGCCACTGTCTTTAAAAACAAATTAGATGTTTGGTTGAGGGATAATAGAAATAATGTCCCACATAGTGTGGGGAACAGTCTCGATGGGCTCTGGCCTTCTTCTGTTCTTTCATACCAAGCAATACTAAGTAATGCTGTAAAACATGTCATGTTTATAAGGAGGAGTCATAAAAGCCCCAGGTCACAGCTGAAAAGAGCCTCCCATTCTCTGTTGGCTTACCAGGTAAAATATTTTAAAATAAATCAATAAACAATAAAATTACTATTTTGGAAATCTGGGGTCAAAAAAAAAAATGCAATTATCAAAGAAACGTATGTAGTGCCAGCCTTTACCCCAAGGGGTAATACTTTTGTGATTCTGTGCAGGTGAGCTGGGTTCTGGGCGAGTTCAATGAGCCAGCTGAATGGGCTGAGCTTGGGAGGATGATTCTGTAAAGTGACATTACCCCATAGCCTGGTAAAGGAAGGTGCAGTGTTGCCTGCATGGGACTAAGTACCATATAGTGAACAGAACTCTTTCCTTGGCATAGCGCCCTGCACCTTTGCTCCTATGGGTGCCTGAAGGCCTTGTGCTTGGTTGAGAGAGGGTCTCTTTGCCTTGCACATCTGTATCTGCTGCAACATGGAAGCCCACAAGACAGCCCTGTTAATTCTTGAGATCCGTTGCTGCAAGAAAGCTCTGGGCCTGCTGAGAGTGAGAACATAGTTCTGCTGGATTCAGAAACTGCAGTTTCGTGGTTCTCAAACATGTGCTTTCCCATATAATTTTCCTGTAAGGGTACATGGTTATCATGATTTTAAAGAATGTGTTCTCACGTACCTTTGGAATTGAAATGGACTGAATGGCTTTTTATTCAGTGTTAAGAAGTGCAAGGTAAAGCACCTGGGAAACAAAACCCAGGGGAAGAGTACACAATGGGTGAGATACTAACAACAACAAAAATGGAAAGGGACCTAGGGTAGTCATATCAGATGACCGAAAGGTGGGCAAGCAATGTGAGAGGGCAGCAAGGAGGGCTGGGGGATACTGGGATGCATAGGGAGAGGCATCAGCTAGAAAACAGGAAGTTATTATCCCTCTGACAGACAGCTGGTGAGACCCCATCTGGAGTACTGTGTGCAGTTCTGGAGACCCAACCTCGACAAAGACATAGACAGGATGGAAGCTGTCCAGAGGAGGGCAACTAAAATGGTGCAGGGTCTGCACCAGAAGACATATGAAGAGAGATTAAGGAGCTTAATATGTATAGCCTCGAGGAAAGGAGGGAGAGGGGAACATGATAGAAATGTTCAAGTACCTCAAGGGAATCAACAAAGTCCAAGAGGGTAGCATCTTTCAAAAGAGGTGTTCAAGAACAAGGGAGCACGATTTGAAGATGGGGTGGCTCAGAGGTAATTTAAGGAAGTATTTTTCACAGAGAGGGTTGTGGATGCCTGGAACGGCCTTCTGGAGGACTTTGTGGAGTCAAAACAGTGGTGGAATTCTAGCATGCATGGGACAGTCATAAGGCAATTTAGGGGTGGGGGAAGAAGTAGGCTGCTGGTTAAGTAGGATCTGCAGCTTATCCATTAGGTAGGGAAATGGGCAGACTGGGTGGGCCAAGCAGTCCTAATCTCCGGTCAAATTCTATGTTTCTATGTTTCTATGTTTTTGCTCAAGAAAGCTCTACTTCAAGATTCTTGGAGCCTGGTGGAGTTCTGAGTAGCAGGTACAATACGTAAGTTTGGTGGTGATGCATTCAGATGGTAGCTAAATATATATATATTTCATTTATTCAGCTACTAGTTGAATGCATGACCCAAACTGATTGTTGTCAAATACTGTTGTTACTTACTTTGTTGTTTTTTTGTTTGCTTATTTCACTATCAGCCTACAGTTTTCATCAGAGCCCTCTGGTGGAGTCTAGTTAGTTTTAATACCAAACACTATGTTTATTATGCTTGACAGTATTGGTATATATATATATATATATATATATATATATATATATATATATATATATATGTAATGAAAGATTAAGGTTTATTTTATTCTATATGTATTTGATGCTTTTTCCCTGTTTTTTCCCCGAGATTCCCAGGTCTGTGGCAGACATGGCCGTGCATTCACGTGGAGGTGCACATGCATTTCGGTACTGTCTCGAGGCCCTTCACTCCTATCCCTGCCATCGCTGGCCCTCTGCAGCCTGTTGCCAGGATGTCTTCCACTGGGTGGCAGCCAAGGGACAGGAAAGCTCCTAATCCATCCCCAGAAGAGGAGAGTCTTCTTATGCAGCTGAATCCTGCTCCATGCCCCTCCCACTGATCCCTAACAACCTGGCCTTTTTCCCTAACCCAGGTCACAGGCATGGTGTAAGGTGTGGCATCCAGTGCCTCAACCATCAGTGCCACCAGGCTGGCCAGATTAAGGTTTCTGAGTCTAACACATCTGGGCTTCTGTTTCTAAAATATGTTGAAGCTCACCACTGAGGACTGTATGGTGCCCTTGAGAATGCTTCATGTTCATGAAATAGGAGCCATTCTCAAAGAGTCTGAAGGCAAGCCTCCATCCATTTTTGCATTCAAATATTGCTTTATGAGTTGATAAAGGGCTGCAAATATGTACTGATTACCCTCCCTTGATTAATATTTTATATTGTACCCCCACACACACACAAAACTGAGGTGATGTCATGTCCATGCCTGGTATCTTTAAGATTTGTTTTTTCCTAGTTGGCTTTTCTTTGGTATATTCTTTAAGTAATCTTAGTTCCCTTTTTCATACACCTACTTTGATATTCCCCCAGCACAATTCCCACATCACTGAATGATCATACTAATATGCACAAATAGCAGAAGAAGGCCTGTGGTCTTTCTGCTCTACCCAATTTGAAGATCCTCTTCTTAGCAACTATTGTTGCTCTGCTCAACTCCTCATCAACCCAAACTGGCAATTTTCTGGCCCTCCATCAACACTGACCCTTCCTTTCACCCAGTTTACCGATCTTGAATCCATCCACTGTCCTCTAGGAGTTCATGCCACCCAGTCACCACGAATTCCATGAAGATGTCTCCTGACCTCCTTCTTGAACCTTGCCCCTGCTAGCTTATAGCAGAGCTCCCTTATGTAGTCTTGATTCCATTATGACAAAAGAGCTTACCTGAAGTCACCTTTTGATTCTTTTTAGGTACTGAAGGTTTCAGTCATGTCCCCTTCCTCATCTCCTTGGGCAAATACTTAATGAGGTAATTCAGCCTGTCTTCATCTGCCTTGCCCTGTTGTCCCTGGACAATTTCCATTGCCCTTGTCTGGACTGCCTCAAGCAGGTTTATAGCCTTTATCAGGTAGGGTCTCCAGTATTGCACACTGTACACCAGGTGCAGTCATACCAAATATCTGTTCAGCAGCAATATATCTTCCTTCCTCCAGATCATGATATCCCTCACAATACACTCAAGAATTCTGTTAGCTTTAGCTGCTGCTTTTCTGTACTGCATTGATTGTTTTAGGTTGCTGGTGATGGCTACCCCAAGTCCATTTCCTCCTCCAATTTGGTTACGTGGATCCTTCTAGACTGTAGTTGGTCCACTGGTTCCTACTTCCTCTCTGTATGACTTTTCACTTCTTTGCATTAAGCTCGAGTTACCATTTGCCAACTGCTTTCCAGATTAAATAGGCCTTCCTTAAGGTTCTCTACCCTTCATCCCTAACTACCTACCCACAGAGCTTGGTGTTGTCTGCAATGAGGCAGATCTTGTCCTTTGTCATCTCCAGTGTTACCTATGAGCAAATTGAACAACATTGGGCTGAGCACTGAGGCCTGTGGTACCCTGCTGGTGACTCCCTCAATCTGGAGCTCCCCTCACCTCCTTGGAGTCCTGACTCCCAACCAATTTGCCACCTGCCTGTTAATTTGCTTCTTGCCCTAGGCCTCCAACTCTTGATTAACTCTCTTGTGGGCTGTGGAGTGAAAGAACTTGCTGAAAATCTAAGTACAGTATGTAGTGTTGTGCGGAATGCAGAATTCCACTGGGGAATTAGTGCAGAATGACCATTCCACCTGCAGACTGTCCACTGGAATTTCACTATTTTTCTGCTGAGTTCTGCCTACTGTGATCCATGGAATAATTTTCTGAGGAACAGCATTTTTTGGCAGAAATCATTCCACAACTATTTTCTGCCATGGAAATTCACAATTCCATTTCTGGTGAAATTGAGCAGAATTTCAGCAGAATTTTTAAAATTTCATGGGAATATCCTTCTGCTGGATTTGAAAATTCTGCACAGCACTAACAGTATGTCAACCATTTGACCTTTGACTTCTGCTCTTGTTGCCAGTCAAAGAAGTTGATCAGGTTGGTTGCACAGAATCTCCTGCTCCTTAACTCATATTGTTTAACATCTGGCAGACCATTTGCCTACAAAAACCCAGAAATTATTTTCTTTAGGATGGTCTCCTAAGTTTATCAACAGTGGAGGTCAGTCTAACTAGCCTGTAGTTGCCAGAGTCATATCTGGGCCAATGTTTGTGGAGCAGCCCCACATATATGGTTCTCCACTCCTGTGGTATCACTCCTGTATCCAGTGTGCTGTTGAAAGATCTGGTATTTAACCTGCCAGATCCTCCACCATTCCCTCAATAACTTTAGGTGAATGCATTCAGGACCTGGGAACTTGTTTAGTTTGAGGACCATGAGTACTTCTTTCACCCTGTCTATTGGAATCCTGTCTTCTGATCCATCACCCACACCCCTTCCTCCTTGTGGCATTGGTCCATTATTTTCTTTCATAAAGACAGAGCAAAGTATTCATTCAATACCTCTGCTTTTTCTGTACAGTATCCTGACAATAGAGCAGAGACTCTAGGGCAATGGGATGTGGGGCATGGGAAGGTGGACAAATTGTATTTGTGCGAGTTGAACTTTTAGAGTGTGAGGTGTATTGTTCACGAGGTCAGAGTGTGGCATGGTCCTGCCCCATGCAATGTCTGCAGACGTTATAAGCAGTGCTGTGAAATCAGCTACTTGTGATGGATCCTCTTTACAAAACGACAGGAGTAGGGGTAAAACCAGTGCCATGTTTGATGTGTGTCCTCCTCTAGTATTTGTGTTGCCTTGAGTTTGTTATATATAGTTGGTGAAGTGCTGGGGCAGAGTCCCCACCACATTATAGCCAGATTTGTGTTGTAGCTGTGTGTGGTTCCTCTCAGATACCTGACAGATACTGGGTGCCGTGATACCAGTTGTGATAGGTGCTGATTGTGTTTCCGATGTAAGTAGCTTCTGACTTCATTACTGGTTACTCACTGTGCTGCCAACTTGTTTCTCCTGCTGTCTTGACATTGGCCGTTGCTTTCTACACCAATGTGGGTAACCCATTTGTATTACTTTCCACCTTCCTTTAACTCTCGCTATTCCTCCTTTTGTGCCTTTTCTCCCAGATATATTGGAAAGATGCCTTTCTCCTCCTTAATCTGTTCCTATTTGCAACCTCTTTCTTGCCTTAGCTTACCTGACCAACTTGTTTGCCTCCATATCCTATCCAAGTATTCCACCCTATCTTCATCCTTTGAGCTCTCTCTATTTCCTGTATTTGACCTTCTTTTCCTCAATACCTATCCCACCTTCCTATTAAACCAATTTGGTCTCCTAGCTTTGGAGTTCTTCTTTCTAATACATTCCTAGTGGCAGCCACTATCCCTTCTTAATGACTGTCCACATCTGACACACTGCTATATCCCTCTTGAGGCTACCCAGGTGCCTCCTTAGTATCTTCCTTCCTGAAGCCAGCCTTTCTGAAATCTAACATCTTTGTTCAAGTACTTCTGGGCTCTTTACCCCTATCTACTGTGAACCACTCCATTTTATGGCCACTGCCCATGAGGGGCTCCTCCACCTTGGAGTCCTGAATAAGTTATCCATTAGTTAGCACCAGAAACAGGATGGTCCACCTCTCATGTGGGTTTAGTAACACCCTGAGCCAAGAACTCCTCTAGACTGCATCCAGGATCAAATAGCTCCTGCCACAGGGTGTGTACATGACCCTTTAATCCACCTTGGGGAGATTGAAACCCACTAGTATCACAAGCTCAGCCTTACCCACTGCCACCTGTATCATGGGTCTAACTCCCTACTGCTTTGCTTGTCCTCATTTGGTAGCATACTGCATGTACAGTACTTTCTTTGCTGGTTCCAGTTCCAACCACAGTGCCTCTAGCTTCCCTTCCTAGTCTACTCTTTTGTGGTAGTAATGCCCTCTCACATACAGAGTGCTATGCCACCCTTTCCCTGTATGTTCCTAACTAAAAATAGATTTAACCATGTCCTCAGCATAAGCTTCTACAAAGTGGTAAGATCAAATTCATTGTAACACCAATAAGTAAGGCTATAGGCCTACTTGTATCTAGGTGGCTATATTTTTCCTTCTGCTGGGCTATACACATTGGAACATATTGTCCTGCTGTTAATTCTTAATGTTCAAAATGGTTTGTAAGGTGTGACTACCACAGTGGCATATATCATTTTCCTTGTATGGATAGATTCCTGGTAGTTTCATACCCCACCCACCACCACGTGCAGCAGTATAGTCATATTCATCTCTCTGGTTTGGTCGACTGTTACTTATTTTCCTCAGTTGCTGGCTATAGTTGGGATGTATAGAAAATGGCACTTCTACATGTTATCATACTTTCTCCTGAGTCTGTTGTAGTGCAATTGTCCCCATGTCAGCTACTGACTCCTAGAGCCTTAATGGTGTCATTCCTACTCTCTGCTGGGGATTTTAATTTGAATCCAGGTCCTCCTGCAGTCTCCCATTTAGACTCATTTTGGTCTAGGTTCATGAGGCTAAAACTAGCTCATCTGAATATTGATAGCCTTAGGCTAAGCTACCAGACCTGGATTTGTGGCTGTCTCTTTATAATGCTGATAATCTATTCCTGAATGAAACCTGGCTAAAACCCTGCATTTTCTCTAGACTCTATGCCTAGATTGTCACCTTTTGGAAGGATCAGAAAGTTCAGAAACAATGCAGTGTTTTCCTGTGTGTGTGAGAGACACCCTCAGGGCATAGGAGATTCCATAGCCTCCTGGATCAGTCCTGATGCAAAAGCATGTACTGTAGTTAAACTCTTGGTGACACAAAACCCTAAGTCACAAGCTGTGTCTATAGCCCCCCTTTAATTTAGTAAATCAAGAACTGCTCTGTTGCAGCTAAGTGGCTGGGTCCTGAGCTAATGTTTTGCTCTTGGTTTAGCAACTATTTTTGGGCTCCAGGCAACTGGTCAGTTAAGGGACACTCAGTGTATGAGGGAGATCACAGATGGAGTTCCCAGGGCTCATTACTGGGCACTCTGTTGTTCTCCCTGTCCATTAATAATCTTCAGAACATTGCGGTAGTGCCAAATCCTGCTTTATGTGGATGAGGTAATGTTGTACAGATGCCTTCAAAACCCTGAGTCAATTGAGTCAGGTCTTCAGATTGACTTCCATCTTCTAGAAACTTGATTTAAGGACAATTTAAACTTCAAGAAGCGGAGTCTGTACTCCTCGGCTCTCAATGTTTCAGCCAAGACAGTAGAATTACTAAAATCTGTATACTGAGGGTGATCATATAGAATCTGTTGACTTGATTAAATGCCTGGGCATTTTACTAGATGAGGAGCTCTCAGTTGAGCCACATATTGACCTTAACCAAATTACTTAATCAAAAGTTAGGTCTACTATATCGGCTCAAGCTGTACTTCACAAATGAGGCTAGGCAATCCACTGCCAATAGCATTTTGTTGCCTGTCACACTGTGCAGAGCTGCATTCCTATCCTCACTTAAGAACACTGAGCTCCAAATGAAGGATGTATATTACCAGGTATCTAAGTATGCTGCAGGCACTATCATGTAGGGAGTACCATGGCAAGGTACTATACTATTATGTGGTCTCATCTGGAGGGGAACTCCACCACACACACTGCCTGGCGCATAGCATATTACATACAGCCCTCCACCCAAACCTGACTCAGTCCTGGAATTGAAACCAGACAGAAGGCACCTTGGGTCTTCCTCTCAGAAACTCATCACAGCCCTAAGACCTTTATCTTCTGCTGGTCAGAAAGCACTTGCCTCCATAGTTCTCAAGTTGTGGAACAAACATTATGTAATGTCCCGACAGCTATGTCTTTCAAATTCTCCTCAAGGGTCTACTTCTAGTGAGCAAATAATGCTATTGCTACCACTAAGGTCTCCACTTTTTAGTTGTGGACTAATTTCTGTTATTCCTATATTGGATATTTGCTGCTAAAACTTTGTGCATTGCTCTTCTAACAGTGCTACTGTCAAAATGAATGTACGATAATGTACTTGTGCATTCTTGCCTTCCTAAAGTTCTCATTACTTGTTTACCAACCTGTACCTTATTGTTTATGGTTGTAACATGGAAACA
Organism: Neoceratodus forsteri; assembly: GCA_016271365.2. Classification (NCBI taxonomy): domain Eukaryota; kingdom Metazoa; phylum Chordata; order Ceratodontiformes; family Ceratodontidae; genus Neoceratodus; species Neoceratodus forsteri. Next base: position 62,929,587 of record CM028130.1, read on the forward strand.
TAGAGTTAATGGCAGATAAGGACCACAAAATGCCTCGAGTCTGCTCATTTTTTCTACTTTATGAATGTGCCATCTATTCATACTCATCTGTATTGCTCCCTTATGCCTATCCCATGCCTGTTTGAAGCTCTGCACTGTATTCATATCCACCACTTTCTGAGGCAGGTTGTTCCATGCATCCGCTACCCTTTCTGTGAAAAAGAACTTCCTCATATTACCCCTTAATTGGCCTCCCTCTAACTCATGCTGTGTCCTCTTGTCCTGCTATTTTCATATATTGAAACATTTTAGACCTTGTTAATGCCCTTAAGGTGTTTGAATATTTCGATCATATCATCTCAAAGAAGTGGCAGTGAAGGTTCAAGAGAAAAGAAAGCATTCAGGAAGTACAAAGAATCACAGAAGGAGCAGGACAGAGAACTGTATCAGTTAAAGCAAAAGGAAGCTGGGAAGGCAGTCAGAACAGCAAAGGCCCAAACCGAGGAAAGATAGCCAACCCAGTTAAGAAGGGATAAAACCTTTATAGGTACATCAGGGAGTGAAGGAAGACCAAGGGAGGTTAGTGAGGCTTAATAATGAGGAAGGAGGGTGGGCAGAGGGTGACTGTGAAAAGGCAGAGATACTAAACAAATATGTTTGCTCAGTGTTTACAAAGGAAGTGGGGAGGTACCTAAAACAAACAGTAGAAACACTCTGGATACAGAAGTTGATACCAGCCCATTTACAGAAGAAAGGGTTCTGAAAGAACTCTTACAACTGAAGGTGGACAAAGCAATGGGGCCTGATGGGATTCATCCCAAAATTCTAAAAGAACTAAGGGTAGAACTAGTGACACCACTGTTACTCTCTTTAACAAATCTGGGAGGATGGGGTGGTACCCGAGGACTAGAGAAGGGCAGATGTGATTCCCCTTCACAAAAGTGGGAGCAAGGCAGAAGCAGAAACTATAGACCTGTTAGTTTAACCTCAGTGGTAGGGAAAATGATGGAATCACTTCTGAAGGAAAGAATTGTTGAGTATCTAGAGGCCAGAGGGCTCAGGACCTAAGGCAGCATGGATTCATAGCGGGAAGGTCATGCCAGACAAATCTGATAGATTTCTTTGACTGGGTGACCAAAGTAGTAGATCAGGGAGGGCTGTGGACATGGCCTATCTAGACTTTAGCAAGGCATTTGACACAGTCCCACACAAGATTAATATACAAGTTAGCCAGCCTGGAGTGGGTCCCAAGATGACAGCCTGGGTAAGAATTGGCTGGAGAATAGGACACAGAGAGTAACAGTAAATGGGGTCACTCTGAAGAAGTGGGGTTACTAGTGGGGTACATGAGGGTTCAGTATGAGACAGTCCTCTTCAATGTCTTTATGCGACATTGCAGAGGGACTGAAGGAAAAGTATGTCTCTTGCAGATGACACAAAGATCTTCAACAGAGTTGATGCACAAGGTGGTGTGGAAAGGATGAGAAGGGACTTGGCAAGATTAGAGGAATGGTCAAATGTATGGCAGCTTAGATTCAATGCTAAGAAGTGCAAGGTAATGCACCTGGAAACAAAACCCAGGGGAAGAGTAAGAGTACACAATGGGGGTGAGATACTAACAACAACAAAAGTGGAAAGAGACCTTGGGAGTAGTCATGTCAGATGACCTAAAGGTGGGCAAGCAATGTGAGGGCATAAAGAGGGCTGGGGGGATACTGGGATGCATAGGAGGCATCACCAGTAGAAAACAGGAAGTTATTATCCCTCTGTACAGACAGTTGTGAGACCCCATCTGGAGTACTGCGTGCAGTTCTGGAACCAATCTCACAAAGACATAATGGAGGCTGTCTAGAGGAGGGCAACTAAAATGGTGCAGGGTCTGCACGGAAGATATATGAAGAGAGACTTAAGGAGCTGAATATGTATAGCCTCGAGGAAAGGGGGGACATGATAGAAACTTTCAAGTACCTCAAGGAATCAACAAAGTCCAAGAGGGTAGCATCTTTCAAAAAAGAGGTGTGCAAGAACAAGGGGGCACAATTTGAAGATAGAGGGCGGCTCAGATGCAATTTAAAGAGTATTTTTCACAGAGAGAGGGTTGTGGGTGCATGGAGCAGCCTTCCGGAGAGTTGTGGAGTCAAAAACAGTGGTGGAATTCAAGCATGCATGGGACAGTCATAAGGCAATTCTAGGGGTGGGGGTAGGAAGAAGTAGGCTGCTGGTTAACTAGGATCTGCAGCTTATCCAGGAGTAGAAAAATGAGCAGACTGGGTGGGCCAAGCGGTCCTTATCTGCCGTCAAATCTATGTTTCTATGTTCCTCTCTCCCTCCTTGCTCTAGGGTATATATATTGGGCTCAATTAATCTGTCTTCATATGTTTTCTGATGCAGTCCCTGCACCATCTTGGTTGCCCTTCTCTAGACTGCTTCAGTTTGGTTAATATCCCTGTGAAGGTGTAAACTCTAGTACTGCACATAGTACTTCAAATGGGCCTAACCAGTGTCTTGTAAAGACCGATTATTACCTCCCTCTTACAACTTGTTATACCCTACTAATGACCCCAACATCCCCTAGCCTTACCTTTTCTTAAGTGGTCTGCTTGGATGATTTCAGGTCATCGGTGATGATGGTGCCCAAGTCTCTTTCTTCTTCCCTTGTGACTGCCAACAACCCCCCAGCCTATAGGTGGCTTCAGGGTTTCTCTTCCTATGTGCATGATCTTGCACTTCTTTGCATTAAATCCCAGTTGCCACTCTTCTGACCATTTTGATAGTTTATCCAGATCTCGTCTCATTCTACCCACCCCATCTGAATCATCTTCTCTGTTTGAGATCTTGGTGTCATCTGAAAACAGACAAACCTTACCCACCAGTCCATCTGCAGTGTACCTGATGAAGATATTGAAGTAGATTGGCCCCAGGAATGATCCTAATTGCTCCACTTGTGACTTGCATCTCTTCTGACTGTATACCCCCTACCACCCTTCTCTATTTTCTACCCGTCAACCAGTTTGCCACCCAGTTGACTAACTTCTGACTCCACCCCAAGCCTACTCAGCTTATTAATCAATCTTCTATGTAGGACAGTATCAAAAGCTTTGCTGAAGTCAAGGTAGGCAACATCAAATGCTCCCCATGGTATGCCCTCTAGTTTACCCAGTCAAAGAAATCTATGAGATTAGTTTGACAGGACCTTCCTGATGTAAACTCATGCTGTCTTGTATCCTGTGCTCCTATGGATTCAAGGTTTGACTATCCTTTACCTAAGGAGTGCCTCCATAATCTTGCCCACTACTGAGGTAAGACTGACTGGTCTGTAGTTCCCTACCTCCTCCCTGCTATGACTCTTGTGAGTGTTATCACATGAGCCCCTTCTCCAGTCTTCTGGGACCTCTTTTATGCTCAGAGACTCACTAAACAGTTTTGTATGTACTTTAATGATTATGACTGCGAATATAATTATTGTAATTCTGGGTTGCTCCTGAAAGAGGGACTTGACTTTCAATGAGCCCACCAAGTTAATAAAATCCAACCAACTAACTAATTAACTAATCAAATGAATAAAAAGGAGAACTATGATTATTTGGTTTCATTCAGTTTTTATTTTAATGTTGTGTTTCATGTAGCATTAATTTGCCTTCTGTGCTTTGTCATTGTACCAGGACCTGCTTTGCTTGGCATAACTTCATTGGTGTTTTGAATCTCAAAGATGAGGACAATAAATTAGTGCAATTTTTACAGCTGTGTAGCAAAAGCTATTTTAATGTCTAGTGAAAAGGAAGAGTAATAGTGAGAAACAGGGGTCGGAGATATGACTGGATACCAAACATGTAGCAGTTTATGTGCTTTATGTTCCACCCTGTGAGTGGAGTTGAAGCATATCAGCATAAATCAGTATGTTTGTATCTCCGCCTCCTCTGCAGCTGTCCAATAGAGTGCTTTCTCTGTGCGTGGGGTCAAAATATTGAAAAAACAACAAAGGTATGAAGGTATTTTGAAATTTAATGAGTTTATTTATTTATTTATTGGTATAATCAGAATTACAACCCTTTGAGTCAAAGACTAATTTCCAAAGGTTCATTGTTAAAATAGGACATAGACATAGAAAGGTATACAGATTAATGGGTAAGACATAGTTACAGAGTTACTTGAGTTTCATATTTCACAAACAGGCAGGTATTTACAGGATATGCCAGGTACAGAGATTAGCAGGTAAGCACATAGTTCCAGGTAAGCATACAGCTAAAGAGTTACATGAGTTTCAAATTTCACAGACAGGCAGATATTTACAGGATGTACAAGAGTACATTGCTGGGCGGTTGCTACACAACAGATAAGTTGAAGCAGGTATTTTATTACATAGTACAGAACCAAGACCAGAGTAGAGCTTAATGCCTACAGCCAGTATTTTACAGCATTTATTTATTTTACAGGCTGGTAATAACATTGGCCTATACAATGATGTAACTAGACAGTAGTTAGTGCAACGAGTGATTAGATGAATGAGGAGGGCAGTAATTTGCAGCCGAGGGCATTGTCAATAAGATTGTAATATAGTCTGAGCCACCAATAAGGGCTTGTATGTGAAAAGGAGCACTGGCCAGGTTATGCACAGCTGCACTGCTGTGCAACGAGCAGGTGGTTCCTTTTGGCAAGTTTGAAAGCACCTGTTTTGGGGAAGTTAGTGATGGTTTCTGGGAGAGAGTTGAACCAGAATGGGGCCCTGTTGTAAAAGTATCTTTAAGCAAGTGACGTTCTGACCCTAGTTATCAAAAGGTGGTATTATAGGTTCTACATGTAGGGATGTTAGTGGATGAATGTTGGAGAGAGGAGGTCAACCCAGAGGGAGAGACCTAGAAGAATTTTCTGAGACAGGAGAACAGTCTGATAGGGAATCCTCTCCTCAAAGTTGAGCATGTTGGTGGTGGGTAAGTGTGCAGATGTGAGTACGCCTGCCTGCACTGGGTCAGGGAGCCTACAGGCCTTGTTAATAGATAGATGGCTTTTATTCAGAGCAGTTTCATCTGCTGCATATATCAGGAGTCCATAGTCTACTAGGGACAGGACTGAGGAGGTGATAGCCAGCAGGAGTGCATGGGGAAGGCAGTCCTTGTGCAGCTAGAGTAAACCTATTTGTGAGTTCATGGCAGAGCAGAGGGTTGCTTTGGGAGTGTAAGGTGCCAGTAGAGTGAAAGTGATGCCCAGGTATTTGTGAAACTACTTGCTCCAGAGGTGTTGCGTACTGGGCAGAATCTGGAGTGTGGAGTTTCTGACTTTGCTCTGATGGTGGGAGATGAGCATGGCTTTTGTTTTCTTTAGGCTGATAATTAACCTGTGGTCAGAGAACCATTGTTCTATTTGGTGAAGGAGTTCTGGAGCATGGCTTAAAGGGCAGCTGGGTTTTGATGCAATGCCAGAATGACCGCATCATCTGCATAGAGCAGCACCCTTCCAGCACAGGCATTAGGAAGTGCATTGAGGTAGGAGTTGAAAACAAGAGGGCCAGGATAGAGCCCTGGGGACTCCAGAATGAACAGGCAATGTGCTGGACAGTGTGCTATGGATTTTAACACACTGGGACCTAGAGAACAGGTAGCTGTGAAACCAGGCTAGGGGACCATGGGAGAGGCCTAGTTGGTAGAGGAGTCAAGCTAGAGGTGATGGGATACTGTACTGAAGGCCTTGAGAGGCTGATGTACACAGCTCCAGCAAGGCTGCTGGAGTCCAAAGCAGATTGGATGAAATTGGTGAATTCTAGTTGGGCAGTTGTAGTGCTATGCCCAGCTCAGAACCCATGCTGCTCTTTTCATATTATGTCATGTTCTGCCTAGGTATTCTGTGAGCTGCACTGCCACTATTTATTCCAATGCTTTGACGGGGAGTATGGAGATTGGTCTGTAATACTTGGAAGTGCAGTCACCAGCTTTGAGTATGGACGTGATGACTGCTGTTTTCCAAGCAAGGTGAAACTGTCCCAGGCATAATGAATGATTAAGAAGATCAGTGAGTGGGAGAAGGACCATGTCCAGTACCAGCCAAAGAAGTCGGGTGTCCAGTTGGTCATTGCACGGGTTGGCTCCATTGAGGGCCTTAGCTAAGTATGGTCTGGCTTGATGTGGGGGTATCAAGTGCAGGAAGGAGGTCGATTGAGGTTGGGAGGTTGAGAGGGTGGGGCAGGGTCAAAGAAACCATTGGGAGGATTGCACTGAGGTCAGAGAATGTGGTGCTCAGGCAGTCAGCGATACTTTGAGGTTGGAAGAGACAGTGTCATTGATAGTGAGTGGGGGATTGGGACTTGCCATTAAGTTCTTTGATGTTATCCCAGAATTTCCAGGCAGTCTCCCAGGAGGAGGTGAGTGACGTTTGGTAATGTTCAGCTTTGGCCATGTGGATGGCCCATGTGCATTATTACTTTCGGTGTTGTACACTTGTCTGCCAGCCTTCTTACTAAACTCAACAACAGCTCCAGCAAAGGTTGTCCCTGTGCTTCAGTTGTTGTATAATAGATGGGTAACCCAAGGTGCATTTTGCTTCTTGGTATGGGTTTTGGTGAGTAGGGCAAAGTGATCACAGGCCCTGTTAAAGGAGTTGGTGAAGAAATCTAGCACAGTGCCAATGTTTGCACCACAGGAGAGGGTGACCAGTCTATTTGGGCAAGGAACGCTTGAGCTTCTCAAGGTTGTCGGGCGGAGGCATCGATAGAAGATGGTCCTGCCCAGGTTTGCTGAACCTGGCAGACCATGTGATCAAGACTGGGAAGTGGTCACTGAAAGAGTCTGGGAGGATTTTTATATCCAGGACTTTGAAGGGGTGGTTGGTGATGATGACATCCAGGAGGTTGCTAGTTCCATTAGTGGGGTTGTGCCTGGCTGTTTGTGTGACGAGCTGGGACATGTCAAGGGCAGTGAAGGAGTCCCTGGTTTCGAAGCTGTACTGGCAAGCCAGTTGATATTTATTTCAAGCAGGATCTGCTCAGACTTCTGATGTAGGCTGGCAAGGTAGTCAGTGAGCAAGAGAATGGCTGGGTTTGTTACGGGAGCAACATATTTATTTATTTACTTATTTATTTTAAATCTTGGATTAGAGAATACTTTTGAGCACAATGCAGCTCATTTACCAAGGTTCCATGTCAATATTGTGGGGGGTTACAAGACAAACAAAGGATAAAGCACAATATCACGTACAGCTGATATCAAATACAGAGAACGGCAGTAACAGCATAATACACAGTAAAAATAAATAGGTGGTTGCAATTAGATACATACGGTAGTTGGCACTCTGAGGACACTATAGGTGAAACTTGTGCAGTTAATCCCAATTCAAAATAGTATGGGAAAGGAGGAGTAAGGAGATGAAGAATAGCAGCAGGACAGAGAACGGGTAGGGACATGCAGCAGGGCAGCAATTGTCAAGCATATTGAGTGAGACAAGAAGGGATAGACATCTGGGGGCAGACACAAGAGGAGAGAGTGAACAGGAGGGAGCGGATGATGAGGTGTGGGGAGGGAGGGAGGAGGGAGGAAGAAAGGTGTGGAAAAGAGTCAGTCAGGGGCATAGTGGGTGGGTTAGTAGGACATAATAGGAGGGTCAGGATGTGAAGAAAGGGGAGAGGGTGGAGAGGTGATTGAGCAAGGAAGGAAGGATGCAGCCTTGTTGAGGAAGTTGGAAATGCAGGGGCCAAATGAGATGCAGGTCACACGATTAATTAAAGCAACAGGCAACAGTGAAGAACATTGTGGCCCTGGCAAGGTCTGGGGTGATTCTGAGTGAGAGGGCTTGAGCCCCAAAATTATAAAACTCTGATCATTTTCAGCATCCAGTGACTATAGCAACTGAATATGAGTGACCCTAAATTGGTGACTCATATTCAGCACTATCTCATGGCTGCCCTGCAAGGGCAGCGACCTTATCGAAAGCAAGGGTAGGGAAAGGTGAACAGAAGGAGGTGATAGAGAGGGAAGGGAAGGGATAGGAAGGGGGTTGTAGGGGAGTGGTGAGCCTGTTGCAGCCAAGCTAGCCATGTGGTGTGATGGTGAAGGTGGCTGTCTGGTGCAGCAGGTATTAGATTCAGGGCTGGAGACCAGGAGATAATATTTTGCTGCTCACTGTGGCTGCCTTTATTTTTGTGCTGCAATGGGAATGTCACCCCTCCTCAATGTGCACCACCCTGGGGTTGGGAATCTATAGTCGTGGGGTGCAGGGGCACATCCCTCCACAAGGGGGCATGTGGGGTGTGCACCTTCCAAAAACACTTAGTGCTATTGCTTTATTTAGGGTCACCTGCAAGTGTATTTGCACAATTTGCTTTTTCGCATGACATATTGTACGCCTCCATAATAGCAATCGTTATTTTGCAATTGCTATTATGACTTGAACCTAATTTTCAATAGTTTGTTGCCAAATTTTCAGTCTAGCCATTTTTTCACCTCATGAATGAATGAGAAGGTGTTGTTTTTAAATCCTCTTCAAAATGTGTTTTTGTACTTATGGCACAAAATGATGTTTCAGCCATGATTTGAACATTCTCACTTATCAGCTTTATGAGGTAGGGTCAGAAAAGACAATGTTGAAACTCTGGGATTAAAATAGTAAAAACGATGTTTTGCAGGTATGTTGACATTGTTTAACACTAACTCATAACTGTGGTAATTTTCAGTGTTTTGATGTCAAGTTTTCAACATAGCCATTTTCACACACCTCTAGAACGTGACAGGCATTGTGTTTGAAATCCTGGGCAAACGATATTTTTGCACTTGTGGCTTGAAATGATGTTTTGTTAATATTTTATAAATGACACCTGTCATGTACAGAAGGGCTGGGTCACAAAAAGACTATGTTGAAAACATGGGGTCAAAATATGCCTCCAAAATGTAAGAATGTTCTTTGTTTGCATGGATGGCTGTTGTCCCAGTGGAGACCATGATGCCTTCCCTGCCAGTGACCTGAGTTTTGTTATGAGCTCAGTGAGCCAGCTAAATTGGCTAAGGTAGGAGGAAGGTGCTGTGTCATGCGTTACTGGCTCCAGCCTGGGGAGGACAGCACAGTGTTCTGGTGCACAAACATTTGACATGCATGTTGAGGCCTAATGGGCCCATGCACTGCATCAGATATGTAGAAAGTAACTGCATTCCAAGAAACTGCCAGCCAATTAGTAGATTGCAGTTAAACTATTTTATTTGTAGCAGCAGCTCCAGAGTAGCCAGCTAGAGTCCTAGCCCCTATCAGATATCCTTTATTAGGTTACTGCACTAGCAGTTATTTTGGCCATGATAAGATCTTGCTTTTAGTTTGCCCAACTTTGATAACTGGAACACAATGCAATTGACTCATAGAACTCGATTCTCAAATTCCAAAGTTGAAGCAAGGAGCCTGCATTAATCAGAATTGACACAAGTGGCTCCTTGTGTCAAAATCTGTGCCAGTTCTGATTTTGGAACATTACTACGTCCACGATGGGACCCCCTGCACCAGCATTGTGCCCTACATGGGAGTGAATCATGTCACAAGGGGCTTGTGCCACAGTGGGACTACAACATCCCCATAATCAGTATCTTGAAAGCCCGCTGTGGTGCAAGAGCTGGAAGTGGTTAGACCAGCCCTGAGCTGGTCTAACTCCCATGCACCAGCCTGTCCATACTGTCCATGCCACAACACCCTTCCATCCAGATAGCTGCTCTAGGGGGCCTGAGGACATAGGGACATGATAGAAACTTTCAAGTACCTCTAGGAATCAACAAAGTCCAAGAGTGTAGCATCATTCAGAAAAGAGATGTGCAAGAACAAGGGGCACAATTTGAAGACAGAGGGGGATGGTGCAGGGGCAATGTGAGAAAGTATTTTTTCATGGAGAGGGTTGTGGATGCATGGGAAAAGCCTTCCTGAGGAGGTTGTGGTGTCAAAAACAGTGGTTGAATCCAAGAATGCATGGGACAGTCATAAGACAATTCTAGGGGTGGGGGTAGGAAGAAGTAGGCTGTTGGTTAACTAGGATCTGCAGCTTATCCATTAGGTAGGGAAAGGAGCAGACTGGGTGGGCCAAGTGGTCCTTATCTGCCATCAAATTCTTTGTTTCTATGTTTCCATGTGTAGTATGTGTTGCCAAAATGACAGTTTCAGTGCTACCATGGTTAGTACTTTGGTTGTGTGAGTACCCATTGTCCCCATAAGACTGCCACTTCGATATTTCCTCTGCACATGTTTTCCTCACCTATGCAGCAATTGTAATATAGTTAATGTAAGTAATGACTGTACTTATGTTTTCACACATGTATTGTATAGCATGGTATTCTAGCCACTGGGTTGCCAGCTCTTCAGCAGCTGCAACAAGCCCATCTGTGACTAGTGGCATTCCCCTGTGATGTGATGTTTTTCTAGCATGGCTGGCACCTTGCAGCAAACCCAGGAGTTTGGCACTGGGACACTGATTTCTCCAAATCAAGCACAGGGTCCCTGGTTCACCCTGAGATTGCCGTAGCCTCAGATTAATGCAACTTGTGCCGATCTTTGGGCTTTTTGAAAATTGAGCCCATAATCCTTTCTTTCTTTTTATATGAAACATTTTTGGAACATATGCTATCATGTCTCTCCGTGGTTGAGATGTGCTGATTGGCCCCATTCATTATCTTCTGAATTTAGTTACAATAACTCCTGAATGTTGAAGATTTACTTTCTGTATATATTTTGCTCTCAACAGTGACTGGGAAATGTCAATGTCACTTTAATAATTCTGATTATCTGACATTATTGTAGTATCTGACATATAGTACTTGTGGTTGTGAAGAGTTTTTCTGAGTGGGACAACAAGCTAGTGTTGCATAAATATGTCAGCCGCACATTTGACCAAGCATTCATTCTCAGGGCACCAATTATTTAGTATTTAATACTCATTATTTATGAAAATAATTTAAAAGAAAGGCTTTCTGGCCCAATGGCATGGCAGGCTGAGACACTGGCTGGCTCACCATCGCCACACTGGTAAGACAGTTTGGGAACAGAGGCAGATTGCCTGGTGCTGGCTGGAGCAAGGATGCCTGTCCATTCAATCAACTGCTGCCTGGAGATATCTAGGTGGCAGCAAAGGGGGTTTCAAGGAGACAGGACCCCATGCCTGGATTCCAGTGGATTTCCACAGAGGCGGAACTTGCACATTGCATCATGGCATGCACATGGGCCCAAGAGAGAAAATGAAGGAAAAAACTTCAACCATAGGACCGCAGTGACCTGGTTCCTCACAGGCCCACACAAATGATTGAGCACCTCTGGATGAAGTTCTGTGTCAGGACACGGCAAGGTCAACCCCAGGGATGATGGTGAAGGGGCCAGGAGGACAGGGAAGACAGAGGTTGGTCAGAGAGGTGCAGGAAGAGAAACAAAGGATAAAAAATCCTGTCTCCCTGTCGCCTCTTCTGTGGTTACCCACCCTTACTTCCCATTCCCTTCCCTCTCTTTCCATGTATGGATAAAAAATTAAATAAAGGTTTTAAGGAAACAGACAGCAACATCTTTTAAAGCAGCCCCACCCCAACTGTGAACTTTTAATGTCCCGAAAGGACTACATTCAACAAGATTCTTCATTCCTCCTGACTCCCAGTCCATGATTAGAGGGCAACAGATTGCAATATATTGAATCAGTGACCCCCTTCCTTAACCCAAACTGCATGGCCCTGCCTGCCTGCCTGATTGCCCTGTCATTCTCAGCTGACAGCCACCTCGCATGCAGCATGCCCTGACCAGAGGAATGGACTCAAGGCCACCTTGTGATATCAAGTAGGCTGATTGGTCACATGACCTAATGGGTGGTTAGTTGCCATGTAACTAACCCAGATCAACCCGAGGAGGGGTAGACAAATGTTTTACAGTATTTTGTACTCTTTAGTAGTTCACAGATACAAGGACACAAATACATGGTATTAATCATGATTCAGTTCTTTCTGTCCTGTCACTGCCTTGTTTGAAGGCATTGACTTGTTTAATTTTCAGACTATAACAGTCTTTGGTATTATGTCGATCCTTGCCAATATATCTTGAAGAAATGCTAGCAGTTGCAGAAATGTCCCTTAATAGTTATTAAAACTTTCTGTAATAGATAAATAGACCCCAGAACCTTGGTATGTTTTAATTACTCTCTGCTAACATGTGCTGGACAACAAAGGAACAGCTGCCTGGTACTAAAGATTGGCATGAGAAGCAGTCCTAACTTACAGAAGCAGTTTTCTATGCTTAGTTTTGTTGCTATACAAATAATAAAATAACTGAGTTTTGTGAGGACAGACAGAGGCATTTTTCATATGCAACTGGCAATATAAAATAGTTCTTTCTTAACTTTCACAGCAAGTACTATATTGCTATGTCAGAATATGATTTGAAAAAATTAAATTGAAATGAGTTATGCATTGTGTTTTGTCAATGCTGCCTCCTCCTTGATTTCTCATAACCATTATGTTTTGAAGGATATGGCATGTCACGTTAGTCACAGTTCATTTTCCTCCTACTGTACTAAACAGTGAAACACTGGCAAATTATACTACTTGGTTAAAAAAAGTTCAGTCTTTATTATAAGTTTACTTCACATTGTGCTTTTTAAAAAAGTATTTAATGGGCTGTACAATAGCCTGGCAGATGTACAACATGCTCAAGAAGGAAACCAATTTTTAAGAGAGCCTTGAACACCAGAAACTGGACAGCTGTTTCACTGACCAGGAGGGTTGGGTGGGTTGATGGTGATGTATTCTTGTATAGTGACACATTGGGTGAGGCAAGGAGGGTTTACCTTCCTTCTGCAGGAGGAAGTTGTGACTTGTGAGGCTGGCACAGTGTCATGAGGCAGGTGTGAGGACCAGGGAGTACAAATGGAGAAAATACATTATGTAGATTGTGGCTGCCTGCATTCATGGGCTCACCTGCACCCCCACCCCACACACACATACACACTTGGGAATAGTGGTTGTTGGGTATAGGAGGTTACCATGCAAACTGGTATGAGGACCTGGAGTACCAGCAACAGTGGAAGAAAAGTCTAATAAAAGAAAATTTGCATAAAAGACTAGGGTAGAATATTGCAGCCTAATGACTAAAATAACATTAGAAACCTTGTGGACCTGAAAGATCAGGACAGGAGCTGTGATAGGAGCTGTGATAGGAACAGTACATTGGCAGAACCCTGTGGTGTAACATCTTTTTCTTAAACAGAGTTATTCTTCACATATTTTAAGTTTCCCTTGATCTTTACTTCCATGTTAGAAACATAAAAACATACAACAGAGCCAACTAGGATGCAACACAGTACCTTACAGTAAATGACATGTCATGCAATATGCACGGCAGTGAGCTCAATTGACATTGAATTACGCTGTTCCTGAAGCATGCTGCAGTATTTTCCAGTAATAATTCAAGGTACTGTGTTGCTTCCTGATGGCACCATTGTAGAATGTGACAGCAGAAAAAGGCCCACATCAGTCCACCTAATATGTTCAATCCTACCTAATACTCCTCTGATGGCTCTGCAGATCAATGTTTATATATTTAAAATGTATGTATGTTCAGTGGAGCACAGCGTCATGTTCCATCATGGCTAATGATATCCTGAGATGCTACTGTCACAATGCCCTTAGCTGCAACTAGAAGTAATACTTGGTGTCATTCAATATTCCTGCATTTTTCAATGATACGATCACAGTGTATAAGAGAGGGAATATGCTCACGTAATACACACTTCCTTGTAGGAAGGAAAGGGTATGTATGGAGAAGACCCTCTGTGGGATATAAGCCTAGAAAAAGGCAGACAGCCTCAGCTTTTGATGAATGTTAAGATTTATTTTTTATGTTTGTTTGCATGCAAGCACAAAGCAAATATTTTGCATGAGAGTGACAGTGAGGCTGGAGAGCTGTATGCTGCAAGCATCCAATGCATGTGAGTCTAAAGAAGGTGAGCTTGTGCACACCCAGTCCTGCCTAGGATGCTGCTGATGTTGGTTTACTGGCTGATGGGTAGAAACTTCTGACATAGTTATGGATTCAGCCCCACCTATAACATGGAGGTTGCATCCCTTCATTATTTCCACACATCTGCCAGAATCCTGCCCTCACTCCCCAGCTTCTCAGTAACTACAGTGGCCATCGGTATCCCTCACCTGACCTAGCTTTGAGGCATGAGAAATAAAAAATTTGACTCAACAAAATATTTTGCATAATCCCGTATTTCACAAAATATTTTCGAGGGCAAAATGCAAAATCCCTGTTGAATTTTGCTAGTGAAATGCTAATTTCATCAACCAAGTGTGAAATTCCGGATTTGAGAAGAGCCAGAGGATGATAATATTTTAAAAAGTGTTTTCCCCTCTCGTCCATGCCAATATTAAAATCTTTATTCCCAGCCAAGACTCCACTTTCCTGGTGTCTAGTGGTCCCACCCTCTGGTCGATTGCTGGCCCACAATATGAAGAATCCCCAGCTGAGATTCAGCCCAGTCCCCCATCCATAATTTGAAATAAAAATAAATTTCAAAGGTGTCTAGTGGCCCCACTCCTGGCTGATCATCAGCCAAATGAAGAATGACCCCACCGAGATTCACACACCATCCCCGCTGTTGTCCAAAACAAGTGCTGCTGCCACCGACTAGGGCCAACATCAGTAATCATATTGTAATAAAAATAAATAAATGTTGTCTAGTGCCCCTCCCCATGCATGCACTCATTCATTAAAGGGCTCACACTGGCTCATTTGTAAAGCTCCAGTTGGGCTGTCAGCCATAGAGGTGAGTGGATGGCTATGCGGTGGCCGCTGTTGGTTCCTAGATGGGAGGTGCAGGGGTGGGGTTGGATTACTACCTGACAGAGTGGGGTCCACTAGTCATCAGGGAAAGTTTTTTTTCTTTTATTACATTACATTACTGTCATGGGTCCCAGGGTGGCAGCAACACTTATGGACAATGGGGACGGGATGGTTGTGAATCTTGGGGGTCATTCTTCATTTTTTTATAGCAGCCATGTACTGGAACAAAATTCTGCATTTTGCACCAGTGAAATTCTGCAAATGCATGAATTTCACAAAATGTTTTGCAGGGTGAAATTCACGATTTCAATAGAATGTCACCAGCAAAATTAAATTTTGCTGCATGCCTACCTAGCTTTTATGACAATTGATTCCAGAAATCCCTTCCTGCCCGACTCAAGTTGATTCTGGTACTGGCAGTGGATGCATGCTTAACTCTTCTACCAGTATCCCTCCCACCTGACCCACCCTTCAAATCCCCCCTCCACACACAGTCCAGACACAGGAGTGCCAACCCCAATGCTGCCAAACAACAAACAGACACTGGGGTGCCTAATATCCAGTATTGGTTCCCAAAATAAAGGAAACCATCCCTTGTATTCTTTTTTTTTTGGAATCCTGTAAAGAAGGTGACCAGCACATTCTGCTGCTTCCAGAGTCAATCACTTTCTGATAGAAAACACGGTAAGAATGATTAATGGCTTTTAAACAGGTATTGAACTGTTACTTGTAACTTTATAATGTATTACAAATTTTCCACAGCATTCTCAGCACAGCCTTTTGGGCCTCATCTTATAAATAAAGTGGGTGAAATATTTCAGATACCCCTGAACATGGCACTTTTTCTACAAGTGGCCACTCAGCACAGGGAGAAAAGAAAGCAACCGATTAGTTCGGTCATGATAAATAAGCTTCTAGAGAAAAAGAGCCATGTGGAAGTGTTGTTTGCTGGCACTGCCCTAATATCCTGAGCCACTGCTTTTCTTTTTGTCACTTGGTACCCTGAAACATTTTTCACAGTGACCTTGCAAAATCATCTTTACTCATTGCTGTGTGTTTCATGCCCAATGGGCTCATTAGCATCTTAGGGCTGAATGTGGCCCACAGGAGCCCTGGCACTATCCCATTTGCACTGTGTTGTCTCCATTGGGCTCCTGTGGTCCATATTCAGTCTGTAGCTGTGTCAGAGCAGAGCATGGTCCCATGTGCTGCACTAATATGGCCCATATTCAGACAGTGCAATCTTGTCAAAGCACGCTAATTATCTGAATTTTTTGTCCTTAGCTGCTTACACACTACAGTAATTGCCACAACATGCTCCTGTTAATGCAGTGTACATCATCATCTCCAATATGGATGCCTTAAACCCCTTAGCCTCGGGAACACAAAGTCCACAAGAGAAAGGCTCATCAGTAAGAAAGGTCTTCCAGATGCCTCAAGATACTGCTTAACTTGTAACAGCATTCAAGCAAACATGATCAGTATAGACAGATTTTTGTTTTTGTTAGTAGCCACCCTGATGTTGGGCAAGCCACAGATTCATGACAAGTGAATAGTACCATATTTCTTCTACCTGATGAAATATAAGTATGCTCAGTTGCAATCCTCTGTTTGTAACAGATTCATGCCCTGCAAAGAACATTACATTCCTCATATTACCCCAATAAATCACAATTATTATCGATTACAGTACTTTCCTCCAGTTTGTTCCAGAATATTATATCTGTTATCCTAGTGTAAACATCATGGGCTGGATTTTCAAACCCGAATGTCGCAAGACCAGGGTGTGCAGAACATATGGTGAACGGACTTGCAGCATTTTTCAGCCAGCAATTGGGATTTTCTGTCCTGTGCACTAGCTGTTGAAGGGTGAACCAACTTTTCTGGTCTAGCATGTGTCAATCCCTGGTACCATTTTTACAGGGCATGCACTGACTAGTTGACGATTCTGCCATAAATTGGGTAAGTGCTGCAGCTGCTCCCAACCTACAAAATCGGGGCATTTGCAAAAAGGTGTATGTGTCGCAGCTGCACCAAAAATGGATCTAATGCAGGGCTTGACGTATTGCAGTGTCACCCTTTCAAAAATGTGGCCCATATCTTCAGGGTTGTTAAAGTGTCCATAGGTGGCATTGTAATGGAGGCAGTGCTGTGCATGTGTGTCCCGCCAAAAGCTATAAAAGCTATTTTGCTTGAGGTCTGTAGTAGTTCACTGGCAAATTGCAAGAAGACAGGCAGGTCAAATGCAGGGCATTTACTATCCTGGATAGCTCTTTACTCAAGATACAGATTAACTTGGCTAGAATGAAGGAACCTGATGCTGGTCACAACTGTAGCAACAGATGAAAGTATGATGCACCGGGGTGCATGATGAATATAACAGTGAGCAGCAGTTGCCTCCAGAGTATGGGCAGCTTTCTGTTACATTTCTATTCATGGAAACGGTAGTTTGAAGTTTTACTATGTCATAGTTTGTGTACAGAATGCTAAGTATGATCTGGTGACCTATTAGAACTATGGTTAGAGTTTCACATAAACCATGACATAACACTAAAACACTGGTTCCGTGAAGGAACTGTGATAGAATGCTACCCATAGAAACAAAACAATGCAAAATACAATTTTCAGTATTGGTTTTATTCAGGTGCAGTTACATATGGATCTTTAGGGTATGAATCTAACTCTGAAAATAGAAATGTAAACAGCTGCTAATTATAAATCATTTTTGTCCTCATTAACTTGAAGAATCCTGGAAGTAAAAGTACTGAAACTAGGTAAATGGTCTGCAGCAAATCCCTAGCTAGGGTATCCAGAGTAATACAATGCTATAGGGAGTGTGGTAGGACATAAATAGGCATGCATGCTGAGCAGGTACATGGAGCATGGAGAAGAAATTTAGTTAGCTGCAGGAACTGCAGTGCCACACCTTCCAGGGTACACATTGAAGTGTAGAAGCTCCTCAGTCTATAGGAGGTTGGCAGCACTAAACATGACACTAGTTGCAGTCTAGACTTAAATATGCCAGCTGCAGAAATGATAGAGATCCTGGTATTGCAACATGCAACTGATTTACAATACTGAGCAAGTAGTATATGCCACCCTCCTCCAAGTGAGAACATCCTGTTGTAACCAGATTCACAGTGTGCTGTAGAAGTGATGCCTTCAAGAGAGGACAGCGGGCAGTGCAAGAGTGAAAGGGAGAGGGTACTCCTTCTAGCTGATTCCACAGAGAATGGTACACTCCTAGGGGCTTATTGTCTCGCATGTTTGGTGTCAATCAGTTCAGCAGTTCAGAAGTTATTAATTACTGAATTTAAATAACTAGCCATTATAGCCTAGAAGTTAGAGTAATGAGCTGTGAATGAGTTTGGTAGATTCAGCACTCCTGGGTTTGATTACCACAGCCTCCACTGGCATACTGTGTGACAGAGCAAGTCTCTTATTTAACAACCCCAGTGCTCCCAAGCCCCCTGAAAACAGACACTTGTGCCTATTGGGCCTTACCTGGTTACCAAAAGGATAAAATTAATGCAAAAAGTAATATCAACATTTAGATTTTTGCATTTATTCAGAGCACAATGTTGACTGAATTTAATTTTGAAACTAACTGGTTCTTTATATCTAGTAACACAATAGGCCTTCTGTTGGTTTGAAACATTCAAATAGAATTTATTTGCACAAAGGACTGATTGGCCCACCCAGTCTGCCGAGGTGGTTTTGCTCAGAATGTCTCTGAGTGCAGACCATAACTAGTCTCTGACGAACCTCTCTCTCTGGCCATTTTGTAATATTCTCCTGTGTCTATCCCACACATGCTTGAAGCTCTCACTGTTTTTGTCTCCACTACATCCACTGGCAGACTATTCCAGGTGTCCACCACTCTCATTGAGGTAGTACTTCCTCACATTCTTCCTAAACTCCTCCCCAGCTCATTGCAGGCCCTCTGGGTCTGGTGCTTTTCCTCATTTGAAAGAGACTCCCTCCTGCCTATTCACTGCCCGTGAGGTACTGAGGTCTCTCATGTCCCCCTCTCTCTCTCTTGTCTTCCAAGATGAATGTCAGAAAAACAGTGTCTCATGACATTGGCACCAGACAAAAGCTGTGCAGATTGGATTCCACCCCCACCTTTCATACCCTGTCAGGTTCTACTCTGAACGATTTCCACTCATTTAAGTACCTTGGGCTGTGGATAGACAAGAATATAGACTTTGGGGTACATGTTGATGCCATATATAAAATACTCCCTAAGCTCAGTTCTCTGTACAGATGGCACTGTTGCCTCCCTATGCAAGCCAGGTATGAAACTGCCCAAAAGATATTATCCCAGTCTTCGACTTCAGGGACATTGTCTATGGTTCTGCCACTAAGACCACCCTATCCAGACTGGACATGCTCTTCAATTCCTTCTGCTGCTATATACTTGACTGCCCTCCTCTTATACACCACTGCAATCTCTATACCTCGCTCTTCTTCCCAGCCCTCTGCCAGACGCCTGTCTCACATGGCAAATCTAGTACGGAAATACTGGCTAGGCTCCTGCCACCTTACTTGTCCTCCCTCTACTCTATCTCACCCTCTTCCTACTATTCCTCCAGTCTTCCTCACACAGAATGCTTGCCTTCCCACATCATCGTCATTCATCTGGTCACGCCACCTTCTTGTGCAAATTCCCTAGCATCTGGAACTCCTCCCTCAATATTCATGCTGCCCAATCTCACCATTCCCTTGCTGTCCTCCTTCAGAGACACTATTC
Source organism: Neoceratodus forsteri (assembly GCA_016271365.2). Lineage (NCBI taxonomy): Eukaryota > Metazoa > Chordata > Ceratodontiformes > Ceratodontidae > Neoceratodus > Neoceratodus forsteri. Next base: position 62,949,088 of record CM028130.1, read on the forward strand.
ACTGTTGCAACTGCAATTAATCCCTTGCAAAGCTCCGCCTCCCTCAGCCCACCCTATCTATTAACCTCTCAGTCCTCCCAGTCATCCTCCCTACTCTTCCTTCCTCGCTATTCCTTGCTCTCCTCCTTCACTGACACATTGTTCACTGCTGCAACTGCAATTAATCCCTTGTAATCCCTCCTCACCATCCCCAGCCCACCTTGCCTATCAACTCCCCACTATGCCCCAGCCCATCTTGCTTATCGACTCCTCACTCTGCCCTTCCTTAGCCCACATCTACCTAACGACCTACCCTATTGGCCTCCCTACTCTACCCTTCCCTCCACCTTCTGTCTCACTGTTGATACTTCTCCCTTCACTCTCATTCTCTCAACTAACTAACTGGCTCCCAGTCCTCACAAGGTTCTCAGCATCCTGGAGGGGCAGGTTTTAGCTGCCTTTTCTTCCATTCTCCACATTCCTCACATCCATCCCCCACCCTGCTAGTTTTACCATCTTATTTCATCTCAATATAGCACTTAGTTTCCATTATCTCCTTTCTGCTTCCTCCAATACCCTCATTTAGCATTTGTGAAGCATTTGCCATTTACCTGGCTACCTGTCTACATTATCATGTTCTTAGATTGAATTTATACTGGCTTGTCTTGCACTGTATTTGATAGCACAATATGTCCTATGTTGGTTTTGGCTACCTGTTCGCATTATCGTGTTCTTAGCATTGTTGTTTGTTTGCTTGAAAATGTTTCCAGGAAAGACAACATGAGCATTAAACAGCTCTTTTCCAGAGGTATCATGGTGGTGGTGGTGGTGAGGGAGGGGAGGGGTTACAAGAGTTGAGAGAACAAGCAAACACATAGCAATATAAGAGCAACACAAGTACAATTACTAAAAACAACAGTGCAGCAACTTTACAGAGCAGAATAACCCAGACCAACAGCCAGGGTAAACAAAACCATATTCAGATATAACATGCATTGCTATAAGCTAAGAGCAGGTGATCTGATAGGGTAAATGTTAGAGGATGGATAACACATTTGAAGTGCTAGAGGTAGTAGACTGAGTACAAGATTCGAAGTGCTAATGTGTACCCAAGGGAGAACAGATTATAAGACAAGTGGGAAGTAGGCGGGTGAGGGGTAGTGGGTGGGGGGGATGGAAGAGGGAGAGAATAGAGTCAGCCAAGATCTGTACCCTTCAGGATGCTGAGAACCCTGCAAGGGGACAGGACCAGGCAGAAAGGCATGGCAACATTGTATTTATACTGGTTTTGTTTTGCACTGTATTTGATTTGCACAGTCGTTCTTTGTTGAATTTTGATCTCCCCTTATGTAATCTCTCCCCAGGATGCTCCTGGAAATTAGCTGTTTACAGTTCATGTTGTCTTTCCTAGTGAAACTTTTCTAAATAAATAAAATAAAAATTAGGGTGTACATATTGAGATCTCTCAGTCTCTCTTCATAGGGCTTTTGGCACAAACCCTGCACTATTTTAGTTTCCTCTTCTGGACTGCTTCCACCCTGTCTATGTCCTTAGAGTTGTGGCCTCCACAACTGAACACAATACTCCAGGTGGGGTATCATCAGTGAGTGATAATAGCAACACTGCCTCCTCCTCTTGCTGAAGATACCTTTTTCCCATTTACTATACTTTATTAATTTTAGCAGTACATAGTACAAGACATGATTGGGAGATGACAGTAGGCTGCATATACTTACATAACAGAAACAACAATCAATATAAACAACCCCCTCCCCAGATCAGCCCCTCCCTCCCACCCTAGTGCCTGCACCAGCAAACAGCAAGAAGAGAGGATATTGAGAACTTAATGAGGGAGGTTAACAAGTTATGGTTTCCATAAGGAAAGCAAGGTAACAAGGGTTCCCAGGTGGTCTGGAAAGCCTGAGGCCTAATTTGCATGTGGGCTATATGCTTCTCCAGTTGATTGCAAGCAATGCTTCGTGGTACCATTCCATCACTGAGGGGCAAGTTCTCTTTCCAGTACCTCAACATAATAACCTTCACTGTGGAAGCAACCATGGTAAGATGGGCCTTCCTTATTCTGGGGTTCCAGAAGGAAATAAGGTTAGGAGGCAGCTCTCTGGAGTAAAAAAGGCTCCAGACCCAAAAGTGGGTTAAGTACCCATTTGATGGAATTCAAAGACTTGGGACTTGGGGCAGCTCCATAACAAGTGGTATAGTGACCCAGGGGTCTCCGAGCAGGAATACAAGGAGGAGGAAGTTTACCTATTCTATGAAATTTTATCAGGGTATAATATAGGTTATGCACAATATTGAACTGGATCAACGGAGTTTGTCTTGTTTAACACATTTATAAACAGAATGCCAAGCCTTCTTCCAGAAAGCAACTTTGAAGGGAGGGACATTTTCTGAACCCAGTAGTAACAGATACCAGAAGTGAGATGGGTGTCTAGAGATTGCAAGTGCTTATAAACTTTAGAGACTGCATGTGGCTGATCTGCAGTTTGAAAAGACTGAGGATAGTTCTTTCCTGGGTCTGGGGGGCAAAAGCTTGTGCCCTAAGAAGGAAAGAATTGCATTCTTAACTTGTAGAAATTTAAATAAATCTTTATTGGGAAGCTGCAGTTGAAGTTGGAGAGTGGTAAGGGAATCATTTCTTCATCATGAAGAAAGGTGGAAAGTGACAGTCATCAGGAAAGACCAGAAGGATGGGGGATAGAACAATGACCACTCTGGAAGTGGGGGTTATGTATAATAGGTTGCTCAAATGACCTGTGCCAGTTCAGCAAGAGATGGGCTTGAATTTGATGCAAGGCTTTGAGGGACCATCCAATCGGAGAGGGCTCAAAGGCTGGGAAAGCTGAGGGGCGAGTAAACAAGGGAGGTTAAAGTGCAGTGAGATTTGTTCACCAGAGATCTTTCAATTTCTAGCCAAATAGGGAGTGTAAATATTAGACCCTGTGGGACCACCCTGCTTACTCAGAGTGCTAACTTGCTTGATATACTGGGCTCCATAATAAGTGAAGAAGGAGGGAACGCTAGGTCACCTTGTAACTTAGGAGCAGCAAGCCAACCATAAACCCTTCAAACCCTTTTATTATTCCACAAGAATGCATTGAGCATAGTCTGAAGCTGAGTAAACCATATCTTGGGTAAGAAGAAACCCAGCATGCCCATCGGGTATAGCAAACGGGTAAAACATTCATTTTGATAACACTGATCTGCACCCAAAGAGATAGAGGGATCATATTCCATCTGTCCATGTCTAATTTTTCTTTTTTCTTTATCTGTTTACCTCCTCTTGCCCAGGTGTCTCCTACCCTTTGGACTTCCGCATTGCTCCTCTGACTATGGGCCATCCTCTTCCTGGGTCCCTTCCTTGCAAACTCACATTGCAGCCGACTCCTGAGGGTATCCCAGTGTATCCCTTCACTGGGGGCCCTCTTCCAAGGGGAGGCACTGAGGGGAAATACTGGCACTAATTATTAGGTACCCTGGAATGCTGCTGAAGTGAGGAAGGCCCTTCAGAGGTTCTGGTGGTGTCGTGGAGTGGGAGTTGTCATCCAGCAAACACCTGGCAATTTTCAATTTTTTTGTCCCTTGTTATTATGCTTGCTTATACAGTGCCCCCCTGCCTCCACTAGAAGCCGCTGTTGAGCGAGGGAGGCCCAGCCTCTACCCCCGAAGAATAGAGCAGTCCTCCAGGCACTCAATCTTCTTCATCCCTACTGATGCCCAATGTTCTGAGTCCATTCCCGACCCAGGTCGCTGGTGTGAGTTGAGGTAAGGTGCAGTGTCTCAAGCCTCCTATGCCACCGGGCCAGCTTCCAGATCCAATTTTAAAATTTGTAACAGTTTGGTAAAGTTTTCTTTGACTGCAGTGGAGATGCTTCGAGAGGCTTTAATACCCAGGTATGTTAATGAGTTAGGCTCCCAAGAGAGAACCAGATCACTCAGGTCTTCCTGAACAATCCGATTATTCCAGGGAAAATCTTTGTCTTGGAAAGGTTTAGTTTATAAAAGGACACTTTGGAGAAATCACTTAATTCTACCAAAAGGATGGGGATAGTAACTTGTGGATCTTCTAAATGTAAAGTAGATTGTCAGCATAAGCTGAAAGTGTATTGTTTACTTTCTATTTGAATACCTGTCAGAGCAGGGAGTTGACTAATCTACGATAAATGGTTCCAAGTAGAAGTTAAACAATAGGGGAAGTGGACAGCCTTGTCGGTGCCAGATTGGAGAGGGAAGGGGTTTAGAAAGATAGTCTTTGCACCAGACCCCAGCTGTGGGGAAGAATACAAAATTTGGACCCATTTAATGAAATCAGTGGGAATACCAAACGGTGGAGAGAGGCAAAAGGAAGTCCCAGAAGACCCAATCAAATGTCTTCTCAGCCTGAGGGAGACCAGGGCCTCTGGTACCCCAGACCTTCTGGCCACTGAAATAAGGTGGATTAGCTTCCTAATATGGTCCCTGATACTGTCCCTGACATAACACCCACTTGTTCATGGCCAATAACCTCCCCATGATTGGAGCAAGGTGAATAGCCAAGATTTTAGCTAGGATTTTCACATTGGAATTCAGCAGTGAGATATGGCAGTAATTCTCTGGATATAGGGATCCTTACCTAGCTTTGGGATGAGCGTGATCAGGGCTCCCAGAAAGATAGGATCTTCCACACTGTCCTCAAACCAGGAGTTGAAAACCTTTACTAACAGAGGGGCTAATTGGGAAAGACAGGATTTATATAGATTATTGGAGAGGCAGTCTGGTCCAGGGGCCTTATCTAAAGGCAGCTGTTTAATAGCTTGCTGCACTTCATGTAACACTCATCAGGGCACCAGTGTGCAGTAGAAGAGGTGGGTAAACCAGGAAGATCAGTAGAGTTTAAATATGCTGCAATATTGTGGTCAAGGGACAGGACTCTTTGTTCACTGAGTAGAGGCTTTGGAAATACCTACCAAAGATGGAGGCTATTTCCTCGGGGTCTGTGACCACCGCTTCTTCTGCAGATGAATGCAGACCAGGTATGAACCTTGTAGCCTCTGCTTTTTAAGCTATGAGGTAGAAGTTTGCCTGCTCAGCTTCTCGGATTCTAGGTATTTTAATTTAGTACAGTGTAGGACAAGTTCAGCTTTTTGTGCCGTAAGGTCTGCAAATTGTGATTGCAAGTGGTGTAATTTGGCCCATTCCAACTTGTGGAAAGAGCAGTTAAGGGAGTGTTCCAAATGAATAATTTCACTAAGCAGGGTATCTAATTGTTCCCAAGTTTTATGGGTTCAAGTAGCTGCAAGGCGTATAAACTCCCTTGAAGGGTGCACTTATGGGTAACCCAGATGATATCCACTCTATCTACTGAGCCCTTATTGGTATCCAGGAAAATGAGATAAAGTCTTGAATCTGGGTAAGGAACAGGGTTTGCAAGAGTTGGGTATTGAGGCACCATATAGAGTCTTGTCAGATCCCAGGATGCACCACATAGGAAATGCTGATTGTGGAGTGATCAGACAATACTCTAGGGTGTATGGTTGCATCCAAATACCTGGGAGGCAAACAGAATTGATGAGAAAGCAATCTCTTCGGGACAACATGTACTATGTGGGGTGAAATAGGTATATTACCAATCTGTGAGATTTAAAGCACGCCAGACATCTATAGTCCCAGTTCTCCTCATGAGATCTCTCAGAGCCCTTTTGAGTTGAGTTTAACCCCAACCGCCTGTGTTCTGATCGATCTAGGTCCGTCTGGGAACCAAATTCAAGTCTCCTCCCAGAACAGTTAGTGTAGGGGTATCCAAGGTATGTAACATTAACAAGTGGGTAAAAATTGGGGAGAATCCATGTTTGGTCCATAGATGGAACCTAAGATGACCGGTAGGATTCTAAGGTGCCTTGGAGAATAATATAGTGCTCATTTGAGTCCCACCATTCACGTGTCATTTCAAAAGGGACTATTTGGGCAATTAGGATTGCAGTTCCTCCTCCTTCTAGGAGGTAACAGAGCTGAAAACTTGCCCTACCAAACTTCTCCTGAAGAGAGAAACATCTTCCTATGAAGATGCATCTCTTGTAGATAAGTTATCCCTACTCTAAGGTGCTGGATGTGGTGTAGAATTACCAACCTCTTATGCCTGTCTTGGGCCCACTTGATGTTCCAACTAATGAATGTATAAGGGCCTCCCATCTAGACAGAAAAATGATGGTTGAAGGACTATGTCAGCAGTAACCACCTGATGTCCCATGGTACATGAAAAGGGGACTGAGGGATTGTGAAAGCATGGCACTTTGAAGATATCTTCTTTATACATCCCAGCTTTCCACTGGCCCTACACACTGCTTTGTCACACTGCTCTGCCACTTTGAGCTAATCAGATATGATAACACCAAGGTCCCTTTCCTGCTGAGTGACTGACAGTACCTCCCACATCCTATACACAGTTCTTGGGTTCCTATGTCCTAGGTGCATGATTTTGCCCATTTGGCATTGAACCACGACTGCCATGATCTTGACCAAGCCTCAAGTTTAACAAGATCCCTACGATTCTTTTCACCTCTTCCTTATTGTCTGCTCTATTATAGATCTTGGTATCCTCAGGAGAAAGGAAGGCATATCTTCCCTTCAGTAGCACTCCACGTAGAGCACTGATTATTGAGTGCTGCACTTTTGAGTGACTCAATAATAGTGCTCTACAGGAGAGCGAGTGGTGCAGTACTTCGCTATATCCTGTATAGTGAATATAGCAAGGAGCTATAATCACTATTACATGATATAGCATCCTTTATGGCCAATTCCCACTGAGCTGCTTGCATAGCATAGTGGTGTACACCACCGCTTGCAATACAAGCAGACCTGGCTACTGAGTCTGGCTATAGGCAGAATCCTTTTTTTTTTAAATCCAATAACTTTCTCAGTGGTCCATACCCCCTCGGAGTTGATTTTTAAGTTTGGGGGTGGGAGGCTTGCCCCTTGATAAAACATTTTTTCTGTGTGGTTTTCATAAGTATTGTAGCGATTGCCATTTGCGATGGTCGGTACAATATCCGCCACCCTTTTACTATGGGCTCTAGTTTGTTTGTTCTATGTGATATGCAGTCTTTCAGACTTGCCTTTATCACAGAACTCTTCTTCAAGTTTATCTGTAATGTCACTTATGATGACATTGAAGAAGTCTAGCCTCAGTACTGAGCCCTGGGGGCACCCCACTGGTCCCTCTTACACCACCCATTGTCACCAGTCCATAAATCAGTGTCTTTATTTTTTGTACTTTCTGTTTATTGCCTTTTTGAAATAACACTACAGGTGATACAAATCATATCCAGGTACTCAGTGCAATGTATAGGTTAAACAACCACATTAGGATTTAGGGAATAAGAAAAGTAAGCCATGTCCTGCACACAGGACAGAAGGAGATGGGTATCTTTAAGATGTAATCATTGCCATTTCAATGGCAAGAGTAAGGTCCTTTAGGAAAAGCAAAGGAATATTAAAAGCACTACAAACAGTGCTATATACTCTGGCCCAGATATTCAAACTGCACCCAAAAGTGCGCAATAGCAGGAGCAAGTGCAAAGTCCATTGCGCCCATGCACAAGAGACGCGATATTCAAAATGGAGCAGGCCAAACTGCGCCTACAGCTGACAACTGAATATCGCACCACCTGGGCCATAGCGCAACTAGGGAGGGGAAGCTAAGCAGATCTGATGCGCCATAGTGCAACAAGGGATGTGCAGCTGAGCAGTCCAAAGGCACCATAGCACAACCAGGGACGCCCCCAGCAGCAGAGCAATGCAACTGCACAACCAGGGAGGCAGGGCCCACCACCCATGCCACAGATGGGCACAGGAACACACAGCAGAACAGACATTGTCCTCCCACACCCCATGCACTGCACAACTGGGGAGGGCTGAAATAACCACCGCCCATGGAGACAAGCAAACAACCCACAGCCAGGCTATGGTGCCCCATCACACACCCTGGAAAGCTGTGACTGGCACACAAGGAGAGCTGACCACCCCATGCCACACATCCCCCAATGCAGAGCACACCTGCACTGTGATGTCCAGACACCCCTAGGAGCAGTGACCACCACTGCAGGAAACCCCATGCATGCCACCACCCCCACTGTGACACTGCAGCCCTGTGCACCACAGAACCATGCAAGTCAGCTCCACCATGAGCACTCATCAGCGGGTGGCAGCACACAGCAATGCAACAATGGCAGACACAGTACCACCATGCACAGTCCTACCAAGGTACTGCTGAGAGACCAACCATGTGTCGGAACATGAGGTACCCACATGGGACAGGGCTTGCCCGGACACCACCACCAGTGGTACAGCACCTGCACAATCTCCCAATGACACACTCCACCCACCACTAGCCACAACAGCCAGCACTGACACCCACAGTGGTGCATGGAAGCACACACACCGGATTCCACACAATGCATGGACAGACACACACCCATACCCAAGGGCACAACAAAACAGGGACGCAGTGGTAGGCAACCAAGCCCCAGCGTGGACCCATGTAAATTGTGTACACAGCCCACAGTCCTCCATGGCACTGGAGTGCCAGCCACCCTGCACAGGCACTGTGGACCTGTACACCACCATTTTCCCGGAGCACAAGTCACAGACAGTGATGCACATCCCTGCAATACACACAAGGCACAGCATGGAGGTGGGACAACTGTGGAGGCCACAGTGTCACCCGAGGCAGACATGCACCACACCAGTGACAGGAGGCAACCCAGCATTGTGACAGGTACAGTGGCTGCCCTGCAGGGACTGCCATCACTGACATGCCAGTGGACCATGCAGGTCATAGACATGCTTGTGTGTCAGCTGCACAGGCCATGGACAGGCTGATAGGTGCACCATGGACACAGAGCATGCACCATGGACCACTGCACACAGTCATCCAGTGCACAGGGCACAACACACATACCACAGACACTGACTGATTGCTACCCCCACCCCATAGTCACCTCCACATGGACACACACACATACCCATGACCGCACCACCCCTGACGCCATGCACACCACTGCAACTGAGCACCTATAGCTCGCTGCAAATCAGAGACCACCACAGTATTCATATCAAAATAACTGTATTAAACAAATATATAAAAGTCAACTATTTACAAGACTATTTACAAAATATATACAAGGTGGGGGAGGTCACAAACAAGGTGGGGGTGGGTAGGGGCAGGTGGACAAATGGGACGGGAAAGGAGGTGTGAGGGTGGGTCAGGGGGTGAGGGATTACAGGGACTGAGGGACCCCTAGAGGAATGCCACTCCCACTCTGACTCCGTTGTGTTGGTGCCTCCAGGGACCTCTGGTGTGTCGTCTGTCCCATGGAGGATATCCAGCGACACCCTTGCCACCTGAGAGCCCTCCTTAGTGCCTCCCTATCTCCCGGAGATGGTATGTACCTAGGTCAAGGAGCACAGTCAATAGGTGTGAATGCATAACCCCATACAGCCACCCACTGTGCATGGCATACGGCCATGGGACATACCTCTGTGATGGTATGTTTCTATCAAAAACAGTGGTGGAATTCAACATGCATGGGACAGTCATAAGGCCATTCTAGGGGTGGGGTAGGAAGAAGTAGGCTGCTGGTTAACTAGGATCTGCAGCTTATCCAGTAGGTAGGAAATGGGCAGACTGGGTGGGCCAAGCGGTCATATCTGCCGTCAAATTCTATGTTTCTATGTTTCTATGGTGTGTGACCACCCACAGTGATTACGCCACATGACCTGCCCACCCAGGTGCATACAGCCATGCAGAACACTGCACACACCCACCGCCAAGTCACGCACAGCACCACCGTGGCCGCTTAGTGACATGGCTGTGGTAAAGGCAGTGGCACAACCATGTACCTGGTGCATGCATGGACCACCATCGACACACTCCCAGACATGCATTGCCACTGGACAGTGTTGACTGTAACAAGTTGCATGCATGGCAGTGGTGTGATGGATGGTGGCTATGACCCGCTACCCACCCTGTTACAAGCACACAATAGTAATCATGGAGGTATGGCACTCTCCTTCATCAGGCCAGTCCAGTGGGCGGTGAGGGCCTCACCCCACCTGGCTTCCTCTGCTCCTCCTGCCACCAAAGATCACGGCACGGCGGCGTTCCTCTGGGCCTGTGGTGAAACATGGACAGAGGAACATCAGTATAATCCCGTAGCAAAGTCCCCTGCCCCCAGGTGTGTGCCTCCCACCCAGCCAGAACCACCCACCCCAACCCTGATAACACCATAACAGCCAACCCCGGACGGTTCCTCCCCATGTGCTGGACACATACAACAGTGTTACCATATGGAAGATAAAAGTGTGTTGAAGTAACACCTACCTGGCTGTGGGACCATGCCCCTAATGGCACGTGCCCGCAGGCATGCTAGCAGCTCTGGCTCCCTCTGCAGCAGGTCCCCATACCTGTGGCGGCACTGCTCAGCTCCTCCCCATTCTGTGGCCTCCTCAAGAGCAGTGGCCACCTCCTCCCACACCTGGGTCCTGGACCTGTCCTGGGGCACCTCCCCGAACAGTGGCCCATGGTGTGGCTCACAATGGCCACTAGGTTGGCCAGCTCTATTGCTGACCACTGAGCTGCCCTCCTGCATGCCATGATCTCTGCTCAATTTGGCAATATGGCACTCTGCAGGCGCAGCTCCCCACGTGCAGATGCTATGCGTTTAGCGCTGCCATTCCCTATTGCTGCGTCACCGAACAGCATGATAGAGGTGCACCCATGCCTGACGACATGGCATCTGGGGCAAAGGTCAGGCACAAGGTCAAGGGTCTCTGGCACATGGACACGCACAGCACCATTGGAACCCAATGCGCGTAGCACAATCGCTGCCTGTGTGCTAACACCATTAGCAGCCTACTGCACAGTTGGCCCAGTGCACCTATGATGGCCCAGTGCCACAGGCCATGTAGTGACCACCGCTATAGTGCCACTGGCACAATGGTGGCTATGCCCTGCATTGCCTACCACGCACAGCACGCCAGCATGGCAGACACCTGCATCAGCAACCCGGCATGCGCAGTGAGGTATGTACTATGCATGTCACAGAACTCGCGCCATTGGCTCAGCACATTCAACACAATTGCACAAGGTGCAACAGCGTATATTCAGCCGTCACATGCAAATCATCTAATCAGCCATTCAATGGCACAGCACTGCAATTTGTATCCACTTAAAGTTGTGCCTCGCTCATTTGCATGGGTTGCACTATAAAAGTGCGACATTGGGCTGCAGTGGCCATAGTCAGTTACTGCAGTCTATTCGTGAGTTGCATGTTGTTTGGGGAGTGTGGACTGTGGATTTAGGGACATGCATGGGACTGCACAGTCACAGGTAACAACTTTCATTCTTACAGGCTAAAAATGACCGAGCAAGTTGTGGGAGAGGAGGAACACAGTGGTGGTGGGAGGAGGAGGAGGCCGAACTTTACTAAGGCCGAGACCGAAGCCCTGTTTGAGGCCTACCTGGATCAGGGCCGCTTCTCAGTGGATGGCAGGAACACCTCAAGCCCGCTGCTGCATGGGAGGAGGTGGCACATGCTGTGAACCTGCATGGCAGCCACCAGTGCTCCGTGCAGGAGTGTAAGAAAAAGATGGGCACAGACAGGAGGAGGATAAGGGAGAAGGTGACTGCCATCAGGGCAGCACTAGCTGCAACAGGTGAGGACAGCGGAGGTGGTACAGCTGACCCCACAGGAGGAGAGGCTTGATGGAAGCATGCAGTGTAGTGCCATTTAGGGTGTTCTGGGTGGTGTCCTCCAGGCGGGTGGTGGCCCATCACTGCATGGTAAGTCATGGTCGGTCTATGGGGGGCAGGGTGGTCACATGCAGTAATGCGACTTTGCTTTCCCTTACAGATAATGAGCATCTGCTTGGGTCAGCGGTGGTGGGCCTGTCCACTGAGGACAGTCAGCTGGAGATGGAGGAGGGCCCATCCACCTCCACAGGTATACGTGTATCAGTGCGACAGTGGGGCTCCTGGCTGTCCACACTGATGTCGTTGTAACAGGTGCAGAGGAAGCCCTGCCTGTGTCCCAGCGTGCTGGTGTCCACGGATACCAGCATGCTGTGACTGGGGCCAGTGCAGAGTCCCTCACCGATGATGATGTTGCTAATGTCATGGGCAGTGACATGTGTGTGCCACAGGGTGGCCACACAGCAGGACACATCACAGCCATGGCTGTGGGTGGTGCTGCCGTGGAGACCTGCGTGTCATCACAGTCCCAGCCTGTGCCTGTCAGCACCAGTGGGGCAGCACTGGTGTTTGTTCAGGACAGTGGGACTGTTGCGACCACAGTGGCAGCACCACTGAGCCCTGGGGAGGCGGCAGCCAGAGGGACAGTATCAGCAGTCAGTCAATGGGCTTGGGGGTACAGGGTTCAGTGACGGTGTCTGTGCACCGCATGTGGACATGCCCAGACCTGGTCCTGGTGTGCAGTGCCCACCCTCAAGGGGTGCTGAGCATCAGGGCTGTGCACACCCTGAGGGACAGGATGCTGAGGAGGCAGATGACCTCTTGGATGAGCACACCCGTCTACTGCAAGCATCAGTCCAGCAGCAGATGCGGCTTGGGACATCGGTGGATGCACTGCGTGTGGCTCTGGAGTGGGCAGAGAAGCATCGCAGCAGGGACACCGCTCTGATCCTGGCAGGGATGGACCATTTGCGGGATGATGTGACCACTGCCATTGACAGACATGCACAGGCATTCACTGCTGTCATGGCCAATGGGCACACAGTCAGGTGCCCATGCATCGTGGACACCACGTAGTGCATTGTCCACCCCCGTTCCCAGCGCCATGCGACTCCCTCCCTGTCAACACCAGCTTCAGCTGTGGGCATCCCTAGCACTCCTGGCATAGGCATGTTCTGTGTGCTGCAGACCCCTGTGTGAGCACTGTTACGTTCATGCAGTGGAACCTGTGGGGACCATCGTGCCACCCCATGAGGCCAGTGGTCAGCCTGTCAGTGCTCGCAGATCTCGGCGGGGCCGCCCATGTATCCGTGGCAGCCAGAGCACTGTGTCACATGACTGACCTGTCTCCCAGCGCAGCTACTGTCTGGTGCTGCCCTGTGTGCATTGTGTCTTTCAGTGGGCAGTGCACGGTGGGTACCCAGCCCTGCATGCGGACACACAGTCCACCTGCACACCCTCCTGGCTGCTGTCTGCAGTTGCGTGTGCATGATGATGCCTGCATTGCACTGTACACCAATGTGCAATGGTGCTCAGCATCTGACACATGCACATGGAGAGGCAGTTGGTGGTGGCCTGTGGACATGTGTGTGGCTAGGTAGGCATTCTGGGTCAGTGTGCCTCCTGCCCTCGCGCACGTTTGGTGCATTGTGTGTGTGTGTGTGTGTGCGTGCGGTGTGTGTCCATCGCTGTGGCATGTTAGTCTTCACCCATCCCTGATTGTGTGAGTGCTTCTGTGCCCTGCCACTTCCGTTGATGGCATGCACCCCTGGTGTGTCCATGCATGTTTGTGGGTTGTGCCTTAGCCACTGTTGGCTTCCATAGCCCATGACTTACTGGGTTGGCTGAAGTGCTCCTCTGTGATGGTGTCCCGGTGCAGCTGTGCTGGCGGATCAGCGCAGGTCCCATCGCCCAAAGGGGGCTGCTCATCACCATCCTCACCGCGCCCTCATCATCCCCATCACTTTCCCTCTTTGACCTGTACAGCTATCCCACATTCGTTGGCCATGTTGTGCAGGATGCAACAGGCCAGGAATAGCCCACAGGCCTTTGAGGGGCTGTACTGTAGGGCACCGCCGGAGGTGTCCAGGCAATGGAAACGTGCCTTCAGCATCCCAAACACCTGCTCGATGACATTACGTGTGGTGGCATGTGCCTCATTGTAGCATTGCTGCAATGGGTCATGGCCACCGGTAGAGGTGAGCAGCCAGGGACGGAGTGGGTATCCACTGTCACCTGTATGTAGAGAGTGGAGGTTAGTTTGGTGATCAGCATCGCCCTGCCCCGGGTCATGTAGGCCACTACCCATGTCACCTCTGGCCATGCCGCCCAGGCCCTATGATTGTCCATGTGGTTTGCATACTCACCCACTAGGTAGCCAGTGGTTAGGTCTCCACTCTTGAATCTGTGGTGCAGTGCCGATTGGTACCAGATGAAGGCATCATGTGCTCCCCAGGGTGCGTGGCACAGACCTTGACTATGCGCCCCTGGCATCATGCCACCACCTGGCAGTTGATGCTGGCATAGCCCTTACAATTGATGTATGTGGCCCTCGGGGCCAGGTGGTGTGTGTATGGCCACATGGGTGCAGTCTATTGCCCCTAGGATGCCAGGCATCACGTGCCACCCTGTGGAACTCCTGTATGTTTGCTGTGCACTCCGTCGATGTGCTGGGGAAATGTATGTACTCAGCAGCATGTGGCAGCAGTGTGCTGGAGGAATTGGGTGAGGTTGCATGGCGTGGCCGACTAGGCTATGCCTGTGGTGTCCCCAGTTGGTCTCTGGAAGGTACCCATGATGAGCAAGCACATGCAAGCTGTTACTTTAGTCTCCACTGACAGGGCATGGCTCCGTCATGTGGGTGCCTGCATCACATCACTGCATAGCTCACAGAGCCACCTCAGAATTGCCCTATTCAGGCGGTACGGCCACAATCTCAGTATCACTGTACAGCTCGAAGCTGGTGCAGGCTCGGTACTGCCTGTTGGGGAGACATACCATCATGGGCCTTCCATAGCCACGCCCTCCTGCCTGCCTTCTCACCCCCCTCATAACAGCCTCCATCTGGAAGGTGGCACTGGCCATGTCCCTGGCTTGTTCCACCCCCAGCAGCTGTTACTGTATTTCCCCACTGACCTCCCTGCTACTTCCCTGCAGGGAATACCTCAGTGTGGTGGCCTCTGTGCTGTGTGGCACTTCCCTTCTGCACTGGCTGTGGCTCCCCACCCTTCCCTGTGCCTCTGTGTTCAGTGTGCCGTTTTCCTGGCCTCCCTGTGTGTCCCTCCTGACCTGTCTGTGTGGCCTCATTTGCCTTCCCTGTAGCGTTCTTGCACCTCTCCCTTGCTCCTTTTATTCTGGCTCATTTCCGCTATGGTGCAACTTCGTCCTCCCTATTGCACATGGTGCAAGTTGTTGAATATCGCATCTCGCCATTTATGCATGGTTCCTCCCCTTCAGTTGCACATGCCTTTCTTATTATTGCACTGTTGCTCAGCATGATTCTGGGGCGCAACTGCATCCTGCTGAATATCGCAGAATGGCACAATTTCAGACTTAGCAGGTGCAACCCTATTCGCATGGCTCAACTCTTTTGAATATCCGGCCTCTATATATAGAACAATCATACGGGAAAAAATGTGCCATTACATTGCTCAAATTAACACAACAGTTCACCATTACCAACATTATATGTTATGGAAACAAAGTCCGAAGAATAATAACCTGTTCCACCCATATCATTTTAAGGCATAAAGCTTAGGTTACATCGACCTGGTAACTAAATCATTTAGATCTCTATTTTTCCCTGGGCCAAATACTAAGCGTGATTATTTTCCGAAAGTTCAAACCTTGTCTAAATATAAAAGATAAGGCCCTTTAAAAAAGGAAAATCAGTAGTAGATCTGTAGCCAAACTTTCCTCCTTTGTTTGATCCGTGTTATCAGCAAACACCAGTTAACCTCAATTATAACTTTTAACTACAAAAGAGAGACAGAAATTCAATTTAAACTTGCGATTAGATTTATGGTAAGTCTCTCAGGTCTCCTCATCTTCTGACTCCACAGTATCATATCAAGAGCATAAGCAGACCTGAAACTCAGCTTTGCTACATTACATCCACCTTCCAGCATCTTTGGGATCCATGAATTGCCATGAGTTCCTTCCATAAGTAATGTGGAGCCTGGCTGTCAGTGGAAAAGAGTGAATGATGCCCAAAGACCAGAACCGCTGCCAAACTGCATCAAATTGTTTTTGGTATGCTCTGGTCTGATAGGAAAGGTCTGGAAATATTTTGACATTCCAATATTGTAATATGAGAGGGTAGGCCACCCTGCTGCTGATAGCAAGAGATCTCTGACTTCTTGGCATGAAGTACGTACAGGCACAGTCCTAGGGCACTCAATAGTAGAGGAACAAACTCGTGGGTTCACGATATGATCTGTGTAACTGTCCCCAATCAAAGTCTTCAGGTACTTCTAGCAAATTTCCCATCCAGTCCCTCAAAAAGGCAACAAGTTTCTGCCCTTAGCACCCTCTGGAATGCCAACTAGGCACAAGTTGACTGCCCTCAGTTAATTTTCGAGGTTCTCCATGTGGTTCCTCATGGCGGAGTTTTCTTTAGTTAAAGCGTTACAGTAGCCTGAGTAGTTATACTGCTCCTACCCGATTCCGCCACAGTAGTTTGAATTTCTTTCAGCGCTGCATCGTGCATCTCCAATTTTGTAAGTGTTTTTCTATCTTTGCATCTAATGCTTTGACAGATTCCAGTATTGTCTGCCAGGGGAGTTGTAGAAGACGAGGCTGTGAACTCCGCTAGAGCTTTCCATTTGCAGCCTCTGGGGTATGCTGCAATGTAGTGGGGTTTTGGGTCCCAATCAGCTGATTCTTCTGCCAACCTGGAGCAATGTTTGGTATCCACCGATTCCTCAGGTTATTCGGAGATGAAAAGTGATTCTTTAAATAGTATAGTTTTAGTTTAAATTTGAATTTTAATGCAATTTGGGTATTGCTG
This sequence comes from Neoceratodus forsteri, assembly GCA_016271365.2. Taxonomy (NCBI): domain Eukaryota; kingdom Metazoa; phylum Chordata; order Ceratodontiformes; family Ceratodontidae; genus Neoceratodus; species Neoceratodus forsteri. The sequence goes on from CM028130.1 coordinate 62,965,818, forward strand.
CGCTGGAGCTCTGTAAAAGCTTCCTCTCCAGAAGTTGGCTCTCTGGCACCCCAAAAATCAGTTTCTAGCCTAGTTCACCACTTTAGATTCCACCCTAGACCATTCAATATCCTAATTAGTCTCAGTACAGTACTTGTTAAAGTCCAGCTAGGCCACATCCACTGCCCTCCCAGTCTAGTTTCTTAGTCACCCACCCAGACAAAAAACTCAAGTTAGACTCACTGGCATGACCGCTTTCCCCATGAACTCATGCTGCCTTTGGTCTTGCAGTCCAATGGATTCAAGATACTCTACCAACTTTTCCTTTAAACAGTGTTCCATAGAAAAATAGAAACATAGAAGGTGAAGTCAGATAAGGCCCGTGTGGCCCAGCTACTCTGCCCTTTTTCCATACCTAATGCAATACCACAGACCCTAATTGATCTGTGGCTTATCCTCTCTTCCCTATTGCGAGAGTACTGTTGTGTCTTGCCTATGCATTCTTGAATTCCCTGTCATTTTGCCCCCACCACATCCGAGGGAGGCTGTTCCAAGCATCCACTACTCTTTCTGTGAAAAACTAATTCCTCACTTTTCTCCTGTGTCTATCCCCTATAACCTCATATCATGGCCCTTTGTTCTTGTGCACCATCTTTTCTGAAAGATGCTATCCTCCTGTACCTTATTTATACACCTGAGGTACTCGAATGTCTTTATCCTATCCTCCTCTCTCTCTCTCTCTCTCTCTCTCTCTCCTCTCCTCCAGAGAAAACATATTGAGGTCCCTTCTTTCCTCATATGACTTTTGGTGCAGTCCTTGTACCATTTTATTGCCCTTCTCTTGACTACCTCTATTTTGTCCATGGCCTTCCAGAGATGCTGCCTCCAGAACTGGAACAGTACTCAGATGAGGTCTCACTAGTGATCTGTACAGTGGCATAACCATCTCCTTTTTTTGATGGTGATACATCTCCTGTGCACCCTAGCAATCCACTGGCTTTCTCCACAGCCTTCTCAAATTGTTTGGTTACCTTTAGGCCATCAGATATGCTTACCCTGGTTCCTTTTCTTGATTGATGGCTGTCAGAACCTCTTCCCCATCTTGTACTCCTCCTTGGATTTCTTTGCCCCAAATGCATGATTTTGCACTTCTTTGCACTGAATCTTAGCTGCTGCACTCTTACCCACTCCTCAAGCGTGTTTAGGTCCTTTGTCACTTTTTCCACCCCACCCCCAGAGTGTCAAGCCTGTTGCAGATCTTGGTGTCATCTGCAAAGAGGCATACTTTCCTCTCAGACCTTCTGCAATGTCACTTATGAAGATGTTAAAGAGGACTGGCATCAGCACGGATGCATGTGGCACCCGCTGATCACCCCATCTCCACAGAATGAATGCCATTTACCACCACCTTCTCTTTGTTCTGTCATTCAACCGTTTATGATCCAGTTTACCACCTTGGGGTCCACTCCCAGGCTGCACAAATTATTTACCAACCTCCTATGTGGGACGTCCTCAAAGGTCTTGCTGAAATCTAGGTAGGCTACATCCACTATCCCTCCATGATCTACCTCCTGGTCACCCAGTCAAAGAAATCTATCAGATTTGTCTGACAAGAGCTTCCTGTTGTGAAACCATGCTGCCTCTCATCCAGTGCTCCTCTGGATTCAAGAAATATCACAATCCTTTCCTTTAGCAGTGACTTTATTAATTTCCCCACCACTGAGGTCAGGCTGTCTCTCTTGTAGTTGCTAGCCTCCTCCTGTTTCCTTTCAATAAATTTCCCCACCACTAAGGTGAGGCTAACCAACTGATTGTTACTATCCTCATCCCTGCTGCTGCCATTATATAGAGGGACCACATCTACTCTCCTCCTGTCCTTTGGAACCACACCTGACTCCAGTAAGCTGCACAGCCATAAGCAATGAAGCCACCATCTCCCTGAGTTGTTTTATACCCTTTGGTGCATTCCATTTGGTCCCATTGCTCTGTCCACTTTCAGAGTTACATGTCTGTTCAAAACTCTTTACTCTGAAAATGTTCCTGCTAATCACCTGTGGTCTGTCCCTCCTTACTCCACTGAAGACTGAGCAGAAGAACCTGTTCGGGATTTCCACTTTTTCTTGGTCCTTTTCTGTACAGACTCCATCTGCAGCCCTACCTACTCTCACTATCCATCACCTTGCTTTCATCTTCTCACTTATGAATCTGAAGAAAGTCTAATATCCATTTGCTACCCTTTGGTTATCATTTCTTCTGTCTGCACCTTTGCCTCCTCACTACCTTACCTCGACCTTCAGTTTTATCTGGTACACATCCCTGTCTTCTTCCCTCTGCATTTTCTTGTACCTCCTGAATGTGTCCCTTTTTTCCTTCATCATCATGGCCACTTCCTAGAACTCCATAACAGTCTCTTTTCCTTTTGCTTTTACTCACATACATCACACAGAGGCTGGCTGGCTTTATTATGCCCCCTCATTCTTCTCCACTGTACCTCGCCTCTACTTGAAAGCCCCCATGGGCAGATTCTTAAGCAGTCTGCCATTTCCTTAAAATCCATCCTCCTAAATCCTAGGACCCTCATCCTTGTGTGTTTTTCCTGCTCTTTTCTTAATGTTAAACCACACTATTCTGTGTTCACTGGTACCCAAGGGACTGCCCACTGTGATGTATGCAATGCTGTCCCTGTTTGTAGGCAGCAGGTCCAGCATTGCCCCATCTCTAGAGGTTTTGTTAACTAGCTGCTTGAGAAAGGCCCCTTGTTGGGAGACAAGGATAACCCTGCTCCTTGCAGAAGCTGCAGCTGGAAGGTTCCAGTCTGCATCTTATAGTTGAGGTTACCAACTTGTCGCACCTCTCTCTTATTTGCCATCCTAAAGATACCCTCCCCAAGTGACTTATCCAACTCTTCACCCTGTGATGGATGTCTGTATGTCACCACTGTATGGAAAGCAGACCCTGCACCTGTCATCAGGATGACCCACAGCACCTCCAGTCCTTTCTTTTCCTCTGGGTGCCCTTCACTTCCATAGCTTTGATTCCCTCCTCCCTCACATATAGTACAACTCCTCCTACCCTTCTCCCTGACCTTTGTCTCCTAAAGAGAGAGTAGCCCTGTATGGTCACACCACAGTCATGGCTGTCAGTGCATTGTGACTCTGTTTCTGCAATCAAATCCAGGCTACCTTCCTCCATGATGGCTTTTAGGTTTGAAAATGAAATTTATTTTCATTTTCAAGTTATAAGGTTTAAATGTAAAAAAATCATAACCAGCCCATTAACACAGCAGTGGTGCTACCACTTGCTATGCTGGCAACCCACATTCAGGAATGAGCATGGATAATCAGGGACTGGCCTATGGAGGAAGGATTGAGCCTCCAGGGACTACTTTCCTTCTTTGGGAAGATGAGATGTTACTCTCTCTGCATGACCTCGAACTAGTGGTGCCCAATCAGTAACACAGGTGGGAGCCCTAGTGCAGAGGGTTGCGGCTTGATGTCTGTCATGCATGCTAAACCTAATCATTGTATGCTAAGACTCTCTGGGAAAAATTGGAGGTTGGAGGAATAAGTCAGGCTATCCAAGCTGGTACCTCCCACAGGGACACGTACATAGAGTTTTAAAAGTTTTAATTCACCAGCACAGTTCAGGTGAAGTCACCAAATTTGCCTCTGTGGATCATTTCACAAAATGTTTCTGTTTAATTGGAAATTTGCCATTTGTAACTTTGACTTGCAACTTCACCAGTAACTTCTCCCATAGGGTACATAGAGATCAAGTTAGGTCAAAATGACTTCCACCAACTACTGTTTTTAATGTGCAAAATAAAACTGTCCCTGGTGTCTAGCCCCCACTCCACCAATTCAGGCCCAATGTTAAATAAAATCTTTCCTTGGTGTCTAGTGACCCCAGCCCTGTGCTGATCGCTGGCCCACTGATAAGTAAACATCTTTCCCTGGTGGCTAGTGATCCCCTCCACCAATCACCAGCCTGATGTTCAATTAAGATCATTCCCTGTGTCTAGTGATCCTGGTATCCCCTTTACAGCAACATCACAACCGAGAAGGCTAAAAAGATAATTACAGCAAAAGTCATTGTTATGGTCTCGTTTCACTGGTGTGGCTTCTCCTGGTGTAGTGCCCTTCCTCCAAACAACTCTGACTTGGAGATGATACTATATAAATGCAGGGGATGCAGGGGCAGAGAATAAGGGGGGATTTAGACCACCAGGTAAGCATACATTTTATTGGAAGGGAAGATTGGGGCTAGAAGGGGGATCACTAGACCACTTGGAAATGGTTTATCTGTAATATACAGGGATTGGGATGGGGTGGGGATACACTGTACACCAGGAAACTATGTCTGTGTGTTGGGTGAGTGATTGATTGGTTTGGCTGAGGAACCAGTGAACAACAGGAATACTACAGATAACATCAGGCATCAGTGTGGGTGGAAAGATGGACTACTAGGCACCAGGAAAGATGTTTATTTAACATCAGGCTGGCGATCGATGGGAGACCACTAGACATCAAGGAAAGATTTTATTTAACATCTGGCTGGCAATTGGTGGAGGGGGCACTAGACACCAGGGAATAATCATTATTTAACATTGGGTACACTAGACACCAGGGAATGTATGTTGCAAACTTCACCTCTGTGCCAAACTCCACTGGTGGAGTTGCTAACTGCACATTTTGCTGAGTTATCAGTTTTCTGCAAAGTTGGACTTCACAGGGTAGATTAACTTCAGGTAATGAGGTGAATTCGTAATTAATCTGCAGAGTAAAGTTTCCCAACTTCACACTGCACTACTCACACGTCTGACATGGCTGCCCACCCACTATGAAACAGTCCTGTGTAAGTTGTAAGCAACTGGTAATTCCATGAGAAGGTCAATGATATGGCTGGGGGGCAGCAGGCAGACACCTACACTTGTAAACAGCTTGATAGAGAAAAAAGGCACACACAGTGCCTTGAAACAAAATAGCTGAAAAACATGATCTTTTTCTTGTTTAAAGTTGCTGGGAGATCACAACTTTAGGCTGACTAAACTAAAAAAATATTTGTGTACTTCAACAGCTTGGCAGGTGCATGATTCCTGAGTAGATAGCCTAATGAGACATCTGAACTGACTTTAAAGGAACACTGTAAACCCCTTAGGTCTCAAAGTGTCCCTAGTATAAAAACATATTTTGTGATTGCCAACATTGTGTAAATACTGCTGATGTAGATGGTAGTTTGATTCTGATTCTTTTTTTTTAAAGCGAACAACAGACTGCCCACCATACTGGTGTTACCACACAAAACAGGTTTGTTTATATTCCTTGATCAGCTCCAGCTGCACTTTTTCTGGACTTGGGGACACCCACAACACAGTCAAACCACTCATGATGCAGTAGGAGTTTAGGAAACTATTGCATCATGAGTGACTGCACTGTCTGAGGTGTTTCTAATGCTCAGGAAGTATGCAGTAAGAACAGACCCAGGACTGTGAACAAAACAAGGTTGTTTATAAATATATAGATTAGCTTACATTTCAGTTCTACTAAACAAGGACACAGGCAAAACAAACAGTAACATCAATGAATTTTGGAGAAGGTGAACAATTATAAAATATAGGTTTTAACTAGAAATAATATGATGAAAATCAGGCTGACAGTGTCCCTTTAAAATTAACAAATTGCACCTTTTGATTAACTAAAAGGGTTTTATGATTTCTGTAGGACATTGCCATGATTTTCTACTGAAACAGATGCCTTTGTTTTCTGCCTCTATAGAAAATTATGATGAGTTCCTACAGATACCATGAAAATGGACACCCCATGTGTTTACCAATGGTGGGTGCCTGATTTAACTGTCAGTTTGCCCTTATCCCAAAAATAGTTTTTGGTGGTGAGTGCTCAATACTACAGTCAGTATTTCAGTATCTCCTCCAAGTGTTCCACATGGAGGGTACACAATCCAGCAATAGGTTTGCCATTATCACCCCTTGTGTTTTCCAATGGCAGGCACCCAGTCCAGATGTTGCTGCATTGCTGTTCCCACCTTTGTATTTCAAACAGCAGGTGGCCATTACTGTAATTTTCTAGTATCCACCCATAATTGTGTCCAATGGTGGGTGCCCAATTCCACATTTAGTTACAAATTATAAATTAAAAAGCTTAGCTCCAATGGTGGGTGACTGGTACAGCCTTCTCTGCCCTATAGATAGTTGCTGTCTATGTCCCTCAGAAAATGCTATTAAAATGCAAAAAACCAAAAAAACTTCTGCCCTCCTACACAGTATGTTATAAAATGGTTTTCCAATTATGTAACTGGCACAGGCCTTGGTCCTCAATTACTGGTTACTGCCAGTGTATAACCTGTTTTTATGACGCTTTGTTATCCCCACCCTCAGCCACCACCTGGCACCTTTGCCACCCTTGCCTCATCCTACTATCACCTTATAAAAATAAACTATGTGATGCCACAGTAGGTGACCAGCACAGCCCACCTGTCACAATAGCCAGTCACCTTCTACCTGTGAAATTACCCCCTCACCTAACCACTGGCACCCATGCCAACCTCCCCCATCGCCTTTTCTTTAGTGTCTCTTACTGATCAATTTGTCAGGGTCCTTTCATGTAATACATTGGCACAGACCAGACTGGGCAGCTACACTAAAAAGTCCAGCTCACACTGTGCTAAGTCCAGTAGTATGTGGGTGCACATATTCTTGAAGATAGAAAATGTGATTTTTTTAGATTTCCAACTTTAATTCACATCTTGACCATTTTGCAGAAATCTTTTGCCCAGTTTGTTAGAGTGGCTAAATTGCTAACCCACCTTCTTCCCACATAAAGTAGTGTCATTTAAATCTAATCCAAAATGTGGCTGAGGTTAACCCCAAAACCCATTTGGGCTAGATGTATGAAGTCCCACTAACAGTATATGGCTATATCACTAGGGTCGGTGACTTACCAACCCTAAAAGTTTAGGTCAAAATAACAAAAAAAATGATTAAGAAATAAATAAAAGTAAGTTAATGCAGGACCCAAAGGTCCTTGCCTATCCTTAGACCCTACAAAAAGCAAGTTAGGATTCTGCTCCATTTTTTTCTAGCCCTGCACATCCTGCATTGTGCAAAGCAAGTTTAGGCTCAATTTGTGTTTGGGACCTGTGCATCCTGTTTTGTGTGAATCAAGTTAGGACTCTGCTCTTGTTAAACTCAGCTTTCACTTTGGGCCCTGTTCTTTTTTTTTTTACTTCTAGGATACAACATACTTTGTTTAATAGATAGGAGCTAATTATTGGCACACACCTTTTAAGTTCCTTCATTTCCTAGTAAGAATCCTAGTATGAAATTGTTATGATTTTTACAGAAACTGATGTCTTTGCTTTCATGCTTTTAGAAACAAATGATGAATTCCTATTGAAATGATGAAAACCAGTCCTCCCCATGTCTTAAAGTGAGTTAGCCTTACCCATAGGTCTGTTGCTTTAAGCTACATGTAAGGGATTATGCTCCATTGCCCTATGGGGCTACTGCTTCAATGTAATGGTTCTTGTCTGTGCCACACAAATCTGTTGATGGTCTTCAGGATCAGTCCTAAGTTTCTTCTTGAGGCAGTAAAGCACAGTGGGTTAAGGCTATGAGCTCAGATCTGGAGATCTGGGCTTGAATCCTAAGCTGCCTAGGTGCGTGCATTGTATGATCCTGTGAGTCATTTAAGGTCGATCTGGAAACAAGCTTCAGCTTAGTGTGCTGCTCCTGGTTAAACAATGCTCCTTTTCTTCATGCAAGGCCTTTGGCCCTGTGCAATGAACAACACCTATTCTTTTAGCTGTGTTTGTGTAGGTCCCTGTGGTCCCAAGGCAAAGTACAACATCAGTCATAACTTTCATTGCACTGGAGGTGGAAGGGTTACAAGTTTGAAGACATCAATCAATCACCAGCTTGATGCCACCAAATGCCCACTTACCCAAAATGCTGCTTAACATCAGTTGCACCCCTGCTCCTCTGACACAGACTACTACTCTCTCAAGGTAGCTCTTAGTGTGAAGGCTGGTCTCTGGGGTCCCACAGAGGAGTGCAAGCCATGGAGAAATGAGGACAAGGACTTGAAGTGCTGACTTAGAATGTGTAGAGAGAATTTGAAGCCACAGTGACACGGTGTACAGTTTGGCATCAACTGATTGTGAATAAAGAAAATATAGTTTTTAAAAATGGTTATGTAACACTCTTAGGTGATGGGAAATTATTTTTATATGGTTGACTGCCTTCCCATTTTCCTTTCCATGCCAGTTATGTACACTTATATGTTTTTATCAATTTTTGATACTTATATAATTTAACTTTGTGATATTCTCAGGTCTACATAGAATTCTGCTTTCCTCATCAGCTAATCTGTTTTCATTTTATATATAGTTAAGACATTCCCTAATATCAATCACACCATTCCATCCTCTTCATTGGAATGACCTGGAATGGTATTACTGATGCCATAGAATGTCTAGAAAGCATGAAAAGATAAAGCAGTAACTTTTGAGATGAGACTGATTCAGGGTAGGTACAAAAGCAAACTTAACAAAAAGTTAAAGACATCAGAAATCAGAATATTGGCTAGACACTAAAAGGAAAACATAAGAGCATCTAGGTGTAAAAATTTTTCCTATCACCATAGTAAGTTATGCCAATTTATGTGACATGAGGACCTCTACTCCCACCAGGAGCCATGTTATACACACTATTCCTTAGCAAACTCATAGCAGCCATTGTATTCTCAATAAAGTTAATGTTCAGTGTTCAGAACAGTTATTGTATTGTTACTAAAATGAAAGTACTTACATCATACTCTTTCTTGAATTTGATTAGCCTATACTGACATCAGTAAACACATTAAGCACAGTAGTTATTATATGCTAATAGGGTATCTATGCAAGTCAATAATGTGATTGTCTCAAGAAGATACAGTACTCAGCCTTTAACCTTATACTTTATTAACTCAGCAATCACATTATTGCTCTCACATAGTGACCTGACTAGCACATTACCTCTTAAAGGTCAGGATCTCTACATTGCAGATACCTGTGTTTTCACAATTTTTGACACCACTTGTATCTCTTACAAGACATCAAATAAAGCAGGAAATTTGCACAGACATCCATATTTATTTTCATATTGTTAACATTTATGTCAGTTTTCACATATTTTTATATTTCAGGATGACAAATCTTGCAAAGTGTAGTCATGTGTTTCTCTAGATATAGTGGTTTTACTGCTATAAGCAGCCTTGTTAACACTATTCATATCCAAACAAATTTCAGTTTGCAACTTCTGCTTTTAAATTCCTGATAAGCACAAATAAAACCTTTGTTAATTTATTCTTTATGCTTACATGCAGGATCTGCTTCAGTCTATCCCTTGTACCCCATCAGCCCCACACCACTACCCACAGTCATGTCTTTCAACTGAGCAGATTGCACAGAGAAGCAGGGCCAGTGGGTCTGAGTCCCCTGCAGAATTGCCAGGGTGGAGGGTGAAAGGAGGCTATTTAGGGCTTAGAAGCAGCAGTGCAACAAAAGTTGTAATTTTTTGCATCAGTGATTTTAATTTAGTAACATGCTGCTTGATTGCCATTTTAAGTTACTCCAAGGGTATCCTTTGGTTCTTTATTATGTTGTAATTAATTTGTATGGCATTTTGTTCTTATCATGTGACTTGCTGGTCAGTACATTAATTCATGCAAATTAATTACAATTGTTATTGAAATAATAAAAACAATAAAGAATAGAAGGAATTCCACATAGTAACCTAAAATGGAATTAAGGGCATATTATTAAACTAAAATCATGGGGACCCCAAAATTGCAACTTATCCTTGCACTGCTGCTTTAAGTTATTAGAGTTGGTCCGCCATGATCCAGGTCACTTTTCCTTGTTCTAGTTCCCAGTTACTCTAATGTGAAATGGTGGTGACAGGTGCCTGAAACCAATATGTGGCCCACCCCAACATATCACTTCTGCAACTTGCTTTACCATCTGCAGGCACCCAGGAAGCAGTGTTACCACGGCACCTTCTACTCACCTCCCAGAAGAGGAGATCGTCCTCTGGAACAGCTGATCCTTCTTCCCCAACATCCCATCCAACAGCCTGAGCTACTTCACAAACATGGGTCACTGGCATTGTATGTCATAGTGCTATCACTGCATTGACAGGCGGGCTAAAAACAATTTTTTGATAAATAACAAATCTATAAATGGCATAAACCTCTCATCTTTTAAGTCAAAAATTGATTTTAGTCATTCATGGAAACATATTGGAAATCTTGAAAATGTTTCCCTTAAATTCTAGAACTCTTGAATAGAGATGCAGCTGAATTTAAATCCACTGTGAAGTGAACGCCAAGTGGCTACTTTGCATTGGCACTCGCTATGTGAAGTGCCCTACAGGAAAGGCCTCACTTCACCTGTTATTATTACATCACGTTGTCATTCCACTTTAAACACAAAGTAAGGCAGAGTGACAACATATTGGTAGGACCCCACCCCCACAGTCACCAGAATTAATGTGCATCCCCAAAGTGCTACTGTCTTGTGTCCAGAAATCTCCCAGTGCTGATGAAGTGAAATAGAACATAACAAGAAATACAAAGTTTCCAGAATTAATGGTGCACTAGTCATGCACACAGTGGTCACACACAGAGTCACCAGAATTAATGTGCATCCCCAAATGCTATTGTCTTGTGTCCAAAAATTCACCAGTGCTGAGGAAATGCTACTCTTGTGTCCAGAAAATTCCCCAGTGCTGACAAAGTGAAATAAGAGCGTAACAAGAAATGCAGTCTCCCAGAATTAATGGTGCACTGCAAATCCACAGACAGATTAAGATTGCTTACACTCAAGGGATGTATACTGAAAATGCACAACAACATCTAACTAGTGCACACAAGTCACAAATCCAGATCTAGAAAGAAATACATTTTGCCAGTTGGGGAATTAGTGCACGGCAGTAACAATCCACTACCGTAAAGATACCACAAAGCAGTATAAAAAATCATGCAGGTGTTGTGGATAGTTCACACTGCTGCAATTACTCTATGGCACAATAAAAGGTGTCTGATTTAATGGCATGCATCACACACACACCACACACACACTACACATAATGTATAGCAAATTGAAAACCTTTAGTAATATAACCAAATGTTTTAAACAGACAAATTATACACTGCTGCACCACAACAATCAGCAAAAAATGTCAAGAATTACTGAAAATATTACTGTGTGTACATTAACACAGTTATACAAGAAAAATATAACTAAAACAGAAAGACTGCCTTTTCTCCCAGTTAATGTACCTACACCACAAATATGCCCTCCCCCAAAGTACCCTTCACAGTACACATTGACTGTTCTAAATTAAGATTCAAAATCACACAACAATAATCACTGATGATATGAGCACAGAAGGGTTTCCTACAATTGATGTAGTAAATTCTGAGCAAAATAAAATTCTCAAAAAGTCATTTTAAACAGCTTTTAGAGGTTCTGAATCGTAGAGCTCTGAGAGCAAACTGTCTCCAGCTACCACTGCACACACTACCCAGGCCAGAACTGAGGCTGTGCAGAACAATCTAGAGCCCATGTGACCTGCAATCCCATGAATCACTGCAGAATTTCATTTGGAGCTCAATTACAGGGAAGTAAGGTGAATTACATTAATTTCAATGTACTTCACCTTAAAATTGGTGGAGAAGTGGTTTGGGGAAGGTGGAATAACACAAACTCATTGGTTTCAATGGACTTCACATTCCTCATTATGAAGTGAAGTACTCCACTTCACATTGTGGAGTACTCTGTGGGTTCCGTATTTCCATGAATCACTCTGGAGTGAATTAAATACTTCGCCCACCACTACTTACAAGTACTGTAACTCACATGCTGTACAGGAAGGAATGCGAATGCTATACCTGTACTTCCCCGATGAGCTGCAGCACAAAACCCTAGACTTAAAAACACGGACACGAGTACAATGGTGGGGTGATGAAGCCTGGAGAGATACTACAAACAGACTTACAATACATCCAAGTAACTAGAAAAAATGAATGTTATGATTCGTGACATGATCATGAATCGTGATTTGTGACTGCATTTGTGACCGTGATAATGAAGAACGTGATCTGGTGTCGATGGTGTGAGATAACCAATATGAAATTGTATTGGGAATATGAATGCCTATGGCTGTACTTCCCGATGAGCTGTAACTTAAAACTCCCAGACTTAAAAACATGTATCAGTGAGTACAATGGTGGGGTGGTGAAGCCTGGAGAGATACTACAAAACAGGCTTACAATACATCTGAGTAACTAGAAAAAATTAATGTTGTGATCGTGAATCGTGATTTGTGACTGCATTTGTGACCGTGATGATGAAGAACGTGATTTGTATCACGAGTGACTTGTGATGATAGTCCTGACTTAAAACACATATTAATGAGTACAATGTTCATGCAGAATTAAGCACCACACCTGTCCAGTAATCTGAGGGGAAGCCAAAGAAACAACTGTGACTTAAGTTACAGATGAGATTGGGCATAAAGAGATACAAATGCATAGACAGATTAAGATTACGCTATGCACTGAAGAGGTGCAGACACAAAGGTACAACACCTAACCAGTGCTCACCATCAGAAATTCAAATCTGGAAAAGAATACTTTTGCCAATTTGGGTGGGCCTGGGGAGGTACTGCACTGCTGCAGTAACAGTCACTAGTACTAGTACCAGTAAAGATACCACAGAGAAGTACAAAAATCACACAGCTGCAATGTATAGCAGGTTCACATTGCTGAAATTGTTATGTGGACCAATAAAAGGTGTTTGATTTGATGACATGCGCCACACACATACTCACACACACACTAAGTAATGCATAGCAAATTGAAAACTTCAGTAATATAACCATATATTTTAAACAAACTGAAATTATGCACTGCTGCACCACAACAATCAGCAAAAATTGGCAAGAATTATTGAAAATATTACTGTGTGTACATTAACACAGTTATACAAGAAAAATATCACCAAAACAGAAAGCACTGTCTTTTTCTCCAAGTTAATCTAACTACACCACAGATACGCCCCTCCCAAAGCACACTTCCACTGTCTCTCAGTACACAGACTGAATGTTGTACATTAACATTTGAAATCCATACACAAACAATAAACGCACGATGATATGAGCACAGGAGGGTTTCCTATAATCGATGAACTAAAGTTTCAGCAAAAAATGACCCAAAAAGGCTTTCTTAACAGCTTTTGAAGGTTTGAATCACAGAGAGCTCTCACAGAAGATTGTCTCCACAGCTTCCTACACACTCTACCCCAAACTGAGGCTGTGCAGAATAATCTAGAGCCCATGTGACCTGAAATCCCATGAATCACTGCAAAATTTGCCTTGAGCTTAAAAAGCAGAAGTGAGGTGAAGTACATTGTTTTCAATGTACTTTCACCTTAAGAAATGGTGGAGTAGTGGTTTGGGAAGGCAGAGTTTTCAATGGACTTTGTAGTTACCCATTATAACGCTAGTACTCTGCTCCACTTGTGGAGCACTGAATTTGCTTCACTCTGCGAATCACTTTGTGGAGCGAATTAGCTACTTCACCCATCTCTACTCTCGAACTAAATTGGGTTTATTCAAACATGTTTGGAGCATATTGTGAAGGCTTAAGTGTGTTTAAATATTAGGGATGTGAATGGGGTTGATTCTGTAATTTTGTATTTGTGTCTCTGGTATTTGTATCTGTATTTGTATTTGTTTATGATTAGTGTTTGTGAAATTTTTTGTTTCACGTTTCAGACTTGTTTCTGTTTTTGATGATGACACAGGACCAAGGGTTTGAGAGGTTTTAACAAAATATGTAGAGTTATCAGGAAAATACATATTCATAATGAGCAAGAGTAGTCATCGGTGTTTCGATTAGCCTAAACCAAGATGTAATACTACTTTATGTGGTATAACACAAATATTTAAGAGTGATATTTATATTTGTAAGAAGAGCAGTATGTGTGTATATTTGTCCCAAATAGTATTTTTGCACCGCCTATCAAATATATAGGTCCAAACGTGAAGCACTATCAAAGGCACAAATCTGTTTGCTCCTCACAAAATACATACCCACTTACTGTTCACATAAGGTAGGTGTCCAATTAGAAGCAATAGGGATTCAAGGAGCAAAAGTCAACCATGTCAAACACCATGTAAGTTTATTGTTTTGAAAATGCTGACTGTGAGAGGCACACTGAGTCTGGTGCTTTGAGGGTGTTGCTGGTTTTCTTTATTCTAGCTCTTGTGGCCAATAAGACCCTCTCTGACACCATCACTACTGGCTCTTTATTGACTATCACAAGTACAATCCCATAGAACTCATTATTTCAGGATTGTACCCAACAAGCAATATATCAATAGAGCAATTGCAATGGGATTTTTCTTGATGCAATTAACCACTGGTTGTGGAGGTAAAGAGGGGGCATGCCATCCACCGGGGACCACTGACCACCAGGTACAGCATGTGCTGTACAGATGGGTACAGAGATTGGGTTGGGAGGTCAACTGTACTAGTCTACCAGGGATTTTCAGAGTAATGGAATCAGGTCTTGGAGAGGGGCTTCAGGTCCGCTAGACCACCATAGAGTTTATATTTGATAGGCATAAGAGTTTGGGGGTTACAGTGCATTGAGGTTGTAAGTTATGCACCTCTGCTGCACTGGGAAGGACAGCATGCATCTCAAACTCCTACCTTGTAAATCAGGGAAAACTTAAAATAATTAGGATAAAGGCGTAAATTAAGAACATATCTGAACAGCCTTCCTGAGGAGGTTGTGGGGTCTAAACTGTGGGATAATTCAAGAATGCATGGGACAGACATAAGGCAATTCTTGTGGGGGTAGGAAGAAATAGGCTGTTGGTTAACTAGGATCTGCAGCCTATCCTGTGTAGGGAAATGGGCAGACTAGATGGCCAAGCGGTCCTTATCTGCTGTCAAAGTCTATGTTTCTATGTTTCTAATTGATGATAATAACTCAGGAAGCTGACAGAAGAAGGGCCTCATATAGAATTCATTTACTGAAGAAGATGTCTGTAACTCTAATGTTTGGCATTATTTTGTACATACAATCTTCATTGTGTAGACACTCATGACAAAAATATACACATACATTTTTATCAAAGTATTTAAATGGGATACCTATGCCAATCTTATGCATTAATAAACTATTCATTAATAAGCTAGTTCACTTTGCTGATGTGGGCAGAGCCAACTGCCATTTGAGATTGTCATATTGCTCTTGAAATGGCTGGACTGTGGCACTTCTATTGACATTTGAAGTATCCTTCTGAATGTCCAAAGGAGCTCGTGAACACACCACCACCATCAGCTGCTACAGAGTAATAGCCACACTATTTTGGCTGTACTTATGGTGCCACCATCTTGTGGACTGTAACTACGCATGTGTGAATGCCACACATGCACAGCTAGGTCACCTCTGCCATCTTGTGGATGGCACTTCTCCCACTCCCTCCCACTGTTTCTGTCCTCCCTGCTGTCTCTGTTCCTCCCAGCATTGGCAGGTAATAAAACCCTCCTGCTCCCTCCAACTGCTGCATTCCTCCCCACCCCTCAGTTTCCTGTTCCCATGCTGACATTAGGGTGCCCAATCCCATGTCGGCATCATGTAACCTCTCAACTCATGTGGCACACTGGAAGCCCACCTCAGTGTGCCCAATTTGATGTTATTTCTCCCAGCCAAATTGGAGTGCCCAATCCCCATGTCGGCATCACATACCCCCAAACTCATGGCACACTGGGAGCCCACCCTAGTGTGCTCAATTTTTTATAAATTTTCCCCGCCAACATTGTGGTGCCCAATCCCATGCCGGCTTCATGTCCATCTCCCTCCACTATGTGGAATACTGGGAACCCACTCCAGTGTGCCCACATTTGTTTGTTTCCTGTAAATAAAAATAAAAATCCCCGATGTCTTTTCCTGTAAAAAGAAAATGGTCCTTCTTCATCACCCCAGTCCCCATCCCCATTCCCCACCCTCCCACTGAGCACCCACCTCCACGCACCTCCCCTTACCCCATACTTACCTCCAGAGGTTGGCACTGTTATCTTCTCTGGACCAGGACATGTCTGCACTCTTCAAAGCGGAACCGCAAACTGAAGATTCAAAGGTAAGCACCATATAATGGCATTCAATGGGGTTTTCAACTTATCTTCATATAGCAGCCATTTTTAGGAATTTTGGTCTCATATTTTCAACTTAGGTTCTTGAGACTCACCTCATGAACATTGTCACTATTTCATTGCTCAGTCCCAAAGGTGATTTTTGTGGTCGCTGCACAGAATCACTTTTGGGACTGAATAATGAAACGACAGTGCCACTGATGATGAGATGTGGTCTCAAAAGCCCATAGTTGAAAATTTGGTGAAACAATTCCCCAAAATGACTGTGTTAAGGTTGTTACTGCGTAGTTTGCACGCACACCTTAATTTCACCACTTTTAATATTTTCACTCCCAGTTTTTCAACATTGCCATTTTGCACACCTCCTTATTACCAGTACAGCTGTAATTTTCACATCCTGCCCCAAACACGTTTTTTGTACCTGTAACGCAGAACAACATGGTCGCTTCAGAAATCACCTTTTGGGACAAGTGAAAAAATGGCAGTGGCATTTTCATGAGGTGGGGTCCCAAAAGGCCATGTTGAAAATTTGGTATACAAATCCAAAAGTGGCTGAGGTACACCAAGTTGTTCAAAACTTTCTATGCACAGGTGCAGCTTTGGTCATTTGGCAGCTCACCACAGCCGTATTGGCTCTGGCTAGAGTATGTTCTAAATTGCTACAGTTGATTGTTCAGTTGAGAGATGACCATCAGGAGAGGCAGAGGCAGAAATGTTCTGCAAAATACTATAAGCTCTGAGGTATTAGATTATTGGTCTTTTACTGAGGTCTAACTATTTAAAGTTAAGTTTGGACTGGCCATGTTTTTATTTCTTATCAACAATACAAAAAGAGAAAATGAGAATTAAAACTATCAGACAATCATTTGAGACATTACTTTTACATTTTGTTAAGGGCAAGCAAAAAAATGTTTGATATAGCAGGAGTGATTTGGGCAGGAGGGACTGGGAGCATGGGAGCCTCCAGTGCCATTAGCTAAAAGCATTCTTTTTATTTAGTTGGTAATCTCTTTAGGTTCCAGTCAATTCCATGCATATTTTAAAATAACTTATTCCCAGAGCCAGTATGAGCTGGGGTCCAGGACAGTTCTTACTTTTGAGTCAGAAATAAATACTGTAGGAGTGAAGCTAACAGTATTTGAGTTTACAACAAGCAGGTTGTAAGCCTTATCATGTTACTTGAGGAAGAGGGCATCCATGTTTCCATTTATTTTCTCCCTCTTCACCCAACTGGACCTCCAGGCCAGCATTTTAGCATCTTTTCCTCTGGTGACTAGGTGTGACAGAGTAGGTCTGCCCTTTCTCTCCAGTCACTTTCAGGACCAATGGCTCTGGAGGGAGCAAAACAGGATTGGCAATAGATACCTTTTGGAGTTGGCTTCTAAGCATGTCGTGCAGGAGACCTGCAAACTTGCAGTTAGCCCTGAACTGGATAATTGGAAGCAGCTGATAATTGAGAACACCTACAGTCTGAGGAGCCAAGTAAGCATTGCACATGATTGGGTGTGGGTAAGCCTAGGTAATAGTGAGACATGAGGCCACAGGCGCAGCACCTTGCTGCCCAGAAGTGTATTTGTCCAGACTAAGCCACACCCTAGAGTATGTAATTGCCCTTATAAAATGGGTGTGTGTTTATAAACATGATACAGTTGAAAAAATGTAATTTATTAAACTAAATCCTAAATTATATACTATTGCATTTAGTCCCTCCAGTTCCACAATGCTTATATGTTGCTCAGATGTCTCTTGGGGTGCTGTGTGGTGCAGAGCTGTGTGGCGCTGGAACCACTGGATAGCGGATCTAGGGGTTTTAGAGGGTGCAGTTGCATTCCATTGTAACTTGCTTGCTGCTGCTGCATTTCACTTTGTTGGAGACATCTAATACATTGATTCACATTCAGAACTATAGATGTTTATATTTTCAGTCAAAAATGTAATGAGTAGGATATTATAAAGGATTAAAAACATTATAAAAGTTGCATATCAAGTAGGCACACCACACAGCACCCACCCCACCACCATTGTAAAATCCTGGATCTGCCAGCTATGCATTGCTGAAGGCAAAACTGCAAATTTGTTTCAGCTTTGCTAACAGCATGCTTCCACCTGCAGTAGAACGTTCTATAAACTCCCACTGATCTCACTATCAGTGGATCAGGAGTAAGAACAAGACAGCACTGGTGGGCTCAGGTGAGGCTGTTGGAAAAACAAAACCACACAGATCTTTTTTTTTTTTTTTAATGAACATATTCCTTGGGTTTCTGTGCAACACCCATTTTTTATTTCAACTGAATGGATGAAAACAGTGGCTGATTGCTACACAAAAAGTGGCAGAGGAAAACCTCAATCCCATTTAGGGATATTGAACTGCATTATGAACACAGGTACTGGGGCTTTTATGTATCTATGATACAGTCTTAGTAAAAGCATAGTTAGAATCCTGTCTTAGCCTGTCAGGATGCAGGACCTTTTGTACATTTTGTAAATAAAAATAACATACCTCAGTGTGAAACAGTTTTGTTTTGGACTGGAAGCTAGGAGGAGGTCATTTTGCAGAGCACAGAATTGAAGTGGAGCTCTGAAGAACTTGCTGCTGAATGTATAGGTGGAAATCCACTGTACACACCAGAGAGAGGTAGAGCTGGATAAGGCTGCCTGCATGCCTGCTTGAAGCAGGCAGAGCTGAGGAAAGTTTAGGGAGAAGAGAAATCTGTGTAGACTAAACTATGACCCTAGAGTTAGTGACCAGAAAGCCTTAGGGAAGCTCTGAAATAGAAACATTCAGTATAGGCTGAGTTGTGGCACTAGAGTTAGTGGCCAGAGAGGATCAGGGAGAGACAGTTTATTTCTGCAGTATAAAGAAGGAAAATTGCGGATGTGAGTTCCTGGAAACTGGAATATAAATTATTTAATTTTGTACTGTTAAAACAAATGTAAAATAAAGGGGTTAGGTGTCTGAACTTTGAAACCTGTTATTTTGAATGTTACCAAATAGGCTAGGTCATAGTTACCACTACCTGCCACATGTGGTTGGCTAAACGTGTGGGATTTGTATGTCCCTACTATCTTGGGAAAATAGTTAAGGAACATTTTTGGCTTGCCCTGAGGTTAGGAAGCGTATGTTCTAGCTGGCAAGTACTTAACAGGAAGACATTTAACATTAAGGCACCAAGGCAACCAGAGAACATTTGAGCAACAGGTGCCAAATTCAAGTGGAAAACCAGGATTTCATTTTGGTGTTTGGTGCAAAACTTCAGGATCCAGTAAGAGTACCTAGAAGGGTTGAAATCTAAAGACTTTTGATTGTTATGCATGCAGTCTCTATGTTTGGTAAGAGTGCCTGGGTGGGTAAATTTGCCTTGTGATTGTGAAAAATAGTCTACACTATGTAGTGTGCTTTGTTTTCTTTTAGAGTTAGTCTCTGACCTGAGGGATAAAGCCATACCCTGAAGATGATAAACCCAGTAGACCATTTGAATGACGTGAAGAGGGAACAACTGGTGAAGTCCAGAGCAGAGAAGGAAGAATGGCTACGATGGTTTGTGTTGGCACCCCAGAAAGAACTGAACCAACCACCAATGCTACAAGCTGAAGTGGAAGCACTGACTGTAATCCTAGGACTTGTACAGAGGTCAGTCCAAGCTGAAAAACCACCAAAAGCAGTGGTGAGGGACATGGAGGGCAAACAGTTGTAAGTATGCTGTCTACATGTGGGGAAACTTTAAACTGTTTTTTCCTGGTGTCAGAAATCAGACTGCATCCCCAGTCTTTGTCCCATTGAGGAAGTGGACTATGTGGAGCACTGTCACCTTCAAAACTGGACACCGGTTTATTAACCAAACAATTGCCCCAGAGGGTTCCCAAGTGGGTGAAGGGTATCAAAATTGAAGTTAATGTATGTAAAGGAAACAGATGAAAATATATTCCTTGATACTACCAGGTGTGGAAAGGAGAGCAGAAATATGAGGGATATACCATGTTATGTTTGTGGTAAAAGCAACATTGATGAACATGACTACACAGAAAGTGATTATGCAAAGAAGGCTGATACTGAAGGGAATACCCAAAATAGAAGGAAAGGCATTAATGCTGACTTCAGTAATAATACCCAAATGCAGGCAGAGGACCAAACAGTTGGGACCATGCAAGATTGGTGGGTGGGAGGAGGTGCAGAATCACTTATGGGCTCACTTATCTGTTCATGGATGCTGAAACAAAGGATTCCTGTATTCAGGGATGCCTAAAGAGTACCCTTATTACCCTTATAGTGAACACCTTGTAATGAGGATTGTGTAAAAGTCATTGGAAAAGTTTTGCAGGGTGGTTGCCTTGAGAAATGTGAAGTGATATACCTGCAGGCAGATGGGTATAATAAATTTCAAAATCTAAACAGTACTATTTAGGGTGTCCTTAGACATGCTAGTAGTAACCAAGATGTCAAGCAGGAGCGAGACCTAGAAGAAGTCTGTTGGAGAAAAAGGGTTTCCCAAGGTAAAATGTTCCTTGAAACCAAAGCATCCTAGAAAGAGGAGTGACTGAAATGTCTGAAAAATCCTTTCAGGAGGTTTGCACAAAGGAGTTCCACAGTTTGACCCTGAATGATTTGGTGCTGAGGGTAAGCTACAAAAATCTTGTAGGCAGAAAATGCAAAGGAAAAATGTGGTGGCCCACTGTCTGAGATAATATAATTTGGGGTTTTAAGGGGCTGGGTTCAAGTACCAACTGTGTGTTTCCAATATGGATACCCAAGCAGATAGAAGTTTACATGGTCAGGTTAGCAACTTAAATTAGTATACTCAGGGTAGTTGAAGAGGAACTAAGTGAGGAAATAGTTGCAAAAAGAAAATTTAAGAGATATTCAGATGCAGTCTTTCAGGTTATTATAACATACAGAAAGGGAAAGCTGAACTAGTAGTCCCAAATGGGAGACCCTGCAAGTCAAAATCAGAAATGTTCAGGGCTGCCATAGATGAGCTACAGTATGTGAGGAAGTGCAACAAAAGCGAGGAAAGCTGAATTAAAAGTTCATATTCAGGTAATACAGGAAGAGATGCCATTAGCTTGGGAACATTTCCTTTCAGAAGTAAAACTGGTTGAGAGAAAGGTGGATTCTCACCTGGACACAGGGAAAGGTTAGAAAACCTAACAAAGGTTAACACAGCCAGTGCAGAATACCAAGGTGGAGGCAGAAAGATAACACACTAAGCAGATAATGGTCCTGGAAGACATATTATATGAAATGGTTTCATGCTGTGCAAAACAAACTACCACTGTGATATGCGAGCTGCAAGCATGATTTAAGTGTTAAATTGGAACTGATTGCATGCATGTGCATGCGTGCAGTAAGCAAGAGTGAAAAGCATGCTTTTTATGTTAAATTGGAACAGACTGTATGCATGTGGCATGCGTGCAATTTTAGTATGGGTACTTTTTCCACATGCTATGGGAGTGCCCCAGAGTAAACCAATTTTGGCAGGAGATAATGCCTATTAAGCAAAGCCCTTTAAAGAAATATAGGTGTGCTGTGTTCATGCAGAATGCATTTCACAAGCTTAGTTGTGCAATGTTTGCATACAGTTTGCATTCACAAAGTGTTCCTAAGTGAACCAGGTCTAAAAAGCAAATCAGGTTCACATGCTGCAAGCTTGACATGTGTGCAGCAGGTAAGCTGTTGTGAACATCTTCAAAAATTACATCAAGTTTCCATATGCATGCTTTACATGAGTGTAGCAGTTAAGCTGGTATGAATATAATTTAAACATCACATCAGGTTCACATACACGCTTGCCATGTGTGCAGCAGCTAAGCTGGTGCAAATCTCATCTAAAAATACACATAATTTTCTACACATATATTTCATGCACTACTGCTAGCAATTAGAGACATTAAAATACATTTTATTTGAATTCCCATGAAAATTAAGTAAAGTTTTAATTCTGCTCCTTTTGCAAGTTGTTTAATGGCTTTTGATTTTTGTCTTTAAATCGCCATTAATTTGTAAAGTATTGTTTGCTTACTGCATTAAATGCCTAGATATAGCCAGTCAACATCCCCATTTCAGATGTATGAAGAGGGCCTCTGTGTTGTGAAGTCTATCCTTTTTTTGGACCATGAAAATCCCTTATGCATATTTAGTGCTACAAATGTGTTCCTCCATGACTGTATCATCTCACTACTGTCCCTGTGTCATTCTGTATGGAGCATATACTATGGCCAGGCTCAGAACTCTTTATGCTGAGTAGGGTCTTGGAAGCATGCACCATACCCCATGTTGGCACTGAAATGAGGACATGGACATGGACACTCAAAATAAGGGACAATGAGGGCACTAACCCACATGATGATTAGGGCACATGCAACATGGAGATACAGTACCTCACAACACAGTGAAAATCATTGTATTAGCATCTGAGTATAAATTTCTACCATTAAAAAGTGGTGAATTTAGTTGGGCAAAGGAGGCAGTTGCCCCTCCCCAAATGTGTGCCTAGGATAATCTTATGGTATGGCCACCACTCAATTAAGAAGGTCCTTGTTAGCAGAACAGTGGCCTTCATTATTCTCAAGCTCAACATCATAATGTGTAAAATAGTAATAAAAATAACACCATTCATTTTAAAAGTGCAGCTAGCACTCTGACCCATGGATATCATTTCTTAAATACTCCTGACTCTGGCTCCTAGTACTCAATTAGAGACTTTTTACTTATATCTATACTTGGTGGGTTGTCTGTAGCAGCATGGCCGTACCCACTACAGAGTGTGTGCATGAGGAGGGAGGACTGGCCATGTGGGTGTGTGCCAAGTTATTGCTACTTTGTGTTTGCACCTTTAAGTCAGTTTTGTGGAAGCATTCAAAACTATGGAGAAAAAATAGTAGGAATACAGGTCAGACAGAAATAATTAAGTGGTTTAGTGGGTAAGTTTATGTATTGGGGTGGGAAAAATCACATGTGTGTATGTGCTACAGTTCAATTGTGAAACTGAGATGAGGAGAGAAGAAAACTGAAAAGCATAACAATGGCTACAAGCATGCTGCATGTGTATTCAGATACAGTATGTACTGAAGTACAATCAAGCCATTTGGGTGCAGACCAGTTTGGTTTTGTGGTTAAAGGCACTAAACAACAAGACTTGGAGGTATAAAGACCTGGGTTTGAATCTTATCAACCCCAATTGTGTATGGTGTGATCCTAAGCAAGTCACTTAACTTTTATGTGTACAGTCATCAGTGACCTTTTGCTTTTTGCACACATGCCACATGCATGCAGTCTTTCTCAATTTAACATAAACATCATGGTTTCCACACTTGCTTGCTGCACATGCCATATGCATGCAATCTGTTCCAATTTAACATTTAAATCATACTTGCAGCATGCATATCACTTGGGTAGTTTTATGTGTGCAGCATGAAAACATCTCATATAATTATTTCTGTAAGGAGACATTGGATTGCCAAAGAACCTGGACCTGATTCATGTTTTACTAGGGCTGCTGAGGCAGGTAGTGATTGGATGTGAGGGAGCACCCATTATGGAAACTAGGAATTGTTGTTGGAAACAAACCATAGTGTTGAACTGGTGATCTACTCGGGCTCCAGTGGTGACACAGTGTGAAAAATCTTTAATGCACTGTATGAAATTGGAACATCTTCAATATAATGTGAATAATCAAGAAGAAAACTATAATCATATTTGAGGGCCCCTTGGAAAAAGCTTTGTCTGCCCCATGGTTTCTGGCCTTCTAGAAGGCTGGTTGGGTAAGCTTTTTCCTGATGTAGTTTTAGTTGGCATTAGTGTTACCTGTTGACACTCCATCAAGTAAATAGAGAATTTACTATTTCTGTAGAGAGAAAGATAGTTTCTTAGTGACCAGGTTCCTTGGATATTAGAATAGAAGGGAAGACACCTGTAGTACAGTATGCTTACATTTTCTTAAGTTGCTGTGTTTGGAATTTCCACTACCACCCTGATGTATTAGGAGTGTGTCCTTATGTAGTAGTAGTAGCAGATGTATACAGATAAACTGCTGATGTACTACAATGAAAATTGTAATAAATAAAGTTTACAAAAAAAAACAGGTGGTCACTGATAACTGCACACATAAAAATTAAGTGAATTATTTGGGATCACACAGTATGCAAGTGGGGGTTGATGAAATTCAAACCCAGGTCTTCAAATCCCTCGTTTGCAGGTCAGTGCCTTAAACCACTAATCTATATTGCCTGCATACTTATGGTTTGCTTGAACTTCAATACAAATCTGCATCATGCATGCAATATACTTATAGCCAATGAACATACTTTTACTGTAGTTCTCTCCCACCTCATCTCAGCTGCACAGTGGAACTGTAGCACACATACAAATGGAAACATATGTGGTTCTTTCCATCCCCAATGCACACACTTTTTTAACACATACTTTTTATTTATTTTATGCAAGTATTAAAACACTCCATATGTCATTACATTTTAAGTACTTAAATCCATAAACAAAACACCTCTGTGTAAAACCATTTCATGCTGAGATCATCCAAGAAAATACATATATTATATATATTTTCCTTTACCTTCTTAAAACCTCCATAATTCATTCTAGTCTTAACATCGGTGGTAAAATCTACATTACTTCTTCAGTCTATCACCCCTTTTTTGTATCAGGGTACTATTACCTCAATGTAGTCAGCTAATTTTCTAGCCCCATAGATTGACAAAATGGGTACATGCAGCTGTTTTGTTCTATTTTTCCATATTTGGGCAGTTCATACATATTGTAAAATACTGGAATGTAAAATATAGTTTTTGAAACAGCTTGTTGTGTTTAATTTTGACACAGTTGTGCAATACTTCTAAATAAACGATTAACCTCAGGTTTTAGAAAGAAGGCATGTTTAGAAATAATATCTTGTGTTCATAAGTTGGATTTTACATGTTTAAGAATCTGTGTGGGAGGAAGGTATATATACCTCCATTATCTGACCATTTTAAAGCAGTTTTCATTCTTACTGACATATAACAATGAAAGGGATCAGGACAACCCATCCCTCCTTTAGACTTGGGAATTGTCATCTTTAACCATACAGTACAATTTGTGGAGATGCTCCTTTCCAAAGACACTTTACAAAAGTCTGCCTTAAAGGCTGCTAAAAGTGTCAGTGGCTCAGCAGGTAGCCCACTAGCCTCTGAAATCAAAAGCTGTGGGTTCTATACTCACCAAGCACTTGGGTTAAATCCAGTACTGACACTGTAGTGCAGCATGAGAGAGGTGCCAACTTTCTGATGAGGCATTAAACTGAGGTCCCATCTGTCAGTTCAGGTGGATGTTTCTTAAAGCAAGTAGTAGAATTCATTTTATTGCAGAAAATCATACATAAATCAAAGAAAATACATACATTACAGAATCATATTCATAAAACTATATACATACAGATAAAAAAAGAGATTACAATGCTCTTTAAAGTAAAAATTATAACATATTTCATTGAAGACAGAAACATATTTCAGGTTATAGGAGTATCACTGTCTGTGATCCATGGAAGAATCCTCCATTTGCCTGGATAAATATCTGATTTCTGTTTTAAAGTTCACTATAGTAGGATTCATAGGATTTGTAGGAAAATACTGAGCTTATTTAGACTTGCATCCATTATGCTCACTGTATTTTATCAACACATCCTCCCCTTCAGTTTATAATATTCATGTAATCTGTTCTTAAGTGTCATAATTGAGGAACTAGTTATAACCCCATGGGGTAAGGAGTTCCAAATTGGTACTACCCTTGTGTATACCAATTTTGTGTTTTTAGTGAATTATTTCTCCCACTTTTAGTAGTAAGTCTCTTTCACTTCCTAAGTGATTTTTGTTAACAGTTCTATATAAGAAATCTGCTTTTGCTGTAGCGTAAATATACATCTGGAATTCCATATATACTGTACCATTTAAAATTGAAAGATAACATTAAAAGTACTTTTTCCTATTTTCCCATTGTGAAGTACAGTATATACACTATATTGAATATTCAAACTGCACCAGACTGTGTGCGAGCTTGGGCGCAGCACAACAGCTGCGCGGGGTGTGGACTAGGTGATATTCAGCGGATCTGCACCATGGCACATCATCATTGAATATCAAGCCCTGGCCACCCAGTGTGCATGGCGCAGTGGCACTGTGCCAGTGCAAGTAGCCAAGTGGATCATGGGGATGCGCTAGCGCAAGTTCCATTGCGCTATGCACAGCAACGCGATATTCAAAACTTGACATGTAAATGGAGCCATAATATGCAAAGCGCCAAATGGGGCCATTCGCATGTCGTTAACCATTTGCATGCAGGTGCGCCCGATCCCTGGCGACTTGCACCTGGCGCCCTGCCAGGCAGCAGCCATCGGGGACCCGATGCCCCTGCAACCATCAATGTGCTCCACAGCCCAATTGTGGGCTGCAGTAAAAAAAAGCATAAATCCCTGGTGGTCAGTGGACTGCTGTCTGCCTGATCACGGGCATTTGTAGAAATAAAGTAGAGATCTGTCCAACATCTCTGATGGTCCAGTGGACCGCTGTCTGCCCAATCATGGGCATTTGTAAAACAAAACAGAACTATGTCAATATCCTGGTGGTCTAAGCGGTGCCCCTCCCACCGCCCACTGAGCCCCACCACCCTGCTCCCCAGTCAGCCAGCGGGTGGCAGCACCCCACCCGCCTGCTGCCCCACCGCCCACTGACCCCAGCACTGTCAGTGGGGCTGTCGCCCAGTGGTCCACAGCATGAGCCAATGGGCATGCAGCCGTACTGTTCTAAATTCCAGATATGTGAATCCAGTCATATATCTGGAATGTATGTACCTAGCGGGCTGCATGACGTCAGCTCGCGCAATAAGACCAATAGATTACGAGTGTCGGTTGAGTAACGAGGCGGCAGGTGGGTGAGTGCTGCCACCCATCGGCTGACCAGGGAGGCGGGGCGGTGGGACTCAGTGGGAAGGGGTGGGTACCGCTAGACCACCAGGAATGTGGACATATTTCTATTTTAAAATACCCATGATTGAGCGAACTGCACTGCACCACCAGGATGACGGACGAATCTCTACTATTCTACAAATGCCCGCGATCAAGCACCACTGACCACCAAGGATAATGAACAGATCTCTTTTGTTTTACAAATGCCTGTGATTGGGCAGACAGCAGTCTACTGGACTACCAGGGATATTGAACAAATCTCTTTTTGTTTTACAAATGCAGCGATTGGGCAGACAGCGGTCAACTGGCCACAGGGCTATTGGACAGAATCTCTTTTTATTTCTACAAATGCCTGTGATCGGGTAGACAGCGGTCTACTGGACCACCAGAGATATTGGACAGATCTCTTTTGTTTACAAATGCCCGCGTCGGACAGACGGTGGTCACTGGACCACCAGGGATATTGGACAGATCTCTACTTTTATTTCTACAAATGCCGTGATCAGGCTATGGGGCTGCCAGGTGCAGCTGGAGCTTGGGCGGCCACCACAGGTGGCAGCTGCCGTGTTGCACCCTGCAATGCAGCAGCTCACCTGTGGTGGCCATCAGTTGTTCCTTTTTGGATCAACTTTGTGCTGGCGCAGGTAGGGGCTGTGCATGCATGGCTCTGCACATCCGGGCTGAATATCAGGCTGTGCAGGGTATGCATTGGCATGCCCCCCCCTGCACCTGAATACATTACTGATGCGCTCCGACGCATCGAGTTTGTGCTGCGCACTTTTCCCTTTGAATATCGGCGCCGGTGTGCATCAGCGGGTTGCGCGTAGGCGCAGCACTGTTGCGCCATGTACAACTCTTTTGAATATCTGGGCTTATAAATTAAAGCAGCATGAGATACTGTAGAAAAGTATCTGCCTCTCAGTAATCTGCTATATATCACCAAAAGCTTTTTTTATATTTGAGCAAGAAGACTAATCATTCCATTGTTTCTAAGTGGTTGGTACACTCTAATCTGGCACAAATTATTTCTTCTATCATTTTATGGTTTTGATTTGCTTTAATGTTTAAGCATTCATGACATTATAACCACTGTACATCTTTAAATTTATTTGTATTCTTTTTCTCTAACTACATTTATTAGGTATGAAAGATATTGTTTAGGACATTTAGGGAAAGTTTCTCTTTCAGTGAAACATGTATTTAGTACTTGTGTTTAAATCATCTTTTTGTTTTAGTGAAAGAATACTTGTAATGTGCCAGGATTTTAGTCTGGCAAAACATCTCTCATATAGTTTGGCTGAGTAAGGTATGATTTATCAATTCTTAAAGTTGTGTTCTTCCAGTGAAATACCAAGTGGAAATAGTGGGCGAAAGTTATTTGTCCAGCATGTTTCTGTTCTTGCCAGTAGTGGTTTTGTATTTGTGTACAGATATTAACAAATAAGAAAAATAACTGGGTTCACCATATTTTGACTTATTTTAATAGTAAGTATATAATATTTATTTTATAGGGTTGAGCCGACTTCCCAAAAAGCTTGGAATAAAATGTTTAAAATGGTGGTTTCTCTGCTTTTGGGAGGTGGGAAGATGTTACTAATGAAAAGGATGATTGGTAGTAAAAATGTCTTAATTAAAAAACCTGTTTAAACTTTGCTCATGGTTAAAGTATTCCATTTTTCACCATTGGCGTCCCTTGTTGTATTTTTGTCCCATTTTATAATATCTAACTGCTCTGAGCCATATTTTATACCTAGAATCTTTATATTCTCCTGGTCAAAGTAATCCCTACTATCTGTGATTTAAAATGTGGTTTTCCTAATTGTCTCCCTATACATTTTACAGTGTTCAAAGTGGCTCCTGAAATAGCCCCATATTGGTCACATATTGCCATTGCTTTTCTGTGGACTAAGAATCTTGGAATAGCAGACAAATATCATTGGCATATAGCCACGGCTGTAAAGGGTACCTCCTGATGTGACATTTGACATGCTGAATATGTGGATCTACATTTAATCTTGTTAGTAGTGAATCACCTCAGAATGCAGGCTCAGGCACAACATAGGAAAGAGGAGGTCTCTCTGTTGTCCCAGACCCTCTTTCTGGTCTTGGTGTGGAGTTACCACTGCTGTGCCCTTGCCAGTTTCTTCTGACCCTTCTACTTCTCTTCCCCTGTGCCTGGAGTTTTCCCTATTTTGGATTCAGGACCTGGGTAACCTGTCTCTCAGACTGCTCTCCTACCTGCTTCAAGTCCGATTTTGCTGGATTGTATGCCTCCCCTCCCCCACCGTGGAAGTCCCTTTTTGTTATTCCTCCTTCTAAGAGGGGAAAGGTAAACATAAATCTGAGTCCCTTCCACCCACTAAGTCCATTCTCACTGAATAAATTTTAGATGCTGGCTAAAAGGCGATAATGGGGTGATATGGAAGATGAGTGGGAGGACTCTGATTCCTCTCGAGCTTCCTAATCTCATATGGATTACTCCTCTGACTCCTGTAAAGATGTTTATTGTCCTGGTAAACTACAGAAGGCTCAGTTTCCTCATAGGTGATGATGTGGCTTTGCTCTTGGGGCTAGTCGGTCTAATTTTTTCCCTATCTCCTGGGTGTTGTTCTGCTTTTTAGTGTTTTCTTTATGGCACGCTTAACTGCTATTATATGCTGCACCTTGAATGTGTGCCGTGTTAAATCATTTCATAAGCAGCTTTCCACTTTTAGTTTTCTGCTTTCACTTAGGCAGGACTTTTATTTTCTCCAAGACACCGGATCAAAACTAGGCAGGATGTTTTGCAGGTTTCTACATGATGGTCTGTTGGTCCTTCCTATTGGTCACATAGAGAGGATACCTGTGATGGAGTGGGTATTTTTTTTTTGTTTTTATTCATAATTGCTAGGGTTCTTGATGTGGTCCCTGGGAGGGTTCTCTTGTTGATGGGACTTATGGCTTGTATGTTTTCACCGTATTAATATATATGCCCCTCAAAGTACTGCAGCCAGATCTGCATTATTTCTCAAAGTTCATCCCTTTTGTTAACTACTTGGCAGGTTTTTGGGGGAGAGTTTAATTGTGGGCTTTCTGCTTTAGACCAGCCTAGTAACTCCCATAAGTTGTATATGCAATTCTGCCACTTTATCTAAGGTTATTTCTTCTGCCCGTCTTATTGATGAGTATCTGTCTTTCCATAATTCTCGGCTAAGACTTACTATATGGGTACCCTGGCCACTCATATTGATTTTTTTCCTTTCTAATACTCACTGTTTCCCAGGCTTCTGTGATTCCTTGTGAAACATCTGATCATTGGCAGTGGTTTTGGTTTGTTCTCCTGCTGATGGTCCCTTTCCGGCTGCTCCTTGTATTTGGTGGAAGTTGAATTGTTCTCTACTTACTGATGATTATGATTTTAAGTGTTGTTTGACTTTATTGCAGGCTAGGATTTCTGTGTTGGATACGTACCACTATCCTTTTGTTTGGTGGGAAGATAAGAAGGCTGATTTGAGGAAATATTTTCTCAAGGTTGCTGGATTCGGACCCGATCCAATTTTTTTGCCTATTCCAAGTTGCGGAAACAGGTCTTAGATCTGATTTCTAGGTCTTATGAATCCTGTATAGATTTTCCTTCAAATTAAGGAAGCAAAATGCCAAATGGAGAAATTCCAGTATGATCGAGCTATTTCTTTGAGGCTTGATGCTCAGTGTGGCAGTCAGGCTTCTAAGGCTTCTATTGATCCTTTTAAGAACTGCTCTGACAGAATTTTTCTATGATTATTGAATCACTTACTGACCCTGTTACTGGTTTGCAGCATAATTCTCTTCCTTTTTGAAATGTATAGTTCAAACTCATGTGGAAAGATTGTTTGGTTCTTGTCCTGCTGCTCCTGATCCTGGTGGTTCCCTTTCTGATTTAGAGATTCGGAGGTCATGGAGGGTATTCTGCGCTCTGGTTCTCCCAATCTCTGTTGAGGAAACGCTATGTGCCATTAAAACACAAAGAGCGTACCTCTCTTGGAGTGGATGGTTTAACAGCTGAACTTTATCTATTTTTTTGAATATTTTTGCCCGCCCTTACTGTGGTTTTAATAGTATCCTGACTACTTGTTCTATACCATCATCACTTTTCTGATGCTATTATGCTTCTGCTTTTTAAATGAGTATAAAGCTGACATTAAAAACTGGAGGCCTTTAGTCTGCTCAATGTTGATTACAAGATTCTGGCTGCAATACTTTTGAACAGGTTACTGCCTTGCATCTATTGTCATTTCTCAGGAAGAAACCTGTGCTGTGCTTGGTAGAACTTTGCTGCATCCCTGTCCCTTATTAGAGATGTGGTCTTTTCCTGTTCAGATTCCCATTGTGCCTTTTTATTTCCTTGCACCAGGACAAGGATTTTGACTAGGTACACCATTCCTTTTGTTTCAGGTCATGTTGGTTATCAGGTGCCACAACACTTTATCTCTTGGATTAAGTTGTTGTATAATTCTACCTGGATAACCCCTCATGTTAATAATTCCCCTGGCACAGAGTTTTTGCATAAGAGGGTGTCCGTCAGGGCTGCCCCTTAGCTCCCTTTTAGATGTTTTTCAGATTGACCCTTTTTGAGACAGCTTGCTTCTAGTCATACTATCCCCAGATTGTTGCTCCCAGGTGGTCAGTATGCTCCTAGTGTTTATGCTTATGCGGATAATTTATGCATTGTACTACACCCCTTTTGGACACAGTTGGGTTTGTTGACTTGCTTTCTGACTTTGAGACCTTTTCGGGATCCAAACTGAATCTTCATACAAGTGTGGCAAGGTTTGTCCCTGATTCTGTTTCCCTTCTGCTTTCACTTTTGGCCCAGATCCCTGTTACACATGACCCATTGAAGATTCAGGGCTTATTTTATGGTACTTCTGATGACTTCACTTATAATTGAATTTGGCTCTTGAATAAAGGCCTTGCTTTGATTTCTTCCTGGAATGTTAGGACTATTGCTAAATATAAATGTGTTATGCTTTTGAAGACTTTAGTGCTGTCTATATTTTTGCACGTTGCCACAGTTTTTCCTTTACCTCTTGCTTTGGAAGTGCAAATTTATAATATTTTTTTCAAGGCTTTTGGGGTTCTTGGTTGAACCCCATTAAGAGGGATTTTTGTATCAGGATTATTGTATGGGTGGGGTGTGGATGCTTAATCCTGTAGTTTTTTTCATTGCTTGTTTTTAAATTTATTTTTCCTTTTTTAGACGTTCTCCCCAATGGGTTTCTGTTTTTATGACCTTGGTTTCTCCCTATGGGACTTATGATGTGGTTCTCCTTGGCAATTCCAAGGACTTTTCAGTTTTCTGATAATCCCTTTTTCTGCTTCAATGTTTTTTAAGTTGTAACAGTGGAATTTAACCCATCGGTCCATTCTCCTTATGACAAGACAACAGTTATATGGGTCTATTATTCAGGCCCATTTTTCTGCTTTCCTTGTGTTTTGGACTCCTGGGGTGGAACTAGATGTTTCTTTGATTTTTCGCCAAATTATTGATCCTCGGCTTCCCCAAAAATATGGGATGTGACCTGATTGTCCTGTCATGGAAAATTGGGTGTCGAGGTAACCACCATCATAAGTCTCTGAAGGACCGACTGTGTTTGAGGACACTAGTCCAAATGTTTTGGAGTCCTGCAGCATTTCTTTATTGATTGTCCTTTTAGTAGGGACTTTTGGACTTTATGGCTCCATAATTGGAAGGATAAATGCATTTCTTATGTTTCCTATAATATGTTGGTGTTTGGCCAGTTTCACAGTGCCTGCTCCAGATATCAACTCAGTACCCTTTGACTTATGTTTGCCCTTTGTAAATATTTTTATGGCAGGCTAGATGTGCTGAGCTTTACAACAGCAAACATATACTGGATTACACATTCTCAATCAGATAATTTCTGATTTAATTGTTATTATAACCAGTAATTGGTTTCTTTGTCTCAGACCAACTTTCACTCTTATTGGGTTTCCTGTGACTGGATTTTTGATGCTTGATTGTTTTGTTTTCTGTTTCGAGTGGGTTTGTTTTCTGGACATAGGATCCATTTTTCTTTTGTGTTTTTGAGTCTTTGGTTCTCTGTATAACCTTTATATGCTTGTATTGCTATCTCATTCTGGTTTTGTTTTCCTTTATATACTGTAATACTGTATTACAATGTTTTGCTTTTTCTTCTCCATATATAATTCCCCTACTCTTTTCATGGGAGTTTTTTTATTTTACTTGGGGTGATTGTATGATTCACTACTTTTTCAGTTTTGTTGATTTTCCTTATTATAGGTTATATGTTGTAATACCATTTTGTATTATAATTTGTTTCAATAAAAATACCCCTACTCTTTTGGTGGGGTGGGGTTGGTTATGCTCGGGGTGATTGTATGATGTAATACTTTTTCAGTTTTGTTGATTTTCTTTATTATGAGTTGTGTGATGTAATACCGTTTTGTTTATTATTTATTGCAATAAAAAATTCCCTACTCTGCTTTAGGGGAGTTGCTGTCCTTGAGTGGATGTCCACTTTCATTCCAGATGTCGAGGAGTGAGGATGTCGGTGAGGTAGGGAAGTGGGTGTTGTCCCATCCTCGATTACCCTAGAGACCCAATCTACAAATGTAAATTTCTTGCCGATATTG
The DNA here is from genome assembly GCA_016271365.2 of Neoceratodus forsteri. Taxonomy (NCBI): domain Eukaryota; kingdom Metazoa; phylum Chordata; order Ceratodontiformes; family Ceratodontidae; genus Neoceratodus; species Neoceratodus forsteri. The sequence continues at coordinate 62,999,605 of CM028130.1, forward strand.
TCTGAACTTGACGGCTCTGTTTGTTTTGCACTAGTTTGGATGGTTTGAATAGTCCACTTTTGAAGTCCTGGCGTTCAGCCTGCTGCTGCCCCTATTTCTCAATGTTCAGATTCAGGAGACTTGCCTGCTTTAACTGCTCATATCCCTGTTTCTTCAGCTATGGGTGCTGTGACTGATGATTGTACCTGTATTACCAGGGTAGCCAAGGAATCCACATTGTCCAGATGTACTGCTTGGGAGGATGCGGTAACTCAGCAGCTCCTTCCACATTGAACCGCTCGAGGTTTCCTCCCACAGGATGGTTTAACTGCATGACTGGGACACCCTGGTAAGACTCTGAGGATTTCTAGACAAAAGTTACACACCACTGATGTTGCTGTGGCAGAATGAGTGGAGTTGATCACTGGAGGATGTGTTATGGGCCACTGGTTGGATTTAAGCCTTGGCGGTTGGTCCCCAGATCCTCAGACCAGAAGGTATGTGAGTATAATGCCATGTATTTCACTGATACTAGGGAACTGTTGCTTACCAATTCTGAACCTCTTTCATTGCATGATCAGGGTTTACAATCTATAGTTGCTTGAGGGGACACTGCTGAGCATCACGCACCCTGTTGTTTTACCGATGGCTGTTGTGACGGATGTTTCGGTCTGGGTTCTAGAGGACAGGACATAATTTCTGGGCATGTAGGCCAGGATAATTGTTACTACCATCTTTGATGTCGGTACATCATGCTGTACATCAGGATGACTTGTTACCTGTAGGTTTAGGGCCTCAAATTTTACAGGCCCTAATAAACACAAAATGTTTAAACCTCTTCTCCGTATGGCTGACCTATTCAAAATCTCTACTAGAGAACCAGCTCCAAGGAGGAATGCAATATGATTGATGTATAAAAGGAGTTTAGAGGACCCACCAGACAGGATGTATATTGGCAGGAAATTACTAAAGGACTCTTTAAAGTTTTATGCATCTGAGGTTTTGCTCTCATTCATACTGATGACAGTAATTATGATGTCAGTTTCAAGATAGTGGAAGCATTGGACAGATTCTGGTTAAAATATAATGTGCTAAAAGATTCTCCTTTATGGGCCCTGTTTTTAGCGATTCCCATCACTAAACTAGCTGTCAGGACTATTACGGCTCTTTTCAAGAATGAAGGGTGGATATCTGACATTCTTTACTGGCTTAAACAGCAGTCGAATTACTTGACCGACCTATTCCTGTCATTGACTCAGAACAGTTTTGGACTGGTGGCTGAAAATTAAATGTAAACTATTCACCACCAATAATGGTACTGCACATTTACCAGGTTGCTTTTTCTTGGGAAGGATAGAGGCTCCTTGTTTTATCCTGGTCAGCCCAAATCCTGCCACAATCTGGTTCTCGTCTTCATTGGAGTAATGCCTAACGATACCCCAAAATGTACTCACTGCTTAGAGACTGGTCATTTTCTACTGTTTGTAAGAACCTTTTTAATGTAGCATTTGTGAAGAAAGGGGTATTCTTATATAAAAATTCCTTAGGCCTCTCATAATTCAGGAGAGGGCTGTCCCAAGAAACCTTAATCACCCAGGCCCAGAAAAGGGTTGTGCTGTGGCTTAGTGAAGTGAATGCCGATATTTTACAACAAACCTACTGGTACTACAGACTCTCTTCCTCCTCTTAGTACAATGCCTCTGGTGCTGCCTCCTTTACAGGGAGACCATGAGCTGTTGATCCAGTGCCCAGTCCTGAAGGCCTCCCTCCTGAGGGGTCTCTACCCCACTGAATTTGGAAGATCATGTGGCTGAGGTCAGCATTGTTATAGTTGACCCTGGGTTTCCTACCTCCAATGATTTCAAGCCAATGATGTTGGATACTGCTCAGGAATTGAGTGACGGATTGATTCTGCCGGGACAAGCTACTATGCCCCCCTCACCACCAGTGCCTACAACTGAGTCTGCATTTTCAACTGTCTTTCATAAAAACATTCAAGAGAGAAGCTGACCTCCTCCCATGCCTAAGGGCAAGGAGAGGAAGAAAACTTCAAAAAGGAAGCCATTCCTCAATCCAATAAGTATGCCCTTTGCTTCATGATACAGCACCTTCTCTGTCTGATGGTGATGGTTCTGAGTCTGATGCCTCCTCAGTTGTGTCTTCCCGAGGGACATCTTCTGATATTGATGACAGTTGTTCCAGGAGGAAAAGATGGGCTACTAGATCACAGCGCTGATTCACTTTCCTCATTTTCTTTCTTACTACATGGCGGTCCTCCATATCCTGACATTAAATGTTAATAGCATTAAATCTGAAATACAGAGAAATGTGATTTTCATGAATTACAACATTTTCACTCTGACATTATATTTTACAGGACACCAGGATAAAAACATTTCATGATATTGCAACAGGGGCATCATTTTGGTCACAGGGCCAGGACTGCTGTGATAGGTTTGGGCTTTTGTTTCTAATAATGCCTTGAAAGCTACTAGATTGATTGATTTTGAGCCTGATAGGGTCCTTCTCCTGGATGTGTCATATAAAATCACAGATTTTGTTTGATTAATTTGTATGCACCTCAGGGAAGGCTTTGTGTGTTGCTCTTTTAAGAAAATTCAACCATTCTTATGCACTGTTAGAACGATTATATAGGGTGGTGATTTCAATTGCAGTATACAACAGGAAGGTAGAGGGTTGAAAACTAATAAATTATTCTGTGATTCCAATGCCCTCAGAGATGTTACTGCAACTGCTAAACTAAAGATACCTACCACTCTATACATAAGGTTGGGGTTTAACTTTTTGAGAGGTTCTCAACAAACAAGGATTGACTACCTCTGGGTTTTCAGTTTGTGGAGGTTTCTCAGTCAGCAATACAAGATTTGGCATGCTCTGATCATTCTGCAGTAATTGTTGATTGTCTTTGGAATTGGAACCATTCATTAGGAAACCAGCTTGGAAATTGAATGTTTCTTTATTAGATGATGAGGATGTGGTTATTGGTTTTGGAAATTGTGGGCAGCTATGCTTTCTGTTCAATGTCTTTATGATACACTTCAGGACTGGTGATTGGACACAAAACTGATATAAAACATTATTTTCAGTGTCTAGCTGGACAAAGGAACAGAGATGCCTATTTTCTATACTTGCAACATAGGAAACACTTACATAGGCTTATTTCTTTAACTGAAACTACGGTCAGGATTTCAGCTCCCAAATTCATCAGGTGAAACATGATATGAACCGATTTCAGTATAATAGGGCTAAAACTTTGCACGCAGGAAGTGAGATTTGGTACAGTTAGCAAGAAACATCCTTTTGATCCTTTTAAGGATAGTCAACATATCATTGCAACAAAATCTATTACGGCATTGAGGGATAATGAGGGTAACTTGTATACAGATAAAAATCCATTCTGAATTTGATTCACCAATATTTAATTACTAATTTTGGAACTGCACCTCTTACATGGAACTGACAGTTTTCTCACTTCCTTGGAAAACAATGGTATTTCTAAGGATTCTGAGGCACAGATGGTAGATTTCATTACTGAGGAAGAGGTTTGAGTCATCATAAAGGATCTAAATGTAATACTACTCCAGGTATGGATGGTATTCCTGTGGAGTTGTATAAATTTTTTTTATGATCTTATGAATGCAGAATTGGCTAAATTGTTAAGTGCATTGTCTGTCTTCTGCCAATATTTCCCTACCTTTGTAGATGCAGAATTTATTTTTTGTTTAAAAAGGTGACAGGTTAGATTTATCCAGTTGGAGACTGATTTGTTTATTGAATTCAGATGCTAAATTATTAAGCAGAATTTTATAAACTCAATTAGCTAAAAGTACTGATTCTGTTTCCCAGATTTCTTATTTTTGGTTTTGCACAAATATGGTATTCCTTGGCAATATATGTTTTAGCTTAAGTCCTTTTATAAAGTTGCTTCTATAATTCCCAGAGTGAATGGGTGGAGGGTTGTAGAGTGACAGTTTGTAGAGGGTTCAGCAGGGATGTCCTATGAGTCCCTTACTTACATATTTGGAATTGATCCTTTCTTATATCTGATTAAGATGACTTCTGAACTGATGGGTGTGTGTCTTTCTGCTACTTTTCCGATGTTAAAAGTTTTAGCTTATGTGGATGATATGGTGTTGCTAGTCCATGCCAGTACCTCTGAGCGTGTGGTGCAGGAATGTAGTCAAGACTTTCAGACTCCTCAGGATCTTGTATTAACCGACAAATGTCAAGGGTATCAATTTGGTGGTGAGGATCTGTTTTCAGCCAATATTTGGGGATTTCCCTGTCTACAGATCCTATCAATATTTTAGGGCTACAGTTTGGGTCTGACAATGATGCTCTGGTTAATTGGGATGCTAAACTGCACAAAGCAGAGTTAGCTTTGGTTCAGTGGGTTCAGACTTTGCTTTCTAAATGGAAAATAATTTTTTGATTAAATCTTTGTTACTTCAATTTTGCTAAATGTTAAGTTATGTTTATCCACCTTCAAAAGCTCTTCACACTAGATTGTTCAGTTTGTTTTCGAGCTTTGTGGGAAGCAGGTTGAATCCTGTCAAAAGACATATAACATATTGTGGTTTAAGTGATGTGGACATTGGTATGATTCACCCTGTTGCTTTTATTATAGTATGTTTCTTTATTACACGTTATTGATCCGGGGTGAAACAAAATAAGATATGGTTTGACTTATTATTAGAATGGATACACCTTGCCTTAGGGCATAGGAATTACAAAAAGTTAGATTGTTGAGTCAGATCCAGGTAATTTTGAGGGAAGTTAAGGACTTGTTTCAATTGGTTATCTCTTGGAAAGTAGACTTTCCTTCAGCACAGCTAGAATCCTGAAAAGAGGTTTATGATTTACTTGTGCAGCCACAGTGCTTAGAACCCATTGTTTTGCCTCATTGTACTCCTCATGATAGTCTGGGAATATTTCAGCAAGTGTTAAGTGAGAAGGCTTCCTGCCTTTGTTTGGGATGTTCTATGGTTATCAATTCATGGAAAGTTAAATGTTAAGAAGAATAATAATAAGCATAAAGCCTTAAATGAACTCTATTGTTTACTACAGTCTTGTCATCAAATTCTAGAAACTCATGAACACTTGTTTCTGGGTGTAACTATACCATTCACTTCTGGACCTTTATTGCACAGACATGGAATATTCCTCAGTTTCAATCTCTCATATCCTGAATTAATTTATGCAGTTGGGACCCTGAATTGGCAGCAGTTTTCAGTTGGTATTCTGCAGGTGTTATTTACTGTTTTGAAATATTTTCTCTGCAGAGGAGATGTAAATTGGTACTACAACAACTTTATGTGCCTTATCATCAGTTGTTGCTCATGATACAGATTGAGATGAGAAAATATATGAATCTGATTTGCGGCACTGTTTTCCTAGTTGGTTACGTCAGCTATGAAAGAACTGTGATTTGTTGTTTAAGTTTTCTTTCTTTTCTTCTGATTTCCTAGTTTTTGTTTTCTATTCTTCTCCTTCAGTGACACTGTCAGTAGTCAGTGTCAGTGGCTCAGTAGGTAGAACACTCGCCTCTGGGGCTGGGAGATCAAGTGTGTGGGGTTCAGTTCCCAAATCTGGCACTTGGGTTAATATCCAGTACTGACACAGTAGTGCAGCATAAGAGGGTGATGCACTTCAGGTGCCATCTTTCAGATGAGACATTAAACCAAGGTCCCATCTGCCTGGATTGGTGGTAGTTCAGGTGGATGTTAAAGATCCCATGCCACTTCCGAAAAGAGTAGGGGTGTTTTATTTGCAAAATAAACATAAAATACAACACGTTTTCACAGAAATCAAATAATAGCCAAAAGACTACAACACTATATCCATTTAACTTCTTAGATCCACTTCTTGAACACCTGCTATCAATCTGTTTTTCACATTTATTCTTACTTCTTCAGTTTCTTTATTTATACTTAATAAAATGAAAAACCCTTTCCATAATTTCTTTAGTAATCCTGGGGATACTCTTAACATATCAGAGGCAAAATGTTCTCCAACTCTTTAACAATTAGCCTACTAATGCAAACATACGACATTTCTTTTGATATATAACCCATTGTATTCTGGCTTACCTACAGGAAGTATTGAGACATCTCAAAAATAAAGTCAAAGTCCCCTTATGCAATCCGAATGAACCCACTGGAGACACTCTAAAGCTAAGAATTCATGTCATATTTTCAGCCATGTCAGGTTCCATACATCTGCTAAAAACCCCACAATCCTGAAGCATAGGAACAATCTAGTAAAAATGGACCATGGATTCCTCCTTATTAATGCATTCAAGGTAAGGGCATAACCTTTCCTGTAAGACTTTATATTTGCATTCCCCTAACATTCAGTCTTCCATAGAAAATTAACCACTGTACCTCCCATTGTTTTTTTGGCAACCTAGGATTATTCAATTGAGCACCACGATGGGGTTCAAAGTTAATGGGCAGTTTTAAATTCGGCTCTTGTGGGTATAGTTTTTCATTAGATGGTGATACAAGTCCCTTGTACTACTATATGTGAGTGCTACTGTCTTCTGTATTTCCCATTTATATAATTTTTGTGCCTTTTGGCCGAAAGTGCTCTGGAATATGTAGATATTTATTAAGTTTAGGGCTAAAGAGTCCAACACTTAAAGTATTTCCCCATAATTATTAAATTCCATGAATTTTCAGATCTGGATTCTGATATCAACCCTTCTTTCAAGGAGTTGGTAATAAAAAAACATGGGCGTATACCACTGGGTCTATCATTCCTAACCCCCTGTTTTATTGTTAGGTAAGTAAAACTTCTTTTAACCGGTTTAGCAGTTTACCCCAAAGCATCTGAAAAAGATGCTATATAACTTGGTTTCAAATTCTGTTGGTAGTGGAAATATCATTGCCACAAAAATTGAATAATGGGCAAAAGGAATTGTTTAATTATCTGAACTCTTTTAATTTTAGACAAATGCCATTGCTTCCATCTAGAAACTTTATTTTCAACACTCCTAAGTATCCTCTGCCAATTATCATTAGGAACATTCTGAGGACCAAGGTAATGCCCAAAATTGAGCGGGTCTCTAGAAAAATGAATTTTCTCAACCATAGTTCAAAATCCACACCCCCAATAATCAGTCCTTTTGTTTTATTTATGTTTATTTTTACGTTAGACACTGTAGTAAATTCCTCAAATGCTCTCATAAACCCATAACTGATGAACAGTCCTCCAAATATATAACAAATCATCAGCATAAGCTTGAATATGTAGCTGTGCTAGACTGTTTTCTATATTGTATCCTTCCATTTCCTTGCCTCAATGCAGTTGTAAAAGGATCAATAGCAAATGTATATAAAGGGGCTTAAAGGGCACCTTGCGAACCCCGTGGTAAGGGAAATCCAGCCGCCGTTCGACCTCTCACAAAAGGAAAAACCATCCCACTCTGGTACAATTGCTCAATTAAATTTGTCAGCTTAACCTGCACCCATAATGCCTCAAAGTTTAAAAGAAATGGCAAATGGACCCTGTCAAATGCTTTATCCAGATCAGCTGCTAATAAACAACCTGTTAATCCCATCTCATTGAAATAGTCAATTACATCTCTTATCTGCATGATGGCAGATTGAATTCTTCTCCTGGCAAGCCACAATATTGATTCGCGAAATCACTTCCCCTGCGTGATGTTTAAGCCTATCATTCAATATTTTGGCAAAGATTTTATAGTCAGTATTTAATAGGGTGATTGGTCTCCAATTCCCCATATCTTGCCTGTCACCTGATTTAAAAATATAAGTTAATAAACCTTCTGAAAAGGAGGGTAGGTGCGATTCTTGTCTAGAAAATCTTGAAATAATAGGCCCAGGCATTGACTTAGTTCATCCGAAAACTGTTTATACAAGTTATTTGTGAGACCATCTAGACCAGGTGAAATATTTAATTTTAGAGACCTGATAGTTTCCATAATTTCTTTCTGGGAGATAGTATCCCATTCTGCTTCCTTGTTATGCCTTATACATGATACCGGAATCTTGTTTAAATAATCCTCTATCTCTGTTATAGAAATAGTTTTTTAGGATTAAAGGAACCAAATGTTCCTAATTACCTCTCTTAATTCCTGCTCTGAGTTACTACACCCCATCAGATATTTTTAGCTCCTCCAAACCCATTGAATCTCTAAGTTCTTTGCACATCTGAAAGGGGTCCCCAAGAGGTGATTTCTTTACTCCATTAAGTAATATGGCCTGCATTGTTTTACTTCTGTCGTACTGATATTCTTTCATAGCATCTTTTAATAAGGAGATTTGATCTGAGTAATCCCACCTAGATGTGTAAGCTAAGGACAAAATTCTCTGAAGTTGCTGTCTCAAACTTAGTGCAGAAATTTTTCATTTTAATTTTTCTCCCAGTATTTTTGAACAGGTTACGTAGATCTGCTTTTTGTGTCTAACCACCATATACATATATCTGTGTATAAAAGGCTACTGAATGCCTAGCCTTCAATAGCTTTCTTATCCTAATCTGGATAAAATTTAGTTCTAGCACTGAATTATTAAGCTTCCATCTTATGTGTCTTATTTCTGTCATCTCTGGAAGGAAGGTGCTTACCAAAAATGAATGATCTGAAAATTCACAGGGAAAATTTGGAATGAGTTTATGTGAATGTTTGAAGAAACAAACATATGGTCGATGAGAAAAAGATTTCCTTTTTGAAAAAAACTTATTCTTAAGATTTAAAGAGGTATTACAACTCACTAAACCTGCATCTCTAAGGATTTTACCTAAAGCGTTAGTATCACAGTAGGTTTTCTTGCCACTTTGTTTACCATGTATAAGATCTGGAACTGTGCAGTTAAAGTCCCTCCCCATAACACTCTGACTGTCGTGAATAAAAAGGCCGCACCAGTGTTAGGCAGTTCACCCTACCTGATTTAGTTTGAGGATTGTAGATATTAATGAAACGAAACAAAACCCACACCATTTCCCATCCAAAATCAAACTCTCCCTGGTACCAAGTCTATCAGATTATGCAACTGAAATGAAAAAGAGTTGAATAAAATCCCACTCCATCCATAACATCCTCCCCAAAAGACCAATAGGATGGGCCCCACAGCCAGTCTTTTTAAATGCTAACCTTTGGTCAATGGTGGACATCCATGTCTCCTGTAAAACCAGACTGACAAAGGAAAATCATGTATAAAATTAAACACAGCTAGCCGTTTAGCTTTATTTAATAAGCTATGAGTGTTTAATGAACCCCAGGAGCACACCATAGTCCTTCATAATGGTCAATACCCTTCATTTTTCCTTTTTCTTTTTTATCCTTATAGTTGTCTAGTATCTGAGATTTGGTTGAAATAGTGGATTTTGGGAGTCTGATTCGTCCCTTCTGTCTTACCCAAGATGTAAACAGAGTCGCATAAGTATTGCTAGTCTCCATCTGGCAATCTGGGGGACCTTTAGCATGCAGATTTCTTGCTGACCTCGCTGTGGAACCGTACAAAAGTATCCTCTGACTTTTTACCATTTCTGTTTTCCTACTTTCTCATCAGAAAAACAAACCGGGGAATGTTTAAGATATTCAGAGGACCCATTCCATCCTTTTTAAATGTCCTTTTGCTAACATCAGTACCCTGCTTATTTCTTTGATTTTCAGGAAACACTTTTTCCCTGGTACCACCATTTTGAAACCAAGCTAGTTTTCCTTTCTGTTGTACCTCTGACCTCAGGGTTGTACCACAGAACTAGGAACAGAAATGGAACCCTCCTGCAAGGGGTGGATAGAACCACAGCTTCCTGTGCTTTCTGTATATAAGACTCAGAACCAGAACTATGTGACAATTATATGCGGCCCAAGGGCAGAATTTAAACACATGACCTTTGCCTCACATAAATCGCAGCAAGATGGATTACCACAAAACATAGTTACGTGCCCTACCTCCACACAATTATCGCATCTGGGTTCGTCTACAAACGCTAGACAGGTGAGTCTTTGCTCCACATTTATAGCAGCACGAGGCTGTCCACTGTAAAAGCCCACTTCTCTGTCCTTTCCTAACAAAAAGAGTTTGGAATGTGCTCAATTCCTGCTTCATTCTTGTTTAAGCTTAACTTTATATTTCCACCCTCCGTCCAAAATTGTTCTGAGTCTAAAATAGGCTCAGGTTCACTTAAACATCACACCTTTTTTTAGCCAGAATGTAATATCTTCTACCCAGACCCTTCATTCCGAAACATTATAGTGACAAATTTAATCAAGGGCTTTGACAATGGTATCACAATAAAGGGGGTCCATGTTGGGAAAATTTTACTTGCCCATAGCATAACCAGAAGAGGTCAAGTGCTTGTTGAGACCTAAAGCTGATATCAAAATTATCTTCACCGAAATGTGTATAAATGCATAAACATCCTTGGGAGAAAATGCAAAGAATCTTTCAGTAAAACTTTCCCTACGTAATGTCTGTCGGGTCTGACTTCCAATCCCCTTTTATACCGTAAATGCACTGCATTTCTCCTTGGAGCAGCTTCTCTTTGTGCATTGGAAAAGAGCTCCGACAGCAAAGGCTTTTATCTGGTTCCTTTTGGGGCGGGGGTACTAACAACAATTCCACTGCAGGTTTAGGTAAGGCCTTATGAGACACAGCAGCCTCCGCTGAATCACTCAAGTTATTCAGGTTACCTGCAGTACCTAAAAACATACACTCCTCTACCTTCTTATCTGTACCTGAAACATTTTCCTGCAGTTGCACCTTTGGAGCCCACTCAGAGAATCCTGAGAAAAGGATAACGGGCTCCAAGTGGGGTCAGGAATCCATCCACCTGATTCCAACAGAGACCAACCTGCCCCACTTAGAGCTTTTTCAGCGTCCAGTCTTTTTGCCCCTCATTATTTATAATAGACGCTGCTTTATTACCTAAACCTAATGCATTTGGCATGGGAATTACATTTTTCCTTGTGTGCCCCTCAGAAAAGAAAATCCTGTAACCCTATTTGAGAACCTACATTAGACTGATAAACCACATTTTTATTTGCCTCTACTGCATCCCCTGCTTCATATTATTATTCAACACAAAACCTTTTATTTTATCCATAGGGACAGCAAAGTCAGTAATATCCATAGGCAAAATGGTACAGCTCTTTTCAGCATTAGTTGAAATAATGTCCTGTTCCTCCTTCCTTTGTGCAGGCTGAAAAGACAGGCTACAGTTTTTTGAGGCTTTCAGGCATCCCAGACTTTTCTTCTTTTAAATCCTCCCCGACTATATTGCAGCAGAGCGCTTCAGAGCTCGGTCGTTCATAGCGCTATTTTCTGTCATTAAAAGCCGAGATCTGAGCTCCGCTTTTACACCCTAAACAGTAGCAGTGTTAATTCTTGGAAAACGAAGCCTGGTTGCAAGACGACAGGCACTCTACCTGTTTGGACAACTTTACAGTCATTTCTGGAGCTAGAACAGGCAAATTTCATGTTGGGAAAATAAAAAGTACCTGTTTGAATTGTGCACCTTTCACCCTGGGCACAGTTCCATTGGACAGCCGCCAGCTCACAGACTCTCCCAATCTCTTCCTTCTTCTTCTTGCTCCATGACCACCTCTGGTTGCCTTGTTTCACCATTTTTCATCCTTCCTTGTATTGCCATTGCAAATCGCAGGTTCCAGGTTCAAATCCTGCTGCAGCAAATAAGGAATTCACAACCCGAAGTTGTAATCTTGTGCTCAAAGCCACTCTCTTCCTCAAGATCTGCAGATGCCATTACAGGCAATACCTCTGGCTGTAGTTCTTCAGTAAATTCCTTAGTAAGCTCCCTGAAGATTCTCCTTCGAGAGCTTAAATTCTGAAATAAATTCAGCCGAAACACCGGCTGCAGCCTCTAACATGATAATAGTAGGAGACGAGGCTATCTCTCCTACCAAGCAGACATCCTCCTCCTCCTCCGCCATCTTGGTCCCACCAGAAATGGGTCCCCCTGCTCACAGGAAGCAGTCAGTAGGGAATTTCCGGTGCCCTTGCCAAATTTCCCTCATTCACTCAAAAATACCACCAACAGCTTAATCTAGTTTAGGGTCAGTTGGCATTCATCTGTATCCCCTCCCTGGGTCATGCCTGAAAATAGGCAGGATTTGTCTAGTTCACTTACCCGGTCAACAAAATTAAAATAAAAGTGTCAATTTTAGGATTTAACTGTTTTGCCTTTTTCTGAATTATTATTTTCTTTTCTCCACAAAATACCACTACTTTGCAGCAGGGACCCCTTGGCCATTGGGCTGTTTGCCAAGATGGCCACTGTCCTGGACCCTGGAGGAGGTGGTGGTGATGTTGTAGCTCTCTCCTCCATGGTTTCAGCTCCTGTTCCTTTGCCTGCAATGCCTACTGTTTTGCCTAGTGACTGAAGTGATGGTCTATCAGACACTGTGCTTCATTTGGATTCACCTTCAGTTGTGCACACATCTCCTGCTTCTACTGCTGGTTCCTGTGGTACACCACAGATTCGCACAGCGTTTTCTTGCAGTACCCGTGACCTGTTCTACTGATTTGTCTCCCTCACATTGGCAACTGTTATATGCTCAGCAATGCTCCCTCTTTACAGCAAATCATGCAGGAGGATGGTGCCTTGCACTCTGCTTTGACTATTGCTTTTGAACAGGCTGTATTGCAAACCATGATACCACACACAATGATGTTGGGATCTACCTCTGCTGCTACCTGCACTGTGTCTGCAGCTCCTAGCTTGCTAACTCCCTATGGACAACCAGGGTGGTTCTTTACTTCCTGATCCAGTCTGGTCTCCTGATTCCGCTCTCAATGTTGCAGACAGGACTCATCAGCTTCCTGGTGCAGCCTGGACTTCTCCTTGAGTGGTGAGCACATGGAAATCATACAGGGAACCTCCAAACTTGAACTGACTGCCAAGACCACTCCTTTGCTTTGTCTTCATCCGACTGCTCCACAACATCAACTCCCTCAGTCTCTGACCAGGGACCCTGCCATTGGCCAACTGACACCTAATGCTATGGGCCCTAAGCATACTCAGGACTCTACCTTGGTACGCTCCCTCACTTTCAGTGCACTCCTCTTTTTGATGAAGACTCCTTGCACCACTGGATATAACTCATAAACCTTCTTTGCTTACAGGTGAGACTTTGACTGACCATTCCTTTCACCTCAGTGACCTTTTCAGAACTTGGGTGAACCTGCTCAGCACAGGAATGCAGTTCATTTAAAATATTGTGGTGACTTTGCTACAGCTTATGATAGAAAACTGTGTTGCATTCCATGCTCAGGGATTGATTAGGGAGTTTGATAGTGAACTGTTTGCCTTTATTCATGTTAAGGGAGAGTCTACTTATGACTTGAGTTTTAAAATGTATACTCTTTGGAAAGGTTCTGCACCAAGTATGAATTGGTAAAGTGTCAGCCTTTATGGACCCCTTTATGCTCATTCCCTTACCAAGCCTACTGTTAAGATCATTACTCTTCTTTTTCTGAATGAAGGGTGAGCATAACGGATGCCCAATACTGGCTTAAGCAGCAGTGCAACATTCTTGAGGCTCCTTGTCCTATTTTGGATGAGGACCTCATTTGGACAGGGGCTGAAAGTTTAAAGTTCAATTGAAACAAACTGACTGAGGTATTCTGCACTTGACAGGTAGCTTTTATATTGGTAGAGACAGGGATTATGTTTTACCTAGGTCAGCCCATACTTGCCATAAATGTGGTGCCCAAACACACCTCAGTCATATATGTGACAAGCCACGTTGTCCAATTTGCTGGCCTATGGTCATGTTAGCTTGGGATGCCTAACCAACAGAAATGTAACCTCTGTGATGAGAATAGACACACTACCACCAGTGGCCTCGGGCTGACCATAATAAATTGGATAGCCCTCCTCAGGATCAAGTGGCTCTCATATCTGACTCCCAAGCTCAGGTTCTTTGCCAAAGGGATGGGAGCTCCTGGATGTTGTCCCGGTCACTACTCCCACCAATGGGGTGGATGATATCATTCTGCAGTCACCAGCTCCTCCCTATGCAGACCCGGCTCCTGAGATTGCTGTCCTCCCTGACCCCATGCCCTCCCTCCCCTCTGAACCAAGGTTCCTTCACGAAGGTTGCTCAGGAAAGAAGGGGAAGGTGAAGGGAAGCGTAAGGCTCTGGTCTAGTCTATTCTTACTAGAAATCATTACCAAGCCTTGACTAAGCGGAAGCAATGGAGTGACATAGTGGACGAGAACAATGATTCTGGTTCTTCTCAGGTCTCTTCTCTCCATATGGACTATTCCTCTGATTCCCCACAAGATCCCTCTCCTTCCAGACCAGGTACCAAGCAGCTTTCTATGGCTACCTGAGGATCCTTTCCTTAGTTTTCCCCTGTTTTATCCTATTTTTTCCACACTATCAATTCTTCTCATGCACGTGGGTTTGAGTCTTCGATGCCTCACACTTAATGTGTGCAGCATGAAATCCATAGAAACTCCTCAACACTTTGCAATATCTTTGGATCTTCCACATGATATCTACCTGCTCCAGGATACTAGATTGAAGACTCATTACGAACTGACCCAGGCCACTACTAGCTGGACCAAGGCCCATCCATTGGTCCTCTGGAGAGGATAAGTGCGATGGATTTGGAATATTGTTTTCTGGCTTTGACTGTGCTGTTATGAAGTTGGTCGATATGTGTCCCTGAGCACGCCTTGCTGCTTGATTTCACCTACTGATGTCTGAAGCTATGTGTTCTTAATGTTTATGCCCCACAAAGTATTGCAGCCAGATCGGATTTGTTTCAGCAATTGCAACCATATTTACACACCTCTAGGCATCTTTACATGAGAGGATTTCAACTGTGGTCTTACCCTGACTGACGAAGGAGGTATGACTCAGAAACTCTTTGGGGGCTCATCTGGGTTTAGGGCAATACTTAAGACTGCTTTGCTTAAGGATGGCTACTGTGAGGTGCATCTTACAGGTGCAAAACCTATCATAGGGTCGTCTGGCCACTCATATTGATTTTTCTTCATCTCACAGAATGTCTTGGTTCAGCAGGTGACAGTCATTCCTTGTGAAACCTCAGATCACATGGCCATTTCATTGCTTTGTTTTCCTTCCACTGCTTCCCATCCCCTTACTGTTCTTCTCATTGGAAATTGAATAGTTCCTTGCTGCCTGACAGTTGCATTTTTGCAGATTGTCAAGTCCTTTTGCAAAGCCTGCATTTCTGTGCTAGATGCTTATGCCTCCCCTTACATTGGTGGGAGGACACCAAGTTAGATCTAAAACATTTCTTTATCACACATGCTAGAGGAAATCCATATCCTCTTATCGTTGGTATTTAACTTTGTGGCGGCATCTGATGGATACTATCTAAATGGCTTGTGAAACTGTACATGATTATTCCCTCTTATTGCATCATTAAAGTCTCAGATGGAAGCACATCAATATGACAGGGCACTCTCTTTGTGTCTTGAGGCATCTTGCAGCACACAGTCTTCTAAGGCCTCCTTTGATGTTTTATGCGCTGTTCAGACGGGTAGCAGCCACTCACATTGATAGTCTTACCAACCCGACTCCTCTGTGGTTTATGATACTATGGCATCCCTCCAGAAGAAGGTTTATTCCCACTTGGAAAGTGTTTTGGGTCTCCTACCTTGGTCCTTCCTTCTGTCACTTCCTTTTTGACATCCAGGTACCATCTCCCTCAGGATCTCTGTACCCAGTTGATTGCCCCAATCTCCCTGTTGGAAGTGCAGGCGCCATCAAGAAACAAAAAGGTGCACTTCCCAGGGCAGGATGGCCTCACTGCAGAGCTTTATCATGCTTTTCTGACTTCTTCTCTCCGATCCTTACTTTGATGTTTAACACCATCATCGAAACTCATTATATTCCTCAGCACTTCTCAGACACTATTATGTTTCTTTTATTGAAAAAAGAGGATAGATTGGACATTCAGAATTGGAGACCACTAAGTCTTTTGAACGTGGACTATAAGATCTTTACATCCATTTTGCTTCACTGGCTCCTTCCAATTGCATCCCAATTTATTTCTGATGTTCAGTCTTGCACCATTCCTCATCACACTATAGCTTCCAATCTTTCACTCCTATGGGATATCTCTGCTTTTAGCTCTTCCTCTTCTCCTTGCACCTTCTTTCTTTGGATCAGGAGAAGGAGTTCGATAGAGTGAATCACTCGTTATCTCTTTATGGTTCTGTCTCACTATGGTAATCTGCCTCGTTTTATCCAATGGATTAAATTGATCTATTCTACTGCATGGATTCAACCTTATGTGAATGGCTCCCCGTCCCTCCTTTCTGGTCAGACTGGAGTTAGGCAAGGCTGCCCTTAAGTCCTCTTCTCTACATTTTCAGATAGATCCTTTGCAACACAAATTTTGCACCATCCGTCTATCCTCGTCTGGCTTTTTCTTCAGTGCGTACTATTTCTATGGTGTCTGCTTATGCAGATGACCTGTGTATTCTCACCACTCCTCAACTTCATGAGAATGATTTAATACTCCTTCTTACGAATTTGAAAGATGTCAGGAATTATGGGAAGAGCTCAGCCTTGCTTCTCCGATGCCACCACTCCCAGTTTTTCAATTCTGCATTGCTAGGGTCCTCTACAGTCCACCCCAATCAAGCTTTTGGGTTTGACTTTTGGTACCTCTGATGATGCCCTTACCAATTGGACTTCCACTTTAGGTAAAGCTTCTCAAATAGTTGCTTCCTGGAAGGGACACAGTATTGCAAAGCAGAAATGGGTTTTGTTACTGAAGACTTTTATTCTTCCCTTGTTTCTTCATTTGGCTGCAGTTTACCGGTTCCCTTTTCCTTGTAAGCACGATTGTATAACATTTTCTTCCAGGTGTTCTGAGGCAGTCGTTTTAAACCCAGTTAAGTGATCATACACATATCTTGATTATTGCCATGGTGGGGTTTAGATGTTGAACCCTTGGTGTTTTTTCACTGTTTGTTTATGAAATGTGCTATTCCTATCTTTACAGTCTCAGCCAGCATTTTGGTTTTCTCTTCTTCATCATAGTGTTACTCCTTTATGCAATGCTTGGCAACTTCCACCTATGGAAATACCTCAGAATTTTTGAAAATATACCCTCCCCATTATATAATTACTACTTTCCTGAAAGATTTATCAGTGGTGTTTAAACCCCCACAGTGATTCTTTTTCTTCGAGGAAGTGCTTGTATCAGTTTATCATAGGGTTGTCATTTTTAGCTTGCCCTTGTTACGGGATTCCTTTGGGACTATTATTGACTCTGAGAGTCTTTCTTCAATTGACTGATCCTCGTATTCCTAGGTAAGTTTGGGATGTTACCTGGTTGTCCTGTCATGGGAGACTTGGAGTCAGAGACAATCTGAAGCATAAGTCTCTGGAGGAGAGGACTTGTCCTCGAGACATGTGTCCTTCCATTTCCAAGACCATGTCACATTTTTTATTGATTGCCACTATACTCAACTGCGTGGACCCTTCTCCTCCATAAGTGGAAAGGAAGGCACTCCTGATCCTTACGTATGATATTTTAATTTTTGGTCTTTATCCTCTATTTTACATCGTTATCATCCCAGCACTCTTCATTTGATTTTTGCTTTTGTCGCTTTTATTTGTGGCAGACTAGATGTGCATATTTGCTACACTAGAAATCTAGTAGCCCTGCCCAGATTGTTTCACAGATCTTACAGGGCTTAAAAGCTGTTTGTTATTCAGAGGAAGGCTCTTTATCACCTGGGGTTTTCAACGATACTGGAATTTATGTTCCTGGGTCCTTCACTGACTGTGATGTTTGTATTTTTATTTCTTGCTTTCTGTTTTTGTCTAGCAAAGTGTTTTGTATTGATTTTGTTTTGACAGCTCATTCCCTGCTTTTTGGTGGGAAGGGAGGGGTTATGTACTACTATGGATGGTTGCTGTTTGCAGTTTACATCTCTGATACCATTTATTTTTGTTATTGTTTCATTTAATTCTGATTCGTATAAAGTAATACATTTTGGTCTGTTGTTTTTTTTTATTTCTGTTTTCTTTTTTTATTATGGATTTGTATGCGTAAATCAATTTTGCATTTTGCTTTTCGCTTGTATAATGACTTCCCCACTCTTTAAGTGGGGATGGGGTGGGGTTTTGTACATATGTGGATTATTTATGTTTTGTAGTTCATGTATGCTGTATTACTTATTTATGTTGTTGATTTCTTTTATTATGATTTTGTATGATGTAATGTACATCTGTAATGTATATCTTGTTCTAAGTTTTCAATAAACAAATTCCCTACTTTTTCAATAAGTGCCACAGGATCTTTAACATCCACCTGAACTACCACCAATCCAAGCAGATGGGACCTCAGTTTACCGTCTCATCCAAAAGACGGCACTCTCAGAAGTGCAGCACCCTCTCATGCTGTACTACAGTGTCAGTACTGGGATATTAACCCAAGTGCCAGATGTGGAACTGAACCCACAGTCTTCTGATCTCCAGCCTCAGAGGCGAGTGTAGCTACCTGCTGAGCCACTGACAAACTAGTGAGCTAAAAGTGGGCTAATAGGGCATCCTTGACAAACTCCCTTTTTATAGAAATCATTGGTACAATGTCCATTAATCTGTGGCATAACCACTGCAGATTTGTATAGTGCTTGTATCCATTTTATAAAAATATTTGCTATGCTGTACTGCTCTGAAGTTAGCCATAGGAAATCATGATTTATGGAATCAAAAGATGTCTGTTGATCAAGTGGCAAGATGAAACCTTCTAGTTCTGTCATGTTATCAGTTTCTATTATGTCTCTGAGTAGTATCAGTTGGTCTGAAATAGCACGACCTGTGTATTGTACGTGACTACTCTTCTGAGATAAGTTAGTGGCTATTGTCAATAATCTTTATTTAGAATTGTCAGGATTTTAAGATCAGTATTTAAAAGGCTTATTGGTCTCCAATTTGATAAATGTGTTTTATCTCCTTTTTATGTAATAAAGTTAGAATACCTGTTACCATTTCTAAAGGAATGCAGGAATGTTCATGTATGCTGTAAAGTAAAATTGAACACCTCTGTTAATTCTGCAGATATGTCTGGTCCTGTAAATTTATACAGTTCTGTCATGAGTCCATCTTTCCCAGGTGCTTTCCTGTATTTAGAGATTAAATTGTCATTTCAACTTCTGTATGATCTATCTCTTTAGTTAGATGTTTAAGCAGAGTCTGTGGAATTAATGGACTATCCAAATCTTATAAGAACAAAGGTGCATTATATAGATCTGTATTTTCTTTCCCAAATAATTTATGTGTGTAATTTGACACTGCTTGTAGAATCCTTGATTTGATGTTTGAACTACATTTTTTCATCTAGTACTGCTTCCATATTTTTCTTTTAACCCTTTAATTGTAGCATAAGGACATATGTTTTCTATCTTTCCTTGCGTGCCGTTTGTTTGTTGCCTCTTTAGAGATGCAGTCTGTTTGTAATTATATTCTTGCATTTGTGTTTTAATTGTTTGAATTTGCACTGTATAATTATATTAAGTTGTCTGTGCCAAACTCATTATTTTTGTAAATGTTGCCTATTTTGTTTGATATTGTAAATATTCTTCATCTCTTTATTCTTGCTTACTAAAATAAGTAGTTTCCTCAGTTCTATTTTTTGTATCATTCCACCATAAAGCTGGGTCTTCATAAATATCAACAAAGCATCTTTTACTACTAATTAAATGTGCAATCAGATGCTGTATATTTTCTTGTAGTAATAAGGAAGAATTACATTTCCAAAACCTGGTGCATGGCTTTTTGTTGAGGTCTTGTTGTAATGTAAGACTCTTTCTGATCTATTCTAGTGGCTGAATTGTTTTTTTTTGAAAGGTTAGATCTGGTTCTGCATTTTTTAGAAATATGCACTATCAAACCTACTGTCTGTATAGTGGTATGTAAATAAGTCATGTTACAAAAATGTTTTCGTGTGGTGGAAGTCCTACCTCTAACATCTTTAGACAAGCCACAATCAATCCTCCCATACAATTTTTGTGAGAATAAATAAGGTTTTACTTAACTAAAATGGCTACCCTATCAGATTTGGATTGTGGTGCATAAATATTCAATAATCTGTAGTATTTTTTTCAACATTTCATATCCAAGATTAGCATCCTGCATGGAACAAGATCAATTATTTTTATAACTACATCAAATTTGTTAAAAAGAATCCTACACCTGAACATAATTCTAATCCTACAGACCAGTATGACACCCGTGTGTACCAATTCTTTGTAGCTATGGTAATTTCTTATGCTGTATATAATCTAGTGCCCTGTATAAAAATAATATCTTCCTTATTTGTTCTAAGGTATGAGAAAACATGCCCCCTTTGACATTATTCTTAATACTGTTAACATTGTCAAAAGGTCAAAGTTTGTTGCATTCAAAAGATAAGGAGAAAGCCATATCTCATGTCACACTATGTATTTCAATCAAGGTGGATTTGTCCTTTTACTTTTTGTATTTTTTCCCAACCTTTGTTTGTTATTGTTTTTGCTTCCCCTAGATTGTGCTGAAGTTTGTATTTCTGGTTCACTATATTCTGACTTAGAACATCCTTCTTGTTGTCCTGATTCCACTGAAGAACCTTCTGACTCATTATCTAAGCCTTCCAGTTCCACTGCTATCACCTAGTATATATTTCTTGTTGGAGTGATTGATATTTTATAACCAGGTCTATCTTCTTTTAGTTATCATTTTTCTGTCCATGTTGGGGTGAGGGGAGGAGGCATTTCACTGCATCTGGCTCATCTCTAGCTCAGTACTCATGGGTTCAGGCTCCTTGTCAGTTGCAGGGTTCCTTACTGTATCTGTTGTAATAGAGTCTGGTAGTGTGGGTGGTGTAGGGATTATCTCTGAAATCCATGTGTTTGTTTTTCTTTTGGGGTTGGGTTGGGGATCTTCCCTGTTTTCAGTACCCTGTGTCACTTCCTCTTCCTTTTCCTGGGGGCATCCTTGCTTACCTTCAGAAGAGTAGGCAGCTGTTCTGGTGTGTTCCTCTGTGTGATAATTACCAAGAGCCTCTGCTCTTCATTATCTGTTGAATATGGTGCACTATTTGAGCCTTTGAGCATTTTGTATAGGAGTGTCCCTTTTCCACACAAGTTACAAATGCTATGTACTCCAGCTGTGGCTTGGTTGTCAAGAAGGGCCTTCCTGAGACTGTACTGTTTGCCTCTTTTAAAGCAGTGCATATTTCTTGGTTTCTTTTAAAAACATTTCTTCTGGGGTGTGGTCTAGCACTAAACCAGAATGGCTGCTTAGCATCTTTACTTCTCAAACACTGTGAGCAAATCCGTTGACATCCTGCAGACTAGAGATCTGTTTTGGACTAAAGGGATGCCTTTCTACTACCAGCAACTGAATATCATGGCTTTGGAGTTAAATTCTACCTGGAGTCAATTTTCTGGCTGCATCACTGAAAGCTTATTGGGCCTGCTGTATGGCCTCCACCACACCCATGACAGCAGATATGACCAAAATGGAGCAGATATTTGAACAGCTCCTACACCAAATATCTCAGTTAACTGATGCTGTAAACAACAATACACAAGCCTTGCAAGTGACTGAGGGCAGAATTTTCCAAGCAGAGCACAGGATCGGCTTTCATGATGTGTCCCTGCAACAAATGACTGCAACTATGTGAGAGCAGGCCAGGGCCATCAGTACTTCAGGAGAAAGTCAATGATCTTGAGAGCAGGAGTTGACTTAACAAGATCAGGTTCATTGGCTTCCTGGAGAGCACAGAACCAAAGGACAACATCAAATTTTTTCAGTCTACTACCTCTCAGCTGTTTGGCCTCCCCACCAGCAATGCCCTACAAATTGAGCAGATGCACCCTTCACTAGCACCACCTCCTAGACACAGAGATAGGCCTCAAACATTACTGGCTTGTTTCTTAGACTTCCAAAAGAAAGAGGAGATCTCTGCTGCTGTGAGGAACAAGGATCATCTCATCTGGCAGGGCCATATAATTTAAATTTATCAAGATTATTTAAGGGAGCTGTCTGAATGTTGTACATCTTTTGCAGAGGGTGTAAACTGCTGCACAAGCTGGGCATACCATTCTCTCTCAGGTATCCAGCCACAATGAGAATCATAAGCAACGGATCCCCACTGCTTTTTGCCCATCCAGAAAATCTCCTAGACTTTTCTGCAAAACATACACAGGGAGTTCAGATCACCAGGAAGCCCAGGAAGGATGGGGTACACCTCATCCCAGGCAACCCAGCCTGATGAGTCTAAATATGTACCATGGCACATGGAAAATCCAGCAGTACAATTTTAAGGGGCCTATCCATCCAGATCAAAGAAGAGACATACTCCCTATAGGCATGAGAGGAGGACCCACTCTGCAGAGAGAGCTTAAACCAAAAGCCCAAGAAGCAGATCACCTCTGGACAAAGATGAGACCTAGGTTCTGCAGGCCTTTTTCACACCAAACAGGTTTGAGGTACTCCAGGACAATCAATCAATGGACTGTGAGCCCATTGCTGTGACATAACCCTCATTTGTTCAGACACCCATCTGCATCAGCGTACAAAAATCATGGCTGAAATTGTGGCAGCCAGTCCCTCTCCTCAACAGGATGGCCCTGCAGAGCACTCCTCTCCTGTGGTATCTTGCTTGGATGGTGATGGTGGGATACAAGCCTCAGCAGATGCTGGAGCCCAGGCAAAGATGAATCCTCCCTGACTTGACCCAGGATAAGTACTGTAATTTATTGTAATAAGGATTGGGGTCAGTGGGTGGTGGAGGGTGTTGTCAAGGCTAGCTTGGCCCAAAATGACAATGTGGGTCTCCCCTTTTTGGATCTCTTCCCCTACTGATCACTGGCAGAATGGCCAGATTGAATTACTGTATTTATGTACCTTTTGCACCTATACTGTCACTACTTCAATGAAGCAGAACAGTGAACTGAACAATTTTGCAAGAGCAATGTGGATATAGGTGTCCTGGCTAGTATTTCAACTAAATAATTATACTGGGTTCTGCAATATTTGTTTTTGGTTGAGGGCATGACTTTCTTTATATGTCCCCACTGAATAGATGCCAGATGCTTGATAGTGTGTTCCTTCACTCCCTGGAGGTACGCAGCTTTTAGCACTGTCACCATCCTGTGGAATTTTCTAATTCCATTTATCAGGGAGGCCCGTTCAGTGGAGGTATTCAAGGCACACATCAATGCCTTTCTGTTTGCACAGGCTTTTTTTCACACAGTTTTGTAAATATTGCCCTGTTCTGACCTGCTTTATTGCTATTTTCCGTGCATGCACAAGAAACATTATGCAGCAGCTTAGGAGAGAAGTGGGTTGTGGAGGTGTGGCAGTGTGGCAGCCAATGCCAGCACTGCATTTGTAGGGCTTGATGGTGAGCACCCATGCAGGTCCAGTGTCCTGATGACACTGGTTCTGCAGAAGTGCCACCAAATTGAAATGATTTGGCTGCTGTAATTAGGGGCTGCCTTGTCATTGCAGCATCAGTAATTCCACTGCAATGAGGAAGTGACCCATCATTGCAGGGTGGTACCTCACCTGGTATAACAGTACCAGTAACATGGTGGATCTATGCGGCTGCCTCAGAGATGGAGGGTGCCCAATCCTCCTGTCAGCATGCCCCAACCCTCTTCATTTGCTGACAGGGGGCCCAGTCCTCACCGGCATAATGTCCCTAGCCCCAAGTTTCTGTTGTGTGCCGAGGGGTGCCCAATCCACCATGGCATTATGCACCCCCAACAGTCTTTCTTTGACAATGGGGGCCCAATCCCATCAGCTTCAGTCCCCCATTTCCAGTTCAATTTTCCAATGGGGGAACCCACTGCTTGTCAGCGCAATGTTCCCACCCTCAATTTCTGCTGTGTGCCAAGGCTGCCCATCCCCTCAGCATCATGCGCCCCACCTGTTTCTATTCCAACAGGGGCCCAATCTCTGTCAACTTGATACCCCTCCCCACAAATGCAGGTGGTACACTGAAGCTCCACCCCAGTGTACCAAACAACACCTGCAAAAGAAGAAAACTGACCTCGTTGTCTTTTATTTTTTTAACTGTAAAACAAGAAACAGTCCTCTCAGTCTGTCCTACCCCTGCCCCAACTCGTGCCCACCCTCTGCACACCCTGCCTACCCACACCCGTCACCCAATACTTACCTCCAGAGCCCAGCACGATGATCTTTGGTAGACTAGGAACACGTCCTGCACTCTTCAAAGCCAACAGTGAACTGAAGAAATGCCAGTAAGCTGTATAATGGCATAAACAGTTTTTTTCAACTTTGCTGCATATCTTGGGCAGTTTTGGGACTCTTGGCACTGAATTTTCAAGATGGGGTTATTGGGACCCTCTTCCTGAATTCAGTCACTGTCATGGCATAATTCCATCTGGAAAGGTGATTTCATGGTCACTGCCTGGAATAACCTTTCGGGACTGATTAACAAAATGACAGTGTCACTGTTCATGAGGTGGGCACTCAAAAGCCTATGTTGCAAATCTGGTAAAAAAATCAAAAATGACTGTTCTACGAGCATGCATTGCGCAGTTTCCACGCACACTCGTAACTTCATGACTTTGTAATATATTCACTTCAGATTTTCAATATTGCCATTTTCCACACCTCCTTGTGAACAATACAGCTGTCATTTTACATATCATGGCCAAAATGTTTTCGTACTTCCAGTGCAGAATAGCATGGTAGCTGTGGGAAATCAGTTTTAGGAACAGATTAGAAAATGACAGTGACACTGGTCATGAGCAGAGGTCCTAAATGCTTATGTTAAAATTTGGTGATGAAAGTCCATAAAAAGAGTGTGTTACAAGCATGCATTACGCAGTTTCCACACACCCTTGTAACTTCACAAATTTGTAATATTTTCATGCTAGATTTTCAGCACTGGCATTTTTTCACACTTCCTTATGAACAGTACAGCTGCCATTTTTCACATTCTGGCAAAATGTGTCTTCATACTTCTAGCACAGAATAGCGCAGTTACAGTGGAAATCAGTGTTTGGGACAGATTAATAACAAGCGATTGAGAGGGGAGTGAGCGAGCTCAACAGAGATCTGTTGGGATTGCTGTGGTTTGAGGGCAGAAAAAGGTGTCTAATGAGGCAGCAGCCCAGTACAAAAGGGCAGCCTGCAGCACTGGAAGAAACAGAATGAGGAGTGAGAGAAGAGGAGGAGCAAGTTCAATGGAGCTCTGTCAGAACTGCTCTGGATTTCTTTGTGGGCAGAAAAAGGCACTAATGTAGGCAAGAGCCCAGTACAAAAAGGCAACCTGCAGCACTGGGAGAAACAGAAGGAGCGAGTGAGAGAGGGGAGTGAGCGAGCTCAACGAGTCTCTTGGGGCTGCTGCAGATTTCTTTGTGGGCAGAAAAAGGCACCAACACAGGCAGGAACACAGTATAAAACAGAATCCTGCAGCGCCGGGAGAAACAGAATGAGCATGTGAGAGTGGATTGCTAGCTCAATGGAGCTCTGCCAGGGCTTCAGAGTTGCCCACCCACCTGCCCAGGGTCCTGTGTGGTCCTATATTACAGTAGGGTCTCTAGGGTGGAGACAATGCAATGATTGGATACCTTTACGAGTGCAGTAATAATGCAGATTTAGCTGTTCTGTTTATTCCTCTAACTGAGCTAAGTACTGAGCTATACTGTTAGGATTGCTGTAATAATACATATTTATTTGTTCTGTTTATTTCTGTAACTGAGATGAGTAATACTTGGAGTGCAATACGATTTCTAACTGGGCTAAGTGAAACTATGAGGGCTGAGAACAAAAAGTATGGTAGCTGAAGGTGAAGAATGGACAAGGAGGTTTTAGAACTGTTTCAGTAATACAGTACCTAATGGATGAGATCTGAGACTGAAATAACCCGTGGCAAGGGCAGTAGGGGGACTAGTATTGGGGAAAACTGGAATTTGAGATAATATGACCTAACAGTTAAAGTAAGGTACAGAAACCGGCGAAGAGCCCATAACATAAGATGGGGGCCAAAATGGGCAGGTGCTGTGTCAATAGGGCAGGCATCTTTGGAAGGGTGGTGGTGTGTATAGGGTATGGATCTGCCATGATCCTGGACTGTGATTGGAAGATGGATGTGTGTGTGTGCTCTACAGACAATTGGCTAGTTTATGGGAGGCACTGTGGATGTTAGGGAGGAGTCTAAGTGGCAAGACAGATGAGTATGGTAGGCATCCTGGCTGGGGAGGGATAAGGGATGGCCAGGGGGATGGGGCAGAACAACTAGGGACTGAAACTGACCCCAGTATCAGAGACACTAGCATAAAAGAGGGAGAAGGGAGGGTGCCTGAAGTGAGGGATGGGCCCTGATGGGGAGGAAGAGACCATGAGGAGTACCAGGGGATAGCTGCTGGTAGAGAGGGACTAGGGGTGGGATATGGGGGTCACGGAGGGAACAAGTAGGAGGGGGAACCTATAGGGGAAGAGATGTAGGAGGGTGTCAACTAGGAATAGATTTGAGCTACTGCTATTGAAGAGGGGAGCAGGAACACACCAAGTGTGAGGAGGCATTCTGTACTATAAAAGCCTTGTTATGTGCTTCTCCTGTACTTAGAAGCCTTGATTTTAACCGTCCTTTCATAGTCCAGACAGATGCTCCAACACAGGGATTGGAGCTGTATTATCCCAGAATTTTGAAGGAACAGATCATCCCATTATATTCATCAGTCGAAAATTACATGAGAGAGAAACAAGGTATTCAACGATAGAAAAGTGTTTGGCTCTCAAATGGGCAGTAGAGGCTTTAAAATTTTACTTATGGGATGTTAATTTTGAAGTATGGACTGATCATAACCCTTTATGTTGGTTACAAGTTATGAAAGATAAGAACCCCACATCATGCGGTGGTATCTAAATTTACAACCGTACAAATTTACTATTAAACACAGATCTGGACAAACCAATCTAAATGCTGATTTCATGTCCGTTATAGGGCTGAACCAAATACATGAACACAACCAGACCTCGGTGAAAGTTATAAAACATCAGAGATTAGTCTCTGATTCTTCATTATTTATCTTTGTTGTTTATTTTTGCTAGGACCCCGAGGAAGCTTCGAGAGCGGGAGGGCCGGAGCTCCATCTCTTCCCATGGAGGGATTTGGTTATTACTGTTTGGATAATGGTACTTGTTCCCTAGCTATGGGGAAAACCAAGGGTTTCTCTTGAGTGGGGAGAAATATGGTAGGGAGTATTCCTGAACATGCTATCTGTAGTTAAAAGTCTGTTGCAACAGCATGTCCCTATCTTTTACTATGCTTTTTCTTCTTTCTGTTGTTTCCCCATCTTACAGGCAGACCACCTGTCAGATGGCTCTCTTGCTTTTACTGCCTCTGCTTTTCTAAGCTCTTCCAGGAATCCCCCACTGCAATCCTTCCCTAGTAATTTATGCCCTTCATGAACGTAGTGAATGTCTGAATTAGGACGAGCGAGTCACACTGCTAAAATAATAAAAGGGCTAAGAAACAGGGTAAAAGCCAGGGATTTAGCTTCTACACTGCCTCTTTAGGTTTTTCTGTGTGTAAGTGACACAGGTTAGGCAGGGTTTATAAAATAATGAGACGTCTCTTGTGGTAACTTGTGATAAGCAAACAGGCTGCTGTTTAAACACAACTGAGGAAAGCGCTACTATCTGCCTGACTAGGAAAGACTTCTCTGTGTTTTGGGCAGCACAGATTAGGCAGGGTTTTTAGTAAAGAAAAGTTCAGCATTGCAGCTAGTGCATGCAGGCAATGAAATACTGAATAAATTACTACTGATTGCAGTCCAATGGAGGAATAGTTTCTGATTTTCAAGACATAAATCCAGCAAAGAAACAGAAAATAAATGTTTTATCAGGAAATGTTTACCTTGGGCTGGTGTTTAGGTTATAGGTCATTTTAAACGTTGTTTAATCCTGCTGTATATTTGACTTTGAAACAAACAATATTTCTGAATTTAAAATGCTTAGAGAGAAAATATAGTAAGGTATTAATGTTTAGAAAGAAAGAAATGTTAAAATAAAGTACCTGTGGTGTTTTTAGTATTTTTTCTTAGGCATTTCCTGATAGTTGCAGTTGGGGAGTGGCCCTGTTCCTGCCTGATCCTCTCCTGTCCCAGCCTTCTATAGAGCCAGCCAGCCTCTGTGTTTCCATCTATATTGGGTTGAAGTCATGTGGGAGGAACCAGGACAGCAGGGAGCCACCTCAACAAACATATTATGCCATTGAATGATTTAAATATGGTTATAGTACTGAAAATAAAAGATGTTTAAATTCAACTGCATATAGGATGCTTGTTAGTAAATAATAAAGTGTATTTAACAAAATAAGGTTTAACTTTTCAAAAGGGGTGCAGCTTCTATAACACCACCTGACCCATCCATATATATATATATATACTGTATATATAGAGGGCTCAGTTGAGCTTGGTACTGAAGGAGCAGGGAGCAGATCTTAGAGCTCAGCAGATGGTCTGACCTCCTCGGACCCTAGCTCCTCCTAGTGGTTAAATGCTATAATTTTGTCTGTTACTGCATATTTCAGTTATCTCTCTTTATTTTTATTTGGTTGCTGTACAGTTCGATTCTTTATTTTCATTGAGTTCTGTTTGCTGAATAAAAGCTATTTTGAGTTCATTTTATGGGTGTCTGCCTCCATCTATCCCCCACATCTACAGGGGAGGACAAGCAGGATATGAGAAGGATGGCAACAGGTAGGGAAGAGATAGTGAGGACGAAAGGGTAGAAAGGGAGCTAGTAAGGAAGGAGGGGTGACTGGAAGGGAGAAGGCTATGACACGGGAAGGATTGGAGGGCATCACTATCGGTTTCAAAGGGAATGGGGGCTCCAAATTGGCAACAACAGTGATAGGAGAGGATTGAAAATTACCAGGGAGGAGGGGGTAAACATGGGAAGCCCAGTAGGAAGTAGTCAGGCTGGGAAGGGTTCAAGGGGATGAGAGGAATAAGGCAGAGAAAAGAGGTGAGGCAGAAGTAGGGGGCAGATACAGAAGTCACAGAGGTGTAGCTGGTGGAGTTAAGGGCAGGGAAAATGAATACTGGAGTGGTGGAAGGGCATTAGAAGGGAAAGGGGTAAGGGATGGGAGGTTACTTGTCCTGGGGGATTCTCATACTGCAAGGTGAGATGGGGCAGAAGGGGGGAAGACACAGCCATATTTGGGTTGAAGCTATCTCTGTGTTGACTGCAGGAGGGGCAGGCACTGCTCAAATGTGCAGCAAGGGGAGGAAGAAACCTCATTTACTGTTGCATGTGGTTACAAATGACTTGATGGGAGACTGTGGAAGTAGTGTATGGGAAGTTCTAGGAGTTGGGCAGGCAATGTTAGAGCATGGGGAGTTGGTGGCATTCTTAGTAGTACTCCTGGTACCATGTGCAAGCATGGGAGAAAGGATAGGATTGAGGACTTCAGTGAGAGGCTGAGGGATTGATGCCACAACAAAAATTATGGGTTAGTGACTAACTAGGGTTGGGGCTGGGGAATAGCGACTTGTACATGGTGGACAGACTACACTTGAGCAGGAGGGGAAGGGAGTATTAAAGGCACAATTAGAGGTATATCTCTCTACTAAGGAGGATTTAAACTAGTAGGGGTGCCAAAAGACTGAGGTTGGTAGAAAGGTCCAGACAGGGAGCCTAATGAGCTCACCCCCACATATAGGTAAGGGCAGAGGTGTAGTAACCCTGGGAGGGGTGGGCAGAGTGGTCTGAGTGTAATACAGAAGTCACCACCACCACCGATAAGAATAACTAGGAGAAAGGGTGGACTATTGGGAGGAGGGACACAGGCCAAGGAGAAGAGTGAAGAGAAGGAGGGGTATGGGTGGAAGGTGGTCTCTCAATGCAAGAAGCCTGGGGAACAAAATTGTAGAGCTTCTGGTGCTTCTTTCAGAGGGGAAGATTGACACTGCTGCAGTGACAGAGACTTGGGCCACAAAGTACCATGATTGGGACTCGGCAAATCCGGATACAGGATATACAGCAGGGACCAGGGGTTGGAGGGGTTGCACTCTATGTGAGGTAGGGAGCAAATGCATAATGGATGAGGGAGAACAGGAGAGGACAGAGGTGCTTGGTGCAACTCCTGGACTCCAAGGGCAGAAAGCTGAGTCTGGGAGTGGTGTACAGACCTCCAGTCCAACTGGGAACTGATAGGGAGTAGGCAGACCAGATAAAGAGGGCCTGTAGAAGGGGGAGTGTAGTGATAGTGGGGGATTTTAACCTACCACAGGTTGACTGAAGCACCCCGCCACCAGCAGTAACAGGGTGCAGATGCTCATTGACGATTCCAGGATGGCCTTCTTATGCAGATGGTAAGTGGGCCTACAAGGCTTGGTCGCACTCTGGACCTAGTACTGGCAAATGGGGAGGTGGTAAAGGAGGTAAGGGTGGAGGACCCACTAGCAGGTAGTGACCACCAAACAGTGTGACTCTGCTCTTGCACTGAGCAGCAGACAGGAGGCAGGCACCAAGGTGGTGAACTCTTAGTAGGGTGGACTTTGGGAGGATGGGAGCAATACAGTGAGGAGACTCCAGGATATAAGGCTGGGGATGGATGCAAAACAAAAGTGGGGAGTCACAAAGACTGGGCTAACAGAGGCCATAGTAGCCTGCACCAGGGCCATGCGCCAGAAGAGCAGAGCCAACCCAGAGGGAAGTGGAGTGCACACTTCCATCTTGAGTCTCATTTCAGTGTTATTTCAGTCCAGACTGACAAAGCACTGCTTTTCATCAGTTCACTGTTAATACACTGTATTGACTTTCTGCTACACTGTTGTACCACTGCTCAAACTTTCTTATTTTTGATGCAGACTGTAAGAGCACTGCAAATAATTATTAGATTTTCATGCACACTCTTTAGCACTGTATTTCTTTCACTAATTTGCACACTGTAGTAGTACTGGCAACACTTCATAATTGTTATCACACTCTTTAGAACTGCATTGTCTCAGTAATCTGGTTACCCTTACTGAATTTGTCACAATGGCATTACAGTGCATAGCAATGGCAATATGTTGTCAGCTGAAAAATCCACATTGGTACTACCCAGTGGTACTCTGTATCACAGTGGTAGGTGATATATAGATTTTTCTCTGTGCATTGGTAGTGCACTGGCAGAATGGTACCCCTATGGCATTTTTTACCATTTTCTTTGTCTCTCACACATACACTGGTAATACAATGGTATCACAAAATTTTGAGATTTTGTTGGTTCCCACAAATACTGGTACTCTGGTAGCACAATGGTACCACAATATTTTGACATTTCGGCATTTGGTACCTCTCACAGCAACCCTAGACTCATGTGGTACCAGTATTAATCTCATTATACTCTGTACTTAATGCATTATTAAGATAAATTACATTATCAACCTCATGGAGAACAGCTCTCCATTCCATATTTTTATCTGTTCACTTGTCTTTACTTACTGGTAATGGACTGTTATTGTTCACATAGACCAGAACATTCAAACAACATTTGCAATCGCTAAATGAGTAAGTGACTCAAACAACACTTTGCACCCCAAAACAGGGTAGGATCAAAATGATATCTTGAATAGCATAATTAGTGAGTCTCTGACCAGTTGGTGATTGGCTCTAAAGATGTTGCCTCCTTAAACCAGGTATTATCACCTCTGCCCCCTACACCTGCCACTCTGAGCTCCCACCATTAGTAATATCACACTTCGCCTGGTGTTCAGTGGTGCTGCTGTCCATTCCGACATCAAAAACTGCCAATACCTACATGCCTACCCAGTCCCATCGCTCCCACCATTCATGGCCCCCACCATGTTTACACACTCTCCCCACACTGGCAATTGGCAGACACACTCTGCAACCTCTGTGACCAACTGAGGACAGAATGCCAGTTTTGCACTCATGTTCCTACTGTATAAACAGCTGTGTACAGTTAGCACATGATTGTGAACTATCATTCATTTTGTACCCATCAAGGAGCTGAGAGGATGGTCTGTGCCAAATGTGGAAGGGTGTCAAATATATAGTAAGCCTGAGAATCAGGGGCGGTATTTGCTGTAAGAACTAACTGGATCATGGTGGGACTTTGGACATACAGGGACAAGGCATTCACTCAACACACCACTGCCCACTCCATCAGGCCCTGGTCTGGCTTCCCATCAGCCCAACAGACCTATCTCCTGGCCAGCACAGTCAATAAGGCCATCCAAAACTGAGCTACCTCTGCAATCCCACCTCCTTGGCCAAAAGTGTTTGTTCAGAGCTCTGCCTCACTGCTGGCCCCATGCTTGTGTGTTCCTAGTCTCCACCTGAATGGGTAAATGCGTTCTCATCTGCAGCCCCTTTCTTGGAACAACCTGCCCACCCACTTAGCACCAGTGACTCTCCAGAAATCTTCCACTCTCTCCTTGGATCTCACCTTCTGTCCTCCACCTTGCTCCTGCCCTCCCAACTTATTATCGTGCCTCTACTTCTTTCCCTCCTTTCCTTCTTGGTCCATACCTACACCGCCGGATGCACTTTTCCCTTTACTCATCTCAGATCATGCCTAATTTGTTTTACAACTTGGCTACTATTGTACTTGCTATTGTCATAAATGTTATTTATCTATTGTGCTGCAAGTTTATATATATATCTTCATATAAATATCCTGTATATTTTATTACTGTCTATTGTATGCCTTGTCCCAGCCTCCTTTGTACTTGCTTGTATTCCTGTGCCATCCTCAATGGCCCAGGTCATGCCTGAAAATGGTTCTCAGACCAGTGCACCTACTTGGTAAACAAATGAATGAATAAATAAATAAATGGGAACCACTGACATCAGGGATAGTAACAATCTACTGTATATCTGCAGGTGATTGTAGGATGGGGTAGGACTGGAGAACAGGTAAATTAAGAACCTGGAACTGTGAGATAATTGGGAGGGGGCCCAATGGAGACTGTTTCCCAGGAAGGTGCTTTGGTGGTGTAACTCCCGGGATACGTTATGCCTGGTGCAGTAATGTCCTGTGCTGTAATCTGCATCAGCAACATGGCTGTCACACCAGCATGGGAGAACCCTTTTCTCCACACCCTCCTGAGTGTCCACTCTATAACAGATTTTGGTGGCATCTGCAAAAGACATACCTTCCCATTCAGTTCTTCTGCAATTTCACTTATGAAGACATTGAAGTGGCCCACTCCTAGTACTGAGACCCACCCCACACCATGCCTTTAATCAACTGCTGAAAGCCGGTGTGGAGAGTACTGTCTTCTCCAAGATGTATATAGGCAACCTTGGCAAAAGCCATCATGCATGCTTGAGGACCTCCCATCCCTGAAATTTCCTGCACTACCCCACCTCGTCCTTGCTAGGTCATTTGTCCCCAGGTGGACAATGACATCTAGTTCTCTCATCTCCTGCTGTCTAATGATCCACTGTATCTGCTCTCATCCTCCAAGCCAAAGTACCTCTCAGGTATTTCACCTCTCTCTTTACCCCACCCTGCTCGCAAGTCTATCCACCTCATTAAGTCCCCCACCAGCAGTTGCTTCCTACTCAGCAGGGGGCCTCTCCACCTCCTTGTAACTGTGGAATGGTCCATGGACAGTGCTTTCCTTGGGGAAGGTTTCTAGGGGCTGAAAGGGTAGTTCAACTGCAGGAAGAGTGGTTGTCTGGGCAGGTCCCATTTCAGATGCAGGAAAGTGGTTAGTAAACAAAGCAGGTGAACTGGAACTCTGACAAACAAAACGGCACAGGGGCAGAAAATACTAGCCCCATAGGAAAGAGCACAGTGATGGCTACAATAGGTAATTTGACCAGAGAAGTCACTGGTCAGGAACTAAAACCTGAAGAGAACATGGAGAACAGGCAGGCATCAGAAAATGATGGCATGGGCAACGGATGGACATGAACTCATGACGGCATGCATGGGAACTACAGATACTGGGATGCCAATGTTGGGGGTGCAAAGGCCAGCTTAGGTAGGTGGACACTGACCTGTAGGTAGAGTGCACAACACAGGGACCCCTGCATGCTGGACAGCAGAGAATTGTACCATGGAGCATAGCCCCGCTGCAGCACAGTAGCGATGGGGGCTCAAGACACTGTGGACACAGAACTTGAATGTGACCATGGTGCACAGCACAGCCATGAAGTACTGGGACTGTGGGCAGACAGAGGCACTACAGTACTGGTACAAACCACCCACAGGCAAGTAGCAGCTGTCAGGTGTGGCGCATGGAGTGATGTGCAAACAAAGTGCAATCACACCCGCATGCCTGAGCTGGAACCAAAGCTGGACAGTGTAGCAGAGTCCTCTGGCATAATGGAGGACAGCGTGGAAGCCATGGAGAGGCCAGGTGCTCAACTGCAACACCAACAACAGGGTCAATCTGTGAGGTGGTACCATCCAGGAAGGGAAAGTCTAAGTTGAATGTGAATGGCTACCTCCTGGTCCATAAATGGACATGCAATGAGACAGTGTGCTGTTTTTATCATATCATATTTTTCACCTGCTGTGGCACACACTCCAGCTTGGGGCATCCAGCTGCCAGCTCCACCCACCTGGAGAGCTGAGTAACTCAAACTGCACCCAGGAGAATCAGGAACGGCCATCATGCCATCCTGCTGGAGGTCTCCTCTGCCTCTACCAGCCAGGACAGCCCTGAACCTCCTCAACAGGACTCCACCAAAGTCCTCCGGTGCCTCAGAGAACAGCTGTCAAGCTGCAAGGCTGTGCCCAGCCATTTTCCCTTCGACATTCCCTGTAGCACACGACGCAATGACGCTCAGACAGAATGTGCCGACATCTGCTGTGTTGCTCATCTAGTGTCACTGACACTAGTAGTGCTCCTGGTCATCCCTAGGGCGCTACAGCATGTTGAAATTCCACAGCCCACCTCAGGACTGGAGAGCAGTCTATGGATGTTCAATACCAGTCCTCCCTGCTGACCCTCGATGGCCCAGGCTCAATCCTGAACCTGGGTCACTGGCATGGCACAAGGTGTGGCATCCAGCACCTCAACCCTCAGCACCACCGGCCAGCCTGAGACAATGTAATGGTGCTGCCAGCACCACAAGTACAAGTCCTGCCTTGGCCAGGCCATCACACTGCTTCTGGATGGCCAGCACCACCCAAAGAAAAAGAATGAATACAATCATGCTCTGAGGTGATAGATGCTCTGCCAGCACAGGCACTAGCTGGCATCAAGTAGAAGGCACACAGCATCATGGTTAACCCCGATAGCTCTGCAGAGTGAGGCAACTGCAATGATCACTGAGCTGTGGTAACAGTTGCTACAAGAGGGCCTGCTGCAGATTGTGAACAGGACCCACCTGCAAGGACATCTCACCAGAACCAGTGACACTGGCTGACCTCACTATCCCCAAGCAGCTGCAGACGGTGACTGGATGGCCATGGTACAGCAGGATCACCGGCAGCACCACCCACCAAGTCCTTTCTACTCACCACAGAGGACAACATCAGGGACCTGGCTCAGGCACTCTTCTGGGTGATGGTATGGTATGTTCAAGACTGTGCCACACCTGTTCACTCATTGTTCACCATCCATACACCCATGGGGACAGGCCCTCAACAACCTCATCATGTCATTGGTGTATACACTGATGATGACAAAGAGCTTGCAATGCTACTGCACCTTGTTTCAGGAGCTGAATAAATATGCCAGTATACAGTCCTGCACCTCAAACCACCTCACGATCATCAATGACTTTGAGCAGGCTTGATCAATGCCTGTAAGATGGAATTTCCAAAGCCATAAACAAAGGGTTGTCTGTTCCACTTTGGGCAGATTGTGTGGTGGAAGGTCCAGAGCTTTGGCCTTGTACCACAATACAGAAGTGACCCAGACTTCAGCCTGAAGATCCATGAACTTGTGGCCCTCACCCATCTCCTGGCACAGACATTCCAGCAGCATTCAACCTCCTGAAGCCAACCATTCTGCCCAATGCCACCACACCCTCTATTGTTTCAAGCAGACACATGTGCTGGGCAGGATATAGCTGTCAGTAGGGTGGCCAAGGTGCCCACGAGATACAACCCATGTTCCCACCTCAGCTGTGGTTGGTTGCGGATCTCAATGATTGAGGTATACTGTGGACCCAAAGCAGTGTTGAGACCTGGCACTGCCATCTCCATGCCCTGCTTGGGAAGGCATGTAGGGTCATGACAATGCTAGCAGAGCTCCACAGGAATAGCAATGGACCTATGTCACCAGAGAAGGCATTTGTTGTGGACTGCCATGGACACCACCCAAGAAGAGCTATGAGGAGTGGATAAGATGGTACTGGTATCCAAGGACAAGGGCAAGCTGCTGAAGTTCATCTGTGACATGGCACACAACACCACCCTGTAGGGTTTCCATGGTGACATGGTACCTGACAGTTGTACACTCACAGTACACATCATGCACAGCCACCAGGGTTGCCACTGTGGCCCCTACTGTTGAATAAAGTTTCACCCCACATTTCATTGCACCCCAACCTGGTGGTGATGTCTCATCACAACACTGCTGGATATCACCCAGCAGCCCACTGTACACTGCTATGTCTGCACTGTGTCACATATTGCACAGGCTTGACTCTGTATGAGTCCCCCAAAATCTTTTCAGTTGTTCATGTGTGCAACACGCTGCACAGGCCTGAAGCTATGTGAATGCCCCTTATCCTCCCAGCTGTGCAACTGTGTGGCAACAGCATTCCCACAATGGGCCCTTGTGAACCTCCCACAACACACCTGGCAGCCTTTCATGCCCAATGGGGTCCTGTGACACAGGCCCCCAAACACCTCCAGACTTTTTTTCTGTGTGCTTACTGCAAGCCCATAGTGGGCTAGCATGACACGGCCACATGCACACATTGTAACGGTTGGTGCGATGGCATGCTGCTCAAGGGAAGTCACAGAGTTTGGAACTGTCTTTTTTGAAAGCAGCACAAGGGAAGTCACAGAGTTTGGAACTGTCTGATTTTGAAAGCAGCACAAGGGAAATCACAGAGTTTGGAATTGTCTGATTTTGAAAGCAGCACAAGGGAAATCACAGAGTTTGGAACTGTCTGATTTTGAAAGTAGCATAGGGAAATCACAGAGTTTGGAACTCAGTGCTTTGGCTTCTCAGAAGGAACTAGAAGGGGACAAGATCAGATCTACAGTACAGTAGCTTCTTGTTGTTTTACATTGTTTCTTGTTGATTCTACTTGGTAGAAGGTTATTTCTTTCTTTCTTACTACTAAGGGGCTAGCAGGGTATTGTTTGGGGCTGTTGGAATTTTGAAACCTGTTTTGGTAGCTATAAGTGGGCCTCATTTGTTTGATTCACTGTGTGGCAGGCTGCATTTGTAGAGACCTATTTCTTCTGTTTTAAAACATAATTGTGTGATTTAACTGGTTCTGTTTCTTTGAATTGAGACATATATCTTCTAATTCCAAGCCTATTTTGATGTGTTGTTGGTGAAGCTGTTTGAATTGAAGTCCTGTTTCTTTGGGTAGCAACTTATTTTGGGGGCTTTGAGTTGAATTGTGATTCATTGTTGCTGGCTTCACTAGCTGCAAAGTTTGAGTGCAGAGTGGGGAAGAGTTTTAATGGTCCTGACCAGAAGCTTCCAGCTACCTGATTGTTTCTGGAAGACTTGGGCTGGTCCCACCCTTGGTCCATTATTTTATACCAGGGGTTCTGACATCACTTCTCAAACAGGTAAAGGATATGCACCTGTCATAGCAAAAGCAGACATCCAGGAAAGGAACAGCAGCAAGTGAAGAGGTGACTGTTTCTCAGTGGAAGGGATGTAAATGCAAATCTAGGCTTTCTTATTACTTCTTCGCATTGATAATGCATTGGGGAAATGAGGAGTAGGAGTTTGAAGAAGGTTGTGCAATGGCTACTTAAAGTCTGTTTTTGAGTGTGGATAAGAAGGATAGAATATAAAAGCAGTTGCTCAATATATCTAAATGTGTGCAACAAAGGAGGTAAGGAAATAAAGAAAATGTTTTGCACTGATAGAGGAGGAAGAGGGAGACTTGGGGAGTGTTTGGTATCCTGCATCTGGAAGGGTGGGGGGTCGCTGGTGAGCAACGACTGCAATGGGTAGGGTGGTAGGCTGCAACAAATCCGTGCACCAATCTTTCTAAAATTGACTGGAGTGTGGGAGGATGTTTAGTGTGCAACCACAGAAAACTTAGAAAGGAGATTGAGGGTCTGCAGGAGGAACTAAGACAGGCAAGGCAGATTGGGGGTGGGTTTAGCCCAATACTGGAGAGAGGAAGAAGGGGAGATGAGGAGGGCGATTTAAGCCAACAGTGGTGAGGAGAGGGTCAGAAGAAGGGAAGCGAGACAAAGGGCCCAGGCCAGGAAGAACAATTGTCGGGAAACCAGATCAGGAGACAAAAGACAAATGGAAGGAGGAGATAGGGCTTGTGAGGGAGGCGAAGAAATGGCAAAAGTCATGGAGTGGAAAGAGAGAACAGGTTACTATGAAGAGAGAGGAGCGGGCATTTGTGAAGGGCCTTCAGAAATTAGTTGTGCACTGCTAGAGAGGAAGAAGGTGGAGAGGGAAATGATGAAATTAGAGGAGTAATTGATAAATGCCTTGACCAAACTGGAACGGGGGAAGTTCTGTTGGGAGAATTGCAACAGGGTCAAAGGGGGAAATAATGTGCAGGAGGAAGAAGAGGAGTTGGAAATAAGAGAGAGGAGATGAATGGAAGCAAGCAGGAGTAAGAGGGGTGGAATCTTAGTGCTGGAGGACTCAATACTAAGAGGTTGGTGGGGTATAGAGGGGAGGCATAGTCGCATTTGGGTGGAAAGCCATGTCAGGAATGACAGCGAAAGCAGTGGGACAGTCTGTTCTGAAATATGCTAGAAGGGTAGGGACAAGCCTCATTAAATTATACATCTTAGGACAAATGACCTGGCTGACAAGACAGTAGATTGCAGTCCAGAGGAGGTTTGAGGGACTAGCACAATTATGTGAGGGGGGCAGGAAGATCAGTAACTTTTTCAGAGATACTTCTGTGCCAAAGGACAAGCAACAAGAAAGCAGAGAATAGAAGAATTTAATGGATGGCTAAGAACCTGGTAAGTTGTGCTAAAGGTATGGGCTGTTGGGGGTGGGGAGGTACTGGGAGGACAGTAGTCTCTATCCAAGGACAGACTACACTTGAGTGAGGAGGAAAGAAGTGTTGAAACAGAGGATGGAGGAGTACATAGAGGAAGTTGGGAATTTAAACTAGGAGGGGGGTGGCAGTTGGGGAAGAGATATGCAGAGACCACAGGTTGGTAAACCATATGAGCTGAGCCCCCATAACAGTGACAAAGGACAAATGGCAAGTACTGTTGGTGATGCTAGGAAAGGAGGGCAGGATGGGAGGGGGGAAAGGGTGGAAGGTGGTTACCCTAATGCTAGGAGCCTTGGGAGGAAAACTGCAGAGTTACAGGTTCTCATGGCAGAGGGAGAGGTGGACATTGCAGTCATCATGGAAATATGGGCCACCTAATACAATGACTGGGACCTGTGTGTACCAGGGTACAGATTATTTCTTAGGGACAGAGTGATTGGGAAAGGGGGTTGCACTATATGTGAAGGAAGGACTGAAGTGTAAGGGAGGAAGGGGAGGAGGGTAGTACTGAGTCACTTTGGATGCAAATCCAGGATTCCAAGAATAGGATTCTTAGAATGGGAGTGGTGTACAGGCCACCATCTCAGATGGAGGAGTTAGATAGGGAACTAGTGGGACAGATCAGGAGGACCTCGAGAAGGGTAGTGTGGTGATTGTGGGGGACTTCAACATGCCAGGAGTGGACTGAGCACCACAACAACCAGGAACAGAAGGGAGCAGGTACTACTGGAAGCCTTCCAGGACAGCTTCCTGCTGCAAATGGTCAGTGAACAAACCAGGTTAGGAAATATCCTTGACCTTGTGCTGGCAAATGGGGACTTTGTGAGAGAACTACAGTGGAGGAACTGCTGTCAGGGAGTGACCACCGCTCAGTATGGCTCACATTGGATATGGGCAAGGAAGGTGGAATCTGGCACAATAGTGCTGGACTTCAGGAGGGCCTACTTGGGAGGATGGGGAAGTGGTAGAAGTGGGTACCTGGCCAGAATTCAATCTAGCATGGACACTAACCAGAGGTGGGAGCTCATGAAGCTGGGGACAGTGGGAGGCAACCAAGACCTGCTGCAAAGCCCAGAGCAAGAAGGCTAGGGCTAAGAAACTGATCTGGTTGAGCAAGGAGGTCATGGAAAAGGTACAGAGGAAAAGAGCTGCCTTTAGGAAGTACAAGAAAACAGAGAGGGGAGGACAGGGAGGAGTACTTGACAGAATCAAAGGAGGTGACAAGCTTAGTAAGAGGAGCCAAAGCATCTAGGGAACTCAGGCTGGCACAAGGCATTAAGAAGGGGGAGAAGGACTTATTTAAGTACATCAGGGAGAAAAGAGCTGTAAGGACCACATAGTAAGGATTAGGAGGAGGGGTGGTTGGTGAAAGCAGGGTGCGATAATGCGGAAGCATTAAATGAGTACTTCTGCTCAGTATTTACTAACGAATAGGGGGGACACCCAAGGTGGAGAAATGGCAGAAGCAGGGGGGAAGGGTGACAGATGGGAAATCATAGAGTGCAGAGTTCGAGAGGGTTTGAAGGCACTGAGGGTGGACAAGGTGCCACGCCCAGATGGCATCCATCCCAGGGTACTGAAGGATGGGCAGAGGACTTGCCATGACCTTGGCAGACCTATTTAATGCCTCACTATTTAGGTGTATACCTCAGGACTGGAGGATGGCTCATGTGGTGTCCTCCACAAGAGTGGCCACAAGGATGAACCGGGAACTACAGACCAGTGAGCCTCACATCCATCGTGGTAAGTTAATGGAGACTATCCTGAAGGAGAGACTGGTGGCCCTCCTAGAGGCCAAAGGACTACAGGACAGCAGACAGCATGGCTTCATATGTGGCAGATCCTGCCAAACCAACTTGATCGAGTTCTATGACTGGGTAACTAGGCACTGGACAGGGCCATGCAGTGATGTCCTGTATCTGATTTCATTAAGGCATTCACTCAGTGCCACATGGAAGGCTGGGAAGGAAGTTAGTAGGCACAGGGGCAGGTGAAAAGCTGGTGAGATGGGTAGGAAACTGGCTGCAGGGAAGGCAACAGAGAGTGTAGTGGTGGGTGGGGAGCCTCACACCCAAGGGCAGTGATGAGCGGTGTTCCACAGGGCTCAGTGTTGGGACCAGTGTTGTTTGGGATGTTCTATTGCAGACATATCATGGGACATCAAGAGCAAGATCTGTCTCTTTGCTGATGATACCCAGGTAGGCGCAGTGTTGGATGACCTAGGGGCTGGCAGGGGTTGCAGGATGATCTGGCAAAGCTTGAAACCTGGTCAGACACCTGGCAACTGGGTTTAATGCCAAAAGTGCAAGTGCTGCATTTTGGGATGAAGAACCCAAGGAGGAGTTACCAGCTAGGGGAGTGCAGCTATCCTAGACAGAGGAGGAGAAGGATTGGTGTGTACATTACAGGGTCAATGAACAACCGGCACAATGTAGAATGGTAGCTGCAAAGGCCAACAAAATGCTGGGTTGTCTTGCAAGGGGTATATCCTCGAGGAA
Organism: Neoceratodus forsteri; assembly: GCA_016271365.2. Classification (NCBI taxonomy): domain Eukaryota; kingdom Metazoa; phylum Chordata; order Ceratodontiformes; family Ceratodontidae; genus Neoceratodus; species Neoceratodus forsteri. The sequence continues at coordinate 63,041,209 of CM028130.1, forward strand.
GGAGGAGGTTATTCTGCCACTGTATAGGTCATTAGTTAGACCACACCTGGAGTACTGCATGCAGTATTGGCATCCGTGATCTGAAGAGGGACATTAAGTTACTGGACGGGTGCAGCTTAGAGTGACAAAGATGATCAAGGGGCTGGGGGACTATCATACGAGAGGAGGTTGAAGGAGTTGAACACGTACTCACTGAGGAGAGGAGAGACAGGGTGACATGATTGAAACTTTAAATACATGAAAGGAATAAACAAGACTGGTACAGAGGGGCTGTTCAAAGTAAGGGAGGGAGGGCCACCAGGGCCATGATATGAGACTGGAGCGAGGAAGGTTCAGGAGGGAGATGAGGAGACTTTTTTACAGAGAGTGGTGGCTGGGTGGAATGCGCTATCTGCTCGAAGTGGTATGCATTAGAACAGTGGATCGTATCAAACGAGGATGGACAGGACAAGGAGGGTTAATGAAGGGGAAGGTGGAAGGAGGGCAGCTGCAGAATAGAGGTGCTAGCTGCACATTCGAGCAGACTTGATAGACCACTAGGCCTTCATTTACTGGCAAATTTCATATGTTCATATGCTCTGTGTCCTGGCATCCACATTGGTGTTGCTGTGGACCATTTCTGGCAGCTATCCATGCTCTTGCTGTGCCGCTCTGCTGTGTGCTCTGCAGTGTCATGCATGCACCGACCAACAGACATGGTACTCCACTCCTTTATGCATGCCCAGCTGGCTGATCTGTCAGCTGACATCATCGCATGCAAGGATGCATGGACAGTCCGCCATGCTGCCTGGGATGGCTGGTCACACACTGTGGGCATGCATGGCTATTTGTTTCATCCCTGTCCCACAAGATGGTGAGACAGTCATCCTTATGGGGGTCTGTGATCAGGTCAGTGTGTCTTCAGAGGGTGCATCATAGGGGTGGGTTTTTTACATCATCTATACTGTTCAGTAGTGGCTCAGGTCCTGGATGGGTGGCGTGGGTCAGGATCGGGTGCTTCATGTGTTTGTGGAAAATCCACTTAACAGCAGCACAGCATCCTGACCTCCCTGGTCTGACAGTGTGTCAGGCATTGTCCTGGGTCAGGCCACTGTGTGTTGGGCTGCTGGAGCTGTTGGGTTGTTGTGTGTGGATGCAGCATGTCAGACTAGTAAGTGTTAGGATTATAAAAGGGTACCTAGCAGGGCAGGGTTTTCTTTGCGCAAGGAGAGTGGTCAGTGGTGGATGGGCAACTGGTATCTGGGCAAGATGGTAGTCTGGGTGGTTCCAGCTGCAGAAAGAGTTGTTATCTAGGGGTGATGGTCCAGCTCTAAGGAGGGTGTTTTGTTTGGTGAGGCTGGTAGGTTGGTCCAGCTGCAGGAAGGTGGTCTACTGAGGTGGGGAGGCAGGTCTGGGGGGTTCTATCTGTAGGGGATCTTGTCTGAGGTAGGAAGGATGGTCTGAGCAGCCAGCTAAGAGGGTGATAGCTGATGGTTAGAGGCTGGTTTGGGGCTTTAGGTGGACTAGCTGCAGCAAGGTACACAGCTTTGGGAGAGGTCTATTGGGATGTTAATATGGTTGTCCAGCTGGATGGTCATCTGGGCTGGGGGTGTTCCTGGTTGTGAGTGGTCATGGGGGGCAGGTCCAAAGGCTGTACTTGGGAACCCTCACTGAAGTCAAATACTAAATTTAGTATTAAAGCATTCATTGATTTGCCTTCAAAGACTAATTTAGTCATTTTTAATAATCTTTAATCATCATTCAAAATACAACCGCTAAGAATACTAAGTTCACTAAGTTCTAAGAAGTATTTCGCAAGACTAGTTGTTCAACAGCAAGTTATTGTTAAATGAAGATTAGAAATAGATCTGCAATGCTCTTAAAAGTACAATTTATTTTAATACAACTGAATCATAAATGAAGATTACAGTCAGTGGAGTAGTTTTAGGATTTATATTAGCCAATCAAGGCTGGGTACATTACCATGCATTTCAGTTCTACTACAAGGAGACAGATAAAACAACCAGCAACACTAATGAATTTTAGAGAAGGTAAGCAATCATAAATGTAGGTTTTACCTGAAATAATATGATGCAAAAAAGTTGGCAGTGTCCCTTTAAAATCTATTCTAAACTACTTTTCCCACTCAGTCTACTCAGTCAGAAGCCTACATTTCCAGCTCACTTCCTGTCTGTGTCCAGCCTGATGAAACTGCACAAGCACTCTGTGGTCTCCATTTTTGAACAATCGGAGTTTCCTACAGCTAAGATTTACATGTTAAGGTAAGAGCTTATATTTAAAAAGTACATCTTTTAACTCCCTGAAATGTTAAATACAGTAAGGAATTATTACCTGGATGTTTTTTTTTTCTAAATGAAATGCTGTGCAGGTTTTACAGTCAATGTTTTGTCTTGAAAACATTTCTTCTTCTCTGAACTTGTGCTAAACTTTTGAACACAAGTTTTATTTTTCAGTCAACCCCACTCCTTTAAAGTGTCTAAGATGCATTGTGCTCTAGATTACTTGTTATTTGTGGAATTTTTGTTGATTTAGTTACTTTAAAGTAGTGGGGGTGGGGCAGTGAGAATTAACAGCAGGAAGATTGTATAACTGAGCAAATTCAGAATGTATTTTCTGTGTATCCATTTAGTAACTTATTTTAAATTATATTTACAGAGAAAGATTACAACTTTTTTTATTTGAGAAAATCTGGAGTTACCTGCAGATAAAGGAAAAAACATTTACTGCAGATATTTGAGTGTGTTTGTGGAGGAACTGTCTTTTGTATTTAATATTTGTATTTAACAGTTGCATGTGTTAATCCATTTTGTAATCTGGGTATCAGTGCATTTTTTTTTTGCTGAAGACTGCATTAATTTATATTTTATGTTGATTTTTGTTTTGTTGACCGGCTATAATACATTAGACAGATTCTTGCCTATTTTCAGGCACAACCCGAGGTGGGGGATACAGATGAAAGCCAACTGACCTTGAACCAGAGTAAGCTGTTGGTGGTATTTTAGTGAATTGGGGGAAAATTTGGCCAGGCACTAGAGAAAATTCTGCTTTTTTTCAAAAGTGCTATGGATCTTTAACATCCACCTGAACTGTCACCAGAATAGGCACATGGGACCTCGGTTTAACATCTCATCTGGAAAGACAGTTCCTCAGGAGTGCAGCCATCCCCTTACAAGCTGTACTACAGCATCAGTATTTGGGATAACTCAAGTGCCTGTATGGGAATAGAACCCACTGCCTTCTGATCTCCCAGCCTTGGAGGCAGTGTGTTACTGTTGGCCACTGATACTGCAAATGCAATATGTTAGTGTCAATGTGATTTCTTTTTCTCTTATTACATTGAGAAGGATGGGGTCCCATGGTTGGATGATGGGTGATCAGGGGGTCTAGTGTAGTGAGGTTCTGCTCTGACAGAAAGGTGTGTCCAACTTTGGAAAGGGTGTTCAGCTCTGGGGCGGTTAGCTCAACCTGCAGAGGGGGGGGGGACTGGTCTGTGGGTGGGAATGAACACAGGGGTCCAGCTGCAGGAGGATTGTCTGCTGGGGAGACTAGTCCAGGGTATGAAAGAGTGAGCCAGCAGCAGGAAGGGTGGCTGTGGTGGTGGTGGTCGGGCTAGTTTAAGGTTGCAGCGAGGTCCAGCTACCAGGTGGTGGCTGTGGATGGAGGCTGGAAAGGGACTCTGGTGATCTAGCCGTAGGCTGAGTGGTTGGTGGGGACCAAGTGGTCCAGGGGTTTGAGGGACAGCCGATATGCAGTTTGTTAGAGTGGAGGTTTGGGGTGGTGCTCCAGCTACATGGAGGTTGTATAGAATGTAGTTGGAGGCTGGTCCAAATGTAGGGAGGTGGCTGGCTGGGTAGCGGCTGGCCTGGAGCCAGTGTGGTGCTCTAGCCCAGTGCTCATTATGTGAAAGGCTGGGGCTAGAAGGGTTTGTCCAGCTGCATGGAGAATAGTGTGGTGCCTGGAAGGGTGACCCTAGCAGAGGAGGAGGGTGGTTGACTCATTGGGGGTGGGCAGGGCTAAAGAGATTGGATCAGCCTAGGAGGGATCCAAAGTGGTGAACTTAATTAGAAACTGGTTAACATGTGCCCTTCAGCTTAACAGTAGCACTATGACTCGCGGGGAGGTAACCTTGTTAAGGAATGAGCTGGCCAGTGGCTCACTGGGGAGGGAGGAGGATCAACTGTTATACAAGAGGCCTCTTCTGGGAAGGAGGACAGCCCGCGATCGGGCACCGGGGTTTATATGCGTCTCTGCCCGCGATCGGGCTGTGGGCTGCGGGGCTTATATGGCGTGTTCTGCCCGCGATCGGGCTGTGGGAGGTGGGGGGGCATGTAACTGTGATGCCCGCGATCGGGCTGTGGGAGGTGTGGGGGGGGCATGTAACTGTGATGCCCGCGATCGGGCTGCAGTGTGCATCGGTCCCCGACGGCTGCTGCCTGGCAGGGTGGCCAGGAGCAAGTCCTCGGGGATCGGCGCACCTACATGCAAATGGCATGCAAATGGGGCCATAAAGAGATGCAAATGGCCCCCCCTGCGCCTTGCATAAATTATGGCCCCATTTGCATGTCACCTTTTGAATATCGGAAATTTGCGCATGGCGCAATGGTACTTGCGCCACCGCAAGTTGAATGCTCAACTCTGGCAACTTGGCGGTGAAGCGCAAGTTCCACTGCGCTTCATCTTGCCAAGTGCTGTGGCTCAGGGGTGATATTCAAGGAGTTGCTCAACAGCGCAACTCCTTTGAATATCACCTCACACCCCCCGCGCAACTATTTTGAGCAGCGCGAGGGCTTGCGCCCAGACTGGCGCAGTTTGAATATCTGGGCCATATTGTATAAACAGAATATGACATGGCCGACTGATCATATTTATTCACTGAGGATCATGATATTCACCGCGGGCTTCTCGCCACTCGTGAGATATCACTGATATCATTGGCCTGTCGTGAAGATAAATATGGTATCTTCAGTTGGGACATGTCATATCCCCTATTATATATATATATGTATATATATATATATATTGTATATACACAACACACACATATATATATATATATATATATATATATATATGTATTTTTTAGACATAGCCCCACAAACTCAGTGGCAAAGAAAAACTGATTCCTGAAATTTCAGGAGGAAATTCTTGATCTAGGAACCCGGGGCTCGATTCCAAGGTGGCTTAAGCTGGTACAAGCTGATTTATGCCAAACTCCTGGCATGCATTGCAACCTCCACCATGCCTTTTGCCTTTTGAGATTCCAAAAGGTGTCTTGCACCATGCAGTGTGTAGGTTGCGCCAAATGTGGGATACACTATCAACTATGCTGCAACCCACAACAACATGGTGCAAGGGTGAGTTATGGCAACATCTGTGCCCTATTCCAAAAGGGCGGCTGCCGTAACCCACTCACACTATTCTAGGAGCCACAATGGCACAGCAGACTTAGAACATCCTGGAGATGCTCTAAGGGGCATCTGTCAGTGCCATTCGACAGATGCCCACTCAGTAGCACCGCAATAGGCATACCATTGTGCTCCCCGTGCCCCCCCAAACACATCCATGCCTCCCATGCCCTGAATGTCGGGGATCACCGGGGTCTGATAATCATTGTGCCCCCCAAATGCCAGTGCCACCTGGCCAGATCCCCCAATGCCACCTGGTGCATGTGGTGGTGTTGCAGGGTGAGGGAAGGGGCTCAATCTGGCAGTCCTCAGCAGGCTGCAACTTGTAGTATGCATGGCTATTGCACCATGCCCGTGGTGTTTGCCCATGACTGCTGCAAGTCACAGGTCATAGGTGCCGGGACCATGCCACTCTTGGAGTATGGTGCAGGGTCCCCAGCATAGCAGTGAATGTTGCATCTCGCATATGCCTATGAGTTGCGACATTCATTTTGGAATCGGCACCCCCGTTTTCAGTTCTATATCTCTGTAAAGTAAGGGTGCTTTTGAAAGGATATTGCAGAATCTTTTAAGATATTGATCAATTAGTTGAGTTTATTAGGAATTACAGATGTGCAAAAGCAGCAACTGCTAAAACCTCAGATTCAGAAGAGTCCAATAATACCAGTGGAGCAAGCTCTTTCTTTGAAAGTATGGAACAGAATACAGGGAAGAAAACAGCAGCTAAAAGGAATAGAGTTTAAATGATGAAGTGACCAAATTGATTGTATAACATGGGCAGGATTCACAAATGAGATGTTCCAGGTGCAAATGAGCTGGGCCAGCGCAAATAGGATGCACTCACCAAACGCCATGCAATACACAAAGGGATGTACCATGGGATGTGCCATTGCGCAACCCCAATGTGAATCATGAGGAAAGGGCAGGGCACAAGTAGAGATGTGCCAGCACATCCAGGATGCCCACAATCACACAAGGGAGCAACACAGTGAATAGACAGCAACCCAGCAAGGCATGTGGGAGCAACAGGTGACAATGAACTGGGACAAAAGAAAGAGGGACACATGACCGAAAGGACAAACCAGAGTGGCCAAGGGCAGAACAGTGACTGAAACAGGCACAATAATGAGACTGGGCATATAGAGCAACTCCCAGAGGCTCAGGCCACACCCCACACAGGCCCATGGCAGACACACAGAAGGAGTACACTGTAGCCAGCATGGTGCCACATAACAGCGGGTGAAAGAAAACATAGAAACACAGAATTTGACTGCAGATAACAACCACTTGGCACACCTAGTCTGCCCATTTCCCTACCTAATGGATAAGCTGCAGATCCTAGTTAACCAGCAGCCTACTTCTTCCTACCCCCAACCCCTAGAATTGCCTTATGACTGTCCCATGCATGATTGAATTCCACCACTGTTTTTGAATCCACAACCTCCTCCAGAAGGCCGCTCCATGCATCCACAACCCTCTCTGTGAAAAAATACTTCCTTAAATTACCTCTGAGCTCTCCCCCTCTTCAAATTGTGCCCCCTTGTTTCTTGCACACCTCTTTTTTGGAAGATGCCCTCTTGGACTTTGTTGATTCCTTGAGGTACTTGAAAGTTTCTATCATGTCCCCCTCTCCCTCCTTTCCTCGAGGCTATACATATTAAGCTCCTTAAGTCTCTTCATATGTCTTCCGGTGCAGACCCTGCACCATTTTAGTTGCCCTCCTCTGGACAGCTTCCATCCTGTCTATGTCTTTGTGGAGATTGGGTCTCCAGAACTGCACTCAGTACTCCAGATGGGGTCTGACCAGCTGTTTGTACAGAGGGATAACTTCCTGTTTTCTACTGGTGATGCCTCTCCGTATGCATCCCAGTATCACCCCAGCCCTCCTTGCTGCCCTCTCACATTGCTTGCCCACCTTTAGGCCATCTGATATGACTACCACCAGGTCCCTTTCCATTTTTGTTGTTGTTAGTATCTCACCCCCCAACTGTGTACTCTTCCCCTGGATTTTTGTTTCCCAGGTGCATTACCTTGCACTTCTTAGCATTGAGTCTAAGCTGCCATACATTTGACCATTCCTCTAACCTTGCCAAGTCCCTTCTCATCCTTTCTGCCCCACCTTGTGCATCAACTCTGTTGCAGATCTTTGTGTCATCTGCAAAGAGACATACTTTTCCTTCCAGTCCCTCTGCAATGTCACTTATGAAGACATTGAAGAGGACTGGTCCTAATACAGAACCCTGCAGTACCCCACTAGTAACCCCCCTTTCTTCAGAGTGGACTCCATTTACTATTACTCTATGTGTCCTATTCTCCAGCCAATTCTTTACCCAGGCTGTCATCTTGGGACCCACTCCCAGGCTGGCTAACTTGTATATCAAACTTTTGTGTGGGACTGTGTCAAATGCCTTGCTAAAGTCTAGGTAGACCATGTCCATAGCCCCTCCCTGATTTACTGCTTTGGTCACTCAGTCAAAGAAATCTATCAGATTCGTCTGACATGACCTTCCCGCTGTGAATCCATGCTGCCTTGGGTCCTGTGCCCCCTCTGACCTCTAGATACTCAACAGTTCTTTCCTTCAGAAGTGATTCCATCATTTTCCCTATCACTGAGGTTACACTAACAGGTCTGTAGTTTCCTGCTTCTGCCTTGCTCCCACTTTTGTGAAGGGGAATCACATCTGCCCTCCTCCAGTCCTCGGGTACCACCCCATCCTCCCATGATTTGTTAAAGAGGATAGACAGTGTTGTCACTAGTTCTACCCTAAGTTCTTTTAGAATTCTGAGATGAATCCCATCAGGCCCCATTGCTTTGTCCATCTTCAGTTTTAAGAGTTCTTTCAGAACCCTTTCTTCTGTAAATGGGCTGGTATCAACTTCTGTATCCAGAGTGTTTCTATTGTTTGTTTTAGGTACCTCCCCCTCTTCATTTGTAAATACTGAGCAAAAATATTTGCTTAGTATCTCTGCCTTTTCACAGTCACCCTCTACCCACCCTCCCTTTATTAAGCCTCACTATCCTCCTTTGGTCTTCCTTCACTCCTGCTGTACCTATAAAAGGTTTTATCCCCTTCTTAACTGAGTTGGCTATCTTTTCCTCGGTTTGGGCCTTTGCTGTTCTGACTGCCTTCCCAGCTTCCTTTTGCTTTAACTGATACAGTTCTCTGTCCTGCTCCTTCTGTGATTTCTTGTACTTCCTGAATGCTTTCTTTTTCTCTTGAACCTTCACTGCCACTTCCTTTGAGAACCATAGTGGTTTCTTACATCGTTTTGTTTTATTTGCTTCACACAAAGGCTTGCTACAGCTGTGATGGCAATTTTTATTATTCCCCATTGTTCTTCCACCCCCTCCTTCCTGCCCATTTGCTAGTGCATTCCTTAGGCACTCACCCATTTTGGCAAGTCAGCCCTCCTAAAGTCCAGTACTTTTGCCTTTGTATGGCTCGACTCTATTGCTGTGTTTATTGTGAACCATACTGTTCGATGGTCGCTAGTTCCCAGATGGCTACCCACTTCTACATCTGTGATCCTCTCTCCATCTCCATTTGGGAGAACCAGGTCTAAGATTGCTCCCTCTCATGTGGGTTCCAATACTAGCTGTCTAAGGCATGCCCCCTGTAGGGCATGTAGAATAACCCCACTCTTCGAAGTGGCTGCTGCAACTGCACTCCAGTTAACATCTGGCATATTCAGATCACCCATCAGCAATATCTCCCCTTTTTCTGCCATTCTAAGTATACTTTCTATCATTTCCTTGTGAATTTCCTCCCCCTGAGAGGGGGGTCTGTATACAACCCCTGTGCGGATTGTGGTGCCATTGCCTGTTTCCAAATTGACCCACAGTGCTTCTTCTCCTCCCTGTTTGCCCTTTTGTTCTGTTGCTTTGATTCCTTCCCTTATGTAAAGAGCTACTCCTCCTCCTCTTTTACCCTCCCTGTCCCTCCTGTAGATAGTGTATCCTGGTATGTTTACGTCCCAGTCATGGTTTTGTGTGTACCATGTTTCTGTGACTGCCATGATATCCAGATGTTCCTCCTTCATCAAGGCCACTAATTCAGGAAGCTTGTTACCCAGACTACGGGCAAGACCAACACCACAGGTGGCCAAGACTGTGGTCATGTGGGAGGCCACACAGGGTGACACCGCCATATGCTGGGCAGCAAACAGTGCCATACTGCCAGTCCAAACCCCCAAACACAGATCACCACACACAGTGCCACAGACCAATAGAACAGCAGTGCCATGTAAGCATGCCACAAGCAGAAAACACATACTGGGGGCAGAGACATGAGCAGCAGGACATAAGGCCCACGCACATGCCACAAGCAAAGTTGGGGCCATACGGAGGTGGGAGGCAGGGGAGAAACAGAACAAGCACATACGGGTGCACATGGAGGCATGGCTGCAAATGGACAATGAAGGACCACAGACACCATGTCAGATAAGCAATAATTTAATACAAAACACATCAACAACAAAAATAACAAGAACAAAAAATCAAACCACACAAAACTATATTCAGTGGATGATAGAAAAAGGGAAGGGTGTGAGGGACTATTTGCAGTAAAATGAGTGCATAAGGGGGGAAGGGGTGGGGACAGCAAAATAGATAGGGAGGGTGGGGGAACATGCAATATCAGTACATTAATTATAGCCATATATAATTTGTACAGCTAGTGGCGTGGCCGCACAACACGCCACTGCAACCCCCCATGGCCATGTGCTGACAGCAGTGCCCAATGTACGCAGCAGTTGGCCCTGCATTCTCAAGATGAGCCACAGTGAATCTTGAATGGCCCACTGGACTCTGTGTACTATGTCCTGCTGCCACTCTAGGGGTCCTCCAATGCCAGTCCCAGCACCACGATCCGGGGAACCTACAGCAAGAACACATAGAACACATATTAAGTGCCATTGAAAACATGCAGCCCTCACCGAGCAGAAGCCCACCCCACCAGACAGACACTGCACACACGAGGTAGCCACCTACCTGCACCCACATGGACACCAGGTTGCACACCATATTCGGCCCTCCACTGTCTCTCCTCAGCGGCCTCCATGGCCTGCCATCTGTGCTACAGCCCTGCAAGACACAACAGACAGAGAACACCATGAGTAGACACATCATTGCACCAACCCCCCCAACACCAGTGTGGTCATGCAGTGGTGGTGTACACAACCAATCCAAAAGCCGGTGAATGGCCTTGCAGTCTGCAGCTGCACACAGCAGCCTTGCCTGAGCCCCAAAGTGCCCAGCTCCAGTTATGCACTGCACACGGTGGTCCCACCCCATGCATGACACAGTGTACCTGTCCCACACACACACACACACACACACACACACACACCACTGCAGAGAGGCCCACCCCATGTGGCATGCATGACAGGGCACCACAGAGCAGGTACAGCCACAACTAAGTGTGCGTGTCAGTGAGTGCCCATGTGAGTGTGATGTTGTGATGTGACCTATCCCCACCCCACAAGTGCCTGTGCATCACACGTACACATGATATCTATCTGGTAGTGGAAGTGCACCCCTGCATGCACACTCCAGCAGCTGCTCCAGATGGACCTGTTCCCTCTGGCCAAGGTCACCATATTGGTGCCTGCACTGTTCCCCGGTGCAGGGAACCTCTGTGTGCCACACCAACCTCTGGAAAATGGTGACCCATACCTGTACCCTGGGCATCTGCAGGTCCTCCCTCCCAAAAAGATGCCCTTCCACCTGCAGCACCAGGGCCAGCAGATGTAGCAGATCCACCTCAGACCAATTCATGGCTCTTAGTCAAGTCCTTCTTGCTCTTGGCATGTCCACAGCAAAACCAGCACATAGCAGTGTGCAAGGACTGCACCGTTGAAATGCCAAATGGTGCCACATGCACCACTAGGCCACATGCAAGTCTCCGCACACAGAAGTGAAGTGCGATTGGTCAGTCATACGCCAATGGGTGCATGTGCAATGCACATTATTATGGTGGGAATACGGGGTCATGGGTCATGACTGAGTTGCACATGCACAATACAAGGCATCCACAGTGATGTGTGTGTCATGCATCATCGTGCATTGTGCCTGTGATGTGCAGTAGCACAATGCTGTGCTATGGCATGTAACACACAATCAGCGTACAACCATGGACAGGTGGCATAATGTGCATTGCACTGATGGATGTGCATGCACGTACAGACAGCACCATGCAATGAGCATTATATGCATGTCCGTGATGCAACTGTTGGGCAGATCACACATATGCATTGCAGCGGCAGACATACAACAGACACAGCGCATGTGCACAGAATGCACCCATGCACTTGCACCCCATTCAGGAAGATACCCCAAACACACCGAGCATGCGCGGGTAATGTGCCATTTGGAAATGCACCCAATGCAGCAGATGTACTATGCTGACTGAGATGAGCTGAAAGCAGTTTTTCAATTCACAGGCAATGCGCCCAGATCAGCCTATTAACATATTCAGTTGCATCTCAGCTGTTTAGCATCTCATTATCACTGCCCCAGTCCTCATTTGCATGCCCTGAGCCATAAATGCTCCCAACTCAGACTACACTGAGAATAGGTGACTGAGAGGATTAACAGCCTTGAAGGTGAGTACTATTTTATTTTTTTATGTGTTTATTTAGTTTGTGTTTACCAGGTATGTGCACTAGACAAATTCTGCCTCTTTTCAGGCTTGACCTGGGGGAAGGGGATACAGATGAATGTCAACTGACTTTGAACAGAGTAATCTGTTGGTTTACAATACCATTGCTAGTGTAGCCAATCCACAGGATGCAAAGGTCAGTGGACAGCCTGTTGAGATCCAGACATCTGGAGGGACAGCAATTGCACACCATGCTGTGCCACACATTGTCCCATAGACCACCCTATGATGAGGGGATTGCTGGAAGCTGATGTGCCTGAATGAACGGTGAGGTGTGCATAGTGTCAGTGATGGCCAGACCAGCTGTATGTGTATCTGGACATACAACACTGGTGTCATGTCCATGGCCATGCAGCTGTCCATGGCAGTCCAGATGACCATGGTGGATGCAGCTCTGCCTGCCACAACACACCATGCACAACAACAGACATTCACTGACTGCAGGCCTTGTCAGGCAGTTGCTGTGGTGCCACACTGCAAGCACTGTACAGCAATACTGGGTACATGAGGACTTGCATGTGTATGCCTAATGTCTGTCTCTACTCTCCCACAGAAGCCAGAATGTCTGAAGGAGACAGTGCCATCACTTGCAGGTGACCAAATTTCATCAAAGATGAAGAGAGGGCCCTCATAGAAGCATATAACCTGTGTCGTGATGTACTGACAGGCTGGGGTGGCAGCTGTGCAGCACTGGAGGAGGGCTAGGAGGCAGTGGCATGCCATGTCAATGCTGTGGGCAAATACAATCGGACCCCACTGAAGTGCAGGAAGCACCTGAGTGATGGCAAGTGGAAGGCCAAGGAGAAGGTGGTCCACATTGAGAATTCCTTGAGCAGGACAGGGGGTGGCCCACAGTCCAATGTGCTCCTCAGCCTAAATGAGGAGCTGCTAATGGCAAGCATTGCCAGTTCTGCTGTGCAGGGTGTTCCTGGAGGGGGGATTCCAGAGAGGTGGCAGTCCACTGCAGCACTGAAAGTAGCCATGCCCATGACACTTGTCAGGCCATGTGTGCCCTGGCAGCTATGCCAGCCCCAATGTATGCCACTGTGTAACTGTGTTTCAATGGGATGTACCATGTGTGGCAGTGGCCCATGCATGGCCCATGCTGTGCTACCCTGTCTCTGACAGTCCATGCCTGTGGTGGCACATGTGCTGGGCTGTGCCAGTTAGGGTACTGGAACACTAACACTGTTGGATGTGCATGTTGTGGCATTAGCACACAGGGTGCCATGTGGCCATGTCCTGTCATCATGCAGCCCCAGTCAGCAGGTGTATGGCAGCATCAGCATTACAGGCACTGCACAATGTGCCAGGGACTGTCATGCACATCCATGGCACAACACTGTGACACGCTCTACATGTATGTATGCCACTGTATAATCCATTGACACTGACCATCATCTCCCTTCTTCTTTTCACAGCTCCATAATGCCTCACAGGTGTGGCCATGACCATGGCTGCACAGGATGCCTCAGCGGGCAATGATGCTGGCCCCATCACACAGGCCTGTGGGCATGGCAGTGGATGGTGCCATCCCTGGACCATCCACTGCACCAGTGTCACCAGCTGCAGCACCAGGAGTGGCTGGTCCCTCAGGCACTTCAGTATTGTTGCCATTGCTGGTGGGCATGACACCACATGGCTGAAGGGTCTACTGGGTTTTTCTGATGATGACCCAGCAGATGAAGTGGACATCACTGAAGCTCTTCTCATGCTTGCATCTGGCATGCAGGGGGGCATACAGTGATGTCTCTGCAGATGATGATGCCACACAGATACAGGGAGACACACTCGACTGTGGGACAAGCAGCAAACAGGTGCCTGTTCTAGTGGCCCCAGATGCCATTGATGGCCCTGCTGCATGTGGCACAGATACAGACTCCACACAGCTGCCTGTTGCAGTGGGTGTTGTGCCCTCTGCATTTATCTGATTTAACAAGTTTTATTAGTTTAAGCACCAGTCAGAGTACATTAGATAGTACATAAACACAACAAAGTAATAGGCGCTAAATACATACCTCAAATTAAAACCCAATCCCTACCCCTCTCCCCTGACTACACACTATTAAATACCTTCAGTATGTCTCACCTAGAATATAACTAATCATTATTATGGTTTCCAGACTATCAGTAGGGTCTCTAGGCTGCCCCAGAGAGACAAATAAGCTTCTAATCTATTCTGCATAGATGCAATGTGTCTTTCCAATTGTAATGCCTGGCCAATTTCTTTGTACCACTCCATTACATTAGGGGACTTATCTTCTATCCAATATCTCATAATTATCAGTTTAGCTATCGCAGAGATAAGTATCATATGTGCTTTCCTAACTTTGGGGATATCACCTGGGAAATAATTTATTAAACAGACTTCAGGGGTAAATAAGGTCTTCAAGCCAAGGATAGGATCTAAAGCATTATTAATGGATTGCCAGAAGGTCTGCACATAGGGGCACAACCATATCATATGATAAAGGGAGCCAGTGACACCCATGCCGTCTGCATTTAGTACAGGTGTGGTGGCAGGGCCATCAAGGATGTCATGTCCAGGTGCTGTGGGACACACACAGGCACCGTTGGAATGTGACACCACCAGCTGTGGACATGATGGGGCAATGCATGTCCATGCCCCTCCCATGCCACTGCCTGCCGTGATGCAACCACCACCCTTGGATGCCCCGCAGCAGGCTGGATTACCACCCACCCATTGGTGATGCCACCTTGAGCCATCACCCACCGCCGAGATTGAGGGTTATGTTCACATCCTGCGTGATACTGTTGAGGGGAAGGCAGCCCTAAATGTAAAATTCAGGGACCTCCAGATGCTTATGGTCCTGGAGCACGAGGCTGTGGTTGCATGGCAGGCCAAGATGTTGGCAGAGGCATGCCTACTGTGGGTGCTGTATATACCGGTGTGACAAAAAAGATCATGACCGGCATTACAGCAATGGGCTCCATGTCGACTGCAAGTTGCAGTCGGCATGGAGATGCACAGTTTGGGAGTGTTTTTTACATGTGGGGGCTCTGCCTTCAAACCCCCATGCAGGGGGGCTTCACCCTCTGCACCCCCTAACTAAAGGATTCTAACTCCAGGTCAGAGTTAGTTCAGCAAGGGGGTGAAAGTCAAGGGAAGTGGTTGCCCCCTTCCAGGGCCACTTCTATGGTGGCATGGCACTGTAGTCAATATTGACACATGTCACCGTAGAAATGTAACTATAATGGTGGCATACCCTGTGGGTGGGCATGACCACAGCTCTGGAGTGGACTGCAGCTGCTGCTGAGGCAGTGTGTGCTTCCGGTATGCGCTGTGGCTGTCAGACCTCCAGCTGGACACCAAGAATTGCCTCCTGCACACCCAGGCAGCTGCATCAAGTGGACCCATTCCTGCTGACACCATCGCCATATGTCACACTGCCCGGCATCCCCAGCACAGACATGGCTCATGGGGCCATAATACCAATGAGCACCCATTCATGGTCTCATTGCAGTACTCCTACAGGGGTGTTGGTAACACCCCCTGTGGCTGATGGTGCCATGGCTGCATCCACCAGTCATAGCAGAGGACACCCTCATGTCCGTGGTGGCCGTGGTGCTGCCCTATGATGTCCTGGTCCCTGTACCAATGGCTGCTGCACTTCCACCTCCCCCTCTCCTCATCCCCATTATCAGTCCCACCATCATGAATGGTGCTCCATCCATTGTGTCCTGCAGCTTTCTCTCCCTCTTTATGTCTTCTGCTCCTGTACTGCAGCCGCTGGCCTGCTGATGGCTTGCACTTAAGTCTGCTTCTTTTATATGTATCTTTCCATAGCACATTTGGTACTTGTGCCAAGTTTGCTGTGTAGTTGCACCTTCCTTTTGTACTGTGAATTGCTTTGCATTGTGAATGCATGTGTACGCCCCCTCTATTTGTGCTGCATATCATTATCATGCATCTACAGCACATCCTGTTCTGCACAGTGCAGCTGGGATGCGCTGAAACATATGCCCGGTCTGTGATTCATTCCATGGTGCATTTTTGGAATGCGCCAGCACATCTCATTTGTGTCCAGCACATCTCTTTTATGAATCCTGCCCCATGTTTTTCAATGTACAGAAGTACAACACGTGTGTACCAGTTTGTATTTTTTTCAAATTTCAAAAATTAGAATTATTAAAAAAAAGAACTGCAGCCCAGGGTATCCCATGTTTAAATCCCATAATTTGTGATAGGCAAAGGGCTGAAATTTGCTTAGCGAGTTAGTATGTGAATGTTGTAAAATACACAAAGTGCTGCCTTTGTGAAGTTTTCACTGCATGAAGTGATCCCTTTGCAATATGAAGTGACTTAAATTTATTGGTGAAGTTGCTACTTCACCATAATTTCACCTATCATTGTTTGATAAAGTGCCATCTTGCCAGGAATGCACAATGTGAAATGGCATTGTGGAGAAGTGAGACCTTCACAAAATAATTTGAAAAGGCAAATTTCACAACTTCACCAGAACTTTGCAGGTGAGGTGAAATTTTGCACATATATTGACTTTTGGCACATCAGGCATGTGGTGTGCCTTAGGGTTATCAATCCTAACACTCATCCCATTCCATCAGTAAATAAGATGAAATGGGAACAGTATCTGAGAATGGGGTGAGCATTAGGGATGACAACACCAAGGCACACCTCACACCTGATGTGCAAAGAGGTAAGATAGGTGAAACAGTAATGGTTTTTCCTGTTGCTGCCTGCAGGTTGGGGGTAGGGTGTTAGGGTTCAAATCCCTAATGCCACATTTCACTACTTTTGTCACTTTAACCCTAACTAAAGCATTAATGAAGTTTTTTGCAATTAATGTCCTTATTTTTTGAGATAGTATACTCATTTCATTATTTACCTGTGGGAGCCTGTACTCCCAAAAATCCATAATTATTTTGATAGTCTAATTGTATCCTTACTTGCTTGTGGGAGTGCAGTGCCCTATCGATGCACAGATGCATATATGTATGTTGCTGTGGAAGCCCAGCACTTGCATGTGTAGTAAAACATGAATAAAATTGTCAGCGTAGCCTTCTTGTTACCCCAGCTCATGAACCCATTATGGAAAATTTTGGAATCCCCATCAAAATGTGATTCTGTGCTACAGCAATGCCATTGAATTCCACAGGTACAAAAACACACCCTGATCAGGGTTTGATTTGTGAAAGCTGTCATGTTCATGAGGTGGTATAAAAATATGGTTATGTTAAAAATGTTGTGTTAACATATGTAAAATTGCCAAAGTTATTAGCAAGCATAGCAAAATTGCAACTTACTGTACATCTATAACTTTGTCATTTTTACCTATTTGTTTCCCAGGTTTTCAACATAGGCTCCTTTTGATCCACCTCATGAACAAGGGTGCAGCAAATGTTTTAATCCTGCCAAAAAGGTGATTTTGCCAAGTGACCAAAAAATTGCCTTTTGGAATTAATTTCCCAAATTCCACCAACACTGGTCATGAAGTTGGGTCCCAAAAAGGCCGTGTGAAAAATTTGGGTTCAGAATATTAAAAAGTGGGAAAGTTATGCATCAAAGTTGCAAACCCATTGAAAAACATGGAACAACATTTAGCTTAGCTTCTCATATTGCAGTTGGTGGTTCCAACAAGAAGATGTGTCTAAAATCAAAGAGTGGATCTTCACCTGTTCAGGTGACTGAGGGTGTGTGGGTGTGTGGGGGGTGGTGGGTGCCAGAGGGAGGTCAGGTAGGAGGGTGTTCGGATCAGCATGGGAACATTTTCTTTTTCACAGGAATAAAAAAAGACAGTGGGGGATGATTTCCATATTTTCAAACTGGAACAGGGATGGGGTGCCACTAGACACCAGGGAAAACCTTAAAAAATATGGGGATGGCAATCAGATGGTGGGGGAGAGCCACTGGACACCAGGGGAAAAAATAAATTATATGGGGATGTTAATCGGAGGGTGGTGGTGCCAGTAGAAACCATGGAACAATAAATTAAACAAATATTAATAAAAAATAATGAACTATAAATGCATACAGTATATATATATATATATATATATAGAGAGAGAGAGAGAGAGAGAGAGAGAGAATGAGATAAAGCAAGAGAGAGAGAAATGAAAAAATATATGGAAATATGGGGATGGCAATCAGAGGATGGGTTGCCACTAGAGTGTGGGGATTGTCACCATATACCAAAGAAACACATTCAAATTAAGGGGATGGATCAGAAAAGGCTTTTTCATTTAAAGGAATCCTTTTATGCATCAAACAAAAAAAGGGAATGAAAAAGAATTCCTACAAAACCCAAAAATTAATGAAAAACTAAGTCTGAAATCCTTTTCCATGTGACTAGATCCTTTTTCATTTGAACAAAAGTTTCAGATGAAAATGGACCCCTTGTCACAAAAAAAGAATTTGCGAAACAACGAAGTCCAAAAACTTTTTTCATGACAAGGGATCCTTTTTCATTTGAATGAAAATGGATAAATGAAAAAATCTAGAAAAAAAACTAAGTCTGAAATCCCTTTTTTTTAGTTGTTTTAACCAGGAATAGCACACTAAGCTGAAAGCTTGTTTACAGGAGCAACCTGGGAGCACAAGGAAGTTAAGTGACTTGCTCAGGGTCACATAATATGCAAGTGGAAGCTATGGGATTCAAACCCAGGTTTGGTCTGCTGGATGACACCAGATTTGCAGCTCAGAGCCTTAGACCACTGCACTATACTGACTCCTTTTTCATGAGAAGGAATGCTTTTTCATTTGAACAAAAAATAACTCACGAAAAAAGCACCAGCAAGTCATGAGTAAGGACTTTAAATGTTAAAAAAACACATTCCAGGGTAATTTTTCTACCAGCTAACTGCATAATCCACCTAACAGAGTACTAATGAACAAGATACATGTGCTGGTGTGTCTGCAGAATATCATTTATGTGGGTTTTTAATTTATTTTGGTGGGGGAGGAAATGGAAAACAAGATGGCAGCAAACAAAAAAGGATTTTTTTATCATGACAAAGGTTTGGCCAGAATGGAAAAGGATCCTTTTTAATTCAGGCCAAATTCTTTGTTTCATTCCAAGCAGCTATGCAAGAGACTGTACTGCACATTGACAATAACTGACATTTTTAAATTTAATAACTTTAAAACAGATAAATATATGTTTTCACCAAACAAGTGAATAGCACATCTGAAGGCCAAGCCCTTTCTACCATGAATATTTTAGACAAAAATTCCAAGCCATCTGGGCACAGCGCAATGAAAAATCAAAATGCAAAAAACTTTGTTACATATTTTCACTATCCACATCATAGAATCTGCACATCTGACCAGAACAAAACTTGGCACATCTAGAGACCTACCCCATGAGATCATGCATGCACAATTTTGTTCAAATCCATTTAACAGTTGTGAAGATATTAACATGTAAAAGGCAGGGTTTAACATAGAAAGCCTGGCACAATCCTTACTACAGTGGAGCTACTATGCCATTATAATATATTACAGTGACATCGTAGCACCACTATATTTAGGTTTGGTACAGCACTCCAATATTAAATTCATAGTTTTGCACCTTAATAACTTTGGCTTACTTTGATGAAATAGCTCAAACTTTGGCATGCACGATCATTCTGCTTGAGTCTCAAGATGTAAAAAGTGTTGTGATGGCATCTTATATCTTTTTTGAGATATAAAGTGGTAAAAACAGAAAAAAATAAACTTTTTTCCCCGTTCATTAACATAGGATTTTTTGCCATTGTCTACAGACCAGACATAATTCTAATTTTCTCTGAAATTTTCAGGGATGATGGGATTTGTACCAAGGGTATGACTTTGGATGGTTTGGTGAAAAAATATTTTACCATTTTTGAATTAAAACAATTGTTGTAATAGCAACAAGACAGGCTGGTAAAAGAAAACATTTTGAACTGTAAATTTACTATTCAAACTGTAAATTTACTGGTCCTGCCAGAGAAAATATCATTTGTGCTGTCAATCATCTTGTTTTTTTTTTTCCTGTGTTAACAAACTTTTTGTACACAAGTAATGCCTGGTAACTAATGAACAAGACCTGTAATTAAGTGTCTCTCACATACTTTATTGGATTCTTGAATTAGTATTTTTAAATTAACACTTGAAATATCACTTAGTGTGGTGGGAAACATTTTGCCAGTCACTTGCTTAGTTAAGGACCATTCTATCAGAAAATAACCATTCACAGCTCATTTCAGTTCTAAGTTTACTGCTCAAATGGAACAGATTGCAAACAGTGAAGGTGAATAATAGAGGGAATGTTAAAACCTCCCTGGTGTCTAGTGGTACCCCTCACCTGCCCATTGTCATCCCCTAATAAAATTATGTTGCAAATCAACATCATTATAGACATTCCCTTCAACTTTATCCAAAAACAACCAGAAATGACATAGCAAATACTTGTAGCAGTTCTACATGTAATCAGCTGATAAATGTCACTGTAGTGTTTATGTGTGCCTTATTGCCTTTATTTATTCACTGTTTAATTTTCTGTTGGTGTCCTTGTATGGTATTTTGCTGTGGGAAGTTTTTGAAAACAGACAGCTATCTGCCTTATGTACTTCTTCCAGTTATCAGTGTTAAATTACTCAATCAATGCTATGAGGGGGAGGCAGCAGCCAGGGAAGGAAGATGACTCCAGCACAGACTTGTTAAACCTTAAGGGTCAGCTATGGCAATAATATTATTGCTTATTAAATGATCCGCTCCTACCGCTTCCTTTGCCTGACTACCGTGCGCTCCATACACTTCTGAATCACAAAACTGCACTTGCCTCAGGCAATAAACTGATTTTGATGACAGACCCATGATCACTTTTATGATCACTGTCACCTGTCAACCAAAGTACAAATTGGGTCACTTTTACAATCACTGTCACCTGTCATTAAAAGTTAGTCTATCATCAGAATCAGTTTTACTATTAAAGTATTGTTTTACTGATATCTTATCTGTTGGCACCCACAAGACTGCCACACCTGTGTAACATGTAGCTCTGATGCAAGCCTGATGCCAGCTTACAAACAAGCTGTCCTCTCCCAATTTTCCCTCTACAGTGTCAGTGCCTCTTTGTAGTAAAACATTTAGTAATGAGCAGACTACATTAGGCATATGCAAAAACAAAAAAAAAGGTATTAACAGCTGCCTATTCCACTCTAAAACATTGTAGCTTATACAAACACAATTCCCATGAACAGGGGTTAACATCAGATTAAAAATGTTCTAGTCCTTATAACAATTTTACACAAAGTGATCTGTTACAGTATATGTGTGTGTGTTTTCTGGGGGGGTGGTCACAATACTGTAACCATAGCTGTCTGCATATACCCTGACTGACAAGCAACTGTACTGTGTTCTGACTCTTGGCAATAACACTTATTGCTGTCAAGATGTTACCCCCCCCATCCAACTACCACTGTCAATAGGCAAGAGAGTAATTTTTATTAAGCTGAGGAAAAATCATTTATTGTGACCAATGTTTTCCAGCATCCTGAATTCCTTTCTAGAATGTGTTATGAACATGTATATGTGTTTATTGATCACCAGTAATAGCTTTTTCCCACATAAGTAGCCCATTGATTCCAAACGATGAATATTTGTCTGGAACTTCACATCTTCCTGCTCATCTACTATAATTCTGGGATAATAAATGTCATACTGTTTTAGGTGCCTTTATTATTAACTTCTTTTCTACCATTTTCATAGACCATGCAAACTTTTGATGTTGATTGATATTTTGTCTGTTGCTAGCCTTGCTTGTAGAGCAGAAAGCATCTAAATAAAGGAGCTACATTTTCTTATTAATTTAAAACTTATATCTCTGCAGGAGTCAGTGTCTGTTGAGATTAAGTAGACAGATACTTTATTAGAAGTAGAAAGGATCTTATTTAGGGTTAAAAAAGAAAGAAAAGAAAGAAAGTTGGTGTGTGTTCTGTGCTGGGAAGGGTACTGTATCAGCTGTCTTTGCTAAACCAGTAGGAGGAAAGAGAGCTTAATTGGGGTTGTGGCTTAGACACTATAAAAGCAGGTGACTCAAATTACAACTTCCTGTTGCTAGCCTTGCTTGTAGAGCAAAAAGCAACTAACTAAAAGAAGCTACATTTTCTCATTAATTTAAAACTTTTATCTCCACAGGAGTCAGTGTCTGTTGAGATTAAGTAGACAGATACTTTATTAGAAGTAGAAGGGGTCTTATTTAGGTTTAAAAAAAGAAAAGAAAGAAAGCTAGTGTGTGTTCTGTGCTGGGAAGGGTACTGTATCAGCCGTCTTTGCTAAACCAGTAGGAGGAAAGAGAGCTTAATTGGGTGTGTGGCTTAGACACTATAAAAGCAGGTGACTCAAATTACAACTTCCTGTTGCTAGCCTTGCTTGTAGAGCAGAAAGCAGCTAACTAAAAGAAGCTACATTTTCTTATTAATGTAAAACTTATCTCTCTGCAGGAGTCAGTGTCTGTTGAGATTAAGTAGACAGATACTTTATTAGAAGTAGAAGGAATCTTATTTAGGGTTAAAAAAAGAAAGAAAAGAAAGAAAGTTGGTGCGTGTTCTGTGCTGGGAAGGGTACTGTATCAGCTGTCTTTGCTAAACCAGTAGGAGGAAAGAGAGCTTAATTGGGGGTGTGGCTTAGACACTATAAAAGCAGGTGACTCAAATTACAACTTCCTGTTGCTAGCCTTGCTTGTAGAGCAAAAAGGAACTAACTAAAAGAAGCTACATTTTCTTATTAATTTAAAACTTACATCTCCACAGGAGTCAGTGTCTGTTGAGATTGAGTAGACAGATACTTTATTAGAAATAGAAGGGGTCTTATTTAGGGTTAAAAAAAAGAAAGAAAAGAAAGAAAGTCGGTGTGTGTTCTGTGCTGGGAAAGGTACTGTATCAGTCGTCTTTGCTAAACCAGTAGGAGGAAAGAGAGCTTAATTGGTGTGTGGCTTAGACACTATAAAAGCAGGTGACTCAAATTACAACTTCCTGTTGCTAGCCTTGCTTGTAGAGCAGAAAGCAGCTAACTAAAAGAAGCTACATTTTCTTATGAATTTAAAACTTATATCTCCACAGGAGTCAGTGTCTGTTGAGATTAAGTAGACAGATAACTTTATTAGAAGTAGAAGGGATCTTATTTAGGGTTAAAAAAGAAAGAAAAGAAAGAAAGTTAGTGTGTGTTCTGTGCTGGGAAGGGTACTGTATCAGCTGTCTTTGCTAAACCAGTAGGAGGAAAGAGAGCTTAATTGGGGTTGTGGCTTAGACACTATAAAAGCAGGTGACTCAAATTACAACTTCCTGTTGCTAGCCTTGCTTGTAGAGCAAAAAGCAGCTAACTAAAAGAAGCTACATTTTCTTATTAATTTAAAACTTATATCTCCACAGGAGTCAGTGTATGTTGAGATTAAGTAGACAGATACTTTATTAGAAGTAGAAGGGGTCTTATTTAGGGTTAAAAAAAAGAAAGAAAAGAAAGAAAGTCGGTGTGTGTTCTGTGCTGGGAAGGGTACTGTATCAGCCGTCTTTGCTAAACCAGTAGGAGGAAAGAGAGCTTAATTTATAAACTATAAAAGCAGGTGACTCAAATTACAACTTCCTGTTGCTAGCCTTGCTTGTAGAGCAGAAAGCAGCTAACTAAAAGAAGCTACATTTTCTTATTAATTTAAAACTTATATCTCTGCAGGAGTCAGTGTCTGTTGAGATTAAGTAGACAGATACTTTATTAGAAATAGAAGGAGTCTTATTTAGGGTTTAAAAAAGAAAAGAAAGAAAGCTAGTGTGTGTTCTGTGCTGGGAAGGGTACTGTATCAGCTGTCTTTGCTAAACCAGTAGGAGGAAAGAGAGCTTAATTGGGGTGTGGCTTAGACACTATAAAAGCAGGTGACTCAAATTACAACTTCCTGTTGCTAGCCTTGCTTGTAGAGCAGAAAGCAGCTAACAAAAAGAAGCTACATTTTCTTATTAATTTAAAACTTATATCTCTGCAGGAGTCAGTGTCTGTTGAGATTAAGTAGACAGATACTTTATTAGAAGTAGAAGGGATCTTATTTAGGGTTAAAAAAAGAAAGAAAAGAAAGAAAGTTGGTGTGTGTTCTGTGCTGGGAAGGGTACTGTATCAGCTGTCTTTGCTAAACCAGTAGGAGGAAAGAGAGCTTAATTGGGTGTGTGGCTTAGACACTATAAAAGCAGGTGACTCAAATTACAACTTCTTGTTGCTAGCCTTTTCTTACTAATTGCCCTCCATCCCACCCTAAGCCAGTTCTACTTTTATAGCCACACTGGATTTGACTGTCAACAGGAACTTCCTGTTTGGCAGTAGGAAGGGAAGGATCATAGAGAAACATTGGTTTTGTCAACCCTAAAGGAAAAAAGTAGCTCACTCTCCCCCCAGCTGCTGGTGGTCTGACATTGAGCAAGAAATAAGGAGGCTACTGAAGAAGATAGGAAGTTGCTGTCCCAGAACAGGAAGGGTGAGAGTTGTAAGGAGAGGAGAGAGTAAGCATACAGAGAAACAGTAGAGGGGACACAAAATAAGACATGATGGGAGTGGTGCAGTGAAATGGCTGTGGGGCGGCAGTGCTCCAGGAGACATTCTGGAGGCTGCGATGCTGCCCTATTTGCAGGTACCTCTCTGGTCTGAGAGAGGAGGTTGCCCATCTCCAGGCTGACCTGGCTAGGATTCTGAAACCTCCTCCCCCACCCAGGGACCACCAGGGCCAATGCCACTACCTCAGAGGTTGCCAAGAAAGAGGAGAGACTGGACCAGGGTGTGCTCAGGGAAGGGGAGGGTGGTGGAACAGAGTTGCATCCCTCCAGCTGTACCTCTCCACAATTCATTCGCTCTTCTGGTGGATAGTGGTTCCTCTATGGAGGCACCTGCAGTGGAGACCAAGGAGGATGCTGGGAACCTTCACAAAGGAGACCCACAGGAGGGTGGCATGTGACCCCACAGGGGAAGGAAACAACTTCTGGTGGGGGACTCAATCATTAGAGGGGTAGAAATGGGGGAGGAAGGGGAGAGGGAGGTAAGGTGCCTTCCTGGCGCCACGGCTTGGAGGGACAGGAAGCGAATCCTCAGGATTGTGGGAGGAGCTGCACGAGGGAGGGAGTTGGATGTCATTGTCCACCTAGGGACAAATTACCTGGCTAGGAATGGGATCAGAGCAGTGCAAGACAAGTTTGTAGAGTTGGGGAGGGGCCTTAGACAAGTAGCGCATACGGTAACCTTCTATGAGGTGCTGCCTGTCTATGGCAAGGGTAATGCTATGGCACTCCTCACCAGGGAATTCAATGAGTGGTTGAAAAACTGGTGTGGAGCTCAGGGTTTTGGCTTCATTGGGGACTGGGGAGCCTCCTGGAGGGATGCAGACCTATACTGGTGCGATGGTCTGCATCTGTCAAGGGGGAGAACCAGGATCCTAGGTGAGAGGTTTAAATGCTTCATTGGCAAGCATTTAAACTAGCCAAGGGGGGAGGCACTGAAAAGGAGCAGGGAAATCCCAGCCTCCCCCCACAAAACATGGTAATTAGTGAGGTAAACATTAAGGTAGAGAAGTTATTAGGGAGCAGAACAGAGGTAAATGTAAAAAAAAGGCAAAGGCAGTAAGGACAGGAATGGGGCTAAAAGGGGTAAGGCTATCAAAAAGTGGAGGGTGACTAGTACCAATACCGTAGTCTGTGTAACAAGCCCCCTGAACTAGTGGCCTTGATGGAAGAGGGTTGCCTGGATATTGTGACAGTCACAGAAACATAGTACACAGAGAACCATGACTGGGATGTCAACATACCAGGATACACAATCTACAGGAGGGACAGGAAGGGCAAAAGAGGAGGAGGAGGAGCTCTCTATGTAAAGGAAGGGATCAAAGCAACAGAACTAAAGAGTAAACAGGGAGCAGATGAGGCACTCTGGGTCACCCTGGAGACAGGAAATGGCACCACAATCTGCATGGGGGTTGTATACAGACCCCCATCTCAGGGAGAGGGAATGGACAAGAAAATGATAGAAGGCTTCCTTAGAATGGCAGAAAAAGGGGAGATATTGTTGATGGGGGACCTGAATATGCCAGATGTTAACTGGAGCACCTTTGCTGCAGGCACATCCAAGAGCAGGGTCATTCTTGATGCCCTACAGGAGGCATGCCTCAGACAGCTAGTATTGGAACCCACTCGGGAGGGAGCAGTCTTAGACCTGGTACTCTCAAATGGGGACGGAGAAAGAATCTCAGATTTAGAAGTGGGTAGCCATCTGTGAACAAGCGACCACCAAAGAGTGTGGCTCACGATAAACACAGCCATACAATCAAGCCATACAAAAGCAAGAGTATTTGACTTTAGGAGGGCTGACTTTGGGAAAATGAGAGAGTGCCTCAGAAAAGCACTAGCAAACAGGCAAGAAGGAGGGGTGGAGGAACAATGGGGAGTAATCAAAACAGCCATCACAGAGGCAACAAGCATTTGTGTAAAGCAAATCAATAAAACACAACGAAGGAAAAAAACGCTATGGTTCTCAAAAGAGGTGGCAGGGAAGGTTAAGGAGAAATGGATAGCATTCAGGACACATATGGAAACACAGAAGGAGCAGGACAGAGAACTTTATCAGTTAAATCAGAAAGAGGCTGGGAAGGCAGTCAGAATAGCAAAGGGCCAAACTGAGGAAAGGATAGCCAATTCTGTTAAGAAGGGTGATAAGACCTTTTATAGGTACATTAGGGAGCGATGAAAGACCAAAGGAGGAATACTGAGGCTTAATAAAGGCAAGGAAATGTGGGTAGAGGGTGACAGTGAAAAAGCAAGGATACTGAATGAATATTTCTGCTCAGTATTCACAAAGGAAGAGGAGGGGGAGGTACCTAAACCAAACAAGAGAAACACTCTGAAGACGGGGGTCGATACCAGTCCATTTACAGAAGAAAGGGTTCTGAAAGAACTAATAAAATTGAAGGTGGACAAAGTAATGGGGCCTGATGGAATTCACCCAAGAATTCTAAAAGAACTAAGGGTAGAACTAGTGACACCACTGATTACTCTCTTTAACAAATCATGGAAGGATGGGTGCTACCCGAGGAGTGGAGGAGGGCAGATGTGATTCCTTTTCACAAAAGTGGGAGCAGGACAGAGGCAGGAAACTACAGACCTGTTAGTTTGACCTCATTGGAAGGGAAAATGATGGAATCATTTCTGAAGGAAAGAATTGTTGAGTACCTTGAGGCCAGTGGGGCATAGGACCCAAGGCAGCATGGATTCACGATGGGAAGGTCATGTCAGATGAATCTAATAGATTTCTTTGACTGGGTGACCAAAGTAGTAGACCAGGGAGGGGCTGTGGACATGGCCTACCTAGATTTTAGCAAGGCATTTGATACAATCCCACACAAAAGATTAATACACAAATTAGCCAGCCTTGGAGTGGGTCCCAAAGTGGTAGCCTGGATAAAAAATTGGCTAGACAACAGGACACAAACGGTAGTAGTAAATGGAGTACATAGTGAAGAAAGGAGGGTTACTAGCGGGGTACCGCAGGGTTCAATACTGGTACCGGTCCTTTTTAATGTCTTTATAAGTGACATTGCATAGGAACTGGAAGGAAAAGTATGTCTCTTTGCAGATGACACAAAGATCTGCAACAGGGTTGATACACAAGATGGAGTGGAAAGGATGAGAAGGGACTTGGCAAGGTTGGAGGAATGGTCAAATCTATGGCAGCTCAGATTCAATGCAAAGAAGTGCAAGGTAATGCACCTGGGAAACAAAAACCCAGGGGAAGCGTACACAATGGGGGGTGAGATACTGACAACAGTAAAAATGGAAAGGGACCTGGGGTAATTATATCAGATGACTTAAAGGTGGGCAAGCAATGTGAGAAGGCAGTAAGGAAGGCTGGGGGGATACTGGGATGCATAGGAAGAGGCATCAATAGTAGAAAACAGGAAGTTGTTATCCCTCTGTACAGACAGTTGGTGAGACCCCATCTGGAGTACTGTGTGCAGTTCTGGAGACCCCATCTCCGCAAAGACATAGACAGAGTGGAGGCTGTCCAGAGGAGGGCAACCAAAATGGTGCAGGGTCTGCACCAGAAGACACACGAAGAAAGACTAAAGGCGCTTAATATGTATACCCTTGAGGAAAGAGGGAGAGAGGGGACATGATAGAAACTTTCAAGTACCTCAAGGGAATCAACAAAGTCCAAGAGGGTAGCATCTTTCAGAAAAAGAGATGTGCAAGAACAAGGGGGCACAATTTGAAGATAGAGGGGGGACGGCTCAGAGGTAATGTGAGGAAGTATTTTTTCACAGAGAGGGTTGTGGATGCATGGAACAGCCTCCCTGAGGAGGTTGTGGAGTCAAGAACAGTGGGGGAATTCAAGAATGCATGGGACAGACATAAGGCAGTCCTAGTGGGGGATAGGAGGAAGTAAGCTGTTGGTTAACTAGGATCTGCAGCTTATCTGTTAGGTAGGAAAATCGGCAGACTAGGTGGGTCAAGTGGTCCTTTTCTGCAGTCAAATTCTATGTTTCTATGTTTCTATGTCTGAGAATTGTAAAATGCACCCCCTGGAAAACAACAAATTTGGCATTAAAGTCATGTAAATGAGGTAAATGAAATAGTGATGTCAGTCTGTATCCTCTCATTGTTACAGAGTATTTTGACTTATATTACAGACATCCTACAGGTAGAGATCAGCGTATCTGCCATTTGCTCTAGTTGGATTCTGAGACTGCTTTAATGTATAAAGGATTTAATGTTTGACAGATTTTTTTCATTAATGCACATTTATTTAAAGCATAAAGCACCAACATGATGAACACCACCAGTAGAGCCACAGCTGTGTTTTGACAATACAGCCCTGAATGTTAGTGCTATAATAGGAAAAGAAGTGTAAGGCACTTCTGTCACTAGTAATTACAAAACTTAAAGAGCATACTGGTGATCCATGTGAACTGAAGGTTTACTGTAGAAATGTCATTGACTGATATAACAGAATTGCCATTTCTGAAATGTACTGCATTTAGTGATAGCAGCCTACTGCTGTCATGGTTGAGAAATTACTAGTATATACAATAAAAATATCATTCATAAAAATTGCAAACATCATGTGATCTAACAGGTTTCATTGCCAGAATTAAAATGAGTCTGGTAAAAAAATGTTATATGCTAGTCCCTTTTTTATGTTTGCTTGCTCATGAACAAGAAACATTATGTGGCAGCTTATGAGAAAAGTGGGTTGTGGAGGTGTGGCCCTGTGGCGGCCAATGCCAGCACTGCATTGTTGGGCTTGGCAGTGCTCAACCAATGCAGGCCCAGTGTCCTGATGACTCTGGCACTGCAGAGTGCCACCAACGTGTAACGATTTCACTGCTGCAATCACAGGCTGCCTCATCATTGCAGCATCAACCATTCTGCTGCAATGAGGGAGTGACCTGTCATTGCAGGGCAGTACCTACCTTGCCTGGTGTAACATTTCATCAATGAGGCAGTGGCTATGCAGCCTCAGAGCCTCATGAAAGCTGACGGGGGCACCAAATCCCCTTGTCAGCATGCCCCTGACCCAGTTCATTTGACGACGGGGGAGCCCACTCCTTGCCTGCATAATGCCCCCCATTTGTTGTGTGCTGATGGGGGTGCCCAATCCCCCAAAACATCAAGCCCCCCTAACAGTCTTTCTTTGCCGATTGGGGTCCCAATGCCTGTCAACTTCGGTCCCCCCTCCCAAAATGCAGGTGGCACACTGAGAGCCAACCCCAGTGTGCAAAAAACAAACCTGAAAAACCAAAAACCTTCCCGTGACGTCTTTTTTTATCCCTGAAACCAAGAAAACGGTCCCTCACGGTGTCTCGTGTCCCCTTCCCCAACCCTCAGCCACCCTCTCTGCACCCTGCCTCCCCACACCCCCCTCACCCCATACTTACCTCTGGAGCCTAGCGCGATGATCTTCGGTGAACCAGGAACTTGTCTGCACTCTTCAAAGCTGAGTGCGAACTGAAGAAATGGCATAAACAGGGTTTTTTCAACTTTAGCACATATCTTGGTCATTTTTGGGGAATTCTGGCACCAAATTTGTAACATGGGGTTATTAGGACCCCTCCTCATGAATTCAGTCACTGTCATTCTATTACATCCCAAAAGGTGATTTTGCGGTCACTGCATGGAATCATCTTTCAGGACCAATTAACAAAATGACAGTGCCACTGTTCATGAGGTGGGCTGTCAAAAAGCCTATGGTGCAAATTTGGTGAAATAAAATGCAAAAAATTACTGTTTTATGAGCGTGCATTGCACAGTTTTCACGCCAACTTGTAACTTTGCAAATTTGAAATATTTTCACTCCAGATTTTCAACATTTGCATTTTTCCATACCTTCTTATGAACAGTACAGCTGTCATTTTACACTTCCTGGCCAACATGTGTTTTCGCACTTCCGGTGCAGAACAGCGTGGTTGCTGTGGGAAATCAGTTTTCGGGACAGATTAAGAAAATGACAGTTACACTGTTCATGAGCTCATGAACAGAGGTCCTAAAATGTCTATGTTGTAAATTTGGTGACGAAAGTCCATAAAAGGACTGTGTTACAAGCGAGTGTTGTGCAGTTTCCATGCACACTTGTAACTTCACAAATTAGTAATATTTTCACACCAGATGTTCAACACTGGCATTTTTTTACACCTCCTTATGAACAGTACAGCTGTCCTTTTACATCCTGGCCGAAATGTGTTTTCACACTTCTGGCACAGAATAGCGCGGTCTCTATGGGAAATCAGTGTTTGGGACAGATTAAGAACAAGCGAGTGAGAGAGGGGGAGTGAACGAGCTCAACAGAGCTCTGTCAGGACTGCTGCAGATTTCTTTGTGGGCAAAAAAAGGTGCCAACGCAGGCAAGAGCCCAGTACAAAAGGGCAGCCTACAGCGCCAAAGAAACAGAATGAGCGAGTGAGAGAGGGTGAGTGAGCTAGCTCAATGGAGCTCTAACAGGACTGCTGCAGATTTCTTTGTGGGCAGAAAAAGGCACCAACACAGACAGGAGCCCAGTACAAAAGGGCAGGCTGCAGAGCCAGGAGAAACAGAATGAGCGAGTGAGAGAAAGGGAGGGAGTGAGTGAGCTCAACAGAGCTCTGTCAGGACTGCTGCAGATTTCTTTGTGGGCAGAAAAAGGTGCCATTGCAGGCAGGAGCCCAGTACAAAAGGGCAGCCTGCAGCACCAGGAGAAACAGAATGAGCGAGTGAGAGAGAGCTGGAGTGAGCGAAGTCAACGGAGCTCTGTTGGGACTGCAGCGGATTTCTTTGTGGGCAGAAAAAGGTGCCAACGATGGAACAATCCCAGTACAAAAGGACAGCCTGCAGCACTGGGAGAAATAGAATGAGCGAGTGAGATAGGGCGAGTGAGCGAGATCAATAGAGCTCTTTTGGGACTTTAGAGTTGCCCACCCTCCCGCGCAGTGTCCTGTATGGTGCTATATTACAGCAGGGTCTCGGGGGGTGGAGACAAAGCAATGACTGGATACTTTTAGGATTACTGCAATAATACAGATTTAGTTGTTCTGTTTATTACTCTAACTGAGCTAAATACTGAGCTATACTGTTAGAACTGCTGTAATAATACATATTTATTTGTTCTGTTTATTTATCTAACTGAGCTGAGTGATACTTGGAATGCAATAGGATTTCTAACTGGGCTAAGTTAAACTATATGAGGGCTGAGAACAAAAAGTATGGTAACTGAGGGGTGAAAAATGGAGAAGGAGGCTTTAGGATTGCTACAGTAATACAGTATCTAATGGATGAGATTTGAGACTGAATTAACTAGGTCGACAAGGGGGCAGTAGGGGGAACTAGTAAAGGGGGAACAGAAATTTGAGTAAATAGGGGTCTAACAGTTGTAGTACGGTACAGAAATCAGGAATAAGAGCCTGTAACATAAGATGGGGCCAAATGGGGCAGGTGATGCATGTCAGTAGGGTGGGCATCTTTGGAAAGGTGGTGGGGTGTGCAGAGTGTGGGTCCACCATGATCCTGGACTGGGTTTGGAGGATTGGGTGTGTATGGTCTGTTGACAACTGGCTAGTTTGATGGAGGAACTGTGGAGTTTAGGGATGAGTCTGAGTGGCA
Source organism: Neoceratodus forsteri (assembly GCA_016271365.2). Classification (NCBI taxonomy): domain Eukaryota; kingdom Metazoa; phylum Chordata; order Ceratodontiformes; family Ceratodontidae; genus Neoceratodus; species Neoceratodus forsteri. Next base: position 63,073,364 of record CM028130.1, read on the forward strand.
GGGCAGATGAGTGTGGTAGACATCCTGGCTGAGGGGGGAATAGGGCATGACAAGGGGGGACTAGGGAAGAAAAACTAGGAACTGAAACCGACCCCAGTATCAGAGACACTAGCAGAAAAGAGAGGAGAAGGGAGGGGGTGCCTGAGGCGAGGGGGGCCTCTTGATGGGGGAGGAAGAGACCACGAGGAGTACCAGGGGAGAGATCAGATGGCTGCGGGTAGGGATGGACCAGGGTTGGGACCAGGGGGGCATGGAGGGGAACAAGTAGGAGGGGAGGAACCGGTAGGGGGAAGAGACGTAGGAGGGGTAATGACTAGGAATAGATTTGAGCATCTGCTATGGGAGAGAGAGGGGGAGCAAGAACATACTGAAGGGGGGAAGGACAAGCGGGGTATGACAGGGATGGCAACAGGTAGGAGAAGAGATAACAAGGACAAAAGGGTACAAAGGGGGCTAGTAAGGAAGGAGGGGTGACTGGGGAGAGAAGGCTACGGGAAGGGGGAAGGATTGGAAGGTGCATCACTATCAGGATTGAAGGGAATGGTGGTTGTAAATTGATAACAACGGGGATAAGAAAGGGTTTGGAAATCAGGGGAGATGGGGAGGTTGACATGGGAAGCCCAGTAGGAACTAGTCAGGATGGGAAGGGGTTCAAGGGGGATGGGAGGAATAAGGCAGATAATAGAGGGGTGAGGCAGAAGTAGGGGGTGCAGATACAGAAGTCACAGAGGGTGCAGCTGTTGGGGGTAAAGGGCAGGGAAGAACAAATACTGAGGTGGTGGAAGGGGCATTAGAAGGGAAAGGGAGTAAGGGATGGGGGGTACTCATCCTGGAGATTCTATACTGAAAGGGGTGAGATGGGGGGAAGGGGGGAAGGCACAGCCTTATTTAGGTTGAAGCTATCCCCAGGTTGACTGCAGGAGGGGCTGGGCAGGCACTGCTCAAGTGTGCAGTGAGGGGGAGGAAGAAACCTTTAGTGTTGCATGTGGGTACAAATGATTTTGAGGGGGAGACTGTGAAAGTTGTGAGGGGAGGTTTGAGGAGTTGGGCAGGCAGTGTGAGAGGGTGGGGGAGTCAGTGGCATTCTCAGCGGTACTCCAGGTAGCATGTGCAAGCACAGGGAGGAAAGGTTAGGATCAAGGAGTTCAATGAGTGGCTGAGGGATTGGTGCCACACCAAAAATTATGGGTTAGTGACTACTGGGGTAGGGTATGGGGAAATAGTGACTTGTACGCGGGGGACAGGCTACAGTTGAGTAGAGACGGGAGTATTAAAGGCAGGATTAGAGGGGCAGACCTCTACTAAGGTGGATTTAGGCCCCGTGGTGCTAAGGGTTGAGGCACTGGATGCCACATCTCGTGCCATGCCAGTGACCTGGGTTCGGGAATGGACTCGGGCTACTGGAGGCTGGCTGGGGAGATGAAGGATTGAGCATCCCATGACTGCTCTCCTTCCTGTAGGGTGGGTGAGTGTATGGCACTGTGCTGCAATGGTGGCTGGCGGAGGCTGGCTGCACTGCAGTTGCTTGCTCAAGAGGGGGGAGTGAGGCAGGCGATGACACCACGTGCCTTTGACGCTATTGCACATCTGGCTCCCAGGGAGAAAATGGAGAGAAAAAATAGTGGGGCGATCTCACCAGCTGATGGTTGTGCCCTGCACCTCCAGACACAACAGCAGCACAACCCCAGGGGTACTGCTGACCCAGGGTGAAAGGCGAGTTTCTCTCGCTCCCAAGACCTGGTCCGGGGGTGTGGGAACTGGTGATCATAGGTCGCTGGAGCCCGCTCCACTAGAGGAGAAATAGTGACATGATAAAAAAAGCTAAGGTGGATTTAAACTAGTTGGGGGGGGTGGCCAAAAGACTGAGGTTGGTAGAAAGGTCTGGACAGGGGAGCCTAATGAGTTCACCTATCTAGATATAGGTAAAGGCGGAGGCATAATAACCCTGGGAGAGGGCTGGCAGAGTGGTCTGAGTATAATACAGAAGGCACCACCACCTGGTAAGAATAAGCAGGAGAAACGGTGTGGACTACCGAGAGGAGGGACACATGCCAAGGAGAAGAGTGAGGAGAAGGAGGGGTACAGGTGGAAGGTGGCCTCTCTAAATGCAAGAAGCCTGGGGAACAAAATTGCAGAGCTTGTGGAGCTCCTTTCAGAAGGGGAAGGTAGACATTGCTTCATTGACAGAGACTTGGGCCACAAAGTACCATGACTGGGACTCGGAATCCCAGGATACAGGATATACAGGAGGGACCTGGGGGTTGGAAGGGTGGGTTGCACTCTATGTGAGGGAAGGGATCAAATGCATAAGGAACAAGGGAGAAGAGGAGGGGACAGAGGCACTTTGGGTGCAGCTTCTGGACTCCAAGGGCAGAAAGCTGAGGCTGGGAGTGGTGTACAGACCACCAGCCCAATCCAGGGAACTGGATGGGGAGTTGGCAGAGCAGATAAGGAGGGTGTGTAGAAGGGGGATTGTGGTGATAGTGGGGGATTTTTTTTTGATTTATAATATGCTTTATTGAGGTTTTCAAAAAAAAGAAAACAATACAATACATACTGTATATCACCATATGGCAATTAACATTTTGAATTGAAGATTCTCCAAATCCTCTGCCCCTCCCTCTATCCCTTACACATTATCCCCCCCACCCTGAACTCCCTCGATTACAAAAATGATGTAGCACAGTCTGATATCGCCCCTCCCATATCCACCTCCCCTTTCTCCCTCCCTTTACTACAGGCAATGTATCAATTCAGACATTTAAACTTCATTAAGGACAGCAGATAGTAATAAATAACAACTTTAGTCCTTACATCTTATTCCCCTTTTGTGGAAGTTAAACTGTTAACGTCCTACAGGTTTTTCTTTAACCTCCCAGCCAGAAACGCAGCGAATTGCTCCCATGTCTTGTTGAATTTAATTGCGCTATGAAATTGTGAAGCTATCAACTGTTCTGCATAAAAGGCTGTGTGAATTTCTTGTAACCATTCTCTAAAAGAGGGTGCTATGTCTTTAGTCCAATATCTCATAATAAGGAGTAACTCAACTATGGAGATAAGAGCAAAATAGTATTTATGTGTTTGTGAAGGTATGACTGAGAGGTTATCTAATACACATGTTTCTATATTGAAGTTGTATATTCCTTGAAATAAGGGGTCCAAAAATTTTATTCGTTGCCAAAAATTTTGAATTATGGGGCAAGACCATATCATGTGTTTTAGAAAATCAAGTTCTTGATGACATCTTGAATACATCCCATTTTGTAATTTACCCATTGGTTTAAGTTTTGTTAGTGTATAATATGTATTATGAAGAATGTTAAATCTGATGAGATGCAATCTGTCCTGTTTTAAAAGTCTATAATTGTTCCTCCAGATTTGTTCCCATATTGCGGGTTCATAAGAAATATCCACTGCATGTTTCCAGTAAAATGCAGTCGAGGAATAATTCAGCCAGAATTTGTCAGATAAAAATTTATATATTTGAGAAATAGATTTGGGTTGAGTGGTTAAATGAAATAATGACCCTAAAATCTCCTTAGTCCAAGAAGTCCAAGGTGGAGATCCTAAACTAGATTGGATACACTTTTTAATTTGCAAGTACTTAAAGAAAGGCAGATTCATTAAGCACAGATTTTGTTGAATTTTTTAAGGGGATCCAATAGCTACTCCCCCCTCGCCCGGTGCTTATACCAGCTCCAAACACTTGGCCCACCCAAAGTTTCCTTAAATCTGACGAATGATTAGTAGTAATATGAGTCTCTTGCAGCATAACTATATGCGGGTGATGTCTGTTAAGATGTCTTAGAACAGAATATCTTTGTGAATTGTCCTTGCCACCTTTAATGTTCCATGACATTATGTTCCAACTTCCCATAAAATTTCCATATCTTTAGTTAATGTTACTAATGTCCTTTTTTGCTTACTTTTAATTAGAAAATTCTGTCTAACCCTCTCCCCTCCCCATCTGTCTGAGCCCTTAGTAACTACCCTATTTCCCCAGGCCGAATGCCCAATCCAAAACGTTTTGGCCGTTATGCCCTCTAGGCGCAACTTCTGCAATATTAAGCTGATATTCCAAAAAGGCATAAACTTCCACCTCCTAGTATGTTATTTTCACCTAATTTCACTGCCCCAACACAGCATTAAAAAATGGGAGGAGCCCTTCTAATAGTTCACAAAAATATATAATGTAAATATAGATTCTTAACATTCCCCCCATTAACATTTAGTATTTTAACATTCAAAATTCCCTTGTCTAGAATAATTAACTACTATCTTAGCGATTATGTCCCTCCACTACCACTTCCTGTAGGTCTATTTCCAATACAGCTGTTATATCTTTAGCTAATATTCAAGAGTTTTGCATGCATGCCCTTAAAATCAGAGAAGGAATGGTAAAAGGAACTGCAACATTGACATCTATAAAACAAAAGCTCAACTGAAAGCGCCTCTGAACTTTGCTCTAGAAATACAAAAAATAAAAATAAACAGTTTGGGGTTTTTAGAGACTGTCTTGCAGAATGACTTAATGGAAAAAATGCACTAGATGGCACTCACACTCTTTCTCGCGTCGTGTTGTATACCTGCTCTTCTCAAAGTCCCATCTGGTAAAATAAAGTACAGTTTTAAGTCCCCAAACATAAGCTTCGTAACATCACAAGTTCTCCAGTTCAAGTCCAGCCATGTCTGATGCCCTTCAACAATATCTATGAATCGGAGGTCCAACCCGACCAGCAAATCAAGTAAGGCAGACCAGCAAAGTTACCTAATTCTAAACAATTGCCTGTAAGTTCACTTCGATTTTATCTTTATGGTAAATCTTCAAAGAAAGCTCACCCCTCTTTACCAAATAGCTCCGGGAGTCTCAGTTTAATCTCTGCAGCCACCTGAGAGGCAGATTCATACCTTTGGTTGCTGTAAGGAAAGAAGACCTCTAGCCTTGCTGGGAAAAGCATTCTATGCTTTATTTTAGCCGCCCACAGCTTGGACTGGAGTGCTCGATATGCAGCTCTTTCTTGTCTCACTTTATATGTAAGGTCAGGAACTAGACACAAATTTTTACCTTCCCAGTTTATTTTGTCTGCATTTCTGGCCGCTTTCAAAATGTGATCCCTGTCCAGGTAGTTGAGGACTTTGAATATGATAGGGCGGGGTGGTTGATCTCCTGCAGGTTTCGGCCTAATTGACCTGTGGGCCCGGTTCACCATGTATGTAGGGCCGTTAGGAGATGGGACTGCAATGCGAGTACATAATTTTTGGATGAAGTCCACTGTATTTGTCCCCTCTTCTCCTTCCGGGAGCCCTAATAGCACTAAATTGTTGTGTCTGGATCTGCCTTCAAGGTCATCAACCTATCTTCCATTCTTTTTACAGTTTTCTTTAAAGTTGTGTTTGCTTTCTCTATTTTGTCCAGTCTGTCTTCTATGGAAGAGATGCGAGTTTCTGCATTGGAGACCCTTATGATTAATCCAGATAGGAATGCCTTCCACTCTCTAAAATTGGAGATGAGCGAAACTAATGCTGTTTTGATTGTAGAGACGTCCTCTTGCAGTTGTTCTGATACAGGCAAGTCTGGGTTTTTTGCTGGTGACAAGCTTCTACAGGGTCTTTTAGCTTCTAGACCCTACGTCCTTTTTGCTTTCTTCATCGGTGCCACTGCGAATCGATTCTCTCGGCGATTCCATAGCAGATCACATCTCTAGCTCCCAGATTAAAATCTCTCTTAGGAGTGATTTAAATGTACCTTTTTTTCTGATGGAGAATGGAAGTTTTAATGTATAAATTCGTGGAGCTGATACAGCATGCTGCTTACTCCATCGAGGGCATCACGAGACTCAATAGTGAGGGATTTTAACCTACCACAGGTTGACTGGAGCACCCTGGCCACTAGCAGTACCAGGGAGTAGGGGCTCCTCGATGCATTCCAGGATGGCCTTCTAATGCAATTAGTAAGTGGGCCTACAAGGCCTACAAGGCTCTGGACCTAGTACTGGCAAATGTGAAGACGGTGAGGGAGGTAAGGGTGGACAATCCGCTAGTGAGTAGCGACCACCAAACAGTGTGGCTCGTTCTCACGCTGGGCAGGGAGACAGGAGGCATGGGCACTAAGGTGGTGGACTTTAGTAAGGTGGACTTTGGGAGGATGTGAGCAATACTGCAAGGGAGACTCCAGGATATAAGGCCGGGGATGGATGCAGAACAAAATAGGGGAGTCATAAAGACTGGGCTAACAGAGGCCACAGTAGCCTGCACCAGGGCCAGGAGTAAGAAGAGCAGAGCCAAGAAACCATTCTGGCTGAACAAGGAATTTCTGCAAGGGGTGAAGGCAAAGAGGGCTGCATACTAGAAGTACAGGGGAACAGGGAAGGGAGAGGATAAGGAGACTTATGGGAGTTGGTAATGGGAGGTGGCCAGGAGGGTGAAAAAAGCTAGGGCCTTCAGGGAATTAATGTTAGCACAGGGTATAAAGGGAAGGGAAAATTACTTTTTTATCTATGTCAGGGAAAAAAGGAAGTGCAAGGAACATATTTTGAGGATAAAGCTGGAAGGGGATTGGGTGAAAAGGGGGAGTAGCAAGTGGAAATTCTAAATGAGTACTTCTGCTTCATTTTCAGTAGGAAGAGGGATGGTCCACTACCAGCATATGCTGGGGGGTGGGGAAAGTGGGGGAAGGTGATTCGACAAAGTGGTCACAGGGCATATGGTGCTAGAGGAGCTGAGGGCAGTAAGGGTGTACAAAGCACCAGGTCCCAATGGCATCCAACCCAGGGTGCTGAGGGAGATGACGGAGCTGTTGGCTGAGCCGCTGGCAAATCTGTTTGACACCTCCCTGGAAATGGTGTGTGTGCTCCAGAACTGGAGGGTGGCCCATGTGGTGCCCATACACAAGAGTGGGCCTAGGGAGGAGCAAGGAAATTATCGACCGGTCAGTCTCATGTCCATACTGGGTAAGCTTATGGAGGCGATACTGAAGGAGAGGCTGGTGACATTCCTAGAGTGTAATGGCCTCCAAGATGGGTGGCAACACGGGTTTGTCTCAGGGAGGACTTGTAAAAACCAACCTAATAGAGTATTATAACTGGGCGACTAGGGAGTTGGACAGGGGCCATGCGGTACATGTCCTGTACTTGGACTTCAGTAAGGCCTTTGATACAGTGCCTCATGGGAGACTGGGGGGAAGCTGATGGCAGTGGGGGTGGGAAAAAAGCTGACTAAATGGATAGAGAACTGGTTACAGGGGAGGGTGCAGAGGGTAGTGGTGGTGGTTGTGGAGCTCTTGACACCTAGAGCAGTGACAAGCGGGGTGCCACAGAGGTCACCGCTGGACCCGGTGCTATTTGGGCTCTTTATCTCTGATATAGCACACAGACTGGGGAGCAAGGTTAGCCAGTTCACAGATGATACCAAATTGGGGGTGGTGGTGGATGAAGAGGATGGATAGGAAAAACTGCAGGGGGACCTAACCAGACTAGAGATATGGTCAGTGGAGTGGCAGCTAGGATTCAATGCAAAGAAGTGTAAGGTGATGCACTTCGGGGCTAAGAACCAGAAGAGGAACTATTGGTTGGGGGGTGAATTTGGGGATCACAGAGGAGGAAAAGGACCTATGAGTGTTGATAACTGGGAGCATGAACAACTTGGCCCAGTGCAGGAGAGCAGCAGCGAAGGCAAACAGGATGCTGTGCTGCATTGCAAGAGGGTTCTCATCTACACACAGGGATGTGATCCTACCTCTCTACAGATCATTGGTCAGACCGCACCTGGAGTACTGTGTGCAATATTAAAGGCCATACCTGAGAAGAGATATAAAGTTACTGGAGAGGGGTGCAAAAGAGGGCAACAAAAGTGTTAAATGGAATGGAAGGAAAGGAATATGAAATTAAGCTGAAGGAGCTGAACATGTGCACACAAGAGGAGAGGACGGATAGGAGGATATGATTGAAGCATTTAAATACCTGAGGCGGTTAAATAAACCTAGCACTGTGGGGGTGTTTAAAATAAGGAGAGGAAGAGAGATGAGGGGGCATGGACTAAGGCTGGAAGGAGAACATTTCAGGAGGGAAATTAGGAGGCACTATTTCACTGAGAGGGTGGTGTCAAGATGGAATGCACTGCAGAGGGGGTGGTAACATGTAGGACAGTCAATAGTTTTAAGAAGGAGTAGGATAAAGCAAGAGTCAGAGGGCACAGGCTGGGACAGGCAGGGGAGGAACTAAGGGGAGGAGGCTGGGGCAGCTGCAATCTAGGGTGCTAGATGCACACTTGTGTAGACTCAGATAGATAGATTGGTCTGTTCTGCTGGTAGATTCATATGTTTGTATGTTTGTATGTTTGTATGCATGTTCGTATGTAAAATCACAGTGACTGTTCATGAGCAGAGGTCCTAAAATGCCTATGTTGAAAATTTGGTGACAGACGTCCATAAAATGACTGTGTTACAAGCGTAGGTTGTGCAGTTTCTACGCACACTCGTAACTTCACAAATCTGTAGTATTTCCACTCCAGATTTTCAACATTGCCATTTTTTCACACCTCCTAATGAACAGTACAGCTGTCATTTTTCACATCCTGCCTGAAATATGCGTTTAAACATCTGGTGCAGAATAGCACGGTTGCTGTGGGAAATCAATGTTCGGGACAGATTAAGAAAATCATAGTGACAGTGTTCATGAGGAGAGGTCACAAAATGCCTATGTTGAAAATTTGGTGAAATAATTCCACTAAATGACTGTGTTACACGCATTTGTTGTGCAGTTTCCATGTACGCTCAGAAGTTGAAGCATTTATATTTTCACTACAGATTTTCAACATTGTCATCTCTTCACACCTCCCTATGAATGGTACAGTTGTCATTCTTCACATCCTGCCCGATCTGTGTTTTCACACATATGGCACACAATGGCACTGTCACTGTGGCAAATTAAAGTTTGGGACACATTGACAAAATCACAGTGCCACTGTCCATGAGCAGAGGTCCCAAGTGCTTTCATGAGGTGGGGGTCACAAAAAGGCCATGTTGAAAATTTGTACTGCAAATACCAACAAACGCTCAGGGCGTTAGGGATTCTCACCATAACGTCCCACACTGTACAGACTGACAGGCATCAGGGGTGTGCTTTTGGATTGCTGACTGTAATGCTCATGCCATTACACCCCGCCCCACCCTGCAGCCAGTGACAGGCATCAAGGTGTGCTTGGACTCTTTGGCCCAAGAGTTCACCCCATTTTCCTATATTGCACCCATTTCAACATATGTCCTTATGGAGTGGGGTGACTGCAAAGCTGAATGCCCAAAGGCACACCTCAACACTTGTCGGTGTCTGCAAGATAGGGTGAGGTGAAACGGCATGAACATTATGGGCGACAACCCGAACGCATACCCCAGTGCTTGTCCGTCTCTGCAGGGTAGAGATGGGGTTAGCGTGAAGTTCAATACTTCAATGCCATTCCAACTCTGCATCTGTCTAACACTTGCAATTCCAATGCTAATACCAGCAAGCAAACATTTGGCATTGACAAATGCTTGTTTTGTCTTTCATTTCAATCCATTTAACACCCTCCCCCCCACAAGTAGTTTTTTGTTTGGAGCCATCACTTCATGGCAGTCCATGAATGGCCTTTGAATTGCAATGCTACAGCATGGAAGACACATCAGGAAAGTGTAACACATAAAAAACAAAACAAACAAAACAATGCAAGACAACAATACTGAGATTAAATACCATTTACAATTTCAGATCTCCTATAGAGGTGTCCATGTATATTTCTGTGCCTGGTTTCTTATACCAGGGTTGTATGGAGCTCTACATATTGTTAATATTCAGCATAACACCAAAGCCTGCTGGCATGAAAATATTGGCATCTTAAAATGATTTCTTTTTCTTTCTTTTTTTCATTTCTATGTCTATCCCACTCCATTTTCCTTTTGACTGTTCGAGTTATTGGTGTTTCACTGTATTTAATCAGCTGCCACACTAAAAGGCCATCGGTCTTGATTTTTGGATGGTGGGGTGTGGCCTGGGGCAATGTGATATATGTGAAAGTGCAAAATGTTGCTACATATCCTTAAGTAAGTTACAGAATGAGGTGACTAGCAACCATTGTTTTCAAGAGGAGAGGAATCTGAGGTGGTTTCCCTACCATCACTCCCCCCTCTACACACCCCCCCCCCAAGAACTGTAACAGTCAAAATGGAAAACTGAGTGGGAAATAAAAAAATATATATATTACAATGCTGAAATTATGATGTCAGGAGGTGTTGGTGTTATACTGAATATTAACAATATGGAGAGATACATACACCCCTCATATAAGAAATCAGTCACACAAATAGACATGGATACCACTGTAGGTGATTTTGAAATTGAAAATGGTATTTTATCTCAATATTATTGTCTTGGATATTTTTTATGTACATGTGTTCACCTTTCTGATGTGCCTTCTGTGTACTGGCATTGCAATTCAAGGGCCATTTATGGACTGCTATGCTATAAAGGAATGGCTACCTCCGAGTAGAAAATTACTTTTTTTGGGGAGGTAAATGCATCTAAAAGAAAGACAAAAAAGGTCTGGCATTTAAAATTGTTATTAGACTTGTTTTAATTTTAGTAATGACATCTGTAACTTTAAATGATATTTGTAATTTGTATGAATGACTGTTTTTTGTGTGTGCACGAGTAACTGCTCAATGCTGTGTACAGTAGGCTGCTATCACTAAAGGGAATACAGTTCAGAAAAGACAATTCTATCAAAATAGCTGTTAAAGATAATAATACAGTATGGGTTCCATTCACAAGGTTCACCAATCTGCTCCTTTTCTCTTTCTTTACATTTAAGTTTTGTAATTAGTAGTGACAGAAGTGCCTTTACAGGTGACTACTTGTTATGGCATTAAAATGACAGAGCTGTGTTGTCAAAACACAGCAGTGGCTCTCATGCTGGTGCTCACCATGTTGATGCCCTATGTTTTAAATAAATGAGCAACAAAGAAATAAAAACTCTCTGACATCATGACCTGAATATAGTAAAGCAGTCTAGGAATCCAACTACAGCAGATGGCAGATGCACTGATTTTTACCTGTAGGATGTCTGTAATGTAAATTGGGGTACTCTGCAGTAATGATAGTGTAGACTTACACCATTGTTTAATTTACCTTATTTGCATGTGTTTTATATCAAATTCATTTACTTTGCTCACATACAAGAGTGCACACTTGACATTGATCTTTAAGTTGATCCCTCCCAGACAAGTTAAGACTCAAGATGCTATATAGACTTTTACTTTTCAGACACTTTTTGAGCAGTCAATAGGTGCATAATTGTCCCCTCTCAATATTTCTATCCCTGCCTTTCTCATCACTTTCCCCCCCCCAAGATTCCAGGCTGAGCCTGTAGGTAAAAAGTAATAAATGCTACCTCTGCTGACAGCCTAATTGTATACTGTACATAGCCTGCAATTGCAAGCACCACCCACTTCACTGTCTGCTCTAATTTATCACTCTCCTACAGGCTGACCAATGGTATTCTAATACTGCCAATGTTCACAAGAAGGAAGGGATTAGAGAAGAGATATCATAGGGTTTAAACCAAGCATCTGCCAGAGTTCTTGCTGCAGTTGTAGGACTGAATTGTTGCAAATAAGAAGGCAAGGAAGAGAACACTTGCTTTACTTCAAATGGGAAGTACTGTATTAATGCACTTTTTTAACCAGCATTAAACAACACTTTGCAGTCCTGGCCTGAACTCAGTATAGGATACTTGAATCTTGCCAGCTTGAGTCCTGACCCTGAGTGAGCTCCTGCTCCTTTGGGACAGGGGTGGACAACATAAAATACCAGCTATTCATTTGTGCCCACATCCCACCCGCCGCCTCACATACAACAGCTCAAAATGCTGTGCGCCTTAAAGTTCCCTAATAAATCATTTTCATGTTCACCACAAGACAGCTGCTTTTTCATCTGCTGTCTAAGCTTCTCATTTCTTTAGATAGGTATGTAGTGGGTGTGGGGACCCATGCTGAGAGACTAGTGTTTATAGCACAACTTTCAACACGGGAACAGCTTGTGTAGAAACTGTATCTGTATCGAGCCCCAGTGTTCAGAAACTGTACATGTCCATATGATGGAGTTGAAATAAAGGGGTTATGATTGTTTTCTTTCTTACACTTAATGTTACTGACTAAGATTCCAAACATATTCACATTTCCTTAAAAAAATCTTTTAAGGAAGGAAATGCCATTATGCTTATATTCTTAATCAGTGAAGGAAGTGTAACAAATGAAATGTCTGCTCCATAATACTGCTGTTATTTATACAATGAATTTGCAGTTACAAATAATGGAACTTGTCTTGATTTGTGGTGCTTAACATCTAACCGACAGACAGGGTCCAGGACATCAATAAAGAACTCATTTCACATTGTGAACTTTTTAAAAAGTCTATGTCTGTGACCAGTCCCTGATCCTGAAAGAGGAGGGGTGGTCTCTGATTGTGATTTGGCAGTGTGGTGGTGTCAGCACATAATTAACAGTTTTCACTTCTGGTAGGGAGATGGATATGTCTGGCTTACCGTCAGATCTGCTTCCAGTTGTATTCTGGTTAGCAGAGGAGCTGGCAGCCACAGCACTGCCTCCCTGCCACTCACAGTTAAGTTAAGCAATGGGGGTCTGTCCAGTGTGGTGTTACATGAGAATGCCTGACACGACTGAGATTTATAGCTTTGTTAGATCTTATGTTACTCAAACTGTAAGTCTTTGTTTTTTATAGGAACCACAACACCACTAATTCATTTGAACATCTTCTACATTTAAAAAACGAAGACTCTATCACAAGCCCAGATTCTAGTACAAGCACAAACACGTCTTTAAAACAAAATCCTACATTCTGTCCCCCGACTGCTGACTTACAGACATACACATCATTCCTCCCCCTCTTAATAGACCAAGTACAATCTCCCACAAATAAACAGGTATATGTTTTGGGTGACTCTATTATAAAATATATTGATTGTACTGTATGCAACCCAGACAAAGAACATTGAACCTGCTCTAGATATCGAGGGGCCAGGGTTGCAGATATCACATCTATGGTAAATCAGATCTTGTCACTAGCTGGTGACAATCCCCTAGTAGTGATCCACATAGGAGCAAATGACATCAATAGACTTCCCTTACATCAACTAAAACAAGATTTTGTTTCCCTCTGTAATCTATTGACTGAATATGGCTGTAATATATGCCTATCAGAGATCTTGCCAATCCCAACAGTTTCAGGATATGTTACGGAAAAAAACAAAAGCACTGAATGAATGGCTTCGTAAATGGTGCTATAGACAAAATATCCCTTGTCTCACCCATTGGAAAGATTTCTATAATAGACCATCCCTGTTTTGTTGGGATGGTCTGCACCTTAGTAAATGGGGGAGCACACTACTGGGATGCAAGGTTGCCTCATTTATAAATAATCATTTAAACTAATACAAAAGGGGGAGTCTGGGTCACAACCCATTTCTCTTACTACTAGTTCTTCCTTTCAACTTAACCATTTGAATATTCTATCCCTCAATGCTTGTTCCCCTAATATTTCTAAACTAGCTGAATTAGAACTTAAAGTACAGTCTTACAATTTGGGTATAATAGCTATAACAGAAACTTGGGGCAATTCAGAAAAAAACAGTGGATGTTGAAATTCCTGGCTATAAACATTATTTTAAAAATAGACTGGATAAAAGAAAAGTTGGTGGGGTTAGCCTTTATGTTAGAAATGACATTCCCTCTTTTGAATCACCAGCAAATATCCAATCACAGATGTATGGGTAAATGTTAAACCTAAGAGTCTCTCCCAAATATTAATTGGGACCTGTTATTGCCCTCCTTCTGCAGATATTAGCCAAACCATACAATTAGTTGGTGAAATCTCTGATATAGCTAATGAAGGTTCAGTTTTAATACTAGGAGATTTTAACCTCCCCACTATAAATTGGGGGACTCTAACAGGATCAAATCAACATGAGGGAAAATTTCTTACCGCCATGATAGACCTGGGTTTAACTCAACTTGTCAGGGAACCTACTCGAGGAAACCACGTCCTAGACCTTGTCATAATTAACCCTGAGATTCATGTTACTGACTTGCAGATATCTGATCCACTTGGTAATAGTGATCATATGTCTATACATTTCACTGTTCCTCTAAATCAACATCCTACAACCAATAAACTTAAAATTAAACAATATGATAGGGCAGATTTTCACAAAATAAATCAACATCTTGATGCTTGTGATTGGGAATATATGTCTTCTTCACTCAATACTGAAGAAGCATGGGATGTATTTAAAACAAAAATTCATGAACTTGAACAACAATATGTCCCAGAAAAAAAAATACAATAAAAAAGGCAAAATCCCCCCTTGGTTTAATGGATCTATTAAAAAACAAATTGTACATAAACAGAAACTGTTCCAATTACTAAAACAATGTCCAACAAATCAAAAAAATGAAATAGTGATTAAATATAGGGATTCTGTCAGAATATTAAAAAAACAGATTATATTAGCTAAACGGAACTTAGAATTTAAAATAGCACATACTGAAGACTCACATAAAACTTTATATTCTTACTTAAATAGTAAAAAAGGTAATAATAAGAAAATCGGTCCATTAAATATCAATAATACAATAATTACTTCTGACATAGAAACAGCCACTGAGTTAAATAAGTATTTTTCCACAGTTTTTGTTCAAGATGTGCCTTTTGTTTCTTTAGCTATGTATTCTTCCAACAGTCCAAACATCAAGTTTACACAAAGTGAAACTCCTGACGTATTGCAAACTTGAAACCATCAGTAAGTTCTGATCCTGACAGTATTAGTTCAAAACTTCTTTTAGGAATAAAAGAAAAAAATTATTTTACCACTAATAATTATCTTTTATAAATCCTTGCATGAATCCAAAATTCCATCTGACTGGTCAACCGCTATAGTCACTCCCATCTATAAACAGAGTTCCCATTCTAAAGTTGAAAACTACCGCCCAATTAGTCTAACCTCAATCCCATGAAGAAATCAATTAAATCATGTTTAGAAACAGAAATGAAAGTTTTGAATTTAACATATATATCTCAACATGGATTTAGATCAGGTTTTTCCACTACCACTAATTTGCTTTCATTTTATAATCATATCAGTGTAAGTCTTGACTCAAATATACCCTCTGATGTTATTCTTTTAGATTACAGTAAAGCTTATGATAAAGTATCACATCTCATCCTGATTAATAAACTTAAACATCTGGGTATTTCTTTACCTATAGTTTCATGGATAGAGAGTTGGTTGAGAAATCGAATACAGAGGGTGAGGGTTAATGGTGCTATCTCGGATATGAGAAGGGTGACTAGCGGTGTCCCTCAGGGCTCTGTCCTGGGGCCTACTCTTTTCAACATTTTCATTAGTGACATGAAAATTTCCTCGACAAATACTTCAGTTAAAATTGCAGATGATACAAAACTGGGGGGGGGGGTATTGTTAATAATGAGATAAACAAAACAACATTATTATCTGACCTCGCATCAATAGAACAATGGGCACTCATAAATAGGATGTATTTCAATGTAGCAAAATCTGCAGTGTTGAATATTGGAAAGAATAACCCCAAACAAACTTATGTCTTAAATAATATCATTATCAGGGCATTAAATTCAGAAAAAAGATCTTGGGATACTAGTAAACAACAAAATATTCTTTTCAACTCACTGTAATAAAGTAGCGAATCAGATAAACTCCCTTCTTTGCAGGATAAACCATTCATTTATTTCCAAATCTGAACAAACTATCATGACCTTGTATAAGTCACATGTCAGGCCACATATTGATTATGGTTCTCCATTTTGCAGCCCATATTTGAAATCAGATATAAATAGGCTAGAACGTATCCAACATAGGGCAACCAAACTTGTTCCCCATCTTACACACCTTGATTATGTTACTAGACTTTAGAAAACTGGCCTATTCTCTCTTCATCTGAGAAGAACAAGGTGGGATCATTTACAACTATTTAAAATTCTGCAATTACAAGTATTGATGGATCAATGTGGTATAACATATTCAACTAGAAAAATTGTGGCTAGGTTACATAATAAACAATTGGAAGTAAAAAAAGCAAAAACCAAAAAAGGTTACTTTTTTTACCATCAGAACTCCTAGAATATGGAACTCATTGCCACAAGAAATAGTTGATTCACCTAATTTAGCAATATTTAAAAATAAACTTGATAAATGGTTACTAAATTAAAATATGAATTAATGGCCCACATATATGGAAGACAATCTCGATGAGCAATAGCCTTCTTTTGTCTATCATACCAAGATACCAAGATATCCATTACAGCAATGCATCATCCCGGCACCAATAGTTGATGAAATATGTGACATTTTTCTGGAATTCATAGTAACTGACATTAGAAAAAATGGTATGACACATATAAACCACAGTAAATAGCAGCAATTTTTTAATGAAAATATGACAACAGCATTTACAAATATCATGCTAATACTGTTGGATAGGTATAACATTAGTCATACCAATGAGACAGTTTGAATTTGAATATAAACACCTTCACTGTCATAACAATTATTATTGGACTATTTTTGTTCCAGTGTGGGTACTGATTCTATTTGCAGCTCAGTCTGGATGAAAAAGAACTGTTAGAAATATTCACTAACTGAAATTCCATGACTATAAAATAACAGTTTTCAACACATGGGGCCTGATTCTAGGTTGAATGTCACAACTCACTGGTGTCTGTGAGTTGTGACATTCACTACTATCCCAGGGACCCTGTGCCACTTTCCAAGAGCGGCAGGGTCCCAGCACTTGTGACGTGTTGGTTATGCCATGCAGAGGCTAATGCCATGGGCATGGTGTAGAAGCCCTGCATATTGCAAGTTGCGGCCTGCTACTGGCAGCCCCCCAAAGCCCCCCCAACCCTGAACACTATGGCACAAACCAGGGGCATGGGGGCAGGACAGGTGGCACAGGAGTCTGAGGGAGTGCAATGGCTATCTGACCCCTGGGTGTCCCTGACTTTTGGGGGGGCCAGGGTGTGCTTGTGGGGCACGGGGAGCACATTGGTACTGTTGCTGTGGTGTTGCACAGTGGGCATCTGACAGATGGCACTGTCAGATGCCCCATAGAGCAGCTCTGAGCTGCTCTAATATAGCTCCACCAGTGCAGCTCATAGAATTGTGGCAGCAGGTTACTGCAGCTGCCCTCTTGGAATAGGATGCAGTTGCTGCCGTAACCCGCCCTTGTGCCATGTTATTGTGGGCTGCAGTGTACTGGGTGGCATAACCCATGGTTGGTGTATCCCACAGCTGACATGGCACAAGCCACCTCTTACAGTATTATTCTGTGCAACTGCAACACCATTCTGCACCATAAGTGTGAAAACGCATTATGACTAGGATTTGAAAAATGACAGCTGTGACACACATGAGATGGGGTAATAAGAAGTCTATGTTGAAAATGTGGGGACAAAGACTTTTAAATTTCCAATGTTACAAGTAAGCATAAAGAAATTGCAAAGAAAGGATATTGTTACATATTTTGACCCAAATTTACATCATAGCCTTCTTATGACACCGGCTTATGAACATTATGACAGTCATTATTCAATTCCCGCCTGAAAGGTGAATTTGCCAAACAACGGTGAAATCACCTTTCGGGCGGGAGCTGCATCTTGGCACCCCAACTGTTCATGAGGAGGTGTCTTAAAAAGGGTATGTTGAAAATGTAGTGTCAAATATGCCAAAAATGGCAAAGTTATGCACCAGAGTTGAAAATCCCATTGAAATATATCGATCTCCCATATGAAAAATATATCTTTTTATGAGTCATCATACGAAACAAAATCTTTTTTTGCATGACTCTGATATGAAAAAAAAGAATTTCAATGTTTAAAAAAACACATTATAAGGGCATTTCTCAAGCAATAAATTGCAGAATGCAGCTAAGACGGTTCAGATAAGCAAGCTACATCTGTTGGTTCCTCCCCAGAATATCATTTTTGTGGGGATTCCAAATTTGAATTTCTAATGTAAATCTGAAAACAAGATAGCTGCCATATGAAACAGGATTTTCCTCAAACAAAAAAAGGATAATGTAGTACAAAAAATAATTCTCTTTTTATTTCATACAGCTGTAATTTAGTGCTTACTGATCATGCTCAGAAATTACTTTTTCAATTTTTTAAAATGCTATAATATAAAAGTGGCTTTTTTTCACCAGACTAGTAAAAGGTGCATCTGTGGTCTAGTCCCAGTCAAAACTGTCTGGGGGCTGTAGAAAAGTTCAAAGAAAAATCCTAGTAAAGTCATTGAGCGAAAAAATGCTTTTTTCACCTCTCTGGAACTCAGAGACTGCACATCCAACCACAATGTAACTTGCTACATTCAGAGATCTACCCAGGACAATTGTGCATGCAAATTTGTATGCAAATCTGTTAAACAGTTGCAAAGTTAATAAGATGCAAACTTTTGCGTTTAACACCAAAGTTCTTACTCAACCCTAACTATAGGTGCACGGCCCTGCAATCATCTGGTGAAAAAGGATTAGGACAGCTCATGAAAGAGGATTTAAAAGCATATTATTTTTTTGTGAGCAGTCCTAATCTTTCTCATCAGACAATTCCTATTTTGTGAGATGAAAAAATCCTCACCATAAAAGAGAATAAGAGTTCTCCAACCAGATGCCCTACCAATAATCCTCTTTTGTGATGATGGCAAATGATTTTGTCATCTCACAAAAAGGAAATCATCTGATGAAAATGGATTAGGACAGCTCACAAACAAAAAGGATATTCTTTTAAATCCTCTTTCATGAACTGTCCAAATCCCTTTTCCCAAAACAATTCCTATTTTGTGAGATGACAAAATCATTTGCCTTAATCATAAAAGAAGATATAGGTTCTCTAACCAGATGGCCCTGCAGCTATTCTTCTTTTGTCCTACTAATTCCTTTTTCATGAGATATCCAAATCTTTTTTTCATCATGACGAAAAAGGAACAGAAGCGAGTCACAGAAACATATATTTAAAAAAAGCATTGTAATGCCACCTACAATTAAACTAAAGGCATACAACAATAAAGGACTTCCTGATAAACAAGATACAAAATTGTATGTCTGCAAAAAAAAATCCCTGGGCAGAGTTATGACAGTTTGTTTGAACTGAAATAAAAAAACAAGATGGCAGCTGATGAAAAAGGATTTTTTTCTGATGAACAAGGATCTTTGTTCATGAGGTGTTAAAATCCTTTGTCATGAGAGCAAAATCCTATTTTATTCCATGCAGCTTTACAAAAGACTGATCTGAGCATGCTCAGAACCAGAAATTCAAAATTTAATAACTTTAGAAGGGATTTATATTTTTCCACAAAACCAATGCTGGCTTTTCCTAGGAGTCAGCTCTTTCTACCTTGAAAATTTCAGACCAAATTTCCAAATAGTTTGGCTACAGCACGATAAGGACAAAATAGCAAAAAAGGCAAATTGTAGTGTTTTATCACTATGCAGTCCTTGAATTCTGCCAATCCAATCAAAACAAAACTCACAGGACAGCACATACCAAATTACTTGCAAATCTGTTAATTGGTTGCAATGTGTTTAAAGTGCAAAATTTCAGGTTTAACATTAAAGCGCCTATTCAGCCTTACTATGGGGCACAATTGTGTATGTATGCATATGTGTGTGTGTGTGTGTGTATATATATATATATATATATATATATATATATATATATATATATATATATAGTTATAGTATCGCCGACACTATAGTTAGGGTTGAGTTCAGTTACATACTAAAGTCAAAGTTTGGGTGTTAATAACTTTGGACCTGTCAAGTATTTAGAACTTTGGTACACACATTGGGGCCTGGTAGGTCTCTTAATCTGCAAAATGTCTTCAGTCAGAGTGGCGGTCTGTTGGTGGGGGCAGGGGAAGGGAGGGTAAGGGTGCAAGGGGTCGGAACCCTAATGTCAAATTTCCTCACTTTTGTCACTGTAGAAGAAATCTAACTGCTGCATTAATGAAGTTTTTGCATAGAATGCATATATATACATATACAGTATATAAATTTTGATCTATTTCTTCCCTAGTGGTTGGAGATAGGTGCAGACTGGGGGTGGTATCGGCACTCTCCCACCATCCATCCAGCACCATACCCTGACATCTAGCAACTCCCACTCTTCCCCCATGGAATCCCCCCTGGTAGGGTGGCATGGTGAGAAGCCCTGGTAGCTCAACTCAACTCTACCAGGATCCAGTTCAGGGAGCGCCATTCAAGGTAGGGGCCTGCGGCAGGTGGCTGCTTCATCCTGATCAACTGGCTGGACCATTTTCCTCATTTGCACCCCTTACAAGTGAGGGGTGTGCAATGACACCAGTGGAGGGAGCGCATACGCATCCACACAAGCTCCTCTGGGTGCCTGCCCCATCTCAGCCCCTTCTTTGCAGCATCAGCACACTTGCCCTCAGCCTCCATTAGGGGCCAGAAGCACACTGACCACTGGAGTACCCCCTCCCAGAGAGGGAGAGCAGTCTCTCAGATGCTCGCTCCCTCTCCACCGCTGCCATCCTCCAGCTGTCCATGCCCTTTCCAGAACATGGGTCACCGGCATGGCACGAGGTAAGGTGTTGAGTACCTCAGCCCTCAGCACCACAGGGCCAGTTACATGATTTATATATAATTGATATTCATTACAAAAAAGTTTATTAATCCATCATTTAGGATAAACCAACAAAAGTGGGGAAATGAGTTGTGAGGGTAGAGCCCCTAGCCCCACTAGTCCATCCCCCCATCCTTCACAGACCGACAGACACCGAGGTATACCATGGGATTGTGAGGCCCAACTCTCACCCCATTCCATGTGTAAGCAGGTTGACATGACACAGTAAAAGAGAATGGGGGAGAGTTAGGCCTCCTGACTCCCTGGGCACACCCCTCCATCTGTCTGTATGTGGAGGATGGGAGATGAGGTGTTGGGGAGGATGGGGCTCTATCCTAATATCTCATTTCCTCACTTTTGTCAGTTTAACCATAGCTGATGCATTAATAATTTTTTTTTGTAATGAATTTCCTTACTTTTTGAAAAGGTATAATATAAATAGTAAAGAGCATGTGTTGGTGGACTCTGCACTCCCACTAAGCTGCTCATTTCTGCATAACTATATACATCTGTGGGAGTGTGGGCCCTCCAGGATCTGCGCTGCCCCTCACAAATACAAGTACGGAGCTGTACAGCAGCCATATAGGGCAAGGAACCATACCACTAATGTGCCAATATCTCAGCAACCGTGGCAGCTACAAAAACAATTCAAATGTCATTGCAAAGATGACAATGAGACCTCCACATGTGACAGGTCAATGAAATCTCTATTTTGCATAGTTTTAGAGCTAGAGGCACCATGGTGGCCACAA
This sequence comes from Neoceratodus forsteri, assembly GCA_016271365.2. NCBI lineage: Eukaryota > Metazoa > Chordata > Ceratodontiformes > Ceratodontidae > Neoceratodus > Neoceratodus forsteri. The sequence goes on from CM028130.1 coordinate 63,094,836, forward strand.
TTCAATGGATACAAGTAATTCATGTATTTTTAGAATTCTTTCCACCCAGTTTTCAACATGGTATTTTCAGGATCCCATGTCATTAACAATGTCACTGCCATTTCATTAATCTGTCCAAGAGCTGCATTTGTAGAGTGAATACTCCATTCTGCACCACAAGTGCAAAATCATGTTTTGGGCAGGATGTAAAAAATGACAGCAGTAAAATGTTGATGAGGAGGTGTGGAAAAGGGTAATGTTGAAAACTAGGAGGGAAAATATAGAAAACTGGCGATGTTATGAGCATGCATAGAAACTGCGCAATGCACACTCATAACCAAGTTGTTTCTTGGAATTTGTTATCCAAATTTTCAAAATGAGCTTTTTGGGAAATCCCTTCATGAAAACTGGCACTATGATTTTGTTAATCCATCAAGAAAGTTGATTTTGCACAGTGACGCACCATTCTGCGGCAGAGGTGCGAAAACACACTTCCAACAGGATGTGAGAAATGACAGCTATACTGTTCATCAGGAGATGTGAAAAAATGGCAATGTTGAAAATCTGGAGTGAAAAAATTAAATACTGGCAAAGTTACGAGCATGCGTAGAAACTGCACAATGCATCCTTGTAACACAGCCATTTCTGGAATTTTTTGCACCAAATTTTCAACATTGACTTCTTGGGACCTCCCCTCATCAAGATCAGGATTGTAATTTCATTAATCAGTTCTGAAAGGTGATTTTATGTCCCGAAAGAGTTGATTCTGTGCAGGGACCATGAAATCACCATTCTGGATTGAGTAAAGAGATGACAGTAGCATTGCTCATGAGGTGGGGTCCAATACCACCCTATGGATAACATGGGGTGATATTGGAGGTGGGGTTACATGGGTTGATATTGGAGGCAGGGCTTACATGTGGTGATATTGGAGGTGGGGCTTACATTGGGTGATATTGAAGGTGGGGCTTATATTGGGTGATATTGGAGGCAGGGCTTACCTGGGGTGAGATTGGAGGTGGGGCTTACATGTGTTGATATTGGAGGTGGGGTTTACATTGGGTGATATTGGAGGCAGGGCTTACATGGAGTGAGATTAGAGGCAGGACTTACATGGGTTGATATTGGAGGTGGGGCTTACTTAGTTATATTGGAGGTGGGGATTACACTTAGTGAGATTGGAGATGGAGCTTACATGGGGTGATGTTGGAGGTGGGGCTTGCATGCTGACTATGTGTCAAAATCAGATGCTCTGACACATGCAGTTGCCCGTTCAGGGAACAATGTAAATCTGCTGGTTGTGAAATTAAAACCTAGGACTATGAGGTCTTTTGGGTCTTAACTCAGTGCATTAACCTCTGCTCTATTTTGATGACCCTATCAAGAGGCCACCTTTTTTTTTCAGTAATTGTTGGGGTCGCAGTATAAACAGTATAGCAAGTGAAAACAGGATAATAGTGACTGCATAATTCTTGCGTGTCCTTGATAAGGCAGTGTAGAAGTGTACTCATCTAGAGATCAAAGCCCTGACCTTTGATTGTAAAGCCAAGACACATCCAGTGCACCACCTGAGAGCATGGTTAACTAGCTGGTCTAATCTTTAAGAGCATGTAGTTCGGTAATAAGTGCCAATAGCATAGTAAGTTTTAAGGGGATTGGGCTGCTTGTTGTTAGAAATGAGTATAATGACAGCACAATATTTGAGTATTGCTCATTTATTATTTGAACAGAATTCTGGGTAGCCTGGGTTCAAATCTTAGCCAATGCACTGATTTGTTTTTATCTCTTCTGCATCTCTGGGTTCCAGTAAAGATGCGTATATTTTGTAATAGAGTCAGCTTGATTGCCTGCATTTTTTTACTCAATCCACTTCCCCATCTGAAGTTTATTGGCACCACACACAAAAGGGTGCCCAATCTTCATGATATATGTGTGTGTGTGTGTGTGTGTATATATATATCTATATATATATATATAAATTTTGATCTCTTTCTTCCCTGGTGGCTGGAGATGGGTGCAGACTGGCGGTGGTGCCGGCACCCATCTCCAGTCATCCATCCAGCACTGTACCCCAACATCTGGCAGCTCCTACTCTTCCGCCATGGATTACCCCCCATGCTGGGGTGGCATGGTGAAGAGCTCCGCTAGCTCAACTCAACTGTACCAGGATCCAGTTCAGGGAGTGCCATTCAAGGTCGGGGCCTGCAGCAGGTGGCTGCTTCATCCTGATCAACTGGCAGGACCATTTTCCTCATTTGCACCTCTTACATGTGAGGGGTGTGCAATGACACCAGTGGAGGGAGCGCATACACTTACTCTCAAGCTTCTCTAGGTACCTGCCCCATTTCAGCCCCTTCTTTGCAGCATCAGCGCACTGTCCCCCAGCCTTCATTAGGGGCCAGAAGCAGGCCAACCACTGGAGTCCCCCCTTCGGAGAGGGAGAAAATTCCCTCAGATGCTAAATCCCTCTCCACCACTGCCATCCTCCAGCTGCCCATGCCCGTTCCCAAACATGGGTCACAGGCATGGGCGCGAGGTAAGGTGTCCAGTGCCTCAGCCCTCAGCACCACTGGGCCAGTCACACGATTTATATATAATTGATATTCATTGCAAAAACTTTGTTAATGCATCAGTTAGGGTTAAACTGACAAAAGTGGGGAAATGAATTGTAAGGGTAGAGCCCCTATCCCCCACTACCCCAACCCCCCATCCTCAACAGACCGACAGGCACCGGGGTATGCCACGGGATTGTGAGGCCCAACTCTCACCCCATTTCATGGGTAAACAGGTTGACATGATACAGAAAAAAAGAATGGGGGGAGAGTTAGGCCTCCTGACCCCCTGGACACACCCCTCCATCTGTCAGTCTGTGGAGGATGGGGACGGGGTGTTGGGGGGATGGGGCTGTATCCTAATATCTCATTTCCTCACTTTTGTCAGTTTAACCCTAGCTGATGCATTAATAATTTTTTTTTTGTAATAAATTTCCTTACTTTTTGAAAAAGAGTAATATAACTAGTAAAGAGCATGTGTTGGTGGACTCTGCACTCCCACCAAGCTGTTCATTTCTGCATAACTATATGCATCTGTGGGAGTATGGTCCCTCTGGGCTCTGCGCTGCCCCCTCACAAATACAAGTATGGAGTTGTACAGCAGCCATATGGGCAAGGAACCATGCCACTAATGTGCCAATATCTCAGCAACCGTAGCAGCTACAAAAACAATTCAAATGTCATTGTAATGATGACAGCAAGATCTCCATGCACGACGTGTCGACGAAACCTCTGTTTCACATAGTTTTCAAGTTAGAAGCACCATGGTGGCCATAATTCAGTGGATGCATGTAACTCCTGTATTTTTAGAATTCTTTCCACCAAATTTTCGACATGATATTTTGAGAATTCCACGTCATAACAATGACACTGCCATTTCATTAATCTGTCCCAAAAGTTGAGTTCGTACAGCGAATGCGCCATTCTGTGCTACAGGTGCAAAATCATGTTTTGGGCAGGATGTAAAAAATGGCAGCTGCTTAATGTTGAGGAGGAGGTGTGGAAAAGGGTAATGTTGAAAACCAGAGGGAAAATATGGAAAACTGACGAAGTTATGAACGTGTGCAGAAACTGGCAATGCACGCTCGTAAGCTGGTTGTTTTTTGGAATTTGTTAACCAAATTTTCAACATTGGCTTCTTGGGACCTTCCCTCATCAATATCAGGATTGTAATTTCATTAATCAGTTCTGAAAGGTGATTTTATGTCCCAAAAGTTGATTCTGTGCAGCGACCGTGAAATCACCATTCTGGATTGAGTAAAGAGATAACACAATTAGTGACAATAGTGTCACTATTAGTGACACTATTAATTAGTGACACTACTGACTACCCTGTTTAACAAATCATGGGAGGATGGGGTGGTACCCAAGGACTGGAGAAGGGCAGATGTGATTCCCCTTCACAAAAGTGGAAGCAAAGCAGAAGCAGGAAACTACAGACCTGTCAGTTTAACCTCAGTGGTAGGGAAAATGATGGAATCACTTCTGAAGGAAATAATTGTCAAGTATCTAGAGGCCAGAGGGGCACAGGACCCAAGGCAGCATGGATTCACAACAGGAAGGTCATGCCAGACAAATCTGATAGATTTCTTTGACTGGGTGACCAAAGCAGGTGCAAAGATGGAGATTAGCTACCAAGAGGTGGATAAGCAGAAAGGGGCAAAATTCAGCAGAAGGGCAGACAGCAAGGAGAACCAGGGATAAATGACAACCAGAAGTGGCTGAGTAGAACAGAGAAACAGTCTAGGAGGTCAAATCATGGAAAGCCATGTGTGCAAAGCCAGGAGCCTTAGCAACAAGATGGAAGATCTGGAGGCTGTCATGGTGCAGTCAGACCTAGACATTGTGGCCATCACTGAAACCTGGTGTAATGATAATCATGACTGCAAGATGGCCATACCTGGCTACAACATATTCAGAAGAGACAGAGCAGGCAGGAAGGGAGGAGGAGGGCACTGTATGAAAATGACATAAGGGCCACAGAGATCCAGGAGGAACAAAATGGGAGAGATACTGTGGGTTAAGCTGGAAGGAAAATGGGACAGCCATCCGCACAGGTGTGGTCTATAGACCACCAGCCCAGGAGGAAGAAACAGATGGGAGTTGATGCTAGCCATCCAAAGGATGGCAGACAAGGGTGAGGTAGTACTGGTTGGAGACTTCAATATTCCAGACGTGGACTGGAGCATCCCAGCAGCAGCATCAACTAGAGCAGATTTATCCTGGACTCCTTCAGGTGCCTTCCTCAAGTAACTGGTCATGGAACCAACTCGGCAGAAGGCAATACTGGACCTTGTGCTCACAAACAGGGACAGTGTGATGGAGGTAACAGTGGGGAGCACCTGGAAACAGTGACCACCAGTCATTGTGGTTTGAAATCACAGAAAGAGCAGAACCAAACCACACAAAACACGTATCCTGGATTTTAGGGGCAGACTTTGGGAAAAGGGGAGATACTTGAAAGAGGCATTAAGGGAATGGGACAGGAATCAGGGTTGAGGAACAGTGGGCAGTATTTAAAATGGGATTACAAGAACAACAGAATTATGCATTAAGCAGGTTAGCAAGAGGAAAAGGAAGAGGAGACCATTATGGTTTTCCAAAGAGGTAGCAAAGAAAGTGAAAGCCAAAAGACTGCATTCAGGCAATACAAAAGACACAGGCAGAAGGGATAGGGAGAAGTACCAGGAGAAGCAAAGGGAGGCAGGGAGGTCAGTAAGGGAAGCCAAAGCTCAGACAGAAGAACACATTGCAAAATCAGTGGGTAGAGGGGACAAAACCTTTTACAGGTACATAAGTGAAAAAAGAAAGACAAAGGGATGGATAGTGAGACTGAAGGGGGAGGATGGGGGCTGCGTGGAGGATGACAACAGTAAAGCTGACATATTGAACAGGTATTTCTGCTCAGTCTTTACTGAGGAAGAGGAGGGTAATGGGTCTGAAGGGTACAAGGGGTGAGAATGGTGCAGAAATGGGCACAAGTCCTTTACGAGAAAGGGTCCTGAAGGAACTGGAAGTAACAGGTTGATAAAGCAATGGGGCCAGATGGGTGCAACCCAGGGTCCTTAAAGAACTAAGAGAGGTGGTGGCTGTACCCTGGCTATCCTGTTTAGCCGATCACTGGAAACAGGAGATACCAAAGCTGGAGGACAGCAGATGTAGTCCCCTTATACGAATGTGGGAACAAAGAGGAAGCAGGGAACTACAGACCAGTCAGCCTCACCTCGGTAGTGGGAAGATCATGGAAGCACTACTGAAGGAGAGATTGGTGGAACATCTGGTTGTCAATGGACTACAGGACCCAAGGCAGCATGGTTTCACCAGGGGAGGTCATGTCAGACCAACCTAGTTGAATTTTGACTGGGTGACTAGGGAAGTGGATCAGGGAGGCAGTGGACATGGCCTATCTGGACTTCAGCAAGGCCTTTGACACTGTGCCACATAAGACTATTACACAAACTGGGGAATATGGGTGTGGGCAGGACAGTAGTGTGGTGGGTGGTAACTGACTGGGTGGCAGGACACAGAGGGTGGTGGTAAATGGCTGTCACTCCACAGAGGAAGAGTGACCAGTGGGGTACCACAGGGATCAGTGCTGGGACTGGTCCTATTCAACATCTTCATCAGTGACATTGCGCAGGACCTAGAAGGCAGAATTTCACTGTTCGCTGATGACACAAGCTCTGTAACAGAGTAGACACACCAGAGGGTGTAGACAGAATGAGAAGCGACCTGCAGAAACTTGAAGAATGGTCAGGGTTTGGCAGTTGAAATTCAATGCAAAGAAGTGCAAGATAATGCATATGGGGCACAAAAACCCTGGCACAATATATCAGTTGTGGGTGAGGATATAGCATACACAAGCAGGAAAGGGATCTTGGGGTTGTCATCTCTGATGACCTCAAAGTAGGAAACAGTGTGACAAGGCAGCAGGTAAAGCAAATAGGATGCTGGGATGTATAGGCAGGGCATCACCAGCAGGAAAAGGGAGGTCATAATTCATGCATACAAGACACCTAGTGAGGCCCCACCTGAGTACAGTGTACAGTTCTGGAGATCATACCTACATAAGGACATAGACAGGGTAGAGAAGGTTCAGAGGAGGTGACAAAGATGGTGCATGGATTGCATCACAAGTCCTATGAAGACAGGTTAAAGGAACTGAACATATACTCCCTGGAGGAGAGGAGGGAGAGAGTGGATATGATAGAGACATATAAGTATCTTACAGGGAGGAACAGGGCACAGGAAAACACTATTTTTAAGCGAAAACGATGTTCCAGGACTAGAGGGCATGGGATAAAGTTGGAGGGAGGACGAATCAGAGGAAACATGAGAAAGAATTTCTTCACAGAATGGGTGGTGGACAAGTGGAACACCCTGCCAGAGGAAGTGGTGGGGGCTGAAACAATCACAGGATTTAAGAATGCATGGGATAGGCATAAAGGAATTCTGGAGGTCAGGGGTAAGGCAACAGACTTCTAGGAAAACATAAACTGAACTTACAAAGCTCAAATGGCAGACTGGGTGGGCATAGGCCCTTATCTGCCGACACCGTCAATGTATCTATGTATCTATGTATCTATGTAGAGATCAGGGAGGGCTGTGGACATGGCCTACCTAGACTTCAGCAAGACATTTGACACAGTCCCACAAAAGATTAATATACAAGTTAGCTAGCCTGGGAGTGGGTCCCAATATGACAGCCTGGGTAAAAATTGGCTGGAGAATAGGACACAGAGAGTAATAGTAAATGGAGTCCACTCAGAAGAAAGGGGGGTTACTAGTGGGATACCGCAGGGGTCAGTATTAGGACTGGTTCTCTTCAATGTCTTTATAAGCAACATTGCAGAGGGACTGGAAGGAAAAGTATGTCTCTTTGCAGATGACACAAAGATCTGCAACAGAGTTGATGCACAAGGTGGGGTGGAAAGGATGAAAAGGGACTTGGCAAGGTTAGGGAATGGTCAAATGTATGGCAGCTTAGATTCAATGCTAAGAAGTGCAGGGTAATGCACCTGGGAAACAAAACCCAGGGAAGAGTACACAATGGGGTGAGATACTAACAACAACAAAAATAGAAAGGGACCTGGGGTAGTCATATCAGATGACTAAAGGTGGGCAAGCAATGTGAGAGGGCAGCAAGGAGGGCTGGGGGATACTGGGATGCATAGGGAGAGGCATCACCAGTAGAAAACAGGAAGTTATTATCCTCTGTACAGACATCTGGTCAGACCCATCTGGAGTACTGCGTGCAGTTCTGGAGACAATCTCCGCCAAAGACATAGACAGGATGGAGGCCGTCCGGAGGAGGGCAACAAAATGGTGCAGGGTCTGCACCGGAAGACATATGAAGAGAGACTTAAGGAGCGTAATATGGCATGCCTCGAGGAAAGGAGGGAGAGGGGACATGATAGAATCTTCAAGTGCCTCAAGGGAATCAACAAAGTCCAAGAGGTAGCACCTTTCAAAAAAAGTGTGCAAGAACAAGGGGCACAATTTGAAAATGGGGGCAGCTCAGAGGTAATTTAAGTATTTTCACAGAGAGGGTTGTGGATTCATGGAATGGCCTTCCGGAGGAGGTTGTGGAGTCAAAAACAGTGGTGGAATTCAAGCATGCATGGGACAGTCATAAGGCAATTCTTAGGGGTTGGGGTAGGAAGAAGTAGGCTGCTGGTTAACTAGGATCTGAAGCTTATCCAGTAGGTAGGGAAATGGGCAGACTGGGTGGGCCAAGCGGTCCTTATCTGCCATCAAATTCTATGTTTCTATGTTTCTATGTTAAATACACTAGAGCACCATAGTCAAAAATGGGGAGCAGGAAACTAGAGACTAGGAGGGTCTTGGATTCAGTGGTTAGGATAGGTTTCACAATGTATAGCATACCAAGCCATTGGTGTGCTTTCTTCATCATCTCATTAATGTGGGATTCAAAATTGAGGTTGTAGTTGAGGTGCAGGCCAAGATATTTGAATTCATTAACTCTCTCAATAGGGTTTCCGTCATTGTTGTGCAGGGAGAAATCGAAGGCAAGCTGTTTTCTGGGAGCTGGAGAAGACTATGGCTTTGTTTTTTTTCACATTAAGTACAAGCCCTTTAGACAAGAACCAGGAATGGAGCCTATGGATGTCAAGCTGTAGCTTGTTTAGATGGAAAAAGGGGTTTTTATTCTTAGAGAAGGCAGCATCATTGGCATACAGAATGAGCTAAGTGTTAATGCAAATTTTGGGAAGGGAGTTTACCACAAGGGAGAAAAGAAGGGGACACAGGATGGACCCTTGGGGTACTCCATATTTTATGGGGCAGGAGTTGGAGAGGATGCCATTGATAACAGTCAGATGCATCCTGTGATAAGGCAGTTGCGAAACAAGTTTATGACACTGGGGGAGAAATGTAGGGTGGAGAGTAGGACATTGTGGTCGAGGTTGAATGCTTTTGTGAGGTCCACAAAAACAGAGCCTGTGTAAAGGTCTTCATCATTGGCTGTATCGATGTAGTTGGTGAATTTTATCAGGGCAGTCTTGGTGTTGTGGCTGGCCTTAAAGCTTTGCTGTGCCTCAGTGTGCAGTTTGTGTTTCTTGACAAATTCAATGGTTTGCACATGGATGATTTTTTTCAATGATTTTGGAAAAGAGAGCCAAGAGGGAGATGGGTCTGTAGTTGGTAATATCCTCTTTGGGTCCGGATTCATATAGGGATTTGATAATAGTGCATTTCCATTTCAGAGGAAAGGATATTGAGCAGAGGGAGTGGTTGAAAATATTAGTGAGAGGAATGGCTAAGGATTCGTATACCCCGATTGTAAGGCCTGGGATCAGTTGTTTTAATGAGTTTAACCAATCTTATTGAGCTCAGGGTAGACAGTAAAGTATGGCCGGAACAGCAAGATGGCCACAATGCTGCTCTGCGCCTCACAGCTTCTGCAGCCTAGTGTTTAATAGTGTTTTTTTTGTAAGTTTCTATACAGAAGACCGCATTTACTGTACAAAACCCAGGTTATTTTGGCGAGAGGGAATTTTTTATCTTACTTTTTTTATCTTGGGTTGTAATGCCGTATCGAGCAATGAAAAGGTTGCTGGTCAGCTTTATATATGACTTTGCTGTAAGCGTGTACCGGCCATTGCTTGGCCTTTGGGCTTCACTTTTTGCTGCAGTCATTTAGACCCTGAATGCTAAGATTACTGCGACAAGAAAAGCAGCATTGAGAAGAAGATAAATCTGGAGAAAATGGAGGAAAACAGTGGTAGGTGCCGGCGAACCATGCCTGTAATCACGGAGGCACAATCTTTGCCGATAGGCTCATAACTCCTTTTACAATGTAGGCCAATATTGCCTGGGGAATGTTGTAGATATCTGTCCATTTGTATTTATTTATTTAACAAATTGGAAAGACCTTTGAGCCAAGAGCTCTTTTACAGAGGTTCCACGTCAAGTCACAAGAATAACAAATTACAATGGTTTCAGTAAGTAGTACAACATGAGGAAAGTAATTACATAAGCAAAAGAACAATATGGCAAGATAAATATTGTGTCAAGTGCAGCCAGTGGCCTTGTCTGGAAGAGGGGTGAAAGGGTTTAGAGAGAGAGAGAAGGGCAGGGGGTGAATTGGGGGGTGGAAGGAGCAAAATAAGAGCAAGGAGGGAAATTCTACAATGAAGCTTATGCAGAAAAGACCCACGGCGGGTGGGGGTAGAGGAGAGAACAAGGTGAAAACAGTGGAGGAGGGGAAGTGGGAGTAGAGGGGTAAGAAAGGGGGATGAGGTGGGATGAAAAGAGGGCAGGAATGGGAAAGGGATAAGGGAGGAAGTGCTGTGAGTGGAATAGTGCAGCAACATGATAGGGCTACACAGGAGCTAATGGTAAAAGAGGGGGGTCCCAGTGCATTTAGCTGTCAGCAAAGATTAGGTATAGCAGTCACAAGATGCACTGGAAACTAAGAATTGATACATTGTCATCCAATTTTACTGCACTTAGTGGAGCACTTTCTTTTCTATTTAATTTTACAGGCTGAAGTTGCTGCCGAAACTGGAGGTGACCGAAGGAGAGATGGAAAATTTCAGGATAACTTTGGAGGGCATAATTTTGTGAGCACCAAATGCTCTGGCTTTTTGATGGATGCCACAAACTCCCAGCTTAGAGGAGTAGAGTGGAGATAAGTTTGCTTATGCTTACCAGTGTTTTCATCTGGTTTTCCAATAATGCTTTTGCTGGAAGTAAATATTGGGGCAGCTTCCCCTTAAGGTATTCACTTAACTTTTCCTTAATTTTTCCTTTTGCAGATGGCGTCCTGCATAGAAGCTGTCATATGAGTAACCAGGTTTATAGTTTAAAATATTTTTGGGCCCTCTGAAGTAGGAGTCCTGGCAACAGGGCCGCTCACCGTGGTGAATTGGAAGGTTATGATTACTCTTACTGGTGGTTTTTGGAGCTTAATGGAACAGTGAGCAGAAAACTCTGTCTTTGTGAGTGAACATCAGTGTATGTCCTTTCACAGTTTGCATTTTTAATTGCAGAACTGACTGAGAGATATCAGCATATTACCCTTAAATGCATGCAGTCTGTTGAAAAAACTTGATCTAGTACAGGTCTGGGTACTACACACAACATCGGATGAACTGGTGACATCAGAATCATGGCTGAGGGGTTCCACTCCTGACCACAGTGTCAATATCCCATCATATCACATCTTCAGGGCTGATAGACCTACTAGAGGTGGTGGGGTTGCAATATATGTGTCAGAAAAATTCTCAGCCTCAGCTATTCACTCTTCCTCTATTCACAAAGAATGCGAAAGCCTAGCACTACAAATCTCTCCCTCTCTCTCTCTCTCTCAAAGCGAATCTGTTTGTGTGGTAGGCTGCTACAGATCCCCAACAGGAGGGCTAGAGATACAAAACTTTCTTCTCAAAAAATTTTAAACTCGACGGATTCGTGAAACCATCATTATGGGAGACCTCTGCCTAGACTGGAACTCTACCTGTTCACTGCCCCGAAGGACTTCTGTGATGCCTACGGTCTTTATCAGCTAATCTCAGAAACGACACATCCCAATAATAAAAACCCAGAGTATAGTACACTCCTGTATTTAATCCTGACTAACAAACCCTAAAAAATCTCCCATGTAGGAGTATTTCATACCGACATTAGTGACCACAGGGCTGTAGCTTGTGTAAGGCACATGAGAAAAATATCCTCTGGGGCAGGATACACCTACAAAAGGAGTTACCACAAATTCAATCCCATGGAATTTTTGGTTCATCTTAGCAGAATTAGATGGCAGGAATTCTACCTTGCTCAGTCCATCACTAATGCCTACACCACCTTTCAGACTCTAGTCCTAAAGGTGATTGATGCCCATGCACCTGTTGTAAAATCCAGATCGAGGAAAAAATCATGTCCCTGGTTCAATAGCACCTTAAAAACAGCCCTATGCCACAGGGATGCTCTTTGGAAAAAGGCTAGAAAAACCAAATCAAAATCAGATTGGGCTGGTTTTAGAATGATTAGGAATCACTGTACCAAACTAATCAGATCTGAAAAGGCAAATTATACCAAAATGCATTGGAGTCCAACAAGAATAACGATGCTAAATTCTGTCAGATCTTGAATGATGTAGAAGGACATAAATTGTCCTCCTCATTTCCATCCAAAATCATCTCTGGAGATAGTACCTGCACCAACAAACATGACATCTTAGAATCCCTCAATAACCACTTTGCCATTGCTGGCTTAGCCTTTGATACCTCTCCCGTAGGCAAATTGCTGAACCAGCAAACCAGCATCGCCACACCTTGGACCCCTTCCAGCACCTCCACCTGCTCTACCAAATTTAGTTTCACTCCTGCCTCACTCAAGCAAGTTGAAGACCTCCTAACCCAATTAGATGTTAAAAAAAAGCACAGGGGCTGACCAAATTGCCCCCTCTTTCTGAAACTAGGCTATTATAATCTAGTCCCGCAAATCACTCACCTCTTCAATATGTCACTCCTTCAAGGAGCACTCCATCGGTGTGGAAAACAGTCCATTTTATCTCTCTGCTCAAATCTGCTGAATCGAGTGACTTGAACAACTACAGACCCATGTCTCTTCTTCCTATTCTGTCAAAACTTCTTGAAAAGCTGGTAAACTGTAAACTAAGGGAATTTTTGGAGAATCACAACCTACTAAACTCTCTACAGTATGGCTTAAGGCCAAGTCACAGCACAGTCTCTGCATTAGCCAAGGTTACTAACAATTGACAAATTGCACTTTGACATGAGGAATCATGTTGTTATGCTTTTCCTTGACTTAAGCAAAGTGTTTGATATGGTAGATCACGATCTGCTACTGACTCCATTACATCACATCAGGCTGGATGATAATGCCCTAAAATGGTTTTCATGCTACCTTGCTGGAAGGTAGCAATAGGTGAAGGCACAGGGTGACCTTTCTCCCTGCAAAATCCTTCCGAGAGGGGTACCTCAAGGTTCAATCTTGGTCCCTTTATTATTCGCAATATACATAAACAATACTGACCACAATATTACATTTGCCAGTATTCACCTATTTGCAGATGATAATGTGTTTTATGTCTCTTGTCCTACCATTGAATCTGCCTACAGAGATTTACAGCAAGAATTTAATACCCTACAGCAAAATCTGCTACATCTGAAACTTCTACTCAATGCCAAAAAGACAAAAGTCATGTCCTTCTTCTCATCAACTAGTGCATGTTCCGGATCACATCTGCCTGCAAATATGCTTATAGTATCTATGCAGGGTGAAAACCTGGAAAGAGTGGACACATTTAAGAATCTAGCCTTCTAGTTGGACTGTAAGCTCTTGTATATCCCTCATGTTGAAAAACTCTCCAAAAAGCTAAAATAAAGGCTGGGATTATTCTGTATCAAACGTTTGCTTACCTATGAAGCAAAACTATGATTAGTCAAAACAACATTCCTTCCACTAATTGACGATGCTGACTTTCTTTACAGTCATTGCCCCAAAACTTTTCCTTACTAAGCTGGACATCCTGTACCACAGGGCCTTAAGATTTGTGACTGACTCGCCGTTCAAAACACACCACTGTTCACTTTACAGCCAACTGAGCAGGACTTCTTTACCTACCAGAAGATGGCGTAATGCTTCCATCTGTACCTTCAAAGCCTTCACTAATAAATTCCCTCTTTACACATCCAGCCTCTTTAAATTAACACCTTGCACATATTCACTTAGGAAATATGATTATATCTTGCTTGATTCCCCCAGGTAAAATCTCGTTTTGGCACCATATCCATTAGCCACGCCTTATCAAACTTGTGGAACTCCCTCCAAATTACATTAAAACTGACTCGCCTTGTTAGACTATCCTCCTTTAAATCTCCTCTGAAACCTCTGTTGAAGGAAAACTGCTAGTGCTATGCCTAGGGTTCCCCCTTTTGATATTTTATATGACACTTACCACTATAGGCTCTCCCTGCTTCCCTTCTTTCTTTTGTTTTGTTTTGCACTCCTGTCTGTCTATGTCCTGCTACTCCCTAAGCCTCTCTCCTTACACCCCCCATCCTACTTGTCTTCGACTATTCCTACCTCTCCTTATGGATCATGCTCTACCTTCCCCCATACCTCCTTCCATTCCAATCATATTATGCAGTTAGTAGCTTGCAGTTATGTAGATATGTAAAAATCTGAGTAATCTGACTGTACCTTGTTATGTATTACCCACTGTATTGTGTGAACTATTGTATAAATCTGTACTGTTTTCCCTTTATGTACACTATGTGTGTCCCCCAAGGACCACCTTGCAAATAAGTATCTCAATGGTGTATTTACTGGTTAAAAATAAAATTGAATTGAATTGAATTCTGGGACACTGTTCAACTTTATTTTCTGATGCTGCTTGATTTAAAATTTCTCCATTCAGAGGTACTTTTCTGAGCAAATATTCCCTCATAGTCAAATATTTAAAAATTTTGAAGGGAATTGATAGCTCTGTTGCTTTGATGTATTACCGATTTATACAATGGCCTGTTTTGCAGCCCTGTAATTAATTCATTTAAGCCATTTAAAGGAAAAAAGTAGCTGAGAGAGGGATTTGCTATAGAGCCATTGAAAATGGTTTATTTTGACGAACACTTCCTCGTGAAAACACATAATTGTTTTATATGCTATCATGGTTATCATGGTTTTATGTTTAAGAGTTTATGAAAGAAATTTGAGTAAGATTATCTTGTCCTGTTTTTCATGCTGTTATTTAACCTCTAAATGGTCTTGGGGTTAAAGATCAAGACACTGATTTATTGATAGAAGGAGGCTATTTAAACAATGCTTGCTGGATTTTATTTTAAAAGTCGACTACTGAATATAAATGGAGCCTGTAAAATCCTACTTACTAAATTACGGACTCCTGAGATAATGGAGCCTTGAACGCTTGATTTAAAAACACAAAAAATTTGCTAAGTGCACAAATTGTTTGCGCAGGTTTAGCGCCAGGTTAGCACAGCTCTGCTGTATTCAAAAGGGCAAATAGTGCATGCAAATGGCAGTAGCGCCGAGGTAAACTTAAATGTATGCAAGGGGCAAAGTGATGGGGTTGGAATGTGCATACAGGCACAATGGATATTCAAAGGTATAGAACCATGCAAATCCACTTTGCGTAACACATAGTGCGGTGCTGCCTACCACCTAAAAAAGGCAGGTCTTATCCCAGGGCAATCCACATTGGGGGAAGTGGCCAGAGCAGGAAGCCATAATGGCATTCTTTAGCAATGTAGTGCTGATGCACGTAATGGAGGAAGTAGTGGAGGAGGAAGAGAGGGAACAGGCCTAACCTGGCCCACATCGCAGGCCAAGGAGGAGTTATGCTGCACACAGGTGGTACCTGCCCAGAGTCTCCTTTGAGACCCTGCCTGATGAGCACATCACTGGCCGATACAGGATCAACAGGGGAATGTTGAGGCAGTTATGCAAACTCCTGCAAGAGCAGCTGCAGCCCCAAACCAGAGGCAGCCATGCCATGACAGTGGAGGAGAAGGTGACGGCAGCAATGTGCTTCCTAGCCACTGGGACATTCCAACACCCAATGGAGGACACCATTGGGATATCCCAATCTGCCATCTTGCACCTCCTGACCCAGTTCCTAGATGCTTTCCTGCTACATGCTGATGAATTCATCGTATTCCCCAGCACGGCAGCTGAGTGCAAAGAAACCATGTAGCAATTCTATCGAGTTGCGCACCTACCTGCAGTATTTGGTGCCATTAACTGCACCCATGTTCCCATCTGTGCACCATATGGTGATGGCAGTGACATCTATGTAAACAGGAAGGGGTATCACTCCATCAATTTCCAGGTGGTGTGCGATGCAACAGTGCACATTAGCAATGTTTTTGCACAGTACCCCGGCAGTGCTCACGATGCCTTCATATGGCACCAGTCAAGACTGTGCCAGGCCTTTGAGGAGGGAAGGATACTCGGCAGGCATCTGATTGGTGAGTGTGTGCAGCCATGACATGCAAACACCACAGTGGGAACGGGGACAGGCAGGGGTAGGCAGGGTGAAGGCTGAGGCAAGGGGCAGTGGGACAGCAATACAGGTGATGCACATGTGCAATGGGAAGACAGTAGGACAGCAACACTAACATGTTCACATCTCTCCACAGGAGACAGTGACTATCTCCTGAGACCCTGGCTGCTCACACCGGTACCCCGGCTGACCACAGTGGCTGAAGAGAGGTACAATGAGGCACACACAGCAACCAGGAACATCATAGAGAGGGTCTTTGGCATGCTAAAGATGCAGTTCCACAGCATAGACCAGTCAGGTGGTGCCCTACAGTACAGGCCTCAGAATGTATGCCGTATAATCCTAGCCTGTTTCATGCTACACAACATGGCACTGAACTGTGGTGTACGTGCACCTGAACCTGAGGAACAGTTGGACAGTGAACCAGAGCAAGAGGTCTGAGGGTAGTAGAGCAACTCAAGAGGAGAGATCCTCGTATGGCATACAGGGCCCTGAAGCACAGGAGTGGCATCATCAAAACACTAGCCTGGATAGAACAGCGAGTGAACACAACACTGATGACTAACACGTCAAATGTACAGTGCCTTTAATATGTGCACATACTCAGTACAGTACAGAACAGTGTTGACAGTGCAACCCCCTGGTGCAACACACAATGGACCTGTGAACAAGTGATGTGGATATGTGAGCAGTGCGCAGTGCTCATTGCACATGTGAGCATGGTAGACAGCTATGATGGGTGCAGGTGGTATGGGGGGAGGGTCTGATGATGTCCTGTGGGGCGTGGAGGCCTATATGAAGGTAGGTGACTATGTGAGTGTGTGTGTGTGTGTGTGAGTGTGTGTGTGTGTGTATATGTGTGTGTGAGGCAAGGGTTCATTGTGCATGGCAGTGGTGCCTATCTCTGGTGCCTACCACCACGCACATGACATGCCCCTTGTGTGCGGAACACAGAGCTTTGAGTGCTCTGTGTGGATGACATGGGCGATGAGGACTGTGGTGAGGACTGGACAGTGGTATGCCTATGACCATGATGGGACACAGACACAACCATGGTGGGCGGTCAGCCATGATGCCATGACTGGCCAGTGGAGGACCGAAATGTGGGGGTGGAGGAACCTGTGCCCAAACTGAGTGTGCTGGAAGCACGCCAGGGTGCACAGGTGGAGCAGCTCCTCTGTGTGGTGTGTGCACCCTGCTGACCAGCCATGATGGCAGCACGCATCACCTCCGCATGTGCCTTCACAGCGGCAGTGAGTTCCCCAAAGCCCCACTCAATGGTGCCTAAGAAGCGCGCCATACGCTCCTCCACCCGCTGCTCAGCACAGAGTAGAGCTGAGCCCACAATCTCTCGCAACTGGGATAGCTCATGCCACACCTCCTTAGGAAAATCATGCAGGTCCTACTGTGCAGTTGTCTGGGACAACAGGGCAGCCTGGAGCATAGGCCATTCACTCTGGCCATCTTGGCCTGGGGGTGCAACACCGTCCTGGCCTGCTGGTGGTGGCGGCTACCAAAGGGTACATTTGGGTAGCTGGGCAGATGCTTGTGGTGGCTGGTGCTGCTGTGGGTGATGTTGCTGCATCTGCAGTGGCCTGGCAGGGGGTGGTGCCTGTTGCAGGGCCTGTGCTGCACCCTGTGGCTTGCAGCACATGTCCAGTGGTGCACACTGGACAACACCATGGCCAATATTCTGTCGCTGTACACTGCCACCATGTGCCTGTGCACTCTCCTCCTGAAATGCAGCCATGTATGTGTCCCCTGCAGGTCTCACCCCACCACTCCCACCCACAGTGCCACCTGCAGGCAGATCAATGTCAGTATCTGCGTCCCCTGAGCCATGCTCACAGGTCACCGTGAGGATGACCATATGTCCTCTACTGAGGTCCTCGATCTGTGCATCCTCCAGTCCATACTCTGCATTCAGGTAATCATTCTTGTCATCAGATGCCCAAATAGTGCCCACTGCCAAATGTGAACCTCATCTGGCACCCATGCCAGATGTAGATGACATCACCCCTATAGCATCCTCCTCAGCCTCCAGAGTTGCTGTGCCAGACACCTCCCATCCCATGTCTGGATGTGCACCCTGTGCTGTGAAGAGAATAGAACAGTGCCAGAGACCTGTACAGCACAAGGAATGCCAAGCTCACCACCATGACATGCAACCCCAAACAGTGTTGGCCCCACAGCATGCCTGTGCACTCCCCACAGTGCTGTCCATGTGACTGATGAAGAAGCCCCCATGCACACACCCCCAACCATGGTACACACAAACAGAGACACCTGTACATTGGTGGACGCTGTACACTGCCAACACATGCACACCACAGAGCTGCATGCACACCGCACACATTGCGACCTGCCCATGTGTGTGTCTGGCAATGTGCCACTGTGCCACAACAGTGGGATGGTATCCCACACCACCCGTAGGTGTCATGCAGTAAATGTTGATCACATGCTGTGTACATACCTGCCCTAGGTGGTATGAGCTGCATCTCACACCCACCCCCTTCAATCCCCGCAACTGCCACTGGCCTCAGGGTCAAGGCAACCAATGCCAATATCGGGTCCCAGTCCTGCTGCTCCATGCGCTGGGGTTCTCCTCCTCCTCCTCCTGTCCACAGCCGGTCCCATACGTGCTGTGCCTCCTACTCCTTGGCCTGCCATTCCAGCACTTGCGAATGGCATCAGTGCTGCTTCCATGGCCACCCACAGCATTAACCTCCACCGCTATCTCCTTCCACATACAGTGGACCACTGCATCTGTGGACCTGTTGCACCACATCACCTGCTCCCTCTCCTTGTAGGCATGGACCATTGCCCTCAGCTCATCCCTTGAGATCACACACTTCTGCCTGGCAGCATCACCTGTGTGTGACAGGGTAAATGGCACTGGTTACTCACAGGGGTGTAAAATGTGAGCTCGACGTAACTTGATACAGCAAAGGTAAGCTGTTTGCAATTCATGAAGTTTGTATACACAAACAGGGTGAGGGTCAATGCAGTAGCATATTAGACTTGTAGCTTCTATTGTTTCTTGCATCTGAATTGTGGCTACATGCACCACACTGGACATTCTACATGTAATGAGCACCACAAGTTGTTTATTGTGCAAATAGTGTGTGCCACACAGCATGCACACCGTATTGGACCCACACCTGTGCCAGCAGGATGGTGGCACAACCTCCAACACTGCAGTTGTGCCTGCGATGCGCAGGTATCTGCAGTACACACACCATGGGAGTTTGTGGTCTGAGGCTCCAAACAGTGCAGTGCTGTAGCATGCCCAACAGCTACTGTAGGGCCCAATGGCAACTAGTTGCAACGCCGCCCCAGACTGTGCATGGCCCACTGCAGCAGTGCTATTGCCATGAGGCTTGCAGCCATGGCACACTGCACGGTGCCAGGGTAGCCCTTACAACACAGCATGGTGGTACCAGTGTGTACTGTGCAGACACTGCCAGTGTTGCCTGTACTGCTGTCCTGCGTCATGGTGGCCTACAGTGCTGGGTACAAGTACCAACATGGACAGCGCAGCCATAGGCTGGGTAGCACCTCTGCATGCATGCCCCCAGCACCCTGTCCCATGTGCTGTCTGTCAGAACCCTGTGGTGTAGCTAGACATATGTGTGGTGTACAGACAGTAATCAACAGCTACCCCCCTCCCCGTGACAACGGTACACATCCCTGCAGAATGCTACCACCTTGCAATCACAGCTGACTGTTGCCAGATTCACCCTCTAATCTCTGTCACAGTTCCTACACATATCTGTGCACTGGCCAATAGCCATTTGAACAGCAACACCTCTCAGTGGGCTACAGTACCTCAGAATCTGCAATGTAGATTGCTGATGTCACAGAAAGGCATATGTTATGTGACAGGCACGCGTCACAACTGTATACATATGTGTACAATGTGTGACCCGGTCTACATCCTTGTAATGAACGGCAGGCTGGCCTGCATGCTGTTCATACCTGCATGCTGTGGTTCTAGCTCCTGGGATATCCTGCACACAGTGTTTACTTCCACTGTCCTCCACAGCACTGCAGGCCATAAGAGCAACACAGGTGAAGCACTGCTAGCCCTTATATAGCACTGCCAGGAAATCCAGCCTGTTGAGCATGCAACTGGGGCAGTGATGATATGCTAATCACTGTGTTTGCCCTGTGCATACACAAGTAGCCTCATTTACATGCATCCTTTGAATATCACAAGATTTAGCGCCAAGCAAATGGTTAGCGTTGGGCAAATGCTTAGCCCGGGCAATTATGGTGTTACACAGTGCTGCCCTGTGACATTAGTGCCACACTACAGGCCCTTGTGCGACCGTGGTGCATGCATGGTGCATATGCGCTATGTGCATGAGCACTCCGCTTGTGTGGCGCTATCGCAAGTGCACTGCGCTAATGGGTACTATGCAGCTCCAGTGCGCAAGTGTGGCACAACATTGCTGGGGTCATGGCGAGTCACCCATGTGCTTTACATGCTCTTCTGGGTTGCGCTGTGCTATACCAAACAACAGCATGGCCCTAGTCATTGATACTGGTACTGCTGCAGGGTGTGCCACTGTAGTGTCAGGGTGGTGCAGCTAGTGACTAGGCGTGTCTGCACGAAGGAGACAGAGGGAAGTTGTGCAGAGAACAGGAGGTGGGGTGAGGCAGAAGCAGCCAGCCTGGCGGAGCTGGTGCAGCAGAGGCACATACAGCTGTTTGGGGAAGTTAGGGATGGTGACCTACCACAGCAACAGATGTGGGCATCAATCGCTCATCACCTGACAGTCAGCACGGGCATTGCACGGGATGGCGAGAAGTGCCGCCACAGATATGTGGACCTGAGGTGCAGGCAGCAGCACCAGCTGGAGCGTTACCAGCAGATGGTGTGTAATTGAACAGATGTCCATGCCAGGTAGGTGATAGCTAGTCACTGCAACTTGGACTACGGGTGTGCACGCGCATGCGTGTGTGTGTTTGGCTGCAGTCCCTCTGGTGTATTAACCAAGGAGTATGCACAAGGATGTGGTGCAAGGAAACTACTAGAACCATACAAAAAACAAACAGTTTCCTGCACAACACTAACCTGAAAAGAGGGATGCCACACTAAAATTCTTAAGGTGCCAAATTTAAATTTTATTTAAAGTGCACACCAGCTCCAGAAGATGAGAACACTTGACATGTTTCAGATGCAAGTTCTTTCTCAAAAGTCCCTCAGGTGTGTCAGTGTGTTGGGAGGTGTGCCTGTGCATGTGCCTGTTTCTCCATTCACATACCTGCTAAGGGTGCTCTTGGGCTTTGCTGGTGACATTGGGTACATTTCTTGGTCATGTGCTGTTTCTGCTGGAGTCCGTAGGTGTATGGATGTTGGGGGTGGGTGGGAGCTATCAGGCCCCCAGATGTTCTGGATTGTTAGATGCTCTGTGGTGCACTTTGGTGCTTACATGGACCATACCACCGATATTTGTTGTGTACCCCCACCACACCTGATCCCTAGCTTAGTCTACTGTGCTTATTTATGCTTGCAGCAGGGCTAACTGCAGCAGTGACATGCTGTACACACCAGCGGACTGTGGGAGGGTTGGATTCTAGACATATGGCACACCTCCACCGCTGAGTGTGTGCCATATCACTGGCCACCTGCATGTGGCCACAGTCCATGGCACTAATGCCTTGCAGGGATGTCCTGTGTGCACAGTGCCCATGCAATGGACCATTGTGGCATCAACTGTCCAGCGTGGGGCATGGCATGGGTGGCACAGTGTGCCTTCAAGGGGGGGCATATAGGCGTGCGCTGTGCCATGCCACCAGTGGCGGGAGGATGTTGTGGATTCCTGTGGCCTGCATCGACACTGCTGGCAGCCTGTAGGGGCTTACATTGTAGTTAAAGTGCTGTACCCTCTTCCCACTGCAGAGTGCAATGAGTGGACTGGCACATGGAGCGCAGACCAGAAGAGTGTCCAGGGAATCAACAGGGACAGGTGGAGGGTGCCGCCAATGCCACAGCAGGTGGAAGAGAGCAGCAACAATGATCGAAGCCTAGTGAGTGAGTACACTCTTTGTCTACACACTGCACAGCATGTGACATGGGTGGGTCTTTCCATGGGCTGACAGTGCTGATCCAACAGTGTGCACGGCTGTATGCCTGGTACCTTGGCATGTGCAATGTGGTACTGTGTTGGCTGCTGATGTGACAGGGTGCAGCATGTGTCTGGATAGGTGGCAGCCATACACTGTGCCTATTGGGGGGGCTGTCTGGGGCCTACGTGCTGTACTGGCATGTAGTGCCATTGCCTTATATAGCCCTGATTGACTGTTCTGCTGTTCACATGGCATATGTGTTTCTGATTACCTGGTCTAGGGATTCTGAGGTACTGCAAGACATGTTGTAGGTGCATGCCAGTGTTGTTCACATTGTACATTGCAGGGGGTTGTGGGGTGGCATCTAGACGGCATCACCCTGCTGGTGTGTGGGCATTGCATTATGGCCACTGGTATGGCATGGTGGGCTTTGGCATGGGTTGGGCAGTGGATGTACACTGTGCCTGCTGGGGGGGCTGTCTGGGGCCCCTAGTGCCATACAGGCATGTGTGGCTCTGCCTGTCATGTGTGCCTGTTGTGTACAGCTGTGGAGGGGAGACGTTCCTCTATTGGCTGGTTTTCTCCCATTCCTGCAGTGCCCGGTGTTTGTAAGCTGGTCATGCTTGGGGGGTGCAGGGGCTAGTCGACTGTGCTGGCATGGTGTGCTGTGTTTCCAGTCCTCCGGCAGGTGTTGTTCCCACTGGTGGGGGCCCTTCCATACCGTGGCCACCTGTGTGGCATTGTACAAAACATGTGTTGACCCCTACTGTGTCCTGCCTCATAGCCATAGCCTGTTTCTGTGTTTTAGGGCCATGCATGTCTGTCTTGTGTGTCCTGCTGCAGTTGATGGTGGCACCACCACATGCCATGGTCTGCTACAGTATGGGCTGCATGCCATCGTATTGTGTTATGACTGTGCCCCTTTCTCTGGTGGGTATCATCTTTGTGTGTATCATAGTTCTGTTCCTCTGTGCAGCTTGTCCGAACATGTGTCATCTCATATGTATGTCGTGCATTGGCCCATTGTCATTCACATCTCAGGGACTGGCTGTCTGATTGCACTGTTACACTGTGCATGCTGCTGTTCTGTGTGGTGTCCGCTGTGCTTTGGTGTTGTCGGCATACATCCATGCATGTCCGTGTACATTGTGGTGCTTGCTGCCTGTGTCATCCTGCCTCATCCTGCAGGCACATGTCAGGTGTGCATTGTGTATTTTTCTGCACTGCCATGTGTTCATGGTTGTTGGAACATGCTGTCCACCCATATGGTGCCACATAGGCTTGCGCTGTGCCTCCTTGTTGGTTTCCCATTCTGACATGGTCCCCCTTTCTCCTGTAGGTCCCCACTGGTCATCACTGTGGGCCACCCATCCAGAGGAGTCTGAGGGGAAGGATGCGCTCCTGTGCCGACTGGTACATCAGAGCAGGCTGTTTTATCTCAGAGACCAGGAGGGTAGCAGCTATACTTGAGGAACGGCTGCCAGCACCCTCCAGCAACCAGTCCTGTGTCCCATTGTCTTGTTTTGCTTCCTGACTCCCAACCCCCCTTTGCCTGCTCTCAATTTGTCCCATTCTGTTTACTTCCTGTGCTCCCTGTGTCCACTTCCCTATCCCCCTCATCTACATTTCTTCTGCTCCTGTACATTTGTATATACTATAAATAAGTTATTGTTTTGCTTGCATATCTTGCGTTTGCCATTGTTACTTGGCCCTTTCAGTTTCTTGGCAGTTTTACTGTTTTTTTTCTTGGTCTGTTGTCCTCCTTTACTTATTTACCTGTAGTTTGTTGCTATATTTGGCCAGTTTGTGTTTTCTGTTACTGTTCCTGTTGTTATCATGCCATTCGTGTTGCCTTTTTCAATTATATTTACTTTCTGATGACATTCCTGTGTCCTGTATCTTTTTGGGTGGCTTGGGTATGTTGGGCGTTTTGTACTGTTCTGTGGTTGTCACTTGTGGGTCCTGGTTGTTCCTTGGCATTCACTAGTGCTGCAGTGCTGTCTGCTACTGTATTCACATTCAGAGCTGTTTTTCTTTGCATGTGTTCCTGGGCAGTCAATATCACCTCTGCACTGTGTTTCTGTGGGTGGTTGCACTGCCTGCCTGGGAGCTATATTCAGTGCTGTCTTATCTGTTATATTCAGTGCTCTCTTATTACTGGGCTATTTTTGCCCTGCACTGCATGCCCTGTTTGCCTGGCTTCATTTTTCATGCTATATTCAGTGGGTGTAGCACCGGGCTATTCTTTTGAATATAGCTGGCTATTTGCTCTGGGCTAAGTTTCCTGGCGGGCAGTGCTAATTTAGCACCAGGGCAAAGTTTTGAATAGCTGGCCCATGGACTCCTGAACGTGAGGAGCCACAACTCTGCAATGCAGAATTCTAGACCTAACTTTTAATGTCTGATGTTGTATGTATGTCTTAAAATAGCTATGTGTATGAGTTTTTCTACAAATACTTATGTATTTTGTTTAGTTTATTGCCTTGAATTAATTATTTTAAGTAGTGTAAAATGAAAATTGCTCAGATAGTAGAAACTGTCTTAACTACAGATAAAGTGCTACTTTTTGGCCAAATTAAATCATAATAATGGTTAAGAACCTAGAATGTAATCAATTCAATTATTAGGACTTTACAATGTTCTAGATAAGTGCCAATAGTTACCCCAAGGAGATTTGTTTTTCATTTTTACACTTTCATATTTTTGTGATGTAAAATTTGATGGAATTAAAAGTCCTGTAAAGATAATTAGGGGTAGATTTCAACAAAATACTTCTAGTTAAACTAGTTTAGGACACTGGGAATAACTCATTGATGTTTTATATCCATTGTGATCTGATCTTATATCCTAGTATCATATTCCCGAAGGAGAGGGAATAAGAGTGAAGGCCTAGTTTTGCTTACAGATTAAGTGGTCCTAGGTGTGAGACTATTATCCAAACTCTAGGGCAAAAGTAGCTAGAGGCCTTATACCCTGAATATTGTCTTAATTGAACCATGCGTTAGGGACTGCTACAACACTGTAATGATTTAGATTTAAGGGACTCAAGGTTGGCTCCCAGCCTGTTTGCGGCTTGCTTTCACTGCCAAATCCCTTTTTAGGGGAATGGATGGCTGTGGGTATGGGTCTGGTAACTCTGTGATGTTTAATAGCGTCCATTGATAAAAATCCTAGTGTGCTTATAAGGATGCAGCTCTTAATATTGGATTCTGCAATGCACCTAAGTAGAATATTCTTGCATATAAACTTGATAAAATGTGGATATTGGTGCATTTTAATAGAGCAATTCATAGTAGTAGCACTTTATAATAGTATTTTAGGTTTAGTCATTAATGATTCAAAGTGGAGAAATTTGGGTCAGTCTGATGAGATGATATCTTCTGGCTAGACAGAATGTATTTATAATTATAATGTTGTCTAATTTACACATGATACCCAAATATTGCCTTTTAAAGTCAATCACAACCAGAATTGTGGAATTATGGATTGGTTACAAAACTATCTAATTAAGATGATCTTTGTGATGGAATGTAATTTTAAAATGACTGGCTTTTATGTATTTGTGTACATCTTTGTAAAATGTTGTTATTTTTCTTGTTTTGTTGTTTTGTAATGACTTAAAGTTGAACAAATAAACTTAAACAGAGCAACAATGCATTTAACCACTTCAGGGGGAGAGGTAATGAAAATTGAATAAGGATAGGGGTTAGGGAGAGGCAGGAGGAAATGTCTGGGGACTGGAAGATGGTTTGGCTTGTATTTGTCTAACTCGACAAAGTAGCAGTTAAAACGTGAGGAAACTTCCATTGGGATCAGTGATAGTTTGTCCATTGTAGGAGAGGCTGATTTGCTCATTGTTTTGTCATTTTCCAATAGGGTCATTAAGGATGTTCCAGGTATGCTTTGGGTTGAACTTAGAGCTTTGCTGTTTCTCAGTGAGAAAGGTGATTTTGGCAGAGCAGATCACAGATCTACATCTATTTCAAAGAGTTTTGCACTGTTGTAGTAGGTGGGAAAGCTTAAGTCTCCCGTATTTAGATCATTCCAACTCCCTTTTCCTCATGAGATTAAGGAGTTCAGAGGTGATCTATTTGTGACCGTTACCTTTAACTCTAATATTTTTTAAGGGGATGAGGGAGTCACACAAGACAAGGAAATTGCTGCTGAACTTTTCAAGAGCAGAGTCAATGTCCTTAATGGATTCGGTAAATGACCAGTCTGTGGCTAGGGCAATGTTGGAAAATTCAAATGTATTGAGTTTTTTTGAACTGTCTGGTATGGATGTATTTGTGTTCTCATTTAGGGGGTTTTGCTGACAAACAGCAGTAAACTGTGCAGTGGTCACTAATAGAATCGGGTAGAACCCTTGAGGAAGTGAAATGTGAAGGGTTAGAAACTAGGATCCATCAGCCTGGTGGTGCTGAGGGTTGAGGTGCTGGACGCCACACCTCATACCATGCCGGCATGCAGCATTTGGGAATGAGCGCGGGCTGACAGGGGTTGGCGGGGAGGAGAAGGATTGAGCATCTTGAAGACAGCTCTCCTTCTCTGGGATGGGGGGTTTCATAAGTCGGCATGAGCCTGGCCCCTAGTGGTGACTGGGAGCTGGCACACTGATGCCACAAGATGGGGTGTCAGGAGCGACGCTATCGCAGGCGTCATTGCTGCACTAGCAAGCAGGGAAAAACACCAGAAAAATATGCCCACAGAGGATAAAGGAGGGAGTTCGCAAGTCTCGCACCCAGCCAGCCACGGCAAAGGAGCACTCAATCAGATCTCAGAGGGGAGGGCCTCCCATCCAACCCCACCAGACGGGGTAAGCCCTGGAGCCACTACTATGCTGGCTGGTAGATGCCGGAGTGACAAGGCTGGGGTTCCCCCCAGATTGCAAGGGCTGCAAGGGCAGGAGAATAAATTATCACAAAAAAAGAAAAAGAAACTAGGATCCAATCTAACAGGGATTTATACCCAGTCCTATAGTTAGTCCGAGTGGAGATGGAGATGAGCTGGTGGAGGCCTAGGCTGATAACAGATTCCTCAATCATGTTGGACTGTGCAGACTGCCCGTTAACATTGAAATCACCAAGGATTATCCATTCCCTTCCATGGGGAAGTGAGTTCTTGAAGTTAAGAAAAACATCAAGTTCTTTGGTGGGGTGCAAGCTGGGAGATAAGTAACGGTATTGGTTATTATTTTGTTGTTGCCAGGGAGAAGATTAACTGATAAGGATCTGAGGTTAGGGGTTGCTAGAGGTGTTTCAAGTTCAGTGGCCGAGAGGTGATTTGCTATCCAAAGGAGGCAACCACCTCCTCTTTTACCAAGTCTGTCATTTCTGAAGAGGGGAATATCCATTTAGGCTTATTTCATTAGAAGGGATTTTATTGGTTAGCTATGTTACGGTGAGGGCAATAATGTTGAAGTTATTGGCAGAAACCCAGCATTCCAGCAATGTTTTTTTCACTAACAGTCTTTTGAAGTTAAGGTGCATTATTCTGAGCTGCCCAGAGTGTCTAGGGGTAGTATAGAGGATTTCATGGGGTACATGAAGTGGTCTGGGGTTAGGTTGGATAGACCCGGAGATGAGTAGTAGGAGGAGGAGGAGCCTCCTGTGTCTGTTGTAAGAAAAAATAAAGAGTTTAGGTGATTTAAGCCTTGTAAGGTGGTGTGTTATAACAAGTATAGAGTGGTAGGAGGGAGATGATTTGTGGAGGAGGCACAGATTGTTAAGGAAGTTTCCAAGTGTAGGGGTGGTGGTGGTATGGGATGCGTAAATAGTACTGGGGTACAGTGAGTAAAAAATTAGGTGAGAGGGCTTGGAGGTAGAGTGCAATGGGAGAGCATGGAGGGCCAGGTTGGGGAGAAGTGGGGTAGGGGATGGCTTGGCATAGGAGTGGAAGGGTTGGGGAGAATGTCAGGCAGATGGGTAGTGAGGAAGGGTTGTATTTATTCCTTATAAAGCCAGATGGAATAAGAGTCAGTAGTGAAACAGTCAGGAGTGCAAGCATGTTGTGCTTCATGGCACAGAAGGATGAGAGATTTCAGGAGTGTGGAGTAAGGTGGGGGGCTATTGTTTTAAAAGTATTAGGACAGGAGTGAGGGTTGTGATGGCAGAAAGATAGGAATAAACAAGGGGTGGTTGTCTAGGATAGGGAAAATGAAGTGATAGTAAAGATTAAGGGAAAAATAGCCAAGGATGGGATTGAGATGCCTCTAGTGGGCAGATGCTATAATGAGCAAATAGGAATCTCAACACTTAGTATAATGTAACCAATAAGAAAGTGGCAGTCAGTATCCCCGCACTATATAAGAAAGTGGCCAGGTAGAGCTGGTGGGAGGGAGCTGGTGTGCAGTGTCGGCGGTAGCCTGAGTGTAAAAATACCATGGTGCAAGCTTCCCTTTCACCACACCATGAGCCCCATTTTATACCAGATTAAACTGACTCTGAGAAATTACCAGGGAAGCTCTATTAAGAGCCAAATTGATTTTACTCTGAAATTGTCAGGGAACTCCAAAATGAGTCTTAGAAGCTACGGAAACATACTGAGAGGCTTCGCTTTACTAAAGCTGCTCCAGACATTCCCCCGGTTACCACAGAACAGCAGGAGTTTCAGCTCTGGCTGCAACAGCTGCTCCAAGTGCACCTTGTCAAGTAGCGGATCTCAGACTGCTGAACTCAGTTAGGAAATCTAATGGGAGGCAATGCTTACCCCTGGATGCTTGTATTTTTTTAAGGGTTTTAAATTACGACGCTTCATTCTTTTTTTTTTAAGGGTTTTCATTTATGGTGCTCCTTCAGAAAAACAGGAACTTAAAGAAGGTGGGTGAAATGGCCATAAGAAAGCACACAACTCTGAGAAAGTAAGCCGCAAGGAATCTTTCAGTTACAATACCACTTTGTAGCCAGAGGAGCTTCCCTTCAGCTCCCAATTAAAACTTTTATTCCCTGAGTTTCAAATAACTGCTGAGAGTCTGAATCAGCAGAGCTACCCGAGCTCAGAGAGGCAAGGGATTAGGCAGTCCAGTTAGAAAAAAGGCACCAAATTCAAACAAGAAGTGCAACCCAAGAGTGCAACATGACTTAACATCTTTCAACTGAGGCAATGCATCGGCCAGGTTTCTTAAATTGCAGCCCTACTGTGCAGAGATTCAGAGAATGAGCAGCTCCATTGATGGTGCTGGGGGAGGGAGGCAGGTAAATGCCACTGCAGTTGAGTGTCTCCATTGCTCTAAAAATGCATTTTATATAGTAAGCTTTTGTATCGGAAGAGTATTTCTGGATAACTACTGTAGATCCCCTTCCCCTAGCCTAGCTATGACTATGGTCGTTGACATTCTCACTACAAAGCTAATCAGCTGGTTGGTGGATGGTATCATGCAGATGAAGAAAGGTAGCCACTGACTGATAGGCACAGCTACCTCTTTTCAACTACCCAAAGTTTCTATCCTTCAACCGGCAGAGTAGCATCATGATCAGCCCCATTGATCATTGGACTGTCATGGTCAAGTCCTGTGCAGCTTGAGCTGCATTGGATCTGACAGTGATACACCTCTGACATGCCATTATAACAATATGTTCACTTTGTGTAGGCACAATGGTTAAAATGAAAAGTAAAGGAACATTGCAGAATTGTTTCTGCATTTCACAGATCTTGTGGATTTGATCATGTACAAGTTCACTAAGCACAAATTATACAGTAGCTGTTGGATAGTGTCATCATGATTCATGGGCTATAGTTCGATGTGCTTACACGACTGGATGAGATAATATGTGATTATGCTTGTGTAACTTGATTTGCTTTGTGGCTTTCCGTTTCTCTATCCGTGGGATATACCACCCTATAGGGGTACGACACAAGGAAGCCTACAGGAGGGTTCCCCCTACAGGTGCCAGAAATGAATGTGTCGGTTAAAGGTAGGTTAGGAAGAAGCCCAAAAAGAATATCCAAAGATGTCAATCTTCAAAGAGACGAGGATGATGAATGAATTCTGTGAATCGAAGGGCTAACTTCCTAAGGAGAGAGGGGAAATGCTGGGGCCCACATCCACCTCCATCCAACAGCGGAACCTAACTAACTAACATGAAGAAAGCACTAACTCTAATTAATATTATGACAATTGGCACGGAGGAGAGGAAAAAAACCCTTTGAGGAGGAAACCTCTGGGGATCCAAGGCCTAGGTCACCTTCCCTCCAGGCTGACAATGTTAGATTTGAGGATGTATGTCGGTAAAGAGAATGGTTCATAGATGAGGGATATAAGTATGGAGGATGAAGATGGGATAGGGAAAAACTCCAAAGAAGCACAGATTAAAGAAGGAAAATGAGGTAGCAGGGATCCAAGGAGGGTATGCTCGAGTAGTCAATGAGAGATAGTAGATCAGAGGAGCAAGGGCTATCCATATATGCTCACAAGGAGATTCCAGATGTGCTGTTGAGGAGACCGAGGATAATGCATACTGGCTTGATTGAGAGATGAGAGTGAGCAGACACTGAGGTTGAAGAGGCATTTTTGATTATACGATGTGAACGATTAGACCCTGAGGTTGTAGTCGATGAGGAAGCTAGGATTCAATGATAGGAATGTTCAAGTAAGCGATGTAAATGGATAAACTTTGTGGTAATGCTGAGTGAATGATGACTGGAGTTATGAACTCCATACATGCTGCAGGATGTCCGCGGGTTGATAAGGTGGCTTAGGAGTGATGATAGGTACACCCAAAAAGAAATATTGATAGTAGGCCACAAGTGGAGTGAATCCTGGATGGTCGGTAAAGAAGCAGAAGAGGAGGAGACAGGAATGTTTCAATGATAAAGACGATTGCCGCAGGAGTGCAGCGGCTTGACAGGAGCAGAGCGGGGAAAAGGAGACTGTAAATGAACATGAAATTGAACAAAGGAACATGGTACAGAATTAATCCTTGATGAAATGAACTTGAAAATGAACTTGTACGAAGGTAGTGGGAATAAGTAGGCTCCTCGAAAGGAGGTAGACTCCGAGGCCAAGAAGGCATGTCCGGAACCAGAGGGTAAGTGAACCAGATGGTACGCTCAGGAGGAGCATCTCAGGTTGAGTTTTTGAGGAACAAAATTGGACGATGTATAATGAGGAGTGAAGCTAAGAGTGGAGGGAAGCCATGATGGTTGGTACTAGGATGAGGAATGTAGCATTAGGAAACGGATGAGGTCCGATGATGAATTGAAGCCATGGAGGCTGGTACGGGAAAGAGAGGTATGAAAGGACAAAGGATGGTAGGGAGGTCAATGGGGTAGGATAGGACCCAGCCGATACGGGAAGAGAACTGCAGTAGGGCAAGCTGGATGAGGGTGCATGCAGGCCAGAGTTGATGAAAGGCCAGATAGAGTCAGCCATAGATGGCCCAATGATGTGAATGGCAAAGCAAGCGAATAGATAAACCATGGCATGATGAGAAATAGAAGCCATGACTGGAGTGAATCCTTGATGGCTGATGATGGATGGAATTAGGAACCTGATACATGCGGCATGAGTGCCGCAGATTGATGAGGTGGGCATATGAGTAATGATAGGGATTCCCAAAGAAATATCTATAGCAGGCCAGATGAATGCAGCCGAGGCTGACAGCACGAGAAGGAGAAAACCACAAAAGTTGAGTGCAGCCAAAGATGAACGGTGGAAATGAACTAGTAGACAGGGAGACATGGGCAAGATAACCATTGCGGAGTGCCTAAAGGCAGAAAATGGAATAAACAGAAGCAGAATTGTGTCCCATGGACATACGAACGCACTGCAATGAACAGTCCAGGTTCAAGTGGAACAGGTAGTGAGGAGAGGGTTTGAGTATTTCATTTATCATTTGAAAAATATCTATATATAACAGAACTGGCACACATGGCTTAGAAACAGGAGAAAAATGCAGGTTATAGCTCCTGAGAGGCAGCTAGGAAAATAGATTGGACAGGACTGCAAATATTTAAGTCAACAGGTCAATGCAGTGGCAGGCAAAGGTTGTCAGCTCCCCCACTAAAATCATATCAATGCCACTATCAGTGAGCTGAAGTGATGGAAACAAATCCAGAGCAAATGAGACAGACTCCAGGAGATGAGGACAGAATGGAGATATGGGCCGAACATCGAGTGAGAGAAACAGCTGCACAGTCAGGCCCCCAGCAAAGATGATCGAAGGGCTGGAAAAAGGTACTGAGGAAGAGAGGAGGAGCGGGGAAGTCACAGCAGAGAAAGAGGGTGGCAGGTGAGGTAGAGATAGGGAGAGGAGTAGCGTACAATGCACCGCAAAGCACTGAAGTATGCCAGGAGAAGGGGGGCAACAACAAAGAAAGGAATGGAGACCAGACGGGAGGGGGCAGTGGGAACGGGCAGCAGAAACGGGGCGCCGAAAGAGGACAACACGTCCTGAGGGCAGTTACCGATCTGAGGAACAAAGGATCCGGAAGCAAAGGAAAACCCAAAGACAAATGCGAACAGGGCAAACAGAGTGCCGGAACACAGGAGAAATAAGGTGGGGGGGAAGGGGTGATCAGGAGAGAGAAAGACAGAAATGAACTGGTAGCCGGAGGCAGCCGCCGAAACGAAGGGAAAATGCAAATGAAGTAGAAATCCAGAGAGAGAGGAGGAAAGCAGCGCCTTCAGCTGCAACAATGATAAAGAATCCTGGAGAGACCCAGGATGTAGTGTCCTTTTAAGCTCGATGGGGAAGTGACATTGTTGCTCCGCCCATCGAACCTCGGGCTTAAAGCCCTCCCAATATGCAAATAATGTACAGTCTTATTTTGGTTCTTTTTAAATTTATTATAATTATAATACCAAAAACAATTCCTTTTTTTCATACATACTTTTACCGCCTGATGTTACCAGCCCCAAAGGCACCACCAGCCCCATCACTGACTCATCTCAAGGACATAAAGGTTAACCACCTCTTGATTCTAGTTTGGCAGGTGATCTGACCCATAGTGTCAAGTGATGCCTGCAGGGGGTACTGAGTAGGACTGTGCAGTTTCACCCTAAAATTTCCTTCTCCAAGCGCATTGTACTTGCAATGGCATGTGGATATATGCTGCATCCACCAGCACCTTACCATACTCTACTTCATGGTCAGATGTACAGAAGATTTGCTGATAGAGAAGAGTATAAACACCTAGCATTACTATAAAGGTATATTTATGTTTATTTCTATTTTTCTTCATACAGAAAGTAGCAGGGTAAGTGTGGAGAAAAAATAAATTTGTAGGCAGTGTCTGGGAGCACTTTAAAACTTGTAACAGGTAATGTGTGGGAAAACTAGGTCAGGACACAGTCCCACCAATTGGCGACACTGGCTGACTCAGGAAGTCCCACCTGGTGGAGGTTCTACCTGATGAATAAAAGCAGAAACTTCTAATGTGTCCCCACACACATTCATGTCCCAATACATGAGTGGAACAACAGAGGAGTGGAACAGGTGTAAGGTTGGCATTTTAGGCATCAGCAGGTGCTGGCAGGAGGAAGCAAGTTCTGCTGGTTGATTAAGGTACATGTTCACTACTGCTCTGACAATCACTGCTGGGAAGGGTGAAGGTTTCAGGTAGGTCAAAACTGAAAATGTTTGGAAAACCCTGACTAGGATAGTAATACAAAGGGATTAAAGGAAAAGGAGGAAATCAAATTAATCCCTATCTAGGGTCAGGGTACAAAGGGAGTAAGAAGGCAGAAGTCTACTTAAAAGTTCAAGAGGAAGCATACTGAGACAGTACCTATCTAGGGTTCAGCAGTGAGGGTAATCAGGACAAACAGGGAGATCAAGAAATACCCTGTATAGGGAAAGGGTATACATTTGTTTTAGGGTAATGAGAGAGTCAATCTGGAAACAATGGGAGTTGTGCAGTACAGTGACTATAGGCAGGCAGTCTACAGGGAGACCGTCTGGAGACTGAGGTGCTGCCCTATATGCGTGTGCCTCTCTGGACTAAGGGTTGAGATATCTAGACTCTGGGCCAAGTTGACTAGGATTCAGAAGTCCTCTTCCCCCAACCAGGGACTACCACATTTACTGCTGTTGTCTCAAAGGGTGCATGGAAGGAGGTCTGACTGGACTGTGGTGGGCTCCTGAAATGTGGGAGTGCAAGTAGGGGAACACATTCTTCAGCTGCTGTCACTGAAGAACTCTTTCACCTCTCTGGTGGGATGGGACTACCAAGATGAGGCAGTCATGGTAATAGCAAGGGAGAATTCTTCAGAGTGGAGGCCCAAAGGTGGAAGGAAGAGGACCACAGCAGAAGAGAAAGCAACTTCTGGAGGGGGACTCAATTGTCAGGGGGATAGTTTTTGGAACACTACAGGACAGAAAGAAGGGGATGAGATGCCTACTTGGTACCTCAGCACTGAGGAATAGGAGAATGGATCCTTAGGATCACCAGGTTGAGGGGACAGGAAGGGGAGCTGGATGTCATTGTCAACACTGGGACAAATGTCCTGGCAGAGGAGGCAGCAGGGAGGGTGCAGGATAGGTTAAGGGAGTTGTGGAGGGGCCTGAAGCAGTTAGCATGTGTGGTGGCTTTCACTGAGGTGCTACCTGTGAAAGGCTGGAGAGAGAAGAGGGCATAACGCACTGTGCACTCCAGCAACTAGTTGAGCACATGTTGTAGGGAGGATGGGTTTGGCTACATCAGAGACTTGGGTCCTACCTGCAGGGATGGAGGCCTGTACAAATATGATGGCTTCCATCCATCAAGGAGGGGAACCGCAGTCCTGGGTGGGAGATTTAAATGCTACTTCAATGGGCATTTAAATTAGCCAAGGGAAGAGGGTGGGAAAAGAAATGCAGGAGGCACTGAATGCCCCCTCCCGATCATAGATCAGCAGTTATGGATAGTTCAGGGGAAATGAATTCCTCTGGGGTAGTGGGAAGTAGGGACAAGGTGGAAGAATGGATGGGACAGTTGAGAGGTGGAGCTAGGGTTGAGTAAACTACTATAGGAAGGACAATATCACTGAAAAAAGGGGTGAAGGGTGGGCTCGGGAAGGGAGGGCAAAGCAGGAGAAGGAGGGAAAAATGGAGTGGCGAGCCATGTGTGCCAATGCAGGGAGCCTTGGAAACAAAGTTCCTGACCTTGAGGCTACCCTTTTGGAAGTGGACTTGAAAGTAGTGGCCATAACTGAGCCATGGTGACCCGACAACTGGATACTGGCCATACCAGCGTACAACATGTTTAGAAAGGATAGGGCAAGGGAAAAAATGGGGAGTGGTTTTGTAGTAAAGGAAGGTATTAAGATCACAGAGATAAAAGGTCTCAACGGGGAGAAGGCGGGTCTGTAGCTTTTTTGGATTGTCTTGGAGATGGGATCGGCGGCTATTATGTGTAGCTGTGGTGTACAGGCCACCAGCACAGGGAGAGGATATGGACAGGGTTTTGGGGAAGGTCATAAGTAAGAGGGGAAGTAATAATTATGAGTGACTTTAATCTACCTGACATGGACTAGAACATTCAGGCCTCAACTACAACTAGAAGCATGGTCATCCTAGACTTCCTTAATAACATTAAAAACAAGTCGGCTGTGATCACTGATCTTGTTAGGTCATTGTGACCTTGCTGGACATCAATGCTGGCTCATTTCTTGAGGCAGCGGTACCTGCTGGGTTCTCACTGATACATCACCTGAGGTTGGATTGTAGGGGCGGGGGAGTTGCCCTTTGTTTTAGAATGGAGCTGGGCCTGGTAGAAGTGCTGGTGGGTGAGACCAGATCCTTTGAGTGTATTCTGGGCGTAGGTGTGGGCTGCAAAATTCTTCTCATCTACTGTCCTCCTGGGGATGGGAAGTAATTTCTGCAGGAGGTTGCGGACTTTGTCGACGACATGGTGTTGGATTCACCCAGTGTGATGGTGCTGGGCAACTTCAATGCCTGGGTCAATGACAAATGCTTGCACTTTGGACAGGACCTCCTCCAGCTTATGTATGAATTGGGCTTCACACAGGTTGTTTCCTCTGCGACCCATATCTCAGGTCACTCTCTGGATCTGGTCTTCCTAATGGGTATGGAATGTGCTGATCTGGCGGTGGAACCATTAGGATGGTCTGACCATCACACTATCAGGTTCAGTTTCCAGGCACCCCCCCCCCCATAGGTCTGCCCCTTCAGAAATGGTCTGGTGCTGCCCACTGAGGGATATGGTCCCAGATGACGTAATGATGGTGCTGGACCTATCAGGATGTACCAGTGCAAATATGGGTCCAGAGGCTGTACTGCAGACCTATAACAGGGCTGAGGTGGTGGCCCTGGATTCCATTGCTCCTGTCCGTGTTTGCTCCCTCTCCCTTTGGCCTTGTTCTCCGTGGTTTGATGGGACTTTGAGGGAGATGAGGAGTGCAGGGCGAAGGCTAGAGCAATACTGGTGGAAATCGGGCCAGGATGCCAACAAGCTTAGATAGATGGCTCATTATGCAGACTATCAATAGGAGATCTCCTGTGAGAAGGCAGAGTTCCTGTCCAGGGAGATCATTGCTGCATGAAACCGACCAGCTCAGCTCTTTTGCACTGTGGACAGATTGCAATCCAGCCTGTCTGCAGGTGCAAAGAGCGTTGTCATGGGATGAATGTGAGGAGTTTACTTGATTCTTTGCAGATAAGATTGCCTGCATGAGGTCCAAGATCTGTTCGGCCCACTCTATGACAGGCTGCAGTGATCAGTGGGAGGTTGCAGAACTATGGTCTAGTTGGCATTTGGCCAGGTGACAATCTCTGATGTTGTGACGATCATCTGGACTATGTGGCCAATCTTCTGTAGTCTGGACCCGGGCCCGACCTGCCTCCTTGTGTGGTGTGGATGTTACAGGTCCAGTCTTGGCAGAGATAGTCCAGAGCTCGTTGGGGTCTGGGGAGTTCCCTGATTCTTTGAAAGAAGCAGTGGTGATTCCCCTTCGTAAGAAATCTTCTCTCGACCCGGACTGTCTTGCCAACTACAGGCCTTTCTCTAACCTTTGTGGGTAAGGTTATTGAGAAGGTGGTTGCGCTGCACCTGGAGGATAATCTTGCCATCCATGACATCTATGATCCCTTTCAGTCTGGTTTTAGGAAAAGACATACAGTAGTACTGAGACTGCCCTTGTTTGGGTGCTCAATGACCTCCTTGTTGCGAGAGATCGAGGAGCCATACTATCTTGGTCCTCCTTGATCTCTCAGTGGTATTTGACACCGTGGACCATAGGGTATTGATAGAGCACCTGCGGATTATCTGTGGACTGCCTGGTACAGTCCTCAGATGGTTCCATTCCTTCCTCACTGGCATGTCTCAGAGAGTAGTGTCAGGAATTTTTTCCTTGGATACTTTCTCCCTGCCATGTGGGGTTCCACAGGGCTCTGTGCTTTCCCACATGTTGGTTTTCCGTGTACATGTTGCTGCTGGGGGACATTGTAAGGTGGTACAGATTGAGTTTTCACTGCTATTCAAGATTATACTCAGCTGTACATGTCCTTTGCACCCGGTCAGGATGTTGCACTCTCGGTATTATATTCTTGCCTATCCGAGATCCAGGACTGGATGAGTGCCAGCTGGCTGAAGCTGAATCCCAACAAGACTGAGGCTTTGGTGGTGGACTCGGGATGCCAGCTAGAGGGTTCTTTGGTAGGGTGATCATCTGGTATGGTCCTACGTGATTGCCAGCTGAGGACCGCAGAGCGGGTTCATAGTATAGGTGTTATCCTCGATGAGGGATTGACCTTGAAATCTCAGGTATCATCTGTGGTTAAGACCTCCTTTTACCATCTGAGGAACATTGCTCGAATTAGGTACCTTGTTCCCCCTTGCAACCTACCAACACTAGTCCACTCTTTTGTGACCTCTCGCCTGGTTTACTGTAACGCCCACTACCTAGGCCTACCAGGGGTTGATATCTGCTGTTTGAAGCTAGCGCAGAATGTGGCAGCCAGGGTACTAACTAGGCTTTCTCAATCTATCCATATTACCCCTGTGCTGCAGGTGCTGCATTGGCTGCCAGTGCAATGGCGGATCACCTTCAAGATCAGCTTGCTGATCTATAGAGCTCTACATGGACAGGGTCCGAGTTACCTGCAAGAACTTCCTAGCCCTATTGCCTCCTTTTCCCCCTTTGCTCCACCACTGAGGGTTTGCTAGAGGTTCCCAGGGTGCAGCTGGAAACATTTGGTGCTCGTTCATTGGCTTATGCTGTGCCTGCACTGTGGAATTCTCTACCTTATCAGATTCGGGAGTGCCAGTCCATGGAGAGCTTTAAAACTGCACTAAAAACACATTTATTTAATGTTGCATTTGCAAGCTGCTAAATTTCTGATTTTACATTTGTACAGCATATTTGAATTGCGCTTTATAAATAAAATTATTACTATTACTATTCCTGCAAGGGGCATTTCTCATGCAGCTGGCTACAGATCCTGCTAGGGATGTGGCAGTTCTGGATCTTGTATTTACGAACAGGGACAGCAATGCAGACGTCACACTGGATTCAAGGGATCATTGCACAGTGAGGTTTGACACATGGATTGGGCAAGATTAAAAAGACACTAGAACAAGGATCCCAGACTTCAGGAGAGCATATTTTAAGGAAATGGGAGACTGCCTCAAGAAATACCTTAAAGGGGAGGACAGCAGGGGCAGAAGGCACAATAGAGTAGAATAAAGGAGGGAATAATTAGGGCAATGGCAAGCTATTTAAAGGTAATAAGCAAGGGTAAGAGAAGAAAGAGATCACTATGGTTCCTGAAAGGAGGTGGTTAAGGTGGTATAGGAGGGAAAAAAAAACAGATTTCAGGAAATACAGGGGAAACCCAAATGGAGGCAGACAGCAAAGTATATCTAGTGAAACAAAGGGAGACAGGGAGGAGGGTAAGGGCAGCAAATGCTCAAACTGAGGGAAGGATCACCCAGGAGGTAAAAAATAGTGATAAGACTTTCTTCTGGTACGTGAGCAAAAAGAAAAAGTCAAGGGGTAGTTTAGTGAAGATCAGGAGACCAGAAGGTGAAAATGTTATCTTAAACAAATACTTTTGCTTAGTTTTCACAGTGGAAGGGGGGTGGGGGGTGGGACATTATGCATTAACAGACACATGGGGGGGTAGTGGGGATTGGACACAAGTCCATTTATGACAGACAGAGTCCACTGTTGGTTGGAAGCCCTTAAGGGAAACAAGGTGGTGGGGTCAGATGGGATTCACACAAGTGTACTTAAGACACTGAGCATGGGGCTACCTGCCCCTCTAGCAGTGCTATTTAGCACATCATTGGGAGTCAGGGTGGTTCCACAGGAATGGAGAAGAGCTGATGATGTCCCTCTGCACAACAGCAGCAGCAGGGAGGAGGCCAGTAATTACAGGCCAGTCAGTCTCACATCTGTGGTGGGGAAGTTATTGGTGTTCTTGCGGAAGAAGAGACTGATGGAGTACCTAGAAACACATGGGCTACATGACCAGCAGCAGTATGGCTTCACAGGGAAGAGGTCATGTAAACCAAATTTCTTAGAATTCTTTGATTGGTAGTGAGGGATGTGGATCAGGGGAGGTCAGTGGAATTGGCCAGTCTGGACTTCAGTAAATCTGAGAAACTTAGTATCCTGGGGGTGGGGAGAAGGTAGTGTGCTGGGTATCAAACTGGTTGAAAGATAGGAGATAGAAGGAGGTAGTAAACAGCAGTCATTTGAAGGATGAGAGAGTAACTGGTGGAGTACCATAGGGATCGGTACTGAGCACTGTCCTCTTCATCAACTACATAAGTGATGTTGCAGAGGAACTGGAGAGGAAGGTACGTCTCTTTGCAAATGACACAAAATTCTGTAACAGAGTGGACATGGACACTCCGGAGGGGGTTGAAAGAGTTGAAAGAGATCTGGGGAAACTAGAGGAGTGGTCTCAGGAGTGGCAACTGGAGTTTCAATGCCATAAAATGCAAAGTCATGAACATAGGGCAGGGAAACCTTGGGACTGTGTATAAGATGGGGAGAGGTACATACAGTTATCAAGCAAGAAGGGGACCTTGAGGTGATCATATCTGATGATCTCAAGGTGGGGGGGCAGTGTGACAGGGCAGCATGCAAGGCAAGCAGGAGGCAGGGGTGCACAGGGAAGGGGATCTCTAGCAGGAGCAGGCAGGCAGTGTTGCCCCTGTATTGCTCACTTGTGAGACCCCACCTAGAGTAGTGTGTCCAGTTCTGGAGGCTGCACCTCTTCAGGGACATCAACAGGATGTAAATGGTCCAGAAGAGGGCTATTAAATGGTGTGGGGATTGTGCAGGAAACCATATGAGGAGAGGTTGCAGGAGCTCAACATGTACTCTTTAGAGGAGAAGAGAGCAAGTCAGAATATGACTTGAGATCTATAAGACCTCATGAGAGTTAACAAGGTGTAGGAGGGGAGTCCATTCAATAGGAGGAGGAGGAGCACCAGAACACAGAGGCATGCTTTAAAGCTGGGGTAAAGGGATGTGAAGAAGTGCCTCTTCACAGAAAGGGTAGTAGACACCTAGAATAACCTGCCAGAGGAGGTGGTGGAGGTGAAGACAGTGTAGAGCTTCAAGCATGTTTGGTGAGATAGGCACATGGGTACAGGTAAGGAAGTGTGATCAAATAGAGTCTGGGCCGTAGTGTTCAGCATGGAAAAAAAGGCAAACAAGATGGGCTTATTGGTCCTTTTCTGCCCACACATTCTGTGTTTCCTTTTTTCTTGCCATCGCTGCCATCTGGCTTTCACCAGGTAGTAGTCAAGTGTGAGGACATAGGATTCCATCTCCCTGAGGGAGGATAGCTGTCATAGGATGCTCAATTCTCCTCTCCCAGCAGGTCCCTGAGTGATTCTGGTTTGTCTCAGATCCTTGACTGCCAGTGTGGTAGCTGATGTGATGGAAGCACCTCAACCCACCACACCACTGGACTTGCAATCAAAAATTATTCTAAAACTTTTTGTTTTTCAATCCTCTTTTTGAACATTTATAAATTGTGCATATTCTCTGGGCAGCCTAGAATAGTTTGCATTACACATCCACCTGCTTTTACTGAGCTGTTTGGTGCTTTGGCACTTTGTGATTTAATAAAGCCATTTTGCACTCTTAGCCCAACTGGTGCTGGAATTTGCTTACTGTAGATTACACAAACTGTAGGTGTGCTGCACAAATGGGGATGTTAATGTTCAGCTGTTACCTTTTGTGTCAATCCTTATATTGGAAGCTGCAGTTTGTGTAGCACAAAGCAATTTGTACTTTAGTACAAAATCAGGATTCGTGCCCTTGTAAATGAAAGAAAGAGACATAGATACATGGCACACTGCTGTACTGGAAGTGCAGTGACTGCTGTTATTGGCTGTTTATGCAGTACTAGCTAATGCTTGGGTAAAGCATGTTTTGACAGCATGCAGACAGTATGAACCATATAAAACGCTATGCCAGCACCCTGTAAAAGCCAGATATCATGCACTGCTGAACCAAGGGAATGGTGGAACACTTGTAATGAAGCTCACTGTAGTATTGTTGATAAAGGGTGGATAACTTTGATGTGGAGCCTGCATGGTCACTGGACCCCAGTATGGCGGTATAGTGATGTAGTGAATCTGGAACAAGCACAATATAAATGTCATGGGGGCCTCCTAAAACACAGAACAACACTGATTTTACTTTGGCATCCTTATGTCTCACCCATCTCACATGTGGATCTGGATTGTGTTGTTGAACTGCTCACTCTGAAGCCTCTATTCACTGCATGGGGCAATGTGCCTTACTAATGATATTTTCTGCAGATGGAAGGTAATGAGATGGTAAGGAGGTTTTAGGGCCTTGCATGTTGAATAACGCTATTAGCTTTTGATATACAAATATTGCAGTTCTGTGCTGTGCTAATGGGTTTGTGCCTCATACCTCTGACCTCTGTGGTAGGGAAAGGGATGGAGTCACTTCTGAAGGAAAGAATAGTTAGAGGCCAGTGGGGCACCTAGAGGCCAGTGGGGGCACAGAACCCAAGGCAGCATGGGTTCACAGTGGGAAGGTCATGTCAGACAAATCTAATAGATTTCTTTGACTGGGTGACCAAAGTAGTAGACCAGGGAGGGGCTGTGGACATGGCCTACCTAGACTTTAGCAAGGCATTTGACACAGTCCCACACAAAAGATTAATAGTCAAATTAACCAGCCTGGGAGTGGGTCCCAGGGTGGTAGCCTGGGTAAAACATTGGCTGGACAACAGGATACAGAAGGTAATTGTAAATGGAGTCCATTCTGAAGAAAGAGGGGTTACTAGTGGGGTACAGCAGGGTTCAGTCCTTTTTAATGTCTTCATAAGTGACATTGCAGAGGGACTGGAAGGAAAAGTATGCCTCTTTGCAGATGACACAAAGATCTGCAACAGGGTTGATACACAAGGAGGCGTGGAAAGGATGAGAAGGGACTTGGCAAGGTTGGAGGAATTGTCAGAAGTATGGCAGCTAGGATTCAATGCAAGGAAGTGCAAAATAATGCACCTGAAACAAGAACCCAGGGGAAGAATACACAATGGGGGAGGTAGTAACAACAACAAAAAAGGAAAGGGACCTGGAGGTAATCATATCAGATGACCTTAAGGTTAGCAAGCAATTTGAGAAGGCAGTAGGGAGGGCTGGGGGTATACTGGGATGCATAGGGAAAGGCATCAGCAGTAGAAAACAGGAAGTTGTTATCCCTCTGTACAGGCAGTTGGTGAGACCCCATCTGGAGTACTGTGTCCAGTTCTGGAGACCACATCTCCGCAAGGACATAGACAGGATAGAGGCAGTCCAAAGGAGGGCAACTAAAATGGTGCAGGGTCTGCAAGAGAAGCTGTATGAGGAGAGACTAAAGGAGCTTAATATGTATACCCTTGAGGAAAGAAGGGAGAGGGGGGACATGATAGAAACTTTTAAGTACCTTAGTGGAATCAACAAAGTCCAAGAGGGTAGCATCTTTCAGAAAAAGAGACATGCAAGATAAGGGGACACAATTTAAAGATAGAGGGGGGGCGGTTCAGGGGCAATGTGAGGAAGTATTATTTCACAGACAGGGTAGTGGATGCATGGAACAGCCTTTCTGAGGAGGTTGTGGGGTCTAAAACAGTGGGAGAATTCAAGAATGCATGGGACAGACATAAAGCAATTCTTGTGGGGGGTAGGAAGAAATAGGCTGTTGGTTAACTAGGATCTGCGGCCTATCCTGTAGGTAGGGAAATGGGCAGACTAGATGGGCCAAGCGGTCCTTATCTGCAGACAAAGTCTATGTTTCTACGTTTCTATTAACTTCCCAGTTTGTGGTACTTTGCAAGGATGTCCACTGCTGTGGATTGCACAGCCACATGGGTTAGTGCTTTGCACTGCTCTCACTGCTCTCACAGGGACTAAACTGTATATCTAACAGCACTTGAAACACAATACATGGGTCTCTTCTAATGTACTTTCTGTGGTCTTGCACACAGATCTGCAAATGATAACTAATCTTAGTGCCTCAGTTTGCACAAGTTTTAAATATGGGGCACATTATGTGCAGTTTAAATTGCAGCCTAATACCTCTGTTTAGATAGATAAAACATTTATTTTTATACATGATATTTCATGTCATTAGGACTAAAAATTCCTGTTTACAAGACAGTCCTGTTAAAAAGGTTTCAAAGTTACATAAAACATTAGGAGAAAAACATGAAAAGAAAAATACAATGGGCAGGATTCACAAAAGAGATGCGCTGGACGCAAGTGAAATGTGCTGGCGCAAACAGGATGTGCCCACCAACTGCTGGGCAGTTCACAAAGGGATGTGCCATGGAATGCACCATGCACAACACCACTGTGAATCACTCAAAAAGGGCATGGCACATGTGTAGATGCACCAGCGCATCTGGGATGTGCACAATCACCCGGGGAAGCAAAACAGTGAATAGTGAGC
This sequence comes from Neoceratodus forsteri, assembly GCA_016271365.2. NCBI lineage: Eukaryota > Metazoa > Chordata > Ceratodontiformes > Ceratodontidae > Neoceratodus > Neoceratodus forsteri. The sequence continues at coordinate 63,138,814 of CM028130.1, forward strand.
AACCCATCAAGGCAAGAGGAAGCAACAGGGGACAATGCAGTGGACAGAGGAGGGAGGCACACAAGACTGATGGGAAAACACAGATAGGCCATGGGCACAACAGTGGCATAAACGAGCACAACAATGTCACAGGGCAACCAGAACAACGCCCAGAGGTCCAGGCCACAATCCACACAGGCCCATATCAGGCATACTGAACAGGCACACTGTAGCTGGAATGGCACCACACAACAGTGTGCAGATTCAAGGAGCAAGATGGTGGCCACTGGACAGTGCCAACACCACCAACGGCCAGGACTGTGTCCATGTGCGTAGGACACACAAGGCAACAAAGTGCCAAACATGGGGCAGCCTGCCATGCCACCATAGTGCCACACAGCCATTCCAGATCTCCACCCAAAGGACACAGCACACAGGGCCACAGAACAATAGTGCAGCCATGCAATGAATGCAGGCCACAGGTGGCACACACAGATGGAGGGCAGGGAGATGTGCAGCAGGATATGTGGCCCACGCACACACCACAGGCAACAGTGGGGCCACAAGGAGGAGGGGGGGGTGCATGGGGGAAACAGGTCACACAAAGCTGGGGGCACACAGGGCCAGTGCAGCACAAGGACAGTGAGTAGCCCATGGCAGTACGCACTCCCAGGTCCAAGGAACAGTGAATGACCACAGGCACCATGTTAGAGTAGAAAACATTTTATAAGAATGAAAACAGATTCACACAGTAACAAATACAAAAACAAACAAAAGCAGCAGCTCTTCACAAAGTACAGCAACTATATACAGTAATAATTATAACAAGCATTTGTCAATGCTGAATGTTGTCGTGCTGGCATTGGCATTGGCAGTGCCAGAGCTAGAGACGCATAATAGGAATGGCAGTGAAGTATTGAAGTGACGCCAACCCCAGCCCCACCCTCACCCTGTAAAGAGTGAGAGGCATTGGGGTGTGCCTTTGGGTCATCAGCTATAACGCTCATGCCATTGTACCTCACCCTACCCTATAGACACTGACAAGTGTCATGGTGTGCTTTGGGGTCTTTTGGCATTATACATACCCCATTCCATAAGGAAATACACAGATGTGGGTGCAGTATAGGAGCATGGGGTGAACTTTGTGGCCGAACAGTGCAAGGCACACCACAATGCCTGTCAGTGGCTGCAGGGTGGGGGCAGGGGGTGGAATGGCATTAACATTACATCCGATGATCCCAAGTCACACCCCTGACGCCTGACAGTCTGTACCGGGTGGGGTGCTACAGTTGGAAACCCTAACACCGTAGGCGTATGGTGGTAGTTTCACTCCGCATTTTCAACATGGGCTTCTTGTCAGGCCACTTCATGAAAAGCAGCACAATCACTTTGTTAGCTGAAAGGTGGTTTTGCCCAGCGGCTGTGGCATTCGGTGACAGCAGGACGAAAACACATTTTTGGGCAGGATGTGGAGAATGACAACTGTATTGTTCATGAGGAGTCATAAAAAAATGGCAACGTTGGAAAATCTGGAGTGATAATATGAAATATTGGTGAAGCAATGAGCATGCATACAAACTGCGCAACACAAGTCCATAACCCAATTATTTTTTGCAGTTTGGTAGCCACATTTGTAACATAGGCATTTTGGGACCTCCCCTTATGAACAGTGGTGCTGCGATTTTGTTAATCTGTCCCAAAAGTTGATTTCCCACAGCAATCATGCCATTGTGCACCACAGGTGCAGAAACACATTTTGGGCAGGATGTGAAAAATGACAGCTGTACTGTTCATAAGGAGGTGTGCAAAAATGCCAGTGTTGAAAATCTGGCATGGAAATATTGCAGATTTGTGAAGTTACAAGGGTGCGTGGAAACTGTGCAACACACGCTTGCAACACAGTCATTTTATGGACTGTCGGCACCAAATTTTCAAGATAGGCATTTTAGGATCTCTGCTCATGAACAGTGTCACCACCATTTCCTCAAATTGTCCCAAAACATGATTTCACACAGTGACCGCGCTTTTCTCCACCAGACATGCGAAAACACATTTCGGGCAGGATATGCAAAATGACAGCTGTACTGTTCATCAGGAGGTGTGGAAAAATGCCAATTTGAAAATCTGGAGTGAAAATATTACAAATTCATGACGTTACGAACATGCGTAGAAACAGCGCAACACATGCTCGTAAAACAGACATTTTTGGGAGTTTTGTCACCAAATTTGCAATATAGGCCTTTTGAGAGCCCCCCTCATGAACAGTGGCACTGTCATGTCATTACTCGGTCCTGAAAGGTGATTCCGCGCAGTGACCGCAAAATCACCTTTCGGGACTGAGTAACTCCAAAAATGCCTGCGATATGCATCAAAGTTGGAAAAACACTATTTATTCCATTATACAGCTTACCATCATTTCCACAGTTCGCGGTCGGCTTTGAAGAGTGCAGATGTGTTCCCGTCCACCGGAGATTTGCTCACCGGACTCGGAAAGTATGGGGTGGAGGTTGGGGAGACAGGGTGTGCAGTGGGTGGGCATGGGTTGGGTGGGAGGGCAGGGAGATCACTGAGGGACCAATTTCTTTTTACTGGAAAAAGAAAAAACATTAGGACCATTTTTGGTTTTACAGGTGGGCACCCAGTGTGCCAATGGAGTCTTTTTGTGGGGAGGTGCAGCTGTAGGCAACAGGGAATTTGGCACCCCCATCGGCACACAACAAAGGGGGGGTTACTTTATGCCAACGGGGATTGGGCACCCCTGTCAGCACACAAGGAAAGTGGGGGGCAATACCCGAGGGGGATTGGGCACCCCTTCAGCATATAACAAATGGGGGGGTTCTTTATGCTGATGGGGAGTGGGCTCTCCTGTCAGCACATACATTGGGGGCAGGGTAAGCCAACAGGGGGATTGGGCACCCCCGAAGTTGGCAGTTTGGCGGGCAGTGTGCCGCCATGTTTCTGTTGCCAGGGGAGCACGTTGGGCGCTCCGCTGCATGTGACGAGCTTTGCTCACATTGCAGTGGATCTTTGCTTAGATGTACTTGCCACATTATGTATGCATGATGTGGTGCCAGCATGCAGGCTGATAGGGGAATGAGGGACGCACCTACTGATGTGTGCCCTGCATTCGCCCAACAGTGACCGCGCCTCCAAATCTGCACTACTGCAAAATGTTGGCTGCACAAGTGCTCCAACATAAAAATGGATGGGAAGTGAGGGATTATGTACAGGAATATGGAATGTAAGGGGGTGGTGGGTCTGCAGCAACATGGTAGGAGTGTAGCACCAGTCTATATACAATATGCACAAACATGCATGGGTGCATCGCTAGTGGTGTGGCCGCACACCCCTGTGCCTCGTCCCCGTGACTGTGTGCTAAAAGGAGGCATATCATGACCTCCAGCTGTCACAGCAGTCATCCCTGAAGCTGAATGATAGGTCTCAGTGACCTCTGTACTGCCATCCCAATCTCCCGGTGAAACATCTTCCTCTCCTGCACTTCCGCCACATCTCCAGCCACTACATGACGAACCCTGGGACCTAGAACAACAACAATGAGAAACAGTGTAAGTCCCATGGCAGACACACAACCTCCACTGATCAATATCCCGCCCCAGCACACGAACAATGCACAGACAAGCATGCCACCTACCTGCTCCAGAAGTTCCAGCATGTGCAGACAGCTCCCCTGCCACACATCCTCTGGCCTCAGAGGCCACCACGGCCCACCATCTGGCATCCAGCCCTGCAGTACACAACAGACAGACACAACCATGACTGGACACATTGGTGCACCAACCAAACCCAAATATCAGTGTGAGCATGCAGTGTATGTGTACCCAGCCAGTGCAACACGGGTGACAGTCCATGCAAAGTATGGCTGCTCAACATGGCTATGCCCAACCCCCCAAAGTGGCCAGCCATGGCCATGCCATGCACTACACATGGTGGCAACAACCCATGTGCAATGCAGTGTACTAAGTCTCACACACACACACACACACACATACACACACACACACCCACACCCACCACATAGAGGGCATGACCATGTGACAGCATGGTGGAGCACCACAGGGCAGGAGCAGTCACGCCCACGTGTGCGTGTGTGGGACTGCCCATGTGCATGATCAGATGTGCTGTGCCCCATCCCCCACCCTGCAAGTGCCTGTGATGCACATGTCCGTGAGCTACCTACCTGGCATTGGCTGTGCACCCCTGTGTGCACGCTCCCATAACCTGTCCAGTCTGGCATGGTCCCTCTGCCCAAGGTTCCCGTACCTGTGGTGGCACTGTTCCCCAGTGCATGGTACATTGGTGCAGCACACAAGGCAGCTGGATATGGATGCCCAAACCGTGGCCTAGGAACCCATAGGTCCTCCTGGACAAACAATTGTCCCTCCACCCCGAGGACAAGCACAACCAGGTGGAGAAGCTCCATCTCACTCCAGTTAAGCGCCCTCTGTCCCTGCCTTCCCACCCTGGGCATTGTATATGCAGTGCAAACAAAATGTGCTGCAGGCCCAGCGCATGTAGTATTGCAAATGGTGCTACATGAATGGCTGGGCCATGTTCATGCCTCCGCACTCACTGACATGCTGCATGATTGGTCAGTCAGGCCTCCCAGGAACATGCGCAATATGCAATCCAATAGCATGAATGCGGGGACAAGGGGCATGACCTGGTCGCACATGTGCAATTCGGCGCTGTCTGCCATGTTGCATGTAGCACTCACTATCATGCATGGTGCTGGAAATGCACTATAGCACACTGTAGAGCAAGGGCATGTAATGCACAATTCTTGTGCACTGGGCAGGAGGATATGCATGCGCAGACAGACTGCACAGCTCAGCCCCAAAGTGAGTGCAGGTCCAATAGCGCAACTGCTTAGATGTGCCACAGGTCCCAAGCATGGTGCATGCACAAGGAATGTGATGAACAACTTGTGCCCAACTCAGAGACATGCACCGAATGCACCTCGCATGTGCAGGATATGCGCCATGTTGAGATGCACCCAACACAGCCAATGCACCATGTTGATTGAAATGAGCTGAAGGCAATTGTGCAATTCACAGACAATGCACGCTAATCAGCTTATTAATGTATTCAGGGGCATCTCAGATGCTTAGCATCACAGTATCACTGCCTCAGACCTCATTTGCATGTCCTGAGCCATAACTGCTCCCAACTCAGAACACACTGATAACAGGTGACTGAGAGGTAGAACAGCCTTGAAGGTGAGTACTATCCATTTGTATATGTCTTTGTGCATGTTTCATGGACTGTGTAGGTGCACTGGGCAAATGCTGCATGGAGTCAGGCACGTCCTAAGGGAGGTTGTGGAAATTACAACCACTAGACTATCACGCAGACCCAGCTGTAGGTATGAATGCCCATGATTACTGATGCCAAGGCTCATGTTGACATGGCCAGTGGACAGCCTGTTGCTCCTGTCACATGTGCAGGGACACCAGAAGCACAACATGCTGTGTTGCACACTGTCCCATAGGCTGACGGGGGGGGGGGTACTGTCAGCAATAGTGCCTGCACATACAGTGCAAAGTGCATAGTAGCAGTGATGTGTGGCTGGCTAAATGTGCACATGGTCATGCGTCACAGATGGCACTTCCAGGGTTGTGCCATTATACATGGTGTGTCTGCCACACATGCTGGAAGCAGCACAGACAGCCATGACACACCGTGCACCCCCACACGGGTGCAGTGCCAGCAGGCCCTGTCAGTCAGGTACTGGTGTGCCCACCTGCATCTACTGTATGTCATCATGGGCACACAGGGGTCGACATGTGCATGACTAGTGTCTGTCTGTACTATCCCACAGATACCACAATGTCCAGAGGAGACACTGCCGCCAGCAGGCAGTTGCCAAATTTCGCCAAGGACGAGGAGTGGGACCTCACTGAGGCCTACAACAATAGGCAGGATGTGCTGGCGGGCAGGGACAAAAGCCGTACGGTATAGGAGGGCTGGGAGGTGATAGCCCAGCACATAAAGCCATTGACAAATTCAACACAACCCCTCTGGAGTGCCAGAAACATTTGAACGATGGGAAGTGCAGGGCAAAAGATAAGGTGGCCCACATTGATGCATCCCTGCAGAGGACTGGGGGTGGGCCGCAGGATGATGTTCGCCTGAACCCCAATGAAGAGCTACTGGTGGCTACCATATTCCGAGCCGCTGTGCAAGGTGCCTCTGGCAGGGGGTTCCAGACAGGTGGCAGCCCATCACAGCACTGTGAGTATATATGCACAGGACAAGTGTTTGGCCACATGTGCACCTTGTCTGCTATGCCTGTCCCACTGTGTTGTTCCTTGGGACTGTGGTAACAGGGGATATGCCACAAATGGCAGTTGCACATGCATGGAGCCTGCTGCCCCATGCATTGCCTGACATTTCAGGCAAGTGGGTGCACATGTAGTGGGCCAGTGCCAGTCAGGCTGCTGGGTTGCACTCATTGTCAGATAGGCTTGCTGTACCAGTGCCACATGGGGTCCAGAAGACAATGGCCTGTCACCACACAGTACCAGTCACAGCATGTGCATGGATGGCATTGCAGTATGGGCATGCACAGCCATGCAAGGGACTGTCATGTGCATCCATGGCACAAAACTGAGGGACACTGTACACTTCTGTATGTCATTCTGTATGACAGTGTCTCATCCTATGCACTAACCTTGTTCTCCCTCTTCTTTTCACAGCTCCATCGCGCATCACAGGAGCAGCTTTGGCACGGCTGCTCAGGATGTCATTGCGGGCGATGATGCAGGCCAGTCACACTGTGCTGCAGGCACTGCAGTGGATGACACCATCCCCAGTCTATCCACTGAACCAGCACCACCTGCCCCAGCCCTGGTGCTGGCAGGCCTGTCAAGCCCTTCTACCACTGCCGCTACTGTGGCCGGCGATGCCGCCACATGGCTGGAGGGTGTGCTTGATGTGTCTGATAATGACCCTGCAGGCACGGTGCCCTCATTGTGCTGGCATCTGGCACGCAGGGAGCATACAGTGATGTCCCTGTGGATGATGATGCCACCCAAATAGAGGGGTACATGCAGGCAGTGGGGCGTGCAGCATGCAGGTGCCTGTACAGGTGGCCCCTGATGCCAGTGATGGCCTCGCTGCACATGAGGTGGATGCGTGGCTTGCACAGCCACCCATGGTGGTGAGTGCTCTGACCCCCCCCCACATCTACTCCAGGTGCATAGGCAAGGACATCATGGGTATCCCAGTTAGGTGCTGTGGGACACATGCAGGCACCATTGGAATATGACAAAACCAGCTGTGGACTTGATGGTGCCGAGCATAGCCAAGGCCCACCCATGCTGCAGCCTGCAGTGGCATAACCACCATCCGTGGATGCCCTGCAGCAGTCTGGTTCCCCCCAACACACATCATCGATGCCACTATAATCCATCCCATGACGACAGCATTGAGGCATATGTCTACCTCCTGTGTGACACCATAGAGGGGATTGCGGCCCAACGTGTGGAATTCAGGAGCCTACGGACAGTAATAGTCCTGGAGCATGATTCCAGGGCTGCCTGGCATGCACAGATGTTGACAGAGGCACGCCTTACGAGGGTACCATGACCACAGCATTGGAGTAGATTGCAGCCACTGTGGAGGCAGCATGTGCATCCAGTACACGCCATGACCATCGGGCATCCAGACGGACACCCAGGAGCACCTCCAGCACACCCAGGCAGCATCGTCAGGTGTACCTATTGCTGCTGATGTTGTCACCTTACATTGCACCAGGCAAGCGACCCCAGCACAGACATGGCTTGTGGGGCATTAACACCAATGAGCACCCATTCACGGTCTCATTGCAGTACCTCTAAAGGAGTGTTGTCTACATCCCCTGTGGCTGATGGTGCCTCAGCCACATCAACCAGTCATGGCAGGAACTGCCCACATGTCTGTAGCAGCTGTGGTGCTTCCCAGTGAAGTCCCTCTTCCCCGTTCTAATGTCAGCTGCACATTCCACCACTGTGTCCCACACACCTGGCCAATGTTGTCTGTGGTGGCATGTGTGGCAGGCACCTGCCACAGTGCACTGCCATTGTGGCCTCCCTGTGCAGCACCTCCTGCATGTCTGTGTGTACCACTGTTGTGCCGTGTGGCATGGGCGTGATGAGTGTGGTACGGTGTTTTCTGTGCCTGTGTGCTGGCAGCAATGCACACTGATCCATGTTATCCCTGGCACTGTCATAGTGGCACATGTGTGTGGTGTGTGTGTGTGTGTGTGTGTGTGTGTGCGTGTGACTGTTGGGCTGTTTGTGCACTGTGCTGTGTCCACCATGCAATGCATGGCTATGTGTCCACCTGTTGTCACCATTGTGCACCACCCATATACATACCTGTAATACTCAACTTCAGTTCCCGAAATGCTCCTCCACCAACATGTGTCGGTACTCCCTGGTCCTGACAGCCAGCCGTCAGTCCTGATGACCCATAGGTGGACCTGTGTTGTTGCCCTGTTGCATCACTTCATTCTCCCCACCCTCACTAACCTGGACAGCTATTCTATGGTCAATTGCCATGTGGTGCAGCATACAACAGGCCAGGAATATGCCACAGACCTTCTCAGGGTTATACTGTAGGGCCCCACCTGACCTATCCAGGTACTGAAAGTGCATCTTCAGCATGCCGAAGATGTGCTTAATGGTGATGCACGTAGCTGTGTGTGCTTTGTTGTAGCACTCCTCTACCTCTGTTCCAGGTCAGCGGATGGGGTTGAGGAGCCAGGGCATCAGTGGATATGCTGCATCACCTGTGGGGGGGGTGGCTGTTAGTACACTGGTCACATGTGCAACGTGGCCTGGCACTCCCTGCTCCATGCTGTGCTGCTGTGTGTTCTGTGCATCCACCACTGCCTGTGCCTGATTCTGCCCTGCTACTCTGCCCCCACCATCCACCTTTTTCTGAATGTGCCTGATGCTGTGGTTGGCCCCAGGCCACCCATGCCAATGGTGTCACATGTGCTACACACACCATTGTCCTGCCCAGTGTGCAGTGCTGCACTTTATTTATTTATTTATTTATTGCAATTGTTTCACCAGGAAAGGCACACTGAGCAACAAGATGGTCGTCTTCCAGTGTGACCCGGGGCGGAGTACACATGGATATAATAATACACAGGTTATCAAGTGAACAGTTAACAGAAGCAAATAAAAAAGCAGGATAAGGATACATGATTGCATGAATATACAAGCAGTGCACATTGAATGCTTAGAATATTATAGTTTCAAATAACAATTTTTGTGACAAGAAGCAGCAGACAAGGTAAACTAGCACAGTAGTAACAGCTGAAAACAACAGAGGATGTATATCACAGTTATACAGTTATACACAGTACATAGGGCAAAATAGGCCCAGGACATAAGTGCAAGGTTGGGGTTATATGCCAGCTTCTGAAGCAAGGCTAAGGCCACTGGTCAGGCATTGGGGAGGGGATAGTGGGGCATAGTAGGTTCAAGGACAGGAGCAATTTGTAGTAAGGAAGTTTGCTAGGGTGGTAGACAGAGAGAGGGAAGAGGAGGAGTGCCGAATTTGCAGTGGGAGGGTGTTCCAGAGTGTGGGTAACCCGGTGTGAGAAGGCAGCTTGACCAGCTGAGGTCTTCCTCCTAGGGACTAAAAGTTGGTGGGAGTCACTGGATCTAAGATGAGTAGAGGGGGTTGGGGCATCTGTGAGAACGGTGGCAAGGTAGGAGAGGATGGACCCGAGCCATAGGTTGGAGACAAATTTAGCACAGTGAGCGATGCGGCGGTTTTCAAAGGACGGTATTGCAGGGCTCGGTAGAGGTTGCAGTGGTGGGTGAGGAGAGAGGCATCGAGAGCAAAGCGGGAGAAGGCATTATAAAGTGTGTCCAGTTTAGATAGGGTGGACTTAAGGGCTGCACGGTATACAATGTCACAGTAGTCAATGGAAGGCAGTATCATCTTCAGGACCAGTTCACATCGGACTAGGGGAGGGATACTACTGCGGTTCCTTTATAGTGCACTGAGCATGGGGTGCAGTTTTTTTGAGATAGCATTGATGTGGTCAGAGAAGGAGAGATGACTGTCAAGCCAGACCCCTAAGTAACAGAACGAGGAGACATCTTCAAGTTTTTGGCCATCCAGGGTGGCGAAGTAGGGAAAGGAGGGGAGTCTGGCCAGGCTTTGTCGTGTGCCGAAAGTCATAGTGACAGTTTTTTTTGCATTTAGGGAGAGCTGGAGTGAGCTAAACCATTGCTGTACCTTGTTGAAGTCAGCTTGGAGGTTTGATTGTACCACATCGGGGTGGAGCCCGAGTAGTAGAGTACAGTATCATCTGCATACATGTGGATTGAGGAAGTAGAGCAGATGAGTGGCAGGTCGTTTAGGAATATAGAGAACAGAATGGGACCAAGAACCGACCTCTGTGGGACACTAGTAGTTAAGGGAAGGGGGGGTGGAGATCACATTTGAGACTCTATCAGACTGAGTTCTATCAGAGAGGTATGATCTGAACCAGTTTGTGGCTGCAGCAGAGAGGCCTGATTCAGCGAGACTCAAGAGCAATATGGGGTGGAAGACGGTGTCGAAGACTTTTGCAAGGTCGACAAAAATGGCTGAGGTGATCAGTCCACTGTCCATGCCTGTCAGGATAGTGTCTGTAAGCCTTATCAGGGAGGAGGTGGTGGAGTGTCCCTTCCTGAAGCCAGACTTGAATGGCGTGAAGAATTTGGAATCAGTGAGGAAGGAGGTAAGTTGGGTGAGCACAAGGTGCTCTTGTAGTTTTGCTAGGGCTGAGAGGATGGAACTAGGGTGGTAGCTAGAGAGGGAGGTAGTGGCACCTCCTTTTGGCAGAGGGATGGCAATGGCATGCTTGCATGCATGGGGGATGGCAGCGGCAGCAAATGACAGGTTTAGGAGTTTTGCAAGCGGAGTTGATATAGCGGGGGCGGAGAGGTTTAGAAATTTGGGGTCTAATCCATCCGGGGATTTGCCTTTTGAGGGGTTGAGAGAAAGTAATGCATCTAGGGCCTCAGTTGCAGAGATGTCTTTGAAGGAAAAGGAGTGAGGCCTAGTCTGGGTCTTTATGTTTGTAGGCTGTGCAAGAGGTGTAGTGTTGGGCAGGGAAGAGAGGAGGGTGGCAACACAAGTGGAGAAGTACACTTTGAACTCAGTGGCAACTGCTGTGGGCTATGATAGGAGACAGTTACTAACATTCAGCATTGGAGGGGGATTGGCAGCTGGTGGGGTGAAAAGGGAATGAATGACCTTCCAGAATTTTGAGGGTTTATTTACAGTAGGTTTGACTGGAGGGACCTGCCAAAGTACTCTGCTTTTGCAAGACAAGTGGCTCTGGTGCACTTGTTATGGAGCATGCGGTATGTGGAGAGGTGTTGTGAGAGGCATGAGGATTTATGCGTTTTCCATGCTTTGTCCCATGCAATTTGACATGCAATTAGTTCTTGGGTGATCCAAGGTAGGTGGTTTCCTCGTACTGTTGAACGACGCAGTGGGGCGTGTGTGTTCTAGACGCTGAGGAATGTGTTTTTAAAGTATAGGAAGGCATCATCAATGGAGATCGTAGGATGGGCAGGGGCCCAGTTTGCTAGTGTAAGGTCATCTAATACAGGGGCTAGATTGAGGGAGTTATAGGAGCATTAGACTACAAATTTAATGGGGGATTTTGGGCGGTGGATTTTACACACTAAGAAGGTTACGTGGTGGTCGCTGAGGGAGTCAGGAAGAATACCAGCTTGTTTGACCCAGTGGGGGTGTGTAGTAAGGACCCAGTCGATGAGCGAGTGTTTACTAGATTTTAGGTTAAGCTGGGTCAGCTCCATAATGATTTGTGAGAAGTTTAGGGCAGAAATTTCAGTCCTGGTTTTGTTGAGGGCAGGACCTAGCCAATTGTGGTTAAGATCGCCCATAATGTAGAGTTCCTCTGTCGTGGTTAGGCAGGAGATCTGCTTGAGGAGGTCGGTGACAGCAGAAGCTGGTGTACCAGGTTGGCAGCAATGTAGATTGGTAGCGAGAAGGGAAGGACAAGCTGAATTAGTATTACTTCAAGGACTTTTGGTTCGGACTTGGTCAGGACCACTGAATAGTGCAAGTCTGAGTTTACGTAGATGGCTATTCCGCCACCTTTAGAGGCTCTATCCTGGCGGGCCATAGTGTAGCCTAGGATAGTGACAGAGGAGTCGTTGATGTTTTTGTTGAGCCAGGTTTTGGACAGGGTGAAGATATCTGGAGCGTAGTCAACAGCAAGAACCTGAAGGCAGTCAAGCTTGTGGACAAGGCTTCTTATATTTAGGAACTGGAGGTGCAGGCCATGTGGGAGTAGGTCCCCAGAGTGAGGTGAAGAAGAGGCCGATGTTGGAGAGGGGCATGGGGTGGGTAGTATTGGGGCCGGGGTTAGGGTGGATGTCACCTACTGCAAGGAGCAGGAGAGCGAGAGTTAGGTAATGAGCAAATAGCTGTATATGACTGACTGTGAGCGGATGTCTCTTAGATTGATGGCGTGTATGAGCTGGGCATAGGGGAATAAGTTGAAAAATGACCCAGGGGAGTGATGGGTTAAAAAGAAATGGTCTGGGATGTGTGACAGAGTGTGTCCATGCTTGGGTGAAAGGGGAGGTGGACGCTGGGCTGGAGGGGTGGGAGAGCTCAACGAGGTTTGGCAGGATTTGGGAGGGGGGCATGGGAGAGGTGGGTGGCATGTTGGAAAGGAAGGGAGGGAGGGATAAGAGAATAGGAGTGAGCAGGGTCAGGTGGCCTGGTAGAAGGATCATGGCAGGGATCAGGTGCTAGGAGGACCCTACTGCTGTGGTTACTTAGCGGGGAAGGTAGGTGGTGTACAGTACAAGTTACATTAAACTGTTCTGCCAATGAGTTGCTGTAGCATTTTTGACTGAGTTGCATAAGTGTTGCTGGATCCAGCACAAAGCCTTCTACAAACTTTTTCTTAAGAATTAAAATGCATTTTTTCATTGCACTGTAACTGAACTGCAGTTGCATTCCAACTGAAATGCAAAAACATTTTACAAACATTGCTCTTCAGCTGGTTAAGCACTGAGAAATAATGCATTATGAGTTGCAAATGCATTGCCAACTCAAAAAAACAATGCTAAACCAACTCATTGATGGAACAGTTTAGTGTGACTTGTACTGTAGTTACTTAGTGGAGAAGGTGGCCTATTGTCTGCATGTGTTGCGCCTGTCCCTGCCACCCATGCCCCCATGGCACTGTTCCCCACCATCCAATCTATTCCCGTGTGCTGCCCTGTTACTGATGGTGTCTGACTGTGTCTCCATGCACCCCTCCACTGTCCTACATCTGCTGCACCCTCTGCAGTTTGGGCATTGTGCTACCTGCCCTCCCAGTCCACCCTCCTACCCTGTGCCATTGTGCCCTGTTGTGCGGCTGGCCACCATAGTTCACTCACCTAGTAAATGGCCACTCAGTATGTACCCTGTCTTGAACCTGTTGCAGAGGGCCAACTGGTGCCAAATAAAGGCATCTTGTGTGCTCCCAGGGTGTGTGGTGCAGACATTGCTGATGCACCCTGTAGCATTTCACAATACCTGGCAGTTGACAGAGTGATATTCCTTTCTGTTGACGTACACCATGGTATCATCGTCAGGTGGTGCGCAGATGGCCACATGGGTGCAGTCAATGGCCCCTGTGATGCCTGGCATGCGTGCCACCCTGTAGAACTCCTGCATGACTTCTGTCCGCCCTGCCTGTGTGCTGAGGAATTGGTTGAATTCTGAAGCATGTGGTAGCAGTATGGTGAGGAACTGTGTGAGGAGACGGGCAGTAGAGGCCTGCAAAATGCCAGTGGTGTCCCTGCTAGGCTTCTGGAAAGTTCCCATGGTGAAAAAGCACATTACTGTTGTCACCGTAGTCTCCACAGATATGGCTTAACCACATCCAGTAGGTGCCTGCATTTCATCATGGCACATCTCACAGAGCTGCCTCAGAATGGCCCTGTTCAGGTGGTACCAGCCCACTATCTCCGCATCCTAAACAACAGCGTGGCACAGTACCACCATGGGGCTGGCCACCAACAGTGCCTTCCACCTCCCCGTCTCCTTATCCTCATTATCTTTCTGGCCATGATGAGAGGTGCTGCTTCCATGCTGCTGCTGCTGCTCTCTGTGCTCTTCCACTCTATATTGTGGTGCGGGTGCTGATGTACTGCTGCTGTCCTGCTGGTGGCTTAAACTTAAGTGTAGTTCTTTTATACTAATCTTTTCATGGTGCATTTGGTACTTGCGCCAGATTTGCTCCGTGTTTGCACCTTCATTTTGCACTGTGAATCACTTTGTGCTGTATATGCATGTATATGCCCCCTCTATTTGAGCTGCATAACATTATTATGCGTCTACAGTGCATCTCATTCTGCGTAACGCATCTGTGATGCACCGGTGCATCTGTCCTGTCTGTGAATCATTACATGGTGCATTTTGGAGATGCACCAGTGCATCTCAGTTGAGCCCAGTGCATCTCTTTTGTGAATCCTGCCCCATATGTCATGCACAACACATATGCCTACGTTTATCTATAGCATGCACAAATATAAAATTTGCAAATACCACTGTTTACAAAGCTTTTATTAACAATTTGATGCCATTTGGTAGCAATTTTTCAAGTCAGTATCACATTTTGCTTGAGATGTGATTGTACACATTAAAAGCGAGGTTATTTCATGAAGAAGCTGCCTGAACGCGTAATGTTTTGGTTCCATGTTTGGTCTTAAATTTATCTTGGCCTATTTTATTGATGTGTACAGATCTAGTTAATACATGTGTAACTGATAAATCTTTATCAAAAGCGATTCTTGTAATATAATGTTCTGGATATTGTATTAGAAATTTGTGAAGGAGCTTTGACCAATTCATGCTATTTCTTATCTCTAGTGATTGCCACCCTAGACTTTTTAATATTCCACAATGGTGGGTTATAAATCTGCAACTTAGTATGCATCTGGCCATTTTGTATTGCATCCTGTCCAGTTTTTCCAACATCCTGTTATTTGCTGCTCTATGTATTAGATTTCTATAGTCTACTGTTTGCAAGATTATGTGTTCCATTATTGTCTTTCTTACCTGTTTGTTTAGGCATTTAGGCATTAGGCAAAACAGTGTCAGTGGCTCAGAAGGTAGCACACTTGCCTCTGAGGCCGGGAGATCAGAGGGCTGTGGGTTCAGTTCCCACATCTGGCACTTGGGTTAATATCCCAGTACTGACACTGTAGTGCAGCATGAGAGAGGTGCTGCACTTCTGGGGTGCCGTCCTTTGGATGAGACGTTAAACCGAGGTCCCATCTGCCTGGATTGGTGGTAGTTCAGGTGGATGTTAAAGATCCTATGGCACTTATCGAAAAGAGTAGGGGAAAGTTTTATTGAGACAAAAATCGTACAATAGTACACAAAGCATAATACAAAACAAAGGCAAAACAGGATAAGTATTATACAATCATTCAGGTAACTGCAAAATCAGAGTCAGTGATCCAAGGAAGAGCTTTCCAAAGTTCCAAAAGTGTCATATCTGAGTATAGAGTACGTTCATGCTCATAAATTTCTTGCACAATCTTTTTTTCAAGCTCCAAATAGGAGCAGTCCTTTTGCTGTAAAGAAAACATGCAACGCACCATCCAAATATTCCATTTAATGCAGACAAAAACAAGGCTTAAAGTGTCCTGGTGCCATTTTGACCACTGGGGAGAAAAAATCCCGTATACAAGATTCAAGTAAGTAACCGACTGAAGCAAGGAAGTATCCCATGCCTGTTCCAAAAAGGACCACCAATTTTTGATAAAGGAACAGTCAAAAAATAAATGAGGGATAGTTTCAAGTTCTGTAATACATAATAAGCGAGAACACATTCTATCTTGGGACTGCTTATGTTTATGATTTGATTTTACATTAATCTTTTCATGGCATGAAAGCCAATGAAAATCCTACATTTTGGATGGAACCCTCTTACATTTCCACAATAACAAAAGGGAAGGGAGGTGTTGACCAGGACACTTATGAAAGGGTACTGATACAGCACAAACCGTCTGGAGTAATTTCTTATATAAAACTTTATGTGAATGATTTAATAACATCTGAACAGACACCTTCCATTGTTTGAGACGTAAAAACATATGTTTTACATAAGTTGGTATACCAACAGTTTGTCTTATCGCAGTTAAGGAATTAGTTTCCCATTGATGAAACCAAATCCTGCATGAGTCATAAAACCAAGGTTCCCACCCCCTTTGGGCATGAATCAATAAAGGCCTAAGGTTTGCAGTGAAAACAATACAAGAAAAAAATAACAGAGGGTTAACCATACAAACGCCACCCTCAGGGATAGGTAAATAAGTGATATTCCGCTTTATCGGGTTTAACCTACTACCCCAAAGAGCCTGAAAAAACAGGCTGAAGACAGCAGTTTCTAGCTGTCGTGGAATAGGGAATACATAACTCAGAAAAAGGAAAGTAGAGATCAAATAGTTTTTAATTAAGAAAACATGTTTTTTTTCCCTATCTGCCCCCGGTTCCAGGAGGCCACCAGAAGTTTACCCTGTTGCAGTTTAACATTCCAGTTAAACAAATCTGAGTCCTGTGTCCCAAAAAAATTCCCAAAATGCGAATAGGGCCCTCAACTAAACGTAGCGGGTCAATACGGTCCGAGGGGGAGGTTACTGAACCGACCCGAATAACCAGACTTTTAGTGTAATTTAAAACAGCACCAGAGAAGTTTCTAAAAATAGAGCACTCACGGAGAGAATGAACCACTGAGGCTGCATCAGCTACAAGAAAACAAACATCATCTGCATATGCGATCGCCTTATAAGGCAAACATAAGGCACAACTAGAAATAGACTGAATCTGAGAATTAGTATTCAGCTGATGGAGCAAAACATCAAGAAAAAATACATATAACAATGGGCTTAAAGGACATCCCTGATGAACCCCCCTTTTCATGGGGATCATGGGTCCTATCCAACCATTCACTACAGGCACAACAGTAGCCATTCTATAGAAAGCATGAATCCAGCATACCATAACATCAGGTACATGCAGAAAACAAAGTGCTTCCCATAAAAAATCATGCCTAACTGAATCAAAAGCAGCCTTCTGATCTACGGAGACAACAAGCCCTGAAGCCAGACCTGCATAGCCATGAGAAAATAATTCTCGTAAGAGGATCAAATGATCAGAAATTCTCCTTTGAGGCACAGAACAGGATTGGGCGGGATGCAAAACCACCTCCGCTATCTTCACCAAATGCTTCACAATAATTTTCGTTAAGAGCTTAAAGTCAGTGTTCAACATACATAAAGGTCGCCAATTTCTAGAGAATGGATATCACCTTTCTGTTTATAAATGTAAATCAAAGTACCTTAGTAAATTCCAAAGGAGAGATTCACATGTTAACAGAGAATTAAACACAGATGTAAGTTATGGGGCCAAATGGTCACCCAGCACCTTATATAAGCCAGCAGGGAGACCATCCGGACCAGGAGTTCTCTGTACAGGTAATGAAGAAATAGCCAGTGTCAAATCCTGCTCCGTGATAGGAGAACAAGCCTGGTCCTGACATAGCTGTGAGGGAGCTGGGATATCAAGGCCACTATACAAAGTCGCACTGTTACCAGCCACAGCAGGGAGGGGAGAAAAAAGGGCTATAGTATACTTTGTTACAATATGACGAATCTCAGTTTGTGAGGAACATAAGGTCCCTTCTGAATTTAGAAGACACGTCATATTTTTTTGGGCGGTCTGACAGGAATTATATTCAAAAGGACAAATAACATCACGTGTTCCAACAGTACAGAATTTATGTTGGTAATAAAGTTGTTGTGATTGCCATAATTGGAAAGTCAACATATCATTCTGTAGGACTTTTATTTGTTGAGTAAGGTCTTGCCCCGTCGTGTATGCTATGGATAATAATGACTGAAAATGTACCCTCTTCTGCAAATAGTCTAGGTATTCCCTCCTACATTTTAA
Source organism: Neoceratodus forsteri (assembly GCA_016271365.2). Classification (NCBI taxonomy): domain Eukaryota; kingdom Metazoa; phylum Chordata; order Ceratodontiformes; family Ceratodontidae; genus Neoceratodus; species Neoceratodus forsteri. Next base: position 63,156,796 of record CM028130.1, read on the forward strand.
ACAACTGTAAGTTTTTATAAAAGTGACCAAATCATGTTTCTTGTCTAACTACCACTGAACAGGATCTTCATAACAAATAAAAACAGCTTTACGGGCTTGTGAGAAGGACAGGAGGGACTGCATAAACATCGGAATCTGCAACAAAGATGTGTTGAATTTCCAAATACCTGGACCTTTACGGGAAGAGGCAACAGAATCAAAACCAACAGAAAGCAGCTTATGATCAGAAAACTCAACCGCTTGAACTTTGGCAGAAATAATTGGTACTGTAGGAGAGGAAAACACATAATCAATATGTGTGGCTAGTTTACCCTTTTGGAAGGTAGGGGTGTGTTGTGTTGTAAAGGAGAGATAGGAGTCCGTTAAGTGGGAGACTCGAACCAAGTTACCCAATTCGTGGGAATCACAAAACAGTTTCTTTGTAGCAGCAAAGGAGCTCTTATCTTGAAGACTCAGGCCACAATTAAAGTCACCAGCAAACAATACCTGAAAGGAAGTATGCAAATAAGGATGAAGAAAAGTAAATAAAGCTATGCGTTCAGCTTTGACTTGAGGGGCATAAATATTTATCACCCAGTAAGGACAGGACCCAATGACAAAATCTATACTAAGCGCCCTACCAGGGACTACATCAAACAATTTTAGCACATGGAAGTCTGGGATATTAATTAAAATTCCAAGTCCCGAACAAGAGTCCTGACCAATTGACCAAAAAGGACCCAGTAACCAGTCCTGCTGTGCTTGTCGGATCTTATGTGTAGCATGAAGTCTTGTATCCTGTAATAAAATTAAACCCAAAGGCAAAAGCCGTAGAAAGGAAAAAATCAATCTCCTTTTAGCCATACCTTCAAACTATTTACATTAATAGTATGGCAAACAAAGTGAAACATAGCAACAAAAAGAGGAAAACAGACAAAAATACATTTTACAATTTCTTTTCCCAACCACCTTCTTCCCTTTAAGTTTTACTCTGGCCTTTCACTTCTGAGAAAGGCCAGTGCCAAGTTGCAACTCAGAGTCAGTGGTACCGTCAGGGAGAGAAGAAGCTATGGAGGAAGAGTCCGACTCACCCCCAGCATCATCATCAGAAAGGGGTTGGAGAAGTTCAAAAGAATTAGATAAGGGCACTGGGGGGGGGTTCCAGACCACTCACAGGAGATGTTGCAATCCGAGGGTTATTTCTCAGTGACCTTCACGTATGACACTTGTAAGCACTGGGGCATAGTACTTAGAACTGTAACTGGGTCCTGAACAGCAAAATTAGGCTGGGCAGGATCAGAGACAGGAGAAATCTCAGGCAAGGGGTCATCCGTGAAGGAAACCATCTGAGGTACGACCTCAGAGGACACAACAGACACTGAAGCCTGCAGTGAGGGCTGGGCTGCCCTAGGGGGAGGTACAGCCAAGGTGGTCTGGAGATGGGCCTTCTGCGCCTGTGTAATAATAAAGCGCTGGTCCACTCCACCATCGTGAAATTCCTGGTTATGCGCAGCCCATTTTGAAAGGTGCGCCCCTGTTCGTCACATAGGTTACATCTACATTCATTCAAACAGTGTGCCCCTACGTGGCCCAATTCCCCACAGACGTTGCATTTCATTTTATCACATACATTACTAAGATGTGCAGGGTCACCACACCGATAGCAAGCCTTCGGCTGACCCAGGTAGAACAAGACCCCCCTATCTCAGCCTATGAAAAAAGAGTTAGGCAGATATACAACCCCAGAATCATTAGATCATAACAAGACTTTAAACTTCCAGCCCCCAGTCCAAATGTTCTCGGTATCCAAAATGGCTTCAGGCAGTCCCTGGACATCCAGCGCTGTTTCAGCCAATACACAACATCCTCCACCTCAACTCACTCATTACAAAACAGAATAGTGATCGTCTTAAAAGTAGGTTTAGAAAGAGGAATAGCCTGAAAGGGGGTCCATAATGCAGTAGTCCACAGAGAATTATACTTTTACCAAAAACTCTCTAGTCCTCTAGATGTTTGGAAACTAATGTCAAACATGGTTTCACCAGAGATATGAATTAACGCATATATTTCATGGGAAAAGAATTTTAAAGAATCCTTTAGAAGCGTTAAGTACTTACATAGACCAATTAGGTGACTCAGGTAACCTCGTATGCCAAGCTTAACAGCATTGTGTCTCTTTAGCAGCCTGGATTGGAAATTTAAAGAAAGAAGAATATGAACGGCTTGGTCCCGACATTTTGGGGGCTGTGGTGGTGGGGAGCCAGAGCCTCTATAGAAATAGTAGAAAGAGGAACCTGAGGTGGAGAACCCTTCAGATAATCCAACACAGGGTTCTGTATAAGCTCCAGTTCATGAGGGAGACACAAGGGGTCAGTAGTGACTTTTGAAGCACCTATCTTGCTCTGTAGCTCTGGAAAATCTTCAGGGCAGGGGGACCGAATTGGAGATGGACCAGACTTCCAACTTCCTGGGACAGTACCCTGGACCCAGCCAGCACCTCTCAGCACTGATTCAACAGTCCAGTTAGGTTCTTTATGAATATTTACTGTAGATGATTCTTGTACATGTAGGGAGCTCTGCGATGAAATAGAAGCAGGTAGTGAAAAGGAAAACAAATCTGTTTGTACTGCAGGTGGCAGGGAAGCATTTACTGTAGATAAGTCTTGTACATGTGAGGAACTCTGTGATATAATGGAAGCAGGTTGTGAAAAGGAAACCAAATCCATTTGTACTGCAGGCGGCAGGGGAGCAAGCAACAGGGCTTCAGCTACTGACGCACTGGTCGGGTCAGAGCCTGTCACAGCAACAGGCAGTAAAGGATACAAGTCAGGTAAATCTTCAAGAGCTTTCACCCGAGTGGAAGATGCATCTGTGCTGTCGGCTCTCAGGCGTTGCATATCTCTGTGCATTTTCAGTTTTGCACTAGCAAAACGGCACTCCGCCATTGCAAAACGCTCGTCGATCTCTTGTGCTGTCAAACAGTGGTTTTCAGAATCAGATGAAGTAAAATCCTCCAGTAAGTCGACTGTAGGCCCACAAGTCAGCAAGTCAGTTCCATAAGAAGTAAGCAGAGGGCTATGTATAGCATCCTTAGTATGAGCAGCATAATTTAAAGCTGAAGTAGGAACAGCAACAGGCAAAACATCAGTTGTTGGCATCGTGGTCTCCATTTGTTCAGAGGTAGGAGCAGAGACCAAATCTCCCACCTCCATAGCTCCCTCCTCAGAAGGCAAGGGTGCATCCACCATCTTGGACAGAGGTTCCCCCTCTGACGAGTAGGGGAATTTCCCCGGTGTCCTGGCCAAATTTCCCTCATTCACTAAAAATATACCACCAACAGCTTAATCTGGTTCAAGGTCAATTGGCATTCATCTGTATCCCCCTCCCCCGGGTCGTGCATGAAAATAGGCAGGATTTGTCTAGTGCACTTACCCAGCCAACAAAAACTAAATAAATAAATAAATAAAAATAAATGTAGTAGTTCGCCTAAGAGCTCCCAAATTTCTATTTGTCTTTGTAATCAATGTGGTGATATGTTCAGTAAATGTTAGCTCAGCATCAAAAGTTATGCACAGATAACAATAATCAGTTACTTGTTTAATCTGTTCCAACTCATTTATTTTCATATTTATTTTAGGTTTATTCTTCGCTCCAAAGTGTAGCACCTTCATCTTCTATATATTCATTTAAATACAGTCCTGTTTCTTAAGGTGAAGTTCTTGCTGGCTTTTAATTTATTTTTAATGTTTGTTTATGCCCCCATTCTTTTCTGGCCTGCCCATACTGCCAGTTACCCCACAGTCCACTCATCTACCATTTCTGGGTACGTATCCCCTTCTCCTGTGCCCCCATATCTTACCACCCTGTAGTAGTAGCAGTAGTAGTAGTAGCAGAGTTTATTTAGTGTGACACCCTTCACTAGAAGCTCAGGGAGCCTTATAAAAGCATACCATAGGTACACTGCAATAATAACACAATACTTGCAGCAAATATTTAAATATCAGTAAATACATAAAAATATGATAACCTTCAGCACCAGGTACATAAATAGATTTCAGGGGATTATTTAGGAAATGCTAAATTTCTCTTATAGAAGTAGAATTTCAGACTCCTCTTAAAGGCTTCCACAAAAGGGGCCCTTTTCAAAGCTCAAAGACAAGGTTGTGGTAAACAGCACACACTCTGGAGTGGGCAAAATGTCAAGCAGGGTGCCTCAGGGATGAATGTTAAATATAGCCCTCTTCAGTGTCTTCATCAGGGAAATTGCAGAGGGTCTGGAAGGGAAAGTATGCCTGTTCGCAGATGACACAAAGCTCTGCAACTGAGTGGACACACCAGGGTGGGGGTTTAGAATGAAAAGAGACCTTAAAAAGCTGGAGGAATGGTCAGGGGATTGACAGCTGGTGTCAGTGGTAAAAAAATTGTAAAATAATGCATATGGGGCACAGAAACCCAGGGGTAACATACCACTTAGGCGGAGAGGCAAAAGCAGGCTCAAAACAGGAAAGAGAACTGGGGATAATCATCTCTGATGACCTGATGGTAACCAGGCAGTGTGACAAGGCAGCTGGAAAGACTAGCAGGATTCTGGGATATCACAAGCAGAAGAAAGAAGGTAATAGTCATGTTACATAGATCATTCGTGAAGTCACACTTGAGTACTGTGTACAATTTTGAAGACCCCGTCTTCGGAAGGACATAGACAGGGTGGAGGCAGTGCAGAGGAGGGCAACCAAATTTGTGTGGGGCCTGCATCAAAAGCAATAGGAGAAAAGGCTAAAGCTATTGAATATGTACTCCCTGGATGAAAGGAGGAAAAGGGGAGATATTACTGAAACTTTCAAACATCTCACAGGGAAGATCAAAGTGCAGGAGGGCAGCAGTTTTAAAAGAAAAGGATGCTCAAGGATGAGTGAGTGGGCACAATATGAAATTGGGGATTGGGGGGTTCAGAAGAGATGAGAGGAAGTACTTCTTCATGGAGAGGGTTATAGACAAGTGAAACAACCTACCAGCAGAGATGGTGGGTGCAGAAACAGTTACAGGATTCAAGAACACATAGGATTGACTCAAAGGTATCTTGGGCGTTAAGGGAGAGGGGAGAGACCTTAGGTTGATTAAGGTCTGCAGTGTCACAATAGGTAGGAAATTAGGGAAGACTAGATGGGCCTGGAGGCCCTTATCTGCTGACAATTTTTATGTTTCTCAGTAGAGCATTTTATACCACCGGAGTGGCTACCTCAACAGCCTGGTCCCCTGAGGTTTTCATGCTAGCCCTGGAACTATCAAGGACTCCCACATCAGTGGAGCGTAGCAGGAGAGGGGATAAGTGAAGAGACAGAAATTCAGCCAGGTAGCCTGGACCCATCCCATATAGGGCTTTCTGGGTTATTAACGCAACCTTGGAGGTGGTTCTCCACTTCATTGGCAGCCAGTATAGTTCTTGCAGAACTGTGGCCACATGGCAGGACCAGCTTAGGCCTGTCAGTAACCTGGCTACTGCATTCTGCACCAGCTGTAAGCATTAAAGGACACCTCCATTTACAGTGAGGTACAGATATAGGGCATCACAATAATTGAGTGCGGATGTCACAAAAGTATGCACCAGGATTACTAGATCTTCAGATGGGATAAGTGGTTTTCTTCAGCAGATGTTTCTGAGATGGTAAAAGCCAATCCAGACTACTGCTGACTGCCGAGCCACAAAGGACAGCTTATCATTCAGAATAACCCCCAGATTTTTCATTATCGTGGAAGCCTCCTACACTGAGCATGAGCCCCATAATCTCTTCAGCTGCTTCTGCTCCACTCCTTTGACCTAGATCAATCACCAGAACCTCAGTCTTGTCCAGGTTGGGTCTCCGTCAGCTTGATGCTATCTAATCCTAAATTTCAGTCAGACATGTATTTAGCACCAATATGGCATCATGCATCAAAAGTGCAAATGAAATGTACAACTGAGAGTCATCTGCATAAAAGTAAAAACCCAGCTTGTACCCTGTAAAGATTTCACCTAAGGGCAGCATGTATACTGCAAAGAACATAGGCGATAGCATCGACTCCTGGGAAACACCACAGGGCAGAATCATTAGGCGTAAGAAGAAATTTCCCATCACTGCCTTCTGTTTTCTATTCCTAAGGCAGGATGCAAACCGACTGATGACTTTGTTGGTGAGCCTGTCATATTCCTTCAGCTAGTTCAACAGCAACACTTGATCAACAGCATGAAATGTTGATGAAAGTGGGACCACTGAGGTTACCCAAGCCACGCTGAATGTTTTTGTTCATGATGCAGCATGCCCAGTAACCAGGGTGGAGCATATGGGGGTTTCCGTCTTGATCCAGCCTTGGACAGAGTGTATTTCCATTTTTCTGTCATTCCATCCCCAGGGACACCTTGTGGGCATGGGCAGCCTAGCATACACATACAAAGCATGTCCACACTGCTATCAGGAGACATTTCACTCAGTCTGAGCAGCTCTGGCTTGCACCACTACCTGTTTTCACCCAGGTGGTTGTAACAGAGTAGTGGGCAGTACCCTCCTTCCCCAAAGGAGGAGAGGGCCCACTGGGCTTCTCAATCATCACCCCCCCAGCCAGCCCCCAAAAATCCATGCTCATTCCTGAACCAGAGTCTCTGAAATTGAAAGCTATAGCACTGCCACTGCACTGATGGACTGGCCCTTGGGATCCTCATTTTAATATCAGACTGGTATGACTAGGTTTCTTTTCAGAAAGGCTTTAACCATCCTAAATGAGCATATACATACGCTCTACATATCCAAGAGACAGCATGTAACAGGACACTATCTTTCAACATATAGATATGATACTTTTATGGTTCACAAAATAATTCAAATGGTTAACAAAAATATAATTCCACTTTCATTAGTATGAGACAAAGGCTTATTAAAGCTGTAATAGCATTTTCTACTAATATCATTAATTGGTGACTTACTTACCTTTGTGAGCATGATCTTTGTTACTCAGACAACCATGCTCCTTTCTAATATAGTGTCTTTGGTTAAATTTCCATAATCTTTTGCCATCTCCTCTCATTAAAATGACCCAAAGATACTTTTAGTCAATGATTAAAGTGGGAGCTGAACCACTGAAGTAGCACAGCCTGATAACATTTAATGATTATTACTAATTGCATCTATACCCAGGCTTCTGTAGTGTCCCAGTTTAATCATTTTAACCATCCCTCAAATAAGTTAACTATAATAATGACTTACTTTCTGTAAGTTATGATTATAATTAACTTATTTGAGGTTGTTTTGTTTTTTATAGAGAATGTATTTCTGGCTGACCATCTCCATATTCATCTTTCCAGGCACTACTCTCTGAAGATCCCATCTCAGACAGCCTTACTATATCCAGGCAAGCCATCCTTTTCCCATAGGCATTTGTTATAGGCTTTATCCTCCTCCCCGCAAAATATATTTTCAGGGTTTCCTATACCTACAATTTTATAGTTCCCTCAAAATTCATCTTCCTTGATGGCTACTGTTTTCTTCGGAGCTGTCCTCCTTCTCTCCCCATGCCTCACTCTGAAATTTATCATCCCTTTTTCCATCTTTTTGAAGCACCCCATATGACATGTGAAGCTGATAATCAACTTGCAGTGAACTACCTATAGCTGTTAATTAATACTCAGAGGAGGTAGCATCTTGAGTTGAACACTACCAGTTGAGCTTTTAGAAAGCTAAGCTTTCAACAAATTTAAAGTTCAGCAGTAGTTGAATCATTTTTAATTACTCTCACCAAATTATGAGTTGGTTAAGAAAAACACTTGAAATCTGTAGATATTTTTTTTTCCTAAGGGGAGCTTGATTTGAGCACCAGATGGGCTCAGAAAATTAATCTGCATATGTTAACAGCATAGCATTTTAATGTTCTTATTTATTGAACCAATGCTTACTTTCACAGTTTTACATTTACTTTGAAGTTACAACATATGTTTTGACAAGGAAAGCAACTGTATTCAACACAAATCAAATATTATGTATCAGCTCATCATAAAGTAGAGGGGACCAGATTTTATACAATGACCCAGGGCCTGCATCAGTCCTTGTATCAATCCCGTGCACTGCAGCAGCTGCTGCAAATCCAAATCTGCAACTGTGCCTGATTTTCTTATCTCAGATTCAGTTTCATCGCTTGAACCACCTTCATTACAGCTTGTTGCACAAATTGGCCACAAGGTGATTGGAAGAGTCTCCAATAGTGACACATGACAGACCTCAGAAAAGTATGATCTACTGGTGCACCAAAATGATGCACGGGTTATAAAACCCAATTTTGTCGTCACAAGTCTGGTGAGAAATATCTTTGATGTATCCTAGACTTGTGGCAAAAAGAACATCCTTAAACATCCAGTCCCATGTGTTCATCATTTGGGGGTATAAACACAGATCTGAAACTTATGAGTGTAGAAAACAAGACTAAGAATTACACAACAAGGGGTAGATATTAGGTAAAATCTGTTAACTTAATACATAATGGGAGGGCTGAATCTCGAGGTTCAATGTGGGGAAATAGCTCCTCCCACATTTCAAATAAAGGTCAGTCTCTTCCAGCAACTCTAGCTTAGCGCATTGTAAAATCGGATTTTAAGGCACTATAGGGTCCTGCATTCCTTGTGGACTGTGCCTCCTTTGGTTTTGTGCTGCTGCTGTTTCCTCTCTTCTTGTGTTTTTGTCTGTTTCCTTTTTTCCTCCCTGCCTATTGTCCTTCTTGCTCCACCCCCATTTGTTGTTTCATTTATTTGCCCGCCCCCTCACTTGTCTCTCTTGTTTTTCATTTGTTGTTCCCCCTCATTCCCTGTCATCTCTCCATGGTGCTTCACCTCTGTTACATTTTCTTTTCACTCCGGCCACACTGCTCCATTCCCCAATAATCGCTGCAGTGTTCTTGTACGCAGTCTCCCACCTACCTGCTTATCATTCACTTTCTGCCTTCATTTGTTTTCTATGGAGCTCTGTTTGTATTCCTCACTCCAAATTACCCTTATTTTGCTTGGTTCCTTGCTGTGGGTTGGGACCTGGGGAGAAACTAGGTGGCCCAAACACTGAATTGTATTTCTTCTGCCAGAAAGATTGTGAAATACAGCTGCTGTATTTTGGGCTTCATTAAACACTGCTGTGGAGTCCAATGAAAGATCAAAACTTTCATCACAGGTAAAATCATTTGTTTGCATTTCCACTGTACTGGAAATTGATGCAGCTCTATTTTTATTCTGTTCCCCAGAAGCAGGTTTTCTAGTGGGTGCCCTGAAAGCTTTTGTTATAAATGGTTATCTGTCCCACTGCAACTGCTGTGCATTCACAGAAATATCTCTAATAAAATCTCTAGTTGCTGCATAAGCGGAGTCTTATGAATTAGGGATGCCCACCAATCAGAATTTTTTATAATGAAGTGCGTTTTCTAGAGATTTAATTTACCTTTGAATGAACATTATTGCAATACCATTCATTGTAGCCAAAGTGTCAGTTGTTTGGAATAAAAAGGTGTGGGAGAATAAATCGGACTCATATGTTAACATTGTGGTACCATTACTGTTTTAATTTTAAAAAAGAACTCTCTTTCTTGACAAAAAAAAAATCACAATAATAATCTTGTCCATACCTATGTTTGTGGGATCCAACTGGACACCTAAAATGGTTCAGGAGTTTACTATCTTTAGTCCTGCTAACTCAGATACTGGGCGTATTGCACTTTGTAGATCTAGAATCATGACAGAGCTACCTGGTGGGTTTTATCATGATACCAAACCACACCTTAGTTAACACGCAGCAACTGCACTGCTCAAATTCGACTAATCATACTGGATTCCATCTTTGCTTGTCTCCATTCATTCTATTCTACTAGTCCTGACTTGTTTGTTTCTCTTTCCATATTTATTCACCTGTGCCTCATTTACAAATGAATTTCTGCCACATGTTTTTTATCACACTCAGGCAAACCATGGTGCTTTAGTGTCCTGTTCATCTCCTCTCATTGCATCCTCCAGTTTGAATACCTAGTGCTTCTGTGTTCCATACCTTCAGTTTGCTTCCCTATAGCCTCTTCTAGCAGTATATGTTTTATCCACCTTTGACATTCACCGACATCCTTCCCTGCTACCTCTGACCTCGTGCTCCATTACTTCTGCCTTGTTATTTCCATTCAAGCTGATTCAGCTGCTTATTCCTTGCTCACCCCATACCAGCACTCTTTCAGCTTCCATCCCTTGCTCTGCCTTGTGGGATATCAATTACATGTAGGCTTGCCCTATCGACTGGGAATGGTAGTCCTGTTTGAAGCCACCTCCGGCTTCTACCATCGGTTTTACAGTCCCAGTCCTAACTGCTGGCTAATGAGGTATTGAGTGAAGGTGGGCATGCTCTGTTTACTGAGGATGGGAGTTTTGTTCCTCATTTTCAGTTTTTACCATCATTCCATCCCATACCATCTTCCACAGTCTCTGTCCCTAGCTCTGCCTAGTGGGATATTGAGCAAAGGAGGGCTTGCCCTGTCTGCCAGGGCCTGGAGCCTATAACTTGTTTTTCGGTTTCGACCATCAGTCCATCATATACCATCATTCATCAGTCTCTATCCCTAACTCATTCCTGGGAGGTACTTAAGTGCCAGTGGACTTGTCATGTCACCTGGGATGGGAGTCTGGTTCATCCTATTGCATTGTCTATCAGTTCCATTCTCTACATTTATTACACTTGGTCTGGAACAACTTGTGTCAGAACCTACCAGAGACAAAAACATCCTTGGTGTTATCCTTACAAATATAGATTCAGATATTGATAATATTGTTGTAACAAAACCCCATTGGCAGCAGTGATCACAATATAATACTATTTGACCTAAATTTACAAAAACTGAATCCCCAAACCTCCAAATTTAGATACTGTATAATTACCCCAAAGGTGAGTATCATCAAATTCAAGTGTCCCTGAATAGATATAACTGGCCTGAATTATTCTGTGGGATGAACACCGATGACTGTTGGATAGTACAAAAATGAATATACTCCTGAATACTCTCCTAATAGCCTCCATTATTGGCCTGCTATTGGTAACTGACTTCTCTGCTGCTATACTCGCTATTGTTCAGCAAAGCCTGTATTAATTCTCTACCACCTTAAATCCTTTTGACACCACACATATAGTGATCACCCACATACCTAGATTTTCACCCTCAGTCATGCTTGTTCTATTTTCTATTGTCTAAGTATGAGCGTTGTTTGCTTTGCCTGTTTGTTCACTCCATCTTCATCTAATTTCCTTCCTCATCACACCCCTCCTCCCCTCCTCTCTCCTTCTTTTCACTCTTGCTCCTTGCTAGTGATGTAGAAACAATCCTGAGCCCCACAAATATACATATTGACCACTCTGACATCTGGGAAAAACAAGCTGAACTCAGGGTTGCCCACCTAAATATCTGTAGCCTTCCCTCTAAGCTCCCAGAACTTGAGGCTTGGGTGTCCCTGTATCAGCCTCATGTGCTAGGCCTCTCCGAGACCTGGTTAAAATCTTACCACACTGATGCTGCCTATAAACTCCCTGGTTACTCTCTTCCTTTGACTGGACAGACCAGGAGGAAAGCAGGGTGGAGGAGTTGCACTGTATGTTCAAGACCAAATCTCTCCCACCTCCATTGGGTGCTCTATTCCCTCCTCCCCTAGTGAATGGTTCCTGCCTGAGATTATCCAGGGTGCATCCAAAAAATACATCTTGGGTGCTGTTATAACCCCCCCTCAGGAGGCATCCCAGGCCTAACTAACTTCCTTGATGGCTTAGGTGATCTCTCTTTCTCTCTCTCTCTCTCATTCCAGAGAAACTATCATTCTCAGTGCTTTTAACCTTAACTGGTTTGGTGCTCCTCTGCCTGACTAAGTGAACTTACTAAAATTGCATCTCTTGGAGCAAGTCATTTCCTCCCTGGCAAGGCACAACTCCTGCTCCTTAAACCACACCACAATTGACTGGGTTGCCACTAACACAGTAGACAAGATCCTCCAGGCAGGCACTATGTCTGACTGTATTGGTGACCATACCCCAACATACATTGTTTTGTGCTCCAAAGCAAATCGTCCCCTGCCTAAATATCTATTGTTTAGAAATTTCAACTGCCCTGATCTTGCACCTGTCCTCGGGGGATGCAGAGGCTATTAACTTGTGCGATCTCTATCTACACCAGGACTTCTCAGCTGCAGTTGCTTCTCTCTTCGCTACCTCAGAAAACTGCAAGACAAACATTTCCCCCTCACAACCAGGAGGATTGGGGGGGCAGAAACCGTTGGCTATCAAAGGAACTCCTGGCATAAATGAAGGACAGGGATTGTAAATGGAGAATCTTTAAATCATCTCCCTCCCCCACAACTCCGGAATGTGTATAGAAAACTGTGCAATTCCTGCAAACATGTGGAAAATTAATTAAAGCGCACATTTTACTGTGGCTAGCAACAAGCTTCCTTTAGTAATCCTCGTACTTTCTGGGTCTCCTTAGGATTGCTCTTAAACCCCAAGGAAAACAATCAAATCTCTCAACTCTCATCCCCCTCCGGCCTTGTCTCTGATCTGGTTATGATTACAGATGGCTTCAATAAAATATTCACTGACCTTTCCTCTTACCTCAGTAAGCTGCCCCCTCAGCTGCCCCCTACCTAAAGAAGCAACCAGACCGAGTCACCAATGCTTTAAACGACATCCTGCCACCCCCTTTCTATTTCAGGGCCATGGGGAAGAGTCACTACTAAGCTTCTAAAGAGTTTACAAGCTAGAGGCAAACCTGGCAGTGATGGACTCTACCCCATTTTTCTCAAGATCATCTCCCCAGCCATTGTTAAACCACTTACCTTGGTATTTAATCTTCCCTCTCATCAACCACTGTGTCTGATGCAAGGAAAGTTGAACACAAGGTACCTGTCTTCAAGGCAGGTGATCCTCTTCCCCGAAAACTATTGACCCATCTCACTCCTCCCACACCTCAGCAAATTATTGGAAAAAATCATCCACCACCAGCCATTGGAACATCTACAGAAATATAACCTCCTATGTTCCATCCAGGATGGTTTCTGGAAGCATCTTGTAGAAACATAGACGTTGATGGCAGATAAGGACCGCAAAGCCCATCCAGTCTGCCCGTTTCTTTTTCTACCTTATGAATGTGCCATCGGCCTTTGCTCTGTCAATGGCCTGTCTATTCATTTTTATCTGTATTGCTCCCTTATGCCTATCCCATGCCTGTTTGAAACCCTGCACTATATTCATATCCACAACTTCCTGAGGGAGGCCGTTCCATGCATCCACCACACTTTCGGTGAAAAAGAACTTCCTCACATTACTCCTTAGTCGTCCTCCCTTTAATCTCATGCTGTGTCCTCTTGTCCTGCTATTTTTCTTATATTGAAATATGTTAGACTTTTTCACCTTCTTAATGCCCTTAAAGGGACACTGTCAGCTCCCCCCAACCCCGGTTTTGCCTCTATTTGCAACAATAAATCCACAGGCACATACAGTACCTGCACCAATATTAGAGTAGAATGCATCTTCATAAGCAAAAAACTGAACTGGTTACCTGTTTTTGTAAAAAAAAAGCATTATTTCAGCTCACTTTTGGACTGAATGCAAACACAGCCAACCGGAAGAAGATCCCACACCGAGAACACGCATGTAGTCGGAGCGCGGTGCCGAAGTGTGTTTTTTATGGTCCCCATTACAACAAATACATCATTTAGTAGAACTCCATAATGAAAAGTGCTGCTGGTATTTAAAATTTAATCCCGAACACTGGTTCAGCCACAAAACACTTTCAAACTATGGCACCGAAATCCCTGCATGTGTAATAGCAGCACGTTCTTGCACATGCACAAGATCTTTTCCTCCAGCTGCTATTGCGCATGCGCAGGATTTTGGTGCCACAGTTTGAAAGTTTTTGCAGCTGAACTGGTGCTTGGGATTAAATTTTAAATACCAGCAGCACTTTTCATTATGGAGTTCTACTAAATGATGTATTTATTGTAACGAGGGCCATAAAAGCGCACTTCGGCACGGCGCTCCGACTACATGCGTGTTCTCGGCGTGGGATCTCCTTCTGGTGGGCCAGGTTTGCATTCGGTTGGTGAGTAAGCTGAAATAATGCTTTTTTAACAAAAACAGGTAACCAGTTCAGTTTTTTGCTTATGAAGGTGCATTCTACTATAATATTAGTACAGGTATGTGCCTGTGGAATCATTGTTGCAAATTTAGGCAAAACCGAGGAGCAAAGCTGACAGTGCCCGTTTAAGGTGCTTGAATGTTTCAATCATATCACCTGTCTCCTTCCTTTGCTCTAGGGTATGCATATTGAGCTCCGTTAATCTGTCTTCATATGTTTTCTGATGCAGTCCCTGCACCATTTTGGTTGCCCTTCTCTGGACTGCCCCAATTTGGTTAATGTCCTTGTGAAGGTGTGGCCTCCAGTACTGCGCTCAGTACTCCAGATGGAGCCTAACTAGTGTCTTGTAAAGAGGAATTGTTACCTCCTTCTTACAGCTTGTGATACCGCTACTAATACACCTCAACATTCCTCTAGCCTTATCTATTGCTTTGTGGTCTGCTTGGATGATTTCAGGTCATCTGTGATGATGATGCCAAAGTCTCTTTCTTCCCTTGTGACCTCCAGTAACTCCTGTCCCAATCTATAGGTGGCTTCGGGGTTTCTCTTCCCTATGTGCATGATCTTGTACTCCTTTGTGTTAAACCCCAGCTGCCACTCTTCCAACCATTTTGCCAGTTTATCCAAATCTCTTCTCATTCTGCCCACCCCATCTGGATCATCTGTTCTGTTGCAGATCTTGGTGACATCTGCAAACAGACAAACCTTACCCTCCAGTCAATCTGCAATGTCACTGATGAAGATATTGAAGAGGACCGTCCCCAGGACTGATCCCTGAGGTACCCCACTTGTGACTTGCTTCTCTTCTGACTGTATACCATTTACCACCATTCTCTGTTTTCTGCCCATCAACCAGCTTGCCTCCCAGTTAACCAACTTGTGACCCTCCCAAGCCTACCCAGCTTATTAATCAATCTTCTATGTGGAACAGTATTTAAAGCTTTGCTGAAGTCAAGGAAGGTGACATCAACTGCTCTCCCTTGGTCCACCACTCTGGTTACCCAGTCAAAGAAATCTATATTAGTTTGACAGGACCTTCCTTTTGTAAATCCATGCTGCCTTGGATTTTGTGCTATTATGGATTCCAGGTGTTGCACTATCCTTTCTTTAAGGAGTGCCTCTATAATCTTACCCACTACTGAGGTAAGACTGAGTAGTCTGCAGTTCCCTACCTCCTCCCTGCTACCACTCTTGTGGAGTGGGATCACATGAGCCCTTTTCCAGTCTTCTGGGACCTCTCCTGTGCTCAGAGACTCACTAAACAGTTCTGATAATGGCTCTGCTAGTTCCATCCTTAGCTCCTTTAGTACCCTATGATGTATGCCATCAGGTCCCATTGCTTTGTTCACCCTGAGGTTACCAAGATCTTGAAGGACCCTTTCTTTTGTGAAGGGACTAGTGCACACCTCCCTCCCTCATGTCCATGGTGCTGAGCTGTGGGCCCTGCATTACCTTCTCCTCAGTAAATACTGAGCAGAAGTATCTATTTAGGATATATGCTTTAACATGGTCCTCCTCTTCACAAGCCCTTATCCCCTTTGATCTTAGCAATACCCCCTCTGGACTTTCTACTTTCACTAATGTATCTGCAGAAAGTCTTGTCACCTTCTTTTACTCTTTGTGCTAGTGTTTCCTCAATTTGGGCTTTTGCCTGCCTTACTGCCTTCCCTGCTTCCCTTAGGGAAGTTTGGCATGCCTCCCTATCTTCATGCCACTGCATTTCCTTATATTTCCTCAAGGCCAGCCTTTTGGCTCTGACCTTTTCTGCTACTGTTTTTGAGAACCAAAGTGGTTTTCTTCTTCTTTTGCACTTCTTTTTCACTCTAACTCAATGGGATGTTGCTTCAAGTATTGCATCCTTAATGCTTGCCCACTTTGCCAGTACCCCCTCATCTGCATTTCTTCATGCCAGGGCTAGCTTAACTCTGTTGGCCATTTTATCAAAGTCAGTTCTTCTGAAGTCCCATATTTTTGCCTTGGAATGGGATGATTTAGTTCTAGTGGCCACATTGAACCATACCATGTGATGGTCACTGGTCCCCAGGTGACCTTCTACCTTGAGATCTGTGATCCCTTCCCTGTTAGTCAGTACTAGATCTAGGATAGCCCTGTCTCTTGTGGGTTGTTGTACTAGTTGATTGAGGCCCTCCCCCTGCAGGGAATCCACTATGTATCTAGTTCTGCCTGATGTTCCTGCTGGTATTGACCAATCTGTAACTGGCATTTTGAAGTCTCCCATTATCAGAACCTCCCCTTTAGCTGTCGTGTTTTGTATGTCTTCTAACAGTAATGTGTCTATGTCCTCCCCCTGGTCTGGAGGCCTGTAGAAAACCCCAGTGTGTATGGCTGTTTCATTTCCTGTTTCCAGGGTGACCCACAGTTCTTCTGGCTCCTTATGTGTATTCTGAATTTCTTTAGCTTTGATATTTTCATTGACATAAAGGGCCATTCCCTCCCCCCCCCTTTTTTGCACCTCGGTCTCTTCTGAACAGTACATAACTGGGTACTGAAGTCTCCCAGGTGTGGTTACGGGTGAACCATGTCTAGCTAATGGCTACTATGTCCAGTTTAGCCTCTTTGTCATTATTGCATGCAGGTCTGGGGTCTTGTTTCCCTGACTGTGAGTATTTGTGTATATGATTTTCCATTTTCCAGATTTTGGTGTGTTAGTTGTTGGGCAAGGTCTGGTGTTTCCCCTGTGCATCGTATGGGGTGCCAGACCTTTTTCCTTACCTGGTGATGCAAATGTATTTATTTATTTTGTTTTTGTTGACCGGGTAAGTGCACTAGACAAACTCTTGACTATTTTCAGGCATGGCCCGGGGGAGAGGGATGCAGATGAATGCCAATTGACCTTGAACCAGATTAAGCTGTTGGTAGTATTTTTTTTAGTGAACTACAACCATGCTGAACTCCTGTTTGATCACTAGTTGAGGGAGGAGGGGTGTTCTTCCCATTCGACATATCAGGTGCTGCACCCTTCTCCCCACCTGCTAGTTTAAATATTCTGCAAAGATGTCAAAATTTTGCCCCAATGCATTGACTCCCTCCTTAGTCTGATGCAGTCCATCAAATTTAAACAACTTTCACTCCCAAAACTGTTGCCAGTTACCTAGAAATTTGTGTCCTTTTTCCTGGCACCAGCCCTTGAGCCACATGTTTAGCTCTCCTATCTCCCCTTCTCTGACCTTCCATCCATCTGCCTCCCTCTCTCCCAGACTGGTAGGATCTCAGAGAAGGAGATGCTGGACAAAATGGATGATAGTTTGCCACCCAGCCTGGTCAGGTGTTCCTTGGTCTTAACAACTGACCGACTGGTGAGATCGTTAGTCCCTATGAGTACCGGGACATCGATGTTTTATCCTGCTTCCTGTACAATTTTAGCAATGTAGTCAGTGTCTCTTCATGCTGATGTACCTGGGAGACATCTGACCATTACCCCTGGCTCATATTCTAACAAATATGGATAAGGGCAAGGACACTAGAGTGGTGTTTGTGGACCTATCAAAGCCCTTTGACCTTGTTGACCACCATCTTCTGCATTCCACAATATTTCAGTTTGGCTGCTCCCCTGATTCTATGGAGTGGTTCCACAGTTATCTCTCCAGCAGATCTCGGGCTGTCCAAATAAGTAAAAACCTTTCTGCTACCCTACCTATCCATACGGGAGTCCACTAGGGTTCTATACTTGGCCCACTACTTTTTTCCATGTTCATCAATGCTCTCCCTGCTGACAGCCTTAACTGTCATGCCCTTCTCTATGCAGATGATTCTATCACAGCGATAAGTCACTTGATTCCATCTTATTCACCCTCTCATGTAATTAAGCCTCTGCACATCATTGGTTCCTCTCCAGTGGGCTCCTAGTCAATGAAAAAAGATGAAAACTATGCTCTTTGGCTCAAAACCTTTCCTTGCCAAGGTCACTAAAACCACTTCCTTCCTCCTGATATGTACCCCAGCGGGCCCCCCTCAAAAATGTTCCCTTTTTCAAGTACCTAGGTGTTACCTTTGACCCCTTACTAACCTTCTCTGACCACATAAACAACACTGTACTGAAAATACACTGAAAACTTGGTGCTGCTTACCGAATTAAGCAGCCTCTGTCCCCTGAAGCTCATCTTGCTATCGCACAAGGTAATCTATTGTCCCTTCTTGACTACTGCTCCCCATCTATTCCTCTGTGTCCTCTACCCTACGTTCTTGACTAATCACAACTTTGGAACAGACTACCACTGCCTATTCACTTGTCCCCCTACCACCTGTCCTTCAAAATGAACCTAAAAGCCTGACTCCTTCCTGGACAACAAGTAGTGCCCACAAACCACCCCAGGTGCTTTGTATCTCTGTCATATCCCATCTTGACTGCCTAGCTGTCTCTGGTTTCCTTTCTTCATGACCTACACGATCTTATCAAGTCTGTCTTTTAGTCTGTCAGCCCTTTTAGGAGAAATGGATGTTTTACTTCTAATTAAAAAAGTCACTGCTTGCTATTTTTTTGACATGTATCGTCTGTAACTGAGTTGTTACTGCTGCCTCAGCTCAATTTATATTGTATCCCTATTGACCTCATATTGAAGTTTTTGTACAGACATGTCTGACTTATGTTTTGACGTTTGGCTATTCATCACTGTGAAATTGCTACTGTTGTCAATCTAAATTCATGACCATTGAACTATGTTGGTGCCACCTTGTGGCCCGGGTCATGTCTGAAAATGGTCCATTGGATCAGCACACTTACCTGGTTAATGAAGACATCAATAAAAATAAATAAATAAATAAAATTCCATTATTGTCTTTACCAGGTTGGGGACTTGATCAGGAGTGCAGTATTTAACTCTTAAGGTTTGCGGGTCATGTTTCATAGGTTCCTGTGATTCAGACTCACCATGTGACGTGTGTCAGTTTCATTGTCTGATTCCTCTGGGTGCTCTGAGCATGATGGAGAATGGAGCGGCCTTAATGGTTGTGGTGCTGTGCCAGCTGGTGTCTTTGACTGGGAGATCTCAGCCAGTTTTTGCAGCATGGCCGTAATGAACTGTTGCTACCTTTGGATCAGCGGGTTCATGGCCTGTTGATTCTGTAGGAGCAGCGCCACTGTATCCAGCTGTGAGTTCTCCCTGGAGAGGGTGCTGGTTCATGCTGCCCCTTGATAGGATGGGCCATGGTCCTGCCTGGACTGGTCAGAGTGTTTGGACCTTTCCTCATCCAGTCGGGGTAGAGCTGGCTTATATTAGCTGGCAGTAGAGGTATTTTTCAGGTCTTGCATATCTTCATTTTCACCATTGTTCTTCTTTCTGTGGAGACATAATGGGGGGAGAGCACATTTAGTGCCTTTCCATATCTGGGCCCTATCGATCCTATCTGTTCCTCCTCCTCCCCTCTCTATTGTTAATCTGTCATGGGAGAACCAGTGTGCTGCCTGGAGACTACTAAAATGGCTGCCCATGTAGCTCTGTAGTACAGCCTGTAGAACTACCAAGATGGCCACCCATGTAATCTCTGATAGGACTACAACTTTGGCTGTCTCCATTTTGACTTGTTGACCCTTGCTTTGCATCCTGTTATTCCCTCTACTCCAGGTGAAGACTGCAGTTCTAACCACTAGGTCCCTCAGACCTATTTAAGTCCTGTTTTTCTGTAGGTCACAGTTCCCCTTCCCCATTAGTCACCGAGTCAGTACTGGAGAAGTGGAGGCCTTTAGGAGTGCACAAGCACTGAAGTTCATGCTTATCACACATGTGCCAAGTTAAAAAAAAACCATCAGCTATCAGGGAAGGCACAGCAGGGGTGGAACCAAAATGGCCAAGGTCCCCCCTCCACCCTAGATGGACTGCCATGCAGTGACTGCATCATTTCCTGCCAGGTAGAGAACTTCTTGCCCCTCTGGTGTTTTTCTCCTGCAGCATCCTCTTCTCTGGTGGTGGGCAGAACACAATGCAGCTGTTAACAGGGACAGCACAGTGCTGCCCACAACATCAGTGGACCTAGAGCACTTCACTAGCAGGGAGGTGCTCCAGTGGCCCCACCTCCTGGAGTTAAAGACCCAATTGGATCACTGTTTCAGAGATCTGATTGGGCTGCCTGCAACCCCTTCATCTTCTCTTTTATCCTGCCTCTTGCTCTTAAGTAGTAGCGTTATCATCCTCCTTGTAAGCTGCCTCATTCTACAGTGTAATCAGTGCACCAATGTGGTTCTGGGATGGAATAGAGCCTACCCAGGAATAAAAATGCAAGATAGTTATTTTAGAAATAGCCTGCACTAGTACAGGGTTATTGAGTAATCTATCTTGCCTTCTAATAAACCTTTCTTCTGTTTTGCTCAGGAGCTGCATCCTGTGAATGTAGCCTGTTCAGATGCACATGAATAACTGACCAAATAAGGACAGAGGCAGGTCTAGTAGGGGATGTACTTTGTTAGAAGTTACATGTGCACTGAGCCTAACATGAGGCTATGAGACCCAATGTGTAAGGTCTGGAATACCTCAGAGATTTCTCCCCATGATGACTTTGGGAAAGAAGAGGTTGAGTGATGGACAATAGTAAGATAAGCTAGATATGGTTTATCTGGAAAAAAAAGACAAAGCAAAGACTTTGTTTCAGTTTTTAAAATGTTAAAGGTATTGGATCACCAAGCATTCAGCAGCATATGGCAGCAGAGAAGGTTACTAGATTGGGGAAACAATTTGAGCTCGTTTATGGTAGAAGAATTAGAGGGCATACCTGTATACTTAAAGAGGACAGAGTTAATGGTTAATGTAAGGAAGCATTTCTCCACTCTGAGTTGAAAAAAATAAGAAACAAGGAAGGTCCCAATAGAAGCAATGCAAATGGGTAGTGCTGAGTCTTTAAAACTCATGCTGTATCAGTTCCTTGTGGAAAATAATATTAAAGCAATTTATCACCAAACATGTGTGATAACACCTTTATAAATAACTCATGACTTCACTACTTGTGTCTTCACCACTCATGAGTTATGGATCTTACAGCTGATCTTCCAGCCACTGGAATGTTTGGATAATTCCTAAAATGTTTCTAATATCTTCAAGAAAAATGTCTTGCCTTCCTGCAGTAACACTGTTTTACTACAAGAGAGTTTCTTTTAGATTTTGCTTATAATATCTGAGAATGTCTAGAAAACCAGATCGATACAACAGTACTAATCACAAGTAGAGATAAATGTGTTTTTCTACTGCAACCTGTATGAAATGATTACTGTCACCCATGGTCACCTTTTTCTTCTTTTTTTTAATTATATTAGTGCTCTTTGAAAATCCCATAAGGGGAGTGCTTCCAAAGGACTGGTTATAATAAGAATTTATGTTGAAATGGAAACACTAAACCCACTGTAAAATTCAAATAACTTTGATCAAAGTATTTTCTAAATATTTCATGTTTTCAATTTTTATTTCAGATACTTCCATAACCTCCCTTTAATGTCTTATTCCAAATTAATTAGCATTTCAGGATAAGTCTTTCCCTTCATCAGAACATAAATGGGCTATATGAAAAATTGAAATAAAAAATATATCTAAATTTGATAGTATTAGTATCTTGCATACATACAATACATAGAGCAATCTATTTTATATATTTAATTATTCATATATAAAAAAATAATACTGAAAGGGGAACATATCTGCTACTATAAAAAATATACCCTATTTTATTCTTTCATTTATTATTGCCCTGTTGCTGCTACTTTATTTATTTCTACCTCTAGGTTGTGAGATAGGGGAAATGGGGAAGGGGCATTATTTCTAACAGATCTCCTTATTTTCATTTATGTTTTAACTTTTATTTAACAAATCAAAATGGTATCTTACCCCACAGTTGTGAACAATCATATTTCACCATGGTAATTATTTTATTCTGGAAGCAAAAAAAAACGGATTTTAAAATCTTGCTGCTCAAGAAAAAAGTTCCAAGCCCGAGTAATTGAAATAATCTTGAAGTTTCAAAGTCTCCACTCACCCTATTATTTCCAACTTATTCTCTCACGCTTGATTCCATTTGTGCTGCTGGGCAAATTTCTAACCAGCAAATGCTTCCTAGCACATTGGTTACCAAGTGGTCTCAGCTGTCATTTATAAAGATAGCGATACACATGCAGTTGTTACCTTGCTTCCTTCTTGCAAGACAGAAGGGGCTGGGCCAAAAGCTATCATGCTGAAGAATCAGTGACCCATTAAGGTGGATAGGCAGAAAAGGGGCAAAATCCAGCAGAAGGGCAGACAGCGAGGAGAACCAGGGATAAAGGACAACCAAGGAAGGGGCTGGAGTAGAACAGTGAAACAGTCTAGGGAGGTCAAATCATGGCAAGCAATGTTGCAAATGCCAGGAGCCTTAGCAACAAGATGAAAGATCTGGAGGCTGTCATGGTGCAGTCAGACCTGGACATTGTGGCCATCACTCAAACCTGGTGTAATGATAACCATGAATGGGAGATGGCCATACCTGGCTACAACATATTCAGAAGAGACAGGGCAGGCAGGAAGGGAGGAGGAGTGGCACTGTATGTGAAAAATGACATAAGGGCCACAGAGATCCAGGAGGAACAAAATGGGGGAGAAATACTGTGGGTTAAGCTGGAAAGGAAAATGGGGGCCAGCCATCCGCACAGGTGTGGTCTATAGACCACCAGCCCAGGAGGAAGAAACAGATAGGAGACACAATTTCACAGAAGTGTGGTAGCAAAATGGAATGCCCTACCAGAATGGGTGGTATCATATAAATCTGTGAACAGTTTCAAAAGGGCATGGGACAGGGAACAGGGGGGAATGAGGGTTGGGGAGTTGGGGGGTGGCAGTGGGTTGACAAATGGTAGGGGGGTGGGGCAGCTGCAAACTTGGGGTGCAAGCTGCACACTCAAGCAGACTTAGATAGACTGGGTGGTCTGTTTCTGCTGGCACATTCTTATGTTCATATATACTGAAGCTGGCAGTAGTTTTGCTGTACAATTTATGCTAGGGCTACTGCTATAAATGAATTTCTATTCTGACACCTGGGAATGACAGCACTGCATTGTGCATTGCCTATAGACCACCAGTTCAGGAGGAAGAAACAGATAGGGAGCTGATGCTAGTCATCCAAAGGATGGCAAACAAGGGGGAGGTAGTACTGGTTGGAGACTTCAATATTCCAGAGGTGGACTGAAGCATCCCAGCAGCAGCATCAACTAGGAGAAGATTTATCCTGGATTCCCCTCAGGGTGCCTTCCTCAAGCAACTGGTCATGGAACCAACTCGGCAGAAGGCAATACTGGACCTTGTGCTCACAAACAGGGACAGTGTGATGGGGTAAGAGTGGAGGAGCACCTGGGGAACAGTGACCACCAGTCATTGTGGTTTGAAATCACAGAAAGAGCAGAACCAAACCACACAAAAACACATATTCTGGATTTTAGGGTGGCAGACTTTGGGAAAATGGGAGATACTTGAAAAGAGGCATTAAGGGAATGGGGCAGGAATCAGGGTTGAGGAACAGTGGGCAGTATTTAAAATGGGGATTGCAAGAGCAACAGAATTATGCATTAAGCAAGGTTGCAAGAGGAGAAGGAAGGAGACCATTATGGTTTTCCAAAGAGGTAGCAAAGAAAGTGAAAGCCAAACAGATTGCATTCAGGCAATACAAAAAGATACAGGCAGAAGGGGATAGGGAGAAGTACCAGGAGAAGCAGAGGGAGGCAGGGGGGTCAGTAATTACTCTGACTAGGTTACAAACCCAGCAACTTATTTGGAATGGATTTCATTAACTGCAGGTACTGTGGAACAATTTTCAGAAGGACAGTCTTACAGGATTTAGGACACTGTCCTACATGCTGGGCGTTTGGAGATCTTAGGGCTCAGCTCCGGGCAGCATGGGCAGAGATTGCATGCCTCAAATTTCATATCGAAGAGGAAATACATTATAAGAACCACACGCCATTTCCCCAGTATCCAACAGAAAACCTCGACCGCAGAGGGTAGTTGGTCCAGGAGGTTGGCAGGTGGTTAGGAGGAGCAAATAAGGTGCCCCATCACTCTCTGCTCTCCAACATTACCTCCAAAACCATATAAACACTACAAACAGGTATCTGCCTCTATCTCTGAAATCAAATAAAGAGGCAGAAGACACTCAGACAGGACACTGCGGCACAGGAGCTAGCACAACAAAACTCACCCAAATCAGGAACCAAAACAAAACAAGCACAAAGGAAATCCAAAAACTTCTGATCATAGGAGACTCCATGATTCGGGGAGTTGATACCCATCTCCAGCCAGGGTGATGGTCAGATGTCTCCAGGTACATCAGCATGGAGACACTGACCACATTGCTAAAATTGTTCACAAAGCAGGAGAAAACATTGATGTCCTAGTACACATAGGGACTAATGATCTCACCAGCTGGTCAGTTGTGGAGACCAAGGAACACCTGACTAGGCTGGGTGACAAACTATCATCTATTTCATCTGGCATCTCTTTCTCTGAGATCCTGCCAGTCTGGGAGAGGGGAGCAGATGGACGGAAGGTCAGAGAAGGGGAGATAGGGGAGCTAAACACATGGCTCAAGGGCTGGTGCCAGGAAAAAGGACACAGATTTGTAGGGAACTGGCAACAGTTCTGGGAGCAAAAGTTCTTTAAATTTGATGGACTGCATCTGACTAAAGAGGGAGTCAGTGCATTGGGGCAGAAGTTTGACGTCTTTGAAGAAAATTTAAACTAGCAAATGGGGAGAGGGTGCAGCACCCCATATCGTCGAATAGAATAACACCCTCCCCCTCAGCTAGTGGTCAAACAGGAATTCAGCATGTTTGCCGTTTATTGCATCACCAGGTAAGAAAAAGGTTTGTCTCCACATACGATAGGGTAAGGGCCAAACTCACCCAACAACTAACACACCAAAAATCTGGCTAATGGAAATCATGTACATAAATGCTCATAGCCTGGGAAATAAGATCCCAGACCTGCATGCAATAATGTCAGAGGCTAAACTGGACATAGTAGCAATTAGTGAGACGTGGTTTACCAGTAACCACACTTAGGAGACTTCAGTACCTGGCTATGTATTGCTCAGAAGAGACCAAGGTGCAAAAGGGGAGGAGTGGCCTGTATGTTAATGAAATATCAAAGCTACAGAAATTCAGAATACATAAAGGAGCCAGAAGAACTGTGGGTCACCCTGGAAACAGAAATGGGACAGCCATAAGAACTGGGGTTGTCAACAGGCCCCAGACCAGAGGAAGACATAGACACATTACTGTTAGAAGATATAGAAAACATGACAGCTAAAGGGAGGTTCTGATAATGGGAGACTTCAACATGCTGGATACAGATTGGTCAATACCAGCAGGAACATCTGCCAGAACTAGACTCATAGTGGATTCCTGCAGGGGAGGGCCTCAAACAACTGGTACAGCAACCCACAAGAGACAGGGCTATCCTAGATCTAGTACTGACCAACAAGAAGGATCACAGATCTCCAGGTAGAAGGTCACCTGGGGCCAGTGATCATCACATGGTATGGTTCAATTTGGCTACAACATCTAAATCATTCCATTCCAAGGCAAAAATATGGGACTTCAGAGGAGCTGACTTTGATAAGATGGCCAACAGAGTTAAGCTAGCCCTGGCAAAAGAAACACAGGTGAGGGGTACAGGCAAAGTGGGCAAGCATTAAGGAAGCAATACTTGAAGCAACATCCCATTGTGTTAGACAGAAAAGGAGTGCAAAGAAGAGGAAACCACTTTGGTTCTCAAATACAGTAGCAGAAAGGTCAGAGCCAAAGGCTGGCCTTCAGGAAATATAAGGGAACACAGCCGGGATGAAGATAGGAGGCATACCAAACTGCCCTAAGGAAGCAGGTAAGGCAGTAAGGCAGGCAAAGTCCCAAACTGAGGAAACACTAGCACGAACAGTAAAGAAGGTGACAAGACTTTCTATAGATACATTAGTGAAAGGAGAAAGTCCAGAGGGGGTATTGCTAAGCTTAATGGAGAAAAGGGAGCATGTGAGGAGGAGGACCCTGTAAAGGCATCTATCCTAAATAGATAGAGAAGGTAGGGCAGGGCCCACAGCTCAGCATCATGGACACAGGGGGGAGGGAGGTGAGCACTACTCCCTTCACAAAAGAAAGGGTCCTACAAGAGCTTGCTAAGCTCAGGGTGGATAAGGCAATGGGACCTGATGGCATACATCCCAGGGTACTTAAGGAGCTAAAGGAGGAATTAGCAGAGCCATTAGCAGAATTGTTTAGAGAGTCTCTGAGCACAGGAAGGTCCCAGAAGACTGGAGAAGGGCTCGTGTGATCCCGCTCCACAAGAGTGGTAGCAGGAGGAGGCGAGGAACTACAGACTGGTCAGTCTTACCTCAGTAGTGGGCAAGATTATGGAGGCACTCCTTAAGGAAAGGATAGTACAACACCTGGAATCCATAGGGCACAGGATCCAAGACAGCATGGGTTTACAAAGGAAGGTCTGTCAAACTAATCTCATAGATTTCTTTGACTGGGTAACCAGAGTGGTGGACCAAGGGGAGCAGTTGATGTCACCTACCTTGACTTCAGCAAAGCTTTTGACACTGTTCCACATAGAAGATTGATAAATAAGCTGGGTAGGCTCGGGTGGGTCAGAAGTTGGTCAACTTGGTGGCAAACTGGTTGATGGGCAGAAAACAGAGAGTGGTGGTAAATGGTATACAGTCAGAAGAGACGCAAGTCACAAGTGGGGTACCTCAGGGATCAGTCCTGGGACCAGTCCTCTTCAACATCTTCATTACTGACATTGCAGATGGACTAGAGGGTAAGGCTTGTATGTTTGCAGATGACACCAAGATCTGCAACAGAGTAGATGATCCAGATGGGGTGCGCAGAATGAGAAGAGATCTGGATAAACTAGCAGAATGGTCAGAAGAGTGGCAACTGGAATTTAATGCAAAGAATTGCAAAATCATGCACATAGGGAAGAGAAACCCTGAAGCCACCTATAGGCTGGGAGGAGTTGCTAGCAGTCACAAGGAAGAAAGAGACTTGGGCATCATCATCACTGATGACCTAAAATCATCAAGCAGACCTCTAAAGCAGTAGGTAAGGCTGGGGGTGTGTTAGGGTGTATTAGTAGGGGTATCTGGTAGAGAGGTATTAATCCTCTGTACAAGACACTGGTTAGGCCCCATCTGAGTACTATGTGCAGTATTGGAGGCCACACCTTCCAAGGACATTAACCAAATTGAGGCAGTCAGAGAAGGGCAACCAAAATGGTGCAGGGACTGCATCAGAAGACATATGAGGACAGATTAACGGAGCTCAATATGTATACCCTTGAGCAAAAGAAAGGAGAGAGGTGATATGATCGAGGCATTCACACACCTTAAGGACATAAACAAGGTGAAAGAGTCTAACATGTTTAAATATAAGAAAAATAGCAGGACAAGAGGACACAGCATGCGATTAGAGGGAGGCCGATTAAGGGGGAATGTGAGGAAATTCTTTTTCACAGAAAGGGTGATGGATGCATGGAATGGCTTACCACAAGAAGTGGTGGCTATGAATACAGTGCAGGGCTTCAAACAGGCATGGGATAGGCATAAGGGAGCAATACAAATGACTTTGAATAGATAGGCCTCTGACAGAGCAAAGGCCGATGGCACATTTATAAGGTAGAAAAAGAAATGGGCAGACTGGATGGGCCTTGCGGTCCTTATCTGCCGTCAACTTCTATGTTTCTATGTTTCTATGTAAGCTCAGACAGAAGAACACATTGCAAAATCAGTGGGTAGAGGGGACAAAACCTTTTACAGGTACATAAGTGAAAAAAGAAAGGCAAAGGGAGGGACAGTGAGACTGAAGGGGGAAGATGGGGGCCACATGGAGGATGACAACAGTAAAGCTGACATATTGAACAGGTATTTCTGCTCAGTCTTTACTGAGGAAGAGGAGGGTAATGGGTTTGAAGGGAGTACAATAATAACAGAAATACTCCATTAGGTTCCAATTTTTGGGAATTTCATCAGTCTGATCCAAGTTCTTTGAAATTTATGGGTATCGAACACATTTATCCTTTGATCAAATTTGTTCCTTCAAAAAGAAAGTAAATGGATTTATAAGTTAAATTCTGTTAGACCGAATGGATTAAATAATCAGTGGGATCTTAAACCTTTTCTTAAGAGTAGCAATCAAGCATAACAGCTTTTACTGTACCAATTTCTTTTGTTGTTATTCTACTGATTATTAAATTAGTAATGTTGTAATTTTGTTGATTCCTTTCTAGATTCTCACCCTGAACATGGAATCTACCCGTTTGGACCTCTATTTTTGAGTTTTTGTTGTAACTTGCCTAGTCACTAGGGGGTCCTGGTATGATGTTATGACATTTTTCTTTGGGTAGATTTGTTTTCGTAACTTGTTATTTTGCTTTTTCTTAATAATTGAAATAGTAGCATCTTTGCACCTCTGGCGCTTTTTAATATAGCAGCCTTAGAAATTTAAAGTATTTTTGAATTCATCATAAGTAGGAACATAATTGCCTTTGATGCTGCTGCTTTATTTATAACTATAAATCTGATGTTATAATTAAAGATTGTTCTTTTATAGGATATAGCTAGGCAAGTTTGGTATGTTATTTGTAATTTTAGTTATTTTTCTAGGTGTTATTATTAATGGGTATGGGTTCCTTTAAGAAATATTTAGTCTCCATGTGCTTTAAGTTTTAATTGATATAATTGTTGATTAAATGCTCTATTTAAGAAATGTTTTTCCAGACTAGCACCACCACCTGATGAAGACTTGTTAAAAGTCGAAGCGCTGGGCGTCTAGTTGATGTTTGATTTACCGCTGTATGTTGTTTTCTATCTGTAAAATGGTATGTTAATAGTAAAAATAAATATTTTTCACATGAACATACTTGGTGCTGCTTCATCTTTGTTTGTTGATACATGTATGGCTGGTCACCTAGCTGCAGCATAGCACCAAACCCAATAGAGCAGTGTCGTTTGAATTTGCCTTTGAAAGTACATTTTTTGCCGTTAATCAAGCTGACCACTCGTGGTTTCTTTCCGCTCGGGTATTTTGTGGTATATGTTCAAGCATCATTTCGTTTACTGCAACAAGCAAATTGGTTTCCTTAAAAATGAAATTATTTAGCTTGCCTTAAAGATTTACTATGAGTCAAGCTAGAACCGCTGATGAAAATTCTGAAAGCAGTTACGAATGGGAAACAGCTGATTGCCTGGAGACTAGGAAGCAAGAAGCTAGAAAGAAATTGAACTGCACTGATCTGAGTGGTGAAATTACTAATCAGGACATTGGCAACGTTAAAAATGCTTTTTATGACCTTGAGAAGCTGATGTTTAAAGAGATTGATATCACATACAATATTTTGACTCTTGAAGAATATTTAAAACGTAATCAGTCACTAAGAGGTTTACGAGTGTCCATTACACCTTCTAGTGGGATTGATGTGTTTTGTTTTAAGGAAGATTGGATCAAAGCAGCCTCTGATTGTTCTAAAATCTTTATTGAATTGTTAATTAAGGATGATACTACTAAATATAAAGAGCTGCTGATTGAATTAAAAGCTGCTAAAGATAAGAGCATTAAGCTTCAAAGGCAATGCTGCTGATGAAGAGGCTGATGGCAAGTTAAGATCTAAACTCAGTAAATATGAGTCTGAAGTGGTTAATCGAAAAAACAGAAAATTAAATCATGATCAGTGTGATTATGACCTGGGGAATATAATTGAATGGTCAAGGAAAAGATAGCAGTGCCGTGGCAGAGCTCATGTTCGTTTTTCTAATGATGCTGACACACGCAGTAGCTCAAAAAATCAAAGTGGAATGAATTCTGGAGGACCTAGTAGCAAGAATAAAAAGAAGGAGTTTTTTTAGAAAAAATGAACAAAGGGAAAGGAAAAGCAAGATGAGAAGGGGACACAGAAGAGGCCGAAGAATCAAGAGAAAATGAGAGGGTTTGCGCTCCAAGCAGAAAGGGATGGACTACAGGTCTTGAATCTGTCAGACGTCGTATTAACTGATGCACAGGTAACTGTATTACAAAGCAGCTTAATGTTTATATCAACCCCAATAGTTAATGACTTTGGAATTTTTGTTAATCTGGAGAAATTCTTTAGAAAATTAAAAGTGAGACTGTTTTTTCATCACAACGAAGAAGAGCTGAATATGGATACTAACATTAATGAAATTGTTCCAATGGAGGACACTGATTATTTGTTAAACATGATAAGGGAAATTATATGGGGAATGTTTTTAAGCCACTACATAATAGTATTAATGGTACTGATAATTTAGATACTGAGTCATTGGATATGGAAACTTTACAAGAACTCCTTCATGAAAATGTATTTTCTGAAATTACAGCTGATGTTATAGCCCCATCACATCAACATTTGCTTCCTGGTTTATTAGGAGCTAATAATTCTATTAGTATTTTAAGGGAAAAAACCTTTAAGGTTAGATTTAACTTTTGTCCCATTATAATTAATAATGCATTGATTACATATGAGAAAGTGGTAAAAATAGAAATTACGTACCTACCGTAATTATGATCTTTCTGTGTATCTTCACCATTCATCACAGATGGGTACTGGCCGGAGATAAGGACCCCGTGGGAGCCTTTTTTTTTTTTTTAAAAAAAGGATAGGCGGAGCCGACGCACCATCGGCGCCGCCCTCGAGGCCGACGTACTACGTGGTGCTCGAGGATTAGCTGTTAAGCTGTGTCGACTCTGCCTGCCTACCAGTTCTGAGATGCCGGAGAAGTAAGAGGAAGGGATGGAGGGTGGGACAAGAGAGTCCAAGGGACAGAAAAAGGAAGAGAAAACTGAACTAAAAGGAGAAATAATGACTGAGAGCACAGCATAGAAGTAAAAACTAAGGGGATTGGGCAGGGGCCCCAATCTCTGGAAAAGGAAGAAGGGAGGGAGTGGGGGAGAGAGAATTTAGGAGAGAGTGAGAGGTAACAAGAGTCCAGGACCCTTGTCCGTCACCAGACTGTATAGGAACTGCAAGGAGTGGCAAAGCTCACCTGCCAGAATTCAAGGCACAGAATAACTGGCAAACCCCAAAAGCAGAGTCAGCTATTCTGGAGAAGGACAGGGTACAGGGACTCAGTACTCTCTCTGTAAAGATATTTGGTGAAAAAAGGGTTCTTTTTTTTTTTTAGAATAGAAGGATAACAGAAGGAGGGCAACCACCAGTTCTCACTCCATAGGGGTGAGGATAAATAGTAGAGAGGAAGTGCCACTCGAACTGTACCCCTTGGGGAAGAAAATTACCCCCCTGTGTGTCCCAGCTTTACCCCTCTCAAAAGAGGGTAGGCACAGAGGAGGAGGATCAGAGACTGGAGCCTCAGGGGATGGTGGGCAGGATTGTGATGAATGGTGAAGATACACAGAAAGATCATAATTATGGTGGGTTCTATATCTTATCTGTGTCAATCTTCACCATTCATCATAGAGTGAGTACCAAGCCCCCTGAAGGGGGTTGATTAATTGTACCATAAGAGACAGTGTCCCTTAGCCCTCAGTGGGTGACACACTAAGGGGGGGAACCTTCTGGGCCTGAGGAGGCCTGAGAGTGGGGAGAGCGAGATGGGGTCCCCCCGGAGGGGGAAGGAATTTGCCCCGACAAATGTTGTCTCGTCCTACGGGAAAAGAGATAGGTTCCCTGCTGAGCAAAGCAAATCACCCTACGCCGGGCCAAGGGTGACAACCGGGAAAGGTGAAGCCACGCCAATCTCCTGGTGCAGATCGCTGTCCCTACTACCCTGGTAGCTACCTCATTGGCATCGTAAGATGCCCTTGCTTGGTGCCTTGCTAGCTCCAGGCCACGTGCAGAGAGAGCGATGGCTTGCCTGGTTTGCTCCGAGTCAGGCAAAGCAGCTAGGATCTGACCCAGCGCTGACCACAAGAAACTGTTGTAGGCTGCATAGTGGGCCTGATGAGCAGAGATGGAGAGAAGCAACCTTGCCAAGTAGAAAGTCCTCCTTCCCCAGAAATCAAAATCCGAAGAGTCCTGATCTGGGGGCCGCTCACGGTGGAGGGCGCGAAGCCCATCAGGAGTGCCCAGGTGCATCAATCCGGACTATGGATGAGGCATAGAACCTGGAGACTCTGGGGGAGTGCAATACCTCTGGCTGAGGTCCCATGGGGCAGGAACTCCGGAGAAGGGCCTCTGCCAGAAACGCATGGAAGCCTCCCGAAAGGGAGCAGGTCAGGGCGGCACCACAAGGGTGGCCGCACCGAAATCACCTAGAAAGGCGTGCGTCGCATGCTCAGGATTGCTCATGGAGAGGGGAGAGAGGTGAAGGTCCTCCAGCATCCTCACGAGGAAATGCTGATACTCGGAGAGATCAGCGGCAAGAGAGATATGGACAGACGGTTCCTCTCCTCCTGAAGAGGGGGATGAGGAGCTGGAGGTCACCATGCACTCTGATAGTGGCTGCTCGGGGGGAGGTTGAAAAACCTGGCTGTCCATGGCCCTAACGTAGGCAGGGAACCAAGCAGCCACTGCTCTGAACTGTTGCCAGGTGAGAGGACCGCTAGGACCAAGAATACCTGGGAACACTGGAGAAGGCGGAAGAGGGGAGGGGGCAGAGCTGAGAGAGGAAGTCGGCTGACCTCTGCCAGGGCTAGGGAGCAGACCAAGGACCCCCGCGGAGGGTGTTCTGGAAAACTCCGAAGCCGACAGCTGTATAACCACGTCGGTACTGCCTAGGCTGCGCCCAGAAGAATCCCTCAAGTGAGGTGACCGGGGCCGTATAGATCCAGAAGCACGGTCCCCTGCTTCCAAAGAATGGGACCCCCTCAAGGAACCAGAAGGGGAAGGGCGGAAGTCCGCACTTTGGCTTCGTCCAGGGCCCGGGTGGGTCCCACAGAAAGGTCGACGCGCCAACCCCACACCCCTCAACCCCTCGGAGTCTGAGAGAGTCCTAGTCCTCAAAAGGGCCAGCCTAAGAAGCTGGCAGCTCTGGGCTGCCCCTGAAGGGGAGACCCAGGGAGCAGCATCCTCCGCTCCTGTGGGATTCCCGATAGGCCCCAAAGTTGGGCGATCGAGACACACCACCGGAGGGGGTACCACCACTGAGTGGTCAAGGAACCCCCCAAGGCCAGGTTGCATGGCAATGGTGGCACGCACCACAGCCTGCTGGTCAGTACCACTGACCCTAACCTCGGAGGGGAACAGACGCACCTCAGAAGGGGACTGACTGAGACCCGTCATGGAGACCACTGGCTCGTCCTCCTCTGCAGACAACCCCGAAGGGTGTGACTGCCCGCTGGACTCCGAGCCCGACTCCGAAGAGGTAGAGTCTGAGACCCTAAGCCAGACGGTAGGAAGGCGAGGAAGGGCAACCTTACCCAAGGGCCCAGAAGTCCAAGCAGTGGCCAAGGTGGCACCTGCACCCTCCACAGCCCCACAAGCGGTGCTGGCAGAAGGCAGCAGGGCAGCACGGGCCAAAGCTCCCAAACTAGGGCCAGCTGCAGCACCGTCAAGCCCACCAGCACCAGGGGTGGTACCAGTAACAGAGACGGCGCCGACAGAAACCCCAGCCACTGCCTCGGCACCGACACCGCCGCCAGGCTTGCGGCACCGAGGACCGAAGCGGCACTGATGACCCCGAGGGCAGACTCAGCACCAAACACGGCACCGCCAGACCCCTTGGTGCCGTGAGCGGCACCGAGAGCACCAACGGTGCTGAGGATGGCACCCACAGATGACTCCGAAGGCCACACGGCACCATGCTCGACCTCGGCACCGAGGACGGCACTGAGGCGAGACATGCGGCGGACCGATTCCAGGGTCATGGCACTGCGAGCAGTGTTGGCACTGTGAGCAGGCGCCGACAAGGCCCTAACACGAAAAGATGAGTTGGCGCCGCCGTCCGGGCGCACCCAGGACCTGGCCCTGTGAGCGGCACCGGCGGTCCCGATGGCACCGGCAGCGGCGTCAGGGCGCATCGACCCGGCCTGCTGGACGCGGGTGACACTGGAGGCGATCACCCCGAAGGGTGATTGCCATAGGCGGCGCCTCCGCCCACTCCCAGGAAGAAGCGGGACGGGCCTCCTGTGCCGCAGAAGGAGCCTCGGCCAAGGCTAGGCTATGAAAGTCCGAGGCTCCCTCCTCCTCGGTCTGTAAAGAACGGAGGGACCTGGAGGAAAGGCCGAGAGGCGTGGCTTGGCCCAGCAGGTGTGAGCCCTGCGAGAAAGAGTGACAGGCTGGCCCTACTTTAAATCTTGGCTGTTAGGGCGTGGCGGTCCATGGAGAAGCATGCATTGCAGAATCCATGTCGTAGGCGGGCCAAGACACAAGAGACACGGTCGTGCTGATCGGTAACAGAGTACTATGGCCGCATCGGGCACTGATGCATAATGGGGGCCCTGCCTTTAGACGACTTCTCGCCTCCTCTGACCGTGACATGACCTTTGGGAAAAAAAACCACCAAAACAGACTCGACATCGCTAAACTGTAAAATAAATGGAAAGATCTTACCAGCGACGTCGAGTAGGGCAGACTACAACTAGCAGGAACCGACGGACTGACGACGGCAAAAGGCTAAGACCTAAAACTTTGAAGATTTCTTCACAGGCTTCCCACAAGGTGACCTCGATGGCGGGAGATTAAGAACTCGTAGGCAGGCGGAGTCGACGCAGCTTAACGGCTAATCCTCGAGCACCACGTAGTACGTTGGCCTCGAGGGTGGCGCCGATGCTGCATCAGTTCCGCCTATCCTTTTAAAAAAAAAAGGCTCCCGCGAGGTCCTGATCTCCAGCCAGTACCCATCTGTGATGAATGGTGAAGATTGACACAGATAAGATCAACAAGTAACTGATTTGCTAAAGGACAATGTGAGATCTAAAACAAATCTGAGTAAAAATGAATGGGAAGCACTTCAAAGTTTAACTAATAATAGCGAGTTCATTATTAAACAAGCTGATAAGGGGGGCGATATTGTGATTTTAAACAAACAACATTATAGGGAGATTGTCTTAAAGTTGCTAATGGATGGCCAAAATTATAAAACACTATCCTATGATCCTACATTAAATTTCAAAAAAGATGTATTCATGTTGCTTGATTGAGCTCGAAGAAGGGGTGAGATAACAGAAAAAGAATTTCAATATGTTTGGTCAGATCATCCAGTTATTCCAAGTTTTTATGCACTACCAAAGGTGCATAAAAACAGTACTGATCCACCTGGTCACCCTATTGTTTGTGGACCTAATTCCCTCACACAAAAGTTAGGGAAATTTATTGATTTCTTTTTGCAACCATATGTGTCTTCATTGGAATCTTGTATTAAAGACAGTGGTGATTTGTTGAGTAAATTGCAACATCGTAAATGGAAGGATACCAACTGTTGGTTAGCAATTGATGTAGAATCACTTTATACATCCATTGTTCACCACCAGGGTATTACAGCTGTGTTTTTTTTTTATTTTTTAGAGAATTCCACTGTCAGTGATCAGATACCAAAAGGGTTGTTGATACAGGCCCTAGAATTCATTTTGACACATAATTATTTTGAGTTTGAAAGGGATATTTTTCTTCAAAAACAGGGAACAGCTATGGGGGCTTCAATGGCCCCAAGCTATGCAAATATTTTTCTCAGTCATTGGGAACATATTACAGTTCTTAATTAATTGAATAATCCTTTCCTTAGTTATATAGAACATTGGTTTCATTTTGTGGATGATATCTTATGTATTTGGAATGGTGATAGTGGTTTGATTCCATCTTTTT
The DNA here is from genome assembly GCA_016271365.2 of Neoceratodus forsteri. Taxonomy (NCBI): domain Eukaryota; kingdom Metazoa; phylum Chordata; order Ceratodontiformes; family Ceratodontidae; genus Neoceratodus; species Neoceratodus forsteri. Next base: position 63,192,663 of record CM028130.1, read on the forward strand.
TGGATTGGTTTAATAATAATGAGTTAAATTTACATTTTACCTATTTGCATGAAAACACTTCCATTTCTTTCCTAGATCTTTTACTTTCAGTTAATCAAGGATCAGATGCAATAGAAATATGTTGTTTTCGTAAATCAGCTGCTACAGATTCTCTGTTATTAACTAGTAGTGCTCACCACCCCAGTTTAAAAAACTCTATTCCTTATGGTCAGTTTTTACATTTAAGGAGAAATTGCAGCTCAGATTCTATTTCTTCTGAGCAAGCAAATGATTTAACTAAAAGATTTTTGGAGAGGGGTTATGATTTACGTTTATTAGAACAAACAAAGGAAAAAGTAAGTAAGATTTCGAGGAACAGTCTTTTGAAAGGAAAAAATGGAGAAAATTATTTAGAATGTCAGCCTTGTACTTTTATTACTCAGTACAATCATTTGGCTGGACGAATTGGAAATATTATTTATAAAAATTGGCCTATTTTGTTGAGTGATAGTGAGGTTAGTAATGCAGTGGGTTTAAAACCAAAGGTTACATTTTCAAAAGCTGAAAGTTTGAAGGACAAACTTGTATAAAGTCATATGAAGAAGGTTAAAAGTGTAAGCCATACATGGCTACCTGTTAGATCAAACAGCTTTTAAAAATTCTATAGGTGCAATGTATGTAAATATGCTAATAATAGCCATGATGCATTTGTGCACCAAAAAAACTCTAATGTAAAAATTCAGATTAGAGAACTAATTACTTGTGACACATCACATGTGGTATATGTGCTTAGGTGCACTTGTGATTTAATTTATGTTAGCAAAACTATCAGGCCACTTAAACAGTGTGCACAGGAACACGTTCGTTCCATTTTGAATAATAACAGAAATACTTCATTAGGTTCCCATTTTTTGGAATTTCATCAGTCTGATCCAAGTTCTTTGAAATTTATGCGTATCAAACACATTTATCCTTGTTTACAGGAGGTGATAGATCAAATTTGTTGCTTCAAAAAGAAAGTAAACGGATTTATAAGTTAAATTCTGTTAGACCGAATGGATTAAATAATCAGTGAGATCTTAAACCTTTTCTTAAGGGTAGCATTTGACCATAAAAGCTTTTACTGTACCAATTTCTTTTGTTGTTATTTTACTGATTATTACATTAGTAATGTTGTAATTTTGTTGATTCCTTTCTAGATTCTCACCCTGAACATGGAATCTTCCCGTTTGGACCTCTATTTTTGAGTTTTTGTTGTAACTTGCCTAGTCACTAGGGGGTCCTAGTATGATGTTATGACATTTTTCTTTGGGTAGATTTGTTTTGGTAACTTGTTATTTTGCTTTGTCTTAATATTTAAAGTAGTAGTATCTTTGCACCTCTGGCGCTTTTTAATATAGCAGCCTTAGAAATTTAAAGTATTTATGAATTTATCATAAGTAGGAATATAATTGCCTTTGATGCTGCTGCTTTATTTATAACTATAAATCTGATGTTATAATTAGAGATTGTTATTTCACAGGATATAGCTAAGCAAGTTTGGTATGTTATTTGTAATTTTAGTTATTTTTCTAGGTGTTATTATTAATGGGTATGGGTTCCTTTAAGAAATATTTAGTCTCCATGTTTTTTAAGTTTTAATTGATATAATTGTTGATTAAATGCTCTATTTAAGAAATGTTTTTCCAGACTAGCACCACCACCTGATGAAGACTTGTTAAGAGTCGAAGCGCTGGGCGTCTAGTTGAAGTTTGATTTACTGCTGTATGTTTGCCTGGAGTTGGTAAGAGCCCTCCCATCCACCCTGTTTTGTAGGCTTTCTTAAATACTGAAAAGCCACTGGGGGTTGGGTTGAAGAGCTGTGTATTTCTGTTTGGGACTGAAATTCGAAGCAACAGGAACTGTTGGGCCTGTGACATCATACAGTACCTGATGTCTGCATACACACAGCCTTAGTGGGACTGGACACACACTGGTCTGTATGTGTTTGTGAGACTTGGGAACTTTATTGGTGGAGTTGAAACTGGGTTTGTAAATAACTGCAGTCAATATAGAGAGAAACTGTATTCCAGGAGGAAGGGACTGAGAAAAGGGGGAGTGCCATTGTAAACAGAGGGGGACAAACAAGGTGGCCATATTCCACCATGGCAGGCATCTTCAGAAGGGTTGTAGGCCGCTATGGCAATAATTCTCAATTGGGCCTGGAGAGATGGAGGCTGCCCACTCTGTAGACAGCTATCTTATATCAGAAGTGAGGGTATATTGGTTAAGGAGTAAGCTGGGAGGGCTGTCCAAGGATAAGGGGTGTGGATATGGTCAGCAGAAGGGTGGGGCTGAGGGGAGGCTGGGGCAATGCTCTGAAATTACAGGACGTTATGTTACAGCTAGCAGGAGGGGGGATATTAGGGACAGAGGACCCTTAGATAGTGATGTTGATGCTAAGGGGAAAGTGTACGGGGTGAACATTCTGAATACAAAAAGAGTGGAGGGGGAAGAGTCAGGAGGGGCTGTTGTGGGGAAGCCTAGTAGGGCAGACATTGAGAAGGGAGGGGCTGTTGTGAGGAAGCGTAAAACAGCAGACTATAGGAAGGGAGCTCCTAAGGAGAACAGAGCAAGAGGGGAAGAAGAGGAGCAGTTTAGAGGTGCAGTCAGGGGGGAAACTCGGGTTACTTGATGGAGGCTGACATAGAGTGCCACAATTAATTTGAGCTGCTAAGCAACCTAGAGGGGGAGGAAGGGGTTGGTGGAAATGAGGAAACTGATACAGAGGCTGAGGGGAGGGACTCAGATACCCATAGGGCATCACAGACTGGCAATGGAAAGGACAGAGGTAGTGCCAGAGGGAGAAGGGGAAACATAAATGTTAAGCAGATGGGGGAGATGCATCATATTGCAGACATGAGGGAGGAGAGCATGACTGGAGAGAAACTGGGAGACAAGGAGGTGGGAGAGGAGCCCCCCTTCAGCAGGGGAGTCAGTACCAAGGATGGGGCCCTAGCTAAAGGGGACCCAGAAAGCCTCTGGAGGCAGGGTACTATTACAAGGGGGATGGCAGTGTGAGGGAAGGGGAAACCATCAGGGCCAGGATAAATGGTTCTGATTAGAGAGGGTTAAAGGGGACACCTATTTAGAGGGGGACTGAGTTAAGTGGGCAAAATAACGAGGGAGGCAGAAAGGGGAGGGTGACAAAGGGGTCTCTAATAAGGCAGGAAGACTCCCATGGAATTGAGATCATGAATAAAGGGGGTGATGGGGGGATGAGAGAGCATAGTGGAGGTAACCATAAGGATGATGGTGGTGTTAAGGTTCTGTTATTGGGAGACTCGATGATTAGGGGTATCCAGTGGGAGGGACAGGGGGGTGGATGCTATAGCCAGGTGAAGGTAGTAAGTATCTCTGGGCTGACAGTGCACAGAGCCAAGTTCATGGTGTATGAACTGGTTAGGGACTGTGGAGGGAAACCGGATTTCCTGGTGCATTTGGGAACAAACGATCTAGAGGGAAATAGCGTTTTGGAAATCCAAGCAAGGTTCCAAGAACTTGCCAGAGTCTGTCGGGATAATGGATGCAACATTTCCTTTTCGGAGATATTGCCAGTACCAAAGGCCTCAGTGGAGAAAAAAATGAAGATCACAGAGATTAATGACTGGCTCAGGAAGTGGGGTGAAGAGAGTGGGTTGAGGGTGTTAGGGAACTGGAAAGGAGTTTAGGAGGATAAGGGACTGTATGCCAAGGACAGGCTTCATCTTGCCCCATTATGGAAGGAAGTCCTTAAACAGGGGATGGCTGACTACATTCAAGAAAGGTGGGGTTTAAGCTTGTGAGGGGGGGAAGGGATAATGGAGGGGCTGCCCAGAAGCCCTCTCCTCCAGATGAGGGAGTAGCCTTCAAACCCAAGGGGAGAGGGGAAACAGACTGGGGTGGAGGTTTCAGGAGGAGCAGAGGGAGGATGGAAGTATAAGGAACCTGGGTGGGTTCAACAAACAGGATTAGGGATAAGGGTGGGGTTGGTGTTAGTAAATGCCAGGAGCTTGGGAAACAAGTTGCCAGAGTTCAAGGACATGCTGTTCGGGGGGGGGGGATGTGGCGGCTGTCACGGAGATGTGGGCCAACAAAAAACATGACTGGGGCCTAAACGTGCAGGGGTACACTATGCTCAGGAAGGATAGAAAGGAGGGCAGAGGGGGTGGCGTGGCTAAGTTCATTAGAGATGACATAGAAATTGCTTGGGTAGAAGAGGCAGAGGGAAATGTGGAGGCCTTATGGGTCACCTTACGATCCCCAGCAGGAGATAAGGTCAAGCTAGGTGTAGTATATAGGCCCCCTGGGATGAGTGATGTTCTAGAGGATGGTTTTCTGGACAACATCATTGCCCAGTGTGGACCAAAAGGGGAAGGAGTGGTGTTGATGGGGGACCTTAATATGCCAGGTACAAACTGGGGAACCATGTCCTGTAAGGTGGACAAGGAGCAGAGGCTGCTGGACGGCTTCCAGGTTGTGTTCTTAACACAGCATGTGATGGAGCCCACAAGGGAAGAGCATGTCCTGGACGTGGTTCTGGCAGATGGGGATCTGGTAAGGGACCGGGTTGTAGAGGATCCCCTGACTGGGAGCGACCACAATACTGTCTGGTTTCAAATAAGCATGGGAGGAGGAGGGAGATCTAGGACACTGGCAGTGGACTTCAGGGGGGCAGACTTTGTGGGCATGGGAAATATTCTCAAGGATCACTTGAAGGGGATTACATCAATGACAAGTGTGGAAAGGAGATGGGAGGTCATAAAATGGGGACTTCATGAGGCAGTCAGGATCTGCGCTAAGTTGAAATGAAAGGGAGCAAGGTCACATAAACCATGCTGGTGGTCCAGTGAGGTACAGGTAGTGGTCAGAGAAAAGAAGGTGGCCTACAAAAAATATAAAACAACAAGAGGGGATAGGGATAAGGAAATGTACCATCTTGCATCTAGAAAAGTCACCTGGAATGATGAGGGGAGCAAAGTCCAGTAAAGAAGAATGACTGGCACAGGGAATACATGGAGGGGAAAAGGGGTTCTTCCAGTACATTGGGGAGTGGAGGAAAACTAAGGGCTATCTCAGCAGATTGAGATCAGAAGGAGGGTGGGTGGAAGTGGCGAGGGACCAGGAAAAGGTATTTAATGAGTACTTTGCCTCTGTCTTCACTAGGGAGGGGGATGGGATATCTACAAAGCAAGGCATGATGGCGATAGAATTGGCAGTGAGTGGGATCAGTGGAGCAACAGAAATGGAGCAAGAGGGAAGGAGAGGTACCCCAGGGGTGTCACATCTGGATAAGGATAAAAAGGCCAGTAAGGTGGAGGGACGGATGATGCTATCTCTGCCAAAAGGGTGTGGTTAGCCCTCAAGGCCCTGAGAAAGACAAATCTCCTTGGCCGGATGGCATTCATCCGAGAGTACTATGGATTGGCAGACATACTGGCTGCACCTCTGGTGGAGCTCTTCAACAGGTCACTTGAGACAGGGAGGGTACCTAGGGATTGGCGAGAGGCACATGTGGTGCCAATCCATAAAGGGGGGTCGAGGGAAGTACCAGGTAACTATAGATCCATCAGTTTGACCTTGGTGGTGGGAAAATTAATGGAGGGTATAGTAAAGGAATGATTAGGGGTGTACTTGGAGGAGGTGGGAGGTCTGGATAGTCAGCAACATGGGTTTGTGCAAGGTAGATCATGTCAAACCAATCTTGTGGAGTTCTACGAATGGGTAACATCAGAACTGGACAGGGGAAAGCCTGTGGATGCATTATTCTTGGACTTCAGCAAGGTGTTTGTCTCTGTCCCCCACAATAGTCTGGTGGAGAAACTGATAGGGTTAGGAGTAGGCCCTTTGATGGTCAGATGGATTAAAAACTGGCTAGCTGGATGCACCCAGAGAGTAGTGGTCTGTGGGGAGCTCTTGAACCCTAGAGAGGTTGGTAGTAGGATACTGCAGGGCTCAGTCCTGGGTCCTATCCTGTTTAATGTATACATATTGGACATCAGGGAGGGTATAGGGTGTGAAATGAGTCTCTTCACTGATGACTCCAAGATGGGAGCAGTAGTTGAGGGAGAAGAGGGGAGGTTGGCCCTGCAAGGAGACCTGGACACCCTGGAAAGCTGGGATCACACATGGAAATTAAATTTCAATATCACCAAGTGCAAGGTTTTGCATCTTGGGCGGGGAAACCTTAAACACAGATACACCCTGGGAGGGGAGGCGCTGAAGGCCTCAATAGGGGAAAAAGACCTAGGGGTCATGGTGGATGCATGTATGAACAACTCTGAGCAGTGCAGGAGAGCGGCTAGCAAGGCAAACAGGATGTTGGGATGCATCATAAGGGGGATCACCTCAAGGAGCAAGGAAGTGATTCTGCCACTGTACAATGGACTGGTTAGACCACACCTTGAGTACTGTGTACAGTACTGGAGACCACACTTGAAGAGGGACATACAGCTCCTGGAGAGAGTACAGAAGAGGGCAACTAAGATGATATGAGGGCTAGGTGATTTGACGTATGAGGACAGACTTGAGGAGCTCTGCCTGTTTTCATTGGAGGAGAGGAGAGACGGGGGGGGACATGATTGAGGTCTTCAAGTACCTCAAGGAATAATAGGGCAAACATGGAGGATCTTTAGACTAAAGCAGGGAGGTATCACCAGAGGGCATGGTTTGAAGTTGGAAGGTGGAAGGGTGAGGGGAAGAGGAGGAGGTTTTTCACTGAGAGGGTGGTGGACCCTTGGAATGCACTGCCTGGTGAGCTGGTTCAGAGATCCACAGTGGAGGGCTTCAAGAGAGGGTGGGACAGACACAGAAAGTGGATGTATCAGATGATGGCTTGGCCCAAGGGGGTGGGAATGGATGATAGGGGGTACTGGAACACAAGGGGGGGGCCTCGGCCCGCAACTAGGGATCTGAGGTTCGAGCAGACTCGATAGACCGTAAGGCCTAATCTGCTGGCAAATAGTATGTTAGTATGTTCTTTTGTATCTGTAAAATGGTATGTTAATAATAAAAATAAATATTTTTCACATGAACATACTTGGTGCTGCTTCATCTTTGTTTGTTGATACATGTATGGCTGGTCACCTACAGTAGCTGCAGCATAGCACCAAACCCAATAGAGCAGTGTCATTTGAATTTGCTTTTGAAAGTGCATTTTTTGCCATTAATCAAGTTGACCACTCGCGGTTTCTTTCCACCGGGTATTTTGCGGTATATGTTAAAACATCATTTCGTTTACTGCAACAAGCAAATTGGTTTCCTTAAAAATGAAATTATTTAGCTTGCCTTAAAGATTTACTATGAGTCAAGCTGGAACCTCTGACGAAAATGCTGAAAGCAGTTACGAAGGGGAAACAGCTGATTGCCTGGAGACTAGGAAGCAAGAAGCTAGAAAGAAATTGAACTGCACTGATCTGAGTGGTGAAATTACTAATCAGGACATTGGTAATGTTAAAAATGCTTTTTATGACCTTGGGAAGCTGATTTTTAAAGAGATTGATATCACATACTGTACAATATTTTGACTCTTGAAGAATATTTAAAAAGTAATCAGTCACTAAGAGGTTTGCGAGTGTCCATTACACCTTCTAGTGGGATTGATGTGTTTCGTTTTAAGGAATATTGGATCAAAGCAGCCTCTGAATGTGCTAAAATCTTTATTGAATTGTTAAATAAGGATGATACTACTAAATATAAAGAGCTGCTGATTGAATTAAAAGCTGCTAAAGAGAGAGCATTAAGCTTCAAAGGAGAGTCTGAAGTGGTTGATTGAAAAAACGGAAAATTAAATCATGATCAGTGTGATTATGACCTGGGGAATATAATTGAATGGTCGAGGAAAAGATAGCAGAGCCGTGGTAGATCTTGTGTTCGTTTTTCTAATGATGCTGACACATGCAGTAGCTCAAAAAATCATAGTGGAATGAATTCTGGAGGATCTAGTAGCAAGAATAAAAAGAAAGGAGTTTTTTTAAAAAAAATGAACAAAGGGAAAGGAAAAGCAAGATGAGAGGGGGACACAGAGGAGGCTGAAGAATCAAGAGAAAACGAGAGGGTTTTGCGCTCCAAGCAGAAAGCGATGGACTACAGGTCTTGAATCTTTCAGACGATGTATTAACTGATGCACAGGTAACTGTATTACAAAGGGGCTTAATGTTTATACCAACCCCAATAGTTAATGACTTTGGAATTTTTGTTGATCTGGAGAAATTCTTTAGAAAATTAAAACTGAGACTGTTTTTTCATCACAATGAAGAAGAGCTGAATATGAATACCAACATTAATGAAATTGTTCCAATGGAGGACACCGATTATTTGTTAAACATTGATAATGGAAATCATATGGGGAATGTGTTTGAGCCAGTACGTAATAATATTAATGGTACTGATAATTTAGATTCTGAGTCACTGGATATGGAAACTTTACAAGTACTCCTTCATGAAAATGTATTTACTGAAATTACAGCTGATGTTATAACCCCATCACATCAACATGTGCTTCCTGGTTTATTAGGAGCTAATAATTCTATTAGTATTTTAAGGGAAAAAACCTTTAAGGTTAGATCTGATTTTTGTCCCATTATAATTAATAATACATTGATTACATATGAGAAAGTGGTAAAACAATAAATAACTGATTTGTTAAAGGAAAATGTGAGATCTAAAACAAATCTGAGTAAAAATGAATGGGAAGCACTTCAAAGTTTAGCTAATAATAGCGAGATCATTATTAAACAAGCTGATAAGGGGGCAATATTGTGATTTTAAACAAACAACATTATAGGGAGATTGTCTTAAAGTTACTAATGGATGGCCAAAATTATAAAACACTATCCTATGATCCTACATTAAATTTAAAAAAGATTTATTCATGTTGCTTGATAGAGCTCGAAGAAGGGGTGAGATAACAGAAAAAGAATTTCAGTATGTTTGGTCAGATCATCCAGTTATTCCAAGTTTTTATGCACTACCAAAGGTGCATAAAAACAGTACTGATCCACCTGGTCACCCTATTGTTAGTGGACCTAATTCCCTCACACAAAAGTTAGGGAAATTTATTGATTTCTTTTTGCAACCATATGTGTCTTCATTGGAATCTTGTATTGAAGACAGTGGTGATTTGTTGAGTAAATTGCAACATCGTAAATGGAAGGATACCTACTGTTTGTTAGCAATTGATGTAGAATCACTTTATACATCCATTGTTCACCACCAGGGTATTACAGCTGTTTTCTTTTATTTTTTTAGAGAATTCCACTGTCAGAGATCAGATACCAAAAGAGTTGTTGATACAGGCCCTAGAATTTATTTTGACACATAATTATTTTGAGTTTGAAAGGTATTTTTTTCTTCAAAAACAGGGAACAGTTATGGGGGCTTCAATGGCCCCAAGCTGTACGAATCTTTTTCTCGGTCATTGGGAACATATTACAGTTCTTAATGAATTGAATAATTCTTTTTTTAGTTATATAGAACATTGGTTTCATTTTGTGGATGATATCTTATGTATTTGGGATGGTGATAGTGGTTTCATTCCATCTTTTTGGGATTGGTTAAATAATAATGAGTTAAGTTTACATTTTACCTATTTGCATGAAAACATTTCCATTTCTTTCCTGGATCTTTTACTTTCAGTTAATCAAGGATCAGATGCAATAGAAATATGTTGTTTTCGTAAATCAGCTGCTACAAATTCTCTATTATTAGCTAGTAGTGCTCACCCCAGTTTAAAAACTGTATTCCTTATGGTCAATTTTTATGTTTAAGGAGAAATTGCAGCTCAGATTCTATTTCTTCTGAGCAAGCAAATGATTTAACTAAAAGATTTTTGGAGAGGGGTTATGATTTACATTTATTAGAGCAAACAAAGGAAAAAGTAAATTAAATTTCGAGGAACAGTCTTTTGAAAGGAAAAAATGGAGAAAATGATTTAGAATGTCAGCCTTGTACTTTTATTGCTCAGTACAATCATTTGGCTGTACGAATTGGAAATATTATTTATAAAAAGTGGCCTATTTTGTTGAGTGATAGTGAGGTTAGTAATGCAGTGGGTTTAAAACCAAGGGTTACATTTTCAAAAGCTGAAAGTTTGAAGGACAAACTTGTATAAAGTCACATGAAGAAGGTTAAAAGTGTAAGCCATACATGGCTACCTGTTAGATCAAACAGCTTTTATAAATGCTATAGGTGCAATGTATGTAAATATGTCAATAATAGTCATGATGCATTTGTGCACCAAAAAAACTCTAATGTAAAAATTCAGATTACAGAACTAATTACTTGTGACATATCACATGTGATATATGTGCTTTGGTGCACTTGTGATTTAATTTATGTTAGCAAAACTATCAGGCCACTTAAACAGTGTGTACAGGAGCATGTTCGTTCCATGTTGAATAATAACAGAAATACTCCATTAGGTTCCCATTTTTTGGAATTTCATCAGTCTGATACCAGTTCTTTGAAATTTATGGGTATCAAACACATTTATCCTTTGTTTACAGGAGGTGATAGATCAAATTTGTTGCTTCAATAAAAAAGTAAATGGATTTATAAGTTAAATTCTGTTAGACCAAATGGATTAAATAATCAGTGGGATCTTAAACCTTTTCTTAAGGGTAGCAATCGAGCATATAAGCTTTTACTGTACCAATTTCTTTTGTTATTATTCTACTGATTATTATATCAGTAATGTTGTAATTTTGTTGATTACTTTCTAGATTCTCACCCTGAACCTGGAATCTACCCATTTGGACCTCTAGTTTTGAGTTTTTGTTGTAACTTGCTTAGTCACTTGGGGTCCTGGTATGATGTAATGAAATTTTTCTTTGGGAAGATTTGTTTTGGTAACTTGTTATGTTGCTTTGTCTTAAGATTTAAAGTAGTAGCCTCTTTAACCTCTGGTGCTTTTTAATATAGCAGCCTTAGAAATTTAAAGTATTTATGAATTTATCATAAGTAGGAATATAATTGCCTTTGATGCTGCTGCTTTATTTATAACTATAAATCTGATGTTATAATTAAAGATTGTTATTTTACAGGATATAGCTAGGCAAGTTTGGTATGTTATTTGTTATTTTAGTTATTTTTCTAGGTGTTATTATTAATGGGTATGGGTTCCTTTAAGAAATATTTAGTCTCCATGTGCTTTAAGTTTTAATTGATATAATTGTTGATTAAATGCTCTATTTAAGAAATGTTTTTCCAGACTAGCACCACCACCTGATGAAGACTTGTTAAGAGTTGAAGCGCTGGGCGTCTAGTTGATGTTTGATTTACCGCTGTATGTTCTCTTATATCTGTAAAATGGTATGTTAATAGTAAAAATAAATATTTTTCACATGAACATACTTGGTGCTGCTTCGTCTTGTTTTTTTGATACATGTATGGCTGGTCACCTAGCTGCAGCATAGCATCAAACCAATAGAGCAGTGTCATTTGAATTTGCCTTTGAAAGTACCTGAGATTAGAGATGGGCAATATCTGCAAAATTCATTACTCAAAATGTGAAATTCTGCCTGTGAAATGCAGATTTTTTTTCCTGTGAATGGTGGAATTTTGTCTCTCATTGATGAAATTCTGCCATTCACAGGTGAAATTCTGCATTTTGCCAGCAAAAGTCTGCATTTCACACCCCCAAAATATTTTGTGAAATGTATGCATTTCATGAAATATTTTACTTGACAAAATTCACAATTTCACCAGAATTTCAGTGGCAAAATTAAATTTTGATTCATGTCTACCTGAGATGACAGCAGGAGTGAATAACAAATGGGTCAAACTATAAGGAATTAAGGCAGATGGTGAAGCATTATTTTAATGTGGGAGCCAGCCAAATGAGAATTTTCAAAGGCAGAATTATTAAACATTTAAGACACCAACAAAAAAATGACATGCCAAATGCTTAAACACTGTAGAGAGAAATTATCATATAGATGTAAATGACATAATATAAATGATACGAGCAAAATCATCACAATAACATACACAGACTATGAAGCAAAATGCATTTTTGTACATATTGTTTGATAAGCAAGTTGTGTGCAGTTGTTCAAATAAATGCAATCTGGCAGATGGTGAAAAGTCCTATGAAGGACCTAAATAAATGAGTGGGGTGAGATATATATCAATTAAAAATTTAAAAGATGACTTTACTTGCATTAAGTACTGAACAAATTCTTTATTAAAATAACAAAATAGCAGATAAGAGGTTGGGCTAGGGAATGGAGAACAGAAGTCTAGTCAGGTCAGTCATCCAACTGTGGTATCCATTGTTATACATCTGAAAAACATAAATGAATGCAGAAATGTCAGCCATCACTCAATCCTTCAGTATGCAAAAAAGAATGAATATAATATATAGTGTTATATACTATGAAGTGTGGTAATAAACACACACGTCTGTTGCTCCTTCCAAAAACTGAGCCTCATGATCCATACTTCAGAACCATTGTTATAGATCTGGTAAAAGACAAGCAAAAGGAAAACTAAAGATACGGGGCAGTTACTACAGTATGCACCCAAACTAACAGTCAATGTACTCTTTTACTTCGCTCAAGGCACAAATGCTATCCCTGCAAAAATGAATAGTATTTATTTATTTATTTATTTATTTATTGGAGATTTGGAAGTACCTTTGAGTCAAGGACTCATTTACAAAGGTTCCACGTCACAGGTATTACATACAAGGAGAGAGGTTACATAGCAGTACAGTAGTACATAGTCAGGTATTGCATAAGCAGTAGTTACAGAGGCATTTGTGGGTCTCTCAGAGGAGACCTAGGTCAAGTTAAGGCAGACAGGCAACACAACATGGCATAGCAGTGCAAGGCAACAAGCAATGCAATGTGGTATAACAGAGCAGAGCTATACAAAAGGGACACTGTAAGTGTCAGGGTTATGAGGAGGGGGAGCCTGCCGTAGCCTAGGTCTGTCGTTGGATGAGGTATTAGTCAGGACAGGCAAAAGGTTTGAGGCCTGTAGGAGGGATCTAAGAGCAGTTTTGAAGGATCCTAATCTGTTATCATTTGCAATCGGTGGGGGCAGACTATTCATCCAGGATGGGGCTCTGCAGCTGAAGGACCTCTGGTATAGGGAGGTACGGCAGTGGGGGACAGACAGTAGGTGTTTAACATAACTCTGGGTGTGCTTTAGCGATTGGGCCGGTCTTATTAGTGGAGCGAGACCTGAAGGGCAGGGACCAAGGGCAAATTTTTTTGCCAAGAGGCATGTGTGGACCTTGAGCCTATTGTCAAGGCTAAGCCAGTTGGTTGCATTGTACAGTGTGCATGTATGAGTTAGCCGGTCACAGCCTAAAGTGAGGCGGCAAGCTTTATTTAGGGAGATAAGTAGTCTGTTGAGTGCCAAGGAGTTAGCCGCCCCATAGATGACTAGGCCATAATCTAGTAGGGAGAGGACTGAGGAAGAGACAGCTAGCCTTAAGGCATTAGGGGTAAAGCAGTGCTTGAGGTGATACAGGAGCCCGAGCCACACATTGAGGGTAGTCGAAAGGAGCTGGATATGCTGGTGGAATGTGAGTGCAGTGACAAGTGTTAAGCCTAGATATTTGAAGGAGTCCACCTGGTCAAGGGTGGTGTGGTTGGCAGGCCTAAGTTGTGGGCATAGTGCCTTTTTTGAGTTAGATGGATGGGAGAAGTACATAACCTTAGTCTTGGAATAGTTCAGGACAAGGCGATGGGTCACAAGCCATAGCTCTGCGGTGCTGAAAGAGGACTGGAGAGATAGGTGGAGCTGTAGCAGGTCAGTGTTGGACGGATAGAGGACAGTATCATCTGCATAGAGAAGAAGGTTCCCAGGGCAGGTCTTAGGGAGGGAATTTAGAAAGGGGCTGAAAAGTAATGGACCCAGGACGGACCCTTGCGGGACACCAGAGAGGACAGGTAGACTACTGGAGACAGTGTCACCTATCCTAACCTGCTGGGAGCAGTTTGACAGGTAGTTGGAGAACCATCCCAGGGCATCTGATGAGAAATCTATACAAGCCAGAGTGGACAGTAGGAGTGGATGATTGATGGTGTTGAACGCCTTGGTAGGATCTATGAAGACAGCTCCTGCAATATGTCTCCTGTCTAGGGCCGAGTGGATGTGCAAGGTGAGTTCCAGAAGGGCAGTGGTGGTGCTGTGACCCTTCCGGAAGCCATGTTGTTGCAGGCTAAGCAGGTTGTATTTGTCTAGGTGTACCATTAGTTGGTCAGAGACTATCCTCTCAAGTGCCTTGGATAGGGGAGGGAGAATGGAAATTGGTCGGTAGTTGTTAGGAAGGGCATGGTCACCACTTTTGAAGATGGGCATGATATGGGTAGAGTTCCACCGGGAAGGGAATTTCCCTTGGCATAAGGAGCGATTTAGAATATGGATGAGGAGGTCGAGCACCTCGGTAAGTGAGAGTCAAAGTAATTTTCGGTCTAAGGTGTTACTGCTATATCGGAAGTGATTTAGAGCCCTCCTGAGGTAGGGCTCAGCATCCTTGGGAGAGATGACATGCAGGCGAAAGGGTGGGGCAGAAGGGTGGGTGTGGGGGTGTCAGGGGTAGGGTCAAAGAAATTAGGAGGGAGAACCCGACTAAGATTGGAGAAGGCGTCGTTAAAGGCATCGGCCATTCGGGCTGGGTCAGAGGTAAGGTACCCATCAACCTTGAGCTAGTTGGCGGCGGAGTTGGTAGCAGTCTGAATTTATTAATAAATCCTGGAACAAGATGAACAGAACAAAGCTCCAGACTTTCCCCAGCACTTCGACTCACAATGAGTTTTCCTCAGAGGTTGGAGTTTACTGGTACATACTGGTACTTTATAGTGCATCAAGACAAATCAAATTAAATTAACCAAAGTTACAGCACCTCAATCAACTACAAATGCAAATGAAACTAAAGATTACATATGATGACACCCCTTGATCACTAGATGGTGCTCCTAACATGCTTTGTGCTTTGGGAGAGGTAAACGAGTGCATTAAATGTTAGTTCAGGTATGGTCATGAGTGGGCTTGCTGCTCTTTTGTCATTTGTACCACGCTTTTTTAAATGCTGTTCGCAGCTCTGTTCTGGAATTTATTTACTACAGTATAATTTTCTGTAGGGTTACAGTATTTGTATCTGTAATCAGAGGCATGCAAAATGGATGTATAGTACACAGAGTACAAACAGGTTAAAGATGGAGCAGGACAGATCCTGCTTTTCCATATAAGACTCACCATCATGCTTTAGGGTCAGCAGTAGGGCAGTTGGTGCCATCTACCAGGACTAGATTGTGCACATGGACACTGCTTTCCAGCAGGAACCCTGAGGTGGACCATGCTGAGCTCTTCATTTTTCCCACAAAATGTTAAAAAGTTAAAGTACAAGGGTTCAGCGGTGGTTAATAAAGACTGCATAAAGAGTAGTCAATACAAGACAGAGACTACATTTAATAAAATAGTAATAATTATCTCACATTCTGTGCAAAATGAGTAAACCAGGTGCTTTACTCAGTTTAGATGACATAATCGTACACCCAGGAGCCAGATGTGAAGCTGTTGTGACTTCCTGCAGAGGACCAGAGGGAGCAGGAAATTCTAATGCAGTAGCCATGTTTGTAGCACTTAGCACTAACCAGCAACAATATGTAGGAACTACTGTGGGCAACAAGGTAAAACCTAAGAAACAGTCATGGGTCACAGCCAGGTAACTGGGTGTAAGAGGCCAGAAGTCAGTGTCAAAATAAAATAACAAAAATAGTCTTAAACACTCTGTCAAATATATAATTTACTGTACTTAGGCAAACATGAATGTGCATCCACAAATTCAGTCATTTATAAAAATAGATATGTGGCAAATATGTTTGCTAAGTACTGTAGCAGAAGGTTTTGTGTGGTCAACGGTCACAGTCCAAAATGGGTGGAACAAAGTCAACAAGAACACACCCAAGATTCTAGGCCTTGCCCCACAGGGTCTTAATGCAGCTGGCATTCTAACAGGATAACTGGAGCTACCAGGATCCAGAGAACCAGGCCTTTAATATGATAAATCCCCCATGGGTGACTAGACTCATTTTACAGGCATTACTATAATGTCCATAAATGTACACTGACAACGCAATGAAGATGTCGGCAGAGATATGAACACGACACTTGTTCAATTTTATCATTCCAGGGCTGCAGTGGGCTCTAGATGAACATTCTTTTGCAGCAGCAGGGGGTTGAAGTTTTCCAACAAGGCTATCAGGAGCCAGCTGGAATGCCACCAGTGCCCCCATCACAATCCATGAGGGATGATGTTATAGGGACTACCAGGACACTGATGGACTTTGTCATGCCATCCCAAGTAAGTACCCTCATATTGATGTACACAAGAAACTTACTCTACAGTATACAGTAGGAGTACTATACTGCACTATACAAGCACAAAATAAATTACAGTATAACTAGAGGTGTGCAAAAAAAACTTTTGCTGGCAGAACTGAAGCGAATTTCAGACTTCCGTTTCCACAAATTGGAAATTCCACCTGCCCTGCATCGCTGCCCCAGGGCAAATAAAATACTAAAAACAAATCACAATCTGATGTGCATTTAAAAAAAACCTGGAGGTCAGTGGCCCCTCCCCTTCCCTCACCCAATCACCTGTCTCTAGTAGCCCGCTGGATGTGTATTTTAATAAAAAACACTGGTGGCTAGTGGTCCCTACCTCCACTAGATCACCTGCCCATGTGCAGAGCCCCCATCCCTATCCCCTGTATTTAGTAAAATTTCCTCCATGGTGGTCTGGTGGTAATGAACCCCTCTCCCTCCCTATCCCCATTCCCCACCCCATATGTATAAACATCATTTGTTTTTAACTTATTCCCTCAGTGCCTGGCTGCCAAAATTGAATTTCTTCCTGGTAGTCTAGAAACATAGAAACATAGACTTTGATGGCAGATAAGGACCACTTGATCCACCCAATCTGCTCATTTCCCTACCTACTGGATAAGCTGCAGCTTCTAGTTAACCAACAGCCTACTTCCTGCCACCCCCCACTACAATTGCCTTGTGTCTGTCCCATCCATGTTTGAATTCCTGCACTGTTTTAGCCCCAACAACCTCCCCAGAAAGGCAGTTCCATGCATCCACCACTCCCTCCATGAAAAAAGATTTTCTCACATTACCCCGAGCCATCCCCCCTCTATCTTTAAATCGTGTCCCCTTGTTCTTACACATCTCTTTTTCTGAAAGATGCTACCCTCCTGGACTTTGTTGTTTCCCTTGAGGTACTTGAACGTTTCTATCATGTCCCACCTGTCCCTCCTTTCATCAAGGGTATACATATTAAGCTCTCTCAGTCTCTCTCTTCATATGGTTTCTGATGTAGACCCTGCACCATTTTAGTTGCCCTCCTCTGGACTGCTTCCATCCTGTCTAATGATAATTTATTTATTTATTGAATTTTGTTTACATGGTAGGCCCACTGGGTCTAGAAGTTCCTCTTTCAGGGGCAACCGGGGGGAGGGGGGATACAGATGGTAAGCAACTGAAACTGAACCAGATTAAGCTGTTAGTGGTATTGTTAGAGAATGGGGGACATTTGGCCCAAACACCATAATATGGCACTAGCAGCAGTCAAGTAGTGGCCCCCTGCCCCTCCAACCAGGCAGCTAGTGTCCATCCCAGCTCCATCCATCCTGAAATGGAGTGGGCCACTGGCACAGCCCTCCATTCTCCTCTATGGCAAGCAGTGCACTGAACTATCAATGAATAAGGGTGTGCTTGTACAAGCACAAGCTCATTCATTATCAGCTTGTGGTCATGGTGGTTTTTTCAGGTACACAGAGAAGGGGAGGGGGCTGCTCTGGTCACTAATTGAAGTAGAAGGAAACAGTATTGTGGACCCGCACTGTTTCCCCATCCCACCCCACCAGTGAATGGAGCAGGTCCCCTTCTCTGCACCCTGAAAACCACAATGACCACGAGCTTGCCTGACTGTCCATGAATGAATGCATGCTTGTACAAGTACGTGTTCATTCATTGATAGTTCAGTGGGCAGCCAGATGTGGAGCAGGAAAAAGAGCTGTGCCAGTGGCCCAGTCCATTTCAGGATGGGGAAGTGAGGTGGAACACTGCCTGCCAGGGTGGGGGGCCACTACTTGACTACTGCTACTGGCGTATTACCACTGGACCACCAGGGAGGAATTTGATTTTGGCAGCCAGGCACTGAGGGAATCAGTTAAAAAAAATTATCTTCATACATATGGGGTGGGGATCAGGGATAGAGAGGCAGCAGGGTTCATTACCACTAGACAACCAGGGAGAATATTTTACTAAATACGGCGGGGGGATAGGAGGTGGGGTTAGTACAAGTATGAATCATCTAGTCCACATATGGGCAGGTGACCAGGTGGGGGGGAACCACTAGCCACCAGTTTCTTTTTATTAAAATACATATCCAGCAGACCACTAGGGATGGGTGATCAAGTTGGGGGGAGGGACCACTAGCCACCAGAGTTTTTTTATTTATTTATTCAGATGGACGGCGATCGGCAACCAGCGGCAGGGGGGACACTAGCCATGGGGGGTATTTAACACATTGGAGGGTGGAATATACCTATGGGGGTATTTAGCACATTGGGGGGCAGAACAGGGCAAAATTTTGCCCTAAATATTCAGAAGTTTTCTGATCCTCCATAGGTGGAAGTTTAGAAATGTCCGCGAAAGTTGCCAAATTTCATGAAAGTTTGCTGAGGCAGAAATGGCAACTTTCGCACATCTCTAAGTATAACTTCTCATCTTGCACGTTTCAACCAGCACCTAGTAAGGACATAACTCCTCCCTTTTCACCCCCTTCAGGTTCTCAAGAGCAGCTGGAAAGTGAAGCAATGCAAGTGGTTCACCTCCCACTTGAAATGTGTGATGTTCTGATGTTCAGAATGAGCTGCAATGGTGCTGATAAATTCAGTGAATTAACACATTATTCTTATCACTGCTGTTGTCAAACTCTATAGTCCAAAATTATAATTCAGTATCTGAGTAGCTCTATGGTTGATCAATAGTGTGGAGAATAATAATATTGTGTTGAACTGTATGCTACAGTATATGGGCTACTACACTGTATACTGTATAGAAGTGCAGTGAATTAAAATTCTGTTGAAAAAATTAGTATGTCAGTGGTCAGTTGGTTTTACTATGTATCCAAGCACTTGAGCACTTTCTTTCAACAGAAGGCTGCCAGCAGTGGCAGGGGATGGGTTTTGTGAGTCACTTTCTTTGTTCTCAGCTTCTCTTTAAAAGAATTGGGTCATAGAAACAGATTTTGTTAGCAGAAAATGACCTTTAGGGATATCCGGTCTGTCACTTGTTCCTGCCTATTCCATCAACACTTACCCTAGTTGGTCAATGGTGTCACTTCCTCTCCCATTCCTCTACATTATATGCCCATGTGCCTATCCAGTGCATGCTTGAAGCTACCCATAGTCTTTGCCCCTACTACCTCCTCTGGCAGGCTGTTCCAGTCATCCATCACCCTTTCCTGAAGAATAATTTCCACACATCTCTCTTGAATTGCCCTATCTTAGCTTCATTGCATGCATTCTTGTTCTAGTGCCTTCTTTTCTCTGAAATAGGCCCTCCACCTGCATCTTATTAACTCCTGTGAGATACTTTTTGTAGTTTTCAGTCACTTCCCCCTCACTCGCCTTTCTTCCAGGGAGTAAATTTTGAGTTACTGCGGCCTTTCCTTGTATAGTTTTTCATACAAATCCTTCACGATTTTGGTTGCCATTCTCTGTACCGCTTCCATTGTTTCTGTGTCCTTGCACAGGTGCAACCTCCAGAACTGCACCCAGTACTCCAGGTGGGGCCTCATCAATGAGCAATACAATGGCAGCACCACCTCCCTCCTCCTGTAAGAAATCCTGCTCCTAATGAACCCAGCATCCTGCTAGCCTTTCCCCATGTTTTGTCACACTGTCCAGCTACCTTGTGATCATCAGATATGATGACCACTAGGTCTGTTTCTTTCTGGTGACTGTAAGCTCCATTCTCCCATCTTATACACATCCCCTCAATTCTGCAGCACTAAGTGCATAAACTTGCACTTTTTGGCATTGAAACCCAGCTGCCACCACATAGAATATTCCTTTAGTTTCCTAAGATCCCTTTTGCATTCTCTCCACTACTTCCTGAGTGTCAACCCTGTTGCAAATCTTTGTATCATCTGCAAAGAGACACACTTTGCCCTCAAGCTCCTCCACAAAGTCACCTGTGAAGACATTGGAGAGGACTGGTCCTAGCACCAAACCCTGTGGCACCCCACTAGTCACTCTCCTATCACCTTAGTAGCTACTGTTTACTACCACCCATTGCCTCATATGCCTTAACCAGTTTCAAACCCAGTTTGTTACTTTCTCCCCCACTACCCCCCCCCCGGCTGCATAGTTTCTTAACTAACCTCCAGTCCAGTGCGGTCTCAAAAGCCTTACTGAAGTCCAGATAGGCCACGTACACTGCTCTGCCTTGATCCACCTCCCTGGTAACCCAGCAAAAGAAATCTATGACATTAGTTTGACATGACCTTCCTCCTGTGAAATCATGCTGCTGGTGGTCCTACAGCCATTTTGTCTCCAGGTGCTCCACAAGCCTCTCCTTCTGTATTGTCTTCATTAACTTCCCCACCACTGATGTGAGACAGATTGCCCTATAGTTGCTAGCATCCTCCCTACTGCCACTTTTGGGTGGAGGACCACATTGGCCCTCCTTCAGGCCTCTGGAACACCCCCCATCTCCAGTGAGGTGCTAAAAAGTTCTTCCAGAGGGATGGCCAGCACCGTGCTCAGTTCCTTTAGGATCCTTTGATGAATCCAGTCTGGTTCCATCATCTTATTCTCCTTATGACTTCCAGCCCCTTCTGAATCCTCTCCACCATCAATGGACTTATACCCACTCCCTTCTCTCCCTGTTGCTTACTCCAGCATGCTAGTCCTCCTCGCCCACTCTCTATCATGAAAACTGAACAGAAGTAATCATTCAGCATTTCCGCTTTCTCTTGATCTTATTCTGCTGAGTCCTCACCCTCTGAATTCTCACTACCCCTCTACTTGTTTTCCTCTCTTACCTCACTTACCTGAAGAAGGTATTGTCCCCATTTTTGTCCTCCATAGCTATCCTAGCCTCTATTTATTACTTTAGCTGCTCTCACCCTCCTTCCTGCCTCCCTTTGCTTTGCCAGCTATATCTCACTGTCTTCATCCTTCTCTGTCTCCTTGTACTTTCTAAATGCTGTTTTCTTCTCCTTCACTACTTTTGCCACCTCCTTAGAAAATTATAGCTGCCTCTTCCTCCTCTTTCCCTTGCTCACTTCCTTCAGACAACATGCCATTGCCTGGGCTATACTCTCCTTAATTTTTCTCTGCTGAGTCTCCACTCTCCCTCTGCCTTCCCCCCCTTTTGAGGGTATTCTCTGAGGCAGTTTCATATTTTTTAAAATATGCCCTCCTGAAGTCTAGGACCTTTGTCTTAGTGTGTGTGTGTGTTTTTCCTGTCCTATCTGTATGCCAAACCACACTGCATGGTGGGTACTTGTAATCAGGGAACTTATCCACTGTAACATCAACAATGCTGTCTCTGTTTGTATGTACCAGGTCCAGCACTGTCCCATTCCTAGTGGGTTCCAAAACCAGCTACTTGTAAAATTCCCCTTGTATGGAGTTGAGGATTGCCCTCCCTTCTAATGTAGCTGCAGCAAGAATGCCCCAATTTACATCCAACAGATTAATGTCCCCCTTTATCAAAACGTCCCCCTTGCTGACCATTTTGCTAATGGCTTTCCCCAGAGCTCTGTCTAAATAAGGGGTGCACAAATGGCCCTTGCAGTAGCTGTCTGTGGCCCCCGAGGACCTAGCAACTTCCACTTGCAGTCTTTGGGTTTTTTTTTTTTTTAGTTTCAGTAACATGTTGATAAATAAATAAACACATAAATATATAAATGTATGTTTTGATTTGTTTTATGTGTACATTTGATATCTTGCTGGACATTTGTCACCTCAGGCAATTTTACCGTGGCCTTTGACCAGTGGCCCTTGGCCCTCAACCTTGACTCAAGTCTTCAGTCTGGCCCTCCTCAAAAATAAGTTGTGCACCACTGGTCTAAATTCTTCCTCTGTGTCAGAGACCTGTACATCCCCAATATGAACAATAGCCCCCAACCCCATCTTTAGGCTAACTCATAGTACATCAAGCCCTTCTTTGCCCCATGTTGCTCCTGTATCTCAGTAGCTGTTATACCTTTCTTAACATATAAAACAACCCCTCTGCCTTTCCTTCCTGAGTTGTCCTTTTAGAACATGATGTTGTCTGGGATGATCACTTCTTACTGTAGCTGTGGTTGTCCATGCACCATGATTATGTTAGGGTTACCAGATCTACATCTGCCTCTGCAATGACTGCCTCAAGGTCAGGCATTTTGTTTCCCAGACTCTTGTGTTGGCACATATGGCTCTCATTCTCTTTGTTGCTACTCTTCCTGTAATGTGCTTCCCTTCCTGCTTCCCCCCCAACCCCCTCTGTTACCCTGGTCATGCCCTCCCCTTTATATTGTCTTCCTGCCTTGCCTCTTTCTCCTCTTTTCCAATTGAAGTTTCTCCTCCTGACTTGCTTACCTTGCCCTTGACTTTGCTTCCTTCAGTATCAAAGGCATTTATTTTCCCTGGGTTAACCTATCCTGTTGCACTAATATGGGGGCAGGGGACATCACTACCTCCCTCTTTCTTTCTACCTTCCTCTTTTGGCTAGTTTAAATGCTCATCAAAGTAGAATTTAAATCTTCTACCCAGGACTGCCTTTCCCTACTGGAGGGATGGAGGCCATCTCCCTTGTATGGGCCTCCATCCTCCAACTGTGACCCCAGTCCCAGATGTAGCCAAAGCCCTCCTCCCTGCTCCATGCCTTCAACCACTCTTTGAAGGACCTGGTGTGGTGTTCCCTAGCCTGTCCCTCAACTCTGCACAGATAGCACCTCTGTGAAGGTTACTGTATGAGATACCTGCTTAAGCCCCCTCCCCAGCTCCCTAAACTTATCGTACATTGTCTACACCAACAGCTTCACTTGGCACTTCATCCCCAGGTGGACAACACATCTAACTCCCTCCCTACCCCTTCTTCCCTAGTGATCATCAAGATCCGCCCTCAAGTCCTTCCTGCCAAAGTGCATGGACTGCACTGCACTACCCTGTTCCTCCTTTCCCCTGCCCCCAACTCAATCCCCTGGACTATGGAGTCTTCCACCAGCAACTGCCTACTCCATGGCTGGAGAACTCGCCTACCCACTTTATGGCCTGCTTCCTTGAGGATGCCCTCCTCCTCGCTTACTCTTGCCTCAGAGACCTTCTCTTGGCTTCCCCATCCTACCAGAATGGCAAAGGAATTGTGCAGTGGTAAGGTCCACTAAGGTCCAGCCACTCTGGCTCCTTGCTGGCATCCTTAGTGGCAGCGATGGCAAATTAGGTAGCTCCTGGGTGAGGCAGATGGTGTCTTGTCCTTGTGCCATTTCAACCTGGAATCCAGTGGCCTTTGCTCCTCTGCTCTCAGCCCAGAGAGGTGCCTGCAAATGCACCAATACCTCAGGTTACAGAATGTGTCTCTGAAGATTATGGCACTGCACCCATTGCACTGCACCACTCCTATGCCTGAGGATTTGCTTATCCTCCTGACTTTTTACTTCCCTGTCTTTCCTTGCCTGTAGGCTTTCCTTATTACTAACCAACATCTTGGTTTCCCTTTACCTTTCCCTTTCCAAGTTTGTGCTCGGCCCCTTTTGCTAAATAGGGTTTTCATTCTATTGCCTTTGTGGGTCTCTTGGAATTTAGGATAGTTGGCTTGCGATTCTTACTTTTTCCCCCTCTCCTTGATGAGGTGTGACCTCTTTCCCACCCAACTGTGTTTCAGTTCTCCTTATCTTGACCTTTGTAGGCCTTGCCATCCCTGCCCTACACCATTGTTTACCCCATCCCTCTGACAGTACACCCTTTTTAACATGCAGCAACCAGTACATTGGTAGTCTATCACTCCTTACTGGACTGATAATGTTCCCTGCATTTCTGCTGTCACCTGCTGATGTTTACCAGTGCCTACAATGCCGGTCTCACTCCTGTTCCACTTCTTTGCTGTTCCACTCACTCAATGAACATGAATGATGGGGGAGGAGGGTGGGAAGAGTGTACTGCCATGGTGGAGGAGTGGTGGGACATACCACGTGTTTTAGTTCAAAGGATCGCTGAAAGATGGCAGCTGGCTGTGGAGGCAGGCAGGCTGTGCTCGTCAACCCATTGTGGCAGTTTTTTTTTAAATATCCTGGCCCTGACTCCTACAGTACAACAAAGCTTGCCAAAATGGAGGGGGGGCTCAAAATGGCTACCTTAAACATCTGCAGTCTCCTCCCAAAACTGGCCTCCCTTCAAATCTTTGCCAGCCAACACAACCCGGATATCCTTGCCATCATTGAAACTTGGCTGACACCTAATACTCCGGATAATGCCATCTCTATACAAGGCTACAAGATATTCAGGCTGGATAGGACCTCAAAAAGGGTGGTGGATGTGCAATCTACATAAGGACTACCTCACCTGTCTCCTGGTTCTTATCCCACCACAGAAACCTCAGTGCAACTCCTCCCTATCAAGATACTAATGGTGCCCAAAACAAAGTCCCCACCGATTGCTGCTGTCTATATCCCACCAAAGATCCTGATTCCGGCCTACAGGCTGTCCTCGAGATTCGTAAGTACACAACCTTCCTACAAACTCCTTCTCCTTGGGGACTTTAATATAAATTGGCTTGCTCTGATGCAGGGTCAAACAAAGATGCCATCCTAGCAGCAAATTTAACACAAGTGGTAAACTCCCTACCAGGAAAACTACAAATCAGGGACCAGCACCATCATTGACTGGATCCTTACAGCCACCCTACCCATATAACCAATGTAAGTGTTCTCCCTGACTCGCTCAGTGATCACTCTCCAATAATATGTACCTGGACAAATAAGTTTCGTAAGCCGCCTCCAAAAACCATCTATAGCAGAGTCCTACCTTATGGCAACCTTACTCATCTCAAGACCTGTCTTAGGCAGATAGACTGGTCCTTGATTTACAAAACTCAAGATGTTGACCTAGCCTTTGATTACTTTATTACTACTTTCAACACTGCCTGTGACACCTATGCACCAGTAAAAAGCACAAAATCAAAGCACTCACAAATCCCTGCTCACGGCAAAGCTATTGGCACAACTCAAAAGTAGGGATCACCTCTGGGCCACTGCAAGAGCTACTGGCACTCTGTCGGACATTCAAAAGTATAAACAGGCTCGCAACCACTGTACTAAACAGATCAAGCTGATGAAGAGCTCCTACTTCAAGAATGCCCTCTCCAACTCCTGGGGCGAAGGAAATCCTTCTGGGACAACATAAAGAATATCATGGGTCAGCAGTCCAAATCCTCTCCTACAATAATGAATGTGGATGGAACCACTACATTAGACCCAGAGATCATTGCAAACACCCTAAATGATTCCTTCACGGACCTTAGTGGTGTCCTCTCATCTGATTTCTTTACTGATGCTGACCCTCCAATTTCTACTTCTACTACTGCCTCTCCAATCAAACCACCCTTCCATTTCAAACTAGTAAAGGCACATGAAGTCTATAAATACGTAAAGAAGGCCATTTCTAAGTCCAGAGCAAGCAGCGACACTATTGACCTTATACTTCTGTCCCTCACTCTGGAGGAAGTACTACTCCCCCTCACAAAAATTTTCAATCTCTCCCTCTGCTACAGCCAATTCCCTAGGAAATGGAAGGCTGCAGTTGTCACTCCGGTGCACAAAAGTGGTGATAAGTCACTGCCTGGTAACTATCGCCCGATATCAATACTACCACCTCTCTCTAAGGCCCTTGAACGCTTTGTGGCGGACCAACTTTCAGACTACCTGGAAAAGCACAACATCCTATGCATTCAGCAGCATGGATTTAAGAAAGGGCACACCACATCGACTGCCCTACTTGAATTCTCAGGAGCAATCCACAATGCCATGGACAAAGGAAACCTAACTGGAGCAGTCTACATTGACTTAACCAAGGCATTTGATACAGTTCACCATGGCCTACTTATCAAACAACTTCTATCCTAGGGCTCTCTTGAGAGTCCTGGTGACTGGGTAAAAATTACCTTGCTCAGCGCTCTCAATCTGTAAAAGTAGCTGGAGTTCTCTCAGACTCAAAACCGGTTCGCTCAGGTGTTCCCCAGGGATCCATCCTGGACCCCCTCCTTTTCAGCCTTTTCTTAAACTCCCTCCCCAAATCCTGCCCTGAACAATTAATCCTCTATGCCAATGATGCCGTGATTCTTGCCACTCATAAAGATCTGAACCTCTTACGCCTCAACCTTCAGCATGCTTTTTCCAAAGTTGAGATGTGGTTCCTTGAACATAAGCTGGTTCTAAACCACAAAAAACTAAATCCATGCTCTTCTCTAACCCGCCAAAACAAAAGCGGCAAGTCCCACTCACCATTAATACATTCCTGGAAATACCCTTGAACAAGTGCCAATTTTCAAATATCTTGGAATCAACTTTGATCAAGGCCTAACCTTGCAACTCACATTGATAGTACAGCAAAACTATTAATCAGCGAATTGGGATTCTGTATCGGAACCGACAGCTTCTTACCCATTCTGCACTGAGGATTGCCATCCAATCTTCTATCATCTCAGTCGTTGACTATGACTTAATTATATACGGATCTGCCACTACTACAGCACTTAGCCACATTACAACATCCCTAAATAAGGCCTGTCGGCTGCTCACTGGTGCACATCGATGTACTCACACATGTGAACTCTATGCTGACTCAGGTTGGTTGCAAATCTCAAACCGGATAAAGTACCTTACCTGCCTGATGGCGAAAAAATCCACTCTGGGCCTCACTCCACCCTGTATCCAGGATCTGTTATGCCCGAGCGCTAGCACCCGTTTTACCAGAAGATCAGAACACCAGCCTCTCCAAGTCCCCGATGCCAGACTTCTCAGGGACAAGATCATTTGCCTATCGTGCCCCAGCTGGCTAAATGCCCTTAGCACTCATATTACCGCTCCACCTCTCTAGGTATTTCAAATCAGGCTTTTCTCTCACTTGCCACCTCCAGCTCCTGTGATCGCCCTGATTAAACCTCCTATTTTCTCACTACCCACCCTGTTCCATTATTTGACAAAGACATGTTTGGGAGACCTTTTCTCTTGCTATTGTCTGCTCCCCACACCTTTCACTTAATCTCTCTGTTCTGGACTTTTTCCCTATTTGTTTCTCCTAATCTGGCTTGACCTCTTTCTTGTAATAATAATGTGATTATTGATATCTCATGTCCCTTTGCACAAGTGATTTGATATGTATTTGTATATGTTTTCTTGCTCCTGACACAACACAAATTGTTGTGTTATCTATGTAACCTTCTGTACTGTACCTAATTGACGTGGAACCTTTGTAAAAGAGCCTCTGGCTCAAAGGTAGTAATTCCTAGAACAATAAACTAAACTAAACACAAAACGTAGGTACAAGTTAAAATAACAAGAAAAACACTTTATGAGGGTGGGGGAATAAGCATCCACAGTGTGCCTTGTCAGTAGTTCAGTGGGAGGGGGATAGCTGGCAGTGGGGTGAAGAAAGGAGGTACGAGAGAGAGGTATGTAATGCGGTGGTGGTGAAGGATGGGGGAAGAAGGGTGATAAGATATAGGGATAAATGGTGGGGTGAGGGGAGGTTGAGTAGAGAAGACATGTTAAAGTAAATGGTGGGGTGTGAGGAGGCATGGTCAGGCATTTAAAATATCAGCTTGAGGGTGATTGAGGGGAGGTGGATGGGATTGGGATTCTGACAGAGAGTGGGGAAAGGGTGGTCATTTTAAAGAGTTTTGGCTGGAGCGGAGGGTGGGGGGCTGTGTCTTTTTAATTTTAGAAACATAGAAAGTGACAGCAGAAGGAGACCTCCAGATCCATCTAGTCTGCCCATAAGCCTACCCTCTTCCACTAACTGCTATTCAGTGTTATGATTCGTTTGTACCTATCCCAAGCCTTTTTGAATGTTCCAACTGTTTTTGCTTCCACCACCTCAGGTGGCAGGTAGTTCCATGTATCCACAATCCTCTCTGTAAAGAAGAACTTTCTTGTATTGCCCTTAAATTTGTCCCCTTCTATCTTCATGCTGTGACCTCTGGCTCTTGCGTGACTCTTGAATTGAAAAGTTCCGTAACCTATTCCCTTCATATATTTGAATGTTTCTATCATGTCTCCCCTATCTCTCTGTTTTTCAAGGGAATACATGTTGAGTTCTTGCAGTCACTTCTGGTAGTTTACAGTATATCGTGGAGTCCCTGCATCATTTTTTGTAGCTTTCCTCTGCATTGTCTCAAGTCTGTCTATATCCTTTTTGAGGTGTGGTCTCCAGAACTGTACACTGTACTCCAGATGTGGTCTCACCAAAGATCTGTAAAGTGGCCTGATAAGCTCTCTCTTTTTCTGTGAGCAATTCTCCTCTCTGTGCAACCCAACATTCCATTTGCCTTTAATGTGGCTTTCTCACATTGGATATTTTCAGATCACTTTCCTGCTTTGTTGATTCTAATTTGACTCCTCCTAGAAGGTATTCTACATCTGGACTACTCTTCCCTATGTGCATGACTTTGCACTTTTAAGCATTGACATTTAGTAGCCACATGTGTGACCAACTTTCTAGCTTTCTAAGATCAGCCCTTATCCTTTCTACTCCACTGGGATTGTTGACCCCATTGCATATCTTTGTGGCATCTGCAAAAAGACTCACTGTGCCTTCCAGATACTCAGATATGTTGCTGATAGAAATATTGAATAGGATGGAGCCAAGTACTGGTCCCTGTGGTACACCGCTAGTCACCTCCCTTTCTTCTGATAGGGAGCCATTTACCACTACTCTCTGTGTCCTTCCTTTTAGCCAACTCCCTATCCAGTCTATAACCTTTTGACCCACCCCCATGCTGCCCAGTTTATTTAATAACCTTCTGTGTGAGACCGAATCAATGGCTTTGCTGAAGTGTAGGTAAACCATGTCCACAGTGTCACCCTGGTTCACTACTTGGGTCACCAAGATGAAGAAGTTGATAAAATTTGTCTGGCATGACCTCCCAGTGGGGAACTTGTGCAATCTTTGGTCTAATCTTCCATTACTCTTCCATTATCTTCGAGAAAGGATACAATTCTCTCCTTGAGTAGGGCTTCCATTGTTTGCTCACAATTGAGGTGAGGCTAACTGGATGGTAGTTGCCAACACTTTCCTTGCTACCATTTTTATGAAGTGGGACAACTGTGGCCTTCCTCCAGTCCTCCAGTCCTCTGGTACCTCTCCACATTCCAAAGATAGGTTGAATAGCCTGGTCAGGGGAGCTGCCAGTTCCTTCCATAGCTCTCTCAGTAATCTTGGATGAATATTATCCAGTCTTACAGCCTTGTTCACCTTGAGCTTTTCTAGTTCCTTCAGGGCTCTTTCTTCTATAAAAGGTTCCAAATCAATTTTATGAAATCTCCTGACTAATGAATACAAATACTGAATACCAAATCAAGAAAAAGAGCTTGCACTCACCACCTCGTAATAAAGTCAGCCACACAGTCTATGAAAGTGCAAAATATACTTTATTGTAGTGCAATAAAAAGCATCACTCCTCACGCTTTGATGTGTTTCAGAACAAATCCTTTTTCCAAAATCATAAGGAAC
Organism: Neoceratodus forsteri; assembly: GCA_016271365.2. NCBI lineage: Eukaryota > Metazoa > Chordata > Ceratodontiformes > Ceratodontidae > Neoceratodus > Neoceratodus forsteri. Next base: position 63,222,407 of record CM028130.1, read on the forward strand.
TCAGTATATGATGTGTCTTAAATACATCCACATGACGTCATCAATGAAGGACAAAAATCTTACAAAGACATACACCTATATGTACAAGTATATCCAAACAACAGTGTTATAAATTAATAACATCCAGTATTACACCATTATGTTAACTAAAAAAATGGTAAAACACTCTCATTTATTAAGTAAAAGAGCAGGATAGCATATCTATTGTCTGGTCTTCTGTAAACCCAGAGGTCTTGTAAACCATGATTCTGATCACAAATATCTATTCTTATTTTCATTTTATTTTTCTCTGTTATTTCCTGTGTTTCCTTTCTCTTGCCTGTCCTAAATGTTAGATACAGGGATCTGTAAGAAACCAAGAAATAGAAATCAATAAAAACATATGAAGAAAAAATTAAAAATAAATTCTGAAAGAAAATACCTTATAACCTCCAAGATATGTTTTAAAGCTTACAACCTAATTTTCCTATACATATCAGAGATGTCTATGAGTACTGTCTATATTTATTGATAGTCACAGTAATTTATTTATTTATTTAGTTTTTGTTGACCAGGTAAGTGCGCTAGGCAAATCCTGCCTATTTTCAGGCACGACCCAGGGGGAGGGGGATACAGATTAATTCCAACTGACCTTGAACCAGATTAATTTCTGTAAGTAAGGGGATAGGTCAAATCTTTCATTCAGACCAGGATATTGTAATGCTTTCAACGTATAAATCCAAAACCCTTCTCTTTTTAGAATCATGTTATCATAATCACCACCACAGGGGTGGGGGAACACTTTCTCAATGCCTATAAATATACAATCATGTTCATTTTTATCATTGCCAAATTGTTGAATATGCAGTGCAGTGGCATAAGTCACATTTTTTTGAACCTATACAAATACTGAATACCCTAATATTTGGAGGCTCAAATATAGTATTCAACCCAAATATTCAGAATAAGGTAATAATAACTGGTGACCCCCATTATCAACCCATTTTTGAGTACTGTAAAAAGTCATATCAACCCGTAGGTTGATACGAAACAACTCATATCAACCCGCAGGTTGATATGACTTTTACGGTCTCGCGCTGGGTTGTCTCCAGCAGGTCAGAACAATTAAACAGTGTGCAAAGAATTCAGCAGCAGTTCACGCTCAACACATCTCGAGCGCTACTAACAGTTTTTCCCCCATGAACAGCTGCTCTAAGAATAATTCATACCTTGCCTTGAAAGCAATCGCTCTTCTACTTTGTCCCAAAACTTGCCTTATGTTCCAGAAAATCCTCTTTTACCAGCAAGAAATCTTGTGTCTAATATGAAATCTTCACACAGTCCCTAACCTTAGCTTTTATTTTTAACCCCACAGATCTCCGTAGCGACCCTTGACTCATGTTGCTGTGACAACTCACTTCAGATCCTCGATCAGCTTTCCAACAGGACTGTTCCTTATATGAAAATGATTATTTCTAAAAGACTTGCTAGTTTTAAAACTGTAATTTGGGCATAGTTTAAGTTGGGTTTGATGACTACTTAAACCTCTGTGTCACGGCAACCAGTAATGACCCCGATCCATCTAAAAGACAAATCAACAATGCTGCAGACACACTAAATAACATGTTTTTTAGTTGGTTTTTTAACTTCATTACTGTGATTGGTGATTACTTGATCCATTCACTTTACCTAACTCGAATCCAGGACCCATAAGGTACCGGAGTTTGCTATGTCACTGTCATCATTCTTTTGTGCCAGTTATTATAAAAAATAAAACACATGTGTGGGGGTGATCTGCAGTTTTTTTTACATACCCTCAGTGTGTGAAAATACAGAAACCTCTCGAGCTTCGCTCTCAAGGTTTCTAGATTATCACACACATTCAGTGTGTAAAAAAACTGCATATCACCCCCTTATATGTGCATTATTCTCTATTTTGCACACTCCTACTGCTGGCCGTGTCTGTAGTAGAAACATTCTTTCCCCTTCTTCCCCTGGAATGTAAGGTACTTCGGGATACAGTGTGAACAATATGAAAACTTCAATTAAAAAATGGCAAGAAAAAATCTAGACATTTAATTGACTGGGAGACATCACTTGGCTGTGCATTAAATCTGTATAAACACATGGTCAGGTGTCGAGTCTCATTTTTCTGACCAAAAATACCTATTTATAATCATTTTAGAAGTATAATAAACCCTTCCAGTGTGTGCATCACAGGATATTAAAGCACTTTCCAAAGATGTGAGGACAATCCGCATTCAGCCTTGTGCCTTACTATATCCCTGAAGTGTGCATTAAAATCCTATAATAACTGGGGAACATTTTTTCTCATAGGAGAAGCTGGTTGTTATTTGCCGTTATAACTGGTGGGTTATAATGGTGAACACGGTCCAGCTTCTCCTCAGCCCTGCTCATGCCGATTCACTCACTACAGGGTTATACTTGCAGTCAAATGGCAATCACTGGAACAGTATCCCGAAACATCACACCAACGCAAAATAGCTCACAGAAGTAAAACATCAACAAAATAAAAATTTAACCCTCACTAACCTTTGGGAGGAGTATCAGGTACCTTAGTATGTGACACACAGACACACACACTCTCTTTTCCCTCTCCACACAAACTGCTATAAACTTTGGCCTCTCCATTTAATTAACATATTGCCATGACAATGACACCTGGTATGAAATGAAAGTAATTGTAAATTAAAACTGAAAATATAAAGTAAAACTTTCTAAACATACTTCCAACAACATAAAATATATTTCCTACTGGAAATGTATTCTTTACTGCTAAGAAGTTACCATTTTCAGAACAAGAATAAAGCAATTGCCATTCTCAAACTCTTTAAAGCAACCTCATCATATCTATGTTTAAAAATGTACTTGAGCACACAAATGTACATATTGAAACAGTATGACATTTTATTCACTTTCTTTTTTCTAGTTCTCAAAAATAAAAGCAAGACAAAAGTTTTTTGTTTAAAGAGAATGTTTTATTCAGTGAACTCTGGATGGAGAAAAAATGGCCTCCAGTAATTGTATAAAACAACACATGTGGGGGGAGTTCAAAACTTGAATTTAATGCACACCCTTGGTGTGGCATGCTTTGATAGTTTATGTAGTATCCAACACCTCAGGTGTACATTAAATTCTCATTATGCACTTCCCCCTCATATTATTGTATACATAATGTAAATCTTGTTGTGGCTTATTGCTTTCATAACATTTTTTTTCTTCCTTTCATTACAGATGATCATAGACAGACTTGGGATGTAATGGGTTCTGAACAATGTATTGACTGATCTTATTCTGACTAATTAAGGGATAAATTAAACCAGAAGAAATTATTGTTTTAACTGTTACTCCCATGTATGCACTCTGTCAGTGGGGTTCAGTTGTGGGTTCTTGTCTAATACCCAGGCTTGGTCTCATATCGAACAAAGTAATATTGCATTTCAAGTACTCGGGGGTAGTACTACTCTGAGGTGGGGCTCTGAATTATACACTAGCCCAAGCTCCTTCTTAACATTCTCTGCTGGTTGGTCATGTTATGCCAATGTCATGTATACCCTCCCCCCAGGTTTTTCTGGTTACTGCAGTTACTGTAGTTTGTTCTTTGGCATAGTCTTTCCATGGCATGCACTTCTGCCAGTTTCTGTCAATGTGCAGAATGTAATCCTTAAATACTCAACCTCTAAAATTTACACCATATGGATACTGATAAATAATTATGCATTGCATACCTTCTGAATTTCATATCTAATTACACTCCACCCACTCCCTAAGTTACACCTCCAAACAAGCTTTGGCACTGTGTGCTTTTCCTGTTTCAAATTTGTTTGTTTTTACCAACTTCTGTGATCCTAGGTGGCTTTCTTTTGGCCTTGCATCACCACTCCTCTGCCTGTCAGATTCACTTATGTTGGCATCATCTACCAACAGATCCTAGTGTTTACCTCTGGTGCCCAGGTCAGTTCAATTCCTCTTCATGGCCCCCAACCTAGCTTAGGAAGAGAGGAAATATATGCCACCAATGCCAAGGGTGGGGCACCAGCAGCTGGGCAATGGGCATGCCACCAATGAGGGTCTGGGAGCATGGAGGAGTGCACGGAGGATGTCACCTGAATCAGCCTTGGATGGCCATTTCCCCTACTCTCCCTCCCATTTGTGCCTTGGATATAGAGCATATCCACATCAACACCCTGAAGTGGGACTCACCAGTGTGTAGTCATCCATGCCAGCAATAGCCCCACAATTTCTCCAGATGTCACTCTTCGAGTGATGCATGTCATCTCTCTTACCTGGAAGGAGAGCATCTGTGCAGATGCTCTTTTTGCCCTCCCTGCTGGAGTCCGTTCCTGACTTACTAGGCTCAGAGAGCAAACCTGGTTCCCTGGTGTTCCAGAGAGGGTTCCCACTTCTCAGCACCATGGAGCAAGCTGTTCCCTCTCTAGGGGCAGATGCACCTCCTGCCTTTGCTGGGAATCAAGCCTGGGACTCTGAGATCTGAAGGCAGCAGTTCTAACCATTCTGCAAAAAAGGACATTCTCCTTAGCAGGAAGGTTCAAGTGTTCCATTTACTTCCATGCTTGCTGTCCTATGGCCCATCAAAAGAAGTCACTTGCTGCTGCAATTACTCAGTGCTGCCTTGTCTACTAGCTAAGTGGTACTACTTTGCATATACTGCCTTTCCCGTAAACAACAGTCTAGCTGGATTTTTTTTATTTAATGTACTTTACTGAATTTTCAGTGCTAAGCCAATACATAACTGTACAGTCACAGGAACAAGACAGGAACAACAACCCCCCACCCCACACACACACACAGTATACAGTCAGAGGTATAAAACAGCAACAACTGCAGTATACAGTCTCACAGATGGCAATATCAATTATATAGTTACCCATCAGTATGCAAAAAAGGGTTATATTCCTCGTGAGCCCCCTCTCTTCAGGGGTACTCATCCCCAGAAAGACCATCAGACATTATCAGTGGTAATTTCCATATTAAATAATGAGTAACAGGGTACATCCAGGTGGAATTTAAAACTCCTATTATGCTTTTTGCAAGATATGGGATTATCCCTGTTGTCTTGGATAGCCGCCTACCAGCTTTGCCTCTTTCTTTATGGCATCTCTGTTGTTTATCAATTGATGTAATCCTATTGTTAAGATGTACTGCTGAAATGTTTGATTGTATTTACTTATCTCTCCAGACCTATATTGTTCTACTGCTGATCTTGTTCTCCCCAGTGATATGTCTGTAACATTGTCTTGCTTTGTTGTTGTATTGTACTGTATCCTCCCGGGTCATGCCTGAAAATAGTCATGGTTATGGCTAGTGCACAAACCCGGTAAACAGAAACTAAGTAAATAAAAATAGCTCAGAATTTCCTCTCAATACAGCAAGTTCAATATGATAATGGAGGGAGTACAGTATAGTGGTTAAACAAACTGAGCTGCAAACCTGGAGAACTGTGTTTGAATCCCACAGCTACTCCTTGCCTCCTGTGTGACCATGAGTAAGTCACTCAACTTCCCAGTACTCCCAGGACATACCTGAAAACAAGCCTTGGCTTAGTGGGTCGTTCCTGGACAGAAATTGTAATAAAAAAAAAAGATTGGTTAGGGCTGTGTTTGAAAGGTATGTGTTCTTACAAGCTGCTGTTGTGTTTACTTTGCATACCAAGTACACTGCATGTGTATTGTTGTATATCCTTTAAAAATCTTTTTAGCTCAGTGCTATCCTTTCCCAGCTCTAGTATGTCCTTCGTGTTATGCAGGACCCTGATTTCCCTTCCTTTTCTTGCACTCCTTCCATAAGCAAGCTTTTCAGAAGTAGTACCACCAAGTTAGGCAGCAGGGAATGTTGTAGTGTTGCACTTTAAGACTATTGGCTAGGATCCATGGAGGGAAATCCTTGCAGTATCTCATTCCTTTATATGCAAATTGTTTTGTGATATAGTTGTATCTAAGGTACTGCAAAAAACTAAGATCTACCCTTGTCTATATTACTGTAATGTACTTTATACAAATAAACACTCTCATGCATCCATAAACACATTCCCACACATATGGCATAAAAATCTTACTAAAAATTCACTAAAGTTACTGTGCAAATAATACATGATTTTTCCTATAAATCTATCGCCTGCCACAACAACAGTCAAGCCAAATTAAAATATGGTGTCTTATTGATAAAAAGGTACTGTCTTTTCAAAGTTTCAGAGGACAAACCTGAATGCACTGCACAGCACTCCATCAAAGGCCTCTGGTGTAAAAACATCCTATCAACAATGAAATGCAAAATGATGTTCTAAAGCAACTAGATCAATGTGAGCGACTGCCTCACTGTTTAGCTGGTACTTGCAATTCTTGTCTGTGCAGGGCACTGGAGAACTCTAATTATGGAATCCAAGGGCCTCATCTGTTATTAGGCAATATTGAATATTTTCTCTCTGATACACAAAGTATGTTTATAAATTCAGGGCCAGCTGAGTTCATAGTGCATTTGCAATTAAAGCTATCAGAGGATGACGCTTTGACAGAACAATGACAGCAAAGACAAATCGTGATCCATAGCCAATAGAGCCCTGGAACAGCAGTGCTGGCAGTAGGCTTGTTGGACCCTCAGGAAAATGTGAGGGAATCAGGCTGAGTGTGTAGCTCTTCTTCCCCTCCACGGATCCTAGCCAATAGTCTTAAAGTGCAACACTACAACATTCCCTGCTGCCTAACTTGGTGGTACTACTTCTGAAAAGCTTGCTTATGGAAGGAGTGCAAGAAAAGGAAGGGAATTCAGGATCCTGCATAACACGAAGGACATACTAGAGCTGGGAAAGGATAGCACTGAGCTAAAAAGATTTTTAAAGGATATACAACAATACACATGCAGTGTACTTGGTATTGTTCTCGTTGTACAATATAGGTAGGTAATTTAACAACCCATTCTATGGTTGTTCATATGTTCATGGATAAATATGGTTATCCATGGACATCCAAGATCATCTGTGCTCTGTCACTGGCCTTTGACCATGATAACTCCATAAATGGTTGGTCAGTATTTCATGGACAGGAGGAACATGCACAAATGCCTGGAAAATAAAACAGTATCGGGTGGACAACCCCCCACCAACAATGCTGCTCAAAGGAGCCTACAAATCATTTAAATGTTATTCTGTTTTACTACTCATCGTTTCTTCATTCCATGATTTTATGAAAGGATTCCGGGTTTGACAAATCAGCTGAGTTGTCCTTGAGTCTGACCACCACCAGCAGCATGATACCCTCATAGGTCAGGGACCTACTCTTTTAATTTAGCTGAGCTCTCATTGCTTTCTCTACCTGTCTTGTGAAGAGACCACTCCCTGGCTTCTTTTTTAAACAGCATGCTGGCCCATAAAGAGCACACTGATGGCCATTTGTGATGAGTACCTGTTAAGTTATTTTACAGAAAAATTGGTGAGGGTAAGAAGGACAACTCCCTTAGCTGAACACTGTAATCCTAAATTTTGCATGTGTAGCTTCAGGTCATCCACTCTGCTATTTCTGAAGACCCCGGTACTACTTCTATGCAACAAGAGGCTTTCTCTGTTGCTCCCCCACTAGTAGAATCACCTGCCTAGATCCACAGGCTCTCTATTTTAATCACTGTAAAAGGCAGCATTAGTTGACTGCTTGCAAATGCTTCAATTTCTTGATATCATTATTTGTTCATAATGATATTACAGCAGGATCTTCTCTTCACTTATTTGAATGTACTTTTACATATTTCAGTTGCCTAATTTTTATTTTTAACATGGGATTATTTTTACCTCCGAAAAGCAGAGCGGGCTGACAGTCATCTGTCCACCAGCACCAGTACCCCAGGATCCGGGTCTGGTCAGCGACTCACTCTCCTCCACAGGCCAGCACATGAAGTATCCCCCCTGACGGGGGACCTGGATCCAACCTGGGGGCACACTTCTCTAGTTCCAGCATGCGGTACATGGCCATCAACCGCCATGACCCCTCCCAGCAATCTTCCACCAAGCTTTATTCCCCTGCTGGAGCCGGATGTGTGATGATGTGAGCGCACTTACATGCCAACGTCTGCCATGCTCCAGACCCATTTCTATGCGCCATCCTTGTAGAGCCTCCGACTTCCATTAGGTGCCGCTACAGAATGACACACACCCCTTGACCCACCCCAGAGAGAGGAGAGCTGTTGTGGGACACTCAGTTCTCTCCCTCCCCTGCCAACCCCCAGTGATCCGAGTCTGTTCCCGAACCTGGGTCGCCAGCATGGCATGAAATGTGGCGTCCAGTGCCTCAACCCTCAGCGCCAGCAGGCCGGCACTCGTTTGCCTAATTTTAACATCTGGTTACAGTATTACCAATTGCTAATTATGTATTCATTTTGTCTTGTATAGATTGCATTTCTTCTTCGTATTATTACTAACTGTTGACTGCATGGGAGACAAGGTGGAAAACTTGGTTAGGAACTGGCTAATGGACAACGTGACAGGGAGAAATCCCTGTCACTGATTTAGGACCATTTTCTTCTCTCTGAAATCTGCTGCAATAGTTCTTTCTTTTCTGTAATCTATCCCTTAAAAATGTTCTAGTCTGGAAGGTTGGCCACCTTCAGATGAATCCTCCTCCCTCCTCCCTCCTCCCTCCCTCTATCTCTTACTATAACCCTCTAGTTTTCCTTATATCTTCTTTTTTTTTATTTAACTTTTTGGTCCCCGTCACTTCCTCCCACTAACTGGTGATGGGGACACATATGTATTTTATGGATTTTCTCCCCAAACCCTGTGGTGCCAGCTAGTCCCCTTCCACTTCCTGATACTTTGCTGCCCCCTCTCTATCTACGTTACCCACCAAACTTCCACCCAGTGGGAGCAGAAATATGGAGGGGTGCCAACCCACTCTCACCACCCTCAGGAGAGGAGAGCAGCCCACTAGCATGCTCAATCCTGCTCCACCCTCCCCCCCACACTGGCACCCCGACAACCCAAGGTCATTCTCAAAACCTGGTTGCCAGTTTAGCACAAGGTAAGGCATCAAGCACCTCAACCCTCTGTGCCACCAGGCCAGCCTTACATCTTCTTAAGGTCCTATTGAATCAGGGAGGTCAATGTAAGATGACCCCAGGTTAATGTGGGCATGCAGCTGTTAAAACATGCAGCACTGGTTAATAAAAAGATTTGTCTGAATAGTCAGCAGGAGTAAAACTTCAGATTATAATAAGAAACTGGCTTATAGTGGAATATTTCCCTTCATTGTGTGTATCATAAACTCAAGTAAACTACCTGTACATGAAAACGTACTATAAGTAAAAAGACTGGGGCTGCAACCCCCCTTTCCTTTGTGTTTCCTGGTCTCTGTTTACAACCCCAAATCAAAAGAAAAAGTAAAGTGAAATGTTACTAAAATATTTCTACTTTACGATAGTAGGTAGGATGCTCAGAATAGTGGTATAATTTAAAATAGGAACATTTCTGCTGCTGGTTTTTGTGTGCTGTAATCAGTGCTGCCTTCCCTGCTGCCTGCAGCAGATTTGTGGTTCCCCTTGTGGCTGTTTACTTGCTGACTGGTTTCGGTACATGCTGCAAAGCTAAAATGCCTCTTAGAAGGGAGGTTTAATAAATTTCAAGTAAAACGCTCTGAGAAGAGAGAGAAGAGGGGTTGATCTTGGTGAGAAGCATTAAAACAGTCTAATGGCTGTCTCTGTACCCTCTCTCTCTTGCCTTGACTCTCGTGTGCTTTGTGCACTGTGCACTTTCACCAGGACACCCCTCGGTCACCATAAAAGAAAACACAGCCCGAAACCGAGCCATAGAGATCTTGCTGAGCTCACTGTAGGAGCTGTGTTGTTTTAATTTAAATAGATACTTCTGCTAACTGGAGGTAAAAGAAATGGTCCCGTAAAGACACAGTCAGCTCAGAAGGCCAAAATGAAAGTTATGCCGATGGCTTGTAAATTGCAGCTGATGGTACCCCTGTAAACCTACAAGACATCATAAAAAGGCAGTCACTATACAAGCGGTTTGCATAAATATGTGTAAATAAATATTGCACAAACCCATATAAATAAACAACAGCCTGTACATCTAAATAACTCATTACTATGTATAGATTTCTCATGGGAAAGGAAAAAGGTATATAAATGGTTTAAAAGGGCTCTACCTGTGGGCTCTTTTAAAACATGTAGTCCACATGTCTTACAGGCAAGGCTGGAGAGGTTTGAGAGCAGTATGGTATGAACAGTCATTGATATAAAAACTTACCATATATTGTATTACTGAATATCAGGCCTTTAGGTCTTCCCTCTCCAAGAGTTGTATACTGACTGGGTCCCTATAGGAAAACAACATCCCCTAGTGCCCTTATTTTTTTACTAATGATGCTGTTAATCACAGCTCAGTGGAAAGTTTTTCACCTCCTCTTACTTCAATTTTCCTTTCTGGCAGGATGTTTTGTTGCCTGAAGGTTTCTATAGTTAATTCTGATGTTTAGCATGCCCTTTAGAAGTGTATAAATGAAAAAAAGGATTTAATTTGAATGTTTTAAAATTTTGCTGATGCAATGTCACCTGACTGCTAGGGGCTGGTATAAAAAGTCTACATAGACACCCTGAAGATAACTAGGTTCAATTACTGCTGACTAAATGCAGGTGCAGGACTGCTTGGATCTATTGCTGCACAGCAACAACAGTACTGGAGACAGAGTTGGCTTGCCACAAGTTTATACTGATTGATTTAATTTCTAATTTCCTTTCATTTCTGTGCAAGAAGTATTGCACGTTTATTTTGCTTTATTAAAAAAATAAATAATAAACATCACACTTGGAATACAGTGTGTTGAACCAGAATTGAAGTTGTTGAGTCCATCTGCTATCCCCCACTTCCACAGACAGGAGGCAGAGGGTGATGGTAAATGTGGTACAATCTGGGGAGAGGGGCAGTGATCAGTGGGGTACCTCAGGGATTGGTTCTTGGGCCAGTCCTGTTCAATGTCTTCATTAGTGATATCGCAGAGGGTCTGGAAGGAAAGTTCTGCCTGTTTGCAGATGACACCAAGATCTGTAACAGGGAGGATACTCCAGAAGGAGTGGAGAAAATGAGAAAGAACCTGGAGAAGCTTGAGAAATGGTCTGAGGAGTTTTAATTGTAAGGAGTTTTAACTGAGTTTTAATTCAAAGAAGTGCACAATTATGCACCTGGGGTATAGAAACCCTGGAAAGAGCTACAGGATGGGGAGAGGGGGTGCTGACAGTTACCAAGGTAGAAAGGGACCTGGGGGTTATTATTTCAGATGACCTAAAAATGTCAAAGCAAACCACAGGGGCAGCAGGGAAGGCCAGTGGCATGCTGAGGTGCACGGGCAGGGGTAATACCAGAAGAAGATGAGAGGTAGTGATGCCATTATATAAAAAACTGGTCACACCTCACATGGAGTACTGTGTGCAGTTCTGGAGGCCACACCTTTGAAAGGACATTAATAGGCTGAAAACAGTTCGGAGAAGGGTGACTAAAATGGTACAGGGCTTGCACCACAAAACATATGAGGAGAGATTAAGGGACCTCAATATGTACTCACTGGAGAAGAGGAGGGAGAAAGGGGACATGATAGAAACATACTACCTCAAGGGCAACAACAAGGTGCAGGGGGGAGACATCTTTCAATACAGGAGGAGTACAAGAACAAGGGGGCATGACATGAAATTGGAAGGTAGCAGGTTAAGATGGAATGTGAGGAAGTTCTTCTTCACAGAGAGGGTGGCAGACACATGGAATGGTCTGCCACAGGAGGTGGTGGGAGCAAGCATGGTGGTTGGATTTATACATGCATGGAACAGGCATAGAGGAACCATAGAGGTAAAGCAGAGGGATGGTTAGAAGCTGTAATCAAGTACAGGGCTTATGGACAGACTACATGGACCTAGTAGTCCTTTTCCGCTGACAGTTTCTATATATTATGTCTTGTATATATGGTATTCCTACTGGTCTATCATGTTGCCATCTTCATGTCTTGGTTCATGCCTGAAAATGATCCCTGTGCACCCACTTGGTGAAAGAAAGAAAGAAAGAAAGAAAGAAAGAAAGAAAGAAAGAAAGAAAGAAAGAAAGAAAGAAAGAAAGAAAGAAAGAAAGAAAGAAAGAAAGAAAGAAAGTTGAAATCTTGTGTTTTGAACACCAGTGAAGCAGGCCCAAAGGAACTTATTTTCCCACTTCAACCTTGTCACACAGCATGTTTTGCAGGAAGCGCAAACTGGGAATGTCCAAGTTGTTGGCAACCCATATGAGCTGCAACAGTGAATCTGAGATTATGGAGATCCAGAATTTCTTGTGCAGAGCACATCTCAGTGCCACTTCCAGCTTTCTTCCAGAAGGGAAGGTTGTGTCTGCTGATGGAACTCCTTATTTGAAAAAAGACTGACAGGTTACATTAAGAAGTTCATACAACCATTATGCAATTACTGGAGTCCAACAGCTCACCTAGACAAACTCATGATCTTCCTCATGCTCAGACCCATCACATCTTCTGTTTACCTCTGATAAACAATTACCTATGACCGTAAAATTAGTTCATGGATCATGTTTGAACCTTCACAATGGCTTCGACTTAATCTATATTCTTATCCAGAAATTTATCCGGATTGGAGCAGCTTTTTCAGCCTCAAGAAATAACATTCAGGCATACATCATCAAGAGACTTGGAAGATGGACTTCATCACACTGTAAATAATACATCCTAAACCAGAACCAGAAATCGGCACAAGCATTTAGGGTCATTTCCTCTTAGTTTGCCCAGAGGACAGGCAGTTCAGTAGCCACGGGTCCTCAGAGGTTTCCTTCTTGGTGGGGAGAGTCCTCTCCTGTGTGCTGCTGGTCACACTGTCCATGAGTTGGAAGAGGTAATCTTTATGGGCCTTCTATGCCCTTCATGTTGCCTGGCTTATCTACCAAGGGTGGGAATAGAGAAAGGCAAAAGTCTGACAAGTATATGAAAGCACTACTCTATTCTTCAGACAATGAATGGGAGGGCTGAAGCCTGTGGTTAAATGTGGGGGAATAGCTCCTCCCACATCCCAAATAAAATCCATTTTCTCACAGTAGCCCAAGGGTGGGAATAAAGAAAGTCAAAAGTCTGACAAGTATGCACAAGCACTAGTCTATTTTCCAGACAATGAATGGAAGGGCTAATGCCTGTGGTTCAGTGTGGGGGAATAGCTCCTCCCACATCCAAAATAAAATCCAGCCTCTCATAGCAGCCCATGCCAAGTGTAATTCCAAGCAATCACCATTCTCCCCATCCTCATTCAGCACTCTGCTCAGGCTTGGTGCTGGGCCTTCTATACCCTACGCACTACCATGCTTATCTGTCATGGGTGGGAATACAAAAAGACCAAAGTCTGACAAGTATACACAAGCACTACCTATTCACCAACACTGAAATTTAGTTTAGTTTCTTTTTTAACCCCTGAAGCAGCAGCGGGGCAGAATGAATTTAGACTGGAAAATGTGCAGGGTGGAGGTTGAAGGATTTGTCTGACAAATGATTTGATCAGGTATTTAAGGCCACAGAACTCCATCTTTATTTTTTATTTTATTTTCCTGTGAGTGTAACTTAAATAAAACAGAGGCTGCCATGGGGCAAGTCCAGTGGCATGTAGAGATGAGGTGCTGGGTGCCTCACCTCTTGTCATGCAGGCCACCTAGGTTTGGAAATGGATCTGGGTTGCTCATGGACTGGCTGGGAGAGGGAGGGTTAAATATCCTTAGAATAGCTCTACTCCCTTGTGGAGAGGGGAATATCAGTCCTGCAGCTTGATTGCCACCAAGAGGAATCTGGTTGGCAGCACCAATGAACAGCAAGGGAGGGGAAATGCATGCCTAGATGCCAGGGGCATCCCTGCAAAGGTGAAGTATGCACATCACATCACTGCATGTGCATTGGCCCCAGGGAAGAAAAAGAGAGGAAAAACCCTCTGACCAAAGCTTGATGATGGACCAGTCCCTTGCAGGCTCCATACCAATGACCGGACAACTCTGGTCAGGTCCTGTATTAGTGGACAATGGAGAAGATAAGTCCCAGAAAAGTTGGGTGATGGGACGGGAAAGACCAGACTGGGAAGCCAGTCAAAGCAATTATAGGATAAACACAGAGTGGAAAAATTCAGGCTGTCATGAGACACTAAGTGTCTCATTAAGGGTGTCAAGGAAGGTGACAATGTGTCAATGTGTGGCAATGCGGATGTGTGTGGTGGCTTCTGTGGTGTATAAACCATGATGACAAGAACTGAAGGAAGAAGGTATGCAGTGGGAGAAAAGGAAAAAGAGGTAATGCCAATAGTTATAGCAAACAACCAGTTCTGTTAAGTGTGGTGGAGAATGAGCTGAGATAAGGACTGGGAGTCTTAGTGGTGTGGCAAGGAATTCATCTGAGAGAATGACTAGGACTGGGTATGTGATCGTCCATCTAAAGAAACCATGGTTCTTTAGTCCTCTAATGTCAACTAGCTCCATGCCCACTGTAAACAATAACTTTCCCAACCTGTCCCAGTTATTCAGAGCATCTGGTAATGTATTTATTTAGTTTTTGTTGTCTGGGAAGGAGGACTAGACAACAATTCTGCCTATTTTCAGCCTCATCTCAGGGGAAGGGGACACAGAAAGATGCCAACTAACACTGAATCAGATTAAGCTATTGGTGGTATTTTTGGTGAATGATGAAAGCAACATGAGCAAACCAGAAGCACAATGGTCTCCTGCTGTTCCTCTTGAGTACTCTGAGGTCCCCTTCACATGCTGATACTGTAAGAGATACAGCCCAGTCTGTAAAGACAAGGTCTTCACTTGTTAATCTTGTATAAACCAAGTGACATCTTGTATAAACAAAATGACATAAAGATGCCAGTGGTGCCAGTACCACCACAGCCACCTCTGCAATGTATGCATTGACAATTTACTTTCTCCCTTGAGGCATTATATGTTTAGCCCCAGCCCCCAAATCAGGCACCAGCAGCAGTAGCAGCATTAAGACCCATGCTGATTCTCAGTCACTGTGTGAGGAAGATGACAGTAAGTCTGTGTCTGGCACTAATACTACTGTATCTTGTCACCTGTGGAAAAAGTGAAATTATTTGGGGTACAGTGTAATGCAGTATACCAACCTGATTTAAAACCTATTTGGTGAGATTTGCTTGGGGCTGGTTCTTTGGCTGCCGGGCTTGGAGGAGCAGACACAGGGCTGATACACTCTCGCGAGAGAGAGTCGGGTGTGAGCCAAGACCACCTCCCACCCCTCTCTCCCAGAGCTCTGCTAATTTATAGGGAACACCTGCCCTGCAATTGGAAGAAAAGGCTGCAGGTGCTGCTCATGTAGTTCTAGTCACTTGGGGTTGGATTCAAGGCTGGGAGAGAGAAGCTTGAGGGAGTTGTTCATTTCCTTATAAGTTTACTGTGTTGTACTGCACCTAGTAACAGGGTTACCAGTTTACTGTGGGACTGTATCTAGGATTAGTGGGTGACCTGATTAGGCAGTAGGGGTGTATCTTGGACTAGTGGAGAACCTGGTGGCTCACCCAAGGAAACCTACTTGGAGGGGGATGGGACCACACGTCATTAGGGCCGGCATCTTTGGGAGGGTGGTGGGGTGCACAGGGTGTGGAGCAGCCATGATACTGGACTGGGCTTGGAAGTTTGGTGGTTTCCCAGTGTGCTACCAGCTGGCACATCTTAGGGAGGAGGTTGTGGGGATTAGGAGACAGCTAGGGGAAGGGGGGAGGTATGGTTGGGGAAGGAGGCAGGGGATCTCCAACGGGGTTGCACCAAGCACTGAGGCAGGGACATAGGAAAAGGAATGCAGGAGAATACTCGGGGGTCACATAGGGACCATGGCAGAGAGGGCCCAAAAGGAGGACACTACCAAGGAAGCAGGAAGGTAATTGGGGACCCTCACAAAGGGGGGGCAGAGGGACAACATTCTCAGGGAAGTAGGCAGATGGCTGGGGCTAGACAGAAAGAAGCAAGGCAGGGAGGTGGATCGGATCTTACACTCAGTAACCGCTTCAATTCTCTTCTTCTGCTTGAGGATGAGGGGGGGTGATGTAGCCATGACAGGGGTGGTTAGAGATGGAAAGATGTGGGGGCAGGAGGTGGGGCCAGTTAGCAGGAGGAACAGGGGGGAACCTGGAATGCAGGAAAATGGGGGGAGCAGTGAATCAGAGCAGGAGGGACAGGGGAAAGAGGGAGGAAAGCACAAGGAGAAGGACCAGTTGGGAGGAAAGGGCAAGGAGAAGGACCAGAAGTACAAGGAGGATACAGTAAAGGGAGCTGAGGGTTTAGGCCAGGGGAGCATGACAAGCATGGAGGGACTAAACGGAGACAGGAAGGAAGGGAGGATGAGCCAAGCTAGTTTAGTGGATGGGGGAGAAGGACCAGTCATGAGCAGTGAGGGGAAAGTTAGCGAGGTACAGAAGGATACTCAGGAGGAGGAGAGGCATAGGATCAGAGGGGAGGCGGTGGCCAGGGTAAATAAGGAGGGGGCGGCATGTGGCACCCAGATAGGGGGAGGAACAAGGAGCCGGTTGGGTGGATGGGCCTGTAGAAAGGATGGGGACATGGAAGGGGGGGAAATGGAGGAAAAGGTGCAGTCATAGTGCTCCTGTTGGGGGATTCTATGATCAGGGGTATCAAATGGGATAGGGAGGAAGAAGCCTGGCCAGTTATAACAAAATGCTTCCCTGGATTAACGGTGCACAGGGCCAAGCATGAGGTATATCAGCTGGCAAAGGATTGTGGGGGTTCCCCAGACATACCGGTCCACCTGGGTACAAATGACATTGAGGGAAATAGCGAGCTAGAGATACAGGCAAGATTCAGGGAGATTGCCAGGGTCTGTCATGACATAGGATGCACAGTTTCCTTCTCAGAAATCCTGCCAGTGCCAAGGGCTAGTGGGGAACACAAAAGGAAGATCAGGGAGATAAACCAGTGGCTCAGGGAGTGGTGTGAGGCCAGAGGATATGGGTTGATGGGGGATTGGGGGGAGACCTGGGAGGTTAAGGAGCTGTATGCTAGAGATAGGCTCCATCTCAATTTGGAGGGGAGGGGAATCCTTAAGTTGAAAATAGAGGGTTTCATTGGTGAAAAGTGGGGTTAAAACTTGTGAAGGGGGAGGCATGGAAGAAAAGGCTGTTGAGGGGGTGCCGATAAAGGAGAGACTCTGTCTCCACCCCCCTTGGGAGCTGGAGGAATGCAGGAAAAGTCCGACTGGTAAAGTGCAGACCAGGGGAAAACAGAATCCCCATGGGAACATGAGCAGGGGAAATGTAAGTATAGGGAGAGGGTGGAAGGTAGTCCTGCTAAATGCCAGGAGCTTGTGCAATAAAATGCCTGAGCTCCAGGCGATGCTAACTGAGGGAGCAGTGGATGTGGCAGCAGTCACTGAGACCTGGGCCACCGCAGGACACGACTGGGACCTGAACCTGGAGGGTTACACTATGTTCAGGAAGGACAGGGGGGAGGGAAGGGAGGAGGTTAGCAATGATAGTCAAAAACTGCATTGGCATAGGGGGAGTAGAAGAGGCGGAGGGAACTGTGGAGGCGATTTGGGTCACCTTGATAACAAGGGGGGGCAAGAGAGTAAAAATAGGAGTGGTGTATAGACCTCCTGCACTGGCAGAGGAACTGGAGGAGAGTCTGGTGGCAGATGTTGGGAGACACTGCAGACTGGGCAGTGAAAGGGTGGTGGTGATGGGGGACTTAAAAATGCCAGGAACAGACTGGGAGACTATGACATCCTCAGTGGCCAGGGAACAGAGGTTGTTGGATGTCTTTCAAGACACGTTCCTAACTCAGCAGGTGGGGGAACTGACCAGGGAGACGTGGGGACTGGATGTGGTCCTGGCAGACAGCGACCAGAGTGGGGGCCTGGAGGTAAGGAACCTGTTGGCGGGAAGTGACCATGCCACGGTCTGGTTCTGCCTGGACCTAGGAGGGGTAGAAGGCTGCACAAAGACGGATGTAACTGACTTCAGGGGGGCAGATTTTAAGGAAATGGGAAGGATCCTTAAGGAGCATTTGCATGGGATTGGGTCAGACATGGACGCTGATAGTAGGTGGGAAATCATCAGGACAGGGGTGCAGGATGCTACCAGCACCTGTACAAGAGTAAGACGAAAATGCGGTAGGGCCCGAAAACCCTGCTGGTGGACCACGGAGGTCCAGGAGGTGGTGCGGGGAAAGAAGGCAGCCTATAGGCAATTCAAGTGCTCAAGGGGTGAAAGGGATCGAGGGGAGTACGAGCTGATGGCTAGAAGGGCCACTAGGGTGGTGAGGGCAGCTAAGGCAAGGAAGGAGCAGAACCTGGCCAGGGAAATTAGGAGAGGGAACAAGGGGTTCTTTAGATACACTGGGAAAAAATGAAGGGTGAAGGGGCAGATTAGCAGGATTAAAATAGGGGAGAGATGGGCACAAGACCAGGGGGAGCAGGCTGAGGTACTAAATCAGTACTTCACCTCAGTTTTCACCAAGGAAAATGGGGGTGCTGCATCATACATGGGAGGAGACAGTGAAATTGAAGAGGGGGGGACCCTTACCGATCGGTGGGTCTGGGGAGAGGGGGAGGCATCACCGGCAGGAGGGGGGAAGGCTAAGCAGGGAGAAGAGGTAGCAGAAGTGGAAATCAGAGCAAAGAGAGTGAGAGAAGCCCTCAGGTCCCTTAAGACAGAGAAAGCACCAGAGCCGGATAAATTACATCCCAGAGTGCTGAAGGAACTTGCGGATGTCCTGGCGAAACCCCTGGCGGAGCTTTTCACCATCTCTCTGAGGACAGGGTGGGTGCCCCAGGATTGGAAGGTGGCACATATAGCGCCTATCCACAAGGGGGGATCAAGGGAGGTGGCAGGGAACTACAGGCCTGTCAGCCTGACATCGGTGGTGGGCAAGGTGATGGAGGGCATTGTCAAGGAGAGGCTGGGGGGGACCTGGAAAAGTCAGGGTGCCTGGACGATAGACAGCATGGATACAGGGTGACCTGGAGGCTCCGGAAAGATGGTCTAGAAAGTGGAAGCTGAGGTTCAATGCAGGGAAATGCAAGGTACTGCACCTGGGGGCCAGAAACCCGGGCCAAGTGTACACCCGGGGGGGGGGATGCTACAAGTCTCGATGGCTGAGAGGGACCTGGGGGTGGTGGTAGATGTCAAGATGAACAACTCGGAGACTTGTAAGAGGTCAGCAGCCAAGGCCAATGGGATGCTGGGATGCATCGCTAGGGGGATCACCTCTAGAAGGAGGGAAGTGATACTCCCTCTGTATAACTGCTTGCTGAGGCCGCACCTCGAGTACTGCATGCAGTTTTGGAGGCCACACTTAAAGAGGGACATTAGACTCCTGGAGAGGGTCCAGAGGCAGGCAACCAAAATGATTTGGGGCTTGGGGGACAGGACCTATGAGGAGAGGCTCGAAGAGCTAAATATGTACACATTGGAAGAGAGAAGGGACCGGGGGGACATGATAGAGGTCTTCAGGTACGTGAAGGGGTAAATGGGGAGGAACAGTCAGGGTGCTTCAAAGGAAGGAGGAGGGGCCACTAGAGGCATGGGTGGTGGAAGCTGGAGGGAAGATTCAGGGGAGAAAGGAGGAGGTGCTACTTCACTGGGAGGGTGGTGGAGCCATGGAATACGCTGCCTAGGGGGCTGGTGGAGGCAGAGATGGTGGAGGGGTTCAAGAGGGGGTGGGAAGGTGCAGGGGAAGGGTTCTGGAAGCAAAATCCAATGCAGCGAGACTATCCAGAACTGGGAAGGGAGAAGCCAGAGAAGGCGAAGGGGGGGCAGCAAGGTCAGCACCTAGGGTGGGGGCTGACCAAACGAGCAGACGCGAAAGACCGTTAGACCTATTCTGCTGGCATTTTAGTATGTTAGTATGTAACCCCCCTTTTAAAGCAAGCCACTAGTTCTTCTGCCCCCACCAAAGTAGCTTAAAGTGGAGGAGAGTTCATTGAGAAGCGTATGGAAGTGAGTGTTTTAGAGCAGCATGGCTTTTGGAGCAGGATAAGCATGAGAGTGAGGATGTAGAGTAGGGGGAAGCAGAAGAACACAAGCAGAAGATGGTAAAAGGGCAGGAGAAAACTGAAAAATCATCTGAGACAGATGAGTAGCATGAGGAAGTGGTAGAAGAAGTTGAAGAGAAGGAGAGGCAGTAGGAAAAGCAGTAGAGGAGGAAGCACATGCAGGAGAGGAGGAATATGAAGCAAAGGAGGTTGAAAGTTTGCTGTCAGTTATGACAAGTTCTGATGATGAATGTAGAGAATTGCTTGTAGCAGTATGTGTCCTTGTACAAACAGATACATTTTATTGTACTAACAAGTAATTTTCAGATGATGAGTGTGATACAAAGTGGAGGCCATCACAAGTAGCGCTGTCTACCTTAAAACCAATAATGCAAAAGTGGAAGGAAAGCAAGAAAGGATGTTAGTTGGGTAGGGAAATCTAAAGACCATGTCCATCTTCAGCCCCCAGACCACCTCATTGTAACCCCAGTGTTACTGCCAGTGCTGCCCTACCAGGTCATCCAGCCTAGTTGTCATTCCCCTGAGACAAAAAAAGCAATCCTTTCTTACACAGAAACATAGACTTTGATGGCAGAGAAGGATCACATGGCCCACATAGTCTTCCCATTTCCCTACCTATTGGATAAGATGCAGATCCTAGTTAACCAACAGCCTACTTCTTCCTAACCCCCCACCAGAACTGCCTTATGTCTGTCCCATGCATTCTTGAATTTCCCCACTGTTTTTGACTCCATGACCTCCTCAAGAAGGCTGTTCCATGCGCCCACTGCCCTCTGTGCAAAATTTCTTCCTCACATTGCCCCTGAGCTGTCCCACTTTATCTTCAAATTGTGCCCTGTTGTTTTTGCACATCTCTTTTTCTGAAAGATGCTACCTTCTTGGACTTTATTGATTCCCTTGAGGTACTTGAAAGTTTCTATCATATCCCACCTCTTGCTCCTTTCCTTGAGGGTATACATATTAAACTCCTTTAGTCTCTCTTCATATGGCTTCTGTTGCAGACCCTGCACCATTTTTGTTGCCCTCCTCTGGACTGCCACCATCCTATCTATGTCCTTATGGAGATGGGGGGGATTCACAAAACAATTTGAAGGTGCAAAACCTTCCCTAAGTCCCCCAAAGTTCTGTAGCTGCATAAAAAAGGGGAAATTGCTCTGAGTGCTATAGACAGACTTCCACAGCTGCAGATAAAAATACACTATGGACTGTGGAAAAAAGTGTAGCTGCAGAAGTTTCTGAGGAAAAACAGTCACTAATAATTATGGCACATCCCCTTAAAGGCTATTCTCAGCCAGTGTTTTTCTGCATTTGCGGAAAAAAATTTACACTACAGAGAGTGAGGAGAAACACTCCCTGACCAAAATGCAGTGCCACAATAGAAATACAATTACAGTGGAGATCAGGCACAAGTAATAGCAAATCAGTGGGTGTAAATCAGTGGCAGTTGTTCCAGCAACACTAGCATACATTGTCATTGAAAGACAACAGATGACAACCACCAGACCCAGTGCAGCCCATGAAGGAGCCCCACAGGCAGTGGAAGCTGAACAGCCTGCAATGAGTGCTACTGCAGCAGGCAAAAGAAACATTCCAGGGAGAGACACAACCATCAGTTACAGACAACCACTGTGGTGCATGGTTTTGCTGGTCCCAGTGGTGCTGCAGTGTTCCCAGTTGAGGGAATGGTTGCTGATCACTCTGTGGGTACTTTCAACTACATCTATGGCTAGATTGTCAAAGTCTGCTGCTCCAGCTAATATGAATCACCTGTTGTTGTGCCTCCTATGCTTTTTCCACAGCTGTGGATCCACAGTTACAGATTTTCATCACATGCAGAATTTCCACAGCTGCTGAATTTCCACAACTGCTGGGTTTTTATGAATTTCTGCATGTGCACAATTTTTCTTTCAGAATATCCCACACCAGCATTTATTTCCTCAGTGCTGCAGGCTTTTTTCCCACAGCTGCAGGATTTTTGGCTGTCTTTGTGAATCCATGCCAGAGTCTCCAGAACTGCATGCAGCACTCCAGATGGGGTCTCACCAACTGTCTGTACAG
Organism: Neoceratodus forsteri; assembly: GCA_016271365.2. Lineage (NCBI taxonomy): Eukaryota > Metazoa > Chordata > Ceratodontiformes > Ceratodontidae > Neoceratodus > Neoceratodus forsteri. The sequence goes on from CM028130.1 coordinate 63,244,513, forward strand.
AGGGAGAACAACTTCCTGTTTTCTACTGGTGATGCCTCTCCCTATACATCCCAGTATCCCCCAGCCCTCTTTACTGCCTTCTCACATTGCTTGCTTACTTTTAGGTCATCTGATATGACTACCCCCAAGTCCGTTTCCATTTTTGTTGTTCCTGCTCCCCACTGTGTACTCTTCCCCTGGATTTTTGTTTCCCAGGTGCATTGCTTTGCACTTCTTTGCATTGAATCAAAACTGCCATACTTTTGACCATTCCTCCAACTTTGCCAAGTTCCTTCTCATCCTTTCCACCCCACCTTGTGTATCAACCCTGTTGCAGATCTTTGTGTCATATGCAAAGAGGTATACTTTTCCTTCCAGTACCTCCACAATTGTGTATCAACCCTGTTGCAGATCTTTGTGTCATCTGCAATGAGGCATACTTTTCCTTCCATTCCCTTCACAATGTCACTTATAAAGGCATTGAAAAGGGCCTGACCCAGTACTGAACCTTGCAGTACCCAGCTAGTAATCCCCCTTTCTTCAGAGTGGATTCTGTTTACTATTACCCTTTGTGTCCTGTTGTCGAGCCAATTTTTTACCAACGCTACCACCCTGGGTCACCAGGCTACCACCCTTAGTCACCAATCTATCACTCACAAGGAACCATTGAAGTCCAGTCATGCAGCTAAAAAGCAAAGTGATCTTGTACACTGTGGTGTTATGTTACTGAAGACACCTCAGATCCTTTGAGAACATCTTGCAATCTGTGACAGAAAGATTAGTTGGGGTAAGTTTACTCAGATATTGAGAACCAGTGTTCTAGCTGATCATCTAAAGGATGAACATGGCATCTTCTAAACAATCACACTGATTGCCAATCCCCATTCAGGTCATAAGGCCCAACAGAGGCAGTAGTGACAGGCATGGGTAGAGGCATAAGACAATTTTTGCAACTTAAGTAGCCAACCTGGCAGCAGCAGCCATGGCAGCTAACTGATGCAGGTTCTGGTGCTAGATCAAAAATACTATTCCAAGCCTCACCAGTAGTGCTGAGTGAAAATGCAAATTCTGATTTCACAGATTGTTCACAAAAGTTCACAAATTTCATGCAATTTCAGGAACTTTTGCAGAGTTTTCTGAAATTCTTTAATTGATCATATCTTTTTCAGACTTTCAGCTAGAGGCCTCACATTCTGCATGCTTATTGTTGAGCAATGGCCTGAAAAGGATGTCATGTTCCATGACATTTGGATGAGGGGTGGGGAAGTTATAGGGGCTCAAAGTCTGGCACTATATTATTCATGTAAAAATGTCTTCAAATATTGCTATGCTTACAACACAGCTACATTTCGGGCTAGATCATTGAAAAATATTAAGCATATTTTCTTGGAATAGTGATATAAACTGCTAACTAGAGGGGTAATTGGTTATGAAACGTGTAAGTTACATGACTTCAGAATGTAACAATTTGATTATTTGTTTCATTTTGCGAACAATGTTAAACTATTGTTCATAGCTCAATTTCCATTGTAGGTATGCACTCAAGGTTTGGCATGCATACCAAAGAAAATTTGTCCTGGAATCTAATTAAGCTGGATAAACATGGTTTTGTAGGTAAACATTTATTGTGGATACTTTAGAAATTACTAGTTGGCAAAATTTACTCAACAATTCATGGACGCATAATAGGTAATGCTAGTAAAATTCCACTTGTCGAATTTAACGTTCATAAAACTTTTATCACCCCTGAATCAGGTTACCTGCACTAGCATCATAACCCTGCAATGCCCAAGCAACACTCCTTTGACAGTAATGCCCAGCATCCTTCTTCATCATCTTGACTAAACATATCAAGATACTTCTGTCACAATGGCCTAAGTCACAACTAGTTGTAAGGCTTGGCATCACTTGGCGCCACCGTTTTCAAACAGTAAAAATATACATTATTATCTACAGGGATGTTAATAAGTCAAGATGTGGCATTAGAATTAGAATGTCTTGGCAGACAAGGGCTGTTTGGCCCATCCAGTCTGCCCATCTTTTCCCAGCCTATACTGTGTTCTAGTGGTTAGCTGGCATATTGCAAGAAGACAGGCTAGTGGGCAAAGATGTCCATGACTATTCTTTATGGTTTGTCACTCAAGATAGTGAACTGTAACTGGGCACCAATATACCTTTGCTCTTTGCTATGGTGCCTCTTATGAATGCTACTTTAATGCCACTTTACAAGCCTGTAACATCCTGAACAATGGCAATTCAAGTGTATGACTGGGAAAAATGTATGGTCATGGATTCAATGAAAGTATCACAACATTTGACAATTTCACAAAAGCTCATGAAATTCAACTTTAATTATTGATGGGTTTTTTTTGTATCTTTGGCTGCTTATAGCATGGCCAGCTAATGAGTGAGAAATAAGAGCATTGACACCCACAGCCACTTTTTTATTTCCATATTGTTTTTTTCTCCTGGCCTGCAGCTTACTTCTGAGGGGTATGCCCTTTTTCACTGGGATATGTCCTGATCAGGCTGAACCCAGCCATCATTCAATTGGGTACTGGGTTTTTCCTTCCACATTTCTTCCATCCTACCTCCCTTGCTGGGGACGGTGTCTCTCTCAGCCTCACACAGCTACAGCTTCCTCGGTGGCAGGAGCAAGCTCCCTGGCCCAGCCGCAGGGGTCGCTGTGCTTGTGGAACCCACTGCCAACCCTTCCTGACTGAAATGTACAAATGAGCAGCAGTTGTCTCATCCACGGCCTGACTCCAAATGTGTCTTCTCAGGTTTGCTTTCTATCCTTGTTTGTCGGTATGGCAGCATGATGCTGTGTGGATGAATCATGGGGGTAGCCTCAAAGTCTAATATCTAGGGTCAATGAACAAAAACAAATTGGTTATATTCAGTTCTCTAGCTTTAATGTTATAGAGGCTTAGAATTCTGCAGTTTACATAATTTTGAAACATATTTTAAAATTTCTGACAGTTTGGAGGCTTATAACTCTGTCACCTTTAAAGATATATATTTGAAACTTGGTACACTTCTGTATGGACAGTGGTAAAGTTGTCATGCCAAATGTGGTGAAATGTACACAAACACTTTTAAAAGTAGATGGAAATTGTGAAAATCACAATTTTGTCAACATTTCAAAAACATTTCATTGGACTTTCATGAAATTTCATGAAAGCAAAATCAGAATTTTGCCAGAATTCTACTGAGATGAGATCAGTTTCACCCAGCCCTACTCATTAGCCAGGCCCAGTAGTTTACCATCAGCAGTAATCCAACATTTGTTGCAATGAAGTAAACTACGCTGTCTGAGTAATTACATGCCAACTCAAAACTGCCACCAAATACCCAAACTCTGTTTGAATCACAAACTGATTGAGAAGATGATGGCCATTAAATTTCAACCAATCCCCATTGTAGAGGACTCTGACTTTCAAAGACTGTTACATGAACTGAAACTGAAATACCACACTCCATCATTCTTCATGTTTTCCAAGCATGTTCTCCCTTGGACTACAAGTATGCAGGCAGATGGTGACAGATCTGAAGGAGGTTGTAGTAGTTCATGTACATTTCGCTAGTGATAGCTATAGCAGTACTGTAAACAAAAACTTCTCAAGTTTCACCACCCTTTGGATTATGCCTAAATGGGCTTTACCACCATTCACAACTTGACCTTACAACCATCAACCCCTAAAACAGTTATATGGAAATAGACAACCTCACAGAGGCACACCAGTAGAGGATGTGCCTTAGTTACAGTGTCAATTATGGAGGGAAACACAATGGAAGAACATTGTGTGATTCATCCAATCATGATTGGACATTAGGATAAACTCTCATGATCCAATGGTGGGGCCATTCATGATAGAAACTGGGAGTAACATGTTGAAGGCTATGAATGATAAGTAATTCTTCTGTGCACCTTCTTTTTCAAATTAACTGAATATGGTGGTACATCATGAACAAGACATGCATGCACAACTAAAAGAATTGCAGGAGTAGCCGGGATTATGTGGGGGAAGAGGTCCTCCCACAGCCTATAAAGGTAATGACTCCTCCTCTTGAAACCGTCCTTTTCGCCCTTTTCGCTTCGTGCTGTGTGCTGGAGCTAGCCCCCACAACTCGTCTCCCTTCTCTTCCTGCCTTTCTGACCCCTTTGCTTTGTTTGTTTCCCCTTCCCTCCTCTCCGTTTGTTTTTTCCCTTTTCTGTGTGGGAGAATCCCACCTGCCTCTAGCTGCAGCTCCAGTTTGTGCTGTTTCCTTTGATCGTTTGGCTCCTCCATGGATTCCCTGACCAGCCATCTTACGCTCGCTTGGATGCCTTGAGAGCTGCCACACTCTGTCTCCACTTTCTTTGGCTCCGCCGCTTCTGCCTTCAGGTGCTGGACCCTTGCTACCTCTTCACTTGAGCCGTGGCCTTTCCTGCATCTGCCATCATTCTGGCTGCCGCTGTGCTTGTTTTGGACATTCCTGTCGGAGCAATTGGTTCTAGCCCTCCACAACAAGAGACGCAATTTCAGCCTAAGGAATCAACATGGGTTGCCTTTCTCCGCACTGAATTTGGCTGGATTGCTATATGGAAGCAATTCTGTGCGGCATCACTCAATGCCTTCCCTGCAGCCATTACACACTGCTGCCAAGCTGGGCTCCTGTCTCCTTCTCCCTGCTGTTTGCTGGCTCCTGTTTACATGATCGGCAGCTTGCTGCTCCCTACCAGGGCCGCCGACCTCCTCTTCGGATCTGTTCTTGCTTCCTCCCTGCTCGTCCTTGGTATGCCTAGCCTAACTCTCCCATGGTGCAGCCTTTTGCCCACACACTGGCCTGCCTTACAAATGCTGCAATACATTGCCAACTTGCTACAGCTTTGATGAGCCCTACAAAATTCGCATTGCTCGCCCTACTATTCAGGCACCCACTGCATGCTTGCTGAGCCTCTGGGTCACCTGATTGCACCTCTCAATGTATTTCGCTAGAGCGGACCTCATTCCTGTATGCTACTGCTGGAGGTAATCCCTCAGTTTATTCATTCTCTTTGGGACAGATCTTTCGACTTTGGCTGGAGTGCGAGGTGATTCAAGTTATTAATCTGCACCTCACCCCGCTATCATGTTGCCTGCAAACAGCATTCACCACCTGCACAGACTCGCCTTGCAGTTGTATTCTTTAGCTGACCATTCTTGGGGGCTGCTCTGTACCTGTTTTCTCTATTGCAGCATCGTAGTCACTAGCAGTCAGACCCTCGTGTACCAACCTTTAAGGATCCGGCTACCTGACATTTAAGTGGCTTGCTTCGAATGTACCTATGCCAGTCTTATTTCCTAAGCTACTGCTGCCTTGAATGCAACCGTCTGGTTCCCTGACTTCCTTGCATAGCGGACACCTGGGATGACTCATTGAAAGGTAACTCCGAATTATATGTATATTGGCTGGGCCTCCCACTTGGACACTATCAGACTACCTCAGTGCTCATTCAGCAGCTTCCAGGATTGCTCTCTTTCCATCTACCTCGCCAGCATTGGGCCTTCGGCTTAGCCTCTAATGGTTCTTCCTATAGGGCTTCTACAGGGCCTGTATGGTTCCTCAGGCTTCTCCTTCAGTGTGCTTCTGGATGTTTCCTTCAGCTCCTCGACCATACCTGCCTGCAATGCTTTATCTAATTGCACCTTGGCTTCTCTCATGGACTTCAGATTCAGGATGTTCTTTGACTCGACAGGTTGCCTATTCTTCTGCCATGATATTCGCTGCAATCCCTTCCATCCTCGAGCTGCAGGATCCATTGGTCTTCAGCATCAATTTCCTTTCCTAAGTCTGATTTACAGTTACGATGCTACTTTGCACTCAACTGGCTCAGGCTGCTACCTCCCTTTCAATACCTACTTTCTTCTACACTGCCTCACCCAGCTTGGGGCATAGAATTATGGCTTTTACATCCTGCTTTGCCCTTCGGGCTGGGATGTTTACCTACTTCTACTCTGTGCCTGCCTCGTTCAGCTCGGAGATTCACAGATTCTATTACCTGCCTTTGCCCATCGGGCTGGGAGATTTCCATTCTACTCCCTTGCTTCTACGACCTGCCTTCGCCCATCAGGCTGGGATCTTTTCATACTACTTGATTGCTTCTATGTCCTGCCTTTCGCCCATCGGGTTGGGAGGCTTATCTATTCATCACATGCTTCTCTGACCTGCCTTCGCCCATCCAGCTGGGAGGTTTACCTACTCGTCTGCCTCTATGATCTGCCTTTGCCCATTGGGCTGGGAGATTACATTCTACTCGCTTGCTTCTATGTCCTACCTTAGCCCATTGGGCTGGGAGGTTTACTTACTTCTGCTCTTCTTCTTCCTCACCAGATCAAGGGCCTGGAGATTCCCGCATTTTACTATATGCTTACCTGCTGCAGTATAAGCTGTCCAGAAGCTCCTTTATTTTGGATCCGGATTAGGCCGTTTCTTCATTCCTCCTCTATCCTTGGATGCTTTGCCTTGCTGCTTCAGCCATGTGGAATTGCTGCTGCTTTCCCCCTTCTAGGACACTTGTTGCGCCTCATGTTAACCTTATCCTGATTGTGTTCTACCGCTTTGACCCTGTGACAACGCTACTCCATTGACTCAGCTTCTTCAGTTATCTCTACCCTGGACTCTTATGCTCGACTATTCCAGTCTCGTCTTGTTATTGCTGCCTCAAACATAGCATACCTCCAATTTCAACTGCTATTCCTCATCAAGTTGCCACCTCTCTCTGCTACAGTCTCTTCCACGCGATCCATGACATCCTTGATCTACTGGACCTTTCATGCTCAGCACCATTCTTATACCACGCTGTATTCCTCCTGACTGCCCTCCATAGGTCTGGCTGTATTTTCCTATTTCCTGGAGTTAGTCACATCTTTACTTCCCTCTCCAGCTGATGGATAAGCTGCGCTTCTCATTGAGGGTCTACCTGCCCAGATCTATTCTACCAATGGATTTCCATGGGTCTGACTGCACTTCCCATACCTGGACTCAGACACCTCTCTCTCCTACCTCACCAGCTGTCAGTTAATCTGCACTTCTTCAAGGACTGTTTGCCACATCCTGATCATTCTAATCAGCCTTTGTGGGTGCAATCCCACTCTTGCTACCTCTCGCTTCGGATTAGCAGTCTGACTGCTTTGCTTATTTCTGGGATCACCTTATTCTACTACTCGGATGCTTCATACCTCACACCAGTGTCTCCGATTATCCTCTACAGCTTTCCATTATTCCAGCTCAACTTTACAGTCATTGTCTTCATATCAATTCCTAAAACTATACTTCACTTATTAGAACTGAATTCATTAGGAGGTGACATGGCCTTCAAGCCTTCTCATTTCAGATACTTTACAAGTCCTCTATTAGAAATCAGGAAGTCATACTACTTCTATTTATCCTGCCTCGTTGACCTCAAATCTGGATACAACAATCTGCATATGGTTTCCTATATTGAATTATCCAGTCATCTTCATCTCCATCTCCACTGTCATACAGTTCATGGATTATGCCCTCTATCAACTGAAGTCCGGAAGAAGGTTCTTCATATCTACTCTCCATCATTCCGAATTGTACATGGATTCTCGGACTCGGACTTTATTAAGAGGAAATTACTTCACTGGACATTTACAATTCAGTTCTTCTTAAGCTCCATTTATCTGGATTAAATTCTACAATTAGAATTCAGATTTAGCTGATTAATTTAGTTTAATTAGGATCTCTCTCCTTTAGTATGCCCAGAAGGATGGGCAGGTCAGTAGCCATGGGTCCTCAGAGGTTCCCCCCAAGGGGGGGTTTCCTCTCCTGAGTGCTACTGGTCACACTGTCCAGAGCTGGAGGAGGTGATCATCTATTCCTATCATTATTAAGTGTTGCCATGCTCGACTCTTCAGCATTCAGTTAAACTACAATCATTGATATATATTTATTCCTTTGGGCTTTCATAATTCTAAGCCAAGCTTCCTTCCTACAGGTGGAATACAGAGAAAGGCCAAAACCATCAAATATTATCAAACAACTCAATTCAAGCATCCAAGTACATAAGCACAAACATTCTATACTACTACCTAATAGCATTTCCTCTTAATGCTGGCCTCTGTATCCAATAACCATCTACATGTTACATAAGCAGTGAGCTATGAACCACACATAATTGCAGGAGTAGCTGGGATTATGTGGGGGAAGAGCTCCTCTCCCACAGCCTACTTAAAGGAAGCAGCTGACTCCCACTCTGCTTAGAGCGAGTCGCACTCACCCTCCATCCTCCCCATCACCTCCTCCTTCTGCAGCACTCTTATCCCACCGGGGGGCCTTCATAATTCTAAGCCAAGCTTCCTTCCTATAGGTGGGATACAGAGAAAGGCCAAAGCCATCAAATATTATCAAATAACTCAATTCAAGCATCCAAGTACCTAAGCACAAAATTCTATACTACTACCTGATAACATTTCCTCTTAATGCTGGCCTCTGTATCCAACAACCATCTACATGTTACATAAGCACTGAGCTATGAACCACACATAAATACTTGATGCTGTATGGGATGTCACTAGATATTTCCATTGTTCTCCCAAGCATGCTGAGCTCCTCCACCAGTACCAGAAGCAGCTCACTCTTCTGCACCACTGCTTGATTAATGACAGAGCAACAAGATAGAATAGAGTCTTTTATATGGTGGAGAGACTGGTGGACCAGAAAGCTGTGTTCTGAGCAATAGAATTTTGTCAACATGGTCCGTGGAGGAAATCTAACCCACATGCAGTGGTTAGTCCTACAAAAGAATGTTTTACTTCTGAGACCTTATGAACAGACCACCAAGAAGACATTGCTGAATTAGGAACCTTAGCATGGTGCTTCCCTTGGTGACTCTATTTGAACAACACATGTACTGTTATTTGAGATCTTTTACAGCAACATGACAAAGCAAGTCTGGTGGTGGTAGTAATTGAGGCAGTGGCCTTTGTGGCAATGGTGAGAAGGACAGCAATAATGACTGGGGAGTTGGATGAGGTGGTGATGATCTAAGTCATCTCAGCAGCAGCACAAGCAGGATTCATTGCTCATTAAGGGAGTGGCAGAGATGTTTCTGACACACCTTACAGACAGATTTCAAAACACGGGATTGGACATACAGTTTGACATTTAGCACTACTGGATCCTAAATATGAAAATATGTGCATTCCTGTGGGATGCATCAACTATATCAAGCTGAAACTGTTGCATAGACTTATAACAGAACAACAAACATGCACAATGTGAAGAAACAATTAAAAATCTCCTTTTGCTCATACAGATTTCCCTCCTTAGTCAACTTTGCATGCTTCCATTGCAAGGTGTCAGAATGACATGGAGGGTGACTTGGGTAATGATAATCTGGAGACATCAAAGGACATTTGGGAGCTTTTGACTCTGACTGCTGACACTGTTCAAATATTTTGGAGGAAGGCACACATATCATACCAGAGTACATAATTAAGGCTTATCTAGGAGATCCATTTTCAAGCCAAAGTACTGATCCCACCACACTCTGGTAAAACAGAAGTAATCTGGCTCCATTTGCTAAAGTGGTTTTGCCCCCAAATACTGGGCACTTTAAAAGACATTTCAGCACATCTGGTAATATTGCTTCAGCACATCACTGAAGGCTAGATCCTGTGAATATTGAATTCTTAGTCTTTCTCAAAGTCATTTTACCATGGATCACCATTAGCAAGTCATTTAGTCCCATGTCCAAAAAATCATAACTACTGTAATTCCAATTTATGCATCTCCTGCTGACAAGTCTCCTCTCACTCCAACTGTAACAAGCAGCAACACAATCTGGCTCATCTCTCCCAGCTGCGCTGGCAGCACAGTTAGTAGCTCCCACACCATTGCCTCAAGTCCTTCTGAAGATACTACAACAATGTTTACTACAATATGTCATTACCAGCAAGTTAAATGTGATCAGGTGTGATTTACAGCTCACATAGACTGATTATCAATTAAATAAGATCCATCACAGAAACAGATAAGGTATACACACTATGTTCACCTCAACTGCACCTACACCTCACAAATTCTATTCAACACACTTTAAAAACTTTACATTTGCAGTGGCTATGTACACATCAGCTGCACTTTCAAAACTTAACATTTAGCACTATACACCTCATCTGCACCTCATAAACGTAAATTTTACCTGTAGACACCTCAACTGCATCTTGATTTTGACTTACCTGTAGACACCGCAACTGCATCTGGATTTTAACCGTGTATTACTGATTTGTGGTCCCTGTAGGAATACCATTGATAGTTTTAATTTCTAAACTCCCTTGCTATACTTTCTGGTTATTGGCAGATTGCTCTCAGATAGTAGTTGGCACTCTATGATTAACTGACACCGCTTGAAAAATAGTCAATCTTCTTTCACATTAAAATTCAATGTTTATAATAGTTTGCTTATGTTAAAGAAAGTGGCATAATTTTCTTTTGAATATTTAATGGAGGTAGGGATAGGGGCATGTAATGCCATAGTACCTTTCCCTGTGTTGTAAGGTTCACAATTTCCTTTGGCACATTAACACCTCTCTAATAATCTATTAAATGCAGGAATTCTTATCATAGGTGTTTTGCTTATTTCTGAAATGAGGCTAGGGTGTGAAGAAGGAAACTGCCTCCCTTTTTAACACTTTTTAATGTTCAGGTTAAAATTAGTTCATTAAGCAAACTGTATTTACTTTTTTTTTTCCATGGGACAAGATCTCTGCCCTGTAACTACACTCCACTGCACCTCTTGACTACACCTCTGGTGGTGGTTACACTTCAACAGCATGTACTTAATCAGCATTTTTAGACACAAATCATTACACCTCACATCAAAGTGTACACTTCAGTGAGGTGCCAGGTTAGCATTATAGAATATGGTTACCCCTTTTTGCGCATGGATTTCCATCATAACCAAAAAGCTGTTGTATCACAGTTTAAAGGTCATGAAAAGCAATTGTATTCCTCTGTGGTACAACAGTTTTTTTTAATTAACATGGAAACCTGTGCAATCTGCCATTTCACATTCATTTTCCTCTTACTGTCAGAAACCACAACCTCCCCTAACAAAAAAAATATTCTCTGCTTCAACATTTTAAACAAGTTCTGGTCAGAACCTATATGGCTATGGAAAGCTTTTGGGATGCTTTTACCCATTACTTCCAAAGAATTTGCACACTGCAGATCTGTGGAGAGGCAATTTCAATATGGTCTTCCTTTTACACATTTTTACAATGTGTTTTCCTAGAATATGCCTACTGACTGCTATATATTTAGCCTGGATAGTTCACAGAAGAAATGGCATCTTATTTTCAGTGCGGCTCTACATCTACATAACATTATGCTGCATTGTGTAAAATCAGAATGCATTAAAAACAATATTTTACATCTGGGGCATATATTAAGTGCTATATTGATGCACGTGCAGAAAGATGTGTTGCACAAAGAGAGTGTGCCAATCAATACTAATACAATAGTCAAAGAGAATGTGCCACAGGTACAGGGTGTGAATATAGTGAAGCCCACCAGGATGAAGTGCAGCACTGCGGAATTCTGCAGTAGAGTTACTGCAGCAAACAATGCAGTTTCAAAGGGAGTTAATCCCTTTTGTCATGCAGTAAACCTGTGACACTGCACTTCATCCTGGTTGGCTTCATTGTTCCTGTTGAAAATGTGACCCTGGATGGGAGTCATAGTGCAGGCAGACAAGTTAGGTTCATTCAGCATGACCCCAACTGAATACCTTCCAGGGGAAATGCGTGGCATATACCAGTATGCACCACTGCCCCATGGGTGATATACAGCCCAGGAATGCAAATGAACTAATTGAGCATGCAGGTTGCAAATGGGACTTATGCATGCTCATTATCACTCCATTTGCATGTTGGCATGGGGATGAATGTTCTGGAGCAGCTCTTGCTCCCAAGTCCTGATCCCGATCGCTCCCATGAGGGACAGGTCCTGAAGTCTCTGGTGGTATAGTGGAACCCGTCCATTCCACCAGCCCTGATTGTACCAGAGTCCAGACTCTATCGGTTCCATATGCAGGGACTCCAATGCCATCCCTAATCACACCTGAATACACCTAGAGTCCATGTCCACAATGTAGTTGCCCCCACTCCCCCTCAATGGTGTACAGACAACCCCCTCCCTGCCACACCAGCTCATCCAATTGTGACAACTGGCCCTGTAATGGGATCATACCACTCTATCAGTGAGTGGCGGAGCACTCACAGTAAAATGCAGGAATGTGTTATATGTAGGCATGAGCTGTGTGTGGGTGACAACACCCAGTGGCCATACTCCTCAGGCTCTTGCATGTGAATCCATCATCCTGGTGCCATTGCACTGCTCAGTGTGGGTGATGGCTGATGCTGTACCCACTCACATAGGTCCCAAAACAGTCATGTTACAGCCAACCTCCCATTCATTTGTACAACTGGGGAACTGCAGATGAACTATCCATAGCCTGAAGCATACACTACAAATGGCATTACAGGTTACCACACCCCATGGCACCCAGGATACTTCAGCAGTCCAGAGGGTGCCATGTTACACAGGAGAACAGGGGAGATTGTGGACTTGCAGCAGTGTATCACAGCAGGAAGAGACAGCATCAGCAAGGCATGCATTGGAGGTATGTAAATTCCCTCTTCAGTTTGCCAGGGACATACACATGCCTGCATACACTGGTGGATTCTCAGCTGACATGGTGCACCAATGCACTGTACAGCCATTTGGGACTTTCCAGAGTGCAGGTCCCCAACCTGAGTTCAGTGCAGTCAATGGCTGGCCATGGCAAGGTGTGGAGGGCAGTGCCAGTCTTTGCAACAGGTTGGGTATGGGGGTTAGTGAGGGTGTCTGTGTACAGGAGCAGTGGATGGGAGTCCTCTAGCCTATGGATATGGACCATGGTTTCCTCTTGTGCAATCGGGTCTTGGGGGGCCCTACACAATGGAGCTCCTCAGGGATGGAGTTGGCTAGATTGGGGATAGAAAGGGGGTACCTTTAGTCCACCATGGTTTCCAGGCTGCTGTGCACCTGGGTGCACATCTGCAGCCTACCTGTGGGTGGGTGGCTGGCTGGGTTAGGCCAGCTATTCATGGCCTAACTGTGGGCTGCGGTGCTCTTCACTGTGAGGGGCACATTCCCACTGAATATGCTGCAGCACAGCATATGCATGGGATTTCCTTCTTGACTTGAATGGCATACCATTTGTGTGCACCCTGGCCCATTTCCTTGCAGCCGGCACATCCTATACATCTGAATATCGCACTGCTGCACATTGTTGGATTTGTGCAGCACATCTCTGTTTTCCACCAGGATGCACTGCATATCTCCTTTGAATATGGGGACCTGGACTATGTAGCTTGAATAAATACATTACAAAACTGGTAAAAGCATGACCCCACTGAAAACAAGATATTGCATCTAATCTGGGACAGCCTGAGTAAATACAATGCAAGAAATGTGTAAATGAACATCCCCATGACAATGAGATGTAGCATCTCTTCTCCTCTATACAGGATACAAAATATAGGATAAGAAATATTCAGTGCTCCCAGATCCAAATAACCATTGCTTTGTAAGAAGCCTTCATTTTCCCTGTGTTTCCCCACAAAGGCAGAATCAAATCCCTGTGTAAATCCCTGTAGATTTTTCCATAAGCCACTGGTTACTTATTTATGACTTTGTTATGTATTTATTATAGCAGCAGCCATTATTTCATGAACTATACTCAAAATTAGTAATCACAAGTTGGACAATCTTTCAAAAGATACTAGTAATGCCTGTAAACAGATTTATTGCAAATAGAGACATTTCTATATACTGTATATACATGTCAATTGGGTTCACCACAACATTACTCAGATAGACCATCTTAGGGTAGCTGGTTCATTCCACTGGGGTGTCAAACAGATGAGGCATACTGATGAGTCCTTGTAGGATGAAACACATGTCTATGTCTTCTGTTGGCACCCTTTGCAAGCTGTGTGAGTGGCCTTTCGGCACCATGCATCTCTGCTTAAAGTTGAACCAGCTTAATATTTTGTGATGATTTGCATATGCAGCTCATGATGCTTTGCATTGTGGAGGCATGTGTAATTTTGTATTTCTTTGAAACTTGGCTTCTCAGCCAAATGCCCTTTGGGGTAACCATTTCCTCAGTGCTTGCACATAGATGTTCTTTATCTTTTAAATAGTTTTTTGTTTTAATTGGATTCACCACAACATTACACAGATAAACCATCTTAGGGTAGCTGGTTCATTCCACTGAGGAGTCAAACAGATGAGGCATACTGATGAGTCCTGGTAGGATGAAACACGTGTCTATGTCTTCTGTTGGCACCCTTTGCAAACTGTGTGAGTGGCCTTTCAGCACCATGCATTTCTGCTTAAAGTTGAACCAGCTTAATATTTTGTGGTGATTTGCATATGCAGCTCATGATGCTTTGCATTGTGGGGGCATGTGTAATTTTGTATTTCTTATCTATCTATCTATATATATATATATATATATAGATATAGATATAGATATAGATATAGATATAGATATATAGACATACACAAATGCTGTTATACGTCTTATAGTTGTTATTTTTCAGACAAATTCTCGTGGACTTTTTTCTGTCCACCTGATGGAATCTTGAATGGGTTAAGTAAATGTTATTATTTTATCAAGGCCCTGATCCAGCAACTCAGTAAATACACCCTCAGTATATCATATTATAAAATGACAAAAATAGTCTTCTGTTTGTAGCAATTTGATCAAGAATTTTATAAATGGTATAAGTTATTTTTGCTACTGTACATCTATGTTTGTCCAATAAAAGGTATCAAATAATTTGTTCCTGTATCACTCATGGTTTGTTAGAAGTAAATTCATTAGATGAGGTCTCCCTTTGCCAGGAGTTTGACTGTTTCTCCACCCCTCCGCCAAACACACACACTTACTATAAGACATCTCAGTAGCTCTTATCTGTTATGTTTGGGAAGCAGGCCGTAGCCCTTTCTGTCAAAAAGAAATGTATGTATTTTGTCTGGGTAGTTTACTGAAGACCTGGCATTTTATCAGATAGATCCTGAGTGGTTAAAAACAGTGTAAATCTTTGCAAAATTTGCTGGGAGAAGGTAACATTTATGAGGTATGAATCCTTCTTGAAAGATATTCATCCCCAACTGAAGTTAGTAGCAAAAAATGTTTAAATCTTAATAATTTAAAATGTGCAAGCTGCTGCATTTCAAAGGGGGTAAACATATCTCCAGTTTAATAGGCAACCAATATTTAACAAGCTATCTCAGTTTCCTAATGGCCATCAGATAAGCAGCTTGGAGTTATGTCTCCCACATTCTAAACAGAAAGAAGGGTTTATTTTATTTTAGTTGTCATGGTGATTTGTAGATGTGGAAGGATTCATTGAAAAGTCCAAAAAAAGTGTTCCACAAAACTCCATTTTCAGGCTACAGATAGCGAAATGGCTGTAGGCTCTGCCCACGGCCATAAAATCAGAAACCTCCCCTCACCTGTGTGGGTTTTCAGTAGCTGGATGAGAGTGGGTTTCTGTTTTGCTAAAAATATAAACATTAAACTGAAGATTTATTGGGAGGAAAAAAAAGCGGTCTTTTATTTTATGTTTCAAATCATGTACCATGTACTATGCAAAATAAAACATAGGCAACCATGGACAACTTAGCTGTGTATTCTTTTCAAGGTTCTGATGCATCAGGGACCTCTTGAGCTTTGCTCTTCCCTATGATGTCATCAGAACCCCTTGAAGGAAACACAGCCTTGTTGTGCATGGCTGCTTATGCATTATTCCCAATTTTTAGACACACATAAACTACACCTAAATTACACAAGAAGTGCACTACTGTTGAACCTGATGTATACCTCTCAGACTGTAGTACAATTTATGTGCACACCTTGATGTGTACAGAGGTATACAACTCTTATAAACCTTGGCTACAAACCAAATACACTTCATTTCAGTCACGGGTCACTTCTCAATACCCACTGTCAAGGGACAGCGATGCCTGTGACCCTGATACCAAATGAATAATCCATAATTGTGCACAGATATGCATGTTCCACTGTCTCATGATCTCATGTAGTCCATTGCGTACAGCAAGTTAAGCTGCCAGCAGACAGCAACTGTCATAATTGTTAATTTAGTTCAATAAATAAAAAAAAAAACATAAAAAGAAAAACAAAAAGCAAACAAACAGAAAGAAAACATCTACATCCACACGTAGTGGAGGATTGGGATAATAAATGTAATATCCTAAATGTTTTGCCTTTTAATTTGTGTTTTTGTTCTGTGATGCATAACGTTTTTTGGAGGTGGGTTAAAGTGACACTGTCAACCTACTTAGACCTCAAAGAGTCCCTAGTAAAAAACAAACAAAGACATGTTGTGAGTGTTCACATTCTTCAGAGACTGCTGATGTAGTGGTAGTTTGATTGTGATTCCTTTTTTTTTGTTTTTAAAAGTGAAAAACAGGCTAGTCACCATACTGGTGTTACCACATTAAAATGCATTTTTTAAATTCCTTGATTAACTCCTACTGCATCTTCCCTGGATGTTGGAACACCCCTCAATGGTATCCAGTGATATGGGTGAAGCAAATTGAGTGACTCAAATATGAGCCACTCAATTTGCATGACCAATTAAATAGCGATAGTGCAGGAATAGTGATGAAAGGGAATAGCAAGTCTGGGAGGACAGTATAGCAAAGGGGGTTGGGGATGCTGTGAGGCTGGGGATGGTGTGACATTGTGGGTTAATCTGAGTAGTGCGGCACAGTGCTGTCGAGCTGGAAGCCTGGAGTGCAAGAGTGATTTATTGCCTGGGATGCTGATGTCTGTGGATTGGGACTGGTCATAAGTATTCATTTTTATAAGTTGGATTGGGTGTTTGCCATTTTTTTTTGTTCTCTGTCCCCTGTTCCCCCAACTGTGGTGTTGCAGTGATGGTAGCCCCCCTCCCATGAATTACCCTTTCCCCCAGTGTCTGCTACCCCCTGGAATTGAAAATATTAATTTGGGGGTGCAAGGGCATAGCCCCCTACAGTACACAGTAATTAATTTTGTGGCCATTTTACTGTCTGTTGTGCCATTGCTGATGTGTGTTTTGCTGTTTTGGCTTTCTAGCGATTTTCTGATTTGGCAAAAAGTATTCACTGTTAAGCGACTCACCATTCTGTTTTTGCTGTTATGACATGAAACCCCCTTCAACACAGTCTAGCCTCTCATGATGCAGTGGGGAGGTAAGGTGACTACTGCAACATCAGTGGCTGCACTATTTGGGGGTGTTCCTAATGTTCAGTGTAGATCAAGGATTTGAAACAAAACAAGGTTGGGTACAATTACATCAGTAGTTTGAATTTCAGTTCCACTAAGAAAGGAAGAAGATAAAACAACACGCAATGTCAGCGGATTCTGAAGGAAAGTAAGCAGTCATAGAATGTGAGGTTTTAACTAGAAATAATATGATGCAATAAGAGTTCACAGTGTCCCTTTGATATAAATCTTGAAACTGTATGGAGCCAATGAGAATGAAACTGTAGCAAAAGATACAGAGGCAAAACAGAGATTACAGGAAGGAGGGATAAGCATTGAGCTCAGCAGCAAATACTACATATTACTATAGCTCTGAACTGAATGCAGCAGTTCACTCATTGCAGACAGAGTTATCACACAACCATCAACAATAATCCACAGCAGATGCATGCCCCTGCCACAGGTAAGCCACACTAATTATATTGTGGTGGCAGAATCAAATAAACTTGCAGATGAAGCCACATGTGCTGAGATGGTGGATGAGATTAAGAGGCGATAGGATAGGCATATAGGAAACGTGGGTAGGAAAAATGGGGGGGGTGGTAGGAGGAAATGTTCTGAAAAGGGCCTGGTCCATGGGCTCATCAGGGAATGTGCAGGCTACAGGATCCTTTAATACTCTTTGCCTAGGCATTTTCTGTTTTGATATTCATTGCTGACCTCAATCCCCCCTTCCCCTCCACCATTTTCAGTCTGCTTTACCCTATGGCAATTACTGAACTGGTAGCCAAAGCAGTTCACTGAAATTATC
This sequence comes from Neoceratodus forsteri, assembly GCA_016271365.2. Lineage (NCBI taxonomy): Eukaryota > Metazoa > Chordata > Ceratodontiformes > Ceratodontidae > Neoceratodus > Neoceratodus forsteri. The sequence goes on from CM028130.1 coordinate 63,262,623, forward strand.
GATATCAAACTTAATTTTTAGGCCCCAAGTCCAAGTCAAACCAAAGATGGCTCTTATCCACATCTCTCATCATTACTCAGTTGTTGTCCATGCATAAACTTGGTTACAATGGGGGCCAGTGACCATCACATGGTATGGTTCAATTTGGCCACTAGAACTAAATCATCCAAGGCAAAAATATGGGACTTCAGAGGAGCTGACTTTGATAAAATGGCCAACAGAGTTAAGCTAGCCCTGGCAAAAAGAAATACAGGTGAGGGGGTACAGGCACAATGGGCAAGCATTTAGGATTCAATACTTGAAGCAAAATCCCATTGTGTTAGAGAGAACAAGAAATGCAAAAGAACAAGGAAACCACTTTGGTTCTCAAAAAAAGTAGCAGAAAAGGTCAAAGCCAAAAGGCTGGACTTCAAGAAATATGAGGGAACACAGCGGGATGAAGATAGGGAGGCATACCAAACTTCCCTAAGGGAAGCAGGGAAGGCAGTGAGGCAGGCAAAGACCCAAATCAAGGAAACACTAGCACGAACAGTAAAAGAAGGTGACAAGACTTTCTATAGATACATTAGTAAAAGGAGAAAGTCCAGAGCGGGGTATTGCTAATATGAAAGGGGATAAGGGGGCGTATGAGGAGGAGGACCTTGTAAAAGCATCTATCCTAAATAGATACTTCTGCTCATTATTTACTGAGGACAAGGTAGAGCAGGGCCCACAGCTCAGCACCATGGACACAGGGGGGGAGGGAGGTGTGCACTAGTCCCTTCACAAAAGAAAGGGTCCTACAAGAGCTCAATAAGTTGAGGGTGGACAAGGCAATGGGACCTGATGGCATACATCCCAGGGTACTAAAGGAGCTAAGGGGTGGAACTAGCACAGCCATTATCAGAACTGTTTAATGAGTCTCTGAGCACAGGAGAGGTCCCAGAATACTGGAGAAGGGCTCATGTGATCCCATTCCACAAGAGTGGTAGCAGGGAGAAGGCAGGGAATTACAGACCACTCAGTCTTACCTCAGTAGTGGGCAAGATTATGGATGCACTCCTTTAGGAAAGGATAGTGCAACACCTTGAATCCATAGCAGCACAGGATCCAAGACAGCATGGGTTTGCAAAAGGAAGGTCCTGTCAAACTAATCTCATAGATTTCTTTGACTGGGTAACCAGAGTGGTGGACTAAGAAGGAGCAGTTGATGGCGCCTACCTTGACTTCAGCAAAGCTTTCGATACTGTTCCACATAGGAGATTGATTAATAAGCTGGGTAGGCTTGGGGTGGGTCAGAAGTTGGTCAACTGGGTGGCAAACTGGTTGACGGGCAGAAAACAGAGAGTGGTGGTAAATGGTATACAGCCAGAAGAGATGCAAGTCACAAGTGGAGTATCTCAGGGATCAGTCCTGGGGCCAGTCCTCTTCAATATCTTCATCAGTGACATTGCAGATGGACAGGAGGTTAAAATTTGTCTGTTTGCAGATGACACCAAGATCTGCAACAGAGTAGATGATCCTGGTGAGGTGGGCAGAATGAGGAGAGATCTGGATAAACTGGGAAAATGGTCAGAAGAGTGGCAACTGGGGCTTAACACAAAGAAGTGCAAGATCATGAACATCGGGAACAGAAACCCTGAAGCCACCTAAAGGTTGGAAGGGGAGCTGCTGGCAGTCACAAGGGAATAAAGATACTTGGGCATCATCATCACAGATAATCTGAAATCATCCAAGAAGACCATTAAAGCAGTAGGTAAGGCTAGGGGGATGTTGGGATTTATTAGTAGGGGTATCACAAGTCGTAAGAGGGGGGTAATAATCCCTCTTTACAAGACACTGATTAGGCCCCATTTGGAGTACTGTATGCAGTACTGGAGGCCACACCTTCACAAGGACATTAACCAGACTGAGGCAGTCCAGAGAAGGGCAACCAAAATGAAGCAGGGACTGCATCAGAAAATATATGAGGACAAATTAATGGAGCTCAATATGTATACCCTATAGCAAAGGAGGGAGAGAGGTGATATGATTGAAACATTTAAACACCTTAAGGGCATTAACAAGGTGAAAGAGTCTAATGTTTCAATATAAGAAAAATAGCAGGATAAGAGGACACAGCATGAGATTAGAGGGAGGCAGATTAAGGGGTAATGTGAGGAAGTTCTTTTTCACAGAAAGGGTGGTGGATGCATGGAACAGCCTACCTCAGGAAGTAGTGGATATGAATACAGTGCAGGGCTTCAAACAGGCATGGGACAGGCATAAGTGAGCAATACAAATGAGTATGAATAGATAGGCCATTGAAAGAGCAAAGGCCGATGGCACATTCATATGGTAGAAAAAGAAATGGCCAGACTGGATGGGCTTTGTGAGCCTTATCTGCCATCAACTTCTACATTTCTATGTTTCTATATTTCAAGTCATGAAAGGCCACTGATAATGCATAATCATGTTTATGCATGATCATAAATGTGGGGTAACAAAATTCTGCATAGTTGAACTAAGGAGTATGAGTATAGGTGTACTTTTACAAAATTTTCAAGGGGCTGATCATGGAAAAATTATTGCAGTTTATTGTATATTCTTTAGAGCCACTTTTTAGTCTAAAGCATATCTTGATATTAACAAGGATGATAAACTAATGTCAATTCTTAATTTAAAACTTGGGTAAGAAAATAATCGGTTAGGACATAATGTTAAGTTCCCAAGGGATATAGCAGAAACCAACAACAAAAAAATTGCAATGAATGATCACAAGATATAGTGCAAACCAAAAAATAAGAAATATATATTTAAATACAAGACTGACAATTATATGAGGGAAAACAATATTAAAGGATCTAGCCAAGAAGGCAGTGCTGCACAGCCTTTATGGAACTCCACATCTTCTTCTGCTCTAATACCACAATATTGACCACAGCACATTCAAGAAATCCTTTTTATGATACTATATTATGGGATAAATATCAACACACTAGCAAGGAAACATTAGTGCATCATTCTTTTTATTCTGATGTTTATTCACTTCATGGTTTACTACATACTACAAACTCCTTCCCTTAGGGTGATTCTTCATAATGCCAGTTCACTAAGGAATAAAACATCAGTAGCAAGGGATTTTGCTGCCAGATTTCTTGACAGACCTGGTGTGCAACACAGTCATGACAAGAGAGTGACACAGTCCCTGTTTTGGAATCTTCTCTCCTGGATGGTTACACCATGGTGTACCACCCATGGTAGGATAGCAGGGGTGGTAGGGTGATCATCTATTTCAGAAGTGAGCTAAGGCTGACAGTGTTCCCAGTGCTGAAGGCTGGATCATATGAATAGGTGTCTGCAGTAAAGCAGGCTCAGGGGTCAAAATTCTTCTTTTCTATTAGCCTATGAGGGCTGAGGGTGTGTTTTTGCAGGAATGTGTGGAGTTCTGCATTAGCCCACTGATGATGTCCTCCAGCTTGTTAGTGCTTCAGTAGTTCAATGCCTTGATGGATGATGGGGCTGCTCAGTTTGCTATTAAATTTCTCAAGATACTGACTACTCTGGGCCTTGTGCAGGTCATTTCCTCAGCAACCAGCAAACATGGACACACCTTAGATATGGTGTGCATGTTGGGATCCAACATTACTACCATCAATTTTGTTTTGATAGCATGGTTAAGCATTGTACAGTGAAATTTTAGTTCAGACCCCCTGCATGTTTAACCCCCCCCCCGTGGAAATATCACAGTACCTCCCCCAATTGAACATTATGCCAAACATGTTCCTAGAGGTGCTGGGGATCAAAGTCATGTTGTCTAAATCTACAGAGGGCATTGGCAATGCCATGGGTTGGACATAATTTAGCTCTTTTGACCATTGTTAACACCTTTGAGCCTTTTTGTGTCCATCTACTGGTCTTCTTTCAAAGCTCACCATGGCACAATGGTGAGTAGAGGCAGTTTTGGCATTCAGGTGGAGGTCCAAGGACATCACTATGCTGCAGGCCAAAGGGATTTTTGCTTCCTGGTTCCTCCTGGAGCCATGGACATGCAATGACATCTGTGTAGGATGTGCATATTCCCACACATATCCCGCAGATGTCCTGCCATTGCCTGTGCCCCATATGTATGTGGTCCTGGCCATTGTTCACCCAGTCATGAGTGTTACTCATATGCCAGGAATCTACAACCCTCCCCCAGAAGAGGAGAGCTGTCCATGGGATGCATACCCTACCTCCCCTGGGCCAACTCTCACACTCCCTACTCATTTCCAAACATGAGTTGTCAGCATCACAGGTGATACAACTGCTGCACCAGTGGGCCAGATATGCATCAAAATAAACTTTGCACAGCAAGCACAAGCGGAAGCCTCTGATTGTAAAATGTGTTTTTTAATCTTTATTCACTCATAATAGTTTTTCTCTTTTCCCACAGCTGAGCAGTTATTGCTGCATTTAAAAATGTTGTTTAATTGTAAGTTAAGCCTGATGGTTGTAATTTCAGTGATGCAGGAAACTCGGTGCAGATGTGAAGGAGAAATTCTGTGGACACTTTAATCCTTCGATCTCCTTCTGATGACCAGACAGGTGAGTGAAAGGGACCAAACTCGCAAAGATTGTTGTTGCCTCATGGCTCCCTTGAAGCATGCTAAATGTCTACACTCCTCCTTTACACCTGCATGAAGCCAGGTGTTAGCATTCAACCAGTAGCACAGTGACAAGCTGGTATGTATTTGAAATGAGTAGATTTTGTGAAAATCTGGCTAAATATTGCAAGCAGGCTAGATGGCAAATAAGCTCTATGCCTTTAATGCATAATGATAGGCATATCTTTATCAGATGCAGTTAATGTAATGTTAAATTTATAATAAAAATATAGGTTGTGGTTATCTCTATCAAATACCTTCCTCGATAATTTTGAAAGGTTACTTCCGTAAACATTAGTATCGGGCACAGGGGTGGGGTGCTCCTGTTCTTGAGCGATCCATGGGACATGTGCACTGGTTCTTTTACAGGGACATTGAGATAAGTCATTGACTTATAATCATACAAGGTGGTGCAGTATGTGCAAGAAGCATGCCAGGAACTTTTTGGACTTACAAATTAATTGTAGTTCATCATCATTGCGGATTGACTAATTTAGCAAATGTTCAAAAATGTTATGTGATATGGTCGCTGGACTCCCAAGTAGAGGTGTGCAAAGTCTGCGAAATTTGCTCCACAAGTTAATTCGTGCATTTTGTAGAATTTGCAGAATGATTTTGCTAAATTTGTGGCACCAAATTTAATGGATTTTGCCGTGGAGTGCGAATTTCGCACTCCGCCTGTGATAGTCATACTTCGCGTTAGAAAAAGGTGAATTTCACGAAATGTTTTCTGCAAATCTCATCAATCGAAGTTTCGGAGTGTCCTGCAAATTCCTCGAAATCTGCAAAGTGCGAAATTCTGGCAATTTGCGTGTACTTTGTGGGAGAACTTTTACTTCCCAACACCTCTACTCCCAAGTGATGTAACCACAGAAGCCAAGTGAATGTTATCCTAAGTATAGCATATAATTATCTGTTTAATATACTATATTTGGTACCAGGACATTTCTCATGTACTTTGTATATCTGAAATTAAATAAAAATAAATTTAAAAAAGAGTTGGCAATGAATTAGCACTTCACATTTTGATCTTTTTTAAGCATTTAACCAGCCCAAACAATTTTTACAAAATGTTTTTGCAACTCAATTGAAATGCTTCAGCACTTCTATCACAATGCAATGAAAAACCAAGATGCAACTCTAGGCATTATTTTTGCAAGGCTTTATTCCGGATCCTGCAACACTCATGCAATTCACTGAAAAATACTAAGGCAAATCATTGCTGAGATACTTTAATGTGTGGTGCTGTCTCCACAGTTCATAGGATAATCAGGCTCCTGTGAGATTGGTTGAGGATGACTGAAGACTGAGTAGTATGGTGCTTGTGCAACTATGTACTTTTGCTTACATTCTCCCTGTCCCTGCTGCAGAGACTATCATCCTGTCGAGGTGTGATAAGGACATGGAACACTAGAGGTGTTGTAGAAACAAAGTCACTGAGACTGAAGGCACCTTAGTGAAGAAGAAGATGTGACCCCAAGCAGAGAGGAGTGCCACAGGTAGTGGGAGAAAGGTAGCAACAAAAAATCAGTTTGTCAATGGGATGCTTGAACATGCATGGTTTTATATAATATGGGGATGGGACATGACATGTGTTGCCTGCTCCCTCTCCAAAACTACAGGTAAAGCCTTGCAATTTATAGGGCCACAAGGCTCGTATGAGTATGGATTGGGATGAATGAAGACTGAGCAGTATGGTGCTTGTGCGACAGTGTACTTTGACTTACCCTATCTCTATCCCTGTTACGGGGACTGCCACCTTATCTGGGTGTCATAGGGACACAGAACACTTATGAAAGTGTTTCAGCCCTTCAAAGTATCACATGGATGAGGGCACTGAAATAAAAGGCTCCTTTGGGAAAAGGACCAAAAACACAATGTAGACAAACAAGCATGTTCTTCCCAAGGAGGAGGAGAGGAACAACCATACTGAGACTCTTAGGTAGGGAAAAATCATCATCCATCTTCAACTCCTGTGGAAACTATCTAATATTATAGCCTTCAGCATAAAGTAGGAGAAAAACAATCTTCGTAGGATGAAACCCCTGGGGATCCATGGCCCAGGTCTCCATCCCTCCTTTCTATGGGTGGTATTAGGGATGGTGTGGCTACTGCAATTTAAAAACCCAATTCACCTGAAAACTTTTAGAGGAAGGGTTCTCACTATATCTTTCTAATGGAAATGCTGTTAGGATGCCGCAAACCAGTCACTCCAATCAAAGGAGGTTCCCAGTGAAGGAGGGCCACCCCTCATGGTAGGAAAAATGAGAGTGATGTCCACTGAAAGGCACTCAGCTGACCTCTAAACTCTCTCCATCTCTGATCTGCACTCATACAGAGCTCTCAGAAATGCCTACACAAAGGTAAACCATTCTGCCAAAGCTGACTACTTTAAATTCCATCTCCAGTCTAACCAAAACTCTCCCTCTCCTTTCTGGCAAGTTATCCACTCCCTTTTAAATCCTCTCTCCCAGTCTTCTCCCCCAACTCTCACCACAGATGGTACTCATGTCTCTGATCCCTCCATAACTGCTGACATCTTCAATAAATTCTTCACCACTTGCATGCTTCCCAACCCCACCACCCCCATACCACAAGACCTTTCACTGGCTTCTATGTGATAAGGGCAACTGCAGGACCACGATGCATTGAAAGGGTGCAAAACCCCCGGGGTGACAAAATTACTAAATGTTTTTTAATGTGGGGGGTTTCACCTCCCACACACCCCCTTGTGGGGGGCTTTGCCTCCCAGACACCCTTAATTAGGATTCCTACTCCGGGGGATGCACAACTTAGGGAACAGGGAAAACCCGGGTTGCCCACATTGTCGGCGGCGTTGTTCCATCTCCCTTCTGATGGATATCCGACATGCAGCCACCCTAATCACAGGATACCCCTTCTACTGCCACCCCCTCTAGTGGCTTCAGTTTTCTGCCAGTCTCTTCACTTGAAGTACTTCAGGCCCTGATGTCTCTAAACCCATCCAAATTAGCCCTGATGGCCTTCACCCTAGATTCCTCCGCATTTCCATCCCCGATATTGTCCCCCCCCATGCACCTGTTAACTCTCTCGTTCTCCTCCTGCACTGTTCCTACAGACTGGAAAACCATTAGGGTTTTCTCTCTACACAAGGGTGGCGACCCTTCCACCCCAGGCAATTATGAACCATTTTTGCTCCTCCCCTCCCTTGCAAAACTACAAGAGTTCTGGGTCTTAACCAGACTAATGGATTTTCTATCCTCCTCCAGTTTTCTTTCGCCTTACCAATCCGGGTTTCACAAACATCACTCCACTGTCTCTTCCCTCCTGCAGGGGACAAATACCATCTTATCTGAAATGGATAAAGTGCACATCACAGTAGCTATATTCATAGATTTAGAAAAAGCATTTGACTCTGTCTCCCATACTCTGCTCCTAAACAAGCTCCTCTCTGCTGGCCTGTCCTCCACTATAGTTAACTGGTTTGGCTCTTACCTCACAGGCTGACAAAAATCTGTTCAGGTGTGCTCCATCCTGTCATCCCCTCTACCCATCCTACCTGGCATCCCTCAAGTTTCCATCCTTGGCCCCATCCTCTTTTCCCTTTTTATAAATGACCTGCATTCAGTTTGCACTATGTCCCAAATACACATGTATGCCAATGGAACTATCCTCTATTTTTCTGGTCCTCCCCACTATTGATGCCCGACCCCCCCTTCAAAATAACTTCAACAAAGTACTAGGCTGGTTCCACACAAATTGCCTGAGAGTTAATGCAAAAAAACAACTTTCTCTATGATCATAGAATCATAAAATCTTACTGGAAGAAAATGACTATTTGGCCCATTCAGTCTGCCCAAAAAAGATACCCCCCCATGCTTTGTTTACCTCCCACACCCCTGTCCTCCCCTACCTCCCCACCCAATTCTCATGTAGATATCCCATGCTCTCTTGAATTTCCTTACTGTATTTACTTCCAACACCCATTCTTGCAACCGGTTCCATGGAACCACAACCCTTTGTGAGAAGTTAAGTCAAGTTTAGTTTATTTGTTTGACTATAAGTCATTACAAAATTCCAGTAAAAATACAACATGCAGTACAATACAAAACACAGAAACTATACACAGTAATATAATATTATGTAGCAATCAGTCTTCAAATTTTATAGCAGATCCTACAGTTTTTCCCAGAGTAAACAGGTAGTCAAATGTTATAAAATGGGTCCACCTCTTTAAAGATTTCCTTAAAAAAATAAATAAATTACATGGAATAACAAGAATAAATCCCAACCAAGCAAGAGGTTAGAGTCTCCATCCAAATATAGGAGTCCATTTTTATGTTCGCTTGAGCGCATGTGCAAGGAACGTCTTGGGAGAATGGGACACTTTGGAGGTGTGCCTCTCCTGAGCAATCCCCTGCTCCCTTGAGCAGGCATGGTGGTCCTGCAGCAATCCACACCGGTGCTGTGTATGACAGCGGTGGTCTTCTCTTCAAAGAAAACCACCGCTGTGTGTTTGCACCGCGTCACGCCCCCCTCCAAATCTTTGCTGCCATGCTGGGAGCCCACCCCAGCATGGCAAACATCCCGCATCATCTGCCGGCGGGGTGCCCAATCCCCCGTTGGCTCCACGGCCCCTCCAACCATCCTTCTGCCACACTGGCAGCCCACCCCAGCATGGCAAATGTCCCACGTCATCTGCCGATGGGGGTGCGCAATCCCCCGTCAGTTCCACGGCCTCCCCCCAGCCATCCTTCTGCCAGGCTGGGAGCTCACCCCAGTGTGGCAAATGTCCCGCATCGTCAAAGTACAAAAAAAAAACCTGTAAATTAAAGAGTCCCACTCAGTCTCCCCGCCCCCTCCCACAATCTGCACCCACCCACTGCGCACCCTGCCTCACCACACACCCACCTCACCCCATACTTACCTCCAGAGCTTGGCGCAACGATCATCGCTGGACCGGGAACACGTCTGCACTCTTCAAAGCCGACCACGAACTGAGAAAATGCCGGTAAGCTGTATAGTGGGCTAGATGGGTTTTTTCAACTTTGTTGCATATCTCAGACATTTTTCGGAATTTTTGCACCAAATTTTCAACCTGGGGTTTTTGGGACCCCTTCTCATGAATTCTGTCACTGTCATGGTGTTATTCGGGCCTGAAGGGTGATTTCACAGTCACTGCACGAAATCACCTTTCAGGCCGATTAATGAAATGACAGTGCCAGCGTTCATAAGGTGGGCTCTCAAAAAGCCTATTTTGAAAATTTGGTGGAAAAATTCCTAAAAATGACGGTTTTATGAGCGCAGCATTGCGCAGTTCCTACGCACTGTGAAGTTCGCAAATTTTCAATATTTTCACTCCAGATTTTCAACATTGCCATTTTACCACACCTTCTTATGAGTAAGTACAGCTGTCATTTTTACATCCTGCCCAAATCGTGTTTCCTACCATGTGCGCACAATGGCGCAGTCGGTGTGCAAAATCAATGTATGGGACACATTAAGAAAATCACAGTGACACTGTTCATGAGCAGAGATATTAAAATGGCTATGTTGAAAATTTGGTGAAAAAATTCCCCAAAATGACTGTTTTACGAGTGTGCATTGCGCAGTTCCTATGCACGCTCATAAGTTTGAAAATTTTCAATATTTTCACTCCAGATTTTCAACATTTCCATTTTACCTCACCTCCTTATGAGCAGTGCAGCTGCCATTTTTCACATCTTGCCCAAAACGTGTTTCCACCCATGTAGCGCACAATGGCATAGTCGGTTTGCGAACTCAATGTATGGGACACATTAAGAAATCACAGTGTCACTGTTCATGAGCAGAGATATTAAAATGGGTATGTTGAAAATTTGGTGAAAAATTCTAAAATGACTGTTTTAATGAAGGCATTACAGTTCCTACGCCGAGAGGTGCAAATTTCAATATTTACACTCCAGATTTTCAACATTGCCATTTTACCACACCTCCTTATGAGCAGTATAGCTGTCATTTTTCACATCCTGCCCAAAACATGTTTCCGCCTATGTAGCGCACATTGGCGTAATCGGTGTCTGAACTCAATGTATGGGACACATTAAGAAAATCACAGTGACACTGTTCATGAGCAGAGGTCTTAAAATGGCTATGTTGAAAATTTGGTGAAAAAATTCCCAAAATGACTGTTTTATGAGCGCGTGTTGTACAGTTCCTATGCATGCTCGTAAGTTCGCTAAATTTCAATACTTGCACTCCAATGACTTCCAAATACCTAAACAGCACATAGAAGCAAGCAACATTCAGCATTGAAAAATGCTTGTACTTCTTTGTCACTGATTTTTTTAAGCCATGTCCAAGTGCCAAATACCACTGCAAATACCTGCAAGCGAACGTTCGGCATTGACAAATGCTTGTATTACTTAAACATAGTTAAAGTTTTTATGAGTCTGTGTCCTGAAAATGCTGCTATAGTATTTTGCCTGTCCATTTAATTTAAGGATCACATAAGGTCAAATAAAGTTAAGTAAGTCAGTAAATGAATGAAACTCATGACTGCAATGGTTTTCAGTGCTAAACGTGTGGATCAAAATGGTATCTGGGTCGTTTTTTTCTTTTTTTTATATTTGTGCTTCAGAACCTCAATTTCAGTAATTTGATTATGACTCAGTTGCCTCAAGTTTCTTTTCCTTTGATAAGTGTGTTGAAAAAAAGACATAAAAAGCAGCATCTCTATATAAAGAGACTCTCAGGATATGTTCATCTTGAATCACTCAGCAGTAGTCTGCAGTACAAATGCATGTTCAAAGCCGAATAAAAAAGCAAACTGCCTTTATAACATCATGTTCTCCTATCCTTGGAGTCTTTTCAGGACCTTTTTAGAGTCTGCTGTATGGCTATTAAAAACCCATCTGTGTGAAGCCGTCAATGTTCGACAAAAAAACGCCTTTTAAATAAGAAAGTGCCCCACAATTTTAAAATTACGTTGAATCACTAAAGCGGCATTATATATAAAATTAGCAGAGGAAAATCTGAGATGTTTCAGTCAAGCATAGCTCCCTTCTCTTATTCTGAGAGTCCATTAGTTTCCCATTATAACTTCCATAATTTCCAGAACATTCAGAAAATTGGCAGCAGCTCTGCAGGATATTCCTTCAGCATTCTTTCTGCAAATAAGTCAAAATGCTGTCTACCTCCAAATAGCTTTGGCAGTTACCACCAGCAGGTTGCTTAGCACATATTCTTAATTTGTCAGTCTCTGGTTTCAAGCAAGTTCATCTGGGGGGGTGGGTCACACCCATAGCTTTCAACCTTTCATCCCCTAAATGTGGAACACTGCCTCTCAAAATGTGGAACAAAAAGGCAGAATGTGGAATACCTCGTCAAATCATGTCTGTCATCCAGGCTGTATTTATCAAGGATATCTGAAATTTAAGAATAGAAAAAAACGATCCTCTGAGCATAATATTTTCTTTCCCTGTAGAAATAAAACACCCTAACCCAGATAACAATGGCATACATTATTTTATGTTTAAGCACGCCTTTCAGCACTTATAATACTATTCTGTCCTTTGCAGACGGCATGGAATTCTCATTTTCACATCTCAAGGCAGCCTCTCCAGTAAAATCTCTCAGGATTCCCACTGCACAAGCCCTGGGTATGGCAAAGTTGTTTTCCAAATATAATCCAAACATTTCAGTGCTGAAGACTGTCCTCCACACTAATATTCTTCTGGCTCCTATTGGGGGAACAAGGAGCCGACACTGACAGTTACTCCAGTTGCAACAAACATGACTAAGGTACACTGTCAATACAAATGTTGCCCCAGAGAGAAAATAAAAAACAACAAGGCCTCAGAGTTTAGGGTATGGATTACTGAACATAATGTCTGGGCGAGCTGCAAAAAAAATATTACTGTTATAACTCGTCTTTGCTTTACCACCTATGCTTAAAACTGCAGTGGAATAATAAAATAAAAAACCTCAGTGGATAAAAAATCACAAAGAACCACATGAGCATACCTGGCATGATGGGGAGTGGAGCAACATCACAGCCATTTTGCTGCTTGTGAGAAGTAACATGCCCTTATGTCCCCCAAAATCTGCCCCTTTCCAGCTTGAGTGAATGACATGTTTGGCACGACACAAAAACTGGACAAGCTACTGTCGGTCCCCATCTTCTCCACTCCACATGGTCCCACACTTGATGCAGTCTCCACTTTCAAATACTTGGGAGTATGACTTGACCCCTATCTTCACTTCTCCTCACATATAGCTTTGATTATTCCTAAAGTCTGTCCCCAACTAGGCATTCTCTACAGGAAAAAAGTTTGCCTCCCCCTCCATATCTGCCAAGAGCAAGTTTAGAAAATGATTATGTGAGGAAATTTTTTTTCACGGAGAGAGTGATGGATACATGGAACAGCCTTCCTGAGGTGGTCGTTGGGTCTGAAACAGTGGGGGAATTCAAACATGCATGGGACAGACACAAGGCAATTATAGTGGGGGGTTGCAGGAAGTAGGCTGTTGGTTAACTAGAATCTGCAGCTTATCCAGTAGGTAGGAAAATGGGCAGACTGGTTGGGCCAAGTGGTCATTATCTGCCGTCAAAGTCTATGTTTCTATGTTTCTATTATTTCAGCCTTTGACTATGGTAATGTAATCTACAGCACTGCCCTTGCCACATCCTTCTCCAAGCTTGAAACCCTCCTAAATTCTTTCTGTCACTTTGCCTCCATCTCCCCTTCCTGCAATCATCACCACTCCCTTTACTCCATCACCATCATGCTGTTACCCAATCGATGTCTGACTCTCTGCCTGACCTTTAAAGCCAAATATTGGTTGTGGTCCCTACCCCATCCTCTCCTCCCTCCTCTCCCCTGCTGCCCCTTCCTCTTATGCTCTTCACTCCAGGGACTCACTGTCTTTTTCTTTGCCCCATCTCCACTCTTTCTGAGGTCTGGCAGCTTTTTCCTACCACCTCCCCTACCTTGGGAGCCAGCTCCCTCCTGCCACACATCAATTCCCTTCACTCTCAGCAGTAAAGCAGCTGCTTTATTCTTCCTGCCTCCCCCTCCCGCTCCTGCTATGCCTCCTTCCTAGCCTCACAACTCCCACTTCCCCACTATCTCTTGGACAATCTCCCCTCTCCTTTCCCTTCCCAGTATCAATGTTGTCGTGCTATTCTTGATGGCCTCCTCTGTTCTTTGATTCTGTTTGTAACACTTTCATTTCTGCACCATCCTAGTGCCTTGTTAAATGTATTTTATCTATTGTTTCAGACACAAGTTTTGTTATTGATTATTGCCTTTATTATTTGTCCTGTACTGTGCTACTCCCGCTGTCTATACTGTTTTCTCCCTGCTTCCCCGGGTCACACCTGGAAACGAGCTGCGTCTCAGAGCGCATTTCCCAGTTACTGAAGTTTAAATGAATAAATATACCAAAGGGAGTATTAGAGAGGAAACCAAGCCTTTAAGGGGCAAAGCACTGGAGCTGAGCTCTTGGGGGCAGAGCATTTGAGTATTTGTATGAATCTTCATCTATGAAAAGCAGAGGAAGTGAAGTCCGAAGAAACCAGGTAAACCTTAGGCAGCTGTGGGGAAAGTATCTTTTGAAGGTGCTGGCAACATGTTCTACAGAGATAAAGGAGCTCCTGAGGACTTAGAGGTCCAACTCTCCTGTAGCTGTATTGTTACATACATATCAAGACATGCTGCTAAGTTGATCTACATGGCTAAAATTTAACCAAGATTGTAGGACATTCTCACCTGAAAGTTAGAAACAGAAGGAACCCATTGAGATGAGGGACCCACCCTCAAGATGTGAACTTCAAGGGAGCAGAGTGAGACAATCACATTCCAGGGTAGGGGCCTTGGAGGCCAATAATATGGTCATGACTGGCAGTATCCAAGTGCTGGAATGTATTAGGAAGATGATGGCCAGTGGCTTCCAACAGAGTAAAAATGAACAAAGGCAAGGCTGAACCACTGACTGAAGGCATGGTATGCTGACTGAATCATGTGACTGACTCAATGAGAAGGAATGATAGTGTACTACAGAAATGAGTAATGGTGAACACAAGCCAACCAGTCCTATAAGAGCTGAATGGTATAAAACAAAGACAGTTGATATGACGGTATGCAAGGAGTACCTTGTAGCTGATGAGTCACTAGCTGAGGAGTGTGATTGGAAACTGAACAATAAAAATAACTACACGAGTGGCCAGAAAATTAGGGATGAAATTATGATTAAATATGTCTACAGCTGCTTGGTTGCAGAGCCCAGTACTAGAACAGCATAAAGAAACAGGGGACAGAATTAAGCCTGCAGCACAGGCTTTATTGGGCCATAACTGAAAGGCACTGTACACTCAAAGGGCCCAATTTTAAAAACGGAATCTTTAACGCAAGATGCCTGCATCAAATGAGTGTGAAACAAGTGGGACCTTGCCTCAAAGTTTGCGACAATCCTTATTTTTGAACACAGGCAGCGTTGAAATCAGGATGCCTTCTGCTTACACCCCCTTGTGCCACCCTTGAAGCAGAAATGCCATTGCACTAGATTGCAAAGGGGCTTGCACCAAGGTGGGGCTACTTCATCCACCTTTCTTGGAATTTTGGAAGCCCTGCCGTGGTCGCAACAGGGGGCTGACCTCAGGCCAGAAACAATCCAGGAGGTGGTCTAAGGGCATGCACCACTGCCAGTCTGAGCAGCAATTGGGGGGGCTGCAAGGGGAGACCGGGTGCAGTAGTAGCACAGGGGGTGGCCTAGGGAGTGATGGGGATGTGGTGACAATGTGAGGGTAATGAGGCACCACCCTACAGGGTGCCCTGTGCTAGTACAGACAGCTAATCAGTCTGGGTAAGGACCGGGACCCGACCTCAGGGGAACACAGCTCTGGCATCTGCCCAATAGGTGCCAATGACCCAGCACCATCGGCAGGCAGCAGTGGCTGCAAGGTTACAGAGTACAAGTTGTGGATGGGAACAGTCCCTAGGCACTGCGACAGTCCCTTGGTACCCAGCTTCCTTCATGGAGGCTGGCCACTGCCCACCAACAGTGTTGGGATCATTGGCATCTATGGGGCAGATGCCAGGTCTGTGTCCCCTGAGACCAAGTCCTGGTCCCTTCCTGCCAAACCCCTTTTACCTGGACTGATCAGCTGTCTGCAGTAGTCCAGGGCACCCCCCAGAGGGTGCCATATCATCACCCTCACATTGCTGCCAGGTCCCCATTGCTCCCTAGGTTACACTTCATGCTCCTTTTGCCCCAGTCCTCTTCTGGCAGGCATAGTCACCCCCACCTCCGTGGCCCCTTTAGTGTTGTGCTGGGCAGTGGCATTGATGGATCTCTCTGTCAACCCCTGCAGGTGTGCCAGATCTTCAATGCAACCCTGTGGCTGTGGCAACTCTTGGGTCTTTGGCACAGGGAACACCATTCTTATAGAATTAGACACAGGGTCACTTATGCACCCTGAGTTTGCTGCAGCCCTAGATTGCTGCAGCTTGGGATGATCTAAGGCTCTTTGAAAATTAAGCCCAAAATGAGTAAGCATAAATGAAATCTCTAGGTCACAGGAGCAGAACAATTTGGAGGAGCAGCTGCTGTTGAGAAGTGCAGTTGCTTACCCAAGCCATGTAGTGGAGTAGGTTTTTCTTTCTGCCTATGGGTAGAAATGCAATTAGAAAGTATAAATCTCTACAAGGCTTCAGTTATAAAAAAAAAATTAAAGTCGCCAATTTCTACTAGTTTTGATAAAGTGCTCCAAAATGAAGCTAAGAAGTCACCAGAGCACAGACTGGCTTTGGTCTGCAGTGAGTGTTGAAATGGGGAAACAACCCCAAAAAATACCAGGAGAGGCAGACAGAAATATTTGCAAAAAGCAGAGGAAGGAAGTCCAGAGTCAACCATGTGGCTGCAAAAGATACAGGAAGAGTGGAAGGAGCAGAGCATCTGTGCAGAGGCCAGTGATAAAATTCAAACATCCAAGGGATACTTGAACATGCACAGTTTTATATCATGCATAGGAAGGAATGGCATGTGTTGCCCATTTTCCCTCAGAACAGGGAAAGCCTTAAAATAAAGTGTGATGAACATGGCTCTTTCTTCCCTGACAGGATATCCTTCATCAGGAACAGGATCTTTCAGCTTGGGGTGACCGCAAACAGTGGTGGAGACAGTTTGCATGTAATCTCTCCCATAATAGACCAGCCTGTTTTGAGTCATGAAATATCAATAGTTATATTTTCTCTGTGACCTACATCTTGGATACTGGACCAGGCCTAACCCAGCTGTAAGTGGACTCTTAAGAAGCCCTGGTTCCTGTAGTATTCTGGACCATCTGAGGTTACTTTGACAAAAGTCTTTTCCATGCAGCATTGAAGACCATGGCGGTGATCCCTTCCATAAAATAATAAGCATTTGTCAATGCCGAATGTTCGCCGATGGTACTGCTGTTGTTTCTGATTTTGCTTGTACATATTTTTACTACATTTTTACCCAGATTGCAATACAGTATTTCATTTTTAGTAGTGCTGGGTTTTGATGTGTTGTTTGATTGTAATTACCCAGGATAGGGCAACTGAGAGGCAATATCTGCTTTTAAGTGGGCTCCCACATATGGCCCCAAATGTCCAACAAACCTTTTATGACCTGACATTATAATCAAGACAGGTGGAATTTTTAAAATCCCATCCAAAAGATGATTTTTCTGTGCGACTGTGGCAACAAGTTTGCTAAGAGATTTAAAAAATGACACCTGCCATATTCAGGAGATGAGAAATGACAGTTGTCACATTCATGAGATGGTATCAAAAATAGCTACGTTGAAAAGTTGGTGTCAAAATATTGAAAATGACCACAGCTACAAGCATGCATTAAAAAATTGGAATGCAGGCTCGTAACTTTGTTGTTTTCTTGTATTTTTACCCCAAATTTTCAGCACAGCCTTCTTTTGACCCCACATAGCCTTCGTATGAGCCCATCTCATTAAAAAGGGTTGAGAACATTTACAAATCCTCCCCAAAAGGTGATCTTGTACCACAGGTTTGAAAACACATTTTGTCCAGGATTTGAAAAATGACAGCTGTCATATTACATCTTTCCTCACCGGAAGAACTCAGAGGGTGGTATCTGGGGTTTATTCCTCGGACCCAATCCCTCTGTCAAGTGGGATTCCTCAGGGATCAGTGTTGTCCTCATGTTGTTTGCAGTGTACATGCTGCACCTTGGAGACATTGTAAGAAGGAATGGGCTGAGGTTTTACTGCTATGATGATGATGATACCCAGCTCTACCATTCTTTTGCACCTGACCAGGATGGAGCTCTCTCAGTCTTTAACAACTGCCTCTCAGAAATTCAGGACTGGATGGACTCAAGCTGGTTGAAGTTCAACTTGGAAAAGATTGAGGTGCTGGTTGTGGACCCGGGGCACCGGATAGGGGGGTCGGGGGTGGATTCGCCCTCTGAGATTTTTCTTGGAGGCCTATCATTCCTGGCCTCTAAACTTGTGCAAAACCGGGGGGTAATTTTTGACAAAGGGCTGATGCTGCATTCACAGGTGTCAGCCATCATCAAGACCTCTTTTTACCATCAAAGTAATATCCCCAGCGTTAAGTACCTTGTTCCATCTGACGATCATCCTATGTTGGTCCACGCCTTTGTGTCCTCGTGCTTGGATTAATGCAACTCCCTGTACCTAGGGCTACCTGGGGTGGAAATCCGCCACTTGCAGTTAGTGGAGAAACATAGAAACATAGAAGTTGATGGCAGATAAGGACTGCAAGGCCCATCCAGTCTGCCCATTAACACAACGGCCTGGCTTTTGACAGGAACCTCCCAGTCCTGTCGTATTTCTCTGGTGCTACGTGGTCTGCACTGGCTGCCACTACAATGGCGGATTACCTTTAAAGTCAGTCTTCTGATTTATAAAGCCCTACATGGACAGGGCCCAGACTACCTGAAAGAGCTTCTGCTACCGTACTGCCCTGGGTGATCACTCTGCTCAGCTGACGAGGGGTTGCTAGAGATTCCAAGGGTGTGTTTAAAATCTTCTGGGGACCAGACATTTATGCATATGGCCCCATTCCTTTGGAATTCTCTACCCCATCAGTTCCATGAGTGTGTGCCCGTGGAGGAATTTAAACAAGCTTTGAAAGCATACCTTTGGCACCAAGCATTTGGTGACTGACTTATTTTTAATTCCTTTAGCTGTATTTTCTGTTTTATTTATCTATGCTGCTGTGAAATTTGATATGTTTTTAATTATTTTTTAGGCGCCTTGGTTTTGGAAAGGTGCCATAAAAATTAAGTTTTATTATTATTATTAGTATTAGTATTATTTTTTTTTATTATTATTATATTCATGGGGTGCTCTGAAAAAAGGCTATGTTGAAAAGTTGGGGTCAAAATATTGAACATTACCAAAGTTACAAGCCTACTTTCATAAAGTTCAATGTAGGCTCATAACATTGTTGTTGTTTTTTCAATTTAGTGTACTTTTTATCTGATCACTCAACCCAGATCTCAGTTCCCGCCAAACTGGCTCTGAGCAATCCCCCCTCCCCCAGACTTACCTTGCTGAGGTGATGATGATCCCATGCTTATCCCCACTGGGAGGGCCAACAGATAAATCGGGGCCTGCAGGCTTGAGAGTCAGGATCTCCGGTGGGTATCCCCACCAGAGGAATCCCCTGGCTTACTCCTCAGTACCGGAAGGCCAGCAGACACACTTCTACATTGTCACAAAGCTGAGCTGCAGGGAGTGGTTCAACCAGAGTATGAGGCTTCATAGAGGGCAGTAGCAGTAGTATTTTGTAAATGGCCCTGGTGGTGGGGATGTGCATTGAGTTCCAGCATCCACCCAGTCCCCCTTTGCTAATTGTTGTGGTGATATTCCCAGTCTCTGACAGAGGTCTGTAAAGTGTCAGACACTCTTCCCCCCTTCCACCAAAGAAAGAAAGCAGTCCCCAGGATGCTCAATCCTTCTCACCCCAGGTCAGCCCTCTGACACCTGAGTCCGTTCCTGAACCTGGGATGTCAGCTCCACAAGTAGACGCCTTGCCACTGCACTGACAGGCCGGCACAACTTTGTTGCTTTTAAATATTTTTGCACCAAGTTTTCAAAATTGCCTTTTTATGACTGCACCCCATGAACAAGGGCAGAGAAAGTTTTCAACTCTTGCCTGAAAGGTGATTTCACACACACACACACACACACACACACACACACACTGCACTCCATTTGGAATGCAAAAATACATTTTGGCCTGGATTTGAAATATGACAGCTATCACATTCATGAGATGTTGTAAAGAAATGGCTATATTGAAAATTTGTGGTAAAAATATTGAAAATTACCAAAGTTATGAACCTGTGTTTGCAAATTCCAGCATAGGCTCATAACTTTGTTCTTTAATATCATGACACCAAATTTTCAATATAGCCTTCTTATGACACCACCTCAGGAACAAGGGCAGAGAAAGTTTTAACTCCACAAAACATTTAAGCCATAACACAGCCTGCCAGCAGAGGTGTTGGGTGCAAGAACCATTAATGGTTTCAAATATGGCTAGGACCAAGCAAAAGGCTTAATAGTTACACAGGGGGAAGAAGTAGGACAGGATTCAAGGGGGAGTGGGGGCAATAACCCTTACTAGATATCTCTTCCTGGCATAGGACAGGATAAAACTGAGCAGACTGGATAGATCAGTGATCTTTTTCTTCCAAGGAAACAAGGTAGATACAGGGTCCTGCTCAGAATGAGCAGAAACACTGGCACACAGGGAAAACTCAAAGAAGCAGGTGCAAAGGAGATTCAGGAAGGATATAAGGAAATGTTTCTTTACAGTCACACTGCTCACTAAGTGGAACAGGCTGCCAATGCTGGTAGTCTGCACCAGATCAGTAGTGGGATTCAAGCCAGGCCAGGAAAGACATATGAGTCTGGTGGATGGGCCAATGGCCGTTTTCCTGCCATCAACTTCTACTATGTTTTACGTTTGTACCTCTCTCATCCGGTAGTAGTTCATCTGTGCAATTGTTTGACAAAAAGCTCTGTAACTGATTGAGCTGAGCAAGTGACCCCCAAGTGACCCCCCCCCCATTTTCTACAAAGTCAGTTAAATCATCCTTGGGATTTGCTACCATCCTCCTATTTTTCAACAAGTTATGACCGTTGCCTGCTACCATTGTAGAGCTGATTGGGGACATAATTTTAAAAATATATGTTTTTTGTCATACTTTGTACTGTACAAAATAGTTAGTGTTAACCATTTGCATGCTAAAAAAATTATCAGTTCAAGTAAACAAATAATTAGCTAACCAGCAGACTTCCTATGTAGAAATGATTAGGCAACACATGGAAGGATTAGTTAGGGATTGGTAGGAATGATGGTGAGAAGCAAATACTTGGCAACATGACAGTAACTTTAGTGTACACTCTCTTTCTGTCCCTGCTAAAGTGAGTGCCACCCTTTTGGGTGCCATAAATACAGAGGAACCCTCTTGAGGAAGGATCCAGCTCTAGCCGTTCTGCAGGAACGAGATCCCCTTAGACTAGTGGCAACTAAGGGAAGAAGGCTCAGCCCTAAGAAAAGAGATTTGCTGACAGAAATGGTGGGCCAGTTGGTAGTAGCAATGAAATAAGCATCCATAGGATGCTTTGATATGCATGGTTTAAGTACTGTATGGTATTGAGTGTCACCCACTGCTCCACTAGATCATGGGCATAATGCCCCTTAATTCAATGGACCATCCAGCATCTTTTGTAGGAGGGTTTTGGTAACACAAGGAAGGATTAATAGAGTTTGATAAGATCCAAATGATGGTGGGAAGTAGACAATTGGAAGGAAAGGTACTGAGATTATCGGGAAGGCAAGTAGTACAGCATGTAGCATGCTTGAACAACATGATTGTAACTTTAGTGTACATGCTTTCTATCCCTGCT
This sequence comes from Neoceratodus forsteri, assembly GCA_016271365.2. Classification (NCBI taxonomy): domain Eukaryota; kingdom Metazoa; phylum Chordata; order Ceratodontiformes; family Ceratodontidae; genus Neoceratodus; species Neoceratodus forsteri. Next base: position 63,284,136 of record CM028130.1, read on the forward strand.
ACAAAGACTACCTCCCTTATGTGGTACTGTAAAGACACAGGAACACTCCTGAGAAGTGTAACATGAATGAGGTCACCTTAGATTAAAGGTATCTTAGGGAAGATGGCCTGACTGCTGGATGACTTTCACTTGTCCTCAGGTGCATGACGAAGCCTGACCTATGACTGATTATAATGATAGTAGTAGGGCAACCTAAGGAAAAAATGGAATATGGTTCAAGATCAGGTGAGCCATAGGCAGAGGCTGACATGATTGCATTAAGAGGTGCTGTTGAACCAATTTATATGTCTGTAGGGATGCCCGCAGTGAAAGTCCTACCCTTAAGCCATAGAGAACAATACATAAGTCAGAGTGGTACCACTGAGTTGACCTTCAAGGCTAAAAGGGCCCATACACCTTCAGGGTTTTCTCTCAAGAAACAGGAAGTCATAAATATGACAAAGAGAGGTGCTACCAAGTAATTCCACACAGCATTTGAGAGGTGTGGTTTTATGCTATGGGTACACTACACTATCTGTTTGATGCAAATTTCTGATGTTGGTGTACCTTTCCATAAAACACTTAAAACAAATAAAACACTTTGGGATACTTTTGTTTGAAAGGCATGATATAAAGTGACAATTGTTGTCTACAAATTATTGTACAATTCTTTTTAGCAACCAATGTTGAATATTAATGTTTTTTTTTTCTATCATATCAATAATTATTACAACTCACTTGTAATAGTATGCAATAGCATTGGTAAATTTAAAATCAAAAACTAAAATTACAGTATGTTGTATGTATATCAGGGAGGGATGGCAGAGGAGAGAGAGATGTAAAGATGAAGAAAGAGAGAGACAGAAAATGAAGGGAGTAGCAGCAAGTGGCAGCATATAACACTGCACCACCTGGAGAACCGGGGTGTACGTGCAAGCTTCAGAATCCCACAGTGAGACCAGCTGAGAGTAAAGTAAGTTACAGAGGGGAGGCCCTTGCCTCTTTGGAAGGGAAGGTGTGGGCCACCAGGAATTCATGCACCCATGGCGCCTGATTACAGAGCTGCAATGCTGTCATCGACCGTAATACCATTATCTCACCTGCTCTCCCATCTCTGGAAGGGTACTACCTGGTTGCCCAAATTGTTATTGCAGGGAGCGGGTTCTAGAATGGAAAGCTAGAGAGACACAAACAGTAATAATGAAAATGGGGGGGGGGATTAGAGAAATCATAGAGGTATGTCCCCACATGCAGTGCCCCATGCACTTCTGGATTCCACAATACAATTAAGGCATCATGCCAATCAAAAGGGTGAAAAGTAGAACCACCAGAATAATTTTGGATTGGTATGGAGGACAACATTTATAAGAAGAGACTAAAAGCCCCTAATATCTTAATCCTGAATAAAGGAGGGTGACGGAGGACAGGATCTCCACTTTATGCATACTCAAATACATTGACAATTTCAAACATATGGAAATGCTTGATCTGGTTGAATCCACAGGACATTCAGATCAAGCTCAGGAGTGGTAAATTTAGGAGTAGTATTAGAGGGCACTTCTTGTGCCAAAGGGTGGGGGAACTGAGTAGTCTAATAAAGAGACTGGGGATAAGAAAACAGTACAGACCTTCAAGGTAACCTGGACAAATTTCTGCTTATTGAGGATATCACAGCATGCCCTGTAAGGTACAGTGGGTAAGAAATTCCTTCAAATTAGTGCGTGTTTGTACAGTGCATTAATTGAGCCTATTTTATGAATTTGGGAGTGGGGCATGATAAACTTAGAGTCCCTTCTTACCTTACAGTGCTACTGTATGTTTGTATGTAGAGGAGGTGGAGTAGCTGTGTGTAAATTACATAGTGAAGTCACATCTTAGTAGAACAAGAAGGTGGGACAGACATGGTGAGATGGTAAAAGGCTGGGTAAATGAATGAGGAAGAAAGAAGGAAAGAAAGAAAGAAAGGAAAAGAAAGAAAGAAAGAAAGAAAGAAAGAAAGAAAGAAAGAAAGAAAGAAAGAAAAGAAAGAAGGAAGGAAAGTAGGAATAAGATGTTCTTCTCTGAATTATTTCTTTTTTTCAACAAAGAGACAGTACTAGTAAATACGGTTTGTGGCACTTTGTAGGTTTTCATTCTTTTGTTCATTTATAGATAACCAGACACAGTCAGGTCAGTGGAGTAAGCAAGAACAGTAAAGACAGGTGTGTGCAGTGGTTGGAAACCATGCAGGCCTCAATTATTCTGCCTGCAGGAACAAAGACCTTGCATGCAGCTGGTTGCCAGTTGGTGGCAAAGCTCAGCTGCCACCCTGCTACTGAAAGAGGATTGAAAAATTAATCCTAATCCCAAACTTTCCCATCCTCCTCCTCCTCGCTGCCTGCAAAAAGGTTATCATTCTGCTCCCTGCTAATACTGTATGCCAGAAAGCATTAAGTAAAAATGTCAGGCTCCCTCTTCTGTGATTAATGGGCTAAAACTAGAGTGGGATACATTTAATGAAAGGATGGAGGTAAAGGCACCATTTGTTGGGGCACATCCCTTCTTCACTCATTTGTTGTAGATGTTATCCTATCAAACAGAACTGTCTCCACAGGACACAGACGTGATGATCACATACTTTTTCTTTGTGGAATGCAAGATAAACACAGGCAAGATCTTTTTTGACACAAGGCAACTGAAAAATAAAAATGTAAAGCAGTTCTACAGTGGCTCTAAAGAGAGCTGACTGTCTCAGAAGGAAAGGTCCTTCTGTAGACATCAGCCAAGAGGAAGCAATGCTGCTATATTTGCCTTACAGAAAGTACACAGATTTGTTATTCATACCGTACGTACTGCAGTGTAGACCATAAACAAGAAGGGAACATTGCAACATTCCAAATTCACATCTATGGTACTGTCATCCTGTTCTCTTTCGGCATATATCTCTATTGTTTGTTTTATGTTCCCCCCCTCCACAATTTTTAAAACCAGTTCTGTATACAGCCTTCTTTTGTGCCACAATAGATTGTCTAACACTTGACATTTTCAGTTATCAGTGGTGGCTCCTCATGTAGATACTGCCACTTGCATAAGCTGCTACATTGATGAAAATTTAGCACATTAATAACTGTCCCATTTTCAGCCATGCACCAAGCAATGCAAGTATAGTAGTAGTGTATGTTAATACAGCAGCTGGGATCACCCTTACGGTTGTAAGAGTAGTCTCATCGGTATTCTTTTTCTATTTTTTTTACTTTCTATTTTTGTCCCCATTTTTGCTACCAGCTGCTAGGACCTCCTTCCACCTACCCAAGCCCTTACTTCCACCATAGGAGTTCTTCAGTGGTCCTACCCACCACTAGCCTTTGCTCGATAACCTTCTCTGGATATCTTGACTGTAACCCATGGCTTATCCCCCATGAGCGGGACTCCCTTGGTCCCCCAAGCTAGGAGGAGATACTTCACTTGATGGTTGGGGCCCATGAGGAGGAGTTGGTAAGGTATGGGAGAAGGTAAAGTGATCTTGCTGTGGCATGGGGGAGGTGACTTCATCTGCCCAGTGTTGCTGCGGGTATTTTATCCCCTGTTAAGGCATCCATTTATTCCACCCCAGGGTGTGGTCCTGAGAGGTGACCACAGCATTTGTCTATTAGGGCTGTTGAAAGGATGGGTAATTAATCAATCAGTCAATCAATCAAGCTTTATTTTACCAGGCAAAACATCACTGAGGAGAACTCATTTACAAGATGGACCAGGACATATAATTAACAATGACAATGTAATACAGCGTAACAGTACAACAAATAGTACAAAAACAGGTATAACAGACAATTTATCATTACACACAGCTGGAGTAAGAACATCATAAACATTATTTACATATACTAAGACTAGACATAAGTACATAAGGTGCAAGTCAAAAATGGGACTAATAGGATCAGTAGGAAGAAGGGGGCAGAGAACAGTCATGAGGATAGATATAGGTCAGATTTTTTTCAGGGGAGATGGTATAATAGTGCAAGATATGGAGGGAAGTCATTTCATACAGTTACAGGATTCAAAGCAAGCTCAGGAGAACGAGGTTTTAAATGTGGAAAATGTCACCGGCGAGGCTAACTTTGAGGATTGTTTGCAATTTGTTCCATAGAACAGGGAGAAAATGGCTAATGGATGCTGTCCCAAAGTGAGTTCTGACTCTGGGAATAACCAGGGATAAACAAGAAAGGCTTCTCAGAGTGTAGCTGCTAGGGGAACAGAAAGGTAGACAGTCAGAGATATATTGAGGGAACTTCTTTATAATGGCTCAGTAAGTCCAAAGTACTGCATTTCTCTGCCGTCTGCAGCTGAGTGACGTCCAATACACTAGTCCATACAGTGATCAGTGATGTGTAGAGTACAGTGCTCCTGTTATGAATCTTATGGCCCGGCGGTATAAGGTGTCACGTTTGGACAGTGCTGCACTGGTACTTTGGCCATAGAGTATATCTGAATTATCCAGTAGAGGGAGGAATGTGGTTTGAACAAGTCTGTTTTTTGCTTCAATCGTGAGGAGGTGCTTAATCCTACAGAATAGGCCAAACCTCTGTTTAAGTTTTTTGGTGAGTTTCTAAATATACTCAGAGAAGGACAGTTTGTTGTCAATTCAGACACCAGGGTATTTGAATTTTGTGGCAAATTCAAGGGGCTCGCCAATGAGGGTGGTGATCAGAGGTACATCACCCATGTTGAGAGCATGAGATGACTTCAGGGATGGAGAGCATATCATTGCTTTTGTTTTTGTTGTGTTTAGGATCAGTTTTAATTGAAGCAGGTTTTTCTGGAGGAGGCTGAATTCAACTTGCAGGTCATGTCACGTGGTTTCTGGATATGCTTAGAAATATTCAGCACAGTGTCATCGGTAAATAAATGTATATTAGCCGAGTGAATATTGTTAATATATATATGTGTGTATATATAAATATATATATATATATATACTGTATAGCAAACAGAAGTGGGCCAAAATAGATCTCTGAGGGATGCCTCTTTGTAGAGTTGTTATAGGGGAGAGATCTTCTTCAGCTTTTACCTTCTGGGAGCATCCTATCAGATAGCTATCAAGCCATTTGAGGGCTTTACTATCCAGTCCAAAGTTACATAGTATACATAGGAGCAAGGAATGGTCCACCGTATCAAAGGCCTTGTTTAGCTCCAGGAACAAAGCACCTAAGTATTATTTATTATCCAAGGCATTTAGCCAGTCATTAGAGACTTTGGCAAGGGTAGAGATCATGCTGTGGCAAGGCCTGAAACTAGATTGTACTGGGTTAAGCAAGTTGTAAGAGTCGTGGTAGTACCTGATTTGTTGATTAACTATTTTTTCTTGTAGCTTGGAGAGTGTTGGAAGCAGAGAGATAGGCCTATAGTTGTTAAGACCACTAGGATCACCATATTTGAATAATGGAATGACAGGGGCAGTTTTCCAAACTGAAGGAATGGTACCCTGAGTGAGAGACAGATTAAACAGGTGAGTAATGGGAACAGCCAGTGTGTGATAGGCCATTTTGAGGAAAAACAGTTCTAGGAGATCAGCACCAGCACTTTTCCTTGTGTCCAGCTGAAGGAACAAGTCCTCAACTTGTTTTAGTGTAACCAGGCTGAAAGAGAAGGCTATATGACCCTCAGGAAAGGTAGGAGCAGTCAGGTCTGCATCCTTATCAAAGAATTGGTCTCTAAGGTTATTGGCCTGGGAAGAGTCGAATGTCAACCCTGCAGTAGTGAAATGATTATTAAAGAGATTTAGAATCTCAAGTTTGTCTGAGATGGTAGAATTTCCAGACGTGATTTTTGTGGGAAGGGAGTTTGCCGATCTATGACCCTCTAGCTCTCTTAGGGTTGTCCAGAAGAGTGAAGAACATTTGGTAGAAGTATTCAGTTTGTCACTGAAGTAACTATCTTCTATCTTGGTGGCCCTAGTGAGCTTTGTGCAGTGATTTCTAGTCAATCTAAAGGCTGTCCAATCTGAGGAGCTTTTAGTCATTTGTGCTTTTTTCCATAGGGCATCCCTGCATAGTAGTTCAGATTTGAGGCTAGGAGAGAACCAAGGACATGTGTTTTTTTTTTTTAGTTTGCATTTTCACAAGGTGTGCATGCTGATTAATTTTATCTAGTAGAATGTCCTGGAACAGATTGTAGGCTTTGTTGATGGTAGGGGCAAGATAGAAGTTTTGCCAGCAGGCGTGTTCCAGCTCAGTTCAGAAAGTGTGGGAGTCAAAATTCTGGCTGCTCCTTTTGGAAATATATCTAGAGTACGAAATTGGCTTTGGTAGGAACCTGACACATGCAATAGCACAATGATCACTGAGGTTGTTAAAAAAAACACCTCAGTGTGTTACTAGGTGTATTCTGTTTACTAGTATAATATCCAAGAGTATGCTGTTTGCTGGAGTTTTCTTATTTGGATGTGTATGTTCCATTACTATTTGAGTCAGTCCAAAGGCGTCACATAGTTCTTTAAGTGGCTTAGAGCAAGGGGCTAGCCAGTCAAGGTTTAAGTCACCCATGACTATGATTTCCGAAAGGGAAACATCAAAAATATTGCTTAGATGATTTAATACCTTGAGCCTGGCTGAGGGGGATCTGTAGCACCCTGTTATCATGAGCGACTGAGAAGTCCAGATTCAAATTTTAAGCGTAAGGCATTCAAACTCCTTGGCTATTGTTGTAGAGTTGATAATAGACACAGGAAATCTGTCCTGTACATAGATGGCTACCCCACCACCTCTGACCTGCCTGTCTGTTCTGTAAACCTAATAATAGGGAATGTTAATTTCAAAATCCTGCATAGTGAGTTTTAACCAAGTTTCAGTAACTACCAATACTTCTTGGCAGTCATGGCTTATTCAACCTTGGACAGAGTCGAATTTCTTTGTCAGGCTGCATTTATTAACATGGAACAGGCTCATCCCCTTTCAGTTAGTCAGTTCGGTCGGCATGGTGATAGGGGCTAATGGACCATATTCAGCTCAATATCGCCTGAGCAGAGTAAAAAAAGATAAAGGAGTGTAATTAAAGCATTTAGTAATAGCTTGAGGAGCCTAATCAGCACCTTTTTGTGAAGATGCTTAGAGGGAGTCCCAGATTCAGATGGGCAGGTTATTGAGGACCCTAGGGTAGCAAAAAGAATCACCCGAGCCATGAAAGTAAGGGACAGACAAGTATAGTTAGCAGTTAAGATTGGCAGAAAATTCTGCATGATGTGGTTTGTGACACACCCCCATTTGTGAGGGATAATAGTAGTTCTAGACTACAGTTGAAGTTGACACAGTGGTGGTTGCCTGTATCGCACCACAGAGGATGAGATTTGGTGGGTTGTTTAGGATTGGTGTGTGGGTTATTGCAATGGAGCAGCATACCAGCTAGATGGCAGTGGAAGAGAAAGCGAGGTGCCATCTTCTGTCTATGCTGAATGTCAATGCACACACAAAGCTGAAATGTTCTTACAAGAGCCAATAGAAATTAACTATCCTGTACGTTAATACCAAGAGTGGCCCTACAGTTGAGGGTGGGGACTACATGTATTTAATAAATGGAATAGGTGGGGGATGGGTGGGTGGGTAAAAAATCCCCAGGTAAAGTGCAAGGAGGAGTCGGATTAGTAACCATGGAATCAGTTCCCAAGATGGCCGATGAAGAAGCCGAAAGGGCCATACCAATCTGGTTCCCGGAGGGCTGTACAAGTCAATGGGGCAGTCCACACTTAATCAGGAGGAGAGCCATAGGCAGAACAGCCAATAGTGGTTGCTGACATTTTACTTAGCTACATGCAAAGCTAGGGAGGGTAATCCCCTCCCTAGCTTCGGGAACTCCCCTGCCAGCCCCACTCTGGGCAGGTGATGCCTCCAGGTCCCTTGCCAGGTGAGTGGGTGTGTGCTGATGTGAGGTCACCCAAGAGGGACCACTTATTTCTTCCTGCATGACACCCCCCCTCCCCCTGAGTCATCATGGGGTGGTCGTGCAATGGAAGGAAGTGATCTCTCTCAATGAGGCATGAGGCATCCAAAGGACACTTGACCATGCCTTGCCGTCAACACCAGATGTCCAGGGCTCATGGTGTGAACCCGGGTCATCTGGATGACAAGCAGTAACTCTACTGCTGTGCTAGCCAGCCCTCACGCATAATCTTAGAGTATGACATGAGAACCATGAGCCGGAAGTTGAGCAGTTCTAATAGTCTAAGGATGTAACTGAGACCACTTTCACAAAGGTAGGAATGGTCTCTGCAGTTATAGTAATATATTATTAATCAAGATCAATCAATAATATATACTGATTTAAAAAAACAGCCCTGAACATGTCCATTTTCAGGGCAGCTGTGCAAAAGGCCATCTTCATAAAATAAGAATCTCTCATGAACAGAGGCAAGGAGCACTCTGGTTGGGAGCACACTCTTGATCTATAATTTCAGAATCGGAGCTGATTTCTCTGATGATTTTACCAGTTGGAGCACCTATAGAGATGCAATGGGGTGGATGCTACATATTTATGTTTTTTGCTTTTTTAAACCTAGTAGATTCACTAGACAAAGGAATGCCTATTTTCAAGCCTGACCTAAAAGTTCAGTTTAATGACCAGGGAGACAGAGAAATAAAATAAGACAGAGATATACAGAAAGGGGCAAAAGGGTAAGCAAATATGACATGAATGTGCTGCAATACTTCTAGAGATGCAGCTAAGTAAAATGTCACTTGCAAAGGGGGTGCAAAGTCAGAACTTCACATTACATATAGTGGGGTAAACTTTATTGACTTTGCCCCAATCATGGTCAGCAAATCTATTTTTTTAAGTGTTTGCAAGTATAAAAAATATAAGCATAACATAGGAGCTTAGACAATGATGGCAGAAAAAAGACACATTGTCCGTCCAGTATGCCCTATTTCTTTATTTTGCCCTGGAACCTATTGTCCCTCAAGGGTCCTAGCCCTCCCCAATCTCCCCTGCATTCTCCTCCCAGTTTCTGCTGCCCCGATCAACCACTATACCTTTATTTATTTATTCTTTATTAGAATTTTGGTAGCCTAGTAAGCCCACTGAGATCATGCAGTCCCTTTTTCATGGGCGACCCAGAAGACACATATCAGTACAGTACAATGCAATACAAAACAGTGAATACAGAGATTACAATGTGTGCAGAAATACATGGATTACAAAGGCATATAGAGTGGGATATACAAATATACAAAATTCTCATTATGTATACATATACATATTTACAGAGGTTCAAATGTAATAGTTTAAGATAGGGTACAGTAAAAGGCATGGGTTAATGAAAACATATACCCTTCATTATGTTCCAACCATGCTTGAAACAACCATTTTTTGTACCTACCACTTCTGTTGTTAGACTGTTCCATGGCTCCACCACCTTTTCTGTAAAATAATACCTCTCATGTCCCTACTGAACCTCCCTCCAGTAAGCTTCCACTCATGACCACATGACTGCATGAAAGTATTCAAGCGAAATAGTTCCTCACAGTTAACTTTGTTAATTCCTTTTAGGAACTGGAAGGTATCTATCATATCTCCCCTCTCCCTTTCTTTCTTCAGAGAGTACATGTTCAGCCCCTTGAGGCACTCCTCATAGGATCTGCCTTGCTGGCCAAGAATTATTTTCATCACCTTACACTGCACAGCCTACAGCCAACTAGCTTTTATTGATTGATGCTGCTTTGAACAGATAGATGGGCGTCTGTATTTATAATAATTTTATTATATGTATGTTTTTCCTTTGTTTTTAAATAATTTGGTTTTTTATTATGGCTTTTATTATACAGCACCCAGAGTCCCAGGAATTGGGTGCTTCATAAATAAAATTATTTATTTATCTATCTGTCTGTCTGTCTGTCTATCTAGCTACCTATCTATCTTTCTTTCCTGAGGTGAGAACTCCAGAACTGGTCACCGTTCTCCATATGTGGCCTCACTAAGGATCTATATAAGGGAAGTATTACCTCTTCCCTTCTGCTACTGTATCAATACCCCTCCCAATACAACCCGGCAACCATCTTCCTTTGCTATATACCATGTTGCACTGACTCCATTGTTTGAGGGAGTCACTGAGGATAACTCCAAAGTCCCATTCCTCAGCCATAGCGCTAAGTCTCACCCCACAAATCTAGTACTTTGCTGTAGGATTCTTGCAACCTAGGTCTATTTTATTGTTCTACCCACCCTAAATCTAACTGCTGCCACTGTTGTTGTGTTGTATGACTAGTTATTGTACTATGTCACCGTACTCCTGTACATAATGTCCTACTCTGTAATACTTGACTCTACTTGCTCAGCTCTATGTAACTAACTGTGGGTCACCCCTGAAAAAATGGACCTCCAGGGCCCAGTGGGCCTACCCAGTTAACAAAATTTAATAAATAATAATAAATAGTAAGCCCTGAAAGTGAAGCTTGAGGGATTTATTAAGGCATCCTACCATGAGGGTGTGTGTATAATCCGAGTTTTAAATCTCCTACCCATCATTTATTTTATATAATTGCTGGAAATCATTTTTTCACCACAGCAGTTATATAAAATAAACAGACAACTCCACAAAGCCTCAGACCGGTCAGGTTTCAAAGTGGTCTGTAGCAGCTGATGGAGAAAATAAAATGTTTCCTTTTTTTGTTTTTTTAAAAGTCGCCCTTTCAAAATTGTTTTTAAACTATGTTATCATTTTTTTTTTAATTACTGCTGACTCGGAGTGGTGGCGATCTCTGCGGCACTGAGGACTGGTGGCCAGAAAGAGGAAGAGAAAAGCAGCATCTGTCACATGCGTTGAAGGGAAATCCAGTGTATGTTCACCATTATAACCAGCTGATTATAATGATAAAACTATAACCGGGTTTCCATATTGGAGAAAGCGCTCCCCAGTTATTATAGACATATAGTATATAGTTTGTCTTTGTTCTGTATAGAAATTGGAATGCTTAAAATCCTTGTTGTGCATATTCTAAACTGTAAACATTCCAAAGTGTTGTGAGCACTCTAAACAGTTGTTTAGCACAGTTCAAAGGTCAGAAAATGTTTACTTTCTTATTCATCCCCCATCCACTGATCATCCAGTGCACAAAGTTGTACCTTATAATTTATTGAAGCAAGCTACAGCTTGCACCAATGAAAATCATTGCAGTGCTAGAACAAAATAATATCAGACCCAGAGCAAACAAGTTCATCACCCAGTAGCTACACAAAACACCATGTCACATCATTAGTCAACTGCTGGTGCTGTTCCATGCACACAGCCAAGATGTCTTGATTTCAGCATTTATACACCAACTTTAAATAAAATGGCATGATTATATCTTCTTATCTAGTGGTGCTCTGATTAGATGTTGTGTGCTGAGCTTGTTGCCTCTGGATCTCACCTTGTATCTTATAAAAATCTGTAATGTAATTTCTAATCATAGGACAATGAAATTACAAGTTTTTTTTTTAATTAGTAGTTTCTGGTGTTTTCGAGGTTTTTCTCCCATCCCACCCCCATGCATCCCCGACATGATGTACACATGTGAAGGTATGCGCATGCAAGTCTTGCGGGATGCCCCACCGTACAGGTCACCTGGTACTACCTGCGCTCATCACTGAACCTCCATTCAGTGATGGTGGGACTATGGGCAGGTGACCTCACCCCACCCAGGAGAGGAGAGCAATTGCTCAATCTTGCTCCCACTCCCCTTCCCAGTACTGGACCCCGGCAACCTGAGGTTGTTCCAGAACCCAGGTGGCTGGCATAGCACAATGTAAGTTGTCCAGCGCCTCAGCCCTCAGCAGCACCGGGCCAGCCCAAATGCCAAGTTTTTTAGTTGGCGGTGGCAGTACTTCTGTAAATCCTCTGTGAAATAACCCATATGCTATGTAAAATGAAATATGGACAACAACACATAACTCAGCATGTGTGTCCATCTCTGGGAGATGATAGCATGGCCCTCTCAAGATTTGCTCTTGAGGCTCACGTACTGTCATCCCAACCACTCTATAAAAACACAGCCTTTTTATATATGGCTGCCCATACAGTACTCTATATCTAGGTTAGATGTCCCTCTAGCACTCTACCACTCTCACTCCCTCAATTGCTAAATATCACATGGCTCTGTAATGATGTGCTGCCTGTTAAAAAGAAAAACACCCCTCACTGGAACCAGTCTGTCTATGTTACTAATAAAAACATTTCTACTGCATTGCAGTATATTGGGGTAAGGGTACAATGCTGCCTTTTTACTGACACAGTTCTACTGTACCGCAGTACACTGTGGTAAGGACACAGGGCTGCTTTGTCACTAATGCATTTATACTCTACTGCAGTATACTGTGTTAATGTAACATTATGTTTTGGTACTAATGCATTTTTACTGTACTACAAAATACAAGGGTGACTGTGCATTGCTGTTTTTTCACTAATATATTTCTACTGTACTGCAGATATAGTAGGGTAAGGGTACAGTAGTGTTTTGTTACTAATACATATCTACTGTATTGCAGTATACTGAGGCAATGGTATAGTGATGTGTTGTCAATAATACATTTCTACTGTACTATAGAATATTGTAGTAAGGACACACTTGTGTTTTATTACTAATGCATTTTTGCAGTTCTGCAGTATACTGAGGTAGGAGTACAGCAGTGTTTTTACTAAAACATTTTTACTGTATTATATCATCCTGGGGTAATGTTATGCTGGTGTTTTATTACTGATACATTTATTTCTACTGTACTACTGTATACTGGAGGAAGGATACAATATTGTTTAGGTGCTAATACATTTCTAAAGCTCTGCAGTATACTGGGGTAAGTATACAGTGGTGACCTGTCACTAATACATTTCTACTGCACTGCTGTATACTGGGGGAAGGATACAATCTTGTTCTGTTACTAAGATTTGTCTACTACTGCATTATACTGGGGTAAGGGTGCAGTGGTGTTTGAGTACTGATACATTTCTGCTGTACTGCTGTATAGTGGCGAAGGGCACCATGTTGTTTTGTTAATATTACATTTCTTCTGTACTACAGTATACTGAGGAAGGGTATAGTGGTGTTTGGTCGCTGATACATTTCTACTGGAATATAATGTACTGGGGTAGGGGTGCAATGGTGTTTTGGTAAAAATACATTTCTACTGTACCACATTATACTGAGGCAAGGGGACAGTGGTGTTTTGTTACTAATACATTTCTACTGTACTGCAATATACTTTGGGTAAGAGTACAGTGGTGTTTTGGTAATAATAAATTTCTACTGTACAACAGTACAAGGGTACCGCAGTGTTTTGATAATACATTTTTAGTGCACTGCGCTATAGTGGAGTAATGGTACAGTGGTGTTTGGGTACTCATACACTTCTAGTGTACTTCAATATACTGGAGTAAGGATAAAGTTGTGTTTTTTATAAATATATTTCTAATGTACTGCATTATACTGGTGTGAGGGTAAAGTGGTGTGTCATTACTAAGACATTTCTACTGCAGTACAGTATATTGGGATAAGGGTATAGTGGTGTTTGGTACTAATACATTTCTTTTGTATTGCAGTATACCGGGATAAGAGTACAGTGGTGCTTTGATAATAATGTATTTCTACTGCACTGCAGCATAAGGGAGTATGCCTCAGTTGTGTTTGGGTAATAATGCATTTCTACTGCACTACAATACATGGGGTAGGGGTTACTATTACATTTCTACTGTACTGCACTATACTGGTGTAAGAGTACAGCTGTGTTTTGGTACTAATTAATTTCTACTGTATTATGGTGTATTGGGGGTAAGGGTGCAGTGGTGGTTTGTTACTAATACATTTCTACTGTACCACAGTACACTGGGAAAAGGGTACAGTGGTGTTTTTTCAATATATTTATATTGCATGGCACTATATAGGGTAAGGGTACAATAGTGTTTTGTTACTAATACATTTCTAATGTACAGCAGCATATTGGGTGAGGGTATAGTAATGTTTGTGACAAATACATTTGTACTGTACTGCAGAGTACTTGGGTAATGTTACAGTGGTGTTTTGTTACTAATATTTTCTGCTGTACTACTACACACTAATGTAAGAGTACAGTGGTGTTTAGTCACTATTATATTTCTACTTTACTGTAATATAAAGGGTAAGGGTACAATACGGTTTTGTTACTAGTACATTTTTACAGAATTGCAGTGAATTAGGTGAGGGTACAGTATTTTATTTACAAATACATTCCTACTCTACTACAGCATATGTTATAATGGTGTTTTGTTACTACAGGCAATTCCACTTATATGCCTTTATATGCAAATTTGGGTTATAGGCCTGATATCATTGAAACACATGCCTACTGCATTTTGTTTGTTTTGATGCCTCCTTGTTTTCATTTATATGTCTATTTTAGTTACTTTGCTGGCACTTTTCCCATCACAGCTGATGGCTTCTGGGCTAATCACTACACTTTTATTTTCTTAATTATCTTTTAGCAACTTGCTTAAGTGTTAACTAGTCTAATTTGAGCAATAGGCATCCACTGGCAATGCTTAAGAGCTCCCCAATTCACCTAGTCACCACTCACCATGTCTAAATGAAAAACTCTATCCCTCTCCAACAAAGTTCATTTTTATGGCTGTGGGCAGAGCCTGCAGCCACATTGCTTTAGCTTGAAAAGGGGTTTCCTTGGAGCACATTTTTTAGTAGTTTTCAGGGTATCCTTCCATAACACTGCACATCCCTATGGTAGTTAAAAAATACCCCCTTCTTCCTGTTTAGAATGATTGACACAGACTCAAAGCTGTTTTCCTGTGAGAGCAAATGTGTACACCTTCCAAACAAATTTAAATATCTTTAAAACTATTCAAGGTGCACAAAAACAACTGGTGTGAAAGTTGTTCAGGGCACATGAGGGTAGTCACTAATCTGAATTCTTTATATTTTGTAAAATATGGCCTTCAAAACAACCTAATTTTTTTTTCTCTGAGTGAACACAGTAGGAGTCATGCCAAACAAATGTAAATGTCTTGGAAAGTATACAAGTTATCAATATACAGCCAACATGAAAGTTGTTCAGGACAACATGACCTTTCTAATGAGAGTAGTCACTAATCTGAATTCATTGAATTTTATTTTAAATGTATCCTTCCAAAAGGTGAAAATTGTGAAGAAAAATGAAAATTCAGTTTATCAGATGGCCATAGTTTAAAAAATATAAGAAGTGCAGCTTAATGAATAGGCTTATTTGAACAATAGTTTTGTCCTGAACAACTTTCATATGATGGGTTATGATTAACTCCTATATTTTTAGAGATAGTTACATTTTTGTGGTATAACTCCTATTGCATTTCTGACAGCCTGATTTCTGAAACCACTACTTTAAGACAAGAAAATATGGTTTATATCTTGCCATGCCTACTTTAACAGCAGATCTTGAAGTTATTCTAGCAATGTAGAGCACTTCAGTGGAATCCTTTAGTTCTTAATATGAAGAAAAAAAAGCTTGAAACAAAATGATCTGCTTATTCGGGACACATTAGAATTTTCAGATGAGATCATGTTAAATCTTTTCAGGAAAAAAACAGCAGACTAATCTTATAAATTATTATCCAGCAATGTCTACAGTATATGTGAAGCTGACACTGACTAGATAGGGGGAGAAGGAAGACACAGAAGAAAACAATGCTCACACAAATAAAGAAGACTTGGCTGTCTGTGAAATGTTTAGAAGCAGATGGTTTGATACAGTACAAGTCATATTAAACTGTTCCTTCAACCAATTGGTTTAGTGTTTTTAAGTGGATTGCTTAATGTGTGCAATTTTCACTGCAATGAATTAATAATAAAAGTTTCAGAATAGTTTCTTTCTAGCTGCTATTCAGTTACAGCTTACTTTGCAACTGCCAGGAAACTTTTATTAATGCAGTGCAACCCATTCAGCAATCCATAACAAATGCTGAACCATTGAGTCGGGATCCCAGTTTCATTACTGCAGTGTCCTTGAATGACATGACATTCTACCCAATTCCAAGAGCTGTCGCCCAATTCCAAACAATTGCAGTCCTGTATTCAGATTGAAATCCCCGACCCTACTGCCATATTTTGTTCCTTGTTTCTGATGGCTTCACTTGACCCTTACCCCTCTCAGTTTCAAACAATTACTGAGAGCTGGATAAAAGTCTGCCCTGCAATTTAAAACAGCAGTGCAATGAGAATGGGCAGATTTTTAGCCAGCTCTCAGGAATTGTTTGAAACTGAGAGAAGTAAGGTAAAGCAAAGCCCTCAGAAGCAATCGTTCTGCTTCTTTATGTAGTGCCTCCCCCTCCCAAAGTGTAGGGCCTACTCTATCCTGGATTCCATGATTGTCACTGTCACCAGCCTGGGTCCTAGGGACCGTCTCAAACCTCCTACCGGCCCCCACAATGTGTTCCCAGTGAAAGTGGGGCCAGATGAGCAGAAGACACGAACCGCCATGCAGTCACAGTGAAAGGTGCAAGCCAGTAGAGTTTGGGCTGAAAGCACTACAGTATAACGAGTAATCGGAGGCTCCCCCTGTGATCCCAGATCTCAGAATAAGCTAATTGGCATCCAGAGACATGAGGGGGGAGTGAAAGGGGATGCAAATACCTAAATAAAGCAAAATAAAGTGTATGCAAATTAGCCCAGCAGCTGAGGCTGCTAGGATATATAGTTTACTGCTGCACTGGGGGCTTAGCCCAGTAGCTGAGGCTGCTGGGAGATGTAGTTTACTGTAACACTGGGGGACTGTATAAGGGAGCTGAAAGTGCATTGTAAGTGAGCTGCTTCTGAGCTGATGGATGGTTGAAACAGAGTTTGGATGTTAAATATTTAGAGTTGCCACTGCATTTTCAGCATATAAAAACAATGCCAGAGCACTGAGCTGCAGGAGCAGTTTAATGTGACCTGTACTGTACCTTTTAGGCATCTATGCTGCACCACTGATGTTTTTCTTTTGTCATGTCCTGTTTGGCAACTTCTACTCTTAAAATGCATAGTTTCCTAAATCTTGACATTGGGATAACTCTTGAATAACTCCTAAATATGTTTTAAGCCATTCCCTATACAGGAGGTCAAGACCTGTGCAAAAGGACAAGTGTTATGTTTTCATATTTTTTTACAAATTTCCAAAGTAAAAGGTCAGAGAAACACAAAATATTGTCAACTAATCTTCTATGCATTTTCAGCTCAGAGAGAAGTTAATATTTACGTAAACTCAAAACCAACATTTATACAGTTTTGTTCTAAAGTTATTTTATTCTAAATCTTATTGGACGGTTGAGTGTTATTTTCTTCATTTTTTTTGGTACAAGTTTCTGAAGTAAAAGTGTGGAAAAATACAAATGTATGAACAATTAATCTCCTATGCATTTTCAACTCGGAAAGAAGTAAATATTTGTGTAAAATCAAACCCAATGTTAATACAGCTTTTGTTCTAAAGTAATTTTATACTAAATCTTATTGGACTATTGATAAACTGAGTAAAGAAATGTTTAGATATAACAAATTGATGACTCCAGGATTGGGAGGTCATTAAAATTGCAGAAGGTCAAATTATGAAACCTTAAATGCACTCATTAAGACCATTCTTCTTAGTGTGTAATTATAATGAATTAAAGACATTTGAATATAGACGCACAATTATACAACCATTGTGATGCATAGTTTTAGGATTAGAGGTATGGTGCAAAGCTACCAAAACTGTGGTGATCTCACTGCTTCAACTCTTCAGTGTGCATGGATCAAATCAAAAAGAGCCAAAATAAAAGCTTCAATCTTCTCCAAAAAACAGCTATATTTCATTATATTTGATTTAACCTGAAAATACAAAATAGCAATAAGGAAGTAAAACAATCAAGATGAGATTTTAGCGTTCTCCAACCATACATTGAAGCTGAGCCATAATAAAGGCTTCTATCTTCTTCAAAGCAATTATATTTTATGTTGACATATTTAATATTCTGTATCTAAGTAGACACTAGAAAAAAAGTTTATTGGGTGTTTGGAAACAGCCCTTTACCTGTAGGGATTAAGGGGACTCAGTTTAGCTGTTCTGCTGTATTCAGGCAGGCTCAAACTCCTTTACAGCAACAGGTCTGACTGCAACGCCGGATCCCCAATTCTGCTACTTGTACAGGACTGACCACTTGATAATGAGGGATCCTCACAGCTTGCAAAGAAAATGGGAGGGGTAGCAGTTGGTGTTCATTTGTGTGCCAGGGCAGCCAGTGGGGGGCTAGCTGGGCTGGAAGGAGTGCCTTTAATTGTAAGAATTGCATTATTCTGAACTGTTGTGGATTGCATGGGCATAGGCAGGGGGTGCTCAGGGTGTTCACCCCCCTGACATTATATCAGAAATTTTCAAATTCCTGTATTTTATTTTCAGGTTGGCTCAGGTCAGCTGCTAAAACACTCAGTGTCTCAGCAGTTGCCATAACAGCTGGAGCTAGCTGCAACACAATGTGCATGCATGGGATTGTTGATGGCTAGGGGAGATAGAGACATCATCAACAGAGAGAGCGGGGGAAGCCTGGTGAGACAGACTAGTGAGCATGCTGCTGTGCTGTATCATCTGTACAGCACTGAGGACGTTGTGATGTCCCATTGACTGTCATGGTGGCAGAGTAGGACTGTGTGCTGCTCTTCTGTAGCCTCAATTGAACGGTGGTAGAACTTGAAGTATGGTCTACCACAGAAAGAACAGTCCTGTCCGGGGACAAGCTCTAAGTAACATGCAGTGCATCTTCCTGACTGTGCTGAACGCTGACTGGACTGGTGGTGTGGTCCGAAGAGAAAACAGGAGAGGTCAAGGAAAAATCTGCCCTGGTCTAGTGGCCTGTATTCCTGTCTTGGGAGGGAAGTGACTGTTAGGCAAGCAAACAGGAGAATAATCAGCAGAAAAGGGTGGGTGGATAAAAGAATAAAAATTGATTTGAGGGAGGTTACATCTTTCATTCAGAGAAGTGTTGAGGGGTGTTGGCACCATCTCCCAGGGCAACCCACTCATTACATCTCAACCCCACCAATGTTCTGCACAACTTGGAGCTTATCATGTGTAGTGGGAATAGGTGTGGAAAGGCAGATGCCTGACTGACATCTTTTTCTCTGGCTATTGCAGAGTGCTCCCATGTGCAAAGGTAGAATGGGGTTAGGAGTACTCTCTATATGAAGAGGTGGGATGGTGGAAGAGGAGGAGTGATGAACAAGTGTGGAGGTGTCCCCATGTGTAGGAGTGGGATGGATGAGGAGCAATGCTCCCCATGTAGGCACAGTGAGATGAAGGGGTGGATTGCTCCCCATGTACAGAGCTGATATGAAGTGGGAGGAAAGCTCCCCATGTGTGGAGGTTGAATGAAGGGGGAGGAGTGCTCCCTATGTGCCAGAGGTGGGATGCAGTGGGACAAGTGCTCTCCATGTGGGGAAGGTGAAATATAATGAGAGAAGCACTGGGGGTAATCAGGGGATCATTGCTCACAATGGTGGCTATGCTCCAATGGGCGGGGCAGCATTTACACACCTAAGGCGTGTATCCCACCCACAGAGTTCTGCACCTGCAGACAGGTGCACACTGCTGTTATTTCCCAATGACCATGATCTGTCCACAGACACCCTTCCCGGTGTGCAGCACTTGGTAGGGAAGCTGGGGGGTGGAGTCATGGACCCAGGTGTGCATCCAATCGGATACCCATCCTGGATCCAACAGTAGATCCTTTGCATAGTGGGGGGGCATTGGCTGTGCTCCCCCATGGATGTCCGCTTGGCTGGTGGCCATGGAGGTGAGCAGTGGGTAGTGCCGCCAGCCATGTCATGACCCCAATCATGGTGGTGGTGCCGCGGGTTTATGTGTGGTGTGGGTGCGGGGGGGTGTTACAATAGTCCACCACAGCAGCTGGTACATGGGGAGCCACAGAGGGGGGTGGGGGGTTCATGCCAGTGCCCTATGTATGTGTGTGTGGGGGGGGTTGGCATACACCGGGATGGTGGGGGCTCAGTTGGGTGCTGAAGTCAGCAGCCCCAGGTGGCCAATGAATGTGTAGGTGGTGGTCCCTTTGGTGTGGGATGGATGCATTGAGTGTGTAGGGGACTTAGCGCAGGGTTTTCCTAGCATACTGGCTGCCCTCCATGCACCCCAGTGTACGGCACTAAGCGATTCTTTGCGCATGCCACATAGTGCTGGCACACCCCACCCGCCCCCTGTGCATTGCAGTCTGTAAGGGTGGGGGATTGGGTATGTGGGGGCTGTGTGTCCACCTTAGTGCATCTCACATGGGCACAGTGGGTGCAGAGTGTCTCCGCGCCTCACTTAAGTGGCACGGAGGAGTTTCGAGCATAGGGACCTCTTTATGGAGGTGGGATGAAGGTGGAACAATGATACTTATGTGTGGAGATGGAATGGAGGGAAGAGTGCTCTCCATGTTCAAGTTTATAGTGGTGAAGGGATAACATTCATTGAGCAAGCTCATTTGCAAAGAGGTCCCTTCTACCTGCAATGATAAAGACAATATGTGGTGTGAGATACAAAAAGTAAGAACACATAATATAAATTAAAATAAAGCAATTTTCTTTACATTAGTATATAGAATAGATAGATCGCTAAGATAGATAGATAGATTGACACTGTATTTATAAAAAGCACCTATTTCCTGGGACTCTGGGCACTGTACAATACAAACAGCAAGCAACAATATGAAAATCATACTCCAAAAATGTATGTAAAATTTAACTAGGAGCAGATTTAAAATGCATCTATCTGTCCCACTAACATCAAACAATTAATCAATAAAAGCTTTCTGGAACAGGTAAGTTTTTAGGCCCTTCTTATAGGCTTCTACTGAGGAAGCTTCCTTTAAATAGGCAGGAAAGGAGTTCCACAGGATAGGGGCAGCCACCGAGAACACCGTCCCCAGAATGCCACAACCTAGCACTGGGAACTCCAAGAAGGCCTCCCCCAGCAGAATATGTACAGTGTTAAATTCAACAAGGATTAAGATCAAATATGATTGCATAAGACACCATGTCCACCATGTGAAAGATGGCTGGAGAAGGAGAATTGCTTCCCATATGCAAAGAAGGCATGGAGGGGGAGGAGTGCTCTCAACATGCAGATGTGTAATGGAGAGGGAGAAGTGCTCCCCATGTGTGGAGATAGGATGGGGGAGGACAGTCACTTAAGTGCCACCATCCTAGACCCCACTCCAGCCTGTGTGTGAAACTGTTTGAAATGGGGACAGTTTATAATAGTGCAGATGTGCAACCCACATCTCTTCTCTGGCTGTTGTAAATTATTGGGTTGATAGATGGAGGTGCAGGTGCAAGAGGGGGCACCAGTCATGCAGGAGCACACACTGTATCTTGCCCCACCCACCCACTCAGCAGAGTGGAAACAGTTGTGGAGGGGTAGATACAGGATCCACATTTTTATATCTCAGTGCCTCTGAGTGCTCTCCATGGGCAAAGCACCTTAGGTGGGAGAGTCTCTGGCTGAAGCAGAGTGTTCTGCAAATATAGAGGTGTTACATAGAGTGAGGAAGGGCCAGTCACCCAAATCCCACTTCAATCTTCATGCTAGCCCTGGTGAAGCAGGGATGGATATGAAGGGGTAGATGTGAAACCTGCATCTCTATCCATGGCTGCTGCAGGGTGCTACCCTTGTGTGGAGATGGGATGGGGGGATGGGGCATCATTCTCCAAGAGCCACCTGCCTGGAGCCCACCCAGTGTCAATTCCAGCTTTCAAGGAACTCAGATGGGTGTAGACAGACAGATGTGTGAACCACATGCCATTGGCTCCTTCAGAGTGCTCCTCACAGGCAGGAGCTGGAATGGAAGGAGAAAATGCTTCACATGTGCAGAGATGTGGAATGATGTGTTGGGTGCCAATGGTCTTGGCCAACCCAGTGGATCTGGATCGTAGCCCAATTTCCACTCACCTGGAGACCGCCAGGTTAGATAGAAACAGGTGTGGTGTGTCAAATGTGCAACTCACATTTCTGTCTCTGGCCGGGGCAGCCAATGTGCAGTGGTGGGACGGTTGTGGAGGGGGTACTAATCACCAACTTCTGCCAGGCCACACTCCACTATTTGCCTTGGGCTGCCCACCTGGAGGTCATCTTGTCACTGTGCCAACCTGCGTGGAGTGGGATTGGTGTGGAGGGGAAGATGAGTAACCTACATCAGTCTCTGGCTACTGCACATTGTTCCATATGTGCTGATGTGAGCTGAACATGTAGGGGGCAGCAACTGCTTAGGAGTGCCCATCCAGTGCCCACCCTACACTGTGCTAGTCAGTGTGAATTTTATTTATTTAAAGTTTTACCAGGAAAAGCATACTGAGCAGAAGCTCATTTTCAGATGTGTCCTGGGGGTAAGGGGAACAGAATGGGGGTACAGACAATCATAGTGGAAACAACATTAGAGGATTGAGAATACACAGTACAGATGCTCAATTACACAAAAACAAATACAGAATAAGTAAACAAATACAGAAAATTTACAATAATGAAGATGTACATTTTAACACAACTTAAGAATAGAGCAACAGAGTAGCATAACTTTCAAATATCCTAGTACATAATTACTAGTAATATACTGCATAAATAAGAATACAGAATTGCTTTAGTAGATGTCAATATGTGATTATATGCATATTGCCTGATGCACCAGCGGAAGACAAGCAGGGTAGGATAGGACAGATAAAATTAAAGAGACAAGAGTGGGATTAGCAGGGGCGGAAGAGGCAGGGGATCAAGAATAGGTGCAGGGGGAGTGGAAATATTCTTTTATGAGGTAATTGAAAAAGCAAAGAGAGGGGGCAAATCGAATGTGCCTTGGAAGGGAGTTCCACAGAGTTGGAAACCTGTATGAAAAGCCTGCCTGACCTGCCGAGGAGGTACAATGAGGGATGGTTAAAGTGAGAGGGTCAGAATTTCTGAGCGAATAAGAAGGAGGAGAGATAAGAGTGGTAGGAGCTGGAACTAGTATTTGACCAAGAAGCTGCTATAATAATTGTGCCATCTGTCCTCAAGGGAGGGGAGGGACAGTGATTGGTAAATGGTACAGTGCTGAGTGAGAGGGAGACAGTCGATGGTGAAGTGGCAGAAGCAGTGGAAGAGTGTGTCCAGTCTGGATAAGGAGGAGGCGGATGGGGCGGCACTGTATATGACATCCCTATAGTCGAAGATGGGGAGAATCATTTTCTGTACAATAGCCCAGTGAGCCGGCAGTGGGATGCAGCCCCAGTTGCAATACAGGGCACCAAGTTTAAGGTGCAATTTCTTGTGGAAGGCCTCAATGTGTATAGAAAAAAGTTGAGGCATCAGTCAAGCCAAACACCAAGGTATCCAAAGGAGGAACAGTCCTCAAGCATTGTCCCATCCAGGGTGTGGAAGGAAGGGAGGGAGGGAGGGGAGCCAAGAGAGTCTCTGCCTGGAGCCGAAGGTCATGGAGACTGTTGTCTTGGCATTGAAGAGAAACTGGTTTGAGCGGAACCACAGCTGAACATTATTGAAGTCATGCTGAAGTCTGGCCGCCACCTCGGTGATGGAGGGGCCAGATGCATACAAGATGGTGTTGTCTGCATACATGTGGATAGAGGTGTGTGGGCAGGCAGAGGGCAAGTCATTTAGGGAGATACAAAATAGTAGGGGGCCAAGGACAGAGCCTTGGGGCATGCCAGTGGTTATGGGGAGAGATGGGGAGAGGGAATTGCCAATTCAAAAAGACTGTGACCTACCTACTGGGTAGGAGTGGAACCAACTAGTAGTCTCTATTAAGAGCCTTGCAATGGAAAGATAAGAGAGGAGGAGGAGGGTGTTTGTCACAGTGTCAGAAGCCTTTGCTATGTCAACGAAGATGGCAGAGATGATGTGTCCCTCGTCCATGCCTGTTTGGATGGAGTCAGTGATCCTCAACAGTGAGGTGATGGTTGAGTGGGATCTCCTAAAACCAGACTGATAAGGAGTGAAAAGGAAGTTGAGTCAAGGAAGGAGGAAAGCTGAGATAGGACTAGATGTTCCTGCCGTTTAGCAAGAATGGAGAAGAGGGAGATCAGGCAGTAGTTTCCAGTGGAGGGGGGGTCACCTCCTTTAGGGAGGGGGGCGACTGTGACCTGTTTCCACTTGGAAGGAACAGCTATGAGGGAGAAGGAGAGATTTAGAAGAGAGACAAGAGAAGGCTCGATGGCAGGGGTGGATAAATATAACATTTTGTCATCCAGCCCTGAGGGGTACTTATCTTTAGGGGAACTGAGCCTAGTAAGAGCATTGTAGACTTCCTCAGGGGTAAGGGGCTGAAAATGAAGGAACGTGAAGGGGGAGAGAAAGGGGGGGAAGGGGGGAGGACAGGATCAGCAGAGACTGAGGGGAGACAGGACAGCAGGGACGACACGCAGGTGGTAAGGAAGGAACTGAAATCTTGCTACAGACTGAGGATCTGACGATGTGCTTTTGCCAGTTTTGATCACATGTGTTGGAGGCTGAGACTGGGGATGGAATAAGGAATTTACCACCTTCCAGGACTTAGAGGGATGATTCATATTAGTAAGGAAGGTGTCCTGAAAGTATTCTGACTTTGCAAGTCTAATTGCACTGGCACAGGCATTTCAGAGCATTCTATATTTCTGAACTCTCTAGGAAAGTCAGAAGATTTGTGAGTCTTCCATGCTTGGTCATGAGCTTGAAGACAGGCTAAGAAATCAGCGGAGACCAAGGCCAGGTGAGTCCCATGCACATGGATTCTTCTCAGAGGTGCATGGGTATCCCAGACAGAGAGAAGATTTGACTTGAAGTAGTCAAGAACAGAGTCAATAAAGAGGGCACTGGTGATAAAGGACCAGTCTATGCTAGCCAGATCATGTAGGAGGGAAGCGATATTTAGGGAGTTGTAGGACTGTAGTAGCAGTGTTTTTTTTTAGTGGGAGGCGGATTTGGGGTGGTGGATTTTCCTAACTGCATAGATCTAATGATTGTCACTTAATGACTTAATGAGTCAGGGAGCAGACCTTCCGTAATTATATGATGTGGGTAGGTAGAGAGGACCCAGTCTAGCAGAGAGTGGTTGAGGGATTTTGTATTTAGACAGGAGAATTCATTGAGCAGTTGAGTAAGGTTTAGGGCAGCAAAGTCTTGCCGAATTTTGGATTGAGTAGGAGCGAGCCAATTTACATTGAAGTCACACAAGACATGGAGTTCGCCACTAGCTGCATGAGTTTGTAGGGTGGCTAAGAGGTCAGTGATCGATGAATTGTGTGCACTGGGGCAGCAGTAGGAGCCCATGATGAAAACAGGTATGGGGCAAGAAAAAGTGAGTTTCACCAGCAGAGACTCATGTGTCTGTGGGATGGATGCTGCGAGTATAGGGGTGAGTGTAAGGAAAGAGGCTACATACATGGCAACTCCCCTGCCCTTACATAGAAACATAGAAACATAGAAACATAGAAACATAGAATTTGACGGCAGATAAGGACCGCTTGGCCCACCCAGTCTGCCCATTTCCCTACCTAATGGATAAGCTGCAGATCCTAGTTAACCAGCAGCCTACTTCTTTCTACCCCCACCCCCCAGAATTGCCTTATGACTATCCCATGCATGCTTGAATTCCACCACTGATTTTTGACTCCACAACCCTCCTCCGAAGGCCATTCCATGCATCCACAACCCTCTCATGAAAAATACTTCCTTAAATTACCTCTGAGCCGCCCCCTCTATCTTCAAATTGTGCCCTCTTGTTCTTGCACACTCTTTTTTGAAAGATGCTACCCTCTTGGACTTTGTTGATTCCTTGAGGTACTTGAAAGTTTCTATCATGTCCCTCTCCTCCTTTCTCGAGGCTATACATATTAAGCTCCTAAGTCTCTCTTCATATGTCCTCCGGTGCAGACCCTGCACCATTTTAGTCCCTCCTCTGGACAGCTTCCATCCTGTCTATGTCTTTATGGAGATTGGGTCTCCAGAACTGCACACAGTACTCAGATGGGGTCTCACCAGCTGTCTGTACAGAGGGATAATAACTTCCTGTTTTCTACTGGTGATGCCTCTCCCT
Organism: Neoceratodus forsteri; assembly: GCA_016271365.2. Lineage (NCBI taxonomy): Eukaryota > Metazoa > Chordata > Ceratodontiformes > Ceratodontidae > Neoceratodus > Neoceratodus forsteri. Next base: position 63,310,132 of record CM028130.1, read on the forward strand.
ATGCATCCCAGTATCCCCAACCCTCCTTGCTGCCTTCTCCATTGCTTGCCCACCTTTAGGTCATCTGATATGACTACCCCAGGTCCCTTTCCATTTTTGTTGTTGTTAGTATCTCACCCCCATTGTGTACTCTTCCCTGGGTTTTGTTTCCCAGGTGCATTACCTTGCACTTCTTAGCATTGAATCTAAGCTGCCATACATTTGACCATTCCTCTAACCTTCCAAGTCCTTCTCATCCTTTCCACCCACCCTGTGCATCAACTCTGTTGCAGATCTTAGTGTCATCTGCAAAGAGACATACTTTTCCTTCCAGTCCTTCTGCAATGTCGCTTATAAAGACATTGAAGAGGACCGGTCCTAATACTGAACCCTGCGGTACCCGCTGAGTAACCCTCCTTTCTTCTGAGTGGACTCCATTTACTATTACTCTCTGTGTCCTATTCTCCAGCCAATTCTTTACCCAGGCTGTCATCTTGGGACCCACTCCCAGGCTGGCTAACTTATATATTAATCTTTTGTGTGGGACTGTGTAAAATGCCTTGCTAAAGTCTAGGTAGGCCATGTCCACAGCCCCTCCCTGATCTACTACTTTGGTCACCCAGTCAAAGAAATCTATCAGATTCGTCTGGCATGACCTTCCTGCTGTGAATCCATGCTGCCTAGGGTCTTGTGCCCTCTGGCCTCTAGATACTCGACAATTCTTTCCTTTAGAAGTGATTCCATCATTTTCCCTATCACTGAGGTTAAACTAACAGGTCTATAGTTTCCTGCTTCTGCCTTGCTCCACTTTTGTGAAGGGAATCACATCTGCCCTCCTCCAGTCCTCGGGTACCACCCCATCCTCCCATGATTTGTTAAAGAGGGTAGTCAGTGGTGTCACTAGTTCTACCTTAGTTCTTTTAGAATTCTGGGATGAATCCCATCAGGCCCCATTGCTTTGTCCACCTTCAGTTTTAAGAGTTCTTTCAGAACCCTTTCTTCTGTAAATGGCTGGTATCAACTTCTGTATCCAGAGTGTTACTACTGTTTGTTTTATGTACCTCCCCTCTTCCTTTGTAAATACTGAGCAAAAATATTTGTTTAGTATCTCTGCCTTTCACATTCTCCCTCTGCCCACCCTCCCTCCCCTTTATTAAGCCTCACTATCCTCCCTTGGTCTTCCTTTGCTCCCTGATGTACCTATAAAGGTTTTATTCCCTTCTTAACTGAGTTGGCTATCTTTTCCTCAGTTTGGGCCTTTGCTGTTCTGACTGCCTTCCCAGCCTCCTTTTGCTTTAACTGATACAGTTCTCTGTCCTGCTCCTGCTGCGATTCCTTGTACTTCCTGAATGCTTTCTTTTTCTCTTGAACCTTCACTGCCACTTCCTTTGAGAACCATTGTGGTTTCTTACATCGTCTTGTTTTGTTTATTTGCTTCACACAAAGGCTCGTTACCTCTGTGATGGCAGTTTTTATTATTCCCCATTGTTCTTCCACCCCTCCTTCCACCCATTTGCTAGTGCATTCCTTAGGCACTCACCCATTTTGGCAAAGTCAGCCCTCCTAAAGTCCAGTACTTTTGTCTTTGTATGGCTTGACTCTATTGCTGTGTTTATTGTGAACCATACTGTTCGATGGTCGCTAGTTCCCAGATGGCTACCCACTTCTACATCTGTGATCCTCTCTCCATCTCCATTTGAGAGTATCAAGTCTAATATTGTCCCTCTCGAGTGGGCTCCAGTACTAGTTGTCTAAGGCATGCCCCTGTAGGGGCATCTAGAATAACTGCACTCTTCGAGTAGCTGCAACTGCGCCCAGTTAACATCTGGCAGATTCAGATCACCCATCAGCAATATCTCCCCTTTTTCTGCCATTCTAAGTACTTTCTATCATTTCCTTGTCCATTTCCTCCCCTGAGAGAAGGGTCTGTCTAACCCCTGTGCGGATTGTGGTGCCATTGCCTGTCTCCAAATTTACCCACAGTGCTTCTTCTCCTCCCTGTTTACCCTTTTGTTCTGTTGCTTTTATTCCTTCCTTATGTAAACTACTCCTCCCCTCTTTTACCCTCCCTGTCCCTCCTGTAGATAGTGTATCCTGGTATGTTTACGTCCCAGTCATGGTTTTGTGTACCATGTTTCTGTGACTGCCACGATATCCAGATGTTCCTCCTCCATCAAGGCCACTAATTCAGGAAGCTTGTTACCTAGACTACGGGCATTGGTACTCATTGCTCTCCATTTTTTGATGGCCTTACCTTCTGTTGCAGCATCCCCCACTGACCGTTCTACCTTGGTCTTTTTCTCATTTAGTACCCTGTTTTGTAGGGAGAGGCTGGGATTTTTCTGCTGCTTGTCAGTGCCCTTGCCATTTCCAAGCCATTCCTGGCAGATGAGGGAGTAGCCAGGGATAGAGACACAGTCATCTTGTATGTGAGGTTTTAGTCAAGTTTCTGTGAAGATTAGAACATCAGATTTGAGGGAGCGCGCTAAGGGTTGGAGCAACGAGATTTTATTAAGGAGGCTCCTGATGTTTTGATGAGCTAGCTTGAGGCTGCAGGGAAGTTGTAAGGGTGTGGCTGGGTCTAGGCCAGGATTAGGTTCAATATCTCCAGCTAATAATAGCTGTACTGTTAACATAAACTTTACAGGGGGTGCCAAGCAAATGCCATTGGAACGGTGAAGGGGCAGATATGTGACCCACAAATTTGTCTCTGTCTCTGTCTGGGTGCTCCTCTTGTGCAGTGGTAGAATAGAGGCACCAAGTGTGTTTTACACTGTGTCTCTCCTGGTCTCCCTCTCTCTCTGACCTCCGCTCCCCACCAGCAAAAGGAAAACTCTGCAGCACTGCTCTCTGCCCTGGTCATGGCACTCTTGCTGCCACTTCCTCTGCCTCTCTGTATGTGCTGTCCACTTCCACTGGGCTTCAGAAGGACAAACAGAGAGTCAGACCAATAGCAAGGTGCCAGAAGAGTGAGTGACATTAAAATGGATGGCAACTGAGCTTGGGCGCACACTGTACTCCACTACTTTGTTTTAAGGGGGGGTTGACGCTGTCTCTGATTGGAATGGATTGGACCTGCACATATATGCTGCACTGGAAGCATCTCTGGTTGCTGCTGTGTCTGTCTCTGGGGGGTTAGACACTGCTAGGGAAAGTACCACCCATTGAAATGAACGTTTGTTCAGTTGCAGGTTTGGAGCCACTGGTCATCGTGGTTATGGTCACTACATTGCACTGCCCCAATTTCACACTGCCAAGGTGGTGCTGCAATAGTGACAGACTGTTACCTGGTGATCACTCTCATTCTGCTTACTCACCACATCTCAGCATGTTGCTGTCACTGTTTGGTGGCTATCTCTCTGCTCTGTCATTGACGCTGGTGCCACTCACCACCTCTTTCAATCCTGTGTTCTCTTTCAGGGGGGGCCCTGCTGCCTCTCCTTCTAAGTGTTTGTTTCTTCACCCCATGTCTCTCTCTCTCTCTCCTTGCAGTCCAGAGTTAAGCTATAACTCTGCAGGCAATGCTGCCTCACTTTTCAACACTCTCACTCCGATTCATGGGGTGGTCACTGGGTACCATTACAGAGAGCAATGCTCAGGCTGGGCATTGTGTCACACTTGAAGCACTGGAGAGAGAGGTGTTCAGGGACAAGAACACGCACTATCATTCACACAGAGACACAAACAAGTTCAACACAGACTTCTGTCAGGGGAAGGATAAATTATATTTATTTGTTCTTTACTGCTAGGACTGTTTACTGCTTATGGCACAGAGATATGGATATGCAGTGTATGGCTGAGTACCCAGACATCTGCAGGGTGGGAGAGGAGACAAATGGTAAGATCAGTAAGGGCATGAGCGAAAGGAATGAAGCGCTCTCATTGGAGCCCTTCATTTCTTTTAACTAGAGAATGGCTTCCAACTGTGAATCTGTGACTAGTGGCACAGTCTGGTTGCATACTCATTGGTCTGTCAGGAACAAGCCCACTGTAGATTGCTGTGCATTGGACTCATCCTTGACACACCTCTGAAATGTCATTCTACCACAAGATATTTCTTGACCACGTGCAATGAAACATAAAAACTATAAAGAATTTAGATTAATGACTACTCTCATTTCAAAAGCCTTTTTGTCCTAAACACAAAAATGTAAAACAATGCACTTGGAGGACAGAAATCCAGGGGCAGAGTACAAATGGGTGGAGTGATATTGACAACATTAAGAATGGACATAAAAAAAAAGAGCTTTTACATACAGTTGATTACTGTTTAACAATATTTTGCATCTATGGCTGCCACTGTACATCTGACGCAAACCCATAATCACTTTCCTCACTTAAAGCAAAAAGGGGAGGGTAGGGCCATAACTAACTCATTGTTTTTGTGTTAAAGGGGTCAGTTTCTTTACAGCAAAAACAAGGAAAGGCATCATTTCTAAAATGTGCAGATGAGCATGGGGACCACTTATTTCCAGAGCATGCCACCAACGGCAGCTACCACTTCAAGACTGCTACTACCCCCAATTAATATAATCAGAGGAAAACCAGAAGTAGTCTACCAGCACTGAGATCAATATGGTTAAGGCACATTTGCCAGAAATTATTGCTTAGAAGAGAATGAGAAAGTGACTGTGATGACAAGCAAGTCCCAGATCGGATCTATAGTTTGTTAATAGACCCCTCCTGAGTCTGACTTGTACAGCTGCATTGGCCAAACTCCACAGAAGTTATGCCATCATCAGATTTGTATAAGGGTACTGTGGAAGCACATAACCGGACCATTGTCTGATGTGCTGCCACAGTGCTCTGACATACTGTAGTTTCCAGTGATTCTGTTTATGCAGCCCTTCCCCGCCACAGGCTACATAATCATACCTACTTCCCAGAGCACTACGTTTCTGTTCTGCAACTGCAGCAGTGATGGCCACCGTGTGCAAAATAGTGACGTTGACTTAAACTGAGCACGCATGACTATTATGCATACATAGTTATGTCAGCACCGCCATGTTGAGCAGGGCTGACTACAGGGCAAACTGCACATGTGCAAGTATCATGCATGTGCAGTATTGTAATTGTTGCAGTGTTACTTACAGCTGCAGCAAAAGCACTGCATATTCTTTTCCACGCTCTTGCCACTCCTAAAAGCTCTCCACAGCCATATTGGTTCTGACCAGAGTTTGTCAAATATGCAGTCTAGCCAAAACAAAAAATCCAAATTAAGATTAAAGATTACATAAAAAAGATTTTGTTTATTTAAAACGTTTTAAACACAGCATATTTTCTGTCATTACAGCATGTTATATGCTTGGTTGCCTGTATGCTTGAAGTGTCTGAACCACTATTACTAATCAATTACTTAATTTCTGAACACTCAGTATAGTGAGTTCAGTTATGTGCCATTTTGGTTATATGTAGAAAAGCGGGCTGTTCTGACCTTCTGCATATAACAGGAATTGGCTGTAATACATTTCTGCTATAATGTAATGTACAGAAGTAGGGTACAGTGGTGTTTTGCTACTAATTCATCTATACTATTCTTTGGTATACTGAGTATAATGGTACAATGATGTTTTGTTACCAGTACATTTCTGCTGCACTGCAATACACTGGGAAAAGGGTAACATGATGTTTCATTACTAATACATTTCTACTGTACTACAGTATACTGAGGTAAGAGTACTGTGGTGTTTTGTTACTAATACAGTTCTAATGTACTGCAGTTTGCTGGGGTAAGGATGCAAGGGTGTTTTATTACCGATATATTTCCACCATACTGCAGTATACTGGGGTAAGGGTACAATGCTGCTTTGTTACCAATACAATTCTACTGTTCTGCAGTTTACTGGGGTAAGGATTCAGTGGTGTTTTGTTACTGATACAATTCTACTGTACTGCAGTATACTGCATAAGGGTACAGTGCTGTTTTGTTACTAATACAATCCTACTGTTCTGCGGTTTATTGGGATAAAAATGCAGGTGTGTTTTGTTAACGATACAATTCTACTGTACTGCAGTATACTGGGATAAGAGTAGAAAGGTATTTTGTTACTACAGTAATACATTTCTGTTATACTGCAGTATACTGGGATAGGGTACCATGGTGTTTTGTTACTATTGCAAATTTACTGTATTGTAATATACTGGGGCAGGTATACAGTGGTGTTTTGTTACTTATCTAGTATACTAAGTTAAAGAGCTGCTGGCGCCTCAAAGAAAACTTTAAAAAACATAATATTTAGGTATGATTCAGCTTGCATTCCATATATATTTTATGGATTTCTCCTCCCCATTATTTATTACTCAGGAAATTTGCATGGATATGTGATCTTTATCCCTCAGAGTTCATCTGCCTCTATAGCTGACTCCATGCTTTAGGTCATAATCCTCTGTTGTGACATCACAATCTGTTGCCATGGGAGTAAATGTGTTGTCACAAGCAGTGCATTTGGACTTCAGGTAGGGAGAAAGCAACAGAAATAGATTAAACTCTCCAGAAGCAAAGATCCTGTTTTCATGCAAATGACCTCAGTAATAAATAATGGGGAGGAGAAATCCATAGCTAATGTGAAATACAAGCTGGACTGGGTCTAAATATGTTTTGTGAAAGTTCTTTTAATGGCATGAGCTGCTTTTTAAGGGAACAGTGGTGTTTGTTACTAACACATTTCTAGTATACTTCGATATATTGGGGTAAGGGCACAGTGGGGTTTTGATACTAATATAGTTCTACTGTTCTGAAGTACAGTATACTGGGATAAGGGTACAATGTTGCTGTCTTAATAAATTTCTAACCTACCAAAGTACTGTATACTGAGGTAAAGGTACAGTACATGGAGTTTGGGCACTGAGACATGTCTACTGTTCTGCAATATACTAGGCTAAGGATGTTTTGGTACTTATAACTTTCTACTGTACAGCAGTAGACTGTGGTAAGCGTACTGTGGTGTTCTGTAGGAATACATTTCTATTGTACTGCAGTATGCAGTATTTACTTTTATACTTATGTGTTGTACTGCTATACTGTGTATTTTGGTTTGTCTTACTGTGACAAGGTACCTTTGTAAATGAACCTATGGCTCAAAGGTTTTCCAAACTGCTGTTTAAATAAAATAAAAAAAATAAATAAATGCGGGTGTGTAAGGGCAATGTAGTGTTTTGGTACTAATACTTTGCTAAGGAAGTGCAGTACACTGAGGTATGGGTACATTGGTATTTTGGTAGTGATACATTTTTATGTTGGTGCGCTTGCGCAGCCAACATCTTGGGACAATGTGGATTTGTGGGTATGGTCGCTGTTGGGCGCATGCAGGGCACGCACCAGTAGGTGAGTCCCACATTCCCCAATCAGCCTGCATGCCGGCGCCACACCATGCATACATAATTTGGCGAGCACATCTAAGAACAGGTGCTCTGCAATCCAAGCAAAGCTTGTCAGTTGCAGTGGACCTTTTCTTGACGGGCTTGCTGACATTATGCACATGGCGGCACACTGGCTGCTGAACTGCCAACTTCGGGGGTGCCCAATCCCCCTGTCAGCTGACTCTGACCCCTATGAATGTGCCTATGGGGGAGTCCACTCCCCTTCAGCATCAAGCACCTCCCCATTTGTGATATGCCGAGGGGGTGCCCAATCCCCCTCGGCTCTTACCCTGCCCCCCTTTCCTTGTGTGTTGATGGGGGACCCCACTCCCCATCGGCATAAAGAACCCCCCCAATTGTTTAATGCTGAGGGGTGCCCATTCCCCATGGTTCTGCACCCCCCACCCCTTCTTTGTGGCTGACCAGGGGGCTGCACAATCCCGTCGGCATAAATTCCCATGTTGTTTGCCGACGAGGGTGCCCAATCCCCGCCAGCTACAGACACCCCCACAAACAGTTAGGTGGCATGCTGGGGCCCACCCAGCGTGCCAAATCCCTGCAAAAACTGTCCCCAATGTTTTTTCTTTTCAACCTGTAAAACAAAATGGTCCCTCATAGTCTCTGTGCCTCCTCCCCCACCTGCACCCACCCTCTGAGCACCTGCCTCCCACACCCCCTCACCCCATACTTACCTCCGAGTCGGTGCGATGATCTTCGTGGACCGGAACACGCTCTGCACTCTTCAAAGCTGACAGCTTAACTGAGGAAATGGCGTTAAGCTGTATAATGGAATAAATAGGGTTTTTCCAACTTTGATGCATATCTCAGGCATTTTTGTGAATTTTGGCCCAAATTTTTAACATGGGGTTATTGAGACCCCTTCTCATGAATTCTTGCACTGTCATGGCGTTATTCAGTCCCGAAAGGTGATTTTGCAGTCCCTGCACAGAATCATCTTTTGGGACCAAGTAATGAAATGACAGTGCCACTTTTCATGAGGGGGGCTCTCAAACAGCCTATGTTGCAAATTTGGTGGGAAAAATCAAAAAAATTACTGTTTTACAAGCGTGCATAGCAACTGCTCAACGCACGCTCATAATTTAGCGAATTTGCAATATTTTCATGCCAGATTCTCAACATTGGAATTTTACCATACCTTCTTGTGAACTGTACAGCTGTAATTTTTAATGTCCTGACCAAAATGTGTTTTCATACTTCCGGCATAGAATAGTGTGGTCGCAGTGCAAAATCAGTGTTTTGGACACATTACGAAAATGACAGTCACACTGTTCATGAGAAGAGGTCCTAAAATGCCTGTGTTGAAAATTTGGTGACAATACTCCATAAAATGACTGTGTTTCGAACGTGGCACTTGAGTTGCACGCCACGCTCGTACGTTCGCAAACTTATAATATTTTCACTCCAGATTTTTAACAGTGTCATTGTTCTGCACCTCTTAATGAACAGTACAGCTGTCATTTTTTACATCCTGACCAAAATCTGTTTTCGCAGTTCTGGTGCAGAATAGCGCGGTCGCTGTGAAAAGTCCCTGTTTGAGACACATGATGAAAATGACAGTGACACTGTTCATTAGCAGATGTCCTAAAATGCCTATGTTGAAAATTTGGGGACAAAAGTCAATACAATGAGTGTTTTATGAGCGTGAGTTGCACAGTTTGCACACACGCTCGTGACTTTGTGAATTTGTAATAGTTTCACTCCAGCTGTTCATCATTGGCATTTTTCCATACCTTCTTATGAACAGTACAGCTGCCTGAAATGTGTTTTCGCATGTCTGGCACAGAATTGCATGGTTGCTGTGTGAAATCAGTTTTCTGGACAGTTTGAGGAAATGACAGTGACACTATTCATGAGCAGAGGTCCTAAAATGCCTATGTTGAAAATGTGGTGCCGAAAGTCTATACAATGACTGTGTTGTAAGCATGCATTGTGCAGTTTCCACGCACTCTTGTAACTTCAACAATCTGCAATATTTCCATGCCACATTTTCACCACTGACATTTGTGCACATCTCCTAATCAACAGTCCAGCTGCCATTTCTCACAGCCTGCCCAAAACATCTTTCCGCAGCTGTGGCGCACAATGGCGTGCTCACTGTGCAAAACCACCTTTTGGGACACATTAACAAAATCACAGCACTATGTGTCTCTAGCTCCACCACTCCCACTGCCAATGCCAGCATGACAACATTCGGCATTGACAAATGCTTGTTATTATTGCATTGCAGTATACTGAGGGAAACTATAGTAATGCTTTTGTAATTCATTGCTCCTGCAGTGCAACTCAATGGGTAATGTGTAATATCTGGGTTTGTGAACACTTCATTTTTTTTGTATTACACAAACTTGGAAACTTTGTGCTGGCACTACTACTTTACCAAATTAAGTGGACAGCAGTCCAGTTATCAATATTGAACCTAGCTGAGACTATGAAAATTAATTTAACTTAAGATCTGATTTGAGGTTCATTTGGTCTTCATAATGCCTAAGTGCATAACATAGTTCTCCTTCCATCACCCCGAAATATTAGACCTTCATAAAGGAAACTCAACTTCCCCCCCTCCCCTGAGTCTCTAGTTGAAAGCAGCAGTGCCAGATGAGTGTTGATTTGTTTCCATGCATTAAAGCTCAAGCAGTCAAGAGACAAGCAGTACAGCAAAGCAACCTTAGGGATTGCTAGAAGGATCAAACGTGTCAAGCAGAAAGGCTTTGTAAAAGGGTCAATCAGATACTCAAAGCCTTCATACATTTGTGCACAAGGTCAGTCTCCACTAATTAGCTTCCAATTTCTTAACATGCAGAGAAGATGGGGATATGCATTTCACATTTTCCTATGAAGCAGAGTACAGCAGAGCTTAAAGAAATTCTAAAAAGAGCCTCCTAGCGATGTCATGAGGTTGGACATAATTTAATTGGGAACATTTTCCATACATAATGTTTCATTTGGTTACAGTTTAACACATATGCACAGCATGCTTCACTGCACAACTCATTGTATTCTATTATTCTGAGCATCCAGAGCTGCTGTCAATACTCCTCTGTCACTCTTCCTGCCATGGAAGGTAGATACCTCTCCTGATGCACACCACACATTTCCAAATTCTTGTTTGCCTCCCTCACTCCCTCCCCTGCCATCTCATTTCTCTACTTCCAGTGGAGCTGGTCCAGATGCAACACAATGTCTCCAGTTATTTGTTAACTAAAGTTATTACCTTCCACCGAAATTGCATTGTTTACTGCAATAGCTCTACTGCAGTACACTGCAGTATTGTGATGCATTTTGGCTGGCACCACTGTACTTGTCCTCTTCTCTCCTCCTAGTCCTTCGGGAACTCTTTCCCCTCTAGTTTTCTCCCCCCTGTTTCAGAACTGTAGCTGGGACTATGCTTTTTACTTAAAGACACCTCATCTATTGTCATATTTCCCTCAATGCTGTCCCCACCCTGAACCTCTCCTCCATAAATAGTATTATCATGTCTCAGTTTGGAGAATGAGTGCATTCCTAGTTGCCTAAAGGTCCAGCTTGCCAGCAGAAAATAGCACTAAAACAACATAAAGAGCAGTACACACAACATGCTCAGATGTTAATCATAAATGTACTACCACATGCCAAAGAAATAGCTGAGCTAGCTACTCCTACATATTGCCTCAAAGAGGCTTCCTCAGGAGCCTAATTTGAGGCAATATGTAGGGTTAGCTAGCTTGGTGAAATATGTTGCCATGTGAGAATAGTGGTCTGATTTGAGGTGATATGTCTGAGTAGCTAGCTTGGTGAATTCTGTTGCCATATCAGTAGCATAGCAAATTCCAAAAGGACCTGGGTGCAAGGTGATGTTACAGGGCCCCTACCCAGTTTTGAATAAACATCAAAATTATGATTTGGGCCCCTCAAACCTCATGGGCCCGGATGCCACTGCACCCCCTGTACCCTTGTAGGTATGCCCCTGGCCATATAATGAAAAGTTTATTGTCAGCCTCTGAGCACATTGTGTTTACTGCTCATATTTTAAGAGTTATCACGTCTGCTCCTCTACTTAACCCCCTTGCCTACCCATCTGCCCCATCTTCGCACCTTTTTTCTGTTGTTTTATGGGATTTGTTTCCTTAGTTATCATTCTAGCTTGTTGAGCTAGATTAGATCAGAAAAATGATGAAGAAAAGAATCATAGAATCATAGAAGCTTGAAGGCAGAAAAGGACCAGACCGACACATCTAGTCTGCCCTATTTCCTCCCCCTGCTCCTACCCCCTGCTATTAGCCCCTGTACTCCCCCGCTACTCAGCCCCATATGTCTGTCCCATGCCCTCTTGAATCCCTCCACCGATTCAGCCTCCACTATCTCCTCTGGAAGTCTGTTCCAGGCCTCCACCACCATCTCTATAAAGAATCACCCTCTCACATTGCCTTTGTATCTTCCTCCCTGCAGTCTGAGGCTAAACCCTATAGTTCTGGCCCCCTCCTTCCTCTTAAGTAAACACTCTTCCCTTACTTTGTTGAGCCTTTTCACATCTTTAAAAGTGTCAATCATGCCTCCCCTCTTTCCCTTCTAGTCTCTAGCGTGTACAGATCCAGCTCCTTACTCCTCTGCTTGTATGTCTTCCCTGGTATACCCTGCACCATCTTGGTTGCTCTTCTCTGAACCCTCTCCATCCCATGTATGTCCTTGTGGAGATGTGGTCTCCAGAACTGGACCTTGTACTCCAGATGCGGCCTCTCCATGGCTTAATACAGGGGCATCATTACTTCCCTCCTTCTACTAGTAATGCCCCTGCCTTTCCCACTGCCTGCTACATTGGTTACCTACCTTAAGATTGGATGAGACTCTAATCCCCAGATCCCTCTCCTGTTCTGTTACTTTACATACTAACATACTAAAATGCCAGCAGAATAGGCCTAATGGTCTTTCGTGTCTGCTCGTTTGGTCAGCCCCCACCCTGGGTGCTGACCTTGCTGTCCCCCTCGACTTCTCTGGCTTCTCCCTTCCCAGTTCCGGATATTCTTGCTGCATTGGATTTTTCTTCCAGAACCCTTCCCCTGTACCTGTCCCACCCCCTTTTGAACCCCTCCACTGTCTCTGCCTCCACCAGCCCACTAGGCAGTGCATTCCATGGCTCCACCACCCTCTCAGTGAAGTAGAACCTCCTCCTTTCTCCCCTGAATCTTCCCCCCTCCAGCTTCCACCCATGCCCTCTAGTGGCCCCTTCCTCCTTCCTTCGAAGCACCCCGACTGTTCCTCCCCTATTTACCCTCTTCATGTACCTGAAGACCTCTATCATGTCCCCCCAGTCCCTTTTCTTTTCCAATGTGTACATATTTAGCTCTTCGAGCCTCTCCTCATAGGTCCTGTCCCCCAAGCCCGAAATCATTTTGGTTGCCCTCCTCTGGACCCTCTCCAGGAGGTTAATGTCCCTCTTTAAGTGTGGCCTCCAAAACTGCACGCAGTACTCAAGGTGCGGCCTCACCAAGCAGTTATACAGAGGGATTATCACTTCCCTCCTTCTGGAGGTGATCCCCCTAGCGATGCATCCCAGCATCCTGTTGGCCTTGGCTGCTGCCCTCCTACAAGTCTCAGAGTTGTTCATCTTGACATCCACTTTGATTGCCTCCCCTCCTAGGGTGTTTCCTGCTCATGTGTTCCTACTCCTTATGTGCATCACAGCACATTATTTGGCATTAAATTTCAGTTGCCATGTCTTTGACCACTATTCAAGCATCTTCAGGTCCTGCCTCATTTCCTTCACCCCCTGGGGTGTCCACCCTATTGCAGATCTTTGTATCATCAGCAAATAGGCACACCCTCCCCCTCAGATCATCTGCTATATTGCTGATGTAAATGTTAAAAAGGAGACATCCCAGTACTGACTCCTGAGTACTTCACTCTTCACCCCCCTATCCTGAGTACATCCCATTTAACACCACCATCTAGGTTCTCCCGCCAACCAGGCCTCCACTCACCTTGATATTTTCCCACCCACCCCATAAACTTTCCAGCCTGCTTATCAACCTTCTGTGAGGAACATTGTCAAAGGCCTTACTGAAGTCCAGATAGACCATGTCCACCGCCCCTCCCTGGTCAATCACCTAAGCCACCCAATCAAAGAACCCAATCAGGTTCATCTGGCATGACTTTCCCTTCATGAAGCCATGCTGTCTGCTGTCCTGCAAGCCACCTTCCCCCTGGTAGTCCACCACCCTCTCCTTGATTAGTGCCTCCATTACCTTTCCCACCACTGAGGTGAGGCTGCCAGGGTGATAGTTCTCCATCACCTCCCTATGTCCTCCCTTGTGCAAAGGCACCATGTCCACCCTCCTCCAGTCCTCTGGCACCCTGTCTGTATCCAGAGACAAGTTGAATAGCTCAGTCAATAAGGTGGCCAACTCCTCCTTCAATTCCCTGATCACCCTGGGTTGTAACCCATCTGGCTCCATTGCCTTGTCCACCTTCAACCTTCCTAGTTCCTCCCCAACACTATCCACCATGAACGGGCTCTGATTCACCCATTTGCCCTCCCTCCTCCCCTTCCCCTAGCTCAGGTCCCTGCCCACTTCCTCCTCTGTAAATGTAGAGCAAAAGTACTTATTTAACACCTCTGCTTTTTCACCATCTCCTTTCAATTGTATCCCTCCCTCCACCTTCAGGCATGCAATCTCCTGCCTTGCCCTCCTCCTCTCCCTCACATATGTAAAAAAAAGTTTTGTCCCCCCCCTTTTGGCTAGTTTAGCTATTTTCCCTTCAGTATCCTCTTTTGCCCACATTGTGTTTGCCCTTACCAGTCTCCTCTCTGCTATAACCTCCTGTCCTCCCTCACTGAGTGTCCTCTAACTCCTGAAAGCTCTCCTGTCCCCGACTGCCCCAATACCTCCCTTGTAAACCAAAGCAGTCTCCTCCTTTTTCTGTTCATCTTAATCCTTTTCATGACCATCTCCATGGCTTTCAGTATGCCTCCTTTAACAGATTCCCATGACTCCTCCTCTGCCCCTATAGTCTCTGTTCCCTCCATTGTGTCTCTCACTATCCTTTTCATTCTGTCAAAGTCCATGCGCCTGAAGTCCATGACTGTAGGGCTGGTTTGGTTTGTCTCCCTCCCTGCCCTGACCCTGAACCTTACAGTCCCGTAATTGTTGATGCTCAGAATTTCTCCCACCTGCACCTCCTCCAGACTCTCCCCATTTGTCAGGACCACATCCAGCAGGTTGTTGCCCCTTGCTGGCTCCCTGAATAGCTGCTGTAAGATTACCACATGTAGCGCCGCTAGTTTATCCTAGCTCCTAGTCAAAAGGAAAAGGAAGGGACAACATGAGCCTGGAGGAGGATTACAACCCTCATGAAAAAAAAATGATTGAAAGCCAGGTCAAAGCAACTAAATATGTTGAGAAATATTAGAATGAGTATATGGTTGGAAATGTGGTTTGAAAAAATAAGTACCAATGCATACTGTTAGGAGAAATGTTTCTGTGGTCAGAAGCATACTAAATATTATTTGCATCACTGAGATGGAGTCCTGCTGTAGTTCTTTGTGGTGGTGCTAGAGTTGTGATATTTGCAGACTCTCAAATGGGGCAGGCCAAAATTTTGTGCAATTGATCATAAATGTATTGCCACAGAGATTATTTTGTTTTGTATACAGTAATTATGCACTACTATTGCATAATAATATAGCTATTGCTAGTCAGAAGGACTCTATTGTACCTCCATCAGGTCCACTCCCTCACCCTGCTACATAATCGGAAAGAGAGTAATAAGAGCAGTATAATGAATTGCATAATTGTTGTCTGATCCAGCACCAAGATTGGGAAAATACTGTTTGAATTGAAGTTCAGTTTTGCACTGTATTCTGACAGAGCTACAGATGCCTTTCATTTGAGCTGCAAAACATTTCATTAAAGTTGCTCTTGAGCTGGCTAAGTGCTGCACCACAACACTATGTGAGTTGCCAGTGTATTGTCAACTGTAAGAACATTGCAAAATCAAATCAGTCATGTGAGTTTAATGCAAACTGTATGCTTGTATTTTGTGAAGCTCCCTACTCCCTTTCCCCTAGGATGCACTCGGAAACAATCTGGTGTTAGCTCAGTGAGTCTTTTTGATTAAAAATTTGAAATAAATAAATAAAAATTATGGACTGTAGTGACCTTGAATGGTAGCACTACAGCACCTAATCTGAGTTAATGTACCCATCAACCACTGTACAGTTCTTACAAAGTCAGTGGACTCTCCAACTCTTTATGGGAATATCTATGCAACACAAGAGAACAATTAGTAGGTTTGGCAGGATTAGAATGAAGATACAAATGTAGACGATGATGATTGAAAATGACCACTAGTCCATCAACTATGCCCAAAACACCATCTCATACCCCAAGACCTGTTGTCTATGCAGGGTTTTAGCCCACACTATTTACTGCTATGCTCCCAATTTTACTGTTACTACCCTGAGTAACTACTGAGGCCTTCACTCTGCCCAAGTTGTGTTTGAAACTATTAATAGTTTTGGCACCCACCACATCAGCTGGAAAACTTTTCCACAGTTCATCCACCCTCTCTGTAAAACAAAATTTTTCATGTCCCTCCTAAAGCTCCCCTACCAGTTTCCATTCATGTCCTTGTGTTCTTGATCTGCTATTCCTGTTGAATAGTTTCTCAGAGTTCAACTCATTTATTCCTTTCAGGAACTTGAAGGTCTTTATCACATCTCCCATCAGGCCACCAGTGAATAAGATCTTGCTTGCTGGCACTGGATCATTTTGGTTACCCCATATTGCACTGTCTCCAGTCTGTCCTTATCTTTCCTCAGGTAAGGATTCCATAAAAGAGCACAGTACTACAGGTATAGCCTCACCAGTGATCTATAGAAAGGTAGTAATAGCTCCTTTATTCTGCTGTTAATATCTCTCCTGTTGCACCCCGACATCCTGTTTACCTTACTGTATGCCTTGCTACATTGACTGGATTGCTTAAAGAGAAACTCTGCACTTCAGCATTAGTGTTTCCATTGCTACAATTTGCTAGAGAATACATGTTTTTATTTCAGTGTTCCTTTCAAAGGTTTTCTGCATATCTTGGCAGTTCATCTAAAAAGTCTGTATAGAAAAGATTTGAAAGCATTTGCCTCTCCACTGTTAACCTCACATGCCTTTGGGTATGACATTATAGTGTTCACCAGAACAGCAGACTGTGATATCAGAAACAGCAATTATGTGGTTAGCAAAAGAAGTTAGATACATTTTGAAAGTCTCAGCAAAATCATCGCTGCTTTATCTACAATATTTAGTATACCAGCAGCTGGGGAAAGTAACCAAATACAAACAAACTTGAAAACAATAAAGTTGAAATATAATTGGTGTATATCTAGTGTTTTTAAGTTTTTTTATTATAATAAAGACTTGCTCTTTATTGGAGTCTCTTATGATGACTCATAGATCTCTTTCCTCAGAAGTGGTGCCCAGCTTAACCCATTTCATCCAGGACTCTGTCCTGGGCTTCTTGTTACCTATGTGCATCACTTTACACTTTTGGTGTTGGATTTCAGCTGTCAAACCAAGGACTGCCTCTCTAGCATTTATAGGTCCCTCTGCAGCTCCCTAATCCCCTCCTCACTGTCTACTCTACCACAGAGCCTAGTGTAATCTGTAAATAGAAACATCTAACCCTGAATTCTTTCTCCCATGTTCCTGATGAACATACAGCATGTCAGCCATGATGCATTGCAGTACCTTGAGTATTGATGCAAAATACTGTAATATGTTGCAGGTAACAGTGTGATTCAATGGCAATTAAGCCCTTTCGTCACGCAGAATGTTGTGACGTCATTTACTTCAAGTCACTTCATTGCATCCTGGCTGACTCCACTGTGTTGCTTGATATTGATATTAGGATGGAAGTAGATGATCAGTAAAGGGAAGTATGTACGGAGGTAGTCTAGAAGGCAGGTGGTATGTACTGTAGAATACCTAAGCAACATAGCTTGCAAATGATGTATTCTCTCTCTCTCTGGCTGCTACAGAGACTGCCTCCTTTTTGAGGTGCCACAACTTACTCTAGGTATAATGCCAGAGGAATGAGGTCCTCATAGGCCAAAGGTACCTAAAGGAAGAAGGCCCAAAAGCTCAACTGAACAAAACAAACACATGCCTCCTGTGGTAAAGAAAACACACAGTATGGTAGGAGATGGGGTGTGCAAGTTGATGAATTAACAAATAGTACAGTATTTCCAGAATACCATGAATAATAGGATATTTGTTCCTCAGGAAGAATTAGTACGATTCTGTGCTATTCAGCATTTTGCTATTTAGTGGGTGTTCAAGATCTACCAAGACTTCCTGTGCAATCAGAGGCCAATTTGGACGCTCACTCAAGGCAGGTCATATGAGCCAGAATTTGCAGAGGCTACAGAAAAGAGAGATAACCATTTATCAATGCCTAATGTTCTCTGCTTGCATTCCTGTTGTACCGGGTCTTGCTTGTACACATTTTTGCTACATATTTGCCAAGGATGGACCAGAAGGCATGTGATATCTCATTTTCAGTGGTGTCCTGCTTTTACTCATTTTTAGATTGCATTTATCCAAGATTGGCCAGCTGAGAGGCAATATTTATTTTTCAGGGGGCTTTCACATTTTGACCCCAAATTTCCAACACTCTTTTTTTGATCTGACATTAACAAAAATAAAGTTATGAGTACTCACTGGAACAATTCAATAATTCTTCTTAAATTAGTTGTTGTTTTTTTTTTTTTATATTTTGAACCCAGATTTTCAGTATAGCCTTTTTATGACCATTCATTGTGAGCATGACAGGTGCAATTTATAAAATCATGACTGAAACATTGTTTTGTTCCACAAGTGTAAAGACACCTTTTGGCCAGGATTTGAAAAATGACAGCTGCCACATTCATGAGGTGGTGTAAAAAATGGCTATGTTGAAAATTTGGGGTGAAAATATAGAAAATTACCAAAGATCCTAGTGTGCATTGAAAAATGTCAACGTACGCTCATAAGTTTGTTGTTTTTTAATATTTCTACCTCAGATTTTTAACTTAACCTTCTTTTAAGCCCACCTCATAAACAAGGTTGGAGAAAAGTTTGAAATCCTGGCCAACAGGTGATTTCATGCCACAAGCGTTAAAACACATTTTTACTGAGATTTGAAAAATGACAACTATCACATTCATGAGGTGGTGTGAAAAAAATGACTGTGTTAGAAATCTGGGGTCAGAATATTAAAAGTTACCAAAGTTATGAGCATGTGTTGAAAATGTCATTGTATGCCCATGACTTTGTTTTTTTTGGTTTTAAATATTTTTACCACAAATTTTCAATTTAGCCTTCTTAGAACCCCACAAAGCCTTCTTATCAGCCGCCCTCATGATCAAGGGCAGAGGCAATTTTCAAATCCTGCATCAAAGGTGATTTCGTACCACAAGTACAAAAACACATTTTGGCCAGGATTTGAAAAATGACAACTGTTACATTCATAACGTGGTATGAAAAATGGCTATGTTGAAACTTTGGGGTCAAAATATCGAAAATTACTAAAGCTGAAACTGTGCGTTAAAAAATGTCAATGTACACTCATAACGTTGTTGTTGTTTTTCTTTATATTTTTAGCCCAGGTTTTCAATATATCCTTCTTATGACCCCTCCTCATGAAGAAGGGCGGAGAACATTTTCAAATCCTGCCCAAACGATGATTTAATGCAGCAGAAACAAAATCACCTTTTGGGATGAGTTGCATAATTTCACTGACATTTTCATGAGGAGGGGTCTCAAAGAAGCCATGTTGAAAATTTTGGGAAAAAATGTTCAAAAATGACCAAGTTATTAGGACAAGTTCAAACCCCATTGAAATACATTGAACCACAAACCTGATTTCCTCAGTTCACTGGCTGGTGTTTAAGAGTGAGAATGTGTCTCTGATCTGGAAAGGATTAGATTGTTGAACCTCCCAGTAGTTAAGTAAGAGGTGGGAGTGTGTGATGTGGTAGGTGCTGACGGGGAGGGTCAGGTGGGGAAAGGGTCATGGTGGCAGCAACAGACATCAATGAATGTTTTTCTTTATTACAGGTTGTAAATAAATAAAAAAAAAGACTACAAAAGATGGTTTTCTTTATTTCAGGTACCGACTCTGGGGATTGGCACCCCAGTGTTGGTGTTAAGTTTAGTGGCACTGGTGGTGGGCTCCCATTGCTGAACAATGAAAATGGGAAGGGTGGGGGTAGTAGCTGGTACCTGGGATTGGGCAACCCAGCATCAGAAACATAAAAAGGAAGGGGTGAGAGGGATTGAGGGGTACAGTTTTCCTGTGATTGGCAGCACTAGGGGTTGGCTCCTTGGTGTCGTAAAGTGAGAACAGGCAGGGTAGTGGTACTAGCCGGCATCAGGGATTGGGCATCCTAGTGAAACTTAACAAGGAAGGGTGGGAGAAATTGACAGACAGTTTACTTATGTTTGGCGGCACTCTGGATAGGCTCCCTGGTGCTGCACAGTGAAAATGGGTGGGGTGGGTGTAGTAGCTGGTACCGGGGTTTGAGCACCCCAGTGTTGGAAAATAATGAAGGACACAGTGGGAGGGACTGAGGGACCATTTTCTTTATTTCAGATTTTGTTTGTAGGGGAAGGACCACAACAGATTGATCAGGACATCGATCAGCTCTGATTGCTGGGTGGTGTTAAGCAGATCAAAGGAAGATTGGGCTGGCTCTGTCCTTTGAACTACACAAAGTTTCCACCCAGCTTGACCAGATCAGTGTCATAATCATGTAGAGAATTCACAAGCAGTTCACTCGCAGACCACTGTAAAAGCAAATAGGCAACTCCAAAAGTATTGTTGATTAATCAAATGTATTGCGGCAAAGTGGAGGAACACCTGCTAGAACACTCAGCCCCAGCACTTCAGTCCTTCTGTGTCTTCATCAGGGAACTGGTCTAGCCACTATCAGGAGGTTACATCCTTTTATCATGAATAGTGAAAGTTTCACAGTAGCATTTAACGTAGAAAAAGAAGTGAAAATGTGAATTAATAACAGGTGGAAAACATTTTAAATGTAGAAGAAAGCAAACACTACAAAATGAAAAACACATCACTATGCTATTTCAAGATCCTGGAGAATTCTATATCATCATATAAAACATATCCAATGTCATGCAAACCTCATTACATGTTATAAATTGATTGTCAATAGTACCAAATAGGAGGTATGACTGGGTTGTTTTACCAGAAGTGGTTAGAGGGGGTATGTGAGAGAATACAAAGACCCCATCAGAAGCTCAGGTCCAAAAAACGGGGACATTTTATTTTTGTATTTTATTATTCCAGGTAATAAGCTCAGTGCTTTCATCAAATCAGGACACAGCTTCCAATTCATAGAAAAGCAATTGCCACACAACCCCACATGTGTTAGGGAGAAATGAAAGGCATACTTAATTCCACGTAATCACAGAGTTGGGACAATACCATAAGAAAAATGAACTCAAGAAAAGGGGGGAGTGATGTAAGAAATAGAAACTACTTACTGACTACTGTTAACAAAAGATATGTTCATTAGATATTGCACATGGGTCTCAATAATGAATGGTAGTAAAGGAGAGGGAGGGGTGGGAGAAAAAAGGACATCCATATTAAATGCTTGGTAAGGAAGTATAATGGGGGGGATTGCTCTGACATTGATGAGTCCCTTGCAGACAACCCTGCAATGGACTGAGAGTGACACACTTCTCAAAACCCACTCTCATAACAATATATTCATTTTGCAAAAGTGCAAGGGTGAACATAAAAATTGCTTGAGCTGCTGTGAAAGAGCAATCAACTTCTATCCACTTGTGAAAATTAGGCAAAAAGCTGAAATCTTGACAGTTTTTATTCATTTTCTAAATATGAAGCTGTGAGGATCAATTTCTGAACACTTGCAGTGTGAAAATTAGTCATTTTATCAGAATTGCTAGTCTGAGAGAAAGTGGAACTAAAAGAAGGGTTATTTCGTTAGAGATGCAGACGAGGGAGGGTGGTCCAGGCCAGCAGACAGTCTCACACACACACACACACGATACGCACACACCTATGTATGTGTGTACTAAAGCTGTAGCGTTCTAAACAACATTAGGGAGTAAGAGGAGTAAGAGATATTTTGTAGGGGTTTGCTTAGTAAACTGATATATGCTAAGCAGCATTTGTAGTCTAAGTGAAGTGTAGAACAGAACTGAATAACTTATTTTTTTGTGTGTGGAGGCCAGAGTTCACTGACTTCCACCAACACTGCTTCTAGGCAGCTGCCATTTTGTCCTCTGTTTTGTGTGCAGTAGTGTACTCAAGAGTACACTTAACATTCTGGTCTTTATTCACTAATAGCACTTGCACATGCTGGCAGGGGTGTGCACCAGGTGGTGCAAGTGTTCACTGCATAACCGGCCTCCTGGGATGCAGGGTGCCAGAATGCACAACCCCCCGGGCAGTCCAGGTGTCCCTAGCACAGCCATGTAGCTCTGCATTAGGGGCAGGTTCTGCCAACAGGGCTAAATATGGGCTGGACCAGGGGATTCCAATCAGAAGCCAAGACCAGGCCTCACAGTAGATCCCCCACTCTGCAGGAGCAGTGAATCATATGACACGGTGGCTCACATACAGGCAACTGTGTTCCCAATGGAGTTATAAATATTATACAGTTACAAAACTTAGCACCATAGGAGCTCTGGATGGGGGGGGGGGGCATGCAGCCTTTATGGCAACTTTATGTCTGGTGTAATGGTAAGCCCCCCCCCAACACTGACCCAGTGGAGCACAAATAGTATCATGCATACTCCATGGACATGCCCACTCTCTGCCCCCTGACCGGACCAGCCTGCGTAGTTGCACAGGATCACCCATACATGGTCCTGGGCAGTGGTATGGAGTGAGTATGTATCCTGGTCCTATACATTGCATAAGAGATACATAGAGCTAGGATACCCTAATTGCATAGGGCTCGCAGTGTGTAGTGCACTCAGCTCAACTGTTAGGGACCTTTTAGTTTTTATATTGTTTATGGCTTTGTGCTAATAAAGAAAAAAAAAAAAAACATATTTTAGTCAGGCAGGCTTGACTGTTACTAAGACTGAAGAGAGAGACTTGTCAATTCATTGGAATTTTTCCAGCGTATTACTGAGTAACTACTATATTTTATAATAATATAATTAAAATTTAATAATACAGACATCTTACTGTTAGAAATATAACCTCAAGTCCCCCCAGGGCCTTTTGTGCAACTGTGAGTGCATTGCCATATTTGTTAGCTGGCAGAGTGGGACTAGTCAGCTGACTCCCACTGCTTTTGGGTAGCAAGCTGCCGTTTTGTTCTGTGTGTGTCTCTGCACAGTGTGTGCCCTCAAAATTACATTGTTGTAAGCTTGAGGCTTTGTGCAGAAGCAGAAATTAAAAACAGCAATATTTTTTCTTCATAATATTTACTAGTCAGGGTTGACTACTAGTGAAAATCTTATCACTTCATTGATAAGTGGCATGTTACAGTGAGTGAATCCTATTATATTTCATAATAACATTTAAATTTCATTTACTTTTCTTGTGAGGAACCATGGCAGACAGAAGACGTACTAAAAAGTGTAGCTGGTCTGGCAACCCCAGCAAAGCTACAATAGGTGCAGAGCAACAATCAGCAGGCCATAAGCATTCTGCACAGTAACATTCACAGTGTGGTCACTGCATAAAATAGTTTTTCTGATCCAGATATAAGTTCTGTTCTTGTTGTTGTAATAGCATATATGGTGTGTGTGTGTGTGTGTGTGTGTGTGTGTTCAAGAAAGACATTGCTGTAAGTTCATGGCTTTGTGCCTAAGAAGAAATTGAAAACAAATATTTTTTCTTCATCATTTATCTGCTAGCCATGCTTGACTACAGAGAGTGAGGCTTGTCTGCTCCCTGGCATTGTCACAGTGAGTGATTGATGACTACTATAATTCATAATAAAATCATTTAAATTTAATAACACAAACATCTTACTGTGAGGAAGAGGAAACCAGGCTCAAATCCTTCCATGGCCATCTGTGCAACTGGATGTGCATCATTGTATCTGTTAACTGGTAGGGTGGGACTAACTGGCTGACTCTCAGCACTTCTGGGCAGCTACCTGCCATCTTGTTGTGTGTGTGAGTGTGTGTGTGTGAGTGTGTGCATGCATGCATGCGAAGGAGCATGCATGTGTGTGCACTCAAGAAAGACTTTATAACTTCATGACTTTGTAGTTAAGAAGAAATTTAAAACAGAAATATTTTTTCACCATACTTTATTTACTAGTCAGGCTCGACTATTAGTGAGTGAAAATAGTCAGCTCACTGGCTTTGCCACAGTATAAATTTAATTTAAGTCAGCAGTTTTTGTTAGTCACAACAGAGTTTGTTGAGCAATACAAATAGGCAATTTACATAATTAAGCAAAATAATCAATAAAATAACTAATAGAACAGGACACAGAGTAAAATGACTAACAACTAGAGCAAAAACAGGAAAACGGAAGGGGAAATAAGAATAACACATCACATGCTGTACCTTATAATAAAATCATAATGTAATATATATTACATAATAGTATTCTATACTATAGCATACAGTAATATCATGTAACATAGTATATACAATTATGCATTAAGGTATGAGTGAGGGTGCATTGTGCCGGGATAATGGCAAACTTCAAGTTGGTTGAAGCATGAGGCAGAAGGCCAAGTGTTTCCACCACCTGAGAAATACCATTATCCAGCACAACACACCCCCTTGAGAGTGTTATTGCAGTTATGAAATCATTTAATTCCATGAGCAGATACATTTCTTTTAGAAAAACAATTTTTTATAGTTTAATAGGTGAAAAAAAATAATAGACAGTTGAAAAAAAGAAAAAGTAGTCGTGTTTGTGCATTGCTGTGTGTACATTTGATCAGAAAGTGGTGCCAGTGTTGTCTATAGGCAATAGCCTTGTAAAAGTAAAGGCAATGGTGAGGGCAGGCAGCAACTGTTGTGAGAGGGTGGAGAGTTCAATATGTGGCTGGCACTTCACCTGGATGATCAGTGTCACTAAGAGCGAGCACTTAAAAAAGACAAAACTCACTCATTTTGATGTTGAGATTCTGGACTGAGAGTGAGCTCAGCTTGTATGGCTAAAGGGATTCATGGTGGTGAAAGTGCTAGAATTCTGGAGCTGGAGCCATTCTAACAGACAGGATCTTAATGTAGGTGAGCAACAGTTTTTTTGGGGAGCTGGCTGGATTGTCAGTTTGGGACAGCTGGAACAAGCAGGAGGATGAGCATTAGGGAATGGTCAGCAGCAACAGGGAGCTGGATTGATCTGAGGCAAGCAGCTCATTCAGAAGGGAGGAAGCAAGTGGGCAGTGTGCTGTCAGTGACTGGGCAGCATGGTCTAAGTGTGATTGGACAGTGTGTTGAAACTCTGATCGGGCAGTTGTGGAATGAAAAATGGAACAAACAAGGTATCATCTAAGTAAAATATATACATACAGTACTTGCTGTTTCATGTAGTCAGGTTTATTACTTGTTATAACCCTATGTATGTGAATCATGCAGTCGTTGACCCATTGTTGTTGAGGGAAGAAGCCTGTGAGCAGCAGTTGGTGGCACTGGGGAATTCTTATTTAAATTCTACATACATGTTTTAGGCCATTTGTAGACTGCTGGTCATCAGATATAATATTAAACATTTATGTGTCTGCCAACATGGTGATAGTTGTTAAGGGCAGGAACTGAATGTAAAAGTGCACTGCTCTGTGTAAATGGTTACAGAGAGCAAACACACAGAGTAGTGCTCTGTGTAAATTATTCCAGGGCAGCTATGTTTGGTGTGTGCATTTCAGCCCTGGACAAAGGTGTAGGGATATCCCAGTGGCTGGATGGGGAAAAGAGGACTTGAATTTTTTTCTAGAGCCGTTCTGCTGAAATAACAATGCTGTGTTCTGCGCTCCTGTGTCAATCAGCTTACAGGATTTTTCAACCCATATCATAACATAACATGGACAGAATGTGTGTGCTGCTGAGTAACTGCATGACTCAGGTGGGATGAAGTACAAGGCTGAAGACCAAGTGCTGCCACTACCTGAGAAGTGCCATTGTCCCAGCACAATGTACCACCTAGAGTGCCTTACTGCGATTATGAAAGGGGAACATTTCAATGAGCAAATACATTGTTATTAACAAAACAATTTTGATAGTTTAATAAGTAAAATAAATAAATAAAACAAAACTGAAAAAGTAAAAATATTTTGGTGTATTCATTTCATTCCTTTGAGCCAGAAGATAGTGCAAGTGTTGTCTATAGTCAACAGCCATGAAAATATAATGGCAACAGTGAGGCAGGTGGAAGCTGTAGTGAGTGACTGGAGTGGTCATCTACCTGGGAGGCAATGGGCCCATCACTAAAAAAGAGAATCAAAAAAAACAAAAAAACTCACTACTTTGATGTTAGGAGTCAGACTTTAGAGCGACTATATCTCATATGGTTAAAGTGAGCCAAGGTCAGTCAGTGGGTGAAAGCGTTTGAGTTCTGGAGCCAAACTAGCAGATGGGATCTTAATGAAGGTGGAACACAGATTCTTGGGGGGGGGGGCTGACTGGAATATCAGTTTGGGAGCCAGAAGTAAGTAGGAGGAGGAGTAGGAGCATTGTGTGTGGTCAGCAACAGCCCAGAGCTGGATTGAGCCATGATTACTGGCTCTTTCAGAAGAGAAGGAGTGAGAAAGAAGCATGCTGTACATGTGACTGTGATCAGGCAGCATGCTGTAACTCTAACTGGGCACACAAGGAATGAAAAATGGCACAAACAAGGTATCATTTTTAACTAAAAGAAATATACAGCATACAGGACTTGCTGTAGTCAGGTTTATTTCTCATCATGACCCTATGAATGTTCATCCTGTAGTCATGGCCCTGTTGTTGTTGAGGGCAGAAACCTGTAAGCTGATTTTTTTATTTACAATCTATATACAGTACATGTTTCAGACCATTTGCACACTCTTGGTCAGTATATATTATCAACAATTTATAGGCTAGTAAATTGGTGATAGTTGTTATGGGAGGAGCCAAAGGTAAAAGTGTGAACTGCTCTGTGTAAATGATTACAGGGCAGCCACGTTTGGTATGGATATTTCAGCCCTGGACAGAGGTGCAGTGATATCCAAGTGGTTGGACAGGGTGAAGAGGGCTGTCATCCTTTGCCAGTGCTGTTATGCTGGGATATCAGCACAGGCTTCTGATCTCCTTGGCATATCAGGTTACAGGGTTTTTCAGATCCATTTCAAAATTTAACATAACATAATAATTATATTCTATAATATCAATAATTATAATATAGTATCATTCTATAATAACAAGTATCTTCCTCCCACACTGGGATTGAGCTCATTCCTTTAAACGCTGGCACCCGAGTGCTGTACTAATAGGGGGGTGGTATGCTTTTGCTGTTCTGTCAGGGTGAGACAGCCTTATAATAAGACTTTAACCAAGGTTCCTTCTACTCACCTCTTGTGCTGTCCAGGTGGAAGTAAAATAATTCAGTCCTTTTACTACCACTCCCACCTTGATTTTGCTTTGGGATATAATGTGTATGAAAAGTTATTGTTGTTCTTCTCCTTCTTCTCCTCCTTCTCCTTCTCCTTCTTCTTCTTCTTCTCCTCCTCCTCCTCCTCCTCCACTGATGCCACAAAAATGAATGTGTACTCTTTATCCCTTGCCACTACCATGCAGCCTGTAGTGGGGTTGAAGTTTGAACCAATCCTGCCAGGTTGTGAAACCCAATTCTGCAGAATTCTGCAGGCATGGTGCTGCAAAAAACAATGCAGTTCCAATGGCAGTTAATCAGTTTTGTCACACAGAAAACTGTGACATTGGCTTTCATCCTAACAAGCCACTCCACTGTGTTGAACAGCAGCCCTGTGCTGTCAGTTGTTCAAAATGTTCCAACATTCACTATATGGTTGCTGGTTCTTCTTCTTTGTCTTATACTTCTCAGTGGATACTACCAATGCAAATGTGTCCTCTGCACCCCATACCACCGACTCCACTAGTGGGTGTACTGTGGTGGGTTTGAAACCCAAATCTGCAGCAGAATTCTTCAGGAGAGTTATTGAAGGAAACAATGCAGTTTCAGTGACAGTTAATCCGTTTTGTCACACGGGAAAGGAAACTATGCTGTGACAATGTGTTTCACTCTTTAACATTTTTAACACATTACAGTCACATTCCATATTTTTATTATCAAGATTCACTTTCCACATTTTCAAACATTAAAGTCATGTTACACATTTTTCATTGGATTCATGTTGCACATTTCCAACACTTTAAAATCATGTTCCACATTTTCAAAACATTACAGTCACGATCCACATTTTATTCACCAGATTCACGTTTCACATTTTCAACACATCCTTGGGTTAAATTGATCACAGTCTCAAAGGAACTATGTTCCTCCTTTTCTGACACCTTTCTACATTCCATAATATGAACAGTTCCACGTCCTAAGGATGACAGCTCCAGCTCCTAGAAATGTAGAAAATACACTTCCATCTCTTACAAATGTAGAAAATACTCTTCCATCTCCTTAATATTTCCAGTTTAACCACTGACCAGATCTCATTCATCATGTTCCACATTTTCACTGTCTGTGGAGCCAGAATGGCAATTGTCAATTGCCACTGTATACTGGGGGCTGTGTGGGGATTTTTCCACTGCACCTCAGTCATCTGGAGCTGTGCAAATCGTCACTTGAATGTCTCTCCTTGACATCACACTGATTTGTATAAAGGCCTATGTCTCCTGCTTTTCCTACACCTTCAAAACTGTGATATAGTGCAGATGTAATCTGGTGATCACATATGTGCTATGTCACAGTTCTGAAGCTAGCAAGATTGACAGCACGCTCCATCAGTGTTCATTTGCATTACTCTGTAAGGACAGCTAACCAACCAAAAGAAGTGAAATAACACTTTGGTCTGCCCAAAGTCACTTAATACAGTATGTGAGTACCAGCTGGAATTCATCCTTACCCGATGCTCTTTAGACTGCTACAACAGAAGTGGGAACTTCATAACATGTCAATGGAGTGCAACATTAGGGGAGTCCTAGGCCATCATGAGTGGTCACAGAATGATGCCATGATGAAAGAACAGTGCTCCCTCCTTTATCCACCCACACTATCCATTACCCTCACTTGCTGATCCTGTGAACTTCTGTCCAGTTTGTCAGAAATGCTGTCTCCCTCTTCAACTACCATCCTCTATTATCCACCACCATCTTTTATTTACCCCAGTTTAGAATGTATGGAGACTTGCAGATAAAAGTGGTAGTACTGTACTTGGGCTTGGTCCATTTAAGAAGAGCACCCATGATCAAAGGGATTTACGATGACATACTGAAATTCCAAATCCTGACACCCAGGAGCCCAAAAATGATAGCCTGATAGTTGGTATCCCAACAGTCTGGAATTACCCACAGCTGAGGTTTTTTTCTGTGTTTTGGGGGTCTTTGCCCCTGCACCCCCCTTATTTACAATTGCCAATTCCACTGTGGGCAGTTTCTGACTGTCGGGATACCGACTGTCAGGCTATAATTTCTGGGCTCCTGAGTGTGGGGATTCAGCATTTCAGTATGCTGTAATACTCTTGATCAAAGTGCATCCACTATCATTTGTATGATAATTTTCATTGTGCCTATTCTAGTCCAAATTTGTTAAATAATTATAAAAAGGGTAGATTACTGCTGGACAAATAGACAGACAGGTCATTGTTATGAAGTTACCAAAGGCAGCTTAGTCTATCCACACTTGAAAGTGTTTGCAATCAATCCTGTAATCTTATTTGTCTTATTTATTTAAAGTATTACGTGGTGCAAAGTGCTTTACATTGTAATGGTATCTTTTAGTAAAATAATACTTTTTTAAAATGTTTTGTACAGACAGAAAGTCATATCCCAAATGGGAATCTTTTTACCATTTCTTGTTTCCTGTCCTCCTCTTCATGACTCAGTTGCCTAATCCGGGGGGGGATGGGAAGGCTTGGCCCAAGGTTAATGTGGGGAATAGCTCCTCCCACAACCTCTACTTAAGCCCTCCACTAACAAACTTCCCTTGCCTAGGGAGTGTTTTTTGTCTCTAAGCATCCTGCATGGGATGTATGGCTGTGCTGTCTCCATTTCTGCTGCTTTTTATTTCATCCATCTTGTCCCTTCTTTGTCTTTCCCCCTTCCTGCTCTTCCTGTCTTTGCTCTGCTGTGTTTGTCCCAGCTAGTTTCTCATCTCTGTGGCTCCAGCCTCCCTGATCCTTTCCCCCGCTTGTCCCCTTCCCTCTGTTCCTGGGTTTGTTCCCCTTCTTTGTCTCTTTTTATTGCTTTTTGCCAGCGTCCTTCCCCTCTTGCACATGGCGATTCCGAGTGTCCCCAACTCCTTTGCCACCCCCCATCTCCCTGGTCTGCCTCAAACGCCTTCCTGCCACATGCCCGCTTCCCATTCCTTCTCCTCCTGCTGGCTCCATCTCTCCCTTGACCCCACCAGTGCTCCAGTTCACCATTTGTTCCCTGCAGCCAACGTCCCTTTCCCTAGGATCCTCTCATCTGGCACGTCCAGCTGCAGTCAGCAACAGTTCATTTCCTAGCTCGTCTTCCTGCAACAATTTCAACAACAAGCATACCTCACAGGTAAAGTCCCTATTCAGCTTCCATTCCTTTTCTCACTAACCAGTTCTCATGCTAATGTAAGTAAATGCTGTATGGAACTACGCTACATTACTGGCCTGTATAATTGCAGAACATTTTCGAGATACAGTCTCTAGTCTACTTCTAACATCCTCAAATGACTGTCGCAATTAAATTTCTTGGAACTCATTCAGCCTGTCAGGGCCCAGAATTTCCAATTAGCTTCTGCAGCTAATTCCCATTTCCAGTTCTGACAGCATTATTGAATGCCATGTCCCAGCCATTATCTCTACTCCACAAAAGGCAATGTGCATCAGGGTACGAAGGGTCGGGTATTTCACTTTAGTCCTTGTTTCCTGAGGTTTCATTCCTCAGGATATCTCCTTATACCCAGCTACACCTTGTTTCCTGTCTACTGTTCTTGCAAATAACTCCTTCCCCCATGATCCTAGCCAGTCACATTGATCGGCCACCCATGTTGTTAATTCCACTGATTCTCCTATCCTTATCTGTCTGCCCATATTTGTTACTCTGAGCTGAACTTCTTGTGCTTCACTGATACTTTGGAGATGTTTGGCCAGAGGGAATGAAGGGGGGGTGCTCAATCCACTACCTAGTGCTATACCACATCCTCCCCTGCTGCCTACATCCTCTGTTAACTATGTTTCCATTCCTTCCCTCCGCACCATGCTCCAAGGCTGGCCTCCTTGTATATTTCATGCCTGTTTGTGTGCCTTCCCTCTATATCATTCAATGTATGTTTTCCAACCCTACTATCTGTGTTTTCATACCTTCCATATGTCAGCATCCTACTCTACTCTACTCTGCTTATACAGCAGAGTTCTGAGCTTTCAACCAGCCCATACCAGTAGTTCTCTGGACTCTGTCCCTAACTTGTGCCTTTTGAGGTGTTGAGTGAAGGTATGCTTCCCCCCCTCTACCGGGGATGGCATTCCGTTACATTCACTACCTCATACTACTTTATCAACTTGACATCCTCCATCCCTAACTCTGCTGGACAGCATCGAGTGAAGGTTAGCTTGCCCCGACTACCAGGGATGGGAATCTTGTCTACAAACTACTGAGTCTTAACTCACTTCTCTGCCTCATGCCAGTTGCCGCTTCCCTTCAGGATTGGAAATTCCACACCCAGTGTGCCCTCATCAATTTACTTATGCTTGGCTGCCTTCCAGTACCTTTTTCTCACCTCTACAGTCTCTAAGAGGTGTCTGAGTCTTCACTTTACTGCTTCAATTTCCTTCCAGAACATGACTTGCCCAACTTCCATTCCCCTCTATTTCTTAGTCTGTAGCCTTGATTCATAGTCCTATCCCCCTGACTTTCATGGCTGAGCCTGACTCCATATTCAACTCTCCAATGTTTGCACACCTCCACCGTTCCACCTGGAGGCATGAGCTTTCATTCTGCTGCTTAACATGCATACCTTCTCCACCTGCTATCCAATGCCGCAACCCTTCTGGATCTGGACTTCCTCCTAATAGTAGCCTCAATTTCTCCTAGCCTGCAGCCGCCCCTCCAGCCTCAGAGCACTACCTTGCCTGTTCTGCAGCCAGAGCATACATCGCTGTTTCCACTGTCTGGTTCTTTTCACCGCTTCCCTTCAGGAATGGGACCATCACACTCCACCTGCCTTCCACTCTCATCTTTGCCTGTCTACATTGACTACACATCATCTCATCGACATCATGGAGTCATGGTCCATCCCTGGATCCACTAGGTTAGTGTATCCTCTGTCCCTTCTCCCAGTTGCACTTCCAGTTTGAAGAGGACCTTCGTTTTTCATTTGCCTCTATCTGCTTACCTCTGCAGAGTGACATCAAAGGCTAGTTCTCACTCCCTGTTTCCTGTGCCTGGAAGCTACTTGCTACAATCAACTGGTTCCATCTTCCCTGCTTTCCACCAGACTGTTGATTGTTGCTCCCTCCTGGACATGAGCATCTCCCAAATGTTCCTTTAGCCTTAAACATTATCTGGAGCATCACACCCTTCATCTTACCTGACCTACCCCAGGTAGGAGCCTGCATCTGCACCTACAAGTCCCTCCTTATGCACTGTCCATATCCTACCTCATTACAACTTCCTTCCAGTCCTTAGAACCATGTATTTTGATTGACTTCCAGTCTTCCTCACCATTCACCATCCCGCTCATTCCTGGACCATTTCATTCCACCCCCTTGGCCTACCATCCTATGAGATGTGGCTCTTGCCAGCTGGTCCAGTATGCATCTCAATCCAGTTAGACTGCCTCTGGTACTTCCATGCTGCTGGTCAACCTTTCGATAGATGTCTGAGTTTATCTTCTCCTTCAGCTGTGGGAACTTTATCCTTCATTCTAGCACCTCCCATCCCTGCAACTATTGGTTGAAGCCGTTGTCTGATGCAGGGCTCATGTACCTCAACCCTGTTGCTCCTAGTATTTCACTTCTCTCCTCAGCCCTCCATGGATCATCTTCTAGTGACTGCTACAGCCTCCCTCTATGCTGCTGCCATTTGCTGAGGAGCTGACTAAGTCCCATTCCCTTCTATATGGTATGTCACCTGAATTCATTCAACTCAACACCATCCTAGATCAGTCCTTCAGTCCATTGGGATTTACTTCAGACTTTCCTTCCAGCTTCAGATAGTGACCTTTCCATCTCTGCCGCACAGGCTCACAGCTTCATCCTGTCTGATGTGGCTATTCTGGGCATCCTACCATATCCTTGGCCAGTATTCCTACTCAGCCAACTTCCACCCTCATTTATTCATTGCATACTCCTACCCTGGCCATCCTTACAGCTCCTATCCACTACTTGATGGAGCATTGTTCCCTTCACTTGAGGAATCTACTGATTGCACTCTGGCTATCCTTACAGTTCCCATCCATTACTCGATGGATCACTATTCATTTCACGTGAGGAATCTACTTCTAGCACGCATTCCTTGGCAACATGCGTCAGTAACTTTTATGTTAATTTAATGGCTTCCATACTTCCCAATCAGCTCCCCTCAATCATTCTGAAACCCCATTTGTCTGGATACCGGAAACATACCCATCTCTCTCGAAATGGATACTCCCTATGAATCTTGCCCATTCCGTCTCCATGGATCTTCCTGTCTACCATGCCTCACAGGCTCTCCTATTACATGGAAAGGATGTAACATCTTCTGAAATGCTCCGGCTTACTATCCATCAATACTCCTCCTGATCCTGGGACTCACAAGATATCTCATGGCTCCTTGGACATTGCCTACTCCCAGTCTGCAGCTCTCTACCATCACCATATTTCATTGAATATGTTATTAGACTCTTACTTCTTCAACAGACATTGCTTGTCTCAGGGCAACTGGAATAGTAGAAGTTGAAGTGTAGATTAGGTCTGGGAGGCAGCTGGCAGAGTAGCGGGCAGTGCAGCAGACAAAGAAGAAGAGTTGCGCCAAGGCTGCTTGCCATAGTGCCTACTCAGGGGCAACAGGAATTGCGGAGGTAGAAGTGTAGGGTAGGTCCAGAAGGCAGTAGGCAGAGTAGTGGGTGGTGAAGCAGCGGCAGCTGAAAAAGGAGAGCAGCACAGAGGCCACTTCCTATTGAACCTTCTCAGGCAGCAGCAATCTGGTAAGGTTTTCCATTTGTCCATCACTCTCTCGGTGAAAAAATGTCTCCTCATCTCCCTCCTGAATCTTCCCACCTCCGATCTCAGTCCATGCCTTCTTGTGTCCCTCCCCCTTCTCATCTGGAAAATCCCTTCTGTGTTGTTCATGTTTATCCCCTTTAGATATTTTAAAGGTCTGGATCATGTAGATCTGTAGACAGAATGAGAAGGGACCTGTAGAAACTTGAGGAATGGTCAGGGGTTTGGCAGTTGAAATTCAATGCAAATAAGTGCAAGATAATGCATATGGGGCACAAAAACCCTGGCACAATATATCAGTTGCGGGGTGAGGATATAGCATGCACCAAGCAGGAAAGGGATCTTGGGGTTATCTTCTCTGATGACCTCAAGGTGAGGAAACAGTGTGACAAGGCAGCAGGTAAAGCAAATAGGATGCTGGGATGCATAGGCAGGGCATCACCAGCAGAAAAAGGAGGTCATGATTCCACTATACAAGACACTAGTGAGGCCCCACCTGGAGTACAGTGTACAGTTCTGGGACTTACCTACATAAGGACATAGACAGGGTGAGGAGGAGGTTCAGAGGAGGGCAACAAAGATGGTACATGGATTGCATCACAAGTCCTATGAGGACAGGTTGAAGGAACTGAATATGCACTCCCTGGAGGAGAGGAGGGAGAAAGGAGACATGATAGAGGCATAGAAGTATCTTACAGGGAGGAACAGGGTGCAGGAATACACTATTTTTAAGCAAACAAGATGTTCCAGGACTAGAGGGTATGGGATGAAGTTGGAGGGAGGACGATTCATAGGAAATGTGAGGAAGAATTTCTTCACAGAACAGGTGGTGGACAAGTGGAACACCCTGCCTGAGGAAGTGGTGGGGGCTGAAACAATCACGGGATTGAAGAATGCATGGGATAGACATAAAGGAATTCTGTAGGTCAGGGGTAAGGGGCAACAGAGTTCTAGGAAAACATAAACTGAAGTTACAAACTCAAATGGGCAGACTAGGTGGGCCATAGGCCCTTATCTGCCAACACTGTCTATGTATCTATGTATCTATGTATCATATTCCCCCACACCTCCTCTCCTCCAGCGAATACATATTCAGCTCTCCCAACATGTCCTCATAGGGCTTGCTCTCTAATTCCATGATCATTTTTGTGGCTCTTCGGTTGCACCCCCTGCAACAATCTGATGTCCTTCCTCAGGAATGGGCCCCAGTACTACACACAGTACTCCAGGTGGAGCCTGACCAGTAACTATACAGGGATAGGATAACCTCCCTCCTTCTTTAGGAGACCCCCCTTTTGATACACCCCAGCATTTGTTGGCTTTTGCTGCCATCTTCCTGCACTGAGCAGAATTGTTCATGCTCCCTGTAATGATCACTTCTAGATCATTCCCCTCTGTGGAGCTTCCCAACTGGACCCCATTCAAGTGATAATCCCTCCTCTGGTTCCTGGCTCCAAATTGCAGAACCTTGCACTTCTTGGTGTTGAATCCCAACTGCTATGTATCTGCCCACTCCTGTAGCTTAGTCAGGTACTCCTGCAACCCTTTCCACCCCTCCGCATTATCAACCACAGCTCCCATCTTGTTATCATCTGCAAACAGACTGATCCTGCTCTGGATCCCATGTGAGATATCTGCAATAAAAATCCCAAACAGCACTGGTTCCAGTACCAATCCCTGTAGTACTCTGCTCATCACCGCTCTTGGTGATGGGATGTCCCCACCACCACCACCCTTTGCTGCCTCCCTTTACCTAGTATGTGATCCATTTCACCATTTTTGGTCCCACTCCACGTATTCCAGTTTCACTCCCAAACTCCCATGTGGCACTGAATCAAAGGCCTTGCTGAAGTCTAAATACAGGACATCCACTGAATGGCCCTTGTCCATTTCCCGCATCACCCAGTCATAGTACTCTACAAGGTTTGTCTGGCAGGATCTTCCCCCTACAAACCCATGCTGTTGACCATCCTGGAGACTATTTTTCTCCAAGAAGCTCACTAGCCTCTCTTTTAGAATGGTCTCCATGAACTTTCCCTCAGTCGATATGAGGCTCACTGGCCTATAGTTTTCTGGTTCATCCTTTGGGCCACTTTTGTAAATGGGCACCACATGGGCCATTCCTTAGTCCTGTGGTACACATCCTGTGTCCATGGAGGTATTGAGCATGTCAGCCAGTGACCTCTGCCAGCTCCCTTAGTACCCTAGGGAGAATGCCATCAGGTCCAGGTGCTTTGTCCACCCTTAATGCTCTCAACGCATCTAGTACCCTGCTCTCTGTAATCCCCACATCTGTCATCTCCTCCCCCATCTCCCCCTCACCTGGATTATCTGCCCCTTGTCCTGTGTGACTACAGAGCAGACGTATTCGTTCAGTGCCTCTGCCTGCTTCACCCCTTTCTCTGCCAAATCCCCATCCTTCTTAACCCTCAACAGCTGATACTTGCTCCTTCTTCTCTCTCTGATGTAGCAGAAGAAGTATTTTTCTCCATGTTTGATTCCTTGCACCAGTCTCAGCTCCCTGGACACCTTGGCTGCCTTGACCAGTCTGGTAACATCCCTGGACTTCTCAATGTACTTGTCCTTATCCTCACCCCTTCCTGATTTCCTGTACTTTCTAAATGATGCCTTCTTGGCCCTCACCCCTTCCAAACCCCCTGTGACAGCCAACTGGGTTTCTTTGCCTTTCCATTCTTGCTTTTCTTCCCAATACAAGACTCCATAGCCTCCACCAACTCTTCCTTTGTGATGACCCATTTCTGGTCTGCATCCATGTGTGGTTGCATACCTGGCAGGTGCCTGCCCCAAATTTCCCCCATCTTCTTAAAGTCAGTCCCCCTGAATGCAGACACCTTTGTACCCATGCCCTCTGTTTCCCTCTCCATGTTGAGCAAGAACCACACTGAATAGTGATCACTCGCAGCCATTGGTTCCTTCAGTTCCAGAAGGACATGGTGGTGCCTCGGTTTCCAGCACTGCTTGTAACAATGCTACCACATGTGCCGTGTTTATGGCAGTGGGTCAGTATTTGATGCACCTGACCCGCTGTACTAGAATTTGGCTCAAGCTGCTTGGTGCACAGAACTTTGACACAAGGCACTCTGTGGCGCAGCTTGCATTAGTCTACAGTGCCTTTGAGAATCAGACCCTTGGTGTTACTGTTTTCAAATTGTAAAACTATGCATTGTTATCTACAAGGTTGTTGAGCTCTAGTGGTTATCTTGCATAATTCAAAAATTCAGGCTAGTGCAGAGTGATGTCTATGACTATTCTTCATGGTTCATCCCTCAAGATATTGACCTGGTACTTGACACCACTACACTTTTACTATGGATGCTCTTATAAATGCTACAGTATTGCCACAATACCCAGCCTTTACTTTCCTCTACAATGGCAACTCAAGGGTATGGCTGTGCAAAATGTATGGACATGGCTTCAAAAAAAGTATCACAGCATTCCACAATTTCACAAAAGCCCATGAAATTTAACTTTAATGACTGATGTTATTTTGGAATCTTTGGCTGCATATAACTTGGACAGACTCTGAGGCAAAGATTAGAGAGTTTACACACAAGGAATCTTTTTTTCCATATTGTTTTTTTTTTCCCACAGCCAGCAGCTTGTCTTTCAGAGATGTTCACATCATTATACCCTGGTCAGAATGAACCCAGCCATAATTCAGCCGGTTACTGTTTTTTTCTCCAATACTTTTTTCTTCCATTCTCCCCTGGTGGGAGCGATGCCTCTGTCAGCTTTACACAGCCACAGCTTTCTCACAGTAGGAGCAAGCTCCGTGCCCAGCCACAGGGGTCACTATGCTGGTAGAACTTACTGCAAAGCCTCCCCGAGCAAGATGCACTGCTGAGAGGCAGCTGCCTTGGCCATGCCTTGACTCCTGATGTGACTTTCCAGACATGCTTCTGAACCCAGGTTGTCAGTATGGTAGCATGACGCTCTGCTGCTGGGCCATAGGGTTGTCTAAAAGCCCTAATATTTAGGATCAATGAGCCTAAGAAAATTAGTAATATTCCACTCTCCAGTTTTAAAGTTATAAGGGCTTAAAATGCTGTGGTTTACATAATTGCAAAAGATAATTTAAAAATATCTGAAAGTCTTGAGACTTATGATTCAGTCACCTTTAAAGATACAGATCTGAAACCTGATGCACTTTTGTGTGGACCTTGGTAAAGTCCTTATAGATGGAAATAACTGAGATCACAATTTTGCTAAAATTTTGTGAAAATTATCTCAGAAACTTTGTGAAATTGCATGAAAGTGGAATCAGAATTTCCCCAGGTTTTCACTGCAAGAAGGTAAATTTCACCCAGCCCTAGCTGCTTCTTTACTAGATAGCTGAATCCACTAATGCTGACATTGCAACAACAGCAGCAAGAATCCGTGGCTTCCCTGATATAGTACTGTAGCTTGATCACCCCAGTTAGCACTTGCGGAAATAGCCTGCTGAAGAGACAAATGATAGAGTTTTAACTCTGGGGTAGGCCCTACAACAGTGATATGATTATGTGGCTTTTTGACAGTTCGCATTTGTTTCACAAAGTATTGTCAGAGGGCTGCTATAAATATGTTTCTAATTGTGTTACTGTCTTACCAGCACTTTATGTTGTATATTTAAGTTTATTGATCAATCAATCATAAAAGATCATTACAAATCAGACAGTTATAAGGGTGTACGGGAAAAAACCTTCCATAGGTGGAATTTAAGCGAAAGTGTTACTTTCACTTTGGTGTAAGTTCAAACATCCATTCCTGAACTATTGTGGAAATTCCAACTGCCCTGCTGCCTGAAATAAATTAATATAAATTACATAAATACCTGTTTGCTAGTGGTCCTTTCCCCCACGTAATCACTTGTCCCATACCATTTCAGAACCCCCCCCCGTGGGTAGTGAGCCCTCCCCCTACCTGATCTCATGCCCCGTGGTATTTCAGTAATCCCCTCATGACTAACAGTCCCCCACTGGACCACCTGCAATTATAGTCTCAAGTTGAACCCCCGCCATGGCTAGTGGCCCCTTCCCCCACCTGATCACCCACTGTCCAGAAGTAAACCCCCAATCCCTTTCCCATGTATAATAAAATATTTAGTTAACCTGGTGGTCTAGTGAACCTCCCTTCCTCCCTGTCCCCGATTCTAGCAACCACTGGGTTTTTTATTATTTTTTTTTTAAAACTTATTCACTATTGATCTAGTAGCCCCCCTGCACCCCCACCCCATAAGGTAGTGTTCCCTGGTATCACCCCACTCCTCCCATCCTGAAAAGGAGCAGGCAATAAGCATAACCCTTCACTCTCCTCCAAGGCCAGCTGCCAATGAGATGCCAATGAATGAGCATATGCTTGTACAAGCATGTGCTCATTCATTAACAACTCAGTGAGCAGCCAGCCATGGTGGAGATCAGAGGGCTGTACCGGTTGCCCGCTCCTTTTCAGGGTAAGGGGGAGTGGGATGTTACAGGGGAACATTACCTGCTGTGATGGGGGGGGCACAAGACCACCAGCGAATACGTTTATAAAAAAATTAAGTAATAAAAAAAATGACTGATGGATCGGGGACAGGGAGGGAGTGCTGTTCACTAGACTACCATGTCAATTAAATATGTTATTATACTATGGAAAGGGATGAGGGGGTTACTACTGGACAGGGGATGATCGGGTGGGGAAAGGGACTGCTAGCCACAGTGGGGGGGGGTGAAACTATACCTAAGGGTGGATCCAGCCAGGGGGTGGAAGAGACCACTAGCAATGGGGGAGTACTGAAATGACACGGGGCTGCTGATCTGCAGGGGGAGGGACTGCTAGCCATGGGGGGAGAAGTACAAGTCAGTTGGGGTAGAACAGGATACAATTTCATCCAATGGATTTGGAAGTTTTACAATCCACCATAGGCAGAAACTTGGAAACTTTTGTGAATGTTGTCCAGTTTCTGCGAATGTTCCATTGATGCAGAAACCCCTTGTGATTAAAATATGTGCAAAGTAGAAAATATTGAAAATAAGTAACAGGTATAGAAAGACTAGATAC
Source organism: Neoceratodus forsteri (assembly GCA_016271365.2). Classification (NCBI taxonomy): domain Eukaryota; kingdom Metazoa; phylum Chordata; order Ceratodontiformes; family Ceratodontidae; genus Neoceratodus; species Neoceratodus forsteri. Next base: position 63,349,832 of record CM028130.1, read on the forward strand.
ATGAGTAAAAACAATAAATAAATAAATGATGCAATAATGTATCAGAAAATCTTGGCATCAGAATAAAAAACGTTAGACAGGCTTAAGGGGTGAAGGGGTGAAGTGAGTGGAAGATACATATTAACAATGCTTTAATTATATTCTGTAAATAGTATGTAAAAACCCAGCAACCTTTGTAATAATATATTCATCTCTGGTTGTAAACAGGAGTGATAAAAAATTGTGTTTGTTAGCTGTTTGAATGTTTTTTCACAAAGGTATAAGCCATAATCCTCTGGCTTTATTAACAGCCCTTGCCAGATATTGACAACTGACAGGGAAAGAGATACATTTATTTTCAGAAAGTGGACATATCTTGCTAATGCATTGTCAACCTTATAGGCCACTGGGGAAGGATCAGTTTATCCCCAGAAAGTGGGACTCTCTCCATAACATGTGTCTGTTTCTTCTGATTTCAGCTTTTGCAATGTGTGCAAGAGGTCGTTTGGCAGTATACACTCCTGCTTGAAACAGAACCAGTCAAAATTATTTCATGTTTTTTTTACATGTACTTCCAAGGAGGTTTTTGGAGTATGTGTAATTCTGTACTTTTCCCTGACTGTGTGAATGAATGCATACGATTTTTGTCCATGATAAGACAATTAGAGTATGCATGTTTGCAATATTGTCCTGCATTATTTTTCAGTTACAATATCAAATCAATTAAAGAAACAATACAATATTGATCGAACAATACATGGCAACAGAAATTCAGTCTAATCATTTCACTTAAACGCTTGTGTTATAAATTAGCCAAATAGGAATAATAATAATTTGTCCTCAGATTATCCAAAACATTCACATTTGTCATTAACGGTGAACAAAGACATTCAATATAGGTGTAAACATCTTTAGTTTTCACCTGCTCTGATATGATGCAGTCTAGCAGAGCTTCATAATATATTACATCACAAGGCAGTGTTGCCTCTACATATTAGCCACTGAGCCACATTTTTAAATTACTTTGCTAAATAAAAAATAATGAGACACTTTTGACTGTTGCTTTTTATGCCATTTTTAGCTTCATCTGAGCAACACAACCCTCTCTACCTATTCCAATTTGGGACACAGAGCTGGATAAAGGGTAAGGGGAGGGTGTTAGTCAAGTGGTTAAGTGCACAAAGCTGTAAACCTGAAGACTCATGTCTGAATCCAACATGCACCACTTACACACTGTACAATATGACTCTGAGCTAGTTTCTTTACTTCCATGTGCATAAACTCTGTGTAATTCTTCAAATCTACCTCTCTGCTGTTTTCATTCCCATTTGTGATGAAATTATATCAATATTATCTCCTCTCTCTCTCTCTCTCTCTCTCTCTCTATCTCTTAGGTTTTAAAGTTCTTTTGATTACAGTTTATATCGAATGTTTTATAAATTAATTTCCATTGTTAGTAAATGAAGTAGACTGTGTGGTGAACACATATCTTGGCCTTGGGGTCTCATTTTCCAATCCATACCTGAATCTAAGATCCCATGGACATTTTTCTCCTCTGCCATGTTATTAGGTGTCCATTTGAAAAAAAAATGTCTAAAACAAAAGAGGTGGTGATATAAACAAACTCTAGCAAAAGCCAATATGGCTGCATAATAATGGTATTGTGGGTAGTGAGAAATGAGTAAACTAGCAATTTTTGCACTAACCACAGAGCCACCTAACTTCACTTTCTAATTGTTGTGATACACACACTGACTAATACATATACACATATATGCATATATATTCCAGTGTAACATAGCAGTGCACACATTTTTTACAGATTAAAAGAAGACATTGCAGCAATGTTTTCCTCTTTTCAGGCTCTGAGGGACATCGGAAGATGGGGGGGGGGTTACCACTAGATAACTCATTTAAATCAGCAAAGATATGAATAAGACTAAAACTGATCTAGGTAGTGGGGGAATGTAGACTAGCAATTTTTGCACTAACCAATTAGCTGCCTAACTGCACTTTGTAATTGTTGTGATATACACACACACACACACACACTGATTAATATATATATATATATATATATATATATATATATATATATATATAGTATATTCCAGTGTAACACAGCAGTGCACTGTCTACACACATTTTTACAGATTAGAAAAAGACATTGAGGGACTGTTTTCTTCTTTTCATGCTCTGAGGGGCATCAGAGGGTGGTGGTTGCCACTAGACACCTCATTTAAATCAGCAATGACATGCATAAGGCTGAAACTGATCTAGATAGTGGTGGAATGTAGACTAGCAATTTTTGCACTAACCACTGAGCCACCTAACTGCACTTTCTAGTTATTGAAATACACACACACACTGACTAATACTGTACATATACACATATATGCATATATATTCCAGTATAACACAGCAGTGCACTGCCTGCACACATAGAGCATTGCTACACACACACACACACAAACACACATACACTGCCTTATATGGCATTTACTTATACATCTAACCCTAACTTTTACTGTACTTAGGATAAGCACAGTGTTTTGCACTAACTCATGGTACAGTACTAATCGACAGCATGATTGGGTAACTAAGGTAGAGGACCAGGGAGGTGTGGTGGAGGTGGCCTATCAGGACTTCAGAAAGGCCTTCAACACCATGCCCCACAGAAGGCTAATTAAAACTATGTGCAGCCCAGGGGTGGATCCTAAAATAGTTCTGTGGGTGGAGAACTGGCTGAATGACAGGAGTCAGAGGGTTGTGGTAAACAGGAAGTACTCTGGAGAGAGCCTCGTGCCACAGAGGTTGGTTTTGGGGCTGGTCCTCTTCAATGTCTTTATTGGGGACATTGCAGAGGGACTGGAGGGGAAGGTATGCCTCTTCACAGATGATACAAAGGTATGCAATAGGGTGGATATGCAAGGGATGTTGAAAGAATGAGGTAAGACATTAAAAACTGGAGAAATGGTCTGAAGAATGGCAGCTGGGATTCAATACAAAGAAGTGCAGGATCATGCACATAGGGCAGAGAAACCCAGCTGCAAAGTATGAACTAGGTGGGAGGTAGTGACAGTCACGAAGCAGGAAAGGACTTGGGAGTTATCATCTCGGAGGACCTAACAGAAACTAGGCAGTGTGATAAGCAGCTGGAAAGGCTAGCCAGATTCTTGGCTGCATAGGGAGGAATATCATGAATAGAAAGATGGAGATCATCTTGCCCCTGTGTAAGACTCTTGTGAGACTGTACCTGGAATACTGTGTACAGTTCTGGAGGCCCCATCTGAGAAAGAACATAAACATGGTGGAGGCAGTGCAATGGAGGGCAACTAAAATCATGTTCTGAATTGTGCACTGCTAATATATAGCATTATAACCATTTGCAAACTGACTAAGAAAATGTAACTGTACCAGTAAAGGGTTAACAGGGTCACAGTTAAGAGGGTCATACACACACACACACACACACACACACACACACACGCATGCATGTGCACACACAGACACATTAACTCTTGAAGATCTGAACTGATAGAAAAACACAGCTGTTAATACACTGAGCTCATCCACTGACTATAATTTGAGCTGGCATAAGTATGCTCCATGTAGAAGAAATTTGTAAATGAATCAAACAGTTTCAGTCAAAACACTGGGGAGCAGGGAGACACCATTGCCAAACTGCCGCAGTGGAGGAATACTAAGAAAACTACAATGTTGTGAAGTCCATTAGGAATCTGGAGTGCTTCCTTTTTCTACTGTCATAGCAACACTTCTGCAGGGCTCCACCTACTGCAGTCGTAAAAGTTGGGGGTTTAGCCAGATGGTTAATTTTAGGGGCATCTAGATAAAACACTGTTACAAGGTCCTAACAATAGTGGCAATATAATATCAGTATAGGGCAGATTTGTCCTTGATATCTTTGAGCTGCTGCCAGCCACCGGTAGGCACAATACCTCATTTAGAGGAGAACTAAAGTCAAAATCTGCAAAAAATATGTTGTGTAGAGTGTTTTGATTTGTAGGTATACTCCTAGTAAGACCTTTCCTTTATTTGCTGAAAGGAGTTTTTTTCTAAATTTGCTTGCTACCTTTATGGCCCCTGGGGATCTCCATATTAGCATTTCTAATTATCTTTCTTGTTCCTACAATGCCTCCTGTCCTGTGGAGGCAGTATAGCATAGTGGATTAAGGCTCTGAGCTGCAGCTCTGGAGACCTGGGTTTGAATCACACAGCTGCCTAGGTGCATACTGTGTGATCCTGAGCAAGTCACTTAACTTTCTTGTGCTCCCAGGTCGCATCTAGAAACAAGCTTCAGCTTAGTGTGCTACTCCTGGTTAAACAATGTTCCCTTCCCCTTCTTTCCCATGTATCTGTGATGTATCCAGGAGCATTGATTCAGAGAGTGATAACTGCTGCAGCAGTATCTATTGTTATGGGCCTGTGATTCTGGCTTCAACTAAATAACTATCTAATCCAAACTTGTTTTTTATATATGTGTCTAGGTCTAGTCAGCAAAAGTGGATTTTTGTTTTTAAAGCCTTTCATTTTTATCAAATTACGTACAATCATTAGCAATGCACACAAATCACACAAGGTCACAAGTGCCACAGATCCTACAATTAGTGAAGACTCTAGCTATTTCCTTACAAAATAGTCCACTCAATTATCCCTCAGGTATTTGCCATGTGCTTAGAACTCCCCGGGCAAGGAGAGTTAACTAACATAACAGCTCTACTACTATAAACTTGAGAAAACACAGTTCTTGTTGAAGTAATGATCCAGGACACATCACAGTCACATGAGGCAGGAGTCATTGTAGGAACAAGGAGAGCCGTCAGAAATGCTAATATGGAGATCCCCAAGGGCCATAAAACCAGCAAGCAAATTCAGAAAAAAACTTCTTTCAGCAAGTAAAGGGAATGACTTACTAGGAGTACACCTGCAAATAAAAACACTCTGCACAACATATCTTTTTGTAAATGTTGACTTTAGTTCTTCTTTAAAAGAGTGTTTCATCAGATTTTGAATTCTGATCAGCACAGCTCATCAATGTTCCCTTATTCAGTTCCTACCGTTTGTCTTTTTTTGTTGTAAATTTTTTTTTCTCCTCTTCTCTGGCCAGCCCCCATGTGCTTATGGAGAATGTGGGATAACAGATGGACCAGACATTGAACTTCAGGTTCAACACACAATCTCTGTGTGATGTTTATTCAAAATGCAGAAGGTAACCTTCAACAATGACATATCTCTTCTTCAATACCTCAGTTTGCAGCAACAGACTATGAATGTCATTCCTCTGCACTTAGTCAGCACCTACCGGCCCACTGATCTATTGATCTAACTTTTCAGTTGAGATTCAGCTTCCCCTATGTGGGCCTTGTTTGCTGTTGTGGCAGGGGCTCAAATAAAATAAAAAAAAAACAAGCTAAAGACAAAGAACCTCCATGCAGAAGCACTGAAGTAAGGATTATCCCCAAAGGGCATTGGCAAAAGCCAAGTTTCAAAGAAACACATCACACATACTTCCATAATGCAAAGCATCATTTGATGTATATGCAAATCACCATGGTATTTCAGACAGGCTCAGTTTACAGCAGGAATGCATGGTACCAAGAGGGTCTCAAACAATCTGCAATTTACACGAATGTAACAACACAACAGGGGAGTTTATGATATCTTTACCCCGGTAACTTAATTTCTATAATACGGTCACCTAATACTTTTTACCTTCATCAAAAAAAAAACTAGTGCCATGGTATGTTCAACATTTACAGGTTTCATACACTTAAGTTATATACATCAAGGTATTTTATGACATTGTGCCATTGCATACTAAATCCAACAATGAGGAACGCAGCCTGTTGTTTTACATCAGCTTGGAGGTCACAACAATAACCTCCCTGTACGAGGACCTGAGAAGAAAAGGAAAATTAAAGTGGACACTATATAATAGACAAGAAAGGGGGAGGGGTTGCCCAGAGGTGGCCAACCTTATGGACTAGAAATTGTAAAGGACAGATTAGGCTATGAAATAGAAGAACTGTTGCAACAGATTTAAGAAAAGTTCAGTCCTCAAGGGTGGCAGGATCTCACTGTCACAGTGCTCATCCAGCCCAGCCCCATCACCCTGGTGTCCGAAGGACTTACTTTCACCACTTGTGTTCTCTCAGAGCTTTCACCTCTGACAGGGGTGGTAGAACTCCCCAACTTCCACCGCAGAATGGATCCAATTGTGGGAGGTGGTGTCTGGGTACCCAGGTGTGGGGCCTATGAGCGTCAAGCATCATCTACCTAGTCAGTGTTATCTGCTTTTTCTCCTGTTATACATCAGGACATTGACAGCAATGGTATGCAAGCTCAAACCTAAGCAAGGCGTGCATGGTGCAGCACCTGCTGATGTCCCTCTGTACAGACAGTTGGCGAGACCCCATCTGGAGTACTGTGTGCCGTTTTGGAGACCTCATCTATGCAAGGACATAGACAGGATGGAAGCAGTCCAGAGGAGGGCAACTAAAATGGTGCAGGGTCTGCATCAGAAACCATATGAAAGAGACTGAGAGAGCTTATTATGTATACCCTTGATGAAAGGAGGGCAGGAGGGACATGATAGAAACGTTCAAGTACCTGAAGGGAATCAACAAAGTCCAGGAGGGTAGCATCTTTTAGAAAAGAGATGTGTAAGAACAAGGGGCACAATTGGGGGGGCTTCCTGGGGAGGTTGTTGGGTCTAAAACAGTGGGGAATTCAAACATGCATGGGACAGACATAAGGCAATTGTAGTCGGGGGGTGGCAGGAAGTAGGCTGTTGGTTAACTAGAATCTGCAGCTTATCCAGTAGTTAAGGAAATGGGCAGACTGGGTGGGCCAAGTGGTCCTTATCTGCCATCAAAGTCTATGTTTCTATGTCCTTCCACCCACTATCTTCTCTGTCTGCACTGCTACCAGTGGTCACCCAGGTGGCAGTATAGTAGCAGAGCTAGTTGTCCTGCATTCCTGGAGGAGGAGAGCAGTCCTGCTCCCCCAGGCTGGCCCACAGTGACCTGAGTTTGTTCCTGAACTCAGGTCACTGGCCTCATGTGTGGTAGCACTACCACTGCACTGACAGGTTGTCCATCCTCCTGTCTCTATTTTATAGTTTTATATCTACTTATACATAACTTGTCACCTGTTCAGTGCTGATGCCAGCTTGAAGTCACTTTATATAAGTTTGTTAAAGTCAGCAATTGTAGTATCTGTCTCTTTCAACCTAGAGCTACACAGGAAAGTCTGGAGGGACCTCCCCAAGCATTACATACAGTCAAAATCAAAGGCCTGCAACGTTTCTTCTTTTCTATCCAGCATATCTTTGAAACAAAGCCTGCATTTCTTTTTCTTCTTCTTCTACACAAAATGATTTTATTGAAAATATCTGAGGCAGGATAATCAAAGCCTTTGCACCATTGCAAGTACTGTTTGCATCTGCAAAGTGAGGCATTTCCATTTGCACACCGAACTGCCCATAATGGAAATCTCACTTTGTCCTGCGCAAGAAGGCTTGTGATGCAGTGAAGAGGCACCCCATGCATAGATGGTAATGAGATGACACCTCATTACCATATGTACAGTGGGAAGATGTAAGCATTATGCCTGTGCTAATAGTGTACTGGAGTATGGCTAGTTACCATGAGCAAAAAGCACCTTTTTGAAGGAAGAAAGCACCAGCTGGCATCATCAAGTCATCATCAAAAGAGATGTGTAAGAACAAGGGGGCACAATCACATAATGGTGGTGGGTGTTTCTGTCCCATTAACACACACCCAATGGAAGCCTAACCACCCTTGCATCCAGTGGTCACTCCTCCTGCACAACAGCCTCATCACAGTAAAAATAATCCCTGGCATCTGGGGCCCCCCTCCCTCACCCAATCGCTGACCCTGTTGCAAATAATAAAACATTTCCTGGTGTCCGGTATCCCCCTTTCTCACCTGATCCCATTGCACAGAAAAAAAAACATTCCATCAAGTCCATTGACCCCTTCCCCATCCTTGCCACCATTTGGAACCTCCACCACACACACCCACTGGCACCCAGCATCCTTCTTCCCCCTCAACCCCAAAGGACACAGTGCAGTGAGTACCTCTAATAAAGGAAACTGTGCAGATCATGATCTAATAATGTGGTTGTGTGTCCCCAGAGCAAAATGCTCTGACAAGTGCAAATGCTTGTTTTCCTCTGTTAGCAGTCTATGACTTCCCAGCATCTGTCTCTCCTTCCTAGGCTTGCAGGGGGCTTTGGATGCACTTTGTTTCTATTTAGTCTTGTTCCCATGGAGATATAATGGAACAGACACTGCATAAAAAAACCTGGCTCTGCACCTGTTCCATAATACCACTTTGAGCATGTCAGGCAACTTTGCTCACAGGTAGGGGACTTTGCCTTATGCTTTGCTCCACCTTTGAAAATACTGCCTCTGGTTTTTCAAGTCAAATCCCTGCAGAGATGGTACAGTCACTGTTAGCATGCAAACCATGTTACTTTTTTCATGGTTACAGTGATCCTTGTATTCAAATTGCTTTCATAAGTTAAAAAGGCAACTGAACACTGAAATTAGCTTTTTGAATTGGTAATCAATATTTACATTGGATGTATACTTTAATAGGATACCTAACCCCTAGGAGAGCAGGTTTATGCATAATTATATGACCACTGGGAGTCTCTAAAGGGGACAGGGACTTCATTTGCCTTGTAGAGGTTGTTAACTGTAGAGGTTAGAGTTCAGAGGCAAAACCTGGAGACTTAGATATGTTTCACACAATTGCTGAACACTCACTGTATGACCCTGAGCAAGTCACTAAAAGAGCACCTTTTCTGGTGCTCAACTTAAAAACAGTAAAGGACCCTTACCTGCCCCAAAGTTTAATGCTGCATAACCATAATTTTTTAAGTGCCTATAATTTGGGAAGGAAGGGATTGTATTTTGGCTCCTTGGAGTCGAGAGCCTAATCTCGTCCACTTTTTATTTATTTACTGAAATGTTTCACCGAAGGGCACACTGAACAACAAGTTGCTCATCTCACGGTGTGACCTGGGAGAGGGGTTACATAGGGTTGTGAAGGATGATCAGTTACAATAGTATGTGGGTAGTACAAACAATACAGCATTATAAGATTGTGAAACAGTTGGAACACAAAGTAATTCCCACTTCAGAGACATGCCACTGCACTCTCACATTTTGTGATGTATAACTATGGAGCAGAGATGGGCGAAGTGGCCCCAATTCACTCCGTGAAGTGATTTGCGGAGTGAAGGCTAATTTGTGGAGTGCTCCGCAATGCGATGCGGAGTACTTCACATTATAATGGGTAATGTGAAGGCCATTGAAAACAATGACTTAGCTTTACTCCACCTTCCCAGACCACTACTCCACCAATTCTTAAGGTGAAGTACATTGAAAACAATGTACTTCGCCTCACTTTGCCTTATTTTTTTAGCTCCAAAGACACATTTTGCTGCTATTCATTGGGTTTCAGGTCACACGGGCTCTAGATTGTTTGCACAGCCTCAGTTTGGGGTAATGTGTATTGCAAGCTGAAGGTGACAATCTGCTCTGAGAGCTCTCTGTGATTCAAACCTAAAAACTGATAAAAAAGCCTTTTTGAGTCTTTTTTTTTTTTTGCTGAAACTTTAGTTCATCGATTATAGGAAACCCTCCTGTGCTCATATATTCGAGTGTTTATTGTTTGTGTGTGGATTTTGAATGTTAATGTACAACATTCAGTCTGCGTATCGAGAGACAGTGAAAGTGTGATTTGGGGGATGGGTATATCTGTGGTGTAGATAGATAGAAAAAGACGGTGCTTTCTGCTTTGGTGATATTTTTCTTGTATAACTGTGTTAATGTACACACAGTAATATTTCTTATAATTCCTGCCATTTTTTTTGCTGATTGTTGTGGTGCAGCAGTGCATAATTTTATTTTGTTTAAAATATGTGGTTATATTACTGAAATTTTCAATTTGCTATGCATTACTTAGTGTGTGTGTATGTATGTGTCATCAAATCAGACACCTTTTATTGTGCCACATTATAATTTCAGCAATGTGAACTTGCTATCCACTGCAGCTGTGTGGTTTTTGTACTTCTTTGAGGTATCTTTTCAGGTATTAGTACTAGTGACTGTTACTGCAGCAGTTCAGTTCACTGCCCCCCCCCCGAGGCCTGCCCCAACCAGCAAAGGTAGTCTTTTCCAGATTTGAATTTCTGATGTTGAGCACTGGTTAGGTGTTGTGCCGTTGTGTCTGCATCTCTTCAGTGTGCAGCACAATCTTAATCTGTCTGTGCATTTGCATCTCTTTAGGGCCCAATCTCCATCTGTAACTTTAAGTCACAGTTGTTTCTTTGGCTTCCCTTCAGAGTACTGGACAGATGTGGTGCATAATTCTGCATGACCATTGTATTCATTAATATGCATTAAGTCAGGACTACCATCACAAGTCACTCATGATACAAATCATGTTCTTCATCATCACGGTCACAAATGCAGTCACAAAGCACGGTTCATGATCACATCATGAATCACAACACTAATTTTTTGACTAGTTACTTGGATATATTGTAAGCATGTTTTGTAGTATCTCTCCAGGCTTCACCATCCCACCATTGTACTCATTAATGAGCATTTTTAAGTTGGGGAGTTTGTGCTACAGCTCTTTGGGGAAATACAGTCATTGGCATTTGTGTTCCCAATACAGTTCCATATTGGTTATCTCACACCGTCAACTCTAAATCACGTTCTTCATCATCACAGTCACAAATACAGTCACAAATCATGATTCACGATCACAAATCACAACATATTTTTTTTTACTAGTTACTTGGATGCATTGTAAGCATGTTTTGTAGTATCTCTCCAGGCTTCACTACTCCACCATTGTACTCATTAATAAAAGTTTTTAAGTCTGGGAGTTTTGTGCCACAGCTCATTGGTGAAGTACAGCCATAGGCATTCGCAATCCTTCCCATACAGCATGTGAGTTACAGTACTGTAAGTAGTGGTTGGCAAAGTGGTCCCAATTTGCTCCGTGAAGTGATTCACTGAGTAATACAGAATCTGCAGAGAACTCCACAATGTGAAGTGGAGTACTTCGCTTCATAATGAGGAATGCAAAGTCCATTGAAACCAATGACTTTGCATTATTTCTCCATCGCCAAACCACTTCTCCACCAATTTTAAGGCAAAGTACATTGAAATCAATGTAATTCACCTCACTTCACCCTGTAATTGAGCTCCAAATAAAATTCTACAGTTATTCATGGGACTGCAGGTCACATGAGCTCTAGACTGTTCGGCACAGCCTCAATTCTGACCTGAGTAGTGTGTATGCAGTGGTACCTGGAGACAGTTTGCTCTCAGAGCTCTGCAATTGAAAACCTCTAAAAGCTGTTTAAAATGCCTTATTTTTTGCTCAAAATTTATTACATCAATTTTAGGAAACCCTTCTGTGCTCATATCATCGAGTGTTTATTGTTGTGTGTGGATTTTGAATGTTACTTTAGAACAGTCAGTCTGTGTACTGTGAAGTGTGCATTGGGGAGGGGTGTATTTGTGGTGTAGGTAGATTAACTGGGAGAAAAGGCAGTCTTTCTGTTTTGGTTATATTTTTCTTGTATAACTGTGTTAATGTACACACAGTAATATTTTTGGTAATTCTTTAAATTTTTTTAATTGTTGTGGTGCACCAGTGTACAATTTGACTGTTTAAAACATTTGGTTATATTACTAAAGGGTTTTCAGTTTGCTATGCATTACTTGAGTGTGCATGTGAGTGTGTGTGCGATGCATGCCATTACATCAGACACCTTTTATTGTGTTACATAGTAATTGTAGCAGTGTGAACCTGCTGTCCACCACATCTGCATGAATTCTTTATACTGCTTTATGGTATCTTTACTGGTAGTGGATTGTTACTGCCGTGCACTAATCCCCCAACCAGCAAATTGTATTCCTTTCCAGATTTGGATTTGTGACTTGTGAGCACTGGTTAGGTATTTTGCCTTTTCTTATGCATCCTTTGAGTGTGCAGTGCAATCTTAATCTGTCTGAGCGTTTGCATGGAACCATTTATTCTGAGAGAGAGCATTTCTTGTTACATTCTCATTTCACTTTGTCAGCACTGGAAAATTTTCTGGACAGTAGCATTTTGGGGATGCACATTAATTCTGGTGACTCTGTGTGTGACCTGACCACTGCACTGAGTGCACCATTAATTCTGGGAGACTTTGCATTTCTTGTTACACTCTCATTTCACTTCATCAGCACTGGTGAGTTTTCTGGACACAAGACAGTAGCACTTTGGGGATGCACATTCATTCTGGTGACTGTGTGGGTGGGATGCTGCCAATATTTTTGTCACTCTGCCTTACTTCACGTTTAAGGTGGAATGACAATGTGAAGTAATAATAACAAGGCAAAGTGAGACTTTCCTATGGGGCACTCCATGTAGCGAAGTGCCAATGTGAAGTGGCCACTTCACGTTCACTTCACCAGCAGAGTTTAAATTCACTGCATCTCTGCTATGGAGTGCATGGGGGTGTGTTTCATTGACTTGTACAGGTACCTGTTTTAAAGTACTCTTTTACAATTTCAAAGTGTCAATTGTAATGAATCAAGGCCACTGCTCAGTTATCAAGGCCCTGGTAGTTGAGCGGTGGCCTTGGTTTGTTGAAATCAGCACTCGAAAATGGTAAGAGAGTACTTTAAAATTGATCCCTATGCAAGTCTATGGAACACACCCTTGCAATCCACCTAGTCTAACAGCACAAAAATGTGAGAATGCAAGGGTATGTCTCCAAATCAGGAAGTGGAAGATACCGTCTTTGGTTCCAATGAGTCAAAATACCGTCTCTTAACTCCCAAATTAGAAGTATTGAAAGATTATGGTTAATGCAGATTTACACTTTCGAGCAGGTAGGGGTCCTTTACTGTTTCTGGGAAACTTTAAAAAAGACTAGGAAAGGTGCTTTTTAACCTCCCTGTGTTTAAAATATCTCTAATATCTCTCTAGTCTATCTCTGTGCTATCTGCATCTTTCAGTGTGCTACACCCCCATCCAATTAGCCTCCTCTCTCACAGTCCTGAAAGCCCCCCTTTATGACATCATCAGTCTTGTCTGCTCCTGTAGTTACATTAACTTTTTTTTCCCTATTACTCTGTTTTTGTGCCACATTTATTACTCACAATTCACATTTTTATTCGTACTGCATGCATTCCTACATAGTGGTATTACTTATTCACTTCTGTTTACTGTTGTAATTTGCACTGCTGAAATATTGCCACAGTTATTGCATAGCTGAAATAAGTTACCTATACAGTTTAAATTTTTTTGCTTGCTCTATAAATACTACAAAAAACAGAATTTTTCTTGAACCATATGTTCTGTCCTATACCCTTCACCCGTGACATCTTTGAAAGTGAGCTGTACTTAGCTTTGTAAATGTTTTCTGTTGCAACTTTTCTTAATAAATAAATAAATACAAGGGCAGCAGCATTCTCTACCCTACCTGTCCTTGATGATATAAGGCTTTGTGATACAGTTTATGTAACACTCATTGTCCCCAGCATGTGTGGGCTTAACTGTATAGCTTCCATGAGCCAGCTCTACCCTGTTGTTGCTCCCTTTTGTCCCCCATGAATGAGATCAGGACCTGAACAGTAGTGAGAAGGAGCAGTGCTACAATCTTTGGTGCAACCTGTGCCAATGAGAAGCTATGGCGTGTTTATCTGCATATTATAAAATGGCCCATGAAAATCCTGAAAACCCATTTGTCAAAATATGTCATATGGCCTCTAATTATTTTCTAATAACTGCATACCTCAACTAAACTACATTAATGTTCAACTATTCATTAGTTTTCCTTTGATTCAAATGTTCACATTCAGATGAGTTAGTTGCTAACTCCTTGTAGGACAACCAACTACTAACTAATTCTTAATCATTTCAGCAGTTATTTGTTAAGCTGTCTCCTACTTAAGAGTAATCTAACCCATATTAATTGAGTATTATATTTCCATTTATTTATTAGTTGAGATTATGTAATGACTCAGTTATTTTCAATCAACACTCAACTTGATAATTTTATCTTTTCCACATGAACAATGCACTGTTATTTGTTAAGAATAACTAATTCCTCATTGTTTTCCAAAATGTGCTCTGAGTCAGAATGATTCAGAAATGTGTTACCCTCTCTCTCCTGCTTATGTACTCCATTGCAGTAGATGTGGCCTATATTCTTGTGAACAATCTGGGGAGCTGGTAGTCACAATTTGCTCTGCTGAATGTACCAAGCTCATTCACAGCATCCTCAACATGTACTGTGTCTGGATTCACTAAAATAATTCTGTATCTGCAAGGGTTTGAGTGCTGTGTATTCCCAAAACATCAGATGAATCAAAATTGCTGATAAAATTGTATTTTTGTAGTGACTATTTTAATATCTATCTATCTATCTATCTATCTATCTATCTATCTATCTATCTATCTGTCTGTCTGTCTGTCTGTCTGTCTGTCTGTCTGTCTGTCTATCTATCTATCTATCTATCTATCTATCTATCTATCTATCTATCTATCTATCTCTATTTGCAATGCTTGCAAGAATAAAGTTGGTCAAATATTTTTATATCCACAAGGTGGTCAGACCTAGAATGAGAATAATACGTTCATCCTTACTCTAAGGTTCATGAAAAATCTATCCATACTGTAGGTTGTGGTTGGCTGGAGCTGGCAGCACAAGCTATCAATTCCAACCAATCACTTTCACTTACACATCTTTCTCTTTCAAACCTATTTGCAGCTCAAGCAGTTTCAGAACTCCCACTCACTCGCACGCTGACTCCACCTAACAATTTCACTTCGGTGTTGCAGCTGCCACGTCACTTTTCTGCTCAGGAAAGTGTCACGTTTTTATGTACAGGCATTTTTATAACTCCCTTCTTTTACTCCTTGTTTGCCATTCAAATATCTGTGGCTGCTCTTACCTGCACTTGTTTTCCAGGACCATGATCCCCCAGCTTCACTTGAATTTTTCACCAGCAGTAGGCTCCCGCAGCCTGACTGCAATTTATAGCCAGCTTGAAACCACTGCCACCTGGCTGAATCCCTAACAAGGCTTCGCTGTCTCTAATGGCCACATCCTCACTCACTTGCTATGTAGAGGCAGAGATGTGCCTACTCACAGCGTCACACAAAAATATTTTATTACTACTCTGTTTCAGTGCCCCAGAGCACTTGGACATCTGAAAAAGATTTAAAAAAAAAAGCAATTGAAAATCATAAAATGGAAATGGCTCACAAATGACAGTGGCCTTGCATAAAAGATATGTGCCATGGCCCTTACAGCAGTGATATCCCCCCCCCCCATGCCCCTTTCCTTGTGACATCATTCATGGCTTCACCACTCGTGATGTCATAAGGTCAAGCTGCACTTGGGGAGAATATGGACCATGGCGTAATGAGCTGTGAATGATCTTGGTACATTCTGCAGACCTGGGTTTGATTCCCATAACCTTCTCCACCTGCACATTATAGGCCCTGAACAAGACACTTATCCTCCGTTGTATTCCTGTGTGGCCCCTGAAAGCAGACCTTGTAACAAGTGGGTCTTGTCTAGTTACAAAATAATAAAAAATACATTGAGAGATATATGAATGCTAGGTCATGTGGTGCATGGGTAAAATACACCAACAGAGGAGGCGAACCATATTATAAAGGCAACTTTAAATTAAGTTGAATATTAAATTAACATTACACAAAACTGCTTATGCATTCATTGGTAACTGGAATCAGCAGCAGGCCTGGGAATTTATGTACTGTAGGAGGTACTCTGTGCTTTGAAGGAGACTGTACCATTTACTCTCTGCTGATCGACAATTCACCCTCGTCTGTCAACGCAAAAGGCAAATGCATTCCCTGACATGAAAGCAGATCTGAAACTGCTTTTTGCAGGTACTATTAAAGTGATGACCTTGGAAATATGTTAACAATACAAAATCAGAGATAAAAGATTTAATCATTTCCGTCAGGGTGAAAATGGCAATTTTGTTGCAGACCAAAACTGTGGCAAAACTGCATATAGAAACATAGACTTTGATGGCAGATAAGGACCGCTTGGCCCACCTAGTCTGCCCATTTCCCTACCTAGAGGATAAACTGCAGATCCTATTTAACCAACGGCCTATTTCTTCCTACCCCCCACAAAAATTGCCTTATGTCTGTCCCATGCATTCTTGAATTTTCCCACAGTTTTAGACCCCACAACCTCCTCAGGAAGGCTGTTTCATGCGTCCACCACCCTCTCTGTGAAAAAATACTTCTTCACATTGCCCCAGAGCCGTCCCCCCTCTATCTTCAAATCGTGTCCCCTTGTTCTTGCACATCTCTTTTTCTGAAAGATGCTATCCTTTTGGACTTTGTTGATTCCACTGAGGTACTTAAACGTTTCTGTCAAGTCCCCCCTCTCCCTCCTTTCTTGAAGGGTATACCAATTAAGCTCCTTTAGCCTCTCCCCATATGGCTTCTCTTGCAGACCCTGCACCATTTTAGTTGCCCTCCTCTGAACTGCCTCCATCCTGTCTATGTCCTTGTGGAGATGGGGTCTCACCAACTGTCTGTACAGGGGGATAACAACTTCCTGTTTTCTGCTGGTGATGCCTCTCCCTATACATCAAAGTATCCCCCAGCCCTTCCTACCACCTTCTCACATTGCTTGCCAACCTTAAGTTCATCTGATATGATTACCACCAGGTCCCTTTCTATTTTTGTTGTTGTTACTACCTTCCCCACCATTGTGTAATCTTCCCCTTGGTTTTTGTTTCCCAGGTGCATTACTTTGCACTTCTTTGCATTGAATCCAAGCTGCCATACTTCTGACCATTCCTCCAGCCTTGCTAAGTCCCTTCTCATCCTTTGCACACCTCCTTGTGTATCAACCCTGTTGCAGATCTTTGTATCATCTGTAAAGAGGCATACTTTTCCTTCTAGTCCCTCTGCAGTGGACTCCATTTACAATTACCTTCTGTATCCTGTTGTTCATCCAATGTTTTACCCAGGCTACCACCCTGGGACCCACTCCAAGGGTGGTTAATACCTCAGTTTTACCTTGTAACCTAATTGTAAAAGTATAACCTGGGAGTCAAATGTAGGGTTTGCAAAAGATAAGATATTTGGTTTGGTGGACCTGATATTCAAACTTGTCTTCAGGTAGTGTGTTACTAAATAAATTGTCACCCTGAACTGTGTTCCCAATGAAATTCACTCAGTTGCCAGATAACAGTCTCAGTGTTATGACTCCGCCATTGTTCTGGTCTCTTGGTAACTGGTAGTCTGACTTACTGGAGACTGGCATGCTGGTAAGTTTGTTGGTGAAGATGGTTAGCTCACTGGTTTCGGGCACTGGCATCCTTTCAGGCAAGATGGATAGTTTGCTGACTGGCAGGATGGTTAGTTTAATGGTTTCTGCTGGAAAGTGGGAACAATGATGAAACATTGAGCTGCTCTACCCATGGCTGGAGGCCATTCTGATGACAGCGGACCTTCTGGAGAGGGCATTCTGGCAGCAAGGTGGATGTTCCAGACAGTGAGTAGTTATTCTTGCTCTCAGGGTAGACATTCTGTCCCACGCTGTAGTCATTCTTACCCTAGGGTGGGCACAGATAGTGGGTATTTCAGAACAGTGGTGTGAATGCTGGCCCTAGAGTGGTCATTGAGGCATAGAGGGTGAGAATACAAGCCCCAAGGTATACACTAAGGCACAGAAGGTGAGCATTATGACCCTGGGGTTGTTATTTTTGCCCAAGTGTGGACACTGAGGCACATCGGGTGGGCATACCAGCCCCAGTGTGGGCACTACAGCCCTACAGTATGCACTGAGGCACAGAGAGCAGGCATTCCAGCCCCAGGATGTATATTCTGACCCCAAGGTGGTCATTCAAACACAAAGAGTTGGCATTCCCACCCTAGAGTTGAAATTCTGGCCATAGGGCAGACAGTTTGACCCTTGAGTTGGCACTAAATAAAAGAATATGGGCATTCTTGTGCTAGGGTGGGCACTGTGGTCAGCTAGGAGGAGAGCCTAGTGTGGGGGCTGGAAAGGTGGCAGAGGTGAAAGGAGGCTGGTCTGGAGAGGAACTGGTCAGGGTCTTGGGGGTGGTCCATGCCATGTGAGGCTGATCAAATGGGAAGGAGTGTCTGGTCTGGGGTCTGGAAATGTGGTTCAATTGATGCGAGGTAGGTAGGCTAGGGATAGAAGGCAAGTTGAGGTGCTGGTAGGGTAGTCCTACTGATGAAAAGCTGGCCAGCTTGGAAGAGTGGGCTGGAATGGGGCCTGCAAATGTTGTCCAGCTGAAGGAAGGCAGATCAGATGAGAGGCTGGTTTAGGGCTGCATTATTCAGCAGCTGACTGGAAGGTCAGCCAGGGTAGGAGGCTAGTTAGGCACTGGAAGGGTGGTCCTACTGCCAAGAGGTTGGTCAGCTGGCAAGGGGAGGCTGGTGTGGGGCCTGAAAGAATGGTCCAGGTGCAGTGAGGCTGGTTGGCTGAGGAGAAGTGACTGGTCCAGTGGCTGGAAGAGTGGTCTAGCTGCCAGGAGGAAAGTCACTAGTTTGGGGGCTGGAAGAGTGTGACTTCTGCTGGGAAGAGGATCTGGGGTTTGAAAAGGTGGTCCAGATGATGGGAGGTTGGTCAGCTGGGCAGGGAAAAATGATCCAGGGTCTGGAAGAGTGGTCAGCTGGGGTCAGAGGCTGGTACAGGGGATGAAAGGGTGATCCAGCTGCTGGGAGGGGTGTGGCTGGATATTGTAGGCTAGACCATGTGCTAGAATGATGGCCCAGGTGCTGGAAGGTGGTTTACTAGGGGTTGGAGGATGATCTGGGGCCTAGAATGGTGCTCCAACTGCTGGGAGGCAGATTAACTTGGGTTGGAGGCTGGGCTGAGGGCTGGAAGGGTGAGCCCACTGCTAGGAGTCTGTTCAGCTGGTGAGAGGAGACTGGTCCAGGGCCTGGAAAGCTGGTCCAAAGGCAGAGAGGCTGGTTAGCTGAGCAGCAGGGCTGTAAGAGTGGTCAAAGGGGTGGGAGGCTGGTCCTGTGACTGAAAGGTTTTCTCTACTGCTGGGAGAGTGGTTGGCCAGGAATTGTAGGCTGGTCCAGGGGCTGGAATGGTGGTTCTTGTGCCTACAGGGTGGTCTGCTGTGGGAGGAGGGCTGATCTAGATGCCAGAAGGGTGTAGATGGTACAGTGTAGATGGCTAAATTGGGTTGGGCTTGTCCAGCGGTCAAGCCCGTTTAAAAGACTTTGGAAGTTCTCACACCATCCATTAACGCCTATGTGAAATCCAGACCAGCAGGACTGTGCAATTTGTACTTGGTCCTAGTGTTCCAGTCAAACTAGCCAGTTTGACCATTTTGGTCTAGTCAGAGTTTAGCAGGTTGAATTTCACCATGCCCATATTTATCATCGACTGTGTGACTAGAAACTGTGACATCTGGCTTACTCAAGGGCAATCATGTAATGTCTTTTACAAGAGTGTCCAGAAGGCTGAGTAGTTGGAGTTAGTCTTGAGACTTGTATTATAAACATAATCCCAACTTCCTGCCATGGGCCAGAGCAGCCTCAAGGTATGGTGAAGGTAGCACCCTCAGATTAATTGGGAGGTTCTTGCATTCCCTTCTTTAACAGTGCTTCATGCAGAGATGTCAAGAAAACATCCAACATCAAAGGGGCCATGTGACATCAGCCTTCATCCTTTCATGGTTTAGCCCATTAATGAAGGAAGGGATTAAAAAAGGAGAGAATATAATGGGATTGCTGGGGTGAATGGCGTCCATGCTTCCTAGTTCTGCCTGCCCCCATTCTGGTCACCCTGCTGCCCCCAACACCACCACCACCACATTGGCTCCTGGGGAGGTATACCTGCTGTGGAGGCGAAGCTAATAATTTATACATAGCCCTTGCATCAGATAGAGAGGTTTCAGGGGCAGTAATGGAAATAGGCTGAATTTGTAGGACCACTTAAAAGGATGAAAAGTTTCAAATATTAAAAATAAAACATAAAGTGTGCTCTGGAGTGGAAAAGGAGTTGGAGCCAAATCCAGCACAGCATGTATCACCAGCATATACAACATTATGTTGGTCCAATTGTCGAAAACCAAGCACCTGGAGAGGCAGGCCACTGTAGATGTCTGAAACCCAGCATGCTGGGTCTGGAAAATTCCTTTTTCGATGCATATTAATTATTTTTTTTTTACTGCCACACTGCAGCTTGTGGTTGGTTGGGTTGTTTTCAAACCCATGGGCCAAGACAGTATAGGTACCCACTTATCACTGGATGCCTGACTGCTAATATAATTAAAGCTTCCCTGTCACTGGGTGATCCCCCTTCACTCACCCTATCTGCAACTGCTAAGCTAATTAGTTTCGCTGATGTCTGATGGTCAGTCTCCCTCACCCAATACACAGCCATTTTCACAAGTGTCTGGGGGCCCCACCCCTACTGAGGTAGTCCATTGCCCCACCTACACTCACCTCCCTGGTTTTTCGGCCATCATTTGCCCCACATATGTCCATTGTTGCTATCATATATCACTGTATAGAGATACAGAATGTGGTACAACAGTAGCCAAGTCTGTATACAGTGCATCTGTGCATATGTGTGGACTAAGCCTTATGTCAGTGATTCTTAATTTTAGACCCATAACTCTGTCATTGTACACTTTTTAGTCCCCCATCCTAGATGATACCATCCAAACCAGCCCCTCAAGGTCACACTGGCGATGATCCGCACCCCTCACATGGGTGTTCGGACAGTAACTAAGCTTGTCTTCATTGTGCAAAAAGCTACTCCAGATGTAAGTGGCAGCATATAGTCTGTGCAATCACTAGCATGGTGGCTTATTACTGCAACAAGGGTGAGAATTTGAAATGTCACCAGGTGCATGATTTATATGACAAGATCCATGCAACAGGTACCTGACGCTACTGCCATGGTCATCAATACAACCCCCCAAAGACCCATACAGCGCCTTCATGCATGTTTACCATGAATGCGAAGTCTGAATTTTATTGTACCTCGATTGTCTAACCTGTTGGTCCAGTGGCCCTATATCAATTGCTGGCAATTGTTTCCATCCTGGTATGCAGAGGATACTCCTTCCATAACCCTATTCCTGAGCATTCCAATGTTCAGCAGCCCTGTCTACCATATAACTTTTCCTCTTGTGTTAATGGATGTTCTGGCATGCAAAGTAGAAAACCCTTCTAAAAGTACTTATAGTACAGTACTTCTTGTCATCATGGGATCTCTGTGCCTTGTGTATGGGTACATGTCAATTCGTCCCAGTCAATTTGCTCCATGCATCTCGCACTAGACTATTAGCTCCTGTGTCAAATGTCTGTCTGCTCAATTCATTCCCTAATTGCCCCCACATAAGAACATAGGGACATAAAAGTGTCGGCAAATGGGGTCCATGCGATCCATGTAGTCTGCCCTAGAAACTACCCCCCATTCAGCCATCATCCTAACTTGTCCTTTATGTCTGTCCCATGTGAGTTTGAACTCCCTGATTGTCTTTGATGCTACCACCTCCTGGGGCAGGCTGTTTCATGGGTCTATCACTCTCTCTGTGAAGAAGTATTTCCTGAGGTTGTTTTTGAACCTTCCTCCTACCAGTCTCATATCATGCTCTCTCGTGCGTGCTGCCATGTCCTGTTGAAATAGATTGCCTGTCTGAGCTGCATTAAATCCCCTCACGTACTTAAATGTTTCAGTCATGTCCCCTCTGTTTCTCTTCAGCTCAAGGGAGTATAGATTCAGCTCCCCGAGTTTTGTTTCATTTGACCTGTTATGCAATCCATGCACCATCTTAGTAACCCTTCTCTGTACCATTTCCAAATGGTGAATCTTCTTGAGGTGAGGTCTCCAGAATTGAATGCAGTACTCCAAATGTGGCCTCACCAACGACCTGTAGAGAGGCATGATAACCTTCCTCTTTCTACTAGAAATACCTCTAATTGTACATCCAAGGAGGCCACCCAGTTTCTGTGCTGCTTTCTCACATTGCTTTCCTACCTTTAATTTGTCAATGATGATTATGCCGAGATCTCACTCTATGTCTCCTCAAGTTGCTGTCCTCCCAGTGTATGCTTTTTCCTAGGGTTTCTCTTTCCCGAGTGCATTAGCTTACACTGTTTGGTATTAAATTGTAACTGCCTGTCCCTGGATCAATCCTCTAGCCTTCTAATATGAACATATGAACACACTAAATTTGCCAGCAGATAAAGGCCTAGAGGTCTATCAAGTCTGCTCAAATGTGCTGCTAGCACCCCTTTTTCTGCAGCTGCCCCTCCCTTACACCCTTCCCCTTCATTGACCTTCCCCGATTCCTGTCTCATCCCCTTTTGAAGCAGTCCACTGTTCTACTGGATACCACTTCTGCAGGTAACGCATTCCACCCAGCCACCACCCTCTCTGTAACAAAGTGTCTCCTCATCTCCCTCCTGAACCTTCCTCCCTCCAGTCTCATATCATGGCCCCTGGTATCCCTCCCCTTCCTTACTTTGAACAACCCCTCTGTACCTGGCTTGTTTATTCCTTTCATGTACTTAAAGGTTTCAATCATGTCCCCCCTGTCCCTCCTTTCCTCCAGTGAGTACATGTTCAACTCACTCAGCCTTCTGTTGTATAAGTCCCCCAGCCCCTTGATAATCTTTGTCACCCTGCGCTGTACCCCCTCCAGTAACTTAATGTCCCTCTTCAGATACAGGTGCCAGTACTGCAAGCAGTACTCCAGGTGTGGTCTAACTAATTATATAGTGGCAGATTCACCTCCTCCATCCTCGAGGATATACCCCTTGCAATACAACCCAGCATTTTGTTGGCCTTTGAAGCTGTCTTCCTACATTGTGCCGAGTTGTTCATTGACCCTGTAATGAGCACTCCCAGATCCTTCTCCTCTGTCTAGGCTAGTTGCACTCCCCCCAGATGGTAACTCTTCCTTGGGTTCTTCATCCCAAAATGCAGCACCTTGCACTTTTTGGCATTAAACCCCAGTTGCCAGGTGTCTGACCAGGTTTCAAGCTTTTCCAGATCACCCTGCAACCCCTGCCACCCCATCTTGCTCTTGATGTTCAATGATATGTCCGCAATGAATATCCCAAACAACACTGGTTCCAAAACTGAGCCCTGTGGAACACCGCTCATCACTACCCTTGGGTGTGAGAGCTCCCCACCCACCACCACCCTCTGTTGCCTTCCCTGAAGCCAGTTCCCTACCCACCTCACAAGCTTTTTACCTGCCCCTGTGCCTACTAACATACTTCCCAGCCTTCCATGTGGCACCAAGTCGAATGCCTTACTGAAGTCCAGATACAGGACATCCACTGCATGGCCCCTGTCCAGTTGCCTAGCTACCCAGTCATAGAACTCCACCAGGTTGGTTTCATGTCAGCTTCCATGTTGTCTGGTCCTTTCCTTGTGTTTCCAGTCTTGAGGTATTTTCCCACTGTCTAGTGACTTGTTAAAGAGCTCAGTCAGCGGTGTGGCCAGTTCTTCTCAGAGCTCCTTCAATATCCTAGTGTGTATGCCATCCAGTCCCATGGCTTTTTCCACTTTCAGTTTATTAAGTACTTTTAGGACCCTCTCCTTTGTGAAGGGGCTAGTATCTGCTCCCTGAGTATCTTAATTTGTCCTGCTCATTATGGGATGTTTGCCACTGTCTTCTGTGGTGAAGGCAGAGCAAAAGAACTCATTTAGCACTTCTGTCTTGTCCTCATCACTCAATGCCATTTTACCTTCCTTGGTTGCTAGTCGGATTATTCCTCGCTTAGTTTTTCTTTTCTCTTTTATGTATCTATAGAAGGTTTTGCATCCCTCTTTAACACCCTATGCTATTTTCACTTCTGTCTGTGCTTTTGTCCTTCTAACAACTTTCCCTGCCTCATTTAATTTGTTCTTGTATTCTTCCATGTCTGCTTCATGTTTTGTTTGCTTGAATTGTGTAAAAGTCTTTTTATTTCTCTTTGAGTTTTGATGCTACTTCATGAGAGAACCAGAGAGGTCTTTTCCTTCTTTTCAACTTGCTGATCTGCTTAGTGCATACAATTGTTACTGTATTCAGAGCAGCCTTCAGAGTATTCCATCCATCCTCTACATCTCCTGTGATTCCTCCTTTTAGCATGGATGCAATCATAGTTCTCATTTTGGGGAAGCTGGCTTTTCTGAAATCTAGTACCTTGATTTTGGTGTAACTATTTTCCTCCATATTGTTCACAGTAAACCAGACTGAACTGTGATCACTGGCCTCTAGATTGGCTCCCACTTCTGCTTCTGGGATCCTTGTGCTGTTTGTCAAGACTAGATCCAATATTGCTTTGTCTCTGGTGGATGAGTACACCAGTTGACACAAACCTGCTCCCCTTAGTGCTAAAAGGAACTGTTTGCTCTGGTGTGAGGATGCTGCATATGAGGACCAATCCATAGCCGGTAGATTGAAGTTCCCCACCAGCAACAACTCACCCCTGTCCGCCATCATCAAGATGGTTTCCAAGAGTACCTTGTCTATGTCGGCCTCTTGTGATGGGGGTCTGTATATGACTCCTACCTGGATATGGTCTTTGTACCCAGCTCCTATTGTAACCCAAAGGGCCTCTGCTTTACTGTTTTTTCCCTGGATTTCTGTTGTGCATATGTCATCTGTAATATACATTGCCACCCCCCTTTCTTTCCCTCATGATTGCTCCAGAATAACACATTCTGTGGGATGGTGACATCCCAGGAGTGCTTCCCAGTGAACCATATTTCCGTAACAGTGACCCAGTCTAATTGTGCATCTGCCATTGTGGCTGTGAGATCAGGGATTTTGTTTTGCAGTCTATGATCATTGACGCACATTGCCTTCCATCCCCTTCTGTTTTGGTCATTTGCATTTTTAATGTTTTGGTTGTGTAATTTTGTTGAAATACTTGGTCTGAGTATATTTGGTGTGATGTTTTGTCCAGGTATGTCTGGTGAATCCTTGTGCTGAACTAGTTGGTGATGGGTGAGGTACATTTGACAACAGTTTTTTTTGCTAGAGGTGACTGTGTCACCCCCTGCCCATAAGTTTAACTGACCTATGTGAATGTTGAATTTTTTCCATAGTATTTGGGTTCCCTCCTTTGAGAGGTATAGGCTGTTGAATTTAAAGAACTCCCATTCCCAGAAGACCTGCCATTTTCCAATAAAGTGGTTATCTTTTTCCTGGCACCAGTCCTTTAGTCAGGTATTTAGCTCAGAGATGTCCCCTTCCCAGATCTTCTGCCTGCTGTCTCTTTTTTTCCCTGACTGGCAGAACTTCAGAGAAGGTGATAGTGGATGAAAGGGAAGCAAACTTGTCACCCAGCCTGGTGAGGTTTTGTTTAATTTCCTCTACTGACTTACTGGCTAGGTCATTCATACCTATGTGGAGAATGACATGCGAGTCTCAATCAGCACCTTGAACAATTTCTTCTATGCGATTGGTGTTCCTCCATGCTGATGTTCCGAGGAGGCACCTTACCATAATTGAAGTATGGTCCTGCTGGATGTGAGGCTTTACACCCCTAATCGTTGAGTCACCAATTATTAGTACTAGTTTCTTTTTGTCCTTTTTAGTGGATTTAGTTGTGTGCTGTACCTCCTTGCTCTACTCTGGATTCACAGAATGTTTTATGCTCATTGCGCTCTTTGTCATGGTAGATAGTGCAGTGTACTTATTTGATGTTTGAATAGGTTTGGTATCTTTCTGTATTAAGGATTTTGTGCCAGTTGTACGAGACCTGACCTGTTGCCAGCCCCATGGCCTGTTTGTCCTTTGAGGTAAGGGTACATGTGTAGTACACCTTGAAACTAAAGGTTTTATGCTTTTGCCTAGTGAGGGCCAATTTAGTAAATTGTGGAGGTATTTTATCTCAGCTCCTGCTGCAAGAAGCTTTGATTGGAGGTCTCTGATTGTGCAGCTTGTTGGACAGTGAGCCACTCTGTAAACGAAGTCCATGGTAAAAAGTGTGCCACAGTTATTGCAGTTCAAGAGGTTGATAGTTGTCTTTATTTCTCTGGTTAAGTTCCTGGTGAGAGAAGTAGATTGCCTAGAGGCACTCTTCAGATGAAAGAAAAGGGCTGCCTGTTATTTCACTGGGGTGTGAATCTGCTCATCGGGGGGGTAGAGGGTGGATGTTGTGGATGAAAGGAATATATAGACAACCAGAGGTAGAATCTGTAAGTGGTCCAAATATATATATATATATATATATATATATATTTATTTATTTATTGAATTTTGATGACGGGTAGGCCCACTGGGCCCCAGAGATCCCTTTTTCAGGGGCGACCTGGGAATAAAAGTACATGAGATTATACAGTTGAACATATACATAAAAGGTCATCATGGGTACACAGTATTCGGCTGTTTACACACAGCAGTTGTTCAATGGATTTAAATATCTTGTTTGCAAGTTGTTGTTCACGTGATCCTACATTAGCCCTATGTAGATGAGATCCTACATTAGCCATACCTACTCAAGAGACAGTATTGTTAATTCATTAGGTAATGTAGTTCTAAGAGCATTAGGATTGTTCAGAGAGGGGGAGGGAAAGTTAGTGTTGCCTGTTCAGGTGTTAGAAAATATTAGTTTGGTAGGCAGGCTATCATAGGGTGCTCTGGCATTGACATGCAGCCATTGATAGCAGGTGGGTTTTAAGTCTTGTGCGGAAGCACAGAACTGATGGGGTTTCACGCACTTCCAAAGGGAGGTTATTCCACAAGGAAGGGGCAGCGTGTGAGAAGGATTTGTAGCCTGCCTTTGTCCTAACCTTGGGGACCTCTAGTAACATTAGGCCCGAGGATCTAAGTCTGCGCAGGTTAGTTTTTACTGTAAGGAGTCCACCGAGACTCGGGAGAAGTGTAGGGCTTATTATCTTCTTTGTCAGGCAGAGTATAGGGTACCTGAGGTGAGCCTCAAAGGATGGCCAGTTAAGCTTTGCTAACACCTCACAATGATGGCTCCTGGAGTGGGATAAGGTGGCAAAGCAAGCCACCTTGTTGTATAGAGTCTGTAGTTTACCATACTCCAGCTTTGTGACTCCCTAGAGGACCAGGGCAGCATATATTAGTGTTGGAAGTAGGAAACTAGCAGCAATAGCGGTCCGAGCTTCAGGGGTTAACAGTTCCTTGAGCCTATACAGTAATCTGAGTTTTGTATGGATTACTCTTGTGACCTGGTCAACATGTTGTTTGAACGTGAGTCCTCGGTCAAGGGTAAGGCCGAGGTACTTAGTTGAAGAAACTCCCTCCAATTTAGTGCCCTCCAGGGACATGAGTTGGAGTAGTTGTGATCTATCTTGTCCAAGGGCTCTTGGTCCAAACAGCATGGCTTTGGTTTTATTGGCATTAAGGACCATTTTGTTCTTGATAAGCCACGTCTCCATGATGTGGATATCCTCTTGGAGAGAT
Organism: Neoceratodus forsteri; assembly: GCA_016271365.2. Classification (NCBI taxonomy): domain Eukaryota; kingdom Metazoa; phylum Chordata; order Ceratodontiformes; family Ceratodontidae; genus Neoceratodus; species Neoceratodus forsteri. Next base: position 63,377,307 of record CM028130.1, read on the forward strand.
GCCCCTAGATCATCCAGGTTGTCCGAGGATTTGTAAATGACAGCATCATCCACATATTGGATCACATTGCTGCTCCCACAATGATTGTGCAGTTCATTTATGAACAACGAGAACAGGAGGAGCCCAAGTATAGACCCTTGAGGTACTCCATCTGTTATGGGCTGCAGTTTGGAGAGTTTCTCCTGCCACCTAACCCTCTGTGTGCGATCAGAGAGGTAGCTTTCCACCCATCTGTGGGCATGGGAGTCAAGGCCTATGTGGAGAAGTTTTTGGAGTAGCAGCCTGTGATCCACCCAGTCAAAGGCCTTGGAAAGGTCTATGAAAACTGCACCAGTACTGGATCCAGAGTCTAGTTCTCTGAGTACATCAGATGAGAATTTGGTTAGGACGGTGTCTGTCTCATGATTGGCTCTAAAGTCGTGTTGTGATGGGGACAGCAACATGTATGTCTCCAGGTATTCCCTAAGTTAGGCATAGACGAGTTTCTCCTGAATTTTTGCTGTGGTACACAGCAGGGAGATAGGCCTGTAGTTCTCAATTGGTTCAGCAGGCCCACCATTGTGAATTGGTACCACATGCACCTGCTTCCACAGGTCTGGGACATATCCTTCAAGTAAGGACCTGTTGATCAGCCATGTGAGTGGCCGCACGAGTGCTGAGACCCCATATTGTAGCAATCTAGCTTTGATTCCATCCAGGCCTCCTGAACCTCTTGTTTTCAGGGTTTTTTGGATAGCCAGGACCTCTTTTACCTTTGCCAGCTTCATGTGAAAGAGTGGGCGGCCAAGAGATTGGGGATCAGATGGAGCGGTCTGGTTGTTGGGTACCAGTGGTCCTGCCTGAAGTATAACAGTGTTAGTGAAGTATGTATTGAGGATTTCAGTGATTAGTACCTCATCATGTAGTACCTGCTCATTAGTTGAGATAGGGCCTGTGGCTGTCTTTTTATTTCCCTTAATCAGTTCATTGATATGGGACCAGAAAGTCCTTGGGTTACCGAGGTTTGCTTTCTGAAGGTGGTTGAGATACTCCTTTTTTGCCAGTTTGATGGCCTGTTTACATTGGCTTTGGTGGGCTCTGTAGATTACCCAGTCTGCGTGGAGTGCAGTGTCCCTGAGCTTTTTCCAGGCTTTGTCACGGCTAGTCATCAGGGCCCTTAAGGGGGGGTAATCCACTTGTAGCAGTGGCCTTTTACCTGGTAGGTCTTGTTTGGGGCCAGGAGGTCAGCGGCCCACATGATAGAGCTGCTGAAGAAGTCAACCGCCCTCTCCAGGGTGGGGAGACTTCTTATCGGGCTCCAATCCAGGTTATCTAAGAGTAGTGCTCTGGGGAGAACTTTGAGTAGTCCCTGGTAGTGAGTATTCTAGGTGGGACCTTTATAGTCCTATTTTTCCAAACACAGAAGATGGATGAGTGGTCACTAAGAGCGTCGGCCATGGTGCCCACCGATTGAAAGTTTTTAAGGTTGGATGCCAATACCCAGTCAATGATTGAGTGACTACCCATTTTATAGTTCAACCTTGTGGGTAGGGTTATTAATTGGGAGAGGTTTGCCTCTTGTAGCAAACTGTTTATTGAGGACTTGGCCTCTTTGGCCCAGTTCAGGTTGAAGTCTCCAAGGATGATGAGTTCAGATGTAAACTCAGCAATTCGGTTTTCAGTGAGTATCTCGAGGGGTTGGAGAGCATCCTTTGGTGAACTATATACACATCCTTCGTTTAGGTGTTTGGCATCACCAAGGGTGATACATATAAAAATAGCTTCAATTTTGGGGGGCAATATTACTTGCAGGTTGATACTCACAGAGATCAGGGTAGTCATCACATAGATGAGTACCCCACCCCCCCTTTTCCAGATTCTGTCCTTTCAGAAGCAGACGTATCCTGGGGCAGCAATTTCATGGTCAAGAATTGATGGTTTAAGCCAGGTCTCAGAGACTGCTAGCACATCCAGGTTATAGAGGGCTAGCCACACTTGTAGTTTGTGAGTTTTTGGCCAAAGACTACAAATATTCATGAGTGCTAGCCTCAGGCCCCTGGGTGCAGTCCAGGTCAGGTCTTGATAGGTGGAGACAGAGATATTATCAACACCTGGGCCAGGGTTTGGTTGAATGTCACTGGCCCGCAATAGCAGGGCTGTTAGCAGGAGGCAGAGGATATAGGTTAGGGGTGGGAACCTGATTTTTTTATTAGGTATGTGGGTCATTAGGAGGCTAGCCCTATAGCATATCCCACTTCTACTGAGCTTGACGGCAAGCAGAAGGGCTAAATTATCTGCCAGATGCCTAGTCTGGTGAGTGGCTGGTCTGTTCAGGTGCTGTGCGGCAGGGCCTTGTCTCCAAGCTAGCCAGTCCACCATAGTACTGTGGAGATGTACAGAGCAGCAAGGAGGAATCCCTTGTTAGGCCTGAGCTGGCCCGAGATACAGGTCATCAATGGTCCTTTGTCTGGCATTTTAACCTTAGGAGGCGTTAATTAGGCAGCAATAGATTGGCCTTGCAATAAGGATTTAGGGTGGTTTGATGAGAACAGACTAGGTAGTGGGGGGTACCAGGACCAACCACTGTCTTGAGCCTCTTTGAGTTGTATAGGTATAATGCCTTTTACAGTCTAAGTTTCTGTACCTTACAATTCAACCACCTTTTAGGAATTATATGGGTTAGCACTGGTATAAATAGGTAGTACTATGGCAGTTCATAATAAGATCAGAGCCCAATAACAGTATCACAGTCTAGATATTATCAACTGGCAGTGAGTATTTCTATGGCAATTGGTTGAGCTAGCTTGGTTATTATAAACTTACATTACAGTGTTTAAATAGTTATTAAAAATCTTGTCTATGCTTGGTCACTTTCGATGGGTGATTAAAACCTAGCACCAAATTAGATTTTTTAATAGAAACAGTCTGTTAGTGAATCAGTTGGGTGGCAGACAGAATGGCAGAAAACAGTAGGTCTCTCGTTTATTGTGTTAGTCTGCGATTGTGACAAACTGTGATTTGTTGCCACAGGCGATGCTCCTCCCCTTGAACTTCCTATTGGTGTAGGGATCTCCAAAGGCAGGGCTATCTTGTATTTAATGGTAGCAGGAGTGGGGCGGGTGAGTGGGAGTTTTTTAAGCAGCAGTTCTGTAGTCCGGTTGCTACGTGGGAGATCCGCGTACAGATTAAGTTGTTGACGCCTCTACTCTGTGGTTTGAAGCTTGCTTATGCGGCGGTTCTGTGGGGGGGGGCCCGATGCCAGCGATCACCCTCGCTGCCCCTGTCGTTTGCAGTCTGGGTGCTGAGAGGAGAAGCAGCCTATATCAGCTGGCCGCAATCCGTGTTGGTCTCCCTCTCAGCCAATGGGCTCAGGTGCCTTGCAATGTTCAAAAGAGAGAAAAAGGCATGAAGCGGGTCTGGAGGACTGGAGGCAGGACAAAGGGCTGGAGGGATGAAGGTCCGGGTCTTGGTGGTCTTTCAGCATTGGCAAAGTAATTTTAAATCTTTTTTCCTTTTTGGCAGCAGTTCTGTAGTCCGGATGCTACGGGGGAGGTCCGCGGACAGATTAAGCTGTTGGCGCCTCTACCCTGTGGTTTGAAGCTTGCTCTTTCAGCGGTTCCATGGGGGGCCCAATGCCAGCGATCACCCTCACTTCCCCTGTCATTTTCTGTCTGTTTATATATATATATATATATATATATATACTGTATATTTAAATATATATATATATACATCAGAGGCAAAAAACTCAGTTTAATACATCAGTTAGGGTTGTTTCACAACACAAAAGTGAGGAAATTTGGTGTTAGGGTTGAAAACCCCCCTTGGACCCTCCAGCCCACCCTCCCAACTGGCATTGGGGTGCACATTGGGGTCGTTGGCCCTAACTCTCACTCCATCACATCTGTAAAGAAGCAGAGGTATAGGAGAATGGGGTGAGAGTTAGGACCGAAGATCCCAATGTACACCACAATGCCGATTGGAGGGGGTGGGTTAGGTGGCCCAAGGGGGGTTTCAACCCTAACCCTGAATTTCCTCACTTTTGTTACTGTGGAACAACCCTAACTGATGCATTAAATGGAGTTTTTTGCCTCTAATTTCTCTTCTTTTTGAGAATGATAACAAGAAATAGTGAATGTAATGTGGCGGCGGAAGTGAGGACCTGGAGTGCCCCGTGCTCCAGCCTGGTGATGTCTTGTGACATAGTAACAGGAACAGCAATGCAAATGAAGCACTAACAGTGGCGCACATGGTAACGCAAGCGCGAATGAGAACAGAAAGGATAACGCACGCGGTGGCGTAGACGGGAACAGACCACCACATGATGTCTTGTCACACAGTAACATGGTGCCTGCAAACACAAATGGTAATGGGCATGGTGACGCAAAGCAAAACGGAAAGAGAAACAGTACTGTAGACACAAATGGTAAAAAATAACTGAAATGCAAGCGCAAATGAAAATGCAAAGGATAACGCACATGGTGGCATAGACGTGAACGGTAAGTGAAACGGGTTACAGAACCACAAGTGGAAAGGGCAACGGTAACAGTAATGGAATCGCACAGATTGGTTTTCCCCAAAAGTTTCATAGAGAAAGACAGTGAGTATGAAGAATGTATGCATAATAATGTGTCTTGGAGCAGAAAATGAGGAGTTGGAATACTAAATTGCTTATATCTCAGAAACCGTTATAACTGTAGAAAAAAATTAAAAGTCTTATGATTTACTGAATGAAAAGTCCGTATCTTGCACCATTTCTGAGATACGGGCCCTGAAAGGTGCAGCGAATGCCATAATGTTATCCTATGGGAAAAAAAGAGAAGTTCAGAGTGCCATAACTTTGGCTCCCTGTAATATTTTTTCACCAAACCACTAAAAGGAACATCTGTCGGATGTTGGCTGTCTTTTCTCCAAATTTCAGCCCAAAAGACCAAACCGTTATTTTGCAGCAGGGCGCCAAAGGATTGCTGCAATGCGCCGGACAATGTAATGTTATCCTATGGGAAAAGAATCAACTTTGGAGTGCTGCAGCTTTGCCACCGTGTAATATTTTTTCAACAAAACACTGAAAGGCACATCTGTGAGATGTTGGCTGCGTTCTCTCCAAATTTCAGCCCAAAACACCAAATCGTTCTTTTGCAGCAGGGTGCCAAAGAATTGCTGTCATTTTCCCACAGCCTAGAAAAGTATTGTCGCAATTTGTGAAAGCTTTTGCAAATTCATTCGACAGTGTCGCAAGTACGGAAGTACTTTGCGAAAGTACTTTTTCCAGAAATGTGAAAAACATATTTCTGGGGTGTTTTACCCCAAAATAAAGACATGACTAGCATCCTCATGGTCCGACTAGGTGAATACAAAAAGAATTAGATTGCTAGAGGGTCCCAAATTTAAATGCCAAGCATTTTTCTGATCACCAACTGAAAACAAAATGGTGATTTTGTGACAGTAAAAGGGCCATTTGCAAAAGTAAAAACTGCATTTGCAACACTGTTGAACTTTTTGTGAACTTCTCCTATTGACTTATAATGGGAACTTGTTTTTTGAATAACTTTTGAGCCATTTAATATTTTTTCACAAAATCTTTGAAAGACACATTGGGGACCCTGGCTGCACATTCCCTGAAGATTTTGGACTGGTCATGTAAACCGTGCGACCTGTAGGTGCAACCGTAGAATTCAAAAAAAGCGTAAATGCACACGCAGATCATGCTTAATAACTCCACAGCAATATATCCGACCAGTACGAAACTTGGCAGATCCCAAGGCATGTGGATCTTGAGCATATATTCCAAATTTCAGGCAAATCCATTGAATGGTTGCAAAGTTATTAAGGTGCAAAATGTTAGGTTTAACATGTAAATGGCTCCTCAACCCTAACTATGGTAGCACTACAGTGCTACCATAATATATATATATATATATCAGTGATAGATCAGTGAAGCTCAGCAGTCACTAAGGCTAGGGGCTGAACTGCAATTGGCGTATGCCTCCTAGGGTTGCCCTTTGCATCTGAGCTGTTGCTTCTGGTTGTTTCTGGCTGAGAGCTTTCTTTTAGCCGACCACTTTTTCAATTGTGGGTACAGCAGTCAGTGAAGATCAGTGAAGCTCAGCAGACAGTAAGACTAGGGGCTGGCCACTCTTGGCATATGCCTCTTAGGGGTGCCCTTTGTATCTGAGCTGTTGCTTTCAGCTGAGAGCTTTCTGTTAGATGTGTACAAATGCTGATTTACATACAGCAGTCAGGAATACTGGGTAAGTGTTCCAACAGCTCCTTATGCTGAGAAAGCAGCTGCTGGCTGGGTGTGAGCAGAGCGAGTGAGGAGAGAAACTGCCTCAGTGGAAAAAGGAGCCCATACTGTGCATTCCAAGGGGGATTCAGGTAGAACCAATGTCAAGGAACCCCTGCTTCTGCACTGGCCGGAGTCTACCTTCCCTCCATGATTGGTTTCTCTCTCAGTCGGTGAAGATCAGTGAAGCTCAGCAAACAGTAAGGCTTTGGGCTGAACAACACTTGCCGTATACCTCCTAGGGTTACCCTTTGTGTCTGAGCTGTTGCTTGTGGTTATTTCAGGCTGAGTGCTTTCTATTAGCTGACCACTATTTCAGTAGTGGGTACAGCAGTCTGTGAAGATCAGTGAAACTCAGCAGACAGTAAGGCTAGGGACTGGACAGCTCTTGGCACATGCCTCCTAGGGGTGACCTTTGTGTCTGAGGTGTGGCTTCAGGCTGAGAGATTTATATTAGCCATGTACAAATTCTGATTTACATGCAACAGTCAGGAATTCTGGGCAGGTGTTCTAAACAGCTCCTTATGCTGAGAGGGCAGCCTCTGGCGTGGTCTGAGCAGAGCAAGTGAGGAGAGAAGCTGCCTCAGTGGAAAAAGAAGGCTGACTGTGCACTCCAAGGAGGATTCAGGTAGAATTGGTGTCAGAGAATTCCTGTTTCTGCACCTGTCAAAGTCTGCCTTCTTTCCCTGATTGGTCTCTCTCTCAGTTGGTGAAGATCAGTAAAGCTCAACAGACAATAAGGCTAGAGGCTGGACCACACTTGTCATATGTTGCCTACATGGAGTCTATTCTGTAAAATTTATGTTGGGGGCAAATTATGATGGAATAAGTTGCACAGAGGTCTGACTGATGCCAGAGCTAATAGTATGCAGCCAGTTGTCATAAAGCAGATTGAATCGGATGAATTTTCATGTAGCCCATGTGTACTAGGTGGTGTCGGTACTGTGGAGACACTGTGTAGTGCGTATCATGGACTTCCATACTGACACTATTAATAACAGGGCCTTCCTCTGCCCCTTTGCCTGCACTGTTACACTGACCTGTGCAATAGCGCAAGTAAAGACTGGATACCCATTTGTGTTTTTATGAAAGGCGTGGAATACACAGGTTATGTAAAAAACATGATGGTCACAATCAATGTGGATATCCACTGAGGTGAAAGATGGTGTACATAATGTAGTTCCACTCTGGGTGGGTATTTCAGTCCTATTGTCATCATTCTGGTACTTCAGGTAGATATTCTGCCATTCTGGGAGGGCACTACTGCTCTAGGGTAGGTGTTCTGATACCCAGGATGGTCAATCCTCCACTCTGAGTGGGCATTCTAGTCATCAGGATGGTTACAGAGGCACAAAGGGTGGGCATTCCAGCCACCAGGACAGGAATTCTGGCTCCAGGGTAGGCATTTCTGATTCCAGGGTGGCCCATATATCCCTAGAGTGGGCACAGAGATATAGAGGGTGGTCACACAACTACCCATATAGGACACTCTAGAAAGGGGAGGCTGATATGGGGGCTGGAAGGGTGGTCAGCTGAGGAATACATGGTCATCCTGTAAGGATCGTTGAGTTGCAGGAAGGTTGAATGGCTGGGGACCAGAGGCTAGAAGGTGGTTTAGCTGCTGGGAGCATGGCTGACTGGTGCTTGCAGGCTGGATCAGGGGCTATAAGTTTCTGGAAGCCACAGACTGGGCAGTTCAGTGGTGGAAGGCTGATCTGGGAGTCAGCCACCTTTTAAAGACTTTGGAGTGTCCCGATGGCCTTCATTAACCTAGTGTTGAAATCTTGAATATCAGGACTGGCCAGACCATGCGTGTTGTACTGATCCAGCTGGTCTGTGCAAAGTAGGAATTCCAGTTTTTACCATTGTGGTCTGGTCCTGGTTTCACCAATACACTTGGCACAGAAACAAATAAAAAGCATTATTTATCATCACATGGGTGATACAGAATGGAACTGCTGTATAAAATAAACACATGCACACACACACCACACACACAGACACACATGCACACACACACACACACACACACACACACACACACACACACACACACACACATACTTAATGTCAGTTTATTTTATTGATGTTTAATCTGGAGCACACCCACCACCACCTTTTTATATGCAGCAGTAGCAGCATTAGCACATTTATTATATTCAGTTTTGGTGATCCAGTACACTGCCTTCCTCTCCCACCCAACTGAGCCACACTTTCAGGGCATCAGAGTGGCTCAGTTGGTAGCATACCCACATCTGGGCCAGAAGGTCATAGTTTCTAGTGCTGCACAGGGATTGGGAACATAGCATAATTGCTGACACTCAAATGCAGTACTGGGGGATGCTGTACTGGGTGTTTACTCACCTGGTAAAGGTGATTGTGTTGGTTGACATCCATGGCACTCCAGACATTACATCATGGGTTTTAGCCCACCTGATAGGCTAATGATGCACATGACTCTAGGATCAGATTTCTTGTATATCCAGGTCCCCGACACCCCTGTTCTCCAGTTTGAATCTTCCATAGCTGAAATCAAGGTTAGTAAAGAGCAACCATGAGAAAGAAAAACAACTAACCATCCTATACAATAATGCAGACTGAGGCAATATATGGATGTGGGCCAGTGGCCCTAGTTTTATTTACCTATTAATGCAATCTAAACTTGACCCGTTGAGTGGTCGACGGTCAACAACTTGGATGTCCCTAGTGAGATATAGCTTAATTCCCCTCAAAGTAATTAGTCTGCTTAGTCTAGTCCTGGTCCTGGTCTAGTTCTGGTCACTCTGAACACTCTGTCGGGAGGGGCGTGGAGTGCCATGGATGTCAACCAACACAATCACCTTTACCAGGTGAGTAAACATCCATTGTGATTGGTTGACCTTCCATGGCACTCCAGACATTACTTCATGGGTAGATAAGTAGCAGTACTGTACCCTAGGGAGGGAGACAGAGTGGTCTATGAGTGAGAGGAGGAGCTGGTGGTTAAGAGGACCTGGGTGGTGAAAGTGGGCTGTAGCTTGTACAGGTACTCCAGTCTATAGTGTCTGGCAACCATACAGATGGAGGTCCATGTTGCCACCTTGCAGATGTCTTCTGAAGACACGTTAGCCCTTTCTGCCCAAGAGGTGGCTACTGCTCTCATGGAATGAGCCTTGATACCTTCTGAGGGCATCAGATGCTTAGCCATGTAGGCTTTCTGATGGTTCTCTTAAGCCAGCCAGCAATGGTAGTCTTAGATGCTGCCCTGTCTTGTCTTTGTCCTCTTGTGACAATGAATAACCTCTCTGTCTTGCTTAGGGGCAGAGTTCTAGATATGCAAATGGACAGGGTGATCCTGACATCTAGATGGTGTGGGACAGGCCTACCACCAGGTTGAGTGTCTCCAGTAAAGGTAGGCAACTCAATGGGTTGTTCCCTGTGAAATGTGGAGGAGACCTTTGGTTAGAAGGCTGGTACCATGCATAGGCGTACCACCTGTGGGGTGAACACTGTGTAAGGTTCTTTGCATGACAGCACCCCTAGCTCCTCAGTCCTTTGAGCTGAGCAGATAGCAACAAGGAAGCAGGTCTTTAGACCCACCCTGAACAGGTCTACCTCATGTAGTGGTTCGAAGAGGGCTGTACTGAGGGAATCTAATACCAAGGGGAGGTCCCAGGGGATGATGGATGGTCTGACTCTGGGTCGTAGTACTTTCCTCCACTTTCAGGAAATGCAAGGTGTCTGTGTGTGCTCCCGGACTGTATCCCCCAGTGGGATCAATGGCTTCTTCAATGGCTGAGATCTGTACCCTGAGAGATGAGTGGGCCAATCCCTTGTCTACTCCCTGTTGAAGGAACAAGAGAATGGTGAACATGTCTGCTACCTCAGGATCTTTTCCCTGTTCTCGGCACCACTTCATAAACACTGACCATTGTCTACCATAGGTAGAGGTGGTCGAGGATCATCTGGATTGTAACATCGTGGAGATGACATATTTGTAATAACCTGCCCTCATCAGTCTCTTCCCCTCAGGAGCCAGGCAGTGAGTTTGAGCGTCTGTGGAGCTGGGTGTAGTACTGGTCCCTGGTTCAGCATATCCAGCTGGTAGGGTAACCTGTGACTGTCCATTGTCATACCCAGTACCGTGGCCAACCAGGCTCTCCTTGGCCAGTAGGGTGCCACTAGAATGATGGTTCGTTGTGACAATCGGATCTTGGCTAGTACTTGGGTAGCAAGGGAATGGGGGGGAATGTATGCATGATCCCGGGACCAAGGTTGCAACAGGGCATCGGTCCCTTGGGGCTTGGTTTCCCTATATCTTGAATAGAATTTTTTGACCTGCGCATTTTCTGTTGTGGCCATGAGATCCACGGATATGGGTCCCCAAGTCTCCTGAATCATTTGGAACAGACTGGAGTGGAGACACCACTCCCCTGGATGGACTTGTTGTCGGCTGAGCCAATCTGCTTGCATGTTGAGCTTGCCCACGAGATGGACTGCACAGACATGTGTGAGGTTCTTCTGTGCCCATTTGAGGACCATCGCTGCCTCCCTCAGCATAGCTCTGCTCCTGGTGCCACCTTGCTTGGCGATGTATGCCACCGTGACCTGGTTTTCTGAACGTATCAGAACCGACTGACTGGAAATGGAGGATCTGAAAGCTTTGAGAGCATGGTATACTGCCCTTATTTCTAGGATGTTGATGGACAACTTGGCCTCTGATGTTGTCCATAAGCCCTGTGCCATCAGGTAGCCCAAGCACGCTCCCCAGCCCAATAGGCTGGCATCTGTTTCTATAATGGCGCTGGAAGATGCCTCTAAAGGAACCCCTCATGTGAGGTTGGAGCTCACTGTCCACCATGTTAGTGACTGTCTCACTGGTGGTGGTAGTGGGACTATGAGATGTAGGTTGTATTCGTTTGGTGCTCTTCGATGTAGGATGTAAGTCTGTAGGGGTCACATGTGCCATCTTGCCCAAGGAATCAGGTTGATGTAAGATGCCATGAAACCTAGTAACTGGGATATCTATCCCATGGTTGGCTGATGGCAAGCCCTCAGGTGGTGAGATAATCTTATTAGGTTGTGTACCTTTGTCTGAGATGGTTTACCCCATCCTTGTGACGTGTTGATTTGTGCCCCTAGGTGTTTGATCTGTTGTGTGGGGACCAGATGGCTTTTGGTTTGGTTTACCACCCAGTCGTGCTCCTTGAGTACTTTCAGAGTGAGCACAGTGTCTTGATGCGAACGCTCCTTGAAGTGTGCCCAAATCAGCCAGTCGTCCAAGTAGGGGATGATATCCAGACCTTGTTCTCGGAGTCTGGCTACTAGTACTACTGACACTTTGGTAAACACTCTTGATGCTGAAGTAAGACCGAAGGGTAAGGCCTGATAGTGGTAATGCTGGCCTAGGATGTGGAATCTGAGGTATTGTTTGGGTTTGGTCTGATAGGTATATGAAGGTATGTGTCTTTCAAATCTATGGACGTAAGGTAGTCACCTACCCGAATACTGCATAGAGTCAACTTTAGGTTCTCCATTTTGAACCTCTGGGAAACTACATGCTGGTTGAGATGCTTCAGGTCCAGAATGGGGCATAGTTCCCCTGATTTCTTGGGCATGAGAAAGAAAATGGAGTACACTCCTAGTTTCTGTGTGTGAGGGGGTACGGCCTGTATTGCTCTGTTTGTATCAAATCTAACAGGATTTGTTGGATCTGATGAGCTGTTGCCTTCTTTGTGGCAATGGGAGAGCTTATGAACCTGTGAGTGACAGGGATTGGGATAGCTCTATGGAGTATCCCCTTGACACCACCTCTTGAACCCACCTGTCCGAGGTTATGTAGAAGCACTGGTGTCTGAAAAGTGACAATGTTTGTCCCACGGGGGGGCACAGTTCCAGTCCATGAGGAGTTGTGGCTGCCTAGTCATTGTTACTTTCCCCTATTTCCTCTACCTCTTCCTCCAAACTTGGACCCACGGATTCGGAAGGAGGAAGGTTGGTAGGAATGGGTGAAGGAACTGCGATATCCGCTGGGTGTTACTCTGCCTCGAAAAGTATTGTTCTGATAATGGGTGTCTCTGCATGTTTGATGAGACTTGTTTCCCCCCCCCCCGAAATCCCCACCTAGCGGAAGGGAGGTAGGTGTGCCTGTTCTTATTTTTAAGTAGGTCTTTACCATCCTCTTTCTGTTTTAGAAATTCCTGCAGTCCTTCCCCATAAATGTGTTACCACTTCATAGGCAGATTTTGCTGTAGTGTTTTAGATTCGTTGTCGGCTTCCCATAATTTTAGCCACAATGCTCTTCTGGCAGGGTTAGTAATGGCTGTAGCTCTGGCATTCAGTCTGAGAGTGTCCACTGCCATGTCTGCCAGGTATTTAGCAGCATTGAGATTGCATTCTAACTGTTCTGCCTCTCTAGTTTTGGGGTTTGCCTCCTTAAGAAGCTCTTTGAGCCAGCGGATCTGAGCATGTGCCTTGTAAATGACCATAGTAGAGGCTTTGGTGGCCGTTCCCTCAATTTCGAAGGCCTTTTTTAACATGTCTTCCACTGTCTTGTCGGTAGGGTCTGTTAATGATATGGTTCCGTGTGGCAGAATGGTTTTCTTACTGAGTGCCGCCACCCGAGGATCAATTGTCGTGGCTGTGCACCAGTTGCTGGCATTGTCCTCCTGAACTGGATACATGCAATCCAAGTTTCTCCTGTTTGACATTCTGCTAGGCTCTGTGGATTGACACTTCTTGTTGAAAATGTCCTCGATCACTGGGCATACTGGGAACATCTTCTTGACAGTCACCTTTTGCTGAATCATGGAGTCTAATTTTGACTCTGGTTTTCCCTCTTCAACATCAAACCCCATAGTGGCCTTGACTATTTTCATAAGGCCTGGAACCATGTTAAAAAGCAAAGTTTAGATGTGAGGGATGGCACGGATTGTGGTTCCATGTCCTTGTCATCGGTCTCCACCCCTCCTCCTCATCTGGCATCTCCTTGTCTTCTCCAGAGTCTGGCTTTGTGGCTGTCTGGTGCTGGTTCTGCAGGATCTGGATGCTCTTCATTGGCCCCCCCAGAATATCTGACTCCAGAGGTGATGCAGATGTTGCCCTGTGCTGAGTAAGGGATTCTAACTTTTCCATTATCTTCACCATAAAATTCCATTGGCTCTCCATCATCGCTACCATGGCCTGCTGGTTCTGAAGTAGGATAGCTCCAGGATCCATCCAAGTAGATCCACTGGGCCCTGGATTACTGGATCCCATGACAGAAGTTGGCTCCAGTGATAAGTCATTGTTGTCATGGAGACAGGCGGGGCATAGGGGGCCTGGGACATGAGGCAGGAGGGTAGCACTGCAAGAAGTGCATTTCTTGGCCTTGACCATCTGGTGAGAGAGGAAGAGAAAGGAGGTGTATTGTTAGGGCTGGGTGACAATGGGCCTCCAACTTAGTGGGTGCCCCATAGCTGTTTAACACAGTCTTAGAAGTACAGAACATCCTAGGATAGAAAATGCCCTAGGATGCTACTGATAACACTGACCTTAGAGAGGATAGTGTGTGCCCTTATCAGGACAACCATCATTAAGACTGGTAGAGGAGAGTGTATAAGGAAGTACAGATGGGGTTCAGCATGGGGGGTCTCTGTAGTGAGGGACCCCACACAGAGAATGCCACTGTAGAGGTCACTGTGGGGAGGGACCACCAGGTTCTTTGTAAGCATATAGGGTCGCTATAGAGAGGGACCCCATATGAAGGTGGAAGAGGTACTGGGAAGGGAGGGGTTGAAGATGAGCCAGGAGGCTTCGTAGGCCTGTGAAGGAGAGTTATTTTAAACTAGGGATCCTGTTTGCAGGTCAGAGCCTTTAGGTTCTGTTTTTACCCCTACTCTGACGCAGCATGCCAGCACCTTGTTTATTTGTCTAGAAAATAAATATATAATACCTCACTCCAAGAATTCCTCTAGAGGTCTCAGCATGTCCCTATCTCACATGTGAAGGGATCTTGGAAAGACAAAAGCTCGTTTAGCCAGGGCCATGCACTGTTAGAATGTTTCTTTGTTCGGGAAAAAGAGGGTGTTCAATCCCCCCCATGCTAGGCCAGGAAACCCGTGATGGCTGGAAGTAGGTTACGAGAACCATGCAGCTGAAAAAGAGCATGGGGATGGCAAGGAAACCCTTACAGAGTAGACATATCCCTTGAATTGGGAATTTAGGTACTGGAAGAGTTGGTACTGTCACGGAAAAGCTCTCCGACGGTACAAAGACCGGAAGTAGGTCACAAGAACCAAGCGGCTGCAAAAGAGTGTGGGGTTGATGATCAGAACCCTTCCTAAGTAGAAATTCCCTTGATTTGGGAATCCTGTAACAGGAAGAGTTGGTAATATTTATAGGGACGCTCACCCAAGGGTGAACTAGAGAGTTCAACAGAGATGCCGAGACTACACACCAGGGGGAAGGGGAGGAGCATCATGTGGAGCTCAGCAGAAGGCCAGAGGTCATGTACAGAAAACTTCTCCCCTGGGCTTGTGAGGCAGCAATGTGAGCTCGCAAGGGTAGAGCTCCCCTTTTCTTCCAGATTGGAAGAGGCGATCTCTTAGCCACTCGCTCGTGAGCCTACTGAGCAAGTGGAAGGTTTTAGAGTGGCCTGCCTGTGCACTGTGCTACTGTGTGAGGTAGGAGAGGTGTAGGTAGATGCCAGAACCCACAAACAAACCTGGAGATAATACATTTTCCCCTTACCAAAGCGTGATGCAGAAAAAAACACAATAACACTAAGATAGTTGCAGAAATCTTCATTTGGCTAGAAATAAGTTAGATTGTAACCCAACAACTTGCAAATAGGCCAGAGAGGACAAAGCAGGAACTAGTCTAAACAACACATCGAAAAACCATAAAAAGAACCTTGCTAGCTTTAACTTCAAGTCTAGAACAAGCGATAAATATAAGGAAACAGCAATACTGTCACAAACCTTTATAGTAAAAATTACACAATGCTGCAGGATTCACTTCCTCATAGGGAAGCCACATAAAAAAACTGCAGCAGAGATGGCCATTATGAGTTTTCTGTTTTAGAAACTCCTCTCTTGATTTAGGATATGCAATCCAAGTAGTTATAAATGAGAGGCCTACCTTTCTAGAGTAGAACAACAGTGATCCTGGTGTGCTAGTAGCCTGACCAGATACATGATTTGAACTGGAGAACAGGGGTTTCTGGGACCTGGATATACAAGACATCTGATCCTAGAGTCATGTGCATCACTAGCCTATCAGGTGGGCTAAAACCCATGATGTAATGTCTGGAGTGCCACGGATGGTCAACCAATCACAATGTTAGTATGTCATATTCTTAGAATGAGGCTTTAAACTCTTGTCCTGTCCTCCAATCTCTGAGGCTATCCTGGTGAGTGCCCACATGAAAGTAAAATAACCAAAGGCACCTTAAGTAAGAGTACCTGGCCTACATTCCCTTTATGCTGTGTGTGGGTGTTGATGTGTGACCTGGCTGCTGCCATTACATATTTACAGTCTCTACAATACTAGTCTCTAATTTGCTTGTAAAGTGCTTTTGAGATAGAATGTGTATCTGTAACAAAAGCTATTTATACAGCTAACAAAAATGTCCACTTTCTAATGAGCAAGCAGAATTTATGAATGCTATTCTGAAACTGATAACATATACTGTCTGCATCATATTCTAGAAAAAATATATCCACATGAGAAAGAGCAAAGTCTTTTGCCCTCACTAGTTATCCAAATATATCTACTGTACACAAAGACCTACACAGCTATCTGGGTAGATAATCAGGGAAATTTAACAGAATACTTTGAAAGTAACTGAGAAGTTAAGCAAGGTTGCTTGCTGGCCCCTACTCTTTTCAATATTTATATTCATTTTTCACTCATTGACCCTGAATTCTCAAATAGGGATTCACCGAAAATTGGAGACTATACATGCAGTATTCTAGTATATGCAGACAATATATTGTTGTTACCTCTATCCTATTCTAGCATGCAGAAAAAGATAAAAAAAATTATACAAAATATGTCAGCAATTAGAACTAAAAACTAACCTGAGTAAAACAAATCTGGTAATTTTCTCAAAGAAAAAAACAAATTATTTAGAAACGCATATATTTTTTCTTGGAGAAAACAAAATAGAAAATGTAAAAGACTATGTATACCTAGGGATTACATTTTCATCTAATGGCTTATGGCACTCCCATCATGAAGATCAAATAATAAAAATGAACAGAGTTACAAATGCTATTCTAAATCATAACATTTGCTATGGTAGAAACACTCTGATTACTGCACTAAGAGTAGGAGAAGCAAAACTTGAACCAATTCTCTTTATGGAGCAGAGGTATGGGGTCATGACAAATATCCACATTTAGAAACCCTATTATCTGCTTTTTACAAAGCTTTGCTAAAAGTTCCTGTAACCACAGCCTCTGCCAAGATAAGATCAGAATTGGGAATACCACCTCTGGAATCTTTAATAAAGTATAGGTTTCTTTCATACTTGTTAGAAATTATAAATAACCCACATAACCCTTTACCTAGGGAGTGCCTCTTAGAAAAACAAAAATGGTTGAATAAAGGAATTAAGTCCCAATGGTTAAGCTCTTTATTAGATACACTTTATAAATTAGATCTTGGACATTTATGGACTGACTTTGAAAAAGGAATAAACATTTCAATACAATACAAAAAAACATCATTAAACACTTATTCTCTTACTATAAAAGTCAAAACATACAGGAAATGACACAAAAGTGTGCACCATGGTTCATTAAAAATAAAATGTTATACTGTGTAGAAGATTATTTAATTATCCCAGCAATGTCAGAACACATTCGTTTGATAACCTGGGCTAAATTTGGTTTGTTAAATTCCAAATACATTAGTTACAACAAAATTTACAAATACAAGGACCAAATCCACAAGCAATATCCATGCAATAACAGAATGGCAGAATCCTTAGAGCACATTATTAAAATGTGTTCACTTTACAATAAGCAAAGGAAAGCATTCCTAGAAGATTTTCTTACGAGATATTCAGATACTATATATGACTCAATATTCATCTTGTTACGTATAAGAACCATGGATGAAATAATAAGGAAAACAAAATTTCTGGAAGCTGTTGTGAGCCGAAAGAAGAAATACTATTATAAATATATTGAAACTGTGAATTAATCATCAAAATGTCTAAAATAATGGAATAATGCAAAATCTTCATTATTTGGACTAGGAAAATGTATATATTGGATTACCTATGTTATTTATGTCATTATTATTTTAACCTATCTTTGTCAAGAACATTGTAATGGCCTAACATGAAAACAAGCGTGGCTGATCAAAAAACTGAAACTGAAACTACAGTAAATGCTAATTTTTTACACATGCTGGCTGCAACATCAAAAAATTTATGCTCCTCCTTAGTACACTGGCAGCAACTTTAACAAAGTTATACATTCAAATTTGGTGATCCAGATCAACCACTTCACACATGCTGAACGCCACATAAATAAAATTACATATTCAAATTTGACACAACAAACACAAATTACTTGTTTAGAAGCACTATCAACCTTTTCAAGTATGTTGCAGTACTGCCAGCATGTGGAAATGCTGGAGATGCCGGTCAACAACTGAACATTCCATGTCCCTTTTCCAGCTCATCAGCTTCGTGGCAGGGTGGTGTGCCAGACCAAAACTGAACATTCTACGCCCAGCCATTTTCAGGTGTACTAGTATCTGAGCAGAGCAGCATTCTGGCATGATGGAATGAGCTCAAACTCCTACAGCATTTTTAGCAGCCTAAGTATGAATCATGTGACATCCAGCTCATAGACACACTTTCATTAACGTCATGCAGCAGCATGCTGCTGGCATGCAAAGCAGGATATGGATATGGAATACCCCTCCTCTTTTCATGCATATCAACAGTGATCCAAAGCTCCTCACAAAAGATACAATTCAGATCACCCTACTCCCTCCCCCCCCACACACACAGTTCATGCACACTGTTTGGAAATGACACAAAAGTTAAATTCTGAGGTTTTAAATCAGTATTGTCTGAGTGATCCAGAGACCACACTCCCAGCAAAAGTGTTCCAAGGCACATGTACACCCCCCATGTACAGTGACTGTAAATGGTGAAAAAGTCACATTCTGTTTTTTTTTTTTTTTTGTTTTAAATTAATACTGCCTGAATTATCCATACGAGATGCACCCCCCATCATAAGCTATCCAGGGCATGAAGAGGCATGCACACACACATCCACACACACACACACACACACTGAGAAGAAAAGTTGCACTCTGCTTATTTTGTGTTAGCAATACTATTCAAGGGATCCAGAGTACCCCTCCCCCCAAAGCAATCCAGGGCACTCATATGCCCCCCCCCACATACTGACTGGAAATAAAATGATAAATGGATTGTCCAATCTTCTATATCCAGTGCATGTGCTTTTGCTCCCTTTCATGTACCCTGGCTCGAAATAAAAACAACAAATTCTGTGGAACAGCAGAGACATATAGAACATAAAATATATGGGGAAACACTTGTGAGGGTTGCATTCCGGGACAGATTTTTTTTTATTATTATTCTTTTGTTAACCAGGTAAGACCCACCAGGCACAACTGCCTGTTTTCAGGGGTGACCTGAGAGTGTTAGGTTGCCAAGGAAATACAGTACAGCACAGAAACCAGTGTTCACTGACAGCAACCCAAATTATTTAGTAATCAAACTCATCTAAGTTTCTCCAGTGTGTTCCTTTTGAGACAGTGTTGTTATACCTACAAATGCAATTGTACTGTACATATAAGCTTTGTATGATTACATCAATTACTATTTCTAAATATTTGCATTTTAGTTAGTAATTAGAGACAACCACATTTGCGACGTTTGCTTCTGGTAGAAAATGCAAATACAGTTGTAACAGTTGTCCTCTTTAGCCTGTTCCTTAACTCCCTCCCAGATATCTGCCAGGAGAAAATAATCTTATACGCTGATGATGCTGTAATTCTCTCTTCCCACAAGGATCCAAACTCACTACGAAAAAGCCTGCAACTTGCTTTCTCTAGTGTTGAAAGGTGGTTCCTGGATAGTAAACTTGTGCTAAACCACAATAAAACAAAAGCCATGCTCTTCTCCAATCACCAAAACAAAAATAGGCATACTCCACTCACCATACAAACCTCTGCAGGAATTACACTGGACCAAGTAAATACTTTCAAATACCTTGGCATCACTTTTGACCAAGGACTCACCTTTGCAACCCACATTGACAACATTGCGAAAACAGTGAACCAACGCCTTGGAATACTATTCCGTAACCATCAATTTCTAAATCAAGCGGCATTGAGAATAGCTATACAGAGTTCCATAATCTCAATCATTGACTATGGCCTTATTATTTATGGCTCAGCTACCTCCACTGCTCTAAGGCGTATCTCAGTCACTCTAAATAAGGCCTGCCGGCTCCTCACGGGGGCTCAAAGACTGACTCACATGTGTGATCTGTACTATGAATCAGGCTGGTTGAACCTATCAAATCGACGTATTTATCTCACCTGCACAATGGCAAAAAAATCTATCTTGGGACTGACTCCATTATGTATTCAAAACCTACTCTGACTGAATCCTGGCTCACGACCCTCCACCAGATCTGAACGCCAACCTTTCCTGGTTCCGAGATGCTGGACTGCACAGGGACAAAGATCTTTCGCATACAGGGCCCCGACATGGTTCAATGCACTTAGTCCACCTACTCTATCCTCAACCTCGCTTGAAGCTTTCAAATCCATGCTCTATGCCCACCTCACCACCACTAGCAACTGTGATTGCACTAGATAAAGACTACTACTCCTCATGTCCATCCTCACATCTGAGGCTTCTTCCTCCCTGACTAATGAACCCTCTGGTACCTCTATTACTTCCTGTCTCCCACCCAAACTCATTCCCCCTTTTTCCTGTCCCCTCTCACTTACTGTCCCGCTCACCACCTTTCCCTCCTCTCTAGCCTCCTTTTGGCGCCTAATGATCACCCTCTCCCTGGAAGTTTCCTTAACCTCGAAATTGTCTACTCACTTGAACCTGTTATAGCTTGTTTTTCTATGAAACTTAAAAACGTTACTGCCTTAAACTGTTAATAGCAAATTTATGATGTAACTTTCCTGTCTGGTTTTACCTGTAATGTGTATCGTGCTTTGTTAAATGTTCTTTGTGACGTGGAACCTTTGTAAAAGAGCCCTGGCTCAAAGGTATTAATTCCTAGACTAATAAACTAAACTAAACTAAACTAACAGCCCTTTGACTCATGTTGGCTGCTCCGGGGCCAGGAGTCCACATTGTACTCTCCTCTGAGGGACCTGGCCTGGGTTCCATAGTGGACAAAAGATTTGGTGCGGTGTGTCCAGCTAGAGAAATGGCAGGGGATGCATGTGGACAGATAACAGGTTACCACCCCCTAGGAAAATACATAAGCTGCCCCCCAGGCACTCCCCTCATAACAGCAACCCCCCATTCACAATGAAGCAGTTTAACAAAATATAACATTCAATCAATAACAGTCTTTATTTTTGATGGAAGGGGAAATGGGGAAGTAAAGCAACAATAACATGAGCAATAAAGCAATGTCACCCCATACAACTCCCTGCCTCCCACCTTTTGGTGCACATTAGCCTTTGTCCCTTCAGATGCTGTGGGTACCTCATGTGATGATGGTGCTCAGGCTTGTATGCTTGCATTGGTGCCCAATACTTTTAAAAAGATAACTTTGTTTGAACTACAGGTCTGGGCTCTAACAGAGTCTTGCCCATGACCAAACCCCCTCATTAAGGCTGCAGTGAGCAGAGCTCTGCATACCTCTTATGATAAATAAAGGACTCTGCATTCCTTGCATTCTTTCCAACTGAGAAACCTGTTAGACTTGCACCACAGTTGCCTCTGTGTCTGTGGAGCACTCCACTCGCACTGCACTATTTTTTATCAATCACATAATGAGATACCAATCATCTTTTGTAATAAACAAACAGTCTATGTGAGGCAGACAGTGAGGGACAGAGAGGAGCTTCTTTGGTAATTATATGCTCTTTTTAACATCACAAAAGTTTAGACATCCATTCTAGACTCCAAGGTTTTCAAGTACTTAGCTAATACCTTGAAAGAAAATGCTTTACTTGCAGAGTTTCTCACCACACGTGTAGTGAATCATGTGGGCTCAGAGGGACCAAAGATACTAGTGAAGCTGGAAAGTTTGAGGCAGCCCAGGAGAGTATAGGAGAGTAACAGAATAAACACACACTGCTACACTGCAAATGAAAAAGCTGAAATAAGGTTTTTCACTAAAAATGCCACCAACAGCTTAATCTGGTTCAATTTCAGTTGCTTACCATCTGTATCCCCCCTCCGCCTGGTCACCCCTGAAAAAGGGACTTCTAAGCCCAGTGGACTTACTGGGTCAGTAAAATTAAATAAATGAATAAATAAAGTGCTTTGCCCAGCATGAAAGGGTAGACCCCATTGTCTACAGGCCTGGACCAATGAGTGTAGGGTCTCAGGGCTGATTGACAGGGGAATAAGTATAGGGGGAGGGGCCAGGTGACATCAAAAAGGGGGTTGGTGAGGTCACTGAAGCAGTGAGGTGGAAAGAGCTGGTTGGGCATGGGGAAGAGAGAACAGGATGATCTAAAATAGGTACTTAAGGAGCTGCACAGAGGCAAAGAGCTCACAATTTTGCTTCAAAGAGGTTTTCCCACCCACCTCACCTACAAAAAAGAGATTGAGGGTAGGGGTTACTGCTGGAGGTGGAGAGCAGTAACCCTAAGGACTGCTGAAGGTGGACAGCAGAGGCATTGAAGGGACAGAAAATAGGAGAGGGGGAGGATAGTATGGGGGAAAGAGGAAAAAACAAGAAAAAGGTCACAGGACAACCCAAGAAGAATCAAACGTATGGATGTACACTCATACCCTGTGAAGAAAGAGGAAGAAGAAAGGTGGCCACTCATGACGTACATCTGGGGAGCAAAGAAGAAAATGAGACTACATGGGAATGGAAAATGATAAAATGTAATTATTGTCTAATAAAATGGGTTTATGAATTGTATGATATACATATGTAAATAATGACAATGTTGATGGATTGGAATTTGTGGATGAAAATAAACTAAGTAAATTAATTGCCAAATCTGAACACCCACACATCATTTGTCTGGTGTCTTTATTGGAAGGGATCTGGGGACAACTACTAGTTCTGAGTTTTTATAGCAGGATCACTTTTTCCTACATATTCTCTCTTCTGCCTTATGGGAAGCATGCATGCATGCTTATTATGCATCACCAGGTCTTACTCTTAAACCATAAAATCATCCTCCACCCCACCCCTCACAGTCAGGAATGAAACTGAATTGAGGGTTATATGCTGTTATCTGGAAAAAGCATTCAATTATGTTCCCAGCAACTGATACATTTTAAACATTGATTGGGGTGTGGTTGTGTGCTTCACTCTGTCAGAGTTGCCAATAACCGTGAGCCAAACTTTTGCTATTTTTTTTGACTGGTCCAGAAGTTATTTCAGTTGTTCTATTTGTAGTGCAGTAGTTTGTTTGTTCTGTGACTATTAATTTTTAGCTTGCATCTTTGCCAGTCCTAAATTTTGTGCACGGAACCTGCATCTGTGAGTGTCACAGAGTACAGCCCAACTGGACAGAGCTGGGATTCATTTGAGCTCATTGGTGCAGGGTGTTTGAGAAGTTTACATTACGTGACTGGACACCCTGTATTGATTTGCAGAGTTGTCAATAGCTCTCTAATAAGTGTGTAAAAAAGGCTGAGATAGTAAACAAAAAACATTTTTTTTTTTCAGAGTACACTTGGACTACTAACCAGCCACTTGCTAGGATAACAAAAAAAATGTGCACATTAATTTAAACTTGTTTGTCACTGAACTTCATCTTTTAATCATCCCTGTTTTGTTCCTCATATGGGATAAACTCAATCGAATCCCTTCTCATCATCCTGCTTCTTGGTGCAGCTGGGTGTCAGGCAATTATATTCAGAAATAGTTTTAAATCCCCCAATAGTTACATGCACATTCTTGTAATGTTTTATGTTTTATTCAAATCACATCATGAGATCCTGATAATTTCTTTCAATAAAAAAATAGTCCATGTGAGCAGAAACACTGAAAATCGAGCACTCATCACCTCTTGCAATAAAAATGCAGCTCTTAGGAAATATATCAATTAAGGTGTTAAACTTTATTTGCAGGGGCAGGAACAAATGTTAAAAAAGCACCCTCCTGATGCATTTCAGAGACGAGCCCCTTTATCAGAGGGCTGTCTCCTCCACAGTCAGGAAGAAACTGAACTGAGGGTTATATGTTATTATCTGAAAGTAGCCTTCAATTACATTCCCAGCAATTGAAAAGTTGAAAACACTGATTGGGGTGGGGTTCTGTGCTTCACTCTCTGTCAAAGTTGCCATTAAAACTGTGAATTAAACTTTTGCTTTTTTTTTTTTTTGCTTGGACTTGAAGTTATTTCAGGTGTTCTATTTGGAGTTCAGTGGTTTGTTTTTTCTGTGACTATTAATCTTTAGCTTACATCCTTGCCAGTCCTGGGCTGTATGCATGGACCCTGCGTCTGTTAACATGGAAGAATACAGACCGACTGGACAGAATCAGGAGCTGGTATTTGATCTCAGCTCATTGGTGAAGGGTGTTTGAGAAGTGTGCACTGAATGACTGGAGGCCCTGTATTGCACTGCAGAGTTGTTAATGACTCTTTAATAAGTGTGGAAAAAAGGCTGAGACAGTAAACAAATCATTAAGTCTTTGTGAATCATGTTTTTTTTTCCGAAGTACACTTGAGTTACTAAACCGTGACTTGCTGTTCATAAACTGCTTCTCTCAGTGAAAAGTTGTAACCCACTCAGAACTCAGTGTGCTTACTCAAGTACTGATCAAGTGCATGTGACATATCAGTCCCCTCCCCCAGTTTTTTCAAACTTGAGTGCTGGGTGGTGAGTACTGGGTGGTAGAAACTGTGTAATGCTGCATGCACTGGATCAGTACTCTATGTAAGCAGACTGAGCTCTGTGGGTTAGTACTTTTCTAGGGAGTTTGCATTTTAATATACAGCAATTCACTGGTTAGTAATTCAAGTGTACTCTGAAAAAAACAACATGATTCAAATAGACTCGACTATGTATTTGTTTATAAAGAAAAGATTATTGGGATCTCATCACAATGTGATTTGAATGAAATACTACATACTGTATGTATGTGTGTGAGTATAAGGGATTAAAACTCCTGCCATCTATTCTTTTCAAGCTTTATGGAATGTAAATGTAAATGTTAATTCTAATACAAAATCAGAATGAACATCACTAGCACTTATGTATGCATTCAGCACAAACAAATTAACATGCTTGAATCAAGGACAGCAATAGCATAGAATGCACAAACTGTAATGTCTTTGCTAAGCAATACATTCTCTCTGGCTTTCAGGCGCTGTTTCAGAATGCTGGGGTTCACTACTATGAGCAGTGAACTGAATAGTATAAAATCCAAAGAAAAAACAAAACAAAAACAAGAACGGGACAAGAAAATACTTTAAAAGTTAGCTTTAATAAAATATTTTCTTAGTTATAAGACTGAATGAGACACATAAAAACTTTCAAGTCCCTTTTAAGTGTTTATCTGGGATCATAAAAACTGCATATCCAGTTGAGGCAGTCTTACTACATTCATTTGTGAAGGCTGTAGTGCCTCCCATCCCCCAATACACACACAAACTTACTTCAGAAATATAGCAATCAGATGGCAGAGTATCCCTCCTATCTTAAATCCCTTCTATCTTCTCCTTCTTCCTCCTAAATTTTCTGCAACACTAATTCCCCTTCTCTTTCTATTCCTTCTTTTTCTTTTTTAATTCAAACTTTATTGATACATTTTCCACAATAAAAGGCAGTTACCATGAGAATGAAACAAGAGTACAGCCACGTATTAAGATATAACTGCCCAACCCTCCCCTCCCTCTCCATACAGCAGTAACAAATCCATATATCCCATAAAAATAAAATCGTTACATAGAAAACTACAGGGCAATTTGACCTGAGATGTAACTAAGTCTGAGCAACTGGAATTAGAGAGTGAAGGGGATCCCATATTTTTGTATAAACTGCCAATCTGTTGTGGAGACTGGCAATCACTTTTTCTGTACATAGATTGGCAAGAATTTCATTCACCCATTCTTGAAAAGTCTGGGTGGACTTGTCTTTCCAGTGACATAGAATAAGCTTCTTGACAGATAAGGCTATCATTGATATATGAAACCTTCTGACTTTAACTCTAATAGAAGACAAGTCCCCTAGGAGACAAATATCAGGCGTGAAATACTCCTGAAGGCCCAGTAAAGGATCCAGGGAAGCCTTGATAGAATGACATAGACAAGAAATTTTAGGGCAGCTCCAAAACAAGTGAAGAAGTGTTCCTTCCTCCCGAGAACACTTAGTACATAAGTTGGAGTCCAAGAGACCCCATTTCTTTAACATAACTGGAGTGTAATACATATTATGTAAAATGTGATATTGCATGAGACGCAATCTGTCTTGAGAAACATATTTATGACAGGATCTCCACAGGGATTGCCAGTCGGGATGATACTGAGGAAGAATGGAGTTCCAGAACCTTGTGGGTCCAAAGGAGTCCCCATATCTTTTATGAAACAGCACCTGGTATAGTTTAGATATGATACCTGAAGATCCAAGTAATGAAGAGACTTCAGGTATCAGGGCCGTAACAGT
This sequence comes from Neoceratodus forsteri, assembly GCA_016271365.2. Lineage (NCBI taxonomy): Eukaryota > Metazoa > Chordata > Ceratodontiformes > Ceratodontidae > Neoceratodus > Neoceratodus forsteri. The sequence goes on from CM028130.1 coordinate 63,403,361, forward strand.
CTGGAAAGGAGGGGTATTGCCAAGGGCTATTGTAAGTAAATGCCTTAACTGTATGACTTTAAAGTGTGAGAGAGCTGGGATATTATATTTCCGAATAATATCTCCTACTGACAACCATTGCCCCTCTTCCTTCACCAAGGAGAGCACCTTCCCATTCCCCAGTTGGGACAACCATTTACGGGGAATCTGTTTCTTGTTAATGGTGAAAGATGGGGAGTTCCAGATGGGCTGGACCAAGTCTAACTGAGAGGTATATTGCAAAAAGGAACATAATTGTGCATATACCTTTAATGAAGTAGCTACTATAGGACATTTCTGAGCCGCACGCACCTGAGACATTTTAAGACAGAATAAAGTTAAGGGATCCAGGTTCACAGACCTAATTAAATCCAATTCAATCCTGAGTCATACCGGTTGCTTTTTTTCAGGGCCGGGACGTACCCATTTCAAACACTTTGCTAAGTGGCTGGCCCAATAGTATATAGCCAAATGGGGAATCCACAAGCCCCCCCCTCAGATTTTGGAGCTGCCAATTTATAATAGGCCAATTGAGGATATTTATCGGCCCAGATAAACCTGGTGAAAATGCCATGCAACTTCTTAAACCAGAGTAACAGGATAAAAGTATTGAGAAGAGATAAAGGGTAAAACATTCTAGGGTAAATATTCATCTTAACTATGTTGATCCGGCCCCATAATGAAATGGGGAGTTTGGACCACCTATCAAGGTTTTGAGTTATAAACTGAGAAAGAGATTCGAGATTTTCCTTAAACCATGTTAAGGGGTTATGAGTTAGTTTGATGCCCAAATACTTGAATGACCTGGGAGCCCAACATAAACCTGAAGGGCTAATATCAGTATTGAATATCTTGTGGCTTAAAGGAAAAAAAGAGGATTTATTAGCATTCAGTTTGTAATTAGATAGGGCACTAAATTTTGCTATTTTGCCTAGCAAAGCCGGAACAGAGGATACCAGATGGGATAAATGTACCAGCAGATCATCTGCATATGCAGTGACCTTGATTTCTTGATGCCCAACCCTAATACCGTGTATTAAGGCATTATTGAGAATATTTTGGATGAGAGGTTCAAGGTACAAATTAAATAACAGAGGAGATAAGAGGCAAACCTGTCTGGTACCTGAATGGAGTGAAAAAGGTTTTGAAAAGGCCCCAAGGGCATAGCCTGCATGCCATCATGGTGGGATGGTGGCCCCTCATGTATATATATGTTGAGCATGTAGGCTGTAGGGGTTTTATATAATGCAGCAATCCAGGATATAAAAACAGGAGGGAATTGGAAAGCTTCCAAAACTCAAAACAAAAAATTCCAGTTCACACAATCAAATGCCTTTTCAGCATCAAGGGAAACCAGTCCTGCGGGAAATCCAGCATCCCTGGTAGCCAAGAAGACATGAGAAAGGGTGCGCAAGTGGTCTGATGATGAATGCCCTTTCATGAATCCTACCTGGGCCATACCTATGAGCTCAGGGAGAACTACAGTTAACCTATTGGCTAATGTCTTTAAAAGAATTTTAATATCTTGGTTTAGAAGGGATATAGGTCTGTAACTTTGAACTAGCTCAGGGTCCTTATCTGGTTTAGGGAGAAGAACAATCAGGGCCTCAAAGAGGTGGGGGTCTGTCTCTGCTCCAGTTAAAATATGAGGGAATAGGCGATAAAGTACTGGTAGTAAAAGATCCTGAAAAACTTTGTAGAATAGGGAGGAAAACCCATTAGGGCCTGGGACTTTGTCTGCAGGTAACCCACTAATAACCTCAGCAATCTCTTCCTGGGATATAGGGGTAACCAAAAAACCCTTATGTTGCTCTGATAGGAAGGGCAGATGGGAGTCCCTCAAATAGTTCTCCGTACTGCTGGGACAAGGAGGAGACTCCATGTCACTGTACAGTCTTTCATAATATAGAGCCAACTTCTGTACTATCTCGGCAGGGATACTTTCAGGGACCCATCTGCCACTGCCCGAATTGGTGGGATGAATCTTGCAGATTCTTGCTATTTTATACGTAATGCCAGTAGGCGCCCTGCTTTCTCTCCCTGATCTGTATAATTAGCTCTGGTTTGAATAATAGCTAATTCTGCTTTTTCCCTTAACAACTCTAGGTATCTGTCCTTGAACACTAGGATCCTCCTCTTGTCTTCATCTGGGACACTAACCAAGGTGTTCATTTCAAGTGACCGAATTTGGGACAATAATGATAATAGTTCTTCCTCCTGTGCCCTTTTCCTACCAAGTTCCATACTGATAAGGATCCCTCTCATGTATGCCTTGAAGGCCCCCCACAAGATATCCGGTTTTGTACTGTCAAAAGGGTTAGATGAAAAAAAGCTCAATTTGCTCCCTTATGAGCTTGCAATACTTGGCATCTTTAAGAAGTTGTTCATTGAGCTTCCATCTGGTTTCCCTTTTAAGTAAATTAAAGAATGCCAATTTTCATAACACAAGTGAATGATCAGAGACAGGGCCAGGTTGAATCGAGGAGGTCTTGACCCCAGGTAAGAGAGCCTGAGAAATAAATATGTAATCAATGCGGGACTGCGAGCCGTGCACCATTGACCTAAAAGTAAACTCCCTAGAGTCAGGATATAACACTCGCCAGACATCACAGAGCCCGCACTGGTCTACTAAATCCTTAAAAGCCCTCTGCCCCGGAGACACCCCTCCCAGTCCACTGTCTGACCTGTCCAGATTAGAATCTATGACTTGATTGAAGTCGGCCCCCAGAATAATCCTGATAGGAAGCATTGGAAGAATAATAATTATGAGTCTCATGAAAAACCCTGGATCATCCATGTTAAGACCATATATACTACCAAGTAAAAGTGGAACTGACCAAAGAGTGCCTTTAACTAGAATAAATCTGCCCTCTGGATCTTTGATAACCTGTGTAGAAACAAAGGGAATGCTTCTATTGATAATAAGCATGACCCCACAACTATTAGTGGAGCCCTGAGCCTCATAAACCAGCCACACCTGTTGCCTCCTTAACTGTAAGGCTTCAGATTCAAGTAAATGGGATTCCTGTAAGAAAGTTATCTGAGAGCGCAGTAAACTTAAATGTTTGAGAACCTGATATTGTTTGGATTTTTTCCTGATCCCCTTAACATTCCAAGTAGCAAAAGTCACCTCTTTGGCTATCTGACAATAGTTATTGAACTTAGTATGTTCAGCCCTGCACACAGATTACATAAAACGTTCAACCATAATCCAGAGGTTACTGCTATAAAACCATCCCTCCTCCCCAACCTCCTCACAAATAACCCATCCCCCCTCCCCCAACTTCCTCCATTCCACCTAACAAAACCCAACATATACCACCCCCACCCAACCACCTATACTGCCATAAGCAACGTTTAGCATAGTACTGGGTCCTTTCCTCCTTCTCCCGCCCCCCGAAAATGCACCTCTGCTTACAGCCAATACAACAACATCCTCAATTAAATACTAAACAATGCAAATATTTTAACAACCCACAATAACTAGAGAGCGGTCCTGGGCTTCCAATGTAAATGCACATGGATGTAGTAAAATAATGATGAAAGAGGGAACAAACTAGCCTACAAATCACGTAAATGCACCAAATAGCTACGCGAGAACCTGAATGAAAATTAGTGGTTGTGCTGCCCCATGAGAAGCCTCTACACAAACCAGAACCAGATTGGGAAGCTAGTGGAGGGGAATAACCCCTTCCCACCAAAATGAGACCAGAAATCCAGAAAAGACACTGAGATCTTGGGTCCCAGGCAGAGAAAAAAGAGAAATTACAACTCTGCCTGGAGATTTACCAGCCCCTAGGCACAAGAACCCCCATTGGGGTAATTTGATGCCCTGAGTTTGAGACAAGAGACAAAACTGAGGGAGATCCTCCTTGAATTAAGAGCAGCACAGAGTTACATTTCGTATGTGCGATGCACCCGCTTGTAGCCACAACCCGATCCTGACAAGATAATTATATGAGATTACTGAGAAAGCCCAACACCGCTCCCATTTCCAACAATCTGCAAAGTGAAACATTAATCCTAAATTAGGTAACACAGACTTCCCCCCCTCTAATACTAATTTGTATAACTAAATGCACTGAAACACAGAACTCCTTCCCCAAATAAGCCATCCCAGTCATCCCAGGCATCCTTGCCCTGAACAGCAATTAACTTTGTAGAGTTAGGGCCTGAGAAATTAGTAACAGGTAGTCCATATTCTAATTAGCACAGTCCAGATGAGAGACAAGAACTTCCAAAGGTAGCTCATCGACATTATCTCCGTAGGCAAAAAGAGAAATAACAGTTCCAGTGAGGCAACTCCAGACAACCCCTCAACATGTAGACAGAACTTCTCAGGACTCTCGGAACAAGTCCAGTAGCACGGTTTTAAGGCTTGAAAGAGCAGATTCAGGATCTTCAAAATTTAACCAGGATCCGTTTACAAGAACTTGTAGCCTGGCTGGATATCCCATCCTAAATTTCAGGCCTGCAGTGATGATCTTAGATATGATGGGGTGATACGCTTTAATTTTCAAACGTACCGATCCTGGCAGGTCTTGTGCAATTCTCAATTTAGTATTCTCCCAACGAACCTCCTGTAAAGCTCTCATTTTCTGCAAGAAATGCTGCCTTTCTAAAAAATTTAAGAAACGGCAAATAATAGGTCGAGGGGCAGCATCTGGTAAAGGCTTCGGTCGCAATGACCTGTAAGCTCCCTCTATGATATATACTGGGCCGAAGGGAGAGGGGCCGGCAACCCATTCCACCAACTTCTTTATGAAAGCTACAGCATGCTGGCCCTCTTCTCCCTCTGGTAGCCCTAGTATCACCACATTGTTTCTGCGGCTACGTCCCTCCAGATCTTCAAGTTTTGCCTCCACACGAGATAGCTTCTGCCGCGTAGACACTAATTCAGGATCAAGTTTCTCTAGTCGTTTCTCCAAAGAGGCTATTCGGGCAGTGTTATCAGAGGCAGTTAATGAAACTTCATCCAGCTTTTTTGACAAAGTCTTCAGATCGATCGCCATTCCTTTCGTCTCTTCACAGAAGGGTTTAAACTCTTCTAAGAACCTATTAAGCATTAAAGGTCTTGTTCTCTGATTTGACTCAAAGGATCAGGCCTATCTGGCCCACCTGAGGCCCGAGATTTCTTTGGGGCCTTTTTGGGAGTAGCGGGGGGGTATGTTTCTGTGGCGCTTTCTTCATGTAAGCCTCCAACCACAGATTGAACTGACAAAACAGGTGCTCTAGATGTTCATCTGGCAGGAGGATTTAATAGCAGAGGATTTTGTAAAATTTAAATGTCTAAAAAAGATGATTTTATGATCAGGAGGCAGGAGCTTAGCGGTGGTGCTTCTACTCGGCACTCTGCATCACGTGATCTCCTCTTTCTATTCCTTCTAGAAAATCTACTGTTGGACAATCTGCTTCTTCTTACCAATTTCCTAAATGTTGGTCCTCCCTTCACCTTTCTATTGGTTCTGCCTCTTTTCCTTCCTCTCTAAAATCTCTCCTTTATTACTTTTGTTCTCCTATCTGCAACTGACTATGGCCCTCTCCTCTTCTTATCCCCTTTCTCTAAACCTACAACAGTGTGTTTTATCTTCTACTTGAGTTCATTTATTAATTTGGCTCTAATTATTTATAATTAGGCTTCATGCATTACTACATTACTGTCATTGACTTCTTATTTTCATCAGTTCATTGTTCAGCAATCTCCTTCTCCCCTTTTCCCCCAGGATGCATCAGGAAAAATGTTGTTCTCAGCTCATTCTGTCTTTCCTGGTTAAACTTCTAAAACAAAATAAAAGAAAATGAAAATGTTTGAAATGTTGAGATAAACTGATAGGATAGCAATTCATATTTCTATATCAGTATGATTCCACTTCAGTTTAAGCCATAGTTGCACTGTGAGCAGTTTGATATCAGAGGGCAAATATCTAGGTGAAAATGGGAACTGTGCAGACTTAGAATTATAAAGGTTGTTAGGTAATTGAGAATAAGTGTATCTGTAACATACCACTGATTATTACTCATACTGTCATTCGTCTCCTATACTGCTTCAACTTCTCTGTTGGTATCAGATTCTAGCAGATTCATAGTATTACAACTGCTTGGCTTGTGCTTTCTGGCAGAGGCTCATACATACTGTATAAGGTTGTATGAGTGTCAGTTCCATCCTCAAAAGCATACAGTGCTCCATCTTGACTTCCCTTATCTGACATATGCTCAGAATCACCGAATTCTTGCCTCAGTGATGATGGCACTATGTCAAACACAAGTAGGAAGAATATGCCAGGTATTATCCATGCATTATAGGAACGTGGTAGTGCCCCTATAGTCAGGGTGGCTGGTGAGGTCTATGTAAAACTCACTTTTTGTTTGATTCTTGCAGAAAGATGGCACTACATATTTACATGAAACATTCAGGATTTGCTGTATATGACAGAATCCATGATGTTTGAAAGTCTCATGTAAATCAGTTTAGCATATTTAGAGATATTAACATGTGAAAAATATTTATTTTTCCCATTTACTTCAATGGTATTTTTTTTCTTTAATTCTTGCTCTCATCTATATAAAAAAAAACTCCTTAAAATACAAAATTTTGTAGTGTTGTATTGGTTGATGGGGAATTATTTCCTAGGGGAGTATGCGATAATGTACCCCCCCAACCCACAACGGCTACTATATCTATATACATAGTGAGGATCTTAGTAAAAGAGTTAATAACCACAGGCATTTTGGGGGGACTGGGAAGAATAAGTTAGACAGTAGCATGTTTTTTACTTGAGTGGGCACAGTCTATACCCATAGAATGCGGATAATTGAATTTATCGTATAAGAATGTGACAGATATTATTCCATTGGTGTTATGTAGAATGTGATCTACAGTCCCTCAGGATGCTGTAGTCTTGTAATGTTTTCAGTAAGATAGGTAACTTCAAGAGAAAAATTCTTTAATGTGGAAAAACAAAATAGATGCACTCAAGGTATAGGCTTTAATGTCAGCAAATTAGAAAAATCAGAAAACTGAATCCATTGTGATTACCCAAGAATACAATTTATTAGTTTGGCTGACATAGTTTGAACAGGACCAAAAAAAAGGCACATACAAAAATATCCATTTCTATTTGGATTCCATCCTGAAGTCAGCTCTCCCCTCCATTTTTAGGGCTGCAGTTGGCACAGCCCAGCAGACATCTTGCTATGAAAAATTATTTAGCACATTCCTTCTGACTGAACATGTTGGAGTTGCACCACAGTAGCCTCTGCACTGAAAAGTTGCCCTGTCATTAGACAACTCTGTCCCAAAAAGTGATTTTATGATCCATGCGAGAAATCACCATTTGGGCAGGAGTTAAAATTGTCTCTGCCCTTGTTCATGAGGTGGGGTCATAAGTAGAGATGCAGCTAATTTAAATTTTGCCGGTCAAGTGAATGTGAAGTGGGCATTTCATGTTGTCACTCTGCTACGCAGAGTGGCCAATACAAAAGGCTCACTTCATCTTAAAATTATTTCTTTGCATTGTCACTCAGCCTTAATGTGAAATAAGGTGAAATGACAAAAATATTGCCAGCACCTCACACGCACAGTCACCAGAATTAATGTGCATCCCTAAAATGCTACTGTTTTGTGTCCAGAAAACTCCCCAGTGCTGACGAAGTGAAATGAGAGCACAACAAGAAATGCAAAGTCTCTCAGAATTAATGGTGCACTCAGTCATGTGTGCAGTGGCCACACACAGTCACCAGAATTCATGTGCATCCCCAAAATTCAACTGTCTTGTGTCCAGAAAATTCCCCAGTGCTGCCAAAGTGAAATGAGAGGGTAACAAAAAATGCAGTCTCCCAGAATTAATGGTGTACTTTGTCATGTGCACAGTGGTCACACAAAGTCACCAGAATTAAGGTGCATCCCCAAAATGCTACTGTCTTCTGTCCAGAAAACTGCCCAGTGCTGATGAAGTGAAATGAGAGCACAACAAGAATGCAAAGTCTCCCTGAATTAATGACACACTCAGTCATGCATGCAGTGGTCACATACAGTAACCAGAATTAATGTGCATCCCCAAAATGCCGCTGTCTTGTGCCCAGAAAACTTCCCAGTGCTGACTAAGTGAAATGAGAGCACAACAAGAAATGCAGTCTCCCAGAATTAATGGCACACTCAGTCATGCAAGCAGTGGTGACACACAGTGGCCAGGATTAATCTGCATCCCCAAATTGCTACTGTCTTGTGTCCAGAAAATTCCACAGTGCTGACAAAGTGAAATTAAAGGGTGACAAAAAATGCAAAGTCTCCCAGAATTAATGGTGCACTCCATCATGTGTGCAGTGGTCAGACACAGTCACCAGAATTAACATGCATCCCCAAAATGCTACTGTCTTGTGTTCAGAAAACTCCCCAGTGCTGACAAAGTGAAATGAGAGAACAACAAGAATGCAAAGTCTCCCTGAATTAATGGCACACTCTGTCATGCGTGCAGTGGTCACACACAGCCACCAGAATTAATTTGCATTCTCCAAATGCTACTGTCTTGTGTCCAGAAAATTCCCCAGTGCTGACGAAGTGAAATGAGAGGGTAACAAAAATGCAGTCTCCCAGAATTAATAGTGCACTTTGTCATGGGTTCAGTGGTCACACACAGTCACCAGAATTAATGTGCATCCCCAAAATACTGCTGTCTTGTGTTCAGAAAACTCTCCAGTGCTGACAAAGTGAAATGAGAGCACAACAAGAAATGCAAAGTCTCCTAGAGTTAGTGGCACACTCAGTCATGCACATGGTGGTAACACAGAATGGCCAGAAATAATTTGCATCCCCAAACTGCTACTGTCTTGTGTCCAGAAAATTCTCCAGTGCTGACGAACTGAAATGAGAGGGTAAAAAAAAAATGCAAAGTCTCACATAATTAATGGTGCACTCCATCATGCATGTAGTGGTCACACACAGTCACCAGAATTAATGTGCATCCCTTAAATGCTGTTGTCTTGTGTACAGAAAATGCCACAGTGCTGACAAAGTGAAATGAAAGTGTAACAAGAAATGCAAAGTCTCCCAGAATTAATGGTGTACTGCAAACGCAGAGACAGATTAAGATTGCACTACACACTCAAGAGGTGCAAGCACAAAGGCACAACAACACCTAACCAGTGCTCACAAGTCACAAATCCACAGCTGGAAAAAAATATGTTTTGCCGGTTGGGGAGTTAGTGCACAGCAGTAACAGTCCACTACCAGTAAAGATACCACAAAGCAGTATAAAAAGTTCATGCAGGTGTGGTGGATGGCAGGTTCACACTGCTGCAATTACTCTGTGGCACAATAAAAGTTGTCTGATTTAATGGCATGCTTTGCACTCACACTCACACACACGCACACACACACACACTACAAGTAATTTAACACTTCAATTACAAATTTTTCTGGGGCCTGTTGTTTGTTATTAATATTGGGGGGAGACACTGAAGTAAATCCAGGGCCTGATGACTTAAATATGAAGTTTTTACATGATAATGCATGAAGTATTGGGGCAAAAAATTACATTTTGCAACTTTTTTAGCAAATCATGACCCATGAATATTGGGCTTGAGTGAAACATGGCTTTCAAATAAACATCATGATAATGAATTTGGCATGCAGAATTATTGTGTATGGAGGGCAGATAGGAAATCTAGAGGAGGAGGGGTAATACTTTTTATAAAAAGAGCTCTTGGTCACATAGAAATTTTGTTACATGGTAGTGACAAAAATATGGAATATTTAGCAGTAAAATTAGAGCAGATTGAGCTGGTTGTTTCAATTGTTTAGTCACCTCCCAAATCAAATATATCAGGTTTAGAAACAATATTAACAAAAATAGTAGATAAAGTGGGAAGTAGGCCTCTGATCCTGGTGGGTGACTTAAACTGTGATTAGAAAAATTCACAGGGGAGGCTCTTAAAAGATATAGGGCTAGATTCACAACACTTTCTGAAGGTGCAAAACCTTCCCTAAGTCCCCAAAACTGTCATAGCTATGGAAACAAAGGGCACTTTGCACTGGGTGCTATTTACAAAACCCTCTGCAGCTGCAGAAAACAGCACTAAGGACTGTAGAAAAAAGTGCAGCTGCAGAAGTCCCTGAGGAAAAAAATGTGTGAGATAAGTAAGGCACAGCCCCTGAAAGGCTATTCACAACCAGTTTTTTTTCCGCAGCTGTTGAAAAAATGTTACTGAAAGTGGAATGAGGTGTAAATCTCCCTCAGCAAACTGCAGTAGTGCCCCAGCAACTGGAATCAATTAAGGTGGAGGTGAGGCACAGGTAATAGCATCCCAGTTTGTATAACAGTGGCTGTTATAACAGTAACAAAAGCATACATTGCCATGATATGGCAACAGGCAATAACCACCAGACACAGTGCAGCCCATGCCAGAGCCCCACAGGCACCAGAGCCTGGCCAACCTGCAGTGAGTGCTACCCCTGCAGGCAACAGGAACACCCCAGGGAGAGAGGATCAGCAGTGACAGTTGGCCACTGTGGTGCCATAGTATTGCTGGTACCTGTAGTGCTGAAGTGGTCCCAGTTGAGGGACTGGTTGCTGGTCTCTTTGTGGGTGCCTTCAGCTTCATTCTATGGCAACCCTGTTATAGTCTGCTCTTCCAGCTAATTAAGTTCACTGTTGCTGTGCCTCCTAAGTTATTTCCACAGCTTCAGATTCGCAGTTGCAGATTTTCAGCACATGCGCAATTTCCACAGCTGCTGAATTTATGCAGCTGCAGGAGTTTTACGAAATTCCACACCTGCTCAAAATTTCTTTATGAATATCATACAACTGCATTTCCACAATGCTGCAGGCCTTTTTCCCATAGCTGCGGGATTTTTGGCATTCTTTGTGAATCTTGTCCATAGTTACTACCTTGGGGATAAAACAACTTATTAAAAGTCCCACCAGATATACATCTAATGTAACGAATGGATCCATTTTGGATCTGATTTTGGTTTCTACTCAGATTGAGATTGAAGCTTCAGGTATTTTATCTCCTTGCCTTGGAGATCATAACCCAGTTTGGTTTACCATGCCACGATCCCAGTTTCAGAATGAACCCGCTTATCAAAGCCAAAATTAGACCAGAAACTTTAGAAAGTTTTCTGAAAGCTGATTCTTGGACAGTATAGGTAAAGAAAATTGTGACTGCTGCAAATTAATCCCAGACATTGATACTGCGATTGATTATTTTACTCATACTTTTGGAGAAATCTGTGATTTGCATGCACCCAAAGTTAAAAGATTAAAAAAAATCTTTTAAGTTACCCTGGATCAATGATAGATTATTAAAGCAAATTAGAATTAAAAATAGAATTTGGAAAAAAGCTTTGAGATCTAAATTAGAAAAGGATTGGATATGTTTTAAGACAGCTAGAAATAAGTGTAAAAGGTTAGTTAAATCCTTTAAAATTTTGTATTATAAGAATAAAATTGACGAGTACTGATCCAAGACATGTTTGGAATATGGTTAAACAACTGACCAAACCAGGAGGAAATTCCCATGAGGAAATAATAATGATAAAGTATGGAGATACGTTTATTGAAAATCTGAAGGATATTTATAAAGTGTTAAATGACTTTTTCATTGATCTTCCCAACTGTAACATTCCTTATAAATACAATTTGGAACAACAAGAAATAACACCTTTACATGATGGACTGCCCCCTTTTAGATTTAAAATTCTTACAATTACCAGTGTTTATAAAGTATTACAAAAAATAAATATTCATAAGGCTTATGGTAGTGATGGCCTTGAAGGTAGGTTTTTGAAGCTTGCAGCATTTCATATAGCACCAGTTATTGCTTATTTATTTAATTGGAGTCTTCAAATTGGTCACTTTCCACTTTCTTGGAAAGAGAGTAAAGTGAAACCAATTTACAAGGGGGGAGGAGTAGCAGAAGTAAATAATTATAGGCCTATAGCCCTGTTACCTCTTTTATCAAAAAGTTTAGAGAAACTTATTTCTGTCCAGGTCACGGATTACTTGGATGAATATAGTCTCTTAACATCCAACCAATCAGGTTTTCGAAAAAATTATTCTACTACAACAACCCTTTTAGAATTTAGTAACCTGTTAAACTGGTCTTTGGGAAATAATATGGAGACAGCAGTGATATTTGTAGACCTTTCGAAAGCCTTTGACCTGGTGGACCACCCCTTATTGATTGAAAGACTGCAAGGGATAGGCATCAGAGGTGGCTCTCTAGATTGGTTAAAATCTTATCGCGCACAGTGGGTGGAGGTTCAGGGTTATTCATCAGAGAGCAGAGGGGTTACCAGGGTCGTTCCTCAGGGATTGATCCTGGGACCTCTTTTGTTTCTTATTTTTATAAATGATCTTCCACTAGTATCTGAGCATACAGAAATTCAGTTATATGCTGATGATGTGGTTATTGTTGCATCTGGCCAATCGACTGATGAGTTGAAATCAAACTTGCAGTCAGATTTTTTAAAGATTGAGGGGTGGTTCACCATGGTTCACCATGTCAAGGTTGATTATGAACACAAAGAAAATGAAATGCATGACATTTTTATTAAAAAAAAAAAATGATACTCTGTCTAAGTTACAGATTTACACCTAAAATGTAACTGAATTAAAACAGGTCGAGAATTATAGTTATTTCGGAGTGATTTTTGATGAACAAATGTCTTTTGCTCATCATATCATGGATCTAGTAAAGAGTGAATAAAAGGATAGGGGCCTTAAGAAGAACCACAGAATGTTTGACACCAACAGATAGGAAGAAGTTGGCACAACAGTTAATTATTCCAGTGTTAACATATGGTGAATTGTTATATAGAGGAGCCAATAAAACAGTTTTGGCCAGGTTGGATAAAATGCATTTCTGAGTGGCCAGATATGTATTAAAGGAGAATTTTCATTTTCACTGTTTACTGTTAAGTAAATTAAATTGGCTGTCCTTGGAAACAAATTATGTATGTCAATGGTTAATTCAAATTCATAAAATGAAATATCTTTGTTTAAATCATCCACTTTCAATACTGTTAATTCCAGTAAAGCAATCCACAAAGAGAACATTAACTAGATCATACAAAATCACACATGCCCCCACAATGCAAAGCATCATGGGCTGCATATGCAAATCACCACAGAATGTTATGCTGGTCCAACTTTAAGCAGAATTGCATGGTGCCAAAAGGCCTCTCACACAGTTTGCAAAGGGTGCTAACAGAAGACATAGACACGTGTTTCGTCCTACCAGGACTCATCAGTATGCCTCGTCTTTTTGACACCCCAGTGGAATGGACCAGCTACCCTTAAGGCAGTGTGCCTTGGATATATTGTGGTGAACCCATTAAAATAAAAAACTATTTAAAAGACAAAGAACCTCTGTGTGCAAACACTGAGGCAAGGGTTACCCCAAAGGGCATTTTGCTGGGAAGCCAAGTTTCAAGAAAATACAAAATCACACATGCCCCCACAATGCAAAGCATCATGGGCTGCACATGCAAAATTAACTAGATCAGTTCATTTAAATAAGATTACTTTAGGAAAATCATGAAATAAATATGGGGATAGGACTATAATTCACCAAGCCGCTGTTTTCTGGAATTCTCTTTCTCCAGATGTAAGGGAAATTGTAAATCATTCTACATTTGTTCATATTATAAAATATCTGAACATTCATATTTGTAATTGTTAATTATTTTTTATTATGTGCTGTCAAATTGGATAAGGTTTGTATCTTTGTGCAAAGATAGAAGGGAGTATAATGTTTATCATTTATTTGTTGCTATATTAGTAACATTTATATTTCATGTTAATGTGTTTGTGTTTGTGTCTATATTGAAACTTGTATGTTTTCAGATAGGGTTACACAGGTCTGTCTTGCAAACTGGACATTTTGTCCAAATGACATGTATTACCTGTATACAAATACACTTTTACCTACCTAATGCATAACAAATGGAAAACCTTTAGTAATAAAACCAAATGTTTTAAACAAACTGAAATTATACACTGCTGCACCACAGCAATCAACAAAAAAAAAGTCTAGAATTACTGAACATATTATAGTGTACATTAACACAGTTATACAAGAAAAATATAACCAAAACAGAAAGACTGCCTTTTTCTCCCAGTTAATCAACCTACACCACAGATTTGCCCCTTCCCCAAAGCACACTTCACAGTACACAGACTGACTACACTAAATTAACATTCAAAATCCACACACAAACAATAAATACTCAATGATATGAGCACAGGAGGGTTTCCTACAATCGATGTACTAAATTTTGAGCAAATAAAATGGTTCAAAAAGGCTTTTTGAACAGCTTTTAGAAGATTTGAATTGCAGAGCTTTGAGGGGAAACTATCTCCATCTTCCACTACACACACTACACAGAACTGAGGTTGTGCAGAACAATCTAGATCCCATGTGACCTGCAATCCCATGAAGCACCTCAAAATTCACCTTGGAGCTCAACAATAAGGCGAAGTGATGTGAAGTACCTTGAATTCAAGGTACTTCACCTTAAAATTGGTGGAGAAGTGATTTGGGGAAGGCGGAATAATGTAAAGTCATTGATTTCAATGGACTTCGCATTCCTCATCATGACGTGAAGTACTCCGCCTTGCATTGTGGGATACTTTGTGGATTCCACGTTACTCCATGAATCACTTCATGGAGCAAATTTCAGCCACTTCGACTACCACTACTCAATAAGAAGGCTATATTGAAAATTTGGTGTAAAAATATTAAAAAAACATTGTTATGAGCCTATGTTGAATTTTGCAAATGCAGACTTGTAACTTTGGTACTTTTTTATTATTTTTACCCCAAATTTACAACATAGCTTTATCTTTACAGTACCCCATGAATGTGACAGCTGTCATTTTTCAAATCCTGGGCAAAATGTTTTTTCACATACTTAAAGGTGATTTTGCAGTCCCTGTACAAAATCACCTTTCAGATAGGAGTTGAAAATCTTCTCTGCCCATGTTCATGAGGCAGGGTCATAAGAAAGCTATGTTCTAAATTTGGTATAAAATATATTTTTTTAAAGTTATGTGGCTTTGATGAATTTTACAAATGCAGGCTCATAAGTCTGATAATATTTCATATTTTTACCCCAAATTTTCAACATAGCAATTTCTTTACAGCACCTCATAAATGTGACAGTTATTATTTCTCAACTCCTGCTCAACATGTGTTTTTGCATCCTTTAAGTTGATTTCACTGTCTCTGCCTGAAATCAGCTTTAGGTCAGGAGTTAAACATTTTCTCTGCCCTTCTTCATGAGGCACGGTCATAACAAGACTATGTTGACAATTTGGTGTACAAATATTACAAAACAACAAATTTATGAGCCTATGTTACATTTTGCAAATGCAGGCTTGTAACTTTGGTAATTTTCAATATTTTTATCCCAAATTCCTCAGCTGCAGCCCTATCAGCTCCAGTCAGAATTTGTTTATCACTATCTAGCTAGTTTTTCAAATACTCTGCAAAGCCACAGCTCGGATACTTACAGTTCACCAGTTCACAGGGGGTGGGGCTCAGCAGGTTGGATCTGGTACAGTACTGCAAAGGTATCCTGTTGGTGGTGCACCACAAAGCTGCAGAGCTGGTTGACTGGAGAAATGAGGAACACTGGCCTTGACAGCTTCACCTCAGAGGACTTTGTAGACAGTTTTTGGCAGGCAGACCTCTCATTGTCTTCCTTGCTGGTCTTCTTTCTTCTTCAGTCTAGGGACTAGGGAGGGATTCCCTAGACCCCTCTGTTGCACATCCCTTTTAGGCACAAGATGCAACTGGTGTGTGGCTCAGTCTCTAGCACCAGCTCTCTCTTTTTTTCTCTAGACACAACTGTGGCTGTGTTCTGGCACAGTCTCTAGCTTCAACACATACCTAGTATTTCAGGTTTGTAGCAATCTCAATTAGGACCACACAATTGCTGTCTCCACTATCACACTCTCTTCCTCTGGTTGCTTTTTCTGAAGGACTCTCTCTGTCTTCATTAGACAGCAATACCACTTTTGTTGCCCAAACTCTGCAGTCTTTCTTTCCTGCAGTCATTGGGTTTCTAGGCACTTTTCCTGCTGTAACAAGCTGGGTCTGAACTGGCTGTTTACTGCTGAATACATGCCTTGGGCTGGGTAGCTCCATAGCAGTCTTTCCTGTACTCCTACACACACTCCAGTCCCAAGAAGAACCTCCTTTGGAAGGCAAAACAGTCCTCTATCCTGTTAGCAGTCCTCCCTTCTGATTGGCTACTTTTCTTCTGGGCAAAATCTGTTGCCCTACAACCATTCTGAGCAGCCCCTTTTCCTTTCAGTCTCACGGGGTTGCCACATTGGCTTATGTTTTATGCCTCTCTCTGCAGTCTTGTATAGTTTTCATTATGCCCTTACAAGGGCAGAAAACATCCTTCCTCCCAAGCCCAGAGGCTTTATTCTGCAGATCCCCAACTCATCTACCTGCTCTGGAGCTGGGATAATAAAAATATGGGTGAAGCTGAAAACACTCACTTGGAGCCATGGTGCCTTTAAATTTTGTTCCTTCAGTGGCTGCACATGCCCAGTAAAGTGTGGGCTGCCATATTTATTTATATTCAGCTAGTCCAAATATATGGAGGCTCCCAGGACTGGTAAACTGTTATTTTTAGTGCCCAAAGGTGTGAGAGAAAGTCTGGAGCTTGGCATCCATCTGAACATGGGGCCAAGACAGTGGGAGTTCAGTAGCCACAGCCGCAGAGTACAACAGGGCCAGCTGTCCTGAATCCCACCAGGGCCACTGCAGGACACCCTCAGGGGAGCAGGGGGTCAGAGCCCAACAAGTAAGTCCAATCAGAAAGCTTACATAGTGACAAAAGACTGATGCTGTATCTCCCCACTTCATCCATTAAACACATAAAGGTGCAGTTACAAAATTCTCATTGTGCTTGAATTCAGTTCTGCCATGTACTTAATGCACAAAACTCTATATCAGATGAAAACTGCAGAATTTGGTATTTCAGTGAGAAAATAAGTGCAAAGTTAAACATCTCACCTAGTGGAGACACATTTAAGCCAAAGGAAAACTTAGAATCCATCCAGTCTGAATATAAAAATAACTGGTACCTAATTCAAACACACAACAGCAAGGCAGTCTGTTTAGGCTGGAGTCAGGAAGCACCTGGTGCACTGTGGGACTTGCAGTTGATATTATTTTAAAGAGACAGAGCAGATTTGCATTCAGTGTCAAAATCATTCAGAAATTCAAGTGACAGCCACAGGGATGAATAATCACTGTAGTAAAATCTTCTCTGCAGGCAACCAAAAAGATATGCACAATTCTTTCTTTCTTTCTTTCTTGCAAAGAAAAAAACGTATCCAAGGACTGTCATATCCTTAAAGGCTTTAGTCATTAAAAAAAACACAAAAAACAGGCAACTGGGGTGTGTATGTAATGAATATTATTTTCCAAATACCATGAATAATACACTAATAGTATTACTGAACCACAGTCAAATGAGTGAGTGTGTTTCTTTTTGCTAATTTTGATTGCTTTACTGGTGTCCAGGAACAGACCTGGTCCTGTTATGAAGAGTATAGCCCATGATATTGGTGGCCACGATTGAGTGCTTTCAAAAAGGGTGACTCAGTTGCATTGCCTGTCCACAGGGCTATCAGGCAGGGAGAGTGACTGGATTGGGAAAGGTCCACGAATATAGCAACAGGATGTTTCTATATGTACATGTGCTCATGGTTGAGTTAGCATTATGAGCAATGGGTGGAAGGGGAGGGAGGGTTTGTGGGGTGTAGTGTAGTGTAGTTGTGGGCTGCTGAGCTGGCCTTGTGGTGTGGAGGGTGGGTGGCAGGCTAGGGTTGTGAGGGTGCTGGATTCAGGTCCAGGCGCACATTTGTTTTGTTGCATCTGGCCATGAAATTTATTTTATCCAGTTTTGCACTGCCCCTGACATGCACCCCCCAAGTTGAGAATCCTTTAGTAGTGGGGGGTGTGGGTGGTGCAGCCCCCTGCATAAAGAAAAAAGCACAAGTCCCTGGTGCCCTTTTGCTTTGTGCCGGGAGTGTACATTACCAAAATTGATTTTCAGTGATGCACACTTGCCCTAATGGCAATCGCCTTTCCACAATCGCCTTTATCACATGGAACCATGAAGAGTGCTGTGGTTTTAGATTGCTTCACTTGTTCAATGCCTACAGTACCATGCCCTAATTTTGTGGGTGGGGTATTGGATATTTAATATCAGTTTCATTCATGAACCTGAACAGGAGTTTAATGATGCAACAGTGCAGACACCTTAACCTAATGTGAGGCCATTCGGCATGGCTAGTAGCAGAATGGAGGCCACACTGCTGAAAGCATCTTCCACAGATGTGCCACATTTGTATGGAAAATGCTATATAAAACATTTTTTTTCCTTTCTTTTCTGCCCTAATGAGTGGTTGATATTAAAAGAGGCATTAGTTGTAGCAAGTCACAAAGTAACACCAGACTGAAGAAGCATTTGCCAATGCCAAATGTTCACCACTTGCATTGCTGTTGTGCTGGGTTTTGCTTGCACACATTTTTAAAATATATTTACCTAGTATACACCAGATGAGATGCAGTATCTAATTTTCAGTGGTGTTCTGCTTTTACACATTTTTAAATTGTATTTATCCAGGATAGGCCTGCTGACAGGCAATATCTAATTTTAGTGGGCATCCAAATATTGACCCCACATTTCCAATAGTCTTTTTATGACCTGACATTATGATCAAAACTAGAGATGTGCAATGTTGGCAACATTTGCTCCACCAACTATTTTGTGAATCGCGCTCTAGTCACAAAGCACAATTTGTGAAATGTGCCATTTCATGAAGCGCAGAACAACAACAAAGTGTAGAATTTCACAGGTGAAATTCCACACTATGCTGCAACAACTTGGTGTCTACTAGTAGTAGTGGGCCCCCCCCCAGACTGATCACCAACCCCAGAGTAAAAAAAATATAATCATCAATTAAATCCCTGGTGTCTAGTGGACTCCCCCCTGGCTGATCACTGGTTCCAATGTAAAAAAAATATATAAAATCATCAATTAAATCCCTGGTGTATAGTGGATCCCCCCTGCCGATTGCCAGCCCCCAATGCAAGAACAAAATATAATAATCAATTTATTCCCTTTTATCTTATGGACCCCCCCTCTCTATCAGGTAGTGCCCCACCACCTTGATCTCCCTACCCTGACCTGTGACCAGCACAGCCCTCCACTCTCCATCATGGCTCACTGCCCAACTGACCTGGAAGGAATGAGCATGTGTTTGTACAAGTATGTGCCCATTCATTCCAGGTCAGTCAAATGGTGGAGAGTGGAGGGCTGTGCTGATCACCTACTTGAGGTCTGGAGGGGAGTAGTGTGATGTGGCACTACCTGATGATGGGGTCTGTTAGACACCAGGGATTAAATTGACAATCAATTATTTTTTTCATTTGGAACAGTGATCTGCAGGGGGACCACTAGACACCAGGGATTTAATATACATTTGTTTTACATTTGGCCAGTGATCGGGGGGGGGCACTAGACACTAGGGATTTGGAGGATTTGCAATTTGTAATTTATCCTTGCTTTTTTTTTAAGTGCAATTTGCACTTAAAAAAAAGGCAAGGTGAAGTTACAAATGTCAATTTTTCATTTAACAGGACACCTTTGCGAATTGATCCGAGGAGGCGAATTTGATGACTTCACTGAAAAATTCACAGGCAAAGTAAAAGTGTGCTGCATCTTTAATAAAGAGAGGTGGATTTTTTAAATGCCATCTGACAGGGGATTTTGCAGTACAACTGTGAAAACAAGCTTCAGAGGGAATTTTCTTCTGAAAGGTGATTTCACAGTGCAACTGTGAAAACAAGTTTAGGAGGGGATTTGAAAAATATCACCCATCATGTTCAGGAAGTGGGGTAACACAGGTGATATGTTGAACATTAGGGGCCAAAATCTACAAAAACCCAGACCTGTGCACTCTCCGAGTTGGATGCCCCCAGAGTTAGGCACAACCTCCAAGTAATGGGGTGTGGGGGTGGAGCCCCACACAGAACAATAAATAAAATGAAATTGCTCAATGCGATTGTGACGCACGACATTCTGCAGTGTGACATTATGACACAGTGCCACCAGATACAAACTACAAAAGGTTGTATATTGTTTGAATACAAATATACTAGCTTCAGATATGTTATCCACATATGAATAATGAGCAGAAAGCACCAGCAATAGTAGACTTAAACTACATACTGTTTATATTCCCTCTAAAGATCCTGAGAACAGTAGGATAGCTTTGAAAAATGTGACAGTTAGACACAGTTCAGTTTATTGTTCATATTTTTATTGTAGTCCTTTTTTCATTTGGACTCTATTATCCATCCCTCCCCATTGTCCTTTTCTGCTGTCTGCCAAAGCCCCTTCACACCACCTCCAAAACTTACCCAATCTACTTCTTATCTCATTGTGTGAGAGGGACTCATATATGGCAGTGGTGCGGTGCCTTCAGGGTTGCAGCATCATTCAGCCAATGGGGTTCTTTTCCAACTGTTATTCACCTTGCGTCACAGCTGATAACATGCCATGGTGTACATATAGACCAGTATGATGGTGCATGCTTTTAATATCTGTCTTCAGCTTTCAATTCTGGTGACCACTGCTGTGCCACCTACTCTGGGGTAGCCAAGCAGCAGTTATGCAATGTTCCCCACCTGAAAGACGAGATCTGTCAATGTATGCTAAATCCTCCTTCCCCCACCAGCCCCTGAGAAACCTTGGTCCATTCTGAAAACCTGAATCACCAATGAGGTAGGTGGCGAAACAGGTATCCAGCACTTTCAGGCTTTCACACTACTGGCCCAGTTTCAAATTTTCTGCAGTTCAGATTTCCTTAGAAAATACTGTGTGTGACTCGGGGGCTGAACATGCATCACACTGTTTTACACTTCTGTGTTTTTACCATCTGTATCATTCAGGCAGAATTATTTTTGTGCAGTTCTTTCCCCTTTTTTAACAGCTGTAGGGGTGGAGCCCTGCAGACGTCTATCTATCACTTGGGGAAAAAGGGCACTTCAGACACCTTCAGAAGCACAATTTCAGACATGAACCATGATCCTTCCACTACCTGAAATAACTATGCTGAGGAGGGGGGAGAAAGAATTCCTATCCTACATGTAGCATTCTCCTGCCAGCTCAAATTACAATCAGTGGAGTGTAAACAACAAAGACAGCTTGTTTTAGTGTTAAACCCTCTTGTTGCACATTTTTATCAAACCAATGCTTTGTTGGCAGGAGTGTGGTGCTCCCATATTTCTTAACATCTTCAGTGATTTCTTTTTTATATAGTTCTCCAGGCTGCAGTCTTAAATCAGCAACTAAACAGTCTTAAAGCACAGCAGTAAGGGAATTTTGTTTTATACTGTAGCTTCTCTGCTACAATCCTTCACAGAGGAGCAGGCAGTCATTTTGATGAGCCTCCAATTGAGTAAAACAGGCAGTCTCATTTATAGTAAATATGTTTGTTTGCTAGGTTAAAGTTACTTTCCCTACTAAGGTAAGTAAAGATCATGTAACCCTCTGTCAAGGTTTTGTATTGGCAATTCTGTGGAAGAATGTGGGTGGTTACACTTAATTTGCATTTGTAAGGAGTTTCCTTTTAAATATTGCTTAATTGATACTAAAAGTGATAGATTTATTGGTGCCTGTGTCTAATGGCTGTCTTCCTCTGTGACTTGTATGGTACTGTAAGCAAGAATCTACTCTATTTAGCACTATAATCAAACATGTAAACAGTAGGATAGAGTATGACATTAAACTGGGATTACACTTATCTGATACCTGCCCTATAGTGGTGCCTAATTATGCAGTTATGACAGCAAGGGCCCTGGAGTTGAATGAACTGCTCTGCTTTGACTTGTCATATTGTCTCCTACATATCTACTTGTGTGATATTTTTCTGTTTGCATTAAATGAAGCATTTGACTGATGTGGTAATGCTATGTATTTTTTGCTGTCCAAACAAACAAGTGTAAGTCAGTGCCACACATGTTTGCTTTCATGCTGTTACAAATTTGAAAAACAGTATCTTGAGGCTAAAAGCAGATCTTTCTTAACCCATGAGCCATCATTTCATGGACATTGGGTTTCACTGGGCTAAAGAGTATAGGCCCCAATATTCAGAGCTGGTCATGTGCGGTCTATGGCAGTTTGTGCACAACCTGCCTGGAAGGCAATATTCAGACAATTAGCTCACTGCAACTGGAGCGTGCAAACGGTCTAGATATGGGGCCATGTTAATACAGTGCATAGTGACTTTGAACAATGCTGACACAGGCCCAGACTGATTATGACTGGCAGGAGTGCAATGGAGTTAGCACAGATCAAATGGGATAGCAGCAGGTCTCCTTTGGCCCATATTTAGCCTGAACATGCCAATGATCCCTTTGGGCATGGAAGGCACCATTGCCCATTTGCATGCCCATTACAGGCCCATTAACATGTGTACATTGTCCCCCCCCACACACACACTTTGCAGCTGTCTTACATATTCCTTGTAGTCTAGTAGTCCACCACCCCCCTATTTGCCTGTCCTCTAGCTGTCTCAAATATTTCTGATGGTGTAGTCTTTCCTGTACCCCCTGATTGACTGTCCTGTAGATGTTTTGAATATTCCTGGTAGTCTAGTGGTCTCCCAACCCCCTCCATAAAGGCATCTGATCTTCTGTCAACCCGCCTTCTCTGGACCCTTCTTCCCACAACTTGCCTCCACTCAGGTCACCTAAGCCAAAGTACAGCAATAGTGACAGCGACGTACATAGCCCTCTTCTCACCGCCTTTGCTGGCCACCATCTGGTTGCCAGTGAGCGATCATGAGTACAGTAGACACAAGTGTTTGTACAATACTTACGATTGCTCAGCGATCATCAGAATGAAACCAGTTGAGGTGGTGAGCAGAGGGCTGTGCCAGTCATCACTATTGCTGCAGTTTGCATTATGTGACCAGGGCTGGGAGGGTGCCTGAGAGTGTGAGTCAGGAGGGGGTCCAATGCCTTTATGGGGGGACCACTAGACCACCAGGAATATACCAGACATTTGCAAGATGGGTGATATGGATGCATTTACAATGTATTTTCCCAGGACAGATTAGCTTCAATCAATCAATCAACTTTATTTTTATAGTGCCTTTCAAAGCCAAGGCACTGTACATTAAATGAATGCATAATAATAAAAAGTTTTAAACCAGCATTAAAATGTAACAACCATAACTAAATAAATGCCAGGCTAAATAAATGTGTTTTCAGACCAGTTTTAAAACTATCAATGGTTGGGCATTCTCTCAACCAATGAGGTAGAGAATTCCACAGGGTTGGTGCTGAAAAAGCAAAAGCACGAGATCCTGATGTCTTTAATCGAACCCTGGGAATCTCTAGCAATCCCTCATTGGCGGAGCAGAGAGGGTGGAGGGGGCAGTAGGGAATCAGGAGATCTTTCAGGTAGCCAGGTCTCTGGTCATGTAGGGCTTTAAAGGTTAGTAAATCAACCTTAAAGGTGATCCACCACCTAACAGGCAGCCAGTGCAGTTCACAGAGCACAGGTGTAATATGACAGGTTCTAATTGTACCAGTCAAGAACCTGGCTGCTGTGTTCTGCACCAGCTGTAGGTGGCAGATGTCAACCCCAGGTAGCCCTACATAAAGGGAGTTGCAGTAATCAAGATGGGTAGTGACAAAGGCATGGACCAATGTTGGAAGATCACCTGGAGGAACCAGGTGTTTCACCCGGGCGATATTCCTCAGATGGTAGAAATAGGATTTGACGACAGCTGACACCTGAGATTTTAGGGTCAAACCACCATCAAAAATAATGCCTAGATTTCACACCTGATCGGAGGTAGGGAGCGACATACCACCAAGTAACAAGCCTGATGGTTGTCCAGTTCCCAAACCCGCCCCCGGATGACTTGGGTCCACTACCAATACCTCAGTCTTATCTGAATTCAGTCTCAGCCAGCTTGAACTCATCCAGAGTCTGATCTCAGCAAGGCAATTGTTCAGCATGGAGAGTGCATCATCCTGGCTGGGCAGAAAAGACAGATACAGCTGGGTATCATCTGCATAGCAGTGAAAACCCAAACTGTATCGCCTGATGATTTCTCCCAATGGCAGCATATACACTGCAAATAACATGGGAGCTAAAATGGAGCCCTGCAGTACCCCACAAGGCAGGGAGTGAGTGCCAGAGGAATAAATTCCAGTGGCAAGTCTCTGGAACCTGTCTGTGAGGTAAGAATGAAACCATTTGAGGATTGTACCAGATAGCCCACAATAAACCCGCAGGCGATCCAATAGCACACCATGGTCTACAGTGTCAAATGCAGCAGAGAGATTGAGAAGGACCAGAATGGTACATGCCTTTCAATCTCTGGCCATTAGGAGATCACTCAATACCTGGACAAGGGCAGTCTCCGTGCTATGTGTCTTCCTAAAACCAGACTGGAGAGTATCATAGACATTGTGAGTAATAAGATGATCATCCAATTGCAACGCAACCGCCTTTCCAATAACCTTACCAACAAATGGCAGGTTAGAGATAGGCCAGTAGTTAGCTAGGCAATCTGGATCTAAGGTGGGTTTTTTAAGGAGTGGTCGAACGACCACTTCCTTGAGGGGTCAGGAAAGACCCCCCTCTCCAAAGACTTCCAGACAATGTCAGCAAAGATTGGGCAGATAACTTCTACACATCCTACTAAGAGAGGTGTAGGGCCTGGATCCAAACTACAACCAGTTGGTCGCAGTGTTTGGATGATCTTCACAATGTCACTGAACTCCAGCCGGTGAAACTGTGACCAGGCAGACCGAGTACATGCCATTTCCTGTTGACCACTGCAATCCCCTATAGGAGAGGTCAGACAGATACCAGACCTGATGCTGGCAACCTTATCTGCAAAGAACCGAGCAAACTCCTCACATCTTAGCTGAGAAAAAGCTTCTCTGGGCTGGAGGCAGATTAGATTGCACAATCTGTCCACAGTCCAGAAAAGCTAAGCCGGTCGGTTTTGTGCAGCAGAAATCTCCCTGGACAGGAACTCTGCCTTCTTACGGGTGATTTCTGATTGATAGCCATCGTAATGTGCCATCAACCTAAGCCTGTCAGCATCTTTGCCGGACTTCCTCCAGACTCTCTCCAACCTTCAGCCAATATGCCTTAACTCCTTCAAGGAGCCATCAAACCAAGGGCTCCTTGGACAGAGGGCGAGAGACCAAACATGAACAGGAGCAATCTTGTCCAGAGCATCTCCCACCACCTTATTATTGGCTAGTATGAGATCATCTGGACTCATGCATTCACTAGACAGGCCCTATAGGTCCAGTATCACCATTAGGTCAATGGGTTTTATACCCCTTAAAGGGTGGTACCGAACCATCTCCTTAGGGGCAGACCTATTGGGGGGGCCCTGAGACTGAACCTTATGGTGTGATGGTCAGACCAGCTGACTGGTTCCACCCCCAGATCAGCAATCTCCATACCCAAAAGGAAGAGCAGATCCAATGAATGACCTTTTACATGGGTCGTGGAGGTAACAACCTGTGTTAGGCCCATCATCATCATCAGTTGGAGGAAATTTTGACCAAAATGTGAGAGTTCATCTTTGACCCAGGCATTGAAGTCCCCCAGAACTATTAGTCTGGGAAACCTCAACACCATGTCGACGATGAAGTCTGCTATCTCCTACAGGAATTCTCCACCATCACCTGGTGGACAGTAAACAAGGAGAATCCCACAGCCTACACCCTCTCCCAGGATATATTCAAAGGATCTGGTACTTCCCAGTGGCACATACACAAGGCCCAGCTCAGTCTTAAACGTAATGGCCACTCCCCTGCCCCTACGATCCAACCTTGGACGGTGTATCACCGAGAACCCAGCTGGAACTGCTGAGGACAATATAGGACCTAGAGTTTCATCCAGCCAGGTCTCGGTGATGCAAGCCAGATCAGTTGATCCAACAAGATCAGCTATAATAGCTGTCTTGGTTTTAATAGATCTGGCATTACATAACACCGCCAAGGTGGGATGAGCTGTCGAGGAAGACCTCAGCACCTGTCCATTAAAATTGGAACCCTTGGGTATGGGGACAAGACATGAATAACTCCTATCCTGACCCCATTTTGCCCCAGGGCATATCCTGAACCCCAAAACCCCAATCCACCTGCCCCCTCCTGTCCCCCAACAGGCCCAGCTCTCCACCTTCGCCTACACTTCCTGAGAATGCCCAACGCACGACACCTAAAATAGGTGTCAGATGACAAAGGGGTGTATTAAAAGGGGCATAATTCCCTGAGCCTGGTGGTGGAATAGTGCCCAACTGTTGCTAAACCTCCCCAACACATAATAAACAACAACTAAGAAAAAAATAAAATAAAATAAAAATAAATTAACAAAAATAAACCAATCAATATCAAGTAACTTAAAAGAAAATAAATAAAGTCACTCCTCACTCTCTCTCACAGAGGAAGGAAACAAACAAAAACCAAACACTATTACATATTAAAGAAAAAATGAAATAAAAATCCAACCCAAAATATAACCCCAAATAACAATGAAATACAATTTTAATAACTGCAACAACAGTCTGAGCATCTGTTACTGTACAAATGAATCAATGTCCAATGTCTTCATGAGTTGCTGAGTTCATTAAAAACAAATAATAATAAATCCAAAATAAGGAAAGAAAAGTGTCACTCTCACTGCCACAGCAAAAGATATTAAATTTGAAATAAGAAAATTGAAGAAGTTGTGGCACTCTTACTATCATCAACTGCAATTTGAGTTATACATAGATCTCTGATATTGATGAAAAGCTCTCTCACTGCTTTCTGAAAAATAAATATAATTACAGTACCTGGAGATGATGAAAAATGAAAACAGCAAACCCTTGTCAGTCAAATCCAGAGAGAGTAGTATCTATAGTGCTGGCCAAAGGAAAAATTGGGGGAGGCCCAGATCAAGAGATGCCCCACTTAGCCCACCAAAGTCACGCAGTCAAACTAAGGGTCCGTGAGGAGCCCAGGAGGAAGATTCTCCACCAGCCCTCCGACTGGTAGCCTCAACCCCCACAGGGAATCCCCAAAAAACCGGGCACCCTGATTTCATCACAAGCCAGTTTGAAACCCCCCCGATTTCCACACCAAGTCCGGCTTCGAACACCTCCCAAAATATAAATCCAACAAAGTTCCAGCAGTAAACTGCAGTCGATATCCACAAAACTGCCAGCCAGTCCAGAATCCACGTCCAGGAGCATGGAAAGCAACTAACTGCCGAAAAGCTAGGACGGGCTGCCAAATCCAAATCCAAATCCAGATCCAAAACGAGAATCCCAAAGCGTCGGACAGTATATTATAGATGTCAGGCAGGTGGCAGATATCTAGAGAACTCCTTGTTATAACAAATTCAGGGCAGCAGAATAATAAAGCTGCTCCAAAAACCAACGTCGGGCAGGCAGGTATTCAAAAAGCCGCTTGTTATGGCAAGTTCAGAAAGCAGCACGAAGCAAAACCAATAATCAGTGAATAACAGCAGAACACCAATATCACTGCAGCTTATGTGCAACATCTCCTTTTCAATGGGGTTCTGCTGTGGGGAGCTGCTTTTACAGTTTACAGTATATTTACTCAGAATAGGCAAGATGAGTTGTGATATCGTGTGTGCAGTGGAGTTCTGTTTGAACCAGGTTTTACAATTTATCTAACCAGGATAGTACAGTGGAGATGAAAGATCTTATTTTTTCAGTGGGGTCCTCCTTTTACCCATTTTCATAATGCATTTACCTGGCATGGGGTCATAATGTCACAAGACATTATGCCGCAGCAATATACTGCACTGCCAATACAGCACAATATATTGCCAGCAGCATAAGTCTTTATCTTGCGGGGGGGGCTGAGCCCCCCGCACCTCCCAAAGCCACCCCAACTAAAATAACTAACTAGTAGGGTGGGTTAACAGTGAAATATGCATAAAGTGTGAAAAATTCAAAAAATCTATGCATCTGGGATCAGGAATCAAAACCCAGTTGCAAATGCACTGCCGGATTCCCTTGCTGCCAGTGGCTCATCCCACTGAGCCACGGCAGCTGCTCACTGGCCCTCTGTCCCACCAGAGCTCTTGTCCCCTGCCTGGGAAGAGTGAGAGGGTGCCCTACTGCACATATACCCTTTCACGGGTTTTGCACCCTCTCGCTCTTCCCTACAGCACTGTTCCTGTTACACAGTTATGTCATCTGGGATTAAGCAAATGACATATTGACCTGGTAGGCATTTACCCAGGATAACCCAAGTGAGAAACAATTTCTCATTTTCAGTGGGGTCCAGTTTTACTATGTATTTTTCCAGGATAGAGCAGTATAGTGGACTTATTTATTTAATTAACTTATTTAATATGGCACAGCAGTAGTGCATGTTTAAATGTCTTCTCCATGAAGGATTAGTAACTTATTAACATGGCAGTGATAACTTTGTACTCATCTTGAAGTTGGTACTTTCTGTTCATGTGAAAGATAGATCTGCAATCTGGGGAATGTCCTGCAGAAATCCTCTAACCCAGGAAGCAGCTAGCTGTACCTGTGTGACTGGTGGTGCAGCTGGTAATATGCGGAGTGCAAGTGGGGAGCAGCTGACTCGTCACACTGTATGACCCTGTGAGGGATTCATTCTGACAAGCTGAGAGTCAGGATTTGCCCAGGACAGAGCAAAATAGACGATTGGTGCCAACAAAACAATATGAATTAATAACCAGTCTGGCTTTATTATAAAAGGAACAGTGAGGTAAGTGTACTGTTTTGTATTATTAATTTTGTTGATATCGAATGGCCTTATCTGATGATGAGGGGCTTGGCTGGGCTGCGTCCAGTGACTTGAGTGATCTCTCTTCCCCCAAGCTTGCCTCTTGCTGCCAGCTTCCCATCCTCTTGCTGTGAGTAAAGCTGGGACCAATGAAATGAAGTCCACATGCATCTGACTGTGGATGGCAACTCTTCAGCATTAAAGCCTGTACTGCATGTGGATGTAGCATTAGGTAATGTATGTTTTTTGGCTTTGGTGTCTGGGATGACTTCTAAGTGGGTGTTTAAGGTGGGATGAGCCTACTATTGGCATTGCCTCTGTCCTTGCCATGTGACTGGGCTGTGTACATGGCACTGGATGTGCTTGGCATTATGTCATCATCTGTTACAGCTGGCTGTGCACCCCAGTAGGTTGGCTGTCATGTGTAGGTTATGTTGGAGTGCTTGAAAGTGTTGTGACTCCGGTGTATGACATATGAGGATTTGGGGGTTGGCTGCCATGTACTGGATATGAATGGGAAACATCACCCTGCTGTAGAACAGTGATAATTATGGTCATGCCATTGTCCAAGGTCTCACACAGGCTGCAGAACCCTTGCTGCACGTCAACTCTGTGTGCTGTTATGTCACTGTATATGCTCTGTATTTCATGTAGCTGTCCCTGCTGAGCCTTACCCTCCCTGTTCCAACCATCTCAGTTCATGGTACATGCAGATAAAGCATTCATGACCTGGTATACATCCTGCCTCAATGTTGGGCCTTGAGGGACCCTCCAGTGGGTCCTGTGTATCAGTTCCATTCTCTGTCATTGATGGTCTGTGTACATGTCTGCTGTGTAACAGACACGTGCACCTCCAGGCTGATATTTTGTATGTATGTAAATTTGCCCCTTGGAGCCACACTCTACTGTATAAGAGTGGTTTCAAGCAGAACCTGCTTGAGCAAGAACAGCAAAGTGAAGCTGAGTTGTTCTGGCTCAAGCTGAAGGCAAGTGAAACCACTCTGATACAGCAAAGAGTGGCAACGAGGACATGTAAGCATATTATTGATTGAACAAGATTGAATGCGACCAATAATATAATTAAAAAAAAATGTTTTCCTTAACATGCCCATTTATAGGACACCTGCATGAGAGATGCTTTTCACAGAATAAGAGTGTCTCAAGCACAGAGGAAAAAAGTGCTCCGATTAGTCGGGAGCACTCCCTTGATCTATAATGTCCTTCTCACTGCCTTGTATATCTGATTGTGTGGTGCACTGTCGGGGAGGCAGAGTCTTCCATTCAGGTTGTGATGTATCAAGTGCAATGCCTGCTGCAGTGAAAGCTGACTGAACTCAAGATAAGTGGTATATAGTCGGATGATTGAAGGGTGGCTTGAGGGGGATTTTTTGCTTTAGTTTTAAAAAGTATTTATTTTTATAGTAATATTGGTTGTTTGTAACAAGTCAAAGAAGGCTTTATAACCAGCCAAATGCACCAGAATGCATCTAAAACCTGAGAGTTTATGGGGTCCTAGGTTGCCCCAGACCCCTGGCCTGTGAGGGGTTATGGACATCATAGTTCATAGACAGCCTACTCTTCTAAATTTAGCACTACACCACTGCCTGTTGGTCAGAACTGAGTTTGTAACAAGACTGCATTGCTCCAACAGACATTCAGATTACACTGCTCTCTCTCTCTCTCTCTCTCCCGTGTGTGTGTGTGTGTGTGTGTGTGTGTGTGTGTGTGTGTGTGTGTGTGTGTATATGTGACTCTACAATGATTTACTGCTGTCTGTAGGGATTGTTAACCCATTCAGGACTGATATAAGATTAAATGATAAACAGAGCTCCACCATTCCTCCTACTTTCTCTCTCTCTCTCTCTCTCTCTCTCTCTCTTTCTCCCTCTCTCTTTCTCTCTCTAGGAGCAAGACTTATACAGGAAAGTGCTGAAAAATGAAGCTGACCAAACATGACAACTTATCTGACTTTTTTGTCAACGTAAACTTTTAAATTATTTCCCAGCCTTTTACAAATAAAGCTTATTATGTGCACTGAATGGATGCTGACGGTTTGGATAAAAAAAATGTATTTCTGAAATCACTGACTGTAACCTACAGAATATATATGTAATAGTCATCACTGATGGGCTTGATGGAGTGCATAGTACTATATGACACAGGTATTTAATTTGTTGTGTTTTTAGTTTCATTTGATCCTCAAGTCCACATCTCCTTACCCCTCTCCCTAATGACCAACACACACATTTGACTCTAAACTTGCTCTCTAAACCAACTGCACAAGTGCAAAACTGTAACAGCTGTATGCATCATCCATTTGAATCACACAACCTATCATGCATAGAAATGTAACCCTCTCTCCCCCATGTCTAGTGGTATGGAATGAATATGTTTCTGGGAATGGAGTGCCCACAACAGCAGTAACACTTCCAGTGATCACATTACCCAGGCCCAAATGTCACTCACAGAGTCTTTTTTCCTCACTGGTGCTGGATGAAAACAACAGGTTAATTCATAGTATACAGTTCCTTTCAATATTGGAATGTGCACACGGAACTTGAAGAAGCAAAAGGGATCCCAAATTCATTAAACATATTCACACATATCTCCAGGTAACATCAGGTAATTTGTGGGGAACAAATTCAGCTTGCACAAGACTGGTATGGCCAAAATAGCAGCTTTTACCTGGACTGAGAAGGTTGCAAAGTCTTTAGGGCAGCATTAACTCAAGAGCAATATTGTCATAAAAGTTTGAAGGCAGCACAAATCCCGAAACAGTTCACAATGTCTAACAGCCCATTATTCTTCACAGGCACCCAGACTCTCAATTATACCCATCTCTCTCTCTCTTTCTTTCTCTTTCCACACTAGCTCAGTGGGTTCCCCTCAGAACATGCAATACTTGCAGCTTGGGAATTTGCTGGTTCCCTCATGACCCCTGCATCCCTTCCCAGAACTGGAAGCAACTGTCCACTAATTGAGAAGGGGGACATATTCCGTAAAGATCCAAGGCATCTCGCTCTCTGGACACTACAGTCCCTGATGCTTTCTTGCCCACTGGATCTGTACACAAATTGGTGCAGACTGCAAGGGCATTCTGACTTGTGATTGCTGGCTCCCTTCTCAGCTTCAGCTGCCCTTCAAGATACTGTGCAGCATGTGACTGCAGGCTCCCAAGTCTTCCTCTATGCCCCCCAAGTGCCACCAGTCAGGGGCCAGAGTGGGCAATCACCCCCCACCCTGCCCTGACTCACTCTCACTCCCTCACCACTCACTCCTTTGACCAAAACTCCCCCTCCCACCTTAACTACTTGGGTTTTATCCATCCACAAACCTGTGGTGACCTTCTGACCTGCAGAATGCTCCGCCTAAGTGCTGAGAAAAATTAATAATTTTCTCTACTGGGCTGAATTAGGCCACAGAAACCCAGGGAGGGGTGAATAGACTAGTAATCTCCCAAAGGGAGGAGTTACATAAACATAGAAACTGACACCAGATAATGACCACTGGGCCCATCTAATCTGCACATTTTATAGTTATGATCACTTTTGCTGCAGACCCAACTTGCACTAGAGCAGTGTCTCTTCCACCTTCCAGACCCTTCCTTCCTCCTAGGATTCATTTGTGCCTATCCCAGACATTTTTGAAACTGACCACTGGTTTCACCCCCACTACCTTCCATGGAAGGCTGCTTTTCCTCACATCTCTTCCAAGTCTATCTTCTTCCAGTTTCATATCATGACCCCTTGTTCTACAACACCTTTTTCTCTGAAACATATCTTCCTCTTTTACTTTATTAACCCCAAGAGGTATCCAAAGGTTTCCATAACATCCACATCCCCCCACCTCTTCTCCAAGGTGTTCATAATGAACTCTTTCAGTCACTCTTCATAGGGCTTCTGATGCAGACCTTGCACCATTTTGGCAGCCCTCACATCTCTTCTTGCAGCTTTCTCCTTTTTCCAATTGTTCCCCCTTCTACATGTTTCTCCTTTGGCTGCTCCTTTTCCTCCTTCTTCCTTTACTAACCCCCTGCTTCCATGAATAACTAACATCCTGGTGGAACTCTATCCCCTTGGGATCTCCCTACTGTCTTTCTCAGCTTGTTCTGGCCCACTTTCTGTCTCCCCTATTCCTTCCATCAGCCCCCTCAGCTACTTTAAATGTTCATCGAAGTAACATTTGAATCATTCACTGTGGACTGTGATTGCCTCCTGGATTAATGCAGGCGATCACCTCAGTATAGGTTCTTATCCTTCTAGTTTGGCCCACAGTCCACAATGTAGACATACCTCTGCTCCCTGCACCATTCCTTCTACCTTTACTTGAAGGCCATGATGCGGAGTTCCATCTCCTTCCACATATATTACAACACGCACTCATCACTCACATTTAAACACATGGGAAACACAGGATCAACCAGATAAATCATCTACCTTTACCAAAAATGAAATTTACACACTGATCAAACTACTGCAATTCATCTTGATGTTTAAGGCCATGAAAGACCCTTATCAAGTTAATTTATTAGCAGCCATAATGGCTTTGACCAGATCTTATCTTCAGTACTAAGGGATGTGACATAAAAACAAGATTACTGACCCTTGGACATTATTTTCTTTGGGTGCTTGTCTACACATGACATCATAATGCCATTCATGACATCATAATTATCTCAACAACAGACTGGGATGTCATAAACAGAATTGTGACTGCAGACATACACAGACAGACAGAGCAAATATGTCAGCGATCCTGTTTCCATTCAAGTATCCTTAATACTGTATTAAATAAATAAGGGCAACAATTACAGAAAAAAAGCATAAACTATGTATAAGCTAAATTGCGTCTAGATATTATGTCTTTCAGAGTTTTCCCAACAATATTAGGGGCTCAATAAAGCCCTGTTCTACTGCAAACAAACATTCAGCATTGACAAATCTTGTTTAACACATTCTTTTTTCTTTGCTTCATCTTTTTACTCTAGCATGTCAGCCAGTTTGGCATCATCATTAACAAAGGCCATACTATCCACCCCTCCACCGGCATGAGTATATGAGGCAGTATAATGTAGCGGTTAATAGCACTGGGCTGAAAACCTGCAGAAGTGGTTTTGAATCCCACAGCAATCACTTACATACTGTGTGACCATAAGCAGACCACTTAACTTCCCTGTGCTCCCAGGACTCATGTGGAAACAAGCCGTAGTTCAGAATGTCATACCTGGCTGAAATACAATAAATAAACAAATGTTTTACAGTCAGCTGATTGTATTCTGCTGTTGAGAAAGGCATGCTGACAGTTAGGGAAGGGAGACGAGTGAACAAGCCTGGATTTTGGAACTAGCGTTGTCACCACAAACCATGAATCAGGAGTTGGGGGGACTACAGAAAGTGACTATTAGAGGTTGGAGGTAAGTTGTGGGATGTATTTAAAACATCATGCTTACTTCAGGTACAGAGCCAAGAGATGGCAAATTGTTTTTAAAATCAGTTCCTGTGAGGATTGAGGAAGGATTTTAGTGCAGGAAGGGAGACAGTTGGGGAGGGGTGGCCTGGGGACAACCCTGACCACCTGGGGAGGGCTAAAGTTTTTTTTTATAATTCCATTTTTTTAATATTGGCCAAATACCAAATACGGAAGAGTCGATAATCTGGTGTGCCTAGTATTAAAAAAGGTACTTGCACATCCCTACCACTCAGTCTGAAAAAAGAAGTTGCTGGCAGTCTTCAAGATTCTATCACTGTCATTTATTTCCCTCTCTTGGCTGATCCCCCACCCCACCATAGGGCCATTAAATACAAGAATGTTATTTATTTTTGGTGATGGATGGTAATCATAATATTCTAACTAGTTCACTTATCTCCCTCATTTAATCCACAGCACACCTTGCTCAATGGATCACTTGGAGGAGTGGTGGAAGTTTACTTTCTGTGGTAACAAAGCTTATCCAACCAGGGCCAGATTCACAAAACTTTGCCCTGGCACAAACCCAGTTTGAACAGTGTAAACTAGGGTTTCCCAAAATGGTATTCACAAAAGCCCAGTTTGCAACCACAAACTGAGTTTGCACCAGGACAAAGTTGTGAGGGGGTCACAGTGCAAATGAGGGGGAAGGGACCTGCATATAGGTGCAGTGCCATTACTAAACATATTCTCCACATAAGGGCCTTTTGAGTGGTTCCCTTGTGTGGAGAAAATACAGCTGAGGAAAACTTCCTTTTAACTCTGTGTGCAACTCTAGTGGTTGTCAGAGGTAGTGCAAGGCAGCCCCATGGCCCCAAATACAATGTCCATGGTAGTTCAGTCATTTCATCCCCCTCTCTGATCACCACCCACATATAAAAGAAATACTGCATATTCCCTGGTAGTCCAGTGGTCCCTCCCCCTCCGTGATCATTGATCGCCATCACATATAAAAAAATATATTCCCTGGTAGTCCAGTGGACCTTCCCCTTCCATGATCACCATCCTCATAAAAAAATATATATATTTCCTGGTCATCAAGTGGTCCCTCCCCTATGCTCTGATTAATGTCCCTGTATAATGACAGGAATACCCTGGCAGTCTAGTGCCCCCCCCCCATTCTCTGATCTCAATCCTGTATGTGGGAAAATAATTCCCTGGTAGTCTAGTGGTCCCTCACCCCTCCCCAGTCTCTGATCGCCATCCCATACATGTTAAAATATTTCCCTGGTAGTCTGAACACCATCCTGGTGACGAAAAAATCAGTGCGTGATAGTTCAGTGGTTCCCTCCCCCTCCCCATTTGCTGATTGCAGTACCAATGTGCCAGCAGTTAAAAAATGAAAGTAATGACTGACCAGGTGAAATTTTGTACCCCCCAACCCTGTGTGATCCGATCACCATCCCTCTAATAAGAAAAAAATCTGTGTTGGTCTAGTGGCCCCTCACCCTCCCTGATCGCCAAATTTATGGTCATTGTAATAGGACACAGTCTCCCTGGTGGTCCAGTGATCCCTTCCTCTCTGATCACCAGCCCTAGAATTACATGCAGAAATAAGTAAATGTTTTCCCTTATGGTAGTGTTCCCCCCAATTCCCCAATCACTGGATTATAAAATAAATAGATTACTTGGTGGCTAGCTGTCCCTGCCCCTACCTGATCACTCATCCAGCAATATATAAAACATTCAGCGCAGAAGGCAGCATGGTTACACATCACTGCTGGCAAAAAATGCAGATCATTTGCAGGATAATTGCATAAAAAAAGGCCTTGAGAAAGCATGAGGTTGGCTTGAAAATGTTCTGCTGCTTACGGGGAAGGGCATGCTCTATCTGTGTGCCTGGCATTCTTATGTGCAATAAAAAAGTGTTTTTATGCAATTATCCTATGAATGATCTGCATTTTTTGCCAGCAGTGATGTGTAGCCATGCTGCCATCTGCTCTGAATGAGTACACCTGCATGTTTTGGCTCTATCTTGCTTAGTAGCCACCTGTTTATGTTGTTTGTGGTCATATATAAAACATTTGCATTGGTGTCCAGTGGTTGCCCCCCCGATTATCCATTGAAGAGATAAATATAAACTATACATTGGTGTCCAGTGGTCCCCCCAAAATCCTGATCCCATGTTGGATGAAATTCCCCATGTGCATGGTGATTTAGTGGACCCACCACCACCCCTCCCTGGCAGGGATCGAACCACCCCCACCACCCCAACTGGACCCCAAGCCAGCGACCAGCAAAGCCCACTTCTCACCACCGTGGCTGGCTGCTGACTGACCTTTCAATGAGTGCATATTGTATACAGTACATGCTCAGTGACATTGATTGAAAGCTCAGAGTGAGCTGTCATTCAATGGGTGCGTACTGTATACAGTACACACTCATTTAGAGCTCAGTTGGTCACCAGCCTTGGTGGTGAGATGAGGGCTGTGCTGGTCAACAGGTTTGAGTCAATTTGGGAGGGAGCAGTGTGGTGGCTCGATCCTGCCATGGACTGGGGGGTCCACTAGACCACCAAGGAAATTGCAGACTTCATCTTACAAGGGATTGGGATGTGGGAAGGGGCACTGGTAACAAATGAAAATGTTATATTTATCTCTTGTAGGGGTGATTGGGTGGGGGCAGGGACTGATAGCCACCAGGGAATCTATTTATTTTATGAGAGTCCAGCAATCAGGGAAAGGGGGGATACATACTATCATGAGGAAAAAGTTTTACTTATTTGTTTATGTAATTCTTGGGCCTGTGATCAGCGAGGGAGGGACCTCTGGATCACCAGGGAGACTGTGTCCTATTACACTGACCAGCGGTCAGCAATCAGAGAGCGTGAGGGGCCACTAGACCAATGTAGATTTTTTTTTAATTATTAGAGGGACAGCAATCAGAGTGCATCCTGGTGGAGGGTGAAAAATTCCACTTGAGCAGTCATTACTTTCATTTTTGAACTGTTGTCACAGTGATTGGTGATTGGGGAAGGGGAGGGAACCACTGGACTATCAGGCACTGATTTTGTCATCACCAGGACAGGGATAGGAAAATGGAGAGGGAGGATGGACCACTAGACTACCAGGAAAGTATTTTACCATGCACTGGATGGCAATTGGAGACCAGGGAGGGAGAACAGAACCATTAGACTACCAGGGAAATATGTTAACATGTACTGGACTGTGACTGGAGAACGAGAAGGGTGAGGGATCACTAGACTACCAGGGAATTATCTTAACATGCATGCTACACTCACCACAGCCCATGCAAATGGACCCATAATGGACATGCAAATGGCCATCTAACACCTTGCATGCCCAATAGCTCATTGGCATGCTTCCTTTCATGAACAGCAAACAGCTCACCTGTGCTGTTCATTGCAGGGCCATTCTCCTGACTGGCTGTCAGGGCAGCGGTACTTGGGTTAGTGATGGTTGTCCTGGGTTAGCACTGCCCCCCACCAGCCCCAATTCAAGCACTAACCGACTGTGAATAGGAACATTTCAAACCTGCTCAACTGCAAGGCACAGCTGAAAGTTTTGCACTGCACTTTGTGATTATTTGTGAATCTAGCCCCAGGTGTCTTAAAAATAAATCCAAGGCTTTAAAAAAAATTGATAATTTCTAATAAATATACACTTAACTTCTTTATATACTCTGTTTTAAGGTGCCAGCAAATTACTTTCTACTTTTATAATAAAATATGTGTTTGTACAGTGAACCAAGTGGTTGTTCACCCATACCTTTTAGACTGCTAGTAAAACAA
This sequence comes from Neoceratodus forsteri, assembly GCA_016271365.2. NCBI lineage: Eukaryota > Metazoa > Chordata > Ceratodontiformes > Ceratodontidae > Neoceratodus > Neoceratodus forsteri. Next base: position 63,441,444 of record CM028130.1, read on the forward strand.
AATCAAACAAATTGCTATTGTGATATCCACAAATCCCAGCTATTGTGCATCTCAGTGTATTTCAGTGAGAAACTATTAGATTCATTTCTAACATTTTCAGAATAAAACAATACTCCCTTCAGCTACCCCATTGTACAGTACTTATGGTGGTAATATTGTGGTTCAACTACATGATTTCACATATTTCTAAAAACACAATTGGCTTCTGTTTTCTACATCTCAAATAAAATATAGTTAGTAAGAATACATCTCTTGTTAAGTCATTAAAAAAGGCTTAGCAAGTATTGTATATGTCTATTAAAGTCCATATTTCTATTGAAGTGATAATATTTTAGTGGAATAAAGATTTATTTCTGGATAAAAATCTGTATACACATTTTCATGAAAGCCATCCTTATCAGTGCAGATTTAATGACTTTATAATGCAATTATTCAGTTGCATTTTTTTTTACTAGTAGTTGGCAACATATAAACGACTAAAAAATATAAGTAAAATTAATGCAATAATATTATAACCAAGGCATCTACACATCCTAATCCATCAGTTTTTAACATATGCATCCTTACTAGCACAAGCACTTTAATAAAAATAAATATACAAGCCTTTCATTTGTATCAATTTGTATTATTCATATACTAATGAGAATGATAATTGCTCATTTGCATTTCTGTCCTCTGAAGCTGGTTTTATTGATGAGTTTGGTTTTCTTCTAAATTGCAATGTTCTAATTGTTTCTATTTAACAACAAAAAACTGCTGTGCTTAGCCGCATATTTACCCAAGCTCAAGGCTTCAGCTGTCAGGATTTTGGAAAGATTTTATCTTCTGATATTTTAAGAAATCCTCAGCTACTGTAGCTACATGAAATTCTTTCCTTTCTGTTACCTGCTTTACAAACTGTAACCTAAACACTGTCTATATTTAAAGCTAAAGCTGATGTTTGTGTTACAGATTTAGTTCAATGTTTACAGATTTAGTACAATATTGTTAATGGGACACTGAAGTGATTAAGACATTCACACCAAGGCCTTGTGATGAAACTAGCTAGACCAGTGTTATCTGCTTGTGCTATTCTTCATAAGTATCTATGTCTTCTATAAACTGATCTGTCACATTCACAGATGTCTGGGTACAAAGAAAAGCAAGGCAGTGTGTTCAGCATAATGACAGTCTGCTGTATTTCATGATCTCAGCCTTTTAGGTTTATTTAGCAAATACTGTATCTATACATTTTTCTCATTATTACAGGTTTTTCATGTTTCAATTATCTATGTGTTGTTTTCAATATCTGCCTAGTCTCACCATGATGCACAAACAGCAAGGAGCCAAGTATCAGCTAAAATGCAAATATAGTGTTTGCACACAACATCCCTTTGTATGCTCCCTCTGAACCTGATTACCTGCAATTGTATACAGAGTATCAACAGACTAGTGGCTGGGGACTGCTTGTAGACTGCAGGGGTAGAACAACTGTTTACTGGGTCAAGCAGGGTCTAACAGAGAGAGAAGCTTTTCCTATGGCTAGAATCAGTTTACATCCTGGCAGGAAGAACCTGTTTTTTCTCCCTGTGATGAGCTACTAGATCCTGATAAGGTCGGAATGTAGACTCAGGTTTTTAAGTAATTACCCAAGGGAATACAGTACATTTCATTGTTTTACCTCTGGTGGTTTTCCAACATGCCTAATTTGCTGGTTAGTAGCAAATCCAGTTGTCCAAGCTTTTATTCTGTCTGCATTTTGTTTCAGTTCTAGTGCTGCTGGCCTAAAGTGATTTTTTTCTGATTCCCAGAAAAAAAATTCACAGCAGCCATCAGCAGAACTCAGTTACACAAAATTTCCCAGACATCTGAATTTCAGGACCTTCAATTGTCTTACTGAAGATATTTTCATTAACACAGAACCTTTTCACAAAGTTGTTATGTGTTTCTATTGCTAATATCTGCAGTGAATTCACAAACCTCTGTTTATGACATGGCAAACTTTTGCCATGGAAATAATACTGATGATGTCTTCAGCAAATGATGATTTCAAGTTAGGAAAAGCAACAGGAACAGATGCAATGTAAGGAGTAAAAAGCTTATATTTATGCAAATTCATCGAGCTGAGAGGGCTAGAAGGGCAACTATATGAATGTTGCTCTGTATACAGCCACAGTCATGGAATAATTGCATGTAATTCTCTAGAAGAAAAAAAAAACAGCCACATGAAGGATGTTATGGTATTGCCACTCTAGTCTTTTTATTTTTTTTCAGACTTATAGCTTTGTCTCTCCATGGTATGATCTGGGTTGTAAGCCCCTGGTTACCTCATTGACTATTCACCATCAACCCCCAGGTCTCACTAGCCTTGGAAGTCTTCCATGGCTTGTTTCTCTTGGCAGGGCATGGGGGAAGATCACCTCCCCTACAGGAGTTTGGATCCAGTGTCTTCTACAGGATCCATGGGTAACTGCATGGGCTGGAGTGGGTGTGCAGTGCTTCCTGATGCACAACCCCTGATTTTTCTGTTTCTTCCATTGACCTGATAGTGTGCAATGGCTCAAATGTATAGGCCTATAGAGGCACACATATATCATGCACCAGCTGCCTACCAAACCCAGTTTTGTGGTGCTACCACTGCCCTATCATGACACCTCCATGTGATGGCAGTGGTAGCGTAATGTAGCAGATGACTCCTCTCCATGAGACGAGATCAATCTGTGGACACTCAATCCTTTCTCACCCCTGCTGACCCACAGCAACTAGAGTCTGCCACCAAACCTTTGTTGTCAGCATGGCTGCAGGTGATGCACTGACACCTCATCCCTCCATGCCACTGGGCAGGCTTAGTTCCTGTATTTCTATGTACGAGTGCCATTAGTATTAAACAGAATGCAATGGCCTGAAATTCTTTTTTTTGGGGGGGGGGGGGGGGGGAATAAGATGTGAGTTCTGCCATGGTTAATTGTAAATTTGGAGAGGAAAGTAGAAAAATAATGTAATAAGGGCTGTGATTCAAGTACCCGCAATATCACCATAGCAATGGTTTCACCATGGGTAAATGGTCTGGGTAAATTACTGTTTTATCCTGTGTGTCTGTGCTCCTTGTTTTAACATGCAAATCAGAATTTCACTAAAAACAAGATATTGCATCTCAGTTGGGTTATCCTTGGCAAATGAACTATAACATGAAAATAATTTCCCCAGAAGCAGATTACTATTTTAACTTCAATTCTGTTCTTCCTCACCGTTTACAACATTTTCCTACTACTGATCCATCTACCTTTGTGTGGCAGTAAACAATACAAGTTGAAAGGTGTACTCTAGCAGGAAGGAAAGGACTTTTGTTTTATATATATTGCCCTTCATACAAACTGAAGCCCAAAGCATTTTATAATTAATTGAAAATTATGACATCACTCTTATCCAATCAGGATTGCTTATTTCTAATAATTCCCAGTACTGTCATAACCGTAAGAGACACAGTAAATAGACATACAAATACAGAGGAGATGGAAGGAAAGAATGTTGCTGCATTTGGGTGCACAGGGAGATTTGAAAGGCACATTGGAAAGTTAGAGAGGGATTGTAGTGAGGTTACGATCATTGTAGTTAAAGGAATACTGCATGACAGTGGTGATAGTTTTGGCCTATGTTTTTTTTTCTAATTCAGATTGCCCCTTATCTCCTTATTAGAGGTATGAGAAGTTATCGAAATTCACTCTGTGAAAAAATTTCTGAATTTAATTTGTGAAGCTAAGGACCACAGTTTGATTGCTATTCACCTGGTGGATTGGCCAAAGGTGCATGGTGAATGGCAAATTCACCTGGAGAATAGCAACACAAATTGCGTGCTACACCTCAACCCAAAAATGATAAAAATCACCCTCTCTTCCACCAGAAAAGGATAAAACCACCATGGTACCCCATCCCACTCCCTCTGTCACACTCCTCTCTTCCCCCCAGTGCAGTGAAATGCTGCTCCATGGAACAGTGCTTGCAAAAGTAATCACTCCCCCCACCACCTGAATGATGAATGCAGTCCACCCACCTCCCATCACCTGAGTCCCACTGTGTATAAATCCATAAAGAACTAACCTCTCTGGCCCCCACCTCCCTCCTTCCTCACCCCAGCAACCATAAATCAACCTGGAATAAAGAAAATGGTCCACTGGTGCAAAGAGTCTGCTATGTTTAGTGTTTGGGGATTAATGTTGACATCTTTTATCCTAGTAAACCTGATTGGCTGATTTTTCAGCCAGTCAGATTTTACCAGTCATTTTTACCAGGCTAAAAATGTCACTACTCATTTATTCCCACCATTTGAAGATGTACACTGAACAGAGCATACTATCTGCACTGGGGGACTGTTTTCTTTATTCCAGGTTGTTTTTGTGGGTGCTGGTTGGGGCGGAGGGTTGTAAGGAACAGAAGAGGGTTTGGTGTGGGTTGATGGACTAGGTTTATGCTCATCAATAGACAGTGGGATGTGGGTGGGGGAGGTAGTTGGAGTGTCTTTGCTATATGGGAGGAGTAAGGGATTACTTTTGTAAGCATGGTCCCACAGAGCAGCATTTCATTGGGGTAAAGGGAGAAAGGTCCCAGCAGGGGTTGGGAGAGGGTGTCAGGGTTTGTATCATGTTTGGATGAGGGTAAGGGTGATTGTTACAGCACAGTGGGTAGTAGGTTTTGCTAATGTTAAAAACAAAATCCATCAGTGAAGTTGGTGAGTCTGCCATGAATTTCACAAATAGTGAATTTCTAAGGATTCACAACAACTTCACAGGTGGATAAAAAAATACAAATAATCTGCACTCCTAACTTGAATAGTACCCTCTTTTCTATTTACAGTCTGATTTACCACTTGTTTTTTACAGTTGAAATAATAAAATGCAACAATCCTTTAAATGTGGCTCAGATCAGGTTTACATCAGTATTCTCTTTTGTTTTTTAACACCCATTTTTAAAGATCACGGGCTCGATTCTCAAAGCCCTGAGTTTGACTCAAGGTGCCTGCACCAAACATAAATGATGCAAGTGACACCTTGCATGAAAAACTGCCCGCTAAGCTATTCACAAAAGTAGCCTGCATCAATAGCAGGCTGCGTACCCCAAAGGGGCTTGAGCTACCAGTGCACCAAAAAATAGTCTGCAACATGGCACTAAGGGGCATGCAGCAGGTGCAAGCTGCCACATTCCTGAATGTGGGATTCTCTGAACTTTCCAAGAGCGAGAAATTCTAAGTACCCTTAGACCAGCCTGGACTGATCAGTGACACCTTAGTCAGTGCTGGCCACATAGGTGAGATCAGGGTTATGCTGGCTCTGCTGCAGGATGGGGGCAGCGGGGTGGTGGGCACTACCTGCTGGATTGAGGGGCCACCAGGGACAGGGGCTTATGTATATATTCCATACAAATGGGTCCCATTGGGATCAGGGAAGGGGGACTGCTAAATCACCAGGGACAGGGGTGTATATATATATATATATATATATATATATATATATATATATATATATATAAAGGGGTCTCATTGGGATCAGAGAATGGGGACGACTAAACCACCAGGGACAGGGCATATATATACACATATGCACATATACACATATGCACATATACACACATACACACACACACGCACACACACACACACACACACATATATATATATTTATTTATGCATTGGGGTGGACATATATTCAGTGTGATAAATGCATTTATCTGAGTCACTGTATATATAAATACATTTATTCATACAGTGACCATTTATACACTCAGTTACTATGTCACAAATCTCTTTACAATTCATTTAGAATGTTCGGCCTCAGAAGCAGTACTAACCATATTCAGATGGGAATAACTTTAAAACGAAAAAAGATAGCATGGTACTGTGAGCATGAAAATTGTTCAGCACAAAATTATCTGCAAAATGAGTGGTGTTTTATATATAGATACCATATAGATTGTTTACAATTACCAAAAAAGCAGAAGAAAATGTAACTTTTCATTCACTTTTTTGACAAACAAATGTGAATAACTTTAAAGCAAAAAATGATAGCATTGTACTGCGAGTACGAAAAATGTTCAGCACAAAAATATCTACAAAATGAATGGTGTTTCAATTATAGATACCTTTTAGTTTTTTAAAAGTAGCAAAAAACAGCATAACATTCAATTTTATTTTCCCTTTTTTGACAAACAAATGTGAATAACTTTAAAATGAACAAGGTAGCATAGTACTGTGAGCATGACATTTGTTAAGCAAGAAGTTTTCTACAAAATGAGTGGTGTTTCATTTAATAGCAACCATTATGCTAGGCAGACATGCTTTAGGAAAGTTAACCAAAACTCCCAGAAATTATCATTTAAAATAAAGATAAGCAGTCAAAACCAAATGTTCCTGCACTGATACAAAGCATCCCTATTGCATAAATGAAATATACAATTGTGAGCTGTCAGATAAGTGATTTATCTACACTTGTGCTGTTTTACCTCGGACACCTTACTCATGGCTTATGCCACTCCTGAGGTTACCCAAGGTCGAACAGCACTTGTGTGAATAAATCATTTATCTGACAGCTCACTCATTGTACATCCCTTATATATACACATTCACATATATATATATATATATATACACATACACACACACATATATATATATATATGATATATATATAGAATATATATATATATATATATATATATATATATATACACACACATATATATATATATATATATACACACACACATATATATATATATATATATATATATATATATATATGTATATATTATACAAACAGGTCCCAACAGGATCAAGGAGGTGTGACCGCTAAACCACCAAGGCAGGGGGATTATTAATACATACTTGTATGGCCAACACTGGGAAAGGGGGACTGCTGGACCAGTAGGATCTAGAGCGGCTGCCCCATGGCTTGCTGCAGATCCTGCCAGTGCACCCTCTGTTTGATGCAGAGCCATGGTTGTGACAAGCTGTGGGCCTTAGTCACCGGGACCCTGCTTGATAGAGAATTGGGTGCAGGGTACCTGGTGCATTGGGCTTCAGCACAAGCTGCTGTTTGCCACAGTTTGCGATGATCCAAGCCCACTTTGAAAACCAGGCCCCATGTTTCTTGTGACTGTAATCAACTAGCACATGACACTGGTCCCTGACCTTTTTGCCCAATAAGTGTACAAAAACAGCTGAGAATACTGATGAAAACAAGGTCCAATCCAAATTAAAATGAGCACCATGTTGCATGAACTGTCTTCACTCTGAGAACTCATGGTAAGGCAACGTTTATTTATGAAATGCCCCATCCTAAAGGCTCTGTACACAATTAAAAGAGCAGCAAGAAAACATCATAAGACTTTACACCAGTACTGCACATAAACTATTGCACTTTCCAAAGAACAATGCTACCCCTCCCACTGTTCAAGGTAACGTTTCCAAACAGCAGTTTTGTTCCCTCTTAAATACTGTTCATCCACTTCAGCTCTTACCTTCATCCACTCTGGAGGCTGGTTCCAGGGAAATGGAACTGTGACTGTGAATACCCTGTGATGGAGTGGCAGTCACCAAAATAATTAGAAGAAAGACAAGACCAATCCCTTGATTTCCCATAGTTTCTCTATAACTCCATAGTTTCCAGAGAAAATAAAGTACCAGGGAAAATAGAAGAGGGGGGCACTGGATTTTCTCTTTTAACTGATTTGTGTCACAACCAAGGCTACTGGTTTTGGTTTTATCAGAAAATCCAGAAAAATTCAGCAGTTTGGACTGTCTTCACACCTATAAAAACATGGCTTTCATGGAATTTTGCATTTTAAGGCAGATACATGACTGTATAGAGCTTATGTATTTTCTTTAAATTGCTTCCTGTATTATCTTTTTTATTTTGCTTTATGCAGTGCTGTCAATTCAAACTTTTTTTATTCTAATTATTTATCTTTATGCTATGCTGTTAATTAAAACATTTTTATTCTGATTATTTATTCACATACTAAAAGACTAACAGTAGAGTTCCAGTAAAATCTGGAAATTAGCAATATCTGGTGCAATCCCAGAATTTCAAATCTTGAAAATGAATTTCATTATATCAATCACCATAAGTCAGTTTGGTTGGCAATAACCAGTGTGGTTCATACTATGGTAAGATAAAGGAACAAGTGGCATGTGCCCAATATAGCTCCCATCACATAACCTTAACTCTGTGTCAGTAGCCAGTCATCCAATCTATTCTTGAAAACATCCTTATCCTCACATAATATTATGTGTAGTGGTAATTAATTCCACATGCCAACCACTCTTTTAGTACAAAAATGTTTTATACATGTGGTATTACATCACGGCAACTTTAATTTCAACAGATGACCCTGGTGACAAGAGTTTTGTTTTTAATTGAAACAGATAATCATATGCTATAATATCCTGAAGGAAAAGCAAGTCACCCATATATCTTCTCATTTCTTGTGGCATTAACTATAAAATACTCAGTCTGACACTATCTTTATCTTTGAATCCAGTGATATATTTTGGGAATTTTCTCTGTGGTCTTTCAATCTCCTGGATTTCACTGAACGTGTAGAGGGACCATAATTGAGAACAAAAATTGAGGTGAGGCCTCACACAAGACCTGTATAGAGGAAGCGTTATGGTAGACTCCCTTGAACTAATATTATTTTTAATTGTCCACATCAATTTATTGCCTTTACAGATTGTTTCATTGATATGATGCTTGAAACTTAGGTCCTCAGAGATGAACACACCAAGATCTTTTTCACAGGATGCTTTTCTTAATAAATTGTTACCCATGTAGTATGTCTGTTTATTGTTGTTGTTGTTTTCAAAATATATAACAGAGCATTTTTCTACATTGAAAGTCATACCCCACTCTTCTGCCCAGGAAACAGTTTTGCTCAAATCATCCTGTAAGTTGGTTCTGCTCTCTAGTGAATTTGAACATTCTTCAGTTTTTAGATCATCTGCATATTTAACTATCCATGAATTTACGTTACAAGCTATGTCTGAAATAAATATGTAGAACATATACAGACTAAACACCAAACCCTGCAGCACATTACTTGTCACTTCTCCCTCATCAGACATTAATTTATTTAAAGTTGATGACCAGGAAAGGCACACATAGCCAAGGCTCATTTCCAGGTACGACCCAGGACAGGGAAGAAGGATAAGCATGGTACAATGATAAGGAGATTCAAAACACTTACAATATACAGGCATTTACACAATTACATTATACAGGTATTTAGAGAAAAATAGATAACATGTGGGATAAATATAGTTACAATACTGAACTTACTGCATTGATGATAGGGAAGCCTTTTAGGTAATATTGTAGAAGCTGAGGTACCTAAGATAAGGGGAGTGGGTTTGTGTGAGAGGTCTGGGGGCTTCAGGTGGGAGGGAGGGGGAGCAGAGGCAAGGGGGTAGCAGGAGAAGTCTGAAATACCTCTTTGGGGAAGAAATGGTTGGCAGACTATGGACAGGAAGGGGAAGGCTGTTCCAAAGGATAGGGAGCCAGTAAGCAATGACAAGTTTCTCTGAGAATGCATGAGGTTGGGGTAGAGCAAAGGAGCAGTGATCACGGGAGCATAGACATCATTCCAACAATGACCACTCTCTGCCTTCTAAGTTCCAACCAACCTTTAATCCAATTAATTAGTTTAGCATTAATTCCTTTAAGATGTAATTTGTTTATGATGGCATGATGTGGCATAGTATTAAATGCTTTGCTAAAATCAATGTAAATGACATCACATGATGTTTTTTTGGCCAAGGATTTACTGATTTTGTTATAAAAACAGACCAAGTTAGTAAGGCAGGATCTCCCTTTACAGAAATCATGTTGTTCTTGATCATGATTACACTCATCTGCCATGATGTTTTTGACAATCCGTTGTAGCATTTTACAGAATATGCACGTTAGACTAATTGGCATGTCATTTTCTTTGAGTTGTTTACTGTCTTTTATAAACAAGGGAATGACATGTGCTATCCTCCATTCAGTAGGTAAATCTCCTGAATTGATGCTTATTTCAAATAGCTTTTTAAAGTAATTTACTAAATGTTGAACCAATAGTTTGATAAGTTTGCCTGTAAGCATGTCAGGCCCTGGTGAGCTGTATTCTTTGATTGTTTTAGTAAAATTTAGAATTTCAATTTCATCAATAATATTTTCAGCAGTGACATGAATGATATCTATGGCCTGTTTGGTGCTGTAGATTGAACAAAATAAGTTATTAAGGGTGTTTGAAATTTACTTTTGGTTATTTGATACTCTGTTGCCTGTCAACAGGGGACCAATGCCAACTTTTGGTATTTTATGAGTTTATACAGGCAAAAAAAAAAAAAAATTATTTGCCTTTATTTTTAGCTGCATTAGTAGCTAATGATATTTTCCTTTTGCATTTTGCCATCTTAATTTCTTGTTTACATTTTCTAAGTCAATGTTTATATATTGTGTAATGATAGTTGGAACATTTTTTGTTGTACTTATAAAATGCCTTTTTCGGGAGGAATTTTGTAATTTTTTTTTGTTTAACCATTTGTGTGATCAATTACCTCTCTCTGAATGTTTTGTATACTTCGGTATGAAATTGTCACAGGTATTAATAATAACATTTTTTTATGGTCTTCCACATTTCTTCCACATTCATGTTTTGTAATATACCCTTCCAATCAATTTCAATTAATATGGAGTTTATTTTTTTGATGTCTGCTATTTTATAATCACAAAAGATATACTTTATAACTAAAGCAATGTATGAGAAGCGAATGTTAAATATAATTGACCTGTGATCACTTTTTCCAAGATTGGTCCAGTGACACACCCATAGATATCAAGATCATTTGAACTAAGTACAGTACCTATTGTATTGTCACCTCTAGTTGGTTCAGTTACTTGCTGTTCAAGAGCATTTTGCTCACATGCTGCAACTAATAATTTGGATTGTAAAGTGATAGCTGTTTTGCTTGGCCATATAATATGGCCGAAATTGAGATCTCCCATAAGTATTACTTGTCCAATTCTACTGGATATTTTTAATTCTTTAATGATGTCCATTGTAACTTCACAGGGTGAATCCGGAAAACAATAACCAATTCCCAATACAAATGAATCTGAAAAGTCAGGAAGTAATTTAACCCAGATAGTTTACGTGTCTTTATTAAGCTTGATTTTACTTTCGCTGTTGTTAATGGGTTTCAAATATTGGTATATGTATAAAGCCACACCACTACCTTTTTTGCCTTTTCTAACTTGACTAAGTAATACATAATTAGGTATATGTTTCTTCCATAGATATTTTTCATGCCACCATTCTTCTGTTACACCTATGACATTATAGTTGTTTAGTGTAACCAAGGAAGATAATTCTTCAAATTTATTATTCAAGCTGCGTGCATTATAGAGAATGCATTTGATGGTAGTACTGTATGGTTATATATAGATTGCTTTTGTTGCACCATTTTAAATGCCAATAGGACATGGTTTTAAATCAACCCTACTGTGATGTTCCCACAAAGTATTGCACCCCTACTGAGAGAAGCAATTCAAAGTTTGTGAATGAGTCAGAGTTATGCAGATGTCTGTTTTTTCTGTAATGTTTAGGAGATGCGTGGTCCCCTTTCCTGACTTTGCACTAATCATAAGCACATTCACTGGCACATTGGCTGGGGACTGCAGCTTATTTAAAGTAAGACAGGCAGTGCACCATATTTATAAGCAGACAACTCAGTCAGTTACATTTTAGAACAGGGACCCAGCAAATGGTGGTCCATGGTGAAACTTGAAGGCTGAGCTGACAATTCATATGAGAGCTCTGAACTGAGCATTAAGATACCGCCACACCCTTTGGGATAAAAAAGGAGAGTAGTTATTTGAGGTGGAAAGAAAACTGTATTATTTGAATGATTTGCTATGGGGGGGGGGGTTGCACTGGGTTCTCTTTTTTAACTGATTTGTGCCATAACCAGTTGCACCCCTAATGATAAAAGTAATATAGAGTTTGTGAATGAGAAAGGGTTAAGCTGCTAATTCTGAATTTGTTTACTGTTTAGGGGAAGTATGGCTGTCTCCATTAGCTGGCTCCTCACTGATCACCAGCACATTTGGCTGGGGACTCCATCTTATTTAAAGTAAGCCAATTAGGTAGTGCACCTTATTTAAAAAGAACCAACTTAGGCAGTTGTATTTCAGAATAGGGAACAAGCCAATGGGTGGTCTACTGTAACTTTTGGTGGCAGAGCTCTGACTTGAACACTGAGAGACCCCCACACTTCACCTTTGGGACAAAAAAGTGAGTAGCTATTTGAGAAAGAAAACAAATTGCAATATTTGAATGATTTGCCCTGGGGGGGGAGAGTGTGTATTGAGTTCTCTGCTTTAACTGATTTGTGCCATAACTGGTTGTACCTCTAATGAAAAAAACAATTTAAAGTTTGTAAACGTGTGAGGGCTGGGCTGTTACTTCTGGGTTTGTTCCATGGAAAAATGATTTTGAAACCATGGATTATTTGAACATATTTCCCATTGTTTCTATGAAAACAATGATATAATTGACAAAGTTGTCTATGATCCCTATCAGTATTTGTTATTAAAAGAGGCATATAAAGCATAGAATAGTATAAAGATATAGGATGCTTGCACGAAGCAAGCAGGGGTACACAGAAAAGTCATGTACCTTGCCCATGACCCTGTACCCTGCAGACAGGTGCACCCATACCAGCATTCACCAATGCCAATCACCTGTCCACAGCTCCTCCCCTCAGCATGCAGGACTCCACTGGGTAGATGGGGGCAGGGTCACAGACCCAGGCAGGGTCCGGGATTGGAACTCTTGCACTGGTAGGTGCAGGTCTGAGTCATGCATAGCCCCTGTTGGCACCCAGACCCACACACCAGGGAGAGGCCAGCCAGGGAGGCAGACCCCCAACACCCTAGTCAAGGTGCAACCTTTGCCCTAGAGGCTGTTGGCAGACCCCCCTTGGTGCCAACATCCCAGGACACTGGGCATGTTGCCAGTGCCATACCATGGCTGCCCTAACCCTCCAGGTCTGCCTTGTGGGCTGAGGCATCAGAGTGGAATGTTTCCCATTCCCCTCTCAACTAGCAGGGAGCTTCTGTGGGGGTGCACAGAGGGGTTACGACTGGGTTTACCCTTGGGTACCCTGTGCCACTCTCTGTACCTATGTGGCCAGCAGTATGTGGGTTTGTGAATACCGCATAGTGCTGGCATGCCCCTTGAATGCCCCCAGCATGGTGCGGTCCACAGACATGGGGGATCAGGTGCAGTGGGTCTGCAATGCCCCCCTTTTGTGCTGCCCATATGGGGGGGTGCAATGGGTGTGGAGTGGCTATGCATCCCAGATATGCACGCAGAGCCACTCTGATCCATTCATGCATAGGGTCCATTGACCAGAGTTGAAGTAAATAGTGGAAAAATAACTATTGCCTGACAACATATTGCCTGAAGCTGAGGGCAATATGACTACTGGAAGGCAATTATTCAGATACATCCCAATGTGTCCTTATTTTTCCACTGTATCCTGACAAAAGTCTGGTCAATGACAGTTTTATAAAATTTTGTCTTACTTGTGAGGTTCCTTCACATGCGCACGTTAGAACGGCTTGGTCTGGTTCAAGGTCAGTTGGAATTCATCTGTATCCCCCTTCCCTGGGTCGTGCCTGAAAATAGGCAGGATTTGTCTAGTGCACTTACCTGGTCAAGAAAAGCTAAATAAATAAAATAAAAAAAAATAAAGAACATGTTATGGTTCAGTAATCTATTGCCCAGTTCTAATGCACTATTGTCTAGTTCTTTGTGTTGGAAAGGGCAATAGTTCAAAAATATATATGTCATGTGAATATCACTGGTTCAATCAGGGATCAGGAATTATTTAAAAGGCTAAGTAATATTAAACAGGAACAGTCAGTACTAAGAGTCCAACACCCAAATTTCAGGCTGGTCCCAATGGGTACTTCATATGCAAACACTTTTATTTTACTTACTATTTACTGCACTATACTAGATTGTATTAGACTAATTCTGCTGACTTGTAGGCTGAAATTTTCTTTAACTCTCAAACAAAGATGGCAGCTCAAAGTAAAGCAAACCTGAAGCCACAGCATGGCAATTAATCTTCACAAACAGGCAGATAGCTCATTTCACACGCAATACTAGTCAGATACCACAGTTTGATTATAGGATAAAGTCCAAACTTTATTAGGAAATCTTTCAGGAACAACAGCCCTGCAACTACTAATTGTATCAGAGTAATCTCTGCTGTCTTGTAAGTATAAATTTGCTGTAACTACAAATCCCAGAACCCCCTGCAACTGACATCAGAGTAGGGTAGTAGCAGTGGGAAACTCAACAGCCTACACTGCATGTTAGAACTTTTATATGCCTAATCAGATGTTTGCTGATCCTAATGTTCTACTGCAGCTATGCACAGCCCCCTGTAACTGTACTTAGCACAAGAAGGACAGCAGGGCCAGCAAACAAAAGGTCAGAGGTTATAAAAAGTCTTAACATGCACTGCAGGCTATTGAATCTCCCACTGTTGCAGCCTTGCTCTGACATCAGCTGCAGAGGATTCTGAGATTTACTGTACAGTAGTTACAGAAAATGTCAGTTTACAAGTCAGCAGAATTATTCTGATACAATCTACTATAATGCAAAAAACAGTAAGTAAAAAAAAAAAGGATTTGCACACAAGGTGCAAATTGGAACCTACCCTACACTTGGGTGTGGGGTTCTTAGTGCTGACTGTTCCTATTTAAATACTTTAGAATTGGATCCCAAGAAGAGTGCACCATTCCAAGCTATCACTGAAATAAAATACTAGGATACAAGTGTTATCAGTTGCTTTGCAGCTTGTACACTTGCCTCTGAGGACAGATGGTCAGAAGGCTGTGGGTTCTAACCTCACACAAGGAACCTAGGGTAAAATCCAAATGCTTACAGAGTATTGTAGTGCAGCAAGGTGGGGGGTTCTGCACTCCTGAGGTGCTGTCTTTCAGATGAGACATTAAGCAGAAGTCCAGTCTGTCTGGTCATTTTTTTTGTTTAATTTAGTATGTTTTTTTCCACTTCTGCCAGTTGGCTCCCTCTGGTCCTACCCACTCACCCAACCCCATCACCTGCCTTCCCCAGGGCATACCTCTTCTCTGACATACACTCTGGCTTATTCCACCCCCAGGCCAGGACCATTGTTGGGCTCTACCCCTGATGGAAACTCAGTTTGTGCTTTTGATGGAGAGCACCACAGTCAGTGGTGTGGAGCCTGCAGTGAGGGGCTAGTGTTTTTTCCTCTTTTTTTTGTTCCCAGTGCCATAAGATTCTGAGAAGAGCTCCCAATGTGTATGGACACATGAGAGTGCATTGCACATTAAAGCATGTTGTCATTTTCCCACCCAGTTCTTCACTCCAATTGTACCACCTGCTGAGGTCACCCAGGTGGCAGTAGTACAGTGTATTCCAACCTCCCTCACGCCGTCCTTGAGTTGGAGGGTGACTGCTGAAGAACTGACATTCACATCATGAAGCACTGTGTGAGTTTCCTACTCCCTTTGCACCTTTGGAATTTATAGCAACATCAAGCTTCACGCTATGAAATTAAGTCCAGCTTCTTGACTTTATACAGCTCTGTGATGATAGAAATTTCCATTAAAATCAACTACTTAAATACGTAAGTGTCTCTGCCACAATACTTGACACACACCTTTCTTAAACTGATACAACAAGCTTGAAATCTTAAATTAATATTAATTTTATGAATAAAAAGTGAAGCTTTAAATCACTCCAAATCAGTTGTATCTGCTCCAGTTTCTTGATGTTAAATTGGAGATGCTCAGCTCCCCTTCCCTGCTTGGCCCCCTGATGACTTGGGCTCATTTCCAAAGCCAGGTCATTAGAACAGTGAGTGACAGCACCCCTGCTGTGCCAGCAGGCCAGCCCCTGTCTACCTGTTCTGGTGGTGGTTCAGGTGGATGTTAAAAATTCCATGGCAGTTCTTGACAAGAGTAAGGGAATTTTATTAGGAAATAAGCAGCAATATATACAAATGCAAATAACCAACCAATATCACAAAATACCCCCCCAAAAAATGAGATGAAAGTACAGTAATATTCTTTTGAATAATAGAAACTAAACATTCCAGAGAAAAAGAAAACATAAAGTGTATCTCAAAACCCTGTTTCACCAAGGAAAATTACATAAATGAAATATACATATAGTCAAGATACAAGACTGAAATATATTCAACTAAAGCAAATCCTCAGGGAAAATACAGAAGGAAACAGTGACAAGGGAAACAAAATAAAACTGAACATATTATGTTTCAACAAAGGAAAACTGCAAAAGCTAGAATAAATTGGTACAAAAAAAAGACCTTTCCAAAACTGCTTTACTTCTGTATCTGAATAACATGTTAAATCCCTGATATGTACCTCCTTAAAAGTGGCTTAACATATAGTGACTAACCAATAGGCAAGGCAAGGTAAGGCAGGGCAATTTTATTTATATGGCCACCAATCCTTGGGGCTCTGGGCACTTTATATTAAAAATAGATAAGGTCAATACAATACACACATTATCAAACAAATACAAAGCAGCAAGAATATAAAACAATAAATAAATCTCAGCATAGTTAAAATAACTTCATGTAATTAGTGCAGGTTAGTCACCTTCATCAGGGAGGGCAATACAAAACACATGAGCCTTTAGCCCCTTTTTAAACTACTCAACTGTCAGGGCCTCCCTGACAGCAGCTAGAAGAGTGTTCTGCAGGGTTGGCCCAATGACACTAAAGGCATGGTCACCAGCTGTTTTGAGTCTGATCCTGGGAACATCAAGGAGTCCTCGAGTTGAGGAGCAGAAGGAATGGATTGAGGTGGCAGGTGTAAGGATATCAGCCAGATAGCCAGGCCGAGCCCATATAGAACCTTGTAGGTGAGCAAGTCCACCTTGAAGAGAATCCTCCACCTGACAGGCAGCCAGTGCAGAGCACACAGGACTATGGTCACATGACTGGACTTTGCCAGCCCCATCAGTAACTAAGGCACTGCATTCTGCACCAGCTGCAGCAGGTGGAGGGTCCCTCCAGTGATTCCGAAGTATAGAGCATTGTAGTAATCAAGCCTTGAAGTAACAAAGGCATGCAACAGTGATGGCAGGTCTTTAGGCAGAACTTGGGGTTTTATCCAGGTGATATACTTCAGGTGGTAAAAATTACTTTTAATTACAGATGACGCCTGAGCCACAAGTGTCAATCTGCTATCCAGGACAATGCCAAGATCCCACACCCTAAGGAAAGCCATCAATGGAAAAGATCCCAGAAACAATCCTGTACCCACTCTAGAAGCACTCCCATCACACCCGCAACCTGGCTCAATCACCAGTACCTCCATCTTTTCCAGGTTCGGTTGCAAGCAACTGGAGAGCATCCAGTCATTGATCTCGGCCAGGCAGTTGTTAATCACTTCCATGGCATTGTGTGTTTTGGGGCAAAAGACAAATGGAGTTGGATATCATCTGCATAGCAGTGAAACCTCATACTGTAATGCCAAATAAGCTCTCCCAGGGGCAGCATGTACACTGTGATTAACATCGGCAACACAATGGAACTCTGAAGTACTCCACATGACAGGAGCTTCAGGGAGGAGGAGGGGAAATTTCCCATCACCACCTGCTGCTCCATGCTAGAGAGATAGGACTCAAACCAGTTGAAGACAGTACCGGCAAGTCCACAATACTCTCAAAGGTGATCAAGAAGCACAGTGTGATCCACGGTATAAAAGGCTGATGAGATTTCAGAAAAACAAAAATTGATCTGTCTCCTCTATCTCTAGCCCTGAGGAGGTCACTATGTACCCTAACCAATGCTGTTTTGGTGCTATGCCTGGCCCTGAAACCCAACTGGAATGGTGATAGATATCAAAGGGCATGAGGTGTTCTTTGAGCTGTAGTGCCATTATGTTCTCAACAACCTTGGCCAAAAATGGTAGGCTGGAGACTGGATGGTAATTCAGCTTGACTTCAGGATCAAGAGATGGCTTCTTCAAAAGAGGTATCACCAGAGTCTCTTTCAATGCATCTGGAAAGATTCCCTCCAACATTGAACACTGGACAATCCCAGCAGTCAATGGGCCAACAGTCCCACACATCTCAAGAAACGAGGGGCTGGGTCCAGTTCACAATAAGTGAGGTTCAGCTTCAAGATGACCTCAATCATCTCAGCCACCTCCACTGGTTTAAACTCATCCCAGACTGATGGAGCACTTCTGCTCATCCCAGGCTGATCACTGCAAGGCAAAACTTGCCTCACTGACTGGATCACTGCCCAGATGGAGGATACCCTGTTAGAAAAAAACAGACTAAACTCCTCACACAAAGTGATTGAAAAGGCACAATCCAAAATAGCTGAGATGGTCTGTTTTTCCCTCCGGCAGTCTCCCTGAACAGGAACTCTGCCTTCTTAAGGTTGCTTGTCCCTTGGTACTCATGATAGTGAGCATGTAAAGCCAGTTTGTCCTCCTCCAACTGGGTCCTCCACCAGCAGCACTCGACTTCCAACCCCTAATCTTCATCCCCTTGAGAGCCCCATCAAACTAAGGAGACCTCATGTGAGAAGATCTGGGTTGTATATGGACTGGTGCATATCTGGGTCATATATGGACTGGTATTGTAGCACCAATTGACATCTAGCATGCCACTGATAGAACTTTAGGCACACAAAGACCATTGGTACAGTGCTTTTATTTTACTTCCATAACCCCTTTGGAAAATAACCTAGAACCAGTTACTCATGGTTGAGTCTTTCCACCCAAGGAAGGTGCCATCTAGTCGCTAGCAACTTACATAAACCTTTTGAAAAATGACAGTCAGACAAAAACTGCTTTATAAATTCTGTGGCTGCATTACATTTAGGATATGGACACAATACCTCATCTATTACACTGTGTTTATCATGATCCCACATATTCAGTTTCCCATAGGAGCACAACCAAAGTATGTACCACATTCTATGCCGGACTTTATTATTCATCAATTGGTCTATCACTAACATGATTTTACCAGGGCTGCATAACATAAATTCAGGGTCTTGTGTAAAAATTCTAGCCATCACTGTTTTGCACATCTGTTTCCTGGAAGAGTACACTAGCTGTGCTTTAGTTACCTGCAATTTATAAAGTTTCTGAGCAGATGTAATGAATAAATCTGGAACCTTTGTATAATTTGTAAAGATTCATTTTGCCTTAAGGCTAAGTAAGTACCCATATCCTAACAAATCCATTTAGCTGCTGAAACACCTATACATAAAGCAATCTTCAAAGTCATGGACCAGAATAAGGTGTGTACAAACACTAATGGATTTAATTTAATAACACATCCCTTATTCTTAGGAAGGTTGGTATGTCAATCCCTTTTACATGATTTAAGCAGCTACCCCAGAACATCTGAAAGAAAATACTCAGTAGTCAAGTTTCAAACTTTACCAGTAACAGCAGTGCATAGCTTATTTAAAGTAAACTTGGAACTAAAAATTGACAAATAATATACACGCTTCTCTGTCTGGCCAGTCTCCATGCTTCAAACATGACACTTTTTAGCCAAAGGAAGTTAATATGTCTGACCAATTGATGTGAGCCATATCACCCTCTATTAACTTAATTACTACAATTTTAATAGGCTCCTTTGAAATTTTAATACCAGCTACCTCCATTGGTAAATACAATTTCTTCCCTAGTCTAATCCTAAGACATTTATGTAAATTCGAATGGGCTCCTGACACCACCAAATAATTAACCACAATCTCTAATAGCCAATTCACACTATGGTTATTAGGCATGAAGACACAGATGTCATCTGCATTGGCTATTGCCTTCAAAACCCCCTTCCTCTGTAGGTGAGAGAATTCTCTCACTCCATTGAGAAGTAATAATATGTCTAATAAATGGGTCCAATGAAAATATGTACAGCACCAGGCTTAGAGGGCAACCCTGTCATACCCCAAGCTTAATCACTGTTTCTTTCTCCATAGTTCCTAAAATAAACAGAACCACAGATGCAGTGCCATAAAGTGCCCTAATCCAGAAAACAAATTCAAGTGGGATTAAATATCAGAGCAAAGCCAGATACAAATATGCATGATTGATCCAGTCAAATTACTTGCTGTGGTCAAGTGATACCAAATATCCAGATTTATTATTCTTTCTGTAAAATTCTGAAACATATCTTATAAAAAACACAGTTTCCTGTATTTTCCTTAATGGAAGTGAACAGGTCTGGATGGGGTTGATCAAATAAACTGATGTCTCCTGTAATCTGCACTACAATAATTTTGCAATAATTTTCAAATGAGCATTCAATAAACAGACCCTTCTCCAGTTTTGTAGATTTGTCCTGTCCTCAGATTTAAACAGAAAAATAGTGAGGCTCCTACCAGAAAATGGAGGAATTACTTTGCAATTCTAAAAATATAGAAAAAACAAAGTCAGTAACTCAGTTGTTCTGAATAAAATATTTTGTAAAACTTGTTAAGGATCCCATACCTCCCATCCTACCACGGGGAAGCTCCCAATGTTATGGATTTTATAACTGAACTGACCTCTTTTTTTTTGTAATCAAAGCCATTTATAAGCCTTTCTCCCTCTCTGGTACATGAAAAGGGCAAACCCTGAGAAAGGAGCACCATAGCAATTCCACAGGTTTTTATAATATTCTGATTCACTATCTGAATAATATCCTTTTGATGTGTAGTCATAATCCTGCTATGATCTTTTAAAGCAGTAAAATTCGAAGCATTCATCCTATTGCTACATGCCATACCAGGGTCTCTACAGGGTATTCTTTTGTGTCCCATAATTAAGTTCTGCTTCCAATGTATCAGCTCTATCATATTGGCACTGAAGTTGATACTATTTTCAATTCCTTTTTCAGTGACCTTGATAAATATAAACCTTCCCCTCACACCATGTGCCCCCTATTCTACCCACACCATATCCCACCATTTCCAGCTCAAGTACTGAGCCCAGTCACAAATGTTATTTCCAAGCCTTAAAGCCCTCGGACAATATTAAGATCATCTGGAGTAACAACACCAGACCCAGCAGTGTCAGATGAGACAGACTTCAAAATCCTTAAGCTCACCATTATACCTCTGTCAGCCCCTATCACCAACTTACTCAAACTCTCACTTTGCTCTGGCTTTTTTGCCAGCATCCGGAAAACTGCTATTGTCAAACCTTTCCTCAAATCAGGGTTAAAGAATGACATTGGGAATTACTAATCTATCTCTCTTCTCGCTCCACTCTTCAAAATCATTGAAAAGTCATACACACTCAGCTCACTGCCTTTCTCAACTGTCATCACCTCCTCTCTGAAGCCTAGCATAGCTTTTGATCAGATCTAAGCATGGAAACAGCCCTTATTAAGTTCACCAATGACATCCACAATGCCAGCGACAAAGGTCAGTACAAAGGCTTGATTTTTGTGGAACTAAGCGAGGCTTTCAACCTGATCAGCCACAGCCTACTTCTCGACACCCTCAAGGGTGTGCAAATCTCAGAGAATGTTGAGAGATGGGTTGGAAGCTACCTCTCTCAGAGTTCCCAGAACATAGCTATCATTGGTCACTTTTCTACTGACTGCCCAATTAAATTTAGGGTTCCCCCAGGGCTCCATTCTGGGCCCTCTTCTATTCTCCCTTTTAATAAATCAGTTCCCAGACATCTGCCACTCCACCAACATTGTTCTTTATGCGGATGATGCAGCCCTCTACTGCAGCAACAATAACCTGTACACAATGTTCTCAAATCTGCCAGCTAATTTCAGCAAGCTACACAAATGATTTTCTGCCAAAGGTATTGTCCTCAACTCTAAGAAGACCATGTTTATGATTTTCTCTGGCCCTAGAAAAACTCCTAACCTAAGCCTGACCCTCATGGACAACCTGAATAATAGTATAGAAAAAGTGGAGAACTTTAAATACCTGGGACTGTTCCTGGGCCCTCACTTGACCTACCACATATATATAGCCAACCTCAACCTCATCAGGAAGATCAATATGAGGTTAGGTCTCTTATACTGAATCAGGAACTTTTTGATTCCTGTATCCAGACTATGCCAGGCCAGCTCCCTGCTCCTACCACTCCTCGAGTATGGTTCAATTGTCTACTCCCCCTCCACCCCCCTCCACTTCACCAAACTCAGAACCACATATAATAACATTGCACACTTCATCACCAGACTTCCTTGGTCTACTCACCACTGTACCCTTTATAACACCCTTAATTGGCTCACCCTGGAGGGTAGTTTCCATTTTAAAATCCTCTCATTTTTATATAAGGTCAACATAAACATATTGCTGACAGGTGTCACATCCCTTTCCCCCAAAATCAGTCACAAAGCACTGTACTAGAGGGGCCTCTCACCACATCTATGACATCCCCTTCTACCACACCATGCATGATCAGAATTCCACAACCTATAATGGCCTCAAGCTTTACAACAAACTGCCCCTGAAATCTAAGATTATAGCACCATCTGTACCTTCAACTGCATTCTCGAGGACCGCCTCCTGAAAACTACAACTTGTGCTTGCCCTGGACATCCACCACCTCTAAATAATTAATAAATCCATGTTCAACTCCTCCATACCTCCCCTCCCCTCTCCAACTCCTATCCCCTCCTGACCCATTTTCCCCTGCCACTTTCACTTACCTCACAGCCTCTAGTGGCTGCCTTTGTAAGGTGTTTGGATCATCTGTTTGGTCCTAAGACAGTGCACCTCTGAATAAGATGTAAGCTACTGTATATAATCCAATGTTTTGTTGTACATACCTTACTTCGGCATCTCCTCCTGCTGCACCTTAGGGTTAGCTGACTATGTATTAATTCCATTATATTTATACTTTAACCTCTTTCATTTATGTACTCTGTTTTTGATTGTAAAAATGTATGTACAACTGGACATTTGTGAAAATGAGCATTTTTGCTCACATGCCTTCCAGTATAAAATAAAATTGATTGATTGATTGATTGATACTTTGCATCCCTAGTTTTAAGGATTGAATCTAATCTGCAAAATTCCCTTCACCATTGCTGGCCAGTGAAATCTATTTTTGTACATAAAATCTTTAGTTCTCTGTTTTCATTTCCAAACGTCTGAAACCATTGTTTTACATCTGATTTTGCCTTCTCCCACCACAATCCTAAATAGTCATACAGACAACTCACCAATTTCCTTGCCTGAAGAAGGAGGTGACTGTCCTGTTGTATCTCTGGCAATGACAAACTTGAGGAATTTGACCTACACTATTGCTAAGCTCATATCCTACTTCACTCTAGATCAAAAATAAGAAATAACATTAAATGCTCTGCAAAGTCCATTAGGACTATATTTGCCTATTTTATAATCAGTTGAGGAGAAACCAAAAAATAATCTCAATGGGTCACCAGGACCCCTCTTATATAAGTCTGCCCCCCGATGTAGTCCATCAACCCAGCCAGAGAGACACATTTTATAAAGCATTAGATTTGAAATAAACTTTCTTTTCACAAGCACATCAGAAAAATCTAAGGTTCAGTTGAAATCATCCTCTAGAAATATTTGTTTTGCTACTGCAAAAAAAAGTTAATTGGATTCAAACAGTGTGACCATTCAGATTTAATTTGAGGAGCGTAGACATTAATAAAACAACTGGGGCAATTGTGCCATATTCCATCTAAAATTAGCTCTTGCCCTGGAACCTAATCTATTAAACTGTGACAATTTAAAACCAGAGCACTGGAATAGAATACCCACACCATCTGCCTTTTCTTCACAAAATGACCAAAAAGATGGTCCCCAAACTCAATCTCTCTTAACTTAGGTTAATTTGATAAATAGAAGACATCCAGATTTCCTGAAAGAAAACTACACTATATCCAAATCAGTTTCCTGGAGTAAGGAAATAAATCCCTTCCTTTTCTGGGGATTCCTAATGCTGCAGATATTTAAAGTGGTTGTTTTAAACTGCACACTAGAACATAAAAATGATAGCAAGCTCTAAATGAAACCCAACACCAAGTTACATTCCCCTTTTGAGACACATGTTTTTTACTTCCTTCTTCTGTGTCTATCTATAGAGAGTGGTGGACCAGACAGTGATTGAGATGAATTTGTACATAATGTACCAGAGTCAGGTTCCCCCATATCAGAGTCACCCTAGCCCCCCAAATACCTCATATTTGTTAGAAAGGGGAATGTTCTGGGAATCATGAAGGCTTTTTGCTACCTTAAACTACTTCTCCTTTAGTCTGTTACGTTATTCCTGGGAGGCATATTTGAGGGACCCTCTGCTACAATCTGTTCCTGGCCACCAAACATAGGAGGGCATGATGGACAACACATCAGCAGGGCCACTTTGTCTCCTTCAATAGATGGTCCTGCTTGTCTAGGTTCCAATGCTTCAGCTGGATTTTCCTGCAAATGGGAACTCTCATTTTTGGCATCTACTGGAGGTGCTCCTAAACTGGGGGCTGTATCTCTCTGTGCCAAGTGAGGGGGCTCAGGAGTTAGAGTGGGAACAGAAATGCTAGATCCTGTGGGTTCACAATATTTTCTTAAGAAAGGGGAATGAGGCTATTGTTTTTAACTACTAATGACTCTTGATGATCCTCATGGTCAAACCCATCTTTTCAATTATGGGCCACCCATAGACCTTTCTTTTCACATAGGCTACACCTGAAACTACTTTTACAAGTCATACTCAAATGTTCAAATTTCCCACACAGACCACACCGTAACTTGCCACATGCACTAGAAAGGTGAAGCCTGTCCCCACATTTTTAGTATGCTTTTGGTTAGCAGGAGTAGGAACAAACTCCTCTGTCCAGGTTGAGAAAAAAACTGTTTGAAAGGTGGATGATTCCTGCTTCATTTTGACTCAGCTTTACTTGAAAATGCAAGCCCCCTGTCCAAAGATGCTCTGAGTTAATAATTGCCTCTGGTGTGCCTAACATGTCACATTGTTGATGAAGTTGATAATGTCTGTTCCCCACATTAACCCCCTTGTTTTAGAATATTATAAATAACTGTTTCTCCATGGGTTTAGTAAGAGGAATTGCCTTAAAAAGAATCCAAAGGGGAGAGAAGATCACTTCACTGTACTTCATCCAGAAACTTTACAGTCTCTGGGGGGATCTGAAACGTACATCAAAATTATCTTCCTCTGACTCATGAATTAAACCATCATTTTCAGAAGCTATGAATTTCAGGAACCCTTTCTGGAGCTTCCATCCCACAAATATCCAGTCAGGTCTCGTCTCCATCCTGCCTCTATATCTGTATTTTTCTGCAGTGCTGGTTTTGTTCTGTTCTTAAAGAAATCTGAAAATGTAGGCCCTTGGCAAGGTGGTATAGTGGCCCAAGAGATTCCCATTCTCTTCTGAGTCTGACATGTCTGAGTCATGTGGCCCTGCTTCACTGGATTTTATGGGAGGTGCCTATGGGGTTTAGACAATCCCTGGTTTGAGGTTGAAGGCTGAGTGTCATGCATGTTATGTGATTGCATATCCCTCTCTGGTTCTTGATTTACCATTTCCTCCTGAATCACTGGTACTTCAGCAATAGCTGAATTGATTATAATCTTGTTGGGCTTCTCTCCTACTTCTACAGGTAGAAGGGGGGCTGTTCACCATCAACCATTATAATAGGTTTAGTTATAGCATTCTTGTTAGTAGTTGTCACAAGTCCTCTCCTGTGGCCAGGGTTCCCTGGGTTTACAGTGAACTACCCTTAGTGCAGCCTGTGTGGTGTGGGTCAAGAAACCCCTCCCCTGTCCTTCAAGGGCACTTGCTAGGTTTAGAACTAAACACCCACCAGGAGATCCTGGGATTTACTCTCTCTCTCTCTGTGAGGGGTGAAAATTCAACCTTTAGTCTGTGTTCCAGGGAGAGAACACTCTTGGCCACTGCACAGCAAACAAGAAAAGACAAAGGCATGTATAGGCATTTAAGTTGCCCTATTAACCCTATATGCAAAGACTGGTTCAAACCCCACAGACCATTCTGTGAGACCTCACATATCTCCCCCTTACACTCACAGAGTCCCTTCTTGAATGCTGTCCTGTTAGCAATTGTCCTTTAAGTGTTTGGTCAGGCATGGTATTGTTTGAACAAAACTCTCCCAAGCTTACACACACAACAGACAGTTTCAGAGGAATTGTCAAATTATGCCAAAGGCTTTATTAATATCTAATGGCCAACATAATTAAAGATAAAATAACAGTCAAAGATTTGGTTACAGATACAGAAACATAGAAACATAGACATTGAAGGCAGAAAGAGACTAGAGGCCCATCCAGTCTGCCCAAGTTCCCTATAATAACTGGAACCTACTGTTCCTCCAGGGTACTAACTCTCACCATTCTCTCTCTCTCTATCATTCTACTCAGTCCTGTTGCCCTCAGTAACCACTTTTCCCTTCATTATATTCCAGCCCTGCTTGAATCCCCTGACTGTTTTTGCACCTATCACTTCAGCTGACAGACTGTCCCAAGGTTCCACCACCCTTTCTGTAAAGTAGTACTTCCTCAAATCACTCCTGAACCTACATCCTGTTAATTTCTATTCATGTCCATGTGACCATAAATTGGTATTTAGGCTAAAGAGCTCCCTGAAGTTCACTTTGTTAATTCCTTTAAGGAACTTGACGGTCTCTATCTTATCTCCCCTCTCCCCGCTGGTCTCCAGTAAAGATACAGCGAATTTAAAATCTGCTGGCGAAGTGAACGTGAAGTGGCCACTTCGCGTTGACACTTCGCTATGTGGAATGCCCCATTGGAAAGGCTCACTTTGCCTTGTTATTATTACTTTGTGTTGTCATTCTGCCTTAAACACGAAGTAAGGCAGAGTGACAACAATATTGGCAGCATTCCACACACACAGTCACCAGAATGAATGTGCATCCCCAAAGTGCTACTGTCTTGTGTCCAGAAAACTCCCCAGTGCTGATGAAGTGAAATGAGAGTGCAACAAGAATTGCAAAGTCTCCCAGAATTAATGGCACACTCAGTCATGCCTGCAGTGGTCAGGTCACACACAGAGTCACCAGAATGAATGTGCATCCCCAAAATTCTACTGTCTTGTGTCCAGAAAATTCCCCTATGCTGACAATGTGAAATGAGAGCATAACAAGAAATGAGTCTCCCAGAATTAATGGTGCCATGCAAATGCCAGACAGATTAAGATTGCTCTGCACCCTCAAGTGATGCATACAAAAAGTCACAACAACACCTAACCAATGCTCACAAGTCACAAATTCAGATCTGGAAAGGAATACATTTTGCCAGTTGGGGGACTAGTACATGGCAGTAACAATCCACTACCAGTAAAGATACCACAAAGCAGAATAAAAAATTCATGTAGGTGCAGTGGATAGCAGGTTCACACTGCTGCAATTACAGTAGTAGACAGAGACATTGCCAGCTATTTCCAGATATTTTGTGACATTTCCGAAGAGTTTCTCTCTGCTGCCCCTACTGTGAAAATGCAGAAAGTAGGCGATATTTCTGGAAATATCACAGAAATATCTGGCAGTGTATGTGGCTGCTACTGTACTCTGTAACACAATTAAAGGTGTCTGATTTAATGGCATGCATTGCACAGACACTCACATACACACACACTAAAGTAATGAGTAGCAAATTGAAAACCTTTAGTAATATAACTAAATGTTTTAAACAGACAAATTGTACACTGCTGCAACACAACAATCAGCAAAAAAATTCAAGAATTGCTGAAAATATTACTGTGTGTACATTAGCACATTTATACAAGAAAAATATAACCAAAACAGACTGACTGCCTTTTCCTCCCAGTTAATATACCTACACCACAAATATGCCCCACCCCCAAAGCACACTTCAGAGTACACAGACTGATTGTTCTAAATTAACATTCAAAATCCACACACAACAATAAACACTCGATATGAGCACAGAAGGGTTTCCTACAATTGATGTACTAAATTTTGAGCAAAAAATATTACTCAAAAAGGCATTTTAAACAGCTTTTAGAGGTTTTGAATCGCAGAGCTCTGAGAGCAAACTGTCTCCAGCTACCACTCACACACACTACCCAGGCCAGAACTGAGGCTGTGTCGAACAATCTAGAGCCCATGTGACCTGCAATCCCATGAATAATTGCAGAATTTAATTTGGAGCTCAATTACATGGCGAAGTGAGGTGAATTACATTGATTTCAATGTACTTCACCTTAAAATTGGTGGAGAAGTGGTTTGAGGAAGGTGAAATAATGCAAAGTCATTGGTTTCAATGGACTTCACGTTCCTCATTATGAAGCGAAGTACTCCACTTCACATTGTGAAGTTCTCCACAGATTCCTCATTACTCAGTGAATTACTTCACAGAGCCAATTGGGGCCACTTTGCCCACCACTGCTTATAGTACTGTAACTCACATGCTGTATGAGAAGGAACACAAATGCCTATGGCTGTACTTCCCCAATGAGCTGTAGCACAAAACTCCCTGACTTAAAAATGTTTATTAATGAGTAAAATGGTAGAATGGTGAAGTCTGGAGAGATAGTACAAAACATGCTTACAATGTACCCAAGTAACTAGTAAAAACATTAATGTTGTGATTCGTGACATGTTCATGAATTGTGATTTGTGACTGCATTTGTGACCGTGATGATGAAGAACATGATCTGGTGTCAATGGTGTGAGATAACTCATATGGAACTGTATTGGGAATGTGAATGCCTATGGCTGTACTTCCCCAATGAGCTGTAGCAGAAATTTCCCAACTTAAAAACGCTCATTAATGAGTACAGTGGTGGGGTGGTGAAGCCTGGAGAGATACTACAAAACATGCTTGCAATACATCTAAGTAACCAGTAAAAAAATTAATGTTGCGATTCATGACATGATCGTGAATCACGATTTGTGACTGCATTTGTGACAGTGATGATGAAGAACATGATTTGTATCATGAGTGACTTGTAATGATGGTTCTGATTTAAAAAATGCATATTAATGAGTATAATGTTAATGCAGAATTATGCACCACACCTGTCCAACACTCTGAAGGGAAGCCAAAGTAACAACTGTGACTTAAGCTAGAGATGGAGATTGGGCCCTAAAGAGATGCAAATGCACAGACGGACTAAGACTGCCCTGTGCACTGAAGAGATGCAGACACAAAGGCACAACACCTAACCAGTGCTCACCATCAGAAATTCAAATCTGGAAAAGAATACCTATGCCAGTTGGGGTGGGCCACGGGGGGGGTCAGTGTACTGCACTGCTGCAGTAACAGTCTCTAGTACTATTACCAGTAAAGATACCACAAAGAAGTACAAAAATCACACAGCTGCAGTGGATAGCAAGTTCACATTGCTGAAATTATTATGTGGCACAATAAAACGTGTCTGATTTGATGACATGCGTCACACACATAGTCACACACACACTAAGTAATGTGTAGCAAATTGAAGACTTCAGTAATATAACCACATATTTTAAACAAACTAAAATTATGCACTGCTGCACCACAACAATCAGCAAACAAATGGCAAAAATTATTGAAAATATTACTGTGTGTACATTAGTACAGTTATACAAGAAAAATATCACCAAACAGAAAGCGCTGTTTTTCTCTCCAAGTTAATCTACCTACACCACAGATACGCCCCTCTCCCAAAGTACACTTCTACTGTCTCTCAGTACACAGACTGAATGTTGAACATTAACATTCAAAATCTACACTCAAACAATAAATGCTCAATGATATGAACACATGAGGGTTTCCTATAATCGATGAACTAAAGTTTTAGCCAAAATGATTACTCAAAAAGGCTTTTTTTTCAGCTTTTAGAAGGTTTGAGTCACAGAGAGCTCTCAGAGCAGATTCTCTCCTACAGCTTCCTACACACACTTCCCGAAACTGCAGCTGTGCAGAACAATCTAGGGCCCATGTGACCTGAAATCCCATGAATCATTGCAAAATATGCCTTTGGAGCTTAAAAACAAGGTGAAGTGAGGTGAAGTACATTGTTTTCGATGTACTGTGCCTTAAGAATTGGTAGAGTAGTGGTTTGGGATAGCGGAGTAATGCAAAGTCATTGTTTTCAATGGACTTCGCGTTACCCATTATAATGCAAAGTACTCTGCTTTACATTGCAGAGAACTCCACAAATTCGCCTTCACTCCATGAATCACTTTGCAGAGTGAATTGGGGCCACTTCTCCCATCTCTAGTCTCCAGTTAGTACATATCTAATGCATTGTGGTGCTCCTCATAGGATTTACCCTGCTGGCCCTGAATAATTTTTGTTACTCTGTGCTGCACTGTCTCCAACCTATCGTTGTCATTTCTGAGGTGAGGACTCCAGAATTGGGCACAGTACTCTAGGTGAGGCCTCACCAGGGATCTGTTGAGGTGAAGTATTGCCTCCTTTCTTTTACTATCAATACCCCTCCCAATACATCCCAGCATCCTGTTAGCCTTGCTATAGGCCTTGTTGCACTGACACAATTGCTTAAGTGAGTTGCTAATAACTTACAGATCCCGTTCCTCAGCTTTAGTGATAAGTCTCTCTCCTCCCATCCAGTACTCTGTCTTGAGGTTCTTTTTCCTTATATAAGAAAATAAAAGTTGGACAATAATCAAATAAAAGTACACTTAACTGTTCTAAAATCTAACATATGTTCTGTCTAGTTCCAATGCAGCTGATGGAGTTAGAGTCCAGTAAACTATTAAATGTCCTTGTTACCTGTTTTGTGATGGAATTTAAAACATGGGTCCCGTCTGATCAGTTCAACATCACATATAGAATTGACTTTCACAAGCCTTTCCTTAGCTTTTACAAGGCAGTTTCAAAATGATTGCCTCTGGATTTCCCTACTGTGACTGGCTGGCCTTTGCACATGGCTACATAGATCCAACGGGCTCTTAATGTCTTCTTTTAAAAAATTCAACTGACCAACCCAGCTTTCTAGGTTTTAATTTTAAAAACTCATCTGCAGAGTTTCTTGGCTGGACAGGTCTCTTCCCCCATTAGAGAAAATCAGACTAATTCTTGGCCTGTCCTGGGGACAGTATGGGCTCACTTTCTGTGGTGAGAGCTGCATCAAGGCCTATTGTCAAGCTCCTGTTTCCAGCAGAACCATTCAGACCCAAATGCTTGGCTTTTATCTTTAATTAGCCTCCCATTAGCTGCAACTGCCTTTTCAGACACATTTTTCTGAAACAAAGAAACCAGTTCCAGCTAGCAAAGATTATGTTTTTCTTTGACTCAGATTGCAGAGAGAAAAAAAAAGAAATACTCTGTGTTAAAAGAATTTAAAAATAAGAGGTTTGATCCACACCATACAACCAAGGGAATACAATCTATTAAAAACAACAGCAATATAACATGGTGCTGTTTTGCCATGGCACCCTCTGTTTGATAAGGCTGCCACATGTCATAGTTCATAACCTGAGTCAGTTGTGTAACGTGCACAGCATTTTCTTCCAAATAACCAGCTTTTCCCAACCCACCTGCACAAACCCCTCTATCTCAGTAGCAATCTGTATAACCTCAGTCTGTACCTGTAAATTCAGATTTGCCCCTCTCTTCTTCCCAGCAGTCATAGTGCCATCCTTGATCCAGTCAGATGCTGCAGTGCTTACACACAGAAACACAGAACACAGAATTTGATGGCAGATAAGGACCGCTTGGCCCACCCAGTCTGCCCATTTCCCTAGTTTATTCCTGGTTGTTCACCTGTAGCTGCTGTTTTGTCAGGTACAGTTTGAGACTATGGAATGAAAGTGGAATCCCAATCCTGATCTGGTATCCACTGCCCTTCACTATTTTTCTTCCGCTCAGCATCTATAGAGCTAATTCAGAAGATTATGGAGCTTCTGTCTGTTGCATTCTTTGGATCCTAAATGCTACAGTAATTCTACTCCTACCCATTATTGGGTGGCTTTGATCTTCCTTTCCCAGTTCATTCTTTTGTGTCAGCTGGGATACTAAAAATGGCATTGTGAAGGCTTATCACACATTTCTACACTTCTCTCCACCTGCACGAAAGAAACTTCAGACCTCGTATGCACCATTGCTCTTTTCATAGCTAAATGTGGCTGCTGTCTGTGTTTCAAGGCAGCCTTCCTTTTTGAATATCATTCTTCATCTTCATTTTATACTGACACCAACAATCTTCTTTTTTCTACCATTTCTAATTCAAGCTACTCTCTAGCTGATTCGATATCACTAGCAGCTGTAGTGGTAAGCTTTCTTCCATCATGAGTTCACTGTCAGTTTCTTCCACAAATTCGGCTCCATCATTAACTCGAGTCATGCTGGAAACATTATTTTCTTCCTGGATTACACTAGCTGGGAGGGTAGACTGTACCACAGCCTGCTGCAGCATACCTTCCTCTTCTGCTGCCTTGGGGTCCTCCTTCTTGGACAGATGGCTAACAGCACTTTCTACCAAGCACAGTGACCTGGACAAATTTCTCCCATTAACTGAAAATGAACAAACAGCTTAATCTGGTTTGATATCATTTGGCTTTCATCTGTATCTACCCCTCAGGATGAGACTCAAAATAGGCAGAATTGCAGAGACTTCCTTCCCTGGTCAACAACAATTTAATAAATAAAATTAATGGAAATCATTGAAAATCTTGTAAATTTAATTCTAATTTCCATAATTTGTATAAATACTCCATGATTTCCAAGCATAGAACATTTCATGGAATCTCTGGAAATCTATAGACAAACACACAGACATGTCACAAATCAATTTTGGTAAATGTGTTTTTAGGCAGCAGTCTTAAAAAATGATATACTTCACATTATTAGAAAACTAAAACCTACTCCTTTCTACCCCCCAATGTTATCCCTGCTGTTTGTTTTAGTTTCAAATCTACTTATATGGTGCCACATTTAATTCTACATTTACCAAATCAGAACTTAAGTTTTTTGAACTGGAGTTAGACTTGAAATCCACAGTGACCCATAAGGACAGCGAGCTGTGATTGTTGCATGATAGGTTCTCTTGGTAACAACAGGAGCAACTCTGACTCATGCAACAGTCACTGCATGGGTGCAGAATTCTGACCATGAGCTGGAGACATATTTGATCAGTGCTCAATGTTTTGAGTCTATGCAGGGACAATGAAATCCCTTCAAATTCCTGGTTCCATAACAAAAACTGTACAGAATGTTGTCATTAAAAACAAACAAATGCAAGATTCTTTTTCCATGTCCAGCATTTGTTCTGAGGGACAAGATCTATGGAAAGTGACTAGGTGACAAAAGTAACTCCTGTAGAATACAATTTTATTAGTATATTTTTGTCAGGATGTCAAAGCAAGAATGATGTCAGCTCCGGTAAATAGTTCATTTGCATAGAAGATCTCATGCATCAGTGACTGACCTGCATTGCTGCATTAAAAAGTTAAACAATTAGGGCCAGCCAGCAAGATTGGATCCCAGAAAAACACCAGGCTCTTCAACCTTATGGCAACGGGGGAAAAACATCCTCAGGATGTTTGTGTGGGCCAGCACACTGTTTAAGCATAATAAATAATGCAGGAGATGCTAGCCACTGATATGTAAGTAAGTAAAATGTATTTATCCAACATCCAAGCCCTGGGGCTCTGTGCACTTTACATAAAGATGCAACAACAGACTACAGCATTTCAGTGTACACAGTTTAAAACAGAGTCAGCTGTATTCAAACTTAATGGGCTAAAACTCTTATAGTTAAAATACTAAACTCAGAGGTTACAGTAATTGCTTGCTTAAATAGGTGGGATTTAAGTGCTTGCTTTAAACTATCCACAGAGGGTGCTTCCCTCAATGCACAAGGTAATGTGTTCCATAGGACCAACCCCGCTACCTCAAAAGCATGGTCACCAGATGTTTTAAGCTGAGCTCTATTTAATTTCTGGATTTCTGCACAAGGGAGAGTCATGTACAAATTAAGCAGATTAGTCTGGAACAAAATCACTGAGCAGAGGAGAGCATTTGTGAATAGCTCTCACCTGCCATTCCTGTTGGACTAAAAAGTTTGTCCAAAACAAACTTCAGACCCCTTGAAAAGGGGGCTAATGCAGCTAGAGTGCCAAGCCTTGGCTGTAGCTCCAAATTAGAGCAAGGGTTGCCTTGAAAGCTGATCTGCATCTGGCAAGGTGGTGAGCCACTACAATCTACTGCTAAGATTTTATCCTGACAAGAGATTGAACCAGCTGAGGTCCCAGTGACAGCCCTCCTGTCAGGGTGAGTGAAGGTATGTCCTCTTGTTGGGTGAATAGGATCATCATCATCATCATCTGAGGAATCATGGCCTACACCCTTTGCCACTGGAAGCACATTGGATCTGCCATACTAGGAGCAGGGCTCAGCCAGTGCTCCAGCAAGAGTCACAACAGCATTAAATTATCAGAATTGTTTGCCATACAATATAATCACAGAAATTCCAGCAATAAAACCACATAAAAACAACTGCAAAACAGCAGTACATTTTACATAAAAGCATGCTACTACGATGATGATGCACCATGCTGCATCCCTTTCACACACTGTGTTGTTCTTTTGGTATTTAGGGCAAGTCCACCCCCACCACTATTCCTCTCTTAGCATTCACCCACCCCCAATTCTCTCAATGTTTGGTCGCTCCTGGTATGTGCTCTTTGGAATGAAGAAATGAAGTGCTCAGTAAGTGCCATGAGTGTTGATGATATGAAATGTGTTCTCATTTACAGCTAGAAATTGGGAACACTCATGTGGAGTGATTCTCTAAGGTGGCAGTTTTACTGTTAATTTTTCTTTTAGCACTGCTTAGGACAGTAATCTACTAGTTTGAGCCTGTTTATCATTTAGTGAGGAGGAGGAGAGAGTCCGAGGGTCAGGAGTGAGGATGACACATTGCTGGGGAGGGGGGTAAAGCTGATCATGCTGATGGCTTCAGTTTTATTTTGTATTTTGGTTGTAAATTTTGGAAGTCATAGATGAATTTGAAGGAATTGTTTTTTGAGGAAGAAAAAACAGTAAGGAGAGGGCTTGTCTTTCAGGTTGCTGGATTTTCAACAACCAGCTTATAATATGGCTTCCTTCATTTGATCATACTGTTTGGCATCCTTGACATCCAGATTGCTATAAGCCATTTGGGGCTTTTCTGTCAAATAACAACCCTTATAACCAAATGAGTTGATGACCACTGGCAAGCTCAGGCCACCTGCCGGTAAGATAAGTTGTTTTTCTTGTTCTGGATTATTGCTTCAACCTGAGCTGATGGTTAAGGGCCTTGTCACTGCAGTTTACAACCAACACTCCCCCACCTCTAAACCCCCATCTCTGTTCCTAAAACAAATTCCAGGAAAAGAGTGCTAAAGGGACATGATCACAGTCACGTACAAGTCAATTATAATGATGCACTCAGTGTGTACTTGTGGATGTATCCACTTCTCATTTAATTAAAGTCATTTGTCCTGTGGCTGGTGGTATAGGTAAAATCCTACAGCAACACACTTAATTAATCTGTTCTGTTGTCTGATTGTACAACCTCTGACTGTCTCTGTCTGACCTAAAAGTTACTGTGTTTGCAATATTAGCCTGTTAGCATGGAACAACATATAAGCATAGAAACATAGACTTTGACGG
Organism: Neoceratodus forsteri; assembly: GCA_016271365.2. NCBI lineage: Eukaryota > Metazoa > Chordata > Ceratodontiformes > Ceratodontidae > Neoceratodus > Neoceratodus forsteri. The sequence continues at coordinate 63,477,119 of CM028130.1, forward strand.
CAGGTAAGGACAGCTAGGCCAACCCAATCTGCCCATTTCCCTACCTATTGGATAAGCTGCAGTTTCTAGTTAACCAACAGCCTACTTTGTCCTACCCTCCCACTAGAACTGTATTATGTCTGTCCCATGCATTCTTGAATTCCCCACTGTTTTTGACCTCACAACCTCCTTAGGAAGGCCGTTTCAGGAAGAACATATCATAATAAATGTTCTACAAAGTCTCAAAATCCTAATAAAAGATTTTAATTCAGACAGAATGGCAAGAACTAGCTCCGTGTGAACTGGAAAAACTCTATAATTTACATAATGAGTAGCAGAGTACAGACATTTTTATAGTAAAATTTGCTCCATTGAGTGAAAGTTACTATGCAAATTTCAACACGACACACGTTCTATGCACTTTGTGGTGAATTGTACTATACTAAGTGACACGCTTTGGATCACAAATTCAATACAGAGTGTGAATTGTTCTAAGTTACATAATACAATTTGCTGCAAATGTGGGGAAATGCATATTGTGCAACAAGTGAATGCTATGTGTAGTCCATAGCAGCCACATTTGCAGCAAATTATGGGCAAATTTTAGATTTGCGACACATCAAGCAGAAACATATGGGACATCTAGTGAAATTAAGGTGACATTAAAAAAATTATATTTTCTGTTCTTCTGTTGCAATTTCCTATGTCATGTTTAAGAAATTATAATGTGATGTGGATCTCTGTGGTCCAATACACAATCACAAAGTATGTGACGTGGATCTCTGTAGCTCAAGGTACAATCACAAAGTGTGGTGGCACACAGGTAAAGTGAGAAATGCTGTTCATTTTGCCACCACACATTATGGTCATGCATAATGCCTGCATGCTGTGGGCAGTGGGTGGCGTCCCTCCTGCAGTAGTGTTACTTTGTTCACTTATGCAAATAACTTAATCCAGGTTTTGTGGGCGCAAACAGGGAGTGCAGTCACAGACATGGTGTTGCAACATGTGCATGGTATAGTGCCAGTCACACAGTGTTATGACATGAACAAGGCATGGGCCTATTGGTTGCTCAAATCATCTCCCAGCCTCCCAGCCTCCCTTACGCAGCACCGTTGACCCACTTATGGGGCATCTTAAACATTGCATGTGTATAGGCCCCATTTCTTTAAGTCTGATGAAGGACTATGGAGGTTCTGAAAGGTTAAGCAAAAAAAAAACATTCAATTAGTTAAATTAAGAGTATTACTCAAAAAACATGAGACCCGATTCTAGAAGGTTGGTGGAAGTTGCCGTCAAACACGACTTGCACCAATCGCAGCTGCAACATTGAGCCTGTATCCTATTCTAGATGGGGCAGAGTCTCTGCATCTAAGTCCTATGACTTGCGACATATGGCCAGGTAAACAGAGGGTGTACATGGCGAGGAAGTCGTAAGCCACAACCGTAGGTCGCAAGTGCTCCCCACCATTGCCCACATTCTGCCGGTGCCCTGCAGAGCTAGAGGTTCCCTACCCACAGCTATGAAGTCCCCAAATTGCACCATTGCCAGCATACTGTGCAGTATGTACAGTGCAAGCATCCCTCATCCTGTACATACACCTGGTGGTCTAGTGGCCCCCACCTGGCTATGCCAGTCCACCCAGCACCACCACCCATCCCCAGCCAGCGACTTGCACAGCCCACCTCTTACCCCTATATCCAGTCACTGACTGCATTCAGTAGGAGTACTTACTGAATTGATGTGCTCAGAAATTAATTTCTGAGCACGTGTTTACAGTAGCTCTCCTACTGAACTTGGTCGGCGGCTGGCCATGGACGTGAGAGGTGGGCTGTGCCAGTAGCCTGCTGTGGATGGGTGGGAGGTGCTGGTTGGACTGACATGAATGGGTGGGGGGCCACTAGACTACCAGGGATGGTCTGGGGAAATGCTGGCATTTACGGCAGTAGACTCAGGGTTGGGACATAGGTGGGGGTTGACAGCATCACCATGCAGGGCATTCAGCAATAGGAGATTTGGGGGGCAGGGGTGTGGGCAGCCATGTGGGGCATACACATTATGCTTTGGGGGGCAGGGGTGTGAGCAGCCCTTTGGGGCATACACATTATGCTTCAGGGGTGGGGTGGGCAGCTGGGCATGGGGGGAGGGCAACTGTGGATTGTCTGCTGGGCTGCTAGTGGGTCTACGGGACCCCCAGGGGGTATCTGTAAGTTATACCTGCTAACAGCTGGTGTAACTTACATTGACGGTTCTCCTTTGGGGGTTCTTGTAGAATCCCAACATTGGGGACATTGTTGCTGCCCTGCTGGAATGGGGCGCAACTGCTGCTGTAAACCCCCTAGCACTATGTAGCAGGGGGTTTATGGCGCAACTGCCGGCATAACAGCTGTTCAGTGCATGTGGCCTGTGACATGTCACAGGCCACATTGTAGAACTGTGCATGTCACAACTGCTGGTGTAAGTTGTTACTTGCACCATTCTACTTGGCACAAGTGCTGTTATGCCAGGCGTAACTTTCTAGAATTGGGGCCATGAACTTTAAATCTAAGAGTATCGTTAATATACAAATAAAATCCCAGATAAAATATATGAAATCTGAGTATACAGTTCAGATGAAAATTACTGCTGTCTAAACAACGTCTAATAGGTACAAAAAGGTGCGGACCCATCAACTCAACAGTAGGGTTACCACATGCAATGCTGGCAACAACAGTTCAGGAGAAGATCTTGGTCACTGAGGCAGGCCATGGGGGGAGGGGGAGAGGGATTGAGCATCCCAGAGGATGCTCCCCCTCTCTGGGGAGGAAGGCTGTGCTATGTCATTGCTACAGTGCCACTTAGGTAACCACAGGTGATGGTACACACAGGGTATGCACAGGCTAAGGGTGCTTGCTAATGACATGGAGCCACACAATTTGTGTGCATGCATGCACCTGGCATCATTTGTGATGGCCACCTCTTGGGAGGAGAATAAAACATGAAAAATTGCCAGGCTGCTTATGGACAATGGACCCCAGTATATACCAGCTCTACCCCTTCACTACCCATTGCCTGACACATGATGCTTTCAGGGGAATATCCCACACTCCAGCCCCACCTGAGGGCTAGTCAGAGTATAATGGAGGCAGGTAAGTGTGAGGTAGTGGTACAGGTACAGGGAGTCATGGCATGCCTAGGAGTTCCAGAGAAAGACAGGAATCAAGAATGTGGGAGAACATGGGAATGTAGATCATGAAAAAATAATAGCTGCACAAAGAATTTCCAATGTTCAGTGTAATACTTCAAACTATCTGAATGTTTCAGACTAGAGGGCTCCTTGGCAGCTAATTTAATGAAAGAGCTAATGTAGGTAAGTGCTATTCTTTAACATTTCAATGAGAAACATGGGATGTTCCATTTCCAATTCAACATATTGATTCCAAAAGTTCTAAGTTTCATGAAAATCACCAGATACTTTTGACCATTAAAGCCTGGCCAAGAGTTGGTTACAAATTGAGATGCAGGTAAGAAAACCTTCACTGACTAATTTTTTGCAATGGGGAACACTTCAGTGTCAGTACTGGGAATTAATCCAAGTCTGTGGTTGGGGATTGAAATTTGATTATTCAATCTTCCAGTCTCAGATTTGAGTGTACTTACTAATGAGGCACTGAAATGCCTATGAAAGATCTACAGTTACTCTTTGTCCTTCAACTGTGCATCCAGACTAGCTCTATGTAGCAGTAGGTGGGAATACCTACAGTACATTTTTACTAGCCCACAGGATGTGACTTGATGAATATAAGAAATCACTGAACAAAATAGATGACTAAGAGATGTGAGCTGCTGATCAACTTAGACTCATGTGTGGCAATCAGTGGACATTCCAAACTGTGGTAACTCCTTTTACTATGTCAGATTTGGGGTTATGCACTAACTTTTGTATTAGGCGCATACAGTACGGGAGGTGAAACTTGTGGAGTGCTTACACTCATTTTTATTTTGCCATTTAAAAGGCTGCCGGTCATCTCTAGTCATGTGACACAGTCAGAATTCTGCTATGAGGAAGGCAGGCCCCCTCAAGCCCACAAACATAAATTTGTTACCTCAGACCAGTTGCCATTGCTCACTTACTATCACTCCTCTTAGAAGTATCCTACTGGATATCACTGTCACATTAACAACTTGCAGCCTGCCTCACTTTAGCATAACATTAGTTCTAGCTAGGTAAGATCTAGAATGTTCCTTTGTATCAGTTACAGGGACAAATTGTATTGGACTGCTTCAGGCTAGAGTCATGTGGAAGGCACATTTTAGCTGGAGTATGGACATGTAGTGACCACCCCAGGATAACTTGAGAAGCTAACCCCAGAGTGGATGCCTTCTGACCAGAATAGGGAAGGCACCATTGTGACCTGGTTGTGGGGTTGTGGGTTTGGTTCTTGCAGTGATATGTGCTTGGGCAATGGACTATAAAGCAAGTGGTGATGGTGGAAATTTAGAACTGCCTGTTGATGTTAAACTGTGGGACTAGAGCCTGTGAGAGAGTCTGTTGCTGTTGGCTCACTTGTTTTTCTCTAAGTTGAGTGACTACTATTCAGTACTGTTAGGTTACATTCAGTGGTGGTAGCACTGAATTTTAGCTTCTGCATCCATTTCTATGGTGTGAAATGATTCTCTGGTGATAGAATAGATGGGGTTCACCTTATTTACAAGAATCAGATATTTTTCCCTGTTTCTGCAAGAAGGAAAAAAGACTGAGGAGTGGTAGTCGCTGAATTTTGTCTGTTAAGAACTCTCACACACTTTGTCACTGGAACATTTCCACCACACTTTTGTTGTCATTACATATTTTTGATTCATTTGTTATTAAGTTGTGTTATTGTTTTGTTATTTTTGAATAAGTCAGGGATTGAAATATGGGTAGTATTAACTGTTATAGAGTTTGATTGTTGAATGATGCATTGTGTGATTGGTTGGGAGAATAAGGCTGTTTGTAATTAAGGGTAGTGAGGGAAGGTTGGGTGGAATGAGTTGAAAAGTGAGTGGAAGGTTTTTCTTTTTTTAGTGTTAAGGTTAGCTGAACTGGGAATGTGTTGTCCTGTGCAAGTCCCTAGACTCAGTTACTACCCATCTCAGCTCTGGAATCTGTGCCCCTTCTATGAACCCCCTCTGTCTAGTGTGGCATATCATTGCTGCAGGGAGGAAGGAATTAGTAGAATGTGTGGAAGGGGGCAAGAGATTTGGGGAGTACTGGCAGGTGGTAGTAATTAGGACTGTGAGGACCAGAAGATGCCCTGGGGTGAAATGGGGATTTTGAAGAGGTCAGATGTGTTTGTTCCACATAACCAGGAAAAATGGCAGACCAAGTAGACAGGTAGCCACCGCTATGTGCCCTCTTCAGTTGGTGCTAAATAATACCATATCGATGAGGAATAAGACTGCTATTAAAATGGAATTTATATATCCTCTATTTCTCCAGGTTAGTTCACAGAAACCTGGTTTGGTGATGATATTGGTCTGATATTGGAGGCAGCTATCCCAGCTGGGTCCTCTGTGGGGTGCTGCCCAAGGAAGGACTGAAGGAAAGGGATGGCCATCTGTTTTAGGTCTAAACTGAACCTCATGGTGCACATAGTGTGAGATAACTTGTCATTTGAATATGTGGCTGTACATAGGGGTCCAGTTGCAGGATACAGGATCCTTCTTATTTACTGGTCTTCGGAATGCTAAGGGAATTTTATGCAGGAAATTGTAGACTTCATTGCTACATGGTGTTGGAGTTGCCTAGATGACTTGTTCTGCATGATTTCAATGTCTGGATTAATGATGAACTTTTTAACTTTAGACTGGATTTCCCCCAGAGAATGGAATCCCTGGACCACACACAAGCTGTTTCTTCTGTGACCCATCAACTCAGTCTTGCTTTGGACTTGGTATTCTCCCTGGGAATTGATGAGGAAAACCTCAAGATTTACCCATTGAGTTGGTTGGGCCACTTTGCCATTAGTTTCATTTTCAGAGTCCCCCTTTGTAGTTCGCCCCCCGTGGAGGTGGTCCAGTTTTGCCTTTCATTAAGGCTTTGGCCAGAGGGACATTTGGCAGTGCTGGACACTTTGGATATGTTTGTGGCATGTGCCAAGGGATCACAGAAGGCAATAGCAGCTAATAGTAAAGCCATTGGTGTGGCCTTCAACCTTGTGGTGCCAGTCTGTGTATGCTCACTGGTTTCATGTCTTGGCTCATCATGGTATGATGGTGAGCTGAGGGAGATGAAAACAAGGGGTGGAGGTTGGAGCATTGTTGATGAAGAGCTCAGTTTTTTGGGACATGGGACAGGCTTCACCATCTGGCCTGTCTGGAGTCCAGGAAAGTTGCTTCAGAGACTAAATACAATGAGTGTACTCTGTTGTTCTTGGACAGGGTGCCCTCTGTTCAGGCTGGGATCTCATTAAGTGGGCCATCACAACCCAACAGTGTCAATCCAGTGTGACACAGTAGCATTCAGTGGTCATGGGGAGAGTTTAGGTTGATGACGATGGATAAGGTGAGTGAGGTGATCTCAGAGTTGAAGGTAACATTTGCAAACTGAATCCCTGTCAAAGAGGATTTTCACAACTCTGTTGGAATGGGCATTGGTGAATCCACTCTTATGAAGCCATCTCTGGACCTGGATGTCTTGGTGAACTACCGATCTGTTTCCACCCTGAAACTTTTAGATAAGGTTATTGAGAAAGGGGTTGTGCTGTAGTTTGAGGCACACCTTACTGCATTTGACATCTATGAGCCTCTCCAGTCTGGTTTTAGGTCAAGGCACAGCACAGAGACCGCAATGGTCAATGTGTATAATGACCTGCTCAGGGCAAGAGATAGGGGAGAGCAGTCAATTCTTGTTCTGCTCAATATCTCCTCAGCATTTGACACCGTGGACCATGGGTTGTTATTGCATCAACTCAGGGAGTATGTATGACTCACCAGCAAATTCATCCGCTGGTTTGAGTCCTACCTCAAGGGCACCACACAGATGGTAGTTATGGGAAATTTGTTCCTGTTCCCAATGGACCTGCATTTTGGAATACCCAAGGGGTCAGTCCTTTGGCCCATGTTGTTCATGATCTACATATTGCCCCTGGCCAGGATCATTAGACAGTATGGAGCTGTGGTTTATTGCTCTGCAGATGATAATTAACTCTATCTGTCTTTTTGCACCCAAGATGCCTGGTGTGGTGCATGCAGTGTATGTGCTGAGTATGTGCTTATCTGAGATCCAAGATCAGATGTCATTGAGTTGGCTGAGACTTAACCTGTATAAAACTGAAGTACTGGTGATTGAGCCAGATCAGAAGGGGGAAGTAGCACTTGCTGAAAGTCAGACAGGGCTTCAACTCAGCCCCTCTGGGCTTGTGGCTACTACAAAGTTGAGAAATCTGGAAGATATTCTGGATGAGGTGCTGACATTTGAGGCTCAGGTGTCAGCAGTAATCATAGTAGCTTTTACCATCTCAGGAACATCTGCTGGATTAAGGTCCCTCATCCACCTGGATGATTTACCCACCTCATTGCTGGATTACTGTACAAGCTATACCTTGTGGTCAGTAGAGATGCATTGTGGCACCACCACTTGCTACACAATGCAACTGCTAGGCTGTTAACTGTCTTTCTGAGTTTGAGTCATTTTTAACCGGCCCTCTGTCAACTGCACTGGCAGCCAGTTAAAGTTAAAGTTGGGTTATTAACTTATAAGACCCTACATGGGCTGGGCCCAGGTTACCTGAGTGACCTCCTTTACCCATACATGCCCTAACACCCTCTCCAATCCACTGAGGATGGCCTCCTGATTGTTACCATGGCCAGGTGTAAAATATTGGGGACTGGACTTTTGATGTGGCGGGTATACTCCTTTGGAATTTTCTACTGAGGGCCCTGTGGGTAGTCCCCTCAGTGGAGTCCTTTAAAGGGGGTCTTAAGACACATCTGTTTGCACAGACTTATGGTGAGTGAGAGTACCTTAATGTTATACTCGGTAAGGTTTTAAAATAAGTTGCTGTTTATTTATTTATATTTATATGTGAATTTTAATATAGAGGTGACTTATTTAATTTTGTTATCTAGGATTTATTTGTTTTATGATATTTGTTTCTATTGCCGCTGGTTGTAATGGCACCCTGAGTCTCCAGGGAATGGCACCACAAAAAAATAAAAGCTGCTAAAACTAGTACCACTAGTAACAAACTGTTTGTACACCAGAGATTAATGAATGGTCAGGCGTGTGCAAACTAATAAAGTTGGTAGGATTTTGAAGCCCATTTTAGAACTGAAATTAATTATAAAGATGCAGTTCCCAGACACTCTGTTGTTCTCAATAGCCCTGAGTTTCCCAGATAATGTCATGAAATGGCTGTTCCAGTGCTGCATGTCCATGGAGCTGTGCTGGCAACCTGAGCAGGAGGATTTTTTCAATCACTGAACAAAGCCAGACATTTTAGTAATTCCAGCATTACAAAGGTAATCCTTGGCTGTGGCATACCAAGGGAAAGGAAACATTTTAAATTTGCATTCCTGTTCCAGAGCTAAGTTGGTATGAAATAGTTTAATGTTTTTATATCTTGTTAGAAATGCATTCTGTGCTTTTCTAACCATCAATAATCCATGAAAGGCAGTCTCTATAACAGGAAAAAATTACATCATTGCTGATGCACTTTAATTGGAGTCGCTACATTTTCTACTGAACAACTTTTATCTGCACATATATCTGAATTAGTATCATGGTGTTTTATGAAGTACTAACCATTTCAAGGTTGAAAGCATTCTCTCAAATGGAGTCACTCTATCCTCAATTTACATTTAACACAATGGCTCTGAATCACAAAAGTCTGAACTTTTTAAAGCCGTGTTTAATTCACATGCCAAACAATGATTTATGTTCAGACTATACAGAGAAAAATGTTTTTCATATGGCAGAAAATGATTTCAAATATAGCAGATGCACATTTTTGATATTATAGTGGCCTGCTAGCACTCCTATAGTTAAAGGTGAAAAGGCATTTCTATGTTGCACTCTGATTTATGCAAAATAATACAATAGCTGTTCTGGATGGCATAGCTTGAAATTTGGCATGAGCAGAGTCAGGCAGAGGATTGCTCAATCCTGATAATTTAGTGACTGTGAGTTTAGTGGTTTAAACATTCTATAAGGCTGGAGATGTATACAAATATTGTTTTAACATGGACCCTTGGATCGTCTCCTCAGACCCCTCTCCATCAACACCTGCCTTATTTTATCAGGCTAGCTTGCCCCTCTGCAGCTCCAGGCTGACTCATCAGACCTGATGCATTATTTTCCCCCAGACCTCTGGATCTTCTCCTTGGACCCCTCTCCACCAACACCTGCCTTACTTCTTTGAGCTAGCTTAACCCTCTGCAGCTCCAGGCTCACTCATCGGTAATAGAAACAGAGCCATATGGACAAACCACCACTGAGCAAGAAAGGTGCAATTTTTCAAAATTGGAAATGCCTGACGTTAGTTTGCAGAGTCCACCGGCAAGCCACTTTTCCTTGCTTTAACTGCATTTTCATGCTTCTCTGATCCAAACTGTTACAGGGAACTGCTATTTTTTAACACTGTTTCTGAAGTATTATATCTAAGCCTACTTTTACTGTGTAAAATCTATTTTTGAAATGTGCATTTGAACAGTAGATCAAGACTCCTGCCCTCACTCAATATATCTATACAGTCTCTGAACTAACTGCCTAAACCTCGTTCTCCTCCCTGCTGGTTAATTTTTTCTGAACTTAATTCATGTCTGCCTGTTTTTAACATCCTTACTCTAAGCTTAATTAAACTGTTTCTAGAATTAATTATTGCCTGCCTCTTTTTAAAGTTTATATAGCAATGTTAAAGTGGTGCAATCTGATTTTACAGTCAAGCAATTTTCCTAGTTTTTAGCCTTTTTTTGCCTCGTGTTTTACCCTTGTTTCTCACCCCTGTAGTACTCCATCTCTACCTGCCTTAACCTTGCTCCCCGACCATGCTAGCCACAGCAGCTATATTCACTACCACTTTCCTCTCTCTCTATCCCAACTGATGACATCAATCACTATGACCATGCCTACTCCTGCCCAACCAACAGTGATCTGCTTTACACTGCTGAACCCACTAACCTCTGTCCCCTCTTCTTTTCCCTCCTTAGAACTTGCTGCATTCTTTTCCCCTGGATCCCTGGATTTTCTCATCCCCCAAAACCCTCTGCACCAACACCTGCCTCATTTCTTTGGACTAGCTTGCCCCTCTGCAGATCCAGGCTCACTCATTGGTCTTCCCACCACTGCTCTGTGGCGGCTCTCCATCCTCCCCCCCACCACGCTCACCCTTGGCCATTGTCTCTTATATAGCACTCAAGGTTAAAGGAGTGTAGTCCTCGGTTAGTGACACATGTGCACAATGTTGTTTGCACAAAATCCTATCTACATTTTCTGCTATCTGCAGATTATACCAGACATCCACTAGAGGGTGACAATATGCTATCAAAAAATCTAGTGTTATCAGCCATAGAGTTTGGTACCTGCCCATGCTTTACCAGTGTTGTATTATTCAGCCTCCTAGTCATATACTCTTCCTGATGTCCTAAAACTACCCCACTGCAGAACAATCCTGGGAACATTTTGGGTTACTATTAGCAAATCAATTGTTTCATATAGGGCAGTTAGCAACTTCTCCCCCATCTCCTATCCCATCATAATTATCACACTATCTGCATAGACCTAATTACTTTTTGAACTCTGTCTAATATCTCCCCTAATTTTTACTACCTTTTTATACAGTACACGTCAACTAAAAACAATGAATATCAAATTATCCAAAGGACTCATAATATCCTGCTCTTTCTTTGTATATCTTCATCATGATTTGTTCAACATAAAGCATACAAGTGATGTACCTTTCACTCATGGACCTAAACCACCATACCATGATGTTCTCATGCAAGGTACTACTCATGTGTTCTCATCATCCCTAGGATTTCTAGCTCAGGACTGATGTAGTAAGACATCACTATAGTTGCCTTGGGTCAAGAACTTTCATAAGTCACTATTTCTCCTTCCACCCTGTACTCACTCCCAGACTTGCCTCCTGCTACTATCTGGTGATATTGAGCTGAGCCCTGGTACGAGTATGGCAGTCAATCCCTAACCCCTCTCCTTTAGTCTTCAATGGTCCAATGTTACAGGTCTAAAACTAGCCCATATAACAATACAAAGCATCAGGCATATAATGGTGAAACTCAAAGTTTGAGTCAGACATTATTGATAAGCCAGGTATACTGTATTACAGAGATCTGGCTAAAGCCCTCCATTCTCTTCCACAAAATCTCACTACCTGGCTTCACCACTTATAGAAGTGACCAACTCACCAAGTGAGGTGGGAGAGTGTTGATCTATACCAAGGCTGAGCTGGCATCCAGTGAACTGTCTGGTTTGAATATTAACTTATCTATTGAGCACCTATTTGTCTCAATCACCCTTGGGCATGTCAAGCAGTTATCCATAGGTTGAGTCTACCTACCACAAAATTTAGCCTCCTCTTTATACTCTGATTTCTTCACCAACATAGACAAAATCCCTCACAGAGATATAATACTCATTGGGGACTTTAATCTTGACTGGTTAGGCCCAAATAAAACTAGCTTCCTAGCCAAATTCTCTGATGCTAAATTAGTGCAAATAATCCATCAACCAACTAGACTCAATCTGAAAACAGGCAACCATAGACTGCTAGATTGGATATTAATGAATAATACACATATTGTAAAGATATCAGGAGTTCTGCCTGATGCCCTAAGTGGCCACTCCCTGACTTTCTGTATCTGGAGGAATAACTTCAATAACCCCCAAAAAATATTTATAAGGGCACGGGACCTTACACATTTTAATACCAATGCTTTTATACAGAGTCTCAACTCAGTAGACTGGACCCATCACTATCCTTCCTGACATACTGTAAATCAGGCACTAGATTATTTCATTAACACATTCTCCTCCATCCCTAACCCCCATGCCTTCTCAAGTCAAGGAGGGCCAAAGGAAACCATTCCCCCTAGCTCTATCAAGAGTTAAGACACATTATGCACTCTCATAACAATGTGTGGAAAATTTTCAAAAAATTGGAGCACTCATATGACTGGCTATCCTGCTGTCAGCTTAGAAACACCTGCAAAGCAAAAGCCAATAAATCCAAGCATGACTACCTTCAATCCCTGCAGAAGAAAAATCTTACTAACCCAGAAAGTTTCTGGTCACAAATCAATTCCCTACTAAAGGGAAAGGAACAAATTCTTCCACAATCCATGATCACTAAAGGCACTACTCTGTTAAACCCTTTTGAGATAGCTTCGGGCATTAAACTTTTCTTTACAGACCTGGCCAAATACAAATCTGATCTATCCACTGTTCCACATGACAGAATGGTCTCTAGTTCTCATTCACTTTTCCATCTAGAACTAGCCTCAGGGTCAGAGGTTCTTAAACTGATAAAAGGTCTTAATCTTGATAGTTGTCCCTGGATTCAGCTCCCTTCAACCAAAATTCCTTAAGTTAGAAGCACCCGCTTTTGCTCTCCTGGTAACTCTATTAATCAACAAATCCTTCCTCACATAAACCACACCAGAGAAATGGAAAATGGCAAAAGCCATCCCTGTACAAAAAGGTGGCCCCACATACCTAATTGAGAACTATAGGACAATCTCTATATTATGGCCCCTTGCTAAAATTTAAGAAAGAATCCTCTACAATCAGCTCTACTCATTCCTAGAGCAGACCAGTGCTCTCACTGTCCATCATCATGGATTACATAAACTACATGGCACTGAATCTGCTCTCCTGAGGGTCACAAATGAAAATTTTCAAGCTATGGATCAGGGTAATGCAGCAGGTGCAGCCTTCATGGATCTCACAAAGGTATTTGATCTCATTAATCATCAACTCCACCTAACCAAACTTTGCAAACTAAGCCTTGACAACCTCACCCACTCTTGGTTAGCCAACTAACTTACCAACAGGTTACAATGCATCAAATGGACTGCTGCCATGTCATCCATACTGGGTCCTCTCTTATTTACCATCTTTATAAATTAACTTCCTTTAAACTGTGAAGGGGCGTCAATACAGCTTTGTGCGGACAAAGTTATACTCTACAGATCCTTGAAGAATATCAGTTCTCTCAATGCCAAACCAGAGATGGACTTCCAGCTGTCAGAGTCATGGTTCAAGGATAATTTACTAGTGCTCAGCTAAAAGAAAACTAACACATGCTGTTTCACCACACTTCATTTGACCTATTTACCAGTCCTCCATTTGTAGGTTAGTCCTCAGAGGGTGTGGTGCTTGAAGGAGTAAAATCCTTCAAATATCTTGGCATAATCCTTCATGAGCACATATCATTCAAAACACATGTGGATAAAGTTATAAAATCCACTCGTCAGAAGCTTGGCCTGCAATACAGTACAGCCCCTACCTGACACCGCGTTCCAGAAAGACCATAGGCTCTGCAACTCTCTTCCTCAGTCTCCTCTACGAAGCCTCACTTATCAGCACCACCAAGCCCACAATCATAAACAAACTAAGATAAACCTGCCACAGAATAGCATGATTTGCTGCACCTGATCAAGCTGAAACCCACTGATCGTGCTTAATGCTTTAGGCTGGTGTTCCTTTGATGTTAAACTGGATTTCCCCTTTTTATATGTATTATGTAAAAACTCATTCACCTCCCCTCCCCCCAGTCTCTCCAATTTGCTGACATTTAAACCCTTCACCAGATCTCTCTCTGATCCTCCCACTAACCATTATTAAGTCTGCCCAAGATTTACCTAGCTATCAACAAGAGATCATTCTCAGTTGCAGTCCCTCAAAAATGGAACAGATTCCCTCATGGATTACTTTCCAGTATGTCTCTTCCTCAGTTTAAAAAATTTCTACAAAGAAATATTCTTTCCTCCTCCCATCTCTAACTGTACATAACTTCTTTTTTTTATCTTCTCCCTCCTATCTGTAACTAAAATGCTCTTCTATGATCTTCTGGTCCTCCCCCCGGCCCCTTTCCTCTCTCATCTTCTTGACATAAGAGATACCAATCCTCATCTATTTCTAAAACTTTTCCTCTTATGACCTCAGTGTATATGACAGTATGTAATATATATATATATATATATATATATATATATATATATATATATATATATATATTATGGTAGCACGGTAGTGTTACCATAGTTAGCGTAGAGAAGCCATTTCTATGTTAAACCCCAAAACTTTGCACCTTAATAACTTTGCAACCATTTCACAGATTTGGCTGAAATTTGGAATACATGATCAAGAACCATATGTCTTGGGATCTGCCAAGTTTTGTACTGGTTGTATATATGGCTGTGGAGTTATTAAGCATGATCTGTGATTGCTTTTTCTGGAATTCTATGGTCACACCTACAGGTCGTACGGTTTGCGAAGCCGGCCCAAAATCTTCAGGGAATGTGCAGCATGGGTCCCCGATATGCCTTTTGAAGATTTTGTGAATAAATATTAAGCGGTTAAAAAGTTATTCAAAAAACAGTTTCCCATTATAAGTCAATAGGAAAAGTTAACAAAAAGTTTGACAGTGTTGCAAATGCATTTTTACTTTTGCAAATGGGCCTGTTACTTTCACAAATCGGCCATTTTGTTTTCAGTTGGTGATCAGAAAAATGGTTGGCATTTAATTTGGGACCTCTAGCAACCTAGTTCTTTTTGTATTCACCTAGTCGGACCCTGAGGATGCTTGCCATGTCTTTATTTTCTGGTAAACACCCCAGAAATATGTTTTTCAAATTTCTGGAAAAGTCTTTGTAAATTACTTTCATGCTCATGAAAGTGTCAAACATTTTTGCGAAAGCTTTCGCAAATTGCAACAGTAGTTTTCCATCTGTGGGAAAGTGACAGCGATTCTTTGGCACTGCACTGCAAAAGAACCATTAGGAGTTTTGGGCTGAAATTTGGAGGAACGGAGCCGACGTCTCACAGATGTGCCTTTCAGTGTTGTATTGAAAAAATATTACATGGCAGCAAAGTTACGGCACTCCAAAGTTGACAGTTTTTCCCATAGGATAACATTACGGCACCCGACGCATTACTGAAATCCTTTGGATCCCTGCTGCAAAAAAACAGTTTGGTATTTTTGCCTGAAATCTGGAGGGAAGACAGCCAACAGCCCACAGATGTGCCTTTAAGTAGTTTGGTGAAAAAATATTACAAGGAGGCAAAGTTATGTCACTTCGAACTTCTCTTTTTTCCCCATAGAATAACATTACGGCATATGCCGCGCCTTTCAGGGCCAGTATCTTGGAAATGGTGCGAGATATGGACTTTTTGTCAGAAAAATGTTTAGCCTCCTAATGGGGGCTAAGCCAAAATTAGGCAGGACAGTTGTAAATCATATGACTTTAAAAAAAATTTTCTACATCTTACGGTTCCTGAAATATAACGTATTTAGTATTCCAAGTTCTCATTTTCTGCTCCGATACTCATTATTATGCATACATTATTTGTACTCACTTGTCTTTCTCTATGCAGGTTTTGGGGAAAACCAGCCTGTGCGCTTACATTAATGTTTCTGTTGCTCTTTTCACTTGCGGTTCCATACCCATTTCACTTACCGTTGACGTCTGCACCACGATGTGCGTTATCCTTTGCGTTTTCATTTGTGCTTGCGTTTCTGTTATTTTTTGCCATTTGTGTCTACAGTACTGTTTCTCTTTCTGTTTCACTTTGCGTCCCCATACCCATTGACATTTCTGTTTGCAGGCACCATGCTACTATGTGACAACACATCATGTGGCAGACTGTTCCCGTCTACGCCACCATGTGCGTTACCCTTTCTGTTCTCATTCGTGCTTGTGTTACCATGTACGCCACTGTTAGCACTTCTGTTTGCATTGGTGTTCCTGTTACTATGCCACAAGACATCATGTGGCGGGAGCACGGGGCCCTTTGGGCCCTGCACTCCCGCCACTGCATTACATTCACTATTTCTCGTTATCATTCTCAAAAAGAAGAGAAATTAGAGGCAAACAACTACATTTAATGCATTAGTTAGGGTTGTTCCACAGAGACAAAAGTGAGGAAATTCGGTGTTAGGGTTGAAAACCACCCTTGGACCCCCCCACCCCCCCAACTGGCATTGGGGTGTGCATTGGGATCGTGGGTCCTAACTCTCACTCCATTCTCCTATACTTCTGCTGCTTTACACATGTGATGGGGTGAGAGTTACATCCAATGACAACCAATGTGCATCCCGGTGTTAAACCTTGTTCAGGAAATGGTTAACCTCTTCATGTATGTCAATAAAAGATTAACATAAGTCTGTTAGGATGTTTGCAAGCAATTACAAACCTCCATTTAACACATCATGTGGCAGACCGTTGTCGTCTGTGTCACTGTGTGTGTTGCCATTTATGCTCTCATTTTGCTTGTGTTACCATATGTGCCACTGTTACCGCTTCTGTTTGCATTGCTGTTGGTGTTACTATGACACAAGACATCACCAGCAGGGTCAGATAGGCAGTGGAGCACCCAATGTCAGACAAAATTAGGTAGTATATTGTAATTGTAGATGCAGATGACAACACAGATGTATTTGTAAACTGAAACATACTGTATACCCTCATCTTGTATATGTACCATTGTGTTCTATTTGATCTACTGTTTGCTTTCCGGGTCACCCCTGAAAAAGGGATGTCCAGGGACCTGTGGGCCTATCCGGTTATCAAAATTCAATTAAGCAATAATGCATGATGCAGGGTTATGTTAATGGTCTGTTAATCACCTTCAAGGAGTGTACTGTGGCACGAAGTGTAGCCTAGTGGCATATGCTCAATAGGGTGATTAACTGACTATTATCATTACCATTAGTAATGCCGTATTGCTATTAGTATAAAAATGTTTTTTAACTGTTTAAAAGCTTGTTCAGGAAATGGTTAACCTCTTTATGTATGTCAATAAAAGATTTACAGAATGTTGTTAGAATGTTTGTAGCTGATCAGAAAGCTCAGTTTCTGAGACCCTTTTTATAATTAATTAATAAGGCATGACAAGGGGTTATGTTAATGGTCTGTTAATCATGTTCTAGGGGTGTACTGTGACACGAGGTGTGGCCGAGTGCCACATGTCTCTACAGGGTGATTGACTGACCATTAACACAATTCTTGGGAGTGACTTATTGCTATTATAATGAAACATGTTTTTAAACAGTTTTAAACCTTGTTCAGTATATCGTTAACCTCTTCATGTATGGTAATAAAAGATTAACATAAGGTTGTTAGGATGTTTGCTGCCAATTAGAAAGCTCCATTTTGTCAGACTCTGAAGTATACATAGTAGTGACTGCATGGTACATGTATAGTCACAGCTGTGTACTGTTGGGTGCTGATGTGTGGCACCTTGGTATAGTAATAATGACTGCATAGGCACAGGAAAAGTAAGTACATTGCTGAGTTTTTTACACTGTTAGGAATTATGTCAAATGTGACATGCAATGTGCCACATCATTGCATATGCTGTGATACTGACTGTATGTCATAGGTACCAAACAAATTGATGGAGGTATAGTTGTAGCAGTATTAGTTAACGTTGATTTGTATGCTTAAGTCAGACACACTTACTTTTATGTCATAATGGTATTTAAAGTAAAGAGTTGACACTGGTGGTTATGGTTTTAAAAAAAATTATTGCCAATTTGTCAAATGGAGAAAAGGTCCAATCAAGACTGAAATTTAATTAACAGAAGCAGTCTCACAATACAATCTTTGTATGTGTGCAATCATTGCTCGTCATATATGTAAATGTGTAAGAATAATAAGAACTGTAGAATATAGATTGGAGTAAGTATGTGATATTATAGGAAACTAATCAGGTGTTGCGTGTTTCTAGTCATGTTTCACTACTCACTACTCTTTATGTGAGGAAGTAGTTTCTGACATTCGACGTGGAATTCTAATAGTCAGGCTGAAGCTGTGGTGCTTCATTACATATTTACTATTGAATGTGAATAGAGTTTGTAAAAAAAATGTTCCTTTTTTAAATGGTTGTATGTTGTAATTATGTGTAGTGCATTACTTGTGTGGTATGTTAATAAGGCAATGTCAGTAGGTTGTGAAGTGTGATTACACACATGATAGACAAGTGTTTTGTTGTTATTGTCTGACTGCTAATGTGGATGTTCCTGGGGTGGTCAAAAACATATGTTGACTGTCTAAGTAATAAAATATACAAAAATGTTAGTTTTGTGACATTTGATTGGTGTTATTTAATTATATGTCACTGAATAGGCACAAATGGAAAATTTCCACCCGACCCCTCAATTGAGGCGATCATAAATATTGTCAGGAACAGGTATGCAGTGTGTTGTGATCAGTAACAGTGTCTGATTTACAATTATCTATATTTTTTATATACGTTAGAATTACTTATGTGACAAGTTGCGAAAATAGAATATTCTTACATGAACAAATGACATTGTTTCAAGTCTTACATTATCTTCTATGTAAATTCTTAATTTGTATATAGTAAGACTGTGCATGATATGCATTTTAAACAAACTTATGGTTAATTAGATGTAGTTAGTATACTGCTGAATAATATGTAAAACATTAGTTGTACTTTAGTGTTAGACTAGTATTTTTAGTACAAGTATCAAAGTAGTTATTAACAATGTACACCTGAATACAAAATCTTTATTATGTACAAGTAATTGCAAACACATGTAAAAGTCAGTAAATGATATTCTGCAATTGGTTCTTATTTACAGTTGTGAAATTCAGCTTCTTGCATTATCAATAAAGGTAGTTATTTTTACATATGTACAGTGCTAGTATTATGCATGAAGGCGGGATAGTTCTACACTGTTGCATGGTGAGTGAATGATGTTCTCTATATGTCAAGAGTCAATAGACAAACTGAAGTGTTGATAGACAACTTGTGACAGAGTGGAATGTTTGGTGAATGTTAAAAGTGTTGCTCAGTTATTTACGATGATAGCTGAGAACTTCTCTTTGTTTGCAGAGAGTAACACTTTATAACTCATATCAATTTGTTGTTATGCATGAGTTGATACATGGATAATTAAAGATATGTACAGAGAAGGAGGGCAGTAAGGCCTCAGTTTTTAGATGTACAATCTTTGATAGACATGTAATCATGATTTCTCTAGTGACTGTGAATATTGTTGGCACCGATTGAAGCCACTACAACAATTTTCATGTAGTCACTGATCCACACAAGATCTTACATGTTGCAGTGTATGGAATGTCTCTGTCAGAATAGCATTTTGTTGAAATTGTATGGTTTATTTAGAGTCGTACATTATACAACATTGTAATGAGGTATGAATGTTTTTGGGACAAAGTAGTCATTTTTTAAATGCAACATGTTTTGTCCTATTCTTCTGAAATATGAAGGTTATCATAATTCTTCAATATTAGAAGATATGCATTTTTTAAGTGTTGTGTCAGTCTCTGTTTAAAACTGCTTGTAGAGTCGTCACACTCTAACCATCCAGTTCTGCACCTTAGTAAGGAGGTGTAATGCCCATAATGCATGGATTGACCATTGTGATAGATTATACTGTGAGTGTCAAACACTGATTGGTTGAAGACTATTCTACTAGCTGTGTAATCTGTCATAGGAGTATCAACTCTGAGCCCGTTGGGGTCAAATCTGTGCAACATAAGCAACAGATATTGAGATGAACTCCTGAGACGTATGGACTGAGCGCATCTGCCTCCACAACTTCCACAGGCATGACTACATTCAGCATTGGTGAATAGCTGTCAAAATTTGACACTTTTGGTTTGAGGAACAAAGAGAGTAATCCATAGCATGTCTTGTATGGTTTCTCGCTGTGAATTGCCACATGAAACACATACATATTTTGTAACATATGTTACTGTGAAGTATTGCCGCATTGGGGTGCTGTCTTCATCCAGGTTGTTTATGACAGCCATCATAAACTCAGTCGTGTCTTGCTGTATGTCTGCAGCAAATGTACTACATCCAGCATATGTAGCTAACACCTGTTGTAGTGGGTGTTAGTTACTGTACATTGTTAGAGTGGTCAGAAGTCATGTTGATAATCTGCTTCAAAGCATTTGATAGGGGATTGTCTTGTGAAGCAGATATTGCCTGCACAAACTGTGACATGTGTAGAAAAACTTGCATAGCTGAGTTAGCATAGCAGTTTACTCTACTGCTGTTGTCAAAGACTGGTACAGCAGCTACACCAACTGATTTCTGATGAATTGCTGGTTGTGAATGTTTACTTGAAGTTCTGGCCTTTGTTGAACTCTTTTTTGTTGAATTACCTTTGGAAGCTTGTTGCTGTTTGTTGATACCTCTAGCTGTGACTGAATTGTGAGACAGACAGATATGTGTAGGCAGTGGTATTAAAGACATTTGTGGCTGATGTAGAGTCATGAACCTGTTGTACTCAAGAATACATTGCTTGTTAGCTCGTATTTTCTGAGGTGCTATAGTAATAATGTGCAACCTAGCAGTAGGCTGCGTTGGAAAGTGCGATATAGCTCATGCCATCCTTGAAAATGTCTGTACCTATGTCTACCATTGCTGAATCCAACTCAATCCCCATGATTGTGAATGGAGACAGCATATCAACTATAATGGAAACTGTTTCCTGTTTACGTAGACATCTTTAAAAACCTGGAATTTTATGCAGGTTTGATCTATATGTACAGGGTGTTCCATGTTGTCAAAGTGCACTACAAGCATCTCGATATACTGTATGTCTTCTGGACATTGTAGACAAAGTCAGTGATGTTTCCCATGGCACCGTTTACCATACCTTGTTCTACATCTAGATTACGTCGCAGCATGATACATGCATTCTTACAAACTGTGAGAACAGCTTCTAGGCCAGCTATTCGTAAAACATCTGACTTCAGTTCACTTAGTCGTTCAGTCATATTTGCTACTAGTTTTCGACTAAGAATAATGCCATCAACTGTATCAACCACATGCAGAGTTAGAATCTTTTGGTTTTCTCTCTGCAGCATTAGATTGTTGAATTCAGTGCATTTCTTTAGTCATGGCATAAGACCCACTATGTCAAAGTCAAAGTCAAAGTCAAGTTTATTTAAAAAGACGCCCAATCCTGAAGGCTCTGGGTGCCGCACAAAACCTATACAGTGTATCATACTGTATACATTAGAATTAAAATATCATACATATAACTTAGACCCCAAAAGCCTGCACAAATAAAAAGGTCTTAAGACGACTCTTAAAGGCCTCTACAGTGGGTGCCTCTCTCACTTCACACGGCAACGAGTTCCAGAGATGTGTCTGCCAGTAGGTATATATCGCTGAAGACATTACATGCTGTTTCTATGCATGCACTATGTACCGTGATTTTTCAATCATTTAACATACAAACATGTTCTGGTGATAGAGAACCTGTACAAGCTTTATCTAAAAGTGATTTGTACGCTAGATCACCACTTTGGCACATGTCCTCAGACAACTCAACATAGGTAAATAATTCCCATATGTTATAGCCTGCAATGCAACCGAGGATATTCTTAGCTTGTTTGGCAGTTAGAGTTGTAAATACATGCTCTGCATTGACTGGTGCAAGTTGTAAAAGGTCTCCCAACACAAGTATACTTTTGCCACCAAATGGCACTCCATCGTCAGTACCTAAGCTCTGCTGTAGACGTAGATGAATACAGGCAAGCATGACATTGGAGACCATGCTGATTTCCTCAATGATGAGTTACTGCATCTTTGTGAACATGGAATGGAGCTGAGATGCAACCTTGAATGACAGTTTACAATACTCTCCAGTTCTCCCATGTTCGACTGGCAACATAAAGAGGCGATGTAATGTAACTCCACCAATGTTGTATGCTGCTAGTCCTGTGGGAGCAGTTACAGCAACAGACATTGAAGAGCCTGTCACACTCCGTACTTCTGCAGTGATGGCTTCAATCAGGAAACTCTTTCCTGTGCCAGCTGAACCACTAATAAACATTAGTAGTGGCTTGTAGTTAGTGCAGTCACATTGTTTTGTTTCATATAGTATGCCATGTTGGACAGCTTCAACTACTTAAGAATGAACTGTATGCTGCAGCTGATTTAGTCTTTCTCTTAAGTCAGCTGGGTTGACCATGGAGTGTGTGCCATGTTCCATGGCTGACTCAATTTCTGACAATAACACTTCTGGGGCATTTAAGAGCAGAGGGTCACCTAGAACACCTTGTCCTTCTGGATCAAGGTTGTCTTGTGAACTAACTGGAGTGTCTTCCTAAGCTGCTTCTCTGCCTTCTCAAGCTGTTCTTTCTCACTTCTAGTCTTTGTATATATGTTCTGAGTACTCAGTTTGGAAATTCTCGTAAGTGAGATTGAACTGCTCTTTGAATGTGTCACAGTCACCTTTTAATTCAGACTCAGTCTTCCAGGGTCTAAATAGGAATAGGAGAGCAAAGTAGTAATGTTCTGTGCTCTCTGGTGTGCCTAGATGCAGTTTGCAGTGATCTGTAAGCCATGGCTTGTGTCTCTTCATGAGACAGCCATCTACTCCATTGACCTTGTAAATCTGGCATGTTGAGTCAGGTGCTGCACCTGTCTTGTAGTCATACCACTTAGCCACCTCAAACAGACACATATCATTCATGTAGTTGTGTCTACGTGGGTAGTATATGTCTATCAGATTATTCTTCAAGATATGTTTTGAAGAAGGTGTATTGACAGCGAGCTCCTCAATTTTGGCATGAGGAATCAGTACACGTTTCCATTTCTCTTTGTAGTTTACACTGAGAAAACATACAGCATCAGACTTCCCGTACAGATGTGTACTCATTAACTGGCACTGGCTTCGTAAGCTCCACATTCTCTGTGTGAAAGGGTCTTCAGACCCAATGACCACAGCTGAGATGTCAGGCTTTTGCTTGAAGTGGCAATATCTTCCCAAAGATCTTGCAAGCTAGTCTGTTCATGTTTGGTTATGTATGAAGTGATGTAGCGAACCAGGGCCAGTGAGTTATCAGCCACAAACTGAACATCTATGTTTGCTTGCCACATTAGGAGAAGAGTTGGGTTGTAGTCATTGATGTACACCTCTTTTTCATCTCTGGGTAACTCGTATACCCTCTTGGTTGATTTTGCCTTCAAGTGGTGTCACATTGCTGGGAAAAGGTCATTCATGGCACCATTTTGACAAACTTGTCTAGGAAATCCAAAGCGACATCGTGTGTACCAATTAGATTTGTTCTTTACTGCTACTTGACAATATTTTGTGCAAATATGTAAGCTGGAACTTTAGTACCAACTATCCATAAATTGGACTATCATACTTGTCTGGAATGTGACAAAGTGATATATTTTTTGATGAATGATAGCACTTCTGCTGCTTCATGTTCACCAATGCGTGGAGCATCCTTGATCCACAATAACATATGGATATGAGGGGCACCTCGTGCTTGATATTCTGTCCTCCAAAAGTAATGTTCCACAATACCTAGAGGAGGATTGTCCTTTGACAAGATGAAAGTCAGAATGTCATGGAACCACTTGTGAAAATGTCTTGTGACAGACACAAGGTGAAGTGAACACATTTCTCCGACAGTCATTGATGAGATGCCTTCGACATCAGAATTTGCCCACTTCAACAGTTCAATGAGTTCGTCCCAGGCATATTCAGCACAACTAAGTGTGACAAACCATGTGGCTGCACCATACTCTCACAGCAATGTCATCACTTCAGAGTGTCTGCGATACCAATATTCTTTGGTGCCACGAAGACTTGAAAGTATGGAAGACAGATTCACTTGCACATTTTCATCTTTCTGCTTTAATTTCTCTAGAAATTGAGCAGCTGTTATTCCATCTAGTGGACTTGTTAGACGAATGGTATGTGCTATAGACGCAGACAGAATGCTAAGTTCACTCTCCCAGAGGATATGGAACAGGTACTGTATGTTACATCTGAATTTGCCATCTTTGCTGAGGACACAGCTATTGCGGTATTCAGCACCCTGTACATGTGCTTCTCTTTCATCTAGGCGTCCGCCTGACCCTTTTGGAAACAGGTCTGGGAAACAGCGTGCTTTTAGTGTTGCCTCCCAAATGCTGACAGGTTCACCTTCGACCTGCTTCATTTGATAGAGATCAATGTTGTCTCCTAATGGATCTCTCCCGTGTAGTGGGTGAATTGTGTACTGTTCATACACATTGTCACATGTCTGTACACTGACCTTCTCAATGATTGGCTTACTTTTTTCTAATAGATCATGTTGCATAGAGACTGGCCATCTGATCTATGTCAAGGTCTGTATAAAAGGGATTGTTACTCTTTAAATAAGTAAGAGCAAGCTTTACCTTTTGCACATTGACAACATCTTGCCAGATGACCATGGCCTTTGTAGGCACACCATTTACAAGAATGACCAAGCTATTTTCAGTTGAGATTGCTTCAACATTTTCCTGTAGAAGAAGTGGTAGATACATCACAGAACCCTTTAGAGATCTAACAAGCTCTTTCTGTGGAATGTTCCGTGTCTTTGTGTTCAGACGTAGAATCATTTGGAATGGTTTCATTGTCTGAATTAGAATGCGTTCAAACATATTCAATGTTGAAATCTCACTTGGTGTACATCTGTTTCCATGTTATTCAGCATTGACCTTGCTGGCAAAGTGTTACACTTCACTTTTGAAAAACAGTGTTTGCATAGCACAATGGTGTCTTGTAAGTTAAAGTCAGATTTCAGCAGCAAGAATGCTGCCAGGCAGAACCACATGTCATTGTATGGTGACAAGGTTTCTATGTTGACTGTGACTGTTTGTTTTGTGTAGCACAAACGGTTGCATAACACACAAACTGAATCAAACTTCGGAGACTTTGCAACCTCAAACTTAACAATTTCCTTCCCATACTGACTCAGAATGCCATTTTCTAACACTGAAACAGATTTTTCTGCAGAAGTGTTACACTGAAAATTAGTTGTTTCTGGTACAGAAGTAATGTGTTGCAGTTTTTTTAGGAAAGTGATGGCACCCTGCATGTCACCTGATTGCAATAAGTCATTTAAACAAGTGTACTGCAGTACAGCTCGCTGTACTTCATATACTCTGTAGACAAAGTTTCGCATGCCTGTTTGATGCACTGCAAGCATCCGCATGTTGTGAAAAATACTATCACAAACACCACTATCGAGACATGCAAGTGAGTGACCCATGAGTCCAGTATGTGGCCGGATTTCACAATGGTCAATTTTTGTAAACAGTTTATGTCTGTCTTTGTGATCTGTTATTACAAATAGGTTTACAAAGTGTTCTACTTTTTCAAATGACGATTGCCTACAGTTGCAGGTATCATCACATGACCATGCCAGACAGTGCAGTTTATTGAAGACTGTGGTTGGATCACAGTCATCATCATTATCCAATTGATTGTCATCAGAGATGCTGAGGACATTTGCTAGTTTGCTGTACTCATCAATAGTGAACGTGTGTTCTTTTGTTAGGCAATGATAAGACTCTTCCCAAAAATATGCCTCTGAGTGCTGTGTGTGCAGCCACTGTCCTGTGAAAACATGACAGAAGTTTTCAACAGTCAAACAAGGATACTGTTGAAGCCTTTTTTTATGGCATATACAAGTTTTCTGAATTGTTCAAGCACATGACACATTTTACGCCACAATCGCTGTAGAACAAACACTGCTCTGTTGACTAAAGTTCGCACTTTGAGATGTAAGTTCATCAGAGACAGGTGACTCTTACTCTTTTTGCGGGTGTGCCTCAGCACAGCAACGATAAGTCTTTCGATCTTAGCTTTACTTGCTAGTGATCGGAAATACTTTCTCTTTCTGAGTTGTAAATCAGCAGTTGTGAGTTTACAGCATTGTTTTGAGTGTTTCTTGATAGTTACACTGATAATAGTTGTGTTTCGTCTCAGAAAGCTACACAACATTTGTGATGGTATACCTTTTCTCTTTTCTATTAAGGAATTTCGTTTGCTTGTGCAGTGACTTGATGTAGGGGTCACTGTTGCAGTAAAGATCTGTCCATGTTCATTTTGTGGTGTGACTTTACTGTTTTGTTTGTTGCCCTTATACAACAGTGTAGTACTATTATACCGCTCTTGTTTTGAGACAGATCTACGTCTGTATTTAGTTGGCATATTTTGCTATTATGGTTCACAGTGGCAGTAAGCAATCTTAAAGAAGTATCAGGCACCTGTATGAGAGACAGAGAAAAAAAGTGTTAGAATATGCTTCAGTAAATTTCTTATAACAGTGTGGATTGATAGAATTGTAACTTAAATATGTTTACAATTTGGTAAATACATAACTAAAACAGTAGTTTTTATGAATGTGCATTGCGCAGTTGCTACATAATATCAGAAGTTTGTGCTTTCTCAATATTTCTAGGCCACATTTAAAAGCTTTTTTTGCCCATTTCTAGTTATGATTAGCATAGATGTAATTAGTTACATGTGGACGAAAATGTGTTTTCAACCATGTAGCGTGTCATGGCATAGTCAGTATGCTAATTCACTATATGGTAGACCAAAAACTTGAGAGTGATAGTGTTCATTACCAAATCTGTTACAATTAGTATGTTTACAATTAGAGGGAGAACATGGCACTATTACTGTTGTGTGACTGCGTCTAGCACAGTTGCTATGTATGCTTGTATGTTAACAAAATTTCAATATAGTTGCTGCACATTATCAACATTGTGTTTTTAGTACACCTGTGTATGACTATTGGAGCTGTTATTTTTAACAACATGCAAAAAATGATTTTCTGCACATGTACTGTGCAGTGCTGCAGATGATTAATGAAATCACTGTATGGGGCACAGTCACAGAATTACAGTGCCAGTGTTTATAAGCAGACGACTTAAAATGAATATGTAGAAAAATTGGTGTGAGAATTCCGAAACAGTTCTGATTTACAAGCTTGCACAGTGCAGTTCAGATGTACACTTGTAAGTTTGTGTATTGTCATACTTTTCAGTTGAGAATTACAAATTTTTATTTTAACCCACAACCTTATGAATAGTACAGATTTCATTTCTCACATCTTGACAAAACTGTGTTTTTGCTTATGTGCTGCATTTTGGCTCAGTTGAAGTGAGAAATTACTATATGGTACAAATGTATAAAAATCAGAGTGACACTGTTCTGAGCAGAGGTCTTAAAATGGCTATGTCTACATTTGGGTGCAAAAATTACAACAGATAACTGTGTCACAGTTCTGCATTGCACAGTTGTCATGCACGCTTGGAACATTGTAAATGTTAAATATCTGAAGTGCACTGAGTTTGAAGCAGCTACGCAGCACATAATGTGTTTATAATTGAAAATTGAGCTATTTTGCCATAAAATCTGAAATTGTGCCAATAAATAGATAGTCTTGGAAAATGACTTTCGTGTGCACGAAAGTGTCACAAAAAGTACTTTCGTGCATTCGAGAGTGTCACAAAAGTTACTTTTGTGCATTAGACAGTATGGTGAAAAATACTGTCAAACCTTGACACTTTTGCAAATTTTACTGTCGTGCTATCAAAAGTGTCGCAAATGTACTTTCTTGCATTCGACAGTAAAGTTAATCTAATACTTGGGAGTGGCAAAAACATTCATTATCGAATCAGAAAACAGTGTGTTTGAGTGACAGTTAGCTCTACCAATGTAATTTAAGATTTGTCAGGCCATTTCTGAGAACCAATCAGAGACAGACAACACTGAAGAACAAGTAAACAGCAGCCATTTTCAATATTGTTGAGAGAGAGCAGTTTGAAACTGTAAGTACAGTCTATCTTTTTTATGTTGAATCTCATAATGTAACTTGTTTAGCAGGCTATATTCTTAAGAGAAAATAGTTTAAAGTGAGAAATCATTTTAGTACTAACTTGTACAGATGCAGCTGCAAATGGAGGGAGGTAGATAGGAAGGTGCACATGGAGTTCTATGAGAAAATGAAACCAATCAGACTTGTTTCTGATGTTGTAATTGTTTAAAACTGCCTATGAAAGGATGCATTTTCCGAGTTGTCAGTGGTTGCAGATTTTGCAGGAACATAGGTCTAGTAATACTGAATGCATCAGTTACATTGGTTAATGAAGCCAGAGCAGCAGGGCATGTTTTTTTTTTTTATTTGTGTGTTTTGTCTGAACCCACTGAAGCTAGGTTAAAATAAGGAGGGAAAATATCAAGTTTGATTTTCAGTGCTGTCTGGGCACTGCAGGGTGAACACTGACTTTCTTTGTAGCTCTCTGTACAACTCTGAGTTTTAAAACTTAGAATGGCAGAAAATAGCAAAAGGATTTGTGGATAGTTGGAAGCAGTTACATAAGACGAGCAGCTGAGTTTGCAGTTCATAGTAATTTTGGGAGGGACCTGCAGCTCCCCAATTGCTATGTCAGATGGTTTGGTCGTAGTGGCATGAGATGGGAACACCTTATGCCAACCATGCACAGACTTTTG
Organism: Neoceratodus forsteri; assembly: GCA_016271365.2. Taxonomy (NCBI): domain Eukaryota; kingdom Metazoa; phylum Chordata; order Ceratodontiformes; family Ceratodontidae; genus Neoceratodus; species Neoceratodus forsteri. The sequence continues at coordinate 63,505,598 of CM028130.1, forward strand.
AAAACTCACTCTCCTCCTGACATACTGCTTATACATCTTGGAGGCAATGATTTGGGCTCAAAACACAGGGTAGATTTAGTTACAGAGACAAAATTGGACCTTGCTTCTATTATGTCTATGTTGCCTGCCTGTATTATCATGTTTTCAGATATTACAGAGCGTAGGGTCTGGCAAGCAGAACATCATATATATCTGATTGACAGAGCTCGCAGAAAAGTAAATATAGATAACTGCTTTTCTACGCATGCATGGAATGCATACTATACGTCACCCCAAAATAAAATACTGTAATGATTAGCTATTCCTACCAGACGGTGTACATTTCTCGCATGCTGGCAATTGCCATTTTCTGAGAGACCTTCGAGATGGAATCCTCAAAGTCCTTTAAGATTGTCAGACTGTTTGAGGAAATATTACAGTATACACAAAGGTTCTTTTCAGAACCATATAAATGTGGTCAAAAAATAGATCAACTGCATGCATCATTCACATACATGCCACATATATATTTGTTTGCTATATTAGAATAGTGGGGACACAGCACTAGTAATTTACCCTACTGCTGTCAGTTCACAATTGTATGATGTTGTTATGTCTCAACATTTGTATATAGTTTGAGTTTGTTAAGTGAGTGTAGCATTTACTGTGGTCTTAACAGTACTATAGCTGATACAGTATGATATGTGTACAACAACAATAAAACACTGTGGTGCTGTTTAATGTATATGTTTCTTTAGTGGTATATGTTGGAATTGAATCATTTTTAATGTAACAGATATGGGTAGTAATTAGTATATTTCCTGCCATGAATGCACAACACAATTATCATACTATTGAACTTTTAATCAGTTTGTTAGCCATCTTCACATATATTCAGTGTATTTGTAGGTGTGTGCACAGTTCTGCAATGTGTGGTTCATCTGAGTTTTACATCACTTTACTATGCTGTGTTGTATGGTTGAAGGGTGCAGTTACGGTGTTATGGACAGTAGCAGAATATCACATGTCCAAGTCTGGTGCTTATCTGGATACAGACACATAGATACGTAGTGTGTGATGCAGTCTGTTATACACAGTTTAGGTGAGGGTGGTGTGCAACAGCTCAATAACTGTGGTGAAAGTTTGCAAAAGAGAATTGTATACCTCATGCTGTGTGAACACTTCAGTGTAGTAGACATGGATACGTGATGGTGTGTGCAATCTCATGTTCGATGAAGTAGACCCCCACCTCCGAGAGTACTGTATGGCATGCTGGTGGGACACCATAGCATAGCAGCAGCTGTTGTTACTGTTGAGGTGGCTGAATCTTTGCCTGGGGCTGCATAATGCTACTGAGCTGTGTTTCTGCTATGTTGAAGTAGATGTGGGCTTTAATTTAATAAGTATTATATGGAATTAGTTTAACTAATGAATAATATTGTTAGATGATAGTAATGTGGGTGTTTCTTTCTGTTTGTATTTCAGAATTAAACAATCTAAAATTGACAGAATGAGGCAGTGGACCTTGCGAGAGGTGTGTGCACTGCTTGAGGCAGTCCAAGCTAGAGGCAATCCGAAGGTTCTTATGGAGAGTACGAACCGGAAACTGGATTCAATGTGGAGGTGCATAAATAGCTTCCTGCACATAGCTTTAAAAGTCAAAAACAGGAGTATCCTGCAGTTGAAGCAGAAGTGGAAGCTGTTGCGCCAACATTTTTACATGCTGAAACAGTGTGAGGGGATACTGGACAATGATACGTGCTGGTACTACCTTGCATATGAACTATGGGAAGCTGCTGGCAAGACAGCTGCGGGGGAGCACCTTACTCACCATAAGTAAATCAGCAGAAGTTTTCATTATGGATGTTCATGTACTCAGAATTTGTAACAATTATTGTATACAACATGATTAAGCAATAAGACATCAGCAGTGATTATGTTAATGGTGTGTAAATCACCGATCTAGTGGTGTGATGTGGCATGAGGGTACAGCCGAATACTGCAGCCACCCAAGGGTGATTAAGTGACCATTAATATAACACTGAGCCTGCCTTATAGTATATGTACAAATATTTAGTAAATAGTGTAGAACCTTGTTTTGCAGGTGATTAGTCTCTACGTATATGTAAATCAAAGATTTACATATGGCTAATAGAATGTTTGCTACCAATCAGAAAGCTGTGTTTGTCACATCCTTTTTATAATAGTTAATACTATAAGTAAGGATGTACTATTAAAATATGTAGCTGAATTGTTGCATTTATTTACTGTGCTGTTGTTCAGTCACAAGCCACAGTTTGCTAACATAGCCATACGCGAAATAATACATTTATACATATACACACTTCCTATTATGGTATGTTGGTAGAGATCAATATGTAACTATTTAGTTATTGTAATGTAGTGGTATTGAACTTCTAACTCTGTAATACTGTGTATCTATTACAGGTTACTTTGCACACATGTGCAACAAACATAGTGGTATCATATTACATTTCATATTTATTACACAGCTGTTACAATTAAGTTACTGTATTTGCCAATGGTGTGCAGTTTTCTATGTGTGCTGCAGCTGTCTGTCACAAGTACAAGATGCATTGCTGTACAGTTAAAAAGGGGGGAAGTATTTTCAGTGAGAATTAATACAATAGTGAGTACAGAAATGTAGAAATGTACATATCAATAGTGTTTGGTGCCCCAGCAGTTAAAGAGTATGGGCTGGATATTCAAAAGGATTGCACCATGCGCAATAGGGTTGAGCATGCGCAAGTCTGAAATTGCGCCATTCTGCGATATTCAGCAGGAGGCAGTTGCGCCACTGAAAACAGGCTGAGCAACAGCGCAATGCAAATGAATGCATGCTCAACTGGAGGGGGAGGAACCATGCATAAACTGCACAGCTCGATATTCAGCCGGGCTGTGCAGAGTTGTGCAGGCGCAACCCTCAACCTGTGCCTGCACAACTTTGAGCCAAAAAAAAGGCTTAAGTCGAAGGCCACCCACAGGTGAGCTGCTGCATTACAGGGTGCAACACAGCAGCTGCCACCTGTGGCTGGCTAACCAGTCCTGTGCCCCCACAGCCCGATCGAGGGCAGGCGACTGTGAATCCCCCACCCCGCTGGCCTGATTGCAGGCATAGCAATCCCCACCAGCTCGATCTCGTGCAGCAATGTGGCCCCAATGTATCCCTGGTGGTCCAGTGGACCAAAAATCCCGATCAGCGGCAGTAGCTGTATAACCCCTCCCGAATTCAGCCCTGGTGGTCTATTGGCACATCCTGTCACAGGATGTAAATGTTGAACAAATCCTCAACATAGCCCTGGTGGCTGGTGTCCCCCTCCCACCGTTTGAGCCCACCCCCTTGCCGGCACAGCGGTGGGTGGCAGCATCCCTCTGCCCTGCCGCCCCACCACCCGCAATTGACTTGCCGGTAGACTGTACACCCATTGGTGCAGAAAGAGCTAATGGGCATGCGGCCTATACTGTACATGACAGTCCAGATTTATGAATGAATCATTCACAAATCTGGACTGTCATTTGTATAGGACGCCACCCATTGGCTCATTCTCTGCACCAATGGGCATGCAGCCCTGGCCCAGGCAGTTCGGCTCGGCAGGTGGCGGGGCGACAGGTGGAGGGATGCTGCCCGCCGGCTGTGGGGGGACAGGGTGGTGGGGCTTCATGGGTGGGTGGGGAGGGGACACTAGCCACCAGGGCTATGTTGGAGGGGTGATTTATTCAACATTTACATCCCGCAATCAGTATGTGCCACTAGACCACCAGGGCTGAATTCGGAGAGGGGTTCTACACTACTGCCCGTGATTGGGCTTTTCGGTCCTGGACCACAGGATGGATTCAGGAGGAGGATTCTACACTACTGCCCATGATCGGGCTTTTGGTCCACTGGACCACCAGGGATTCGTTCGTGGGGGGAGCCACATTGCTGCCTGCGGATCGGGCTGTTGGGGAAATTAAACCATGCCCATGATTGGGCCAGTGGGGGGTGGTGGGGGATTCTACACTGTTTTGCCTGTGATCGGGCTGCAGGGGGCATCGGTCCCCGATGGCTGCTGCCTTGTAGGGCGCCGGGCGCAAGTCCTCGGGGATCAGCGCACCTACATGCTAATGGCATGCAAATGGGGCCATAATCAAATGCAAATGGCCCCCCCCGTGTCTTGCTTGAATTATGGCCCCATTTGCATGTCACCTTTTGAATATGGGGATTTTGCACATGGCGCAATGGTACTTGTGCCACTGCAAGTTGAATGCTCCACTCTGACAACTTGCGGTGGCGCAAGTTCCAGTGCACCATGCACAGTGGCTGTGGCCAGGGGGTGATATTCAAAGGAGTTGCTCAATAGCGCAACTCCTTTGAATATCGCCCCGGCCAGACCCCTGCACAACTATTTTGCGCAGCGTAAGGGCTTGTGCCTAAGAATAGGGCAGTATGAATATCCAGCCCTATGTAGATAATGGTGTGAGGACCCACTCCACAATAAATTCAATTGTTATGTAATATGTGGGCACAATGCTTGTGGTCTGTATAATTAAAAGCAATGTTATCTATGTGGTGCTTGGTTTACTGTTGTTGCAACTATTTAAAAACTGTACTGTGATTCACATCAGCCACTTACATATTTTTTTCTTCTGTTTCATGCTAGAACACTGGAGGTCTCCCCCGGCTTCCCATGAGGTAGTACCAGCACAGCGTGAAGCTGTGGAGGGTGGCTAGTCAGACACAGAAAGTGTCATTATTATTGAGTCCGATGGTAAGAGTCTGATATAAATAATTATTCTATGTTATTGGTCGTGTTACAAAATTATGTTATGTGTTAGCTGCAGAAGTTAAGGCTGTATTTTTTAAAAAAGGTCTTTACTGATTCAGTATTGTTTGACTCATGTATGTATTCTTTTTACTTGTTGAGTGGGTTGAAAGCATTTTTTTTTACCATTCCATACAAGGATGAAAGAGGCAGTCTCTCATGTGGCAGCTGACAACACTTAAAGGTGCACTGCCAGCTTTCCTCTCGGTTACTGCTAAATTCCCATCTCACATTCTACAAGTTAAAAAATTTAAAGAGGTGACTGTAGAATGACTCTGAATAAAGAAAAGTTATCAGGTTACCAAATTTGATAATTAACAAATAATTCCATTACTAGTGTACCGGCTAAAATCTCCATGCTCTGTAAGCATTTCCATACTAAGCACTGCGCATTTATGGGGAGCGCTGTTCTCAACCACATATCTTTAAGATTGTCATTGTCAAAAACTGTAAATGCTTAAGAGAATAGTATTCTAAATCTTTTATGGTGTTTACAAATAAGAAACAAGACTTTCTTCTGACACAAAATACTTCTAAAAGGTGGTAACCAACTGTAGTGAAAGTCCAGTGGCAGCATGGAACAAGATCCCGAGACAGCATGACAAACTACTGTTATTACACTTGTGAGTGGGATACTATTTCTCATGTATGTGACAATAGATATATGTCCATAGGGGTACTTAGTAGTACATGTGGTGTTTGTGGGGGGGGGCGATCTCTTGTATTCGGCTACTTTTGGTACTGGGGTTTCATGTACAATGAGTAATTGAGTATCAATTGTAATGTTGTTGGTGTCTCGCTGGTATTCACTAGTGTGCTGTTTAATTATCTGCAGCTAATTAACAGATGTTCCTAGATGCTTATAGACTTAGTATTTCTATATCTGCTGGGAATGTTTCATTTTTATTATTGCTATATTTATAGATGGGTAGCATAGAGTGTCCACATGTTTGTTAATGTGTTTTAATAGCCCTGTAGGGGTAGTATGCTTAATAATGCATAAAGACTGTCATATTCAGCTAGAGGGTCATTAAGTGAAGAGTTGCATGATACTTTTTTTTTGTTCTTGATATTAGAATAACACATTTTGTCAAACTGTTTAAAAAAGAGGTCATCTTATAGTTAGGTTTACATGTATGTAAATTATAGGTACATATAAGGTTGTTAGGATGTTTCACTGAAAGAAATATGCATTATCAAAGTGTTTTAACTATTGCTGTTCATGGGTAGGCACTGCTTGTTCTGCATTACATACTATCAAATATAGATTTCTGTGTTTTCTTTCTGTGAAAATGTAATTGGACAAACATTGTTAGGGAACCGACAGAAACAAATGGATTTCTTATATTAAGTGTTCTGGGTTTCATGGACATTTGTCTTGAAAGAATGCAGACACCTGGTTTCATAATTTCAACTTTGTGTGCCTTTCTGCATATGAGAAGAGTTGTTGCATGCATGTAATACTGAGTTAAGAACATACATCTAGCTGGAGAGACAGCTGTTTTTGTGAAGAGACATGTGTTCATATGATAGTTATAATAATGATGTAGTTTTAGAAATTGACGTTTAAAGAAAAGACTCTTAGTTTGATATTTCATCTATTACTGTGATCATTTTAATCTTGCTTGCTTTTATAGAGCCCGGGGAAGCTGCAGATGTACAAGCAGTGGAGGTGAAGCAGGAGGCTGGCACCAGCCCACCACGTAAGTGAAATCTGAAAATGTTTCGAAGCAAGATGTAGTCCCATGGTACTGTGAACTTAGAATGTATGTTATTATTATTGTGTCTTAGTTCACCAGGTGTGTAAATAATAATAAAATTTTACGGTAGTCTAAACTTTTCTTTTATATTGCCTTGATGCAGCTGCACAGCAACATGTTAAAAGTGTGCTGATTTGGGGCTGTAATGCTGTTGGGTGAATGCAGGTTACAGATTACTGGCTGTGTACAGTATAATGCAATCACCCTGCATTTGTAAGTGAAGCTCTACTTCAATTTTAGCAAAGCTTGTCATGCTCTGAGCAGCATTTCGTTATGCCTTGTTGCTGTTATCTGCATTCTTGTCAAGTACCCTATGGTTGTCAACATTGGTGGTGAGCAATGTTCCTGTTGATAACTACACCTTGCTGTTTTAGTGTCATGTCAGGGGGAGCCCACTGCCTGTTTTGCATACTGACTTTGAATGCTCACCTATACTGTCAAACTGTGTTTTCACACTTTCACTATATGATGGCATGGGTGCTGTGAAAAACCACTTTTTGGTACAATGTGAGGACATAACAGTGATGTGTGTATGGCAAAGGTGCTAATAAAGGTACTTGAGACATTTGTTTGAGATGAGCATTACATTTTATCATTGCAATCAGGTATTAGATATTTCCCATGCACTGTAGTAGATTTGAAAATGCTATGTATTTATATACAAAATATTTAACAGTGTAATTTATTTTGTCACCTTCTAATGTACTGCACAGCTGTTTTTTTCTTATGCCATTATCAACAGCTTTTTCTGCCTTGCAATATCTAACAGCCACAGGGACACACTAATGCCTGTCATCCTCTGCAGGGTGCGAGTGCTTTGGCATCACTTAGAAACTTTATTACTATTACACTATTAATGTTAATGATAGCAAAGCAATAATTGGTATTGATAAGTGTTTATTTGATATAATGCAATGGGAAAGACAAATCGTGTGCTCCCATTGGTGACTCTGGGACTGGACCTGTGATGGTACCCCAGCACAACATCATGGCTCTAGGCCCAGCACCAAGGTGACCACATAACTTTTTGGGAAAACAAGAAATCAGTCCATGTAGCTACTTGGCAGTGCAATCCTCCATTTGTCATTCACACTCTCAACCGCCTTTAACTTACTACGAGTGCTTCTGACTCACCTAACAGCGACCAGCGGCCATGAAAGTGCAAATTATCCCTACGTTGCTCGTCTTCCCACCAGATATAGTGAAATAACTCCCCGTGACCCACTCACAGACAGTGTGCCCATTTAAAAAAAAAAAAACATGGAATTATAGATGCCATTTAAATATCCCTGTTCGCTGGGGCACCAGCACAGTAATTCTCTACAACTTGCCAGCCAAAACCACCTACAGGAATATTCACTGACAGTATCCCTGACTATAAACATATCTTTTAAATTAAAAAAAAAACGTCATTTTAGATGGCATTTCAATTTTCCTGTCAGCAGCAGCATGAGACCTTTCAGATTGTCACAATCCTGTGATTCCGGCTTGCTTCCTCGAAGTGCTGGAGTGCTACCACAACCATTAAAAATAAAACAAATAATTGATAAAAGGACACTCAGATTGAAATACATAGTCCACAAAAATGTCCTGCATTGCTGCCAATCACTAACTGCTGAAACAACCCGTAGCTGCTATTGCAGTTCCTCAACTTCCCTGCAGTTGATTTTAAAGCCATAAAAAAACACAGAAATACTAATTAAAAAAATATTAACTGGTTCCATATTGGAATGTTAGTGTGTGGAGTGCTGTACTTTCCTGGGAGGGGGTGGGTGCAGGAGGAGACAGCAGACACACAATAACATTATAATGGTACTATTTTTTTATTCACTGTGCCTCTCCATTGAAAAATCAAATAAAAATAGACTTTTTATTAGTTTCTTTTTTTAATTTTATTTTATTAGTACCAACAAGCCATTGTGTAATTGCAATAATGCACTCTGGGGTGTGTGTTCTGCTGGGTTAACGTCACGTCTGGGGTGATTAGTTGCACTTGGCTTGTGGCCTCGTGCCTAATCACCACAGGCGCGATGTTATCCCAGCACAACAGTAACCCTGCAGTGCATTATTGCTTAAATGTCAGATAGTACATTGAAGAACCTTGTTACTGCTGTGCCAGATAGTCTTGACAAATTTTACTCTTTATGTACAATCAGGAAACCTTCAATACTTGTATGTTGTTTTCTTTACATATATAACTCAATAAACTTAAATTTCAAAAAAAAAATAATAATTTTACCCTGTGTCACTGGAAAACCCCAGTTATCTGCACATTATGGGCATCCAACGGTACAACAATGATTTTAATCTGTTTATTTTGACTAGGTTTTCCATACTCTTGTTTAAGTTTTAAGTTACTTGTGTGAATGTCATATAGTTATGCAACCTAAAAATCTGTTATTTATGTTGTTTATGTACTTGAAGATCTCTGGCATGTTTGTGGAGCGCATTTTTGCTGTAAATATGTACATATGTAGGTTCTTGAGTGTACATATAGGGAGTGCTTCGCAAGACATAATTATTAAGAATTTGCTGTTCTAGAAAATCCCCAGATTGTATGTCTATGATAATTCTACATAATAGCTTGTTAATGGTATTCTGCTGAATGCATGCCATATAGTGACTTAAGTATTTAAAATTGTGATGTGTGTTGAGAGGCAGAAATATGGCTCACAAGCTGTTTGCTTTCAAACCATCATCAAAGTGATAATGATTATGTACACATTTTAAATATATTATGATAGTGTTCATGTCAAGGTAGTTGCGTTTTTTTTGTGGAGATGACTAGACATTATTGGCAGACATGGTGAAGTAACAATTCTCACACTTGATGAGGATCTATTTCAATTGTATGGTATTGTACAGTTAATTATGCAAAAGTATGTACATACCAAATTCTTATGACTACTGAATAAAATATAAGAATAGCATTGTAAACCACATGTTAGTATAAGTTTTTTGATCTTGTTAGCTCATTACATTAAGTAGATAATAAAGTATAATAGAGACACAAATAACATAACTAAATAGTTTAGCATCACAGTTCAAAATATTCTCATAACTTTGAAATGAATACATTTATGATATTGCAGTAGCTAGGAAATATTTGAAATTAAATAGTTGAAAGTAATAACTGTTTCATTTGTCTTGTGTATTCATCATTACTTTTTTTGTATTTTTGTCGGGCACCAGCGATTGCAGAAATGCACTGGCCACTGCCAGCTAGCACAGCTTAGCTACGGCGGTAGGCAGTCTGTGTGAACAACATGTTGTGCTCCTTGAGAGGCAGGATAGGATGCTGTCTCTCTTGGAAGCACAACAGCGGATTGTCAGCCTCGTGCTCGAGCCAGTAGTAGCAGCAGCTGACGGCACTGTGGCCAGTAGCAGCGCTTCATCTCCACCAGCACCATCTGTTCCTGCAGCTTCCCTGGGGAAAACTGGCCACCCTTCACAGTAGTCCGGTATCTCCTCCAGAGGGCGCAACAGCTTCCACTTCCTTTGCGCCTCCACATTGAATCCAGTTTCCAGCTTGGATTGCCTCAAGCAGTGCACACCTCTCACAAGTGTTGCACTAAACATGACCAAAGACTTTGCATGAATTTTTTATTTTTTTTATTTCTGTAAAAAAGTATTTATTTTTATAAAATATTTATTTTGTGTATGATGTAATACACAGTTTAATAAGTATTTTTTATTTGTATTAACATCATATTTCTAAATATATGTTTTTGTATTTTTTATAAAAAGAATAATATTTATTTTGTGTGTAATTTTTAATAGGTACAATATTTTTCAGTAAAACAAAAATTTAATTTATACTCGCTTGTGTTTGGTGTGGTATTGTGTACTGGCGATCTTTATTTAAAATAGTTTAAACAAGGTTTACACAACTGTGATTTTCTCATTTGCTGAAAGATCATACCACACTATTGTGGTATTACAGTTGTGATTCTCCATAGTAGTAACTTAGATGTGTGACACTGATACCTTACTCTACTTGTGGCACACTATTGTTGCTTCATGCACCTAGTGCTACAGAATTTGGTTATGTGTAACATGATGAAGATGAGTATGTTCCTACTAGTACAACAGTGAAATTTCGGTGTTGGTGTACTTATAACAAAGTTATGTATTCATTACCAGCAAACTTCTTCCACGTCTCTTCACATGATTGGTGCTACCACCTCAGTTGGTTGTAAAACAAATCATCTATAAAATCTATGTTTACTACAGTAACATATTCATTTGTTCAATAGATGAGCTAATGGTGTCCATGTCATGTCATACTCTTTAGTTATGTAAATCTTTTCTCACATATGTGCTCACAAAAAAAGAGTTAGACACTGTTACATAAAAAAATAACATGGAATAACAATGACAAATTACTATGCATATGGTCATATAAAACAATATGATTCACAGTGAACTACTGTTACTGTTAATAACAGTGAACACAACTACAAGACTTGAAGAATTCATGATCTTGGAACATTTTTTGTATGTATGCGCAGTATTCTTACAAGTATAAATCATGTACTATACTGAGTAATATTTCTGAAAAAGACTGGATATTCATGGCAAAAAACTCTGTTTAATGCATCAGTTAGGGTTGTTCCACAGTGACAAAAGTGAGGAAATTCGCTGTTAGGGTTCAAAACCTAACTCCGATTCCCCCAGCACCACACACACACACACACACACACACACACACGTCAAGTAAGACCAAGTCAACACAACCAATGACAGACATCCAGCAGCAGGTGACAGAAATAACAAACAATTGCCTAAATGTGACTATGAGACATCCCCACCCACCTGACCAGGTACTGCATGCTCAGTAGAGATCAACAGCAAAACTGAGGCCATGTACCAAACATACACATCCCTGATTGCAGCTGCACACAATGTACCACACTTAGTAGTTGCATGGCCTTACCTACCAATGTCCCACACCACACAACAACTGGTACTGTGCCGTTAGTCAATATAAATGCTGAAGATGCATGATGACAGTTGTAGAAAGGTTTTAACACTAGTGAGTATACATTAATTAAGAGAAGTACATAAATTAACTACAAGACACTCGCATGCTCAAGATAAAAGTAGTGTTATATTTAGTATGTGATTTACATAGTAGTACATTTACTGCAACAGTTTACTCAAGATAGAGAGGCTGATGTAAACGTATGGAAAGGCATTGCCTGTTCAATGCTGTGAAATTCGTACTGCCAGTATCAGATGCATTCTTACTGATGAAGGTGTACTGCTGATGTACATACATAGACCTTCAGTGTGTTTCAATACTAAAGATGCAGTAAGTATTCTTTGTAAGAAAAAATGTAATTGCATGGATCAGGCCAAGCAACTTCAAAATATCTTAGCACTACTGAGCCAACAATGACGTACCTGTATCGAAGATGTACATAGGATAGATTTTCCTGTAGGCACTTACTGAGTATGTTGTACCTGATAAAAACAATCTCATTGCATCTGTGATGAGTAACTTATTCAAATAGTAATACATTTACTATTGTTGCAATGAGTGATCTATGCCACTTATGGACACAGTGTAATTTTTTTAACAGTTGTTTTACACTCAGGCTGTATGCCTAGTGTTTGGGTTTGCCACACTTCTGTCACTGATGCTATCAAAGTGATAACTATGTTAATTGTGGCACAACAGGAATAAAGTAGGTATGGTGTAGATATAAACAGAATGTCTTTTAGTATTGATTTAACTCACAATGGGGCAAGTGTACTAGGACAGCAGGGGTTATTCTCTATCACTGACTCTGTCGGTTATAATCACACTAAGGTTTTGATGACTGTAATGATCAAGTTACACTGTTCATCTTCATGAGTTCATATTCACAGCCATTCTCCAGTAACTAGACAGTATGGTGTAACTGGGTGGGACACTGTGTTGAAAAGCTGCTGCAGTGCCTAGCAGAGGAGAGTATCTACTCATAAAGTCAATTAAGGAATAAGGCATGACCAACAGTTATGTTAAATGGTCTGTTAATCACCCTGTAGGGTTTAATGTTGAATGAGGCATAGCCGAGTGCCACATGTCGCTAGACAGTGATAAACTGACCATTAACATAATACCTGGGAGTGGCTTATTGCTATCATAATAAAACTGTGTTTTAAACAACATTAAACCATGTTCATCATATGGTTAGGCTCTACATGTATGTTAATAAAAACTAGACATAAGGCAGTTACAATGTTTACAGTCAATTAGAAAGCTGCATTTTTCAAACCCTTGTTATAATCAGAGATATTATACTTGTACAACTCCTTGGTTTTGTTGAACTCTATTGCTCAGGTGGCCCACCACATGTGGTGTGGTCTGGTTTGGGGCATCGGTAGGCAAGGCCATGCCACTACTAAGTGCGGTACATTGTGTGCAGCTGCAATCAGGCATGTGTATGTTTGGTGTACATGGCCTCAGTTTTGCTGTTGATCTCCACTGAGCATGCAGTACCTGGTCAGGTGAGTGGGGATGTCTCGTAGTACATTTAGACAATTGTTTGTTATTTCTGTTACCTGCTGCTGGATATCTGTCATTGGTTGTGTTGACTTGATCCTCCCCCATACTTGCATGTGTGTGTGTGTGTGTGTGTGTCTGTGTGTGTGTGGTGCTGGGGGGGTGAATTCGGAGTTAGGGTTTTGAACCCTAACAGCGAATTTCCTCACTTTTGTCGTTTTGGAGCAACCCTAACTGATGCATTAAACAGAGTTTTGCCATGAATATATATATATATATATATATATATATAAGCAAAAATCTCCATTTAATGCATCAGTTAGGTATTTCACAATGACAAAAGTGAAGAAATTCAGTGTTGGTTGAAAAATCCCTTGGACCCCCACCACCTCAACTGGCATTGGGGTGCACATTGGGGTCGTTGGCTCTAACTCTCACCCCATCACATGTGTAAAGAAGCAGAGGTATAGGATAATGGGGTGAGAGTTAGGACCAAAGACCCCAATGTGCACCCCAATGCTGGTTGGGGGATGGATTTGGGGGTCCAAGGGGGGTTTTCAACTGTAACACTGAATTTCCTCACTTTTATCACTGTGGAACAACCCTAACTGATGCATTAAATTGAGTTTTTTGCCTCTAATTTCCCTTTGTTTTAAGAATGATACAGAGAAATAGTGAATATAACGCAGCGGTGGGATCATGTGGCCCAAAGGGCACCGCCCTCCCACCATGTGATGTCTTGTGACATAGTAACAGGAACAGCAACGGAAACAGAAGTGCTACCAGTGGTGCACATGGTAATGCAAGCTTGAATGAGAACAGAAAGGGTAACGCACACGGTGGCATAGACGTGAACGGTCCACCTGGTGATGTCTTGTCACATATTAACATGGTGCCCACAAATGCAAATGGTAATGGAGATGGTGATGCAAAGCAAAACAGAAAGAGAAACAGTACTGTAGACAGAAATGGTAAAAAATAATGGAAACACAAACGCAAATGAAAATGCAAAGGATAACGCACATGGTGGTGTAGACATGAACGGTAAGTGAAACGGGTATGGAACTGCAATGGAAAGGGCAACGGTAACAGTAATGGAAGTGCTCAGGCTGGTTTTCCCCAAAAGCTTCATAGAGAAAGACAGTATGTACAAAGAATGTATGCATAATAATAAGTCTCAGAGCAGAAAATGAGGAGTTGGAATACTAAATTGCTTATATCTCAGGAACCCGTATGATGTAGAAAGAAAATTTAAAAGTCATATGATTTATGACTTCCCTGGCTAGTTTTGTACTTAGTCTCCCTTAGGGGGCTAAGATTTTTTCCGACGAAAAGTCTATATCTCGCACCGTTTCCGAGATACGGGCCCTGAAAGGCACGGAGAATGCCGTAATGTTATCCTATGGGAAAAAAAGAGAAGATTGGAGTGCCATAACTTTGACTCTCTGTAATATATTTTCACCAAGCCACTAAAAGGCACATCTGTGGGATGTTGGCTGTCTTCCCTCCAAATTTCAGCCCAAAAGACGAAACCGTTATTTTGCAGCAGGGCGCCAAAAGATTGCTGCAATGCGTCAGGATGCCGTAATGTTATCCTAGGGAAAAAGCATCAACTTTGGAGTGCTGTAACTTTGCCTCCGTGTAATATTTTTTTTTCAATAAAACACCGAAAGGCACATCTGCGTGATGTCAGCTGTGTTCCCTCCAAATTTCAGTCCAACACACCAAACTGTTCTTTTGCAGCGGGGTGCCAAAGAATTGCTGTCATTTTCCCACAGCCTAGAAAAGTACTGTCGCAATTTGCAAAAGCTTTCGGAAATTAATTTAATAGTGTCACAAGTGCAAAAGTATTTTACGAAAGTACTTTTTCCAGAAATGTGAAAAACATATTGCTGGGGTGTTTTACCCCAAAATAAAGACATGGCTAGCATCCTCAGAGTCCGACTAGGTGAATACAAAAAGAATTAGGTTGCTAGAGGGTCCCAAATTTAAATGCCAAGCATTTTTCTGATCACCAACTAAAAACAAAATGGCGGATTTGCGACAATAAAAGGGCCATTTGCGAAAGTAAAAACTGCATTTGCGACACTGTCAAACTTTTTGTTATCTTTTTCCATTGACTTATAATGGGAAATTGTTTTTTGAATAACTTTTGAACCATTTAATATTTTTTCATGAAATCTTTGAAAGGCACATCGGGGACCTGGGCCACACATTCCCTGAAGATTTTGGACTGGTCGCACAAACTGTGCAACCTGTAGGCACGACCGTAGAATAAAAAAAAAACGTAAACGCATGTGCAGATCATGCTTAATAACTCCGCAGCCATATATCTGACTGGTACAAAACCTGCTAGGTCTCACGGCATGTGGGTCTTGATCATGTATTCCAAATATCAGGAAAATCTGTCAAACAGTTGCAAAGTTATTAAGGTGCAAAGTTTTGGGTTTAACATGTAAATGGCTCCTCAACCCTAACTATGGTAGCACAACTGTGCTACCATTTATTTATTTATTTAGTTTTTGTTGACCAGATAAGTGCATTAGACAAATCCTGCCTATTTTCAGGCATGACCTGAGGGAATTGGTTACAGATGAATGCCAACTGACCTTGAACTAGATTAAGCTGTTGGTGGTATTTTTAGTGAATGAGAGAAATTTGGCCAGGACACCGGGGAAACTCCCCTACTCTTTTCAAAAAGTGCCATGGGATCTTTAACAGCCACCTAAACTACAACCAATCCAGGCAGATGGGACCTTGGTTTAACATCTCATCCGAAAGTCAGCACCTCAGAAGTGCAGCATCCCTCTCATGCTGCACTACAGTGTCAGTACTGGGATATTAACCCAAGTGCTAGATGTTGGAACTGAACCCACAGCCCTCTGCTCTCCCGGCCTCAGAGGTGAGTGTACTACCTACTGAGCCACTGACACTAACCATAATATGTACAGTATATATATATATATATATATATATATACATATATATATATAAAAAGACAAAGAACCTCTGTGTGCAAACACTGAGGCAAGAGTTACAAAAGGGCATTTGGCTGGGAAGCCAAGTTTCAAGAAAATACAAACTCGCACATGCCCACTGATACAAAGCATCATGAGCACATATGCAATCACCACAGAATGTTATGCTGGTTCAACTTTAAGCGACCATGCAATTCTGCTTAAAAGTTGAACCAGCATAACATTCTGTGGTGATTTGCAGCCCACAATGCTTTGCATTGTGTGGGCATGTGTGATTTTTTTTATATATATATATATATATGCACAGCACAGCTAGTCTATGAACTTAACAATTGTTAGTATATTGGTTACTCGGTGCTTTGTGTGCTTCTGATCTACTATTTTACCACTGTATGTTTCCTAGATACTGTAAATGTTTACCTCTGTAATGCTATGAATTATTTATGGAATGTGTATGTTCCTCGAGTCACCCCTGAAAAAGGGACAACTTTGTCTCAGTGGGCCTACCCAGTCATGAAAATTCAAATAAATAAATAATACCCTTTCTGTTGCTTAATGTTAGCACAAAAATGGCTGAGAGCTGAAACCTGAAACTTTCAGGTTACTTCGCGTCTGACCAAATGATGACTCTTCACTCTCTGGTTTAAAAGAGAAATGTGTAGTTTTAAAATAGTTAAAAAATATAAAGATTACACACATGTGAAATTCCATTTTGCATGAACTATTCATAAAGTGCTTTTTGTGAACCGAAGATCTGCCATTCACTTGACTCATCAGTGCATTTACATATTAATGCCACCAGTTTTGTGATTCACAGTAATCATAAAAATGTCAGCGTTCTCTTATCCCAAAAGCACATTACAGATGGGTTTTAAAATTCACTACTTACAGTATTAAGTCATGAGGGAGGGTGCCATCTTGCAGTTTGTGAAATGTGTATAAAAAAATGCAAACATGACTAAGTTATGATTAAAAGAAAATAGATGTGAAAAAAAAACTAAATCCATATGCATAGACAGTTCACAGTTCATTGGACTTTTTGTTCACATCTGAAAAAGCACAACCAATGCATGTCCTCAGAAGGTGAGGCCCTAAAGTTGGAGAAAGTGGCCCCCAGCTAAGCAGGGAGCAGCTGGTGGTGGTGGACTCTTTCATTAGGGTGATAGACTTGGGAGTCGGAGGAGGATGGGAGAGGGAGGTAAATCACTTCCCTGGTGCTTCAGCCTGGAGGGATGGATAATGGATCAAGAGAATTGCTAGGGCTTCAGATATTGTGAAAGAGCTAAATATCATTGTCCACCTGGGGACAAATGAGCTGGCAAGGGATGGGGCAGGGGTGGGGCAAGATAACTTCAGGGAGCTTAGAAACATAGACTTTGATGGCAGATTAGGACCACTTGGCCCACCCATTCTGCCCATTTCCCTACCTATTGGATATGCTTCAGATTCTAGTTAACCAACAGCCTACTTACTGCAACCCCCCACTATAATTGCCTTATGTCTGTCCCATGTGTGTTTGAATTCCCCCACTGTTTCAGACCCCATATCCTCTCCAGAAAGGCATTTATATGCATCCATCACTCTCCGTGAAAAAAAAATTCCTCACATTACCCCTGAGCCGTCCCCCCTCTGTCTGTAAATTGTGTCCCCTTGTTCTTACACATCTCTTTTTCTGAAAGATGCTACCCTCCTGAAAGTTGTTTATTCCCTTGAGGTACTTAAAAGTTTCTATCATGTCCCCCCATCCCTCCTTTCATCAAGGGTGAGGGGCCTTAAGCTGGTAGGATGCATGGTGACATTCACAGAGGAGATCCCCATGTATGACTGAGGGTAGGATAGACCATGTCAAACAAGGACTTTAAACAATTGGTTGAAGACATGCTGCATGAAGGAATTTGTGTTTGGATACATTGTAGACTGGGGGCTACCTGGGAGAATATAGACCTCTGTGAGGGTAATGACCTGTATCCTTTCAAGAGGTGGGCAACAGTCTTTAGTAGAAGGTTTAAATATTACTTTGATAAACATTTAGACTAGCCAGAGGAGGAGAAGGCTGTATTACTAAGAGAGGAAAAAGCTGCCACTCAGCATGATGAAGCAGCATGGAAGGAGGGCGCAAAGAGAGAAAGCTCCCCCAGGGCAGGGGTGCAAGCAGAAAGGGGTGCAGACAAGACAGAGGACAAGAGGGGTATAAATCAAGGATGCAAGAAAAAAGAAGTAAAAGGCACAAGAAATGAAAAGGACAATGAGGAAAGAAGGGTGTTAGGTGGGTTCCAGGGATCTGCATAGGTAGAGGGGGGGAGAGGCTGCAAGCAATAAGGGAGCAAGGTATGGGAGGCCATATGTGAAAATGCAAGGTGTCTGGGAAATAAAAATTCCAAACTAGGAGGCCAGCACAGAAGAGGTTGGATTTGGTGGCCATAATTGAGTTATAGTGCACTGAACATCATGACTGGGACATGGACATACCAAGCAACTCTCTATTAAGGAGATATAAGGAGGGGATGAGACGGTCAGGGGGTTATTCTATATGTGAGGAAGGAATAAAGGCTATTGAAAATACAGGGCTACCCAGAGGCAAAGGAAGGACTAGAGGTGCTGTGGTTCACACCGGAGACTGGAACTGGGGCCATTATTCATACAGAGGTTGTATACAGACGTAGGCACAGGGAGATCAGTTGGATAAGGCACTAATGGAAGCCATTATCAGGTTGGCAAATAAGGGGGAAGTTCTCCTAGTTGAGGATATTATTCTGCCTGATGTGGACTGCAGCATTCCAACTGCAACTTTGGCAAAGAGCAGGACAATCCTTGATTCTCTAAAGGAGAAGTTTCTTAAGGACCTAATCAGAAAATCCACTAGGGATAGAGCAATGCTGGACCTGGTGTTTACAAACAGGGACATCATTGCAGATGTCATAGTAGGCAGTCATTTAGATACAAGTGCTCATACAGATTGATTCGCTATTAAGATAGTAGCAGAAGCAAACCAAGTGATAACAAAGGTTATGGACTTTAGGAGAGTGGATTTTAAAGGATTGAGAGACTGCCTCAGGAACTGCTTAGTAAAGTGGATTGCCAGGGAGGCGTAGAAGAATAGTGGGGAACAATAAGGGAAGGCATAATTAAGACAACCAGTCTGTACATGACGGAAGTGAGCAAAACCAAAAGGAAAAAATAAAGACTGTTTTGGTACTTCAGGGGAGTGGCCACAGTGATAAAAGAAAAAAGGGTAGCATTCTGGAGGTACAAATTGGTGACCTGAAAACTCAATTTCCTGTGCACACAGAAAATGTGGGTCTGACCCAAAAACTCAATTTCCTATGCAAATGAAACATTTGAGTATCTCAGAATGTGTCAGACCCCAAATATTAATTTCCCATATGCATGGGAAGTTACAACCCAAAATCTCAGTTTCCTGTGGCATGGAACATTTGGGTGTGACCTGAAAACTCAATTTCCTGTGTATATAGAAAATTTGGGTGTAACCCAAAAACTCAATTTCCTATGTACATAGACAGTTTGGGTGTCTCAGAATGTGTCTGATGATAAAACTCCTTTTCCCTTGTGCATGAGAAATTATGATCCTGAAAACTCAATTTCCTGTGCACACAGAAAATGTGGGTGTCTCAAAATGTGTCCAACCCCCAAATTCCATTTCCCATGTGCATGGGAAATGGTGACTGAAAAACATGATTTCACATGCACATAGAAAATCTGGATGTGACCCAAAACTCAATTTCTCATGCACATAGACAATGTGGGTGTCTCAGAAGTGTCCAACCCCAAAACTCCATTTCCTTTATGCATTGGAAATTGTTACCTGAAAACTTAATTTTATGTGTGCACGGAACACTTTGGCATTGACTCAAAACTTAGTTTCCTCCATGCACAGAATGTTTGGGTGTCAAAATGTGTCCAGCCTTAAACTCCATTTCCCATGCATGTGGGAAATTGGAACCTGAAAACTCAATTTCCTGTGCCAATGGAAAACTTGGGTACAACCTGAAAACTCAATTTCTTATTCTCGTGGAAAATTAGAGTGTGAACCAAAAACTCCATTTCGTGTGAGCACAAAAAACATTGGTGTCTGAAAATGTTTCTGACCCCAAAACTTCATTTTCTATCTGCATGCGAAATTGATTTTTATGACATAAAAACTAATTTTTCTTTGCACACAGAACATTTGGGTGTGACCTGACAACTAAATTTCCAATCCACAGGAAAGACGTGGGTGTCTCAGAATGTGTTTGACCCCAAAACTCCATTTCCAGTGTACACAGAAATTTGAAAGGCACCACCTTGGAACAAGTTGCTTCTACCCAAAAAGTTTCTGAAAAATATTCTGTACCATCTAGGCTATAGGTGTGAGCAAAAAATGTCTAATAAGTATAGGACAAAGTACCATACTTCATTAAAAATCAACATTCCAACATCAACAGCTTAATCTGGCTCAAGGTCAGTTGGCATTCATCTGTAACCCCCTCCCCCGGGTTGTGTCTGAAAATAGGCAGGGTTTGTCTAGTGCACTTACCTGGTCAACAAAAGCTAAATAAATAATAAAATAACTCCATACATTGCAAACAGCACAAGCTTCCATCACAAAATTTCTTGGGAACTTCCCCTTAGACAATGCATAAACAACATTTGGGGCAATTTTATCAAAACCACAATACTAATTAAGATGCAAAAATTGGGGTATAACAAATTGTTTTTTTGGATAATGACAAGTGTGTATGGGTTATGGCAACAAGATAGTACAAATGCAAAACAGCCTTGTGACCCAAAAAGTTTTGTTTTGTATCAGAGGGTTATCCTAAAACCGCAGCATGCTGAGAAAAAATAAATACTTTTAAATCCTTAGAACTCTGGAACTGATTAATATTTTTTCACAAACCCATGAAATGCATTACCTTGAACAGGTCATTTTTACTATAAAAGTGTTGTAAAATAAATTCCATACCATGCCGGTTGTAGCTGAGAGTAAATATGTTGAGTAAATATAGAAACAAAACAACGTATTTATTAAAAATCGACATTCCGTATCTTGGAAACTGCTCAAACTGGCATCACAAAACTTCTCACATCTTGAGAATTTACCTCAGTGATAGTGTGTGACAAATTTTGGGCAATTTCGACAAACACTGTCAAAAGTTTTAAAGGGCAAATATTGGGTTTTAGCAGTAAACACCTCACTCAACCCTAAATACAGTACATATATCTCTATGCAATAGGTATGGACCCAAAAGTCATTTCATAAATATTGATATTTGAGCTGCTGTGCACATAAATTTCATTATGAAATAGGTAGAAAGAATGCTGAATTCTGATTGGCGAGAGCTGCTTTCAACTGGGCCACTATCTCAGCACAGTGACCCAGCGGAAAATATTATGTTTAAAAATGCATAAAATGTACTAAAAATGACGCATTTCATATTTGTAATAAGCAGTCAGGGTGTTATAGGTGGGCCAATGGTCCTTCTCAGGTGGTGGAAGCCCTCGGATGCACATCATGCTTCAACCCACCCTAAGGTGGACCATTATCCCACCATAACACACCCCCTGTCATGCCTTATTGCTTAATTTATATACACAGTAGACTTGTCATCAGCATTTATGTACACAATAGACACCACTATGCATTTATGTTAATAGTAGACAATTCATCCCCCCGCCTGGCCAGCACTACTTACAGTTTAAGCTACTGAACTTTACACGGCATGTTCATCTCTAAGAAATGTTTGTCTTTCCTCCCCATCCATCAACCCACTCACACTCCCTTTCTCTACACTGATTCTTTACCTGTGTAATTTTCCAAACATTAGCTTTAGCATGCCATAGTTGACATTTTTAAAATGCCAACTTACTCATCCTGCTTCCTCATTCGGACAAGCACTCTCTTTCAGTATCCCATCAAAACAGCGAAACAAAATGCTGTGGTCAAAAACAATGCTGTCATAACAGTGTGTACAGTTTTGGAGTTAGTTTATCTAATCTAGTGAGGTTTTGGACTGCATCACTTTCTGGTGTCCGCATAGCACCCTTTTTTACCTGCGCCATTTTGCTTTCGCAATTTTGATGGGAACCCTCTCTTTCTCTTCTGAGTTCCTCCTGCTCTCAACTCGTGGTTTGACTTGCTGGGACTCTCCTGGCTATGTCTGTCATTTGCAGCACCTGAGCAAGCAGCATTGTATTCTTCCAGGCTGGGTCAGAGAGAAACAAAATAAAAAAAAAACATATTTTTAAAGCACGTTTCCCGGTTCTCTATCCCTCATCTGTTGTGTTCCCCTTCCCAACTATTACACTCCAATGCCGAACTACACCACACGATAATGTCCCAGACAGAAAAACAAAAATAAAACAAAAAAGCAACTGCTAAATTAGGTCATATAGCAGTTTAGACCTTGTTAATAAGTCCCCACCTGAGGACTCCTCATCTCATTCACTCCTCCTCTGCCTTTTCATACCTATCATCACCTTTTTGTTTTCCAGATTCTTTTCTTACCTTGCTTACATTTACTTGTTCTACTAGAGCAGCTCCCTCACATATATATCCCTTATTTCCCTTTACCTTTCCACTAACTTTGCTTTTTTGTCTTTAAGATAATTCCCGAAAAAGACCTTTGTTCAAAACTTTGTTTCTAACTCTGTTTTCTTTTTCATTGTGCATTTAGTATTACCACTTTGTTTTGTTTTCAGACCATACACTGTTGCAGCACCTTGGTTTTTAGCTATTACTTTTAGCCTAACTCACTGCTTCTTAGGGTGTCATGTACTCAGCGACTAAGGAGCAAGTGCCTTGGGTGATTTGTTAATGGCCGCAAACCAAAACAGTTATTTTACTTTTTGACAGCAAGCAGCCATGTTAGACTAAAGGCTTGCCTTGCATACAACATTTCTTTATAACTTTTTTTGACACTTTGACCCATGTCATGAACTTGGTGGTTAGAATATGTTAAATCCTGCCCACAAGAAGTTTCATAGATTGACATCTAAATCACTTTTCCACCTGTATCTGAAAATTCCCACCTATTCATAAGATATATTTATATAAATAGTATATTCAAAATGTGGAACTAAAATACTGTAATATGAACAGGTATATGTAACAGTAAGACACAAAACATTTTTTGTGTGCACCAAAAAATAAAATTTAATGTACAACCTAAGAATTCTTGGATCACATTTAAATGTGCAGCCTGAAATTTCACAGCTAAAAAAGAATTTTCCATCTCGGTAATTTGACAGCTGAAGAACTTAATAAAGTCTAAAAAAGTTATTGCTGGCTTGTTCTTGCAAACCACACACCATAATCAAGCTTAACATGTCCTATTTAACAATATTCATGTGCTAAAGGGACACTGTCAACCCCCTCAGGTCTCAAAGTGTTCCTAGTTTAGAAAACATGTTTTATGATTGCCAACATTCTGTAAAGAATGCTGACATAGCTGGTAGTTGCACTCCAACATATCACCTCCAGAAACCGTATAAAAACTACAAACAGGTATCTGCCTCTATGTCTGAAATCAAACAAAGCATCAGAGGACACTGCAGAGCAGGACACTACAGCAGAGGATCAAGCACAACAAAATTCACTCAAAACAGAACCAAACAAAAAGAGCAAAAAAGAAATCCAGAATACTTCTGATCATATTAGACTCCATGATTCAGAGAGTTGATACGTATCTCTAGCCAGGGTTAATAGTCAGATATCTCCCACATACATCAGCATGGAGAGACACTTATCACATTGCTAAACTTATTCTGGAAGCAAGAGAAAACATTGATATCCTGGTACACATAGGTACTAATGATCTTACCAGTCAATCAGTTGTGGAGACCAAGGAACACCTAACCAGGCTGGGTGACAAACTATCATCCATTTCATCCGGCATCTCCTTCTCTGAGATACTGCCAGTCTGGAAGAGGGGAACAGATGGATGGAAGGTCAGAGAAGTGGAGATAGGGGAGATAAACATGTGGCTCAAGGGCTGGTGCCAGGAAAAAGGGCACAAATTTGTAAGGAACTGGCAACAGTTTTGGGAGTGAAACTTCTTTAAATTTGAAAGACTGCATATGACTAAGGAGAGAGTCAGTGCACTGGGGCAGAAGTTTGATGTCTTTGCAGAATATTTAAACTAGCAAATGGGGAGAGGGGTGCAGCTCCGGAAACATTGAATGGGAAGTAAACCCCTCCCCCCCCTCAGCTAGTGGTCAAACAGGAGTTCAGTATGTTTGTAGTTCATTTTCATCACCAGGTAAAGAAAAAGGTCTGGCTCTCCATAAAATGCACAGGGAAAATGACGGACCTCACCCAACAACTAACACACTGAAATCTGACCAATGGAAAATCTTGTACACAAATGCTCGCAGTCTGGGAAACAAGATCCCAGACCTACAAGCAATAATGACAGAGGCTAAACTGGACATAGTAGCCATTAGCGACACATAGTTTACCAGTAACCAAACTTGGGAGACTTCAGTACCTGGCTATGTACTGTTCAGAAGAGACCAAAGTACAAAAAGGGGGGGGGGGTGGATTGGCCCTTTATGTCAATGAAAATATCAAAGCTACAGAAATTCAGAATATACATAACGAGTCAGAAGAACTGTGGGTCACCCTGGAAACAGGAAATGGAACAGCCATATGAACTGGGTTTGTACAGGCCTTCAGACAAGTGGGAGGACATAAACAGGTTGCTGTTAGAAGATATACAAAACACGACAGCTAAAGGGGAGGTTCTGATAATGGGAGACTTCAACATGCCAGATACAGATTGGTCAATACCAGCAGGGACATCTGCCAGAACTAGACAGATGGTGGATTTCCTGAAAGGGGATGGCCTCACACAACTGGTACAACAACCCACAAGAGGCAAGGCAATCCTAGATCTAGTACTAACAGGGAAAGGATCACAGATCTCCAGGTAGAAGGTCACCCAGGGCCAGTGACCACCAATTGGTATGGTTCAGTTTGGCCACTAGAACAAAATCATCCCATTCCAAGGCAAAAATATGGGACTTCAGAGGAGTTGACTTTGATAATTTGGCCAGCAGAGTTAAGCTAGCCCTGGCAAAAAGAAATACAGGTGAGGGGATACAGGCGAAGTGGGTAAGCATACAAATGCAATACTTGAAGCAACATCCCATTGTGTTAGTGAGCAAAAGAAGTGCAAAAGAAGAAGGAAACCACTTTGGTTCTCAAACACAGTAGTAAAAAAGGTCAGAGCCAAAAGGCTGGTCTTCAGGAAATATAAGGGAACGCAGCAGGATGAAGATAAGGAGGCATACCAAACTTCCCTAAGGGAAGCAGGGAAGGTAGTAAAGCAGGCAAAGGCCCACACCGAGGAAATACTACCACGAACCAGTAAAAGAAAGTGACAAGACTTTCTTTAGATACATTAGTGAAAGGAGAAAGTCCAGAGGGAGTATTGCTAAGATCAAAGAGGATAAGGGGGCATGTGAAGAGGAGGACCATGTAAAAGCATTTATCCTAAATAGGTAATTCTGCTCAGTATTTACTGAAGAGAAGGTAGGGCAGGACCCACAGCTCTTCACCATGGACACGGGGGGGGGGAAGGAGGTGTGCACTAGTCCCTTCACAAAAAAAGGTCCTACAAGAGCTCGATAAGCTCAGGGTGGGCAAAGCAATGGGACCTGATAGCATACACCCCAGAGTACTAAAGGAGATAAGGGTAGAACTAGCAAAGCCATTATCAGAACTGTTTAGTGAGTCTCTGAGCACAAGAGAGGTCCCAGAAGACTGGAGAAGGGCTCATGTGATCCCGCTCCACAAGAGTGGTAGCAGGGAGGAGGCAGTAAACTACAGACTAGTCAGTCTTACCTCAGTGGTGGACAAGATTATGGAGACACTCCTTAAGGAAAGGATAGTGCAACACCTATAATCTTTAGGGGTACAGGATCCAAGACAGCATGGGTTTACAAAAGGAAGGTCCAGTCAAACTAATCTCACATATTTCTTTGACTGGATAACCAGAGTGGTGGACCAAGGGAGAGCAGTTGAAGTTGTCTAACTTGACTTCAGCAAAGCGTTCAATACTGTTCCATATAGAAGATTAATTAATAAGTTGGGTAAGTTTGGGGTGGGTGAGATGTTGGTCAACTGGGTGGCAAACTGGTTGATGGGCAGAAAACAGGGAGTGGTGGTAAACAGTATACCATCAGAAGAGATGCAAGTCACACATGGGGTTCCTCAGGGATCAGTCCTGGGGCCAGTCCTCTTCAATATCTTCATCAGTGACATTGCAGATGGACTGGAGGGTAAGATTTGTCTGTTTGCAGATGACTCCAAGATCTACAACAGAGTAGATGATCCAGATGGGGTGGGCAGAATGAGAAGAGATCTGGATAAACTAGCAAAATGGTTGGAAGAGTGGCATCTGGGGTTTAATGCAAAGACGTGTAAGATCATGCAAATAGGGAAGAGAAACCCTGAAGCCACCTATAGGCTGGGAGCGGAGTTGCTGGCAGTCACAACGGAAGAAAGAGACTTGGGCTTCATTGTCACCGATGACCTGAAATCATCCAAGCAGACCTCTAAAGCAGTAGGTAAGGCTAGAGGGATCTTGGGGTGCATTAGTAGGGGTATCACAAGTTGGAAGAGGGAGGTAATAATCCCTCTTTACAAGACACTGGTTAGGTCCCATCTGGAGTACTGCATGCAGTACTGGAGGCCACACCTTCACAATGACATTAACCAAATTGAGGCAGTCCAGAGAAGGGCAACCAAAATGGTGCAAGGACTGCATCAGAAAACATATGAGGGCAGATTAACTGAACTCAGTATGTATACCCCAGAGCAAAGGAGGGAGAGAAGTGATATGATTGAAACATTCAAACTTCTTAAGGGCATTAACAAGGTGAAAGAGTCTAACATGTTTCAATATAAGAAAAAAAGCAGGACAAGAGGACACAGCATTAGATTAGAGGGAAGCCGATTAGAGGGAGGCCGATTAAGGGGTAATGTGAGGGCGTTCTTTTTCAAAGAAAGGGTGGTGGATGCATGGAACGGCCTACCTCAGAAAGTGGTGGATATGAATAAAGTGCAGGACTTCAAACAGGCATGGGATAGGCATAAAAGAGCAATGCAGATGAGTATGAATAGCTAGGCCATTGACAGAGAAAAGGCTGATGGTGCATTCATAAGGTAGAACAAGAAATAGGCAGGCTGGCTGGGCCTTGCAGACCTTATCTGCCATCAGCTTCTATGTTTCTATGTTTCTATGATGTCTCAGAGAAACACAGGTACAGCATAAGCATTTTATTATCAGCTATGCCAAATTACAGGAAAAGTATAAATACCATCCTGGGAGTGAGAGGGCAGGGGTCTCCAATTTGATGCATTGGGCAGTACTCAGCTGAGACCTCTAAACAGTCCTGTTTTTTTTTACAGTATTTCATGACTAGGGCTATTGTTTCTGTTTCCCCTTCTCTACATACAAAATAAGCAATTTCCCAATAGAGCACATTAGAAGTTGCTACTGAACCTTGAGAAGCCTCAATCTGTGCACATCTGCTGACAGTACTTTCTACCTTCAGCATGGTCAGTGAAATTCCATGGGCAGGAATTTCAAACCTGCAGGAATGCTGCAAGCCCACGGTGCACCAAACACATGGTGCATGGAGGATGTGGCATTCCCCATCCGAGGGGATCGTGATATTCCATTACTTGCAACAGATTTATGACATTATAATGCATTTTTATAGTCTAGCCTGCTCCACTCCCTGGACCTTAAGTTATGAGGCTTGGTGCAGACAGTTGGAGCAAGCTGCTGTAAAGCATGGTAGCTGTTGCAATTGCACCCGAGATTAGAAAATCGTGCATAGTTGTGGCAAAGGGGATTGGTCTACCAACAAAACCTAAGTCCCATGGCATAGAGCTGGACACAAGCCCTGTGACACCTTTTGAAAATCCATATCTATTAGTAAATCTCACTAGAACTAATAAAATAGCATCATGTACATTCATGGTCACTCAACAATTCTAAAAGGCATTTACTAATAGTTAACTAATAACTCAAACAAAGGATTTCACTAAAACCTAACCTATATATATACGTATAGGGAAGCATGTATGGCAATGTGTATACATGACAGATCATAAGCGTATGCTAGCAAGTTGAACAAGCATTTGTCAATGCCGAATGTTGTCTTGTTGACATTGGTAGTGCTAGAGTTAACATAGAAACATAGAATTTGACGGCAGATAAGGACCGCTTGGCCCAACCAGTCTGCCCATTTCCCTACCTACTGGATAAGCTACAGATGCTAGTTAACCAGCAGCCTACTTCTTCTTACCCCCACTCCCCAGAATTGCCTTATGACTGTCCCATGCATGCTTGAATTCCACCACTGATTTTGACTCCACAACTCCTCCGGAAGGCTGCTCCATGCATCCACAACCCTCTCTGTGAAAAATACTCCTTAAATTACCTCTGAGCCACCCCCCATCTTCAAATTGTGCCTCTTGTTCTTGCACACCTCTTTTTTTAAAAGATGCTACCTCTTGCCTCTTGGACTTTGTTGATTCCCTGAGGTACTTGAAAGTTCCTATCATGTCCCTCTCCTCCTTTCCTCGAGGCTATACATATTAAGCTCCATAAGTCTCTCTTCTATGTCTTCTGGTGCAGACCCTGCACCATTTTAGTTGCCCTCCTCTGGACAGCTTCCATCCTGTCTATGTCTTTGCGGAGATTGGGTCTCCAGAACTCACACAGTACTCAGATGGGGTCTCACCAGCTGTCTGTACAGAGGGATAATAACTTCCTGTTTTCTACTGGTGATGCCTCTCCCTATGCATCCCAGTAGCCCCCATCCTCCTTGCTGCCCTCCCACATTGCTTACCCACCTTTAGGTCATCTGATATGACTACCCCCAGGTCCCTTTCCATTTTTGTTGTTGTTAGTATCTCACCCCCCATTGTGTACTCTTCCCTGGGTTTTTGTTTCCCAGGTGCATTACCTTGCACTTCTTAGCATTGAATCTAAGCTGCCATACATTTGACCATTCCTCTAACCTTGCCAAGTCCCTTCACATCCTTTCCACCCACCCTGTGCACCAACTCTGTTGCAGATCTTAGTGCCATCTGCAAAGAGACATACTTTTCCTTACAGTCCCTCTGCAATGTCGCTTATAAAGACATTGAAGAGGACCGGTCCTCATACTGAACCCTGCGGTACCCCACTAGTAACCCTCCTTTCTTCTGAGTGGACTCCATTTACTATTACTCTCTGTGTCCTATTCTCCAGCCAATACTTTATTCAGGCTGTCATCTTGGGACCCACTCCCAGGCTGGCTAACTTGTATATTAACCTTTTGTGTGGGAGTGTGTCAAATGCCTTGCTAAAGTCTAGGTAGGCCATGTCCACAGCCCCTCCCTGATCTACTACTTTGGTCACCCAGTCAAAGAAATCTATCAGATTTGTCTGGCATGACCTTCCTGCTGTGAATCCATGCTGCCTAGGGTCCTGTGCCCCTCTGGCCTCTAGATACTGGACAATTCTTTCCTTCAGAAGGATTCCATCATTTTCCTATCACTGAGGTTAAACTACAGGTCTGTAGTTTCCTGCTTCTGCCTTCTCCCACTTTTGTGAAGGGGAATCACATCTGCCCTCCTCCAGTCCTCGGGTACCACCCATCCTCCCATGATTTGTTAAAAGGGTAGTCAGTGGTGTCACTAGTTCTACCCTTAGCTCTTTTAGAATTCTGGGATGAATCCCATCAGGCCCCATTGCTTGTCCACCTTCAGTTTTAAGAGTTCTTTCAGAACCCTTTCTTCTGTAAATGGGCTGGCATCAACTTCTGTATCCAGAGTGTTACTACTGTTTGTTTTATATACCTCCCTCTTCATTTGTAAATACTGAGCAAAATATTTGTTTAGTATCTCTGCCTTTCACAGTCTCCCTCTGCCCACCCTCCCTCCCCTTTATTAAGCCTCACTATCCTCCCTTGGTCTTCCTTTGCTCCCTGATGTACCTATAAAGGTTTTATCCCCTTCTTAACTGAGTCGGCTATCTTTTCCTCGGATTGGGCCTTTGCTGTTCTGACTGCCTTCCCAGCCTCCTTTGCTTTAACTGATACAGTTCTCTGTCCTACTCCTTCTGCAATTCCTTGCACTTCCTGAATGCTTTTTCTCTTGAACCTTCACTGCCACTTCCTTTGAGAACCATAGTGGTTTCTTACATCATCTTGTTTTGTTTATTTGCTTCACACAAAGGCTCATTACCTCTGTGATGGCAGTTTTTATTATTCTCCATTGTTCTTACACCCCTCCTTCCTGCCCATTTGCTAGTGCATTCCTTAGGCACTCACCCATGTTGGCAAAGTCAGCCCTCCTAAAGTCCAGTACTTTTGTCTTTGTATGGCTTGACTCTATTGCTGTGTTTATTGCGAACCATACTGTTCTATGGTCGCTAGTTCCCAGATGGCTACCCACTTCTACATCTGTGATCCTCTCTCCATCTCCATTTGAGAGAATCAAGTCTAATATTTCTCCCTCTCGAGTGGGCTCCAGTACTAGTTGTCTAAGGCATGCTCCCTGTAGAGCATCTAGAATAACTGTACTCTTCAAAGTGGCAGCTGCAACTGCACTCCAGTTAACATCTGACATATTCAGATCACCCATCAGCAATATCTCCCCTTTTTCTGCAATTCTAAGTATACTTTCTATCATTTCCCTGTCCATTTCCTCCCCCTGAGAAGGGGGTCTGTATACAACCCCTGTGTGTATTGCGGTGCCATTGCCTGTCTCCAAATTTACCCACAGTGCTTCTTCTCCTCCCTGTTTACCCTTTTGTTCTGTTGCTTTTATTCCTTCCCTTATGTAAAGAACTATTCATCCTCCTCTTTTACCCTCACTGTCCCTCCTGTAGACAGTGTATCCTGGTATGTTTATGTCCCAGTCATGGTTTTGTGTGTACCATGTTTCTGTGACTGCCACGATATCCAGATGTTCCTCCTCCATCAAGGCCACTAGTTCAGGAAGCTTGTTACCCAGACTACGGGAATTAGTACTCATTGCTCTCCATTTTTTGTTGGCTTTACCTTCTGTTGCAGCATCCCCCACTGACTGTTCTAGCTCAGTCTTTTCCTCATTTAGTACCCTGTTTTGTAGGGAGAGGCACATAGTTAGAGACACATAATAGGAATGGCAGTGAAGTATTGAGGTGACGCCAACCCTACCCCCACCCTGTAGAAACTGACAGGCATTGGGGTGTGCCTTTGGGTTGTCAGCTATAACGCTCATGGCACTGTACCTCACCTTACCCTGTAGACACTGACAAGTGTTGTGGTGTGCTTTGGGGTCTTTGGGTGTTATACTCACCCCATTCCATAAGTAAATATGCTGAGGTGGGTGCAGTATAGGAGAATGAGATGATATTTGTGGCCAAACAGTGCAAGGCACACCACAATACTTGTCACTGGCTGCAGGGAGGGGTGGAGATGAAATGGCATGAGCATTACTGCCGATGATCCCAAGTCATACCCCTGACACCTGTCAGTCTGTACAGGGCGGAGTGCTATGGTTGGAAACCCTAACACCATAGGCGTGTGTTGGTATTTTCACTCCAAATTTTCAACATGGACTTTTTGTGAGCCCACCTCATGAAAAGCGGCACTATCAGTTTGTTAGCTGAAAGGTGGTTTTGCACTGCAGCTACGCCATTTGACGACACAGTGATGAAAACATATTTTGGGCAGAATGTGAAAAATGACAACTGTATTGTTCATGAGGTGATGTGAAAAAATGGCAACATTGAAAATCTGTAGTGAAAATATGAAAAATTGGTGAAGGTATGAGCATGCATAGAAACTGTGTAACACACGTCAATAACCCAATTATTTGGGGGAATTTTTTAACCACATCTTTAACATAGGCATTTTGGGACTCCCCATCATGAACAGTGGCAGTGTCATTCTGTTAATATGTCTGAAACATTGATTTTGCATAGTGACCACGCCATTGTGCGCCACAGGTGTGAAAACACATTTAGGTCAGAATGTAAAAAATGACAGCTGTACTGTTCATAAGGAGGTGTAAAATATTGCCAGTGTTGAAAATGTGGCATGAAAATAGTGCAAATTTGTGAAGTTACAACGGTTCGTGGAAGCTGCGCAACGCACACTTGTAACACAGTCATTTTATGGAATTTTTTCACCAAATGTTCAACATATGCATTTTAAGACTTCTACTCATGAACAGTGTCACCGTCATTTCCTAAAACTGTCCCAAAAACTGATTTTGCACAGCGACCATGCTATTCTGCACAGGACGTGCGAAAACATATTTCAGCCAGGATATGTAAAATGACAGCTCTATAGTTCATAAGGAGGTGTGGAAAAATGCCAGTTTTGAAAATCTGGACAGTGGCAGAATTCATGAGGAGGCGTCCCAAAAACCCCATGTTGGAAATTCGGTGCCACAATTCCAAAAATTGCCTGAGATATGCATCAAAGTTGAAAAAACCTATATATTCCATTATACAGCTTACCAGCATTTCCTCAGTTTGAGGTCGGCTTTAAAGAGTGCAGACGTGCTCCCGGTCCACCGAAGATCATTGCGCTGGACTCTGAAGGTAAGTATGGGGTGAGTGGTCTGTTGGGAGGCAGGGTGCGCAGTGAGTGGGTGCAGGTTGCGGAAGGGGGCAGGGAGATGGCAAGGGACAGTTTTCTTTTTTCACAGGGTTTAAAAAGAAAAAAAACCTTGTGGGATGTTTTTATTTTTTCAGGGTAATTTGGCACGCTGGGGTAGGCTCCCAGCATGCAACCAAAGTGTTTTTTTTGGTGGGGATGCTGTAGCCAACAGGGGATTGTGCACTCCCATCGGCAAACAATGAAAGCGGGGGGACAAGAGCTGAGGGGGATTGGGCACCCCTCCTTGGCACATAACAAATGGGGGGATGCATTATGATGATGGGTAGTGGACTCCCCCATCGGCACATAAATTGGGGCAGGGCATGCCGATAGGGGTATTGGGCATCCCCAAAGTCGGCAGTATGGCAGGCAGGGTGTCGCCATGTTAATCTTTTTTTCACCACCATGGAAAGCACATCAGGAGGTATGTTGCATATGATGAGCTTTGCTCACACTGCAGCTGACCTTTCATTTGCTGTGATCACCACATTAAGTATGCATGGTGCAGCACCTGCATGCAGGCTGATTGGGGAATGAGGGACGCACCTACTGATGTGTGCCCTGCATTTGCCCAACAGTGACAGTGCTTCCAAATCTGCTACTACCGCAATATGTTGGCAGCGCATGCACAAGTCAACATAAAAATGACAGCTGTCATAATCAAGAGGTGGTATGGAAAAATGGCTATGTTGAAAATCTGTGATCAAAATATGTAAAATTACCAATGTTATGAGCAATAAATACCAACATAAGCTCATAACGTTGTTGTTGTGTTTTATTTTACACACGTATTTATTTTAACCACTGATTTTCAACATAACCTTCTTTTGACCCCACCTCAAAAACAAGGGTGGTGAACATTTTCAAATCCCACCTGAAAGGTGACTTCACAAGGTGAAAAGGCCAGATTTGCATAGTACCACTGCCCTTGGTCATGCAGTGGGGTCCCAAAAAGGCCATGTCGAATATCTGGTGTAAAAATATTCAAAAGTGACAAAATTTTGAATAAAAGTTAAAACCCCTTTGAAATACATTAAACTGGACATACCTTATTTTCTCATATCACTGTCACCAGTTCCAGCAGTAAGACATGTTCAGGTGAGTGAGGGTGTGTAGGGTCTGGGGTGTTGAGTGGGAGGTCAGGGTGTGGTGGTGTGGGGGGCCAGATTGGAAAGGGACTGTTTATTTTTTTACAGGTTAAGAAATCAACAAGGGACAATTTTCTTTATCTCAAAGGAATTTTTCAACACTGGGGAGTGGGCACCCAAGTGTCTAGTTACTGTTTAGTGGCAAAAAGAGGCACCCTGGTACCACCATGTATATAATGGGAAGGGGTAGGCAACCTGGAGGATAAGTCGGGGAGATGAGCAATATTAGGGGTGAATACCCTGGTCTACTTATTAAAATAAAACATGGGAAAGGGGGCTGTGTTGTAGTGGCAAAGATCAGGAAGCATAGGCAGTCCAGAAGCAGTTATAAAAAATCACAAGTAGAACTTCATTATAAGAAAACAATCAATAAAATAAAAATAATAACATTTTAACAGGAAGGCTTTTAACAGAGACAGTCCAAGCAAAAGTCCTTTGTGAGCATCTCCCAACATAAATCTAAATACTGAAAATCAAAAAACATTCCTATCTTTATAGTTTCTCACTGCATCCCATTTTCACAAAATGTAACAAGTCTGTGAGTTTCTTTCATGGGCAAATTAGAACAGCCAGGCTCCACAGGTGTAACAAAATAGAACAGGATGTCTGGAATTGTTTTATGTAAACAGTTCTATTACCAAGCTTGAGGAGATCAAAAGGTTTCTGAAGGTAATTTCCCTAAATATAACTCTAATATCTGGTTTCTTGCATGCCTAATGCACACTTGGTAGGATTAATGGTCAAACCTTCATTTTTGATAGATTGGATAACTGCTTGCAGGTGTTCCAGGTGACTTTTCAGTCTGGACTGTACATCACAACATTATCCAGGTAAGCAGCACAGTAGCCAGTGTGAGGGGCTAAAATTACATCCATGTACCACTGAAATGTAGTGGGTGCACCATGTAAGCCAAATGGCATGGTGGTGCACTGATATAATCCAATCAGAGCAGCAAATGCAGTTTTGTCTTTGGATTCATTAGCTAAGGGAATTTGCCAGTAACCCTCGGTGAGATTGAGGATGTAGATGTATTTGACACTTCCATATCTGTCCACCAAATCATCTGTTCTGGTCATAGGATAGCTGTCAGATTTGGACACTTGATTAAGTTTCCTAAAACCAAGGCAGATTCTTATACCTCCTTCTTTTTATTTACAGTCATCATTAGTGATGACCAAGCACTTCTTGATTCTTCAGTGATACCCAACTCTTCCATTTTCTGTATTTTGAGAACATCTGCTCTTAACTGCTTTGATAATCTGTATGTCTTTTGTCTGATCGGGGGAGCATTCCCTGTCACTATTACATGCTTGACCCCATTTGCTTGGCCTGGCACTATGCTAAAAGTACTTTTAAATGTCTTTATCAAGTTATGAATTTCTGGTGTCTGTTCAGTGCTTAAGGAAACATTCACTTTTTCAGCATCAGAAGTCACAGTGTGTTCCAGTCTGTCATTAGCTGTAACAGTGTCTTCTTTATCAGTTTCTGGTAATACTAACAAAGCAGCCTTTGGTATTTTTTTTTCAAAACATTTCTTTAGGAGGTTAGAATAGTATGTATTTATAGGATTTTTCCTATCGGGGCCTCAATCTCATAGTTAACTGTACCAGTACGCCTAATCACTTTATAAGACCCTTGCCATTTCATTAACAGTTTGTAATAACTGGGGGATGTTTTTTTTTTTCGTAGGAGAAGCAGATTAAAATTCATAGTTTTAATCCATGGGTTATAAAGGCGAACACACACAAGCTTCTCCTCAGCCTCGCTTGCGCTGACTCAGTGATTGCGCTTTCACAATTCCAGTCCCAGAAACAGTATGCCGAAATGCCACTGTGATACTAAACATTTTCACAGAAATAAATCCGTCAAAAAGGAAAATCTTTAACCTTTACCAGACTAGGGCAGTTTAGGATCTTACACTGATCCACATTCTCCTGCGCTCTGCTTGCACTCTGTCAGCCATGCTCCCAAAATTAGCACTCAGTCCCTGACATTTCCTGGACTTGCAGATGATAAACCATTAAGGCAAAAAAATAAAAAGAAACAAAAAACAAAGTTCCCAAGTCTGTTTACTCCTAAATTTTCAAAGATATTTTTTCAACTCTGTTTCCTAGCTATCCCAGAAATAAGCAATTGAGCTACAGAGTTGGAACCCTGAACCTCATTTGCATATCACCATGACAACGGCCACCAAAAGCTAAAGAACACCTTCAAAATATGAACTAAAAACACTTGCCAGCAAAGTTTCAAAACTAGTTTTAACAACATTTTAACCTCCCAGGATAACAATTAATGATTATCGTCTGTTGTATAAACTATTCTAATACAAATAAAAGCAGACATCAGATTTTACTAAAAAACAGCAATTCTTTTGCTAACTCTGGTAGGAAATAAATGTCCTCCAGCAATTACATAAAGCAATACGGGGGTGCATAACTATAATTTAATAAACACCTTTGGTGTGGGATGCTTTGATAAACTACTTGGGGTTTATGTAGCATCCCACACCTCAGATGTGCATTACATATAGAATAAAGTATGGGTCGGGGTGTGTAACGAGATTTTACACACACCTGAGTTGTGGGATGCTACATAAACCCCGAGGCGTAAGCCCAGGGTTTGTAAGCATCCCACAACAAGGGTGTGTGTAAAACGAGCTTGACACCCCCGACACATTTTTTATTTTATATAATTGCCGGGTCTGCCTTTTTTGCCTCAGCAATTATATATAATACAGGATGTTCCCCTGGATGTTCTGGTGCTGCCACACTCTGGTCTGTTTTTTGTCAGTAGCATGGCAGATTTTTTTTTGTTTTCAGCTCTTCTGGTGCCCCTCTCTATTAAGAAAAATAACACTTTTAAAAAGAACTTACCTACTGCCAAATTCCTATGGCGTAGAGGTTAAGTTTCAGCAAGATGAAATCGCAGAGCCAAGTATTGAGGGACAAATCTAGCGATGACAAGAACCAGGTGTTGGTATATGTGTTTGCCATTATAATGCTTCTTTATAATGGCAAATTACACCACGGTTTCACTATGGGAAAAAGGCAGAGCCGGTAATTATATAGAGAAAAAAGTATGGGGTGTTGTGTGTAATGAGATTTTACACACACCCGAATGGTTGGATGGCATATAAACCCCGAGAGTAAAGCTCGAGGGGTTTATCCAGGCATCCAACCCCGAGGGTGTGTGTAAAATTGGAGTTTACACAGACCACCCCATATTTTATTTTATATAATTGCTGGGTTAGGCTTTTTCGCCACAGCCAATTATACAAAAATAATGGTCTGGTGTTGCTGTGGTCTGGATGATGTTTAGCCAAGTCCTTGGTCGCTTAGCAGCAGTTTACTTTTTCTTGTTTTGTTGTCCCCTTTACAGTGTGATTTTTGTTAAGAAGTTTTTTTTTTAAATAGTTACTTACCACCTAGAGATAGTGGTGGTAGTGCAATTTCCACCGACAAAGAAATCTGGTGGCGAGCGGTGAAAACCTTGAAGAGCTGTAGGTTGGGCATGCGCATAGCGAGGGAAACCTTGTGTATGTTTGCCATTATAAACGCTCCTTTATAATGGTAAATTATGCCACGGTTTCCCTTTGGGAAAAAGCCTAACCCAGTTATTGTATTCTCATTCTGAACTCTGCACCCATGAATTATTCTATATGTTTTCAGTAGTGGGTAACATAACAAGACCTTTTTATGTGGCTCAGAACATTTGCCCTTAGGGCTTATGCAGCTTCCTACACTGAGGAAGTGCATTAAATTCTCATTATGCACTCCACCCCCCCCACATATATTTTTGTATATGTTTTCTGTAGTGGGTAACAGTAACAAGACCTTTTCACCTGGCTCAAAACCTTTTTCTTTTACCTCGTGGTCATAATACACCTTCTGCAGGTTCTGGGCCTCTTCCCGATTACCATGGGTAATTTCAACATACTTTGCCAATGTCTTTCTCAGTGCTCACATATAAGCTGTAATAGTTTTTTTTTTTTAAGTGGAATTATATTCCCATGCTTCTTTTATTGCATCCATTGGCCCTCTTAGTTGTTTATCATATAGCATTTCAAAGGATGAAAAACCTGTTGATGTTTATGGCACTTCTCTGTAAGCAAAGAACTACTGGTCCCAATGTTTCCCTTCACCTTTTGCAAAGCTTTTTAACATGCTTTTTAGGTTCTGATTAAATTTCTCAACAAGACTGTCTGCCTGGGGATGATAAGGGGAAGTTCTTGTGGCAGTGATACCTAGTAATTAATATTACTCCTTCAGCAAGGCAGCACCAAAATTACTACCCTGATCAGTAATGATTTCTTTAGGTACGCCCACTCTACTGAAAATGTTGGCAAGCTCTGCTTACTTTTGGGGCTGTGACAGTATGCATTGGAACTGCCTCAAGGTATCAAGTAGCATAGTCACATGCTACTAAAATGAATCGGTTACCCTTTTTACTTTTGTCTAAGGGATCAAGCACATCCATTACAATTTTCTCAAAAGGCACATCTACCAGGGGTACCTTATCATTTTTATGTTTGCTTGTGTGCATGCACAAGAAACAGTATGTGACAGCTTAGGAGAGAGCGGGTTGTGGAGGTGCAGCAGTGTTACAGCCAAGGGAGGCACTGCATTTGGGGGCTTGGCACTGGTGGACCAATGTAGGCACAGTATGCTGATGACACTGGTCTCCAACAAGTAAACCAAGTTCTAACGATTTCGCTGCAGCAATCAGGGGTTGCCTCATCATTGCAGCATCAGTCATTGTGCTGCAATGAGGGAGCGACCCGTCATTGCAGGGCGGAATGTTAGCTAGCCTAATACTGTTTGTGAACGTGGCGGGCGGCTTGTAGCCACGTTCAAAAACAATATTAGGCAGCCTGCCATGCCAAGGGGGTACCTAATCCACCTCAGCAGCATGTGCCCCCCCAAAACAGTCTTTGGTGGCCGATGGGGGCTCCAATCCCCACCAGCTTCAGTGCCACAATGATTTATTTAGCTGATGGGGGAGCCCACTCCCCGTCGGCAACATGTAACCCCCCCAACCGCTGTCGTCTTCCAACGGGGAGCCCACTCCCCATCGGCATGATGTAAACCCCTCCTGTTTTGTTGCCTGCTGACAGGGTGCCCAATCCCCATCGGCATGATGTTTATCCCCCCCCGGTTCCTGGTGTGCCGACAGGGGTGCCCAATCCCTATTGGCTACAGTTGCTTCCCTCCAAAAAAAGAGTCCCTTGGCATGCTGGGACCCCACCCCAACATGCCAAATGCCCCTGTGAAATTGAAAACCATCCCGCGTTGTCCATTTGTTTTTGTTTTTCCCCTGTAAAGGAAAAATGGTCCCTCACAGTCTGGGAGACCACCCTCCCGCAACCTGCACCCACCCACTGCGCACCCTGCCTCTCCACACCCCCCTCACCCCATATTTACCTCTGGAGTCCAGCGTGACGATCTTCGGTGGACCAGGAACACGTCTCCATTCTTCAAAGCCGATCGCGAACTGAGGAAATGCCGGTAAGCTGTATAATGTAATAAATAGGTTTTTTTCAACTTTGCTGCATATCTCATGCATTTTTTGGAATTTTGGCACTAAATTTTCAACATAGGTTTTTGGGACCCCTCCTCATGAATTCTGTCACTGTCATGGCGTTATCGGTCACAAAGTGTGATTTAACAGTCACTGCGTGAAATCACCTTTTGGGACCGAGTTACGGAATGACAGTGCCAGTGCTCATAAGGTGGGCTCAAAAGTCTATGTTGCAAATTTGGTGGAAAAATTCCTAAAAAATGACTGTTTTATGAGTGTGCATTGCGCAGTTCCTATGCACTCTCGTAAGTTCATGAATTTGTAATATTTGCACTCCAAATTTTCAGCATTGCCATTTTATCACACCTACTTATGAGCAGTACAGCTGTCATTTTTCACATCTCACCCAAAATGTGTTTCCATGCATGTTGCATACAATGGCACAGTCAGTGTGTGAAATCACTGTTTGGGACAGATTAAGAAAATCACAGTGACACTGTTCATAAGCAGGGGTCTTACAATGGCTATGTTGAAAATTTGGAGAAAAAATTCCTAAAAATGACTGTTTTACAAGCGTACCTTGCGTAGTTCCTACGCACACTCGTAAGTGGGTGAAGTTTTAATATTTGAAGTCCAGAATTTCAACAATGCCATTTTACCACACCTACTTATGAGCAGTACAGCTTTAATTTTGCACATCTCGCCCAAAATGTGTTTCTGTGCATGTAGCGCACAGTGGCGCAGTTGGTGTGTGAAATCAATGTTTGGGACAGATTAAGAAAATCATAGTGACACTGTTCATTAGTAGAGGTCCTAAAGTGTCTATGTTGAAAATTTGGTAAGAAAAGTTCATAAAATGACTGTGTTATAAGCGTGCATTGCGCAGTTTCTACGCATCTCATACCTTTGCACATTTTCAATATTTTCACTCCAGATTGCCAACACTGCCATTTGCCCGCACCTCCTTATGAACAGTACAGCTGTCATTTTTCACATCCTGGCCCAAATGTGTTTTTGCACTTCTGACGCAGACAAGCATGGTCATTGTTGGAAATCAATGTTCGGGACACATTAGGAAAATCACACTGACACAGTTCATTAGCAGAGTTCCTAAAATGGCTATATTGAAAAGTTGGTGACAAAAGTCCATAAACTAGCTGTGTTACGAGCTTGCATTGCGCAGTTTCCATGCACGCTCATAACTTCGCACATTTGCAATATTTTCATGCCATATTTTCAACATTGCCATTTTTCCGCACCTCTTTATGAACAGTGCAGCTGTCATTTTTCACATCCTGGCCAAAATGTGTTTTTGCACTTCCAACACAGAATAGCACGGTCG
This sequence comes from Neoceratodus forsteri, assembly GCA_016271365.2. Classification (NCBI taxonomy): domain Eukaryota; kingdom Metazoa; phylum Chordata; order Ceratodontiformes; family Ceratodontidae; genus Neoceratodus; species Neoceratodus forsteri. The sequence continues at coordinate 63,546,288 of CM028130.1, forward strand.
CTGTGGGACATCGCTGTTTAGGACACATTACAAAAATCACAGTGAAATTGTTCATTAGCAGAGGTCCTAAAATGCCTATGTTGAATATTTGATGATGAAAGTCCATAAAATGACTGTTACGAGTGTGTGTTGTGCAGTTTCCATGCACGCTTATAACTTTGCACATTTGTAATATTTTCACTACAGATATTCCCATTTCCCCACACCTCCTTATGAACAGTACAGCTGTCATTTTTCACATCCAGGTTGAAATGTGTTTTTGCAGTTCCGGCATAGAATAGCGTGGTTGCTGTGGGAAATCAGTGTTCTGGATACAGTAACAAAATCACAGTGACACTGTTCATGATTACAGGTTGTTAAATGCCTATGTTGAAAATCTGGTGATGAAACTCCATAAATTGACTATGTTAGCTGCATGCGTTGCGCGGTTTCCACGTATGCTCGGACGTGCAAACATTTTTAATATTCCCACTGCACATTTTCAACATTGACGTCTCTTCATACCTCCCTATGGATGGTACAGCTGTCATTCTTCACATCCTGCCCGAACTGTGTTTTCATACATGTGGTGCAGAATGGCAGCGTCACTGTTGGAAGTCAGTTTTCAGGACACATTGACAAAATCACACTGCCACTGTTCATGACAAGAGGTCCCAAATGCTTTCATGAGGTGGTGTCACAAAAAGGCCATGTTCAAAATTTGCACTGTGAATACCAACAAATGCCTGAAGCATTACGGTTTCTAACCATAATGTCCTACCATGTACAGACAGACAGGCATCGGGGTGTGTCTTTGGATTGCCAACCGTACTGCTCATGCCATCCCACCCCCACCCCCCCAGCCACTGACAGGCATCGAGGTGTACCTTGGACTCTTCGTCCCAAGACTTCACCCCATTCTCCTATGCTGCACCCATTTCAACGTATGTCCTTATGGAATGGGGTGACTGTAAAGCCAAACACCCTAAGACACACCTCAACATGTGTCAGTGTCTGCAGAATAGGGTGAGGTGACATGGCATGACCGTCATGGGTGACGACCCGAAACCTTACCCCAAATCCTGTCCATCTCTACAGGATGGAGGTGGGGTTCATGTGAAGTTCAGTACTTCACTGCCATTCCTATTCTGTATCTGTCTAACTCCTGCATTTCTAATGCTAATACCAGCAAGCAAACATTCGGCATTGACAAATGTTTGTTAGTTACCCAACTAAGGATCTAGGTTCGAGCAGACTTGATAGACCATAAGGCCTAATCTGCTGGCAAATAGTATGTTAGTATGTTAGTATGTTAGTTACCAGAACTGCTATCTGACATTCAGCACAATAACTGTAATAGGTAGCAACACCCTCATGAATCTCAGGTCAGTCAAATCTGAAATCTGTACTGCAACCTGGCAAGGATACAATCCATTCTCAAGTCACCAGCCACAGGACAATCATGTGATGTCTGTAACAACTCATTTCTACTTCTTTGGTATGACCAATTGTTCTATCTGTGTCTGCATCCGAGGATTAATGCAAACTCTATACAGTAGCCCATTAAATTTGTTAAACATTGATTCACCCTGTTTTTGTTTCACCCAAAACTGCTTAAAATAACATTGGAGACAAGCGTTGTTAGTTTGCTCTGAAACAAAATCACAGTAATCGGTTTAGTTTCAGCATTTTCAGAGATTAACCACTTATGTCCATCAGTCATTTGTTGCCACTGTTTTTTCCGGCATCTTCATTCTTTCCTGGATTTCCAGGTCTTGGAACTGGGCTGAAACAAGTCTGCATCAAAGTTATCAAAAGGAAGTGTCCCTATTATCTGAGATTTTCTTTGCCTGTGCTCTTTTCAGCACAGCTGCAGAAACTGCAGATTTTGCTCCCTCTGTGATTAACTTAACGAGTCCTGGAAAGTAATTTCCAATTATCACGGGCACAGGTAATTTTGGTATTATCCCCACTTTCATTTAGTATGAAACCCATTAATGCTCATAGTCAGTTTGGTGGTGGCATAGTATCAAGTGTCCCCATGGGTGCAGATGACACCAATAACTGGTCTTTTTACATAGTTCTTTCCCAGAATGTCAACATACACTAGAGTCTGTCTGCTTCCCAAATCTGTAAGTCTCTTCACACTTTCATCCCTTTTCTGGTTGGTGTTCTTTTACCCAAAGCTGTACGTCTGTAGGAAGCATGTTGATGAATTGCTCCATTGCAATTATGTCTATGATGTGTGGGACTGTTTTGCCCTCTGGTTGAAGCCATTTAATAAGGAGTTCTCTGAGTTGGGTGAAGTTTCTCAAAGATTGTCTAATGAGTTGTACTTTAGAGACAAAAATCTCTGCCTGTAGGTTTCTCCTGAGATGTCATATCTTTTCAGGATTTTTCTTTTCACAAGGTACTAGTTTTCTGACTGTACAGTGTCTATATTGCTTTAGGTAAGTTGGGCTTTACCTGACAGGTAAGGTACCAGCCTGTCTGCCCACTACTGTTTTGGCAACTGGCAGATTCCTGCAACCCTTTCAAAAGTTATCAGGTATACTTTGATATCATCTGAGGGATACAGCTATGTAAGGTTAATGTTTTTAAAATTGTTTGTGTTTTGTTGATCTGCTGGACCCGTACGAGATCCTCCATCTTTGATAGCTTGCAAGGCATCCAGCCATACATGTTCCTATTGCTACATCTCTTCTTTTCTCTGCTGCTTTTGTTGCTGCATCTCTTCTTTTCTCTGCTGCTCCTGTTGCTGCATTTCTTCTTTTCTCTGCTGCTCCTGTTGCTGCATCTCTTCTTTTCTCTGCTGCTCCTGTTGCTGCATCTCTTCTTTTCTATGTGCATCTAGATGCTGCATGTTTTCTCTGCACCTCAAACAAGTCTCTATCTTTCTTAGTCTGTCTTTGTTGTATAGCCCACCATCTGAAGAAGACAGACATGCTCTTGGGTACTGTCCCTGTTTGCTCTTTTTCCTCCATTATTGCTGCTGGCTATACAATCTCAGATAGGACTTCTGTTCCTGATTCTAGCTTGACTGTAATTCTTCTCATAAACACTCCTGGTCTTGCTGTAGTAGGATCCATATCTTTCTTCTACGCTTCCCTAGTACCAGTTCTAGTGCACAAGTAAAAACTTCTGGCTAAGAGTATGCATGAAGTAAATCCCATTCTGACACCAACTGTCAGAGAGGCAAAGGTCAGGAAGCATAGGCAGTCCAGGAGCAGTTACAAAAATACACAAGTAAAATTTTATGATAAAAAAAAAAATTAAAATACATTTTTACTGGATGTCTATTAACACAGGTAGTCCAAGAAAAAGTCCATCTGAGAGTATCTCAAAAATCTAAATCTAAAAACTGAAAAACTAAAAACATTGCTATCTTTATAGTTTTCCACTGCATCCTGTTTTCACGAAATATAAAAAGTTTGTCAAATTTCTTTCCTGAGAAAAATAGAACACCCAGCCTCCAAAGGTGTAACAAAATAGAATAGGATGACTGGAATTGTTTCCTGTAGACAGTTCCATGTCATAATGGCGATCGTGGAATAGCGATTGCAGTCACAGCGAGTGTACATGGGGGTAGGGAGGTAGTAACAACAACAAAAATGGAAAGGGACCTGGGGGTAATCATATCAGATGACCTTAAGGTTAGCAAGCAATGTGAGAATGCAGTAGGGAGGGCTGGGGGGATACTGGGATGTATAGGGAGAGGTATCACTAGCAGAAAACAGGAAGCTGTTATCCCCTGTACAGGCAGTTGGTGAGACCCCATCTGGAGTACTGCATCCAGTTCTGGAGACCCCATCTCCACAAGTACATAGACAGGATAGAAGCAGTCCAGAGGAGGGCAACTAAAGTGGTGCAGGGTCTGCAAGAGAAGCCATTTTAGGAGAGACTAAAAGAGCTTAATATGTATACCCTTGAAGAAAGGAGGGAGAGGGGGAACATGACAGAAACTTTTAAGTACCTCAGTGGAATCAACAAAGTCCAAGAGGGTAGCATCTTTCAGAAAAAGAGATGTGCAAGAACAAGTGGACACAATTTGAAGATGGGAGGGTGGTCCAGGAGCAGTGTGAGGAAGTATTTTTTCACAGAGAGGGTGGTGGACACATGGAACAGCCTTTCTGAGGAGGTTGTGGGATCTAAATCTGTGGGAGAATTCAAGAATGCACAGGACAGACATAAGGCAATTTTTGTTGGGGGGGTAGGAAGAAATAGGCTGTTGGTTAACTAGGATCTGCAGCTTATCCTGTAGGTAGGGAACTGGGCAGACTAGGTGGGCCAAGCGGTCCTTATCTGCTGTCAAAGTCTATGTTTCTATGTTACATTGCTGAAAATGAATTTTGGCAATGCAGACTTGCAGAAAGGATATGGACAGCACCCACACACCCCTACTATTGGATTCTCAACTCCAGGGGTGGTGCATATTGGGGTGTGTGAAAAACCTAGGAAAATAACAAACTGCCCACTGGCAAATAAAATGAGCTGCACTGGACCTGAACCCTGCTCCCTGCATCTCCCAAGCAACCACCCACCTCATCACATTAGCGGTTCAGCTCAGCAGCTGCCCACCACACCCCCTCCCACATACCTTCCCTCCCTTCCTCCCCTCCCAACGTATATACATGCATACATCCATTTGCCCTCCTCACCCACCCTGGTATCCACTCACTACCCTGCCAGGTAGCTCTGTACAGGCACCATGATTAAGTTGCCCTTTTTGTAAGTGCTCAATCATGGTCGCCATGTACATGGTATACCTCTGTTGACAGTTCTGTTAACAACCTTGAGGAGGTAAAAACATTTCTCAATATCAAAGTTCTTGTATTTGCAGCTTGCTAACTTTTTTAATTCCAGAATGGCCCTCTGTAATATATTTAAAACAGCGTAATTATATATATTTACAAACCAAGCATCCCAGCCTCACACAAAGATCCACATACAATTTATCAACCACAGAGAAGCAAGGGGGAAAGAAAAGACAGAAACAGCAAGTGAAGGCAAGGGATAGCAGGGGGAAGTGAGGGACCTTTCAGATTTGCCAGATCTTATAGGTGCCCAGGAAAAGGAAGAGACTGGATAATCAGATTGGCAGTGATAGACAAGTGCAGGAAAGGAGAAGACAGAACAGATCCTTTCTTGTAACTCTTTTTCTGATATAACAAATGGGACAGGGTCTTGTTCAATCCTGTCACAGGGTGGTCGACCTGGAGGGGAGTTGGGGGGGAGAAGCAGTATCAGGAGAGGGCACCCTGGTCAAGTACTTGTTAATGATAGATAGATAAATAGATAGATAGATAGATAGATAGATAGATAGATAGATAGATAGATAGATAGATAGACAGACAGATAGACAGACAGATAGACAGATAGGCAGCTAGGTAGTTAGTGAGTGAGCAGGGTCTCACTGCTGTAACTGAAGCTGGTGGCACAACTCCAGCTATGTCTTCACTTTTCAAGAAATTCCCCACTGTTCTCATACAAAGAATGCAGGTAAATGCATCATGGGACATCTTCACATGAGTGAGGGCATGTGGGGGGTATGGGAGTGGTTGTTGAGTAGGACAGTGGGATTGGATGTATGGGGTGGTTGTTGGGGGGTCATATCAGTAAGGGATCATTTTTATTTTTTAATTTTCAGGTTTAAAAATAAAGCAATGAGGGATGGTTTTCCTTATTATAGGGGACATTGTGACACTGGGGATTGGGCACAACAGTATCAGGCTATTTTTGGCTGCAGCAAGGGTGTAAATAATGAGATCAGGGTGGGTGACCTGGAGGTGAAGGGGGCGAAGAGAAGCCATACCAGAGGTGGGTAGCCCAATCCATTTATATAATAATTTGTAATTTTTTTTTATGATGTTAAATATATAAACACGGGAAATGGGGGCAAGCGACTTGGAGGGGAAGGGAAGAAAAAAGTGGTACTGAGCGTGGGCATCCTGGTCTGTTAGTAATATACAGCAGATAGGTAGAAACATAGAAAAACAGAAACATAGAATTTGATGACAGATAAGGATAACTTGGCCCACCCAATCTGCCCATTTTCTCTACCTACAGTGTAACCACAGACCCAACTGGATTTCCTGCTCTTTCTCCCTCGCCCCTTCCTTTTCCCTAAGACCTCTTATGGCAGTTCCATGCATTCTTGAACCCTACTGATTTTTTCACCCAAACCACCTCCACTGGAAGGCTGTTCCAGGAATCCAACATGCTTTTTGTGAAGAAGTACTTCCTCACATCTCTCCTGAATCTACCCCCTCCAGTTTCATAGCATGTCCTCTTGTTCTTGTTTGTGAACTTTTTCTTCCTGAAAAGTACTTCCTTCCTGTAACTTGTTCACTCTTATAAGGTATTTCAGCTTCTCGAGCATGCTGCTAATCAATGAGTGAGTAATTTATTTGTTTATTTTATTGAATATTTCACTAGAAGGACATACTAAGCAATTATAGTGGGGGGTTGCAGGAAGTAGGCTATTGGTTAACTAGAATCTGCAGCTTATCCAATAGGTAGGGAAATGGGCAGACTGGGTGGGCCAAGTGGTCCTTATCTGCTGTCAAAGTCTATGTTTCTGTGTTTCTATGTAAGCAATTTGTTCATTTCCAGATGTGTCCTGGGGGATGGGGAAGAGACGGTTAAAGAGGATGGATAGTGCAATAAGCATAAGTGTAGTACATAACAAAACTATATGGAACAATATACAACAGATTAGGTAACATGTGTACATACAAGCAGCTGTTACAATGAAATATTGGTTTAGAGACATAAAATTAATGACACGACTGTACATTGAGTGCTGATGGATAAGTATGGACAGGTCATACCAACACATGTGACAAGTGGAACACCCTGCCAGAGGAAGTGGTGGGGGCTGAAAAAATCACGGGATTTAAGAATGCATGGGATAGACATAAAGGAATTCTGGAGGTTAGGGGTAAGGTACAACAGACTTCTAGGAAAACAAACTGAACTTACAAGCTCAAATGGGCAGACTGGGTGGGCCATAGGCCCTTATCTGCCGACACTGTCTATGTATCTATGTATCTTGACTGGCAGTGCCACAAAGGGTGGAGGAGTCAAGTTAGGTCATCTAGGTCAACATTGAGGAGGCAGGGTAGTTAGGGGCAGTTGCAAGTGGGGGAGGTGAAGGAGCACAGAAGAGAGGAGAGGAGAGGATAGGGAGTGAAATGAGAGAGCATATCAAATGTTGGAGGAGAGGGAGTTATATAGCTGAGGAATGTGGTGGGAGAAGGATACCTGACCAGCAGATGAGGACCTGTAGGGGACAGCAAGCATGCAGGTGTTGCTACTCCTGATGCCACAGGTGGGGGGGAGATGAAAGGAGGGAGGGGGTGGAGCGCGCTGAACCAGAACTTACTAATGAAGTTGGAGCAGTGCATCAAGTGTTGATCATTTAGGGAGGGTAGAACCACCAATTGATATAGGGAACAACAGTGAATGCGGGGTTGACTGTTACGGGCAAAGTGACAGAAGGAATGAAAGAGTGTCTCCAGTCTGACTAGGGTCATTTGGGGGGCAGCACTGTAGACTATGTCACCATTGTCAAAAGTTGGAAGGAACATTTTCAGAAGAATTTCTCTGCACGCCAGCAAGTGGATACATTCATGATTCCAGTAAAAGGCACCTAATTGGAGGAGCAGTTACTTGTGAATAGCATCCACGTGATCAGAAAAGTCAAGATGTTTGTCAAGTCAGACCACTAGGTACAGTACCTGAAGGAGGTAGTTTCTTTCAATGTGGACCCATCAAGTGTGTAGAAGGTGGGGGTGGAAGGCAGCCGGAGAGTCTCTGTCTTGTGCCAAAGGTCATGGAGACTGTCTTCCTGGCTTTTAAGAATAGCTGGTTATCACATAGCCACTGCTGGACTTTATCAAAGTCCTGCTGCAGGGTGGACACTACCATGGGAGTGAAAGGACAGGACATGTACATGTGAATTGATGAAGAAGAACAGACAGAAGGGAGATTGTTAAGGAAGATAGAAAAGAGAATCGGTCCAAGGACTGAGCCTTGTGGGACCCCAGTGTGGATAGGTAGGGGTGGTAAGAGAGAGTCCCCAATTCTGACATTGAAATCTGCCTACTAGGTAAGATCTGAACCAGTTGATGGTAGTAGTAGATCTCATGGCAGATGTGAGTTTGTCAAGTAGAAGGGTGTGGGTGTGAGTTCTTTAGAAGGTACGCACCCCTACTGTCTTGACAACTCAGTCTGTGGCTGGATGTGGTGGTATGAGGAGGGTTGTGCTGGTTGCTGGCTCTGTTTCAGGATGGGGGACTGGGGTGGTGGGCACTTCCTGCCAGGGTGGAGGTCCACTAAACCACTAGGGAAGGGGTTGTTTATTATTTAAATTTACAGGTGACATCGGGGATTGGGGCTCCACTAGACCACAAGGGACTTCTTTATACCTATGGGTGATATTTGGGAGAGGGGGTCCGTTAGACCACCAGAGAAGTATAAAAAAAGATCTATTCGGGACATCAAGGATCAGGGAGGCCAGTCCGCTTGATCACCAGGGAATTATACAAAACCTATTAATTGGGGACATTGGGGGTTGGGAGGCAGTCTGCTAGACCACCAAGGAATTATAGATAAAACTATTTATTGGGGGAATTGAAAATAGGGGAGGGGGGTCCACTACACCACCAGGGAATTTTTTATACCCGAGGGCGACATCAGGGATCAGGGAGAGGGAGTCCCCTAGACTATCAAGGCATTATAAAAATATATTTATTGGGGAAATCAGGGATTGGGAAGGGTGGTCCACTGGACTACCAGGGAATTATTGGGGACATCAGGGATTGTGGAGGGCGGTCCGCTAGACCACCAGGGAATTATAGACAAAACATAGGCAAAACTAATTATAGGGGGCATCAGAGATCAGGTGGTTTGCTAGACCACCAAGGAAGTTAATTATTATATATTGGGGGATCAGGGCTGGGGAAAGGGGGCCATGGCACATTGCCACAAGTTGCTGACCTCTGCCAGAGGGCATATTTCAGAGTACCATCAGACCAACCCAGGTTGCTCTAACTGTACTTAGAAATTTGCCCTCTGGCAAAATGTGAATCCCAATTATGTGGATTTGGTAGCCTGTGGCTGCCATAAGCCCCTGTCACCATGCAACAGCCAATTTTGTGGCACATGGGTGGTGCAAGCCCCATTTGGTGCATGCAGCCTGCAATTGACACAGGCTGCATTTCAGAATTGCTCCAACCACATCTTTTGGTGCAAGGGGCACTTTGAACCATTCCTTGTGGTGCAAGCCCCTTGCACTTTACTGGGAGATTTGATAATCAGGCCTGCTGTCTCCAGAACTGGACACAGTATTGAAGGTCTGTCCATACAGGGACAAAACCCCATCCCTCTTTCTGCTTGTGATACCCCACCCTATGCAGCCAGCATCCCACTAGCCTTCTCAACTGCTTTGTCACATTACCTGGCCACCTTTAGGTTATCCAATATGACTCCAGGTCTCCTTCCTTAATGGTGGTCATCAATACCACTTCACCAGTTTTGTATTCTGTCCCCAGATCTGTGTGCCCTAAGTACATTATTTCAGTTTTCTGAATTGAAACCCAGCTGCCACCCCCTTAATCATTCCTCAAGTTCTCAGGTCTCTGCTCATCCTTTACCGACCCCCCCCCCCCCCCCCGAGAGTCCACCCTATTACAGATTGTATTGTTATCCACAAAGAGGCAGACCTTCACATCCAGCTCCTTTGCAAAGTCACTTATAAAGACATTAAAAAGGACTAATTCCAGCACAGATCACCAACCTCTGTAACCTATTCCCTAGCCAATTTCTTACCTAGTTAACCACCATTGTACCCATTGGCTAAGCTGCCCAGTTGCTATCTAGTCTTCTATATGGAACGGTATCAAAAGCTTTACTGAAATCTAGTTAAGCCATGTCCACAGCTCCACCTTGATCCAATTCCTTTGTCACTCAGTCAAAGAAATCTATCAGATTCAAATGACATGACCTCCATTCCATGAATCCATGGTGCCTCGGGTCATGTAACCTGTTGGATCTAAGATATTCCACTATCCTTTCCTTCAGCAGTGGTTCCATTAACTTTCCAACCACCAATGTCAAGTTGACTGGCCTATAATTGCTCATCTCCTAAAGGCAGCAATGAACATGAATGCACACAGTATTAAAATCAGTAACAAACCAGTGAAATATAGATAATCAGTTGCATCATGGTTATCCTAAAAAATCAATAAATAACCATGACACACTCTGTTTAAATATAGCAGTCATGGCAAAGGCCTGTGCATATCAGGGTGTAAGTACAGCCTGAAATAAATTTACAAAACCAAAAGTGAATTGTGTAATCATGGAATGTTCATATTAGTAGAATTAAACTTACAATATCTGTTCATAGTACTGCTGCTTTAAAATAAACATACCCTTGTGGTCCACAGTCAGGGACCTGGAATCACTGCTCACACCTTCACAAAGTACCGTAAATTGTATGTTGGTGCACTTATTTGCTAAGAAAAGACTTCCATGTGTAACAAAGAGTAATTGCAGAGTGGCAGCAGCATTTAATACACAGCGCTATGTGAAAGAAGAGCTGCTTTCTTGCACCACTGCACTGTTACATCACAGCATTACAAGCACAGGAGGATGATCAGATGACAAGAACCAGCGGTATGTAACAGGGACAGACCTGCATTTAATTCTATAAATTAAAACAGTAGAGACAAATGGCCACAGATCTCACACACAGTAAAATGGCATGATTTGCTGCTCACTGAATATGTAATGTGCAGGTAGGCACCTGGGGGTGTAGTAACATGGTAATCCACAGCGTTGTTAAGTAAATCAGACCCATAGGGGTACAGAATAAAATGTGGGAACTTAGGCAGAGTAGGCTGCTCTGATGTGCCTGATAATAGGGTGAGTTCATACAGTTCCTAATTTACAGCTGCAAGAATGATTTAACTCTTGCCCCCAATCTGCCAAATCCCCTCAGTGAAATGTGAACGCTTGATAACATTTGTGTAAATTTGCAGATCCATGGACCCAATCACTGGAATGAATGGCCTGAGTGCAAGCTGATACCATGTGGCCCACCAGCCCGGTGTCTGGTAGTCCCGGTGGTGGTTGATACATGGTAGCTCAGCATGTTCCAGAACTCGGTCATTCCTCCCTGGCCATAGCCTTGTAAACAGGTGACAGGTAAAATTATATGCAGCAACTTAGATCTCCACAGACCAACTACTCCCCTGGCAGTATTCATAGAATGGGTCTCCAAGCTACCCTCCCCTTTGCTACTCACATCTTCCCTAAACAAAGAGCCAACGTGAAGCTGATAATCATGGAATGTGGAATATTTGTTCGTAGCACTGCTGCTTTTAAATAAATATATCTTTGTGGTCCATGGTTACAGATCTGTAATAACTGCTCACAAAAGCACAACTACAGAAAGTATTGTTAATTGAATGTTGTTGCATAGAAACAAACAAAAAAATAACACGCTAGCAATAGTAACAACCTGCTACATTGATAGAACAGTGCAGGAACAGAAAGACAGCACAGCAAAACACTCAATAGTTGAAGTGTTTTCCTGTGCTGTTTCTGTTCCTGCACTGTTTGCTGTTCTAACTAAATAAACTGGATTATGTTTTCCACAACACTATAGCCTTGTCCTTGTGATTCTATCAGGGTAGCAGCTTACTACTGCTGCTTGCGTGAGTGCATGTGTATGCATTTTTTTTTGTTTATTTGTATATGTTTTCACTGTCTGCACCATGGCTCAATCTGATTGGCTTCATTTGTTTGGATAGTGTAACATGTTGGTGCACTTATTTGCTAAGAAAAAACTGCCATGCTTAACAATGTTTAATTGCCGAGTGGCAGAAGTATTTTAGTGCACAGCACTAAGTGTGAGAAGAGCTGCCTCCTAGCCGCACTGCGTTGTCACATCACCGCATTGCAACCACAATTGGCAACAAGTGCCAGGAGTCTGTAAAAGGGACTGATCTGCATTTAAAGCAGACATGAATAGATTTATGTTGTTCTTTTCATTTTACTAGGGTTATATATTTTTTTCACATTACTTTGTCTCTTGTAGTCATTTGTTACCAATTGTAACACAGATTTCTGCCCAACACATTGAACCTTAGTGTTCTTTTTGGCTCAAGAGCATCAAATGGGATGTGTCATCCCCCATGATGTAACTGTTCATGCATTCTTTATGATGCTGTGTCAGGCTCAAAGTCACAATTTGTAATAACAGTGAACAGGGTAAACTGATGTTAATGTGTACACATGTTGCCAATTAATTGACATCTGTTATTTTTTTATTGTACAACCAATTCATGTAGGCAGGTGTTTTGTCCATAGTCTCAGTATCTGAAATCATGATCTGTAAATTTATTTTAAAATGAAGTGTGCCCACTTGCATATTCACAAAACATTTTTACTGAACAGACATAAATGCGCCATGTTTTATGCTTAAATAGTCACTTCTCTTCCTCTTTAGTTTTGTAATTGACTAATGTATGTGATTGCTTGTTTCCAGTGCTGTTTATCATTTAAGACCCAAGCACTACAGCTGCCATTTGGCCATCCCAGGTAATTTGTGTGGTGCACGAGCCACGAGTTGTGCTGCTGTCTATCTGGGTACCTTATGTGCAGTGATGCAGACACCTAGAGAAGATTTCCATGGATATCTTGAAGATCTGGACCTCCAGCAAAGGCTATAGCCACTCAGAGTAGAAGTATGCTGTACTCTAGAGAATTGGGTGCTCTGACCAGTGCTGCAGCAGCATGAAGTGGATGTCCCAGCAACTCCCAGTGTTCATGAGCAGAGAAACATGTTATAGGATCATGCTGCTGTATAGAAGCAAAAGGATAATCTTACAAAGATATTTACTACCTAATTTTTGAAGTTTTGTAGGACATTGATTTTTGACACTCTATAAAGGAATGCATCACTTTAAAAGTATGCTAGCTTTTTCTGTGAATAGTAGATCTGGAAGATGGATTATATATTACAAACTGATTGACATCAGTCATAATGCTGAGCATTGTTTCCATATGTTTGGTAATAAAAAAAGATCAGATTGTATACACCTGAAGTATTATTGTGGGGCAGTGTGACAAATCAGTATAGCGTTTGTCAGAGGTACAGTACAGGCATGTAATGTGCCTCACACATCATACTTAAAAACAAATTTCTCAACAATTGACATGGCAGTCATTTGAACGGATCAACTTTACCAACAACTCTTCTTTCCTCTCCAGCAAACAAATAAATTAATTAAAACACAAATTAAAAAACAATTACCTCAACTGGCTGTCTTTTTCTTTTCACCCCCCCCCACTGAGCTCTCATAGCCACAGCTGATGGAAATTACTGTGCCACAAGCCCAACCAAGTTATGTATCAGTGAATTATTTGTAGTGCAGTCTGTACCTTACCATTCTAACAGTTTTTTTTCTCAATGAGCACTAGGTCAAGTACTGTGGTCATCCAGGGTTATCCCACCCAGTCATACCAGCCTGTGTCAGGGATCTTACAATCATGCTACTGTATGTCCTGCCTTGAACAAACCTGAGTGTGTTTGTATCTATGAAAAAATATGTTTGTCTATATCTTCTGCTCTGATAGCGAACAGTAGCCTATGGTAGTTTAGTCATATTAACCTACAACAGCCACAGAAAGGTCTCCATTCCTGTAACCTTCATTCTGCTCATAGTGTGAGTTACTGCATGGGGGAACAGGGAGGATTGGTGGTAGGGAATGGGGGGCTTAGGTAGTTAGTATTTATATTTTGTATGGTGTATTATGTTTTTAAATTATGTTACTGTAAACTGTTGCTGGTTTGTGCTTCAGTGTTTTGCTTGTTGCCTTTATGTTTGTTGCTTGGTTGCTTGTATTCTAAATCAACAAAGCATATTAATTTGCAAAAAGAATAAAACAAATACACTTCTTTTTTTATTTTGTAATCCAGAAAATGCTGTCCATTTGTCACACTTAATTTACTTTGTCAGAACATACGTTGTGGTTTGACATGTTGCCTGCTTGCTGTTACTGTAAGTGTTGTAAACACGAAAGCCAAGCACTTACCACCTCATATTACATAGACACCAGAGATTTTAAGATAAATTCATTTATCATTTAAAACAGAGTATGCCTGACGTGATTCAGATTGTATAAAGGATCTTTTGTCAAAGGCTAAAACACATATCAAAAGACATCACTTAAATAATGAAAGACACTGTGATGTCATGATGACATTTAACATGCGTGATCAAGTGACTGACTAAACCTAAAACACACAGCTAATATTAATAATCAAAGAGTCCCTATAGTAAACATACAATAAAATGTACACTCAAATATTTAAAAACATTTAGTTCCTTTTTAAATCCAACATTATATGCACACATAATTATTCAAATTCATTCATATAACTTGAAATGTGGGTAGCGAGAGATCTAAGTGAAGGAGAAGGAGAAAAGGGGTGGGGAGGAGGGAGGAAGGGGAAAGGAAGGAGGGTTGTTTTTAGGATAAAGGCCTCAAGATCAGCAAACATTTCAAAATCCTAGTAAGTAGAAAAGTTACTTTCTTTTTTTAAGATTAGGTCTTATATCTTGACACACATTCAACCGTGGTTGCTTGTTAACACCCAACATTAAGATTTAAAAATCTTCTGTCTGTAAAACTAGATCATTGAAATTTCTCCCTCTTTTACACTGGGCAATTTTTTCTATTGCCTGAAAGAAAACCTGTGTTTACTGTTCTGCATTTTTACAACATGTGCAGTGGTAGCGTATGAACAGTCACCTCTCTGGATAGCTCAGACATGCTCACCTACCCTTGTTTTAAAATTTCTAGTGGTTTTACCCACATAAAAGGAGGAGCATGTACAGTACATGTTGCCAGACAGAATAAACATCTTTTCCATGTGACACAGCCCTTAATATCTTTATTTATCCAGGTACATGATGACTCTGGTTCAGTACAATGGCTATGGACCAAAAAATCTTTTAGGCTCTTAGCCCTCCTGTATGCCATTCTTGGGGGTTGCTGTACCAATTTTCTTAACCCTCAGTCACTAGACTGAATTGACCAATGTTGTTTTAAAATATTTTGCAAACTTGCAACATGTACTGAATAGGTCGTGACAAAATTAAACCTTTTTTTCTTTTGGTGCATTTGTCTCAACTCAGTCTTGTAATGGTAGGTCCCTGTCTTGTTCCATCACAAAATTTCTAGCCTGTTGCACTGCCTGTTGACTATAACCTCATTCTTGGAATTTGCAAGTCATGTCCACCATATTACTTTCTGTTTGTATTACTGTACTGAGACTTCTCCTGGCTCTCAAAAACTGCCCCTTCGGTATGTTATAAATTGAGTATTTAGGGTGGCAGTTTGAGGCCAGGCACCTGAAGACCCATTAAGTTATGTTAATCAGCTTTTGGCAGCAGCTACAGCAGGAAACCCATTTCTACAGAACAACTTAGAGCTGATGAACTGTTACCTGAGGCACGCTCTCTTCTTGAAGCCTTCAGAAATTTAGAGAAAATCATAACCCAATTAAGGAGAATTTATTTGAACACCACCAGTCTGGAGGAATATATTCAGATAAACAGAATTCTGAGGGGACCGAGATTAATTAAAAATCCAGCCTACGGGGAGGGATAATGCAGAATTTATGCAGCTTTGGCAAGAGATTCTGTCAGAAGCCACTGTGAAGCTGATGCAGTTAATTATTCGTTTCAGTAAAGAAAGAGAAAATAAATTAAAGAACTAACTGAAAATGATTAAAACAGATGTATTAAAATACAAAGAACATGCAGAGTTTAATAATTTAAACACTAAACTAAAATACACCATCATAAAACTTGATAATGAGTTAAATGCAGCAAAATTGACTAAATTTCATAGACATTGGTGATTATGAAAACCATAGAGTTTATAGCTGTAAAAAAAAAAGCCAAACACAGCCAAAAGGGATTTTAAGAAATGAGTGTCATGTCTCGTTCAGTTAAAGTACAGAGACCAAGGATTCAGATTGTGAAATTGAAGGTAATTACCAAAATGCAAACAATAGGACACCACCCCCTTTTCAGCAGGCTGAACCCAGATCCTCCTTTCCAGCCAAGATGCAGCCTGAGACTCTAACTGGGATACAACAACTACAGGGAAGGAGGAGGAAGACCAGATAGGGCAGGAGAAGGCAGAGGAAATGGCTACCAAAACAACTGAAGGGGCAACTTCAGCAGGAGATGGAACAACTTCAGGGGCAGGAAACAATATCATCACTAAGGTAATTAACCTTTCACAATACTGTTTAACTGGAAATCAACTTAGTGTCTTGAGTAAAGGGCTTGGGTTTGCACCAACTACTATTATAAGCAAATACAAGACATTCATGTATGTTAACATAGCATGCAGGAACCTAAGCCTTACATCTTTTTTCAATCACAATTAAGAAAATATGGATATGGACACACAAGAAAGTGGTAATAGGTCATTTCAACCAAAATCTGACTTCTGCCTGCTCCAACCATACAGGTTTTTACGGAACTGGTAGAACATGATTTGGAAAGTTTATTCAAAGAACTGCTGAAGCCATATTTCCTAAATTTAAGCACTTTAGAAAGAGCTGCTATCAAATCTTTACAAGATGATGTTAATTTAATTATCAAGGAGGCTGACAAAGGTGGGTGTGTAGTTGTACAGAATCGAGATGATTATGTTGCAGAAGCTCTCAGACAACTCAGTGATAAGACTTTTATACAAGATGGAATACAGATCCTAAATTTGAGTATAAAACCTCTGTTGATGAAACCCTTTAGCTAGCCTTTGAATGTGGCAACATTGATAAAAACAAAAATACCTAACAACAGATGATCCTGTTTGAGCTACATTTTATACATTATCTAAGGTACATAAAACTTTAGAACACCCTCCTGGACATCCTACTGTAAGCAGACTTGGTTCTCTCACAGAACCTTTGTCCAAGTTCATCGACTTTCACCTACAACCATATGTACAAACACTTCCAACTTATTTAAAAGATACTAAACATGTTCTAAAAGTGTTTAACAATATTAGGTTCCCTGCTGATACTATCCTAGCCATGCTTGACATAGAAGCACTTTACACAAATATCCCCCATGAAGGGGCTTTGGATTTTGCTGAATAATTTCTTAACCAGTGTGATCATACTATTGTTCCACCTACATACACTGTTATAAAATTACTTGAATTTTTATTGAAATTCAATGTTCTTTTGTTTGACAAAAATATGTACTTGCAAACAAAGGTAACAGCTTTGGGGGACACTTGTGCCCCACCATAGCTAATCTTTATGTGGGATCATGGGAGAACAAATATATCCTAAATGCAGCAGAAATTATGTTCTTTAACAACATCTTACTGTTCAGATGTTTTATTGATGACATATTGTTAATATGGACTGGTGGTGAATTATTGTTGCAAGAATTTATTAATTACTTGCATAGTACAACAGAACAATTAAAGTTCACCTGCACTGCACACCATTCCACTGTTAACTTTCTGGATTTGTGTATTTATTTAACAACAGAAGGGTTTATTGAAACTGAAATCTATAGGAAACTCACAGATCAGAATACAGTACTCCTGGCCTCAAACTGCCACCCTAAACACACAATTCATAACATACCAAAGGGCAGTTTTTGAGATTCAGGAGAAACTACAGTACATTAATACAAACCGAAAGTAATATAGATGACATGACTCACAGATTCCAAGAATGAGGTTATAGTCAACAGGCAGTGCAACAAACTAGAAATTTTGTGATGGAACAAGACAGGGACCTATTATTACAAGACTGAGTTGAGACAAATACATCAAAAGAAAAAAGGTTTAATTCTGTCACAACCTATTCGGTACATGCTGCAAGTCTGGAAAAAAAATTAAAACAAAATTGATCAATTCTGTCTAGTGACACAAGATTAAGAGAGTTGGAACAGCAACCCCCAAGAATGGCAAACAGGAGGGCTAAGACCCTAAAAGATGTTTTGGTCCATAGCCATTATACTGAATAAAAGTCATCACGTACCTGGATAAGCAGAGATATTAAGGGCTGTGTCATATGCAAAAGATAACTATACTGTAAGGACATTTTAAACTGTAAAGGTTTCTCTAGTGTAAATACAACAAAAAGGTTTGAAATCAGAGATCTTATCACATGTAACAGTATTGGAATAATATGTCTGGCAACATGTACATGCTCTTCCTTTTACGTGGGTTAAAGCACTAGAAATTTTAAAATGAGGGTAGGTGAGCATGTCTGAGCTATCCAGAGAGGTGACTGTACATGTGCTACTACTGCTGCACATGTTGTAAAAATGCATCACAGTAAACACAGGTTTTGTTTCCAGGAAATAGAAAAAAATGCCAAGCCTAAAAGAGGGGGCACTTTCAATTATCTAAGTTTACAAAGAGACACTTTTTGGATCTTAATGTTGGGTACTAACAAACAACCAGGGTTGAATGTGAGTCTAGATATAAGACCATATCTTACAAAAAAGAAAGTAACTTTTCTACTTATTATGACTTTTAAATATTTGTCGATCTTGTTTTCCTATAAACAACCCCCCTACCTTCCCTTTTTCCTCCCCACCAACTTTTTTCCCCTTCTTTTTCACCTAGTTCTCTCACTGCCCAAATTGCAAGGTACATGAATTAATTTGAATAATTATGCATTCATATAATGTTGGATTTAAAGAGGAACTAAGTGTTTTTAATTATTTGAGTGTATATTTTATTGCATGTTAACAATAAGGACTCTTTGCTAATTAGTATTAGCTGTGTGTTTTACTGTAAGTTTAGCCAGTTACTTGATCATGAATGTTAAACGTCAATTATGACATCACAGTGTCTTTTTAGTATTTAAGTGGTGTCTTTTGATATGTGTTTTAGCCTTTGATAAAGGATCCATTGTACAATCTGAAACACGTCAGGCGTACTCTGTTTTATATAATAAATGAATTTATCTTAAAATCTCTGATGTCCATGTAATATGAGGTGGTGAATGCTCGACTTTCATTGTTTACATGATTTGTTTTTTTGACAAAGCACCACCTTCCCATTGCAAAACCTCCTTTTGCTATCTGTTATTGTAAGTACAGCTGTAATCTATGTTTTCTGTAAAGTTGTCTTGTCAATCAGTTTAAAACCTTTGGAAAGAATAACAGAGGAAGTATGGAGTGTATGGGACAACATAATTTATGGGTGGGAAATGCATAATTGATACAAAATTAAACCAATGACAGAAAGATTTGAAATAAATGCATACAGTAGAATGTTAGCAATCCTTACACCAATTAGCACAGATACAAGAAAATGCCTATGTGTAAAGGAGACAGCATTTTTAATTTGTTTTACTGTCACATAGTTGTATTAATTAGAGCAAAACTTTCACTATGCATAAAAGCTCTTGTTTATGATAAGTTATATTTATTAAAAGAGAATGTGACAAGTAAAGGCTTAAGGGCTAGAATATGAAAGTGTGCTGCCCCCACTCCCACCATCATTCCCTGCAGCACAGCTCATACAATCGTATTTGTAATATTACATGGAAAGCAAAAGTACAATTCTCTAAAGAAGAATTCTTACTCAGCATGGGTTAATATAAAACTCTTATTTGATTTTGAACTAAATTTTCATTTCTGAAGCTGCCTTGGTGAAACAAAATTGCATTTCTCTGATACTAATTCATAGAAACATATTTAAGTTTATAAACACATACCTGTAGCACAATTGCCAACCCCTCCTCCCACCAATGCAGGAATCACAGCTTGCAAGTCCACATCTTTAACTGCTATCTTTGCCAATTGCAATTATGAATTTGAACTCTTTGTACATTTATCAGGTACTATATCACACCAAAAAAAGTAAATGTGTGTGTGCACGTGCACGTGCGCGCATGTGTGTGTGTGTGTGTGTTGGGAGGGAGGACAATGGACAAAAAACATGTCTAATGCAAAAAAAATGAGAAAACAGAATTAATTAAATATCCATCACAAAAGATCACAGAAAAAAGGCACACATTTACAAAACAGAGAAGCATGTACTGTACACATTGACTCTGAAATTGCAGGGTCTGAAAAGCAACTTGATTGCATTTATACAGACAGGCACATCTCTGATCAGATTTTGTATAAGGCAGACACAAAAGAATTAGAGACTACACACATTCTTTATATTTAAATCATCTAACCAAAACAGAACACATTCTTATTTTACTTATTCACCTACCTTGAGGCTGAACAATTGACTGGAGGAAGGTAGAGTGCTTGACACAAGTACAACAGGAGGCACCAAAGCACATCACAAGTTCTTGTTTACAGCTGCAAGAATGATGTAACACTCCCCCCAAAAACCTTTGGAATCTGTTCTGGAAAATGACAATGCTGACTAACATTTGTGTTAATCAGTGGCTTCAGGGAGCCAGTTGCTGTAATGAATGACCAGAGTGCATTCCAATACCAACTGGCCCACTGGCCTGTTGTTTGGTATCTCCGGTGGCAAGCACTCAGTGACTTCCAACACTCCATCACTCCTCCATGGCCATAACTCTGTAAATAGGCAGCAGATAAAATTAGATGCCGTAAGTTACATCTCCACAGACCCAGCTGTCAAAATGAATGATGAAGTGCACACTGACATGGCCGCTCGGCATGTTCTGGCACTCAGTCCATTCCTCTCTGTCCCTAACAAAGTAAATAGGCAATGTGTAAAAATGGAGATGGGGGGTAGTGGTGGCCAATTTCAAATCACTGATTGTTTAAGCCTGCTGTAACCATCTGCCTATTCCCCTGATGGTATCCACAGAATGGCTCTCCAAGCTGCCTCCCTTTGCTGCTCTCACCTTCTCAAAACAAAGAGCCTCAGAACCATCCCCAAGCCACATATCTTGCCAAAGTTAAAGCTCTCTCTTGCTCTTTCTTCCTATTTGTTTTAAATAGTTATTTCATACCTAAAACAAGGAACGGTAGAAGGAATCATGCAGGGAGGAGAGGTATTTTATTTTATTTAGTTTTTGTTGAATGGCTAAGTGCACTAGACAAATCCTGCCTATTTTCAGGCACGGCCAGGGGGAAGGGAATACAGATGAAGGCCAACTGACTTTGAACCAGATTAAGCTGTTGGTGGTATTTATAGTGAATGAGGGAAATTTGGCCAGGACACCGGGGAAATTCCCCTACTCTGTAGATGGGTGGCGCTGTCCGTCTGTCTGCAGGGATGGAGGACCTCAGTCAGAAGGAGGTGGTGGACGAGGAAGGTTGTGGTTCCACAGCCCAGGAGCTCACCACAGTAGATAAAGTGTTGGGAAATGGAAATCGTTCAGGAGACGATAATGGAGCTGTGGCTCTGGAGTCTATGGACTTTGCAACGGATTTGGATGTGGATAACACTGCAGAAGTGCTTCTTCAGGAAGAACTGGATCGGAAGAAACTTCAACTAATGGACCTAATAAATACAGCGGAACGTGATTTTCAAACTTGCCAGAAGAAGCTGGATGCTGAACGCAGTAAGAGAAAACGTTCCCCGACTAGCCCATTTAATATTGGAGGGAAATGCTTTGGTCAACAGGACGGTGGTAATGGTGAGAACTCACAAACTAAGACTGTCCTACATGGAGAAGGTAACCCAGTGAATAAGTTGGGACACTCATGCTCTTTAATGGAGTGGTCTCCAGGTGATGCTTTACAGTAAGCTGGGTGGCTATGGTCTGGTGATAAGTGGGTTCTGGACCCCTCAATTCCCATTCCCGGGGGTACTAATATGCAGTTACATGGTCCTGAAGATATGGAGCTCTTAACTGGAGATAAAAAAAATTTTAAGTTTGTGAATAAAGATAGTGCGGAAGCGCAGCTCCATGGTGAGGCTGCTGATTTCTTAGGTGCGCAAGATGCCACTGTCAACCTGAATCTTCAATCTCCCATTATAGTTGCACGCTCTCCTTCTGGTATTCCTATTTCTGGATTTGAGATAACAAGGACCGAGTCAGTCCCTTGCTCACCGCATTTGGTCGAAGGGTCTGCATTGGGCCAAACCATTAGTACTGTAAGACCAGTTGGTTTGGGCACTAAATCCTTTGTGGGATTGTTTAAAACACCTGTGGAATCAGCTAAACACAGGTTTTTAGTTCTCCTGAGATATCGAGGGTTGGCACCTACGGCCCCGGACAGACTTTGGGTGGGGAAGGTTTTATTGATCGATTCCATGAGTTTTTCTCCTGCTGAAGTATATGCATTTATTCATCCCCCAAGGGATAATTATTACGATATCAGTTTTTGTTCAGTTATCTCATTAGACAAGTTTTGGAGGTTGTACTATGACCTGAAGGATCAGGAAGACTGGAAAGATTTTCAAGCCATCCCTATTGTGAAGCCCATGGTTAAAACTGTAATGATCCTTTTTAGGAATGAAGGAGTGAACATTACGAATATTTTGTTCTGGTTGGAAAAAAGATGTTTTGTACAAGATAAACCTTGGCCCATTTTGGATGGGAATGGCTTTTGGACAGGCAGTTGGACTGTTCGAGTTCAATTGAAACAGGATGATGAGGGTATACAGCACTTGCCTAGTTCCTTCTTTTTGGGTAGGGACAGGGGCATAATTTTTTATGCTGGTCAACCAAAAAGTTGTTTCAAATGTGGGTCTTTATCACATTTGAATACCTCATGCAACCAAATTAAATTTTTCCATTGTGGCATGTTGGGTCACTCAGCAAATGATTGTATTCCACCTTCAGTTTGTAATTTATGCAGCGTAGCTAATCATTCCTTTTCAGATTGTCCTTGGAAAAATACAGATACAGAAGAGTCCTCTGATCAGGAGCATTTTTTCACACAAGCTAAAGATTCTCACCTTGACAATGAAGGGATAGAGATTAGGCCCATGTTTCGAGGCAGACACAGAGGTAGAGGGAGGGGAGGATTTCTTTTGGAGGACAGAAACTCTGGTTCCCAAAGTGTCCCTAACTTATTGGTTTCTGCGAATCCGATAGAGGTGGATTCATTAGTTGAACAACTGATAGTTGTTCCCTCAGACTCTACTTCAGAACCTAGTAGGGAAGAAAAGGAAACTCCATTTGCTACACCTCTAGGGTCACCACAAAGGGCACCTGCAAAACTGGGTACAGAGTCTCGTTTTTTGTCCAAAGTAGTAGCCTCTGTTAAGGAAGGGGAAGGCGATGTACAGGACTCTATTCTTAGTTTAGTTTCTCCTGAAAGGAGTGGTAACAGTGTTATGCCTGCTTCTCCTCTGCCTTTGGAAAATAGATTTTCTGTCCTCTCTTCATGGGGTGACCAGGTAGAAGTTGCTCTCCCTATTCCTGCTTCGGATGTAAGCACGATTAATACAGCTTCTTTTCCCACTGTCCCGGGCAGCTCTACAGGAAACAAACAACCAGAGGCCAGAAAATCGGGTGACTAGGTCCAGTAATAAGCTATTTAAACCCCCACCTTAAAACCTTTCACGTTATCAGTTGCCTCCTTAAATGTGAATAGCATAAAATCACATACCAAATGTCTAACAACATTTGGCATTCTTTCTTCATTGGGATATGATGTTTTTCTTCTTCAGGATACTCATTTTCATACGACTTCTGAGATAGTTAGAGCTAGCAAACAATGGCATTGGGGAACTACTTTCTGGTCATTTGGGTAAGAAAGATGCAGTGGAGTAGGCATATGTTTTACTACGACGGATGTTAAATTCATTAGACTGGTTGACATCGAACCTGGCTGAGCGTTGCTAATAGATGTCATTGTAAATGGTATTTCTAGTCGGGTGATACCAATTTATGGTCCACAGATGAAGTCATTAAGGATAGAGCTATTGCATAAGATACAACCTTTTTTGTACACGGGACGGTATTTATTTTTTTGTGGAGATTTTAACATAAATTTTTTACAAAAGAACACAAGAGGGAAATAGTATTGTGATAAGTCCTGTTTGTCAAATATTATTTCTCTAGTGAGTTTGAGAGATTCCCATCAAACTGGGAGGAATTCAGCAAAGCCCACTTTTTTTAAATGTGGTTTAGCGTCCCGTATTGACTTTATTTTTGTACCAAAATCTCTGCTTATCAATAAGTTACTCTATGTACCAATTGAAACTTCAGACCACATTTTGATTGAAATAACAATGGATTTTCCTCAGTATAGGAGGAAAGGACCGGGATTTTGGAAGTTGAATGCTTCCCTTTTAAGTGTTCCGACAATTATAAAAGACCTGGAGATGATTTTACAGGATCATATCATGACAATTGGTCTGCATGAGGATAAGGTGGGTTGGTGGAAGCCTTTAAACTTTGTTTAATAGGATACTTTCAGTCCCAGGGTCATTTAGCGGCAGAATCAAAAAGAAAGGAATACTTGTCACTCTGGCATTCTCTGCAATTATTCATCTCCAGACAAAATGAATATGGTTTAGATTTATCTAAAAGTATCTCCCAGACTAAAATATTAATGTTACCATATCAATACAACCGTATGGATTCTCTATTTAGAGAACAATCCTTTGGAACGCAAGGGAAAACAGCTCAAGTTAATCCTTTTTTAGCCTGTAAATCTAGTATAGATAAATGTCTATTTTCTAGTTTAAAAGAGAAGGACAATATTTTACTATCTAATAATAAAGGTATTATGGATTTTTTGGATCATCATGTTAGCAAAGTTTTTGGGGTTTTACATCAGGACTCTAAATTTACGCTGCAGCTGCTAGCAGCAGCAGTCCTTCCGCGTGTAGAGCTAGATTTACAAAATGCAATGATAGCTGATTTTCAGAGACAGAATTGGGGTCTGTAATTGCCTCACTTAAAAATGGGGTCTCTCCAGGCTCCGATGGTTTATTAGGAGAACTGTATCAACTTTTATGGAAATTAATGCCGAAAGAATTATTGGCACTATATAATTCTTTCATTTCGGATATGATTTTGCCAACTCAAATGTATGAAGGTTTATTAGTATTTCTCTTTAAGAAGGGAGATCATACTGATTTAGGTAATTGGAGACCTTTGACTTTATTAAATGTGGATTTTAAAATATTTTCTAAATTTTTAGGGAATCGCTTATCTATGGTAATGCTGGATTTAATTAATGGTCAACAATACTGTGCTGTTCCTGGGAGGAAAATAACTGATGCTTTGATTCTTCTCAGGGAAATCATGTCTTTAAGGACGGGTAATATTGGAAGACTAGATGGCTTCCTAGTGAGCCTAGACCAAGCTAAGGCCTTTAATGAGGTATCGCAGGACTATGTCTGGGAGTGTTTGAAGGCGTTTGGTATACCAACACAGTTTGTGCAATGCGTGCAGTTGTGCTATGCACTAGCTAATGTAATTCCCCTAGAAAATGGGTGGAAGGGGAGGGCACATAGAGTCATGAGGGGAGTTAGGCAGGGGTGCCCACTCAACCCCTTATTATATGTTTTTGCGTTGGACCCGTTATTGCAGGTTCTTAAAAGGTCCCTCTTGATAAGAACCATTGCTTTGGACTCCACATATTTTCCTAAATTCATCGCCTGTGCAGATGATATATGCCTTATATTGCCTGATGAAACAACAATAATGTTAGCTTGTGATACAATTACTAAATTAGGTTTGATTATGGGTGCACATATTAATAGTGCGAAAACTAAATGTATTAGTATTTCAGGGTTTCCGGATTCTCCATCTAAAGTGGATAACTTCTGGATTGAACACCAACCTTGCAAACTTTTAGGAATATATTTTGGGGGTAGGGATGATGCAATGGATAATTGGAAATTGGCTTTGCAGGAGGGTAATAATAAAGTGGCTATCTGGAATAGGAATAAATTATCCAAAAAGAAACGGATTTATTTAATTAAGACTTATTTGATACCTGTTTTTTATTTTTAAGTAATATTTTCTTATTACCTAGGTCTATGGAAACTGCTTTAATGAGATGTTTTTTCTGTGGGGTGTGGGGTAGTCGACTTAACCCTATTAAAATAAATATTTTATATTTGGCTGTAAAAGATGGGGGTTTGGGAATGATAAACCCTGTCCTGTTTTTCTTTACAAATTTTTTATACCTTAATTTGATCCCTGTTTTAAGAGGTTATTCCAAAATGTGGGATGTGTTACTTAAAGTGCATTTACAGGGTGTGTTATGTGAATGGAGGAATGGTATGTTTCTCCATCAAAATAAATGATGCCCTCCATTAATGAGTAGTTGGAGAGATGTGTTTGATAAAATAAAACGTTGGGGTATAAAGTGGGGAGTAGTTGAGACATTATCTAGGAAAGGATTGTATAACACAATTTTAAGGCAATTTTTCTATGACACACCATTTTCAACTCTTTCTATGGAGATAAGTTTAAAGATATCTTGCTACATTACTAATCCCCGTATTCTGCAAAATATGTGGGATATTTCTTGGTTAGGCATTCATGGTAAGGTAAACGTTCGTAATAATCAGAAACATAAGTCAATGCGGGAGCGTTTCTGCCCGAGAGAAAAATGTGTATCTCTTCTAGAAACTATGGACCACATGTATTTTGACTGTTACTACGCTAAGGAATTCTGGGATATACTTAAAGAACGTTGGAAGAATGATCTGCTGCTTCCGCCTATGAAAGAAAGTTTATATTATGGTTTCTTTCAAAAAGGAACGACTGAAGGTATGTATAGTACTTTACAAGTCTTACATTCCTTTTTTTTTGTATTGGATTTGGATTAGCAGATGCAGATTTTTACTACAACAGCAGATCATTCATCCCCTTAATTTGGTATGTATAGTAGAGTCTGAAGTGGGGAAATTGTAGATTAAGGAAAGACATCAGCTTTCATTGCAAAGTTGGGGATCTTTTTGGAATGAATTTGATTATTTATGAGAAGTCATGCAGGGACCTTTGACACTTTGATAGATGTGTGCTGTTTTTCCATTTATTTTTCTTTTATTGTTTGGGAGGGAAAATAATGTATGTAAGTTATTGGAAGGAGAAAAGGTAAACAAATCAAAACAGTTATGGATTTTCTTTAATTACTTTTTACTACAATTAGCTGTAACTAACAGTACTATGGGCTATGTATTTGAATTGTCTGAAAGATTACTGTTATGTTTTATGATGTAGCTATGTATAAATTTTCCCTACTTTTTTGAGGGAGGGTTTTTCCTTTGCTAAGGGTTTACGATTGAGTTCTACTTCTGTATTAGAAGAACCCTTTCGATTTGTATGATTGTAATACTTATGTGCTTTTGTTATGATTTGTACTTTTCTTTTGTGTGAGGCAACACTGTTTTGTATTGATTTGTTTTGTTATTCAAATAAAAATTCCCCTACTCTTTTCGATAAGTGCCATGAGATCTTTAACATCCACCTGAACTACCACCAATCCAGGCAGATGGGACCTTGGTTTAATGTCTCATCTGAAAGACGGCACCTCAGAAGTGCAGCACCCCTCTCATGCTGCACTACAGTGTCAGTACTGGGATATTAACACAAGTTCCAGATGTGGGAACTGAACCCACAGCCCTCTGATCTCCCGCCCTCAGAGGCGAGTGTGCTACCTACTAAGCCACTGACACTGACACTGACACTGGAGGTATATCTACATTGGGGACTGTGGGCCAACCTGGAAGGATAAGGACCTATGCCAAGATGATGGCCTGCTTTTATCCAGGAGACAACCAAAGTCCTCAGTGGTTGATTCAAATGTTACCTCGATGGACATTTAAAGTAGCTGGGGTGAGGGGAGTGATGGAAGAAATAGGAGAGGCAGAAAGTTTGTAACCACTGGCTCAGATAGCGAGTAGGAAGATTCTAAGGGGAGAAAGTCCCACCAGACTGCAAGTTATTCAAGGAAACAGGGAGTTAGAAAAGGAAGAAGGTGGAGAGGAGCAGTTAAAGGAGAAAGCTGTGGAGGGAGTACAATTGGAGAAAGGAGAAAGTGGCAAGAAGAGAGGTGATGGCTGTCAAAATGGTGCACGGTCTGCATCAGAAGTTCAATGAGGAGACACTGAAAGAGTTCAATATGAACACCATGGAGGAGAGGAGGGAGAGTAGGGATATTATGGAGACCTTTAAATACCTCTTTGGGGTTAATAAGGTACAGGAGGAAGATACTTCTCAGAGAAAATGGTGCTATAGCACAAGGGGTCATGATATGAAGCTGGAATGAGGTAGAGTCAGGAAAGATGTGAAGAAGTACTACTTCACAGAAAAGGTGGTGGATTCCTAGAACAGCTTTCCATAGGAGGCTGTGGGGGTGAAACCAGAGTAGGGTTTCAAAAATGCCTGGGACAGGCACAAAGGAATCCCAGAAGGAAGTAAGGGGGTGGAAGAAACAGTGCTGTAGGGCAAGTTAGGTCCACACTGCAGCAAAAGTGATGATAATTAAAAATGGGCAGACTAGAATGGCCCAGTGATCATTATCTGATGTCAGTGTCTATGTTTATGTAACCTCCCCCTTAAGAGATTATTACTCTATCCACCCCTTCCTGAGTTGTTGTGCCTAATTCAGCCCAGTAGGGAAAAGGGTTAATTCTTCTCATATGCCATTCAAACAGTGCCAATTTTACAGAGACCAACATTACAGCGGCAATTCAGTGTTGTCATTGTAAGGTATCCGTGGGACACCGGCACTGCTTTTTCTGGGTATTGCACCCCACCCCAAATGAACTCGTTCAGAGTTGATAATCCTAAAGTATGTGGGGTGCAGTGGCAGAGCACCCTGCATGAGGAGTTTGGGGTGTGAAGACCCTCAAAATAAACAGACAGTTTACCTGATGGATTTATGCATCGGTCACTGTAACGTTGGTTGACAAGACTTTTGTTGAACCGGCAACTTAGACCCAATTCTTCTCAGCACTCGGATGGACCCCTCTGAGGGTTGGGAGGTAACCACAGGTATGTGAGGGGGGAGTCCAGCAGTTTAGGTGGGAGGGGGAGTTCTGGCAGGAGAAGTGAGAGGCAAGGCAGTGAAAGTGAGTTTGGGCCAGACGTGGGGAATTGCCCGCTCTGGCCCCCAGCCAATGGAACTTGTTGGGACACTGAAGAAGAAGTGGGAGTCAGTAGCCATAAGCCACACAGTATCTTGGAGGGCAGCTAAAGTCAAGAGGGGAGCCAGCAGCTGCAAGTTGTATAGTGCCCTGGCAACTTCAGCTGATTTTGTAGGGATCCAGTAGGCAAGAATGCAGCAGGGAGTGTAGTGTCCAGAGAGCAAGTTGCCTTAGAACTCAATGGGATGTGTACCCCTTCTCAATTCTGGGACAGTTGCTGCCAGTTCAGGGAAAGGATGCAGGCATTGTGAGGGAACCCACAAATCCCCAAACTGAGATGATTGCATATTCGCAGGGGTCCCACCAAACCAAAGTGGGGGGAGAGGGAGAGAGGAGAAAGAGAGAGAGAGGGAGAGGAAGAGATTGTGAGAGAGAGAGAGAGAGAGAGAGGGAGAGGAAGAGGGAGACAGAGACAGAGAGACAGAGCGATGGGGATTGATGAGAGTTTGAGTGCCTGTAAAGGCTGTTAGGCACTGTGAACTGTTTTGGGACTTGTGCTGCCTTCAAACTTTTGTGACCATAGTTCCCAAGTTAATGCTGCCCTAAAGACTGTGCAACCCCATCTGTCCAGGTAAAAGCTGCTATTATAGCCATACTGGCCATGTGTGAATGTGTTCCCACAAATTTACTGATGATCCCCTGAAACTATGTGTGAATATGTTTAATGAATTTGTGATCCCTGTGATTTCTTCAAGTTCCATGGGGACATTCTGTTATTGAAAGGAACAGTTTAATATGCATTATCCTATTGTTTCCATCCAGCACCAGTGAGAAAAGGGACCCTGTGTGTGACATATTGGCCTCAGTAACATGGCCATTCTAACTGTTTCTGCTGCTGTAGGCACCCCCTCCCCACGGACATATTCCTTCCATACTCCTAGACATGAAAAAAGAGAGGGCTATATTTCTATGTATGACAGGTTATGGATAAGGTACATAGCTGTTACAGTTTTGCACTCTCACTGTTGGTTTACAGAGCAAGTTTAGATACAAAGGTGTGTGGTAGTTGCTGGGGGAGGGGTAAGGAGATACAGGATTGAAGATCAAATGAAACTAAGAAAACAAACAAATTAAATACTGGTGCCATATAATACTACACACACTATCAAGCCAGCAGTGATGAACATTACATACATATTTTGTAGGTTACAGTCAGTGATTTTAGAAATACCTATTCTTTTATCCAAGCCATCAGCCTCCATTCAGTGCATAGTAAGCTTTATTTGTAAAAGGCTGGAAAATAACTTGAGTTTACGTTGACAAAAAAGTCAAGTAAATTATCACATTTTGTCAGCTTCACTTTTCAGCATTTCCTTGTATAAATCTGGGAGAGGGAGAGAGAGTGAGAGAGAGAGAGAGAGAGAGAGAGGAGGAATGCTGGAGCACTGCTAATCATTCAGTCTTAGATCAGTCCTGGAAGAGTTAACAAACCTTACAGACAGCAGTAAATCATTGTATACTCACACACACACACACACACACTTGGGAGACAGAGAGAGAGAAGTGTAATTTGAATCTCTGCTGGACCAATGCAGTCTCATTAAAAACTCAGTTTTGACCAACAGGCAGTGGTCTAGTGCTAAATTTATGTGTGGGGTCTCAATGAACTTCCATGCCCCCAATCCCCCCTCAGGCCAGGAGTCTGGGGTTGCCTTGGCCCCCAGGAGCTATCGGGTTTTAGATACATTCTGGTGCACATCAAGGGCCATTATGACACTATTTAGCTGCTTTTAAAGCCTTCTTTGACTTGTTACAAACAACCACTATCACCATCAATCTCAATCTCAATCTCAATCTTTATTTATTTATTTAAGACGCCTTTCTAAAAACCAAGGCGCCTGTACAATACTAGATAAAACAATTACAAATACAATAAACAACAATATTAAAAATCATTATATGCTTTACTAAAGAGGTGAGTCATTAAAGATTCTTTAAAACTATGGACAGTAGGGCTTTCCCTGCACCTGACGAGGTAGAGAATTCCACAGGGTCGGGGCCATAAAACTAAATGATCTTGCCCCTGAAGTTTTTAAATGAACCCTGTGAATCTCTAGCAATCCCTCATCAGTGGATCGGAGAGAGCAGGAGGGACAGTAGGGATGAAGGAGATCTTTCAGGTAAACTGGTCCCTGATCATGTAGGGCCTTATAGGTCAGCAAACCAACCTTGAAAGTGATTCGCCAGCAAACTGGCAACCAGTGCAGACCACGGAGCACAGGTGTTATATGACTGGCCCTAGATGAGCCCGTCAACAGCCTGGCTGCCGCATTCTGCACTAGCTGCAGGCGGCGAATCTCAATCCCAGGAAGCCCTAGGTAGAGCAAGTTGCAGTAGTCAAGGCGGGAGGTAACGAAGGCATGGACCAAAATAGGCAGATCGTCAGGGGGAACCAGGTGTTTCACCCGGGTGATGTTCCTCAGATGGTAAAAAGAGGTTTTGACAACCGCTGACACCTGAGATTTAAATGTCAAGCAGTCATCAAATACAACGCACAGATTCCGCACTCGGTCTGAGGTAATTAACGGGATATCCCCGAGCCATAAACCCGAGGGTAATCCAACCAATAAACCTGCCTCCCGGTGATCCTGGCCCACAACCAACACCTCAGTTTTATCAGGGTTCAACCTCAGCCAACTCACATTCATTCAGTCTTGGATTTCAGCAAGACAGTTATTAAAGACTGAAAAGGCAGCATCTTGACAGGGTGCAAAGGACATGTACAGCTGATTATCATCTGCATAGCAGTGAAAACTCAGACCATACCACCTAATAATCGCTCCTAATGGCAGCATATATACTGCAAACAACATGGGTGCCAAAATGGAACCCTGCGGTACCCCACATGATAGGGAGAATGATGCTGAGGAAAAAAATCCCAGACACCACTCTCTGAGTCCTACCCTCGAGGTAAGACCGAAACCAACTGAGGACTGTACCAGACAGTCCACAGATAGACCGCAGGTGTTCCAATAGCACACCTTGTCTACAGTATCAAATGCTGCAGAGAGATCAAGAAGGACCAGAATGGAACGAGATCTTCAATCTCTCGCTATTAGAGGTCATTTAGCACCAATCAGAACTGTCTCGTACTATGTCTTTTCTAAATCCGACTGAGAGAATCGTAGAGATTGTGGCTGGTCAAATGATCATTTAACTGCAAAGCAACCACCTTCTCAATAACTTTACCAACAAAGGGTAAGTTAGAGACAGGCCTGTAGTTTGCCAGGCAGTCCGGGTCCAAGGAGGATTTCTTAAGGAGGGGCTGGACCACCGCCTCCTTTAGAGGATTTGGAAAAATTCCCATCTCCATGGACCTACAGACTATCTCAGCTAGGATGGGGCCGATTTTATCCACACACCCCACTAAGAGACGTGTGGGGCCCGGATCCAAACTACAGTTGGTCGGACGCAGTAATTGTATGATCATCACAATTTCTTCAATTGTGGGAAGGCCGAAGTCAGACCACACAAACTGGGTGTCCGACATCTCCTGCCAACCATCACTACTCCCATTAGAGAGGGTTAGATGGATGTCCGATCTGATTGTGGCAACCTTATCTGAAAAGAATAGAGCAAACTCCTCACACCGTTCTTGAGAAAATGCTCTTCTGGGCTGCAGACAGATTGGATTGCACAATCTGTCCACAGTCCGGAAGAGCTGAGCTGGTCTATTCTGTGCAGCAGCAATCTCTCTGGGACAGGAATTCTGCCTTCTTACGAGAGATTGCTGATTGATAGATCACATAGTGATCCATCAAGCTAAGTCTGTCACAATCCTGACCCGACCTCCGCCAGCACCTCTCCAACCTTCGTCCAACTCTCCTCAACTCCCTCAAAGTCTCATCAAACCAAGGAGACTTGGGTCGAAGAGTGAGAGGATGAACATGAACAGGAGCAATGGAATCCAGGGCCCCTGCCACCGCCTCATTATAGGCAAGTACCAGCTCTCCTGGATCCATGCAATCTCTCGGTAAGCTCGATAGGTCCAGCACCGCCATCAGGCCGTCAGGGGAAACACCCCTTAAAGGGCGATACCGGACCATCTCCGTAGGGGCCGGCCTACAAGGGGTGGCCACAAAACTGAGCCCAATGGAGTGATGATCAGACCATCCGACTGGTTCCACCACCAGGTCGGATATCTCCATCCCCAGAAGGAACACCAAATCCAGTGAATGACCACCAATATGGGTCGAGGAGGAAATAACCTGTGTGAAGCCCAGTGACATCATTAACTGGAGGAAGTCTTGACCAAACTGCGAGACCTCATCATCAACCCAGGCATTGAAGTCCCCCAGAACCAACCATCTGGGGGACCCCAATGTCAGGTCGACAACGAGGTCCGCGACTTCCTGCAGGAAAACATTCCCATCACCTGGTGGATGTGCAGCTGTATCCTGCACCCCACACCGCCACTTATACATTCAAAAGGATTTGGTAGTTCCCACCAGTACCTCCACTAGGCCCAGTTCTGATCTAAAACAGATGGCAACACCCCCGCCCCTACGATCCAACCTCGGGCGGTGTATCACTGAGTACCCGGCTGGAACTGCTGCCTCCAAAACTGGTCCACCATTTTCATCCAGCCAGGTCTCAGTGATGCACGCCAGGTCTGATGAACCAACTACATTTTATTTTCTTTAAAAAAAATTGTCAAAACTAAAACAAAACATCAGACTCCAGCCATCCTTCAAACACCCGACCATATACCACTTACCTTGTGTACAGTCAGCTATCACTGCAACAGGCATTGTACTTGTTAGCTTGCAATCTGAACAAAAGATTCTGTCCCCTCCAAACAGTACACCTCACAGTCATACATACAAGGCCATGAGAAGGCACACAAAACACCAGCCTGGAGGTGCACGTGTCTGTCACACAGGAGACGCTTATACAGACCATCCATGACAGAGAATGGAACTTATACACAGGACCAACTCTAGGGTCCTTCAATGCCCAACATTGACACAGGAAGTATACCAGGTAATGAA
Organism: Neoceratodus forsteri; assembly: GCA_016271365.2. NCBI lineage: Eukaryota > Metazoa > Chordata > Ceratodontiformes > Ceratodontidae > Neoceratodus > Neoceratodus forsteri. The sequence goes on from CM028130.1 coordinate 63,580,334, forward strand.
TGCTTTATCTGCATGTACCCTGAACTGAGACACTTGTTGCAGGGAGGGTAATGCTCGGCAGGGAGAGCTGCATGAAATATAGGGCATATACAGGGACATCATAGCACAGAGACTTGACATGTAACAAGGGTTCCACAACCTGTGTGAGACCTTGGACAATTGCATGACCATAATTGTCACTGCTCTACAGTGGGATGATGTTCCCCATTCATATCCAGTACATGGCAGCCAATCCCCATGTGAAGGTTAGTGGGTGAGACAGATGCACAGACTCAGGTGAAAGATGCAGAACACACTGCAGTATTTATTTTCCAAAATAAAATAAACATACAGAAATAGGTTATTAGTCCTTCAGTTCTGCAAAAACAGTGCACAATTCTCTCAGTGCACTACTTCCAGGCTTTGTTCCAGCCAAATAGATTCTTAGTACATGAAAACTTGCATGTACTGTAAGCTGCTTCCTCCACAACAGTCTGATCTCTACTGACTGACCCATCTGACTCATCTGTTTTGCATCTCAGGAGGTAGGCTTTTATCCCTGCCTACTGATGATGTTAGCACCATGTGAGCTGTCTTAGTTACAATTCTCTAAGTAAACACAGGCAGGCCGACTCATCCTGAATAAACACTTTTCTCTAAGTAAACACATTTAGGCTGACTCATCCTAAATAAACACAGACAGGATGACTCATCTGATTTTTACACACCTCTGCTTCATCTAGGAAAGAATGTTTTGTTTTGGCTTCTTGCAAACCCAAAGCAGTTTACACAGAATAAAACACAGAGTGCAAGGCTCCGTGTTTTATTTAGTGTTCATTACTTACATTCCACCTGTGTCTGCCTGCAACACAGCACAGGAGAAGGCAAGCAACTTACTGCCACTTGTCTTACATCTATATTCCTTATACAGTACTTGGGAGGTGGGGATTATAAGACTGAAAGTGGCCAGATTTCAACCTGTAGCTAGAACAGTAAACTTACAAGAACAGGGCAGTGTGAAAGAAAATGCAGCACAATTTCTGGCAGGGGCTGCGGCCCTGTCACACCTAAAATCCCCACATACTGTATACCTTTATGTCAGCACCTCAATTAAGGTACTGCAACTAGTTCACCCATCATATAGGCAAAACTGGATTTTGGGGTGCCCAGCAGGGACAGTGACATCCAGATGTTATACCCACTGCCCCATACACTTCCAAACTGGAGGTGATTATATTTAGGTGAGGGGCTGCAGCCCCCCCAAACAGGCAGAACATGCCCTGGGGCATTGGGAATGCTGGGGGCGCAGATGGCACAATTGCCAGATGCGATGTGCACTGTCAGCATTGTGACTGAGCCCTAAGGATGGTCACGGTGTTTAATGTCACTGCAACATGGGTGAACCAATCCCCATATGTCATACACGGAAACCACAAAACCATCAAGCACTCCAAGCACTCCAGCACAACCCACATGACAACCAACCTGCAGGACTGCACATTCAACTGTAACAAATGATGATCTAGTGCCAAGCACATCCCAAGGCATGTACACAGCCCAGTCACATTGCAAAGGCAGGGGCAATGAAAGTGGTAGGCTTATCCTAAACTCCCACTCAGAAGTCATCCCAGGCACCAAAGCCAAAAAACACAAATGACCTAAAGTCTAATCTGAATGCAGCATAGGCTTTAATGCTGAAGAATTGCCATCCACCATCAGATGCATTTGGACTTCACTTCATGGGTTCCATGCTCACTCACAGTGGGGGGGGGGATGGGAGACTGGTGGCAAGGAGCAAGTTGAGGGGAAGAAATCACTTGAGTCTATGGAAGCAGCTGAGCCCAGACCCTCACCATCAAATAAGGTCATTCAATACAAGCAAAATTATTAATACAAAACAGCACACTTACCTCAATGCTTATTTTATAATAAAGCCAGGCTAGTTATTAATTCATATTGTTTTATTAGCACCGTCAGTCACAAAACCCACTTAGCGGGTCAGGCCCTCTGCTCCCACAGTGCTAATCTCCCAGCGCAGTATTGTGAAGAGGGAATAGAACAGGGTAACCTTCCTGTCTGCTTTTGGATCAGAATCACCTTTTAGTCTCAAGTTCTGGGAGGATTTAAACTGTGAACCTTATGCTAGCATACCCAAATGTACAGGCTCAGATAATCTGCTCTTCAGGGGGATGCCAGATATCTTTCGCCTAAGGGCACCTAACCAGGTATCCAAAATGAACCCTTAAAACTCTATAAAAGACCTTAGGTATAGTCTTACTTTTTTCCAGCTTCATAATACCATCAAGCTTATGAACAGTTTTGTCACTCTTAACCCTCCATATGTCACATGCAAAAGAAAGAACTTCTAACACACACCCAGGTAGTCCCTTTAAAATATAGATTTACTTAAAAATGGATAAAAATATGATAAATGTAAACACAGAACAATATATCACAAAGCATAAAATCACATAAAGAAAAATGTTAAAGTACAAAACATAAACTCCTACCACAATACAATTAGACTTTTCCTATCTAATGTACAGTATTACCTCTGTAGAGTGCTTAAGTTAGTTCTTGTTTCTTAAGAGCCCACACAGAAAAAAAAAGTCTTAGTTGAAACACAGAATACAGGTTAAAAAATTTGTGTTATGTTATCTAGCTCTTCCTGATAGAATATAAACATATACAAAACAAGATGTCCTATCACGAGGTATATTAAATACTGTGGCCCAGATATTCAAAAGGGTTGCTCCATGCGCAACAGGGTTGCGCATGCGTAAGTCCTACATTGCACCATTCTGCGATATTCAGCAGGAGGCAGTTGCTCCACTGGCAACAGGTTGCGCAAAAGAGCAATGCAAATGAATGCATGCTCAACAGGAGGGGGAGGAACCATGCATAACCTGTGCAACCCGATATTCAGTCGGGTTGTGCAGAGTTGTTATCGCAACCCAACCTGCGCCTGCACAACCTTTGAGCCAAAAAGGGATCATGCTGAGGGCCATCCACAGGTGAGCTGCTGTATTGCAGGGTGCAACACAGCAGCTGCCACCCTGGCTGGCCCCCAACTCGGTCCCTGTGCCCCCACCAGCCCGATCGCAGGCATAGAGTAACACATACCTCTCAACTGTCCCTGATTTTCAAGGATGTCCCTGATTTTATGCACAGAATTTTCCTCTGTCTCTGTGAAATTTGTGTTTCTGTGACAGAACAGTGGGGACTGTAAGCATAAAATAATATCAAACATTAAAAATACAGACTAGTTCTTCTTCAGAAATGCATCTTATACAAATCCCTTATTCTATCAGATTTCTGAGTAAATATTACCAATTGTTAAGATGTGTCCCTGATTTGGCATCTTTGTCCCTGATTTTTCAAGCCTTGTCCCTGATGCATGACACAAGAGGTTGAGAGGTATGGAGTAACATGAACCCCCCTCCATCCCACATCTCCCACAGCCCGATCGCGGGCATCACAGTTACAAAACCCCCACACACATATCGAGCCCGATCGTGGGCATCACAGTTACATGAAACCCCCACATCTCCCACAGCCCGATGGCGGGCAGGCGTTATATGAACCCCCTCCGTGCCCGATCACGGGCGAAATAACCCTCCCCAACCGAATATCTCCCTGGTGGTCCAGTGGATCGTAAAGCCCGATTGCGGGCAGAATGTCACATCACAACTCCCCAAACATCTCCTGGTTCTAGTCACCCTACCACCAAGCCTTTCACCCGCTCCCCACGGGCGGTGGCGACAGCTATCTCACGCTGCCGCCCGCGCCCGCCGATTGACTTCGTAGGCTGCACGCCCATTGGTGCAGAGCTGCAGCCAATGGGCGCAGCCCCACCGACAGTCAGTCGGCGGGCGGCGGGCGCAGGCGATGGATGCTGCCGCCCGCCGCCGCGGGGGAGCGGGTGGAGGCTTCATGGGTGGTGGGGGACACTAGACACCAGGAGAGGTTTGGGGGTTGTGATGTGACATTCTGCCCGCGATCAGGCCTTACAGTCCACTGGACCACCAAGGAGATATTCGGGTTGGGGAGGGTTACATTCTGCCCGCATCAGGCACTGGGGGTTCATACACGCTACCCAAGCATCGGGCTGTGGGAGATGTGTGTGGGGGTTCATGTATTGTACTGCCCGCGATCGGGCTGTGGGATATGTGTGGGGGTTTCATATTCTGTACTGCCCGCGATCGGGCTGTGGGAGATGTGTGGGGGGGTCTATGTACCTGTACTGCCCGCGATCGGGCTGTGGGATATGTGTGGGGGTTTCATGTATTTGTACTGCCCAAGGACGGGCTGTGGATATGTGTGGGGGTTTCATGTAACTGTGATGCCCATGATCGGGCTGCATTGTGAGTCAGTCCTCACGGTGCCTGGCAGGGTGGCCAGGAGCAAGTCCTCGGATCGGCGCCTCATGCAAATGGCATGCAAATGGGGCCATAAATAGATGCAAATGGCCCCCCTGCACCTTGCATAAATTATGGCCCCATTTGCATGTCACCTTTTGAATATCGGAAATTTGAGCACGAGCGCAATGGTATGCATACACGCAGTTTAATGCTCAACTCTGGCAACTTATGGGTTGGGTAAGTTCCACTGCGCCCATGCGCAAGTGTGTTGTGGGAGTTAAGATTCAAAGAGTTGCTCAACAGCGTAACTCCTTTGAATATCACCCCGGCCACACCCCTGCACAACTATTTTGAGCAGCGCAGGGGCTTGAGCCTCAGAATGGCACAGTTTGAAAATCTGGGCCTGTGACTTCAACAAAAACAAATTTCCCAAATTATGACATTCTTTAATTCAAGCCTTTCCTTTGATCTTGTATGGTTTTCTGCTCCCAAGGCATCAAAGGTTTTTCATAACTTTAGCACCATTGTGGGAACATGTTTTTCCTCTAAGACGTCATAAAGGTTTACGAGCCCTATATCCTGGTAACTGGGTCAGTTCTAATTAAGTCTTAGACAGGAGACCCTTCTTTAAGTCTCTCTAGTTTTTTAATTACCTCCTGGTTTCAGGTTAATATATCCTGTTGTTTCCACTAAAACCTGACCCATGGCATAGCTGCCTTGTGGAGACAAATCACACACTACATTTTTATATTACAAATATCAAAGAAAAATCATAACCAGATGGCCAAGCATCACAACCCTCCCTACCTAGACTGAATTTGGGGGCTCTATCCCCTGCATGGAATTAGCTTCCCAAATCAGTTCACTCCTCATAAATTCATGAAAAGTCATCTGTGTTCTGTTTGTTTGCCCCAGCCCTATGTAAGATTGTCATGTCATACCCTTGCAAGGCAAGACTCCATCTTAATAGTCTACCATTAGTTTTTACTATTTGGGGCAGCCAAACCAGGGGGTTGTAGTCCATTTTTACCTCAAAATGCTGCCCATAAAAGTATGGCTGTAACTTCTTTAGGGCCCACACTATGGCAAGACACTTTTTTTCCACAGTAGAGTAAGCCTGCTCCTTGGGAAGTAACTTTTTACTCAGGTACGCTACAGGGTGATCTGTACCTTGGTTGGATGTCCGACTCAGTACTGCCCCAATTCTCACATCTGAGGTGTCAGTCTGAACTATAAAGGGTCTGCTATAGTCAGGACTTGTCAACACAGGAGCACTGCACAGTGCCTCCTTCAGTCTGATAAAGGCTTTTTCACAGGCTGGTTCCCAGGTAATTTTCTTAGGCATCATTTTCTTTACCAGGTCAGATAGGGGGAGCGCCAGGGCACTGTACTTGGGTAAAAATGTCCTATAGTACCCTGCTGTCCCTTGAAAACTCCTGACCTGCTTCTGCATTTCTTGTCTGGGCCATGCCTTGATCCCCTCTATTTTAACTTGGTGAGGACAGAGTTGTCCCCGGCCTACAACATGTCCAAGGTATGCCACTTCTGCCATGGCCACCTGGCACTTCTCAGCTTTGACAGTGATCCCGGCCCCTTTGTATTCTGCCCAGCACTTCCCAAAGGTGGGACAGGTGTTCCTCCCAGCTTGCACTAAAGATGGCAATGTCATCCAGGTACGCCACTGCATACTCCTCAGCACCATTTATCACCTGGTTCACCAACCTTTGGAAAGTGGCTGAGGTGTTCTTCATTCAGAAAAGGCATTACTTTAAATTCAAATAAGTCTATTGGAGTGATGAATGCCAAACTTTCACGAGGTCTGTTAGTTAACTCGTCCTGCCAATACCCCTTTGTCAGGTCAATAGTCGTAAGGTAGGTCGTCCCTCCCAACTTGTCCAGGAGTTTGTCCATCTGGGGCATCAGGTGGGCATCTGACTTCATGACTGCATTCAGTCCATGATCATCCACACAGAAATGAGCAGAGCCATCTGGTTTGGGCACAAGGATTACTGGTGAGGACCAGGGGCTGTAGGATCTCTGGATTACCCCTAAATTCAGCATCTCCTCCACCTCCCTCTTAATGTCCTTTTGGACAGCCTCTGACACCCGATATGCTGTCCACTGTATGGGCGTCTGTGTCCATGTCTCCACATCGTGCATCGCTAATGGGGTTAGTCCAGGCTTGGCGCTAAACAGTGGGGCAAAGTCTGCTAGAACCTCCCTTACTTCCTGGATCTTGTCTTGGGCCAGCTGGAGAGACAACTTAACTGCCTCCATAGAGGACTCCCACTTGCTTTCTTCCAGCAAGTCCAGAAGGGTGTCTCCTTCATCCGTCCCCTCCCCAGGACTACATACTGCAAACACCGTGTCAGCCCTATTAGCATATGGCTTCATCATGTTGACATGGTACATTCTTTCTGTCTGTCTTCTGATAGGTAACTCTGTGCTATAGTTCATGTCATTTATCTTCCAAACCACTTTGTATGGTCCTGCTCACTCAGCCTGCAGCTTGTCTTTCCAGACCGGAATAAGGACCATGACTTCCTGACCCAACATGCACGAGCGAGCTGTGGCTCTGCGGTCATACCACACTTTTTGTTTCTGTTGAACAGCTGCCAGGTTGCTCTGGGCTGTCCCCATAAGCTCCTTCAGCCTTTCCCTAAACCTAAGGACATAATTCACTAAGGAAGTTCCTGGGTGGTGTGCTTGTCTTCCCAGTCTTCCTAGATCAAGTCTAGGAGCCCACGTACCAGGCATCCATAAAAGAGTTTGAAGGAGGAAAATCCTTTTGACTCTTGGGGCACCTCCTTGTATGCAAACAACAGGTGGGAAAGATATTTCTCCCAGTCCTTCCCATGCTGTTCAGCAAATGCTTGGAGCATTGACTTCAGGGTACCATTAAATCTTTCCACAAGCCCATTGACTTGCATGTGATAAGGTGTTGTGCATCTTTGCACCACCCTACACTTCTTCCATAATCATTTCATCAGGTCCGACATGAAGGAACCCCCTTAATCGGTGATAACCTCCAGCGGAAACCAACACAGGTGAAAATCCCAACTAAGGCATCTGCCACTTTGTCTGTCCTCAGTGAGGATAGGGTGACTGCTCCTGGATACTGGGTGGCATGATCCACCACACTCAGGATGAACCACTTCCCGGAAGAGCTGAGGGTATTTAATGGGCCCACGATATCCATTTCCACTATCTGGAATGGCTCCTCCACTATGGGCAATGGAATTAGGGTGGCTTAGGTTTTCTTACCCGTCTTTCCTATTTCTTGGCACCGGTGACAAGACCTGCAATACTCCTTCACCTGCTGGGTAAAGTTGGGCCAATAGAAATTCTGAACCAACTGCTGCATAGTGCACAAGATTCCCAGATGACCTGACAAGGGAATATCATGTGCAATCTTGAGCAACTGCTCATGCTACCCCTAGGGAATGACAAGCTGCCTGCCTATCACCCCTCCCTCTGTCTTCACAGCCTGAGTATACATCAGTCCATTTTCCCAATACACCTTATGTTTACCGTCACATCCCTGTACTCCATCAGAGTCTTCCCAAGCCCTCAGGCCCTCAGCTTCTCTAGACTAGGGTCACTTTTCTGAGCAGCTGCAAACTCCTTACACATTCCCAAGCCATGGGACAAGTCCTCTTCTGTCTCTAAACTAGGGTCCCTAGCACTAGCATCATGGCATTCAGGATCACTGTCCTCTCTAACCCTCTGACAATGGATTACCCCACCTTCTTCAGAGTAACCCTCCATAGCTGTGTGGTTAACTGCTACTAGGGAAATATCTACCCCCTTTTCATTAGTCTCCCTATCATGAGGCACAGGCTGGGGAATCAGCCTCCCAGTGATTTCCACACTGGCCTCTGTGGGGTCCAGGGAACTACAATTTCCCTTCCTGCTTGGCTATGTGTAACTGCACACACCATGCCCTGTTCGAGATTGTTGCCAAGGATGATGTTAACTGCTAACATTTTGGCTACAGCCATCTGTTGCACAGTTCCCCCTGTTTCTCCCCAGTCTAGGAGAACACTAGTGAGTGGCAATGTGATCTCCTCACCAGTGAACCCTTGCACAGTTACAAATTTATTGGGTATAAGTTGATCAGACTCTATCAGATCCCTTTTTACCAATGTTAGGGATGCCCTTGTGTCACTTAACCCTTGTGTCTGTACACCATTCACTGTGACTCGGCGCATGGTTCCCTCATGTTCATAGGCATGCTTCCAGGGACACACAGACAACCCACTTCTTTCCTAGCCCCATGTTGCTTATTGCTCACCCTTATGGGACACTGTCTGGTAATATGCCCAGTTTCTTTATAAACCAAACATTCCTTTCTTTTCTCAGAGAAATCTTTTCTCTGAAACCTGGGGCTAACTTGTTTCAGTGGAGGCAGTGAAGGTTTTAGCTGCCCTGAAGGTGCGTTCTTCCCTTTCTGTGCTGCCACGCCCACCTCATTTGCTCTCAGAGCAGGTCTGTTCTTGGCATAGCGGTCCGAGAATTCAGCAGCCTCTTGCACTGTTTTGGTATCTCGGTCCTCCAGCCAGGTTTTCAGCTCTGCTGGGCATGCCCCAAAAAACTGGTCTATCAAAATAGCATTTCAATTTTATCTTCAGAGTTTGCTTCAATTTCTTCCCACCAATGTTTTAAAAACTGACTATGTTTCATGGCTAGCTCCTCGTAGCTCATATCAGAGCATCTCCTGAGCTTATGGAATTTAGCTTTGTATGCTTCAGCAGTTAAATCAAACTTTTTTAAAAGTGTAGCTTTAAGTTTGCTATAATCATTACTGACCTCATTGTCCATTTGACCCAATGCATCCTGAGGTTTCCCTGTAAGTAACGGGGATAGCTGGAAGCTCCATGACCCTTTTGGAATTTTAGCCTGAACACAAACTTTTTAAAAGGAATTTAAAAAGGCATCCATATCCTCACCCTCTTTAAATACAGCTATCAATTTGGAATTCAATTTGTAACCCAATCCTGTAGTTCCAGTTAAACCCAAGCCACTTACCTGCTCTGGTGTTGATGGTTGGAGTCATAACTTCTCCAGTTCATGTGACCTCTGCTGCTCACGCTCCTCATGTTCAGCTTCTCACTGTTCTTGCTCTCTCTCTTCTCCTCTGCAGCTCGTTTCTCTTGCTCAGCGTCTCTCTGGAACTCCAGCTCCATTCTGCACAACTCAGTCTGCAGCCTGAGTGCTTCGGGCTCCAGAATGCTAGTGACCTTCCCTGCTGCTGTGGCCCTTAGCTGGCACTGGCCCTGCTGTCATCTTTACCAGATCTGGACACTGCAATGGCCGCTAGCCCCTCCATGCTCAAGGTTTGGTCCCTTACAGTCACAGTCAGTGACTCAATGCTCTGGGCATCTGCTGCCATCAGGGCATCCATGAGGTTCTTCTTGGTAGTTCTCTCCTCATACAGGACTCCTCTGTCCTGGCACAGCTGCCTCAAGTAGTCTACAGTGTGCCTCCTGTAGCTGAAAGCCATCTTCTTCCCTAACAACGGCTACTCTAACTTACACTTGAGAGAAAAAAACAGGAACTTGACTGTAAGGAAAATGATATAGTTCTGTTTCCTTTTAAAAATAAATCACTGCCTCATGCTAATGAGCTGTACAGTATTAAGCTGACACACTGAACAGTTAAAACTTGTGTTACCAATTTTATCTGCACTGCTGCCAACCAATCTGTCCAAAACCCACTCAGCAGGTCAGGCCCTCTGCTCACACAGTGCCAACCTCCAAGCGTAGTATTGTGAACAGGTAACAGAACAGGATAACACACCTGTCTGCATGTGGGTCTGAATCACCTTTTAGTCTCAAGTTCTGGGGGGATTCAAATTGTGAATCTTATGCTAGCGTACCCAAATGTACAGGATCAGATTGTTTGCTCTTTGGGGAGATGCCAGATATCTTTTGCCTAAGGACATCTAACCACGTATCCAAAATGAACCCTTAAAACTCTATAAAAGACCTTAGGTATATTCTTACCTTTTTCCAGTTTGATACCACCATCAAGCTTATGAACAGTTTTATCAGTCTTAACCCTCCATACGTCACATGCAAAAGAAATAACTTCGAACACACACCCAGGCAGCCTCTTTAAAAATACAGATTTACTTAAAAATGGATACAAATATGATAAATGTAGACACTGAACAATATATCACAAAGCATACGATCACATAAAGAAACAAGCATTTGTCAATGCCAAATGTTGATTGCGTTGGTCTGTTGAGCTTGCTCAGTGGCCCTATGTCACTCATTCATTCTGTTTCTCCCAGTGCTGCAGGCTGCACCTTTGTAGGGGCTCCTGTCTGTGTTGGCACATTTTTTTCTGCCACAAAGAAATCTGCAGCCGTCCTGACAGAGCTGTGTTGAGGTGGGTCACTCGCCCTCTCTCAGTCACTCATCCTGTTTCTGCTGGTGCTGCAGGCTGCCCTTTTGTACTGGGCTCCTGCCTCTGTTGGGTTTTTCTGACCACAAAGAAATGTGCAGAAGTCCTGACTCAGGTCCATTGAGCTACCTCACTCCCCCTCTGTTGCAGGCTGGCCTTTTGTACGGGGCCCCTGCCTGCATTGTCGCCTTTTTCTGCACACAAAACAATCCGCAGCAGTCATGATAGAGGTCTGTTGAGGTTGCTCACTCCCCCCCCACTCTCTCATTGTGTTTTTTCTGGCACTGCTGGCTTCCCTTTTGTACTGGACTTCTGCCTACATTGGCACCTTTTTCAGGCCACAAAGAAATCTGCAGCTGTCCCAACACAGCTCCGTTGAGGTCGCTCTCTCCACCTATCTCACTTGCTCATTCTGTTTCTCCTGGTGTTGCAGGCTGCTCTTTTGTACTGGGCTTCTGCCTGCAATGGCAGGTTTTGCTGCCCACAAAGAAATCTGCAGCTGTCCCGACACAGCTCCTTTGAGATGGGTCACTCTCCCTCTGTCACTCGCTCATTCTGTTTCTGCTGGCGCTGCAGGCTGCCCTTTTGTACTGGGCTCCTGCCTCAGTTGGTGGCTTTTTCTGCCCACAAAGAAGTCTGCAGCAGTCCTGACACAGGTCAGTTGAGGTAGATCACTCCCCCTCTCTCACTCGCTCATTCCATTTCTGCCAGTGCTGCAGGCTGGCCTTTTGTACTGGGCTCCTGCCTTCATTGTCACCTTTTTCTGCCCACAAAGAAATCCACAGCAGTCATGATAGAGCTCCACTGAGCTCACTCACTGTCCCCCCTCACTCACTCACTCACTCATTGTGTTTCTCCTGGCACTGCAGGTTGCCCTTTAGTACCGGGCTTCTGCCTGTGTTGGAACCTTTTTCTGCCCACAAAGAAATCCACAGCTGTCCTGACAGAGGTCTGTTGAGATTGCTCACTCCACCTGTCTCATTCGCTCATTCTGTTTCTCCTGACACTGCAGGCTGCCATTTTGTAGTGGTCTCCTGCATCTGTTGGTGCCTTTTTCTGCCCACAAACAAATCTGAAGCAATCCTGACAGAGCTCCATTGAGCTCACTCAGTACCCATCTCTCACTGGCTCATGCCATTTCTGTCAGTGCTGCAGGTTACCCTTTTCTACTGGGCTCCTTCCAGCATTGCCACCTTCTTCTGGGCACAAAGATATGTACAGCAGTCAAGATAGAGCTCCATTGAGCTCACTCACTCACTCCCCCTCTCTTAAATGTTCATTCTGTTTCTCCCGCCGTTGCAGGCTGCCGTTTTGTACTGGGCCCTTGTGTGCATTGCTGCCTTTTTCTGCCCAAAAAGAAATCTGCAGTAGTCTCAACAGAGCTCCATTGAGCTTACTCACTCCCCCTTCCTCACTCACTCATTCTGTGTCTCCCACTGCTGCAGGCTGCCCTTCTGTACTGGGTTCCTGCCTGCGTTCGTGGTTTTGTCTGCCCACAGAGAGATGTGCAGCAGTCCCGACACAGCTCTGTTGAGGTCACTGACTCGCCCTCTGTCACTCGCTCATTCCGTTTCTATGGGGGCTGCAGGCTGGCCTTTAGTACTGGGCTTCTGCCTGCATTACTGCCTTTTACTACCCACAAAGAAATCCACAGCAGTGATGACAGACCTCTGTTGAGCTCACTCACTCCCCCCCTCTGTCACTCACTCATTCTGTTTCTCCTGGTGCTGGAGGCTGCCCTTTCGTACTGGCCTCCTGGCTGCATTGACACCTTTTCTTGCCCAAAAAGAAATATGCAGCTGCCCTGACAGAGCTCCTTTGAGTTCACTCATGCTCCCTGTCTCACTCGCTCATTCTGTTTCTCGTGGTGCTGCAGGCTGCCCTTTCGTATTGGGCTTCTGCCTCGGTTGGCATTTTTTTCTGCCCTCAAATAAATCTGTAGCAGTTTTGACAGAGCTCCGTTGGCCTCACTCACTCCCTTGTCTCACTTGCTTGTTCTGTTTCTGCTTGTAGAGCAAGCTGCCCTTTTGTACTGGGCTCCTGCCTGCTTTGCTGCCCTTTTCTGCCCACAAAGAAATCTGCAGCAGTCATGATAGAGCTCCATTGAGCTCGCTCACTCACTCCCCCTCTCTCACTCGTTCATTCTGTTTCTCCCGCCATTGCAGGTTCCCTTTTGTACTGGCACCTGTGTGCAATGCTGCCTTTTTCTGCTCACAAAGAAATCTGCAGCAGTCCCAACTGAGCTCCATTGAGCTTATTCACTTCCCCTCCCTCACTCGCTCATTCTGTGTCTCCCACTGCTGCAGGCTGCCCTTTTTTACTGGGTTCCTTCCTGTGTTGGTGGCTTTTTCTGCCCACAAACACATCAGTAGCAGTCCTGAGAGAGCTCCGTTGAGCTCGCTCACTCCCCCTCTCTCAGTTGCTCATTCTGTTTCTGCCAGTGCTGCAGGCTGGCCTTTTGTATTGGGCTCCTGCCTACATTGCTGCCTTTTCCTGACCACAAAGAAATCTGTAGATGTCCTGGCAGAGCTCCATTGAGGTCGCTCACTCCCCCATCTCACTCGTTCATTCTGTTTCTCCTGGAGCCGCAGGCTGCCCTTTTGTACTGGGCTCCTGCCTCTGTCTGCATTTTTGTCTACCCACAAAGAAATCTGCAGCAGTCCCAACACAGTTCCTTTGGCCTCACTCACTCCCCCATCTCACTTGCTCTTTCTGTTTCTGCCAGCGCTGCAGGCTGCCCTTCTGTTCTGGTCCCCTGCCAGCATAGCCACCCTTATCTGCCCACAAAGAAATCCACAGCAGTGACAATTGAGCTCCTTTGAGCTTGCTCAGTCCCCCTGTCTTGCTTGCTCATTCTGTTTGTCCCACCGCTGCAGGCTTCCCTTTTGTACTCAGGCCCTGCATGCATTGCTGCCTTTTCCTGACAACAAACATATCTTCAGCAGTCCCAACAGAGCTCCGTTGAGCTCACTCACTCCCCCCTCCCTCACTTGCTCATTCTGTGTCTCCCAGAACTGCAGGCTGCCCTTTTGTACTGGGCTCCTGACCGCGTTTTCACCTTTTCCTGCCCACAAAGACATCCACAACAGTCCCGTCAGAGCTCAGTTGAGCTCGGTCACTCCCCTCCCCCTTAGTCACACGATCCTAATCTGTTCCAAACACTGATTTCTGACAGCGACTGCAGTGTTCTGCACCAGAAGCTCAGAAACACATTTTGGCCAGGATGTGAAAAATGACAGCTGTACTGTTCATAAGAAGGTGTGAAAAAATGCCAGTGTTGAAAATCTGGTGTGAAAATATCACTGATTTGCAAAATTACAAGGGTGCGTGTACTGAACAACACACGCTTGTAACACAGTCATTTTATGGAGTTTCATCACAATATTTTTAACATAGGCATATTAGGACCTCTGCTCATGAACAGTGTCAGAGTGATTTTCTTAATATGTACCGAACACTGATTTCCCACAGCAACCACGCTATTATGTGCCAGAAGAGTGAAAACACATTTCAGCCAGGATGTGAAAAAAGACAGTGGCACTGTTCATAAGAAGGTGTAGCAAAATGGCAATGCTGAAAATCTGGAGTGAAAATATTGCAAAGTTGCAAAGGTACAACTGTGTGTGGAAACTGCGCAATGCACATTTGTAACACACTCATTTTATGGACTTTCATCACCAAATTTTCAACATAGGCATTTAAGGACCTCTGTAAATGAACAGTGTCACTATCATTTTCATAATGTGTCCTGAACACAGATTTCCCACAGCAACCATGCTATTCTGAGCCGGAACTGTGAAAACACATTTCATCCAGGATGTGAAAAATGGCAGCTGTACTGTTCATAAGGAGGTGTAGAAGAATGGCAATGTTGAAAATCTGGAGTGGGAATATTATTAATTCATGAAGTTACGAGCGTGCATGCAAACTGCTCAATGCACACTCATAACACAGTCATTTTATGAAGTATCATCACCAAATTTTCAACATAGGCATTTTAGGACCTCTGCTCATGAACAGTGCCACACCGACCGCACTATTCTGCACTGAAAGTGTGAAAACACATTTTGGCCAGGATGTGGAAAATGACAGCTGTACTGTTCACAAGGAGATCTGAAAAAATGCCAGTGTTGAAAATCTGGTACGAACATATTGTAAATTTGCAAAGTTACAAGCGTGCGTAGCAACTGTGCAATGCACACTAGTAAAACAGTTATTTTTGGGATTTTTCCCACCAGATTTGCAACATAGGCTTTTTGAAAGCCCACCTCAGGAACACTGGCACTGTCATTTTGTTAATCAGCCCAGAAAGGTGAGGCCTGCTTAACGCCATGACATTGTCAGAATTCATAAGGAGTGGTCCCAAAAACCCCATGTTGAAAATTTGGTGCCAAAATTCTAAGAAAATACTGAGATACGCATAAAAGTTGGAAAAACCCTATTTATTCCATTATACAGCTTACTGGCAAACCTGTTTTTGGTATTATTGTCTTACAATGTCCCTGTGTTCTGGTCACTTTATAGTAACTCTTCACTACTATTTGCCTGATGAAATCTGATGCTTGTAAAGTCCCTGTTGTGCTAATTCTATGTAATGTAATCCTACACTTGTATTTGCCTGATGTTCATGTATGTACCTTGTAAAGTACCTTGTAATCTCCTGGGTCACACCTGAAAATAGGCACTTGGCTGTCTAGTGTGCTTACCCGGTTAACAAAAGCAAATAAATAAATAAATAAAATTTCCTCAGTTCCCGGTCAGCTTTGAAGAGTGCAGACATGTTTCCAGTCCACCAAGGATCATCGCGCTCAGCTCCACAGGTAAGTATGGGGTGAGGGGGTGCGGAGGCAGGTTGCGCATTGGGTGGGCACGGGTTGTGGGACAGGGGCAGGGAGACCACTGAGGGACCATTTCCTCATTTACAGGGTAAAAAAAGACATTGCATGACCATTTTTTCATTCACTGGGGCATGTAGCATGCTGGGGTGGGCTTCCCGCATGCCAATGGTGTCTTGTTTACTTGGGGGAGTAGCTGTAGCTGATGGGGGATTGGGCACCCCCACTGGCACACAACAAAAGGGGGGTTGTTACATTGTGCTGACGGGGATTGGGCAACCCTGTCAGCAGACAACAAAAGATTTGGGGGTGACATTGTGCCAATGGGGATTGGGCACCCCATCAGCAAACAACCAAAGTAGGGGGATTTACATAATGCTGGCGGGTGGGCTCCCCGTCAGCAAAATAAAGTGTGGGGCACATGCAGCCGAGTGGGATTGGGCACCCCATCGGTGGGGTGGGGGGTTTAATATTGTTTGTGAACATGGCAGAAGCTACTGCCATGTTCATAAAGAATGTCACTGTTTCAGGGTCCCACCCTGCAGTGTCGGGTCACTCCCTCATTGCAGAGAATGACTGACACTGCCATGACGAGGTGGATCCAGAATGCAGTGGCTAATTTTTTACAAGTTAGTGGCACACTGGCTGAATTAGTGTCAGCAGCACTGTGCCATGACATTGGGGGAAGCGAGACAAGCCATTACAGGCTGTAGGGGCAGTGGCCACAACAGTGCCCCGCCTTCACAACCTGCTTGTGGAGAAATCTGCCACAGCATGTTTCTTGTGCATGCACGCAGTCAACATAAAAAGGTTAAAGTACAAAACATAAACTCCTACCACAATACAATTAGACATTTTCTATCTAATGTATTACCTCTGTACAGTGCTTAAGTTAGTTCTTGTTTGTTAAGAGCACACAAGAACTAAAAGTACCAACTTTGAGACGAGAACAAAGTTATCACTGCCAGGTTATTAAGTTACTAATCCTTCATGGAGAAAACATTTAAACATGCACTACTGCTTTGCCACATTAAATAAGATTATTAAGAAAATAAGTCAACTGTAAAGCTCTATCCTGGAAAAATACATAGTAAAATCTGGACCCCACTGTAAAGTAAGAAATTGCCTCTCACTTGGGATATCCTGGGTAAATACATGATAAATATGTGTAGAAGGAGGAGCCCACTTAAAAAAAAAACAAAAAAAAAAGATATTGCATCTCCACTGTACTATCCCGAGTAAATACAGTGTAAAAACTGGGTCAAACAGAATCCCACTGCAAAGAAGATATCACAACTCACCTGGGCTATCCTGTGTAAATATATTGTAATATTGTAAAAGCAGGACCCTACATCGAACCCCACTGAAAGGCAAATGTTGCATGTGTGCTGATCTGTCCTGGAAAAATATGTTGTACAAGCATCCAGATCACCTGTCTTGTATCTGTCTGGCACATTCCTGGTGGTCTAGTGGTCCCCCCATAAGGGCATCTGATCCCCCTAACTCACCCTCTAAGGCCTCCCCCCCAGCCATGGTCACATAATGCAAACTACAGCAATAGCTATGATGGGTACAGCCCTCTGCTCACCACCTCAATGGGTTTCCATCTGACAGTCTCTGAACAATCACAAGTATTATACAAACACCTGTTTGTACTGTACTCATGATCGCTCACTGACAATCAAATGGTGGCAAGCCAAGGTGGTGAGCAGAGGGCAGTGCAGCAGGTTGCTATCACTACTGTCATACTTTGGCTTAGGTGATCTGAGTGGGGGGGATTGTGGAGAGGGGGGTCCTGAGCAGTTGGGCTGACAGAGGATCAGATGCCCTTATGGGGGGAAGACCACTAGACTACAAGGAATATTCAAGACAGCCACCAGATGGTCATTTGGGGGTGCAGGAACCACTACACCACCAGGAATATTTGAGACAGCTACATGACAGGTGATCGGCAGTGAGGGACCACTAGACTAGCAGGAATAGTCAAGGCAGCTACAGGACAGTCCATCACAGGGTACAGGAACCACTACAACACTAAGAATATTTGAGACAGCTACAGGATGGGTGAATAGAGGGGTGGGGGGACTACTAGACCAGAAGGAATATGTAAGACAGCTATAGAATGGGGGGGCATGCATGCATTTTAATGGGCCAATACTGGGCATGCAAATGGGTCATAGTGCCTTCCATGACCAAATGGGTCATTAGCATGTTAGGGCTAAATATTCCTAACCCTGCGCTATCCAGTTTGATCCACGCTAACTCCATTGCACTCCTGTCAGCCATATTCAGTCTGGTCCTGTGTCATCATAGTGCATAGTCACTATGCACTTTATTGACATGGACGCATATTTAGACCATTTGCAGGCTCCAGTTGCAGTGAGCAAGACCACAAATGGCCAGCTCTGATTATGGGGGCCTATACTCCATAGACCAGTGGAACCCAAAGTCCATGAAACAATGGCTAATGGGGGTAAGAAAGGCTTGCTAATAGCCTCAAGATACTGTTGTTCTAACTTGTAACAGCATGAAACCAAACACGTTTGGCACTGACTTGTGCTTGTTTGTTTGAGCAGCAAAACATACATAGCACTACCATGTCAGCCAAATGCTTCATTTAATACAAACAGAAAAATATCACACAAGTACATATGTAGGAGACAATCTTACAAGTCAAAGCAGAACAGTGCATTCAATGCCAGGGTCCATGCTATCACAAGTACATAATTAGGCACCACCATAGGGCAGGTATCAGCTAAATGTAATCCCAGTTCAATGTCATAGTTACTTTTTCTTACTGCTTACATGTTTGTTTATATTGCTAAATAGAGGAGACTCTGCCTAAAAGAAGAAATTGATCTGAAGTCTCACCTCCAACTCCTCACCCACTAGCACCATTGGAGCTTATAGTACCATGCATGTCCCAGAGGGAAGATAGCCATTGGACACAGGCACTAATAAACCTGTAACTTTATTAACAATCAAGCAGTATTTCCAAATAAACTCCTTACAAATGCAAATAAAGTGTAACCACTAAAATATTTCCACAGGATTGCCAGTACAAAAACTGGACAGAGTGTGACATGATCTTTGCTTACCTTAGTAGGGAAAGTACCTTTAACCTAGCAAACAAACAGATTTACTAAAAAACTAGACAGCCTGTTTAACTCAATTGTAGGATCATCACAATGTCTGTCTGCCTGTTCCAGCCCCGTGACCCCACCACCAGAAACAGAAATCCTGATCTCAAATCACCTTGTGCTCCAATAAAGTCTGTGAAGGAATTAAGCAGAGAAGCTATAAAACAAAGTCCCCTTACAGCTGTGCTTCAAAGACTGTACAGTTGCTGATGTAAGACTGCTGCCTGGGGAACTACATAAAAAAAACAACATCATTAAAAGATTAAGAAGTACTGGAGCTCTTCACCCCTGCCAACAGGGCATTGTTTAGATAAAAATGTGAGAAGAGGGCTTAGGTGCCCTTTAAGACTAAAACAAGCTGCATCTGCTGTTTATACTGAGTGTATCCACTGATTGTAATTTGAGATGGCATGAGAATGCTGCATGTATGAAAGGACCCCCCCCCCAGCATAGTGATTTCAATAGAGGAATAATTGTGGTTAATCTCAAATCGTGCCCGATGAGGTCAAGTGCCCTTTTCCAAAGAATAGCAAGGCGTATGTAGGGCTCCAACCCTGAAGCCATAACAACCACAGTTTCCTCCCATTCCCAACAAGAGGATTTTCCTCCAGCTGCCAGCAAACCTGCATAACAACAAAGATAGATAGGTAGATAGACAGACAGACAGATAGATAGATAGATAGATAGATAGATAGATAGATAGATAGATAGATAGATATAGAGATAGAGAGACAGAGAGAGGCAGACATACACAGAGAAACAGAGAGAGAAAGAAACATAGAAACACAGAAGATGACAGAAGATGACAGAAGACATAAAGAAACAGAGAGAAACATAGAAACATAGAAGGTGACAGCAGACAAGGACAATGTGTCCCACCTAGTCTGCCCCTTTTCACTTCTTAATACACAGAAAAAGAGACAAAAACAGAGACAGACAGAGCAGGGGCTTATTGGTTCACTGTTTTTTATTTTTGTTTATTTATTTATTTATTAATGGTGTAGGAATTACAAACCTTTGAGCCAGTGATTCTTTTACAAAGGCTCCTAATCATGGTTAGATACAGGTACAATAAATAGTCAATTGATACAATACATATACACATTTTGTTAGGGTAGTGTAAATACAAGGCAGGATGCAATAGTGCAATTTATGTACAAGCAGGGTTTGAGAGGTAGAAGGCTGTACAGAAATCGTTTGTCGAAGGTGGAATGATGCCAGGCAAATGAGAGGATCAGGTGGGCAGGAGCTAAGGGTAATTACACTAGTGGGTGGTGCAGAGGTGGCTTTGGAGTGAGGATTTGAAGAGCCTGAGTCTGTACTCATTCAAGATGGAAGCAGGGAGGGAGTTTATCCAGGTTGGTGCTCTGTAGAAGGACCTCTGGGCCAGGGCAGTCCTGACTCTGGTCATGTGCAGCAATGCTTTAGTTGAGCTACCGGTGGAGACATCAGTGGGGGCAGGCTAAATCAACACTTAGAGTCCAGGTGAGGTGAAGAGGCAGGTCTGATATTGGAGTCACTCCTTGAGGTCCAGTAGGTTAGATAGGGTGTAAAGAGTGCAAGTGTGGATGAACTTAGCACAACCTGTAAGGAGGCAGCAAGCTGTGTTGAGGGAGATTTTAACTTTATGGAGGGCTGTGTAGGTGGCAGCTCTGTAGACAAGGAGCCCATAATCTATGAGGGAGAGGACTGAGGAGGTAATAGCAAGCCTAAGGGCTTCAGGGGGGAGGCAGTCCCTATGGTAGAAGAGCAGGCCAATACGTGAGTTGACAGAGCAGCAAAGGAGGTGGATGTGGTCATTGAAGAATAGTGCCAGGTCAAATGTTATGCCAAGGTATTTGAGACTGTGAACCTATTCTATGGGGGTGGAGACCATTAGTCATAATTGAAAGCAGGGAGCCATGGAACCTGCTCTGGTTGTGGGCGAAGAGCATGGACTTTGTCTTTTTATGGTTGAGAATGAGTCTGTAGTCAGTGAACCATGACTCTGCCAGGCTGAAAGATTTTTGGAGGATGTCTTGCAGGGTTTGTGGGTCAGGGTGGGAGGAGAAGAGTACTGCATCATTGGCATAAAGGAGGACCCATTCAGAACAGATGGTGGGGAGGGTGCTGAGATAGAGACTGAATAGTAGAGGACCAAGGATTGAGCCTTGAGGTATGACAGAGATAACTGGGTAGCAGCAGGAGATGGTGTCATTTATTTTTTGACACATTGGGAGTGGAAGGAGAGGTAGTTGGTGAACCAGGTGGTGACACCCTAAGAAAGGCCAAGATGGGCAAGGGTGGACAGGAGTAGTGGGTGGGTAACTGTGCCAAAAGCCTTCAACAGGTGTAAGAAGTCCACCCCGCAAGGTACCCCTGTTGAGAGCAGAGTGTAGATAGCTGGAGAATTCCAGGAGGGCTCTGACAGTACTATGGCCTGGGCAAAAACCATGCTGTTCCAAACAAATGAGGTTGTGGGAGGAGAGACATTCAGAGAGCTGGTCCACAACTATCTTTTCTAAGGCTTTGGAGAGAGAGGGGGAGGATAGAGATTGGATGATAGTTCCCTGGGGTGGTATGGTCTCCGCTTTTGTATATGGGGGTGATAACCACTACCTTCCAAGAGGAGGGGAACTGGCCAAAGCAGAGGGCACAATTTTTGATGTTAATGGGGGGGCCAATACATCCAGAACCTGGTGGAGCAGTCTAAGATCAAGTGAATTGTTACTGTGGCTGGGGCCATTAAGGACTTTCAGGAGTTAGAGTTTAGTCTCCTGTACTGAAAGTGCACAGAAATAGAAGGGGGGTGAGGGAGGTGGTGGGGCAGTGGGAGTGGGGTCAAAGAAGTTGGGGGGAGCACTGAGCTAAGGTCAGAGAAGGTAGTGTTGAGGGTATCAGCAATGCAGTATGGATCAGAGGAGATGGTCCCATTGATATTGATTTGGGATGGGGTGGGGACGGGGATTTACCATTAAGTTCCTTAATGTTGTCCCAAATTTTGAGGGAAGAACCCCAAGAGGAGGTTAGAGCAGACCTGTAGCAGCTAGCTTTCATCTTGCAGATGGCCTCAGTGCATTTACTATGGGCCTCACAGTGGAGTTGCCTATCAGAGGGCTTGCCAGAGTCAATGGCTCTGTGCCAGAGGTTGTCCCGCTTTCGCATTTGGTTTAGTAGGGATTGAGTGATCCAGGGAGTGTTAGTGTACTTGTCTATATGTTTGGTGAAGGGAGTGAATAAGTCACAGGCTACACTGAAGGTGTGGATGAAATAAGTGAGAGCTGTGTCAATATCAGGCACTTGGGTAAGTGGGGACCAGTCCCAGTGAGCAAGGTAGGTTTTTAGTTGCTCCAGCTTACCTGGTTTAAGTAGACACCAGAAGATGGCTTTGGAGGGTGGCTTTTGTGCTGTGCCAGACCAGAACCAGATAACAGGTGAGTGATTGCTAAGGGCATTGGGAAGGACAGTGGTGTCAGATATTTTGTGGAGGTGATTAGATAACATGATGTCCAGAAGAGAGGTGGAGCCATTGGCGGGGTTGATCCAGGTGGAGTGGGTGACTAGTTGGGTAAGATCTAGGGCCGTGACAGCATCTTTTGGCTGGGAGGCAGAGCTGGAGAGACAATTAATGTTAAGATCTCCCAGCCTAAGCCTAAGGAGAGGTGGTCAAGTAACAAATGGAGGGCAAGTTTCTGGTTGCATGGGGGAATATAGGTGGCTTTGATGAATAATTGCACCCTGGAGGAACTGGGAAGGACTTTGATAGTAAGGTCTTGAGCACCATGGGCAAGCTGTGGGGTAGGGAGAGCATGTGCAAGAAAAGAGTCACTGAGGTAAATGGTGCAACCACCTCCCCCTTTCTCTACCCTGTCTTCCCAAAAACAGAGTAAACTTAGGAGGTGACAAAGGAGTCAAGGTAATTTTTGAGAGCCATGTCTGTACTATGGAAAGGATTTCAGGTTGCTGTTGGGAGATCCAACCCTGCAGCCTGTCAAATTTTTTTACTAGGCTGCACATGTTCATTGTGACAATACAAAGCCTAGGTGAGAGGGGGTGTATGTAGGGGCGGGTCGGGGGGTACCCCATTTGGGGTGGATGTTACTTGACATCAGGAGGAGAAGAGAAATCCTTCTAAGAAGCACCTGGTGGGCCCTGTGGTGGGGTGAGGCAGAGGCAAAGGTACATGAGCATTCCAGAGGGTGAACAGGGATGGGAAGAGAGTGAAGGGTGGGAAAAGCCCAGAAGAGGGAGACTGAGGTGAATCATTGAAGAGGGAAAACGGTAGGTCCAGATAAAATGGGGGCTGGGGTGGGGTGGAGAGAGTAGGGGAATGGTGCAGATAGTGAGATGGGACCAGTGGGAAGAGGACAAGGTGGGTAGAGTGTGAGGATGAAGGGGAGGTCGGTACGGGGGTAGGGGAATAGCAGATAAGGAGAAGAAATGCAAGAGAGACAAGGGTGGTGTGCTGCTGGACAGTGCAAGGAAAGGACATGGCAAAGGTATCTTGACAGCAGAGCAGGATGAGCTATAAGGGGATGCTAAAAGCTCCAAGTAATGAGGCAGTAAGGATGGTCCAGCGGTAGGGTCACAGACTGCGGTGGCAAGAGTAGGAGTCACTGGCAGAATGACTCCAGCTGTACTTTCAGAATTCAAGAAAGTCCCACTGTTCTCATACTGACAATGTGGGTGAATAGATTCTCTCATTATGCTTTGGGTGCCCAGATTTCCAGGCAGTTTCCAAAAAAACAAACAAACATCAGAATCTAGCTAAAGGGGTCCAGTTTATCTAGGTTAAGGTGCTTATTTATAAAAAATACATAATTTTTATGTATTTTCAATGTTTTTGATTAAAAAAAAACAAGATGGTGACTGCCACAATTTTCTTTCTTCTCACAAGTAAATCATGTAAATAAGCACTCACGATCAGTTTATTTTTTTAACGTTCGCATTTGTGGTTATCAAAAAAATCCTTATAACTCTGAAACTGCATAATATTTTTTCATGCAGCCTTTGAAAGGCATAACCTTGGCATAGGCCTCTTCAACCCTGAACATTTCATGAAGAAATTTCACACCATCTAGGTTGTATGTGAGAGCAAACAAAACCCTCACTGTTAAGTACAGGGAAACCAAACATATTTTTTTTCTATTTTTTTGGCACTCTGTGTCTCGAACATTGAACAAGATGCCATCACAAAACCTGTCACATCTTGAGACTCTGACAGATTGACTGTGTGTGCCACATTTTGTGCTAGTTTGTCAAATAATGCCACAGTTATTAAGGTGCACAGATTTGGGTTTAACATTAAACAGACTACTCAACCATAAATATATATATATATATATATATATATATATATATATATATATATATTAACTGTGCCTCTATAGGTAGGGCTGAGCAGGCACTTTAATGTTAAACCCCAGATTGTGCATGTTAATAACTTTGCAACTGTTCAATGGGTTTGCAAGAGATTTGGCATAGACAGTGTTGAATGGTAGATCTCTTGATATGCCAAGTTACGTTTTGAAGGGGTTGATGGATTTTGTGCAGTGAATTGTGAAAAAAAAATGCTTTTTTCGACAATTTTTTCCAATTTTCCCTGTTTTTTTTTCCCTCATTGCACTACTACCGCACCGTTTGGTATTGTGGCCTGAAATTTTCAGGGTAGAAGGAAGTTATCCTTTGGAACAATTCAGCTTTGGTTTGATGAAAAATATAACTCCATTCCAAGGTTATTACATTTTAAAAAATGTCTGTTCTGAGCATTCTCAGCTCAGTTTTTGGGATAGAGGCACAGTTTCAATGAAGGATTCCTGGTCACAAATGGCTCACGAAAGAGATTGTGAAAAGGGATCCCTTTTTGCAAGAATATCCCTGTTCATCAACTGTCAGTTTCTTTTCTTGCTTAGCAATGGGAGAAAACAAAACCTTATAACTTGCTCCAGGGAAGTTTTTTATAAAAGCCAAGGACTGGGTTTTGGAGAGGGGGGCATCCTCTACCCACCCATGCATTTGGTTTTTTGTAGTTATTTAAAAAATGGAAGTTTTAAACCTTAAAAAAGGGATCTGCTTGCAAAAAGTGATCACGAAGAGGGACTGGCTCCCGAAAAGGGATCATGAAAAGGGATTTTTAAAGGCCACTGCAAGGAAATGGTTTAAATTTTCAGGCTGAAATTTTCAGGGTAGAAAGGGCTTGCGCTAAGGATGTGGTATTTGCTGATTTGGTGAAACAATTTACATTGATTCCATAGTTATGGGACTTTAAAATCCCTTGTTTTGTTATCTCTTTTCACGAGCTGATCCCTTTTCTCAATCCCTGTTCATGAGCTATCAAAATCCCTTTTCATGAGGGGGAGGGCCACATGGCCCTACCTCACAAAAAAGATCAGCTCATGAAAATTTTTTAAGACAAGGGATTGGCTCATGAAAATGGATTGTGAAAAGGGATTTTTAAAAGGGCACTGCAAACAAACAGTTTTGAATTTCAGGCTGTAATTTTCAAGGTAGAAAGGGATTGCCCTAAGGACATGACATTTGCTGGTTTGGTGAAACAATTTACATTGGTTCTATAGTCATGGGACTTCAAAATCCCTTTTCATGATCCCTTTTTGTGAGCTGATCCCTTTTCTAAATCCCTGTTTGTGAGCTGTCAGAATCTTTTTTCATGATGGGAGAGTCACATGACCCTCACCTCACAACAGGGATTGGCTTGAAAAAGGGATTGCAAAAGGATCAGCTGCAAAATTGTGAAAAGGATTTTAAAAGGGCACTGCAAGCAAATGGTTTGGAATTTTGGGCTGAAATGTTAAGGGTAGAATGGGCTTTCTCTAAAGATGTGACTTTTGCTGGTTTGGTGATAAAATTTACTTTGCCTCCATAGTTATAAGATTTTGAAGTTGGGATTTTTTCATTACAGAGTGATGGAAGTGTGATGGGAGATGCAGTGGAGGGCCCTGCGCTCCTACAGGGAGATGGATACTATTATGCAGTTATGTTGTTTCAGTGTCCTTTTTTATGCAGTAGTGGGAGTGCAAGGCCTGGAGGGCCCTGCGTTTCCTCAGGGAGATGACAGTTCATTACAATGTCTGCACACTTATGGATAAATAGGAGAGCAGAGCCCACTTACCCCACCACAGCCTTACCATCCACAGACCAACAGACAATGGGGTGTACCTTGGGGACATCAAACCTAACTCTTGCCCCATTCTCCTATACCGTACCATGTCAGCTTTCTTATACATGGAATGGTTTGAGAGTTAGGGCTGATGTCCACAAGGCAACCCTATCACCTGTTGGTCTGTGGACAGGGGGGTGGGGTGGGGTGGTCAGGCAAGGGAGGTGTTAGGGTGTCAACCCTAATGTCTCATTTCCTTACTTTTGTCTCTCCAACCCTAACCAATGAATTAATGAAGTTTATTTGCAATGAATAGATGTATTATCGATATCTATACACGCACACATATATATATATATATATATATATATAAAATATATATTATGGTAGCACAGTAGTGCTACCATAGTTAGAGTTGAGGAGCCATTTACATGTTAAACAAACATTTTTGCACCTTACTAACTTTGCAACCATTTGATGGATTTGCCTGAAATTTGGAATACTTGATCAAGACCCATATGCCTTGAGATCTGCCAAGTTTCATACCGGTCAGATAAATGGCTGCAGAGTTATTAAGCATGATCTGTGCATGCATTTATGCTTTTTTTGGAATTCTACGGTCGTGCCTACAGGTTGCACGTTTTGTGCGTCTGGTCCAAAATCTTCAGGGAATGTGTGACCAGGTTCCCCAATGTGCCTTTCAAAGATTTCATGAAAAAATATTAAACGGTTCAAAAGTTATTCAAAAAACAAGTTCCCATTATAAGTCAATGGGAAAAGTTAACAAAAAGTTCAACAGTGTCGCAAATGCAGTTTTCACTTTCGCAAATGGCCCTTTTACTGTCACAAATCCGCCATTTTGTTTTCAGTGATCAGAAAAATGCTTGGCATTTAAATTTGGGACCCTTTAGCAACTTAATTCTTTTTGTATTCACCTAGTCGGACCCTGAGGATGATAGCCATGTCTTTATTTTGGAGTAAAACACCCCAGAAATATGTTTTTCACATTTCTGGAAAGTAATTTCACAAAGGTACTTTCATTTGCGACACTGTCGAATGAATTTGCAGCTTTAGCCGAATGCGACGAATACTTTTCTAGAGCTGTGGAAAATGACAGCAATTCTTTGGCACCCCTGCTGCAAAAGAACGGTTTGTGTTTTTGGCTGAAATTTGGAGGGAACGCAGCTGACATCTCACAGATGTGCCTTTCAGTGTCTCATTTAAAAAATATTACATGGTGGCAAAGTCATGGCACTCCAAAGTTGACACTTTTTCCTATAGGATAACATTACGACGTCCGACGAATTGCAGCAATCTTTTGCCGCCCTGCTGCATAATAACCGTTCGGTCTTTGGGCTGAAATTTGGAGGGAAGACAGCCAACATCCCACAGATGTGCCTTTCAATGGTTTGATGAAAAAATTTTACAGGAAACCAAAGTTATGGCACTCCAAACTTATCTTTTTTCCCCATAGGATAACATTACGGCGTTCGCCGCGCCTTTCCAGGGCCGTATCTCAGAAATAGTGCGAGATACGGACTTTTCGTCAGAAAAATTCTTAGCCCCCTAACAGAAGCTAAGTACAAAACTAGCCAGGAAAGTCATAAATCATATGACTTTTAAATTTTTTTCTACGTCATACGGTTCCTGAGATATAAGCAATTTAGTATTCCAACTCCTCATTTTCTGCTCCGAGACCCATTATTATGCATACATTCTTTGTACTCACTGTCTTTCTCTATGAAGCTTTTGGGTAAAACCAGCCTGTGCGCTTCCATTACTGTTACCATTGCCCTTTTTGCTTGCAGTTCTGTACCCATTTCACTTACCGTTCACGTCTACACAACCATGTGCGTTATCCTTTGCGTTTTCATTTGCACTTGTGTTTCCGTTATTTTTTATCATTTATGTCTACAGTACTGTTTCTCTTTCTGTTTTGCTTTGTGTCACCATGCCCATTACCCTTCGCATTTGCGGGCACCATGTTCTATGTGACAAGACATCACTTGGCAGACCATTACCATCTATGCCACCATGTGTGTTACCCTTTCTGTTCTCATTCATGCTTGTGTTACCATGTGCGCCACTGTTAGCACTTCTGTTTACATTGCTGTTCCTGTTACTATGTCACAAGACATGAGCGGTGAGTTAGAGCCACGACCCCAATCGCAATTCAATGCCAGTTGGGGGTGGGCTAGGGGTCAAGGGGGTTTCAACCCTAACACTGAATTTCTCACTTTTGTCGCTGTGGAACAACCCTAACTGATGCATTAAATGGGTTTTGCCTCTAACATATATATATATATATATATATTGAGCAAAAACTCATTCTTATCAGTCTGGTATTCCACATTGAGCAAAGTGAAAGAGAAATTGTTAGAGTTGAAACCCTGCACCAGCCCACCCCCATCTGGAGATGGGGTTGCGTGAATCATCGATCCTAAGTGTCACCCCATCACATGTGGAAAGAAGCTGAGGAATAGGAGAACGGGGTGACAGTTAGGATGGATGACCCCAATGCACACCCCGATTCCAGTTGGGGGGTGGGATGGAGGGGTGCAAATGGGGTTTCAACCCTAACATGGAATTTCCTCACTTTTGTCGCTGTCGAACAACCCTAACTGATGCATTAAACGGAGTTTTTTGCCTCTAATTTCCCTTCTTTTTGAGAATGATAATGAGAAATAGTGAATGTAATGCAGCAGCAGGAGCGCGGGGGTGATGTCTTGTCGCATTGTAACATTGTGCCCGCAAACACAAATTGTAATGCGCATGGTGACGCAAAGCAAAACAGAAAGATGAACAGTACTGTAGACAGAAATGTTAAAAACAATGGAAATGCAACCTCAAATGAAAACGCAAAGGGTAACGCACATGGTGACATAAACGTGAACGGTAAGTGAAACGGGTATGGAACCGCAAGCAGAAACGGTAATGGTAAGAGTAATGTAAGTGCACAGGCTGGTTTTACCCAAAAGCTGTATAGAGAAAGACAGTGGGTAGAAAGAATCT
Organism: Neoceratodus forsteri; assembly: GCA_016271365.2. Lineage (NCBI taxonomy): Eukaryota > Metazoa > Chordata > Ceratodontiformes > Ceratodontidae > Neoceratodus > Neoceratodus forsteri. The sequence goes on from CM028130.1 coordinate 63,609,168, forward strand.
ATGCAAAATAATGACTCTCGGAACACAAAAATCAGTAGTTGTAATAGTAAATTGCTTATATTTCAATAACCGTACGACATAGAAAAAAATTGAAAAGTCATATGTATTATCACTTTCCTGGCTAGCTTTATATGTAGCCCCCTATAATTTTTTGACAAAAACTCTGTATCTCGACCGCTTTATGTCATAGGCCCTCAAAGCGCGTGACGCCGTAATGTTATCCTATGGGAAAAACAGAAGTTCGACTGCCATAACTTTTGAACAGTTTAATATTTTGTCTAAAATCTTCAAAGGCACATTGGGGACAACGCCGTTCCTTGAAGATTTTGGGCGATCGGCAAACCGTGCGACCTGTAGGCACGACCGTAGAATTCCAGAAAAAGCGTAAACGCATGCGCAGATCACACTTAATAACTCCACAGCTGTGTATCCAACCGGTACAAAACTTGGCAGATCCCAAGGCATATGGGTCTTGATCATGTATTCCAAATTTCAGGCAAATCTGTGAAACAGTTGCAAAGTTATTAAGGTGCAAAATTTTGGGTTTAACATGTAAATGGCTCCTCAACCCTAACTATGGTAGCACTACCGTGCTACCATAATACACACACACACACACACACACACACACACACACACACACATGTATAGTTAGGGTGAAACTGCACTTCAATGTTGAAGTTCAAACTTTTAAACTTTGAGGGGTATTAACTTTGGAGTTGTTCAACAGATTTGCATGACATTTGGCATGCATATTCTCTTAGGGTGGATCTCTTGATCTGCCAAATTTGGTGGGAATCTGCTAAGTGGTTGCTGAGATATAAAGTGTTGAAAAACAGAAAAATCTATTTTTATGTTAATTTTTTTGTCATCCTGTATCTCACAAATGGCTTTAGGTACTGGTACAAAATGTTCAGGGTAGAACGCCTTTGACTCACAGATGTGCCTTTTGAAGGTTTGATGAAAAAGTTTTAATCCATTTAAAAGTTATTAAAGTTTTAATTTCCCATTATTTCCTGTGAGAAAAAATAAGTATTCAGCACGAAAATGGGAGGTCCCATTTTTGAAAATGGAAGGTCCCATTTTCAAAAATGAAACTTGAAACTTTGAAGCCTTGTAACTTTGGAACCATTGAATGGATTTTCATGAAAGTTGGTTTGTTTAATGTTATGGATAGGTCTCTCAACCTGCCAAATTACGTACAAATCCATTTAGCAGTTTTTGAGATACAAAGTGTTGAAAATACAACATTTTGTGCTTTTGATCATTTATTTCTCAACCTGTATCCCAGAAATGGCTTTAGGTATTGGACTGAAGTTTTCAGGGTGGAAAGCTTTTGCCTCACAGATGTGCCTTTTGAAGGTTTCTTTTTTTTTTATAAACTTTATTTTATTCTGGAAAGACTGCGATACATGTGCATTTATTCACTTATCCACAAGGGGGAACGAGATTCACAGATTTCAATCATCATTGACAAGTAACAGATTGAAACACATCTATCTAGGCTTTCTATTACAATAGTGATTATCTTCTAAAAGATCAAACACTTCCAAATAGGGTGAAATCACTCTTCATTTGATGACTATAGGAGGGAACTTCTGCACCTAAGCTGCACTCTTCACTCATGTGATTAAAACCTGAACCCTCCAATCTTCCCCTCCAAGGGAGGGTTGTGGAGTGTCAATGGCTGTAAACAGGATTTATTAAAATAGAGGAAACCAAGGCTCTCCCATGGCAGCCTCCATCAGAGCCCAAATCTCCTCATATCTACCCACTTGACCTCATACTCTGTATTGCATTTTCTTCAGTCTCACAATTTTCAGGAGAGAATTCAGCCATGTGGCCAGTGTAGGGACCCGGTCTCCCCTCCAAAGACTTTTGAAAGTTTGGTGAATAAATATTAACCCATTCAAAAGTTATTAAACTTTTAATTTCCCATTATTTCCTATGTTCAAATTTAAGTGTTCAACATGAAAATGGGCATTTGCGAAAATTAAGTACTGTTTGTGAAAATGGAAGGTCTCATTTTTGAAAGTGATGACAGTAAGCGCAGTATAATGGTAGTCAAAGGGTGTTCAACTTAGGTTGATATCTTTGCCATTTTTAGGAATTTTGGCCAACACTGACATTTTGTTACTCAGTCCCAAAAGGTGATTTCATGGTCGCTGCACAGAATCACCTTTTGGGACAAATTAGCGAAATGAAAGTGCAACTGTTCATGAGGTAGGGTCTCAAAATGCCCATGTAGCAAATTTGGTGAATCAATTCCAAAAAATAATTGTGCTGCGATCATGCGTTGCACAGTTTCTATGCACACTAATAACTTCACCAATTTTAAATACTTTCACTCCAGATTTTCAATATTGCCATTTCTTTACACCTCCTTATGAACAGTACAGCTGTCATTTTTCACATGCTGCCCTAAATGTGTTTTTGCACCTGTGGCGCACAATGACATGGTCACTGTGCAAAGTTAACTTTTGGGACAGAGTAACAAAATCACAGTTGCAATTCTCATGAGGGGAGGTCCCAAAAAGCCCATGCTGAAAATTTGGTGGAAAAATTCCAAAACTAATCATGTTATGACCGTGCATCGCACAGTTTCTGTTAACGCATTTAACTTTGCCAATTTTTCATATTTTCACTACACATATTTACATTATCATTTCCCCACACCACCTAATGAATAGTACAGCTGTAATTTTTCAAATCCTGCCAAAAATGTTTTTCTGCACCAGTGATGCAAAATGGTGTTAACAGTTGTGTGGAATTACATTTTGACAGGGATTAGAAAGGTTTCTGTATTGGGTACATGTGGTGAGGCTATAAAAAGGTTATGTTGAGCATTTGTGGTAAAACATTATTTATTATTCAATTCAATTCAATTCAATTCATCTTTATTTTTAGAAGGCGCTTTTCTTAAAATCAAAGCGCCTGTACAAATTCACAAAACAATAAATACAATAAAATTAAAGCTAATATAAATCCTTAAAAGCTATGCTAAAAAGGTGGGTTTTCAAAGCTCCCTTAAAACTCAGGATGGTGGGGCAATCTCGCACCTGACGAGGTAGAGAATTCAACAGGGTTGGTGCCATAAAAGTAAACGATCTAGCACCTGATGTTTTCAAATGAACCCTGGGAATCTCTAGCAATCCCTCGTCAGTGGATCGGAGGGAGCGGGAGGGATTGTAGGAGCAAAGGAGCTCTTTCAGGTAGGTAGGTCCCAGATCATGTAGGGCTTTATAGGTCAGTAAACTGACCTTGAAGGTGATTCGCCAAACACTGGCAGCCAGTGCAGTCCGTGAAGCACAGGCATTATATGGCTGACCTAGAAGATCCAGTCAACAACCTGGCTGCCGGATTCTGCACTAGCTGCAGATGGCGAAGTTCAACCCCTCAGCTCCCTAGGTATAAGGAATTACAGTAGTCAAGACGGAGGTAATGAAGGCGTGGATCAATGTTGGAAGGTCCTCTGGAGGAACCAGGTGCTTCACCTGGCAATATTCCTCCAGATGAAAAAGGAAATTTTGACTACCGCTGACACCTGGGATTTAAGTGTCAGGCGGTCGTCAATTATTACGTCAAGATTCCGCACCTGATCTGAGGTCGCCAGTTGAACACCTCCAAGCCATAAGCCTGACGGTGATCCTTCCGGGAGACCCGCCTCACAGCGACCTTTGTCCACAACCAACACCTCAATTTTCTCCTGGTTTAACCTCAGCCAACTCCCATTCATCCAGTCTTGGATTTCTTCAAGGCAGTTATTAAATACCGACAAGGCAGCGTCCTGGCCGGGCACAAAAGACATATACAGCTGGGTATCATCTGCGTAGCAGTGAAAACCCAAACCGTATCATCTAATAATCACCCCTAACAGTAGCATATACACCAAAAACAACATAGGTGCTCAAATAGAACCCTGCGGTACCCCGCAGGGTAGGGAAAGTGATGCTGAGGAAAAAATTCCCGACACCACTCTCTGAGTCCTACCCTTGAGGTAAGATTGAAACCATCTGAGGACCGTACCAGACAGTCCACAGACTGACCGCAGAGCTCTAACAGCACACCATGGTCAACGGTGTCAAACGCTGCAGAGAGATCAAGTAGTACCAAGATGGATCGGTCCTCACGATCTCTCGCTATTAGGAAGTCATTTGAGTACCCAGTACAAAGCGCTGTCTCAGTACTATGCCTTTCCTAAATCAGACTGGAAAATTGTAGATATTGTTGTTGGTCAGATGATCCTCCAACTGCACTGCGACCACTTTCTCAATAACTTTACCCACAAAGGGTAAGTTAGAGACTGGCCTGTAAGTTGCTAGACAATCTGGATCTAAGGAGGATTTCTTTAATAGAGGCTTAACTATAGCCTCTTTAAGGGGATCTGGAAAAATCCCCCTCTCCAAAGACTTCCAGATGATCAAAGCTAGAACTAGGCCGATCTTATCCACACAACCCACTAAAAGGCGTGTGGGACCAGGGTCCAAATCACAGCTAGTCAGTTGCAGTGCTCGAATGATCATCACAACATCATCGATTGTGGGAAGGCTGAAGTCAGACCATCTAAACTGGGCGTTCGACATCTCCTGCTGACCACCGTCGCTCCCATTGGGGAGGGAAGAGCGAATATCCGATCTGATTTTGACAACCTTATCTGCAAAGAAGAGAGCAAGCTCCTCACACCATTCTTGAGATAAAGCTCTTCTGGGCTGAAGATAGACTGGATTGCACAGTCTGTCCACAGTCCGAAAGAGCTGAGCTGGTCTACTTTGTGCAGCCGCTATCCCTCTGGACAGGAACTCTGCCTTCTTACGAGAGATTGCGGATTGATAGGCCAAATAATGGTCCATCAAACTAAGCCTGTCATCATCAAGACCGGACCTTCACCAACGCCTCTCCAGCCTTAGTCCAACCCTCCTCAACTCCCTCATGGTCTCATCAAACCAGGGAGACCTAGGGCGAGTAAGAAGGACGAACACAAACTGGTGCAATAGAATCCAGGGCCCCTGTCACTGCCTCATTATAAGCATGTACCAGGTCACCTGGATCTAAGCAATCTATCGGTAGGCTCGATAGGTCCAACACCGCCATCAGGTCATCTGGGGATACACCCCTCAAAGGGTCGTATCGGACCATCTCCAAAGGGGCAGACCTAACAGGGGTGGCCTCAAAACTGAACCTAATGGAGTGATGGTCAGACCATCCGACTGGTTCCACCACCAAGTCGGATACCCCATCCCCAGAAGGAACACCAGGTCCAATGACTGTCTGCCAACATGGGTTGAGGAGGAAACCACCTGTGTGAAGCCCAGTGATATCATCAACTGGAGGAAGTCTTGACCAAATCAAGAGAGTTCATCATTGACCCAAGCATTGAAATCCCCCAGAACCAACCATCTGGGGGACCCCAACGTTAGGTCGACAATGAAGTCTGCAACTTCCTTCAGGAAAACATTCTTGTCACCCGGTGGACGGTATACAAGAAGTATCCTGAACCCCACACCCTCACCCACAATACACTCAAAGGATCTGGTGACTCCCACTGGTACCTCCACCAGGCCCAGTTCTGACTTAAAACATATGGCAACACCCCCGGCCCTATGATCCTGCCTCGGGCGGTGTATCACCGAGTACCCAGCTGGAATTGCTGTGGCTAAAACTGGCCCAGCATTTTCATCCAGCCAAGTCTCGGTGATGCACGCCAGGTCAGATGACCCTATGGCATAGTTATGACTATTTGTTGCAATTTCACTATGCCTACTAATAACTTAATGCGTGGAAGCACAAGCACCAGAGATCTCTGTGTTTCCAAAGCTACATACTGTACATATGTGCATCTGTGGAGGGATTATAGTAGATGGTCTGAAGGATCTTGTGCTTCCACTGAGACTTAGGATACTTTTGTAGTATCTAGATGGAGGGATGGGAGACCCTGTGCTCTCAATGTGATATATGGACACTGTTGTACTATTTGGATAGAGAGATGGGAGCACAGAGTCCCACCATGACATATGGACACTGTTATCCTATCTGGATGCAGGGATGGGAGCGTAGGGTCCAAAGGACCCTCTGCTTCCACAGTAAAATGAGGATACAATTATACTATCAGAAAAAGAAAGAAAATTCATTGCAAAAAACTCCATTAATGCATCAGTTAGAGTGAATATTATAGTGTCAAAAGCAGAGAAATGAGGCATTATGGTTTCCAACCCTAACACCCAACCCCACTCCCTGGGTTCCCATCCCAACCACTCCATTCCCAACCTTCCACACACCAACAGGTGTCTGGGTGTGCATTGGGGTCATCAGCCTAACTTTATCCCATGCTCCTGTACTGCACCACCTCAGCTTGTTTACACATGGAATGTGGTGACAGTTAGGCTGTATGACCCCCAGACACCAGACACCTGTCTGGTATGAAAGGAGATGAATGAAGGATGGAAACTTTGGGAGTGGGGCATTAGGATTGAACCCTGATGCCTCATTTCCCTGCTTTTGTCACTGTTCATGAGGTGCTGAGAAAAATGGCTATGCTGAAAAACTTGGAGTGAAAATATAAATTGGTAAAGTTACACATGTGCATAGGAAAAATTAAATGACAATGAATAACTCGGGCATTTTTTTGGTATTTTTGCACCAGATTTTCTACATGGGCTTTTTGGGACCCCACCTCATGCACACTGGCACTGTCATTTCATTACTCAGTCCCGAAAAGTGATTTCATGCAGCCACAGCAAAATCAGCTTTCAGGACAGAATAACAAAATAACAGTGCCAGTGTTCATGAAGTGGGATCCCAAAAAGTCCATTTTGAAAATTTGGTTCAAAAATACCTAAAATGGCTGAGATATTAACACAAATATTCAAAATGCCATTGACAGCCTCTATAAGGCACTTGTCTTTATTTTTCAGTTTGCTGTTCAATTTTGAAGAGTGGAGACATGTCCCGGTCTACAGAAGATGACAGCCACTGACCTCGGTTAGTAAGTATAAGGCAAGGGGGTGTGGGGTGGTTGATTGCTCAGTGGAGGGTCAGTATAGGGAGATGATGAGAGACCATTTCATTTGTAGAACTTTAAAAAAACACATTGGAGGACTGTTTTCTTTGTTCACAGGATCAGTAGAACCATTTCTCATGGCAGTGGGGGGGCTCCCTAGTGTCCCACAGTACTGTGGGGGGTATGACATAACTGGGTACACTATGACAATGGGAGTTGACACTACAGAGTCTTACACTGCTGGTGGGGGTGAGTGTAGTGCTGACATGGGGATTGGGCACTCCGCTATTAGCAAAACCATTACACACATATTTCAGGATGCTAGGAGTGGGTTCCCCAGTGCCCCACAGTGGGGGGCAGGGGTGCTTCTATCTGGGACATTGGGAGTGGGCTCCACAGTGTCCTACAGTGCTGGTGGTAGTGGTTGGGGGAAATAAGATATTGAAATATCAAAAGCATAAAGGACAGTAGCTCAATGGCGTGACATTTTTAGCCTTCAAGCATAAGGTGCACTTACCAGGGTGTAAAACTCAGTAGAAAAGCACTGAGCTGGAAAACCAGCAAAAAGGTCAGCACTCCATTCGGTCATGTAGTCAGTTCAAATTTTAGTTCACAGTGTTGCAGAAAACAAAGCCTGGCTGATTATCCCAGAATGGAGATTATGTTTTAAAAAAAAAAAACACTAGGAAGTATATGCAGCCTGGGGTGGGACCCCGGGGACAGTGGTACAACAGGGTTGGTTGACTGTTGGTTCCTGTTCCCCTGCTGTGTTGGTTCTGTTTGCCAAAAGAGATTCGGTACTGCAACATGGCATCCTTGTTTGATGCAGAATCCCTTTCCATAGGGCTTCTATGAAGCACAATCCTAGTTTGAAGCAGAATCCTATTTTGTGTGGGACATCTATTTTCCCCAAAGGAAATAATGGGAAAGTCAGCATGTCATAAATTTGGAACAAATTCATATTTTCCCACCAAATCTTCAAAGGCTTTCTACCCTAAAAATTTTAGCATAGCACCTAAAGCCATTTCTGAGATACAGGTGGCCAAAAAAAGGCAGCAACAATTAGGGAAATCTCTGTATTTTCAACACTTTGTATCTCAGAAACCACAAAAGGGATTCAAACCACATTTGGAACATCAACAGACCTACCCCTGGCAATGCTGCATGCTTAATGTCAGGAAGATCTGTGAAACTAATTCAAAGTTATTAACCATGAACAATTGCCCTTTAACATTAAACACTTCCACTAGCCCTAATCTGTAGCAAAATTGTAAAGAATACTCATAATTTTGTCATTTTTTTCACATTGTGACCCCAAATGTTCAACATAGTCTTCTTATCATCCCACCCCATAACCCCCGTAGGAGTAAATTTCTTAATCCATGGCAAAACATCATTCTGTGCCACAGCAGAGGAAACACATTTTAGACAGGATGTGAGAAATGACAGTTGTAGTGTTCTTGAGGTGCAATGAAAAAAAATGCTGTGTTCAAACTTTGGAGTGAAAATATAAAAAATTGGCAGTTACATGCATGCATAGGAACATTTCAGTGATCGCGTATAACTCAAGCATTCTTTGTTACTTTTGCTCCAAAATTTCAACACTGGCTTTTTAGGACACTACTGTATGACCACTGGCACTGTCATTCTGTTACTCAAACCTGAAAGTTGATTTTGCACAGGGAACGCACCATTCTGCGCCACAAGTGCAAAAGCACATTTCAGTCAGGATGTGAGAAATACAGCTGTACTGTTCATGAGGTGGTGTGAAAAATGGCTATTCTGAAAACTTATACTGAAAATATAAATTGGCAAAGTTACACATGTGCATAAGAAAATTTCAATGACCATTCATAACGCTGACATTTTTTGGTATTTTTGCAACAGATCTTCCATATGGGCTTTTTGAGACCCCACCTCATGCACAATGGAACTGTAATTCCATTACTCAGTTCTGAAAGGTAATTTCATGCAGCCACAGCAAAATTAATGCCAGTGTTCATGAAGTGGGGTCCCAAAAAGTCCATGTTGAAAATTTGGTGAAAAAATACCTAAAAATGGAGGTAATATTAACATATGTTCAAAATGTCATTGACAACCTCTATATGGGCTCCCCAGTATCCCACGCTACTGTGGGGGGTGGGGTATGACATAACTGTGTACACTATGTACACTGGGAGTGGGTTCCCCAGAGTTACACATTGCTGGTAGGGGTGAGTGTAGTGCTGACATGGGGATTGGGCACTGTTGTGCCCCTATAGTTATGGTTAAGAAGGCACTTACATGTTAAACCCCAAATTTTGAACATTAATATCTCTGCACTGTTCAATGGATTTGCATGATATTTGGAATAGATGGCGTTCAGTGGTTGATTTGCCAAGTTCTGTTTCGATCGGAATTGTGGATTTGATGCAGCAAATGGTCAAAAAATTTGTTTTTTGCAAACTTTTGCCTATTTTTCCCTGTTTATTTCTCATCACGCTGTGCCCACCCTGTTTGGAACTTTGGCCTCAAATTTTCAGGGTAGCATGAGGTTATCTTAAGGAATAATCCAACGTTGGGTTGGTGAACAAATAGTAATATGTTTCAAAGTGACAACATTTTGAAATATTGGGTTCTGAACATGCTCAGTGCAGTCTTTGGGATAGATGCACAGTTTTGATCAAGGATTCCTGGTCATGAACGGCTGGCAAAGAGGAACTGCAAAGAGGGAATTGGAAATCTCTCAAAATCCCTCTTCATGAGAAAAAATTGTCTTTACTAGCGGTCATTTTGTTTTCTCACTTAGCTAGGGGAGAACACAAAATGTTATGATTCCATCTGTTTTGTTTCGTTTAGCTAAAAAAAAAGAAAACAACCCCCAACATAATTTTTGTTTTCAATGCAGAATCCTGCATCAAAATTTGCAAAGCAGAATCCTGCATCGAACTGCCCTTCTACTGTCCTTCAACATCGTGGTGCTCAATCTCTGTGTCGGCATGTATCCCCCCTCCAATACTGTGAAACACTGGGAGCCCACCTCAGTGTGCCAAAATAATTGTTTTAATATTTAATTTGTGTTTCCACCTCCAGAATGCCTACTCCCAGTGTACGATGCCCTTCCCAGCCCATATACATAAATTGCCGTTATCGAGGTGCCCAATTCCCATGTTGGCCTGTATCCCCTGGTACACTAATGTGGCACACTGGGAACTCACCCCAGAGTTCCCAAATGTGCTTTTTTTAAAAAAAAGTTAAATAAAGAAAACTGTCCCCCGATGTCTTTTTTTACTGGAAAAATTAAAGAAAATGGTCCCTTTTCATCCCTGCCACCACCCTTCCCCATTCTGACCCTCCCTCTGTGCACCCACATCCCTGTGCCAACCCTACTCTGTACATAGCTCTGGAGGCTAGGCGCCATCATCGTCTGAGGACTGGAACAGGTCTGCATTCTTCAAAGCTGAACCACAAAATGATGAATCAAGATAAATGGCGTATAGTAGCAGTCAATGGGGTTTCCAACTTATGTTGATATCTCAGCCATTTTTAGGAATTTTGGCTACATGTTTTCAACATAGGGTTCTTGGGACCCCACCTCATAAACACTGGCACTGTCATTTCATTAGTCAGTCCCAAAAGGTGATTTTGCCGTCACTGCATGGAATCACTTTTTGGGTCCTATTAATGAAACAGTGCCACTGTTCATGAAGTGAGGTCTCAAAAATCCTATGTTGCACATTTGGTGAAAACATTCCAAAGAATAACTGCTTTACAAGTGTGCATTGCACAGTTTCTATGCACACTCATAATTTCACCAATTTTTAATATTTTCACTCCATATTTTCACCATTGCCTTTTTTTCACATCTCCTTATGAACAGTACAGTTGTCATTTTTCTCATCCTGCCAGAAAAATGTTTTCACACCAGTGGCGCCGATTGGCACAGTCGCTGTGCAAAATCAACTTTTGGGATGGATTAACAAAATCACAGTGTGACTGTTCAAGAGAGGAGGTCCCAAGAAGCCCATGTTGAAAATTTAATGAAAGGATTCAAAAAAATGACCATGTTAAGAGCGTGTTTTGCGCAGTTTCTGCACACGCTTGTAACTTCGCCAATTTTTCATATTTTCACTCCACATTTTCAACATTATCATTTTTTCACACCACCTCATGAATAGTACAGCTGTAATTTTTCAAATTCTGCCAAAAATATTTTTCCACACCTGTGGCGCAAAACGGCATTACAGTTGCGCAGAATTAAATTTTGACAGGGATTTTAACATTTTCTGTACTGTGTACATGTGATGAAGTAAAAAGAAGGTTATGTTGAACATTTAGGGTGAAAATTATTTAAGATGGCACAGTTATGACTATTTGCTGCAATTTCGCTAAGCCTGCTTGTAACTTATTGTTTGGAAATGCAGTGGCCAGAGACTCCTGTGTTTACACAGCAAGATACATATGTGCATCTGTGAAGGGATTAATGTGCAGGGTCCAAGGGACCCTGTGCTCCCACAATAAAATAAAGATAATATTAACCCTATCTCAAAAAGTGAGGAAATAGAATGCAAAAAATTTTGTTAATGCATCAGTTAGGGTTGAAGCGACAAAAGTAGGGAAATGAGATTTTAAGGTTGAGCCCCTAACACCTCCCATCCAACCCCACCAGTCCTCCCCACAGCCACCCTCCACAGGCCAACATGCATTGGGGTGCGTAATGGGGTCATCGGACCTGTCACTCCATTCTCCTATTCAGTACCATGTCAAATGCCTAACACATGGAATGGGGGTGAAAATTATGCCCAAAGACCCCAATGCACACATCAACACCTGTTGGTCTGTGGAGGGTATGTGTGGGTTGGGCTGGTGGAGTTGGATGGGGGTGTCAGAGGCTCAAGCCTAGCATCTCATTTCACTTTTGTCCTCAACTAATCGTGCTGTGTATATATATATATATATATATATATATATATATATATATATACACACACACACACATACTTATATATACACATACACACAGTGGTGTCCCCCCAGATGAAATGCACATTTAATGCACTCTGCAGTATGCTGCAGCAGACTTACTGAATAAAGCAATGTAATTTCAATGGCACCTAGTCCCCTTTATCATGCAGGAAACTGTGGCAGTCACTTCATCCTGACAGTGTCACATTTTTCTGAATGACAAAGGGGGCTAAATGCCATTGAAATGACATTGCTTTATTCAGCATGTCTTCCACACATTCTGCAGAGTGCAAATGCAGCAGAATTGTGTTTGGCCTGGTACTCTCTCTCTCTCTCTCTCTCTATATATATATATATATATATATATACACACACATATTTATATATATATTGTGTATATATATATACAGTATATATATATATATATATATATATATATATATATATATATTATAGTGGCATGGTAGTGCCACTATATTTAGGGTTGAGTACCCCCATTTAAGGTTAAAGTGAGAAATTGTGCATCTTAATAACTTTGCCACCATATGATGGATTTGTCTGAAGCTTGGCAGAGACAGAGCAGTACTATAGATCTCTAGAGCTGCCAAGTTTTATAACAGTCAGATATACGATGGTGGAGTTATAAAGTGACATTCCATAGCACATTTATGCTTTTTTGTGCATTCTTTGCTCAAGCCTTCAGGTCACACGGTTTGTGTGACTGGTCCAAATACTTCAGGAAACATGCGGCCAGGGTCCCCAATGTGCCTTTTGAAGATTTCATGAAAAAGTATTAAATGGTGCAAACTTTATTCAAAAAATAAATTTCCCATTATAGTCAATGGGAAAAGTTAACAACAAGTTCAACAGTGTTGCAAATGCAGTTTTTAGTGTTGCAAATGACCACTGTAGTGTCATGAGCCAGACATTTTTTTTTCAGTTAGTGGTGACAGAAATGCTTGGCATTTAAATTTGGGACCCTCTAGGGACACAATTCTTTTTGCGTTCACCTATTCGGACCCTGAGGATGATAGCCATGACTTACATAGAAACATAGAATTTGATGGCAGATAAGGACCGCTTGGCCCACCTAGTCTGCCCACTTTCCTACCTAACAGATAAGCTGCAGATCCTAGTTAACCAACAGCTTACTTCCTCCTACCCCCCACTAGGACTGCCTTGTGTCTGTCCCATGCATTCTTGAATTCCCCCACTGTTCTTGACTCCACGACCTCCTCAGGGAGGCTGTTCCATGCATCCAAAACCCTCTCTGTGAAAAAATACTTCCTCACATTACCTCTGAGCCGTCCCTCCTCTATCTTCAAATTGTGCCCTCTTGTTCTTGCACATCTCTTTTTCTGAAAGATGCCACCATCTTGGACTTTGTTGATTCCCTTGAAGTACTTGAAATTTTCTATCATGTCCCCTCTCTCCCTCCTTTCCTCAAGGGTATACATATTAAGCTCCTTTAATCTTTCTTTGTATGTCTTCTGGTGCAGACCCTGCACCATTTTGGTTACCCTGCTCTGAACAGCCTCCACTCTGTCTATGTCTTTGTGGAGATGGGGTCTCCAGAACTGCACACAGTACTCCAGATGGGGTCTCACCAACTGTCTATACAGAGGGATAACAACTTCTTGTTTTCTACTATTGATGCCTCTCCCTGTGCATCCCAGTATCCCCCCAGCCTTCCTTACTGCCTTCTCACATTGCTTGTCCACCTTTAGGTCATCTGATATAATTACCCTAGGTCCTTTTCCATTTTTACTGTTGTTAGTATCTCACACCCCCATTGTGTACTCTTCCCCTGGGTTTTTGTTTCCCAGGTGCATTACCTTGCACTTCTTTGCATTGAATCTGAGCTGCCATACATTTGACCATTCCTTCAGTTTAGCCAAGTCCCTTCTCATCCTTTCCACTCCATCTGGTGTATCAACCCTGTTGCAGATCTTTGTCGTCTGCAAAGAGACATACTTTTCCTTCCAGTTCCTCTACAATGTCACTTATAAAGACATTAAAAAGGACCGGTCCCAGTACTGAACCCTGCGGTACCCCACTAGTAACCCTCTTTTCTTCACTGTGGACTCCATTTACCACTACACTTTGTGTCCTGTTGTCTAGCCAATTTTTTTATCCAGGCTACCACCTTGGGACCCACTCCAAGGCTGGCTAACTTGTGTATTAATCTTTTGTGTGGGACTGTATCAAATGCCTTGCTAAAATCTAGGTAAGCCATGACCACAGCCCCTCCCTGGTCTACTACTTTGGTCACTCAGTCAAAGAAGTCTAATATATTCGTCTGACATGACCTTCCTATCGTGAATCCATGCTGCCTTGGGTCCTGTGCCCCACTGGCCTCTAGGTACTCAACAATTCTTTCCTTCAGACTTTTTTTGGGTCATTAAACACCCCAGAAATATGTTTTTGAATTTTTTGTAAAATGTAGTGTAACAAAGTAGTGCTGCACTCATGACACTTTCGTAATTTCATTTGTGAAAGTGTTGTGATTTGTGACACTATTTTGTGACATATGCCCAAAATAACAGAAAATCTTTGCCACCGTGTTGCAAAACAACAGTTTGGTCTTTTGGGCTGAAATTTGGAGAGAAGAAAGCCAACATCCCACAGATGTGACTTTTTGTAGTTTGGTGATAAAATATTGCATGGCTGGAAAGTTTCAGAGCTCTGAACTTGACACTTTTTCATATAGATTAACTTTGCTGCATCCGCCGCTCCTTTCGGGGCCCGTATCTCGGAAACGCTTCAAGGCACAAACTTTTTGTCAGAAAAATCCTTAGCCCACTAACTAGGGGGCTAAGTACAAAACTAGTCAGGAAAGACATAAGTTATATGAAATTTTAATTTTTTTACTACGTCATATGGTTCCTGAGATATAAGCAATTTAGTATCCAGCTCCTCATTTTCTGCTCCAAGGCCCATTATTATGCATATATTCTTTGTATTCACTGCATTTCTGTATGCAGCTGTTGGTGAAAAAAAGAGTTTGTGCTTTCGTTACTGCCACAGTTAGCGTTCCCACTTGTGTTTCCGTAACCGTTTGCATTAGCGTACCCATCTACGACACCATGTGCTTTACCCTTTGCCTTTTTGTTTGCGCTTGCATTTGCATTACTGTTACCATTTGCATTTCCATTACTGTTTTCTGTTTGTGTTTTGTTTTGCATCACCATGTGCATTAATATTTGCGTTTGCATTTCCTTTGGCATCATCGTTGCTGTTACCATTAGCATTTGTGTTTCCAGTTGTGGTACTGTGACCTTGCACATTTCCATTTGTGTTTCTGTATGCACTTGCATTTCCATTAGCGTTACTGTTCCCATGCATGCCACCACATGCGTTACCTTTGCATTTTCAATTGCGCTTGCGTTTGCATTACTGATAACGTTTACGTTCCCATTACTGTTTCTGTTTGTGTTTTGTTTTGCATCACCATGTGCATTACCATTTGCATTTGTGTACGCGCTTCCATTTGCATTTGCATTTCCTTTGGCGTCATCATTGCTGTTACTGTTAGCATTTGCATTTCCTATTGCAGTACCATGGCCGTGTGCATTACAAGTTGCGTTTCCGTATGCACTTGCATTTCCATTTCTCTTTGCATTACTGTTCCCATCTACCCCACTGTGTGCATTACCCTTTGCATTTTTGTTTGAGCTTGCTTTTGTGTTAGTGTTAACATTTGAGTTTCCATTACTGGTTTTATTTGCGTTTCATTTTGCGTAACTGTGTGCATTACCATTTACATTTGCTTACATGCTTCCATTTGCGATTGCGTTTCCTTTGGCATCGTTGTTGCTGTTACCATAAGGATTTGCATTTCCTATTGCGGTACCATTACCGTGCACATTACCATTTGTGTTTCCATACGAGCTTGCGTTTATGTTTCAGTTTGCATTACCATTCCCATCTACTCCACCATGTGCATTACCCTTTGCATTTTCCTTTGCACTTGTGTTTGCGTAACTGTTAACATTTGCATTTTCATTACTGTTTTTGTTTGCATTTCCTTTTGCATTTGCGTACGTGCTTCCATTTGCATTTCTGTTTGTGATTCCTTTGGTGTCATCATTGCTGTTACCGTAACTGTCTGCACTCTGTTTAATGCATCAGTTAGGGTTGTTCCACAGCAACAAAAGTGAGGAAATTTGATGTTAGGGTTCCCACTCCCCTTGAACCCACCCTTACCCCACCCCACCAAGAGGCATCGGGGTGTGCGTTGGGGTCATCAGTCCTAACTCTCACTCCATTCTCCTATATTGCACCACCTCAGCTTGTTTGCACATGGGATGGGGTGAGAGTTAGGACAATGATCCCAGCACACTGATGTTGGTGGGGGCAAGGTGAGGCTGCTGAACAGGGGGTGGGAACCTAACATCATTTCCTCACTCCGTGTAGGTAACCTAACTGATGCATTAATGGGTTTTCCATGAATATATATATATATATATATATATATATATATATATATATATATATATATATAAAAATATGTATATACATACACAGTATATATTATAGAGGAGCAGTTGCGCTACTATATTTAGGGTTGAGAAGGCACGTCTTTGTTAAAGTCAAAACTTTGGGTGTTAATAACTTTGAAACCATTCAACGGAATTGCCTGAAATTTGGTATGTGCGGTGGCACATGGTAGATCTCTTGATTTGACAAACTTCATTTAGTTTAGACTTACGTTCTTTGTGCACGAAAACGCTAAGAAATGCAAAATTATCCAGTTTTGGAGGCAGCTTTTGGGATTTTGTCCATGGCCCTGGCTGGCCATCATGTGGTGTATCACTCTGCAAGATGCCTCTTTTGAAAGAGCTTTGGTGGCTGAACATGCTGCTTTTCATTTGGTGAAAAAATATTAAGGCATTCAAAAGTTATGCTACTTTTAATTTCCCATTATAAGTCAATGGGAAAATTGATATGGTTATTTTGCGAAAAAAAGAATGGGGTTCTGGCAATCTGGTCCCACCTGGCGGTCAAAGAATTTGCAGCCTCATGGTTTAAGAATCTTTGTCCCCGAGAATTCTTTGATCACGAGGCCTGCCATCTTGATTTTAGATTTCCAATGGTAAAAACACAAATATCTAGGCTGAGGGTTCACTCATGAAGTAAAACTTGGATGGGTTTTACTCAGGGGGCTCCGATCTACCAAGCCATGCCTTTGGTTTCATTCAAAATGGTCAAAAAATGGAGTTATAATGTTTTAAAATCTTTGATCGTGGCTCGCTTACGATCTTTGTTCGTGAGCCTACAGATTCTTTAATCCCGAGGTTCTTTGATCCTGATCTTGCATTGTGAGCTAAAAACACAATTATTTCAGCTCAGGGGTGGGCTAGGGACACAAAAGAGGGTCAGTTTTGCTCAGGGGGCTTCTTTATATTGAGGCATGGCATTGGTTGCATTTAAATCTGTTAAAAAATTGTGTTTCACCATTTCTTATCCTTTTGTCATGAGCATGCAATTTCTTTGATTGTGAGCCTGCAGATTCTTTGATCATGAGATTCTTTGATCGCGATCATGCATTGCGAGCAAGAGACGAGATGGCTGAATTAAAAAATCTATTTTCTCAGCCCAGGGTTGTCTTAGGAAGTCAAATGAGGGTGGTTTTTGCTCAGGGGGCTTCATTTTGTAGAACCATGGTGGTGGTTTACTGCAATTCCTTCTAATTTTTGAATTACAGCATTTTTTATTCTTTGATTATGAGCCTGCAAATTCTTTGATCGCTAGCCTGCAAATTCTTTGATCGCGAGAATCTTTGATCACGATCTCTGGTCACAAAATAGGGACAAGATGGCCAGATTTTTCATAATGGAATCGATAGGGCAATGATAGGGAAAATTCAATAAGCAATGCCAAAAAGCCATTAAAACTATCCTCAGGTCTCTCTAATTTTAAGAAAAAGGGAACATGCAGTAAGGCATAAAGGTGTTAGTACCACTTGTTTTTTTTTTTTATTTTTAGCCTGTTGTCTTCTCTGTACAATGGATAGTGGCTGCATGTTATTATCAGACAGATCACAATATGCAGCATAGAATCTAACTTCATCAATACTCAGGGTTTTTAAATTCAGATTTTGTCTGTAGCCCAGAATCATGCCTCTGATTGGCATTATCTGTTAACGGTTATGTCAAAACCGACTAGCACAAACATACAAAAAACTCTGTGCCACTGTTTAATAATATGTCTTGAACCCTCCTAAGTAATACTTACAAGTGTGATCCTGGGGTCGGGGCAGCAAGATGGCTGTGGTGCCGCTCTGCTCCCAAAGCCTTCTGTTTGCTCTGTCAACCGAATCTTTTCTGCCTTATCTTTTTATTTTATTTTTACTTAATGAATGAAACTATCGTCGATTTCAGTAGTCTTAAATAAAGTAGCACAATTTTTATTGATAACTCGCAAACAATAGTTGTAAGTTGCTAGTTGGCGTTCAGGACTTGGCATTTTAATGGGAGGGCTTTCTGCTCTCTGAGTACACTAGATTGAGTTCCTTGGATTAGCATTGGATTTCTGACTACAAATGCAGATCTTGGTATCCAAAACCATGGATTTATAGTGAGTTTTGTTATATTGGCAGTAAGATACTAAGATACTGAAAGTTCACCAACAGTTGCTCCTAGTTGGCATTCTGGATTTGGAGTTAAAATAAGTTTAAATTTTATGAATGAACTCCACAGTATTTTAAATTATAGTTTTGCAATATGAGTTCATTTCTAGCCTAGAATGCCTAAAATGCCACAAATTGGGTGCTGGCTGTTTAATGGTTGATAAGCCCATTGTCTGTTACTGGCTTCCTGCTAAATTATCCTGGCCTTTGAAGAAGATGTTTATGGACAGGGATTGGAAACATTTTGACAGAGGTTTATCCTATGTCTGTAAGCTTTAAAACAAGGTATGACATTGTTGCCTAAGGGTACGGGGGTTATAGCATTATGCTAGTCATACTGAATTTACTGCATTTAGTGGAGCGCAATTCTCCCATTCTTTCCTTAGGTGATCTGAAATGTTGAAATACTGGAGAGAAAATAGAAGGATTAATGCTGTGCAAATCGATGGCATCCACTCACAGAGACCTCCAGGGTAAAGTCACTCCAAAGTAATGTGTATATTGGAGCTACAGTCTCCCAAATCAGATTCTAAATGAAGAGTTTGACTGACTAGGAAGTAACTTACTACGTGTGCAAAAATCACCATTTGTCGAATTTTCATCACATGGCTGAAGCAAGATAAAGAGGGGAGTTGAACTTTTTTGCCTTTGGAGTGGAACAGATAAACAAGGCAAATATACAAGGCATTTATTGTATCCTGAAAGATGTTTGAATCTGTCTTGTCTCCGAAAAGGTATATGTATGGAAATCTGGAGATGTGGTTAAAGCTATATAGAGGACTCTATGAAAAGGGAGCCATATATTGTTAGTCTATTTAAACTTAAAGTGACTCCTTCAGCTTGAAATAGCAAATGGAGCCTTACAGCCTTATTTTACATACGCACTTTCCAAGGTTTAACTGCTGTTTTTAATTGACAGAACCTTGATGCTGCCAGTGCTTGTCAATTGAACAGCTCTAAGCTTACATAGAGTTTTAAATACATCCATTAACTTGTACTAACAAACCATAGAAAAGGACTCCTGAGTTTAAATGGAGTCATTTAACCTGCTTATCTGTGGTTTGATTAACTTATCTGTATAAATGGAGTTTTCAGTTTTCTCTTTCTGAACAGATGAACATTTAAGCATAAAAGGAGCCCTCCTTCTTTTGATTGCAGTTGTGTATTTATATATGTTGTATTTATTTAGTTCTGTATATGTTATGCTCAGATTTTAATATGAATATTGCATCTTGCCTTGAGTGAGCTTGATATTTCTTGATTTTATATTGTGTATTTGTATGACATGTTGGTATATGTTTTAGAATATTGTAGAATATTGTAATGGCTTATTTGCCAAACAATAAACTTCAACTTGAACAACTACTTACAAGTGTAGGCAGATGCTCATTACACCGTTTCACTCCCCCCCCCACCTTGGCACACACTCTACCCCCCATCTGTCTCCATAGAACATTTTTATTTATTTTTAGGTATTTAAAAGTTTCCAAGGGAGGAGGAAAGTTAATGGGGCTACTGATTTGCTCCAGTGGAGCTGCGATGCTTTCATGAGGTAAATGCATCTACTGTGCCTTGATCAAAGGCAATCAAAGTTGTTAGAATAAAAAGGTCACGTTAGAAATAAAAGAAAAGTTTGCTCTCACCCAACTTATCACATCATTTTTGCTAGATTACATCCATCAGGGTGGTAAAAATAAACAGCACCCCCATGTTTCTCAAGTCCAGTGCTTTATAACATTATTTGAGTTGGTAAAAAAAAATTAAAATAGGCTGTGTAACAATAATGGCAAGCCATGTTTCCCCTCATAACTTCAGGCTACAGTTTCTCAGCACAATGGTCAAGTGAAGATACAGAGTATGGCTAGAAGTAAATTTTCAGAAGCTGTCCCAAACAACAGTATCCATTTGGGCAAGACGCAATTTTTGTTACTGCTCATCACAAGCAATTGCAAGGTGTTAGGCAATGTTTCTTACAAGTGATTCTTGTCCCAGGAATTTCAGCAATATAACATTAACCTGCTGTTCTCTCATGCCCCGATGCTTGGATGTTACAAAATCACATTGGATTTAGCAATCAGGGAATGTGGTATAGCATCATAGCTCAGACTATACTGTATCACTAAAATCATTTTCTGGGAGAATATTGGGGCCCTCGCTCCCACCAAGTTCTGTAGGTTGGTGGGAGCGCAGGGCACAAAGGCCCTCCCCTATCATCAACTTCCACAGGTTGGTAGGAGAGCAGGGCCTGAAGGGCCCACACTCTCACCAAGTTCCGTAAGTTGGTGGGAACATTGGGTCTGAAGGGCCCGCACTCCAACCAACTTGCACAAGTTATTACTTTTCTATTCTTTCTCAAAAAGTAATGAAATTCTATGCAAAATAACTGTGTTAATGCACCAATTAGGGTTAAAGCACAAAAAGCCGGGAAATGAAAAATCTTTAGGGTTGCTCCTCCCCCTGGACCTGCCAATCATCCCAAGATTGACAGGTGATGGGGTGTGTCATTGGGGTCATGAGCCCTAAATGTCATCCCATTCTTATTTGCTATCCTTTGTCAATATAATTACACATGAAATAGGGTGACATATAGGGCTCACGACCCCAATGAACACCCCATCGTTTGTCAATCTTAGGATGATTGGTGGGTCCGGGGGGAAGGGCAACCCTAAAGATTTTTCATTTCCTGACTTTTTGTGCTTTAATCCTAAATGATGCATTAACGCAGTTTTTTGTATAGAGTAATATTCTATGCAAAAATCAGATCATGCATTATTTAGTTAAACACAAAATCAGTAATGAAAATCTTTGTTGTTCCCTCCCTCGACTCTGCCCAACATCCCAAGATTGACAGCTGATGGGTGTGTCATTGAGGTTGTGAGACCCAAATGTCACCCCATTCTTGTTTACTGTGGCTTGTGAATGTAATATCATATGGAATGGGGTGACATTTAGGCCTCACAGCCCCAATGATACACTCTGTCACCTGTCAATCTTGGGATGATGGGTGGGTCTGGGAGGGTAACCTAAGATTTTTCATTTGACTTTGTGTTTTCGTAAATCGTGCTGATTTTGCATAGATTATATATATATATATATATATATATATACACACACACACACACACATATATGTATACATATACAGATATACATACATATATATATATATATATATATATATATATTATGTAGCACAGTAGTGCTACCATAGTTAGGGTTGAGGAGCCATTTACATGTTAAACCTAAAATTTTGCACCTTACTAACTTTGCCACCATTCAACGGATTTACCTGAAATTTGGAATACATGATCAGAAACCATACATCTTGGGATCTGCCAACTTTTGTACTGTTTGGATATACAGCAGCAGAGTTATTAAGCATGATCTGCATGCACATTTACGCTTTTTTGGAATTCTTTGCTCATATCTATAGGTTGCACGGTTTGCATGACTGGTCTGAAATCTTCAGGGAATGTGCGGCCTGGGATCCCGATGTGCCTTTTGAAGATTTCGTGAAAAAATATTAAACAGTTCAAAAGTTATTCAAAAAAAAAAAAATTCCCTTTATAAGTAAATGGGAAAAGGTAACAAAAAATTAGTCAGTGTCGCAAATGCAATTTTTGCTTTCATAAATGGCCCTTTTACTGTTGCAAATGCTGGTTGGGGGTGTGGTGGGGGGTCCAACGGGGCTTTCAACCCTAACACCAAATTTCTCACTTTTGTCGCTGTGGAACAACCCTAACTAAGCATTAAATGGAGTTTTTGCCTCTAATATATATATATATATATATATATATATATATATATATACACATACACACACACACATATATTATACCTGCCCAGTAGGGCAGGTATAGTTAGGGTTGTGCAGCCACTTCTATGTTAAACCCCAAATTATGCACTTTAATAACTTTGCAATCCTTTGTCCAATCTGCTTGAATGTGCGGTGTGGTACCATAGATTTCTTGATCTGGAAATTTTTTTTCCAGTCAGATTTTCAATTGCAGAGCTGCGGAGCATTGAAAAGTGAAAAATCTTTTTTTTTTAATTCTTTGCTCACTTCTACAGCCCACATGGTTTGTCTGACTGGTTTGACATTTTCAGGGTATATGGGGACTGGATCAAGGAAGTGCCTTGTGAAGATTTGGTGAAAAAAATATTAATCTGTTCAAAAGTTTTAAAAGTTTAAAGTTTCTCATTATAGCCTATGGGAAAAAATATACGTTCAGGTCAAAAGCTTTTAAAAGCTTTTGCGAAAACAAAATAAGTTAACGAGCTATGCCAAAACATTTTTAAGCTGCCACCATCTTTTTTTGCAGTTAGAGATGGAAAAAATGGTTGCAGTTCAAATTTGGCTGGATCTAGGAACATTTTGACAGTTGTGTTTACCTAATCAGGCTCTGAGCTACACAGCACAACCTTTATTTTTGGGTAAACTCCCCCAGAAATGTCTTTTCTGAGATCAGCCCTCCGTAGCGTCGCAAAATTGTGACAGAATGGATGCGACACTTTCGTAAATCACAACCATTTCATGCTCATTCTTTTGCATTTTTTGAGAAAGTATAGAAATTTAGCAGCATTATTACATTATATTCAAAAACAGAGGTATTCTTTGTCACTTCATTGTACCTAAATGGTTTAGGCTTGTGGGCTGAAATTTGTAGGGCAGTAAGTTCTTGGTCCATTAATGTGTCTTTTATTGATTTGGACCCAAACTATTAAATGATCCCTTAGCTGCAGCACTACGAAGTTTAGAAACTTTCCATAGGCTAACATGGTGGCGTCTGTGTCACATTTTGCCACCTGTATCTCGAAAATGATGCAAAATATGGGTTTTTCTCTAACCGCAACTTAGTTCACCTTGTGGTGAACTAAGCCTGTGAGGAAGTTTAAAAGTCATAGATTACACTTGCAGTGGAATTTTTTGTCATACGTTGTACTGTTACTGAGATATTGGTGAATGTGTTCCATGGGTTCACTGTCATGTTTGTAGGCTTGTGTTATATCCCCGTATGTATGTTTAAGTGGGAGCACAGGGCCCAGCAGGCCCATGCTCTCACATTTGCATACCACTATGTAAATATTTTAAGCATTATGGAAATGCAGGGCCCAGAGGGCCCACACTCCCACAACCACATACCTGTTACATTGCACTTCATTTACAATGGTAAAGTGAATTTTTTCAGTAAATTTGTAAACGGCAACTATGGAACACACTACTGATGTAGTGGTGTATGCACAGCCTTTTGGTGCCCATATCTGGGAAGTGGGTTAGGAAAGTGCTAGTGATGCTGCAACAGTACCTATCCTTCACAAAAAGTACTAGTGGTGTTGCAACAGTACAACCATTGTCACAAAAGTAAGCAGTTCTGCCTCGACACAATCTCTTGTTTTGTAAAAGTATCATTAGTGCTGCAACACTGCCTTTTATTTTGTGAAAGCGAAAGTACTGCTGTGACAGTATTCTAGTTTCACGAATATATTGTATGTTATGGGACTTTTGTGAAAGTAGAGGAATATCGTAAAATTAAACTGCAAAATGAGGCAGTTTATTTTGTATTTCATAGCAAACAAATGGCTAGCATGTTTTTTGCTGAAATGTGCAGTGTGGCAAGGCCTGGAACCAGAGATGTGACTAAGTGGTAGCATGGGGACCAGAGTGCCTGCATCCCCCAAACACATACTAGTTACCACTAACATTGCACTTCCTCAAAATGGGAAATTTATTGCAAAACTTATTTGTTAACGCATCAGTTTGGGTTGATAGTACACTGACAAAAGTTTGGAAATTTGGCATTAGAGTTACCAGCCATACCACCCCATCCCCACCTCCACCCTTCTCACACCAGCAGGCGATGGGGTGTGTGTTGAGGTCATCAGGCTTAACTCTCACCCCATTCTCCAATACTGCACCACCTCAGCTTGTTTACACATGGAATGGGGTAAGAGTTAGGCCAACAACCCTAATGCACTCCCCAATGCCTGTTGGTGTAAGGAAGGTTGGGTGATGGGATGGGGTGGTAGGGATTGGTAACCCTAACACTGAATTTCCAAACTTTAGTTGCAAATTTGAGTCCTCCATGCTCAAAATCATGTTGGGCTAGCTTGCTGCTCTGGAGGACAATAACAGTGGTGCTCTGTCTGCTCTGCACCACCAGTATGGTGATCTTTCTCCACCAGAGATGAAGATGCCACTGTAGGATTTGGCAGATGGTTTTCCTCAGTCTCTCTCTCTCTCTCTCCCCCGCAGTTCCACTCGAGTACAAGGCTCCTCGGATTAGGCTCCAAAGTGAAAAAACACAGTGCCTTGTTCATTAAACTGGGTGTATTGAAACAAGCTGTCCCTCACCAGTCACTCTTCCTACCTAAAACGGTAGCCAATCAGGGACATACTGTGCACACTGACTATGCCTGTGGACCTGATTGAAACATGCAGTTATAAGGTCTGTGGAGTGCACACACCCCTGCAGAATGCTTGAATAAAATTAGGGATTAGTGAGTGCCAAAAAGCCCATGAAATGGAAACTGGGCAAACAAAGAGAAGAGGAGAACATGTTGCTGGCAGCCGGCTTTTTTTGCTACCCCCCACTACTTGGCGTATACACTGCAGCTTACCTGGTGTCTTGGTAGCTATGCCCTTGATTCTGGCAGCAGTGGCCTGTGATCTGAACTCCAAGACAAAGTCCAGTCTTTGTATGCACACTGCAGCCTAACTAGTGATTGGCTACACAGCAAAAACAAGAGTGTGAGAGGAATCAAAGGCTGAGAAGGACTGTCACCGAGAACTGGGTAAAGGTCTTATAGGCTGCCACAATGTGGGGCAGCATCACTTCTTGTGTTCCGAGCAGCAACACGCCTAGCTCAGTCATCATGGAATGCTTTATTATGAGGTAGATCATGTAAATGAGCAGCAACGAGCACAACAGCTGCTGTTTCAAACCTTTCCGTACATACTGGTACATGATCTTAATTCAGACTGATCATAAACTTCACTCCTCTTTCCATGATCAGGGAAAGAAAAGTCATGTTTTGCAATTATATGCACATACTTATACGGTATGTTGCTACTGTACACTGCAGCCTTGTCCAGTTGACAGTGATACATTGATATGATTACAATTTATTTTTTACAGTTTACACAGGGTGGCCCCAGCTGAGAGGAGATCTGCCACTACACCTTTGTGCAATTGGTTGAACAGGAGTACTGGGAGGCTTATTGAGGCACACATGTACAAAGAATGAGTATTTGGCAGTAGTGGGGTTTGAACCTGACACGTCCTGGTTCCCATTCAAAGACATTGCTTTAACCACCAGAGGACACTGCCTCTGTCAGATTCAGAACTGCAAACCCCACCCCATACTCATAAGTGACAGCTAAGTATGCATCCTATAAATGTACTTATGCAGGATCGGTATGGTCCCAGTTTATCTTTTGGAAGCCCTGGAACAAACACATGAAAAGCCTGAGATCAACAGCAGGGATATGATTTATTCTTCTGCTAAGGGAAACATCCTTGGGTAGATGGACTTTTCATTATGCAAGTCCAAAAGCCTGGAATGCCATCCCTGCAGTCTAAGACCAACAAATACACAAATAAAGCTAAACAGAATAAAAACATGGTTAATTAAACTGGGGGAAAAAAAACATTATCTTGCTGTTTTAGCTTGATGTAGGTTATAGCTTTTAACCTGATTGTTCCTTCCCTTATTAAGAGTTATTAAACTGAATATTTCTAAGCCTCGCTTTTTTGATGTTAATGTGTACAGAAGTCGTACATAATAACCATAGACACAGAACAGCTGTAAATCAAAAATTAGAAGGAATTATGGGAAACCACCACCATGGTTAGACAGAACGAAGCCCCCTGATCAAAACCCACCCTCATTTGTCTTCCTAGGAAACCCCTGGGCTGAGAAATTAGATTTTTTAATTTGGCCATCTTGTCCCTCACTTGCGATGCATGATCGTGATCAAAGAATCTCACAATCAAAGAATTTGCAGGCTCACGACCAAAGAATAAAAAATGCTGTAAATCAATAATTTGAAGGAATTGCAGTAAACCACCATGGTTCGACAGAACAAAGCCCCCTGAGCAAACCCACCTTCATTTGACTTCCTAGGGCACCTCTGGGCTGAGAAAATGGAATTTTTTAATTCAGCCTTCTCAACCCTCCCTCGCGATGCACGATTGCAATCAAAGAATCACTCAATTAAAAAATTTGCAGGCTCGCAATCAAAGATTTGAAAACCTTATAACTCTATTTTTTGACAATTTTGGATAAAACCAAAGGCATGACTTGATAGATCGGAGCCCCCTGAGTAAAACCCATCCAAGTTTTACTTTAGAAGTGACCCCTGAGCCGAGATATTTGTGTTTTTATAGGTATCATAGGTGATTTCAGAGCAAAGAAGACTTACGTCCATTGTGCTCGCTTGTTAATTCTAATTTTGAAACCCCCCTATTTTATTTGCTTTGCAATACTTATCCAGTTTCTTCTTGAACTCAACTGTTGTCTTACTTGTGACTACCTCCTCAGGTAGATTATTCCATACTGTAATAACTCTAACACTAAACCAGTGCCTTCTTTTCGTGGTCTTAAAATTATGCCCCTTAAGTTGCCATGAATGTGACCTAGTGTCATATCGCTGTTCCCTCAGGGTAAGTCCCAATTTGACCCTTAGCTTTGCATCTTTAAGTGCATTATACACCATACACACATCCCCTCTCAGGTGCCTATACTCCAGCGTGAACATCCCCAAGTCCTCCAATCGATCCCCATAGTCCTGGTCCCTAACATCCGCTACTAACCTGGTAGCCCTCCTCTGTACCCTCTCCAATCTTCCTATGTCCAACCTGTAACCAGGTAACCAGAACTGTGCACAATACTCCAGCTGCGGCCTCACCAGTGCACCGAAGAGAGGCACAATCACCTCTCTTCCTACTCTTTATATGTTTCTTGATATTTATAAGAGTACTACTAGCAGATTTTATAACCTGACTGCAATGCTGGTGGAATTTGAAATCACTTGTCACTTTAACCCCAAATCTCTTTCCTCCACTACTTTGCCCAATTTCTGCCCATTTAAAGTAGTCAGCTTGATTATTTTTATTCCAAAGTGCATCACCACACATTTGTTGGTGTTAAAGGATAACTTCTTATCCCTTGCCCAGCTTTCCATTTTGAGTAAGGCTTTTTGCAACTTTGTCACATCCTCACCATTTCTGATAGTAATGCCAATTTTAGTGTCATCTGCAAATTTGGTTTCCCAGACATCCTCTCCTACAGATAATGAGTGTATATAGATATTAAACAAGCAGAGCCCCAGAACAGATCCCTTGGGAACTCCACTCTCCACTCCCAACCAATCAGAGTAAACTCCCTTTAAACAGACCCTCTGCTTTCTCTCACTCAGCCATGCCTTAACCCAAGTTGTAATATACCCCAGTATTTTATGTTCAATCAGAGCATCAATCAATTCACCATGTGGGACCTTGTCAAATGCCTTTCAGAAATCTAAGAACACCACATCCACAGAGACACCCTCGTCCAATGCTCTGCTCACATGCTCATAAATCTCCAAGAGATTAGTTTGGCATGATAACCCCTTTTTAAAACCATGCTGAGCAACGTCATAATCCCCTACTGAATCCTGAAACTCCACCATTTGATCCTTTACAATAGATTCCAACATATTCCCCAGTACAGTAGTCAAGCTGACAGGCCTATAGTTGCCCACCTCCTGTCTAGATCCCTTTT